>CM060902.1:689079949-699079949 GCA_030737815.1 Allium fistulosum
TACATACTCCAGTCTAAAAAATGTATCGAAATCTGATCTCGATGCATCTTGATTGGGAGTATTTAAAACGATATGACTATTTTATTGTGATAAATCATTCATGATTACAACACATTGTGCTACCATCACAAAACATACCAATTATGGATTTACTATTAAATATACTTTTAAATTAAATTAATTAATTAATACAACACATTATATCAAATATATAGTCAGAAGAAAACACCTTTTATTTTGAACAAGAATGGTTATCAAGTTAGATATATGTCGAAAAATTGCATAATTGCTCATAGAACATACCCCTAACCCTATAAAACACCTGCCCTCCAAAGTATGCTTTCATGAAAAGAAAGCATGCTTTGGATCAAGAAAGGCGATTAAACACTAACTATAGAAAAGTCATCAATCGACTTGCAATCATGTTGAAGCATCATGTATATTCCTAGAGCACCTATTCATTGCTTCAAATAGTCATTGAACCATCTCTTTTCCACAATAAGGTTGGTGCCTTCAATACTTTGGAAGCTACATTGTATCTCGATCGGATAAACCGCCTTTCTTTTTTTCCTTTTTTACAAACATGATGAGCAAAACATAATGGCCCCGACATAATCATTTCGGTACTGACATGGTTTTTGAGTATAATGTAAATACTTAAGACTTCGGAAAATTTTCAACACTAATTTTCAATTTAAGCACGCTTGTTTCCTTGCTATCATGATTTCAATTTCTGCCTCCTTGCAACCATCAATGTCGCCGTTATAACCTCGGTCATCGCTATCTCGATTTTAACGTTGCCATAATCTAGGCTATCTCAGCAAGTCGACATCGATCTCCTCAACTTGATCACCACCAGATCTTGACTGAACTTAGGTGGGGTTTGACCTTGATTTCGGGCTTTAATCAAAGTAGAACATCGAAATAAAACATACCTGACCACATTCGCCATCAAGTTTCTTAGTTTAAAATGATGCTCTCCCTATCTTGGGAATGACACTAGCCCTCCTAGACAAGTCCGGAGGTAGGCTCATCAATTGCTCAAGCATCTGCTTATACTCTATCAGGAGTAAGACGTTCAATTACGCAAGATCTTCAACTTTAAGTTGTTCCAACAGCTCAGCCTTGTGGCCCTGCCCCACCAAGGAAGGACCAGATTGTTCTTATGGTTTGGATAACCCTTTAGATCAGACACCTTCCAAACTGACTACTAAGGAACATAGGTCTATCTGTATCAAGCACGAGTTCTACGAAGATGAGGTCCTTCTGCATGAACACCATCAAAGGGCACATCTCCTACTACTAGGCTACATTGCATGTAGTAGATAAATATGCCACCCAGGAGTCATCGCTCGTTCAACGGATTTATGAAATTCTTCCTTTAAGATCTTGGGCTAGCTCCAACCCAGTACACCCAAACGACTATGTTCTATTAAGTGGTCTCCATATTATATTCATGATGCACCTAGGACTCTCCCGTGCCTTTGAAGGGCTCAGTAATCTATTCAGTTGTAAGAAGAGAAGAGATACACCATCACCGACGATACTTAAGGCCTTCAACCATTGAAAGGTTATTCAAGGGCTCCACAATCAACATAGTTGTTTCAAAAGTGGATATTTCTTTATTCGACGCCCCAAGGGCTTCAACCATCTTTAGTTGTCTGAACATAAGTTTCCACATCTAATACCATCCTCGCACTTGGGCTTTCATTACCCATATTTAACATTTTTTCCATATCTCTGTTAGATCTCCCCAAAATGAGTCCAAAATGAAGATCTTGTGAACACATTAGCATTCCTAAAGAGGATCGATCAAGCATTGAGGAAAACTTTGAAACACCCCACACCCCTAAATATACCCAAAAGGACACATTAAAAATCGTGGTGCGTTGTAGGTATAACTAAAGATAACAGAGACTAAGATTCACAAGACAAAAATAGATAAAAATAGTGGAAACTTAAAATAATAACTTAATTAAAACAAAACTTCATATTAGCTTCATAAATAAGTCAAATACCAAATCCCACATACATGTCTTAAAATCCAATATGTCTCATGAAACAAAAACCCATAGTCTCAAAAATCAGAGTATATATACCCCTTATAATAAGCCAGTACATAGAAAGAACATAAGCTGAAAATAAAAGAAATAAATAGTAGAAATCTCCTTCAAGAAAACTCCATGCAACAACAATCTACTGACTTCTCCCTTGATTGACTATGGGGGGAAAAGGGGAAAATAGAGGAGTGGGTCAGACTAAAATTCTGGTGAATGATAGTAATTACTAAAGCCTTTAAGAAAGATAAAAGTAATAGAATCTTCAACAGCTCTAGCATAAATAAGGATAACAAAGGAAATAGGAAAGAGATAAATTGGAAATAAGTACGATTAAATATTGCTCAATTTATAAGATAGGTTAACTTTGATTGCTTGCACTTGTCCTTGATTTCTGCTTTGATTAGGCTGAATTCCTAATCCTGTAATTAGGATGTAACCCTAATTCTAACATTTTTGATCGGCCTGCTACTCCATAGACCTTACTGTGGACCAAACGCTATATAACTCCCTATAAAGCAGCCAATGGTATCTACGAATGATGCGCAGAGCAACCAATGTGGATCTGGACGACATATATAGCTCCCTACACAGAAGGTAATGGTGTCTATGAAAGACACCCATACTAAGCGCTTGGAACTCATAGCTATTACTAAGCACCCGAATGGAAGTCGCACGCGTAACTGCCACCATGCCCATGATACCTTTTGCTCCACCTATTGGGTCTTCTTATTACCTCAAACTCCAGCATATGCGTGCCCCTCATCTCACTTCAGGCTAATGTGAGATCACCGTGTGTCCATAGAAAATAGGGGAAATGTTGTTAGTACTGGTCCGTCATCCAAACAATATCTAGTTGCGCCCCTTATCCAAATCCCCCGTGATTTGGACTTCTATTTGACCAATTACTACCATTCTTAGCATAAGCGTGCCCTCGTCTCACTTCAGGCTAATGTGGGACCACCGTTTTGTCTAATAGGGAATGTTATTTGGTGCAGGTCCTACTTTCATCTTTGCTTATTAACTTAGATAAATTACTTAAATAATCCTTTACACTTTTCTCTACTATCTTTGCTTATTAATTTATTCTAAGTCTTAAAATAAGCCTTATTCTGTCCTTTTTCTTATTATAACCTATGTTATAATTATGCTTATTACTTAGCCCAAGGTCTAAGTGTGAAAATAAGCTTCTTTCATCTTTTACTCTTTTCCAGTTATAATTCTAAGTTATAACTAGGCCCATTAGTTAGTCCAATTGTAATCATAATTAGGCATAATTTCAGTCCAATTCCATTTATATTACAGTCTTTACAATTTACATCTCATAATTATAAATAGGCCAATATCTTTAATTCAGTCCAATTAATATCATAATTAGGCATAATTTTAGTCTTAATTCCATTTTATTACAGTCTTTATAGTTTACATCTTATCTTTCGTTATTTCAGAATTTTTATAATTTAATCCAATTTCGCGTTAATTCTATTCTAATCCATACGCGAAGATGAAGGAGAAATAAAAGAAAACTGAAAATAGAAGAAAATCCCAAGCGTAGAAAGAAGATGTAAATAATGTTTAAATAAAAGTAAATAAACTAAAATACTGTAAATAAACTGTAAATAAACGGAAAAGCTAAAATTAACAGAAATAAACTAAAATTACTGAAAATAATAGCTAAAAGGAAATAGACTGAAAATAATTCTAAAAACTATAAATAAATTACTGAAAAAGACTATTCCAAAAATCGTAGTAAAACTACAACTATTGGAAACCCTATTATTTTAAATTACTTAAAGAAATCTAAAATAATTACAATCACTCACCTCTGGTCCTAAGCTCTTCCTTTGGTCTTCCCGGATCCAATTGCTATTATAAAATAATTTAATTTATAATGATTTTCTCCTTTGGAAAAATTATTCCATTTAGGGTCCTTCTTAGAAAGGTGAACCCAATTGGAGAAAACCTAGAATGAAAAAAAGTGTTAGGTCTAGGGGTCTATTTATAGGGGTAGAAATGGATCTCGGACCGTTTGATTTGGAGATTGAATAGGATGCATCCACGTCATAGGCTGAATAGGAGCCATCGGATGTGAAAATAGATGGACCGGATTGGTCAGAAGAATTCAAAACACGTCACCAATAGGCTCTAGAACGTTCGAACGAACGAGCGTTCGTTCGCTTGCCTAAAGCCAAGGCGGGTCGATCGGGCGGTCGACCGCCCCCTTGCCTAGGTCGACCGGCCAGTCGACCTGTATACAAACATACATACATACATACATACATATATATATATATATATATATATATATTTCATTTTCTTTGATTATTTCGTTCTTTGCTCATATTAACTCGGATTCTGACATTCTATATAAAGAAATTGACTAGAAAATTACCATGGACACAATGGTGCAACTCCCGTGGCTCAATTATAATAATTTCACAAAGTTATTTTATTATCGAACTAATTAACGAATTAATTATTACGGGTTAAATTTCGGGTTGTTACATTCTCCCTTCCTTAAGGGATTTCGTCCCCAAATCTCTAAGGATAAAAGAATGTACTAAATGTTTTCACCCAACTCTACAACCAACTACTCAATCATGAACCATTCATCCATTGTCCTTAAAAAATTTCTAATGCAATTTATGATACTTATGCAATTAGTGTAGTATAAATGTTCCTAACTAATGCAAAAGATTAGGCGGTCCACTGATTCAGTCGACCTCCTTTTTATGCAATCATGTCCGTGCCATGTATCCAAATAAATGCAAAAATTTCCTAATGATACTGATAATTCTATATGCGTGCTACAAACATCATTCAAATGCAACAATCATGTGATAAACATCCATTTATAGCAACCATGGAAATAAAATAAAAATGTGCACACATCCATATGCATATGCTCTAGTGCCCTAGTTAGGCCGATCCCTAAAGAATAATAGTGTCTAGTGTACCTATATGCCTCCATTAGCATCCACTAGCAAACACTTGCAATCACTAGCATACATCATTCATAACATGTTTACATCAAATCCTACCATCCATAAGTTAAATCCTAAGTTCTACCCTCCCAAAGGATAATAAAGGAAAGAACCTATTCAAAACTAAAGATGGAAAAAGGGAATTCTAAACCCTATTATCAAAGAGACATGGATATGAGATACGAATTTTCTCCTAATCAAATTAGTCTTCTCTGAAATCTCTCTAACCATGTCGGAACCAAGTAGCAACATTTTCGTAGACTCCAACCAACATGAAGACGTCTTACACGGCCTTCCAAAAAGAGCTTCAAAAGGCGCCATTCCAATGCTAGCTTGAAAACTACTACCATATGAATTCCACTAAAGAGAGATGCTTTTCCCAAGTTCTTCCAAAATCAAGAATACTCATTCTCAACCATGCTTGTCTTACTATCCTACTAATTTCATTTTACTGTTCTTCATGAATCAACATTCCTAGGTTCTTACTAGTGTCCTATACACTTTACGGAAACTTCCATAATTACTTCTAAAAGTAATTACTGCTATCTCTGTATACCTTTTCCGTTACTCCTAGGAAATGATTTTTATCTACTCCACATTTAAGAGTGTGGTTTGGTATTTATCACGTTATTTTAAAAACTAAGGTTTCTAAAAAATTTAAAACATCAAATCCCAAAATCTTTGTCTTTAAAAGTGTTATCTTTTCAGTTTCTACTAATTTCAAAAATACTTGGTCACTTAATATTATTTCCCAAACCTAGAGGGAAAAACTTCCAAATTTTTAAGTCTAAAAATTATATTTCTCTTTCTTTTAAATACTTTTACAGTTTTCTATAAAAAATTGAATTTTCAAATTTTACTTTTATTAACCTTTTCATTTCAAAAACTTATTTACTATTTTACCAAACCATTTTCTTTTAAAATATCCTTTATGTGTTTTCAAAACAGCTTCTTATTACACCTAACAGCCTCATATCTTAATGTATTGGAACTACTTTCTCTTATGAGAAGTTATTAACGCTAAAATCTTCTATGAACCTTCTAAATGAGAATTTCATGTTTATGTGAAATTACAAGGAACATATTTTATATTTTTCGAAATAGGCCATACAAAATATGGTGCTTTTCATACCTTGTATATCTCTTTCATGTATTCCTTATAACTTGCACAAAATATTTTTATCAATTTCATAGAAAATCATACCATTATTCTTTTCATTCCAATAGATTAAAATATGTTTAAATTATATTCTTCCATGATAAATATTTTCTAATATCTAACTTATACATTTTCCTTTCAGAAAAAATCATCTGCAAAACTGTTTTAATATTTCCATAACTGCAAAAACACTTCCTTATACTTATTAATAATAAGTGTACTTTACAAACCATTTTGTTTCTATACATAGAAATTACCTTTTAAAATACATTTTTATTTGGGTTAAAACGGATGTTGCGTAAAACACCGTTACTACAACCCAAAAAAATACTAGTGTATGGATTCAATTAAATAAATACCAATAAATCTCATATACCTATGTAAAAATATTTCTCTTGAGAGTCACTTACTATAAAAATAGTGTTATAGCCTATGCTCAACTTATTTTCCATGAAAACATTTATTACAAAAATAAAAGTTGTAATCTATGTTTTCGATACTTGATACACTCTAGTTTTTTATGTTTAAAACCTTTGTTTACTTACAATGAATCTAGTGAGTTATATATATACTCCATAATTATTCAAAAAGAATTCCGATTTTTCATTATATAAAAACCAACTTAAATTTCATACCATTCTTCAAAAACCCCATGTTTATTTTCTAAAAGAAAATATTAACAAATGAAAATTTTCAATTCCAACAACTAATTTTTTTTCAACTTTTTAAATTTCAAAATTTTCATTTTATTGGGCTTAGCATAAATTGGTCTTCCTACTTACTACCCTCAGAGTACTTTTCCTAAACAAAAGGCTTTTACTCCTATTCCTCTTGTATACTCATATTTATTCTAAGGCATCACCGTTAAATCCACTTGTCTGAGACAATTATAATTTCTACAATTACCTACACATGGACTTTCTTCTCTGCTTATCTACTGAATTTTATTGTACATCTCTAACCTTTGCCTGCCTCTCTTTGGATTTCCATAATCCTAATCCTAAATGTATAAAACCGTTTCTTAAATCCCTATCATGTGTAGACATTCTCTATGCCCTAATAAATGCACTTCAAAAGTTATACTTCAAGAACTCTGCTCCCAACCGACAAACACAAAGCGTACAAAGAACCTCCTTTAGATGAATAACATGCTCTTCCATACTTCTTGGAAAACACCAAAATGTCGACCACGAATACCACCACAAACTTTATTTTAGGACATCTCTAAAAACGTGGTTCATCAAATTTATAAAATAGGCTGGGACATTAGTTAGCCCAAAACTTATGACTAACCACTCAAAGAATCCGTCTGGTGTCCTAAATGCGGTCTTATCAATGTTAACGACCCTAAGATGATGAAATCTAGTGGCTAAATCAAGCTGAGAGAATACCAAAGAGCCAACTAACTCGTCAAGGAGATCATCTATCCTAGAGAGTGGATAATGGTTCTTCTTTGTGAGCTTATTCAATTCTCTATAGTCAATGCAAGGTCGAAGAGAACCACCTACTTTAGTAGCGTAGACGCCTGGCGCTCCCTATTCTGATATGTTTCTTCTTATGAAACATTTCTCCAAAGTTCATGGATCTACTTGCTCAATCCCTTCCTTTCCCTAGGCGCCATATGCCCTACGGGTAATGCTACTGGCTAGCCAAATAAATCCTGAAGTCAATCTCTCTCTTAGGGGGTAATCCCCTAACCTCCTCAAAGATGTCTGGAAAAATCTCTGACGACGGCAACCAAATCTAACTCTGATGATGATGAATCGAGGGAATAAAAGAAGCTCAACATAACTGACCCTTGTGGGTCGTAAGAAATCTCGAGAGTCTTACTGATGCATGTCTCTAGACTAACGACTCTCTTCTCGCAATCTAATATAGCTCTATATGTGGATAGCCAATCCATTTTCAAAATCATCCCATACCCCAAAAATCCCAAAATATAGGCGTCATGGTCAAATTCTACACATAGGATATAAATTTTCAAAACCCTAGAAACCATAGACAAGAGTGCCGATCCTCCCATTGGGTTTGAAACAACAATGGGGTCAACTACTAAAGAGATGTCTAAGTGCAAACAATCTACCAAAGAACTAAAGATGAAAGAGTATGATGCTCTAGGATCGAAAAGAGTCTGAATGGGAAAATCAGAAATAGAAACCAAATTTTCCTACCTCGATTCGGTCCGCTGCTGGAAGGTGTTGCATCCAAAGCCTGAATTTGCGCTGCAGGTGCACTCGCTCCCTGCGTCATCTTCTGAGGACAAAACTTACTAAAGTGACCGAGCTGTCCACAATTGAAACACCTTCCCTCCATTCATGTCTTCTTACAGTCTTTTGCGTAATGACCATTCATTTTACAGCGCTTACATTTCCCATTTTTCTTGATTCGCTTCTGAGGTCCCCTTTCTTTCCTCTTATCCTTCTTATCCTTCCACCACTTTTTCTTAGAGCTTGTAGGAACCTCCTTAAGTTCTCCCTTCAGCTTCCAATAAGTAGGTTGAATACGATGTCGGTCCTCCAGGCTTAACCGCCTAAACTTTCGCTCCATATCTTCCAACCTAGCTTGTGTCTCCTTGAAATCCTTCATGCCAGATAACGTTCAGCCCCCTATGCTAGTGAAGTCCTTAAATAGCTTAGAAAAATCGGCTGGTGTAGGTGGATTGAAGGGATTTCCACCTACCGGTGTTGTATTGGGCGCTTGCCCTTGCCCTTGCCCTCTGGTACCGTAGCTCTGCGGAACTAGTCAGCCATACGATGCAAAGAAAAGGAAACTTAGGCTCGAAAGAATCGAAAGAGGTTTGAACTGGACTTTGAGGGGATTTTTATAAAAACTCTTTTATACTTAAAAACTATTTCTAAGAGTTCTTTTCTAAAAAATACTTTTAAAACAAGTTATTTTGAAAAGTACTTTACTTTTAAAATAAATTTTTAGGAATCATGTAACCTTAGGCTCTGATACCAAGTGAAACACCCCACACCCCATAATATAGCCAAAAGGACACATTAAAAGGCGTGGTGTGTTGGAGGTATAACTAAAGCTAACAAAGATAATTAAGATTCACAAGACATATAGATAAAAATAGCGGAACTTAAAATAATAACTTAATTAAAACAAAACTTCATATTTGCTTCATAAATAAGTCAAATACCAAATCCCACATACATGTCTTAAAATCCAATATGTCTCATGAAACAAAAACCCATAGTAAAAAAAATCAAAGTACATAATATCCCTCATAATAAGCCAGTACATAGAAAGAACAGAAGCAGAAAATAAATGAAATACATAGTAGAAATCTCCCCCAAGAAAACTCCAAGCAACAACAATCTACTGACTTCTCCCTTGATTGCCTATGGGGGAAAAGGGGAAAATAGAGGATTGAGTCAGACTAAAAGTCTGATGAATGATAGTAATTAATAGAGCCTTTAAGCAAGATAAAAGTAATAGACTCTACAATAGTTCTAGCATAAATAAGGATAACAAAGGAAATAGGAAAGAGATAAACTGGAAATAAGTATGACTAAATATTGCTCAATTTATAAGATAGGTTAACTTTGATTGCTTGCACTTGTCCTTGGTTTCTGATTTGATTAGGCTGAATTCCTAATCCTCTAATTAGGTTGTAACCCTAATTCTACCCTTTTTGGTCGGCCTTCTACTCCATAGACCTTACTGCGGACCAGACGCTATATAACTCCCTACACAACAGCCAATGGTATCTACGAAAGATGCACAGAGCAACCACTGTGGATCCGGATGACATATATAACTCCCTACATAGAAGGCAATTGTGTCTACGAAAGACACTCATACTACTTGCTTGGAACTCATAGATATTACTGAGCACCTGAATGGAAGTCGCACGCGTAACTGCCACCAAGCCCATGCTACCTTTTGCTCCACCTATTGGATCTTCTTATTACCTCAAACTCCAGCATAAGCGTGCCCCTCATATCACTTCAGGCTAATGTGAGATCACCGTGTGTCCATAGAAAATAAGGAAAATGCTGTTGGTACTGGCCCGTCATCCAAACAATATCTAGTTTCCCCCCTTATCCAAATCCCACATGATTTGGACTTCTATTTGACCAATTACTACCATTCTTAGCATAAGCGTGCCCTCGTCTCACTTCAGGCTAATGTGGGACCACCGTTTTGTCTAATAGGGAATGCTATTTGGTACAGGTCCTACTTTCATCTTTGCTTATTAACTTAGATAAATTACTTAATAAGCCTTTACACTTTTCTCTTATCTGTGCTTATTAATATATCCTAATTCTTAAAATAAGCCTTATTATGTTCTTTTTCTTATTATAACCTACGTTATAATTATGCTTATTACTTAACCCAAGGTCTAAGTGTGGAAATAAGCCTCTTTCATCTTTTACTCTTTTCTAGTTATAATTCTAAGTTATAACTAGGCCTATTAATTAGTCTAATTCTAATCATAATTAGGCATAATTTTAGTCCAATTCCATTTTTATTACAGTCTTTATAATTTACATCTCATAATGATAAATAGGTAAATCTCTTTAATTCAGTCCAATTAATATCATAAATAGGCATAATTTCAGTCTTAATCCCATTTTATTACAGTCTTTATAATTTACATCTTATCTTTCGTTATTTTAGAATTCTTATAATTTAATCCAATTTCACATTAATTCTATTCTAATCTATACGCGAAGATGAAGGAGAAATAAAAGAAAACTGAAAATAAAAAAATCCCAAGCGTAGAAAGAAGATGTAAATAACGTATAAATAATAGTAAATAAACTAAAATACTGTAAATAAACTGTAAATAAACGGAAAAGCTATAATTAATAGAAATAAACTAAAATTACTGAAAAGAATAGCTAAAAGGAAATAGACTGAAAATAATTCTAAAAACTGTAAATAAATTACTAAAAAAGGCTATTCCAAAAATCGTAGTAAAACTACAACTATTGAAAACCCTATTAATTTAAATTACTTAAAGAAATCTAAAATAATTACAATCACTCACCTCCGGTCCTAAGCTCTTCTTTTGGTCTTCTCGGATCCACTTGGTGTTGTAAACTAATTTAATTTATAACGATTTTCTCCTTTGGAAAAATTATTCTGTTTAGGGTCCTTCCTAGAAAGGTGAACCCAATTGGAGAAAACCTAGAATGAGAAAAAGTGTTAGGTCTAGGGTCTATTTATAGGGGTAGAAGTGGATCTCGGACCATTGGATTTCGAGATTGAATAGGATGCATCCACATCATAGGCTGAATAGTAGCCATTGGATGCGAAAATAGATGGACCAGATTGGTCAGAAGAATGCAAAACATGTCAGCAATAGGCTCTGGAACGTTCGAACAAATGTTCGTTCGCTTGCCTAAAGCCAAGGCGGGTCGACCGGGCGGTCAACCGCCCCCTTGCCTAGGTCGACCGACCAGTCGACCTGTATATATATATATAAATACATATATATATATTTCGTTTTCTTTGATTATTTCGTTCTTTGCTCATATTAACTCGGATTCTGACGTTCTATATATGGAAATTGACCATAAAATTACCACAGACACAATGGTGCTACTGCCGTGGCTCAATTCTGATAATTTCACAAAATTATTTTATTATCTAATTAATTAGCGAATTAATTAGTACGTGTTAAATTTTGGGTTGTTACAAACTTCGTATCTTCTTATAAACACTCGACGATGAAAATTCCTCCACCTTTATAATGGAAGGAGAGCCATTCTTAACCTATTCCCTACTAGAGAGTCTCGAGCTACTGTTAGTCCTTTTACTCGAGCCCAGGACTTCGATGATGATAAACAAATAAGAAAAGAAGGTTAAGGAGTCAACAAAAATCTTGGAGAAGAAGATGAAAATCGAGGTATTGGAAAATTAGATAAGGAAGAGATAGGGAGAGGAGAGAAGTAGAAGAAGGGGGTGAAGGAATAGATGAAGGAGAAGATGAGGTAGAGGACGAGGAAGATGAAGACAAGGACTACATTGCTAGTGGAGATGAATCGTTCGGGGATACTTCTCCTAAGGGCAACATGGTTATTTAACCACCTAGGCCAAAATGATTGGTAATCAAGTCATTCCAACTTGCACTCAAACCATGCTATAGTCCCATCAAAGAATCAACTCATCTAGCACATGCATTTGAAAACATCTTTGATTTTCTGAGTTCTCTTCGGGACCTCACCAACTTTCCTTTTAGTGGCATAAATTTTGAAGACATCTTAAATACCAACCCTCGTGAATTCAACTCTCTTTATGTGATATTCTTCAGACTGCTGAGGGTGAAGAGATTCCCTTTAGACCCCTTCGAACATGGTTTGTAGGCTATCTAGGGCACGCTAACTCTTCACGCACTTATACGTTCAAAACCTCAACCACTTTGCACTTATTCTTAATCCATCGATTCAAATCCATATACAACCTATTTTTCCTTTAGGTATAGTGGGAAGATGTAGTGATATAGAAAGTCTTAGAGAACGCACTGGACAACATCAATCTAGACTAAGGGCCCCTCCTTTTATGAATCAAAGACAAAAAGATTAAGGAGGAGGTATCAAGAACGGCGCGATGCCGAGGAAAGACAACGCCGTCAAAATGAATAAAGGGAATCACGTAACCGCTCTAGGCACAACTTTGACTCCCATCATCAACAACACTCGTATTTTCGGTCTTTCCAGCATTGATCATCCTCTCGACAAGAATTTTCTCCATCTTCTCAACCTTTTATCATTGCGACTTCAACTCCCCGACATTCCAAAATAGTTGGCTCTTTTCATTCCCAACATTCCCGTAAGGCTTGTAAAGAAATAAGCTCATGTCATGATGTTTCTACTCCATCCTTAGAAGGCCAATCTACTACCACTACTACTATGATGCATGCTGCCCTTCCTGAAATTTTTCCTTGAGGGGATCAAATTCGGTTGCGATGTTAAGGACTTCCCATGCATCTATGCGAATGAAGGCATCGCCCAACACTAAGAGGTCATAGGTCGGCTATACCAATAGAAAAAAGTGGCCAAGGGACACTCTAATGTCAATTGTGCTAGCTAATTGATCATCCATTCTTTAACATAAGAGAGCCGATCATAACCAAATACGCGAGGACTACAAAAGGGAGTTTTCCATATTCAAGAAAGAAAGAGACGGGAAAGAAAAAATCTACTTAGGAACCGAGCCAAGGCTATTTGAGTTGGCCCAAGCTCATGTGGTAGAAAGCCTAGTTCTAAATGATTAACTTAAGAAGGCATATGCCACCAACATCTATCTCGAGAAGATAGTTGAGGCAAATGAGGCCGAAAATATTTCACTTTTGGTCAAGGTTGAGAAACTCAAAGCCGACTTGAAAGATGAACAAGAATCAAATGAGCAAGTTCAAGGCGAGTCTATAGAATTAAAAACCAAGATGACTATTGCTGATGAAGAAATTGTAGATCTCATGGCCAAAGCAATCCAAATGGAAGCAAGGATGAAAGAGGGCAAGAGAAGCTAGCAGGGATGTTGATGAAGATTGAAGAGCAAACTTTTAGACGAAGAGGAATTGGTCCCCAAAAAGAGGGTCGAGAAATATTTCAATTTTTTGGCTCTTAGCTTAAGCTACTTTGGTGAACGATATTTCTCTTAGATCTAATTTATTCTTGATATAAATATATGCTCACATATGCTCGTAAACATGTTCATCAAGATTATAATAATTAAACGTTATTGGCAATATTTTTACATAAAAAGACTCAAATTAATTTTATATATATATATATTAAACATTTATATATTTAATCTATAATTTTATGTATGTATGTATATTTTACTTGTAATTATTTTCGATTACTAAAAAAATTAATTTTTAACATATATATGTGTGTGTGTATTTATATATTTGTATTTATAATAAATTTATATTCCATTTTACAAATATATGTATAGATTCATTTAGAAAAATATTTTATAAAACTTATTTTCTACGGTATATATATACATACATATTTTTCGTATATATATGTGTATACACATACACATATTTATATCCATACTTTTAAATATATACTATATATGATCTTTTTTGATATTATTTAAGTAAAAGAACTATTACTTTTGGATTTGATATTTAACTATTATTTAATATAATATTTAGTCATTTTACTAAGTCAATTATTTAAATTTGATAATTTCAAATTATTCAAAATATTTTTTAGGCCATAAATTATTTATATATATAATATAGCAGATGAGATATTTTATATAATAAAAAATATTATTTATCTAAATAAGTTAAAATTTTCAAATTTCAAATTTTATATTAATTTAGAAAACATAACTAAAAATAAATATAGAGTGTATATATATAATTGTTTTATAATATATATTTAACATTTTTTACATTAAATTAAATTAAACTAAATTATTTTGATAGTTTTATAGGTTTATATTTTCAGTACGGATAAAATATGTTATTATTTACGTATATTGTTTTAAATTTACAATGGCAAAAACTTAAAAAATAATCTTATTTCTATTTCTACATATACATATGACGTTTTGAATCATATATGTATGTGTGTGCATGCGTGTGTGTATTATATATCATAGGTTACATCTTGTTAACCTTTAGGACAATGTGGTCAACTTTCCATGAACCTTAGTTAGGATAAATATATATTTTTTATTTACAATATCCATGTTGTGAATGTGGATATCATGACATATTAATAAATGAGTTAATTAATTCTAAAGTAATTATAAATAAATTATTTAAACGTCAATAACAAGTAAATATTTAATTAGTAAAATAAAATTCAAATATTAGAATTATCATTTATTAATCAAAATACTAAATTTAATTTAGTGTAAGCAAATATTTATTTACACAAACACAAATATATAAAAGCTCATGTGCAAATTAATAAAAGGAATTTGTTTTGAAATTCACCTCTTTTACCCCGCTGCCTTTGCAGCCAATCCAACTTTATTATGAATACAAACATATTATACAATTAAAATACAAAATTAAATTTCACTAAAATAAAATAAACTGAAATGCATGTGTGTGTATTATAACTAAATTATAAAATATATACATATAAGTTTTAATACAAAAATCAATTAAATTACAATTAAACCCCAATCTCTTTTATTAATCATTACTATATATGTAGTGTAGAAATTAATAAGAGGCATTTTTTTAAAATTCCATCTTTTAACCTCGTTGCCAATGCAGCTAATCCAACTGAGATTACATACTTGTGGTTGTTTGAAATAGTCATAAAATGATTCTATAACAACCCGACATCCACGACCATTTGATTCTAGTTCAAATCAATGCACAAATCCTAAGGATCATAAATGGTGGAATGGAATCATTAGGTTAAAATATGGTATAAACAATATAAGATCTATCTACTTTAACTACACTTTCTGACCGATAGCAAAAAGAATAAAATATAATAAAACACATAACATAAATATTTGAAGTAAAATAGAAATAACCATGGGTGTTACTATATTGGTTCAAATGACACTTCGGTTTACGTGGATCTACATAACATAAAGTATTGAATAGTAGAGAGAAAATAAATTATAACTAAATTATCAAGTATATAGTACATGGTTCTACATAACATAAAGTACTGAACAATAGAGAGCAAATAATTATTTAACTCCAGCATTCTCCACTGGCTCTTTCTCACGTTAGTGTTCCTTAACCCTTGTCAACCTATCATATGTAGGAAAAATGGAAATATAGAGGGGTTAGATATATGCTGGCAAACAAGAAAATATCTCTATGTATATGGTACCGTCATACCAATAACACACCGTTGAAGGCTATACTTTTCATATTATTTCAAAGTTACTTGTATTAATGTTTTTGTTTGAACTTGGTCAGCTCGCAGTGGAAGCAATGGGTGAATTTCAATTTTTTTTTCATTTTGGATCTTTATTGGGCCTGCGAAGTCTAATTTATTTAGAACATTGCTAAATGTAAATAAAATCATTATTTTATTTAAATTCATAATAAAGTTTTATATTATGTAATTCATATTATATATTATATACACACACGCATGTATCATATACATGTATACATTTTTGTCCATATGTAACATTGTAATCCCTATAAGGTATAACACACCCACGTATAAGTGTTGAGATTTACACCGCAATGGACATGTTAGCTCATCTAATGTACAAATATATTATCCAAATGTATGTTTATTTATTTTATTTCATGTATGCAAAATATTGTAATATATATATATATATATATATATATATATATATATATTGTATATATATATATTAATATTACGTAAATTAAATTAAAATTTATTTATTTCACTGGAAATTTGAAATCAAAATCTGAAATACTAATATTTTATTATATATTTAATATATATATATATATATTTGTGTGTGTGTTTTAGTATCTTATAAAATTAATAATATATATACATACTTAACTAAAATATATGCATAAAATAATATATCAATATACACACATACATGCCTATTATATAGCTTATGGTAATGATTTGTTTCTTTTTTCTTTTTTCCTTTTTAAATAAATAAATAGATATTTTCATATGGAAAAATTAATATAAATTATTTTTAGAAGATATTTCAAAATTTAAATATTTCGGTAAAATCTAAAAAATATTAAGATATTTCAATATATTTAAATATATTTTATTATTCAAATTAATTTTGAAAACAATTTATTAATTTTGTCTATTAATTAAATTATTTGGAATAAAAAAATTAATTTTTTGTTTTATTATAGAAAATAATATTAGATGTAAATTTAGTTGTAAGAAATTTAAAATATATTTTATAATATAAATATGTATTAATATTATTTATTTATTAAATTATATGATTTAAATAATATATATATATAATTATTTTAATTTTTTTGAAAATGTTTTATTTATAATATTGCTTATATATAATTTTAAAGCCAAATTTTATGAAACAAATGATTTAGTATTTGAATTATAAAGCTTATATAAATTAGACAAGTTGAATATTAAATTAATTTTAAATTAAAAAATTATTTTTTTTTGCCGCAAGAAATATATATACATGATAATGACAATTTCTTTTTATTTCAAATATATAAACATACAACCAATCTGATTGTGACAATACATTGAATCGTTACCTAACTGACGAAACATTATACATGATATAAATATTATCTACACATTAATGAACATTAATAGATCAAAAAATTTACCTTATCATTAATACTTATAAGTACACCTTGAAGCGATGAGATCTACTCCTTGAATTGGTTTCCAATCCAGTAGAGTGCGACTCCCTAAACCAATGACTGCCAACTATTGAATATAATTGTTTTTGTTTTGATTTGGCTTTGAAAATGGAGAGGTTGGAGCTCTAGATTTCAGGTAGAAATGGGGATTAGAAGGGGGCTTCAAAGTAAAAAAGGTGTGGTTTGAGATGCGTATATAGGGGAGAGTTTAGAGACAAACTAGGATCGAGATCCTCCTTTATCTCTTACTACTTCTCTTCTATCTTAACCGTCTAAATCAAACCCATATAACCCACATATAGCCACCCTTCATTGCTCCATCATGGCCGAACCAATCAGCCCTCAATATGGGCTTTAAACCCATCTAAAGCCCAAAGGAAATATTTTGCATTTGAATCCAATTTAAACGCGTATCGATATTGTTTATCGATTAATATATTTATAATTATTATAAATACATTTATTAATATTTGTTCATCAAACAAAAATAAAATTTTATAATTGCTATTTATAAATATTAGTTAATTTAGTTAATTTAAAACAATTACAAATTAATTAAATGATTTGGTCAAAGTTATCATCGTTTCGGTTGTGTGATCTGTTAGGTGTGAATTTGGTTAGCGATCAATATTAAACTATTCGAGTGCTAACACTCACAGACCACACAGATGGTGGTGTGATATTTTGGCCAAATTTATTGCTTACTTGGCTTCTGTAAAATCCAATTTTCCTTTGTTAAGTGTTATTCGGTTATGACTTGTATTTACACTAATTCTCTTCGTCAAACTATATCACTTTGGACTTATGGAATTTGGCAATGGTCAAAATACCAATATCGTCCAAATTCAACTCTATGGTCCAAAAACAAAGTTCTTGGTTCAATATTAACAATTATTATTAACTGAAATAGCCAGAGGAAACTTTGAATAGACTTCGATTGATTGCGATACTAATCTCAAATAACTGAGGAGACAAATCCTCACTTGAATGGTTTTCACTTCCAATGCTTCCACTCGACCAAACTATAGTCATACGATGGAAGCCATGGCACGATTTAACTATAACCAAAGTAATGCTTCCACATTGGAGATTAACATTTTTTAAGTCAAGAGAATTGTGTAATTTTGTTACATCAATATTTTTTGTTTGATCTTGGTTATATTAACCAATAAAAAACTATCGAGTGAGTCATTCCATAATTACCTATTAATTATTAGTACGTAGCCCCTTGGTGCCCCCAATGGGAATGAGAAATACACTCTCCAACATTTGAAGAGCGTTACGTACTCTAGTCTCAATGGATGCATCGATATCTAGTCTCCATACAACTTGACTAGGAATATTGTAACAACCCAGAATTTTAGTCAATTGAATTTGGAATATTTAATTGATTTTAAATATTGAAAAGTTAATTTTATAAGTTAAATAACTTGAATTTCAAATATAGCGATTTATTAGGTAACTAAATTGTTTAATTTAATATTTGGAATTGTTTAATTAGTAAAATCTTAAATTTAATATGAATGAAAATGATTTTGAAAACTGATTTAAATTCTATTTGAATAAGACAGAAGATCGTAAACTTTTAAATTGGAATTCAAATGTGATGACCCGGTATTTTGGCAACATTATTTTAATAAATATTTAATGCAATTTAATTAGATATAAACTTATCATTTTAAAAGATATGACCTTAAGAAATAATTGCCATTTATTTATTTAGATTTGTATTGTGAAAAGGAAATTTGATTTGAAAATTTAAAATAAAATCTCTTAATAATATTTATAATAAAATTCATCTTATATAATTGAATTAAAATACTTTGCCTTGTTAACATTTGATAACTAAATATATATAGATAATAATGTTTGGGATGAAATCAAATTCTATCAATATTAACTATAAGTAAACCATATTGAATATAACTTAAATATTGATAGTTAGAAATAAAAATAAAAGAAAAACAAGGATTAATTAATTTTGGTAAACATACAACATAAACTGAAAATTTAAAGCACAAAGTACAAAGTATAAACTTGACACACATATGTATGTAACTATTCAAATTAGAAGTTAATAAAAATAGACATTTTTATACAAGTATCTTCATTTACAAGCCATATGTCTTCATATAAAATATTTATCTACAACAAACATGATGATAACTACATAAACTAATTAAGGAACAAGGCATTTAATGGCCATCATCTCTGTAACGACCCCGAAATTCAATTTAATTTAAATTTATAATTTAATGAATTTTTGAATTAAATTATGTAATTAAATAAATTTTTGGATAAAAATTGGTAAATTTAATTAGAAAATTGGAGCGAGTTTCCCCATTTCAAATATGAGTGAATTTGGAAATAATAAAAATATAGATATATATTTGACTTGAGCTGAAATATATAAATTTATATAAGATAATAAACATTAAAGTAAGATAACAATAAATATTGAAACTAGGAATAGAAAATAAATTTGACAAATTCAAATAGATATATATATAATAAGATAAATTATAAAATATAAAATAATATATAGTTAGATTCAAACAACATAATTTAAAATAGGAATTTATTTACAATACAAAGTTAAAAACAAACAATAAATAGGAATTAAACAAAAGCATAGCAAATAAAAATCTATGTACATACATAACAAAAATAAAAATAAGTCAAGGCAAAAGAAATATATACATAACATAACTAAAACAAGTAAACAAAACCAAAACAAATGTACATAAAAACAAATATAAGCTGCAGCCCCCAAATCTTCAGCCGAAGTCAAGAAGAAATAAACAAAGGTAAATGTACAAAGCAAATATCTCTAGCCCATACCTCTAAAGCAACTTCAGCCATGCCCTGTACAAAGATCAATAAGTAAAGTGTTATATACTGTAAACTCTCTTTTATGAATATCAAGCCTCTTCATTCCATTTCGTCCATTCAAAGCTGAGAAACAACTAAAGAAAACATTATCTTAACAACAACAATCAAACAAGAAGATTTAAACAAAGATCAAAACTGCAATCCAAAGATCTGAAAGCAAATCAACCTGAAGCAAGAGAAGAAAAATAATATATATACAGGCTTTGCTTTCTGTTCTCTGTACAACTCTAAGGTGAGCAACCTTTGTTTTAACCTTGAATTTGTTTATATAACTTGATGTTGTGATTGGTATTATAGTAAAGTGAGTAACTTCATCTCTTTAAACCTTAAGTATCTGAAAATTTTGGGCAAGTTAAATCTGGGAATATGTGAGTAAACCTGTTTTCTCTTAAATTTAAATATCTGGTTTATCAAATCTTGAGCTTGCTGCATATTGGAAATCAAAATTGGTTATGTATGTATGATGAGTTATTGGGTATCTTTAAATGATTGTTCTTCTGGAACTTTGATTACAGAGTAAAGTAATTGAAGAAAATTAATACATCTTCATATAGAACCTTTTAAAACTTGAGATATTTGAACAAAAACAGTTGTTTAAACTTAAACCATAGTCCAGAAAGAAAGAAAGAAATTCTTGCTTAAAAAGAATGAACTTGACTCTGTAAACTCAATTTTACAGTAAAAAGAAATCATATGAATTATTTCGAATATCATGAAACATTGATTCAATTATATAACTCGAATTCTTATCGACAAATGGGATTTTTAAGCCAAAAATGATGATTTTTAAGTAAGTGTTTTGAGGACAGTCTGTTCTTGTTCGAAAATTGGGGTTTTTCCAATTTCCGGCGATCGGAGTTGATTTGAGTGTTGAGTCTTTGATCGAAGCTAGCTTGGCCATTAATGAAGTAGGGAAAAATGCTCACTGATTTTTCCATGGCCGTCGATGGTGGAACGAGGCACGACTAGGGTTTAAACTCGCGACTTTGAACGAGTTCGAAGACGAGGTGTTTCGCCACCCCTGAATGATCGAGTTGCTCGAGATTGGAGGGGAAAATAGTCTGGAGGATGGACGAGGTGAGGCCAGAGTCGAAGCTTTTCTGATGATCGGAAATTGCTTGGGCGAGGTAGTTTTGACGAGTATAGCAGTTCGAGTTTTCGAACTAAAGGTTTGATTTTTCTGTGAGATTGTTTTGGTCGAATTGATTATTGCTTTGGATTGTGGAGATGGTTTGCGACTTGTCGGTGGTGGTCGTGATGACCGGAGCGTCGCCGTGCGACAGTGCACGTGCACGAGGTGTCAGCGTGTATCTGATGATAGGAAGAAGAAGTGGGTTTGGAAGGGGATGATAACTCGAAGGTGATCCCAGGGAAAAGAGGTTGTGGCTCGAGTTCGTTTCGCGTGAATTTAAGCTAGATGTAAACAGTTGATAACCAAGTAAAAATAAAAGATAGGAAAAGTAGAAACTGAGTATCGATCAGGAAAGGCTCGAGAAAAATTTATTTTTGCTTTGGGATGGACGCGTGATATCTCGGGTGAAAGCAGTAGCAGGTTCAAATCTCCAAACAAATCCAGTTTTAAGTTTAAAATTAATTAAGTTTTGAATTGTCTTCCTAAACAAATTTTCTTTTAAAATGATAAGTATTGTATCTTGAGTTGAAATTAGTTTAGGATTTTAAAACTGAATTATTTCCATTAAATCAAGTTTTTAAGTGTTTAATATACGTATACTTCCATTTGTTAAGATTTTTTCGAATAAAATTTAATAGCTTAGTTAAAAGATTAATCATGACGACAACATGTTTCATTAAGTGGCTCGAGGATGTCAATCAATTTATTCGTTAATAATAACAAAGTTATATGAAGGTAAATTTTTTGAACTTAATTAATTATAAGCAATTAAGACTAGTTAATTGCTTAAGGAATTACTAGATAAAAAAATGATTAAGACTAATTGGTTAATGATTAAGGGACAATTTAACAAGTGATTAAGGGATAATTAATCCTAAAATTTAGAATAATTAATTAAGGTGATTAATTTATAATAAAAAAAGGTAGTTATGTAATAATTAAGATTTATTAATGATTGAGAAATGAATTAAGGATAATTACTTGATTTAGGATAATTAATTAAATGGTAATAAATTAAAGGTTAATTTATTTATTGAAGACAATCAATTAAATGGTGAAATTTATAATTAAAGATTAATTATTTAAATAATTAAAGATTAATGAGTTAAAATTAAAGGTTAATTAATTTATTATTAACGATTAATTATTAAATGATTAAAGAATAATTAATCAAAAATGATTTGTAATTTATTTATGTTAATTAACCAGGATTAGTAATTTTCATAAGTAATTAAAACTGATTTGGATTACTCAACCAATTAACTGATCTTATGTATAGATGTTTGATATTTTATTACATGCTATGTAATGGATTGATATATCAGTTATGTGATGCGATGCTATGTTATGTTTTGTGCTTAGCTGTGATTTCTGTTTTCTGTGATATATTACTATGTGAATATGAAAACCCTTGACCCATAGAATGACATTTGAATTTCGATGCGACAGGGAGTCGGATTCCAGTTGGTTATCCGAAACCCACATCGAATTATAATTGTGAATCTTTGTAACCGATAAATTTATTCTATCTATGAATCTGTGAATGAACGATAAGCGTTGTTCTTATACCGCTTATCAAATTTTATTTCTGTATTCTGATCTGTGATGATTGTATGATGTTGCACTATTGTGTGTAAAACCCCTGGACCACACTTATACACACACAAATATGGATTTCACGTGGAAATCGGTTAAGTCACAGATAATTTAAATTTGATGTTTTTGAAATTGAAATTTTAATTTCAATTGATTTTGAAATTAGGAATTTGGGGTTTAAAGTGAAAAGCTTTTGAAATGGAATTTCAAATATAAAAGTTATTTTGAATAACTTAATCGAGTTTTAAAATTTAAATTATTAGATTTAAATTTGAATTCAAGTTGAAATTAAATCTATGATTTGGAAGCTAGGGATAAAAGATGATATAAATGTGTTTGTATGAATTAAACCATTTTAAAGTATTAATTTGGGAATTTGAATTTAAACCAAGGATTTCAACTCGTATGAATGAATCAGATTTCCAAATTGAAAACTGTTGTTTTCAAATGATAAAAGCTTTTAGATAAGAAAAGAAATTTCAGTTTAAATTAAAGGAATTTCAAGTGAATTGAAAAATGGATTTTCCAAGTTACGAATGAAATTGTTTTGAAAGCTATGAATTAAATCTGTTTGTTTTTAACAGATTTAAAATGATGATTTGTTTAAACCATTCGAAATGAAATTGTTTTGAAAGCTATGAGTTAAATCTTTGATTTAAAGATTTAACGAGTTAATCAAATTGAAATGGAAATTGATTTGGAAAATCTGTAAATGAATCTTTGTGAAACTGGGTGAACTTTATGAATTAAATCTTTTATTTAAAAGATTAAAATGTGGAAATCGTTTTAAACCATTGAGGGTTGTTGAAATGAATCTTTTTGTTTAAAAGATTTGAAATGGTAATTTGTTAAACCATTTGAAAAGAAAGTTTGGGTTTAAGTTGTGACTTAATTGAAATCCCAATATCCGTATATTTTTAAATATTGCGCTCACTATTCGGTTTAGCCGGGAGAGGACCTTTGTGTCACATAACCCATTCCGAATAAGTGATTCGACGATATGGATCGCATTTGCTATATTACAGCATGATAGGGGGTTCTCGCTTCGCGGTTTGGTGGCGAACGGGAGACTCTTACCCCTACATGTCCCTGAGTGGGATGGGTTGGTTGTGACAGTCGAGAGGCTGGCCGTAAAAGCAACTGCGAGGTGCCAGTGTAAGCCACGGTGGGACTGGGATGGTTGCAAAGCCTACCGGTGGCCGCTGTCTGCGGATCGTTACATTTGGTATCAGAGCTAAGGTTGAACTTTAGCTCAGGAGTGTAACACATTAAGTAGCTCATTAGAGATAGAGTGAAGTAAACTCTAGAATGAGTAATCTCTCAGATATCCGTCCAAATGTCTCAGTAAATTCTCTTACTATCCACTGATAGTGAGTATGAGTACAAGAAGAAGACAAGATAGGGGAAAAGGGAATACGATTGTAAATGGTCAATACCCTGCAACAGTGGAAACAATCTTTCTCTATCAATTTTCTTTGATTCGTTTCCAAATTCTTTTGATTCCTTCGGGACAGCTCCAGGAGAAGTTTCGGTGTGATGATGGCTCTACGAATCGTTGTAGAAGATCCTTACTTCGTATCTTTATCAGTTCTTATCAGCTTTTTGATTTAAACCTTAATGAAATTTGGAATTGGGAAATATAAATTGAGTTAAATTGATTAATAGGATATGAAGCTAAAATTTGAATTTAATCAATAAAACGATTTCGTTTGAAAACCAAATTTTGAAATTCTATTGAAATTTCTTTTGAATACCAAAGTCCGAAGAGGGATAAATTGGTATGTATTCTGAGATATTCCTACTTGTATTCGGAATCCGTATCTTGTGTTTGAGGAGTTATAGGAAATCGAATCTGTCTATCTCTGTTGTTTTCGTGCCTGCGAATTTCGAGGACGAAATTCTTTTAAGGGGGGGAATTTGTAACGACCCCGAAATTCAATTTAATTTAAATTTATAATTTAATGAATTTTTGAATTAAATTATGTAATTAAATAAATTTTTGGATAAAAATTGGTAAATTTAATTAGAAAATTGGAGCGAGTTTCCCCGTTTCAAATATGAGTGAATTTGGAAATAATAAAAATATAGATATATATTTGACTTGAGCTGAAATATATAAATTTATATAAGATAATAAACATTAAAGTAAGATAACAATAAATATTGAAACTAGGAATAGAAAATAAATTTGACAAATTCAAATAGATATATATAATAAGATAAATTATAAAATATAAAATAATATATAGTTAGATTCAAACAACATAATTTAAAATAGGAATTTATTTACAATACAAAGTTAAAAACAAACAATAAATAGGAATTAAACAAAAGCATAGCAAATAAAAATCTATGTACATACATAACAAAAATAAAAATAAGTCAAGGTAAAAGAAATATATACATAACATAACTAAAACAAGTAAACAAAACCAAAACAAATGTACATAAAAACAAATATAAGCTGCAGCCCCCAAATCTTCAGCCGAAGTCAAGAAGAAATAAACAAAGGTAAATGTACAAAGCAAATATCTCTAGCCCATACCTCTAAAGCAACTTCAGCCATGCCCTGTACAAAGATCAATAAGTAAAGTGTTATATACTGTAAACTCTCTTTTATGAATATCAAGCCTCTTCATTCCATTTCGTCCATTCAAAGCTGAGAAACAACTAAAGAAAACATTATCTTAACAACAACAATCAAACAAGAAGATTTAAACAAAGATCAAAACTGCAATCCAAAGATCTGAAAGCAAATCAACCTGAAGCAAGAGAAGAAAAATAATATATATACAGGCTTTGCTTTCTGTTCTCTGTACAACTCTAAGGTGAGCAACCTTTGTTTTAACCTTGAATTTGTTTATATAACTTGATGTTGTGATTGGTATTATAGTAAAGTGAGTAACTTCATCTCTTTAAACCTTAAGTATCTGAAAATTTTTGGCAAGTTAAATCTGGGAATATGTGAGTAAACCTGTTTTCTCTTAAATTTAAATATCTGGTTTATCAAATCTTGAGCTTGCTGCATATTGGAAATCAAAATTGGTTATGTATGTATGATGAGTTATTGGGTATCTTTAAATGATTGTTCTTCTGGAACTTTGATTACAGAGTAAAGTAATTGAAGAAAATTAATACATCTTCATATAGAACCTTTTAAAACTTGAGATATTTGAACAAAAACAGTTGTTTAAACTTAAACCATAGTCCAGAAAGAAAGAAAAAAATTCTTGCTTAAAAAGAATGAACTTGACTCTGTAAACTCAATTTTACAGTAAAAAGAAATCATATGAATTATTTCGAATATCATGAAACATTGATTCAATTATATAACTCGAATTCTTATCGACAAATGGGATTTTTAAGCCAAAAATGATGATTTTTAAGTAAGTGTTTTGAGGACAGTCTGTTCTTGTTCGAAAATTGGGGTTTTTCCAATTTCCGGCGATCGGAGTTGATTTGAGTGTTGAGTCTTTGATCGAAGCTAGCTTGGCCATTAATGAAGTAGGGAAAAATGCTCACTGATTTTTCCATGGCCGTCGATGGTGGAACGAGGCACGACTAGGGTTTAAACTCGCGACTTTGAACGAGTTCGAAGACGAGGTGTTTCGCCACCCCTGAATGATCGAGTTGCTCGAGATTGGAGGGGAAAATAGTCTGGAGGATGGACGAGGTGAGGCCAGAGTCGAAGCTTTTCTGATGATCGGAAATTGCTTGGGCGAGGTAGTTTTGACGAGTATAGCAGTTCGAGTTTTCGAACTAAAGGTTTGATTTTTCTGTGAGATTGTTTTGGTCGAATTGATTATTGCTTTGGATTGTGGAGATGGTTTGCGACTTGTCGGTGGTGGTCGTGATGACCGGAGCGTCGCCGTGCGACAGTGCACGTGCACGAGGTGTCAGCGTGTATCTGATGATAGGAAGAAGAAGTGGGTTTGGAAGGGGATGATAACTCGAAGGTGATCCCAGGGAAAAGAGGTTGTGGCTCGAGTTCGTTTCGCGTGAATTTAAGCTAGATGTAAACAGTTGATAACCAAGTAAAAATAAAAGATAGGAAAAGTAGAAACTGAGTATCGATCAGGAAAGGCTCGAGAAAAATTTATTTTTGCTTTGGGATGGACGCGTGATATCTCGGGTGAAAGCAGTAGCAGGTTCAAATCTCCAAACAAATCCAGTTTTAAGTTTAAAATTAATTAAGTTTTGAATTGTCTTCCTAAACAAATTTTCTTTTAAAATGATAAGTATTGTATCTTGAGTTGAAATTAGTTTAGGATTTTAAAACTGAATTATTTCCATTAAATCAAGTTTTTAAGTGTTTAATATACGTATACTTCCATTTGTTAAGATTTTTTCGAATAAAATTTAATAGCTTAGTTAAAAGATTAATCATGACGACAACATGTTTCATTAAGTGGCTCGAGGATGTCAATCAATTTATTCGTTAATAATAACAAAGTTATATGAAGGTAAATTTTTTGAACTTAATTAATTATAAGCAATTAAGACTAGTTAATTGCTTAAGGAATTACTAGATAAAAAAATGATTAAGACTAATTGGTTAATGATTAAGGGACAATTTAACAAGTGATTAAGGGATAATTAATCCTAAAATTTAGAATAATTAATTAAGGTGATTAATTTATAATAAAAAAAGGTAGTTATGTAATAATTAAGATTTATTAATGATTGAGAAATGAATTAAGGATAATTACTTGATTTAGGATAATTAATTAAATGGTAATAAATTAAAGGTTAATTTTTTTATTGAAGACAATCAATTAAATGGTGAAATTTATAATTAAAGATTAATTATTTAAATAATTAAAGATTAATGAGTTAAAATTAAAGGTTAATTAATTTATTATTAACGATTAATTATTAAATGATTAAAGAATAATTAATCAAAAATGATTTGTAATTTATTTATGTTAATTAACCAGGATTAGTAATTTTCATAAGTAATTAAAACTGATTTGGATTACTCAACCAATTAACTGATCTTATGTATAGATGTTTGATATTTTATTACATGCTATGTAATGGATTGATATATCAGTTATGTGATGCGATGCTATGTTATGTTTTGTGCTTAGCTGTGATTTCTGTTTTCTGTGATATATTACTATGTGAATATGAAAACCCTTGACCCATAGAATGACATTTGAATTTCGATGCGACAGGGAGTCGGATTCCAGTTGGTTATCCGAAACCCACATCGAATTATAATTGTGAATCTTTGTAACCGATAAATTTATTCTATCTATGAATCTGTGAATGAACGATAAGCGTTGTTCTTATACCGCTTATCAAATTTTATTTCTGTATTCTGATCTGTGATGATTGTATGATGTTGCACTATTGTGTGTAAAACCCCTGGACCACACTTATACACACACAAATATGGATTTCACGTGGAAATCGGTTAAGTCACAGATAATTTAAATTTGATGTTTTTGAAATTGAAATTTTAATTTCAATTGATTTTGAAATTAGGAATTTGGGGTTTAAAGTGAAAAGCTTTTGAAATGGAATTTCAAATATAAAAGTTATTTTGAATAACTTAATCGAGTTTTAAAATTTAAATTATTAGATTTAAATTTGAATTCAAGTTGAAATTAAATCTATGATTTGGAAGCTAGGGATAAAAGATGATATAAATGTGTTTGTATGAATTAAACCATTTTAAAGTATTAATTTGGGAATTTGAATTTAAACCAAGGATTTCAACTCGTATGAATGAATCAGATTTCCAAATTGAAAACTGTTGTTTTCAAATGATAAAAGCTTTTAGATAAGAAAAGAAATTTCAGTTTAAATTAAAGGAATTTCAAGTGAATTGAAAAATGGATTTTCCAAGTTATGAATGAAATTGTTTTGAAAGCTATGAATTAAATCTGTTTGTTTTTAACAGATTTAAAATGATGATTTGTTTAAACCATTCGAAATGAAATTGTTTTGAAAGCTATGAGTTAAATCTTTGATTTAAAGATTTAACGAGTTAATCAAATTGAAATGGAAATTGATTTGGAAAATCTGTAAATGAATCTTTGTGAAACTGGGTGAACTTTATGAATTAAATCTTTTATTTAAAAGATTAAAATGTGGAAATCGTTTTAAACCATTGAGGGTTGTTGAAATGAATCTTTTTGTTTAAAAGATTTGAAATGGTAATTTGTTAAACCATTTGAAAAGAAAGTTTGGGTTTAAGTTGTGACTTAATTGAAATCCCAATATCCGTATATTTTTAAATATTGCGCTCACTATTCGGTTTAGCCGGGAGAGGACCTTTGTGTCACATAACCCATTCCGAATAAGTGATTCGACGATATGGATCGCATTTGCTATATTACAGCATGATAGGGGGTTCTCGCTTCGCGGTTTGGTGGCGAACGGGAGACTCTTACCCCTACATGTCCCTGAGTGGGATGGGTTGGTTGTGACAGTCGAGAGGCTGGCCGTAAAAGCAACTGCGAGGTGCCAGTGTAAGCCACGGTGGGACTGGGATGGTTGCAAAGCCTACCGGTGGCCGCTGTCTGCGGATCGTTACATTTGGTATCAGAGCTAAGGTTGAACTTTAGCTCAGGAGTGTAACACATTAAGTAGCTCATTAGAGATAGAGTGAAGTAAACTCTAGAATGAGTAATCTCTCAGATATCCGTCCAAATGTCTCAGTAAATTCTCTTACTATCCACTGATAGTGAGTATGAGTACAAGAAGAAGACAAGATAGGGGAAAAGGGAATACGATTGTAAATGGTCAATACCCTGCAACAGTGGAAACAATCTTTCTCTATCAATTTTCTTTGATTCGTTTCCAAATTCTTTTGATTCCTTCGGGACAGCTCCAGGAGAAGTTTCGGTGTGATGATGGCTCTACGAATCGTTGTAGAAGATCCTTACTTCGTATCTTTATCAGTTCTTATCAGCTTTTTGATTTAAACCTTAATGAAATTTGGAATTGGGAAATATAAATTGAGTTAAATTGATTAATAGGATATGAAGCTAAAATTTGAATTTAATCAATAAAACGATTTCGTTTGAAAACCAAATTTTGAAATTCTATTGAAATTTCTTTTGAATACCAAAGTCCGAAGAGGGATAAATTGGTATGTATTCTGAGATATTCCTACTTGTATTCGGAATCCGTATCTTGTGTTTGAGGAGTTATAGGAAATCGAATCTGTCTATCTCTGTTGTTTTCGTGCCTGCGAATTTCGAGGACGAAATTCTTTTAAGGGGGGGAATTTGTAACGACCCCGAAATTCAATTTAATTTAAATTTATAATTTAATGAATTTTTGAATTAAATTATGTAATTAAATAAATTTTTGGATAAAAATTGGTAAATTTAATTAGAAAATTGGAGCGAGTTTCCCCGTTTCAAATATGAGTGAATTTGGAAATAATAAAAATATAGATATATATTTGACTTGAGCTGAAATATATAAATTTATATAAGATAATAGACATTAAAGTAAGATAACAATAAATATTGAAACTAGGAATAGAAAATAAATTTGACAAATTCAAATAGATATATATAATAAGATAAATTATAAAATATAAAATAATATATAGTTAGATTCAAACAACATAATTTAAAATAGGAATTTATTTACAATACAAAGTTAAAAACAAACAATAAATAGGAATTAAACAAAAGCATAGCAAATAAAAATCTATGTACATACATAACAAAAATAAAAATAAGTCAAGGCAAAAGAAATATATACATAACATAACTAAAACAAGTAAACAAAACCAAAACAAATGTACATAAAAACAAATATAAGCTGCAGCCCCCAAATCTTCAGCCGAAGTCAAGAAGAAATAAACAAAGGTAAATGTACAAAGCAAATATCTCTAGCCCATACCTCTAAAGCAACTTCAGCCATGCCCTGTACAAAGATCAATAAGTAAAGTGTTATATACTGTAAACTCTCTTTGATGAATATCAAGCCTCTTCATTCCATTTCGTCCATTCAAAGCTGAGAAACAACTAAAGAAAACATTATCTTAACAACAACAATCAAACAAGAAGATTTAAACAAAGATCAAAACTGCAATCCAAAGATCTGAAAGCAAATCAACCTGAAGCAAGAGAAGAAAAATAATATATATACAGGCTTTGCTTTCTGTTCTCTGTACAACTCTAAGGTGAGCAACCTTTGTTTTAACCTTGAATTTGTTTATATAACTTGATGTTGTGATTGGTATTATAGTAAAGTGAGTAACTTCATCTCTTTAAACCTTAAGTATCTGAAAATTTTGGGCAAGTTAAATCTGGGAATATGTGAGTAAACCTATTTTCTCTTAAATTTAAATATCTGGTTTATCAAATCTTGAGCTTGCTGCATATTGGAAATCAAAATTGGTTATGTATGTATGATGAGTTATTGGGTATCTTTAAATGATTGTTCTTCTGGAACTTTGATTACAGAGTAAAGTAATTGAAGAAAATTAATACATCTTCATATAGAACCTTTTAAAACTTGAGATATTTGAACAAAAACAGTTGTTTAAACTTAAACCATAGTCCAGAAAGAAAGAAAAAAATTCTTGCTTAAAAAGAATGAACTTGACTCTGTAAACTCAATTTTACAGTAAAAAGAAATCATATGAATTATTTCGAATATCATGAAACATTGATTCAATTATATAACTCGAATTCTTATCGACAAATGGGATTTTTAAGCCAAAAATGATGATTTTTAAGTAAGTGTTTTGAGGACAGTCTGTTCTTGTTCGAAAATTGGGGTTTTTCCAATTTCCGGCGATCGGAGTTGATTTGAGTGTTGAGTCTTTGATCGAAGCTAGCTTGGCCATTAATGAAGTAGGGAAAAATGCTCACTGATTTTTCCATGGCCGTCGATGGTGGAACGAGGCACGACTAGGGTTTAAACTCGCGACTTTGAACGAGTTCGAAGACGAGGTGTTTCGCCACCCCTGAATGATCGAGTTGCTCGAGATTGGAGGGGAAAATAGTCTGGAGGATGGACGAGGTGAGGCCAGAGTCGAAGCTTTTCTGATGATCGGAAATTGCTTGGGCGAGGTAGTTTTGACGAGTATAGTAGTTCGAGTTTTCGAACTAAAGGTTTGATTTTTCTGTGAGATTGTTTTGGTCGAATTGATTATTGCTTTGGATTATGGAGATGGTTTGCGACTTGTCGGTGGTGGTCGTGATGACCGGAGCGTCGCCGTGCGACAGTGCACGTGCACGAGGTGTCAGCGTGTATCTGATGATAGGAAGAAGAAGTGGGTTTGGAAGGGGATGATAACTCGATGGTGATCCTAGGGAAAAGAGGTTGTGGCTCGAGTTCGTTTCGCGTGAATTTAAGCTAGATGTAAACAGTTGATAACCAAGTAAAAATAAAAGATAGGAAAAGTAGAAACTGAGTATCGATCAGGAAAGGCTCGAGAAAAAATTATTTTTGCTTTGGGATGGACGCGTGATATCTCGGGTGAAAGCAGTAGCAGGTTCAAATCTCCAAACAAATCCAGTTTTAAGTTTAAAATTAATTAAGTTTTGAATTGTCTTCCTAAACAAATTTTCTTTTAAAATGATAAGTATTGTATCTTGAGTTGAAATTAGTTTAGGATTTTAAAACTGAATTATTTCCATTAAATCAAGTTTTTAAGTGTTTAATATACGTATACTTCCATTTGTTAAGATTTTTTCGAATAAAATTTAATAGCTTAGTTAAAAGATTAATCATGACGACAACATGTTTCATTAAGTGGCTCGAGGATGTCAATCAATTTATTGATTAATAATAACAAAGTTATATGAAGGTAAATTTTTTGAACTTAATTAATTATAAGCAATTAAGACTAGTTAATTGCTTAAGGAATTACTAGATAAAAAAATGATTAAGACTAATTGGTTAATGATTAAGGGACAATTTAACAAGTGATTAAGGGATAATTAATCCTAAAATTTAGAATAATTAATTAAGGTGATTAATTTATAATAAAAAAAGGTAGTTATGTAATAATTAAGATTTATTAATGATTGAGAAATGAATTAAGGATAATTACTTGATTTAGGATAATTAATTAAATGGTAATAAATTAAAGGTTAATTTATTTATTGAAGACAATCAATTAAATGGTGAAATTTATAATTAAAGATTAATTATTTAAATAATTAAAGATTAATGAGTTAAAATTAAAGGTTAATTAATTTATTATTAACGATTAATTATTAAATGATTAAAGAATAATTAATCAAAAATGATTTGTAATTTATTTATGTTAATTAACCAGGATTAGTAATTTTCATAAGTAATTAAAACTGATTTGGATTACTCAACCAATTAACTGATCTTATGTATAGATGTTTGATATTTTATTACATGCTATGTAATGGATTGATATATCAGTTATGTGATGCGATGCTATGTTATGTTTTGTGCTTAGCTGTGATTTCTGTTTTCTGTGATATATTACTATGTGAATATGAAAACCCTTGACCCATAGAATGACATTTGAATTTCGATGCGACAGGGAGTCGGATTCCAGTTGGTTATCTGAAACCCACATCGAATTATAATTGTGAATGTTTGTAACCGATAAATTTATTCTATCTATGAATCTGTGAATGAACGATAAGCGTTGTTCTTATACCGCTTATCAAATTTTATTTCTGTATTCTGATCTGTGATGATTGTATGATGTTGCACTATTGTGTGTAAAACCCCTGGACCACACTTATACACACACAAATATGGATTTCACGTGGAAATCGGTTAAGTCACAGATAATTTAAATTTGATGTTTTTGAAATTGAAATTTTAATTTCAATTGATTTTGAAATTAGGAATTTGGGGTTTAAAGTGAAAAGCTTTTGAAATGGAATTTCAAATATAAAAGTTATTTTGAATAACTTAATCGAGTTTTAAAATTTAAATTATTAGATTTAAATTTGAATTCAAGTTGAAATTAAATCTATGATTTGGAAGCTAGGGATAAAAGATGATATAAATGTGTTTGTATGAATTAAACCATTTTAAAGTATTAATTTGGGAATTTGAATTTAAACCAAGGATTTCAACTCGTATGAATGAATCAGATTTCCAAATTGAAAACTGTTGTTTTCAAATGATAAAAGCTTTTAGATAAGAAAAGAAATTTCAGTTTAAATTAAAGGAATTTCAAGTGAATTGAAAAATGGATTTTCCAAGTTATGAATGAAATTGTTTTGAAAGCTATGAATTAAATCTGTTTGTTTTTAACAGATTTAAAATGATGATTTGTTTAAACCATTCGAAATGAAATTGTTTTGAAAGCTATGAGTTAAATCTTTGATTTAAAGATTTAACGAGTTAATCAAATTGAAATGGAAATTGATTTGGAAAATCTGTAAATGAATCTTTGTGAAACTGGGTGAACTTTATGAATTAAATCTTTTATTTAAAAGATTAAAATGTGGAAATCGTTTTAAACCATTGAGGGTTGTTGAAATGAATCTTTTTGTTTAAAAGATTTGAAATGGTAATTTGTTAAACCATTTGAAAAGAAAGTTTGGGTTTAAGTTGTGACTTAATTGAAATCCCAATATCCGTATATTTTTAAATATTGCGCTCACTATTCGGTTTAGCCGGGAGAGGACCTTTGTGTCACATAACCCATTCCGAATAAGTGATTCGACGATATGGATAGCATTTGAAGACCGGTGTTGAAGACCGGATATTTTTCGAAATTGAAAGGACAACCTGTCGAATGTCTCTGCACTGAGTCGCGCCGGTATAGAGATTTATATCACTCTTTTGTGACGGGAAGTCCGGACGTGATTGGAAATTATCCGGAATTGCAAGGGCTTCGTGAGAAGTGCCTTCGGTTCTGTTCGAACCCGGAACAGACTTGTATGGATACATGTCTGACATTACACTTTGAGATATAAAGCCGATTTCTTTCAAATACATTTCTGTTGGTGGCGGAGAATTTATTCTCTTAGCTTAACACCCTTCTCTGAGACGTACGAGCTCAGAGGTTATGTAGTTGAAATTTATCAGCGATATATCCCAATTTGGTAATGTGACATGCTGAGTGTTGCTGTGTGATGATCAGTGTTTGATCATTTGTGATATGATCATTTGTTTGATCTTATATCTTTGTGATCATAGGTTGATCATTCGTTTGACCCGAAGCATGGCTTTGTGACAAAGCGTAGCTTTGTGGACGAGACTTCGTCGAGCCTCACACCCCGGAAATGGTCGAAACAGGAATGTTGCGGCAAGGTTATGAGGGTCACGCCCTTTAGGGTATGTCATTTCCTTCTGGAAAGGGGTGGTGTCATGGTATGGAGCCCAGATACTTACTCATGTGGATACACTTTCTTTATGATGTGTGATGTTGGATACCGAGCTCGGATAAAGGTCCCAAAGGACCGGGAGGTGGCATATTCGTGAGTTACCTGTTACAGGGGTAACCCGGCCTTATTAGCAGAGAGCAGTTTGTCTCTCGGGACGTCCCGCCAGAGGCGATCCCATTCGGCAGGAGGAAAGGAAGTTCCTTAGCCTGACCATTTGTTGGAAAATCCAAAGAAACAATACGTGACTTGTACGGTTTTAGTTGTATTACCTGCTATGCAATGTGGCGGTAACCTGCTATTGAACATAGTAGCTATAGTAGGCATACGATACTGGTCGTATGTTGGCTAAGATTAATATTATACTTTCGAAATGTTTTCTGCACTATGCACTAATAATAATAATCCAATGTTTGCGTAGTAAGCATCTTTGACTATCATAAGAAGAAATCTCCTCCAATTCTGCGTTTGCATTGTGTGTGGGGCGGGAGGTCTTATGGTAGTTTCATTTTCCAAAAGCATTGCGGTTTTCAATGTTTAAATTCTTTTATTGTTTGTTTTTAAGATAAACTGTTTTTGTTGCTCACACCAGTCCCATGACTGATCCGGAGTTTATTGTTCCCTTCCTAAACTCTGGGTGCTCATAATTTTCCACACGAGCAGTCTAGAGTTGGGTTTTTCAGATAGTCAGGTTCAGTAGATTTTCTGGAGCTAGTTTAGTCTTTGGATCGGACTGCACTTGCTTATTCTTGGTGTATCGTTATTGGGAGTTCGAGCTACTGCTGGAGTTCTCTCTTGAAGACTATCTTAGAGTTATTTGTTCCGCTGCTGATATTATCGTTTTTCTTTTCCGCTGCTATTTGTTGTATAATATCTCTGATGTATATTGATATTCATTGTATCATTCTGTTGTATCAGATATTGTATATCAATGTATTATTCATTTATTCCGCTGTGTTATTTACTTAACTGTGTTATAAGCTCCGGCGAATCGGATTTGAACGGTCGAATCTATGACATTCGAGTACGATGTAAAGTATGGATGTCGATTTTCGAGCGCGAAAATCCGGATCGTTACAATCTCAGCCTAATATTTGGTCTATTCAAATATGTACAAATCTTATCTTTTTCAGAAACAAAAATCTGATCAATCAAAGCCAAGAGAAGAGAAAAAAAAACATTGATCAGATAATATCTCCCTCATACATACTGTTATCTTATATATATGTATACATTTGAGCCATTTGGTTCGTTCAGAAAAAAAGGGGATATGTATAAGCTTGTGAAACAAGCCAATACCAATTAATGCAAGCACATATAAATATCATTTCAGCCTCCTTTGTAAAGGAAAACCTCTGACCAAAATATACAAATAATCTACACAGTACAATACAAAAATCTCTTGTACCTGTTTATACATCAGCCTGCACACTATCTTTTATATACATCATCTCCATTTCGATTGATAAACCGGAGCATCATAAAAAAATAGCAACCTGAAGACAACACAGCAACTAAATTTATTTCCATCAACAACAATTAAAATCATTAAAACAAGGCTCGAGAAACAATATTCAGGCTAGTGGTTTTCAAACTCCAAGAGGTTATTCTTTGTTCTCTGTTCCAAGTATTTACAGGTGAGTAAACTTCTTAAAAAATAGTTTGATTTGGCTTTAATTAAATACTTGCTATGATATTGATTTGTATTGAATTATTCAGCTCCATTTTAACTAGCTTTATTTATATATGTATGTATGCTGTCTGTTATACATATATACACCCTATACTTTGTTGTTAGGCTATGGTTGTTGTCTTCTAAAATCCAAATCTCACACTCTATCTAATATTAGATAATTATGTATGAATGAAATTTGTTTGTTAATGTGAGATGTAGATTTTTAAAATAGTTTCAGAAGATTTATTAGGAAATTGTCTCAAAAATTTCAAATTTACAGAGAAAAATAAAGTCTGGTCAAAATTTGATAATTTGGAAATCCTATTTGAATCATATAAACATAATCGTGATGTAAAAAGATGAATTTAGGTATAACAATGGCAATTTTTAGCTTGGGAAATATTGTTGTGCTCTTCTGAGTTATTCGATTTTGAAACTTTCGTCAATCACCGTCAATCGGCATGGTGGAGATGATCGAGTTTTGGACTAGAGAAGGTCTGGGTGATGGGGAGTGCAGGAAAAATACTTGTAGATTTTCTTGTTGGCTGTGGTGATGGAATTCTATCGAATTAGGGTTTGTTGTAGTTTTTGGTCGTGATTGAAAAGATGGTCACTGCTCCATCGTCGGAGCATCGAGGAAAGCCGGTTGTGGGGGAAAAGTAAGTGGTGAGAAAAGGAAGGTCTGGACGGAAGTGTGGGTCCTCCGGTGGTCGGAAGAGGGGCGGAGCAGGGAATTCTTGTGACTGGGTTTTTCCCAGTGATGACCGGTCCTATCAAATTTGATTTCTGGGTAGTTCGAGGGGATCTGGGTACCTGAGTGGATCGGGGTGATCAACGGTGACTTGCCGGAGGTGTGAGGGGTGGCCGAAGCACCGCCGTGGATAGGTGCACGTGCACCAGATTTTCTGTGCATTTGAGTTTGGGTTGTGGTAATGGGTTTTGTCTCGATTTGACTCGGGTAGAAGAAGGATTCGACTCGAGTAATTTTTGTGACTGGCTCGCATTTTCTATTGGGTAGGACTCAGGAAGCTAGTGTTGTCTCTAATTGGTTGTTGTTAAACAATCAGGTTTCAAGTTTATCAAAATGTGAAGTTACAAAGGGAATTTTCAATCTTTAAGTGATTAAGAGTTTTTGATTAATTTAAGATAAATAATTTTTCTTAATTTAGAATCTTTTAAGTATAAGTAGTTAAGAAATTATTTAATTGATCTTAAATGATGAGTTAATAATTAACTAAGTAATTAATTAGTGATTAATTAAAGATAACCACTTATGAATTAAGTAAGAGTAATTAGTTAATGAAGAAATTTAAGGGATTAATTACTTGGTGTAATTAATTAAGTAAATGGGATTAATTTTAATTAATTAATTAAGTTTAATTAGTTAAAGAGGATTACTTGATGATAAGATTAAGTATAATTACCTAATGTAACTAATGGAGTGTAATGACGTAGTGAAGTAATTAATGAAATTACTGGATGTAATTAATTAAGGGAAATTACTTGATATGCATTAATTAAAGGATAATTACTTGAGGGAAGTAATTAAGTGGTGATTACTCGGTGTAATTAAAGGATTAATTAATAAAATTAATTAAGGGGTTGATTTAATTAATATAAGTTTTTAAAGGAAGTTAATTACTAAGGTGATAAATCAAAGTTGACTAATGAATGGAATTAAGTTAAAGATTAATTATTAAATGTAATTAGAAGAATAATTAATCAATGAAGGTCATTAGAGGTTAATTACTGTGAATGGTTAAGAATAATTAATTTGTGTAATTAATTAAGAGTTAATTACTTAATGTAATTTAAGGATAATTAATATAGGGTGATTAATTAAGATGATGATTAATTAATTGGTTTGTGATTAATTATTTTTAAATAAGCAAGATTAAAAGTGATTTAAGAAATTGATTTGATTTAATTAGGAATGGGTGACTAACTAATCTTGCTTATAAATGATTGGTTGATATTTCTGTTATGGAATATTTAAGATATAGTGATTATGTGGTTATCTGTCGATGATGAATTGTTGTGTAAAAGAATGACATCTTGTGATTAAAGGTTGAACTGTGTCTCACTTGAATAGAGTGGGTTAAAATGGCATCGAATTCGAAGAGACCGGAGTCGAGTATTTGTAAATACCCGAAACCACTTCGATTTATAATCTATAATAATTCTGTACAGATTTGATATGTGGAATCAATAGGTTGAAATGGAATGATTTAAGTGAATTGGACCATTTAATCTAAGTTTGGTACTTAGAAATTGATATGTGAAATAAGTGATGTCTATAACAACTTGTGAAGTTGTAAATTGATACAAGTTACCCGGGTTTATATAAGTTGAAGGCTTTTGTATTCCATATTAGATGAGTCTACTCACGCTGGTTTCCAGCCTGATCCAGGTGTTACTTGGATGTAATGCTCGGGTCAGACCGAGTATAACAGATTTTCAGGTAAGGACGTTCTGGAGCTCAGGAGACGAGCTGGATGGCAGGAACGTATAGAGAGTACTCCGCTGTGATATATTATAGTTTGTCTGGTACATGTTGATTGTATCTGTCCAGTGTTTGAGTATGTGTGTAATTCTGATGTATAAAAATGTAATCAACTGATGCAGCATTCTTTTGGAAACTATTATTATCTGATATTATATTTTGATCCGCTGCGAATGTGAGAATCTGTGGTGTGTTTCTGTTTCTTCTTCTTCTATCTCTTTCTTCTTCCCTAACTATCTGAAATTTTCGGGTTCGAAAATTTCGGGTTGTTACATCAAAGTGACTAAACTGATTGAAAATAACTCGTTTTAATTAATGTGTGAAATTAGCCTTCTAGGCACTGTCTCGGATTTCGACGAAACCAGCTTCATTGTATCTGTAATAGTGAATTGTTATATGCCATCGAATTTCATGGCGAACTGACATATCACTTGGTCGTGCGAGTTCGAAACGCGTAGAAATTAATTAAAGGAATTTAAATTAATTCAAATTGATTTTGAAAAGTTAACTTCTGTATATGATGGAATTAGATCCCGATATATATTCCACCATGTTTGGAATAGGGGTGTTACATATAGAATACCAGGCGGCACACTTCGTTTGGAGTTCGAAATTTTTAGGAATGAATAGTGCCTTAAAATTTTTCTATATAAGCATATCAAGTTTCTTCACTTGCAAAAACCTAACATTAAAGCTCCAACCGCCATTTCCCAAACCCGAACATCCAACGGCCATAATTTCTCTGACTCATCCAAGCCAAATTAGCCAAAACCTTCAACATGAAAATTGTTGCTCTCATCCTCACGAACTCGTCCATATGGATCGATCGTCGATCGACGAACCATGGCGGTGGCTAGGATGGTACGTTCGTGGGGCTGTGCGTTCATTTTTGGGCTCGGTTTCTAAAACGGCGGCGACGGTGTAGTCGCGCGAATGGTGGTGAGGGGAGCGAAGGCGGTAGGCGCATGCGACGGTGGTGGCAATTCATGGATCACGATTGATTTAAAAGAAAAAAAGAAGAAGAAAAAAAGAAGAAGAAAAAAGAAAAGGGAAGAACGCGGTTGGAACGAGCAAGAGGAAGAAGGAAGGAAAGGGAAAAGGTTTAAAGTTTTATTAAATTTTAAGTTAATTTTAAATTAATTATTCAAATGATTATTAACTCATAACTCATTCATACGAGGTCCAAATTGAGCGCGACAAGTTGCGTTACGATCGTACTGATGAATTATACGCTATCCAGTGGGATTGGATGGATTCGAAGCTAGTGGAAATTTTGGGTTAAATTGAACGACTATTTAATTTAATTCAAGCCGGAATGCTTTGGCGATTTCTGGAATTTCAATGAGTTAATTCACCTCTCTAGCCTACTTATTTTTATATAAGTGGAAATAATTTTATTTATGCTGTTTGTTGTAGTTTGGATGATTTACTATTTTATTATTTGGTTTGGATATATTCCCGCCTATTGGAATGGATGAGACCCCATTACATTCCTGTGTATGAGTGGATGGCCCTTTGTATACAATCTAGCCTCAAAGTGGTTGATTTATATTATTTGATTATATACTGCATGTGATGTAGGGGGACATGTTGGAGGGATCCAACAGGATTCCTTACATTATTGATTTTAATTTTCATATATTTTGATATATGATGCGTTGGATGCCATATTTGATGACATTAATATGTTTTTTTCTTATTTCGTGCTGTAGTTTAAATGGGCCATATTTTTTAGTATTTTGAAATACTATAAAATTAGGACTCTGAATTGAAATGATTTCCAAAGTAATTTTGGAAGCATATATGTTTTAATAATTTTTAAATTATTAAAAGGAATGAATTTATTTTTAAAAACAAATAAAAAGTATGATTTTTGATGTCATAAAAATATGGTTTTGTATGAAATGTTTTTAAATAGAGGTTTTGAATAAGTTTATATAAAGGATTTATAAAAGTGATATTTTATAAATAATGAAATAGATTTATAATGGAAATTTGTAAATATTTGGAAAATGGATTTATAAATGGATTTTATAAATATATTAGATTTATAAAGAAATGGATTTATAAGTGGATTTTGATACTTAATGAGTTTTTATAAAAGAATGATTTATAAATAGAATTTTATAAATAAAGATATTTTATAAAGTAGAAGTTTTATAAAATAAAAAGGAGATTTATAAACATAGTGTTATAAATATGGAAATGATTTATGTTGAGATTTAAATATGGATTTTTATGTAAAGGAAATACATTCAAGTTTTTAAAAGTTAAATAATCTTTTAAAAGGAATGTTTGAAAGTAATATTTTGGTGGAGTTAATGGTTTTAAAAGTAATTTATCTTTTTAAAGAAATGTTTTGAAAAATAATAATTCCAAATGGAATTTACTAGTTTGAAAAATGATTTAAAATATGATATATATCGAAAACATAGATTTCAACATTTATTATTGTAATAGACGTTTTCAAGGAAGTATGGAAGGCATGGACTATAACACTATTGTTATAGTAAATGATTTCCAAAAGGAAATGTGTTATATAGTATACGGGATATTTTTATATATATAATTAATCAAATCCTTATACTAGTGTTTTCGTTTGTCATAATGGTTTTATGCAACATTCGTTCTGATCTAATAAATAATGTTTTGACCTTCCGTTGTGAAATACACGAATTGGTTCATATGATCATACTAAAGGCTTGGTGGTATAGGAAGTATTGCTTCTTACACTTAACACCCGTCCGGAGGCATACAAACTCTGGAGTTATATGGTTATAGAAATCTATTTGGCGTGTCTCTAAAATGGTAGTGTTATTAAATATACTTATACCGTTGATATAATTATATAGAGATGTTTTCCAATATCGAGAGATTAAAGTTCTTTTGAGGTTAAATCTTTTTAAAGATAATTTAAAGTAAATATTTTGAAATTGATTTAATTAATAACAGATTAATTAACTGGGCCTAGTGACTGCTTATGTGCTAGATATTGTTTGTTGCTTTAATAGTTAAATAACCAACTATCAAATTTGGCCATTTTTAGTTTCCTTGACTAGATATTGGAACTAATTAGTCGGGCACTTAGCATGAAGCCGACTGAGTAAGCTTGATTATCATTTGGATTAAGAATGTTGATTCGAGTAGTGCGGAGTGTTTATGGTACTCCAATCTACCGGGATTCCTTCTTGGGTGAAGGATAGCAAGTTGAGAGTTGGAAACGTGATAAGTCTACGAGACTTGGTTTTCGTATAAGGTTAAGGGCCTCTTTATCGTTGTTGGTCCGGAGAGGCCGGGATCGGATTTATCCGAGAACCACTTCAGACTAGTGTATGCATTCGAAAATGCAGATTTATAATGATGATTTTTGAAGATGGAGATCTTCATGATGCAAGGCTACTTACCACTAGACCCGCCAATCATATTATATATATATGGTGGAGATATGCTTCGTTGTGAAAATCTACGATATGAAAATCTACGATATGGTGGAGATATGCTTCGGTTTGTCCTGTTCCTGGACAACTTGTATGGACAAATGTCTGACATTGCATTCTTAATTACATTAATTGATCTCAATGAACCTATCATCTGTTTGGTGATGGGGAAGGCAACTTCTTTTAGCTTAATACCCTTTCCTGAGACGTACGAGCTCAGGCGTTATACATTCGTAGAAATCAGTTATGTGACAATGGAATGGCAATGTGGCATTCAAAGTGGAATGTGCTATGTGAAAGTAAACGTTACCTTAAACCCGGTAATGGCTTAAACAGGGTACGCCGTGAGGCTGTGTGGTTCACAACCATTAGGGCACGATCATCACCTTTCTAGATAACCCTATATATTCCGGGTTATGTGGTGTATGCTATGAGACGTCTCGGATGGGTCGATAACAACCGGGGTGATGACATATTCGGTTTCTATCCAGGCCATGTATGAGTTCCAAATAGAGATAGATCGGTCTTGCCAAATACGGAGGATTATTTGTCTATCCTTGGTACATTCTTATAGAGATGTACTATACAGAAGGTAGTCCCTTACCTGCCACTGTATGGAAATCCACTCTCTAATACGTTCCTGCCATTTTGTTTGTAAACTATTATGCCGTCAATTTTAACCAATGTAACAATTTCGACTATTTTAATATTATTTGCTTACTAGACACTAGTATAATATAATAGGATTTGATATGAAATGTTTTGGTTATCGTAAAGTAAGAACCTGTTTGTGTTTATGTGTGGAGTGGTCTTATGAAATACCTTTGTTTTGATAAAGAAAAGTTTTCATAACTTTAAAATTCAGTCGAGATGTGTTTTCTAACGCTGGTTTACCAGACTGATCCGGACGTTCTTCCCTTTCAAAGCTCGGGTCAGACCAAGCATATTTACAGATTTAGATTTGGATGCTTTGGAGCTTCAGCAGACGAGCTGGAGGTATTCAGGTCATATTCATGTATACGTTTATTTTCCGCTGCATTGTTGTTTAAATTATTAGCATTCGTGAGGACATGCTATTATAACTGTCTTGGTTGATGATTAGTGATTTGTTATTGTACATCGATGGATGTATGTAAATTATATTATAGTTTCTCCTTTGTAAAGATCATTGATATTGTATTGTATGTTGTTCCTCTGCGATTGTGAGATTCTGCGTTGTTTTAGTTTCCCTTTCTCTTATTCTTTTTTCTTTCTTCTTTCTTTTCCTTATCTACCTGTCGACTTTCCATTCAATTTAGGTTAGACTTGTGTGGTTTATTACAACTCAAATTGTGTGGATTTGCAGGTCATTAAAGTTGGTATCAAAGCTTAGGTTGTGCAAACACCTAGGCTTGTGTTGGGTACTCATTATAGATAGGGTCAGTAATACCCTAGAATGAGTTTGAGTGTATTATAGATATGAGGGCGTATTTCTTAGAGATTATAAAAATGTTTTATATTGTGTTAATTTATCTGTCGAGTGGCTTATGAATTCTGGTCGGTGTGTGGGACGCCACGTTATCGATAAGGGTTTCTAAATGCTTGAACAAAGCAAACCGACACAGTATTATTTTGAGAATTGGTAAGTAAAATAATTTACCTTAATTATATATGATATATAAAGGAATAATTTTTCAGAAATTATTATAGTTATATATGGTGTGTTTGGTTGTTAGTGAATGATAATATTTTATTATTATCATTTGTTGTTTGTTTTTTTGTGTTCCAATAAAAGTTATTATTATTATTATAATGTAAACAAATTTAAACTATTAAGAAATGGTTTTATATAACCAACATGAAATTATATATAAGGAAAAATTAAAAATATTATTTGATATAATAAAGAATTATGCATATATATATATGATTTCACAATGATTTGAAAAATATTATAAAAAAACTAGGTGTTTAAATTCTGGAAGTTGTTATCTAAGTGTTTTTGCTGAAAACATAAGAAACTACGGTTTTATAACTTATAAATTTACATAATTAGCTAGTTAAAACAAATTTTTAAAAATTTGTTGAATATAAATGTTAAGAAAAGTAATTTTGAAATTTGAATTATGAAATGAAATTTAAGTTAAGTTAAAAAAATGAATTTTGAAAAGAAATTTGGCATAAGCAAAGTTAAGTGAAATTGAATTTGATAAGTAATGAATAAATGAAATGAATATGAAAAATGAAAGTAAGTAAATGAACGTAAATAAAAAGAATAAAAAGAAGGGGACATAATAAGGAACCAATTGGAATAAATACGTAAGTTGTACATATATTATTTTATTCGCATAACTGTTTGATCTAGATTTGAATATACGATTTTAAGGTGATTTACACCAATCTGAGTTGGGATTTTTCACTCGATTTTCATTAGCGAACACTGAATATGGGTTTTTGATTGATTCTCATATTCTTTAATCATGGTTTACGGCTATGCAAGGAGAATGACGATTTTAAACCAGGGAAGCGGATCTGAGTCCGCACTAGAGTGGTCGTGTGAACGATACTAGTTCAGAAGTAAAATTGTACGATCGAGTGAGCGATCAGATTTGATATTGCGTACGGATGATATATGTACCTCGTACGGGCTTTAATAAATTAAATGTTGACATTGGAAAATGCAAATTGATTTGGTTATGAATTAATTGGATGAATATTAAACTGTTTGACGGTTTCTCTTGTTACATTTGCTACATTCGCATACAAAATTGTATTAGTACATGTTATATATTGTTATTACTTTCCCTATACTTGTTCTCATTGGTTGTTGACTGTTAAGTAGGTGCGAATGGCGTATGCTTCGCATTTGGGAGTTCGCTTTCCCATTATATTGATTGTATATGCTGGCTAATACTAATAAAAGGTACACATCTCGGATTACATATCGTACTTTCATTTTTTTCCCAACGGAATGCCTCATCATTGAAAATGAGATGTATATTTGTGATTATATATATTGTAAATTTTTCCGATCAAACTGCGCAAAGGAGACGTTGGCAAAAAAATTCATAAATTTAAGGCGTTGGAAATTTTTGAGAACTTTGAAAATAATGTTAATAACTAAAATTTGGATTTTGGTTTCATAACTTAGAATGGTATTAGTTGGTTTTGGAAATTTAATTATGAATTTAAAGATTTAGAAAATGTGATAACAAAGTTTCAACTAATTGGTTTTGAAAAGTTAAAAGGTTTAAAAGAATTTGGTAATACATTTCAACTAATTGTTTTTGAAAATTTAATGGGTTTGGGGCAGTCTTCTTACCTTGGAAATTTCAGGACGGAATTCTTTTAAAGAAGGGAGAATGTAACGACCCAGAATTTCTCTCATTTGAATTTGGAATATTTAATTGATTTTCAATATTGAAAAGTTAGTTTTATAAGTTAAATAACTTGAATTTCAAATAAAGTAATTTATTACGCAATTAAATTGTTTAATTTAATATTTGGAACTGTTTAAATAATAGAATCTTGAATTTAATATGAATGAAAATGATTTCAAAAACTGATTTAAATTCTATTTGAATAAGAAGGAAGAAAGTAAAGTTTAAATTTGAATTATAAGTGATTAAGCTGATTTTGGAAATAACTCATTTTAATTAACGTGTGAAAATAGTCTTACTGGACCTTGTCTCAGATTTGGACGAAACCAGTTTCATTGGATCCATAATAGTGAATTATTATATGTCGTCGAATTTAGTGGCAATCAGACCTATCGTTTGGTCATACGAGTTCAAAATGCGTACAAATTAATTAAAGGAATTTAAATTAATATAATTTTATTTTGAAAAGTTAACTTTTGTATATGATGGAATTGGGTTCCGATATGTATTCCATCATGTTCGGAATAGGGGTATGACATATAGAACGCGAGGCGGCACGCTTCTTTTGGAATTTAAAATTTTTAGGAATAAATAGTGCCTTAAAATTTTTCTATATAAGGGCATCAACTTTCTTCATTTGCAAAACCCTAACATTAAAGCTCCAGCCAGCATTTCCTAAACCCTAACATCCAATGGCCATAATTTCTCCGACTCATCCAGGCCAAATTAGCTAAAACCTTCAACACGAAATTTGTTGCTATCATCCTCACGAACCCATCCATATAGGTCGATCGTCGATCGATGAACCATGGCGGTGGCTACGGTGGCGCATTCGTGGGGTTGTGCGTTAATTTTTGGGCTCGGTTTCTAGAGTGGCGGCAAAACTCGGTGGCGTAAACGACAGCGAGAGGAGCGGAGGCGGAAGGTGCAGGTGACGGCAACGGTAATTCGTGGATCACGATCGATTAAAGAAAAAAAGAAAAAAAAGGGAAGAACGCAGCTTGAACGAGCGTGAGGAAGAAAGAGGGAAAGGGAAAAGGTTTAAAGTTTTATTAAATTTTAAGTTAATTTTAAATTATTTATTCAAACGATCATTAATTCATAACTCATTCATACGAGGCCCAAATTGAGCGCGACAAATTGCGTTGCGATCGTATCGATGAATTCTACGCTATGGAGTTGGATTGGATGGTCAGAGCTAGCGGAAATTTTTGGGTTAAATTGAACGACCGTTCAATTTTAATTCAAACCGGAACGCTTTGGCGATTCCTGGAATTTCAGTGAGTTAACTTACTTCTCTCTGGCTTGCTTATATTTTATATAAGTGGGAATAATTTTATTTGTGTTGTTTGTTGCTTGTTTGGATAATTTACTATTTTGTTATTTGGTTTGGATATATTTCAGCTTATTGGAGCGGATAAGACCCTATTTGATGCATCCCAAACTGCTGAAGTCTTAGGTCGCCAGCGACCTAACATGCTGATAAGTCGCGTACGACCTAACGAGGGAGATAACAAGCTGGAACGACCTAGTGAATTAGGTCGCTCACGACCTAGTGAAGGTCGCTCACGAGTTAATGGACTTAGTGTTAAAGCATGCAAGCCTCCAAGCGAGATAAGCAAGCCAGCATTAGGTCGCTCCGACAATTCGAGTACCGGCTTTGACGAGTTACGACCTAAGTTAGGTCGCGGGATTGAATTACGACCTATGTTAGGTCGCGGAGAAGAGATACGACCTAAGTTAGGTCGCGGGAAGATAGGTCGCTCAACTTTAGGTCGCTTGAAGATTTCCAGAAGCAATGTTCTTAGGTCGCTCGATCTTATGCCGCTTTCTTTAGGTCGCGAACGACCTACTATAAGTCGTGGGAAGATAGGTCGCTCGACCTTAAGCTGCTGAGAAGATAGGTCGCTGCCGAGTATTTTAGGTCGCTCTTCCTTATGTGATGTTGTACTTAGGTCGCATGTGTTGTACTTAGGTCGTGTATTGATGTTATGTGTAAATTGTTGAGTCGCAATTGAGTTGTAATGCATCTGTTAGGTCGTTAACGACCTATACAAGGTCATAAGTCGTAAGTCGTTGTCTGTGTTAGGTCGTGGACGACCTAAGTGTTGTGATGTAAGTATTGAGTTGTAAGCCTATAAATAGGCGGGTGGTTTCATTTGTAATTTTTGGTTGATTTTGAATAAAACTTTGTTTGTGTGCTTTGTGCCACTTCTCAAATTGGTAGTTGAGTGTGATCTCCTATCTCCACCTTCAGTATTCGAGTGCGCTCGAATCAACGATCGTTGAAGTCGATTCACGGTATCTAGTGCGCTAGATCAACGTACGAAGAATCGTAGATCTTTAAACACGGTATCGTGCGCGATCAACGTGTTTGAGATAGCTAGAATCCGGTATCTTTGGATCAACGGATTTGGGCCTTTGGTATCTTTCAATTCACCGATTGCTACTTTCACCGTGTTTATCATTTCTGTTATCCGTTGCTGCATCATTTGGTATCAGAGCTAGACTTAGCCAATCAAAGCTAAGCCGAGTCTTTGGAGCCAATTCTTATTGAGGAGTTTGAGGAGTTAGTGAAGCCGTGCATCATTTTTTTTAGATCAAGGCCGAGAGTTAGAGTTGAAGTTTGTTGAAGATTCAATCATGCCGCCGAGAAGAGCTAATCGCCATCAGAATGTTGAAGCGTTGTATCGAAGACAAGAAGCTGAACAAATGGAACAACGCATCAATGAAAAGTTTGATGAAGGCATTGGGTAGTTAGAGAAACTGATGAATGATATGAATCAAGTACAAAGGAGAAGGTCACCAATCTCGAACCATGGAGGAAACAGAGTTTTGCCATCGGTTACGGAAGCGAGGAGGGGGTCGCCACAATCTTATCGAGAAAGAAAAGAATCTTCAGTTTCATTGAGAAGAGAACATCATGAGTATAGAGATGAAGAGAGAAGAACTCCACGTGAGTTTGCACATGAGCCATACCATGATGATGAAAGACAAAGTAGAAGAGATATGTGAGATCATAGAGATGTGGGTGGTCGAGATCGTTATCGAAGTACACCTGTTTTTAAGAAGATGGTGGTAGATGTAGTGTTCATTCTCGAGATCGAGACCAAGTACGAAATGCATATCGGGAAGTTGAGGATGATCAACGATGGGAGTTGGGGATGAAAACTGAAATTCCAGAATTCAAGGGTGGAATGGTAGCGGAGGAATTTTTGGATTGGTTGTCTAATGTGGAAGAAATTTTTGACTTCAAAGAAGTACCCGAGCATCGAAGAGTGAAGTTGGTTGCTACACGATTGAAAGGAGGAGCTATGGCATGGTGGCAGCAAACTAAACTAACGCGGGAGAGAATGGGAAAGTCAAAGATTGAATCATGGGAGAAGATGAAGAAGTTAATGAAAGCTACATTCTTACCGTATAATTATTAGTCTCTTATGTATCAACGATTGCAGAATCTGAGATAGGGAACAAAGTCAGTTAATGATTATGCGGATGAATTTTACCAACTTATTGCCAGGAATGATATCATGGAGACGGAGGAGCAGTTGACAGCTAGATTTGTTGGAGGGTTGAGAATATAGATTCAAGATATGGTGAATATGTTTGGTCCCAGATCTGTTGCTGAAGCACATCAAAAAGCTCTAGCTTGGGAGAAGCAAGGAAGGAGAGGTGGTGGTGTGTTTACAAATTCTAACAATCCAATGAAAGGGGCTAGTAGCAATGCGAATGTTTCTAAGGATGTTGCAAAACCGGTTGTTAGTGAAGTTGCTAAGACCAGGATCAATAGTGGTATCAAATATTTCAATTGTCAGGAGATTGGTCACAACAGCAATGAATGTACGAAGCCAAAGAAGTGAGCGATGATTGCTGAGGTAGAGGAAGATGAAGAAGAAGCTGAATGTTCTAATTCACCACATGATGAAGAGGAAGAAAATGTGTCGGGAGATGAAGGGTATTCATTAATGATGAAGAGATCTTGTTTGACACCAAAGCAAGAGGAGGAAACTAGCTGGTTGAGGAGTAACATCTTTCAATCAACATGCACTATCTTGGGAAGGGTTTGCAAGTTTGTCATCGATGCGGGAAGCTGTGATAACATCATTTCTACCGAGGCTGTGAAGAAGTTAGCATTGAAGACAGAGAAGCACCCGAAGCCTTATAAGTTAGCTTGGTTGAGGAAAGGTGGGGAGGTGAAAGTTGGACGAAGAGCTTGTGTGAATTTTTCGATTGGGAAGAAATACAAAGATGAAATTTGGTGTGATGTTGTGGATATGGATGTATGCCATCTGTTGTTGGGGAGACCGTGGCAGTATGATAGAGCTGTGCAACATGATGGGCGTACTAACAGTTACAGTTTCATGTTTGAAGGAACTAAAATCACTTTAATTCCCAAGAAGCGACAACAAGAAGAAAGCAAGTTGGAGGAGATTGAAGAACTTAAAACATTGCTATCTTTGAAGGAGTTTGTGAAGGAAGTAGAAGAGGAGCCTGATGTATTTTTGTTGATTGGACGTGAGAGTAATGAAGTGGTTGAGATTCCTGAGGAAGTAAAGCCAGTACTGAAAGAATTTGAAGATGTATTTCCAGAAGAGCTGCCAACAGAGTTATCACCATTGAGGGACATACAACACCAAATTGATCTTGTTCCAGGAGCTGTGTTACCACATAGACCACATTACAGAATGAGTCCAAAGGAACACGAGGAGTTGAGAAGGCAAGTGGAAGAGTTGCTTTAACAAGGGCGAGTACAGGAAAGTTTAAGTCCTTGTGTCGTTCCAGTTTTGTTAGTGCCGAAGAAGGATGGAACGTGGAGGATGTGTACTGATAGTCGAGCACTGAACAAGATTACAGTGAGATACAGGTTTCCTATGCCTAGATTGGATGACTTATTGGATCAACTTAGTGGAGCTGCTATCTTTTTGAAGATCGATTTGAAGAGTGGTTATCATCAAATTCGAATTAGACCAGGGGACGAATGGAAGACATCATTCAAGACGAGAGAAGGATTATATGAATGGCTGGTCATGCCATTTGGTCTTTCGAATGCACCTAGTACATTTATGCGGGTGATGAATCGGATCTTTAGACCATTTTTTGGGAAGTTCGTGGTGGTGTATTTTGATGATATACTGATATACAGTGGAAGCCCAGAAGAACACTTGCATCATCTGAGAGAAGTGTTAATGATACTGCGACAGGAACAATTTTATGCTGCAACGAAGAAATGCGTGTTCATGACGCATAGTGTTTTATTTTTGGGATATGTTATTTCTGAAGGAGGTATACAGGTGGATCAGAATAAAGTTGAAGCAATCAGAAATTGGCCACAATCCAGTACGATAACAGAAGTTAGAAGTTTTCATGGTTTAGCATCATTCTACCGAAGATTTATTCCACACTTCAGTAGCATGATTGCACCCGTTACTGATTGTATGAAGGGGAAGCAATTTTCATGGACGGAGGAAGCAGGACTTGCTTTGAGCGCATCAAGGAACTTTTGACGACAGCACCAATTCTAGTGTTGCCGGATTTTCAGTTGTTGTTTGAATTACATACTGATGCATCGAAGGTTGGAATTGGAGGGGTGTTGAGTCAGAAAGGACGGCCTATTGCATATTTCAGTGAGAAGCTATCGGGAGCCAAGATGAGATATAATATTTACGATGTGGAATTCTATGCCATTGTTCAAGCTATAAAACATTGGAGACACTATTTGTTCCATAAAGAATTTGTTCTATATACTGATAATGAAGCACTGAAACATTTGCAGGGGCAGGACAAAATTGCAGCCAGGCATGCTTCGTGGATCGCATACCTTCAACAATTTACATTTGTGGTGAAGCATAAGTCGGGAAATACGAATCGTGTGGCAGATACATTGAGTCGAAGGAATTATTTGTTGACTACAATGAAAGTTGAAGTGAAGGGGTTTGATGTGTTGCCAGAATTATTTGTTGATGATCCTTACTTTGCGAAGTTAGTAGATGAAGTCAAGGAGGGAAAGACGGATGAGTTTGTGTTGGTGGATGGTTTTCTTTTTAAGGGGAATCGATTGTGCATACCAGAGTGCAGCTTACGAATGAAGATTGTGAAGGAGTTGCATGAGGAAGGTCATGTGGGTAGAGATCGTACTTTGCAATTGATTTCTCAATCTTATTATTGGCCTTCATTGAAGCGGGAAGTTGGAAAGTTTGTGGAGAGATGTCATATTTGCCAAGTTTCCAAAGGAACAGCGACGAATGCGGGATTGTATATGCCCTTACCCGTGCCGACTAGACCATGTGTTGATATCAGTATGGATTTTGTTTTGGGGTTACCTAGAACTCAGAAGGGGAATGATTCAATATATGTTGTAGTGGACAGGTTTTCGAAGATGGCACATTTCATAGCTTGTAAGAAGACAGCTGGTGCCATCTGTGTTGCTCAGTTATTCTTTAAAGAGGTGTATCGATTGCATGGGCTACCTGAATCTATTGTTCCTGATCGGGATACTAGATTTCTAAGCCATTTTTGGTTGAGTTTGTGGAAGGTGGTTGGAACGAAGCTGAATTTTAGTAGCGCCTATCATCCGCAGACAGATGGGCAAATAGAAGTGGTGAACAGATCGTTGGGAAATTTGTTGCGATGTCTTGTGCAGGATAATTTGAAGAGTTGGGATATGAAGTTGTGTCAGGCGGAATTTGCACATAATCATGCTATTAATCGTAGTACGGGTTTCAGTCCGTTTCAAGTTGTATATTCAGCAGTTCCGAAGGGACCGTTAGATTTGACGACTGTGCCATATCAGAGGGGAGTTGTTAAGCGAGCTTGTGATTTTATGACTGAGTTGCAGGAGTGCCACAGAACTGTGCATGAACGATTGCTTGGATCAAATGAGAAGTATAAACAACTGGCAGATAAAAAGCGAAGGAGTGTGAATTTCAGAGAAGGTGACTTGGTTTATGCTGTGTTGACAAAGGATCGTTTTCCTGTTGGAACTTACAACAAGTTGAAAGCTCGAAAAATTGGCCCAGTGGAAATTTTGAAGAAGATCAATGATAATGCGTATCAGTTGAAATTGCCGGATGGTATTCACACTGCAGACGTTTTTAACGTCAAATTGTTGATTCCGTATCATGGGGATGAGCTTGTTGTGGAAGAGGAGGGCGCAAATTCGAGGACGAATTTTTCCCAACCAGGGGAGGATGATGCAGCCCAAACTGCTGAAGTCTTAGGTCGCCAGCGACCTAACATGCTGATAAGTCGCGTACGACCTAACGAGGGAGATAACAAGCTGGAACGACCTAGTGAATTAGGTCGCTCACAACCTAGTGAAGGTCGCTCACGAGTTAATGGACTCAGTGTTAAAGCATGCAAGCCTCCAAGCGAGATAAGCAAGCCAGCATTAGGTCGCTTCGACAATTCGAGTACCGGCTTTGACGAGTTACGACCTAAGTTAGGTCGCGGGATTGAATTACGACCTATGTTAGGTCGCGGAGAAGAGATACGACCTAAGTTAGGTCGTGGGAAGATAGGTTGCTCAACTTTAGGTCGCTCGAAGATTTCCAGAAGCAATGTTCTTAGGTCGCTCGATCTTATGCCGCTTTCTTTAGGTCGCGAACGACCTACCATAAGTCGTGGGAAGATAGGTCGCTCGACCTTAAGCTGCTGAGAAGATAGGTCGCTGCCGAGTATTTTAGGTCGCTCTTCCTTATGTGATGTTGTACTTAGGTCGCATGTGTTGTACTTAGGTCGCGTATTGATGTTATGTGTAAATTGTTGAGTCGCTATTGTGTTGTAACGCATCTGTTAGGTCGTTAACGACCTATACTAGGTCGTAAGTCGTAAGTCGTTGTCTGTGTTAGGTCGTGGACGACCTAAGTGTTGTGATGTAAGTGTTGAGTTGTAAGCCTATAAATAGGCGGGTGGTTTCATTTGTAATTTTTGGTTGATTTTGAATAAAACTTTGTTTGTGTGCTTTGTGCCACTTCTCAAATTGGTAGTTGAGTGTGATCTCCTATCTCCACCTTCGGTATTCGAGTGCGCTCGAATCAACGATCGTTGAAGCCGATTCATGGTATCTAGTGCGCTAGATCAACGTACGAAGAATCGTAGATCTTTAAACACGGTATCGTGCGCGATCAACGTGTTTGAGATAGCTAGAATCCAGTATCTTTGGATCAAAGGATTTGCGCCTTTGGTATCTTTCAATTCACCGATTGCTACTTTCACCGTGTTTATCATTTCTGTTATCCACTGCTGCGTCACTATTACGTTCCCGTGTATGAGAGGATGACCCTTTGTATACGATCCCACCTCAAAGCGGTTGATTTATATTATTTTCTTATATACTATATGTGATGCACGAGATAGGTTGGAGGGATCCAACAGGATTCCTCACACTGTTGATTTTACTTTTCATATATTTTTATATATGATGTGTTGGATGCCATATTTGATGACATGGATATGTTTTTTCTTATTTAGTGCTATAGTTGCACTGGGTCATATTTTTTTAGTATTTTGAAAAACCAGAAAATAGTGATTTTGAATTAAAATGATTTTCAAACTGATTTTTGATGTATATATGTTTTAATAATTTTTAAATTATTAAAAGGAATGAAATTATTTTAAAAAACAAATAAAAAGTATGATTTTTGATGTTATAAAAATATGGGTTTGTATGAAATATTTTTAAATAGAGATTTTGAATAAGTTTATATAAAGGATTTATAAAAGTGGTATTTTTTAAATAATGAAATAATTTGTAAATATTTAGTAAATGGAGTTATAAATGAATTTTATAAATAAATTAGATTCACAAAGAAATTGGTTTATAAGTTGATTCTAATAGTAAAATGAGTTTTTATAAAAGAATGATTTATAAATAGAATTTTATAAATAAAGAGACTTTATAAAATAGAAATTTTATAAAGTAGAAAGGAGATTTATAAACTTAGTTTTATAAATATAGAAATGATTTATGTTGAGATTTAAATATGGATTTTTATATAAAGGAAATACATTTAAGTTTTTAAAAGTTAAATAGTCTTTTAAAAGGAATGTTTGAAAGTAATTTTTTGATGGAGTTAATGGTTTTAAAAGAAATTTATCTTTTTAAAGGAATGTTTTGCAAATAATAATTCCAAATGAAATTTACTAGTTTGAAAAATGATTTAAAATGTGATATGTATCGAAAACATATCTTTCAACGTTTATTGTTGTAATATATGTTTTCGGGGAAGTATGGAAGGTCTGGACTATAACACTGTTGTTATAGTAATGATTTCCAAAATAAAATGTTTTGTATAGTATACGGGATTATACACACACACACACACACACACACACACACACACACACACACACATATATATATATATATATATATATATATATATATATATGTTTTCAGGTTGTCGTAACGGTGTTTTACACAACATTCGTTTTAACCCAATTAATGATGTTTTTGACCTTTCGTTGTGAAATACACGAATTGGTTCTTATATTCATACTAAAGGCTTGGTGGTATAGGAAGCATTGCTTCTTATACTTAAAACTCGCCCGAAGGGGTTCGAACTCTGGAATTGTATGGTTATAAAAATCTATTTGGCATGTCTCCAAAATGGTAGTGTTATTAAATATACTTGTATCGTAGATATAAGTATATGGAAAAAATTTCCAATATCGAGAGATTAAAGTGGTTTTGAGGATATATCTTTTTAAAGATAATTTGAACTAAATATTTGGAAATTGATTTAACAACTAAAAGACTAATTAAATGAGCCTAGTGACTGTGTATGTGCTAGATTTGTTTGTTGCTTTTACAGCTAATAAGTATACTGTGACGACCCACATTTCGGAAAGTTTAAATCGACAGTAATCCACACATGTACAACTTAAACAATTCGGAACGTAGATAATCAATGAGGTTAAATAAGAAAAATAAGAAAGGAGAAGAAAACAAAACACATAATCTCACACCGGAAATGATAAAATATAATAGGCAAATAACAGTTCATGAAGCTGTTTATATTATACATTTGATTATAATCTATACAACATTTATCAGAGATATATATAATCAGGGATAAATGAACAATACAACATAATAGCGCGATGCAGAAAATAATAATAATAGTATTATACCAAATCTCTATCTTCGTCCTCCAGAGAATAATCTTCAATATGCTGAAAAACTCAAGGCTGACCCGAACGTAATGGAAAGATAAAACACTCGAGTCAGGACTAAAATACTCTTATGTAAGTCAAATCAATATCATGAAAAATGAGTGCAATAACTTAAGAGATGTTACGGATTTTCCATCTCCTAAGGATCCGTTAAACTATTTATATATAATAGTGTACGGTATAATAGATAATGTCTATCAGTAAAATAAATATCAAAATAGCGTTAAGGCTTTACATTATTCCCCTTAACACATTTTTTTATAGTTCCAAACCAAAGTCGTAATGGGCTCGTATAGGGATAAATATGACAAGGCACGTGTGGCAATACCCAAGGCAAGATTCTACCAGTTTACCCTTTCTGGCTAGTCGTAACCCATCCGTGGCCGACCGTGACAATCAATCCAAATGATAGAGGTGCACCCATCAAATACGAAATCACAATAGTAATATGAGGGATCAACATCGCTAGAGGTAGCTAACTTCAACGGCCAGACATTGGCTCATGTTTTAGTCATTTAATTATGACACGAATGTCAAAGCTATCCATCATCGTTCTCTTACTTCATTCCAATAAATGTCGCCAATTCAACCACTACATTCTGGATATCATCCACCGCGTACACAGTTGTTAAAGTGGTTCCAATATTGGTAAAGAGTACGCCAATAAGAGGCCTCGGTCTCTTTAATAACCAAACGTCATTTTACACACCGGTTGGTACTTTATATTTCGAAACAATTCATACTTGATATCAAAATATCATATTCGTTTCAAAAATCAAATACATTTCAAAATCATCATATTCGTTTTCTTCAAAATGCCAATTCAGTTCAATATATTGATCTCAATTCAAAATTTGATTCGAATTTCAAAATTTGGTTATAACTCACTTTAACCCAATTCGCATTTAAATCCAAGGTTTGAATATAATCATTTCCGCCCTTTGACCAGTTTGAATTTTTTAGAAAATAGTTTTAATAGTTTTAAAATAGTTAAATAGCTTTAAAATAGTTAAATAGTTAAAATAGTCTAATAGAAAATAGTTTGAGTATAAAAAATGGTTTATATAGTAAAATAGTTTGGAAAATCAAAATAATTTGAATATTTAAAGAATATAGATTTTAAACCATTTATACTAAAATAATTCATTTGAAAATAGTTTCAAAGTCAAACCGATCAAATTCCAAATTTCCCAATTCAAATCAATTCCAATTTCTATTTCGATTAAATCGATTCAATTCCGATTTCAAGACAAATTGTACTTCGATCCCAAATAAATTTCAATTTCTATTCAAAATTTATTTCAGTTCCAATCCCAAATTAGTTTCAATTCCAATTCCAAATTAAGTACAATTCCGAGTTCGATTTCCAAAATTCGATTCAAAACACTTAATCAAAATTTCCATCATATCCAATTTAAAAATCCAAACCTTCAAATATTATTAAATTTCGAGCTCAATTTTGAAATATCGTTTATATCACTTTTACTTAGCAATGTCTAAAGTTCGAATAAAAGTCCAATTCTTTTAAAACAAATTAATTTTTGAAATTCACATCATATTTCGATTATAACTTAAAATCTCAACTTCAATTAATTAAACAATTCCTGTTTCAAAATTTAAATTTCAACATTCCGAGTTCCAATTTGAAAATAATTCGATTTCCATAGATTCGATTTTATTTCTTAAAAATCAAAATCAATTAAATAATTTTAAATCTAAATCTTAAAATCATTTAATTTAACCAATCCGGTGTTTGTATATAATTTTCTATCCTATGGCCAAGTGAATTAGTTATTCCAATTTAATTCAGGGATGGATATATATATCATTTCAATCCAAAATAAATGCCATAGGTATATATCATTTCAACCTATTTCTTAATTTATTCAAAATAATTCAATTTACAATTTTATATACTATAAATAATATATAGGATAATAACATGGTATATTAAAATAAATAAACATCCAAATATCAACCAATAGCATCCATCACAACCAATCATCCAACAGTCGATAAAATTCTCAGCAATTTCATAATTATAAATTTCTAGTATTTTACGGGCAATTAAATTCTAATTCAATTTAACTGTTAATTAAAATTCTATCAATTAATTCAGATGTCAATTTAAATGTCAATTAAACTTATCAAACAACAACCAATAAATTTCAATCACTTCACAATATAAATTTAATTAACATAAAAATTATTTCAGTCAGTTGTGAGCGTATAACACTCACCTTTGATTTATCGACGATTTAAAATTCAAATAAAGGTCCAAATTTGAATAGTCTCAGAATGCAGCCAAACTAGTTTCATAATATCCGGAATTTTGGTACGAACGCAATGGAGAAAACCACGTGTGAATCCGAGCTCGTATGCAAAAGATATGCTAATTAGAAGTTATACGATTTATATTATTATATATAAAAAAACTCACGTTCTTCTTCCTCGCGTACAGAACCCATGAACGCGACCTCCAATTTACAACCGCACAGCCCAAACGACGACCAGACCTCGATCAGGACATACCCATGCGTCTGCCTCGTCCAACTCCACCTCCACCTTGAACGGCAATGAACACGTCGATTCCATTCACCATACATTCAATCGAGGCGTGTCGTTTGGCGTTTATAATGTTTTACTCCCATTCCGAACGCAATGGAACTAGTTTCATGGCCTAATTCGATCGTATGTGGAAGATAGCTTTTCATAGTCAATTTATTTTATTGAATTCCTAAATTGATTTCTACGCGTTTCAAGCTCGCACGGCCAAATGACAAGTCCGATCGCTACGAAACTTGAAATTCTATAATAATTCACTATTACGGATCCGATGAAACTAGGTTTGTCAAAATCCGAGACAGCTGCCAAAATGGCTATTTTTACTCATTAATTAAATATAAAATTTCCAATTTTTTTAATTATTCACATTTAAATTAGATTTTAAATATTAACCATTTCCATTCATATTTAAATAAAATTTAAATTAATTTTCGATGCCATTTTCATTCTCATTACATCTAGAATTCAATTATTTAAATAATTGAAACATAAATTTAAACAATTTAATTACCCGATAAATAAATATTAATAAATCATTAAAGTTCAGAAATAAATTTTAGTTATCAGCATTATTTTATTTCTATGTAAATAACTCACATATATTATTCAACTTCAGTTATTGGTTATAAACACAGTCAATACATGTTATCGCCAAAATCTTCGAAATTAGTTATTTCAAAGTTTTATTCAAGTTCATATTCAAATAACTTACCATAAAAATCATTAATTTTTTAGTTTTTTAACCATTTTTATTCAATAATTATCTCAAATCCTATAATTTAAAATAGTTAAAAATACGGATCGTTACATATACAAGGAAATAAGGATAACTACATAACAACTAACATTGCCTTATCGATCATTAAGGCAACGATTGTGTGTCACATACATTGCATTATCGATCATTAAGGCAACAACCGTGTGTCGTGTGTCGTACGCACGTCCTGACCTCGCATTAAGGCAGTGACTATGCATTCCGTACACCATCTAACTATTGTTAAGGCAACGACCATATGTCCTATACACCATACATACTATTAATAAGCCAATGACTATATGTCGTATACACTAACCAATCTTTTGTTAAGGCAACGACCATACAATGTATACACCACACAATCTATCAATATGGCAACAACCATACATCGTATATACCATGCAATATATCAATAATTTATTGTTAGATTACACATATAAAAGTGTCCATAACATTCGTTATTCACATTCAACTAGTAGGCATCGCTCAATACTCTAATGTTGCTAATTAAACAAGGCAAGATTGTCTAAACCATTCGTATTGGCTCTAACAAGTCTAGGCTCAATCTGTGCCCTATTAAGTCATTCAGACTTTTGATTAACAAATTTAGACATCTGGACTTATTTCAGACATATGAACTTATACTCAAACGTTTAATAGATGATGATGATTTTCCTTCAAACATTCAAATGTTTGACCTTGGTTTCAGACGCCTAAATGTTTAAACCAGACTTCAAAAACCTAATTTCAAATGCCTAAATTAGGCTAAATTTTAATATGATCTATTCTATACTGATTCATTCAATTTCAAATATTTGAATTATTAATTCAGATGCCTGAATTACTGTTACATGCGTATTTTCATCTTTTTAGTGTATTTTTCACCCAACCAATTGCCTATCTTCATTTTAAAAGTTGTTTTACTTCTAAATAAGTTATAGAAAGGTCATGCTACATTTTTATGGTTAATTTACTCTTGTTCTTCCTTTTGTTCAACAATTTCATTACTTATATAGTTTTTCTTCTATTTCATTGTCTTCTCCAATTATCTACTCATTTAAGTATATTAAAATTGTTATACCAATTTTTCGAGACTATACAGACTACCTAGATTATTAATTTTCTAAACTATGTAAATTACGCCGGCTTCGTTTACTAACTAATGGATATATTTTGACTATGTAGTATACTATATAGGTAAACTTGTGAATGAAAACCTGGTTGGTGACCATAATTTTGCCACCAAGGGTCACCAACGACCGAACCAAATTAACCGTTGCACTAAGCTACGCAATACAATCTAACCGGTACCTTGCATTCCAACCTTAGCATGTCCATTCACAATGGAGACATGAATATGACGATGTTGATTCCGATCACCACGGACTTTGGAAATAACTTGTCTCATGGTTGTAATTAATTAATAATTCACCTCTTTTAATCTTCTTCAAACAATTTTTTTCTTAATTTCTACTATATGCTCTCTTTGCGCACAAAACGCATTTATTCCTCAACGCAGGCATATACCAAAAATCTGAATATATATATAAAAAAATATATTTGTTATGCCATAAGTGATTTTACAAAAATAAGAACTACAAATTACTCAAAATTTCAAATTGCCTAATAAATTATAGAAATAAATAAAATTCCTTTCATACCTTTTATTGTTAATAATACTCATTAAGTCAACAAAACTTTTTCAATGGTTATAGCTGATTGATAATTTGCCTCTTTTCATCTTCTTAAAACTGATTTTTTTCTTATTTTTTTCCTATATGCTCTCTTTGCCTACAAAATGCAGTGATCCTCGACGCTATGATATACAAAAATGAATTATGGATGAGAAGAAATCCAGTTATACGTAAAAAACGATTGTTATGCCATAGGTACTTTTATTGAATAAAAACTACAAATTACCTAATAAATTTCAAAGATAAGGTATATTCCTTTCATACCTTATATGTTATTTGTTCAATTCAATTCTTCTGCACTGTTTAAAATATATACGGCTAAGATAAAATCTATAATAGAGATTAGAAAAAAATTAGCAATTCAAACCTTTTGATTTTCTATATTCGATAAATTTAGGGTTGAGGTAAATATAGGGTTGAAATTTTAACTGGGAAAATGGTAGGAATGAAGATAAAGTGGATTAAACTTCTTCGAATCTGTTGAATCAAATTGTATTTGCTATATTCAAAGAGTTAGGTTTTTTGTAAAAACAATTCATATTTCTTAACGTTTGTGATTTCAAAAATATTTTTATTAGGAATCAAATTTAATCTAAAATTGAAAGAGAACGAAGAAAAAGAAGAAGAATTTACATGAATGTGCAACAAAAATTGATTTCTTTTAATGTTTAGGTATAATTGCCAGCAAGAAGAAGAGAGCAACGTGAAAAAAAAGAGTAGGAGAAAATGAGTATAAGTTTAATTATTGTGCATTAAATTTTTGAGTTTAATGATATTGGCATTTAAAAAAATAAAGAAGAAACAGAAGGGCTTTCATGCAAAATTTACCACAATATCAAGGAGGATTAAGTAATGAAACTGAGAATGAAGAAGAGTATAGAATACAAATGGTCAGATATTCTCTTATATATATATATATATACTATATTATTATTAGTGAGTTGAATTTCAAGCTCACACAGGCTCCCTTGAAATTTGGCAACTGAACAGTCGCATTTTTAATTTCTTTATATTCCAAACTTTAAAATGAGATAACTTTTTCTACATTTATTGGATTTAAGAATCGTTTTCACTATTAAATCTCAAATTTAATTTTCTTTCCAATGAAATCCATTGTTGATAGCTAAAAATAAATTTTTTAAAATCATAATTTTATATAGCAGCTTTAATTGCATAATTATTTTGTGTCACCGTTGTGTACCGCTTTCTATAACAGCATTATTATGATGATCATAAACATTACATAGTAGTTTTACCTAGATTATTATAATGTATTTATTATCTTTTAACATATTTGAAAGGAATATTTTTTTTGAATTATACAATTATGGTTGCCTTTGAATATTGTAACTACATTATGTAATAATAAAGTAATAATCTTGATTGTGTTTGATAGTATTCAAACTTAGTGCAGTTATAATTTAACCCATCAAAAAATGGTGTAATAATTTATAGGCATTTTTTGAATTAATTTAACTACGTTAGCAATTTTTTTATTGCATTTACTATTGATGATTTTGACTATATTTGATAATTTTATTCAATTTTAAAACAGTTATAAATTAATGAAATTAAGAAAATGCAATTATAATTTACCAGTAAGTTTTGGGTAAATTAAACTATATTTGAAGATTTTTAACCACATTTATGTGATGAAGTAATAAATTTGGCTACATTTTAGGAATTTATTCAATCTTAATACAATTAAAATTTAACTACATTAATAAAATGCAGTTATATTTTAATGACAATTTTGAATTATGCATGGTAGAAATTGAATATTTCAGCTATATTTATGTGATGCAGTAATAATTTTGGTTGTACATGATGATTTATTCGAGCTTACTGTAGTTAAAATTTAAATGCATTAAGCAAAAGCAGTTATTATTTTGCAGTATTTTTGGAATTAAGCAATTATTGTTTTTAAATATTTTAACTGCATTTGTGTGATGCAATACTAATTTAGCTGTAGTAATAATTTTGTTTGATGTTAACGATAGTTATTTAACCGCATTATGAAAATATAATTGAAAAATGAATTTTGATTTTTGATAGCTTGAGATGATTAAATAATGACTTCACATAATTAATGCTTGATTCAACCATGCAGCTCGGCGTTTAATACATTGCTTCCAGGTTTGATGACATAATTTGGCTAAGTTTACTCAATTTCGTTTACAATTACAATGATCAATAATACAATAAGCATATAAGTTGTTGTATTCAGGCTTAAGGTAGATGCACAGTTTAAGTGCTGGGTCAAAACATGTGTTGTAGTGAGAATAATGTTGATAACCACCTAAAAGAGTTTATTTTTTATTTTTTGCAGTAAATTCTAAAATCACTTGCACCACCACCGTCAGAAAACTTCTAGAAAATAATTGATGAATGTATCTTTGTATAGATGATTATGTAGTCATAGTTTGATTATTAGATATAGTTAATAGGTCAGACGAGCAGTGAGAGAATTTAGTAATAATACTGCATCAACGACACTTTTGCCTTTTTTGGCTGCAGGTACAAATACCTTCAATGGTTAAAATAATTGACTGATGTAATGCATCTATTAAGGCCAAGAAAACATCACCTATTTGTGCTCAAGCCAATATCATACACGCGTTGCTAGCAGTTATTTATGAGGATAAAAAATGAATGGACTTCTCACAATTGTTCTCTTCTGTATGTTTTGGATATTTTCAAATATTGGTTACTGCGACCAGCTGTATGCCGTGTTTTGTACCCTGCATTGACATAGATCAGATTCAGTGAACAATAGTAATTTATATTGGAACCCATGTTATTTTCTTATTGCATCATCATTTCTATTTCAATTGAATCTTCTGTTTTACTACTTTTCCCCTGTACTACATCTGTTGCTTTTTTCTTTTTTCTTTTGCTCCCTTTTTTCAGCTGTTGACAAATACTTTTCCTGACTGTTTACAAATTTCATCCTATTACTATATTTCTCCCCATTGCAAAAAACTTTTGTTACTCTTATTTAATTGAATCGAACTGCACTGTGTCTTTGTGTCTGCAGTTCACAGTGAATACTTCAACTATATCTATGCACATTGAAGCAGCTGTGTAATTGCAAAAGCAACAACATTGCCGTTATATGCCACAGTGAATATATCTATGCATTAGCGGATAAATTTTTAACACATTATCCTCTAAATAGTCTGTGAACTTTAACATATTCACTGTAATTGTTTTGTTCGATTTTAATTTTGATTATCATAACCAAATATATCTATGTATTCTTTATCCTACCAAATTGTTATTCATGATGTAACACTATCGTTCAACAATGTTTTTTCATTACCACCATATTAAATTTCTTATACATTTGGATATGACCTATGCAACAACAATATTTTTTCAACATCCATGTGCGAAGCACGGGTTCGCACTAGTATATAATAGAATAGATTGTCAAAAATGATAATAGGTGTAATTTAGACATTTTTTGAGGAAAAATTTCTGTATATCAAACTTGAAAATAAGCGGTGGATCCAACTTTCCACATTAATAATTTTTAGATTAAATTGGAATAGTCATTTTTTCCTGTAAATATGAGAAAGAGTCGGAAACAAAGAAGTTAAAAATAACTTACAGTCGTAATCTGTCCAGCTTAAATTTTTGAACGTCAAGATTGTAGACAACTAGCTTATTTCCTAAAACTATATCTGCAAAAAAAATCTGAGAAAATAAACACTGCAGGAATACGAAAATTTTAACAGGAAGAAGAAATCAAGGCACATTGTTACAAAAATTTTAACGAGAAGAAGAAATCAAGGCACATTGTTATGTCTAACCAGTTATAAAAAGCATATGTATGAAATGAAGAGGAAGAGTTGAGAAAACTTGAAGTTCTTGGGTACTCAAATTTGATACTTTGGAGCATTTGTGATTGTAGGTAGTGGTTCAATTATGTAGTCAAATATTTTGAACTGCAGGTGGTTCAATTATGTAGCCTAATACCATTCAGGACCTAGTGGCATAATAATAAAAAACCCTAAATCCCTCTTTGACGCACATACAAAATAAAAAAAATGACATTCAGGGCCCAGTGGCGTAAAACTAACTGCCGCACATTCACTCCTCACATATCAAACAACAAAACACAACTCACATAACTATTTAGGTAGAGATTGACAGTTACATGTGATTACTTTAAATTAAAGTTTAATGAAATTTGACATAATTATGTAGCATTAGATTTGTTCACTATTTGATCTTAAAGACTAAACCTAACAAATAATATATTTTAATTATCAACTAAGCCTTTTCTTAACCATAATAATTTGGTATCATTTAATTAGGGATTATGTACTTACTGAAATATTTTATTCATACATATAATCCAATGGTGTACTGAACTATAAATGTTAAATAGTCTGGTAAAGCACAACATTTGATATCAAATGTCAAAGTTCAGTAGAAATGAAAAGTCCTTGACTTCACTGCTCAGTACTCTTTTTGTGTCTATGTGTATGCACTATGTACCCAACTACTACAGATGTTAGTATAATAGGTTGGAGTTACAGTTTTACAGAATAGAAGATGTTTAAATCGTTAAACACAGCACAAGAATTAGGAAGAAAGAAAACATATAGTATGAGTAAAAACAGTAAGAAAAGACTCACCAGAGCATCTTACAGCTCAGCAGTGAGACTAAGCTCTCTTTATGTAGATATATGTACACACACCATAAGCATTTAACATCGGCTTAATCACCAGTTCAGCAACAAAAATAAACAAATTCTTTTAGAATTACCTGCAAGAAACATAGGTTTGAAATTGCATCAATGAAACTAGCATAGTGTAACAACTCAATTAACAATCATCGCCTCTCTACCTGCAAATGATAAACTATTATAGGATTTTTAAATTGGTAAATTAAATATGAACTGTATCGGTATTTTCTTATTATGATAGAATATACATCGTTTGGGGGAAAACTTCATATAACGACACAAAAATAAAACTAAAATATACACATTCAATTCAAAATAGGCATAAGCCAGAGATACGAAATGTCAACAAAAATGGGAAGATTTAACAATATATTGATCCTAAAAGCAACATCATATATGCATCTTAGTATCAAGATTCTTGACCACCATATTATACTGAGATTTTCCTCATCTAATCCTCTTTGCCCAGCGCTGATCCCTGACTGCACGTATTTCAGCAAGCACATTCATGCTTCGCTACCAGCTCCACCGTCACCCTTGCTACATTTTCCCCACCCCCATCCAACCCATTTTCATCTACAGGCATACATGCATCCCCTCTCCTTAAACAAAAACAGCAACAACACATTCATTGAGCCATTTTTTAACACCATGTTACAGTCCATAAGTTGAATTTTTAACACTTGAGGTAACTCCTGAAACAACCATATCCTCGAATATACCAAAAGAAGCATCCATTGAGCCATTTTTGCAGAGTGCATTAACGATTGTGTTGTAAGTCACCATGTCATGTTTGCATCCAAATATTTCCCTCGACATTTAGTAAAGTAAGTCAATTGCTGATTTCGTTTTCTCAACTCCATACAACCCTTATTATTCTAACAGATACTATTCATAAGTGAACTGAATATCATTATGTTGCCTTGCCATCCTCGCGTCAGCATAGAACCATACAGTGAGCTGAATTGGGTCATGATATATTGTTTGTACAAACACAACCTTAGATATCTATCAGATATTTTTATAGTACTTAGTTAATTTTTATAAACTTATTTAAGTTTAATATTTATAAATCTTAGTTAACATACAATTATTATAAATCTTGGATAACTTGTTATTATTATTATAAATCTTAGTTAATTCTTATAAAATTATTTATTATTATACTTAGATATTTTTTTAGAAAATATATTATTATTATTATTATTATTATCAAATTATTATTATTATTATTATTTAGTTATTTTTTTATAATACTTAGTTAATTTTTATAAACTTATTTATGTTTAATATTAATAAATCTTAGTTAACTTACAATTATTATATATCTTAGTTAACTTACTATTATTATTATAAATCTTAGTTATCTTTTATAAAACTATTTATTATTATTATTATTGCTATTATACATAGTTAATTTTTTATAATTTTTTTTATTATTATTGTAATTATTAAGTTATTATTATTTAGTTATATTTTTATAATACTTAGTTAATTTTTTAATAAAATTTATTATTATTTTTTATTTTTATTTTATTTTTATAGTACTTAGTTAATTTATATAAACTTATTTAATTTTTATAAAACTTAGTTAATTTTTATAAACTTAGTTGATTTATTATTATTATTATAGACTCGTTTAATTTTATTTAAACATAGTTAACTAGTTATTTATTTATTACATGGATCAAGTAAGATATTGCCAGTATTTATGGTTGTAATTTTTATAATATAATTTAATTTTCATAAAACAAAGTTAACTTAGTTAAATTTTATAAACTTGATTATTTTTATAAACTTGTTTAATTTTTATAAAACTTAATTAACTTATTTAATTTTTAAATATTTAGTTACTTTTTTTGTAAAACTTAGTCTACTTGGTTATTTTCAATCTAGTTAATTTAATTTATGAAACTTAGTTAACTTTGTTTATTTTTATAAAGTTATTTAATTTTTTAAAACTTAATTAGTTTTTATAAACTTAGTTATTTCTATTAACTTATTTAATTTTTATAAAGCTTATTTAACTCAGTTAATTTTTAATATGATAATTGCATCATCCACCTCTCTATCCCCTGACAAAATTTCCTTAAGGGGGTTTGAGAAGATTGCAGTTCCTGTTTTATAAAAGAACATACCGATGGTTTCATAAGGATAAGAAAAATGTTGCATTGTCAATGAGACGTTAATTTTGCTGCTATTGAATTCTAGGTTAGTGCAAAAACAGATGTTAATTTTATAATTGCAATATAAAAGGCAATATGTTTTACCGCCTTAAATATGGGTTTTACGAAATGTAGGGGCATAAAACCAAGCATATTAGATGGAGTATGATTTACTGCCTTATAAATGAATTTTACCAACTTTAAAATTGCAATCTACTTTGCAGTGTCAAGGAAACATTTATTTTGCTGATATTAAACTCTGGGCAACTGAAAAAATGTCAATAAAACTAGAATGTAGACAAAAGAAATCGTAGAGAGAGATGAATGGTGGTGATTTTCCTAAATTCGGCATGCATTTTATATCAAAATTAACTTAGAACTTCTTCAACATTTCCTCGCTATAACTGACTACAAATTAATCTATCTAGGTTCTTTCATACTCTTCAACATCAACCCATTGAACAGTGCCAACCTCAGAAATCAAGTAAAAAAATTGATTAAAACATGTCATAGTGGATTCCTAGATGCACTTTTTCTGACCTATTTAGAATGTTTCTATGCATTTTAATTACTCAAGACAGTTTGAGGCACAAAATATGCTGCTATCTTTATAGGCATAAAAGATAACAAAATAACACCTAAGTTTAAAAATGTTGGAATAATATCGTCAAAATACTGAACATGTCAATAACAAGTCAGAAGTGATAGTAAAATATCTAAAAATACTAGTTGCATAACACCATATACTCTATAGGTTACAATCCATCATACATTCTCCCTTAGACTATTAAAATTAGTTTATAAAACACAATAAACTAGAAATAATCTACGCATTGACTATTTTCTCATCTCCATCATCGTCTTCTTCATTTATTTGGTCCTTGGAACCATCATTAACATTTTCTAAATTAGTTCATATTCATGGTTTCTCATTTTCATCTTAATTTATATGAGATTAGACGAGGGATGATGATCAGCATATTAAGTACATAACTTATTTGATTATTATTCCTACTTTTTGATGCATGGTACTAATAGAAACAAAAAGATAAAAATTTATAAGTTAGTTACCCGTTACAAATAATATAGAAGGAAAATAGATGAAAAAGAGAGTAATCCTTGCATGAAATTTATTCGAACCGTAACGGTATCACAAAGTCAAATCATATGGAAACAATAGCCTAAGTTAATTTGCATGAAATTCATAAGCTTAATGGAGAAGAGAAGAAAAGGATACAATCAGAATTAACAAAATAGTGTGTTAGAATTTTTAATGTGTTCCAGTATTTTCATTTACTATATAATAGAGGCACAATTTAAAAATGTTAATAGATTTATTTGTCTTCTTTTAATTTCATCATATAACACTGTTGCCAATATTCATCAAAAATTCAAATATATTACAGTAAATATTGGAGAGATACATCGATAGATATCAATTTATATATATTTAATGAGATTTTAAGCTATATTAAAAATGACCGAAGGCTAGCATATGATACACAAGGAATATTATCCAATATTAACTGCTTATAGCAGCATATCCCAATAATATAATTGTGAGGGGCGTCAGTTTCAAGACCACCTATGATATTTACCATTCAACCAAGTTTTGCACTACATGTTACTTTCAAGTTTGTACTGTTTGATAATCCACAAAGTCTAAACAAAGAAAAATATATAGTTCTTAAAAAAAAATTTCATTCAACCAAGTAATCTACCATAATCTAGCATGCAGCACATGTAACAAAGACATATTGGTTTATTAAGTAACTTAATTATTTGATTAAATGAGTTGAAGAACTAAGTTACTAACAACTGTAAGATCAATACTAAAACTGACAACTACTATCCAGAGATTTAAATAGAATAAATTAAAATAATGTAAATAACTAGCAAGTCATTTAGTTAGTCGGCAAGCATTTGATAGAGTGTATGTTTCATTTAAAATTCAATTATCTTCAAATAATCTCCAATTAATAAAAGTAATTTGAATGATCATTTTGCATAAAATAAGATTTAAATTAATTGGCATCACTAGATTAAATTTATATCCTAATATATAGATGTTTTTACCAAGTTTTAGATCATGATGAATAAGTTCTTGAAAGTGCATGCATTCCATGGCTGTAAAATGTACACTTTGAATCCTATTGCCACATAAAGTTTAAATTCGAGCACTTCCAAAATTTGGTTTCTATTTAAACAAGAAGAATATTAATGACTGAAATATGGTCAAATGAAGAAATCAAGTTTAATGACATAATTTTCATGTTCTTCCAAATCAAAATTTAAATTTAAGCACTTCTTGTTAATTGTGTGTGTTTCACTCGCTCCAACCTCTTTGAATTAATACTCCATAAAGCTTAAAGCTTGTTTCCTTCAATATGTCATCTACAACATAAAATAATGATTTATTTGCTTGGACTATGAAGGCTAGAACCAACTATAGTATATCGATATGTCTAGTATAGAAAGCCCGTTATTACCATTATTGACCCAAATTGTATGTCACCTAAGAGCCTCCTATCGAGCAGAGACATCCTTTACTATCGAGCAGAGCCTCCTATATATATATATATATGCATTCATGTATGTATATACCCGATTGATTGTTACCCTGTTTCATTTAATATATATATATATATATGTATGTATGTATGTTCGAATTTGTATTGCTTGCACTTGGATTTATTGAGCTTGGTGTTGTATTTTCCACTGTCCATAGCATATTGGACTGTGACATATTGTATTGGGTTTTTAGTCTGGATAGTTTTGTTGTTCACTGGTATTCGAGGGTGGTTGCATTCATGTGTACATCACTTGTTGTTGTTGCATATGTTTGTTCCCGACCTGTTGTAGTGTAATCTTCATGTGTATACTTTTTGGAGCTTGCACTGTTAAGTTTTACAATGCATACCTATTATAGCCTGTTCATGTACTCCTTTGTGTGCTGTCTGGTTTACAGTAGTATATGCATATTAGGTTGGTTTCAGAGTGGTCCATTGTACCACTGATGTCATCTTCTCTTGACATTTTGGAATTGAACGGTTGCATCATGTGGTGACCGCAGTTTCGTTTGTATGCAGTCTTGCCCTTGTTGGTTTTCATTGCATTGATGCACCGTATTCACTTGCATTTTGATTTGCCGAGCTTTTGTGTAATTCATCACTGTAGTGGCGAGGCAGTACACGCATGCGTGTACTACAGCCCTACCAAAAGTGACGTTTTAATTGATATTTCAATTACTTGAAATTTGTCGTTGATTCAATTCAATATGTTTTGAATTGTATTTTTATTGGTTTGATTGATCATTTTGTTGTTGTCTAATTATCTATTTTATAATTAGATTATGAGTTTCTAATTATTTATTTAATAATTAGATTTTGTTGTTAATTGCCGTTAGGCAGTTCTGCTGTTTTCTAAATTATCTTCATTGATAATTCTTTCATTCATCTTCGTTGATAATTCGAATTTGCTGATTTGTTGTTTAACACTATTTAGTGTTATATCTGCCGTTATCTGATTCTCTTATCGAGGAGTTGGATATACGAGATTTCTGTGACTGTCGTCTATTTGCTATTTAATTATTATTGCTTCTGTGCATTAATAACTGAGTTTGAATTAGACTGACCCGTGTATTATTTTCTTTTGAATTTAATACTCGGGTCAGACCCGAGTTATTTCAGGTTGTAGATATCTTGCTTTGGATTGCTGTTTGAGCTATGAAGACTTTTCATATCTTTTGGAGTAGTCGTGTCATAGTATAGGTTGATATGTATTCATGTATATTAGTCGATAATTGTGACGCCCCACCTCTATACCCAGACTAACCAAGAACACTACGATGTAGTGTTGTCAATTAGCCCGGAGAATAAGGCTGTGGAGGAGCGACCATCCATGTAACTTCTTTGTGCGAGCACCGATATGTCAGATAGATTAGAATGCAATCCGACATACCGATACAAACTCAAAGCTATCACACGGTGGCTATATATAATCTTCGGAAACAAACATAGAAATAATCATAACATAAATCAGTCACAGACATCCAATCACAAAGGCGGAAGAAGATATGAATAAATATATATCATATGAAAGTGTATATCAGAGTAGTGGTCAGAAAGATCCACGATAATACAAAGGAATAGCAACACGTGCTATATAAAAGAATAAGTACACTACATAGAGTCTATATCTCAAATGTGTACATCCAAAAACTACTAATCTAAGTAGTCAGCCAAAAGTTAGAAAAATCCTGAGGAGAAGTCAAGCAGAAGCACCTGTAACATCTCAGTCTGACCCGAGTATTATTTATAAGAAAATAATAAACGGATCAGTCTATCTATAAATATCAGATGATAAAGTATAGAATGAATAACATGACATGAACATGTAATAACAGTAAAGGGCATACTACTATAAGTATGTAAATGATAATCAACCAGAGATTAATCAATATCACAAGAATCTTCTCAAAGATAAAATAGGGTATCATACCCTAAACTTGTATTCATAACAAGTCAATAACACATGAATTCACCAATGCACAAAAAAACTGATATCATATCAATGAAAATCATGAAAATTTGTGAAGCACAAACTCCAGAAATCAACACCAGAAATCCAGAAAAACACATAAAGGGGGGAGGCCTAACACATGAACGGGAGCATGAAAACTCACCAACGCGTAAAACACATAAGCGAGAAGCTATCTCATGGAAGCTATCCATTAAATTTCCACACAGAAATGGCCCGAAGACCATGGGGTGCTACCCCATATATGTGATGGCGAAACATCACAAAAGCGGGGTCTAGTCTCCCTCGCAGACAAAGAGACATCGCACAGTTGCTAGTCTAATTCACAAAAATGATCGTCATGATCATCAAGAAGTGTTAATCACACCAAGCTAGTAAATATATGAGTTTAGCTTCATGTCCCATAACCACTTGCTTAACTTAAATATTTATGAACAAGCTGTAAATCTTTACTAGAAAATTGTCACAAAAGGGTTCAATCGAACAAGTCCAAGAACTAAGCGACGAAGTGAACGCAAGCGTTTCATACCACTCGTTTTACTAAGTCGTTTAATTCGATTTATCATCCGAGTGAAGTAAAGGCTTGTATATACTAGTAGATTGGAAAACGGTTTGGGGAAAAAGCTTTGTAGTTAAAACAGTGTTGAAATTTCTTTGATGAAAGAGTTTTGATATTCACTACTAGTATTGAAGTCTTCACATTTTTAAAATGACAAGTCACAAATCGATTGTTGAAACAAATTGTATCACAAAATTCCACGTTCGAAGACGTGAATAAAATCCAAGGAAATCAGCTCCAAAACCATCAGAGTGGAAGTCCCCATGCGACCAAACGTGGCCAAGTTAAAGTAAAAAGGAACGACCTAAAGTTAAATAGGTCGAACGACCTAAGTGTTGAGAGGTACGCGACCTAAGTAAGACTCGCGACCTAACCTGGCCGACCTAAAACTGGGGACCTAAAGGCTCGCGACCTAGAGGCCAGCGACCTAACTAGGCAATAGTTCTAACGACCTAACAGATGCAGGCCAAGCGACCTAAAGGGGGTTTGCGACCTAACAGTGACGCGCGACCTACGACCTACGACCTAACAGTAATGAGGTCAAACGACCTAAAGAAATAAGGTCTAACGACCTAAAGGAACTGGGTCTTGCGACCTACGACCTAATGGTGGAAGACAGAGCGACCTAAGTGGGATGGCCACGCGACCTAACGACCTAGCGAAGGAAGCGACTTAACGAAGGAAAAGGGTACGCGACCTATAGGGTTCGCAACCTAAAAGGGTTCGCGACCTAACGAGGTACGCGACCTAACTTATTAACACGCGAGCGACCAAAAGAGGTAACACACGAGCGACCTAACAAGGTAACACACGAGCGACCTAAGTGGTTTCGCGACTTAAGTATGGCGGAGCGACCTACGGCCCAAGGGACGAACGACCTAAGTGTTGAGCGTCCTACGACCTAGGGCGAACGACCTAAGTCCTAGCGACCTACGACCTAGGGACGAACGACCTAAGTCCAGAACGAGTCAGCTCCGAGGCAGAACGACCTAACTGCAGGAAATTCACTAAAAACACTAAAATTTGGAGTTTTTCGCCAATCCAATCCAAACCAAATGCAAATATGCATGCTAAAGTGAGGGGGGATCATTCCCAACAATCCAATGACAGTCATAGGCAAGATGTGAGATTAAAAATCTCACTTTTTCACTAAAATGGATGATGATGAAGCTTGAAAGCAAGGAGAAGCAATCCAAAGCTTGAATCCACTATCTTCTACTAGAATTTGGAGTTGAATGTTGGAGTTGCAATTGAATTTGAGTTTGGAGTTTTAATTTCCCTTTCCCACCACCATTTTTGACAAAGCTTGAAGTGTTTGATAAAGTGAGGAAGAGGAGGTGGTTTGGGGCTGAGTTAGAAGGAGCAGTCCAAAACAAAAGCCCAAATCAAAAAGTGATGAAAATTCCAATATCTCCGAACATATCGAAGCTTATACTTAAAAGATTGCAAACGACGTTTCGAACTCAATGGAAGTGGTCTCGAGTCCTAATTCGTCCGTATGCAAAAAGTAGCTTTTCGGACTAAAATCCGACTAACGATAAAATATTTAAATCAAATATTTAAATATAAAATCGACAAATATGCGGGTTGTTACAGACTCCCCTCCTTAAAGAAATTGCGTCCTCGCAATAAGTAAGATGGGAATAAAAAGTAACAACCAAAAAGCATATTAACATAAAAGAGATTCAAAATAAGTAGTTTACCTCAAAGAGCATGAGAGAGTAATTCTGGATGTGTACGCTCGATGAATTCTCTAGTTTCCCAAGAGCAATCCTTAGGATTTGAGGACCATTGAACTTTAACAAGCGGAATATCTTTATTTCGAAGTTGTTTGATCTCCGAAGCAATAATTCGAACAGGATGCTGCTCATAGGTTAAATTAGGTGAAACTTCAATCTCTTCCACAACACTGGGCTCAAAAATAGAATCGGAATCCCGAAGGCACTTTCGTAATTGAGAAACGTGAAACACATCATGCATGGCAGAAAACTGAGCCGGTAACGAAAGGCGATAAGCCATGGAACCAATACGTTCAGTGATAGGAAATGGCCCAATGTATCGAGGCGCTAACTTTCCCGATCGACTGAAACGTACAACACCCTTCATAGGTGAAACACGGATAAATACGAGATCACCAATAGAAAATTCTAATTTCCTTCTTCGATTATCGGCATAGGATTTTTGTCTACTCTGAGCTTCTTTCATCCTATGTCGAATAAGTTCAATCTTTTCTGTGGAATCATGAATAAAATCTGGTCCTAAAACCAACTTCTCACCGGCCTCAAGCCAACAAGAAGGAGATTGGCATGGCCTTCCGTAGAGTGCCTCGAAAGGAGCCATACCAATACTAGATTGGAAGCTGTTATTATAGGAAAATTCAACAAGTGAAATATGATATTCCCAACTTCCACCGAAATCAAGCACACAAGCACGAAGAAGATCTTCAAGAGTTTGATTCACACGCTCAGTTTGTCCATCGGACTGGGGGTGATAGGCGGTGCTAAAATTAAGCTTCGTTCCCAAAGCTTTTTGGAGACTCTTCCAGAATCCACTAGTAAACAATGGATCTCGATCACTAACAATGGAAGAAGGAACTCCATGCAGTTTAACAATTTCTTTGATAAAAAGTTTGGCCAGAAGAGGAACGGTTCGGTTCGACCGAACAGGAATAAAATGGGCAGATTTTGTAAGTCTGTCAACGATCACCCATAAACTATTATGACCCGAACGAGAACGGGGAAGGCCATCAATAAAATCCATGGAAATTTGATCCCACTTCCAAACTGGAATTTCCAATGGTTGCAATAACCCACCAGGCCTTTGATGTTCAGCCTTAACAAGTTGGCAAGTCATGCAACACTTAACAAACTTAGCGATATCAGATTTCATTCCCTCCCAGTAATAAAGTCGCTTCATATCCGCGTACATTTTACTGCTACCGGGATGAAAGGAATACTTGGAACAGTGAGAATCTTCTAGAATATTTTTTACGAAGATCTCCAGTATTTGGTATGATAAGTCTACCAAATTTTCGAATGCCGCCACGAAAATCGATATCAAAGTCTTTCAAACCTTCAATATCGGTTTTATCCTTAAGATTTTGGCCAAGCAAAGCCAATTCAGGATTTAGCTGTTGGGCCTCAAGAATGCGGTCTAAAAGAGAAGGACGAGCCTCAAGGCTACATAAAACAAGAGATGAACATAATTCGGAGACACGATCTCGAATTTCACAAGTGGATAAAACCTCGAGATCCTTCCATTCAGATATCATCATAGAAACAACCGCTTGTTGCTTGCGACTAAGTGCATCGGCAACTCGATTTCCCTTTCCGGGAGTATAAAGGATATCAAGATCATAAGAGGCAAGGAACTCGAGCCAACGCTGTTGACGCAAATTAAGTTCCTTTTGAGAAAATAAATATTTCAGAGACTTATGATCAATATAAAGTATGAATTTCTCTCCCAAAAGATAGTGTCGCCAAATTCAAAGGGCGAAAACAATAGCCGCGAGTTCTAAATCATGTGTGGCATATCTAGTCTCAGCCGGCTTCAATTGCCTAGAAGCGTAAGGAATAACACGTTCTTTTTGCATAAGAACGGCACCCAAACCAATGCGACTAGCATCGGTATAAACGACAAAATCTTGATTCCCTTCGGGAATAACAAGAATGGGAGCATTAGAAAGGAGTTCTTTTAATTTCTGAAAAGAAGTTTCACATTCGTCCGACCAAATGTATTTAACACCTTTCTTCGTTAAGCCATTAAGAGGCACGGCGATCTTAGAGAAGTCTTTTATAAAACGGCGGTAATAACCTGCCAATCCGAGAAAGCTTCGGATTTCAGTCACGCTCTCCGGTCTCTTCCAATTTTGAATCACTTCAATCTTTGAAGGATCCACTGATATTCTAGATTTGGAAATAATATGACCGAGGAACTTCACACTAGATTGCCAAAAGTGGAATTTAGAAAATTTCGCTTTTAGTTGATTGCTCCTAAGAGTTTCCAACACAATTGGAAGGTGCTTTTCATGTTCCTCTTCGGTTTTAGAATACACAAGAATGTCATCAAAAAAGATGAGAACAAACCGATCGAGGAAATCTTTGAAAACTCGATTCATAAGGTCAACGAAATAAGCTGGAGCATTCGTTAAACCAAATGGCATAACTAGCCATTCATAAGATCCATAGCATGTACGGAACGAAGTCAAAGGAATACTATCCTCTGCAATACGAAGCTGATGAAAACTGGTAGCCAAGTCCAATTGTGAAAAGACTCTAGCACCACTAAGTTGATCAAACAGATCATCAATCCGAGGTAAAGGATATTTATTCTTAATAGTAAGATCATTAAGTTTGCGGTAGTCGACACAAAGCCTAAGTGTACCATCGGACTTATTTACGAAAATAGCTGAAGCTCCTCAAGGCGAGGAACTAGAGCGAATAAGTTGCTTCGTCTCTAACTCGGATAGTTGTTTGCGCATCTCCTCATTCTCCTTATTGGACATGCGATAAGGAGGACGAGTAATAGGTTGAGCTCCAGGTATAAGATTAATTTTGAACTCAATTGCTCGCTTAGGTGGTAATCCTAAAACGGGCTCAAAGATGTCGGAAAATTCATGAACGACGCGAATAAGAGAAATGACATCCTCCTCGTCATCATTGTCATTATCACGAGGATTTAAAGAATATAAAGATGCAACCAAAGCGGAATCCGAATCGTTAAGAATAATAGAAATCTGATTAACAGACTGCGGATGATGGAGATAAATAGTCCGCTCAGGACATAGGATATGAGCTTCATAACGAGTAAGTCAATCCATACCCAAAATCATTCCAAAGCCTAAGTAACGCATGACATGCAAATCGGCTAGGAAAGAAAAAACACACAAAATAATCTCCACGTCTTTACAAAGTAGACTAAGAGTTGCGGATCCACCAACCGGATTCGCAATTCTTAAAGAAGTCATTAAAGCAACAACACTTAAAGAAAAATCGTCAACAAGTTCCTTTGATATAAAAGAATGGGATGCACCCGTATCAAAGAGAACTCTAATAGGTTGATCATGAAATATAACAATGCCATCAAGGACAGAATGAGACATACCTTGTCCGCGAGATGTGTTTCCAAGGGCTTGAGCAACGTTTAACTTTCCCTCCTTTTCTTGAAGCTTAGGACATTGATGCATAAAATGATCTGGACTTTTACAATAGCGACAAGAGCGGGGCTTTGAACACTTGTTCGAAAAATGGCCCTTAGCACCACAGTTGAAGCATTTCTTATCACTGGGGGAAAATGCCTTTGCAGCAGGAGTTGCTTGCTTTCCCTTTTTGTTGGGATAAGGACCTTTGAATTTATTAGGCCTTTTCTTGTTGTTGAAGTTCGGTTTGGAAGCCACCACTTCAACATCACTGTCCTTATCAGCCTCTTCAAGACGAAGAGCGATATCAATAAGTTGGTCGAAAGGAACTTCTAACTTTAGAAGTAATGGCTTCTTGAGATTCTTGTTTAAGCCATAGACGAACCTCTAGTTCTTCTTCAATGGGGTGTTGATGTATTCAACCACATATTTAGAAAGTGACTCGAAGGATGTGACATAGTCCGTCACAGAGGATTCACCTTGAACAAGGTCTATAAAACGACGAGCCAATGTCACTTTCTCTGCCTCTGGCACGAATTTCAACTCGAAGCGTTCCCGGAATTGCTCCCAGGTGAGATCCGCTTCATTAATCTCAGAAATAAGAAGTTCGTACCAATCCAATGCTCTCTCTTGGAGCATACTGGAGGCCACCTGAACACAGTGAAGATCAACAAGATTCATGCGAGAAAAGATTCTATCGCATGTTCTTAACCAAGCCTGGACCTCGATAATAGTTTCGGAACCTTTGAATGGTTTCCCACCCAAGTTGGTATAATCGTTGCACAAATGTGCAAATCCAGACTTAGGGTGAGTTGGTTCTGAATTAGGACCAGCTGCCTAAGCATTCTTTACTAAATCGAGAAGCTGTTGAGCGGTCATAAAAACTCCATCCTGGGGAGTGACCGTAGATGGTCCAGCTCTAGGACGACCTGGTCTAGACATTCTCTCTTTTAAGAAAGAGAGAAAAAGAAGAAGGTTATTCACTAGATGAATATCAAGCAATCTTGATAGATGAAACACGGAATCATAAAGAAAACAGGATGAATCGATTCGAAGATTCGAACTAAATCCTGAAACACAACTCCTAAGGTGGACTTAGGACGATGATCCTTGTTAAGTTATTCTACATTGTTCCGAAGTTTGGCTCTGATACCAAGCTGTGACGCCCCACCTCCATACCCAGACTAACCAAGAACACTACGATGTAGTGTTGTCAATTAGCCCGGAGAATAAGGCTGTGGAGGAGCGACCATCCATGTAACTTCTTTGTGCGAGCACCGATATGTCAGATAGATTAGAATGCAATCCGACATACCGATACAAACTCAAAGCTATCACACGGTGGCTATATATAATCTTCGGAAACAAACATAGAAATAATCATAACATAAATCAGTCACAGACATCCATATCACAAAGGCGAAAGAAGATATGAATAAATATATATCACATGAAAGTGTATATCAGAGAAGTGGTCAGAAAGATCCACGATAATACAAAGGAATAGCAACACATGCTATATAAAAGAATAAGTACACTACATAGAGTCTATATCTCAAATGTGTACATCCAAAAACTACTAATCTAAGTAGTCAGCCAAATGTCAGAAAAATCCTGAGGAGAAGTCAAGCAGAAGCACCTGTAACATCTCGGTCTGACCCGAGTATTATTTATAAGAAAATAATAAACGGATCAGTCTATCTATAAATATCAGATGACAAAGTATAGAATGAATAACATGACATGAACATGTAATAACAGTAAAAGGCATACTTCTATAAGTATGTAAATGATAATCAACCAGAGATGAATCAATATCACAAGAATCTTCTCAAAGATAAAATAGGGTATCATACCCTAAACTTGTATTCATAACAAGTCAATAACACATGAATTCACCAATGCACAAAAAAAACTGATATCATATCAATGAAAATCATGAAAATTGGTGAAGCACAAACTCCAGAAATCAACACCAGAAATCCATAAAAACACATAAAGGGGGGAGGCCTAACACATGAACAGGAGCATGTAAACTCACCAACGCGTAAAACACATAAGCGAGAAGCTATCTCATGGAAGCTATCCATTAAATTTCCACACAGAAATGGCCCGAAGACCATGGGGTGCTACCCCATATATGTGATGGCGAAACATCACAAAAGCGGGGTCTAGTCTCCCTCGCAGACAAAGAGACATCGCACAATTGCTAGTCTAATTCACAAAAATGATCGTCAAGTGTCAATCACACCAAGCTAGTAAATATATGAGTTTAGCTTCATGTCCCATAACCACTTGCTTAACTTAAATATTTACGAACAAGCTGTAAATCTTCACTAGAAAATTGTCACAAAAGGGTTCAATCGAACAAGTCCAAGAACTAAGCGACGAAGTGAACGCAAGCGTTTCATACCACTCATTTTACTAAGTCGTTTAATTCAATTTCTCATCCGAGTGAAGTAAAGGCTTGTATATACTAGTAGTTTGGAAAACGGTTTGGGGAAAAAGTTTTGTAGTTAAAACAGTGTTGAAATTGCTTTGATGAAAGAGTTTTGATATTCAGTACTAGTATTGAAGTCTTCACATTTTTAAAATGACAAGTCACAAATCGATTGTTGAAACAAATCGTATCACAAAATTCCACGTTCGAAGACGTGACTAAAATCCAAGGAAATCAGCTCCAAAACCATCAGAGTGGAAGTCCCCATGGGACCAAACGTGGCCGAGTTAAAGTAAAAAGGAACGACCTAAAGTTAAATAGGTCGAACGACCTAAGTGTTGAGAGGTACGCGACCTAAGTAAGACTCGCGACCTAACCTGGCCGACCTAAAACTGGGGACCTAAAGGCTCGCGACCTAGAGGCCAGCGACCTAACTAGGCAATAGGTCTAACGACCTAACAGATGCAGGCCAAGCGACCTAAAGGGGGTTTGCGACCTAACAGTGACGCGCGACCTACGACCTAACAGTAATGAGGTCAAACGACCTAAAGAAATAAGGTCTAGCGACCTAAAGGAACTGGGTCTTGCGACCTACGACCTAATGGTGGAAGACAGAGCGACCTAAGTGGGATGGCCACGCGACCTAAGGACCTAGCGAAGGAAGCGACTTAACGAAGGAAAAGGGTACGCGACCTACAGGGTTCGCGACCTAAAAGGGTTCGCGACCTAACTTATTAACACGCGAGCGACCTAACAAGGTAACACACGAGCGACCTAACGAGGTAACACACGAGCGACCTAACGAGGTAACACACGAGCGACCTAAGTGGTTTCGCGACTTAAGTATGGCCGAGCGACCTATGGCCCAAGGGACGAACGACCTAAGTGTTGAGCGACCTACGACCTAGGGGCGAACGACCTAAGTCGTAGCGACCTACGACCTAGGGACGAACGACCTAAGTCCAGAATGAGTCAGCTCCGAGGCATAATGACCCAACTGCAGGAAATTTACTAAAAACACTAAAATTTGGAGTTTTTCGCCAATCCAATCCAAACCAAATGCAAATATGCATGCTAAAGTGATGGAGGATCATTCCCAACAATCCAATGACAGTCATAGGCAAGATGTGAGATTAAAAATCTCACTTTTTCACTAAAATGGATGATGATGAAGCTTGAAAGCAAGGAGAAGCAATCCAAAGCTTGAATCCACTATCTTCTACTAGAATGTGGAGTTGAATGTTGGAGTTGCAATTGAATTTGAGTTTGGAGTTTTTATTTCCCTTTCCCACCACCATTTTTGACAAAGCTTGAAGTGTTTGATAAAGTGAGGAAGAGGAGGTGGTTTGGGGCTGAGTTAGAAGGAGCAGTCCAAAACAAAAGCCCAAATCAAAAAGTTACGAAAATTCCACTATCTCCAAACATATCGAAGCTTATACTTAAAAGATTGCAAACGACGTTTCGAACTCAATGGAAGCGGTCTCGAGTCCTAATTTGTCCGTATGCAAAAAGTAGCTTTTCGGACTAAAATCCGACTAATGATAAAATATTTAAATATAAAATCGACAAATATGCGGGTTGTTACAATAATGTACTTGTATATATAACTTCCAGAGTCGACAATTGTAGTTGTATCATATGTATTGTGTCAACTGTATTGTAACTGACATCAGTTATATATATATGAGACTTTTGTTATCTGTGTTCCGCAATTTATTATCTGTGTTATTATTATATATATTGTCCTAAACTATTATAAACCATCGTAGTTCGTTTTATACTGGAATTGGGTATGTCGATGGGAATAAATAAATAAGAGATGAAAAATGAAAAATATATACCACTCCTATCGAGGTAACCAATACTAGTGTAAGGCCAACTACGGATGGCCGCTCCTATCCAGCCTTATTCTTCATAATAACAGACCGTATTTCTTTTAATACTCTTGGTTATTGTGAGCATAGAGGTGGGGCGTCACAGTTGGTATCAGAGCTTGGGGTTTATGGACATAATATAAAACATAACTTAGATGGAACATGTGTTACAACTATTTGTCGATGTTTTATTTGTGCTTTGAGTCAAAACTAAATTTTTGAAATTATGATGAAATTTTTAAATATCTTTATTTAAAAATAAAAGTGAAATTGTGTTCTGATGATTTGATTGATTTGTGTTCTGTTATCAGAGTGCGCAGCGGAAACAGTGAAACTGTCTTCGCTGAATACAGCTGATAATCTTTTTGATTTAAAAATCAGAATATGAAATTGAAATAAATTTCGTTTGTTGTTAACATAGCTGTATTTATTTTGTTTCTTTGAAAATTTCGAATCCGATTTGAGGATTCGAAGTGATTGCAATTATGTGATTTTTGTTGAAATTTCTGCTGGTTTTTTTTTATGCTAATCATATATTGATTAGATTTTGCTGTTTTGAATTATCTTCACTGAAGATACATTCGAATGATTTCTTTGTTTATTTTGTAGTACGTGAAAATTTGAGTTGCACGTTACTGCATTAATTTAACGTTGAACCGGTGTTTGGTTTAAACGTATTTTGTTGCCGTTATTTTTATAACGGGATTATTACACCGGTGCTAAATTTTGAAGCACGGTGTTTTGTGACATTTTGATGAATGAAAATTCACTGATATTACATTTTGATGTAAATTATTTTGATGAGATTTTGACGTTTGAAAATTACTGTCGCTTTGACTTCAGTAATAGTCAATTTTTTAAAAGTGGATTTTCAAGCGGTTATTCCGCAATGCTGATTTTGAGATTCATTTTACGATGTTTTGAGAAGTGCAATTTCCTTTTCGAAATTGCTACTGATGTTGTTGCTTTAATCACGTGATTGGAAAATCGTTTTAAAATGAAAATTGTTTTATAAATTTTTTTAACAGTTTGCGCTTTCAAAAGAATGAGGAAGCGACTTAAACTATTCAGCAAAATCGAGGACTATGACCCCTTTCTTTTACTGATTCGCTTAACTCCGGACTTGTCCAGTTGAGAATGTGAATTGTTACTTTTATAAAATAAATAAAATTGTTTTCAGGAATTTTACAGTTTGCGCTTTCAAAAGAATGAGGAAGTGATTTAAACGATTCAGCAAAATCGAGGACTATGACCCCTTTCTTTTACTGATTCGCTTAGTTCCGGACTTGTCCGTTTGAGAATGTAAAGTGTATTTTTACAAAATACACAATTTTGCACTTCCAACGAAACGATGAAGAGAATCAAATGATTTAGTAAAACACGTGGTATGGGACATGTGTGTTTGCTATTTCGGTTAATTCCGGACTCGTTAATTGAAATATCTACTGTTTTGGTGATTTTGATGATTTTTTGTGCTTTCGAGCCACTTTGTTGGACCTTCGGGTCATTTGTTGGACCTTCGGGTCATTTGTTGGGCTTTCGGGCCACTCTGATGGACCTTCGGGTCAAATACCAGTACTAGACCTTCGGGTCACTCTACGGACCTTCGGGTCATTTGTTGGGCGCCAAAATTATGTTGAGTACTTGGTAGGCTTCGGCCATTTGTTGATGCACGTGCGGCGAACTAAAAACTCACCATCTGATGGGATCGATCCAACCTTTTATGTTGATTTTCTACTTTTCTTAATTGATTTCTAGATATTTGTTGTTTCCAATTATCTGCAGGTAATTGGATATTTGTTGTTTCTGATTATCGTTTTTGATAATCAGATATTTGTTGTTTCTGATTATCGTTTTTGATAATCGGATATTTTTTGTTTCTGATTATCGTTTTTGAGAATCGGATATTTGTTGTTTCTGATTATCGTTTTTGATAATCGAATATTTGTTGTTTCTGATTATCGTTTTTGATAATCGGATATTTGTTGTTTCTGATTATCGTTTTTGATAATCGGATATTTGTTGTTTCTGATTATCGTTTTTGATAATCGGATATTTGTTGTTTCTGATTATCGTTTTGATAATTAAATATTTGTTGATTTGAGAATTCTAATTATCGTTTTTGATAATTAGATATTTGTTGATTTGAGATTTCTGATTATCGATTTGATAATTAGATATTTGTTGATTTGAGATTTCTGATTATCGTTTTTGATAATTAGATATTTGTTGATTTGAGATTTTTGATTATCATTTTGATAATTAGATATTTGTTGATTTGAGATATCTGATTATCGTTTTTGATAATTAGATATTTGTTGATTTGAGATTTCTGATTATCGATTTTGATAATTAGATATTTGTTGATTTGAGATTTCTGATTATCGTTTTTGATAATTAGATATTTGTTGATTTGAGATTTCTGATTATCGTTTTTGATAATTAGATATTTGTTGATTTGAGATTTCTGATTATTGTTTTTGATAATTAGATATTTGTTGATTTGAGAATTCTGATTATCGTTTGTGATAATTAGATATTTGATGATTTGATGTTTCCTTATTATCGTTTGTGATAATTAGATATTGGTTGATTGCTGATTTTATTGATATGAGATTTTCTAGTCTCTAATTGAGTCTAGATTATGTTGATTTTATTAAATTGCTATTTTCTATCTATCTCTGTTGATAGTTAGAGTTTGTTGGTTATGAAGTTTATGTTTTCTAGTTAATTGTTGGATAACTAGATATTTGCATTTTTGCGAATTGTGATTGTGCTTTCTAATCATCTTTGTTGATAATTAGATTTTGCTGTTTTCTAATTATCGTATCGATAATTAGATATTGCTATTTTGTGATTTCTGTAATTTTGATTATCTAATTGATAATTGAATGTTGCTGATAATTGTGATTATTCAGTTCTGCTGTTTTCTGATTATCTATTTGATAATTAGACTTTGTTGAGAATTTGTGAATTTCCTTTATGAAATTAAAAGATTTCTTTGGCGTTTGTGTTCTTGACCTTATTTTTCTAGCTTAACCAGTTTATGTTGGAAAAATAATTATTATTGACAACTTTAATTATGAAAATTGCGGGGACACAATTTTTATAAGGAGGGGAGTCTATAACAACCCGGAGTTTTACAACAATTATTTATCATCAAAAATGACGATTTAATCGTTTGTTAATTGCTACTGCAGTTTTGAGTTGATTTGAAATTCTTTTGTAAATTTTGTTAAATGTTGGGCGGGCTTTAAAACTTAGTATTGGCCCACAATTTCAATTGTTTGTTTTGCCGTGATTATCAAAGGCAAACCGATCCCCTTTCTTTCATTTTTCTCATTTCGAAACCCTAAAACATACGAAACAAATGGCGGCCTCGTCTTCTTTTCAAATTATGGCATGCTCGTTTAGTTTCGTTCGTCTCCCAAAAAGTTTGGGCTTCTGCCGATTCCATTCGCTCGCTTTCATGATGCCACGGCGTCGACTCTGCCAAGTTGCTCGCGGCTGCCTCGTCGAAGAAGGTGAGTGCTCTCAACTCACATCTAATTCAACACTTCGTTAAGGCAGTTCGATTTCTGTCTTGTTGTAGGTAATCTCTGATTTTGTTTGATTCCTTGATACTTTCGGCATTGTTCTTGATTTTGAACTGCATATTATTTTGGCTATATTGTTTCGTGTTGTTCGTCTTCGGGGAAATCACTGTTCGTTTTTGGGTTTGATGATTTTGAGTTCGTTCGTGACCACCACGATTCGATTCTTGTCGAATTTGGTCACTTGAATTGTTCGAACTTGCTTTAGTGGACTTCGGCATTGATTTGTTTCTTTGACACTGTCTTCCTGCTCACTGACTTTGATTTTGAACTGCGTATTTCGTTTTGGCTTTAGCTTTGAAATTTTTTTCAATACTCTGGCCACTTTGAGTTGAAATTGCAGTTCCATTACCTCTGTGACATACCGTGGCATAGCTTCATATATATATATATATATAGATATATGCATTCATGTTGTATATATATGACTGTTTGTCACACTTTTTATATGTGCACATCAGTGTCATCTTTGTAGTGTTTGCAACCTGATGCTTGTAGTTGTTCATCCTGTCACTATACTTGTGCATTCATGTGTGTTTGCCTGGTCTCTCTGGTCTTTGACTTGTGAACTGCCTTTGTTGGTTTAATGGTGCACTTGCTTGATGGTCTGATTCCTTTGTTTGTTGGTCTTTCGGCTATGAATTATTTTTGCTTTGTGATGCTTTGAATTGACCTGCTCGACTTAGGTGAAACTGGATTTTGAAATTGTTGATTCCTTGGTATCCATGGCTTGATGATTTTCATTTGCCTCTCTGATAGTTTTATAAAAAGAAATTGTCTTTAACTTTGCTTTGGTTACACCTTGCTTTGACTTTGGCCACGGCTACTTTGGCTATGTTAGTTATTTTCTCTGTTGGCATCGATTTCAAAACTGACTTTGATGTTGAACTGCATATTTCTTTTTGGATTTGGCTTTGGAATATTTTCAATGCTCGGCCCACTGCAGTTCTATTATCTCTATGGCATTGCTTCATATATATATATATATATATATATATGCATTCATGTATGTATATACACGATTGATTGTTACCCTGTTTCATTTAATATATATATATATATGTTTGAATTTGTATTGCTTGCACTTGGATTTATTGAGCTTGGTGTTGTATTTTCCACTGTCCATAGCATATTGGACTGTGATGTATTGTATTGGGTTTTTAGTCTGGACAGTTTTGTTGTTCACTGGTATTCGAGGGTGGTTGCATTCATGTGTACATCACTTGTTGCTGTTGCATATGTTTGTTCCCGACCTGTTACAGTGTAATCTTCATGTGTATACTTTTTGGAGCTTGCACTGTTAAGTTTTACAGTGCATACCTATTATAGCCTGTTCCTGTACTCCTTTGTGTGATGTCTGGTTTGCAGTAGTATATGCATATTGGGTTGGTTTCAGGGTGGTCCATTGTACCACTGATGTCATCTTCTCTTGACATTTTGGAATTGAACGGTTGCATTCATGTGGTGACCACAGTTTCGTTTGTATGCAGTCTTGCCCTTGTTGGTTTGCATTGCATTGATGCACCGTATTCACTTGCATTTTGATTTGCCGAGCTTTTGTGTAATTCATCACTGTAGTGGCGAGGCAGTACACATGTGCGTGTACTGCAGCCCTACCAAAAGTGACGTTTTAATTAATATTTCAATTACTTGAAATTTGTCGTTGATTCAATTTAATATGTTTTGAATTGTATTTTTATTGGTTTGATTGATCATTTTGTTGTTGTCTAATTATCTATTTTATAATTAGATTATGAGTTTCTAATTATTTATTTAATAATTAGATTTTGTTGTTAATTGCCGTTAGGTAATTCTGCTGTTTTATAAATTATCTTCATTGATAATTCTTTCATTCATCTTCGTTGATAATTCGAATTTGCTGATTTGTTATTTAACACTATTTAGTGTTATATCTGCCGTTATCCGATTCTCTTATCGAGGAGTTGGATATACGAGATTTCTGTGATTGTCGTCTATTTGCTATTTAATTATTATTGCTTCTGTGCATTAATAACTGAGTTTGAATTAGACTGACCCGTGTATTATTTTCTTTTGAATTTAATACTCGGGTCAGACCTGAGTTATTTCAAGTTGTAGATATCTTGCTTTGGATTGCTGTTTGAGCTATGAAGACTTTTCATATCTTTTGGAGTAGTCGTGTCATAGTATAGGTTGATATGTATTCTTGTATATTAGTCGATAATGTACTTGTATATATAACTTCCAGAGTCGACAGTTGTAGTTGTATCATATGTATTGTGTCAACTGTATTGTAACTGACATCAGTTATATATATGAGACTTTTGTTATCTGTGTTCCGCATTTTATTATCTGTGTTATTATTATATATATTGTCCTAAACTATTATGAACCATCGTAGTTCGTTTTATACTGGAATTGGGTATGTCGATGGGAGTAAATAAATAAGAGATGAAAAATGAAAAATATATACCACTCCTATCGAGGTAACCAATACTAGTGTAAGGCCAATTACGGATGGCCGCTCCTATCCAGCCTTATTCTTCGTAATAATAGACCGTATTTCTTTTAATACTCTTGGTTATTGTGAGCATAGAGGTGGGGTGTCACAAGACACGTAGACTACCTAAGAGAAAGATACTTGAGCATTTGGAAGTGACTTAGCAACAACAGAGCATAAGAGAGCAGATTCCTGGATATGGCATAGGGTAATATTTTCTTGAATCCTTGCTTTTAGAACAAAGAGGTGACCCCTAACTCAATCCCTAAAGCATTAAGATAATCGCAAAATCATCAAATATATTGGTATTATTTTACTATTTGCACACATCATTATATAACTGTTATACAAAAATAATAGAAAAATGTAACAACAAAATATTATTATTGATATGCTACAGCATACCTAGCTATTTCATATGTCTATACATGCGTAGTGTAGTGTGTAAGGGTGTAGAAGTATATGCATACAAACAGGTAAGAGTGTAGAAACCGAACTAGCAAGAAATCATGCTGTCTAATATGATAACGATAAAATTTGTTCTCTAGTTAGATTTGTTGATCTTAAGTATAAAATAAACGAAATAAATGAATGAATATTCGAGTAGGGAAGATAACCAATTTTCACTTCTAATAAAATGTTATTACTTTTCTAAGTGGAACGAAGATGAGAAAGCCAACAAAACTGGTAACAAAAAGAAAAACAGTCATCCAACCTATTACAGGCTCCTTATAGCTGCCTATTTGATTATTATCTGTACTCGTTCCTCTGCTAACTCATATGTCTTCTTACTCAACCCCAGTAAATATGATCCAAGTCCACCTAATTTACATATCACATTTATATATCAAACAAATCATAGGATTTAGATCCAAACTATATGAAAAATACACATTTATAAACATACCTCCAATTGTCCAAATATGCATTTATAAACATAGGATTTAGATCCAAACATAGCATGGTTTAACTGCTTCCTGCATTTGTAAATTAAAAATGGAGAAACAATAAGATTACCCGAATATGGAGGCTCCAAATCAAACGATTGTACCATCAAAGACAAACGTCGGTGGATTTTTGAAGATGTGGAGTGGGTGATGAAGAACGACGACTTCTGGAGATGTGGAACACTGGAGAATTTTTGAAACTCAAGGAAGATGGAGGGTTGTTAAAGCTCGCGATCGACTGTAGATTTGTGACGATTTAGATGAAGATTAGAAGAGTTTGATTTTTAATGAAATTTGGGATTTGTGGGAGAGAGAGGGATTCAACGTTGCTGGAGGCTTCTCTGTCACCCAAGATTGAGAATCACTACCACCTTAATTTTATAGCAGGGTGATCAAAACAGCGAACAATACTATATCCGTATGAAATATATTCCCACCAGGCCCTGAATCCATGTATTATACTGCCAATTATATTTATTAACTATAACGAACGAGATTTTCGACGCTCGAAAGTCGACATTAATACGTCCACTGTATCAACTGTCGAGCAATCGAATGCCGGAAAATCGAATTGTTATGATTAAAAAGAAGAGGTAGAAGAAGACAGAAAGAAAGAAAGAAAAAGAAACAGAAACAATATCAAAATCTCAAATATCGCAGCGGAACAACATATAATAGATAAATGAATAATCTTTTAAAACAAAGAACTATATCAGTTTGTACATTACATCATCAGAGTCAATATACACACAATACATCAATGGACGGTTATATAAACTTGTCCTCATACAGAATACACAGTGGAATAATAATATCATATACAAGTGATACGCCACGCCATCCAGCTTGCCACTGAGCTCCATAGCATCTCCTGAATCCAGAATGACCTGATAACCTGACTCTAGACTGCCCGTGTGGAAATTGGTGGGCACCCAGAGTTTAGGAAGAAAACAATAAACTCCAGGTCAGTCATGGTGACTGGTGTGAGAACTTAAAACAGTTATTATCTTTAAAACAACAACAAATGAAGTAAAAGACATTCGCAATGCTTTTGGAAAATGAAACTACCATAAGACCTCCCGCCACACACACAATGCAAACGCAGAATTGGAGGATATTTCTTCTTATGATAGTCAAACATGCTTACTACGCAAAATCATTGGATTATTATTATTAGTGCATAGTGCAGAAAAACATTTCGAAAATATAATATTAATCTTAGCCAACATACAACCATTATTGTATGCCTACTATAGCTACCATCTAAACAGTGGTGACCACCATAAGTAAATGGCAGGTTCTACAACTAATACCGTACAAGGTTCGTATTGGAAATTGGATTTCCAACAAATGGTCAGGCTAAGGAACTTCCTACTGCCACATGGGATCGCCTCTGGCGGGACGTCCCGAGAACTAACTAGCTCTCTGCCAACACAAGGCCGGTTACCTCTTATACTAGGTAACTACTACACGAATATGCCACCCCCCGGTCCTTTGGGACCTTTATCCGAGGCGCCTCGATCACACAGCAATCACACAGTAAATGAGATGGGAGTATCCACATAGGTTAAATACCAGGGCTCCATACCTGATACCACCCTTTTCCAGAAGGAAATGACATACCCTAAAGGGATCGACCCTCATAACCTTGCCGCATCATTCCTGTTTTGACCATTTCCGGGTTGTGAGGTCCGAAGAGGTCTCGTCCACAAAGCTATGCTTTTTTCACAAAGCCACGCTTTGATCAACAAATGATCAATAAATAATCATCACACATCAACACTCAGCATGCCACACTACCAGATTGGGAGTATATCACTGATAACTTTCAACTACATAACCTCTGAGCTCGTACGTCTCAGAGAAGGGTGTTAAGCTAAGAGAATAAATTCTCCGCCACCAACAGAAATGTATTTGAAAGAAACCAGCTTTATATCTCAAAATGTAATGTCAGACATATAACCATACAAGTCTGTTCCGGGTTCGAACAGAACCGAAGGCACTTCCAAAGAAGCCCTTGCAAACCAGATATTCACTAATCACGTCCGAACTTCCCATCACAAGAAGAGTGATATAAATCTCTATACCGGAGTAACTCGGTGCAGAGACATTCGACAGGTTGTCCTTTCATTTTCGCAAATCCCCGGTCTTCACCACCGGTCTTCAATACGATCCATATCGTCTTATCACTAATTCGGAATAGGTTATATGACACAAAGGCCTTTTCCCGGCTAACCCGAATAGTGAGCACAATATTTAAAACACATGGATATAGGGATTTCAATTAAGTCACAACTTATTACCCAAATCCTTTCCTTTAAATGGTTTAAAAAAAATTACCATTTTAAATCTTTAAACAAAAAGATTTACTTCACAAAGTTCACCAAGTTTCACAAAGATTCATTCACAGATTCCCAAATCAATTTCCATTTCAATTGGATTAACCCATTAAATCTTTAAATTAAGATTTAATTTATAGCTTTCTAAACTATTCACAATTCAAGTCTTTTAAAATATAAAAGATACACCATTTGAAATACTCTTTGATTCCAAAACAAGATTTAATCATTATCACAAAGGTTAATTCATAGTTTTTCCAAACTATTTACAATTTCATTTCAACTTGAAATGTTTTGATACAAATTGGAAATATTTTCACTTTATGAAAGCTATCATTATTTGAAAACAAATAGTTTTCGTTTTGGCAAAAACTGGTTACAATTACACAAGTTAAAGCCATCCAAGTATAAAACTTGAATTTAAATTTAAATTTCCAAAACAATATTTTAAATGGTTAAAAACCCATATAAATACCTTTTATACTTATAAAATCTTTTAAACCAAAATTCCCAATTCATTGAATTCAATTTCAAAATATTGAATTCCAATTTTAAATCAAATTATTTAAATTTCAATTTTATTAAGTTATTTAAAATAACTCTTATTTTGAAACTCATTTTGAAAAACTTCCAATTCCAATTCCAATTCCAAACTATTTTGGATTAAAAAATTCAATTTCCAAAATTGATAAAAATCTGTGACTTAACCGATTTCCACGTGAAATCCACATTTGTGTATGTATTGTGTAGTCCACGGGTTTAACACAATAGTGCAACCACATTCAACCATCACAGATCAAATATAACAATGTAATTGATAAGCGGTATAAACGATAACGCTTATCTTTCATTCACAGATCACAGATACATATATCATAGATAAATAAATCACAGATCACACACAAAACATGATATATCACAAAGCATCACATATCAAAGATGTCAAACAATTCAACATCCAATATAATCCAAAAATCCATAAGTAGGATTAATTAAATTATCTAATTAATTTAAATCAAATAAATTTCTATGAATATATTTTACTAGTTATGGTAAATTAATAATCAATTAATTTCAAATTTATTTTCAAAACACCAAATCAAATTTTCAACGAATTTCCAAATTATTTCCTTTATAAAATAAATGTCTTTATCTCTTCAAATTTATTTAAAAATCCAAATTTTAAATAAATTCTTCAACTTATAAATAATATTTATCGAAATCCATTTATTAAGGCTTTTTCCCAAAATTTGGAATTTAATTCAATACGATTCAAAAAAAAAGACTTTTATCTTTTAACTCCTTCTAAATTTATCCAATTATCAAAAATAAATTTTTTCAATAAATTTTCAACTTAAATTTCGAAAATCCAATTTTCTTTATTTCTGGTATCCAACGATACCAAAAATATATTCGGCTAAATTTTAGCCTTCAACGATTTCAAACACAATATAATCACACACAGATTATAAATAATCAACACATAACATTGAAATAAATTCAAATGTTTGAGGAATCCAGTTGGATCCCTCCAACCTGTTTTCCTGCATCCATAGATGTTAGCACAATACCAATTCCACTTCGAGGTGAAATATCACGGTATATGGGATTTATAAATATTATCCGCTATTATGCGGCGCAATAGGGTCTCATCCGCTATATAATGCGGGAAATCAACTCCAAATACATATATAATACCAATTCCACTTCAAAGTGGAATTATCGTGGTATATGTTTTTAATAAATAACATCTGCTTAATATGCGGCGTATAGGGTCTATTTCAGCACAATAGATAACAATCATCATTCAATTCACACAATCAAGCAATTTTAAATACAACTATTTAAAATTTAAATCGAAACACAATATTCGATTGAGTGAGGAGTTCTCACCTTGCTTTCAATAACGGTTGTAGTGTTTGTTCCGAATAAAATTAAACGCGCGTTTAATTTTACTCAAAATTTTCACTAGCTCCAATTGACTCCAAACAAGCTCCATTGCGTAGTGCTCGTCAAAACGATACCAACGCAATTTGTTTCGTAATTTTTCAACCTCGTATGAAGAAGATATTGCATTTTAAAGTTCGTACGAATTATATATATATATAATTTACAATTTCATTTTTAATTTTCAAACCCTAGAAATGATCTCAGCCGTTCAATCCCCTCCATCATCATCTGGCCGTGCGCCCTTACTTCCTCTTCCAGTTCAAAGTCGCGTGAAAAACAACCCATTGCCGCCTATATTTCACGAATTTATTCGCCTCCATCCTTCGTCGAGAAGATGATCAACCACCTTCATTTCGAAGCTCGAACTCCACCACACCAACTCCCAAAACCATGAGAAGCTCGGCCCCCTATTCTTCAAGAAAAACGCACGCAACTCAATGACGAACGCGGTCAATTTTTTCCTCCACGTCGCGTTTTATGGCGAACCATCCGTATGGATTTAAAGGTCTCGAGAAGCTCTACATTTCTCGTGTTGGAAGTTTCATGAATTGATTCACGGATTGGAAGATATTGGAGGAGGAAAGAAATGAATTTCTGGCCATTGAATTATTAGGGCCGGCTGGAAGAAGAAGCTAGGGTTTTGAGTGCAAATGTGAATGTTGAGGTCCTTTTATAGAAATTTCTCAAAACACTATTCATCGAAAATTTTCCGAACTCCAAACGAAGCGTGCCGGCTGACGTTTCTAAAGTTTAACCCGCGTTCCGAACACAGTGGAACGTGTTTTGGGAGCTAATTTGATCATATGTGCGAGTTATGGAATTAAACGATCAAATTTAAATCAAATCGATTTAAAACGATTTCGATGCATTTCGGCTTGTCCCGGACAAACGGTAAATCCGATTAACATGAAAATTGAAATATTACAATAATTTCACATTACGGATCCGATGAAACTGGTTTCGTCGAAATCCGAGATTGTTTGAAAAATGACTATTTTCACTAGTCAATTAAATATTAAAATATTCAATTTTCACAATTTAACTTTTAATTCGATTTTAAAAGTTCTACAACATCATTCTAACTCCAATATGATTAAATATAACTTTATAAATCATTTTTTAATCACATTAAACCCAATTTCCAATTATTTCTGGAATTTCAAATATTTTTAATAATTTAATTGTTCAATTAAATCACTATATTCGAATTAAAATTTATTCAACTTACAAATCTTACTTGTTAATATTTTAAATCAATTAAATATTTGAATTTCAAATGACAGAAATTCTGGGTCGTTACAATCTTCCCCCCTTAAAAGAATTTCGTCCTCGAAATTGCAAAGTAAGAAAAATGCCCCAAATTCATTAACTTTTTTCAAACAATTCGTTCAAATTAGATTTCAAAATCACTTAAGTGTACAACTTCCCCAAAATCCAATAGTTAAACTTCTTAAAAATCTTTACTAAGTTTTCAAATCCATATCGTTTAACCTTTAACTCCAAATCCAAAATTTAGTTTTCACAAATTTTCCAAAATTTCCCGAAAATTTTCAAACGCCTTAAATTTTCAGAAAAATTCGCCAGCGTCTCCTTTGCGCGGTTCAATCGTAGTAGGATCACAATAGACATAAATATATATACATCGACCCATACGGTCAGAAAAGCAGAAAAACAGTTCATATTTCCTATTTGATTGCATAGGCGTACCTTTTTAGCATTTTTAAGCAAAGCAGTTATTTAATTAGCATTTTAGCGCAACCAAACCAGCCAAACGGCAGCCACGACACCTGTACTTACTCAGTTTAAATATGTAAGTGACACATATATAAAGTTATTAACATTTTACTCTTTTAAATAGCTACAACGCATGCATATTTAAAAGAAATGCATACTAAACAAGTTTATAAGCAACTTATATAATTTCGACATCACTTGTAATTCTTTACAACCAATTCATATTCAACGACATTCAATTATTCATTTTCAATTAGTTTACATTCACTAATTTAAATTCTAGTTGGTTTGCTTTCAATTTGGATTCAATTACATAGCTTTCAATTTCACAAATTCCATTTCATTAACACTTAATGAATTATACTATATACAATCAACCAACAATCATATAACAATCAAATCATAAACAACATAACCAAATTATTAAATTTACATTCAATTTGGTTCAACACTTTTAATTCCAATTGGTTTAATATTAAATTGGCTTTCATTGAATTTCCAATTTATTAGCTTTTAATGAATTAACACTTATATTCATTATTCCATATCAATTTATTCACAATAGATTGATTAATATTCAACCCATTTATTAATTCAATTGCTAATTCATTTAACAAATAAAGTTGAATCTCCTTTATATAACTCAAGTTCACCTTCATTTAATTTACTTTATTATTTTATTTCGATACCAAAATCAACTTCATTTAACATCACTTAAATTATATTCCAATTAAACATCATTTCATTCTAAAGTAAATTCTATTTAACTTTTACCAAAGTCAAATTTATTATCTCATATTATAAGTTCAAAACTCATTTCACTTATATTCATTAATTACAACTTGGATTTTAATTTAAATTTTGTTTATCACAACAAAACTTCAATTTCTACTTTACTATGGTAGCAAATCCATCATATAGAAACTCGAAAACGATACTGATGATGCTGCAGTCATCACCCTTATTATTTCCTAGCAATAGTAATGAACTCAATGCTTAAATTCTTTCAAAATTTCCTTTATTTATAAATCACATTTATAAATCTTTTTCTCATATAATTTCACTATTTTACTTTACTTATACAAGATTATTTCATAATTGTAAATCATCTTAATTATAATTCTATACTTATACAATTGTTGCTTATACAATTATTCTGTTTACAATTGTTGTTTTTATTTAGATTATTCAAACAACTTTCATTAATTTATATATATTCACATTTTCAACAACTAACCAATTAATTTTATATACACTTTAATAATTCTGAAAAATTATTTCCTTTATATACAAAATATAATCGACGTAAAATTATTTCATTTACCCAATTTAAAATGATACTGTGTCGGTTCATCTTGTTTAAAAGTTTAGAAACCCCTATCGATTACAGTTAGCTAGACTGCACCGACTAGAATCTATAAACAATCAACCGATAAGTCAACACAATACAAAACAATTTCATATTTACTAACAAATACGCACTCATATCTATTATTACACTCACACTCATTCTAGAGTACTACTGACTCCATCTCTAATGAGTAATTCCCAACAGAGCCAAGGTTAACGCTTAACCATATGCTCTGATACCACATGTAACGAACGAGATTTTCGACGCTCGAAAGTCGACATTAATACGTCCACTGTATCAACTGTCGAGCAATCGAATGCCGGAAAACCGAATTGTTATGATTAAAAAGAAGAGGTAGAAGAAGACAGAAAGAAAGAAAGAAAAAGAAACAGAAACAATATCAGAATCTCAAATATCGCAGCGGAACAACATATAATAGATAAATAAATAATCTTTTAAAACAAAGAACTATATCAGTTTGTACATTACATCATCAGAGTCAATATACACACAATACATCAATGGACGGTTATATAAACTTGTCCTCATATATAATACACAGTGGAATAATAATATCATATACAAGTGATACGCCACGCCATCCAGCTCGCCACTGAGCTCCATAGCATCTCCTGAATCCAGAATGACCTGGTAACCTGACTCTAGACAGCCCGTGTGGAAATTGGTGGGCACCCAGAGTTTAGGAAGAAAACAATAAACTCCAGGTCAGTCATGGTGACTGGTGTGAGAACTTAAAACAGTTATTATCTTTAAAACAACAACAAAGGAAGTAAAAGACATTCGCAATGCTTTTGGAAAATGAAACTACCTGTAACGACCCGTATTTTTACGGATCGAAACATCGTAAAACAGTTGACATTTGGTCGCATTGTTGATAAGTCGTCCAGAGTCTAAGTCTTAGGTCGTATGAGGGTTTGGAGCGACCTAAGGAAGATGGCGAGTTAAGGAGTAGACGACCTAGTGGAATGGAGCGACCTAAGAATTGGAACGACCTAAGAAGTTAGGTCGTATGATAGATAGGTCGTGTAATAGTTAGGTCGAGTGAGCGACCTAAGAGAGTTAGCGACCTATAGGAAGTTGGCGACCTAAGAGAGTGAGCGACCTATAGGAGTTAGCGACCTATAGGAAGTTGGCGACCTAAGGGTTGAGCGACTTAAGGATAGGCAGCGACCTAAGAGAGTTAGCGAGTTAGCGTAGTTAGGTCGTTAGGTGACCTAAGGAGTTAGGTCGTATCCTGGCTAAGTTAGTTAGGTCGTGTGTGTGTGTTAGGTCGCAGGTTTGTTAGGTCGTAGGTCGCGGATGCGCGTAGGTCGTTGGATCTGTTAGGTCGCATGGATGCGCAGTCGTTAGGTCGTAGAAGCGCGTCTGGGTTAGGTCGTAGGTCGCTTGGGTGCGCATATGTTAGGTCGTAGGTCGCGTAGAGGCTTGGGGCTGTTAGGTCGAATATTTTAGGTCGTGGGGTTTTAGGTCGTAGGGTTTTTAGGTCGTGGACGACCTAACTTCGAGCGAATGACCTAAGGAGATTTCTGCCTATAAATAGGAGGGTTTTTCTTCATTTTTGGGATCCGGATTTCGAAGCGACGAAGTGCTGCCATTTTGAGAGTTCGAATTCTGCACTTCTTCACTTCTTTTCTCCACTCTAATCTTGTGATTCCTTCCATCCAAATCGAAGATCCAAGAGCTTAGATTGGAGATCTTCATCCATCGAAGAGAGATTTCATCATTTGAAGCGGATTGGTGATAGATCGAGTTAGATCCTTCGCTGTCCAGATCTGAAGTGGGTTTCTTTTAAGGTGTTTAGGTAATTTGGTGAGTGGTGATTATCTCTCACACGGATCCAAAGGAGTATATCGGATCGTTGGCTTGATTTTGTGCTAAAGTAGTGATTTCCATACATTTTCCCAATCCTAAGTATAGATCCATATAGATCCATTGTTCATAATGATTTGGCATCCATTTTACTACATGTTAACCTATGCAAGTCCATTCATCAAGATTATAGAGATATGGCTCATGTTTTCATGCTTGTTAGACTTTTGACTCTTTAATTACGAAATTGCCATTATTGTTATAATTGTCTATTTAGATCATATTTGAATGCCTGTTTACTTGGATTAATGTTTGATTTGATTGATTGCTATGAATTAGATGATTGATGGTTTGATTTAGACAAGATGGTCGAAGATGATTCAAAAGCTAAGGGAAAGGCTCTTGAATTGGAAAAGCTGCTTGTGGCATATGTAGCGGATGATGAAGCTCATATGGATAGATTTGATGATGATGTTGAGATGAAGCTTTGCTATGATGACGATGAGGCGAAGTATGATATGAGATAGCCTTGGTCTAATCCAGACGGGATTATTCCAAGCAGATTGATAACTCGGTGATATGGTTCGAGTTTGAGGATAATGGTTTGCTCGAGAGGCGCTTGAGCTAGTATGGAAATAGTCGTCGAGGAGAATGACTAGAGGGCTGAGATCTCATCGTTGTTGAAGGTTCTAGCATGCTCAAAGCAAGGGTACGTTGGGCAGATTCGATAGTCCCTGAAGGCTACTGATTGGTAGTCGAGTACTTTGGGCAGATTCGATAGTCCTAGGCACGGGTCACGATGACGTGCGGAGTTATGTCTAGAACCGGGGTTTCCATTGGCCCTTGACGGATGGATGAAAGAATGAGCCGGTCATTCAATTAACGATGATATCGAAGCAATGATAACAGTGATAGCCAGAGTCATGGATGTTTGTTGTATCATCATTCGGTCTCAAGAGCGGTATTTTCTGGGTGCTTATCTGATCTTGGTTTAGGCCTTGGGGGTTTGTATTTGGAAAACATCGCCCTTGACTCGAGTGATAATTGCTTTACTTTAAATTGTATGCTCTGCTATGTTTGCTTCTACTTAGTGTGTGTCTGGGGGCTATCACTGTAGAAAGAGGTGGAGTGGGAGGGTTGTATTCCTTTTCCTTTATGCTCTTTTGGTATGTTGTTAGTTAATTTACCGCTCACTAAGACTGTTGTCTGACTCAAGGCTTTATGTTTTAACTCTTATCGCCTTGGGCTGTTCGTCCATTTTGGGACGGGCAGACTAGGTAGCAGGTGACAGGTGTTGTTCTTGCTTTCCACGATGTTGATGTCGAAGACGAGCTGGAGGCTTGCATATTATCTTCTTACTATATGTACTGGATGTTCCGCTGTTTGTATATTCTCTGAGTGTTATGTAGTGAGGCTTGATGTATTGACTATTCAGATGTTTGTATTCAACTATTATGAAGTTTTATTGATCAGATTCTATTTTGTGAAGCTTCACTATGTATATATTCTATTGTATTTTGTCCATGCGTTGTGAGTAATACGATAGATTCTGTTGTTTAAATTTACCCTGACAATCGTCCATGGTCGCCTGGCACACATTACAGCGCACTATCTCTAGGTTCGGTGCAGGGGTCATGGGCGGTCGTCACATTTGGTATCAGAGCCTTGGTTAATCGATTTTACCCAACGCTCGCTGACGTAACTACCTATGAGAGACGTAATTGTATTTTGATGGATGATTACTATATATAATATAGTAGCTTAGAATGATTTGAATCCCTTATGCAGTTGTTTCTCAATGTGTATTAATCATTCCTTTTTTTATAGATATTAAGGATGAGTCGAAGAGGGAGACTAGCTGCTAGGGAAGGCCGTGCTACTGAAGGGGCTACTGATTATGCTGCTATGTTCGAAGCTATGATGACTTCGATCATGAGAAGGATACCAGTTCCAGGGACAGTAGTGGATGTTGGAGTTCAAGTTCAGGCTCCAAGACCAGTGGATTTTGCTAAGTTGTGTAAGGATTATACTGCTCTTGGAGGAAAGGTTTTCTTAGGAACAGAATCAACCATTGAAGTCCAAAGATGGATAGATGCTTGTAGAAGGATCTTTGGTGATTTGGGAATTGAGGATGCAACTAAGAGGAAGTTAGCATCAAGACAGCTTCAAGGGAGAGCTTCTGATTGGTGGAACTCTATCACCATTGATACTCCGGAGGAAGAGATTACTTGGGAGCAATTCCAAGACAGATTTGAAGCTAAGTTCATTTCTACAGCTCAGAAGTCTGTTCTGTTCAAGAAGTTTGTGGAGCTCAAGCAAGGTGGAAGACCAGTTCTTGAGTATGTTTCTGAGTTTGAAGCTTTGTCCAAGTATGCTCGGTCGTATATTGAATCTGCATATCAGAAGAATGAGAAGTTTGTGACAGGCTTGGACAGTTATCTTGGGAGGCAGTTGGTGGATCATTTGGACGATCCATTTGAGAAGCTTGTGGAGAAAGCTCTCAGGCACGAGAATCTGTTTCCTAAAGAGGGATCTGTTGTTGCTGTGACCAAAGAAGAGTTTAAACCTCAGCAGGGTGGAAACAAGAAGAGGAAGCAGCAGCAGCAAAAGGGTAAGGATGGCCAGAAGAAGCCGAAGGGCGAAGTGACCTGCTACAATTGTCAACAGAAGGGCCATTTCTCTAGAGATTGCAAGAATCCGAAGGTGCAAGTGAAGTGCCACAACTGTGACAAGCTGGGGCATGTTAAGAGGAATTGTCCAGAACCGCGGAAGGACAAGCAGATTGTGCAAGCTTATGCTTTGGGGGCTGTCCCATCATCTTCGAAAGCCTCTACCGTTGAAGAGAAAGGAAAGAGTGTAGTGGTTCAAGGTACTCTTTTCCTATGTGGTGTTCCAGTTAGAGTGCTATTTGATACTGGGGCGTCGCATTCGTTTGTTTGTAATGAGCTTGTAGGCCGGTTGGGTTTAGAACCAGATATCGTTGATAGGCCATTGGTTGTGACTAATCCAGTTGGGGGTTCGTCTTGTTTGTGTATGTTATGCCGTGGTCTGATTGTATCGAGTCATGATTGCTCTTTTGTTTGTGATTGTTTTGTTCTAAGCATGAAGAAGGCGTCTTCATGAGTTTCATGTATTTGCTGGTTGTTCCACGGGATGGACTGTCATCTGTGCCAATCGCTAATGGATTTGAGGATGTCTTTGACGAGGTCAAAGGGTTACCGCCGCATAGAGAGATTGAGTTTCGTATAGATCTAGTTGAAGGAGCCAGACCTGTTGTGATGCCTCTTAGGCGGATGGCGCCTAGGGAATAGCAGGAGTTGAAGGTGCAGGTTGATGATCTTTTACAGAAAGGATTCATTCGGCGTAGTGTGTCCGAATGGGGTGCACCAGTTGTGTTTGCAACCAAAGCGGATGGATCGTTGAGGTTGTGTGTGGATTATCGTGAGCTGAATAAGGTAACTAAGAAGAACAAGTATCCATTGCCGAGAATAGATGACTTGTTTGATCAGCTTCACGAAGCTAAGGTGTTTTCTCAGATGGATTTGGCAACGGGATTTCACCAGTTAAGAGTGGCTAAGGATAGTGTGCCGAAGACTGCTTTCAGGACACCATCCGGTTTCTTTGAGTGGCTGGTAATGCCATTTGGATTGACTAATGCGCCAGCATATTTTGTGGATCTTATGAATAGAGTGTTCAGAGATCAGTTGAGTATGTTCGTGCTAGTGTTTGTGGATGATATTCTGATTTATTCCAGAACTGAAGAAGAGCACAAGACGCACTTGCGTATTGTTTTGGAAATCTTGCGGAAACATCAGCTAAAGGCTACGTTTTCGAAGTGTCACTTCTGGAAGAGTGAAGTGAGGTTCTTAGGACATGTTATCTCTGGAAATGGAATAGCGGTTGATCCCTCTAAGGTGGCAGCAATCCAGGATTGGGGTAGACCTAAGAATGCATCTGATGTGAGAAGTTTTCTTGGATTAGCAGGATATTATCGACGGTTTATCAAAGACTTCTCCAAGGTAGCTGCACCTTTAACAGGATTGACGAAAAAGAATCTAGTATTCAGATGGGATGCTAAGTGTGAGCAAGCTTTCGGAATCCTGAAAGAGCGATTGACAAGTGCTCCTATTTTGACTATTCCAAGTGGGAATGATGAGATGGTGGTTTACACCGATGCATGTGGTACTGGACTTGGAGCAGTGCTGATGCAGAGGGATAAAGTTGTTGCGTATGCCAGTCGACAACTGAAGCCGCGTGAAAGGAATTACCCGACTCATGATTTGGAGTTAGCGGCGATTGTTTTTGCTCTGAAGATGTGGAGACATTATCTATTGGGAGTTCGATTCAAGTTGTTTACAGATCATAAGTCGTTGAAGTATCTTTTCTCCCAAAAGGATCTGAATCTTCGGCAGCAACGTTGGCTAGAGTTTTTAGCATCATATGATTTTGGTATAGCTTATACTCCGGGAAAAGGTAACGCAGTGGCAGATGCGTTAAGTCGAAGACATGCAGGATTGGGAGCCATGTTTTCAGAATGGAAGAATCTCGAGTATTTAGCTGGATTTGACTTCAGGCCCAGATGCGAATTGGAACCTGAGATGTTGGCAAACTTATCAATAAGACCGACTCTTGTGGAAAGGATTGGCGAGAGCCAAAAGCAAGACGATAAGCTTGTCAAGATTATCCGTGATTTGGAATCTGGATTGGATCCAGAAAAGGATAAAGGATTCGAGGTCGATCGAGAGGGTTGGCTTCGGAAGCAAGGACGACTAGTTGTTCCCGATATCGATGAATTGAGGAATGAAGTTCTGAGGGAAAGTCATCACTCGAAGCTGACAATTCATCCAGGTGGAAATAAGATGTATCGGGATATGAAGAGAACCTATTACTGGGAAGGTATGAAGAAGGATGTTGGAAATTTTATTTCCAAATGTATGAACTGCCAGTTGGTAAAAGCCGAGCAGAAGAAGCCAAGTGGATTGCTTCAGCCATTGGAAGTACCTACATGGAAGTGGGAGCAAATATCGATGGATTTTATTGATGGACTACCTAGAACAAGAACGGGAAATGAAGGAATTTGGGTCATTGTAGATCGTCTGACTAAGAGTGCAAGATTCATTCCTGTTCGATCGACTAGGACTGCATCAAAGTTGGCTGAGTTATATGTTAAGTGGATAGTTCGATTCCATGGTATTCCGAAGAGTATAGTGAGCGATCGAGATCCATTGTTCACTAGTGGATTTTGGAAGAGCTTCTAGGAAGTTTTGGGAACCGAGTTGTGTTTGAGTACAGCTTATCACCCTCAAACAGATGGTCAGACCGAGAGAGTCAACCGAGTTTTGGAAGATCTCCTCAGAGCTTGTGTTTTGGATTTCGGAGGATCATGGGAAGATCACCTTCATTTGGTGGAATTTTCGTATAACAACAGTTACCAGTCAAGCATTGGTATGGCAGCGTATGAAGCATTGTATAGAAGACCGTGTAACTCTCCGACATGTTGGTTAGAGACAGGAGAAAAGCTGATGCTTGGGCCAAAGATGATTCAACAGACTTCGGATTGCATAGAGATCATTCGGCAATGAATGAAGGCAGCCCAAGACCGTCAGAAAAGTTATGCCGATAAGCGTCGTAAGGATTTGGAGTTCGACGTAGGTGATATGGTTTTTGTGAAGATTTCTCCTCTGAAGAATGTTATTCGATTCGGGAAGAAAGGAAAATTGACTTCGAGATTTGTTGGACCATTCCCGATCATCGAGCAAATTGGAAAGCTCGCCTACATATTGGAGTTACCAGAAAAGATGTCGGGTGTGCACAATGTTTTTCACGTATCGTATCTACGGAAATATGTGCACGACTCGAATACAGTGGTTTCTGCTGATAGCTGTGAAGATTTTGAGATTGATCCAGTCGATAAGAGACCTCGTAAGCCGCTTTGTGTTGTGGAAACCGACATGAAACAGCTTAGGAGGAAGGTAGTTAAGTTGCTCAAGATACAATGGAGTGATGATGATAACGACTATACATGGGAGGTGGAAGAGAGGATGAAACCAGCTCATCCTGAACTCTTCAAGGTATGGCCCTAAGGTGTCGTGTCATCTAACGACATTGTAACTTGTTCTAGTTTTAGAATTCTACATGCTAAGCTAGAATTGGATGCATGGTTTGTTGATTGCTATGGATGGTAGGCATGCAGAATAGTCTTTGATTGCTCTGTTTGTTTGGAACTTCGGGGGCGAAATTCCTAAGGGGGAGAGAATGTAATGACCCGTATTTTTAAGGATCGAAACATCGTAAAACAGTTGACATTTGGTCGCATTGTTGATAAGTCGTCCAGAGTCTAAGTCTTAGGTCGTATGAGGGTTTGGAGCGACCTAAGGAAGATGGCGAGTTAAGGAGTAGACGACCTAGTGGAATGGAGCGACCTAAGGATTGGAACGACCTAAGAAGTTAGGTCGTATGATAGATAGGTCGTGTAATAGTTAGGTCGAGTGAGCGACCTAAGAGAGTGAGCGACCTATAGGAGTTAGCGACCTATAGGAAGTTGGCGACCTAAGAGAGTGAGCGACCTATAGGAGTTAGCGACCTATAGGAAGTTGGCGACCTAAGGGTTGAGCGACTTAAGGATAGGCAGCGACCTAAGAGAGTTAGCGAGTTAGCGTAGTTAGGTCGTTAGGCGACCTAAGGAGTTAGGTCGTATCCTGGCTAAGTTGGTTAGGTCGCGTGTGTGTGTTAGGTCGCAGGTTTGTTAGGTCGTAGGTCGCGGATGCGCGTAGGTCGTTGGATCTGTTAGGTCGCATGGATGCGCAGTCGTTAGGTCGTAGAAGCGCATCTGGGTTAGGTCGTAGGTCGCTTGGGTGCGCATATGTTAGGTCGTAGGTCGCGTAGAGGCTTGGGGCTGTTAGGTCGAAGATTTTAGGTCGTGGGGTTTTAGGTCGTAGGGTTTTTAGGTCGTGGACGACCTAACTCCGAGCGAACGACCTAAGGAGATTTCTGCCTATAAATAGGAGGGTTTTTCTTCATTTTTGGGATCCGGATTTCGAAGCGACGAAGTGCTGCCATTTTGAGAGTTCGACTTCTGCACTTCTTCACTTCTTTTCTCCACTCTAATCTTGTGATTCCTTCCATCCAAATCGAAGATCAAATCGAAGATCCAAGAGCTTAGATTGGAGATCTTCATCCATCGAAGAGAGATTTCATCGTTTGAAGCGGATTGGTGATAGATCGAGTTAGATCCTTCGCTGTCCAAATCTGAAGTGGGTTTCTTTTAAGGTGTTTAGGTAATTTGGTGAGTGGTGATTATCTCTCACACGGATCCAAAGGAGTATATCGGATCGTTGGCTTGATTTTGTGCTAAAGTAGTGATTTCCATACATTTTTCCAATCCTAAGTATAGATCCATTGTTCATAATGATTTGGCATCCATTTTACTACATGTTAACCTATGCAAGTCCATTCATCAAGATTATAGAGATATGGCTCATGTTTTCATGCTCGTTAGACTTTTGACTCTTTAATTACGAAATTGCCATTATTGTTATAATTGTCTAATTAGATCATATTTGAATGCTTGTTTACTTGGATTAATGTTTGATTTGATTGATTGCTATGAATTAGATGATTGATGGTTTGATTTAGACAAGATGGTCGAAGATGATTCAAAAGCTATGGGAAAGGCTCTTGAATTGGAAAAGCTGCTTGTGGCATATGTAGCGGATGATGAAGCTCATATGGATAGATTTGATGATGATGTTGAGATGAAGCTTTGCTATTATGACGATGAGGCGAAGTATGATATGAGATAGCCTTGGTCTAATCCAGACGGGATCATTCAAGCAGATTGATAACTCGGTGATATGGTTCGAGTTTGAGGATAATGGTTTGCTCGAGAGGCGCTTGAGCTAGTATGGAAATAGTCGTCGAGGAGAATGACTAGAGGACTGAGATCTCATCGTTGTTGAAGGTTCTAGCATGCTCAAAGCAAGAGTACGTTGGGCAGATTCGATAGTCCCTGAAGGCTACTGATTGGTAGTCGAGTACTCTGGGCAGATTCGATAGTCCTAGGCACGGGTCACAATGACGTGCGGAGTTATGTCTAGAACCGGGGTTTCCATTGGCCCTTGACGGACGGATGAAAGAATGAGCCGGTCATTCAATTAACGATGATATCGAAGCAATGATAACAGTGATAGCCAGAGTCATGGATGTTTGGTTGTATCATCATTCGGTCTCAAGAGCGGTATTTTCTGGATGCTTATCTGATCTTGGTTTAGGCCTTGGGGGTTTGTATTTGGAAAACATCGCCCTTGACTCGAGTGATAATTGCTTTACTTTAAATTGTATGCTCTGCTATGTTTGCCTCTACTTAGTGTCTGTCTGGGGGCTATCACTGTAGAAAGAGGTGGAGTGGGAGGGTTGTATTCCTATTCCTTTTCCTTTATGCTCTTTTGGTATGTTGTTAGTTAATTTACCGCTCACTAAGACTGTTGTCTGACTCAAGGCTTTAGGTTTTAACTCTTATCGCCTTGGGATGTTCGTCCATTTTGGGACGGGCAGACTAGGTAGCAGGTGACAGGTGCTGTTCTTGCTTTCCACGATGCTGATGTCGAAGACGAGCTGGAGGCTTGCATATTATCTTCTTACTATATGTACTGGATGTTTCGCTGTTTGTATATTCTCTGAGTGTTATGTAGTGAGGCTTGATGTATTGACTATTCAGATGTCTGTATTTAACTATTATGAAGTTTTATTGATGAGATTCTATTCTGTGAAGCTTCACTATGTATATATTCTATTGTATTTTGTCCATGCGCTGTGAGTAATACGATAGATTCTGTTGTTTAAATTTACCCTGACAATCGTCCATGGTCGCCTGGCACACTTTACAGCGCACTATCTCTAGGTTCGGTGCAGGGGTCATGGGCGGTCGTCACACTACCATAAGACCTCCCGCCACACACACAATGCAAACGCAGAATTGGAGGAGATTTCTTCTTATGATAGTCAAACATGCTTACTACGCAAAATCATTGGATTATTATTATTAGTGCATAGTGCAGAAAAACATTTCGAAAATATAATATTAATCTTAGCCAACATAAAACCATTATTGTATGCCTACTATAGCTAACATCTAAACAGTGGTGACCACCATAAGTAAATGGCAGGTTCTACAACTAATACCGTACAAGGTTCGTATTGGAAATTGGATTTCCAACAAATGGTCAGGCTAAGGAACTTCCTACTGCCACATGGGATCGCCTCTGGCGGGACGTTCCGAGAACAAACTAGCTCTCTACCAACACAAGGTCGGTTACCTCTTACACTAGGTAACTACTACACGAATATGCCACCCCCCGGTCCTTTGGGACCTTTATCCGAGGCGCCTCGATCACACAGCAATCACACAGTAAATGAGATTGGAGTATCCACATAGGTTACATACCAGGGCTCCATACCTGATACCACCCTTTTCCAGAAGGAAATGACATACCCTAAAGGGATCGACCCTCATAACCTTGTCGCATCATTCCTGTTTTGACCATTTCCGGGTTGTGAGGTCCGAAGAGGTCTCGTCCACAAAGCTACGCTTTTTTCACAAAACCACGCTTTGATCAACAAATGATCAATAAATAATCATCACACAGCAACACTCAGCATGCCACACTACCAGATTGGGAGTATATCACTGATAACTTTCAACTACATAACCTCTGAGCTCGTACGTCTTAGAGAAGGGTGTTAAGCTAGGAGAATAAATTCACCGCCACCAATAGAAATGTATTTGAAAGAAATCAGCTTTATATCTCAAAATGTAATGTCAGACATGTAACCATACAAGTCTGTTCCGGGTTCGAACAGAACCGAAGGCACTTCCAAAGAAGCCCTTGCAATCCGAATATTCACTAATCACGTCCGAACTTCCCATCACAAGAAGAGTGATATAAATCTCTATACCGGAGTAACTCGGTGTAGAGACATTCGACAGGTTGTCCTTTCATTTTCGCAAATCCCCGGTCTTCACCACTGATCTTCAATACGATCCATATCGTCGTATCACTAATTCGGAATAGGTTATATGACACAAAGGACTTTTCCCGGCTAACCCGAATAGTGAGCACAATATTTAAAACACATGGATATAGGGATTTCAATTAAGTCACAACTTATTACCCAAATCCTTTCCTTTAAATGGTTTAAAAAAATTACCATTTTAAATCTTTAAACAAAAAGATTTACTTCACAAAGTTCACCCAGTTTCACAAAGATTCATTCACAGATTCCAAAATCAATTTCCATTTCAATTGGATTAACCCATTAAATCTTTAAATTAAGATTTAATTTATAGCTTTCTAAACTATTCACAATTCAAGTCTTTTAAAATATAAAAGATACACCATTTGAAATACTCTTTGATTCCAAAACAAGATTTAATCATTGTCACAAAGGTTAATTCATAGTTTTTCCAAACTATTTACAATTTCATTTCAACTTGAAATGTTTCGATACAAATTGGAAATATTTTCACTTTATGAAAGCTATCATTATTTGAAAACATATAGTTTTCGTTTTGGGAAAAACTGGTTACAATTACACAAGTTAAAGCCATCCAAGTATAAAACTTGAATTTAAATTTAAATTTCCAAAACAATATTTTAAATGGTTAAAATCCCATATAAATACCTTTTATACTTATAAAATCTTTTAAACCAAAATTCCCAATTCATTGAATTCAATTTCAAAATATTGAATTCAAATTTTAAATCAAATTATTTAAATTTCAATTTTATTAAGTTATTTAAAATAACTCTTATTTTGAAACTCATTTTCAAAAACTTCCAATTCCAATTCCAAACTATTTTGGATTAAAAAATTCAATTTTGAAAAATTGATAAAAATCTGTGACTTAACTGATTTCCACGTGAAATCCACATTTGTGTATGTATTTTGTAGTCCACGGGTTTAACACAATAGTGCAACAACATTCAACCATCACAGATCAAATATAACAATATAATTGATAAGCGGTATAAACGATAACGCTTATCTTTCATTCACAGATCGCAGATACATATATCACAGATAAATAAATCACAGATCACACACAAAACATGATATATCACAAAGCATCACATATCAGAGATGTCAAACAATTCAACATCCAATATAATCCAAACATCCATAAGTAGGATTAATTAAATTATCTGATTAATTTAAATCAAATAAATTTCTGTGAATATATTTTACTGGTTATGGTAAATTAATAATCAATTAATTTCAAATTTATTTTCAAATTTATTTTCAAAACACCAAATCAAATTTTCAACGAATTTCCAAATTATTTCCTTTTTAAAATAAATGTCTTTATCTCTTCAAATCTATTTAAAAATCCAAATTTTAAATAAATTCTTCAACTTATAAATAATATTTATCGAAATCCATTTATTAAGGCTTTTTCCCAAAATTTGGAATTTAATTCAATACGATTCAAAAATATGACTTTTATCTTTTAACTCCTTCTAAATTTATCCAATTATCAAAAATAAATTTTTTCGATAAATTTTCAACTTAAATTTCGAAAATCCAATTTTCTTTATTTCTGGTATCCAACGATACCAAAAATATATTCGGCTAAATTATAGCCTTCAACGATTTCAAACACAATATAATCACACACAGATTATAAGTAATCAACACACAACATTGAAATAAATTCAAATGTTTGAGGAATCCAGTTGGATCCCTCCAACCTGTTTTCCTACATCCATAGATGTTAGCACAATACCAATTCCACTTCGAGGTGGAATATCGCGGTATATGGGATTTATAAATATTATCCGCTATTATGCGGCGCAATAGGGTCTCATCCGCTATATAATGCGGGAAATCAACTCCAAATACATATATAATACCAATTCCACTTCAAAGTGGAATTATCGTGGTATATGTTTTTAATAAATAACCTCTGCTTAATATGCGGCGTATAGGGTCTATTTCAGCACAATAGATAACAATCATCATTCAATTCACACAATCAAGCAATTTTAAATACAACTATTTAAAATTTAAATCGAAACACAATATTCGATTGAGTGAGGAGTTCTCACCTTGCTTTCAATAACGGTTGCAGTGTTTGTTCCGAATAAAATTAAACGCGCTTTTAATTTTACTCAAAATTTTCACTAGCTCCAATTGACTCCAAACAAGCTCCATTGCGTAGTGCTCGTCAAAACGATACCAACGCAATTTGTTTCGTAATTTTTCGATCTCGTATGAAGAAGATATTGCATTTTAAAGTTCGTACGAATTATATATATATATATATATATATATAATTTACAATTTCATTTTTAATTTTCAAACCCTAGAAATGATCTTAGCCGTTCAATCCCCTCCATCATCATCTGGCCGTGCGCCCTTACTTCCTCTTCCAGTTCAAAGTCGCGTGAAAAACAACCCATTGCCGCCTATATTTCACGAATTTATTCGCCTCAATCCTTCGTCGAGAAGATGATCAACCACCTTCATTTCGAAGCTCGAACTCCACCACACCAACTCCCAAAACCATGTGAAGCTCGGCCCCCTATTCTTCGAGAAAAACGCATGCAACTCAATGATGAACGCGGTCAATTTTTTCCTCCACGTCGCGTTTTACAGCGAACCATCCGTATGGATTTAAAGGTCTCGATAAGCTCTACATTTCTCGTGTTGGAAGTTTCTTGAATTGATTCACGGATTGGAAGATATTGGAGGAGGAAAGAAACAAATTTCTGGCCATTGAATTATTAGGGCCGGCTGGAAGAAGAAGCTAGGGTTTTGAGTGCAAATGTGAATGTTGAGGTCCTTTTATAGAAATTTCTCAAAACACTATTCATCGAAAATTTTCCGAACTCCAAACGAATCGTGCCGACTGACATTTCTAAGGTTTAACCCACGTTCCGAACACAATGGAACGTGTTTCGGGAGCTAATTTGATCATATGTGCGAGTTACGAAATTAAACGATCAAATTTAAATCAAATCGATTTAAAACGATTTCGATGCGTTTCGGCTTGTCCCGGACAAACGGTAAATCCGATTGACATGAAAACTGAAATCTTACAGTAATTTCACATTACGGATCCGATGAAACTGGTTTCGTTGAAATCCGAGATTATTTGAAAAATGACTATTTTCACTAGTCAATTAAATATTAAAATATTCAATTTTCACAATTTAACTTTTAATTCGATTTTAAAAGTTTTACAACATCATTCTAACTCCAATATGATTAAATATAACTTTATAAATCATTTTTTAATCACATTAAACCCAATTTCCAATTATTTCAGGAATTTCAAATATTAAATTAATAATTTAATTGTCCAATTAAATCACTATATTCGAATTAAAATTTATTCAACTTACAAATCTTACTTGTTAATATTTAAAATCAATTAAATATTTGAATTTCAAATGATAGAAATTCTGGGTCGTTACAATCTTCCCCCCTTAAAAGAATTTAGTCCTCGAAATTGCAAAGTAAGAAAAATGCCCCAAATTCATTAACTTTTTCAAATAATTCGTTCAAATTAGAATTCAAAATCACTTAAGTGTACAACTTCGCCAAAATCCAATAGTTAAACTTCTTAAAAATCTTTACTAAGTTTTCAAATCCATATCGTTTAACCTTTAACTCCAAATCCAAAATTTAGTTTTCACAAATTTTCCAAAATTTCCCGAAAATTTTCTAACGCTATAAATTTTCAGAAACATTCGCCAGCGTCTCCTTTGCGCGGTTCAATCGTAGTAGGATCACAATAGACATAAATATATATACATCGACCCACACGGTCGGAAAAGCAGAAAAACAGTTCATATTTCCTATTTTTATTGCGTAGGCGTACCTTTTTAGCATTTTTAAGCAAAGCAGTTATTTATTTAGCATTTTAGCGCAACCAAACCAGCCAAACGGCAGCCACGACATCTGTACTTACTCAGTTTAAATATGTAAGTGACACATATATAAATTATTAACATTTTACTCTTTTAAACAGCTACAACACATGCATATTTAAAAGAAATGCATACTAAACAAGTTTATAAGCAACTTATATAATTTCGACATCACTTGTAATTCTTTACAACCAATTCATATACAACGACATTCAATTATTCATTTTCAATTAGTTTACATTCACTAATTTAAATTCTAGTTGGTTTGCTTTCAATTTGAATTCAATTACATAGTTTCAATTTCACAAATTCCATTTCATTAACACTTAATGAATTATACTATATACAATCAACCAACAATCATATAACAATCAAATCATAAACAACATAACCAAATTATTAAATTTACATTCAATTTGGTTCAACACTTTTAATTCCAATTGGTTTAATATTAAATTGGCTTTCATTGAATTTCCAATTTATTAGCTTTTAATGAATTAACACTTATATTCATTATTCCATATCAATTTATTCACATTAGATTGATTAATATTCAATCCATTTATTAATTCAATTGCTAATACATTTAACAAATAAAGTTGAGTCTCCTTTATATAACTCAAGTTCACCTTCATTTAATTTACTTTATTATTTTATTTCGATACCAAAATCAACTTCATTTAACATCACTTAAATTATATTCCAATTAAACATCATTTCATTCTAAAGTAAATTCTATTTAACTTTTACCAAAGTCAAATTTATTATCTCATATTATAAGTTCAAAACTCATTTCACTTATATTCATTAATTACAACTTGGATTTTAATTTAAATTTTGTTTATCACAACAAAACTTCAATTTCCACTTTACTATGGTAGCAAATCCATCATACAGAAACTCGAAAATGATACTGATGATGCTGCAGTCATCACCCTTATTATTTCCCAGCAGCAGTAATGAACTCAATGCTTAAATTCTTTCAAAATTTCCTTTATTTATAAATCACATTTATAAATCTTTTTCTCATATAATTTCACTATTTTACTTTACTTATACAAGATTATTTCACAATTGTAAATCATCTTAATTATAATTCTATACTTATACAATTGTTGCTTATACAATTATTCTTTTTACAATTGTTGTTTTTATTTAGATTATTCAAACAACTTTCATTAATTTATATATATTCACATTTTCAACAACCAACCAATTAATTTTATATACACTTTAATAATTCTGAAAAATTATTTCCTTTATATACAAAATATAATCGAGGTAAAATTATTTCATTTACCCAATTTAAAATGATACTGTGTCGGTTCATCTTGTTTAAGAGTTTAGAAACCCCTATCAATTACAGTTAGCTAGACTACACCGACTAGAATCTATAAACAATCAACCGATATGTCAACACAATACAAAACAATTTCATATTTACTAACAAATACGCACTCATATCTATTATTACACTCACACTCATTCTAGAGTACTACTGACTCCATCTCTAATGAGTAATTCCCAACAGAGCCAAGGTTAACGCTTAACCATATGCTCTGATACCACATGTAACGAACGAGATTTTCGATGCTCGAAAGTCGACATTAATACGTCCACTATATCAACTGTCGAGCAATCGAATGCAGGAAAACCGAATTGTTATGATTAAAAAGAAGAGGTAGAAGAAGACAGAAAGAAAGAAAGAAAAAGAAACAGAAACAATATCAGAATCTCAAATATCGCAGCGGAACAACATATAATAGATAAATGAATAATCTTTTAAAACAAAGAACTATATCAGTTTGTACATTACATCATCAGAGTCAATATACACACAATACATCAATGGACGGTTATATAAACCTGTCCTCATACAGAATACACAGCGGAATAATAATATCATATACAAGTGATACGCCACGCCATCCAGCTCGCCACTGAGCTCCATAGCATCTCCTGAATCCAGAATGACCTGATAACCTGACTCTAGACTGCCCGTGTGGAAATTGGTGGGCACCCAGAGTTTAGGAAGAAAACAATAAACTCCTGGATAGTCATGGTGACTGGTGTGAGTACTTAAAACAATTATTATCTTTAAAACAACAACAAAGGAAGTAAAAGACATTCGCAATGCTTTTGGAAAATGAAACTACCATAAGACCTCCCGCCACACACACAATGCAAACGCAGAATTGGAGGAGATTTCTTCTTATGATAGTCAAACATGCTTACTACGCAAAATCATTGGATTATTATTACTAGTGCATGGTGCAGAAAAACATTTCGAAAATATAATATTAATCTTAGCCAACATACAACCATTATTGTATGCCTACTATAACTACCATCTAAACAGTGGTGACCACCATAAGTAAATGGCAGGTTCTACAACTAATACCGTACAAGGTTCGTATTGGAAATTGGATTTCCAACAAATGGTCAGGCTAAGGAACTATCTACTGCCACGTGGAATTGCCTCTGGCGGGACGTCCCGAAAACTAACTAGCTCTCTGCCAACACAAGGCCGGGTTACCTCTTCCACTAGGTAACCACTACACGAATATGCCACCCCCGGTCCTTTGGGACCTTTATCCGAGGCGCCTCGATCACACAGCAATCACATAGTAAATGAGATTGGAGTATGCACATAGGTTAAATACCAGGGCTCCATACCTGATGCCACCCTTTTCCAGAAGGAAATGACATACCCTAAAGGGAGTGACCCTCATAACCTTACCGCATCATTCCTGTTTTGACCATTTCCGGGTTGTGAGGTCCGAAGAGGTCTCGTCCATAAAGCTACGCTTTTTCGCAAAGCCACGCTTTGATCAACAAATGATCAATAAATAATCATCACACAGCAACACTCTACATGCCACACTACCAGATTGGGAGTATATCACTGATAACTTTCAACTACATAACCTCTGAGCTCGTACGTCTCAAAGAAGGGTGTTAAGCTAAGAGAATAAATTCTCCGCCACCAACAGAAATGTATTTGAAAGAAATCAGCTTTATATCTCAAAATGTAATGTCAGACATGTAACCATACAAGTCTGTTCCGGGTTCGAACAGAACCAAAGGCACTTCCAAAGAAGTCCTTGCAATCCGGATATTCACTAATCACGTTCGGACTTCCCATCACAAGAAGAGTGATATAAATCTCTGTACTGGAGCAACTCATTGCAGAGACATTCGACAGGTTGTCCTTTCATTTTCACAAATCCCCGGCCTTCACCACCGGTCTTCAATACGATCCATATCGTCGTATCACTAATTCGGAATAGGTTATATGACACAAAGGTCTTTTCCCGGCTAACTCGAATAGTGAGCACAATATTTAAAACACCTAGATATAGGGATTTCAATTAAGTAACAACTTATTACCCAAATCCTTTCCTTTAAATGGTTTAAACAAAATACCATTTTAAATCTTTAAACAAAAAGATTTACTTCACAAAGTTCACCCAGTTTCACAAAGATTCATTCACAGATTCCCAAATCAATTTCCATTTCAATTGGATTAACCCATTAAATCTTTAAATTAAGATTTAATTTATAGCTTTCTAAACTATTCACAATTCAAGTCTTTTAAAATATAAAAGATACACCATTTGAAATACTCTTTGATTCCAAAACAAGATTTAATCATTGTCACAAAGGTTAATTCATAGTTTTTCCAAACTATTTACAATTTCATTTCAACTTGAAATGTTTCGATACAAATTGGAAATCTTTTCACTTTATGAAAGCTATCATTATTTGAAAACAGATAGTTTTCATTTTGGGAAAAACTGGTTACAATTACACAAGTTAAAGCCATCCAAGTATAAAACTTGAATTTAAATTTAAATTTCCAAAACAATATTTTAAATGGTTAAAAACCCATATAAATACCTTTTATACTTATAAAATCTTTTAAACCAAAATTCCCAATTCATTGAATTCAATTTCAAAATATTGAATTCCAATTTTAAATCAAATTATTTAAATTTCAATTTTATTAAGTTATTTAAAATAACTCTTATTTTGAAACTCATTTTCAAAAAACTTCCAATTCCAATTCCAAACTATTTTGGATTCAAAAATTCAATTTCCAAAATTGATAAAAATCTGTGACTTAACCGATTTCCACATAAAATCCACATTTGTGTGTGTATTGTGTAGTCCACGGGTTTAACACAATAGTGCAACAACATTCAACAATCAGAGATCAAATATAACAATATAATTGATAAGCGGTATAAACGATAACGCTTATCTTTCATTCACAGATCACAGATACATATATCACAGATAAATAAATCACAGATCACACACAAAACATGATATATCACAAAGCATCACATATCAGAGATGTCAAACAATTCAACATCCAATATAATCCAAACATCCATAAGTAGGATTAATTAAATTATCTGATTAATTTGAATCAAATAAATTTTAGTGAATATATTTTACTGGTTATGGTAAATTAATAATCAATTAATTTCAAATTGATTTTCAAAACACCAAATCAAATTTTCAATGAATTTCCAAATTATTTCCTTTTTAAAATAAATGTCATTATCTCTTCAAATCTATTTAAAAATCCAAATTTTAAATAAATTCTTCAACTTATAAATAATATTTATCGAAATCCATTTATTAAGGATTTTCCCAAAATTTGGAATTTAATTCAATACGGTTCAAAAATAAGACTTTTATCATTTAACTCAATTTATCCAATTATCAAAAATAATTTTTTTCGATAAATTTTCAACTTAAATTTCGAAAATCCAATTTTCTTTATTTCTGGTAACCAATGAAACCAAAAATATATTCGGCTAAATTATAGCCTTCAACAATTTCAAACACAATATAATCACACACAGATTATAAATAATCAACACACAACATTGAAATAAATTCAAATGTTTGAGGAATCCAGTTGGATCCCTCCAACCTGTTTCCCTGCATCCACAGATGTTAGCACAATACCAATTCCACTTCGAGGTGGAATATCGCGGTATATGGGATTTATAAATATTATCCGCTATTATGCGGCGCAATAGGGTCTCATCCGCTATATAATGCGGGAAATCAACTCCAAATACATATATAATACCAATTCCACTTCAAAGTGGAATTATTGCGGTATATATTTTTAATAAATAACCTCCGCTTAATATGCGGCGTATAGGGTCTATTTCAGCACAATAGATAACAATCATCATTCAATTCACACGATCAAGCAATTTTAAATACAACTATTTAAAATTTAAATAGAAACACAATATTCGATTGAATGAGGAGTTCTCACCTTGCTTTCAATAACGGTTGCAGTGTTTGTTCCGAATAAAATTAAACGCGCGTTTAATTTTACTCCAAATTTTCACTAGCTCCAATTGACTCCAAACCAACTCCATTGCGTAGTGCTCGTCAAAACGATTCCAACGCAATTTGTTTCATAATTTTTCGACCTCGTATGAAGAAGATATTGCATTTTAAAGTTCGTACGAATTATATATATATAATTTACAATTTCATTTTTAATTTTCAAACCCTAGAAATGATCTCAGCCGTTCAATCCCCTCCATCATCATCTAGCTGTGCGCCCTTACTTCCTCTTCCAGTTCAAAGTCGCGTGAAAAATAACCCATTGCCGCCTATATTTCACGAATTTATTCGCCTCCATCCTTCGTCGAGAAGATGATCAACCACCTTCATTTCGAAGCTCAAACTCCACCACACTAACTCCCAAAACCATCTGAAGCTCGGCCCCCCTATTCCTCGAGAAAAACGCACGCAACTCAATGACGAACGCGGTCACTTTTCTTCCTCCACGTCGTGTTTTACGACGAACCATCCGTATGGATTTAAAGGTCTCGAGAAGCTCTACATTTCTCGTGTTGGAAGTTTCTTGAATTGATTCACGGATTGGAAGATATTGGAGGAGGAAAGAAATGAATTTCTGGCCATTGAATTATTAGGGCCGGCTGGAAGAAGAAGCTAGGGTTTTGAGTGCAAATGTGAATGTTGAGGTCCTTTTATAGAAATTTCTCAAAACACTATTCATCGAAAATTTTATGAACTCCAAACGAAGTGTGCCGGCTGATGTATTTGAGGTTTAACCCGCGTTCCAAACACAATGGAACGTGTTTCGGGAGCTAATTCGATCATATGTGCGAGTTACGGAATTAAACGATCAAATTTGAATCAAATCGATTTAAAACGATTTCGATGCGTTTCGGCTTGCCCCAGACAAACAGTAAATCCGATTGACACGAAAATTGAAATCTTACAATAATGTCACATTCTGGATCCGATGAAACTAGATTCGTCGAAATCCGAGACTGTTTAAAAAATGACTATTTTCACTAGTCAATTAAATATTAAAATATTCAATTTTCACAATTTAACTTTTAATTCGATTTTAAAAGTTCTACAACATCATTCTGACTCCAATATGATTAAATATAACTTTATAAATCATTTTTTAATCGCATTAAATCCAATTTCCAATTATTTCCGGAATTTCAAATATTAAATTAATAATTTAATTGTCTAATTAAATCACTATATTCAAATTACAAATCTTACTTGTTAATATTTAAAATCAATTAAATATTTGAATTTCAAATGACAAAAATTCTTGGTCGTTACATTAACTTATAATCGTAATAACTTACATGTCGCATGGACTGATAGATCTAAAATGATAGGAAAATGAAAGTTCAGTTTGTACACTCAAATTCAAGTAATAGGATTATGAGATCACTTTGAACGAAATAAGATAGTAGAAATTATAAACACCATTAGTATATAATATTTCTAGCAAAATATGGTCTGACCTTGTGGCTAACAGTAGTAGAACCAGTCTTAAAAATGCACTATTTAATGCGAAACCAAGCAATAAGAATAAAAAGGCCTATAAATATTTATTTTTAATAATAGTTGTAATATTTTTGGTGTCACACTTTTTTCGTATCAACGTGAACTACCAAAAATGCCCCTCTATATATTATCAAATCTTAGTGACTTAAAAATATGATCTAATATTAAACTTCTTTAACAAATTCAAATGCCACTAAAAGTAGGATCTAACAATTAAACATGCTTTACAAATTCAAAATGCTTCTAAAAATAGAATCTAAAATTAAACTTCGTTTACAAATTCAAAATATTTCTTTACAAATGTACAAATCTTAATATCACTTGAAAATAAAAAATCTTTTTTTTGACTGATTTAAACACATACGATTTATAAGGAAAACAATCCACGCGCGATGCGCGTGCCATAACACTTATAAATTAATATTTTTTGAATTTATCTTTGAGAAATTATAAAATCATTAGTTACCATATCTATAGGCTATCCGAATCTTACCTTTCAACTCTACCCACGGAGATAGTGATATGTGCAAAACCGAGGCAAGGCTAGTTCAACGTCATATTATATAAAGCAGAGCTTTCCTAATAATCCAAAATTTCCAAAACGACGTGTTTAATTTGTTAGTTTCGTTTGGAATAGTTATTACATGGTTAATAACCAATTGAAAAAAAAGGCGTAAACACAAAATAAATGATAAGATGTGTCGAACGGATGGGCATGAAGAATGACAAGTCCGCACTCATATACATAAGCATACTTATGAGGCAAGTGTTATACCCATTTTCCGACTACTATGCAGACTACGCGGGTTATTAATTTCCCGAGCTGCATAAATTACGCAGGCTTCATTTACTAAATAATGGATATATTTAGACTACAAAGTATGCTATATATGTAAACTTCAGAATGAATAGCTGGTTGGCGGCCATAGTTTCGTCACCTCGGATCACCAACGACCGAACCGAACTCACAATTGGACTCAGCTACGCAATATGATCTTACCACTACCTTGCGTTACAACTATAGTGCACCCGTTCATAATATGGACGTGGATATGACAGTGATCATCATGGACTTTGAAAACAAGACGAAAACTAGTCGATTTGTTCGTCTCACTTTCCTCTACAGTTTATCTTTTGGTTGCATACTCAAATTATCTTAGATTTTGAGATATGAGTGATTGAAGTGTTGCGGAAATATGTATGCATATAAATATGTTCACATAGTTTGCTACTTAAAGAACAAATATCATTCCCCAGTCGATATATTGCTCCATCATATTTTGTCAGTTCATGAGAATAAACAAATATTATACTTATTAACATATAAATATCATACAACACATTTGAGATCTTATATTTTTATATAGGAATATCAATATAGTATGCACGAACATAAAAGGTAATGAGGCATGCTGCAAATGCACGAACATCAAAGATAATGAGGCATACAATGCATGCACAAACATATTTGTTATATAAAATACTGCGTTGTTCACAAACGCGGCCAATGCGCAAAATATAAAATGCTGCATTGTTCACAAACACGGCTATAGTGCAAAGTATAAAATACAATGTTGTTCACGGACGCAGCAAACCTTACACTAAATTACAAAACATGAACTACAATGCAGTATAATACTGTAAGCGCGGTATAATATTATGAACTGTAGTAAATCGTGTAGGGTATAGGAACCAATAAAGCAACAAAATATATATTGGTGGTAGAGAGTAAAATAAATATACATGCATGGATAGTGACCAGGGCCGGCCCCAGGGTAAGATGAGCAAGACCATCGCCTAGGGAAACACTGCCGGAGATGGCCAAGGGGGCAACGGAATGTTTCAGATGCTTTTAAAAAAAGCAGTATAGAAAGGCAGTAGGGCAACAAATAGAAGAGAAAGGGTTGTAGTGTAATGGTTTGAACTCAATACTTCAGACTTTGTCAACCAGGGTTCAATTCCTAGCACATCCCATTTTTCATTATTTTTTTTCCTTCATTTCTGCCTAGGGCAACCAACATCATTGGGCTGGCACTGATAGTGACGGCCTCAGCAACACATAAAAAAAAGAAAAATATAAAAATGTGCATAAGAGGAAAGGCATGTACATGCAAATATAAATGCAAAGATATTATTCATGGAACTAAAATGAATAATATGTTATGTGCATAAAACGAAACACATAACCAAATGAAAGCATAGGGAAGTATATATTACTGAGCTGAACTATACATAGTGAACTGAGCTGTACTATACATAGTGAACTACACTGAACTATTCTTAGTGAATTGCGCTGAGTTGTACATAGCGAACTTCGCTAAAAACTAAATACCAAACCATGCTAAACTATATAGCAAACTAGGCTAGATATGAAAAAGGATCCAACGATAGATTAGCCATTGCATTTTAATACCTAGCATCGCGAAGAGGGTCATTACATTTTCATACATAGCATAGGGAAAAGTTACAGTGTAACGACCGGCCCTTTCAACCCTTAAAAGTCAAAACTAATACATCCATGGTATTCATATGCCGAGCTTTCAAGTGCCGAAAAGAAAGATTGTTGAGGTGAATGAAAAAAAGATAGAACAGAATCTCACATGGTGATGAGTAATATATAATGTACAAATGATCTATACAAAAGAAAACTATAGTATACATATATTAATCAGAATAAACTAGTCTACCATCAGCTTGGACAGTCATAACAACATGTTCTCGCAATTGCTGATAAATACAAACAATAAAAGCAGTGGAAATAAAATATACATAAATACGTCTTGGAGGCATCCAACTCGTCTTCTGAAGCTTCAAAGCATCCATAGTTAAATCTGAAAATTTGATCAGGCTGACCATAGCATTATACAAAAAATAACGCCTGGATCAATCTGTTAAACCAGCGTGAGAAACATACATCATATGGATTTTAATGTTATAAAACCTTTCGAAAATAAAAGGTATCTCGTAAGACCACACCGTACATAAACACGGACAGGTTTTTACCTTACGATAATCAAACCATTGATAAGAAATCTTATGATATTATAATAATGTTTAGGGCCGAAATAGTTACATTAATTACATTCCAGCATATTACTAAGTCCAAAAGGCACTTATTAGAGAATGAATTCATCAATGACAAGACTACTGAGGTACCTCTAATCATAGTACAACTCTAGAAAAATGTACCGAGGGCCTCACATGGGCCCATTGCATGGCAAGACCAGCCAACCCCTTACTGGATAGTACCGAATATGTCATCACCCTGGTTGCCATCCAACAAACGTACCGAGTCACCAACATACACAAAATGGTCGATATCGATTATGATCGGGTGATGACCATACCCTAATGGTGCCAAACCACATAGCCTTGTGATATATCCCCTCTTTTAGTCATTTTCGGTTATGAGGCTTGAGGCTACGTTTTACCTTTTTAGCAAATCCCACTTGAAATGCTAATACTGCCCTTCAGGCAATAATGCAATGCCAGCATTTATCCCTACAAGTTGTTCGAGGACCGAACAAACCGAAGGCACTGCTTCAACTACATCTTTAGAATTAGTAGCAAGTAGCCTGTGCACTTCAAAGAACTTCATCTTCAAGATGTCTTTAATTCGAATGCATGCGCCGATTCGAAGTGGTTTTCGGATAACATATCTGATCTCAGTCTCTCCGAACTAACAATCGATATATTTCGGTAAACTCAATTCTGGTTCTTTTGGAAATAAATAGATAATACATTAAAGCAGAGATCACATCCTAACCGTTTAAGCGGACAGATTTCCTTATTATTTGTCCTAGAAGAACAAAACGAGTTTATATGTACAATATACCATCATCGGAGATAACTATACCATATAATTCCTATGTTTCTACTAGATATTTTCAAAGCTATATATGGTCAAGATTTTATATTCGGTTATTTCACTACCGAATAAATAATCAAATTAATCTGTTAACAAGGAAACTTGTCAACACCCCAAAGCAGAGTTTAAAGTGTAGGTGTCTCCTTCGAACCCACCTTTTAAACAGATAGAGATAGTTAAAATCTTTCCATTCCCTTAAGTCCACCTTTCGAATTAGTTGTGGCAGTTAAAACTCCTTCTTATATAACCTTTCAAAAAGTTGAGACACATGTTTCCCTTTTTATAATACCTTTAAAACTAGTTAAGTTGGTTTAATATCCTTTCGAAACCTCCTTTCGAAGTGGTTGAAATGACTCGAGGATTGGTCCTGATGATCTCAGGATATGAGTTGAATTAAAAAGTTCTGACTTCTTCAAGAGAAAGCCTTTCAATTAGGTAGAGATAAGCAGATCATAGACAAAATCTCATAGGAACAACAAAACAGCTAACATGCCCAAAATGCTATAAACTTGCTTTGATTATTTTTTTCCTTTATTGCTAGTAGCTTAGGAAATACAAAGTAGTCAAATCCCCATTTGATTTGAGAACTAGGGTTTACAAATTCAAGAAAGTACAAGAATGAAGTGAATCATATCGATCCCCTAAACCAGACCCCTAGGGTCTTATTTATAGGTGTGGCTTGGCACCTTTTGAATCTGTCCTCTCGACATGGTCGAAAGGTAGCCTTGGAGACCTTTCGTTGTTAACATTAGGGCATCCTTCTACTTTTTAAAAAAATGGAAATTGAGTGCTTTCGAACTGGTCAAAAGGTGTAGAGGTTCTCTCCATTTTGTTGTTGATATGTTGTTGCAAGTAGGAATAGATAAGGGCTTTCAACTCTGTCGATAGGTGAATCTTCAGAGCTTCGAAGGAGTTGAAACATAGAAGGTTCAAATGCGGAAGGTAGCTTTCGAAGGCATACTTGTTGATTGATGCAGAACCCTACCCTCTAGTTATATGAATGCCATATTGAACTTAAATGAGCTTTACTTTATAACTCTTTATAACTGTGAATGGTCTTGACCGGTTCGAAAGGCTAATTTTGCTTTCGAGGGGTAGCTTTATCCAAGTGTTATTTTATGGGATGTGAATGAAGGCGAAACCCAGTGTTTCGAAAGGTTTGGTATGCATGTGAAGGCTTGTAATCTGTTGCCTTTAAAAGGTGTTCCTTAACTCATCTGAAACGTCATCATGCATGAAAAAGCTACTCTTTCGAAAGGAAACAATGGAAGCGAAATGATGCTTTTATAACCTTTCGACCTCTTCGAATGTTCATAAAACATTCAACTTTTGTAGATGCATCCCTTTGACTCCTTCGAAAGGTCTTGTTTCATTATCATTTCCAGTGATCTCCTCTTTTATATTCTCCATGGTTTCAACAAGGTTGAAGTAAATACTGATGGTATCCTTGCGAAGGGATGCATTGACTTTTTAAGTCAACTTCTTCGATACCCTTCTTTTATTTTAGTATAGAGATTTCTCGCCTTTTCATATTCTTATGTAAATCCTGGCCGTTCATTTAAATTTTATCATACAGTTTATCATTCATGTCAACTTCTCTTATAAATCACGCTTTCTTCTTCACCCTTTTCATTTACGTGTGATTAAAAATTTACAGTAAGAATCATAATGTTAACGCTTAAAAAGTGAACGCTAACACCCGGTGTGTGTAATAGAATCGTGAAAGCACCACCCGTGTGACGGGAACAGAATTTAAGCAGTAAACTGGCAGAAAAGCAGTAAAAGACAGCAATTTATAGTGGTTCGGCTTGAGATTAAGCCTACGTCCACTTTGAATCTCTTTATTACTGAGTTCGGTTACAAATCGATACAAATCTCTTATCAAAACAGTACAACTTGATCAAAAGAAACAATCTTGACTACTAGCTCAATCTTCGCCGATGAAATTCGATGAAACCATGTTGGATGTAAGGAATTATCTCTTGAAGATTGTTGTAGCGTCTTGAATGTTTGAGGATCTTTGATTGCTGGATGAATGGAGACTTCGACAGAGTAACGGCGCTTGAGGAAATGAATGGCCAAAAGTCCTCTTCATGTTGGAAGTGGTGGCCTATTTATAGGAGTTGAATTCTGAACTTTCGTTTTGGCCAAGTCATGAGTCGTGACCGACTTAAGGTAAGTCGTAACTCGTAGTCGACTTAAGATGACTCGTGGGCGCCATACTGGGTTCTTTTTGTGGCTCAGTTGAGGACAAGTGCTAAGTCGTAGCCGACTTACCAGATAAAGGTAGCATAGGCACGGGCTTTGGATTTTAACCTGATAGCCTTTAAGTCGTAAGACCTTTAAGTCGTAAGACCTTTAAGTCGTAGCATCCTCTTGAGTCGTAAGACCTTTAAGTCGTAGCATCCTCTTGAGTCGTAGATAACTTAACTCGTTGAGTCATAGATAACTTAACTCGTTAAGTCGTGTACAGCTTAACCCGTTGAGTCGTAAAGCCCTTAAGTCGTAGAAAGCTTAACTCGTTGAGTCGCGCAGCCCTTAAGTCGTAGGAAGCTTAACTCGTTAAGTCGTAAAGCTCTTAAGTCGTAGCAAGCTTAACTCGTTGAGTCGTAAAGCTCTTAAGTCGTAGCAAGCTTAACTCGTAGAGTCGTGAAGCTCTTAAGTCGTGGGCCTGCTAACTCGTAGGTCCTTTCAGCAATTAGGTCGTTAGCTCCTTTAAGTCGCTAAGTCGTGACATAACTTAAGTCGTCCACTTCTTATCTCGTTGGTCATTGATAGTGCTAACTCGTTAAGTCGTCTGGGCCATGAGTCGTATACTTCTTGAGTCGAAGAAAATTAAAGGTTAACATTTGCCCCTCGAAGTACACGCCTAAGTCGTAGGTTGTGTGCTTCGACTTATCTTAACTCGTGTATGCCTTTTCATGTTCCACTGCCCATAGGTATAAAAAGCTTGAGTCGTTCCTTCTATTTACTGCCTATCTCCTGAGTCGTTTCCGCCATTAATATTCCTCCGAGCTTTCTCAAGGCAATTTCTTCCCTTTCTAACAATCAACCAATTCGACTCTCGATTCTTCATTGCGTAAGTGTTCCTGCTCCCTCCTCGACCTTTAATCATCATTGATTCATGAATTCTCCTCCTTATACTTAATCCATCCCCTCGTGCAATGTTTTGTTGCGAATTCCACCGTATCGGTAGTTCGTGAACCTGATTTTGCTTGATTTCATCTTTAGATGAATGGGGCGATGGAGATGGGGGATTACTGTATTTCAGGTCTAATTGATTAGGTTGGCGAGGCTTTGGCGATCTGGATTTGGTTTTTTGGATGACACAATGATGTGGTGGAATGAGGATAAGGATCGTAGTTTGATTGAGAGGTTATCGGGTTTGGAGGATAACGGGTTAGGAGAAAAGTCAATGGGTTCAATTGAGTGAGATGCTAGCATGGCCATGGTTTTAGCAGCTTTGTACGACCCACGACTTAAGCCACTTACGACATAGTTCTCGAGTCGTGGACGACTTAGGACTTAGGGATTTTACACCGCTCTGGACTGAAGCCCTTTTTTTTATTTTCACACGACTTAAGACTCGAAGCACTGCCGACTTAAAGCATTAATGACCTAAAATCGAAGCGACCTGCCTTGACTTGCCTTGTAACCCTTAAGTCGTGGACGAGTTAACACGTAAGTCGTTGGAGACTCATGACTTAGGCTCTGCATGGACTTTGAACTGTTGAACTTTGAACTGCTGCATTTATCCACAGATCACTCTAACTTGCAAACTAGTAACCTGTTTAATACAATATTCACAGAAAATTGGGACGAATATACTGTCACCGACTGCCCACATCAAGCGACAGATTAGTTAATAACAGATAATCAACATAAATAGATCGTGTGAATGAAGTGCTTTAAGTCGACAAATTCAAGCAAAGTATTAAAGCAGCATTAAAACAGTCAGCTAAAAATGACCGGTTTATACTTAATACTGTACCTGAACTTTAAATTAACAAGTTCTGAAATTTGATGATCGATCAATTACCGACTATCTTAATTCCAGTTTGTATTTATTTGTTATTTTTACTAGTTTTGCACAACACTTCACACTATTTAGGAAACGTGCACCTTCACATTTGAATATCCAGTTGCTTGTGTAGAATGACTTCTCAACAAGGAGATGTAACAGTTCAGACCGGAGAGTCTATTCTCATTCCAGCTCCTTTAGTCAATCCCCCAGAGAGAGCCTCTACCACTCTATTGTACAAAACTTTTCGGCAATTGTGCATTCAATTTGGCATTGCTGAAGCTGACGCTATCCTTCCTGAGAAGAATAACATTGTTGATGTAGCACCTCCTGGATTTGTGGCGATCAACCGACAAATGTGCTCGAGCGGGGCCATTCCTCCTTTCAACAATTTTCTTCAACATCCTCTTCGCCAACTGGCAATCGCTCCATTCCAATTACACCCCAACGGCTATGCTGTTCTAATGGGGCTGTGCGTACTATTCGGCAGAACGCTTGACCGTCTTCCCAGTGTTGACGAAATCTGTTATCTATGCTCTTTTATCATAGTCAAAGATCATCCTTCGATCATTGTTATAAGAAGTGCCAGGAATCGCAAATTGGTTGTCGGCCTCCCTGATACTGCTCATGGGTTTTTGACTCAGTATTTTTACGTTCGCTGTCCCCCTGGGTTTTATGCTGTGTGGAGAGAAGGAAGTAAGAATGCCTATCTTTCCTTCTTCTTATTCTCTGAGTATTTTGCAGTCCGAATCACTAAGTGTTAACTTTGCTTTCTCATTTCAGCGCTCCTCTCTCCCTCTAGGGACCCTAGTCACAAGTAAACTCTGGAGAGGCTCATGGCTGTTCCAGTTGAAGAACGGGATGCGAAATTTCTGTTGAAAGATGAGTTTCTTCACCAGTTTGGACTTTTACATCCTTCTAGATCGACTCAGATTCATGAAATCTCTAGTTCTGATGCGGAAACGTTAGCTGCTTCGGGCTCTCGAGCAGAAACCTCGAATGCCCCAGCTTCTGTAGAAGAAATTGCATCAGAAGCACCCGTCGTAGAGGCTGCTTTGGTAAAATGTTCCGCACTCACCGATGTCGTAGGGTCAGTCAGCAAGTCGGCACTTGCCCCGATTATTGAGGAGGAAGAAAATCCTCGAGTCTTTGAAAAATCAATTGATACGGAAGTTGAAAAGGAGAAGTCTGCTGAACACCAGGGTGATGACACCTTTGATGGTTTGAGCGATATCATGATAACTTCTCAAGAGATTTTCGGGGATAACAATCTAAAAGCGATTTCTCCCGTTGTTGAAGCGACTTCCACCTTTAAACAAACCCTGACGCCTACTACGCCAGTCGTCTCTGTTTCCACACTAAAGCGTGGTCTGTAGTTTGACGCATGTAGTTTGCACGCCGCACACACTTAGGATTTCTCAGCACTTATAAGCATTTATCCTCTTTTTCCTGGAAATTTCTAAACTTTACTTCTTTTCCGTTTTTCAGATTCTCCGATGGGACGTACCGGCTCATACTACGACAACTTTCGGCGCTACGGAGGGCGTGATTCTTACGATTATGGACGTTATCTTCCCTCCCGCAAAGAATCCGACGAAGAGCGTGCAGCTAGAAAAGCTCAAGAAAGGCGTGCTTACGAAGAGCAGCAAAGAAGGAGAGACGATGACTCTCATAAAAGAAAATATCATGATGACAAAGGGAAAAAGCATGCTACCGATGACCCAAGTAAACGGGTTAAACTTGATGAGAAGGACGCGTCTGAAATTTCTGAAAAAACTGACGCTCCTATCCCTTCTGATACTCCGGCCGGCTCTCCTCCTCTAAAGAAGTCTGATATTCAAACAATCATTAACAGGCCACAATATCAAGTTAAAGACGGCCCTCCAACGCTTCAGAGCCGATTTCCAAATTGGTGCCTAAAAGGAGTGCGCTTTGACTTGGATTTGGTTCCGATTGATAAGCAAGACATGCTTAAAAGTCTTGACGCGGTCAGGCTTAATATCGAGAGGATGTCGCAATGGCAGAAACTTGTCGACGAACTTCAGAGGGTCAACCACATAAACCTTGAGGCGATGATGACCATGGAGAATGATAAATCAGAATGGGACAAATGGTGTAAGCAACATGATGCGGAGATGTCAAGCATTGCAGACGACAACGCAAAGCTTGCGTCTGAAGTCAAGCGACTAAAGGAAGATCTGGCCTCATCTTCTGCATCGCACACTCAGAAGGAAGAAGTCTTTCAGAAGCAAGTGCGGGACGCACATGCTGCGCAAAGGGATGCCGAAATGAAGCTTGCAGCTGAGCAGCACATTACTGAGAAATATCGCACAGAAAATACTGAGCTGCGGGGAACAATTGTGTCCCAAAATGCAGAGATTGAGATGCTGAAAGCTAAGCTTCTTAAAGTTGAGAAGGAGCGTGATGACGCGGTCGCTGGACAAGTTGCGGCCGAAGAGTCTCATGACGCCACTAAAGCTAGCATCGATCCTACTCTATTTGACTTCTACATGCACAGCGTTTTGGGCCGCGGCAGCCTTTCATTCTTGGGTCCCAAATATGAGATTACACTTGCTGAAGTTTGGGAGACCATACTTGATACATTTGCCGGGTATGCGGAAGCAGACCTTGTAGCGCTTTATCTAGATGATGAAGCACGTGATGCGCTTATTAGAGGCAAAGAGCAACTTGCCGAAGCTAGAGCCGGGACAGTGGTAGAGGAACATCCAGAAAAGACAACATCACTACCTGCCCCTGTCCATACTTCAACTTTGACTGGTGTTGACATCATCGGTTCTAGCTCTCAATCTCCACTTGCTGCAAAAGATGCTGAAGCTTAACTCGATACTTCCGAGACTCCTCTTTCCCAAATTGAAGAGAAGAGTCAGGAAGAAACTGAGGCTGATAAATATGAAATTGAACTTGCGAAGCCAACTCCTCTAGGTAACTTTGGCGAAGTTCCGGGTCTAATGAACCAGTTATTTGATTTAACCGAGTTTGATGATCTTCTTACTTGTTACTTGAACTTTGGTGAACCGATACCTTCTCTATTTTTGGAAGATGTTGATTTTAACTTCTTTTCTTCTACAGCGGAGGCACCAAACACTGCACAAGTTTCCACTCCTTCAGTTGCCATCCCTCCATCTTTACAGGTTACTCCTCCTTCTGCTTCCCAACCGGGATCACAGGCAGAGAAAATCGAAGCTCTTCAAGGCCTGGATGATCCGGCTGTTTCGCAAGAACAGAAGGCGGAGGACCTTGAAGACGTCGAGAAGACCCCGGAGCAATCCCTTGATGATGACACAAAGCTTTCAACACTGCTTGCTACTCCGGGGAGCGAATCTTCTTCAAAGAGGAAGGGGAAGCGTGGCATAAGGAAGAAGAAGAAAAGTGCTTCAACTGGGGAGGAAGCAGAAGTTGATCCAGCCGCGCCTTTTTCTCCTTCTGCCCCGACCCGTTCACAACGGCTCCAAAAACTAATCATTAGGCCGGGGAAAGGCTCCAAAGGTGGCGAGAAGAAGGAATAACAAGCTAGATTTTCTACTCCTTACTTTTGCTTGTATCGACCAGGGATTTTGCGGGTACCGGTCCCTGCTTTTGCTTTTTGAGATATCTGCACATGTAAAGAATTTTCATAGTACTAAATAAAACAATTATTTTACTTGTACAAACTCTTGTGTATGTGAGAATGCATCTGTTTTTTTTTTATTTTTAGTGTAGAACAAACGATTCTTTTTACTTGTGCAAACTTTTTGTCTGCGTTTGAGAATGCATTTATTCCACATCATCTATTTTTCATGATATTGTGATGAACTCGCGGTATGTTGCTTGTATATTACTTTGTTTATATAACTGAATCGTATAGTATTGCCCCCATACCGCAAGTACATTGCAATATTCCTAGCTTTTTCAAGACTGATACTCTTATTCTAGAGAATAACTATTCCACTTTTAAGGGAAGAATCATTCTGCTTTTAATAAAGTATATCTCGTCTTTCGAGAAGTTTTTTACTTTCTCTTTCCTTCTGAAGAACACTTCAACTTTTGGGGATGATCACTTTTATTTGTTAAAAGCGAATTTTCCTACGCAGTGAAATGAGCTTCCGAAGAAGGTTTTGATTTTGTGCCCCAGTAAGGGGCTTATTTTTGGTACTTCAAGCAAGGTGAAGTGCGCCTCTGAAGAGGTTTTTGAAGAGAAGCGATTTTGGTCTCCGAAGAGAAGCAATTTTGGTCTCCGAAGAGAAGCAATTTTGATATTTCAACTCTGGTGAAGTGGGTCTCCGAAGAGAAGCATTTTGCATTTCTACCCTGGTGAAATGTGCCTCCGAAGAGGGCTTTTTATTTTATGCTTCAAGCATGGTGAAGCGTGCCTCCGAAGATGGCTTGTGCCTCCGAAGAGGGCTTGCGCCTCCGAAGAGGGCTTGTGCCTCCGAAAAGGGCTTTTGATTTTGTGCTTCAAGCATGGTGAAGCGTGCCTCCGAAGAGGGCTTGTGCCTCCGAAAAGGGCTTTTGATTGCCTGGAAGTTACTTTCTCATGGTCGGAGGGGTCCACGGGGCGAACGCAAGTTGCTTGATTGGATGTTTGCTTGCACAAACGATCGCAATTAACTAACAAAGTGCCCCTTTGGTAGTCCCACCGATCTTTTTGATTGAGGAAAGCTCTCCCATTTATTGGCGTGCCTCGTTAGAGGGCTTTGGTTGGTTGGTGTGCCAGGTAGGTTGCGTCTCAGGGGCGAGTGGATCCACGGGACGGACGTAAGCTATCTGATCGTATGCATCACGACCAGTTAGCGAGGGTCCTGTTCCTTCCGCTTGGGAAGGTGTCCCTTTAGTGGATCTTCCGGCCTTCCTGTTGAGAGGCATACCTCCCTTTGTCTGCTTCTTTGTTTGCTTGGCAACTTTCTCTCATCATCTGTCCATTAGCGATCTCTTATTATCGTTCCCAAGCACATCTTCTTTCCTTTTACAAGTAAGTTGCTTCATCCGAAGGAGTGGACTTCACTGTTGAATGACTTCACGAGACAAACGCGAGTTATCTAGTTGGATGTCTATTCATAACGACAATCTCAACTAGTGAACAAAGGTTTGTCACAGTGGAGTTGCCAACTTTTTATGTGAAGTTTTCTTTGCATAGGATTTGAGTTTGGAATTTTTTGTTGCTTGGTATTTGCTTTAATAAATGATTTGTAAGGCTCGCTTAGCTTTGCGATGGGTGAGCTTTGCTTTAATGACCTGCAATATTAGATTGGCATTTTAGCAATACATTTAGAGTATTTACACATCGAAATATAACAGGCATTTTATAATAGAAAACACAGAATGCATAGTTTTTCATTATTCAGTCACACTAATTTCTCAGCGGTTTACAACGCAGAAGTCACACATCCATCATCATTTTTTACAAATTTAAGCAACGCTGTTAAGCAAAAAATGGATGCTAGTTATTGTTGTTTCAGAATCTCCAAGCTGGATTTTCCATTTGCACTAGATTTGCAGCTTCGGATTTACATGCCAGAGAAAGTGAAAGATGCCCCAGTTGCAGTTTTGTGGACAATTAACAGTCGTCCCAACTTCTGCCTGCTGGGTGTGGACCTCCTATGACAACATTAATGACAAGCTTTTCTGAATCTTGCGCTGCAGTGTTGTGGTGAGAATCAGATTGATGGGTAGGGCGTTGTTGATCCCGAGTGGATGAAGTTGGATCGACTCCACTTCTCTTAACGTATTGTTGGAGTTTACCCTGCTCCAGCAATTCTTCAATCACATTCTTTAATTGGCGACATTGGTCAGTGTCATGGCCAGGTTGATTGTGAAATTGGCAGAATTTTCCATTACGCTTTGCACCTCTCGTCATCTCAGGTGGCTTAGGATACCTGACAACGTCCTTTGTTGCAAAAAAGATATTTCTTGGTGTATCAGTTAAAGGAGTATAATCCGAAGGATTAAAGCGGCGAGGTTTCTTTTCATTTCCCTGGCTCTTTCCTCCTTCATTCTCCCTTTTCTGACTTTCAGATTCTCTTTTATTAGATGGGACATTGTTATTATTAGTTTGGGCAGCAACCACTTTCGATGTCGTAGAAAGGCTTTCAAGGCGAATGAACTCGTCGGCCTTTTTATAAAATTTATCAAGTGAGTTCGGTTCTTTCATCTTTAGCCATATTCCAAATTTACTCGATTTATCGATGGCTCGCATCAAATAAGTCAGGATCATGCGTGGTTCCGCATTTTCTACTTCGGCTAAAGCTATATTGAAACGGCTCAAGAAAGATTTGATTGATTCTCCGGGCGCTTGTTCAAGGTTAGACAACGACATTATATCCTTAGTTTTTGAAGCATACAATCTGAACTGTTCTTTAAACTTTTGCGTTAAGTCGGAGAACTTATCTACAGACCGAACTGGAAGCTTTGTGAACCAAAGTAAGGCCACACCTTCCAGGTATACTGGAAAGTATCGACACTTGATCTCGTCTGATGCTCTTGCACCGGTCATATGCCAATCGTATTTGTATAGGAAATGATTAGGGTCACTGGTTCCCCTATAGGCTTGGATAGTAGGAGGTGCAAATTTCCTTGGAAATTCCGCTCTCAGGATCCTTTCAGTAAATGGAGTTCTGCTCGGTGCAAATCCCCAGCGTTCTCATCCTCTTCCCTTTGCATGCTCTCTTTCATGATGCGGCTAACCATTTCGGACAGGTATTCTTTATTGTTCAAAGACACCTCCGGGCAAGCATCAGTTTTTCCCTCAGAAGTTTGCCCGGGCATATGTTCATGACAAGTTGGTTGCGGCATAGAACCATCAGCTTGGAAAGGTGGCATTTCAGGAAGAGTAGTTTGATGGTTTTCTGGTTGACGATTTGCCCCGAGCAGAGCAGTTAATCAATCCATCATCAAATCGTTTTGGGTTTCAATCTGTTGGTATAGTCCCGAAACTGCATCGTCCAATTCAGCCCTGGTGACTCCAAAGGTAGGAGTCGCTTGGTTTGTTGTTGGGGAAGCGGAAGTCCCTTCGTGAGCATTTCCGGATCTGATAGGTCTACCTCTTCTTCCAGGAGCCATTATTTCGGATCTGGTTTTTAAGAGAGGCTCTTTTTATGAATCTTTGCGAAGCAACGGTGGATGATCGCCTGAGTTGGGTTCTCAGTGAAAGCACCAAAATGTTAACGCTTAAAAAGTGAACGCTAACACCCGGTGTGTGTAATAGAATCGTGAAAGCACCACCCGTGTGACGGGAACAGAATTTAAGCAGTAAACTGGCAGAAAAGCAGTAAAAGACAGCAATTTATAGTGGTTCGGCTTGAGATTAAGCCTACGTCCACTTTGAATCTCTTTATTACTGAGTTCGGTTACAAATCGATACAAATCTCTTATCAAAACAGTACAACTTGATCAAAAGAAACAATCTTGACTACTAGCTCAATCTTCGCCGATGAAATTCGATGAAACCATGTTGGATGTAAGGAATTATCTCTTGAAGATTGTTGTAGCGTCTTGAATGTTTGAGGATCTTTGATTGCTGGATGAATGGAGACTTCGACAGAGTAACGGCGCTTGAGGAAATGAATGGCCAAAAGTCCTCTTCATGTTGGAAGTGGTGGCCTATTTATAGGAGTTGAATTCTGAACTTTCGTTTTGGCCAAGTCATGAGTCGTGACCGACTTAAGGTAAGTCGTAACTCGTAGTCGACTTAAGATGACTCGTGGGCGCCATACTGGGTTCTTTTTGTGGCTCAGTTGAGGACAAGTGCTAAGTCGTAGCCGACTTACCAGATAAAGGTAGCATAGGCACGGGCTTTGGATTTTAACCTGATAGCCTTTAAGTCGTAAGACCTTTAAGTCGTAAGACCTTTAAGTCGTAGCATCCTCTTGAGTCGTAAGACCTTTAAGTCGTAGCATCCTCTTGAGTCGTAGATAACTTAACTCGTTGAGTCATAGATAACTTAACTCGTTAAGTCGTGTACAGCTTAACCCGTTGAGTCGTAAAGCCCTTAAGTCGTAGAAAGCTTAACTCGTTGAGTCGCGCAGCCCTTAAGTCGTAGGAAGCTTAACTCGTTAAGTCGTAAAGCTCTTAAGTCATAGCAAGCTTAACTCGTTGAGTCGTAAAGCTCTTAAGTCGTAGCAAGCTTAACTCGTAGAGTCGTGAAGCTCTTAAGTCGTGGGCCTGCTAACTCGTAGGTCCTTTCAGCAATTAGGTCGTTAGCTCCTTTAAGTCGCTAAGTCGTGACATAACTTAAGTCGTCCACTTCTTATCTCGTTGGTCATTGATAGTGCTAACTCGTTAAGTCGTCTGGGCCATGAGTCGTATACTTCTTGAGTCGAAGAAAATTAAAGGTTAACACATAATTTTCAATCTCTTTATAAATTCCTATTTCCAGTAAAAAGAAGCTCGGATTCAACGTAAGTCCTCATCATCTTATTTTTTGAACTGATTCGCCACGCTTAATTCTGATTTTAAAATTCGTTGGGTTTGAATTTGTATTACTGTTTTAATTTTATGGATATGATTCAAGTTCCTTACCTGTATGAAATTATCCTTAAGTTTAATTTTTATGCTTATTCAATTTAATTTACCACGTCAATTTGTGTTTGAAATTCATCAGATTTGGGGTTATTTTCCATTATTTCATACGAACCAAGCTTGAGTTCTATTGCACTCGACTCTAACTCATTTTTTTAACTTCTATTTGGGGTTTTCATTATTGTCGAGTGTAATCTCATGCTCGATTCAATTTAATCGTTGGCCTCTTGAAGTATTAGATTGAAAATTGAATTAGGGAAAGAAAAACTTTTCAGTTGCTTCAAAGAGAAGATTAATTCGTTCGAATCACAACTTAATATTGTAATTTGACTTTTCAACCCTTTCGAAAGGGGTTGAGGCAGCTAACTCTGCTTTGCTTCTTCAACCTCTTTCGAAGGGGTCGAAAGGAGTTCCTGTGTCTATCTTTAAGTTGACCATTTCAAAGGGGCTGATGTGGTCAAAATGAGGTGGACTTCTTCGAAAGCAGAAATATGTTTCATTGTATTTTGACACCTTTCAAAAAGTCATCTTAATGTGTTTCATTTAATGGTCACATAATATATACTCTCGGAAGCCCAACTTTTATTTTAAAGGATTCGAAACCTAATGTATATAAAAGTGGATTTAACCTGTCATTGGATTCATGCTCAAGTATAAATAACTCTAGAAGGTGTCGAAAGTTAGAAATTTACACTTCTTATCATAAATTGGATTGATAATAGTATATTTTGTTTAGGTTGAAAACCGAATCAAGCCTTTCGACTTAATCGAAACCAACCATGTTGAAACAAGTTTAGTTGTTTGTATGTTTTTGAAACCATACCTCCCTTTTGATTTACTTGAAACCATTTGTAGTTAATTGAATTTCACATTCGAGTGAATCTTATAATCAAAATATTCAACTAATAAAATTAAGTCCTAGTACTAAAGGAGAAACAAAAATAAAAAATAAACACTACAATGCATGCATTTCCTGGTGTGACGGTTCATTGTCATCTCAGAACATGCCTAGGGACCGTTCTCGATCCCGTACATGTGTAAGTGACTTATTGTGGAGTTTATTACATATTCCTTGCCATTTCGATCAATTGATGACAAGTTGACGCCTCGATCCAAGGAAATTCCCATTCGATGAGGATGGTGGCTGCTCCTGTTCCATTGCCACTGCCCAAGTTCTTACGTATTGTAACATCCTGCCGTTACAGACATGTTCCTTAATCTCATCCTTTATGTGCTTGCAGTTGTTTGTACTATGCCCAGCCAGCTCATGGAACATACAGTATTTTTCTGATTTCTTTTCATTGTTTATAGGCTCTCTCCTTATTGGCCTTTGATAGGGGATCTGCCCCATTGTATCCAGATATATTCGTTCTAATGTCTTAGTCAATTTCGTGTAAGAGGTGAATCTTGGTTCCCTTCGTTGTCACTTTGATCCATCCGAGCCATCCTTTGCTTTCTATTTTCCTTTATCCTTGTTTGGACCTCCCCGGGCAGACCTCCACCTTTAACCGTATAAACTTCCACTTCCTCTCTTCCCTCACTATCAGCTTTCACATCTTCCTATCGCAGAAACCTTTCTGCTTCATGGTAAAAATCCTCGAGATCCACTGAGGGATCCTGTTTCAATTATATCTTGAAATCCAAGTTATCCGCAATGCCTGACACTGCTGCCATCAAAACCATCGACGGATCTGGTCGATCCATCGAAGCTACTACCACATTAAACCTGGTTAAGAAATCCTTGGGTGGTTCTCCTTTTCATTACTTCATCGTTGTTAAAGTCATCGCACTCTTGGGTCTCATGAAGTGAACCCAAAATTACCTCATAATCCTTTCGATCAATTCCATCCATGCGCTAATAGAGCCACTTTCCAACTGTCTGAACCATAGTATAGCTATATGCTATATCCATTAAGTACAAGGGGAAGCACCATGCCATTACTTCCTTCGATGCCCTCAGTACTTCCATTTGTCTTATGTATCTCGCCAGATGAACAGCGGGATCCATTTTTACATCTTATGACTCAAGCGTTGATAGTTTGAACTCCGGTGAATTCCTAGTTTGCCTGATATTAGGAGCAAAAGGGCTCTTATTTACATCTCCCAGATCCCTATTTACCAATCCTCCTCTCATAGCCCGTCTGATCATTTCCACCAACCTGTCGTTGTCATCCAGTGGTAGTCCTCGATCATTGTCTCCAACTTGCCCCCCAAGTCCATGGGGGAATCCTGAAATCTACTCTTATTGATGAGCTTACGCATTATGATCAACGCCAAACTACACAGCACCACCCCGTATCCATCCTAGGATCGATCCAATGTGACCAGGGGGTATGCCTCCAAGTATGGATCGATCGGCCCCGATCATTCTTAGTTGGTCAGAGGATGCTCCCGGCTGTTCCACTCCATCCTGCATCCTGTTAGCTTGGTTTCTATGGTCCTGATTCTGGTGAACGATCGGACCCAATCATTCTTAGTTGGTCAGAGGCCGCTCTCGGCTGTTCCACTCCATCCTGCGTCATGTTAGCTTCGTTTCTATAGTCTTGATTCTGGTGTTCCTCAGCTCATGTTACTCCAACTCCGTGATCCATATTTACAGCATTTCCTTCTACCTCATTTCCTTGGTTTTGCGCTACAGCTTGTCCAATTTGTCGGAGTAGATTCTACAACATCTCCTCTTGTCTCTTTAGCATCCTCTTCAACATAGCATCCATCATTGTTCCCTTTTCATCTCTGGTGATGTAGATAGATGTCTGATTTGCTCCAACTCCAGAAGAAGCCTCTAGACTCCCTCTATGATGGCTCCTATCTGCTAATGCTCTCCTTGTTGATTGCTTAGCTATTATTTCCTAGATCCAAGTATCCAAACTTCCAAATCCAAGATCCTAGCTTCCTAATCTGCGGGTGCAAGTCGTTCTCAGTGAAATCACCAAAATGTTTACAAGAAAATTGGTCACTAACAACCAAGAATAGATTTATGTAAAGAAGTAAATGAAGAAAGCAGAATTGAAACTAAGGAGCAGAATAAAATAATAGAAAATAATAATCAAGAACACAGAGATTTATAGTGGTTCAGCGTTCTATGCCTATATCCACTTTGAAGTTTATCTTAATTAATCAACTAATAATCTAATTACAGTAGCAAGGAATAGGATAAACTTGATTACAATAAGGAATAGGTAACAAGCAGCGTCAAAAATTCTCCCTCAATGTGAACCATGAGGCCTATATTTATAAGGAGAGATGATGAGATATTTTGCTAGGTTTCAGTAGAAGGCTCTCTGGGTCATAATGGCCCACCATAACGATCGTCGTACCTAACTCGACCATCAGGAACGATCGAACTAAGTTTCACCGATCCTTTTTCTTGTCTCCAATTTTAGTGCAATTTTTTTGGGGGTACTACCTGTCCCTTGATACTGCTTATGAAATATGGAATCATTATGACTTGTAACATGGGAGATATGGATCAATCTTGATTGAAATTGGATTATGCACTAGAAGTTACTGATCGTTTTTAGGACTTGGCCAAAACGATCGGCCAATAACGATACGATAAATCCTAAATGCAACTTTAGGACCCGCGATCGTTTTTGTAATTCTCAATCTTTGTTTTGTTGATGTCCTGGAAGTTTCAAATGAATTGGCCTTGTGGATCTTGAGATATTGAGTGTTCTCCGATGACTTGAACTATTTTATGGATCGTTCTTGATCGATCCATGCAAATCCTTGCTTCATCCGTAACTCAAGCATATGAACTCCGATCGACTCCAAATTTGAAATATAACTTCATGGGGCCATGCCAGTTACTTCATATTGATTGCACCTTGATTGCGACCCGGTCCAAATCTGTCCAACTATGGTCCATAGTTCCTAATATAATCAATTTCCGAGCCTGATAACTGTCTCTCTGTGCTTCCGCCTTGATGATCATAGGAGCCATTTAACCAACTTTTATGATATACAGCCTGGTCAAAAGGCGGTATAACATTTTCCCCCCAAAGCATGCCATACGGCAGGAAGGCGTGCTTTGAATTGCCTTAAGTCCAATGTTCGAAACCCGTTGATGACTTGTGAACAAATCTGAGATCTTGCCTGATTGTTAGTAATGGCCATTCGGGACCATTAATCAAATTCGTATCCATCCCAGGCTGATGATGATCGCACAAGATCGAGTGTCTGTTCGAGGCAAAATGCGAACGTTCGAGATCGAATGCCTGTTTGTGACGAAATGTGATCATTTGAGATCGAGTGCCGTTCGAGACATAATGTGATCGTTTGAGATCGATTCCCTTTTGAGGAAAAATGTGATCGTTCGAGATCGAGTGCCATTTGTTTTAGTTTCTCTTTTAGTGCGTATTGGAGGCTTAATGTGATCGTTCGAGATCGAGTGTCGTTCGAGGCGAAATGTGATAATTCGAGATTGAGTGCCGTTCGAGGCGAAATGTGATTGTCCGGATGGGACTCAAAATTATTAATGTCAGATTTCACGTTCGAGTGAGTTTTATAATCAAAATATTCAACTAATAAAATTAATACCTAGTACTAAAAGAGAAACTAAAACGAAAACTACACACTACAATGCATGCATCTCCAGGTGTGACGGTTCATTGTCATCTCAGGGCATGCCTGGGGACCGGTCTCGATCCTGTATATGTGTAAGTGACTTAGCCATTTTATTGTGGAGTTTATTACTTATTCCTTGCCATTCCAATCAATTGATGACAAGTTGACGCCTTGATCCAAGGCAATTCCCGTTCGATGGGGATGGTGGTTGCTTCTATTCCACCGCCGCCGCTCGAATTCTTACTTATTGTAGCAACCTACCATTCCGGACATGTTCCTTAATCTCATCCTTTAAGTGCTTGCAGTCGTTTGTACTATGCCCGTCCAGCTCATGGAATAGACCGGTATTTTTCTGATTTATTTTCATTGTTTGTAGGCTCTCTCCTCATTGGCCTTCGATAGAGATTCTTCCCCCTAGTATCTAGATATATCTGTTCCAATGTCTCAATCAATTCCGTGTAAGAGGTGAATCTCGGTTCCCTTCGTGGTCGCTTCGATCCATCAAAGCCATCCTCTGCTTTCTGTTTTCCTTTATCCTTGTTTGAACATTCCCCGGGCGGACGACCACCTTTAACCATATAAACTTCCTCTCTTCCTTCTCTATCAGCTTTCGCATCTTCCTATCGCAGAAACCTTTCTGCTTCATGGAAAAATTCCTTGAGATCCACTAGGGGATCATGTTCCAACGATATCTTGAAATCCAAGTTATCTGTAATCCCTGATGCCGCTGCCATCAAAACCATCGACGGATCGGGTCGATCCACCGAAGCTACTGCCACATTAAACCTGGTTAAGAAATCCCAGAGTTATTCTCCTTTGCACTACTTCATTGTTGTTAAAGTCATCGCACTCTTGGGTCTCATGATGTGAACCCGAAATTGCCTCATAAACCTTTCAATCAATTTCATCCATATGCTAATAGAGCCATTTCTCCAACTGTATGAACCATAGTGCAGCTATATCCGTTAAGTACAAGGGGAAGAACCGTGCCATTACTTCCTCTGATGCCCTCAGTACCTCTATGTGTCTCATGTATCTCGTCAGATGAGCAGCGGGATCCGTTTTTCCATCTCATGTCTCAAGCGTTGATAGTTTGAACTCCGGTGGATTCCTAGCTTGCCTGATATTAGGAGCGAAGGGACTCATATTTACATCTCCCAAATCCCTATTTACCAATCCTCCTCTTATAGCCCGTTTGATCATTTCTACAAACCTGTCGACGGTAGTCCTCGATCATTATCTCCAATCTTCCCCTCGAGTTCATGGGGGAATCCTGAAATCTGCTCTTTTGGATGAGCTTACGCATTCTGATCAATGCCAATCTGCATAGTACCGACCGGTATCCTGCCCAAGATCGATCCAATGTGACCAGGGGTATGCCTCAAAGTATGGATCGATCGGCACCGATCGTTATGGAACGATCGGCCCCGATCATTCTTAGTTGGTCAGAGGCCGCTTCCGGCTGTTCCACTCCATCCTGCATCCTTTTAGCTTTGCTTCCTTGGTCCTGATTCTGGTTTTCCTCAACTCCTGCTGCTCCAACATCGTGATCCATATTAACAGCATTTCCTTCTACTCTGTTTCCTTGGTTATGCGCTACAGCTTGTCCAATTTGTCGGAGTAGATTCTACAATATCTCCTCTTGTTTCTTTAGCATCCTCTCCTACATAGCATCCATCTTTGTTCCTTTTTCATCTCTGGTGATGTAGATAGATGTTTGATTTGCTCCAGCTCCAGAAGAAGCCTCCAGACTCCCTCTATGATGGCTCCTATCTGCTAATGGTCTCCTTGTTGATTTCCTGGCTATTACTTCCTAGATCCAAGTATCCAAGCTTCCAAATCCAAGATCCTAGCTTCCAAATCCACGGGTGCAAGTCATTCTCAGTGAAAGCACCAAAATGTTTGCAACCAAATTAGTCATAAACACCCTAGAATAGATTTATGTAGAGGAGTAAATGAAGAAAGTAAAATTGAAACTGAGTAGCAGAATAAAATAATAGCAAATAAAAAATAATAATCAAGAACATAGAGATTATAGTGGTTCGGCATTGTATGCCTATGTCCACTTTGAAGTTTATCTTTATTAATCAACTAATAATATGATTACATCAACAAGGAATAGGATAAACTTGATTACAATAAGGAATAGTTAACCAGCAGCATCTAAAAATTCTCCCTCATAGTGAACCATGGGCCCTATATTTATAAGGAGAGATGATGAGATATTTCACTAAGATTTCAGCAGAAGGCCCTCTAGGTCCATAGGGGCCCTCCATAACGATCGACATACCTAACTCAACCATCAGGAATGATCGGCCTAAGTTTCACCGTTCCTTTTTCTTGTCTCTAATCTTAGTGCGATCGTTTTTGGAGGGTCCCACGTTTCACTTGATATTGCTTCTAAAATATGGAATCATTCTGACTTGTAACTTAGGAGATATGGATCGATCTTGGTTGAAATTGGATTATGCACTAGAAGATACCGATCGTTTTTAGGACTTGGCTGAATCGATCGGCCAATAATGATCGAATAAATCCTAAATGCAACTTTAGGACTCGCGATCGTTTTTGTAAGCCTCAATCTTCGTTTTGTTGATGTCTTGGAAGTTTCAAATGAATTGGCCTTATGGATCTTGAGATATTGAGTGTTCTCCGATGACTTGAACTATTGTATGGATCATTCTTGATCGATCCATGCAAATCCTTGCTTCATCCATAACTCAAGCATATAAACTCTGATCGAGTCCAAATTTGAAATATAACTTCACGGGGCCATGCCAGTTACTTCATATTGATTGCACCATAATTGGGATCCGGTCCGAATCCACCCGGTTATTTCCTATAGTTCCTAATATAATTGATTTCCGAGCATGATTACCGTCTCTCCATGTTTCTTACCGTAATGATCATAGAAGTCATTTAGCCACCTTTTATGATATACTGCCGGTCAAAAGGAGGTATAACAACATATATATGTATAAGAATAAAAGAAGATATTTTTAAAAGAAAAAAAAATATGTACAAAATGCTCCTTTTTCAACATAAGTACACATGACATGGTATGAATAGTTGAGAGTAAGGGGAAGTACAATGGACGGTTTTGAAGGGGAAGGAGAGGTATGGCTATGCTTACATACTTATATTTAAATATAAATCACATAATGTATTTTAATCTAATCCTAAGCCTATATATATACCCCTTTATCTTCTTGTTTCTCATTTTACATACCTCCTTCATTTTAAAATCCTAAGAACTTGAGAAAACTTAGCCATGGCCTCCTTTTCATAAATTCTAAAATAAGAAAAATCACTTCTTTTGGCTAAAATCTCCTCTTTTATTCACTAAATCACTTCTACATCTCCAACAACACCTCTTCCAAAATACAACTCTCCATCCATCAAAACACACCATGGCCAAGCAAAAACCCATGATGGTCGAGCCCAAACATCACTAGGCTGAGCCATATTACCCTAGGTCGAGCCGAATTCAAGTGTCCAAGCATCCAAAGTTTCATATTTGCAAAGTTTCTAAACCATTTTTCAAGTTTCGACAAAAAGTTCGTTTTGATTTAGAAAATTTTCGGTGAGTTTGTTTTTGGAAAAGAAATTTACTTGATTTTTGATGAACTATATGTTGCGAAAATATGGTGATTGTTATGTTGAATTATCATGTCGTATTGATGGCATATGATGATATGTTTATGTTTGAACTTGAATTTGGTGATTGGTTGATGTGTGGATACGTTTGGATATGAATATGGATATATGATATATGATATTGGGTATGATATTGTGGTATTATGTTTATGAAACAAAACCATGTGTTTGTGATGTAAATGTTGTGAAGTTTGCACATTGAAAAGTCGCAAAGGACTTGAGATCCAATTTGAAAACGAAAGCTCTTTTTCTAGCTTTGGATTTTTGAAAATGTTTTCCAAGTTTTCACCTTTGTTTAAAGATTTCAAAACTTTTCCATTTGTGTTTTCAAAGATGTAGTAGCTAGAGTTAAGATGATGTTTTCACCTAGAAATCAAATCTAGCGAACTGCGCTCATAGCAATAGTCGCTATGGATGCAGTTCGGAAAATTTCACGATCTCAAGTTTTTAAGAGTTTTCTTTTGGATTGTTTTTGAAAACTCATTTCAAAATAATTAAGTCAAAAGTTTAAGTCTTAATTATTTAATTAATTTATTAATTAGGGTAATTATTATTTAATTAATTAATTAAGTAATTAGAGTTTAAGAATTATTAACTAAGTTAATTAATTTTAATTAAGTTAGTTTTAAATAATGATTAATTAAGATAATAGAAAATTAATTTTTATTTAATCAAGTTTATTTATTTTAATTAATTATTTAATTAGAGTTAATTATTTAACGAATTATTATTTAATTAAAGGTTAATTATCCACTTAATTAGGGTTAATTTCTTAAATAAATGTCATTTAATTAAAATATAATTAAGGTTTAATTATAGATAAAATTAGGATTATTAATGATTTAATTTTGATTTAATTAAGATTAATTAAGGTTTTAATTGAGTTTTAAACTTATGATTTAATCGAGGGTTATTTATTTTTAAACTTCTTTTAAAACCCTATCAGTTATTTATTTTTAACCAAGTTTCTTGTTTAAGTGAGTTGTTTTAACCCAAGGATCTTTTGTCTATGCTATTAAGTAGCCAAATGAATTAAAGTAGTTGTAATAAAACAATGACACATTTTATTGCAAGTAAGTCGACTTGTACTTATCACAAATAGCGCACTCCAGGAACGTGATGAATACAAGGGGGTTAATTTCGATAAGCAGGTCATGATAATCCAAGCATATGGAACTTATGTCCATATGTAAATCTTTACATCCTGGTAGTAGGATAGTCCACTATAAACAACTTGGCCCTTTAAAATTATCGAACTTTGATTTGGGGAGACTGGGATCGGATATTAGTTGTAATCTGAAAACCACTTCGAACTAACATAAACGTTTGAATTGGAAATAGTAAAGGCAAGGTCAAAGGCAAAGACTTTGAAGTGTTAGGGTTAGTTGCTACTAATCCTAAGGGTGATTCTAGAATGGGTGTAGTGGAAATAGTACCTTCAGTTCGTTCATCTCTTGAACGACTTGTATGGATTAATGCTGACATTGTATCAACATCTGGAATGCTTAGCATTCTAAGTGGCAATGCTATATTAAAGGTAAACATAGCATAAGGCCTCATCAACCGAAAATGACTAAAACGGGGTATGCAGCAAGGCCATGTGGGTCGCTCCTATGATGGTATTTCATCACCGTATCTAGAATCGATTATTGGACCCGTTTTTATATGCTCCAATACGATTGTTATTCCCAACCGCGGTGATGATGTATTCGGTACTACTAGTCAAGTGTTAGGTCGGTTCTGTGTAGCAGGGGTACAAGATGTTCTTGTCAGATCCTAGGTGTATTTTATCTAGAGGTGCATCTTCGAAAGGTAGTTCCTTACCTAGTCATGTAAGGAACCTATTCTCCAATAAGTGCCATACGGAATTAGTTATGCCCAAATATGTTGAAATGTGATATGCAAGCATTTCAGCTATGTCCTATTTTACTTGAAACCCTAGACATTATTATAATATCATTGGATTTCTATATAAAGTGTTTTGTTTATCATAAGGTAAAAACATATCTATATTTATGTGTGGTGTGGTCTTACGAGATACCTTTGATTTTCAAATTGTTTTATAAAAGTAAGAATTAAGTTGTTCGAGTTTACTTACACCAGATCCATGTTTGACCTGGACTTTTATTTTCTTTTCCTAAAACTCTTGGGTACTTAAATTTGTATGAGTAGCCAAGTGATCCAGGTTTCTTACGGAAGCATTTTGAAAGAGCTAAAGCAGGTGGCTTCACCATTAGCTAATTGTTATCTTATTCCATTGTGTTTTGTGTATGACCTACGTATTTCATATGGACAGGTAGTTATAACTGTCCGGTTGAAGTTGTAATGTAATGAACTCTGATGCATTAAATATTATGGAAATGACTATGTAATATCCCATGTTATCTATTATATGTTGTTCTTGTTCGTGGTGATATTCTGTGATTGTGTAGTTTCTTCTTATCTTTTATTTTCTTCTACCCTTAATGGCTTGTCTTTTGGTCAAGAAAGGTGGTCCTTACAGGTATTGTGTAGTGAGGATGCCCATGGAACATGATGGGATCCGTGTACCCTGGATCCTTTGGGTTTAGTGTCGGGCTTTAGGCCGTGAGACATTATCCCGCTTTGGGTTGCACGATACGAAAGTACGACGGAGAATGAGGACTTACCACTAGTCCCTGGCATTATGGGGGTCATATGAGTTATCATATATCTAGAGCATAGTAGGTGACAGTAAGTATTGTTTGATGGATGCTATGGTTGCTTCACTAGCCACCTATTACCCTAGGGATGTCACATGAGGCAGGTATTGTGCATAGGCATACCTACACACCCCAGATAGTTTACTTAGTATGGAGTAGGTATTGTGGATGGAGATACCTAGGCACCCTGATAGATATTAAGTATGGAGTGTCCTTTTTATGATGTTGTAGAGTAGCATATTATCAATGTTATGTGCTGACTCTTTAGTTGTAGGAACAAGTCAGGTATGGTTCGTATACCCTCTGTTCCATATACTATGTCGACTTTTATAGTATTTTGAGATTGTTATCGCTCACCAGACTATTGTCCAACCCAAGATTTTATGCTTTGCTTCTTATTATCTCGGGTACTCTTAAATGGGCAAATTTAAGAGCAGGTATAGATAACATATAGAATTATGTAGATGGACTAGCAAGAGGTGACATTTACTCATACTTATATTTGAGTTGGTTATTGTATATTCTGCTATATGACACTATGTAGCCTTAACAACGTTGACTTACTATTAGTAGAGACATTTGTCAATTGAGTTTATTTATCACTTGTATAAACTCTATTACTGTGTTGCATAACTCCATGGATCTTGTACTCTGATGATTAGTTTATATTGTTATTACTGTCTCGACTGTTTTATACTTATGTTGGCTATTCTTTTCCATTCTCTTCTCTTACATTCCCTCTTCGTTACTTCTTTTCTTTCCTTTGACAACCATTTTGCACCATAGGTGTAGGGCGGTCATACATCAGCATTACACGATTGTGACTTTTATTTACACCAATTCCCATCATCAAAACTACATTACTTTGAACTTATGGAATTTGGAAACGATCAATTTTCAACATCGTTTATATTCCACTTTATAGTCCAAACACAAAGTCCTTAGTTTCATAATAACAATTATTATTAACCGAAATGCTCTAGCCATAGACTTTGACTTTGAGTTGACTTCAGTTAACCGTGATGCTAACCAAATTTAACCGAGGAGATGAATCCTCTCTTGGATAGTTCTTCACTCCCAATACTTTCACTCGACACAACTATAGTCACTCAATGGACGCTATGACATGATTTGACTATAATCAAAGAGAAGTTTTCATATTGAAGATCCACAGTATTCTCAAGTCGGGAGAAATTGTGTAAATCAGTCAGATCGATATTTTCTGTTTGACCTTAGTTATATTAACCAACAGAAAACTATCAAGTGAGTTATTCCATGGTTATCCAATAACTATCAGTACGTAAACCTTTGGTGCCCCCCAGTATTCATGAATAAAACACTGCACAACATTTTGAGAGCATTACGTACTCTAGTCGCAACGGATGTATCAATATCTAGTCTCGATACATTTTAACTGGGAATATTTAAAATGGTATATTTATTTTTATTGTGATAAATTACTCATGATTATAACGCTTTGTAACTACTATCACAAAACATGTCATCTATGGATTTTCTATTAAATGTACTTTTAACAAATTGATTAATTAATATAACACATTATATCAAGTATATATTAGAAAGAAAACACATTTTATTTTGGACAAAATTGGTTATCAAGTTAGATACATGTAACAAATTATATAATTCCCCTAGGGCATACCCCTAACTTTATCAGTTTTCTCAAAATATTAGTTTTATTTGTGTACATATACATATATGTATGTATGTGAATATGTGTGTGTATGTATATAAATTTTAAAGTTTATGAAATTAGCATTAAAAATAATGTAATAATATTTGAACTACCTTTTTAATAAAAGCCAATTTATGATTCTATATCTTACATACACATATATTTACATATATATGCATATGCATATGTAAACAAATAAAAATAATTGGACAACAAAGGCATATGTGGAGGGGATATGTGACCGTTGTGGTGTAAGTCTCAACACCCAAAATGTTCACATTTGCTATGCACACATTTTATGTGTAACATTTACACATTCACACATAAGCGAATTTAATGTGCTCATCAAATAAATAAATATAATAACATAAACAATTTTTAATTAAATTAAAATAATTTTAAATAATTATAATAAGATGAACATTTTATTTAAAAGAAAATTTAGAAAAGTTCTAAATGAATTTAGACAACGTATGCCCAACAAAGATCCAAAAGGATTTTTTTTAAATCTACCCAATTACCCTACTTCCGACTAGTCCGATTCCAACAATGGTGCAGAGCCCAGTAGTTTATGTGATCTAAATTAGTCATATTAGGGCTAACTAATTGAACTTGCCAATTTAGTAGGTTGTCGAGAAAGGTAGCGTCTAGGCTTGGTTTTAGGTAATCAAGTGCACTGCCCTCCATCTACCGGCCTAGCCCGAAAAGTGTAGTGAGCCCATAGGTTGCTGCTAATAGAAAAGGCCCAATTTGAATTGGGCCTTGGGCTTATTTTCTAAATTATTTTGAGAATTAAACTATATAGATTTAAAATTTAAATTAAGATATATATATATTATAAAAGTTATATTATAATGAAAATTTTCAAAATTTTTGAAAATGAACGTTAGTTAATTTCAAAATTTAATTTTAATAAAAGAATTAAATTAATTAAATGAGGTTAATAAATAATATATGTATATGCATGTATAATATATAGTGATATATGTTATGTTGTCTTGAAATGTTTAAGACAATATAAGTATACATGTACGTATGTAAAATAATGTTTTGAAATTAAAATATTTTTAATTTTTTTAATTAAATGAATAAATTAGAAGTTAATTAATAAATAAAATACATACATATATATGATATGTGTGTATTACTATAAAAGTTATAATATAGAAATATTCAATATAATATGTTAAAATTGAATGTTAAATAATTAATAAAGAGTTAATTAATTATAATTAATTAATATAATGTTATACGTAAGACTATTGTACAAGAAAATAAAATTATAAAAGTTACATAATAATGAATCTTATATAATATGTATGTATAATTAAACATTGAACATTAAAGAAACCATAAGTAGACCTAAGGGATAAATACATATGTATAGTACATATACTGTGATTTCAGATGCATCCAACACTTAAATCACGAGGGTATTTATAATAAATACATTATTCCATAAGTTGATATCACTAAATTAAATATATTAAAGATTGTGAATCTTTAATATAAAGTTGTCCTCTCCCATTTATATATTAACAGATTACTTGCATACTCCTTAGTTGTTGAGCTTTCCTCAAGCTAGGGATGTTATGTGTAGCACTATTAATATATAAAATAGATGAGGTAAGATAACTATGCATATTTGTTGAGCCTTCCTCAAAGTATGTGCATTATACTTAGGCCGTCATGAAATGGTGGGTATAAGTGAATAATCTCCCTTTATTTATTGAGCTTTCCTCAAGATGAAGATGAGATGAGGACAAAGATCATAAGTTAGGAGTTGTATATGACACAACTAATAAGTATTTTTCCATTGTATATGTGAGTATGATTTGTTAAGCTTTCCTTAATGTTAATATCCCAAGATATACGAGCCCTAACACTTAGGAGTGAAGTCGAAAGACTTCAATGTTTCATCTTAGGATTTGGTGAAATATCAAAGACTAGTGGGAGCCTTGTTAGAAAATTGAAATGGTAACAGTTAACCTTTCTAATATTGTATGAACATCTACTATCCAAAATTATAATAATCTACATTGATAAATTTGTGCAACTAATATAATTGATAAAATGTTTATCAGTTAAATTATACAAATAAACGAACTTAATATTGATAAATATAAATACAAAATATACTTACCAATAGATTTTTGCATGTTGACCCATGCAAGCGCCTAATTATACAACCACTAAATACGTTCGTAACATGGTCCTTTACAAGTTTACTTGCACGAGACTGTTACTGTCTCCAATGAGTTTTAAACTCTAAAAGCAATATATGACTATGGATATACGATCACATATAAATGTTATATGGTGAATGGTTACAATTTGTAATGTACGAAACCTCAATGAAATTAGTTCATTTAAATAAGCAAGTAAACTATAGTGTGAGATTGTTCCTTTAATATAATTGATTACAATAATGACCTTGTTGTGTTAAATATAACAACGGACCAAAGACTGCAAGATAGATTTAAGAATTCGATCACTGAAATGTCGGTTTGACCAGTTTATGTAAAATACAATTTATTTGATATCTTTAAAACTTAAGGATGACCAATTGCACTTTTGTAAAGATTTCGTAATGATATTATAGTAAGGATTTCCTTTGAATGGTTCGACTGTTTAAAAGGAAATCGAATGTATAAGAGTGGATGTAACTAAAGGTACAGTTGGGATGAAAAGAGTAAATGATCACCTCTTCTTCATAAAGAAACATTGAAAATAAGAATTATCAAATAATAAATGATACTTAACATTGAAATGAGAAATGTGATTTTTATTTCAAAATATACTTACAAAAAGAAATTTTGTTTTCTATGAGATTTATTTCTTTGAATTTGAGATATTTGATCTGAAAATTCTCGACTATAATCCAATTACAGTAAATGAAATAAATAGCCTAAATTAAGTGGTTGAATCGAGCTCTGTAATTCATATGTTATTATAGTAGTGGCAGAAATAGTGGGAGCATTCCATATAACGCTTACAAATCGCATAAAGTTACGAAAAATTGATTTCGTAAAACATACCAAACTTTATTTATAAATTATAACTGTTTTCAGTGTTGGCTAAAAAAATAGACAAAGTTTTATTTCAATGTTAATATTATGAATATTCATTAAAATAAGACTATATTAGTGATATTTGTGATACATTGGAAAATACAGAGTATCCAAATTTATTTGTAATTATTTTGGAATTATAGACTATGTTGGGCGTGTTCTCACCCAGAAGACCTCGAGACCAAGAAACTTGCTTCATTCGGCAGACCCATTCGGCAGGCACCATTCGGCAGACCTCGCTCAACCCCATTCGGCAGGCACCATTCGGCAGACCTCACCCGAACCACCTCCTGCCGAACCAACCGAACCAACCTTCCCAACTCCCACCGAACCACCTCCTGCCGAACCATCTCCACACCGGACCAACCTCACCATCCCACCACCGGTCCAATCAACTACCGGTCCATCCTACACTCCGACCACCTCCGAACCAAGCAATGACGAACCAAGACGTACCAGGCCAGATCACATCAGCCCAGGCCCATCAGCAACTATACACGTCCTAGACCCCTACCCCCAGCCTCACTCTATAAATAGAGGGGCAGGGGTACAACAATGGGGACAAGTTTTGAGAGCTCAAGCACGGAAGGAACTCTTCAAACAACTTTCTTTTACTTGTATCAAAGCTTTGTACTTGTAATCATAAAAAAAAGAAGAGAAATAACATATAAAGTGGACGTAGGCACATTCTGGCTGAACCACTATAAATCTGCGTGTCTTTATACAGTTTAGCCCCTGTTTTTTACGTATTTGCATAAATCACTCAAATTACTAGGAATAACATAAGATCTACTAAGTCATACAACTTTGAGGTGTTTGTCCATTTTTTGTGCAAACATTTTTGGTGCTTTCACTGAGAACTAGAAACTCGAAGCTTCAGCTTCATCCGCTTAACAAGTTTTCCTAACAGCATCGTTCGCCACTTGGAAAACATGCCTCCCAAACAGAGAAAAGATGTTAACAAAGGAAAAAACATCGCATCCAGCAGTCTCCCAGATCCAGCTGTCACGAATCAAGCAAATCGTCCTCCTCCAGCAACAGTAACGAATGAAGAACAGGCTAACCCAACTACTCCTGCCACAGAACAGCCTGTAGCAATTACTAGAGCAGATCTGGACAGAGTTGTGGTTGAAGTAACTAACCGCTTCACGTCCCAGCAGGAAGCCTTGGTGGACCATCTCATGTCACGCTTGAGGGACGCTGAAGAATCCAACCGCAACACTGAATCATGGGGCGAGTCCCAGTCTGGAGGATCTCAGAGACAACAAAGATCCTCCTTCTTCGAAGGAGCTAACGGCAGAAGTAGCCGTGGTAGGAGCCGAGACCGAGCACAGCCCGAAGTTAGGCCTGAGGAAACGTTTGGTACCGAACCCAACGGGGAAGGTACCGGGCGAAGGTCAACTGCAGCTGAGCCTGTCATGCTGCCTAACCACAGAAACACCAGTGAACGGGGCCGAGCTAGAGTTCAGCCTGAAGTTGGACCCGAGGAAGTGCTCAGATCAGAACCCAACAGGGGGAGATCAAGGCAAGGGCCAACTGTAGCTGACCCAAGCGTGCTCCCAGAAGATCAAAGGCAGCCAATGGAAAATATGAGGAATGATAGACGATACCATCCCTACAGGTCGTCTGGACGGAATCAATCCCACATAACAGAACCAAACTCATTTCTATCTGCTCCAAGTTCTGATGAAAGGATGGCACGCTTATTCAGAGAGTGTGTCCAACGGGAGCAAAGAGATCGAGGGATAGGCGCTAGGGTAACCAGCCCTTTCGCCCGCAATATCGAAATTGCTATCACCCCCCGAGAGTGGAAGATGCCAACAATGGAACCCTACAAAGGAACCTCCGATCCCGTTGTACACTTACAGAGGTACACGCAACATATGCTCATGAGTGGAGCAACAGAGGGAGTACTGTGCAAATGCTTTCCGCTCTTCTTAGCAGATCTTGCTACCTCCTGGTTCTGTCATCTACCCCAAGGATCCATCAGCTCGTGGGAAATGTTGAAAGAAAAATTTATCAGTCAGTTCCGCATTCATGTGGAGCAACCTAAGGACGCTTATTCCTTATCTAGCGTCAAACAGAAACCTGGAGAAAAGTTGCAGCAATACCTAACCAGATTCAACGCCGCAGCAGCCGCAGTTCAAGATGCCGATGAGAAGCTTATCCTAATGGCCCTCTGCAGTGGAGTGCATCCGGACACTAAATTTGCTAGAAGATTGACAAAAGAAAAGCCAGCTACTTTACCCGATTTCTTCCATGAAGCCGGGAAATACATGAGGCTTGAGGATGCTGCCGTTGAGGGGCAGTCAGGACAGCAAAATAAGACGACCCATGGCAACGCCCCTGCTGTGGCGAGGGACGTTCGAAGAAATGATTCCAGAGACAATGCTGGGGGCAAGAAGGTAGAAAAGCGCATATATCGGCCAGGACCAAGATTCGACACTTACAACCCTTTGAACGAGACCGTCGAAAATATCTTCCTTGCCACCCAAGGAGAAGTTAGATACAAACGCCCACCATACAAGAAGGAATCAGATAACGCACAGAAGTCTGGAAAATTCTGCCGCTTCCACGAATCTCACGGACATGATACCAACGAATGCCATCATCTCCGAGATCTGATTGAGGAACACATCAGAAGGAAGAAACTGGAACGTTATGTAAAAAGTCAAGACAGGACTCCAGCTCCTGCCAATGAAAATCCAAGGCTACCCTCACCAGGGACCGACAGAGGAAACCGCAATGCTAGCAGCTCTGGTCAAGAGAAGATAGTGGTCCATACCATCTCAGGAGGTCCGCACATCGTAGACAGAAGTTGGAGAGAGATGGGAAGATATGGGAATTCGCTTAGAGACAATAAAGACTGTGTCAATACGGTTATAGAAGAGCGCCACCCAAAGCGGAAAGAAAGTGATGACATCACATTCAGTAAACGCGACCTAGAAGGAAGACAGTACCCTCACATGGATCCCATGGTTATCTCTGCCCGACTCGGTCCCGCCGAAGTTTACCGAATCCTGGTAGACACTGGAAGCTCTGTAAATATCCTGTTCAAACACGCATTCGACAAAATGAAGCTATCAATGAAGGATGTATCTCCCTGCGATAAACCACTACACGGTTTCACTGGAGATGCGAAGATGCCCCTCGGGCAGCTGGACCTCTTTGTTGAGATTGGAAGCCATCCCCGCTCCGTTGTAAGGAAACAGACGTTTGTGCTGATAGAAAACCATTCGGCCTACAACGCCTTCTTAGGAAGACCAGCCTTGTCTGACTTCCAGATTGTCCTAGCCCCATGGTGCCTGAAAATGAAGTTTCCAACAGACAATGGGGTAGGGGAAGTGGAAGGAGACCAGGATATTGCACGAGACTGCTATGTAACCGAACTTCGCAACAACCACAGGAAAGATAAAGGGAAAGGTGTAGAGATTGCCCTCTGCACAAAAAGCCTTGAAGCATAGCAACTAAAGAAAGCCCCTCCTCTTCGATACACCAGCGACCCTTTCAATGAATTAGACCCTAGGGACAAAGAGGAGGAGGCCACCGCCGAGCCTGCAGAGGCTATGGAGTTTATATCTGTAGACAAGCACGACTCAAGTAGGCTACTGAAAATTGGGTCGCAGCTAAAAGCTGAATTGAAGGAACAACTCATTGATTTTCTCCGCCACAACTTGGATGTATTCGCTTGGTCACACGCTGACATGACCGGAATCTCCCCCGACATAGCATGCCACGTATTAAACATTGATCCTACCAAGGCGCCTGTAAAACAAAAAAAGAGAAGTATGGGGGCAGAGCGATCAGCAGCCCTCGATGAAGAAGTAAAGAATCTACTCGCCAATGACTTCATACGAGAAGCTGTTTACCCAGAATGGATCGCCAACCCGGTACTAGTAAAGAAGGCTAATGGGAAGTGGCGGACCTGCATTGACTTCTCCAACCTAAACGACGCCTGCCCAAAGGATTGCTTCCCGCTTCCCAGAATCGACCAACTTGTAGACAGCACAGCCGGGCACGAACTCCTATCTTTTATGGATGCATACTCAGGATATAACCAAATTCCTATGCATGCTCCCGACCAAGACCACACTAGTTTCATCACCGACCGGGGTTTATACTGCTACAAAGTGATGCCCTTCGGACTTAAAAATGCAGGAGCCACCTACCAGCGCCTCGTCAACAAGATGTTTGCAGGGCTAATAGGACAAACTATGGAAGTATATGTAGACGACATGCTGGTGAAATCACGGAAAGCCAAAGATCACGTAAGCTACCTAGGCGAAATGTTCCAGGTACTTCGACAGTATGGAATGAAGTTGAATCCACTAAAGTGCTCCTTCGGAGTGTCATCGGGAAAATTCTTAGGGTTCATCGTCCATGCCCGAGGGATTGAAGCAAACCCTGAACAAGTCCGAGCATTAAGGGACATCAAGATACCTTCCACCCGAAAGGAGATGCAAAGCCTAAATGGAAAAGTGGCCGCCCTAAGCCGATTCATCTCCAAAGCAACGGACAAGTGCGTCCCCTTTTTCGAAGCTCTAAAGAAAGATAAAGGAAAGTTCGAATGGACGGACGAATGCTTAACCGCTTTCCTTAACCTAATCGAACACCTCCAGAAACCACCGGTACTCTCGACCCCAAGCGAAGGCGAAGAATTATACCTATACCTTGCTGTGTCATCTCACGCTTTAAGCGCTGCCTTAGTGAGGGAAGACAACCGCACGCAACGACCAGTTTACTTCGTCAGTAAAAGGTTTACTGGGGCAGAAGTCAGATATCCTAAACTTGAAAAGTTAGCATACTGTTTACTAATCACTTCACGAAAACTACGTCACTACTTCCAATCCCATTCCATCAAAGTTCTGACCGATCAACCACTGAGGCAGGTACTCCATCGTCCCGACACTTCCGGGCGACTACTTAAATGGTGTATTGAGCTGAGTCAATATGATATCACCTATCACCCTCGCACCGCCATCAAGGGACAAGCCATGGCTGATTTCATTGCAGAGTTCACTACCAACGAGGATAAGGAGCAACTGGAAATAACGAAAGATATCAAGTGGAATCTCTTTGTGGACGGTGCATCTAACGAACAAGGCTCGGGGGCAGGTGTGGTAATAATCACTCCCAGGGGAAATAAACTGCACTATGCTATAAGGTTGGAGTTCGCTGCCACCAACAACGATGCAGAATATGAAGCAGTGATAGCTGGACTAGAAATTGCCATAGAAATCGGAGCCAATTCTTTGTGTCTTCACAGCGATTCTCAACTTATTGTTAATCAAATACTAGGAGAATTCCAAGCTCGAGAGGAACGACTCATAGCATATCTAAAGAAGACCAAGTTGCTTCTCAGCCGATTGGATCAGTACTTAGTCAAACACATCCCTCGGGAAGAGAACCAAGAAGCCGACGAATTGGCAAAGCAAGCGAGTATGAGAGACATCGCCATCTTCGGGGCAGTAACCATCTCAAAGCAAACGGTCCCAAGTTTTGAGCAAGTGAATCTGATAGCCGCAGCCGAAGAAGCAACTTGGATGACTCCCATCCGAGACTACCTACAAAGTGGCACACTACCCAACGGGCGTAATGAAGTCAAGAAAATCTTGAGGAAAGCGTCCCGCTATACAATACAAGAAGACATCCTCTATCGGCGCGGTTTCTCTAACCCATTATTAAGGTGTGTCGCCGGAAGGGAAGCCAAGGAAATCTTATCCAACATCCATCAGGGGAGCTGTGGAGATCACACCGGGGGGCAAACATTAGCAAAAAAGATACTCCGATACGGATATTTCTGGCCCACCTTAAGCAAGGACGCCTTAGATTTCGTCAAGAAGTGTGACAGATGCCAAAAATTTGCTAAGATCCCTCGGCTACCAACAACCGAGATTACTCAGATGACCAGCCCTTGGCCCTTCGCGATATGGGGAATTGACTTAATCGGCGAGCTACCAATGGGCCGAGGCGGGGCCAAATATGCTATAGTGGCAGTTGATTATTTCACCAAATGGGTGGAAGCGGAACCTCTAAATAAAGTATCTTCAGCAAAAGTTATTAACTTCTTGATCAAAAATGTTCTATGCAGGTACGGAGTCCCACTCAAAATCATATCAGACAATGGACTTCAATTTGACAGCGAGGAATTCGCCAACTGGTGCCAAGAACACAGAATTCATAAAAGCTTCTCATCCGTAGCATATCCCCAGGCAAACGGACAAGTCGAAGCAGTCAACAAAATTCTGAAAACTCTAATCAAAAAGAAGCTCGAAAAGTCAAAGGGCGCTTGGGTGGATGAACTTTCTACGGCACTATGGGCCTATCGCACATCTTTCAGAACATCGACAGGGCACACTCCTTTCTCTTTGGCATACGGATCGGAGGCTATGCTCCCAGTTGAAACTATTGTGCCTTCCCATCGTCGGATCCACTATAACCCAGAAGAGAACGAAGAACTCCTTCACATGTCTTTGGATCTAATCGAGGAGAGAAGAAACGATGCAATCCTCAAAACAGCAGCCCACAAGCAAAAAGTGGCAGCACAATACAACTCCAAAGTCAAGCATCGTACCTTGCAGGAAGGGGATCTTGTCCTCAAGCAAATCTTCCCTCGCCCCGGAGCACTAGACCCAATCTAGGATGGACCATATGTAATTCATAAAGATCTCCACAACGGAGCCTATATTTTGTCAACAGTGGACGGAGAGGTGTTCGAGAGGGCATGGAACATCCAACACCTCCGTCGATACTTTTCTTAACTTGTATTGCCCATATGAAGTGAATTAACAAAGAGAATCAGTGGACGTAGGCATTTTCGTGCTGAACCACTTTAAAAAACCTTGTCTCTTTTTTAACTTGTTCCTTTGTATCTTGGCTGCTTGTTAACTTTATCCTTTTCTGTTGAACAAAATCCTGAGTATATAGCATTTCTATTCAAAGCACTCCACAATGCAACTTCACGTGGACAAAACCCAACAGGTACTATGCGAATCTATGCCCTCGCCAATGAGACACTTTCGCTCCAACATCCCTCTGCTGCGGGTTAACTCATTGCTCGCGACGGCCCTTAAAGCCAACTGTAATGAGCCGATTATAAGCCACCGAGAAGGCCGACTATAGCCGAGGCAGCTCATTACGGCGTTAGGCTCACCGGCAACTGTGAACCGACTATAAGCCCCAACATAAGGTGTGGCCAGCCAGGGGCAGTTCACAGTTGACGATCGGCACCCACGCTAGCCGGCCACAGTAAATCGAATAATACCCACGATTACGGGCCATAATGGCCCGGGTAGTTACTGTGCGCGATCTCGGCTCCGATGTGTCTTAAGTGCGGCTGTGGTAAAAAAGAATTAACTCCCCGCGGAGGCGTAAGATGGGTGACAAATGTCTCCAAGACCCACAGCTAGGGAAAGTGACTACAAAACCCGTTTGCCACGAACTTAAGCACATCGAAGGCCTTCCGTGATTGGAAGTTTTACTATTTCACGTATTTCAATTTTACTTAAAAAGCTTTTTTTTTCCTATCCCCTATAACAATCCCTAAAGTACATGATACAGAGTAGGAGATACTCGCCAATGGGTGTAGGGACTCACAGTGGCAGGACATTCGACTACATTCCATGCTCGGTCCTACAAGATATTCAAGACTGCCATCTACGATTAAAACATGAAAGGCGGTATTTTCTTCTTTTATGTACAAATACATGACTATAATTTGTTCACACCACACGCTAATATTGCAAGTCATAAAATTATGGTTTAGAACCAGAGTCTAACATCAAACACAATTTAATTACAAGAATATACATAGCTACATTTCTCATACGATATGTCGAAATAGCAACAAATATTCAAGAAACGACAAAATCAGCTTAAGTTAAAAAGTTACACGTCAAGAATAATGTTGATTGTTACAAGTAGCAAGAATTACAACTTAGAAGTTACTCTACTGTCTTAAGACTAACGTATACAACCATGTCAAGTCTACAAAAAGAATTTTCCAGGTCTAATCAGGGAGCCGGTTGCGTCGGAGTCTTGTCCTTGCTCTGTTGCCCACCTGTCCGGTCGTAAAAAGAATTCATTAGCGATAAGTAACCAAGTTAACGGAAAGACTAGAAAGGAAGACTTACCAGCACCTGCTTCTTGACCATCCTGGTCGTCATCCTCTACCTGCACACCTGCCTCCTCAGCAGCAAGCAGCCGCATACCCTCCTTTACCGCCACTTTCTCCTCCTTGGTAAACTGGACAGTGACCACATCCATACTGAAGACCGTTCCACCCTCTTTATCTGCATCAGCCTTAGCCTCCTCCAGAGCCCGGAGATAAATCTTAGCCATGACCCTGGGATAATCATCCATCCAGGACAGGTTGCCCTGCTTCCAGGTACGGAAGTACATATCCTGGAGCATTTCATCCATCATCCCCTCATTCTCCTCAAACTCCCTCATCCGGGCCTCGGAAGCCGACAACCTCCCAACGGCGGCATCTCTCTCCAATCGGTATCTCGAGCAGTCAACCAGAAGGGATCCCCGCATTTCCTCCATCTCCTCCCTCAACTTGGCTTGAGCAAGCTCTGCAGCCTCAAGTTTCCCGGACAATTCCTCCACCTGCTCGAGATCCGCTTTCCGAACCTCATCCACCGTGGTAATAGCCATGTCAATCCGTTCTTTGCAAGTAGCTTCCATTTTCCGCAATTCGGCCCGACTGGCCTCTTCCATGGTTTTCCTTAGTCGCCCAGTAGCAGCCTCATGCTGAGAAATCTGAATAGCCTGATCCGCAAGCTGTTTGGCCTGATCCGAAACCACCAATCGAAGTCGGATATTGGCGCTCCCAATCTCCTCTCCGGCCTTAACCAGCCGGGCATGATGCCCCATCAGCTTTTTAGTCTCCTCCGCCATCCGATCAATATTAGCCTTGGCCTCATCTCCCATGGTAACTATCCGAGTGGTAAGTAGATCAAGATCTAAGGACTTAGCTTCATCAAGCACCCGTACCATGGGATTGCGGGGAAGAAGGTGCTCACCAGTAACCTCATCAAAGGTAATGTCGTGGGAACTTGGATCCAGATCAGGATGACCCGCAAATGGATTACGACAAGTCAGGACGGTCGATATGAGTGACGGAAGGGTTTCTGGACGGGTGCGGAGAGGGTGCAAACTCGCTACCCTCTTCAGTGATATCATGAAGAGGCTGAGCCGGAAGCTGAGGACCGGGCGAAGTTTTGGATAAAGGATGACTCCTCTTCCTCTGCTGAATACCCTCTTCGATGACCCCAAGAAGAGGACGGTAGCCGACTACATCCCCGGAGCGTTGGGTCGAGGGCTTCGGCTTAGCAGAAGTTTTGGAAAGCTTATATTGCTCAAGCCTATGTCGAAGGTCTGAGGCTTTGGACGTCTTGCCTGCTCCTGATATAAAGAACAAGTGTCACAAACTTACATCACTATATGATTCGAGAAACGCGGTAAATTACAAGTTAAAAAAAAGGAAAAGAAACACAGCTGTGGTTGTACAAACCCTGGGGAGGAGTGGGATACTGCAATAAGTCCTGGATTTCGTTCCAGGACGGGAGCGGGTCATAAAATATTCCTAAGTCCCTATCATTAATGAAGCATGCAGGAGTCAAGAGTTCACCTTGAGTCGTCGGAGCCACCTTGGCTGGAATGGTCGGAGAAGACTCACTTGCACCAGTCCCGGCTTTGTCCGCCTTCCCGGTCTTCTCTACCAAAGCCAGATCTTCATCCAACCCCTCAAAAGCCTGGTGGAACGCATCATCCGTCCACTCCTGAATCTCGCCCGCTTGCCCAGGAAGTAGGGCCCCGATGCCATCGCCACCTTTGTCACCATCCCGACCATCTCCGCCCTCGCCTCTTTCCTCCTCTATGTCTTCCTCCTCCCGGGTAAGTGGACAATTGCTGGGGGAGGGACCGTCCGACTTCTTGAGTTTCTTACCTCCGACAGCTGGAGGTTTTGTGAAAGGTTTCCTCTTACTACTCTCCACCGAAACACCTTCTTTGGTCTGAGCAGCCGCCCTCTCCTCCGCCGTCTCCCTCAGCTTAACTACTGACTGCTGCGGGAGGATTAAGTTATATTCCAGAAGAATCGTATTTCTGATCAAGAAGGCAGATGATCTATATTTCCCAAGAATAGCTTCTACCTCAGCCGCCGTCTGAACCAGGCGGTCAGTCTCCACAACCGGAAAGCCACCTGTCGCTAGCAAAAATGAGAAAGTATGAGAAGAAGCATCGCAATCGGAATAGAAATTATAAGTAAAAGCATCAACTTACATCCAGAAGTAAAACGCCGGATTGAAACGGAGTCGTCCCTAACAAAGAACCACTCTTTCTTGAACATGCTGAATTTAGAGTACAGATCCAAGACCGGTTTGAAGGTCACGGCTGACTCCAAGCTAATGTATGGGGACCCCTTCTTATAGCCCCTCAAATTATACAAGTACCGGATCTCCCGGTTGGAAGGAGCACGACCATACTTCCTTTGGAAAATGACGAAGAGGCTCACCAGGATAGCATAGGAGTTGGGTTGAAGCTGGAATGGGGCCACCTTGAGATATGTAAGGAAGCCGACTACCCAAGCATTAAGAGGCGGAATGGCACCACACATGCAGTGGTATCTGCTGTACGCAAAGTACCCCTCAGGGGGGTCGTATGGCATAACATCTCTCCCTGGCAACAGCATTCGCGCCCTATCAATTCCAAAAGAACGAGAGATGGCATCTAGCTGCTCCTCCTTGAGGGAACTAGGAAAACAGTCGGGCGGGGAGTTCAGAATTTCCTGAGGGCCGTACCCGTCCACTAATGATCTCGGGGTTGGTCCGTGACGTTCGGGATTCGGCTGAGCTGGGGGCACGGCAGAGGAACCTCCTTCACCCTCGGATTTCTTCTTGTCTGATCGAGTTTCTACTTTGCGAGACATTATCTACAACACCGGAAAAGCATAATGTTAGAACAAAGGATGTAAACAAGTAAGTATATAATATGGAATTTCACTCATGAAATCAAAGTGCTCAAACTCCCGTTGTCATTCGGTAAAGTAAATGCAAAATTATCAAGGCCATTCGGTGGTTTCTCATGCCCATTCGGCATTTAAAGTCATCGGTTTCATCCGGTACTGGCCCATTCGGCACTACCAAAAAAAAAAAAACCATTCGGTATCCTCATCCCCAAAAACCACAGCCCATCCGGCATTTTCGAAAGACCCATTCGGTAGTATAAAACTTAGTGGTCATTCGGAGAGGAAGGGAAACCTCACCTGATCCGGCAAAACCAGCCTAGTTCGGCAGTGTAAATGATTCGGTGTTGAGAGTTTGGCTCGGCACTTTTCGATCGGTAAGGAAACAACAAGAGTACGGAGCCCCTACTTATAGAGGAAAGGAAAGATAGCCGGACCACCGGTTCGTTTCTGAGACCGGATGGGAGTGCCTAGGATAAACAACCAAAAACAAAGCATGCCATATTCAAGAATATTCCCCGCTTTGGGGGGCAAATGTTGGGCGTGTTCTCACCCAGAAGACCTCGAGACCAAGAAACTTGCTTCATTCGGCAGACCCATTCGGCAGGCACCATTCGGCAGACCTCGCTCAACCCCATTCGGCAGGCACCATTCGACAGACCTCACCCGAACCACCTCCTGCCGAACCAACCGAACCAACCTTCCCAACTCCCACCGAACCACCTCCTGCCGAACCATCTCCACACCGGACCAACCTCACCATCCCACCACCGGTCCAATCAACTACCGGTCCATCCTACACTCCAACCACCTCCGAACCAAGCAATGACGAACCAAGACGTACCAGGCCAGATCACATCAGCCCAGGCCCATCAGCAACTATACACGTCCTAGACCCTTACCCCCAGCCTCACTCTATAAATAGAGGGGCAGGGGTACAGCAATGGGGACAAGTTTTGAGAGCTCAAGCACGGAAGGAACTCTTCAAACAACTTTCTTTTACTTGTATCAAAGCTTTGTACTTGTAATCATAAAAAAAAGAAGAGAAATAACATATAAAGTGGACGTAAGCACATTCTGGCTGAACCACTATAAATCTGCGTGTCTTTTTACAGTTTAGCCCCTGTTTTTTACGTATTTGCATAAATCACTCAAATTACTAGGAATAACATAAGATCTACTAAGTCATGCAACTTTGAGGTGTTTGTCCATTTTTTGTGCAAACAGACTAAGTCGCAGTTTGAAGAAATAATTTTTTATTAGATTATACATCATATGGTACTAGTGAATTATATCTCAAACAATAAAGGAATAAACACCGACTGAATGGAAGCATAATAAGAACCGATAAACTCTTTGGATTGATACATATTGATGTATGTAATCGTAAGTCTACTAATACCAAAACATTTCTACATACTTCGTTGTATTCAGAAATGAGTTATCACGGACATAACATGTGCATTTGATACACATGTAGTATGTCTATGATAAGCTCATAGAATATAAAACAGAAATACAAAACATAAGATGCGATAGAAAATAAAATAATTCGATCTAATCGAATATGTGAGTATATTGGAAAGAGTTCTAAACAGACGAAAAAATGAATAAAGATTCAATCTCAAAATTCACTCCTCCCTATGACGCATAATGATGCGTCGATAAGGAGTAATCGAACTTTGTTGAACGGTGTATGACAAGTTGTGAGTGACGTTGAGTTAACTTCTTTTTGTAAGCTAGTGTACTTAAGAGTAGTACACTAGGTTAAAATTAATTTCACCTAAATAATACTTTATGAAATCATACAAGATAAGGGTTCATAAGAAACCCCAGCATATCCTAGGCTAAGGAGTTGGTAGATTGTGCAAGTCGAAAGATTACATGTAACAATTGTTCGTGAGGGATCTGGTATGAATCTCTCTAAAAGGAATTTGTGAAGCACTGTTATTAGATGATCAATTTATGTTTTGAACATAAGTATTGCAAACTAAAACCAAATCAGTTTTATATATAATGAAATTCATAAAATGTTAACGAATACCTATTCCGTTGCATTGAGAAACAACTGTTGTATCAAGAAATACCAACTTTGTAGCAAAGGAATTACTTTAAAAATAATTGGTAGTAAAATGGATTTGGATACGATCCAAAAATACTGATTTCGTGGGATGAAATGAAATTAACCTAACCAAAATGAACACAACGCATTAGAATGTGACGCAGCGGATATTACAAAAACAATGTAGATCGTTGAATGTAGCAATCGATGGATTGATGGATACTGAAATGCCCGAATTCGTTGATCCGAAGATACCGAATTTTTAGCTATCTCTGACTCGTTGATCCGAAGATACCGAGAAAGAGATCTACGATTCTTCGATGTTGATCTTGCGCACAAGATACCGTGAATCGGCTTCAACAAACGATGATTCGAGCGCACTCGAATGACGTAAGTGGAGATAGGAGATACACTCGACTACCAATTGAAATTGAAAGCACAAAGCTAACAAAAGAGAATTTTCAATATTCAACAACCTTTTACAAATGAGAGACTCAGCCTATTTATAGGCGTTTTACAACTCATATGAAAAAAAAACAACAAAAATTACATCTCCTAAGTCGGTTCCGAGCTAACAGTCACGACCTAACATAAGTCGTACACGACTTAAGCCCAAACAGTTACAACTCAACACACACAAAAACTTCAAAGAAAATACAAGTACTTAGGTCGGAAACGACCTATAGATGACGACTTACAAACAGGTGCGAGCTAAAAGAAACACAAACGACTCAAGATAAAACGGCTCATCATCAACGGTTCAGATTGACGCGGCATCAAGATCCTTGGCTACAAGCTTTCGCGACTTAACAACATGCGCATCCATATCAGCGACTTAAGGAATTCAATGGCAGAGATTAACTCGTTAGCAGATTCAACGGTATCAGGCTTCAGCGACTTACAAACAGGCGGCATCCCAGATCAACGACTTAAGGAAATCAATGGTTTAGATTAACTCGCAGAAGAATCAACGGCAACATCTTCACGCGACTTACGACTTAAGAACTTCACGAGTTAAACTTCAGCGACTTACGAGTTAATTCTTCTAGGTCGTAACTCGCTTCCTCTTCATGCCTTTTGTTAAGTCGTGGACGACTTATACCTTCAGCTTCGTTAAGTCGTGGGCTTTTACTAGGTCGCTGCCGCGTTATACTAAGTCGCTGGGACGACTTAAAACCTTCGTTAGGTCGCGCACTCGAGTTAACTCGTTCACTTGGTTTCCAGTTAAGTCGTAGCTCCTGCTCACATGCCTCCTTAGGTCGTAACTCGGCACAGTTAGCTCGTTCTTCATCACTAGGTCGTATTCCATTAGATCGGAGCTCATTAGGTCGTGACTCGTTCATTACTTCTACCTTGTTAGGTCGAAGTTCATTAGGTCGGAACTTGTTAATGTGACTGGGATGACTTAAGGTAGCTTCTGTTATCTTGTTAACTCGTAGGTCGTTAGGTTGTTTTCGACCTAAGGAATGGAAGGTCGTTCGCGACCTAAAGAAACTGGCCAATAGCATTAGAATCTTATCCCGGTAGGTCGCTGGAATGATGTAGCTAGGTCGTAACGTGCCTGAATGACTTGCCAACTCGTTTTCCTGCATTTTCATCTCCTTAACTCGTTCATTCTTCCTCACATTAAGTCGGGCGCGACTTAGACTTAGCTTGTGATCATGGTTAGGTCGTGGGTCGTTTGAGCGACCTATAGTATCATGATGCTGGCCTGCATCAGAATGTCCAATAAATATTATTTCACGTTAAAGAGAAACTATGAGTTTCTTATCAATGTCAAGAATAGATAATCCTCAACGATCAGTTAGACCGTTAAGAGTATTTACTTTATTATATGCTATGATGCACAAATTCAAAATGGATTTGAAGTATGGTACCAAAATATGATTTTGATAGTTGTACCCGAAGGGATATGATCAATCGACTACGAATGATTCTTCAAGAGCAAGGCTAATGGATTTGGAATACAATGAACAACATCGATAAGAATTACATCGTAAATTTACATTGTTGAAACTAGCGTAATAAATTCATTATTCAACATGCTCGAGTTGATTTGGATTTACTCACAAAATTATCGCTTGGTAATACTTAGTATTTTGGTACATATATGTTGACATGGAAAATTATAAATAATGATTTAGAATAGATTATTTGCAAATAACAACCAAAATATCTCGAAGTCAGTAGAAGCGAGGTTGAGATTATGGGTATTTTGGATATAATCAAAGAAATGATATGAAAGTATCATTCTATAAGTATCAAAATTGAGTAAGATTTTTATAGAAATGTCAAATTGTTAAATTTTCAATCAAAATGCAAAGGAAGCGTGTGTCCATAACAAAAAACTGTTAAAGGTACCAAAATATTCTAAAAAGGTAAAAATCATACTACTTATTGTTAATGATATACTTATGTTAAAATCTGTAAGAGTTTGGTTGTTTAATACCCGTTATTGGATTTGTAAATTATATGTTTTATAATTAGTATAAAGGATGTTGAAAATGTCTCAAACAATATGTAAAGACATCTTATTAAAATGTTTATTTATTATGGAACATGTAAGATGGATTCTTTATGTATTGACAATAGGAATTATCGTACATATTGTATTATCTACATTATCAAAGTTTTCTTATGTATTTTATGCATGAAGCAAATATCAAATCCAAATTAAGATCACAAAATGGTAGTTTAAAGTATTCTCGGGTATATATGAAATACTAGAGAATTGTTTACAAAAACAACAAACTCCTTATGAAGGAATGTATGGACTTGAACTTCAAAAATGATATTGAGTATTATACATCAATATTAAATTCCTATTCAAACCTTAGTTAAGGAGCTTTAATTTGGAAATGTACTGTTAACCCATTTTTTAGCAAAGCAGATTTCAATTGAATCCAGAAGGCTCAAACGAAGACGAATTTATTCACGGGATGGGAAATGTGAATAGAAGGAATCAAGAATTGGACACTAAAATGTTGGAAGCAAAAATGGCTAAGGCCATAACTCGGCCCCGAGTTATGATAACTTGACACCGAGTTATGGAACCTCCTCATTTCACTTCCTAAGCCATTTGCTACTCCTCTACTCTATTGACTTGACATGAAGTGGTTTTCCTAGAGTTTAGATGACTAATTCTACTGATTGACTAGAATGAAGCAAAGGAAAGTTGATATTAAAGAGATCGCAAGGATTGATTCAAAGATGATTAGAAAATGGCTCGAACAACTCAAGAAATAGATTGGAAATTGGATCAAGTGGAAAGAGCAACTTTGGAATGAAGATCATAAGTCGGGACTGAGTTAAGGGCTTGAATTAGTACCGAGTTACTATCTTAACTCAGATGCACCTGGATTCTCTTGTGTGACTTCGGGCTATCTGCTGGACCTCCTTACTATTAGGCTTCTGATTCCATACCTCCCTAGTTCCTCTTAAATACCAACCTACCTGCAACTTGAAAAAATCTTCTCTCTACAGGATCTCCTTCAACACTCTTTGACTTGGAGCTTCCATTACACTTTCCTCACTTCTATTCTCCTCAATTAACATTCTTAACTTCATTATAAATCTAGGATCCACTAGATTATGCCAGGTCGGATCTAACTAGTTGTAATCCGGAGTGAGAACAAATAATAAGATAGATTGAAGTGGACGTAGGTCGGAGATTACGCTAGACCAGTACAAAAACTTTTGTGTGTTCTTATCCACTTACTTCCTTTTTCTTTTACTTTTATCTGAACTGGCGCTTTCATCTCGATTTTGGACATTGATCCGTTTTTTGGATTAACATTTTGGTCCTTTCACTGAGAACAAAGTTATATATGAAAATTTGAAGCTTAAATATGAGGTTTAGAGAAGATAAAGAGGCTTAATACTAGATTAAAACTGGAGTAAGTTAACCAGACCAGGGGAAAGCCAGGAGGTATCCTTAAATTCTTATCAATTCATCTACATGACCAGAGAAGAGATGGAGAGAACGATGAATTGAGATGCAGGATGGAGTGATAACTAGATAACAAGAAATGCTTGAAGGATTCTTCCAAAGGATGGGACAAAAAGGAATAGCTGGAGTTGTTGGAATTCAGAACCAAGGACAAGAAGCTAATGCTGGAGCACCTGGAGTTGGAGCAAAACAAATTAGAACGATGCCCCTACCAACTGAACAACTCGGTATCGAGAGAACTATACTTGAGGGCAACGCTGGTGTGAGCTTAGAACATGCTGTAATACCAGGAACAAATGATGCTGGAGTTAGAAACGTGAATTAGAATGCAAATGCATACTAATCAGAGGAATATGTGCTAGAGCTACTCCGTAGGAATAGAAGACAGAATGAAACCAAAGGAGCAGGACAGAATGTTAACGTGCGGCCAGTGGAGCACCTGCTAGAGTATGTGCCAGAATTCCCTTACTTGAGCAGGGGCCAGAATATTGCTTTTGAACGAAGACCTTCATTAGATGGTGAAAACTGAATTATTGAATTGGTAAGAAGAATAATTAAAGGGGGACCCCACGATCAGGGTTTGAAGGATGTGAACAGGAATCCATTCACTTCTATTATCCGAAATGCAAGAAATCCTTCTGATTTCAGCTTTTGACGCTAGAAATGTACGATGGAAAGACAGACCCGATGGTTTATCTGATGAGATACATCCAACAAATGAAGGTGTTGGGTGCTTCTAAGGAGGTAATGGGGTAGTGTTTCCCATTATACTTAACGAACTTGGTGGAAATGTGGTTTAGACAACTGGAAAATGGTTCCATTAGCACATGGACCGAACTGGTAAGTAGATTCTTAAGACAATTCACAGTTCATGTCTCGCGACCAAAGAATGTGATGACACTATCAAGCATTAAATAAAGGCCTGGAGAGACTTGAGAAGCTATTTGATAAGATTTAATGCAGCAACAGCTGCAGTCGATAAGCCAGATCCATCATTAATCCTAATGGGGTAGTATTTGGAGTCGCAAGCTAGACCGACTTCAAAGCTGCATTGAAAAGGGATCCACCTATGAATCTTACGGAATTACGCTATGAAGTTAAGAGATATTTGCATCAGGAAGACGTTGAAGCCAAGGATGAAGCCGAGGGTGCTGAAGTTAATGCCATGGATGACAAGGAACTGTCAGGAGCAGGAATAGGAAAGGACAAAGGGAAAAGAAGAGCTAATGATGACTTTGGGGAACCATAACGACAAAGGAGAGGGCCAAAATTCACTTTCTACACTGATTTGAGTGAGAACCCGAAGTGGATATATCTAGACACTAGGCGGAATATCTCTTCGTGAGAACCTACTGACCGGGAGAAATTATCTGGAAAGTTTTACATCTTCCATGAGCTATATGGACATAAAACGAATGAGTGTCGATACCTTCTTGAGTTGATAGAAGAAATGGTTCGGAGTAACCAGGTGCAATAGTATGTGAGGAACTGAACTGCGATGGTGTGGCCAGAGCAACCCCCTTCTGCAGCGGACGCATCAAGGAACAACCAGAGATCTGGTCCGAGACTCGAACCCATTATCGGGATAAACAAGAGTCGAATCTAATTCTCGAGCTTTGCTTTTTCGTAGGGAAGGGTTTAAGCTCCCTTAATGGAGAGCGAGTGGATAGGCTTGTATAAAAAGTAATTCCCCTCATCGAAGAATGAGCGAATGGGCTTGCTTGGTCGTTGATTCCTTTGTTGGAGAGCAAGCGGACTCAGCAAGGATCCGAAGAGATCAAAACCCTATATTGGACGATAAAACGATCCGAAGAGATCGCCCATCTTAAATTAAACATTAAATGATCCGGAGAGATCGTCATCTTAACTTAAACGATAAATGATCCGGAGAGATCACACATTAAATTAAATGAAAATAATCTGGAGAGATCGAACCTTAGAATGGAAACAGATTTGATAAAAGGATTTGAACACCTTGTAATTAAATAAAAATGATAAATCCTGGATGCACATAGGATGATTTTAGATATGTGATGTAATAACTTCGAATGAAATCACATACGTGATGTAATAAGAGATGTGTAATGTAATAACTCCAAATAAAACTAGAATGATTGTGATGTATAAACTACACTTAAGCAGAGTCCAAAGTCTAAGGCTGTAACAGGTTTGGAACAACCCGTTGACAAGAGAATCCGAAGGAACTACACGATTCACCAAGATTAAAGCAGCCGAAGAGCTCTACTATGGAAGACTGATGTCTAGAACTTGCTCTTGAGCAGAGCACACCTTACATTTGAAAGATGTACTTTGGGGTGCAAGTGTTAACATGCTTTTTAGCAAAGAAAATTTCAATTGGATCCAAAAGACTCAAGCGAAGATGAATTGATTCATGGATTTGGAAATGTGAATAGAAGGAATCAAGAATTGGACTCTGAAAAGTTGGAAGCAAAAATGGCTATGGCCATAACTCAGCATCGAGTTATGGAACCTCCATATTTCACTTCTAAGTAATTTGCTACTCCTCATCTACTCTATTGACTCGGCATGAAGTGGTTTTTCAAGAGTTTAATGACCTATTCTACGAATTGATTAGTATGAAGCGAAGGAAAGCGGATATCAAAGAAATCGCAAGGATTGATTCAAAGACGATTGGAAAAAGGCTCAAACAACTCAAGAATGAGATAGGAAACTGGATCAACTGGAAAAAGCAACTTTGAAATGAAGATCATAAACTCGACATCGAGTTAAGGGCTTAACTTGATACCGAGTTATCATCTTAACTCGGATGCACTTGGATTCTCTTGTGTGACTTTGGGCTATCTCTTATACCTCCTTGCTATTGGCCTTCTGACTCTATGCCTCCTCAATTCTTATATAAATACCAACCTATCTGCAACCAGAAAATGATCTTCTCTTCGTTGGATCTTCTTGAACAATCTTAGACATGGAGCTCCTATTACACTTTCCTCACTTTTATCCTCCTTAGCTAACATTCTTAACTTCATTGTAAATTTGGGATACACTAGATTATGGCCAAATCAGATTTAACTAGTTGTAATTCGGAGAGAGAACAACTAATAATAGAGATTGAAGTGGATGTAGGACCGCTTATAATAACTAGAACTGGATTTTACCAGAAGATGTGTAAGCGATAAATTCATCCAAAATGTCATATCACTAGCTAAGGTGACGTGTGAACATTAATATTTGAATTGTTCAATATTAATCACTGTACACCTATGTGTCACACAACTGAACTAATAATGATTCTGAATGAACCACATGATTTAATGGATTTTTAATAATTGAAAATTAATTAAATTAATTAATATTTATGAAATATTAATTATTAAATTTTATTTAATTTATTTGAATGCCATTAGTATTTACTAAAGTGCATATATAAAAGTTATAAACGTGCATATCGATATAAGATATCGGTAGAATGTTTAAGTTTGATTTAAACAAAGTAAACACTAGAAAGGGCTTTAAATAAACAAATAGATATTTATAAAATATTAGTTTTTGAAAATTTTCTTATTTGATTTTTTTCCATTAGTATTTAATAAGTGTGTATATAATAGTTACAAGTGCTCGTATCAGTATACGATATCAATATGAAATTTAAATTGGATTTAAATGGGAATAATACTATTTTTTGGAATCTTTTGGAGCCCAAATAACCCATGTATTTTCTAGCCTTACTTTTAGGAATAAGATAGGTCTTTTTTTAAATGAAATTTTTTTTTATTGAAATGAAAGGAATCAGCGTATATTGAATACTACATTTATTTCCTTTATTAATAAAATGTTCTCTTTGTCATTTGCCTCTCTCATTCTAATATTCTCAAGGAAAAATTTTGATGGGGATGTGGTTCTAAAAATTTCGACACAAAACAAAAGGAAAAAAAGTGGTTATCTCTAGATAATTGCAGATATGCAGATTGATCAGTAGAATATAGGAATTCTTCTTTATTCAAAATGTATTCTCTAAGCTCCATCTGAAAGATAATTTTGATTTATATATATATATATATATATATATATGTAAATTATCATGTTTACATGCCTATACTTCTCCACATCTTCTATTTCTTCTCCATGTATTTTTTTGGGTTATGTATGATTATCAAAGTTCTACTTTTCAATCATTTATTTTGCTATCATGCTGAATCTAATTTCCTCTTTTCTATACCTGTTGGAACTTTAAGTCAATTAATTAAAAATAAATAAAAACAAGTTTATGGTTATATATTTATGAGTTATTATTATAATTGAGCTGTTGCAAATGTATAACGGTTATATATTTATGAGTCAATATTATAATTGAGCCGTTGCAAATGTATTACGGTAATAAATATTCACAAGTCGTTATTATTGAGCCGTTGCAAAAGTTAATGGTATTAAAAATTCATTTTAAATGACAATAAATTCAAATCTATCAACATTCCCTCACTTCAGTAACGCATTCAATTTCCATTCAGCCTATTTAAATGATAGATAGACGGAAGAGAAAATGTGAATAACAGATAATTTTTCTTTCTTCTTCTTTGTCCTCTGCATTTTTCTCTCTTTAAGAATCTTCACAAGCAATTAAACTAGAAAGTGCTATATTTGGAACAATTAGCTATGGTGCAAACAACAAATTAACCAAATTTCAAAGGTTGTTTTATCCTGAGGATGGAGCGGTTGATAGATAGGTTTGCATCTTGAGGCTAAGCCGTAAATCGTCTTAAAGAGAGCGACCTAGTCCACGACTTGGCAGAAAAATTGTTGCAGATTCACATTGAGGTACAACAATTTCAAGATGATCATTGCTTTGATCGTTGACAACTCTGCTACCTCATTGTCGATGTTTAAGGTTCCGACTATATTTGTTGCGCTATTCAGATTCGAAGTCTTTCATTTCAAAATATGGTGCCAAAAGATGGACTTTTTTCTGACTACGAGAAAGGTGGCACATGTGCTGACGAATGAAAAACCAACGCTGCCTAGATAAGCACCAAACGATTTGAAAAAGGCTTTGAAGGACTGGATTGAACATGATTACCTTTGCAAAATTATGTTCTTGATGACTTGAGAAATGATCTGTATGATTACTACAACTTCGACAAGTCAGCAAAGAAGATCTAAGATGCGCTGCAAAAGAAATATGATACCAAAGAAGCTGGAGCGAAAATATATGTCATTAGTTGCTATTTGAAGTTTCAGATGACAGATAACAAATTTGTGGTGGCACGGTCGCACAAGCTATAGAAAATTACGCATGAGATTATCTCCGAAGGTATGGCTTTAGATGAATAGTTTCAGGTTGTTGTGTTAATTGATAAATTATCCCCTAGTTTGAAAGATTTTAAAAATAATCTCAGCCATAAGACTAAGGAGTTTTCTTTAGAGAGTTTTATTATTCACCTTCATATTGAAGAGGAGGCCAGAAAACAGGACCAGAAAGAAGAGGTGCTTATTGTATCTACCAACAACACTAAGAATCCACAAACAAGAGTCCAAAACCAAGTGCGAAAAATTTTAAAAATCAAAATTGCAAACTGAATTAGAACCACAACAATCAGCATCAGAAGAATCAGCATGATACCCCCCTAAAGAATGGTACTGGACAGTTGTTCTTATGTTACAACTGTGGCAAACTAGGCCATATGGCACGAAAGTGTCAGAACATGCCAAATCCTACATCGCAGGCTAACCTGACTGAAGAAGCCCTTATAGTTTTGCTTACTGAGATAAACCTAGTCGGTGGATCAAAAGGGTGGTGGGTAAACACTAGTGCTTCTCTCCATATCTGCTATGATCGTTAAACGTCTAAAACATATATCACTACAAGAAAACTGTCCTTTGGCAGCATTACATATCAACGTTTTAATGCAAAGGATAACCTTGATCCAATCTTAGTTTACAAAATAAAAAATTAGTATACAAAACCGCTGCATAATGCTAAAAATTGGGAGAGCGCTCTCAATTATTTTGGAGCCCGCCTTTCTCAAATTTTTCTTCACCCTTAAATACCACTTTCAATTCATAATATTCCTTCTACCAACTACATTGAATCTGCTTCAATTATTGTAAATCCCCCTTTCATTTTTTCATCTTTCATCATGTTTCTCCTATCAGGTCTCATGACTCAAACTCACCACCATCTCGCTATCGTAGTCTTGCATAGTATTTCTCTTAGCACTGTCATCTCGTAACTAACCATCATCGCCATTACTGTTATCCATTCCCTTTTCTTTCGCGACAACTTAGCTCCAATCCTCAGCCATCGGTCAGCTCTCGTCTTTGTCGTGTAAAAGGGGATAATTTGAATCTGTGTCCTATTTGAAGGTGCTAATTTGATTTTATAAGGAGAAAGAGTTTGCGATTAAGTTGATTAGTCCAATGGAGGAGATACATTTTTAGCAGGGTTGCTTGAACAGTTATTCAATTCTGAGGTTGCGCTTCAGTTGAGATTATGCCTTCCTAATATCATTTAGGTAAAATTCCTAGCTTTCGATTTTGGTTTTGCATGTGATGTGTTTGATGTTTTTATTTACTAAAGTTGTATATTAACCAGTTGTCGTTTTATGTGTTCTGATTTGATGCATTAATTACTAAAGTTGGTTAGTAATGTAAGGTCATGAAATATTAATTAGGAAATCTGTACTTGCAATAATTATCAAGTTAACTGTTCAATTAACAATTATGCATGCATTATTGTTTTTTATAGTAGTTTTGTTATAAACCTAGAAGCTCAAAAGTCTATTGTCTAATGAAACACTAACTTTTGGATATATACTCCTAGTCATATTTTTAAGTTATTCATTACGGCAAGTTCATAAGAGTAATGTGGAGAAAAGGCTTGAATCAATAGAAATCGTCGTAATTATTTGATCTCTGGTTAAGTAACCTTGTGTTAAGGTGTTGTGCTAATAGCTAATATTGCACTGTTATTATCATATAATGTGAATTCATCATGCCAAGTACACTGCAACTAATCCTCTGTTTGAGAAGACTAACTATTTTTCCATTCAGTTCATTATATTTTTATATTATTTTCCCTAATGAAGTAGTTTCTTTGAATAAAAGCTAATGGTCCTGATGTTGCTGAAATTGTTACTTCCTGTATCATTCTATGCCTAATAATGAGCTAATACATATGGTTTGCAAAAGAGAATTATAATATGACAACTTGCTTAGAGGCCTAAAACAATAACATGGAATATAGATAGAACAGTTGAATACATGTCTGGATCTTAATCTTGTTGATACATTCTTGAAAAGAAAACCTCTCTTGCTTACTTTAATGCTCAAAGTGAAATTTTAATTCTAATCTTCCGAAGATACCAGATTGATATTGACATTTATCTGTCTTCTGTTTCTCCCTTCTGGAATCAGTTCTAGATAATACATTGGAGATTTTGTTGCATTGCATTTATCTACATGATGTAGTTAATAAATTCATGGGAATGCATATCTTTTTGGCAAGTGTTTGTCTAAAATATATTTATGATGGACTTATATTATGTGTATACGATGAGCAAATAAAGAAGAAGTACAATGTGGAACATGAAGAAATAAAAAAGATAGTCATTTCTAGCAATGTGAGCACCTCTGCTTGCATCTCCACTGCCGGGATTCAATGGTTTTAAGGTTCGATCCTAACAAGCATAGTGATTTTTAGCATTTTACATTTCACCTTTTTTGTATAGTTATAGATATAGGTATAATGTACACGATATGATGTTTGAATTTAGATTACTTCAATTTTTCTCGGCCTCTATGAGCAAGTGAACTGTAACTAGTGACGGTTGTGACTCCCCACCTCTATACTCACACTAGCCAAGGACACTACAGAGTAATGCCGTCAACTAGCACGAAGAATAAGACTGTTAAGGAGCGACCATCTATGAAATTGATTTGAGCGAGAACCGATATGTCAGATAGTATATCATGCATTTCATTTCAAGAGGAAATCCGACATATCCAATCCAAACTCAAATCTACTACACAGTGGCTATGAGGCCTTCGGAAACAAATATAAAATAAGCATAACACAAATCAGTCACAGATATTCATATAACTAAGGCGGAAACAGATATGAATATAACACATAGAAGTGTACATCAAAGTAGTGGTCATGCAAGATCCACTACCTCACAAAAGAATAGGTACAAGTGCTAGACAAAAGAATATGTATACATCAAGGAGTCTCTATCTCGAATGTATAAAAACAAAGACTACTGAGCTATAGTAGTTAGCCAAAAGTCAGAAGCTAGTCCCTACTAAGAAGTCAAGTGGAAGCACCTGAAACACCCCGGTTTGACCCGAGTATTATTTAAGAAGAAAATAATAAACGAATCAGTCTAGCTAAAAATATCATATAAGATGAGATAGGATAATAAATATGACAAAAATATATGATAACAATAATCTCATATTGTGATAAGTATACATTTGATAACAACAAAAATCATACAATATCCCAAATCTCCTCATACACCAAAAAGAATATCATATTCTTTAGCTTATTTACCAAACCTCAAATATTGACAAAACATATCAATGCAAATCACAAATATTGGTGAAACACAAATTCCAGAAATCAATGATTAGAAATCTAGAAAACACAAAGGGGGAGGCCTATCACAAACAGGAGCATGAAAACTCACCAACACGTGTATCACAAACGAAACGATATTCCATGGTCGCTAACCATCAAGTTTGATCCGAGGCTCCACAAACGGCCTGAAGTCCATGGGTCGCTACCCCACCAATTTGAACCGAAGCTCCACAAACGGGGTTTAGTCCCCCACGCAAACAAAAAGACATCGCACATCGCTAGTCTAAATCACAAAAGATCATCATTGATCGATAAGTGTAAATTACACTAAGCTAGTAAATAAATGAGTTTAGCTTCATGTCCCATAACCACTGGCTTAACTTAAATATTTACGAACACTTGAAAATTGTCATGAGATTTCAATCGAACATGTTCAAGAATTAACGGACGAAGTAAACGCAAGCATTTCATACCACTTGTTTTGCTAAGTAATTTAATTAGATTTCTCATACGAATGAGGTAAAGGTTTGTATATACTAATAGATTGGAAAATGGATTTAAAAATGAGCTTTGTATTAAAAGTAATGTTGAAATCAATTTTGTGAAAGAGTTTGAGTATTACTACTAGTATAGAAACCTTTGTATTTAAAAGTGACAAATCACATAAATGGTTGTAAACACAATATATCACCAAAAATCCTCATTCGACGACGTGAATTCAAACCATAAAAATCGATATCAAATCCCAATCAAATGGATATTCCCAAAAATCCATAAATGAAGTCATCAAAATCGATAATAAATGACAACAACTAATCGGATCAACAAAAATCGATAAAAATTGGAAATCCACTGGAAAATAGGCGAAATGATCAAAAGGCAACAGGACCGGACGTCTGGTTGGATTGGCCAGACGTCTGACCTGGGGTTCAGGGAATTTATTTTCCTTTTCCCCATTTTCTTTTTCATGCCAGAGGCCATCCAGACGTCTGGTAAAGCCTAACCAGACGTCTGGTCAAGTGCTCTAGAATTTTCTTTTTCTGACGTCTTATTTTTTCTCCAGGGACCATAACCATACATCTGGACTTGACAACCTAGACGTCTGGTCACCTGGACTGGGCAATAGTTTGCCTAAGCCATTGATGGCCAAAATGATTCAAAAGCGATCAGACGAGCAACGAAGACTAGGGATTTATGCCAAGCGACAACCCAGCCTTATAGGCTCTTCGATACACCACCAAAAACATGTCCAAACATCCAAGATAGGATCTTTAAAGATTCTGACTTCAAAATACCAAATTGGAAAATTCATTAAACCAATTCAAATCAAAAGCGAATGATCATGAAATAGATGTTAGGAATTCATACCTAACAACTATCAAAGGTATAGACATAGATGTGAGTTCAAGAACTCACCTTTAAACCCAAATATAGAAATGAGGAGCTCTAAAACGAGCTAAGATTGATTTCTCTTCAACAACACCCCTAGAATCTTCAATCTATTATCAAATGAAATGAATTTCCTAAGTTAGGTTATAGGAATTTCTGAAAATTGAAGAGAGATAGAGATGGAGAAGGTGAAGAGGATGCTTACCTAAGCTTCTCTTTGATTTTAGAACAAGAACTTGAATTTCCTAAGAGAACTAGGGCTTAGGAATTTCTAATCTCCTCTCCTTTCCTCCATTTTTCCTTTTGCTTGAGTGTTAGGAAATGTTATAAATGAATGAAGAGAAGTGGAGTGGAAGTTGTTATTGCAGAGGAGTTGGGTTCTCTGTTAGGTTAGTGGGCTGAAACCCAAACCCAAAGCCCCAAATGAAAATATCAAAATTCTAATCAACTCCAAACATATCGATGTTTATACTCAAAAAGGTCGCAAACGCTGTTTTGGACTCAATGGAAGTGGTCCCAAGTCCGGATTCGACCGTTTATAGAAAGTCACATTTCGGACTTTAAATTCAACTAACGATGCTATATTTAAATAAAACATTTAAATATATAATCGTAAAATATGCTGGTTGTTACAGACTCCCATCCTTAAAGAAATTGCGTCCTCGCGATACTTAAGAAGAAAATAAAGAGTAATAACCACACAAAGGCATAACAACTCAAAAGAAGTTCACCCTAAGGAGCACGAGAGAGTAAGTCCAGATGTGTTCGCTCGATGAATTCTCTGGATTCCCAAGAACAATCCTTAGGATTTGCGGACCAATAAACTTTCACAAGCGGAACATCTTTATTACGAAGGCGTTTAACCTCCATGGCAATGATACGAATAGGATGTTGCTCATAAGTCAAATTAGGTGAAACTTCAATTTCTTCAATAACACCGGGCTCAAGAATAGAATCGGAATCTCCAAGGCATTTCCATAGTTGAGAAACGTGGAATACGGCATGAATAGCATAAAATTGAGCCGGTAATAAAAGGCAATAAGCCACGGAACCAATGCGTTCGGTGATGGAAAATGGACCAATATATCGAGGTGCTAATTTTTCCGATCGACTGAAACGCACAACACCCTTCATAGGTGAAACACGAATGAATACCAAATCTCCCATAGAAAATTCCAATTTCCTTCTTCGGTTATCGGCATAGGATTTTTGTCTACTTTGAGCTTCTTTCATCCTATGACGAATAAGGTCAATCTTTTCTGTGGCATCACGAATAAAATCTGGACCTAAAACCGGCTTCTCACCGGCTTCAAGCCAACACGAAGGAGATCGGCATGGCCTTCCATAAAGTGCCTCGAAAGGTGCCATACCGATACTAGATTGGAAGCTATTGTTATAGGAAAACTCAACAAGAGAAATATGATCTTCCCAACTTCCACCAAAATCAAGAACACATGCACGAAGGAGATCTTCAAGAGTCTGATTCACACGCTCGGTTTGTCCATCGGACTGAGGATGATAAGCGGTGCTAAAATTAAGCTTCGTTCCCAAAGCTTTTTGAAGACCTTTCCAGAATCCACTAGTAAACAATGGATCACGATCACTAACAATAGAGGTAGGAACTCCATGCAATTTAACAATCTCCTTGACAAAAAGTTTAGCCAAAATAGGTACGGTCCGATTGGACCGAACGGGAATAAAATGGGCGGACTTTGTAAGTCTATCTACTATCACCCATAGGCTATCATGGCCCGAACGAGAACGGGGAAGACCATCAATAAAGTCCATGGAAATTTGATCCCACTTCCCTATTGGAATTTCCAAAGGTTGCAATAACCCACCGGGCCTTTGGTGCTCGGCCTTAACAAGTTGGCAAGTCATGCAACGCTTAACAAAGTTAGCAATATCGGATTTCATTCCCTCCCAATAATAAAGTCGCTTCATATCCGCGTACATTTTACTACTACCGGGATGAATGGAAAATTTAGAACGATGTGAATCTTCTAAAATATCTTTACGAAGATCAATAATATTTGGTACAATAAGTCTACCAAATTTTCGAATACTGCCACGAACATCAATATCAAAGTCTTTTAAACCTTCAATATCAATTTTATCCCTACAACTTTGGCTAAGAAGAACCAATTCGGGATCATAGATTGGAAGCTATTATTATAGGAAAACTCAACAAGAGAAATATGATCTTCCCAACTTCCACCAAAATCAAGAACACATGCACGAAGGAGATCTTCAAGAGTTTGATTCACCCGCTCTGTTTGTCCATCGGACTGAGGATGATAAGCGGTGCTAAAATTAAGCTTCGTTCCCAAAGCTTTTTTTGAAGACTCTTCCAAAATCCACTAGTAAATAATGGATCACGATCGCTAACAATAGAAGTAGTAACTCCATGCAATTTAACAATTTCTTTAACATAGAGTTTGGTCAAAAGAGGTACGGTCCGATTGGACCGAACGGGAATAAAATGGGTGGATTTTGTAAGTCTATCCACAATCACCCATAGATCCTGTCATGACCCGAACGAGAACGGGGAAGACCGTCAATTAAGTCCATGGAAATTTGATCCCACTTCCAAACGGGAATGTCTAAAGGTTGCAATAACCCACTGGGCCTTTGATGCTCGGCCTTTACGAGTTGGCAAGTCATGCAACGCTTAATGAAGTTAGCAATATCAGATTTCATTCCATCCCAATAATATAGTCGCTTCATGTCCGCGTACATTTTACTACTAACGGGATGAATGGTAAATTTAGAACGATGAGAATCTTCTAAAATGCCTTCAAGAAGATCACTAATTTTCGGCACAATAAGTCTACCAAATTTTCGAATGCCTCTACGAGCATCAATATCAAAGTCTTTCAAACCATCAATATTTCTATCCCTACAACTTTGGCTAAGATGAACCAATTCGGGATCATGCTTTTGAGCTTCAAGAATGCGGTCTAAAAGAGATGGATGAGCCTCCAGGCTACATAAAACAAGGGATGAACACGAATTGCATTCACGATCTCGAATCTCACAAGTGGACAGAGTCTCGAGGTCATTCAATTCGGATATCATCATGGAGACAACCACTTGTTGCTTACGACTAAGGGCATCGGCAACATGATTTCCCTTTTCGGGAATATAGAGAATATCCAGATCATAAGATGCAAGGAATTCGAGCCAACATTGTTGACGCAAATTAAGTTTCTCTTGAGAAAATAAATACTTCAAAGATTTATGATCGGTGTAGAGAACAAATTTCTCTCCCAAAAGATAATGATGCCAAATTCTAAGAGCGAAAACAATGGCTGCGAGCTCTAGATCATGAGTGGCATATCTAGTCTCGGCAGGCTTTAATTGTTTAGAAGCATAAGCGATAACACGTTCTCTTTTGCATAAGAACCGCACCCAAACCAACACGACTAGCATCAGTATAACCAATCAAGTCTTGGTTCCCTTCGGGAATCACAAGAATAAGAGCAACAGAAAGGAGTTCTTTTAATTTTTGAAAAGCAGCTTCTATGCTAAATCATTTATTTATGATCCTCTTTCCCGAAAAGCTAAGACATTCAAATTATGATTAACTTTATGTATTCATCTTTTTAGAAAAATTTACCTATTACAAGTCAATTTATTGTGTCTGGCTGTCTCATCATAGCGTTTAGGAGATTCCTATCGATAAAGTTGATCAGGCGCATCGACCGGAATTCTTAAAGCACTCAATTGGCAATATAACACAAAATCATCTTTTATATGATAAACATGTCACTTATAAAATTTACAAATATTCTTTGCTTGTCTTAATAACAGAATCAATTATACTTATAAATATATCTTATTAGAAAGATTTGCAATTTTAAATTGTTGTTTTCATCCATAATCAATGAATACAAGGATGGACTCATCGAGATATTCGCAGAATACTCTATTCATAAGATGGATTAAATAAGCTGGAGGGTTCGTTAAACCTAATGACATAACGAGTCACTCATAAGAATCATAACGAGTGCGGAATGCGATAAGGGGAACGCTACCCTCCGAAACTCGTAGCTGATGAAAACCAGTGGCAAGGTCAAGTTGAGAAAAGACCTTAGCACCTCTCAATAGATCTCTTAGGTGGTAATCCTAAGACAGGCTCAAAGATATCGGGAAACCCACGAATTACTTGAATGAGGGAAATAACATCTTCCTCATCATGTGGGTTTAAAGAATAAAATGATGCCACCGAATTGAAATCGAAATCATTAAGAACAATAAAAATCTGCTTAATAGATTGAGGATGTCGAAGATGGATAGTTCTCTCGGGATATAGGATATGGGCTTCATAACGATTAAGCCAATCCTTTCCCAAAATCAATTCCGAAACCTAAGTAGCGCATAACATGCAAATCGGATCGGAAAGCATAATCAAATAAAATAATCCCGACATTTTTACAAAGTAAACTGAGTGTTGTGGATCTACCAACCAGATTCGCAATTCTCGGTGAAGTCATCAAAGCCATAATATTTAAAGAAAAAGTATCAACAAGTTATTTTGATATAAAAGAAGGAGATGCACCTGTATCAAAAGAATTCGAATAGGATAATCACGAAACAAAATAATGCCATTAAGGACAGAATGAGAAATACCTTGATCAAGAAAAGTGTTACTAGAAGCTTGCACAACATTCAGCTTTCCCTCTCTCCTACTTTAAAGTATGGGACATGAAGATAAAAGATGACCCAAACCTTTGCAATAGCGACAAGTAAGGGGCTTCGGACACTTATTTGCATAGTGGTCCTTAGAACTACAATTGTAGCATACTCCACGATTAGGGATTGGAGTCTTTGCTACTGAAGTTGCTTGCTTCACTTTCTTGTTGGGATTAGGGCTTTTGAACTTAATATGCCTCTTCTTGGAAACCCTAATATCACCATCACTTTCTTTGTCGGCCTCTTCAAGTCGAAGAGTGATATCTACAAACTGGTCGAAAGGCACTTCTAATTTCAGAGGTAAAACATTTTTAGGGTTCTTATTCAAAGCACGGATAAACCTTTGATTCTTTACAAGATCCAAAAGTTGTTGGGCAGACATGAATATACCATCCAGATGAGGACCACTAGATTGACCAGTGTTAGGACTGCCAGATCTAACCATCTTTCCTTCTTTATGAAAGGAAGAACGAAGAGGAAAAAGGTTATTATCAGAATGAATTCAAATAAGCTTGATTGGTAAAACAAAGCATCATAAAATAAAATAGGATAGAACGGGTCCTAAGACTCGGATTAAATCCTAAGGCACGATTCCTAAGAGAGACTTAGGACAATGATCCTTGCTAGATTATTCTACATTGTTCCGAAGTTTTCCTCTGATACCAAGCTATGACGCCCCACCTCTATACTCACACTAGCCAAGGACACTACGGGGTAATGCCGTCGACTAGCACGAAGAATAAGGCTATCGAGGAGCGACCATCTGTGAATTGATTTGAGCAAGAACCGATATGTCAAATAGTATATCAGGCATTTCATTTCAAGAGGAAATCCGACATATCCAATCCAAACTCAAATCTACTACACAGTGGCTATGAGGCCTTCGGAAACAAATATAAAATAAGCATAACGCAAATCAGTCATAGATATTCATATCACTAAGGCGGAAACAGATATGAATATAACAAATAGAAGTATACATCAAAGTAGTGGTCATGCAAGATCCACTACCTCATAAAAGAATAGGTACAAGTGCTAGACAAAAGAATATGTTTACATCAAGGAGTCTCTATCTCGAATGTATAAAAACAAAAACTACTGAGCTATAGAAGTTAGCCAAAAGTCAGAAGCTAGTCCCTGCTAAGAAGTCAAGTGGAAGCACCTGAAACACCCCGGTCTGACCCGAGTATTATTTAAGAAGAAAAATAATCAACGGATCAGTCTAGCTATAAATATCATACAAGATGAGATAGGATAAGAGATATGACAAAAATATACGATAACAATAATGTCATATTGTGACAAGTATACATTTGATAACAACAAAAATCATACAATATCTCAAATCTCCTCATACACCAAAAAAATTATCATATTCTTTAGCTTTTTCACCAAACCTCAAATATTGACAAAACATATCAATGCAAATCACAAAAATTGGTGAAACACAAATTCCAGAAATCAATGATTAGAAATCTAGAAAACAGAAAGGGGGAGGCCTATCACAAACGGGAGCATGAAAACTCACCAACACATGTATCACAAACGAAACGCTATTCCATGGCGCTAACCATCAAGTTTGATCCGAGGCTCCACAAACGGCCTAAAGGCCATGGGTCGCTACCCCACCAATTTGAACCGAAGATCCACAAACGGGGTTTAGTCCCCAACGCAAACAAAGAGACATCGCACATCGCTAGTCAAAATCACAAAATGATCATCATTGATCGATAATTGTAAATTACACTAAGCTAGTAAATAAATGAGTTTATCTTCATGTCCCATAACCACTGGCTTAACTTAAATATTTATGAGCACTCAAAAATTGTCACGAGATTTCAATCGAACAAGTCCAAGAATTAACCGACGAAGTAAACGCAAGCATTTCATACACTTGTTTTGCTAAGTCGTTTAATTAGATTTCTCATACGAATGAGGTAAAGGTCTGTATATACTAATAGATTGAAAATGGATTTAAAAATGAGCTTTGTATTAAAAGTAATGTTGAAATCATTTTTGTGAAAGAGTTTGAGTATTTACTACTAGTATAGAAACCTTTGTATTTAAAAGTGACAAATCACAGAAATGATTGTAAAAACAATCTATCACCAAAAATCCACATTCGGCGACGTGAATTCAAACCATAAAAACCAATATCAAATCCCAATCAAATGGATATTCCCAAAAATCCATAAATGAAGTCATCAACGTCGATAATAAATGACAACAACTAATCGGATCAACAAAAATCGATAAAAATTGGAAATCCACTCGAAAATAGGCGAAATGACCAAAAGGCAACAGGACCAGACGTCTGGTTGGATTGGCCAGACATCTGACCTGGGGTTCGGGGAATTTATTTTCCTTTTCCCCATTTTCTTTTTGATGCCAGAGGCCATCCAGACGTCTGGTATAGCCTAACCAGACGTCTGGTCGAGTGCTCTGGAATTTTCTCTTTTTTGTCGTCTTATATTTTTTTTCTCCAGGGACCATAACCAGATGTTTGGACTTGACCAACCAGACGTCTGGTCACCTGGACTGGGCAACAGTTTGCGTAGGCGATTGATGGCCAAAACTATTCGGAAGTGATCGGACGAGCAACGAAGACTAGGGATTTATGCCAAGCGACAACCCAGCCTTATAGGCTCTTCGATACACCACCAAAAACATGTCCAAACATCCAAGAGAGGATCTTTAAAGATTTTGACTTCAAAATACCAAAATTGGAAAATTCACCAAACCAATTCAAATCAAAATCAAATGAACATGAAATAGATGTTAGGAATTCATACCTAACAACTATCAAAGGTATAGACATAGACTTGAGTTCAAGAACTCACCTTTAAACCCAAATATAGAAATGAGAAGCTCTAAAACAAGCTAAGATTGATTTCTCTTCAACAGCACCTCTAGAATCTTCAATCTATTATCAAATGAAATGAATTTCCTAAGTTAGTTTATAGGAATTTCTGAAAATTGAAGAGAGATGGAGAAGATGAAGAGGATGCTTACCTAAGCTTCTCTTTGATTTTAGAGCAAGAACTTGAATTTCCTAAGAGAACTAGGGCTTAGGAATTTCTAATCTCCTCACTTTTCCTCCATTTTTCCTTTTGCTTGAGTGTTAGGAAATGTTATAAATGAATGAAGAGGAGTGCAGTGGGAGTTGTTATTGCAGAGGAGTTGGTTTCTTTGTTAGTTTGGTGGGCTTAAACCCAAACCCAAAGCCCCAAATGAAAATATCAAAATTCTGATCAACTCAAAATATATCGATGTTTATACTCAAAAAGGTCTCAAACGCCGTTTTGGACTCAATGGAAGTGTTCCCGAGTTCGGATTCGACCGTTTACAGAAAGTCAGATTTCGGACTTTAAACTCAACTAACGATGCTATATTTAAATAAAACATTTAAATATATAATCGTAAATTATGCGGGTTGTTACACTAGTCGTTTTAAAAAAAAATATCTACCGCGGTGTGAAAACTAAATTTACTTTTTAAAAAAAACGAGGCATCTCCCTTGAGACCTTGATAAGCAAATTTGTATCTTCAATGGCATTATTGCCTTTTTTAGAACGAGGTTATAGACAGTGATCTGCATTATTTCTTTGTTACACCTTAACATAAGGTTATAAATAATGAATAGTATCTTATTGCATCTACATGCATAGTCTAAAGGTATAGATAGTGATGTTGGAAAATTTGTACATGCACTTCTAGTAAATTTGGATTAAACTTTCCTTAGATGTTGATTAACATAGAAGGCTTTAGTTAGAATAACATTTGATGTTGGACAATACTATTATATTCAATGAAGTAATGCATAATGTGTAAATCATGATTATAAAACTAATACAATGTTAAATATATACACAACTAGCATAACAAACCAGAAATAAAAAATTGGATTAAAAAAATAGGATTAGTTTTTGACTAAATATAACCTTTGTTTTACATAATAAATATATACATTATCTTAGGAGACCTATGTTGCAATAGGAAAGGCAATAAGATCCTTGGCTAGCTTCTACTCAAAAGCTGGCCCTTTTGCAACTCTCTCTGAAGAAGCTAGGACAAGTATCCTTAATGACGGGAATGTTGCTGAAGAAAACCTGTAAAATACTCCTGGTATGAGTCGTGCATACTTGTTTTACAAATTACTGGTTTTTCTCTTGGATATTTTATGTTGACATGCAGTTCTAATTAATATTGTCTTTATACATTTTGCTGTGTCAAATTATGAGGAAATTTGGCTAAACTGGAATTTAAATTAGCCAAGATATTAACGCTTTAATGAGATTTTCATTATCTTACCTCTGCAGTGCTATCGGGTAAGCTTCTATTTTATTTTATTTTTGGTTATGAAGTTTTTCTCCTTGTGAATGGATGGCTTTGTCCAGATTGGAATTCCCTTTCTCGAGCTACTGAGAGGCTTACATGAGTTAAAATATAGGTGCATTTTTTTGAATAAAAAAGGAGCATAGGAGATAAATATAGGTGCATGTTGTTGATGTTGATTTTCTTCGATTTCATTTACATAATTAGGTTGATCCATATACGAATAAATATTAGGTTGATATTTGAGTTAATTTAATTAGATCATTGGATGTTCCTCCCTGGATCATTGGAGTCAAGTTAATTAAGTTGATATCCGAGGTAGACATTAACGTTATTCATTTCCTTGAAATAATTTCTCTTCAGCTATTATCCTCTATCAATTATCATGGTCGGTGTGGGTGATGGACCGTGGGATGCGATGTAGCAGTTTGATGATTGCATAAAATTGATAATATTCAAGTAAATCAACTTTTGTAATAATAATTTTAAAATGTATACTTTGAAATCAAATATATGTACCCATGTACATGAATGTTAGTTCACAGAAATGATGACATCTATATTCTATAATATATATATATATTGATATGGTTGTGTCCTTCCTGTTTGTATTCCAAATTTTATTTGCTGAAGATAGAGCCATACGCAAATGATATTTTGTTTACTAATCACAATTCAAATTATTTTACAGTTTGTGAACTTCACAAAGATTATGTCTGCGAACACAGAAGTAAACAAAAAAGAGGCTGCTTTCGCACTAGCAGCTTTCATGGAAATACCGTTTTAATACCGAGCAATCCAAATTCTTAGACTTATACAGTACATAAAACCATACTAATATATTGTTAAATTCATAGTTTAACGTACTACATGCAATTTATAATTACATGAGCATTCTTCGTGTATGAATTGTTCATCATTCTATTTCATATATCTGCTACTAATTCTCATTGAACTTCAATTTGACAGGTTCGAGCTCAATTCAATTTCGGGCCTTTGACTGTCTTTTTATCTATTAACTACTTGGATAGGTTCCTTTCCCATTATGAACTTCCAGTACATTAAGTTGAATTGACTCTGTATAAAATTTGAATAGCAACATGTAACTAAATGCCTTTAATTCAATCTCTGCCTCTTATAATCAGAAAGGCAAAGAATGAATGACGCAACTACTATTTGTAGCTTGCTTACCTTTAGCTTCCAAATGGAGGAGACTGAAGTTCCCCTTCTTATAGATTTTCAGGTAATGACCACAGACAAAACCTAATTAGTGATACTTTTTATACTTATTTCTTTACTTTTTATTCTTATTTCTATATGACATTCTTTATTGACTGGTTATTTGAATTTGGTGAAACAGTTGGGTGAAGCAAAATATGTATTTGAATCTAAAACCGTACAAAGAATGGAAATTCTAGTCCTTAGCACTCTCGAATGGAGAATGCGAGCAGTGATTCCATTATCTTTTTTGGACTACTTTATCAACAAATTCAGCAATGGCAAATTTGAGATCATGTTAGTGACATCTAGTGCTACTGAGCTTGCTCTGATTTCAATTCCAGGTCTTTCGTTTCTTTCTTTCTTTGTTCTTTTTTTTCTTGCAATGTAGAACATTCCTACCATTTTTCCATAGTTTTCAAGTATCACCCAGTATGACCATAATATTGCAGTTTATAAATTTGCACTTGTAAGAGCATCCAAATATAATAAGTTTATAAATAACTAGTTAACTATGTTTTATAAAAATTAAACGTGTCTATAATAATAATAATAATAATAATAATAATAAATTAACCAAGTTTATAAAAGTTAACTAAGTTTTATAAAAATTCAATAAGTTTATAAAATTAACTAAGTATTACAAAAATATAACTAAATAATAATAATAATAAATTTTAAGAAAAAATAACTAGGTATAATAATAATTATTATTATTATTAAACGAGTCTATAATAATAACAATATAATAATAATAATAAATTAATTAAGTTTATAAAAATTAACTAAGTTTTATAAAAATTTAATAAGTTATAAAATTAACTAAGTATTATAAAAATATAATTATACAACAAGAATAATACATTTTATGAAAAATTAACTAAGTATAACAATAATAATAAATAATTTTATAAAAATTTACTAAGATTTATAATAATAATAATAATAATAATTAAAGGAGTCTACAATAATAATAATAATAATAATAATAATAAATTAACCAAGTTTATAAAAATTAACTAAGTTTTATAAAAATTCAATAAGTTTATAAAATTAACTAAGTATTACAAAAACATAACTAAATAATAATAATAAATTTTATGAAAAATTAATTAGGTATAATAATAATAATAATAATAATAATAATTAAACGAGTCTATAATAATAACAATATAATAATAATAATAATAATAATAATAAATTAACTAAGTTTATAAAAATTCAACAAGTTATAATAATAATATGTTAACTAAGATTTATAATGATGATGATAATAATAATAATAATAATAATAATTAAACGAGCCTACAATAATAATAATAATAATAATAAATTAACCAAGTTTATAAAAATTAACTGAGTTTTGTAAAAATTCAATAAGTTTATAAAATTAACTAGGTATTACAAAAATATAAATAATAATAATAATAATAATAAATTTTATGAAAAACTAACAAGGTATAATAATAATAATAAATAAACGAGTCTATAATAATAACAATATAATAATAAGCATAATAAATTAACTATAATGACCCGCTTTTCCGTACCCCTTGAATAGACACTAATCTCCATCTATTTACTCAAGGTGAACGAAAAACCGAACCATTAGGGTTTTAAAAGAAGAGGTAGAAGAAAAGATAGAAGAAAAGAGAAAGAAGAAACAAAAGAACAACATCAGAACAGAAACAATATCAGAATCTCACATATCGCAGCGGAACAATATACAATAGATAATTACTAGTCTTTTAAAACAAAGAACTATATCAGTTTATACATACATCAATCATCAGAGTCAATATACAACAATGGACAGTTATATAACTGGTCCTCATACAGAATACATAGCGGAATAAATATATAAGATACAAATACTACGTCTCGCCATCCAGCTTGCTTCCAAAGCTCCAGAATATCCAGAATATCCTGATAATATAACTCTAGGCTGCCCGTGTCGAAATTGGTGGGCACCCAGAGTTTAGAAGGAAACAATAAACTCCGAGTCAGTCATGGTGACTGGTGTGAGATCGTAAAACAGTTATTCTTTAAAATAACAATAGGATAATTTTAAAGTCAATTCGAAATGCTTTTGGAAAATGAAACTACCATAAGACCTCCCACCACACACACAATGCAAACGCAGAATTGGAGGAGATTTCTTCTTATGATAGTCAAAGATGCTTACTACGTAAAATCAAATCATTTTTGATATTATTATTAGTGCATAGTGTAGAAAACATTTCGAAAGTATAATATCAATCTTAGCCAACATACGACCAGTATCGTATGCCTACTATAGCTACTATGTTCAATAGCAGGTTACCGCCACATTCCATAGCAGGTAATACAACTAAAACCGTACACGTCGCGTATTGTTTCTTTGGATTTCCAACAAATGGTCAGGCTAAGGAACTTCCTTTCCTCCTACCGAATAGGATCGCCTCTGGCTGGACGTCCCGAGAGACAAACTGCTCTCTGCCAAACAAGGCCGGGTTACCCCTGTAACAGGTAACTCACGAATATGTCATCACCCGGTCCTTTGGGACCTTTATCCGAGCGCTCGATATCCAACATCACACATCATAAAGAAAGTGTATCCACATGAGTAAGTATCTGGGCTCCATACCATGATACCACCCCTTTCCAGAAGGAAATGACATACCCTAAAGGGCGCGACCCTCATAACCTTGCCGCAACATTCCTGTTTCGACCATTTCCGGGTTGTTGAGGCTCGATGAAGTCTCGTCCACAAAGCTACGCTTTCTCAAAAAGCCCTGCTTCGGGTCAAACAAAATGATCAACCTATGATCACAAAGATATAAGATCAAACAAATGATCATATCGCAAATGATCAAACACTGATCATTTCACAGCAACACTCGGTATGCCACGTTACCAAATTGGGATATATTGCTGATAAAGTTCAACTACATAACCTCTGAGCTCGTACGTCTCAGAGAAGGGTGTTAAGCTAAGAGAATAAATTCTCCGCCACCAACAGAAATGTATTTGAAAGAAATCAGCTTTATATCTCAAATTGTAACGTCAGACACACAATCCATACAAGTCTGTTCCGGGATCGAACAGAACCGAAGGCACTTCTCACGAAGCCCTTGCACATCCGGATAATTTTCAATCACGTCGGAACTTCCCGTCACTAAGGGTGATAAAACCTCTAAACCGGGGATCAGCCGATGTAGAGTAACTCGACGGTAATCCTTCCGTTTTCAAAAATATCCGGTCTTCAACACCGGTCTTCAAATGCGATTCATAACGACGTATCACATATTCGGAATGGGTTATACGACCCCATGGTCCTTTCCCGGCTAACCCGAATAGTGAGCGATTATTTCAAAAATAAGTGTGGCATTCAAATTCATCCAATTCACAACAAATACCTATCTAAAGGTAATTATTGATAGTCGGTTATTTAACTATCAATAAAGATGCGCAACATCATCAGATTCCAAATAATTTTCCAAATTATTTATTCTTCAAAAATATCTTTATTAGATATATTATTTCCACACTTCAAAAATAAATCAACGTTTATTTTTAAACAACTTCCCTTTCTTTATAAATTCCATAGTGAATTTATATTTTCAAAATATCTACAGATATACGATTTTCAAATCGTTTTCAATATTCAATCTCGATTTATCTTTAAGAAGATAAAATCTCAAAACATTTCATTTCATTTTGGAAAAGCAATTCCATACTTATTTAATAATAAGTGTTTCACAAATCTTTTATTTTCAACATTTGAAAATATTCGATATACTTGAATCAAAATTAAGTATATATTCATTCTTTAAGGAAACCATTCTTTTAACACATTTCATTTGAGTCAAAACGAATGTTACGTAAAACATCGTTACGACGACTCAAAATCACTAGTATAGGGATTCGGAATTTAGATAGATATATGAATCCCAATACTACACAAAACATTTCCTTTCGGAAATCATTTACTATAACAACAGTGTTATAGTCCACCATTTCCTTATTTTTCGAAAACGTCTATTTCAACAATAAAATGTTGAAATCTATGGTTTCGATATTTAACACATTTTAAAACATCTTTTAAAACCATTACTTCATTTCGTAATATCACTTTCCCAAAACATATCCATTTTATTTAATAATATATTCACTGTCCAAAATCGTGAATATACTTCACTAACCACATTTCAATCTTTTCTACACATTTTATTTCAATAATAATTCGCTATCCAAAATCGCGAATATATCTCCTTTAAAAATCTTCTGCATTTAATTTATCAAATTCTATCGATTTCGAATTTATAAAACAACGTTTATAAATTTTATTTCTATTTTCTAACGACTTCAATTTAATAAATCTCCTTTATTAATAATTCGATAAATATTCCATCTAAAGGTAAAAATCCAATTTATAAGTTAATCTCTTATAAATCTTTTATTCTATAACTTCATTCATTTTTAACTTCACAATATAAATCTATTAATTTCATTCACTTATGAAATCCATTTATACTTCTTTTTAACACTTATAAAATTCGTTTTATAAGTCCAATATTTTGATTTATAAAATATCAATTTTATAAATCTTTATATACCAATCGTTTATAGTTATTCAAGAATCCCAACTTAACCCATTTTATAAATAAATCGACTTTTATTTCAAAAACGACACTTCGGTTGTATTTCACTAAAAATTATAACTTTTATAACTTTAAAATTTTACGTTTATAAATCGATTCAAAAATTCCATAAAACGTATATTTTCACAAATCACTTTAAAAACCCTTTTAAAGTAAAAGTCGTTATTTTTAAATTTCAAAACTGAATCCGATGATGCAACAACATCAATTAGTCCATCACAACAGTCAATATCATATATCAATATGATAACAGAATATACATCAATATCTGTAAATAAGTAAATACAGTTGAGGAATCCAGTTGGATCCCTCCAACCTGTTTCCCTGCATCCAAAGATGTTAGCACAATACCAATTCCGCTCCAGTACGGAATTATCGCGGTATATGGGTTTAATAAATATTATCCGCTTACTAACGGCGCAATAGGGTCTCATCCGCAATACGAGGCGGGAAATCAATCAATCCAATATATACATATGCCAATATGTATATATTGCTATATATAGATATATATCCTACTATATCTAATATCACATTTAATAGCAATCAAATCAGTCAATAAATAACTGCAAAAATTCCACATTCAATTTGAGTGAGAAAATCTCACCTTGATTTTAATTCTGATTTCAGCGTTTATTTCGAATAAAATTAAACACGCGTTTAATTTTACCCGAAATTCAAACTAGCTCCAAATGGCTCCAATTCAGTTCCATAGCGAAGTACACGTCGAGACGATTCCAACGCATTTTGTTTCATCGAAATCTGATAACGTATGACCAAGATACAACATTTTAAACATTACACGATATAAATTATAATTTATTTACAAATTATTTTTAATTCCAAACCCACAGTTTATCGTCACCGTTCGTTTTCCTTGATGAGAATCTGGCCCGCACGCTACTACTTCTTCCCCTACGTTCTAAACGCGTGAAAGCTCCAGTACAAAGAACCCACGCGGCCGCCACTTAACCCTATTTCAACGCGACCCATTATCCATTTTCACGACGATCAGTGAACTCCGTTCGAAAGCCCATGCCTCCATCTACCATCGTGCCAAAAATCGCCCAGCTCGGTCATGCCTCTTGCACACAAAACGATGTCGAACGTGACGACTTCGTGGTCTATTTGCCGATGATTCACCACCCCATATTCGATCACAGCCGTTCATATCGAAGGTCTCCTGAAGCTCTACGTTTTTGTAGTTGGGGTCGTTGCCTAAAAACGTGTAGATGAAGAGATTGGAGAGGAAGAAAATTGATGTTTTCTGGGCGTTCATTGATAACTGGCGGCTGGGGCATTTTGAAACCCTAGCTCTTTTTTTTTATTTTGTGAATAAAAGATGGCCTATTTATAGAAAATATCGAACGGTTTATCCTCCGAAATTTCCAAACTCCGATTTACGCGCGGTCACTATCGTTTCTAGGGTTTATCCCGCGCTCCGGACACAATGGAACAGGTTTCGATAGCAAATTCGATCGTCTGTGTGAGCTATGACAATAAACGATCAATTTAACTTAAACCGATTTAAATTGATTTCGAGGCGTTTTGGCTTGCCCCGGACAAATGGTAAATCCAAAAATTATGAAATTTGAAATCTTACAATAAAATCACATTACGGATCCGATGAAACTGGTTTCGTCAAAATCCGAGACCGTTTGAAAAATGACTATTTTAACTCGACGATTTAAAATTAAAACGATATCGATGCGTTTCAAGCTGCCACGGTCAAACGATAACTCCGATGGATACGAAAATTGAAATCCGATAATAACTAACTATTACGGATCCAATGGAACTGGTTTCGTTCAATTCTGAGACTGTTCGAAAATTGGCTATTTTTACAGTCGATAATTAAATATTAAAATATTCGATTTTCACAAATTAACTCTAAATTCAATTTTAAAAGTTCTATAACCTTTCTATAACTCCAGTATGATTAAATAAAATTTTACAAATCATTTTAAACTCGTTTTTCAATTATTTCTGGAATTTAGCTATTAATTTATCGATTTAATTAACCAAATTAAATCCAATATTCGAATAATAAATTATTCGACTTCTAAATTCCATTTATTAATATTTAAAATCAATTAAATATTCAAATTTTAATTATCAAAAATTCTGGGTCGTTACAGACTTCCCCCCTTAAAAGAATTTCGTCCTCGAAATTACAAGTTAGGAAAAAAAGTCCTTAACTCGTCTACTATTTTTCACAATTCAATAGTTCTCTCAAATTTTCAAAACAAATCTTTCTAATAAAGATTCATTATCATTCAACTAGCTTTCTAACTTCAATTATGAGTTTCAAACAACATTGTTTACTTCAAAATTCAATTCGAGTTTAAATTCAAATTTTAAACTTTCAAAATTTCTCAAAAATTTTCTAACGCCCTAAATTTCCAAAAAATTTCGCCAGCGTCTCCTTTGCGCGGCTAATACGGCACTACTACAAAACGTCCCTACGGACTCTCAGATTTCAAAAAGAAAAAGAAAAAGCCAAGCGGCTAGAGAAATAAGTCATCAAATCTCATATTCGAATTCAAATACTTACCTTTTGTCGAGCCATTCAAATTTATCTTCGAAATTAAATTCCAATTCCTTTATACCTGTATATCCTACTAGCCATAATATCTAGTTACATATATTCAAACCATTTTGCAAATTCTATTACAAAATTTCCAATATAAACTACTTATACATTTTTACTTCACTATTGAAGTTACATATTCAATTTCGTTCAATTTTTCATTTCAATTTATCATTTGAATTCAATTCACAATTTCAATTAAATTTGGATTCAATTTACTTTTGAATATTGAATTTATCGTCAGCTATCTTTTATTCAACTGCATTATTTTAGATTAGTTCCAGTTACTAATTTATCACAAATTCCAATTCACTTACAAATTCAAATTTGTCCTCAACATTCAGTTTCAATTTAACCAATTCAACTTCCATTTCATGAATCAATTAATTATCAAAGTAGTTTATTCGGATTCAATCCTTATTCATTTTTCTCAGGTTTGGATTTTATTCCACTTGATTCAAGTCTCATTTCATTTTTCAATTTCGATTCATTGCTTACAACTTCAAATTTATTCACTTATACTTCTTTAATTTAACTCTATCTTTTAAGTTAAATTTATTCTATCAAAATTTAAATTGTATAAGTTATATCTTTACATAGCATTCCAGAGTTAACCCACATTTCAAAGCCATTTTGAAAACAATTCAAATTATCCTTTGAATTTCAAAACAAAATCCAAATTTTTTTTTTAAATAACTTCTATTTAAAACAATTTGGCAGCAATTTCTCTTTTGGAAACCCGAAAATGAGCACCAACGATGCCGCGGTCATCATCGAAGTTATTTTCCAGCGACCGAAAAGAGTTTAGAGCTTTTCATTCCTTCAAAACATTTTTCAAAACCCTTGAAATTCATTTTCAAATCAAAAAGATTTAAACTTTCCAAATCACCAAAATTTTCAAATTCTTTTCAAAACATTTCCAAAAACTATCTCTGGAATTCCGCTTTAAATTACAATTCACATTTATAATTTATATTCTCAAATTTCATTCGTATATGGATTTATCTCTTAACTTTGGAGTTATGATTTCAATTTCTTATTCAATTTCATATAATAATGATAACATTTCAATATTATCACTTTCCTAACATCCATGCAACCATATACTATAGTACTTTATAGAAAAATATTTCTTTTCTATACAAAAATAGTTTTGGGCAAAATTATCTCATTTACCCTATTTAAAACAATATTGTGCCGAATTGTTCTATTCAAGTGTTTAGAGATCCCTATCGATAAAGTTGTACGGACAATACCGACCAGAATCCATATACCACTCAACAAACCAATCATCACAATATAAAACAATTTTATATTCAAATAACAAATACGCGCTCATATCTATTATTACACTCAACTCATTCTAGAGTACTACTGACTCTATCTCTAATGAGTAACACCCAACAGAGCAGGGTTGTCGCTTAACCATATGCTCTGATACCAAATGTAATGACCCGCTTTTCCGTACCCCTTGAATAGACACTAATCTCCATCTATTTACTCAAGGTGAACGAAAAACCGAACCATTAGGGTTTTAAAAGAAGAGGTAGAAGAAAATATAGAAGAAAAGAGAAAGAAGAAACAAAAGAACAACATCAGAACAGAAACAATATCAGAATCTCACATATCGCAGCGGAACAATATACAATAGATAATTACTAGTCTTTTAAAACAAAGAACTATATCAGTTTATACATACATCAATCATCAGAGTCAATATACAACAATGGACAGTTATATAACTGGTCCTCATACAGAATACACAGCGGAATAAATATATCAGATACAAATACTACGTCTCGCCATCCAGCTTGCTTCCAAAGCTCCAGAATATCCAGAATATCCTGATAATATAACTCTAGGCTGCCCGTGTGGAAATTGGTGGGCACCCAGAGTTTAGAAGGAAACAATAAACTCCGAGTCAGTCATGGTGACTGGTGTGAGATCGTAAAACAGTTATTCTTTAAAATAACAACAGGATAATTTTAAAGTCAATTCGAAATGCTTTTGGAAAATGAAACTACCATAAGACCTCCCACCACACACACAATGCAAACGCAGAATTGGAGGAGATTTCTTCTTATGATAGTCAAAGATGCTTACTACGTAAAATCAAATCATTTTTGATATTATTATTAGTGCATAGTGTAGAAAACATTTCGAAAGTATAATATCAATCTTAGCCAACATACGACCAGTATCGTATGCCTACTATAGCTACTATGTTCAATAGCAGGTTACCGCCACATTCCATAGCAGGTAATACAACTAAAACCATACACGTCGCGTATTGTTTCTTTGGATTTCCAACAAATGGTCAGGCTAAGGAACTTCCTTTCCTCCTGCCGAATAGGATCGCCTCTGGCTGGACGTCCCGAGAGACAAACTGCTCTCTGCCAAACAAGGCCGGGTTACCCCTTTAACAGGTAACTCACGAATATGTCATCACCCGGTCCTTTGGGACCTTTATCCGAGCGCTCGATATCCAACATCACACATCATAAAGAAAGTGTATCCACATGAGTAAGTATCTGGACTCCATACCATGATACCACCCCTTTCCAGAAGGAAATGACATACCCTAAAGGGCGCGACCCTCATAACCTTGCCGCAACATTCCTGTTTCGACCATTTCCGGGTTGTTGAGCCTCGATGAAGTCTCGTCCACAAAGCTACGCTTTCTCAAAAAAGCCCTGCTTCGGGTCAAACAAAATGATCAACCTATGATCACAAAGATATAAGATCAAACAAATGATCATATCGCAAATGATCAAACACTGATCATTTCACAGCAACACTCGGTATGCCACGTTACCAAATTGGGATATATTGCTGATAAATTTCAACTACATAACCTCTGAGCTCGTACGTCTCAGAGAAGGGTGTTAAGCTAAGAGAATAAATTCTCCGCCACCAACAGAAATGTATTTTAAAGAAATCAGCTTTATATCTCAAATTGTAACGTCAGACACACAATCCATACAAGTCTGTTCCGGGATCGAACAGAACCGAAGGCACTTCTCACGAAGCCCTTGCACATCCGGATAATTTTCAATCACGTCGGAACTTCCCGTCACTAAGGGTGATAAAACCTCTAAACCGGGGATCAGCCGATGTAGAGTAACTCGACGGTAATCCTTCCGTTTTCAAAAATATCCGGTCTTCAACACCGGTCTTCAAATGCGATTCATAACGACGTATCACATATTCGGAATGGGTTATACGACCCCATGGTCCTTTCCCGGCTAACCCGAATAGTGAGCGATTATTTCAAAAATAAGTGTGGCATTCAAATTCATCCAATTCACAACAAATACCTATCTAAAGGTAATTATTGATAGTCGGTTATTTAACTATCAATAAAGATGCGCAACATCATCAGATTCCAAATAATTTTCCAAATTATTTATTCTTCAAAAATATCTTTATTAGATATATTATTTCCACACTTCAAAAATAAATCAACGTTTATTTTTAAACAACTTCCCTTTCTTTATAAATTCCATAGTGAATTTATATTTTCAAAATATCTACAGATATACGATTTTCAAATCGTTTTCAATATTCAATCTCGATTTATCTTTAAGAAGATAAAATCTCAAAACGTTTCATTTCATTTTGGAAAAGCAATTCCATACTTATTTAATAATAAGTGTTTCACAAATCTTTTATTTTCAACATTTGAAAATATTCGATATACTTGAATCAAAATTAAGTATATATTCATTCTTTAAGGAAACCATTCTTTTAACACATTTCATTTGAGTCAAAACGAATGTTACGTAAAACATCGTTACAACGACTCAAAATCACTAGTATAGGGATTCGGAATTTAGATAGATATATGAATCCCAATACTACACAAAACATTTCCTTTCGGAAATCATTTACTATAACAACAGTGTTATAGTCCACCATTTCCTTATTTTTCGAAAACGTCTATTTCAACAATAAAATGTTGAAATCTATGGTTTCGATATTTAACACATTTTAAAACATCTTTTAAAACCATTACTTCATTTCGTAATATCACTTTCCCAAAACATATCCATTTTATTTAATAATATATTCACTGTCCAAAATCGTGAATATACTTCACTAACCACATTTCAATCTTTTCTACACATTTTATTTCAATAATAATTCGCTATCCAAAATCGCGAATATATCTCCTTTAAAAATCTTCTGCATTTAATTTATCAAATTCTATCGATTTCGAATTTATAAAACAACGTTTATAAATTCTATTTCTATTTTCTAACGACTTCAATTTAATAAATCTCCTTTATTAATAATTTGATAAATATTCCATCTAAAGGTAAAAATCCAATTTATAAGTTAATCTCTTATAAATCTTTTATTCTATAACTTCATTCATTTTTAACTTCACAATATAAATCTATTAATTTCATTCACTTATGAAATCCATTTATACTTCTTTTTAACACTTATAAAATTCGTTTTATAAGTCCAATATTTTGATTTATAAAATATCAATTTTATAAATCTTTCTATACCAATCGTTTATAGTTATTCAAGAATCCCAACTTAACCCATTTTATAAATAAATCGACTTTTATTTTAAAAACGACACTTCAGTTATATTTCACTAAAAATTATAACTTTTATAACTTTAAAATTTTACGTTTATAAATCGATTCAAAAATTCCATAAAACGTATATTTTCACAAATCATTTTAAAAACCCTTTTAAAGTAAAAGTCGTTATTTTTAAATTTCAAAACTGAATCCGATGATGCAACAGCATCAATTAGTCCATCACAACAGTCAATATCATATATCAATATGATAACAGAATATACATCAATATCTGTAAATAAGTAAATACAGTTGAGGAATCCAGTTGGATCCCTCCAACCTGTTTCCCTGCATCCAAAGATGTTAGCACAATACCAATTCCGCTCCAGTACGGAATTATCGCGGTATATGGGTTTAATAAATATTATCCGCTTACTAACGGCGCAATAGGGTCTCATCCGCTATACGAGGCGGGAAATCAATCAATCCAATATATACATATGCCAATATGTATATATTGCTATATATAGATATATATCCTACTATATCTAATATCACATTTAATAGCAATCAAATCAGTCAATAAATAACTGCAAAAATTCCACATTCAATTTGAGTGAGAAAATCTCACCTTGATTTTAATTCTGATTTCAGCGTTTATTTCGAATAAAATTAAACACGCGTTTAATTTTACCCGAAATTCAAATTAGCTCCAAATGGCTCCAATTCAGTTCCATAGCGAAGTACACGTCGAGACGATTCCAACGCATTTTGTTTCATCGAAATCTGATAACGTATGACCAAGATACAACATTTTAAACATTACACGATATAAATTATAATTTATTTACAAATTATTTTTAATTCCAAACCCACAGTTTATCGTCACCGTTCGTTTTCCTTGATGAGAATCTGGCCCGCACGCTACTACTTCTTCCCCTTCGTTCTAAATGCGTGAAAGCTCCAGTACAAAGAACCCACGCGGCCGCCACTTAACCCTATTTCAACGCGACCCATTATCCATTTTCACGACGATCAATGAACTCCGTTCGAAAGCCCATGCCTCCATCTACCATCGTGCCAAAAATCGCCCAGCTCGGTCACGCCTCTTGCACACAAAACGATGTCGAACGTGACGACTTCGTGGTCTATTTGCCGATGATTCACCACCCCATATTCGATCACAGCCGTTCATATCGAAGGTCTCCTGAAGCTCTACGTTTTTGTAGTTGGGGTCGTTGCCTAAAAACGCGTAGATGAAGAGATTGGAGAGGAAGAAAATTGATGTTTTCTGGGCGTTCATTGATAACTGGCGGCTGGGGCATTTTGAAACCCTAGCTCTTTTTTTTTATTTTGTGAATAAAAGATGGCCTATTTATAGAAAATATCGAACGGTTTATCCTCCGGAATTTCCAAACTCCGATTTACGCACGGTCACTATCGTTTCTAGGGTTTATCCCGCGTTCCGGACACAATGGAACAGGTTTCGAAAGCAAATTCGATCGTCTGTGTGAGCTATGACAATAAACGATCAATTTAACTTAAACCGATTTAAATTGATTTCGAGGCGTTTTGGCTTGCCCCGGACAAATGGTAAATCCAAAAATTATGAAATTTGAAATCTTACAATAAAATCACATTACGGATCCGATGAAACTGGTTTTGTCGAAATCCGAGACCGTTTGAAAAATGACTATTTTAACTCGACGATTTAAAATTAAAACGATATCGATGCGTTTCAAGCTGCCACGGTCAAACGACAACTCCGATGGATACGAAAATTGAAATCCAATAATAACTAACTATTACGGATCCAATGGAACTGGTTTCGTTCAATTCTGAGACTGTTCGAAAATTGGCTATTTTTACAGTCGATAATTAAATATTAAAATATTCGATTTTCACAAATTAACTCTAAATTCAATTTTAAAAGTTCTATAACCTTTCTATAACTCCAGTATGATTAAATAAAATTTTACAAATCATTTTCAATCATTTTAAACTCGTTTTTCAATTATTTCTGGAATTTAGCTATTAATTTATCGATTTAATTAACCAAATTAAATCCAATATTCGAATAATAAATTATTCGACTTCTAAATTCCATTTATTAATATTTAAAATCAATTAAATATTCAAATTTTAATTATCAAAAATTCTGGGTCGTTACATTAACTAAGTTTATAAAAATTAACTAAGTTTTATAAAAATTCAATAAGTTATAAAATTAACTAAGTATTATAAAAATATAATTATGCAACAAGAATAATAAATTTTATGAAAAATTAACTAAGTATAATAATAATAAAAAATAATTTTATAAAAATCAACTAAGATTTATAATAATAATAATATGTTAACTAAGATTTATAATAATAATAATTAAACGAGTCTACAATAATAATAATAATAATAATAATAAATTAACCAAGTTTATAAAAATTAACTAAGTTTTATAAACATTCAATAAGTTCATAAAATTAACTAAGTATTAAAAAAATATAACTAAATAATAATAATAAATTTTATGAAAAATTAACTATGTATAATAATAATAATTAAACTTAGTTAATTTAATAATAATTATATAATATTATTATTATTAAATTAACTAAGTTTATAAAAATTAACTATGTTTTATAAAAATTCAGTAAGTTATAAAATTAACTAAGTATTATAAAAATATGATTATACAACAAGAATAGTAAATTTTATGAAAAACTAACAAATATAATAATAAAAAAAAAATTTATAAAAATTAACTAAGATTTATAATAATATGTTAACTATGATTTATAATAATGATGATGATGATGATGATCATGATGATAATTAAACGAGTCTACAACAACAACAACAACAACAACAACAATAATAATAATAAATTAACCAAGTTTATAAAAATTAACTAAGTTTTATAAAAATTCAATAAGTTTATAAAATTAACTAAGTATTACAAAAACATAACTAAATAATAATAATAAATTTTATGAAAAATTAACTAGGTATAATAATAATAATAATTAAACGAGTCTATAATAATAACAATATAATAATAATAATAATAATAATAATAATAATAATAAATTAACTAAGTTTATAAAAATTCAACAAGTTATAAAATTAACCAAGTATTATAAAAATATAATTATACAACAAGAATAATAAATTTTATGAAAAATTAACTAAGTATAATAATAATAATAATAAATAATTTTATAAAATTAACTAAGATTTATAATAATAATATGTTAACTAAGATTTATAATGATGATAATAATAATAATAATTATTAAACGAGTCTACAATAATAATAATAATAATAAATTAACTAAGTTTATAAAAATTAACTGAGTTTTGTAAAAATTCAATAAGTTTATAAAATTAACTAAGTATTACAAAAATATAAATAATAATAATAATAATAATAAATTTTATGAAAAACTAACAAGGTATAATAATAATAATAAATAAACGAGTCTATAATAATAACAATATAATAATAAGCATAATAAATTAACTAAGTTTATAAAAATTAACTAAGTTTTATAAAAATTCAATAAGTTATAAAATTAACTAAGTATTATAAAAATATAATTATGCAACAAGAATAATAAATTTTATGAAAAATTAACTAAGTATAATAATAATAATAAATAACTTTATAAAAATCAACTAAGATTTATAATAATAATATGTTAACTAAGATTTATAATAATAATAATTAAACGAGTCTACAATAATAATAATAATAATAAATTAACCAAGTTTATAAAAATTAACTAAGTTTTATAAACATTCAATAAGTTCATAAAATTAACTAAGTATTACAAAAATATAACTAAATAATAATAATAATAAATTTTATGAAAAATTAACTATGTATAATAATAATAATTAAACTTAGTTAATTTAATAATAATAATATAATATTATTATTATTAAATTAACTAAGTTTATAAAAATTAACTATGTTTTATAAAAATTCAGTAAGTTATAAAATTAACTAAGTATTATAAAAATATGATTATACAACAAGAATAGTAAATTTTATGAAAAACTAACAAATATAATAATAATAATAAAAAAAAATTATAAAAATTAACTAAGATTTATAATAATATGTTAACTATGATTTATAATAATAATGATGATGATGATCATGATCATGATGATAATTAAACGAGTCTACAACAACAACAATAATCATAATAATAATAATAATAAATTAACCAAGTTTATAAAAATTAACTAAGTTTTATAATCATCATCCATGTGCACAAAATTGATAAATGTTTTCATTGATAAATATTTTCATTATAGCTATACACATTTACATTTCATCGTCATATGCTTTATCATCAGAGAAAACTGAATTGAAGTTTTAATACATTCATCTTATTTCAGTTAAGTAATTATTCTTCGATGGAAGGTGTCCTCTACTGCAAGCCACATTTTGACCAGCTTTTTATGGAATTTGGAAATTTTAACAAGAATTTCCAGTCACGTAAGAATTTTATCAATCATAATCTAGCACACTCTATTCTTTGCCTGAACCCTAACATTTCCTCATCTTGCAGCTGCAAAATCAGCTGAGAAACTAACTCCTGAACTGGTAACTTCAACTTGCTTATAAATCTGTTTTTTCAGTTTCTATTTTAATTATTCTTCTTAAATTTGATAGTCTAACGCATTACTTGAATTTCATTTTGATAAAAATACTTGACTGCCAATGCTTATTTGAAATACATATAATGAGATTTACCTACTAAAAATGATAAGCAGTTCTATATTTGACTACTAACAACAAGAGTTTTAGTTCCTTCTAAATTTTGGTAAGAAACATCAAAACATAATGAGATGAAATAGAATAGTATTGCAAGCATCTATGTCAAATTAACTTGAACTTGAACTTGCTATATTTGATGCTAAATAAATTCATATTTGTTCTCTTCTACCGCTTTCTAATTGCATTTTTTCCTTATAGACATATTGGACTCTTGAAGAAGACGAGCTTTGACTTTCCATGGTTTATTTGCTCTTTTAGCAAGCTCTTTTTATTAGATTATGTTGCTAACATTTTTGCTTAAAACATTGCTCATGAAATATTGTATATGACTAAAAAAAAATTGTGTATGAAATTAATGTAGCTTTGATTATGTTTAATCTTTATAACTGCTTATATTATCAGATTATATCTATTGGTATTTTTTGAATTAAGTATTTTGTTTTTGAATACATTTTTCATGGCTATTATAATTGTTTTAAAACTACTGCAGTAGTTGTTAAATGGAGGAAAAACATTAAATAACGCAGCATTATGAAAGTGCTGCAAAATGTTGAAGAGAAACAAGCCGCAACAAAATGGAAAGGCTGCAACTATTAAAACTATTATCTAATATGCTGCAACAATGCCTTTTGCAGCGTTTCAAAAATGTCGTTATAGGACTGGTCCTATGGAAGCTTGGCGTTAGTCTACATTCTATAAAACGCTGCTAAATGAGTTGGCAATGTTTCAGAAACGCTGCACAAATAATTTACAGCAGTGTTTTATAAAAGCTTTAGTATCCCTTTTTTAGCAACATTTCAGAAATCCCTGCGGAATTTCCAGACTCTATTGCAGCATGATATTATACAGTGTTCTTCGAAATGCTGCGAATGAGTACAATAGCATTTTTAAAACGCTGTAAAAGGTCTTTTTTGTTGTAGTGTATAATGCTGCTAATGACATGAAAGTGATGTTGGGAGATTCTCACACCATTACTGTTTCTGGAATTGGGACTGTGGAGTTAAATTTTACCCTGGAAAGAATTTATTGCAGAAAGACGTGATGCATACTCCAGAGATGAGGAAAATTTTATTTGGATCAATCTCATTATATTGAGAAGACGTTAAAGAATATAATTACTTTGGATTAATCTCATTATATTGAAAGTATGATTCTTGGTATTAAGATGACTAAGTCCGAAAAGAGAATTTATTTGGATCAATCTCATTATATTGAGAAGATGTTAAAGAATATAATTACTTTGGATATAAATCTACTAATACACTATATGATCTAAGTGTAAAACTATTTAACAATATCGGTGAATGTGTAAGACGGTGTGAATATGCAAGCATCATTGGCAGTCTTCGGTATGCCACTGATTTTACTAGACCCGACATTGCATATGTCGTGGGATTATTGTGCAGATTTACTAGCAGACCTAGTATAGAACATTGCCATGCTATTGAAAGGGTCATGAGATACCTTAAAAGAATTATGAACCTTGGATTACACTATCAGAAGTTTTCCGCTGTCCTTGTAGGATATAGTGATGCAGATCGAAATACTTTATCAAATGATTAAAAAGTTACTAGTGCATATATTTTCAGTATTGCAGGAGGAGCTGTTTCTTGGAAATATAAGAAACGGACTATCTTGGCTCAATCCACTATGGAGTCAGAAATGATAGCAGTAGCTAATACTAGTGAAGAAGCAGATTACTTAACAAATCTACTAGCTGAAATCCCTTTATGGGAAAAACCGATATAGCTGTGTTGATCCATTGTGATAGTACCATGGCTATTGCAAAATTTTAGAACTATTATTACAACGGTAAGAGATGACACATTCATCCTAAGCACAGTACTGTAAGAGAGTATGCCTCTTCAAGATCTGTAAGAGTGGATCATTTATGCACTGAAGAGAATTTGGCAGATCCTTTGATGAAAGAAATGGATAGAGGGAAAGTCCTTTTTACATCTAAAAGAATGGGACTATTGCCTTTAGATTATTGATTCATGCACAATGGTAACCCAACCTAATGACTGGAGATCCCACGAACTAGGTTCAATGGGTAATAACAAGTTGTAAAGTGATATGAGTTGAACATGCTATTTTTATATACTTAGAAGCATGTATTCCTGAAGTGATTAGAGGATGAGTTAATAGAAACTCTTAATGAGATCTATACTCTAAATGGAGTGAAGTACCTACCCTCAGGAGTACTCTTGATAGACTCACCTATGTGGATGTGGAAATGTGGCTGATTCCTATGGAATTTTGGGCAAGATTCCTGCAGCATTCACTAAAACTGGGATAGACATGCATGGCCACGGGTTAGTGATAGCACTTTAAAAAGGTTGTGTGTGGTTTGATATCAGGAATAATGTTCAAAGTACGAGTCTAGTAAACTGAATCTTACTCAATATGCAAAGGTTCAAATCAAAAGATACCTTTTGTTTATGCACAATCCTATATTTTCAGAAATTGCATGGAATTTTTTTTAAATAATTCAAGTAAGGGATTGTTGGAACTTTAATTGAATTAATTAAAAAATAAATAAAAACATATTAATGGTTATATATTTATGAGTCATTATTATAATTGAGCTGTTGCAAATGTATAACAGTCATATATTTATGAGTCATTATTATGATTGAGCCATTTCAAATGTATTACGGTAATATATATTCATGAACCATTATTATTGAGCCATTTCAAAAGCTAATAGTATTAAAAATTTGTTTTAAATGATAATAAATTCAAATCCATTAACATTCCCTCACTTCAGTAACACATACAATTTTTATTCTGTCTATTTAAACGATAGATAAGCGGAAAAGAAAATGTGTAAAACAAATAACTTTTCTTTCTTCTTCTTTGTCCTCTGCATTTTTCTCTCTTTAAGAAACTTTACAAGCAATTAAATTAGAAAGTGCTATATTTAGCATAATTTTTTGTGGTGCAAATAGCAAATTGACCAAATTTTAGAGGTTGTTTTATCCTGGAGACGGAGCGGTTGATAGATAAGTTTGCACCTTGAGGCTAAGCCACGAATCGTCTTTAAAGAGTGACCTAGTCTGCGACTGAGCCAAAAAAAGACGCTGCAGATTCAGATTGAGGTACAACAGTACCCATGTGATATTAATAATATTAATCATATATTCTCTTTTGCTCTTTTTTGTTGGACTATTACGTATATATGTAATTTAGATCTAGATCTGTTTGCAACGAATTCATATATGCATAATTTGTCTAATCCTTTTACTTCAAAGGACATTATTTGAACAAAATTTTGGAATCATTATATTGGTGGTTCATATTACATATTATAAAGTTATGGATTGAAGGATGTTTTATAAATCTTTTAAACTATTTTGAGTATTGCTTACTTGTAAATTAATCGAATTCAAATTTCATATGTTGTTTCCAAAAAAATGTAAAAAAGGAAACCTTTAAATTTCTCCGGATTTGTTTCTTAATTTAATGTTTGGACTTGTGGCAAGCTACTTTGTTTTGAAAATACGGTTTTGAATTGCAAATTAGTTAACTATAATTTTGTTTTGTTTTGTCTTAAAATATTAATTTTATTTGTATACATTTATATATATGTATGTAAGTGAATATGTGTGTGTGTAAAATTTAAAGTCTACGAAATTAGCTTTGAAAGTAATGTAATGATGTTTAGACTACCTTTTTAATTTTTAGATTGCCTTTTATATATTACATACACATATATATACACATCTATATACATATGCATATGTAAACAAAAAAAAGATTTTTTTTGGACAACAAAGGCATATATGGAAGAGATATGTGACCTTATGGTGTAAATCTCAACACCTAAAATGTTCACATTTGGTATGCACACATTCTATAAGTAACACTTACACATTCACACATAAGCGCATTTGATGCGCTCATCAAATAAATAAAAATAAATAACACAAACAATTTAAAATTAAATCTAACTAATTTTAAATAATCATAATAGGATGAATATTTTATTTAACTGGAAATTTAGAAAATTTCTAAATAATTTAGACTACATAAACCCGATAAAGATCCAAAAGGAATTTTTTTTTAAAATTTACCCAATTACCCCACTTCCGACAGGTCCGGTTCCAACGGTGTTATCCAACATTTGAACCAAATGAATTCCTAATGAACCTGGCTTCAAGTTGACGAAAGAATGGGTCAAGAAGCTCAAGAGATAACAAGAACATTTAAAAGAAGCACAAGTAGTTTAATAAGATTTTGCATATGTCAAATCATCTCGGTACTAAGATGATTTTTGATGTGGGATCTAATTTTGAGTAGTAGGTGAAGATGCAATATACTTGGTAAAAAAGGCAAGAATCAAATAGGAAAAATCATGCCAATACCGACATGATCTGTAGGAGCAACTTTTACAAGTTGCAAAATCATATCGGCACCGACGTAACCATGTCAGTATCAACATGATTTGAGTTATAAGTTTACTCGTTATTCATGCTTGAAAGCATATTGGATTTGATCTTTTACCTGGTCTTCTACAAACTAATGACTTTACTGGGTGGATTCACTATAAATTTTCATCCTATGGCAACAAAAAAAGGATCTTGCTTTCTGATCCTGAACACTTACTCTTGTTTGATCCACTTAGTACTGCCTAGCTCGAATTTCATTTGATTTCTTAATCTGAAACATTGTAATTCGTTGCGCTTATACAAAACCATCTGAAATAAAATTAAAGTGGACGTAGATAAATGATTTGAGGCTAAACCACTATAAAATCTTACGTTTCCAAGCTTTTATTCTCGTTTCTGGATCTATTATTCTCTTTCTTTATATCAAGAGTGTTATGTCAATTTTTAACTCAAAAATTTGTGAATTGTAAGCTTATGGTGCATACTACCTTTGGACCTCAACATTTGGTTTCCAGCACTAAATTAATCATTACTAGAATAATGGACTAGAAATATTACAATCCTCCGGTATTTATTCCATTTTGCTATGTTATTGGTTATTTCAATATTTTCATTATACAAAGTCATATGCTTACATAAAAGAAGCTCGACATATCAGTCCCCTTGGCATTTTGGTTATAAAAGCTGAACACATATTTTAGCTTGTTTAATAGTTGAAAATGATATACTTTTGTTGCTCAAAAGTTGAAAGGATAATTATACGGAGAAGATAGAATTTACCCTCGCTAGAATACGGTTTAATAGTTCATCCTTACAATGTTTGTTAAAAGTATGAAGTTTGGTTATGGTCAATACCCTAATAATGTTCGTGTTTAATTGCAAGGTTTGAACCTTCAAGTCACTTCATTCAATTTAATTACATTTTATCCGATAATCAAGTTACTTTGAGCAAAGATTTATGACTACGAATCAAATTCTAATTACAATGACATTAGCTTTTTATATTGAAGGAGGCGAATCATCTTTTGAGTAGTCACTATGGGAAAAAACGCATCAGACGACCGATATACTTCGTTGTCTGATTGCATATCTATCTGTCATTAAATCCTATGTCGTCTCATTTCATATCAGACCACAGATATGCCCCGTCGTCTGATATGCACTAACACAACCAAAAAAACCATAAGCGTCTAATGTTGTATTATCATTTCTTGAATTTCCTATTATACAACATATATATATATATATTAATTGATATGCATACTGATTATAGTTGTTTTATATTTGCAAAATGAAGTAAATGAATCTTAGTTTTATTTAAACAAATATTTTATTTCAAATCAAATTCAAATGCAATACAACTTTCACTATCACTCTTATATATACAACTTTTCTCTACGCTCTTATACATAACCCTTTTTTTACTCGCTCTCACTCACACTCACTTAAGTTTATTTTTGATGTGTTGATCTTGATTTGCTTGCTCCTGCTTGTATCCAGCCATCTCCTATACCTATCAAATAAACAACATAGTAAAATAGAAAAGGAAACAAACCTAAATTGCATAATTTAATTAAATTTGAATATCGCCTTAGTTCATGGGTTTGTTTTCTCGTCATATGTATGTACGTATAGATCAACCACCAACATTCACACATATATACATATGTATGTATGTATGTATGTATGTATGTATGTATGTATGTATGTATGTATGTATGTATGTATGTATATGATATTGGAATGAAAATGCACTGCAAAGAGATCAACTCAAAATGGTTCGGCTCAAAGCAACAAGGAGAAGCAAGTGACAATGTATATGAAAACATGGTAGCAGATAAACAAGGGACATATGAAAACGTTCTGCTCCTATATAGAAATTCTGTCCCTTGTTGCTCCTATATAGAAATCCTAGGGATAGTTTCGATGGGTATGGAAACATATGAAAACATAAGAACATATGAAAACATTAAAATGTATATGAAAACATACATACAAATAAACAAGGGATAGTTTTGACATAGGAGCGGCAAGACTCAAGTGCTAGTGCACATAGGAGCAGCTCAAGGCAACTCAAAACAAGATCAACTCAAAATGGTTCAGCTCAAAGAAATTCAACAATTGGTTTAGCTCAAAGCAATTCAACAATTGGTTCAGCTCAAAATGGTTCAAGCTCAAACCATGTATATATGTACATAGTGAGTAGAAATGGTTCAAGCTCAAAGCAATTCAACAAATGGTTCAACTCAAAATGGTTCAAGCAATTCAAAATGGTCAGCTCAAAGCAAACCAGTTCAAGCTCAAAATGGTTTCAAAAAAAATTAAACAAACAAATTAAAACAAGGCGGTGCCATAAACAGCAAGTGCCACAAATTAAAACAAGGCAGTGCCACAAACATTCACACATATATACATACATATGTATGTATGTATGTATATACATGTATACATGGACATGGTTGCAACTTCAAACTCCAAGAAGCACTAATGCAACAGCAAGCATGAATCAAACAATAACGTACAAGCCAAAATTCAGTGCACATGGACTAAAGCAAAAGTAACAGTAATGATTCAGGACAAACAAGGGACAGTGCAAGTGCAAGTGCAACTGCCAGTGCAAATGCATTGATAGAGCGAACCATAGGGTCAACAACAACTTCAATCACATATATATATATATATATATATACATAGGGGCACATACAAGTATATACAAGCACATACAAATATATACAATCACACATATACAAGTATATACAAGCACATACAAGTATATACAATCACATATATACACGTACATACAAGCACATACAAGTATATACAAGCACATACAAGAACTGAATTGGAATGAGATTTGCAATTGTAAGTGTAATAAGAAATCACAGTGCAAAAGTAAGTGCCACAAATTAAAACAGCAAGTTGCCAGAAACTAAAATAACAAATGCCACAAATTGAATAAGGCATAAATTGAACAAGGCAGTGCCACAAATTACTTGATATGAAGCAGCGGCAACATTCACACATATATACATACATACATATGTATGTATGTATGTATGTATATACATAGAAGTCTCAAATTACTTGATATCAACCAGATCAGACTCACGTACAAAAGGTAGTTCACACATATATATATATGCAGATATAAGAGCATTCATACATATATACATGCATACATATGTATGTATATACATGGAATTTCACACACACACATGCAGTGATATGCAGATATAAACACACACACACACACACACACACACATATATATATATATATATATGAAAACATACATATAGATATCTAGATATAATTTGTGGCGACATGGACCATCATTACTACATAATAATAAGTCCAGGTAGTTCAAGTCTAGATCAAAGTGCAGCCACGAGCTTCGAGCCATCAAAGTGCTACAAATTATGTATATGCACGGAAGTATACATGGAAGTATGTATATACATGTATGCATTGGCTTAGCAAGCATTCACACATATATACATACATATAAGTATACATATACTTGAGACAACAAGTACTTATATACACATACGTGGAAGTATGTATATACATGTATGCACTGGCTTAGCAAGCATACACACATACAAGCACTTATATACACATACATGTGTATATTTATACATATACTTGAGACAACAAAGGAGTGCAACTCGTGTGCAAGGCAAGACCAGCAAACTAGAAATAAAGACACACACAGTAGTACAACTGCAGCTAAACAAACATAGGCAAGCAAACATGTATCAAAGCTTCACACGTAGCTATACCGAAAAACAAGAAATGTTGTGACGCATATATACATACATATGTATGTATTTATGTATACACAGTGCAGCCATCATGAAGTACATAGTTCAAGTGAAAGTGTGCAAGACACACCATGGAGACAACAAGGACACATGTTTAGGCAACAATCAGAAACAACTCAAATTAAAACAACTAAAACAACTCAACACTTAAGGATATATGTTCATGTTCAACACTTAAGGCAACTGCAATTCTACAAACTAAAACAACTCAAGGCATATGTACACACAAATTCAAACACACTGCAACAATTTCGAACATTAGATAAGAAGAAAATTGAAATTCTCAAACCAAAAATATAGGGAATCAAACCCTATAAATAGTACCCAATTCATCATCTGTATATAATCGAAGTCGAGAACAATACAAAATTAAAATAGACATAAATCATACCGAGCAATTAACCAGTAATTCTCGACAAGTGGTAGTAACCGTAAATTCAATCGCTGTAAATCCACAGTCACGCATCCATATGACATCGCAAGAGCACCAGATTTAGACAAGGCGGCAATGAAATCTGAACAAAGAAAAGTACACTCATTGATCAATCAGACAAGCATCATGATTTTTTTTTAATTCATAGATAAATGGTTTAGGGCAAAGGAGGGATTTTGAGGCAAACGGGAAAAATTGAAGTAGATGAAAGAACGAGATAAGAAGACGAGCGAAAGACAAAAGGAAGACGGTTTAGGATTCTGATTTGATTTTGAGAAGAGGAAAATAAATTTTAAGAAGTGGGAAAATTTTGAGAAGAGGGAAATATATTTTTAGAAGACGAAAATATAAGAAAGTGAAGAGGGAATAATTAAGAAATGTGGCCACCAAAATATTGATAGGGAAAATATGGAGCCAAAACCAAAAAAATTGATAACTTAAATCAGATGATAGATAAAATGTTGTCCGAATAATAAACATGTTCATAGAGGTTTCACTGGCTATTCAGACAACAGATGAAAGATTTCACGGGCTATTCAAACAACAGATGATGTTTTCAGATGTTGTGTGAAACAATAGGATAACATAAAATCTATCTTATGTTGTGTGATCACTGTTGTCTAATTCACTTTGTGGTATAATGAGTGTTTCATGTTTTGATACATATCCAATTATGGTCGAAAGAGAATCAATATCACATGATTAGCCATGGTCAAAGTAAAATTTCCATACATGCATTCAGTGTACTTTTAAGTCAAATGACTATAGCATATTGTCTCATGAAATCATCCATTTGACTTGGATAAAGTGCCCTATACAAGACACTCGGTGAGTCCTTTTATAATCAGTACAAATAGCTATAAGTACATAACTTGTTGATGCCCACAATAACCATAAGTAAATCATTATGTATTTTCATACACTAGTATTGTCGTTATGTTGATTCCTCGTTCTTGAAATATCACATGACTAGGATTAGGTTTATTTGTCCAGCGTACTCATAACATTAGGTATAATTACATATGAAATATATGCAATAAAAAATGTTTTTTTTCGAATAAGATTTCTCATAAAAGTTAAATTACGTAATTTGATTACATAATTGTTAACAAGGCATACCATTAGTTTTATCAGTATTTGCATGTAGGACTTGCTCCCAATTACTCTAGAGTTTGTTATGTTTTTTATTCCAAAACAGTTACATAGAATTTATGCTTTCATGTATCAATTGGGCTTACATTTTATAGTTTGGTGCCTCTTTATTATATACTATTCAGGGTGGTAGCAAATTTCTACGTTAACAACATGATATTGATCTATGTTGTTCACGGAAGTTGTTAAGAAATGAAAATAGTTCCACATTAACTTTAATTCAAGGGGATTTATTTTAATAGCTACTAGTTGGAAAACATCAAAGGTTCGTCTTAGTCCAATACTATTTAACTACTCATCTATATATATAAGGACTACCATTATTTGAAGCTTTTGAATTACCTAAGTACCCCAAAATAAATAATACAACAAGTAAGGACACTTACGCAATTTCCATTGATCATGTTTTCTACTTATATTCACATATCACTACTAGAAATAATAATTTTAGCAACTAATACCGCCGACTGATTATTGGTGGTTACAAATTTGAAATGAAATCACGTCCGACTAGCAACGGTATACTAGTTTTAATGCTACAAAAAAATTGTTGGTAAATCGGTTGCAACTTTGTGAAGAAAGTTTTTGGTTGCCAATTTTCTACGAGATTGTGACCAACATTAAATGAAAATTAACCAAACTTTTGAGTACAAATGATCGCAAATCCGTTGCAATTTTATGACAAATGTGCAAGGCCTATTTTTAAAATCTACAAAAACTTAAATGATAAATGGTTGCATATTGGTCACTAGTTTGTGATGGATTTGCAAGAATCCTTTTTTTAATGTAGATGTGGTCGCAAATTAGTCTTAACATCGCAACAAATCTACGATGATTTCATTAACAAAATTATTTTTTGTATCAAAAACTATTCTAAATGTTAAAAACAGAAATTTTTCTCAAAAATTATTTTATGTAAAAAAACTTTTGAATATAAAGATGCCTTTTTCTAATCGATTGCTCAAAATTTGTGACAATTTTGTGACCAACCATTTAATTAATGCGTCGACTAGAAAAGGAAAAAAGATCAAAATATTATTGTAAATAACTCACCTTTTCATTTGTAGCTGAAAAATAAAAAGGTAAAAGATTGACTCAGAGTTTTGTATTAATTAAATTCAAAATAATATATAAGTAAAATCTAAAATAGATGCAAACCGACCAAAATATTACGATGAATCTGCAACGATTCGCATGTTTCATGACTTTTTATGATAAAGAAATGCAGAAATACATACCAAGTGCAAATTAAAAATGGAAATACTACGAATAATAGTATTTGTTCTTTAAATAGATGAATTTATGCATTATAGGAATTCAATTATTCAAATCCAGATGTGATATTAAATAAAATGGAAAGAGATCAAATTAGTCTACAAAATTATGGAAATGTTATAACGTACATTGTCCTTTCCTATTAATTTTTTTACAATGGTACGCATATATTACAAATAATATTTTTAGGGTGAAACATGCAAAAGTGAATAGAATAATCCATGGTTATTTTCTTACTCCTATAAAAAAGACATGGTTGAAAAAAAATGGGTTTTTACTTTGCCGCCATTCTCACATCGATTGCCGCCACATTCCTTCCTCTCTTTGCCCTTTGAGATTGCTGCATCCATAGATTGCAACCTCCTCCCTCTCTCCGCCCTTTGAGATTGCCGCATCCACAGATTGATGCCTCCTAATTCGTTTTGAGTTGTCGCCTGCTTTCTCTTTTCTATTTTCTCTTACGCGGGTGATTTACTCTTCTTTTTTCAAATCGTACAATATTGAATTTTCCCCCATCAATGATTCCTAATTTTCTCACCTATCTTTCAAGATTAATAATTAATCCTAGTTTTTACACTAACTATACATTTATTTGAAGATTTTCTTTGATGATTTGGTTGAAAATTTAAAATTTGAGTTTATAAATGAGACTACTTCTATCAAATCTTCTGCATTTTTTTGTCCTTCTTGGTCTATCATATATTTAGTTTTAATGGGAGTGTCTCTTTTATTGGTAGGTTCAAGTTGTTATTATATGAGATCACCATTTAAATATGAAATTGAATTAAAATAAAGTTCTTGGTACACATAACATGTTGTCATGTTCTTGAATTATAATTAGATGAAGATTTTCTTCATCAGATGTTTCGTAATCTTAACATTGGTCGTATTGTTTTTTTTTCTTTTTTTCTAAAAATAACTATTACTCATATTGTTATGTATTCAATTTAGTTTCCAAGGAAAAATGAGTCATATCAATGGTTTTATAAGTTGTGTGTGTATTGTGTTGTTATATAAAATGAAAAGCCTTGTGTGTTTTCTTTAAAAACAAAAGAAAAAAGGTTATTTTGTTGAAAATTCATCTTTTGTTGTTGTTGGACGGGATTCCAACTGGAGACCACTCAAATCTAAACCCCACAAGCACAGTGGAAGACGGGATTGTGGTAAGAAGTGTAAAAACAACCAATCAATAACTCAATTCCAATCTCAATTAATCCAAAAGCAATCACAATCCCAAACAAACAATTCAGAAATCAAAGCAATAACGAAAAATAAATTACACAGCGATTTATAGTGGTTCCACTAACGTTGTGTTAGTGTACATCCACTTTAAGAGAGAGATTTTATTAATATTGATGAGAAGAGTACAAGAGATTGATTACAATGGTCAAAATTCTAATTAGAAATTGATTTGTGGAGAAGAGAATTGAAGAATATTAGGTTTTCATAAACCCTAATTAGTGGAGGCTAATCTCTTGCAGTCGCTTTTCGTTGCTTGCACACCCTAGATCCGAAACCTGAAGCTAGCTTATATAGGAGAATAGAAACCCTAGGCAATGTTCCGAAATTGCCCCTGTAGATATCACAAATCTTCATGCCAAGCCCACGCGTGAAAAACAAGCAGAAGTCACCTCAGACGTCTGTCCAAAGTGACAGACGTCTGTCCATATCCTTTGGAAAAAGTTCCCTACAGGCTCAGACGTCTGACCATTTGGTCAGACGTCTGACTTAGGCCTCTGGAAGAAAATCTGCACAGACTTAGACGTCTGACCATTTTGGTCAGACGTCTGACCTAACTCTCTGGAACAGGTCTGGTGCAAATTTGCTGAAGCGCCAGACGTCTGAATTTTTCTTCAGACGTTTGTCGCTGTCAATTCAGCCCACTTCACTTTTCCCTTATAACTTCCACCTCTGAACTCCCATTTGCGAACTGTTTTCTCCGTTACGAAGCTACTTCTGACCTCTACAATTCTCCATATAGTGTTGCCAAAATTTAACACTCCACCTCGACACTATATCCATCTCCAACTCCAATGGTACCGTACCATCAACGACAACCGATAGCACCAACTATCACTTCTTCTACCTTCAACCAAACATGAATGCTTTCCCAATGAGCTCCGGCAAAGCCACCGCCTATTGCATTCCACCAACGAGCTCAGGCAAAGCCCCCGCTCGCTAATGAAATGTTGAAACATCCAAATCCTAAGCTATCTCACCAAAGACTAGCACTTACCAAGAAGATAGAACCTCAATCTCTCACTGATACTCTTCCTCATCTACCACCAAGCTCCTCCCTTAACCGTGCCACCCCGTGGAACCTAGCACTTCTCCAAGCAAATCAAGTTCAAGTAATGCTCTAACTTCCCAACCGGCAATGCCTTGGTGAACATGTCCACCGCGTTATCCTTTGTGTGCACTTTCCGAAAATATACTTGCTTATCCTCATCCATGGCTACTAGAAATGACTCTCTCGCCTCAATATGCTTAGTCCGTGAGCTAAACGCCAAATTCTCCGCCAAGTGAATAGCACTCTGGCTATCACATCGAACATCAATACTATCATGCTCGAATCCCAAGTCACACAACAATCGCTTCAAATAGAGTGCTTCCTTTGTCGCCTCCACCGTGGCTATCAACTCCTCCTCCATAGTGGATAAAGCAACTACGGTCTGCAATCTAGATCTCCAACTTATGGTTGTACCCCCCAAGTGTGAAGACATATCCGAAAGTTGATTTTCTTCGATCCCTATCACTGGCGTAGTTAGAATCACAATAACCAACCAACTTGCAATCCATCGCCTTACTACCGCCAAAAACAAGACCATGAGATGATGTGCCTCTAAGGTATCTCAATATAAGATTCACAGCTTCCCAATGAGATTTCCCTGGATTAGCCATATATCGACTAACCATCCCGACGGCATTTGGAATATCGGGCCTTGTACACACCATAGCATACATTAGACTTCCAACCGCACTAGCATATGGCACCTTTGCCATATAAGCCTTGCCTTCCTCCAAGATAGGCGATCCTTTACTCGAAAGATTCATATGCAAAGGTAAAGGTGTATTTGACGCCTTTGCATTCTCCATGCTAAACCGGCAAAGCACTTTCTCAATGTACTCCTTTTGAGTTAGTTTCAACTCAAAATGCTTTCAATCCCTTACAATTTCGATGCCCAATATCCTTCTTGCTTCTCCAAGATCCTTCATTTCGAACTCTGATTTCAAACTCAGTTTCAGTTTGTTGATTTCATTCTTATCCTTAGAAGCAATGAACATGTCGTCCACATACAAGAGTAAATACACCCAACAATCATTTCTCAACTTCTTGAAATAAACACAAGCATCTTTGATGCTTCTATCAAAACCATTTTCAAGCATAAAATGATCAAATCTCTTGTATCATTGTCTAGGTGATTGCTTTAATCCATATAGTGATTTCTTTAACTTGCAAAACAAATTTGACTTACCATCCACAACAAAACCTTCTGGTTGCTCCATGTAGATGTCTTCATCCAAGTCCACATGCAAGAAGGCGGTTTTCACATCAGGTTGCTCCAACTCCAAGTCGTGAATAGCAACTATAGCAAGTAATATCCGGATAGAAGTATGGCGCACAACTGGTGTGAATATCTCATCATACTCATTTCCCTTCCTTTGTGCAAACCACTTAGCCACTAGCCTAGCTTTGTATCTCCCATCATCCTTCACCTTGTATATCCATTTTCACCCAATAGCACGGTTTCCTTTAGGAAGTGGAACCAAATCCCAAGTTTGATTCTTCAACAATGATTGCATCTCTTCTTCCATGGCACAAATCCATTTCGAGCTATCACTCGACTCCATGACGTCATGAAGGTCCATCGGCTCATCTTGGAATACATGAAGAGCATAGTCCAAATTATCACAAAAGCTAAGATAGTTTCAATCACCGTATCTTTCGGGTGGTCTAATCGTACAACGACCAACCCGAGTAGCAATACCATCACCCAAACTCCCTTTGGCTCCACCTTGAACCGAATCTTCTCTAGAATCATGCACATCACCAACACTACTAGAGGAACCCTGTGGACTATGTGATGTAACATCAACCGCTACTTCCTCACAAGCATCTCTAATTACTCTACTCTCTCTACTCCTTGGAAAAATGTGGAAATAATTTCCTTCTCCTTTGATTCATCGTGAACCAAGTCCGGAACATCCGATGAGCTTTCTTTCTCCTTGAACATCGCTGATTCATCAAAAGTAACATGAAGATAATTCACTACCTTCTTCATTTCTGGATTCCAAATCCGGTAGCCTTTTACTCCATCCGTATAGCCAAGAAAAATCCCCTTGAAAGCTCTAGGTTCAAGCTTATCATTTCCCGGATCATGCACATAAACAGGAATACCAAACACACAAAGCTAACTCAAGTCAATGCTCTTTCCCTTGCACACTTCCTCCGGAAATTTGTTACCAATAGTTGAGCACGGAATTCGATTAATAATATGCATTGCGGTTGACAAAGCTTCAGCCCAAAATCCCTTCGCCAAACTCGATGTCAATCTCAAGCATCGAGCTTTCTCAAGTAGAGTACGATTTATCCTTTCCGCAACACCATTCGATTGCAGATCTCCAGGTGTAGTAAAATGTCTCAGATACCATGATGCTTGCAAAACTCCAAAATATCTCTAGAAACATACTCTCCGCCATTGTCGGACCTTAGAACCTTCAAAGATTTGCCACTCTCATTCTCAACAAGAGCCTTCCATGCTTTGAACTTTACAAATGCCTCCGACTTGGTCTTCATTACATACACCCAAACTTTCTGAGAAAATTCATCTATAAAAGAAATATAATAGCGAGCTCCACCTAAAGAAGCTACAGGTGCCGGTCCCCAAACATCCTTGTGAACATACCCAAGAACCCTTCTCGAATCATGCTTCCCTCACCGAATGAAACTTTAGTTTGCTTCCCCATGACGCATTCTTCGCAAAACTCTAACTTGTTGAAACTTTCTCCATCGATCATCTCTCTTTTCCGAAGAACATCCAAACTCCTCTCCGAGACATGACCTAACCTCAAATGCCACAACCTAGTCGCATCCAAGCCACGAGAACTATCAACTCCTATACAAGTTTCGCCTTCCACAGTCATTCCTTGAAGCAAATAAATACCATGACTCCTAGCACCCTTCATCACCACAAGCGCACCCTTTGAAACCCGCAAGCTATCACTCTCAATAGTGATCTTACAACCTAAAGAATCCAGCTGCCCCAAAGAGATAAGAGACTTCCTAAGCCCTAGAACATAGCGTACATTAGTGAGAGTACGAACCACTCCGTCAAACATCCGAATTTTCACGGAACCAATGCCTTTCGACTTACAAATAGCACCATTTCCCATAACAATTGAATTTCCTTCTTTGTCGATGTAAGAAGAAAAACAATTCCTATTTGGCGTCATATGATAAGACGCCCCCGAATCAAGCACCCATTCGCTACCCGAAACATCTGATGCTACCGCCATCAAAACATCTACATCTCCCTCACCAACTCTACTCTCCACCGCTACTGATGAAGATGCTACTTCCTTCTTTGCCTTCTCCTTTTTTGGTCACTCATTCTTCCAATGACCGGGCTTCTTGCAAATATAGCACTTGCCTTTTCTTTCCTTCGACTTTCCTCTCCAACCGGGGTTCCTTGATTTAGAACGCCCCCAGTTCTCCTTCTTCACATACCTCTACTTCTCCACAAATAAACCATGACCATTACTAGCACCACTACTTCCATCACCTAACTCCTTCATTTGATCCAGCAACTTCTCGCTAAGAAGATCTGTCTTGACATCACCAAGAGTCAATATATCCCGGTTATATATCAAACTATTTGAGAAACCTGTATAGCGATCCGGCAACGAACATAAAAATATCATCGCCTTTTGCTCTTCCTCAATCTTCAAATCTACCGCCATCATCTTCATTAGCAAATCATCAAAAGTATTCAAGTGCGCCTTTAGCGAAGTACCTTCCTTCATCTTATAAGTGAAGAACGTTCGCAATTAGATCAAACGGTTTGTCGGTGACTTCTTCATATATAACTTCTCCAACTTGTCCCAAATACCCTTAGCGGTTGTCTCACCACTAATTTCAGAGATAACATTCTCTCCCATAGCAATTTGAAGTGTAGTGAATGCCCACTCTTCCACCTCCTCTCTCTCAACATCCGAGATGTCCGCTGGTAATAAATGTGTATCGAACACTACCTGATGCACCCGATTTCTCCTTAGAACCGCTTTCATCTTCCATTGCCATTTTTCAAAATCATTATCGCCATTCTACTTGTCTATTACCAATTGTGATCCTGAAGCTGTGTACGAACCACGTACATAAGGCGCTACACCACTTGGATTACCCATTGAGGAACTACTTGAGGTATTATCTGATTCTGGCATTTCTACAACCACCTACCAACACCAATGCTCTGATACCACATTGAGTTTCGGCATTCCCGCATACCGTACGCGTTCGCTTCACCGTGTCTGGCTGGAGTCAACGGTCGAAGTCTTCCATGCTGGCGTCCCGATTGAACATCCCACCATCGCCTCCATCGAGCATATAATCTAGTCTTGGCAACATATTGTAAGAAAAGGAATCCCCAATGTTACGTGCCACCAATCCCATATATATACCACGATTATTCCAAATATCATGCGATGTGGGACTTTTCTGTTCAATCCACGCACCCACTTCATTTACAATGCAAGCCATACCTAACAATCTCCACCTTGGCGAGCATTGCTCAAGTCACCTTGGAGTTATACTGAGTCCTCTTCGTAGTTGGATGAGGTTGCTACTCCGAGTTCTCATAAGCAGGAAGGAGCGATTGCCTAACCATATATCCACCTTGACGAGCATCCCATGCTCAATCCCCTTTGGGGCCATGCTTCGGTCACGGTGCATCATACTTGTCCCATCGAACCATGGAGCTCTGATATCATGTTGAGTTTCGGCATTCCCACATACCGTACGCGTTCGCTTCACCGTGTCTAGCCGGAGTCAACGGTCGAAGTCTCCCATGTCGGCGTCCCGATTGAACATCCCTTCATCGCCTCCATCGAGCATATAATCTGGTCTTGGCAACACATTGTAACAAAAGGAATCCCTAATGTTACGTTCCACCAATCTCATATATATACCACGATTATTCCAAATATCCTACGATGTGGGACTTTTCCATTCAATCCACGCACCCACTCCATTTACAATGCGAGCCACACCTAACAATCTCCACCTTGGCGAGCATTGCTCAAGTCACCTTGGAGTTATACTGAGTCCTCTTCGCAGTTGGATGAGGTTGCTACTCCGAGTTCTCATAAGCAGGAAGGAGCGACTGCTTAACCATATCTCCACCTTGACGAGCATCCCATGCTCAAGCCCCTTTGGAGCCATGCTTCGGTCACACTACATCATACCAATCCCATCGAACCTTGGAGCTCTGATACCATGTTGAGTTTCGACATTCCCGCGTACCGTACGCGTTCGCTTCACCGTGTCTAGCTGGAGTCAACGGTCGAAGTCTCCCATGCCGGCGTCCCGATTGAACATCCCTCCATCGCCTCCATCGAGCATATAATCTGGTCTTGGCAACACATTGTAAGAAAAGGAATCCCCAATGCTACATGCCACCAATCCCATATATATACCACGATTATTCCAAATATCCTGCGATGTGGGACTTTTCCGTTCAATCCACGCACCCACTCCATTTACAATGCGAGCCACACCTAAAAGTCTCCACCTTGGCGAGCATTGCTTAAGTCACCTTGGAGTTATACTAAGTCCTCTTCGCAGTTGGATGAGGCTGCTACTTCGAGTTCTCATAAGCAGGAAGGAGCGACTGCTTAACCATATCTCCACCTTGACGAGCATCCCATGCTCAAGCCCCTTTGGAGCCATGCTTCGGTCACGCTGCATCATACCGGTCACATCGAACCATAGAGCTCTGATACCATGTTGAGTTTTGGCATTCTCGTGTACCGTATGCATTCGCTTCACCGTGTCTAGCCGGAGTCAACGGTTGAAGTCTCCCATGCCGGCGTCCCGATTGAACATCCCTTCATCGCCTCCATCGAGCATATAATCTGGTCTTTGCAACACATTGTAACAAACGGAATCCCCAATGTTACGTGCCACCAATCACATATATATACCACGGTTATTCCAAATATCTTGTGATGTGGGACTTTTCCGTTCAATCCACGCACCCACTCCATTTACAATGCAAGCCACACCTAACAGTTATAACCTATAATCTACTGGTTGTAGTAATATTTTAGCAAATTTCATGTTAAACCAATTCTTTTATGGTTTTAGTTTTGTGGTAGGATTAGTTTATTACGATTTTAAAATTAGAATAAACATATCATTTATAGTAATCCTTTTAACGTTTTAACAGAGTTAATATGGATTACATGATTGATCGTAATTTGACATATAAACAGATGGGACTTTAGAGGATCAATAAAAATTGAGTTTATAAATGGTATAGAGGAATTTGTAAAATTTGCATCTAAAGGGGAGTCTAAAAATATTTGTTGTCCTTATACTAAATGTAAGAATAAGGCATTGCATGATCAAGAGCAAGTAAAGCTTCACTTGTGTAAATATGGGTTTATATCTGACTACTATTTATGGACATATCAAGGAGAACTATCCACAATGTCCAACACTTTGGGCGAAGATGAAAACATAGCTATAAATTTAGAATCTTTTGACCAGAATATTCAAATAATGGAATGCAAAACATGGTGCATGATGCAGTAGAACAATATTTTCATAATGTTCAAAATGATGATATGGATGTCGAAGAACCTCCTAATGAAGGAGCTTAGAAATTATATAATTTGTTTGAAGCAACAAATAGAACACTGTGGAATGATTGTACTACTCGCACTTAGCTATCAACAACGGCAAGGTACATTGCAATTAAAGCTAAATATAACACTTCAGAAAGTGAGTTTGATGCATATATACAAGCTACAAAAGAAATAATGCCTTCTGATAATGTACTAGGAGATTAATTTATAAATTAAAAAAAGTAGTGTCCGCGTCTGGATTTCCATATGAAAAGATAGACACGTGTCGATATGGGTGTATGTTGTATTGGAAAGAAGATATAAATCTTAACAGATGTAAATTATGTAGTGGTTCAAGGTATAAACCAAAAAGAAAGAAAGGAAAAGATATTGCATATACAAGAAAGCATTATTTGCCCCTAACCCATAGATTACAAAGACTGTATGCTTCTTCAGCAACCACATCTCATATGAGATGGCATAGTGTGAGAACTCGAGATGTAGGAAAGATATCTCATCCTACATATGGAGAAGCAAGGAATCATTTTGATATGACTTATCCCGATTTTGCAAAGGAAGCAGGCAACGTTAGACTTTGTTTGTGTATGGATGGTTTTGCACCGTCTGAAAATTTTGGAAGCAAGTATTCATCTTGGTCGATGATTCTTACACTTTAAAATTTACCCCCTCGATGTATATGAAGAATTCACACATGTTTCTCACTCTCATTATTCCAGGTCCTAATGATCCAAGACAAGGTGTAGATGTTTATTTGCAACCTTTAGTTGATGAGTTGAAAATTCTATGGAATGAAGAAGTAGTTACCTATGACATATCAAGAAAAAATAATTTTCAAATGTTTGCTTCTCTATTATGGACCATAAGTGATTTTTCTGCATATGGAATGCTTTCCGGTTAGAGAATAGTTGTTCGATTATCATGTCCATATTGCATGGAATTTACAAAATCTTTTTACTTAAAAAATGGAGTAAAACATAGTTGGTTTACTGTCACCGTTGTTTTCTACATGTTAATCATCCTTTTAGTAGGGATGAAAAGAATTTCATTGTTAATTAAGTGGATTACACGCAATCACTACCTATACTATCAAGTGAAGAAATCTATGATTTAGTAAAAGAATATCCAAAGATACATGAACATGGAAGTGAAATTAAAATAGCAGGTAAAGGTACCATAATTTGTATAAGCAAAATATATTGTGGGAATTACCTTATTGGAAAAATCTTCTACTTCGACATAATATTGATGTCATGCATAATGAAAAGAACATGTTTGGTAATGTGTTTAATACCATTTTGAACGTCAAGGGAAAGACTAAAGATGATTTAAAGTCCAGACGAGACATAAAATTATATTGCAAACGCCCTGAACTCGAAATTGTTGATTCTTCCGAAAATGTAAAACCCAAGGCTTGTTACGAGTTAGATTGCAATCAAGTCAAAGAGTTCTTACAGTGGGTGAATGAGTTAAGGTTTCCTAATGGAAATGCTTCAAATTCACAAAGGTGCGTTGACTTTAAAAATATGAAGTTGACAAGAATGAAAAGTCATAATTGTCATGTGTGTATGGAGAATTTATTACCAATCGCTTTTAAAGAATTATTGCCGACCAAAGTATGGAACGTTATAACTGAATTGAGTATGTTTTATAACCTCAACTTTGTTGAAGGTTGAACGTTTGTGAAAACTTGATAAAGACATACCAATATCGATTTGCAAATTAAAGAAAATGTTTCCTCCAAGTCTATTTAATGTCATGGAACATTTATCAATTCATCTTCCATATGAGGCACTACTTCGATGATCCATACAATATGGATGGATGTATCCATTTGAGAGGTAATTAACTAAATATCATTACAAAATTATATAAGAATTTTATTATAAAACATGCATATTTATGTAACCTATCATTTCATAATATGTCTAAGTATTTAGGCTATTTGAAGAAAAAAAATATAAAACAAAAAGCACGTGTAGAAGGTTCAATTTGCAATGACTACATTCTGGAAGAAGCATATATGTTTTTTCTCATTACTTTGAGGACCATGTTAAGGCAACTTTTGAAAGTGTTCCCCACAATGACGAAGGTCTTGAACATGACTCTTCTCATCAAACACTTCCTGTTTTTAAGAAACAAGGATGGCTCTCTAGCTGTTCAAAGGAACAATGGATGGGTCACAAGGATTTTCATATCGCCAAAACATACATTCTCCTCAATTGTGCTGAAGTAGAACCTTACGTTAGGTAATTTTGATATCAACATTAATTTAATCAAACTTTAAATCCACTTTCCATTTCAATTATTTAATCAATCATGTACATCTAACTTTGCAGCATATTTGAATCACAATACCCCACTTCCGAACTTAGTAAGCATTTCTTAAATTGGTTTTTATAGTATGTATGTGATTTTAAAAATCACATAATGAAGGATTGAGGCATCTTACATATGGTCCACAAAGGAAAATCAGAACATTTTCAAAATATTTTATTAATGGACATAAATTTCACACGTATGATTATGGTGTTAATAAATCAACAAATAACAGCAGCATATGTATTAAAGGGAGTGAAGACCCAGAAAACCATATAAATGATTTTTTTGGTGTGTTGAAAGAGATTATTAAGTTGACATATTTTATCAAGCCACAAGAAAAAGTAATTGTATCCCCAAACGTGGGGATCAACATGCACAAATTACAAACTTCTTGAAATTAACAATACAATAAAGCATTAAGGATATGATCAGTATGTTTTGGCAAAACAAGCGGCATAAGTGTACTATACGTCGTTCCCATTCATGAAAGCCGAATAAACATTTGACACAAATGTTCCAAATGACCAAGCTTATCAAGCTGATGTCGAACCTAATGATAAAGTAGTAATAGTTGATGAAATTACCGATTTTGGTCCACTTAACGATGAATCAAATGCTTTGATACACGTGTCTGATGATAACGAGGATGATGTGGTTGATACAGATATTGAAGTGGACACTGATGTTGACATTTCAATGGAAGAGGAGAGCAATGACAATATGTGATAATTAAGAAAAAATGGTAATTTTAATCCAATGATTGTATTATATGATAAAAAATCCAATTATTAGCATTTAAATCTTTTGCTATATTAATGCATGTATATTTATATATGTTTGTAGCAGATGAATCTTCGTTCAAATCGACATACAACATCTCTGCGTCAATCCTCTTTCCCAACTACATGTTAACCATCAACTCCTTCACTACCACATGCACATTCACCATCTATGGTCGATCCCTCATTAGAAGGGGATGCATCAATGGGCACATATTAATTACGTTCAGGTGCAACAAATTTATTGCCTATCTGTGCTATTCAAAGTGAAGGAGGATAAGTATTTTAAAATTATTTACCATTTACTTACCTTATTGTCTACCCATCATTAAACATATAAATACAATTTCCATTGTTACAGGATGTTAGCATTCAATCCCTCCAGTAAGTGTGCCTCCATTATCACTGATAGTATCCAAAAGCGAATCACAGAATTTTGGCCTAGATTCTCCGATATCCTTCTTGTCCATCAGGAACTACTATTTAAGGATTTCAAGGTAAATAATTTAGCATATTTAATATGACATTTATTCTTTATTTTGTTCACAAGTGTTTTATGTTCTACACTACAAATACCATATGACACATGCTCTATAATTTATACTATATAACTTTATGTTCAAAAATAAGGTCTCTAAGAGAAAATGTGGCATACTCAGTTTAATGAAAAAGCGTACATACTACTCACATTAATAATACGATTGTAGGCTATGGTTGATTGGGGGAATGAGTCGGAAGCAATCTGTGGAAATTTTGGCTATCTAAGGCCAAACGTCGTTACAGTGGTATTTTATCTGACATGAAGCAAAATCACTCTAGAAAGAATCCTATTTATCATTGATAAGGCCATATATTATCAGTTTGTGGCTTATTGGGATCTTCTAAAGGTTAAGAGAAAAGCTAAGAGGAATTCAGACAATAGGCATAAAAATATTAGTCTACATAAAGAGGGTTCAAGGTCTTTTCAGGAGCATCAAACTGTTATAGTAAGCTTACAACATAAATTAATTGTTATCATTCTAAATCTCATTTCAACCAAAAACTTGGTATGATTGCATGAAATAAGCAGGTACCTATTTTATTTATTCATTTTAATATAACTGTATCTGGTCGTACGAAGGTATAGTCTAAGTAGTCAACGATTTGATAGTTAAATTACTGCAATAACTTTTAAAATATTGCAATCACTGACTTAATCACCTTATTCCCACATTTTCTTTGTTGCTTTCCATGTCAAATAAACTTGACCATTAATCAATTTTTGAGGCTGCCATATTTAATCATTTATTGTGTACTCTTTTAACTTTTTTATGCAATGACCTTGCTTTAACTTTATCCTTTTAATGTCTTTGCAGAATATCTAACATTTTAGATTATGATTTGTGTATTTTCAAAACTTTCATTTGATTAAAAAAATTCATGTATTTTTAGAAGGAGAAGATGGGAAATGACCCACCTTCATTGAAAGTTGCAAAAAAAAAATTTGCATTATAACAATTATATGTGTGTGCGCGCGCGCATTTGTGTGTGTCAAACATTTTGAAAAATCAAGAGTACAAATATCACATGTAATATTTAGGCGGAGTTTGAGAAGGAGAAGAATTAGACAGCATATAATGTTTCGCTAAAACACAAAGCACAAAAGCACAATCCTTATTCTCTCCCTTCAAGTCATCTGAGCCACCCCTTCTCATCAATGGTCCAGATTCATTTAATTTTGTAATTTGGATTACCAAATAACTCTGGGCTGTATTAATATTAAGCCCAATTATGTATGTATTTATACTGTCTTACATTTCAGAACTTTGTATTCAATTCAGTTCAATAAAATACAATCACTTTCTTTTTGCAATCTCTCAAGAATTTAATATGGTATCAGAGCTAATTGAAACAGTCTAACGACTGATCATCAGAAATCACTCAATCATCATCATCGAGTCATCCTTGAAGGCAGATCTACATCTGCCAACCGGTTACTCTCAGTTTTATTGAGTGTCTTTTCATCATTTGATTCTAGATACCTCTCTTGGGCTATTGCTAGCTTTGCATCTCTGTTCACATCAGAATCTTTCATCATTTTTTACATCTGCCTCGCCTGAAGTTTGAAGAAACCAGGCTGCAGATTGTACAACTGTGTTAAAGTTCATCAAGAAACCATTTCTTGATAAACAACACCCCTCTCATCAGAACCTTAAACATGGCTGGAGACGAAGAACATTCAGAAACCACCTCACAAGTTGCCAGAAATGACAACACTGATCAAAACCTGCCAATCATAAAGCCAAAAGGTCACTTAGCTGTTCAACTAGATGAAGATAACTATCTTCTATGGAAGTATCAAATAAGAACAGCAATAAGAGGATATGGATTAGATAAATACATTAATGGTATGTTAACTATTCCTTCTGAAACTATCTCTAATGAAAATGGTGAAGAGATACCAAATCAAGATTACTCAAACTACCTAAAGCAAGATAGTTTACTTGCTTCATGGATCATGTCATCTGTAAGTGTTGGGATCTTATCTCAAATTGTTGGATGTGAAACATCAAGAAACATATGGGAAACCATAGAGCAGATTTTCAATTCTCAAACAGCAGCCAGGATTATGCATTATAGAAAGCAGTTTCAGAACTTAAGAAAAGAAAATATGACAATGCAAGAATATCTTACCAAAGCAAAAAGTTATTGTGATAAGCTTGCCACTGCTGGACACAAAGTATCAGAATCAGAACAAGTACTAACCATATTAAATGGTTTAGATGAAAACTATGAGTCTGTAATTATAGTTATCTCATCAAAGAAATCTTTACCTGACCTTCAGTATGTTTACTCAACCCTCTTGGCTCAAGAAGGAAGAATTGATCAAAAGAAGACTGCAAATACAGACTACTCAGTGAATTATACAACAAACTCCAAAGGAAAGGGTCAAGATCGAACTCAATCAGGTCAAAGAAGTGGCCAAAACTTCAGGGGAAGAGGCAGAGGTCGATGGTCAGGAAATAATAGAGTAAAATGTCAAATATGTGAGAGGCCAGGCCATATTGCAGCAAAGTGTTATTTCAGATTTGACCAGAATTTTGTTGTAACTCAACAGTCCAGCAACACTCAAAGAAATCAGAACCCAAATGTTAACCTTACTCAAGCTGAAGCAAGAGGTCAAGCCAATCAATCAAAGAATCAAAATAACTCTGAAAACAAAAATGATGAGCTACTGTATGAAGACTGGTATCTAGATTCAGGAGCAACCAATCATGTCACAAGCAACTTGGAGAATCTTAATCTTGGAAACAAAGAATACAAAGGTACTCAGTCTATTTATGTTGGTAATGGTAATTCTTTAAAAATTACACACACTGGCCAAGCCAAATTTAGCAGTAAAAGAGAATTACACTTAAATAATCTTCTTAGGGTACCCCAGATTAAGAAAAACTTGATAAGTGTCTCTCAATTTGCTAAAGACAATCAAGTATATTTTGAATTTTACCCAAAAATCTGTCTAGTCAGAGACTTGCTAAATAAGGACATTCTTTTACAGGGTAGCATGCACAATGGGCTATATAGATTCAATCTAGTGCAAAATATTGTATCAAGGAAAAGTAGTGACTCAGAGCAGGAGCAAAAGTGGTGTAATCTTTCAAAAATTGATAGAAAAGTTGAGTGTAATAAAATCTTTGATACTTGGCACTGTAAACTCGGTCATCCCAGTGTGGCAATTGTTAAAAATATTTTGAAAGATAATGAAATCAAGCATGAAAATATAACTATTCCATATGTATGTGAAGCCTGTCAATTAGGAAAGAGTCACAAAATACCATTCAGTAATTCTGTAACTACATATAATAAACCTTTAGAAATGGTTGCTGTTGATCTATGGGGTCCTGCCCCAATCAACTCTGACTATGGAATGAATTACTATATTTCTTTTGTTGACTCTTTCTCAAGATACACTTGGATTCTATTTCTCAAATCCAAGTCTGAAGTCAAAAATGCAGTAATTCATTTCATAAATCAAGCTGAGAACTTAACCAACCATAAGCTAAAAATTTTGCAAACAGATGGTGGGGCAGAATTCAAAACACTCAAAGAATTCTTCTCTAAAAAGGGTATCAATCACAGAATTACCTGTCCACATACATCTGAGCAAAATGGGTTAGTAGAAAGAAAGCACAGGCACATTGTTGACACTGGTCTAACACTGCTTGCACATGCATCCATGCCCTTAAAGTTCTGGCCAGATGCATTTACAACAGCAGTATTTCTTATAAACAGAATGCCTACAAAAGTTTTAAGAAATAAAACTCCATTAGAAAAGTTATACAACACTAAACCAGATTATTCTTTTCTCAAAACTTTTGGATGTCTATGCTATCCATGTACTAGATCTTATAATAAACATAAGCTAAGTTTTAGATCTATACCTTCTACCTTTCTTGGATATGCCACCAATCAAAAAGGGTACAAATGTCTTACAAGTGAAGGGAAGATAATAGTATCTAGACATGTTGCATTCAATGAATGCATATTTCCCTTCACTAGTACAGACATAAAGACCACTCAAAAGATTTATAGTGCCAAGAAATTTTTACCACCCATACCAATATGGGACAAAGAAAGATCTGCCAACAGCAAGGAAGATTCAAACACCAGCTCAAACCTCCAACACACCATGCCCACTGATGAGCCAGGTCAGAGAGATGGCCTGAATTCTCACAATAGTGAATCTGAAAGTCAAGAGACTGAAGATCAAAATATTGATCAAGACAATACTGCTCATCCTGTCAACACTACTCCTGCACAAGAAGGACATCCAATGATTACCAGATCAAAACATGGAATATTCAAGCCAAAAATTTATACAGCTAATATGAATTACAAGGAACCAGTCAGCTATAATGAAGCTATCAAGGACAACAAATGGAAGGATGCCATGAATGAAGAGTACAATGCACTGATTAACAATAATACATGGAGTCTAGTTCCTCTACCAGCAAACAAAAACATTGTAGGATGTCGTTGGACCTTCAGATTGAAAACATTATCAGAAAGTGGTAAGGTAAAACACAAAGCAAGACTGGTAGCCAAGGGATACTCTCAACAGTATGGTTTCGATTTTTCTGAAACCTTTTCTCCAGTAGTGAAACCAACTACTATTAGGATTATTTTAACATTAGCTTTGTATTATAAATGGGATATAAGGCAACTTGATGTAAATAATGCTTTCCTAAATGGAGAATTACAAGAGGAAGTCTATATGGAGCAACCTCCTGGATATACTCAAGATGCCAACAAAAACCTGGTATGCAAACTTCATAAAGCCATCTATGGACTCAAACAGGCTCCTAGAGTATGGTATGAGAAACTAAAAGCTACTTTAATCTCTATGGGATACCAGGTATGCAAGTCTGATAACTCTGTTTACACAAAGACAAATAAAAGGTACATTACTTACATACTTGTCTATGTAGATGACTTTATAATAACTGATAATGACAATAATGAAATAGAATATATCATTAACATGCTGGACAAAACCTTTTCTATAAAAGACTTAGGTAAGTTACACTATTTCTTAGGCATAGAAGTCATTAATACTGATGAAGCATTAATTCTATGTCAACAAAGGTATATCTTAGAAATATTAGGTAGGGCTAATATGCTTGAAGCAAAACCAATGCCTACACCTATGATTAGTAACTTACACTTGTCTAAATATCAAGGAGACCCATTTGACAATACAAAGCAATATAGAAGTATCGTAGGGGCTTTACAATATGTAACTGTTACAAGACCTGATATATCATTCGCTGTGAATAAAGTTTGTCAATTCATGCAGAATCCCTTAGATACACATTGGAAAGCTGTAAAAAGAATCCTTAGATATCTCAAAGGAACCATCAGTCAAGGGATCAAGCTAAAAGTAAGCAAAGACTTATCTATTCAAGGGTTCGCTGACGCCGATTGGGCCTCAGATCACGATGACCGGAGATCCACTACTGGATATTGCATCTTCCTTGGTGGAAACCCTGTCTCCTGGTGTGCCAAGAAGCAACCAACCATTTCACGATCCAGTACAGAATCTGAATATCGAAGTGTCGCTTCAGCGACTGCCGAAGTAATGTGGATCGAAACCCTAGTTGAAGAATTGGGAATCAAGCTTTCGCGCAAGTCAATTATTTGGTGCGACAACTCCAGCACCGTAGCTATGTCAGCTAATCCAGTGCTACATGCTAGAACGAAGCACATCGAAATCGATCTATACTTCGTCAGAGATCAGGTCACTAAAGGAAGACTTGAAGTCAACCATCTCCCTGCCTCAAGCCAGATTGCTGATATACTTACGAAATCTCTGTCTCGCAAGTATTTTGAAGAATTTAAGAGCAAACTGTGTATTAAAGACATTAATGAAGAATTGGGGATCGAAGGAGAAGAGAACCCTAGCCGACATTGAGGGGGAGAATTAGACAGCATATAATGTTTCGCTAAAACACAAAGCACAAAAGCACAATCCTTATTCTCTCCCTTCAAGTCATCTGAGCCACCCCTTCTCATCAATGGTCCAGATTCATTTAATTTTGTAATTTGGATTACCAAATAACTCTGGGCTGTATTAATATTAAGCCCAATTATGTATGTATTTATACTGTCTTACATTTCAGAACTTTGTATTCAATTCAGTTCAATAAAATACAATCACTTTCTTTTTGCAATCTCTCAAGAATTTAATAAGAAGAATGAGTACTTGACTACACAATTGAGTCAAACACCCGAAGAAGAGGCAAGACAAACTTTGACCCTGGAAGAAGAAAACATTATTTTTAAAAAAATTACCAAGGTGAAGAAGCAAAGACGATATGGATATGGAAACCAAGAGGTAATTCTAATTACACAATCAACATGTGGTATAATCATTGCATAATCAAATTGTTTGATATACGAAATGGTATAATTACTTTAATCATCATTGCAACAATTTGAAAGTTGCAACTGATGCATGCTACAGCAGCTATAGCAACCAGCAACTACAGTAGCCAGCATCTGGCTGCAACATAGCTGCTGCTACTGCTACTATTTGCACCTGCTTTTGCTGTAGCTGCTGTCGCAACATTTCAATGTAGCAGATGTAGAAAGCTACAGATGAAGCTGCTACAACCGTAACAATCGTATATTGTAGCTTCGGCTACGAAGTTGCATTTCAACTACAACATTGTAGCTGCACAACACTCAAAAAATTTGAACCAGATATAGAATTATGAATTTGTAACTTGTGAATTAGAGCGAGCGAAAAGCTTACTGAATTAAGAGTGGCGACTGAACAATAATAATGGTTCGGGCTAGTGAAACTGATCATGTGGCTTTGAAAACGAAATTGTGAGGTTTAAACCGAATAAGCAACTAGTTTTTTTGTAAATAACATAAGATAATATTTTAAATATCGTAATGAACTTTAAACAAGTAAAATGGAAAGCAAGAAATAGCGAAATGTTATTAGTGGAGACTTTATTTCATAAACAGGAAGACTATGTACGCAAACAAATGGAACGGGACTATATACAAGTGCTAGTTTGTTACTTGGTCTATAACCATTGCTATACTTACTTGGTGGACAAAATGTTATGATAATTTCTTTATCAAACCTAACAACGAATACTCTATGGAAACTAAATTAAACAAAAAAGTACAATATTCACAATAAACAGTATGATCTCACCTGATTAAATATGAAATTTGAATGTTATTTGATTATGATGGTTGGTCTTGTACCATTGCATATCAATGTCATAGATGAGTTAATGTGCTAATGCCTTCATGGATGAATCAACAAGATTATTGTCATGAGTGTTGTAATTTTTGTAAAGTACCATATCCATGCTTTTTAAATATATTTTTTCTTATTGATTGGAGAATACAAACATCTTTGTCTTCATATATTTGATTGGAGTTTTCACAAATTTGATGATTTAAAAATTTTCTGAAGTGGTTAAAATTTTATTTTAACAGTAAACAAAATGAACTTTGCCATAATCATGCAAGTTCAAATCGAAAAGTTTCTCTGTTAATTCTTGAAAAATCCTTCGACTAAGCTTACAATGCTTTTGGTCTAGAAAAGCATACAGTACAAACGTGTTAAACTTTCATTTCATGTTTAACTGCTTACTTTAACGATAAGAATCATATCATTCTCAGACAATGACAACATTAGTTAAATGACAACAAGAAATCTGCCCTCATGATTTTGCAGCAGAATTTTAAGAAAATGATGACAATGCAAAATTTTGGTTGCGATGTTGCTATTATAGTTGCAATAATAATTAATTAATTTTTTTCTTACATGCTATGTTTGAGTTATATAAACATTTCTGCATTCATACTAGTAGTTTCTCAATCTTGTATTGGGTACAAGAAAATTCTCAATATAATATATTTAAGTTTAACTTCTAGTATCTTTGCATTTAGCAGGTAGTTCCCTTTAAATCATGCTCTGCTAATACAATTCATGATGTAGCAGAATTACGAGCAAGTCAGAAGAGATCCAAATCGCTCGGTTGGCCGACAAGCTCAAATGGAGGCAGAGAAGGTTACAAAAGAAGAAGAGCGAGCTCAAGTGCGAGCTGAGTTAAATGATCGTTTGGAGGCGGAGCGAGCTCACATGGACTCTTGAATGCAAAAAATGGTATCAAGGCAATTAGCTTTAGCGATGCATAACTTTCGTAATCATATCACACCTTCGCCTTTATGATAGTGTGGCATGATAGAAATTGATGCAGCGCGTACCTCTAAATCGCGAGCGATCCACATAAGTTGCGAAACCCTAGATCGTGAAGCCATAGGTCGCAGGCGAACTCTCCCTAAATCGCTTCAGTTTGAGTTGCCTCCAATAAGTCGCCTCCAGTATGTCGTGCCACAATTAGGTCGCTATCGTGCCTCCTTAAATCGCGGAGAGCTCCAGAAGATCGCGAGAAGCCCCAGGTCGCTCCGCTCTAGGTCGCGAACAAGTCGATGCCGCAAATCACTCTTCCAGCCTAGGTCGCGAACGACCTTCTCTAGGTCGCGAGCGACATACGGTAGGTCGCTTTCCCCTTCAGAATTACATCGCGAACTCCAGATTGTCAATGCCTTTGCCTTCGGTCGCGAGTCACTCCATTTCAGCTGAATCGTAGGTCGCAAACGAGCTACTGGAATTTTTAGGTCGTGAACGACCTACCTTAGGTCGCTGATTGATTGCCGATTAATTCTTGAGTTGCGGCAAATGCTTAGGTCGCGAACGACCTATGGAAGATCATTGTTAGGTCGCGAGACTTTTTTTTGTTGTTACTGTTGTTTTCTTTTGATATTTTAGGTCGCGTGTGTTTCTGGGTCGGCTGTATGCTAAGTCGCGTGAGTTGTACTTTAGGTCATTGTGTTGTAATTTTTTTAAGTGTGTGTTGTGTTGTAACCCTATAAATAGGGATGTTGATCATTTGTAAAGGGTTGTTGAATTTGAATAAAATTTCTTTTGTGTGCTTTTGTGCCACCATTAAAATAGGTAGTTGAGTGTTATCTCCTATCTCCACCTTCGGCATTCGAGTGCGCTCGAATCAACGATTGTTGAAGCCAATTCACGGAATCAAGTGCACTTGATCAACGTCGAAGAATTGTAGATCTTCTCTCACGGCATCGTGCGCGATCAACGTGTCGAAGATAGCTAAAGTCCGGTATCTTCGTGATCAACGGATTTGGGCGTTTGGTATCATTCATTCATCGATTCATATTGCTTCATCTAATCGTTTCATCGATTAGTTTGACACGAATTCTTCAATTCGTCGTCAAGTGTTATTTCCGCTGCGTCATTTGGTATCAGAGCTAGACTTAGCCAATCATAGCTAAGCCGAGTCTTGGAGCCAATTCTATCTAAAGAGTTTGATGAGTTAGTGAAGTCGAGCTACATCAAGCAAAGCCGAGCTAAGGGGAGTTAGAGCCGAGGACTATTAGAAGGCCGTGCATCATCTTTATTTGTTCAAGCCGAGAGTGAAGTTTGTTTCATTTGACAATGCCGCCAAGAAGAGCTAACCGTCATCAAAATGTTGAAGATTTGTACAAGAGAGAAGATGTCGAGCAAATGGAACAACGCATTAGTAACAAATTCAATGAGAAGTTAGATGAAGATATTGGGAGATTAGAGAAATTGATGAATGATATGAATCAGAATCAGAGGAGAAGGTCGCCAATCTCGAACCATGGAGGAAACAGAGTTTCGCCATCGGTTACGGAAGCAAGGAGGGTGTCACCACAAACTTATCAAGATAAAAGGGAATCATCAATTTCAATGAGACGAGATCACCATGGGTATAGAGATGAAGAGAGAAGAACTCCACGTGAGTTTGACAATGAACCATGTCGTGATGACAAAAGATCGAGTAGAAGAGATTTGCATGATCATAGAAACATACGTGGTCATAGAGACGAAGGGTGTAATTTGCCAAAGCATGAGAATGATTCTATTTGGCTAAGGGACAATATTTTTCAGTCTACCTGTACTATCTTGGGAAAGGTTTGTAAATTCGTTATTGATGCGGGAAGTTGCGATAACCTTATCTCTGAAGAAGCCGTTATGAAGTTAGGGATGAAGACTGAAAAACACCCTAGACCGTATAAACTGGCATGGATAAAGGAAGGGGAAGAAGTGACGGTGGGAAGATGAACATTGGTTACATTTTCTATTGGGAAAAAGTACAAAGATGATATATGGTGTGATGTGGTTGATATGGACATGTGTCACCTACTATTGGGAAGTCCATGGCAGTCTGATCGAGTTGTACAACATAATAGTCACGCCAACAGCTACAGTTTCATGTTCGAAGGAACCAAGATTACCTTAGTTCTTAAGAAGCGTGAACAAAGTGACTGCAAGCCAGAGAAGAAAGTGGAAGCAACTAATTTAATATCTTCGAAAGAATTTGTTAAAGAAGAGAAAGGTAGTGTTGAAGTGGAAGATAAAGTAGACTCTTCTCCACCCATGAAGATTGATGACCATAAAGTTGATTACTCGCAATCCGCAAAGTTAGATAAAAAGGAAGTTGATGATTTTCAACCAACAAAGTTTGATGAACATGAAGTTGAAAATTCACAACCAGCGAGGTTTGATGAGGATGAAGAAAGTGTGTTAGGAGATGAAGGGGGTGATTTATTGGTGAAGAAAGTGGATTCGACTAGTCTACAATCTACAAGAGAGTTTGCTAAAGAAGTGGAGGATAGTGCAGAAGTATTCCTGTTGAATGAAAATGAAACCAGTGAAAGTGTTGAAATTCTCGAAGAGGTTAAGCCAATAGTGAAGGAATGTGAAGATGTAGTTCCTGTAGAGTTGTCCAAGGAATTACTGCCACTAAGGGACGTACAACATCATGTTAATCAAGTGCCAGGTGCTATTGTATCGCATATGCCACGTAATCATATGTGTCTGACAGAGCAGGTAGAGTTGAGAAGACTGGTTGATGGGTTTCTATTCGAAGGAAGGAAATTGTATACTCCTGATTGCAGTTGGCGAATAAGAGTTATCAAAGACTTACATGTAGAAAGACACGAGGACTGTGATCGTACCATGCAGTTGATTGCAACGTCTTGTTTTGGACCGTCAATAAGGAAGGAGGTTGAAAGGTTTGTTCAGAAGAGCCATAATTATCAAATTTCAAAAGAGACTGCGACAAAGACAGGTTTATGTATGTCATTACCTATACATACCAGAATATGGGTGGAGGTAAGTGTGAACTTTGTATGGAGTTTGATGGAGACGCAAAGTGGCAACGAATCTATCTATTTGATGGTTGAACGATTTCTTGTTGGTACTTACAACAAGCTAGATGCTGGAGGGATGGGTCGTTTTGAAGTTGTGAAGGGAATTAATGAGAATGTTTGTAAGTTGAGTTTGCCGGGTCATCTTCCTATTGCCAACGTTGACAATATCAAACACTTGGTTCCATTTCACGAGGATAAGAGTGTCAAAGAAGAAGAAACTTTAAATTCGAGGATGAATTTTTCTCAACCTGGGAGGATGATGCAGCGCGTACCTCTAAATCGCGAGCGATCCACATAAGTTGTGAAACCCTAGATCGTGAAGCCATAGGTCGCAGGCGAACTCTCCCTAAATCGCTTCAGTTTGAGTTGCCTCCAATAAGTCGCCTCCAGTATGTCGCGCCGCAATTAGGTCGCTATCGTGCCTCCTTAAATCGCGGAGAGCTCCATAAGATCGCGAGAAGCCCCAGGTCGCTCCGCTCTAGGTCGCGAACAAGTCGATGCCGCAAATCACTCTTCCAGCCTAGGTCGCGAACGACCTTCTCTAGGTCGCGAGCGACATACGGTAGGTCGCTTTCCCCTTCAGAATTACATCGTGAACTCCAGATTGCCAATGCCTTTGCCTTCGGTCGCGAGTCACTCCATTTCAGCTGAATCGTAGGTCGCAAACGAGCTACTGGAATTTTTAGGTCGTGAACGACCTACCTTAGGTCGCTGATTGATTGCCGATTAATTCTTGAGTCGCGGCAAATGCTTAGGTCGCGAACGACCTATGGAAGATCATTGTTAGGTCGCGAGACTTTTTTGTTGTTGTTACTGTTGTTTTCTTTTGATATTTTAGGTCGCGTGTGTTTCTGGGTCGGCTGTATGCTAAGTCGCGTGAGTTGTACTTTAGGTCATTGTGTTGTAATTTTCTTAAGTGTGTGTTGTGTTGTAACCCTATAAATAGGGATGTTGGTCATTTGTAAAGGGTTGTTGAATTTGAATAAAATTTCTTTTGTGTGCTTTTGTGCCACCATTAAAATAGGTAGTTGAGTGCTATCTCATATCTCCACCTTCGGCATTCGAGTGCGCTCGAATCAATGATTGTTGAAGCCAATTCACGGAATCAAGTGCGCTTGATCAACGTCGAAGAATTGTAGATCTTCTCTCACGGCATCGTGCGCGATCAACATGTCGAAGATAGCTAAAGTCCGGTATCTTCGTGATCAACGGATTTGGGCATTTGGTATCATTCATTCATCGATTCATATTGCTTCATCTAATCGTTTCATAGATTAGTTTGACACGAATTCTTCAATTCGTCGTCAAGTGTTATTTCCGCTGCGTCAGAAATCAGGTGAAAGTATGTCAATCTTGGATATGGATGGGTATATTTATTTTGGTATATGACTTGGATTTATGGAGAATTGTTTTAAATTTCTATATACAATGTCCTTTTTAATTGATTTTGTGATGCCTTGGGTTTGATTACTGGACGTATAAATTGCTCTTGACTTAATTATTTTACATATATACCATTTAAGATACCCGGACTGTGTATTTTGATATGTTTATGTAGCTTAGTATGACATTTGCATAGCAGTTTATGTTTTCATGGATATGCAACGAACTTGCATTGGATTTGCAACGAATTTGCATCAGATTTGTATGAATTTGCTTGGATATTATGTTGTAGGTAATTTTTAAAGTGGTTTGGTCGCAGATCGGTCAATGTGTTACAACCAATTTGCAACCACTGTATTGGTATTGTTGGCGCAAAATTGGTTACAACTTTGCAACCAATTTGTAATGGAAAATTTGCAACCGATTTGCAACTGAAAATTAACATTGCCGCTCTTGTAGCAAATCGGTCGTGTTTTTCTTTACGTTCAGGTTTCTGCTGACCGATGTAATCCATTGCAAATCCGTTGCAAATCCCTATTTTGCGACCAATTTTGTAGTGGCGATTTCCCATTTTCCTTGTAGTGTATGTTTGCATTTTTACCCATGTTTTCTCTAATTTATTATTCCACTCCATTTATATTTATGTGCTCAATTATGGTTTTTTCCATTCCTCTTTAATTGTCTTTACTACCTTTCAGAATTCAAGTAAGTTTACACAAACATAAATTTATTCATTTAAATTTCAAGTTAAAGTTGTAGTTTAATCAAACCAACCGTTGGAAAGGTTTGCCTACTGAAAGGGGCCAAAATAAAATACTTTGAAGCCACAAGACATGCTACTTGTCTCTTTTCCAATACCGCAATGTTCTCAGAAAACACGTTTTTGGCCTTTTTCTTCTTCTAAAAATATCTCGGTTTTTTCTCTCGATTTCCTATTCAAATTCCAAAAATCTAATTTTTATCTTCGAATTTTCGCATATCATTGTCATACAAATTTTTTTTAGGGATTCTACAACCTAGAAAAAAGAAAATTGCTATTGACACTACTATACTTTGCTGGCTGCTCCACCAATCTTGCTCTTTAACTATTGCTTCCCTCTCAAGCCAGCTCCTCCAACCGACCGTGATTTCAGGTATATTATTATGGGCGAAACTTAATTTCAATTATGTGGATTTTTTTTATTTAAGTATAGTTTGGGATAGAACGTGATTTTAATCAGGGAGAAGAAGAGAGAATGTTATGAAGACATTGAGAAGTAATCTTTCTTTTCACCTCCTTTTATCATTATTTGCACAGAACCCCTTGAACTGAATATTACTAAAATGGTGTTACATCCTATTTCATAAAATGATAAAAAATCACAAGGAATTAGCTGCAGGTTGGGTCAGGAAGCAAGTTCACCAGAAAATTCACTAGAGGTGGATGGCAGGCTGGAGGAGATGGAAGGAGCCATGGACCAGAGCTTGAAGATGTCAGAGGAGAATGGTGATCTGGGGATAAGTGGCTCTCGAGAGTGATAACATGATGTGCATGTTGTGCATGTCTTGTGCACGTGCACATGCACAAGCAGTTGCAGCTATGTTACAACTCAATAAAATGTGACTGAGTCAATTATCCATTGTATAATTGTATATAAAAGGGGTTCAAATGCATGTAAAAGAGAATTATTATTGAAAATGTGTACGCTTGTGCACACTAATTATGGATCGTGTAATATGGACTAACAATATATGCGGAATGTTATTTACAATTGCTATACAAGTAAATATTCAATAAACTAACTATATAGCAATTCATAGATATAGAATAGTAAATGCAGTAAACTGTAAAAATCACACCAGGGATTTTTATACTGGTTCGGACCTCCCGTCCTACGTCCAGTCCCAGACTTCTATCTGGATTTTCACAACCAACTACCTCGCTTCACCCGGAGGAACAGGTTTACAACACCCGAACAGCCGAACGGGATTTCGTGCCTCTTACAACACCGAGGACTTCAACAAAAAACAAATACAATTGCCGTTGACAACTTGTGCTCTTGATAACACGGATTTGTCACTTGTAGTACACCCTTCCTATAATCTTATCCTCAAAATATGTGAATGATGTTTGTGAAGCTTGAAGGAAGTATATTACTTATTGAATCAAAAGATATGAAATAATTTCAATGATTCAATAAGCAATTGAAATGTTTGAGAGCTTTTAGAATGCAAGAGTATTTAGAAAGTAAGATCAGAAATTAGAGCAAGAATTCTTTTTTTGAATCAATAATTTAGACGTGTTTATATAGAGAATAAATGGTCGTAACTCTTTGTGAAGAGTAGCCTTTAATAGATATGATCATTGATGAAAGGTAAGAGATGCAACTATTGGAGAAAGAAGTGTCTTTTGGGAAAGGTTGCTCTCTGTTTAAAAATGGTCGACAGGTCAAAAATGGCCGGTAGACAGGATTTCAAATATATAGATGTTATGTGCATGTGTGTACGTTCATTGTGCATTTTACACAGAAACGGTCGACCGCATGGTTTATTACCGGTCGACCGGTCCCTGTAAAATTGCACAATGAATGTGCAAATGCCATTAAACCGTATATATATTGATTATATTGAGGTGCATGATTAATTGAGGATAGATTTTAACAAGATTAACACTATTACAACATCAAATAATCAACCTATAATCTAGAGTACCATATGTAGCTCTTTTATGCCTCTTTATAGCCATGATGTCTTCGTTTTGTCGATCGCCTTTATTTCTTTGTCAGAAATCAAAACTTCATAGAATCTGTGACTCAACAATTATCAGTTTCAATAAAATTGCTTTCTTCCTGTTTTTGTTCTTCTTCTATAATTCGTATTCTCTGTTTCGTGAAGCACCATTCTTTCTCTTGTTTTAATTCCACTTATCTAATCACTACATTGCTGCTACATTCTCTGATAACCCAAGCTTTCATATTAACCGATCCAATTCTTGCAAAATGAACACCAGAGGCAAAAAGGTCCCACCACAACGGTATTAGAGCCTATTGTGCCACCCACAACAAGCTCAGCCTCATTGCAACCATCCCATGACTCTGACCTCGACAACCAAGATGATGACAACCTTTCAATGCCAAAATTAGATAAAAAAATCGGATTTGTGGGCAAGGCAAGAACATATTAACAACAAAACATCTCAGGCCCTTGAGTAGTTACAAGAGACACAGTAGGAGCTTCACGGTTCTCAACAAGAACTGTACAACTCGAATCAAGAACTTCATCAAAATCTGCAATCTAGATCGAATGAATTAACTCTCAAAATGGATCAGCTCTCTGAAGCATTGAACTCTGTGCTACAGGCCCTTAAAAACACCCAGAATCCTCCCTTCCATCAAGAACTCCACCATATGTACCACCATTTCAAAGAAATTCTTCAGGAAATACCGCTGACCTTAATTTAAATAATGACCACTCACCAGGCGTAATCACTATTCCCAGGCTCATTAATGCAGCAGTGTACCTGGATTCGAAGATAAACTCCCTTCCCGACATATCTTCACCATACAATGACCTATCGAACCCCACGACCTACGCTAAGTCGCTCTCGCTCTCCGACCTATCTCCACCAGTCTACGACCTAACCAAAGCAAGCCAACGACTTAAATTACCTCGTGCTACAGCCCAACGACCTAAATCACCACCCAACGACCTAAATCACCTCATGCTATGACCTAAGGCTCTCCGACCTAAGTCCTATGTCGCTGGATTCACACCGCCTGCTTCGATCTAACCCTAGGTCATTCCACTCCCAACCCGTAGCTGCTAAGTCGCGCCTCATCAGTTGAGCGAATGAAGTTAGGTCGCGAGCTTCGCCTAAGTCGCAAACAATTTCCAGTAAATCGTGATTCTTAGGTTGCGAGATTTTTTGTTTGAATTATATGATAAGTCGTTTGTTTTCTTTCTTTCTTTAAATCGTTTGTAATTTTAGGTCGTGATGTTTTTTTAGGTCGCGTACGACCTATGGGCTATTGTGTTGTGTTGTAGTTGTCTATAAATACCGGGTTTGTGTCTCTTTTAAGGGTTGTTGAATTTTGAATAAAATTTCTTTTGTGAGCTTTTGTGCCACCATTAAAATTGGTAGTTGAGTATTATCTCCTATCTCCACCTTCGGCATTTGAGTGCGCTCGAATCAACGATTGTTGAAGCCAATTCACGGAATCAAGTGCGCTTGATCAACGTCGAAGAATTGTAGATCTTCTCTCACGGCATCGTGCGCGATCAACGTATCGAAGATAGCTAAAGTCCGGTATCTTCGTGATCAACGGATTTGGGCATTTGGTATCATTAATTCATCGATTCATATTGCTTCATCTAATCGTTTCATCGATTAGTTTGACACGAATTCTTCAATTCGTCGTCAAGTCTTATATCCGCTGCGTCATTTGGTATCAGAGCTAGATCGCAAGGAGTTTGCGTAGATTTTTGGAGTTTGTGCGAGATTTGCATCATTTGGAGAAGTGGGTTATCGATATTTTGAAGAGATTTGTTCGTTTGGTGATTTTTTTGAAGATTTCAACAAGTGGGTAGTTTTGATTTGAAGATTTTTAGATCGAAGTGAAGTTTTTGTTGGAATTTGTTGAAGAGTGATCATGCCTCCGAGAAGAGCTAACCGTTATCGCAACATTGATGCTTTGTATGGGAGAGAAGAGGCTGATGAGATGGAGCAAAGAATTAATGAAAACTTTAATGAGAAGCTTAATGAAGGAATTGGACAATTAGAGAGAATGATGTTGGAGATAAATCAAAATCAGAGAAGGGTTTCACCTGAGTCGAGCCATGGAAGAAGTAGAGTTTCACCACATTCAAATCGAGAGAGAAGTGTCGATAGTGATCATAGAAGTGTGGATCGAGATTATGATAGAAATGTTGATGATCGAAATAGTGATAGAAATGTGAATGATCGTAATCGGAGGAATGTAGATCGAAGGGATGTTGGTGGAAGAAATGGTGGTAGTAGAGATGTTGGTGGTCAAGATCGACATCGATATGCATCAGATTTTGAAGAGGAGTTTGATGGTGGAAGTGTTCATGGACGAGGACGAGGACAAGGAAGACATCAGTCAGAGTATGATCACAAATGGGAATCCGGGATGAAATTTGAAATACCGGAATTCAAGGGAGGTATGCAGGCCGAGGAATTTCTTGATTGGCTAGCTTATGTTGAGGAAATTTTTTACTTCAAGGAGGTTCCGGAAAATCGTAAAGTGAAGTTGGTTGCTACTCGGTTGAGGGGGAGAGCTATGGCGTGGTGGCAGCATACCAAACTTACTAGAGAGCGGATGGGGAAGTCAAAGATTGTTGTTTGGGAGAAGATGAAGAAATTGATGAAGGCTACTTTCTTACCCTACAATTACCAATCACTATTGTATCAGAGATTATAGAACCTGAGGCAAGGGACGAAGACTGTTGCTGACTATGCTGATGAGTTCTACCAGTTGATTGCTCGAAATGACATTATGGAGATAGAAGAACAATTGACCGCTAGGTTTGTTGGGGGACTTAGAACACAGATCCAGGATATGGTGAATATGTTCGACCCTAGATCTGTGGCAGAAGCACATCAAAAGGCGTTGGCTTGGGAGAAACAAGGTAGACGTGGGGGAGGTGTGTTTACAAGTTTTACGGGGCAGAACAAAGGAGCGGGTAGTAGTTCTAATGTTCCTAAAGCATCGAGTAAGCCAGTTGTTCATGAAGTGGCTAAACCAAAAGTCAATACCAATTTCAAATGCTATAATTGTCAGGAAGTGGGTCACAAGAGCAACGAGTGTCTGAAACCGAAGAAGAGAACTATGATTGCTGAAGTGGAAGATAAGGATGTAGAAGAAGATCTCAATTCACACCGTGATGAGGAGGAAGAAGAGGTGTCGGGAGACGAGGGATGTAATCTGATGCTAAGGAGGTCTTATTTAACCCCGAAACAGGAAGAGGAGTCGAGTTGGTTGAGGAGTAACATTTTTCAGTCAACGTGCACTATTTTGGGGAAGGTCTGTAAATTTGTCATTGACGCTGGGAGTTGTGATAATATCATTTCAACAGAAGCTGTGAAGAAGTTGAAGTTGAAAACGAAGAAACATCCTAGTCCTTATAAACTTGCTTGGTTGAGGAAAGGAGGAGAAGTGAAGGTAGAGAGGCGAGCTCATGTTCCATTTTCTATTGGAAAGAAATACAAAGATGAGATTTGGTGTGACGTGGTTGACATGGATGTTTGCCATTTGCTGTTGGGAAGGCCGTGGCAGTACGATTGGGAGGTACAGCATAATGGTCGAACAAATAGTTACAGTTTCTTGTTCGAGGGCACGAAAATCACTTTAGTTCCGAAGAAGCGACAGCAGAATGAGAACAAGTTGGAGGAGATTGAGGAATTGAAGACTTTGTTGTCCTTGAAGGAGTTCGTAGAAGAGGTAGATGATAGTCCTGAAGTTTTTATGTTGATTGGACATGAAAGCAGTGAATTTACTTAAGTTCCAGAGGAAGTGAAGCCAGTTTTGGAGGAATTCAAAGATGTGTTTCCAGAGGAGTTACCGAAGGAGTTACCACCGCTTAGAGACATACAGCATCAGATTGACTTGGTGCCAGGTGCTGCATTGCCTCATAGACCGCACTATCAGATGAGTCCAAAAGAACACGAGGAGTTGAGAAGACAGGTGGAGGAATTACTGGAACAAGGGCGTGTTCAGGAGAGTTTGAGTCCTTGTGCAGTGCCAGCTTTGTTGGTGCCGAAAAAAGATGGAACGTGGAGAATGTGCACAGATAGTAGAGCATTGAATAAGATTACGGTGAGATATCGATTTCCTATGCCGAGACTGGATGATCTGTTGGATCAGTTGAGCGGTGATGTTGTGTTTTCGAAGATTGACTTGAAAAGTGGATATCATCAGATTCGTATTAGACCGGGTGATGAGTGGAAGACTGCTTTTAAAACTCGGGAGGGTCTGTACGAATGGTTGGTGATGCTGTTTGGCTTGTCAAATGCTCCGAGTACATTCATGAGAGTCATGAACCAGATTTTTCGACCATTTATCTGGAAGTTCGTAGTGGTATATTTTGATGACATCTTGATATACAGTGGAAGCACTGAAGAACACCTACAGCATTTGCGGGAAGTGTTGTTAGTTTTACGACGTGAGGAATTCTATGCTGCAACGAAGAAGTGTACCTTCATGACTACAAGTATTCTATTCTTGGGCTATATTGTGTCGAAGGATGGTATTCAAGTTGATCAGAGTAAAGTTGAAGCTATACGAAATTGGCCACAGCCTAAGACAATAACAGAAGTGAGGAGTTTTCATGGTATCATTCTACCGAAGATTCATTCCACACTTCAGTAGCGTGATGGCACCAGTTACGGAATGTATGAAAGGAAAGAAGTTTGTTTGGACTGAAGAGGCTGATTCTGCTTTTTAGAGATTCAAGACACTCTTGACCACAACGCCCATTCTTAAATACCCGGACTTTCAGTTACTCTTTGAGCTACATACTGATGCATCCAAGGTTGGAATTGGGGGAACGTTGAGTCAAAGGGGTCATCCTATTGCCTACTTTAGTGAGAAACTGACGGGAGCTAAAACGAGATACAGTACTTATGACTTGAAATTCTATGCTATAGTCCAAGCCATAAAGCATTGGAGACATTATTTATTTCATAAGGAATTTGTGCTATACACTGACCATGAAGCTTTGAAACATTTGCAGGGGCAAGATAAAATTTCAGCAAGGGATGCTTCATGGGTTGCTTATTTACAACAGTTTACTTTCGTTGTGAAGCACAAATCAGGAGTTACTAACCGAGTTGCTGATGCATTGAGCCGTAGAAATCATTTGCTGACAACTATGCGAGTGGAAGTAGTGGGATTTGATTTGTTACCACAGTTGCTTATTTTAGATTCTTATTTTGCGAAAGTGCTGGATCAGATACAGGAAGGGAGTTCTGATGATTTTGTAATGAAAGATTGATTCTTTTTCAGAGGAAACCGATTGTGTATTCCGGATTGTAGCTTGAGGTTGAAGATTGTCAAAGAATTGCATGAAGAGGGTCACGTGGGCAGAGATCGTACATTACAGTTGATTTAACAATCATATTTTTGGCCGTCGATGAGAAAAGAAGTGGAAAGATTTGTGGAGAGATGTCATATTTGTCAAGTTTCCAAAGGGACAGCGACGAATGCGGGATTGTATATGCCATTACCCGTGCCTACTAGACCATGGGTTGATATCAGCATGGATTTTGTTTTGGGATTACCAAGAACTCAGCGAGGGAATGATTCAATATATGTTGTAGTGGACAGGTTTTCGAAAATGGCACATTTTATAGCCTGTAAAAAGACCGCTGATGCAGTCCGTGTTGCTCAACTGTTCTTTAAAGAAGTGTATCGACTACATGGGCTACCTGAATCCATTTTTTCTGACCGAGATACGCGGTTTCTAAGTCATTTTTGGTTGAGTTTGTGGAAGATGGTGGGAACGAAGCTGAATTTTAGTAGTGCATATCATCCTCAAACAGATGGGCAAACGGAAGTGGTGAATAGATCGTTGGGAAACTTGTTGCGATGTCTTGTAAAAGACAATTTGTGACAACCCAAAATTTTAGATATTTGAAATTGGAGTATTTAATTTATTTTAAATATTCAAGAGTGAATTTCTAACTCGAATTTCAAATATCAATATTTGTTGGATAATTTAATTCTTGAATTTAACAATTGACAATTTGGTAAATTATTGAATCTTGATTTTTAAACCTGTTAAAAATAATTTGAAGGTTGGGAAAATTCATATTAATGATACTGAAGATAATAGAACTTTTAAAATCGAATTTGAAAGTGATTTGTTCAGCTTTAAAAATATATGGTTTAAATTGAAGTTTAAAAATAGCCTTCCGAGGCACAGTCTCGGAATTCGATGAAACCAGTACCATTGGATCCGTAATATTGAATTATTACCGGATTTCAAATTTCGTAGTTTTTGGAGATATCGTGTGATCGTACGAGGTTAAAGCGCTGAGAAAATAATTAATCGTTTTAAATCTAAATATCCTACATCAAATCACAGCCGTACTTTTCCTTTCAGCTTCTCCAAGACGCTTCCTTTACCTTCTTGAACATGATCTTATCTTGCTTCCTTTAAACACGAGAAGCCTCACCCTTTCAGTCCCTCATCTCTCCTTCTTCTATCCATTCCTGTAGAAGAAAAAAAAATAAAAAAAATATAATAAGCCGAGCTTCCCTTTTTCTCTTTCGAATCTAGACGAAATCGAATCGGTTATTCGATCCTTAGAGCGAGTGGCTGCGTACGATTTGGAACTCGATTTCGAGGCACACGCGACCTTCGAAGGGAACTCGCGAGCATGATTTCTATGATACGGTAGCTTCATCTAGGGTTTCGATATGGGGCTCGAGCACGTGAATGTCAGAGGTGGGTTCATCTCTGGTCAATGGCGACGGCACTGTCGAGTTTGATGAGGGCTTGGCCGCGAGTTCGTTCAGGATTTTAGGGTTGTATGGAAGCAAGGAGGCGATCAATTGCCGTTCGTCGATGTTGGGGATCAAGCGCTACAACTGGAGGCGCGGTGAATCGCGTAGGGACGAAGGGTATGGCTTGGTCCGGATGCGGCAGCATTCGTTGGGTAGAGCGCTAGAATTGGAGTCGCGATCGAAGGGTTCGACAGTGAGTAGTTTCTGTTATTTTATTAGATTATATATGCATATATATATATAAGTGTATATATATACTTATTCCAGGAAGCAGAAAAATAGATTAACAGATAAGAAAATATTTGTAGGTAAGATTTAGGCAAGTAGAAAACTTTAAATGGTGATACAAATTATTTTATAAGTGTATATATGTGTGATTTCAAAAGAAAAGAAAAGAATAAGGATACTTATAAATATTTTCACTTGCTGTTTCATTTAGAAATAAATATTAAGATGGTTCACTTATTTAATTGTTTATTTTACCTTATTTTAGTTACTAAAGATCTTTAAAGGGAAATTAGTTTAGAATTTAGTTATTTAAATTAAATCATCAGTTAAAATTAAAACTATTAAATGGCAATTAATTGTTCGATAGTTCAAATATTAATAAATTGTATAATATTTATTCAAGGTTCGAAATCTGAAAAGAAACAAGCTGGAATGGAAATGGATTGCAAATTAAAAAGCAAAGGTGAGTTAATCTCACTCAGTTTAATTTTAAATTTAATTGGTTAAATTTAAATAGGGATGAATGATTGAATTGATGGATTTGATTGATATTGTATATAGTAGTATATAGCAATATATACATATTGGCATATGTATATATTTGAGTTGTTGATATTCCCGCATTTATATAGCGGATGAGACCCTATGCGCCGCATAATAGCGGATGATATTTTATAAAACCCATATACCGCGATATTCCACCTCGAAGTGGAATTGGTATTGTGCTAACGTCTGTGGATGCAGGGAAACAGGTTGGAGGGATCCAACTGGATTCCTCAAAATATTTAATTTTGTTTAAATATTCTGTGACATGATTTTTGATATCCTGTGATGAATTATATGAATAATTGGACGTTATGGCTTGATTGGATCTATGTGGATATGCTGAGTTATCAAAATCTCTAGAATTGGATTTTTGAAAAGAAATAAAAGAGTAAATTTTAAGTAAAATAACTCAAGTGTATTGGAATGAATTAATAATGAATTGAAAATAAAATAAAATAAAAGTGATTGCAAAATTCTAACGAATTTGGAATAAGAAGGTTTTGAATTAACAGGGGAAATAATAAGTTATAAAGCTTAAGTGATATTATTTGAAAGAATAAAGAATGTATTTTTAAATTTAAGGATTAAATTTAATTAAGTGATAAAAAAGGAATTTTGGAAGTTTAAAATTGGTATTTTCAGTTAAAAGGGTTTTAACTCACAATAAAGAAATAAATCTAAAAGTTAATGTATTTTGAAATAAATGAAGTAGCAAAGGAAATTTATTTCAAAGTAAAGTAAATTGGAAATTGATTTAGTTGTTTAAAATTGGAATTTAGAAGAGAAATGAGATTTTGGAATTTATAAACTGGGTCTATAAAGTAAAATAAAATATCAGTGGATATTTTAAAATATAAATTCAAGGTGGGAATTTATAAAAGAATATGGATTGGTTTAAAAATAAATGTTGATTTATTTTTAAAAGATGGGAATGAGAAGTGTATTTCTCTGGATAGCCAAGTACGTTTTCAAAGAAATTTTAAATGTTCGTAAAAGTTCTAATGTTGTTTAAACCGTATGTTTTAGAAAATTTGTTATTTTTAAATATTAAATTCTAAAGTAAGTGTTATGTTCAAATCTATTATTGTAGTAATTATATAAAAGTGATTTGGTATTATGTTTTAAAAAGAGAAATTTAGTTTATATTTATAAAGTGGTTCCATTTTAAATATTCTTAAAGTATATATTTTAATACAGTATTAAAGTAGTTTCAAATTTCAATATTATAAAGCATATTTATAGTAAAGTGTTTTTAAATTATTTTAAAATCTAAAAGTATTTTGTACTTGGTGGTTCAGAGGAAATAAACATTTGGGAAATGCATTCCGTGAAAGGGAACTGTTTGAAATTGTTTTCAAAGGATTGAAAATGGTAATATATCTTGCGAAAATATTTGAGGTTAATAAATAATTTGGGAGAATTATTTATTGTTTGATGGATGTTTGTGAATGTTAATTGATAGTTAAATAACCGACTATCAATATTGGCCAATGCCCTGATCGTTTCGAAGAGACCAGGATCGAGTTTCCGTATACCGGGATTCTAGGTCTGGAGACTCGAATACCACTTCGATTCGGTTTGTACGTTTCGTGTAACGTGTTCGAAGTCGAAGATGGAGCAGTGAAGTGCAAGGGCTAGTCGCTACTAATCCTGAGGATATTTCCAAAATGGATGTAGTAGGAATAGTGCCTTCGGTTCCGTTCGAACCCGGGACGGACTTGTATGGACGAATGCTTGCGAAACATCGTCAGGCGGACGATGGGCATTCTAAGGGATATGTGCTATAAAGGTATCGTTTAGCCTCAAGCCTCATCAACCGGGAATGACTGAAAATCAGGGGTTATGCAGCAAGGCTTCGTGGGTAGCCCCCACTTGAGAGTAAGGTCATCCCTGTCTAGATGTCCCTTTTATTTCGGCTTAGTGGTGCGGTTGCTGATCCCAACCGTGGGGTGATTTTATTTGGAATTATCCGGTAAGGGATGATTCCGGCCTTGTGTTGCAGGGGAGCGGGCGTACTCCTCGGTACTGTGATCTAGGCCACGTACTGTGACAGGTGGTACCCCAGTGCCTAGTCATTCGTTGGAAATCCATTCTCCCTATGTGCCTTGTACGAGTTTTGTTTGTATTACCCACTTTGTGGCTAGTATGCCGGAATTTAATAGATGTAACAATTTCGGCTATTTTAATAAGTATTTGTAAATAGACACTATTATAATATCAGAGGATTTGTATAAAAAGTGTTTTAGCTATCGTAAGGTAAAAACCCGGCATGTTTATTTGTGGCGTGGTCTTACGAGATGCTTTTATTTCAAAAGGATTTTTGAAACTTAAATAATCAATTTGAGTGTGATTTTCTCACGCTGGTATTCCAGACTGACTCGGGTATTGTTTTATATGATGCTCGGGTCAGACCGAGATAAACAGGTTCAGGATATGATGTTGTGGAGCTCAGGAGACGAGCTGGATGCCGATACGTACTTCCGTACTTGCTATTATTTTTCCGCTGTGTATTCAGTTGTATGTTATGGATGTTGATGTACTCTGATGATGTATTCTGATGATATATTGTATAAACAGATATATTTTTCTGTTTGAGTAAAGATCTGTTTTGTATATATTATATTTTATTCCGCTGCGATGTGAGATTCTGTTGTTGATTTTTTGTTTCTTCTTCTTCTACCTCTTCTTCTTTAACACAAATGGTTCGATTTTCCGGGACTGGAAAGTCGGGTCGTTACAGTTGGTATCAGAGCTTAGGCTAGCGACAACCTTGGCTCTGGTGGGAATTTTGAGAGTATTAATAGATATGAGCGCGTATTTGTTAGTGAATATAAAATTGTTTTATATTGTGTTGATTGGTTTATTGAGTAGTTTATGGATTCTGGTCGATGTGTGGGACGCCACAACATTGATAGGGATCTCTAAACACTTGTATAGAACAATTCGACACAATATTGTTTTAAAGTAGGGTAAATGAAATAATTTTACCCAAATTATTTTGTATAAAAAGAAACGTTTTGTAAACTATTCTAGTTAATATATATGGTTGTTTGGATGTTAGAAGTGATAATATGGAAGTATTATCATTAATATATGGAAACTTAACTAGGAATTGAAATTTATAACCAAAGCAAAAAATAAAATTTTATAATAAAATAAAATTTGAGATATAGATTACAAATGTAATTTATAAAATTGAAATAAACTCCATATCCAAATGAGATAGTAATTTGAAATAGAATTCCAGAGAAACGATGGATATAAAACTGGATGGGTTTTAAATTTGGAATTTTGTGAAGTTTAAAATTCCTTTGAGTTGGAAATGGTTTCAAAACGGTTTTGGAGGGATTTTGAAGAGATAAAAGCATTTAACTCTCTTTCGGTCGCTGGAAAATAACTTCGAGGATGACTGCAGCATCATCGATGTTCATTTTCGAGTTTCTAGGAGAGAAATTGCTACCGAGTTGTTTGAAATGGGATTTGTTTGCGAACTGGATTTGGTTTTGAAACTTCAAAGGAATAGTTGAATTGCCAAAGAATTTTGGGATATAGTTGATTTCAAAGATGATTTTGAAATGGTTGAAAAATTATTTAAGCTCTGGAATCCTATTTTGGAATGTTTATAGTATAATAAAAGTATATACTTGACTAAATTTAATGTATAATCCGGAATAAAGAGTAAAATGTGAATGGGATTGCTTTTAAGGGATGGAAGTGATGAAATAAACCAAATATTAGGTATAAATTGGAATAAATTACTTAATGAAGTAATGGATTATGGAAATAGAACCTTAATTGGCTGAAAGAAAGTTGATTTTGTAATTTGGATATGAAATGGGAAATGAACTTAGATTAAGTAGAAATTATTAATTGCAATCCGAGATAAAATACTAACAAATCGAAGGTGGATGATATAAATAAAGCTCGACACATATATTTTGGATGCTGTTAAGTGAAATAAATTGGAACAAAATTAACTTAAATGTAAATGAACTCAAGTATAAATAAATGGAATATGACCTTGAAATATTATCCAAATGAGTTTGGGTTATGAAATTTAAATTGGTTAAATAGAAATTGAATTGTGAATTAATAAAATCGGGTAGTGAATTAAAAATGAATAGTAGAATCAGAATTTGAGTTATTAATTAAAATTCGACTTGGAGTATCAACACATTAAATATAAGTGGAAATGTGTGAAACAAAAATGAAAATTTGAATTAAAATAGTGATGGCTTGTATTGCAAACGAAAATTCAAGTGGGTATGAATGAAAATGGCCTTGGATATTATTCAATGAACGGAATATTGAATTTAGAATTAAAAAGGGACAAATTGAATGAATTGGTGCAAACTGCAATGAAAATGAACTTAAGTTGTTAACTTAAGTAAATGTTGGATGAAGACTGTACTCAATTCGAGGTTGTTGAAATCAATTGAGAATTAATTATTGAATGAAATAGTCTGGATTGTTTTCGAGCTAAATAAATGGATGTGAATAAATTAAATGGAATGGGTTGAGTATTGTTTGAAGAAAAAAAAAATGGGAATAAGGGTCCAAACATTTCATATGTGCTTATGGAAGTATATAACATGCATTGTTTGTAGAATCCATGTTTTAGCAATTTAAATTTGAGTGAAATGTAAATAACTTTGTATATTTGGCACTTACATGTTGTAATTGAGTTAGTACAGGTTCAGGGAGGTCGGTTGGCTGAATCTGATGGCACAACATGCTAAAATAAATAACCGCCTTGCTTTAAAAATGCTAAAATAAGGTACGCTTACGCAAAAATTCAAAATAGGAGATATGAACTGCATATATTGATATATATTGTGATTTCCGGCCTGAGGCCGATGTATATATATATTTGTGCATCCTGCGATATCGCAGAAGTCCCTCTGTACAAGGGAGACTCTGCCAAAATTTTCCGTAAATTTTGGGAGTTGGAAGATTTTTGAAAATTTTGAAAATTTTCATTAACGATAAATAATCTAAATTTGCTAAGCAAATGGAATTGGAACCGAATAATTGAATCTAGTTTAAATATGAATGTAAAGTAAGTGAAATCGAAAGAACTAAGGAAAGTAAGCTTGCAAATAAACTTTTAATTGAGATTTAAATTAATTAGTAAGTGGAACTAATTCAATAGTCAAATGGAAGCCAATTTGAATTCAAATGAAGTTGCGTGGGCAGAATGAATAGTAATGAAAATCTGAATGGAAGTGTGGAATAAGTATTTATATTTGAAATGAAGTAGTAAATTAAAGTAAGTTGAAATTCATATGAAATGGGAGTTCAATTTGAATATATACACTTCGGTGGTGAAGTAGTAAATAAATATAAGAAAAATTTATATTGAACTTAAGAATTGAAGAATGAAATTCTTAAGAAAATTTGTATTGGGAATATACTTAGTAATTTTGGGAAAAAAAATATATACTAAGTGAATAGTTGAATGAAGACTAAAACTGAAGTTGTGAAATGGGATAGTTGTGAATAAGGGGATAACAATCAAAATGAATGTGAATAAAAAGGAAATTGATAAAATGGATAATTCAATTGGGCTAAGTACGTAAGGTGTACGTATATTATTTTATTCGCATAGCTATTTGATCCAGATGTCAAACATAGTATTTCGAGATAGTTTTATTGATCCGAATTGGGATTTTTCACTCGATTTTCAACGGCGAACCTGGATATGGATTGTTGATTGATTCTGGATATTCTCTATCATAGTTTGTGGCTATGCAAGGAGAATGACGGTTTCTGATCAAGAAACCAGATCTGAGTCCGCACTAGGAAGTCGAGTGGACGATACTAGTTCGGAAGTGAAATGGTGTGATCGATTGAGCGATCGAATGTGATTTTGTGTATGGATGATATATGTGCATCGTACGAGCTTAAGTAAGACCAATATTGGAAATTTGTACATGAATGTATAAAATGGTTTGAAGCTGAAATTGGATGTTATTGCTTAGTAGGATATACAGGTGTATAAAAGCAATGGATAAATTGGGATTTTTGATTTTAGAAGATAAAATTTAATGGCCCGACAAAAAGGTATGTATTTGAATTTCTATATGAAATGTGATTGGGTTTTTGATCCAGCCACTTGGCTTTTTGTTTTCTTTTGAGATTGGGAGGCCGTAGAGCCATTTTGTAGTAGTACCGAGCTAGCCGCGCAAAGGAGACGCTGGCGAAATTTTTCGGGAATTTGGGGAGTTAGAAAAATTTTGAGAAAATTTGGTAATTTAAAATTTTGAATTGATAAGAAGTGATATGGGATACGTCTTATGGATAGGTTTGGGAATGTTAGTAAGAGGGATAGTGTGTCTTTATTTAAAGAATTGTTATGGAAAGTTGTTAAAACTATTTGGATTGGGAAAATAGTTAACGGGGATTGAATCATCCTTCCTAACTAGTAATTTCGGGGACGAAATTCTTTTAAGGGGGAAGGAATGTGACAACCCAAAATTTTAGATATTTGAAATTGGAGTATTTAATTTATTTTAAATATTCAAGAGTGAATTTCTAACTCGAATTTCAAATATCAATATTTGTTGGATAATATAATTCTTGAATTTAACAATTGACAATTTGGTAAATTATTGAATCTTGATTTTTAAACCTGTTAAAAATAATTTGAAGGTTGGGAAAATTCATATTAATGATACTGAAGATAATAGAACTTTTAAAATCGAATTTGAAAGTGATTTGTTCAGCTTTAAAAATATATGGTTTAAATTGAAGTTTAAAAATAGCCTTCCGAGGCACAGTCTCGGAATTCGACGAAACCAGTACCATTGGATCCGTAATATTGAATTATTACCGGATTTCAAATTTCGTAGTTTTTGGAGATATCGTGTGATCGTACGAGGTTAAAGCGCTGAGAAAATAATTAATCGTTTTAAATCTAAATATCCTACATCAAATCACAGCCGTACTTTTCCTTTCAGCTTCTCCAAGACGCTTCCTTTACCTTCTTGAACATGATCTTATCTTGCTTCCTTTAAACACGAGAAGCCTCACCCTTTCAGTCCCTCATCTCTCCTTCTTCTATCCATTCCTGTAAAAGAAAAAAAAATAAAAAAATATAATAAGCCGAGCTTCCCTTTTTCTCTTTCGAATCTAGACGAAATCGAATCGGTTATTCGATCCTTAGAGCGAGTGGCTGCGTACGATTTGGAACTCGATTTCGAGGCACACGCGACCTTCGAAGGGAACTCGCGAGCATGATTTCTATGATACGGTAGCTTCATCTAGGGTTTCGATATGGGGCTCGAGCACGTGAATGTCAGAGGTGGGTTCATCTCTGGTCAATGGCGACGGCGCTGTCGAGTTTGATGAGGGCTTGGCCGCGAGTTCGTTCAGGATTTTAGGGTTGTATGGAAGCAAGGAGGCGATCAATTGCCGTTCATCGATGTTGGGGATCAAGCGCTACAACTGGAGGCGCGGTGAATCGCGTAGGGACGAAGGGTATGGCTTGGTCCGGATGCGGCAGCATTCGTTGGGTAGAGCGCTAGAATTGGAGTCGCGATCGAAGGGTTCGACAGTGAGTAGTTTCTGTTATTTTATTAGATTATATATGCATATATATATAAGTGTATATATATACTTATTCCAGGAAGCAGAAAAATAGATTAACAGATAAGAAAATATTTGTAGGTAAGATTTAGGCAAGTAGAAAACTTTAAATGGTGATACAAATTATTTTATAAGTGTATATATGTGTGATTTCAAAAGAAAAGAAAAGAATAAGGATACTTATAAATATTTTCACTTGCTGTTTCATTTAGAAATAAATATTAAGATGGTTCACTTATTTAATTGTTTATTTTACCTTATTTTAGTTACTAAAGATCTTTAAAGGGAAATTAGTTTAGAATTTAGTTATTTAAATTAAATCATCAGTTAAAATTAAAACTATTAAATGGCAATTAATTGTTCGATAGTTCAAATATTAATAAATTGTATAATATTTATTCAAGGTTCGAAATCTGAAAAGAAACAAGCTGGAATGGAAATGGATTGCAAATTAAAAAGCAAAGGTGAGTTAATCTCACTCAGTTTAATTTTAAATTTAATTGGTTAAATTTAAATAGGGATGAATGATTGAATTGATGGATTTGATTGATATTGTATATAGTAGTATATAGCAATATATACATATTGGCATATGTATATATTTGAGTTGTTGATATTCCCGCATTTATATAGCGGATGAGACCCTATGCGCCGCATAATAGCGGATGATATTTTATAAAACCCATATACCGCGATATTCCACCTCGAAGTGGAATTGGTATTGTGCTAACGTCTGTGGATGCAGGGAAACAGGTTGGAGGGATCCAACTGGATTCCTCAAAATATTTAATTTTGTTTAAATATTCTGTGACATGATTTTTGATATCCTGTGATGAATTATATGAATAATTGGACGTTATGGCTTGATTGGATCTATGTGGATATGCTGAGTTATCAAAATCTCTAGAATTGGATTTTTGAAAAGAAATAAAAGAGTAAATTTTAAGTAAAATAACTCAAGTGTATTGGAATGAATTAATAATGAATTGAAAATAAAATAAAATAAAAGTGATTGCAAAATTCTAACGAATTTGGAATAAGAAGGTTTTGAATTAACAGGGGAAATAATAAGTTATAAAGCTTAAGTGATATTATTTGAAAGAATAAAGAATGTATTTTTAAATTTAAGGATTAAATTTAATTAAGTGATAAAAAAGGAATTTTGGAAGTTTAAAATTGGTATTTTCAGTTAAAAGGGTTTTAACTCACAATAAAGAAATAAATCTAAAAGTTAATGTATTTTGAAATAAATGAAGTAGCAAAGGAAATTTATTTCAAAGTAAAGTAAATTGGAAATTGATTTAGTTGTTTAAAATTGGAATTTAGAAGAGAAATGAGATTTTGGAATTTATAAACTGGGTCTATAAAGTAAAATAAAATATCAGTGGATATTTTAAAATATAAATTCAAGGTGGGAATTTATAAAAGAATATGGATTGGTTTAAAAATAAATGTTGATTTATTTTTAAAAGATGGGAATGAGAAGTGTATTTCTCTGGATAGCCAAGTACATTTTCAAAGAAATTTTAAATGTTCGTAAAAGTTCTAATGTTGTTTAAACCGTATGTTTTAGAAAATTTGTTATTTTTAAATATTAAATTCTAAAGTAAGTGTTATGTTCAAATCTATTATTGTAGTAATTATATAAAAGTGATTTGGTATTATGTTTTAAAAAGAGAAATTTAGTTTATATTTATAAAGTGGTTCCATTTTAAATATTCTTAAAGTATATATTTTAATACAGTATTAAAGTAGTTTCAAATTTCAATATTATAAAGCATATTTATAGTAAAGTGTTTTTAAATTATTTTAAAATCTAAAAGTATTTTGTACTTGGTGGTTCAGAGGAAATAAACATTTGGGAAATGCATTCCGTGAAAGGGAACTGTTTGAAATTGTTTTCAAAGGATTGAAAATGGTAATATATCTTGCGAAAATATTTGAGGTTAATAAATAATTTGGGAGAATTATTTATTGTTTGATGGATGTTTGTGAATGTTAATTGATAGTTAAATAACCGACTATCAATATTGGCCAATGCCCTGATCGTTTCGAAGAGACCGGGATCGAGTTTCCGTATACCGGGATTCTAGGTCTGGAGACTCGAATACCACTTCGATTCGGTTTGTACGTTTCGTGTAACGTGTTCGAAGTCGAAGATGGAGCAGTGAAGTGCAAGGGCTAGTCGCTACTAATCCTGAGGATATTTCCAAAATGGATGTAGTAGGAATAGTGCCTTCGGTTCCGTTCGAACCCGGGACGGACTTGTATGGACGAATGCTTGCGAAACATCGTCAGGCGGACGATGGGCATTCTAAGGGATATGTGCTATAAAGGTATCGTTTAGCCTCAAGCCTCATCAACCGGGAATGACTGAAAATCAGGGGTTATGCAGCAAGGCTTCGTGGGTAGCCCCCACTTGAGAGTAAGGTCATCCCTGTCTAGATGTCCCTTTTATTTCGGCTTAGTGGTGCGGTTGCTGATCCCAACCGTGGGGTGATTTTACTTGGAATTATCCAGTAAGGGATGATTCCGGCCTTGTGTTGCAGGGGAGCGGGCGTACTCCTCGGTACTGTGATCTAGGCCACGTACTGTGACAGGTGGTACCCCAGTGCCTAGTCATTCGTTGGAAATCCATTCTCCCTACGTGCCTTGTACGAGTTTTGTTTGTATTACCCACTTTGTGGCTAGTATGCCGGAATTTAATAGATGTAACAATTTCGGCTATTTTAATAAGTATTTGTAAATAGACACTATTATAATATCAGAGGATTTGTATAAAAAGTGTTTTAGCTATCGTAAGGTAAAAACCCAGCATGTTTATTTGTGGCGTGGTCTTACGAGATGCTTTTATTTCAAAAGGATTTTTGAAACTTAAATAATCAATTTGAGTGTGATTTTCTCACGCTGGTATTCCAGACTGACTCGGGTATTGTTTTATATGATGCTCGAGTCAGACCGAGATAAACAGGTTCAGGATATGATGCTGTGGAGCTCAGGAGACGAGCTGGATGCCGATACGTACTTCCGTACTTGCTATTATTTTTCCGCTGTGTATTCAGTTGTATGTTATGGATGTTGATGTACTCTGATGATGTATTCTGATGATATATTGTATAAACAGATATATTTTTCTGTTTGAGTAAAGATCTGTTTTGTATATATTATATTTTATTCCGCTGCGATGTGAGATTCTGTTGTTGATTTTCTGTTTCTTCTTCTTCTACCTCTTCTTCTTTAACACAAATGGTTCGATTTTCCGGGACTGGAAAGTCGGGTCGTTACACAATTTGAAGAGTTGGGACTTAAAGTTGTGTCAGGCAGAGTTTGCTCATAATCATGCCGTTAACCGAAGCACTGGTTACAGTCCATTTCAAGTTGTATATTCAAGCTTGCCAAAAGGGCCGTTGGATTTAACGATAGTGCCACAACCGAAGGGAACAGTTAAGCGGGTTGCCGATTTTGTTGATGAGTTGACAGAATGTCATAGAATCGTTCAGGAACGATTGGAGAAGACGAATGAGAAGTATAAACGATCTGCAGATAAGAAGCGAAGAAGTGTGGACTTCGAAGAGGGTGATTTTGTGTACGCGGTGTTGACGAAAGATCGTTTTCCAGTTGGAACGTACAACAAGTTGAAAGCTCGAAAGATTGGTCCGGTAGAAATTTTGAAGAAGATCAATGATAATGCATATCGGTTGAAGTTGCCAGATCATATTCACACTGCTGACGTTTTCAACATTAAACATTTGATTCCGTACCATGGGGATGAGCATGTTGAGGAAGAGAGAAGTGCAAATTCGAGGTCGAATTTTTGTCAACAAGGGGAGGATGATGCAGCAGCGTACCTGGATTCGAAGACAAACTCCCTTCCCGACCTATCTTCACTATACAACGACCTATCGAACCCCACGACCTACGCTAAGTCGCTCTCGCTCTCCGACCTATCTCCACCAGTCTACAACCTAACCAAAGCAAGCCAACGACTTAAATTACCTCGTGCTACAGCCCAACGACCTAAATCACCACCCAACGACCTAAATCACCTCATGCTACGACCTAAGGCTCTCCGACCTAAGTCCTATGTCGCTGGATTCACACCGCCTACTCCGATCTAACCCTAGGTCGTTCCACTCCCAACCCGTAGCTGCTAAGTCACGCCTCATCAGTTGAGCGAATGAAGTTAGGTCGTGAGCTTCGCCTAAGTCGCAAACAATGTCCAGTAAATCGTGATTCTTAGGTCGTGAGATGTTTTGTTTGAATTATATGATAAGTCGTTTGTTTTCTTTCTTTCTTTAAATCGTTTGTAATTTTAGGTCCTGATGTTTTTTTTTAGGTCGCATACGACCTATGGGCTGTTGTGTTGTGTTGTAGTTGTCTATAAATACCGGGTTTGTGTCTCTTGTAAGGGTTGTTGAATTTTGAATAAAATTTCTTTTGTGAGCTTTTGTGCCACCATTAAAATTGGTAGTTGAGTATTATCTCCTATCTCCACCTTCGGCATTCGAGTGCGCTCGAATCAACGATTGTTGAAGCCAATTCACGGAATCAAGTGCGCTTGATCAACGTCGAAGAATTGTAGATCTTCTCTCACGGCATCGTGCGCGATCAACGTGTCGAAGATAGCTAAAGTTTGGTATCTTCGTGATCAACGGATTTGGGCGTTTGGTATCATTAATTCATCGATTCATATTGCTTCATCTAATCGTTTCATCGATTAGTTTGACACGAATTCTTCAATTCGTCGTCAAGTGTTATATCCGCTACGTCACTCATGCAACATAGCACCATTAAATTGGAGTTCTCTACCTATTTTGGAGAACACAGAGTTGTCGAATGGCTAGAGTAAGTGGAAGATCTTTTTAGGTATCATCAAGCACTAGAAGTTGAATGGATACAAACATTTTCTTTCCACCTGAAACAAGATGCTCCGAAATGGTACAAATGGTTAAAAAGAAATGTCAAGAACTACCTGCAATGGAAGGTATTCAGGGAGGAAATCATCATCAGGTTTGCCCCTCCTAAACTTAAGAAACTATTTGGTGCTTTTGCGAACTTGAAGCAATTAACTACTGTACAGCCTTATCTTACTAAATTTGAACAACTACAAGGGCTTCTTGATGACTTACATCCTGATTATGTATTTGATAAGTTCATGGATGGTCTAAAGAAAGAAATCAGATTTCATGTTGAAGCATCTAGGCCAACATGCTTCAAGGAGGCTGTTAAGCTTGCAAAAAAATTTGAAAATAAACACAACAGTACCAAAAGAAATTCAAAACCCCAAACAAACCTCACAGGTTATCCCAGAAATAATTATGCAAAAAACCAACTAACCTTGCCTTACCCTAACCCTGCTGTTGGAAGAGAAAATGCAGAAATCAATGCAAAAAAGAAATGGGCTAACCCCTGAAGAAATTATTGATAGGAGGAGAAAAGAGTTATGTTTTGGGTGCAATGATAAATGGCATGCTGGGCAATGAGTGCAAGAACAAAAAGATATATATATATATATATATATATTGGAAGGAATCATGTCTTTAGAAACTCAAGAAGATTTATCTAAAGAAAAGCAAGATGAATCAGATGAGGAGCAAAAACTTCCTCAGGAAAACACAACCCATGAAGAGTCATTCTCCATCACCATGCAAGCAATGTGTGGTATACCCACCCTGAATACCCTCAAACTGAATGGGAGCATCAATGGTAAGGCAATACAAATACTCATAGACTCTGGATCAACACATAATTTCATCAACGCCTCTGAAGCAAAAAAGCTTGGATTGGAAATCAATGAGTTAAAAGGCTATGAAGTGATAATTGCCAATGGAGGTAAACTGAATGGGAATGGCATATGCAACCAGGTTAAATTAAAATGCCAAGGCTGCACCATGCCTATTGACCTCCTACTACTCCCACTTGATGGTTGCCAACTGGTCTTAGGGGCTCAATGGATGTGAAAGATTTTGAATAGAAAAGAGAATTTTATTTTATCACTTAATTGTTTGATACAGATTGAATACTTGATCTCTTTGTTACAATGCTGTATAAATAAGCAGAGTTAAAAGCTGAAGTGGGCTTCTAGAATAACAGCCCAAGTCCATTAACAGGAGAATGAAATGAGAGCCTTTGATATTGAGTGAATGGTTGAGATAAAGAAATTGCAGTGGCTTCTTTTATAAAGAGATCTGTGTTGAAACATATATCATTCTCTTATATCCCCCCTCAAACCCAATGTCGGCTAGGGTTTGTTTGAGAGAGATGAGATCGATCTTCTCCAGAGAAAACAGAAATAAAAAAAACATGAATAAAACTAGATCGATTTGAGTCGATTTTAGATGTGATGGCTTTCTCCTTCTCTTCTATATCTTTAGATGTGTTGAAGGTAGAGATTTGAGCTGAGAGTAACAAGAAGCTGGCGAAGACGTTGCTTTGAGATGCTCGTCTTCGTCAAGTACTTGAGTAGTTTCTGGAATGTACACTGGAGCTTGAGACCTTTGGCTGAAATCGGCAATGTCAACATTCAGTTCTCGTCTGAATTTCGTGAAGCTTTGTCTTGAGAGAGGCTTAGTGAGCACATCAGCCTTTTGGTAAGTTGAAGGTATGTATCTTACCCTAATATTGTCTTTCATGGCCTGTTCTCTGATAAAATAGAGGTCAAGTTCCATATGTTTGGTCCGAGAGTGTAGAACAGGATTGGCTGTAAGTGATATTGCACTGATGTTGTCACACCAAATTGTTGCCTTGCTGTTAGTGTTAACTTGTAGTTCACTTAGTAGCGATTGTATCCACATAACTTCTGATGATGTACTGGCAATACTTTTGAACTCAGCTTCAGTACTAGATCTAGATACCGTTGATTGTTTTTTTGCACACCAAGATATTGGATTCATTCCTAGAAAAATGCAGTAACCAGTAGTGGATTTCCTATCGTCATAATCAGTGGCCCAATCTGAGTCAGCATATGCATTGATATTAAGTGATTTGCTTGATTGCATGATTAGACCTTGATCCAGTGTACCCTTGAGATATCTTAGAATACGTTTCACAGCCTTCCAGTGTTCATCTGATGGTCTTTGCATAAACTGACTAACTTTATTCACACTAAAAGAGATGTCTGGTCTTGTTATGGTAGCATACTATAGTGCACCAACTATGCTTATGTACTGCTTGTCATTGGATATGAGTTCACCTTTGTGCTTTGATAGATGCAAATTACTTGTCATAGGTGTAGGCAGCGGATTTGCTTTATCCATGTTGGCTTTTACTAAGATTTCTGTGATATATTTCTTTTGACTCAGTTGCATTTCATTGTTTGGTAGTCTTTTGACTTCAATCCCGAGAAAGTAGTTCAAGTTTCCCAGGTCTTTGATTGTAAATTCCCTGTGTAGAAACTGCACAGTCATCTCAATTTCTGAATTGTTGTTGCCTGTAATAATAAAATCATCAACGTAGATCAGTACATATATAATAATATTATTTGAGAATTTAAGGAATAAGGAGTTGTCTGATTTTGTTGGATTGTATCCAAGTTTGGCAAGAGTTGATTTTAGCTTTTCGAACCACACTCTTGGTGCTTGCTTGAGTCCATAAATAACTTTGTTTAGTTTGCATACAAGGCTTTCTTTGCCTTTTTCAGTGAAGCCTTGTGGCTGTTCCATATACACCTCCTCCTGCAAGACACCATTGAGAAAAGCGTTATTGACATCTAGTTGTCTGATAGTCCAGTTCTTGTGCAAAGCAATAGTTAAAATAATTCTAATGGTTGAGGGTTTTACAACAGGAGAAAATGTTTCATTGAAGTCAAAACCATTCTGTTGTGAAAATCCTTTTGCCACTAGTCGTGCTTTGTACTTAAGAACTGAACCATCTGAATTTCTTTTAATTCTGTATGTCCACTTGCATCCAATTATATTTTTATGTATTGGTAAGGGTACAAGATTCCAAGTATCGTTCTTTATTAATGCATTGTATTCTTCCTTCATGGCTGATCTCCAGTTGATGTCATGTACTGCTTGTTGATAAGTACTGGGCTCAGTGCAGTCTGATACAATACTATAGAGTTTTGGTTTAAATATGCCACTCTTGGCTCTTGTAATCATGTGATGTCCAGTATTTTCAGGTTGAGCAGGTTGAACACTGGTGACTTCTGTGACACCTTGTTGAGTATTGAGTGACACAGAGTCATTCAATACTTGACATGTGTCAGGATGTTGACTGGTGCTGGATAGAGAAAGATCATTTGATCCTTCAGAATTGTTACCTTGTTCTGGTCCTGTTTTACTTGTTGACTGAAAAGGACTAGTACTGAGATTATTTCTTCCCTCACTATCAGTGGTGCAATCAGAAGCTAACTCTTCAGAAAAGAGTGTTATTGGAGGTAATGAGTATCTAGCATTATATACTTTATCAGATGTCTTGATTGCTACATCACTGAAAGGAAATTTTTGTTCATTAAAGATTACATGTCTAGATATGTATATTCTTCCTTTACTATCAAGACACTTGAATCCCTTTTTATTTGATGCATAGCCTAAGAAAGTACAGGGTTGAGATCTAAATTCTAGCTTATGTTTATTGTAAGGCCTTAAGTAGGGAAAACATAGGCATCCAAATACCTTTAAGTTTTGATAGTCTGGCTTGACTTTAGTTAGTACTTCTAATGGACTTTTATAGCTCAGAACCTTTGTGGGTAGTCTATTAATTAGATAGACTGCTGTGAAGAAAGCATCAGGCCAAAATTTTAGTGATAATGATGCTTGAGCCAATAAAGTTAAGCCAGTTTCTACAATGTGCCTATGTTTCCTCTCTATAAGACCGTTTTGTTCAGAGGTGTAAGGACATGTAGTCCTATGTGTGATTCCCTTTTTCTGAAAGTAATCTTTCAGTGGTAGAAATTCTTTTCCACCATCTGTTTGAATAATTTTTACCTGACAGCCGGTCTGTCTTTCTGCATTGGCTACAAACTGTATCACTGCATGTTAGTTTTAGATTTTGCCTTTAAAAAATATATCCATACATGTCTAGAATAAGCATCAATGAATGAGATATAATATTTATAACCATAATCACTACATATTGGGGCAGGACCCCATAGATCAGTAGCAATCAGTTCCAATGTGTTATTATAAACAGTCTCAAAGTCTGGAAATGCAAGCTTATGACTTTTACCCATTTGACAAAAAGTGCAATTATAGGAAACTAGAATTTTATCAACAGAAATGTCATTACATTTAGTTACAACATGTTTTAGAATTTTTATACTGGGATGACCCAGTTTACAGTGCCAAGTATCAAGACTTTTGCTACTATCATCAGTTTTTAATTCAGAAATATGACACCAATTTTCCTTATGATCATCATGTCTTGCATTTGCAACATCAAATTTGTATAATCCCTTATGTTGTTTACCCTGCAATAGAGTTTCCTTTGTTAGTATATCTTTTACAAAACAATGATTTGGGTAAAACTCAAAGTAAACATTATTATCCTTGGCAAATTGTGACACACTCATTAAATTCTTTTTAATAAGTGGGACTCTTAATAAGTTGTTGAGGTAAAGTTGCCTTGTACCTCTTAAGCTTGCATTACCAGTATGAGAAATGTGAATTGGTTTACCATTTCCTAAATATAGTAATTGTGTACCTTTGTATTCCCTGTTGCCAAGGTTCAAGTTGCCCAGATTGTTGGTTACATGATTGGTAGCTCCTAAGTCAGGGTACCAACTATCATCATGTATGTCTTCAATCTTGGCTCTGTCATCACTTCCTTTCTCAGCTTTAGTTCCTGATTGAGTGTTGACCAAGTTTGCACTGGGATTTGATGCTTTTGAGCTGTTACTTCCTTGTTGAGATGGGATGAAATTAGCATCAAATCTGAAGTAGCATTTGTTTGCTGTGTGACCATATCTTTCACATATTTGACATCTTGGTTTGTTGTTAAAACTCTGTCTGCCTCCTCTGCCTCTGGGCCTATTGTACTGACCACCCCTTTGATTATTGTTATTGTGATTTCTTGTTGTATTGCTACTTTCTTGATTTCTGTTTCTGCCATTAGTAATGTAATTGATAGAGTGATCTGAATTGGTTGCCTTCTTTTGCTCTAGTCTTCCCTCATGAGAAAGAAGTATAGAATGAACATATTGTAGCGATGGTAATACCTCATTAGAGGATATTACTGCCACCACTGATTCATATTCTTCTTCAAGACCATTTAATATAGATAAAACTTGCTCTGTGTCGATAACTTATGTCCAGCAGAGGAAAGTTGATCACATATTGTTTTAGCTTTTGAAAGATATTCCCTCATGTTTAGATTATCCTTCTTTAAGTGATGTAATTGTCTTTTGTACTACATGACTCTTGCAGCAGATTGAGAACTGAACACTTGTTCAATAGTATGCCATATCTCATGTGTTGTCTTGCATCCAACAATTTGTGGTAATAAACTTGCACTGATAGATGATATCAGCCATGAACTAATCAGGCTATCTTGTCTCTGATGAGTTACATAATCTTTATTACTTATGAGTTTTCCATCTTGATCTGCAGTGAATTTGGGTGGAACACTTATGGTTCCAAGAACATATTCTTCAATTCCATATCCTCTGACTGCAGTTTCCATTTGGAATTTCCACAGCAAATAGTTTGATTCTTCTAATTGAACAGTGAATGCTTGACTTTGTGGCTTGATAATGGAGCTCATAAGTTCTTGAGTGATGTTGGATTGAGTCTGAGCAGTTCTTGGGGTGGTTCTTGGTCCAGAGGTTGATGATGCAACTGCATCGTCTTCAGCCATGATGTAAATTCTTTGAATAAAGAGATAAAGAGAGACTACAGGACAGATCCTTGAAAAGGAAAATCAACAAGAGTGAGACGGGAACAGGTATGATGCAGCTAGATCCAAGTGATGAAGATTTTCTGATGGATCTTGGCACGGCACAGCCTTTTTTTCAAATTTGAAGAGATGTTTTTCTGGTTTCTTGAATTTTTTTTCTTTGTTTTTCTTTTTCTTTGAACAAATTTGTATACAGAGATATCTAGTGCAGCCAGTTGGGTGGTGAGTGATAAGTGTTGACACCTCCTGACTTGGCACGGCACCGTGATGATCAAATGATAAGATCTGGTGATCAATTCTTGAATCTCAGGTGATAATCTTTTGATCTGATGAGATTCAGACATGCAGCCTATCTCAGATGATGAGATTGTTGCTGATGAGAGTATGGTAGGGCACAATGCTGTTAAGCAAGTTTGGCTCTGATACCATGAAAGATTTTGAATAGAAAAGAGAATTTTATTTTATCACTTAATTGTTTGATACAGATTGAATACATGATCTCTTTGTTACAATGCTGTATAAATAAGCAGAGTTAAAAGCTGAAGTGGGCTTCCAGAATAACAGCCCAAGTCCATTAACAGGAGAATGAAATGAAAGCCTTTGATATTGAGTGAACGATTGAGATGAAGCAATTGCAGTGGCTTCTTTTATAAAGAGATCTGTGCTGAAACATATCTCTTTCTCTTATAGGATGAAGAGCCCAGAGGAAGTTACTCTTAATCTTGACAAGTTACAAGTGAAATTCATGTACAAGGGAAAAAATTATATATGGCAGGGTTCAGTAAAGAAGAAATAAGAGTAGTAAGGGACAAATCTTGCAGAAAGGAAGTATGCAAAGGACAACTAGCCTTAATGTTATTTTACCAAGAAATTATTCCAGCAAAGTAAAAGGAGAGGCCATAAATTCCTGAAGAAACAACTCAACTGTTGATACAATTTCCTGATGTGACCTCACAAACTACTACCATACCACCCCCTAGAGACCGTAACCACCAGATTCCCTTGGAACTTAGAGTTAAGCCAGTATGCCTGAGACCTTACAGACATTCCCATCATGTCAAGAATGAATTGGAGAAATTAATAAATGAGATGCTAACCTCAGGAATCATCAGACCGAGTTCCAACTCATATTCTTCACCAGTGGTAATGGTTAGGAAAAAAGATGGAACACGTAGGCTTTGCATAGACTATAGTGTTAGTGTAAGATATGTTACCTAATTCCATGGGAAGAGGAAGAAGCCCTAAAATCAAAGCATGAAGAAGAAGAAGAAGAGAGTCGCGGAAAAGGAATCGGCAGTGGGAGATTTTGGTTCGGCGGAGGAGCAAATGTACGTCCAGATCTGGAGCGGTGGTTGAAGCTCGATCGGCAAAGAGGAATGAGGATTTTGGAACGGTAAAATCTAGAGTAGAGATAATTTCGTTCGGCTAGGAAGCCATGAGCGGTAAAGAAAAATTTCCGAATGAAATATTTCATTCGGTAATTTGCCGAACAAAGCTTTTCGTTCGGCAATTTGGAGCATGCCGGTCCAAAATTGTGATTTGTCTGCCGAACCAAGAGCTTTGCTAGACCAGATTGACGCCGAACCAAATCTCAGGGCTGCTATATAGCAGCTACCCTTCCTCATATCTTCACTCTATAAATAGGGGAGCTTCCGGACAACAATGGTAGCCAAAATTGAGAGCTAATTTCAGCCAATTTTAGAGTCATCCTAGAGAGCTGAAACTCTGCAGAATTTTGTCTGTATTATTAATTCTTCTTATGTATAGCCTCCAAAAGTGAATCAATCTTGTAACTCTAATCTTTCAGTGATTAATAAAATCTCCTCTCCCCAAGTGGACGTACACTGCCTAGCAGTAGTGTAACCACTATAAATACTGGTGTTATTTATATTTCTGCATTGCATAAATCTGTGACTGTCTGTTCTGATGTTCATCTTTTGTTTGTTCCGTCTCACTACAATCACGATCCAGTTGTTTTCCACTGCATTGGGTCTTTATTCCCTTAGATTGATCATCCGAAGGGATTTTCCACAACAGTCTGGTATCAAAGCTGCAAGGTTGATTGAGGAGTGTTAGACGCTTTGGCAGAAGATGAAGCGACTCCAGTTGTTACAAGACCCTATACTAAAGGGATGTATATCGCGTCAGGATCACAGTTGGCAATTGAGAAATGGAATGGAGATAAAGATTTTGAGAAGTGGCAATGGAGGATGAAGGTTGTTCTAATGAGGAATGAATTCCATCCAGTAGTCTTTGCCCCTGAGGAGTTGACGGCTGACATCTCAGTCGCGGAAAGGAAGGAGATGAAGAAATGGGAGTTTACTACTTTACAACTAGCTATGGGAGAGAATGTCATCTCAGAGATTAGCACTGAGACCACTGCTAGGGGCATTTGGACCAAGCTAGAATATCTATACTTAAAAAACTCTCTAACTAACCGTCTGATATTACTGAAGACATTTTTCACCATGCGGATGAGAGAGGGTACTTCAGTGAAGGAGCATCTTAATTTCTTTGATGATCTAGTGATGAAGACGAAGACGAAGACTGTTGACTTGAAGATGGATGAGGAGCAAATCACAATGATTCTTATGTGTTATCTTCCGGAGCGATACACAGGTTTCGCTAACAGCCTTATCTTTGCTAGAGACACATTGATAGTGAAAGATGTAAAGTCAAGCCTTCTATCTGAGGGCTTGAGAGATCAGATGAAGGAGATAAGTGAAGGAAGTAGAGGTGGAAGTAGTAGTCACAACCTGTTTGTTGAAAGAGGTAGAGAAGATAAGAAGAATTGGCACTCTAGAAGGCATTCCAAGTCCAGGAAGCCTGGTAATGGCAGGAGAGAAAAGTCTAAGGACGGGAAGTGTTGTATCTGCAAGAAACCTTGTCATTGGCAAAAGGATTGTCTAGATTTGAAAAGGAAGGAAGAAGACGGATCTTCATCATTTGTGGTGGAGAAGTCTGTATCTGACGATGTGTTGTCTACAGCAGTGTCGGATGTCTCAGACCATTGGGTGCTGGACTCGGGGGCGTCTTTCCATACGATGCCTAATAAGGATTACTTCAGTTCTTTCATTGGACGAGAGCTCTATTCTTATGGGTAATGATGCTAGCTGTAGAGCAATGGGTGAAGGTACAGTGAGGATTAGGATGTTTGATGGAGTGATACGCGCTTTGACAGGTGTCTGGTATGTTCCAGGTCTTCGGAAGTCCTTAATTTCTTTCGGACAATTGGCATCATTGGGATGCAAGGTAACTATCGAAAAGGATAGTCTGAAGGTTTCGAGAGGTGCACTAGTTCTTATGAAAGGAGATGTGTTCCAAAATCTGTATTTGCTGAAAGGAACCATAGTTCTTAGAGAGTCATGTGTTGGAGTAAACAGTTCTCGTGCATTGGATGCCACAAAGCTTTGGCATCTCGGGTTGGGTCATATTTCAGAGAAGGGCTTAGAGTTGCTTCGAAGACGGAAGATGATCCAAGGAGAAAGCTTCAACAAGATGATCTTTTGCCAGGAGTGTGAGTTAGGCAAGCAAACTAAAGTATCTTTAGGAGTTAGACTCCACAGATCGAGGCGAGTACTTGAGTACGTGCATACAGATGTTTGGGGACTGGTTGCTACTCCTTCTCTTAGAGGAGCAAAGTATTTTGTCTCTTTCATTGATGACTTTTCTCGGAAAGTATGGGTGTATGTGATGAAGGCCAAATCAGAGAGTTTTGAGAAGTTCAAAGACTGGAAAGCACTTGTTGAGAACCAATCTGGTTCTAGGTTGAAGGTGCTGAGATCTAATAATGGCGGTGAATTTGTCTCTAGGGAGTTCCTCGACTTTTGTAGACAGCATGGCATTTAGAGATATTTCACTACACCCGGAGATCCGCAATCCAATGGGGTTGCAGAAAGGATGAACATGACTCTACTAGAGAAGGCTCGTTGCTTGAGATTGACGGCGGGCTTGTCTAGAGGCTTTTGGGCTGAGGCGTTATCAACTGCGGTGCATATCATAAATCAAATTCCATGCTTAGCCATAGATGGGAAGATTCTAGAGGAGAAGTAAAGAGATAAAGCAGTGTATCTTGGCTACTTCTGAATTTTGGTTGTCCTGTGTACGTTCACCATACAGGTGATGATAAGTTGGAAGCTAGAGCATACAAAGGCATACTAATGGGATACACCGATGGTATCAAAGGGTATCGAATTTGGAACCCCATTGATCAAAAGATTGTTCATTCCAGACATGTTACTTTTGATGAGTCTGCTATGTTCAATCTGAAGGAGAAGCTACCTACCACATCAGAAGATTTTAATAGGCCTAAGGAGATGGAAAAAGTTCCCGTGTTCTAGCCAAATAGTAGAGTTGTTGTTGATGCTGTCGAGGAAAACGCAGTTGATGAAACATCACAGGATAGTCCATAGGTACCTTCTAGTAGTGCTGGTGATGTGCCTGAATCTAGAGGAAGTTCAGTTCAAGGTGGAGCTGAAAGGAGTTTAGGTGAAGCTGTACCTACCCGGGTCAGTCATAGGACTATTAGGCCGCCCGAAAGGTATGGTGATTGGTAGTTTGCGAACCTTAGCCTTATTGATCAGTTTGACTATGCCCTACATATGGTTCATGAGGAGCCGCTTGACCTTGATGAAGCTTTGAAGTCATGTGATAGTTTGAAGTGGATGTGCGCTATGGAAGAGGAGTTAGAGTCGTTAAAGAAGAACAAGACTTGGGATTTGGTACCACCTCTTAGAGAAGCCGAGCCATAGGTTGAAAATTGGTATTCAAGATGAAGGATGATGGAAGATACAAGGCTAAACTAGTTGCTAAAGGGTTTTCACAAAGAAAGGGATTGGAGTATGATGAGATATTCTCTCCAGTAGTGAGGCATACGTCCATCCGCATTTTGCTCGCTATCGTCGCAACTCGTGACTTGGAGCTGGAGCAACTAGACGTGAAAACCGCTTTCTTGCACGGAGACTTAGATGAGACCATCTACATGAACCAGCCAGAAGGATTCTTTGTAGATGGAAAAGGAAATTGGGTTTGCAAATTGAAGAAGTCATTGTATGGACTTAAGCAGTCGCCTAGACAATGGTACAAGAGGTTTGACTCTTTTATGCTTTCACTTAGTTTTGATCATAGCATCAAAGACGCTTGTGTGTACTTCAAGCATTTAAAGAATGGTAGATGGGTGTACCTACTCTTGTATCTGGATGATATGTTGATTGCTTCCAAGGAAAAGGCTGAAATCGATAATTTGAAGCGAAAACTAAAAGCAGAATTCGAAATTAAAGACTTTGGAGAAGCAAAGAAAATTTTGGGTATGGAAATCCAAAGGGATAGAAAGCTAGAAATTTTGAGACTCGCTCAAAAGGAGTACATTCGAAAGGTGCTTGCTCAGTTTAGCATGGAAGGGGCAAAGGCAATCAGCATACCTATGCCTTTGCACATAAAGCTTTCTCCGATCTCGGAAAAGGACAAGGCTTATATGATGAAGGTCTCATATGCAAGTGCAGTTGGCAGCTTGATGTATGCCATGGTCTGCACTAGGCCTAACATTGCACAGGCGGTTGGATTGGTGAGTAGGTTCATGGTGAATCCAATAAAGACGCATTGGGAAGTAGTGAAGTGTATTTTCAGATACCTTTAGGGAACTCCAAACCATGGACTTGTCTTTGGTGGTAGAGAAAGAGATTTTAGCTTGGTTGGATTTTGCGATTCCGACTATACCGGTGATAGAGATCGAAGGAAGTCAACCTCCGGATATGAGTTCACCGTTGGTGGGACAACGATCAGTTGGAGAGCGAGGTTGCAGACGATTGTGGCTTTGTCTACTACAGAGGCAGAGCTCATAGCTATGGTTGAAGCAGCTAAGGAGGCGCTTTATTTGAGGCAATTGTTGTGTGATTTGGGCTTCGCATATGAAGGAGTGGATGTGTACTGTGATAGTCAGAGTGCAATCCACTTAGTTGAAAATCTGGCATTCAGCTCGAGGACGAAGCATATTGAGGTGAGAGAGTCGTTCCTTATCTCGATAAGTGAAGAGAAGCTAGTTCGTCTTCAGAAGATTCATACAAAGGAGAACGCAACAGACATGTTTACCAAGTAATTGCCTGTTGCTAAGTTCGAGCATTTCTCGGACTTGATTCGCTTAATGAAGTGCTAGGTGCCACTGGGTGGCACGAAGGGAGAGTTGAGATGGTTCATGAAGACGTTTGTTTTCATGGTGGAGATTGATAGGTTCTACACAGACTAGGTACTTCGAACACTTTGTTGACGGGCGGTGGCCTTGCCGGAGTTCGTTGACAAAGTGTAATGGGTGATGGCATTGCTGAAGCTCATTGGGTATGTATCCATCGCTTGATGCATGAAGGTGTAGATGAAGTTGGATGGTTTCTATGGAATAAGGTAACAAGGTGAAGATTGTTAGATATGTTACCTAATTCCATGGGAGGAAGAAGTAGCCCTAAATATCAAAGCATGAAGAAGAAGAAGAGAGTCGCGGAAAAGGAATCGGCAGTGGGAGATTTTGGTTCGGTGGAGGAGCAGATGTACGTACAGATCTGGAGCGGTGGTTGACGGCAAAGAGGAATGAGGATTTTGGAACGGTAAAATCTGGAGTAGAGATGATTTCGTTCGGCTAGGAAGCTTTGAGCGGTAAAGAAAAATTGCCGAATGAAATATTTCGTTTGGTAATTTGCCGAACAAAGCTTTTCGTTCGGCAATTTGGAGCATGCCGGTCCAAAATTGTGATTTGCCTGTCGGTCCAAGTTTTTCGCTCGGCGTTTGCTGAACCAAAGTGATGTCAAGCCAGATGCATGCCGAACCAAGAGCTTTGCCGGACCAGATGCATGCTGGACCAGACTGAAGTCGAACCAAATCTCAGGGCTGCTATATAGCAGCTACCCCTCCTCATATCTTTACTCTATAAATAGGGGAGCTTCCAGACAACAATAATAGTAGAAATTGAGAGCTAATTTAAGCCAATTTCAGAGTCATCCTAGAGAGCTGAAACTCTGTATAATTTTGTCTGTATTATTAATTCTTCTTATGTATAGCCTCCAAAAGTGAATCAATCTTGTAATTCTAATCTTTCAGTGATTAATAAAATCTCCTCTCCCCAAGTGGACATACACTGCCTAGCGGTAGTGGAACCACTATAAATAATGGTGTTATTTATTTTTCTGCATTGCATAGATCTGTGACTGTCTGTTCTGGTGTTCATCTTTTGTTTGTTCCGTCTCATTACAATCACGATCCAGTTGTTTCCCGCTGCGTTGGATTTTTATTCCATTAGACTTATCATCCGAAGGGATTTTCCACAACATATAGAGTACTCGATGCTCATACAATTAAAGAAAGTATCCTATTCCTTTAATTGATGATTTATTTGATGAATTGCATGGTTCAAAATATTTTTCCAAACTTGATTTAAGATCAGGATATCATCAAATTAGAATGCATAAAAATGACATACACAAGACTGCTTTTAGAACACATGAGGGGCATTATGAGTTTGTAGTAATGCCCGTTGGTTTATCAAATGCCCCTTCCACTTTTTAGTTTTTAATTAACAACATTTTTAAACCTTATTTGAGGAAATTTATATTAGTGTTTTTTGATGATATAACGGTTTACAGCCAGACATGGTCTGAGCACTTACACCACCTTCAGATAGCTATGCAGGTACTTCAGAAGCACAGTTTGGTTATCAAGCCATCCAAGTGTTCATTTGCTCAGGAATCTATTAGCTATTTGGATCACATAATCTCAGTAAATGGCATTAAAGTTGACAAGGAGAAAGTAAAGGCAGTAATGGAGTGGCCAATACCAAAATCTGTCAAGGGGCTGAGAGGGTTTTTGGGGCTCACAGGGTACTATAGAAAATTTGTAAGAGATTATGGTGTGATTGCTCGACCCTTTACTGATTTGTTGAAGAAAAATTCTTTTATATGGACTGAAGCAACCACTGGTGCTTTTGAGAAACTTAAGCAATGCTTAGTGCAGCCACCCATCTTGGCAATGCCGAACTTTGAGCAAGAATTTATTATAGAATGTGATGCTAGTGGATATGGAATAGGTGCTGTCCTACTACAAGAAGGCATACCCTTTGCCTATATCAGTCAAGCTTTGCATGGTAAAATTTGAATTTATCTACCTACGAAAAAGATCTGCTTGCACTTATCCTAGCCACCAAGAAATGGTCTCAATGTTTAATGGGGAGACAGTTTGTCATAAGGACAAACCACCAAAGTCTTAAACACTTATTGTCACAGAAGCTAAACACCGAGCTACAAGGGAAATGGTTGACAAAAATTTTTAGGGTTTAATTATAGGGTTGAATATAAAAAGGGAAAGGAAAACTTGATAGCAGACTCACTGTCTCGAAGAGATGAGGCATGTAACAATGACAATCGGAGTCAGGCCATATCAATATTACAACCAGGATGGATGCATGAATTAAGAGATTCATATGAGACTTCAGAGTATTTTAAGAAGATAGAGAAAAGATGGCAGGAAGGGAGCTTGAGTCCACAGAAATACAAAAATTAAATGAAGTATTTTTTACAAGGGAAAGATGCTACTGGATTATAATAACTCTGCTATGATACATACCATCCTATAGGAGCTTCATTCCACACCACTGGGAGGGCATTCAGGGGTCAGGTGAACATTACACAGAATCAAGCAATCTTTTTGTTGGAAAGGAATGAAAGCTGATATAGAAAAGTTCGTGAGAGAATGTGATATATGCCAAAGAAACAAGAGTGAAAACATAAATATACTTGGCCTATTGCAACCGCTCCCTATTCCATAAAATATATGGACAGACCTATCTATGGATTTCTGTTATACATCTAGTATACCAAAACAGAGAATAATCAATTATAAACTCGTCGCCTCCCTATTCCATAAAATATATGGACAGACCTATCTATGGATTTCTGTTATACATCTAGTATACCAAAACAGAGAATAATCAATTATAAACTCGTCGCACAAGTTTATAACTCAGATTTCCACTACACTGGAATTCTGTGTTAATTATTATAACAATATGATTGTTGTAAATAAACTACAACAACAGCGTTATACTATTTTGAATAAATAGTACAACCAAAATTAACGGTTAAAATGTAGAATAAAATAGAATTCTAACCGGAATATGTCTGAGGCTCGTTGTAACGATTTCCTTAAGAATTTTATTTCAAAATTCTCCCAAGATACAACAGACGAATTCTGCTCGAAATTGTAATGAGTATATCACTCTCTGATTTGAAAGTAAGAACAGCAGTTTTTAGAGGAGAAGAGATTTCGGATTGGAAAATCAGTGAGGAAAGTGATCACTTTTCCTCCTTATTTATAGTTGGTCCGTATCTCTTCCGAACGGTCGTGTCTGCACCCGTTTGCTCAAACAGTCGCGTCTGTACCTCTTCGTACAGTCACATCTGTTCGCCCGCGTCGCTGTCTTTTAACGGGTCGCACCCGCTCATGCCGTATCCATTCGCCCACGTCTGCTTCAGTTGGGTCGCGCCTCCTCAGTCCAAAACCCACGTCCGTCTTCACCCGCCCGCTTCTCTTCAAATTCCAGGCCTAGCCCAGTTTTTAGCCGAAGCCCAAAACTATTAAACAATAGCCTAGTAAAAAGAATGGTCATTTAAGACCCGTACCCGTACTCGAGCCCGGCCCGGTTCGGTTCGGTCGGACGGACGGCGGCGGCACGCGCGCGTGTGTGGTGGAGATGCATGATCTCCCTCCTCACAACGAAGCATACATTTGGGAGCCTCAGGCCCCCAACCTCCTCATGAGAAAACTATATTCAAACCAATATAGCTCTCACAATTTGGAGATGTGGGACTTTATATTTCATTCAACTTTAAGGAATTCCAACAATCCCCCACATGAATGATAATATACATATCCCCCACACAAAGCGAAATATCACAGAGTATATATGGAATTAATGCTTTATCGTGGATAAGTAGATATTTCACTTTGAACTTTCCCTAGTTAAAACTTATCGGATTTACTTGGCTAATCGGTGAAATATTTCATCTTGAACCGTCAGCCTTTATTGTATATCCAGACAATAAGTTTTACGAAGCATTGATTCCCTTCTCATCCAATTTCTTGGTTTTTTTCATTTTGGTCCTGAACAGTACTTGGTTCTGCGAGTGTTATAGAGAATTTAAAGCCTTGTAAAATTCTCATAGAGCCGACCCATCTCACACTTACATAGGTGATCGCAACCATTAAGAGTATCCTACATATACCCCACTTGTTATTTCCAAGATATGGTCACCATTAAAAAACATAGTTTTAGCCTTTAAATACTTTTGTAGGCATGCATTTATATTGTGCACCATAGGAATGGAGTTGGACTATGTCCACTCAAATGCATTACGTCTTGAGTTATTCAGAACTGGTTTGCCTATTGATCCTAGTCCGTGGGATCTCCAGTCGCTAGGATAGGTTTCCGTATAAGATAACTCTTGGTGGTTTAGGCTTTTAAACCCATTCCCCTCGATGCGCAGTCAATTTTCTCTCTTGATAAACCTTTAGTAAATGGATCCACTAGGTTATCATTTGTTCTCACATAATCGATGGAAATAGTTCCATTTGAGAGTAACTGCCTAACTGTGTTATGGCGTCGACGAATATGTCGTGACTTTCCATTATACACAAAGTTGTGCGCTCTGCTTAGCGCTGCTTGGTTATCACAGTGTATGCATATGGTCGGTACAGGTTTAGGCCAAAATGGAATATCTTCTAAAAAGTGATGAAGCCATTCTGCTTCTTCGTCTGCTTTATCTAAAGCGATGAACTCTGATTCCATAGTGGATCGAGCTATGCATGTTTGTTTAGTAGATTTCCATGACACTGCTGCCCCTGCTAAGGTAAAGACATAACCACTCGTTGATTTTGATTCCTCTGAATCAGCAATCCAATTTGCATCACTATATCCTTCTAAGACGGCAGGATATTTTCCATAATGTAAGGAATAATTTGTGGTATTTTTTAAATATCCAAGCACTCTCATTAGTGCTTTCCAGTGTTCCTTTCCTGGATTGCTTGTATACCTGCTCAGCCGACTTACTGCATAAGCTATATCTGGTCTTGTGCAATTCATGAGATACATGAGACATCCTATTACACGAGAGTATTCCAGTTGCATTACACTTTCATTAGTGTTTTTATGCAGTACTTCTGATGGATTAAAAGGTGTTCTCACTCCTTTAATTCCATAGTCTTGGAATTTTTCAAGCACTTTGTCTACATAGTGTGATTGAGAAATTCAATTCCATTAGGAGTTCTTATTATTTTGATTCCCAAAATAACGTCTGCAACTCCTAAATCTTTCATATCGAAATTGCTAGTTAACATCTTCTTTATGGTCTCTATTACCTGAGTATTTGGACCAAATATTAACATATCGTCTACATATAAACAAATCATCACATATGATTGTCCAACTTGTTTATAATAAACACACTTATCGCATTCATTTATACGAAAACCATTTCTCATCATGACACTATCAAATTTTGCGTGCCATTGTTTTGGAGCTTGTTTTAGTCCGTATAATGATTTTACTAATCTACAGACTTTGTTTTCATTTCCTTTGGAAATAAAACCTTCAGGTTGCTCCATGTAGATCTCCTCATCGAGATCTCCATTTAAGAATGCTGTCTTTACATCCATTTGATGAATTTCTAGACCATAAATTGATGCAATTGCTATTAGCATTCTTATAGAGGTTATTCGTGTTACTGGCGAATATGTGTCAAAGAAGTCTACTCCTTCTTTTTGACGATATCCTTTGGCTACTAATCTGGCTTTATACTTGTCGATAGAGCCATCTGCTTTGATTTTCTTCTTGAAAATCCATTTGCAGCCAATAGGTTTTATTCCTGGTGGAATATCAACAATTTCCCAAGTTTTATTACTTAGAATTGAATCGATCTCACTTTGGATTGCTTCTTTCCAACATGAAGATTCAGAAGATGACATTGCTTCCTTGTACGTTTGAGGTTCATGTTCTAACACATATGTGAAAAAATCCGAACCAAATGTCTTGGAAATCCTAGCCCTTACGCTTCTTCTTGGTTCAACTTCCTCAATCTCATGATGAGTTTTATCTTCATGTGTATTGCTCGATTCTTCTCTTGTCCTTTTAGGGACATTATTCCCTTCATTCCTTTTGTGCGGAAACACGTCTTCAAAGAATGAGGCATCTCTTGATTCCATGATTGTATTTACATGAACATCAACTATATCAGACTTGAATACCAAAAATCTGTAGGCACTGCTATTTTGGGCTGGCCCTAGATAGTAACAATCTACTGTTTTTGGTCCAAGTTTGATTTTCTTGGGAGGCGGAACTGGAACTTTTGCCAAGCACCCCCACACTTTGAGGTATTTAAAACTTGGTTTGTGTCCTTTCCATATCTCATATGGAATTGTTCCTGTTTTATTATGAGGGACTTTGTTTAATATGTGATTAGACATATTTAAGGCTTCCCCCCACAAGTTCGTCGGTAGACCAGAAGTTAAAAGCATGGCGGTAATCATGTCTTTTAACGTTCTGTTCTTCCTCTTGGCTACACCATTTTGTTGTGGTGAATATGGAGCTGTTGTTTGATGAATTATACCATTTTCGGCACAGAACTGTTCAAATGGTGATTTATATTCTCCACCTCGATCAGATCTCAAAATCTTGATCTTTTTATTTAACTGATTTTCTACCTCAGCTTTGTACTTTATAAATGATGTAATTGCTTCAGCTTTACTATTCAAAAGATATACATAGCAATATCACGTATAATCATCAATAAACGTGATAAAGTACTTTTTCCCACCTCTTGTAGGTAATGATTTAAAATCACATAAATCTGTATGAACCAAACCTAGTGGTTCGGTGCTTCTATCAACAGATTGAAACGGTTTTTTAACCATTTTTGCTTCTATACATGTCTCACATTTGTAGTTCTTATCTACTTGGAATTTTGGAATTAATCCCAAGTTTGATAATATTTTCATTTTTCGGAAATTTATGTGTCCTAATCTATCATGCCATAGTAAAATTTCGTGCTCAAGCAAGTAAGAAACTTCAATTTTATTAATAGCACAATCAGAATACATAGTTTTATTGCCGATAACGGCTACATTTGCCTTAAATAGGCCATCACATAAATATCCCCTTCCGATATACATTCCAGCTTTGGACAGAACCATTTTGTCTGCCTCGAACACCATTCTGAATCCTTTCTTTGATAGTACTGCACCAGAGATGAGATTCTTGCGTATGTCTGGAACGTGGAGCACGTCATTCAACTTGACAGTTTTTCCTAAAGTAAACTTGAGGATTACTGTGCCACTGCCTTCGATCATAGATACTGCAGAATTACCCATATAGACTTTCTCTTCATGATTGAATTTCTTATATGTAGAGAACATGGTTTTGTCAGAGCAGACATGACGAATAGCGCCTGTGTCTACCCACCATTGGTTAGGATTCTGAACCATATTGCATTCAGATACAACTGCCGAGAAGTTGGACTCGTCTACTTCCATGTTGTCTACTGTATTTGCCTCTTTGTTGCGGTCCTTTTTGAGTCTGCAATCTCTAGCGGCATGTCCAACCTTTCCACAAACCCAACACTCACCATTAAACTTTTTGGTTCGTTTGTTGTCTTTTGGTTTGTTGTCTGGAGCTTCCTTTTTCTTCTGGAAATTCTTCTTTTTGTTTTTGGTCTTTGAACCTTCAGTCACAAATGCCTCCTCGCTTTGTTTTGTAATTCCACGGTTATCTGCCTCAATTTTTAGTCGGACTATTAGATCCTGTAAAGAGATTTCCTTCTTCTTATGCTTTAGATAATTGCGGTAATCTCTCCATGACGGTGGTAGTTTTCCCATGATGGCTTCAACCAAAAACGATTCTCCAACCTTATGACCTTTCGCTTCGAGTTCATGAATAATGATTTGTAGTTCATGCAGTTGAGCAGTCACCGGTTTGGAGTCGACCATCTTGTAGTCCATGAATTTGTCTACAATGAATTTCTTAAGACTGATATTATGCGTCTTATACTTCGTGGCAAGTGCATTCCAGAGTGCCTTTGCTGTCTTTAGAGGTTGATATACTTTGTATAGCACCTTGTCGAGACAATTCAGAATATAGTTTCTACATAGGAAATCGGAATGTTTCCATGTAGCAACATCTGCTTCCTTGCCTGGTGCAGAAATCGGTTCCTCCTCCTCGAGTTACCGTTGCAGACCGAGTGTGGTGAGGTAAAATAACATCTGATTCTGCCATGTTAAAAAATCGTCACCATCTCCCTTGAACGGTTCAGGTCTGTTGTGAGTAGTAGTCTTTGAAAATTCTACTGTTGCCATCTCTGTTTTAGTAAGAAAACAGTAAAATTCTTAAGATGTTATATGTCTACACTACAACAGTTTATGGGTTTCATAGCGTTTTAAAAACGCTATAACAGGCTACCATAGCGTTTCAGAGAACGCCGTGGAACCACAAGCTATGGTAGGTCGGCAACATTACATAGCAGGAAGGAAAACGCTATAATAACTAATAGCGTTTACAAAATTGCATAGCGTTTGCACCCTACCATAGCGTTTTTTCTCTGTTATTAAACTTAAACGCTATAGGGAATTTAATCTTCATTTAACTTCTATAGCATTTTTGAGCACATTTTATAGTGTTTCATCAAACCATGTTATAGCGTTACAATGTTTTTCGATAGCATTTTTTGTCATTCTTGTATAGCGTTTTTTATTTTCTACTATAGCGTTTTTGATTCTATTATAGCGTTTTTGATGCATAAATCTTACATCTCATATAGAGTTGCGATAGCGTTTGATGAATCAATAGCGTTTTTCAAACGCTATCCTATATAATATTAATTTCAGCATTTGTTTCAAATTTCTTTTTTTTATATTATATTATATGTATATATATATGCACACAGATAGATATATGTATATACAACATTACATAATAACAACATTACATTACATAATAACAGTCTTGGTCATAATTAGCAGTTTGCCTCCAACATTACATAATAACAGTCTTGGTCATAATTAGCAGTTTGCCTCCAACCTCGACATAATAACAACATTATCTAGCATAATGTACTAATACAAGTATGAAGAAAACATAAGTATATTACTTAGCCCAGGCATCCATCTTTCCCATCATTTTTGCAATCACAGGAGATACCTTAGGATTTGCTTGATGTTTCGCCAAACTTGCAGTATTACTCGTACCTGTGCAAATTCAATGAACATATGAGGTAATTTGCAGATAATTTTATACTGTCATTACAAAAGCACACTCAGAAGCAAGTGAAAATGTAGAGGTGAAAAAAGAAGTGGGCAGGCCTCTCTTAGGGAAACCATTTTTTACAGTCATTTTACTAAAGATTCATGTTCACCGTCCTCATCAATTGGTAAGCAAAAATACTCGGTATCAAAATTTTCATAACGAGGTTTAATTCGTAGATCATAAAGTTCATTACAAACTTCAAAGCCTTTATCACACTCTATAGATGTTAGGGTTAGAACATAAGTGGAAAAGGCAAACAACGGGTATTTTCTTTACTGATAAAACTAATTTAAACTAAAATAAAATACTGTTTATCCCCCTAAATTTAGTTTCACTATAAATAGTTTAAAGTATATTTATTATATTTTGTTTAGAAAATGTTCGTTGTACATGCACATTATTATCGAACAAAATTAAGCACGTTAAAACAAGTAGTTCTATAATTTGGCTAAAAAGCTCTTGTTTTTGGATAAAAAATAGTTTAAAATGAAATTAAATTAAGCAGTATATTCTGTATCAAAATAAAAATATACTAACTGCTCTTTATTTGTGCATCAAACCCAAATTTTACTAGTAAAAAATAATTGCATAATCTTACACATTGTGCATCTAAAACATCACTAAAAAACCAACCATTTCACGATGCAAGATTTTACATTAAAAATCAGATTGAATTTATTATCACGCTAAGTGAAAGCACCTATATCAATTAGATTGCACGAGCATGCATGTTGAATATTTACGTACAGTGATATATCTTATAATACCACTTTGGAATCAAAGTTATGCATTTACACCAATTTGTTGACATGTATAAACGTGCATATGAAAAGGAAATATATAGGTATTTAAGATTTGGTCTTATGCAACTAATGAAATAAGGTATAAAAAAGATTGATGGCTTAGAATTGCTCCTAGCATGTAGCTGGTACAAGGAATGAAGGAAGGAGTAGAATATATTAGAGAAGCATTAATGGTGCAGGGCAACATCTCAAAAAATATCAACAGGTGGTCCAAATTCCTAGCAAAGGAAAGTGAGATAAAACTGGTTGTAGAACATCACAGCCATTGAAGAACATCTTCCAAATGCATAACATACGAAATATAAGCAGAAAAACATATTTTACAAAGTTTTTATATCATATGCAGAGTAAGATACTAAATATAAGCGGAAAAATTGCAATGGAGGTAGCTAAAGCAATGAATAGATCAGGTTGAAACATAATAGGGTTAAAAATATTACCTCAGGACTACTCAATTAGGTTGAAACTTGCTTACGGTTCCTGGCATCAGAATTAGGGTCCTAGGCAATTGAAATAAGCGGAGGAAGATTGAGATCGACGGTGGAAATAGCGAATTTAGTGGCCGGATTTCATAGATATCAACTACTTAGAAACACATGTAGCATTTTTGAATTAGGTAAAGGACTTGAGTGAAGAGTTGAAAACATGCTTACATGATATATATATATACTGAATTAATAGCTTACCTATGAGATCTTCACCTCTGTCCCAGAATAAGAAAAAGGGACCAGGGATTTTAAGTCTTCGATTCCTTCAATTTGTTTGGGTAAAATCAGATTAATAAATCATAAACAAACTACATTATATAATGGTAATAGTAAAATATTAAAATTGACACTTTTGAATAAGATGAAAACAAAATTATTTACAAAAATAAAATCACAGTGAAAGCCCAACATAGGCTTATGGTCCTAAAATGCTTACTCAACATGAAAGTTGTAAGAGAAGTGTAACGTAATAAGGAAATAATTTATATTTACCAGCAGTCCTGCCAAAGCCAACATAGGCTTTAGCTACATCTGTGAAGTAACATTCAAGGCGAACAATATGGCTATCAATAATCATCCCATGCATGTTCCAGTTGATGATACCTGGTGTGTTTTACAGAGCATTACCTTCTCTTCACCCTCTTTTGCTGCTACTACTTTTCTTCTTCTCCTTTTGTTGTTTACATTTTCATAAGTGACTATTATCCGAACTGCAAAAGACAAATGGAGGATATAAAAAAATTCAGATTCTAGCATTTGGAAACTGGGATAATTACAGCAACTATGATGTGCCTGTTACCCAGTCTTTATCCATCATTTCTTGTCTTTTCAAATGGAAAAAAGTATCAGATTTACAAACTGTAAACACTCTTGACACTGATTCTAAATCAAATTTGATGAAAGCAAGTCATCAAATCAAATATAATGAAAACATCAACCATCGTCATACTTTATGTACATAAACATATACTTAATATTTACAATTTTATGAAGTTGTTGACAGTGCTATATCAGATAATGAAAAACAGGATGAGGTTGAAGAGGCACCTAATAATAGTATAGCAATTCCCACTAGTGATCACCGACAAAATACTAATTTACCTAATCTTAGACTTCCTTGATCAACTACTTCCATATTCCATAGAAGCTGATGACTTACAAACAGTGGCTGAAGTAATAGTTGAAGATATACATAGTGAGGAATACCGCATAGATGTTTCATAGTTTATCACACAAAATGCTGAATATCTTGATAATGGAAATGGAAAATCAATTGATCCAAAACAAGCTCCTTCTAAAAGGTCATTAAGGAGCAACTTGAAGATTAAATGAGTCTTCTTACATGGAATGTTAGGGAATGAACACAACAAAATTCAAGCCAACATTAGTTGACTTAGTTGAAAATAAACTGAATAATGATAATCTCAATCCACTAAAATGTACGCTACCAAGAAATGGGGATATCACTACTAATAATACATCTCAAATAAATGACCAAAATTACTACTCTAGGATACTACAGTTTGGGATATTACTATTATTTCATCCTCTAAATAGCATATTACAAAGAATGCACTTAATAATGGTGGCTTCAAAATGGTTTTTACTGTAATTTACGGTAGTAATCTCTTCAAACAAAGGCAAGAACATGGCAAGAATTATGGACTCATATTATTAGAGACACATCTTCTATTTCGGATCCTTAGATTTTGATGAATGATTTCAACAATGTTTTTTCAGCGATTGACTAAAAAGGAGATCTACCCATACCTTTTAATCAACTACGAGCTTTTAATAATTGTCTAATGCAGGCTGTTTTAATGAAGATAAAAGCATTGGGATACAACTATACATGGAGAAGAAAGGGGGCGGCCAATAACATCGAAAAAATTCTTGTTAACTCCATATGTCTACAAAAATTCTCTTACATGAAGGCACTTGCATTATCACAACTATCTAGTGACCATAATCCTTTACTTTTGCACCTAATTCGAGTGCACAAGGAAAAAGGGTTTCCATTTAGATACATCAATGACTGGTATTTAAAAGAAGGATATCAAGCATGCATATCAAAAGGCTTAAGTAGTAGTACTTGGGGTTTTCCTTTTACCAATTTCAATACAAGTTACAAATATGCAAGCATGAACTAAAACTATGGAATAAATCAAGAGCTAGAGATAATGCCTACCTGGAGAATGCTGAGAAAGATTTAGCAGTATTGGAGCTAGTAGTTGATAAGGACCCTGAGAGCAATTATACGAGGAGATGTTAGATGCATGACATAAATTTCAGGTGCAGCAACAAATAAAATTCTGGAGTTTATGACAAAAAGCTAAATATTTCTACTTTTTGATAATATTTTTATTTTATAAGTGTACAGATAATTTGAATTCCCTTGCATTTCATGCACTCTAGATATTTCCATTCAATGGTTATGTAGAAGTAATGTCTCTTTTATATTATTGTCCATATGCAACCAAAGGTAATATAAACATATCCTATTAAATCTATTAAACATTCACCAACTACTATTTTCTTAAATATGATTAAAATATTTTTTTGGTTTGAATACTGAGTTAAGCGGTTCCATGACAATGAATCTTTTTCTCGTTGCCTCAATCATGTAGGCTATACTCATTTGAATATTTGCATATCATGAAAAGGTTATCTACTTGTTTCAATCCAATTTTATTACATACTACAACCTTTTTTCTTTCATGATTGGACTTCTGAGGTAACCGTTACAGGTTGATTGAATGTATTTCATAGTAATTGCAGCTGTAACAGCCAAGCTTATAGTATATTCATGGTAATTTAAGTTTCTTTTTCAATTTTCACTACTCTTTATAACAATATGCGCACACACGAATGTAAAAGTATTTTTTCCTTTATTTTTTTCATAATGCAGGGTAGATAAGTATGATGAAGAATAAATAAATTCCAAACAAGTCAAAGCAATTGATGAAGAGTCTGCATTTGATAATTTGGACCCAAGCTCAACCAAGGGAACTGGACTAGAAATGGAATTAGACATAAAAATAATTTAGATCAACAAGGAAAATTAAAAGGCCTTATTTTTTAAAATATTATTCTCTATGTAGTAGGTAACGGTCTTACTACACTCTATACACCACCATACAGTTCTTAGCATTAACAGATTATTCGCAGTTATATTTGCTTTTCAATAAGTCCATGGACACGATAACTTATCATGATTTGAACAGACAGAGCTTGCATGATGAATCTGATAGATCATTCAGTAAGTCCATGGACACGATAACTTATCAAGTAACACTACCATAAAATTAATTGCATATATACCTATCATGCTAGAAAATTTGTTAATACAGATACACTTGTAGTTGGTTGGATCTTAAAATATATTTCACATCGAAAATATAAAAACGTTTTATCATTGTTATGTTTATAACAAAAGAATACTTTATTTAAATAGAATATTTATCATGTAATCTCAATGACTCGAATCCACGGTCTTCAAAACATTTATCTAAAACATTGTATCTTTTAACCACTTGAGATACACCTTATCATTATTTATTATAATAGTTAGAAAACAAAGTCAAAGTCAACATGATACAAATAGAAGTATGCATTTTGGCTCGGGTTCTTCTTTATGAAAAACTAATCATAACCCGCTTCAAAAAAATCATGTGGATCCGTCTCATCATTTTACAGTTATAAAATAGTTATTCAAACTGTTGTTAAATTTGATTTTACGAATTTTTACTAGATTGTTACCGAATTTAATATTTAGTGAATGTAACTAAACATGTCATGTGCGAAATTTCACTCGACTAATTTTGGCAAAGTACTAGATAGCAGGTAAAAAAACTATCATTTAAGGATAACATAAACTCATGTTTTCATTTAAGCATAGGTTACTCAACTTGCTTACAAACAGATATTTTTGTTGTTCCAAATAATTTTAGTATGATATACCTGATATTAATTCATATTATTAGCATTAATTTAAAAAACAACTTTTGTATGATGTACATATATATTTCTTAAAAATTATGATATGTTAGATTCATGAACATATTGTTTATGAACCTACCAGATATTAATTATCATTAATTTTGGATATCAATTAGAGTGTATACCAACTCCAAGATTATAAAATATGAACTAAATTTCATATGAACAGGTTACAGCAGCATAGCACACATCAAGATGCTTACTTTAATCCTAGATCAAAATTAAAGAATTTCAGCTTGATTATATGCAGATAGACAATGGTGATTGTTCTTAAACTGCCTAATGACAGCATACATAGCCAATGGTGATTTCTTAAACTACATAAAAATATATTTTGTATTCGCATGTTATCAAATTTCAGCATACATACTCACGTTATCAAATTTCAGCATATCAATCATGTTATATTCTTAAGCATTTGCAAAGAAAACATTAAATGAATACCAAACCAAAATAATGGCAGTGAAATTAAGGGGAATGAATGAAAATAAAAATTGGTGGAAGGAATACCTTAATCATTACCTTACTAATGTTCACAGTCAAAACAACTCTATTTTTAAACCATGGTCTTCATTAGAACTCACGAAATTGTAATCTTTAACGTTGAAATGGAGATGAGCAATAAACCTGTAAAAAGGAGAAATTCATTTCAGAAATTCATTTTCTTCTTTCTTTTTGCATTTATTGGGGCAGTGCATATTATATAAAGCAGTTGATTTTCAGGTAGACATGAAAAAAAGGAGAAGTTATTTTATTGAATAGAAACTAAATCATATGTTTTAAATGCTAAATTTTCAATTATTAATAGGGTTGATACAAATTAATCAGCACGGACTTTATACACACATATTAACATATGTGTCCAAATCAATCAGCACGGACATATTAATCATATATTTTGAAAACATTTACTGACTTCATATACGTGTATTTCTGTTTTATCAATTACAGAAAATGTACATACTCGACTTTGTCCACCGTAAAAAAAATATAAAATAAAAAGGTACACAGTAACATGTCCTCACACACACCCTCTGTTATCATAATAATCATGTAAATATATGTATTGGTAAGTACAATATTAAAGTAATTGAAATTGATGTGGTTGGTATTTAACCACGAATCCATACCACTTTCTCATTAAACCGTACCTAGTAACATTATGTAAGACCAAACCAATTCTTTGTCAGTTTTCAAACATGACTGGAACTCTATAATAGTTGTACAAACTTAGCGGGCAAGGATGCGTTCTTGTGCGAAATACAAGGGCAAACAGACATTGAAAGAGCCACGAAATAGGAATGATCGCAAAGGAACATGCGTTCATGTGTTACGAAAAGGACATTTGAAAATGGCATTTTAATTGTTCTGATATAAATAATTATTTTTGTTATTATATTTTTGTTTTACTTATTTGTTAATTAAACAAGGAAACTTTTATTAATCATATTGATTTTTCTATGATTGGCTTAAATGGTTCATTTTATGGATCCCACCCAAGTCAGATGCATCCATCTTAACGCAAAGGTCGACTTGCCAAAATTTAACTGAGAAGGTGCACTAAAATAATACTGAACTCTACTGCTACAGCCTACCGTGCAATCTTATTAGCTTTTTTTTTCAATTAACTACTATGAATGTCATAAAAATAGCAATGTTTTTAAACTATAATTTTAAATTTTAAATGCCTAACTACACTTTTGTAAAACTTTCTCACCAAAATGAAAGTACTTATCTGCTTTTTTTTACTACTATCTTCTACTAAATACATGTAACAGGAATATGGAACTGACGTGGTTCATAAACTATTCAACAACTAATAGGAGCAGTAGCTCAATTGGAATTTAGACCAATAAACTATGACATAATCAACCGAGGAAGACCATGACAGTCAGTAGAATTTCAAACATCATCATCCTTACACACTGCTAGATCAAAAAGCCTCTACATCTGGTAAACAATTGCGCTACTACCATTACATTTAAGATAGTTTCAAGTTTACATACAAATACCAATGCTTTACAATAACGTAGAATAAATCATCGAATAACAAGACTGCATTATCATCTACAATTCTGACTGCTAAGTAAAATAAAGTGAAGGAAATATGTATGATGCTTTGTCCCACTTATTACATTACAATTATCAGTTACTTTATTAAAATTTTGACTTATTAACCATATTTTCCTTAAGTTACTCAGCTTCTACAATTAAGGCAAAATAGAAAGTGGAGCAAGTTTGTCTAACATAACATAGTCACGAAGATTTAGCTTCATTTTACCAAACTTATCGTACTTATAATAGTCTATCCTTCCAGATCAAAACGAATTTTGGAAATGAATCCAATGAAACTAACCAACCTTCGGGTGATAAATCAAGAGCTAGAGGTGGAAAAGTCATTGGGGGTACTGTTACAATGATTTAATATGATACATTGTTTTCATAATTATTTAACTATTTAAGCATATCTTGAGAACCTTAAATCAAAATTATTTAACTATTAATTAGAAATTCTCCCATGATCCAGTCACAATAAATAATGTGAAATACAATTCCTTCACCATATTCATTCCTCTCATTTTTTTCCCCTTTCGGAGCTTGTGAACCTTTTCTTTTTCATTACCAAATAACATAAATCAAACATGTTATCAAATTTCAGCATACATACTCATGTTATCAAATTTCAGCATATCAATCATGTTCACACAGTAATGATAATTAAAATTATAGGAAAAATATATAATAATAACTCTCACCGAAGTTCAAATCGGAGACGCTTGTCTATGTTTAGGGATCGGGATCGGCTGTGTAGAGAGCCATTACGACATCGATCGACTATTAGGGTTACGCGATTGGGATTTCTGAAGGTGATGGCAATTAATGTTTTTTGGAGGTGATAAAGTAAAAGAAAGGATATTTTCTGGAGGAGAGGAAGTGAGCAATACACGCTTTTTTAGTTCCCGCAGAAATTTTGTTTCCTGCCTGCCATTTTATTGAATAGCGTTGTACACTGAATTTACCAAGTCAAATAGCGTCGAAGACCCTAGCTTGAGTAGCGCACCAAAGGTGATATGCGAAAATGCTATAGATTGATGCTATCAAAATTCCATTTTGTTGTAGTGCTAGTATACCAAAACAGAGAATAATCAATTATAAACTCGTCGCACAAGTTTATAACTCAGATTTTCACTACACTGAAATTCTGTGTTAATTATTATAACAATATGATTGTTGTAAATAAATTACAACAACAGCGTTATACTATTTTGAATAAATAGTACAACCAAAAATAACGGTTAAAATGTAGAATAAAATAGAATTCTAACCGGAATATGTCTGAGGCTCGTTGTAACGATTTCCTTAAGAATTTTATTTCAAAATTCTCCCAAGATACGACAGACGAATTCTGCTCGAAATTGTAATGAGTATATCACTCTGTGATTTGAAAGTAAGAACAGCAGTTTTTAGAGGAAAAGAGATTTCGGATTGGAAAATCAGTGAGGAAAGTGATCGGTTTTCCTCCTTATTTATAGTTGGTCCGTATCTCTTCCGAACGGTCCTGTCTGCACCCGTTCGCTCAAACAGTCGCGTCTATACCTCTTCGTACAGTCACATCTGTTCGCCCGCGTCGCTGTCTTTTAACGGGTCGCACCCGCTCATGCCGTATCCATTCACCCGCGTGTGTGGTGGAGATGCATGATCTCCCTCCTCATAACGAAGCATACATTTGGGAGCCCCAGGCCCCCAACCTCCTCATGAGAAAACTATATTTAAACCAATATAGCTCTCACAATTTGGAGATGTGGGACTTTATATTTCATTCAACTTTAAGGAATTCCAACAATTTCATTACTGGATTTCCAAGAAGCAATAGGTGCACAATATATATTAGTGGTTGTAGATAGACTTTCCAAGTATTCTCATTTCTTTTCTCTGCAACACCCTTACACAGCCAAGGAAGTGGCCCAAGTTTTCTTTGATGGGGTTGTTAAATTACATGGCATGCCAAGGACTATTGTATCTGATAGGGATGCTTTGTTTACAAGTTTATTTTGGCATGAGTTATTCACTTTACAAGGGTGCACACTGAAGTTTAGCTCATCGTACCACCTCCAAACTGATGGTCAAACCGAGGTAACAAACAGGATCTTGGAAGGATATTTGAGATGCTTCTCTGGTCACTAACCTCACGAATGGACAAAATGGTTGACTTTAGTTGCATACTGGTATAATACTACCTATAAAGAAGCAACTAAAACCACCCCATTTGAGGCTGTATATGGGATACCTCCCCCAAGTCTACTGTCATATGTGCCTAATACAGCCAGAGTACCCTAAGTTGAAGAAGACTTATTCTCTAGAGACGTGGCAAAGCAGTTACTTAAGGACAATTTGCAATTAGCACAAGAGAGGATGAAGAGATTGGCCGATCAAAAGAGGACTGAGAGACAGTTTAAGGTGGGGGATTGGGTCTACTTGAAACTTCAACAATATAGACAAATCACAGTCAGATTAAAAAGGCAAGTAAATTATCACCTAAATACTATGGTCCATTCCAGATTATGGCAAAAATAGGAGAAGTTGCAAACCATATATTTTGATTGGCTGATCAAAAGAGGACTAAGAGACAGTTTAAGGTGGAGGATTGGGTCTACTTGAAACTTCAACAATATAGACAACTCACAGTCAGATTCAAAAGGCAAGTAAATTATCACCTAAATACTATGGTCCATTCCAGATTATGGCAAAAATAGGAGAAGTAGCCTACAAACTTCAATTGCCAGAGGGTGCCCAAATACACCCAGTATTCCACGTCTCCTTACTGAATAAAAAAGTGGGTACAAATGTAGTGATTCAAACAGAGATGCCTACTTTCACTGAGCAATTGATTGATGAACCTGAGACAACCTTGGATAGGAGGATTGTGCCCAGGAACAATAGAACTGTGATACAAGTCTTAATCAAATGGAAAGGCAGGACTGTTGAAAATGGGAAGATTATTGAGATATGGTTAAGAGTTCCCTGCTTTTGACCTTGAGACAAGGTTCACTTTTGAAGAGGGAGAGAGTTGTTACATCCTATTTCATAAAATGCTAAAAAAAATCACATGGAATTAGCTGCAGGTTGGGTCAGGAAGCAAGTTCACCAGAAAATTCACCGGAGGTGGGTGGCAGGCTGGAGGAGATGGAAGGAGCCATGGACCAGAGTTTGAAGATGTCAGAGGAGAATGGTGATCTGGGGATGAGTGGCTCTCGGGAGTGATAGCAGGTTGTGCATGTTGTGCATGTCTTGTGCACGTGCACATGCAAAAACAGTTGCAGCTGTGTTACAACTCAATAAAATGTGACCGAGTCAATTAGCTGTTGTACAATTGTATATAAAAGGGGTTCAAAATGCATGTAAAAGAGAATTATTATCAGTTTCAATAAAATTGCTTTCTTCATGTTTTTATTCTTCTTCTATAATTCTTGTTCTCTGTTTCCTGAAACGGCATTGTTTCTCTTGTTTTAATTCCTCTTATCTAATCACTGTATTGCTGCTACATTCTCTGATAACCCAAGCTTTCATATTAACCCATCCAATTCTTGCAAAATGAACACCAGAGGGAACAAGAAACAGAAAGGTCCCACCATATGGTAGTTAGCTTATGGTATATTTTGATTAATGAATTCCTTATGTGTTGGTGCAGTGGATTATAAGGATGAAGATGTAGATCATCTGCAACTGATAAAGAGAACTGTGCGTTTTAGTGCCTCTTGCCTACTTACTTTTCTCTCATTTACGAGAGTGATTCAGTATGATTTCTAATTGCTGTATTTTTCTTTTTCTAGTTTAAATTAGCTTAATTGTCTTTGGTAATCATAGTTAGAAGAATGTGAAAAGGATTCTAAGGCGGCAAGAGTACAACTACTGCATGCAAAAGTAAGTTTTTTGAAATTTCAAATTGTTTATTGCTTCCATTTAGTTCTGTAAATTAGTATTCAAGCAATGTACTTACAAATTGCATTGTTATACTTTATAGGATACGTAGTATATGTACAAGGCACGAGTTCATTCTTGTACAAACAAACATTGTCCCTCTAACCATTATCCAAAAATATTTGTGCTGAAAGAGAACAAGTTATAATTCTTGGGTACTCGATATTGGATAAGGGTGTTAAAGGACAAGGTTATAAAATACTTGAATGCATTTGCACTTTTCTAGTTCATTGTTCATTAATTTTGCATTTTTGCAGTGAGAACCATAAAATGTTATTTTCATCAACCTCATTAACTATGTTGTTTAAAGTGCACTTAAAAGTTCTTAAGAAACGTTTAGTAGTGCATCATTTTTCCATGGATATAGATTAGAGAATATAAGTGATGAACCCAATTCAGTTTATAGAAGATAACTTGAAGCTATAAAATTAAACAAGAGAATGATAATAAGACCAAGACGTTTGCCTCAAACGACACAGGGTTGTGATGACATGCAATGTATACACACACTGATAATGTTTGATATCCAAATATCTTCTACATATCGTCATAAATGTGTAAGAAACTAAGTACATGTGTGCTTTATATACATATAAACATATGTATATGCGCTACCATTTTACTTTTGTTAATTCACTACTGATATACCATTAAATACCACATTTCAATGTTAAGGAAATGATATGCTCCTAAGAAAAAATGCACTTGAGTATGTTTTTGATAACTGTACAACATACTTTAAAACAAGATTTGAAAACTCGATTTCGGTCTTGGTTTCGGTCAATTGAAATTTTCTTAGTTTCGTTTAGTTTCAAAAATTTCGAAAGTTTCGGTTTCGATTTCAGTCTCGATTTCAAATTTTGTAATGAATATGGAACAGTAAGCCTGGTATATAAATTACAAAACATAAAACATATATACTTTAAAGAGATAAAATAAATTTTGTAATGAAAATGTAAAAAAGTACTTTAAAAAAAAATAACATTACACTACACTTGTATAAATAAATAGTTTTTGCAAAGTTACTACATGAGTTTGATGCAACACATATAACCCAGCCCAACACTTATACAAAGAAATAACGTTCCAATGCTTGAACTTGTACTAAAGCAGCCCCACAAAGTTTACCAAACCCAACTCTTAGTCGTTCTCCCGCCTCTAATTATTAGTCTTCTGCTTCCTAAAGGTCGACTAGGACAAAAAATAAGAACATAAATAAAGCCGTCTGCTTGAATAAATCTAGTCGCTACTAGAATGAAGCTTGACTGATGCTCGAAATCAGCTGCTTGATTCGAGGTAAGCAGTCTGATGCTTGAAGTATGCTGCCTAATTGACGCAGCGGATAATTCTAGACGATCTTCAATCGATGAAAGTAGCAATCTGTGGATTGATGGATACTGAAATGCTTGAACTCGTTGATCCGAAGATACCGAACTCTAGCTATCTCTGACTCGTTGATCCGAAGATACCGGGAAAGAGATCTACGATTCTTCAACGTCGATCTTGCGCACAAGATTCCGTGAATCGGCTTCAGCAAACGATGATTCGAGTGCACTCGAATGACGTAAGTGGAGATAGGAGATACACTCGACTACCAATTGAAATTGAAAGCACAAAGCTAACAAAAGAGAATTTTATTCAATATTCAACAACCTTACAAAATGACACAACTTGCCTATTTATAGGCTACAACACATATCCAGAAAAATTTCTAAGTCATAAGTCGTCTTCGACTCATCACCTTCGACTCATCATAAGTCGTCTTCGACTCATCACCTTCGACTCATCATAAGTCATATATGACTCATCACCTACGACTCATCATAAGTCTTAAGTCGACTCATCACCTACGACTCATCATAAGTCTTAAGTCGTTTTCGACTCATCACCTACGACTCATCATAAGTCATATACGACTCATCACCTACGACTCATCATAAGTCATATACGACTCATAACCTACGACTCATCATAAGTCTTAAGTCGTTTTCGACTCATCACCTACGACTCATCATAAGTCTTAAGTCGTTTTCGACTCATCACCTACGACTCATCATAAGTCTTAAGTCGTTTTCGACTCATCACCTACGACTCATCATGAGTCATATACGACTCATGCCTTGGCCAAAATAAGGGTTGCGCTGCATCATCCGACTCATCATGAGTCATATACGACTCATGCCTTGGCCAAAATAAGGGTTGCGCTGCATCATCCTCCCCAGGTTGAGAGAAATTCGACCTCGAATTTGCACACTCTTCATCCCCAACAAACTCATCCCCATGATATGGTACGAGATGCTTAACATTGAATATGTCAGAAGTATACACATCATCTGGCAGCTTCAGTTTATAAGCATTTTCATTGATTCGTTTCACAACTTCCACCGGACCAATTTTCCTGGCTTTCAACTTGTTATAAGCGCCCACTGGAAAACGATCTTTTGTTAATACTGCATAAACCAAATCTCCTTCGTTAAACTCAACATTTCGTCGTTTCAAATCTGCAGCTCGTTTATATTTCTCATTTGCTTTCTCCAATCGTTCCTGAACGACTTTATGACATTCCGTCAACCCTTCAATAAAATCAGCAGCTTTCTTAACTGTCTTCTTTGATTGTGGCACTACCGTCAAATCCAACGGCCCCTTTGGTAAGCTCGAATAAACAATCTGAAATGGACTGTAACCAGTGCTTCGGTTAACAGCATGATTATGAGCAAACTCTGCCTGACACAACTTTAAGTCCCAACTCTTCAAATTGTCCTGCACAAGACATCGCAACAAATTTCCCAACGATCTATTCACAACTTCAGTTTGTCCATCCGTCTGAGGATGATATGCACTACTAAATTTCAACTTCGTTCCCACCATCTTCCATAGACTCAACCAAAAGTGACTCAGAAATCGAGTGTCTCGGTCAGAAACAATAGATTCGGGTAAACCATGTAAACGATATATTTCTTTAAAGAATAACTGTGCCACTCGAACTGCATCCGCTGTCTTCTTGCAGGCTATAAAATGTGCCATCTTCGAAAACCTGTCCACCACAACAAATATAGAATCATTTCCCCTCTGAGTTCTCGGCAATCCCAACACGAAATCCATGCTGATATCAACCCATGGTTTGGTAGGCACGGGTAACGGCATATATAACCCCGCATTCGTCGCTGTTCCTTTCGAAACCTGACAAATATGACACCTCTCCACAAATCTTTCTACCTCTTTCCTCATTGACGTCCAAAAATAAGATTGAGAAATTAACTGCAACGTACGATCTCTACCCACATGGCCTTCTTCATGTAGTTCTTTAACAATCTTCATTCTCAAGCTACAGTCTGGGATGCACAATCGATTTCCTTTAAACAGAAAAGCATCCACCAACACAAATTCATCAGTGCTTCCTTCCTTTACCTTTTCAACAAATTTCACAAAGTAAGGATCTTCTTCAATCAATTCTGGCAATAATTCAAAACCTGTCACTTCAACTTTCATTGTCGTCAACAAATGACTCCTCCTGCTCAAAGCATCAGCCACACGATTGGTTACCCCTGACTTGTGTTTAACGACAAAAGTAAACTGCTGCAAATAAGCAATCCACGATGCATGTCTTGCTGAAATCTTGTCTTGTCCTTGTAAATGTTTCAACGCCTCGTGATCAGTGTATAAAACAAATTCTTTCTGGAATATGTAATGTCGCCAGTGCTTTACTGCTTGAACAACAGCATAAAATTCCACATCATAGGTACTGTATCTCATCTTTGCTCCTGACAACTTCTCGCTGAAATATGCAATAGGACGCCCATTCTGACTCAACACCCCTCCAATTCCAACCTTTGACGCATCAGTATGCAGTTCAAACAATAACTGAAAATCTGGTAATACAAGAATTGGTGCAGATGTCAGCAACTTCTTGATCTTCCCAAAAGCAATCCCAGCTTCCTCCGTCCAAGAAAATTGTTTCCCTTTCATGCAATCAGTCACCGATGCCATCACGCTACTGAAGTGTGGAATGAATCTTCGGTAGAATGACGCTAGCCCATGAAAACTTCTCACTTCTGTAATTGTCTTCGGCTGTGGCCAATTCCTGACTGCTTCAACTTTATTCTGATCTACTTGGATGCCCTTCTCCGAAACAATATACCCCAAGAACAAAACACTATGCGTCATGAACACGCATTTCTTTGTCGCAGCATAAAATTGTTCCTCTCGTAAAATAATTAACACTTCCTTCAGATGTTGAACATGCTCTTCCAGACTCCTACTATAAATCAAAATATCGTCAAAGTACACCACCACAAATTTCCCAATGAAAGGTCTAAAAATTTGATTCATCACTCGCATGAACGTACTCGGTGCATTCGAAAGACCGAACGGCATCACCAGCCATTCATACAACCCCTCTCTCGTCTTGAAGGCTGTCTTCCATTCGTCTCCAGGTCTAATCCGAATTTGATGATATCCGCTTTTCAAATCAATTTTCGAAAAGATAGTAGCCCCACTCAACTGATCCAGCAAGTCATCCAACCTTGGCATTGGAAATCTGTATCGTACAGTGATTTTATTCAATGCTCGACTGTCCGTGCACATCCTCCACGTCCCATCTTTCTTCGGTACCAACAAAGCTGGCACAGCACATGGACTCAAACTTTCCTGTACACGTCCCTGCTCAAGCAATTCTTCCACCTACCTCCTTAATTCTTCATGCTCCTTCGGACTCATTCGGTAATGCGGTCTATGTGGCAATACTGCTCCCGGAACAAGATCAATTTGATGTTGAATGTCTCTCAGCGGCGGTAACTCTTTAGGTAATTCATCTGGAAATACATCCTTAAATTCTTTCAATACTGTCTTCGCTTCTTCTGGAATTTCAACCTCTTCACTGCTCTCACGCCCAATCAACAAGAACACTTCCGGTTCTTCCTCGACCTCCTTAACAAACTCCTTCAAAGATAACAACGTTTTCAGTTCTTCAATCTCCTCCAGTTTGTTTTCTTCCTGTTGGCGTTTCTTCGGAACCAGAGTAATCTTTGTACCTTCGAACATGAAACTGTAACTGTTGGTCCGTCCTTCATGCTGCATAGCTCGATCATACTGCCACGGTCTCCCCAGCAACAAATGACAAACGTCCATATCTACGACATCACACCAGATTTCATCTTTGTATTTCTTCCCAATTGAAAAATTCACACGAGCCCTTCGTCCCACCTTCACTTCACCACCCTTCCTCAACCAAGCTAATTTGTACGGTTTAGGATGTTTCTCGGTTTTCATCTCCAACTTCTTCACTGCTTCTGTAGAGATAATATTATCGCAACTCCCAGCATCAATAACAAATTTACAAACTCTTCCCAGAATAGTGCATGTAGATTGAAAGATATTGTTCCTCAACCAACTACTTTCCTCCTCTTGCTTCGGTGTTAAACAACTTCTTCTCATCATCAATGCGTACCCGTCATCTCCCGACAGTAAGTCTTCCTCCTCAACTGGTAAAGAATTAGAGCATTCAGCTTCTTCCTCATCTTCCTCCTCAACTTCTGTCACCATGGTTCTCTTCTTCGGCTTCGGACATTCGTTGCTTTTATGACCCATCTCCTGACAATTGTAACATTTGAAACTGTTGTTAACCTTCGCCTTCTCAACCTCCTTTACAACTGGTTTCGCAACAACTTTTGAAACATTAGAACTTCCATTAACACCCTTCGCTTGATTGTTAGAATTGGTAAACACACCACCACCTCGTCTTCCCTGTTTCTCCCAAGCCAACGCTTTTTGATGTGCCTCTGCCACAGATCTAGGATCGAACATATTTACCATATCCTGGATCTGCATTCTCAATCCCCCAATGAATCTAGATGTCAGTTGTTCTTCCGTTTCCATGATATCATTTCTTGCAATAAGCTGATAAAATTCATCTGCGTAATCATTAACAGTCTTTGTGCCCTGCCTCAAGTTCTGCAAACGTTGATACATCAGAGATTGATAATTGTAAGGTAAGAACGTTGCTTTCATCAATTTCTTCATCTTCTCCCAAGATTCAACTTTTGACTTCCCCATTCGTTCTCGTGTAAGTTTAGTTTGCTGCCACCATGCCAAAGCTCTACCCCTCAACCTTGTAGCAACCAACTTCACTCTACGACGTTCTGGAACTTCTTTGAAATCAAAAATTTCTTCAACATTAGCCACCCAATCCAAAAACTCCTCAGCCTGCATACCACCTTTGAATTCTGGAATTTCTGTCTTCATCCCAGATTCCCACTTGTGATCGTACTCCGACTGATTCCTTCCTCGTCCACGTCCTCGTCCATGAACACTACCACCATCATACTCTTCTTCACCATCCGATGTATATCGATGTCGATCCTGACCACCAACATCTCTACCACCACCATTTCTTCCACCAACATTCCTACGATCTACATTCCTCCGATCTCGATCAGTCACATTTCTATCCCGACTTCGATCATCAACATTTCTATCACAACCTCGATCCACGCTCCTATGATCACTATCCACACTTCTCTTTCGATTTGAATGTGGTGAAACTCTACTTCTTCCATGGCTCGATTCAGGTGAAACCCTTCTCTGATTTTGACTCATTTCAAGCATCATTCTCTCTAATCGACCAATCCCTTCAGTAAGCTTCTCATTGAAATTCTCGTTGATTCGTTGCTCCATTTCATCGGCCTCTTCTCTTCCGTACAAAGCATTAATATTGCGATGACGTTGAACTCGTCTTGGCGGCATGATTGAATACTTCACAAACACTTCAAAAAATTCACACTTCACGATTCAAACACCTTTCGAACTTTGATCCAAAATGAAATGGATCGAAAACTCCAACTTTGTTGCAAAATATGATGAACACGATGAACACAACTTCAACACTTCAAATTCTCGGCTCCAAGATTCGATTTAGCTATGATTGGCTAAAACAAGCTTTGATACCAAACTGACGCAGCGGATAATTCTAGACGATCTTCAATCGATGAAAGTAGCAATTTATGGATTGATGGATACTGAAATGCTTGAACTCGTTGATCCGAAGATACCGAACTCTAGCTATCTCTGACTCGTTGATCCGAAGATACCGGGAAAGAGATCTACGATTCTTCAACGTCGATCTTGCGCACAAGATTCCGTGAATCGGCTTCAGCAAATGATGATTCGAGCGCACTCGAATGACGTAAGTGGAGATAGGAGATACACTCGACTACCAATTGAAATTGAAAGCACAAAGCTAACAAAAGAGAATTTTATTCAATATTCAACAACCTTACAAAATGACACAACTTGCCTATTTATAGGCTACAACACATATCCAGAAAAATTTCTAAGTCATAAGTCGTCTTCGACTCATCAAACTGACGCAGCGGATAATTCTAGACGATCTTCAATCGATGAAAGTAGCAATCTGTGGATTGATGGATACTGAAATGCTTGAACTCGTTGATCCGAAGATACCGAACTCTAGCTATCTCTAACTCGTTGATCCGAAGATACCGGGAAAGAGATCTACGATTCTTCAACGTCGATCTTGCGCACAAGATTCCGTGAATCGGCTTCAGCAAACGATGATTCGAGCGCACTCGAATGACGTAAGTGGAGATAGGAGATACACTCGACTACCAATTGAAATTGAAAGCACAAAGCTAACAAAAGAGAATTTTATTCAATATTCAACAACCTTACAAAATGACACAACTTGCCTATTTATAGGCTACAACACATATCCAGAAAAATTTCTAAGTCATAAGTCGTCTTCGACTCATCACCTTCGACTCATCATAAGTCGTCTTCGACTCATCACCTTCGACTCATCATAAGTCATATATGACTCATCACCTACGACTCATCATAAGTCTTAAGTTGACTCATCACCTACGACTCATCATAAGTCTTAAGTCGTTTTCGACTCATCACCTACGACTCATCATAAGTCATATACGACTCATCACCTACGACTCATCATAAGTCATATACGACTCATAACCTACGACTCATCATAAGTCTTAAGTCGTTTTCGACTCATCACCTACGACTCATCACCTACGACTCATCATAAGTCTTAAGTCGTTTTCGACTCATCACCTACGACTCATCATAAGTCTTAAGTCGTTTTCGACTCATCACCTACGACTCATCATGAGTCATATACGACTCATGCCTTGGCCAAAATAAGGGTTGCGCTGCATCATCCGACTCATCATGAGTCATATACGACTCATGCCTTGGCCAAAATAAGGGTTGCGCTGCATCACTAATGCTCGAATAAAGCTTGAATTAGACCTGTCAAACGGGTTTGGTTGGATCAAAATGGGTTGGGTCGAGTTTGACCCAACCCATTTATGACTCATTCTTTTTGATCCATTTATAACCCAACCCAATTATGATCCAACTTATTTAATAAGCGGGTTACCCATTTAACCTATTTAAAGATTTAAATTTGATTTGACTAATAAAAACCAAATAAATATAAACTAATTCTAATTTCAATTTTTACGTTTTGAATTTCGATAAAAATCAAACTTTAAAAATTTAAAATTTTAATTCTAATTTTCATCAAAATTCAAATATGGAGATGTGGTAGTCGGTTATTTTCTAAGTACAACTGTTAGTCTTCATGTAAAACTACAGTGTGCGTTAACAATATGAAGTATTCAAGTATTTCATATTGCACTACACCATACCATTCATTTCGTAACACTTAATTATTTTAGTTGCCAACACTTATTTGCGTTGTAGATTAATCACAACAATAAGCGTTGCAAAGCAAAAAAGTACGACCAAAAATACACATTTATAAATTTTTTTAATTGCCAACGCATATTTGCGTTGGAAAATCCGGTTAAATTGAAATTAGCTGAACGGTTGTTGGGGCAAAAAAGTAAATGAGCATCAATTATCTTCCGTAGCCCTAATCCCCAACTTCTCTACACTTATTCATTCAGCTACCGTAAAAAAAGAAATTTTCTCCGAGATTCGATTTCCGCCTCTCTCCTTTACATCAAATGCTATTATCTGACTACTTTATTTCAGTTTGCCAAGTTTATTGAGAAGTTCAAGAAGTCTTATAGGAGTGTGGAAGAACATGCTCATAGGTTCAAAGTCTTTAAGGAAAACTTGAGAAGGGCGAGGAGGCACCAGGTACTGGATCCACGTGTGGAACATGGAGTCACACAGTTCTCGGATCTGACATCGAAGGAGTTTGAGAGGTATTTGGGGCTGAGGAAGGGTGTTGGTTTGAAAGGGGCGATAGCGGCTTTGATTTTGCTTACGGATGGGTTGCCCGAGGAGTTTGATTGGAGAGAGAAGGGTGTGGTTACTCTTGTTAAGAATCAGGTTTGAATTATATTTTTTTATTATATTTTTTTATATGTTATTTTTACATTCAAACTTTTAGGATTGGAACTGCATCAGTATAATATCCATATGGCTTTTCTTTTAAGACAAGTGACTTATGCAGTAAAGCTTTGATTGCCATTGCAAATCCCACCGCCACCATTTACACGAAAGATGCCTTTCTAACCTAAGCCATGCAAGAAAAGATCAAAGCCAATCCTGGGGATTAGTATCCTTAAGTTACATAACTTTAGAACTGTGATTGATATTCATATTACAGAATATTTTCTTCTTGTTGAATAGAGAATAAATCTTCTTGTACTTATGTTAGTTAAGATCATTTTTTAGATTGTGAGTAATTAAATGGCACATTCATCTCATGCAGGCAGCTTGCATAATCAATGGAAACTGCAAAAATGTCATGAATATGTCCCAAGCAGATCAGTTTGTGCTATGGTCGTCTGTGCTTAAAGGTAGATATTAGCAGGCAGGTTGGCTAGGTCTTTTATTGTTAATCTACATGACTTTTATATACAATTGGGAATATTATAATCTGTATCTTTTTAAAAGTTTATTTAAACCGATGGCATAATATATTCTATAAAAGGAACATGCTCATGTTAAGGAGAAATTGTGAGAAACATGAAGATTTTTGTAATGCGAATGCTATATAGCATGTTTAAACATAATATGCTTCTTTGATTTTCAGTAGAACACTACTTGTTTAAATAGTCTTTGACTTCAATATAATGTTGATGCACATTTAGGCTCTAGACCCAAAACCTTAAATGGTATCAAAATGAACTTGAATATAAGATTAGCCAGTAGATAATTACTTAAATAATAAACCTTGATGTTTTCTTCTCTTCACCTAAACTTATAGCTGCATACTGTAAACTCACATTGCCTTCTTTATTGAAAATCAAACTTATTTTTACACTTGGTGCAACCTGATATACTTTGCTAGTTTTTTTTATTTATTTATGTTTTTAGCATATTAGGATGTCGCTTATATTTAGACATGTGTGAGTCTAATTGTCTCTATTTTACTATATATTGCATAAATACAATTTTGTTTCTATGCTACATAGTTTGTATCCATATCGCAACAGGTAATATGGAGAGCTATGTCCGAGTTTCATCCAAGCTTAAGCTGGAACCAGTAGGAGAGGACCAGATAGTCAAAAATTCTCCATTGGTCGCACAAGCTCAACAACCAACTGGAACTGTTGTTGGACCTACACGATCATGTAAATACTTTTTCTTTTCCTTCCATTTTCGTTTATTAATTAATCATGTTATATTTATTTTTATGCTTACTTTATATTGAACCTTTTTAATTATTCTTTTCCATTCATGTAATATTTTGTAGCTATGATGCTATAGAGTAGATATCTGGATATGTTTTTATTTACATGGGTCCACCTCAATTCTTGTTTGCATTAAAAGTACTTATTCTGATAACTCAATGTATTTGTGTTGCGATTAAATCGGGAGTAAATAGTTCTCAATTAGATAATATCTAAATTTACCAAAATTCATGTTTGCGCTTTTAATCAAAAATGTGCCTTGGTCTTTTAGAGACTGATGTTTAGTGTTTCTAGTTTATTGCTGATATACTAGCATTCTAGTTCTCATGGTTAATGTGGGTTTGTTGAAATAATAAAATGACTGGCTTTTAACATGGAAAGAATTTAGGAACTGAGTTATATGCCTCAAGGATATGAGTCCATAAGATGTTTCTTAGGTGCACTTGGTCAATACAATGAAAACTTTATGTCATTATTATGGTTTTGTATGTAGATTTGTTCTGGTACAAAATGTTCAATTTTTCTTTTTATGGTAAAGCTATATTGCAATTGAATGATTAAATTGTACTAACTTTAATTCTTTTGACAAGGTTTACTAATTTCAAGCTTCAATTAAAGATCCTTTTGATAATGATTACTAATTTCAATTCTTTTAATAATGTTTACTAATTTTAAGCTTCAATTAAAGATCCTTTTGATAATATTTACCAATTTCAAGCTTCAATCAAAGCTACAATTCCTTTTTATACATTGCCAATTCAATGATTATGTGTTGATAGACTTGATTTTGATTAATTTAAAATTGATTTTATATTATATCTGCTTAGTTTCATTATCAATCAATGTGTCCTATAGTTTATTTTCCAAAGATTAACTTCTGTAAACTCTTATTGTTTTTCTTGTATCTATATAAAATTTAGCTAAATGTATAGAAACACCATGGAGTTCTTATCAACGGCGTCTAGCTCTGTACAGAGTTATGTAAAGTCAGCTCAGAGTTATGTAAAGTCAGCTCAGAGTTATGTAAAGTCAGCTCAGAGGCTTTAGAATACTTAAGGAAGGTAGTGTGCATGTTTATACTTGCAAATCAGTTATACATTTGCAATTAATAGTTTATAATTTCATCATGCTCATATACATCTGTAGTTAAGACCCTTATTACATGTCATATACTAGGAATTTATTTGACGTTTTGATGGCTAGTTAAGAACAGTACATCACATTCACTAATATAATGGTTTCTAATTTCTATATTTATGATGGACATGCATTACTATATCTTATATGTCATTTGTAGATTTTTTTTGTTCTGTTTTTTTAGAAGTTTGCATCTATTGTAGTGTAGTGGTATGGAATCTCTTAGCATCAAATAATATTTTATCATAATTATAGAACTGCACAGAAGGTTTGGTTCACATATTGAAGAATGTATCAACTAGTCCATATGCACCTGAGTATGATATTTCTGGGATTACGGATCCTTTTCTGCACATTCGAGTGCTTAAGCTTATGAGGATGTTGGGGCAAGGAGATGCTGACTCTAGTGAGTATATGAATGATATTCTTGCGCAGGTTAGTTTCTCTAGTTGATTGTAATTTCAGTTTTCCTTAATGTTGGAAGTTTGACCATAAGTATTAATATGCAGCTGAGATTCAAATAGGTACAACTTTAAACTGATATACCGTTATTTATTTTCCGTTCCATTCACAACAATATTTGATTTGATTGTTAAATAGTCTCATTTATTGAGAAAAAAGAAAGTTTAGTTATCAATTTGTCACCGTGGGGAGTTAAACAGATTTTCTTATCTGTTAATTGTACCGTACATTACATTACTCACCGTTTTCAATGGTACCATGGACAAAAGTTTAATTGCTCAAGAAGACAGATATTTTAATGTTTAAACTTTAAACATGAAATCATATTTTTATTGAAATTATTTTTTTACACTTAGCAAGGGTAAACGAGGTAAACATGAAACCTTAATAATGCATAATGCGTGAACGTGGTGAAAATACTATTACACTAATAAGCCTAACGGTGATTTTCTGTTTGTGTAACTCCAATAAATAAAAGCATGCGTTGGAGATACAAAACTATGGAGTCTGGTTTGTAGGTAAATAAAATCACTGAAACTTATGTCATTGCGTTTGAAATTTTATGTAAATGTTTTATCATAATCAATTATGATGCAGGTTTCTACCATTTCTCTGTGGAGTTAATCATATAATTACCGTCTCAAGTTTAATTGCTGGAGTTTGCTGAGGTCGCGGTTTGAGGTAGTGATTTCATGAAGGTGATGGTGCCGTGTTTCGGCAGTTCAGGCAGTGAGTGATGCAGGCAATTATGGTATCGATGTTGAGTAGGATGGTGTTGATGAAGTCGAAGGATGGTGGATGAAGTGGTGGGTTGTTTTGTGGATTATGGTCGAAGGTTGCGATGTGATTATGGGTTGATGGTCCTCAAAATGGAATGTACAAGTTATGTGATTTTTCAGATGGAGGTTTCGTTATATGGCCGGAGTTTCGTATTCGGTATTTGTAGAATTTCACTATGAAATTTACGTTGTCTTTTGTATTCCAATTTGACATTGTTATGAAGTAGTTGATTATGTATTGAATTAACCAACTTAATTATGTATTGTACTTGTTATGAAGTAGTTGACATTGTTATAAAATAGTTGACTATGAAATTTATGTTGTTATTTGATCATGAATATTGTAAATTTTGGGTTCCTATTGAATGTAGTATAATAATGCATATCATGTTAGTTATTAATTGTTTATTAATGTTAAAATAATTGACTATATTGAGAATGAAAACATTTCGGCGTTATAAGCGTTGGCAATTAAAATTTACCAACGCTTATAAGCGTCAGCATAGAAAATTAAACAATGTTGGATGGTTAATTTGCCAACGTTTATAAGCGTTGCTAAATAATATACACCAACGTTTATAAGCGTTGGCGAATACAACCTTCCAACGCTTATAAGCGTTGGCAAACTAAACTCCCCAACGCTTATAAGCATTGGCAATAAATTGTGACGCCCCTACAGCGACGCTAATAAGCGTTGCTGAAACTGTTTGCGACAGTTATACTCGTTGGGAATCACCTGTTCTGGTGTAGTGTTGTCCGTAATTTAGGTGGGAGTTAATCGGTCGAAGTCTGTCCCGATTCCGAGTTAGTATGAAGAAGTTATTACAGTCCGAACAAAAAAATAGCGGCTTCTGCACTATGTGGAGTTTAAATATAGGGATGTGGTAGTCTGTTATTTTCTAAGCACAACTGTCAGTCTCCATGGAGAACTACAGTGTGCGTTAATAATATGAAGTATTCGAGTGTTCCATATTATCTGTAATTTAGGATGGAGTTAATCGGTCGAAGTCTCGCCCGATACCGAGTTGATATGAAGAAGTTATTGCAGTCTGAACAAAAAAAATAGCAGCTTCTGCACTAGACGGAGTTCAAATATGGAGATGTGGTAGCCTGTTATTTTCTAAGTACAACTGTCAGTCTCTATGGAGAACTACAGTGTGCGTTAACAATATAAAGTATCTAAGTATTCCATATTGTCCGTAATTTAGGTTGGAGTTAATCGGTCGAAGTCTCGCCCGATTTCGAGTTGATATGAAGAAGTTATTGCAGTCTGAACAAAAAAAATAGCGGCTTCTGCACTAGGCGGAGTTCAAATATGGAGATGTGGTAGCCTGTTATTTTCTAAGTACAACTGTCAGTCTTCATGGAGAACTATAGTGTGCGTTGACAATATAAAGTATCCGAGTGTTCCATATTGTCCGTAATTTAGGGGTGAGAGTTAGTCGGTCGAAGTCTTCCCTGATTCCGAGTTAGTATGAAGAAGTTATTGCAGTCTGAATAAAAAAATAACGACTTCTGCACTAGGCGGAGTTCAAATATGGAAATATAATTTTAAATAGGCAAATGAGTTACCTATTTATAACCCTTTTAAAAATGGATCAATCCAACCCATAACCCAATTAGTAAAATTCATAAATAGGTTAACCCAACCCATTAATAAATGGGGTAAATGGGTTGGGTTAATGAGTTGAGTCATATTTTGACAGGTCTAGCTTGAATGGAGCTCGTCACTAACGAAAGCTCGAATTTGAAAAGTATTGCAGAAGGATGCTTTGATTTAATTGAGATAAGTATTCGATTACTGTTAGATTCGAATTTGTTTTTATTTTTGTTAAATAATCCAGAATCAGAATTTCACTTCAGTTCCAGATCGTCACTTACCGGTACCGATCCAATACACCAGAATTCCGATGTATCAGCCGGTACCTCAAACCTTGCTTTAAACTTATATTTATTTTCAAAGAAGTACTAGAAAAATAAGAGAAATTTATTATATTAATTATTTACATGAGCGCTCCTCTTAATAGATGAACACCTAATTTATCAAAAAGAGAGAAAAAAGGGATACTGAAACGTCAAACAAATTTGGAAACAATCAAGGCAGACATCATTAATGTTTTATGACTGTAACCATGCTTTTCTTATCATAGCCACTGGCATATTCAAATTTTGAGTAGCAGTGAGATACATTGATCCCATGAAAAAGTGTAGTAACTAAAATCAATGACAGTCTTGAACTGAGTCTTTTTAGGCCAATTGGCACTAGACAATATAACCCTTTATAATGTATGGTAAAATATATAATCAAAAAACAGGTTGAGAATTTCAATGAATTATAAATTGGTGATTTTTTGTTTTTGCAGTGGTTGTTACATGATTTGAATCAAGTCCATGTTTGAATGATCATAAGTTTTCAATACACAATTTGTTTATTATGATATCTTAAGTGTAGGGTTTTAGGAAGCAAATTAAATTGAGTAATGGAGAAAGTGTGTTAGTTTTATGCTATCTATTTCAAAAAGATGATATCAACCTTCCCTTTATGATTTTGAACTCCTGAATAAGTTGAATTGCTAAATATATATTTTTTTCTTTGCGCTTAACTGTATGCTTGGTTTTATCCCGTCAAAAATTTAACGAGTTTCTTTTAAATTTGATTTGGAACTCTGATTGTTATAGTTGATGAAGGGGTGCACGTGATGCATGCTCATTAAAACTTCGAAGGGAAATACAAGCAAAATTTGGACCATTGTGACTTGATTATGAGAAAAACACACAGTACATTGATAATCTTTTATTTCTTTGGTGCAATATCTTATCAGGTATAAATTTTCACTTAAATTCAATTGTTTTGATGTGTTGCATTTTGTTAGTATAATGATCATACTTTTTGTTTTATATATATATATATATATATATATATGTGTGTGTGTGTGTGTGTGTGTGTGTGTAATTCTTTTCAAAAAAAAAATTATTATTATTATTATTATTCTTGTTGTCATCGTCGTCCTCATCAGCTGTATACTTTTGACAAGTGCATCACAAGGAATGAAGAAGCACTTGCTATTAACCCACAAATTTTCAAATGCATGGATGGAATATATTTATGTTGCCTAACAAGTCCAATTTTATAGTTTGTGTAGTTGTCCAGTTTGGAGTTTAGACTTGGTTCACTATCAGCTCCATCCTGTCTGTTTGATGTTAGAAATTGATACTGATATTCCCAAATTGAAAAGCTGAAACATTAGGAGCCAAGAGGAGGAGGAAGTCACTAAGCGCTCCAAAGCTCTGTGACGATTTTGTTCGACGTTTAAGGAAGTAGGGATTTCATTCGGTGATTTGTAGATAGGGAGTTCGTTCGGTAGAGGAGCTCATTCGGAGAAGAAGCAATGCCAAACGAAATGTTTGGAGCGGTGATTTTCCGAACGAAATATTTCGTTTGGTGATTTGCCTACCGGTCCAAATTTTTCGCTCGGCGTTTTGCCGAACCAAAGTGACGTCAAGCCAGATGCATGTCGAACCAGGAGCTTTGCCGGACCAGATTGACGCCGAACCAAACCCCAGGGCTGCTATATAACAGCTGCCCCTCCTCATATCTTCACTCTATAAATAGGGGAGCTTCTGGACAACAATGGTAGCCGAAATTGAGAGCTAATTTCAGCAAATTTCAAAGCCATCCTAGAGAGTTGAAACTCTACAGAATTTTGTATGTATTGTAAATTCTTCTTATGTATAGCCTCCGAAAGTGAATCAATCTTGTAACTCTAATCTTTCAGTGATTAATAAAATCTCCTCTCCCTAAGTGGACGTACAGTGCCTAGCGGTAGTGGAACCGCTATAAATACTTGTGTTATTTATTTTTCTGCATTGCATAGATCTGTGACTGTCTGTTCTGGTGTTCATCTGTTGTTTGTTCCATCTCACTACAATCATGATCCAGTTAGTAGTTTTCTTCTGCGTTGGGTTTTTTTATTCCCTTAGACTGATCATCTGAAGGGATTTTCCCCAACTGTCTGGTATCAGAGCTACAAGGTTGATTGAGGAGTGTTAGACGCTATGGCAGGAGATGAAGCGACCCCAGTTGTTACAAGACCCTATACTAGAGGGATGTATATTGCGTCAGGATCACAGTTGGCAATTGAGAAATGAAATGGGGATAAAGACTTTGAGAAGTGACAATGGAGGATGAAGGCTATTCTAATGAGGAATGAAGTTAATCCAGTAGTGTTTGCCCCTGACGAGTTGACAGTTGACATCTCAGTCGTAGAAAGGAAGGAGATGGAGAAATGAGCGTTTACTACTTTACAACTAGCTATGGGAGAGATTGTCATCTCACAGATTAGTAGTAAGACCACTGCTAGGGGCGTTTGGAACAAGCTAGAAAATCTCTACTTGAAGAAATCTCTGACTAATCGTCTGATATTGATGAAGACATTTTTCACCATGCGGATGAGAGAGTGTAACGACCCAGATTTTTGATAATTAAAATTCGGATATTTAATTGATTTTAAATATTAATAAATGAATTTAAGAAGTCGAATAATTTATTATTCGAATATTGGATTTAATTTGGTTAATTAAATCGATAATTTAATAGTTAAATTCCAGAAATAATTGAAAAACGAGTTTAATATGATTTAAAATGATTTGTAAAGTTATATTAAATCATACTGGAGTTATAGAAAGGTTATAGAACTTTTAGAATTGAATTTGGAGTTAAACTGTGAAAATTGAATATTTTAATATTTAATTATCGACTGAAAAATAGCCAATTTTCGGACAGTCTCAGAATTGAACGAGACCAGTTCCATTGGATCCGTAATAGTTAGTTATTATCGGATTTCAATTTTCGTATCCATCGGAGTTGTCATTTGACCGTGGCAGCTCGAAACGCATCGATATCGTTTTAATTTTAAATCGTCGAGTTAAAATAGTCATTTTTCAAACGGTCTCGGATTTCGACGAAACCAGTTTCATCGGATCCGTAATGTGATATTATTGTAAGATTTCAAATTTCGTAATTTTTGGATGTGCCGTTTGTCCGGGGCAAGCCAAAACGCCTCGAAATCGATTTAAATCGGTTTAATTTAATTTGATCGTTTTTCTCCGTATCTCACACAGACGATCGAATTAGCTTCCGAAACACGTTCCATTGCGTTCGGAACGCGGGGTAAACCTTAGAAACGTCAGCCGGCACGCTCGAATCGGAGTTCGAAAAAATTCGATGAATAGTAAACTGGGCAATTTTCTATAAAAGCACCCCCTCACTTTCATTTTGCAAACGAGAAAGACTAGGGTTTCAGCTAAAACCCTGGCCGCCTCTAATTCGTTCGATGGCCAGAAACGAACGCCACTTCATCCCTTAAATTCTCAAAATCCGTGAAGTTCTAGCCAAAGTCTTCAACTAGAGGATTGTAGATCTCGGCGAGACGAAGTCATCCATACGGCGATGATGAATATTCGAGCAGCATGGAGGGCGCGCCAGGGCAAGAACGCGCGCACGAACGGGCACGTTTTTCTCCACCTAGAGACGACCGAGCTCGACAAGGCTCTGGCCGTGGGTAGCTTGGGTCGGTGGCATTCGTATGGCGGTGGAGTGATGGACTCTCGACGATCGTAGTGGTCGCGGCATCTAGGGCAAAACGGCGGCTGATGGGTCTCGTGCTCACGCATATACCTGGGAGTGGAAGAAGATATCAAGCACGGCCACGATTTTCTTTGCTAAAACGAACGGTCCAGATGGGGTTTAGGTGAAAATAAATAAAAGAAATGTAATTTAAATTGTAATTTAATTTATGTGATGTTTAAAATTTGATATCTTGTTCATACGAGGTTGAAAAATTACGAAATCAGTTGCATTGGAATCGTATCGTCGAATACTACGCGCTGGAACTGATTTGGAAGCGATTGGAGTCAGTGAAAATTTTGGATAAAATTAAACGGCCGTTTAATTTTATTCGGAAATAAACGCTGGAATCGGAATAAAAATCTCGGTGAGATCTTCTCACTCAAATTGAATGTGGAATTTTTACAGTTATTTATTGATTGACTGTTTGGATGTGGTATTAGATATTTTAGGATATATCTATATATAGCAGTATATACATATTGGCATATGTATATATTGGATTGATGATTTCCCGCCTCGTATAGCGGATGAGACCCTATTGCGCCGTTAGTAAGCGGATTTATAAAAACCTATATACCGCGATAATTCCGTACTGGAGCGGAATTGGTATTGTGCTAACATCTTTGGATGCAGGGAAACAGGTTGGAGGGATCCAACTGGATTCCTCACCAGTAGTTATTTATTTACAGATATTGTGATATATTCTGTTATCATATTGATATATGATATTGACTGTTGTGATGGACTGATTGGTGTTGTTGCATCATCAGATTCAGTTTTGAAATGTAAAAATAACGACTGTTATTTTAAAAGGGTTTTTAAAGTGATTTTTGAAAATATACGTTTTATGGAATTTTTGAATCGATTTATAAACGTAAAATTTTAAAGTTATAAAAGTTATAATTTTTAGTGAAATATAACCGATGTGTCGTTTTTGAAATAAAAGTCGATTTATTTATAAAATGGTTTAAGTTGGGATTTTTGAATAACTATAAACGATTTGTATAAAAAGATTTATAAAATTGATATTTTATAAATCGAAATATTGGACTTATAAAACGAATTTTTATAAGTGTTAAAAAGAAGTATAAATGGATTTCGTAAGTGAATGAAATTAATAGATTTATAACGTGAAGTTATAAAGTGAATAGATGTTGTAGAATAAACGATTTATAAGTAATTTACTTACAAATTAGATTTTTGCACTTAATTGGGATATAAATAGAAATTGCTAAATGAAAAGATTTCATAAGTTGAAATGGTTATGAAGTATAAATGTGATTTATAAACGTTGTTTATAAATCTGGAATCACTTATTTTGATAAGTAATTTTAGAAGTTAATAAGAGGAGAATTTTATAAATCGAAGTTGTTATAAAATATAAAGGTGAATTTATAAACGTTGTTTTATGGATTCGAAATCAATCAAATTTGATGAATGTAATATAGAAGTTATTAAGGGAATTTTATCCACGATTTTGGATAGCGGATAATTCTTGGAATAAAACGTGTAGAAAAGATTGAAATGTAATTATTGAAGTATATTCACGATTTTGGATAGTGAATATATCGCTAAGTAAAATGGATAGTTTTGGAAAAGGGATATTAAAAATGAAGTTAAACATTTTAGAGATGTTTTTAAAATGTATTATGATATCGAATACATAGATTTCAACATTTTTATTGTTGAAATAGACGTTTTCGAAAAATAAGGAAATGGTGGACTATAACACTGTTGTTATAGTAAATGGTTTCCGAAAGGAAGTGTTTGATGTAGTATTGGGATTCACATATCTATCTAAATTCCGAATCCCTATACTAGTGATTTTGAGTCGTCGTAACGATGTTTTACGCAACATTCGTTTTGACTCAAATAGATGTAAAATTTATGATTTCCTTAAAGAATGAATGTATACTTAATATTGGTTTAAGTATATCGAATATTTTCAAATGTTGAAAATAAATGATTTGTGAAATACTTATTTTTAAATAAGTAAGGAAATGCTTTTCCAATGTGAAATGAACTGTTTTGAGATTTTATCTCCAAGGATAAAATGAAATGTGGAAATTGAATATTTGAAATTGTTTTCAAATGGTTAAGTGTGGAAAATTTTATATCTAGTAAAAGATATTTTTGAAGATGAAATAATTTGGAAAATTATTTGGAATCTGATGATGTTGCGCATCTTTGTTGATAGTTAAATAACCGACTATCAATAATTACCTTTAGATAGGTATTTGTTGTGAATTGGATGAATTTGAATGCCACACTTATTTTTAAATAAACGCTCACTATTCGGGTTAACCGGGAAAGGACCATGGGGTCGTATAACCCATTCCGAATATGTGATACGTCGTTATGAATTGCATTTGAAGACCGGTGTTGAAGACCGGATATTTTTGAAAACGGAAGGATTACCGTCGAGTTACTCTACATCGACTGATCTTCGATTTAGAGGTTTTATCACCCTTAGTGACGGGAAGTCCTGACGTGATTGAAAATTATCCGGAAATGCAAGGGCTTCGTGAGAAGTGCCTTCGGTTCTGTTCGATCCCGGAACAGACTTGTATGGATTGTGTGTCTGACGTTACAATTTGAGATATAAAGCTGATTTCTTTCAAATACATTTCTGTTGGTGGCGGAGAATTTATTCTCTTAGCTTAACACCCTTCTCTGAGACGTACGAGCTCAGAGGTTATGTAGTTGAAATTTATCAGCGATATATTCCAATTTGGTAACGTGGCATACTGAGTGTTGCTGTGAAATGATCAGTGTTTGATCATTTGTGATATGATCATTTGTTTGATCTTATATCTTTGTGATCATAGGTTGATCATTTTTGTTTGACCCGAAGCAGGGCTTTTTGAGAAAGCGTAGCTTTGTGGACGAGACTTCGTCGAGCCTCACACCCCGGAAATGGTCGAAACAGGAAGAATGCAGCAAGGTTCTAGGGAGTAGCGCCCCTTAGTGTATGTCATTCCTTCTGGATAAAGGTGGTATCATGGTATGGAGCCCAGATACTTAACCTCTGTGGTTACTGCATTATTATTTTCTATGTGGTTTGTTGCGAATCGGGGATCCTCGGGAAGATCGGTGACGATCGGGGGATGACATACGCGTGTCAGTAGTTACCTATTTTTGCAGAGGTAACCCGGCCTTGTGTTGGCAGAGATCCGGTTAGGTTCTCGGGTCGTCTATTCCAGGGACGTACCCATCGTGGATAGGAAGTTCCTTAGCCTGACCATTTGTTGAAAATCCAAAGAAACAATACGATCTTGTACGGTTTTAGTTGTAGAACCTATCATTCACTTATGGTGGTCACCACTGTTTGGATGGTAGCTATAGTAGGCATAAGTGCGGAATGCCTATGCTGGCTAAGATTAATATTATACTTTCGAAATGTTTTCTACACTATGCACTAATAATAATATCAAAAAGAATTTGATTTTCGCGTAGTAAGCATCTTTGACTATCATAAGAAGAAATCTCCTCCAATTCTGCGTTTGCATTGTGTGTGTGGTGGGAGGTCTTATGGTAGTTTCATTTTCCAAAAGCATTGCGAAATTACTTTAAAGTTTCCTGTTGTTTAATTTAAAGATAAACTGTTTTACGATCTCACACCAGTCACCATGACTGACTCGGAGTTTATTGTTTCCCTTCTAAACTCTGGGTGCCCACCAATTTCCACACGGGCAGCCTAGAGTTATATTATCAGGATATTCTGGATATTCTGGAGCTTTGGAGATAAGCTGGATGACGAGACGTAGTATTTGTATCTGATAGTATTTATTCCGCTGTGTATTCTGTATGAGGACAAGTTATATAACTGTCCATTGTTGTTTATTGACTCTGATTGATGTATATATAAAACTGATATAGTTCTTTGTTTTAAAAGACTAGAAATTATCTACTGTATGTTGTTCCGCTGCGATATGTGAGATTCTGATATTGTCTCTGTTCTGTATCTGTTGTTGTTCTGTTGTTGTTCTTCTTCTCTTTTTCTTCTATCTTCTTCTTCTACCTTTTTCTTTTTCTTAAAACCATAACCTTTCGGGTTTCCGGCATTCGATCGCTCAGCAGTCGATAAAGTGAGTATCGATGTTGAATTTTCGAAAGTCGAAAATTTTCGGGATGTTACATTTGGTATCAAAGCATATGGTTAAGCGACAACCCTGCTCTGTTGGGTGTTACTCATTAGAGATAGAGTCAGTAGTACTCTAGAATGAGTTGAGTGTAATAATAAATATGAGTGCGTATTTGTTAGTGAATATAAAATTGTTTTATATTGTGATGATTGGTTTGTTGAGTGGTATATGGATTCTGGTCGGTATTGTCCGTACAACTCTATCGATAGGGATCTCTAAACACTTATATAGAACAATTCGGCACAGTATTGTTTTAAATAGGGTAAATGAGACAATTTTGCCCAAAACTATTTTTGTATAGAAAAGAAATGTTTTTTTTCTATAAAGTATTATAATATATAGTTGCATGGATGTTAGGAAGTAATAATAGTGAATTATCATCACTAAAATTGAATGAGAAATTGAAAACATAACTCCAAAGTTAAGAAATAAATCCATGCAAATGAAATTTGAGAATGTAAATTATAAATGTGAATTGTAATTTAAAACGGAATTCCAGAAAAGTTTTTGGAAATGTTCTGAAAAGAATTTGAGAATTTTGGAGATTTGAAAAGTTTAAATCTTTTTGATTTGAAAATGAATTTCAAAGGTTTGAAAAGTATTTTGAAGGAATGAAAAGCTCTAAACTCTTTTCGGTCGCTGGAAAATAACTTCGATGATGACCGCGGCATCGTTGGTGTTCATTTTCGGGTTTCCAAAAGAGAAATTGCTGCCAAATTGTTTTAAATAGAAGTTGTTTTGAAAAATTTGGATTTTGTTTTGAAATTCAAAGGATAAATTGAATTGTTTTCAAAAGTAGTTTTGAAAAGATTTAAAAGACTCTGGAATGCTATATAAAAATATTTATGAAATATTACTAAGATGATAACTTATACCAATTGAATTTTGGTAGGATAAATTTAACTTAAAGGATGAAGTTAAGTTAAAATAAGTATAAGTGAATCAACTTAATGAAAGTAAATTGAATGTTGAAAAAATTCATTTCGAATTTGTAGAGTAAAGTATTGAAATAAAATTAGTAATGGAAACTAATTAAAGAAATGACAAATTAATATGGTTTGAGATGAATTAAAATTCGTATGAAATTGAAATCCAGTTTAATATAGGTGGTTATAAACCAAAATAGTGAATTGAAAATAAATTTTGAGAATGAACGAAAGAATAAAACTGGAATTGAAACTGAATATTGAAAACAAATTTGAATAAGTAGATTAGAATTTGTAATGAATTAGTAATTGAAACTAATTTAAAATAAGCAGTTGTAAATGAAACTAATCGATAAAATTCAATATTCAGGAGATAAATAGAATCCAAATTGAATTGAATTGAAATGGTAAAGTAAATTCAAATGAAGTTTGAAATGTAAAGATTGAACAAAATTGAATAGGTGTAACTTCAACAGTGAAGTAAAGATGATATAAGCAGTTTATACTAGAAATTTTGTAATTGAATGTACGAAATGGTTTGAATATATGCAACTAGATATTATGGCTAGTAGGATATACAGGTGTTATAAAGGAATTGGAATTTTAATTTCGAAGATAAATTTGAATTGCTCGACAAAAGGTATGTATTTAAATTCGAATATGAGATTTGGTGACTTATTTCTCTAGCCACTTGGCTTTTTCTTTTTCTTTTTGAAATCTGAGAGTCCGTAGGGACGTCTTGTAGTCGTGCCGTATTAGCCGCGCAAAGGAGACGCTGGCGAATTTTTTTGAAAATTCCGAGTGTTAGAAAATTTTTGAGAAATTTTGAAAGTTTAAATTTGAATTTAAACTTAAAAAATTGAATTGTTAAGAAAACAATGTTGTTTGAAACTTATAGTTGAAGTAATAACGAATCTTTAGTAGAGAGATTTGTTTTGAAAATTTGATAAAACTATTTGAAGTTGAGAAAATAGTAGACGAGTTAAGGACCTTTTTTCCTAACTTGTAATTTCGAGGACGAAATTCTTTTAAGGGGGGAAGTTTGTAACGACCCAGATTTTTGATAATTAAAATTCGGATATTTAATTGATTTTAAATATTAATAAATGAATTTAAGAAGTCGAATAATTTATTATTCGAATATTGGATTTAATTTGGTTAATTAAATCGATAATTTAATAGTTAAATTCCAGAAATAATTGAAAAACGAGTTTAATATGATTTAAAATGATTTGTAAAGTTATATTAAATCATACTGGAGTTATAGAAAGGTTATAGAACTTTTAGAATTGAATTTGGAGTTAAACTGTGAAAATTGAATATTTTAATATTTAATTATCGACTGAAAAATAGCCAATTTTCGGACAGTCTCAGAATTGAACGAGACCAGTTCCATTGGATCCGTAATAGTTAGTTATTATCGGATTACAATTTTCGTATCCATCGGAGTTGTCATTTGACCGTGGCAGCTCGAAACGCATCGATATCGTTTTAATTTTAAATCGTCGAGTTAAAATAGTCATTTTTCAAACGGTCTCGGATTTTGACGAAACCAGTTTCATCGGATCCGTAATGTGATATTATTGTAAGATTTCAAATTTCGTAATTTTTGGATGTGTCGTTTGTCCGGGGCAAGCCAAAACGCCTCGAAATCGATTTAAATCGGTTTAATTTAATTTGATCGTTTTTCTCCGTATCTCACACAGACGATCGAATTAGCTTCCGAAACACGTTCCATTGCGTTCGGAACGCGGGGTAAACCTTAGAAACGTCAGCCGGCACGCTCGAATCGGAGTTCGAAAAAATTCGATGAATAGTAAACTGGGCAATTTTCTATAAAAGCACCCCCTCACTTTCATTTTGCAAACGAGAAAGACTAGGGTTTCAGCTAAAACCCTGGCCGCCTCTAATTCGTTCGATGGCCAGAAACGAACGCCACTTCATCCCTTAAATTCTCAAAATCCGTGAAGTTCTAGCCAAAGTCTTCAACTAGAGGATTGTAGATCTCGGCGAGACGAAGTCATCCATACGGCGATGATGAATATTCGAGCAGCATGGAGGGCGCGCCAGGGCAAGAACGCGCGCACGAACGGGCACGTTTTTCTCCACCTAGAGACGACCGAGCTCGACAAGGCTCTGGCCGTGGGTAGCTTGGGTCGGTGGCATTCGTATGGCGGTGGAGTGATGGACTCTCGACGATCGTAGTGGTCGCGGCATCTAGGGCAAAACGGCGGCTGATGGGTCTCGTGCTCACGCATATACCTGGGAGTGGAAGAAGATATCAAGCACGGCCACGATTTTCTTTGCTAAAACGAACGGTCCAGATGGGGTTTAGGTGAAAATAAATAAAAGAAATGTAATTTAAATTGTAATTTAATTTATGTGATGTTTAAAATTTGATATCTTGTTCATACGAGGTTGAAAAATTACGAAATCAGTTGCATTGGAATCGTATCGTCGAATACTACGCGCTGGAACTGATTTGGAAGCGATTGGAGTCAGTGAAAATTTTGGATAAAATTAAACGGCCGTTTAATTTTATTCGGAAATAAACGCTGGAATCGGAATAAAAATCTCGGTGAGATCTTCTCACTCAAATTGAATGTGGAATTTTTACAGTTATTTATTGATTGACTGTTTGGATGTGGTATTAGATATTTTAGGATATATCTATATATAGCAGTATATACATATTGGCATATGTATATATTGGATTGATGATTTCCCGCCTCGTATAGCGGATGAGACCCTATTGCGCCGTTAGTAAGCGGATTTATAAAAACCTATATACCGCGATAATTCCGTACTGGAGCGGAATTGGTATTGTGCTAACATCTTTGGATGCAGGGAAACAGGTTGGAGGGATCCAACTGGATTCCTCACCAGTAGTTATTTATTTACAGATATTGTGATATATTCTGTTATCATATTGATATATGATATTGACTGTTGTGATGGACTGATTGGTGTTGTTGCATCATCAGATTCAGTTTTGAAATGTAAAAATAACGACTGTTATTTTAAAAGGGTTTTTAAAGTGATTTTTGAAAATATACGTTTTATGGAATTTTTGAATCGATTTATAAACGTAAAATTTTAAAGTTATAAAAGTTATAATTTTTAGTGAAATATAACCGATGTGTCGTTTTTGAAATAAAAGTCGATTTATTTATAAAATGGTTTAAGTTGGGATTTTTGAATAACTATAAACGATTTGTATAAAAATATTTATAAAATTGATATTTTATAAATCGAAATATTGGACTTATAAAACGAATTTTTATAAGTGTTAAAAAGAAGTATAAATGGATTTCGTAAGTGAATGAAATTAATAGATTTATAACGTGAAGTTATAAAGTGAATAGATGTTGTAGAATAAACGATTTATAAGTAATTTACTTACAAATTAGATTTTTGCACTTAATTGGGATATAAATAGAAATTGCTAAATGAAAAGATTTCATAAGTTGAAATGGTTATGAAGTATAAATGTGATTTATAAACGTTGTTTATAAATCTGGAATCACTTATTTTGATAAGTAATTTTAGAAGTTAATAAGAGGAGAATTTTATAAATCGAAGTTGTTATAAAATATAAAGGTGAATTTATAAACGTTGTTTTATGGATTCGAAATCAATCAAATTTGATGAATGTAATATAGAAGTTATTAAGGGAATTTTATCCACGATTTTGGATAGCGGATAATTCTTGGAATAAAACGTGTAGAAAAGATTGAAATGTAATTATTGAAGTATATTCACGATTTTGGATAGTGAATATATCGCTAAGTAAAATGGATAGTTTTGGAAAAGGGATATTAAAAATGAAGTTAAACATTTTAGAGATGTTTTTAAAATGTATTATGATATCGAATACATAGATTTCAACATTTTTATTGTTGAAATAGACGTTTTCGAAAAATAAGGAAATGGTGGACTATAACACTGTTGTTATAGTAAATGGTTTCCGAAAGGAAGTGTTTGATGTAGTAATGGGATTCACATATCTATCTAAATTCCGAATCCCTATACTAGTGATTTTGAGTCGTCGTAACGATGTTTTACGCAACATTCGTTTTGACTCAAATAGATGTAAAATTTATGATTTCCTTAAAGAATGAATGTATACTTAATATTGGTTTAAGTATATCGAATATTTTCAAATGTTGAAAATAAATGATTTGTGAAATACTTATTTTTAAATAAGTAAGGAAATGCTTTTCCAATGTGAAATGAACTGTTTTGAGATTTTATCTCCAAGGATAAAATGAAATGTGGAAATTGAATATTTGAAATTGTTTTCAAATGGTTAAGTGTGGAAAATTTTATATCTAGTAAAAGATATTTTTGAAGATGAAATAATTTGGAAAATTATTTGGAATCTGATGATGTTGCGCATCTTTGTTGATAGTTAAATAACCGACTATCAATAATTACCTTTAGATAGGTATTTGTTGTGAATTGGATGAATTTGAATGCCACACTTATTTTTAAATAAACGCTCACTATTCGGGTTAACCGGGAAAGGACCATGGGGTCGTATAACCCATTCCGAATATGTGATACGTCGTTATGAATTGCATTTGAAGACCGGTGTTGAAGACCGGATATTTTTGAAAACGGAAGGATTACCGTCGAGTTACTCTACATCGACTGATCTTCGATTTAGAGGTTTTATCACCCTTAGTGACGGGAAGTCCTGACGTGATTGAAAATTATCCGGAAATGCAAGGGCTTCGTGAGAAGTGCCTTCGGTTCTGTTCGATCCCGGAACAGACTTGTATGGATTGTGTGTCTGACGTTACAATTTGAGATATAAAGCTGATTTCTTTCAAATACATTTCTGTTGGTGGCGGAGAATTTATTCTCTTAGCTTAACACCCTTCTCTGAGACGTACGAGCTCAGAGGTTATGTAGTTGAAATTTATCAGCGATATATTCCAATTTGGTAACGTGGCATACTGAGTGTTGCTGTGAAATGATCAGTGTTTGATCATTTGTGATATGATCATTTGTTTGATCTTATATCTTTGTGATCATAGGTTGATCATTTTTGTTTGACCCGAAGCAGGGCTTTTTGAGAAAGCGTAGCTTTGTGGACGAGACTTCGTCGAGCCTCACACCCCGGAAATGGTCGAAACAGGAAGAATGCAGCAAGGTTCTAGGGAGTAGCGCCCCTTAGTGTATGTCATTCCTTCTGGATAAAGGTGGTATCATGGTATGGAGCCCAGATACTTAACCTCTGTGGTTACTGCATTATTATTTTCTATGTGGTTTGTTGCGAATCGGGGATCCTCGGGAAGATCGGTGACGATCGGGGGATGACATACGCGTGTCAGTAGTTACCTATTTTTGCAGAGGTAACCCGGCCTTGTGTTGGCAGAGATCCGGTTAGGTTCTCGGGTCGTCTATTCCAGGGACGTACCCATCGTGGATAGGAAGTTCCTTAGCCTGACCATTTGTTGAAAATCCAAAGAAACAATACGATCTTGTACGGTTTTAGTTGTAGAACCTATCATTCACTTATGGTGGTCACCACTGTTTGGATGGTAGCTATAGTAGGCATAAGTGCGGAATGCCTATGCTGGCTAAGATTAATATTATACTTTCGAAATGTTTTCTACACTATGCACTAATAATAATATCAAAAAGAATTTGATTTTCGCGTAGTAAGCATCTTTGACTATCATAAGAAGAAATCTCCTCCAATTCTGCGTTTGCATTGTGTGTGTGGTGGGAGGTCTTATGGTAGTTTCATTTTCCAAAAGCATTGCGAAATTACTTTAAAGTTTCCTGTTGTTTAATTTAAAGATAAACTGTTTTACGATCTCACACCAGTCACCATGACTGACTCGGAGTTTATTGTTTCCCTTCTAAACTCTGGGTGCCCACCAATTTCCACACGGGCAGCCTAGAGTTATATTATCAGGATATTCTGGATATTCTGGAGCTTTGGAGATAAGCTGGATGACGAGACGTAGTATTTGTATCTGATAGTATTTATTCCGCTGTGTATTCTGTATGAGGACAAGTTATATAACTGTCCATTGTTGTTTATTGACTCTGATTGATGTATATATAAAACTGATATAGTTCTTTGTTTTAAAAGACTAGAAATTATCTACTGTATGTTGTTCCGCTGCGATATGTGAGATTCTGATATTGTCTCTGTTCTGTATCTGTTGTTGTTCTGTTGTTGTTCTTCTTCTCTTTTTCTTCTATCTTCTTCTTCTACCTTTTTCTTTTTCTTAAAACCATAACCTTTCGGGTTTCCGGCATTCGATCGCTCAGCAGTCGATAAAGTGAGTATCGATGTTGAATTTTCGAAAGTCGAAAATTTTCGGGATGTTACAGAGAGGGTACTTCAGTGAAGGAACATCTTAATTTCTTTGATGATCTCGTGATGAATATGAAGACTGTTGACTTGAAGATGGATGAGGAGCAAATGGCAATGATTCTTTTGTATTCTCTTCCGGAGCATTACACAGGTTTCGCTAATAGCCTTATCTTCGCTAGAGACACATTGACAGTGGACGATATGAAGTCAGGCCTTCTATCTAAGGGCTTGAGAGATCAGATGAAGGAGATAAGTGAAGGAAGTAGAGGTGGAAGTAGTAGTCACGGCCTGTTTGTTGAAAGAGTTAGAGATGATAAGAAGAATTGGCACTCTAGAGGGCGTTCCAAGTCCAGGAAGCCCGGTAATGGCAGGAGAGGAAAGTCTGAAGACGAAAAGTGCTTTATTTGCAAGAAACTTGGTCATTGGAAAAAGAATTGTCTAGATTTGAAGAAGAAGGAAGAAGACGGATCTTCATCATTTGCGGTGGAGAAGTCTGTATCTGACAATGTATTGTCTGTAGTAGTGTCGGATGTCTCAGACCATTGGGTACTGGACTCGGGGGCGTCTTTCCATATGACGCCTAATAAGGATTACTTCAGTTCTTTCGTTGGACGAGAGGGAAGCTCTATTCTTATGGGTAATGATGCTAGCTGTAGAGCAATGGGTGAAGGTACAGTGAGGATCAGGATGTTTGACGGAGTGATATGCACTTTGACAGGTGTCTGGTATGTTCCAGGTCTTCGGAAGTCCTTAATTTCTCTAGGACAATTGGCATCTTTGGGATGCAAGGTAACTATCGAGAATGATAGTCTGAAGATTTCGAGAGGTGCATTAGTTCTTATAAAAGGAGATGTGTTTCGAAATCTGTATTTGCTGAAAGAAACCACGGTTCTTGGAGAGTCGTGTGTTGGAGTAGATAGTTCTCGTGCATTGGATGTCACAAAGCTTTGGCATCTCAGGTTGGGTCATATTTCAGAGAAGAGCTTAGAGTTGCTTCGAAGATGGAAGATGATCAAAAAAGGAAGCTTCGACAAGATGGATTTTTGCCAGGAGTGTGTGTTAGGCAAGCAAACTAAAGTATCTTTTGGAGTTGGACCCCATAGATCGAGGCGGGTACTTGAGTACGTGCATACAGATGTTTGGGGACCGGTTGCTACTCCTTCTCTTGGAGGAGCAAAGTATTTTATCTCTTTCATTGATGACTTTTCTCGAAAATTATGGGTTTATGTGATGAATGCCAAATCAGAAAGTTTTGAGAAGTTCAAACACTGGAAAGCGCTTGTTGAGAATCAATCTGGTTCTAGGTTGAAGGTGCTAAGATCTGATAAAGGCGGTGAATTTGTCTCTAGGGAGTTTCTCGATTTCTGTAGACAGAATGGCATTTAGAGACATTTCACTACATCCGATGATCTGCAATCCAATGGGGTTGCAGAAAGGATGAATAGGAGTCTACTGGAGAAGGCTCGTTGCTTGAGATTGACGGCTGGCTTGCCTAGGGGCTTTTGGGCTGAGGCATTATCAACTACGGCGCATATCATAAATCAAATTTCATGCTCAGCCATAGATGGGAAGATTTCAGAGGAGAAGTGGAGAGGTAAAGCAGTGTATCTTGGTTACTTCCGAATTTTTGGTTGTCCTGTGTACGTTCACCATACAGGTGATGACAAGTTGGAGGCTAGAGCATACAAGGGCATACTAATGGGATACACCGATGGTATCAAAGGGTACCGAATTTGGAACCCTATTGATCGGAAGATTGTCCATTCCAGACATGTTACTTTTGATGAGTCTGCTATGTTCAATCCGAAGGAGAAGTAACCTACCACATTAGAAGATTCTGATAGGCCTAAGGAGATGGAAGAAGTTCCCATGTTTCAACCAAGGAGTAGAGTTGTTGTTGATGTTGTCGAGGAAAATGCAGTTGATGAAACATCACAGGATAGTCCACAGGTACCTTCTAGTAGTACTGGTGATGTGCATGAATCTAGAGGAAGTTCAGTTCAAGATGGAGCTGAAAGGAGTTTAGGTGAAGCTGTACCTACCTAAGTCATTCATAGGACTATTAGACCGCCCCGAAAGGTATGGTGATTGGCAGTTTGTGAACCATAGCATTGGTGATCGGTTTGACTATGCCCTACATGTGGTTCATGAGGAGCCGCTTGACCTTGATGAAGCTTTGAAGTCATGTGACAGTTCGAAGTGGATGTGCGCTATGGAAGAGGAGTTAGAGTCGTTAAAGAAGAACAAGACTTGGGATTTGGTACCACCTCCTCAAAGAAGCCGAGTCATAGGTTGCAAATGAGTATTCAAGGTGAAGGATGATGAAGATACAAGGCTAGACTAGTTGCTAAAGGGTTTTCACAAAGAAAGGGATTGGAGTATGATGAGATATTCTCTCCAGTAGTGAGCCATACGTCAATTCGCATTTTGCTCGCTATTGTCGCAGCTCATGACTTGGAGCTGGAGCAACTAGACGTGAAAACCGCTTTCTTGCACGGAGACTTGGATGAGACCATCTACATGAAGCAACCAGAAGGATTCATTGTAGATGAAAAAGAAAATTGGTTTTGCAAATTGAAGAAGTCATTGTATGGACTTAAGCAGTCGCCTAGACAATTGTACAAGAGGTTTGACTCTTTTATGCTTTCACTTGGTTTTGATCGTAGTATCAAAGACGCTTGTGTGTACCTCAAGCATTTAAAGAACGGTAGATGGGTGTACCTACTCTTGTATGTGGATGATATGTTGATTGCTTCCAAGGAAAAGGCTGAAATCGATAATTTGACGAGAAAGCTAAAAGCGGAATTCGAAATTAAAGACTTTGGAGAAGCAAAGAAAATTTTGGGTATGGAAATCCAAAGGGATAGAAAGCTGGGACTTTTGAGCCTCACTCAAAAGGAGTACATTCGAAAGGTGCTTGCTCAGTTTAGCATGGAAGGGACAAAGGCAATCAGCACACCCATGCCTTTGCACATAAAGATTTCTAGTAAAGGCTCTCCGATCTCGGAAAAGGACAAGGCTTATATGATGAAGGTCCCATATACAAGTGCAGTTGGCAGCTTGATGTATGCCATGGTCTGCACTAGGCCTGACATTGCACAGGCGGTTGTATTAGTGAGTAGGTTCATGGCAAATCCAGGAAAGACGCATTGGGAAGCAGCGAAGTGTATCTTTAGATACCTTAGAGGAACTCCAAACCATAGACTTGTCTTTGGCGGCAGAGGAAGAGATTTCATCTTGGTTGGATTTTGCGATTCTGAATATGCTGATGATAGAGGTCGAAGGAGGTCAACCTCCGGATATGTGTTCACCATTGGTGGGACAGCGATCAGTTGGAGAGCGAGGTTGCAGACGATTGTGGCTTTGTCCACTATAGAGGCAGAGCTCATAGCTGCGGTTGAAGCAGCTAAGGAGGCGCTTTATTTGAGGCGACTGTTGTGTGATTTGGGCTTCGTATACAAAGGAGTGAATGTGTAATGTGATAGTCAGAGTGCAATTCACTTAGCTAAAAATCTGGCATTCAGCTCGAGGACGAAGCATATTGAGGTGAGATAGTCGTTCCTTGTCTCGATGAGTGAAGAGAAGCTAGTTCGTCTTCAGAAAGTTCACTCAAAGGAGAATGCATCAGACATGTTTACCAAGTCATTGCCTGTTGTTAAGTTCGAGCATTGCTCGAACTTGATTCGCTTAATGAAGTGCTAGGTGCCACAGGGTGGCACGGGGAGAGAGTTGAGATGGTTCACGGAGACGTTTGTTTTCATAGTGGAGATTGATAGGTTCTACACGGGCTGGGTACTTCGAACACCTTATTGACGGGCGGTGTTCTTGCCTGAGTTAGTTGACAGAGTGTAATGGGTGATGGCATTGCCGAATCTCATTGGGTAAGTATCCATTGCTTGGAGCATGAAGGTGTATATGAAGTTGGAAGGCTTCTTTGGAAATCTGGTATCAATGTGGAGATTGTTAGAAATTGATACCGATATTCCCAAATTGAAAAGCCGAAACCCTAGGAGCCAAGAGGAGGAGGAAGTCACGAAGCGCTCCAAAGCTTTGTGATGATTTCGTTCAGTGTTTAAGGAAGTAGGGATTTCATTCGGTGATTTGGAGATAGGGAGTTCGTTCGGTAGAGGAGCTTGTTCGGAGAAGAAGCAATGCCGAACGAAATGTTTGGAGCGGTGATTTGCCGAACGAAATATTTCGTTCGGTGATTTGCCTACCGGTCCAAATTTTTCGCTCGGCGTTTTGCCGAACCAAAGTGACATCAAGCCAGATGCATGCCGAACCAAGAGCTTTACCGGACCAGATGCACACCGGACAAGATTGACACCAAACCAAACCCCAGGGCTGTTATATAACAGCTACCCCTCCTCATATCTTCACTCTATAAATATGGGAGCTTCTAGACAACAATGGTAGCCGAAATTGATAGCTAATTTCAGCAAATTTCAGAGCCATCATAGAGAGTTGAAACTCTGCAGAATTTTGTTTGTATTATAAATTATTCTTATGTGTAGCCTCCAAAAGTGAATCAATCTTGTAACTCTAATCTTTCAGTGATTAATAAAATCTCCTCTCCCCAAGTGGACGTACACTGCCTAGCGGTAGTGGAACCACTATAAATACTGGTGTTATTTTTTTTCTGCATTGTATAGATCTGTGACTGTCTGTTCTGGTGTTCATCTGTTGTTTGTTCAGTCTCACTACAATCACGATCCAGTTAGTAGTTTTCTGCTACGTTGGGTTTTTTTATTCTCTTAGACTGATCATCTGAAGAGATTTTCTCCAACATTTGATCAGTGAGCAACACAAACATAAACCATGGACTTTAGCTTGTAAATTAATCGGTTTGAAATAAATCTCATCTTTATTCACTCTGACGTTGGCTAAATTTATGCAAGTCCATTTATGATTTATGTTTGAGAAACTTGGGAATTGAAGTCCTGAACTCAATGGAGATATCATGTGAAATAATAGATATGCATGCTCATTTACATAAACTCGGGGGTGTACAGAGTGAAGCTGTAGTTGGAGAGGAGGAAGATTTCAGTCAAGGTTAAGAGCATCTCCAACCCTCTTATGTTGTAATGTCATGAATTAATTATGTGGCATGGTTTATTTAACATTGTGAAGAACACGTTGAATGACTTCATTTTAGTTACAAAATTATAATTTTTTTTACTCTAATGCAATCTTAGTAAAATGAACTAACATTGATTAATTTTGATTATGTGTAATCATATTATGCTTATTAATTTAAATTATGAAGTATAATGTCCACTATTAGACATACTCTTTCACAATGTCTTGTAAAAGTCTTGACATATCATCATTCACGTTTACTTTACAATGCGATTGGAGAAACAAAATTAAACAAAAAATTTAATTATTTATGTGGCATTGACATTATGTTGTAATAACATCAAGATTAGAGATACTCTAAGTACTTGTTGACTATGAGTTTGCCCGATGATGAGGAGGAGGAGAATACCGATTGATGTGTAGATAAAATGGGAGTTTGAGAGTGGAGTGACATTGGTTTATATGCGAAGAACTCGGATTCTTCCTTTCTTTGCTTGTAACATTAAATGATACTATTGTAGAATAGGCTTTGCAGGATTCGCGTAATTCAATTGATTGTGGTTTGGGTTTATGTCATTTCTTTCATGTATCATGTTTTTTTGTTAAACTAAACTGTCTTATGCAATGTGTGATACTTGATTTTCTCTAGGAAAATGAGTTGAGTAAATGTATTTAGCTTTAAAATTATAAAATAAAATAAAATTTTAGCTGGCTACAAATCCTAGTCTTTTAAATGCATCTCATTTCGATTAATAAAGTACTTAAAATATTCTTACGCTGCTTAGGTGGCAACATGCAAGTAAGTGGTAAAAGAGTACTTGCTATGAAATCATCGTCCACATTTTTTTTATTGTCAAGCTCCAGCTAAAAGATTGCCATGTAAAATAATAAGTTTTATGTTTGTGGAAATTAGATTGAAGTGCTTACTCACATATCTATCTTATTAAGTCTTAATGCTCTGAATTGAGTGAAAAGTATTCATAAATAGTTGAATGGTTCGAGTAATTTGATTGAATCGTTGAAATTTGCAAATTTGTTGCTAAAATTTATTTGTGAAAATCTCTGTAATAAAACAGCGATATCTCAATGTAGAATGGTCCAAATTGACTCAATCTTTTTATGGTAGAAAGTTCTTTCAATAAGCTACAAGTTATCTTTTAATCACTTTTTGAAATTCAGCGTTTTAAGGGGTCGAAATTGGGTTTGAAACTGATATACACGCTCTGCTCTGTCCATTTTCTAAGTTAAAACCTAAAACTAAAATCGCCATAACATTTTAAAGTAGATCCAAATTGTGCAAAACTTTTTTGATGAAAAGTTGAGACTTTAAGTAACAACTTTCATGCCGTAAGTTTTCGAAAATTCTAAAGTTAAATGGGTCGAAATGGTGTTTCAAAACTGAAAATCTGTCGTGACCCGTAATTTGTTGCTATGTTTGTGATGTTGTTTCAGTGTGCTTTAAATTTTCGGTCGTGATGGTTTTGATATATACATGTATATACATATATATATATATATACATATACATATATATAGGTTTGTTAAGTTATAATTTGTGTTTAGAGATGATATTAAAATCAAAGTTTATGGAACTATCAGTCGTTATCATTACAGGGTAATAAGTTATAAGGATAATATTTCCGAATAATTAGTTTTAAGGACAATTTACAGAAAAATGATAAATTCATTTATCATTATTTCTGTATAACTGAAAATGATAACTTCATTTATCTTTTTTTTGAAAATTATTTTTAAAACTAATTTTTTTAAAGTGTTAGTGCTTAAAACTTATTACCCTACGCAAAGAAGCCTATTAAATGAAAATCCCCTTTATGTTTTTAGGAAGCCTATTTTGTATGCTAAATAAAAGCATTTATATTCTTATTGCACATAAACTAGTATAATCTATTATTTGTAATGTATCATCGTAATTCCTCTTATACCATTTTTTTTCTAAATAGTTTTATTTTCGTTTCCAATAATAATAAAAAAATGTTTCACCGTGCTATTATTATTTGAGTAAATCAATAAAAAAATACAGTACATTTGAACAGTTGGTTCTTCACCCTTGTACGGTTGTGCTAGTTAAAGGACAAAAATTTGTATATAGCATTAAGAACACGACCTCAATATTTTTAACACAAGGACAAACATTCTCCTAAAAATTATTCATAAGAACAAACATTCTTTCAAAATTATTTATAAGGACAAACATTCTTCCAAAACTGCTACCGAACTAAAAACTGATACCTAAAAACTGCTATCGATAACTACAAGCTGATACCTATAAACTGTAAAAACTGATATCTAAAGAAAATTGTCCTTCAGGCTAAAATACTGAAGGTCTCTCCTTGAGGCTAAAATGCTGAGAAATTTTGTTCTTGACAATAATTTTCTATTATGCTCATCGATATTCATGTTTTAACGCCTTGAGTAGTCTCACACAAAGCAAAATTTTATGTGATTTAAATGCAAACCTACATCTTAAAACGGGTTATATTATGATTTGCAAATTGCAATTCAGTTATGTTGGTGATAATGTTGATAAGCAGGGTAAACCATTAACTTAAACATCACCTTCTAAATTGTAGATTACGTACAATCGGTAATTATTTCCACTCAAAGTAAGAGTAAATTATACTTATATTTTTTAATTAAAAGGTACCTACAATTGAAAGTTATTTTAATCTCATATTGTTGTAGTAGTGCCCTAAACCTATCTTTACTTTGCTAATTTACCTCAATTGTATAACTAAGATAAAATGCTATTAATGTCCATACATACATTTAACCACATTCATTATGTGATTTAATTGGAAACGTGACACTTTAAAACATATTAGTGTAGATGACCATGTATGCATGTTTAAGATGATAACGTTTGAAACTAATTTAAGATTCGCTAATATGGCATTTATTTAAAAGTTTGTGGCTAAAATACCGACAGTGAATAATTCACTTTCTTGAAATAATGTATTAATATTCAAACATTAAAAAAAATACCAATACAATTAGATATACAGGGTTTATAGTTTTAAAAGTGATTTTAAATTTTTATTTTTTATTTATTTTTTATTTGGAAGTGGAAACGTTTAAAAAGTGGCTTAAACCCATAAGAGCGTACACGCCAATTAAATATACAAGGCCCATGTACTGAACCCGACCGACCTGATAACATAACCCTAGCATACTTAATCCAAGTCGATGGTAATTTAGATTGGATCTAATGCAACATGAATTACCAAAATTTAGCAGAAGTGCTTCTGCTACTAATTGCAGGGCTGTCAACCGATTCAAAAAAATAAAAAATAAAAAAAAGTTAGTACGATAAAAAACAGTGAGAACGAGGGAAAATGACAAATTTTAAAAAAAAATTAAACTAAAGGACATGAAGTTTTTATTTTAAGCTAAAGGACAAATGCTAGTTATATTTAGTATTTTATTCAATTTTTACACTATACAAAATGCTAGTCGTAACCAGCATTATATTCAGTTTTACACTACACAAAATACTGGTTATAGCTAATATTGTCCTTCAGACAAAAAAATAAATCTTCTGTCCTTCAACCTAAAAAAATTTCTAAGCTTGTACTTGTGCCTATTTTACTGTGAAAAATATTTATTTACTTTTTATTAAGTTAGAACTTTATATCATATGCAATAAATTATGTGCATATTTGTATAATGAAATCAAGTTCGTTTGAGACGCGGTTTTGCCGTTGCGGTTGTTTCAAAGTACTTTACGTTATGAAGTTGGTTTGAACTCCAATTTAATTAATTAATTAATTTGTTTATTTTTGTAAATTAAAATAATTAACTAAATATAAATTAATTTTATTTCAAAATATACATTTCACATACTCCGTTCAAATACTTTGCTTTCAGCACACAAACGCATTCTCTCTTCATAAAAATTTTCGTTCAAATGCTCCGTTTAGATTCTCAGCTCGCTTCACAAAGAATGCACCCTAAATCTAAACTAAATCTCAACGAAGACTAAACTAAGAAGAAATATTATACAATTTAACTAGATTCTTCACTGGACCAAGGAATTAAGTACCAGAATACTACATGTTAATCACATTCTTCATTTAATATTGACACGCTTTCTATATTTTCGCATTCAAAGCCAGCTCAAGGAGTATAGTCTTTGGTATTCGTCGACCTTTCACTCTGTCGTCCAGGTACAAAAGGAATGAAAAAATCATATAAAAACGAAAGTAATTTGTCGTTTCTGCCTTGCCATAAAACCTAATAGTCAGGAACAAGGTCATTGTATTATATATCTTAAGATAGCGTCTTTAATGCAATTAATTATCGAACTGTGACAAACTTAAACATTGTGATATAATAAAGCAAGCACGCCACGAAGTAAGATACACTCACATGGAAACTGCAACCACCGCCCAAAACAAATGTTGTATAAAGGCTGGCTCCGTTTGGGAGTTTGTGGTAGCGGTTATGAGAAGTTTTGAAAGTATCGGTGTTGGCAGTCGCCAATCGTAGTGGTTTGATTGATTTACATGAAGTGTTGTTATAACCAATTAATACATTCATAAGAGTTTAATATACACCAGTTTTGAGAGTTTTCCACTAAAGTAACATTAAATATAAATATCCTTATACTTATTTCTTAGTTTTGTGAAGACTAATTCTACAATATAATTAGTGGGAGTATAATTGAAAACAAAAGTCATAACCCATCAATACATCCCAGTTAATAGGTTGAAAATTACCTTCAATATTACACTATACCGGTTTTCACTAGTTTTACAACGAACAATAACCAACGTGATGAAAAACCTACAAGCAGGAATTATGATAACACCTCAAATACAGAACCGTACAAAATCAGTTAAAACCGATAGAAAATAAACTCTCAAACGGAGCCTAATGGTGAATTTGTTTAGCGTGCAGATAGAGACGGAAGAGTGGCTTGTAAGAAGAATGGTTCGGAAAAAAGGAAGGAATACGTAGTTGTGTTAAGAAAGGAATATTTGAAATAGATATTTTAATTGTATATTTTTGTTATTATATTTTAGTTTTAATTATTTTTAATTAAGTAGTTAAATAATATAATTAAAAAGGATGACTTTCATTAATCATTGTGATAAAATATTCATAGTTAAAACAATTGTAATTACTATCACAAACATGTCATTTATAGATTTTTTATGAGTTTTCTTAAATTAAATAATTAATTAAGTATAACACAATACAACAAGTATATAACAGGAAGAAAACTCATTTTATTTCGAATAAGATTTTATTATAAAGTTAATAATTTATAATAAACTACAGAATTACCCCAATAGTATATCTCTAACTCTATCAATGACAACGAGCTCCGTCACATTGTGCAACTGTTTGTCGAATTTTACCCTTTATCATATAATATACTATAACGAAACTACTATCCTGGACGACATGAAGCTTTCTTTGCATAATCACCGGAATGTGATGTTCGATCCAGAGTATCCATCACTGATTATGTGAAACGCCGAATTGTAGTGCGTTCGATTCGACCATTTAATGAAACCTCCCACCAAAACATAGCCATCAATCCATATTCAACCGAAGTCAATTGCTCCTCTTTTTCTATGGTCAAAAAATATAGTTTCTTTCTCTTATCACTCCAGAAGAAAAGAATATTTTTTCTTATAACCATGTTATATGTCATATTTCTTAGAATAAAGATTTGTCTATTTAATCCACACACCAACAATGCCAGCCAAACCTTGACATCAACACTAATATGTTTTTTTTTAAACCCAGGAGAACCCGGCGGACCGATAAACTCCCGAGGAGGGTATAGTAAAGACGTCTGCTGATCCAAGCCCCCATACCCCGGGTAAATTTATATAGGATAGGGAAGCGCATGGTAAGAATCGAACATGGGTCTTTTTATCAGAACTCAGACCTCCTTTCCACTGCGCCACATCCACGGCCGCTTTTCAAGATTATAATTTGTGTTGCATCCTTTCACCCACTTCGAATATCATTTACTTGCACCATTCTATTGTACTGTTTAAATCTCAACGAAGACGAAACTAAGAATAAAAATTCTGCAATTTAACTAGATTCTTCACTGGAATAAGGAATTAAGTAACAGAACACTACAAGTTAATTACTGTTTTCATTTAATATTAACAAGTCTGTATATTTTCTCATTCAAAGGCAACTGGTCTTTGGTATTCGTGACCTTTAACTTTGTCGTGTGCAGGTACATGGAATGAGAAAAAGATATAAAAACAAAAGTAGCTTGTGGTTTCTGCCTTGCCATAAAAATATCATTTTGAACCTAATAGTCAGGGACAAGATGATTTTATTAATATATATCTTAAGATATCGTCTTTAATGCAATGAATTATCTAACTACGACAAACTTAAATAATGAGATATAACAAGGGAAGCATGCCACGGAGCAAGATATACTAACATGGAAATGGAAACCACCGCCCAAAACCATTCTTATATATACTATAAGGGTGAAATTGTTTAGCATGGAAGATAGGGACGAAAGAGTGGCTCGAAAGAAGAATGGTTTGGAAAAGAGGAATGCGTCGTTGTGTTGGAAAAAAAGCATTTGGAATTGATATTTTAATTGTTTATTATAAATAACTATTTTTTTAGTGTATATCTGTTTTAGTTATATTTTAATTAAGCAGTTAAACAATATAATTAAAAAAAACTTTCATTAATCATTGTAATAAAATACTTATAATTATAACAATTGTAATTACTATCACAAACACATCATTTATAGACTTTCTGTGAGTTAACTTAAATTAAATAATTATTAAAACTATAACATAATACAACGAGTATATAATAGAAATGAAACACATTTTATTTCGAACGAGATTTTATTATAGAGCTAATAATTTACAATAAATTATAGAATGACCTCAAGAGTATACTTCTAACTCTATTACTGACAAACGAGCTCTGTCACTCTTTATATTAGAATATACGATAATAGAACCATTGTCCTGATTGATATGAAGTTTTTTTGCATGATCATTGGAATGTGACGTTTGACCTAGAGTATCGACCACTGATTGTGTGAAACGCCGAAGTACGTTCGGTTCAATCGTTTCATGAAAACGGCCTACCAAAACTGAGTTAACGATCCATGTCTAACCGAAGTTCAACGAAAATCAAACACTCCCCTTTTTCATGTGTTCACTTGTAAAAATCAACCGGTCGCATGTGTAAAGAGTCGGAAAAAAAAATCAACCGAAGTTCAACGAAAACCAATCCGTGTAATGATGAAGGTGTTGAACATGATTCATCTCAAGTAATGTTATCTATTTTTAAACAACATGGTCAGCCTGTAGAAAAACTTATGGAAATATGGTTAAACGACAGAAAATTACCACGTGACAAAAACATATGTACTTCTTAATTGCGTTGAAGTTGCACTATTTGTTAGGTATTGTTACTTAATAATTTTCGATATGTGAATTTTTAAATTTATATTTATTTCAATCATATATAAAAAAATATGTGCAATATATAATATTTTCATTATTTACGAATCACAATATTCATGCCACGATCTCAGTAAAGAATTTGTTGATTGGTTTTCAAACTACGTTTATGATCCGAGAAATTATGTCATCGACGAACACTACAAGGGGAAACGCGATTTCCGACGGTCAAAAACCGTCGGCGGCCGTCGGAAAAAGCCGTCGGAATTTACTGCGTCGGGGAGCAGTACTTCCGACGGCTTCCGACGGTGCCTGTCGAACAAATTTCCGACGGGTTCCAACGGTTTCCGGCGGTTTCCGACGGATGTCGACATGTGTCGGGATCCGTTGGAAACCGTCGGGAATAATGAGCTACCACTACTAGAAAGGCTTCGTATAGCGGCGGAGATTAGCGACGGCTAAAAAAAGCGGCCGTCGCTATCCGTCGCTAGCCGTCGCTATACGCAATATACAGATCTGGCCGAGAGCAACAGCTTCTTCATTTCCTCTCCCCCAAATTTCCTTCCTCCTTCCCCCTCCGACGCCCCCTGTCACCGTAGCCGCCGCCCCAGCCTTCAACGCCTCCAAATCACCCAAATTTACGTCGGTATGCTTCTAATCTCTTGTTTGAATGTAAATTTGATGTTTTTAGGTTTAGTTTAAACCCTAAGTCAATTATGATTTGTTGTAAGATTGAGATTTGTTGTTAAATTGGGTATTAGTAGTGTTGTTAAATTAGGTATTAGTAGTGTTGTATGTTGATTTGGTAGATTAATTAGTTTATTATCATGAACTTGAATTATTTAGTATTATATTAATTAGTTTATCATGATCAAGTTGAATAAATGGTTGATGTAGATGATTAGTGTTGGCGATTAACATGGTTAGTTGTTTTAGGTGAAAAAATAGTGTATATTAATGATTAACTTGGTTATTGATAAATTTACATGAAAGTATTTCATAGTTTATGAAATTGATAAATTACAAATTTAAGTTGTTAAAATCTAAATTCTGCAAATATGAGTATTACAAATTACAGTATTGTACAAAAATAAAGTTTATATAGTATTGTACAAATTTAAGTTTGATAAATTACAAATTACAGTATTGTACAAAAATAAAGTTTATATAGAAAATTAAAAAATGAATATGAGAGCATTAAAAATTCTACAAATATCTTATTTTTAAAAAAAAAATTAGGAAATGACTTTAAAAACAACTGATATTGTACTGAAATCTATTTTGTAATGAAATTAAGAAATGAATATAACAACAACAAAGATTACGCTAAAATCTATGTCGTAAAAAAATAAAGAAATGAATATTGAACTAAAATTGTTAATTGAATGTTGAACTAAAATTTAAATATACAAATTTATTAAATAAAATTTCTGTGAAAGTGATTGATACATGCTATGTAGTAGTGAATTTCTATAATTGTTCTGTGATAATATTGTTTTTCTATAGTAGATATGTCTGGCAGGAGACGAAGTATGACAGGCACGCCATCCCCATCTCCCGGTGCAGGTGGCAGTGGCACTGCACCGGACTTACGTCCGATTGCAGAAGTTGTTCCTAGAAGTGCTGGGTAAGTATCAATTTTATTTAAAGTATAAGTTTTAAAATCCATTAAACATGTATATCATAACTTTTGCAGTGGCTTTGAGGTGGAACCATCAGATTATATTTTACAGGTTTCGAGAAAGGCATTTCAGAGCCGCATGGATGGTTATTGGCCTCGCTGGGACGACATCCCCCCTCACGTCAAAAACGCAATACAAGCGGATTTACTTGTAAGTAGTAGTTTGAATTTCAGTTGTAAATTAATATAATGTATATAACTTAAAATAATTTTAATTTACAGGCTGCAGTCTGCGTTGACCCTGACGACTTGGACATTTTTTTAAATCACAGGAACAAACGAATGAGAAAAAATTACAGGGATACATTGTCTAAGGCTAAGAATGCAGGGAAAAAGCCGAACTGGATGGGTGAGAATGTATGGAATGAATTTCTTCGGCTTTGGGACAGTCCGGCAATAAAAGTAAGTAAAATATGTTTTCTTTATTATTTAAATCTAATATAAATCTCGCAAGATATATACGTGATAATTTATCTTAATTTGTAGGAGTTATCTGCGCGGAACCGGGCAAACAGGAATAAAAATCCTGCATTGCACCGTGGTGGCTCCAAATCCTTTCAGGAGCACAAGAGAGAGCTGGTAATTAAATTTATAAACTGTGTTTACATTTTATTACAATATTTTATAATCAGATTAGCAATAATATTTATATATTTTCAGGCCGCGAGATACAACCGCGAGCCCACTATGGCCGAGCTGTTCATGGCCACGCATGCCGTGGAGAGGACTGACGAAGAGGGCAATGTTTCGTACGAGTGGACGGATGACAAATCACAATCCGTAATGGTAAATTAATTTATTGTTAATAACAATATTTTGTCTTATTTTATTTTCAAAAATTTGAAATTAGGTTTTTATCGTGTAAAATAATTGTTTGTAATCGCAGGAGAGGTACGAAGTAGAGCGGGCTCGTGTAGCACAGTCCACTGGTCGGGAAGAGCTTACGTTAGAGCAGAACCATATTTGGGATGCTATTATTGACCCGCCTTCTCGGACCAGTCGACGGTATAGCTATGGAAATGTGGAGGTAAATTTTGACATGTACTAATATATAAATTTACTCATGCATATGAATAGTTAAATAACTTTAGTAATATTATATATATACTAATATATAAATAATTATGAACTATTTTACAAGCGATGAGAATGCAAAGTGCATACAGGAGGTCGCAGCAAGAGGCGGAGATTGCTCAGTTGAGGGCGACGGTGGAAGAAATAAATGATTGGAGGAAGAGTTTCTTTGAGCAACAACTGGATGAGCGGATTGCGGCTTATTTGCAACAGCATGGGACGATGCCTGGAGAGGACGGCAGCGATGGCGAGGAGTAGGTATGTTTGTTTGCTCGTGTTATAGTTTGGTATATACACATTTTGGTTGGTTTGGTGTATATATATTTCAGGATATTATGTACATATTTTGATAACTTCTAGTTGATGGATTTGGTTGGTTATTATGTATATATATGTCGGGATATTATGTAGAAATTTCGGGTTACTATGTATATATTCTGGTTAATGGATTTGGTTGGATTTTATATTGTTTGATTTGGTTGGATTTGAAAATGAGATTTGGTTGGATTTTATATTGTTTGAATGTATAGTGATGTTATATGATGGATATATGATGGCTATAGTTGATGAATATAGTGTATATTGGCTGTGATGATGTTATATGATGGTTGTTGTTTGAAGTGTGGAAGGGCTGTGCAAGCTCAAAAATTTTGCTTCAAATTAGCGACGGCTAGCAACGGCCTGTAGGATGCCAGATAGCGACGGCTAGCGACGCCTAATTTGCAAAAAAATTGTGTCGCTTAGCGACGCCTAGTGACGCCAGTTGGTCGTTGGAAAATTTCCACGTGGCACATTTGCAGTCGCGAGCCGTCGCTATTTTGGTGACGGAACCGTCGCTAAAGCCGTCGCCATACTATTGGGCGACGAGGCAAATAGCGACGACTTTTAGCGACGGCCGGCGACGGCTAAAAGCCGTCGCTATCTGCTGCCGTCCTTGTAGTGTACAGGCCGTCGGTAGCCGTCGGAAATTTTGACCTGTAAGTCGTCGGGAGCCGTCGGAAGCCGTCGGAATTCTGCTGTGTTTTTTTTTTAAATTTTCGCTGCAAATATAGCCTTCCAACAATATTTCTCTTCCAAACACTATTATATCAATACTGTACAATCCAGTATAAAATATTCCAACCAAATATCAAAATCCAAACTACACAATATTCAATAAACACACAAATAAATAAAATTAAATAAAAAAATTACATAATATACATAATCATCCCAACATTGACAATAATCATAACAGTAGTGTTCTATCATGTTATGAATACACAAAATCATCAACATCCTCATCCACATCGTCATACAACCATAAAACCAAGTGTATCAAACGTATTTATACATAAATCAACAATTAAATCACCCGTCTACCAAATCATTCAAAACTAAAACAAAACATACCTGAACGAGCAAGCAAGCAAGCAATGAATCAATCTCCGCCAGATCCAGAGCCAGCTGAGGAAGGGAAGCGGCCACCAAACTGCTGCATGTACTCTAACAACTGTGTGGTCTGCATGGCCTGTTGGCGGTTCTGCTCCTCCAGTTGGGACACTCTAGTCCGCAATTCTTCTATATCGGCTAGATCGCTCTGACCTCTATTCCGCCGACCCCGTTTCTGACTGCTGGACTGCAACAATGGAAAAATGAATAAAATTCAAGTTTATTGTTTTGAAAAGGTCAAAATATCAAATTTGAAGTATTTTAAGAAAATGTAAATTATTTACCGCTAGATTTCCAAATCCGTATCGTCGACCATGCTCTGCTGGATCCATAACGGACTCAAAAATAGCGTCCTCCTCATCGGTCGTCAGCTGATCTCGACCCGTATCAGCAAGGAGTTTCTACCGCTGCTCCATAAACTTCTCCTGCATTAACAAATTAATAATATCATATCTTATATCATTATAGTTTAACAGTTAAAACAATTACTAATACTGAATAAAATGAAATATGCTTACATGGCTTTTGCTAGATTTATCGTCCTGTCATGTATACGAAACAGTCCCGTCTGGATTAACATGCTCGACAGCATGCGTACGGGTGAACACGTCCATATAGCTGACAGGACCATGTGTCTCGGCTTCCTGAAGTTGATCGTTACATACAATTATTATACATTTAAAATCATATAGCATAAACTATTTACATTTATTATTCAGTAAATTTGGATACGTTTTATCGAAATGCTTCCATGCTTCTCCATCGGCCGGATGTGTCAATGTACCCTCTTCCTCCGTTCTCACGCTATGCCATCTCATATTAGATGCAGTTACAGAAGATGCATATAATCTTTGAAGTCTTGGAGTTATGGGTAAGTAATGCATACGCTTGTACGGAACTTCCTTCCCCTTCTTTTTTCTTAGTTTGTATCTCTCCTGGTTACAAACTTTATAATTTCTAAGGTTTGCGTCTTCTTTCCAAAACAACATGCAGCCTTTTAAACATGTATCTATTTTCTGATAAGGTAAACCAAAAGCCGACATAAGTTTTTTAACTTCGTAGTGATTTTCACACATTAGATTATCGGGCGGCATATGTCTTTTTGCAGCTTGTACAACAGCCGTAAACCCAGCTTCAGTGATGTTGTATTTTGACTTCATCGCAATGTATTCTGCGATTACTGACAGCTGAGTGCCGCTTTACAACCATCCCAAATAGGTTTCTTAGCAGCATCTAGTAAATCATAAATTTTTTTTGCTTCAATATTTGGTTCTTCAACATTTCCATCATCTTCGTCAACTTCAACCATAGGAAACATTGATCGTGCTGCATCTTCGACCATATTTTCTATACGGGTCATCGAAACTATTTCGTTAACGACACTTTCAGACTGTACAGAAGTATTTGCTACAACTTTTCCATGCTGATCCCAAACATAATACTCGGCTGTGAAACCGTGTTGGCACAAATGAACTTTCACAATATCTGGTAACAAATACTTCAAATGTCTACACCTACTACACGGACAACGAATTTCTAAATCGTTTCCGTTATTACTTAAACCGAATTCAACAAACACGTTTATACCATTATAAAAATCTTCTTTTATTGAGCCCCTCAGTCCTTTTCTTTGATATATCCATCTCCTCCGATCAACAAAATAATCAATCATTTTTCCTATTTGACAAAATGAGAAGTTCAAAATTTAATATTTATTTTGAAGAATACAAATTCGAAAAAGATTATTTTCATGGTCGTATAATATTTGAATTTAAAGAACAACTTCACAAATTTAAAAATATTTTCAAATATAGCACATTTTATTTTTTAACGTATCGATATAAAAAATTGTATAATTTTTTTTTCATTGGTCAGGCATCCTACTTCCCATTACAAACACGGTAAGCATTTACATTTCGTATATTACTTCGTCTCAAACAATTCTAATGATGAATTTGTTTAACATGGAGATAGGGACGGAAGAGAGGCTTGAAGGAAGAATGGTTCGGAAAAAAGAAATGAATGCGTAGTTGTCTTACGAAAGGAATAATTGAAATAGATATTTTAATTGTTTATTATAAATAATTATTATTTTTATTATATTTTTGTTTTAATTATTTTTAATTAAGTAGTTAAATAATGTAATTAAAAAAGACGATTTTCATTAATCATTATGATAGAATATTCATAATTATAATTACTATCACAAACATGTCATTTATAGATTTTTTGTGAGTGTTCTTAAATTAAATAATTAATTAACTTTAATATAATACAACATGTATATAACAGAAAAAAACTCATTTTATTTCGAAGAAGATTTTATTATAAAACTCATAATTTATAATAAATTACAGAATTGTCCCAATAGCATATCTCTAACTCTGTCAATGGTAAACGAGCTCCGTCACACTATGCAACTGCTTGTTGGATTTTACCCTTTATCATATAATATACGATAACGAAACCACTATCCTGGACGACATGAAGCTTTCTTTGCATAATCACCGGAATGTGATGTTCGATCCAGAGTATCGATCGATGATTGTGTGAAACGCGGAAGTGCGTTCGATTCGCTCGTTCCATGAAAACGTCCCACCAAAACAGATTCATCAATCCATATTCAACCGAAGTTCGACAAAAATCAACCGCTCTCTTTTTCCATGTGTGCAGTTATCAAAAAATATAGTTTCTCTCCCTTATCAATTCAGGAGAGTGAGAGAGTTCCTTCTCGTTACCATGTTATATGTCATATTTTTTAGGGGAGGGAGATTTATCCATTCTATTGTACTGTTTAAATCTCAACGAAGAGGAAGCTAGAAAAAAATTCTACAATTTAACTAATTCTTCGCTGGAACAAGGAATTTAGTAACAGAACACTACAAGTTAGTTATTGTTTTCATTTAATATTAACATGTTTGTATATTTTCTCTTTCAATGGCAGCTCAAGTAATAGTCTTTGGTATTCGTCGACCTTTAACTTTGTCGTGTCCAGGTACATGGAATGAGAAAAAGATACAAAGACAAAAGTAACTTGTGGTTTCTGCCTTGCCATAAAATATCATTTTGAACCTAATAGTCAGGGACAAGATGATTTTATTAATATATATCTTAAGATATCGTCTTTGTCTTTAATGCAATGAATTATCGAACTAAGACAAACTTAAATAATGAGATATAACAAGGCAAGCATGCCACGAAGCAAGATATACTAACATGGAGATTGCAACCACCGCCCAAAACCAATCTTATACTATAAGGGTGAGATTGTTCAGCATGGGAGATGGGAACTGAAGAGTGGCTCGAAAGAAGAATGGTTCGGAAAAGAGGAATGCGTTATTGTGTTGGAAAAAAAAATTTGGAATTGATATTTTAATTGTTTATTATAAATAACTATTTTTTTAGTGTGTATCTGTTTTAGTTATATTTTAATTAAGCAGTTAAACAATATAATTAAAAAAGAAAACTTTCATTAATCATTGTAATAAAATATTTATGATTATAACAATTGTAAAACTATCACAAATACATCATTTATAGACTTTCTGTGAGTCAACTTAAATTAAATAATTATTTAATTATAACATAATACAATGGGTATATAACAAAAAGGAAACAACTTTTATTTCGAACGAGATTTTATCATAGAGTTAATAATTTACAATAAATTACAGAATTGCCTAAAGAGCATACCCGTAACTCTATCACCGACAAACGAGCTCCGTCACCCTTTATATTAGAATATACGATAACAGAACCGATGTTCTGATTGATATGAAGTTTTCTTTGCATGATCATTGGAATGTGACGTTTGACTTAGAGTATCGACCATTGATTGTGTGAAACGCCGATGTGCATTCGATGCGATCGTTTCATGGAAACGGCTCACCGAAACTGAGTCAACAATCCATGTCTAACCGAAGTTCGACGAAAATCAAACACTCCCCTTTTTCATGTGTTCACTTGTAAAAATCAACCGGTCGCATGTGTAAAGAGTCGGAAAAAAAAATCAGCCGAAGTTCAACGAAAACCAATCCGTGTAATGATGAAGGCGTTGAACATGATTCTTTTCAAGTAATGTTATCTGTTTTTAGACAACATGGTCGACCTGCAGAAAAGCGTATGGAAACATGGTTAAACGACAGAAATTACCATGTGGCAAAAACATATGTACTTCTTAAGTAATGTGATATAACAAGGCAAGCATGCCACGAAGCAAGATACGCTAACATAGAAACTGCAACCACCGCCCAAAACAAATGTTATACTCTAAGGATCAGTTTGGAAGTTTGTAGCGGTTATGTGAAGTTTTGAGAGTATCTGATCTTCAACGATTGTAACGATTTTGATTGATTTACATGAAGTGTTGTTATAACCGATTAATGCATACTTGAGAGTTTAATATACACCAGTTTTGAGAGTTTTTCACTGAAGTAACATTAAATGTACATCTTTGTGTTTATTTCTTAGTTTGGTGAAAACTAAATCTGCGATATAATCAGCGGGAGTATGATTGAATACAAAAGTTATAACCCATTAAAATATCCCAATTTAATAGATTGAGACATACCTTCAAAATTATTCGGTTTTTACTTGTTTTATAACAAACAATAACCGACGTGAAAAAAAACTTACAAGCAGGGGTTATGATAACACGTCAAATACAGAGCCATACAAAACCACTTAAAACCGATAGAATATAAACTCCGAAGCGGAGCCTAATGGTGAATTTGTTTAGCATGGAGATAAGGGCGAAAGAGTGGCTTGAAAGAAGAACGGTTCGAAAAAAGACAGGAATGTGTAGTTGTGTTACGAAAGGAATATTTAAAATAGATGTCTTAATTGTTTATTATAAATAATTGATTTTATTATTATATTTTTGTTTTAATTATTTTTAATTAAGTAGTTAAATAATGTAATAAAAATAAATATTTATAATTACAACAATTGTAATTACTATAACAAACATGTCATTTATAGATTTTTTGTGAGTGTTCTTAAATTAAACAACTAATTAAGTATAACACGGTACAACAAGTATATAATATAACTCATTTTATTTCGAACAAGATTTTATTATAAAGCTAGTGATTTATAATAAATTACAGAATTGCCCCAATTGCAAACCTACGTCTTAAAACACATGTTATTATGATTCGTAATTCACATTTAAATTGTAGATTATGATCGGAAATTGTTTCCACTCGAAGTAAGAGTAAATTATGCTTATTTTTTAACTAAAAGGTACCCACAATTAAATGTTATTTTAATTAGGGCTTCGTGCGACAAATCCCCATCGTTAATTAGCCTACCTAATAGATTATGTAAATAAGACACCTTCGCATTCATTTTTTCCAAATTCAAACATTAAAAAATTCATTATTATAATGTATTATTATAATGCAGTTATTTATTGCATTTGAAAATGCAGGTAAAAACTGCAAAATATTAATCCAGCTTTTAACTGCATTCTATAAATGCAGTTAAAAACTACAACATATTAACGCAGTTTTTAACCGCATTAATATTAAAAATGCAGTTTTTAACTGCATAAAAAAAATGTGGTTAAAAACTGCTATATAAAATTATGTTTTTTAAAATTTTATTTTTAGATATTAACAATGGACATCGTTGAAAAATTTATTGAATTTGTGATTTAATGGTGAAAATGATTCTTCAATTCGATTAGTATACAAAAAGTTAACACATTTTAAAGATTGAAAATAAATGAGTTGATGAATGCTAATATTGTAGGATGTGATGTTTGAGGAGTATGAATCTAATTTATATAATAGGGGCTTTGCACGAAAGGTCTCTATTTCTGATGGTGTTATAAGAAAAATCCCTGTAGAAATAAGTATGTAAATTAAGTCTCTATTTTTTCTAAATAAGAAAACGCAAGTTAGCTTGCGCTTTTTAAAATTTCAAAATTTTCAAAATCAGAAAGCGCAAACTAGCTTGCGCAAGTTATCTTGCGCTTTTCAAAAATTTTAAAAGTTTTAAAATTTTCAAAAAAATTTCAAAATCAAAAAGCGCAAACTAGCTTGCGCTTTTCTGATAAAAATTGCAAGTTAACTTGCACTTTTCAAAATTTTCGAAAATTTCGAAAAATATTTCAAAATCAGAAAAGTGCAAGTTATCTTGCATTTTCTGTCAGAAAAATGCAAGACACTTTGCGTTTTTTTACTTTTGAAAAATAGGAACCAAATTTACAAATTCATTTCTGCAGGGAGTTTTTATATAACAGCATCAAAAACAGGGACCTGTGACTCTTTTCTTGTATATAATTAGCGAGTAATGGGCATGCTTTCCAGTTCAATTATGAAACAACAACCCAAGATTAATATTCTAATTTTAATTTCATATTGTTGTAGTAGTTTGCACTAAACTTATCTGTAGTTTGCTAATTTGCCTATGTGTATTGCTCAAAATAAAATGCTATTAGTGTCCATATTTGCATTGAACCACGTTCATTTTATGTGATTTAATTGGAAACTTGACTCTTAAAACACATTAGTGTAGATGACTATGTATGTTTTGGATATGCCGTGAAAGAGTTTGCATATCATCTTATTATCAAAAGTTTGTGATGGCCAAAGAAAAATGGGACACGTAGTTTTCTAGCGAGTATGCATGTTTAAGCTAATAACGTTTGAAACTAATTTAGGATTCACTAATACGGTATTTATGTAAAAGTTTATGGTTAAAGCAAATACGGTGAATAATTCACTTTCTTGAAATAATGTATTAATATTCAAACATCAAAAACAAACTTCAATACAATTAGATATACAGGTCTTATAGTTCCAAAAGTGACTCTTTTTTTTTGCAAGTGGAAACGTTTAAAAATTGGCTTAAACCCATAAGAGCGTACAGGCCTATTAAATATACATGACCCATATACTGAACCCGACCGACCTGATAACGTAACCCTAGCATGCTTAGTCTAATTCGATGGTGATTTAGATTGGATCCAATGCAAAATGAATTACCAAAATTTAGGAGGAGTGCTTCTGCTACTAATTGCAGGGCTGTCAACCAATTCAAAAAAAAAGAATATAAATAAATTAATTTAATTAAATAAACTCTAAAACCCGTCTTAATCCATATTCGAAAAGTAGATAAATATTCGATATCCGAAAAAACGGATCTGGTGCGGATACGAAGACATTCACATCCGAAAATTATCCATTCGATTTTTTTTAATTATATTTTAAATTACGCGTATTTTAATACAATATTTATTAAGTTAGAAGTTCATATTATACACCCTAAATTATATGTATTTTAGTATAATGAAATTATGTCCGTTCAAGACGCAGTTTTTGTCGTTGCGGTCTTTTCAAAGTGCTTTATATTATGAAGTCGGTCTGAACTAAATCCGAAAATTTAAAAATTGACAATTTAATTAATTAATTTTCGCAAATTATTGATACATATTATTAATTAAAAAATAAATAATTGATTAAATATAAATCAATTTTATTTTACAAGAAAAGAGGCACTGGTCCCTGTTTTTGATGTTGTTATAGGAAAAGTTCATGCAGAAATGAATATGTAAATTTGGTCCATATTTTTGAAAAATAATAAACGCAAGTTGCCTTGCACTTATTTGACAGAAAATACAAGGTAACTTGCACTTTTCTGTTTCTGAAATCTTTTTCGGAATCTTCAAAATTTTATAAAACGCAAGTTATCTTGCACTTTATATCAGGAAAGCGCAAGCTAGTTTGCGCTTTCGGATTTTGAATTATTTTTTTTGAAATTTTTGAAAAGTTTGAAATTTTTGATAAGCGGAATGCGCTTTCTGATTTTGAAATTTTTCTAAAATTTTTGAAATTTTTAAAAGGCGCAAGCTAATTTGCACTTTCTGATTTAAAAAAAACAGGTATCTAATTTACATACTTATTTCTACAGGGAATTTTCTTGTAATAACATCAGAAACAGAGACTTTTCGTGCAAAGCCCCTTTATTTTAAAATATGCATTTTAAATACTCCATTCAGATTCTCCATTCGCAGCATATAAACGCATTCTTTGTTCATAAAATTCTTCATTCAAATACTCCATTCAAATGCTCCGCTCAGATTCTCTGCTCAATCCAGAAACAACGCATTCTAAATGTCAACGAGGAGGACACTAAGAATAAAAATTCTAATTTTACAATTTAACTAAGATTCTTCACTGGACCAAGAAATCAAGTACCAGAATAGTACAGCTTAATCACATTCTTCATTTAATATTGATACGCTTTGTATATTTTCTCCTTCAAAGATAGCTCAAGGAATAGTCTTTGGTATTCGTCGACCTTTCACTTTGTCGTCCAGGTACATGAAATGGAATGAAAAAATCATATAAAAACGAAAGTAATTTGTCGTTTCTGCCTTGCCATAAAACCTAATGGTCAGGAACAAGGTCATTGTATTATATATCTTAAGATAGCGTCTTTAACGCAATGAATTATCGAACTGCGACGAACTTAAATAATGTGATATAATAAGGCAAGCAGGCCACGAAGTAAGATACACTCACATGGAAACTGCAACCACCGCCCAAAACAAATGTTGTTTAAAGGCTCCGTCTGGCAGTTTGTGGCAGCGGTCGTGAGAAATTTTGAAAGTATCGGTGTTGACCGTCGTCGATCGTAGCGGTTTTGATTGATTTATATAAAGTGTTGTTATAACCAATTAATACATTTACAAGAGCTTAACATACACCAGTTTTGAGAGTTTTCAGCTAAAGTAACATTAAATATAAATATCCCTGTGTTTATTTCTTAGTTTTGTGAAGACTAATTCTGCAATATAATTAGTAAGAGTATAATTGAAAACAAAATTTATAACCCATCAATACATCCGAGTTAATAGGTTGAAAGTTACCTTCAATATTACAGTATATCAGTTTTCACTAGTTTTATAACGAACAATAACCAACATGAAAAAAAAAATACTTACAAGCGTGAATTATGATAACAACTCAAATACAGAACCGTACAAAACCAGTTAAAATCGATAGAAAATAAACTCTCAAACGGAGCCTAATGGTGAATTTGTTTAGCATGCAGATAGAGATGGAAGGGTGGTTTGCAAGAAGAATGGTTTGGAAAAAACAAAGGAATATTTGAAATAGATATTTTAATTGTATATTTTTGTTATTATATTTTAGTTTTAATTATTTTTAATTAAATAGTTAAATAATATAGTTAAAAAGGACGACTTTCGTTAATCATTATGATAAAATATTCATAGGTAAAACAATTGTAATTACTATCACAAGGATGCCATTTATAAATCTCAACGAAGAGGAAACTAGAAAAATATTCTACAATTTAACTAGATTCTTCACTGGAACAAGGAATTTAGTAACGGAACACCACAAGTTAATTACTGTTTTCATTTAATATTAACATGTTTGTATATTTTCTCATTCAAAGGCAGCTCAAGGAATAGTCTTTGTTATTCGTCCACCTTTAACTTTGTTGTCGAGGTACATGGAATGAAAAAAACATATAAAAACGAAAGTAACTTGTCGTTTATGCCTTGCCATAAAAGTATTACTTTAAACCTAATAGTCAGGGACAAGATCATTTTATTATATATTTCTTAAGATAACGTGTATAATGCAATGAATTATCGAACTGTGACAAACTTAAAAAATGTGATATGTTAGGCAAGTACGCCACGAAGCAAGATATGTTAACATGGAAACTGCAACCACCGCCCAAAACAAATCTTATACTATAAGGGTGAATTTGTTTAGCATGGGAGATAGGGTCAAAAGAGTGAGTCGAAAGAAGAATGGTTCAAAAAAGAATGCATTCCTGTACTGCGGGGAATATGAAATAAGATATTTTAATTTTTTATTATAAATAATTATTCTTCTTCTTGTATTTTTTTTAGATAAGCAGTTAAATAATATAACTAGTACAACCGTAAAACGGTGGAAAACCGACCGTTTTAAAATCATACGAATTCAAACAAAATATGTATTGTAACTTTTCATTAGCGTTAAACTAGTCAATTACACTAACTGAACAAAAATATATTTTAATTATTAAATGGGTGATGAAGAAGACAATTGTAGGAATCCTACTTTATCTTCTGGTCAAACTTGGGGAAATCAACATTCGAGAATCAACATTTCAGAATCTGAAACCGCGGAACCGAAAGGTGGGAAAATGGTAAAATGGTCACCGGACGAGCAAGCTGAATCAACATTCTGCTGGGTTGAATGCTCTAGAAATAATAAGAAAGGTACGAGCCAAAGTGAATCCTCCTTTTGGACTGATGTACGCAATCTGTTCAACCTTTGAACTCCAAACAGCCCCCGAGATCGGTAGATTCTTTAAAGTAGTCGTGGAAAAGAATAAACGCCGCTTGTCAACGTTGGAAAGAAATAATAGCTAGCATGCATTCTAGACAGCAAAGCGGGGCAAACGACTTGGATCTGGTAAATTTTTGAATTTTGGACTTTAAAATAACAAGTTTTATGTTTAATTCATCAAATAGTACTTCATCCTCTGCAGCTCAATCAAGCAAATACATTGTATATGTTTGAACATAACAATCAATCTTTCAACTTTCAACATTGCTACGACATACTAGAAAAAGAGGAAATATGGAGCCGGGTACGACAAGAACATTCAGCGCTGCACTTTCTTCCTAAAAAGATGAGCGATGAAACCAGCCCCGGTAGTTCCGATCCGCATGAGGACACCCCCTTCACAACTAGTTTAGGTGGTCGGCCTCCAGGAAAGTTCAAGGGGAAGAAAAAAACCGCCCTCGATTACAGCGCTCATTACGAAAATATTGGACAGCGTATGGCGGCCGTGGAAGATGCAAACAAATTATATCTGGAAACAAAAGAAACAAAGAGAATTGAAAGGGCAATGGAAAAACAACGGCGGCATGATGAAAAACAGAAGTTAAGAAATGATGAGCTACACTACACCAAAACAGTCATTTGGCAACATTTTTTTTTTCCATTTGGCGACACTTATATGGGTTGCATTTTAGTCTCGCTAATAAGTGTCGCTATCCAATATAAGTGTTACTGAAAATAAAAATTTACACTTTTAAATACGGCGACACTTATTTTCGTTGTAAGCCTTGATTTAATTGGAGTTAATTGAAATATACTAGGGCAAAATTGTAATTGAATAACATATCACGCTTAACCCTAACCACGCTTATCCTTGGCCGTATTTTCCCCAAATCGTTTCCCTACGTTCATTCTCCAACCGCCCCTCCTTCATCATCAACCCCAACGATGTTAATCAAAACTTCCACCTGCGACAAGCAATATACCGCCACGCACTCGCAGAAGAATACCGCCAGAAACCTTAAAAGCACCACCGCGCATTTCGAATCTGCCTTCAACTCAAAGCCTGAAGCAAATAAAAATCTAAACCTTGAAATCAAGTTTCAGCCTTCAACCTGGAAAGCAAGCGCAGGGTTTCTGAAATAAATTAAGGCAAGTGAATTTCTTTTATAAATTTGAATATGATGTTGTTAATCGGTAATAAAGCAAAGAATTTAAGCAATGGTATTAATCAGTTGCAGGATACAAATCAAGTTCAAAGATTAAAATTAATTTCTAGGTTAAAGCTGTAGATCTACTCTCTTTTGCATAAAAAGATTTCAAAACTGTAAGTAATCTAAAATTGCTGTTATTGAGGAATTAAGTCAATGAATATAACAAAGAGTAAGCAAGAATTTTCATTTACAACTTGCAGATCTAAACTTCAAAGAAAAAAAAATTTAAAGTAGGAAAAGGAAGTAAAAGAAAAAAAGGTTTCCAGGTTCTGGTTCTCTGTCTCAACAGCAACCAGGTGAGCAAACTTATTGTAACGACCCAGAATTTTTGATAATTAAAATTTGAATATTTAATTAATTTTAAATATTAACAAGTGGAATTAAGAAGTCGAATGATTTATTTTTCGAATATTGGATTTAATTTGATAATTAAATCGATAAATTAATAATTGAAATTCCAGAGATAATTAAAAATCGAGTTTAAAATGATTGAAAATGATTTAGGAAATTTTATTTAATCATACTGGAGTTATAGAAATATTTTAGAACTCTTAAAATTGAAATTGGAGTTAATCTGTGAAAATTGAATATTTTAATATTTAATCATCGACTGCCAATTTTCGAACAGTCTCAGAATTGAACGAGACCAGTTCTATTGGATCCGTAATAGTTAGTTATTATCGGATTTCAATTTTCGTATCCATCGGAGTTGTCGTTTGACCGTGGCAACTCGAAACGCATCGATATCGTTTTAATTTTAAATCGTCGAGTTAAAATAGTCATTTTTCAAACAGTGTCGGATTTCGACGAAACCAGTTTCATCGGATCCGTAATGTGATATTATTGTAAGATTTCAAATTTCGTAATTTTTGGATTTACCGTTTGTCCGGGGCAAGCCAAAACGCCTCGAAATCGATTTAAATCGGTTTAATTTAAATTGATCGTTTATTGTCATATCTCACACATGCGATCGAATTAGCTTCCGAAACCTATTCCATTGCGTTCGGAACGTGGGATAAACCCCAGAAACGCCGGTCACTGCGCGTAAATCGGAGTTTGGAAATTCCGGAATGAATAGTGTTTTCGTTCAGCCTTCTATATATAGCACATCATTTATTCACTTTGAAGAAAATAAACAAAACCCTAGAAATATAACTGCAGCCGCCTCCCCTATTTCGAACGGCAGAGGATTCATCTCGTTCTTCCTCGAATTCCTCTAAATCCACTCAGTATTATTGAAAACTCCCTAAATCAAAAACGTTAAGCATCACGAGAGCTTCCAATCTATACGGCTGTGATCATCATCGGCGTGTTGATGGAGGCGCAGCTGGCCAAGGAAGTGCGCGCGTTCGTGAGGCTAATTCTCAGCCTAGGTGGGACCGAGCTTCACTTGCTCGTGGTCGTTGGAGGAGGAGGAGATGGGCTTTCATATGAAGGTGGTTGATCGAAGGCTAGGCGATCGGGGGAGGCTCGAAAATTGATAAGGTTAGGTGGCCGATTTGGGTTCTCGTACGTGATATTGCCTGGGTTTCAAACGCATGATGAAGAAGAAAGGCTGTTCGGCCTGGATTGCTTGGATCAATAATCAAGGGCCACGATTGGTTAAGGTTTAATAAAGGGAATTGTATAATTATTTATATTAAAAGTTGTACGAACTTTAAAATTACATAACTCTTTCGTACGAGGTCGAAATTTCGCGAAATCAATTGCATTGGAATCGTATTGACGAGCACTACGCTATGGAACAGAATTTGAAAGCGATCGAAGTCAGTGAAATTTTTGAGTTAAATTAAACGGCTGTTTAATTTATTCGAAATAAACGCTGAAAACGGAATTGAAATCGAGGTGAGATCTTCTCACTCAAATTTGAATGTGGAATTTTTGCAGTTATTGATTGTGTTGATTGCTATTGAATGTGCTATTAGATATGGTAGGATATATCTATATATATAGCAATATATACATATTGGCATATGTATATATTGGATTGATTGATTCCCGCCTCGTATAGCGGATGAGACCCTATTGCGCCGTTAGTAAGCGGATTTTTATAAAAACCCATATACCGCGATAATTCCGTACTGAAGCGGAATTGGTATTGTGCTAACATCTGTGGATGCAGGGAAACAGGTTGGAGGGATCCGACTGGATTCCTCACCGTATTGATTATTTACAGATATTTTGATATATTCTGTTATCATATGATGATATATGATATTTGACTGTTGTGATGGACTGATTGGTGTTGTTGCATCATCGGATTCAGTTTTGAACTTTAAAAATGACGACTTTTAATTTAAAAGGGTTTTTAAAGTGATTTTTGAGAATATACGTTTTATGGAATTTTTGAATCAATTTATAAACGTAAAATTTTAAAGTTATAAAAGTTATAATTTTTAGTGAAATATAACCGAAGTGTCGTTTTTGAAATAAAAGTCGATTTATTTATAAAATGGTAAGTTGGGATTTTTGAATAACTATAAACGATTTGTATAGAAAGATTTATAAAATTGATATTTTATAAATCAAAATATTGGACTTATAAAACGAATTTTATAAGTGTTAAAAAAATGAAATATTATGGAATCCGTAAGTGAATGAAATTTATAGATTTATAAATTGTGAAGTTGTAAAATGGATGAAATGTAGAATAAAAGATTTATAAGAGATTAACTTATAAATTGGATTTTTGCCTTTAGATGGAATATTTATCGAATTATTAAAAAGAAGATTTGTAAGTTGAAGTTGTTATTAAAAACAGAAATAGAATTTATAAACGTTGTTTTATAAATTCGAGATCAATTGGATTTGATAAATTAAATATAGAAGATTATCAAAGGAGATATATTCGCGATTTTGGATAGCGAATTATTATCGAAATAAAACGTGTAGAAAATAGTGAAATGTAAATAGTAAAGTATATTCACGATTTTGGATAGTGAATATATTGTTAAGTAAAATGAACTTGTTTTGGGAAAGCAATATTACGAAATGAAGTAATTGTTTTAAAAGATGTTTTTAAAACGTGTGAATTATCGAAATCATAGATTTCAACATTTATTGTTGAAATAGACGTTTTCGAGGAATAAGGAAATGATGGACTATAACACTGTTGTTATAGTAAATGATTTCCGAAAGGAAATGTTTTGATGTAGTATTGGGATTTATATATCTATTAAAAATCTGAATCCCTATACTAGTGATTTTGAGTCGTCGTAACGATGTTTTACGTAACATTCGTTTTTGACTCAAATAAAATGTGTTTAAAGAATGATTTCCTTAAAAAAATGAATTTATACTTAATTTTGATTTAAGTATATCGAATATTTTCTAAGTGTTGAAAATAAATAGTTTTGTGAATTACTTATTTTAAATAAGTATGGAAAGGCTTTTCCAATATGAAATGAACTGTTTTGAGATTTTATCTTTTAAAGATAAAATTGAAATGTGGAAATTGATTTGAAATCGTTTTCAAATGGTTAAGTGTGGAAATAATATATCTAGTAAAGATATTTTTGGAAATTAAATAATTTGGAAAATTATTTGGAATCTGATAATGTTGCGCATCTTTATTGATAGTTAAATAACCGACTATCAATAATTACCTTTAGATAGGTATTTGTTGTGAATTGGATGAATTTGAATGCCACACTTATTTTTGAATAAGCGCTCACTATTCGGGTTAACCGGGAAAGGACCATGGGGTCGTATAACCCATTCCGAATATGTGATACGTCGTTATGAATTGCATTCGAAGACCGGTGTTGAAGACCGGATATTTTTGAAAACGGAAGGATTACCGTCGAGTTACTCTACATCGGCTGATCTCCGGTTTAGAGGTTTTATCACCCTTAGTGACGGGAAGTCCTGACGTGATTGAAAATTATCCGGAAATGCAAGGGCTTCGTGAGAAGTGCCTTCGGTTCTGTTCGATCCCGGAACAGACTTGTATGGATTGTGTGTCTGCGTTACAATTTGAGATATAAAGCTGATTTCTTTCAAATACATATCTGTTGGTGGCGGAGAATTTATTCTCTTAGCTTAACACCCTTCTCTGAGACGTACGAGCTCAGAGGTTATGTAGTTGAAATTTATCAGCGATATATCCCAATTTGGTAACGTGGCATACTGAGTGTTGCTGTGAAATGATCAGTGTTTGATCATTTGTGATATGATCATTTGTTTGATCTTATATCTTTATGATCATAGGTTGATCATTTTGTTTGACCCGAAGCAGGGCTTTTTGTAGAAAGCGTAGCTTTGTGGACGAGACTTCGTCGAGCCTCACACCCCGGAAATGGTCGAAACAGGAATGTTGCGGCAAGGTTATGAGGGTCGCGCCCTTTAGGGTATGTCATTTCCTTCTGAAAAGGGGTGGTATCATGGTATGGAGCCCAGGTACTTACTCATGTGGATACACTTTCTTTATGATGTGTGATGTTGGATATCGAGCGCTCGGATAAAGGTCCCAAAGGACCGGGTGATGACATATTCGTGAGTTACCTGTTACAGGGGTAACCCGGCCTTGTTTGGCAGAGAGCAGTTTGTCTCTCGGGACGTCCAGCCAGAGGCGATCCTATTCGGCAGGAGGAAAGGAAGTTCCTTAGCCTGACCATTTATTGGAAATCCATCTTCCAAATACGAACTTTGTACGGTATTAGTTGTAGAACCTGCCATCTACTTATGGTGGCGCCCCACTGTTAGGATGGTAGCTATAGTAGGCATAGTTCGAAATGTCTATGCTGGCTAAGATTAATATTATACTTTCGAAATGTTTTCCTACACTATGCACTAATAATAATATCAAAATGATTTGATTTTGCGTAGTAAGCATCTTTGACTATCATAAGAAGAAATCTCCTCCAATTCTGCGTTTGCATTGTGTGTGTGGCGGGTGGTCTTATGGTAGTTTCATTTTCGAAAAGCATTGCGAATCTGATTTATTTTCTTTGTGAAAAATAACTGTTTTACGATCTCACACCAGTCACCATGACTGACTCGGAGTTTATTGTTCCCTTCTAAACTCTGGGTGCCCACTAATTTCCACACGGGCAGCCTAGAGTTATATTATCAGGATATTCTGGATATTCTGGAGCTTTAGAGATAAGCTGGATGACGAGACGTAGTATTTGTATCTGATAGTATTTATTCCGCTGTGTATTCTGTATGAGGACAAGTTTATATAACTGTCCATTGTTGTATATTGACTCTGATTGATGTATGTATAAAAAGATATAGTTCTTTGTTTTAAAAGACTAGTGATTATCTATTATATATTGTTCCGCTGCGATATGTGAGATTCTGATATTGTTTCTGTTCTGATGTTGTTCTGTTGTTCTTCTTTTCTTTTTCTTCTATCTTTTCTTCTACCTCTTCTTTTAAAACCCTAATGGTTCGGTTTTTCGTTCACCTTGAGTAAATCGATGGAGATTAGTGTCGATTAAAAGGGTACGGAAAAGCGGGCTATTACAAGTGGTATCAGAGCATATGGTTAAGCGACAACCCTGCTCTGTTGGGTGTTACTCATTAGAGATAGAGTCAGTAGTACTCTAGAATGAGTTGAGTGTAATAATAGATATGAGTGCGTATTTGTTAGTTAATATAAAATTGTTTTATATTGTGATGATTGGTTTGTTGAGTGGTATATGGATTCTGGTCGGTATTGTCCGTACAACTTTATCGATAGGGATCTCTAAACACTTATATAGAACAATTCGGCACGATATTGTTTTAAAATTGGGTAAATGAAATAATTTTACCTTGATTATATTTTGTATATAAAGAAATAATTTTACAGAATTATTAAAGTGTATATGAATTGATTGTTAAGATTGTTTGAATAAGTTGAATTAAAACAACAATTGTGAAAGAGTAAATTGTATAAAAGAATGAATTATAATGTATGAAGTTATAATTAAAATGATTTACAATGGTAAAATAATCTTATATGTAAGAAGTGAAATTATGTGCAAAGAGATTTATAAATGTGATTTATGAATAAAAGGAAATTTTTGAAAGAATTTAAGCACTGATTTCACTATTGTTGCTGGGAAATAGTACGGTGATGACTGCAGCATCATCAGTATCATTTTCGAGTTTCTGTGTGATTGATTTGCTACCATAGTAAATTGGAAATTGAGGTTTTGTTGTGATAAACAAATTTGAAAATTTAAAGTCCAAATTTAAATATGGTAAATATAAGTGAAATAAGGTTTATACTTATGATATGAGATAATAGATTTAACTTTGGTAAAGTTAATGAATTTGAGTAGCATAATGAAATATGATGTGAAATTTAACTAAAAGAAAGTCAAATGTGATATAAATTTGAATGATTGATGAAATTTGATTTTGGTAAAAGGTTAAATGAATTTTGTTAAGAAAAACAAAATCTGAATTGGATTTATAAGTGGAAACTTAAGTTAAGTTGAACAAATGATGTTTGAAATGGAAAATAACTTAAGTGATGTTGAAGTGAAGTTTATTTTGATATCAAAGAAATTAATAAAGTGAATTTATTAAATGAATGTGAACTTGAGTTATATAAAATTCAATTTTATTTGTTAAAATGAATTAGCAATTGAATTAATAAATGGATTGAATGTCAATCAATTGAATATAAATAATTGATACGAAGCAATGAATATAGGTGTTAATTCATTAGAAGCTAAAGGAATTGAATAATTGAATGGAAATCAATTTAATTTAATATCAACAAATTGAAACTTAAAGTGTTGAACCAAATTGAATGTAAAGAAATGTAAATTGAATAAATTTGGTTATGATTGGTTATACATTGGTTGTTAGATTGATTGTTAGTTGATTTCGTGTAATTCATTAAGGGTTAATGAAATTGAATCGACAAATTGGAAGCAAAGTGATTAAATTCAAATTGATAATATGTAAATTTGAATAGAAATGAATTTGATTCAAATTGAAAATGAACCAACATGAATGTAAATTAGTGAATGTAAACTAATTGGAAACAAATGAATGAATGTTAGTTAAATCCAATATTAACGAATCAAATGTGAGTAAATTGAAAACCAATTCAATGAATATTAATGAGAAATGAATGAATATTGATTCGGTATGGATTTGTTGGATGTTTATTGGATGATGATGGTTTGATGGTTGCATTGTTGCTTCTGAATGCATTTGTTGTTTGTTGCATTTGCTATGTTGACATATGTAGTATTATGTTGCTATATGATGTATATTGACTATATTTTCATATCTACATGTTCTCATATGGTTTGTTGAGTGTTTAGTAGGTGCGGATGGCGTTGCTTCGCATTTGGAGCTCGCTTTCGCGCTATATTAGCCGTATACGCTCGCTAAAAATATAATAAGGTACATATCTCGGATTAAATATTGTACTTTTACACTTTTTCCCTACGGGATGCCTCATCACTTGATGGGATGTATATTTGTGATATATATACACTGTCATTTTTTTTTTCGGATCGAGCCGCGCAAAGGAGACGCTGGCGAAATTTTCTGAAAATTTAAGGCGTTAGAATATTTTAGAGAAATTTGAAAATTTTGAAAACTAAGTTATGATTTGAAAACTTAGTAAAGATTTTGTGAGAAGTTAACTATGAATTTTGGAGAAGTTAAACACTTAACAGATTTGAAAATCTAATTTGAACGGTTTGTTTTGGAAAGTTAACGGATTTTGTATCTTTTCTTAACTTGTAATTTCGAGGACGAAATTCTTTTAAGGGGGGAAGTCTGTAACGACCCAGAATTTTTGATAATTAAAATTTGAATATTTAATTAATTTTAAATATTAACAAGTGGAATTAAGAAGTCGAATGATTTATTTTTCGAATATTGGATTTAATTTGATAATTAAATCGATAAATTAATAATTGAAATTCCAGAGATAATTAAAAATCGAGTTTAAAATGATTGAAAATGATTTGGGAAATTTTATTTAATCATACTGGAGTTATAGAAATATTTTAGAACTCTTAAAATTGAAATTGGAGTTAATCTGTGAAAATTGAATATTTTAATATTTAATCATCGATTGCCAATTTTCGAACAGTCTCAGAATTGAACGAGACCAGTTCTATTGGATCCGTAATAGTTAGTTATTATCGGATTTCAATTTTCGTATCCATCGGAGTTGTCGTTTGACCGTGGCAACTCGAAACGCATCGATATCGTTTTAATTTTAAATCGTCGAGTTAAAATAGTCATTTTTCAAACAGTGTCGGATTTCGACGAAACCAGTTTCATCGGATCCGTAATGTGATATTATTGTAAGATTTCAAATTTCGTAATTTTTGGATTTACCGTTTGTCCGGGGCAAGCCAAAACGCCTCGAAATCGATTTAAATCGGTTTAATTTAAATTGATCGTTTATTGTCATATCTCACACATGCGATCGAATTAGCTTCCGAAACCTATTCCATTGCGTTCGGAACGTGGGATAAACCCTAGAAACGCCGGTCACTGCGCGTAAATCGGAGTTTGGAAATTCCGGAATGAATAGTGTTTTCGTTCAGCCTTCTATATATAGCACATCATTTATTCACTTTGAAGAAAATAAACAAAACCCTAGAAATATAACTGCAGCCGCCTCCCCTATTTCGAACGGCAGAGGATTCATCTCGTTCTTCCTCGAATTCCTCTAAATCCACTCAGTATTATTGAAAACTCCCTAAATCAAAAACGTTAAGCATCACGAGAGCTTCCAATCTATACGGCTGTGATCATCATCGGCGTGTTGATGGAGGCGCAGCTGGCCAAGGAAGTGCGCGCGTTCGTGAGGCTAATTCTCAGCCTAGGTGGGACCGAGCTTCACTTGCTCGTGGTCGTTGGAGGAGGAGGAGATGGGCTTTCATATGAAGGTGGTTGATCGAAGGCTAGGCGATCGGGGGAGGCTCGAAAATTGATAAGGTTAGGTGGCCGATTTGGGTTCTCGTACGTGATATTGCCTGGGTTTCAAATGCATGATGAAGAAGAAAGGCTGTTCGGCCTGGATTGCTTGGATCAATAATCAAGGGCCACGATTGGTTAAGGTTTAATAAAGGGAATTGTATAATTATTTATATTAAAAGTTGTACGAACTTTAAAATTACATAACTCTTTCGTACGAGGTCGAAATTTCGCGAAATCAATTGCATTGGAATCGTATTGACGAGCACTACGCTATGGAACAGAATTTGAAAGCGATCGAAGTCAGTGAAATTTTTGAGTTAAATTAAACGGCTGTTTAATTTATTCGAAATAAACGCTGAAAACGGAATTGAAATCGAGGTGAGATCTTCTCACTCAAATTTGAATGTGGAATTTTTGCAGTTATTGATTGTGTTGATTGCTATTGAATGTGCTATTAGATATGGTAGGATATATCTATATATATAGCAATATATACATATTGGCATATGTATATATTGGATTGATTGATTCCCGCCTCGTATAGCGGATGAGACCCTATTGCGCCGTTAGTAAGCGGATTTTTATAAAAACCTATATACCGCGATAATTCCGTACTGGAGCGGAATTGGTATTGTGCTAACATCTGTGGATGTAGGGAAACAAGTTGGAGGGATCCGACTGGATTCCTCACCGTATTGATTATTTACAGATATTTTGATATATTCTGTTATCATATGATGATATATGATATTTGACTGTTGTGATGGACTGATTGGTGTTGTTGCATCATCGGATTCAGTTTTGAACTTTAAAAATGACGACTTTTAATTTAAAAGGGTTTTTAAAGTGATTTTTGAGAATATACGTTTTATGGAATTTTTGAATCAATTTATAAACGTAAAATTTTAAAGTTATAAAAGTTATAATTTTTAGTGAAATATAACCGAAGTGTCGTTTTTGAAATAAAAGTCGATTTATTTATAAAATGGTAAGTTGGGATTTTTGAATAACTATAAACGATTTGTATAGAAAGATTTATAAAATTGATATTTTATAAATCAAAATATTGGACTTATAAAACGAATTTTATAAGTGTTAAAAAAATGAAATATTATGGAATCCGTAAGTGAATGAAATTTATAGATTTATAAATTGTGAAGTTGTAAAATGGATGAAATGTAGAATAAAAGATTTATAAGAGATTAACTTATAAATTGGATTTTTGCCTTTAGATGGAATATTTATCGAATTATTAAAAAGAAGATTTGTAAGTTGAAGTTGTTATTAAAAACAGAAATAGAATTTATAAACGTTGTTTTATAAATTCGAGATCAATTGGATTTGATAAATTAAATATAGAAGATTATCAAAGGAGATATATTCGCGATTTTGGATAGCGAATTATTATCGAAATAAAACGTGTAGAAAATAGTGAAATGTAAATAGTAAAGTATATTCACGATTTTGGATAGTGAATATATTGTTAAGTAAAATGAACTTGTTTTGGGAAAGCAATATTACGAAATGAAGTAATTGTTTTAAAAGATGTTTTTAAAACGTGTGAATTATCGAAATCATAGATTTCAACATTTATTGTTGAAATAGACGTTTTCGAGGAATAAGGAAATGATGGACTATAACACTATTGTTATAGTAAATGATTTCCGAAAGGAAATGTTTTGATGTAGTATTGGAATTTATATATCTATTAAAAATCCGAATCCCTATACTAGTGATTTTGAGTCGTCGTAACGATGTTTTACGTAACATTCGTTTTTGACTCAAATAAAATGTGTTTAAAGAATGATTTCCTTAAAAAAATGAATTTATACTTAATTTTGATTTAAGTATATTGAATATTTTCTAAGTGTTGAAAATAAATAGTTTTGTGAATTACTTATTTTAAATAAGTATGGAAAGGCTTTTCCAATATGAAATGAACTGTTTTGAGATTTTATCTTTTAAAGATAAAATTGAAATGTGGAAATTGATTTGAAATCGTTTTCAAATGGTTAAGTGTGGAAATAATATATCTAGTAAAGATATTTTTGGAAATTAAATAATTTGGAAAATTATTTGGAATCTGATAATGTTGCGCATCTTTATTGATAGTTAAATAACCGACTATCAATAATTACCTTTAGATAGGTATTTGTTGTGAATTGGATGAATTTGAATGCCACACTTATTTTTGAATAAGCGCTCACTATTCGGGTTAACCGGGAAAGGACCATGGGGTCGTATAACCCATTCCGAATATGTGATACGTCGTTATGAATTGCATTCGAAGACCGGTATTGAAGACCGGATATTTTTGAAAACGGAAGGATTACCGTCGAGTTACTCTACATCGGCTGATCTCCGGTTTAGAGGTTTTATCACCCTTAGTGACGGGAAGTCCTGACGTGATTGAAAATTATCCGGAAATGCAAGGGCTTCGTGAGAAGTGCCTTCGGTTCTGTTCGATCCCGGAACAGACTTGTATGGATTGTGTGTCTGACGTTACAATTTGAGATATAAAGCTGATTTCTTTCAAATACATATCTGTTGGTGGCGGAGAATTTATTCTCTTAGCTTAACACCCTTCTCTGAGACGTACGAGCTCAGAGGTTATGTAGTTGAAATTTATCAGCGATATATCCCAATTTGGTAACGTGGCATACTGAGTGTTGCTGTGAAATGATCAGTGTTTGATCATTTGTGATATGATCATTTGTTTGATCTTATATCTTTATGATCATAGGTTGATCATTTTGTTTGACCCGAAGCAGGGCTTTTTGTAGAAAGCGTAGCTTTGTGGACGAGACTTCGTCGAGCCTCACACCCCGGAAATGGTCGAAACAGGAATGTTGCGGCAAGGTTATGAGGGTCGCGCCCTTTAGGGTATGTCATTTCCTTCTGGAAAGGGGTGGTATCATGGTATGGAGCCCAGATACTTACTCATGTGGATACACTTTCTTTATGATGTGTGATGTTGGATATCGAGCGCTCGGATAAAGGTCCCAAAGGACCGGGTGATGACATATTCGTGAGTTACCTGTTACAGGGGTAACCCGGCCTTGTTTGGCAGAGAGCAGTTTGTCTCTCGGGACGTCCAGCCAGAGGCGATCCTATTCGGCAGGAGGAAAGGAAGTTCCTTAGCCTGACCATTTGTTGGAAATCCATCTTCCAAATACGAACTTTGTACGGTATTAGTTGTAGAACCTGCCATCTACTTATGGTGGCGCCCCACTGTTTGGATGGTAGCTATAGTAGGCATAGTTCGAAATGTCTATGCTGGCTAAGATTAATATTATACTTTCGAAATGTTTTCCTACACTATGCACTAATAATAATATCAAAATGATTTGATTTTGCGTAGTAAGCATCTTTGACTATCATAAGAAGAAATCTCCTCCAATTCTGCGTTTGCATTGTGTGTGTGGCGGGAGGTCTTATGGTAGTTTCATTTTCCAAAAGCATTGCGAATCTGATTTATTTTCTTTGTGAAAAATAACTGTTTTACGATCTCACACCAGTCACCATGACTGACTCGGAGTTTATTGTTCCCTTCTAAACTCTGGGTGCCCACTAATTTCCACACGGGAAGCCTAGAGTTATATTATCAGGATATTCTGGATATTCTGGAGCTTTGGAGATAAGCTGGATGACGAGACGTAGTATTTGTATCTGATAGTATTTATTCCGTTGTGTATTCTGTATGAGGACAAGTTTATATAACTGTCCATTGTTGTATATTGACTCTGATTGATGTATGTATAAAAAGATATAGTTCTTTGTTTTAAAAGACTAGTGATTATCTATTATATATTGTTCCGCTGCGATATGTGAGATTCTGATATTGTTTCTGTTCTGATGTTGTTCTGTTGTTCTTCTTTTCTTTTTCTCTTATCTTTTCTTCTACCTCTTCTTTTAAAACCCTAATGGTTCGGTTTTTCGTTCACCTTGAGTAAATCGATGGAGATTAGTGTCGATTAAAAGGGTACGGAAAAGCGGGCTATTACACTTATCTTTGATCAAATCTTTGCCTAGATGTGATGATTTATGTTTGAATTTTTGTAAATGTGTTTTTGCATATATACAAATATATGTGAAAGAATCTAAGCATGTCTAACTACTGAACAAGACTACCTAACTTTTTCACTTCTATTTCAAATTATTGACATGTGGATTAAAAATTTAATTATTTGTTCGACGCGGAAAGTAAAGCAAGAATTTTGATAATTTAACGGATAACTTCCTTTAATCTCGACTTTGATTGTAGTGGAGGCATCATAAGGGTTTTATAACACCGCTGAATTAAGTTTAAAGACAATCATTTTTATTCTTTTCTTTTCATAAAGTGGTTCTAACCAAATAAATTGCAGCAGCTACTTGAATCACGGGATCCATTACGTCTTATTGATTTATTTATTTTACTGCATACAGCGATAAAATATTAATGGTTCTTTGATATTTTTCCTTGCATTAAAAATACATTAATAAATTCAACCATGAATTAGTGATGGATACGTAACAAATTATACACAATTATATCAGGAGGTCTTAGGTTCTTCTAACCATATCAACCTTATTCCAGTTTAAAATGTTAGAAACCCGTACACCTTGCACTTCAGTACGGCTTGTTACTTTGAGGACGTCATTAGCTGAAGGGTTCTTCAGTACTTCGTTTTGGTTTAAATACTACTTTACTCAAATTTATTCAAACTACAAATTAAGTTATTTGATGCTAAATATATGTTTTATTTACAAGATTCTACATTGGTTGCTTCATTTAAGAAGTTGAGGAGAATATATGTTCAAGTTTTCAGATCTGAACATCATCCATGATTTCCAGATAAATTACACATGTTCAAGTTTTCAGTGAATTGCATGTATTCATAACAAATTCCAGAAAATGCGAATAAATGCACTTAGATACTTAAAAAGTGAAATTTGACGAGGAAAATTATTATAACAATAAACATAGATTTTCGTTGCATTAGAATAGTTAATACTTAAAATTTCAAAAAGATGACACCATATGATGTACACATATTACTTGCATTGAATGTTATCAGTTCAAATTGTAAGATTCGTAACTAATATACCGTACATACCCTAAACTGATAATTCAAAATTTGGACATAGCGTAGTAATAGGAAGGTATGAAGATTTACTGTCTATACAAAGTATTGATCAGTCTATAAAAGTTTATTCTAATATCATACGGTGTGCAACCGTTTGTTACTCTTTGAATGATTGTTTCCAAATGCCAATGTTTTGTTTTCCTGACATCACGTTCAAGTGTCTGTGTAGCCTCACAACATCTCAACCATCCTTCACTTCCTACTTTTCATCGTGTCATATTTACTTGATCCACTTATTTCTTCACTTACAAAAGTTGCAATTCCTTCATGTTGAAAGAAACAGAAGTTGCATGTTTTTTATTGTTAGATTACTTTGAACTTTCAACTAAACTACATTTTGATTAAACTAAGCACTCTAAATGATATATACCCATTTGTACTCATTGGAATAGTGCCAATTTACTTGGACATATATGCCTAAGGAGTCAGAGGTAATTTTCTAGCAATACACATATACCAAATGATTTTATGTTTATGTGAGTTGAATTGGTGGACATCTCGTAATTTTTAATCAAGAGATGGTCGTTGCAACATTCCCGTTTTTAAATCAAATTTAAATTGGAAATTTATCTAATTTTAGAAACTGAATTGTGGATTTATTTGGTATTTTCCAAATTTAAATAGATATTTGTTTATTTATTAATGTAAATGAATATAGATATGATTTTAAATAGAATCTCTAATTGGAAATTAAAAATAAATATTTTGAAAAATTATATCAACCATAAAATTTGATCTTGTGAATTTATTTGAAAATTTTGAATAAATATATATAGATTAAAAGTTAAAATTGTAAATGAAATTTTGATTTGGGAAAATTCAAAATGTAAAAATTTATAAATATCTTGGATTTGGAAACTCTACAAATTTAATACCAATAGGAAAATTTGTTTTGTATTTATAATATATATATATATTGATTTTATTATGAAAAACAATTGTTCAATACTAAACACTATTTTATATGTGTTTATTTAATTAAAACATAATTAGTTAAAATCATTTCTTTCTTTAAATTAATATAAGTAGGAATAATAAACAAAATGGATATAAAATAAGAAATAAAAGTAAAAAAATAATAATAGTAATATATAAATATAATTATTTATTTAAAAAGATATACTAGCTTTAATTCAAAGAGTAAGATAAACTAGGCTTAAAATAATATTGGTTTAAAAGTAATATTATAAAATTGATATAAATAAAAATTTACAAAAGCTATTTAAAGAAAATATTTACATATTACATACTTATTTATTAGATTTGATAAAAAGGTTTAAAATGCATCTTCTTTTGAAATAAAGATTCAAAACTAAAATCAAGATCAGGTTCAAACATTTCAAGTAGCAGACAAATCTTTCTCTGTTGTATAAGAAAATTCAAACTGTAAGTAAAGCTTGGGTCTTTGTTTGTTATTGATAAATTAAATAAACAAATACAACAAAGATTTAAGAAAAGATTTGTATTAACAAGTTGCAGATTTAACTTCAAGATCAAAGTAGAAAAATTATCCAGGCTTTCAACTCAAATTTTAAAACAGTCAGGAGTGTAAACAGTTCTCTGTTTCAACACCTATAGGTGAGCAATCCTTCATCCTCTTTTATCTGATACATATATAGAAGTCTTCTTGTTAACTGCTTCTCTGTTTTCATGCCTGTGAGCAACTCTAAATCCCATTTTTCTTTGTGTTGCATGTGATGATTATTGATGAATGATGTGTTTGTTTTGCCTGCATGACTGAATACACAAGTTGATATTTAGGTCGGTATGGATATCTAAATCCTGTTATAAACTATAGGTTCTTAAAAAAAAATTTTTTTTTAAATCCAAGTCATACAACAAACTGATCTTTAGGCTATAACCTTTTAATGAAAAATGTTTGTATGTATATGACATCATTAAATTCAAGTATTTAAAGTTAAGTAATTCACTTTAAAAATAGTTAATTGCAGAGATGATTTTTATTAAGTGAGAAGAAAAAAAACTCAACAATCTCAATACACTATGAACAAATCTTTCGCCCTTTGATTTATTTCTATGTTGAAGCTTGTGAAATCTGAGTTTTTTTTTATATATGGGTTGAATTCATGCCTCTGTAAATATATGACTGTATGTATACATGCATACCTGGCCACTGTTAAAATCACAGACTCAAGAGGTTCAATAAAAAGAAAAGGAATAAATAAATATAAAAGCCTATAACTCATTTTTTTAGCAAGACTGCAAATCATTTCAAGAAGAAAACCAGTCTGCATTTTCTTCAAATCTGGAAATCAAAGAGCAATCATCAACATGCATGCAGTTTTTAAATCAGAAACAAAGAAGTATTTGCAACTCAAGTTTTCAGCAAGCAACTCAAAGTTTAAAAGTTTAAAAGCAAAACATTTCCAGTTTTAAAGATTTAAAAAGCTTTTCAGAATTAGAGGCCTTGTTCCTCATATTGACTGGTGAGCAAACCCCCTAAAACTAAACCCTTCTTTTTATCTGATTGTTGCTTATGATCCTGGAGGTTGATTTGTCATGAAAAAAAATAGAGATACACATCAAGCTATTAACCATGCATACAAAATGTATTGGTAGATAGGGAAAGGAACCCAAAACCACAGAAAATTAAAGAAAACTGATGACATTCAGGGAAAACTAATTTATTGGTTAGAGTATATGTGCGAGAATTTATAGTAGAAAGGGGGAAAATTACTCTCTATTTGAGCATTTATCAGCCATGATTAATTAATTCAGACAGTAAATGCTGTTTACATTGTTTGGAAAATGTTCTACGCGAGACTGTTTGCTGAGATTGTAAGGTTTAAATCCAGAAAATGTACATGTAAGAATTTTTGAAATTCATGGATATAACTATAGAAAAAAGGAAGAATGTCACTACTTGCTATGTACATGTCCAATTGGACATGCCATGTACTGTTGGTACTTAATAGAGGCACACATGGTTCTTTAGTATTTCAGTACAAATGTTTTTTTTGGTTTATATTTTGGTATTTTTTTCATTCTAATTTGGCGCAGATATCTGGAAAAGCATTTCAAATGTACACTTAACAGAGGCGCACATGATTTGTAGATGATAGCCTATATTATTTATACTATGATATTTGTTCTTTTTCTAAAATCGACTATTTGGGTATCTCGTTGGTTTAAATTGATGTACCCATGATTTTCTTTAGGAATGATATACTCATACGAAGTTACCAGATTTAGTCTTCATTTTTGGTCACTCTTTACCTTTTATTTTGGCTCACTGCATTATATGTTTTCATGTTTTTTCTTCTACTTGGTTAGCAAAAATAACTGAGCCAGTTTCTCCTTTTTATTGGGATATGATTATTTGTGGTTCTTATTTAGAAGATTTACAGAACCAGTCTGAAAAACTTTCATATCAATACTAACCAAAATGCAGTTCATTATTTGTGTGATATATAGGGTCAGTGCAATGAGTTTACGAAGGGGCAGCGGTTCTTACCATCTTGTACATCCCCAGAGGAGAAGCATCAACTTCCTTCAACATATAACCAGTCCATTTTTGGTAGGGTCTTTATGTTGTCATTTTATAATTTTCCACATGAATTTGGTCAAATAATAGCTAAATATCCCCATCCAACAACATTTTGGTTTGTGGATTTTTAATTGTAATATTAACCCACTAGTTTGATAATCTACAGGAAGTTGAATGTATGAGTCACTAATGTTGGACTGTTGATCTGGAAAAGTTAGTGTCGGGATAGTGAGCCACTTTCCGTAATATTAAATGCAGGCACTTCTAGAGGAAGCGGAAAAAAAGAGGAAGTTGGATGATAGTTCTAAGGGTGGAGTCGAAGATCTTGAAGATGACCCAATTGCAGAAGTTTTTGGTTCCAACATGAAGAAAAAGTATTGTCGATTTATGATGGTCCTCAAAATGGAATGCACAAGTTATGTGATTTTTCAGATGGAGGTTTCGTTATATGGCCGGAGTTTAGTATTCGGTATTTGTAGAATTTCACTATGAAATTTACGTTGTCTTTTGTATTACAATTTGACATTGTTATGAAGTAGTTGATTATGTATTGAATTAACCAACTTAATTATGTATTGTACTTGTTATGAAGTAGTTGACATTCTTATGAAGTAGTTGACTATGAAATTTATGTTGTTATTTGATTATGAATATTGTAAATTTTGGGTTCCTATTGAATGTAGTATAATAAATGTTAGTTATTAATTGTTTATTAATGTTAAAATAATTGACTATATTGAGAATGAAAATATTTCAGCGTTATAAGCGTTGCCAATTAAAATTTACCAACGCTTATAAGCGTTAGCATAGAAAATTAAACAATGTTGGATGGTTAATTTTCCAATGTTTATAAGCGTTGCTAAATAATATACACCAACGTTTATAAGCGTTGGTGAATACAACCTTCCAACGCTTATTAGCGTTGGGAAACTAAACTCCCCAACACTTATAAGCGTTGGCAATAAATTGCGACGCCCCTACAGCGACGCTAATAAGCGTTGCTGAAACTGTTTACGGCAGTTATACTCGTTGGGAATCACCTGTTTTGGTGTAGTGCTAGAGTTAAGAAAACAAGAACTAGCTCGACAACAAAGAGCTGATGATATGGCTCTTTTAACTTGCAACTTAAACGAACTTAATCCAGTTCAGAGGATGTCTATGAAGAAGCAACTTGAGGAGTACCATAGACGTCAAGGGGGATGTAAGTGTTGGTTGTAGTTGCTATTGTTATTGCTAATGTAAGTATTGGTTGCAGTAATCGTAAGCGTTGGTTGTAAAAGTGTTGGTTGTACTAATGTAGGTGTTGGTTGTAACTTTAATGGTAAATTAAGTTGTTATTGCTATTGTTACTCTTGAATACTCGTAATTTGTCAGAAACAACTTAGTAAAGTAGAAATAACAAATTGAAACACAAATAATAATACAAACTAGATACAACCACTTAATATTACAACAGATAAGCTTGTGGACAACCACTTAATAATACAAACTGTCAACATCAACAAACATTACTTCTACTAATTGTTTCCTATATGTTCCCAGTAGTGTTCCACCAATTCTTCTCTTAGACCAAGATGAGCTTGTGGATCTCGAATATCTTGTACTCTTTGCAAGTATTCAGCAAAAGTATTTGGGTCCTTATAAGCTTTTTTTAACGCTACAGCAATGTCTGGATAGTTTCTCAGTTGAAGTTCGTACCCACCTCGTTCTTCTTCGTCAATCATATTATGTAAAATTATACAGTAGTACATGATATCAGATAGTACCGTCGGATCATGGTAGTATACCTCTTTTCGTAAAATATGAAACCTATCTTGAAGCACTTCAAATGCTCGTTCCACATCTTTTCTCAAGCTTTCGTGTTGTTTGGTGAACCTAGCTTCTTTGCGTTATTTGGCCTTTTGTAAGCTTGCACAAGTGTTTTCCATTTTGGGTAGATTCCATCTACCAGATAATAACCTACTGAATGATCTTTGTCTTTGATTTTGTAATTGCACGGAGGTGAGATGTCATTACATAAGTCGTTAAATAAGTATGACTGTCGTAGAACATTAATATCATTAAGTGAACCTGGCGCTTCAAAAAAAGCATGTCATATGTACAAATCGTACGAAGCTACAGCTTCCAAGGTCAGAGTAGCTTTTTTGCAATGTCCTATATATTGTCCCTGTAATGCAACTGGACGGTTTTTCCATCTCCAATGCATATAATCTAGGCTACCTAACATACCTGGAAATCCTCGCTGAGATCTCATTGCCAGCAATTTGTCATTGTCTTGTGCTGTTGGAGATCGAAGATATTCTTCACCAAACATACAAATGATGGTTTTGCAAAACTCCTTCATACATAATATTGCCGTTGAGTCTCCAATCCTCACTTTTTCGTCTTGCGAATCTCCAGAATTTCCATATGATATCATGCGAAGAGCAGTCGTAACCTTTTGCAGGGGAGAAATACCAAGTTCACTGATTCCATTTCTTCTGTGCATAAAAAAATGTTTGTTTCCGTTAATTTGTCAAGAACCCAATTAAAGATATTCTTCGACATCCGGAATCTTCGTCTAAAATCCATGTCCCCGTACACTGGGTTTGCCGTAAAATAATCCTTGATCAATTGATTATGCCCGCTAGCATAGTCACATGCATAACGCAAGTCTCTTCTGCCCACAACGCTACCTCCTTGGGAAGTCGCAGAGCCATCAGCAATTTCATAGGTCATTAAATCCATTGTTTCGGTAGCGAACATTCTTTTTTGAGTAATACAATGTTCAACAAAGTCATCGGAAGAAGATGACGATGAGAAAGACGAGAATGAGAATCACCACAATCGTTTTAGAGCACTCATGGAATATTGGTAGAAGAAAGGTGTGTAATATTTTGTGTTTGTGAATGAGTATGTTTTACAATATTCTGGCCTCTATTTAAAAGCTCTTGTTGACTAAAGCTGCGGTGGTCATAAGGTCTGGTCATGTCACAAACAGTCATAGAGCAGACGGGTCCACCTTTCGTACTGCTTGAAGATGCTCTTGATGATTAAAGCTGCGGTGGTCAAGAGGCCTGGTCAAGTCACAAACAATCATAAAGCAGACGGACCCACCTCTAATACTGCTTGAAGATGCTCTTCATGACTAAAGCTGCGGTGGTCAGAAGGTATGGTCTTGTCACAAACAGAGATAGAGTAGACGGGTCCATCTATCGTACTGCTTAAGATGCTCTTGATGATTAAAGTTGCGGTGGTCAAGAGGCCTGGTCAACACACAAACAGAGATAGAGTAGACGGGTCCATCTATCGTACTGCTTGAAGATGCTCTTGATGATTAAAACCGCGGTGGTCAGAAGGTCATGTCTTGTCACAAACATTTGCCATGCTTCTCTTCAAGGTCTAGTCATGTCAAAAACAGATGCTCTTGTCACCGTTATCTGGTATATAAATATCGGTTCACTTGCCGATCTTCACTTCAATATTATCATAGCTTTAGTTTATAAAAATGGTTGACTACGACCATATTTCATTGTCATCCTCATATTCATACGAAGGTCCTTTAGAGCACAATAGCCCACCGAATACCTCATCCTCGCAACCACCTACCGAGTGGTATATTGAAATGGAGGAGAGACATAACGCTGATGTAAGAGAGCATGAGATGCAAGTGCAGGAGTGCATGTTACTAGACAATGGACGACGTCAAAGACAAGATCGGCGTAGCCATAACAGAAACAAAGATCAAAGAAATGGAATACAACATCAACTGCCTCACACAAATCAAGAGGTTAACTCTAATTAGATATACTGTAACTGTGGGGTTTCTGTTCTATACGCTGTTGTACCTAACGGAACTGATATCGATCAACATCATTATAGATGCCGCAATTCTCCTGATGGTTGTGGTCTTTGGCAATGGCTAGACGATCCTCTTCCTTATCGTGCAGTTGTTTATGCCAACGAACTTGAAAACCAAATTCAGATGCTACAAAGGACATTGGGTTCAATTAACTTATCTAGTGGTTGAAGGCAGTTTTTTTAATTATCTATTGTCATGTTTGCTTTATAGTTCTTTTAATATGTTGTTCTCGTGTTTTCTTTAGTTTGTTGTTCTGTTTGATTTCAACAAAAGCTATTATTTGTTCTTTTCGTAAGTTAAGTGTTGTTGTTGATGATTTCCAACTGTTTATATACGGTTATTATGTTAAGTGCGGAGTAGATTATGAGAATAAAAAATTTACTACAATTTTAAATTACATTTAAATTACTAATAGTCCGAACAACAAGCAGAAGATAATAAACTTAACAAACATACTTAACCAACCCATACTTCATTCAAATTGTCTAATATATCTAACCCAGATATTGTACGCAGCATGTCCAACAAAATCAACGTGATAATCCCCAAAATAACGGGAATCGTATGTGGCTCGTGTTAGCTGAAATAAATCTTCTTCTTTCACTGCATTTATAACTTGTCTATATCGTCGACATGCCCTTGTAAATGTTACAAAAGTGCTGCGAGTTTCCAAAATCCTTCGAATTAATCTACAATCCGGATGACTATTAAAAGTCTCGTTTAGAGTGACCCAAAAATCTTGCTCTATCACCTCTTCCATGTGTCTATGGTCAGTTTCTATGTAAGACTTGATTGGAACTAAATAATCACCAGCGTTCTAGTTTTCATTCGACATTGAAGCTTACTTAAGAAGGTGAGAATAAATGAAGTTGTTGTGAATTTACAATATAGAAAGCTGCCTTATATAGAAAGTTCATGATCCATGTCTCATGAATCAAGTGTCTTATAATCACACACGTGTCAATCATCCACAAAGGTTTGAAAGAACAAACACATATGTGTTTGTTCTTTCAAATAGTGATTTACACATATGCAAGCAAAATATTAAATCCATAGCTGATACACAATACATAACAATAATAATACTCAAATACAACCACTACTACCACATACAAACCACTAATAATACAATCATATAAACTCTGCTACAGAATACATAACAATGATAATACTCATATATAACCAATGCTACTACATACAAACCACTGATAATACAATCATAGAAACTCTGATACACAATACATAACAATGATAATACTCATATACAACAACTACCACTGCATACAAACCAATGAAAATACAATCATACAAACTCTGCTACATAATACATAACAATGATAATACAATAGTACATGCTAACACTAAGGCTCATCAAACTGATACCGATCATCAAAAAGATTGGCTGCTTCGCCATCATCGTCGTCGTCGTCAGCTACTCTGGGCGTAGGATGATATCGCTGCTCATCAGCTGTAGTAAGCTCGTTAATATGAGCAGTCAACTCATCTATACTACGTCGATGCTCGACGTACATGACCTGACGGAGTCCCAACTACATCTGAAACAAATCCTCATACGAAAATGCTGCTTGATCTGGATACTGGGAAATCTCTGACCGAGGAATATCAACATATTTGTCAACCCCAGACGTTGTCGGAACACCTACCGTCCAACCACACTCTCCTACCTGGGAGGGCTATGGAGCGTGATACACCTGAGTACTCTGTGTAAGGTCGGGCAAAATAAGGGGGGCAACACCACTACGTATGCCTGAGGGCCCAACCAAATCAACAGATGCGGCATGAACAAATGTAGTCGTATGCGATGGAGTGTAAAAGCGATGCCAAAAGGATACATAATCCACATTCATTACAATGAAGTAATTTGCGGACCACCACTCTCCTGCATACTGCTGTAATGCAGCGCTATTATAAACCCTCAAAAATGTAGTATCCAGATGTGGATCATCGGGAACGAAATCACCGTCTAAGGTCTATCTCCAACTACGCTCACCGAGGAACCAATAGCATCCTAGGCTGGATGGCGCTGAAACCAGTGGAAAACGTCTCGTAGATAGGAAAGCAGCATGCACTACAATGGGATTGGTCATAAAAGCTGATCCATCATACAGATGCCAAACAACGCTCTCTCGTGTGGTCCGTCACTCGATCTGATTTCGAGCCACTGCAAAAATATGACGTGCCTCCCCTCCTTACACCATTTGTGGTTATCTCGTGACATGCTCCAACTCGGGGAAAGAAAAGGGGTAATGTAGAGTCCAAAGTAGAAAGTCATGTTATGGAAGTACTCGTAGTACCAGTACCGTAAAACCTTTCAAAACCCTATAATGGACGAGGATCTACCTCTAACAACACACTGATGATCCAGAGAGCGATACAAATACGCTAATATCGGATTCCCCCAGTCATATGCAACTGGACTATCAAACGACAACTCCACTACAACTGCTACATAACCGGCCGATAGGGTGTTCGATGCATTTGTAAAGAATAGGTTCCCCATCATATACAAAATAAAAGGCCGAGCTATCTCCAAGCGGTTATTAGAACTATGTACATATATCAATTCCATTATTGCTTGCCTAATGTAAGAGCTTCTAAGCTACAGTCTGGATGACAGTCCGTCATGCAAATCAAAATGTGGAATAACACTAGATAAACAATGAAAATGTCGGTATTCCTCATCATAAGGTAAGGTCTCCCCCCGACCAATGCCTATACCGGTCAACATAGTAAAGTCTAATGGTGTAATACCCAGCTCTCCAAAACTAAAGTGAAAGGTATGAGTGGTCTTCCACCAACATGCGACTAAAGCATCGCATAATTGAACATCCGAATTTAATAAATTATTGATACCTATTAAAGCAATTTAGCATTATTTAAACCCTAAACATCAATAATAAAATAAACAGTAATTATGTAATTACGTACTCAGAAAGTCTCCAAATCCTATCTCTCGCAACAAAGCATGTATAATGCCATCAGTATTGTAATCTCGAATAATCCTATAAACCCGTATTACGCTAACCCAAGATCCACGTGTGCGCTCACGACGAGCCTAAGTTAAAACATTTTGCATATTCAATTTTTATTGTATAATTTGAACTAATAAGAAAAGGTAGAGGTAGATAACTTACATAATTATCAACACACGTGCTAACCTGTACTTCTTCGTCTGGCAGTATTAGGAAATTGACCAAATCTTTGTCCGAACCCAAATTTTGATCGATGTAGGGGTCCAAAACTACAGCTCCTGTATTTCTCCCCGCACGTCTTCGTCTAACCACCATGCTTCTTCACCCTTCAACGAACGCGGGCGGTGCGGGTGCGCTACTTTCGGCAGGCGCGCTTTCCACGGACGATGGAACATTTCCTACGATGCGACTGCCGCTACCTTGTAGTCTCCGGAAAGCTCTTCTCATTTTTTTTATTGGAAAGCGGAAGTTTGCGAGCGGCAGAAGAAATGGCGAGCAGAAGGAGAAAGAAGGAAGGAGCAATGCTAGGGGGAAGAATTGAGCACAGCTAGCTAATTTATAGCCGCAAGTGCTCTGTCCCCTTAGCCGGCCAAAATAAGGCCGGCTAAGGGACAATGTGGATTGCAGTCCACACCTTATCCCCTTAGCCGGCCTTATTTTGACCGGCTAAGGGGAAGCACACTTTGTGTGCTTTCTCCCCGGTTGGGGTTGCTTTGGGGGTCGATTGCCTTGGATTGACCCCAAGAAACCCCTACCATTGGGAATGCTCTTACATTCACATCCAGGGTCCAATATAACATGACAAGCTCATAAGTGGCACCAAAAACTAGCCTTATTATAGTTTTGCATAGTTTAAAACCAAAATGTAAATATATAAAAAGAATAATCCTGGCTTTAGTAAAATACAGTTTTAGTACTTGTTAATCTAGCTTACCATAAAGTATGGATAGCTCTTGTTTTTAGCCATTGGAAAATCTCAAGTAAACACATTAAAAGCAGATAATATACATCAATAAACACACAACTATAACTTTTTTTTCCACTTTGCAAACCATAAGCAATAAATCATTTTCTCAGACATAATACAAGCTTCACATAGCTAATAAATCCTCCCTAGTTCAATTTCCAATGCTATACCAAAATCCAATCAAAAAAGTATCACAAAGATCCATAATAAAATAGAGCGATGCCAAAGTCTCCATTGAGAATGATGAAGTAAACTAAAATAGCAGCAGAAGCAACAAAGAGCATAAAAATTAAAATATTCCTCCTACTCATAGCTTTTTCAAAGTAACCATATCTCATTCTCCCTCAATCTGGCAAATAACATTTCTGGGTTGAATTTTTGGATGTTCAGTTGCATAGATTTCATATTGTTTTCCTACTACCTATCTTCTTTGGCATTTGTATTCATTATTTTTATTACAATATCATTAGCTCCATTACATGCATAAACAAAAGAGGTGCATACATAGCATGTGAACCTATACAACAAATGGGCATCTTATATACTAAACGAGGACAAATGTAGAAAGGTTAGGGATATATTACCATGCTTGTTGAATGGGACATTTTCCAACATCATTATAATCTTTCTTTGTATCAAGATGGTGTTTCTGATTTTTTTTGTTAGCTTAAGAAGAAAAAGTGTTAATAAAAACAAAGTCCTAAATGATGAAAGTATGTGAAGTTGACATACAAACCAGTACTAATAATTTGTGATGACACTTCATTACAACTAAATTTAAACATTATTGCCAGTGAGTGCTTATCCGAAATGGTAAAACTTCTCACTTCAGGGAAGGTGTTCATTTGTTATGTGCAATTATATATCTTGTGTAGCCATAAAGGAGTCAATGAACATTTTTTGCAGCTGGTTGTACATGAAAAGAATGATGTAGGTATTGTAAAGTCATGTATTTGGAATCCATTGTAGTTGTAAGTTAAAATTTTAAATGTAATTAATACGGTTATTAGGCCATTACCATGTGTGAATACTAAGTTTATTTGTTCCAATTTGTAGGCATACAATTACATTCACTATTTTGAAATATTTAAGCATTGTAAAATATGTGTAACATTCATTTAAATACAAAGTAGCAAATTAACAAAGATCATTTCAGTACATTGCAAATGAATAAAAAAACTACATTTTAAATTTGAAATATCCACTTTAACACAAAGCTTGCACAGTTAAATGCCTAGGCAAGAACCCTTAGTATGCAAACCTTAAATGCCTCTTTAGTTTTATACATAACAAAAGCAACGCACATCTCCTAAGCAAGCAGTAAACATTAACAAAACACAGGCATTAACACTAATCAACCACCAATTCTAATGATTCGGTGTATGCTCATTATTTATGTCCTGTTAATTTAAATACTTTTATATTGTATTGTATAAATTACAAAACACGAAAATCGAAGGGTTTGTAGTCATTACCTTAATAACTCCATTTCTTTAATGTTTGTATTATATGCATCTCCACACCTTGATAAAGGAAAAATATATTAATTAATACAATAATATTTGAAACAATCAAAAAGTTCAAGTACCATTTTTATAAAAATTTACATGCTTGGAAGAAAACTTCATAGGGACCAACTTTTGACAATCTATTACTTGCACCTATGCTTACAGGTTGACCGTCCAGCTACCACCCAAAAGCAAAATATAGAGGACATGAGATATGAGTTAGTTTGACAACTAAATAAAGCAATTTGAAGCCATATGCAGTATAAATAATAAAAAGTACTATAAAGTATAACAATAAATCAAAACTGGAATAGTAAATGAACATACAAAAGGAAAAAAGATTGAAATTTAAGAGAGAGAAAATGACATTTATTAGAAAGTGAATTAACGAATTAATCAATTCACGTGATTGAATGTACGATAACGAAACCAGTGTCCTGAGTGACATGAAGTTTTCTTTGCACGATCACTGGAATGTGATGTTCGACCCAGAGTATTGATCATTGAATTTGTGTAATGCCGAAATGCGTTCGATTCGATCGTTTCATGAAACGACCCACCGAAACTGAGTCAACAATTCTTGTTCAACCGAAGTACGATGAAAATCAATCAGTCCCCTTTTTCATGTGTTCACGTGTAAAAAATCGACCAGTTGCATGTGAAAAGAGACGAAGCCAGGGACGTCGAAACTTGAAGTAGACACCAAGCAATTGATGAGAGTAAAACTTGAGGCTAGATCCATGGAAACTTGGGGTCAATTTTGAGTTGAAATTGGGTGGGCGTTTCAAGATTAAATGTAGCAGATGGGTGGACATGAATTTGAAACCGAAGATGAATCAACGACCCGATGATGGCAGTGATGGCAACGCCTACAGGGTGGCGGTGGCACTAGCAGCGTCGAAATCAAGGTCAAAACCCACCTACATTAAATCCAAGATCTGGCGGTGTTCACATCGAGGAGATCGGTGTTGACTTCCTAAGATAGCCTAAATTGCGACGAGATGGCGATGATCGAGGCGACGACGACGACGACGTTGAGGGTTGCAAGGAGGTGCCCGTTGAATTCACGATAGAAAGGGAACTAGTGTATTGAAAATGAAAATAAGTGTTGAAAAATTTCCTAAGGGCTAAGTATTTATGTTACACTCAGGAATCATGACACACATGTCGGTGTTGACATGTTTTACTCCTTATATTTAAAAAAACAAGAAAAAAGAAGGGAAGGAGTTCTACCTGATCATGATACGATGTAGCTTCCAAAGAATCAAAGGCTCCAACCTCACTACGGAAATAAGATGGTTCAGCGATTATTTGAAGAAAAGAATTGGTGCTCTTGGAATAGACGTGAGGCTTAAGATGACTGCTAGCCCAATGATGACTTTTCTACCATTAACATCTAATCACTTGTCTTGATCCAATAATGCTTTGTTTTCATGAAAACATAATTAAGAGGACAATTATTATCCAGCACTTGAACCAAACGACTTTTCGGTGAATCTGGGCTCCAAGAAGATGAAGAAATGGAACAATAAGAGCTCAAAAGATGACGAGATGAGAAGAAGAAGTACAAAATTGATAAGATTCTGCATATGTCAAATCATATCGGTACCGACATAATTTCTGATATAGGTTCCACTTCTGATTAGTAGGTAAAAATTCAATGTACTTGGCAGAAAAAGACAAGATCGCATAGGACAAATCATGTTGGTATTAACATGATTTGTAGAAATTATTTTACAAGGAAGCTTGGAAACTTCAAGACTTGGATAAATATCAGGAATAAGTTGAAGATACAAATTGCAAAAATCATGTTAGCACCGACATGATCATGGCGGTACTAACATGACCTGAGTTACGAGTTTTACTCGTTCTTCATGCCTGAATGCATGGATCTGATTTGTTACCTGGTTTACTGTAAGCTAATGACTTTAGTGAATGTATTTGCCTATAAATATCCATCTACGTAAAATGGATATCGTTTTCTGATCCTGAACATTCTATCTTGCCCAATCCACTGAATACTACCTAGCTCGAATTTTATTTATTTTCTATATATGAAACATTCTAATTTGATTGTGCATGTACAGAACCATTTGAAATCAAAATAAAAGTGGATGTAGGCAATTTATTTGAGGTCGAACCACGATTGTGTTCAAGCTTTTTTTCTTTTTCAAGTGTACTATTCTCGTTTTTGTTTAATCTATGGTGCTGTGACATTTCTTGATCGAACAATTTGTGTACTGTAAACTTAAGATGAATAGTACCTTTGGACCTCAACATTTAGGATCCAGCACTAAATTAATCATTATTAGGATAATAGAAATATTACAATCTTCCATTATTTATGGCTTTTTGCCATGTTATTGGTTATTTCAATATTTTCATTATGCTTACATAAAACAGGCTCGACATATCAATCCGCTTGGTATGTCGGTTATAACAATAGAACACATCTTTTAGCTTGTTTAAAGGTAAAAAATGCTCTACTATTGTTGGTCAAATGTAGAAAGGATAATTATATTGAGAAGATAAAATTACCCTTGGTAGAATATGGTGTAATGGTTCGTCCTTACTATGTTAGTTAAAAGTTTGAAGTTTGGTCAATGATCAATACTCTAATAATGTTCATACATAATTGCAAGGTTTGACCTTTGAAACCATTTCATTCAATTTGATTACAGTTTATGGAATAATCATATTACTCTGATCAGAGATTTATGAGCATGAGTCAAATTCTAATTATGGTAACATTAACTTTTTATATTGAAGGAGACGAATCATCTTTTGTGTAGTGTTTCATAACACGTGTCTCGATACTTAACCAATTATGGTCACAAAATGAATCAATATTACATGATTGGTCATAATAAAAGTAAAATTTTCTCACATAGATTCAAAATACCCTCAAGTCGAATGATAACTTTACATCATCACATGAAATCATCTATTTGACTTAGATACAATGCCCTATATAAGACATTCGGTCAGTCGTTTTGTAATCATTGCAAATAGCTATAAGTGCATAAATTGTTGATGCCAACAATAACCATAAGCAAATCACTCTCCGTCGTATTTGCATACACTAGTTTTGTCGGTATGTTGATTCCTCATTCTTGAAAATATAAATGACTAGGATTAGGTTTATTTGTCTGGTGTACTCTAACATTAGGGATAATTACATACACTACTAGAACGGCTGCTAATTGCGGCAGCAGTTTGCGTCGGCTAAAAAAGCGGTCGTCGCTAGCCGACGTACGATCTGAAGATACATGCAGAACCCACGACCGAAACATTCACTCTCACTTCCCCTCAAAATATTTCAGCTTCCCCCCAAAATCATCACCAGCAACCGCCTCCGCCGCCTCCCGTCATCGCCGCCTTCCATCGCCAATTTCAAGCTCTCTAAACTTGCCAGTATCTCCTGCTCTCCATTATTGATGCAAGTCAGACTCTCAAATGTCCCAAGGGATAAGTCGTGACCGACTTAAAATGTTCCAAGGGATAAGTCGTGACCGACTTAAAATATTCCAAGGGATAAGTCGTGACCGACTTAAAGAAGTTATGGGTCGTGACCAACTTGTTGGAGTAGAAGGCCTAACTCGTAGCCGACCTAGTGAAACGTTAAGTCGTGACCGACTTAACTGGGGAGAAGGGATAAGTCGTGACCGACTTGAGGAAACAGGCATGAGTCATCCACGACTTAAGGAGGGCGAAGAGATAAGTCATCCACGACTTAAGACAGAAGCTATAGGTCGTCCACGACCAATGGAACCATGTGAGGGGAAGCGGCGAGTTAATGAATCAACATTGAGTCGTCTACGACCTAACAGTTCAGATGGAAGGAAGTTACGACTTAAGGGGAGCATAAGTTGTTCGGGGTTGATGAGTCGTATACGAGTTAACGATGCGGCTATAAGTCATCCACGACTTATCAAGAAGCAGAAGTTCCAGCGGTTGAAGGCTTTTAAGTCGGAAGAGGGTTACGAATCATGTTAAGTCGTTGAAGTCTTAAGTCGTAAGTCGTCTGCTTCTTGTACTGGGTGTACTGTGTTGTATTTCTTAAGTCGTATGTCGTCTGTTTCGTATGTCGTTTGTGTGTAAGTCGATGGAATGATGTAGCTAGGTCGTTACCAACCTAAGGGAGTCGTGTACCTTATAATACTGTTAAGTCGTTGTATGTTGTAAACTGTTGAGTCGGAGTTATTGATAAGTCATAAGTCGTGTACTGGGTAAGTCGTAGGTCGGAGGCTATAACTCGTAACCGACTTAGGAGTTGATGTAATTTTTTTGTTTTTCGTGTGAGTTGTAAAATACTATAAATAGGCCGGTGGTGCCATTTGTAAAGGTTGTTGATTTTTGGAATAAAATTCTTGTTTGATTGCTTTGTGCTTTCATTTAAATTGGTAGTTGAGTGTAATCTCCTATCTCCTCTTTCGGAATTCAAGTGCGCTTGAATCAACGATCGTAGAAGCCGATTCACGGAATCTAGTGCGCTAGATCAACGTGCAAGAATCGTAGATCTTTAAACACGGAATAGTGCGCTATCAACGTGTTTGAGATAGCTCGAATTCGGTATCTTCGGATCAACGAATTTGGCAATTCGGTATCTTTCACACCATCGATCGCTACTTTCATCGATCTACATTATTTTGATTAATCCGCTGCATCAGTTTTTAGTATCAGAGCTTGTTCTAGCCAATCATAGCTGGATCGAGACTTGGAGCCTACTCATTTTGAAGTTGAAGTGAAAGCCGAGCTTGAAGTGAGAAGCCGAGAGCAAGAGGGAAGTTGTTCGACTTTGTGTAGAAGTTTGAAGATCGGATCTTATCATTTGGAGAAGTTGTGTTCATCGTGTTCATCGTGAAGTTACAACAAAGTGGGAGTTTTCGATCCATTTCATTTTGGATCAAAGTTCGAATTGTGTTTGCATTTTGAAGTGTTGAAGAGTTTGTAGAAGATTCAAATCATGCCGCCAAGGAGAACTAACCGTCATCAAAATGTTGAAGATTTGTATAAGCGGGAAGATGCCGAGCAAATGGAGCAACGTATAAGTGACAAATTCAATGAGAAGTTGGATGAAGGCATTGGGAGGTTAGAGAAGCTTATGACAGAGATGAATCAAAACCGGAGAAGGGTTTCACCCGAATATAATCATGAGAGAAGTAGAGTTTCACCACATTCTAATCAAGGGAGAAGTAATGATAATGATCATAGAAGTGTGAGCCGAGACAGTTATAGAAATATTGATGACCGAGATCGTGTTCGGAGGAATGTAGATAGAAGGGATGGTGGTAGACGTGAAGGGAGTAGAGATGTTGGTGGTCAGACGACATCGATATACATCTGATTTTGAAGAAGAGTATGATGGTGGTAGTATCCAAGGAAGAGGTCAAGGAAGAAATTACTCTGAGTATGATCACAAATGGGAGTCGGGGATGAAGACTGAAATTCCTGAATTCAAGGGTGGTATGCAAGCGGAGGAGTTTCTAGATTGGGTAGCTAATGTTGAAGAAATTTTTGATTTCAAGGAAGTTCCAGAACATCGTAGAGTGAAGTTAGTTGCTACAAGGTTGAGGGGTAGAGCTTTAGCATGGTGGCAGCAAACCCAACTTACACGTGAACGAATGGGAAAGTCAAAAGTTGAATCTTGGGAGAAGATGAAGAAATTGATGAAAGCAACGTTCTTACCTTACAATTATACGTCACTGATGTATCAACGTTTGCAAAATTTGAGGCAGGGCACGAAGACTGTTAATGATTATGTGGATGAGTTTTACCAGCTTATTGCGAGAAATGATATTATGGAAACGGAAGAGCAGCTGACATCTAGATTCATTGGGGGATTGAGAATACAGATTCAGGATATGATTAATATGTTCGATCCAAGATCTATGGCAGAAGCACATCAAAAGGCGTTGGCTTGGGAGAAGCAGGGACGACGAGGAGGTGGTGTGTTTACTAATTCCAACAATCAAGTGAAGGGTGTGAGTGGGAGTTCTAATGTTTCTAAACCTATCAGTAGACCAGTTGTGAAGGAGGCTGAGAAGGTGAAGGTTAACAATAGCTTCAAATGTTACAATTGTCAGGAATTGGGTCATAAAAGCAACGAGTGTCCAAAGCCAAAGAAGAGAACCATGATTGCGGAAGTTGAAGATGAGGATGTTGATGGAGGTTATTCTAGTCCAGTTGAGGAGGATGAACAGGATATTGCGTCAGGAGATGAAGGTTGTAATCTAATGCTAAGGAGATCGTGTTTGACACCAAAGCAGGAGGAAGCTAGTTGGTTGAGGAGTAATATCTTTCAGTCGACATGCACTATACTGGGGAAGGTGTGTAAATTTGTGATTGACGCAGGAAGTTGTGACAATATTGTTTCAACCGAGGCTGTGACAAAGTTGAAGTTGAAGACAGAGAAACATCCAAATCCGTACAAGCTAGCATGGTTAAGGAAAGGAGGAGAAGTGAAAGTGGATAGACGAGTTCGTGTTCCATTCTCTATTGGGAAGAAATACAAAGACGAAATCTGGTGTGATGTAGTAGAGATGGATGTTTGTCATTTACTTTTGGGAAGACCATGGCAGTATGATCGAGCAATACAACATGATGGTCGGACCAATAGCTACAGCTTTATGTTTGAAGGGACGAAGATTATCCTAGTTCCAAAGAAGAGACCACAAGGAGAAAGTAAGACAGAAGAGATTGAAGAGCTGAAAACTTTATTATCTCTGAAGGAGTTTGTTAAGGAGGTTGAAGAGGAGCCTGAGGTGTTTTTGTTAATTGGGCGAGAGAGCAGTGAAGAGGTTGAAATTCCAGAAGAAGCGAAGCCAGTTTTGAAAGAATTTGAAGATGTATTTCCAGATGAGTTACCGAAGGAGTTACCGCCACTAAGAGACATTCAACATCAAATCGATCTTGTTCCGGGAGCAGTATTGCCACATAGACCACATTATCGAATGAGTCTGAAGGAACATGAAGAGTTGCGGAGGCAGGTAGAGGAATTGCTTGAATAGGGGCGTGTGCAGGAGAGTTTAAGTCCTTGTGCTGTACCAGCTTTATTGGTACCCAAAAAGGATGGAACGTGGAGGATGTGCACAGATAGTAGAGCATTGAATAAGATCACAGTCCGATACAGATTTCTGATGCCGAGACTTGATGATTTACTGGATCAGATCAGTGGGTCCGTAATCTTTTCTAAGATTGACTTGAAGAGCGGTTATCATCAGATTCGCATTAGACCAGGGGACGAATGGAAGACAGCATTCAAGACGAGGGAAGGGTTGTATGAATGGCTGGTAATGCCGTTTGGTCTATCTAATGCACCAAGTACATTCATGAGGGTGATGAACTAGATTTTCAGGCCATACATTGGGAAATTTGTTGTGGTTTACTTTGATGATATTCTGATCTACAGTGCTAGTACAGAAGAGCATGTTCAGCATTTGAAGAAGGTGTTAATTATTCTTCGTGAAGAACAATTCTATGCTGCTACAAAGAAGTGTGTTTTTATGGCGAGGAGTGTTTTATTCCTGGGATATGTTGTGTCGGGAGAAGGAATACAGGTTGACCAAAGTAAAGTTGAAGCGATTAGAGATTGGCCGCAACCCAAGACGATAACGGAAGTTCGTAGTTTTCACGGGTTGGCTTCATTCTATCGAAGATTCATTCCACGCTTTAGTAGTGTGATGGCACCTGTTACAGATTGTATGAAGGGTAAACAGTTTTCATGGTCGGAGGAAGCAGGGGATGCTTTTGGGAAGATCAAGGAGTTGCTGACGACTGCACCAATTCTAGTATTACCAGATTTTCAGTTGTTGTTTGAACTACACACTGATGCGTCAAAGGTTGGGATTGGAGGGGTGTTGAGTCAGAAGGGGCGTCCTATTGCATATTTCAGTGAGAAGTTGTCAGGAGCAAAGATGAGATACAACACATATGATGTGAAATTCTATGCTGTTGTGCAAGCTATTAAACACTGGAGACATTATCTATTTCAAAAAGAGTTTGTTCTGTATACTGATCATGAAGCATTGAAGCATTTGCAAGGGCAAGACAAGATTTCAACGAGACATGCATCGTGGATTGCATATCTGCAACAGTTTACTTTTGTTGTTAAACACAAGTCAGGAGTGACGAATCGTGTGGCTGATGCTTTGAGTAGAAGGAATCATTTGCTAACAACAATGAAGGTTGAAGTGACGGGATTTGATGTATTGCCAGAATTATTTGCCGATGATCCTTACTTTGCAAAGTTTGTTGGTAAAGTTAAGGAGGGGAATACGGATGAATTTATGATGGTAGACGGTTTTCTGTTCAAAGGAAATCGATTGTGTATACCTGATTGTAGTTTGAGAATGAAGATTGTAAAAGAGCTACATGAAGAAGGACATGTTGGGAGAGACCGTACGTTACAGTTGATTTCACAGTCTTACTTTTGGCCATCGATGAGGAAAGAGGTGGAGAGGTTTGTGGAGCGTTGTCATATTTGTCAAGTTTCGAAAGGAACTGCGACTAATGCTGGATTATATATGCCGTTACCTGTACCAACTAAACCATGGGTTGATGTGAGTATGGACTTTGTGTTGGGATTGCCGAGGACACAGCGTGGAAACGATTCCATTTATGTGGTAGTTGATCGATTTTCGAAAATGGTACATTTTATTGCTTGTAAAAAGACGGCGGATGCTGTTCATGTTGCTCAGTTGTTTTTCAAAGAGATATATCGACTTCATGGATTGCCAGAGTCTATTGTGTCGGATAGGGATACTCGTTTTCTGAGTCATTTTTGGCTAAGTTTGTGGAAGATGGTGGGAACGAAGTTGAATTTTAGCAGCGCTTATCATCCGCAAACTGATGGACAAACGGAGGTGGTTAATAGATCGTTAGGGAACTTGTTGAGATGTCTTGTGCAGGATAATCTGAAAAGTTGGGAAATGAAGTTATGCCAGGCAGAGTTTGCTCATAATCATGCGGTGAACCGTAGTACGGGTTTCAGTCCATTTCAGATAGTATATTCAAGCTTACCAAAGGGACCGTTGGATTTGACGGTAGTGCCACAATCAAAGAAGACAGTTAAGAAAGCTGCTGATTTTGTTGATGGATTGGCGGAATGTCATAAAATCGTTCAGGAACGATTGGGGAAAGCAAATGAGAAGTATAAACGATCTGCAGATTTGAAACGAAGGAGTGTTGAATTTCATGAAGGTGATTTGGTTTATGCAGTGTTAACAAAAGATAGTTTTCCAGTAGGCGCTTATAACAAGTTGAAAGCTAGGAAAATTGGTCCAGTGGAAGTTGTGAAGCGAATTAATGAAAATGCTTATAGATTGAAGCTGCCAGATGATGTGTATACGTCTGACGTATTCAATGTTATGCATCTCGTACCATATCATGGAGATGAGTTGGTTGTGGAAGATGAGGGTGCAAATTCGAGGACGAATTTTTCTCAACCTGGGGAGGATGATGCAAGTCAGACTCAAATGTCCCAAGGGATAAGTCGTGACCGACTTAAAATGTTCCAAGGGATAAGTCGTGACCGACTTAAAATATTCCAAGGGATAAGTCGTGACCGACTTAAAGAAGTTATGGGTCGTGACCAACTTGTCGGAGTAGAAGGCCTAACTCGTAGCCGACCTAGTGAAACGTTAAGTCGTGACCGACTTAACTGGGGAGAAGGGATAAGTCATGACCGACTTTAGGAAACAGGCATGAGTCATCCACGACTTAAGGAGGGCGAAGAGATAAGTCATCCATGACTTAAGACAAAAGCTATAGGTCGTCCACGACCAATGGAACCATGTGAGGGGAAGCGGCGAGTTAATGAATCAACATTGAGTCGTCTACGACCTAACAGTTCAGAAGGAAGGAAGTTACGACTTAAGGGGAGCATAAGTCGTTCGGGGTTGATGAGTCGTATACGAGTTAACGATGCGGCTATAAGTCATCCACGACTTATCAAGAAGCAGAAGTTCCAACGGTTGAAGGCTTTTAAGTCGGAAGCGGGTTACGAATCATGTTAAGTCGTTGAAGTCTTAAGTCGTAAGTCGTCTGCTTCTTGTACTGGGTGTACTGTGTTGTATTTCTTAAGTCGATTGTCGTCTGTTTCGTATGTCGTTTGTGTGTAAGTCGATGGAATGATGTAGCTAGGTCGTTACCGACCTAAGGGAGTCGTGTACCTTGTAATACTGTTAAGTCGTTGTATGTTGTAAACTGTTGAGTCGGAGTTATTGATAAGTCGTAAGTCGTGTACTGGGTAAGTCGTAGGTCGGAGGCTATAACTCGTAACCGACTTAGGAGTTGATGTAATTTTGTTGTTTTTCGTGTGAGTTGTAAAATACTATAAATAGGCCGGTGGTGCCATTTGTAAAGGTTGTTGATTTTTGGAATAAAATTCTTGTTTGATTGCTTTGTGCTTTCATTTAAATTGGTAGTTGAGTGTAATCTCCTATCTCCTCTTTCGGAATTCAAGTGCGCTTGAATCAACGATCGTAGAAGCCGATTCACGGAATCTAGTGCGCTAGATCAACGTGCAAGAATCGTAGATCTTTAAACATGGTATAGTGCGCTATCAACGTGTTTGAGATAGCTCGAATTCGGTATCTTCGGATCAACGAATTTGGCAATTCGGTATCTTTCACACCATCGATCGCTACTTTCATCGATCTACATTATTTTGATTAATCCGCTGCGTCAATTATCTATGTTTAATTTAGGTATAAACTAAATTAGTTGATGATTTAGGAATTTGGAATTGGCTGATTTAGGGACTTAGAATTAATGATTATATCTTAGTAGTTGATGATAATATAGTTTATTAGTTGATTTGGGTATATAATGAAAACCTTAATTTAGGAAATTAGTTGATTATGGATTATGTATATTCCAAACAAAGCAGCGTATCAAGCGGATCTTGAACCAAATATAGAAATAATAATAACCGATGAAATTGATTTAGGGTCGTTGAATGATGAATCAAATGTTTTATTAGATGCATTTGAAAGCATCGAAGAAAACGAGATAGAGTACGAGACTGAGTCTGAATCAGAAAACGACGAAGATTGAAAACTCTAAATATTTGCATCGCTTATTGTATAATGTATTATTCTTAACTGCATATTATTCTGAGCTATGTATTAATAATGATGATCATGTTCTGAGCTATGTACTATTCTGTTTTGAAATTTCTATATTTGTATTCATGAGATCTTGTCCCATTTCTTACGATTTAGTGGAAGTTTTATGTTTTTTTATTCTGTGATATTATTTCTATGTGGTAGATATATCTGGCAGGAGACATAGTCAAAGATCGGAGCCTTCTCCATCTCCAGGTGCGGGTGCCAGTGGCACTGCACTGGATTTACGTCCACTGGCAGAGGTAGTTCCGAAAAGCGCCGGGTAAGTATCAAATTTATTTGAATTATTTTTTTTAAAATTTATTAAATATCTACATCAAAATTTGTATAGGGGCTTTGAGGTGGAGCCTTCGGATTTCATCCTACAAGTTTCCAAGAAGGCATTTATGAGTAGGATGTCCGGTTGTTGGCCTCATTAGGATTACATCCCACCACATATCAAGAATGCTATTTTGGCTGATGTACTCGTAAGTATATGTTTGAATTTCAGTTGAAAATTAATATAATTTAGATAATTCAAACTAATTTCAATATGCAGGCAGCCGTGCGTGTAGATCTAGAGGATATGGACATTTTTACCAATCACTGGAATAAAAGGATGAGAAAAAATTACAGGGACACTCTGTCTAGGCTAAAATTGTAGGTAAAAAACTAAATTGGATGGGCGCAGATGTGTGGGCTGAGTATCTCCTGCTCCGGGACACTCCAGAAGTGAAAGTAAGTTATATACTTTTGCATTGTTGTTAATTTTTTTTAAATATCATATGTTAGTTGCAGTAATTTCGTTAATCGTGTATCTAAATTTGTAGGAATTATCTGCCCGGAATCATGCTAATAGGAATAAATATCCTACGTTGCACCGTGACGACTCTATATTCTTCCAGGAACATAGGAGAGAGTTGGTAAATTTATAAATTATGTTTATAAAAATCTAAAATGTTATTTAATCATATTTGTAAAATTGTTTATTCATATGTATATATTTTCAAACGGCGAGATACAATCGCAAGCCTACTATGGCTGAAGTGTTCATGGCCACGCATGCCGTTGAACAAACAGATGAGGAAGGTAACGTTTTGTACGAGTGGACGAACAATAAATCGAGATCCGGAATGGTAAACATATTTATCCTTAATGACAATATTTCATATTCCTTTATTTCACATATCATAAACTGTAAATTGAATATTTAATGTGTCTAACAATTGTTTGTAAATGCAGGAGAGGTACGAAGCGGAGCAGGCTCGAGTAGCGCGGTCCACCGGCTGGGCAAATGTTAAGTTTGAGAAGTTAAACCGTATTTGGGATGCCATTATTAATCCGCCTTCGCGAAATAGGCGGTACAGTTATGGAAATCAGGAGGTAAATTTCTTCATTTACTAATATATAAATTCACACATACAAATGAATTTAAACTTAAGTGAACAAATTATAAATTGAATAAGTAAGCTGAATAATTGAAATAAATAAATTGCAACCAATGTAAAACAGTTAATGATAAATATTAGTCACAAAATTAATCAACTATTTTTGTTCATACTGTTTATAATGCTCATAAATTATAACTAAATATCAACTATTTCACTTAAGAATTGTTTCAACTAGCGACGGTTAACGACGACTAAATTGTTTCAACTTAGCGACGGCTAGTGACGGCGTGTGGTGCAATATCTATTTTAACTAATTTTTCACGTGTCCTCCTAGACGTCGCCAACCGTCGCTATTTTGATGACGGAGCCGTCGCTAAAGCCGTCACTTTACTGTGTGGTGGCGACCTAAATAGCGATGGCTTTTAGTGACGGCCTGCGACGCCTTTTAGCCGTTGCTAAAGCCGCCTTGTTTTGTAGTGATATCAAACAAATACAAACAAAAACGTGTATTTATTTCGAACAAGATTTTCCATAAAAGTTAAATTATGTGATTTGATTACATATTAACAAGGCGTACCCTTAGTTTTATCATTATTTATATGTAGGACTTGCTCCAAATTACTCCGAAGTTTGTTGTGATCATTTTATTTCAAAATGGTTGCTTAAAATTTCTGGTTTTATTTATCATTTGGGCTTACATTTTGTAGTTTGGTTCCCCTTTATTTTTAACCGTTCGGTGTTGGTTGTGAACTTTTACGTTAACAACATGATATTATGTCATGTTGTTCAGAGAAGGTGTAGGAAATGAAAATGGTTCCACATTAACTTTAACTTGAGGAGAGCGGCTTTAAGTATCAACTAGTTGGCAAACATTGAACATTCGTCTTAGAACAATAGTATTTGACCACTCATAAACATAGGCGGCTTTCAACGATAGCGGAATATTTAAACATAGTATTTAAATGAAAAAGTTGGTTGAACGAAAAATAGGTTTCACGATACGAATGTGGTATTTGAGCGGAGTACTTAGATCTATATCGTTGATCAACTACTGTTGGTGTCTACTGTCGAGGAGGGACTAACACCGCTGGAGTGTCTGACACGTCTAACGTTTCGACTTTCGAACACATATCAAAATGGCTGCCAACGGCATCAGCATTGGTGCACGTTGTCAAACTTGGAAATTATGATTTTCTAAATCATCTTTTACGTGGCACTCGTTTCACCCATTTCAAACATCATTATTTACGTCTACCATCCAGTACTTGTATTGTAAATTTCACCGGACATGTAGAAAAATTCGACAATTTAACTAGATTCTTCAAGGGAACAAGGAATTAAGTAACAAAATTCTACAAGTCAATTACCCTCTTCATTTGATACTAAGACATTAGAATACTTTCGCATTCAAAGGCAGCTCAACTACTATTCATTGGTCCAGGTCCATGAAAGCAAAAATCATATAAAACGAAGGTAACTTGTCGTTAAGCCATAAAAGTAGTATGCTAACCCTAATAGTCAGAGACAAGATCATTTATTACATATATATTTTAACGTTATTCGAACTGCCCCAAACTTAAATAATGAATGTATACACTAAGGCAAGCACACCACGAAGCAAGATACACTTATATATATATATATATATATCTTATATATAAAGCAAATACTTGAGGAGGTGAAGCCTTTTTCGAATTGCCAGAAATGCCCTGCTGCGTTTCTAACACAAATTTATTCCCCATCATTCGAACAGGGACAGATTTGTCTTTTTCCGTTCTACCACAATGTTCCGGTTTTCCAGCCCACTTCCTTCCATAACCGATTTCCCAACCCCATTTCCCTTTCTTCCTCACGTTTTCTTAACAAACCAAACAAAGAAGAAACGAAGGGACAAATTGATGCCGAACAAAAGTACACAAATCGAATAACTACCAACAGATTTACATCAGCGATGCTAATTGGTGTTTCCTCACTTTACCATTCAACTCCATTTTCCTCACTTTACCATCGCAACTTCAGATTTACGTGCAGATCCTCGGCAGTTAGCAAGGCAATTTCAAACTAGAATCGAGCATTCAAACAAAGCAGATCCGACTTCAACCATCCACTGCTCTTATTTCAATTGAAAAAGGTATCATTTTTGATGGTCTTAAACGATTTATGTATTCCTCCAGTTTGTTGATTTTGTTTTGATGTTTCAAAATAGCTTGCTATCAGCTTTCATTAAATCCTGATTCTTTGCTGTGTCTTGAAGGCTTCTCAGTTCTCTGATTGAAGCACTCATCGCTTTAGGTATTGATTAGGGCAACCAGTCTCTAACGATGATGCTTTAAAGGTAGCAACTATCTTACCATTTGTTCATAGTAGATATTTGGGTTTTAATCATATATCATTATTGTTTAATACCTATATTTATTGCTTCTGCAAAGAAGGAAGGGTAGTTTAAACTTTCAAACTTAAATATTTACTATTAGTTGAATGTGAAGCAACGTTTGCCATAATTTTATCATAATGAATGCTTTTATGTGTAGATGTAGATACTTTTTGATTCTTTACTTTTAATAGTTAAAACACTTACTTTATATTTGTATTTTTCATGGATTCATTATTTGGTTAGGACAGTAGTTTGTACCTAGATTGTATCCATAAGAAGATAACAAGAGTAGTGTAAGTAGTAGTGCATTTTATATTGAATGAAAAATATAATTTGTTTGTTTTAATAAAAAGAGAAAAGGTTAGAAGAAGAGTGAAAGTAGTTTAATCTATGGTTATACTGATTTATGCAAGAGTTTAATACTTTTGTGTGCATCAAGTTTATGCATTTCAATGTTGGTTTATAGTAGGAATAGTATTTCATATGTAAACTTATATAATGATTCATGCAATAACAAATACAAATTGTTATATTTCATTAATTATAGTCAAAAGAAACAGGTTTGCATTCTTAACTTATAATGCATTCTGAGCAATCCAGGTAATATTTAACATGGTTTAGGAGTAAAGCTATAATCTTATGTTTGCTACTAGCAACGTACTTGATATCACATCTATGTTTGCAAAAAGTATGTTTAGCGTATGGTTGTAAATTATTTGCAGCAAAGGAGTTGAGCCTTAAAAAGCAGAGTTTACTTTAAGAAATTGTACAAAGAAATGGGGACTAAAGAGGGAGGTGGTTTACTAATAGTGAATAGTTTTTAAAGGACAGTGTGCTCACTTTCCATATCTCTAATTGACGGTACATATGTTCCAAACCCATGACGTAATACCTAGCTTAAGCTTAAGGAGTTTATAAAAATCATGTACTAAGTTTTTAACAGTGATAAGGTGATGGTTTATTACAATGCTCTCAAATGATCCAAAAGTGGGCATGGACAAATTATGTTAAGTCGAGAAGTATATTCACTATAATTTTCTAAATCTATTGAAATTAACTCGACTTAATATCTTATTATTATGTATACAACCACAAATTATTGTAATGCTCTTCTAACTTTATTATATGTATTAGGTGGTTTGATAGAAAGTCATGGATTTTTTGACTGCTAGGAGTATCAGCAGGTTTCCAAGTTATTAATGTTAGCGAAAAAGGAAGCAAAATGGTATGTTCCAACTTATGTTATCTCCAAAATAACATTTTCTTCTGATTTCATATGAGTTGTGGATGAAATTTTAGTTTTAAGATATATTCAATATATATTGTTTGTTAATTTTCTCCTAAGTTAATAAATTTTCCCCAAAGTCATCATTCCTTATTTTTATACTACAAAATAGGCACTTCTATAAATTTCACTCTTTTTGACTCATTTGATCATCAGTATTATATCTTCATATTCTACTATCTAAATTGTCGTCAACTGTTTCATTTAGCTTTTTTTTTCGATTTGCTATGGTCTTAAAATTGTACACTTATTAAATTTAACGATAAAATGCAACTTTTGGTCTAAGTAGTCGTTTTATTATTTTATCCTACATAATAAGGGTTCAGATTAGAAAATTACCCTGTTTAAATTTTTTGGTGAGTTGAATCGTTGAACTATTGTAGTGTCATTAATAGTGCATTATTTACTGCACAGATCTTAGAAGTATACCCAGTTATTTTAGTTTTATAATCTGGGTGGTTGTAAACATTGCATTTTGTGAAGATGTATGAAGTAAACTAACTAAATACATTAGTAAAGAGTTAAAGCGCTCTTGAATTCAATAAGTATTTCTTAATGTAACCTCTGCTTTTTTCCTCTATTTTTTAATTAGTGTTTATATACCTAGGTGTGTACTTTTAGGTTCTTTTTCTACTATGTTCATGTTATTTCAAGGTGCATGAATTTATATGAGACTGTGTGTGTATTAGTGTATATGTGGTACTGTGTGTACGTGTGTTGTGTACCTGTGAGTATGTGCTACTACTTGCTTGCTGGGGAATGAGTAAATATATGTGTTTTAGTGGTGCTAGGTGAGAGAGTGTGTGTAGATTGGGTGCGTGCATGTGTTATTATAGGTGTGTGTTCTTGAGTGTGTGAGTTGGTTGCTGTAAATTTATGTGTGCATGAACGTTGCCTATGTGTATATACGTGAAGCATGCGTATGTGTTTATGTGTGGGGCATTGCTGTTGATTGTTTGCATAACTTTATCTTCATGTCTTGCTGCTATATAACTTGATTTCATATTGTTTAATCAAATGAGTATTTCCCATCATTTTTCTATATATATGTATATATATAGTGGGTGTAGTCATGGTGGTTGTAAGCTATCCCTTGGGCTTTGCTATATATTGTTGTGCTGGCAGGTTTTGATATACATGAAACAAGAGCAGCATTACAGGCTAATGTACTCCATATTTGCATCATTTTTTTTATATTCCCTATTTTGATTTTATTAGGAGTAGACTCACGTCCTGTTTTCTCTGTCTTGAATAACCGCAGCTCTATACGCACATATTGTATGAATAGAATTGTTCAATCCTGCAAATAAATGCCAACCAAACTCAATATAAGCTCATAACACACATTATTCATTTAAATGTTCAAAATCAATCTAAGATATATATTAGAATGGCTTCGAGCAAACAAATCATCCTTTTCACCATTTTTACTGCAGTTTTAGTTTGCATCAGCTGCGAGGAGCCCAATCATAAGCCTGAATCTGCACATTCACCTTCACCAAGTCCAGTGGCTCAATTGACGCAGAGGCAAGTTGTACTGAGCACATGTTGCAGAGAGTAGCAATACGTGTTAAGAGCAAAGGTGCATAACCGAGAGGCTTATGAATGATCACCGTACAGTATTGAAGCTTCAACTTCTACAGTTTATGTATTGATATCGTCATATATTTCAACCATATTAAGCATTCATTGAGTTATTTGGATATATATCTTCTTTTTATTTTAGTAAATAAAAAAGTAAATCGTTTCACAATTAGGCGTTTCAACTTCAGAGAATTTGAAGCCAGGCTGCTTCAGAATTAACAGTGAGTCACATGCTATGATTATAGGATGTGTATGACTGAAGATAATGGGATACATGGAAGAAAGATCAATGTGTATGACTGAGACTTTGTGATATTATTACCATTTCATATCTACAGAACGCACTTTACTGTCTCCCTTGCTATATTTCTCTTCAATATATGTTTGTAGTATTAGGTTTTAGTACCAACTGTTATATCATGTACCAAGTGCAGAAATATACAATCCCAATTTCACCTCCTTTTCTGTAAACATGTTATTACCTTTAGTGCCCATCTTTTCAAATTGAATATAGCTTATAGGTATGAAAATTTGGTCTCTGCAGACACATTATTCTATGGACACAATACAAATTTTCAACTCACAGATTTTAGCTTATATTGACGCCCAAAGTAATAACCAATATCACAGATTTTGAATCATTTTACTTACTCAAGCCAATGAAAATTTCAATGACACAACTTCACATCATTGTTTTCAAAGATTAAAATCTAATTCTCCTCTCCTTTTGTCTTAGCAAAGTGAGCATAAATCTTTAATTTTAAGCATAATATATTTGAACAAGTTAAACTTTGCCTCATCTTTATCTTTGTATAGCACTCAGGGAAAATTCAAAACCTTGGCACAAGCACTAACAGATCAACATGAAAGATGAGTGTACAGGAGCCAATACCCATTATTTCAATATCCATAGTGAAATATGAAAATGAGTGTATTAAGAGATAAATATTTTTCTTTCTATTTACATACATCCATGCACATGGAGTTTTGAGTTTACATTTATTATAATTGGCTTTAGAAGTACTAAACAATATCCATGTGAACATATAAATAGAGGTGATATTATTCAAGAGAGACGTGCTTCATATAGAATATTTTCTCAAATTTTTCATCATAATTTTGTCAATCATATGCCCATTATCCCTACTAAATAACTTCTAGCTGCATTGATTAAAAATTATGGCTAATGATGGAAATGAAATGCAACATCATGCCTAAAATTTATGTTTAGTTGGCAGAGGTCCTCCTGTAGTTGTCAACTTTAAGCCAAGACTCATTATTATTTGGATACGCCTGTATTTGTCAAATTCTTTTTACTGATTAACCGACTAAAGCTGAGCAGTTAACTGCGGTTAAATTTGGACGGTTCAGTCGGTATGAATCGGTCATATTTATTTTTGGTTTGGTTAACTGAACCATAAGTTTTGATCAACCGATTGGTTCGGTTAATCGAGCGTGCCCACACTTAACCATTTATAAACATAGGCATTAATAAACTATCAACTGCCTATGTGCGAAGCATGAGTTTCTTAGACCCTGTTTACATAAGGGTTTATTTATATAACCATAAATGGGTAAGAATAGTTAACATTATTTTCTCTATTTTATTTTATTTTCGTATTTTCAAGCAGTGCTTTTAGAAATTAGATCATTGAGTTAATTTTATTATATATGTATGAATGTTTTTTTCCAATCTTATTACTAAAAGAAAATTCTAATTTACGTAACAAAAACCCTTATACAATGTTTTTAACTCCGCCATCTACATACCACTAATGCCGATCTCAGGCCCGCAACAAGGAGAAGAGAAAACGATTGCTACAATTGCATTTTAGTTCTTACAGATTACTTATAAGCTACTGCCATTGACGTCAACCTTGAAAAAGCATAGAGAAAAATTATTACATCAATTTAAGTCTTACAAAATTTTATTACGATATTAATGTAAAGGAAAATTCAAAATCTATACACTAGCACTAAGTAGTTTTACACTTTAGCAAGTACTGAGGGTTGAGTATCATGGGAAGTGCGATATTTATGGTGGACAAGAAAAATTCTTTATATATTGATATGGTGGTTTAGTACTTTTTAAAAGAGAGATGATGCAAGTTTTCTAAGTTCCAAATTACTGAAAACACTATTTTTAATATTTGTTACATTTCTCTAGATATTCATGTAATAGTTTATTACTTTCTTTATCTATTTGATTATTTCGTAAAATAACTTAGTCTCATTCACATTTTGATAAACGATTGATTTGTGCATGTACACGCATAAAAAAATGCAACATTATATACACGTCAAAGTTATTTTGTAAAACCAAAAAAACATTACAAACATCATTTCTTAATACAAATTTCTCTTGCGCACGTGCATCGCACGTGCCAACGTACTCGTATACTATAAAGCAAAATCCTGGTCAAAGCAGTCAAAGTGAAGCCTTTTTGGCAGTCCCCATTTTGCCCCCAGTTCAAAATAAAAGGAAAACATTCCACCAGGGCAGATTTGTCATTTCCCCAAGTCCTCACACGTTGCCGACATCCTTATGCGCACGTCTTTTTTCCACCATCTTCCGTTTCCCCCTTCCTTTTCCTCTTCATTTTCCACTTTCAAAATAAATGGCAACTCCCCTCATTCAATTTTCTAACCGCCACCCCTACACCGTCCTTGCTTCACTTCCACTTCTCATTCCCCTCCACTGTCTGCCGCTTCAGCACATGCCGCCGCCGCCACGGTCGTCCTTTAGCTCAACAACCACTTCCCCCCTCAGGCATACGGCAATGCCAACTCCGTGCCGACCGATTGTTCAAGCTTCCACCGTCCGCCTTCTTGATTACCCCAGGTACGATCTCAGGCTGCCTTCCTCTCTTTTTTGTTCTGATTTAATCTCATTTTACGCCCCTGCCCTAATTGCTCTTCGCTCCGCCTCCAATTCCATTTCCCCCTTTCTCTCCTTCGGCATCCACCCCCGACTTCACGTCTTTCACCCAAGTTACTGCTGTGTCAAATTTATGTTCCCTCTAAAATATCTCTGCTTTGTTTGTAAAAGAATCATGGAATTAGGGTTAAATTGGTCAATTTCAGCAAATAAGAAGCGGTTACTCCGCTGCCAAAACTATGTGGTCACGTCTGTTTTCCTTCTGCACCAATCTTTTTGTTCCATGTATACATGCATATGTGTACGATACAGGGAACAAAGAAGAAGTACAGTCGAAATTTTGTTGAATCGTTTAAAATAAATTGATTTACAAAATATAATTACTACTATGTTTGTAATGAGAAGTAGGATGACCAATCATTAAAGTGTAAAATAATAACCTAAAAATTGTAGATTATATTCATATAATAAGTTGTGTAAATCCGTTTGAAAATAAAATAAAATAGAATAATATTATATATTTGTGAAAATTTAAATGTATGATTTAATTGAAAAATAAAATGTCAATACTTAAATGATTAAAATGTTTTAAATTAGGAAAAACGGTTAATTATTTTATCGATCGGAGCTGGATGTACTAACAAAGAAGAGAAATTAAAGGCTCAATAAGGAAACATTTTCAAAATGGTGTACACGTCTTTATTAAATTCGCTTTAATTAATAATTGGAACGACAAAGAAATTCGTTATCCACGTAGTAGGAGCGAATTATTGAAGCGATTTAGTAATAGTTCATTTGCGCCTATATGGTTTCGTGCCGAATTATTTGGTGTAGGATCGTCATGGAGAACTTATAGCACCTCATACCGTACATTCGGAGGAGGAGATGGATATTGAAATTGTTCCAACGAATCTCATTGCAGATATGGTTGAAGATGAAGCACGTTCAATATTCCCTACTGTTGAAGTTGATGGTAACGATGTTAATGTCAAAGAAGAACCAAGTATTCGAGCAAAATTGTTTTATGATTTATTAGATACTGCTAAGAAACCTCTTTGGTATGGTTGTACAAGCAGGACTCAACTATCAGTAACTACAGAATACTTTGCGACGAAATCAAAATACAACTTCACAGAAGTCGGGTTTACAACTATAGTACAAGCTGCAAAACGGCATATGCCACCCGATAATTTAATATGCGAAAATCATTATGAAGTGAAAAAACTTATGTCTGCTTTTGGTTTGTCGTATCAAAAAATAGATACATGTTTAAATAGTTGCATGTTGTTTTGGAAAGAAGGCATCAATCTTAGGAATTGTGAAATATATAATCAGGAAAGATACAAACCAAGAAAAAAGAAAGGAAAAGAAGTTACGTACAACTGTATGCATTATTTACTCATCACTCTTAGACTTCAAAGGTTATGTGCATCTTCTATAACCGCACATCATATGAGATGGCACTGTGTGAAAACACAGGAAAAAGGTACGTTAACACACCCAGCTAATGGAGAAGCATATAAGCATTTTGATAAGACATACTCCGCTTTCACAGCGGAGAGCCGTAATGTTAGACTTGGTTTATGTACGGATGGATTTTCACCGTTCTCTCAATTTGGTCCAAAATATTTGTCTTGGCCTATAATCGTTACACCTTACAATTTACCTCCGTGAATGTGTATGAAAACTCCATATATATTTCTCACTATCGGAAGGGGAGCAATTGGCCAATGATGAGGATGACGCTATCTTCGGCTTCGTTATGGACCCGACACAGAGAAATAGGCGATATGACTACGACAATCAATTAGTAATTTATAAAAATTAACTAAGTTGTAAAAATTGCTTAACTTTTATAAACAAATTTCGACTTGTTTTGTAGGCTCGGGCCTCACAAAAGGCCTATCAAAAGGCTCAAGACAATGCTGAGATTAATGAGCTTCAATAGTAGATTGCACAACTACAGGAGCAGGACCGCCTCCGAGCAGCGCAGATGGAGAACTGAACCGATGTTTGGCCGAGTTTATGGAGCGTGGAGCATTCTCTTCGTTTGGTGGTTCCGGAGCCGATGACGAGTCATGAGGTACGTTTTGCAGTTTTTGTGTTTGAAACTTGTGTATATATACAAGTAGAGATGGTGAGGTTGATTTGTGGACATGTGGTGTTTGATGTTGATTTGTGAGATTGATTTGTGAAGTTTGATGTTGGATTTATATATTATACATTGATGTTGAATATAAATATTGCATTTGGATGATGATGGACAGTTTATTTTATATTGATTGAAAATGTTTGAGTTTGAGATGATAATGCTTGAGTTTTATATGATTATTGATATTGATATTGATTTTAGCTTATAAATATATATGTATATATATATATATTGATTTTGATGTGTTGTGATATATATTGATATTGATGTGCTGTTGGGCTGCTGAAAAAAAAAGATTTTATCCAGATTTTCGACGGCTACGAATGGCTTTCGACGGCTTATAGGTCGAAATATTCTGACGGCTTCTGATGGTTAACCGATCGAAAACTCTGACGGCTTCCACCGGTTTTCTAGCATGATTCTAAGCCACATGGATGTCAGCACCGTCGAAAAAAAATGTCGGAACTGCCATCGTAGGCTTCGCAAAGCCGTCGTCGATTCCGTCGAAAATGGACGAAATCCGTGTTCTATATTCAGACGGGATTTCCGACGACTAGCGACGGCCGCCGACGACTTTTAGCCGTCGGAAATCATCGTGTATCTTGTAGTGCACCGGTTGGTTGGTTGTACTATAGATCGCACAGTAAACAATGGTAGTGAATAACCATATCCGTTCGAAAAGTTGCAACTCTTCCTGATGAATGCTACTCTTCGTCCGATAATGTTTCTAACAGTTTCTCGAAAGAGAAGCAACCCCTCTTCGCATCCAAACACCATCTATATAAACAGTGTTATATCCTGCATTTGATAATTAGAGTTTGTGAAAATCATCCTTTTCAATCTCCACTTTGATAGCTCTTTGTTGGTAATTATCGAAAACATTTTCTGTTGTGTTCTTGCATTGATCAAAATGGTACAAAACTTTAAATCAAGTAACGTCACTAGAAGACTTTGTTGAATCCTGGTGAAAGTAGTTTGATAGTCTTTTTATACTCGATAGGGCTGAACTATTTTTCAAAAAAATCTATAACAGATCCTCAAAATCAAAAGTACGACCATGGTATCCACACTATATTCCAACCAATAGTGTAGTACTTAAGCACTCATATACTTAATCCAAGTTGATGGTACTTCAGATTGGATCCGAATTTAACCAGGGCACCTCTTTTACTCATTATTGTGGTACATTGGTGCATGTTGTCAAACTTGAAAAGTATGCTTTTCGAGATCATCATTTATGTCTCACCCCTTTCACCCACTTCGTATATATGTACTATCCTATTGTATTTGAATTCCAAAAGGGACCGAATTAAGTATATAAACTCCACAATCACACTAGATTCTTCAGTAGAACAAGTAATTAAGTAACAAAATACGACAAGTTAATTACATTCTTCATTGATTATAGTATTTTTGCATTCAGGCAGCTCAACAACTATTCTTTGGTCCACGTCCATGAAAGGAAAAATCATATAAAAACTAAAGTAACTTGTCGTTAAGCCATAACAGCATCATGCAAAACCTATTGGTCAGAGACAAGATCATTTATTTTATATATATATATATATATATTAAGATAACGTCTATGATGCAATGAATGTATACATTAAGGCGAGAGCACACCACGAAGCAAGATACGCTAACAAAGAAACTGCAACCACCGCCCTATATATATATATATATATATATATATATATATATATAGCATTTACTATTCAAACCATGTGCATTTGACGTAGTACTATAACTCAAAAGAACTTAAATGATAAAAAACTCACGGAGACTCAGACCGCCGCCTTGGTCAACTCGTTCACAATAACATCAACCTCCTCCATAGTCTTCCCAACCACCCCACCAATCTTATCATATCTCAAGAACATAACAGCAATCAGCAACCTCCCAACCAAGACCCCCAAATCCTTCCCAGCACATATCTTATTATCCGCTTTCGGAGCATCCGTTTCGTACCCGTTAGCCCACAACACGTGCTTCACCAACTTCTTACCGTCCCCCACGAACCTATCGGGCACGAACTCATTCGTCCGATCGAATATTTTCTTTGGACTTTGCTTTTACCTTGCATACAATTACATTTAATTGCTTGGATAGATCAAATGAGAGAGCACATCTCAATTTATAATGGATTTAAATCTTTTATATTTTTCTTCAATCTTCTATTTTTCAGATATTTATTGATAAAGCATTTTCTAAAATTCTCTAAATTACATATTTGATAAGTCTACATATTTCTCCATTCCTAATTTTGGTCTTTTCAAAACACAAAGATTAAATTTGTCAACATAATCAAAATTCCTAAAAACCAAATTTATTTCCAACATTCTCCCGTAAAGCTTACGTATTTTTAATTAAAAGGTACCCACAATTAAAAGTTATTTTAATTTCATATTGACCCTAAAATTATCTTTACTTTGCTAATTGACCTCACGTGTATTGCTCAAAATAAAACGCTATTAATCTCCATACTTACATTTAACCACATTCCTTTTACGTGATTTAATTGGAAACTTGACTCTTAAAACACATTACTGTAGAAGACCATGTATGTTTTGGATAAGCCGTGAAAGAGTTTGTGTATATCTTACTATCAAAAGTTTGTGATAGCTAAAGAATAATGGGATACGTAGTTTTCTAGCGAGTATGCATGTTTAAGCCGATAACGTTTGAAACTAATTTAGGATTCACTAATATGGTATTTATTTGAAAGTTTATGGCTAAAACAAAGACAGTGAATAATTCACTTTTTTGGAACGAGTGTAATTGCACGCGCTTCGCACGTGAATCATTTTTTTTATAAATTGCATATGTTTGAATCAGTCAAAAAAATGATTTTTTATTTTCAAGTGATATTAAAATTTGTATATTTGTAAAGGAGTATTTTGAATTTACAAAGTAAGTTTAATTTTAGATCCTGCTTTTAGAAGCGTTTTAAATTTGTAAAGCATATCTAATTGTTAGATCCTACTTTTAGGGGCGTTTGAATTTATAAAAGAAATTTAACATTAGATCATATTTTTAAGTGATTATTTGATAATATATAGATTAGCGTTTTTGGTAGTTTACGTTGATACAAAAAAATGTGACACCAAAGCTATTACAACTATTATTAAATGTTTTATAGTTCCAAAACTAACCTTTTTATTTATTTATTTTAAATTATGGAAATGGAAATGTTTAAAACGTGGCTTAAACCCATAAGAGCGTACAGGCCAATCAAGTATACATGGCCTATATACTGAACCCGACCGATCTGATAACATAACCCGAGCATACTTAAATCCAAGTCTATGGTGATTTAGATTGGATCCAATTGATGAATTACCAAAATTTAACAGGAGCGCCTCTGCTACTAATTGCAGGGCTATCGATTGCTAAAAAAAAAATTTAAAACTCATCCGTATCCGTATTCGAAAAAAGGCTAAATATCCGATATCCAGAAAAACGAATGCGGATGCAGATACGATGACATCCGCATTAAAAAATTATTCATTTCAATATTTTTTTCAAATTATAGTTTAAATTATATGTGTAAAACAGTAAATAAAAAATATTTATTTACTGTTTTATTAAGTTAGAAGTTTATATCATACGCATTAAATTATGTGTATTTTAGTATAATGAAATTAGGTCCATTTGAGATGCGGTTATTTTAAAGTACTCTCCGTTATGAAGTTGGTTTGAATTACAATTTAATTCATTTATTTATTTTTTCAAATTATTGATGCATATTATTTATTTAAAAATAAATAATTAAATAAATATAAATTAATTTTAATTTAAAATATATATTTTAAATACGCCGTTTAAATTCTCTGCTCGCAACCCAGAAACGTATTCTCCGTTCATAAAAAATTTCGTTCGAATGTCCCGTTTAGATTTTCTGCCCCCACCCTAAATCTCAACGAAGACTAAACTAAGAAGAAATATTATACAATTTAATAATGATACGCTTTGTATATTTTCTCATTCAAAGGCAGCTCAAGGTACATGGAATGGAATGAAAAAATCATATAAAAACGAAAGTAACTTGTCGTTTCTGCCTTGCCATAAAAGTATTACTTTAAACCTAATAGTCAGGGACAAGGTCATTTTATTATGTATTTCTTAAGATAACGTGTATAATGCAATGAATTATCGAACCGCGACTAACTTAAATAATGTGATATAACAAGGCAAGCACGCCACGAAGCAAGATACGCTAACATGGAAACTGCAACCACCGCTCAAAACAAATGTTATTGTTTAAGGCTCAGTTTGGAAGTTTTGTGATAGCGGTTACGAGAGGTTTTGAAAGTATCGGTTTTGATCAACAACAATAATAGTAGCTTTGATGATTTACACGAATTGTTATTATAATCCATTAATGCATGCTTGGAGTTTAATATACACGTTTTTTGAAAGTTTTCCACTAAATTAAAATTAAATATATATAATTGTATTTATTTCTTAGTTTTGTGAAGAGTAACCCTGCAATATGATTAGCGAGAGTATAATTGAAAACAAAAATTATAACCCATCAGTACATCCTAGTTAATAGGTTGAAAATTACCTTTAATATTACACTATACCGGTTTTCACTAGTTTTATAACGAACGATAACCAACGTGATAAAAAACTTACAAGCAGGAATTATGATAACACGTCTAAATATGGAACCGTACAAAATAAGTTAAAACCGATAGAAAATAAACTCTAAAACGGAGCCTAACGGTGAATTTGTTTGGCATGCAGTTAGAGACGGAAGAGTGGCTTGCAAGAAGAATGGTTCGGAAAAAAAGGAAGGAATGCGTAGTTGTGTTAAGAAAGGAATATTTGAAATAGACATTTTAATTGTATATTTTTTTATTATATTTTAGTTTTAATCAAACCGACCGTAAGGAGGTTTGCCTACTTCTACTAGGCAAAATCAATTTTCCTGAAGCCAAAAAAACATTTCCCCTGTTTTGTTATTTCCCCCCCACCCCCCGTATCCTTCTCCCCCAAATTTTCTCTTCCTCACCTCGTTTTATCACTTTGACAATTTCACCTCCGTTCTTCCCGTTCAATTCTCTTTTCCACGTACTCGCTCAACAATTAAAAGTAAGTATCCCCTACACGAATTGAAACTTGCTTGGTACAGAAAGAGCCGAAGTAGGTATATTTTGAATTGCGGCACATAAACTTGCTTTGTTTCGAATTGCGGCACTCACTGGTACAAATTGCTTGGTCCAGAAACTTGCTTGGTACACGAATTTACAAATTGCTCAAATTGCTGCTTACTACAGTTTTAGAGGTTCGTTTTGGAATCTTTGATAGCTTAGCTCTACGAATTGCGGCAATTCTGTGATTACAAATTGCTGGTCTTTGAACAGGTTCGTTTTTTGCACTTTTACGAAAAGCAGTATATAATATGACCTATTCTAAAATTGTTTGCCATCTTTTACCGGCTAAAATGGCCATGTTGGGATATTATTTAGGCTGGAGCACTTAATTTTTGCTTTTAAAACACAGTGAGGCACAAATGAGCATTCCTAAGCGTGCTTGCGCTTTTCAGTTGATGATACCCTAGGAAAAATTAAGCATCGAACAAGCTTCGGTGTGTAATATAATGTTAGAAATATAGTATAAACTAAACTAAAGATGCAGTCCAATAAATCTCATGATATAGAGTATGTTCTATATGGGGACAAAGCTAGTTAGTCTTGAGATATTTATATAAAGAAATAAATAACTTTTTTATTTATTAGCTGAAATAAATATTACATTAGTGAATTTATGCTCACTATGAAAAAACTTGGTGTGGCTTCAGTTAACTCATGGTACCACGCAATGTGTATGTTAAGTGCTAATTGTAGTAAACCATTTATGATTGCTCAATATCATGGTATAATAATATAAATTCTTGCCAGAAACCTTGATAGGTGAGAAATCATAGATAAATAATACTCCAGGAACTGGTTTAGGATAACCATCACCATTCCTATAGTGCTCTGTCACCGAGAACTGCAAGAAAGATAATTTAAGTATTTTACTTTGAACTTGAATAGATTTTTAGGAGGAATTTCAAGATAACAGTACCTGATTTGTGTGAGTTTTATGTCCAGTTAAATGAGTTTTATGTTCTAGTTTCTCAACTGTAAAAGCATCTTTTGCTCTAATGTTTGACAACTGAGCTAACTAAGTTTATATTAAATAATAATTGTGTTATACTTATATGTGGTTTACGTTATAAAATTGGAAAATAGTATAATTACAAGTTTGCTAAATTATAAACATCGTAGAGTACATAGATATACATTTGTACTGTTAACTGACATATCATATGGTAGACGACAAATTAGCACTCTAACTTCATTGTTTGCTTAACCGAGTTAAAGAACTTATTTTATTTAAATACTCACTACCTTTTACCATGTTCAGACATATATGACAAATAATATGTATCATATTGATTTAAATAAATCACCTTCAATGATCAATGATGAGGAACCATTTGAAGATCGTGACGATAATAAGCATGTGGTATTAACGTCAATCTTTGATACGGTAATCATTTTCATATAAAATAATGGATAAAGATTTTTTTTTCTAATGATAATTCTACTGTGATCAATCGTGCTAACTAATTTATTTCACATATTCAGAAAAATGGGATGCAAGATATATTTCCTATTGATTTGAATGCACTGCCATTGTGTAGTAATTACAAGCAACTATATGAAGATCGTGTTGATCATGAACAAATGGTATCAACATCGCAGTCAAACTTCCGTATGGTAAATTTCTCTACAATGTTATTTAATTTGTCTGTATGTCAAATTTATGTTTTATTTTTTATATTTACGCTACAAGATTATTCGACGGTCAGATGATTAAGTTTCTAATGATATTTGCACTAACATGTTTAGAATCTGATTGAAGCAATATGTAAAGAACATCCAAGATCATCAGTAGGTGCTGCACAATTTGAAGAAACTTCAAAAAAGACACAAACTAACGATAAAGGTGACTCGTTTACAATAATGTACAATTTTATAATATATCAGTACAAATTATTATTTTTCACTTTTATTATAAGTTTTGTGATGTTTTTAAATTTATGACGAATAATATTATTTGTCTTCACCTCTGCAGTTGATATACACTGTATTGATCTGAATGCATCACCTTTGCTTGACAGTAAGGAGCAGTCAATATCAGGTTATGTCGATAATATGCAAGCAGTGTCAACGACAAACGTAAAGGTGAAATTCCATATTATATTTTTTCCCACATTTACTGTTATTTTAATTTTAATGTTTAATTTTTACAGTAATCAAACATATTAATATAGTATAAATATTTAATGACAATTTGCTAGTTTATGTCCCATATTACCATTTTCCTTACTTTTTAAATTGCTCTTTACTTGCATAGATGTCACATGATGTACTACGTCAGCCTATCCTCTTAGAAGATCCATTATCGTTATCTGATGCTTTGAATAGAGATTTTGTTCCTTTTGATGTATCCAACAAGGTTGGTTTATTCACCCCTTCCGGTTCAATTTCACACGATGTTTTAAAAGAGCCGATTGATGCAATTTGTCCTTTAGACTTATCATGCACCTTACAAAGGTATAAAATGCTACTTATAACATGCAAATAATATATTACTACTCTTACTATTTTTAACTTATTTTTTAATTGGATGTACATATTTTTATACTAGAGACTCGCCTATATTTCGTTAATATGAAAAAATGATGGCTAAATATAATGAAAATCGGTCATCCAACCAACGAGCCAGACGTTTGAGAGAAACTGATCAACAAAAACAACGTAGAAGAGCAATTGATGCAGCAAGATATAAACAAAAGGGAACTCATGTCAAATCCTCAAACATCAACACTACAATGCTAATATCTCCCGTTTCAAAAGTTACAAATGCTCACAAATTTATAAGCTCATGCCAAAATATTAACTGGGCAAGTTGTCAGACTTGTTCTCGATTTTTTTCGGATTTAATTGTTACATCAAGTACATGCTCTTATTGTCGTACTGATAAACCACATAATGGCCTTCCCTATAAGTTTAGTTCTCAAAATCTAACGGATCCCGGTCCTATTCCACCTGAATTATCCTGCCTTACTAACTTGGAGCGAATCCTCATTGCGCGCATTCATCCAGTTATGTCAGTTTATCGTTTTAAAGGACAATAATATAAATATAGTGGAAATATTATTAATTTCCCTCAGGATATCAATGCAATAGCACGTTCTCTCCCTTTCACACCAAATGAATTATCGGCAGTTTTAGTTGTCAATAGAAGTGGAACGATTGAAAGTCAAGAGTTTCGCGTAAGACGTGAACATGTAAGAAAGGCACTACTTTGGCTTAAATCTAATAATATATTTTATTCCGATGTTCACATTAATGAAGTATCTCTCCATGAGTTACCAGAGGACGGTGTACCTTTAAATCTTCCTCGTATTCAAGATAATTCGCAAAATCAAATTCACAACGACGATTTTCAAGGACCTCCAGAATATGAAAGCGAAACAACTCACATCGGTGAATTTGAGATATCAAGTGCAGCCACGGCTGTAGTACAACCGAACCACCAAGCTTATCTATTATCCTTTTTGGAAAATAAAGAAATAAATGAAACAGTTGTTCAGATGCCTATTTCTTCTGTTGCTATTGATGAGTTTAATACTCCTGGATATATCTCGATGGCATTTCCAACATTATCATGACATCATGATCAAAGGTTTGCAAAAGATTCTAGATTTAGATATTTTGCATACAATTCAATTAGTAGGTGGCGTGCGTTAGATATTGGTAGCATATACGTACAAAAAAACCTGGATGATGAGAATTTATCTATAAATGATATCCGTGAAATGTTAAAATCGGGAGATAAGCAGTTATCCCAACGCATTTCTTACTATGCAAAGGGCATTCGTGGAAGCCGTTCTTACTGGTCTGCAAGATTAAAAGAGCTTACAGCTATGGTCAAACAGTTAGGTGCGCCAACTATATTTTTCACATTAAGTTCAGCAGATTTGCAATGGCCACAACTTTACAAACTTCTTGATCAAACAAATGAATTGCAAAAATTAAGCTACAGTGAACAAATAAAAAGAAAGGCACAGTTATTAAATGAAAATCCACTTGTTGCTGCATGGTTTTTCCAAGCAAGGGTTAAAACTTTTGTACTAGATTTTTTGACACCAGAATTTTCTGTTAAGGACTATTGGTATCGTTTTGAATGGCAAAATCGTGGAAGTGGACATATCCATGGCTTTTTGTGGTTACATGATGCACCAGATGTATCTTCTGTTACCGAAAATTCATATGAAAATTCTACAATTATTGAATATTTTGATCGTCTTGTTTGTACAATTAACCCAAATATGGGTGGACCTTCAGAGGAACAAGAGCATCCATGTTCACAAGTTATTCCACCCGATGCAAATTTGGATATGGACGATGATGATTATGGAAATCTAGTTACTTGGGTCATGCGTCATTCAAGGTGTGGAAACTACTGTTTGCGAGTACATAGAACAACCAAACAATTGACATGTCGCTTTAAATATCCGTTTGACGTGCTTCCACAATCTAAAATTATAGAAGATCCTCCAAATAGTAAAATCTTTCGATTTATTTCAAAACGTAATGATCCTCTGATCTGCTCACATAATAGAAAAGTACTTCAGGTTTGGTGTGCTAATATTGATTGGTCTCCCGTGTTATCTGTACATGCTGTGGTAAATTATATTGGAAAATATGCAGCAAAATCTGAACCAGTTTCAAAGAGCTTTACAGACACATTCAGAACAATAGTTGAAAATAGCCATCGACCTTGTCAAACATCAACTTCCGCAATCAAGAAACTACTTCTCAAGAGTGTATCCGAACGAGACATTTCTGCACAAGAGGTATGTCATCTTCTCATGTCTTACCCTCTAGTAAGTTCATCTAGAACAATAGTGCAACTTAACGTAACTGAAAAAACCATGTTATCAACAATAATTCGACGTCGAAATACAACAATAGATGAAGATACCGTTGATTCGGACCCAAATTTTATTACAAGGTATATGGATCGACCAAGCGAACTTGAAAACCATTCACTACTTGATATGGCAAAAAACTTCAGTTACTATAATAAAGGGTGGCATAAGTTTCGAAAAGAGGCAATTGTACGAATAGTACCAGATCTAAGTAGCAATATTCCTCCACTCGGTGAAAAGTGGGAATTTTATTGCGAACAACAGGTAATGCACCTTCTCTGTATTTTATTAGATAAAATTTTACAAATATTAATGATAAACTTTGATAATTAAAAACTACGTTGATTTTAATTATATTTAAAATATGAAATCATACTTAAACTTGTTTTTTAATATGAATACATGTACTACTATGTCATCACTATAGAAATCTTAATGAAGCAAAAGGAAACTTCGATGCTTGGTCTGATAGATATGTTAATTTAGGTTTGATTCAACATCAATCACTCCCAGATGCTGTAGAAGATGATTTCGAAGATGATAGTATAAACAATGATGTAGAAGAAAATCAAAAGGAAGAATGGATGATAGCAGCCGCGATGGGTCCAATCTTTCTTTCAGGAGAGGAAATAGAAATGGGCTTTAGAGAATTCGATACTTTGCATAATTGGAATGAAGCACTTCAGAGATACCCTAATATAGATATTGAACGTAATTTTATCCATACCAATTTACGTTCAATTATGGAACATGAAAGTGAGATCATAAACAGTTCAAATGATGTTCCTTTTGAGAGCTTGTCTACAGAACAGAGGATTGCACATAATGTGATATTTAAAGCAATATCTAAAGGTAAATCAATTCGAATGATTATTTGCGGTGGTGCTGGTACAGGAAAATCAACGCTTGTAAATGCTATTGTTCGAACAATTATTACTCATTTTGGAACCAGCAAAGCAGTTCGCATTATGGCTCCAACAGGAGTGGCTGCATTTAATATTGGTGGTAGCACAATTCATCATGAACTTCAAATATCCACGGAAAGAAAATCAACATACAAAGAACTATCATCAGAGCAATGTCATCGTATGCAAGATGAATTTAAAAATACAAAGTTGATTATAATAGATGAATATAGTATGCTTGGTAGAACAATGATGGGAAATATTGATTTACGGTGTCATGATATTTATTCAATAAATGACTTATTCGGTAGCATTTTGATTGTCTTAGTTGGTGATATGCGACAACTACCTCCTATTTGTGATAGTTCGTTATACTTGAAAGGTGGTAATCTCTTACAACAGCGTGGTGGACTTGCATATCTGAGTTTTGATAAGTGTGTAAGACTATCATATATATTCCGTCAAGTTGGAGATGAGCAAGCACCTTTAAGAGGAGCTTTAGAAAGACTGAGTAGAGGTGCATCTAATTTAGACGATTGGAATCTTTTCAAAACCATAGATTGGTCAATTTTATCGAACAAAGAGAAGGAAACCTTTAAGAATGCTCTTTGTCTTTTTCCAACAAGAATTGCTGCTAACGAACATAACAAAAACCGTTTGATTCAACTTGGAAAACCTATTGCACGCATTCCTTCTTTCAATAACTGTGAAGCAGCATCTAATGCTTCGGTTGATGATGCAAAAGGTTTAGAACGATGTATTTATCTTTCTGTAGGCGCTCGAGTGATGTTACGATCTAATCTTTCAGTGCAAAATGGATTGGTTAATGGTGCAATGGGTACTGTTATGGATATTGTATATTCACAGTCATCAAGTTCTCCTAACGATCTACCGCTAGCGGTCATAGTCGATTTTGATAAATACCGTGGTACTCCATTTCGTGAGGGAACAAATATTATTCCAGTAACTCCGCAAACAGTAAATTGGAAAACTTCTTCTGGTACAACTTGTATGAGAACACAATTACCTTTAGCGCTATGTTGGGCAATAACAATACATAAAAGTCAAGGAATGACTCTTGATCAAGCAATCATTAATATCGACGATCGAGAAAGTCTTGGTTTAACGTTTGTTGCATTATCAAGAACTAGAAAATTAAAGGATCTTGCTTTCAATCCTATGTTTACTTTTGAAAGACTTGCACAGATTGGAAGATCTAAAGGCCTACCATCTAGATTATTAGAGGAAGAACGTTTGGATGCAATGTCTGTTGAATAAATGGTAAGTAAAAACAACTATTTCAACACAATTTTTTGTATTGCTCAATATCATTTACTGAATTTGATCATTTACTGTTTTCCCCATTGTCAATTTTTGTAGATTTTTGCGGCACAACTCTAATATTTCAGAATCAAAGTATGTTTTCCATTTTTTTACTTTTACTAAAATATGGAGTAATAATTAGGTACGCAAGTACAAAACTTGTTATCTATAACGTTATGACTTGGACATATCTGACTCTGTACCACGCAAGTAACTATTGCAGCAAAAAGAAAAACAATATATTTAATCCTATATACTTATGTGTTTGAATATGATTTCACCAATTTGTTTTGAATAAGCTTAACTCCTTCTTGAGCTATAGATCCTTTCTTTCAGTTATATTGGTTTTGTAAGAGAAGTAATTATGCACTATATGATTTTCTTTCAGTTAGATTGTAGCCTAGTTGATTTTGTGTGCAGCTATTGTTTATTTACCATCTTGCTCATTTTCAACAAAATATGCCACAGAGTGCTCTATATCAAAGTGCAAATCTAAATTATGTGTAGCTTTGGTAACTCATCCTTTTTTGTCATCCCTGTATATATGTAAGGATCTAATGATGAGTTGGTATTTCAATCATCGTTTGGTTACACTGCATGATTTGTAAGCACATACTGGTCCTACTTCCTTTTACAGCTCAACTGCTCTCTTCTTTGATTTTGTTCTCACTTATTACTACTCATCCAAATATATTTTTATTGACAGAAACAATGGAAACTAAGTCAACAATTGGGCTTTCGTGGGCTCCAAAATTGCCTCCCATGCTAACTGATGCGAGAAAGAGCTTTGAGAAAGAGAAAGCTAAGCTTGATTCTATTTCAACACCTAAAGATGAACTTATTGATGGATTATATGTTCCACCTAGGGGATCTAAAAAAGCTAAATAAAATGATGAGGAAAAATCTTAAAGACACGGCTGGTAAAAGTTGGTTAGTGGGTGCTGGCTGTCAATATTGTCATAGCATTTACATCATTTTGTTATCTGATACATCTTTGTTTTTTTACACAGGTTTGACATGCCTGCTCCGACTATGACCCCTGAGTTGAAGAAGGATCTTGAAGTTCTCAAGGTATATCATCTAAGTGTTAATATTTTATTTCGATGAATGATGGTTGTACACATGAAGTCCCTCATACGAAGGATTTGCATTAGGTAAATTCTATATGAAGGGTAAACATATACCGGTTCAATGCAAATAAACTGACCTAACAAACCAAGTTTAGTTGGTTTGGTTCAGTTTAGTTGGTTAATTGGTTGGGTGTGGTTTCTGCTTTTGTATTTGGTTCTTTGGTTGGTTTCAGTTTTCAGTATTTTAGTATTTGATAACCGAACAAACAATGGAATATATATAATATCAACTTATTTTAAGAAAAGAACATAATTATTAGTGCTAATATTACTATTTATGTTATTATCTTAATATTTCTAAAAACTATAACGTCATCACCCCTTTGCATAAATATGGATTCAATCAACTGATTTAACTCCTATTAGGTTAGCAACTAGACAATTTAACTCATTTAAAAGCCAACCAATTGAACCAATCAAGCTGGATCAAATATATTTGGTTCGGTCAGTTTTGAAAAAAATAAGTTCGCTTTTGTTTGATTTTTGTTTTCTGAATGATTATCGGATTTTACTGTTTTTGGCCATTCCCAACCGAACCAATCATATGCTCACATCCCTAATTCTGTAAACAAAGTTGCATACACTCAATTTATTTGGCACCTTTGATATAATCGTTAATTAAATTTTAAATTTTGGACAGTCTGGATATGAAATTACGTTTAAGGCCGCATGCATAGTTTTTACGGAGTACGTTATTGTATTTCTTGGCATAGCCAGTTTATATGAAGATTTTGGATTCAAGTAACGAATTAAGCTTGGGAATTCACACGCGGATGAGGAACCCTGGTAAAAGAAGTGAGAGTTGGATAATTCGATCTTCTCCATATCAATTAATGCTTTTCCACTCTTCTCATATGGGTCATATCCATGTTTTATGGTGCCTCATATATGACTGAAAGTAAAATAAAATCTGAAACATTTACTGAAATTGGGTTAAATGGTTAAGCTTTATCTCTTATCTTCATAAAGTAATGGAGTTTTAAGGGATATCTTTTGGTATAATTTAAGAAATACCAGTGAAAAGTTTAATTTGAGCTTTCATTGTTTTGATTTACACACTTTTGAATATTTGAATGCTCTTTAAGAATATGCCTGTGTTTCATATTTTATTATGGGGACAAATCTTTAGACTTAAACATGGTGACTTAGAGTAAGGTCAAATGGTAAATAATAGTTTAAGCATTAAATTTGAGTCAATCGATCCGTCCCCTTCAATTATCAATGAACATCAGTTCTTATATGATAGCCATGGAACATATATTTCTTCTTGTGCTTTCTTCTTAGCTGTTTTCACTTGCTATAGAAAAGCATGTTGGTCACTAGAAGTTAGTGTCAGCTTGTTTACGTATGATATTCTAAGTTTTAGCATTGAATTTTAACTTCTTGGTTACGTTTTTTTAATATTGAGAAGCAAATAAGAGGTTGGCCAAACATGACACAATAATTTCTTATAAAATTTGGCCAACATCTTCTTTCCAGCCTTTTGTTTTTAGTTAATATACTTGCTAAAGTAGTATATCAGGTATTTTAACTTTTATTCACCCTTGTTTTTTTGCCTTACCTTTTTTGGCAGTTGAGGAATGTCTTTGATCCTAAAAGGTTTTTCAAGAAGGGCGATAGTACTAAGACACTCCCAAAGTACTTCCAGGCAAGCCACGGTTAACTTTTCTGATCTGGATGAATGAGTAGAGTATTGTAATCATATTGCTCACCATTTACGGTCATTGAAAATACAGATGGGCACTGTAATTGAACCTGCATCCGAATACTTTTCAAGTAGACTGACAAAGAAAGAGAGGAAGACCTCTTTTGCTGAGGAGTTACTTGCTTTTTTTCGAATATGTATCATATATAGTCGTTGCAGAAGAACAGTATATCAACTCATTCTTATTACCATTGTGTTTTTTTGACTTGGTTCTACAATTCTTTGTAAATATTGAAACTTTCGGTTGAATATTGATCTTGTACAGCTTAAGTATGGGAACATTATCCGTAATTAAGATGAAAAATACAACAATGTTATATGTTTCTTGTTACTGTGCAAATTGCAACTGAATCTAGCATTCATATGTTTTAAACTATTGTTTTCTACGTATGGTAGGTAGAGTTAAGTAGTATGTGTATTCTGTGGATCAATTTGTGTAGAACTGTAATTGTTCGACTGTCCTCTGTAGCAGGGCCATAACTGTAATTGAAAGAACTGCACTATCTATAGGCTTGTCAGATGCACCACCATACAAAAATTATGTATCACGTGTACAATCATAAACCAATTATTGTTCTTTTACCACGAATATTTACTAAACCTCTGAAGTTTCTGCAATTTACAGCTACATATATCTCAAGCGTGGAGAACTTATAGACAGTGGTATATAATTATCTCACTGATGAGCATTAATACTATAGCCCAAATAACACAAGTACTATTACAGGTGGCAAGTAATATTACGCCACAATTACCTGTAATAGTACCTGTAATAGTATTTCCTGAATACTATAGCCCAAATAACACAAGTACTTGCCACCTGTAAATATAGTAATATCATAAATATAGTCAGCTTAAATATAGTACTTCCTGGATATTATTACGCCACAATTAACTAGAGATATAGTGCATTAACCCCTACACTCATATCAATGAAAGAATGTACAAAATAGTTTTAAGGTCGTAGAACATAAATGGTTACTAATATAAGAACTAGCTATATAGAAGACATAAATATAACATGCATCAAAGTAAAATGTATGATATTATCACCTTTGTCATATATTGAGACTGCAAGTGAAATATAGTATAACCTTTGTCATATATTATCACCTTTGTCATATATTTGGGCTATAGTATTCAGGAAGTACCATTACAGGTACTTGTGTTAAAACTATGATAAATAATATTCAGGAAGTACTATTACAGGTGGCAAGTAATTATTAGATGGCATGGGCTTCTCCTGTGGAATTTTCTCCTATTTTTAACCATTAAAAACAAAAGTCAGTCTACGAAATAGGAGATAAATATGTGTGCTATTCCAACTAGGTGATCACCTTTTACCCGGTCCAAAATATATATGTTATTTTAAGCTGAATTGATCAAGATATTTTTTAAACAGCCTAAATAAACTGAACCCATCCTCATTTCTGACTGCTATAAAAGCCAATACTGCTCAATATTATTTGAACTGCATAGAGGTACCTTTCTCAGTATTATCATATTTCTATTTCTTTTATCTTTTTTTTACACATATGTGCTTTCATTTTTCAACTGCTAAATGATTAATTATATTGTTTCTCATTCTTGCCTACATGATTAATTGCCCCCAAGATATTCAACTTTATAATATTATTTTTTCAAGTCATAGTTTAGTTATTATAGTTGAGTTGTGTGCTGTTGCTTTAGTCATAGTTGAGTTTTGCGCTGCTGCTGTTGATCTATTACTCGAGATTCACTCAAGGAAAGCATCCCTTTCATCCAATTACTTTACCTTCATTGATGGATAATGTGAAAACTATATACATGTTTTCTTTTTTGGCACATGTTTGACACTCTGAGCTTGGAAACTGTTATATGCTTCCACTGTTTTGTTAGCATTTTGTATATGACCCTCTCATCTTTTTGTAAAACCTTTCTTATTGTTTTAAATTCCTGCCATCTTTGAAAAACAAGGAGATAATATATGTATTTATTGTTGGTTTAATGCGTAATATTTCAACGGGCAAAGTGAGTCTCCAAGTTTGTAAATATAAAACCTACATTATATACTCCGAGTCAATATTATATTTAATGAATGGTAGAACATTGCCATTCAAATGCCATTCAAAACTCTTTCCTACTAAATTAAAGCTTTCACGAACTGCATGGTTACTACCTGTATCTTTTTTAACTGATAGTCCCTGGTAATTTGTTTTGACATAAAATTTATAAAATATATTTTGAAATAAAATTTATAATTTATCTTTTTCATGATGGTGCTCAAATTGTTTCCGCTTAAATTTATAATTCCTTATTGCAGATCTGGTGACTACTGAAATCACTACTCCCTCCACAGCAGTTATACAGCAAATATAATGACAATAAGGTTTGTTTTCTCACATTTTCTGATATACATAATTTATCAAGTTATATAGTTCATTTAGTGATATAGTTTCTAACTGTGAAAGCATATAAGCCTTTATTTGCTGTATAGCTGCTCATTTGAAGCTTAAATATTTTTCGTCTTTTTTTTAAATAGACAACATATTAAATATATTACACTTGGGTTGACCATGTGGACAATAAACCATATGGTAAAATTATGCGTAACAAATAGTTATGCTTCAATTTAAACCGACCGCTACTAAAGTACTAATGGACAATAACAAAATACGGACTGATTCATCGTGTGGTCTATGGTGTAAATAACTTTAACATGTTGTGCTTGGTTATGCTTAATTGCAAATGGTTAGTACTTTATTCTGTTCATTAATCAGACATCGCACGTGTCTATTCAATTGTTGTATTCTTCCTCTAAATATATATAAAGAAATTGAAGTTATTTTATACACTTAATATTATTATTGTTTCATACACTTAAGCTTTCATTGTTGCATTATCATTTATATAATCTTGTTGAGATTACTTTGTTTAAATTTGTATTATGTCTGTTTTCTAATATTATATTAATCATTGTTAGCACTATTACTCAAATGAATTTGGGTACAAATGTTCTTCCTCTTGCACTACTGAATCCATACCATCGTAATTGGATCATCAAAGTTCGAGTGACAAATAAAAGCAATTTGAGATCTTATAAAAATATTAAAGGAGAAGGTTGCGTGTGTAGTATAGAACTCACCGATGAAGATGTAAGTTTTTTTAATCTTAATGCTTTGAATAATATTTTATCTATTTGTGCTATCATTAAGTTATTGTTATAATAATTGTTCTCTTCAAATTCACAGGGTACCCAAATTCAAGCTACAATTTTAATAAAGCTGCTGACAAGTACTATCCTATATTTCAATGTGGAAAAGTTTATTATATTTCTAAAGGAACCGTTAAGCCTGCGAATAAAGAATTTAGTACTATAAAAAACAAGTACGAGATTATTATAAATGAGTACTCATTAGTCGAATGGATGGATGATGCGAACTCTAGTATACCCGATATCGTATACAACTTTGTAAAGATTAACCAACTTCAAAAATATATTGCAGAAAAGGAAGTTGTAGGTAATGCATCCATATTATTAATTTTTTATAAATCATTGTATGTTTGCTTAACATAAGTATATTTTAGATGTAATCGGCCTAGTTCAAAGTGTCTCATCAATCAAAGGTATTCGAAGAAAAATCAACAATGAGAATATTCCAAAACGTGATATAACCATCGCAGACGATTCATAAGTACACATATTAAACCAATAAATTTGTTTACTCAAAATATTAATGCTTAGATTTAAATTACAGAAGTAAAACTGTTAATGTGACTTTATGGGGAGAACTTGCTATGATAGTCAGTGCTGAGCCGGAACAAATGGTTGATGAATGTCCAATAATAGCTATTAAATATGCCAAAGTTGGAGATTTTCAAGGTAAAAATTGTTCTGTTTTTTTAGTTCTTGTCAAGCCATCATTTTTTAATATTATTTAATCTTACTGCAGGTTTATCTTTATCAACATTGAGTAAAAGCAATTTATATATAAATCCAAACATACCAGAAGCTAAAAAGCTTAGAAGTTGGTACAATTGTGAAGGCAAAAATTCAATAATCTCATCTACCACTTATGATAGAGTTATGCTTTCTCATATAATAAATGATCCAACATTGGGTCATGACAAGGTTTGTCCATATCGTTTCGAACTATATTGTACATTAATAATTTCATATTAATTGTTTATTTTTATTCCATTCATAGTCTGCATTCTTCAGCGTGTTTGCTTACATAACTTATATTAAGAGTCATAAACTGTGGTATCAAGCCTGTAAGAGTTGCAAAAAAAAAGGTAACTGAATATGCAGAAACGGGCTATTGGTGTGAAACATGTCAACATAATGAAAGCTCTTGTATTTTGAGGTAAAAATTTAAGAGCTAATAATAATTATTATTATTTAAAATGGTACTTTATATACAATATATCACTAGGATAATATATCACATGTTAATAAATATTCAAATCACGCTACGCAAGTTTCAGAACTTTTGACCCATGGCACCAAAGTTTAGTTAATTATTTTTAGTAATCAGTAATATATGTAATAATATGTTTGTTTAATGCAGATATATTATGGTAATGAAAATTACTGATCCAACCGCTGAAGCTTGGATTACTGCTTTTAATGAACCGGTAGAGAAAATCATAGGTTGCAGTGCTGATGACCTTTATAAGATTAAGAATGATGAAGATGAAGATATATACGAACAAAAACTAAAGGAGTTGTTATGGATCCCTCGTATATTCAGAGTTGGTGTTGCCCAAATAGAATACATAAATGAAAAAAAACAAAAAATCCATGTTATGTCTCAATCAATTATTGATTATGTGGCGGAATCAAGTTTCTTGTTAGAAGAAATATCAACAATGGCAGAATCCACGGTTTAATTTTTTTTTTGTTTCAGTAATTTTAGTTTATTTCTTGTTTTTACTTCAGCAGTGTTAGTTTTTCATATAGTAATGGTATTTTTAGGCAATTTATTTAAACATTGTAGTTCAATATTATGAGATTTATTTATTAAATCAATTTTTCCATTAGTAGTATTCTTTAATTACGTATTGAAAAATATGATGATGTATATTGCAGTGACATTTTTTTGATTTTTTTTCAATTTCATTAATACGTTTGAGCTACAACTAAACAAAAAAGTTTTTCTTTGATATCAAATACCACAACGGTCGGTTTCCCCACCGTTGTGCGGTTATACTAGTTATTTTTAATTAAGTAGTTAAATTAAGTAACAGAACACTACAAGTTAATTACTATTTTCATTTAATATTAACACGTTTGTATATTTTCTCATTCAAAGGCAACTCATGGGATAGTCTTTGGTATTCGTCGACCTTTAACTTTGTCGTGTCCAGGTACATGGAATGAGAAAAGGATATAAAAACGAAAGTAACTTGTCGTTTCTGCCTTGCCATAAAAGTATTACTTCAAACCTAATGCTAATAGTCAGGGACAAGGTCACTTTATTATATATATCTTAAGATAACTTGTATAATGCAATGAATTATCGAACGTCGACAAACTTAAATAATGAGATATAACAAGGCAAGCATGCCACAAAGCAAGATATACTAACATGAGAATTGCAACCACCGCCCAAACCCATAATTAGGGCAACTCCAGTGGTTGATATTCAGCACTGAATATCGAAAAAAAAAATCTCCAATCGATGATTCAGTGCTGAATATTCAGTTGAATGTTCAGGATCCTGAACTGGGGTTGGGCGCTCATTTAATGGACGCCCAAACTCTGGCTCCCATTTAATGGACGTCAGGGTTCTGACGCCCATTAAATGGGCGCCCAGGCCCCTCAATTGTGGGGGGTGTCAGGCTCCCATTTAATGGGAGCCTGGCTTGGACGCCCATTTAATGGGCGCCTGGAAATCAGGCGCCCATTAAATGGGCGCCTGACCACTGGGTGCCAACCCCAGGTTTAGGGCTGAATATTCAGCCCTGAACCCACTGAAGTTGCCCTTATATATACTATAAGGGTGAAATTGTATAGTTGTTTTAGTTATTTTTTAATTAGGCAGTTAAACAATATAATTAAAAAAGAAAACTTTAATTAATCATTGTAATAAAATATTCATGATAATAACAATTGTAATTACTATCACAAACACATCATTTATAGACTTTCAGTGACTCAACTTAAATTAAATAATTATTAAAACTATAACATAATACAATGAGTATATAATAGAAAGGAAACACCTTTTATTTCGAACGAGATTTTATTATAGAGCTAATAATTTACAATAAATGATAGAATTGCCTCAGGAGTATACTTCTAATTCTATCACTGACAAACGAGCTCCGTCACTCTTTATATTAGAATATACAATAACAGAACCACTGTCCTGATTGATATGAAGTTTTCTTTGCATGATCATTGGAATGTGACGTTTGACCTAGAGTATCGACCATTGATTGTGTGAAACGTCGAAGTGCGTTCGATTAGATCGTTTCATGAAAACGGCCCACCGAAACTGAGTTAACGATCCATGTCTAACCGAAGTTCAACAAAAATCAAACACTCCCCTTTTTCATGTGTTCACTTGTAAAAAATCGACCGGTCGCATGTGAAAAGAGTTAGAAATAAATCAACCGAAGTTCGACGAAAACCAATCCGTGTAATGATGAAGGCGTTGAACATGATTCTTTTCAAGTAATGTTATCAATTTTTAGACAACTTGGTCGACCTGCAGAAAAGCATATGGAAACATGGTTAAACGACAGAAATTACCATGTGGCAAAAACATATGTACTTCTTAATTGCACTGAAGTTGTATCATTTGTTAGGTATTGTTACTTAATAAATCTCGATATGTGAATTTTTAAATTTATATTTATTTAAATCATACATAAATAATATGTGCAACATATAATATTTTCGGTATTTACGAATCACAACATCCATGTGGCGATCTTAGTAAAGAATTTGTTGATTGGCTTTCAAACTACGTTTATGATCCGAGAAATTGTGTCGTCGACAAAGGATTGAAGCATCTTGCGATGAGACAAAAATGAAATGTCAAGGCATATCCAATATTCTTCATCAATGGATTTAAATTCAACGCCAAAGAATACGTTTCTGAAATATTAACGAATAATGGCGGTGTATTTGGTAAAGGCAGTGATGATCCAGATGATCATACGAATGATTTTTACAGTGCCTTAACCCAGGTTTTGAAATGACACATATTATACGATCTTGTAGAGATTTTTTTTCATTCTGATGCAATCGGTTCGACAGTATTCCAAGTTTTAGAATCAATGTGCATAAAAATTATAATCTCATTGAAATAAAACATAATTCCCTTTACCATAAGTTTGATCCATTTGTACTAGCCAAACAAGCACTACAAGTTTATTTTGCTCCGTATATATCTCTAAAAAGAGATAAAGTAGATTGGTCGGTAGGTTTACAAAAAAAAGATTTACGTTTGATTGAAAGAATATTCCAGATGAATAAGCTTATCAAGCAGATCTTGAGACACGTAATAAAATAATAATAACCGACGATCATACTGATTTTGGGTCTTTAAACGATGAATCAAATGTTTTGGTAGAAGCATTTGAGACTACAGAGGAAAATGATATAGAGTATGGGAAAAAGTCTGAATCAGAAAACGACGAAGACTAATTATTAATGTATGTTTGGATATAAGGTAATTTATGTGATTATTAATGTTACATGTTTTCTCATAAAAAAAGATATGTTTCTCATAAAAAAGATATGTTTTTCCATAATAAAATGATATGTTCTCGCATAATAAAATAAAATGTTTATGACAGATATCATGTTTCCATGTCGGAGATCTTCACATTCATCCGGTTCCCACTCTTCTAGTCAAAGAGAGACTGGCACGGAAGGTGATGGTGGCGGTCAATCACAGCAGGTAGATCGTTCCATAGTTACATTAGCAAGCAAAGCGAGTGGGTAAGTATCAAATTTATTGTAACATCGTAAATATTTTGGGTATGATATATTATTCATGATTTATTAAATATATGTATCATAATTTATACAGAGGCTTTAAATTGGAGCCCTCGGATGTTGTTTTTGATATTTCTAAGGCTGCTTATAAGAGCAGAATGACTGGATGCTGGCCAAAGTGGAAGAATATCCCTGTAAGATTGCGGAATAGTGATCTTAAGGCTAAATTAATACTAGAGGGGGGTGAATAGTGTTTTCTAATTTATATGAATCTTTTTGAAATCTTTTGAAATTATACATAGAATTATGCAATTTTAATCACAGAAATACACAAAATCAAAATACATACAAAAAAAATGCAGTAAAAGTAAAAGGAAAGAACACACTAGGATTTTATACTGGTTCGAAGTTACCCTACATCCAGTCCCACATAATTCCTTGTACGAATTTTTTTTTCAACTAGTAAATGCAAATACAATCTCGATTTCAAGGCGACGAGACAGATCGTCTAGAATCCCGACCTCTGCGTAGAGTCACTTGATTTCTGAGCTACAAGCACACACACTAGATTTACGGGCTACTAAGCACACCCGATTTATTTACGGGATACAATCTTACCCACAAGTATAGCGGTTTGATTTGATAAAGTTTTACAGACTCAGATCTACAATCTTGATTACAAATAATCCTATAACTCTTGAATAACACTTTGATCTTGATTGGAGTGAGAGAGATGATAGAAATCAGAGAGCGAATGATAGAGAATCAAACTAATGGTGATTGAGTTTGATTCTGTTTGAAATTCGGTAGAGTATGGTTATATTTTTGTTTAGAAAATGAAAGAGGATAAAGAGGAGAGAAGAAGAATGAAAAATGATAATAAAATTCATTGAGAAGATAAGTATTTATAGAGGAATAACAGTCATGTCCGTTCGTGAAGAGGTAGGACGAATAGACATTTCTTTCGAAATTTGATTTTTGAAAATCACGGCTAGCATGTCGACATATAAGGGTAGAGTATGTCAACATACTCTTTGTAATTTTGAAAATACATTGCTTTGTAAAATAGTTTGATATTTTGTAAACATGTTTAAATATAATTTATACACTTTTAAATCATAATAAAACTTGAGTAAAATTATATGGTAAGATTTTAGAAATTAAACCAATATAAATCAAAATTTAATAAAAATAGTAACTTAGTAAAATATCAAAAAACTAAGGTACCGTTCTTTTTTGAACCGAAAGGTGCAAACGAAATGGGCACGGGAAAGGGAAAGGGGTTGGTTCCCGAAATGGAAAATGTGTTCTTTTTTGCACACGAAAGGGGCATGGAGAAGGGGCACGGGGTGTAAAATAGAGGAGGAAACCAACAGAGCGACGAAAGCTTCATTTTGAACTGTTCGTGCGAAATGGTCTGGAGAGTGGGGGACCGTGTCGACGCGTCGGACGCGTCCGACGTGGACGCGAACCTTAACTGCCCATTTTGCAAAAAGAACGATACCTAAAATAATATTAATAAGTATAAGAAATTGAAAACTATTTAAAAAGTTGTTTTGAAAAGAATATTTAAAAATTTATTTAAAAAGAGAGAGAGGGAGAGAGAGATGAAGTGTTATCAGAATTTTAACACAAACCTATGACTCTATAACTTATTTGGAATACCTTGAAATTTTGAACTCTTCAATACTCACGAGTCTTCATTCTCTAGCTCTTGATTCTCTATATCAACATCTTGAATCTCTTCAATCTTTACTTGATACTGTACAATTTTTGCTGATCAACATCAAAAATAACTTATGCCTAATTTATGTCATATTGATCATAAATGGCAAAAGGAGCTTTACAAACTTTCAAGGTAGGATTATTAAAATTTCCTAAACGAGGGATGATTGTATGTTGCAAAAGAATATTAAGAATTCTAGCTTTTGGACGGAAATTTCGGTTTTTAAACTCAAAATTATCATCAACTTCGAAAATGTTATGAAAAAATTCACGATCATGCTCATCAATTTGAAAGTAAGGCCCATTCCGGTAGATTTGCATCCAAGAATGGTATCCAAAAGTTTGCAATTTAAAACGATTAAAGTTCCTTTAACACTACTCCACACTTCTCCTTCTCCGCCTCTGTAACGGCTTAGGATTTTCGACCATCAAAAATCGACACTAATACGTCCACTGTATTTCGTGCCAAGCAATTAAATGCCGGAAAACCCGATTATTAGGGGAAAAGAAGGAAGAAGAAGAGGAGAAAAGAAAAACAACACAGAATCTCACAATCGCAGCAGACCAATATATAATATAATGTCAATGATCTTTACAAAATAGAAACTGTTATATACATACATCCATCAGAGTACAACAACAAATCATATTCATCAACCTGGACGGTTATAACAGTCTGTCCTCATAAATGCTGATGATTTCAACAATAAAGCAGTGGAAAATGAACATATCGTGAATACAACTTGAAGACCTCTAACTCATCTCCTGAGCTCCAATACATCCAAAGCAATCTTTAAATATGATTGGCATGACCCGAGCATTATAATAAAATAGCACAAGAGTCAGTCTGGAAAACCAGCGTGAAAAAAAACACCCACTGGATTTTAAAATTATAGAAAACCTTTAAAAATCAAAAGTATCTCGTAGGATCACGCCGCACATAAACACGGATGAGTTTTTATCTTACGATAACCAAACCATTTCATATGAAATTCTTTGATATTATAATAGTGTCTATGATATAAATACTTATTAATCATAGCCGAAATTGTTACATTAATTAAATACCATCACAATAGCATACAACTAAAACCGTAAAGGCTCGTATTGGAGAATGGGTTCCATAAAATGACTGGGCAACTGGGGTACCGCCCATCACGGTGCATCTCTAGATAAAATAACACCGAGGACTAGATCCTCTGCCAACACAGAACCGGCCTACCACTTGACTAGTAGTACCGAATGATCACCCCTCTGTTAATGTGCCCCGAAGCATACAAATGAGAGATAATACCGACTCTAGCTAGGGATGATCATACCCTACTTGGGAGAGACACACTTAGCCCGACATCTCCCCTGTTTTAGTCATTCCCGGTTGACGAGGCTTGAGGCTACATTTTACCTTTTATATAGCAATTACCACTTGGAATGCTAATACTGCCTCCAGGCAATAATAAAATGCCAGCATTCATCCATACAAGTTCGTTCTAGGACTGAACAAAAGGCTTGAGAGCTCCATCTTCAATTTCATCATCTTTAAGATGTCCTTACTCCGAAATGCTTGAGTTAGATCGAAGTGGTTTCTGGATAACATATTTGATCCCTGTCTCTTCGAAATATTATTTGATGATTTCCGGTAAACTCAACCCCGGTTCTTTTGGAAATAAACAGTCAAAGATAAGAGCAGAGATCACCTCCTAACTATTAGTGGACGAACTTCCTTAACCTTGTCTTAGGAGAACGAAACGAGATTTATTAGCATATTACAACATCATCGAAGATGATTGTGCCATATAACTCGTGTGTTTTTTTCTAGATATTTCCAAAGTTACATTTTGGGTCCAAATTCGATAATCGGTTATCTAACTATCAAATAATAAACATTCAATCAGAGATTTAATTTCATAGGAAACAAACAATGGTTAAGCACCAAAGTAACCACTAACCTCCTTTTAATAAATCTTTCATTAATTCACTTTGTAAATACTTGAATCAAAATCCTTTTTACAAATATATATACCCACAAATCACTATTTCTCAATACTTGGAAAAATAGTCATATACTTATCTTAATGGTGTAAGTATATTCACCAAACATCGAGGAAGATTTCCCTTTTTATACAGTTCTAAAATCATTTATAAACTCCATTATACATCTACAAAACCATTTATAAAACTCTTTTATAAATCTATAAATCCATTTCTAAAATTCTTTTATAAATATCCAAGACCATTTATAACACTCTTTTTACCCTTTTATGATCTTCCTTGAAATTTCCAACCCATATTATAAGATTCCTCTTATAATCCACGTCTATTTATAAAACCCTATTTATAAATCTCGAAAACATTTATAAATAAATTCTAATCATTTACTTAAAAACACTTTTATATAATAGTAAACGTTATAAATAATAAATATTAACTTTAAAAATGTTTAAAATAATAATTAATAAGTTCCAAATATCCTAAATAAAACCATAATAATTTATCTTCAACATTTTTATATATAATAATAATTAATTTCCAAAACTTTATTGATAAATAATTTTATTTAATTTCAAACCATAGTAATATTTTAGAAAATTAGCATTTCAAAATATAAAAGTGTTGATAAACAACTTTAAAACAATATTAAATAAATAAACAACTAAAAAACATAAATATATTTACTTGATACAATTCCACCCTTAATTTCAACATAATCATTTCCATATTTATAAAACTATATTTTATAAAGCTCCTTCTATTTTATAAACTTCCTTTTTATAAAATCTCTCTATTTATGAACCTTGTTTATAACTCTATTTCTTTATAAATCTCGCTTATTTATAATATCCCATTCAAAACATAATTTCAACCTGTGTTGAACGTTGCTCCCATATTTATGAATTTCTTTTACAAACTTCTTTTTATTTATAAAATATAATTTAACATCTCCCAATTTACATTCACCTTCAATTTCCAAAATAGAATCAACTATTTTGTAAAACAACATTCCACATCTTATAATAAATCCACTGTTTGATTTATTCCTCCAATCTATTAGATGATAATAGTTTTCCTTTTATTTATAAAATACAGTTTACAAATCTATCCCTTTATAATATAAAATACGATTTTACAAATCGTTACGTTATTTGTAAAATGTCACTTTATACATTATCACCTTTTGTAAATTTCCATATTTATAAATAATCTTAATATTTGTATATATTATATACATATCACTTTATATAAAACGGCTAATAAATATTTATACCAAATATTTACATCTTTTTTTTAAAACCGTATTCCTTTATTATAAAACACGGACTTATTTTTAAGTTTTTTTATAAAAAAATTTATTCACAGTTCAAAGTCTCTATTTAAAATATTTATAAAACTATAAATTTATAATCTCTAAAAATCATACGTTTTATTTTAAAATAAATTTCTTCTTTAAAATAATTCAAGAAAAATTGTTAAAACATATATAATTTCCAAAATCACTTTGAAATCCCTTTTTAAATCAAACCATTATTTTATAGTATTTTATGGGAGAATTAATTTAAAGGACAAAAATTTGTATATTTTTAGCCTCAAGGACACGACCTCAATATTTTAACCACAAGGACAAACATTCTCATAAAAATTATTCATAAGGACAAACATTCTTTCAAAATTATTCATAAGGACAAACATTCTTTCAAAACTGCTACCGAACTAAAAACTGATATCTAAAAACTGCTACCGATAACTACAAACTGATACCTAAAAACTGTAAAAACCGATACCTAAAGAAAGTTGTCCTTCAGGCTAAAATACCGAAGGTCTGTCCTTGAGGCTAAAATGCTGAGAAATTTTGTCCTTGACAATAATTTCCTGGTATTTTAAAATACAAAAAATAAGGCCCTGTGCTATTAAAGCACTAGTTAAGCAAAATCATATCCATGTCATCAAATATAGCATCCAACAAATCACATATCAAATTATATGAAAAATAAAATCAACAGTTTAAGGAATCCTGTTGGATCCCTCCAACCTGTCCCCTACATCACATACAATATATAACTAAATAATATAAATCAACCGCTTCAAGGGGGTTCGTATGCAAAGGGTCATCCGCTCTTACGCAGGAACGTAATAAGGTCTCATCCGCTCCAGGGCGGGAATATATCCAAACCAACAAATAAAATAGTAAATCATCCAAACAGTCAACAATCAACAATAAAATATCCACACATCTAGTAAATAATTTTTATCGACTATATAATATTTCCGGTTAACCAAAAAGGTGAGTTTAATTCACATTGATTTCAGTTTCGTCAAAACGTTCTAGTTTGAATTAAAATTGAACAGGCGTTCAATTTTAACTCAAATTTCTATGAGCACCAAATCCATCCAATCCAACTCCATAGCATAGTATTTGTCGATACAATCGCGACGCAACTCGTTGCGTTCAATTTGGACCCCGTATAGAAAAGTTATGAATTTTGAGCGTTGGAATTATTTATATTATAATAAACTTTTAATTAATTAAAATTTTAAACTTAAACTTACTTTCCCTCTATCCTTCTCTCTCATGCATGCTCGTATGTTTCCAGGCTCGAGCTTCCGCCTTTTTTTCAGTCGTCGCGACGCTTTCGTACGTCGCCGTGCACCGCCCTCCCTACCACGACCCTAGCTAACCATGTCGCCTCGCCAAACTCTGCCGCATTGCAAAAAAAAACGAACCCAATCAGCCCATGAACGGAGCCAATTTTCAGCCACCACGACGCGACTTTCAACGATCCCACCATTGACCATGTTCATCTTGGCATGCTCTCCAAGTTTGCAATTGAAGTCGAAGCCTAAAAGTGGACGTAGTGATGCCGATTGGTCACGGCCGTTGGATTGAAGAGGATAATGGCGACTGTTGCTTATTAGGTTAGGGTTTTGAGCAAAAGGAAATTCTACAAGTTCTTTTATAGAAATTTTTTAAAGCACTATTCATTCGTTAAATTTTCGAACTTCAAATGAGGCGTGCCGCCTGGCGTTCTATATGATATACCCCTATTCCGAGCATAATAGAACTAGACTCGAGACCTAATTCCATCATATATAGAAGATAGATTTTCAAACCCAATTATACTAATCTAAATTCCTGAAATTAATTTCTACGCGTTTCGATCTTGTACGACCAGATGAAACGTTCGATCGCCACAAAATTCGATGGCCTACTATAATTTACTATTACGGATACAATGGAACAGGTTTCATATAATTCTGAGACAGTGCCCCGAAAGGCTATTTTTATACGTTAATTAAAACGAATTATTATAAAAACCAAACTAATCACTTTTACATTTAAATTAAAATTTTACTATCTTCATTCTTTTTTAAATAGAATTTAAATCAACTTTCGAAATCATTTTTATTCACATTAAATCCAAGATTTAAATTTTTTAAACAATTCCAAATATTAATTTAATAATTTAATTATCAAATAAATCGCTATATTTGAAATTCAAGTCATTCAACTAATAAAATTAGCCTTTCAATATTTAAAATCAACTAAATATTTCAAATTCGAATGACTGAAATTCTGGGTCGTTACAACCTTCATGAAATTTCCCTTTCAAATTTGCACAAAACATTCTGACCAAGTGTGGATAGCAAACAAAATTATTTTGAGAAGCACCAAGTAAACCGAAAATTCCATTCTGAAAACAAAGAGTTTATATTTCATAAGTAGAAAAATCATTAAAAATAGAAAACTTTCCCGCTGAAACTTTTCCATAATTCATATAGCTAATATAAGCTTTCATGGCTTCTTGATCATGGAAGAGAAAGTTTTTGACAGTTTTAGAGAATCTCATGGAGGTTGGAGTGCTTGAGGAAGCCATTGATGAATGTTTTAAGGAGATAAGAGAGTTGACGAAGGTTTGAATTTTGAACTGAAAGGTGAATTGAATGAAAAGAGATGGACATAATAAATAGAGAATCAAATGACATGCTCTCTAGTCAAGTGACACCTTTTCGGAACATTAGGGTAGGTTAAAAAGTGAAGGAAAATTTTAAATTTTGAGTTTGAATTGAAATTCAAATTTTGCACATGTACGTCGACATATGTTAGGAGTGTATGTCGACATATACATTGAATGTTTAAAAAGTGATTTGTTTTTAACTATATCCTATTTTATTTTACATATAACTATTTATAATTATTCTATTTACAGAAAAATATATTAAAAATAGTTAAAAATTATTTTAAATATATTTTATATTATTATTATATTATAAAATATAATAATATAAAAATAAAAATATAAAAATCAAACAATATTCAACCAATATTATTATTAACCTATAGGATATTCCTAACAATCAAACAATCAAAAATTCAAATGATATAAAGCTTTTAATATATTAAATGCATACCTTTTCCTAATCCTATTTCACCAATTATATCTGAATTCTGTATTGCTGTGAAGCACATGTTGGCTATTTTTGTATTTGATTCATTTTCACTTGATGATGTGTTTGAGTCATCTAGTGTTGTAGTATAGGTTTTTCTCCATTTTCTAGATGAATTTGTGTTTGGTGTGGTTTTCAGTTTCTCGGGATGCGAACATTCTTGTCTTAAGTGACCAGGTTCATTGCAATTATAACATCTAATGCCATTTCTGCTTCCACTTCTATTTTCAGGATTTTTGTTGTCATTTCTTTTGAAATTGTTCATCTTCCTATATTTCAGGAAAATTTCTGAAGTTCCTTGCCATTAAAGCAATTTCTTCATCATTATCACTATCTGAAACTTGATGATCCATCATTGCATTGAATACTATGGATTTCTTCTCTATTGCTTTGTTTTCTCTTCTGCCCTGCATTTGTGCCTCAAAAGACATAAAATTGCTAATTAACTCTTCAGTCTTTAGTTTGTTAATATCATTAGCTTCTTTGATTGCAGGAGTCTTTTGGTCCTATTTAGGAGTAAGTGAAATTGAGAATTTTTCTAGCTTGATCCTCCTTAGAGAAACTTTTACCCAATGCAATAAATAAGCGTACTATATCTTGAAATATACTATACGTGTCAGATATGGACTCATTTTGATTCATTTTAAATAATTGAAACTGGTTTGTTAACATGGAAATCTTGGTCAGTTTAACCTTGCTTGTGCCTTCATGTGTAACTTGCAAAGTTATCCAAATTTCAAATGCAGACTCACATATAGATACTCTATTAAATTCATTTCTATCTAGTAAATAAAATAGTATATTCATGGCTTTAGAGTTACTTGTGCAACTACCTTTTGCTCAGCAGTCCATTGTGCAAAATTAGTCTCGAATTCAGTGTATTCAGTTTGTGTGATATTCCAAGTATCTAATCCAATTAATTGTAAATAGATTTTCATTCTACATGAGCAATATGTGTAGTTACTGCCACTAAAAAGTGGTGGTCTAGCAGTAGATTGTCCTTCAACAAATCAATTACTAACAAGTGTATTAACAATGTTACTAATAGTACTATTACTAGTGTTGGTAGCCATTTAAACTTTTCAAAAATCATATTATGAACACTTTGAAAACCAAAACTCTGATACCAAATGTAAGATTGCATAAAAGGAATCTTAAGGCTAAATTAACATTAGAGGGGGGGTGAATAGTGTTTTCTAATTTATATGAATCTTTTTGAAATCTTTTGAAATTATACTTAGAATTATGCAATTATTACTCACAAAATCAAAACACAAATAAAAGTAAATGTAGTAAAGCAAAAGGAAAGTACACACCAAGATTTTATACTAGTTCGGAGTTACCCTACATCCAGTCCTGCACAATTCCTTGTATGGATTTTTTTTCAACTTGTAAATGCAAATACAATCTCGATTTAACGGCCATGAGACACACCCTCTAGAATCCCAACCTCTGGGTAAAGTCACTTGATTTCCGAGCTACAAACACACCCACTAGATTTACGGGCTACTAAGCACACCCGATTGATTTACGGGCTACAATCTCACCCACAACTATAACGGTTTGATTTGACAAAGTTTTACAGACTCAGATCTTTAATCTTGATTACAAATGATCCTATAACCCTTGAATGGCACTTTGATCTTGATTGGAGTGAGAGAGATGATAGAAATCATAAAGCAAATGATAGAGAATAATATTTTTGTTTATAAAATGAAAGAGGATAAGGAGGAGAGAAGAAGAATGAAAAATGATAATAAATTTGTTGGGAAGACGGGTATTTATAGAGGAATAATAGTCATGTCCGTTCGTGAAGAGGTACGACGAATAGACACTTCTTTTGAAATTTGATTTTTGAAAATCACGGCTAGTATGTCGACATATAGGGGTAGAGTATGTCGACATACTCTTTGTAATTTTGAATAACACTTTAAAATATTATTTTGAAAATTTATTGCTTTGTAAAATAATTTGATACTTTGTAAACATGCTTATATATAATTTATACACTTTTAAATCACAATAAAATTCGAGTAAAATTATATGACATGATTTTTGAAAAATAAACCAATATAAATCAAAATTTAATAAAAACAGTAACTTAGTAAAATATCAAAAACTTAAAATAATATTTATAAGTATAAGAAATTGAAAACTATTTAAAAGTTGTTTTGAAAAGAATGTTTATAAACTTATTTAAAATAGGGGGGAGAGAGAGAGATGAGAGAGAGAGAGATCAAGTGCTATCAGAACTTTAACATAAATCCATGACTCTATAACTTATCTGAAATATCTTGAAATCTTGAACTCTTCAACACTCATGAGTCTTCATTCTCTAGCTCTTGAGTCTCTATATCAACATCTTGAATCTCTCCAATCTTTACTTAATACTGTACAGTCTTCTTAAATCATTACATGTCTAATATCCTGCACTATATACTATATACCTTGATAAAACATTAGTATTTATATTTTATATGATTTCCTAAAGTTGTTGTCATCAAAACCAATATCTCAGGTACTAACGATCCCACTCCACATTGTGGGGTGTATTTGACATATTTCTGCGTATGTGTAAATGTGTATTTCATTTGATACGTAACCACTGTGCAATATTTTGACTAAGTATAAATGTATAACTTATTTTATTTTCAATGTACAAGGGTCGGTAGATTTGTAGGAAATCGACTATGACCTTTGCAAAAATTACTGGGCTAAAGAAGTGCAAAAAAATTACCGCGATATAATGTCAAGCATCAAAAAAGGGAGAAAAAAGCCTGACTGGATGTGTGCAAGCATATGTGAAGCTTTGAATGATTACTGGAAAAGTCTAAGAGCGATTGTAAGTTTATTAGTCTCGTATATTTGTTAAAAATTTAGTAGAAGTTAATATAATATATAATTGCATCAATTTACAAACGTGAAATACAATTTTTATGTTAGATTTACATGCTGAATCTGAGCGGAATTCTGCAAATAGGAATAAAAATCCTATCACACATCGCGAGGGTTCCGAGTCATTCCAGCACACCGTCAAGAGCTGGTAAATTTATTAATTACGATTGTAAATACTTATAACATTGTATAATCTTATATCTTATGTTTATATAATAATAGTGCATAATAATTATTTTAGGAAAGAGAGTGTGGTCATCCCATCTCATACTTGGAAGTGTTTGCTCGTACTCATGCCATTGAGCACGTCAATGAAGATGGCTCCAGAACATACACATGACATGACACGAAATCACAAAAGGCCACGATAAGCATATTTTAAATTATAAGTTATTAATAATCAGTTTAAATTATAAGCTATAAATAATTAAAATAATGTATTATGAATTTTAATTATAATTCTATTTTTAATCGTAGGATAAATTCATTAAAAAAACAAGAGAAACTGCTCGAGGAACAGGTCGGGAGGAGCTGACCGCTGAAGAGGAGAACCATATTTTTATCGCTATCATGGAACCACCAACACGGAATAGGCGCTATGGTTTTGGGAACCAAGAGGTAATGTTTATTAATAATATATTTGTGAATGACGTATAACACGTTGATTTTATTAATCTCACTCGCTACAGCAAAATAAACTTTTTACAACGGGCAAAACCCGTTGTAATAGGTGTTTCACAATGGGCCAGTTCCCGTCTTATTATGCGACGTTGTAATAAATATATAGGATTTTACAATGGGCATAAACCGTTATTGTTGACCATTGTAGCAGAGTATAATACAACGTACCCAGCCCGTTGTAATAGGTCCAACTACAAAATCCATTGTCTGTTTTCATATGAGTCAATTTGTTTGAGAAACATGATATTGCAACCATGGACCATTGTAGTAGAGTATAATATACAACGGAATCGGCCCGTTGTAATAGATCTTAGCTACAACATCGACAGTCTGTTGTTATAGGTCCCATCTACAACTTCCATATAGCCCATTGTAATTGCTCACCTCTACAACATCCAAAGCCCGTTGTCGTTTATATCTTTTGCAGCTATTTTGGCCCGTTGCAAAATAAATACAAAATGAAAAAAATAATTAGCTACGAGGTCCATACAGTACGCCTGTAGCAATATTTAATAATTAATAAATACTATCATAAAACAACAAAAATCACACATAATATAAGACTATAAAGCTACATCCACAAAGTTTAAACACATTCCAAAAAGAGTATATAAGTTTTTACATTCACAATGGTCTAACACATAACTAGTTACAAAATACATATCAGGTTCTAAGTGCTAACGTACATAACCCATAAAACCAAAATGCACATACGTACTAGGCCAAGGAGATGAAATCTTTGGGCCATGCGACGGTTGATCCAACAGCCTCTTTAATAGTGGACATCTATGAATTTGGTCTGAATAAAAAAGCTTCCAGTTCCACCGCTACATTCACCCATATCTTCCACACATCAAGTCCAAGCTTTATGAAGTGTACCGAAGAATTAGGATCGATGCTTGCTATGGTTCCTTCTGCAACTACGTTCTTCTGCCAACTCCATAACTTGCACTTTCTTTTGACCAAATTTTTGGTAGTGTCGTGACCATGAATCTGCCAATTGTTACTATCACGATGTGACTGCAAGCAAACAAAAAACAGTTAACACTTTTGATATGGCATAGGTAATAGTGCTTAGTATTATAAATCTCAAACTACATAGCGAAAGAGGTGTTTATAGCCAGGCGAAGTTTGCAATAGACTATACATACCCTAGAATACACACCAATTTAAATACAACACTGCAAATATAATTATAATTATAAAGTGCATAGAAACAAAAGGTAATACAGAGGCCAAACAGCAACATAGTAAAACAATACATGCCTCAACACCTTCACTCACAATAATATCCCAAGACTCTGAACACGCACTCACTTAAACACATATATATTCATGCACATACATTAATAGAGACACATATACACTAATAACAAGGCTGATCCAAATCTCTGTATACAAGACAAATCTCTCTCCTTCCACATACCGTATCTGCCAAACAACAAATTTCCCATGGAAATCAACATGAGACTCCCACATCAACATCGAGTCATAAAGCAGATACAAGTTCCCAAATCCAGATGTCTCTTCAATACAGTAAACTCCTTATCATCAAATTTCCTAGACTGGAACACTCTTCTCTCCCAACATTATCTCCTCCACTCCATATTGCACAAAATCTCCTTTTTCCACCCAAATGAGTAATAGCATAATCACCACCAGATCTACCACTCTTTCTAGAAGCCATTAATGCACAAATCTGAACAAATCGCCTAGCTCCGATACCAATCTGTTGTGCAGAAATTGCACAAATGAGGAAAGACAATAAACATGATCTAGATTTGCCAATTTGAACATCACTTAATCTAGCAGCAGTTATTCTATTACTCCAAATAAATAGTAAATAACTATAAAGAAGAAAAGAGACGCACAAAATTTATACTGGTTCCACTATCATCTAGATAGTGTACGTCCAGTCCAAAGGAGAGAGATTTTATTACACTTGAGAGAATTACAAGAGATTACAAGATAAGAGTTTACATACCAAAGTCCCAATTAGGGATAACAAAAGGAGACACTCTATCTGGAGATCACTGGCTGAATACCAGGATGGGTTTACAATAAAGTCTAACCTCAATATATAGCCAATGTAAATTCATGTGAGTCATCAATCAAATTACCAAGATATGGTAAAAAGATAATGGAGGAAAATTACAATGGTAACAAATCGCGCAAATATAGCAAGTAATTCACTTGTTCCAAAGATGGAAGAAAATAATTCCAAAGCAATGCGATTACGAAGAAAGAAATAATATGCATATCTTTTGCATATATATTATTCCATAACGTGCGCATGCATAAATTTCCTTGCCATCTCATTCAAATGCAATCCAATTATTAATGCATTTCCATAATGAACAAACGTGATTACTTTCCCTTTTGCATATTTGTTTCCTTCTATTTGTGATTTTGTAACACCAAAATTTAACATCTCACTCTTCCCTTATGTTCGTTGCCAAAAAGTGTTGGCACCCCATCACCACTTATTGATATTGTTCCCTGGGAGTTCTGAGCATTATTATTGTGCTCTTTGACCTTGGTCTACAAATTAAAATAGATCCAATATTAAGAAATAAAAAAGGATATAGACAATATACATGAAAATTTTGTTAGATTACAATTTTTGATATTTGTTCAAATATTTGTTCTAAGTCTATGTCGGTATACAGACAGTACACTGCCAGATTATAATCTCTGTATACAATTTCTGATGACAACAACGTCAAAAAAGACAAAACTATGACGATATGCAGACAGTAAAGGGCACCAAGTCGGTAATGCACCGTTTATTTTGATTTGGTTCAGCCATGAAAATGATTAATTTTGGTACACCATCCATGCAAAAGCTGCGCTGCTAGTATAGTATATTAATATTTTTATCCAAAAACAGTGATGACACATAAAGAGCATTTATTGACGATTTTTTATGTCTAGTTGTAACGACCCGTTTTTTTTATAATTAAAATATTAAGTTCAGTAAGTTTTGGAACTTAATGTAGTGAAATTTTAAAAATTTAAGATTTAATAATGAGAATGTAACAAGAATGAAATTTAATAATGTTATTTTAAAGTAATTGATAAATATTTTAATGCAATTTCAATTAATTGAAATGATTGTAAATTTAAGATTAGTTATAAATGGTAAATAAATAAATAAACCAAATGTTGTATTTCAATGGTAAGATTATACGTAATTAATTGGAATTGGTTAATATGGAATGATTAACCAGTATGTGAATTTATTAGCTTAGTTGGTAAACAATAATCTTAGATATGTGTTTTAATTATTAATGTATAATAATTGTTTCAATTATCATTTTGTTATCTAATCTGTTGAAATTAAATTAGAGATCAGTTGCAATTAATCTAATTGAATATTGTAATTAATATGGTAAAAGATGATAACTGCAAACTATTGATGTAATAAAACGTAAACCAATGTTAATTATATCCATGAGATGATAGTTGATTGAATAGTAAGATGTAAATCGAAATGAATGAATTTATTGGAATTTTAAGTTATAATTTAATGAATTTATTTCAGTTATAATTGAACACTGTAATTAGTGTAATATTTAACATGTGATTTGACATGGAGATTTGTTTTAAAATATTATAAATTACTAAGTAATCAAAAATGATAAAAATTGTTAGTTATTAAATTTGAATTTGAAAAGTGATAAAATCAATTTAATAATAATTTATTTAATTAACATGAAAATAACCATTTTGGCCACTGTCTCGGATTTCGACGAAACTATTTTCATCAGATCCTTAACAGTGAATTATTGTAGGATTTCAATTTTCGTAATCATCGGACTTGTCGTTTGATCGTGTGGGCTCGAAACACATGGAAATCAATTAAATTGAATTCAATTGAATTAAGCTGATTTTAAAAGCTAACTTCTTCATACAATGGAATTAGGACTTGAAACCTATTCCATTGGATTTAAAAATATTAAAAACATCTATTTTGATATATTGAATGACCTACTTTCATTTCGGGGACGGAACAGGCTTTCCGAGTCATTATTGTCTTTTCGAACCAATTCGATACATTGTTCATTCTTTCTTATCGGGCTTTGTTCATATAAATAGCTTTATTTCTCAAACCCTATCATTCCTTTAGTTTCCACTGTACATACAATTCCTTCTGTCTGTTCCTTTCTTCAATGGCAGAAACCAATTCAAACTCAAAACCCTAAATTCAATTTCCAAATCAATTTCAAAATCAAACTCCTCAAAACCCTAACATATTATATATCGTTGGGAAGCTCTCGATGAGCATAATCTACTGCATCAATTAGTTTTTCAAATTGGGTGCATCGTTGGACCAAAAATCGAGGATGAACCTCGGCCATCGAAATTAGGTTTTCACGATCCAATGGGGGATTTTCATCCGATCGACGATCGTGAGGTGGCGTTCGGAAGGTGGTGTCGAGCAGGTCATAGATCATATGGTCGTTCGTCCCCAGGTGGTCGTGGATCGCAAAAAAATGGCGATAAAGGCCGGCGGTGGCGGTCAAGCCAGGGACGACCAGAGTTCACGCGACTTCAGGCATGAGGGCGGCCGGAGTTGCTAGAGGCGTGTGCGATGTCAGATCGATGGATCGTGGTCCGAGTTGCGTGCGTTTGGTCGATATTTGCTGGCGGCGTGCGTGCTTGAACGAGATGGTTCCAAAGCTAGGGTTTCACGTGATTGTTTGTACGTGGTGGTGACGTGGTTAATGATTTAAATTTTATTTGTCTACTCTATTTATTAAATTATATGAATCATCTAACTTCTAATCGTCATATCTTTGGCATACGAGCTCGAATTCATAGCAGTTTTCTCTACTGCAATCTTATTGGAATTCTGGACATTATGAAACTGGTTTGGATGAATTCTGAGACTGTTAGACTTTGGGCTTTTATTTGAGCTTCAAATCAATTTGAAATCAAATATGAGTGTTTTAACCCACTCACAACTACTAAATTGTCTTATGTCGGTTAAATTAAATTTATGATGTGATTAGAAATTGACTGGTTGATATTTGGTATATTTAAATTTTCATTCCAGTTAAATATGACTTTTGTTGCATTTAATCGCCATTTGATTTAATTTTGAAATTTCATTGTCAATTGAATACCGGTTAATGACAATAAGTTAATTATTGTTATTTATTGGTTGATTTGAATGATGATTGTGATGGATGTTTAATTTTGATTGGATGACTGGATGTTATATTTATATATTGTTATCACACTGCAAGTTCCCTTAGTTATTGTTAGTAAATCACTATGGGTTGAAATGATACATACCCGAACGATCTATAGATTATGGAAAAAATCGTTGTTGGTTGAAATGATAAACCCAAGTGATTTTATGGATTTTGAATGTTGATTCAGGATTGTGGGTTGAAATGATATATATATCCGTAAATATAAAATATGTGCGAATTGAAATGATAAATATCTGTATCACTTGACCATAGGGTAGAAAATTATATACGGACACCGGATTGGTTAAATTAAATGACTTTTAAAACCTTAAATTTTTGAATCCAGTTCAATGATATTTTGAAATAAAAATTTGGATTTATATAAACTGAATTATTTTCGAAAATCCAAGCTTTAAATGTTGAATTTGGAATTGGTTTAAATGAATTGTTTAAAGAATTTAAATTGAAACTTTAAAGTTGGATCTGAAGTATAAATGAAATTTATCGAAATTGAGTTATTGAAATATTTGAATATTTAAACTTTTAAATCTACTAAATTTGAAATAGTTTAAATTTTATAGTTCGAATATGGATTTGAAATTGATATTGATTAAATGGTTTAATGAGAATCTAAATTGAAAGACAAAATTGAGTTTGTTGATTTGAAAGGTGGACATGATCCAGATATGTTGAAATGAAAGAAATATTTTAATTTGATATTAATTTCAAATTAATTATTTTATTATAAACTGTTTAAAGATATATTATTTTAATTCCGATTCATTTAGATTTTCAAAATATTTACTATATAAACCATTTCAATAACAAACCATTTTATATTAAACTAAGAAAACTATATTTAACCTATTTTAATCTATTGAAGCTATTTTAATCCATTTTAAACTATTTTAATCTATTTTAACTGTTTTAATCTATTTTAAACTAATTAAACCATTTAATTTAATTTAAGCTATTTTAATATAATTTAAACTATTTTAACCCATTTCAATTATTTTAAAGTATTTTAAACTATTTTTAAACTATTTATGACTATCTAAACTATATTTCTAAATTTCTAACGGTACAAGGTTGAACTGTTTATATTTAGATCCTTGATTTAAAAGCGAATATGGTTAAATGATGTTATAACCTAAGCTGGGATTTGAAATGATATTTTCTAGAGAAATGACATATTTGAGTGAATTGACGATTTTGAAATGAGAGTTTAACCTATTTTATGAATATGATTTCAAATGTGATATGATTTCGAAGGTGAATATGATTTCGAAAGTGAATATGATTTCGAAAGTGATATGGTTTAAATTGAATATGATATTTTGATATCAATTATGAATTGATTTTGGAAATGTAAAAGAACCATCTGATGTGAAATAAGTGTTTGGTTGTTAAAGAGACCGGGATGAGATATTGTCATACTCTCTGCCAATACCGAAAACCACTTTAACAACTATGTACGTGGTGGAGATTCCAGAATGAACTAGGATGGTTTGGCGAATGATTCTGTATGAGGTATTTACGTAGTCCTGACTCCCGTGAGCCATCTTGATGTGGCTAAAACAGGAGCCATGCCGGGCCAAGTGAGGTCGCGCCTCCGATCAAACACATTTCTTCGATACCATATTATGACTTTGTGATTGATTTGGTGGCCACCCCTCGATTTGATTATGGGAGTGTGTTCCGAGGTGGGCAGTAGTAGATGCTATGCGTTACCACCAGTCCGAATTCGCAAAATGGTAGTATCATACCCTGGGCATTGCCTCGCGTGTCTTGTCACATGCCTTATCGCGCCTTCTACGAGTTTGGTTTGTGTCGTACCTATGGAGTGCTCATTATTATAGCCCACAAGTTTACGGTGGAGTTTACAGTACTGTATAGACTACGTCATTATGTAAAATGTGTTAAGGGGGATATGGGTAATGCCTTAACGCTATTTTAATACTTTACTTTACTGTAGACACTATTATAATAGCATATTATACTATGTATGTTGATAGTTTAACGGATCCTTAGGAGATGGAATCCCGAAAATCTCTTAAGTTATTGCACTCACGTTAGACATTGTGTAGGAGATATCAAACCTCGTAAACATCTCTGACGCCGTTACACTCGTATTTATTTACTATTGATTTAACTTACATAAGATCTTTTAGTTCTGACTCGAGTATTTTGTCTTTTCAATTCGCTTGGGTCAGTCTTTGCTTTTCAGTGTATCGAAGACTGCTTTTCTGGAGGACGAAGACGAAGATTTAGTACTATTAGTATTTATTATATTTATTCCACTGCATCATGTTGTTCCGCTGCATTTATTTATTTATTCATATTGTATGTAACTCTGATCTATATTTTAAAGGTGTTAAATGTTATTTGTAAAACAGCTTCATGAACTAATGTTTGATTATTATATTTTGTCAATCCGCTGTGAGATTCTGTGTTTGTTTTCTTTCTTTCTCTTCTTTTTCTTATTTACCCCATAACAATCCTCCCTTTTGAATGGTTTTAGTTTGACATGTGTGGTTTATTGTCAATAATTTAAACCATCCAAAAAGGTTGGTCGTTACACTAGTAGCAAGTGGATCAACAAAGTGAATTTCAGCCTTTTACAATGCTTCGACAATACAAGTATCAACGGCTAATCAGGAAATAAAAAAAACCCTTACAATGCAATCGTCAATGAAAGAATTCGGCGGGTCTCCATTTTTTTGGTGTATGCTCTGACCCACAGCTCGTCTCTGCTAATATCTGATATTCCACTTTCCTTTTTCTACAAATAATAATAAGAAGAAGAAGAACCGAAGAAAAAAAAATATGTAAGCAATGTAAACAGACATACATTTCTTACCATATCTTCGACTAATCTTGCATAACCCTTCCTACTCATTGTATATGGAATTTTATTCTTCTCTCTTAATTCTCTGAATTTTTTGCTAGTTTGTAGGAGAAATTCATTAATAAACTATAATTTACCTTCTAATAATAATGAATAAAATATAATTCATTACCACAAATTTCTATGATAGTTTTTCTTTTACAAAGTCATTCCACTCTTGAACATTTTCTACATTGTCCGGTCTGAGCATGGCTAATCTAGAGGAAGAGTCAGGACAAGTAGACGCTAATTTAACGATGGAAACCAATTTTGACTTCGATTCTCTCCATCATACTCCTACCATCTTTAGCAACAAATTCTTGTATACTTTATCCGCCATGAATCTTGACTGCAAAAAGTGTACGAAGTGGCAGTTATACACAGTGTAGAGGAGAACTACAATGGTAGTTTTAAAGTATATTAGATTACATTTTTCAAGTGAATTATAAAGAGTCCCTTGAGGACACGACCATAATCTTAGTAGTATTTTTCAAGTGAATACGACTAAGATCAACCAAGTTTGAGCACAAAGCGTTATTGGATAGGAATGAGTAACACCGAAATACTACTATGATACAAGTAAGTAGTAATATAGCATTTATAAGTCGTTATATGTGTTGTATGCCTATGAACTATACAAGCTCACAAAAATGCCATATATACCAAATCATATTGTATTTCATTTCACATATATTTATGTTCTTTAAAAAAAATGGCAGTATAAGGCAAAAAAATTAGTGTATCACAACTTTACTTTTTGCTAATGATCCATCTGGTAGATCAGAGATAAGGAAATGCATTCCGTGCATTAAGGCTACATGGAGACAGATTTTAAGTAAGGCTTGCTATATACATATAGAAATTTTCTAAAGCAAGGATGTAATAGTAGGGGTCCATTGTCTGCTATTGCTCAAGTGGTTATAACAAGAGAGCAACATGAATAAGTAAAATTTGAAAATTCAAAGACTTTAATATCCCTATTTCTCACTAATGTTAATGGACATGAGCACTTTTTTTAGCCTCATACCTTAGTAATCGATCTTGTTCTGGTTGGAAGCATTTAAAAGCGTTAATAATTACAACTGATCTTATCTATTCATTGCTAAAATTTCACACTCATTTATCAAGGATGATTTATATCGATATATTGTTTAATGAAGATGGTGTCTTGAAGAAAACACATATATTGTTTATATTGATATATTGATATTAATTCCTGAATACAAGTCCATAAATCTTTCTTTAACTCCTTGTCAACTTTTTTCCACTCGGGAATAGTCGCTGGTACCATCTCCCTTGCTAAGGTACCAATTTAAGACGACAAGTGTTTAGAATTGGAACTTATTGGTTGACCTCGATCGTTGAATTCAACTTCGGCCTTCTCATTCGGTGTCGAAGAAAACATTTTCATCATTGTATTTCCTCTTTTTTTTCTGAACCGGCTCTAGTTGAAAATCATCATTAGGCAAATCTAAAGAGTTGTTCAGGGCATCCATGGTGTTGAGTGAGTCTGAGTTGATGGAAGAAATATTTGGAGAGTGAACGACAATTGAAGGCAGATTTTTGTCCAAAATTACAATCCTGCTACATGCATGTCACAAAATTACCTTAAGCCAATAACAAAGTGTATGTACATTAAAACTAAGTACGTTTTCTTTGATTTTTACACATGTTTCAATTCTTTTAAAGTAGTGATCATACAGAACTTTATTTAAAAAAATAAAAATTGAAACGATGATATGATATGAAGACTCAGAATTAATATTCAGTTGTAGCCACGATTTATAAATTTACATGTATGACTTCTAAGAAAAAATAAAAGTAACCGAGAATATAATATATATATTATATGTATTATATATATATATGATGAGCATGATTTTCAAATTCAAAGATTAAAAATAGAAAATGTCTTTAGATTTCACTAACAATGCATGGGCATGAAATGGTTTAAATATACTCCCAAATTAACATTTAACAACAAATAGCAATGCAAGGAAACTATCTTCGAATCTGATAAATGCAAACGTTTCATTTACATCTCGGTATCCATGAATATGTGAGAAAAGGCTTAATTCATAAAGAAATAACTATATCATCTATATTTTGTTATTGTGCATAACTAACCCTAATTTTTTGAAACATAATAGTTTTTTCCATTTGACTACAACTTATTAAGATATTTTTAGTAGAAATCATAGGCTGAAAAACGGTTTGACATATGCATACCATGCTCTTCTTCATTCCCCGTTTTTACACTCTATGAAGCTATGATATGATCTAGTGAACCCGAAGAAGCAACATAGACTTTCAAAGTAAATACATAAGATTATGTAAATTTCATACACTGAATATCTTTGGTTAAATATGTAAACATTGAAATTAAAACCCAAAAATTGTTGCAAATAATAAATATTATGCAAAAATTAATAAACATTACGTAAAGTAGAAATCTTTCATGAATGCTTATAATCTCAACTTGTAAACTAATGACGTATGAGTTAAATGAAAATCATATTTGCACGCTCTGCTTGTGACATAAAAGGTATAAGAGCTCGTTTTGATTAATTTACTTTATAGTTTAACGGCAAAGAAACCTAAAATTAGAACTGACAAGTAGAAAACCAGTTAGCAGAAACAAAACAAACGGATCGTGCCATGCAAATTAAAAATGGCATCGGGTGTAGAAACCCACTCTTGGTTAACCTAAAATTATTTCAGAATTCAAGCGTATTGATTAGTTAATCCATTCTCCTGATCACAAGTTATAGCCAAATGTAAAAGTTTACATTCAAAATATTTTATTTTTCAACTTTTGAACTTGTTATAGATCATATGATAAAATATACAATTATAAGTTCTAATAGCTCTTCGAGGAAGATCATCAACTTGATAAATTTAAGGCATATATGTATATGCTGGCAAGCTATAAACAAGAAGAAATTTAAGTTGCCAACTGAAAATGCCCAAGCAACTTGCAAACAATTCTTAACTACCTCTTGGAGCATAACATTAAATAAGATGAAAATCACCACACTAGTTCAATAATGTTTAATAACACACATAAATCTGTATTCATGCTAAAAATCCTAAATTTTGTAATTCCAACCTGACCTAATTAAGACTTATATTGTATGGAACTCTCGAACATAAAAGGAAAAATGTATGATAAAAGTGATACAGATTTGCAGTCTTGCTCTGCATATTTAAATGAGCAGAAGTCTCTTTATTTGTAACCTAATCATTTGCATATAAATGAAAACTTAATCTAATTATTTTCTTAAAAAGAAAATATATCTGAGCATATAATCTGATTACATGTATCAAATATCTGTAAATCCTATTCAATTTTTGCAAATACATGAATAATAAAATTAAATATTTAAGCAAAAAACCTATTTATAGCTTTGAGCAATCATCCATTCATGAAACTATAAAATATCAAATTCAGTAAACATAATTCATTCAATAGAAACTATACCATGAAATCATTATCTTAACATTTATAACTAGGACTGAACTGTTAATGTTAAGTAACTTACCTTTTGTACAGCAATACCAAAGCATGCTCAGCTGGGGAAGATGCAACAACCTTGGTCAATATATATTGCTATTAGTCTGGATCCTGTCACATCCTTTGAAAATCTATACAAGTAATTAATAAAATTTAGGTACTTGCTCTTACCTAATATAATTTAACCAGGTTACCCAATATAACAAGAGTTATTATCCAAGCCTATGTGTTATATGATGATAGACAATTAATAAAGCGTACTAAAGTAGACTTGATGAAGTGCCTACTAGCAATAACTAAAGATACATTAATAGTTATGGACATGCATTATAGTTAAGAGTTTATAGGGATTTCTTTTTATTGAAAATCAACTAGCTTTTCAAACAATGGTCAGGTTGTCGAAAATATAGGTATTTGATATCCCAATTATCTGATTGTCTAATTTCTCTATTATTATTTGCGACAATGATATTATATTGAACACAGTACATAATTTCAAATAGAAATCATAGAAACACATTAGATAATTAGTGTATATTCTATATAAACATAATCAAGTTTATGCATGTCCATGCACCAATAAACATATACCAGTTTTATACATAACTTTTCTTAGGTAGTATTTTGAGAGTACATAATACTACCATTAAGATTCTTCTATTGGGCAAAACATAAGATATGCCAAAGTATGAATATCATAATCGTACAAAGTTTCTGCTTCTCTTTCTGGAAACTCTAATGATCAATAAGAAAATAAGAGCATTTATAGCAATATTTATTGGTCTTATCTTATCAAATTGATTATCTTAAGAATATTTGATATTGCTCAATGATTTTTAAATATATCAAGCTTTTCTTACTGTCATTGAACTCCTCGTTGATTCAAATACAGGAAAGTTGTTATCATATGATAATTATGCTAAGATATTCAATCTTTTTCTACCAAATAACTTTATTGTGTAAAAAATATAACCAATTACTTAAATGTAAGGTTGAGTTAGTAAAATCATAGTACATTACCCCTCTTTGTCCAATGTGTATTACATATATTTACTTGCTAGTAATATAAATTTACAGTAAATAACTATGATATGTTATTGAGCTTTATGGTATTTTCGTGCTCCATGTCCTTTAAGTTCCAAAAGCATGAGGTTTCACTCCTAAAACATGGTAAGATAGCTTGCAACAGAAAAGATATTTACTAGAGAGTGTAGAAAAGGCATTGACAACGATACCAGTAACAGACTGCATATGACATTTTCTGACATGTATTACTTGGAAAAATCTCACAACCATTAAGAAGGTATTAGATATATGTAATACTAAAAGAACTTTCCAAGTATTTACTAGTTTCACTTTGTAGTACGATAATAGCAGTTAAAACTTTCTTAATAAACCTAATCACATCAAGAGTGGCTCAAAGTTAAGTGTATTCAAGTGGACAAGTGATTGCGTGTTTAGTTATCCTCACACAAAATACTACCAACGATCCAACTCTATTTACAAACAGGTAAAATAATGGCTCCTACTAATTAAAGGAAAAATGCAAAATTCCTCGTTGATTTCACAAGATATTCCCTCATTTTATCGTCAACTAGACTAATAATGGAAAAATATAGTAATTAGGGTTCTTGTAATAACATCAAATATAGTACAAAAATTAAAATACCTCATCCAAATCAAGGTTTTTGCAATTGCCTTGATTTGTTAATTTAGGGCTTGTGAACAAATTTGAAGGAAGAAAACGGGAGCAGACGAAAAGAAGAGTGGATCGACCAAATGGAGGGTTGCAAGGTACATATTTAGGTTAGGAGGTTGCAAGGTTTTAACGAGGCATATTATGGACGTATATGTTTGTTTTCTATATATATAAGTACCTTCTTTTCAAAAAAGAAGAAGAGTGGATCGACCAAATGAAGGAGAATAGATTGACGAAGAGAAGTAGAGCCAAATGGAGGGAGCGTGATAGCAGAAGCGAGAGGATTTTTTTTATGATGAGGGCAGAAACAAAAAAATGGATTAGGTAGTAGATGGAAACACATGATGATTTTTTTTGCATTGGGCAGGGAAGGCGGCAAAATCTGGCAGTGGTGGAGAAAATAAAAATGTGTAAAAGAAATTATAAACAAGATAATATTAGATGCATTTACACTACAAACGCTACCAACAAGTGCATCCAAAGGTAGGTTTTCTTGTAGTGCCAATAGTCATTTTCCAAAATTATAGAGTCATACGACCTTAAATGAATTAAATAATAATATTTTATGATCATTCGATGCATAAAATACAGGTCGTTACACTCTTCACCCTTTAGGAATTTTGCCTTCTAAATCCCCAAACAAATCATAAAATAGTCAACCATAATTATCCTGCATGCCTAAAAATCATAAGCAAACATCAAACATTTCAAACAGGTAGAAATGCAATGAATAGTATAGGTGAACTTATCGAGATGTGGGATACTAAACTATCCTATATAATATCAAAAGTTAAAGCAAATACGATAAATAGTAGGCCTTACTACGTAAAGAGCTCTGAATATGCAGCCCTTATACTCTCCTCGGTTTTGTACGTGCAATCGCCTTCATTTTCACACCGTTGAACCTTTACCAACTCCACTATCTTCCAACTAAGCTGCTTCGTATCATGTCCTACGATATGAATCAGCCTACGAGGTCCTGAAGCTTCTGGTTCAATTTCGATATCATCAAGTTAATCAGGAGTAATCGCCATGCCTGAGTCATGCATAAACATCCATAAGTGAGAAATGTGGAATACATTGTGCACACCCTCCATCTTCTGAGGTAAGTCGACCCTATATGCTAGGTTCTCAATCCTTTCCACTATCGGGAAAAACCTACGAATCTTGGTGCCAACTTCCCCTTACTACCGAATCAAACAACATTCTTCAATGGAGAAATCTTCACAAATACCATATCGCCGATAGAGAACTCCAAATATCTATATCTCTTATCAACGTAGCTTTCCTTCCTATTCTGTGCAACCTTCATTCATTGCTGAATTATTTCAATCTTCCATGAGGTCTCTCTGGTCATATCTGGCCCAAGTATCAGTTCTATCCTGGTTCCCACTAACATGAAGGAGCATTACACGGTTGACCATACAATGCTTCGAATGGTTCCATATCGATTCTAGAATGATAGTTATTGTTATATGCGAATTCCACCAAATGCAAGTGATCGTCCCACGAGCTCCAAAATCGAGAATGAAAGCTCACAAGAGATCCTTCAATAAATGGTTCACTCTCTCGGTCTGCCCATCGGTTTGCGGATGATAAGCTGTATTGAGATGCATCTTCTTCCCCGACGCCTCTTATAAGCTTTTCCAAAACCACTGGTTAAATAAAGGATCTCAATCACTCATAATGCTTTTCTACAGACTATGGAATCGCACTATCCATTTCACATACAACTCGCCCAATTTGGACACTGTTCTACAAGACTTAATGGGTATGAATCGAGCACTCTTCATCAATCAATCGACTATGACCCAGATGTTATCGTACCTCATATGGTCCTTGGCATCGATATAATCCATCGAAACTTGTTCCTACTTCCACAGAAGAACTTCTTGTGATTGCATCAACCCACTATGTTTCTTTTTCTCTACATTTACCAACTAAAAGTTCATACACTTCAAGATGAATGTCCCTACATCCTTCTTCATCCCCTCCCAATAACACGTCTATTTCATATCATGGTACATCTTATTATCATCAAGATATATAGTCAATCTAGAATGATGGCACTTTCATAGCACCTCATCTCATAATCTATCAATATCGAGGACAAATAATCTCCCATCCTTATGGAGCCAAACATCTTGGTTAAATCCCTACTGCCTCATCTCAATAGACTCTACTCCTTCTGTTTTTGCTCTGATCTCTATTAATCTAGCATCTTGCTTCTGACTAGTACCAATCCCCTCGATCAAAGTCAGTCTGATAGTCAAATTCGCCAATGTCTCTGGCTTTAACTCGCAATGAGGTCTAAAGTCATAGCCAACAATATACTTCAATTACTTCTACATCCCAATAATACATCTGATTCATATCGTAGTACATCTTATTACCGTCGGGATGTATAGTCAATCTAGAATGATGGCACTCTCATAACACTTCACCTTGTAATCCATCAATATCGGGAATAAACAATCTCTCATCCTTATGGAACCAAACATCTCGGTCGAATCTGTACTGCCTCATCTCAACAAACTCTACTCCTCCTTCTAATTTCTCAATGATCTCTGCTAGTCTAGCATCTCGTTTCTGACTAGTACCAATTCTCTCGATCAAAGTCAGTCTGATGGTCAAACTCGCCAAAATCTCTGACTTTAACTTACAATGAGATCCGAAGTCATAGTCAACAATATACTCCAATTGCTTCCACTCTAGGAACATCGCTCCCAAATTGGCATGTCTTCTGTTTAAAGCATCGGGGCTACATTTTCCTTACCAGGCGTATAAGAAATGCTAAAGTCGTAAGAGGCTAAAGACTATAACCATCACTGTTGACGAAGGTTGAGGTCCTTCTAGGAGAAAAGGTATTTTAAGGATTTGTGGTCCGTGAACAAATTTGACATTTCTCCAAGTAGATAATGCCTACATATCTTTAAATTATGGGTCGGATACTTCCGTCCATGCGGTTTCAAAGGTCGAATAGCGTAGGTGACAGCCTTACCTCCTTGGATTAGTACCGCATCCAATCTGGTGCCATGAGCATCGATGTATACCATCATCTCCTCATACCCGCTCGAAATGGTCAACACTGGTGCACTCATCAACGTCTCCTTCAGACTTATGAACGCATCCTCACACTTCGCATCCCAAAGGAAGGTCCAATTCTTCTTCGTCAAATTGGTCAATGGGTCTACTAACTTTGGGGAGTCCTTGATAAAACGTCTGTAATATCCCGTCAGTTGAAGAAAACTCCTACATCAGTAGCATTACTAGGTTGGTTCCAACCTTGAACTGCAGCAACCTTGGCAGGATCTACTGTGATACCCTGCTCAAAGACGACATAACCTAAAAATCTCATTTCCTTCCTCTAGAAATGAACTTCAAAAAATTTTCTTTCCATATGTGCTTCCTCAATGCCTCAAACACAATCCTCAAGTGTGTCCTATGTTCTTCCTCCATCTTAGAATAGACCATAATATCATCCACGAACACAAGCTCAAACTTATTTAGCTAATCCCTGAGGACGGTTCATGAGATAAATAAAATATGTCAGAGCATTGATTAGCCCGAACGGCATCACCAACCACTAATAGAAACCAGATGGCATATAAAATGTAGTGATCGACACACTCTCCTTCTCTACTCTAAGCCGATGAAATCCCATTGCAAGTCCAACTGGGAGAACACCTTTGCACCATGTAGCTGATCGAACAAGTCATCAATACATGAGAGTTGATACTTGTTCTTCCTTGTCACCTTATTCAGCTTACAATAATCAACACACAATCTCAGAGAGCCATCGTCTTAGTGGTGAATACCACAGGCGTGCCCTACTCAAATATACTCCTACGAATGAACCCTCTCCTAAACATGTCATTCACTTGTACCTCTAACTCCTCTGCCCTCTAGGTTCCATATGCCTCAAAGGCATAACTATCGGTCTGGTAACCTTTACTAAATCTATGCGTAATTCAATCTCTCGATATGGCGGTAGTCTGGTCATCTCCTTGAATACGTCTAGGTACTCTCTAACGATATGTATAGATGACAACTCATCATGTGGGAATTCTAGCGAATATAGAAAGCTAACCATAACCTCATCCTCTTTAGGTAGCCAATCTCTACCTTCCACCACTCCTCAGCCCTAATTATCACCAATAGCTTCTCGTGGTCCACCACTACCGCATACTTCCCCAGCCAGTCCATCCCATGATAATACCGAACCCAATGAAACTCAAAACAAAGCAATCACAAACAAAAGAGCATCCATGGCTCGATAAGACTAAATCACGACAACCATAAAAAGACTAGTGGGGCCTCCAATAGGGTTCGTCACTACTAATGGTCGGTTAACTATTTTGGGTCTCAATCCTAATCTTTCTACCAGATCACTAAATATAAAGGAATGTGAAGCCCCGGTATCAAACAAAACACATACGAGAACACCATAAATAAAAGCATACCTTGAATAGTGACACCTTTTCCCTACTCCTCTACCAATGGAAAACTCGATGAAGTCGGGACAACATCCAAAGCATATGCACCTACATCTACTTCACCAATTCAGGAATCATCTTCTGCATATGTCCTATCTTGCCATGGTCATAACACTTCTTTCATACAGCCTTGCAATCCCAACTCAACTGGCCTTATCTCCACAACTATAGCAAGCGGGGTTCCACTTTTCCTTTTTCTAAGCATCTTTCCACTGGGACTGCTTCCTTTAACCGTTCCATTTCTTCTTGCCTCCATTCCCTTGCTACAGCTTTGGCTCCTCCTTTTCAACAATTGCGAATTTCGGTTTAGGGTACAAACTCTCAAGCCGGATGGCTTTCTCAATTACCCTCTCCAATGGCTCATCAATGTTCCCTAAAAGCTTTTCTCCCAAGTAATCATCCAATCCCATAATAAGATTTTTTTTCTTCTTCAACGGTGTGTCGATGAAAGACATCCCATATTTTGATAAAGCCTCAAACTCAGCCTCATACTCAGATATAGACGTATCTATGTTCTTCAGCTTTGCAAACATCCTAAACAGCACCGACTTTTGAGCAGCCGATACGAACTTCTCCTCAAATCCAGTTTTGAACCGGTCTCAAGTGAATGGTCCTTAAGAGTGGCACCTTTAAAAGCATTCCACCAATTTATAGCTCTATCTTGGAGCTGTTGAGAAGCCAACCTTCTCCTTATTACATCATCAAATTCCTAGTTATTGAATATCCTTTCGTAGGTATCCAACCAGTCCTGCACTTCCATAACCGACTCTGTTCCTTGGAATGGTTTTCCGCCAAGACTAGCAAAATCCTTATTTAGCTTCGTGAAATCGACTAAGGGCACTACCACTTGAGCACCACCAACAAAAACAACATTCGAAGCAACAACTTGGACATTTTTCAATATGTTCGCCATCATCGCATTTATTGGCTGAGCTAGCCCGTAGTGGAAGAAATGAGTGAATTTAAAAAAAAATCTATTTTAGATCTTTATTAGACCTATACAGTCTAAATTTATTTAGAACCTTTCTAAACTTTTCTTTAAAATTTCTTCATATTATTACTACTGTTTAAAATTAGTTTATTTTAATTTTAATTAGCTGTATATGATTATGAGCACATCACATGCATATATGTGTATAGTGCAAGTGCAACGTATAAAAGGGTACAAAGTTAATGTGAACGTTGTTTAAATGTTGATATTTACACCACAACAGATACATTCTCCCTCTATAAACGCATTTGTCGCCTTAAACATTAATTTTTCTATTTTTCAATAATATATATATATATATAAACACATAGATATTTACATGTATAAATGTATATATACATACACAATAAAAGTTATGCATAGCAGTTCATATGAAATAGATTTCATTTATATTACATGCAGTAAATCAAAGAATGTTAAGATTAATTATAGTAGTTTGAAACATTACTAATATATCTTATACAAAAAAAACCTTTTAAAATATTAGCTTAAATATAAATACACACACAACACAGACATTATATAATTATGTAAACTCAAATCAAGATAAATTTGAAATAAGATAAACAACATAGAAGGGGTTTGTGAAAAAGAATGCTTTCTTTTAAGCAAAAATTTAATACCAAATTGGACTTTATTGTAAAACATGGAATAAATCACTAATTTAATGTTTCCGTTTTTTTTCTTTTTATTAGAAGAGTTTATTTTAGAATGATTTAAAACATGTTAATTAAATCATCATACTAAATTGATGACAAAGATCAATTAATGCAACTATTATCAGGTTTTATTTAAATAGAAATATATGTGTAAATATTCAAATCTAAATCTTTTTATATGAAAGTTGAATTTAACAAGAAAAAACCAAAGTTCAATTTTTTTGAAATGATAACAAAGTTGGATGATATAGCATATATAGATTCGTAATAAGAAGATCCAAATCTAGAATAAACAAAATGGATGAATAATCATATTAAATAGAGAAATAAAATTAAGAGGGTTTAGATCTAGGTTAAATTAACTAAATAAACAATCATATAGAATAGAGAAAATGAAATATTATTATTCATAAGTAAATAGCAGTGAATAAGCAAAGGTTCTACGTTTTAACATGATAGGAATTTACCATTGATTCAAATAAGTGAAATGAGATACACAAATCAAAATTTAAATTCACATATATGAACAGAGTGGAGAGATGGAGAGTTAAAGGGAAATAAACAAATTAGAAGATGTGTAAATATAGAATTATACATACATACATACGTACGTGTATATATATATAATTATATATATATATATAATTACCTTAGGATGAAGCCTATAGAAACACCTTGAATGATAGAATAATTCCTAGATCTGATTAATCACTCTCTAGATCTGCAACAATCAAGAGACAACTACCCAATTTTATTTAATATTACTTGATAAAATTTTAGAGTTTGGAAGTCTTTTCCACCACTAACATTTTTTTCTTGAAGATTCTCTAGAGAGGAAGAAAAAAAGACGTATAGAAATCTGATTAAAGGATGAAATAAATGTGTAATTAATATATGGTTTATTTCTCTCCTTTAATCAAGATCTCTCCTTTATTTCAATTTTAAAATCTCCTCCATTTATCTTCACCATAAGCCCCTAGCATATAGGGATGTGTGTCTAAAATTTCAAAATACAATTAGTATTATTTCCATTTAAATCTAATTTAAATTTCTCATCGATATCGTATACCGTTGTGTGTGTTTATAACAGTTTATATACGCACATCATTAATTAGTAACAGAAATCAAGAAAATTAAATAAGAAATATTTTTCATTAATTACTATTTCACAAATATTAATTAATTTAATTTATTTAAAATCCATTTCAGTATTTATCTTGTTTAAATCGAATTTAAACATTCTACTGATATCATATATCGATACGTGCATTTATAACTTTTATGTATGCACTTTACTAAATTCTAATGATATCCAATAAATTAAAAGACTCATAATTAATATCTCTTTAATATTAATTAATTTTCAACAATTAAAAATAAACTAAATCGTGTGGTTAATTCGAATATCCTTCATTTCGGTTGTGTGACTCAAAGATTAAATTCAATCAACGGTTAATATTGTACAATTCAGATATTAAAGTTCACATGTCATCATAGCTAGTGGTGTTATATTTTGGCTGAATTTATCGCTTACTCATCCTTTGGAAAACTAATTTTACTTATTATAAGCATTGTCCATTAGTGATAATTGTTTACAACAATTCTCTTCGTTAAAACTATATCACTTTGGACTTGTGGAATTTGGTAATGGTCAAAATTCCAGTATAGTTTATATTCAACTTTATAGTCCAAACAAAAAAATCCTTGGTTCAATAATAATAATTTTTATTAATCGAAATGCTCTGGCCAGAGACTTTGACTTTGAGTTGACTTTAGTTGACCGTAACACTAACTTTATATAATCGAGAAGAGGAATCCTCTCTTGAATAGTATTTCACTTTCAATGCTTCTACCCGACCAAACTATAGTCGTTCGTTGGACGTCTTGCCAATATATAATTATAACCAAAGTGGAGCCTCCATATTGAAGATCAACAATATTCTCAAGTCGAGAGAACTGTGTAAATTAGTCACACCAATATTTTCTATTTGACCTCGGTTGTATTAACCAACAGAAAACTATCGAGTGAGTCATTCAATAGTTATCCAATAACTGTCAGTATGCAATCCGCCTTGTGTAGTACACTACCCAACATTTGCAGAGTGTTGCATACTCTAGTCTCAACAGATATATGAATCTCGATACATTTTGACAAGGAATACATAAAATGGCATATTTATTTTCATTCTGATAAATTACTCACGATTACAACACTTTGTAACTATTATCAAAAAACATACCATTTATGGATTTCCTATTAAATATACCTTTAATTAAATTAATTAATATATAACACATTATATTAATTACATAATAGAAAGAAAACACCTTTTATTTCGAACAAGATTGATTATTGAGTTATATATATAAGAAATTACATAATTGCCCCTAAGGCATACTCCTAACTCTATCAATCTCTCATTTTGCACATGTAATTGTTATTCGGGTTTTTAACCCAACAGGATCCAGCAGAATATGAAACAATCCCATCACATCAAAATGACGAGAACTTAATCAGAAAAACTAAGGTAAGGAATTAACAAGGGTCAAGCTATACGACTAAGACGACGACTGAGATCAGCATTCCTCTTAGTTCAATCGGCGGCTAAACGCCAACAACTAGAGAATTACCATTGAAGTGAAACAGCAACGATGAAAGACTATGGAAATATCTCCAATTACAAACCCCAAAAAATCCTTAAGTGCTTAGCTCATCAGTGACCCATGCCTCTGCTCAAACCATCAAACAAACCCAATGTGGAACACTTTCAAAAGAGGCAAGATTCAGTCTGCAAAAACAAATCGATTCATCAGGTCGCCAGCGACCCATCGATTCGCCCGCGACCCATCACCCATGGGTTGCCATTGTCAGTTTGTGATCCAAAGCCCCTCCTTTAAGTCACTTGTAGCCTGCCTGCGAGCTGATGAAAATAGGCCTGGCCCAGAAGCTCTCCAATCTATATTAATAGCATCCTACCTGCAACACAATGGAGGATCTTCTCTGGACTGATTACTGAAGCTCTACTAAAGACATTCTTCACTCTCTGCCTCCCTGACAATAATCTCTGAAGGAATCCACTGTGATTCTCCACTGGATTCCAACTTTGGGGATCCGATCTATTGAGAGATAATCAAAGACTTGTAATCAAACACATCCTGTAATAGCAATCAGTCTATAAGAAAAATATAAAGTGGACGTAGGCTTTATTAGCAGCCGAAATACTATAAAAATTCTATGTCTTCTTTCTTTTACCGCTCTTTCTTATATCTGTGATCTGTGATATTGCTCTGTCAGAACAGGGCTGGTGCTTTCAAACTCAAATCAGGGTGTTAATCCATTTTCTGGTTTAACATTTGGTGTTTTCACTGAGAACCTTGAACTAGATCTGAAAAATTGAAGTTTGAATCCGAGATTCAGGAAAAAATGAAGAGGCCTTACACCGGATCTAAAACTAGAGCAAGTCAACCGGAGCTTGGGGGCAGCCAGGAAGTGCCCTCAAATCTGTGCAGTTAAAGCGCTTGGTGGATTCAATGCGGTAGAGGTGCAAAAAGTCATAGCGGGGATGTAGCGAAGATATAGCGGGATATATCAGATTACTTTAAAATAGCATATAAATCCCATACTTGTTGTTTTTACAAATATATAGATAGTAATTATGTGAAAAATTAACATTCAATTGAATTATAATTAATACAAAAATAATTTTAAATAAAAATATGTGCAAATGTATTGTAAATGAACGTAAAACTGTTATATAACTTAATTTAATTTAGTAGAATATTAGAGTATTATCATTTCTAAACATATATAAAAAATTCAATGAAATTAATTAATTTCATAATTTTTATAGCGTATAAATATCATTTTTCAATCCAATTTTTAATAGAAGATATAGCGGAAATAGCGGAATATAGCGGAAATAACGGGATATAGCGGAAATAGCGGGGATTAAAGCGGAAAGGCTATATGTTGGGGATATATGGAAAAATCATAGCGGTAGGAATCCGCTATAAGATATATCGGAGTTATAGCGGGGATATAGCGAACATTAACTGCACAGCCTCAAATTCTCATCAACCCAGCTATGTGATTGGAGAGGAGATGGAAAGGATGATGAAAAAGATGCAGGATGAACACTTAGCTAGACAACAAGAGATGATGGATGGATTCCTCCAGAGGATGGAGCAGCAAGGAATGGCTAGATCTACAGGGAATATGAATCAAACTCCAGGGAACAATGCAGGGATTGTCGGATTTGGATTGGAGCAAGGTGGAGCCTCGCCCCCATGCCCAGAACAACCAACACATGGAGGCAGCGCTGGAATCAACATGGGAATCAATGAAAATGCAGGAGCGACTGTTAAACGCCAGGGACTGGTGGCACGGGAGCTGATCTAAATACTAGGATGAGACCGACAGAGGGATATGTACAAGAACCTCCTCAAAGGAACAGAGGAGTGAATGAAACTAGAGTTGTGAATCAGAACACAGGTGTATTGCCGGAAGAGTCCATCCCGGGATACCCCCAATGGGGCGGGGGCAAAGTATTGCTTTAGGGAAGAGACCTTCATTGGACGGTGAGAACAGAGTTGCTGAATTGGTACAAAGATTCATCAAAGGAGGCCCCACAGATCAGGGTCTGGAATACGTGAACAGAAATTCATTTACTGCTAATATCCGGAATGCAAGAAACCCTCTAGATTTCAAGCTTCCAACACTGGAAATGTACGACGGGAAGATGGATCCGACAATTCATATGATGCAATACATCCAACATATGGAGGTGTTGGGTGCTTCCGAGGAAGTGATGGGGCGATGCTTCCCCTTATACTTAACAGATTTGGTTGCAATGTGGTTCAAACAATTGGAAAATGGATCTATAAGCACGTGGACCGACTTAGTGAGCAGATTCTTGAGACAGTTCATGGTTCATGTCTCACAACCAAGGAATGTACTTACGCTCTCAAATGTGAACAAAGGCCTGGAGAGTCCTTAAGAAGCTACTTAACAAGATTCAACGCGGCGACGGCCGCAGTGGACAAACCAGACCCATCGTTTATCCTAATGGCAGCAGTATCCGGAGTCGCGAATAAGACTGATCTCAAAGCCGCATTGAAAAGGGACCCACCGATGGATCTTATATAATTCTATTTCGAAGATGAGAGGTACCTGTGTCAAGAAGACGCCGAGGCGAGGACGAGGATGCGGATGCTGAAATAAATATCGTCGAAGGCGGGGGACCGTCTGGAGGTGAAATTGGAAAAGACAATGGGAAAAGGAAAGCCGATGACAACATCAAAGGCCCAAAACGACAAAGAAACGGGCCAAGGTTCTCCTCATACACCGACCTGGCTGAAACCCCGGAGAGGATATACCTGGGTACGAGGGGGCAGAACCTCTACCGAAGGCCGCCCAGGAGGGAGTCCACTGATCGGGAGAAAAGATCTGAAAAGTTTTGCATCTTCCATGAGTTGAATGGGCATGAGACGAACGAGTGTCAACACCTTCGTGATCTGATAGAAGAACTGGTCCGGAACAACTAGCTGCCGCAATATGTGAGGAACAGAACATCGGTGGAATTGTAGGGACAACCATCATCAGTGGCAAATACATCAAGAAACGCCCAGGGATAGGCGCCGAGGCAAATTATCCCATGATCGGGGTAAACGGGAGTTAGATTCGATTCCAATGCTTTGTTTTATCATTTCTATTTCCGCAATTTTCCTTTTGGTATGTAAACAATAATAATCAAAGGCCGCTTACATGTGTACGGGATCCCAAACGGTCCCTAGGGACGCTCTGAGTCGGATGCTTGAGAAAACTTAGAACAATAATCATCAAAATCCGCTTACAGGTGTACAGGATCTTGAAAGGTCCTTAGGCACGCTTTGAGTCGGATGCCTGAGATGAACATTCTGAATTTCTGCTTGTTTTGATTCCTGCTTGTTTAATTTCCGATTTAAAATTTGAATTTTGATAACTGATATTGATCGCCTTAGAGTCCCACTACGGGACCGGAGTGCAAGGTGCAAGGTGCAAGTCCCCTTGCCAGAGAGCGAGAGGATGGACTTGTACGATATTGATCGTGTTAGAGTCCCACCACGGGACTGAAGTGCAAGAAGTAAGTCCCCTCACCGAAGAGTGAGCGGATGGGCTTACTTAATTCCCCTTAACTTAAAACATTAAACGATCCAGAGAGATCGTGCATTAAACCAAACATCATACGATCCAGAGAGATCGCACATTAAACCAAACATTAAACAATCTAGAGAGATCATTCATTAAACATACTTAAGCGATCCGGAAAGATCGGACCTTGAAACAGATTTGGTTTTGCAAAAAGAAAAGTGGTTTGAATGCCTTATAAATAGAACAAGACGGATAAATGCTGGAAGAACACAGGAAGACTTTGATATATATGATGTGATACGATGTGATTTTGATATATGTTGTGACATGATGTGACTTTGAGATATAATGAGATCTTGATATATGATGTGATATGATGTGATTCTGATATATGGTTTAATTTTGATATATAATGTAAAAACTCCAAATGGAAAGCAAAAATTGATAGTGATGTAAATCCCGAATGAACATGGGACGATTAGAGATGTGTAATGTAATTAGAGACATGTGATGTAATAACCCCGAATGAAACCAGAATGATTGTGATGTATAGATTACACTTAGGCAGAGTTTAGAGTCTTAGGCAGTAACAGGTTTGGAACGACTTGTAACTGGCAAGAGAATCCGAAGGGGCTGAAAGATCCTCCGAGACTAAAGATCAACAACCGAAGACTCATTGCCATGACTTGTCCTAAAGCAAAGCACACCTTTCATTCAAAAGGCGTACTTTGGGGGGGCAAATGTTACCCAGGTTTTTAACCCAACATGATCCAGCAGAATACAAAACAATCCCATCACATCAAAATGGCACAGAACTTAATTAGAAAAGCTAAGACAAGGAATTAACAAGGGTCAAGCTATACGATTAAGACGCCGACTAAGATCAACATTCCTCTTAGTTCAATCGGCAGCCAAATGCCAACAGCTAGAGAATTGCTGTCGAAGCGAAACAGCAACGAAGAAAGACTATGGAAACATCTCCAATTACAAACCCCGGAAAAATCCTAAGTGCTTAGCTCATCAGCGACCTATGCCTCTGCTCAAACCATCAAACAAACCCAATGTGGAACACTGCCAAAAGAGGCAAGATTCAGTCCGCAAAAACGAATCAAGTCATCAGGTCGCCCTGACCCAATGGGTCGCCCCGACCCATCGAGTCGCCCACGACCCATCGACCATTGGTCACCATTAACCCATGGTTTTGGCTCATTTTGTGATCCAAAGCCCCCCCTTAGGTCGCCTGTAGCCTGCCTACGAGCTGATGAAGACAAGCCTGGCCCAAAAGCTCTCCAATCTTTATAAATAGCACCCTACCTACAACACAAAGGAGGATCTTCTCCGGACTAATTACTGAAGCTCTACTAAAGACATTCTTCACTCTCTGCCTCCTTGACAATAATCTCTGAAGGAATCCAGTGTGATTCTTCAGTGGATTCCAACTTCGGGGATCCGATCTATTGAGAGATAATCAAAGACTTGTAATCAAACACATCCTGTAACAGCAAACAGTCTATAAGAAAAATATAAAGTGGACGTAGGCTTAATTAATAGCCGAACCACTATAAAAATTCTCTGTCTTATTTCTTTTACTGCTCTTTCTTATATCTGTGATCTGTGATATTGCTCTGTTAGAACTGGGCTGGTGCTTTCAAACTCAAACCAGGGTGTTGATCCATTTTTTGGGTTAACAGTAATCAATTATGGAATCTCATTCCATGTAACGATCCAGGATTTTTCTAAGTTTAAATTGATAACTAATTTAATTTTTGAATAAAATTTGTGAAATAAATCGATAAAGTGATGCTAGTTTTCCCCGAATTCAAATAAATTTTGTATAAATCATTTAAATTTAAAAATATTGTAAATATTATATATATATGAATATATATGTGTTTGAGCATATATGAGTAAATTTGAAATAATATATATGTATATATATATATTTGATTTGAATTTAAATTGTAAATAAATGGTTTAAAAATGAAAATATATATATATATGATATAAAATATAAAGTAAATACGTTGGATAAAATCTAATAACAAATTAAAATCTAGAAATTCACTTATATTACCAAATGAATATAAGAATAATTAGTATTAAATTTAGAAATAAATAAATATATATACATAGTTTTATTCAAATAAAGTGTATATATATATATCTTAGTAAATCAATACAAAATAATACCAAGTAATAAAACAAACAAAAATAATAAAAGAAAAATAAAGTAAAAATAGAAGTTTATTTATATTATAGAGAAATAAGACAAGACAAAAGGAAAGATATCTATATATACATATAGGAATGCAAGTGTAAGTAAGACAAAGATAATAACCTGTTTATGGATATGCTCATAAAACAAAATGAATGCAAGAAGATAAGTATGTAAACAAAGACAACAATATATATTCAAGTGCAAACAAATAAGAATATAAATATCTTAGGCTTGCAAAGAAGACATAAGGTACATATGCATTTAATGTTTGCATCTCTAGCATAGCAAAGAAAATTATCAGCCGAACGAAAGAAATTTTGTAAATAAAAATATGAATTTGTACAGCTGAAATGAAGATACATTGGATAAGTATAATGGTACAACTAATTAATGCTATGATCCATCAGCCACCAAGAAAAAAAATATCCCTGCCTATTTTTGTACAAACAACTCATATCAACTTGTACATAATGAATACCCTGTAAACTCATTTTTTTATCAAGTCTTCCTCATTTCAGTTCGTAAATCAAGCTGAGAAAAATTTAAAGTAATTATCATCTCCTCTAAAACAGAAAAGTTCACAAGATCAAAACCCTGGAAAAAAAAACACTTTGTCTTTAACCTGTAACCTCCTTATATCAAAGCCTGAGCAAAGGCTATTCTTAAATACAACCTGAACAAATCAAATCTGGAATCACCAACAAAGAACCTTCATCTTGCATCAATCAAAGTCTCAAAGCATTTCTGTTCAAAGTATTTCCTTCAACAATGCACAAAGTTTCCAGTTTTAGCAATCCACTTTTAAATCTCTCTGCATTTTTTGGAAGTGAGTAAATCTTTTATTTAAGAACAGTTTTTAAGTATTGCAAGTGATGATCTTATGTGATAAAGTTGTGATATGGCTTGCATGATTTATTTCATCTTGACAAGGTATGAAATTGCTTGTTTAATAGTGTGTATATCTGCATATATATTTATATTGTGCTCTGTTATTAGTAACAGGCCAAGCTTCAATCATAAAAATAATTTCTATCTCCCTATATAATCAAAATTAGACTTTGATTACTGAAAGAAAAATGTTAATAACATTGTATTCTTGTTTTAAAAATAATTTCAAGTGAATGTATTTACTCAATACCCTTTAAAATTCAAGAATACAGTGGAAATCAGAAAATGGGTAAATTCAAACATGATGATTTTTGAATTTACTGGTATAGTCGGAATTGCCTTCAAAAACTAGGAATTTTAAAAGCTAAATCATAATTTTTAAGTTAGTATCGAGAGAGATATTTGAAGTTGACCAGAAAATGTATTTTGAGTGATTTCTGGCGATTGGGAAGAAGTTAGATCTCGCGATCGAAGCTGTAGCTTGCTTGGTGGTCAGAGATCATCAGAAAAATATTGGGTGGGGTGATAGTCAACAATGGTGGCAGCACGATACCCAGTTTGGTCGATGAAGTTTTAGGAGAAAATTCGTCATTGTCGGGGCACGTAGGGTGATCGGTCAGGGGGGAACAAGAGGAGGAGGCTCTGGCGAATCTTTGGACTTGGTCGCAGGGTCTACGATGGTCAGAGGAGGCGGAACAAGGTGTTTACTGGTGACTGGGTTTGGTTATAGGTGGTGCTGGGTATACTCGATTTTGATTCTCAGGCATTTTTGTCAATCTGGATGGTTGGGTTTGTCGGCAGGCTCATCGGCGATTTGTAGATGGTAGAGGTAATGGCCGGAGCATCACTGTGCGACTGTACACGTGCACGCGTGTGTGTTCAGGTCTGAATGTTGGGGTGTTTGAGGAAGAATAGGCCACTCGGGGATGGTCTCGAGAAAACGATGGTTGGACTCGAAGGAAGGTGGAACGCGAGTTACTCGAAGTAAGGCTCGGATATTTTGGGATTTAACTTGAAGTTATCTCGGGTTATTTTAAGTGTTAACAGGTTTTCAAGTTTTAAAAATAAAACCTGTTTCAGGTTTTAGAATTCAAACAGATTTTCAAAGCTTAAGAATGTTAGTGAAGTATTTATCACGTTTTGTTAAACAAATTTTAAACTTAATTTTTTTTATTCAAATGTGATTAAAAAAAATTATTTTTATTTAGTTTTGAAAATAAGTAATTAATTAAACAAATTCTTAAATGTTTTCAAATGAAGTTTAATGATATAATTAAGTCGTTAATTAATATGAAATGGTTTATTCTTAATTAATTAAGGTGGATAATTAAAGAATTAATTGAATGATAAATTAATGAAAGTAATTAAGGATAATTACTTAATGAAAGGATAATTACTTAATGAATTGAATCTGTTTATTTTAACAGATTTAAAATGGTGTTTTGTTTAAACCATTCGAAATGAAATTGTTTTGAAAGCTATAAGTTAAATCTTTGATTTAAAGATTTAACGAGTTAATCCAATTGAAATGGAAACTGATTTGGAAAATCTGTGAATGAATCTTTGTGAAACTGGGTAAACTTTGTGAGATGAATCTTTTTGTAAAAGATTAAAATGGTAATGTGCTTAAACCATTTGAAGAAAAGTTTTGGATAATAAGTTGTGACTTAACTGAAATCCCAATATCCATATGTTTTTAAATATTGCGCTCGTTATTCGGTTCAGCCGGGAGAGGACCTTTGTGTCACATAACCCATTCCGAATAATGATACGTCGTATATGGATTGCATTTGAAGACCGGGTATTTGCGAGAATGATAGGATATCCTATCGATTGTCTCTGCACTGAGTTGCTCCGGTATAGAGATTTCCTAAGTGATGGAAAGTCCGATCGGGATTGTAAATACCCGGATTGCAAGGGCTTCTTTAGAAGTGCCTTCGGTTCTGTTCGAACCCGGAACAGACTTGTATGGTTACATGTCTGACATTACATTTTGAGATATAAAGCAGATTTCTTTCAAATACATTTCTGTTGGTGGCAGGGAATTTATTCTCTTAGCTTAACACCCTTCTCTGAGACGTACGAGCTCAGAGGTTATGTAGTTGAAATTTATCAGTGATATACTCCCAATTTGGTAGTGTGGCATGCTGAGTGTTGCTGTGTGTTGATCATTTATTTGATCATTTGTGATCAAAGCATGGCTTTGTGAAAAAGCGTAGCTTTGTGGACGAGACCTCTTCGGACCTCACAACCCAGAAATGGTCGAAACAGGAATGATGCGGCAAGGTTATGAGGGTCGCTCCCTTTAGGGTATGTCATTTCCTTTTGGAAAAGGGTGGTATCAGGTATGGAGCCCTGGTATTTAACCTATGTGGATACTCCAATCTCATTTACTATGTGATTGTTGTTTGATCGAGGCGCCTCGGATAAAGGTCCCAAAGGACCGGGGGGTGACATATTCGTGTAGTAGTTACCTAGTGACAGAGGTAACCCGACCTTGTGTTGGCAGAGATCCGGTTAGGTTCTCGGGAAGTCCATCCAGAGGCAATCCCATTGGCAATAGAAAGTTCCTTAGCCTGACCATTTGTTGGAAACCCAATTTCCAATACGAACCTTGTACGGTATTAGTTGTAGAACCTGCAATTTACTTATGGTGGTCACCACTGTTTAAATGGTAGCTATAGTAGGCATAGTTCGAAATGTCTAATATGGCTAAGATTTATATTATACTTTCGAAATGCTTTCTGCACTATGCACTAATAATAATATCAAAAATGTTTTGTTTTGCGTAGTAAGCATCTTTGACTATCATAAGGAGAAATCTCCTCCAATTCTGCGTTTGCATTGTGTGTGTGGCGGGAGGCCTTATGGTAGTTTCATTTTCCAAAAACATTGCGGATTTCAATGTTTAAAAATTCTTTTGTGTTTGTTTTAAAGATAAACTGTTTTTGTTGCTCACACCGGTCCCATGACTGGCCTGGAGTTTATTGTTCCCTTCCTAAACTCTGGGTGCCCATAATTTTCCACACGGGCAGTCTAGAGTTGGGTTTCTCAGATATTCAGGTTTAGTAGATTATCTGGAGCTAGTTCAGTTCTTGGAGTTCATGGACCGACATTGCTTATCTTTGTGGTTCGAGCTTGACAATGGAGTGGTTGGACTCAGCCTCTCTGACTGATCAGGAAGGAGATATCGGTTCTATTATTTCCGCTGTATCATTATTTATCTCTGATATTCTTGTATCATATTGATATCATTGTTGTGTATCATTCTGGATATTGTATTTATTGGAGTTGTATATGATATCATTGATTTCTTTTTTTCGATGTGTTGTTATACTTACTGTGTTATAAGCTCCGGAGAGCCAGATTCGGTGTTTGAATCTGCGGCATTCGAGTACAAGTGAAGTACGGGTGCCGATTTTCGAAGGCCAAGTCAGGATCGTTATATTCCAACTTCTCCAATCGGATTTCTCAAAACCAATTGGATCAATCCTCAATGAACGGGTATGCTATTATGTTTCAACTTTCTGCTGTGTCAATCAACTCTCTCCGATGCTGATAAAATACCTTTATCATATGGAATAATTTAGAGTATGTCTTTCGACTTCTAGTGAGCTCTAAGTTTTGTTAGAACCGTATCGTGATATTGTTGTAATATAACAATGTTTTGGGATTCTCAACATTTGGAATCAGCCTTGGCTTAGTTATAAATTTGTGCATTTATATATATATATATATATATACATTGCTTTTATTGCGGTGTTATTGAAGACGATGTGCATAGCATTTTCCATTAAATCAGCAAAAATATTTCATTTCGAACATTTTCAAATAAAAGATTCTTAAATTGAATTTATTATTGACATATTATACTCAATACCACTTGTGAAAATTTGAGTCTAAACACTTCTTCATAAGGAATTTTTTGTTTCTGTAAACAATTCTGTAGTATTTCTTAAATACACGAGAACACCTCAAATAGCCATTTAATGATATCAATTGGAATTTCATACTTGCTTTATGTATCAAATACATAAACAAACTATGATATTGTAGACAACATTACATGTATGATATTTCCTAGTGCCAAAGCATAAGGAATCATCTTACATGTTCTATATTTTAACATTTTAATAAGGTGTCCTTGCATATCATTTAGGACATTCCCAATTTCTTTTATACTTACTATAAAAAACATCATTTACAGATCCAATGTCAAGTATTAAAATAACTAAGGATGATTTTAACATAAGTACATCGTTAACAATCAGTAGTGTGTTGTTTACGTATAGTTTAGAAATATCAATGTACCTTTAACACTCTTTCTTATGAGCACATGCTTGCTCTACATTTTGATTGAAAATGAAACTATTTGATATTTCTATCAAAACCCATGTTCAATATTGATGTTTGTCAATGACACTTTCGTACCCGTTCTTAAATCATATCCAAAAACTCATAAACCCAATGTCACTCCCACTGACTTCGAGATACCTTGGTTAAACGGTTTACTTTGAATCATTATTTAGAATTTTATGTTTCAACACATACATACCAAAGTGTAAAGTTATACTGGGCGATAATTTTATGAGTAAAATCCAAACCTTCTTGAGAAAATTGAATTGTGAATCTACTACGTTAATTCAACAATTGAAATTCACGATATTATTCTTATCAATGTGGCTTATTACATTCCAACTGCATTGTCTTTCTCTTAAACACACATTTGTGGCCAATGGATCATATCCCTTCTGGTACAACTATAAAAATCATATTTTGATAATGTACTTGGAATTTATTTCGGATCTGTGCATCATACCATATTGTAGAGTCCATACTCTTAATGTCTTAATTGACAACCGAGGATTATCTATTCTTGACATTGATAAGAAAATCATACTTTCTTTTCAATATGTGAGAATACTTTTTGGACAATCTAATGCGATGTGTTCGTTTAGGTTAGGTTAATTTTATTTCATCCAATGTAATTAGTTTTATCTTTGGATTGTATACGAATCCATTTTAATACCAATAATTAATTAAAGAAATTTCTTTGCTATGAAGTTGGTATTTTGAAACAATAGTTGTTTCTCGGTGCAATGGAATCAGTATTCATAAACACTTTATGAATTACCTTATATGTAAAAATTAATTTGATTTTAGTTTACAATACCTATGTTCAAAACACAAATTGGTCATCCAACGATAGTCATTCCCAAACTCCTTTTTCGGGAAATTCATACAAGATTCCTCATGAATAATTATCACGTGTAGTCTTTAGACTCGCATAAACTGCCAACTTCTTGGCCTAGGATATACTGGGGTTTCTTATAAAACTTTACCTTGTATGATTTTGTAAACCATTCTTTAGACGAAATTAATTTTATCCTTTTTATACTACCCTTAAGTACACGACCTTATAGAAAGAAGTTAACTTAACTTCACACATAATTGATCGTAATTTGTCGAACAAAGTTTGATTACCCCTTATCGATACATCAGTATGCATTATAGGGAGAATTGAACTTCGAGATTGAATTTTTATTCATATTAGGTACATATAGAATTATTTCTAGTATACTCATTACTATTGCAAATTATATTATTTATTTCCATTTTATATTATATGAGCCTATCACAGATTCATACATGTGTATAAAATACACATGTACATGTAGTGATAACTCATCAGTGAATATGACGAAGTATGTGGAACCGTTTTGGTATTAATAGACTTACGATTGCATACATCCATATGTATCAATCCAAAGAGTTCAACAACTCTTACGATGCTCCCACTAAATGAGTGTATAGCCTTTAATTATTTAAGATGTAATTAATAGCATCATATGATTCATAATCATATAAAAACAAATTATTTCTCAAAACAACGCATTAATCTATAAATCTAAAATAATTGTAAGTAATTTTGGATACTTTTGTACTTTCCATTACATTACTTATGTTATGAAAACAAATACTACATTATAGTTTTATTTCATAACGAATATTCACATTAAAATATAACTATGTTTATTTTTTTAGTCGACATCTAGTCATTATTTCATAAATAATGTACGATATCCTTTACGAAAACAATTTTCATAACTTGATGTAATCACTAAGTGCTATATGGCATGCTCCCATTATTTATGCCATTAGTATAATAGCATTGTAACGATCTTCTTTTTGACCTCTGAATGTCGATACTAAATACATTCATGGTATTCGTGTGTCGAGCACCCAAGTGCCGGGAAGATAGAAAGTTAGGGCAAAATAAAAGAAAATGAAACATAACAAGAAAGAAGAACACAATATCAGAATCTCACATGCAGAACAAAAGTATATAATATCTCAAAAATGTAGTATAAAGAGTTATTTCTACAAACATAAATCTCAAAGTTACAAAACGACTAAGTACTACAATTATCATGGACAGTTGTAACTGTCTATCCTCACAATGCAGAATACATACATACATACATAATAATGAATGAAAATGAAAATAGGTAGATGGATGGATGGATGGATGGAAGCATCAAACTCGTCTCTATAAGCTCTTAATCATCCGTAGCTAAATCTAGAAATATACTCGGGGCTGACCCGAGGATTACAAGAAGATAACACCCGGATCAGCCTGGTAAACTAGCATGAGACACTCGATCATGTGGATTTTTTTATTTATAAAACCCTTCAAATATAAAGGTATCTCATAAGACCACACCGCAAATAAAAATAGACGAGTTTTTAGATTACGGTAACCAAACCATTTCATAAGAAAAGCTAGTAATAACGTTTAGGGTTGAAACTAAATATATAACATAACTAGAATGGTTACATTAATTACATTCAATAGCATATTAGAGTACATTTAAAACCGCTAAGGCGCATTCGCTAATTGTGTAGTATTTCCATTTGAGGTACCCTCAGTATTTCGAGGCAGACCTCCATACAAGGGTCAGATATTCCCATCTGAGCGTCAGAGATCTCTAAATAAAACATACCATAAGATCAACGTAGATGAACCACCCTCAGTGTGTGATCTGAGTCATATCAACTCCCGTAAGCAATCTATAAGCAGCTCTAGATATGGAGTTGATAGCCTTAAGGTCAGCTAAACCCCCATGGTCATGCCCATTCCCAGTTTTCTATCATTTCCCACAGGTGAGGATATGATCGGCATCTCTCCATGTGCCTTACATCACTCAAAACAGAACCCAAATCCTTTCAGGGATTCCAGCATAAGTCATCTAACTAATGCTAATGCCAACCTCTCCCTTTGATTTAACCTTAGGATAGACAGTTCAACTCTATAGCACTTATCCTCTAAAGTGTTAACACTAACCACTCCCTCGGATTTAACCTTAGGATAGACAGTGCAACTTATAATACTTCACTTCAACTACATCTAAAACATAGAACCCATATAATGGTTTTGGAGTGGCATTCGGCAAGTGAAACACTTATTGATCCTGGACTCTCCAAAACAAATTGATGAATTTTTAGTGAACTTAATTCTGGTTCTTTAATAAGTAAGTGAAAGCTCGAGACATTTCATATGAATGTTCCTCACTGAGGGTTCTCAAAGCAAATGAAGCCATGAAGCTTTTTGTTTCTTTAAAAGTTATATTTGATCAATTTCAATAGTCGACTAATCGACTATCGAGTTCAAGCGATTGTTTATGGAAATCAAGGTTCATATACTTAACATGTTTCCGACATTCCAACTTAACTATTCCTTGGTCAAGAGAGAAGTCGGTAAGTTAGAACACTATTGCTCCGTCCTTACTTGAACATAAATTTTGACTCTCACAAATAAAGAAGTCTACCTCGCTCGGCTTTTAGTGTTAAGGACAGTAATACTAACATTCCATATGCAAATTTATATTACACGTTCATTTTCAAAGTTTAACTTCTTATCCCTTCTTCCAAAATAGTCTTTTAAAAATACTTGTATATAAGTTAGAAATGGTTTTGAAATGATTTATAAGTCAAAAATAGTTTGAAATAATATAAGTTAGAAATAGTTTGAAATAATATAAGTTAGAAATAGTTTGAAATAATATATACATGAATAAAATACCTTTTAAAATACTTACAAAATAAGTAATAAGTAGCTACAAAAAATATTAATTCAAAAATAGTTACTTAAAGTTAGTTCTGAAAACTTTTACTTACTTTAACAAAATAAACAAGTTTTGTATATATAATAAGAAAACCTTTACTTTAATAATTCAAAATAAATTCTTTTAAAATATATTTATACTTCAAACTTCTTTTAAAATACTTGTATATCTTTTATAAAACTCTTTTGAAAAGATTTCATAAAAATATTCGAAGTAATAACAGTTTTTAACTTTTTAAAAACTTGTTTTTCCAAAGTGCATTCATAATGACTATCGTTATATGGAACATAACTATTGAAACTTTGTTTTATAAGTAAAATAACTTTGTAACTCAAATATTTACTACATTTTGTAGTATTATAAGTATAGAAAACATATCATTTGAAAATATTCATAAAATAGAGTTTGAAAAGTAAGGTAGAATAGAAGGATTAAAAGTGTGTTTATAGCGACTATCACAATATGGACAATTCCATATAAAATTCAAACTCAACATTCATTCAATCACATATACATATATGATTCTCAAGTTCAAATCTACACTATTACATATGCCATATAAACAACACAAATCAATGCCTTCCAAGGCATAACAAATCAAAAAATCGCATGCTTTTCAAAGCACACAATTATGGGTTTATAACTTTAATTAGTTAGCGTCTATTATTATTATTAATAGCAAGCAAAATTGACAACTTATTATTTTCATTCAAGGAGTGAGATAACTCACTTTTAATTCAAAGATGGAGCTACCACTTCCTACCACAACATAGCAACAACACAATACTTCCTACCACAACATAGCAAGCTAAACTAAGCCTGGAATTCCACCAAAAAGTGCGGCCAAGTGGAGGATGACCTAGAATTGAGCACGACCTAGGCAAATGAAGGCCTAGAAGCTCACGACCTTGACGGAAAGGGAGAGATGGGTTTCAAAAATTTGGGTTTCAAGATGAAGGAAGTTGATGTTATGCTATTTTAAGACTATAGCAAAAGTTAGAAGAGATGGAGATAGTGTCTGATAGAGTTTCTCTAGTTTAAGAAATTTGTGAAGAGAAAAGAGTGAATGAGTGGTAACTATAGTTTTGTAATTCGTAACCAAATGAAGGGAATCCCTCCCACTTATTTATAGCCTTTATAAATGTGCCATAAGACCTGTTATACCCTCGTATGGCTAGCCATAACCTTACACGCAAACCATGCCTCTTACATATCATACTTCCCTCCTTTCATGCCTTGATTAAGGAGTCCTTTTAGTCCTTTTAATCTCCACTTAGTTTATAATTAATTATTCATTAATAAGAAATAGTTTAATTTGTTTTAAACATGAAGGTATGTCTTTATGTATTAGTTTTCAAGTTCCAAAATATTTTCACAACTTTTATTGAATAAAAAGTTGATTTTTATATAAAACAATTTTCGAAAATATTTTTAATATTAATTCAAAGTGTATATTTTTGTAAACACATTTCAAAAATAAGTTTTCTATCATTAATTATTAATTAAAAAGTGTTTAACAAGGTTATAAAATCACATTTTTGACACTTAACCAATTTTCAAAGTTTGAGATATTCGAAAATGAAGTGTTCGAAATTACGGGTCGTCATATTCTCCTTCTAGAATATTCATCATTGAAATTCCAACATGAGCAACAAAAGAAACAATCACACATCAATACTTAACAACATTCAAATTTACTAGCAAACATAGCTCATGGTTTGCGTAGGTTTAGAAAACTTCTCATCGCACAAGGATGATAAATAAACCACTAAGCGTACCTTATGCTTAACAGCCTTAGGTTATTACTTAATCGATTATTCATGCTACCTTAGATCAAATCAAAGATTCATTCCCCAAACTCTTCATAAGCCAATAAACATAGCATATAAATATATTAAAGCCCGTACGATATACGTGGACCATCTATAGTAAATATCAATTCCTATCACTTGCTCGATCACATAAATTTCACTTTTAAACTAGTATACGCCACTTGACCTCTCTAATGTGGACTCTGATCAAGTTCCTTAATTAGAAACATCTGTTCTCCTTACATTATCCATATATTATGATAGAAAACTTCAAAATCATATCAAGAATCTGTATCAAGTGTTCACCGTTAAGAACCTAGTAAAAAATCCTTGTTCGGACCGGAGTAAATCACCTCGAAATCATGTACTCGAATCCTAAATCAAAAACTATCATGTGAATAAAATAGTCAACGTATAACTTACGTACTTTATTCCAATTGGTTCCTTAACTATACCAATTACTTTTCATTTTAAATCACATTTTTTTTCACATATAGTATTCCTTAATTTATTACTATAATCATTTATGAATCATTTCATAAAACGTTTCTTAAGTTCATAAATATTTTATAAAAACTTTTCTTAATTTATAAAACACACTCCATAACTTAGTTCGTTGCTCGTATAACACTCTACTAAATTCTAAGAGTACATACAAACATTTTATTCAATAAACTTAAAACTTGTTTTAACTTACTATCTTCTCAATTTAAGAATTGCAAAACTCTTTTAAATTTTCACAAAATCACTTAGCTTTAATTTTATTTTAATTTGAAAATTTGTAACAACCTTGCTTTCTACACCGTATAACTAATAAATTTAATTAAAATAAAAATATTTGAATTTAATTTTAGATATTCAATCTTTTGAAATCAATTTTTAATTAACTAAATTCTGTTTAATAAAAAAATTTGATAGAATAAATTAAATTAAACTTATACATTCTTTTCAAATAATATATTGAAATTGAATAAATTATTTTAATTGAGTACAAAATATTTTATAAGTATAAATATGTATTTGTGATAAAAATAGTAGAAAATTAATAACCGGGCATCGAACTAAATTAAATTCGGCAGTTATTGAAAAATATTATGTATAATGAAGTGTAAATTAATTTGAACTAGATTGAAGCGTATTTATAAATAAATATCAAGAGTTTAAATTTGAATGGGAAATGGAAAAAAGTATTTATATTGAACTGGAATTTAAATTTAATTGAAATCGGGCTCAAAGCAATTAAGGTCCAAACCATTTTTTATTTCTCTCCATGCTTCTGGAATTTTTCCCTGGCTTCTTGGTTAAGCCCAAACATGTATCAATATTTCATCTGAACCCTAATCCCTCAAAAGAAAAATCGCAACCTGAGATTTAAAAAAAATTGCACGTACGCTACCTTGGAGCCGATTATGGCAATTCAATAGTCGTGACATAAAGGTGAGCACGAGCGTGGTTGGGGTCGCAACAAACTGCGGCGACATTGAAAAGCATCTGCGACCTGGAGCCTGAGTGTGAGCATCTGAAGGCGTCGATGGGTGTGGATTCGGTTGCGACTTGGTATCGGTGTGCGACCTGGTATGCGCGTGAACGTTGATGGCGACTGCAATATGAAGGGTGCATGATAGTTGAGATTTATTGCATGGAGGCCTTTGTAGTATTACAAGAAGTTCTGTTTTATTGATAATATGCATGTTCAGTTGGAGGCATGCGTACTTTTACAGTTTAGTAGTTGGTTAAGTATTTTTTGGATGAAGACATTTGTTTCCATTGTGATATTGGAGATTGTTTGAAGTATGAGGATGTAGGTGGAGTTGGTTGGTTTGTATGGAAATATTGTATCAAAGTGAAATTGTTAGATTATGGTGATATAATATTCAATATTTAATTAGATTTTGGAGATATTTGAGTTGAGGTAGAATTGTGACTCAAATACATTGCTTTTTTGTGCATTTTGTATATTCTAAAGAGTGATTAATTGTCTTTTTTATTGCATTAAAGAAGATAAGAAATTATCTACATTGGAATGATTTATTCTGATAGATAGAAATATATCAGTCAATTTCTTAATTAGCTGATTAGAGGATGCATTTTTATCAAAGTTAGTATAAATAAACATATAAAGAGTCCATTAGATGTGTGTGGGAAATAAGTTTATTTTCTAGGGTTTCTAAGATTGAGATATCTTCTCAATTTTAGGTTTTCTTTTATAATCTTTTAATGAATTAATAAAGATTTTGTCTAGAGGTATTTTTGTGTTTTTTCCTCGTTTTTTAAATCTTATAAAATCTAATTGTGTGGGGATCCTTGAAAAAACTTAACATCTAGGAACAATAGCTCCCTTTATTTAGCACTATTCGTAATTCATGATATCAACCCCAAATTTATATTCAAATATTTGGTCCAAGTGATAGAAAAGAGAAAAAACAAATATTTAAATAGGAACTTATGGTTGATATTAGAAACTATAAAATGGTGCTAAATAAAGAAGGTTATTGATAATATGTGTGTATGTGTTGGAAAGGATATGCAGGCTTCTCTATTCAGCTTCAAACGTAAACTCCTTAATTTCGGATTTAAATAATAATATGGTGTGATAAGAGAGAAAATATTATTATACCAATCAGAACGAATAGCTGAAATTAGGGAGCTACGTTTGAAGGCTGAATAGAGGAGGCTGGGATCCTTCTCCGTATGTGACAACTGATATAATTATTATAAAATGATATTTTTATGTATGTATGTAGTTTGGGAAAACTCTACATACACTTTTAGGTTGAAATTTTGGATTATGGTGTAAAAGATGGACATGTGATCAAAAGAAACGTAAACATGCGTTGTACCGTGGTTCATATGAGGCAACCCTCTTAAGTGTGATTCCTGCGGCAACTAATCATAAATATTTAAATAGAAAATTTTACATATCCAAATACAAGTTATACGCAAAAATATAAAAAAAAGAACGCTAAGTAGATGAGTTATAGAGGGTTTTCAAGATCAGCAACCGACATTAATCCTTCTGCATCAGTACAGCTGCAATTGTGCATACAGTAGCAGTTCACAATGATAGAATTATTTCGCTGACGAATTTGAGTGATTTTGCAGTGTTTTAAAGGAGCGTGGAGCGGCGAAGAATGAAATGATAGATCTTGTTATTTTGAGACTTGGACCAAATAGTTCACGGTTTAGGGTTTATTCGAGTTCGGACAGTTTTTGGTCCGGTCATGAAAACTTGCTAAGCCCAACCAGAAAGGATACCTAAACTTTTAAAAGCCGGTAATGGCTCAACGTTATGTCTCCTCACCGTCACTAGATTTGGTGTTGTAATATTTTTTGAAGCCTTGCTATTATTCAGTGCAAACTCTAGATGAACAGTACAAACTAAAGTGAAATAATTTACACCACCGTTCGAAATTACTATTTCTTTTATTGGACCGATTTTCGGCCATGAACGTAATTTTATCAGAACGTAAAAAACATGTAATTATTGATAGTCATACGCTATTATTGTTCTCATTATTTTCTGAATACGCTCGACGTGTTACAACCTGTCAATCTGTAGAATTGTCTTTTAAATTTAAAAAATAAAAGCAATAATCTATTTTAAGGCCATGTTTATCTCACTCCATGTTAAAATAATATAAAACTATACGCAAAAACATGAAATAAAATTATATTACTAATGGAAACATCATATTATCCACAAATATACCTGCATGGTACAGTAAGAAGATCGATATTTTATTATATTTTGCAAGCATGCACATAAGTAGGTCTGTCTATGGGTCGGGTTCGGTCCGGATGTTATAAAATCCAGACCCGAGTCCAATTACAATAATTAAAATCAAAGCCCGGTCCGAACCTGCAGGGTATTTCAACCCAATATCCGAGTCCGGTCTGTCGGGCTTAAAAAAGTCCGTTGGGTAATAACCGTATACATAATCGGAATATTTATGTTAAAACCATATTCTAAAACGGCAACTTTGATAAAATTTGTATACGAACAATGTTAACATATAAAACGGATGGTGATGTAGTCGAGCTCATAACAAAAGTATGCAAAAACATCTATATGTAAACAAACAGAATGGTAAATAAATAACATACACACTCATGTTTTGATACGACGAAAAACTAATAGTCGAGTCGGGTACTAACCAGACTGCGTTTTGATAAAAGCATACCCGATCCGGGTCGGGCCTGAATCGGCTTTGGGTAATAAAAGACAAAACCCGTACCCACTATTCGCTACACATAATTGCATGGATCAGACACTGACATATAAGAGCAAATAAGGAGCTACAGGATTTTCATGCTATTCAGAACAAAGTAAGCTTTAGAGCAACACAAACAACCAATATTTAACGTACAAAATTCAGGATTTACATCCTAACAGCGGCATTCAAAACGAGTATTCTGCTGAATGTTAAACTGAGGTGGAACTGGAGGATCGTTTCATAAACGTTCAGTTCATATTTTACACACATCTACCTAACGTTTGGATCTCATTTGATGAGCTTCTAAGCCTAACGTTTGGATCTCATGATTTAATGAGCTTTTAACGTTGGATGCATATTTGGTTGTTATGAACGGCAATAACGTACGCAAAACGCATGTTCCAAAACACACTGTTATAGCTGTGTGTGTATATATGTACATATATACATATATGTACATATATACATATGATACTATGCTGAACAATAAGGTAAAGATTTCTATGGCAGTTTTGCTTTGGCTTGAACTGACATTTGGAATCTTTCTATCTGTTCAAAGCAGTAACTATGGTCAATATTGTACTATATTTTGATCCCATATCAACGTTAAGCTAAACTGAAAAAATTAAAATACACAAAAAGATGAAATAAACGTATAATACTGATAGAAACATTCAACATTGTATTATATTTTGCCAGCATAAACATAAATGCAAGGATCTAAATGATCAATTAACGTAAATAATAAGAAGCTACAAGGTTTTCAAATACTTGATAACGAGTAGATATGTATTAAAACTTTTACAACTGACCATCCATGACAAATTTTATATTTAACTAGTCAAAATTTTTACAAATACAATAATACTAAAACTTAGTGATTATAAAGCTTTACCCATTCCACCAAGTGGATTGTATATTAACCTCTAGTAAATGTACACTTCAAAAATATAAATATAGACTTTTAGTCCAATATCACTTTTTCCCTATGAATAAGTGTTCCGGTTTTGATTCATGATAACAGTTGGACATATATAGACTTGTACTATGTTATATATTGTTGAAGACTTGTAATACCAATATGCACTAACAGTCTTAACATATAGGGATTTGAGCCGGCACTGACTAACACATATGGATCGGTTACATCCTATTTTTGCTATATCTCAATTCCCTGGAATTCAACTAAATATTTCGATTTACATAATTATAGTTCTCTTTTATCATTTCATTTTATTATTACATCTTCGATAATAGTTGTAATAGATTTGGTGTCGTATTTTTTTAGTATCAGTGTGAACTACAAAAAAGTCCTTCTATATATTATCAAACCTTAATCACTTAAAAGTATGATCTAATATTAAACTTTTTTTACAAATTCAAACACTTCTAAAAGTATGATCTAACAATTAAACATGTTTTACAAATTCAAAACGCTTTTAAAAATAGAATCTAAAATTAAACTTCTTTTACAAATTCAAAATACTTTCTTACAAATATACAAATCTTGATATCACTGGAAAATAAAAAAATTAGTTTTTAATTGATTTATACATATACAATTTATAAGAAAAACAATTCACGCGCAAAGCGAGTGCAGTAACACTCATAACTATAATTCTCTTGAATTCAAGTTTCAATTATCTTTTATCAACACCTATGGATCGGGCTTATCTATTCAGCTTCTAACGTCGACCATTAATTTCAATCACTTCTCCATGTTCAAATATTAATATGGTGTTAAAAGAAAGAAAACACTACAAGGGAGGCAGCGCTTTCCAACGGCTCCAAGCCATTGGCGGCCGTTGGAAAGCCGTTGGAAGCCGTTGGAAAGGCCGTTGGAATACACTTCAACGCCTTCCAATGCCTTCCAACGCCTCCAACGGCGTTATACCAACGTTTACCAACGGCTCATCTGGCCACGTGGCAAACTTCGTTGACCAACTTGCCGTTGGTATGTCGTTGGTATGGCCGTTGGTAGCCGTTGGAAGCCGTTGCCTATGAATGACCAAATGGCCGCTGGTATCCGTTGGAAGCCGTTGGAAATCTGAAACTTTTTTTTTTGCCCAGCAGCTCCTGCTCACCTCCGGCCACACACAATATCATAAATATCAAAACTACTCCATTTTGAGCGTATATCCAATAACAATTACATATATATAACCAAACACAATATAATAATCAAATCATACACATAAACAACCAAACCATCAAAACAAACTAAATTCTACATCCATCAAATTAGTTTCTACATCAAAACCAAACGTCATCCAAACCAACCGTCTTCATATATACAAACAAAACACATAAAAAGCCATCACCAATCGTCATCCAAACCATCACCAAATGTTTAAGACATCCAAACACATCATCAAATGCCTAACACATCCAAACCATCACCAAATGTCTAACACCATACAACAATATATACAAACCATCACTACTCCACACATAAAAAAACATCTCAAACATACCTCAACTCACTCGCCAGCAGAACCACCGGAGGAAGGAAACCGCTCGTATTGCTCCATGAACTCCGCCACTTTATTTTTTAGCTGCTCCATTTGTTCTTCACGGCGGCGATCGCGATCTTGAAGCGTGGCGATCTTGGCTCGTAGCTGTGCGATCTCCTCCTTATCTTGAGCCCTCTGGTAGTTCTTCTGCACTATGTCAACCTGTAAATATTAGAAAATATGTGTAAATATATGTGTAAATATGTATAAATATTTACTCTAGCTAAGCTCACATTTAAAGTGTTTATATATATGATATCGAAATGAACATGCTTCATAAAAATTATTTAAAATTTAAATTAAATTACCGATTGGCTTCCAAATCCAAAGCGCCTCCCGTGGGTCGCTGGATCCATGACAGACTCAAATATTGCGTTCTCCTCATCAATGGTCAACTCTGCTCTTCCGGTGTCCTGGAGCATCAATGTCCGTGCGTCCTGAAACTTTTCCTAGTATGCAAAATACAATTGAATTTAGATAATGCTATTTTAATAGACTTAAAACCTTTAGTTCATTATCTTATACTTACATATGCGGCCCTTGCTTTGTCATTACTTTCCCAGGTGTATGAATATGAGCCTGAATCGTCAATCTGAGTCACCGCATGCGTATGCGCAAATACATCCCAACGAATGACAGGACCACCGCGCCGTCTTTCCTGAAATATGCACACACATATATATATATATATATATATATTAAATATTTTTATATAAATGTTTATGTTAATTAATAAATATACCAAGTCCTCGCGGTAATGCTGGAATGACTTAGAACCACCGCGATGTGTGACGGGGTTCTTGCTCCTGTTAGCAGAATTTCTAGTTGACTCTTTCTGCAAATTTAAGTTGAAAAAAAATTGTTTTATAGTTTTAATTTAAATATTATTTGCGTAGAACAATTTAAATTAAATATATGCTAAATTTACCTGAAATTCCTCATTGGCCCACCAGCGGACAAACTGTTACCACACAACAGCGCTCATCCAATTTGGCTTGCTTCCACTTGATTTCACATCATTTAAAGTCTCCCTGTAGTTCTTTGCAATCTTACTCTGCCAATGACGCTGTACAACGGAAAGATCTGCATCTTGGATGTCCACATGGCCCTGCACGTTTGATTACATAAGAGTTATATAGTTTTTATGCGTAGTGTAAACATGATTAGATATTTAAACCTAACAAGTAATATCACTCATACCAAAAAGTCCTGCCAAATAGCTTCCTTCACGTTCTCTGGAATCAAGGACCATTTGGGCCAACATTCATTCATCCGACTCTGGTATGCACGCTTAGATAATGAAAGAACTATATTTGATGGCTCTAACGTAAAACCACTGTGTTTAACAGGAAAAAAAAGCATTTACTATTTTATGACTACTATACTTATAATAGACTATACGAGAATAAAATCTAATTTTGAAACTTAATACTTACCCAGATCCGTCGGCTTTTGGCTTTAGCCAAATTGTAGTGCGTGGCATCTCCTCTGATGGACCACCGCGATCACGATCTGCAGGACGAATAGTCCCTCTCTGTGAAGAGGAGGGAGACCCAAAATGTGTAGACCCAGATCGTCTACGTGAAGACATATCTATAGAACATGTTACAGACAAACATTATATGAGAACATTTAATGACTATATGTAAAACATACATTATGACATAACATAAGAAGAGTAAGTGACACATATCATACATTAGCATAACATTTTTAATGAAAACATTATAATTTTAAATATAATTACCTTCAAAATGTAGATTATTGATCAGTCCTCGTCAGTTTCGGTTTCAGACTCTGTTTCGTACTCTATATTTTGTTCCTCTGTACTCTCAAATGCTTCAATTAATGCATTTGAATCATCGTTTAGAGGTCCAAAATCTGTTTGATCATCTGTTATTAATTCCTCTACTTTCCTCGATATCTGCTTGGTAAGCTTGTTCATCGGGAATGTTTCGTCCATCAAATGTAAATCTTGCCTTTGTTTTAAAAACAGCCGACCAATTTACTTTATCTCTTCTTAGAGATGGGTAAGAAGCATAATAAACTTGAAAAGCTTGTTTGGCAAGTACAAAAGGATCGTAGTTATGATAATGCGAAGTATGTTTTATTTCTATAAGATTATATTTTGGATGCACGTTTATTTCAGAACCTGGAACGTTGCTGAACCAGTTGCATTTAAACAAAAATACTTCTTCTGCAGGTCGTGTGAAATACGACAATTGCAAACTTGGGTTAGCACGCCATAAAAATCATGTATATGATCATTTGGATCATCACTACCTTTAACAAATACACCAGTATTGTTAGTTAATTTTTCAGCACCGTATTCTTTGGTATTAAATTTATATCCATTCACAAAGAATATTGGATAGGTCTTGACTATCCTTTTTGGTCCCAAAGCTAAATGTTTCAATCCTTCGTCTACAACACCATTTGTCGTATCAAAAACGTACTTAGAAAACCATTTAGAGAATTCTTTGCTGATATCTCCGTTCGGATGTTGTGATTCGTAAATACTGCAATTATACAAGAAATGCTATATTTTGATTAAGATACATGTGTGCATATTTGTATATTTATTAATTAAGATACAAGAAATGTTACATATATAAGTATATTACCTAACAAATGGTGCAACTTCAGCACAGTTGAGAAGAATATATGTGTGTGCTACGTGATAATCTCTGTCATCCAACCATACTTCCACACATTTACTAGAAGGTCGACCATGCTTTTTAAAAATAGATATAGTCGATTGACAATCATCTTGATCAATGCCTTCATCATTACGCGGAGCACTTTCAAATGATATGTTCACATGGTCACTAAAATAATGAGAGAGAAAACATGAAGCTTCTTCTTCAATGTATGATTTGCAAATCGAGCCTTCAACTCGAGCTTTCTGCCTCACTTTTTTCTTTAGATGATTTAAATATCTATTTCAAATTATTTTAAATCAATTTTTTTATACATATAATTAAACCAATATTTAATGAACTAAATATGAATATACCTTTCAAATGGATACATCCATCCATATTGCACAAGCCCTCGAAGACGTGCTTCAAATGGAAGATGAATAGGTAAATGCTCCATAACATTGAAAAAACCAGAAGGAAATATTTTTTCAATTTGCATAGCAATATCGGGATTTCTTCCTCAAGTTTACGTAGACGATCAACTTTTAATGTAGTAGAACAAATCTCTTTATAAAACAGACTAAGTTCTGTTAGAATAGTCCAAACTTTTACGGGCAATAGTTCTTTAAAAGCGACGGGTAATAAATTTTTCATCATAACATGACAATCATGACTTTTCATCCCGCTAAGTTTATTGTTCTTATAGTCCACACATCTACGAAGATTAGAAGATATACCATCCGGGAATCTTAATCCTTCCACCCATTTTAAAAATATTTTAACTTGATTATTGTCTAGCTCATAGCACGCTTTTGGCTTTTTTGTTTCATTTGGTTTCATATGAAGCTCAGGACGATTACATAATACTTCGATATCACGCCTTGATTTCAAATCATCTTTCGTCTTCCCCTTGACATTCAAAACTGTATTAAACACATTATCAAACACGTTTTTCTCATTGTGCATCACGTCAATATTATGACGAATCAGGAGATTATTCCAATAAGGCAACTCCCAAAATATGCTTTGTTTGCACCAGTTATGAATCGATGATTTACCTTGAATTTCAATTTGCTTTCCGGTTTCATGTATTTTTGGATAATCCTTTACAAGTTCATAAATATCTTCGCTTGACCAATCCGTAGTTGCGCTTAAAGTTTCAACTCTATTAGCTGTAAAGTTTTTCTTATCTCTTTTAAATGGATGATTAACATGAAGAAAACATCGATGATAGTCAAACCACGAAATTTTTTTCCCATGAGGTAAAGGAAATGCTCTTGTTTCTTCCATGCAGTAAGGACAAGCTAGGCGACCAGCCGTACACCAACCTGAAAGCATTGCATACGCAGGAAAATCGCTGATTGTCCATAACAAAGAAGCATACATGCGAAAGTTTTTTATTATAGAAATATCATATGTTTCTACTCCTTCGTACCACAGTGTTTTTAATTCTTCAATCAAAGGTTGTAAATAAACATCGATTCCTTGTGTCGGATCATCAGGACCAGGAACAACAACTGTAAGAAACATGTATGGAGTTTTCATACACATCCAAGGAGGTAAATTATAAGGTGTGACAATTATAGGCCAGGACGAATATTTAGAACCAAATTGAGAAAATGGTGAAAATTCATCCGTACATAAACCAAGTCTAACATTACGACTCTCGGATGCAAAATCAGGATATTTCTGGTCAAAATGCTTCCATGCTTCCCCATCAGCTGGGTGTGCTAAAGTACCTTCCTCTCGTATTCTCATACTGTGCCATCTCATATGTTGCGCAGTTACAGAAGATGCATATAACCTTTGAAGTCTAGGAGTAATTGGTAAATAATGCATACGCTTATACGGGGCTTCCTTTCCCTTTTTCTTTCTTGGTTTGTACATTTCCTGATTGCATATTTTACAATGTCTAAGATTGATATCTTCCTTCCAAAACAGCATGCAACCGTTTAGACATGTATCTATTTTTTGATATGGTAAACCAAAAGCCGACATTAGTTTTTTTACTTCATAATGATTTTCGCACATTAAATTATTTGGAGGCATATGCCGTTTCGCAGCTTGTACAACAGCTGTAAATCCAGATTCTGTGAGGTTGTATTTAGATTTCATCGCAATGTACTCAGCAGTCACTGACAATTGGGTTCCGCTTGTGCAACCTTCCCAAATGGGTTTCTTCGCCGCTTCTAACAAATCATATATTTTTTTTGCACCAATATTTGGTTCGTCTTCAGTATTACCATCGTCATCGGTTAATTGAGAAACATGGAACATTGAACGTGCAGCATCTTCAACCATATGTTCTACGAGATTTGTCGTATCAATTTCATTACTCAATACTTCCTCAGCTTCAATACGATTAGATGCTAACGGTTCTCCATGACGATCCCAAACCAAATAGTTCGACACGAAACCGTACTGACGCAAATGAACTCTTACCATTTCTGGTACCAAATGCTTTAACAATTTGCATTTAGTACATGGACAACGGATTTCTTTGTCGTTTCCATTATTACTTAAAGCGAAATCAATAAATACGCGAACACCATTATTAAAATGTTCACTAATTGACGTTCCACTTTCAACTCTTCGTTTTTTGTACATCCAGCTCCGATCAGTAAAATAATTGTCCATTAACCTACGTATATACACTACTAGAAATACAGTATATAGCCACGAAGGCTTTCTAACGGCCGCCAACGGCATTTTCCAACGGCACGTTTTTTTTTAACTTGCCGTTGGTAGCCGTTGATAACCGTTGGAAATAACGCCGTTTGCGGCCGTTGGTAACCGTTGGAAATTTGCGTATACCTGCAACCAGACAGAGACCAAAACATTATTCTCATCTTCCCCAATTCCACCAAAACCCTTCTCCTCCCCTCCTCTTTTCCACCTCCAACCTTCCCCACGCAACCAACAGCTGCTTCAACGCCAGCACTCAACGCCAACATCCTCTCTCCATTCCTAGAAGTCTCCAAAATCAGGTTTTCCTAAAACCCTACAATTTTTATCTTTTTTAATTTTGTGTTAATTTGTTGTTATATTTGTATCCAATGACATATTGCTTGTTTATTACACCAAACTAAATGCTAATTACAATTATTGTCATCCAAATGTCCAAATTGTTTGTGTATGTATATATTATGCACATATGTAAATATGTTTATAATTTAGTATAAATGCGCATGTGAATTAGCATTAGATTAGTTATGATTGATTTAAATTATTTTGTGTATGTTTTGTAAAATGTTAGAAAAACATGAATTAGTGGAATATTTTACGAACATGAATTATATATTTTGTGAAATATTAAAAATCATATAATTTACTATATATGTATTTATTAAAATAATAGAATATAATGCATAATATGCCTTATTTTATATATTTAATAAAACGGTAACATAAAAACCAAATTTAAATCCCTTAGTGAATTTTTGGCCCCGTCTGACAGGTATTGTATATGATCGTTGTATGAATATTCGTTTTTATTGCAAAACGGATATTCATATTCATCTGATACAATATCTGTTGGATTTGTCTCTGTATTGGACAAGTTACAAACACTATAAAGTATTTATCCGCACCCACGCATCAAGACAAACAGACAATGCTGGCAATATTACATATCAGTGGGATGGTGATGATAAGGCGACGGCTGCATATGTATGCATATTTTAAAACTTATTTTATTAATATCGATATGTTTAAATCCTATTCTACTAATTTTAACCTGTAATTGTTTTTTATTTTAGGCAAAGTTTCAGGAGGCACGGGCAGAGCTGCTTTCAGAATCGGATCGCGATGAGTTGACGGTAGAGGAGGAAGATAATATTTTCGACGTTATTATGGATCCGACGCAGCGGAATAGGCGCTATGGCTATGGAAACCAAGCGGTAATCTTATAAACATTGCAATATTATATTTAATAAATTAACATATATATACACTATACATATGATGATTTCTAGTTGAGTTAACCTATATATTTAATAAGTTAACCTATATATTGTAATAAAAATATGCATTTATTTGTGGTATATGCATTGCTTAAGATCACGTCATTTACGTTTCTATATTTTAAAATATACATTGCTTAAGAAAATGATTATAATACAAATGTGAACATCTCATATTCTATTTGCAGGTTCGGGCAGCTCAAAAGACGTGTGACAAAGCTGAAATAAAAGAGCTTAGAACCATGGTTGAGCAGTTGCAAGAGCAGGACCGTCTTCGCGCTATACAAATGGAGCAGCTGAATCAACGTTTAGCGGAGTACGCGTAGAGGCATGGTTCCTTCCCTTCGTCGTCTGGTGCTTCCGGAGGTGATGATGATGCTTGAGAGGTATGATGATTATTGTTTTGTGGTTGGTTATTGTATATATTGACTTTGAGGTGGTGAGGATTGTGTTTGATGGTTATTGTGTATGTATTGACTTTGATGTGGTGAGGTTTAAGTGTTTGCATTGTATATATTGACTTGAATATGGAGTTGGAGTTGGTGAGGGTTTGGTTGTAATGTTTGAATATGGAGTTGGACTTGAATATGTAATGTTTGATGTTGATTTTTGGTTGTTTATATTGTTTGTGGTATAATGTGTTGAATATGTGATATATATGTGAAATGGAGTGGAAATGGAATGGAAATTGATATATATTGATTGTGTGTGGCTGGAAGGTGAATCGCGTGCTGCTGTAAAAAAAAATTCACCCAGATTAGCAACGGCTACCAACGGCTAACAACGGCTTATTGGTCAGTTTTTTGCCGTTGGTAGCCGTTGCTAATTCCCCGTTGCTTCCGTTGGAAGCTGTTGGAAGGCGTGGTACTCTATTCCAACGCTATTTCCAACGGCTCCCAACGGCCGCCAACGGCTGGGAGTCGTTGGAATAGCCTATTTCCCTTGTAGTGATAGTTAAAAAGTACGATATTAATTTGCATTGACATATTATTATAACAGTTTACAGGTGAATTTTATAATAACTGATCATTGACTCAATGGTGATGGGTCGTCCTACCTCCCATTACAAATACAATAACGTAATTAAATCGCGTAACTTATTTCAATTTAAATGATTCAACAAAATTTCGGCAGCGCTTCGCTTTAGTTCCCTGAACAGTACACATTTGCGTGTACACAGGGAACATAAACGAAGCGCTGTCGAAATTTTGTGAACCATTTAAAATGAAATAATTTACGTGATTTAATTACGTTATTGTATTCGTAACTTGTCCAATACAGAGACAAATCCAACAAATACTGTATAAGATGAATACAGATGTCCGTTCTGTTAAAAAAACGAATATCCACATAACGATCATATACAATACTTATCAGACGGGGTCGAAAAACATTCTATGGGTTTTCGAATATATTACATATTCTGTAACATATTATATTTATAAAAAAAATTGACGTTCGATACTATACTTACTGTCATTTTCGATATTTTTTAACCGTACATTATAAAATTAATACACTATATTACTTATTAAAAAAAATCAAAGTAACCGTATGTTATAAAATTAAATATCATTTTCGATATTTTCTAATCTAATGTCATCATTCAACCTATTGCACTATATTTTCATACAAGCAGCATTCTACACTACGTTATACACACAATACACTATACACCATACATACAATATACTATAATATACAATTAACTTACAATACATAGGTTAGTAATAAAAATTAAGCATCAATAAACTAAACTACACATACAATAGTCAATACAAACATATAAATTGCAAATCTAACACTAAATTACCTAATTGAATATAAAAGGGGATTAGAGTTTATACCTTGATTGGAGAGGATTAGGGGTTGGAGAGGGCTTCTAGATACTGCCGAGTGACGTTGGAGGTTGGAATGGAAGTGGGTGGCGAATTGGGGAGGAGGATGGAGGGTTTTGGGTTAGATTTAGGTGAAAATCGAAATGGGGGAGAAGAAGCTGCTGCCTTGAATTTTGTTTCGGGTTTCCAACGGCTACCAACGGTCGCAAACGGCAATTTCCAACGGCGTCCAACGACTATCTTTTTTACCCCTTGATAATAATCCGGAAAATACTTGCCGTTGGGAGCCGTTGGAAGCCGTTGGTCAATGCCGTTGGCGGCCGTTGCCCCCCTCCGTTGGAATAAACAGTAATCCTTGTAGTGAAATATTATTATTTAAATCGAAACGAGAAGCTTACAATAGGGGTTTACGTCTGAAGGCTGAATAGACTGGGCTGTGGATCCTTCCCCACATACATACATACATATGATGAATAACCTTTTTTATATAGCCACAAATTTTTATTCAAATATTTGTTTTTTCTCTATTATGATGAATCAAATATTTAAACCTAAACTTGGGTCTGATATAATGGGCTACAAAATGTTATCTTTATACATGTAGTTTGGGAAAAACTCGTCATACACTTTTAAGTTGAAATTTTGGATTCATGTTGTAAAATATGTACATGTGGTCAAAAGAAACATAAAATGCGTTGTTCTGTGTTTCATGTGAGGAAATCCATTTAGTGTGATTCGTGACGGCAGCTGGGTAGAATTTTTTTTGGTGAGTAGTTTGCTAAGCCGCGGCGGCTGATGAGAAATTTTTAATTTGGCAAGTAGTTTGGTAGGTACATGAAACAATGATAACTTATGATTTAAGGTTTTGATGGTTTAATCAGTCAAACCGTGGATTATTTTATAGAAAATCTACGCATTCAAATATAAGTTATACGCAAAAATATTAAAATAAATTATACGAGTAATAAAGAGTTTCCAACGTCTGCAACGGACATTGTATCCTGTTGCAACGCACAACTGCAATTGTGTACACAGTAATAGTTCATAATGACAGAATCTTTCCGACGATGAACTTGACGGAATTTGTAGTAGCTTGGAGAGGCTTGAGGGGGCAAAGAACGAAATGGTAGATTTTGTTATTTCGATTTTGGGGCTATGATAATTTTTGCAGTGGGGATTTTGTTTTCTTTTCAAAACAGTCCAGAGGATGAGAAAAAGAGAAAATGAAACGGTGGGAAAGTAAGAAGAAAAAAAACCACGGTTCATACGGATAAAATGGACAATGAATCATAGATTCGAAGGTCTAACTTAAATCCATGCACGATTGAGGTATGCTTAAGTCTTGGACCAAATAGTTCACGATTCAAAGATATTCGAGTTTGAAATGCTTTTGATCATGAAAACTTGTTAAGCCCAACCAAAAAGGATACCTAAACTTTAAAAAGTGGGTAATGGCTCTACCCTATTTCTCGTTGCCGTTACCGGATTTGGTAGGGGTGAGTTTGAACGTTATATCCCATTGCCGTCACTACATATTTGGTGTTCTAATATACTTTTTTAACTGGAATTTAGCGACATGTATTTTTTCTTAAACTTATTTGTTTTGCATCCTTCCTTTTTAAAATCTATTTTCTGTATCCTACTTTTTCGAATTTCGTTCTTGTTTACTTCTCTCGTTTACAGTTTTAAAAGCAACCGCTTCGATGTATATTACGACGGTATTGAGTTATGGACGTATATTCAAAAAGCACATGTTAAAATTAGTAAAATTATTTAAGTACCACGAATTTCAATTTTTTTCCCTTATATAGAAATGTTATTTACTAAAAAAAATTTGAAATGGACTTAATGCTAATTTATTGTAGGCATGTCAAACGGGTTAGGTTGGGTCAAAATGGGTTGGGTCGAGTTTGACCCAACTCATATATGACCCTTTCTTTTTTATCCATTTATTACCCAACCCATTTATGACCCAACCTACTTAATAAGCGGGTTACCCATTTAACCCATTTAAAGATTTAAATTTAATTTGACTAATAAAAAACAAATAAATATAAAATAATTATAATTTTTATATTTTGAGTTCCGATAATCAAAATTCAAATATGGGGATGCGGTAGCTTATTATTTTCTAAGTACAACTGTCAGTGCCCTTGGAGAACTACAGTGTGCGTTCACACGATAAAGTATCCGAGTGTTCCATACTGTTTGTAATTTAGATGAGATTTAATCGGTCGAAGTCCCGTCTGATTCTGAGTTAGAACGAAAGAGTTATTGCAGTCGAAACAAAAAAATAGCGGCTTCTACACTGGGCGGAGTTCAAATATGTGGATGTGGTAGCCTGTTATTTTCTATGTACAAATGTCAGTCCCCTTGGAGAACTACAGTGTGCGTTCACACGATGAAGTATCCGAGTGTTTCATACTGTCCGTAATTTAGGTGAGAGTTAATCGATCGAAGTCTTGCCCGATTCTGAGTTAGAACGAAGGAGTTATTGCAGTCCGAACAAAAAATAACGGCTTCTGCACTAGGCGGAGTTCAAATATGGGGATGTGGTAGCCTGTTATTTTCTAAGTACAACTGTCAGTCCCCTTGGAGAACTACAGTGTGCGTTCATACAATGAAGTATCCGAGTGTTGCATGCTGTCCGTAATTTAGGTGAGAGTTAATCGGTCGAAGTCTCGCCTACTTCTGAGTTAAAACGAAGGAGTTATTGCAGTCCGAACAAAAAAAATAGCGGCTTCTGCACAAGGCGGAGTTCAAATGTGGATGTGGTAGCCTGTTATTTTCTAAGTACAACTGTCAGTCCCTTGGAGAACTACAGTGTGCGTACGATGAAGTATCCGAGTGTTCCATACTGTTCGTAATTTAGGTGAGAGTTAATCGGTCGAAGTCTCGCTCGATTCTGAGTTAGAACGAAGAAGTTATTGTAGTCCGAACAAAAAAAATAGCGGCTTCTGCACTAGGCGGAGTTCAAATATGGGGATGTGGCAGCTTGTTATTTTCTAAGTACAACTGTCTATCCCCTTGGAGAACTACAATGTGCGTTCACATGATGAAGTATCCGAGTGTTCCATACTATCCGTAATTTAGGTGAGAGTTAATCGGTCGAAGTCTCGCCTGATTCTGAGTTAGAACGAAGGAGTTATTGTAGTCGGAACAAAAAAAATAGCGGCTTCTGCACTAGGCGGAGTTCAAATATGGGGATGTGGTAGCCTGTTATTTTCTAAGTACAACTTTCAGTCTCAATGAAAAACTACAATGTATGTTCAAAATTCTTATTTTTCAAATTTATATTAAAATTTAATGTTTTTAATAAATGGACAAATGAGTTACCCATTTATAACCTTTTTAAAAATGGATTAACCCAACCCATAAACCATTTAATAATATTCATAAATGGGTTAATCCAACCCATTTAAAAGTAGGATAAATATGTTGGGTTAATTGGTTCCGTCATATTTTGACGGATCTAATTTATTATAATCATAAGATCTATTTAAAAATTTTCCTTTTTAAAACCATGTTATTCAGTGCAAGCACTAGATGAACAGTACGAACTATAGTGAAATAATTTACTTTTATTGGACCGATTTTCAACCATGAACGTAATTTTATCAGAACGTAAAAAACATGTAATTATTGATAGTCGTACGCGATAATTGTAATCTCATTATTTTCTGAATAAGCTCTACGTGTTACAACCTGTCAATCTACCGGAATTTCTTCTAAATGATAAACAAAACGATATATTTTAATGCCATGTTTATCTCACTCCATACTAAAATAACAAGCCCGTTTCAACCTCTCCCCAATATAAAATAAAACCTCCCACACACCAACTCCTCTTCATCATGTCCACCTCCAACGACGCCATGGAAAACATCGAAAAACCCCTCCGAAAAATCCCGGACATAACCGGCACCCCGATCCTGACCGCCATCAAAGACCGCCTCGACTTCTTCTACAACCAAGGCCAGTATGAGTACTTCCAATCCCGGGCAAGGAAAAACAACTCCACCGTACTGCGCATGAACATGATCCCGGGGCCCTTCGCCTCGAACCCGAAAATAGTCGCCCTCTGCGACGCCGTCTCTTTCCCGACCCTCTTCGACCCTTCCAAGGTCTCCAAAGTCAACTCCCTTACCGGGAACTACATGCCCGCTCTGTCCTTCACCGGCGGGTACCGGGTCTGCGCCTACCTCGACCCGTCCGAGCCCGCCCACACGAAGATCAAGCAGGTGTTCTTCAACGCGCAGGCCGCGAAGAAGAGCGCCTTCGTACCGACTTTCGTGGGCACTTTCGACTCCATGTTCGATAGGATGGAGGCCGAGGTCGAGGCCGAGAAGAAGGCGGCGTTTACCAAGTTCAACGAGGCGGCCGTGTTCGACTTTGTCGGGCTGGCTCTCGTTGGGCCGAAGCCCGCCCGCGAGGTCTTCGAGAGTGCGCAGAAGTTCGTGTTCTTCCAGTTTCATCCCATCGCCACGGCGGGGCTTCCGGCCGTCGTCGAGGAGCTCGCTTTCCATATGTTTCCGTACCCGAGCTTCGTTGCCAAGTCGAGTTATAAGATTTTGTACGAGTATTTTAGTACTGGTGGGTCTTGGATACTTGACAACGCTGAAGAGGTAAGCCGTAGATCCACTGTTCAGCTTATACAATAATATGGTGCACGTTAGCAAGATATTACGAGATCTGCTAACATGTACTGTCGTGATAGTAGGGAACGTAGTGGTACTTCGATTATTGATTAAGACATCTTAAGCCACGATGTTGCTCATGTGCATATAAATTTCTTTTGTAAAATTATATTTCTACTCGTTTTTTATAAAAATAAATTGAAATATAGAAGGAAAAAATTATAAATCTTTTTTGTTGAAACAAAATTTTGAACTTGTAACATTATTAAATTTTAAAATTTTTATTTGAGTTAAATGTTAATATTTGTTTTTTGTGTGATTCGAACGTCCGACCCTTTATTTGCATATAAGAGTTTTTTTCTTTTAAATTCACGGTCGGATCAAAATATCAACGTGAACAGTCAAACATGTCTCTCTCCAAATATTACTAAATATCAATATTGTATCTAACAGATAAGTTTTTTTTACCAATTCAAAACGGCTCTCTATGGATATTATCGAAATCATAGTATCACTTAAATAATAGAATCTAACAAACAATTTTTTTTAAAAGTCTTTTTTTGTTAATTAATAACAGAAATAAAAATTCAAACTAATAAAAAATTAAATTTATTCTTTATTAATTAGTAACAGAAATAAAAATTCAAACTAATAGAAAATTAGATATTGCAATTTAGAAAGTAAAATTAAAACTAGCTGCATATCATTCAACGCAAAAATACGATTAAATATTTTTGCAAATCATATTTTTTCGAACAAGTTAAACATACAAAATTTGTATAAATAACAATTTACGCTCGAAGTGCAGGAACATGTTAGCTATGGATCTTGGTAAAATGCACTGTAAATAACCTTACTACGTTACAAAATTTAATAAAATGCGTACGATAGTGGAATAAAGCTAAATTTTCTAAACTGCACTACACTGAGGAGTGAATGAGAGCATAATTATCGTACATGATTGCAAACTATGAATGCTCAGTAGTTCAGACACATTCCTTGATCCCTATCGTCTTCTTTTAATTAAAACACATCACCGTCACCAACTTTTAATCAACAGTCTATGTCTGCTAAAGAATCTTTACTAGTAACTTAAAAGTTTTTAAATAATTATAGGTAAAGGTGTTTAGATTTAATTTAAGTTTTAGGTACCCGCCGTTCGTAGCTCGGTTGATTTAGGAGCTGGGAGATGGGAACCAAAGGACTGTGTCCGGGCAGGTTCGAATCCCAACGCCAAACCATCAGTGGGAGTTTCAACGTTAAGCATCCGTGTGCGACGACTAAATAAAAGCGGGGTAGACACACGGCGTGGTTTACTTAAGTGAGTATCAATGAATACCATGATTTTAAGGTTTTCCATGATCTCAAAAAAAAAAAAAAAAGTTTTAGGTAGAAATTTTTTATCAGAATTGCTTCATAAATCGTAAGTTAAAATATGTTGCTTTTTAAATTTTATTCTGAAATTTTCGGATATTAAATTTGAAATAAGCAACTTAAAAGTAATTTTTATTAGTTTAAAGAGATGTCAATTGCTCCAGTTAATTATTGTTTTCACGAAGTATAAAATTATATTCCGTAAATTTTCAAACTAACATTGTGACAACTTTACGGTATGTATAGGTCGGTCTACCAAGAGAGGAAGCGATCCACCACCTCATATTCACATGGGTAATAAACGCCTACCTCGGCATCCGAACCTGCCTAATGCGCCTGTTCAAATGGATCGTGGCATCTGGACCGGAGCTCCAAGAAAAGCTAGCGCGGGAAGTCCGTTCGGTCGTCCGATCCGAAGACGGCAAGATCACACTCGCCGGCATCGAGAAAATGGAACTGGTAAAATCGGTGGCCTACGAGTCCTTCCGGTTCGACCCGCCGGTCCAGGTCCAGTACGGCACCGCGAAATCCGACCTCGTCATAGAGAGCCACGACGCCAAGTACCAAGTCAAGAAAGGCGAAATGCTCTGCGGGTTCCAACCGATGGCGACCCGGGACCCGAAGATATTCGACCGGGCGGACGAGTTCGTGCCCGATAGGTTCGTGGGGGACGGTAAGAAGTTGGTGAAGCACGTGTTGTGGGCTAACGGGTACGAAACGGATGCTCCGAAAGCGGATAATAAGATATGTGCTGGGAAGGATCTGGGGGTTTTGGTTGGGAGGTTGCTGATTGCTGTTATGTTCTTGAGATATGATAAGATTGGTGGGGTGGTTGGGAAGACTATGGAGGAGGTTGATGTTATTGTGAACGAGTTGACCAAGGCGGCGGTCTGAGTCTCCGTGAGTTTTTTATCATTTAAGTTCTTTTGAGTTATAGTACTACATCAAATGCACATGGTTTGAATAGTAAATGCTATATATATATATATATATATATATATAGGGCGGTGGTTGCAGTTTCTTTGTTAGCGTATCTTGCTTCGTGGTGTGCTCTCGCCTTAATGTATACATTCATTGCATCATAGACGTTATCTTAATATATATATATATATATAAAATAAATGATCTTGTCTCTGACCAATAGGTTTTGCATGATGCTGTTATGGCTTAACGACAAGTTACTTTAGTTTTTATATGATTTTTCCTTTCATGGACGTGGACCAAAGAATAGTTGTTGAGCTGCCTGAATGCAAAAATATTCTAATCAATGAAGAATGTAATTAACTTGTCGTATTTTGTTACTTAATTACCTGTTCTACTGAAGAATCTAGTTTAATTGTGGAGTTTATCTACTTAATTCGGTCACATTAGGAATTCAATTACAATAGGATAGTACATACATACGAAGTGGGTGAAAGGGGTGAGACATAAATGATAATCTCGAAAAGCATACTTTTCAAGTTTGACAACATGCACCAATGTACCACAATAATTAGTAAAAGAGGTGCCCTGGTTAAATTCGGGTAATTTAATCCGACGCCCGTTGGATCCAATCTGAAGTACCATCGACTTGGATTAAGTATATGAGTGCTTAAAAACTACTGTATTGGTTGGAATGTAGTATGGATACCGTTGTCGTACTTTTGATTTTGAGTATCTGTTACAGATTCTTTTAGAAAATAGTTCAGCTCTATCGAGTATAAAAAGACTATCAAACTATTTCCATCAGGTTTCAACAAATTCTACTAATGACGTTACTGAATTTAAAGTTTTGTATTATTTTTATCAATTCAAGAACACAGCAGAAAATGTTTTCGATAATTTACCAAAAAAGAGTTATCAAAGTAGAGATTGAAAAAGATGATTTTCACAAAATATAATTATCAAATGCTTGCTATAATACTGTTTATATAGATGATGTTTGGATGCGAAGAGGGGTTGCTTTTCTTTCGAGAAACTGTTAGAGACATTATCGGACGAAGAGTAGCATGCATTAGGAAGTGTTGCAACTTTCTGAACGGATATGGTTATTCACTGCCATTGTTTACTGTGCGATCCATAGTACGACCAACCGACCGGTGCACTACAAGATACACAATAATTTCCGATGGCTCAATGCCGTCGGCGGTCGTCGCGAGTCGTCGGAAATATATCCCGTCGGAATACAGAACATGGATTTCGACCATTTCCGACGGAATCGACGACTGCTTTCCGATAGTCTCCGACAGCTTTTTCGACGGCAGTTCCAACGTTTTCTTTTGATGGTGCTGACGTCCACATGGCTTAAAAACACGCTAGAAAACCGTCGGAGTTTTCGAATGGTTAACCGTCGGAAGCCGTCGAAATATTTCGACCTGTTAACCGTCGGAAGCCGTTCGTAGACGTCGGGAATCTGGGTAAAAATAATTCAGCAGCCCAACAGCACGTCAATATCAATATATATCACAACATATCAAAATCAATGTATATATATCGGATATATAAGTTAAAATCAATATCAATATCAATAATAATATAAAACTCAAACATTACCCTCTCAAACTTAAATATTTCCAATCAATATAAAACAAACCGCTCATCATCACTCAACTGCAATATATACATCCAATATCAATGTACAATGTATACATCCAACATCAAATCCCACAAATCAACATCATACACCACATGTCCACAAATCAACCTTACCATCTCTCATTGTTTATATACACAAGTTTATAAAACAAAAACTGCAAAATGTACCTCATGACTCATCATTGGCTCCTGAACCACCAGACGAAGGGAATGCTCCATGACGCTCCATATACTCGGCCAAACGCTAATTCATCTGCTCCATTTGCGCTGTTCGGAGCCGGTCCTGCTCATGCAGTTGTGCAATCTGCTGTCAAAGCCCATTGATCTCAGCATTGTCCTGAGCCTTTTGATAGGCCTGAGCCTACAAAACAAGTCGAAATATGTTTAAGTTGTTACGTAACTTTTATAAAAATTAAGCAATTTTTACAACTTAGTTAATTTTTATAAATTACCGATTGATTGCCGTAACCATTTCGCTTATTTCTCTGTGTTGGGTCCATAATGAATTCGAAGATAGCGTCCTACTCATCAGTGGTCAATTGCTCCCGTCCCGAATGCTGAAGCATCCGTGCACGTGCTTGAATAAATCTTTCCTGCAACGCAAAATTAAATACAATTAAATATTACATGACATTATTGTAATATGTTATAATAATTAATTAAAATGATCATTATTAATAACTTATAACTTAAAATATACGTACATGTGCGGCGTATGCTTTACCATCCTCATGCTAGGCATACTTACGAGCCATCTGCTTTCGGTAGTAATCTAACCACCGTAAGCGGCGCGTCCTGTGACGGGCCGCTGCAATCACCTCCGCTGTGAACGATCCCTCTTTGAGACGAAGGGGGGAACCAGACTGTGAAAAACTCCGCCGTCTAAAAAAAGACATCTGTAATACTTATCATATATATATTATTTTATTATGGCAGAACATATCATTCAATTATGAGTAAACATATCACAAAAAAAGTGTAACATCAATACTTCCATAAATTACCTTTTTTCAACATGTATACTATTAAATCAGTCCTCATCATTTTCTGATTCAGACTCGGTCTCGTACTCTATATTGTTTTCCTCTGTGGTCTCAAATGCTTATACTAATACATTTGATTCATCGTTTAGAGGTCCAAAATCGATTTGATCATTTGTTATTGTAATTTCGCCATTTTCCTCGATATCCGCTTGGTACGCTTGTTCGTCTGGAATATTCTTTCCATCAAATGTAAATCTTGCATTCGTTTTAAAAACTGCCGACCAATCTGCTTTATCTCTTTTTAGAGATGGATAAGGAGCATAGTAAACTTGTAGGGATTGTTTTGCTAGTATAAATGGATCATACTTATGATAACGTGATGTATGCTTTATTTCAATAATATTATATTTTTTGGTGTACGTTGATTCCAGAACCTGGAACATTACTGAACCAGTTGCATCTAAACAGATAAACTTCTTCCATAGGTCTGGTGAAATATGTTAATTGCAAAATCTGAGTTAACATGCCGTAAAAATAATTTATGTGATCATTTGGATCATCACTACCTTTAACATATACACCGGTATTGTTAGTTAATTTTTCAGCCCCATATTCTTTGGTGTTGAATTTGTATCATTGACAAGACTTTTCTTTTTTGCCCATCGCAAGATGTTTCAACCCTTCGTCGACCACACAATTTACCAGATCATATACGTGGTTCGAAAACCAAGTAGTTTTGCTGACATCGCCGCTTGGATGTTGTGATTCGTAAATATTGCATATATAGATAATATATTGCATTATAATTAATTTACACATGTATTAATCAAGTAAATAATTTTAGATGTGTTATTTAATAATATCTAACAAATGGAGCAACTTCTGCATAGTTAAGAAGAACATATGTGTGGGCTACATGGTGATCTCTGTCGTCTAACCATACTTCCACACATTTTCCAACAGGGCGTCCCTACTGTCTAAAAATAGATAGCATTGATTTAGAAGAATCTTGTTCAATGCCCTCATCATTTCACGTAGCACTTTCAAAAGATAAGTTCACATGGTCACTGAAATAATGAGAGAAAAAGAACGAAGCTTCTTCTTCGATATATGATTGCATATAGAACCTTCAACTCGTGCTTTTTGTCTCACTTTTTTTAGATGATTTAAGTACATGTTAAGAATAATTATAATTAAATTTTATTACATGTAATTAAGCTAAAATTTAACATACTCAATATTAATACATTTTAAACGGATACATCCATCCATATTGCACAGGACCTCGAAGACGTGCTTCAAACGGAAGATGAACAGATATATGCTCTATTACATTAAAGAAACCTAGAGGAAATATTTTCTCCAGTTTGAAGAGCAGTATAGGAATATCTTCCTCAAGTTTACGTAGACGATCAAATTTTAACGTAGTTGAACAAAGCTCCTTATAAAACAAACTAAGTTATATTACAACCATCCAAACTTTTGTAGGCCACAATATTTTGAAAGCGACGGGTAACAAATGTTCCATCATTACGACAATCACGACTTTTCATCCCACTCGGTTTACCGTTCTTATAGTCGACACATCTACGAAGATTAGAGGAAATCCCATCAGGAAATCTTAATCCTTCCACCCACTTAACAGTACTTTAACTTGGTTACTGTCTAGCTCATAGCATGCTTTGGGTTTTTTTGTGTCATTTGGCTTTATATGAAGCTCTGGACGATTGCATATTGCCTCTATATCACGTCTTTATTTCGAATCATCTTCAGTCTTTCTTTAACATTCCGAACTGTGTTAAATACATTATCGAACACATTTTTCTCGTTGTGCATGACGTCGATATTATGTCGAACTAGGAGATTTTTCCAATAAGGCAACTCCCAAAATATATTTTGTTTGCACCAATTATGAATTGTCAATTTACCTTGAATTTCAATTTGTTCGCCAGTTTTATGTATCTTTGGATAATCCTTTACAATGTCATAAATATCTTCGCTTGACCAAATCATTGGTGGTCGCAAGGTCTCAAGTCTATTACTTGTAAAGTTTTTTTATCTTTTCTAAAAGGACGATTAATATGGAGAAAGCACCGATGACAGTTAAACAACGAAATTTTCTTCCCATGCGGTAAAGAAAATGCTCGTGTTTCTGTGAAGTTGTATTTTGATTTCATCGCAATATATTCTACAGTTACTGATAGTTGAGTACAGCTTGTACAACCTTCCCAAAGGGGTTTCATAGCAGCATTTGATAAATCATAAAGAAAATTTTCTCCAATACTTGGTTCTTCTTCGACATTAACATCGTTACCATCAACCTCAACAGTATGGAACATTGAACGTGCTGCATCTTCAACCATATCTTCTATGAGATTCGTTGGAACAATTTCGATATCCACCTCCTCCTCTGAATGTACGGGATTAGGTAATATAAGTTCTCCATGACGATCTCACACCAAATAATTCGACACGAATTTCTTCGTCGTTCCCATTATTACTTAAAGCGAAATCAATAAAGATGTGTACATCATTTTGAAAATTTTCACTTATTGAACCTCCAATTTCTTTTCTTTGTTGGTACATCCAGCTTCGATCGATAAAATAATTGACCGTTTTTCCTAACATAAAAAAACTTATTAATCATTTACGTATTGACATTTTATTTTTCAATTAAATCATACATTTAAATTTTCGCAAATATATAATATTATTCTATTTAATTTTATTTTCAAATGGATTTACACAACTTATTATATGAATATAAGCTACAATTTTTAGGTTATTGTTTTATACTTTGATTGTTGGTTATCCTACTTCCTATTACAAACACAGTAGTCATTGTATTTTATAAATCATTTCATTTTAAACGATTCAACAAAATTTTGGTAGCACTTTCCCTTTGTTCCCTGTATCGTACACATATGCGTGTACACAGGGAACAAAAATAAAGTGCTGTTGAAATTTTGTGAACTGTTTAAAATTAAATGATTTGAAAAATATAATTATTTTATTATGTTTGTAACTTGTCCAATACGAGGATAAATCCAACAAATATTGTATCGAATGAATATAAATGTCCGTTCTGTGATAAAAATGAATATCCATACAACGATCATATACAATACTTGTCAGACGGGGCTAAAAACTCTCTAAAGGATTTATAAAAAGTATAGCGTATTATACAAAAAAAAATACAATAATTTATTTGCATTCTAAGAAACACATACACTAAATCGTCGTTTTCATTATCTTAAAAACGCATACACTACATCCTGAGCATCGACTCTAATTAATCCAAACCAGCCCTAATGCGTGTATCACTAATTAATCAACACATATACACAAATTAATGCACATATACACTAAATAAATTTTTCTCTCAACATTTAAATGAGAAACAATTATAATAACAACCTAATTAGCATTCAATAGAGTATAACAAACAATCAATGGAGTATTATACAACTATAATAATGAATTTACCCTAATTTAACAAATCAAAATTAATAAGGGTTTAGGAATAAAACCTGATTGAAGATTGATGAAGGGCCTAGGCTTGTCGAGAATGGAGAATGGTGAAGTTGGAGATGATAGGGTAAGCGCGGAGACTGGCTGACGATAGGGAGGAGGTGGTGGAGTTAGGAATTTGGTGAATTTGGGGGAAAATGAGATAATGAAGCTGCTCTCTGCCCGGAGATGGCTTAGTCCATACAAAAATGTCTATTAAAAAAATTCCTTAGCCATTCCACATCTTTGCATGAATCTGCTAATGTGATTAATTCTGACAATATAGTTGAGTCAAAAACACAGGCCTGCTTCTTGGAATACCAAGAAACAAACTCCCCCTGCTTTCTTAGAATTAAACACCCGGGTTTTATTTCAACTCATTTTGAAATAATATACATACTTCTAACTTTAGTATATCAAATCATACTTTTGGGATTAAATAAAAATCTTTTTTATCAAAAAAACTCAAGAACAAAACTACTTTGGTAGCAATTCCTCACTTGGAAACCTGAAAATGAATGTCGATGGTGTTGCAGTCATCAATAGAATTATTTTCCAACGACAAAAGTAAGTTCACTACTTTCTACCTCCTTTAAAATCCTTTTAAAATATTTCTATTCATAAATACTTTCAAATAATACTATTATTATTTTCCCCAAAAACTTTTGACAAACAATTTTCAAAACACTGAGATTTAAGTTCTCAAATTCAACTTAAATCCTTTTTATTATAAACCATATTTATATAGATTCACTTTCTTATATAAAAATCATTTCACAAATGTATATCTTTGTTTATATTATAATAAACATCCTCAAATAAATTAAATTACCTAACATTATCACCGTACGCCTAATAGTCAAACTATGAAACTTAATTCGTAAGGTGTTCATTTCAATGTTCCCCAATTACTATCTACCATACCCTTGCCGTGAAAAGGTAAAATTGCTCATAAACTGGCCGAGCACAAATAATCAAATAATAAATGATAATAATATAATATTATCATTTCCTAACAAACAAACACATCATAAATAACTTTATCAATTTTGAAAATTATTATTTTATATATAAAATATAATCCTAGGTAAAATTATTTCATCTACTAATTTCAAAACCAATACTGTGTCGATTTTCCTTATTTAAGTGTTTAGAAATCTCTATCGATACCGTTGCATCTCCATACCGACTAGAATTCATAAACCACTCAACATATAAATCAACACAATATAAACAATTTTATAGCACCAACAAATACGCGCTCACACACATGCACACTCACACTTAAACTCATTCTAGGGTGCTACTAACCCTATCCCTAATGAGTTTACCCCACCAAAGCCTAGGTGTTCGCTCAACCTAAGCTCTGATATCACGCTATAAAGACCTGGCTTTTCGATCGTCATAAAGACCTGGCTTTTCGACCGTCAAAAATCAACATTAATACATCCTCGGTATTCATGTGCCGAGTATCCAAGTGCCAAAAAGACAGATTGTTGGGGTGAAAGAAAGAAAAGACAGAACAAAATCTCACATCATGACGAGTAATATATAATATACAACAGAGCTTTATAAAAGAAACTGTAATATACATACGTCAATCAGAGTAAAGTAACCAATCATCAACCTAGACAATTATAACAACAGGTCCTTAAAAATGCTGATAAATACAAAACAACAAATGCGGCGGAAAATAAAGATACATGAATACGTCTTGGTGGAATCCAGCTCTTCTCGTGAAGCTCCAAGGCATCCAAATTAAATATGGAAATATGCTCGAGCTGACCCGTGCATTATAAGAAAATACGCTCGGATTAGTCTGGTAAACCAACATGAGAAACATACATCATATGGAATTTAGTGTTATAAAACTTTAAGAAACAAAGGTATCTCATAAAACTACGTCGCACATAAACACGAATGGGTTTTGACTTACGATAACCAAACCATCTATATTAAATATTCTGATATTATAATAATGTCTATGGTTTAAAATAAATATTGAATTATAGCCAAAATGGTTACATTAAGTAAATTCCAGTATAGTAAGTATACAACTAAGTCCGTAAAGGCACATAATGGAAAATGGATTCCATCAATGACAAGATTACAGGAGTACTGCCTACCACAGTACACCTCTAGAAAAATATACCGAGGGCAAACCTATTGCCCCTTGCAAATTAGTACCAACCTACCCCATACTGGATAGTACCGATTATGTCATCACCCCGGTAGTCGGCCAACAACAATACCGAGTCACAAACATACATAAATTGGTCGATATCGATCTAGATCGGGTGCTGACCATACCCTAATGGTAGCGAGCCATATAGCCCTGAAGCATATCCCATGTTTTAGTCATTCCTGGTTGGTGAGGCTTGAGGCAACGTTTTACATTTTTTCATAAATCCCACTTGGAATGCTAACACCGCCCTCCAAGCAACAATACAAAGCCAGCATTCATCCATACAAATTGTTCAAGATATGAGCAAACTGAAGGCACTACTTCAACTATATCGACATATTTTATTTATTAAAATTCACAACTTAAATACTCCGCTCAAATACCCCGTTCGTAGTGCCAAACACATTCCCCGTTAACTCAACTTCACCGCTCAAATGCACCGCTCAAATGTGCCGTTTAGATTTTCCGTTTTCGTTCTTTAAGAGCCACCCTTTAGTGTGATCCACGCTGGCGGTTGACTTAAAAAACATTTTTTCATGCAATTAGCCAAGCCCAAACCAAAACGTCGGACTCGCGGTTTACAAAGCAAATTATCGGTTTACCGCTATGATTCAATGGAACAGGTCGTCGGATCTGGACACACAAACTATTAGATGAATAGTACAAGCTCAAGTGACCAGATTTATACCGTGGGATTCAAAGCTTTATTGGACCCGTTTAGGCTATGCAAAAAATTTATCCAACAAATTTTTATTTTAGACCTTTAAAAATCTTATTTCAGGCTTAGATCCACTCGAAACTTATTATGAAAATACATTCACTACTAAAACTACGGTATATAGCAACGGGAGACTTTCGACGGCAGCTTCCGACGGCTAGCCATTTCGGTGGCTAAATTGTATATTCGCATTTGAGCTAGCATTTGGTTAGCTAGGATTGATGTGAATGATTTTGTGAATGGTTTGTTAAATTCCGAAAACAATAATTAAAATACATTAATCGTAGTTAAACCCTTGATCATTTATATAAAACATGAATATATATATATATATATTCGAAATAGTAAAAATCATATAATATAGTATATATTTAATAATATAGTAAAATGTAAATAAACTATTGTACAAATGTTAATATATGTTATATAATGAATTAATCGTGCATAATATTGATATATAATGTTAATATTGATAATCTATGAACAAAGTAGACGTGCATAATGTGTCTTATTTTTTATAAATCCCTTAGAGAATTTTTGGCCCTGTCTGACAAGTATTGTATATGATCGTTATATGGATATTCATTTTTATTACAAAACAGACATGCATATTCATCTGTTACAATATTTTTCGGATTTGTCCCTGTATTGGACAAGTTACAAACACTATAAAGTAATTATATTTCGTAAATCATTTCATTTTAAACGGTTCATAAAATTTCGATAGCACTTTCTTTTGTTCCTTGTGTACACGTATTTGTGTACGATACACGGAACATGAGGGAAGTGCTACCGAAATTTTATGAAATCATTTAAAATAAATTGATTTATGAAATATAATTACTACTGTGTTTGTAATGGGAAGTAGGATGACTGACCATCAAAGCAAAAAAATAATATAGAAGCTAAAAATTTAATATTATATTCATTTCAAGGCGCAAAACCAATTTCAATGCTAAATAAGGTGTAAGAAGACGCAAAAAGGCGCAAATTAGTAAATTCAATAACATTATAAATAAATACATTTTAATTAAAAAATAAAATGTCAATCCACAAAATTAAATGATTAATACTAATTTTAATTTCTATTATAGGTTTTAGAGTAGGAAATATGGTCAATTATTTTGCTGATCGGAGCTGGATGTATGAACGACGAAGGGAAATTGGAGCCTCAATAAGTGAACATTTTTGTAATAGGGTATATGTGTTTGTGGAATTCGCTTTAAGTAATAATGGAAATGATGAAGAAATTCATTGTCCATGTAGTAGGGGCAAACTGTTGAAGCATTTGATACCGGATATGGTTAGAGTTCATTTGCGTCAATACGGTTTCGTGCTGAATTATTTGGTGTGGGATCATCAAGGAGAAATTATAGCACCTAATCAACAAAAGTCGGAGGAGGAGATTGGTGATGAAATTAGTACGAGGAATCTCATAGAACATATGGTCGAAGATGCAGCATGATCAATGTTCCCTACCGTTGAAGTTGATAATGACAATGTAAACATGGAAGAGGAACCAACTGTTGGAGCGAAAAAATATATGATTTATTGGATGCTGCAAAGAAACCCTTATAGAATGGTTGTTCAAGCGGCACTCAATTATCAGTAACTGCGGAGTACATTGCGATGAAATCAAAATACAACCTCAAAGAAGCCGGATTTACAGCTATTGTACAAGATGCAAAACGACATATGCTACCCGATAACTTAATGTGCGAAAATCATTATGAAGTAAAAAAACTTATATCTGCATTCGGTTTGCAGTATCAAAAAATAGATACTTGTTTAAATGGTTGCATGTTGTTTTGGAAAGAAGACATAAATCTTAGGAATTGCAGAATATGTAACCAGGAAAGATACAAACCAAGAAAAAAGAAGGGAAAATAAGTTCCATACAAGCGTATGCAATACTTACCTATCACTCCTAGACTTCAAAGGTTATATGCATCATCTGTAACAGTGCATCGTATGAGATCACATAATGTGACAACACAGGAAGAAGGTACGTTAACACACCCTGCTGATGGTGAAGCATGTAAGCATTTTGACAAGAAATATCCCACATTCGCAGTGGAGAGCCGTAACGTTAGGCTTGGTTTATGTATGGAACCATTTTCCCAGTTTGGTTATAAATATTCATCTTGACCTATAATCGTTACAACTTACAATCTACCTCCGTGGATGTGTATGAAAACTCCATATATGAATCACAACATCCAAGCGGCGACATAAGCAAAGATTTCGCTACTTTATTTTCGAACTACATTTATGATCCGATAAATTGTGTGATCGATGAAGGATTAAAACATTTAGAGATGTGACCAAAAAAAAAAGTTAAGACATATCCAATATTCTTCGTCAATGGATATAAATTCAACACCAAAGAATATGGTGCTGAAAAATTAACTAACAATACTGGTATGTTTGTTAAAGGCAATGATGATCCAAATGATCATATAAATGATGTTTATGGCGTGTTAACCTAGGTTTTGCAATCGACATATTTCACTAGACCTACGGAGTAATTTTTTTTGTTTAGATGCAATTGGTTCAGCAATGTTCCAGGTTCTGGAGTTATCATGCATCCAAATTATAACCTTATAGAATTAAAACATACCTCGCATTATCAAAAGTACGATCCTTTTGTACTAGCCAAACAAGCCCTACAAGTTTATTATACCCCTTATCCATCTCTAAAAAGAGATAAAGCAGACTGGTTGGCAGTTTTTAAAACAAAAGCAAAATTTACGTTTGATGGAAAGAATATTCCAAATGAACAAGCCTATCAAGCAGATATCGAGAAAAATGTTGAAATAACAATAACGGACGATCACACAGATTTTGGACCTCTATATGGTGAATCAAATGTATTGGTAGAAGCATTTGAAACTATAGAGAAAAACGATATGGAGTACGAAACCGAGCCCAAATCCGAAAACAATGAGGACTGATTGCTAATATACAGTTTAATATAAGGTAATTTATGCGACTATTCATGTTACAGTTTTCTCATCAATTATGATATATTTTCTCATAATTATTATGAATTATATGTTCTGACATAATAAATTGATATGTACGTAACAGGTATTATGTCTTTTTTTTCGAAGGTGTAGCTCCTCCCACTCCGGTTTTCCCTCTTCTTCTCGAAGAGGGAATAGATGTGATGATAGTGGCCCTTCGGAGCCAGCAGCATGACCATTAGTGTATTTACAGGCCAAAGCCGATGGATCGTAAGCTTTAAAATTAATAGTATAGCATTAGAAATATTTTGTTTACGATATATATAATAGTCTAAAGCTATGTTTCAAATGTAACACAGGGTATTTGATCTAGAGCCATCGAGAGTTGTTCTTAGTATTTCCAAGCAGGCATATATGAGTAGGATGACTGGTTGTTGGCCCTAATGGAGTAAGATCCCTGACCCAATCAGAGAGAGCATCTGGCAGGACTTTTTGGAGAGTTTAAATTTACATATTTGTAAATTACTATTTTACAATTTGTTGACTACTTAAAAATGTACAACTTATATTTAATTTTCTCAATGTGCAGGGTTCCGTAGATCTGCAGGAAGCGGACATTTTCCTTGTGCAGCGCAACTGGAATTCTAATATAGCAAAGAATTATCGGGACACGATGTTGGGCCTTAGGAAAGCTAGGAAGGATTCGAACTGGATGAGTGCCAATGTATGGGATCCTTGGGTTGCCTGGTGGAACAACGATGAGTTCAAGGTAATTAATCTATCATATATATCTCATTACTTTATTTTACAGCTATTAGATATATTGTTCAATTATGTAAATTTGTAGGCGGAGTCACAGAGGAATTCTACAAATAGAAATAAGTACCCAGTAACACATTGTGGTGGTTCCAAGTCATTCCAACATCATCGTGAGGATTTGATAAGTTTATTAATTGCGATTATAAACAGTTATTACATTTAAATAGTTTAAGTTATAAGTTTTTAATAAACAGTTAATATAAACAGTAATATACATTATTTACTGCAGGAAAGAGCGCGTCGACGTCCGGTCTCATACATGGAAGTGTTTGATCATACCCATGCCATAAAGCAAACGGACGAAGCTGGGAACGTTACATATACATGGGAAGATGAGAATATGGCGACGGTTGCATATGTATGCATATTTTGAATTTTAAGTTATTTTGATTGATTAGTTTAAGTAATTAGCTTTGAAGAATTAAAATAATGTCCTGTTAATTTCAACTGTAATTATCTTAGCACTATAGGAAAAGTTTCAAGAGGTATGGGCATAGATGCTAGAGGGATTGGACCACGATGAGTTGACCCACAAGGAGGAACACGCTATTTTTGACTCTATCATGGAACCTACGCAGCGAAATCGGCGTTTTGGCTATGGAAACCAAGCGGTAATTTATAAAAATAAACTATCTTATAAAAGTTACACAATTATTATAAAAGTCGTCGAACAGTTCTATAACAGTATTTTCTATTCGCAAGCCAGGGCATTACAACAAGCGTACCAAAAAGAGCAGGACAAAGCCGAGATAAAACAGCTGAGAGCCATGGTCGAGCAGCTGCAGGAGCAGGACCGTCATCACGCTATACAGATGGAGCAGTTGAATCAGCGCTTGGTGGAGTACGTGCAACAACATGGTTTATTTCCTTCGTCATCCGGTGCTTCCGGAGGCAAGGATGGCTCTTGATAGGTGTGCTTTTCTGTGTTTATGCTTGGATGTTGTATATGTTGACTTGGAGTTGGTGATGATGATTTGTTTTGGTATGTTTGATACACTTTGATGAGAGATTGGATGTGTTGTGTTGATTAGGTACATTTTGTGGAGTTGTTTGATGTTTGACGTTGATTGACCTATGTTTTGTTGGATGTTTAAGGATATTGGATGGTTGATTTTGTATATATTGGAGTTTATGATCTTGAGTTTGTATATATTGGAGTTTATGAATTTGTATATATTGGAGGTTATGGTTTATATTGTAGTTGGTATAATATATGATGCTGGTTATTATATATATATATATTCGAGTTATCTATGTGGAATGGAGTTGAGAAGTATATTGATATATATTGAGAATTATCTATGTGGAATGGAGTCAAATAGTAGCAGGTAAAAAAAATAAACTCAGATTTCCAACGGCTCTCGATGGCTAGCAACGGCTTATGAGTCACAGAATTCCGACGGCTTTCGATAGATTATTGGTTTCGAGGGTAAGAGATTAGTCGTCGAAATTCGTCACTATAGTGTCGTTAGTAGCCGTCGAAAGGGCGTCGGAAGAAAGCTATCGACTATGTCGAAAGGCGATATAAGTCGTGGAAGCTATTCCTACGGCTTTACCGTCGGATTTCAACGGCCGCCGACGGCTAACTGCCATCGGAATAGCCATGTAGTCTTGTAGTGATTATATAGCATTTTTTTGAAAATAGTTTAAAATTACATGGCCCAAGCCTATCTATCTCAAACAAATGGTTACACATAACCAGCCCCGTTTCTTATTACAGCAAAACACATTCAACCCTAGGGTTTCTTTCTATCTACTGACGCTAACTTTCGCTTCTAAAGATAAAAAAATGGCAGACGATGTTTCTGTCGTTCCTCAACTCATCTTACTTCGACTTTTGCTCGATTTCCCTCTTTCCTAATATGAAAGGCAATCATTAAATTCCCTACCTAAACCCCTTAGTTGAGGATTAGGGTTTACTCCCCTTTCAACTGCTTTTTCCAATCTAATAATATTACCAGATCTAGAGTCATTCAAACCTAGATCTGGTAATTTTAGCTCATACTAGCCTTCTCTAAGGTGATTATTTGTTGTCCTTGAAGTTTCAACACTTGAGGTTTGTTACAGATTGACCCAAGTCATTACGATTACTGTCTACTTCAAATTCATCGAAAATCACGTTGCTAACATTATTTGCTATATGATAAGAGGCGCTCGGCTGATGAATATACCTTTCGACATACTTGTTGCCAGCTTCAATAGCCCATTGTTCATATAAGTGAATAGCTCTTGTTTGCTCTTTCTTCCTCTTTTTCGATCTGCTAAATATAATATTGCTTTATGTTTCAACCAGTATCCTCCTTTTTTCTTTAGCAGTTGCTTTACTGTTATGAACTCTACTGTTACCGTCTTTCGATAAATTGTAGGTTACTGCTTTTATGATAATGCTTGCATATTCTCTTTCCTCTGGTTTTGGACTAAAAGCTTTAATGACATGGTTTGCTGTTTCCTTTAGTGACATGATGTTGCTTTGCTGTAACCCCAAATTAGTCTTTGCTGCATTCCATACATACTAATAATATATATACATTCAATAAATAGATCCTCACTAGATTTTGAAAATACTTCGCATAAAGGGCAATTAGTAATATTTGTTTTACCTCATTTACTTATTCTATCCCTTGTTGGAATTTTATTGTTAATTGCAAAGAAAGTGCAGAATGCCATCTTAGGGCATCTCCAGTGGTCTTGTTGCATCCTGAATCCAATCAATAAACCCCCCCAGTCGTGCAATTCAACCTTAATATTAAGGGTAATGTTCAGGATCCAGTTCAGGATCCTGAACTGGGCTTGGGCGCCCATTAAATGGGTGTCAGGGCTTGGGCGCCCATTAAATGGGTGCCCCGATGTGAGTAAAACAAGGTGAATTCAACAAATAACTGGGTTAATTACGTAAAAAGACAGTGTAAATCGTTGCCCTAAATGGAAAGTGTTCAATTGGAACATGAAAACGTGAGACTTCACGTTCTCTTAAAATTCCAAATATCAATAAAGCCGGAGGTTTCACCAATCAGTCTGTTATGGGAAGCGAAGGAGCCCAACCCCAAACGGGCCCCCCTTCTCCGCTGCTAAACGCCTCCAACGGCTATAAACAACCGTATTCTGAACTCCAACGGCTATAAACGGTCATATTTTGTTCCCAACGGCTATAAACGGTCATATTTAAAATTACAACGGCTATAAACGGTCATATTTGTGATTTCATTACATATATAGGACTATTTTTCAGATTGTAATACACACATCTCTTCTTCTATTACAATTATATTCTCAATTCCATAATATTGAAAGTATGTCTCATCCTTTTCAATCATATAACGAAGCGATGAATATGGATAGCTGGGATTTTGATTCCCAACCCTTTCAAAATGTTCATCCCCGGACCGCTCCCCCTCTATCCTTCAATTCTTCTGCTACATGGTCCGGCGATGAAGATAAGGATTTGTATTATATTTATTTTCATTTTTCTAATGACTCGGTAAAGGGGAATGACCAAAGTGGAGAGGCGTTTTGGGAAAAAGTCATGACTGCGTACAATAAAAAGAATGTTGAAAAGACGAGGTCAATGTCTGCAATCACTGGTCGTTTCGGGAAGATTAATCGACAAACACAATTCTACGAGTTGCAGATTAACAAAATAAGAACAGCAAATCCAAGTGGAATGGGTGGCGAAGCTGAATTGGTAGCGTTTGAAAAATATCATTTTTAATTTATATTCATTCTGATCACTTTGTTAATATATCATTTTGTGTTTCTGTTTTTTAGAAGAGAATGGCGAACGATCAATTCTTGAAATTATTTCCAAGAGAAAATGGTACAAAGAAACCCCACTACTATCAGTTTGCAAACTGCTACGACTTGCTTGTTAGTCAACAAAATGGAGCTCAAACACCGCAAAAAGCTTAAGAGATGTTCAAACGAACTCGAAGGGCAAGAAAAAAACAAGACGAACTAATTATAATTCTAGCCCAAGCAATTCTTCTCAGATGGACTCTAATGTATGCCCAGATAACGAAGACGAAGAAGCAAAACCCGCATTTGATGAAGATGCTAGACCGATGGGGCAACGAGCAGCTAAGAAGAAAATTACTGTTCAATCTCAAATCGATTCTCATTTAGCCCTAATGCATGAAAAACATGCGAGAGAAAATGCAGAACGTCAAAGGGGGAGTGCAGAAAAGCTTGCCGTGTTAAAAGAACTGACCGAGATTGAGAAGGGCCGGTTTGAGCTAGAACGGCAACGCCAGGAGACCTTAGTAATGGAAAAGGATGTCAGCGGAATGGACCCAATTACAATGCAATATTGGATGGAGTACAAACAACGCATTGTTGAGAGTAGATCGGGAACAAAACATATGTAGTTGAAATATTCATTTGATATTTTAAGTTATTGCAGTTTAAATATCCATGTACCTTCAGTTTATATTTTCAATCATGTGTTATTTTCAGTTTTAAAATATTCAATGGGATATCATTTATTTCGATGCATTCTGTAGACATCATTAAAGATTTACTTCACCAAACATAAATGATATTACAAAACATAAAATTATAGCATTATACACTTCGTTACAGAAATAAAAAGGCAAACAGATGTAATTAAATAAAGATCCACCATCCCGAACTACTGATTTCCATGAGAATTCCAAATATGCTCCATTAAATCCCTTTGGAGTCTATTATGAATAGCAGCATTACGATATACTTCATGATTATCAACATGAATTGCGTATTGTCCTCCATTTCGTAATGCGGCTGTGCGAAACAATTCGGGGGGGTTGTCTTGCCCCATCATACTCGAAATCGGGATAGTCCATAGCACGTTCATCTTCAAAGATCATGTTATGCAGAATTATACAACAGAACATAATTGTAGCCATTTTTGATCTCTTCCATAATCTACATGGATTGCTGACCATTGCAAACCTTGCTTGAAGGACCCCAAACGCCCTTTCTACATCCTTCCTTTGTCCTTCCTGCATTGCAGTAAATTGTTTTTGTTTTGCCGTCATTGGGTTTGCAAATGTCTTTACAATCGTACTCCATTTGGGATAAATTCAATCTCCAAGATAGTATCCATGCTCATATGTGTTATGACCAAGAGTAAATGATAAGGGAGTTGACTTACCTTGCGCCAAATCATTAAACAAATGAGATCGTTCGACAACGTTTATGTCGTTAAGAGAACCTGGCATTCCAAAGAAAGCATGCCAAATCCACAAATCATTAGAGGCAACCGCTTCTAAGATGATAGTAGGTTTATTTTCTTTGCCGTTATATGCTCCATGAAAAGCTTTTGGACAATTCTTCCACTCCCAATGCATACAATCTAGACTTCCAAGCATTCCAGGCCAGCCTTTGCTTTTATGTATTTCACGCAAGCGCGTTACATCTGCCTCCACTACACCATAAACGATATTTTGATACGGCTAAAAGCCGTATCAAAATATGCCGAGCTTAATATTTTGATACGGCTTTTAGCCGTATCTAATGATCCAATTAGATACGGCCATTAGCCGTATCTAATTGACACAGTAGATACGGCCAGAAGCCGTATCTAATTGACAAATAGGCAGCGTCTAATGAACCAATTAGATACGGCTAAAAGCCGTATCTAATTAGTCAATTAGATATAGATATATAATCAATATCCAATATATAATATTATAGACCTATTCATATCCAATATATAATCAATAATCATTCTGAGACATCAAAACAAATAATATTATAGACAGTGCACATTCAAATGATTCAATAATCCGCATTGCAGTGCGTAATAACTTAACAATATCATTACATAATATCATTACATAATACTAGCATTTAGCACATTAATATATCGCAGTAGCGGATACTAGAAAACACTATCGCTCCAGTACCAAGATCCAAATACACAACAATAATACAAATGTATCACATTACTACATAATACAAATACACAACAAGCCTATGTTATACTGTGTTGTTACGGCAGCCACTGCACAATGCAAAGCCAAAGAGCTAACTCCTCCAGCCCAAAATTAGAAAAACATCAAGTATGCGGTGCAGTGTTGCTTTTTCATCAGACAAACCTGGATCACTAAACAAGAACAAATACACTTTCAGTTGTCACAGAAACACTAGATCTACATCATACTATTGCAAAAAAACAAATGTTCCATTAGATTACTAGATAAAGGCCTGGAAGATCATGCACTTTAAACAATTCAAGTTAACTTTTTTGGAGGATGAACATTTCAGGTGTTGTTGGCTCTGGAGCTCTATTTTCTACTCAGATAAAATTTTAGTTTATATACATTTGACTTAACTGGGTTAAGCTGGACAACCATATTTAAAATCCAAAAAGCTAATACACTATATCCTATATCTAGTCACTGTGGCCAATTATGACAAAGTAGAGGTCAGAATAATTCAAATATTGCACAAAACAATCCTCTGAGAACTAGTTTTGACACCAAATTTCTTTGTTCAGGTGACTAAATCAATTATATTAGTTGAGTTTATGACATCCAAGAGTTGTTGCACTTTGATCATCAATTCAGAACTAGTATTGACACGAGTTTCTTTCTTTTTACTGAGACTTGGAAACAGTTCCCAACTGTTTAAAAAGAATTTATCATTAAATTTGTTTATTTGACTAAATTGTCTGAACTATTATCAAAAAGAGAAAGAAAACTAAAACTGTAATTTTTCATAAACTTAATATGTTTTATGATATCTTTGGATAAAACTTTTATACACGTTGACGATACAAAAATACAATTTCTTGTTTGACACAACTATCACTACTTGACTCCATTCATATTTCATTCTGGCATTATCAATCTCATCTGAACAACATATCTCACAATTTTTCAAAGTAACACAAAAGAAACACATAACCATGTTATATGAACAGAATATCTTACAATTTAATTTAATTTCGAGGCAATCAGTTTCTATTTTTTGATGTATTAATATACAAAAGGAAAAAGGGCAGACTAAAAAAAGAAAAAGAAGATTAGAAGCAAAAGACCTCTAACTTATCAACTGCTCATCGAATAAGTTGCCAACACCATGTGGCCTTATCTGGACAAATATAATGCAAACAAAGTCCATAGATATTTCTAGACAATACATCTTAAACGAACAAAAATACACAGCTCACTAAATTTTTTGCAGAAAAATTTAAGTTAGCTTCTTCAACTAAAAATGTTGCAACAACAGTTCAGATTTCTGAATTCTTGGTAAGCGTAGTAGGTGAAAAAAAAAACTAATAATAATTCAAACAACATCATATTATTCTCTTATTTGTACACAATCCCTCAATCAATAAATCAAATGTACAACACTTCTAAAAAAGGAAAAAAAAGGTAAAAAGAAAAAAAAACTATAACGTCATCATAACAAATTTCACCCCATTCAAAAAGAAAATGTAGAAATAATATATCAACTCTATGCAACAAAATGGACAACCAATTTATGATGAATCACTTATCAAGCACCAAGCTAGATGTTTGTTTGTAAACTTTACTTGTTTTGATGCGATTACGCATACGACGATTTAAAAAATATGGTAGTTTCCTATGAACTAACGTTATTCAACTCGCTAGATGTTTTTAATTTTATAATTCATTTATCTAAAAAGATGTTTTATGGTATATTAACAACTTAAAATATATTAATCTGAATTGGAATTAAATTCAAATTAATTTAATGGGACTTGAAATATCGACCACGTAAACAGAAAATATACCTGCTCCATCATCTATAGATATCGAATAAGACACTTTGGATGGCACACATATCCACCCACTCCAACATCAGCAAAGGTCTCTGCAAATTGATGATTCATTTTGCTGGTTCTCTCATCTGGTAGCAGTATACTACCCAACACCATTTTGTCATGTGTGGATGGTACAGATTTCCCATGGATGTTGGACAATGTAGAATCTCGACATATAGTACCTGTTGCAATAAAAGGGAATATTTATTATTATTTAAGTTTTCTACTTATTATGTCATAAATGTTTAAATGTTAAAAATACATGTTCCTATTACTTCTAAATCAAAGTTGAGGATTTCACATTTTTGATTGTTCGTAACATTGGTCGAATCCTGGAACTACAAAGCAATGAATTCAGGAGCATTGAATTGTGTGGCGTGTCCTCCATCAGAAGAATTGACCGATGCACGAATTCCCTGTTCAATATTTCCCATCATGTTGATCAAAACCTCCATTTGCCCAGACAAATTTCCCACTGTACCCTCCAAACTTCCCACCCTCATTTTCAACTCATCCTGCTCGCCATGAACATGTCGGAGTCGTTTTTGTGCAATGGCACAAGCCTTAACTTTAGTCTTTGGTATAACGGTCCCAACACAGTGGCTCCTACCCCTTGCATCCTTCCCAAGCACTTGTGATAAGATGTCTTCATCCACTGTCAATTTTTCTTCATCACTATCAGTGATCTTTTCCTTCGCTTTCGCAATTTGATCCTGTAATATGATAATACTTACATGAATAAGGAATTTTAAAGAATATGCAAGTTAATATTTGTTTAACTTACAAAGTATGAAGAAGTGGCATCTGATATGCTACCATCTTTTTTCCTGTGTGTCTTCTCCCATACTTGACGACGACTGATATTTGTTGATGGACTAGCAACGATCTGCAATACAAGTTTATGCAACGACATGAATATCCAATCACAATGTGTAAATCATTTGAATGAAAATGAATATAAATTACCATTTCTTGTTCTATTTTAGCGTGACTTTTACGTCCTGCATGATGAGCATAACTGAGCAATGCTCTGTTCTTTTTGCCTACCTCCCTTCTTCCGCTCGCTTCAGGCGTTGCTTCATTTTTTACGAACTCTGCCCAATCTTCTTGAGCAACTGTAGGTGGGCAATTTTTCAACCGTTCTTCGTCATTGTTGAAAGGGTCATAATAAACTACTCTCAAGTTTTTCTTGTATCTCCTAAAAGCCTCGGCCATTCTCTTTAAAAACATTTCCCTTGAAAGCGGATCGAGCTCATAAATTTTCTGCAAAAAATATATTAAATTATGTGTTGTGCAAAGAGTTGAAACCATAAGGCTATTGAATGAAATAGTTGTTGTCAAACAGATAAGGATACTTACCACCAATTCGTTCCAAACGTTGTCCTTGTATATTCCAGGTACTTTATTCCAACTTATATATGATATCGGCACATGAGCTCTTACTAGTTTACCGAGCATAGTAGCGATTTTTCCAGCGTTATCTGAGACCGGAATACCAAGTATGTTTTGATCAACTTTCTTTGCCTCTGAACATGACGAATGTGAAGATGGTGGATTTTCTGACATAGTTTCCTGCAAAATTATTAAGTGACAACACCTGAAATTTCATTGGAATGTATAAAATATTCAAAACCATACATACACACAATCGTGCAATTAAAAATATACAGACACACAATCATGTGATGTAGAATACTAATAAGTTAACATATGGATTTGGTAAGGTCTTCTAATTTTTCATTGTCTTCAAAGCTGATTGATAGACGGTAGGGAACTCAATGTCATCCACATTTGTAGTCAACCGTTTTGGTGTATGCAAGACCACAGACCATCCGTTATTTTTTAAATCTTTTGAGTAGAAAACTTGACTCACTTCTGATGCAAGAATAAATGGCTCATCATTCACATTATTTTTGTTCTTCAATTTCCCTAAATTTACCATGATGAGGTTTGAAATGGGATCTATTTTGCAACCATTGACCTTATCCTCGACTTTTACCCAATCACAATAAAAAACTGTTTGTTTGAAGTCAGTGTAATCCAACTCAAGTATCTGTTGAATGACTCCGTAATACGTTGTTTCTGCTTCCTTATAATTTTTATCCTTGCCACTCGCTCTAAATTTTGTAATTGCTCTCATGCATACACTGCTATTTTGTGTTACCATAAGGTCTTCGTACATTTTCATGGAAAATGAAAATCCATTCACTTGGTACTTCATATAACTACGCGTTATGAACTTCGGCCCGTGCACTAACCGCCACAAAGTTGGATCAACATCGATGGTCTTTAACAACTACATAAATTTTAATAAGTAAAAAAGCATGGTCACAAAGGTGTATTGCACACTTATAAACACATGAAATACTTAAGACGAAGTTAAACCTCATTACGTAACCATAGATTAAAACTTTGAACTACTTCCACGGTGGTAGCCCTACCTCTAGGTTGAAATCTAGTACTTTTCACATAGGAGTTATACCTCCTACGAAAAACACATATCAAAATGTATATATAAATTGAATTAAAAAAATTAAAATTCCAAATAAGTTCGTGAACTTACTTCTTCCATTCATCCAATCCATCGTACTTATTAAGGACCCATCTACGCACCTGTTCAAACTGCACTTGGGTTAACGTTATGTCTTTACCATTATCCAGAGGTATCTCACCAGGAAACTCATCGTCCTCGTCTAAAAACGCTTCGCGGGTATGTTTATGATTGCCATCACCTCCGTTTGGCATATATTCCATGCAGTAAAGACTAGCTTCTTGTACGATATATCCTTCTGCAATACACCCTTCAATGTATCTTTTGTTGCGCACATATCCTTTATATGTTTTCATCAACCTATAAATGTGATCAATTATATACTATAGACGGTAGCTATTTATATGAAATAATGATGTGCATAACTGAAATTAGAAATTTACCGTTCAAATGGATACATCCATCTATATCTGACAGGGCCACAAATCAACGCTTCATCGGCTAAATGAACCATAAGGTGGACACTGATATCAAAAAATGCACGTGGAAAATGTTTTTCAAAAACACACATTGCTTCTACTAAGCTAGCCTTTGCTTTTAAAAGATGTTCCCTATTGATCACCTTTGAACACAAAATGTTAAAGAATAAACTAATACGATGAACATCATTTCGTAGATCCTTATGTTGTGAATAAGAATGTTGAAGCAATACCGGAAGCAAATGCTGCATTATGACATGATAATCATGTGACTTCATATTTCTTAGTTCAGGAGGATTGATGCTCACATTGTTGTGAAAGTTAGAAGAAAATTTGTTAGGCACTTTCAGATTTTTCAAAATGGTGCAAAACCGTATCTTTTCTTCTTTGCTCAAAGCGAAAGTTGTCTTTGGTATGATTGTTTTATTTGTTTCAGGATCCTCCATCACCCACAACTTTTGTTTTATACCCATGATTTTCAAATCCTTGCGTGCATTGATGCCATCTTTTGACTTATCTTTATGGTCCATAATGGTGCTGATGAGATGCTCCGTGACATTCTTCTCCATATGCATAACATCAATATTATGTCGGACCAAATTTGCTTTCCAATATGGTAAATCAAAAAAGATAGACCTCTTATACCATCTAGAAATATTGTCAACATCTTCATTGGTTGACTTTTTCCATTTTCGACCAATTTCTTCTTTTTGTTTACCAACTTTCATTTTGATATTCGCTACTCTCTTTTCAACTTGAAAACCAGTCAATGGCCATTTAGGACGATGAAATTCTTGTTCGTTGTTGAAATTTGTCTTATCGTATCGAAACTTGTGTTCGTTAGGAAGAAACATTCGATGTCCCATGTAACACATCTTCTTACTTTCAGGAAGATAATAAGAATAAGTGTTTTCCCCACAAACAGGACATGCAAAGTAACCGTGAGTTGTACATCCCGATAAAGTCCCAAAAGCAGGGTGATCATGGATTGCCCACAATACCCTAGCTCTCATTGTGAACTCAGATTTATTTAACGAGTCAAATGTAACTACTCCTTCCCATAACTGCTTTAACTCGTCTATCAACGGCTGTAAATAAACATCAATATCCTATCCTAGTTGTTTTGGCCTAGAAATCAATAATATTAACATTGAGAACTCCCTTTTCATGCACATAGACGGAGGAAGATTATATGGTACTACAATTACTGGCCAACAACTATAAGAGTTAGAGAGAGAAGCATGTGGACAGAAACCATCTGTTGCTATTCTAAGTGTGACATTTCGTGGCTCGGCAGCAAAAGTTTGATCAAATGAATCTGCGACTTTCCATTGAGAAGTGTCACATGGATGACACATTACGGTTGAATCAGACCTGGCACGACCATGCCAGGTCATCGCATCTGCCATCCATGGTACAGTATACAGTCTCTTCAATCTAGAAATTAAAGGAAAATGTCTTAATGTCTTTCGAGGTACTTTGGTGCATTTTCTCTCTTCGTTTAATGATGTCATATATCTTGGTTCATTGCAATTTGTACAAGAAACTTTGTTCGCATCATCTTTCCAGTACAATATGCAATCATTGATGCATGCATCATAAGTTTTGTAATTCATCCCAACTTGCTTAATGATCTTCTTCATGTCGGAGTACTTTGTCGGCAGCGTGTTACCTTCGGGGAGTAACTCCTTTATTAGTTCGAGAAGTGCAGTCATACCATTATCTGAAAAGCTGTATTGGGTCTTCAAGCTATTCAGTTTCACAATGGCATACAGCTTCGTAATCCCTTTTGAACATGAAGGATATAGTGGTTCTTTTACGCTACCAAAAAGCGATTTATACTTCTTACTTTCATTGGCCTGCCAATCTGGATAATCAGTAGACTGCTCTCCAACATTAGCATGATCAGGCAACGAATTTGTAGGTTGAAAATGATGAAATCTATCTGCATCATTGACCATATCTTTTATCCTAATATGTTCAGACTCAGCAGCAGTTCTGCCATGACTAACTGGTTGCTGTTTTTCCATCTCCGCCCTTTTTTCCCTATGAAAATACCACGCTGTATACGATTGGATAATACCCCATCTAAGCAAATGAAAATGAATGTCATATAATTTGATCGTCTTCATATTTTTGCACCGGGTGCAAGGGAATAAATACAATCCTTTCTTACCACCATTTTCTTCAACAAAACTAATGAACTTCTGCACCCCGTCTATATAGTATGTAGATCTTAGATCTGATTCATTTATCCATTGTTTGTCTATGCTGAAAGACATATTCCCTCCTATATCATATTTAACAGAACATGAGACTTGCCCTTCAATGGGTCCTCGTTCCAACTGCTCGAAAAGAATATTTTTGAAATTATATTGAGAAATTTGTTGTAAGATTAATTCTACATATTTAACTTTACTAAATTATATTGTTCTTGTTAAATATAATAGTTATAAATACTTAATCACTGGAATGTTTTTATCCAATATTCCTGCCTATTTGTGAATACAATCTATTAGAATTTGTCCATGTGTTTTAGCAAAAAACGATTTATTTTGTATTAATTTCAAGATATTTAGTTATTTATTTTTGAACTTAAGGCGCTTTTTTATGTTTGTAATACAATTTATTTATTTATTTATGATACATCTATAATGCATGATAGCATTCGCAGTCTCATCCTTATGTGAAGTACTTGCATTTCCCTTGTTGTTGCCTAGAAGTACTTTTGTGTTGCAGTGGCTGATATTTCCAGGAAAAAAACACAGCATAAATTTCGGTTTGTTTGAAGTAAGATTTTGATAGCTTTTTATATATAATTCTACCACAACCATTTTTAGTTCAAATTGGACCACCCCATTCTTCTGGCAAGGTTCCAAAACCTCAACTTTGACTGCTAACAACTCTATACAAATATATTTGTAAATGTGTAACATATCATCTTTTTTGTTCATCCTTTAGCTTCTACCTCTTTGTGGTTTTATAGCGTATATTTAATTTCCTTTTGGACTTCTGTAAGTGCAAGGGTGTTCTTTATATATATATTTTATACCAAAGAGGTTGCTGCTTCAACCGATAATCAAGGGTAAGGAGGCGTGGGAATTTGCATGTGATCGAGGTGACGGTACAATGGTTGCGGGGTGTATAAAGTTTGGCCCAAAGGTTGCTGGTGATGCATAAGGAAACAATGTAACATTGGTACTCTACAACTCAGTTGCAAAGCATGGTCGATGATAAATTGTGTATGAGCAGACATAATTTTTTGATTAAATGTTTCATGGTGGTTATTAAAGCATGATAATATTATATCCTAGGTGTTGCATATTATTTAGTGCGTAGAAGGAAAATTTCATTGGAAAAAACCACATTGAGACATATAAAGTTGACACGAAATTGTAATGCTTTATTAGACACATAACAGAAAACACAAGCAGGACAGGCATTACAATAGTTGACATATGTCTCTTTGCATGAATAAACCTATTGTCATCGTTGTTAAACAAGCAGTTACTTTGACAATACTCTTTGCTGATAATGAATAACCGATTCAAAGCTTATAATATATAATCGTAGGTCACAAAAGATTCTTCGAAACTTTTGCATTATAAAACTGTTGTGAATATACTAATTTTTTAGTAAATTATTGTGAAACTTTTAAACATGTTTGCATTACTTTCAAAAGCTCACTTATTTGGTTTTGTCCAAGCTTAGTTTGTTTTCTGAGCAACGTTATACTCAGAAGATACACATGTGTGGTCAAAACCGACGATAATAATTACACATTGATTAATTATTGAACGGGTGTGATCGATCATAAGAAGAATGTCCCTTACCCAGCTAATGAGTATGCAGGCTAGCCTTATATTTTTGGGTTAGGTGCCTAATCCCCTAAAAATTCCAAAGTACTCCACTCTGCATCATTCTATACTACATTTTCAGATACTATAATTTAATTTCTAAATGACCGCGCTATCATTGTAAGGGTAATAAGAAATTGTGATTTATACATTGATCAGTATGCTCAGTTATTCAGTGGTTGTTCACTGAAAAGGGAAAAGTCCAAACTTTTACTTAATGGAAAACAAGTTACTAATATTAATGTTTTGGGTACTCAATTTGATGAGAATGGTTTATAATATCTAAAAACTTTACATGGTGGACCCTTGATACTGAATACTAGTCTAAACTCCGACGAGAAAGAATATGTCAAAATATTTGGTCATATTATCACTACGGAGTGTAATGTAAAGTTGAAAAGTTTTAAATTTAGTACATTTTTAAATTTTATGGGGACACAGATGTAACTTCATTTTCTAAGTTAGTAATTTTACATGATTCAAGCTACTTGATCGTTCATAATATAAATTGTTTAGTAAAGAACAATATAATTTAGTAAATAATTAACTTCCTTGTAAGATTTATACGCATGCCTTTTTCATGATCGTTTTTTGTTTTCCTGTACGACCTAGAATTTTGTAGTATGATTTTAAACATTTAATTAATTTTAAATAGTTAAAATATATGGACTATTTAAATTTCAATAAATGGAACTCAAAATATAAGGTTTATTTTAAACATTAGCACCAAACTGTTTCCAAAAAATTTGCCATTACAACGGCGCCATTTTGTAGCACCGGAGTAATGTCTATGCATTACCCCTCTCCTGATACTTGGCTTGCACCATTAACAACAATTTTATCCACTTATACAACAATGTCAGAACAATATACATCATTAGTACCAAACTGTTTCCAAAAAATTTGCCATTACAACGGCGCTATTTTGTAGCATACATTCTCCCACTTGAACCAAATGATTAAAATGTCTTATTTTCAAAATATTGATTAAAATGTGGAAGCAAGAATTTTTTCCCCTCATATTTTCATATAATAAAAGTAATAATGTATAAACAATAAGTTTATTAAATGACTTAATGTGGTGTAATGCTAAACATAACAACCAACTTAAACCATACATATTTTCTATGTTATATATGCAAAAGTAGATTTCAAGCACATTGGTAAGTTAGTTTGTTTATTACCTAAAATATGTGTTCTTTTATATATATTCATACTTTCATAAAGTTTATGGATGATATTTATCATTTATTACCCAAAAAATAAACTGTTAAACATAGTTGCAGCAATCTTCAATGTTTAAAGGCATTTAGCAACAACTTATAAATAACAAAAATACTAAAATGCATTTGTAATTTCGAGTACTTGTCAACACAATTTACCATTTTAATTTAAAAGTAGCAGATAAGTTTATAAACCATAAGCAAGCAATACCTATTTATGACTTATTTCAGAAGAATAGAACTAGATTCTATCACAATTCCAACTTGTCTATCCAAATAGTTTTACACTTTACTTCTAATCTAAACTATTTAAAAGTATTTTTAAGAATATTTAAAGCAGGTTATTGCCAAAAGGGTCCGAAAGTTTATCCATTCATACTTGTACAACACATTTCAAAATCTTATTGTGATATTAAATGATAACGAACAGGTTTCCTTACCCACATCTACTCCTGTTGGTGCTCTAAGCAGAGCTCTCTCCAAGCTCCAATCAAACACCAAGTTTAGAGTTCTTCGCGAAGCTGCAAAGGTTAAAATGAAAAACATATCATATTCACTTATTGATTTTTTTCCCTTTTTTTAACTGAAAAAAAATGAAAATGATAATATAGCAATTATATCAGCACACATTCAGTTCCCCTCTAAATTTGGTTTGGAATTAGATCTAGATGCGTTAGCTCTTGCTTCTCATAAATTGTGTATGGAGTCTACAGACACATTTAATAAATACAGCTAAAGAAAACCATTTTGCTATAATTTATATAGAAGGTTGTTGGACATCATACTAGATAAATGAAGTTTCTATTAAAGGACACGAAAATTCAACACATCGTTATATCGCTACAAAAAGATAATAAGACTTTTAGTGTAGCATACTACACTCTCCTATCCAGGAAATTGAAAAACAGATACCAAGAAAGTACTACATGAGTTCTTTATAGTAAGAAACAACCCTATATCATAAAATTTTCCAAAAAAATTATGTTCTTATGTTATTTGTAAGGATAAAACAAGCAGACCCTATGTAGCATTTTCTGACGATAACCACAACACATACAACTGCTACTTAGTGCATATATAATGAATAGTTCTACATTTTTTCTTTAAATTGCAGGTTTTCATCGCCGCAATTCGAAACAGAAGCCTTAAGCTTCTTGGTAACCCTTCAGAACTATACGAAATACCCTAGGACAAAGAATCTGCTCTGGACACAGAGTTCACTCCACATAGAGACATGTTCAGGTACATAATCCATCACATGATATTTCCTTGCATGTCAATCAAATTCCAAACTAACACAAGATACCCGATTCTCAACAGATTTCTAGACAAAGCTGCAATCCAAACAATAATAGAAGGAAACCTCAACCCATGGAAACTATGTAGAGTCACACAAATAAAATTACCTGAGAGCAGTGATCGAATTCGAGAAGACGTGGAAGGCTCTGATGGATGACGTCAAAGCAACGTTCGATCGATCGAGGTGGAAGGGCGCTTGTAACAACCCGGGGTTTCATAACAGCTGATTATCGTCAAAATGACGATTTAATTTGTTACGTCGTTTGTTAGACAATTGTAATTGGAATTTTTAAAACCAGTTTGAAACTCTTTTGAAAAATTGTTAAGTGTCTTTATCAGTTGTAAATTCTTTTATAAAATGGTTATTGGGGTTTCTTTATCGAGTGGAAATTCTTTTAACAAAAATTGTTAAATATAGTGGGCTTTGGAAATTTTATTGGCCCAAGGGGTTTTCTTCTATACCCTGTTATCTCGAGTGATAACCAATCCCTTTTTTCCATTTTTTCGGTGGCACTTTCGAAAACCCTAGCATACGAAAAAATAATGGCGGCCTCGAAAATCTACGTTCGTTCTCACGTGTCTCCCTGAAAAGTTAGGGCTTCGATTTCAACAATTGCTCGATCCCTCGTTTGGCCACGACGTCGACTAAGGAGGAATCGATGGTAACTCGGTCGGCTGTTTGAGTTCGTTCTGGCTTCGTTCGACTCGTCAATTTCGTGCTCTTCGACATAGGTGAGTAATGACTTACTCACATCTAATTCGCACTCATTTCTGCTCGTTTTAATTTGGTTGCTTAAATCGATTACTCCTGCTTGGCCTCTGTAATGATGGTTTGGGGTTGTTTATTTAGTCGTCTGGTTTTGATTTCCATGGCTTCATCTCTGATTGATTTTAGGTTGACTTTGATTGTGATATTCGATTTTGATATTGATGAAATCCCGGTTTTGATGATTGTCGATATAAGTTTGACATTGTTGTTTTATTCGACTTTGGCTATTTGTTTATCACTTCTGGAAGCTTTGTCGACCTTGTTCATTTAACTGTCGTTCTAAATATTTGTTGATTTTATTTGATGTTCCTTTTGACTTCGGCTCTGGCCATTTGTATTCAGCGCTTGTCTCGATTTCACTTGAGCCTTGGTAGTGGGAATCACTTTTGTACGATGGTTACAAGTTATTTAATTATGTCCCTGTTGGAACCGAGAAAATTGGATCTATTGGAACATTGCATTCCTGTGCTTCATATTATTCGGTCTTGACTTTGTTTATGTGTCGATTTCCACAATTTGCTGGCCTTTGATCATAAAAGTAATTGCGATGACATTTTGGCAGCTTTGACTTTTGATTCTTCGATTGCCATGGCTTTAATCAAGTTCTTGTTAACTTTGGCTCATGTATACTTGGTTAGTATATGACACATCAAAGTGTGTCAATTTTGTTTATTCGAGTTATGATGTATTGTTTTAGTTGCTGTCTGATCGACCATAACAATCCATGGGTCTTGAACTTTGTTGTTGTGTATTTGACCTTGCTGTGTCTTCAATTGTGTGTATATATATAGATATATATATATACACACACACATATGTATGATTGCTGTTGCGTATTGGTGATTGCCATCCATGTAGTGAGACCTGTTGCATGCTTTGTTTCTTGCATTTGATGGTACTGTCCAGATCTGACCTTGTTTGTGTACTTTGTGTTGGTCTTTGAGCATCACTGAGTTGTTTCTTTTTATTGCAACCAGTATACTTCATGTGGTGGCTGCAGTTTCTCTTGCTGCAGTGTTGCCCTTGTGGTTTGAGTTGATCATTTTGTTGTTATAACTTTTGTTCTTGGGTATGATATTTGCACTGTCCAGTTTACAGTGCATACATGTTATACCTTTGTGCACTGTCACTTCTGTCTTGTTTCATGCATATTGGATACTGCAGTTTCTTCACTTGGTCCCTGCATATATCACTACATGGTGTTTATGCTATTCTGACTTATGTGCATGTGTCTTTAGCTTGTGTTCAATTGAGGTTGCTGTTCCACTTTACTTATTACAGTTTCATTTGCATGTATTTGTGTCCCTTGTTCATGTTGCTGTTGGTGTTATCTGCACTTGTATCTCTTGTATACTTTGTGCCTTGTCTTGTTGAACTGTTGTATTCGAAACTATGATATTGCTTTACTTCTCTGTTGCCAGTTTTGGTTGCACTGGTCAAATTTCAGTTGCGTGAGCATTTGTATCATTGGCTCGCCTTCACTTGACCCACTGTTACATTCACTTGTACATGTGGCATTGGCTTACCTTTGTTACCTTGTTGATACTGACACATGCTTTGGGTACTTTACTTGTTGTTTTACATGATGCTCCTTTTTGACTTGACGATGACCCTGTCTTCGGCAAGTGAGTTGAACTGTCATTTTGCCTAGTCTTTGATTATGATGTTAGTACTGTCCAGTTTACAGTACAGTACTATATTTATGTTGCAATTCGTTCATTCGGGTTTTGAGGCTGTTTGCACGCAGTTGCAATTTAGTCATTGGTGTTGTTATCACACTTGAGTTGAACCCGATTTCGGGGTTTGACCTTGTGATCATTTGTGACTTTTACTGAGCTTATGTGTATCTCCTGCGATAGTGGCGAGGCAGTACACGCGTGCGTGTACTGCAGCCCTATCTGATTTGACAGTTTTAAATTGATGTTGATTACTATTGCTTCTATGCACTAATAACTGAGTTGAATTAGACTGACCCGTGTATTATTTTCTTTTGAATGTAATACTCGGGTCAGACCCGAGTTATTTCAGGTTGTAGATTTTCTTCTTTGAGTTGCTGTTCAGGATTTGAAGACTTTTCACATCTTCTGAAGTTATCAGTGTCATTTTGTAGTAGTCGTGTCATTGTATAGAACGATATGTATTCATGTATATTAGTCGATAATGTACTTGTATATATAACTTCTAGAGTCGACAGTTGTAGTTGTATCATATGTATCGTGTCAACTATATTGTAACTGATTTCGGTTATATATATGAGACTTTTGTTTTTATCTGTGTTCCGCATTTATATTATCTGTGTTATTTTTATATCTAATGTCCTAAACTATTATGAACCATCGTAGTGTGTTTTATACTGATAATTGGATATGTCGATGGGAGTAAATAAATAATAGATGAAAAATAAAAAGTATATACCACTCCTATCGAGATAACCAATATTAGTGTAAGGCAAATTACGGATGGTCGCTCCTATCCAGCCTTATTCTTCGTAATAATAGACAGTATTTCTTTTAATACTCTTTGTTATTATGAGCATAGAGGTGGGGCGTCACAGTTGGTATCAGAGCTTGGGGTTTATGGACATAATATAAAACTTAACTCGGATGGAACATATGTTACAACTATTGGTCGATGTTTAATTTGTGCTTGAGTCAAAACTAAAGTTTTGAAATTTGGATGAAATTTTTAAATATCTTTATTTAAAAATAATAGTGAAATTGTGTTTTGATGATTTGATTGATTTGTGTTCTGTTTATCAGAGTGCGCAGCGGAAACAGTGAAACTGTCTTCGCTGAGTACAACTGATAATCTTTTTGATTTAAAAAATCAAAATACGAAATTGATATGAATTTCATTTGTTGTTTACATAGCTGTAGTTATTTTGTTTCTTTGAAAATTTCAGATCCGAATTGAGGATTCGAAGAAATTGCAAATATGTGATTTTTTTGTTGAAATTTCCGCTGGCTTTCTCTTGTACTAATCATCTATTGATTAGATTTTGCTGTTTTGAATTATCTTCATTGAAGATACAATCGAATGATTCCTTTGTTTATATTGTGATGTACGTGCAAATTTAAGTTGTACGTTACTACATTTATTTTACGTTGAACCGATGCTTGGTTATGAAACGTATTTTGTTGCCGTTATTTTTATAACGGGATTTTTACACCAATGCTGAATTTTTGAGGCACGGTGTTTTGTTGACGATTTTAATGAATGAAAATTCACTGATGTCACATTTTGATGTGAATTATTTTGATGAGATATTTGATGTTTTAAAATTACTGTCGCTTTGACTTCAGTAACAGTCAAATTTTTAAAAAGTAGATTTTCAAGCGGTTATACCGCAATGCTGAATTGTGACCGTTTTTACGGTATTTTGAGAAGTACAATTTCCTTATCGAAATTGTTGTTGATTTGCTGCTTTAAACACGTGATTGGAAAAATCGTTTTAAAAATGAAAATTGTTTTATAAATTTTTAACAGTTTGCGTTTTCAAAAGAATGAGAAAGTGACTTAAACGATTCAGCAAAATCGAGGATTATGACCCCTTTCTTTTACTGTTTCGCTTAACTCCGGACTTGTCCAGTTGAGAATGTGAATTGTTATTTTTACAAAATAAATAAAATTGTTTTCAGAAATTTTAACAGTTTGCGCTTTCAAAAGAATGAGAAAGTGACTTAAACGATTCAGCAAAATCGAGGATTATGACCCCTTTCTTTTACTGATTCGCTTAATTCCGGACTTGTCCGTTTGAGAATGTAAAGTGTATTTTTACAAAATACACAATTTTGCACTTTCAAGGAAACGATGAAGAGAATCAAACGATTTAGTAAAACACGTGGTATGGGACATGTGCGTTTGCTATTTCGGTTAATTCCGGACTCGTTAATTGAAACATTTTGATGCTTTCGTGTGCTTTCGAGCCACTATAAGGACCTTCGGGTCATTTGTTGGACCTTTGGGTCATTTGTTGGGCTTTCGGGCCACTCTGCGGACCTTCGGGTCAAATACCAGTACTAGACCTTCGGGTCACTCTGCGGACCTTCGGGTCAATCTGATGGGCGCCAAAATTATGTTGAGTACTTGGTAGGCTTCGGCCACTCTGAGATGCACGTGCGGCGAATTAAAAACTCGCCATCTGATGGGATCGATCCAAGCTTTTATGTTGATTTTCTAGTCTTCTTAATTGATTTCTAGATATTTGTTGCTTCCAATTATCTGCAGGTAATTGGATATTTGTTGATATGAGTTCTGATTATCATTTTTGATAATCGGATATTTGTTGTTTCTAATTATCGCTTGTGATAATTAGATATTTGTTGATATGAGTTCTGATTATCGTTTTTGATAATCGGATATTTGTTGTTTCTAATTATCGCTTGTGATAATTAGATATTTGTTGATATGAGTTCTGATTATCGTTTTTGGTAATCGGATATTTGTTGTTTCTAATTATCGCTTGTGATAATTAGATATTTGTTGATATGAGTTCTGATTATCGTTTTTGATAATCGGATATTTGTTGTTTCTAATTATCGCTTGTGATAATTAGATATTTGTTGATATGAGTTCTGATTATCGTTTTTGATATTCGGATATTTGTTGTTTCTAATTATCGCTTGTGATAATTAGATATTTGTTGATATGAGTTCTGATTATCGTTTTTGATAATCGGATATTTGTTGTTTCTAATTATCGCTTGTGATAATTAGATATTTGTTGATATGAGTTCTGATTATCGTTTTTGATAATCAGATATTTGTTGAAATTTAATTATCGCTGTTAGATAATTAAATATTTGTGATTTGAGATTTAATTATCGCCTGAGATAATTAAATAATTGTTGATTTTAGATTTAATTATCGCTGTTAGATAATTAAATATTTGTGATTTGAGATTTAATTATCGCCTGAGATAATTAAATAATTGTTGATTTTAGATTTAATTATCGCTGTTAGATAATTAAATATTTGTGATTTGAAATTTAATTATTGTCTTTGATAATTAAATATTTGTGATTGAGATTTAATTATCGCTGTTAGATAATTAAATATTTGTGATTTGAGATTTAGTTATCGCCTGAGATAATTAAATAATTGTTGATTTTGGTTTTAATTATCGCTTTAAATAAGCAAATATTTGTTGAATTTGGAAATTTGATTATCGCTTGAGATAATCAAATATTGGTTGAATTTGGAAATTTGATTATCGCTTGAGATAATCAAATATTTATTGAATTTGAAATTTGATTATCGTTTTTGATAATCGAATATTTGTTGATTTGAGAAATTTGATTATCGTTTTTGATAATTGAATAGTTGCTGATTTGAAATTTTAAATTACCGGTTGTGGTAATTAGATATGTGCTGATTTGTCTTCTGATTATCGTTTGAGATAATTAGATAATTGATGTTTGCTGATTTTATTCGATTCGCTGTTTTCTTTCTATCTCTGTTAATATTTAGAATTTGTCGATTATGAAGTTTGTGTTCCAGTTATTTGACGGATAACTAGATCGTGGCAGTTTTGCGAATTTCGATTGTGTTTTATAATTGTCTTTGTGGATAGTTGGATTTTGTTGTTTTCTAATTATCGTATCGATGATTAGATATTGTTGTTTTGTGAAATTCTGTATTTTAATTATCTTGTTGATAAATGAATATCGCTGTTGATTGCATATATTCAGTTTTGTTGTTTTCTGATTATCCATCTTGATAGTTAGATTTTGTTGAAAATTTGTGAATCTCTTATATGCATTTGAAAGATTTCTTTGGTATTGGGTTCTCGATCTTTATTTTTCTAACGTAACCAGTTTATGTAGATGAATAATAACTATGGACAACCTTAATTATGAAAATTGCGGGGACGCAATTTTTATAAGGATGGGAGTCTGTAACAACCCGGGGTTTCATAACAGCTGATTATCGTCAAAATGACGATTTAATTTGTTACGTCGTTTGTTAGACAATTGTAATTGGAATTTTTAAAACCAGTTTGAAACTCTTTTGAAAAATTGTTAAGTGTCTTTATCAGTTGTAAATTCTTTTATAAAATGGTTATTGGGGTTTCTTTATCGAGTGGAAATTCTTTTAACAAAAATTGTTAAATATAGTGGGCTTTGGAAATTTTATTGGCCCAAGGGGTTTTCTTCTATACCCTGTTATCTCGAGTGATAACCGATCCCTTTTTTCCATTTTTTCGGTGGCACTTTCGAAAACCCTAGCATACGAAAAAATAATGGCGGCCTCGAAAATCTACGTTCGTTCTCACGTGTCTCCCTGAAAAGTTAGGGCTTCGATTTCAACAATTGCTCGATCCCTCGTTTGGCCACGACGTCGACTAAGGAGGAATCGATGGTAACTCGGTCGGCTGTTTGAGTTCGTTCTGGCTTCGTTCGACTCGTCAATTTCGTGCTCTTCGACATAGGTGAGTAATGACTTACTCACATCTAATTCGCACTCATTTCTGCTCGTTTTAATTTGGTTGCTTAAATCGATTACTCCTGCTTGGCCTCTGTAATGATGGTTTGGGGTTGTTTATTTAGTCGTCTGGTTTTGATTTCCATGGCTTCATCTCTGATTGATTTTAGGTTGACTTTGATTGTGATATTCGATTTTGATATTGATGAAATCCCGGTTTTGATGATTGTCGATATAAGTTTGACATTGTTGTTTTATTCGACTTTGGCTATTTGTTTATCACTTCTGGAAGCTTTGTCGACCTTGTTCATTTAACTGTCGTTCTAAATATTTGTTGATTTTATTTGATTTTCCTTTTGACTTCGGCTCTGGCCATTTGTATTCAGCGCTTGTCTCGATTTCACTTGAGCCTTGGTAGTGGGAATCACTTTTGTACGATGGTTACAAGTTATTTAATTATGTCCCTGTTGGAACCGAGAAAATTGGATCTATTGGAACATTGCATTCCTGTGCTTCATATTATTCGGTCTTGACTTTGTTTATGTGTCGATTTCCACAATTTGCTGGCCTTTGATCATAAAAGTAATTGCGATGACATTTTGGCAGCTTTGACTTTTGATTCTTCGATTGCCATGGCTTTAATCAAGTTCTTGTTAACTTTGGCTCATGTATACTTGGTTAGTATATGACACATCAAAGTGTGTCAATTTTGTTTATTCGAGTTATGATGTATTGTTTTAGTTGCTGTCTGATCGACCATAACAATCCATGGGTCTTGAACTTTGTTGTTGTGTATTTGACCTTGCTGTGTCTTCAATTGTGTGTATATATATAGATATATATATATATACACACACACATATGTATGATTGCTGTTGCGTATTGGTGATTGCCATCCATGTAGTGAGACCTGTTGCATGCTTTGTTTCTTGCATTTGATGGTACTGTCCAGATCTGACCTTGTTTGTGTACTTTGTGTTGGTCTTTGAGCATCACTGAGTTGTTTCTTTTTATTGCAACCAGTATACTTCATGTGGTGGCTGCAGTTTCTCTTGCTGCAGTGTTGCCCTTGTGGTTTGAGTTGATCATTTTGTTGTTATAACTTTTGTTCTTGGGTATGATATTTGCACTGTCCAGTTTACAGTGCATACATGTTATACCTTTGTGCACTGTCACTTCTGTCTTGTTTCATGCATATTGGATACTGCAGTTTCTTCACTTGGTCCCTGCATATATCACTACATGGTGTTTATGCTATTCTGACTTATGTGCATGTGTCTTTAGCTTGGGTTCAATTGAGGTTGCTGTTCCACTTTACTTATTATAGTTTCATTTGCATGTATTTATGTCCCTTGTTCATGTTGCTGTTGGTGTTATCTGCACTTGTATCTCTTGTATACTTTGTGCCTTGTCTTGTTGAACTGTTGTATTCGAAACTATGATATTGCTTTACTTCTCTGTTGCCAGTTTTGGTTGCACTGGTCAAATTTCAGTTGCGTGAGCATTTGTATCATTGGCTCGCCTTCACTTGACCCACTGTTACATTCACTTGTACATGTGGCATTGGCTTACCTTTGTTACCTTGTTGATACTGACACATGCTTTGGGTACTTTACTTGTTGTTTTACATGATGCTCCTTTTTGACTTGACGATGACCCTGTCTTCGGCAAGTGAGTTGAACTGTCATTTTGCCTAGTCTTTGATTATGATGTTAGTACTGTCCAGTTTACAGTACAGTACTATATTTATGTTGCAATTCGTTCATTCGGGTTTTGAGGCTGTTTGCACGCAGTTGCAATTTAGTCATTGGTGTTGTTATCACACTTGAGTTGAACCCGATTTCGGGGTTTGACCTTGTGATCATTTGTGACTTTTACTGAGCTTATGTGTATCTCCTGCGATAGTGGCGAGGCAGTACACGCGTGCGTGTACTGCAGCCCTATCTGATTTGACAGTTTTAAATTGATGTTGATTACTATTGCTTCTATGCACTAATAACTGAGTTGAATTAGACTGACCCGTGTATTATTTTCTTTTGAATGTAATACTCGGGTCAGACCCGAGTTATTTCAGGTTGTAGATTTTCTTCTTTGAGTTGCTGTTCAGGATTTGAAGACTTTTCACATCTTCTGAAGTTATCAGTGTCATTTTGTAGTAGTCGTGTCATTGTATAGAACGATATGTATTCATGTATATTAGTCGATAATGTACTTGTATATATAACTTCTAGAGTCGACAGTTGTAGTTGTATCATATGTATCGTGTCAACTATATTGTAACTGATTTCGGTTATATATATGAGACTTTTGTTTTTATCTGTGTTCCGCATTTATATTATCTGTGTTATTTTTATATCTAATGTCCTAAACTATTATGAACCATCGTAGTGTGTTTTATACTGATAATTGGATATGTCGATGGGAGTAAATAAATAATAGATGAAAAATAAAAAGTATATACCACTCCTATCGAGATAACCAATATTAGTGTAAGGCAAATTACGGATGGTCGCTCCTATCCAGCCTTATTCTTCGTAATAATAGACAGTATTTCTTTTAATACTCTTTGTTATTATGAGCATAGAGGTGGGGCGTCACAGCGCTCTCTGGCGATTTAACCCTGAATAAGAACGGAAAAAAATGAAAGTGCTGGAAATAAAAAAAAGGAGGGAGGTTGTGCGTTTTGGGGAAAATTTTCCCACGAAAAGAGGCATAGATTTTGATATGGCTATAAGCCGTATCAAATGTTAATACGGCTTACAGCCGTATTAAATAATATAGATACGGCTCTAAGCCGTATTAAAATTTGATACGGCTTATAGCCGTATCAAATGTGCCGCCTAAGGTTGCGCCAAAATCCTATCTATGGTGTAGTGCTCGTTTGTAGAACGAAGATATTCAGTCCCATAAATGTCCACAACTGACTGACAGAAGTGATCTAGGTTTTCCAATGCCGTACTCTCTGCAATACGATATGCGTCGTCAAAGGCATCAGCGGGTGTACCGTACGCTAACATCCTCAAAGCTGCGGTCATCTTTTGTTGCCCACTTAAACCTTGTTTTTTGCAGCGTCCTGCTTGTAAACAAAATAATTATTATTCTGCTGAATACTTTCGAGAATTCTTAAAAACAATGGACGACTCATTCTGAATTGTCGTTTAAACATCTCTGGACCGTAAGTTGGATCACGGGCAAAGTAATCTTGCATAAGTGTTTATTGAAATGCTTGCTGGTTACGGTTGATATATTTCCGATCCACAATTGAACCGCCTTGTTTTCCAGAAGTTGAACCGTATGCTTCACGGTATATCTCCATCAGTTCCTCCTCCTCTTGTTGATGCGCTAACGCATACGCTTCTTCTTCAGAGTCACTGTCGCATAGCAATATAGCTTTTAGTAAATTTCCAGACATTTTTTGATATTTGAGGATGGTTGTTTGATATTTGAATGTTTTGTTAGACTTAATTGAGATGAACAAGTATGAGATCCAAATGGTTATATGTATAGGACAAATTCTTGATTGAAGAGAAGGTGGCTCAGTGTGCGGTCAAATCACGTACTGTAGCCACGTTCGTTTACCGGTCAAGATTCTCTACTTTCTTGAGTGGAGAGAAGGTGGCACAGTGTGCGGTCAAATCACGTACTGTAGCCACGTTCGTTTGTCGGTCAAGGTTCTCTACCTTCTTGAGTGGAGAGAAGGTGGCTCAGTGTGCGGTCAAATCACGTACTGTAGCCACGTTCATTTGCTGGTCAAGATTCTCTGCTTTCTTGAGTGGAGAGAAGGTGGCTCAGTGTGCGGTCAAATCACGTACTGTAGCCACGTTCGTTTGCCGGTCAAGATTCTCTGCTTTCTTAAGTGGAGAGAAGGTGGCTCAGCGTGCGGTCAAATCACGTACTGTAGCCACGTTCATTTTCCGGTCAAGATTCTCTGCTTTCTTGAGTGGAGAGAATCAACATCCATTCTATAAATTCACAAATCGTTATCTGTTGAAATCATTTAAAAACTTAACATTATTCAAACTACATTGTCCAACATGACATTTAAGTCTCATGAATTGAAGTTGCTTATGCAGTACTATATACAAACCGATGAGATGTGCGATAATCAGGAGTTAATGGTAATTCATTTTTGGGACACTCTGGCTGAACTATACAACAACGACGTGGGTTGTCAAGTTAGACGTACGGCTCAAGAGGTCAGGACCGCATACAGAAACTTTACTAGGGCATGCACATGTTACACAAAGATTATTAAAGAGGTAATATCGGAAAATGTGTTCGAGAATGCACGTTCGACATATGACGGTCGATACAATTTAAAACACCGCACTCCGTTCATTGGCCATGATGCGTACTTCATACGTCAAAATTGGCTAGAAAGATTTGGATGGCCTTAAGATAACAATATTGGTAGTTGGTTATGTAACGGTCGTTAATGTGTGGAGAGCTTTCTGAATTGTCTTTTCAAATAATAATGTCTGTTGTTTTTGTCATTCCCCTGCGACCCGTTTGTTTATATATGCACTTTCTGATTTACAAGAGTTGCAATTTAATCGTCACGTCTAGTATCTTTATATTTGTATTCTATTATTACTGTGTCGTTTTTTATCAGTGTTCTATGTTCGTATATCTTCAATTCTAATGTCACTAGTAGTTTTTTTATGTGTGTATGTCACTAGTTGGTGCTTATAGAATTCACAGTATACACAAACATATATAATTCACAGTATACACAAACATATATAATTCACAGTATACTCGAACATTATCATCCAAAATCCAAGAAAGTGAAATTATATAAACATAAAGAATAGACAGTATACTCAGACAATGACATAAGTACATAAGATATATGAACTGCAACATATAATAAAACGTTCACTATGCATATACTAAAAGGTATACAACTAAAGGGATGCAACGTCGTCGTCGTTGTCGGCATCATCACCATCATCCCCATCACCATCATCATCATCTCCGTCATCGTCATCGTCATCCCCATCACCATCATCATCATCTCCGTCATCATCATCTCCGTCATCATCATCTCCGTCATCATCATCGTCATCCCCATCACCATCCTCCCCCTCATCCTCATCATCGTCCTCACCCCCGTTGTCCTCATCTAAACCACCAGCATCATACCCACTGGGACCAGCATCACCTCCGCCTTATGATCCGAAAGGATCATATATAGCAAGTCTAGCTGATAGCTGATCAATCTGTGCCTCTAGCATATGTGTATGCTGCATGTACATATCATGCATGGTGTGTGTATGTGCAAGAGTCATATCGCGAAACACACCAAGTGAAACTCTAGCCTGGTCCAATCTAGCAGCATACTACATAAATATGATATTTGACATAGTAAGAAACTAAGCATAAAATAAAGGGAAAAGGGCAATAAACAACAAACGTACCTCATACGAAGGATATAACCCGACCAAAGGCACACCAGAAAAGTCGGGGTGGTCTGGAAAGACTAAAGGCTGCTCAATCACAGTACCTGTCACGTCATATGCTCTAAAAGTAGTATCAGGCTCCAACTGCATGGGAGTCTGAGAGAACTGTGACGGAATCGGGTCAAATGAAACCTACGGTACCTGAACTCTACCGGCTGCCATGTGAGGTCCTATATGATCAGAGTTGACCCTACGAACATAATCCGGTACGATGAATCTACGGGGTGCTACTCTGACCCAATAAGAATCGTAGTCTCCATTGATGAAGAAAGTACTGCTATCCACCCACCCAGCCTGTCGTAGAGCATCTAAGTAATGATCGCCAATCACCCTATGTCTACCAAACATGTCCTCACAAGATAAATGATCATATGGTATACGACGATCACCGGTAATCTGATAAGCACACCTCTCTCCCAAATACCACATAGGCATAAATGCAGGTGTATGCAAAGCAAACATACGTCTAGATAGAGAATATGCAACCATCATGGGATGGTCGTCCACCATAAGACCTGCATCTGCTAGATGAGTCCAATGTGAGGCCCAAGGAGTACGAATGATGTTACCTCGACTACGCATATCAAGCTGTGACCTAGCCTCCATCAAGTCATGCCGTACACCTAAGGGAACATGATGTACGTACTACATAGTCTCCCATCGTCTCATCCTAGGGAAGTACTGCTTAGGAGCCTGACTAGCCATTACCTGGATGCGGGGATGCATGCTTGCCGTGTACTCGTAGTACCATAACGGCAAAATATACCAAAAAGCGTACATCTGCTTGACTTCACCAAGCGCAAATGAATCTAGAGCGGTATAAAGGGTGCCTAATATCGCTGTGCCCCAATCAATAGTATGTAGCTGGTCTAATCTAGCAAGAGATGCTAAATAGCCTAGTCGAACCGTACCTTTTTGGTTCGAAAAAAAGGTCGAACCAAACAAGTACAACAGAAATGCTCTAGTGACTGCATCCATCATATCGACTCTAGCTATATAAGTGGTGATGTACTGCTGCAGGTAAGTCAACTTAACAGAACCACTACTGACGCAGGTAACATCTATCAATGGTAGAAAAACAGTAAACAGATTGGGGGACTCGTATAAATCATCAAATGGAAAAGGTCGAAGACCATGTCGTCCAATTTCAATGCCAGTGAACACGTAGAAATCAACTGGGTTGATACCAAGCTCAAAATCTGAAAAATGAAACGTATGCGTGGTCACTACTAGAATTACTGTATATAGCAACGGGGGGGGGGGGCAACGGCCGCCAACGGCCATTGACCAACGGCGAGCAATGACAAGCTTTTTCCCGGATTTTTTTATAACAAAAAACACATGCCGTTGGAAGCCGTTGGAATATTACCGTTGGCGGCCGTTGCTCGCCATTGGAAAACCACGACTAACCTGCAGCCAAACCTTCTTCTTCCCCATTCAGTTCTTACACGAAAAACATATCAAATTTCCCAAATTTTCCCCCCTACAAAATTTCCAACCCCATTTTATCCCCTTCTACACGTTCTAGCATCCTCATCTTCGTTTGCAAGCTCCACAACCTCCAAAATCAGGTATTATTTGCTAAAACCCTAATTTTGATAAATTTTTAATTTTAGGTTAAATTGATAATTTTTGTGTATGTATTGTGCTATTGTTTGTGTAGTGTAGTGTATTTGACCTTAATTATTGTTATTAAACTAATTATTGCATGTTTAACTATGATTTGTTAAATTTGGATTATTGTTAAATTAATGTCAAACTTAATAATTGTTACTAACCTAAGCATGAACCTCACTTGTTATTATATTAGTGATTGAATTGCGTAAAATCGTACATAGAAAGTGATGATATTGACCTATAAATTGTTCACTTTTGACATGTTATGATACGATATATACGTGATACATTTTGTGCATGACTGGATGTGATTTGTGATGCAATTATATGTATAACATTGTTTGTTTATTTTATACGTTGCGTGCACACACTGGATTTTTTTTTTGTTTTAGGAAAAAATCATTATATATGCGTTGATTCAACATATTGTTTATTGATATATAAAAGTTTAAATTTTATGAAAATAAAATTTAAACTTTTGTATCGCTAATTTTAAAATTTAAACCCTTAGATTGTTTTTGGCCCCGTCTGATAAGTATTGTATACGATTGTTGTGTGGATATTCGTTTTTTTAACAGAACGGACATCTATATTCATCGTGTACAGTATTTGTTGGATTTGTCCCTGTATTGGACAAGTTACAAAAACAATAACGTAATTAAATCTCGTAAATCATTTCAGTTTAAACGGTTTGAAAAATTTCGGCAGCGCTTCTCTTTATGTTCCCTGTGTACACGCAATTGTGTACTGTTCAGGGAACTAAAGCGAAGTGCTGTCGAAATTTTGTTGAATCGTTTAAATTGAAATGATTTATGCGATTTAATTACGTTATTGTATTTGTAATGGGAGGTAGGATGACCCATCAACAAAGTGTCAATGATCAATTAATATCAAATTCGCTAATAAAATTGTTTACATTGAATATAATGTACATTTCAAAATAAGCTTTAAGTATTATTTTAACAGATATAACCCAAACAAGAAGAATGTTTATAAAATTGTTTTAATAAAAAATGTCAATGCAAATTTATATCGTACTTTTTAATTATATACGTAGGTAAATGGACAATTATTTTACTGATCGGAGCTGGATGTACAAAAAACGAAGGGTCGATACTGAAGGCTCAACAAGCGAACATTTTAATAATGGTGTTAGCGTATTTATGGATTTTGCTTTACGTAATAACGGAAACTACAAAGAAATCCGTTGTCCATGTAGTAAATGCAAACTGTTAAAGCATTTGATACCTCAAATGGTTAGAGTTCATTTGCGTCAGTACGGTTTCGTGTCGAACTATTTAATTTGGTATCGTCATGGGGAACAGTTAGCATCTAATCCCGTACAAGATGAGGAGGTGGTGAGTAATGAAATTGGTACGACAAATCTTGTAGAACATATGGTTGAAGATGCTGCACGTTCAATGTTTCCTGTTCCGCAATTAACTGATGACGATGGTAATGTTGAAGAAGAACCAAATATTGGGGCAAAAAAAATATATGATTTGTTAGATGCCGCGAAAAAACCCCTTTGGGAAGGCTGCACAAGCGGAACCCAATTATCAGTAACTGCTGAATACATTGCGATGAAATCCAAATACAACCTCACAGAATCTGGATTTACGGCTGTTGTACAAGCTGCGAAACGACATATGCCTCCTAATAATCTAATGTGCGAAAATCATTACGAAGTAAAAAAACTGATGCCGGCTTTCGGTTTACCGTATCAAAAAATAGATACTTGTCTAAAGGGTTGCATGTTGTTTTGGAAAGAAGATATCAACCTTAGAAATTGTAAAATATGTAATCAGGAAAGATACAAACCAAGAAAGAAAAAGGGAAAGGAAGTTCCGTATAAGCGTATGCATTATTTACCAATTACTCCTAGACTTCAAAGGTTATATGCATCTTCTGTAACTGCGCAACATATGAGATGGCACGGTGTGAGAACACAGGAAGAAGGTACGTTAACACATCCAGCTGATGGGGAAGCATGGAAGCATTTTGACCAGAAATATCCTGATTTTGCATCCGAAATTCGTAATGTTAGACTTGGTTTATGTACGAATGGATTTTCCCCATTCTCTCAATTTGGTTCGAAATATTCGTCATGGCCTATAATTGTCACACCTTATAATTTACCTCCTTGGATGTGTATGAAAACTCCATATATGTTTCTTACAGTTGTCGTACCTGGTCCCGATGATCCGACATAAGGAATCGATGTTTATTTACAACCATTGATTGATGAATTAAAAAAATTGTGGTACGAGGGAGTAGAGACATATGATATTTTCCAAAAAAGAACTTTCAGATGTATGCTTCTTTATTGTGGACAATCAGTGATTTTCCTGCATATGCAATGCTTTTAGGTTGGAGTACGGCCGGTCGTCTAGCTTGTCCTTATTGCATGGAAGAAACACGAGCAATTTATTTACCTCATGGAAAGAAAGTTTCATGGTTTGACTGCCATCGATGTTTTCTTCATATTAATCATCCTTTTCGAAGAGATAAAAAAACTTTACAGCTAATAGACATGAAACTTTGAGACCACCTACGGTTTGGTCAAGCGAAGAAATTTATGAACTTGTATAGGATTATCCAAAGATACATGAAACCGGAGAACAAATTGAAATTTAAGGTAAATCATCGATTCATAACTGGTGCAAACAGAGCATATTTTGGGAATTGCCTTATTGGAAAAATCTCTTGATTCGTCATAATATTGACGTGATGCATAATGAGAAAAACGTGTTTGATAATCTGTTTAATACAATTTTGAATGTTAAAGGGAAGACGAAAGATGATTTGAAATCAAGACGTGATATCGAAGTAATATGTAATCGTCCTGAGCTTCATATAAAACCAAATGACACAAAAAAGCCAAAAGCTTGCTATGAGCTAGACAATAATCAAGTTAAATTACTTTTAAAATGGATGGAAGGATTAAGATTCCCAGATGGCATATCTTCTAATCTTCGTAGATGTGTTGACTATAAGAACAATAAACTTAGCGGGATGAAAAGTCATGATTGTCATGTTATGATGGAAAATTTATTAACCGTAGCTTTTAAAGAACTGTTGCCCATAAAAGTTTGGACTGTTGTAACAGAACTTAGTCTGTTTTATAAAGAGATTTGTTCAACTACATTAAAAGTTGATCGTCTACGTAAACTTGAGGAAGAAATCCCGATATTGCTTTGCAAACTGGAAAAAATATTTCCTCCAGGTTTTTTCAACGTTATGGAGCATTTACCTATTCATCTTCCATTTGAAGCACGTCTTCGAGGGCCTGTGCAATATGGATGGATGTATCCATTTGAAAGGTATATTAATATTTAGTTTATTACATATTGGTTTAATTAAATGTATAAAAAATTAATTTAAAATAATTTTTGCTAGGTATTTAAATCATCTAAAGAAAAAAGTGAGACAGAAAGCTCGAGTTGAAGGTTCGATTTGCAAATCGTACATCGAAGAAGAAGCTTCGTTTTTTTTCTCTCACTATTTCAGCGACCATGTGAGCATATCATTTGAAAGTGCTACGCGTAATGATGAAGGCATTGATGAAGATGATTGTCAAGCGACTTTATCTATTTTTAAAAAAACCGGTCGGCCTGCTGGTAAATGTGTGGAAGTATGGTTGGATGATAGAGATTATCAAGTAGCACACACGTACATTCTTCACAACTGTGCCGAAGTTGCACCATTTATTAGGTAATATATATATACACATACGTCTACACATGCATATCATCTACACATATGTATACACAAATATGCACTCATGTATTTTAATCATAATGCAACATTTGTTCTATAATTGCAGTATTTACGAATCACAACATCCAAACGACGATATCGGTAAAGAATTTGCTGCTTGGTTTTCTAACTACGTTTTTGATACAACAAATTGTGTTGTAGATGAAGGATTGAAACATTTAGCTATGAGACCAAAAAGGATAGTCAAGACATATCCAATATTCTTTGTCAACGGATATAAATTTAATACCAAAGATTACGGAGCCGAAAAATCAACTAATAATACTGGTGTATTTGTTAAAGGTAGTGATGATCCAAATGATCACATAAATGACTTTTATGGCGTGCTGACCCAGATTTTGCAGTTGACATATTTCACCCGACCCGCAGAAGAAGTTTTTTTGTTTAAATGCAACTGGTTCAGCAACGTTCCAGGTTCTGGAATAAACGTGGATCCAAAATATAATCTTATAGAAATAAAACATACTTCGAGGTATTATAAGTACGATCCTTTTGTACTTGCCAAACAAGCTCTTCAAGTTTATTATGCTCCTTACCCATCTTTAAGAAGAGATAAAATAGATTGGTCGGCTGTTTTTAAAACCAAACCAAGGTTTACATTTGATGGACGGAATATTCCTGAACAACAAGCTTACCAAGCAGATATCGAGGAAAATAGAGGAATAATAGTAACCGACGATCAAATAGATTTTGGACCTCTAAACGATGAATCAAATGCATTAATTGAAGCATTTGAGAGTATAGAGGAACAAAATATAGAGTGCGAAGAAGAGTCTGAATCCGAAAGCGATGAGGATTGATCACTAATCAATATTTTGAGAAGGTATTTTTTTTCATTTTTCTGTTTCCAAAGTAATTTTATATGATATATATCACATAGTCTCTTTTATGCTACGCCATAATGTATGTTACACCATTTGCATACTAAATTAATCAATGTTACTCTTACTTTTCTTTATACTATGATTTCATATAGGTATGTCGGGACGCAGACGTTCACACTCCGGATCTTCCAGCTCACAGAGAGGTGATGATGCTGGTCCTTCACAGCCGGGTGTTCGGCCTACGGTATGGCTGAAACCCAAAGCCGATGGCAGGTAAGTATAAAAGTTTCAAAATTAAATTTTAGTCCATACAATCTTTTATCAAATATATATAGTAGTAACGGAATATTAAATGCTTTTTTCCTGTTTGACACAGCGGTGGGTTTTCGTTGGAGCCTTCCAACATAGTGCTCACGATCTCTCGACGGGCGTATATGGCTCGTATGACCTCGTGTTGGCCGAGGTGGACTGCGATACCAGAGGGGGTGAGGGAGGCTATCTGGCAAGACTTTTTGGTGTGTGTGGTATATCAAATTATTGCATTATGTGGTCATGTACATTATGTCAATTCATGTTTGCACTATTTGTAGCAACTGTATAACTCATATTTTTTCAAACGTGCAGGGAGAAGTGGACTTGGCCGATGCTGATGTTTCTGTTGTCCGGCGCCATTGGAGCAGCAAAATTGCTAAAAACTATCGCGAAACAATAAACAGCATCAAAACATCAGGAAAGAGGCCTCATTGGATGAGTGAAGCTGTCTTTGATGAGTTCGCCACATGGTGGAGCAACGAGGATTTTGTGGTAAATCTATCATATATTTAATTTAAATTGTTTGAGGCAAATAATATATAAATAATTAAAACTGTCAAAATAATTTTTGTTTTCAATTTAAATTTGCAGAGGCAGTCCGATAGGAATTCTGCAAACAGGAGCAGGAACCCCGTTATACATCGCGGTGGTTCCAAGTCTTTCCAGCATCACCGGGAAGATTTGGTATAATTATTAAATAAGATAGTTAATTATTTTAAGTTTTAATTTGTTAAAATACAAATAATGTATATTTATATGTGCATATTTCAGGAGAGACAACGGGGGGGAGGGGCTGTTAGTTATTGGGATGTGTTTACCCATACACATGCCTTGACTCAAGTTGATGATTCCGGCGCAGTTTCTTACTCTTGAGACCACGATGACAAAGCGCGTGCTGCCTATGTAAGTATAACATAAGTAACTAAAACTTACAAGTTAATTGAAATAACGTTAACTAAATTCAATTATATTTTGCATGACAGCAAAAGTTCCAGGAAGCGAGGACAGCTTTACTAGAGGATACGGGACGAGCTCACTTGACCCCCGACGAGGAGGATGCCATTTTTGAGTTTATCATGGATCCAGTGACCCGCGGTAGACACTACGGATATGGAAGCCAATCGGTAATTTTAAGTTAAATTTTAAGTTAGTAAATATCCTTATACTAGTGTATTCCATTCATATTTTGAACTATCCTTATACCCGCGGCAAACGCTTCCATATCCGTAGTTTGTTTTATCAATTTGTTAGCGAATATATATAGATTAGTTAATTTGCAATTATTTTAATACTAATTTTTTTTAGTGTAGTTGATAATTTAAATTTGTTTACAGGCTCAGACAGCGCAAAAAGAATATCAAAAGGCTCAAGATAAGGAAGAGAGTGCGCAGCTACGAGCCGAGCTTGCCGAGATGCGGGAACGCAATTTGCAGCATGAAGCAAGGACGGAGGAGATGAACCAACGTATGGCGGAGTTCATCGCACAGTATGGACAGCCTCCTTCATCTGGTGGTTCTAGTGCGGAGTGATTTAGGTATGTTCTGTTATTGTCATGTATATTTTGGAGTTGGTGAGAATTTGATACATTCTGATGGTTTCTGTGTATATTTGGAGTTGATACATTCTGGTGGTTTCTGTATATATTTGGAGTTGATACATTCTGATGGTTTGGTTGTGGATGTTGGTGTGGATTTTTTGATGTTGGTTATGTTTGGATATTGGTTGATGTTGAAAAATATGCATGATTTGGTTATATCTATATGTTTGGAAATGTTTTGGTATAGTTGTTATATATATATGCTCGAAATGGAGTTGTTTTGATATAATTGTGGTTGTGTGTGGCTGGAAACAAGCACTGCTGGTCGGATGCAAAAAAATATACCCAGATTTCCAACGGCGAGCAACGGCTAAATGGTCACTTACTTCAAACGGCCTCCAACGGCGACCAACGGCAAATTCCAACGCCTTCCAACGGCATTCCAAAGGCAATTTGGTCAACAGGATTTGCCACGTTGGCAAACTTGCCGTTGGAGGCCGTTGGTATAACCCCGTTGGTGCCGTTAGAGGCCGTTGGAAGCCGTTGAATCGTATACCAACGGCATTTCCAACGGCGAGCAACGGCTTTCCAACGGCCTCCAACGGCCATCCGCCGTTGGAAACAGCCCTTTCTCTTGTAGTGGGTGGGCCACCACCTCTCAGCTAATGCCTGAATGAGAGGTCGATCAAAGGACTGAACATGCCTAATCGACAAAAAAAAACAAAAGGGCTAACCTGTAGTCTCTCAGCAATAGGACCGGGAAGAGAATCATAAAACTGGGTAATGCACTTAGCCCAACTACCCCGACAATGAATGTAATGGTCCTAAAGATAAGTTATGAATTAATAATTTTTGATAGAGTAACAGTTAATTAATATGATTATGTGATGTACATATAAAAATAACCAAATATACTAATGTGCAATTTATACCTGTACGGTCGTCATAGCGGATTCGGCTCTATGCCAATAACCATCTGGAAGCTCGTGTAGTACACGTAGATCGTCTGCTGAAACTCCAGGTGGCGGCGGAACATGTAACGGTCCAGCTTGCTCCGCTGGATGTCTGTGAACCGTTCTTCGAGAGATTTTGGTTGGACGCGGCGGCATTTCGTTTAGATTTTCTAATTAAAAAAAAAAAATTAAAATGAAAATGGAAGAAAAAATGGAAAAGGGAGGGAGGGACGGGTATTAGTAGGGGGGAGGGGGGGCGGCGTCCATTTTATGGGCGCCTGCTATTCAGGCGTCCACTAAATGGGCACCTGGCCACTGGAAGCCCACCTCGGCTTCAGGGCTGAATATTCAGCCCTGAAGTCATTGAAGATGCCCTTAGGACGGTTTGCTTTATTTCAAATACATTCATGTCACTCTACAACTTGATGCTTATTTTTGAAAATCTCCTATGGTTTTTTTAAAAGAGAACTTACCATTACTGCTAGCTAACCACTCCTAATAATCATTATCTACGTTAATTTCTAGAAGCATCCTACTAATTTCATGCTTATATGGATTGGTAACTGGATGTAGCCATGGCTGCCATTCTTCATTGTTGATGATTGTTGAAACTATTGCATCAGTTTTTTTCCAAAATTATTATATTATTCCAGCCCACTCTATTTATAAAAGATTGATGATTATATCATGGATCAAACCATAAACGTGTTTCTCTTCCATTTTTGAAATGTCTTTCGAAAAACCACTTTCCTATATTTCTATAATTTAGAATTTGTTTCAAAGCATTGGATTAATTTCTTTTTAATATGGAATTCCAAAAGATTGATGATTATTATACCATGGATCAAACAGACTCAATATCCAAAGATCTTCAGAATAGTTTATAGTGGCATGTGTAGCTTAAATCTGCAATGCTTCTTAACCTAATTCCTCCTCCGTTTTTGGGGCTGCATACTTTTTCCCATGACATTTTATGATAATTTCCCTCAATAAAATTTCTGCACATCTCCTCTCTATCTTTTTTACCGATGCTATAGGAATATGATAAGTCTCAAGCAGTACAGAATAATTGCATGTATGTCAGTCTTTAATAATTCTGTTTTTCCTGCTGTAGAGAGTAGTTTGCTTGCATTATAGAAGGTTGACCTATTTCAGAATTAATCTTGATGTAGTGTGAAATTTTGATCAATTTTATCATAATGTATAAAACTGCCTTAATCGACTGTCATATACTGTAATTTTAACCCCGTTATTTTATGATGATGACGAAGAATAAGCCCGACGTGTTACTACTTGTCAATCTATAGAATTTACTTCTGAATGATAAACAAAACCAATAATCTATTTTATGGCCACGTTTAAGTATTTACCTCACTCCATATTGAAATACCAAATCCATTTCAACCTAATCCCAATATAAGGTAAAACCTTTCACATAACTCCTCACACCTCCCCTTCCTCTTCCTCCTCCTCCTCCCCCTCCCCCTCCCCCTCCCTCTCCCTCTCCAATCTCACCATGTCAACCTCCAACGACACCGCGGAAAACATCGAAAAGCCCTTAAAAAAAATCCCGGACATAACCGGCACCCCGATCCTAACAGCCATCAAAGACCGCCTCGACTTCCTCCGCAACCAAGGCCAGTACGAATACTTCCAATCCCGAGTAAAGAAAAACTACTCAACCGTACTACGCATGAACATGATCCCGGGCCCCTACGCCGCGAACCCGAAAATAGTCGCCCTCTGCGACGCCGTCTCTTTCCCGACCCTCTTCGACCCTTCCAAGGTCTCCAAAGTCAACTCCTTTACCGGGAATTACATGCCCGCTTTGTCATTTACCGGCGGGTACCGGGTCTGCGCCTACCTCGACCCGTCCGAGCCCACCCACACGAAAATCAAGCAGGTGTTCTTCAATGCGCTGGCCGCTAAAAAAAGCACGTTTATACCAACTTTCGTGGGTATTTTCAATTCCATGTTTGATAAGATGGAGGCTGAGGTGGAGAGCAAGAAGAAGGCGGAGTTTACGAAGTTTAACGAGGCTGCTGTGTTTGAGTTTGTTGGGCTGGCTCTCGTTGGGCCGAAGCCCGGCCGTGAAGTTTTTAAGAGTGCGCAGAAGTTTGTATTCTTTCAGTTTCATCCTATCATGGGGCTTCCGACTGCCGTCGAAGAGCTCGCTTACCATAAGTTTCTGTACCGGTGCATTGTTGCGAAGTCGAGTTATAAGATTTTGTATAAGTACTTTAGTACTGGCGGGTCTTGGATACTTGACAACGCTGAAGAGGTAATTCATATTATCACTGTTCATCCTAAACAGTACATTATTTGCGTAGGTTAGCATAATAGTATTGATCTGGCTAAAATGAAGCATATGTGATGGTGAATGTTAGCAAGATATGACTGACTTTGTGAGATGCATAGGTCGGTCTATCAAGAAAGGAAGCGATCCACCACCTCATATTCACATGGGTAATAAACGCCTACCTCGGCATCCGAGCCTGCCTGATGCGCCTGTTCAAATGGATCGTAGCATCTGGACCGGAGCTCCAAGAAAAGCTAGCGCGGGAAGTCCGTTCGGTCGTCCGATCCGAAGACGGCAAGATCACACTCGCGGGCATCGAGAAAATGGAACTGGTAAAATCGGTGGCCTACGAGTCCTTCCGGTTCGACCCGCCGGTCCAGGTCCAGTACGGCACCGCGAAATCCGACCTCGTCATAGAGAGCCACGACGCCAAGTACCAAGTCAAGAAAGGCGAAATGCTCTGCGGGTTCCAACCGATGGCGACCCGGGACCCGAAGATATTCGACCGGGCGGACGAGTTCGTGCCCGATAGGTTCGTGGGGGACGGTAAGAAGTTGGTGAAGCACGTGTTGTGGGCTAACGGGTACGAAACGGATGCTCCGAAAGCGGATAATAAGATATGTGCTGGGAAGGATTTGGGGGTTTTGGTTGGGAGGTTGCTGATTGCTGTTATGTTCTTGAGATATGATAAGATTGGTGGGGTGGTTGGGAAGACTATGGAGGAGGTTGATGTTATTGTGAATGAGTTGACCAAGGCGGCGGTCTGAGTCTCCGTGGCTTTTTTATCATTTAAGCACTTTGAGTTATAGTACTACTAGTACTACGTCATGTCCACATGGTTTGATAGTAAATGCAATGCGTGCTCATATATATATATATATATATATATATATATATATATATATATATATATATATATATATATAGAGGGCGGTGGTTGCAGTTTCTTTGTTAGCGTATCTTGCTTCGTGGTGTGCTCTCGCCTTAATGTATACATTCATTGCATCATAGACGTTATCTTAATATATATATATAAAATAAATGATCTTGTCTCTGACCAATAGGTTTTGCATGATGCTGTTATGGCTTAACGACAAGTTACTTTAGTTTTTATATGATTTTTCCTTTCATGGACGTGGACCAAAGAATAGTTGTTGAGCTGCCTGAATGCAAAAATACTATAATCAATGAAGAATGTAATTAACTTGTCGTATTTTGTTACTTAATTACTTGTTCTACTGAAGAATCTAGTGTGATTGTGGAGTTTATATACTTAATTCGGTCCCTTTTGGAATTCAAATACAATAGGATAGTACATATATACGAAGTGGGTGAAAGGGGTGAGACATAAATGATGATCTCGAAAAGCATACTTTTCAAGTTTGACAACATGCACCAATGTACCACAATAATTAGTAAAAGAGGTGCCCTGGTTAAATTCGGGTAATTTAATCCGACGCCCGTTGGATCCAATCTGAAGTACCATCGACTTGGATTAAGTATGTGAGTGCTTAAAAACTACTGTATTGGTTGGAATGTAGTATGGATACCGTTGTCGTACTTTTGATTTTGAGTATCTGTTACAGATTCTTTTAGAAAATAGTTCAGTTCTATCGAGTATAAAAAAACTATCAAATTATTTCCATTAGGATTCAACAAATTTTTCTAATGACGTTACTGAATTTAAAGTTTTGTGTCACTTTTATCAATTCAAGAACACAGTAGAAAATGTTTTCGATAATTACCAAAAAAGAGTTATCAAAGTAGAGATTGAAAAAGATGATTTTCACAAAATCTAATTATCAAATGCATGCTATAATACTGCTTATATAGATGATTTTTGGATGCGAAGAGGGGTTGCTTCTCTTTCGAGAAACTGTTAGAGACATTATCGGACGAAGAGTAGCATTCATCAGGAAGAGTTGCAACTTTCCGAACGGATATGGTTATTCACTGCCATTGTTTACTGTGCGATCCATAGTACAACCAACCGACCGGTGCACTACAAGATACACAATAATTTCCGATGGCTCAATGCCGTCGGCGGTCGTCGTGAGTCGTTGGAAATCCCGTCGGAATACAGAACATGGATTTCGACCATTTCCAACAGAATCGACGACTGCTTTCCGATAGTCTCCGACGGCTTTTTCAACGGCAGTTCCAACGTTTTCTTCTGACGGTGCTGACATCCACATGACTTAAAAACACGTTAGAAAACCGTCGGAAGCCGTCGAAATATTTCGACCTGTTAACCGTCGGAAGCCGTTCGTAGACGTCGGGAATCTGGGTAAACAAAAATTCAACAGCCTAACAGCACGTCAATATCAATATATATCACAACATATCAAAATCAATGTATACATATCAGATATATAAGTTAAAATCAATATCAATATCAATAATAATATAAAACTCAAACATTACCGTCTCAAACTCAAATATTTTCAATCAATATAAAACAAACCGCTCATCATCACTCAACTGCAATATCTACATCCAACATCAATGTACAATGTATACATCCAACATCAAACCCCACAAATCAACATCATACATCACATGTCCACAAATCAACCTTATCATCTCTCATTTTATATATACACAAGTTTAAAAAACAAAAACTGTAAAATGTATCTCATGACTCATCATTGGCTCCTGAACCACCAGACGAAGGGAATGCTCCATGACGCTCCATATACTCGGCCAAACGCTAATTCAGCTGCTCCATTTGCGCTGTTCGGAGCCGGTCCTACTCCTGCAGTTGTGCAACCTGTTGTCAAAGCTCATTGATCTCAGCATTGTCCTGAGCCTTTTGATAGGCCCGAGCCTACAAAACAAGTCGAAATATGTTTAAGTTGTTACGTAAGTTTTATAAAAATTAAGCAATTTTTACAACTTAGTTAATTTTTATAAATTACCGATTGATTGTCGTAACCATTTCGCTTATTTCTTTGTGTTGGGTCCATAATGAAGTCGAAGATAGCGTCCTCCTAATCGGTGGTCAATTGCTCCCCTCCCGAATGTTGAAGCATCCGTGCACGTGCTTGAATAAATCTTTCCTACAATGCAAAATTAAATACAATTAAATATTACATGACATTATTGTAATATGTTATAATAATTAATTAAAATGATCATTATTAATAACTTATAATTTAAAATATACGTACATGTGCGGCGTATGCTTTACCATCCTCATGCTAGGCATACTTACGAGCCATCTGCTTTCGGTAGCAATCTAACCACCGTAAGTGGCGCGTCTTGCGACGGGCTGCTGCAATCACCTCCGCTGCGAACGATCTCACTTTGAGACGAAGGGGGGGAACCGGACTGTGAAAAACTCCGCCGTCTAAAAAAAGACATCTGTAATACTTATCATATACATATTATTTTATTATGGCAGAACATATCATTCAATTATGAGTAAACATATCACAAAAAAAGTGTAACATCAATACTTCCATAAATTACCTTTTTTCAACATGTATACTATTAAATCAGTCCTCATCGTTTTCTGATTCAGACTCGGTCTCGTACTCTATATTGTTTTCCTTTGTGGTCTCAAATGCTTATACTAATACATTTGATTCATCGTTTAGAGGTCCAAAATCGGTTTGATTATTTGTTATTGTAATTTCGTCATTTTCCTCGATATCCGCTTGGTACGCTTGTTCGTCTGGAATATTCTTTCCATCAAACGTAAATCTTGCATTCGTTTTAAAATTTACCGACCAATCTGCTTTGTCTCTTTTTAGAGATGGATAAGGAGCATAGTAAACTTGTAGGAATTGTTTTGCTAGTATAAATGGATCATACTTATGATAACGTGATGTATGCTTTATTTCAATAATATTATATTTTTTTGGTGTACGTTGATTCCAGAACTTGGAACATTACTGAACCATTTGTATCTAAACAGATATACTTCTTCCGTAGGTCTGGTGAAATATGTTAATTGCAAAACCTGAGTTAACATGCCGTAAAAATAATTTATGTGATCATTTGGATCGTCACTACCTTTAACATATACACCGGTATTGTTAGTAAATTTTTTAGCCACATATTCTTTGGTGTTGAATTTGTATCATTGACAAGACTTTTCTTTTTTGCCCATCGCAAGATGTTTCAACCATTCGTCGACCACACAATTTACCAGATCATATACGTGGTTCGAAAACCAAGTAGTTTTGCTGACATCGCCGCTTGGATGCTGTGATTCGTAAATACTGCATATATAGATAATATATTGCATTATAATTAATATACACATGTATTATTCAAGTAAATAATTTTAGATGTGTTATTTAATAATATCTAACAAATGGAGCAACTTCTGCATAATTAAGAAGAACATATGTGTGGGCTACATGGTGATCTCTGTCGTCTAACCATACTTCCACACATTTTCCAATAGGGCGTCCCTACTGTCTAAAAATAGATAGCATTGATTCAGAAGAATCTTGTTCAATGCCCTCATCATTTCACGTAGCACTTTCAAAAGATAAGTCACATGGTCACTGAAATAATGAGAGAAAAGGAACGAAGCTTCTTCTTCGATATATGATTGCATATAGAACCTTCAACTCGTGCTTTTTGTCTCACTTTTTTATTTAGATGATTTAAGTACATGTTAAGAATAATTATAATTAAATTTTATTACATATAATTAAGCTAAAATTTAATATACTCAATATTAATACATTTTAAACGGATACATCCATCCATATTGCACAGGATCTCGAAGACGTGCTTCAAACGGAAGATGAACAGGTAAATGCTCTATTACATTAAAGAAACCTAGAGGAAATATTTTCTCCAGTTTGAAGAGCAGTATATGAATCTCTTCCTCAAGTTTACGTAGACGATCAAATTTTAACGTAGTTGAACAAAGCTCCTTATAAAACAAACTAAGTTCTATTACAACCATCCAAACTTTTGTAGGCAACAATATTTTGAAAGCGACGGGTAACAAATGTTCCATCATTACATGATAATCACGAATTTTCATCCCACTCGGTTTACCGTTCTTATAGTCGACACATCTACGAAGATTAGAGGAAATCCCATCAGGAAATCTTAATCCTTCCACCCACTTAACAGTACTTTAACTTGGTTACTGTCAAGCTCATAGCATGCTTTGGGTTTTTTTGTGTCATTTGGCTTCATATGAAGCTCTGGACGATTGCATATTGCCTATATATCACGTCTTGATTTCGAATCATCTTCAGTCTTTCTTTAACATTCTGAACTGTGTTAAATACATTATCGAACACATTTTTCTCGGTGTGCATGACGTTGATATTATGTCGAATTAGGAGATTTTTCCAGTAAGGCAACTCCCAAAATATATTTTGTTTGCACCAATTATGAATTGTCAATTTACCTTGAATTTCAATTTGTTCGCCAGTTTCATGTATCTTTGGATAATCCTTTACAATGTCATAAATATCTTCGCTTGACCAAATCATTGGTGGTCACAAGGTCTCAAGTCTATTACTTGTAAAGTTTTTTTTTCTTTTCTAAAAGGACGATTAATATGGAGAAAGCACCGATGACAGTTAAACAACGAAATTTTCTTCCCATGCGGTAAAGAAAATGCTCGTGTTTCTGTGAAGTTGTATTTTGATTTCATCGCAGTATATTCTACAGTTACTGATAGTTGAGTACAGCTTGTACAACCATCCCAAAGGGGTTTCATAGCAGCATTTGATAAATCATAAAGAAAATTTGCTCCAATACTTGGTTCTTCTTCGACATTAACATCGTTACCATCAACCTCAATAGTATGGAACATTGAACGTGCTGCATCTTCAACCATATCTTCTATGAGATTCATTGGAACAATTTCGATATCCACCTCCTCCTCCGAATGTACGGGATTAGGTAATATAAGTTCTCCATGACGATCTCACACCAAATAATTCGACACGAATTTCTTCGTCGTTCCCATTATTACTTAAAGCGAAATCTATAAAGATGTGTACACCATTTTGAAAATGTTCACTTATTGAGCCTCCAATTTCTTTTCTTTGTTGGTACATCCAGCTTCGATCGATAAAATAATTGACCGTTTTTCCTAACATAAAAAAACTTATTAATCATTTACGTATTGACATTTTATTTTTCAATTAAATCATACATTTAAATTTTCACAAATATATAATATTATTCTATTTAATTTTATTTTCAAATGGATTTACACAACTTATTATATGAATATAAGCTACAATTTTTAGGTTATTGTTTTATACTTTGATTGTTGGTTATCCTACTTCCTATTACAAACACAGTAGTCATTATATTTTATAAATCATTTCATTTTAAACGATTCAACAAAATTTTGGTAGCACTTTCCCTTTGTTCTCTGTATCGTACACACATGCGTGTACACAGGGAACAAAAATAAAGTGCTGTCGAAATTTTGTGAACCGTTTAAAATTAAATGATTTGAAAAATATAATTATTTTATTATGTTTGTAACTTGTCCAATACGGGGATAAATCCAACAAATATTGTATCGAATGAATATAAATGTCCGTTCTGTGGTAAAAATGAATATCCATACAACGATCATATACAATACTTGTCAGACGGGGCTAAAAACTCTCTAAGGGATTTATAAAAAGTATAGCGTATTATACCAAAAAAATTACAATAATTTATTTGCATTCTAAGAAACACATACACTTAATCGTCGTTTTCATTATCTTAAAAACGCATACACTACATCCTGAGCATCGACTCTAATTAATCCAAACTAACCCTAATGCGTGTATCACTAATTAATCAACACATATACACAAATTAATGCACATATACACTAAATAAATTTTTCTCTCAACATTTAAATGAGAAACAATTATAATAACAACCTAATTAGCATTCAATAGGGTATAACAAACAACCAATGGAGTATTATACAACTATAACAATGAATTTACCCTAATTTAACAAATCAAAATTAATAAGGGTTTAGGAATAAAACCTGATTGAAGATTGATGGTATTGCAATCATCAATAGAATTATTTTCCAACGACAGAAGTAAGTTCAGTACTTTCTACCTCCTTTAAAATTCTTTTAAAATATTTCTATTCATAAATACTTTCAAATAATACTATTATTATTTTCCCCAAAAACTTTTGACAAACAATTTTCAAAACACTGAGGTTTAAGTTCTCAAATTCAGCTTAAATCATTTTTATTATAAACCATATTTATATAGATTCACTTTCTTATATAAAAATCATTTCACAAATGTATATCTTTGTTTATATTATAATAAATAACCTCAAATAAATTAAATTACCTAACATTATCACCGTACGCCTAATAGTCAAACTATAAAACTTAATTCGTAAGGTGTTCATTTCAATGTTCCCCAATTACTATCTACCATACCCTTGCCGTGAAAAGGTAAAAATGCTCATAAACTGGCCGAACACAAATAATCAAATAATAAATGATAATAATATAATATTATCATTTCCTAACAAATAAACACATCATAAATAACTTTATCAATTTTGAAAATTATTCTTTTATATATAAAATATAATCCTAGGTAAAATTATTTCATCTATTAATTTCAAAACCAATATTATGTCAATTTTCCTTATTTAAGTGTTTAGAAATCTCTATCGATACCGTTGCGTCTCCATACCAACTAGAATTCATAAACCACTCAACATATAAATCAACACAATATAAACATTTTTATAGCACCAACAAATACGCGCTCACACACACGCACACTCACACTTAAACTCATTCTAGGGTGCTACTAACCCTATCCCTAATGAGTTTACCCCACCAAAGCCTAGGTGTTCGCTCAACCTAAGCTCTGATATCACGCTATAAAGACCTGGCTTTTCGACCGTCATAAAGACCTGTCTTTTCGACCATCAAAAATCAACATTAATACATCCTTGGTATTCATGTGCCGAGTATCCAAGTGCCGAAAAGACAGATTATTGGGGTGAAAGAAAGAAAAGACAGAACAAAATCTCACATCATGACGAGTAATATATAATATACAACAGAGCTTTATAAAAGAAAACTGTAATATACATACGTCAATCAGAGTAAAGTAACCAATCATCAACCTAGACAATTATAACAACCGGTCCTTAAAAATGCTGATAAATACAAAACAACAAATGCGGCGGAAAATAAAGATACATGAATACGTCTTGGCGGAATCCAGCTCTTCTCGTGAAGCTTCAAGGCATCCAAATTAAATATGGAAATATGCTCGAGCTGACCCGTGCATTATAAGAAAATACGCTCGGATTAGTCTAGTAAACCAACATGAGAAACGTACATCATATGGAATTTAGTGTTATAAAACTTTAAGAAACAAAGGTATCTCATAAAAATACGTCGCACATAAACACGAATGGGTTTTAACTTACGATAACCAAACCATCTATATTAAATATTCTGATATTATAATAATGTCTATGGTTTAAAATAAATATTGAATTATACCCGAAATGGTTACATTAATTAAATTCCAGTATAGTAAGTATACAACTAAGTCCGTAAAGGCACGTAATGGAAAATGGATTCCATCAATGACAAGATTACTGGGGTACTGCCTATCCCAGTACACCTCTAGAAAAATATACCAAGGGCAAACCTATTGCCCCTTACAAATTAGTACCAACCTACCCCATACTAGATAGTACCGATTATGTCATCACCTTGGTAGTCGACCAACAACAATACCGAGTCACAAACATACATAAATTGGTCGATATCGATCTAGATCGGGTGCTACCATACCCTAATGGTAGCGAGCCATATAGCCCTGAAGCATATCCCATGTTTTAGTCATTCCCGGTTGGTGAGGCTTGAGGCAGCGTTTTACATTTTTCCATAAATCCCACTTGGAATTCTAACACCGCCCTCCAAGCAACAATACAAAGCCAGCATTCATCCATACAAATTGTTCAAGATATGAGCAAACTGAAGGCACTACTTCAACTATATCGACACATTTTATTTATTAAAATTCACAACTTAAATACTCCGCTCAAATACCCCATTCGTAGTGCCAAACACATTCCCCGTTAACTCAACTTCACCGCTCAAATGCCCCGCTCAAATGTGCCGTTTAGATTTTCCATTTTCGTTCTTTAAGAGCCACCCTTTAGTGTGATCCACGTTGGCGGTTGACTTAAAAAACATTTTTTCATGCAATTAGCCAAGCCCAAACCAAAACGTCGGACTCGCGGTTTACAAAGCAAATTATCGGTTTACCGCTATGATTCAATGGAACAGGTTGTCGGATCTGGACACAAAAACTGTTAGATGAACATTACAAGCTCAAGTGACCAGATTTATACCGCAGGATTCAAAGCTTTATTGGACCCATTTAGGCTATGCAAAAAATTTATCCAACAAATTTTTATTTTAGACCTTTAAAAATCTTATTTCAGGCTTAGATCCATTCGAAACTTATTATGAAAATACATTCACTACTAAAACTACGGTATATAGCGACAGGAGACTTTCGACGGCAGCTTCCAACGGCTAGCCATTTCGGTGGCTAAATTGTATATTTGCATTTGAGCTAGCATTTGGTTAGCTAGGATTGATGTGAATGATTTTGTGAATGGTTTGTTAAATTCCGGAAACAATAATTAAAATACATTAATCGTATTTAAACCCTTAATCGTTTATATAAAACATGAATAATATATATATATATATATATTCGAAATAGTAAAAATCATATAATATAGTATATATTTAATAATATAGTAAAATGTAAATAAACTATTGTACAAATGTTAATATATGTTATATAATGAACTAATCGTGCATAATATTGATATATAATGCTAATATTTATAATCTATGAACAAAGTAGACGTGCATAATGTGTCTTATTTTTTATAAATCCCTTAGAGAATTTTTGGCCCCGTCTGACAAGTATTGTATATGATCGTCATATGGATATTCGTTTTTATTACAAAACATACATGCATATTCATCTGTTACAATATTTGTCGGATTTGTCCCTGTATTGGACAAGTTACCAACACTATAAAGTAATTATATTTCGTAAATCATTTCATTTTAAACGGTTCATAAAATTTCGACAACACTTTCTTTTTGTTCCTTGTGTACACGTATTTGTGTACGATACACGGAACACGAGGGAAGTGCTGCCGAAATTTTGTGAAATCATTTAAAATAAATTGATTTATAAAATATAATTACTACTGTGTTTGTAATGGGAAGTAGGATGACTGACCATCAAAGCAAAAAAATAATATAGAAGCTAAAAATTTAATATTATATTCATTTCAAGGCGCAAAACCAATTTCAATGCTCAATAAGGTGTAAGAAGACGCAAAAAGGCGCAAATTAGTAAATTCAATAACATTATAAATAAATACATTTTAATTAAAAAATAAAATGTCAATCCACTAAATTAAATGATTAATACTAATTTTAATTTCTATTATAGGTTTTAGAGTAGGAAAAATGGTCAATTATTTTGGTGATCGGAGCTGGATGTTTAAACGACGAAGGGAAATTGGAGCCTCAATAAGTGAACATTTTTATAATAGGGTATATGTGTTTGTGGAATTCGCTTTAAGTAATAATGGAAATGACGAAGAAATTCGTTGTCCATGTAGTAGGTGCAAACTGTTGAAGCATTTGATACCGGATAAGGTTAGAGTTCATTTGCGCCAATACGATTTCGTGCTGAATTATTTGGTATGGGATCATCAAGGAGAAATTGTAGCACCTAATCAAGAAAAGTCAGAGGAAGAGATTGGTGATGAAATTAGTATGAGGAATCTCATAGAACATATGGTCGAAGATGCAGCATGATCAATGTTCCTTACCGTTGAAGTTGATAATGACAATGTAAACATGGAAGAGGAACCAACTGTTGGAGCGAAAAAATATATGATTTATTGGATGCTGCAAAGAAACCCGTATTGAATGGTTGTTCAAGCGGCACTCAATTATCAGTAACTGCGGAGTACATTGCGATGAAATCAAAATACAACCTCAAAGAAGCCGGATTTACAGCTATTGTACAAGATGAAAAACGACATATGCTACCCGATAACTTAATGTGCAAAAATCATTATGAAGTAAAAAAACTTATGTCTGCATTCGGTTTGCGATATCAAAAAATAGATACTTGTTTAAATGGTTGCATGTTGTTTTGGAAAGAAGACATCAATCTTAGGAATTGCAGAATATGTAACCAGGAAAGATACAAACCAAGAAAAAAGAAAGGAAAATAAGTTCCATACAAGCGTATGCAATACTTACCTATCACTCCTAGACTTCAAAGGTTATATGCATCATCTGTAATAGTGCATCATATGAGATCGCACAATGTGACAACACAGGAAGAAGGTACGTTAACACACCCTGTTGATGGTGAAGCATGTAAGCATTTTGACAAGAAATATCCCACATTCGCAGTGGAGAGCCGTAACGTTAGGCTTGGTTTATGTATGAAACCATTTTCCCAGTTTGGTTATAAATATTCATCTTGACCTATAATCGTTACAACTTACAATCTACCTCTGTGGATGTGTATGAAAACTCCATATATGAATCACAACATCCAAGCGGCGACATAAGCAAAGATTTCGCTACTTGATTTTCGAACTACGTTTATGATCCGATAAATTGTGTGATCGATGAAGGATTAAAACATTTAGAGATGTGACCAAAAAGAAAAGTTAAGACATATCCAATATTCTTCGTCAATGGATATAAATTCAACACCAAAGAATATGGTGCTAAAAAATTAACTAACAATACTGGTATGTTTGTTAAAGGCAATGATGATCCAAATGATCATATAAATGATGTTTATGGCGTGTTAACCTAGGTTTTGCAATTGACATATTTCACTAGACCTACGGAGTAAGTTTTTTTGTTTAGATGCAATTGGTTCAGCAATGTTCCAGGTTCTGGAGTTATCATGCATCCAAATTATAACCTTATAGAATTAAAACATACCTCGCATTATCAAAAGTACGATCCTTTTGTACTAGCCAAACAAGCCCTACAAGTTTATTATACCCCTTATCCATCTCTAAAAAGAGATAAAGCAGACTGGTTGACAGTTTTTAAAACAAAAGCAAAATTTACGTTTGATGGAAATAATATTCCAAATGAACAAGCCTATCAAGCAGATATCGAGAAAAATGTTGAAATAACAATAACGGACGATCACACAGATTTTGGACCTCTAAATGGTGAATCAAATGTATTGGTAGAAGCATTTGAAACTATAAAGAAAAACGATATGGAGTACGAAACCGAGTCCAAATTCGAAAACGACGAGGAATGATTGCTAATATACAGTTTAATATAAGGTAATTTATGCGACTATTCATGTTACAGTTTTCTCATCAATTATGATATATTTTCTCATAATTATTATGAATTATATGTTCCGACATAATAAATTGATATGTACGTAACAGGTATTATGTCTTTTTTCGAAGGTGTAGCTCCTTCCACTCTGGTTTCCCTCTTCTTCTCGAAGAGGGAATAGATGTGATGACAGTGGCCCTTCGGAGCCAGCAGCATGACCATTAGTGTATTTACAGGCCAAAGCCGATGGATCGTAAGCTTTAAAATTAATAGCATAGCGTTAGAATATTTTGTTTACGATATATATAATAGTCTAAAGCTATGTTTCAAATGTAACACAGGGTATTTGATCTAGAGCCATCGGGAGTTGTTCTTAGTATTTCCAAGCAGGCATATATGAGTAGGATTACTGGTTGTTGGCCCTAATGGAGTAAGATCCCTCACCCAATCAGAGAGAGCATCTGGCAGGACTTTTTGGAGAGTTTAAATTTACATATTTGTAAATTACTATTTTACAATTTGTTGACTACATAAAAATGTACAACTTATATTTAATTTTCTCAATGTGCAAGGTTCCATAGATCTACAGGAAGTAGACATTTTCCTTGTGCAATGCTACTGGAATTCTAATATAGCAAAGAATTATCGGGACACGATGTTGGGCCTTAGGAAAGCTGGGAAGAATTCAAACTAGATGAGTGCCAGTGTATGGGATCCTTGGGTTGCCTAGTGGAACAACGATCAGTTCAAGGTAATTAATCTATCATATATATCTCATTACTTTATTTTACAGCTATTAGATATATTGTTCAATTATGTAAATTTGTAGGCGGAGTCACAGAGGAATTCTACAAATAGAAATAAGTACCCAGTAACACATAGTGGTGGTTCCAAGTCATTCCAACATCATCGTGAGGATTTGATAAGTTTATTAATTGCGATTATAAACAGTTATTACATTTAAATAGTTTAAGTTATAAGTTATTAATAAACAGTTAATATAAATAGTAATATACATTATTTACTACAGGAAAGAGCACGTCGACGTCCGATCTCATACATGGAAGTGTTTGATCATACCCATGCCATAAAGCAAACGGACGAAGCTGGGAACGTTACATATACATGGGAAGATGAGAATAAGGCGACGGCTGCATATGTATGCATATTTTGAATTTTAAGTTATTTTGATTGATTAGTTTAAGTAATTAGGTTTGAAGAATTAAAATAATGTCGTGTTAATTTCAACTGTAATTATCTTAGCACTATAGGAAAAGTTTCAAGAGGCATGGGCATAGATGCTAGAGGGATTGGACCGCGATGAGTTGACCCACAAGGAGGAACACGCTATTTTTGACTCTATCATGGAACCTACGCAGCGAAATCGGCGTTTTGGCTATGGAAACCAAGCGGTAATTTATAAAAATAAACTATCTTATAAAAGTTACACAATTATTATAAAAGTCGTCAAACAGTTCTATAACAGTATTTTCTATTCGCAAGCTAGGGCATTACAACAAGCATACCAAAAAGAGCAGGACAAAGCCGAGATAAAACAGCCGAGAGCCATGGTCGAGCAGCTGCAGGAGCAGGACCGTCATCACGCTATACAGATGGAGCAGTTGAATCAGCGCTTGGTGGAGTACGTGCAACAACATGGTTTATTTCTTTCGTCATCCGGTGCTTCCGGAGGCAAGGATGGCTCTTGATAGGTGTGCTTTTCTGTGTTTATGCTTGGATGTTTTATATGTTGACTTGGAGTTGGTGAGGATGATTTGTTTTGGTATGTTTGATACACTTTGATGAGAGATTGGATGTGTTGTGTTGATTAGGTACATTTTGTGGAGTTGTTTGATGTTTGACATTGATTAGCCTATGTTTTGTTGGATGTTTGAGGATATTGGATGGTTGATTTTGTATATATTGGAGTTTATGATCTTGATTTTGTATATATTGGAGTTTATGAATTTGTATATATTGGAGGTTATGGTTTATATTATAGTTGGTATAATATATGATGTTGGTTATATATATATATATATATATATATCCGAGTTATCTATGTGGAATGGAGTTAAGAAGTATATTGATATATATTGAGAATTATCTATGTGGAATGGAGTCAAATAGTAGCAGGTAAAAAAATAAACCCAGATTTCCAACGGCTCTCGATGGCTAGCAACGGCTTATGAGTCATAGAATTCCGACGGCTTTCGATAAATTATTGGTTTCGAGGGTAAGAGGTTAGTCATCGAAATTCGTCGCTATAGTGTCGTTAGTAGCCGTCGAAGGGCGTCGGAAGAAAGCTATCGACTATGTCGAAAGGCGATATAAGTCGTGGAAGCTATTCCTACGGCTTTACCGTCGGATTTCAACGGCCGCCGACGGCTAACTGCCGTCGGAATAGCCATGCAGTCTTGTAGTGATTATATAGCATTTTTTTGAAAATAGTTTAAAATTACATGGCCCAAGCCTATCTATCTCAAACAAATGGTTACACATAACCAGCCCCGTTTCTTATTACAGCAAAACACATTCAACCCTAGGGTTTCTTTCTATCTACCGACGCTAACTTTCGCTTCTAAAGATAAAAAAAGGCAGACGATGTTTCTGTCGTTCCTCAACTCATCTTACTTCGACTTTTGCTCGATTTCCCTCTTTCCTAATATGAGAGGCAATCATTAAATTCCCTACCTAAACCCCATAGTTGAGGATTAGGGTTTACTCCCCTTTCAACTGCTTTTTCCAATCTAATAATATTATCAGATCTAGAGTCATTGCAACCTAGATCTGGTAATTTTAGCTCATACTAGCCTTCTCTAAGGTGATTATTTGTTGTCCTTGAAGTTTCAACACTTGAGGTTTGTTACAGATTGACCCAAGTCATTACGATTACTGTCTACTTCAAATTCATCTAAAATCACGTTGCTAACATTATTTGCTATATGATAAGAGGCGCTCGGCTGATGAATATAACTTTCGACATACTTGTTGCCAGCTTCAATAGCCCATTGTTCATATAAGTGAATAGCTCTTGTTTGCTCTTTCTTCCTCTTTTTCGATCTGCTAAATATAATATTGCTTTATGTTTCAACCAGTATCCTCCTTTTTTCTTTAGCAGTTGCTTTACTGTTATGAACTCTACTGTTACCGTCTTTCGATATATTGTAGGTTACTGCTTTTATAATAATGCTTGCATATTCTCTTTCCTCTGGTTTTGGACTAAAATCTTTAATGACATGGTTTGCTGTTTCCTTTAGTGACATGATGTTGCTTTGCTGTAACCCCAAATTAGTCTTTGCTGCATTCCATACATACTAATAATATATATACATTCAAAAAATAGATGCTCACTAGATTTTGGAAATACTTCGCATAAAGGGCAATTAGTAATATCTGTTTACCTCATTTACTTATTCTATCCCTTGTTGGAATTTTATTGTTAATTGCAAAGAAAGTGCAGAATGCCATCTTAGGGCATCTCCAGTGGTCTTGTTGCATCCTGAATCCAATCAAAAAAAACCCCAGTCGTGCAATTCAACCTTAATATTAAGTGTAATGTTTAGGATCTTGAACTGGGCTTAGGCGCCCATTAAATGGGCGCCCAAGCCCAACCCTAAACGGGCCCCCCTTCTCCGCTGCCAAACGCCTCCAACGGCTATAAACAGCCGTATTCTGAACTCCAACGGCTATAAACGGTCATATTTTGTTCCCAACGGCTATAAACGGTCATATTTAAAATTACAACGGCTATAAACGGTCATATTTGTGATTTCATTACATATATAGGACTATTTTTCAGATTGTAATACACACATTTCTTCTTCTATTTCAATTATATTCTCAATTCCATAATATTGAAAGTATGTCTCATCCTTTTCAATCATATACCGAAACGATGAATATGGATAGTTGGGATTTTGATTCCCAACCCTTTCAAAATTTTCATCCCCAGACCGCTCCCCCTCTATCCTTCCATTCTTCTGCTACATGGTCCGGCGATGAAGATTAGGATTTGTGTTATATTTACTGTCATTTTTCTAATGACTCGGTAAAGGGGAATGACCAAAGTGGAGAGGCGTTTTGGGAAAAAGTCATGACTGCGTACAATAAAAAGCATGTTGAAAAGACGAGATCAATGTCTGCAATCACTGGTCGTTTCGAGAAGATTAATCGACAAACACAATTCTACGAGTCGCAGATTCACAAAATAAGAACAGCAAATCCAAGTGGAATGGGTGGCGAAGCTGAATTGGTAGCGTTTTGAAAAATATCATTTTTAATTTATATTCATTCTGATCACTTTGTTAATATATCATTTTGTGTTTCTGTTTTTTTAGAAGAGAATGGCGAACGATCAATTCTTGAAATTATTTCCAAGAGAAAATGGTACAAAGAAACCCCACTACTATCAGTTTGCAAACTGCTACGACTTGCTTGTTAGTTAACAAAAATGGAGCTCAAACACCGCAAAAAGCTTAAGAGATGTTCAGACGAACTCGAAGGGCAAGAAAAAAACAAGACGAACTAATTATAATTCTAGCCTAAGCAATTCTTCTCAGATGGACTCTAATGTATGCCCAGATAACGAAGACGAAGAAGCAGAACCCGCATTTGATGAAGATGCTAGACCGATGGGGCAATGAGCAGCTAAGAAGAAAATTGCTGTTCAATCTCAAATCGATTCTCGTTTAGCCCTATGCATGAAAAACATGCGAGAGAAAATGCAGAACGTCAAAGGGGGAGTGCAGAAAAGCTTGCCGTGTTAAAAGAACTGACCGAGATTGAGAAGGGCCGGTTTGAGCTAGAACGACAACGCCAAGAGACCTTAGTAATGGAAAAGGATGTCACCGGAATGGACCCAATTACAATGCAATATTGGATGGAGTACAAACAATGCATTGTTGAGAGTAGATCGGGAACAAAACATATGTAGTTGAAATATTCATTTGATATTTTAAGTTATTGCAGTTTAAATATCCATGTACCTTTAGTTTATATTTTCAATCATGTGTTATTTTCAGTTTTAAAATATTCAATGGGATATCATTTATTCCGATACATTCTGTAGACATCAATAAAGATTTACTTCACCAAAAATAAATGATATTACAAATATAAAAATTATAGCATTCTACACTTCGTTACAGAAATAAGGCAAACATATGTAATTAAACAAAGATCCACCATCCCGAACTACTGATTTCCATGAGAATTACAAATATGCTCCATTAAATCCCTTTGGAGTCTATTATGAATAACAGCATTACGATATACTTTATGATTATCGACATGAATTGCGTACTGTCCTTCATTTCATAATGCGGCTGTGCGAAACAATTCGGGGGGTTGTCTTGCCCCATCATACTCGAAATCGGGATAGTCCATAGCGCGTTCATCTTCAATGATCATGTTATGCAGAATTATACAACAGAACATAATTGTAGCCATTTTTGATCTCTTCCATAATCTACATGGATTGCTGACCATTGCAAACCTTGCTTGAAGGACCCCAAACGCCCTTTCTACGTCCTTCCTTTGTCCTTCCTGCATTGCAGCAAATTGTTTCTGTTTTGCCATCATTGAGTTTGCAAATGTCTTTACAATCGTACTCCATTTGGGATAAATTCCATCTCCAAGATAGTATCCATGCTCATATGTGTTATGACCAAGAGTAAATGATAAGGGAGTTGACTTACCTTGCACCAAATCATTAAACAAATGAGATCGTTCGACAACGTTTATGTTGTTAAGAGAACCTGGCATTCCAAAGAAAGCATGCCAAATCCACAAATCATTAGAGGCAACCACTTCTAAGATGATAGTAGGTTTTTTTTCTTTGCCGTTATATGCTCCATGAAAAGATTTTGGACAGTTCTTCCACTCCCAATGCATACAATCTAGACTTCCAAGCATTCCAGGCCAGCCTTTGCTTTCATGCATTTCACGCAAGCGCGTTACTTCTGCCTCGTTTGGAGAACGAAGATATTCAGTTCCATAAATGTCCACAACTGACTGACAGAAGTGATCTAGGTTTTCCAATGCCGTACTCTCTGCAATACGATATGCGTCGTCAAGGGCATCAGCGGGTGTACCGTACGCTAACATCCTCAAAGCTGCGGTCATCTTTTGATGCCCACTTAAACCTTGTTTTTTTGCAGCGTCCTGCTTGTAAACAAAATAATTATTATTCTGCTGAATACTTTCGAGAATTCTTAAAAACAATGGACGACTCATTCTGAATCGTCGTCTAAACATCTCTGGACCGTAAGTTGGATCACGGGCAAAGTAATCTTGCATAAGTGTTTTTTGAAATGCTTGCTGATTACGGTTGATATATTTCCGACCCACAACTGAACCGCCAGCTTGTTTTCCAGAAGTTGAACCGTATGCTTCACGGTATATCTCCATCAGTTCCTCCTCCTCTTGTTGATGCGCTAACGCATACGCTTCTTCTTCAGAGTCACTATCGCATAGCAATATAGCTTTTAGTAAATTTCAAGACATTTTTTGATATTTGAGGATGGTTGTTTGATATTTGAATGTTTTGTTAGACTTAATTGAGATGAACAAGTATGAGACCCAAATGGTTATATGTATAGGACAAATTCTTGAGTGGAGAGAAGGTGGCTCAGTGTGCGGTCAAATCACGTACTGTAGCCACGTTCGTTTGTCGGTCAAGATTCTCTGCTTTCTAGAGAGGAGAGAAGGTGGCTCAATGTGCGGTCAAATCTGATTTACAGGAGTTGCAATTTAATCGTCACGTCTAGTATCTTCATATTTGTGTTCTATTATTACTGTGTCATTTTTTATCAGTGTTCTATGTTCGTATATCTTCAATTCTAATGTCACTAGTAGTTTTTTATGTGTGTATGTCACTGGTTGGTGCTTATAGAATTAACAGTATACACAAACATATATAATTCACAGTATACACAAACATATATAATTCACAGTATACTCGAACATTATCATCCAAAATCCAAGAAAGTGAAATTATATAAACATAAAGAATAGACAGTATACTCAGACAATGACATAAGTACATAAGATATATGAACTGCAACATATAATAAAACGTTCACTATGCATATACTAAAAGGTATACAACTAAAGGGATGCAACGTCGTCGTCGTCGTCGGCATCATCACCATCATCCCCATCACCATCATCATCATCTCCGTCATCGTCATCATCATCCTCATCACCATCATCATCATCTCTGTCATCATCATCTCCGTCATCATCATCTCCGTCCCCATCACCATCCTCCCCCTTGTCCTCATCATCGTCCTCACCCCCATCGTCCTCATCTAAATCACCAGCATCATACCCACTGGGACCAGCATCACCTCCGCCTTGTGATCCGAAAGGCTCATATATAGCAAGTCTAGCTGATAGCTGATCAATCTGCGCCTCTAGCATATGTGTATGCTGCATGTACATATCATGCATGGTGTGTGTATGTGCAAGAGTCATATTGCGAAATACACCAAGTGAAACTCTGGCCTGGTCCAATCTAGCAGCATACTACATAAAGATGATATTTGACATAGTAAGAAACTAAGCATAAAATAAAGGGAAAAAGGGCAATAAACAACAAACGTACCTCATACGGAGGATATAATCCAACTGAAGGCACACCAGGAAAGTCGGGGTGGTCTGGAAAGACTAAAAGTTGCTCAATCACAGTACCTGTCACGTCATATGCTCTAAAAGTAGTATCAGGCTCCAACTGCATGGAAGTCTGAGAGAACTGTGATGGAATCGGGTCAAATGAAACCTGCGGTACCTGAACTCTACCGGCTGCCATGTGAGGTCCTATATGATCAGAGTTGACCCCACGAACATAATCGAGTACGATGAATCTACGGGGTGCTACTCTGGCCCAATAAGAATCGTAGTCTCCATCGATGAAGAAAGTACTGCTATCCACCCACCCAGCCTGTCGTAGAGCATCTAAGTAATGATCGCCAATCACCCTATGTCTACCAAACATGTCCTCACAAGATAAAGGATCATATGGTATACGACGATCACCGGTAATCTGATAAGCACACCTCTCTCCCAAATACCACATAGGCATAAATGCAGGTGTATGCAAAGAAACCCTACGTCTAGATAGAGAATACGCAACCATCATGGGATGGTCGTCCACCATAAGACCTGCATTTGCTAGATGAGTCCAATGTGAGGCCCAAGGAGTACGAATGATGTTACCTCGACTACGCATATCAAGCTGTGACCTAGCCTCCATCAAGTCATGCAGTACACCTAAGGGAACATGATGTACGTAATGCATAGTCTCCCATCGTCTCATCCTAGGGAAGTACTGCTCAGGAGCCTGACTAGCCATGTCCTGGATGCGAGGATGCATGTTTGCCGTGTACTCGTAGTACCATAACGGCAAAATATACCAAAAAACGTACATCTGCTTGACATCGCCAAGCGCAAATGAATCTACAGCGGTATAAAGGGTGCCTAATATCGTTGTGCCCCAATTAATAGTATGTAGCTGGTCTAATCTAGCAAGAGATGCTAAATAGCCTAGTCGAACCATACCTTTTTGGTTCGAAAAAAAGGTCGAACCAAACAAGTACAGCAGAAATGCTCTAGTGACAGCATCCATCATATCGGCTCTAGCTATATAAGTGGTGATGTACTGCTGTAGGTAAGTCAACTTAACAAAACCACTACTGACGTAGGTAACATCTATCAATGGTAGAAAAACAGTAAACAGATTGGGGAACTCGTATAAATCATCAAATGGAAAAGGTCGAAGACCATGTCGTCCAATCTCAATGCCAGTGAACACGTAGAAATCAACTGGAGTGATACCAAGCTCAAAATCTGAAAAATGAAACGTATGCATGGTGGGCCACCACCTCTTAGCTTATGCCTGAATGAGAGGTCGATCAAAGGACTAAATAGGCCTAATCGACAAAAAAAACCAAAAGGGCTAGCCTGTAGCCTCTCAGCAATAGGACCGGGAAGAGAATCATAAAACTGGGTAATGCACTTAGCCCAACTACCCCGACAATGAATGTAATGGTCCTAAAGATAAGTTATGAATTAATAATTTTTGATAGAGTAACAGTTAATTAATATGATTATGTGATGTACATATAAAAATAACCAAATATACTAATGTGCAATTTATACCTGTACGGTCGTCAAAGCGGATTCGGCTCTATGCCGATAACCATATGGAAGCTCGTGTAGTACATGTAGATCGTCTGCTGAAACTCCAGGTGGCGGCGGAACATGTAACGGTCCAGCTTGCTCCGCTGGATGTCTGTGAACCGTTCTTCGGACGATTTTGGTTGGACGCGGTGGCATTTCGTTTAGATTTTCTAATTTAAAAAAAAATTAAAATGAAAATGGAAGAAAAAATGGAAAGGGGAGGGGGGACGGGTATTAGTAGGGGGGCAGGCTCATTTTATAGGCGCCTACTATTCAGACGCCCATAAAATGGGCGCCTGGCCACTGGGAGCCCACCTCGGCTTCAGGGCTGAATGTTCAGCGGGCTGAATATTCAGCCCTGAAACCACTGGAGATGCCCTTAGAACGGTTTGCTTTATTTCAAATACATTCATGTCACTCTACAACTTGATGCTTATTTTTGAAAATCTCCTATGTTTTTTTTAAAAGAGAACTTACCAATACTGCTAGCTAACCACTCCCAATAATCATTATCTACGTTAATTTCTAGGGGCATCCTACTAATTTCATCCTTATATGGATTGGTAACTGGATGTAGCCATGGCTGTCATTCTTCATTGTTGATGATTGTTGAAACTATTGCATCAGTTTTTACCAAAATTATTAAATTATTCCAGCCCAATCTATTTAAAAAAGATTGATGATTATGTCATGGATCAAACCATAAACGTGTTTCTCTTCCATTTTTGAAATGTCTTTCGAAAAACCACTTTCCTATATTTCTATAATTTAGAATTTGTTTCAAAGCATTGGATTAATTTCTTTTTAATATGGAATTCCAAAAGATTGATGATTATTATACCATGGATCAAACAGACTCAATATCCAAAGATCTTCAGAATAGTTTATAGTGGCATGTGTAGCTTAAATCTGCAATGCTTCTTAACCTAATTCCTCCTCCGTTTTTGGGGCTGCATACTTTTTCCCATGACAATGTATGATAATTTCCCTCAATAAAATTTCTGCACATCTCCTCTCTATCTTTTTTACCGATGCTATAGGAATATGATAAGTCTCAAGCAGTACAGAATAATTGCATATATGTCAGTCTTTAATAATTCTGTTTTTCCTGCTGTAGAGAGTAGTTTGCTTGTATTATAGAAGGTTGACCTATTTCAGAATTAATCTTGATGTAGTGTGAAATTTTGATCAATTTTATCATAATGTATAAAACTGCCTTAATCGACTGTCATATACTGTAATTTTAACCCCGTTATTTTATGATGATGACGAAGAATAAGCCCGACGTGTTACTACTTGTCAATCTATAGAATTTACTTCTGAATGATAAACAAAACCAATAATCTATTTTATGGCCACGTTTAAGTATTTACCTCACTCCATATTGAAATACCAAATCCATTTTGATGAAGCACTTACTTTCGTGAGTCGCGGCCGATCTACCCAAGGTCGAAGACGACCTAACTCTGCCGACCTACCCTCTGCCGACCTAACTCCCACTCCATTTGCCGAGCTATCTCCATTCGCCGAGCTAACTCCAGTTGCCGACCTAACTCCCAACTCAATCGCCTCCGACCTAACTCCCATTGCCGAGATAAACTCCTCCGACCTAACTTCCCTTCCCATTGCCGAGCTACAACTTATCACCCCAATCACCGACCTAACTCCATCTGCTGACTTATCCCCAATTGCCGAGCTACGACCTAACACCTCTCCCCAAAGTCGCGACCGACCTAAACCCATGACGCGGAAACACTTCGCAAGTTCCGACCTAACCCTAGATCATTACCAGATAACTCGCGAACGACAATGTCGAGGCACTTGTTTGAGTCGTTGCCGAGATAAGCCCTCAGAGATCGTTGCCGAGATACCCCATGAGTCGATTGCCGAGTTAAGCTAAGTCGTTGCTGAGGTAACGTGAAGTCGTGATTTGTTGAAGACGTTGCCGAGCTATCCCTTAAGTCGCGAAGCAGATGTTGTTAACTCGGAACCGACCTAAATACTTGTAATATTTTTTAAGCTTTTTCTGAACTGTTGTAAATAGTATGCGACTTATGTTAAGTCGGAGATGTGATAAGTCGGTTGCCGACTTATGATTTGTACTTTTTATGTTGATGTGTTGTAGCCTATAAATAGGCAAGTGAAGTCATTTGTAAGAGGTTGTTGAATATTGAATAAAATTCTCTTTTGTTAGCTTGTTGCTTTCAATTTCAATTGGTAGTCGAGTGTATCTCCTATCTCCACTAACGTCATTCGAGTGCGCTCGAATCATCGTTTGTTGAAGCCGATTCACGGTATCTTGTGCGCAAGATCAACGTCGAAGAATCGTAGATCTCTTTCCCGGTATCTTCGGATCAACGAGTCAGAGATAGCTAGAGTTCGGTATCTTCGGATCAACGAATTCGGGCATTTCAGTATCCATCAATCCACAGATTGCTATTTACGTCGATTGAAGATCGTTTTGAATTATCCGCTGCGTCAGTTTGGTATCAGAGCTTGTTTTAGCCAATCATAGCTAAATCGAGTCTTGGAGCCGAGAATTTGAAGTGTTGAAGTTGTGTTCATCGTGTTCATTATATTTTGCAACCAAGTTGGAGTTTTCGATCCATTTCATTTTGGATCAAAGTTCGAAAGGTGTTTGAAACTTGAAGTGTGATTTTGTTGAAGTGTTTGAGAAGAATTCAATCATGCCGCCAAGACGAGTTCAACGTCATCGCAATATTAATGCTTTATACGGAAGAGAAGAGGCCGACGAAATGGAGCAACGAATCAACGAGAATTTCAATGAGAAGCTTACGGAAGGGATTGGTCGATTAGAGAGGATGATGTTGGAAATGAGTCAAAATCAGAGAAGGGTTTCACCTGAGTCGAGCCATGGAAGAAGTAGAATTTCACCACATTCAAATCGAGAGAGAAGTGTTGATAGTGATCATAGAAGCGTGGATCGAGATTGTGATCGAAATGTTGATGATCAAGGTCGTGATAGAAATGTGACTGATCGAGATCGGAGAAATGTGGATCGTAGGAATGTTGGTGGAAGACGTGATGGTGGTAGAGATGTTGATGGTCAGGATCGACATCGATATACATCGGATTGTGAAGAAGAGTATGATGGTGGTAGTGTTCATGGACGAGGACGTGGACGAGGAAGGAATCAGTCGGAATACGATCACAAGTGGGAATCTGGGATGAAGACTGAAATTCCAGAATTCAAAGGTGGTATGCAGGCTGAGGAGTTTTTGGATTGGATGGCTAATGTTGAAGAAATTTTTGATTTCAAAGAAGTTCCAGAACGTCGTAGAGTAAAGTTGGTTGCTACAAGGTTGAGGGGTAGAGCTTTGGCATGGTGGCAGCAAACTAAACTTACACGTGAACGAATGGGGAAATCAAAAGTTGAATCTTGGGAGAAAATTAAGAAATTGATGAAAGCAACGTTCTTACCTTACAATTATCAATCTTTGATGTATCAACGTTTGCAGAACTTGAGGCAGGGCACAAAGACTGTCAATGATTACGCGGATGAGTTTTACCAGCTTATTGCGAGGAATGATATCATGGAAACAGAAGAACAACTGGCATCTAGATTCATTTGGGGATTGAGAATGCAGATTCAGGATATGGTTAATATGTTCGATCCAAGATCTGTGGCGGAAGCACATCAGAAAGCGTTGGCTTGGGAGAAGCAGGGACGACGAGGAGGTGGTGTGTTTACGAATTCCAATAATCAAGTGAAGGGTGTTGGTGGAAATTCTAATGTGTCTAAACCTATCAGTAAACCAGTGGTGAAGGAGGTTGAGAAGGCAAGGGTTAACAACGGTTTCAAATGTTACAACTGTCAGGAGTTGGGTCATAAAAGCAATGAGTGTCCAAAGCCAAAGAAGAGAGCAATGATTGCTGAGGTTGAGGATGAGGATGAAGAAGCTGAATGCTCTAATTCTTTACCAGTTGAGGAGGAAGACTTACTGTCGGGAGATGACGGGTATGCATTGATGATGAGGAGAAGTTGTTTAACACCGAAGCTAGAGGAGGAAAGTAGTTGGTTGAGGAACAATATCTTTCAATCTACATGCACTATTCTGGGAAGAGTTTGTAAATTTGTTATTGATGCTGGGAGTTGTGATAATATTATCTCTACAGAAGCAGTGAAGAAGTGGGAGTTGAAAACTGAGAAACATCCTAAACCGTACAAGTTAGCTTGGTTGAGGAAGGGTGGTAAAGTGAAAGTTGGACGTAGAGCTTGTGTGAAGTTTTCAATTGGGAAGAAATACAAGGATGAGGTTTGGTGTGATGTAGTAGACATGGATGTGTGTCATCTGTTGTTGGGCAGGCCATGGCAGTTTGATAGAGCAGTACAACATGATGGACGGACCAACAGTTACAGTTTCATGTTCGAAGGTACAAAGATTACTCTGGTTCCGAAGAAACGCCAACAGGAAGAAAACAAAGTGGAGGAAATCGAAGAGCTGAAAACTCTATTGACTTTGAAGGAGTTTGTTAAAGAAGTTGAAGAAGAGCCAAAAGTATTCTTGTTGATTGGACGAGAAAGCAGTGAAGAGATTGAAATTCCAAAAGAAGTTAAACCAGTTCTGAAAGAATTTGACGATGTATTTCCAGAGGAGTTACCAACGGAGTTGCCACCGTTGAGGGATATACAACATCAGATAGATCTTGTTCCCGGTGCTGTATTACCACACAGACCACATTATCGAATGAGTCCGAAGGAACATGAAGAATTGCGGAGGCAGGTAGAGGAATTGCTTGAACAGGGGCGTGTGCAGGAGAGTCTGAGTCCTTGTGCTGTACCAGCTTTGTTGGTACCCAAGAAGGATGGGACGTGGAGGATGTGCACTGACAGTCGAGCATTGAATAAGATTACCGTGAGATATAGATTTCCAATGCCGAGGTTGGATGATTTGTTGGATCAGATAAGCGGAGCTACTATCTTTTCTAAGATTGATTTGAAGAGCGGATATCATCAAATTCGTATCAGACCAGGAGATGAGTGGAAGACTGCTTTTAAAACCAGAGAGGGTCTATACGAATGGTTGGTTATGCCATTTGGTTTATCCAATGCGCCAAGTACTTTCATGAGGGTGATGAATCAAATTTTTCGACCGTTCATTGGAAAATTCGTGGTGGTGTATTTCGATGATATTCTTATTTACAGTGGGAGTCCAGAGGAACATTTGAATCATCTTAGAGAAGTGCTGATGGTATTGCGACAAGAACAATTCTATGCTGCAACGAAGAAATGCGTGTTCATGACGCATAGTGTTTTATTTCTGGGGTATGTTGTTTCAGAGAAAGGAATACAGGTTGACCAAAGTAAAGTTGAGGCGATCAGAAATTGGCCGCAGCCCAAGACGATAACGGAAGTTCGTAGTTTTCATGGGTTGGCTTCATTTTATCGAAGGTTTATCCCACACTTTAGTAGTGTTATGGCGCCTGTTACAGATTGTATGAAAGGCAAACAGTTTTCATGGTCAGAGGAAGCAGGGATTGCTTTTGGAAAAATCAAGGAATTGCTGACATCTGCACCAATTCTAGTGCTACCTGAATTTCAGTCGGTGTTTGAACTACATACTGATGCATCCAAGGTTGGGATTGGAGGGGTGTTGAGTCAGAAGGGGCGTCCTATTGCATATTTCAGTGAAAAGTTGTCCGGAGCGAAGATGCGATACAGTACATATGATGTGGAGTTTTATGCTGTTGTACAATCTATTAAACACTGGAGACACTATCTATTTCAGAAGGAGTTCGTTCTGTATACTGATCATGAAGCATTAAAACATTTACAAGGGCAAGACAAGATTTCAGCGAGACATGCATCGTGGATTGCATATCTGCAACAGTTTACTTTTGTCGTTAAGCACAAGTCAGGGGTAACCAATCGTGTGGCTGATGCTTTGAGCAGGAGGAGTCATTTGTTGACGACAATGAAAGTTGAAGTGACAGGGTTTGAAATATTGCCAGACTTATTTACTGATGATCCTTACTTTGCAAAGTTTGTTGATAAAGTCAAGGAAGGAGAGACGAATGAATTCGTGATGGTAGATGGTTTTCTATTCAAAGGAAGTCGATTGTGCATACCAGAGGGTAGTTTGAGAATGAAGATTATCAAGGAATTACATGAAGAAGGGCATGTTGGAAGAGACCGTACCTTACAATTAATTTCACAATCCTACTTTTGGCCATCGATGAGGAAAGAAGTGGAGAGGTTTGTGGAGCGTTGTCATATTTGTCAGGTTTCGAAAGGAACTGCGACTAATGCTGGTTTATATATGCCATTACCTGTACCAATTAAACCATGGGTTGATGTGAGTATGGACTTTGTGTTGGGATTGCCGAGAACGCAGCGTGGTAATGATTCCATTTATGTGGTGGTTGACAGGTTCTCGAAAATGGCACACTTTATTGCTTGTAAGAAAACGGCAGATGCTGTTCATGTTGCTCAGTTGTTTTTCAAGGAGATCTATCGACTTCATGGATTGCCAGAATCTATTGTGTCGGATAGAGATACTCGATTTTTGAGTCACTTTTGGTTGAGTTTGTGGAAAATGGTGGGAACGAAGCTGAAATTTAGTAGCGCTTATCATCCGCAAACGGATGGACAGACTGAGGTGGTTAATCGATCGTTGGGAAACTTGTTGAGGTGTCTTGTTCAAGATAATCTAAAGAGTTGGGATGTGAAGTTATGTCAGGCAGAATTTTCCCATAATCATGCTGTGAATCGAAGTACGGGGTTCAGTCCATTCCAGATTGTTTATTCGAGCTTACCGAAGGGACCGTTGGATTTAACGGTAATACCTCAATCAAAGAAGACAGTTAAGAAAGCTGCTGACTTTGTGGAAGGGTTGACAGAATGCCATAGAATCGTTCAGGAACGATTGGAAAAGGCAAATGAGAAGTACAAACAAATGGCGGATAAGAAACGAAGGAGTGTAGTCTTCAAAGAAGGTGATTTTGTTTACGCGGTATTGACGAAAGATCGTTTTCCAGTTGGGACTTACAACAAGTTGAAAGCACGAAAGATTGGACCAGTAGAAATCCTGAAGAAAATCAATGACAATGCTTATCAATTAAAGTTGCCAGATCACATTCACACTGCAGACGTTTTCAACGTTAAACATTTGGTTCCATATTATGGGGAGGAATTTGTCGAAGGAGACAAGGGTGTGAATTCGAGGACGAATTCTTTCCAACAAGGGGAGGATGATGAAGCACTTACTTTCGTGAGTCGCGGCCGATCTACCCAAGGTCGAAGACGACCTAACTCTGCCGACCTACCCTCTGCCGACCTAACTCCCACTCCATTTGCCGAGCTATCTCCATTCGCCGAGCTAACTCCAGTTGCCGACCTAACTCCCAACTCAATCGCCTCCGACCTAACTCCCATTGCCGAGATAAACTCCTCCGACCTAACTTCCCTTCCCATTGCCGAGCTACAACTTATCACCCCAATCGCCGACCTAACTCCATCTGCCGACTTATCCCCAATTGCCGAGCTACGACCTAACACCTCTCCCCAAAGTCGCGACCGACCTAAACCCATGACGCGGAAACACTTCGCAAGTTCCGACCTAACCCTAGATCATTACCAGATAACTCGCGAACGACAATGTCGAGGCACTTGTTTGAGTCGTTGCCGAGATAAGCCCTCAGAGATCGTTGCCGAGATACCCCATGAGTCGATTGCCGAGTTAAGCTAAGTCGTTGCTGAGGTAACGTGAAGTCGTGATTTGTTGAAGACGTTGCCGAGCTATCCCTTAAGTCGCGAAGCAGATGTTGTTAACTCGGAACCGACCTAAATACTTGTAATATTTTTTAAGCTTTTTCTGAACTGTTGTAAATAGTATGCGACTTATGTTAAGTCGGAGATGTGATAAGTCGGTTGCCGACTTATGATTTGTACTTTTTATGTTGATGTGTTGTAGCCTATAAATAGGCAAGTGAAGTCATTTGTAAGAGGTTGTTGAATATTGAATAAAATTCTCTTTTGTTAGCTTGTTGCTTTCAATTTCAATTGGTAGTCGAGTGTATCTCCTATCTCCACTAACGTCATTCGAGTGCGCTCGAATCATCGTTTGTTGAAGCCGATTCACGGTATCTTGTGCGCAAGATCAACGTCGAAGAATCGTAGATCTCTTTCCCGGTATCTTCGGATCAACGAGTCAGAGATAGCTAGAGTTCGGTATCTTCGGATCAACGAATTCGGGCATTTCAGTATCCATCAATCCACAGATTGCTATTTACGTCGATTGAAGATCGTTTTGAATTATCCGCTGCGTCACATTTCAACCTAATCCCAATATAAGGTAAAACCTTTCACATAACTCCTCACACCTCCCCTTCCTCTTCCTCCTCCTCCTCCCCCTCCCCCTCCCTCTCCCTCTCCCTCTCCAATCTCACCATGTCAACCTCCAACGACACCGCGGAAAACATCGAAAAGCCCTTAAAAAAAATCCCGGACATAACCGGCACCCCGATCCTAACAGCCATCAAAGACCGCCTCGACTTCCTCCGCAACCAAGGCCAGTACGAATACTTCCAATCCCGAGTAAAGAAAAACTACTCAACCGTACTACGCATGAACATGATCCCGGGCCCCTACGCCGCGAACCCGAAAATAGTCGCCCTCTGCGACGCCGTCTCTTTCCCGACCCTCTTCGACCCTTCCAAGGTCTCCAAAGTCAACTCCTTTACCGGGAATTACATGCCCGCTTTGTCATTTACCGGCGGGTACCGGGTCTGCGCCTACCTCGATCCGTCCGAGCCCACCCACACGAAAATCAAGCAGGTGTTCTTCAATGCGCTGGCCGCTAAAAAAAGCACGTTTATACCAACTTTCGTGGGTATTTTCAATTCCATGTTTGATAAGATGGAGGCTGAGGTGGAGAGCAAGAAGAAGGCGGAGTTTACGAAGTTTAACGAGGCTGCTGTGTTTGAGTTTGTTGGGCTGGCTCTCGTTGGGCCGAAGCCCGGCCGTGAAGTTTTTAAGAGTGCGCAGAAGTTTGTATTCTTTCAGTTTCATCCTATCATGGGGCTTCCGACTGCCGTCGAAGAGCTCGCTTACCATAAGTTTCTGTACCGGTGCATTGTTGCGAAGTCGAGTTATAAGATTTTGTATAAGTACTTTAGTACTGGCGGGTCTTGGATACTTGACAACGCTGAAGAGGTAATTCATATTATCACTGTTCATCCTAAACAGTACATTATTTGCGTAGGTTAGCATAATAGTATTGATCTGGCTAAAATGAAGCATATGTGATGGTGAATGTTAGCAAGATATGACTGACTTTGTGAGATGCATAGGTCGGTCTATCAAGAAAGGAAGCGATCCACCACCTCATATTCACATGGGTAATAAACGCCTACCTCGGCATCCGAGCCTGCCTGATGCGCCTGTTCAAATGGATCGTAGCATCTGGACCGGAGCTCCAAGAAAAGCTAGCGCGGGAAGTCCGTTCGGTCGTCCGATCCGAAGACGGCAAGATCACACTCGCGGGCATCGAGAAAATGGAACTGGTAAAATCGGTGGCCTACGAGTCCTTCCGGTTCGACCCGCCGGTCCAGGTCCAGTACGGCACCGCGAAATCCGACCTCGTCATAGAGAGCCACGACGCCAAGTACCAAGTCAAGAAAGGCGAAATGCTCTGCGGGTTCCAACCGATGGCGACCCGGGACCCGAAGATATTCGACCGGGCGGACGAGTTCGTGCCCGATAGGTTCGTGGGGGACGGTAAGAAGTTGGTGAAGCACGTGTTGTGGGCTAACGGGTACGAAACGGATGCTCCGAAAGCGGATAATAAGATATGTGCTGGGAAGGATTTGGGGGTTTTGGTTGGGAGGTTGCTGATTGCTGTTATGTTCTTGAGATATGATAAGATTGGTGGGGTGGTTGGGAAGACTATGGAGGAGGTTGATGTTATTGTGAATGAGTTGACCAAGGCGGCGGTCTGAGTCTCCGTGGCTTTTTTATCATTTAAGCACTTTGAGTTATAGTACTACTAGTACTACGTCATGTCCACATGGTTTGATAGTAAATGCAATGCGTGCTCATATATATATATATATATATATATATATATATATATATATATATATATATATATATATATAGAGGGCGGTGGTTGCAGTTTCTTTGTTAGCGTATCTTGCTTCGTGGTGTGCTCTCGCCTTAATGTATACATTCATTGCATCATAGACGTTATCTTAATATATATATATAAAATAAATGATCTTGTCTCTGACCAATAGGTTTTGCATGATGCTGTTATGGCTTAACGACAAGTTACTTTAGTTTTTATATGATTTTTCCTTTCATGGACGTGGACCAAAGAATAGTTGTTGAGCTGCCTGAATGCAAAAATACTATAATCAATGAAGAATGTAATTAACTTGTCGTATTTTGTTACTTAATTACTTGTTCTACTGAAGAATCTAGTGTGATTGTGGAGTTTATATACTTAATTCGGTCCCTTTTGGAATTCAAATACAATAGGATAGTACATATATACGAAGTGGGTGAAAGGGGTGAGACATAAATGATGATCTCGAAAAGCATACTTTTCAAGTTTGACAACATGCACCAATGTACCACAATAATTAGTAAAAGAGGTGCCCTGGTTAAATTCGGGTAATTTAATCCGACGCCCGTTGGATCCAATCTGAAGTACCATCGACTTGGATTAAGTATGTGAGTGCTTAAAAACTACTGTATTGGTTGGAATGTAGTATGGATACCGTTGTCGTACTTTTGATTTTGAGTATCTGTTACAGATTCTTTTAGAAAATAGTTCAGTTCTATCGAGTATAAAAAAACTATCAAATTATTTCCATTAGGATTCAACAAATTTTTCTAATGACGTTACTGAATTTAAAGTTTTGTGTCACTTTTATCAATTCAAGAACACAGTAGAAAATGTTTTCGATAATTACCAAAAAAGAGTTATCAAAGTAGAGATTGAAAAAGATGATTTTCACAAAATCTAATTATCAAATGCATGCTATAATACTGCTTATATAGATGATTTTTGGATGCGAAGAGGGGTTGCTTCTCTTTCGAGAAACTGTTAGAGACATTATCGGACGAAGAGTAGCATTCATCAGGAAGAGTTGCAACTTTCCGAACGGATATGGTTATTCACTGCCATTGTTTACTGTGCGATCCATAGTACAACCAACCGACCGGTGCACTACAAGATACACAATAATTTCCGATGGCTCAATGCCGTCGGCGGTCGTCGTGAGTCGTTGGAAATCCCGTCGGAATACAGAACATGGATTTCGACCATTTCCAACAGAATCGACGACTGCTTTCCGATAGTCTCCGACGGCTTTTTCAACGGCAGTTCCAACGTTTTCTTCTGACGGTGCTGACATCCACATGACTTAAAAACACGTTAGAAAACCGTCGGAAGCCGTCGAAATATTTCGACCTGTTAACCGTCGGAAGCCGTTCGTAGACGTCGGGAATCTGGGTAAACAAAAATTCAACAGCCTAACAGCACGTCAATATCAATATATATCACAACATATCAAAATCAATGTATACATATCAGATATATAAGTTAAAATCAATATCAATATCAATAATAATATAAAACTCAAACATTACCGTCTCAAACTCAAATATTTTCAATCAATATAAAACAAACCGCTCATCATCACTCAACTGCAATATCTACATCCAACATCAATGTACAATGTATACATCCAACATCAAACCCCACAAATCAACATCATACATCACATGTCCACAAATCAACCTTATCATCTCTCATTTTATATATACACAAGTTTAAAAAACAAAAACTGTAAAATGTATCTCATGACTCATCATTGGCTCCTGAACCACCAGACGAAGGGAATGCTCCATGACGCTCCATATACTCGGCCAAACGCTAATTCAGCTGCTCCATTTGCGCTGTTCGGAGCCGGTCCTACTCCTGCAGTTGTGCAACCTGTTGTCAAAGCTCATTGATCTCAGCATTGTCCTGAGCCTTTTGATAGGCCCGAGCCTACAAAACAAGTCGAAATATGTTTAAGTTGTTACGTAAGTTTTATAAAAATTAAGCAATTTTTACAACTTAGTTAATTTTTATAAATTACCGATTGATTGTCGTAACCATTTCGCTTATTTCTTTGTGTTGGGTCCATAATGAAGTCGAAGATAGCGTCCTCCTAATCGGTGGTCAATTGCTCCCCTCCCGAATGTTGAAGCATCCGTGCACGTGCTTGAATAAATCTTTCCTACAATGCAAAATTAAATACAATTAAATATTACATGACATTATTGTAATATGTTATAATAATTAATTAAAATGATCATTATTAATAACTTATAATTTAAAATATACGTACATGTGCGGCGTATGCTTTACCATCCTCATGCTAGGCATACTTACGAGCCATCTGCTTTCGGTAGCAATCTAACCACCGTAAGTGGCGCGTCTTGCGACGGGCTGCTGCAATCACCTCCGCTGCGAACGATCTCACTTTGAGACGAAGGGGGGGAACCGGACTGTGAAAAACTCCGCCGTCTAAAAAAAGACATCTGTAATACTTATCATATACATATTATTTTATTATGGCAGAACATATCATTCAATTATGAGTAAACATATCACAAAAAAAGTGTAACATCAATACTTCCATAAATTACCTTTTTTCAACATGTATACTATTAAATCAGTCCTCATCGTTTTCTGATTCAGACTCGGTCTCGTACTCTATATTGTTTTCCTTTGTGGTCTCAAATGCTTATACTAATACATTTGATTCATCGTTTAGAGGTCCAAAATCGGTTTGATTATTTGTTATTGTAATTTCGTCATTTTCCTCGATATCCGCTTGGTACGCTTGTTCGTCTGGAATATTCTTTCCATCAAACGTAAATCTTGCATTCGTTTTAAAATTTACCGACCAATCTGCTTTGTCTCTTTTTAGAGATGGATAAGGAGCATAGTAAACTTGTAGGAATTGTTTTGCTAGTATAAATGGATCATACTTATGATAACGTGATGTATGCTTTATTTCAATAATATTATATTTTTTTGGTGTACGTTGATTCCAGAACTTGGAACATTACTGAACCATTTGTATCTAAACAGATATACTTCTTCCGTAGGTCTGGTGAAATATGTTAATTGCAAAACCTGAGTTAACATGCCGTAAAAATAATTTATGTGATCATTTGGATCGTCACTACCTTTAACATATACACCGGTATTGTTAGTAAATTTTTTAGCCACATATTCTTTGGTGTTGAATTTGTATCATTGACAAGACTTTTCTTTTTTGCCCATCGCAAGATGTTTCAACCATTCGTCGACCACACAATTTACCAGATCATATACGTGGTTCGAAAACCAAGTAGTTTTGCTGACATCGCCGCTTGGATGCTGTGATTCGTAAATACTGCATATATAGATAATATATTGCATTATAATTAATATACACATGTATTATTCAAGTAAATAATTTTAGATGTGTTATTTAATAATATCTAACAAATGGAGCAACTTCTGCATAATTAAGAAGAACATATGTGTGGGCTACATGGTGATCTCTGTCGTCTAACCATACTTCCACACATTTTCCAACAGGGCGTCCCTACTGTCTAAAAATAGATAGCATTGATTCAGAAGAATCTTGTTCAATGCCCTCATCATTTCACGTAGCACTTTCAAAAGATAAGTCACATGGTCACTGAAATAATGAGAGAAAAGGAACGAAGCTTCTTCTTCGATATATGATTGCATATAGAACCTTCAACTCGTGCTTTTTGTCTCACTTTTTTATTTAGATGATTTAAGTACATGTTAAGAATAATTATAATTAAATTTTATTACATATAATTAAGCTAAAATTTAATATACTCAATATTAATACATTTTAAACGGATACATCCATCCATATTGCACAGGATCTCGAAGACGTGCTTCAAACGGAAGATGAACAGGTAAATGCTCTATTACATTAAAGAAACCTAGAGGAAATATTTTCTCCAGTTTGAAGAGCAGTATATGAATCTCTTCCTCAAGTTTACGTAGACGATCAAATTTTAACGTAGTTGAACAAAGCTCCTTATAAAACAAACTAAGTTCTATTACAACCATCCAAACTTTTGTAGGCAACAATATTTTGAAAGCGACGGGTAACAAATGTTCCATCATTACATGATAATCACGAATTTTCATCCCACTCGGTTTACCGTTCTTATAGTCGACACATCTACGAAGATTAGAGGAAATCCCATCAGGAAATCTTAATCCTTCCACCCACTTAACAGTACTTTAACTTGGTTACTGTCAAGCTCATAGCATGCTTTGGGTTTTTTTGTGTCATTTGGCTTCATATGAAGCTCTGGACGATTGCATATTGCCTATATATCACGTCTTGATTTCGAATCATCTTCAGTCTTTCTTTAACATTCTGAACTGTGTTAAATACATTATCGAACACATTTTTCTCGGTGTGCATGACGTTGATATTATGTCGAATTAGGAGATTTTTCCAGTAAGGCAACTCCCAAAATATATTTTGTTTGCACCAATTATGAATTGTCAATTTACCTTGAATTTCAATTTGTTCGCCAGTTTCATGTATCTTTGGATAATCCTTTACAATGTCATAAATATCTTCGCTTGACCAAATCATTGGTGGTCACAAGGTCTCAAGTCTATTACTTGTAAAGTTTTTTTTTTCTTTTCTAAAAGGACGATTAATATGGAGAAAGCACCGATGACAGTTAAACAACGAAATTTTCTTCCCATGCGGTAAAGAAAATGCTCGTGTTTCTGTGAAGTTGTATTTTGATTTCATCGCAGTATATTCTACAGTTACTGATAGTTGAGTACAGCTTGTACAACCATCCCAAAGGGGTTTCATAGCAGCATTTGATAAATCATAAAGAAAATTTGCTCCAATACTTGGTTCTTCTTCGACATTAACATCGTTACCATCAACCTCAATAGTATGGAACATTGAACGTGCTGCATCTTCAACCATATCTTCTATGAGATTCATTGGAACAATTTCGATATCCACCTCCTCCTCCGAATGTACGGGATTAGGTAATATAAGTTCTCCATGACGATCTCACACCAAATAATTCGACACGAATTTCTTCGTCGTTCCCATTATTACTTAAAGCGAAATCTATAAAGATGTGTACACCATTTTGAAAATGTTCACTTATTGAGCCTCCAATTTCTTTTCTTTGTTGGTACATCCAGCTTCGATCGATAAAATAATTGACCGTTTTTCCTAACATAAAAAAACTTATTAATCATTTACGTATTGACATTTTATTTTTCAATTAAATCATACATTTAAATTTTCACAAATATATAATATTATTCTATTTAATTTTATTTTCAAATGGATTTACACAACTTATTATATGAATATAAGCTACAATTTTTAGGTTATTGTTTTATACTTTGATTGTTGGTTATCCTACTTCCTATTACAAACACAGTAGTCATTATATTTTATAAATCATTTCATTTTAAACGATTCAACAAAATTTTGGTAGCACTTTCCCTTTGTTCTCTGTATCGTACACACATGCGTGTACACAGGGAACAAAAATAAAGTGCTGTCGAAATTTTGTGAACCGTTTAAAATTAAATGATTTGAAAAATATAATTATTTTATTATGTTTGTAACTTGTCCAATACGGGGATAAATCCAACAAATATTGTATCGAATGAATATAAATGTCCGTTCTGTGGTAAAAATGAATATCCATACAACGATCATATACAATACTTGTCAGACGGGGCTAAAAACTCTCTAAGGGATTTATAAAAAATATAGCGTATTATACCAAAAAAATTACAATAATTTATTTGCATTCTAAGAAACACATACACTTAATCGTCGTTTTCATTATCTTAAAAACGCATACACTACATCCTGAGCATCGACTCTAATTAATCCAAACTAACCCTAATGCGTGTATCACTAATTAATCAACACATATACACAAATTAATGCACATATACACTAAATAAATTTTTCTCTCAACATTTAAATGAGAAACAATTATAATAACAACCTAATTAGCATTCAATAGGGTATAACAAACAACCAATGGAGTATTATACAACTATAACAATGAATTTACCCTAATTTAACAAATCAAAATTAATAAGGGTTTAGGAATAAAACCTGATTGAAGATTGATGGTGTTGCAATCATCAATAGAATTATTTTCCAACGACAGAAGTAAGTTCAGTACTTTCTACCTCCTTTAAAATCCTTTTAAAATATTTCTATTCATAAATACTTTCAAATAATACTATTATTATTTTCCCCAAAAACTTTTGACAAACAATTTTCAAAACACTGAGGTTTAAGTTCTCAAATTCAGCTTAAATCATTTTTATTATAAACCATATTTATATAGATTCACTTTCTTATATAAAAATCATTTCACAAATGTATATCTTTGTTTATATTATAATAAATAACCTCAAATAAATTAAATTACCTAACATTATCACCGTACGCCTAATAGTCAAACTATAAAACTTAATTCGTAAGGTGTTCATTTCAATGTTCCCCAATTACTATCTACCATACCCTTGCCGTGAAAAGGTAAAAATGCTCATAAACTGGCCGAACACAAATAATCAAATAATAAATGATAATAATATAATATTATCATTTCCTAACAAATAAACACATCATAAATAACTTTATCAATTTTGAAAATTATTCTTTTATATATAAAATATAATCCTAGGTAAAATTATTTCATCTATTAATTTCAAAACCAATATTATGTCAATTTTCCTTATTTAAGTGTTTAGAAATCTCTATCGATACCGTTGCGTCTCCATACCAACTAGAATTCATAAACCACTCAACATATAAATCAACACAATATAAACATTTTTATAGCACCAACAAATACGCGCTCACACACACGCACACTCACACTTAAACTCATTCTAGGGTGCTACTAACCCTATCCCTAATGAGTTTACCCCACCAAAGCCTAGGTGTTCGCTCAACCTAAGCTCTGATATCACGCTATAAAGACCTGGCTTTTCGACCGTCATAAAGACCTGTCTTTTCGACCATCAAAAATCAACATTAATACATCCTTGGTATTCATGTGCCGAGTATCCAAGTGCCGAAAAGACAGATTATTGGGGTGAAAGAAAGAAAAGACAGAACAAAATCTCACATCATGACGAGTAATATATAATATACAACAGAGCTTTATAAAAGAAAACTGTAATATACATACGTCAATCAGAGTAAAGTAACCAATCATCAACCTAGACAATTATAACAACCGGTCCTTAAAAATGCTGATAAATACAAAACAACAAATGCGGCGGAAAATAAAGATACATGAATACGTCTTGGCGGAATCCAGCTCTTCTCGTGAAGCTTCAAGGCATCCAAATTAAATATGGAAATATGCTCGAGCTGACCCGTGCATTATAAGAAAATACGCTCGGATTAGTCTAGTAAACCAACATGAGAAACGTACATCATATGGAATTTAGTGTTATAAAACTTTAAGAAACAAAGGTATCTCATAAAAATACGTCGCACATAAACACGAATGGGTTTTAACTTACGATAACCAAACCATCTATATTAAATATTCTGATATTATAATAATGTCTATGGTTTAAAATAAATATTGAATTATACCCGAAATGGTTACATTAATTAAATTCCAGTATAGTAAGTATACAACTAAGTCCGTAAAGGCACGTAATGGAAAATGGATTCCATCAATGACAAGATTACTGGGGTACTGCCTATCCCAGTACACCTCTAGAAAAATATACCAAGGGCAAACCTATTGCCCCTTACAAATTAGTACCAACCTACCCCATACTAGATAGTACCGATTATGTCATCACCTTGGTAGTCGACCAACAACAATACCGAGTCACAAACATACATAAATTGGTCGATATCGATCTAGATCGGGTGCTACCATACCCTAATGGTAGCGAGCCATATAGCCCTGAAGCATATCCCATGTTTTAGTCATTCCCGGTTGGTGAGGCTTGAGGCAGCGTTTTACATTTTTCCATAAATCCCACTTGGAATTCTAACACCGCCCTCCAAGCAACAATACAAAGCCAGCATTCATCCATACAAATTGTTCAAGATATGAGCAAACTGAAGGCACTACTTCAACTATATCGACACATTTTATTTATTAAAATTCACAACTTAAATACTCCGCTCAAATACCCCATTCGTAGTGCCAAACACATTCCCCGTTAACTCAACTTCACCGCTCAAATGCCCCGCTCAAATGTGCCGTTTAGATTTTCCATTTTCGTTCTTTAAGAGCCACCCTTTAGTGTGATCCACGTTGGCGGTTGACTTAAAAAACATTTTTTCATGCAATTAGCCAAGCCCAAACCAAAACGTCGGACTCGCGGTTTACAAAGCAAATTATCGGTTTACCGCTATGATTCAATGGAACAGGTTGTCGGATCTGGACACAAAAACTGTTAGATGAACATTACAAGCTCAAGTGACCAGATTTATACCGCAGGATTCAAAGCTTTATTGGACCCATTTAGGCTATGCAAAAAATTTATCCAACAAAATTTTATTTTAGACCTTTAAAAATCTTATTTCAGGCTTAGATCCATTCGAAACTTATTATGAAAATACATTCACTACTAAAACTACGGTATATAGCGACAGGAGACTTTCGACGGCAGCTTCCAACGGCTAGCCATTTCGGTGGCTAAATTGTATATTTGCATTTGAGCTAGCATTTGGTTAGCTAGGATTGATGTGAATGATTTTGTGAATGGTTTGTTAAATTCCGGAAACAATAATTAAAATACATTAATCGTATTTAAACCCTTAATCGTTTATATAAAACATGAATAATATATATATATATATATTCGAAATAGTAAAAATCATATAATATAGTATATATTTAATAATATAGTAAAATGTAAATAAACTATTGTACAAATGTTAATATATGTTATATAATGAACTAATCGTGCATAATATTGATATATAATGCTAATATTTATAATCTATGAACAAAGTAGACGTGCATAATGTGTCTTATTTTTTATAAATCCCTTAGAGAATTTTTGGCCCCGTCTGACAAGTATTGTATATGATCGTCATATGGATATTCGTTTTTATTACAAAACATACATGCATATTCATCTGTTACAATATTTGTCGGATTTGTCCCTGTATTGGACAAGTTACCAACACTATAAAGTAATTATATTTCGTAAATCATTTCATTTTAAACGGTTCATAAAATTTCGACAACACTTTCTTTTTGTTCCTTGTGTACACGTATTTGTGTACGATACACGGAACACGAGGGAAGTGCTGCCGAAATTTTGTGAAATCATTTAAAATAAATTGATTTATAAAATATAATTACTACTGTGTTTGTAATGGGAAGTAGGATGACTGACCATCAAAGCAAAAAAATAATATAGAAGCTAAAAATTTAATATTATATTCATTTCAAGGCGCAAAACCAATTTCAATGCTCAATAAGGTGTAAGAAGACGCAAAAAGGCGCAAATTAGTAAATTCAATAACATTATAAATAAATACATTTTAATTAAAAAATAAAATGTCAATCCACTAAATTAAATGATTAATACTAATTTTAATTTCTATTATAGGTTTTAGAGTAGGAAAAATGGTCAATTATTTTGGTGATCGGAGCTGGATGTTTAAACGACGAAGGGAAATTGGAGCCTCAATAAGTGAACATTTTTATAATAGGGTATATGTTTTTGTGGAATTCGCTTTAAGTAATAATGGAAATGACGAAGAAATTCGTTGTCCATGTAGTAGGTGCAAACTGTTGAAGCATTTGATACCGGATAAGGTTAGAGTTCATTTGCGCCAATACGATTTCGTGCTGAATTATTTGGTATGGGATCATCAAGGAGAAATTGTAGCACCTAATCAAGAAAAGTCAGAGGAAGAGATTGGTGATGAAATTAGTATGAGGAATCTCATAGAACATATGGTCGAAGATGCAGCATGATCAATGTTCCTTACCGTTGAAGTTGATAATGACAATGTAAACATGGAAGAGGAACCAACTGTTGGAGCGAAAAAATATATGATTTATTGGATGCTGCAAAGAAACCCGTATTGAATGGTTGTTCAAGCGGCACTCAATTATCAGTAACTGCGGAGTACATTGCGATGAAATCAAAATACAACCTCAAAGAAGCCGGATTTACAGCTATTGTACAAGATGAAAAACGACATATGCTACCCGATAACTTAATGTGCAAAAATCATTATGAAGTAAAAAAACTTATGTCTGCATTCGGTTTGCGATATCAAAAAATAGATACTTGTTTAAATGGTTGCATGTTGTTTTGGAAAGAAGACATCAATCTTAGGAATTGCAGAATATGTAACCAGGAAAGATACAAACCAAGAAAAAAGAAAGGAAAATAAGTTCCATACAAGCGTATGCAATACTTACCTATCACTCCTAGACTTCAAAGGTTATATGCATCATCTGTAACAGTGCATCATATGAGATCGCACAATGTGACAACACAGGAAGAAGGTACGTTAACACACCCTGTTGATGGTGAAGCATGTAAGCATTTTGACAAGAAATATCCCACATTCGCAGTGGAGAGCCGTAACGTTAGGCTTGGTTTATGTATGAAACCATTTTCCCAGTTTGGTTATAAATATTCATCTTGACCTATAATCGTTACAACTTACAATCTACCTCTGTGGATGTGTATGAAAACTCCATATATGAATCACAACATCCAAGCGGCGACATAAGCAAAGATTTCGCTACTTGATTTTCGAACTACGTTTATGATCCGATAAATTGTGTGATCGATGAAGGATTAAAACATTTAGAGATGTGACCAAAAAGAAAAGTTAAGACATATCCAATATTCTTCGTCAATGGATATAAATTCAACACCAAAGAATATGGTGCTAAAAAATTAACTAACAATACTGGTATGTTTGTTAAAGGCAATGATGATCCAAATGATCATATAAATGATGTTTATGGCGTGTTAACCTAGGTTTTGCAATTGACATATTTCACTAGACCTACGGAGTAAGTTTTTTTGTTTAGATGCAATTGGTTCAGCAATGTTCCAGGTTCTGGAGTTATCATGCATCCAAATTATAACCTTATAGAATTAAAACATACCTCGCATTATCAAAAGTACGATCCTTTTGTACTAGCCAAACAAGCCCTACAAGTTTATTATACCCCTTATCCATCTCTAAAAAGAGATAAAGCAGACTGGTTGACAGTTTTTAAAACAAAAGCAAAATTTACGTTTGATGGAAATAATATTCCAAATGAACAAGCCTATCAAGCAGATATCGAGAAAAATGTTGAAATAACAATAACGGACGATCACACAGATTTTGGACCTCTAAATGGTGAATCAAATGTATTGGTAGAAGCATTTGAAACTATAAAGAAAAACGATATGGAGTACGAAACCGAGTCCAAATTCGAAAACGACGAGGAATGATTGCTAATATACAGTTTAATATAAGGTAATTTATGCGACTATTCATGTTATAGTTTTCTCATCAATTATGATATATTTTCTCATAATTATTATGAATTATATGTTCCGACATAATAAATTGATATGTACGTAACAGGTATTATGTCTTTTTTCGAAGGTGTAGCTCCTTCCACTCTGGTTTCCCTCTTCTTCTCGAAGAGGGAATAGATGTGATGACAGTGGCCCTTCGGAGCCAGCAGCATGACCATTAGTGTATTTACAGGCCAAAGCCGATGGATCGTAAGCTTTAAAATTAATAGCATAGCGTTAGAATATTTTGTTTACGATATATATAATAGTCTAAAGCTATGTTTCAAATGTAACACAGGGTATTTGATCTAGAGCCATCGGGAGTTGTTCTTAGTATTTCCAAGCAGGCATATATGAGTAGGATTACTGGTTGTTGGCCCTAATGGAGTAAGATCCCTCACCCAATCAGAGAGAGCATCTGGCAGGACTTTTTGGAGAGTTTAAATTTACATATTTGTAAATTACTATTTTACAATTTGTTGACTACATAAAAATGTACAACTTATATTTAATTTTCTCAATGTGCAAGGTTCCATAGATCTACAGGAAGTAGACATTTTCCTTGTGCAATGCTACTGGAATTCTAATATAGCAAAGAATTATCGGGACACGATGTTGGGCCTTAGGAAAGCTGGGAAGAATTCAAACTAGATGAGTGCCAGTGTATGGGATCCTTGGGTTGCCTAGTGGAACAACGATCAGTTCAAGGTAATTAATCTATCATATATATCTCATTACTTTATTTTACAGCTATTAGATATATTGTTCAATTATGTAAATTTGTAGGCGGAGTCACAGAGGAATTCTACAAATAGAAATAAGTACCCAGTAACACATAGTGGTGGTTCCAAGTCATTCCAACATCATCGTGAGGATTTGATAAGTTTATTAATTGCGATTATAAACAGTTATTACATTTAAATAGTTTAAGTTATAAGTTATTAATAAACAGTTAATATAAATAGTAATATACATTATTTACTACAGGAAAGAGCACGTCGACGTCCGATCTCATACATGGAAGTGTTTGATCATACCCATGCCATAAAGCAAACGGACGAAGCTGGGAACGTTACATATACATGGGAAGATGAGAATAAGGCGACGGCTGCATATGTATGCATATTTTGAATTTTAAGTTATTTTGATTGATTAGTTTAAGTAATTAGGTTTGAAGAATTAAAATAATGTCGTGTTAATTTCAACTGTAATTATCTTAGCACTATAGGAAAAGTTTCAAGAGGCATGGGCATAGATGCTAGAGGGATTGGACCGCGATGAGTTGACCCACAAGGAGGAACACGCTATTTTTGACTCTATCATGGAACCTACGCAGCGAAATCGGCGTTTTGGCTATGGAAACCAAGCGGTAATTTATAAAAATAAACTATCTTATAAAAGTTACACAATTATTATAAAAGTCGTCAAACAGTTCTATAACAGTATTTTCTATTCGCAAGCTAGGGCATTACAACAAGCATACCAAAAAGAGCAGGACAAAGCCGAGATAAAACAGCCGAGAGCCATGGTCGAGCAGCTGCAGGAGCAGGACCGTCATCACGCTATACAGATGGAGCAGTTGAATCAGCGCTTGGTGGAGTACGTGCAACAACATGGTTTATTTCTTTCGTCATCCGGTGCTTCCGGAGGCAAGGATGGCTCTTGATAGGTGTGCTTTTCTGTGTTTATGCTTGGATGTTTTATATGTTGACTTGGAGTTGGTGAGGATGATTTGTTTTGGTATGTTTGATACACTTTGATGAGAGATTGGATGTGTTGTGTTGATTAGGTACATTTTGTGGAGTTGTTTGATGTTTGACATTGATTAGCCTATGTTTTGTTGGATGTTTGAGGATATTGGATGGTTGATTTTGTATATATTGGAGTTTATGATCTTGATTTTGTATATATTGGAGTTTATGAATTTGTATATATTGGAGGTTATGGTTTATATTGTAGTTGGTATAATATATGATGTTGGTTATATATATATATATATATATATATATCCGAGTTATCTATGTGGAATGGAGTTAAGAAGTATATTGATATATATTGAGAATTATCTATGTGGAATGGAGTCAAATAGTAGCAGGTAAAAAAATAAACCCAGATTTCCAACGGCTCTCGATGGCTAGCAACGGCTTATGAGTCATAGAATTCCGACGGCTTTCGATAAATTATTGGTTTCGAGGGTAAGAGGTTAGTCATCGAAATTCGTCGCTATAGTGTCGTTAGTAGCCGTCGAAGGGCGTCGGAAGAAAGCTATCGACTATGTCGAAAGGCGATATAAGTCGTGGAAGCTATTCCTACGGCTTTACCGTCGGATTTCAATGGCCGCCGACGGCTAACTGCCGTCGGAATAGCCATGTAGTCTTGTAGTGATTATATAGCATTTTTTTGAAAATAGTTTAAAATTACATGGCCCAAGCCTATCTATCTCAAACAAATGGTTACACATAACCAACCCCGTTTCTTATTACAGCAAAACACATTCAACCCTAGGGTTTCTTTCTATCTATTGACGCTAACTTTCGCTTCTAAAGATAAAAAAATGGCAGACGATGTTTCTGTCGTTCCTCAACTCATCTTACTTCGACTTTTACTCTATTTCCCTCTTTCCTAATATGAGAGGCAATCATTAAATTTCCTACCTAAACCCCTTAGTTGAGGATTAGGGTTTACTCCCCTTTCAACTGCTTTTTCCAATCTAATAATATTATCAGATCTAGAGTCATTGCAACCTAGATCTGGTAATTTTAGCTCATACTAGCCTCCTCTAAGGTGATTATTTGTTGTCCTTGAAGTTTAAACACTTGAGGTTTGTTACAGATTGACCCAAGTCATTACGATTACTGTCTACTTCAAATTCATCTAAAATCACGTTGCTAACATTATTTGCTATATGATAAGAGGCGCTCGGCTGATGAATATACCTTTCGACATACTTGTTGCCAGCTTCAATAGCCCATTGTTCATATAAGTGAATAGCTCTTGTTTGCTCTTTCTTCCTCCTTTTCGATCTGCTAAATATAATATTGCTTTATGTTTCAACCAGTATCCTCCTTTTTTCTTTAGCAGTTGCTTTACTGTTATAAACTCTACTGTTACCGTCTTTCGATATATTGTAGGTTATTGCTTTTATGATAATTCTTGCATATTCTCTTTCCTCTGGTTTTGGACTAATAGCTTTAATGACATGATTTGTTGTTTCCTTTAGTGACATGATGTTGCTTTGCTGTAACCCCAAATTAGTCTTTGCTGCATTCCATACATACTAATAATATATATACATTCAAAAAATAGATGCTCACTAGATTTTGGAAATACTTCGCATAAAGGGAAATTAGTAATATCTGTTTTACCTCATTTACTTATTCTATCCCTTGTTGGAATTTTATTGTTAATTGCAAAGAAAGTGCAGAATGCCATCTTAGGGCATCTCCAGTGGTCTTGTTGCATCCTGAATCCAATCAAAAAACCCCCCAGTCGTGCAATTCAACCTTAATATTAAGGGTAATGTTCAGGATCCAGTTCAGGATCCTGAACTGGGCTTGGGCGCCCATTTAATGGGCGCCCAAGCCCAACCCCAAACGGGCCCCCTTCTCCGTTGCCAAACGCCTCCAACGGCTATAAACAGCCGTATTCTGAACTCCAACGGCCATAAACAGTCATATTTTGTTCCCAACGGCTATAAACGGTCATATTTAAAATTACAACGGCTATAAACGGTCATATTTGTGATTTCATTACATATATAGGACTATTTTTCAGATTGTAATACACACATCTCTTCTTCTATTACAATTATATTCTCAATTTCCATAATATTGAAAGTATGTCTCATCCTTTTCAATCATATACCGAAGCGATGAATATGGATAGTTGGGATTTTGATTCCCAACCCTTTCAAAATGTTCATCCCCAGACCGCTCCCCCTCTATCCTTCCATTCTTCTACTACATGGTCCGGCGATGAAGATAAGGATTTGTGTTATATTTACTGTCATTTTTCTAAGGACTCGGTAAAGGGGAATGACCAAAGTGGAGAGGCGTTTTGGGCAAAAGTCATAACTGCGTACAATAAAAAGCATGTTGAAAAGACGAGGTCAATGTCTGCAATCACTGGTTGTTTCGGGAAATTTAATCGACAAACACAATTCTACGAGTCGCAGATTCACAAAATAAGAACAGCAAATCCAAGTGGAATGGGTGGCGAAGCTGAATTGGTAGCGTTTTAAAAAATATCATTTTTAATTTATATTCATTCTGATCACTTGGTTAATATATCATTTTGTGTTTCTATTTTTTTAGAAGAGAATGGCGAACGATCAATTATTGAAATTATTTCCAAGAGAAAATGGTACAAAGAAACCCCACTACTATCAGTTTACAAACTGCTACGACTTGCTTGTTAGTCAACAAAAATGGAGCTCAAACACCGCAAAAAGCTTAAGAGATGTTCAGACGAACTCGAAGGGCAAGAAAAAAACAAGACGAACTAATTATAATTCTAGCCCAAGCAATTCTTCTCAGATGGGCTCTAATGTATGCCTAGATAACGAAGACGAAGAAGCAGAACCCGCATTTGATGAAGATGCTAGACTGATGGGGCAACGAGCAGCTAAGAAGAAAATTAATGTTCAATCTCAAATCGATTCTCGTTTAGCCCCAATGCATGAAAAACATGCGAGAGAAAATGAAGAACGTCAAAGGGGGAGTGCAGAAAAGCTTGCCGTATTAAAAGAACTGACCGAGATTTAGAAGGGCCGGTTTGAGCTAGAACGGCAATGCCAAGAGACCTTAGTAATGGAAAAAGATGTCACCGGAATGGACCCAATTACAATGCAATATTGGATGGAGTACAAACAACGCATTGTTGAGAGTAGATCGGGAACAAAACATATGCAGTTGAATTATTCATTTGACATTTTAAGTTATTGCGGTTTAAATATCCATGTACCTTCAGTTTATATTTTCAATCATGTGTTATTTTCAGTTTTAAAATATTCAATGGGATATCATTTTTTTCGATGCATTCTGTAGACGTCAATAAAGATTTACTTCACCAAACATAAATGATATTACAAACATAAAAATTATAGCATTCTACACTTCGTTACAGAAATAAAAAGGCAAACAGATGTAATTAAACAAAGATCCACCATCCCGAACTACTGATTTCCATGAGAATTCCAAATATGCTCCATTAAATCCCTTTGGAGTCTATTATGAATAGCAGCATTATGATATACATCATGATTGTCGACATGAATTGCGTACTGTCCTTCATTTCGTAACGCGGCTGTGCGAAACAATTCGGGGGGTTGTCTTGCCCCATCATACTCGAAATCGGGATAGTCCATAGCGCGTTCATCTTCAATGATCATGTTATGCAGAATTATACAACAGAACATAATTGTAGCCATTTTTGATCTCTTCCATAATCTACATGGATTGCTGACCATTGCAAACCTTGCTTGAAGGACCCCAAACGCCCTTTCTACGTCCTTCCTTTGTCCTTCCTGCATTGCAGCAAATTGTTTCTGTTTTGCCGTCATTGGGTTTGCAAATGTCTTTACAATCGTACTCCATTTGGGATAAATTCCATCTCCAAGATAGTATCCATGCTTATATTTGTTATGACCAAGAGTAAATGATAAGGGAGTTGACTTACCTTGCGTCAAATCATTAAACAAATGAGATCGTTCGACAACGTTTATGTCGTTAAGAGAACCTGGCATTCCAAAGAAAGCATGCCAAATCCACAAATCATTAGAGGCAACCGCTTCTAAGATGATAGTAGGTTTTTTTTCTTTGCCATTATATGCTCCATGAAAAGCTTTTGGACAGTTCTTCCACTCCCAATGCATACAATCTAGACTTCCAAGCATTCCAGGCCAGCTTTTGCTTTCATGCATTTCACGCAAGCGCGTTACATCTGCCTCGTTTGGAGAACGAAGATATTCAGTCCCATAAATGTCCACAACTGACTGACAGAAGTGATTTAGGTTTTCCAATGCCGTACTCTCTGCAATACGATATGCGTCGTCAAGGGCATCGGCGGGTGTACCGTACGCTAACATCCTCAAAGCCGCGGTCATCTTTTGATGCCCACTTAAACCTTGTTTTTTTGCAGCGTCCTGCTTGTAAACAAAATAATTATTATTCTGCTGAATACTTTCGAGAATTCTTAAAAACAATGGACGACTCATTCTGAATCGTGGTCTAAACATCTCTGGACCGTAAGTTGGATCACGGGCAAAGTAATCTTGCATAAGCGTTTTTTGAAATGCTTGCTGGTTACGGTTGATATATTTCCGACCCACAACTGAACCGTCTTGTTTTCCAGAAGTTGAACTGTATGCTTCACGGTATATCTCCATCAGTTCCTCCTCCTCCTCTTGTTGATGCGCTAACGCATACGCTTCTTCTTCAGAGTCACTGTCGCATAGCAATATAGCTTTTAGTAAATTTCAAGACATTTTTTGATATTTGAGGATGGTTGTTTGATATTTGAATGTTTTGTTAGACTTAATTGAGATGAACAAGTACGAGATCCAAATGGTTATATGTATAGGACAAATTCTTGAGTGGAGAGAAGGTGGCTCAGTGTGTGGTCAAATCACGTACTGTAGCCACGTTCGTTTGCCGATCAAGATTCTCTGCTTTCTTGAGTAGAGAGAAGGTGGCTCAGTGTGTAGTCAAATCACGTACTGTAGCCATGTTCGTTTGCCGGTCAAGATTCTCTGCTTTCTTGAGTGAAGAGAAGGTGGCTCAGTGTGCGGTCAAATCACGTACTGTAGCCACGTTCGTTTGCAGGTCAAGATTCTCTGCTTTCTTGAGTAGAGAGAAGGTGACTCAGTGTGCGGTCAAATCACGTACTGTAGCCACGTTCGTTTGCCGGTCAAGATTCTCTGCTTTCTTGAGTGGAGAGAAGGTGGCTCAGTGTGCGGTCAAATCACGTACTGTAGCCACGTTCCTTTGCCGGTCAAGATTCTCTGCTTTCTTGAGTGGAGAGAATCAACATCCATTCTATAAATTCACAAATCATTATCTGTTGAAATCATTTAAAAACTTAACATTATTCAAACTACATTGTCCAACATGACATTTAAGTCTCATGAATTGAAGTTGCTTATGCAGTACTACATACAAACCGATGAGATGTGCGACAATCAGGAGTTAATGGTAATTCATTTTTGGGACACTCTGGCTGAACTGTACAACAACGACGTGGGTTGTCAAGTTAGACGTACGGCTCAAGAGGTCAGGACCGCATACGGAAACTTTACTAGGGCATGCACGCGTTACACAAAGATTATTAATGAGGTAATATCGGAAAATGTGTTCGACAATACACGTTCGACATATGAAGGTCGATACAATTTAAAATACCGCACTTCGTTCATTGGCCATGATGCGTACTTCATACGCCAAAATTGGCTAGAAAGATTTGGATGGCCTTAAGATAACAATATTGGTAGTTGGTTATGTAACGGTCGTTAATGTGTGGAGAGCTTTCTGAATTGTCTTTTCAAATAATAATGTCTGTTGTTTTTGTCATTCCCCTATGACCCGTTTGTTTATATATGCGCTTTCTGATTTACAGGAGTTGCAATTTAATCGTCACGTCTAGTATCTTCATATTTGTGTTCTATTATTACTGTGTCGTTTTTTATCAGCGTTCTATGTTCGTATATCTTCAATTCTAATGTCACTAGTAGTTTTTTTATGTGTGTATGTCATTAGTTGGTGCTTATAGAATTCACGGTATACACAAACATATATAATTCACAGTATACACAAATATATATAATTCACAGTATACTCGAACATTATCATCCAAAATCCAAGAAAGTGAAATTATATAAACATAAAGAATAGACAGTATACTCAGACAATGACATAAGTACATAAGATATATGAATTGCAACATATAATAAAACGTTCACTATGCATATACTAAAAGGTATACAACTAAAGGGATGCAACGTCGTCGTCGTCGGCATCATCACCATCATCCCCATCACCATCATCATCATCTCCGTCATCGTCATTATCATCCCCATCACCATTATCATCATCTCCGTCATCATCATCTCCGTCATCATCATCGTCATCCCCATCACCATCCTCCCCCTCGTCCTCATCATCGTCCTCACCCCCATCGTCCTCATCTAAACCACCAGCATCATACCCACTGGGACCAGCACCACCTCCGCCTTGTGATCCGAAAGGCTCATATATAGCAAGTCTAGCTGATAGCTGATCAATCTGCGCCTCTAGCATATGTGTATGCTACATGTACATATCATGCATGGCGTGTGTATGTGCAAGAGTCATATCGCGAAACACACCAAGTGAAACTCTGGCCTGGTCCAATCTAGTAGCATACTACATAAAGATCATATTTGACATAGTAAGAAACTAAGCATAAAATAAAGGGAAAAGGGCAATAAACAACAAACGTACCTCATACGGAGGATATAACCCGACTGAAGGCACACCAGGAAAGTCGGGATGGTCTGGAAAGACTAAAGGCTGCTCTATCACAGTACATGTCACGTCATATGCTCTAAAAGTAGTATCAGGCTCCAACTGCATGGGAGTTTGAGAGAACTGTGACGGAATCGGGTCAAATGAAACCTGCGCTACCTCAACTCTACCGACTGCCATGTGAGGTCCTATATGATCAGAGTTGACCCCACGAACATAATCTGGTACGATGAATCTACGGGGTGCTACTCTGGCCCAATAAGAATCGTAGTCTCCATCGATGAAGAAAGTACTGTTATCCACCCATCCAGCCTATCGTAGAGCATCTAAGTAATGATTGCCAATCACCCTATGTCTACCAAACATGTCCTCACAAGATAAAGGATCATATGGTATACGACGATCATCGGTAATCTGATAAGCACACCTCTCTCCCAAATACCACATAGGCATAAATGCAGGTGTATGCAAAGCAACCCTACGTCTAGATAGAGAATACGCAACCATCATGGGATGGTCGTCCACCATAAGACCTGCATCTGCTAGATGAGTCCAATGTGAGGTCAAAGGAGTACGAATGATGTTACCTCGACTACGCATATCAAGCTGTGACCTAGCCTCCATCAAGTCATGCCGTACACCTAAGGGAACATGATGTACGTACTGCATAGTCTCCCATCGTCTCATCCTAGGGAAGTACTGCTCAGGAGCCTGACTAGCCATGTCCTGGATGCGGGGATGCATTATTGTCGTGTACTCGTAGTACCATAACGGCAAAATATACCAAAAAGCGTACATCTGCTTGACATCGCCAAACGCAAATGAATCTAGAGCGGTATAAAGGGTGCCTAATATCGCTGTGCCCAATCAATAGTATGTAGCTGGTCTAATCTAGCAAGAGATGCTAAATAGCCTAGTCGAACCGTACCTTTTTGGTTCGAAAAAAAGGTCGAACCAAACAAGTACAGCAGAAATGCTCTAGTGACTGCATCCATCATATCGGCTCTAGCTATATAAGTGGTGACGTACTACTGCAGGTAAGTCAACTTAACAGAACCACTACTGACGCAGGTAACATCTATCAATGGTAGAAAAACAGTAAATAGATTGGGGGACTCGTATAAATCATCAAATGGAAAAGGTCGAAGACCATGTCGTCCAATCTCAATGCCGGTGAACACGTAGAAATCAACTCGGGTGATACCAAGCTCAAAATCTGAAAAATGAAACGTATGCGTGGTGGGCCACCACCTCTCAACTAATGCCTGAATGAGAGGTCGATCAAAGGACTGAACATGCCTAATCGACAAAAAAAGACCAAAAGGGCTAGCCTGTAGCCTCTCAGCAATAGGACCGGGAAGAGAATCATAAAACTGGGTAATGCACTTAACCCAACTACCCCGACAATGAATAGCCCAACTACCCCGACAATGAATGTAATGGTCCTGAAGATAAGTTATGAATTAATAATTTTTGATAGAGTAACAGTTAATTAATATGATTATGTGATGTACATATAAAAATAACCAAATATATTAATGTGCAATTTATACCTCTACGGTCATCAAAGCGGATTCGGCTCTATGCCCATAACCATCTGGAAGCTCGTGTAGTACACGTAGATCGTTTGCTGAAACTCCAAGTGGCGGTGGAACATGTAACAGTCCAGCTTGCTCCGCTGGATGTCTGTGAACCGTTCTTCCTACGATTTTGGTTGGACGCGGCGGCATTTCGTTTAGATTTTCTAATTTTAAAAAAAAATTAAAATGAAAATGGAAGAAAAAATGGAAAGGGGAGAGGGAAGACGGGTATTAGTAGGGGGGCAGCCGCTCATTTTATGGGCGCCGGCTATTCAGGCATCCATTAAATAGGCGCCTGGCCACTGGGAGCCCACCTCGACTTCAGGACTGAATATTCAGCCTTGAAGCCACTGGAGATGCCCTTAGGACGGTTTGCTTTATTTCAAATACATTCATGTCACTCTACAACTTGATGCTTATTTTTGAAAATCTCCTATGAGAACTTAACATTAATGCTAGCTAACCACTCCCAATAATCTTTATCTACGTTAATTTCTAGGAGCATCCTACTAATTTCATCCTTATATGGATTGGTAACTGGATGTAGCCATGGCCGCCATTCTTCATTGTTGATGATTGTTGAAACTATTGCATCGGTTTTTTCCCAAAATTATTAAATTATTCCAGCCCACTCTATTTATAAAAGATTGATGATTATATCATGGATCAAACCATAAACGTGTTTCTCTTCATTTTTGAAATGTCTTTCGAAAAACCACTTTCCTATATTTGTATAATTTAGAATTTGTTTCAAAGCATTGGATTAATTTCTTTTTAATATGGAATTCCAAAAGATTGATGATTATTATACCATGGATCAAACAGACTCAATATCCAAAGATCTTCAGAATAGTTTATAGTGGCATGTGTAGCTTAAATCTGCAATGCTTCTTAACCTAATTCCTCCTCCGTTTTTGGGGCTGCATACTTTTTCCCATGACATTTTATGATAATTTCCCTCAATAAAATTTCTGCACATCTCCTCTCTATCTTTTTTACCGATGCTATAGGAATATGATAAGTCTCAAGCAGTACAGAATAATTGCATGTATGTCAGTCTTTAATAATTCTGTTTTTCCTGCTGTAGAGAGTAGTTTGCTTGCATTATAGAAGGTTGACCTATTTCAGAATTAATCTTGATGTAGTGTGAAATTTTGATCAATTTTATCATAATGTATAAAACTGCCTTAATCGACTGTCATATACTGTAATTTTAACCCCGTTATTTTATGATGATGACGAAGAATAAGCCCGACGTGTTACTACTTGTCAATCTATAGAATTTACTTCTGAATGATAAACAAAACCAATAATCTATTTTATGGCCACGTTTAAGTATTTACCTCACTCCATATTGAAATACCAAATCCATTTCAACCTAATCCCAATATAAGGTAAAACCTTTCACATAACTCCTCACACCTCCCCTTCCTCTTCCTCCTCCTCCTCCCCCTCCCCCTCCCCCTCCCTCTCCCTCTCCAATCTCACCATGTCAACCTCCAACGACACCGCGGAAAACATCGAAAAGTCCTTGAAAAAAATCCCGGACATAACCGGCACCCCGATCCTAACAGCCATCAAAGACCGCCTCGACTTCCTCCGCAACCAAGGCCAGTACGAATACTTCCAATCCCGAGTAAAGAAAAACAACTCAACCGTACTACGCATGAACATGATCCCGGGCCCCTACGCCGCGAACCCGAAAATAGTCGCCCTCTGCGACGCCGTCTCTTTCCCGACCCTCTTCGACCCTTCCAAGGTCTCCAAAGTCAACTCCTTTACCGGCAATTACATGCCCGCTTTGTCATTTACCGGCGGGTACCGGGTCTGCGCCTATCTCGACCCGTCCGAGCCCACCCACACGAAAATCAAGCAGGTGTTCTTCAATGCGCTGGCCGCTAAAAAAAGCACGTTTATACCAACTTTCGTGGGTATTTTCAATTCCATGTTTGATAAAATGGAGGCTGAGGTGGAGAGCAAGAAGAAGGCGGAGTTTACGAAGTTTAACGAGGCTGCTGTGTTTGAGTTTGTTGGGCTGGCTCTCGTTGGGCCGAAGCCCGGCCGTGAAGTTTTTAAGAGTGCGCAGAAGTTTGTATTCTTTCAGTTTCATCCTATCATGGGGCTTCCGACTGCCGTCGAAGAGCTCGCTTACCATAAGTTTCTGTACCGGTGCATTGTTGCGAAGTCGAGTTATTAGATTTTGTATAAGTACTTTAGTACTGGCGGGTCTTGGATACTTGACAACGCTGAAGAGGTAATTCATATTATCACTGTTTATCCTAAACAGTACATTATTTGCGTAGGTTAGCATAATAGTATTGATCTGGCTAAAATGAAGCATATGTGATGGTGAATGTTAGCAAGATATGACTGACTTTGTGAGATGCATAGGTCGGTCTATCAAGAAAGGAAGCGATCCACCACCTCATATTCACATGGGTAATAAACGCCTACCTCGGCATCCGAACCTGCCTAATGCGCCTGTTCAAATGGATCGTGGCATCTGGACCGGAGCTCCAAGAAAAGCTAGCGCAGGAAGTCCGTTCGGTCGTCCGATCCGAAGACGGCAAGATCACACTCGCGGGCATCGAGAAAATGGAACTGGTAAAATCGGTGGCCTACGAGTCCTTCCGGTTCGACCCGCCGGTCCAGGTCCAGTACGGCACCGCGAAATCCGACCTCGTCATAGAGAGCCACGACGCCAAGTACCAAGTCAAGAAAGGCGAAATGCTCTGCGGGTTCCAACCGATGGCGACCCGGGACCCGAAGATATTCGACCGGGCGGACGAGTTCGTGCCCGATAGGTTCGTGGGGGACGGTAAGAAGTTGGTGAAGCACGTGTTGTGGGCTAACGGGTACGAAACGGATGCTCCGAAAGCGGATAATAAGATATGTGCTGGGAAGGATTTGGGGGTTTTGGTTGGGAGGTTGCTGATTGCTGTTATGTTCTTGAGATATGATAAGATTGGTGGGGTGGTTGGGAAGACTATGGAGGAGGTTGATGTTATTGTGAATGAGTTGACCAAGGCGGCGGTCTGAGTCTCCGTGGCTTTTTTATCATTTAAGCACTTTGAGTTATAGTACTGCTAGTACTACGTCATGTCCACATGGTTTGATAGTAAATGCAATGCGTGCTCATATATATATATATATATATATACACACACAAGTATGGTGGCACGTCCGTTGGACGTGTGCGAAGAAGAAAGTGACGTATTTTGTCTTTGTTACAATTTTGATATTGTAAGATTTGTTTGATTTTATAAAATGACTTTGACCTGTACGTAATGTTGTTTTTTAATGTGCGTACATACACAAATCAACAATTTATCAAAACATAAGTGAGACAAAACAACTTATTTCAAATTGTATTTGTAAGGTTTCTTTGTTTTTTCATCTTTCTTTTCAAACTCATTAAGGCATTCTTGATCTTTTGTCTTCCTTTTTTCCAAGACGCTTTCATTTGTTTGGGTTTGGAATTATAATGCTTTGTGCACTCAACAGATGGACCTGAGTTTGTTGTTACTTGGGTTATTACAGTTAGATGTTCTCAGTTTGCTCTTTACATTAGCATGGTAAACATGTCATTTCTTATTACAAAATGGCCCGCTTGTGTATAAGATAAAAGTCAAAATGTTTAGTAACATGCTTCTTCCAGTGCTTGTTTCATAGGTATAAAGTGCCTAGAACATCAAAAGTGTTTTTATTTTAGGCTCTTAAGTCCAATAGAACTTTCCTTTACGTTGTAATAATCTTAAGACATTAGATATTTCTAGTTGGAGGCTGAATCTAATTTGAATAATAAAGAAGCGGATATATATATATATATATATTTAAATGTTTGTGTATAATGGAGCTTACATATATTATTTCTTTATAACCAACATGCATGTATATTTCACGAGCTGACACCCTCATATGCATGTATATATATTTCATGAGAGTACAACATGAACATATTGCTTGTTTTTTGAAATATTTTTTTAAGGTGCGTAATTTAATTAGCGTTGGGTAATAAATGCCTTCGCGCCTTCTTGTATATATATATATATATTTCTTTTTCATGGTTTCACATGCAGATGTTCAATTTTGTGCGTTATATACTACATGCTTCATTAGTATAGCCCAATACCATTGCCAGCAAAAAGTATACTATATTTCATGTACAATTCCAAAGCCTGTGCAATGTTCTTAGGTGTTTCAATCATTGTCCAACCGTTGTTCAAAATATTGTGTAAAATTTTACAAATATACAATATGAAATTGCTATCATACCATATCTAGGTAAAAAGGTAATTCATATTATCCCTAGCGAAGTATCAATCTAAATAAACGATTAATAACTTAATTAGATTTGATTAAAATATAAATAAGATAACAGGAAATTTCCTTAATTAGATTTGATTAAAATACAACTTTGCTCCACCAACTTAAAACCCAAAACGCCCAACACCATCCAAACAACAGAAGGCAGAAGAACCAAAGATCAAAAACCAAACAATACTCATACCACCAAGAAAGCTGAAGCACGTATAGTACCTCGAATAGAAGCATTCCACCCTCAAAAGTTCCAGAATAAGAAATAGTGGTTAACAAATCGTGCAAGTTAGGCACCTCAGAGTCATATCGTCGGCAACAATTTACCATCTCCAGTTCCACAGCAGCCCCAATCAACACTCTCCACCTCAACTGCATATTCTTATCGTCAGCAACAGTCCATCATCTCAAGTTTGCTACATAAAGATCTAAGTTTCATAGACTTACGTGTGAAACAATATCATGATATTAAATAAATATAAAACTTTAGTCACTGTCCATAAACGAAGGATGTGAACTTGTAAGACTTAAATTGATGTAATAATTTTTCTCTATGCTTTTTCAAGGTTGGTGTCAACCGCAGTAGCTTGTAATTAATTGGTGAAACCTAAAATACAGTTGTAAGTAAGAAACAAATTAAACTTCATATTATCTGATTATTATGTACCTTTAAGATTTAGCATATTTGTTTTGGTTTTGCTGAAATGTCAAGCCATATATATCTTTCATTAATATTCAGTACACTAAGATGATGGCATTTTGAGAAACAAATAGAAGGTTGATCAAGTAAAAGAAATTATATTTATAATTAGCAACATATTAATGGACATCAAACGTGCAGTAATAACAGGAAATAAATAACAGGAAATAAAGAAATAGATATACCTTTTTACTAATATAGTAGTAGCAGATTAAATATATCAATAGCTTTTATATATTAGCAAATATAGCAACGTCATTTGAGTAAAGCCATAAAAGCATTTAGTATCATAAAAATTAAAATATTTATGCTAAATAGACAACTACTGATATAGAAATGAGGACAATATATTTAATTTACGCAAACAACTAAGTATATTATTGATATATTTATGCTAAATGCTAACTATGTATTAAAACTTAAATGACAAATTAATTGTCATTTAATACAAAATCATATTCATGTATAGTTTAATCGCACCATAAACCAATCCACAAATATATATTTTTCTTTGTGCTAAATGAAGATATAAAATTCGGTGTTATTTCTTTCAATCCCGTAATAAAAGAGCACTACCATATTATGCACTAACTCGGATTTATGATTCGATATGAGGCTCAAAATCTAAATTCGTTCTTGTTACTAACAGAACCAATTAACATAAGCATAAACACATCTCTATATGTATATATTTGACCAACTAATCATGCATTAAATTGATCATGCAAATAGTTTGTATCCAAAATTCATAATGAGTACTTATGTCCACATATAAAAGTTGAGAACACATTTATATCTTTACTATTATGACTGCCATACACTAATGAAACCATTTTAGAAATAGAAGAAAATAACTACAGCAATAGTACATAGAAAAATAATTCAAAATTGATAGATTGACCTAACATCGTGTCATAGTTAACTTGCAAATCTCTCTCGTACCATTTTTTATTTCGTTGTACAATAATTTTGTTCTAGCAAAAACTTCCCTACATGGTTGCAAGATACCGCTTTTATCAATCTGATCTGCCAAATTAAGACAGAAGTATTTCAGATTACACTATATTTTCATAAACCAATCTTCTAAATGAAATGTTTACTAATATAAGTCAATCATATAGTTCGTTATCAGTGATAAAGTTTCATAGTGCAACCATTCACCCATATTTGGAATATCCAAGAATAACACATATCTGTTTACAAATTAATTAGTTAGTTGCAAAAAATTATTAAACTTCATGGAAAGAAAACATATATAAATTAAAGATTAATAATTGATAATACATCCATTTACTCCAAATTAAAGCACGGTCCCTCGTTTATTTCTTTTCATTGTCAGCTTAGATGCAAATATTTCTCCAAAAAGATGCATTTATACATGGAAAATTGTAAAATTTACACTGCCTTTTTGACTTCTTCTTGGAAGGAGAATGAGGCCAAATAGAGTAATCTTTTTTTCCTTATATTATGCTTGAAGCCAAATATGATCTTTCATTTCTTTTATATAATGACTGCTTCTGTACCTTACGTGACTGTAACAGAATGACATAAAATAGTGTAGCCATAGTTGATGTAATTGGTAATAGTTTTCTAAATTCAAAGTTAGAATTAATATATGTTGTGTGAAATCAAAATTTTAGCCTTCTGATTCAACACTTTTCTATATTATCTATCATATCTTGCCTACGAAACAAATAGCAGTAAGAATCGATCTAAAATGCAAATAAGCAAATATATAGAGATGAAAAGGGAAATAGATTACTATAGAGACAACAAAAATAAAAGTTGAAAAATCTACACTGATAAGTAACTTAAATTAGGCGTTTTGGACTACTGCTGACCTTTGTTTGGTTCGATTCAGAGTGTGGTTTTAGTATTTTTTTAATGAAGTTTCAAAATTGAACCTGAAAATAATGGTAGTAATAATTGAATCATAGTAGATGTTGAAATATTTCATTTGTAACTTGACTTATCATAAACTTTTTTCCTCCATAACTACGTATAAATTTTTTAATGTAAAAAGTAAGTTTGATTTACTGGTAAGTGCCGGTAGAGGTAGAAAACGCTGATTCTTGAAATAGTTCTTTGACACCTTTATGGACTTCATTTGTCTGTCATAAGTAAGAAATTATCTCAGGTTTATTTTATCAATACTTGCAATAGAACATCAAGTTGTTATATGAGTAAACAGTAACAAAGAATATTTTGAGTCTCAAACTCATCAATGATGATTAATTACAATATCCATTACCAACCATGTGATTCTCAAATCTTTCAGGAAAAACAATGAAAAGGATCACTTTGTGTACATAAACCAAAATAAATGAATAAAATGTCAGCCAATGAATCCAAAAATGCGTCTCCTTCTAACAACCACAAAGTTTCATAAGGAAAAGTTTATTATTAACTAATTAAAAGTGAAATAGGCAATTCATACCATCGACTGGAACAGCTACCTACCTCTAATGATGCAATATATTAATCGGTGTTTCCCTTGTCGCTACATTAATAATAGTAATCTGTATGTTATGCCTCTATTGAAATGCTTGTAGTTTGTTCCATCATAGAAATAGCAATTAATGAAGATTAACAATTTGCTGTTAACTTGGTACCGCCCATAACCAATTTGCTAAATTGATCACAGAACAAAGATAGAAACATATGCTCCACAACTTTTTGTATAAGTTAGACGCTAATGATATCCACCTGGCATTTTAGATTTACAAACACTGAACTGTAGGGTTTTTCTGTGTTATACCTTAGATAAAAACTGTTCCACTGTTATTTAATAGATTCAATGTCATGGTGACATGGTCTAGTGATGCTAGTGGGCTAGTTGTGATGACTATTGTACTATGGAAAAACAGAGAAAGTTATTAAGCTTTCCATTACACTTTTTCCCTCTAATAGATGTCACTCTATTCATAATTTGTATGGAAAAATATATATTGAAAAGGTACAAAGAAAATCCACAGATTATAAAAAGTAGTTGCAAATCATAATAAAATTTTTGTAGCTATTCTTAGGTAGTACAATAGGATATAAGAGCCCAAAAGTAGCTCAAACCGTGAAGAATGTATACAGCAGACTATCAAAACTATACAATACTAAGCTTTCTACAATCTAGCAAACTTGTACATTTTATTTTCAGTTTACTACCGAAATATAGAAAAAATACTGCACTATAAAATTTATGTTTTCTTTTAACATCATTGATTCGTTTGAAGTAACCACCCTTATCATACATAAAATAAAATAGAGAAATAACAATACTTACATTGAATGATTCATCAATCTGAATTATAATGGATTTTCTCTTCCTTCAAGAAAAGCGCAGGAGGGATAGATAGCCTGTACGATTAAATTGTAATGATTTTTCATGATATCAACAACGAAAATAATTACAGTGAAGGTCAATATTTTTCTGTTTATGTAAACTAACAAATTTTGGACATATACAATGCAACATTAACGGATTGCATAAACAGTAAGATCTAAGATTCAATGATGCTACATAAAGACAAACACAAAATCATCAAATTATTTAACAAATATATACACCTAAAAAAGTACATCATCCACTACAACATTATCACATAGAAATAAACAACAAACGAAATAATTGAATCTGATGGCTCTTCTCCAAAACCAATTTTGAACAAAAACAATAAACTATTATTTCCAGATCTTATTTATCAATGACATGTGTGTAGCAATATCGATGTTGAACAAAGTCTATTTGATACTATCCCAATTGTAAAATCTCAAAGCTAAACATTATACAGCAATGTGGAATCATCTTGAATCTTGGATAAGCCATCCAATTTAGAATGTCTAATCTATATTATAATTATGAATTGCAAAAGTTCCTAAATTGCAACACCGTGTATTGTACAACTAATGCAATTTATGAAAGATGTAAGGGTTGAAATGAAAAGAAAGAGGGACCTTTCTTCAAGTCGTTGAATGTCTCCTATATCTTTTGGAAAAGCGAAAATGGCTGTAGTTGCGTATGCAAAATTCAATAGTCATGGTTAATTAGTCAATCGTAATTGAACAACAATATGTTAAGATTAGCAATAAATCCTGTAATGATATCCAAATCAGATTCTACTTGTTCAAATCACAATCAAAGTCTTACCAACATCCACGACCACGATCCACTTTTTGAACTCCGCAGGGTCAAGCTGCTCCCCAACGCTTGCAACATAGTACGGACTTCATGTAATCGTCAAGATTCCCTCATCCGTTGGTCGAAAGATTCAAATTGCATGTGCTTGTTCATCTCATTTTATGATCAATTGAAGTTGTTACCTTTCAGATACTGTGATCTCTTTACGCAGGATCAGGTTGCTATCGAAGATCATATCAGGTTGCTATCTTTGTCATTGTCTAAGAGGGAGTGGCTTCCTTCGTTGAGGCTGCTTTTCATCATTGAGCTTTTTTCCCAGTATGAAGTAATTTCGATTTTATGATTTGGAGTAATTTGGGGGAAATGGCAGATCATCTGGAGTGTGAAGAGAAATAGAAGGAGAGCTTAATCACGTTCAAAGAAACGAACGTGCAGCAGTCATGGGTAAGAGGGAATAACTGTTGCGTCCAATAATTTGTCGTTGAAAAGTATCCCGCCTCAAAAAATAACCCTGCGTAAATAACTTACAGGCTATATTAGCATGGGCATTCTGGTCAGTTCAAAAAAGGCTTCACTTTGACCGGTTGACCAAAGGTTTTGCTTTATAGTATAGATATATATAGGGCGGTGGTTGCAGTTTCTTTGTTAGCGTATCTTGCTTCGTGGTGTGCTCTCGCCTTAATGTATACATTCATTGCATCATAGACGTTATCTTAATATATATATATATATATATATATATATATATATATATATATATATATATATAAAATAAATGATCTTGTCTCTGACCAATAGGTTTTGCATGATGTTGTTATAGCTTAACGACAAGTTACTATAGTTTTTATATGATTTTTTCCTTTCATGGACCTGGACCAAAGAATAGTTGTTGAGCTGCCTGAATGCTGAAATATTCTAATCAATGAAGAATGTAAGTAACTTGTCGTATTTTGTTACTTAATTACTTGTTCTACTGAAGAATCTAGTTTAATTGTGGAGTTTATCTACTTAATTCGGTCACTTTTGGAATTCAAATACAATAGGATGGTACATATACGAAGTGGGTGAAAGGGGTGAGACATAAATGATGATCTCGAAAAGCATACTTTTCAAGTTTGACAACATGCACCAATGAACCACAACAATTAGGAGGTGTTTCTGATAGCTTTTGGTTATTCATGATAATGCCATTGGATCCAATCCCAAGTACCATCGATTTGGAGTATGTGTATGAGTGGTCTATTTTTGATGTTGCCAACAAGTTGGTTTTTAAAACCAAACCCTTTAAATTAAAGTCAATATGAACCGATTTTTATTTTCAAATGTTTTCATGCATGTGTGAGACAACTTCTATAGCAGCATGCATAAAATCGTGTAAAGGTTCGCCACTAATCTTTATCGAGTAGTTAATAGAGAGGTCCCGAACTAGAAAACCTAATCTATTAAATAACAGTAAAACAGAAGAATTTAAAGCTCGAATTTCCTACTCTCCTCTTAATTCTCTATAGATGTTTTATTTTCACATGCTCATGATTTATCTATTGTTATTAAAATCATTACAATGTTTCTACTGGTTCTATCTTCTATCGTTAAAATTTACAGGAAATTATTGTCAAGGACAAAAAATTTCAGTGTTTTTACCTCAAGGACAGACCTTCAATATTTTATCCTGAAGGACAACTTTCTTTAGGTATCAGTTTTTAGTCATTGATAATATCAGTTTGTAGTTATCGGTAGCAGTTTTTAGGTATCAGTTTTTAGCTTGGTAGCAGTTTTGTTATCCTTATGAATAATTTTGAAAAATATTTGTCCTTATGAATAATTTTTAAAAGAATGTTTGTCCTTATGGTAAAAATATTGAGGTTGTGTCCTTGAGGCAAAAAATATACAAATTTTTGTCCTTTAAATTAATTTCCCCTAAAATTTAATGCTAATTATTAAAATTATTTACAGATTTCTTCCAAAGTTTTTTTGTTATTTTACATTTAAGTCCGTATACATTAAATTTAGTTAGGTGTTCTTAAATTTAAGCTTATAAAAATAAATATAATTAACGAATGTTCATTCATTAATCTAATAAATTTATAAGAATGACAATTTAATATGTGTACCATTTTTATTTTGATAAAAATGGTAAAACTAATTTTTCATTCAAGTCCGGGTAGTTTTAAATTTCCACAATTATATACAAACTATTACAATACTCTACTAATATTCACTCATATCATTTTGCATTTAAATGCCGACATTTCAATAATTTTTACAATAATACGGATTTCTTCTAAGTTTTTTTATATTACTTTACATTCAATTTCATATATTTGAATTTATTAATTGATCCTGCATTTGATTTTTTTAAATAAATCCAATTAACAAATATTCATTAAATGATCTAACAAATCATAAAAAATGATAATCCAATGTGTATACAGCATTTGTACTGACATAAATGGTAAAACTGTATTTTCATTCAAGTCCGTATAATTTATTATTTTCACAATTATATACAAAATTATCTTTGATACTTTTACATTTTTTCCCATTTAAGTTCATAAAATTTCTTTCTTTCTAAAATTAGTTATTTAGTACAAAAAAATATATACTTAGTTTTTTCTTTCTACGGTTGATATTTCATTACAAACAAATATATACAAAAAATTTGTTTTCAAAATTGATACATCATTACAAACATATATAATGTTTTTCCTTCATAAAATTGGTACGTCAAATATACTCTGTCATTATTAAATTATATTCTGTGAAGAATAATATTATAATTAATGATAAGTGATGAATGTTTGCATTCTGCAATATTGAAAAATGACAATATTTTCAATTAGTACGTTTTTTGTACAAAAAGTTACATTTTAATTGTTTATATTCGTAATCTAAGTTAATCAATGGACAAAATTATACCATATCTTGATTAGAAATATTTTTCTTTCGTATTTTATTATCTTTTGTTAGATAAACGTTAAATATTTTTTGAAATTTTTTATTATAAAATAGTGAGGTATGAAATAATGGATTTAAAATCATTTTTTTACATAATTAAAATGATAATGAGTTTTGTAACATTTTAGATCTTATTTTCACTTAATATTTTTTTAGAAGTTAATCAAATATTTTTTATCACTCTGATAATATAATTATTAATCTATACATCATTTACCTTTTAGTCATTCTCTTAAGTAATATTTGAATTTAATCTATACATCATTTACCTTTTAGTCAAATGTATCATAACCTAAATGTCAATTTCAGAATATATGTACATGAATATTTATTTATTAAATTTTATAAAAATATAAATTCTAAATTTTATCAAGAATACTTATTTTCATTTATTTGATTGACAAATAATGAATCGTAAAAAATAATAAATCGATATATATCTTATTTTTATCAACAAAAATGATAATTTAATTTTTATTCAAATATTAAAATATACGAATCTCATAACAAAATTACACAATTATAAACATAGTAATTCCAACTTATAACTCATTTATCCTAACAAAATTCATCAGATGGTACATAATAAATTATATTCTTCAAAAATAGCTACAATATTATTTTTCTACACAAACCCTGTGCAACGCACGGGTTACACACTAGTCTAAGAAGAAGAAAAATCTATATGAAAGTGTTGGAATAAAAAGAACATTGTTAAGAATCTCTAACTCAAATGCTTAAATGTATTACATTTTAGACAATGATTCTAGATGTCGTGTGCTCGAGCTTCTGAGAGATCATAATGAGTGATTTACATGAATAAAATATCACTTTTGTTTTTGAAAATAAAAACGAACGATCCTCTATTATAAAAGGGGAACACACGTGTATTTTATTCTATACTAAATTTTTTTTATCGACATGTTTGACAGATAACGATACCCACTCCGTACAATATAAAATAAAGATGAAACCATCCTCTCCTAGAAAACTAAGATCCATGATGAAATAAAATAATAAAAACACTATAGCCCAATGAAAATGATTGGTGACCAGATCCACGAACCAGTTGAATCCATCCTAACCACGAGCATATCTTTAAGCTGCAAAAAAGACTATATGACAAATGTAAAACTAATGCATATATATAATATAAAGAAATAACTAACTAACTAAATAAAACAAGCAATAATATGATTAAGCAAGGTTAAAAGATTAAGCAAGGTTAAAAGGTATGACACATATCAAATAACATAAAATCATGCAAGTTGAAAAAAAATGTTAAGAGGCGTACACTACAAGATAATACGGCTATTCCAATGGCTCCTAGCCGTTGGCGGCCGTTGGAAGCCGTTGGAATAGCCGTTCGAATAAATTCCACGCCTTCCAATGCTTTCCAACGGATCCAACGGACCATTTCCAACGGAATTTCCAACGGCCGCTAACGGTTTGGAGCCGTTGGAATCCGTTAGAAACCGTTACAATAAAATGGCCAATAAGCCGTTGGAAGCCGTTGGAAATACTAGGTTTATTTTGCTGTAGAACAGCATGCCTATTTACCTTCCACCCACACCATTTCCAATCCTAGTAATGGTATATACTGTTGGCGGCCGTTGGAACAATGGCGTTGGAATATACTGTTTTTCTAGTAGTGGTATCAAGGATTCTAACTCAAAGCTAATATCCTAGTAATGGTATAATATTAGATGTGTCATTAGGGAAAATGATAAGTCATTAGGGAAAATGTCTAAGGAAGTTGTATTTAAATCGTTATTATTTTTTCTATTATTAAGAATGATTTTTTCCTTTAAAAAATCAATACGAGACCTTGCTTTTTTAAGGAACTCTTAAAACTAACATTTTCATTTAATTTATAAGTATGATTTAAAATCCAATTAAAACTAAATGAAGTAATTACATATATCAAAATTTCCAAGGCAATAATAATATTATTAAATAATCGTTGATTTCTTTCAAACCAAATATACCAACATGTAATTGTGAAAATAGTATCTAGTAAAAACCTATGGTATCATTTATAATAAAGCCTAAGACTATGCCAATAAATTCACAATCAATATCGCTATTTGTTATATTAAAATCAGACATACTAAGAACATTTAGAAGAATAAATCTAGTGATACGACACTCAAAATATAAATTCATAATATTTTCTATTTTTTATTACATATAAACCGTTTTTATCACTAAATATATTTTTATTTTTTAAAATTCTATACTATTTAATTTCCTATGTTAAATTAACAACATATGTACTTTTGCTTTAGGTGTAGCATTCACTTTCCAAAAGTATTTAAATATGTTTGATTTTGCTCCCACAAAATTTATAGATTTATAAAATGAATACGATGTATAATTTTTACTCTTATCCCAACACCATAATTTAATGTTATTTTCATTATCAATATTGTACAGTTCTAGTTTAGCACACAATAAGGCAAATTGTGATAAAGTAGTTCCCACTAGTGTACGGCTGAAACTATATTCCCATGGAAAATTCATACTTGGTCTATATATTTTTGAACAAGTTTGTCAAATTACACGTTCCATACAGTTCTCGAAATTCCACTTTAAGGTGAATAACTGTTATCCAACAATCATGCAAGAATGAAGTGTTATTTGCTGAATGCACTGTATTATTAATTCCTAATTTATAGATATCAAAATTTATTATTAATTATTTCCGAAAGAGTGAAATATTATTTGTATTACTAATGGAAATATGATTCATATTAAATGTACTATATCATTTATTTGATACTATTTTTCCATAATAAATTGTCATTACTTTCATTAAATTTATATAATAATAAGGATATATTTAAATTATGTAAATCTGTACTTCCCAATCCTCCCTCTGGATTCACAAAACCATTTTCCATTTAACAAGATACTTAGAGCTACTATTTGGGTTATCCCCACTCCATAAAAAATCTCTTCTTATTTTATCTATTTTATCAATTACCCACTTTTGAAAGATATAAAATGACATTCAGTATATAGGTAATGCAGATAAAACCGAATTAACAAGAACTATCCTATCAGCCCTCGATAAATATTTATCATTCGATTTGGACAATCTTTTATTAATTTTATTTATTATGTTAACCAATCATCGTGTTTATGTTTTTTGGTCTTATCAAAAATCCTAAATACTCTGTGAGAAATTCCATCGTTTTACAATTCAACGTACAAATAGCTTAATTTCATATCTTATCTATGTCGTTCAATATTAGTACTGAACTTTTATCAAAAGTAATCTTAAATTCAGAAAGTAATTCAAAGCTGTATAAAATAAACTTAAGCGCTATAATAGCTTAGGAAAATGGGAAGTAAACAATAAAGAATCATCTGTAAATTGGAAAATAGAAAGGCTAGTGCTCGTGATCTCATTTCCTACATTGTCTAAAATCCTATTATTGGTGACCAATTTGATAATCCTAGCAAAATCGTCAACTGCTAAATTAAACAATAGAGTTGACAATGGGTCACCTTGCCTAAGTCACTCCAAGAAACATTAGTAATTCGATGACTCTTTGCCGTCGACAGCTTGAAAGCCATAGAAAGCCGATGGAAATAGCCATTGAAATATGGTACGTCGAGGAACTGTTCTTCGACCGACTTTTCGACGTCTCCATTAACAACCTTTCGACGACTTTCATCGCCCAGTCGTGTACACATGGCCAATTAAGCGTTTACCAATTTGCTGTCGCTGACCACCGCTAGTCGTTGAAAACCTCGGCACCACTAGGCCGTCACTAACCGTCGAAAATCTGGAACTTTTTTATTACAACAGCACTTCGTATCTCAAACAGCACATGTACAACAATATTTATCGCTGTCGAATTTCACACATAAATCATACATATCAAAGCCCAAATCACAAATATAACATATATCACAAAATATATCACATTAATAATAAAAAAACATCAACATTTACAATAAACTAACCTCAAAGATTCATCAATATAACACAAATCACAAATATCTGTCAACGTCTAAAAATATATCAAACATCACGTCAAATCAACCTCACTCACCCAACAACATCTCAAAATAAATCATAAATATTAAATCACATCAACCTCACCCATCTCAAAGTATATATAACTCTCAAACTAATTCACAACATCAAAGTGCATATATATACAATGTCTCAATCATAAAAAAAATCATACCTATTGATCCTCATCGCATCCAAATCCCGGAAATGTACCATGTTGTTGCATATATGCAACACTACGATCATCGAGTATCTAATACATCTTCATAGACTGATGCCTGTCTCGTTTCTCCATGTCAGCAATCCGAGCTCTCAACTCTGCAATCTCCTGATCGTTCTGAGCTTTTCTGTAGCTGTCTTGCCTTCGTTTAGCATGTAACATTGTTTTTCAAAGTGTATGCGTTTCATATAGTCACTATAACAAAATTATTCTTTTACAACGCATGTTTTACAACAGGCCAAAGAAAAACCGTTGTAACAGAAACCTTTTGCAACAGTTTTCTTAAGCCCGCTGTAATAGGTGCAATTTTCATCTTCAATTATACCTATTACAACGTTGTCAACTGGCCCATTGTAATATGGTCCTATGACAACGGTTTCCGGCCTGTTGTAATAGATTCCAATTCTCAGCTCTATTACAACGGTTTTGGTCAGTTGTAATATAGGTCTATTACAACTGTTTTCGGTCGGTTTTAATATAGATCTATTACAATGGTTTTCGGTCTGTTATAATATAGTCCCATTACAACGATTTTCGGCTCGTTGTACTAGATATCAGTTTTCAGCCCTATCTACCCTCGATAATTAAGGCTGTCAATGAGGACCCGAAAAATCCAAAATCCGTCCGTATCCGTATCCGAAAAGGTAAAAAATATTCGATATCCGAAAAGCAGATACAGATATCCGATATGCGAAAACATTTTCAATACGAATGCGAATATGACACTACCCGTGTCCGAAAAATATCCATCCGCTATGGAATTAATATCCATTTTTATTTTCAAATTATACTTAATTCTTAAACTTTAAACAATTATAAATCAAATTAAATAATCATAAAGTCATTGATTATTTTCAGCCATTAGATTTGTAACATCAACATTGTACCCATCTTCATAGAAAACCCTAAATCTAATAACCCACAGTTTAATTGCCACCTCATTTCACAATTCATTAGACCTAATTCACAAAAAAAGAATGCTTCTTTCTCCAAAACTACATCTACCGACATTCTTTCGATTTCTATGACTTTAACCCACTTCGAATTCAAGCCCGCAAAGAATTTCGACTTCAATTCGATTTCAAGGGGACGATTCAAGCTTCTTCAATTTCGAGGGACGATTTCGGATCTTCAGACTTCTTCTTCTCTAAATGCTTAAAGTTTAAGCAAAATCGATGAGTTGATCGACTTCAATCTACGATGACATCTACTTCTATGTTGAGCTAGTGGTATGAATTCACAGCTATTGTTTGATTATTTAGTTAAAATTATGCTTTAAGATTATAGAATATAATTGGCTTTCTTTAATAATTTAGAACTTTTGAGTAAATATTAAAAATTATTTTGGTAATACACGTTTCTGTACATGTTTATGAGGAAAAAAGAGCTACAACAATGTTTAATCAACTTTCCAGGGAACGAACTAAACTCCATATTTAAGGAACCCTATGGTTACTTTTATTACAATTATGTAAATATCTTTTTAGAAAATGCAGCATTTGCTTATTTTAAGCCATAATTTTTTGTTTAGTAGAGTACTATTGTACATTCTAGCATTTTGATATTGTTATTGTCCTTTTGGTTAACATTATAGATATGCTTATCTTTATAGTTTTTCTCAATATATAACCAAAAAATTAGTTAAGACAAGTTAATTTTGTATCCGTGCCTTTGTTTCCATATTGCAAATCAAGGTTGCCTTTGATACCTGATTTAAACATAAGTTAATTCAAGGATATTTGTTTTAATTGTTATGATTAGAACCGATAAATTAGGAATGTGTGTGGATGACGTTTCCATATAAATTTTTTTATGATTGAAAATGAGAGATGGTACATTACTCTGCTTACTTATTTTACTCTACTCACTTATTATGATTAAATAGCGGTGAGGATAAATATCATTATATTGGCCTTAAAGCAAAATACTTTATCAATTCCACGTTGTTGCACTATTTCTGTTGGCAAAAACTCACCAAATTACAATAAATAATCACCAACAGAACTGCCACTCAGATCAACCAAAAAGATGTTAATATACATTGTGTAGGTTTTGTACTAATTGATTCATTGTATATGCTTGGTGATGTTTTGTTATTACTTATTTGATATGATGATATATATCAGTAGCTTTAAGAAATTATACGTTGCAAAATAAACCTTACTTTATGAGTACCCATGATTCCTTAAAGAAATGATATATTGATTGTATATTTTTAATGCATATTTCAAGTATCACAGTTCAAAAATTGTAAACATTTTTTTAATCCTCTACAGTGTCCAATTAGACATAAAAATGACTAAAAGACCAAATATGTGGCCAAGAAAATAATCATAATATTCATATTATGAATAGACCTGCATACGTCAGAAAAAAGATAGGTTAGTTTACATGTAATACCACCCAGTCTGGTCCTAGGCAAAAGCCACAAAGGCGGTGACATAGGGTCTCTGAATTTAAGAGGCTTCAATTTTCTGAAATACATTATATATACAACGATATTCAGCTATTATTTATGCTGGGTTTAGTGGATTAGTCTTTTGGCTTTGAAAAGGAGATGAAAGTGTTTTGTTGTATGAAAAGAGTATGTACAAGTAGAGAGTGAGTTTTACATTTTCATTTTGGTTAACTTAGAAATTTTAGGGGTGAGATTATTTTAACATGTTTTGGGATGCACTTGGAAAATTTTATGGTTTGAATAGAATTTGACTTCTTTTTAAAAAAATGTTAGGAAACCTTACCTACACCAATTGATTCGCAATAACTACCAAATTACAACCTTGCATCACATTCGCATATGTCCTAAGTCCGTCTAACCCATTACAAATATTTTATGGCACAAAGTGATGAATTTAGCTGATTACAACAAATTAAAGAAAATATAAATAATATAAGGAATCAGTTTGCAAAATCCTAACCAAAGTAAGTAAAAGAAATCTTTGATAAGCTCTAAATAATTAATTTAGGGAAATTCTTTTCCAAATCGAAACCTCCTTCCATGCCCTGTTAAACTGAACATTGAATTTTGATTGGGTTGGAAGGAGATTAAAGGATTTGAATCGATATCACCATGACCAAAATTGAGAACGAAACAATGTCAAAATCTAATTTATCGAATATAACTGACATGGACCGAGAAACTAGAGGCTTTCGAGGTGCAGCAAGTTGCAATGCTCCTGTACCGGCACCGATAGTAATACAATAACACTTAATTTCATAAGAACATGAAAATCGGTTTATAGCTGAAAAATGCCTTATTGTTATTTTGTTACCTTCAGTGGTAAAAATAGTTCACTAAGAGTACCATTCATAAATACATATGCTTGGAGGAGTGCCTAAAGATATATTTCATCACAAGAAAGACTCGTATTTTTGTTGGGCATAACATCTTTTCATTAGTTGTAACATTAGAGGATTATCAAGATGGAAAAAGCATTGATCCACCTACCAAGGTTTCATCAATTTTGATTATTAGTTTCATACTGTTTATTATTTAGGATGGATTATTGATCTTTTCATCTTTCATAAGATGACGGAAGAATACAGGCAAGCCGTTCGGAATTTTGTATATGGGCATGCAGAACGGAAGGGAAATCCAGAAAAAAATTATTTGCCCTTGCTCAGAATGTAGGAATCTTATCCTCCAATCGCCAAGGGATGTTGTATCACACTTGGTTTGTTCTGGAATTGACCCAACATATGATGTATGGATTTTTCACGGGGACGCATTCTCTTCATAAAATGAAGGCGACGAAGTGATGGATACATATAGAATGTACTTAGACACCAAATATGTAATGAAGAGATGGAAGATCATGCTAATGTAAGACATGGGATAGGGATTAAGGAGATAATGGAGAATGCTGAAATTCCTTTATACCCTGGTTGGGCAACCCACACAAAGTTGTCAGCTACAGTACTTCTTTTTAAGCACAAGGCTTAAAATGGTGTATCTGACAAAGCATTTACGGAACTTCTTCAACTTCTCAAGGATATGCTGCCTATGGAAAACATGCTTCCCGGTTCGACATATTCAACAAAGAAGCTGCTTAAATCATTTAGTTTAGACTATAAACAAATACATGCATGTGTAAATGATTGTTGTCTATTTAGAAAAGAGCTTGCACATAGTGATTTTTGTCCAAAATGTGGCAAATCTCGTTGGAAAAAGAACATGACAAAGGAAGATGGAAAGTAAGTCAAAATACCTGCAATGGTCTTGAGACACTTTCCAATAATACCAAGACTGAAAAGAATGTTTACATCCTTGGAAACATCAAAGCAATTAAGATGGCATAGTAATCATAAGAGTGAAGATGGTAAATTACGTCATCTAGTAAATTCTTCTTAGTGGGCTACAATTGATGGAATGTATCTTTCCTTTGCATCTGATCCATGAAATTTAAAGCTTGGTGTAACGACACGATTTTTCGACGCTCGAAAGTCGACATTAATACGTCCACTGTATCAAATGCCGCGCAATCGAATGCCGGAAAACCGAACCATTAGGGTTAAAAGAAGAGGTAGAAGAAAAAGTGAACAGAAAAACACAGAACAGAAACAACATCAGAATCTCACATTCGCAGCGGAACAATATATAATAGATTAATCAATAATCTTTAAAACAAAAGACTATATCAGTTTATACATTACATCATATCACCAGAGTCAATATACAACTCAATACAACAATGGACAGTTATGTAAACTTGTCCTCATACAGAATACACAGCGGAATAAATAACAAATACGGGAGTACGTCTCGCCGTCCAGCTTATCCCCAAAGCTCCAGAATATCCAGAATATCCTGATAAAAATAACTCTAGGCTGCCCGTGTGGAAAATTATGGACACCCAGAGTTTAGAAGGGAACAATAAACTCCGATTCAGTCATGGTGACTGGTGTGAGATCATAAAACAGTTATTTTCACAAAGAAAATAAAATTAGTTCGGTAACTCATGAATATGCCATCCCCCGGTCCTTTGGGACCTTTATCCGAGCGCTCGGTAACATCATCACACATAATAAATAAAGCGTGTCCACATGAATAAGTATCTGGGCTCCATACCATGATACCACCCCTTTCCAGAAGGAAATGACATACCCTAAAGGGCGCGACCCTCATAACCTTGCCGCAACATTCCTGTTTCGACCATTTTCGGGTTGTGAGGCCCTGACGAAGTCTCGTCCACAAAGCTATGCTTTTTCACAAAGCCACGCTTTGATCACAAATGATCAAATAAATGATCATCATCACAGCAACACTCAGTATGCCACATTACCAAATTGGAAATATATCGCTGATAACCTTCAACTACATAACCTCTGAGCACGTACGTCTCAGAGAAGGGTGTTAAGCTAAGAGAATAAATTCTCCGCCACCAACAGAAATGTATTTGAAAGAAATCAGCTTTATATATCAAAACGTAATGTCAGACATGTAACCATACAAGTCTGTTCCGGGTTCGAACAGAACCGAAGGCACTTCTAAAGAAGCCCTTGCAATTCGGATATTCACAATCCCGATAAAACTTCCCATCACAAAGGAAATCTCAATACCGTAGCTAACGGTGCAGAGACAATCGATAGGTCATCCTATCATTTTCACAAATACCCAGTCTTCATCACCGGTCTTCAATACGATCCATATCGTCGTATCGTTATTCAGAATGGGTTATCTGACACAAAGGTCCTTTCCCGGCTAAACCGAATAATAAGCGTTTGTTTGAAAAACAAATCAAGTGTCATTTCGAAGGCAAATATTGATAGTCGGTGATTTAACTATCAACGATATTCACAACAATCATCAGATTCAAATAATTTTCCCAAATTATTTAATTTCAAAATATCTTCACGAGATATATATATTTTTCTTTCCCACACTTCATATTTGAAAATCAATTTCAAATTACTTTTCACCTTTCAACTTTTGAAAATCAATTTCAAATCAATTTCCTTACACGGAATATATTTCCAAATATATCTTTTAAAAACCCACTTAGAACTTTTAATTTATATTTTAAAAGCTACTTTGGAATATACTCGGTTTTTCAAGGAAAATACGCTTCCATTTCAAAATGGTCCATTTAAACCAATTTAATAAATCCCTATCGATTTATTTAAAATTTACGTTCCAAATCCGTAAATTTACTTTCACACTTTAAAAATAAATCAGCGTTTATTTTTAAAACAAATTCCCCTTTCATTCCATAATTTCCATTCCCAAATATTCACTTTTAACCCCAAAATCAAATTCCAGATTGATTTCTAATTTTTATTTCAATAGAACAAAACATTGCAATTTATTTCTGAATTTATCTCCAAATAACAAATCATTTGTAAATTGATTTCCAAATTTATTTTTCAAACACTAAATCAATTTCAAATAAATTTTCCAATGATTTATTTTTCATTACAAATTAATTACAAATTTGATTTCTAAATTTATTTTCAACTCCAAATAAATTTTCAAATCGATTTCTCAAAGGTTCATTTTCCAATACCAAATCAATTTCAAATTGATTTTCTAAAAGTTTATCACTTTTAAATAAATTCCTTTATTCCTTTTATTCAAAATTCCCTTTTTAATGAATTCTTCAACTTTTTAACAATATTATTCAAAACTCATTCATTAATATCTTTTCCCATATTTTGGAATTTATTCGGTAAGATTTCGAAAAATCAATTTTAATACTTTAAAATTCCTTCTTTCAATAAATTCAATCCTTAACAATAAATTCACTTAAAGTTTCCACTTTAATTTCAAAATCCAATTTATATTCATTTCTGGTATCCAACGATACCAAAAATACATTCGGCTAAATTATAGCCTTCACAATTTCAATTATCAATAAATCATCCACAGATTATCAATAAATCACATCATTCACATATGAAATAATATTCAAACAATTTGAGGAATCCAGTTGGATCCCTCCAACCTGTTTCCCTGCATCCACAGATGTTAGCATAATACCAATTCCACTTCGAGGTGGAATATCGCGGTATATGGGATTTATAAAAATATCATCCTCTATTATGCGGCACAATAGGGTCTCATCCGCTATATAATGCGGGAAATCAACAACTGCAATATATACATATGCCAATATATATATATATATATATTGCTATATATAGAAATATCCTACTATATCTAATATCACATCCCAACAGCAATCAACACAATCAATAACTGCAATTCAATTTTAAATCTGAGTGAGAAGATCTCACCTTTGCTTTTAATTTGCCATCCATTTCCATTCCAGTTTGTTTTCTCGACTTTATTTGACCTTGTATAAACAATTTATACAATTTATAAATATTCGAATAAATCGAATAATAAATCCCTATTGGATAAATTTAATTAACCAATGATTTTATTTTAAACCAATTTCTTTATAAATAAATTTATTTAACTAACAATTTAAAACTAAGTTTCCTTTATTAAATTATTTTTAATGACAATAATTAAATGAACCATTTATACAAATCAACTCTACAAGTCAAAAAGTTTAATTTCCATTTCATAGCAACCATTTAATTTAGAAATAAATTCCTATTTAATTGTCAACTTTAAACTAACAATTTGATTTATCAAATAATCTACCCTTCCTTTTAATAACTTAAAACTCTTCAATATTTTTAAATTGCAACTATATATATATATATTTTAAAACTGCATACACATATATTTCCACTGTATATATATTTATGTATATATATATTTTGTTTTCACCTATCATTAATTTAGAATATTCCAATAAAACAACTTAGTACCTTATTGTAAATCGAAATCCCAGCTTCCCTCTTCAACACTGACGACCCCGAGATGCACGAACTGGATCGCCACCTGCCATAGCCGCGAACTCCTCTTGCTAAAACCCTAACCAGTCGCCTTGTCGTTCGCCTTCAATTGCTCGTGAACCCAGAAATCGAATGCCGCTTCCCACTGATTGACGTCACGACCAAATCGCGAGCCTCCCAATTGAACGTGTCTTGCCCCACTCTCCTGCAGCCGCGAAGAAGCCTGTGCCTCCACCTATGCCCTAGCTTCGCCTGAGTCGATCGCGCGCCACCCCGATACCCTAGCTCGAAGTCGCGGCCCATGCACCGCCTCGTCCTACCTCGAATCACCCTTAGTTCGCTCCTCGACCTCACAACGCTGCCGAGCCCTCAGACGATGCTCGAATTCGAGTTGAATTAAAAACGAGGGCAGCCATTTTTTTTTCGAACTGAGAAAGGGGGGAGTTTCGATTTTCTTTCATTTTGAAGCTGCGGCCATTTATGATTTTTTTTCGTTCGTGAAATTGTTTTTGAATCTGAAGAGGGAAGTAAGGAAATAGCTTGTATCTCGATTTGAAAGTATAAGGAGCACGCGACCATTTATTTGTTTTTCTTTGAATAATTTCTGTTTTGATTTTGAACGAGATGGGTATACTTTTAAAAAGAAAGAACAGAGGGAATAGAATTACGTGATTTTGCAGAGAAAAAGGAAGTTGGTATTGAAAAGTTGATTAAAAATTTATATTTTTATATTCGAAAATATCCCGTTATATTATATCAGCGCGTTTGCTTATCGTACTATCACACGATAGCTCCAATCACCACGAAAATTGAAATCCGATAATAATACAATATTACAGATCCAATGGAACTGGTTTCGTCGAATTCCGAGACTGTACCCCGGAACGCTATTTTCAAATTCAATTTAAACAACAAAATTTCAAAACTGAACAAAACAGTTTCAAATTAAATTCCGAAACTTTTATTATCTTCAGTATAATCAATATGAATTTTCTAAGCCTTCATATTATTTTTAATCAGCTCAAATCTGAAGATTCAAATTTTTATCCAGATTTAACGATTAAATTCAATAATTAATTTACCAAATTCACTTTGATATTTGAATTTCAAATTAAATTGAATTCCAGATATTTAAAATCAATTAAATATCCTGATTTCCAATATCAAACTTTCAGTGTCGTTACAATCTTCCCCCCTTAAAAGAATTTCATCCAGAAATTACAAGTAAAGAAGAATGCTCCAATCCCCGTTAACTATTTTCTTAAATCCAAATAGTTTTAACAAATTTTCAAACCCAAATCTTTTTATTAAAGATTTGTTATCATTTCAATTAACCTTCCAAACACTTTCATAGTTTTAAACTACTTTATTTTACTTCACAATTCAAATTTAAATTTAAATTCAAATTGTTAATTATCCAAAATTTCTCAAAATTTTTCTAACTCTCTAAATTTTCGAAAAATTTCGCCAGCGTCTCCTTTGCGTGGCTAGCTCGGTACGACTATAAAACGTCCCTACGGACTCTCAAATCCCAATAGAAAACAAAACGCCAAGTGGCAAAATCAGAAACTCATCAAATTTCATACTGAAATTCAAATACATACCTTATTGTCGAGCAATTTCAAATTTATCTTCGAAATCAAATCCAATTTTCCTTAGCCTTATAATACCTGTATATCCAATTTAACCATATCCAACTACAGATTAAAAAAAATCATTTCACACATTTTCTTACAGAAGTTTTCATATCTACTTCTATTCAAATAGTTTTCCTATTACCATATGAATTCAATTCATTTACAACTTTGAATATTGAATTTTATCTGCCATTCCTTTCTTAAGTTCAAGATTTAAAAATTCAAATTCATTTTAGAACTTTATGATTCAAAAGTTTGATTTGAATCTATACTTTACTTTGAATTTAAACCACTGTTTACCATATGACAGTTTTCAGATTTTCAAACCTGAAAGCCAAACCTTTAAATTATTTAAACTTTATTTTATTTCATATTAGAATCCAAAAGTGAATTTGAATCCACATTTCAAACTGGATTTAAACTTTACTTAATCTGGCTCACCAATTCAAATTTCCTTTAAATTTGCTCTTAAATTTTCAAATTACAGTCAGGATTTCAAAAACCTGAAACCAGACAACTAACTCGAGGCAAGTCCAACAAAGCTAAGTGAAAATAACCAATGCTACAACTCAGGTCAGTGAACAATTCATATGTGCAGACCAGGTTAGAGTCACAACATATACACTTCATATGTGCAGACCACTTCAAGCATGGAGTTGTGACTTAAGTATAACAGTGACTTGTATTTATATTTAAGACTTTGTTTTTAGAAAACTCAGGTCAAACCTGTGTTTAAAGATAAATTAAATCAGTTTCTTTGAGTCCTTTCAGAGATTGTGAACTATCTGTTTAACTTAAATATATGTTTGAATCTTTAATTTAGAATATAACAACCTATATTGGTTTAACTCTAAGCTCAAATAATTAAGTATATCCAGAGAGAATGATTTTGAAATCAAACATTTATATTGAGAAACTCAAAACAGAGGTCATGAGCAAACAATAGACTGAAATAAACACTTCCAGTTTTCAATATTCAGCTTGAATTTCACTTACTAACAAATTCAAAACGAAGTTAACATTCAGTTTAAATTTAATTTACTTGCAATTGTAAATTCCATTCATTCATTTGGAAATTTATTTCTACCTACTTGAATTTTATCTGCAAATTTGAAGCATTTTAAATTTAGCCCACAACTAAATTTTAATTCAACTAATTCAACTTTCAATTCATTATTTCATGAATTAATTAATTTTCATATTAATTTACTTGAATTCAATTTACAATTTCAATATTTGATTTTATTTTTCATTCATCAAATCTATTCCATCTACTAATTTAATTCAATTAATACATTCGCTTATCCTTTTTAAATTTCAATTTTCATTCTCAATTCATCTCGAATTCACTTAATTAATAACAAGAAAATTACAATTAATTTCTGCTTACTTGAATTTATTTCCAAATTCAACCCATTTTAAATTTAGTTCACAACTCATCTTTAATTTAACTAACTTCCAATTCATTACTTTATGAATTAACAATTTATCAAGTTAGTTTACTTGAATTCACTCCACTTTATTTTATTTTGTTTTCTTCCAAGTTTTGGATTTTTATTCAACTTTATTCAAATCAAATTTCATTCCAATCAGATTTCAAATATTTTATAAGTTATCAACTTTTTTACATTCCAAAACAATTTAAAGAAATCCCAGAGTCTTTTAAACAATTACTCTGGCACTTTATTTTTTTATTTAGAGAATTCATTTATAAATTCACATTACCAATTTCATTTCCTTAATGAATTTTATTCTCAAATACTTTCCTGGAATTCTATTTCCAATTATAAATCTCATTTACAATTTATATTTACAAATTCTATTTGTATATGGCTTTATTTCCTCATCTTTCAATTCATATTTATAAATTTCATTTGTTAAATGAATTTATCTCTAAATCTTCTGTTATACCATTATATCTTATTCAATTTTCATATAACAGTGATAATAATTCAATATTATCTTTTCCTAACAACCAAGCATCCATATACTATGATAATTCATAGAAAATCATTTCTCTTCTATACAAAAATAGGTTTGGGCAAAATTATTTCATTTACCCCATTTAAAACAATAATGTGTCAGATTACCTAGTTTAAGAGTTTAGAAATCCTTATCGATTACAGTTAGCTAGACTGCATGTCACATACCGGAATTTTCGACTTTCGAAAATTCGACATCGATACTCACTTTATCGACTGCCGAGCAATCGACTGCCGGAAACTCGAATAGTGATGGTTTTAAATAGAAGAAAAAGTAGAAGAAGAAGAAAAGAGGAAAAAGATAGAAGAAAAGAAAGAAGCAGAAGAGAGAATAAAGAGAAGAAGAAGAAAGAAGAACAACAGAACACATAGAACAGAATCAAAACAATATCAAAATCTCACATATCGCAGCGGAACAACATATAATAGATAATTGAATAATCTTTAAACAAAGAACTATATCATTTTATACATACATCAATCATCAGAGTCAATATACAACTCAATACAACAATGGACAGTTATATAAACTTGTCCTTATACAGAATACACAGCGGAATAAATAAATAAAATACGAATGTACGTTTCGCCATCCAGCTTGCTTCCAAAGCTCCAGAATATCTAGAATATCCTGATAACATAACTCTAGGCTGCCCGTGTGGAAATTGGTGGGCACCCAGAGTTTAGAAGGGAAACAATAAACTCCGAGTTAGTCATGGTGACTGGTGTGAGATCGTAAAACAGTTTATCTTTAAAAGACAACAAAGGAGTATTTTAAAATAGATTCGCAATGCTTTTGAAAAATGAGACTACCATAAGGCCTCCCGCACACACACACACACAATGCAAACGCAGAATCGTAGGAGATTTCTCCTTATGATAGTCAAAGATGCTTGATACGCAAAATCAAATCATTTTTGATATTATTATTAGTGCATAGTGTAGAAAACTTTCAAAAGTATAATATAAATCTTAGCCGGCATAGGCATTCTGCACTTATGCCTACTATAGCTACCATCCAAACAGTGGTGACCACCATAAGTGAATGATAGGTTCTACAACTAATACCGTACACAGTTCGTATTGTTTCTTTGGATTTCCAACAAATGGTCAAGCTAAGGAACTTCCTATTCCACGAATAGAACGCCTCTGGAATGACGTCCCGAGAAATAACCTAACATTACGGTTAGATCTCTGCCAACACAAGGCCGGGTTACCTCTGCAAAAATAGGTAACTACTGACACGCGTATGCCATCCCCCGATCGTCACCGATCTTCCCGAGGATCCTCGATTTCCAACTACAACAAAGTAATAAACTCGCAGCATCTACAGAGGTTAAGTATCTGGGCTCCATACCATGATACCACCTTTATCCAGAAGGAATGACATACACTAAGGGGCGCTACTCCCTAGAACCTTGCTGCATCCTTCCTGTTTTGACCATTTCCGGGGTGTGAGGCTCGACGAAGTCTCGTCCACAAAGCTACGCTTTGTTCACAAAGCCATGCCTTGGGTCAACAAATGATCAACCTATGATCACAAAGATATAAGATCAAACAAATGATCATATCGCAAATGATCAAACACTGATCATTTCACAGCAACACTCAGTATGCCACGTTACCAAATTGGGAATATATTGCTGATAAATTTCAACTACATAACCTCTGAGCTCGTACGTCTCAGAGAAGGGTGTTAAGCTAAGAGAATAAATTCTCCGCCACCAACAAAAATGTATTTGAAAGAAATCAGCTTTATATCTCAATATGTAACGTCAGACATACAATCCATACAAGTCTGTTCCGGGATCGAACAGAACCGAAGGCACTTCTCACGAAGCCCTTGCAATTCCGGATAATTTTCAATCACGTCCGGACTTCCCGTCACTAAGGGTGATAAAACCTCTAAATCGAAGATCAGTCGATGTAGAGTAACTCGACGGTAATCCTTCCGATTTCAAAAATATCCGGTCTTCAACACCGGTCATCAAATGCAATTCATAACGACGTATCACATATTCGGAATGGGTTATACGACCCCATGGTCCTTTCCCGGCTAACCCGAATAGTGAGCGATTTTTCAAATATAAGTGTGGCATTCAAATTCATCCAATCACAACAAATACTATTCAAGGTAATTATTGATAGTCGGTTATTTAACTATCAATAAGATGCGCAACATCATCAGATTCCAAATAATTTTCCAAATTATTTATTTTCCAAAATATCTTTACTAGATATATAATTTCCACACTTCAAAAATAAATCACGTTTATTTTTTTACTAATTCTCATTTCTTTTATAAATTCCATAGTGAATTTATATTTTCGAATATCTACTGATATTCGATTTTCAAATCGATTTTAATATTCACTTTTAATTTATCCTTTCAAAGATAAATTCTCAAAAACATTTCATTTCATTTTTAAAAATGCATTTCCATACTTATTTAATAATAAGTATTTCACAAATCTATTTATTTTCAACATTAGAAAATATTCGATATACTTAAATCAAATTAAGTATATATTCATTCTTTAAGGAAAACATTTATTACAACAACATTTATTTGAGTCAAAACGAATGTTACGTAAAACATCGTTACGACGACTCAAAATCACTAGTATAGGGATTCGGAAGTAAGATAGATATATAAATCCCAATACTAGATAAAGATATTCCTTTCGGAAATCATTTACTATAACAACAGTGCTATAGTCCATCATTTCCTTCTTCCTCGAAAACGTATATTTCAATAATAAATGTTGAAATCTATGTTTTTCGATATTTAACACATTTTAAACATTGTTAAAACAATTCACTTCATTTTTTTTAAATGTCACTTCCGAAACATATCCATTTTACTTAATAATATATTCACTGTCCAAAATCGTGAATATAATTCACTTAACCAAATTTCAATCATTTCTACACATTTTTATTTCAATAAAAATTCACTATCAAAATTTGCGAATATATCTTCTTTAATAATCTTCTATATTTAATTTATCAAACTCAATTGATTTTGAATTTATAAACACGTATATAAATTCTATTTCTCTTTTATAACAACTTTGATTTATAAATCTTCTTTATTAACAATTTCGATCAATATTTCATTTGAAGGCAAAAATCCAATTTATAAGTTAATTTCTTATAAATCTTCTATTCTACAATTTCGTTCATTTTAACTTCACAATTTATACATCTATAAATTTCATTCATTTTAACTTCACAATTTATACATCTATAAATTTCATTCATTTTAACTTCACAATTTATACATCTATAAATTTCATTCATTTTAACTTCACAATTTATACATCTATAAGTTTCATTCATTTTAACTTCACAATTTATACATCTATAAATTTCATATTGATTTTCCAAATTCGTTTCAATTTGCCAATTAAATTTCTAATTGGACTTCCCACTTATTTCTTTTTAAATAAATTCCTTTTTAAAGAAAATAAATTTCTTTGTCTCTTTCAATCTATGTAAAAATCCAAATCTAAATTAAATTCTTCAATTTATAATCACTATTTTACGAATCCATTTATTTAACATTTTCACTTTATTCTGGAAATAAATTCGATAAGATTATAAAATCAACTTTTTATGTTTTAAAATTCTTCTTTCTTCAAATTTATTCAATTTCTAAAATTAATTCACTTAAAAATTCCTACTTGAATTTCAAAAATTCAATTTCGTTTATTTTTGGAATCCAATGATATCATACATCCATTCAGCTAAATCTATAGCTTTCAAACAATTTCCAGATATCAATATGATTAATAACATCAATATAATCATTCACAGATTTATATCACAGTATAAATAAATTCAATCAATGTGAGGGGTCCAGTTGGATCCCTCCAACCTGTTTTCCTGCATCCAAAGACGTTAGCACTATACCAATTCCACTTCGAGGTGGAATATCGTGGTATATGGGTTTTATAAAAATCATCCGCTTAATAACGGCGCAATAGGGTCTCATCCGCTATACGAGGCGGGAAATCAATCAATCCAATATATACATATGCCAATATGTATATATTGCTATATATATATAAATATATCCTACTATATCTAATATCACATCCAATAGCAAACAAATCAATCAATAAGTGCAATACAAAATATATTTTTGAGTGAGAAAAATCTCACCTTAGCCTTTTATTTTGCAATCCAATCCAATTCTTCTTTTGTTTTCTCGACTTTAACCTTGTATAAATAATTTATACAATCTATTAATATTCGGAATAAATCGAATAATTAAATTACTTCAATTGTAAACTAGTGATTTAACTTTAAATAAATTCTCCTTTTTAAATAAAATCCTTTAGTAACAAAAATAAATTAATTTCCAAAAATACATTATCTTATCTGTATAAACTTTCCTCTTTACTGTTTAAATTAGTTTTTCCCCAATATACATATATTTATCAATTCAAAAACTAAATAAATAAATATCTTACTGCATATTTATTATTACTGCATAAGTTTTTCTACCGATATTTATATATATATAAATGTCTACCTTTTATACCAGAAATTTTGTATATATATCTACTGCAAATATATATATTTAAATCTTAGTAAATAAAAGGTTAGTTCACTGTTAAAAATTAGTATCATATACATATAAAAACGGGATTGATACCTTACGAAAGAATTGAACAAGAAAACCCCATCATCATCAGTTCGAGCTCACAGTAATGTTGCACGAACTCAGTGACTTCGCGAGCACCACCGATAGTTGAGTCGCCTCTATCGCCGAGCTTCACCAGCCCTAGTTCGACACTCCCTCGAGGACGCCGCCACGTTCGCATCCCCCTTGCATTCTGACACCGTGAAATTCGATCGCCTCCAACAACCCTAGTGCACGACGCCATACCTCGCGAGCATCACCTCACGACGCCGCGACTTCCCCCTTAGCACGCGCCGACCTGACTGAGCTCGAGCGCAACGCCGCAGCTCCCTTCGAGATGCCGCGATTCCCTCTCCCATCGACCAAAACAAGATGCCCAATCGCGATTCGATCGCGATGTCGTTCCTACCTCCCAGGCTTCGGCCAATCTATTTATTTTCGAGCGAGATTTTTTTTTCTTTTGTTTTTTTTACTTTCTTCTTTTTTATAAAAGGGGGTCGGCATTTATAATTTGAACCGGAACGAAGAGTTTTTCATTTGATTTGGAACTGAGGAATGAGGGAGAGGTTCGGCCTTGAATTATTGAAGAGGAATGGTAGCCATTTTTTTTTCTTTCTTCGATTTGAATTGAGGAATGAGGGAAAGGAGAAGAGGGAACAGATGTGATTTTAACAATTGAAGGAGCGTGATTTTAGGCTGAAACAAGGGGCGGGTTTTAAAGAGAGGAACGTGCTGTCTTTGACCAAAAATTTAAATTTAAATTTAATTTGAATTTGATTAAATTCCAATGCGTTTTAGGTGTCGTGTGCTCACAGAACAACTCCGAACGCTACGAAATTTGAAATCCGATAATAATTCGATATTACGGACCCAATGGGACTGGTTTCGTCGGATTCCGAAACTGTGCCCCGGAACGCTTTTTTTAAATTCAGTTTAAACAGTATAAATTCAAAAACTGAACAAAACAGTTTTAAATTCAATTATGAAAGTTCTATTATTTCCAGTATTACCATTACGAATTTTAAAAGCTTTCGAAATATTTTTCTTCGGCTTAAAATTAAAGATTCAAATTTTTATTCGACTATCAATAGATTAAATTTTATAATTTAATCGCCAATTTCAAAATTAGATCGGGGATTCAAATTAAATTACCGTTCAAATATTTAAAATTAATTAAATATTTTCAATTTAATTTGTTCAAAATTCTGGGTCGTTACAAACTTCCCTCCTTAAAAGAATTTCGTCCCGAAATTACAAGTTAGGAAAAATGGTCCTTAACTCGTCTACTATTTTTCACAATTCAATAGTTTTATCAATTTTCAAAACAAATCTTTCTACTAGAGATTCGTTACTAATTCAATTAAATTTCCAACTCTAATTATAAGTTTTCAAAACAACATTGTTTTCTTAACAATTCAAATTTAAATTTCAAATTCAAATTTAAATTTAAACTTTCAAAATTTTCTCAAAAATTTCCTAACACTCGAAATTTTCGAAAAATTTCGCCAGCGTCTCCTTTGCGTGGCTAATACGGCACGACTACAAAACTTCCCTACGGACTCTCAGATTTCAAAAAGAAAAAGAAAAAGCCAAGCGGCTAGACAAGAGAATCATCAAATCTCATATTGAAAATCAAATACTTACCTTTTGTCGAGCAATTCAAATTAATCTTTGAAATTAAAATTCCAATTCCTTTGTAACTTGTATATCCTACTAGCCATAATATCTAGTTACAACATTCAAACCATTTTGCACATCTTATTACAAAATTTTTCAATATATACTTCTTATACATTTTTTAGCTTACTATCGAAGTTACATATTCAATTTCATTCAATCTTGCATTTGAAATTTCATTTGAATTCAATTTACCATTTTAATTCAATTTGGATTCTATTTATCTCCTGAATATTGAATTTTATCGATTAGCTTTCATTTACAACTGCTTATTTTAGATTAGTTTCAGTTACTAACCCATTACAAATTCCAATTTTATTTATTCAAATTCGGTTTCAACATTCAGTTTGAATTTCGATTACTACCAAATTCAAAACAAGTTTAACATTCAGTTTTAATCTTATTCACTTCATTCAATAAGCTTCACTTACAAATTTTAGTTTAATAGTTCACTTTGTTTTCCACAAATCTGAATTCAATTCAGTCTTACTTACTTACAAATTCAAAATGAATTTTAACATTCAATTTCATATTCTTGCACTTGCAACTGCAAATTTATTTATTCATTCTCAAATTCGTTCATTTTCAATTTGAATCTCATTTCTATCAAATTTTCAAATATTTTATAAGTCTTCGTCTTACTTACATTCCAATTTATAAAGTCATTTGTACATTCATATTACTAATTCCTTTAATGAATTTTAATTTTCAATTACTTCCTGGAATTCCATTTATAAGTCACATTATAATTTATATTCACAATTTTATTCATATATGAATTCATTTTCTTATATTTCAATTCACATTTATAAATTTCATTTGTCAAATGAATTTATTTCCAAATCTTTGGTTATACATTTTAATTTCTTATTCAATTTCAATATAACAATGATAATATTTCAATGTTATTTCTTCCTAACAACCATGCAACCATATAATAGAATAATTCATAGAAAATCGTTTCTTTTCTATACAAAATAGTTTTGGGCAAAATTATCTCATTCATCCTATTCAAAACAATACTATGTCGAATTGTTCTATTCAAATGTTTAGAAACCCCTTCGATATAGTTTTGCAGACTGTGCCGACGAAGGTTCATATACCACTCAATAAACCAATCATCACAATACAAAACAATTTTATATTCAATAACACATACGCACTCATATCTATAATTACACTTAACTCATTCTAGAGTACTACTGACTCTATCTCTAATGAGTAACACCCAACAGAGCAGGGTTGTCGCTTAACCATATGCTCTGATACCACGCTGTCACATACCGAAATTTTTGACTTTCGAAAATTCGACATCGATACTCACTTTATCGACTGCCGAGCAATCGACTGCCAGAAACTCGAATAGTGATGGTTTTAAATAGAAGAAAAAGTAGAAGAAGAAGAAAAGAGTAAAAAGATAGAAGAAAAGAAAGAAGCAGAAGAGAGAATAAAGAGAAGAAGAACAACAGAACACACAGAACAGAAACAGAACAATATCAGAATCTCACATATCGCAGCGGAACAACATATAATAGATAATTGAATAATCTTTAAACAAAGAACTATATCATTTTATACATACATCAATCATCAGAGTCAATATACAACTCAATACAACAATGGACAGTTATATAAACTTGTCCTCATACAGAATACACAGCGGAATAAATAAATAAAATACGGATGTACGTTTCGCCATCCAGCTTGCTTCCAAAGCTTCAGAATATCCAGAATATCCTGATAACATAACTCTAGGCTGCCCGTGTGGAAATTGGTGGGCACCCAGAGTTTAGAAGGGAAACAATAAACTCCGAGTCAGTCATGGTGACTGGTGTGAGATCGTAAAACAGTTTATCTTTAAAAGACAACAAAGGAATATTTTGCAATGCTTTTGGAAAATGAGACTACCATAAGGCCTCCCGCACACACACACAATGCAAACACAGAATCGGAGGAGATTTCTCCTTATGATAGTCAAAGATGCTTGATACGCAAAATCAAATCATTTTTGATATTATTATTAGTGCATAGTGTAGAAAACTTTCGAAAGTATAATATAAATCTTAGCCGGCATAGGCATTCCGCACTTATGCCTACTATAGCTACCATCCAAACAGTGGTGACCACCATAAGTGAATGATAGGTTCTACAACTAATACCGTACACAGTTCGTATTGTTTCTTTGGATTTCCAACAAATGGTCAGGCTAAGGAACTTCCTATTCCACGAATAGAACGCCTCTGGAATGACGTCCCGAGAAATAACCTAACATTACGGTTAGATCTCTGCCAACACAAGGCCGGGTTACCTCTGCAAAAATAGGTAACTACTGACATGCGTATGCCATCCCCCGATCGTCACCGATCTTCCCGAGGATCCTCGATTTCCAACTACCACAAAGTAATAAACTCGCAGCATCTACAGAGGTTAAGTATCTGGGCTCCATACCATGATACCACCTTTATCCAGAAGGAATGACATACACTAAGGGGCGCTACTCCCTAGAACCTTGTTGCATCCTTCCTGTTTTGACCATTTCCGGGGTGTGAGGCTCGACGAAGTCTCGTCCACAAAGCCACGCTTTGTTCACAAAGCCATGCCTTGGGTCAACAAATGATCAACCTATGATCACAAAGATATAAGATCAAACAAATGATCATATCGCAAATGATCAAACACTGATCATTTCACAGCAACACTCAGTATGCCACGTTACCAAATTGGGAATATATTGCTGATAAATTTCAACTACATAACCTTTGAGCTCGTACGTCTCAGAGAAGGGTGTTAAGCTAAGAGAATAAATTCTCCGCCACCAACAGAAATGTATTTGAAAGAAATCAGCTTTATATCTCAATATGTAACGTCAGACATACAATCCATACAAGTCTGTTCCGGGATCGAACAGAACCGAAGGCACTTCTCACGAAGCCCTTGCAATTCCGGATAATTTTCAATCACGTCCGGACTTCCCGTCACTAAGGGTGATAAAACCTCTAAATCAAAGATCAGTCGATGTAGAGTAACTCGACGGTAATCCTTCCGATTTCAAAAATATCCGGTCTTCAACACCGGTCATCAAATGCAATTCATAACGACGTATCACATATTCGGAATGGGTTATACGACCCCATGGTCCTTTCTCGGCTAACCCGAATAGTGAGCGATTTTTCAAAAATAAGTGTGGCATTCAAATTCATCCAATCACAACAAATACCATTCAAGGTAATTATTGATAGTCGGTTATTTAACTATTAATAAGATGCGCAACATCATCAGATTCCAAATAATTTTCCAAATTATTTATTTTCCAAAATATCTTTACTAGATATATAATTTCCACACTTCAAAAATAAATCACGTTTATTTTTTTACTAATTCTCATTTCTTTTATAAATTCCATAGTGAATTTATATTTTCGAATATCTACTGATATTCGATTTTCAAATCGATTTTAATATTCACTTTTAATTTATCCTTTCAAAGATAAATTCTCAAAAACATTTCATTTCATTTTTAAAAATGCATTTCCATACTTATTTAATAATAAGTATTTCACAAATCTATTTATTTTCAACATTAGAAAATATTCGATATACTTAAATCAAATTAAGTATATATTCATTCTTTAAGGAAAACATTTATTATAACAACATTTATTTGAGTCAAAACGAATGTTACGTAAAACATCGTTACGACGACTCAAAATCACTAGTATAGGGATTCGGAAGTAAGATAGATATATAAATCCCAATACTAGATAAAAATATTCCTTTCGGAAATCATTTACTATAACAACAGTGTTATAGTCCATCATTTCCTTCTTCCTCGAAAACGTCTATTTCAACAATAAATGTTGAAATCTATGTTTTTTGATATTTAACACATTTTAAACATTGTTAAAACAATTCACTTCATTTTTTTTAAATGTCACTTCCGAAACATATCCATTTTACTTAATAATATATTCACTGTCCAAAATCGTGAATATAATTCACTTAACCAAATTTCAATCATTTCTACACATTTTTATTTCAATAAAAATTCGCTATCAAAATTTGCGAATATATCTTCTTTAATAATCTTCTATATTTAATTTATCAAACTCAATTGATTTTGAATTTATAAACACGTTTATAAATTCTATTTCTCTTTTATAACAACTTTGATTTATAAATCTTCTTTATTAACAATTTCGATCAATATTTCATTTGAAGGCAAAAATCCAATTTATAAGTTAATTTCTTATAAATCTTCTATTCTACAATTTCGTTCATTTTAACTTCACAATTTATACATCTATAAATTTCATTCATTTTAACTTCACAATTTATACATCTATAAATTTCATTCATTTTAACTTCACAATTTATACATCTATAAGTTTCATTCATTTTAACTTCACAATTTATACATCTATAAATTTCATATTGATTTTCCAAATTTGTTTCAATTTGCCAATCAAATTTCTAATTAGACTTCCCACTTATTTCTTTTTAAATAAATTCCTTTTTAAAGAAAATAAATTTCTTTGTCTCTTTCAATCTATGTAAAAATCCAAATCTAAATTAAATTCTTCAATTTATAATCACTATTTTACGAATCCATTTATTTAACATTTTCACTTTATTCTGGAAATAAATTCGATAAGATTATAAAATCAACTTTTTATGTTTTAAAATTCTTCTTTCTTCAAATTTATTCAATTTCTAAAATTAATTCACTTAAAAATTCCTACTTGAATTTCAAAAATTCAATTTCGTTTATTTTTGGAATCCAATGATATCATACATCCATTCAGCTAAATCTATAGCTTTCAAACAATTTCCAGATATCAATATGATTAATAACATCAATATAATCATTCACAGATTTATATCACAGTATAAATAAATTCAATCAATGTGAGGGGTCCAGTTGGATCCCTCCAACCTGTTTTCCTGCATCCAAAGACGTTAGCACTATACCAATTCCACTTCGAGGTGGAATATCGCGATATATGGGTTTTATAAAAATCATCCGCTTAATAACGGCGCAATAGGGTCTCATCCGCTATACGAGGCGGGAAATCAATCAATCCAATATATACATATGCCAATATGTATATATTGCTATATATATATAAATATATCCTACTATATCTAATATCACATCCAATAGCAAATAAATCAATCAATAACTGCAATACAAAATATATTTTTGAGTGAGAAAAATCTCACCTTAGCTTTTTATTTTGCAATCCAATCCAATTCTTCTTTTGTTTTCTCGACTTTAACCTTGTATAAATAATTTATACAATCTATTAATATTCGGAATAAATCGAATAATTAAATTACTTCAATTGTAAACTAGTGATTTAACTTTAAATAAATTCTCCTTTTTAAATAAAATCCTTTAGTAACAAAAATAAATTAATTTCCAAAAATACATTATCTTATCTGTATAAACTTTCCTCTTTACTGTTTAAATTAGTTTTTCCCCAATATACATATATTTATCAATTAAAAACTAAATAAATAAATATCTTACTGCATATTTATTATTACTGCATAAGTTTTTCTACCGATATTTATATATATATATATATAAATGTCTACCTTTTATACCAGAAATTTTGTATATATATCTACTGCAAATATATATATTTAAATCTTAGTAAATAAAAGGTTAGTTCACTGTTAAAAATTAGTATCATATACATATAAAAACGGGATTGATACCTTACGAAAGAATCGAACAAGAAAACCCCATCATCATCAGTTCGAGCTCACAGTAATGCTGCACGAACTCAGTGACTTCGCGAGCACCACCGATAGTTGAGTCGCCTCTATCGCCGAGCTTCACCAGCCCTAGTTCGACACTCCCTCGAGGACGCCGCCACGTTCGCATCCCCCTTGCATTCTGACACCGTGAAATTCGATCGCCTCCAACAACCCTAGTGCACGACGCCATACCTCGCGAGCATCACCTCACGACGCCGCGACTTCCCCCTTAGCACACGCCGACCTGACTGAGCTCGAGCGCAACGCCGCAGCTCCCTTCGAGATGCCGCGATTCCCTCTCCCATCGACCAAAACAAGATGCCCAATCGCGATTCGATCGCGATGTCGTTCCTACCTCCCAGGTTTCGGCCAATCTATTTATTTTCGAGCGAGATTTTTTTTTCTTTTGTTTTTTTGTTTTTTTTTTTACTTTCTTCTTTTTTATAAAAGGAGGTTGGCATTTATAATTTGAACCAGAACGAAGAGTTTTTCATTTGATTTGGAACTGAGGAATGAGGGAGAGGTTCGGCCTTGAATTATTGAAGAGGAATGGTAGCCATTTTTTTTTCTTTCTTCGATTTGAATTGAGGAATGAGGGAAAGGAGAAGAGGGAATAGATGTGATTTTAACAATTGAAGGAGCGTGATTTTAGGCTGAAACAAGGGGCAGGTTTTAAGGAGAGGAACGTGCTGTCTTTGACCAAAAATTTAAATTTAAATTTAATTTGAATTTGATTAAATTCCAATGCGTTTTAGGTGTCGTGTGCTCACAGAACAACTCCGAACGCTACGAAATTTGAAATCCGATAATAATTCGATATTACGGACCCAATGGGACTAGTTTCGTCGAATTCCGAGACTGTGCCCCGGACCGCTATTTTTAAATTCAGTTTAAACGATATAAATTCAAAAACTGAAAAAAATAGTTTTAAATTCAATTCTGAAAGTTCTATTATTTCGAGTATTACCATTACGAATTTTAAAAGCTTTCGAAATATTTTTCTTCGGCTTAAAATTAAAGATTCAAATTTTTATTCGACTATCAATAGATTAAATTTTATAATTTAATCGCCAATTTCAAAATTAGATCGGGGATTCAAATTAAATTACCGTTCAAATATTTAAAACTAATTAAATATTTTCAATTTAATTTGTTCAAAATTCTGGGTCGTTACACTGCACCGACCAGAATCTATAAACAATCAACCGATAAGTCAATACAATACAAAACAAATTTTTTTGTATTCACTAACAAATACGCGCTCATATCTATTATTACACTCAACTCATTCTAGAGTACTACTGACTCTATCTCTAATGAGTAACACCCAACAGAGCCAAGGGTTGTCGCTTAACCGGATGCTCTGATACCACTTGTAACGACTTAGGCTTCGACGCTCGAAAGTCGACATTAATACGTCCACTGTATCAAATGCCGCGCAATCGAATGCCGGAAAACCGAACCATTAGGGTTAAAAGAAGAGGTAGAAGAAAAAGAGAACAGTAAAACACAGAACAGAAATAATATCAGAATCTCACATTCGCAGCGGAACAATATATAATAGATTAATCAATAATCTTTAAAACAAAAGACTATATCAGTTTATACATTACATCATATCACCAGAGTCAATATACAACTCAATACAACAATGGACAGTTATGTAAACTTGTCCTCATACAGAATACACAGCGGAATAAATAACAAATACGGGAGTACGTCTCGCCATCTAGCTTATCTCCAAAGCTCCAGAATATCCTGATAAAAATAACTCTAGGCTGCCCGTGTGGAAAATTATGGGCACCCAGAGTTTAGAAGGGAACAATAAACTCCGAGTCAGTCATGGTGACTGGTGTGAGATCGTAAAACAGTTATTTTCACAAAGAAAATAAAATTAGTTCACAATGCTTTTGGAAAATGAAACTACCATAAGACCTCCCGCCACACACACAATGCAAACGCAGAATTGGAGGAGATTTCTTCTTATGATAGTCAAAGATGCTTACTACGCCAATCATTGGATTATTATTATTAATGTCTAGTGTAGAAAACATTTCGAAAGTATAATATTAATCTTAGCCAGCATACGACCAGTATCGTATGCCTACTATAGCTACCATCTAAACAGTGGTGACCACCATAAGTAAATGGCAGGTTCTACAACTAAAACCATACAATTTCGTATTGGGAAATGGATTTCCAACAAATGGTCAGGCTAAGGAACTTCCTTTCCTACTGCCGAATGGGATCGCCTCTGGCTGGACGTCCCGAGAGACAAACCGCTCTCTGCCAACAAAGCTGGGTTACCCCTATAACTAGGTAACTCACGAATATGCCATCCCCCGGTCCTTTGGGACCTTTATCTGAGCGCTCGGTAACATCATCACACATAATAAATAAAGTGTGTCCACATGAGTAAGTATCTGGGCTCCATACCATGATACCACCCCTTTCCAGAAGGAAATGACATACCCTAAAGGGCGCGACCCTCATAACCTTGCCGCAACATTCCTGTTTCGACCATTTCCGGGTTGTGAGGCCCTGACGAAGTCTCGTCCACAAAGCTTCGCTTTTTCACAAAACCACGCTTTGATCACAAATGATCAAATAAATGATCATCATCACAGCAACACTCAGTATGCCACATTACCAAATTGGGAATATATCGCTGATAACCTTCAACTACATAACCTCTGAGCACGTACGTCTCAGAGAAGGGTGTTAAGCTAAGAAAATAAATTCTCCGCCACCAACAGAAATGTATTTGAAAGAAATCAGCTTTATATCTCAAAACGTAATGTCAGACACGTAACCATACAAGTCTGTTCCGGGTTCGAACAGAACCGAAGGCACTTCTAAAGAAGCCCTTGCAATCCGGATATTCACAATCCCGATAAAACTTCCCATCACAAAGGAAATCTCAATACCGTAGCTAACGGTGCAAAGACAATCGATAGGTCATCCTATCATTTTCACAAATACCCGGTCTTCATCACCGGTCTTCAATACGATCCATATCGTCGTATCGTTATTCAGAATGGGTTATCTGACACAAAGGTCCTTTCCCGGCTAAACCGAATAATAAGCGTTTGTTTGAAAAACAAATCAAGTGTCATTTCAAAGGCAAATATTGATAGTCGGTGATTTAACTATCAACGATATTCACAACAATCATCAGATTCAAATAATTTTCCCAAATTATTTAATTTCAAAATATCTTCACGAGATATATATATTTTTCTTTCCCACACTTCATATTTGAAAATCAATTTCAAATTACTTTTCACCTTTCAACTTTTGAAAATCAATTTCCTTACACGGAATATATTTCCAAATATATCTTTTAAAAACCCACTTAGAACTTTTAATTTATATTTTAAAAGCTACTTTGGAATATACTCGGTTTTTCAAGGAAAATACACTTCCGTTTCAAAATGGTCCATTTAAACCAATTTAATAAATCCCTATCGATTTATTTAAAATTTACGTTCCAAATCCGTAAATTTACTTTCACACTTTAAAAATAAATCAGCGTTTATTTTTAAAACAAATTCCCCTTTCATTCCATAATTTCCATTCCCAAATATTCACTTTTAACCCCAAAATCAAATTCCAGATTGATTTCTAATTTTTATTTCAATAGAACAAAACATTGTAATTTATTTCTGAATTTATCTCCAAATAACAAATCATTTGTAAATTGATTTCCACATTTTTTTTTCAAACACTAAATCAATTTCAAATAAATTTTCCAATGATTTATTTTTCATTAGCAAATTAATTACAAATTTGATTTCTAAATTTATTTTCAACTCCAAATAAATTTCCAAATCGATTTCTCAAAGGTTCATTTTCCAATACCAAATCAATTTCAAATTGATTTTCTAAAAGTTTATCACTTTTAAATAAATTCCTTTATTCCTTTTATTCAAAATTCCCTTTTTAATGAATTCTTCAACTTTTTAACAATATTATTCAAAACTCATTCATTAATATCTTTTCCCATATTTTGGAATTTATTCGGTAAGATTTCGAAAAATCAATTTTAATACTTTAAAATTCCTTCTTTCAATAAATTCAATCCTTAACAATAAATTCACTTAAAGTTTCCACTTTAATTTCAAAATCCAATTTATATTCATTTCTGGTATCCAACGATACCAAAAATACATTCGGCTAAATTGTAGCCTTCACAATTTCAATTATCAATAAATCATCCACAGATTATCAATAAATCACATCATTCACATATGAAATAATATTCAAACAATTTGAGGAATCCAGTTGGATCCCTCCAACTTGTTTTCCTGCATCCACAAATGTTAGCACAATACCAATTCCACTTCGAGGTGGAATATCGCGGTATATGGGATTTATAAAAATATCATCCGCTATTATGCGGCGCAATAGGGTCTCATCCGCTATATAATGCGGGAAATCAACAACTGCAATATATATATATGCCAATATATATATATATATATTGCTATATATAGATATATCCTACTATATCTAATATCACATCCCAACAGCAATCAACACAATCAATAACTGCAATTCAATTTTAAATCTGAGTGAGAAGATCTCACCTTTGCTTTTAATTTTCCATCCATTTCCATTCCAGTTTGTTTTCTTGACTTTATTTGACCTTGTATAAACAATTTATACAATTTATAAATATTCGAATAAATCGAATAATAAATCCCTATTGGATAAATTTAATTAACCAATGATTTTATTTTAAACCAATTTCTTTATAAATAAATTTATTTAACTAACAATTTAAAATTTAAAACTAAGTTTCCTTTATTAAATTATTTTTAATGACAATAATTAAATGAACCGTTTATACAAAACAACTCTGCTAGTCAAAAAGTTTAATTTCCATTTCATAGCAACCATTTAATTTAGAAATAAATTCCTATTTAATTATCAACTTTAAACTAACAATTTGATTTATCAAATAATCTTCCCTTCCTTTTAATAACTTAAAACTCTTCAATATTTTTAAATTGCAACTATATATATATATATATTTTAAAACTGCATACGCATATATTTCCACTGTATATATATTTATGTATATATATATATATTTTGTTTTCACCTATCGTTAATTTAGAATATTCCAATAAAACAACTTAGTACCTTACTGTAAATCGAAATCCCAGCTTCCCTCTTCAACACTGACGACCCCGAGATGCACGAACTGGATTGCCACCTGCCATAGCCGCGAACTCCTCTTGCTAAAACCCTAACCAGTCGCCTCGTCGTTCGCCTTTAATTGCTCGTGAACCCAGAAATCGATTGCCGCTTCCCACTGATCGACGTCACGACCAAATCGCGAGCCTCCCAATCGAACGTGTCTTGCCCCACTCTCCTGCAGCCGCGAAGAAGCCCATGCTTCCACCTATGCCCTAGCTTCGCCTGAGTCGATCGCGCGCCACCCCGATACCCTAGCTCGAAGTCGCAGCCCATGCGCCGCCTCGTCCTGCCTCGAATCACCCTTAGTTCGCTCCTCGACCTCACAACACTACCGAGCCCTCAGACGATGCTCGAATTCGAGTTGAATTAAAAACGAGGGCAGCCATTTTTTTTTCGAACTGAGAAAGGGGGGAGTTTCGATTTTCTTTCGTTTTGAAGCTGCGGCCATTTATGATTTTTTTTCGTTCGTGAAATTGTTTTTGAATCTGAAGAGGGAAGTAAGGAAATAGCTTGTATCTCGATTTGAAAGTATAAGGAGCACGCGGCCATTTATTTGTTTTTCTCTGAATAATTTCTGTTTTGATTTCTTTTGAACGAGATGGGTATACTTTTAAAAAGAAAGAACAGAGGGAACAGAATTACGTGATTTTGCAGAGAAAAAGTAAGTCGGTATTGAAAAGTTGATTAAAAATTTATATTTTTATATTTGAAAATATCCCGTTATATTATATCAGCGCGTTTGCTTATCGTACTATCACACGACAGCTCCAATCACCACAAAAATTGAAATACGATAATAATACAATATTACAAATCCAATGGAACTAGTTTCGTCGAATTCCGAGACTGTACCCCGGAACGCTATTTTCAAATTCAATTTAAGCAACAAAATTTCAAAATTGAACAAAACAGTTTCAAATTAAATTCCGAAACTTTTATTATCTTCAATATAATCCATATGAATTTTATAGGCCTTCATATTATTTTTAATCGGCTCAAAACTGAAGATTCAAATTTTTATCCAGATTTAACGATTAAATTCAATAATTAATTTACCAAATTCACTTTGATATTTGAATTTCAAATTAAATTGAATTCCAGATATTTAAAATCAATTAAATATCCTGATTTCCAATATCAAAATTTCAGGGTCGTTACACTTGGCCTTGCAAGTGATGGTTTTAACTTGTTTGGTGGTGAGAACTGTGCATAAAATTGTTGGCCAGTGTTTCTTGTTGCTTACAACTTCCCTCTGTGGCTTTGTATGCACAAAGATAATATGATGTTATCCTTATTATTTCCAGGGCCACGACAACCAGGGAATGATATCGATGTGTATCTATAACCACTTATTGAAGATTTGAACAAATTGTGGGATAAAGGGGTGAAGGTGTATGATACATACACTCGCAGTGAATTCAGATTAAATGCTATTCTGATGTGGACGATAAATGATTTTTCAGCTTATGGGAATTTAGCGGGTTGCACTGTAAAGGGTAAGAGGGCATGTCCTATTTGTGGTGTTAATACATGCTCAATATGGCTACCATTTAGTAAGAAGTGTGTATATTTAGGCCATAGGCGATTCGTTGAACCTAACTATGAATATCATCAACGAAAAAAATTGTTCGATGGAACCATAGAGAATAGACAAAGGCCTCCGGTACAAACCGGTTCTCAAATCATTGATATTGTTAAAGATATTTGTAATGAATGGGAAAAAACAAATTGAGCAAGATAAAGAGAAAGAAAAGGAGAAAAGAAAAAGAAAAAGGGAAGATGGGAAGAAAAAAGCAAGTCAAATGTGGAAAAAGAAATCTATTTTCTTTGATTTGCCTTATTGGTAGGTAAAATTTAATTAGAAACAAAATTGCCTCTTTTTTTCTATCTATGTAATCAATACTTTATTATTAATTAGTTATACTCCATTTTTGATTTTCTTAGGTACTTCTTTTGCGTCACAATCTAGATGTAATTCATGTTGAAAAAAATATCGGTGAAAGTATTCTTGGTATGTTACTTGATATTAAAGGAAAATCAAAATATGGCATTAATTCACGCAAAGATCTATAAGTACTGGGTATTAGGAAAAAGTTACAACCTATAGACATGAGAAGCATTACTTACAGCCGCGCCATGCACCTTAACTAACCAAGAAAATGAGATCTTTTGCAATAGAATGAGGAATTTGAAACTACCTAATGGGCATAGCTCGAATATTGGGAATTGTTTTGCAAAACAAAAAAAAATTCAAGTCTTAAGTCCCATGATTATCATGTTTTGATGCAACAAATGTTGTCTATATCACTGAGAGGACTTCTACCTAAAGGGACAAGGAATGCATTACTCCGGTTATGTTCGTTTTACAACGACATTTGCCAAATGGTGCTTGATAAAGATAAATTAGAATCCATCGAGAATCAGGTCGCATTAACACTATGCGATCTTAAGGGATTCTTTCCTCCTTCCTTTTTTGACATCATGATTCACTTGATAATGCATTTAGAAAGGGTAGCAAGAATTTGCGGGCCAGTACAATATCGATGGGTGTATCCATTTGAGGGGTAAAATTTGGAATGAGTACTTAAAGTACTTAATAGTATATGTGCTTATGAAAGTAATTTATGTATGTATCTTGATTATAGATATATGAAAACACAAAAGGGGTATGTCAAAAATCAAGCACGGCCTGAAGGGTGCATAACTGAGCGCTATTCTTCTGATGAATACATGAAGTATTATGCTAGATATATTAAAGATGCATTAGAAATTAGAAAAAGAAAATTAGAAATGAAGTGGAACAAAGCGAGGGGCGTCTTATTTCCAAAGGAAAACCTATGGTAGTAACTAAGGAGGTGATTGATGCTGCTCATCGGTATGTGTTGTTTAATACCGAGGTAGTGGAGCCTTATATAAAGTAAGTATAAGTTCAATTCAACTATCATGTGTGAAATAAATTAGATTTTGACTTGTATATTTACGTATGTAGGAATCATAATGGGGAGCTAAAACGATTGCATCCCCAGCTTTCACGAGATGATGTGGAACTTTCAAAGCTGCATTCGGAGACTTTTAGTCACTAGTTTAAAGAAAAGGTTGAAGCATTGTATATTCTTTTAAGATGGATAAGTTTGATATAGAAGTCTACACAAAATAGTGATCAATCTTTATATATAATATTATGCTTTTCCAGGTTAAAGATGATAGAAAAGCATCTAATGTTAGCGAACTAATAAATTGGCTTGCATATGGACCTCGCCGTCAAGTAATTTCTTATACTGGTTATATTATTAATGGCCGACATTTTCATACAAAAGACCACGAGAATTCTACACAAAATAGTGGTGTTTCTATTGAGGGAAGTATTGTTCATGTAGATAGGACCATTGAGAAAGTAATATATTATGGGGTTTTGCATGAGATTTTTTTGTTAGACTATCGCCGGTTTCAAATTTCCTTGTTTAAATGTGATTGGGCAAATATTGATCATGGAGTGAAGGTCAAAGATGGATCTACATTAGTCAATTTACATAAGTTCCAAAATCAATTTGCAAGCGACCCTTTCATTAGCAACGCAAGCTGTACAAGTGTTTTTTTTGAAGATAAATAGTTCTTTAAATGGGTATGTTATGCTAAGAGAACCCCCTAGAGGTTTCCAAGAGTTGTAAAACTATGACGAGGAGGATGAGTCAACTGGCAAACAAGTAGATGAGTCACTATTTGATGATAGAGATGTCGATTATGGGGATGAAAGTTATATAATGGAGGATTGTGATGGTATTTTTGTATGATATAAGCAACCTTTATTGATATTTGTTTTATACATTGTTATATTTGTAAAGAGTGTAAATATATCTAGTTTTATGCATAGTTATATTAATTAACCGTCAATTTCGAGTACTAAAATTGAGAAAAAAATAATCGTTCTTTTTGCAAAGTACTACATTTTATATTAGGTTTTTTATATTTTACGATAATGACTAATTAATATGATGTTCTAATTATTTATATATTATGACTTTTTCCAAGTTTCTCTCATAGCAGAAGACAGTTGAACTTGAAGCATCAATGGGTAAAAAGCAACAAGATCAAGGAGAGTTAAAATATAACTATCCCAATATTGAAATATTTCATCACTTTTTACAGTTTACTGTTTACTATTTAAGAGTTGAAGTGAAAATAGTTTCATCCTATTTTACAGTTTTTGAATTTCATTTTCCATTATTAATAACATCTGCTACATGTTATAAAGTGAAGCATATTCAATTTCCGTGAATGTTTATTTAGAACATTAGAGAACTACATTAGGATTTATCATCCATGTAATATTGAGTGGGTTCATAATTTACTGTGAACTTTCTATAATACATTTCCTACATCTTGTTTCTTATTATAATGAATGTCTTTTAGGTAAATTTTTTATTTGACGTATACTGTAACGACCCCGAAATTTTGAACATTTGAAATAGAATACTTAATTGAATTTAAATATTTGAATGTTGATTTAACCTGAATTTCAAATGTATCTGTTTATTTGGAAATTTGAATAATTGAATTTAATAATTGAAAATTGAATAAATTGCTGAATTGCTAATTTCGGACATTTTAAAAATATTTTCAAGGCTTCGAAAATTCATATTGATAATACTGAAGATAATAGAAGCTTCAGAATTGAATTTGTAACTGTTTTGTTCAGTTTTGAAATTTATTGTTTAAATCGATAATTAAAAATAACCTTCCGAGGCATAGTATCGGAATTCGACGAAACCAGTTTCATTGGATTCGTAATAGGGTATTATTATCGGATTTCAATTTTTGTAATGTTTGGAGTGATCGTTTGGTCGTACGATAAGCAAACGCGCTGAAATTAAATCGAAAATTTAATTTAATAACTGGTCCAAAAAGCTATCTTCTCCATACGATCGAATTTGGCTCAGAACCTTTTCCATTATGTTCGAAATAGGGGTTTAACATTACAAACGCCTAGCGGCACGCCTCGATTGGAGGTCAAGTTTTAAGTAGCTTTTATCGTGACGTTTGGATTTGAATTTAAGTTAAAATATAAATTTATATACCCTAGTCAACTTCAGCCTACTTCCTTTCACCATCACACCTTTTCATTTCCGTCCTTCTTCAATTATTATAGCCTACCTTCCTCTATACGCTTCCCTCTTTGATATTTACAACCGAAGTAATCAAAAACGAAAGCTTCAAAAAAAAATCAATCAAGTTCGTTCCCTTTAAAAACCCCAGTCCTAGATAAATTCACGAAGCCCTCTTCTTTATTCTTCAAAATCGAAATCTCATTCGAATTATAGGAGCTCGCGACAATCGAGCAAGCAATAGAAGGAGGCATGGTGGCGTTCGTGAGCTCGAGTGGCGAGCAGTTGGGCGTCGAGTGGGATTAGCATCAGCCGTGAGTGGGTTTGTTCGATCTGGAGGACGAGACTTCGACTTCTGCTTTGGGGGAGAGGCATCGCAAGTCGGTAGGCAGGCTCGTGGGCACGCGCGTAGATTTGGTTGGTGGCAGTTTCGCTCTGGTGGTCACGATGTTCGAATAGGCGAGCGCAGGACGTTCGCGTGGTCAATAAGCGATGGCGATAGCTCGGCAGTAAGGTGAATAATTTCTGTTTTAAATTTAATTTCATATATATATATATGAATATACGCAGATTGAATTTTTAAAGAAGAATATATATGAATTTATATAAAGGTTTATATATGCAGATTTTCAATTTGTATATATATACAGATGAAAAAAATGGAAGCAGTCTGTTTTTGGTTTATAGTAAATAAACATATGTATAAATACACATGCATGTTTAAAATACTGAGGTAAACAGGAGATGTATATGTATATATATAGATTCAAAAGAAAACATTTACGGTTTAACAGAAAAGTATGTATATAGATATATACAGGCAAACAAAAATATAAAATATATATGTACCTGACTTTGGAAAATATATTGGAATCCTTAAAATGTAAAAAGGTTATTAAAATTTAATTTATTAAAGGAGAAATTGGTTTAGATAAAACAATTAGTTAATTAAAATATTTAACAGTAATTGAATTGTTCGATTGATTCAAATATTAATAAAAACCATATAATTGTTTACAAGGTCTAGAACTATGGAGAAAACAGTTTGGAATGAAAATGGATTGCAAATAAAAGCAAAGGTGAGATCTTCTCACTCAAAATTAAAATTTGAATTGCAGTTATTGATTGATTGTATGATTGTGATAGTATATATAGTAGTATATAGCAATATATATATATATTGGAATATATATATATTGGAGTTGTGATTTCCCGCATTATATAGCGGATGAGACCCTATGCGCCGCATAATAGTGGATGATATTTTATAAATCCCATATACCACGATATTCCACCTCGAAGTGGAATGGGTATTGTGCTAAAATCTGTGGATGCAGGGAAATAGGTTGGAGGGATCCAACTGGATTCCTCAAATTATATGAATTTGTTTCATATGTTGTATGAATTTGTTTCATATGCTGTGTGATTATTTATTTATAATCTGTGAATGATTATATTGACGATTGAATTTGTTGAAGGCTATAATTTAGCCAAATGTATTTTTGGTATCGTTGGATACCAGAAATAAATAAAAATTGGATTTTTGAAATTAAAATTTGAAATTTTAAGTAAATTCTTTTGAAAGAATTGGTTGAATTTCAAAGAAGGAATTTTAAAGCATAAAGTTGATTTTTGAAATCTTATCGAATTATTTCCAAAATATGGGAAAAGATTTTTATAAATGGAATTTTAGATGGTTTGGAAGAGATAAAGGAATTTATTTTAAAAGGTGATAAGTTTCTAGAAATCAAATTGATAATTGATTTGGTATTTGAAAATAAATCTTTGAGAAATCGATATGAAAATTTATTTGATGTTGAATGAAAAAAATTGATTTATGTTGAAATAAATTGGAAATCGATTTGTAAAATGATTTGGTAATTGGAAATAAATTTGGAAATCGATTTGTAAATAATTTGGAATTTGGAAATAAACTTAGAAATCAATTTGTAATTGATTTGCTGTTGAAATAAATTTAGAAATAAATTTGTAATTGATTTGGTGTTTGAGAGTGAATATTTGAAAAATCGTATACAAGTGGATATTTGGAAATTTAATTTCACAATGGAAATAAATGATATCGGGAATTTTATTCCGCGAGTGAAAATATGATTTGAAATTTATTTTCAAAAGTTGAAGTGTGAAAATTTGATTTGAAATTTGTTTTCAAAGTGTTGAAGTGTGGAAAAATATATATCTTGTGAAGATATTTTGAAAATAAATAATTTGGGAAAATTATTTAAATCTGATGATTGTTGTGAATGTTGTTTGATAGTTAAATCACCAACTATCAATATTTGCCTTTAAAATGGCATTTGAATTTGTTTTTAAAACAAGCGCTCATTATTCGGTTTAGCCGGGAGAGGACTTTGTGTCATATAACCCATTCTGAATAATGATACGACGTTATGAATTGCAATTGAAGACCAATGTTGAAGACCAGGTATTTTCGAAAATGAAAGGACAACCTGTCGAATGTCTCTGCACCGAGTTGCTCTGGTATAGAGATTTATATCACTATTCTTGTGATGGGAAGTCCGATCGGGATTGTGAATACCCGGATTGCAAGGGCTTCTTTGGAAGTGCCTTCAGTTCTGTTCGAACCTGGGACAAACTTGTATGGTTGTATGTCTGACACTACACTTTGAGATATAAAGTCGATTTCTTTCAAATACATTTCTGTTTGGTGGCGGAGATTTATTCTCTTAGCTTAACACCCTTCTCTGAGACGTACGAGCTCAGAGGTTATGTAGTTGAAGGTTATCAGTGATATACTCCCAATTTGGTAGTGTGGCATGCTAAGTGTTGCTGTGTGTTGATGATCATTCGTTGATCATTTGTGATCAAACCATGGCTTTGTGAAAAAACGTAGCTTTGTGGACGAGACCTCATCGAGCCTCACAGACCGGAAATGGTCAAAACAGGAAAGATGCAGCAAGGTTTCAGGGGTAGCTCTCCTAGGGTATGACCATTCCTTCTGGAAAAAGGTGGTATCATGGTATGGAGCCCAGATATTTACCTGTGTGGTTCCTCCAATCTCATTTACACTGTGTGATTGTTGCTGTGTGATCGAGGCGCCTCGGATAAAGGTCCCAAAGGACCGGAGGTGGCATATCTTAGGTTTACTACCCGGGAAGGGGGTAACCGGCCTTATGTTGGCAGGGAGCAGGTTGACTCTCGGGGCATCCATCCAGAGGCATTCCCATGTGGCAGTAGGAAGTTCCTTAGCCTGACCATTTGTTGGAAAATCCAAAGAAACAATACGAGCTTTGTACGGGTTTAGTTGTAGAACCTGCCATTTACTTATGGTGGTCACCACTGTTTAGATGGTAGCTATAGTAGGCATAGTTCGAAATGTCTATGCTGGCTAAGATTAATATTATACTTTCGAAATGTTTTCCACACTAGACATTAATAATAATATCAACTGATCTTTCGTAGTAAGCATATTTGACTATCATAAGGAGAAATCTCCTCCAATTCTGCGTTTGCATTGTGTGTGTGGCGGGAGGCCTTATGGTAGTTTCATTTTCCAAAAGCATTGCGAATTTCTTTTATTTTCTTTGTGAAAATAACTGTTTTACGATCTCACACCAGTCATCATGACTGACCTGGAGTTTATTGTTTCCTTTCTAAACTCTGCCCATAATTTTCCACACGGGCAGCCTATAGTTATGTTATCAGGATATTCTGGATATTCTGGAGCTTTGGAGGCAAGCTGGATGGCGAGACGTACTCCCGTACTTGTTTATTTATTCCGCTGTGTATTCTGTATGAGGACAAGTTTATATAACTATCCATTGTTGTATTGAGTTGTATATTGACTCTCATTGTTGTATTGTATAAACTCATATAGTTCTTTGTTTAAAAGACTAGTGATTATCTATTATATATTGTTCCGCTGCGAATGTGAGATTCTGATATTGTTTCTATTTCTGTTTTTCTGTTCTTTATTTTCTTCTGTCTTCTTCTACCTCTTCTTTTTAACCCTAATGATTCGGTTTTCCGGCATTCGATTATGCGGCATTTGATATAGTGGACGTATTAATGTCGACTTTCGAGCGTCGAAAGATCGTAATCGTTACATATACTAATTGAAGATCTCTTCAATTTGAAATGAAATATATTCTATTTAGCTTCTGTTTTAGATTGACTATTAGATTGGTAGGTTTGCTTGATTAACCTATATATTCCTCTCTTCTAATTTTCTTCCACCTGCTATTATAAACACAGTTAGATTTATTTTTGAAAATTTTGCTGTTAGATTAAATTTAATGTTATATATTCACTTGCCTATTTTTTATATAATTATCGTGTCAGGTTATGAATTTTTTTAATTTAGCGGCTAAAATATGAATCTCCTACTCAGATTATTGTACATAATTAGGATGTTTCGGTTTTTATTTATGTGAACTCTACATGTTTAACTATGAATTTATAAAAAGCAATTTCATTTGTATTGCAAATATATATTATCTAATCAAACAAGAATTATCCATGTGTATTGTCTATGCATGCATGCATCTATCCATTTTATCCTTTTCTTATACATGCAGGTATATCTTAATAGTGACAACAAATATAGAAGATGAGTATGATTCTAATGGATATATGTAGCTCGACTTTAATTAAATAGACACAATATGGATATATCAATAAAAAACGATTCAACAAATATATTCAGTATATTCTACACTACTAGAAAAGGCTTTTATTCCGACAGCAATGAGCAATGGCTTCCGACGGCGTTCGATGGGCCGTCGGCGGCCGTCGGAAGTCGTCGAAAATTCTTGAATTACAGGGCTCAGCCGAGCCTTCTTCTTCCTCATTCTCAACACGAAATATTTTAGCAAAAAACCCCCAATTTCCTTCTCCAAGCTTCCAATCTCTAATTTCGAGCTTCTGGATCCTCAAAGGCTACCTAATCAAACTCTATTGCTCTCAATCTCTGGTATAATATCTTATTTTTGCCAAAAATCAAATTTTTACCCTAAATCTAGATTTGCATAAGTTGATAAATTAGGATTAATTAGTAATTGCAATTGTTTCCAATAGCGCAATAACGGTTTATAGCATCCCATGGTATACCTATTTCATATGTTATCGTGAAGTTTTAAAGAGTATGTATAATTTATGATTGTGTATATATGTAAACCATTGTATATGTGTTGTTTATACCATTTTATTGTGTTAATTGGAATAAGACATGAGTTGTATAACATCTTGACTTGTATAATAATAATGAATGCGCGAGTCTAAAAGAAATTGATTATATTGGAAAATCATAATAATATTAAAACAGCCTTATTCGATAAAATACGTGGAACAAATATGGTATATTAATAATTTTTTGAAATGTATTAATAAAATACGCGGGACATTTAATTAACTAATGTCTCTTAGAGAGTTTTTGGCCCCGTCTGACAAGTGTTGTACATGATCATTATATAAATAGTCGTTTTTTCAAAAAACGACCATTTATATTCATCTGGTACAATGTTTGTTGGATTTGTCCCTGTATAGGACAAGTTATGAACACAGTAAGCATTTACATTTTGTATACTACTTCGTCTCAAACGGTTCATAAAATTTCGGCCTAACTTTTCTTTTTTGTTTCCTGCGTACACGCATTTGTGTACAATGCAGGAACAAAAGGGAAATGCTGTCGAAATTTTATTGAATCGTTTGAGACGAAGTAATATACGAAAAATAAACGCTTACTGTGTTTGTAATGGGAAGTATAGGATGCCTGACCATGGAAAAAAATATCTTTTTGTACAGAATTTTGTATTGCTACGTTAAAAAATAAAATGTGTCATATTTGAAAATATTTTTTAATTTGTTAAATAGTTCTTCAAATTCAAATATTATACGACCATGAAAATAATCTTTTTCTAATTTGTATTCTTGAAAATAAATATTAAATTTTGAACTTGTGACTCATTTTCTCAAATAGGAAAAATGATTGATTATTTTGTTGATCGGAGGAGATGGATGTACCAAACAAAAGGACTGAGAGGCTCAATAAAAAAAGATTTTTATAATGGTATAAACGTATTTGTTAAATTCGCTTTAAGTAATAATGGAAACGATCCAGAAATTCGTTTTCCGTATAGTAGGTGTAGACATTTGAAGTATTTGTTACCAGATATTGTGAAAGTTCATTTGTGCCAAAACGGTTTCGTACCCGAGTATTATGTTTGGGATCGGCATGGAGAAGTTGTAGCAAATACTTCTGTAGAGTCTGAAAGTGTCGTTAACGAAGTAGTTACGACGACCCGTATAGAAAATATGGTCGAAGATGAAGCACGATCAATGTTTCCTATGGTTGAAGTTGACGACGATGATGGAGATGTTGAAGAACCAAATATTGAAGCCAATTTTTTTATGATTTACTAGATGCTGCTAAGAAACCTATTTGGGATGGTTGTAAAAGCGGCACTCAGCTGTTAGTAATCGCAGAATACATTGCGATGAAGTCAAAATACAACATCACTGAAGCTGGGTTTACGGCTGTTGTACAAGCTGCAAAAAGACATATGCCGCCCGATAATCTAATGTGTGAAAATCACTATGAAGTTAAAAAACTTATGTCGGCTTTTGGCTTACCTTATCAGAAAATAAATACAAGTTTAAAAGGTTGCATGTTGTTTTGAAAAGAAGACGCGAACCTTAGAAATTGTAAAATTTGTAATCAGGAGAGATACAAACCAAGAAAAAAAGGGGAAGGAAGTTTCGTACAAGCATATGCATTAATTACCCATCACTCCAAGGCTTCAAAGATTATATGCATCTTCTGTAACTGCATCTAATATGAGATGGCATAGTGTAAGAACGGAGGAAGATGGTACGTTGACACATCCGGCCGATGGAGAAGCATGAAAGCATTTCAATAAAATGTATCCAAATTTTGCAGCGAAGAGTCAAAATGTTAGATTATGATTATGTACGGATGGTTTTTCGCCATTTTCTCAATTTGGTTCTAAATATTCACCCTGGCCCATTATCGTCACACTGTATAATTTACCTCCATGGTTGTGTATGAAAACGCAATATATGTTTCTTACTGTTGTCGTTCCTGGCCCCGACGATCCAACACAAGGACTCGATGTATATTTACAACCGTTGATTGAGGAGTTAAAAATACTGTGGAACGAAGGAGTAGAAACATACGATGTGTCCAAGAAGAAATTTTTTCATCTGTTTGCTTCTTTGTTGTGGACTATAAGTGATTTTACTGCCTATGCAATGCTTTCAGGATGGAGTATTGCTGGTCGTCTAGCATGTCCATATTGCATGGATGAAACACGAGCATTTTCTTTACTTCATGGTAAGAAAATTTCATGGTTTGACTGTCATCGATATTTTCTCCATGTAAATCATCCCTTCAGAGGAGACAAGAAAAACTTTTTAGCTAATAGAGTAGAAACCAGACAACCATCGATGATATGGTCAAGCGAAGACATATATGAACTTGTTAGGGACTATCCAAAGATATATGAAACTGGAGTGCAAACAGAAATTGAAGGCAAATCGATTGTTCATAACTGGTGCAAACAAACTATTTTTTGGGAGTTGCCGTATTGGAATCATCTTCTGCTTCGTCATAATATAGACGTGATGCACAATGAGAAAATTATATTTGATAATGTTTTTAACACAATTTTGAATGTGAAAGGAAAGACGAAGGATGATTTGAAATCAAGACGCAATATAGAAGAATTATGCAAACATCCTGAGCTTCATATGAAACCAAATGACAGTAAAAAACCCAAAGCATGTTACGAATTAGATAATAATCAAGTTAAAGTTGTGTTAAAATGGGTGGAAGGGTTAAGATTTCCTGATGGGATATCATCAAATCTTCGTAGATGTGTTGACTTTAAAAATGGTAGATTGAGCAGAATGAAAAGACACGACTGTCACAAAATGATGGAAAATTTATTTCCCATTATGTTCAAAGAACTACTACCGTTAAAAGTTTAGAAGGTAGTAACGGAGCTTAGTTCGACTACTTTAAAAATGCAACGTTTACGTAAACTTGAAGTAGATATTCCTATATTGCCCTTCAAATTAGAGAAAATATTTCCGCCAGGTTTTTTTAATGTAATGGAACATTTACCTGTTCATCTCCTATCTGAAGCACGACTTCGAGGTCCTGTCCAATATGGATGGATGTATCCATTTGAGAGGTATGTAATATGTTCTCACGTAATTTTATTGCATTTGAAAGATGAAGTTAATGTAAATTAATTTTGTATAGATATCTAAATCATGTGAAGAAAAAAGTGAGGCAAAAAGCAAGAGTTGAAGGTTCGATATGTAAATCTTACATCGAAGAAGAAGCTTCGTTCTTTTTCTCTCACTATTTCAATGACCATGTGAATATATCATTTGAAAGTGTTCCTCGTAATGACGAAGGCGACGAACAAGAGTCCTCTCAAGCAATGTTATCTATTTTTAGACAACATGGTCGGCCTTCTGGAAAATGTGTAGAAATATGGCTAGACGATAGAGATCTTCATATAGCACACACTTATATTCTTCTAAATTTTGCCGAGGTTGCACTGTTTGTTAGGTAATCTGAAATAATAATTTGTGTTTTATTCTTTTCTATAATGCATGTGCGTGTATAACCTAATGTAATAATTTGTTTATATATACAATGTTTATGAACGTGAACATCCGAACGGAGATCTCAGTAAAGAATTTTTCGGTTGGTTTTCAAATTACGTTTATGAGCCGAGAAATTGTTTTGTTGACGAAGGGTTAAAACATCTTACGATGGGACCAAAAAGAGTGGTCAAGACATATCTAATATATTTCGTCAATGGATATAAATTTAACACCAAAGAATACGGTGCATAAAAATTAACGAATAATATTGGTGTATTTGTTAAAGGTAGTGACGATCCAGAAAATCACATAAATGATTTTTATGGCGTTCTAACTCAAATTTTGCAACCGACATATTTCTCACGACTCGTGGAGGAGGTATTTCTATTTAGATGCAATTGGTTTAGCAATGTTCCAGGTTATGGAATTAATGTGCACAAGGATTATAATCTTATCGAAATAAAGCATATATCGCACTATCACAAGTACGATCTATTTGTACTAGCCAAACAAGCATTGCAAGTTTATTACGCTCCTTATCTGTCTCTAAAAAGAGATAAAGTAGATTGGTTTGCAGTTTAAAACAAAGGCCAGATTTACATTCGATGGGAAGAATATTCCAGACGAACAAGCTTATCAGGCAGATCTTGAGGAAAATAACGAAATAATAATTACAGACGATCATACAGATTTTGGTCCTTTGATCGATGAATCAAATGTTTTGGTAGAAGCGTTTGACAGTGCAGAGGAAAATATCGTAGGAAACGAGACCGAATCTGAATCAGAAGACGATGATGATTGATAAAAATCTAAATCTGATTTTTTTGCAATTGATGTAACTATGTTGAATTCTTGATGTATTATGAAATTGATGTAACTATGAAACCAAATCTGTACATTTGACATTGTTTACATGTTTTATGTCATTTCCATTTGTCATTTATTTAGCAATTTTTATTAAATATGCAATGTAATCTGCTTATCGTCGGAACATGAGACCCATTATGAATCAGGTATAACACACTTCCATTTCTATTTCCATTTCAGTCATTAATTTAGCAATTTATACCGTTGATGTCATTTACGTATGAAATATATTTCATTATCATGTTATTATTCTCTTTTGAAATGATATGTATATATGTCACAGGTTTATCGTAATGTCATCTAGAGGTAGGAGCTCTTCCCGATCTTCAAGAGGCGATGGCAGTGGTCCATCACAAGCATCACAGCGTCCTGTAGTTTCTTTAGTACCTAGAGCAGAGGGGTAAGAATTAAATTTTATTCAGCATCTTATTTTTTTGATATACGTACGTACTTATCTGTATCATATTTAAAAACAGGGGGTTCAACATACTTCACTCGAAGGTTGTGTTGGATGTTTTTAGAGCTTCTTGCCGGAGTTGAATGAGTGTGTGTTGGCCGAAGTGGGATAACATCCCTCCCCACACAGTAGAGTGTATTTGGTAGGATGTCCTAGTAAGTATATTTTTCTATTTTCCTTTTTTAATTCGTTTTTGTTGTTTTTTTTACTGTTTATCGTTTACAGTTTAATATTCTTTTTGCTTTTTATCGTGAAACACAGGCTGAGATAGACATTCAGACAGGCGATATGCGGTTGGCACGAGAATATTGGATGAAGAAGATGCGTAAAAACTAGAGGGATTCAATATTCGAAATCAAGAAACCACGTTGGATGGGGGAGAGCGTATGGCAAGCATGGTTGGGATATTGGGAAACTGACGAGGCGAAGGCAAGTATACTAATTTTTTTTAATTATTTGACTGGTAGTTAATATCAAAAAATACACGATCGATAAATAATGTATCAAATTTTGAATGTACAGGCAGAGTCGGAAAGAAACTCTGCAAATAGAAATAAAAATCCCGTCACTTATCGCGGAGGGTCGAAGTCATTTCAACAGTATCGGGAGGAGTTGGTAATTAATTTACTGAATGCAAATTGTAAATAGTTTGTGCTATATAATTTTAAATGTACAATAATTGTATGTAAAAATCAATTTCAAGAAGTTGAGGCGCATGGTCCCGTGGGCTATATGGACGTGTTTACTCGTACGCATGCTGTCGAGCACGTAAATCCAGACGGGACAGTTTTGTATACATGGCACGACGATAAATCCAGCAAGAGCCATGTAAGCATATTTCATTTTATGCAGTATTAGTAATTGTTCTACTTGTTAAAATATAATGAAATAAGATATGATGATATTAATTTGTTAATGCAGGAAAAGTTTATGGAGCGGCGCCAGAAACTCCTTACTGATACGGGTCGAGATCAGCTGACGACGGATGAGGAGGATGCTATTTTTGAGTCAGTTATGGATCCATCAGAGCATGGCGGACGATACAGATTTGGCAATCAAGTGGTAAGTAAATAATATATTGGGTATCATATAAGTTTTCAAATTCAGTACATTGGTTTTGAGTCACTTCGTTATGAAAGCATTATTCATTACCAAAATATATTAATTCGTTACTTGAATGTCATTTCAAAAAAAAAAACAAAAAAGACATGTTATTTAATTTAGTTTGCCTGATATATGTTGTACACATGCATAAATTTGTCACATTTACTATTAAAGAGATCAAAAGCAGTGATATCTCGTAATGTAACGTAATATTATTTTTGTTAATAAATGGTTGAATCACAATTTAAAAACGGCCAAAAGAACATATTTTCAAATGTATACAACATACATGCATAAACTAAATTAAATAACATTATCACAATGCTAATCATTCACATACCTGCACATACACTTACATAAACATGCATAAACTAAATTAAATAAAATTATCACACTGCTAATCATTCACATACCTGCACATACACTTACAGAGACCACACAGCTAAATTAAATATTTATTACAGGCTAGCAGTTAGAGACGAGGTAGGCAGACTAGAGCTCAGATTGATCTAGCAAAGATCGAAGATTTGCGGGCTAGAGTGGCGTAGTTGGAGGAGCAGAACCGTCGGCAGGCCATAGAGACCACACAGTTGCTAGACCAGCGTATCGCCGAGTACATGCAGCAGTATGGTGGCCGCTTCCCTTCCTCTACTGGCTCTGGTTCTGGAGGAGATTGATTGATTGCTTTGGTCGGTATGTTTTTTCTATTTTGTATGATTTGGTAGATGGTGGAGGTAGTTGTTGATTTATGTACTATGTTATGATACACTTAGCTGTTTTGTTGTATAATTATGTGGATGTTGGGGATGTTGGATGATGATTATATGTTTTGACTTAATTTTATGTATTTTTTTGTTTAGTGAATTGTGTATGGTTTGATTTTTGATATTTGGTTGGAATATGGTCGAAGATGCAGCACGATCAATATTCCCTATGGTTGAAGTTGACGATGATGATGGAAATGTTGAAGAACCAAATATTGAAGCAAAAAAAATTTATGATTTACTAGATGCTGCTAAGAAACCTATTTGGGATGGTTGTAAAAGCGGCACTCAGCTGTTAGTAATCGCAGAATACATTGCGATGAATTCAAAATACAACATCACTGAAGCTGGGTTTACGGCTGTTGTACAAGCTGCAAAAAGACATATGCCGCCTGATAATCTAATGTGTGAAAATCACTATGAAGTTAAAAAACTTATGTCGGTTTTTGGTTTACCTTATCAGAAAATAGATACATGTTTAAAAGGCTGCATGCTGTTTTGGAAAGAAGACGCAAACCTTAGAAATTGTAAAATTTGTAATTAGGAGAGATACAAATCAAGAAAATAGAAGGAGAAGGAAGTTCCGTACAAGTGTATGCATTACTTACATATCACTCCAAGGCTTCAAAGATTATATGCATCTTCTGTAACTCCAAGTAAGAAAAGTATTTTTGTTAAATTTTAAAAGTCAAAAATATAGACTTTTGCATTTTATTGCGAAAATATTGCATTTTTGTAAAATAAGAGATTTTAATAATAAAAATGTTTTAAAAAATTAAAATTATCTTTTTATATAGTGTAAAATGCTTTATTTTATTTGTATGTAAGTTCACATATTTTGTTTGGTTTAAAAACTTGAGAGAAATGTAATTTGTTTTGTAAAATAGTGTAACTTGTGCATAATAGTGTATGTACATAAATTAAAACTTAGGCCATTTGATTTTTCTTTTAATTGTTGGGTCCAAGCCCACTTAGCCTAAGTCTGAAACAAACTGAGAAAACGTTACAGTACGTACAATTTTACCTCACCTTCTTCTTCTTTCCAGAAAACAAGAAAACAGTAAACCTCTTCTTCCAAATTGCAAAATCCAAACAATTTCTTCATTAAATTCAACCAAATCAAAGTCTTTTTGCAATCTAGAGGCAAATCAAAGGTAATAAACTCAAAACCCTATAATTTAACCAAAAGTCTCAATTTGAGAGATTGGTTTTCTTATTTACTGTAATTTCCTTCTTGCATGAACTGTATCTTTTCTCTACAGGTTCTTGAAGGCAAGAAATCGCTACAAAGCTTTAAACTTTCTACCAATATCAGAGTTTTTGCACAAGTACAGCAAGGTGAGTGATAAACTCACAATTTCTAGCTGAAGTAAAGCTTCAAAAATCAAAATTTGAGCTTTTGTAATCATTTTTTTGTTGATAGTTCTTTCTATAAATCTAGTTTGGGTTGCTTCTTTGCATACTTATATCTTTTGATTCCGGCAACGAAATGCTACCGGATTTCTTGCATTTGGTATTCTGCATATTGATCTACATTTCTGCAAATTTTGGTTGAAAAATATTGTTATTTGGATATTCAAATCAGTGGTAGAAAATCAACTTGAAAGCAGATTTTTGCCTGTTGAAATTGTTTTCTGAGTTGCTGCAAACATGGCCTGGGTTCATGTTTGAGATAGTATAACTCCTTCATTTCTTACTGAAATAGCGTGATTTGTTTTTTGTTTGAAAGATAAAGTTTTGTAATATAAGCATACTAAATTTCAAGTCATTTCGACCTATATATCTTATAGAAATATGCTGACAAACTTTGATCCGGAGCATATTTTTGCCCAGATTTTTACAGTGAAAACACTGCCTGGGTTCAATTTGAGACATCATAACTTTCTCGTACTTTATTCAAATTGCATGATTCTTTTTTTGTTTGAAAGATAAAGTTTTATAATATATGCGTACCAATTTTGAGCTCAATCCGATGCCATTTGATCCTCTGTTTTGTACCTGAAAGTTGAACCCAGAATGGACTTTTAGACCTGGGCACATTCTTGTTGAGCTGTTACAAACATGGTCTGAGTCCATGTTTGAGACAGTGTAGCATTTTCATTTTGTGTCTGAATTCATTGATTTTTTTTGTTTGAAAAATGAAGTTTTCTAATTTGTGCACACCAATTTTTAGTTAAATCAAAAGTCGTTCGGCCACCTGTTTTATGTCCGAAAGTTGAACCCAGAGAAGATTCAGACCTGGGTATTATTTGCCCAAGTGTTTGTTCTTTTTCTGTCCGATTTTTGACATTTACTTCAGTTTTTGTGATATTTCTTAAGTATTTTGAGGGCTATGATGCCTATCAATAGGTTAGCCCAGTTTTGATGAATTCAAAATTTAAAGTTTGAATTAGTTGAATTTAATTTAAATTTCGGTTTGAGTGGAATTTTGCTTGTTTTTGGTCGTTTTCGAGCACGGTTTTCTCCAAACCTTTTTGAAACGATTTTTAAATTTTAGGGGATTTAAAAATAATAATTATTATATTTTAAAGTATTTTCATGTATAAAACCTATTTATTCTTTTTAATAAGGGAAATTTTCAAATAGGGTTTCCAAATGGTTTTCGAAATCGGTTTTCAAAGCTTATTTTCAAGGTAAATTATTTTCTATAAAAATAATTACACATTTTTGCACTGTCGAGCGAATGAGAGGGAGAGTTAAACGATTGGGTAAAACGCGTAGAATGGGATACGTGCATTTATCCTTTCGGTTAATTCCTAACTTGTCCGTTTGATCGTTTTGGCCTACGGGTCTAGTTTGCCGATGATATGAGGTGAACCTTTTACTACTTTGAGTGTGAAATTTACTAGCGGTTAGTAAACCTTTTAGTGCGAATGGGTGGTATAGGACACACATTAACACTTTTCGGGTTCCATTCCGAGAGTTTGTGACACATTTGCCTGTTGGCGTGCCAGCACTGGACCTTCGGGTCATTTGTCATTGCGGCGTATTTGTCTTCGGACATTTGCCATTGCGGTGTATTTGTCTTCGGACATTTTCCATTGCGGCGTATTTGTCTTTTGACGTTTGCCTTTGGGCGAGGTACCTATTATGTGAAACAGTACTCGGCAAAAGATAGCACGTGCAAAACCTTTTTGAGCTGATTTTTACCCTTGTGTGTCGTCATTTTGGAATCGGTCCTTTGAACCATTCGGTGGCGATTACTTCGTGTTTTTTGGACCCTTGGGAGTTCTTTTGAGATTTTCATTGCCTACACTAGCGTGTTGAGATTTGCCTTTTGGCGTATATATATATTGAGATTGCCTATTGGCGCTATTTATGGGATTTGCCTTTTGGCGTTGTATGAGATTTTTATCTCTTTGTTGACATTTGCCTTATTGCTTATGTTGAGATGGCTTTTGCTTATGTTTTCCTTGGAGTTGCCGATATGGCGGGTTTGGGAATTACTCTTTTAGGAGTTTACATTATACTATTCCCTAAACCATTCTTATTTGATTTATGATTGCCAATGATATGAGGCATGCTACATTTTAGCGATTCATGAGATTTTTCGTCTCCTGTGTGTTTTATGCTTATTGAAGCAATAGTGTTCTATCACCTAGTGTAACCATATATGCCATACATGATGCGTATGCTCCATATGTCTATGGTTAGCTTCTTATTGTTTCTTCTTGTTTAAGAAGAATATCACTATGCTCTTATGCTCTATTATTCTGCTATCACCTTTTACTGATTTGTTTAGCTAGACTAACCCGTGTATTTTATACTCGGGTCAGACCGAGGTGTTTCAGGTTAAGTACATTTGGACTTAGCCTATTATGCATCTGCATGGACTATTCTGCTAGCTCTTTTTATTATAGCTTTTTGTGTAGTCCTTTTTGGTTTGCTACTCTGATAAGTATATTCTTTTGACTCGTGTTTGTATTGTGGTCGTCATACCAAATTTGTGATGTATCATTTTGTATACTCTGTGATGTATCTATATGTGTGTATATATGGGATTATCTGCTGTTCTGTGATCTGTTTCGCATTTGAGTTATTGTATTTTGTTCTGATAGATCCTATAGCCACCTATGGCTTTGTATTAAGTATTTATTGGATATGTCGATCCACAAAAAAAATGGCATTGTCGACGTATTCAATAGATATTTAAGACAAGGATATAGATGGTTGCTCCTATCTAGCCCTATTCTATGCATTAGTAGACAGTACTACCCAGTAATACTCTTTGTTAATGTGGATCTCGGAGTGGGGCATCACAACTTGGTATCAGAGCGGAATTCGGAACAAAATATGATAAACACAGAACAGAAACACATATTACGGTAAATCTAAGTGTTATACAAGTGTTACGAATCCCTTTATCATCGTGTCCTATACATTATCGTGTCCTTTGGGATAGAAATTTGGGATATGTCTAGGAATATATTTTATTCCGTGGTATTCTATAATAAAATTTATAATTTCTTATCTTAGGAGTAATCCTAATTTCGATTATTCTATTCGAGTCATCTTAGATACAGGTGCTTGACACTCATCTGTATCGGAGGAATTTGTTGATGCTTTTTGATTTTCTTATCTTTTGATTTCTTTGAGGATTGCGAATCCTATTGAGGGGAATCCATAACATTTGGTATGATATTTGAGTATTTTGGGATTGTTCCTTGTAGCTTATCTTTTCGTGCAAATTATCACGCTATTTTTCTATCTAGAGCTTGGAATGGTTTGAGATGGAGTGGTTTGCATATTATCAAGCCACGTTCTATGATTTGAAGGATCCTATATTTAGTTATCCTAATTTGGCTGATTCGTTGTTTCTTGTTCTTCGGAATGTTAATGATGATTCCTAAGTCTTGTATTCACTCTTGAGTTTCGAGATGTTGATGATATATCTCGAATTTCAGTCATTATGACTCTGTTGAGTTTTGTGAGTCCGTTTTGGGTATGACAGCCAATCGAGTATTGTATTGACTACATTCCTAGTTCTTAGCCTTTCGGTCATCCTCCCAAGAGGACGTCCACTAGGAAAGTGAGTTAATTCATTGAATTTATTTGATATTGCCATTCTTACCCTTTTGAGATATCCTCTTTGGATACTCAATTGTTGGTATACTTTGTGGTATTACTTCACTCGAAGTAATGATTTGTTGTCGATGTTACTTCTCCTCATTCGAGAAGATATTTTACCCTTGCTTTTATATCTTAGTTCTCTCTTTTTAATATATTGAGGGTTGCTAGGGTCATTCCTCAACTTGACCCTACACCGATTTTTCATGAGCTACGGATCGTGGAGGATAGCGTTACTCTTACCGCATTCCGCACTCGTTATGAGTCTTGTGAGTGGTTCATTATACCATTCGGAATAATGAACACTCCAGTCTATTCAATCAATCTTGAGGATTGAGTATTCTAGGAATATCTCGATGAGCTCTATTTGTGTTCCTTGATTTTGAGAATAAGTAATAAATTATGTTTTCAAATTTTTCAAAAAAAAATTTAAAAAAAATTGAAGATATGTTTCTAAGAGAAATTGGATTTTGTTTTTGGGAAAAACAAAGAATATTTTGAGTATTATATATGAGGTATTTCTTTTTTAAAGAAAATGAATTTTTGTGTTGGGTTGTCCGTCTAGTGCTTTAAGAATTCTGATCGATGCATTTGGCCAACTTTATCGATAGGAATTTCCTAAACTCTGTGATGAGACAGTCAAACACGGTAAATTGAGTTTTAATAAGTAAAGTTTGGAAATAATTAATATGGTGGAGTATTAATTTTTAGTTTAAAAGTTTAATGAAGCCATTGAACCATAGTGAGTGTTGGATGAGTGGCGAGGCAGTTTTGATCATTTGATCACCTCTGCAGCTAATCGATGGGGTCATTCACTATAAATCAATGACGGGGCAATACCCTTATATTATTTGAAATTTGAGAAATTGAATATGGTAATTTGGGTAAGTAAAAGTGAATAATTCTAATTAAGGGGATGTCTTAATTAGGAGAAAATATCATTTGATGCTTTGATTAATAAAATGATGTATTTAAGGTAAAAGAATACTTTGGTTTGAAAAATTAAAATATTAATTGAATAGTTTAGTACAAGTTATTAATGATGACTATATAAATTTGTTTTCTCACTTAGTTATTTGAGTAATAGTTGAGGATAAATATAAAATTCTATCTTAAGAGAAAATAAAAAAGTGTTAGTTAGAACATTTAGTATAAATTTGTGAGCTAGTATTTTTTTAAACTTAAATAGTATTAAAACTTGTGGGTTTGAAATTGCAAAATTCTTTTGAAAACAAATTTGAATTAATTATCAACTTTAATTAGTTTTATGTTGATAATTAGATGGAAATTTAATTATTATTTTTGTGTGACAAGTGTAAATGTGAATTTGGATTGTTTTGATAAATGAGCAATTCATGTAGTATAATCATTTTAAATTGTGAGAATAATTTTAAACTATATATATATATATATCCCAAAAATTTATTTTGGTGGATAATCAATAATCATCTCTTGATAATGGAAGAGATTAGTTATCTCTTGCAAAATGAGTTTTCGAGTTAATTGTTTTAAAGTTAGATTATGGAAAGTAATGAAAGTATTTCCTTTTAATGAATTGTTTTTTGATGATTACATAAAGTTGATCATAATTTTGTATGTCTTAGCTTACCGGGGAAAAAGAAGATCATTTAATAAATGATATAGCAAAAAGCTTGTTTGAAAATGTAGTTTGAGATTAAAATTGTTTGGGAAAATTTCAAATTTTAAATTGATTTAAAAACTAAAATTTTGTTTAGAAAAGTGCTGTACTAAAACAGCGATAACTTGATATTTATAACTCTAAATGAGTCCAGTCTTTTTTTAAATGAAAGAGATTTTACTAAGCTATAAAGTTTCTTTTTACCGCTTTAAAAGTTTTTGCTTTATACTGAGTCAAAAATGGGTTTGAAAGTAGATGGTCATTTCTGTCCTATAAGAGATTTTCTAAGATTTAAGCTGAAAATAAATTTAGCATAACTATCAAACCGTGAATCCGATTTTTATGTTCTATATATCGCTGGAAATCGTATACTTAGTAGAAAAACTTTCATTTTATAAATATTTTCATATTTTAAGTTTTGATGGATAAAAAATTTAAGATCTTTACAACAGGTTTTTAATTGAAACAACTTGTTTTCTTATTAGTTAAGTGCATTCTACCTATTTTGTGAATATAATTTGGTTGATGTTTGTATGAAGGTATATATTTCAAACTAAAATATATTGTGGTAGAATCTATGAGTAAAACATTTTATTCACTTTAAAAAAAGAGTTTAGAAAATAAATTGGATTTTTGTATGAAGTCTTGAAAATCTTCAGAATATTAAAGTTTGAGAATTTGAGTATAAAGAAATTAGGTTTTTGAAAACTTAAAAATATTTGTTTTGTAAAATAAGAGTATAGAAATCCATTCCTCGAGTTTGTTTTGTCTTTGAGCCCGATGGCCTTTGAAGAAACCGCCTCTCATCAAATTCTTACCCCTCTTGTTGTCAAACTTATGTTGGTGTGGTTCTTTCCATAATGACACACAGAAAGTCATGTCGATAATCATCTTATTGATTGGAGTACGGGATAAAAGTTGAACTAAACCCCGACTCTATTCGAGAAATTTCCAGAAAATCAATCTCACTTGATTGATCTTTTGGATAACATTCTGTTGTGTTCTTGTTTCGAATGTGAGAAGCCTTTGAAATCATGAGGTATTGCTCATACAAATTCTATAGTCCGTTAACCCCGACAAATATATTCGGGAAATTATAGAATTTATCGAGCAATTTCATTTTGGTCTTCTATCATTTTGAGTTGAATGGAATTTTTTTTAAACTCAAGCTTGTCTATCATTCTTTTGATTGATGAAATTAATAAGTTGAATACAAAATCTTCTCTAGAAATTGCGTGGACGCAATTTTGTTAAGGGGGGGAGTCTGTAACAACCCTGGTTTGGAGATTACCTGTCAATATTGAATTATAATGATAATTATAATTTAATATTGTGATTTAAATTAAAATTGGAGAAATTATATTGTTTATTTGGAATAAAAAAAAATTGGTATTTAAAATGAGAAAATGAAATTCCAAGCTTTATTCTATTTTGTTTGGAGTGATAATAAATGTATTATGGACTTTAAATAATGAAAATGATTTCATTTTAGAGAAAATGCAATAATTATATTAATTATTGTCCATTTGCTTCTTTTAATAATTTTTAAAAGAAGTACGTAATTTTTAAAGGTGGTTTATTGAAATAAAAGGTGGAAATTGGGTTAAAAATAAGTTTTGGCTATAAATAAAGTTTTGAAATGGTTTGAAATATTTTTCTAAGTAAGAAAAGTATTTTTGTTAAATTTTAAAAGTAAAAAATATAGACTTTTGCATTTTATTGCCAAAATATTGCATTTTTGTAAAATAAGAGATTTTAATAATTAAAATATTTTAAAAAATTAAAATTATCTTTTATATAGTGTAAAATAGTTTATTTTATTTGTATGTAAGTTCACATATTTTGTTTGGTTTAAAACTTGAGAGAAATGTAATTTGTTTTGTAAAATAGTGTAACTTGTGCATAATAGTGTATGTACATAAATTAAAACTTAGGCCATTTGATTTTTCTTTTAATTGTTGGGTCCATGCCCACTTAGCCTAAGTCTGAAGAAGGAATTGAGAAAAAGTTACTGTACGTACATTTTTACCTCACCTTCTTCTTCTTTCCAGAAAACAAGAAAATAGTAAACCTTTTCTTCCAAATTGCAAAATCCAAACAATTTCTTCATTAAATTCAACCAAATCAAAGTCTTTTTGCAATCTAGAGGCAAATCAAAGGTAATAAACTCCAAACCCTATAATTAAATCAAAAGTCTCAATTTGAGAGATTGGTTTTCTTATTTACTGTAATTTCCTTCTTGCATGTACTGTATCTTTCCTCTACAGGTTCTTGAAGGCAAGAAATCGCTCCAAAGCTTCAAACTTTCTACCAATATCAGAGTTTTTGCACAAGTACAGCAAGGTGAGTGATAAACTCACAATTTCTAGCTGAAGCAAAGCTTCAAAAATCAAAATTTGAGCTTTTGTAATCATTTTTTTGTTGATAGTTCTTTCTGTAAATCTAGTTTGGGTTACTTCTTTGCATGCTTATATCTTTTGATTCCGGCAACGAAATGCTACCGAATTTCTTGCATCTGGTAGCTTGCATGTTGATCTACATTTATGCAAATTTTGGTTGAAAAATATTGTTATTTGGATATTCAAATCAGTGGTAGAAAATCAACCCAAAAGTAGATTTTTGTTTGTAGAAATTGTGTTTTCTGAGTTGCTGCAAACATGGCCTGAGTTCATGTTTGAGATAGCCTAACTCTTTCATTTCTTACTGAAATAGCGTGATCCTTTTTTTGTTTGAAAGATAAAGTTTTGTACTATAAGCGTACCAGATATCAAGTCATTTTGACCTATATATCTTATAGAAATATGCTGCCAAATTTTGATCCGGAGCATACTTTTGCCCAGATTTTTACAGTGAAAACACTGCATGGGTTCAATTTGAGACATCATAACTTTCTCGTACTTTATCTAAATTGCATGATTCTTTTTTTGTTTGAAAGATAAAGTTTTATAGTATAAGCGTACCTATTTTGAGCTCAATCAGATGCCATTTGATCCTCTGTTTTTTACCTGAAAGTTGAACCCAGAATGGATTTTTAGACCTGGGCACATTCTTGTTGAGCTGTTACAATTATGGTCTGAGTCCATGTTTGAGACAGTGTAGCATTTTCATTTTCTGTCTAAATTCATTGATTTTTTTTTGTTTGAAAGATGAAGTTTTCTAATTTGTGCACATCAATTTTTAGTTAAATCAAATGTCGTTCGGCCACCTGTTTTATGTCCGAAAGTTGAACCCAAAGAAGATTCAGACCTGGGTATTATTTGCCTAAGTGTTTTTATTTTCTTATTCTGTCCGATTTTTGACATTTACTTCAGTGTTGTGATATTTTTGAAGTACTTTGAGGGCTATGATGCCTATCAATAGGTTAGCCCAGTTTTGATGAACTCAAAATTTAAATTTTGAATTAGTTGAATTTAATTTGAATTTGGTTTGAGTGGAATTTTGCTTGTTTTTGGTCGTTTTCGAGCACGGTTTTCTCCAAATCTTTTTGAAATGATTTTTAAAATTTAGGGGATTTAAAAATAATTATTATAATATTTTAAAGTATTTTCAAGTATAAAACCTATTTATTATTTTTAATAAGGGAAATTTTCAAATAGGGTTTCCAAATGGTTTTCGAAATCGGTTTTCAAAGCTTATTTTCAAGGTAAATTATTTTCTATAAAAATAATTACACATTTTTGCACTGTCGAGCGAATGAGAAGGAGAGTTAAACGATTGGGTAAAACGCGTAGTATGGGATACGTGCGTTTATCCTTTCGGTTAATTCCTAACTTGTCTGTTTGATCGTTTTGGCCTACGGGGCTAGTTTACCGATGATATGAGGTGAACCTTTTACTGCTTTGAGTGTGAAATTTACTAGTGGTTAGTAAACTGTTTAGTGCGAACGGGTGGTATGGGACACACATTAACACTTTTCGGGTTCCATTCCGATAGTTTGTGACACATTTTGCTAGTTGGCGTACAAGTACTGGACCTTCGGGTCATTTGCCATTGCGGCGTATTTGCCTTCGGACATTTGCCATTATGGCGTATTTGTATTCGGACGTTTGCCATTGCGGTGTATTTGCCATTGCGGCGTGTTTGTCTTTTGACATTTGCCTTTGGGCGAGGTACCTATTATGTGAAACAGTACTAGGCAAAAGATAGCACGTGCAAAACATTTTTGAGATGATTTTTACCCTTGTGTGTCGTCATTTTGGAATCGGTCCTTTGAACCATTCGGTGGCGATTACTTCGGGATTTTTGGACTCTTGGGAGTTCTTTTGAGATTTTCATTGCCTACACTAGCGTGTTGAGATTTGCCTTTTGGCGTATATATATACTGAGATTGCCAATTGGCGCTATTTATGGGATTTGCCTTTTGGCGTTGTATGCGATTTTTATCACTTTGTTGACATTTGCCTTATTGCTTATGTCGAGATGACTTTTGCTTATGTTTTCCTTGGAGTTGCCGATATGGCGGGTTTGGGAATTACTCTTTTAGGAGTTTACATTATATTGTTCCCTAAACCATTCTTATTTAATTTATGATTGCCAATGATATGAGGCATGCTACATTTTAGCGATTCATGAGATTTTTCGTCTCCTGTGTGTTTTATGCTTATTGAAGCAATAGTGTTCTATCACCTAGTGTAACCATATATGCCATACATGATGCGTATCCTCCATATGTCTATGGTTAGCTTCTTATTATTTCTTCTTGTTTAAGAAGAATATCACTATGCTCTTATGCTCTATTATTCTGCTATCACCTTTTACTGATTTGTTTAGCTAGACTGACCCGTGTATTTTATACTCGGGTCAGACCGAGGTGTTTCAGGTTAGGTACATTTGGACTTAGCCTATTCTGCTTCTGCATGGACTATTCTGCTAGCTCTTTTTGTTATAGCTTTTTGTGTAGTCCTTTTTGGTTTGCTACTCTGATATGTATATTCTTTTGACTCGTGTTTGTATTATGGTCGTCATACCACATATGTGATGTATCATTTTATATACTCTGTGATGTATTTGTATATGTGTGTATATATGGGATTATCTGCTGTTCTGTGATGTGTTTCGCATTTGAGTTGTATTTTTTTCTGATAGATCCTATAGCCACCTATGGCTTTGTATTAAGTATTTATTGGATATGTCGATCCATAAAAAAATGTCATTGTCGACGTATTCAATAGATATTTAAGACAAGGCTATAGATGGTCGCTTCTATCTAACCCTATTCTCTGCATTAGCAGACAGTATTACCCTGTAATACTCTTTGTTAATGTGGGTCTCGAGGTGGGGCGTCACACTTGTCGTCTTATCTTGGTACCTTAGCAAGGGAGATGGTACCTATTACTATTCCCGAGTGAAAAAAAGTTGACAAGGAGTTAAAGAAAGATTTATGGACTTATATTCAGGTATGAATATCAATATATCAATATAAACAATATATGTGTTTTCTTCAAGACACTATCTTCATTAAACAATATATAGATATAAATCATCCCTTGAAAAATGAGTGTGAAATTAGCAATGAATAGATAAGATTGGATGTAAATATTAACGCTTTTAAATGCTTCCAACCAGAACAAGACCGATTACTAAGGTATGGGGCCAAAAAAAGTGCTCATATCCATTAAAGTCTTTGAATTTTCAAATTTTACTTACTCATGTTGCTCTCTTGTTATAACCACTTGAGCAATAGCGGACAATGGACCCCTACTGTTACATCCTTGCTTTAGAAAATTTCTATATGTACGTAGCAAGCCTTACTTAAAATTTGTCTCTATGTTGGCTTAATGCATGCAATGCATTTCCTTATCTCTGATCTACCAGATGGATCATTAGCAAAAGGTAAAGTTGTGATACACTAAATTTTTTTGCCTTATACTGCCATTTTTTCAAGAATATAAATATATGTGAAATGAAATACAATATGATTTGGTATATATGGCATTTTTGTGAGCTTGTATAGTTTATAGGCATACAACACATATAACGACTTATAAATGCTATATTACTACTTACTTGTATCTTAGTAGTATTTTGGTGTTACTCAATCCTATCCAATAACGCTTTGTGCTCAAACTTGGTTGATCTTAGTAGTATTCACTTGAAAAATACTACTAAGATTATAGCCGTGTCCTCAAGGGACTCTTTATAATTCACTTGAAAAATGTAATCTAATATACTTTAAAACTGCCATTATAGCTATCCTCTACACTGTGTATAACTGCCACTTTGTACACTTTTTGCAGTCAAGATTCATGGCGGATGAAGCATACAAGAATTTGTTGCTTAAGATGATAGGAGTATGATGGAGAGAATCGAAGTCAAAATTGGTTTCCACCGTTAAAGTAGCGTCTACCTGTCCCAACTCATCCTCCAGATTAGCCATGCTCTGACCGGATAATGTAAAAAATATTCGAGAGTGGAATGACTTTGTGAAAGAAAAACTATCGGAGAAATTTGCGGTAATGAATTGTATTTTATTCATTATTGTTAAAAGGTAAATTATAGTTTATTAATGAATTTCTCCTATAAACTAGCAAAATATTCAGAGAATTAAGAGAGAAGAATAAAATTCCACATACAATGAGTAGGAAGGGTTATGCAAGATTAGCCGAAGATATGGTAAGAAATGCATGTCTGTTTACATCGCTTATATATATTTTTCTTCGGTTCTTCTTCTTATTATTATTATTTGTAGAAAAAGGAAAGTGAAATATCAGATATTAGTAGAGACGAGTTGTAGGTCAGAGCATACACCAAAAAAATGGAGACCCGCCGAATTCTGTCATTGACGATTGCATTGTAAGGGTTTTTTTATTTCCTGATTAGCTGGTTAATACTGGTATTGTCGACGCATTGTAAAAGGATGAAATTCATGTTGTTGATCCACTTGCTACTAGTGTAACGACCCACCTTTTTGGACGGGTTAAATTGACAATAAACCACACATGTCAAACTCAAACCATTCAAAAGGGAGGATTGTTATGGGGTAAATAAGAAAAAGAAGAGAGAAAGAAAACAAACACAGAATCTCACAGCGTGTTAACCCTCTTTTGATTCGCGACCTAAAAAGCTGCCGACTTAAGAGTTGCCGACCTAAAGAGCTGCCGCCTAAAGAGCTGCCGACTTAAGAGCTGCCGACTTAAGAAGCATACGACTTAAGGTACAGAGCCGACTTAAGAAGCATACGACTTAAGGTACAGAGCCGACTTAAGAAGCATACGACTTAAGGTACAGAGCCGACTTAAGAAGCATACGACTTAAGGCAGTTACCGACTTAAGAAGTCTAACGACCTAACTACTGAAAGGAGTTAGCGACCTAAGGAGTTAAAAGGACTTACGACCTAACGACTTAACAGGTTACGACCTACCGACCTAAGGAGCTAACGACCTAAGTGGATGAACGACTTAACGAGCTAAAGCGAAGCGAAGTTATGTTCCATGCCGACCTACGACTTATGCTAAGTCGCACGCGACCTATTAACTCGTTCAGAACAGGTTCAGGAACAACTAATACAAGTGATTCCTTATGTCGTCGCCGACCTACGACCTACAACTTACCTTAATTCATTGACGACCTAGTACTTGTGTTGTCAAATTCCGCCCAGAATCACTCTTATAAATACCCCCCTAACTCCAACGTGAGGAGGACTTTTGGGATCATTCTCTGAAGCGCCATTACTCTGCCGAATTCTTAACTCATCTAACACTTGAAGAACTCCCAACGTTGAAGACACTACAACAATCTTTGAAAGAGATTCTACACATCCGACATGGATTCAACAAATCTCATCATCAAAGTTTGAGTTACTAGTCTGAAGTGTTTGTGTGATCGAAGTGAATTGTATTCGAAATGCATTGTATCAAATTGTAACCAAATCAACAATAAAAGAATATAAAGTGGACGTAGGCTTAATTACGGGCCGAACCACTATGAATCTGTTGTCCCTTACCTTTTTCTGCTATTTTTAGCTTATATTCTGTTCCCGTACCAACGGGTGGTGCTTTCACATTATTATTACACACACCGGGTGTTAGCATTCAACTTTTAGCGTTAACATTTTGGTGCTTTCACTGAGAGTTGAACTCAGGAACATTCTCACCATTGCTCCGCAAAAGTTTGTCGATAGAATCTCTCTAAAGACTAGAAGTTTATTTGAGATCATGGCTCCTGGAAGAAAGGGTAGATCTACCAGATCCGGAAATGTTCATGAGGGAACCTCCGCTTCCCCAACAGCATATCAAGCAACTCCCACCGTTGGAGTCACAAGGGCTGAATTAGATGACGTAGTTTCTGGATTATACCAACAAATCGAAGCTCAAAACGCTTTGATGATGGACAGATTAAACGCTCTGCTTGGGGCAAATCGACAACCAGAAAACCAAGAAACAACCTTTGCCGAAGATGCTCATAATTCCCAAGACAAGGATATTCCTCAAAGCGCAGCTGGCGCCGCCGAAGCGCCACCTTTCCAAGCTGAAAGTCCAAGGCCGCAACCAACTTTTCGCGAACATTTGCCCAGGCAAACTTTTGAAAGAATGGCTGATGTCTGCCCAGCGATGCCTCTGAACAATGAAGAATACCTATCAGATATGGTTCATCGAATCATGAAAGATAGTATGCAGAGGGAAGAAAATGAGAGTGGTTGGGGATTTGCACCAAGCAGAACTTCGTTTACTGAAAAGATCATAAAAGGAGAATTTCCAAGGAAATTTGTACCTCCGACTATCCCGGCCTATAATGGAACGAGTGACCCTAATCATTTCCTATATAAGTACGACTGGCATATGACTGGTGCAAGGGCATCAAATGAGATTAAGTGCCGATACTTTCCAGTGTACTTGGAAGGTGTGGCTCTACTTTGGTTCACAAAGCTTCCAGTTCAGTCTATAGATCAATTTTCCGACTTAACGCGAAAGTTAAAAGAACAGTTCAGATTGTATGCTTCAAAAGCTAAGGATATAATGTCACTGTCTAGTCTTGAACAAGCTCCCGGAGAATCAATCAAATCTTTCTTGAGCCGTTTCAATATAGCTTTAGCCGAAGTGGATAATGCAGAGCCGCGTATGATCCTGACTTACTTAATGCGAGCCATCGATAAATCGAGTGAATTTGGAAAATGGCTAAAGATGAAGGAACCGAACTCGCTTGAAAAGTTTTATAAAAAGGCCGACGAGTTCATGCGCTTAGAGAGCCTTTCTGCACCAGCAAAGGTGGTTGTTGCTGAAGTCAAAAATAACAATATTGCTTCTATTAAGAGAGAACCTAGAAACCAGAAAAGGGAAAATGACGGAGGAAAGAAGCAGGAGAATGAGAAGAGACCACGCCGCTTTAATCCTTCAAACTTTACTCCTTTAACTGATACACCGGGAAATATCTTCTTCGCAACAAAGGATGTTGTCAAGTATCCTAAGCCACCTGAGATGGGAAGGGGTGCAGTGCTTAATGGGAAATTCTGCCGATTTCACAATCAACCTGGCCATGACACTGACCAATGTCGCCAGTTAAAAAATGTGATTGAAGAATTACTGAAACAGGGTAAACTCCAACAATATGTGAAGAAAAACGGAGTCGATCCAACCTCATCCACTCAGGGGCAACAACATCCTGCCCATCAATCTGGCTCTGGCAACAACATTGAAATGCAAGAATCCGAAAAGCTTATCATTAATGTTGTCATAGGGGGTCCACATCCAGCAGGCAGAAGTTGGGACAACTGTTAACTACCCACAAAGCTGCAGCTGGGGCATCTTTCATTCTCTCTGGCATATGAATCCAAAACTAAGAACGCAGTAGAAATCGAAATTCAATCCGGAGATCCTGGAACAACAATCACATGCATCCATTTTTTACTTAGCAGCATTGCTTAAATTTGTAAAATGATAATGGATGTATAACTTTTGTATTGTAAACCACTGAGAAATCAGTGTGATTCAATAATAAACAACTATAAATCTTGTGTTCTCTAATGCTATAAAATGCCTGTCCCATTTCGATATGCAAGTTTCTTTAAAATATTGCTAAAATGTCGATTTAATATTGCAGGCTATCAAAGCAAAGCTTACCTATTCAACACATCACAAGACTCAGCGATTACTGCGAATCACTCAACAATGTTAAACCACAAAAGAGGTGTTACCCACAAACCGTTGACGATTCCACCAAAGCGGGCACCTTCCTGACGAGAAGGTTCCAGACCCTTGCTAACTAATCATGATCGTTTGTGTAAACAAACACCTGGTAAAGTAGCTTGCGTCTGCCCCGTGGATTCACTCAACGATAGAGCTGTGTAGTTAATGCCCCGCTATTACCCCGCTATAACCCTGCTATATCTCATAGCGAATTTCTGCCGCTATGATTTTTCCATATTGCCCCAAAATATAGCCTTTCCGCTTTAAGCCCCGCTATTTCCGCTATATCCCGTTATTCCCACTATTTCCGCTATATCTTCTTTAATAAAATGAAATGAAAAATTAAATTTATACATTATAAAAATTATGAAACTAATTTATCTGATTTAATTTTTAATATATTTTCAGAAATGAACATACTCTAATATTCTACTAAATTTAATTATGTTATATAACAGTTTTACGTTTATTTAAAGTATATTCGCACATGTTTTTATTTAAAATTATTTATGTACTAATTATAATTCAATTTTAATGATAATTTTTCATTTAATTACCATTTATATATTTGTAAAAACATTAAGTACAAGTTTTATATGCTATTTTATAGCCATCCGCTATATCCCGCTATATCCTCGCTGTATCCCCGCTATGACTTTTTGCACCTCCACCGCTTTGAATCTGCCGAGCGCTTTAACTGCACAGCGATAGAGTACACTCCTCTGGCAACAAGCAAACATTTTGCAAAAGAATGGAACATGTACTCGAAGTGATAAAGAGGAATCGCTAAAGAGCAGATGGTGGAAGGACACAAGCAACAAAGCCCTCTTCGAGGCACAACTCTTCGGAAAAGGCCTCTTCGGGAGCAAAAAGACCTTTTCGAAGGCACATTTCACCGGAGTTGAAGTGTAAAATGCTCCTCTCCAGAGGCCCACTTCATCAGAGTTGAAATGCAAAAAATTGCTTCTCTTCGGAGACCAAAAATCGCTTCTCTTCGGAGACCAAAAAATTGCTTCTCTTCGGAGACCAAAAATCGCTTCTCTTCGGAGACCAAAAATCGCTTCTCTTCGGAGACCAAAAATCGCTTCTCTTCGGAGACCAAAGATCGCTTCTCTTCGGAGACCAAATATCGCTTCTCTTCAGAGACCACAAAGCCTTCTTCGGAAGCACTAAGACAAATAAAGCCCTTTAACAAGGCACATCCAAAAACTTCGTTGATGAAACCACTAACGGCCGCAGCTGAATACTTATGATTATTTGTACAAACAAATATGCAGTAAAGCAGCCAATGACTGTCCTGTGGATCCATTCAACAATAAAATATAATTGATCAAAACATTCTTCAAAAGCTCACTTCACTGTGTAGGAAAATCCACTTTTTAACAAATAAAAGTGATCATCCCCGAAAATTGAAGTGTTATTTAGAAAGAGAGAGAAAGTAAAAACTTCTCCAATACAAAACGTATTCTATTAAAAGTAGAATAATATTTTCTCAAATCGGAAGAATTATTCTCTAAAAATAAAGATACAAGTCTTTTCAGAATATTGCAGTAAGCCGTGATACGGGGGCATATAACTATATTAGTAGAAACAATGCTCAACCATCATACCGCAAGCTCACTGCAATATCATATAAAGTAAACAAAGAAACTTGTGCAAAAACAAGGAATAAAAAGCGTTCACACATATACTAACAAGAAATTGTATAAGCAAAAAGAACCATTTTATTCCATACTATGAAATTTTTGTGCATATGCAGGTTTCAACAAGCAGAGGCTGGTATCCGCACAGTCTCCGGTCAATACATGCAAAAAAGCAAAAAAGCAAAATAAGAAAAGTAGAGTCCAGCTTATCACTCCTTCTTCCTGCCACCTTTAGTATACCCTTACCCGGTTTGATGATTAGTTTCGGAATCCGATGTGGGCGGGTCGGAGAAGTAGGAGAAGAAGGTGTAGCTGGATCCTCCTCTGCTTTATCCTCTCCAGCTGAAATGCTTTTCTTCTTCTTCCTCATGGCGCGCTTCCCTTTTCTCTTCGAAGAAGACTCACTTCCAGGAGTAGTAAGCAGCGTGGAAAGTTTTGTGTTATCATCAAGAGACTGCTCCGGAGTCTTCTCACTGTCCTCAAGATCCTCCGCCTTCTGCTCTTGTGAAGCAGGTGGATCTTCCAAGCCTTGAAGGGCTTCTATTTGCTCTTCCTGCGAACCTGGCTGGGAAGCAGGAGTGACTTGAAGGGTTGGAGGAGGAACAACTGGAAGAGGAGAAGTGTGAACATCGCTCGGTGCCTCCGCTACAGAAGAAAAGAAGTTAAAATCAGTACTCTCCGGAAAAAGAGAAAATGTTGGTTCATCAAGACTTAAGTAACAATCGAGAAATTCATCAAACTCGGTTGAAGCAAATAAGTAGTCTCCTTGAGCTAGATCTTGCTTGGAGTTACCTGGAGAAGTCGGCTTTGCAAGATCAATCTCGAATTTCTAAGCCTCAATATCTTCCATGGCCTCTTCCTCAGTGGGAGTGGTCACAATTTCTTTGTCGACTTTAGCAGGAGGCGAAGAGTGTGAACTGGAGCCAATAATTTCGACATCAGCTGAAACCGAAGTACGAATAGGGGCAGTAGGAAGTACTTCTTTTTCGGAATGCTCCTCTCCCGTCGCTTCGGCTCGTGCTTGGGCAAGTTGCTCCTTTACCTTAACAAGTGCAGCACGGGCATTTTCATCTAAATAAGTTACTTCGAGATCTGCTTCGGCATAACCGGCACCACCAAACATATCGATTATCGCCTCCCCTACCTCAGCCAAAGTGACTTCATAATCCGGCCCCAAAAACGAGAGGCTCCCGTGCCCCAAGACGCTGTGGATATAAAAGTCAAATAAGGTAGAGCTGACTTTGGCCTTCGTTGCCTCATGCGACTGCTCAGTCGCTTCTTTTTCGGCGACGGCTGCAACTTGACCAGCAACAGCCTCATCATGCTCTTTCTCAACTTTAGAAAGTCGAGCCTTTAACAATTCGATCTCCATGATCTGGGAGTTAACTGTTTCCTGCAGTTGAGCAGTATCTTTGCGATATTCTTTAGTAATATGCTGCTCAGCCGCAAGTTTCATCTCGGCATCCCTTTGAGCAGCATGCGCATCCCGCACTTGCTTTTGAAACACTTCTTCTTTTTGAGAGTTCGAAGCGGAAGAAGCGGCGAGATCTTCCTTGAGTTTTTTAACCTCGGACTCAAGTCTCGCATTGTCGTCAGCAATGCTCGCCATCTCTGCATCATGCTGCTTGCAGATTTTATCCCATTCCGTCTTGTCATTCTCCATTGTCAGCATGGCTTCAAGATTCATATGGTTAACTCTTTGAAGCTCATCAACAAGTTTCTACCATCCGGATATCCTCTTGATATCAAGCTTAACAGCATCAAGATTCCTAAGCATGGTTTGCTTATCAATGGGAACCAAGTCTAAGTCAAAGCGAACTCCTTTTAAGCACCAATTTGGGAATCGGCTTTGAAGTGTAGGAGGACCATCCCCGACTTGATATTGAGGCCTGTTGATAATTGTTTGGATGTCAGACTTCTTGAGAGATGGAGAACCAGATGGAATTTCTGCAGAGATAGAAACATCAGACTTTTCAGAAATTGCAGACGCGTCACTAGGCTTGATGCGCTTGCTTGGATCTCCAGTAAGGTGACTCTTCTCTTTATCGTCATAAGACTTTCGCTTAAGAGAATCATCGCCTCTATGAGAAGAGTTGTATCGCTCATCCCTCCTCTCGTATTGATGTTCATAATCTCGCCTTTCTTGAGCCTTCCTAATAGCTCTTTCTTCATCTGTTTCCCTCGGGGCAGAGAGATAGCGCCTAAAATCATAAGTGTCGCGGCTTCCATGATGCTGGAATTTATCATAGTATGAACCGCTTTGCCCCATCGGAGAACCTGAAATTGAAGAAAAGTCAAGTCTTAGAAATCTTCAGAGTAGAAAAGTTAAGTGAATGAAAGTGTGACGACCGCCCATGACCCCTGCACTGAACATAGAAATAGTGCGCTGTAAAGTGTGCCAGGCAGTCATGGACGATTGCCAAGGTTAAGTTAAAACAACAGAATCTATCGTATAACTCACAGCGCATGGATTAAATACAATAGAAGGTATATATAGTGAAGCTTTACAGAACAGAATCTCTATTAAACTTCATAATAGTTTGGTAAAACATCTGAATAGTCAATACATCAAGCCTCACTACATATCACTCAGAGAATATACAAGCAGCGGAACATCCAGTACATATAGTAAGAAAATAATATGCAAGCCTCCAGCTCGTCTTCGTCATCAACATCATCGGAAACTAAGAACAACACCTGTCACCTGCTACCTAGTCTGCCCATCCCAAAGCGGATGAACAGCCCAAGGCAATAAGAGTTAAACATAAAGCCTTGAGTCAGACAACAGTCTTAGTGAGCGGTAAATTAACTAACAACATACCAAAAGAGCATAAAGGAAAAAGGAATAGGAATCCAACCCTCCCACTCCACCTCTTTCTACAGTGATAGCCCCCAGACACACACTAAGCAGAAGTAAACATAGCAAAGCAGACATTTAAAGTAAAGCAATTATCACTCGAGTCAAGGTCGGTGTTTTCCAAGTACAAACCCCCAAGGCCTAAACCAAGATCAGATTAGCACCCCGAAAACATCGCTCTTGAGACCGAATGACGATACAACCAAACATCCATGACTCTGGCTATCACTGTTATCATTGCTTCGATACCACCGTTAATTGAATGACCGGCACATTCTTTCAGCCGTCCGTCAAGGGTTAATGGCAACCCCGGTTCTAGACATAACTCTGCACGTCGTCGCAGCCCGTGCCTAGGACTATCGAATCTGCCCAGAGTACTCGACTACAATCATAGTCTTTAGGGACTATCGAATCTGCCCAGCGTACTCTTGCTTTGAGCCTGCTAGAACCTTCAACAACGATGAAATCTCAGCCTTCTAGTCATCCTCCTCGTCGACTATTTCCATACTAGCCCAAGCGCCTCTCGAGCAAACCATTATCCTCAACTCGAACCATTTCACCGAGTTATCAACACGCTTGGAGTGATCCCGTCTGGATTAAACCAAAGCTATCTCATATCATGCCTCGCTTCATCTCATCATAGCAAAGCCTCATCTCAACATCATCATCATCAAATCTATCCATATGAGCTTCATCATCCGCCACATATGCCACGGGCAGCTTTTCCAATTCAAGAGCCTTTTCCTTAGCTTTTGAATCATCTTCGACCATCTTGTCTAAATCAAATCATCAATCAACTAATACATAATAATCAATCAAGTCAACCATTAATCCAAGTAATCAAGCATTCAAACATGATCAAATAAACAATTATAACAATAATGGCAATTCTGTAAATAAAGAGTCCAAATCTAACAAGCATGAATTATGAGCAAATATCTCTACAACTTGATGAATGAACTTTCTTAGGTTAACATGTAGTAAAATGAATGCCAAATCATCATGAACAATAGATCTATACTTAAGTTTAAGAAAATGCATGGAAATCACTATTTTAACACCAAATCAAGCCAACAATCCGATATACTCCTTTGGATCCGTGTGAGAGATGACCACCACTCACCAAATCACCTAAACACCTCAAAAGCAACACACTTCAGATTTGGACAGCGAAGAATCTAACTCGATCTATCAAAACTCCGCTTCAAACGATGAAATCTCTCTTCGATGGTTGAAGATCTTCAATCTAAGCTCTTGGATCTTCGATTTGGTCTTCGATTTGGATGGAAGGAATCACAAGATTAGAGTGGAGAAAAGAAGTGAAGAAGTGTAGAAGTCGAGCTCTCAAAATAGCAGCACTTCGTCGCTTCAAAATCCGGATCCCAAAAATGAAGTAGAACCCGCCTATTTATTGGCAGATTTCCTTAGGTCGTTCGCTCTTAGGTCGTCCACGACCTAAAAATCCCATGACCTACGACCTAACAAATCCACGACCTACGACTTAACAAATCCCCGACCTAACAATTCAAGCCTCTACGCGACCTACGACCTAACGCATATGCGCTTCCACGACCTAACGATACTCACTTGCGCGACCTAATTACCCAACGACCTAAGCCTTTACACTAATGCGCGACCTACGACCTAACTGAGATGCGACTTAACGCATGCGTGACTTAACGCATGAGCGACTTAACATATACGCGCGACCTAACAAAGATACGACCTAACGAATCTTTGCGACTTGGCTGGGTTACGACTTAACACCTCACGACCTAACTATACCCAGTACTATCATAGGTCGTCTACGACCTACTACTCATAACTGCTAAACTTAGGTCGCTCATGACCTAACTAAACACAACACCCCATTGGTCGCTCACAACTACTTAAGTTGTTAACCCGCTTATCTCCTAGGTCGTTAACTCGCTAATTCTTAAGTCGCCGCTAACTACTAGGTCGTTGCCGCTAACTCTTAGGTCGCTAACTATTAGGTCGTTGCCGCTAACTCTTAGGTCGCTAACTATTAGGCCGTCCACTTCCTTAGGTCGCAAACCTCCTTAGGTCGCTCCAATTCCTTAAGTCGCTTACCCGACCTAACTACTACTCGACCTAACCTACCCCACGACCTAAGCCACCATACGACCTATCTTCCAGATGACCTAAGCTACACACGGCTTATCTTCTATACGACCTAACCTCTATACGACTTAATGACAACTGTTTTACAAACATTCGATCCGTAAAAATACGGGTCGTTACATTCTCTCCCCCTTAGGAATTTCGCCCCCGAAATTCCAAACAAACAGAGCAATCAAAGACTATTCTGCATGCCTACCACCCATAGAAATCAACAAACCATGCATCCAATTCTAGCTTAGCATGCAGAATTCTAAAAATAGAACAAGTTACAATGTCGTTAGATGACACGACACCTTAGGGCCATACCTTGAAGAGTTCAGGATGAGCTGCCTTCATCCTCTCTTCCACCTCCCATGTACAGTCGTTATCATCATCACTCCATTGTATCTTGAGCAACCTAACTACCTTCCTCCTAAGCTGTTTCGTGTCAGTTTCCACAACACGAAGCGGCTTACGAGGTCTCTTATCGACCGGATCAATCTCAAAATCTTCACAGCTATCTACAGAAACTACTGTGTTCGAGTCGTGCACATACTTCCGTAGATATGATACATGAAAAACATTGTGCACACCCGCCATCTTTTCTGGTAACTCCAATTTGTAGGCGAGCTTTCCAATTCGCTCGATGATCGGGAATGGTCCAACAAATCTTGGAGTCAATTTTCCTTTCTTCCCGAATCGAATAACATTCTTCAGTGGAGAAATCTTCACAAAAACCATTTCACCTACGTCGAATTCCAAATCCTTACGACGCTTATCGGCATAACTTTTCTGACGGTCTTGAGCTGCCTTCATTCGTTGCTGAATGATCTCTATGCAATCCGAAGTCTGTCGAATCATTTCTGGCCCAAGTATCAGCTTTTCTCCTGTTTCTAACCAACATGTCGGAGAGTTACACGGTCTTCCATACAATGCTTCATACGGTGCCATACCAATGCTTGACTGGTAACTGTTATTATACGAAAATTCCACCAAATGAAGGTGATCTTCCCATGATCCTCCGAAATCCAAAACACAAGCTCTAAGGAGATCTTCCAAAACTCGATTGACTCTCTCGGTCTGACTATCTGTTTAGGGATGATAAGTTGTACTCAAACACAACTCAGTTCCCAAAACTTCTTGGAAGCTCTTCCAAAATCCACTAGTGAACAATGGGTCTCGATCGCTCACTATACTCTTCGGAATACCATGGAATCGAACTATCCACTTAACATACAGCTCAGCCAACTTTGATGCAGTCCTAGTTGATCGAACAGGAATGAATCTTGCACTATTAGTCAGACGATCTACGATGACCCAAATCCCTTCATTCCCCGTTCTTGTTCTAGGTAGCCCATCAATAAAATCCATCGATACTTGCTCCCACTTCCATGTAGGAACTTCTAATGGCTGAAGCAATCCACTTGGCTTCTTCTGTTCGGCTTTTACCAACTGGCAGTTCATGCACTTGGAAATAAAATTTCCAACATCCTTCTTCATACCTTCCCAGTAATAGGTTCTCTTCATATCCCGATACATCTTATTTCCACCTGGATGAATTGTCAACTTCGAGTGATGACTTTCCTTTAGAACTTCATTTCTCAATTCATCTATATCGAAAACAACTAGTCGTCCTTGCTTTCGAAGCCAACCCTCTCGATCGACCTCGAATCCTTTATCCTTTTCTGGGTCCAATCTAGATTCCAAATCACATATAATCTTGACAAGCTTATCGTCTCGCTTTTGGCTCTCGCCAATTCTTTCCACAAGAGTAGGTCTTATTGATAAGTTTGCCAACATCTCAGGTTCCAATTCACTTCTAGGCCTGAAGTCAAATCCAGCCAAATATTCGAGACTCTTCCATTCTGAAAACATGGCTCCCAATCCTGCATGTCTTCGACTTAACGCATCTGCCACTGTGTTACCCTTTCCTAGAGTATAGGCTATACCAAAATCATATGATGCTAATTGCTGCCTAAGATTCAAATCCTTTTGGGAGAAAAGATACTTCAACGACTTATGATCTATAAACAACTCGAATCAAACTCCCAATAGATAATGTCTCCATATCTTCAGAGCAAAAACAATCGCCGCTAACTCCAAATCATGAGTCGGATAATTCCTTTCATGCGGCTTCAGTTGTCGACTTGCATACGCAACAACTTTACCCTTCTGCATCAGCACTGATCCAAGTCCGGTACCACATGCATCGGTGTAAACCACCATCTCATCATTTCCACTTGGAATAGTCAAAACAGGAGCACTTGTCAATCGCTCTTTCAGGATTCTGAAAGTTTGCTCACACTTAGCATCCCATCTGAATACTTGGTTCTTTTTCGTCAATCCTGTTAACGGTGCATCCACCTTGGAAAAGTCTTTGATAAATCGACGATAGTATCCTGCTAATCCAAGAAAACTTCTCACATCAGATGCATTCTTAGGTCTACCCCAATCCTGGATTGCTGCTACCTTAGCGAGATCCACCGCTATTCCATTTCCAGAGATAATATGGCCTAAGAACCTCACTTCACTCTTCCAGAAGTGACACTTCGAAAACTTAGCCTTCAGCTGATGTTTCCGTAAGATTTCCAAAACAATACGCAAGTGCGTCTTGTGCTCTTCTTCAGCTCTGGAATAAATCAAAATATCATCCACGAACACTAGTACGAACTTGTTCAACTGAACACTCTATTCATAAGATCGACAAAATATGCTGGTGCATTGGTCAATCCAAACGGCATTACCAGCCACTCAAAGAAACTGGATGGTGTCCTGAAAGCAGTCTTCGGCACACTATCCCTAGCCACTCTTAACTGGTGAAATCTCGTTGCCAAATCCATCTAAGAAAACACCTTAGCTTCATGAAGCTAATCAAACAAGTCGTCTATTCTCGGCAATGGATACTTGTTCTTCTTAGTCACTTTATTCAGCTCACGATAATCCACACACAACCTCAACGATCCATCCGCTTTGGTTACAAACACAACTGGTGCACCCCATTCGGACACACTACGCCGAATGAATCCTTTCTGTAAAAGATCGTCAACTTGCACCCTCAACTCTTGCTGTTCCCTAGGCGCCATCCGCCTAAGAGGCATCACAACAGGTCTGGCTTCTTCAACTAAATCGATACGAAACTCGATCTCCCTATGCGGCAGTAACCCTTTGACCTCATCAAAGACGTCCTCAAATCCATTAGCGATTGGCACCGATGACATTCCATCCCATGGAACAACCAGCGAATACATGAAGCTTATGAAGACGCCTTCCTCATGCTTACATCGTATCACAACCTTTCGCCCTTCCACATTCTCGACTGTCACCTCCAACCTTTCACAATCAACCTTTGCCGCATACTTCCTAAGCCAGTCCATACCCAAAATAATTTTGAACCCCGCAAAGTTCAGAACAAAACAATCACAAACAAAAGAGCAATCATGACTCGATACAACCAAACCACGGCATAGCATACATAGACAGGACGAACCCCCAACTGGATTAGTCACAACCAATGGTCTATCAACGATATCTGGTTCTAAACCCCACTGGCCTACAAGTTCATTACAAACAAAAGAATGCGACGCCCCAGTATCGAATAACACTCTTACTGGAACACCACATATGGAAAGAGTACCTTGAACCACCACACTCTTTCCTTTCTCTTCAGCGGTAGGAGCTTTCGAAGATGATGGAACAGTCCCCAAAGCATAGGCTTGCATAATCTGCTTGTCCCTTCGCGGTTCTGGACAATTCTCCTAATATGCCCCGGCTTGTCACAGTTGTGGCACTTCACCGGCACCTTCGGATTCTTGCAATCTCTAGAGAAATGACCCTTCTGCTGACAATTGTAGCAGGTTACTTCGCCCTTCGGCTTCTTCTGGCCATCCTTACCCGTCTGCTGCTGCTTCCTCTTCTTGTTTCCACCCTGCTGTGGTTTAGACTCTTCCTTTGTCACAGCAACAATAGATCCTTCCTTAGGAAACAGATTCTCATGCCTGAGAGCTTTCTCCACAAGCTTCTCAAATGGATCGTCCAAATGATCCACCAACTGCCTCCCAAGATAACTGTCCAAGCCTGTCACAAACTTCTCATTCTTCTGGTACGAAGATTCAATATACAACCGGGCATACTTGGACAAAGCTTCAAACACAGAAACATACTCAAGAACTGGTCTCCCACCCTGCTTGAGCTCCACAAACTTCTTGAACAGAACAGACTTTTGAGCCGTAGAAATGAACTTAGCTTCAAATCTGGCTTGGAATTGCTCCCAAGTAATTTCTTCCTCTGGAGTATCAATGGTGATAGATTTCCACCAGTCAGAAGCTCTCCCTTGAAGCTGTCTTGATGCTAGCTTCCTTTTGGTTGCATCCTCGATGCCCAAGTCACCAAAGATCCTTCTACAAGCATCTATCCATCTCTGAACTTCAATGGTTGACTCTGTTCCCAAGAAAACCTTTCCTCCAAGAGCAGTATAGTCTTTACACAGCTTGGCAAAATCCACCGGTTTTGGAGTTTGAACTTGAACTCCAACATCTACTGATGGCCCCGGAGCTGGCATCCTTCTCATGATCGAAGTCATCATAGCTTCAAACATAGCAACATAATCAGCAGCCCCCTCAGTAGCACGGCCTTCCCTAGCAGCTGGTCTCCCTCTTCGACTCATACCTAATATCTATAAAAGAAATGATTAATGCACCTCGAGAACAACTGCATAAAGGACTCACACACTTCTAAGCTACTATATTATATATAGTAATCATCCATCAAAATACAATTACGTCTCTCATACGTAGTTACGTCAGTGAGCGTTGGGTAAAATCGATTAACCTGGCTCTGATACCAAATGTGACGACCGCCCATGACCCCTGCACTGAACATAGAAATAGTGCGCTGTAAAGTGTGCCAGGCAGTCATGGACGATTGCCAAGGTTAAGTTAAAACAGCAGAATCTATCGTATAACTCACAGCGCATGGATAAAATACAATAGAAGGTATATATAGTGAAGCTTTACAGAACAAAATCTCTATTAAACTTCATAATAGTTTGGTACAACATCTGAATAGTCAATACATCAAGCCTCACTACATATCACTCAGAGAATATACAAGCAGCGGAACATCCAGTACATATAGTAAGAAAATAATATGCAAGCCTCCAGCTCGTCTTCGTCATCAGCATCATCGGAAACTAAGAACAGCACCTGTCACCTGCTACCTAGTCTGCCCATCCCAAAGCGGATGAACAGCCCAAGGCAATAAGAGTTAAACATAAAGCCTTGAGTCAGACAACAGTCTTAGTGAGCGGTAAATTAACTAACAACATACCAAAAGAGCATAAAGGAAAAAGGAATAGGAATCCAACCCTCCCACTCCACCTCTTTCTACAGTGATAGCCCCCAGACACACACTAAGCAGAAGTAAACATAGCAAAGCAGACATTTAAAGTAAAGCAATTATCACTCGAGTCAAGGTCGGTGTTTTCCAAGTACAAACCCCCAAGGCCTAAACCAAGATCAGATTAGCACCCCGAAAACATCGCTCTTGAGACCGAATGACGATACAACCAAACATCCATGACTCTGGCTATCACTGTTATCATTGCTTCGATACCACCGTTAATTGAATGACCGGCACATTCTTTCAGTCGTCCGTCAAGGGTTAATGGCAACCCCGGTTCTAGACATAACTCCACACGTCGTCGCAGCCCGTGCCTAGGACTATCGAATCTGCCCAGAGTACTCGACTACAATCATAGTCTTTAGGGACTATCGAATCTACCCAGCGTACTCTTGCTTTGAGCCTACTAGAACCTTCAACAACGATGAAATCTCAGCCTTCTAGTCATCCTCCTCGACGACTATTTCCATACTAGCCCAAGCGCCTCTCGAGCAAACCATTATCCTCAACTCGAACCATTTCACCGAGTTATCAACACGCTTGGAGTGATCCCGTCTGGATTAAACCAAAGCTATCTCATATCATGCCTCGCTTCATCTCATCATAGCAAAGCCTCATCTCAACATCATCATCATCAAATCTATCCATATGAGCTTCATCATCCGCCACATATGCCACGGGCAGCTTTTCCAATTCAAGAGCCTTTCCCTTAGCTTTTGAATCATCTTCGACCATCTTGTCTAAATCAAATCATCAATCAACTAATACATAATAATCAATCAAGTCAACCATTAATCCAAGTAATCAAGCATTCAAACATGATCAAATAAACAATTATAACAGTAATGGCAATTCTGTAAATAAAGAGTCCAAATCTAACAAGCATGAATTATGAGCAAATATCTCTACAACTTGATGAATGAACTTGCTTAGGTTAACATGTAGTAAAATGAATGCCAAATCATCATGAACAATAGATCTATACTTAAGTTTAAGAAAATGCATGGAAATCACTATTTTAACAACAAATCAAGCCAACAATCCGATATACTCCTTTGGATCCGTGTGAGAGATAACCACCACTCACCAAATCACCTAAACACCTCAAAAGCAACACACTTCAGATCTGGACAGCGAAGAATCTAACTCGATCTACCAAAACTCCGCTTTAAACGATGAAATCTCTCTTCGATGGTTGAAGATCTTCAATCTAAGCTCTTGGATCTTCGATTTGGTCTTCGATTTGGATGGAAGGAATCACAAGATTAGAGTGGAGAAAAGAAGTGAAGAAGTGTAGAACTCGAGCTCTCAAAATAGCAGCACTTCGTCGCTTCAAAATCCGGATCCCAAAAATGAAGTAGAACCCGCCTATTTATAGGCAGATTTCCTTAGGTCGTTCGCTCTTAGGTCGTCCACGACCTAAAAATCCCACGACCTACGACCTAACAAATTCACGACCTACGACTTAACAGATCCCCGACCTAACAATTCAAGCCTCTACGCGACCTACGACCTAACGCATATGCGCTTCCACGACCTAACGATACTCACTTGCGCGACCTAATTACCCAACGACCTAAGCCTTTACACTAATGCGTGACCTACGACCTAACTGAGATGCGACTTAACTCATGCGCGACTTAACATATACGCGCGACCTAACAAAGATACGACCTAACGAATCTTTGCGACTTGGCTAGGTTACGACTTAACACCTCACGACCTAACTATACCCAGTACTATCATAGGTCGTCTACGACCTACTACTCATAACTGCTAAACTTAGGTCGCTCACGACCTAACTAAACACAACACCCCATAGGTCGCTCACAACTACTTAAGTTGTTAACCCGCTTATCTCCTAGGTCGTTAACTCGCTAATTCTTAAGTCGCCGCTAACTACTAGGTCGTTGCCGCTAACTCTTTGGTCGCTAACTATTAGGTCGTTGCCGCTAACTCTTAGGTCGCTAACTATTAGGTCGTCCACTTCCTTAGGTCGCAAACCTCCTTAGGTCGCTCCAATTCCTTAAGTCGCTCACCCGACCTAACTACTACTCGACCTAACCTACCCCACGACCTAAGCCACCATACGACCTATCTTCCAGATGACCTAAGCTACACACGGCTTATCTTCTATACGACCTAACATCTATACGACTTAATGACAACTGTTTTACAAACATTCGATCCGTAAAAATATGGGTCGTTACAGAAAGTGTTAAGCAGCTTAAGTGTGTGTGGCGTGCAAACTACGCGCATCAGACTACAAACCACTCTTTGGTGTGGGAATGGTGACGACTTGTGTAACAGGCGTTGTAATTTGTTGTAAAGAGGAAGTCGCCTCGACAACAGGAGAAATAGCTTTTGAAGTATCATCCTTGAATAGCTCCTGTGAAGTTATCATTAAATCACTCAACCCTTCAAAGATATCATCGCCATTATGCCCTGTGACACTTTCCCTTTCGATTCCCGCATCAACCGCCTTTCCGGAATGCTGAGAAGTCTCTTCTTCTTCGATGACGGGGGAAAGTTTTAGCTTGCTCGACGAACCCGCAACGTCAATAGAGGCAGAACACTTCACCAGTGAAGCCTCAGTGGTAGGTTCTTGCGGTATAGGTTCTTCAACGAAAGCTGGGGCATCAGACGCCTTTCCTTGGGAATCAGGAACTTTGTGAGGCTGAGTAGAGCGAGAAGGGTGAAGACGTTCAAACTGGTGCAGAAATTCATCTTTTAACAAAAATTTAATGCTTCTCTCCTCAACTGGCACAACCATAAGCCTTTCAAAAGTTGACTTGTGGCTGGGTTCCTTGGAAGGGGGAGGAAGCGCTGAAAAGTAAAGATGAAGTTAGCACTTGACATTTCGGATTTCGGAAAACTCAAAGAATAGAAGAAGTGAAGATGAATAATCTTACTTCCTTCTCTCCAAACGGCGTAAAACCCCGGAGGGCGGCGGACGAAGAAGAATTGACTTAGAAATCCATGAACACTATCCGAAAGGCCAATGATTAGTTTGCGGTTTCTAGCGCTCCGCACGACAGTGATGGAAGGATGATCTTTATTTCTGGTGAAAGAGCATAGGTAACAAATCTCATCGAAGCTTGGAAAATGGTCAAGTGTCCTCCTAAATAGCACACACAATCCCATCAGAATGGCGTAGCCATTAGGGTGTAGCTGGAAAAGGGAGATGGCTAGTCGACGAAGAAGATTCTGGAGAAAGTCATTGAAAGGGGGAATAGCCCCATTCAGGCACATTTGCCGGTTAACTGTGACAAAGCCAGGGGTGCCACATCAGCGGTGCTGCTTTTTTCAGGAAGAATGGCATCTGCTTCAGCGATACCAAACTGGGTGCACAATTGCCGAAAAACTTTGTACGACAAAGTAGTTGAGACTCTTTCTGGAGGATTGACTAACGGGGCTGGAATAACGGTGGCCTCTCTAGTTTGAACCACTACATCTTCTTGCTGAGAAGTCATTCTACACAAGCAACTGGATATTCAAATATGAAGGTGCACGTTTCCTAAAAAGTGTGAAGTGTTGTGCAGAACTAATAAAAATAACAAATAAACATAACTGGAATTAAACTAGTCGACAATCGGTCGATTATGATATTTCAGGACTTGTTAATTTAGAAAACTCAAGTGCGGTATTAATGCAAACAAACCATCTTCAATTAACTATTTTAGTTTTGCTTTAATATTTCACTTGAATTGGTTGGTTTACAACATTTCATTCACGCAGTTCATTTAGGTTGATTATTTTTTATCGACTAATCTGTCATTTGATGTGGGCAGTCAGTGGCAATATATTCGTCCCAATTCTCTGTAAATGTTATGTTTAACAAGCAATTAGCATTAGAGATAATCTGTAAAGAAGTTCAAGGCAATATAAATATGTCAAGTTCTAACTCGGCTGTGACCTAGAGCCTATGCTGCTGAAAGAAGGTCGATTAAATTGTTCAAAGTCCTAGGTCGGAAATCCCTCAGATCACAATGTGCAAGTTAAGTCGTCCACGACTTAAAGGATGTGCAACGAGATAAAGTTAAGTCATTGACCCTAGGTCGTAATGCATATAAAGGTCTCAAGACAGAACGGCACAAATTTTCCTAAGTCCTAGCTCGGCCACGAGCTAAGGCCTATGCCGCGAGCTAATTAGGTCGCAGAGAAAGTTGGGTCGTTCAAATCAGTTAAGTCGCAAGAACTCCTGAACCGGACAAGCTGTTAAATCGTGAATGTTTTAGGTCGTCTCCGAAGGAATTTCAAGCTATTTCCTGTTCGAACCGAAGCCTCACTTCCCCTCACCAATCTCCTCCCTCTCCATTGAGGAGTTCAGTAACTCGCCAACTCGAGATCCATAAACCCAATAAACTCGAACTATCCCACAACATCGCCAAAATCATCCCAAATCCATCATGAAATCAGTATGCTGCAGTATTTTCGAGAAATCACAACGACATAGCAACTAGAGGAAGTTAAGGTTCGGTTGCGACACAACTCATGGTGGAGCATAGTATACAAACTTGGATTAGAGACGACAAATAAGGGACTCGTGATTCGATGATGGTCATGATTGAATATTGGATGGATTCACTTACGAAATATGATGATGGAGATGATTAATGGTCGAGTAATCTGGAATTCGTCTTCAAAAGCTCGAAAACTTGTTAATGGAAGATGGAATGATTGAGTAGGTAAAGGAAAAGAGTAAACGACCTAAGCTATTTATACACTGTGGTAGTGAAAGGCGAATCGACACATACGACCTACGACTTAACTTAAGTCGCTCACGACCTAACAAACTCATCAAAGAGTGAACTAAGGAAATCGAACCGCACGACCTACGACCTAAGCGTGTACTTTGAGGGGCAAATGTTAACCCTCTTTTGATTCGCGACCTAAAAAGCTGCCGACTTAAGAGTTGCCGACCTAAAGAGCTGCCGCCTAAAGAGTTGCCGACTTAAGAGCTGCCGACTTAAGAAGCATACGACTTAAGGTACAGAGCCGACTTAAGAAGCATACGACTTAAGGTACAGAGCCGACTTAAGAAGCATACGACTTAAGGTACAGAGCCGACTTAAGAAGCATACGACTTAAGGCAGTTACCGACTTAAGAAGTCTAACGACCTAACTACTGAAAGGAGTTAGTGACCTAAGGAGTTAAAAGGACTTACGACCTAACGACTTAACAGGTTACGACCTACCGACCTAAGGAGCTAACGACCTAAGTGGATGAACGACTTAACGAGCTAAAGCGAAGCGAAGTTATGTTCCATGCCGACCTACGACTTATGCTAAGTCGCACGCGACCTATTAACTCATTCAGAACAGGTTCAGGAACGACTAATACAAGTGATTCCTTATGTCGTCGTCGTCCTACGACCTACGACTTACCTTAAGTCGTTGACGACCTAGTACTTGTGTTGTTAAATTCCGCCCAGAATCACTCCTATAAATACCCCCCTAACTCCAACGTGAGGAGGACTATTGGGATCATTCTCTGAAGCGCCATTACTCTGCCGAATTCTTAACTCATCTAACACTTGAAGAACTCCCAACGTTGAAGACACTACAACAAGCTTTGAAAGAGATTCTACACATCCGACATGGATTCAACAAATCTCATCATCAAAGTTTGAGTTACTAGTCTGAAGTGTTTGTGTGATCGAAGTGAATTGGATTCGAAATGCATTGTATCAAATTGTAACCAAATCAGCAATAAAAGAATATAAAATGGACGTAGGCTTAATTACGGGCCGAACCATTATAAATCTGTTGTCCCTTACCGTTTTCTGCTATTTTCAGCTTATATTCTATTCCCGTACCAACGGGTGGTGCTTTCACATTATTATTACACACACCGGGTGTTAGCGTTCAACTTTTAGCGTTAACACGGCGGAATGACAAAATATAATAATCAAATAACAGTTCATGAAGCTGTTTTACAAACACCATTTAATTACCCCTTTAACATACGGATCAGAGTTACATACAACATGAATAAATAAATAAATGCAATGGAACAACATGATGCAGTGGAATAAATATAATAAATACTAATAGTACTAAATCTTTGTCTCTGTCCTCTAGAAAAGCAGTCTTCGATGCACTGAAAAGCTTAGACTGACCCGCGCGAATTAAAAAGATAAAACACTCGAGTCGGAACTAAAAGATCTTATGTAAGTTAAATCAACAGTAAATAAATATAAGTGTGACGACGTCGGAGATGTTTACGGGCTTTGACATCTTCTATCCTGTGTCTAACATGAGTGCAATTACTTAAGAGATGTTCGGGATTCCATCCCCTAAGGATCCATTAAACTATCTACATACATAGTATAACACGCTATTATAATAGTGTCTACAGTAAAGTAAAGTATAAAATAGTGTTAAAGCGTTACCCATATCCCTCTTAACACATTTCATATAATGCCAAAGTCTATACAGTACTGTAAACTCCACCGTAAACTGGTGGGCTATCAGGGAGCACTCCATAGGTACGACACAAACCAAACTCATAGAAGGCGCGATAAGGCATGTTACAAGGCACGCGAGGCAATGCCCAGGGTAGGATACTACCGTTTTGCGGATCGGGACTGGTGGTAACACATAACAGCTACTACCGCCCACCTCGAAACACGCTCCCATAATCAAATCGAGGGGTGGCCACCAAATCAATCACAAAGTCATAATATGGTATCGAAGAAATGTGTCCGATCGGAGGTGCGACCTCACTTGGCCCGACATGGCTCCTGTTTTAGCCACATCAAGTTGACTCACGGGAGTCAGGGCTACGTAAATACCTCATACAGAATCATTCGCCAAACCATCCTACTTCATTCTGGAATCTCCACCACGTATATAGTTTTTAAAGTGGTTTTCGGTATTGGTAGAGAGTATGACAATATCCGATCCCAGTCACTTTAACAACCAAACGCTTATTTCACACCGGATGGTTATTTTACATTTCCAAAATCAATTCATAATTGATATCAAAATATTATATTCAATTTAAACCATATCACGTTCGAAATCATATTTACTTTTGAAATCATATTCACCTTTGAAATCATATTCATAAAATAGGTTAAACTCTCATTTCAAATCATCATATTCACTCAAATATGTCATTTCTCTAGAAAATATCATTTCAAATCCCAGCTTAGGTTATAACATCATTTAACCATATTCGCTTTTAAATCAAGGATTTAAATATAAACAGTTCAACCTTGTACCGTTAGAAATTTAGAAATATAGTTTAGATAGTCATAAATAGTTTAAAAATAATTAAAGTAGTTTAAAATACTTTAAAATAGTTTATATGGGTTTAAATAGTTTAAATTATATTAAAATATCTTAAATTAAATTAAATGGTTTAATATAGTTTAAAGTAGATTAAAATAGTTAAAATAGTTTAAAATGGATTAAAATAGCTTCAATAGATTAAAATAGATTAAATATAGTTTTATTCGTTTAATATAAAATGGTTTGATTATTGAAATGGTTTATATAGTAAATATTTTGAAAATATAAGTAAATTAGAATTAAAATAATATATCTTTAAACAGTTTAACAAAATAATTAATTTGAAATTAATATCAAATTAAACAATTTCTTCCATTTCAACATATCTGGACCATGTCCGGCTTTCAAATCAACAAACTCAATTTTGTCTTTCAATTCAGATTCTCATGTAAACCATTTAATCAATATCGATTTCAATTCCATCATCGAACTATAAACTTTAAACTGTTTCAAATTTAGTAGATTTCAAAGTTTAAATATTCAAATATTTCAATAACTCAATTTCGATAAATTTCATTTATACTTCAGATCCAACTTTATAGTTTCAATCTAAACTCTTTGAATAATTCATTTAAATCAATTCCAAATTCAACATTTAAAGATTGGATTTTCGAAAATAATCCAGTTTATATAAATCCAAATTTTTATTTCAAAATATCATTTAACTGGATTCAAAAATTTATGGTTTTAAAAGTCATTTAATTTAACCAATCTGATGTTCGTATATAATTTTCTACCCTATGGTCAAGTGATACGAATATTTATCATTTCCATCTGCAAATATTTTATATTTACGGATATACATCATTTCAACCCGTAATCCCGAATTGGCATTCAAAATCCATAAAATCGCTCGGGTTTATCATTTCAACCCATAACGTTATTTTTCCCTAATCTATAGATCGTTTGGGTATGTATCATTTCAACCCATAGTGATTTACTAACAATAACTAAGAGAACTTGTATTGTGGTAACAATATATAAATATAACATCCAGTCATGCAATCAAAATTAAACATCCATCACAATCATCATTCAAATCAACCAATAAATAACAACAATTAACTGATTGTCATTAACTGGTATTCAATTGACAATAAAATTTCAATATTAAATTAAATGGCGATTAAATGCAACAAAAGTCATATTTAACTGGAATGCCAATTTAAATTTACCAAAAAACAACCAATCAATTTCTAATCACATCATAAATTTAATTTAACTGACATAAAACGATTTAGTAGTTGTGAGTGGGTTAAAACACTCACATTTGATTTCAAATTGATTTGAAGTTCAAATAAAGGCCCAAAATCTAACGGTCTCAGAATTCATCCAAACTAGTTTCATAATGTCTAGAATTTCAATACAATTGCAGCAGAGAAAACCGCGCATGAATTCGTACTAGTATGCAAAAGATATGACGATTAGAAGTTAGATGATTTATATAATTTACTAAATAAAATTTAAATCGTTTACCACGTCACCACCACGTACAGACAATCGCGTGAAACCCTAGCTCTGGAACCATCTCGTTCAAGCATGCAAGTCGCCAGCAAACATCGACCAAATGCACGCAACTCGGACCACGATCCATCGATCTGACATCGCCCACGCCTCTGGCAGCTCCGGCCGCCCCCATGCCTGAAGTCGCGTAAACTCCGGTCGTCCCTGGCTTGACCGCCGCCATCGACCTTTATCACCATTTTCTAGCAATCCACGACCACCTAGGGACGAACGACCATATGATCTATGACCTGCTCAACGCCACCTTCCCAACGCTACCTCCCAATCGTCGATCGGATGAAAATCCATCGTTGAATCGCAAAAACCTAATTTCGACGGCTGAGGTTGATCGTTGATTTCTGGTCAAATGATGCATCCAATTTGAAAAATGAACTGCTACAGTGGATTACGCTCGTCGAGAGCTTCCCAACGATATATAATATGGTAGGGTTTTAAGGAGTTTGATTTTGAAATTGAATATAGGGTTTTGAGTTTTAATTGGTTTCTGCCATTGAAGAAAGGAACAGATTGAAGGAATTGTACATACAGTGAAAACTGAAGGACTGCTAGGGTTTGAGAAACAAAGCTATTTATACGAACAAAGCCCGATAAGAAAGAATGAACAACGTATCGAATTGGTTCGAAATGACAATAATGACCCGAAAAGCCCGTTCCGTCTCCGAAACAAAAGTAGGTCATCTAATATATCAAAATAGATGTTTTCGATATTTTTAAATCTAATGGAATAGGTTTCAAGTCCTAATTCCATTGTATGAAGAAGTTAGCTTTTAAAATCGTCTTATTTCAATCGAATTCAATTTAATTGATTTCTACGCGTTTCGAGCCCGCACGATTAAACGACAAGTCCGATTGTTACGAAACTTGAAATCCTACAATAATTCATTGTTACAGATATGATGAAACTGGTTTCGTCCAAATCCGAGACAGTTGCCAAAATGGTTATTTTCACGTTAATTAAATAAATTATTATTAAATTGATTTTATCACTTTTCAAATTCAAATTTAACAACTAACAATTTTTATCATTTTTGATTACTTAGTAATTCATAATCTTTTAAAACAAATCTCCATGTCAAATCACATGTTAAATATTACACTAATTAGAGTGTTCAGTTATAACTGAAATAAATTCATTAAATTATAACTTAAAATTCCAATAAATTCATTCGTTTCGATTTACATCTTACTATTCAATCAACTATCATCTTATGGATATAATTAACATTGGTTTACGTTTTATTACATCAATAGTCTGCAGTTATCATCTTTTACCATATTAATTACAATATTTAGTTAGATTAATTGCAATTAATCTCTAATTTAATTTCAACGGAGTAGATAACAAAATGATAATTGAAACATTTATTATACATTAATAATTCAAACACATATCCAAGCTTATTGTTTACCAACTAAGCTAAAAAATTCACATACTGATTAATCATTCCATATTAACCAATTCCAAATAATTACGTACAATCTTACCATTTAAATACAACATTTGGTTTATTTATTTATTTACCATTTATAACTAAGCTTAAATTTACAATCATTTCAATTAATTGAAATTGCATTAAAATAGTTATCAATTACCTTAAATTAACATTATTAAATTTCATTCTTGTTACACCCTCATTATTAAATCTTAAATCTTTAAAATTTCACTACATTAAGTTCCAAAACTTACCGAACTTAATATTTTAATTATCGGAAAAATACGGGTTGTTACAACTAGACATGAAAAATCGTCAAAAAATGCTCTTTATGTGTCATCACTGTCATGAATTCCTATAACTTTTTGGATAAAAGTATTAATATACTATACTAGCAGCGCAGCTTTAGCATAGATGGTGTACCAAAATTAATTATTTTCATGGCTGAACCAAATCAAAACAAAGGGTATGTTACCGACTTGGTGCCCTTTACTGTCGCATATCGTCATATTTTTTCTTTTTTGTAGTTGTTGTCATCAGAAATTCTATACAAAGACTGTAATCTGGCAGTATACTGTCTATATACCGTCATATTCTTAGAACAAATATCAAAAATTGTAGTCTAAAAAAATTTTCATGTATACTGTCTATATCCTTTTTTTATTTCTTAATATTGGATCTATTTTAATTTGTAAACCAAGATCAAAGAGCATAATAATAATGCTCAGAACTCCCAGGGAACAATATCAATAAGTGTAGATGGAGTGCCAACACTTTTTGTCAACGAACATAAGGGAATAGTGAAAGGACTAGGCTTTGGTATTGCACCATCTCAAATTGCTATTTATTAAAGTATTTCAAAAAAGGTGAATGCATTGGAAGACTAAGTAACTCGCTTAGAGGCTAGACTCGATGAGGTGACTAAACTGTTGATGGCGGTAAGTTTATATTTAATTAGCTATTGTTAATTGCTTGATTTTGCGCACATATAATGCCAGTAGTTGCTTGATTTTATGTGCCAGTAGCGCAAATATAAGTGCAAATATAGCGATATATGCTTATGAATTACTAAGTGCATGTTTTGTACTTTTTACAGAGATTGAAAGAAATGGAAAACGATAAGGTGGTGGATATGGAGACTTCTCATGCTCATACGCCGCAGGTTAGAAAAAAAAATTAGACTCATCAATGACATGCATATGGTACAGTAGTTGTACATTTGATATGTTACTAAGACCTTTTTGGAAACATCATATTGAAAAAAGGTGGTTACAAGAGTGGTAGTTCAGTACATTTTAAAAAAATTAGGCTGGTGGAATCATCTAACACCAAATACCTTTTTTCTTCCTTAAAGTAAGTGAGCATATAGTAGACCATTAAGCATAAATTAAAATTTTCTTACAATAATTATTATGCGCTGACACCAAATATTCATCAACATGAATAGCTCCAAATAGTGGTTTAGTGACTATGATTTTGCTCTTTAATGGTAGTTCAAATCTAACTAGCTTCATCCTTTTGTTCCCTTCTTATAGTAAACCCAATATGTATTAATTATTAAATTTAGAAATTAGCGTTGCTGTTAGGAAAAAAATGCAACACAATATACATTGACTTTTTGATCCCATTCAGTTCACATAGGATGCTAAAATCAATAGAAATATAAATATTGATATTCATGTATCATTATTTATGTCAGTATTTTGTATTTTAATAAATTTACCCATTATAAAATACCTACTGTTATTGGTTTTGGGAAACACATATGATAAGATGGACGCTTGTTGAAAGCAGGAGTAGTAGTGGTGTACCTACGTTTACACAAAAATTGTCGTTAAGCTGCTGCTAGGTCCTGGTGTTTGTGTGCTCCTGAAAATTCAGTTTGCATCGCTTAACAGTAAAAATATGTATGTATTTTTATGTCTATGCTCCGGTGTTTTAAGTTGCATTGAATTCGATGGGATCTTTGTAATATCTTTCATCTAGATTTAACTAATTGAAATCCATCAGATTCTGATATTCTCGAGTTTTGGTTTGGATGGGTTCAGATCTTTGTGGTCTCTTCGATTTTTTGAAAATTGAAATTCGATACTGGAACTGGAGTAATAATTGTTGAAAAAATAATATAGATAATAAATAAGTAAATCATCGTTGCTTTTGGTCATATAATTCTTTATTGAACACATGCTTTATTCATAAAGCTTATTTACTGTATAATTTTTCTAAGTAACTGTACAAAAAAATAAAATTTAGGGTTTTCCTCAGCCATGGGGGAAAATATCTCCCCTCATAGAAATCTCCCTCATCTTTCTTCCTCAAATCTTCTAAACAGACCACCTGAATCTCAATTCAGAGAATCAAGTAATGGTATCATCATTGATAAGGATGGGTTTCAATTGGTTCAATCAAGATCGCAGAAGAAACGACAACCCTTGATTAATGAATATCAGAAAAATTCGCGGGGCGGTTTCGCTAAAACAAAGAAGACAGATGGTCAGAATTCGATCATCCCTCCTCCATATACAAGAAATCAATCGTATCAACCAAAGAAACCCACGAATTTTTCTCTGAACAAGACGCAAGGGCAAAGATCTTGGGCTGAAATCGTTTCTGAGCAATCTAAAGAACCCAACAATGATGAATGCAATCTTGAAACTATTGCTCCGATCAAAATCAATAGCAAGAAATTCGGTTTGATAAAAGAATCTGTTTGCAAAAGAGCAATTGATTATTGGAGTAATTCGATTTTGGTTTATGTTGTTGGTACCAAACCGTATTACTCATATTTCAAAGCTTATATTCAACGTGTTTGGAAACCTGTTGGAGATTTTGAAATTTTTTCCAGAGAAAATGGGTTTTTTATTGTTAAATTCAAAGAAGTTCAAGATTGCGATTCGATCATTCAGAATGGCCCATACTTTTATAATGGAAAGCTCATCATAATGAGAAGATGGTCTGAGTCCCTTAATATGGATAGGGATCTCCTTAGTACGATGCCGATATGGGTTAAGCTACCCAATGTTAATCTTAAACTTTGGGATCGCGAAGCCTTCAGCGTGATGGCCAGCATTATTGGAAAACCCATTAAGATGGATGCAGCTACAACCTTGAAAACGAGATTGAATTATGCTCGTCTTCTGGTGGAGGTATCTGCAAATGATGAACTTCCTCAAGAAATAAATCTTACGTTATACAATGGAGAAAACATCACACAAAAGATTGAGTATGAATGGGTTCCACCGAAGTGTAGTATCTGTAAATGTTTTGGACACATCAGAGAGCAATGTGTCACTGAACAAAGATGGATACCCAAAGCTCTCAATCAAAATAAGGATTGTGAAAATGATGCAGATACAATTTCGAATCTCAACAAAGAGATACCAAAAGAATCAAATACTCAAAAGAATAAAGATCGAATCAACCAGAATGGTATCATTCTCGATCAAAAAACAACATCTCCTTTGCTCACTGATCAAGATGACCAGATCCTTGCTGAGGAAGTTCATCATATAGGGAAAATAATAGAAAATTCAAAAGACAGTATCCAATGCAGATCTGAGGAGGGAATATATAGTAAAGAGGTCTTTAACTCTGAAATCCCCCCAATTCCAGAGTTATGTTTAATTACAAACAATCATGAGACTATTACAAACAATATTCAGCCTTTGTGCACCAACCAAAGTCCTGAATTTTCTATGGAGAGCGAACCACCACCAGATATAGCTGCAGAAGTTGAGGACAATGGTGGCATCAACTCAACCTTGCCTCGCAATACTGAGGAGTTTGGCATCTCTCGAATCATAATCCCAGAAAGTTACATCGCTTCTACATCTGATAATGTTATGGAGGAACCTGAAAAGCAATTTGATATATCTGAACTTCATATTCATAAGATTAAAGCTATTGGTAAATACAAAAACATGGGCAAAGAGAAGAAAGCTTTTAGGCAGAAATACATATCAATCAATCCAGACTGGAATGAAATGACAACTAGGCTAAAAGCTAAGAGATCAGACAAAAAGAGGAAAGGTAAGGGTAGCAGTGTTTCAGGTTCGATTTGAAACTCTGTTTCTTTTTCTTTTTTGTTTATCCTTTAATTAGTTTTTATGACTATCATGGCATGGAATGTTAGGGGTATGAATTCCCCTGCTAAACAAACTGATATTTTAAATATGGTTAGAATTTACAAACCATCTGTTGTTGCCCTCATTGAAAACAAAATGGATGATAACAACACTGAGAAATTCTGTTTTAAACTGTCTAATAACTGGAAATCTATTAACAATAATGACTGTGGTAGTAAAGGTAGAATCCTTGTCATTTGGGATTCTAATATTTGGAATTTAGTTAATGTTAATAAAGATATCCAATTTATTGACTGCAATTTCAAAAATGTTGGTGGGTTTTCACTTCGGATAACCTATATTTATGGTAGTAATTTCGAAAATGAAAGAAACAGTCTTTGGTATAGATTAAAAGCTCTTAGTCAAAGCTATGATTTACCTTGGATTATTTTAGGTGATTTTAATACTGTTTTTCATGTTAATGAAAAATTTGGTGGTAATAAAATCCCTCACAGTAAGCTTGATAAAATTAATAAATTTTTGCTTGAAACTGGGCTTATTGAGCCTAATATGATTGGTAATAAATACACTTGGAAGTCTGGTAAGGAGAAAAATATTCATTGCAAGTTAGACAGAGTGTTAATGAATAATAATTTTTGTAATTCTTTTCCTAATCTCTGTTGTTACTCTATTGAGCAAAATACTAGCGACCATACTCCCTTACTGATTAATTTTTTCCAAAACCATTCTAATAATAATATTATTAAACCTAAAGCTGCTCCTTTTAGATTTAAAAATGGCTGGGTTTTAAACAATGATTATATTGATATTGTTAAAGATTGTTTTTCCTTCTCTAATAATGGTTCTTATCAGGTCCAGTTTAGCAAGTTTCTTAAAAATACTAAAAACACTATCAAAAACTGGAATAAGGCTAATTTTAGTAATAATAACTGTTTAAATAATTTAAGGAAGGAAGGAAAATGTTTGCAAAAGCTTGCTGATGATAATCCTGACAACACTGATATCATTGATAAATTCTTTTCTAATCAAGCTAAGCTTTCTCAAGAGCTTTATATTAATTCTATCAATCACAAGCAAAAAGCTAAAATTGACTGGCTTACTAAAGGTGATGAGTGCACCAAATTTTTTCATGCTAAAATGAGTTGTAGAAAGCATATCAACAACATAGGTAAAATTATTGACAATAAAGGTGAGTGCATTAATAATTTTGAAAAAATTGTCAATGAAGCTATCAATTACTATTCTCAGTTATATCTCTCTGACTCAGATGAAATCAATTTTCCTAATATTGTTTGTAAGAATGTGTTAAATAATAATGCTACTGACATCTTACTAGCTCCTGTTAGTACTGATGATATCAAAGCAATTATTTTCAATGCAGGAGACAATAAAAGTCCTGGACCTGATGGTTTCAATGCAAAATTTTTCAAAACCCATTGGGATAATATCAAAGATATTATTTCTAAAGTAGTAAATGAATTTATGAATGAAGGTAAACTGCTCAATAGTTTTAATCACACTTTCATTACCTTAATTCCTAAAAACAAAAATCCTACTTGTATTGAAGATTACAGACCTATTTCCTGTTGCAACTTTGTCTATAAAATCATTGCTACTATTCTTAGTAATAGAATTAAGTTGTTTCTCCCCTTTTTAATCTCTGAAAACCAATGTGCTTATATTCCTGGCAGATTAATTTATGAAAATTCTTTACTTGCTCATGAAATGGTCAGGAATTTTAACCATAAAAAAGGGGATAATATGTGTCTAAAAGTTGATCTTCAAAAAGCTTATGACAAAGTTAACAGAAACTTTATTATGCATATTATGAAATGTATGAATTTTCCTACTAAGTTCTGTAAGTTAATTTTTGAATGCATTAGTACACCCACCTTCTCTATTCTTTTTAATGGTAAACCAGAGGGTTTCATTAAGAGTAACAGAGGAATAAGACAGGGAGACCCTCTTTCTCCCTATCTTTTTACCTTAGCCATGGAATATTTTCTATCCTAATTGATATTGAAACTATCGAAAACAATATTTCTCCAATAAACAGAGTTCAACCATCCATTACTCACCTGATTTATGCGGATGATCTTATGTTGTTCTCTAAAGCTAACAAAAATAATGCAGAGGCAATTAGTGAGATCTTTGAAAATATGTATAAATATGCTGGCCTCAAGATTAACGAATTTAAAACTAAGGCATATTTTAGTAAATACTGCAGGTACAAAAATGAAGTTCTAGAAGTTCTTAAAGTTAAGGAAGGTAATCTTCCTATTAAATATCTAAGGCTTCCTTTATCTGCTAATCAAATAAAAGACAGTGATTGTTCCTGCCTTATTGATAAAATTCAAAACAAGATGGAAACTTGGTCATGCAAGCTTCTATCCATTGCTGGCAGAATTGAGTTAATTAAACTGTTGTTTATGCCATTATTTTATACTGGTTTCAAACTCACCACATCCCTGCTGCTACTATTAAAAAAATTGAAAATAGATGTGCTGAATTCCTTTGGGGTGGTAAATACCATAAAATCAGTTGGGACAAAGTTTGTAAACCCAAAAATGAAGGTGGGCTTGGTATAAGAAATCTTAATGATCTAAGTTTAACTTGTCAATTAAAGCTTTTTTGGAGATTTATCAACGGTGATTCTTTATGGGCCAAATGGATGACTGGTAAGTATCTTAAAAGTGGTAATTTTTGGACAACTTTAACTAAGAATAACCAATCCAATACTTGGAATCAAATTTTAAAATGCAGAGAATTAGGAAAATCTTTAATTCAAAGAAATTTCAAATCTGGTTGTGAAACTAGTCTTTGGTTTGATCCTTGGTTCCAAAATGATTCCTTTATTAATAGGGTTGGTTGGGACAATCTTGTTATTTGTGGGGAAGCTAATGCTAATGTAAATGTAATAATTAATAATTATCAATGGCAGCCACATCTACATCCAATTACGAATCCTCATAAAAATTTGATCTCTAATATCCCTTTAGACCCTAATGCAGAGTATGATAATTGGGAATGGTTAGCAAGCAGCAAAGGTAAGTTCTCTTTTAAGAAAACTTGGGAGTATATTAGAAATAAGCAGTCCAATGTTGAATGGCATAAGTGCATATGGAACAAGGTGAATAATCCTAAGATGGCTATCTGTACATATTTTGCTATCAAAAACAGATTGCCAACTCTGGATTTAATTAATAAATGGGGAAGAAATTCTCATTCACTATGCTCCTTATGCAACTTAACTAATGAAAATGTTACTCATTTATTCTTTGAATGCAATTACAGTTATTTCATTTGGAGCCATATTAAAGCTAAGCTGAACATGTTCAACAATAGCAGCATGGACCTTAATCAAATCATCATGGATATTTACAAGCAATTTAGACAGAAGTCTATCGAAAGGGATCTAGCTCACATTCTACTGACTACTGCTGTTTATCACATATGGAAGGAAAGAAACAATCGTACTCACAACAAGTCAAAGCTTTCCAAAGAGCAAAGATGGCTTATTATAGAGAATGACAGTAGAATTATTCTTCAAAAATCTAAGAATAAGGTTAAAGACCAAACCAATTATGATTTCCCTGCGGATTTGTGGAGCAAGGAAGCTGGTTGCAAGTACATAGAGCATTATCTCCTCAATCCGAAGGCCTATCATACTGATAATAGTAGTCACCAGCAGCTTAATCATGGTAACAAAGAGCTCCCAAACACAAATCAGCATACTGATGGCAACGGAAACTACAGATCTACAGATCTGAGTCGCCTTGACATCAGATCTGTAAATCAGAGCTTCATCTCAAACCCGAGGAACCACATCAGCATCAACAAAGAAGGTGGGATGAGAAGCAAGTTCAATCAATGCCTTTCATATTGGGAGAGAGGCGAAAGCAGTGGGAAAGAGAAGATGCAAGAGATCTGAGATGTTGTTCTTGAGTTTTTCTGTCGCCATTTTTTGCTTTGTTTCGTTGGTTTTGAGATTGTGTCGGCTACCCTAATGCTTTCTAGGGTTTGTTGTTTTGTTTCGGGTTTTGGTAGTGATACCCGATTGTATTTTGTTGGATTGTTGTTTTGTTGGGCTGGGCCCTTACCTCCTTTCAAAAAAAAAGCTTATTTACTAACTAACAGCCTAAAAAACACTATTAAACTAAAGTTACATCATACCAGAGATGCTCTTAGACCATAATATCACATAGCGAATGTCAGCTTAAACTAAGAAAGAGAGGCTTAACAATAGGAACGGTAGTGGTATATCCTTATATGTTTATATTTACTGGGCAGCAGTGTCTGTGTGCTTGAGTTGGTACATTTGTTGCTACCATGTTTTCTTATACGCGTGTATATATTCATGTGTATGTGTGTGTTGTGTGCATGTAATGGTGTTGTGTGTGTTTGTGGATGGTTTTTTTTTGTGGTGTGTGTCCATATAACAATGTACGTTCATGGGTATGTATAGTGTGTATCCTTGACTGTGTGCGTCTGTGATATTTTATTTTTTGTGATGTTTTATTTTTTGTGGATGTGTGTACCTATGTACATAAATAAATGTGTAATTGCAGCTTCTGTGTGGTTATTAGTGTATATGTGTCTCTATCAATATATGTGCATGAATATATATATGTGTTTGAGTGAGTGTGTGTGCAGAGTCTTGGGATATTATTGTGAGTGAAGGTGTTGAGGCGTGTATTGTTTTACTCTGTTGTTGTTTGGCCTCTGTATTACCTTTTGTTTTTATGCACTTTATAATTATAATTATATTTGTAGTGTTGCATTTAAATTGGTGTGTATTCTTGGGTGTGCATAGTCTATTGCAAACTTCGCCTGGCTATAAACCCATCTTTCGCTATGTAGTTTGAGATTTATAATACTAAGCACTATTGCCTATGCCATATAACAAGTGTTAACTGTTTTTTGTTTGCTTGCCGTCACACCGTGATAGTAACAATTTGCAGATTCATGATCACGATACTCCTAAAAATTTGGTCAAAAGAAAGTGCAAGTTATGGAGTTGGCAGAAGAACGTAGTTGCAAAAGGAACCATAGCAAGCATCAATCCTAATTCTTCGGTACACTTCATAAAGCTTGGACCTGATGTGTGGAAGGTGGGTGGATGTAGCGGTGGAACTGGAAGCTTTTTTATTCAGACCAAATTCATAGATGTCCACTATTAAAGAGGCTGTTGGATCAACCATCGCGTGGCCCAAAGATTTCATCTCCTTGGCCTAGTATGTATGTGCATTTTGGTTTTATGGGTTATGTACTTTTTTTTTCAAAAACCATAATATTATAATAGAATGGAGAAACAAGCCTTTCTCCAACGGCTCACAAAATACAGCAAGACTTACAAAGTATGCGACCCACATACCCGATAAACAAAGTATCAGAAAAAAGAAGAAAAATCTAAGCTTACAGTAGCAACATAATACAAAGCTAAAAGGACTAAATAAGCAGCCGCTCAACCAACAATCCCGCTACACCCAAAGGTGTAGGCCAGTCCACCTCAAAGAAAAACACCCACCGACATAGAGTGCAAGAACCACATAGAACCGCAAGCCAACACTCGCTAACCATAGAGAACCATAAAAGCTGGCCTCAAACAAACCCAACCAGCGAAACAGCAATACCAGATGAGCTCTGGGTACCAACATCCGACTAGAATAACAGATAGCTGAAGTGCAACCAATGGAATCAATCCTAGGAGAATATAAAACTCCCAACAAAACCTGGACCTGAAAAACTAGCGACCACATCAAATCAAATAATAAGGGGGGGGGGGAGGGAGAGTCAGGAACGTTGGATGTAGACCAACGCCCTGACAGGAACACTAAACCGATTCCCGTTCTAGCGGACCTCATCGCATAAGTAATAGAAATTAGACCCACAAGAGGATGGATACCGGGACTAAATCGTCCCCTGAACGGCCGACCTCGAAAAGCAAGGAATACATCATTCCTGACTCGCCTAATAATGGTCACGGGCTCCATAGGAGTACTATCGAAGATAGCCTTGTTCCTAGCACACCAAATGTGCCAGCAAAGTAGACAAGGAATTAATCGATGAATGATTGCACGAAGAGATTTCCTGGAGTTCCCAGACCACCATGTTGAAGGAAGATCGTTAACAGATCTGGTAATTCCACGGACACCTACCAAATTTCCGAAGAAGTTCCAGCAAGATCTGGCTGTAGAACCAGTGAAGAATAAATGGTTCAAGGATTCTGAATCCCTGTTGTCGCAGCAACTGCAACGGGAAACTAATGGGATGCCTATCCGCTGAATGTTCTCGTCTAAAGGAAGGCCATCATGGAGGATACACCACATGAGGGTCGAAACTTTTGGTGGAGATCGAGAATCCCAGATGAAAGAAAACAAAGGGCGAATGGGGGAAGGAATACGAATCGAAGTCCAAGCTCTGAGGATGGAAAACGGAGCGCCGTCCCATCCTAAAAGACCGCCATGGGAGTCAGATAAGGATTTCACTGACTGCATGTGCTTCCACGTCTCGCTAGCATAGGACGGAGAACCCGTATAATTAGTGCCCGCAAGCCTTCGGTACTTAGCGTGAAGGAAAGAGGACCATAAAGAATTGTTAGCACCGAATCTGTACCACAGTTTGCAAGCGAAGGCGGAGCAAATATCCTTGGGGTTGCGCAACCCCAATCCGCCCTCGTTCTTGGGGCGACAAACCAAGTCCCACGAGATCCAATGATGGCGGCGATCGCCTTCCTTGTTGCCCCAGAAAAAGGAAGAGGCCAAAGAACGATATGACCTAAAGAAGGAGGCGGTAGGGGTCATAGTCGCAAAGACATGAGTTCCCATTGAATCTAACACAGACTTTATGAGAACCAGTCTGCCAGCCTGAGAGAGAAGAGCCGCATTCCAACGAATGACCTTACCCCGTACCTTGTCAGCTAAAGGATCAAAATAAGCATTAAGCTTCCTACCGCGGTACAGAACTATACCCAGGTAGGGAAGAGGAAGCGTGGTCTCGTTGAAACCAGAAATTGTCTCAATCCAGGAAGCTCTAGAAGGGGAGCAATCCTTCGCCCGGACGAAACAACTTTTCGAAGAGTTAACGAGCTGACTGGATGATCTCTCGTAAAGATGAATGAAACTAAGGAGCTTCCGAATAGATGAGCGACTACCGTTCGAGAAGATAACAATGTCATCTGCAAAAGACAGAGACGATATGAGAGGACAGCCCCTCGGAATCCCGAAACGCTGGATCTGACCGTATATCGTCAAGCAATGTAGACCGCGAATGAAAGCCTCAGCCGCGATCACAAAAAGAGATGGCGATAGCGGGTCTCCTTGGCGAAGACCTCTCCCAGCCCTGAAATACCCATTAGCCGAACCGTTAATGAGCACAGAGAACCAGCAGTTGGAGATAAGCCTCCAAACAAGGTCAATGAATGTTTCCGGGAAACCGAAAGTTCTCAAGAACTTAATGATGAAAAACCACGACATACGATCGTAAGCCTTAGCCATGTCGAGTTTGAAAACAACATTAGAGCCCCGCATTTTCCTGTCTAACTGGGAAATAAGTTCCTGAGCCAACAACACATTGTCAGAAATTAAGCGTCCTTTAACAAAGCCCGCTTGGGATGAAGAGATAATACGCTCAAGGAAGGCTCGTTATGTACGTTAGCACTTAGAACTTAGAACTTATGGGTTATGTACGTTAGCACTTAGAACTTGATATGTATTTTGTAACTAGTTATGTGTTAGACCATTGTGAATGTAAAAACTTATATACTCTTTTTGGAATGTGTTTAAACTTTGTGGATGTAGCTTTATAGTCTTATATTATGTGTGATTTTTGTTGTTTTATGATAATATTTATTAATTATTAAATATTGCTACAGGCGTACTATATGGACCTCGTAGCTAATTATTATTTTCATTTTGTATTTATTTTGCAACGGGCCAAAATAGCTGCAAAAGATATAAACAACAACAGGCTTTGGATGTTGTAGAGGTGAGCAATTACAACGGGCTATGGAAGTTTTAGATGGGGCCTATAACAATAGACTGTCGATGTTGTAACTAAGATTTATTACAACGGGCTGATTCCGTTGTATATTAAACTCTACTACAATGGTCCATGGTTGCAATATCATGTTTCTCAAACAAATTGACTCGTATGAAAACAGGCAGTGGATTTTGTAGTTGGACCTATTACAACGGGCTGGGTACGTTGTATTATACTCTGCTACAGTGGTTAACAATAACGGTTTATGCCCGTTGTAAAATCCTATACATTTATTACAACGTCGCATAATAAGACAGGCACTGGCCCGTTGCGAAACACCTATTACAACCGGTTTTGCCCGTTGTAAAAGGGTTATTTTGTTGTAGCGAGTGAGATTAATAGAATCAACATGTTATACGTCATTCACAAATATATTATTAATAAACATTACCTCTTGGTTCCCAAAACCATAGCGCCTATTCCGTGTTGGTGGTTCCATGATAGCGATAAAAATATGGTTCTCCTCTTCAGCGGTCAGCTCCTCCCGACCTGTTCCTCGAGCAGTTTCTCTCGTTTTTTAATGAATTTATCCTACGATTAAAAATAGAATTATAATTAAAATTCATACTACATTATTTTAATTATTTATAGCTTATAATTTAAACTGATTATTAATAACTTATAATTTAAAATATGCTTATCGTGGCCTCTTGTGATTTCGTATCATGTCATGTGTATGTTCTTGAGCCATCTTCATTGACGTGCTCAATGGCATGAGTACGAGTAAACACTTCCAAGTATGAGATGGGATGACCACACTCTCTTTCCTAGAATAATTATTATGCAATATTATTATATAAACATAAGATATAAGATTATACAATGTTATAAGTATTTTCAATCGCAATTAATAAATTTACCAGCTCTTGACGGTGTGATGGAATGACTCGGAACCCTCGCGATGTGTGATAGGATTTTTATTCCTATTTGCAGAATTCCGCTCAGATTCATCATGTAAATCTAACATAAACATTGTATTTCAAGTTTGTAAATTGATGCAATTATATATTATATTAACTTCTACTTAATTTTTAACAAATATACAGGACTAATAAACTTACAATCTCTCTTGGACTTTTCCAGTAATCATTCAAAGCTTCACATATGCTTGCACTCATCCAGTCAGGCTTTTTTCTCCCTTTTTTGATGCTTGACATTATATCGCGGTAATTTTTCTGCACTTCTTTAGCCCAGTAATTTTTGCAAATGTCATAGTTGGTTTCCTGCAAATCTACCGACCCTTGTACATTGAAAATAAAATAATACTTAGTCAAAATATTGCACAGTGGTTACGTATCAAATAAAATACACATTTACACATACGTAGAAATCTGTCAAATACACCCTACAATGTGGAGTGGGATCGTTAGTACCTGAGATATTGGTTTTGATGACAACAACTTTAGGAAATCATATAAAATATAAATACTAATGTTTTATCAAGGTATATAGTATATAGTGCAGGATATTAGACAGGTAATGATTTAAGAAGACTGTACAATATCAAGTAATGGTTGGAGAGATTCAAGATGTTTATATAGAGACTCAAGAGCTAGAGAATGAAGACTCATGAGTGTTGAAGAGTTCAAGATATTTCAGATAAGTTATAGAGTCATAGATTTATGTTAAAGTTCTGATAGCACTTGATCTCTCTCTCCCCTATTTTAAATAAGTTTTTAAACATTCTTTTCAAAACAACTTTTAAATAGTTTTTAATTTCTTATACTTATAAATATTATTTTAAGTTTTTGATATTTTACTAAGTTACTGTTTTTATTAAATTTTGACTTATACTGGTTTATTTTTCAAAAATCATGTCATATAATTTTACTCGAATTTTATTGTGATTTAAAAGTGTATAAATTATATATAAGCATGTTTACAAAGTACCAAATTATTTTACAAAGCAATACATTTTCAAAATAATATTTTAAAGTGTTATTCAAAATTACAAAGAGTATGTCGACATACTCTACCCCTATTTTTCGACATACTAGCTATGATTTTCAAAAATCAAATTTCAAAAGAAGTGTCTATTCGTCGTACCTCTACACGAACGGACATGACTATTATTCCTCTATAAATACTTGTCTTCCCAACAAATTTTATTATCATTTTTCATGCTTCTTCTCTCCACCTTATCCTCTTTCAATTTATAAACAAAAATATAACCATACTCTGCCGGATTTCAAACAGAATCAAACTTAATCACCATTAGTTTGGTTCTCTATCATTTGCTCAATGATTTCTATCATCTCTCTCACTCCTATCAAGATCAAAGTGCCATTCAAGAGTTATAGGATCATTTGTAATCAAGTTTAAAGATCTGAGTCTGTAAAACTTTGTCAAATCAAACCGTTATAGTTGTGGGTGAGATTGTAGCCCGTAAATCAATCGGGTGTGCTTAGTAGCCCGTAAATCTAGTGGGTGTGTTTATAGCTCGGAAATCAAGTGACTTTACCCAGAGGTTGGTATTCTAGAGGGTGTGTCTCATGGCCATTAAATCGAGATTGTATTTGCATTTACTAGCTGAAAAAAAATCCGTACAAGGAATTGTGCGGGACTGGATGTAGGGTAACTCCGAACTAGTATAAAATCTTGGTGTGTTCTTTCCTTTTTCTTTAGTACATTTACTTTTATTTGTGTTTTGATTCTGTGAGTAATAGTTGCACAATTCTAAGTATAATTTCAAAAGATTTCAAAAAGATTCATATAAATTAGAAAATACTATTCACCCCCCCCTCTAATGTTAATTTAGCCTTAAGATTCCTATTCTGCAATCTTACATTTGGTGTCAGAGTTTTGGTTTTCAAAGTGTTCATAATCTGATTTTTGAAAAGTTTAAATGGCTACCAACACTGGTAATAGTACTATTAGTAACACTGTTAATACACTTGTTAGTAATTGATTTGTTGAAGGACAATCAACTGCTAGACCACCACTTTTTAGTGGTAGTAACTACACATATTGCTCACGTAGAATGAAAATCTATTTACAATTAATTGGATTAGATACTTGGAATATCACACAAACTGAATACACTGAATCCGAGACTAATTTTGCACAATGGACTACTGAAAAAAGGTAGTTGCACAAGTAACTCTAAGGCCATGAATATACTATTTTATTTACTAGATAGAAATGAATTTAATATAGTATCTATATGTGAGTCTGCATTTGAAATTTGGATAACTTTGCAAGTTACACATGAAGGCACAAGCAAGGTTAAACTGACCAGATTTCCATGTTAACAAACCAGTTTCAATTATTTAAAATGAGTCAAAATGAGTCCATATCTGATACGTATAGTATATTTCAAGATATAGTACACTTATTTATTGCATTGGGTAAAAGTGTCTCTAAGGAGGATCAAGCTAGAAAAATTCTCAATTTCACTTACTCCTAAATAGGATCAAAAGACTCTTGCAATCAAAGAGGCTAATGATATTAACAAACTAAAGACTGAAGAGTTAATTAGCAATTTTATGTTTTTTGAGGCACAAATGCAGGGCAGAAGAGAAACAAAACAATAGAGAAGAAATCCATAGTATTCAATGCAATGACAGATCATCTAGATTCAGATAGTGATAATGATGAAGAAATTGCTTTAATGGAAAGGAACTTCAGAAATTTTCCTGAAATATAGGAAGATGAACAATTTTAAAAGAAATGACAACAAAAATCCTGAAAACAGAAGTGGAAGCAGAAATGGCATCAGATGTTATAATTCCAATGAACCTGGTCACTTAAGACAAGAACGTTCGCATCCGAGAAACTGAAAACCACACCAAACACTAATTCATCTAGAAAATGGAGAAAAACCTATACTACAACACTAGATGACTCAAACACATCATCAAGTGAAAATGAATCAGGTATGGAAATACCCAACATGTGCTTAACATCAATACAGAATTCAGATATAATTGGTGAAATAGGATTAGAAAAAGGTATGCATTTAATATATTAAAAGCTTTATATCATTTGAATTTTTGATTGTTTGATTGTTAGGAATATCCTATAGGTTAATAATAATATTGGTTGAATATTGTTTGATTTTTATATTTTATAATATAATAATAATATAAAATATATTTAAAATAATTTTTAACTATTTTTAATATATTTTTCTGTAAATAGAATAATTATAAATAGTTATATGTAAAATAAAATAGGATATAGTTAAAAACAAATCACTTTTTAAAAATTCAATGCATATGTCGACATACACCCCTAGCATATGTCGACGTACATGTGCAAAATTTGAATTTCAATTCAAATTTAAAATTTAAATTTTTCCTTCACTTTTTAACCTACTATAATGTTCCGAAAAGGTGTCACTTGACTAGAGAGCATGTCATTTGATTCTCTATTTATTATCTCCATCTCTTTTCATTCAATTCACCTTTCAGTTCAAAATTCAAACCTTCGTCAACTCTCTTATCCCCTTAAAACATTCATCAATGGCTTCCTCAAGCACTCCAACCTCCATGAGATTCTCTAAAACTATCAAAAACTTTCTCTTCCATGATCAAGAAGCCATGAAAGCTTATATTAGCTATATGAATTATGGAAAAGTTTCAGCGGGAAAGTTTTCTATTTTTAATGATTTTTCTACTTATGAAATCGGTACTCTTTGTTCTCGGAATGGAATTTTCGGTTTACTTGGTACTTCTCAAAATGATTTTGTTTGCTATCCACACTTGGTCAGAATGTTTTGTGCAAATTTGAAAGGGAAATTTTATGAAGGTTGTAACGATCCAGAATTTCAGTCATTCGAATTTGACATATTTAGTTGATTTTGAATATTGAAAGGCTAATTTTATTAGTGCAATAACTTGAATTTCAAATATAGCGATTTATTTGATAACTAAATTATTAAGTTAATATTTGGAATTGTTTAAAAATTTTAATCTTGGATTTAATGTGATTAAAAATGATTTTGAAAGTTGATTTAAATTCTATTTAAATAAGAATGAAGATAGTAAAGTTTTAATTTAAATGTAAAAGTGATTAGTTTGGTTTTTATAATAATTCATTTTAATTAACGTATAAAAATAGCCTTCCAGGGCACTGTCTCGGAATTAGATGAAACCTTTCCATTATATCCGTAATAGTAAATTATAGTATGCCATCGAATTTTGTGGCGAACGAACGTTTCATCTGGTCGTACAAGATCGCAACGCGTAGAAATTAATTTCAGGAATTTAGATTAGTATAATTGGGTTTGAAAAGCTATCTTCTATATATGATGGAATTAGGTCTCGAGTCTAGTTCCACTATGCTCGGAATAGGGGTATATCATATAGAACGCCAGGCGGCACGCCTCATTTGAAGTTCGAAAATTTAACGAATGAATAGTGCTTTAAATATTTTCTATAAAAGAGCTAGTAGAATTTCCTTTTGCTCAAAACCCTAACCTAATAAGCAACAGTCGCCATTATCCTCTTCAATCCAACGACCATGACCAATCGGCATCACTACGTCCACTTTTAGGCTTCGACTTCAATTGCAAACTTGGAGAGCACGACAAGATGAACATGGTCAATGGTGGGATCGTTGAAAGTCGCATCGTGGTGGCTGAAAATTGGCTCCGTTCATGGGCAGATTGAGTTCATTTTTTTTTGCAATGCGGCGGAGTTTAGCGAGGCGACATGGTTAGCTGGGGGCGCGGTAGGGAGGGCGGTGCACGGCGACGGTCGGCGACGTACGAAAGCGTTGCGACGAGTGAAAAAAAGGGGGAAGCTCAAGCCTGGAAACATACGAGCATGCATGAGAGAGAAGGATAGAGGGAAAGTAAGTTTATGTTTAAAATTTTAATTAATTAAAAGTTTATTATCATATAAATAATTCCAACGCTCATAAATTCATAACTCTTCTATACGGGGTCCAAATTGAACGCAACGAGTTGCATAGCGATTGTATCGACAAATACTATGCTATGGAGTTGGATTGGATGGATTTGGAGCTCATAGAAATTTGAGTTAAAATTCAACGCCTGTTCAATTTTAATTCAAACTAGAACGTTTTGACGAAACTGAAATCAATGTGAATTCAACTCACCTTTTTGGTTAATCGAAAATATTATATAGTCGATAAAAATTATTTACTGGATGTGTGGAAATTTTATTGTTGATTGTTGACTGTTTGAATGATTTACTATTTTATTTGTTGGTTTGGATATATTCCAGCCCTAGAGCGGATAAGACCTTATTACGTTCCCACGTAAGAGCGGATTCCCCTTTGCATACGAACCCGCCTTGAAGGGATTGATTTGTATTATTTAGTTATATAATGTATGTGATGCAGGTGACAGGTTGGAGGGATCCAACAGGATTCCTCAAACTGTTGATTTTATTTTTCATATAATTTGATATGTGATTTGTTGGATGCTATATTTTATGACATAGATATGATTTTGCTTAACTAGTGCTTTAATAGCACAAGGCCTTATTTTTGTATTTTAAAATACTATAAATAATGATTTGATTTAAAAAGGGATTTCAAAGTGATTTTGGAAATTATATATGTTTTAACAATTTTTCTTGAATTATTTTAAAGAAGAAATTTATTTTAAAATAAAACGTATGATTTTTAGAGATTATAAATTTATAGTTTTATAAATATTTTAAATAGAGAGTTTGAACTGTGAATAAATATTTTAAAAAAAAATCTTAAAAATAAGTCCGTGTTTTATAATAAAGGAATACGGTTTTAAAAAATGATTTAAATATTTGGTATAAATATTTATTAGCCGTTTTATATAAAGTGATATATATATAATATATACAAATATTAAGATTATTTATAAATATGGAAATTTACAAAAGGTGATAATGTATAAGGTGGCATTTTACAAATAAAGTAAAGATTTGTAAAATCGTATTTTATATTATAAAGGGATAGATTTGTAAACGGTATTTTATAAATAAAAGGAAAACTATTATCATCTAATAGATTGGAGGAATAAATCAAACAGTGGATTTATTATAAGATGTGGAATGTTGTTTTAGAAAATAGTTGATTCTATTTTGGAAATTGAAGGTGAATGTAAATTGGGAGATGTTAAATTATATTTTATAAATAAAAAGAAATTTGTAAAAGAAATTCATAAATATGGGAGCAACGTTCAAAACAGGTTGAAGTTACGTTTTGAATGGGATATTATAAATAAGCGAGATTTATAAAGAAATAGAGTTATAAATGGGATTCATAAATAGAGAGATTTTATAAAAAAAGAAGTTTATAAAATAGAAGGAGCTTTAAAAAATATAGTTTTATAAATATGGAAATGATTATGTTGAAAATTAAGGGTGGAATTGTATCAAGTAAATATATTATGTTTTTTAGTTGTTTATTTATTTAATATTGTTTTAAAGTTGTTTAACAACACTTTTATATTTTGAAATGCTAATTTTCTAAAATATCAATATGGTTTGAAATTAAATAAAATTATTTATCAATAAAGTTTTGGAAATTAATTATTATTATATATAAAAATGTTGAAGATAAAATATTATGGTTTTATTTAGGATATTTGGAACTTATTAATTGTTATTTTAAAAAAATTTAAAGTTAATATTTATTATTTATAACGTTTACTATTATATAATATTCTTTTTAAGTAAATGATTAGAATTTGTTTATAAATGTTTTTGAGATTTATAAATACGGTTTTATAAATAGATGTGGATTATAAGAGGAATCTTATAACATGAGTTGGAAATTTCAAGGAAGATCGTAAAAGGGTAAAAAGAGTGTTATAAATGGTATTGGATATTTATAAAAGAATTTTAGAAATGGATTTATAGATTTATAAAAGGAGTTTTATAAATGGTTTTGTGGATGTATAATGGAGTTTATAAATGATTTTAGAACTGTATAAAAAGGGAAATCTTCCCCGATGTTTGGTGAATATACTTACACCTTTAAGATAAGTATATGGCTATTTTTCCAAGTATTGAGAAATAGTGATTTGTGGATATATATATTTGTAAAAAGGATTTTGATTCAAGTATTTACAAAGTGAATTAATGAAAGATTTATTAAAAGGAGGTTAGTGGTTGCTTCAGTGCTTAACCATTGTTGGTTTTCCTATGAAATTAAATCTATGATTGAATGTTTATTATTTGATAGTTAAATAACCGATTATCTAATTTGGACCCAAAATGTAACTTTGGAAATATCTAGAAAAAAACACATGAGTTATATGGCACAGTCATCTTCGATGATGTTGTACTGTGCTTATAAATCTCGTTTCGTTCTCCTAAGACAAGGTTAAGGAAGTCCGTCCACTAACGGTTAGGAGGTGATCTCTGCTCTTATCTTTGACTGTTTATTTCCAAAAGAACCGGGGTTGAGTTTACCGGAAATCATCAAATGTTATTTCGAAGAGACAAGGATCAGATATGTTATCCGGAAACCACTTTGATCCAACTCAAGCATTTCGGAGTAAGGACATCTTAAAGATGATGAAATTGAAGATGGAGATCTCAAGCCTTTTGTTCAGTCCTAGAACGAACTTGTATGGATGAATGTTGGCATTTTATTATTGCCTAGAGGCAGTATTAGCATTCCAAGTGGTAATTGCTATATAAAAGGTAAAATGTGGCCTCAAGCGTCATCAGCCGGGAATGACTAAAACATGGGAGATTCCGGGCTAAGTGTGTCTCTCCCAAGTAGGGTATGATCATCCCTATCTATAGTCGATATTATCTCTCATTTGTATGCTTCGGGGCACATTAACGGAGGGGTGATCATATTCGATACTACTAGTTAAGTGGTAGGCCGGTTTTGTGTTGGCAGAGAATCTAGTCCTCGGTGTTATTTTATCTAGAGATGCACCGTGATGGGCGGTACCCCAGTTGCCCAATCATTTAATGGAATCCATTCTCCAACACGAGCCTTTACGGTTTTAGTTGTATGCTATTGTGATGGTATTCAATTAATATAACAATTTCGGCTATGATTAATAAGTATTTATATCATAGACACTATTATAATATCAAAGAATTTCATAAGAAATGGTTTGGTTATCGTAAGATAAAAACTCATCCGTGTTTATGTACGGCGTGATCTTACGAGATACTTTTGATTTTTAAAGGTTTTCTATAATTTTAAAATCCAGTGGGTGTGTTTTTTCACGCTGGTTTTCCAGACTGACTCTTGTGATATTTTATTATAATGCTCGGGTCAGGCCAATCATATTTACAGATTGCTTTGGATGTATTGGAGCTCAGGAGACGAGTTAGAGGTCTTCAAGTTGTATTCATGATATGTTCTATTTCCACTGCTTTATTGTTGAAATCATCAGCATTTGTGAGGACGGATTGTTATAATCGTCCAGGTTGATGAATATGATTTGTTGTTGTACTCTGATGGATGTATGTATATAACAGTTTCTATTTCGTAAAGATCATTGACATTATATTATATATTGTTTCGCTGCGATTGTGAGATTCTGTGTTGTTTTTCTTTTCTTCTCTTCTTCTTCCTTCTTTTCCACTAATAATCGTGTTTTCCGACATTTAATTGCTCGGCACGCAATACAGTGGACGTATTAGTGTCGATTTTTGAGGGTCGAAAATCCTAAGCCGTTACAAAGGCGGAGAAGGAGAAGTGTGGATTAGTGTTAAAGGAACTTTAATCGTTTTAAATTGCAAACTTTTGGATACCATTCTTGGATGCAAATCTACCGGAATGGACCTTACTTTCAAGATTGATGAGCATGATCGTGAATATTTTCATAACATTTTCGAAGTTGATGATAATTTTGAGTTTAAAAACCGAAATTTCCATCCAAAAGCTAGAATTCTTAATCATCTTTTGCAACATACAATCATTCCTCGTTCAGGAAATTTTAATAATCCTACCTTGAAAGTTTGTAAAGCTCTTTTTTGCCATTTATGGTCAATATGGCATAAATTGGGCATAATTTATTTTGGATGTTGATCAGCAAAGATTGTACAGTATCCAGTAAAGATTGAAGGGATTCAGGATGTTGATATAGAGAATCAAGAGCTAGAGAATGAAGACTCGTGAGTATTGAAGAGTTCAAATTTTCAAGGTATTCCTAGTAAGTTATAAAGTCATAGATTTGTGTTAAAATTCTCATAACACTTCATCTCTCTCTCCCTCTCTCTCTTTTTAAATAAATTTTTAAATATTCTTTTCAAAACAACTTTTTAAATAGTTTTCAATTTCTTATACTTATTAATATTATTTTAGGTACCGTTCTTTTTGCAAAATGGGCAGTTAAAGTTCGCATCCACGTCGGACGCGTCCGACGAGTCGATACGGTCCTCCACTCCCCAGACCATTTCGCACGAACGGTTCAAAATGAAGCTTTCGTTGCCCTGTTTGTTTCCTACACTATTTTACACCCCGTGCCCTTTCTCCATGCCCCTTTCGTGTGCAAAAAAGAACACATTTTCCATTTAGGGAACCAACCCCTTTCCCTTCCCCTTTCCCGTGCCCATTTCGTTTGCCCCTTTCGGTTCAAAAAAGAAGGGTACCTTAGTTTTTTGATATTTTACTAAGTCACTGTTTTTATTAAATTTTGATTTATATTGGTTTATTTTTCAAAAATCTTACCATATAATTTTACTCAAGTTTTATTATGATTTAAAAGTGTATGAATTATATTTAAACATGTTTACAAAGTATCAAACTATTTTACAAAGCAATATATTTTCAAAATTACAAAGAGTATGTTGACATACTCTACCCTTATATGTCGACATCCTAGCCGTGATTTTCAAAAATCAAATTTCAAAAGCAATGTCTATTCGTCATACCTCTTCACGAACGGACATGACTGTTATTCCTCTATAAATACTTATCTTCTCAATGAATTTTATTATCATTTTTCATTCTTCTTCTCTCCTCTTTATCCTCTTTCATTTTCTAAACAAAAATATAACCATACTCTACCGAATTTCAAACAGAATCAAACTCAATCACCATTAGTTTAATTCTCTATCATTTGCTCATTGATTTCTATCATCTCTCTCTCACTCCAATCAAGATCAAAGCGTTATTCAAGAGTTATAAGATTATTTGTAATCAAGATTGTAGATCTGAGTTTGTAAAACTTTATCAAATCGAACTGCTATACTTGTGGGTAAGATTGTAGCCCGTAAATAAATCGGGTGTGCTTAGTAGCACATAAATCTAGTGCATGTGCTTGTAGCCCGGAAATCAAGTGACTCTACACAGAGGTCGGGACTCTGGATGATCTGTCTCGTCGCCTTGAAATCGAGATTGTATTTGCATTTACTAGTTGAAAAAAAATCCATTCAAGGAATTGTATGAGACTGGATGTAGGGTAACTTCGAACCAGTATAAAATCCTAGTGTGTTCTTTCCTTTTATTTTTTACTGCATTTTGTTTATTTGTGTTTTGATTTGGTGATTATTTCTGTGATTAATAATTGCATAATTATAAGTATAATTTCAAAAGATTTCAAAAAGATTCATATAAATTAAAAAACACTATTCACTCCCCTCTAGTATTAATTTAGCCTTAAGATTCCTATTCCGCAATCTTACAGGGATATTCTTCCACTTTGGCCAGCATCCAGTCATTCTGCTCTTAAAAGCAGCCTTAGAAATATCGAAAACAACATCCGAGGGCTCCAATTTAAAGCCTCTGTTTTAATCATGATATAGATATTTAATAAATCATGAATAATATATCATACCCAAACTATTTACGATGTTACAATAAATTTGATACTTACCCACTCGCTTTGCTTGTTAATGTAACTATGGAACGATCTACCTGCTGTGATTGACCGCCGCCATCACCTTCCGCGCCAGTCTCTCTCTGACTAGAAGAGTGGGAAACTGATGAATGTGAAGATCTCCGACATAGAAACATGATATTTGTCATAAACATTTTATTTTATTATGCGAGAACATACCATTTTATTATGGAAAAACATATCTTTTTTATGAGAAAACATATCTTTTTTATGAGAAAACATGTAACATTAATAATCACATAAATTACCTTATATCCAAACATACATTAATAATTAGTCTTCGTCGTTTTCTGATTCAGACTTTGTCCCATACTCTATATTATTTTCCTTTGTAGTCTCAAATGCTTCTACCAAAACATTTGATTCATCGTTTTGAGGCCCAAAATCAGTATGATCGTCGGTTATTATTATTTTATTATGTGTCTCAAGATCTGCCTGATAAGCTTGTTCATCTGGAGTATTCTTTCCATCCAACGTAAATATTTTCTTTTTTAAAAAAACTACCGACCATACGGAGCAAAATAAACTTGTAGTGCTTGTTTGGCTAGTACAAAAGGATCAAATTTATGATAAAGGGAGTTATGTTTTATTTCAATGAGATTATAATTTTTATGCACATTGATTCTAAAACTTAGAATATTGCTGAACCAATTACATCATAATAAAAAAAAATTCTCTACAAGGTCGTATAATATATGTCAATTTCAAAACCTGGGTTAAGGCACCGTAAAAATCATACGTATGATCATCTGGATCATCACTACCGTTACCAAATACACCGCCATTGTTCGTTAATTTTTCAGAAACGTATTCTTTGGCGTTGAATTTAAATCCATTGATGAAGAATATTGGATATGCCTTGACATTTCATTTTTGTCTCATCGCAAGATGTTTCATGTTAGGATTTCAATATACTTTAGGATAGATTAATCATGAAACCCTAGATCTGAATAGGTGGCCCATATTGATTCAATTGAAAAGAAATAGAGGAGTAAATGGGTTAGCGGAAGCCATACCTGAATTCATAGTTGTTGTTGGAAAAGTAAATTTGGTTTGGTTTTCCATCATTGACACAAACCCTAGACCTTATATTAGATCTGAATTCATAGTTGCTACTTTCATAAAATGATTAAGAGAAAGAGATAGATCTAAAAGATAAGAGTTGGATCTGATCTTCCAAATTGACATAAACCCTAGATCTGAATTATTTCCATAAAAGAGATTAGGAGAATAACTAGAGCTTATGTAATTCGGGGACCATAACCCCTTATTTATAATGTTGGCATTTTCTAATTTGGCCTTTAACAAAATAGAATTGCCCTAGTATCTACACATTAATACCATGACAATTATACCTATAAGTCTTTTAACTTTAATTCATAATGTGATCATTTTAATTAGGCTTTACACCAAAATAGCACGACACGTTTATTTTACATATGTGGCCCACATATTGAAATTTTCCAACAATCACCCCTTTGGGCCATATATGTAATAACCTTATAAATGTGTTTAACTTTATGAGCTCCAAAATTTGCTATTTATAACATAAGGTGTTTCTGAAGTAATCTCGTCCATTAACTATACTGATAAAGGATCAAAGTGGCTTTCGTTACATTTAGTGTAACTAAACCAATCAATGGTCACAAATACCAACACAATCAAACGACATAGATCAATCATGGATGCGTAGCATGGAAATTACATGAGATGTGATCTATACATGTCTATTTCCAACTGGTCCTACTTTAGTGAGATCAAAACGTTCAATATTTGAACAACCTAGAGTGCAAAAAAAACTTTATTACTTTATTTCTGATCAGAAAAAGAACTTGATATGTATCTGTAACCAAAGTATAGAGCAATGTGTCATATGATAGTACCAAATACAAACTCCCCCTGAACAAAAATTACACTGATTGGGCAAGATGCTCATGAAAGACCTTGGGTGATAATTCTTTTGTAAGCGGATCCGCCATATTGGAGTTTGTCATGGTATGCTCTATGAATTACAATCTATTTTGCACTCTCCCCTTACTGGAAAATAATATGTTGTTTATTGTTACAATATTACTTTAATGATCTTTCAATTTCTTTATTGAATAGTCCATTACTTTATGACAAAATTATACAATTATTTTCCATCGTTGGATGCTCTATAACGGAAAATAGCAAAGAAGGCTATAAGTATCTGTATGACAACTTTCCTTATATAGCTTCATCCAAAAAAAATAACAACAACAACAATAATATTATTGTTATCTGAAATGGATCTTTTGTACTCTTGGCATCCAAAATAGTCGGACTGTAATGCCTTATGATCTCCAACCAATCCGTCTTGAGCATATAATCCTTTGTTTCTTAAAGATATCTCGTAACCATTTTGGTTACTAACAATTAATTCACTTTTAGTGTCAGTAAGATATCTGCCAAATAATACACGCAATATCCATATGTCTATATGCTTTAGCATGCACTAGACTCCACACCGCAAATGCATGAGGAATCTTTTGCATTTCTTTAGCTTCAAGGATGTTCTTATATTACTATATAAGACAACATTTGTCTATTTTGGCAAAAGAGAATTGATTTGTAGTTTGCATACCAAACCTTTTTTTTTAATTTAAAGCCTTATCCACCCAGCCCTTTTGTGATAATCCAAATAGCACCCCATGAATAATAATGGTGTATTTGAATCCCTAATACATAAGGGTAATCCATAAGTGGTTTTATTAAGTTGTTTCATCAATGTCTCCATTGAGAAACACGACTTTAATATCCTTCTAATATTGCTTAAAATCATAATCTATGACAAGTTTCAAAATAATTCTAAAGAGTCTTTCAGTAAAACCGAGAATGTCTTTTTAAAAATAAAACATTGTTTCCCTTTTGAGTCTAGTCTTTTCTATGATAAGCCTTATACATTTTCACATTACCCACTTGATCCCTTTTTGTTTTGAATAGTTACTCATAACCAATGATCTTATTATCATAAGGTGATGGGAAAGATCTCAAACTTTGTTGTCTTTATAGATTTACATTATATATTCATACCTTAAATCCACATTTCAAATTTGTACCTTGTATGGATTAATGTAAGCCAAAGAATCATATTCGCCAATCCAATATTTATCTTTATGAAAAAATACTACATAGTCATCCAGAATAGTATTTCTTCCTTTTTAAGTGGATTTCCTTAGTGACCTTGCACTTTGAGGTTGTTGAGTCTATTTTCATAAAACAATAACCTTAATTTGAAGAAAATTTTGTTTGATATTGTCTTATTATGGTTCTTAATTTACTTCCTTTTAATGAAAGGAAATCAGTCCTATACATTATCCAAAGAAGTAATTGTAGTTGAATCAAAGATAATGATTCTCCTTAAAGACAATGATATATATCTTAAAATTTCATTTAGCATTGCCTTATTATGGTTCTTAATTTACTTCTTGTTAATGAAAGGAAACAAATCTTATACATTATCCGAAGAAGTAATTGTAGTTGAATCGAAGATAATGATTCTCCTTAAAAACAACGATCCGTACTTTATTTCTCCCCCCAAACTCAACATCCTCAAAAATTATAGCATTTCCCATCTTATAATTTTTTTTCTTTTCTTGGTGTGGGTTTATAAAACTTGTAGTTTTTTTTAAGTCACTTAGAATACTAACAAACTTTTTCCATCTTCGGTGGCACAATCTACAATTATTTAGTAAGCTAAAACATAATCATATTAATCACCGAATCAAAATTTGAGACTTCATTATAAAAGGTATTTAGCATAAGTAGATATACATACATACATAAATATATATATATATAAGCTATATTTTAAACATTAAGAGCTTTAATTCCAACAATGTTTGAATTTATTCATAAATCAATCTTATTATTTTTAAATGAACAATAATAACCCAATTTGTTCATATTAGAAATAGAAAACTGGAATCTATCTAAATGACAGCATAACAAAAAATATCAAATAAATCCAAAAAATATTACTGAAATCTCAATAATATCAAAAAAAAATCTAGTAAACTTTTCTTTATATATATGTATATCTTATTAAAGAAACAATTATAAATATATTTATATGTTATTTCTTTTCTTATAGATCCTTAGTAACTTCTTTATCCTTATTTATACATTTATGTACAGTGTACGATAAATAGGTACTTTCTATCTTACCTTAAGGAAACACTTTTCATTCTCAATAAAAAAAACTCCTTAAAATTGGTTATCCCTACGGATACCACATCCTTGAAAGCTTCTGAAATATTTTACTTTATGATCTTTTGACTCTTTCTTTTTGAATTGTCTCACCTTTGAATGTTCCTCATGATATTATAAGTGCATTCTAATCGCAAGAGCTAGATCCATGAAGTTAAGTAGAAACAACATGTTCTCTTAATAATCCTTAGAGTTAGTCCCAAATAAGATGAGTACGTTAAAATTGGCAAACACTTTAGTCAAATTAGTTGGAAATTGAACAAAAATTAAGGATTGATCGTATATGTGACGCCCCACCTCTATGCTCATAATAACAAAGAGTATTAAAAGAAATACTGTCTATTATTATGAAGAATAAGGCTGGATAGGAGCGGCCATCCGTAGTTGGCCTTACGCTAATATTGGTTACCTCGATAGGAGTGGTATATACTTTTCATTTTTCATCTTATTTATTTACTCCCATCGACATACCCAATTATCAGTATAAAACAAACTACGATGGTTCATAATAGTTTAGGACATTAGATATAATAATAACATAGATAATATAAGTGCGGAACACAGATAAAACAAAAGTCTCGTATATATATAACTGATGTCAGTTACAATATAGTTGACACGATACATATGATACAACTACAACTGTCGACTTTGTAAGTTATATATACAAGTACATTATCAACTAATATACGTGAATACATATCATCCTATATAATGACACGACTTCTACAAAATGACAAAGACAACTTCAGAAGATGTGAAAAGTCTTCAAAGCCTGAACAACAACTCAAAGAAGGGAATCTACAACCTGAAATAACTCGGGTCTGACCCGAGTATTAAATTCAAAAGAAAATAATACACGGGCCAGTCTAATTCAAACTCAGTTATTAGTGCATAGCAGCAATAATAATCAGATAGTCAAATAGACGACAGTCACAGAAATCTCGTATATCCAACTTCTCGATAAGAGAGTCGGATAACGGCGGATATACACTAAACAGTGTTAGACAACAAAACAGCAGATTTAAATCATCAACAAAGATAAGTGAGAAGAATATCAATGAAGATAATCATAAAACATCAGAATTGCCTAACGGCAATTTACAACAACAAAATAATCAATTTAAAACATCAACTCTGGTAGGGCTGCAGTATACGCACGCGTATACTGCCTCGCCACTACAACCGGAAACACACAAAAGGTCAATTAACCACAATCAAATGAAGATTCAAAACTCAATGCCACGGTCTCAAATATCAAAGCAGTCAGACATGGACAATGTGCACACATGCACGCATTGAAATTTCACAACTGATCGCGAGGTCAAACCCAAAATACTAGGTTCAACACAAGGAAATTCGAAACAAACCCAAATGTATTAATGCAATGCAAACCAACAAGGGACAAAATTGCATATAAAAAGAAACTGCAGTCATATTTGAGTACAAGGGCAATCTGCAACAAAACTACAGTCACCACAAGATCCCAAAGGCTACAGGTCAAGGAAGCAAAACAACAAACCCCAACTGGATGCTACAAGTATAGATTTAACATCAAAGTGGCAACTACACGGCCACAGTGAAGATCACAGTGGTTAGAAAACATGTATCCATAAAACTATAATGAACAAAGTAGAAGTGTACATGAAGCATCAGATCAGTCTTCAGGTCAAGGATAAACTGATCGAGCATGTACAAGATCAGTTAGACAGAGAACATGATGAACTACTGCCAACAATAACACAAATGCAACTCACAAGTACTCCAGACAGTCAGGACTAAATAAGAACTAAAGCCTGTATAGACAGTATGCACATGAACCAGACTACATGAAAATGAAGTGACACAAGTGATACCGAAAAAAGTGCAGACAATCAATACTCTGCATGTACAACATGTAGATGAAGCATGTACATGGTAAAAACTGCTATAACTCTAAACATCCCTTTAAATTGTTAAAAGAAAAAGGTACCCAAGTGTGGGTGGTAGTAGTGGAAGCAATGTGCAACCAGTATGTCGCAAATGCTCAGGGATGAACTTACAAATGGCCAGAGTCGAAGCACACTGGGTCAACAACCACTAGATTATAAAAATGCAGACATGAAGAAGTTGGTGCCAACAGATGGCAACAACTCAATCAAGCCATGAGTTATCAAAATGCAGACAGCAGTGAAGCATCAAACAAAAACAACTAATTATCATCATGTAAACTAACTCCAAAATATACTTAAGGCAAGTTCACAAATCATGGTACAACAGTAAGTTAAAGGGAAAGGCATCGAGGCAACATGGTGATAAAACTGCATTCAAGCATCGGGTTAAACCTACAACAGAGAAACCAACCGAAATCAAACTGTATTATTCAAGCAAATAGGGAAATCAGTAATCAAGGTCGAAACAATTTCCATCATTGAAGCCAACCAATACAACCACGAAACTAAAAGCAACCAAATTTTCAAACTCGAAATCGATGATTAAAAATCGAGTTAAAGCCTGGTAATAACAAAATCAATCTGAAGCCGTAAGCTACTGAGCAAAATCATGGAATCACACACTCTAAAACCATACTGAAATCAGATGCAATTGAAGCCAAAGCAAGCAAAGGGATTGATATGGCAATACAGCGAGTACATGAATGCTCAGTGCACTACAACACCAAGTGGTACAGGGTCAATGCTACAATTTCAAATCCATATGCAAATTGAAATAGGCAGTGACAACCGATGATATACAAGTCCAAAAATTCAAAGCAATATCCCAATACCAGGTTAAAGTGAATCAAAAAGAAACTGCAACATCAGGAAGTGCAGTCATGCCAATGACATCTATTATCAAAATCAAAGTCAAGTGATATCAAGTGCAAGTGAAGTACAACTATGTAGTGTTCAATACTGAAGCCACAAAATGCACATACACCCGACATATACATGAATGATCAGTACGACAAAGTATGAAGTACTCAACAAGCCAGCGACAGTGGAAACGATCACATACAAATCGAAAACATTATGAAGTCAGAGCCGAGTTTGACAGTGTCAAACGTCGAAGTGAAGAACTTATAACGCGAACCACCTCAAGTTCATAGGGACATGATTAAGACTGTGGCCAAGGCAATCAATCGAGACCGAGAACTTCTGCAGTGGTAATACTCAAGTGTTTACCAGAAGTCAAGACCGAAGTCACAAAAGGAATCAAAGTTCAGGTCAAAAACACTCGACAATTCAAACAAAACACAACAAGCGGTTCAACAAATCAAAGTGACCAAGTCAGAAATCAATGCTGAGAATATCAGGTTACGAAATCAACATCGATAAAAAAATCAAGTCGAACCCGAGACCACGAAAACAGTAAAAGCAAACAAGGTCGAACAAATTCGAATTAGATGTGAGCAATATAAATTACTCACCTTAGTCGCCAAATTGAAGTGGCCCAGAGCAAAGAGGAATCTTGGATCGGCAATTCTCTCAACTACTCGAATATTGATCAACTTGCAAGCCAAGTGGAAGAAGGCGCGGTGAAGAGACATCGATCAACAGAGCGTTGACGCCTTCGATTCCCAGAAGCCCTAATTTTGGGGACGAACGAAGGAGAGACGAGCCGCCATTATCGTTCGTATGTTTTGATTTTAGGTTTAGGGTTAAAACGAATGAAGTGAATCGGATGAAAAGAGGAACGAGCACACCCTTATCTCAACAAGGCAATGGGTTGAATAAATTAAAAGGGAACAGGTCCAATTAATAAAGATAGAAGAGAGAGTGTTAATGGGCCAAGATTCAATTGAAAGCCCGCATAACCGTTCAACAAATTTTAAAGCCCGCCCAACCTTTAACATAATTTAAACCCGATAACAAACTCCAATAATTATTAACAACCAATATAATCGTCATTTGACGATGATTGATTGTTATAAAACTCCGGGTAGTTACAGACTCCCCTCCTTATAAAAATTGCGTCCCCGCAATTTTCATAATTAAGGTCATCAACAGCTGTTATTCTTCCAACGTAAACTGGTTAAGTTAGAAAAATAAAGATCGAGAACAAAAATGCCAAAGAAATCTTTTAATTTCTTAAAAGAATTTCACAAATTCTCAACCAAATCTAATTACCAAATAGATAATCAGAATACAAAAATCACCAAACAGTAATATCTAATTATCGATACGATAATTGTAAAACAGCAAAAATCTAATTGTCAACAAAGATAATTATGAAACACAAATCGCAAATCGCAAAACCGCAAATATCTAGTTACTAAACTGGTAAGCAGAAAACAACAAGGGTCTAATTATCAAAAACGATAATCAGAAATCTCAAATCAGCAAATATTCGATTATCAAAAACGATAATCAATTTCAAATCAAAAATATTCGATTATAAAAAACGATAATCAAATTTCAAATCAACAAATATTCGATTATCAAAAACGATAATCAAATTTCAAATCGACAAATATTCGATTATCAAAAACGATAATCAAATTTCAAATCACAAATTTCGATTATCAAAAACGATAATCAAATTTCAAATCCACAAATATTCGATTATCAAAAACGATAATCAAATTTCAAATCAACAAATATTCGATTATCAAAAACGATAATCAAATTTCAAATCGACAAATATTCGATTATCAAAAACAATAATCAAATTTCAAATCGACAAATATTCGATTATCAAAAACGATAATCAAATTTCAAATCACAAATATTCGATTATCAAAAACGATAATCAAATTTCAAATCAACAAATATTCGATTATCAAAAACGATAATCAAATTTCAAATCAACAAATATTCGATTATCAAAAACGATAATCAAATTTCAAATCACAAATATTCGATTATCAAAACGATAATCAAATTTCAAATCAATAAATATTCGATTATCAAAAACGATAATCAAATTTCTCAAATCAACAAATATTTAATTATCAAAAGCGATAATTAAAAGCAACAAATATCTGATTATCACAAACGATAACAGAACTCATATCAACAAATATCTAATTATCACAAGCGATAATTAGAAACAACAAATATCCGATTATCAAAAACGATAATCAGAATCTCAAATATTTTAATTATCAATACGATAATTAAACCTCATAACATCAGATATCTAATTACCTGCAGATAATTAGAAACAACAAATATCTAGAAATCAATTATGAAGACTGGAAAATCAACATAAAAGCTTGGATCGATCCCATCAGATGGCGAGTTTTTAATTCGCCGCACGTGCATCAACAAATGGCCGAAGCCTACCAAGTACTCAACATAATTTTGGCGCCCAACAAATGACCCGAAGGTCCAACAAATGACCCGAAGGTCTAGTACTGGTATTTGACCCGAAGGTCCATCATATGACCCGAAGGTCCAACATAGTGGCTCGAAAGCACACGAAAGCATCAAATATTTCAATTAACGAGTCCGAAATTAACCGAAATAGCAAACGCACATGTCCCATACCACGTGTTTTACTAAATCTTTTGATTCTCTTCATCATTTCCTTGAAAGTGAAAAATTGTGTATTTTGTAAAAATACATTTCACATTCTCAAACGGACAAGTCCGGAATTAAGCGAATCAGTAAAAGAAAGGGGTCATAGTCCTCGATTTTGCTGAAACGTTTAAATCGCTTCCTTATTCTTTTGAAATCGCAAACTGTAAAATTTCTAAAAACAATTTTTATTTATTTTATAAAAATAACAATTCACACTCTCAACTGAACAAGTCCGGAGTTAAGCGAATCAGTAAAAGAAAGGGGTCATAATCCTCGATTTTGCTGAATCGTTTAAGTCGCTTCCTCATTCTTTTGAAAACGCAAACTGTTAAAAATTTATAAAACAATTTTCGTTTTAAAACGATTTTCCAATCACGTGATTAAAGCAACAACATCAGTAGCAATTTCGAGAAGAAAATTGCACTTCTCAAAACATCGTAAAACGAATCTCAAAATCAGCATTGCGGAATAACCGCTTGAAAATCCACTTTTAAAATTTTGACTGTTACTGAAGTCAAAGCGATAGAAATTTTAAAACGTCAAAAATCTCATCAAATTAATTCACATCAAAATGTGACATCAGTGAATTTTCATTCATTAAAATTATCAACAAAACCCTATGCTTCAAAAATATAGCACTGGTGTAAAAATCCCGTTATAAAAATAACGGCAACAAAATACGTTTCATAACCAAGCATCGGTTCAACGTAATATTAATGCAGTAACGTGCAATTCATATTTGCACGCACAATACAATATAAACAAAGAAATCATTCGTATGTATCTTCAATGAAGACAATTCAAAACAGCAAAATCTAATCAATAGATGATTAGTACAAAAGAAAACCAGCAAAGATCTCAATAAAAATCACATAACTGCAATTGGTTCGAATCCTCAATTCGGATTCGAAATTCTCAAAGAACAAAATAAACACAGCTATGTAAACAACAAATGAAATTCATATCAATTTCATATTTTGATTTTTAAATCAAAAAGATTATCAGTTGTACTCAACGAAGACAGTTTCACTGTTTCCGCTACGCACTCTGATAAACAGTACTCAAATCAATCAAATCAACAAAACACAATTTCACTATTATTTTTAAATAAAGATATTTAAAAATTTCATCCAAATTTCAAAACTTTAGTTTTGACTCAAAGTACAATAAAACATCGACCAATAGCTGTAACATATGTTCCATCCAAGTTATGTTTTATATTATGTCCATAAACCCCAAGCTCTGATACCAACTGTGACGCCCCACCTCTATGCTCATAATAACAAAGAGTATTAAAAGAAATACTGTCTATTATTACGAAGAATAAGGCTGGATAGGAGCGGCCATCCGTAGTTGGCCTTACGCTAATATTGGTTACCTCGATAGGAGTGGTATATACTTTTCATTTTTCATCTTATTTATTTACTCCCATCGACATACCCAATTATCAGTATAAAACAAACTACGATGGTTCATAATAGTTTATGACATTAGATATAATAATAACACAGATAATATAAGTGTGGAACACAGATAAAACAAAAGTCTCATATATATATAACTGATGTCAGTTACAATATAGTTGACACGATACATATGATACAACTACAACTGTCGACTCTGGAAGTTATATATACAAGTACATTATCAACTAATATACGTGAATACATATCATCCTATACAATGACACGACTTCTACAAAATGACAAAGACAACTTCAGAAGATGTGAAAAGTCTTCAAAGCCTGAACAGCAACTCAAAGAAGGGAATCTACAACCTGAAATAACTCGGGTCTGACCCGAGTATTAAATTCAAAAGAAAATAATACACGGGCCAGTCTAATTCAAACTCAGTTATTAGTGCATAGCAGCAATAATAATCAGATAGTCAAATAGACGACAGTCACAGAAATCTCGTATATCCAACTTCTCGATAAGAGAGTCGGATAACGGCGGATATAACACTAAACAGTGTTAGACAACAAAACAGCAGATTTAAATCATCAACAAAGATAAGTGAGAAGAATATCAATGAAGATAATCATAAAACATCAGAATTGCCTAACGGCAATTTACAACAACAAAATAATCAATTTAAAACATCAACTCTGGTAGGGCTGCAGTATACGCACGCGTATACTGCCTCGCCACTACAACCGGAAACACACAAAAGGTCAATTAACCACAATCAAATGAAGATTCAAAACTCAATGCGACGGTCTCAAATATCAAAGCAGTCAGACATGGACAATGTGCACACATGCACGCATTGAAATTTCACAACTGATCGCGAGGTCAAACCCAAAATACTAGGTTCAACACAAGGAAATTCGAAACAAACCCAAATGTATTAATGCAATGCAAACCAACAAGGGACAAAACTGCATATAAAAAGAAACTACAGTCATATTTGAGTACAAGGACAATCTGTAACAAAACTACAGTCACCACAAGATCCCAAAGGCTACAGGTCAAGGAAGCAAAACAACAAACCCCAACTGGATGCTACAAGTATAGATTTAACATCAAAGTGGCAACTGCACGGCCACAGTGAAGATCATAGTGGTTAGAAAACATGTATCAATAAAACTATAATGAACAAAGTAGAAGTATACATGAAGCATAAGATCAGTCTTCAGGTCAGGGATAAACTGATCGAGCATGTACAAGATCAGTTAGACAGAGAACATGATGAACTACTGCCAACAATAACACAAATGCAACTCACAAGTACTCCAGACAGTCAGGACTAAAGAAGAACCAAAGCCTGTATAGATAGTATGCACATGAACCAGACTACATGAAAATGAAGTGACACAAGTGATATCGGAAAAAGTGCAGACAATCAATACTCTGCATGTACAACATGTAGATGAAGCATGTACATGGTAAAAACTGCTATAACTCTAAACATCCCTTTAAATTGTTAAAAGAAAAAGGTACCCAAGTGTGGGTGGCAGTAGTGGAAGCAATGTGCAACCAGTATGTCGCAAATGCTCAGGGATGAACATACAAATGGCCAGAGTCGAAGCACACTGGGTCAACAACCACTAGATTATAAAAATGCAGACATGAAGAAGTTGGTGCCAACAAATGGCAACAACTCAATCAAGCCATGAGTTATCAAAATGCAGATAGCAGTGAAGCATCAAACAAAAACAACTAATTATCATCATGTAAACTAACTCCAAAATATACTTAAGGCAAGTTCACAAATCATGGTACAACAGTAAGTTAAAGGGAAAGGCATCGAGGCAACATGGTGATAAAACTGCATTCAAGCATCGGGTTAAACCTACAACAGAGAAACCAACCGAAATCAAACTGTATTATTCAAGCAAATAGGGAAATCAGTAATCAAGGTCGAAACAATTTCCATCATTGAAGCCAACCAATACAACCACGAAACTAAAAGCAACCAAATTTTCAAACTCGAAATCGATGATTAAAAATCGAGTTAAAGCCTGGTAATAACAAAATCAATCTGAAGCCGTAAGCTACTGAACAAAATCATGGAATCACACACTCTAAAACCATACTGAAATCAGATGCAATTGAAGCCAAAGCAAGCAAAGGGATTGATATGGCAATACAGCAAGTACATGAATGCTCAGTGCACTACAACACCAAGTGGTATAGAGTCAATGCTACAATTTCAAATCCATATGCAAATTGAAATAGGCAGTGACAACCGATGATATACAAGTCCAAAAATTCAAAGCAATACCCCAATACCAGGTTAAAGTGAATCAAAAAGAAACTGCAACATCAGGAAGTGCAGTCATGCCAATGACATCTATTATCAAAATCGAAGTCAAGTGATATCAAGTGCAAGTGAAGTACAACTATGTAGTGTTCAATACTGAAGCCACAAAATGCACATACACCCGACATATACATGAATGATCAGTACGACAAAGTATGAAGTACTCAACAAGCCAGCGACAGTGGAAACGATCACATACAAATCGAAAACATTATGAAGTCAGAGCCGAGTTTGACAGTGTCAAACGTCGAAGTGAAGAACTTATAACGCGAACCACCTCAAGTTCATAGGGACATGATTAAGACTGTGGCCAAGGCAATCAATCGAGACCGAGAACTTCTGCAGTGGTAATACTCAAGTGTTTACCAGAAGTCAAGACCGAAGTCACAAAAGGAATCAAAGTTCAGGTCAAAAACACTCGACAATTCAAACAAAACACAACAAGCGGTTCAACAAATCAAAGTGACCAAGTCAGAAATCAATGCCGAGAATATCAGGTTACAAAATCAACATCGATAAAAAAATCAAGTCGAAGCCGAGACCATGAAAACAGTAAAAGCAAACAAGGTCGAACAAATTCGAATTAGATGTGAGCAATATAAATTACTCACCTTAGTCGCCAAATTGAAGTGGCCCAGAGCAAAGAGGAATCTTGGATCGGCAATTCTCTCAACTACTCGAATATTGACCAACTTGCAAGCCAAGTGGAAGAAGGCGCAGTGAAGAGACATCAATCAACAGAGCGTTGACGCCTTCGATTCCCAGAAGCCCTAATTTGGGGGTCGAACGAAGGAGAGACGAGCCGCCATTATCGTTCGTATGTTTTGATTTTAGGTTTAGGGTTAAAACGAATGAAGTGAATCGGATGAAAAGAGGAACGAGCACACCCTTATCTCAACAAGGCAAGGGGTTGAATAAATTAAAAGGGAACGGGTCCAATTAATAAAGATAGAAGAGAGAGTGTTAATGGGCCAAGATTCAATTGAAAGCCCGCATAACCGTTAAACAAATTTTAAAGCCCGCCCAACCTTTAACATAATTTAAACCCGATAACAAACTCCAATAATTATTAACAACCAATATAATCGTCATTTGACTATGACTGATTGTTATAAAACTCCGGGTTGTTACAGTATATGCTCTATCCAATATCAGCCATAGTAAATTCAAATAATTGGTAAGTCTCTTCTCAAGATACCTAGCACAACATTAATATCAAGTCTTTGGACAGTAATATTAACTGTAAGTGGTACTCTTGTTGTAATGATCAAACACTGATAATAAATTCAAGTCAAATAACAATCTTCCTTTGGGCCGATTAGTTATTCACTTGTAAAACCTTATAATTATCACATATATATCACCACACATGTGTAAGTTATTCGGCCAAATATTAGTCTTCCTTTGGGCTGGCTAACATCCGCATGAATAAATACACACAAATATCAAACATTTTCATGAACAACTAAAATAAGAGAGGTCACTTTGGTGACATGTTATTTCAATTAGCTCACTTAGAATGTAATATATTTACAATTAGTTCGCAAAGAGACACCAAAAATATTTTGAATTTATTTCTTAGTGTATGTACAATATTTCAAGTGCTATAAATACTCCCAAAAGCATTGTAAGTCTATATGGCACTTGAAAATCTCAAAATTATAACTGTGGCACAACATGTTTTAATCATAGCTATTATAGTCTTTTACTTTAAGTATGTGGTTACATTCATGACATTTTATAAATAAGTATGATACAAGATATCATAAATAAATCACATAACAAATGTCACAGATGAACGCCAGAATTAAATGCCATATAAAATTATACATAAATGACATAGTAACGGTCATACTAAATAACATGCAATAGCTATAATGTACATCTGAACCATAATATAGCTATATAGAATGCTACTGTGTCACTTTATCTTTAGTTTATTATTTGAATACTTAATTAAGGTCAGTAACCATACATTTTGGCAAAATATGAAAACTACTGCTCCTTTTATTTTATGCTAACCAAAGCACGAAAGTGAAACATGTTTCCAACAAGCATGGGTTAAACATATAAAATATATGTAACTGTTAACATAAATGCACCAAATAATAAACCATATGTCTTTTCTTATTCCAAATACAAACATGCTGCATCTTTAAATTTATTGTAACCGACACATTTAGTGCATTTATGATAATAAGTTAATTAATTTATTACTATAACAACCACATTTCATGCATTTATGATAAAAAATAAATGCAATTGACCGGTATGTGGATTAATTTATTACCATAACAACCACATTTAATGCATTTATGATAAAATTAAATGCAGTTGACCGATATGTGGTCCAACGTATAAATTTATGTCATGTTAAAATTTATTTCAATAATAAACATAAACATAAACCTTTAAAGAAGCATACTTTTTTTTTAATTAACTAAAATTCCTGAAATAACACATACCATATATAAATATCCAAATTACTTAATCAAAAGTTAAGTAAGGTAAAATAATCATAGAATCAGATCTATATTTCTTGCATAAATGGTTACAAATTATGCATATCTTTTTATACCATTTATAAACATTAAAGAAAATGACTGTACATATCAGATCCAAAACATTCCTCACCTTAAAAAAATTCACAACTTATTTATAAAATATACAATAATAAACATGTGAATGCTTTAACCAATATAAATTATTTTTCAAAATTTAGAGGATGTTAGATTATTTCTCATAATTTAATAATTTTAAAATTCTATCCCATTTCATAAATAACATATAGATCATTTAGATCTATCTATCTTTCTACACCAAAATAATTTCATAAATTAGCCTTTTAATACCACAAATAATTGATATAAACCAATTCCAAAATCATCATCAAAAGGCTCTTGATGCATAGATCAAGCAGATCTGAAACTTAAGTAAGATTATTACAGGACTTCTAAAAAGAAGTTCAATTACTCGTAATTAAAAAAAAATCCAATGAAGTCAATGATGGGTGGCTCCGATACCACTTGTTAGGATTTCAATATACTTTAGGACAGATTAATCATGAAACCCTAGATCTGAATAGGTGGCCCATATTGATTTAATTGAAAAGAAATAGAGGAGTAAATGGGTTAGCGGAAGTCATACCTGAATTCATAGTTGCTGTTGGAAAAGTAAATTTGGTTTGGTTTTCCATCGTTGACACAAATCCTAGACCTTATATTAGATCTGAAATTCATAGTTGCTACTTTCATAAATTGATTAAGAGAAAGAGATAGATCTAAAAGATAAGAGTTGGATCTGATCTTCCAAATTGACATAAACCCTAGATCTGAATTATTTCCATAGAAGAGATTAGGAGAATAACCGGAGCTTATGTAATTTGGGGACCATAACCCCTTATTTATAATATTGGCATTTTCTAATTTGGCCCTTCAACAAAATAGTTGCCCCAGTATCTACACATTAATACCATGACAATTATGCCTATAAGCCTTTTAACTTTAATTTATAATTTGATCACTTTAATTAGTCTTTACACCAAAATAGCACGACACATTTATTTTACATATGTGGCCCACATATTGAAATTTTCCAACATTTCAATCCTTTGTCGACGACACAATTTCTCGGATCATAAACGTAGTTTGAAAAACAATCAATAAATTATTTACTGAGATCGCCGCATGGATGTTGTGATTCGTAAATACTGAAAATATTATATGTTGCACATATTCTTTATGTATGATTGAAATAAATATAAATTTAAAAGTTCACATATCGAGATTTATTAAGTAACAATACCTAACAAATGATACCACTTCAGCGCAATTAAGAAGTACATATGTTTTTGCCACATGGTAATTTCTGTAGTTCAACCATGTTACCATACGCTTTTCTGCAGGTCGACCATGTTGTCTAAAAACAAATAACATTACTTGAAAAGAATCATGTTCAACGCCTTCATAATTACGTGGATTGGTTTTCGTTGAACTTCAGTTGATTTTTTTTTCCGACTCTTTACACATGCGACCGGTTGATTTTTACAAGTGAACACATGAAAAAGGGGAGTGTTTGATTTTCGTTGAACTTCGGTTAGACATGGATCGTTGACACAGTTTCGATGGGCCGTTTTCATGAAACGATCGAATCGAACGCACTTCGGCGTTTCACACAATCAGTGGTTGATACTCTAGGTCAAATGTCACATTCCAAAGATCATGCAAAGAAAACTTCGTATCAATCAGGACAGTGGTTCTGTTATTGTATATTCTAATATAAAGGGTGATGGAACTCGTTTGTCAATGATAGAGTTAGAAGTATACTCTTGAGACAATTCTATAATTTATTTGTAAATTATTAGTTCTATAATAAAATCACGTTCGAAATAAAAAGTGTTTCCTTTCTGTTATATACTCGTTGTATTATGTTATAATTAAATAATTATTTAATTTAAGTAGACTCGGAGAAAACCTATAAATGATGTGTTTGTGATAGTAATTACAATTGTTATAATCATAAATATTTTATTACAATGATTAATGAAAGTTTTCTTTTTTAATTATATTGTTTAACCGCTTAATTAAAATATAACTAAAACAGATATACACTAAAAAAATAGTTATTTATAATAAACAATTAAAATATCAATTCCAAATTCTTTTTCTCCAACACAATAACGCGTTCCTCTTTTCCGAACCATTCTTCTTTCGAGCAACTCTTCGGTCACCATCTCCCATGCTAAACAATTTCACCCTTATTGTATATATAAGAATAATTTTGGGCGGTGGTTGCAATTTCCATGTTAGTATATCTTGCTTCGTGGCATGCTTGCCTTGTTATATCTCATTATTTAAGTTTGTCTTAGTTCGATAATTCATTGCATTAGAGACAATATCTTAAGATATATATTAATAAAATCATCTTGTCCCTGACTATTAGGTTCAAAATGATATTTTTATGGCAAGGCAGAAATGACAGGTTACTTTCGTTTTTATATGATTTTCTCATTCCATGTACCTGGACACGACAAAGTTAAAGGTCGACGAATACCAAAGACTATTCCTTGAGCTGCCTACAGTAATTAACTTGTAGTGTTCTGTTACTTAATTCCTTGTTCCAATGAAGAATCTAGTTAAATTGTAGAATTTTTTTTCTAGTTTCCTCTTCGTTGAGATTTAAACAGTACAATAGAATGGATAAATCCCCCTCCCCTAGAAAATATGACATATAACATGGTTACGTGAATGAAATCCCTCCCTCTTCTTAAGTGATAAGGAAGAGAAACTATATTTTTTGACAACCGCATACATGGAAAAATGGAGCGATTGATTTTTGTCGAACTTCGGTTAAATATGGATTGATGACTCGGTTTTGGTGGGACGTTTTCATGGAACGATCAAATCGAACACACTTCCACGTTTCATACAATCAGCGATCGATACTCTGGATCGAACATCACATTCCGGTGATTATGCAAAGAAAGCTTCATGTCGTCCAGGATAGTGGTTCCGTTATCGTATATTATATGATAAAGGGTAAAATCTGACAAACAGTTTCACAGTGTGACGAGCTAGTTGCCATTGATAGAGTTAGAGATATGCTATTGGAGCAATTCTGTAATTTATTATAAATTATTAACTTTATAATAAAATCTTGTTCGAAATAAAATGAGTTTTCTTCCCGTTATATACTTATTGTATTGTGTTATACTTAATTAATTATTTAATTTAAGAAAACTCATAAAAAATTTATAAATGGCATGTTTGTGATAGTAATTACAATTGTTTTAACTATGAATATTTTATCACAATGATTAATGAAAGTCGTCCATTTTAACTATATTATTTAACTACTTAATTAAAAATAATTAATACTAAAATATAATATCAAAAATATACAACTAAAATATCTATTTCAAATATTCCTTTCTTAACATAGCTAAGCATTCCTTCCTTTTTCCAAACCATTCTTCTTGTAACCACTCTTCCGTCTCTATCTGCATGCTAAACAAAATCACCATTAGGCTCTGTTTGGAAGTTTATTTTCTATCGGTTTTAACTGATTTTGTACGGTTCTGTATTTGAGGTGTTATCATAATTCATGCTTGTAAGTTTTTTTTTCACGTTGGTTTTGGGCGGTGGTTGCAGTTTCCATCTGAGTGTATCTTACTTCGTGGCATGCTTGCCTTATTATATCACATTGTTTAAGTTTGCCGCAGTTCGATAATTAATTGCATTAAAGACGCTATCTTAAGATATATAATACAATGACCTTGTTCCTGACTATTTGGTTTTATGGCAAAGGCAAAAACGACAAATTACTTTCGTTTTTATATGATTTTTTCATTCCTTTTGTACCTGGACGACAAAGTGAAAGGTCGACGAATACCAAAGACTATACTCCTTGAGCTGCCTTTGAATGAGAAAATATACAAAGCGTGTCAATATTAAATGAAGAATGTGATTAACATGTAGTATTCTGGTACTTAATTTCTTGGTCCAGTGAAGAATCTAGCTAAACTGTAAAATTAGAATTTTTCTTCTTAGTGTCCTCCTCGTTGAGATTTAGAATGAGTTCTTTCTGGAATGAGCAGAAAATCTGAGCGTTTGAATGGAGAATTTTATGAACAAAGAATGCGTTTATATGCTGCGAATGGAAAATCTGAATGGAGTATTTAAAATGCATATTTTAAAATAAAGGGGCTTTGCACGAAAGGTCCTTATTTCTGATTTTATTACAAGAAAAGTTCCTGTAGAAATAAGTATGTAAATTAGGTCCTGTTTTTTTTTAAATCATAAAGTGCAAATTAGCTTGCGTTTTTTAAAAATTTTAAAAATTTTAGAAAATTTTCAAAATCAGAAAGCCCATTGCGCTTATCAAAAATTTCAAACTTTTCAAAAATTTCAAAAAAAAAGAATTCAAAATGTGAAAGCGCAAACTAGCTTACGCTTTACTGATATAAAGTGCAAGATAACTTGCGTTTTTTAAAATTTTGAAGATTTTGAAAAAGATTTCAGAAACAGAAAATTGCAAGTTACCTTGTATTTTCTGTCAAATAAGTGCAAGGCACCTTGCGTTTTTTATTTTTCAATAATAGGGACTAAATTTATATATTCATTTATGTAGGAACTTTTCCTATAACAACATCAAAAACATGGACCAGTGCCTCTTTTCTTGTAAAATAAAATTGATTTATATTTAATCAATTATTTATTTTTTAATTAATAATATGTATCAATAATTTGCGAAAACTAATTAATTAAATTGTCAATTTTTAAATTTTCGGATTTAGTTCAAACCGACTTCATAATATAAAGCACTTTGAAAAGACCGTAACGACAAAAACTGCGTCTCGAACGACATAATTTCATTATACTAAAATACATATAATTTAGTGCGTATAATATGAATTTTTAACTTAATAAATATTGTATTAGTTTACTTGAAAATACATTCCTCATATTCTCGTTAATGGCAGCTTCCAGATCTAGATCTGGAGATTAGGGTTCTTCCCTTTTCTCCTTTTTTCTTCCGTTTCTTCCTAGTTTTCTTATTTTTCTCCGTTATTTCTTATTTCCGATCTTCACTTCTATCTCCTCACAACTGGAATCATGGGATCTTTGCGGGATGCGGAAGGTTGGGAGGAGGTGAGAAGGAAAAGGGGCAAGACGCCAATTCCTTCTGGTCCTGATCAGAGGCTTACACTGGGAGGGCAAAGATCAAATAGAACAGGAAGAACTGAGGGTAGGAGGGTGCTTTCGGATCAAGCTGGGCGGTCAGGTAAACCAAAAATTCCTAAACAGAAAGTTGCGATGTCTGGAGGTAATTCCAAAATCATTTTCACTGTTTCGGAGAATGCAAAGAAATTTTCGTACAGTGAGGCAGTAAAAGTAGGAGCGGTTGGTGATTTAGGTAACCTGGATCTGGAGTTTATAGAGCCTACTGTAGCGGATGGTAAAAGGATAGGTTCCCTTTCTGATGAAGCAATTAAAGAAGCGGAGGGAGGCTGGGATTTATGTATTTTGCTGTATGTGGTTGGGTATAAACCATGGCTCCGGACTTTTGAGGGATATGCTAATAGGGTCTGGGTAACTAAGAAGCCGTTTTCTGTCCATTCTAGGAATAATGGCTTCTTCGTAGTGAGATTTGGTTTGGAGGAGGATTGCAATAAGATTTTAAAATCAGGTCCTTGGTTTATGGACCGGAACCTGATTATTATGAAGAGATTGTCCCCAGATATGAGAACTGATAGAGATCTCCTTACGTCTTTGCCTATGTGGGTTAGACTTCCTGGTTTAAGTTTTAAACTATGGGGCAATAAGGCCATTAGCGCTCTAACTAGTACCATAGGAGTTCCTATTAAGATGGATGAGGCCACAACAAATAAATCTAGACTAGCCTTTGCCAGAGTTCTGGTTGAGGTTAATGTTAAATATGGAATGCCTAACTCCATTGAAGGAAAGGATGAGAATGGGAGGAGTTTCATTCAAGAAGTAGAATATGAAAATCCTCCTCCCATCTGTGGCAAGTGTGTTTGTTTCGGACATATAATTGATGAATGTCCTATGACTAAGACCTGGGTCCCTAAAGAGACCCAAGCTGCTATCTCAGATAAGCCTGGTTTAGCTGATCATGAAATTGAGTTTTCGAATATCCCTGATAAGGAGATAAACGCTGGAGGCCCTTCTATCTTTGATGATTCTGATAAGGGAGCCAAGAATGATGTAGGGGATGTCCCCTGTAAAAATGTAGTGACGGAAGTCTCAGAAGATAGGGAAAATTCTACAAATGTAATAGTTATTTCTCCTCAGGAACAGAATTTGGGGAAAGTTCTATCCTCAGTAGAGCGGGGTGAGGGGGCAATTTCTGAAGATACAGAGTCAGATCATGTTACTACTACCGAAATAGGAGTCAGTGAAGAATGCTCCAATGTTCCTCTGGCCAAGTCGGAAGGTCCTCCTGATCAAGGAGCTAGGGAGCCATTCATTCCTGCTTCTCCAACTACCCCGGGAGCCATAGATCTGAGATCATCTCCTCCAAAATCACCATCGACTCACATATCTATTCTCAAACGCCCATTGTCATCATCGGATCATAATTCTATTCCAATATCCTTAACTTCTACTGATTTAGTTTTTGATGATGAAACTTATAATAATGTTAATTTTAGGAGAGGGACTGATCATTGTTTTTTATTATAGGTACAAGAGAATCTGGATCAGGACATAGGAATGACTAAAGTGGCAGAGGAACAAAACAGTTATGATAATGTAGACACAGTTCAGGAGGAGATGGAAGAACAGCTTCTTCCGAAGCCTCAAGATATAGAGTTTGATTATATTCAGAAGGATAAGTTGGTCCGTAAGAATCCCAAGTGGGTTTAGATGTTAGGTATTTCTTCTGAAGACAATGGGGAGTCCTCGAGTAGTAGATTATCGAGGACCCGAAATAATAAGGTTTTATAATGTATGTGGCCTGTTGGAACGTTAGAGGGTTTCATAACCCTAACATAATGGGAGAAGTGAGGAAAGTTATAGACAAGTTCAAAATTAGCTGTTTTGGTATTCTGGAAAACAAATTGTTGTTTCCAGAGATTTTGAAGTTGGAAAAAACGCTGGATGACGGATGGAAAATAATAAGTAATATATCTTGCTATTTTAAATACAGGATTATGGTTCTTATAGACGGAAAATCTTGGGATTTCAATTTTATAAGTATGAGTGACCAACATATTTCCATTGAACTGATCAACTCCTCGAAATTTAGATGCAATTTGACTTTTGTTTATGCCCAAAATTTTGTTGAATTAAGGAAAAGATTATGGAAGAACCTGCAGGAGGATGCTATAAATATTTATAGGCCATGGATGGTCCTTGGGGATTTTAATTGTATCCGTAGACCCTTAGAAAGACAGGGAGGTAATCCAGTAACTTTTAATAATTTGTTTGAATTAGATGATATGGCTTTATATACTGGTCTTAATGAGATTAATATCAAAGGTTACGAATTTTCTTGGTGGTCGGGTCCGTGTAGAAATATATTCTCTAAAATTGACAGGGTGTTTGCTAACCTAGACTGGATTAACTTATTCCCTGATCTATCAGTTGAATTCTTACCTCCTACGGTGAGTGATCATAATGCTATTCTCGTCTCATTTACCTCTATCCCTAGGGTTAAGAATAGTCCTTTTAGATACATGAATCATTGGTCTTTATGCGATCAATACTTTCCACTGGTTGAGAAACTTTGGGTTACCAATCAAATCGACAGACCTTTGTTTCAAGTTATTAACATTCTCAAAAATATTAAGAGGGAAATCAAGAGATGGAGTGCTAATTCTCGTAACATCAAACAAGAGGTGAATGTTCTGAGAGAGAAATGCTCTAGTCTTCAGAAACTTTTGGAAAATTCTAATGATCACAACTTAGCTTTGGAATTTCAAAATGCCAAGACTAATTTGGATACAGCACTAAAAAAAGAATTCATATCTGCCAAACAAAAGGCTAAATGTGACTGGCTGATGATGGGTGATGAGGGATCTTCTTTTTTCTACGCTAAAATGTCTAACAGAAGAAGTAGAAACCGTTTGACAAATTTAAATGTTGACGGTAAGGTGGTATCGGATAATAAATTTGTCGAAGAGGCTATTGATTTTTTCAAGCAAACTTATAATCAACCCTTATGTGATCATTTCCTGAAGTGATTTGCAAAATGGTTATATCTGAGTTTGGGGCTAATTTTTTAAATGAGAGTTTTTCTTTAGAAGAAATCAAATATGCCTTGTGGGATATTAAAGATTCTGTTTCTCCGGGACCGGATGGTTTTAACTCGTTGTTTTTCAAGACTCATTGGAATCTTTCGAAAGACATTATTTATAAAGCTTTAAATGATATTTTTCAAAAGGGTCTAATCATTAAAGAGTGGAATCACACGTTTATTCATTTGATCCCAAAAAAAGATCATTCCTCCTGTATTCAAGATTTCAGACCAATTGCCTGCTGTAACACTCTATACAAGGTTCTCTCCAAAATCCTGTGTAATAGACTGGGTCCTTTTTTGGACAAGTTGGTATCCCATAACCAGACAGCATTTATCAAAGGTAGATCAATAGGGGATGGTATTTTGTTAGCTCATGAATTAATTAGAGGTCTCGGAAGAAAGGATAATAAATACATGTGTATTAAAGTTGATTTAAAGAAAGCATATGATTCGATTAATAGAGATTTTGTTATTCATATGCTAAGAAGCTTGGGTATTACAGATAAATGGATTAAAATTATTGAAAACCTTATTAAGACTCCAGTTTTTTCTATCATTGTTAATGGTGAAGCGCATGGTTTCTTTAAAGGTTCTAATGGTCTCAGACAAGGAGACCCGCTTTCTCCTATCCTTTTTACCCTGGTGATGGAATACTTTACGCTACTAATGGAGGAAAAAGTTAGGGGTGGTCTGATCTCTCCAGTTACGGACTTTGGTAACAAATTGACTCACTTGATTTACGCAGACGATATCATTCTTTTTACTAAAGCCAATGTGCAAACTGCGAATGCTATTAATGAAGTTTTTAAAACCTTGAAAAGGGTCACTGGTTTGGAGTTAAGTGCGGAGAAATCTAACATCTTTTTTGGGAAAGGGGTGGATAGCTGCACATACATCTGTTCTATCCTCAACATTCAACAATCAACCCTTCCTATAAGGTATTTGGGTATTCCTCTGTCAAGTGCTAATTTGAGGGATAAGGATTGTTCTCCTTTGATAGAGAAGATCAAAGTTAGGATTGGCAGATGGGAAACTAAAATGTTGAGTTTAGCAGGGAGACTGGAACTTATAAAATCTACCATATATCCTATAATACAATTTTGGATGCAATGTTTCTATCTTCCTGTTGCTACTGTTCAAAAGATTAAACATATGATATTAAATTTTCTTTGGAAAAGTCGCAGTAGTAAGATCCCTTGGGAGGTCCTAAGTAGACAAAAAGAAGAAGGAGGTTTGGGTCTGAGAAACTTAGAAGAGATGAACAAAGCGCTTTATATCAAATTGATTTGGAAAATCATCAACTTAGAAGGTAGTTGGGCGGTATTCATGCATGGTAAATATATAGGGCTTAAAAGTTTCTGGGATACTAACCAGCGCTCGGATGACTCTGGAGTGTGGAAATTTATTTTAAAAAATAGACATGAAGCCTTGAATTGCCTTTCCCTTAACATTGTAGATGGCAAAACTACTTCGTTATGGTTTGATCCTTGGTTAAATGGGAGTTCTATTATGGAACGCATTGGTAGGGATACTGCTTTTAGAACAGATACAGAAAATTTAACGCTTAGCAGGATTTTAAGAAACGGTGAATGGAAGTGGGACTTGTATAGCTTTTTATTTCAAATCCAAACTAAAATTGAAGATGTCAAGATTCACAATAACAAAGAGAGGGATTTTTGGTCTTGGAAGTGCTCTAAAGATGGTCAATATCAGTTTAAAAAAGTTTGGAACTCGGTTCGAACTAGGTTTGATACTAAATTTTGGGCGTCTATGGTCTGGAACAAAATTCATGTTCCTAAAATGGCAGTATGCCTTTTTAAAGCCATAAATGGCTTTCTCTTGACAAAAGAAAGATTAATTCAGAAGCAGATAGTGGTGGATCAGAATTGTGTGTTCTGTAATAGTCACATTGAAAATATAGATCATCTATTTTTTCAATGTGACTTTACAGAAAAGATCTGGTTTTGGAGTTGTAAAAAGTTTTTCATAAAGCCGAAGAGTTCGTTTTCTTTTATCCTGAAAGAGGATTTAATGAAAATAGTTTCTATATCTAGCTCTCAAAATTTCAAGTCAGATTTGTTTCAACTTTCACTTTCAGTTTGCGTCTGGCATATTTGGAAAGAAAGAAATGAAAGGATTTTTCAGAATCGTTTTACTGATGGGTCGAAGGTTTGCTTAAAAATTTTCCAGACTATGAACATCAGAATGGCTAAATCAAAATATTTCAAAAACATCACTGGCATGAACTCGGAAATAGCTTTGAAATGGGGTTTTACCTCCCAACGCTGAATTGGGGATATTATCATAATTTCTGTTTCCTTTGCCACATTCCTGTTCTTATGTCTTCTGGCTCCAGATTTCGAGTACCTGTTTTATTTTACAATGCTTCCTCTCCCTCTCTAAATTACATTATTATTGTCTTTCATACATAACTAATCAGTAGCTATTAAGTTGATTGATCTGCAGGTGGCAAAATATCTGTGAATTCGTCCTGGACAACAAGACATTGATTTATTATGGACAGATTAGAAGCTTAAAAGGAATCAGCTTTACTGAGGACAAAAGAAGCTTAAACTTATCTTGCTAAGTGACGTCTTGAGGAAGAGCAGAGTTTCCTATGGTTTTGCAAAATTCTCAGATCTGTGATCTCAGATCTAAACTGTTAAGTTTATGTTGAAGGCGTTTAAGAGATTTTTCAGCATCCCTGTCCTGGTATCATAGAAAACCTCGTTAGTTTGAAGTTTAAGGAACAAAGAAGAAGACATTTCAGATAGTATACTTACTCAAGTTTTCTGGAGGGACTGTAGTTCGAGTTTCAGCTGTTTTCTTTTAGAGAGTTCGTTGTTGTTTAGTCGTCACAGAAGTTAAATGAGGAGTTTAGATCCTTGATGGCAGCCATTACTGTTTCTCGCGGAGCTTTTTTGGAAAGAGATGAGTTATGAAGAGAATGAAGAGTCGTATTGCAGTTTTCTTTTACGAGATGTGTTTGGAACTTTCTGGAGGCTTCAGTTCTTGGGCCTGCGAATGGGTGTTGGGTTGTTTCTGTTTTGGGCCCAACGTGTATAGTTTTGTTCTGAGTGTTTGTATTGTCTTTTGTATTGTCTTTGGGTTTGGTATTGGCTTTTGTTTTTTTTGTCTTGTTGGACTTGTTTTTATATTCTTAATAGAAAAGTTTGAACCCTTTTTCAAAAAAAAAATATTGTATTAAAATACACGTAATTTAAAATATAATTAAAAAGAACCGATGGATAATTTTCAAATGTGAATGTTTTCGTATCCGCATTACATCCGTCTTTTCGGATATCAGATACTTATCCACTTTTTAAATACGGATTAAGACGGTTTTGGAGTTTATTTAATTTAATTAATTAATTTTTTTTTTTTTTTGAATCGGTTGGCAGCCCTGCATTAGTAGCAGAAGCACTCCTGCTAAATTTTGGTAATTCATGTTGCATTGCATCCAATCTAAATTACCATCGACTTGGAATAAGTATGCTAGGGTTATGTTATCAGGTCGGTCGGGTTCAGTATATGGGCCTTGTAAATTTAATTGGCCTGTACGCTCTTATGGGTTTAAGCCACTTTTTAAACATTTTCATGTCCAAAATAAAACGGTCACTTTTGAAACTGTAAAACCTGTATATCTAATTGTATTGTTATTTGTTTTAAATGTTGAATATTAATACATTATTTCAAGAAAGTGAATTATTCACTGTCGTTGTTTTAGCCACAAACTTTTAAATAAATGCCATATTAGCGAATCTTAAATTAGTTTCAAACGTTATCAGCTTAAACATGCATACATGGTCATCTACACTAACATGTTTTAAGAGTCACGTTTCCAATTAAATCACATAAAATGAATGTGGTTAAATGTAAGTATGGACATTAATAGCATTTTATCTTAGTTATACAATTGAGGTAAATTAGCAAAGTAAAGATAAGTTTAGGGCACTACTACAACAATACGAGATTAAAATAACTTTTAATTGTAGGTACCTTTTAATTAGAAAATATACGTATAGTTTACTCTTACTTTGAGTGGAAATTATAATTACCGATTGTACGTAATCTATAATTTAGAAGGTGATGTTTAAGTTAATGGTTTACCGATATATTATCTGCTTATCAACATTATCACCAACATAACTGAATTGCAATTTGCAAATCATAATATAACCCGTTTTAAGATGTAGGTTTGCAATTAAATCACATAAAATTTTGCTTTGTGTGAGACTATTTAAGACGTTAAAACATGAGATAACTAGTACAACCGCACAACGGTGAAGAACCGACTGTTCAAGTGTGCAATTAAAATAAACTTATTGTATATATTTTTATTAATTTCCACAAATAATAATAACACGGTGAAACTTTTTATTATTATTGGAAACGAAAATAAAATTATTTAAAAAAGAATGGTTTAAGAGGAATTACGAAGATATATTACAAATAATAGGTTATACTAGTTTATGTGCAATAAGAAAATGATGGCTTTTATTTATGTAATCACTATATAAGTGGACTTGGCCTATCTGTAAAAAAAAAAATTTATCCACCTGATAATGATTTTATGGAAAGCAATAGCAAAATAAACAATCCAAAGAAACAAAGCTTTTTTAGTATACTTGAACAACACTTTTGAGAAATTAGTTTAAAGGATAATTTTCGAAAAAATGATAAAAGAAGTTATCATTTTCAGTTATACAAAAATAATAATAAAAATTTATCATTTTTCAGTAAATTTTCCTTCAAATTATTTATTTAGGAATATGATCCTTAAAATTTATTACAGAGAAATCATTCAACCTAATTTCTACGTACATAAAACTTACTATTTTAAATCACAATCTTTTAGTTGGAGCTTGACAATAAAAAAAAAGTGGGCTCTCTTTTACCACTTAGCTGCATATTGGCACCTAAGCAGCGTAAGAAGATTTTGAGTACTTTATTAAGCGAAATGAGATGCAGTTAAAAGACTAGGATTTGTAGCCACCTAAAATTTTATTTTATTTTATAATTTTAAAGCTGAATACATTTACTCAGCTCATTTCCTAGAGAAAATCAAGTATCACACATTGCATAAGAGAGTTTAGTTTAACAAAAAAACATGATACATGAAAGAAATGATATAAACCCAAACTACAATCAATTGAATTACGCGAATCCTCTAAAGCCTATTCTACAATAGTATCATTTAATGTTACAAGCATAGAAAGGAAGAATCCGAGTCCTTCGCATATAAATCAATATCACTCCACTCTCAAACTCCCATTTTATCTCCACATCAATCGGTATTCTCCTACTCGTCGTCATCGGGAAAAATCACAGCCAACAACTACTTAAAGCATCTTCAATCTTGATGTTATTACAGCATAATGTCAATGCCACATGTATAATGGCATATCCGCATTCGCATCGAAAATCATTTTCGGATATCGGATATCCGCGATGCGGATACGGACGGATACAGAGGGATATCAGATAATTATCATATTCACTAACAACCGATAAATCAAAAATTATAAAAAATATATTAGTTTAACATAAATATTTTTCAATTCCATCGATTATAAAAGTGTTAAAAATTAACAAATATGATGATAATAAATAGTTTCGAACAATTAAAAAGCATTAACTGCATATAATATAAACTACTAACTTAATAAAATAATAAATAAATATTTTTTACTGCATTAAAATACACATAATTTGAACTACAACCTTGACAAAAACCGAACGGATAATTTTTGGATGCGGATGGATGTCTTCGTATCCATATCCATTTTTTCGGATATCGGATATTTATCCGCTTTTCGGATGCGCATGTAGACAGATTTCGATTATCAATGTACTATGGGTTTTTCTCATAAACAAGTCACAATGGTCCAAATTTTGCTTGTATTTTCCTTTGAAATTTTGATGAGCATGCATCCTGTGCACCCAGGCTTGGCCCAAGACATAGGCAAGGGATACATTTGCCTAGGGCAACACTTCACGCAGGGGAAACAAACCGAAAAAAAATCGATTTTCGTATTTTATACTGCAAAACGTGAATCCGCTATCCACCCCGAATTCCGTTCAACTGACAAATCAGCTTCGCCTCAGGCCCTCAATCCTCAAGTCCATCTTTGCTGCCTCGTCCTGGTGTCCATCGTTGCCTCGTCGTCAATTTTGTTAGGCCGATTTCTCTCTTGCCCTAATTTCCAAATCCTAGTTTCTAAATTATGTGAGTTTATGTTTATTAATTATCAGTTTATGGGGTATTGATTGTTTGTTGATTGAATACCGATTTTGATAACTTTGTTAGTTTCTGAAATATGAATAACAATGAAAGTCGCAAACAATTGACTTTTTTATACCGATTATGTTAGTTTGTTGTTTTTTTCCAGATCCTAGACTAAGTTAACTTAAGAAAAATCAAATGCCCTAATCCCTAAATTAATTTTTTGATTTGTCATTTCACTAATTTGTATATAATTGCATAAGAATTGGCTGTTAAATGTTAACTAAACTTTATTCGGGTACAATACAAATTTCCAAAAAATATTTTTTTCGGGTACGATCCAAATTACAAATTAGCTAGTTAATAATTCATTTTATGCTATTTGATGTTAATTACTAATTAGCTAGTTAATAATTGATTGTTTTAAAACATTTGAATTATTGTGTTATGCAATTAAAACGTAAATAATACACAATTGAAATTTGCTATATTAATATTGTGTTATATCACAATTTGAGATAGGAATCGAAGACAAAATTCTGGATGTCAAAATAGAAAAAAAAAGCAACGGAGAGATGAAGAAACAAAGTTATTAGTTGGCTCAATATCAAATTTATTTCAAGCAAGAAATAAAAAAATTCAAATTTCAAGTCAAATTGAAGAAACCAATTGGAAGGAGGATGAGAATATAAATATCAATATTGACAATGATGAAGAGCCTATAAATGAAAATGTTGATGTAGAAATTGACAATCAACATATTGTAGAAGTTATGCAGGATGAAAATAATGAAGATGTTGGCAATTCTTTTGATGAAGATGGTAATGATACAACCACAATTGATCTTGGAAAAGACGTTGATGTTAATTATGATCCGGGATTATGGGGAATAATTAGTGATACCAAAAGAATTATGCTAATTCAACATGGTCCGATTAAGATTTTAAAAGAAAATGATGTATTTCCAAGAAGCAAGATTGATGGTAGACATTTTTCTTCTAAACATTACATTTTTGTTGTAAACTTTTCAAGCATACACAAAAGGTATCTCAATTGGCCGGTGAAGGCCGGTGAAGGATGCAATGATTGGCATAATTTATCTAAAAAGTTAAGAGAGCATGAAAGTAATCCATCGCACAATGCAAATCTTATAAAATGGGTTGATTTGCATAAGGGACTTCAACAAAAGAAAACAATTGATAAAGCAATGGAAGCTCAAATTGACCAAGAGAGACAATGTTGGAAAAAAGTACTTGTGCGTATAATTGGCGTTGTCAAAACACTTTCTAGAAATAACTTGCCATTTCGTGAATCAAATGAGAAGATTTATGAGAAAAATAATGGACTTTTTTGTCAACTTATAGAATTTGTGGCCGAATTTGATCCAATTATGGAAGACCATCTTAGACGTGTGGTAAACAACGAAATAAATCATCATTATCTTAGCCATAAAATTCAAAATGAATTGATAAGTTTGTTGGCCAACAAGATCAAAATAACAATGCTTGCAAAAATAAAGAAAGCAAAATATTTCTCCATCATCCTTGATTGCACTCCGGATTTAAGTCATAAGGAGCAAATGTCAATTATTATAAGATGTGTGAATGTTGACGATGCAAGTGATATCAATGTGGAAGAATACTTTCTTGGATTCATAACCGTCGACGATACATCCGGACTTGGTCTTTTTAAAGAACTTGAAAATGTTTTGGATAATCTTAAACTTGATATTAATGATGTGAGAGGACAAGGGTATGATAATGGTTCGAATATGAAAGGTAAATTATTAAATTTAATATAATACTCTTAAACTTGATTTTAAACTATTGACTATTATGTTAACTAATTTTATTGAATTTGTAATAGGTAAACATCAAGGGGTGCAAAAAAGACTACTTGATGTAAATCCTAGAGCTTTCTACATTTCATGTGGATGTCATAGTCTAAATCTTACATTATGTGATATGGCGAAATCATGTATGAAAGCCAGAAACTTTTTTGCACATGTGCAAAAGATTTATACTTTATTTTCTGGCTCAACTCATCGGTGGGAAATACTCCGAAGTCATGTGAAAGGTTTGACTTCAAAACCATTATCTGCAACCCGTTGGGAAAGTCATATTGAAAGTGTTAAAGCAATAAGATTTCAATCATCGGAACTAAGAGATGCTTTGATTGATATTGCAAATAACTCTAAAGAGGACATTGTGATGATGGAGGCAAAAGGATTGTGCCAAAATGCTTTGGAAAATTTCGAGTTTCTAATTAGCTTGTGTATTTGGTATAAGATATTAGACAATATTAATCGAGTAAGTAAAATACTTCAACGAGAGGAAATGCATATTGAAGATGCAATCTCCAAAATTAAAGAGCTGGTAACTTTTTTTGAAAAATTTAGAGAAGATGGATTTGAACCCATGATGGAGGAGGCTAAAGAAGTTGCAAATGATGTTGGCATTGATCCTAAATTTTTTGAAAAGAGAATTGTGCGTAGGAAAAAGCAATTTGATGAAGACATCGTAGAGAATTATAATAGACAATCTCCAGAGGAAACTTTTAGAGTTACTTATTTTCTACAGATAATGGATCAAGCTTTAACTTCGCTTAGAGATCGGTTTGAGCAATTTAAACATTATGAAGGAATTTTTGGCTTTTTGCTAAACTTGAAATTCAAAAATGTTAATGATGATAAATTGAAGGACTATTGCATGAATTTGGAAGATTTTTTAACGCATGAGGAAGAGAAAGATATTTGTGGTAATGAGTTGTTTTATGAGCTTCAACAATTAAAAGAAATTCTACCATCGGAAATTACTACATCAATTAAGAGGAGCGCTCATGTAAGTAATTAATATAATAAATTTCTCTTATTTTTCTAGTACTTCGTTGAAAATAAATATAAGTTTAAAGCTACCAGCCGATACATCGGAATTCTGGTGTATTGGGTCGGTACCGGTCAGTGACGATCTGGAACTGAAGTGAAATTCCGATTCTGGATTATTTAACAAAAATAAAAACAAATTCGAATCTAACAGTAATCGAATACTCATCTCAATTAAATCAAAACATCCTTCTGCAATACTTTTCAAATTCGAGCTTTCGTTAGTGACGAGTTCCATTCAAGCTAGACCTGTCAAAATATGACCAAACCCATTAACCCAACCCATTTGCTCCATTTATAAATGGGTTGGGTTAACCCATTTTTGAATTTTACTAATTGGGTTATGGATTGGATTGATCCATTTTTAAAATGGTTATAAATGGGTAATTCATTTTCCCATTTAAAATTACATTTTCATATTTGAACTCCGCCTAGTGCAGAAGTCGCTATTTTTTTATTCAGACTGCAATAACTTCTTCATACTAATTCGGAATTGGGGGAGACTTCGACTGATTAACTCCCACCTAAATTACGGACAATATAGAACACTCGGATACTTCATATTGTTAACGCACACTGTAGTTCTCCATGGAGACTGACGGTTGTACTTAGAAAATAACAGGCTACCACATCTCCATATTTGAACCCCGCCTAGTGCAGAAGCCGCTATTTTTTTTGTTCAGACTGCAATAACTTCTTCATATCAACTCGGTATCGGACGAGACTTCGACCGATTAACTCCAACCTAAATTACGGACAATATGGAACACTCGGATACTTTATATTGTTAACGCACACTGTAGTTCTCCATAGAGACTGACGGTTGTACTTAGAAAATAACAGGCTACCACATCTCCATATTTGAAATCCGCCTAGTGCAGAAGCCGCTATTTTTTTTGTTCAGACTGCAATAACTTCTTCATATCTACTCGGTATCGGACGAGACTTCGACCGATTAACTCCCACCTAAATTACGGACAATATGGAACACTCAAATACTTTATATTGTTAACGCACATTGTAGTTCTCCATGGAGACTGACAATTTTACTTAGAAAATAACAGGCTACCACATCCCCATATTTGAACTCCGCCTAGTACAGAAGCCGCTATTTTTTTTGTTCAAACTGCAATAACGTCTTCATACTAACTCAGAATCAGGCGAGAATTTGACCGATTAACTCACACCTAAATTACAGATAATATGGAACACTCGGATACTTCATATTATCAACGCACATTCTAGTTCTCCATGGAGACATACAGTTGTACTTAGAAAATAACAGACTACCACATCCCCATATTTAAACTCTGCCTAGTGCAGAAGCCGCTATTTTTTTGTTCGGACTGCAATAACTTCTTCATACTAACTCAGAATCAGGGTAGACTTCGATCGATTAACTCCCACCTAAATTATGGACAATATGGAATACTTGGATACTTCATATTGTTAACGCACACTGTAGTTTTACATGAAGAATGACAGTTGTACTTAGAAAATAACCGACTACCACATCCCATATTTGAATTTTGATGAAAATTAGAATTAAATTTTTAAATTTTCATTTTTATCGAAATTCAAAACGTAAAAATTGAAATTAGAAATAGTTTATATTTATTTGTTTTTTATTAGTCAAATCAAATTTAAATCTTTAAATATGTTAAATGGGTAACCCGCTTATTTAATGGGTTGTGTCATAATTGGATTGAGTTATAAATTGGTCAAAAAGAATGGATCATAAATGGGTTGGGTCAAACTCGACCCAACTCATTTTGACCCAACCCAACTCGTTTGACAGGTCTAATTCAAGCTTTATTCGAGCATCGGACAACATACTTCGAGCATCAGACAGCTTACTTCGAATCAAGCAGCTGATTTCGAGCATCAGTCAAGCTTCATTCTAGTAGCGACTAGATTTATTCAAGCAGACGACTTTATTTATGTTCTTATTTTTTGTCCTAGTCGGCCTTTAGGAAGCAGAAGACTAATAATTAGAGGCGGGAGAACGACTAAGAGTTGGGTTTGGTAAACTTTGTTGGGCTGCTTTATTACAAAGTTCAAGCATTGGAACGTTATTTTTTGTATTAAGTGTTGGGCTGGGTTATCTGTGTTGCATCAGACTCATGTAGTAACTTTGTAAAAACTATTTATTTATATAAGTGTAGTGTAATGTTGTTATTTTTTTTAAAGTATATGTTTTATGTTTTGTAATTTATATACAATGCTTACTTTTACATTTTCATTACAAAATTTATTTTATCTCTTTAAAGTATATGTTTTATGTTTTGTAATTTATATACAATGCTTACTGTTCCATATTCATTACAAAATTTGAAATCGAGATCGAAACCGAAACCGAAACTTTCAAAATTTCTGAAACTAACCGAAACTAAGAAAATTTCAATCAACCGAAACCAAGACCGAAATCGAGTTCAAAGTTCGGCATTGCCAAGATGGGTGGCTGCACTAAGCATTGCTTAAGTTTCTCAAAAGCACCAGTGGCTGCTTCAGTCCATATAAAAGAATTTTTCTTCAACAAATCAGTAAGGGGTCGAGCAATCACACCATAATCTCTTACAAATTTTCTGTAGTACCCCGTGAGCCCCAAAAACCCTCTCAACCCCTTGACAGATTTTGGTATTGGCCACTCCATTACTGCCTTTACTTTCTCCTTGTCAACTTTAATGCCATTTACTGAGATTATGTGACCCAAATAGCAAATAGATTCCTGAGCAAATGAACACTTGGACGGCTTGATAACCAAACTGTGCTTCTGAAGTACCTGCATAGCTATTTGAAGGTGGTGTAAGTGCTCAGACCATGTCTGGCTATAGACCATTATATCATAAAAAAACACTGATATAAATTTCCTCAAATAAGGTTTAAAAAAATGTTGTTAATTAAAAACTAAAAAGTGGAAGGGGAATTTGATAAACCAACCGGCATTACTACAAACTCATAATGCCCCTCATGTGTTCTAAAAGCAGTCTTGTGTATGTCATTTTTATGCATTCTAATTTGATGATATCCTGATCTTAAATCAAGTTTGGAAAAATATTTTGAACCATGCAATTCATCAAATAAATCATCAATTAAAGGAATATGATACTTGTCTTTAATTGTATGAGCATTGAGAACTCTATATGTTATGGAAAATCTCTTCGGATGATCAGTCTAAGGGAATAAAAATCCAACGCAGCGGAAAACAACTGGATAGTGATTGTAGTGAGACGGAACAAACAAAAGATGAACACCAGAACAGACAGTCATAGATCTATGCAATGTAGAAAAATAAATAATACCAGTATTTATAGTGGTTCCACTACCGCTAGGCAGTGTACGTCCACTTGGGAAGAGGAGATTTTATTAATCACTGAAAGATTAGAGTTACAAGATTGATTCACTTTTGGAGGCTATACATAAGATGAATTAATAATATAGACAAAATTCTGCAGAGTTTCAACTCTCTAGGATGGCTCTGAAATTGGTTGAAATTAACTTTCAATTTCTACTACCATTGTTGTCCGAAAGCTCCCCTATTTATAGAGTAAATATATGAGGAGGGGTAGCTGCTATATAGCAGCCGTAAGATTTGGTTCGCCTTCAGTCTGGTCCGGCAAAGCTCTTGGTTCGGCATGCATCTGGCTTGACATCACTTTGGTTCGGCAAAACGCCGAGCGAAAAACTTGGACCGGCGGGCAAATCACAATTTTGGACCGGCATGCTCCAAATTGCTGATGAAACGCTTTGTTCGGCAAATTACCGAACGAAATATTTCATTTGGCAATTTTTCTTTACCGCTCAAAGCTTCCTAGCCGAACGAAATCATCTCTACTCCAGATTTTACCGTTCCAAAATCCTCATTCCTCTTTGTTGAACGAGCTTCAACCACCGCTCCAAATCTGTACGTACATCTGCTCCTCCACCGAACCAAAAACTCCCACTGCCGATTCTTTGTTCGCGACTCTCACTTCTTCTTCATGCTTTGATTTTTAGGGCTTCTTCCTCCTCCCATGGAATTAGGTAACATATCTAACAATCTCCACCTTGTTACCTTATTCCATAGAAACCATCCAACTTCATCTACACCTTCATGCATCAAGCGATGGATACTTACCCAATGAGCTTCGGCAATGCCATCACCCATTACACTTTGTCAACGAACTCCGGCAAGGCCACTGCCCATCAACAAAGTGTTCGAAGTACCCAGCCCGTGTAGAACCTATCAATTTCCACCATGAAAACAAACATCTCCATGAACCATCTCAACTCTCCCTCCGTGCCACCCAGTGACACCTAGCACTTCATTAAGCGAATCAAGTCCAAGCAATGCTCGAACTTAGCAACAGGCAATGACTTGGTAAACATGTATGTTGCATTATCCTTTGTGTGAATCTTCTGAAGACTAACTAGCTTCTCTTCACTCATCGAGACAAGGAATGACTCTCTCACCTCAATATGCTTCGTCCTCGAGCTGAACGCAAGATTTTCAGCTAAGTTAATTGCACTATGACTATCACAGTACACATCCACTCCTTCATATGCGAAGCCCAAATCACACAACAATCGCCTCAAATAAAGCGCCTCCTTAGCTGCTTCAACCGCAGCTATGAGCTCCGCCTCTGTAGTAGACAAAGCCACAATCGTCTGCAACCTCGCTCTCCAACTGATTGCTATCCCACCAATGGTGAACACATATCTGGAGGTTGACTTCTTTCGATCTCTATCACCGGCATAGTCGGAATTGCAAAATCCAACCAAGCTGAAATCTCTTTCTCTATCGCCAAAGACAAGTCCATGGTTTGGAGTTCCTTTAAGGTATCTGAAAATACACTTCACTGCTTCCCAATGCGTCTTTCTTAGATTCTCCATAAACCTACTCACCAATCCAACTGCCTATGCAATGTCAGGCCTAGTGCAGACCATGGCATACATCAAGCTGCCAACCGCACTTGCATATGAGACCTTCATCATATAAGCCTTGTCCTTTTCCGAGATCGGAGAAAGTTGTATGTGCAAAGGCATGGGTGTGCTGATTGCCTTTGCCCCTTCCATGCTAAACCAAGCAAGCACCTTTCAAATGTATTCCTTTTGAGTGAGGCTCAAAAGTCCTAGCTTTCTATCCCTTTGGATTTCCATACCCAAAATTTTCTTTGCTTCTCCAAGGTCTTTCATTTCGAATTCCGCTTTTAGCTTTAGCTTCAAACTATCGATTTCAGCTTTATCCTTGGAAGCAATCAACATATCATCCATGTACAAGAGTAGGTACACCAATCTACCATTCTTTAAATGCTTGAAGTACACACAAGCGTCTTTGATGCTACGATCAAAACCAAGTGAAAGCATAAAAGAGTCAAATCTTTTGTACCATTGTTTAGGCAATTGCTTAAGTCCATACAATGACTTCTTCAATTTGCAAACCCAATTTTCTTTCCGATCTACAACAAATCCTTCTGGCTGCTTCATGTAGATGGTCTCATCCAAGTCTCCGTGCAAGAAAGCGGTTTTCACGTCCAGTTGCTCCAGCTCCAAGTCATGAGCTGCGATGATAGCGAGCAAAAAGCGGATGGACGTATGCCTCACTACTGGAGAAAATATCTCATCATACTCCAATCACTTTCTTTGTGCAAACCCTTTAGAAACTAGTCTAGCCTTGTATCTCCCATCATCCTTCACCTTGAACACCCATTTGCAACCTATGGCTCGGCTTCCTTGAGGAGGTGGTACCATATCCCAAGTTTTGTTATTCTTCAACGACTCTAACTCCTCTTCCATAGCGCACATCCACTTCGAACTGTCATGACTTCAAAGATTCATCAAGGTCAAGCGGCTACTCAAGAACCACATGTAGGGCATAGTCAAACTGATCACCAAGGCTAAGGTTCGCAAACTGCCAATCACCATACCTTTTGGGCGGCTTAATAGTCCTACGACTGACCCGGGTAGGTACTGCTTCGCCTAAATTTCTTTCAGCTCCACTTTGAACCAAACTTCCTCTAGATTCATGCACATCACCAGCACTACTAGAAGGTACCTATGGACTATCCTGTGATATTTCATCAACTGCGTTTTCCTCGACAACATCAACAACAACTCTACTATTTGGCAAGAACATGGGAACTTCTTCCATCTCCTTAGGCCTATTAGAATCTTCTTATGTGGTAGGTAGCTTCTCCTTCGGATTGAACATAGCAGACTCATCAAAAGTAACATGTCTGGAATGAACAATCTTCCGATCAACGGGGTTCCAAATTCGATACCCTTTGATACCATCGGTGTATCCCATTAGTAAGCCCTTGTATGCTCTAACCTCCAACTTATCATCACCTGTATGGTGAACGTACACAGGACAACCAAAAATTCAGAAGTAACCAAGATACACTGCTTTACCTCTTCACTTCTCCTCTGGAATCTTCCCATCTATGGTTGAGCATGGAATTCGATTTATGATATGCGCCGCATTTGATAATGCCTCAGCCCAAAAGCCTCTAGACAAGCCCGTCGTCAATCTCAAGCAACGAGCCTTCTCCAGTAGAGTCATGTTCATCCTTTCTGCAACCCCATTGGATTGCGGATCTCCGGGTGTAGTGAAATGTCTCTGAATGCCATGCTGTCTACAAAAGTCGAGGAACTCCCTAGAGACAAATTCACCGCCATTATTAGATCTCAGCGCCTTCAACCTAGAACCAGATTAGTTCTCAACAAGCGCTTTCCAGTCTTTGAACTTCTCAAAACTCTCTGATTTGGTCTTCATCACATACACCCATACTTTCCGAGAAAATTCATCAATGAAAGAGACAAAATACTTTGCTCCTCTAAGAGAAGGAGTAGAAATCGGTCCCCAAACATCTGTATGCACGTACTCAAGTACTCGCCTCAATCTGTGGAGTCCAACTCCAAAAGATACACACACACTCCTGGCAAAAGATCATCTTCTCGAAGCTTTCTCTTTGGACCATCTCCCGTCTTCGAAGCAACTCTAAGCCCTTCTCTGAAATATGACCCAACCTGAGATGCCAAAGCTTTGTGGCATCCAATGCATAAGAACTGTCTACTCCAACACATGACTTTTCAAGAACCGTGGTTCCTTTAAGCAAATACAGATTTTGGAACACATCTCCTTTCATAAGAACTAGTGCACCTCTCAAAACCTTCAGACTATCCTTCTCGATAGTTACTTTGCATCCCAATGATGCCAATTGTCCTAAAGAAATTAAGGACTTTCGAAGACCTGGAACATACCGGACACCTGTCAAAGCGTGTATCACGCCGTCAAACATCTTGATCCTCACTGTACCTTCACCAATTGCTCTATAGCTAGCATCATTACCCATAAGAATAGAGCTTCCCTCTCGTCCAACGAAAGAACTGAAGTAATCCTTATTAGGCGTCATATGGAAAGATGCCCCGAGTCCAACACCCAATGGTCTGAGACATCCGACACTGCTGTAGACAACACATCGTTAGATACAGACTTCTCCACCGCAAATGATAAAGATCCATCTTCTTTCTTCTTTTTCAAATCTGGACAATCCTTTTTCCAATGACCAGGTTTCTTGCAGATACAACACTTCCCGTCCTTAGACTTTCCTCTCCTGCCATTACCGGGCTTCCTGGACTTGGAACGCCCTCTAGAGTGTCAATTCTTCTTATCTTCTCTACCTCTTTCAACAAACAGGCTGTGACTACTACTTCCACCTCTACTTCCTTCACTTGTCTCCTTCATCTGATCTCTCAAGCCCTCAGACAGAAGGCCTGATGTTGGGCGTGTTCTCACCCAGAAGACCTCGAGACTAAGAAGCTTGATCCATTCGGCATACCCCATTCGGCATACCCCATTCGGCATACCCCATCCGGCAGACCTCATTCGAGCTCATTCGGCAGACCAACCTCTCCTAACTCCATAACCGGACCAACCTTCCAAACTCCCACCGAACAACCTCCTGCCGAACCAACCGGACCAACCCTCCTGCCAAACCAACCGGACCAGCCCATGCCGAACCATCTCCACACCGGATCAACCTCACCATCCCACCACTGGTCCAAGCAACTGCCGGTCCATTCTACACTCCAACCGCCTCCGAACCAAGCAATGACGAACCAAGACGTACCAGGCCAGATCACATCAACCCAGGCCCATCAGCAACTATACACATCCTAGACCCCTACCCCCAGCCTCACTCTATAAATAGAGGGGCAGGGGTACAACAATGGGGACAAGTTTTGAGAGCTCAAGCACGGATAGAACTTTCAAACAACTTTCTTTTACTTGTATCAAAGCTTTGTACTTGTAATCAGAATAAGAGAAGAGAAATAACATATAAAGTGGACGTAGGCACATTCTGGCTGAACCACTATAAATCTGCGTGTCTTTTTACAGTCTAGCCCCTGTTTTTTATATATTTGCATAAATCGCTCAAATCACTAAGAATAACATAAGATCTACTAAATCATACAACTTCGAGGTGTTTGTCCATTTTTTGTACAAACATTTTTGGTGCTTTCACTGAGAACTAGAAGCTCGAAGCTTCAACTTCATCCACTTAACAAGTTTTCCTAACAGCATCGTCCGCCACTTGGAAAACATGCCTCCCAAACAGAGAAAAGATGTTAACAAAGGAAAAAACATCGCATCCAGCAGTCTTCTAGATCCAGGTGTCACGAATCAAGTAAATCGTCCTCCTCCAGCAACGGTAACAAATGAAGGACAGGCTAACCCAACCACTCCTGCCACAGAACAGCCTGTAGCAATTACTAGGGCAGATTTGGACAGAGTTGTTGTTGAAGTAACTAACCGCTTCACGTCCCAGCAGGAAGCCTTGGTGGACCATCTCATGTCACGCTTAAGGGACGCTGAAGAATCCAACCGCAACACTGAATCATGGGGCGAGTCCCAGTCTGGAGGATCTCAGAGACAACAAAGATCTTCCTTCTTCGAAGGAGCTAACGGCAGAAGTAGCCGTGGTAGGAGCCGAGACCGAGCACAGCCCGAAGTTAGGCCTGAGGAAACGTTTGGTACCGAACCCAACGGGGAAGGTACCGGGCGAAGGTCAACTGTAGCTAAGCCTGTCATGCTGCCTAACCACAGAAACACCAGTGAACGGGGCCGAGCTAGAGTTTAGCCCGAAGTTGGACCCGAGGAAGTGCTTAGATCAGAACCCAACAGGGGGAGATCAAGGCAAGGGCCAACTGTAGCTGACCCAAGCATGCTCCCAGAAGATCAAAGGCAGCCACTGGAAAATATGAGGAATGATAGACGATACCATCCCTACAGGTCATCTGGACGGAATCAATCCCACAGAACAGAACCAAACTCATTTCTATCTGCTCCAAGTTCTGATGAAAGGATGGCACGCTTATTCAGAGAGTGTGTCCAACGAGAGCAAAGAGATCGAGGGATAGGCGCTAGGGTAACCAGCCCTTTCGCCCGCAATATCGAAATTGCTATCACCCCCCGAGAATGGAAGATGCCAACAATGGAACCCTACAAAGGAACCTCCGATCCCGTTGTACACTTACAGAGGTACACGCAGCATATGCTCATGAGTGGAGCAACAGAGGGAGTACTGTGCAAATGCTTTCCGCTCTTCTTAGCAGATCTTGCTACCTCCTGGTTCTGTCATCTACCCCAAGGATCCATCAGCTCGTGGGAAATGTTGAAAGAAAAATTTATCAGTCAATTCCGCATTCATGTGGAGCAACCCAAGGACGCTTATTCCTTATCCAGCGTCAAACAGAAACCTGGAGAAAAGCTGCAGCAATACCTAACCAGATTCAACGCCATAGCAGCCGCAGTCCAAGATGCCGATGAGAAACTTATCCTAATGGCCCTCTGCAGTGGTGTGCATTCGGACACTAAATTTGCTAGAATGTTGACAAAAGAAAAGCCAGCTACTTTACCCGATTTCTTCCATGAAGCTGGGAAATACATGAGGCTTGAGGATGCTGCCGTTGAGGGGCAGTCAGGACAGCAAAATAAGACAACCCATGGCAACGCCCCTGCTGTGGCAAGGGACGTTCGAAGAACTGATTCCAGAGACAATGCTGGGGGCAAGAAGGGAGAAAAGCGCCTATATCGGCCAGGGCCAAGATTCGACACTTACACCCCTTTGAACGAGACCGTCGAAAATATCTTCCTTGCCACCCAAGGCGAAGTTAGATACAAACGCCCACCATACCAGAAAGAATCAGATAACGCACAGAAGTCTGGAAAATTCTGTCGCTTCCACGAATCTCACGGACATGATACCAACGAATGCCGTCATCTCCGAGATCTGATTGAGGTACACATCAGAAGAAAGAAACTGGAACGTTATGTAAAAGGTCAGGACAGGACCCCAGCTCCTGCCAATGAAGACCCAAGGCTACCCTCACCAGGGGCCGACAGAGGAAACCGCAACGCTAGCAGCTCTAGCCAAGAAAAGATAGTGGTCCATACCATCTCAGGAGGGCCACACATCGCAGACAGAAGCTGGAAAGAGATGGAAAGATACGGAAAGTCGCTTAGAGACAATAAAGACTATGTCAATTCAGTTATAGAAGAGCGCCACCCGAAGCGGAAGGAAAGTGATGACATCACATTCGGTAAGCGTGACCTAGAAGGGAGGCAGTACCCTCACATGGATCCCATGGTCATCTCTGCCCGGCTTGGTCCCGCCGAAGTATACCGAATCCTGGTAGACACTGGAAGCTCGGTAAACATCCTGTTCAAACACGCATTCGACAAAATGAAGCTATCAATGAAGGATGTATCCCCCTGCGATAAACCACTACACGGCTTCACTGGAGATGCGAAGATGCCCCTCGGGCAACTGGACCTTTTTGTTGAAATTGGAAGCCATCCCCGCTCTGCTGTCCGGAAACAAACGTTTATGCTAATAGAAAACCAGTCGGCCTACAACGCCTTCTTAGGAAGACCATCCTTGTATGACTTCCAAATTGTATTAGCCTCATGGTGCCTAAAGATGAAATTCCCAACAGACAATGGAGTGGGGGAGGTGGAAGGAGACCAGGGCGTTGCTCGAGACTGCTATGTAACTGAACTTCGCAACAACCACAGGAAGGATAAAGGGAAGGGTGTAGAGATTGCCCTCTGCACAAAAAGCCTAGAAGCATAGCAATTAAAGAAAGCCCCTCCTCTTCGATATACCAGCGACCCTTTCAATGAATTAGACCCTAGGGACAAAGAGGAGGAGGCCACCGCCGAGCCTGCAGAGGCTATGGAGTTTATATCTGTAGACAAGCACGACTTGAGTAGACTATTGAAAATTGGGTCCCAACTAAAAGCCGAATTGAAGGAACAACTCATCGATTTTCTCCGCCACAACTTGAATGTATTCGCTTGGTCACACGCTGACATGACTGGAATCTCCCCCGACATAGCCTGCCACGTATTAAACATTGATCCTACCAAGGCGCCTGTAAAACAAAAAAAAGAGAAGTATGGGGGCAGAGCGATCAGCAGCACTTGACGAAGAAGTAAAGAATCTACTCGCCAATGACTTCATACGAGAAGCTATCTACCCGGAATGGATCGTCAACCCGGTGCTGGTAAAAAAGGCTAATGGGAAGTGGCGAACCTGCATTGACTTTTCCAACCTAAATGATGCCTGCCCAAAGGACTGCTTCCCACTTCCCAGAATCGACCAACTTGTAGACAGCACAGCCGGGCACGAACTCCTATCTTTTATGGATGCATAATCAAGATATAACCAAATTCCTATGCATGCTCCCGACCAAGACCACACTAGTTTCATCACCGATCGAGGTTTGTACTGCTATAAGGTAATGCCTTTCGGACTTAAAAATGCAGGAGCCACCTACCAGCGCCTCGTCAACAAGATGTTTGCAGGGCTAATAGGACAAACTATGGAAGAATATGTGGACGACATGCTGGTGAAATCACGGAAAGCCAAAGATCACGTAAGCCACCTAGGCGAAATGTTCCAGGTACTTCGACAGTATGGAATGAAGTTGAATCCACTAAAGTGCTCCTTTGGAGTGTCATCGGGAAAATTCTTAGGGTTCATCGTCCATGCCCGAGGGATTGAAGCAAACCCTGAACAAGTCCGAGCACTAAGGGATATCAAGATACCTTCCACCTGAAAGGAAATGCAAAGCCTAAATGGAAAAGTGGCCGCCCTAAGCCGATTCATCTCCAAGGCAACGGACAAGTGCGTCCCCTTTTTCGAAGCTCTAAAGAAAGATAAAGGAAAGTTCGAATGGACGGACGAATGCTTAACCGCTTTCCTTAACCTAATCGAACACCTCCAGAAACCACCAGTACTCTCGACCCCAAGCGAAGGCGAAGAATTATACCTATACCTTGCTGTGTCATCTCACGCTTTAAGCGCTGCCTTGGTAAGGGAAGACAACCGCACGCAATGACCAGTTTACTTCGTCAGTAAAAGGTTTACTGGGGCAGAAGTCAGATATCCTAAACTTGAAAAGTTAGCATACTGTTTACTAATCACTTCACGAAAACTACGTCACTACTTCCAATCCCATTCCATCAAAGTTCTGACCGATCAACCACTAAGGCAGGTACTCCATCGTCCCGACACTTCCGGGCGACTACTTAAATGGTGCATTGAGCTGAGTCAATATGATATCACCTACCACCCTCGCACCGCCATCAAGGGACAAGCCATGGCTGATTTCATTGCAGAGTTCACTACCAACGAGGATAAGGAGCAACTGGAAATAACAGAAGATATCAAGTGGAATCTCTTTGTGGACGGTGCATCTAACGAACAAGGCTCGGGGGCAGGTGTAGTAATAATCACTCCCAGGGGAAATAAACTGCACTATGCTATAAGATTGGAGTTCGCTGCCACCAACAACGATGCAGAATATGAAGCAGTGATAGCCGGACTAGAAATTGCCATAGAAATCGGAGCCAATTCTTTGTGTCTTCACAGCGATTCTCAACTTATTGTTAATCAAATACTAGGAGAATTCCAAGCTCGAGAGGAACGACTCATAGCATATCTAAAGAAGACCAAGTTGCTTCTCAGCCGATTGGATCAGTACTTAGTCAAACACATCCCTCGGGAAGAGAACCAAGAGGCCGACGAATTGGCAAAGCAAGCGAGTATGAGAGACATCGCCATCTTCGGAGCAGTAACCATCTCAAAGCAAACGGTCCCAAGTTTTGAGCAAGTGAATCTGATAGCTGCAGCCGAAGAAGCAACTTGGATGACTCCCATCCGAGACTACCTACAGAATGGCACACTACCCAACGGGCGTAACGAAGTCAAGAAAATCTTGAGGAAAGTGTCCCGCTACACAATACAAGAGGACATCCTCTATCGGCGCGGATTCTCTAACCCGTTATTAAGGTGTGTCGCTGGGAGAGAAGCCAAGGAAATCTTATCCAACATCCATCAGGGGAGCTGCGGAGATCACACCGGAGGGCAAACATTAGCAAGAAAGATACTCCGTTACGGATATTTCTGGCCCACCTTAAGCAAGGACGCCTTAGGTTTCGTCAAGAAGTGTGACAGATGCCAAAAATTTGCTAAGATCCCACGGCTACCAACAACTGAGATTACTCAAATGACCAGCCCTTGGCCCTTCGCAATATGGGGAATTGACTTAATCGGCGAGCTACCGATGGGCCGAGGCGGGGCCAAATATGCTATAGTGGCGGTTGATTATTTCACCAAATGGGTGGAAGCGGAACCTCTGAATAAAGTATCTTCAGCAAAAGTTATTAACTTCTTGATCAAAAATGTTCTGTGCAGGTACGGAGTCCCACTCAAAATCATATCAGACAATGGACTTCAGTTTGACAGCGAAGAATTCGCCAACTGGTGCCGAGAGCACGAAATTCATAAAAGCTTCTCATCCGTAGCGTATCCCCAGGCAAACGGACAAGTCGAAGCAGTCAACAAAATTCTGACAACTCTGATCAAAAAGAAGCTCAAAAAGTCAAAGGGCGCTTGGGTGGATGAACTCCCTACGACACTATGGGCCTACCGCACATCTTTCAGAACATCAACAGGGCACACTCCTTTCTCTTTGGCATACGGATCGGAGGCTATGCTCCCAGTTGAAACCATCGTGCCTTCCCACCGTAGGATCCACTATAACCCAGAAGAGAATGAAGAACTCCTCCACATGTCTTTGGATCTAGTTGAGGAGAGAAGGAATGATGCAGTCCTTAAAGCAGCGGCCCACAAGCAGAAAGTGGCAGCACAATACAACTCCAAAGTCAAGCATCGTAACTTACAAGAAGGGGATCTTATCCTCAAGCGAATCTTCCCTCGCCCCGGAGCACTAGACCCGATCTGGGATGGACCGTATGTAATTCATAAAGATCTCCACAACGGAGCCTATATTTTGTCAACAGTGGACGGAGAGGTGTTCCAGAGGGCATGGAACTTCCAACACCTCCGTCGATACTTTTCTTAACTTGTATTGCCCATATGAAGTGAATTAACAAAGAGAATCAGTGGACGTAGGCATTTTCGTGCCGAACCACTTTAAAAAACCTTGTCTCTTTTTTAACTTGTTCCTTTGTATCTTGGATGCTTGTTAACTTTATCCTTTTCTGTTGAACAAAATCCTGAGTATATAGCATTTCTATTCAAAGCACTCCACAACGCAACTTCACCTGGACAAGACCTAGCAGGTACTATGCGAATCTATGCCCTCGCCAATGAGACACTTTCGCTCCAGCATCCCTCTGCTGCGGGTTAACTCATTGCTCGCGACGGCCCTTAAAGCCAACTGTAATGAGCCGATTATAAGCCACCGAGAAGGCCGACTATAGCCGAGGCAGCTCATTACGGCGTTAGGCTCGCTGGCAACTGTGAACCGACTATAAGCCCCAACATAAGGTGTGGCCAGCCAGGGGCAGTTCACAGTTGACGATCGGCACCCACGCTAGCCGACCACAGTTAATCGAATAATACCCACGATTACGGGCCATAATGGCCCGGGTAGTTACTGTGCGCGATCTTGGCTCCGATGTGTCTTAAGTGCGGCTGTGCTAAAAAAGAATTAACTCCCCGCGGAGGCGTAAGATGGGTGACGAATGTCTCCAAGACCCACAGCTAGGGAAAGTGACTACAAAACCCGTTTGCCACGAACTTAAGCACATCGAAGGCCTTCCGTGATTGGAAGTTTTACCTTTTCACGTATTTCAATTTTACTTAAAAAGCTTTTTCCCTATCCTCTATAACAATCCCTAAAGTACAGGATACAGAGTAAGAGATACTCGCCAATGGGTGTAGGGACTCACAGTGGCAGGACATTCGACTACATTCCATGCTCGGTCATACAAGATATTCAAGACTGCCATCTACGATTAAAACATGAAAGGCGGTATAATCAAGGGGTCGGCTGCAGTGGAGCTTTATCCTTGCCCTGTTGAACCCCTGTCCAGTCAGAAAAAGGACTCATTAGCAATAAGCAACCAAGTTGATGGAAAAACTAAAAAGGGAGACTTACCAGCGCCTGCTTCCTGACTATCCTGATCGTCATCCTCTACCTGCACGCCTACCTCCTCAGCGGCAAGCAACCGCATACCTTCCTTCACCGCCACCTTCTCCTCCTTGGCAAACTGAGCAGTGACCGCATCCATGCTGAAGACCATGCCACCATCTTTATCCGCATCGGCCTTAGCTTCCTCCAGAGCCCGAAGATAGATCTTAGCCATGACCCTAGGATAATCATCCATCCAAGATAGGTTGCCCTGCTTCCAAGTTCGGAAGTACATGTCCTGAAGCATTTCATCCATCATCCCCTCATTCTCCTCAAACTCCCTCATCCGGGCCTCGGAAGCCGACAACCTTCCCACAGCAGCTTCTCTCTCCAAACGGTATCTCGAGCAGTCAGCCTGAAGGGATTTCCGCATCGCCTCCATCTCCTCCTTCAGCCTAACCTGAGCAAGCTCTGCGGCTTCAAGTTTCCCCGACAGCTCCTCTACCCGCTCAAGATCCGCCCTCCGAACCTCATCCACTGTCGAGATGGCCATATTTATCTGTTCCTTGCAGGCGGCCTCCATCTTCCGCAGTTCCGCCTTACTAGCCTCCTCCATAGCCTTCCTCAGCCGCCCGGAGGCAGCCTCATGCTGGGAAATCTGAATGGCTTGATCAGCAAGCTGTTTCGCCTGGTCCGAAACCATCAACCGTAATCGGATGTTGGCACTCCCAATTTCCTCTCCAGCCTTAACCAGTCGGGCATGATGCCCCATCAGCTTCTTAGTCTCCTCCGCCACCCGATCAATATTAGCCTTGGCCTCGTCTCCCATGGTAACTATCCGAGTAGTAAGAAGATCAAGATCTAAAGACTTAGCCTCATCGAGCACCCGTACCATGGGATTGCGGGGAAGAAGGTGCTCGCCAGTAACCTCATCAAAAGTAACATCATGGGAACTTGGATCCAGATCAGGATGACCCGCAAATGGATTACGAGCCAAGTCAGGACGGTCGATATGAGTAACAGAAGGGTTTCCGGATGGGTGCGGAGAAGGTGCAAACTCGCTATCCTCCTCCGTGATATCATGAAGAGGCTGAGCCGGGAACTGAGGACCAGGCGAAGGTTCGGATAAAGGACGACTCCTCTTTCTCTGCTGAATACCCTCTTCGATAACCCCGAGAAGAGGACGGTAGCCGACTACATCCCCGGAGCGGTGGGTCGAAGGCTTCGGCTTGACAGAAGTTTTGGAAAGCTTGTACTGTTCAAGCCTGTGCCGAAAATCTGAGGCTTTGACCGTTTTACCTGCTCCCGATATGAAGAAAAAGTGTCACAAGCATATATTGTTCTATACTTCGAGAAAACACAGCAAATTAAAAGGAGAGAAACACATCTGTGGTTGTACAAACCCTGGGGAGGAGTAGGATACTGCAATAGGTCCTGGATTTCATTCCAGGACGGGAGCGGGTCATAAAATATTCCTAAGTTCCTATCATTTGTGAAGCATGCAGGAGTCAAGAGTTCACCTTGAGTCGTCAGAGCCACCCTGGCTGGAATGGTCTGGGAAGACTCGCTTGCACCGGTCCCGGCCTTGTCCGCTTTCCCGGTTTCCTCTACCAAAGCCGGATCTTCGTCCAGCCCCTCGAAAGCCTGGTGGAACGCATCGTCCGTCCACTCCTGAATCTCGCCCGCTTGCCCAGGAAGCAAGGCCCCGATGCCATCGCCACCTTTATCACCTTCCCGACCATCTCCACCCTCGCCTCTTTCCTCCTCTATGTCTTCCTCCTCCCGGGTAAGTGGACAATTGCTGGGGGAGGGACCGTCCGACTTCTTGAGTTTCTTACCTCCGACAGCTGGAGGTTTTGTGAAAGGTTTCCTCTTGCTACTCTCTACCGTAACACCTTCCTTGGTCTGAGCAGCCGCCCTCTCCTCCGCCGTTTCCCTCAGCTTAACCACTGACTGCTGTGGAAGGATTAAGTTATACTCCAAAAGAATCGCATTTCTGATCAAGAAGGCATATGATCTATACTTCCCGAGAATAGCTTATATCTCAGCCGCCGTCTGAACCAGGCGGTCAGTCTCCACAACCGCAAAGCCACCTGTCGCTAGCAAAAATGAGGAAGTATGAGAAGAAGCATCGCAATCGAAATGGAAATTATAAGTAAAAGCATCAACTTACATCCAGAAGTAAAGCGCCGAATTGATACAGAGTCGTCCCTAACAAAGAACCATTCCTTCTTGAACATGCTGAATTTGGAATACAGATCCAAGACCGGCTTGAAGGTTACAGCTGACTCCAAGCTAATGTATGGGGACCCCTTCTTATAGCCCCTCAGGTTACATAGATACTGGATCTCTCGGTTGGAAGGAGCACGACCATACTTCCTCCGGAAAATGACGAAGAGGCTCACCAGTATAGCATAGGAGTTGGGTTGAAGCTGGAACGGGGCCACCTTAAGATATGTAAGGAAGCTGGTTATCCAAGCGTTCAGAGGGGGGATGGCACCACACATGCAGTGGTATCTGCTGTAGGCGAAGTACCCTTCAGGAGGATCATACGGCATAACGTCTCTCCCAGGCAATAGCAAGCGCGCCCTATCGATTCCAAAGGATCGGGAAATGACATCGAGCTGCTCCTCCTTGAGGGAACTAGGAAAGCAATCAGGCGGGGAGTTCAGAAGCTCCTGAGGGCCGTACCCGTCCACTAGTGATCTCGGGGCAGATCCATGACGTTCTGGATTCGGCTGAGCTGGGGGCATGGCAGAGGAACCTCCTTCACCCCCGGATTTCTTTTTGTCTGATCGAGTTTCCACTTTACGAGACATTATCTACAACACCGGAAAAACATGTTGTTAGAGCAAAGGAGGTAAAAAAGTAAGTATATAATATGGAATTTCACTCATAAAATCAGAATGTTCAAACTCCCGTTGTCGTTCGGTAAAGTAAATGCAAAATTCTCAAGGCCGTTCGGTAGTTCTCATATCCATTCGGCATTCCCAACTCCATCCGTTTATACAGATATACAACTACCTTCGATAAACCATTTGTCCAACATAGAAAGGATCTCACCTGATTCAGTGAAATATAGGGAAATTGATTCGGGCACCACGATTGATTCGGCTATCACTTTGATTCGGCTACCAAATTGATTCGGGCACCACGATTGATTCGGCTATCACTTTGATTCGGCTACCAGGTTGGTTCGGCTACCATGTTGATTCGGCTACCACGTTCGATTCAGCTACGAAGTTTGATCCGGCAAGAGCAAATGTTTAGTTCGGCAGGTAGGAAATAGCAAAGGCGTACGGTCCCTACTTATAGACAAAAGGACACGACCGGACCATCTGGTTCGGCATCCAAGGACCAATTGCAAATGTCAAACAAAGCACGCCATATTCAAGAATATGCCCCACTTTGGGGGGCAAATGTTGGGCGTGTTCTCACCCAGAAGACCTCGAGACTAAGAAGCTTGATCCATTCGGCATACCCCATTCGGCATACCCCATCCGGCAGACCTCATTCGAGCTCATTCGGCAGACCAACCTCTCCTAACTCCATAACCGGACCAACCTTCCTAACTCCCACCGAACCACCTCCTGCCGAACCAACCGGACCAACCCTCCTGCCAAACCAACCGGACCAGCCCATGTCGAACCATCTCCACACCGGATCAACCTCACCATCCCACCACCGGTCCAAGCAACTGCCGGTCCATTCTACACTCCAACCGCCTCCGAACCAAGCAATGACGAACCAAGACGTACTAGGCCAGATCACATCAGCCCAGGCCCATCAGCAACTATACACATCCTAGACCCCTACCCCCAGCCTCACTCTATAAATAGAGGGGCAGGGGTACAACAATGGGGACAAGTTTTGAGAGCTCAAGCACGGATAAAACTTTCAAACAACTTTCTTTTACTTGTATCAAAGCTTTGTACTTGTAATCAGAATAAGAGAAGAGAAATAACATATAAAGTGGACGTAGGCACATTCTGGCTGAACCACTATAAATCTGCGTGTCTTTTTACAGTTTAGCCCCTGTTTTTTATATATTTACATAAATCGCTCAAATCACTAAGAATAACATAAGATCTACTAAATCATACAACTTCGAGGTGTTTGTCCATTTTTTGTACAAACACCTGACTTCACATCTTCCACTGTCAATGTGTCTCTAGCGAAGATAAGACTGTTAGCGAAACCTGTGTATCGCTCCGGAAGAGAACACAAAAGAATCATTGCCATTTGCTCCTCATCCATCTTCAAGTCAACAGTCTTCGTCTTCGTCTTCATCTTCATCACTAGATCATCAAAGAAATTAAGATGTTCCTTCACTGAAGTACCCTCTCTCATCCGCATGGTGAAAAATGTCTTCAGTAATATCAGACGTTTAGTCAGAGATTTTTTCAAGTAGAGATTTTCTAGCTTGGTCCAAATTCCACTAGCAGTGGTCTCACTGCTAATCTCTGAGATGACATTCTCTCCCATAGCTAGTTGTAAAGTATTAAATGCCCATTTCTCCATCTCCTTCCTTTCCACTACTGAGATGTCAGCCGTCAACTCCTCAGGGGGAAACACTACTGGATGGACTTCATTCCTCATTAGAACATCCTTCATCCTCCATTGCCACTTCTCGAAGTCTTTATCCCCATTCCATTTCTCAATTGCCAACTGTGATCTTGACGCGATATACATCCCTTTAGTATAGGGTCTTGTAACAACTGGAGTCGCTTCATCTCCTACCGTAGCGTCTAACACTCCTCAATCAACCTTGCAGCTCTGATACCAGACTGTTGTGGAAAATCACTTCGAATGATCAATCTAAGGGAATAAAAATCCAATGCAGTGGAAAATAACTGGATCGTGATTGTAGTGAGACGAAACAAACAAAATATGACCACCAGAACAGACAGTCATAGATTTATGCAATGCAGAAAGATAAATAACACTAGTATTTATAGTGGTTCCACTACCGTTAGGCAGTGTACGTCCACTTAAGGAGAGGAGATTTTATTAATCACTGAAAGATTAGAGTTACAAGATTGATTCACTTTTGGAGGCTATACATAAGATGAATTAATAATACAAACAAAATTCTGCAGAGTTTCAGCTCTCTAGGATGGCTTTGAAATTGGCTGAAATTAGCTCTCAATTTCTGCCACTATTGTTGTCCGAAAGCTCCCTTATTTATAGAGTGAAGCTACGAGGAGGGGTGGCTGCTATATAGCAGCCCTGAGATTTGGTTCGACATCAATCTGGTCTGACAAAGCTCTTGGTTCGGCATGCATATGGCTTGACATCACTTTGGTTCGGCAAAACGTCGAGCGAAAATCTTGGACCGGCAGGCAAAACACAATTTTGGACCGGCATGCTCCAAATTGCCGAACGAAAAGCTTTGTTCGGCAAATTAACGAACGAAATATTTCGTTCGGCAATTTTTCTTTACCGCTCAAAGCTTCCTAGTCGAACGAAATCATCTCTACTCCAGATTTTACCATTCCAAAATCCTCATTCCTTTTTGCCGAACGAGCTTCAACCACCGCTCCAGATCTGGACGTAGATCTGCTCCTCCACCGAACTAAAATCTCCCACTGCCGATTCCTTTTCCGCAACTCTCTTCTTCTTCTTCATGCTTTGATTTTTAGGGCTTCTTCCTCCTCCCATGGAATTAGGTAACATATCTAACACTATAGTCTATGCAAAGCCTCCATGTTCCATCTTCTTTCCTAACCATTACCACTGGTGAAGAATATGAGTTGGAACTCGGTCTAATGATGCCTGAAGTTAGCATCTCATTGATTAATTTCTCCAACTCATTCTTGACATGATGGGAATGTCTATAAGGTCTCATGCATACTGGCTTAACTCCAAGTTCCAAGGGAATCTGGTGGTCACGGTCTCTAGGGGGTGGTATGGTAGTAGTTTGTGAGGTCACATTAGGAAATTGTATCAATAGTGGAGTTATTTCTTCATGAATTTCTAGCCTCTCCTTTTGCTTTGCTGGAATAATTTCTTGGTAAAATAACATTAAGGCTAGTTGTCCTTTGCATACTTCCTTTCTGCAAGATTTGTCCCTTACTCCTCTTATTTCTTCTTTACCGAACCCCTACCATATATAAAATTTTTCCCTTGTACATGAATTTCACTTGTAACTAGTCAAGATTAAGAGTAACTTCCTCCAGGCTCTTCATCCATTGAGCCCCTAAGACCAGTTGGCAACCATCAAGTGGGAGTAGTAGGAGGTCAATAGGTATGGTGCAGCCTTGGCATTTTAATTTAACCTGGTTGCATATGCCATTCGCATTCAGTTTATCTCCATTGGAAATTATTACTTCATAGCCTTTTAACTCATTGATTTCCAATCTAAGCTTTTTTGCTTCAGAGGTGTTGATGAAATTATGTGTTGATCTAGAGTCTATGAGTATTTGTATAGCCTTACCATTGATGCTCCCATTCAGTTTGAGGGTATTCAGGGTGGGTATACCACACATTGCTTGCATGGTGATGGAGAATGACTCTTCATGGGTTTTGTTTTCCCGAGGAAGTTCTTGCTCCTCATCTGATTCATCTTGCTTTTCTTTAGATAAATCTTCTTGAGTTTCTAAAGACATGATTCCTTCCAATATGTATATATCCTTTTGTTCTTGCACTCATGCCCAGCATGCCATTTATCATTGCACCCAAAACATAACTCTTTTCTCCTCCTATCAATAATTTCTTCAGGGGTTAGCCCTTTTCTTTTTGCATTGATTTCTGCATTTTCTCTTCCAACAGCAGGGTTAGGGTAAGGCAAGGCTAGTTGGTTTTTTGCATAATTATTTCTGGGATAACCTGTGAGGTTTGTTTGGGGTTTTGAATTTCTTTTGGTATTGTTGTGTTTATTTTCAGAATTTTTTGCAAGCCTAACAGCCTCCTTGAAGCATGTTGGCCCAGATGCCTCAACATGAAATCTGATTTCTTCCTTGAGACCATCCATGAACTTATCAAATATATAATCAGGATGTAAGTGATCAAGAAGCCCTTGTAGTTGTTCAAATTTAGCAAGATAAGCCTGCACAGTAGTTAATTGCTTCAAGTTTGCAAAAGCACCAAATGGTTTCTTAAGTTCAGGAGGGGCAAACCTGATGATGATTTCCTCCCTGAATACCTTCCATTGCAGGTAGTTCTTGACATTTCCTTTTAACCATTTGTACCATTTCTGAGCATCTTGTTTCAGGTGGAAAGAAAATGTTTGTACCCATTCAACTTCTGGTGCTTGATGATACCTAAAAAGATCTTCCACTTGCTCTAACCATTCGACAACTGTGTGGTCTCCAGAATAGGTAGAGAACTCCAATTTAATGGTGGTATGTTGCATGAGCCTGGGAGTAGTGAGTACGCCTGGTGAGTGGTCATTATTTAAATTAAGGTCAGTGGTATTTCCTGAAGAATTTCTTTGAAATGGTGGTACATATGGTGGAGTTCTTGATGGAAGGGAGGATTCTGGGTATTTTTAAGGGTCTGTAGCATAGAGTTCAATGCTTCAGAGAGCTAATCCATTTTGAGAGTTAATTCATTCGATCTAGATTGTAGATTTTGATGAAGTTCTTGATTTGAGTTGTACAGTTCTTGTTGAGAACTGTGAAGCTCCTGCTGTGCCTCTTGTAACTGCTCAAGGGCCTGAGATGTTTTGTTGTTAATATGTTCTTGCCTTGCCCACAAATCCGATTCTTCATCTAATTTTAGCATTGAAAGGTTGTCATTATCTTGGTTGTCGACGTCAGAGTCATGGGACGGTTGCGGTGAGGCTGAGCTTGTTGTGGGTGGCATAGTAGGCTCTAATACCAATGTGGTGGGACCTTTCTGCCTATGGTGTTCATTTTGCAAGAATTGGATGGGTTAATATGAAAGCTTGGGTTATCAGAGAATGTAGCAGCAATGCAGTGATAAGATAAGAGGAATTAAAACAAGAGAAAGAATGGTGTTTCAGGAACAGAGAATAAGAATTATAGAAGAAGAACAAAAACATGAAGAAAACAATTTTATTGAAACTGATAATAATTCTCTTTTACATGCATTTGAACCCCTTTTATATACAATTGTACAACGGATAATTGACTCAGTCACATTTTATTGAGTTGTAACACAACTGCAACTGTTTGTGTATGTGCACGTGCACAAGACATGCACAACATGTTATCACTCTCGAGAGCCACTTATCCCCAGATCACCATTCTCCTCTGACATCTTCAAGCTCTGGTCCATGGCTACTTCCATCTCCTCCAGCTTGCTACCCACCTCCGGTGAATTTTCTGGTGAACTTGCTTCCTGACCCAACCTACAGCTAACTCCATGTGATTTTTTTAGCATTTTATGAAATAGGATGTAACACCATTTTAGTAATATTCAATTCAAGGGGTTTTGTGCAAATAATGATAAAAAGAGGTGAAAAGAAAGATTACTTCTCAATGTCTTCATAACATGCTCTCTTCTTCTCCCTGATTAAAATCACGTTCTATCCCAAACTATACTTAAATAAAAATAAAAAAAATCCACATAATTGAAATTAAGTCTCGCCCATAATAATATACCTTAAATCACGGTCGGTTGGAGGAGCTGGCTTGAGAGGGAAGCAATAGTTAAAGAGTGGGATTGGTGGAGCAGCCAGCAAAGTATAGTAGTGTCAATAGCAATTTTCTTTTGTTCTAGGTTGTAGAACCCCTAAAAAAATTTGTATGATAACGATCTGCGAAAATTCAAAGATAAAAATTAGATTTTTGGAATTTGAATAGGAAATCGAGAGAAAAAACCGAGATATTTTTAGAAGAAGAAAAAGACCAAAAACGTGTTTTGTGAGAACATTGCGGTATTGGAAAAGAGACAAGTAGCATGTCTTGTGGCTTCAGAGTATTTTATTTTGGCCACTTTCAGTAGGCAAACCTTTCCAACGGTCGATTTGATTAAACTACAACTTTAACTTGTAATTTAAATGAACAAATTTATGTTTGTGTAAAATTACTTGAATTCTGAAAGGTAGTAAAAACAGTTAAAGAGGAACGAAAAAAACAATAATTGAGCACATAAATATAAATGGAGTGGAATAATAAATTAGAGAAAACATGGGTAAAAATGCAAACATACACTACAAGGAAAATGGGAAACCGCCACTACAAAATCGGTCGCAAAATAGGGATTTGCAACGGATTACATCGGTCAGCAGAAACCTGAACGCAAAGAAAAACACGACCGATTTGCGACAAGAGCGGTAATGTTAATTTTCAGTTGCAAATCGGTTGCAAATTTTCCATTACAAATCGGTTGCAAAGTTGTAACCAATTTTGTGCCAACAATACCAATGGAGTGGTTGCAAATTGGTTGTAACACATTGACCGATCTGCGACCATAACCACTTTAAAAATTACCTACAACATAATATCCAAGCAAATTCATACAAATCTGATGCAAATTCGTTGCAAATCCAATGCAAGTTCGTTGCATATCCATGAAAACATCTACTGCTATGCAAATGTCATACTAAGCTACATAAACATATCAAAATACACAGTCTGAGTATCATAAATGGTATATATGTACAATAATTAAGTCAAGAGCAATTTATACATCCAATAATCAAACCCAAGGCATCGCAAAATCAATTAAAAAGGACATTGTATATAGAAATTTAAAACAATTCTCCATAAAGTCATATACCAAAATAAATATACCCATCCATATCCAAGATTTACATACTTTCACCTGATTTCTATCATGCCACACTATCATAAAGGCGAAGGTGGGATATGATTATGAAAGTTATGCATCGCTAAAGCTAATTGCCTTGATACCATTTTTTGCATTCGAGAGTCCATGTGAGCTCGCTCCGCCTCCAAACGATCATTTAACTCAGCTCGCACTTGAGCTCGCTCTTCTTCTTTTGTAACCTTCTCTGCCTCCATTCGAGCTTGCTCGGCCAACCGAGCGATTTGGATCTCTTCTGACTTGCTCGTAATTCTGCTACATCATGAATTGTATTAGCAGAGCATGATTTGAAGGGAACTACCTGCTAAATGCAAAGATACTAGAAGTTAAACTTAAATATATTATATTGAGAATTTTCTTGTACCCAAATACAAGATTGAGAAACTACTAGTATGAATGCAGAAATGTTTATATAACTCAAACGTAGCATGTAAGAAAAAAATTAATTAATTATTATTGCAACTATAATAGCAACATCGCAACCAAAATTTTGCATTGTCATCATTTTCTTAAAATTCTGCTGCAAAATCATGAGGGCAGATTTCTTGTTGTCATTTAACTAATGTTGTCATTGTCTGAGAATGATATGATTCTTATCGTTAAAGTAAGTAGTTAAACATGAAATGAGAGTTTAACACGTTTGTATTGTATGCTTTTCTAGACCAAAAGCATTGTAAGCTTAGTCGAAGGATTTTTCAAGAATTAACAGAGAAACTTTTCGATTTGAACTTGCATGATTATGGCAAAGTTCATTTTGCTTACTGTTAAAATAAAATTTTAACCACTTCAGAAAAAATTTAAATCATCAAATTTGTGAAAACTCCAATCAAATATATGAAGACAAAGATGTTTGTATTCTCCAATCAATAAGAAAAAATATATTTAAAAAGCGTGGATATGGTACTTTACAAAAATTACAACACTCATGACAATAATCTTGTTGATTCATCCATGAAGGCATTAGCACATTAACTCATCAATGACATTGATATGCAATGGTACATGACCAACCATCATAATCAAATAACATTCAAATTTCACATTTAATTAGGTGAGACCATACTGTTTATTGTGAATATTGTACTTTTTTGTTTAATTTAGGTTCCATAGAGTATTCGTTGTTAGGTTTGATAAAGAAATTATCATAACATTTTGTCCACCCAAGTAAGTATTGCAATGGTCATAGACCAAGTAACAAACTAGCACTTGTATATAGTCCCGTTCCATTTATTTGCGTACATAGTCTTCCTGTTTATGAAATAAAGTCTCCACTAATAACATTTCGCTATTTCTTGCTTTCCATTTTACTTGTTTAAAGTTCATTACGATATTTAAAATATTATCTTATATTATTTATAACAAAACTAGTTGCTTATTCGGTTTAAACCTCACAATTTCGTTTTCAAAACCACATGATCAGTTTCACTAGCCCGAACCATTATTATTGTTCAGTCGCCACTCTTAATTCAGTAAGCTTTTCACTCGCTCTAATTCACAAGATACAAATTCAGAATTCTATATCTAGTTCAAATTTTTTGAGTGGTGTGCAGCTACAATGTTGCAGTTGGAATGCAACTTCGTAGCCGAAGCTACAATATACGGTTGTTACGGTTGTAGCAGCTTAATCTGTAGCTTTCTACAGCTGCTACATTGAAATGCTGCGATGACAACTACAATAAAAGCAGGTGCAAATAGCAGCAGCAGCAACAACTATGTTGTAGCCAGATGCTGGCTACTGCAGTTGCTGGTTGCTATAGCTGCTATAGCATGCATCAGTTACAACTTTCAAATTTTTGCAATGATGATTAAAGTAATTATACCATTTTGTAAATCAAACAATTTGATTATGCAATGATTATACCACATGTTGATTGTGTAATTAGAATTACCTCTTGGTTTCCATATCCATATCGTCTTTGCTTCTTCACCTTGGTAATTTTTAAAAAAATAATGTTTTCTTCTTCCAGGGTCAAAGTTTGTCTTGCCTCTTCTTCGGGTGTTTGACTCAATTGTGTAGTCAAGTACTCATTCTTCTCCTTCTCAAACTCCGCCTAAAAATTACATGTGATATTTGTATTCTTGAATTTTCAAAATATTTGACACACACAAATGTGCGCGCGCGCACACATACACATATAATTGTTATAATGCAAACAAAATTTTTTGCAACTTGCAATGAAGGTGGGTCATTTCCCATCTTCTCCTTCTAAAACTACATGAATTTTTTTAATCAAATGAAATTTTTGAAAATACACAAATCGTAATCTAGAATGTTAGATTTTCTGCAAAGACATTAAAAGGACAAAATTAAAGCAAGGTCATTGCATAAAAAAGTTAAAAGAGTACACAATAAATGATTAAAGATGGCAGCCTCAAAAATTGATTATTGGTCAAGTTTATTTGACATGGCAAACAACAAAGAAAATGTGGGAATAAGGGGATTAAGTCAGTGATTGCAATATTTTAAAAGTTATTGCAGTAATTTAACTATCAAATCGTTGACTACTTAGACTATACCTTCGTACGACTAGATACAATTATATTAAAATGAATAAATAAACTAGGTACCTGCTTATTTCATGCAATCATACCAAGTTTTTGGTTGAAATGAGATTTAAAATGATAACAATTAATTTATGTTGTAAGCTTACTATAACAGTTCTGTGCTCCTGAAAAGACCTTGAACCCCCTTCGTGTAGACTAATATTTTTATGCCTATTTTCTGAATTCCTCTTAGCTTTTCTCTTAACCTTTGGAAGATCCCAATAAGCCACAAACTGATCATATATGGCCTTATCAATGATAAATAGGATTCTTTCTAGAGCGATTTTGCTTCATGTCAGATAAAATGCCACTGTAACGACGTTTGGCCTTAGATAGCCAAACTTTCCACAGATTGCTTCTGACTCGTTCCCCCACTCAACCATAGCCTTCAATCATATAGTTAATGTGAGTAGTATGTATTTCATTAAACCGTGTATGCCACATTTTCTCTTAGAGACCTTATTTTTGAACATAAAGTTATATAGTATAAATTATAGAGCATGTGTCATATGGTATTTGTAGTGTAGAACATAAAACACTTGTGAACAAAATAAAGAATAAATGTCATATTAAATATGCTAAATTATTTACCTTGAAATCCTTAAATAGTAGTTCCTGATGGACAAGAAGGATATCGGAGAATCTAGGCCAAAAGTCTGTAATTCGCTTTTGGATACTATCAGTGATAATGGAGGCACACTTACTGGAGGGATTGAATGCTAACATCCTGTAACAATGGAAATTGTATTTATATGTTTAATGATGGGTAGACAATAAGGTAAGTAAATGGTAAATAATTTTAAAATACTTATCCTCCTTCACTTTGAATAGCACAGACATGCAATAAATTCGTTGCACCTGAACGTAATCAATATGTGCCCATTGATGCATCCCCTTCTAATGAGGGATCAACCATAGATGCTGAATGTGAATGCGGTAGTGAAGGAGTTAATGGTTAACATGTAGGTGGGAAAGAGGATTAACGCGGAGATGTTGTATGTCGATTTGAACGAAGATTCATCTGCTACAAACATATATAAATGTACATGCATTAATATAGCAAAAGATTTAAATGCTAATAATTGGATTTTCTGTCATATAATACAATCATCGGTTTAAAATTACCATTTTTTCTTAATTATCACATATTGTCATTGCTCTCCTCTTCCATTGAAATGTCAACATCAGTGTCCACTTCAATATCTGTATCAACCACATCATCCTCGTTATCATCAGACACATGTATCAAAACATTTGATTCATCGTTAAGTGGACCAAAATCGGTAATTTCATCATCAACTATTACTACTTTATCATTAGGTTCGACATCAGCTTGATAAGCTTGGTCATTTGGAACATTTGTGTCAAATGTTTATCCGGCTTTCGTCTTACACACAGCCCACCAATTTGTCTTATTTTTTTTCATGAATGGGAACGACGTATAGTACACTTATGCCGCTTGTTTTGCCAAAACATACCGATCATATCCTTAATGCTTTATTGTATTGTTAATTTCAAGACGTTTGTAATTTGTGCATGTTGATCCCCACGTTTGGAGTGTTGTTGAACCAGTCATATTTAAATACAATTACTTTTTCTTGTGGCTTGATAAAATATGTCAACTTAATAATCTCTTTCAACACACCATAAAAATCATTTATATGGTTTTCTGGGTCTTCACTCCCTTTAATACATATGCTACTGTTATTTGTTGATTTATTAACACCATAATCATACGTGTGAAATTTATGTCCATTAATAAAATATTTTGAAAATGTTCTAATTTTCCTTTGTGGACCATATGTAAGATGCCTCATTCCTTCATCCATTATGTGATTTTTAAAATCACATACATACTATAAAAACCAATTTAAGAAATGCTTACTAAGTTCGGAAGTGGGGTATTGTGATTCAAATATGCTGCAAAGTTAGATGTACGTGATTGATTAAATAATTGAAATGGAAAGTGGATTTAAGTTTGATTAAATTAAAGTTGATATCAAAATTACCTAATGTAATCCTTGTAATCCTTGTCGTGGATTAAATAATTGAAATGGCAAGTGGAAAGTGGGTTTAGGTTTGATTGATTACCTAATTGAAATGGAAAGTGGATTGAGGAGAATATATGTTTTGGGGATATGAAAATCCTTGTGAGCCATCCATTGTTCCTTTGAACACCTAGAGGGCCATCCTTGTTTCTTAAAAACAGGAAGTGTTTGATGAGAAGAGTCATGTTCAAGACCTTCGTCATTGCGGAGAACACTTTCAAAAGTTGCCTTAACATGGTCCTCAAAGTAATGAGAAAAAAACATATATGCTTCTTCCAGAATGTAGGCATTGCAAATTGAACCTTCTACACGTGCTTTTTGTTTTATCTTTTTTTTCTTCCAATAGCCTAAATACCTAGACATATTATGAAATGATAGGTTACATAAATATGCATGTTTTATAATAAAATTCTTATATAATTTTGTAATGATATTTAGTTAATTACCTCTCAAATGGATGCATCCATCCATATTGTATGGATCATCGAAGTAGTGCCTCATATGGAAGATGAATTGGTAAATGTTCCATGACATTAAATAGACTTGGAGGAAACATTTTCTCTAATTTGCAAATCGATATTGGTATGTCTTTATCAAGTTTTCACAAACGTTCAACCTTCAACAAAGTTGAGGTTATAAAACATACTCAATTAAGTTATAACATTCCATACTTTGGTCGGCAATAATTCTTTAAAAGCGATTGGTAATAAATTCTCCATACACACATGACAATTATGACTTTTCATTCTTGTCAACTTCATATTTTTAAAGTCAACGCACCTTTGTGAATTTGAAGCAGTTCCATTAGGAAACCTTAACTCATTCACCAATTGTAAGAACTGTTTGACATGATTGCAATCTAACTCGTAACAAGCCTTGGGTTTTACATTTTCGAAAGAATCAACAATTTTGAGTTCAGGGCGTTTGCAATATAATTTTATGTCTCATCTGGACTTTAAATCATCTTTAGTCTTTCCCTTGATGTTCAAAATGGTATTAAACACATTACCAAACATGTTCTTTTCATTATGCATGACATCAATATTATGTCGAAGTAGAAGATTTTTCCAATAAGGTAATTCCCACAATATATTTTGCTTATACCAATTATGGTACCTTTACCTGCTATTTTAATTTCACTTCCATGTTCATGTATCTTTGGATATTCTTTTACTAAATCATAGATTTCTTCACTTGATAGTATAGGTAGTGATTGCGTGTAATACACTCAATTAACAATGAAATTCTTTTCATCCCTACTAAAAGGATGATTAACATGTAGAAAACAACGGTGATAGTAAACCAACTATGGTTTACTCCATTTTTTAAGTAAAAAGATTTTGTAAATTCCATGCAATATGGACAGGATAATCGAACAAATATTCTCTAACCGGAAAGCATTCCATATGCAGAAAAATCACTTATGGTCCATAATAGAGAAGTAAACATTTGAAAATTATTTTTTCTTGATATGTCATAGGTAACTACTTCTTCATTCGATAGAATTTTCAACTCATCAATTAAAGGTTGCAAATAAACATCTACACCTTGTCTTGGATCATTAGGACCTGGAATAATGAGAGTGAGAAACATGTGTGGATTCTTCATCAGGGGGTAAATTATAAAGTGTAAAAATCATCGACCAAGATGAATACTTGCTTCCAAAATTTTCAGACAGTGCAAAACCATCCATACACAAACCAAGTCTAACGTTGCCTGCTTCCTTTGCAAAATCTGGATAAGTCATATCAAAATGCTTCCATGCTTCTCCATATGTAGGATGAGATATCTTTCCTACATCTCGAGTTCTCACACTATGCCATCTCATATGAGATGTGGTTGCTGAAGAAGCATACAGTCTTTGTAATCTAGGAGTTAGGGGCAAATAATGCTTTCTTGTATATGCAATATCTTTTCCTTTCTTTCATTTTGGTTTATACCTTGAACAATTACATAATTTACATCTATTAAGATTTATATCTTCTTTCCAATACAATATACACCCATATCGACATGTGTCTATCTTTTCATATGGCAATCCAGACGCTGACACTACTTTTTTTAATTTATAAATTAATCTCCTAGTACATTATCAGAAGGCATTATTTCTTTTGTAGCTTGTATATATGCACCAAACTCACTTTCTGAAGTGTTATATTTAGCTTTAATTGCAATGTACCTTGCCGTTGTTGATAGCTAAGTGTGAGTAGTACAATCATTCCACAGTGGTCTATTTATTGCTTCAAACAAATTATATAATTTCTAAGCTCCTTCATTAGGAGGTTCTTCGACATCCATATCATCATTTTGAACATTATGAAAATATTGTTCTACTGCATCATGCACCATATTTTGCATTCCATTATTTGAATATTCTGGTCAAAAGATTCTAAATTTATAGCTCCGTTTTCATCTTCGCCCAAAGTGTTGGACATTGTGGCTATTTCTCCTTGATATGTCCATAAATAGTAGTCAGGTATGAACCCATATTTACACAAGTGAAGCTTTACGAGCTCTTGATCATGCAATGCCTTATTTTTACATTTAGTACAAGGACAACAAATATTTTTAGGCTCCCCTTTAGATGCAAATTTTACAAATTCCTCTATACCATTTATAAACTCAAATTTTATTGATCCTCTAAAGTCCCGTTTGTTTATATGTCAAATTACGATCAATCATGTAATCCATATTAACTTTGTTAAAATGTTAAAAGGATTACTATGAATGATATGTTTATTTTAATTTTAAAATCGTAATAAACTAATCCTACCACAAAACTAAAACCATAAAAGAATTGGTTTAACATGAAATTTGCTAAAATATTACTACAACCAGTAGATTATAGGTTATAACTGTTAGGTGTGGCTTGCATTGTAAATGGAGTGGGTGCGTGGATTGAACGGAAAAGTCCCACATCGCAGGATATTTGGAATAATCGTGGTATATATATAGGATTGGTGGCACGTAACATTGGGGATTTCTTTTGTTACAATGTGTTGCCAAGACCAGATTGTATGCTCGATGGAGGCGATGAAGGGATGTTCAATCGGGATGCCGGCATGGGAGACTTCGACCGTTGACTCTGGCTAGACACGGTGAAGCGAACGCGTACGGTACGCGGGAATGCCGAAACTCAACATGGTATCAGAGCTCTATGGTTCGATGGAACCGGTATGATGAAGCGTGACCGAAGCATGGCTCCAAAGGGGCTTGAGCATGGGATGCTCGTCAAGGTGGAGATATGGTTAAGCAATCGCTCCTTCCTACTTATGAGAACTTGGAGTAGTAGCCTCATCCAACTGCAAAGAGGACTCAGTATAACTCCAAGGTGACTTGAGCAATGCTCGCCAAGGTGGAGATTATTAGGTGTGGCTCACATTGTAAATGGAGTGGGTGCGCGGATTGAACGGAAAAGTCCCACATCGCAGGATATTTGGAATAATCGTGGTATATATATAAGATTGGTGGCACGTAACATTGGGGATTCCTTTTCTTACAATGTGTTGCCAAGACCAGATTGTATGCTCGATGGAGGCGATGAAGGGATGTTCAATCGGGACGCCGACATGGGAGACTTCGACTGTTGACTCCGGCCAGACACGGTGAAGCGAACGCGACAGTATGCGGGAATGTCGAAACTCAATATGGTATCAGAGCATTGGTGTTGGTAGGTGGTTGTAGAAATGCCGAAATTAGATAATACCTCAAGTAGTTCCTCAATGGGTAATCCAAGTGGTGCAGCGCCTTATGTACGTTGTTCGTACACAGCTTCAGGATCACAATTGGTAATAGACAAGTGGAATGGCGATAATGATTTTGAAAAATGGCAATGGAAGATGAAAGCGGTTCTAAGGAGAAATCGGATGCATCGGGTAGTGTTCGATACACATTTATTGCCAGCGGACATCTCGGATGTTGAGAGAGAGGAGATGGAAGAGATGGCATTCACTACACTTCAACTTGCTATGGGAGAGAATGTTATTTCTGAAATTAGTGGTGAGACAACCGCTAAGGGTATTTGGGACAAGTTGGAGAAGTTATATATGAAGAAGTCACTGACAAACCGTTTGATCTAATTGCGAACGTTCTTTACCTATAAGATGAAGGAAGGTACTTCGCTAAAGGCGCACTTGAATACTTTTGATGATTTGCTAATGAAGATGAAGGCAGTAGATTTGAAGATTGAGGAAGAGCAAAAGGCGATGATATTGTTATGTTCGTTGCCGGATCGCTATACAGGTTTCTTAAATAGTTTGATTTATAGCCGGGATACATTGACTCTTGATGATGTCAAGACGAGTCTTCTTAGCGAGAAGTTGCGGGATCAAATGAAGGAGTTAGGTGATGGGAGTAGTGGTGCTAGTAATGGTCATGGTTTATTTGTGGAGAAGGAGAGGTATGTGAAGAAGGAGAACTGGGGGCATTCTAAATTAAGGAACCCCAGTTGGAGAGGAAAGTCAAAGGAAAGAAAAGGCAAGTGCTATATTTGCAAGAAGCCCGGTCATTAGAAGAATGAGTGTCTGAAAAAGGAGAAGGCAAAGAAGGAAGTAGCATCTTCATCAATAGCGGTGGAGAGTAGAGTTGGTGAGGGAGATGTAGATGTTTTGTCGGCGATAGCATCAGATGTTTAGGGTAGCGAATGGGTGCTCGATTCGGGGGTGTCTTATCATATGACACCAAATAGGAATTTTTTTTCTTCTTACATCGATAAAGAAGTAAATTCAATTGTTATGGGAAATGGTGCTATTTGTAAGTCTATAGGCATTGGTTCCATGCAAATTCGGATGTTTGATGGAGTGGTTCGTACTCTCACTAATGTACGCTATGTTCCGAGACTTAGGAAGTCTCTTATCTCTTTGGGGCAGCTGGATTCTTTAGGTTGTAAGATCACTATTGAGAGTGATAGCTTGCGGGTTTCAAAGGGTGCGCTTGTGGTGATGAAGTGTGCCAGGAGTCATGGTGTTTATTTGCTTCAAGGAGTGACCGTGGAAGGCGAAACTTGTATAGGAGTTGATAGTTCTCGTGGCTTGGATGTGACTTGGTTGTGGCATTTGAGGTTAGGTCATGTCTCGGAGAGGAGTTTGGATGTTCTTCGGAAAAGAGAGATGACCGATGGAGAAAGTTTCAACAAGTTAGAGATTTGCGAAGAATGCGTCATGGGCAAGCAAACTAAAGTTTCATTCGGTGAGGGAAAGCTTGATTCGAGAAGGGTTCTTGGGTATGTTCACACGGATGTTTAGGGACCGGCACCTATAGCTTCTTTAGGTGGAGCTCGCTATTATATTTCTTTTATAGATGACTTTTCTCGGAAAGTTTGGGTGTATGTAATGAAGGCCAAGTCGGAGGCATTTGCAAAGTTCAAAGCATGGAAGGCTCTTGTTGAGAATGAGAGTGGCAAATCTTTGAAGGTTCTAAGGTCCGACAATGGCGGAGAGTATGTTTCTAGAGATATTTTGGAGTTTTGCAAGCATCATGGTATTGGAGACATTTTATTACACCTGGAGATCCGCAATCGAATGGTATTGCGGAAAGGATGAATCGTACTCTACTTGAGAAAGCTCGATGCTTGAGATTGACATCGGGTTTGGCGAAGGGATTTTGGGTTGAAGCTTTGTCAACCGCAGTGCATATTATTAATCGAATTCCATGCTCAACTATTGGTAACAAAATTTCGGAGGAAGTGTGGAAGGGAAAGAGCATTGACTTGAGTTATCTTTGTGTGTTTGGTAGTCCTGTTTATGTGCATGATCCAGGAAATGATAAGCTTGAACCTAGAGCTTTCAAGGGGATTTTTCTTGGCTATACAGATGGAGTAAAAGGCTACCGGATTTGGAATCCGGAAACGAAGAAGGTAGTGAATTCTTGTCATGTTACTTCTGATGAATCGACGATGTTCAAGGAGAAAGAAAGCTCATCGGATGTTCCGGACTTGGTTCACGATGAATCAAAGGAGAAGGAAATTATTTCCATATTTTGTCCAAGGAGTAGAGAGAGTAGAGTAGTTGGAGATGCTTGTGAGGAAGTAGCGGTTGATGTTACATCACATAGTCCATAGGGTTCCTCTAGTAGTGTTGGTGATGTGCATGATTCTAGAGAAGATTCGGTTCAAGGTGGAGTCGAAGGGAGTTTGGGTGATCGTATTGCTACTCGGGTTGGTCGTCGTACGATAAGACCACCCGAAAGATATGGTGATTGGAACTATCTTAGCTTTTGTGATAATTTGGACTATGCTCTTCATGTAGTCCAAGATGAGCCGATGAACCTTGATGATGTCATGGAGTTGAGTGATAGCTCGAAATGGATTTGTGCCATGGAGGAAGAGATGCAATCATTATTGAAGAATCAAACTTGGGATTTGGTTCCACTTCCTAAAGGAAACCGTGCTATTAGGTGCAAATGGATATACAAGGTGAAGGACGATGGGAGATACAAAGCTAGGCTAGTGGCTAAGTGGTTTGACAAAGGAAGGGAAAGGAGTATGATGAGATATTCGCACCAGTTGTGCGCCATACTTCTATCCGGATATTACTTGCTATTGTTGCTATTCACGACTTGGAGTTGGAGCAACTTGATGTGAAAACCACCTTCTTGCATGGGGACTTGGATGAAGACATCTACATGGACTAAGCGAAAGGTTTTGTTGTGGATGGTAAGTCAAATTTGGTTTGCAAGTTGAAGAAATCACTATATGGATTAAAGCAATCACCTAGACAATGGTACAAGAGATTTGATCATTTTATGCTTGAAAATGGTTTTGATAGAAGCATCAAAGATGCTTGTGTTTATTTCAAGAAGTTGAGAAATGATTGTTGGGTGTATTTACTCTTGTATGTGGACGACATTCTCATTGCTTCTAAGGATAAGAATGAAATCAACAAGCTGAAACTGAGTTTGAAATCAGAGTTCGAAATGAAGGATCTTGGAGAAGCAAGAAGGATATTGGGTATGGAAATTGTAAGGGATCGAAAGCATTTTGAGTTGAAACTAACTCAAAAGGAGTACATTGAGTAAGTGCTTTGTCGGTTTAGCATGGAGAATGCAAAGGCGTTAAATACTCCTTTACCTTTGCATATGAAGCTTTCGAGTAAAGGATCACCTATCTTAGAGGAAGACAAGGCTTATATGGCAAAGGTGCCATATGCTAGTGCAGTTGGAAGTCTAATGTATGCTATGGTGTATACAAGGCCAGATATTGCAAATGCCGTCGGGATGGTTAGTTGATATATGGCTAATCCGAGGAAATCGCATTGGGAATCTATGAAGCTTATATTGAGATACCTTAGAGGCACATCATCTCATGGTCTTGTTTTTGGCGGTAGTAAGGCGATGGATTGCAAGTTGGTTGGTTATTGTGATTCGGACTACGCCGATGATAGGGATCGAAGAAAATCAACTTTCGGATATGTCTTCACACTTGGGGGTACAACCATAAGTTGGAGATCCAGATTGTAGACCGTAATTGCTTTATCCACTACGGAGGCAGAGTTGATAGCCGCGGTGGAGGCGGCAAAGGAGGCACTCTATTTGAAGCGATTCTTGTGTGACTTGGGATTCGGTCATGATAGTATTGATGTTCGATGTGATAGCCAGAGTGCTATTCACTTAGCGGAGAATTTGGCGTTTATCTCACGGACTAAGCATATTGAGGTGAGAGAGTCATTTCTAGTAGCCATAGATGAGGATAAGCAAGTATATCTTCGGAAAGTGCACACAAAGGATAACGCGGCGGACATGTTCACCAAGGCATTGCCGGTTGGGAAGTTCGAGCATTACTCGAACTTGATTCGTTTGGAGAAGTGCTAGGTGCCACGGGGTGGCACGGTTAAGGGAGGAGCTTGGTGGTAGATGAAGAGTATCGGTGAGAGATTGAGGTTCTATCTTCTTGGTAAGTGCTAATCTTTGGTGAGATAGCTTAGGATTTGGATGTTTTCAACATTTCATTAGCGAGCGGGGGCTTTGCCTGAGCTTGTTGGTGGAATTCAATGGACGGTGGATTTGCCGGAGCTCATTGGGAAAGCATTCATGTTTGGTTGAAGGTGGAAGAAGTGATAGTTGGTGCTATCGGTTGTCGTTGATGGTATGATACCATTGGAGTTGGATATAGTGTTGAGGTGGAGTGTTAAATTTGGCAACACTATATAGAGAATTGTAGAGGTCGGAATTAGCTTCGTAACGGAGAAAACAGTTCGCAAATCGGACTTCGGAGGTGGAAGTTATAAGGGAAAAGGTGAAGTGGGTTGAATTGACAGCGACAGACGTCTGAGGAAAAATTCAGACGTTTGGCGCTTCAGCAAATTTGCACCAGACATGTTACAGAGAGTTAGGTCAGACGTCTGACCAAAATGGTCAGACGTCTGAGTCTGTGCAGAATTTCTTCCAGAGGCCTAAGTCAGACGTCTGACCAAATGGTCAGACATCCGAGCCTGTAGAGAACTTTTTCCAAAGGAAATGGACAGACGTCTGTCACTTTGGACAGACGTCTGAGGCGACTTCTGCTTGTTTTTCACGCGTGGGCTTGGCGTGAAGATTTGTGATATCTACAGGGGCAATTTTGGAACATTGCCTAGGGTTTCTATTCTCCTATATAAGCTAGCTTCAGGTTTCAGATCTAGGGTGTGCAAGCGACGAAAAGCGACTGCAAGAGATTAGCCTCCACTAATTAGGGTTTATCAAAACCTAATTTTCTTCAATTCTCTTCTCCACAAATCAATTTCTAATTAGAATTTTGTTAATTGTAATCAATCTCTTGTACTCTTCTCATCAATATTAATAAAAGCTCTCTCTTAAAGTGGATGTACACTAACACAACGTTAGTGGAACCACTATAAATCGCTGTGTAATTTATTTTTCATTATTGCTTTGATTTCTGAATTGCTTGTTTGGGATTGTGATTGCTTTTGGATTGATTGAGATTGGAATTGAGTTATTGATTGGTTGTTTTTACACTTCTTACCACAATCTCGTCTTCCGCTGTGCTTGTGGGGTTTAGATTTGAGTGGTCTCTAGTTGGAATCCCGTCCAACAACAACAAAAGATGAATTTTCAACAAAATAACTTTTTTTCTTTTCTTTTTAAAGCAAACACACAAGGCTTTTCATTTTATATAACCACACAACACACACACACAACTTATAAAACCATTGATATGACTCATTTTTCCTTGGAAACTAAATTGAATACATAACAATATGGGTAATAGTTATTGTTAGAAAAAAAGAAAAAAAACAATACGAGCAATGTTAAGATTACCAAATATTTGATGAAGAAAATCTTCATCTAATTATAATTCAAGAACATGACAACATGTTATGTGTACCAAGAACTTTATTTTAATTCAATTTCATACTTAAATGGTGATCTCATATATAACTTGAACCTACCAATAAAAGAGATTCCCATTAAAACTATAAAACTAATATATGATAGACCAAGAAGGACAAACAAATGCAGAAGATTTGATAGAAGTAGTCTCATTTATAAACTCAAATTTTAGTTTTTCAACCAAATCATCAAATAAAATCTTAAAATAAATGTATAGTTAGTGTAAAAACTAGGATTAATTATTAATCTTGAAAGATAGGTGAGAAAATTAGGAATCATTGATGAGGGAAAATTCAATATTGTACGATTTGAAAAAAGAAGAGTAAATGACCCGCGTAAGAGAAAATAGAAAAGAGAAAGCAGGCGACAACTCAGAACGAAGAAGGAGGCATCAATCTGTGGATGCGGCAATCTCAAAGGGCGGAGAGAGGAAGGAGGTGGCAATCTATGGATGCAGCAATCTCAAAGGGCAAAGAAAGGAAGGAATGTGGCAACAATCGATGTAAGAATGGCGGCAAAGTAAAAACCCATTTTTTCAACCACGTCTTTTTTATAGGAGTAAGAAAATAACCATGGATTGTTCAATTCACTTTTGCATATTGCACCCTAAAAATATTATTTGAAATATATGTGTACCATTGTAAAAAAATTTAATAGGAAAGGACAATGTACGTTATAACATTTCCATAATTTTGTAGACTTATTTGATCTCTTTCCATTTTATTTAATATCACATCTAGATTTGAATAATTGAATTCCTATAATGCATAAATTCATCTATTTAAATAACAAATACTATTATTCGTAGTATTTCCATTTTTAATTTTTACTTGGTATGTATTTTCTGCATTTCTTTATCATAAAAAGTCATGAAACATGCGAATCGTTGCAGATTCATCATAATATTTTGGTCGGTTTGCATCTGTTTTATATTTTACTTATATATTATTTTGAATTTAATTAATACATAAACTATGATTCAATCTTTTACCTTTTTTTATTTTTCCGCTACAAATGAAAAGGTGAGTTATTCACAATAATATTTTGATATTTTTTCCTTTTTCTAGTCGATGCATTAATTAAATGGTTGGTCACAAAATTGTCACAAATTTTTGAGCAATCGATTAGAAAAAGTCATCTTTATATTCAAAAGTTTTTTTACATAAAATAATTTTTGAGAAAAAATTCTGTTTTTGACATTTAGAATAGTTTTTGATACAAAAAATAATTTTTGTAATGAAATCATCGTAGATTTGTTGCAATGTTAAGACTAATTTGCGACCACATCTACATTAAAAAAAGGATTTTTGCAAATCCATCTCAAACTAGTGACCAATATGCAACCATTTATCATTTAAGTTTTTGTAGATTTTAAAAACAAGCCATGCACGTTTGTCATAAAATTGCAACGGATTTGCGATCATTTGTACTCAAAAGCTTGGTTAATTTTCATTTAATGTTGGTCACAATCTCGTAGCAAATTGGCAACCGAAAACTTCCTTCACAAAGTTGCAACCGATTTACCACCAATTTTTTCATAGCATTAAAACTAGTATACCGTTGCTAGTCGGACGTGATTTCATTGCAAATTTGTGACCACCAATAATCCATCGGCGACTTTAGTTGCTAAAATTATTATTTGTAGTAGTGATATGTGAATATAAGTAGAAAACATGATCAATGGAAATTGCGTAAGTGTCCTTACTTGTTGTATTATTTATTTTGGGGTACTTAGGTAATTCAAAAGCTTCAAATAATGGTAGTCCTTATATATAGATGAGTAGTTATATAGTATTGGACTACGACGAATCTTTGATGTTTTCCAACTAGTAGCTATTAAAATAAATCCCCTTGAATTAAAGTTAATGTGGAACTATTTTCATTTCTTAACAACTTCTGTGAACAACATAGATCAATATCATGTTGTTAACGTAGAAATTTGCTACCACCCTGAATAGTATATAATAAAGAGGCACCAAACTATAAAATGTAAGCCCAATTGATACATGAAAGCATAAATTCTGTGTAACCGTTTTGGAATAAAAAACATAACAAACTCTAGAGTAATTAGGAGCTAGTCCTACGTGAAAATACTGATAAAACTAAGGGTATGCCTTGTTAACAATTATGTAATCAAATTACGTAATTTAACTTTTATGAGAAATCTTACTCGAAAAAAAAACATTTTTTATTGTATATATTTCACATGTAATTATACCTAATGTTATGAGTACGCTGGACAAATAAATCTAATCCTAGTCATTTGATATTTCGAGAACGAGGAATCAACATAACGACAATACTAGTGTATGAAAATACATAATGATTTACTTATGGTTATTGTGGGCATCAACAAGTTATGTACTTATAGCTATTTGTACGGATTACAAAAGGACTCACCGAGTGTATTGTATAGGGCACTTTATCCAAGTCAAATGGATGATTTCATGAGACAATATGCAGTAGTCATTTGACTTAAAAGAACAGTGAATGCATGTGTGGAAATTTTACTTTGACCATGGCTAATCATGTGATATTGATTCTCTTTCGACCATAATTGGATATGTATCAAAACATGAAACACTCATTATACCACAAAGTGAATCAGACAATAGTGATCACACAACATAAGATAAATTTTCTGTTATCCTATTGTTTCACACAACATCTGAAAACATCATCTGTTGTTTGAATAGCCGATGAAATCTTTCATCTATTGTCTGAATAGCCAGTGAAACCTCTATGAACATGATTATTATTCGGACAACATTTTAACTATCATCCGATTTAAGTTATCAATTTTTTTTGTTTTGGCTCCATATTTTCCCTATCAATATTTTGGTGGCCACATTTCTTAATTATTCCCTCTTCACTTTCTTATATTTTCGTCTTCTCAAAATATATTTCCCTCTTCTCAAAATTTTCCCACTTCTTAAAATTTATTTTCCTTTTCTCAAAATCAAATCAGAATCCTAAACCGTCTTCCTTTTGTCTTCCACTCGTCTTCTTATCTCGTTCTTTCATCTACTTTAATTTTTCCCGTTTGCCTCAAAATCCCTCCTTTGCCCTAAATCATTTATCTATGAATGAAAAAAAAAACATGATGCTTGTCTGATTGATCAATGAGTGTACTTTTCTTATTTCAGATTTCATTGTCGCCTTGTCTAAATCTGGTGCTCTGGCGATGTCATCTGGATGCATGACTATGGATTTGCAGCGATTGAATTTGCGGTTACTATCACTTGTCGAGAATTACTGGTTAATTGCTCGGTATGATTTATGCCTCTTTTAATTTTGTATTGTTCTCGACTTTGATTATATACAAATGATGAATTCGGTACTATTTATTGGGTTTGATTCCCTATATTTTTGGTTTGATAATTTCAATTTTCTTCTTATCTAATGTTCGAAATTTTTGCAGTGTGTTTGAATTTGTGTGTACAGATGCCTTGAGTTGTTTTAGTTTGTAGAATTGCAGTTGCCTTAAGTGTTGAACATGAACCTATATCCTTAAGTGTTGAGTTGTTTTAATTTGAGTTGTTTCTGATTGTTGCCTGAACATGTGTCCTTGTTGTCTCCATGGTGTGTCTTGCACACTTTCACTTGAACTATGTACTTCATGATGGTTGCACTGTGTATACATAAATACATACATATGTAAGTATATATGCGTCACACCATTTCTTGTTTTTCGGTATAGCTACGTGTGAAGCTTTGATACATGTTTGCTTGCCTATGTTTGTTTATCTGCAGTTGTACTCCTATGTGTGTCTTTATTTCTGGTTTGCTGGTCTTGCCTTGCACACGAGTTGCACTCCTTTGTTGTCTCAAGTGTATGTATACATATACACATGTATGTGTATATAAGTGCTTGTATGTGTGTATGCTTGCTAAGCCAGTGCATACATGTATATACATACTTCCACGTATGTGTATATATATACTTGTTGTCTCAAGTATATGTATACTTATATGTATGTATATATGTGTGAATGCTTGCTAAGCCAATGCATACATGTATATACATACTTCCATGTATACTTCCATGCATATACATAATTTGTAGCACTTTGATGGATCGAATCTTATGGCTGCACTTTGATATTGACTTGAACTGCCTGGACTTATTATTATGTAATGATGGTCCATGTTGCAAATGATATCTAGATATCGGTATGTATGTTTTCATATATATATATATATATCTGTGTGTGTGTGTGTGTTTATATCTGCATATCACTGCATATGTGTGTGTGAACTTCCATGTATATACATACATATGTATGTATATATGTATGAATGTTCTTATATCTACATATATATGTGTTAACTGCCTTCTGTACGTGAGTCTGATCTGGTTCATATCAAGTAATTTGAGACTTCCATGTTTATACATACATACATATATATGTATGTATATATGTGTGAATGTTGCCGCTGCTTCATATCAAGTAATTTGTGGCACTGCCTTGTTCAATTCGTGGCATTTGTTATTTTAGTTTCTAGCAACTTGCTGTTTTAATTTGTGGCACTTACTTTTGCACTGTGATTTCTTATTACACTTACAATTGCAAATCTCATTCCAATTCAGTTCTTGTATATGCTTGTATATACTTGTATATGCTTGTATGTACTTGTATATGTGTGATTGTATATACTTGCATGTGCTTGTATACACTTGTATATGTGTGATTGTATATACTTGTATGTGCTTGTATATACTTATATGTGCTCCTATGTATATATATGTGATTGAAGTTATTGTTGACCCTATGGTTTGCTCTATCAATGCATTTGCACTGGCAGTTGCACTTGCACTTGCACTGTCCCTTGTTTCTCCTGAATCATTGCTGTTACTTTTGCTTTAGTCCATGTGCACTGAATTTTGGCTTGTATGTTATTGTTTGATTCATGCTTGTTGTTGCATTAGTGCTTCTTGGAGTTTGAAGGTGCAACCATGTCCATGTATACATGTATATACATACATACATATGTATGTATATATGTGTGAATGTTTATGGAACTGCCTTGTTTTAATTTGTGGCACTTGCTGTTTATGGCACCGCCTTGTTTTAATTTGTTTGTTTAATTATTTTTTTTGAACCATTTTGAGCTTGAACTGGTTTGCTTTGAGCTGAACCATTTTGAATTGCTTGACCATTTTGAGTTGAACCATTTGTTGAATTGCTTTGACCTGGTTTGAGCTTGAACCATTTCTACTGACTATGTACATATATACATGGTTTGAGCTTGAACCATTTTGAGCTGAACCAATTGTTGAATTGCTTTGAGCTGAACCAATTGTTGAATTGCTTTGAGCTGAACCAATTGTTGAATTGCTTTGAGCTGAACCATTTTGAGTTGATCTTGTTTTGAGTTGCCTTGAGCTGCTCCTATGTGCACTGGCACTTGAGTCTTGCGGCTCCTATGTCAAAACTGTCCCTTGTTTATCTGTATGTATGTTTTCATATACATTTTAATGTTTTCATATGTTCTTATGTTTTCATATGTTTCCATACCCATTGAAACTATCCCTAGGATTTCTATATAGGAGCAATAAGAGATGGAATTTCTATATAGGAGCAGAACGTTTTCATATGTCCCTTGTTTATCTGCTACCATGTTTTCATATACATTGTCACTTGCTTCTCCTTTTTGCTTTGAGTTGAACCATTTTGAGTTGATCTCTTTGCAGTGCATTTTCATTCCAATATCATATATGTACATACATACTTACATATGTATATATGTGTGAATGTTGGTGGTTGATCTATATGTCCATACATATGATGAGAAAACAAACCCATGAACTAAGGAAATATTCAAATTTAATTAAATTATGCAATTTAGGTTTGTTTCCTTTTCTATTTTACTACGTTGTTTATTTGATAGGTATAGGAGATGGCTGGATACAAGCAGGAGCAAGCAAATCAAGATCAACACATCAAAAATAAACTTAAGTGAGTGTGAGCGAGTAAAAAAAAGGTTATATATAAGAGCATAGAGAAAAGCTGTATATATAAGAGTGATAGTGAAAGTGGTATTGCATTTGAATTTGATTTGAAATAAAAATATTTGTTTAAATAAAATTAAGATTCATTTACTTCATTTTGCAATTATAACACAACTGTAATCAGTATGCATATCAGTCAATATATATATATATATATATGTTGTATAATAGGAAATTCAAGAAATGATACTACAACATTAGACGCTTATGGTTTTTTTGGTTGTGTTAGTGCATATCAAACGACGGGGCATATCTATGTTCTGATATGAAATGAGACGGCAAAGGATTTAATGACAGATAGATATGCAATCAGACAACGAAGTATATCGGTCGTCTGATGCATTCTTTCCCATAGTGACTACTCAAAAGATGATTTGCCTCCTTCAATATAAAAAGCTAATGTCATTGTAATTAGAATTTGATTCGTAGTCATAAATCTTTGCTCAGAGTAACTTGATTATCGCATAAAATGTAATTAAATTGAATGAAGTGACTTGAAGGTCAAACCTTGCAATTAAATACGAACATTATTAGGGTATTGACCATCAACCAAACTTCATACTTTTAACAAACATCGTAAGGATGAACTATTAAACCATATTCTAGCGAGGGTAAATTCTATCTTCTCGGTATAATTATCCTTTCAACTTTTGAGCAACAAAAGTAGATCATTTTCAACTTTTAAACAAGCTAAAATATGTGTTCAGCTTTTATAACCAAAATGCCAAGGGGATTGATATGTCGAACTTCTTTTATGTAAGCATATGACTTTGTATAATGAAAATATTGAAATAACCAATAACATAGCAAAATGGAATAAATACCGAAGGACTATAATATTTCTAGTCCATTATTCTAGTAATGATTAATTTAGTGCTGGAAACCAAATGTTGAGGTCTAAAGGTAGTATGCATCATAAGCTTATAATTCACAAATTTTTTGAGTCAAAAATTGACATAACACTCTTGATATAAAGAAAGAGAATAATAGATCCAGAAACGAGAATAAAAGCTTGGAAAAGTAAGATTTTATGGTGGTTCAGCTTCAAATCAATTATCTACGTCCACTTTAATTTTATTTCAGATGGTTTTGTATAAGCGCAATGAATTACAATGTTTCAGATTAAGAAATCAAATGAAATTCGAGCTAGGCAATACTAAGTGGATCAAACAAGAGCGAGTGTTCAGGATCAAAAAGCAAGATCCTTTTTTTGTTGCCATAGGATGAAAATTTATAGTGAATCCACCCAGTAAAGTCATTAGTTTGTAGAAGACCGGGTAAAAGATCAAATCCAATACGCTTTCAAGCATGAATAACGAGTAAACTTATAACTCAAATCATGTCGATACTGACATGGTTACGTCGGTGCCGATATGATTTTGCAACTTGTAAAAGTTGCTCCTACAAACCATGTCGGTACTGGCATGATTTTTCCTATATGATTCTTGTCTTTTTTTTACCAAGTATATTGCATCTTCACCTACTACTCAAAATTAGATCCCACATCAAAAATCATCTTAGTTACGAGATGATTTGACATATGCAAAATCTTATTAAACTACTTGTGCTTCTTTTAAATGTTCTTGTTATGTCTTGAGCTTCTTGACCCATTGTTTCGTCATCTTGAAGCCAGGTTCATTAGGAATTCGTTTGGTTCAAATTTTGGATAACACCGTTGGAACCGGACCTGTCGGAAGTGGGGTAATTGGGTAAATTTTAAAAATAATTCCTTTTGGATCTTTATCGGGTTTATGTATTTTCATTTAAATTATTCATCCTACTATGATTATTTAAAATTAGTTAGATTTAATTTTAAATTGTTTGTGTTATTTATTTTTATTTATTTGATGAGCGCATCAAATGCGCTTATGTGTGAATGTGTAAGTGTTACTTATAGAATGTGTGCGTACCAAATGTGAACATTTTAGGTGTTGAGATTTACACCATAAGGTCAATATCTCTTCCATATATGCCTTTGTTGTCCAAAAAAAATCTTTTTTTTGTTTACATATGCATATGTATATAGATGTGTATATATATGTGTATGTAAGGTATAAGAGGAAATCTAAAAATTATAAAGGTGGTCCAAACATCATTACATTACTTTCAAAGCTAATTTCGTAGACTTTAAAATTTGCACACACACACACATATTCACCTACATACATATATATAAATGTATACAAATAAAATTAATATTTTAAGACAAAACAAAACAAAATTATAGTTAACTAATTTGCAATTCAAAACCATATTTTCAAAACAAAATAGCTTACCACAAGTCCAAACATTAAATTAAGAAACAAAATAGCTTACCACAAGTAAGCAATACTCAAAAAAGTTTATAAAACATCCTTCAATCCATAACTTTATAATATGTAATATGAACCACCAATATAATTATTCCAAAATTTTGTTCAAACAATATCCTTTGAAGTAAAAGGATTAGACGAATTATGCATATATGAATTCGTTGCAAGCAGATCTAGATCTAAATTACATATATACGTAATAGTCAAACAAAAAAAAGCAAAAGAGAATATATGATTAATATTATTAATATCACATGGGTACTGTTGTACCTCAATCTGAATCTGCAGCGTCTTTTTTTTGGCTCAATCGCAGACTAGTTCACTCTTTTAAGACGATTCGTGGCTTAGCCTCAAGGTGCAAACCTATCTATCAACCGCTCCGTCCCCAGGATAAAACAACCTCTAAAATATGGTCAATTTTCTGTTTGCACCACAAAAAATTATGCTAAATATAGCACTTTCTAATTTAATTGCTTGTAAAGATTCTTAAAGAGAGAAAAATGCAGAGGACAAAGAAGAAGAAAGAAAAGATATTTGTTTTACACATTTTCTTTTCTGCCTATCTATCGTTTAAATAGACAGAATAAAAATAGTATGTGTTACTGAAGTGAGGGAATGTTAATGGATTTGAATTTATTGTCATTTAAAACAAATTTTTAATACCTTTAGCTTTTGAAATGGCTTAATAATAATGGTTCATGAATATATATTACCATAATACATTTGCAATGGCTCAATCATAATAATGACTCATAAATATATGAACGTTATACATTTGCAACAACTCAATTATAGTAATGACTCATAAATATATAACCATTAATATGTTTTTTTTAATTAATTCAATTAAAGTTTCAACAATCCTCTACTTGAATTATTTAAAAAAAATTCCATGCAATTTCTGAAAATATAGGATTGTGCATAAAAAAAGGTATCTTTCGATTTGAACCTTTGCATAGTGAGTAAGATTCAGTTTACTAGACTCGTACTTTGAACTTTATTCCTGATATCAAACCACACACAATCTTTTTAAAGTGTTATCACTATCCCGTTCATTTATGGCCATGCATGTCCATCCTAGTTTTAGTGAATGCTACAGGAATCTTGCCCAAAATTCCATAGGAAACAGCCACATTTCCACATCCACGTAGGGGAGTCTATCAAGAGTACTCCTGAAGGTAGGTACTTCACTCCATTTAGAGTATAGATCTCATTAAGAGTTTCTATTAACTCATCCTCTAATCACTTCAGGAATACATGCTTCTAAGTATATAAAAATAGCATGTTCAACTCATATCACCTTACAACTTGTTATTACCCATTGAACCTAGTTCTTTGGATCTCCAGTTATTAGGTTGGGTTACCATTGTGCATGAATCAATAATCTAAAGGCAATAGTCCCATTCTTTTAGATGTAGAAAGGAATTTCTCTCTGTACAGTTATTTCATCAAAGGATCTGCCAAATTCTCTTCAGTGCATACATGATCCACTCTTACAGATCTTGAAGAGGTATACTCTCTTACAGTACTGTGCTTAGGATGAATGTGTCATCTCTTACCGTTGTAATAACAGTTCTGAATTTTTGCAATAGCCATGGTACTATTACAATGGATCAACACAGTTGTATTGGTTTTTCCCATAAAGGGATCTCAGCTAGCAGATTTGTTAAGTAAACTACTTCATCACTAGTGATAGCTACTGCTATCATTTCTGACTCCATAGTAGATTGAGCCAAGATAGTCCGTTTCTTAAATTTCCAAGACACAGCTCCTCCTGCAATACTGAAAATATATCCACTAGTAACTTTGGAATCATTTGATAAAGTATTCCAATCGGCATCACTATATCCTACAAGGACAGTGGAAAACTTCTGATAGTGTAATCCAAGGTTCATAGTTCTTTTAAGGTATCTCATGACCCTTTCAATAGCATGCCAATGTTCTATACTAGGTCTGCTAGTAAATCTGCACAATAATCCCATGACATATGCAATGTCGGGTCTAGTATAATCAGTGGCATACCGAAGACTGCCAATGATGCTCGCATATTCACATCATCTTACACATTCACCAGTATTGTTAAATAGTTTTACACTTAGATCATATAGTGTATTAGTAGATTTATATCCAAAGTAATTATATTCTTTAACATCTTCTCAATATAATGAGATTGATCCAAATAAATTCTCTTTTCAGACTTAGTCATCTTAATACCAATAATCATACTTTCAATATAATGAGATTAATCCAAAGTAATTATATTCTTTAACATCTTCTCAATATAATGAGATTCATCCAAATAAAATTTTCCTCATCTCTGGAGTATGCATCACGTCTTTCAGCAATAAATTCTTTCCAAAGGTAAACTTTAACTCCATAGTCCCAATTCCAGAAACAGTAATGGTGTGAGAATCTCCCTACATCACTTTTATGTCATTAGCAGCATTATACACTACAACAAAAAAGACCTTTTGCAGCGTTTTAAAAATGCTGTTGTACTCATTCGCAGCATTTCGAAGAACGCTATCTAATATCATGCTGCAATAGAGTTTGGAAATACCGCAGGGTTTTCAGAAATGTTGCTAAAAAAGGGGATACTGAAGATTTTATAAAACAATGCTGTAAATTATTGGTGCAGCGTTTTTGAAACATTGCCAACTCATTTAGCATCGTTTTATAGAATGTAGACTAACGCTAAGCTTCAATAGGACCAGTCTTATAACGACATTTTTGAAACGCTACAAAAGGCATTGTAGCAGCATATTAGATAATAGTTTTAATAGTTGCAGCCTTTCCATTTTGCTGCGGCTTGTTTCTCTTCAACATTTTGCAGCACTTTCATAATGCTGCGTTATATTAATGTTTTTACTCCATTTAACAACTACCACAACAGTTTTAAAATAGTTATAATAGCCATGAAAAATGTACACAAAAACAAAATGCTTAATTCAAAAAATACCAATAGATATAATCTGATAATATAAGCAGTTATAAAGATTAAACATAATCAAAGCTACATTAACACAATTTATTTAGTCATATACAATATTTCATGAGCAATGTTTTAAGCAAAAATGTTAGCAACATAATCTAATAATAAGAGCTTGCTAAAAGAGCAAATAAACCGTGGAAAGTCCAAGCTTGTCTTCTTCAAGAGTCCAAAATATGAATTTATTTAGCATCAAATATAGAAAGTTCAAGTTCAAGTTAATTTGACATAGATGCTTGCAATACTATTCTATTATGTATTTCAAATAAGCATTGGCAGTCAAGTATTTTTATCAAAATGAAATACAAGTAATGCGTTAGACTATCAAATTTAAGAAGAATAATTAAAATAGAAACTGAAAAAACAGATTTATAAGCAAGTTGAAGTCACCAGTACAGGAGTTAGTTTCTCAACTGATTTTGTAGCTGCAGGATGAGGAAATGTTAGGGTTCAGGCAAAGAATAGAGTGTGCTAGATTATGATTGATAAAATTCTTACGCGACTGGAAATTCTTGTTAAAATTTCCATATTCCTTAAAAAGCTGGTCAAAATGTGGCTTGCAGTAGAGGACACCTTCCATCGAAGAATAATTACTTAACTGAAATAAGATGAATGTATTAAAACTTCAATTCAGTTTTCTCTGATGATAAAGCATATGACGATGATATGTAAATGTGTATAGCTATATTGAAACATATACGTGTACATGGATCAATGAAAATATTTATCAATGAAAACATTTATCAATTTTGTGCACATGGATGATGATTATAAAACTTAGTTAATTTTTATAAACTTGGTTAATTTATTATTATTATTATTATTGTAGACTCGTTTAATCATCATCATCATCATCATCATCATTATTATTATAAATCTTAGTTAACATATTATTAAAAATCATAGTTAATTTTTATAAAATTGTTTATTATTATTATTATTATACTTAGTTAATTTTTCATAAAATTTATTATTTTTGTTGTATAATAATATTTTTATAATACTTAGTTAATTTTATAATTTATTGAATTTTTATTAAACACAGTTAATTTAATACTATTATTATTATATTGTTATTATTATAGACTCGTTTAATTATTATTATTATTATTATTATTATACATAGTTAATTTTTCATAAAATTTATTATTATTATTATTTAGTTATATTTTTGTAATACTTAGTTAATTTTATGAACTTATTGAATTTTTATAAAACTTAGTTAATTTTTATAAACTTGGTTAATTTATTATTATTATTATTATTGTAGACTCGTTTAATTATTATTATTATTATTATTATTATTATTATTATTATAAATCTTAGTTAACATATTATTATTATAAATCTTAGTTAATTTTTAGAAAATTATTTATTATTATTATTATTATAATTAGTTAATTTTTCATAAAATTTATTATTCTTATTGCATAATTATATTTTTATAATACTTAGTTAATTTTATAACTTATTGAATTTTTATAAAACTCAGTTAATTTTTATAAACTTAGTTAATTTATTATTATTATTATATTGTTATTGACTCGTTTAATTATTATTATTATTATTATACCTAGTTAATTTTTCATAAAATTTATTATTATTATTATTATTATTTAGTTATATTTTTGCAATACTTAGTTAATTTTATAAACTTATTTAATTTTTATAAAACTTAGTTAATTTTTATAAACTTGGTTAATTTATTATTATTATTATTATTATTATTATTATTATTGTAGACTCGTTTAATTATTATTATTATTATCATCATTATAAATCTTAGTTAACATATTTTTATTATAAATCTTAGTTAATTTTTATAAAATTATTTATTATTATTATTATACTTAGTTAATTTTTCATAAAATTTATTACTCTTGTTGTATAATTATATTTTTATAATACTTGGTTAATTTTATAACTTGTTGAATTTTTATAAAACTTAGTTAATTTTTATAAACTTAGTTAATTTATTATTATTATTATATTGTTATTATTATAGACTCGTTTAATTATTATTATTATTATACCTAGTTAATTTTTCATAAAATTTATTATTATTATTATTTACTTATGTTTTTGTAATACTTAGTTAATTTTATAAACTTATTGAACTTTTATAAAACTTAGTTAATTTTTATAAACTTGGTTAATTTATTATTATTATTATTATTGTAGACTCGTTTAATTATTATTATTATTATAAATCTTAGTAAATTTTTATAAAATTATTTATTATTATTGTTATACTTAGTTAATTTTTCATAAAATTTATTATTCTTGTTGTATAATTATATTTTTATAATACTTAGTTAATTTTATAACTTATTGAATTTTTATAAAACTCAGTTAATTTTTATAAACTTAATTAATTTATTATTATTATTATATTGTTATTATTATAGACTCGTTTAATAATAATAGTAATTATAATACCTAGTTAATTTTTCATAAAATTTATTATTATTATTATTTAGTTATATTTTTGTAATACTTAGTTAATTTTATAAACTTATTGAATTTTTATAAAACTTATTTAACTTTTATAAACTTGGTTAATTTATTATTATTATTATTATTATTATAGACTCGTTTAATTTTTATAAAACATAGTTAACTAGTTATTTATAAACTTATTATATTTGGATGCTTTTACAAGTGCAAATTTATAAACTGTAATATTATGGCCATATTGGGTGATACTTGACAACTATGGAAAAAAAGGTAGGAATGTTCTACATTGCAGGAAAAAAAAGAACAAATAAAGAAAGAAACGAAAGACCTAGAATTGAAATCAGAGCAAGCTCAACAGCACTAGATGTCAGTGACATGATCTCAAATTTGCCATTGCTGAATTTGTTAATAAAGTAGTCCAAAAAAGATAATGGAGTCACTGCTTGCATTCTCCATTCGAGAGTGCTAAGGACTAGAATTTCCATTCTTTGCACAATTTTAGATTCAAATACATATTTTGCTTCACCCAACTATTTCACCAAATTCAAATAACCAGTCAGTAAAGAATGTCATATAGAAATAAGAATAAAAAGTAAAGAAATAAGTATAAAAATTATCACTAATTAGGTTTTGTCTGTGGTCATTACCTGTAAATCTATAAGAAGGGGAACTTCAGTCTCCTCCATTTTGGCAGCTAAAGATAAGCAAGGTATAGATAGTAGTTGCGTCATTCATCTTTGCCTTTCTGATTATAAGAGGCAGAGATTCAATTAAAGGCGTTTAGTTAGCTGTTGCTATTCAAATTTTATATAGAGTCAATTCAAATTAATGTACTGGGAGTTCATAATGGGAAAGGAACCTATCCAAGTAGTTAATAGATAAAAAGACAGTCAAAGGCCGAAACTGAATTGAGCTCGAACCTGTCAAATTCAAGGTCAATGAGAATTAGTAGCAGATATAAGAAATAGAATGATGAACAATTCATACACGAAGAATGCTCTTGTAATTATAAATTGCATGCAATACGTTAAACTGTGAATTTAATAATATATTAGTATGGTTTTGTGTACTGTATAGGTCTAAGAATTTGGATTGCTCGGAATTAAAACGGTATTTCCATGAAAGCTGCTAGTGCGAAAGCAGCCTCTTTTTTGTTTACTTCTGTGTTCGCAGACATAATCTTTGTGAAGCTCAAAAACTATAAAATAATTTGAATTGTGATTAGTAAACAAAATATCATTTGCGTATGACTCTATCTTCAACAAATTAAATTTGGAACACAAACAGGAAGGACACAACCATATCAATACATGTATTATAGATGTCATCAGTTCTGTGAACTAACATTCATGTACATGGGTACATATATTTGATTTCAAAGTATACATTTTAAAATTATTATTACAAAAGTTGATTTACTTAAATATTTTCAATTCACATTTAGGTACGCAGTCATCAAACTACTACATCGCATCCCACGGTCCATCACCCACACCGACCATGATAATTGATAGGGGATAATAGCGGAAGAGAAATTATTTCAAGGAAATGAATAACGTTAATGTCTACCTCGGATATAAACTGAATTAACTTGACTCCAATGATCTAGGGAGGAACATCCAATGATCCAATTAACTTAACTCAGATATCAACCTATTTTTTATTCGTATATGGATCAACCTAATTATGTAAATGAAATCGAAGAAAATCGACATCAACAACATGCACCTATATTTATCTCCTATGCTCCTTTTTTATTCAAAAAAATACACCTATATTTTAACTCATGTAAGCCTCTCATTAGCTCGAGAAAGGGAATTCCAATCTGGACAAAGCCATCCATTCACAAGGAGAAAAACTTCATAACCAAAAATAAAATAAAATAGAAGCTTACCTGAGAGCACTGTAGAGGTAAGATAATGAAAATCTCATTAAAGCGATTAATATCTTAGCTAATTTATATTCCAGTTTAGCCAAATTTCCTCACAATTTGACACAGCAAAATGTATAAAGACAATATTAATTAGAACTGCATGTCAACATAAAATATCCAAGAGAAAAACCAGTAATTTGTAAAACAAGTTTGCACGACTACATACCAGGAGTATTTTACAGGTTTTCTTCAGCAACATTCCCGTCATTAAGGATACTTGTCCTAGCTTCTTCAGAGACAGTTGCAAAAGGGCCAGCTTTTGAGTAGAAGCTAGCCAAAGATCTTATTGCCTTTTCTATTGCAGCATAGGGTTCCTAAGATAACGTATATATTTATTATGTAAAACAAAGGTTATATTTTAGTCAAAAACTAATCCTATATTTTAATCCAATTTTTTATTTCTGATTTGTTATGCTAGTTGTGTATATATTTAACATTGTATTAGTTTTATAATCATGACTTACACATTATGCATTACTTCATTGAATATAATAGTATTGTCCAACATCAAACGTTATTCTAACTAAAGCCTTCTATGTTAATCAACATCTAAGGAAATTTAATCCAAATTTACTAGAAGAGCATGTACGATTTTTCCAACATCACTATCTATATCTTTAGACTATGCATGTAGATGCAATCAGATACTATTCATTATTTATAACCTTATGTTAAGGTGTAAAAAAGCAATAATGCAGATCACTGTCTATAACCTCGTTCTAAAAAAAGCTATAATGCTATTGAAGATACAAATTTGCTTATCAAGGCCTCAAGGGAGATGCTTCGTTTTAAAAAAAAAGTAAATTCCGTTTTCACACCGCGGCATTTTGTTTTAAAATGACTAGTGTAACAACCCGCATATTTTACGATTATATATTTAAATGTTTTATTTAAATATAGCATCTTTAGTTGAATTTAAAGTCTGAAATTTGACTTTATGAAAATGGTCGAATCCGGACTTGGGACCACTTCCATTGAGTCCAAAACAGTGTTTGCGACCTTTGTGAGTATAAACATCGATATGTTTGGAGTTGATTAGAATTTTGATATTTTCATTTGGGGCTTTGGGTCTGGGTTTCAGCCCACTAACCTAACAAAAAACCCAACTCCTCTACAATAACAACTCCCACTCCACTCCTCTTCATTCATTTATAACATTTCCTAACACTTAAGCAAAAGGAAAATTGGAGGAAAAGAGAGGAGATTAGAAATTCCTAAGCCCTAGTTCTCTTAGGAAATTCAAGTTCTTGCTCTAAAATCAAAGAGAAGCTTAGGTAAGCATCCTCTTCATCTTCTCCATCTCTATCTCTCTTCAATTTTCAGAAATTCCTATAACCTAACTTAGGAAATTCATTTCATTTGATAATAGATTGAAGATTCTAGAGGTGTTGTTGAAGAGAAATCAATCTTAGCTTGTTTTAGAGCTTCTCATTTCTATATTTGGGGTTTAAAGGTGAGTTCTTGAACTCACATCTATGTCTATACCTTTGATAGTTGTTAGATATAAATTCCTAACATCTATTTCATGTTCATTTGCTTTTGATTTGAATTGGTTTGGTTAATTTTCCAATTTTGGTATTTTGAAGTCAAAATTTTTAAAGATCCTATCTTGGATGTTTGGACATGTTTTTGGTGGTGTATCGAAGAGCCTATAAGGCTGGGTTGTCGCTTGGCATAAATCCCTAGTCTTCATTGCTAGTCCGATCACTTCCGAATCGTTTTGGCCATCAATGGCCTAGGCAAACTGTTGCCCAGTCCAGGTGACCGGACGTCTAGTTGGTAAAGTCCAGACGTCGGGTTATGGTCCCAGGAGAAAAAATAATATAAGACGGTAGAAAAAAGAATATTCCGGAGCACTCGAGCAGACGTCTGGTTAGGCTATACCAGACGTCTGGTTAGGCTATACCAGACGTCTGGATGGCCTCTGGAATCAAAAAGAAAATGGGGAAAAAGAAAATAAATTCCTCGAACCCCAGGTCACACGTTTGGCCAATCCAACCAGACGTCTGGTCCTGTTGCCTTTTGGCCATTTCGCCTATTTTCGAGTGCATTTCCAATTTTAATCGATTTTTATTGATCCGATTAGCTGTTGTCATTTATTATCGACTTTGATGACTTCATTTATGGATTTTTGGGAATATCCATTTGATTGGGATATGATATCGATTTTTATGGTTTGAAATCACATCATCGAATGTGGATTTTTGGTGATATATTGTTTTTACAATCATTTCTGTGATTTGTCACTTTTAAATACAAAGGTTTCTATACTAGTAGTAAATACTCAAACTCTTTCACAAAAATGATTTCAACATTACTTTTAATACAAAGCTCATTTTTAAATCCGTTTTCCAATCTATTAATATATACAAACCTTTACCTCATTCGTATGAGAAATATAATCAAACGACTTAGCAAAACAAGTGGTATGAAACGCTTGCGTTTGCTTCGTCGGTTAATTCTTGGACTTGTTCGATTGAAATCTCGTGACAATTTTCGAGTGGAAATCTACAATCTGTTCGTAAATATTTAAGTTAAGCCAGTGGTTATGGGACATGAAGCTAAACTCATTTATTTACTAGCTTAGTGTAATTTACACTTATCGATCAATGATGATCATTTTGTGATTTAGACTAGCGATGTGTGATGTCTCTTTATTTACGTGGGGGACTAAACCCCGTTTGTGGAGCTTCAGTTCAAATTGGTGGGGTAGCGACACATGGCCTTCAGGCCATTTGTGGAGCCTCGGCTCAAACTTGATGGTTAGCAACCATGGAATAGCTTTCCGTTTGTGATACACGTGTTGGTGAGTTTTCATGCTCCCGTTTGTGATAGGCCTCCCCCTTTGTGTTTTTTGGATTTCTAATCATTGATTTCTGGAATTTGTGTTTCACCAATTTTTGTGATTTGCATTGATATGTTTTGTCAATATTTGAGGTTTGGTGAATAAGCTAAAGAATATGATATTCTTTTTGGTGTATGAGGAGATATGAGATATTGTATGATTTTTGTTGTTATCAAATGTATACTTGTCATAGTATGACATTATTGTTATCATATATTTTTGTCATATCTCTTATCCTATCTCATCTTGTATGATATTTATAGCTAGACTGACCCGTTTATTATTTTTCTTCTTAAATAATACTCGGGTCAGACCGGGGTGTTTCAGGTGCTTCCACTTGATTTCTTAGCAGGGACTAGCTTCTGACTTTTGGCTAACTACTATAGCTCAGTAGTTTTTGTTTTTATACATTCGAGATAGAGACTCCTTGATGTATAGATATTCTTTTGTCTAGCACTTGTACCTATTATTTTGTGAGGTAGTGGATCTTGCATGACCACTACTTTGATGTACACTTCTATATGTTATATTCATATCTGTTTCCGCCTTTGTGATATGAATATGTGTGACTGATTTGTGTTATACTTATTTTATATTTGTTTCCGAAGGCCTTATAGCCACTGTGTAGTAGATTTGAGTTTGGATTGGATATGTCGAATTTTCTCTTGAAATGAAATGCATGATATACTATCTGACATATCGGTTCTCGCCCAAATCAATTTCACAGATGGTCGCTCCTTAATAGCCTTATTCTTCGTGCTAGTCGACGACATTACCCCGTAGTGTCCTTGGCTAGTGTGAGTATAGAGGTGGGGCGTCACAGCTTGGTATCAGAGCAAAATTTCAGAACAATGTAGAATAATCTAGCAAGGATCATTGTCCTAAGTCTCTCTTAGGAATCGTGCCTTAGGATTTAATCCGAATCTTAGGACCCATTCTATCCTATTTTCTTTTATGATGCTTTGTTTTACCAATCAAGCTTATTTGAATTCATTCTGAGAATAACCTTTTTCCTCTTCGTTCTTTCTTTCTTTCATAAAGAAGAAGAGATGGTTAGATTTGACAGTCCAAGCGCTGGTCAATCTAGTGGTCCTCCTTTAGATGGTATTTTCATGTCTGCCCAACAACTTTTGGATCTTGTAAAGAATCAAAAGTTTATCCGTGCTTTGAATAAGAACCATAAAATTTTTTTACCTCTTAAATTAGAAGTGCCTTTCGACCAGTTTGTAGATATCACTCTTCGACTTGAAGAGGCTGACAAAGAAAGTGATGGTGATATTGGGGTTTCCAAGAAGAGGCATGTTAAGTTCAAAAGCCCTAATCCTAACAAGAAAGTGAAGCAAGCAACTTCGGTAGCAAAGACTCTGATCCCTAATCGTGGAGTATGCTACAATTGTAGTTCTAAGGAACACTATGCAAATAAGTGTCTGAAGCCTTACTTGTCGCTATTGCAAAGGTTTGGGTCATCTTTTATCTTCATGTCCCATACTTCAAAGTAAGAGAAAGGGAAAGCTGATGTTGTGCAAGCTTCTAGTAACACTTCTCTTGATCAAGGATTTCTCATTCTGTCCTTGATGGCATTATTTTGTTTCGTGATTATCCTATTCAAATTCTTTTGATACGGGTGCATCTCCTTCTTTTATATCAAAAGAACTTGTTGACACTTTTTCTTTAAATATAATGGGCTTGATGACTTCACTGAGAATTGCGAATCCGGTTGGTGGATCCGCAACACTCAGTTTACTTTGTAAAAATGTCGGGATTATTTTATTTGATTATGCTTTTCGATCCGATTTGCATGTTATGCGCTACTTAGGTTTCGGAATTGATTTTGGGAAAGGATTGGCTTAATCGTTATGAAGCCCATATCCTATATCCCAAGAAAACTATCCATCTTCGACATCCTCAATCTGTTAAGCAGATTGTTATTGTTCTTAATGATTTCGATTTCGATTCGATAGCATCATTTTATTCTTTAAACCCACATGATGAGGAAGATGTTAATTCACTCATTCAAGTAATTCGTGAATTTCCCGATATCTTTGAGCCTGTCTTAGGATTACCACCTAAGCGATCTATTGAGAGGTGCTAGGGTCTTTTATCAGCTTGACCTTGCCACCGGTTTTCATCAGCTACGAGTTGCGGAGGGTAGCGTTCCCCTTACCGCATTCCGCACTCGTTATAATTCTTATGAGTGACTCATTATGTCATTCGGTTTGACGAACCTTCCAGCTTATTTCATCCATCTTATGAATCGAGTATTCTACGAATATCTCGATGAGTCCACCCTTGTATTCATTGATTATGGGTGAAAACAGCAATTTAAAATTGCAAATCTTTCTAATAAGATATATTTATAAGTATAATTGGATTTTGTTATTAAGACAAGCAAAGAATATTTGTAAATATTATAAGTGACATGTTTATCATATAGAAGATGATTTTGTGTTGTATTGCCCATTGAGTGCTTTAAGAATTCCGGTCGATGCGCCTGATCAACGTTATCGATAGGAATCTCCTAAACGCTATGATGAGACAGTCAGACACAATAAATTGACTTGTAATAAGTAAATTTTTCTAAAAAGATGAATACATAAAGTTAATCATAATTTTGAATGTCTTAGCTTTTGGGGAAAGCGGATCATGAAATAAATGATTTAGCATAGAAGCTGCTTTTCAAAAATTAAAAGAACTCCTTTCCGTTGCTCCTATTCTTGTGATTCCCGAAGGGAACCAAGACTTGATTGGTTATACCGATGCTAGTCGTGTTGGTTTGGGTGCCGTTCTTATGCAAAGGGGAACGTGTTATCGCTTATGCTTCTAAACAATTAAAGCCTGCCGAGACTAGATATGCCACTCATGATCTAGAGCTCACGGCCATTGTTTTCGCTCTTAGAATTTGGCGTCATTATCTTTTAGGAGAGAAATTTGTTCTCTACATCGATCATAAATCTTTGAAGTATTTATTTTCTCAAAAGGAACTTAATTTGCGTCAACAATGTTGGCTCAAATTCCTTGCATCTTATGATCTTGATATTCTCTATACTCCCGGAAAAGGAAATCATATTGCCGATGCCCTTAGTCGTAAGCAACAAGCGGTTGTCTCCATGATGATATCCGAATGGAATGATCTTGAGACTCTGTCCACTTGTGAGATTCGAGATCGTGAATTTGATTCATGCTCATCCCTTGTTGTATGCAGCCTGGAGGCTCATCCATCTCTTTTAGACTGCATTCTTAAAGCTCAAAAGCATGATCCCGAATTGGCTCATCTTAGCCAAAGTTGCAGGGATAGAAATATTGATGGTTTGAAAGACTTTGATATTGATTCTCGTGGAGGCATTCGAAAATTTGGTAGACTTATTATGCCGAATATTAGTAATCTTCGTAAAGACATTTTAGAATATTCTCATCGTTCTAAATTTACCATTCATCCCGGTAGTAGTAAAATGTACGCGGACATGAAGCGACTATATTATTGAGATGGAATGAAATATGATATTGCTAACTTCATTAAGCATTGTGTGACTTGCCAACTCGTAAAGGCCGAGCATCAAAGGCCCAGTGGGTTATTGCAACCTTTAGACATTCCCGTTTGGAAGTGGGATCAAATTTCCACGGACATTATTGATGGTCTTCCCCGCTCTCGTTCGGGTCATGACAGTCTAAGGGTGATTGTGGATAGACTTACAAAATCCGCCCATTTTATTCTCGTTCAGTCCAATTGGACCGTACCTCTTTTGGCCAAACTCTATGATAAAGAAATTGTTAAATTGCATGGAGTTCATACTTCTATTGTTAGCGATCGTGATCCATTATTTACTAGTGGATTTTGGAAGGGTCTTCAAAAAAAGCTATGGGAATGAAGCTTAATTTTAGTACCACTTATCATCCTCAGTCCGATGGACAAACAGAGCGGGTGAATCAAACTCTTGAAGATCTCCTTCGTGCATGTGTTCTTGATTTTGGTGGAAGTTGGGAAGATCATATTTCTCTTGTTGAGTTTTCCTATAATAATAGCTTCCAATCTAGTATTGGTATGGCACCTTTCGAGGCACTCTACGGAAGGCCATGCCGATCTCCTTCGTGTTGGCTTGAAGCCGGTGAGAAGCTGGTTTTAGGTCCAGATTTTATTCGTGATGCCACAGAAAAGATTGACCTTATTCGTCATAGGATGAAAGAAGCTCAAAGCAGACAAAAATCCTATGCCGATAACCGAAGAAGGAAATTGGAATTTTCTGTGGGAGATTTGGTATTCATTCGTGTTTCACCTATGAAGGGTGTTGTGCGTTTTAGTCGATCGGAAAAATTAGCGCCTTGATATATTGGTCCATTTCCCATCACCGAACGCATTGGTTCCGTGGCTTATCGCCTTTTATTACCGGCTCAATTTTCTGCTATTCATGACGTATTCAACGTTTCTCAACTACGGAAATGCCTTAGAGATTCCGAGTCTATTCTTGAGCCCGGTGTTATTGAAGAAATTAAAGTTTCACCTAATATGACTTATGAGCAACATCCTATTCGTATCATTGCTACAGAGGTTAAACGCCTTCGTAATAAAGATCTTCCGCTTGTGAAAGTTCAATGGTCCGCAAATCCTAAGGATTGTTCTTGGAAATCCAGAGAATTCATCGAGCGAACACATCCGGACTTACTCTCTCATGCTCCTTAGGGTGATCTTCTTTTGAGTTGTTATGCCTTTGTGTGGTTGTTACTCTTTATTTTCTTCTTAAGTATTGTGAGGACGCAATTTCTTTAAGGAGGGGAGTCTGTAACAACCCGCATATTTTACGATTATATATTTAAATGTTTTATTTAAATATAGCATCGTTAATTGAATTTAAAGTCCAAAATGTGACTTTCTGTAAACGGTCGAATCTAGACTCGGGACCACTTCCATTGAGTCCAAAACATCGTTTGCGACCTTTTTGAGTATAAACATCGATATGTTTGGAGTTAATTAGAATTTTGATATTTTCATTTGGGGCTTTGGGTTTGGGTTTCAGCCCACTAATCTAACAAAGAACCCAACTTCTCTACAATAACAACTCCCACTCCACTCCTCTTCATTCATTTATAACATTTCCTAACACTCAAGCAAAAGGGAAAATGGAGGAAAAGAGAAGAGATTAGAAATTCCGAAGCCCTAGTTCTCTTAGGAAATTCAAGTTCTTGCTCTAAAATCAAAGAGAAGCTTAGGTAAACATCCTCTTCACCTTCTCCATCTCTATCTCACTTCAATTTTCAGAAATTCCTATAACCTAACTTAGGAAATTCATTTCATTTGATAATAGATTGAAGATTCTAGAGGTGTTGTTGAAGATAAATCAATCTTAGCTTATTTTAGAGCTTCTCATTTCTATATTTGGGTTTAAAGGTGAGTTCTTGAACTCACATCTATGTCTATACCTTTGATAGTTGTTAGGTATGAATTCCTAACATCTATTTCATGTTCATTTGCTTTTGATTTGAATTGGTTTGGTTAATTTTCCAATTTTGGTATTTTGAAGTCAAAATCTGTAAAGATCCAATCTTGGATGTTTGGATATGTTTTTGGTGGTGTATCGAAGAGCCTATAAGGCTGGGTTGTCGCTTGGCATAAATCCTTAGTCTTCGTTGCTCATCCGATCGCTTCTGAATCATTTTGGCCAACAATGGCCTAGGCAAACTGTTGCCCAATCCAGGTGACCAGACGTCTAGTTGGTCAAGTCCAGACGTCTGGTTATGGTCCGTGGAGAAAAAAAATAAGACGGCAGAAAAAAGAAAATTCCAGAGCACTTGACCAGACGTCTGGTTAGGCTATACCAGACGTCTGGATGGCCTTTGGCATCAAAAAGAAAATGGGGAAAAGGAAAATAATTTCCCCGAACCCCAGGTCAGACGTTTGGCCAATCCAACCAGATGTTTGGTCCTGTTGCCTTTTAACCATTTCGCCTATTTTTGAGTGGATTTCCAATTTTTATCGATTTTTGTTGATCCGATTAGTTGTTGTCATTTATTATCGACTTTGATGACTTCATTTATGGATTTATGGGAATATCCATTTGTTTGGGATTTGATATCGATTTTTGTGGTTTGAATTCACGTCATCGAATGTGGATTTTTGGTGATATATTGTTTTTACAATCATTTATGTGATTTGTCACTTTTAAATACAAAGGTTTCTATACTAGTAGTAAATACTCAAACTCTTTCACAAAAATGATTTCAATATTACTTTTAATACAAAGCTCATTTTTAAATCCGTTTTCCAATCTATTAGTATATACAAACCTTTACCTCATTCGTATGAGAAATCTAATTAACGACGTAGCAAAACAAGTGGTATGAAACGCTTGTATTTACTTCGTCGGTTAATTCTTGGACTTGTTCGATTGAAATCTTGTGACAATTTTCGAGTGGAAATCTACAATCTGTTCGTAAATATTTAAGTTAAGCCAGTGGTTATGGGACATGAAGCTAAACTCATTTATTTACTAGCTTAGTGTAATTTACACTTATCGATCAATGATGATCATTTTGTGATTTAGACTAGCGATGTGCGATGTCTCTTTGTTTGCGTGGGGGAGTAAACCCCATTTGTGGAGCTTCGGTTCAAATTGGTAAGTTAGCGACCCATGGCCTTCAGGCCGTTTATGGAGCCTCGGCTCAAACTTGATAGTTAGCGACCATGGAATAGTGTTCCGTTTGTTATACATGTATTGGTGAGTTTTCATGCTCCCGTTTGTGATAGGCCTCCCCCTTTGTGTTTTTTGGATTTCTAATCATTGATTTCTGGAATTTGTGTTTCACCAATTTTTGTGATTTGCATTGATATGTTTTGTCAACATTTGAGGTTTGGTGAATAAGCTAAAGAATATGATATTCTTTTTGGTGTATGAGGAGATTTGAGATATTGTATGATTTTTGTTGTTATCAAATGTATACTTGTCACAGTATGACATTATTGTTATCATATATTTTTGTCATATCTCTTATCCTATCTCATCTCGTATGATATTTATAGGTAGACTGATCCGTTTATTATTTTTCTTCTTAAATAATACTCGGGTCAAACCGGGGTGGTGCTTCCACTTGACTTCTTAGCAGGGACTAGCTTTTGAATTTTGGCTAACTACTATAGCTCGGTAGTTTTTGTTTTTATACATTCGAGATAGAGACTCTTTGATGTATACATATTCTTTTGTCTAGCACTTGTACCTATTCTTTTGTGAGGTAGTGGATCTTGCATGACCACTAATTTGATGTACACTTCTATGTGTTATATTCATATCTGTTTCCGCCTTAGTGATATGAATATGTGAATGATTTGTTTTATGCTTATTTTATATTTGTTTCCGAAGGCCTCATAGCCATTGTGTAGTAGATTTGAGTTTGGATTGGATATGTTAGATTTCCTCTTGAAATGAAATGCATGATATACTATCTGACATATCGGTTCTTGCTCAAATCAATTTCACAGATGGTCGCTCCTCAACAGCCTTATTCTTCGTGCTAGTCGACGGCATTACCCCGTAATGTCCTTGGCTAGTGTGAGTATAGAGGTGGGGCGTCACAACCGGTCACTGGTTACAGTTCACTTGCTCATAGAGGTAGAGAAAAATTGAAGTACTCTAAATTCAAACATCATATCGTGTACATTATACCTATATCTATAACTATACAAAAAAGGTGAAATGTAAAATGCTAAAAATCATTATGCTTGTTAGGATCGAACCTTAAAACCATTGAATCGCGGCAGTGGCGATGCAAGCAGAGGTGGTCACATTGCTGGAAATGACTCTTTTTTTTATTTCTTCATGTTCCACATTGTACTTCTTCTTTATTTGCTCATCGTATACAGATAATATAAGTCCATCATAAATATATTTTAGACAAACACTTGCCAAAAAGATATGCATTCCCATGAATTTATTAACTACATCATCTTTACTACTAATAATGAGAATTCCTTGAATAGGAATTCAACCGTGTCTTTTTGAAATACCAGAAATACCCCTCATTATAATAATGGAAATTGTTCGCTCTATCTTCTTTACTACTAATAAAGAGAATTCATTTAATAGGTTTACTCAGTGTCTTTTTGAAATTCCAAATATACCCTTTTACATCTTATCTTATAGAGAAATAGTATTCAAATATGGGAATATAGCTTGTTATTTTCTAAGTACAACTGTCAGTCCCCATGGAGAACTACAATATACGTTCACAAGATGAAGTATCTGAGTGTTTCATATTGTCCGTAATTTAGGTGGGAGTTAATCGGTCGAAGTCTCGCCGGATTCCGAGTTAGTATGAAGAAAATATTGCAGTCTGAACAGAAAAAATAGCGGCTTCTGCACTAGGAGGAGTTCAAATATGGGGATGTGGTATCCTGTTATTTTCTAAGTACAACTGTCAGTGCCCATGGAGAACTACAGTGTGCGTTCATAAGATGAAGTATCCGAGTGTTCCATATTGTCCGTAATTTAGGTGGGAATTAATTGGTCGAAGTCTCACCGAATTCTGAATCAGCATGAAGAAGTTATTGCAGTTTGAACAAAAAAAATAGTGGCTTCTGCACTAGGCGAAGTTCAAATATGGGGATGTGGTAGCCTGTTATTTTCTAAGTACAACTGTCAGTCCCCATGGAGAACTACAGTGTATGTTCACAAGATGAAGTATCCGAGTGTTTCATATTGTCCGTAATTTAGGTGGGAGTTGATCGGTCGAAGTCTCGCCAGATTCCGAGTTAGTATGAAGAAAATATTGCAGTCTGAACAAAAAAAGTAGCGGCTTCTGCACTAGGCGGAGTTCAAATATGGGAATGTGGTATCCTGTTATTTTCTAAGTACAACTGTCAGTGCCCATGGAGAACTACAGTGTGCGTTCACAAGATGAAGTGTCCGAGTGTTCCATATTGTTTGTAATTTAGGTGGGAGTTAATTGGTCGAAGTCTCACCGGATTTTGAATTAGTATGAAGAAGTTATTGCAGTTTGAAGAAAAAAAATAGCGGCTTCTACACTAGGCGGAGTTCAAATATGGGGATGTGGTAGCCTGTTATTTTCTAAGTACAACAGTCAGTTCCCATGGAGAACTACAGTGTGTGTTCAGAAGATGAAGTATCCGAGTGTTCCATATTGTCCGTAATTTAGGTGGGAGTTAATCTGTCGAAGTCTCGCCGGATTCAGAGTTAGTATGAAGAAAATATAGCAGTCTGAATAAAAAAATAGCGGCTTCTGCACTAGGTGGAGTTCAAATACGGGGATGTGGTAGACTGTTATTTTCTAAGTACAACTGTCAGTCCCCATGGAGAACTACAATGTGTGTTCACAGGATGAAGTATCCGAGTGTTCCATATTGTCCGTAACTTAGGTGGGAGTTAATCGGTCGAAGTCTCGCCAGATTCCAAATTTGTATGAAGAAGTTATTGCATTCTGAACAAAAAAAATAGCGGCTTCTACACTAGGCAGAGTTCAAATATGGGGATGTGGTAGCCTCTTATTTTCTAAGTACATCTGTCAGTCCCCATGGAGAACTACAGTGTGCGTTCACAAGATGAAGTATACGAGCGTTCCATATTGTCCGCAATTTAGGTGGGAGTTAATCGGTCGAAGTCCCGCTGGGTTCCGAATTAGTAAGAAGAAGTTATTGCAGACTGAACAAAAAAAATAGCGACTTCTGCACTAGGCGGAGTTCAAGTATGGGGATGTGGTAGCATGTTATTTTCTAAGTAAACTGTCAGTCCCCATGAAGAACTACTGTGTGCGTTCACAAGATGAAGTATCCGAGTGTACTATATTGTTCGTAATTTAGGTGGGAGTTCATCGGTCGAAGTTTTGTCTGATTCCGAGTTAGTATGAAGAAGTTATTGCAGTCTGAACAAAAAAATAGCGGCTTTTTCCTAGGCAAAGTTCAAATATGAGGATGTAGTCTATTATTTTCTAATTACAACTATAAGTCACCATGAAAAACTACAGTGAGCGTTGAAGTGGGGATATAGCATGTTATTTTCTAAGTACAACTGTCAGTCACCATAGAGTACTACAGTGTGCGTTCACAAGATGAAGTATCCAACTATACCGTATTGTCCGTAATTTAGGTGGGAGTTCATCGGTCGAAGTATCGCCTAATTCCGAGTTAGTATGAAGAAGTTATTACAGTCTGAACAAAAAAATAGCGGTTTCTGCACTAGGCGAAGTTGAAATATGGGGATGTATTAGCCTGTTATTTTCTAAGTACAACTATCAGTCCTCATGGAGAACTACAGTGTGCGTTCATAAGATGAAGTATCCGAGTGTTCCATATTGTTTGTAATTTAGATGGGAGTTAATCTGTCGAAGTCTCGTCGGATTCCAAGTTAGTATGAAGAAAATATAGCAGTCTGAATAAAAAAAATAGCGGCTTCTGCACTAGGCGGAGTTCAAATATGAGGATGTTGTGCCATGTTATTTTCTAAGTAAACTGTCAGTCCCCTTGGAGAACTACAGCGTGCGTTCACAAGATGAAGTATCCGAGTGTACCATATTGTCTGTAATTTAGGTAGGAATTCATCGGTCGAAGTTTTGCCTGATTCCGAGTTAGTATGAAGAAGTTATTGCGGTCAGAACAAAAAAAATAGCAGTTTTTGCCTAGGCGGCGTTCAAATGTGGGAATGCTACTATCAAATCTACTTCCACAGGTAAAAATAAAAATGCATGCACATTGTGGTTAAATGCAGGCCCACTGGGCGTGCATATGTACTCGTGTAGATAAATGCAATGCAACAAAATCTCCAATGTATTATCTAGAACTGATTCCAAAAGGGAGAAACAGAAGACAGATAAATGTCAATATCAATCTGGTATCTTCGAAAGATTGGAATTAAAATGTCACTTTGAGCATTAAAGTAAGCAAGAGAGGTTTTCTTTTCAAGAATGTATCAACAAGATTAAGATCCAGACACGTATTGAGCTGTTCTATCTATATTCCATGTTATTGTTTTAGGCCTCTAAGCAAGTTGTCATATTATAATTCTCTTTTGCAAACCATATGTATTAGCTCATTATTAGGCATAGAATGATGCAGGAAGTAACAATTTGAGCAACATCAGGACCATTAGCTTTAATTCAAAGAAACTACTTCATTAGGGAAAAGAATTTAAAAATATAATGAACTGAATGGAAAAATAGTCAATCCTCTCAGGCAGAGGATTAGTTGCAGTGTACTTGGCATGATGAATTCACATTATATGATAATAACAGTGCAATATTAGCTATTAGCACAACACCTTAACACAAGGTTACTTAACCAGAGATCAAATAATTACGGCGATTTCTATTGATTCAAGCCTTTTCTCCACATTGCTCTTATGAACTTGCCGTAATGAATAACTTAAAAATATGACTAGGAGTATATATCCAAAAGTTAGTGTTTCATTAGACAGTAGACTTTTGAGCTTCTAGGTTTATAACAAAAACTACTATAAAAAACAATACTATAACGACCCTAGATTTTAATTTAATTTAAATTGATAATTAAATGAATTTTTGAATAAAAATTTGTAAAATTAATTATAAATGGAAGCGAGTTTCCCCGATTCAAATAGAAAATATATAAAGTCAAATTGATTTTGAAAATTTGTATATATGTGAATATATATGTATATAAATAAATATGAATAAATTTGAATTTAATTATATATATGTATATATTGGATTTGAAATAAAATCTTAAAATAAATGGTTTTAAAATATATATATAGAGAGATAAATATATGCTTTGGATACAAGATAAATAAAAGATTTAGAATTTATGATAATTTGAATTTATAAAATATATGTATATAAAGAAATACAAAATAGTTAGTAGTAAAGTAAAATAATTTAACAACAAAATAAAAATCTAGAAAATTCATCTATATTTTAAAATGAATATATATATAGTTTTATAAAAAAATAAAGTAAGTAAATAAACCTTAACATCATAGAACAAATATTAACAAACAAAATAATAAAAGCATATGTAAGTAAACAAAATAATTAAACAAAAGCATAGCAAATAAAATACATTCACATATAAACTACAAACCAGACCACATTTTTAAACATATATGTAGAAACAAAACAAGTATGCAAAGAAACAAATGTAGACTCATTTTTAATATCAGCCACCATAACATATCATGTCAGCCCATAATGCAAGGCTGTAAGTATTATGAAAGGCAAGAAGGAAAGTATAAAAGAAGAATACATATCTTCATGTTGAACAGGTAAACAACTATGTACATATAAAAAGAAAATATATACAAAGACAAGTACATACGAAATTTGAAATAAAAGATATGTGTAGATATAAGGACACAAAGCATTTAATGTGAACATCTCTAAGTACACAAAGTAAGATCATTTCAGTCTCCAAAGGAGATAAAAATCTCTGACCTGTTTGTACCAAAAGAAAGTAAACAACCCTGTATATTTGTATACATATTTATCAATCTTCTGTATCTCATTTTCATTGCAAAGAAACTTAGCATTCCAGTAAATACATTTACAAACTGAAGCTTCAATTCATCTTAACACAAATATGAAGATTAAAGAGGTTCCAGTTTACAACTTTCAACACCCTGTTTCAAAATAAAAGCTTTTCAGAACAATAAAATGCTATGTTCTTTTCCTGGAGATTGGGTGAGTAACCTTCACCTTTGAAAACCTAAGTATCTAAAATTAGTTTCAAGTTCATATCTGGATAATATGTATGTTGTTGTTCCTGAGTATATGTAAGTGTGAATATGTAACTCTGTCCATGCCTGTATCTTTGTTCTTGTTTTTGTTCTTTTTAGGCCAGATTTACAAACAAATCCAAATCTTTTGATCTAAGCATAATTTGAATACAAGCTTTAAATAAAACTTGGTTGTTTTATTATAAGATTTAGTTTAAAATTTTATTTGAGCTAAAATAATTTAGTATTATCTCTGTAAATTTAAAAGAACAGACCAAGACTTTAAATTGGTCAAATTTAGAACTTCACTACACCATAACAGCCATTTTGCAACACTTATTTTTTTTCAAGTGCCAACACTTATTTGTGTTGTACATCGGTCACGATAATAACCGTTGGTAAGCTATAAATGTGTGATCGAAAATACATATTTATAAATTTTTTATTGCCAACACATATTTGCGTTGGAAAATCTGGTTAAAGTGTAATTCAACTAAATTGGTTGGGGCAAAAATGTAAATGTGGACTGTTTTCAGCCGAATCCCTAATTCTCGACCTCTCCACGCTTTTTTTCCTACGGCTTAAAAAGAAAGAAAAACAAAACCACGCGATTTCCTTCGCTCTGCAAAACAACTTCAGGATCTGCCATCACTTCAGGCGATTTGGCGATTTGACTTCAGGTATCTCGACTTCGGTTATAGCTTCAGGCGATTCAGGATCTCGACTTCAGGTATTGGATTTCGCCCTGGTGACTTATTCATTTGCGTTTATTTGGGTTTATTGAAGCTTTCTATTGTAGATTGCTCAAATCACAACTTTCTATTATAGAGCCCTCTTGGTGACTGTGGAAGCTATTCCATTGGAAATTGCCATTCTTTTGAATCTAAGTCGGTTATTGAGAAGGTAAGTGCGTTTGGTAAAGTCTGTCCTTCCGGTAGATTTAGAAATATATGATTTCTAAAAGAACGTGCATCCGAACGGGCTTGTGTGGGTAGATCGAGGTGCTACGTTCCGCTATCTGCTTCAATTTTTGGAGGTGATCCATATCCTAGCGCGACAAAAACACTGCTGGCTGTTGCGAATTGAAATTGAATTTTTTGAAGGTTTTTTTAGGTTTTAATGGTGGTGGTTTGGAAGATTGGAGACCATATAGGAGTTGCGATTAGCTCAGGAAAATAGGCAGATTTTGTTCCACTAGATATATGTCTTCTATACAGAGTTGAGGAGAGAGACACATTTGTTTGAAGAGAGAAAAAGGAGTATGATTTTTTATTGTGGAGAAGAAACATACTTGAAGAAAATCAAGGAAAAAGAAAGAGATTGGATTCAACAAATGATGATGAGATTTTATGATTTAATGTTATAAATGCCTTGTATGTTGCCTATCATGATGATGAATGGAGAGTGCCAGTATGTGATGATAGGTTTCTTTTCCATATTTTCTCTACATATTTTTGAATATTCAAATCTTAAAGCATTTCCACCAATTTGAATACAAGGGTTTAAGTGTAGTTCGAATTTGAAATAAAACTGCATTTCCACCAATTCCAGGAAATTGAATCAATGTAAAAGGTTGAAATTTGAATTGGAGCAAGTTTAAGTACCTGTGATTTCGTAAAAAATTATCAGAAAAATTTCCTATTGAGTAAATTTAAGAAACTAGATCATTTTAGGGTTTTGTTTAAGGATTTGGTCATGCCAGTAAACGTGACGGTTCGTCATCTACGGCTGATCGAGTTCACGAAATTCAAGAGGAAGGAAGCTTGTTGTGTTATCGTGGTGTGGACAAAGTGCGGGTGTCTCTGGTGGTCGGCATGATGGTGGCGAGGCAATTTGCTGAGGAGGGATTGGGTTGTAGTTTCGAACGCGAGGCTCATTTTCGATTTAGAAATTTTGGTGCCGAGTCGAGTGTCGATTTCGAATAAAGGGATGAATCACGACTTGCTGGTGGTCGCGATGTTCACCAGAGCATCGCCAGTGACCAGTGCACGTGCACGTGGGATCACTTGTATCAGCTGTTTCCAAAAGATGGTGGAGGAAGAAGACGGCTCGGGTTCAAGCACGAGGGAGCAGGCATTCGACTTGAAGTCGAACTCGAGTAGAATGATGGAGTACCGGGTAAAAATAACTTGAACAAATTTTAAAAAAAAAATTAAAGTGTCTCGGGTTGATCTGGGGGAGAACTCGAAGCAGATGGAATTTTGGCTCGTGGAAGGCTCGGGAAAGTCTCGGGTTTGGTGATTTACAGTTTTAAATAAATGTTTTCAAGTTTTAACTTAAAAGTTAAGTTAATTTATTTTGTTAATGATCATTAGATAATTAATGATTTATAATTACTTAATAATTAAAGAATAATTTTTTTTAAAATTAATTAATCATTAAGTAAAAAGGTTAATCAATTTATAATCATGGAATTTATCATTCAATGTAATTAATTGAGATAATCGAATATGTTCAAAGTTTAATTTCTTAAGTTTAATTCAGAATAATCACTTGATGAATTTGGAAAATATAATTACTTAGTGAAGTAATTTATGGATAATTACTGAATGTAATAAATTGAATGATAAATTTGAAATTTGAGTAAATTTATTTGTGAATAATTAAAGGATTAATTAATTTAAAATTAAAGGATTAATTAATTTAAAATTAAAGGATTAATTAATTAATTAATTAAGTTGTTAATGGCTTAATGAAATTTAAAAATAATTTATCGAGAAGAATTAATTAAGATAGATGATTATTGTATGATAAATTTATTTGATATATAATTAATTAACAAGCAGGATTTAAAGGAAATTAAAGTAACTGATTTAATTCATATAATTGTTAGATGATTGATTATTTTTGAAATGTTTTGAGCAGTCTGATATCCTTGTTTGTGATTGTGATGCTTTGTGATATGAATTACTTTGTGCTGAGTTGTGATTTCTATTTATGTGATATATTACTATGTGAATATGAAACCCTTGGCCCGTAAAACGGCACTTGAATTTCGATGCGACAGGGAGTCGGATTCCAGTTGGTTATCCGAAACCCACATCGAATTGTAATAGTGAATCTTTGTGACCGATAAATTTATTTTATCTATGAATCTGTGAATGAAGATAAGCGTTATCAATTATACCGCTTATCGATATATCTGTGATGATTGATGTTGCACTATTGTGTGTAAAACCCCTAGACTACACCATACACACACAAATATGGATTTCACGTGGAAATCGGTTAAGTCACAGATAATTTAAATTTGATGCTTTTGAAAATGAAATTTTAATTTCAATTGATTTTGAAATTAGAAATTTGGGTTTAAATGTGAAAAGCTTTTGAAATGGAGTTTCAAATATAAGACTTATTTTTGAATAATTTGATAAAGTTTTGAAGTTTAAATAATATTATTTAAACTTAAATTCAAGATTTGAAATTGAATTCTATGATTTGAAACTAGGGATTAAAGATGTTATATCCGTTATATAAGGGTTAAACTATTTTAAGAGTATTGATTTTGGAATGTGAATATAATTCAAGGGCTTTAACTCGTGCAAATATAATTCGATTTTTCTTAAACGAAAACTATTTGTTTTCAAATAATACCAGCTTTCATATGAGAAGTGAACTTCCAATTTGTGTTGAAAGGTTTCAAATTTAAAATGAAATTGAAATGTTTTGAAAGGCTATGAATGAATTCTTTTTGAAAGCTATGAATTAAATCTGTTTATTTTTAACAGATTGGAAAATGGTAATTTGTTTAAACCATTCGAAATGAAATTGTTTTGAAAGCTATAAGTTGAATCTTTGTTTTAAAGATTTAACGAGTTAATCCAATTGAAACGGAAATTGTTTTGAAATCTGTGAATGGATTTTTGTTGAAACTGGGTGAACTTTGTGAAATAAATCTTTTTGTTTAAAGATTTAAAATGGTAATTTGTTTTAACCATTCGAATGAATAGTTTTGCTGTGATTTAACTGAGACCCCAGTATCCATATGATTTCTAATAACTGCGCTCGTTATTCGGGTTAGCCGGGAAAAGACATTTGTGTCATATAACCCATTTCGAATAGTGATACGATGTAAATGGATCGCATTTGAAGAGCGGTGGTGAAGACCGGATATTTTCGAAAACGAAAGGACAACTCGTCGAATGTCTCTGCATCGACTGGCCCCGATATAGAGATTTTATCACCCTTTGTGATGGGAAGTCCGGACGGGATTGTGAATACACGGAATTGCAAGGGCTTCGTAAGAAGTGCCTTCGGTTCTGTTCGAACCCGGAACAGACTTGTATGGATTGTATGTCTGACATTACACTTTGAGATATAAAGCCAATTTCTTTCAAATACATTTCTGTTTGGTGGTGGAGAATTTATTCTCTTAGCTTAACACTCTTCTCTGAGACGTACGAGCTCAAAGGTTATGTAATTGAAGGTTATCAGCAATATATTCCCAATTTGGTAATGTGACATGCTGAGTGTTGCTGTGTGATGATCATTGTTTGATCATTTGTGATATGATCATTTATCTTTGTGATCATTGCTTTGATCATCTGTTGACCCAAAGCATGGCTTTGTGACAAAGCGTAGCTTTGTGGACGAGACTTCGTCGAACCTCACAGACCGGTAATGGTCGAAACAGGAATTGTGCGGCAAGGTTTCAGGGGTAGCTTCCCTAGGGTATGACCATTCCTACTGGAAAAAGGTTGTGTCAGGTATGGAGCCCTGATATTTAGCCTATGTTGTTGCTGCAAATTTATTACTTTGTGGTTGTTGGTGTAGAGGTACCTCGTTTAAAGGTCCCAAAGGACCGGGGGTGGCATATCTGAGGTTTTGTATATTCCCCGGGAAGGGGGGTAGCCGGCCTTGTTTGGCAGAGAACAGTTTGGTTCTCGGGACGTCCTTGTAGAGGCGTTTCCATGTGGCAATGGGAAGTTCCTTGGCCTGACCATTTGTTGGAAAATCCATTCATCCGATACGAGCCTTATACGGTTTTAGTTGTAGAACCTGCCATCTACTTATGGTGGCGCCCCACTGTTTAGATGGTAGCTATAGTAGGCGTAGTTCGAAATGTCTATGTTGGCTAAGATTTATATTCTATTTTCGAAATACTTTCTACACTATGCACTAATAATAATATCAAAAATGATTTGATTTTGCGTAGTAAGCATCTTTGACTATCATAAGGAGAAATCTTCTCCAATTCTGCGTTTGCATTGTGTGTGTGTGGCGGGAGGCCTTATGGTAGTTTCATTTTTCCAAAAGCATTGCGAATTGACTTTAAAATTTCTCTGCTATTTGCTTTAAAGATAAACTGTTTTTGTTGCTCACACCAGTCCCATAATTGATCCGGAGTTTATTGTTTCTTTCCTAAACCCTGGATGCTCAAAATTTTTCTACACGGGCAGTCTAGAGTTGGGTTTTTCAGATAGTCAGAATTAGTAGATTTTCTGGAGCTAGTTCAGTCTTTGGATCGGACTGCACTTGCTTATCTTTGTGCATCGTTATTGAGAGTTCAACTATTTCTGGATTGGCGTTTTGGAGATGGAGATTATCCGCTGCTGATGTTATCGTTTTCTTTTCCGCTGCTATTTCTTGTATCATATCTCTAATGTATATTGATATTCATTGTATCACTCTGTTGTATCAGATATTGTATATCAATGTATTATTCTTTTTCTTCCGCTGTGTTATTTACTTAATTGTGTTATAAGCTCCGGCGACTCGGATTTGAACGCTTGAATCTACGGCATTCGAGTACGATGTAAAGTATGGATGTCGATTTTCGAACGCGAAAATCTGGGACGTTACATTTGGTATCAGAGCTAAGGTTGAACTTTAGCTCAGGAGTATAACATGTTAAGTAGCTCATTAGAGATAGAGTGAAGTAAACTCTAGAATGAGTAATCCCTAAGATATCTGTTCGAACGTGTCAATAAATTCTCTTACTATCCACTGATAGTGAGTATCAGTGCAAGAAGAGGACGAGATAGGGGACAAGGGAATACGACTATAAATGGTCAATACCCTACAACAGTGGAAATAACTTTCTTATCAATCTCTTTTGATTCGTTTCCAATTTCTTTTGATTTCTTCGTACCAGCTACAAAAAGAAGTTTCGGTGTAATGATGGCCCTACGAATCGTCGTAGAAAATCCTTACTTAGTATCTTCATCGGTTTCTTATCAGCTTTTTGATTTAAACCTTAATGAATAATGAATATGGATTTGGAAATTGAAATTTTAAATAAATTGGAAATTTTTAATTGAGTTAAATTGATTAATAGAATATGAAGCTAAATTTGAATTAAATCAATAAAACGATATCGTTTAAAACCAAATTTGAAATTCTATTGTAATTTCTTGTGAATACCAAAGTCCGAAGAGGGACAAATTGGTATGTATTCTAGGATATTCCGATTTGAGTTCGGAATCCATATCTTGTGTTTGAGGAATTATAAGAGATCGAATCTATCTATCTTTGTTGTTTTTGTGCCTGCGAATTTCGAGGACGAAATTCTTTTAAGGGGGAAGTTTGTAACGACCCTAGATTTTAATTTAATTTAAATTGATAATTAAATGAATTTTTGAATAAAAATTTGTAAAATTAATTATAAATGGAAGCAATTTTCCCCGATTCAAATAGAAAATATATAAAGTCAAATTGATTTTGAAAATTTGTATATATGTGAATATATATGTATATAAATAAATATGAATGAATTTGAATTTAATTATATATATGTATATATTGGATTTGAAATAAAATCATAAAACAAATAGTTTTAAAATATATATATATATATAAATAAATATATGCTTTGGATACAAGATAAATAAAAGATTTAGAATTTATGATAATTTGAATTTATAAAATATATGTATATAAAGAAATACAAAATAGTTAGTAGTAAAGTAAAATAATTTAACAACAAAATAAAAATCTAGAAAATTCATCTATATTTTGAAATGAATATATATATAGTTTTATAAAAAAATAAAGGAAGTAAATAAACCTTAACATCATAGAAAAAATATTAACAAACAAAATAATCAAAGCATATGTAAGTAAACAAAATAATTAAACAAAAGCATAGCAAATAAAATACATTCACATATAAACTACAAACCAGACCACATTTTTAAACATATATGTAGAAACAAAACAAGTATGCAAAGAAACAAATGTAGACTTATTTTTAATATCAGCCACCATAACATATCATGTCAGCCCATAATGCAAGGCTGTAAGTATTATGAAAGGCAAGAAGGAAAGTATAAAAGAAGAATACATATCTTCATGTTGAACAGGTAAACAACTATGTACATATAAAAAGAAAATATATACAAAGACAAGTACATATGAAATTTGAAATAAAAGATATGTGTAGACATAAGGACACAAAGCATTTAATGTGAACATCTCTAAGTACACAAAGTAAGATCATTTCAGCCTCCAAAGGAGATAAAAATCTCTGACCTGTTTGTACCAAAAGAGAGTAAACAAACCTGTATATTTGTATACATATTTATCAATCTTCTGTATCTCATTTTCGTTGCAAAGAAACTTAGCATTCCAGTAAATACATTTACAAACTGAAGCTTCAATTCATCTTAACACAAATATGAAGATTAAAGAGGTTCCAGTTTACAACTTTCAACACCCTGTTTCAAAATAAAAGCTTTTCAGAACAATAAAATGCTCTGTTCTTTTCCTGGAGATTGGGTGAGTAACCTTCACCTTTGAAAACCTAAGTTTCTAAAATTAGTTTCAAGTTCATATCTGGAAAATATATATGTTGTTGTTCCTGAGTATATGTAAGTGTGAATATGTAACTTTGTCCACGCCTGTATCTTTGTTCTTGTTTTTGTTCTTTTTAGGCCAGATTTACAAACAAATCCAAATCTTTTGATCTAAGCATAATTTGAATACAAGCTTTAAATAAAACTTGGTTGTTTTATTATAAGCTTTAGTTTAAAATTTTATTTGAGCTAAAACAATTTAGTATTATCTCTGTAAATTTAAAAGAACGGACCAAGACTTTAAATTGGTCAAATTTAGAACTTCTTAATTTTTTAATTCAGGGTTACAAACTGAACTCTTATACAAAAATATGATTTTTAAAGTAAAATTTATGATTTTTAGATAAAGGGTTTAAGTGCAGTTCGAATTTGAAATAAAACTGCATTTCCACCATTTCCAGGAAATTGAATCAATGTAAAAGGTTGAAATTTGAATTGGAGCAGGTTTAAGTACCTGTGATTTCGTAAAAAATTATTAGAAAAATTTCCTATTGAGTAAATTTAAGAAACTAGATCATTTTAGGGTTTTGTTTAAGGATTTGGTCATGCCAGTAAACGTGACGAGTTCGTCATCTACGCGTGATCAAGTTTCACGAAATTCAAGAGGAAGGAAGCTTGTCGTGTTATCATGGTGTGGAAAAAGTGCGGGTGTCTCTGGTGGTCGGCGTGATGGTTGCGAGGCAATATGCTGAGGAGGGATTGGGTTGTAGTTTCGAACGCGAGGCTCATTTTCGATTTAGAAATTTTGGTGCCGAGTCGAGTGTCGATTTCGAATAAAGGGATGAATCGTGACTTGCTGGTGGTCGCGATGTTCGCCAGAGCATCGCCAGTGACCAGTGCACGTGCACGTGGGATCACTTGTATCAGCTGTTTCCAAAAGATGGTGGAAGAAGAAGACGACTCGGGTTCAAGCACGAGGGAGCAGGCATTCGACTTGAAGTCGAACTCGAGTAGAATGATGGAGTACCGGGTAAAAATAACTTAAACAAATTTTAAAACAAAATTTAAAGTGTCTCGGGTTGATCTGGGGGAGAACTCGAAGCAGATGGAATTTTGGCTCGTGGAAGGCTCGGGAAAGTCTCGGGTTTGGTGATTTACAGTTTTAAATAAATGTTTTCAAGTTTTAACTTAAAAGTTAAGTTAATTTATTTTATTAATGATCATTAACTAATTAATGATTTATAATTACTTAATAATTAAAGAATAATTTTTTTTAAATTAATTAATCATTAAGTAAAAAGGTTAATCAATTTATATTCATGGAATTTATCATTCAATGTAATTAATTGAGATAATCGAATATGTTCAAAGTTTAATTTCTTAAGTTTAATTCAGAATAATCACTTGATGAATTTGGAAAATATAATTACTTAGTGAAGTAATTTATGGATAATTACTGAATGTAATAAATTGAATGATAAATTTGAAATTTGAGTAAATTTATTTGTGAATAATTAAAGGATTAATTAATTTAAAATTAAAGGATTAATTACTTAATTAATTAAGTTGTTAATGGCTTAATGAAATTTAAAAATAATTTATCGAGAACAATTAATTAAGAAAGATGATTATTGTATGATAAATTTATTTGATATATAATTAATTAACAAGCAGGATTTAAAGGAAATTAAAGTAACTGATTTAATTCATCTAATTGTTAGATGATTGATTATTTTTGAAATGTTTTGAGCAGTCTGATATCCCTGTTTGTGATTGTGATGCTTTGTGATATGAATTACTTTGTGATGAGCTGTGATTTCTATTTCTGTGATATATTACTATGTGAATATGAAACCCTTGGCCCGTAAAACGGCACTTGAATTTCGATGCGACAGGGAGTCGGATTCCAGTTGGTTATCCAAAACCCACATCGAATTGTAATAGTGAATCTTTGTGATCGATAAATTTATTTTATCTATGAATCTGTGAATGAAGATAAGCATTATCAATTATACCGCTTATCGATATATCTGTGATGATTGATGTTGCACTATTGTGTGTAAAACCCCTGGACTACACCATACACACACAAATATGGATTTCACGTGGAAATCGGTTAAGTCACAGATAATTTAAATTTGATGTTTTTGAGATTGAAATTTTAATTTCAATTGATTTTGAAATTAGAAATTTGGGTTTAAATGTGAAAAGCTTTTGAAATGGAGTTTCAAAGATAAGACTTATTTTTGAATAATTTGATAAAGTTTTGAAGTTTAAATAATTTGATTTAAACTTAAATTCAAGATTTGAAATTGAATTCTATGATTTGAAACTAGGGATTAAAGATGTTATACCCGTTATATAAGGGTTAAACTATTTTAAGAGTATTGATTTTGGAATGTGAATATAATTCAAGGGCTTTAACTCGTGCATATATAATTGGATTTTTCTTAAACGAAAACTATTTGTTTTCAAATAATACCAGCTTTCATATGAGAAGTGAACTTCCAATTTGTGTTGAAAGGTTTCAAATTTAAAATGAAATTGAAATGTTTTGAAAGGCTATGAATGAATTCTTTTTGAAAGCTATGAATTAAATCTGTTTATTTTTAACAGATTTGAAAATGGTAATTTGTTTAAACCATTCGAAATGAAATTGTTTTGAAAGCTATAAGTTGAATCTTTGTTTTAAAGATTTAACGAGTTAATCCAATTGAAACGGAAATTGTTTTGAAATCTGTGAATGGATTTTTGTTGAAACTGGGTGAACTTTGTGAAATAAATCTTTTTTTAAGATTTGAAAATGGTAATTTGTTTTAACCATTCGAATGAAAAGTTTTGCTGTGATTTAACTGAGACCCCAGTATCCATATGATTTCTAATAATTGCGCTCGTTATTCGGGTTAGCCAGGAAAAGACATTTGTGTCATATAACCCATTCCGAATAGTGATACGACGTAAATGGATCGCATTTGAAGACCGGTGCTGAAGACCGGATATTTTCGAAAACGAAAGGACAACTCGTCGAATCTACATCGACTGGCCCCGGTATAGAGATTTTATCACCCTTTGTGATGGGAAGTCCGGACGGGATTGTGAATACCCGGAATTGCAAGGGCTTCGTAAGAAGTGCCTTCGGTTCTGTTCGAATCCGGAACAGACTTGTATGGATTGTATGTCTGACATTACACTTTGAGATATAAAGCCGATTTCTTTCAAATACATTTCTGTTTGGTGGCGGAGAATTTATTCTCTTAACTTAACACCCTTCTCTGAGACGTACGAGCTCAAAGGTTATGTAATTGAAGGTTATCAGCAATATATTCCCAATTTGGTAATGTGACATGCTGAGTGTTGCTGTGTGATGATCATTGTTTGATCATTTGTAATATGATCATTTATCTTTGTGATCATTGCTTTGATCATCTGTTGACCCAAAGCATGGCTTTGTGACAAAGCGTAGCTTTGTGGACGAGACTTCGTCGAACCTCACAGACTGGTAATGGTCGAAACAGGAATTGTGCAGCAAGGTTTCAGGGGTAGCTTCCCTAGGGTATAACCATTCCTTTTGGAAAAAGGTTGTGTCAGGTATGGAGCCCTGATATTTAACCTATGTTGCTGCTGCAAATTTATTACTTTGTGGTTGTTGGTGTAGAGGTACCTCGTTTAAAGGTCCCAAAGGACCGGGGGTGGCATATCTGAGGTTTTGTATATTCCCCGGGAAGGGGGGTAGCCGGCCTTGTTTGGCAGAGAACAGTTTGGTTCTCGAGACGTCCTTCCAAAGGCGTTTCCATGTGGCAATGGGAAGTTCCTTGGCCTGACCATTTGTTGGAAAATCCATTCATCCGATACGAGCCTTATACGGTTTTAGTTGTAGAACCTGCCATCTACTTATGGTGGCGCCCCACTGTTTAGATGGTAGCTATAGTAGGCATAGTTCGAAATGTCTATGTTGGCTAAGATTGATATTCTATTTTCGAAATACTTTCTACACTATGCACTAATAATAATATCAAAAATAATTTGATTTTGCGTAGTAAGCATCTTTGACTATCATAAGGAGAAATCTTCTCCAATTCTGCGTTTGCATTGTGTGTGTGGCGGGAGGCCTTATGGTAGTTTCATTTTTCCAAAAGCATTGCGAATTGACTTTAAAATTTCTCTGCTTTTTGTTTTAAAGATAAACTGTTTTTGTTGCTCACACCAGTCCCATGACTGATCCGGAGTTTATTGTTTCTTTCCTAAACTCTGGATGCTCAAAATTTTTCTACACGGGCAGTCTAGAGTTGGGTTTTTCAGATAGTCAGAATTAGTAGATTTTCTGGAGCTAGTTCAGTCTTTGGATCGGACTGCACTTGCTTATCTTTGTGCATCATTATTAGGAGTTCAAGCTATTTTTGGATTGGCGTTTTGGAGATGGAGATTATCCGTTGTTGATGTTATCGTTTTCTTTTCCGCTACTATTTCTTGTATCATATCTCTAATGTATATTGATATTCATTGTATCACTCTGTTGTATCAGATATTGTATATCAATGTATTATTCTTTTTCTTCCGCTGTGTTATTTACTTAATTGTGTTATAAGCTCCGGCGACTCGGATTTGAACGCTCGAATCTACGGCATTCGAGTACGATGTAAAGTATGGATGTCGATTTTCGAACGCGAAAATCTAGGACGTTACAAATATTGCATGCATAATTGTTAATTGAACAGTTAACTTGATAATTATTGCAAGTACAAATTTCCTAATTAATATTTCATGAACTTACATTACTAACCAACTTTAGTAATTAATGCATCAAATCAGAACACATAAAACGGTAGCTGGTTAATATCCAACTTTAGTAAATAAAAACATCAAACACATCACATGCCAAACCAAAATCGAAAGCTAGGAATTTTACCTAAATGATATAAGGACGCCATAATCTCAACTGAAGCGCAACCTCAGAATTGAATAGTTGTTCAAGCAACCCTGCTAAAAATGCATCTCCTCCGTTGGACTAATCAACTTAATCGCAAACTCTTTCTCCTTATAAAATCAAATTAGCACCTTCAAATAGGACACAGATTCAAATTATCCCCTTTTACATGGCAAAGACGAGAGCCGACCGATGGCTGAGGAGTGGAGCTAAGTTGTCGCGATGGAAAGGGAATGGATAACAGTAATGGCGATGATGGTTAGTTACGAGATGACAGTGCGAAGAGAAATACTAATGCAAGACTACGATAGTGAGATGGTGGTGAGTTTGAGTCATGAGACCTGCTAGGATAAACATGATGAAAGATGAAAAAATGAAAGGAGGATTTACAATAGTTGAAGCAGATTCAATGTAGTTGGTAGAAGGAATATTATGAATTGAAAGTGGTATTTAGGGGTGAAGGAAAATTTGAGAAAGGCGGGCTCCAAAATAATTGAGAGCGCTCTCCTAATTTTTAACATTATGCAGCAGTTTTGTATACTAATTTTTTATTTTGTAAACTAAGATTGGATCAAGGGTAGCCTTTGCATTAAAACTCTGATATGTAATGCTGCCAAAGGACAGTTTTCTTGTAGTGATATATTTTTTAAACGCTTCACGATCATAGCAGATATGGAGAGAAGCACAAGTGTTTACCCACCACCCTTTTGATCCACTGACTAGGTTGATCTCAGTAAGCCAAACTATAAGGGCTTCTTTAGTCAGGTTAGCCCGCGATGTTGGATTTGGCATGTTCCGACACTTTCGTGCCATATGGCCTAGTTTGCCACAGTTGTAACATAAGAAGAACTGTCCGGTACCATTCTTTAGGGGGCGTATCATGCTGATTCTTCTGATGCTGATTGTTGTGGTTCTAATTCAGTTTGCAATTTTGATTTTAAAATTTTTCGCACTTGGTTTTAGACTCTTGTTTGTGGATTCTTAGTGTTGTTGGTAGATACAATAAGCACTTCTTCTTTCTGGTCCTATTTTCTGGCCTCCTCTTCAATATGAAGGTGAATAATCAAACTCTCTAATGAAAACTCCTTAGTCTAATGGCTGAGATTATTTTTAAAATCTTCCCAACCAGGGGATAATTTATCAATTAACACAATAACCTGAAACTGTTCGTCTAAAGCCATACCTTCGGAGATGATCTCATGTGCAATTTTCTATAGCTTGTGCGACTGTGCCACCACAAATTTGTTATCTGTCATCTAAAACTTCAAATAGCGACTAATGACATATATTTTTGCTCCAGCTTCTTTGGTATCATATTTATTTTACAGCACATCTTAGATCTTCTTTGCTGACTTGTCGCAGTTGTAGTAATCATACAGATCATTTCTCAAGTCATCAAGAACATAATTTTGCAAAGTTAATCATGTTCAATCCAGTCCTTCAAAGCCTTTTTCAAATCGTTTGTTGCTTATCTAGGAAGCGTTGGTTTTTCAGTCGTCAGCACATGTGCCACCTTTCTCGTAGTCAGAATAAAATCCATCTTTTGGTGCCATATTTTGAAATGCAAGACTTCGAATCTGAATAGCGCAACAATTATAGTCGGAACCTCAAACATCGATAATGTGGTAGCAGAGTTGACAACGATCAAAGCAATGATCATCTTGAAATTGTTGTACCTCAATATGAATCTGCAGCAATTTTTTTGCCAAGTCGCAGACTAGGTCGCTCCCTTTAAGACGATTTGCGGCTTAGCCTCAAGAAGCAAACCTATCTATCAACCGCTCCGTCCTCAGGATAAAACAGCCTTTGAAATTTGATCAATTTGTTGTTTGTTCCACAGCTAATTGTTCCAAATATAGCACTTTCTAGTTTAATGCTTGTGAAGATTCTTAAAGAGAGAAAAATGCATAGGACAAAGAAGAAGAAAGAAAAATTATCTGTTATTCACATTTTCTCTTATGCCTATCTATCATTTAAATAGGCTGAATGGAAATTGAATGCATTACTAAAGTGAGGGAATGTTGATAGATTTGAATTTATTGTCATTTAAAATGAATTTTTAATACCATTAACTTTTGCAACGGCTCAATAATAACGACTCATGAATATATATTACCGTAATACATTTGCAACGGCTCAATTATAATATTGACTCATAAATATATAACTGTTATACATTTGCAACAGCTCAATTATAATAATAACTCATAAATATATAACCATAAACTTGTTTTTATTTATTTTTTAATTAATTGACTTAAACTTCCAACAGGTATAGAAAAGAGGAAATTAGATTCAACATGATAGAAAAATAAATGATTGAAAAGTAGAACTTTGATAATCATACATAACCCAAAAAAATACAAGGAGAAGAAATAGAAGATGTGGAGAATTATAGGCATGTGAACATGATAATTTACATATATATATATAAATAAACAGAAATTATCTTTCAGATGGAGCTTAGAGAATACATTTTGAATGAAGAAGAATTCCTAGATTCTACAAATCAATCTGCATATCTGCAATTATCTAGAGACAACCACTTTTTTTCCTTTTGTTTTGTTTGAGTTTTGTGTCGAAATTTTTAGAACCACATCCCCATCAAAATTTCAACCTTGAGAATATTAGAATGAGAGAGGCAAATGACAAAGAGAAAATTTTATTAATAAAGGAAATAAATGTAGTATTCAATATACGCTGATTCCTCTCATTTTAATAATATTTTCTTTTCATTTAAAAAAATGACCTCTCTTATTCCTCAAAGTAAGGCTAGAAAATACATGGGTTATTTGGGCTCCAAAAGGTTCCAAAAAATAGTATTATTACCATTTAAATCCAATTTAAATTTCATATTGATATTGTATGCTGATACGAGCACTTGTAACTATTATATACACACTTATAAATACTAATGGAAAAAAATCAAATAAGAAAATTTTCAAAAATTAATATTTTATAAATATTTATTTGTTTATATAAAGTCCTTTCTAGTGTTTACTTTATTTAAATCAAACTTAAACATTCTACCGATATCGTGTATCGATATGCATGTTTATAACTTTTATATATGCACTTTAGTAAATACTAACGACATTCAAATAAATTAAATAAAATTTAATAATTAATATTTCATAACTATTAATTAATTTAATTAATTTTCAATTATTAAAAATCCATTAAATCATGTGGTTCATTTAGCATCTTCATTAGTTCAGTTGTGTGACACATAGGTGTACAATGATTAATATTGAACAATTCAAATATTAATATTCACACGTCACCTTAGCTAGTGATATGACATTTTGGATGAATTTATCACTTGCACATCTTCTGGTAAAATCCAATTCTAGTTATTATAAGCGGTCCTTGGTAGTAACGATTATTTACACACATTCCATTCATCAAAACTACACATTAGGGCTTATGAAATCTAGTTTTGATCAAAATTCCAACATAATCCATATTCAACTTTGTAAGTCCAAAAAAAAAGTCCTCGGTTCGCTAATAGCTTTTATTATTAACCGTAGTACTCTGGCCAAAGATTTTGACTTTGAGTTGACTTCAGTTGACCATGATACTAACCTTATATAACCGAGAAGACAAATTCTCACTTGAATAGTGTTTCACTTCTAATACTAACTCAACCCAACTATTGTCATTCAATGGAATCCGAGCCAAGATTTAATTATAGTCAAAGTGAAGCATTTATATTAAGGATCGATAATATTCTCAAGTCAAGTGAACTGTGTGAATTAGTCACGTCGATATGTAACCCCCGGCTTGTGCCCCCAACAGTCATGGGTAGTACACTGCCCAATATTTGGGGAGCGTTACGTAATCTAGTCTTAACAGATGTATTGATATCCAGTCTTGATACATTGGAATATTTCAAATGATACATTTATTTTCATTATGGTAAATTACTCAATGTTACAACACATTGTAACTACTATCACAAAACATACTATTTATGGATTTTCTATTAAATATACTTTTAATTAAATTAATTAATGAATATAACACATTATATCAAGTAAATAATAGAAATAAAACACCTTTATTTTGAACAAGATTGGTTACTGAGTTAGACACATGTACAAATTGCATAATTGCCCTTAGGGCATACCCTAACTTTATCAATCTCCCACTTGCACTTAGGGCCAATTATGAAATATCTATCCCATCCCTTTGATTAGTTTGATGAGAATTAATCAAGTTATACCCTTCATGAATGGATATGCTATGTTGTTTTAATTATCTACTCTATCAATAAACTCTTTTTAATGCTGATAAACTACCTTTATTATATGGAACTACTCGGAGTATGTTTCTTGATTTCTAGTGAGCTCATATCATTTCATTGTTGTCATATAACAATAATGTAGTATTTTTAGTACTTGGAATCACCCCTAGTTCAGTTATAAATTTGATTTATATTTATACATTGCTTTTATCGTGGCGCTATTCAAGCGATGTACTTAGCTTTCTCATTGAATCAGCCATAATGTTTCATTTGGAACATATAAACCCAAAAAATGGATCAACACCCAAAATCGAGATGAAAGCACTAGTTCAAATAAAAGTAAAAGAAAAAGGCAGAAAGTAGATAAGAACATACATAAGTTTTTATAGTGATTCGGCGTAATCTCAAACCTACATCCACTTCAATCTCTATTATTAGTTGTTCTCTCTCCGAATTACAACTACTTAAATCTGACCTGGGCATAATCTAGTGTATCCCAGATTTACAATGAAGTTAAGAATGTTAGCTAAGGAGAATAAAAGTGAGGAAAGTGTAATAGGAGCTCCATGTCTAAGATTGTTCAAGAAGATCCAACGAAGAGAAGATCATTTTCTGGTTGCAGATAGGTTGGTATTTATATAGGAATTGAGGAGGTATAGAGTCAGAAGGCCAATAGCGAGGAGGTATGGGAGATAGCCCAAAGTCACACAAGAGAATCCAAGTGCATCCGAGTTAAGATGATAACTCGGTATCAAGTTAAGACCTTAACTCAATGTCGAGTTTATGATCTTCAATTCAAAGTTGCTTTTTCCAGTTGATCCATTTTCCTATCTCATTCTTGAGTTGTTTGAGCCTTTTTCCAATCGTCTTTGAATCAATCCTTGCGATTTCTTTGATATCCGCTTTCCTTTGCTTCATTCTAATCAATTCGTAGAATAGGTCATTAAACTCTTGAAAACCCCCTTTATGCCGAGTCAATAGAGTAGAGGAGGAGTAGCAAATTACTTAGAAGTGAAATATGGAGGTTCCATAACTCGATGCTGAGTTTTGGCCTTAGCCATTTTTGCTTCGAACTTTTCAGAGTCCAATTCTTGATTCCTTCTATTCACATTTCCAAATCCATGAATCAATTCATCTTCGCTTGAGTCTTTTGGATCCAATTGAAATTTTCTTTGCTAAAAAGCATGTTAACACTTGCACCCCAAAGTACACCTTTCGAATGTAAGGTGTGCTCTGCTCAAGAGCAAGTTCTAGACATCAGTCTTCCATAGTAGAGCTCTTCGGTTGCTTTAATCTTGGTGAATCGTGCAGTTCCTTCGGATTCTCTTGTCAACTGGTTGTTCCAAACCTGTTACAGGCTTAGACTCTAGACTCTGCCTAAGTGTAGTTTATACATCACAATCATTCTAGTTTCAGTTGGAGTTATTACATTACATATCTCTTATTACATCACGTATGTGATTTCATTCGAAGTTATTACATCATATATCTAAAATCATCCTATGTGCATCCAGGATTTATCAGTTTTATTTAATTACAAGGCATTCAAATCTTTTATCAAATCTGTTTCCATTCTAAGGTTCGATCTCTCCAGATTATTTTCATTTAATTTAATGTGTGATCTCTCCGGATCATTTATCGTTTAAGTTAAGGTGACGATCTCTCCGGATCATTTAATGTTTAATTTAAGATGGGCGATCTCTTTGGATCGTTTTATCGTCCAATATAGGGTTTTGATCTCTTCGGATCCTTGCTGATCCGCTTGCTCTCCAACAAAGGAATCAACGACCAAGCAAGCCCATTTGCTCATTCTTCGGTGAGGGGAATTACTTTTTATACAAGCCTATCCACTCGCTCTCCATTAAGGGAACTTAAACCCTACCCTACGAAAAAGCAAAGCTCGAGAATTAGATTTGACTCTTTTTTATCCCGATAATGGGTTCGAGTCTCGGACCAGATCTCTTGTTATTCCTTGATGCGTCCGCTGCAAAAGGGGGTTGCTCTGGCCACACCATTGCAGTTCAGTTCCTCACATACTATTGCACCTGGTTACTCCGAACCATTTCTTCTATCAGCTCAAGAAGGTATCGACACTCATTCGTTTCATATCCATCTAGCTCATGGAATATGTAAAACTTTCCAGATAATTTCTCCCGGTCAGTAGGTTCTCACGAAGGGATCTTCCGCCTAGTGTCTAGATATATCCACTTCGGGTTCTCACTCAATTCAGTGTAGAAAGTGAATTTTGGCCCTCTCCTTTGTCGTTATGGTTCCCCAAAGTTATCATTAGCTCTTCTTTTCCCTTTGCCCTTTCTTATTCCTGCTCCGGACAGTTCCTTGTCATCCACAGCATTAACTTCAGCACCCTCGGCTTCATCCTTGGCTTCAGCGTCTTCCTGATGCAAATATCTCTTAACTTCGTAGTAGAATTCCGTAAGATTCATAGGTGGATCCCTTTTCAATTCAGCTTTGAAGTCGGTCTTGCTTGCGACTCCAAATACTACCCCCATTAGGATTAATGATGGATCTGGCATATCGACCGCAGCTGTTGCTGCATTGAATCTTATCAAATAGCTTCTCAAGTCTCTCCAGGCCTTTATTTTATGCTTGATAGTGTCATCACATTCTTTGGTCGCGATTCATGAACTGTGAATTGTCTTAAGAATCTACTTACCAGTTCGGTCCATGTGCTAATGGAACCATTTTCCAGCTGTCTAAACCACATTTCCACCAAGTTCGTTAAGTATAATGGGAAACACTACCCCATTACCTCCTTAGAAGCACCCAACACCTTTATATGTCGGATGTATATCATTAGATAAACCATCGGGTCTGTCTTTCCATCATACATTTCTAGCGTCAGAAGCTGAAATCAGAAGGATTTCTTGCATTTCGGATAATAGAAGTGAATGGATTCCTGTTCACATCCTCCAAACCCTGATTGGGGGGTGCCCCTTTAATTATTCTTCTTACCAATTCAATAATCCAGTTTTCACCATCTAATAAAGGTCTTCGTTCAAAAGCAATATTCTGGCCCCTGCTAAAGTAGGGGAATTCTGGTACATACTCTGACAGGTACTCCACTGGCAGCACGTTAACATTTTGTCCTGCTTCTTTGGTTTCATTCTGTCTTCTGTTCCTATAGAGTAGCTCTAACATATATTCCTCCGATTAGTGTGCATTTGCATTCTAATTCACATTTCTAACTCCAGCATCAATTGTTCCTGGTATTACAGCATGTTCCAAGCTCACACTAGCGTTGCCCTCAAGTATAGTTCTCTGGATACCGAGTTGATTGGTACCGAGCTGTTCAGTTGGTAGGGGCATCGTTCTAACTTGTTCTGCTCCAACTCCAGGTGCTCCGGCATTAGCTTCTTGTCCTTGGTTCTGAATTCCAACAACTCCAGCTATTCCTTGTTGTCCCATCCTTTGGAAGAATCCTTCAAGCATTTCCTATTATCTAGTTATCACTCCATCCTGCATCTTAATTCATCATTCTCTCCATCTCTTCTCTGGTCATGTAGATGAATTGAGAAGAATTTAAGGATACCTCCTGGCTTTCCCCTGGTCTGGTTAACTTACTCCAGTTTTAGATCTAGTATTAGGCCTCTTCATCTTCTCTAAACCTCATATTTAAGCTTTAAGTTTTCAGATCTAACTTTGTTCTCAGTGAAAGCACCAAAAGGTTAAAAAAAATGGATCAACGCCCAAAATCGATATGAAAGCACCAGTTCAGATAAAAGTAAAAGAAAAGGCAGTAAGCGGATAAGAACACACAAAAGTTTTTATATTGGTCTAGCGTAATCTCCGACCTACGTCCACTTCAATCTATCTTATTAGTTGTTCTCTCTTCAGATTACAACTAGTTAGATCCGACCTGGCATAATCTAGTGGATCCTAGATTTATAACGAAGTTAAGAATGTTAATTGAGGAGAATAGAAGTGAGGAAAGTGTAATGGAAGCTCCAAGTCAAAGAGTGTTGAAGGAGATCCAGTAGAGAGAAGATCTTTTTCAAATTGCAGGTAGGTTGGTATTTAAGAGGAATTAGGGTGGTATGGAGCCAGAAGCCTAATAGCAAGGAGGTCCAGCAGATAGCCCGAAGTTACACAAGAGAATCCAGGTGCATCTGAGTTAAGATAGTAATTCAATACTAATTTAAGCCCTTAACTCAGTCCCGACTTATGATCTTCATTCCAAAGTTGCTCTTTCCACTTGATCCAATTTCCAATCTTTCTTGAGTTGTTTCAGCCATTTTCTAGTCATCTTTGAATCAATCATTGCGATCTCTTTAATATCAACTTTCCTTTTCTTCATTGTAGTCAATTAGTAGAATTAGTCATCTAAACTCTAGGAAAACCACTTCATGTCAAGTCAATAGAGTAGAGGAGTAGCAAATGGCTTAGGAAGTGAAATGAGGAGGTTCCATAACTCGGTGTCGAGTTATCATAACTTGGGGCCGAGTTATGGCCTTAGACATTTTTGCTTCCAACATTTTAGTGTCCAATTCTTGATTCCTTCTATTCACATTTCCCAGCCCGTGAATAATTTCATCTTCGTTTGAGCCTTCTGGATTCAATTGAAATCTGCTTTGCTAAAAAACGAGTTAACAGTACATTTCCAAATTAAAGCTCCTTAACTAAGGTTTGAATAGGAATTTAATATTGATGTATAATACTCAATATCATTTATGAAGTTCAAGTCCAAGCATTTCTTCATAAGGAGTTTGTTTTTTTTGTAAACAATTCTCTAGTATTTCATATATACCCAAGAATACTTTAAACTATCATTTTGTGATCTTAATTTGGATTTGATATTTTCTTCATGCATAAAATACATAAGAAAACTTTGATAATGTAGATAATACAATATGTATGATAATTCCTATTGTCAATACATAAAGAATCCATCTTACATGTTCCATAATAAATAAACATTTTAATAAGATGTCTTTGCATACTGTTTGAGACATTTTCAACATCCTTTATACTAATTATAAAAGATATAATTTACAAATCCAATAACGAGTATTAAACAACCAAACTATTATAGATTTTAACATAAGTATATCATTAACAATAAGTAGTATGATTTTTACCTATTTAGAATATTTTGGTACCTTTAACGGTTTTTTTATGGACACACGCTTCCTTTGCATCTTGATTGAAAATTTAACAATTTGACATTTCTATCAAAATCTTACTCAATTTTAATACTTATAGAATGATACTTTCATATCATTTCTTGGATTATATCCAAAACACCCATAATCTCAACCTCGCTTCTACTGACTTCGAGATATTTTGGTTGTTATTTGCAAATAATCTATTCTTAATCATTATTTAGAATTTTCCATGTCAAAATATGTGTACCAAATACTAAGTATTACTAAGCGATAATTTTGTGAGTAAATCCAAATCAACTCGAGCATGTTGAATAATGAATTTATTACACTAGTTTCAATAATTGAAATTTACGATGTAATTCTTATCGATGTTGTTCATTATATTCCAAATCCATTAGCCTTGCTCTTGAAGACTCATTCGTAGTCGATGGATCATATCCCTTCGGGTACAACTATCAAAATCATATTTTGGTACTATACTTAAAATCCATTTTGAATTTGTGCATCATAGCATATAATAAAGTAAATACTCTTAACGGTCAAATTGATCGTTGAGGATTATCTATTCTTGACATTAATAAGAAACTCATAGTTTCTCTTTAACATGAAATAATATTTATTGTACATTCTAATGCGTTGTGTTCATTTTGGTTCGGTTAATTTCATTTCATCCCACGTAATCAGTATTTTTGGATCGTATCCAAATCCATTTTACTACCAATTATTTTTAAAGTAATTCCTTTGCTACAAAGTTAGTATTTCTTTATACAACAAATGTTTCTCAATGCAATGGAATAGGTATTCATTAACATTTTATGAATTGCATTATATATAAAACTGATTTGGTTTTAGTTTGCAATACTTATGTTCAAAACATAAATTGATCATCTAATAACAGTGCTTCACAAATTCCTTTTAGAGAGATTCATACTAGATCCCTCATGAACAATTGTTACACGTAATCTTTCGACTTGCACAATCTACCAACTCCTTAGCCTAGGATATGCTGGGGTTTCTTATGAATCCTTATCTTGTATGATTTCATAAAGTATTATTTAGGTGAAATTAATTTTAACCTAGTGTACTATTCTTAAGTACACTCGCTTACAAAAAGAAGTTAACTCAACTTCACTCACAACTTATCATATTTCATTCAACAAAGTTAGATTACTCCTTATCGACGCATCATTATGCATCACAGGGAGGAGTGAATTTTGAGATTGAATCTTTTTTCATTATTTGGTATGTTTAGAACTCTTTCCAATATACTCACATATTCGATCAAATCGAATTATTTTATTTTCTATCGCATGTTATGTTATGTATTTCTATTTTATATTCTATGAGTTTATTATAGATATACTACATGTGTATCAAATGCACATGTTATGTCCGTGATAACTCATTGCTGAATACCACGAAGTATATGGAAATGTTTTGGTATTAGTAGACTTACGATTACATACATCTATATGTATCAATCCAAAGAGTTTATCGGCTCTTATTATGCTTCCATTCAGTCGGTGTTTATCCCTTTATTGTTTGAGATATAATTCACTAGTACCATATGATTTATAATCTAATAAAAAATTATTTCTTCAAACTGCGACTTAGTCTATAATTCCAAAATAATTACAAATAAATTTGGATACTCTGTATTTTCCAATGTATCACAAATATCACTAATATAGTCTTATTTTATAATGAATATTCATAATATTAACATTGAAATAAAACTTTGTCTATTTTTTAGCCAACACTGAAAACAGTTATAATTTCATAAATAAAGTGTGGTATGTTTTACGAAATCAATTTTTCGTAAATTTATGCAATTTGTAAGCGTTATATGGAATGCTCCCACTATTTCTACCACTACTATAATAACATATGAATTACAGAGCTCGATTCAACCACTTAATTTAGGCTATTTATTTCATTTACTGTAATTGGATTATAGTCGAGAATTTTCAGATCAAATATCTCAAATTCAAAGAAATAAATCTCATAGAAAACAAAATTTCTATTTGTAAGTATATTTTGAAATAAAAATCACATTTCTCATTTCAATGTTAAGTATCATTTATTATTTCATAATTCTTATTTTCAATGTTTCATTATGAAGCAGAGGTGATCATTTACTCTTTTCATCCCAACTGTACCTTTAGTTACGTCCACTCTTATACATTCGATTTCCTTTTAAACAGTCGAACCATTCAAAGGAAATCCTTACTATAATATCATAACGAAATCTTTACAAAAGTGCAATTGGTCATCCTTAAGTTTTAAAGATATCAAATAAATTGTATTTTACATAAACTGATCAAACCGACATTTCAGCGATCGAATTCTTAGATCTATCTTGAAGTCTTTGGTTCGTTGTTATATTTTACACAACTAGGTCATTATTGTAATCAATTATATTAAAGGCACAATCTCACACTATAGTTTACTTGCTTATTTCAATGAACTAATTTCATTGAGGTTTCATACATTACAAATTGTAACCATTCACCATATAACATTTATATGTGATCGTATATGGATCAAATATCCATATTCTTATATTGCTTTTAGAGTTTAAAACTCATTGGAGACAGTAACAGTCTCGTGCAAGTAAACTCGTAAAGGACCATGTTACGAACGTATTTAGCGGTTGTATAATTAGGCGCTTGCTTGGGCAACATGCAAAAATCTATTGGTAAGTATATTTTGTATTTATATTTAACAATATTAAGTTCGTTCATTTGTATAATTTAACTGATAAACATTTTATCAATTATATTAGTTCCACAAATTTATCAATGTAGATTATTATAATTTTGTATAGTAGATGTTCATACAATATTAGAAAGGTTAACTGTTACCATTTCAATTTTCTAACAATGCTCCCACTAGTCTTTGATATTTCTCCAAACCCTAAGACGAAACATTGAAGTCTTTCGACTTCACTACTAGGTGTTAGGGCTCGTATATCTTGGGATATTAACATTAAGGAAAGCTCAACAAATCATACTCCCATATACGATGGATAAATCCTTATTAGTTGTGTCATATACAACTCCTAACTTATGATCTTTGTCCTCATCTCATCTTCATCTTGAGGAAAGCTCAACAAATAAAGGGAGAATATTCACTTATACCCACCATTTCATGACGGCCTAAGTATAGTGCACATACTTTGAGGAAGGCTCAACAAATCTTTACTACTAATAAAGAGAATTCATTGAATAGATTTACTCGACGTCCTTTTGAAATTCCAAATATACCCTTTTACATCTCATAGAGAAATAGTATTCAAATATGGGAATATAGCCTATTAATTTCTAAGTACAACTGTCAGTCCCCATGGAGAACTATAGTGTGCGTTCACAAGATGAAGTATCCGAGTGTACCATATTGTCCGTAATTTTGGTGGGAGTTCATCGGTCGAAGTTTTGTCAGATTCCAAGTTAGTATGAAGAAGTTATTAAAGTCTGAACAAAAAAAATAGCGGCTTCTGCACTAGGCGGTGTTCAAATATTGGGATGTGATAGCCTGTTATTTTCTAAGTACAACTGTCAGTCCCCATTGAGAACTACAATGTACGTTCACAAAATGAAGTATCCGAATGTTTCATATTGTCCGTAATTTAGGTGGGAGTTAATCGGTCGAAGTCTCGCCGGATTCCGAGTTAGTATGAAGAAAATATTGCAGCCTGAACAAAAAAATAGCGGCTTCTGCATTAGGCGGAGTTCAAATGTGGGGATGTGGTATCCTGTTATTTTCTAAGTACAACTGTCAGTGCCCATGGAGAACTACAGTGTGCGTTTACAAGATGAAGTATCCGAGTGTTCAATATTGTCTGTAATTTAGGTGGGAGTTAATTGGTCGAAGTCTCAACGGATTCTGAATTAGTATGAAGAAGTTATTGCAGTTTGAACAAAAAAAATAGCGGCTTCTGCACTAGGCGGAGTTCAAATATGGGGATGTGGTAGTCTGTTATTTTCTAAGTACAACTCTCAGTCCCCATGGAGAACTACAATGTGCGTTCAGAAGATGAAGTATCCGAGTGTTCCATATTGTACGTAATTTAGGTGGGAGTTAATCTGTCGAAGTCTCGCCGGATTCCGAGTTAGTATGAAGAAAATATAGCAGTCTGAACAAAAAAATAGCGGCTTCTGCGCTAGGCGGAGTTCAAATACGAGGATGTGGTAGCTTGTTATTTTCTAAGTACAACTGTCAGTCTTCATGGAGAACTACAGTGTGCGTTCACAAGATGAAGTATCCGAGTGTACCATATTGTCCGTAATTTAGGTGGGAGTACATCGGTCGAAGTTTTGTCAGATTCCAAGTTAGTATGAAGAAGTTATTACGGTCTGAACAAAAAAAATAGCGGCTTCTACACTAGGCGGTATTCAAATATTGGGATGTGATAGCCTGTTATTTTCTAAGTACGACCGTCAGTCCCCATGGAGAACTACAATGTACGTTTACAAAATGAAGTATCCGAGTGTTTCATATTGTCCGTAATTTAGGTGGGAGTTAATCGATCGAAGTCTCGCCGGATCCGAGTTAGTATGAAGAAAATATTGCAGTCTGAACAAAAAAAATAGCGGCTTCTGCACTAGGAGGAGTTCAAATGTGGGGATGTGGTATCCTGTTATTTTCTAAGTACAACTGTCAGTGCCCATGGAGAACTACAGTGTGCGTTCACAAGATGAAGTATCGGAGTGTTCCATATTGTCCGTAATTTAGGTGGGAGTTAATTGTTTGAAGTCTCACCGGATTTTGAATTAGTATGAAGAAGTTATTGCAGTTTGAACAAAAAAATAGCGGCTTCTGCACTAGGCGGAGTTCAAATATGGAGATGTGGTAGCCTGTTATTTTCTAAGTACAACTCTGAGTCCCCATGGAGAACTACAGTGTGCGTTCAGTAGATGAAGTATCCGAGTGTTCCATATTGTCCGTAATTTAGGTGGGAGTTAATCTGTCGAAGTCTCGCCGGATTTCGAGTTAGTATGAAGAAAATATAACAGTCTGAACAAAAAAAATAGCGGCTTCTGCACTAGGCGGAGTTCAAATACGGGGATGTGGTAGCCTGTTATTTTTTAAGTACAACTGTCAGTCCCCATGGAGAACTATAGTGTGCATTCACAAGATGAAGTATCTGAGTGTACCATATTGTCCGTAATTTAGGTGGGAGTTCATCGGTCGAAGTTTTGTCAGATTCCAAGTTAGTATGAAGAAGTTATTGCAGTCTGAATAAAAAAATAGCGGCTTCTGCAATAGGCGGTGTTCAAATATTGGGATGTGATATCCTGTTATTTTCTAAGTACAACTGTCAGTCCCCATGGATAACTACAATGTACATTCACAAAATGAAGTATCCGAGTGTTTCATATTGTCCGTAAATTAGGTGAGAGTTAATCGGTCGAAGTCTCGCCGGATTCCGAGTTAGTATGAAGAAAATATTGCAGTCTGAACAAAAAAAATAGCGGCTTCTGCACTAGGCGGAATTCAAATACGGGGATGTGGTAGCCTGTTATTTTCTAAGTACAACTGTCAGTCCCTATGGAGAACTACAATGTGCATTCACAGGATGAAGTATCCGAGTGTTTCATATTGTCCGTAATTTAGGTGGGAGTTAATCGGTCGAAGTCTCGTCGGATTCCGAGTTAGTATGAAGAAAATATTGCAGTCTGAACAAAAAAAATAGCGGCTTCTGCACTAGGCGGAGTTCAAATATAGGGATGTGGTATCTTGTTATTTTCTAAGTACAACTGTCAGTACCCATGAATAACTACAATGTGCGTTCACAAGATGGAGTATTCGAGTGTTCCATATTGTCCGTAATTTAGGTGGGAGTTAATTGGTTGAAGTCTCGCCAGATTCGGAATTAGTATGAAGAAGTTATTGCAGTGTGAACAAAAAAAATAGCGGCTTCTGCACTAGGCGGAGTTCAAATATGGGGATGTGCTAGCCTGTTATTTTCTATGTACAACTGTCAGTTCCCATGGAGAACTACAGTGTGCATTCACAAGATAAAGTATCCGAGTATACCATATTGTCTATATTTTAGGTAAGAGTTAATCGGCCGAAGTTTTGCCTGATTCCGAGTTACTATGAAGAAGTTATTGCAGTCTGAACAAAAAAAATAGCGGTTTCTGCCTAGGCGGCGTTCAAATGTGGGGATGCTACTATCAAATCTACTTCCACGGGTACAAATCAAAATGCATGCACATTGTGGTTAAATGCAGGCCCACCTCGACGTACATATGCACTCGTAATAATAATTATTATTGAACCAAAGACTTTGTTTTTGAGACTACAGAGTTAAATATGGAGGATACTGGAATTTTGACCATTACCAAATTCCATAAGTCTAAAGTGATATAGTTTTGATGAAGAGAATTGGTGTATATAAGTGTCACAACCGGGTAACACTTAATAAAGTGAAATTGGATTTTACCAAAACTAAGTAAGCGAAAAATTTGGCCAAAATGTCACACCACCTGCTAAGTGACATGTGAACATTAACATTCGAATGTTCGATGTTAATCATATGTATCATCAATGTTGTCACATATTAGATTGTTATATGTATATTTTAATTTATTAAAAAAACCAAATTTTTATACATAAATCTGAAGTGCACAACCAAATAAATTTTATTATAATTATTACCATTTATTAGTTAATATATATGACTTCTTCATAGTAACTCGGAATTTTATTAACATACTACCTAATTTTAACTATATGACTTGTATTTAATTATATCATCATATCATCAATCATTAATTACCAGTTGATTAATCCTTACATTTGATTAATCCTTAATTACCATTTGATTAATCCTTAATTGACAGGGATATTAATTAATAATTAAGGTCTATTAATTAATTGTTAAAGAATAATTAATCTATGATTAAAGATCAATTAATTGGTTTATAAGGTAATTAAGGAATGATTAATTAATTAAATAGTTTGTAATTAATTAATGATTGATTAAGTAGGGAATTAGTGACTAATTCTTAAGCAATTAATTTAATTTAAGTTAATTAAATTAATTATAATATGGTTTTTGAGCTTTTTTCGGGTGATCATCGAGTCTTTGGTGGTCGGGGTTTTTGCTGAAGCGGGCTTGGTGATAGGAGATGTTGGCAAAAATGGTGGAAGTGGCGATCATGGACCGTGGCGTCGGGAATTGGATGATTTAGGTTTTAAACCCTAAATGGGTCGAGGTTAGAAATCTTGTTGCTGCGGCGTCTTTGATGGATCGAGTTTCACCAGACTTTGGGAAATGGTAGCAGGGATGGCCAACAAGGTGTGGCCGGAGTCTCAGGAATTCCGGTGGTCGGTTTGGGCAGTTCGAGGCGATTTTCTGGTGATGGCTGCTATGCCTATTTGATCGAGGTAACTCAATTTCGTTTTTGAGTTTGATTCGTGTTTCTGGGTGGTCAGATGGCCAGAGTAGGTCGAGGTCGATCTGTCGGCGGTGGTCTTGGAGGCCGGAGCTCTGGCGTTGATCGGTGCATGTGCACGGTGGTTCTAGTGGTGTCAGTGTTTGGGAATGGAGGTTGGCTCGAAGGGAAACTCGAGGAAATTAAGTTTGTGCTCGGGTTTATCTTCGGGAACGTAAGTGAACATGTTTCCAGGTTTTTTAATAGTTGAACTTATATTTTATAAATGCATATCGACATAGATTATATTTTTCAATGGCGACAAATTAATTTTTAATATTTATTTACTATTATTTAATATTATTTAAATCAATAAACTAATTAAATAAATAATATAAAATAAATTATGTTTCAAAAATTTAATAAACGACCGTAATCAATTAATTAATTAAAAATATTATTTTGACCGAGAAAGTTGTGGAAATATTTTTTAACTTTAAAATATCTTGCTTTATTTTATAAAAATTTAAAATTCAAATAACACGACATGAAAATGTTATTATTTTATTGTATTTCAAATAATATATATATATATTAATGCAATAAAATATAAATAATTTTTTATGTGCTGTACATTCAATCTTAAAAGGTTAAAAAAATAATATTTTAAAAACATGATTAATATACTATACATACATATACATATTTATATATCATAAATATACTTATATATATATATATATATATTTATTTAAATACAATAATAATAATAATAAATTTGTTACTATAATTCATACATATTATGTATATGTGTAAAATGATTTAAAAAATTAATATTATGTATATACATACATATATGTGTGTATGTATATATATATATATATAATATTCGATGCAAGTATATGGATCTAAATCATTAATATTTTACATATAAGCTATATATACACACATATTCATATATATATATATATATATATGTGTATGTATATATATACATTGTTTTTTATATTTATATAAATAACAAGCTTACAAACATACATATATTTGAACAACATTTATTACATATGTTGAGAGATGTGAGATGTTATTGCTTTACTATCTTAATTACACTTGTGCATCTTAGTTGAATTCTCGGCTGGTTATAGTTGGGCCTATGTATTAATTGAGGCCCATGCTCTTCTTTGCTTTCGTTCATTTAAATAACCTTGTACTGAGTATTCATTAAGGTTGTTATGAAATAAAATAGCCGCCACTTTGCTTTATGATTGTGTTCATTCTTGGTTTCAACTTGTAACATGGTATCAGAGCTCGATCCCTAAATTTCATATTTCTTGTAACCCAGTGAGATTAGGGTTAATGGCAGAAAACAAAGTCGATGTCCTTCCGATTATGTCCAAGATCACTGACCATAAACTCAACGGATCAAATTATTTGGATTGGAGCAAGACAATTAAACTGTATCTTCGGAGTATTGAATTGGATGATCATCTATCTCGAAATCCACCCTCTGATGATTCTGAGAAGAAAGAAGATCAAACTTGGCTTAGAGATGATGCTCGGTTGTTTCTCCAGATCCGGAACGCAATCGATGCGAGTGTTCTTAGCCTTGTAAATCATTGTAGTTTCGTAAAAGAATTGATGGAATATTTGGAGTTTTTGTATTCTGGAAAAGGGAATTTGAGTAAAATGTTTGATGTATGTAAGGCATTCTACAGAGCTAAGAAACAGGATCAGAGTTTGATGAATTACTTTATGAATTTTAAGAAAACTTATGAAGAACTGAATATGCTTTTACCTTTGAGCCCTGATGTGAAGAAACAGCAGCAGCAACGTGAAGAGATGGCAGTGATGAGTTTTTTGGCAGGATTACCACATGAATACGAGTCTGCAAGATCTCAAATTTTATCTGGATCGAGTGTGTCCAGTTTGCATGAGGTGTTCACAAGATTGATGAGATCAGAAAACACAAGTGCACAAACATTTGTTAATTCACAAAATAGTGCACTAGTAATAGATAAAAATGCACCAAATACAAGTGCATCATGGAAACAAGGTGGATACAGAGGAAATGCTAACCAATCTTCAAACCGACCAATGAATCCTAAATACAAATGCACAAATTGCAAAAAAGATGGGCATACTGCAGATAGATGTTGGTTCTTAATTGGTAGACCATTACAAAATAAGCAGAGAAATATGAATGTTGCTCAATCAGAAGATTCAGAAAACAAAACAGTAAACATCTCTGCTGAGGAATTCAGTAAATACAAGGCATATCAAGACAGTATGAAGAAACAATCTAATTTTAACTCCATATCAACAGCCGCACAATCACAATCTGGGAAGCACAAATGGGTGATTGACTCAGGGGCAACAGACAACATGACAGGTACATCAAATAATTTTTTAAACTACCAACCAAACACACACATGAGTGGTGTCACATTAGCTGATGGATCATCTGCAAAAATACAAGGATCTGGAAGTATAAATCTTATCCCAAATCTGCATCTAAAGACAGTGTTACATCTACCTAGTCTTGCATTTAATTTACTTTCAGTGAGTAATATTACTCAAAGTTTAAATTGCTGCATCACTTTCTATCCCAATCACTGCATATTTCAGGATCTCATGACGAAGAGGATTATTGGTAAAGGTGTTCAATCCAATGGACTATATATTCTTGATACTACACCACAAGTCACTGCCTGTTCAAGTTCATCACAAGCTTATAAACTACACTGTCAGTTAGGTCATCCTTCATTACAGAATCTTAAGAAGATATGTCCACAGTTTAATTCTTTACAATTTTTAGAATGTGAATCGTGTCAGTTTGCAAAACATCATCGAATTAGTTCTTATCCAAGACTAAATAAACGTGCTACTAATCCATTTGAACTTGTACATTCTGACATATGGGGACCGGCATCTGTAATCTCTAAACCAGGTTTTCAATATTTTGTAACCTTTGTTGATGATTTTTCTCGTGTTACATGGTTATTCTTGATGAAAAAAAGATCTGAGCTATTTGTAATATTTAGTAATTTTTGTGCTGAGATAAAGACACAGTTTCATACATCAATTAAAACCCTCCGTAGTGATAATGCAAAAGAGTATATGTCTGAGTCATTTCAGATTTTTATGAATCAAAATGGCATGCTTCACGAAACTTCATGTGTAGATACTGCTTCCCAAAATGGTGTTGCAGAGAGGAAGAATAGACATCTGTTGGAGACAACATGAGCTTTACTTTTTCAATATAATATGCCTAAAGTGTTCTGGGCAGATGTTGTTTCTACATCATGCTTTCTTATCAATAGAATGCCTTCGTCAGTATTAAATGGTGATATACCATTTAAAATCCTTTTCCCAAAAAAACCCTTATTTCCTGTAAATCCAAAAGTATTTGGCAGTACATGCTTCGCAAGGAACACAACACCACATAGATCTAAACTAGATCCAAAGGCTGTAAAGTGTGTATTTGTTGGCTATTCACGGTTACAAAAAGGCTATAGATGCTATTGTCCTAGTCTGAATAAGTATATTGTGTCAATTGATGTGAACTTCTATGAAGACATCCCGTATTATAAGTCTCCACCAACAAACACATACCCTAAGAGTGAGGACCCTACCTTAAATCAGGATGAAGATGAGGAATTTCTGATATATAATGGTTTTGATAATCCTATCTCAAACCAGAATGACAATATCCAGACTGTCAATGTCCCAAGTCCTATCCCATCAAGTCCTGTTCTTGAACCAGATCATGACCCTACTTTAGACCTACCTATTGCATTAAGAAAAGGAAAAAGGCAGTGTACTTATCCAATTTCCTCATTTATATCTTATGATCACCTACCACTTTCCACATGCTTGTTTCTCAAATCATTAGACAAGATAAGTGTACCTAAAAGTGTAGGAGAAGCACTGTCTATACTAGAGTGGCATGAAGCCATGATAGAAGAGATGAATGCTCTAGAGCATAATAATACATGGGATCTCGTACAACTACCCAAAGGAAAGAAGGCAATTAGTTGTAAGTGGGTATACTCAGTGAAAATAAATCCAGATGGCTCAATAGCAAGGTTAAAAGCTCGGTTGGTAGCAAGAGGATTTGCACAAGTATATGGGATTGATTATTCTGAAACATTTTCTCCAGTAGCTAAACTAACTTCTATAAGAATATTCATCTCTTTGGCAGCTACTCATTCTTGGAAACTTAATCAATTGGATATAAAGAATGCTTTTCTTCACGGTGACTTGAACGAAGAAGTATACATGCACCAACCTCCTGGATTCATTGCGCAGGGGGAGAATGATATGGTGTGCAAACTCAAGAAAACATTATATGGATTGAAGCAAAGTCCAAGGGCCTGGTTTGGAAAGTTTAGCAAGGCAATGGAGGTGTTCGGCATGAAGAAAAGTTCTTTTGATCACTCAGTGTTTTATAAAAGGTCAAAAGCAGGAATAATTCTTCTAGTTGTCTATGTAGATGACATAGTAATAACAGGGGATGATGAGACTGAAATTGTGTTATTAAAAGCCTTTATTCATGCACACTTTCATACAAAAGATTTGGGGTATTTGAAGTACTTTCTGGGAATTGAGATTGCGAAGAGTAGTAAGGGTATTTTTTTGTGTCAAAGGAAGTATGTAATGGACTTATTAGCTGAGGTTGGAAAACTTGGAGTGAAACCTAGCAGTACTCCTATGCAACCTAGCAGTGATAATGAGGAGAGCAGTAAAATGTTTGATAATCCTGAAAGATATAGGAGATTGGTAGGGAAGTTGAACTATCTAACTATCACGAGACCAGACTTATCATACCCTGTGAGTGTAATAAGTCAACATATGGCATCACCTTCATTGCAACATTGGAGGAACCTGGAACAGATTCTAGGCTACTTAAAAAGGACAGTTGGTCAAGGAATAGTATATTCAAATCATAATCATATGAAGATAGAGTGCTATTCAGACGCTGACTGGGCTGGTTCCAAATCTGATAGGAAATCTACATCTGGTTATTGTGTGTTTTTGGGAGGAAATCTAGTGTCTTGGAAGAGCAAGAAACAAAATGTTGTTGCTCGATCAAGTGCTGAATCGGAATATAGGGCTATGGCCAATGCTGTGTGTGAGATAATATGGGTAAATAACTTCATGAATGAAATGGGTTTTGAAATTAGTAAGCCTACGAGTTTGAAGTGTAATAATCAGGCAGCACTGCACATATCCAACAACCCAGTATTTCATGAAAGGACCAAGCACATAGAGGTGGATTGTCATTTTATAAGAGAAAAGAAAAAGCAAGGAATTGTGGTAACTGAGTATGTGAAGACTGGCGACCAAATTGCAGACCTATTCACAAAAGTATTACCCGGACCAAGAATTCAATTCCTATGCAACAAGTTGGGTATGATAAATATTTACATACCAACTTGAGGGGGAGTGTTGAGAGATGTGAGATGTTATTGCTTTACTATCTTAATTACACTTGTGCATCTTAGTTGAATTCTCGGCTGGTTATAGTTGGGCCTATGTATTAATTGAGGCCCATGCTCTTCTTTGCTTTCGTTCATTTAAATAACCTTGTACTGAGTATTCATTAAGGTTGTTATGAAATAAAATAGCCGCCACTTTTCTTTATGATTGTGTTCATTCTTGGTTTCAACTTGTAACAACATATAGGATGAGCTAACATGTTCATTGCGATGTAAATCCTAACATTTATACATGGGCATGTTATACCTTGCACGGATTATTATGTTACACATGTAGACACATACATTTATGTATATGATACATATATGTACTTTTATACTTAATTGAATATAAAGTAAATAAAATTGTATATAATTTATGAATTTAAATAAAATAAGAGATTTTATTTAAATAAAATTTAAAATGTTCTAAATAAATTAGACTTCATAGGCCCAATATAGATCCAATAAGAGATTTTTTTTTGAAATTCACCTATATCTTCTGCTGCGGGCTGGTTTAGTTCCAACAAATTCTCCATACCCTATGTCCCATATACTATTCTAGCTTTCATGTATTTAGAGATTTTTTATCGCTCACATTAGACTTTTATCTAACTCGAGGTTTTATGGTTTGCTTATTATTATCATGGGTACTCTTAAATGAGTAAACTGGATAGAAGGTGTGATATAGGACTTGGCGTTGTACTGATGGACTAGCAGGAGGCCACCCTTTCACGTATATGATGCTTATGGAGATTTTACTATTTTCGATGTGAGATTTTACTATGTCCGATTTTACTATTTCCGATGCTTATGGAGCCTTAATAGGGCTTGACTTATTAACGCAGCCTACAAGATCAACAACTCACGAATTGATGAATTCACGGAAAATGAATTGATGAAACAAGATGAATCGATGAATTGAAGATACCCAAGTGCCCAAATCCGTTGATCTCTCAAGATACCGGATTCTAGCTATCTTCAACACGTTGATCGCGCACGATACCGCGTTAGAAGATCTACGATTCTTCGACATTGATCTCGCGCACGAGATTCCGTGAATCGGCTTCAAGTTCGTTGATTCGAGCGCAGTCGAATATCCGAAGATGGAGAAAGGAGATAACACTCAACTTCCAATTTTAATGGTGGCACAAAGCACAAACCAATTTTTATTCAATATTCAATTACTTTTACAAATGACAACACACCCCTATTTATAGGAAATTACAACACATTTGACTTAACAACATACGACATAAGAACAAACGACATAACATCAAAGCGACTTAACAAATACAACACAATCGACACACGACTTAACAAATGCGACATAAAAGAAAGAAATGACATAGCAATCAGCGACCTACTGGAACGGCAGTGACATAAGGTTTCTCGATTTAAAGAGTTGAGCGACCCACGACTTAAGGGATTCGCGACATAGGATTTGCTCGCGACATATGCTGCTGGAGCGACTTACTGGAGATGCTCGATTTGGCCTTCGCGAGCTAAGTGGAAGCGACATAAGGATCTGCGACATAGGAATCTTCAGCGACCTAAGGAAGTCGTTTGCGATCTAAGGAATTCAGTAGCTCGCGACCTTCTGGAAGTGACATAAGGATTCTGCTGGATCTGCTCTCGACTTACTGGTATGTCGTTCGCGACCTAGGTATGTCGTTCGCGACCTATGGAGGAACGACCTAAGGGATTCGCGACCTAAGGAACTTCGGCATCCAATCAGTGACATAAAGAAAGTTCGCGGCCTAACTGGAGGCGCGATTCAGGAAACTCGCGATCTACTGGAACGACCTAGGGCTGGAACGACATAAGGAGGAGCGACTTGCGACCTAAGGAATTCGGGAGCGATCGCGACCTAATGAATTCTGGAGCTTCGGCCTAAGGTTTGTCGCTCGCGATTTACAGCTTGATGGTCACGACTTAAGGTAGCTTGTTCGCGACTTAGGGTTTCGCGATTCTGGATTTGCGCTGCATCATCCTCCCCTGGTTGAAAAGAATTCGTTCCGAATTCACACTTTTTTCTTCTTCGAGACGCTGTCTTCCATTCATTATCTGGTCTGATGCAGCTCTGGTGATAACCACTCTTGAGATTGATCTTGTCTTGACCCTTTGAAGATGCGGCTTGACATAAGGAACGCATGGCATAAAGCAGACGTGGCATAAAGCAGACGTGGCATTAGGCAGGCGGCATAAGGAAGTGATCTGAGGGAGATGACCTCATGATGCTTGTGCCAATAGGAAGGAGTGATGTAGAACCAAATCGTGACGAAAATGCGAGACGATATAAGGAAGTTTAAAATCGCGGAGTGACTTAGGAAGTTACGACTGAAGAAGTGTGATGACTCATGCCTAGATTCTTGTCTTTCCTTATCTCGTTCAGATGTATCATCATTTAGAATCTTCCCTTGATGTGTTGCAACAATTTTCCCTGATTGAAATGAATTCTCACTCACTTCTTCTTTGACATGTTCATTTTCATGAAATGGTTCCAAGCAGTGGACGTTGACAACGTCAGCAGTGCGGACATGATCAGGCAACTCCAACTGACAAACATTCTCTTCCTCCTGTCTTTTCCACTCTTCCTGTTCTTTCAGATTCACAAGATCATACAATCCCCGCAGTAAAATAGCATCCGGTACTAGTTCAGTTTGATGCTAAATGTCCTGTAGTGGTGGTAACTCTTCGGGTAATTCCTTAGGATATTCGACTTCAGACTCGTCGAATTCTAATCCAACTTCCTCAAAAACCTCAAGACCTTTACTCGTTCCTTGCCCGGTTAACACAAACAATTAATTACTATTTTTCACCTTTTCAATAGACTCTTCCAAAAATACAAGCCTAGTTTCTTCAGACAGTTCCTCGGAAATCTCATCTTCAAACTCTTCAAATACTTCAACCTCTTTAGGATTCTCAAAATCAGAACTTTCTCCAGATTCAATCAACATTGATAATTCATCACTATCTTTCATTTTATTGACGAACTCTTTTAAAGACAATAAACTATCTGATTCTGCCTTCTCTTCTGTTTCACTTTCACTTTGTTCGGGCTTTTCAGAAACTAAGGAATTTACACTTGGCTGGCTCTCATCCATATGCTCAAGTGCTAAACCAGAATCCTCCATCATCAAGTTATTTCCCTCAACTCCGAACACAATTTCTTCTTCCATACTATCGACATCAATCTTTGGCGGTGAAGAGTGATCAACTTCTACATCCACATACTTTGACGTTGAATAAAATCCCGTCAACAAATTACATTCATTGTTCTCTAACTCGACCTCTTCATCTTCGTTGTCAAACTTTGGTGGTAATTCTTCGAACGATTCCGTAGGACCGGCCTCTTCAAACTCTTCTAACATTGGTTTAACTTCCTCAGGAATTTCAACCGCTTCACTACTTTCACGTCCAATCAATAGAAATACTTCAGGCCTATCCTCTACTCCTTTGACAAATTCCTTCAAAGATAACAGAGTCTTTAGTTCCTCAATTTCCTCCAACTTGCTTTCACTTTGCTGTCGCCTTTTAGGAACTACAGTGATTCTAGTGCCATCGAACATGAAACTATAGTAGTTAGTCCTACCATCGTGTTGCACGGCTCTATCAAACTGCCACGGTCTTCCCAAAAACAAATGACATACATCCATATCCACCACATCACACCAAATTTCATCCTTATACTTCTTTCCGATGGAAAAAGTTACACAAGCTCTTCGACCAACCTTCACTTCCCCACCTTTCCTTAGCCAAGCCAATTTGTAGGGTTTGGAATGCGTCTCTGTCTTTAACGCCAACTTCTTTACGGCTTCTGTAGAGATGATGTTATCACAGCTCCCTGAATCGATAACAAACTTACAAACTTTTCCCAAAATAGTGCATGTCGACTGAAAAATATTACTCCTCAACCAACTAGTCTCCTCTTCCTGCTTTGGCGTCAAGCGGGATCTCCTCATCATTAAAGAATATCCCTCGTCTCCCATCAATAATTCTTCTTCCTCCTCAACCTGTGGTGAATTGGAACATTCTACTTCTGCATCCTCAACCTCAGCAACCATCGTTCGCTTCTTAGGCTTCGGGCATTCATTGCTCTTATGACCAAACTCCTGACAGTTATAACACTTGAAATTGTTGTTGACCTTGGTCTTAGCAGCTTCATTGACAACCGGTTTACTAACAGCCTTGGAAACATTAGTATTGCTACTAGCCCCCTTCACCTAATTGCTCGAACTTGTAAACGCACCACCTCCTCTTCTACCTTGCTTCTCCCAAGTTAGAGCCTTCTGGTGTGCTTCAGCAACGGATCTCGGATCAAACATATTTACCATATCCTGAATTTGCATTCTCAATCCTCCAACAAATCTAGATGTCAACTGTTCCTCCGTTTCCATGATATCGTTTCTAGCAATCAGTTGATAAAACTCATCTGCATAATCATTTACCGACTTTGTCCCTTGTCTCAAATTCTGTAAGCGCTGATACATAAGAGACTGATAATTATAAGGCAAGAAATTAGCCTTCATCAACTTCTTCATCTTTTCCCATGAAACAATCTTCGACTTTCCCATTCTTTCCCGTGTAAGTTTAGTTTGTTGCCACCATGCCATAGCTCTTCCCCTCAATCGTGTAGCAACCAACTTAACTCTACGATGCTCGGGTACTTCCTTGAAGTCAAAAATTTCTTCAACATTTGATAACCAATCCAGAAACTCTTTCGCTAGCATTCCCCCTTTGAATTTTGGAATCTTTGTTTTCATCCCCGACTCCCATCGACGATCATCTTCGGAATCTCTATTTCGATTTCGCCCTTGGCCATGGTTTCGACCAGAGCTACTACCACTATCATTGGATTCCTCCAAATCTGACATATGTCGATGTCGATTCTGACCATCAACATTTCTGCTACCACGCACGTCTCTTTCTCTCGAAACTGACGGTTCTCTTCTTTCCCGATCCGATGGTGGTGACATTCTTCTCCTCTCGGAATTTGACGGCGGCATTCTATATCCACTTTGATTTGAACCTGGCGATGCCCTTTGTCGAGTTTGATTCATATCCATCATGAGCCTTTCCAATTTACCAATTCCCTCATCAAACTTCTCATTGATTTTTTCACTAATTCGTTGCTCCATTTGTTCAGCATCTTCTCTTCGATACACATCTGCAACATTCTGATGACGATTAACTCTTCTTGGAGGCATTGTCAAACCTTCAACAAATTCAAACACAAACTTCAAATCTCAAAACTTCACACCCAACGAACTTGGAAAAATTCATTTCCTAGCTTTGATACCAAATGACGCAGCCTACAGGATCAACTACTCACGAATTGATGAATTCGTGGAAAATGAATTGATGAAACAAGATGAATCAATGAATTGAAGATACCCAAGTGCCCAAATCCGTTGATCTCTCGAGATACCGGATTCTAGCTATCTTCAACACGTTGATCGCGCACGATACTGCGTTAGAAGATCTACGATTCTTTGACGTTGATCTCACGCACGAGATTCCGTGAATCGGCTTCAAGTTCGTTGATTCGAGCGCACTCGAATATCCGAAGATGGAGAAAGGAGATAACACTCAACTTCCAATTTTAATGGTGGCACAAAGCACAAACCAATTTTTATTCAATATTCAACTACTTTTACAAATGACAACACACCCCTATTTATAGGAAATTACAACACATTTGACTTAACAACATACGACATAAGAACAAACGACATAACATCAAAGCGACTTAACAAATACAACACAATCGACACACGACTTAACAAATGCGACATAAAAGAAAGAAACGACATAGCAATCAGCGACCTACTGGAACGGCAGCGACATAAGGTTTCTCGATTTAAAGAGTTGAGCGACCCACGACTTAAGGAATTCGCGACATAGGGTTTGCTCGCGACATATGCTGTTGGAGCGACTTACTGGAGATGCTCGATTTGGCCTTCGCGAGCTAAATGGAAGCGACATAAGGATCTGCGACATAGGAATCTTCAGCGACCTAAGGAAGTCGTTTGCGATCTAAGGAATTCAGTAGCTCGCGACCTTCTGGAAGTGACATAAGGATTCTGCTGGATCTGCTCGCGACTTACTGGTATGTCGTTCGCGACCTAGGTTCTTCGTTCGCGACCTAGGTATGTCGTTCGCGACCTATGGAGGAACGACCTAAGGGATTCGCGACCTAAGGAACTTCGGCATCCAATCAGCGACATAAAGAAAGTTCACGACCTAACTGGAGGCGCGATTCAGGAAACTCGCGATCTATTGGAACGACCTAGGGCTGGAGCGACATAAGGAGGAGCGACTTGTGACCTAAGGAATTCGGGAGCGATCGCGACCTAATGAATTCTGGAGCTTCGGCCTAAGGTATGTCGCTCGTGATTTACAGCTTGATGGTCACGACTTAAGGTAGCTTGTTCGCGACTTAGGGTTTCACGATTCTGGATTTGCGCTGCATCACTTATTTTATTAGAAATAGTTTATTATTTAAGTTTATTTATCCATTGTATAAAATCTGTTACTGTTTTGTATAACTATATGAACCTATGCATTCTGATTTTGTGGTAAATTTAGTTATTACTGCCTCACCTGATTTATACCTGGTGTTGATATTATATTTTATCCTTGCACCGTGAGATATAAGATAGGTTTTTGTGATTTTTTGGTCATTTCACCTCTGACAAACATCCTACATCGACCAAGCACCCTTACAGTGCACTATATAGGTATATTGGGTGCCAAAGGTATAAGACGATCATAATAGCAATGGTCAATTGACTTGAGAGTACTATAGATCTTGTTTATCATGGACCTAATTCGATGATGGTTAATCGCATGGCATGAACTCATGTTTAGAAAATAGTTGATTATGGGATTAGATAGTCGAAGTGAAACATCACTCAAGAGAGAGTTTGTCTCTTTTGATATAGAAGTTTGTTTTACCATAACTGTTTTTTACCCAAAGTTAGAATCTGTAGTAAGAGTAAATTCGATGAATCGATAACTCCTGTCAATTGAACTAAAGTATTTGCTTTTTATGTCATGTTATCATACTTATAACTCTCTTCCCTTTGTATTTATGAGTAGTCTGGGAGTCAGGTATAGTGTGGTCATACATGGTAGTTGTCGACATAGAAGAGAAGGAGGCTAGTGATTTATATTACCGAAGGTTTATTATGTTTCTGTTGTACAATGCTATGGGCGATTAACATTAGTTATTTACTAATGTATCACGAGACATAAAATAAGATCATATGTGTACATATGAGATATTTGACTCTTATGACATATCTTGTCTAGCCTGTTTTATATGATTATGTTCTATGGTATATTTTATCTCTACGATATAAGGTAAATTATAGGTGTGGAGATGGTTATCGATTAATCCCAAGACAGGCTCCATCCAACTAGTGCACGCTTAGCAAAGGTTTACAAATTACTTATGGGGCACCATGGCGGAGGGTTGTCTATAACCATTTCCTAACAATCAACAAATATAAATATCTTTAATACAATGTGAAAAAAATGTATTCGATTATACTGTTTTTATTTTAAGTAACGCTTATACGTACTCAGTTTTAAAATATGCACTGAATTTGTTTAAAGTAACTATACCATAGTTGCAATGAAAAAATAGTTCTATTGTATTACTATTATCATAATTGGCACTAAGGCAACCTACTAAATCTCAAATACATACCTATAGAAAAGTCACTTCACACCAAAATGAAAAAATAGGAAACAACATTAGTAGAAATGAAAAATAGCATCAGCGTTGTAAAGAAAACCATTAAAAAGTTATTAAGTTTGGGATCGTTATTTCAGCCGTTGGTTTGTGATAGCAATCAACAACATGAATCATGCCGGTTAACCTTGGATAAATGATTTACAACATACTAGTGATTTGAAGAATGATAGTCTTGTAACTCTAGTATTTTCTACTTTTGATTAACTGATAATAACATCATCCATTCATCCTTATTTAAGATCATCTCCAACAGTGAGTATACATATTATAATTTTGTAACATAAAACTCAAAATAGCTTCCAATAGTCAATTATTGGGTGTAATATAACTAAAATCGAGGTCAATAGTTTACAAATTTGTAGTCACACCGGGTGCCTATTAATAGAGTTAGAGGTATGCCCTAGAGACAATTCTATAATTTATTGTAAAGTAATAACTCTGTAATAAAATCTCGTTTGAAATAAAAAAAAAATTCTTTCTATTAGATACTTGTTATAATGTATTATATTAATTATTTATTTAATTTAAGTACATTAATTAAAAATCCATAAATGAAATGTTTTGTGATAGTAGTTACAATGTGTTGTAATCATGAGCGATTTATCACAATGAAAATAAACATATTGTTTTAAATATTTCTAATCAAGAAGTATCGAGATTGGATATGGATACATCCTTTGAGATTAGAGTACGTAACAGTCTCCAAATGTTAGGAAGGTTATTACTCATGGTTGCTGGAGGCACCAAGGGTTTACGTACTGGTAGTTATTGGATAACTATGCAATAACTCACTCGATAGTTTTCTATTGGTTAATATAACCAAGGTCAAACAGAGAATATCAAAGTGACTATTACACAGTTCTCTTTGATTATACAAGGTTATTGAATAACTGTGGACACTCTTTTTAATTATAGTTAAATCACAATATGGTGTCCATTGAGTGACTATAATTGTGGCTGAGTTGAAGCAATTGAATTAAACACTATCCAATAGAGAATTAGTCTCCTCGGTTATAAAAGGTTAGTATCACAGTATACTATAGTCAACTCAAAGTCAAAGGTCGGGCAAGAGTAGTTCAGTTAATAATAATTGTTATTATTGAACAAAGGACTTTGTGTTTGGATTATGCAAGTTGAATGTCGACCACATTGGATTTTTGACCAATATTAAATTCCATGGGTCTTAATGTGATATAGTTTGACGAAGAGAATTGGTGCAAACAAATTTCACTATAGCGGACCGCTAAAAATAGTAAAATTGGTTATTACCAAAATTGCGCAAGTGATTAATTCGGCTAAAATGTCACCCTACTAGCTAAGTTGACGTTTGAACGTTAATATCCGAATTGTTCGATATTAATCGTCGACCGAATTGAAACATTTAAGTTGCACAACCACAACATTGAATACTCCGAAATACCACACAATTTAATTAGTTTATAATTATTGTAGATTAATTAAATTAATTAACATTTATGAAATATTAATATTAAGTTTTATTTTGATTTTAGTGCAATTAGTAAATAATTGAGTGCATATATAAAATTTATATATGTGCATATCAATAATCGATGTCGATTAATATTTAAATTGGATTTAAATAAATAAATTATAAAATAAATTTGGACATTTTTGTTGGCCCATTTTGGTCCATGTTTGGTCGGACATAGGGTATTTTAGGAGAGGGTTCTAATGTGCTCAAATGATGATTTGAATTAGCATAAGAGATTGAGTAAACTTAGAAGATTTGGTCTCCACCTTTTACTCCATTTAGATGCTTATAAAAGGCTCTCTTCTCTCATTCTTTAGCCTCCAAAGAGAACCCTACCCCAGCCAAAAATCGGAGAGACCTAGACCAAAATTTCCAAAGCAAATCAAAATCAAAATCATTTTAAAATAAGGCATGGTGTTCTTCTCAAGATCACTGCAATTTTTGGAGACGTATAAATCAGATTTGTGTTGTTTCATTCAATATTCGTGGTGCATTTCATTGGCTACTAATTACTAGTAACATCCTTATTTATGTCATTATACTCACATATGACGTTTACTTCTTTAATGTTGCATCTTGTATATTTTCACAAATTTGCATTTTTATTTGCTGTTAATCCCATATAAACATTTACCTTGGTAAAAAACAAATTTTCTATATACTAGATGCATAATATTATTTTAGTAAATTTAATACTTATATAAATATTTTTGAAAGTTAAAATTGTATTTTTTTAAATAATATATAAATTAAAATTGAATTTTATGGTTGGTAAAATATATATGAATCAAAAGTAAATATATTTCATATGAAATAATTTGTATTATTTGAAATCTGCATGGATTTTATTTTATTTTCAAATTAGTTTTCATTTTAAAATATGCTTTGGTAGAATTCAAAAAATAAAAATTTCTATTTAGTTTAAAATTGACCTCAGCCAAAGCAAATTAAAACAAAAACCTTTGTTTTGAAAATTAGCTGCGGCTTTATAAAAAACACAATTTTTTTTAAAAGAATTAACTTTGGCTAGAAAAGCGAAAAAAATTATTTAGATTCGACCTTAAATAATAAAAAAATTATTTTTGGCATTTGGCAAATGGAAAAAATAGTTTGTTTTTGGACAAATATAATTGAACAAATAATTTTTTTCTGATAACATATTATAATTAAATTATCATAAAATTAAATATATACACACACGCATAGATATACATACATAAATACATATATATATAACATACATTTATATATAAATATATATATATATATATATATATATTACCAAAAGTTATAACTAATAAAAAATTATACACGTTTATATTTAAAAATACTGTCTTTAGAGATTTAAAATTCAAATTTAGAATATATTTTCCTGGATCTAAATATGATTTAGATTTAAGACTGTCTAAGATTTTTTAGATATGAATCTAAAATTTAAACATAGTCAACATAGTCAAATTCAAAGTATAAATGTTTTGTATAACTGTACATATATGGTATTTATAAATGTACATTCATAATATAAAATAATTAAAGACAACAAACACGTATACAAAAGGGCTAATGCCTTCGTTGCGGTGTAAATTATAACATTTAGATATGGGCATTTTAAACTATGTACACATTATATGTTGCACGTGCACATGTATAAAATTTGTATTTGATAACATGTACCCATTATATATATCCAATATATTAATAAATAAATTCATATTATTAATCAGTTAATAAAATAATGATTTTATTTAAAATTTATTTAGATTAGGCCCTAAATTAATTTAGACTTTATAGGCCAAATAAGGTCCAAAATGGTTAAAAAAATTGAAATTTACTCATTTACCCTGCTATGTGCTAGCCCGGGTCCAACACTTATTGAATAGTTGTCTGCCTCGATTTTCAATTACACGCATTTTTAGCAAGCGCCTAAATGCTGATAATTTGGAGTTTCTAACATCTAGGTCTATACTGAAAAAGCATCCGCCTTAATTTTTATTAGCCACATGTTTAACATGCACCTGACTTATGATCAAATACTCACTATTGGAGGAGATCCTTAGTATAGGTTATATTACAAGTCTGTAATCATAATCATAATCATAATCATAATCATCAATTGAAAATGCTCATACATCTATGAAATTTCTGGAAACTAGATTATTTAAAATTCTAATCTATGGTGAGTACTAAATTTTGAAAATCCAAATTATGAAAATCTAGCCTTTTAAAAGTTCAAAATTTTAAATCTATTTATTTAAAATTCAAATACATTTCAGTTCAAATTCAAATAAAGTTAGGTGTAAAAATGTCGATTAACTTTTTGTAAAATTAACTTTTAGTTTTATTACAATTTAATTTTCAAACAAAACGTAAAATATTGAAATATAACATTTTAATATTAAGACATTCAATTATTTTTATACAACATCTTAGTTTTTTTTCCAAAATTCAGATAATTCTGAGCTCAAAATTCAATTTTTTCAATAATTTAAATTTAAATTTATAATAGGACAATTATTTTATTTCAGCGATTATCATGTGAAAAGCAAATTCATACAGAGGAAATATTGTTAATGTCAAAGCTGGACTGGATCATAGCGGGTTAAATGAGTATAAATTGTTTAGATCCAATCTAGAGTAATTTAAATAAAATTTTATTTAATTTAATTTGTTTATATCAAAGTACTAATTTAATTTATATAATATATAATGTATATCTGTATTGAATAAACATATATGTGTATAGTGCATGTGCAACATAAATGATGTGTACACTATTTAATGTGCCGATATACAAGCGTAGGGATTTACACCACAATTGACACATTTGTCCATTTATATATGTATTTGTAGTTCATGATATAACTTAATATATATATATATATGTGTGTGTGTGTGTGTGTGCGCGTGTGTATGTGTGTGTGTGTGTGTGAAATAATTATATTCATTTAAAATATATTGACTAATTCAAAATGGTTTGTATCAATATATAAATATCCTATGATAGTTTAAATTTAAAACTAGATCAACATCTAGATAAAAAAACCCATTTAAAATCTAAATTCAAATTTCAAATATAGATATGTTTATATATATGTGTGTGTGTATGTATGTGTGTATATAGTGTGTGTATGTATGCGTGTATATAAACACACACACACACACACACATATATATATATATATATATTATGAAATGTACATTTAAAATATTTCATATGTTAGTTTAAAATATTTAATCATAAATCATAAAGTAATAAATATAATTACACATGTTAAAAATGTTTTATTTTATTTTATTTAACTTTCGGACGTAATATTTTTAATTATTACAAATCTTTAGGGATAGTTTCAGAATATATATATATATATATATATTAATAATAAAATTTATATTTTAAAAATTCACTTTAATTTTCGAATTTTTTTAAATGGCCTAAAAGAAAATGTATAATTTATTCACGTATAAAAAGTTTTTTAATTTAACAATTCAGATGTGTATGTATGCATGCAATATCGGACAGTAATTATATGTATAAACTCATTATAGCAATCAACATATATATAAAAAATATGAACGAGACAATCATCATATGTGATTATATATAATATATAAAATAGGAAATTACTAGTAATTTGTTCCATTGAAAAGCACTCTGAATGTACAATGAAGCTCCTTTAGATTATATCTAAACTCCTCCAGAAAATGCAAGTAACTTGGAAAGAGTATCACTTCTTGAAATAGTTTAATTTGACTTTTATTCGATTTGGAAACAAAGGGTTATACCCTACGAAAATTGTGGCTAAGATATGGGAAGAGGATTTTAAATGTTAAAGTCAAAATGAGAGAGAAGTTGAGGTTTAAATAAGTACAAAAATTGAGTAAAAAGCGGATATCTAGATCCCCTTGTTTACTCTTTCCTTTAGCCAACTCAAAAACAGAATTTTGAATTCAAAACTCACTCCTCCTCCCATCTTCTTATGGCCTACCATAGCATAAGTCAGATAGGCCCATAAAATTTTCCAAATCTAATTGGTATTTAATTAAATTATATACAATTTGAATATTTATCGATGTATGATATCGATACGTACATATATAACTTTTATATGTACACTTTATTAAATACTAATTTAAACTAATAAAATAAAATTTAGTAATTAATATTTCATAAATATTAATTAATTTTTAATAATTATAATTAAATTAAATCGTGTGGTGTTTTGAAGTATTCAACATTTTGGTTGTGTGGCTCAAATGTGTAATTTCAATCAGTTATTAATATTAAACAATTCAAATATTAACGTCCACATGTCACTTTAGCTAGTGGTGTGACGGTTTGTCAAATTAATTGCTTATGCATTTTTTGGTAAAATCCATTTTCACTATTTTAAGCGGTACCTGGTAGTAATGATTATTTACACCAATTCCCTTCGTCAACACTATATCACTTTAGGACATATGGAATTTGGTTTGCTCAAATTTCCATTATCATTCACATTCAATGTGTTTAACCCAAATATAAAGTCTTTGGTTCAATAATAACAATTATTATTAACCGTACTTCTCTGGCCAGAGATTTTGACTTTGAGTTACTTATAGTTAACCGTGATACAAACCTCATATGACCGAGGAGACGAATTCTATGTTGAATAGTGCTTTACTCCAAATGCTTCAAATAAAGCCCAACTATAGTCGTTTGATGGAGATCATGCCATAATTTAACTATAATCAGAGTAGAATATCCACATTGAAGTTCAGTAGTATTCTCAAGTCGAGAGAACTGTGTAATATCATCACTTGGAGATTCTCCGTTTGACCTTAGTTATATTCAACAACATAAAACTCTCGAGTGAGCCATTCCATTGTTATTGAATAACTACCAATACGTAAACCCCTTAGTACCTCCAATAGCCATGAGTAATAAACTATCTATCTAACATTTGGAGAGCATTACGTACTTCATTCTTGAAGGACGCACTGATATCCTATCTCGAAACATCTTGACTAGAAATATTTAAAGTGATATATTATTTTTAATGTAATACATTTCCTATGATTCCAACATATTGTAGTTACTATCATATAGCATATTATTTAAGGATTTTTCATTTAAAATTCTAAAATTAAATATTTAATTAACATAACATAGTATGGCAAGTATATAATGAAAAGGGAAACACCTTATTTCAAATGAGATTTTACTACAAAGTTAATAATTTACAAAAAATTTCAGAATTGTCCCTAGGGCGGACACGTAATTCTATCAATCTCTTACTTGCTCTTGTGCCAATTATGGAATCTCAATCTCATCCCTTCGATCAGTTTGTTGAGAATCGACTGAGTTAGTCTCTTCATAAATAGATTTGCTATGTTGTCCTTAGTATTCACTCTTACAATTATGACTTCTTTCTTCTTGACAAATTCTTTAATAAGGTGGAACTTCTGAAGAATATGCCTTGACTTCTTCTAAGATCTTTGTTCCTATGCGATCTGCATCGCAGTATTATTATCACAAAACAATGTCATTAGATTCTCTGTGTTGGGAGTCAATCTTAGTTCACTAATATATTTTCCCGTTCAGGTCGCTTCTTTAGCTTCTTCATTGAGGGCGATGTATTCTGTCACGACCCGACCTTCTATGCCCAGAAAGTCGTATCGTTTTGAAGAAAAGAAAGAGGTGAGAAAGTAGAAAAGATAGAGAAGAAGAAGAAACAACAACAGAATCTCAACAGCGGAACGAATAAAATATAATATATCACATAAATATACAAATATTATATACATCAGAGTACACAGATAATACATCCATACTAGACAGTTATAAACACCTGTCTAGTTAATACAACTCACGCATCACAGAGATACAACACAGCGGAAAATACAGAATAACACTAACACAGCGGAACCACTATATATCTATACGCTGAAGCCTCCTGCTCCATTGCTCCTCCAGAATTCGTCAAAGCTAACCTGAATCCCTTGACTACCCGTAAAAATTTGGGTACCCGAGAGTTTATGAAAAACAGAAATAAACTTCGGGTCAGACATGGGTCTGGTATGAGTAACAGGTTAAAGTTGCTTAACTTTGAAAATCATTTGAAAACAAAGGTATTACGTAAGACTTCCCACACATAAACATGGAAAAGTTTTTACCTTACGCTAACCAAAACATTTTAGGAAATCCAGTGATATTATAATAGTGTCTAGGGTTTTCAAGTAAATAAGAAATAGCTGAAATTGTTACATCTATTAAATTCCAGCATACTAGCCACAATGTGGGTAATACAATCAAAACCGAAGGCACTTATTGGATTTTGGATTCCATACAATGGCTGGGCTACTGGGGTACCGCCCGTCACAGTACGTGACCTAGATCACCGTACCGAGGAGTACGCCCGCTCCCCTACAACACAAGGCCGGAACATCCCTTACTGGATAATTCCCGGATAAGAAAACCCCACAGTTGGTGCGCTCTCCAACTGCCACTACCGAATAAAAAGGGACCTCTAGACAGGGGAAATCTCATCCTACTTGGGTGCTACCCACTAGCCTTGCTGCACCTCCCCTGTTTTAGCCATTCCCGGTTGATGAGGCTTGAGGTTACGATTACCTTTAGAGAACACATCTCTTAGAATGCTCATCGCCCACCTGACGATGTTCTGAAAGCATTCGATCCATACAAGTTCGTTCCGGGTTCGAACGAAACCGAAGGCATTATCTCGTTACACTCATATTGGAATCACCCTCAGAGTTAACGACAATAACCCTTGCATTCTGAATCACCATCTCGAATCTATAAATACTATCTCCGTCAAACTCATTACGGAATCACCCACAGAGTTATACTGACGAATAGTTCTTATACCTCGAGTCTTCACTTGCTCCATTTGGATTTCACGACCTAACGTTAAATTGGGAATCGGTGTGGTTTTCGGATATCCAAATATGGAAACCCGATCCCGGTCTCACCGAATCCAACACGTGTCTTTTAAGGCCAAGTTGTTTTAAAGGTTAAAACAATTCAAATTAAATTATCTATATCAACAGATAGATAAATCACAATATCACTAATGGATAATCACATATCATCATAAATGGAAAATCTATAATATCATCACACTTCAACAAAGCATCCATATCATAACAGATAACACTCATCTCATATCTGAGATCACAATCAATCAATGGGATATCAATCTCAATCATCATACATAAGCAAGAATAATAATCATATCTTTGATAATTAATTTAAAATGAATTAAATCAATTATCTTATCCTTAATTAATTTAAAGTTAATTAAATTAATTACTTTATCAGTATTAACTTGCTTATATTACTACAAATAAATTATCAATCAATTCATTGACCATCATCCCATTACTCCATTTAATTAATCATCCCCGATTAATTTCTTTAATTACATCTAAGTAATTTCCTTCAAATTTATTTCCACGGATTAATTACTTTAACCAAATATAGAAATTCATCTTTATATCATTTTATTTATTAATTAACTAAGTTAATTACATTACTTAATTATTTATATTAATAAATCTCTTCATTTATCAATTATATTTCGAATAAACCCATTTGAATTCCAACATTAACTATATTAATTAATGATTTCAAATTAACATTTAAAATTTTAAATTAATCACATCGAGTAATTAATCTTTAAATTAAACCCAAATATTAATCCCCTCTGATTAATCACATCTGGTAATTAACTTCCTTAATTACTTCATAAACAAATTAATTACTCAATAATCAATTATCTCTAATTAATCCCTTTGATTAATTATATAAAGTAATTTACTCAAATTACTTTATTAACGAACATCATCCCATAATTACATCCTGTAATTTAAACATTAATTACCTCTCTAAGAAATTTTATCTTCAAATCATCAACCGATTAAATACAGGTTAATTAATTTATTCAATAAATCAAAATGAGTAATTAATTTTCTTAATTACTTCTCATTTAATTTATTCTTTAACAGTTAAAATGTTGATTTCAATTAATTAATTCAATTAACGATTAATAATCAATTAATTGATTAATTATAAATAATCCAGTTAACAGTCTTCTTTAACATCTATTAATTTCTATACTAAAGTAATTAACTTGTATTAATGATTATGAGTTAAATTTTCCATTTATAAATTAATTAAGGTCTAATCCATACTTTCAATAACATATAAATTATTTAATTCATTTTGAAAACTTTAATTAATACATTAAACCTTAATTTCCAATTAATTACTTAATTCATTTATAAAAAAAAACTTGCATTGATTCATTTAAACATCAATTTCTAATTTAATCAATACAATTCCATTAACAATTAAATCCTTTTTAATAATAAATGAGTTTAAAACTAAATCCTTATTTCTTAAAGTAAACTCGTTTCATTTCGATTAAATTTAACTTTTAAAATGTTTAAAGCATTTATTTCTCTTTTCCTTAACTCTCATTTTAAATGTCGAGTTTATACGAACAACTAGTTAAATTTGAAAATTTTTATAAAATTTACCTTTAAAAGAAATTTTTAAATTACAATTTTAGAACAATGATAGTTATAAGCAATTTTATATCAAACTCGCCTTATATCCAATATTTAAATTTATTAAAAAGTATTAAATTTTAAAACTTTCTTTTAGTTCAAAAATCTGGACTTGAACTATTTAATTAACCCAGTCTTAACATTATTTACAATTTAAACATAATGATTTAAATACCGTTCAAACCAATACTGTTTACACTGGAAATAAAGTAACCTGGGTTACTTCACCTTTGCTTTGAGAAAAACATGTAAGTACCGGAGTCAAAAGGGCTTTTACCCGAGAAAAACTCAAATCAACCTGGGTTCTGCTAAAACTTGGCAACAGTTCCTACCCGAGACAACTTATTTTTACTTCGAGGCAAGATGAAGTTTCTCGATTTCACACTCGAGACACACACGAGAAACCGCTCCCATTCCCAACAAACAACAGAAGCTCCAGATCATCAGACAAATGCTCCGTGCACGTGCACGGAGCCTCCGCTCATCACCACTCGTCGCCTCACCCACGAGCATGTCGACCACCAGCCGCTCACCGATTCCCATCCACCTGAACGTCGACATCTTCCCAAAAACGAATTCGAGCCTGTGCAAAACCTGGAACACAGACCACCCCAATTTCCAAAGCCTGGAAGTTCGCCGTCCTCACCATCTCGTCCACCAGAGACGCTGAATTTCTGGCCATCACCTCGTCTACCTTCCCTCTATCAAACCCCAAAAGCACAAAACACTCGATCGAACGGTGACGTCGAACGAAACGAATGTATCAGACCTCACTAAACTAGGTTTAAAAACTTTAAACCTATGCCGCCGCCACCACCGCTGTCTATCCACCATCACGCCCTTTTTCCTAACAACTACGTTCACTCCTCTATCAACACGAAGAACCCCGACCTCTACATTTGCCAAGATCATCAGATTCCGACCAAAAACCCAATCCCAGGCATCCCAAAATTTCTCCTTCGATACCCCACTTAAAATTTCGATTTTGATTTTTAAAATCATGATTTTGTATGATGATTCAGATCCTAACTCTGAAACATCGAATCGTGGTATTTGAATATCCTCCAATTTAATGTTTTGATCATCTGTTAAAAGTTTCCAGAGACATTCCCATATTTTTAAAACTTAAGTACAGTTTAAAACTAAAATTCATGACTAAACATCAAGTTTCATTTTAAACTTGAATTTAAACAATGTCCAAATCAAAGTTTGAATTTTTATTTTAAAACAAAACTTGAATCCTGGAAGATATATAAGCAGAAAGTACACAACATGCATTCCATACCTGTATATATATACAACAGACATCATGCAATCCACATTCACTTCAATGCAACCAGATTTATCTACATATTTGTTTTTAAAAAAAAATGAAGTTACTCACCTCAAAATGAAGACAGAGCTTTTGAAAACTTGAAAAAAGATTTGAACTTGAAAACTGTAAACTTGAAGTCTTTTGCTCTAGAACTGAGTTGCCAAATCCCTTGCTTTTTGTTTTAGATGGAGATTTGTTTTAAGTTTTCAAGTGAGTTTCCATTACCATTTTTATTTAGTTCGAATGGAATGGAAGGTGATAGAAGAAAGCATATAGGCTGAACAGTTTACAGGGTCTATCATTTTACAAAAGAAATCAGAGATATTTTTACAATATAGAGGCTGAGAGGATTTTATGCAATTCGAAGGGATGGTTTTGGCTGCTAAGATATGAAGGCATTAAATGTTACATGTACTTGGTGATGTTATTTTATACTTATCCTATCACTTCTACTCTTGCCTGTATCTTCATTCACAAGTTACAAGTATACTACATTTTTTTTTTTACTTTGCCTCTAATTCCTTTAAGCTTGCATGCATTCGAACCTTTGTTTCCAGATTACCCTGTACAAGTTGCTAACTTGTTTATCTTTAATTCCTCTCTCTGTTCCATTTACTATGCAGATTTGTATTAGTCTGGGAACCTTCCATGTATTTCATTTCTTGTTTTACATTAAAAATTATAGTTGAAATATTAACCCATGTTATTCTGGTATATTACTTTTAATGTGTTGTTTGATAAGGTGATGTAAATGTTACTTAGTACATTGTTTAATTATAGAATATAATAGATGTTGTTTCAATACGTTGTTTATTTATTTAGTGTTTGTTTGAAATTTACAAAGCTATGGAATCTACTCGAATACATTATACTTTCCAGTTCGATGATAAAATGTAAATAAATGTTTGTTTAGGTATTTTAGTGTGTTGCTTTATAATTTATCAAATAGCTTTGAAAAGTCATTCCAAAATAAATAATAATTTCCAAATCTCTAGAATATATACAAGAAATTTGAAAACAAAATTTATCAATTAAAATTAAAACAGAACTCACCTGTCTACGATATATACCAGTATATCCGTTATAAACAGAAAAATCATTTATTTGTTTTAAAAGATATAACTCACCAATATGATATTTATCAGAACAATATCAATTCAAGTTTATAATTCAAAAATATATCAAATCAATTTAATATTTAACATAAATTATTAAATTGATATTGCTCGAAATTCCGGGTTGTCACATTCCTCCCCCCTTAAAAGAATTTCGTCCCCGAAATTTAAAACAAAGGTAATTTAATAATTTATTTAGAATTTAATTTTTAAAACACATGCATATATCAATCAATGCTAACAACCATAGCACCCAATTAAACAATCTATCTATCCAGACAAAAATTCCGAATAGTATACTCTCGAGTTTCCCCGAGTATAAGTACCGGGTTACTCGCTCTATAAAATCCAAATAGTCAATATCTCTAAGCTACCGAGCTCCTACTCCTCTAGGTCTATAAAACAAGATAGGATATCAGACTACAAATAAGTCTGACTCAACAACCAAAACTCCCTGAACTGCTGGTTCCCAAAACCAAAAATAGAATCTCACACGTACTCTCTCAGAGATACGTACACAACGGATCCCAGCTATCCAGACTGGCAATTCACTTCAGAAGATCAAACACTAACTTCCCCAGAACACAGAGAAAAAAAAACCGAGAACACCTCGGAACTGATTTCCCAGACTTACCAAACTATACAGCTCCTTCAATCAGAGAAACTCATCCAGAATCAAATCTCCGATTCTGAAATCCAAATTCTTCCGCCCCCTATCTACCAAACTCTTCGGACGATCCCAATCTGCCTTCATCACTACCAATCAGCTAAACTTCTGCTGATGCCTTTTAGAACAATCTGAATCCAAAAACAATCTAGTAGACGATCTTCTCCCTATCAGCCAAAATCAGGAACACAATCCCTACCATCAGCCGTAGAAATAACTTCTCTTCTCCAGAAAAGAAAAACAGACGCACTCCCAACTGCTTCCGCTGCACAACTCTGATATGGTAGATAAAAATATAGATGATGCACACAAGCACAAACTTCCACTGATACCAACTGTGACAGACCTAGGCTTTACAACCGTCGGTCAACAATCACAACTGGTAAGCCTCCCAGCTATCCCGGAAATATGGTTTAATAGATCCATACAGGAAAAACTCAGAAGTTCCTCAAAAACCATCCTACTACTAAGCTGAACCATCGGTACCACTCCTGGAATATAGTCGATACCAAACACAATCTCCAGATGCTAACAAAATTCTGACTCCCTGAAGACATCCAGAAAATTTCTGAAACACAAAGGAACACCCAAACCATCGCAAGTCACTTTTGCGATCCTATCCGGTTCAGATTCCAAAGAAACTGTTCTTCCTTTACCCACCCGAACAACATATCCAAATAAAATTACTCCTTTAGAAACACCTTATCTGCCAGAAAACTGATAGTTCCTCCTCAAAACAGATATCCTGACCTGCTGAGCTTCCAGAAGAAGTGGATAAGTCTTTAACATCTACCCGGACTGCTGACCGTAGAATCTCACATCTCCTGATCCATCGTAGAAAAAGATTCATACTGCTGCTTCCACACTCCACTCCAGGTCACTGCTTAACCAGAAAACTTCTTTATTCCAAAGGCTTCTCGAACTTCAAAGTCTTCAGCCAGCTTCACAAAGAGGTTGAGACAAACAGATGCCTCTCAAAAATTTGGACTCCAAACCAAGCACCATCAATTTACTCTTATTAAGGGGGTGAAAATGAGACCACATCCAAAAGTAACAACTTACGACCTTAGTCTCATACTCCAACACCGATAAAGCTTCCCTGCGGTAGACATCAACTGTCCACCCCATAACCCCTTAACTTGCTTCAAAAGAAACATCTTCAGCACCGTCTATGGTTATTGCATCTCACCATACAGCTACTCCCTTCTGAAGTTGCAAAGATCCCATTACTTACTTCTGCTCATCCAACAGATCCAAATTCCAAATAATCTACTTACCGAGCACAACCAACTTATACTCTTCCAAAAGTTACTCCGAATTCCTTTAAAAAAAATTTCTACAGAGGTCAGAGAAATCCTTACTCCACACTGCCAAACTTACTCAAGAAGGACTTGAGCCTACAGTCTTGACATATACATCTCTAACCACAACAAATTCAACCATTGGTGATCGTGTTACACACACCACCCTATCTACCTTTATAACTATTATTGGAAAACCCGAACAGGTAATCCAACAAATAGGTAGAAACAAATAAATAAATATATATATATATATATATCAAAATACAAGTACGCTCTCTCAAGATAGGAATCACTTAAGAGCCTAGGTATTCGCTCAACCTAGTGCTCTGATACCAACTGTCACGACCCGACCTTCTATGCCCAGAAAGTCGTATCGTTTTGAAGAAAAGAAAGAGGTGAGAAAGTAGAAAAGATAGAGAAGAAGAAGAAACAACAACAGAATCTCAACAGCGGAACGAATAAAATATAATATATCACATAAATATACAAATATTATATACATCAGAGTACACAGATAATACATCCATACTAGACAGTTATAAACACCTGTCTAGTTAATACAACTCACGCATCACAGAGATACAACACAGCGGAAAATACAGAATAACACTAACACAGCGGAACCACTATATATCTATACGCTGAAGCCTCCTGCTCCATTGCTCCTCCAGAATTCGTCAAAGCTAACCTGAATCCCTTGACTACCCGTAAAAATTTGGGTACCCGAGAGTTTATGAAAAACAGAAATAAACTTCGGGTCAGACATGGGTCTGGTATGAGTAACAGGTTAAAGTTGCTTAACTTTGAAAATCATTTGAAAACAAAGGTATTACGTAAGACTTCCCACACATAAACATGGAAAAGTTTTTACCTTACGCTAACCAAAACATTTTAGGAAATCCAGTGATATTATAATAGTGTCTAGGGTTTTCAAGTAAATAAGAAATAGCTGAAATTGTTACATCTATTAAATTCCAGCATACTAGCCACAATGTGGGTAATACAATCAAAACCGAAGGCACTTATTGGATTTTGGATTCCATACAATGGCTGGGCTACTGGGGTACCGCCCGTCACAGTACGTGACCTAGATCACCGTACCGAGGAGTACGCCCGCTCCCCTACAACACAAGGCCGGAACATCCCTTACTGGATAATTCCCGGATAAGAAAACCCCACAGTTGGTGCGCTCTCCAACTGCCACTACCGAATAAAAAGGGACCTCTAGACAGGGGAAATCTCATCCTACTTGGGTGCTACCCACTAGCCTTGCTGCACCTCCCCTGTTTTAGCCATTCCCGGTTGATGAGGCTTGAGGTTACGATTACCTTTAGAGAACACATCTCTTAGAATGCTCATCGCCCACCTGACGATGTTCTGAAAGCATTCGATCCATACAAGTTCGTTCCGGGTTCGAACGAAACCGAAGGCATTATCTCGTTACACTCATATTGGAATCACCCTCAGAGTTAACGACAATAACCCTTGCATTCTGAATCACCATCTCGAATCTATAAATACTATCTCCGTCAAACTCATTACGGAATCACCCACAGAGTTATACTGACGAATAGTTCTTATACCTCGAGTCTTCACTTGCTCCATTTGGATTTCACGACCTAACGTTAAATTGGGAATCGGTGTGGTTTTCGGATATCCAAATATGGAAACCCGATCCCGGTCTCACCGAATCCAACACGTGTCTTTTAAGGCCAAGTTGTTTTAAAGGTTAAAACAATTCAAATTAAATTATCTATATCAACAGATAGATAAATCACAATATCACTAATGGATAATCACATATCATCATAAATGGAAAATCTATAATATCATCACACTTCATCAAAGCATCCATATCATAACAGATAACACTCATCTCATATCTGAGATCACAATCAATCAATGGGATATCAATCTCAATCATCATACATAAGCAAGAATAATAATCATATCTTTGATAATTAATTTAAAATGAATTAAATCAATTATCTTATCCTTAATTAATTTAAAGTTAATTAAATTAATTACTTTATCAGTATTAACTTGCTTATATTACTACAAATAAATTATCAATCAATTCATTGACCATCATCCCATTACTCCATTTAATTAATCATCCCCGATTAATTTCTTTAATTACATCTAAGTAATTTCCTTCAAATTTATTTCCACGGATTAATTACTTTAACCAAATATAGAAATTCATCTTTATATCATTTTATTTATTAATTAACTAAGTTAATTACATTACTTAATTATTTATATTAATAAATCTCTTCATTTATCAATTATATTTCGAATAAACCCATTTGAATTCCAACATTAACTATATTAATTAATGATTTCAAATTAACATTTAAAATTTTAAATTAATCACATCGAGTAATTAATCTTTAAATTAAACCCAAATATTAATCCCCTCTGATTAATCACATCTGGTAATTAACTTCCTTAATTACTTCATAAACAAATTAATTACTCAATAATCAATTATCTCTAATTAATCCCTTTGATTAATTATATAAAGTAATTTACTCAAATTACTTTATTAACGAACATCATCCCATAATTACATCCTGTAATTTAAACATTAATTACCTCTCTAAGAAATTTTATCTTCAAATCATCAACCGATTAAATACAGGTTAATTAATTTATTCAATAAATCAAAATGAGTAATTAATTTTCTTAATTACTTCTCATTTAATTTATTCTTTAACAGTTAAAATGTTGATTTCAATTAATTAATTCAATTAACGATTAATAATCAATTAATTGATTAATTATAAATAATCCAGTTAACAGTCTTCTTTAACATCTATTAATTTCTATACTAAAGTAATTAACTTGTATTAATGATTATGAGTTAAATTTTCCATTTATAAATTAATTAAGGTCTAATCCATACTTTCAATAACATATAAATTATTTAATTCATTTTGAAAACTTTAATTAATACATTAAACCTTAATTTCCAATTAATTACTTAATTCATTTATAAAAAAAAACTTGCATTGATTCATTTAAACATCAATTTCTAATTTAATCAATACAATTCCATTAACAATTAAATCCTTTTTAATAATAAATGAGTTTAAAACTAAATCCTTATTTCTTAAAGTAAACTCGTTTCATTTCGATTAAATTTAACTTTTAAAATGTTTAAAGCATTTATTTCTCTTTTCCTTAACTCTCATTTTAAATGTCGAGTTTATACGAACAACTAGTTAAATTTGAAAAATTTTATAAAATTTACCTTTAAAAGAAATTTTTAAATTACAATTTTAGAACAATGATAGTTATAAGCAATTTTATATCAAACTCGCCTTATATCCAATATTTAAATTTATTAAAAAGTATTAAATTTTAAAACTTTCTTTTAGTTCAAAAATCTGGACTTGAACTATTTAATTAACCCAGTCTTAACATTATTTACAATTTAAACATAATGATTTAAATACCGTTCAAACCAATACTGTTTACACTGGAAATAAAGTAACCTGGGTTACTTCACCTTTGCTTTGAGAAAAACATGTAAGTACCGGAGTCAAAAGGGCTTTTACCCGAGAAAAACTCAAATCAACCTGGGTTCTGCTAAAACTTGGCAACAGTTCCTACCCGAGACAACTTATTTTTACTTCGAGGCAAGATGAAGTTTCTCGAGTTCACACTCGAGACACACACGAGAAACCGCTCCCATTCCCAACAAACAACAGAAGCTCCAGATCATCAGACAAATGCTCCGTGCACGTGCACGGAGCCTCCGCTCATCACCACTCGTCGCCTCACCCACGAGCATGTCGACCACCAGCCGCTCACCGATTCCCATCCACCTGAACGTCGACATCTTCCCAAAAACGAATTCGAGCCTGTGCAAAACCTGGAACACAGACCACCCCAATTTCCAAAGCCTGGAAGTTCGCCGTCCTCACCATCTCGTCCACCAGAGACGCTGAATTTCTGGCCATCACCTCGTCTACCTTCCCTCTATCAAACCCCAAAAGCACAAAACACTCGATCGAACGGTGACGTCGAACGAAACGAATGTATCAGACCTCACTAAACTAGGTTTAAAAACTTTAAACCTATGCCGCCGCCACCACCGCTGTCTATCCACCATCACGCCCTTTTTCCTAACAACTACGTTCACTCCTCTATCAACACGAAGAACCCCGACCTCTACATTTGCCAAGATCATCAGATTCCGACCAAAAACCCAATCCCAGGCATCCCAAAATTTCTCCTTCGATACCCCACTTAAAATTTCGATTTTGATTTTTAAAATCATGATTTTGTATGATGATTCAGATCCTAACTCTGAAACATCGAATCGTGGTATTTGAATATCCTCCAATTTAATGTTTTGATCATCTGTTAAAAGTTTCCAGAGACATTCCCATATTTTTAAAACTTAAGTACAGTTTAAAACTAAAATTCATGACTAAACATCAAGTTTCATTTTAAACTTGAATTTAAACAATGTCCAAATCAAAGTTTGAATTTTTATTTTAAAACAAAACTTGAATCCTGGAAGATATATAAGCAGAAAGTACACAACATGCATTCCATACCTGTATATATACACAACAGACATCATGCAATCCACATTCACTTCAATGCAACCAGATTTATCTACATATTTGTTTTTTAAAAAAAATGAAGTTACTCACCTCAAAATGAAGACAGAGCTTTTGAAAACTTGAAAACAGATTTGAACTTGAAAAGTGTAAACTTGAAGTCTTTTGCTCTAGAACTGAGTTGCCAAATCCCTTGCTTTTTGTTTTAGATGGAGATTTGTTTTAAGTTTTCAAGTGAGTTTCCATTACCATTTTTATTTAGTTCGAATGGAATGGAAGGTGATAGAAGAAAGCATATAGGCTGAACAGTTTACAGGGTCTATCATTTTACAAAAGAAATCAGAGATATTTTTACAATATAGAGGCTGAGAGGATTTTATGCAATTCGAAGGGATGGTTTTGGCTGCTAAGATATGAAGGCATTAAATGTTACATGTACTTGGTGATGTTATTTTATACTTATCCTATCACTTCTACTCTTGCCTGTATCTTCATTCACAAGTTACAAGTATACTACATTTTTTTTTTTTACTTTGCCTCTAATTCCTTTAAGCTTGCATGCATTCGAACCTTTGTTTCCAGATTACCCTGTACAAGTTGCTAACTTGTTTATCTTTAATTCCTCTCTCTGTTCCATTTACTATGCAGATTTGTATTAGTCTGGGAACCTTCCATGTATTTCATTTCTTGTTTTACATTAAAAATTATAGTTGAAATATTAACCCATGTTATTCTGGTATATTACTTTTAATGTGTTGTTTGATTAGGTGATGTAAATGTTACTTAGTACATTGTTTAATTATAGAATATAATAGATGTTGTTTCAATACGTTGTTTATTTATTTAGTGTTTGTTTGAAATTTACAAAGCTATGGAATCTACTCGAATACATTATACTTTCCAGTTCGATGATAAAATGTAAATAAATGTTTGTTTAGGTATTTTAGTGTGTTGCTTTATAATTTATCAAATAGCTTTGAAAAGTCATTCCAAAATAAATAATAATTTCCAAATCTCTAGAATATATACAAGAAATTTGAAAACAAAATTTATCAATTAAAATTAAAACAGAACTCACCTGTCTACGATATATACCAGTATATCCATTATAAACAGAAAAATCATTTATTTGTTTTAAAAGATATAACTCACCAATATGATATTTATCAGAACAATATCAATTCAAGTTTATAATTCAAAAATATATCAAATCAATTTAATATTTAACATAAATTATTAAATTGATATTGCTCGAAATTCCGGGTTGTCACATATTCGGTCTCCATCATTGAATCAACTATTGTTTCTTGTTTGGAACTTTTCGAACTAACAACCCCACCATTTAAAGTAAAAACATAACCAGATATAGATTTACTGTCGTTGGTATCACTTTAAAAATTGGAGTGTATGTCTTTATTCTCATATAAAAGGAACAAGTCTTTAGTATTTCTTAAATACTTGAGTAAACATTTTACAATTGTCCAATGCTTCTCTCCAAGTTTAGACTTGTATCAGCTTACACATCCTAATAAATAAACCACATTCTGTCTTATACATAGCATGATGTACATTATGAAACTGATTACAGATGCATATGGTATCCTCTTTATATGCTTTTTCTCCTCGTTGGTATGTGGAGCGTCCTTCTTAGAAATGACGATTACATATTGCGTCGAAACATTTCCATGCTTCATATTATCCTTACCGCACCTTTTCAATATGGTATCTATGTACATGATTGGAACAATCCTGGCAGACTCTTAGATCTTTCTCTATAGATCTTAATACCAAGTATGTGGGTCGCTTCTTCAAAACCATTTGTGGAGAAGTTCTTGGATAACCACACTTTCACTGATTGCAACAACTCAATGTCGTTGCCAATCAGTAACAAATCGTCGATATATAGAACTAAGAATGCTATCACATTTCCTTGATCTTTTCGATATACGTACGCTTCCCCAGTGTTCTGATAAAAACCAAATTATTTGATTACTTTTTCAAAATAATTATTCTAACTTCTTGAAGCTTGTTCAAGACATAAATGGATCTTAACAACTTGCAAGCCTTGCCTTCACTCCCACTGACCTCGAAACCCTTGGGCTGCAACATATAAATGGTCTCCTCTAAATCACCATTTAGAAATGTCATTTTCACGTCCATTTTCCATATTTCATAGTCATATAATGCGACAATAGCTAGCATTATTTGAATGGACTTAGCCATTATTACCGACAAAAACATTTCTTCATAATTAAAACCTTGAATTTGATGAAACTCTTTGGCAACTAGTCTTGCTATATAAGTCTCTACTTGTCCATCTGCATTTAGCTTTTACTTAAAAATCCATTTGTTTTCATACATGAAATCCATTTTTTATTTTATAGCTCCAAGCCAAAGTGCAGAGTCTTTACTCTATAGTGCTTGTTAGAATTAGAGTGGAGTGTCGTCTTCTAAGATGCGGTCCTCTTTCTCGCCATCCATGAGAAAACCATAGTATATCTCTGGTGTATGAGATTACTTATTAGACCTTTTAATAGGTTGCATGTTTTCGTACAATGGTGAATTTGATTCTCCTACTGGTTGTGCCTCTATTTAGTTTCTTGGATCTCATCCAAGTTTGAAACTTCGCTATTAATTTCTTTTGATAGAAATTTCATTTTCTAAAAGACTATGTGTGTGTGGAAACAATGACATCTTGTTCCTGGTGTTACAGAAAACATATCCTCTAGGGATAATCTATAAACTTACACTGGCTGATCTTGCCTTAAGTTTGTTGGCATCCACATTCTTAATGTATGTAGGCACACCTTCAAATAATCGAGATGGGGTTTCTTTCTATGCTATATCTCATATGACGTCTTAGACATAGATTTTGTGGGTATTAAATTAAACATATGCACTGTGGTTTCTAGCGCATATCCCCAATATGAAAGAGATAACTTAAGTTTACTCATCATTGAACGAACCATATATAATAAGTTTGATTCTTTCTTTCTTAAACACCATTGTGTTGTTGAGTATAGGGTGGAGTAACACGAGAGAAAATCCCATTATCTTTTAGCCATTGCGGAGCTCTTGTCGAACATACTCACCTCCTTGATCAAATCGAAGTATTTTAATCTTATGGCTTATTTGATTTTAAACCTCATTCTTATTCTTTTTAAATTTTTGATAGACATCGGAATTGTTGTTAATAAGATATACATATCCTAGCTTCATAAATCATTGGTAAAAGTAAAAATTAAAAAGTTTATCTTTGATAATTATAGGCATTGGGTCATATACATTAGTATATATAAGACCCAAGAGTTCATTAACTCTTTCGTTGCCACCACTAAAGGGGTGTTTGGTCGTTTTTCCTTTTAGACATGACTCAAATGTATCAAATGATTCAGAATTAGATGATGGTAGAAAACCATCGGTTTTCAATTTGCATCGTCGTTTGTCACTTATATGACCTAGCCTACATGTCTCATTTCACCCTTTGACATATGCTTCCTTTTCCTAAGTCCCTATAAAAAAATTATAGATATGAGTTCCAGATTCAGTATCTAAATACCAAGGCAATTTTTTGATTGCAAAACAATTTTGAATCATGAATATACATGTATGAGCGGAAGAACCATTCTTTTTCTTCTCTTTGATAAGTTTTAGGTAGTCCAGACGATTCCGTCTCCAGTGCCCCATCTTTTAACAATGGTGACATGGGTCCTTGTCATTAGGAGTGCTCTTCTTATTATTCTTGTTAAACCATTTTTCTTATTCAAACCATTCAATGATGATGACTTCCCTTTTACTGCCAGCACTGCAACTTGATCTTTTAATGAAGACTCAGTTGACCTCAACATATTGCGTTGTTCCACAAGCCTTACATTCAACTAGTTTGTAATGTAATTCAATATGAATGACTTAATCTGTGGAGTAAGATACCCTTGGATCAAGTCCAGTTTCAGTATATATATTTAAAAGTCCATTCTCAATTTCAGTTTTTTTACATGGTTAAAAATAAAACGTAAAATATATATTTATAAAAGTTTTTTTGATTTTGCAATTTAGATGTGAATACATGTGTGCTATATCAGAAAATAATTATATGTATAAATTTATAATAGTAATCAACATATCTATAAATAACACGAATGAGATGATCACCATTTGTGATTATAAATAATATATAAAATTGCAAGTTGCCAATAATCTGTAGCCAATGAAAAACACTTCGAATATAGAATGAAACTCCTTTAGATCTGATCTAAACTCCTCAAGAAAGTGCAGCTAACTAGAAGAGAATACCACTACTTGAAATAATTTAATTTGACTTGTATTTAATTTTCAAATAGAGGGTTATATATTATGAAAATGGCGGCCAAGATATGGGAAGAGGAGGCTAAAAATTAAATCAAAATAAGAGAGAAGATGAGGTTTAAACAAGCACCAGAACCGAGTAAAAAGTGGAGATACAGATCTCCTTGCTTACTCTTTCTCTTACCCTATTCAAAAACAAGTTTTCTATTCGTTAAAAACTCACTGTTCAAACGACGGATTATCAAAGGGTTTTATTCTAAGGAAATAAGATACATAAGAAAAAAATATAGAATCTCACAGTGGAATGATAAAATATATTAAATATAAAAACAGTTCATAAAATGGTTTAACAAAATACATTTGATTCCAGTTTATAATATCATCAGAGCAATACATTTTAGCCAATAGAATGAATAGTGCAGCGGAATAATAATAATAAATACGGTCTTCAAGTCCATCTTCATCTTCAAGAAACAATGTCTTTGAAACTCTGAAATACTCAAGCTGACCCGAGCGTAATGAAAAGACAAAACACTCGAGTCAGGACTAAAAATCCTTATGTTAGTTATATCAAAATCAGGTGAAATATATTTGTAAATAACTTCATTTTTTTACTTCGAATTTCACATAAAGATTTCACGGTTTCAAACTTCATTTCAGGGTTTTCAATAAGTTTATCAACTTCAAATGGATTTGATATATTTCATAGAATTTACATGACTAATCTTCAAAGTTTGTATTTTCCAAATTATCAAATCATCGAAACAATTTTAGATTTTCTATTATTAAATATTATACAAATAACTTATTACTGTATCAAGTTTCATGTTACTTTATAAATTTACATAACCTTGATAATTCCATTTAAATGTATAAAATACAAAAATCATTAAATGGTTGAAATTTAAACACCGATTTCTGTACAAACATTTTTCTTTTATTCAGTAAATTTATATAAAATTTTGTAGAACCTTTTTATTACTCTTTTTAGAAATATATATATTATTATTAAAACTAGAATTTAAAAGTTTTATAAAAGAATTTAAAATTATTTTTCTAAAATCTAATTTAGCTCAATTTACAAAATCCACTTTCTTTATAATATATAAATTCCTAAAGGTTAAAAGTTTAATTTTAAACTTTCAAATTTAAAAATCCAATTTATCAAAAATCTTTAAATTTTGCCAAACGACAACAGAATCACAACAATCACATTTTTGCCAAAGCAGTCAATAATGTATCTAATAATTCACATATCAAATAGGATGTCCAAGGGTCCATATCAAAATTCAATGTCCAGATGATCAATCATCTCTACTATTAATAATGAGAATTCCATGAATAGGATTCAACCTTGTCTTTTTGAATTTCCCAAAATACCCTTTAAAGTATTATTAATATTGTAGTAGCTAAAATTATTTAAACTAAACTGCCTTCTCAATTTGAAAGCCATCTGTTCATGAGCTATATTGTTAAACTTCACAACATCATTTCAACTTGATTATTAATTATTGGAACAACTTCCTTTTTCGTCCCTTAGCTTATATCCAACAACAATTAATATATTTTGGACAATGTGAGACTAATTAAAACAATTAGAATGTTTTTAATGTTGCTACAGTTACAATCTATATATATCTATATAAAAAAAGCATGGGCTGCTGACTAGGACAAACATACGAAGATAAGAGCATCTTCAATGCAAATAGGATGTGATGTTAATTAAATCCTATGTGTCAAGCGATAAATCACAATGTTAATTCAATGTAATTTCTAAAAACTAAACATCACATTAAAAACAAGAAAACTACTCCAATGCAAATGTATTTATTGAGAAAAAAAATGACTATGTGTTCCAATCAAAATTTAAATAAATAAAAATAATAGATAAAAAATTACTCTATTGTGAATATTTATTACTTCACATTGTGAAGTGCAATGTCTAAAACTAGACATTGCACTAGACAATGTCTAATAATTTTTTTGCCAAGTCATCATAACATTGTCATTAACATCGGCATTGGAGATGAAAATTTGAACTAAATTAAATGTTGATAATGTGTAATTGACATTACATCAAAATAGTTTATGGGTTGGAGATGCTCTAAAGAATGGTGTAGTTGTAGAGAATCAAAGACATCTGTTGGCTATGTTTAAAACACCTGTCTTGCGGTTCAATGGTAGAACAAGAATTCATCGTGCCCACTATCCCACTCATCTAAAGCTTCTCTTCTATAACTATCTGTCAAGACCATTCCAAATAGAACTAAATTGATTAATGGGGATTAAAGATCAATATGGCTGATGCGGTTATATGCAAGAAAACTGAGAAGAGAAAGTAAATTGTCAATTGTGGTTAGTTCGAGGTATGAAAAACATATATTTTCATCTCTCGTTTTATGGTACTTTTGATTTTTAAAAGGTTATTGTTTTCATGATTTAACGGGTTAAGAACTCCAATAGTGTAATAATAGTCTAGGGAGATATGTTTTTCATTTTAATGTTGTTGTTAGTATAAGCAATAGAACCTAAGTTGGTTCAATTTGACCGTTTGTATGTATGTGAGCATAAAATTGAGTGGTTCTCCCAAAATGCCTTTTTACTTTGGAAGTTTGACTGTTTTTATTTTGATACCATGTGTATGAGTTTGAGTGGTTTTCCCATTGAATTGTTCTGTAAGAAATTAGAAGTGTGTTCATACTCTCAGTACTGTGCGTTTTAATTTATCATGTGGATGCATCTGTAGATTAGCTTGAGATGATGGAGATTGAACATAATCAACAGAAAATATCATATAGATGAAAATTCATAAGGGACAATCATCCTTACGTATATTTTTCCTACTATTTTTTGCATTGATTATTTTGGAGATGCATCTTTTTATCACATGCTGAGAAAGGGTATGATCATAGAAATCGTATAAACAAAAAAAAGAGAAGGATTTAAATGGCATATGGAACAACCACGCTTAAATGTTACATACTTATATTCCTTATGGATGTATTACTGTGAGTATAGTTGATTTTTACTTATTTTCCCACTTGACTTAAGAATGCCCTGGAAGGTTGACAATCGATTCATTTGTTTGCATGAAGGGTAATTACAACTATCTAGACCCAAATTTAACGGTACTTTTGATTATTTCTTCCTTCATTTCCATGTTCCAGATTTTACTAGCATGATCATTAAACCACCAAAGCATCAATTATTTAGGATAGGCAATTTTTTGCCTTTATGACAACGGTTTTCTGTGCCCCAACATATTCGTATTCACCTTGAATTTAGTATTGCATAAAGATGTCAGATTGTGCATTGACCATATTTTGGACAATGACTTTCGTTTGCACAAACTGGAGGCAAAGATAGACCTCATATGAGGCCTTATGTGTAACAACCCGCATATTTATCGATTGCATATTTAAATATTTTATTTAAATATAACATCGTTCGTCGAATTTTAGTCCGAAAAGCTACTTTTTGCAAACAATCGAATTTGGACTCGAGACCACCTCCATTGAGTTCAAAATGCCATTTGCGAACTTTTTGAGCAACTTCGATATGTTTGGAGATAGTAGAATTTTGCTACTTTTTCACTTAGGGCTTTAGTTTGGGTTTCAGCCCTATATCCTAACACCAGCCCCTAGCTCCACCCCCACTTCTCTTCATTCACTTCCATTTCCTAATACAACTCAAGCTTTATCAAAAATGGGGGAAGAGAAAAAGAATTAGGAAATTCAAAGCCCCAATCATCTTTGCAAATCCAAGTTCTATCTCCAAATTCAAGAAGAAACTATTGGTAAGCCTTCTCTTCATCTTCTCCAACTCTTTCCTTCTTCAATTTCAGAAATTCCTAAACCTAACTTTGGGAATGTTCTTCTTTTAAAGCTTAGATTCAAGCTTCTTGAGTTGGGATTGAAGAGTGGTTGATCCTCCTTTGCTTTCAAGCTTCTTCTTTATCGTTTTTGGGTTCAAAGGTGAGATTTTTATCTCACATCTATGTCTATATCTATCTTTGTTGTTAGGTATGAATTCCTAACATCTATTTTGTGTTTATTTGTTGTGATTTGAATTGGTTTTGTGAATTCTCCAATTTTTGGTGTTTTGGTTCAATTTTATGAAAATCCTTTTATGGATGTTTGAACATGTTTTTGGTGATGCATCGAAGTGCTTATAGGGCCGGGTTGCCGATTGGTGTAAACCCTTAGTGCTCGTCGCTCGTTCGATCGCATTTTGGTTTGGATTTGTCGTTTTTGAGCTAGGCTATTTTTTTGCCTAGCAGAAAATTTCAGACGTCTGAAACCAAATCCAGACGTCTGGTTGAAAAATCCAGACGTCTGGAAAGGGGTCTGGAAAAGGCAGTAACAAAATCCAGACGTCTGAAACAAAATCCAGACGTTTGAAATCAAATTCAGACGTCTGGTTGAAATTTTCAGACGTTTGAAATGGCCCAGGAATTAAAAATAGAAGGGAGAAAACACTTAAACTTCCAGAACCTTGGGCCAGACATTTGGAACTGCTGATTTTGCCTAATTTGCCTATTTTCGAGTAAATTTCCAAGGTTTATCGATTTTTGTTGATCCGACTTATTGTTATCAATTATTATCGACTTTGATGACTTCTTTTTCGGGGTTTATGTGAATATCCATTTTGATGGATTTAGTATCGATTTCTTTGGATTTGATTCACGTCTTCATATGTGAATATTGATGATTGATTGATTCTACAATCACATTTGTGATTTGTCACTTTAAAAATATGAAGGTTTCAATACAAGTAGTAAATATCAAAACTCTTCCATCAAAACGATTTCAACACTATTTTATTACAAAGCTCGTTTCTTAAACTATTTTTCTAATCTACTAGTATATACAAACCTTTACCTCACTCGTACGAGAAATCTAATTAAACGGCATAGTAAAACAATTGGTATGAAACGCTTGCGTTTACTTCGTCAGTTAATTCTTGGACTTGTTCGATTGAAACCCTTGTGACAATATTCGAGTGGAAATCTACAATTCGTTTGTAAATATTTAAGTTAAGCTAGTGGTTATGGGACATGAAGCTAAACTCATATATTTACTAGCTTAGTGTAATTTACACTTCTATTCGAGTGAAAGTCTACAATTTGTTCGTAAATAATTAAGTTAAGCCAGTGGTTATGGGACATGAAGCCTAACTCATTTATTTACTAGCTTAGTGTAATTTACACTTGTGGGTCTGCGAAGATCCTTCTTGTGGAGCTTCGGGTCATGGTCTTCGAGCCGTTCTTGTGGAGCTTCGGCTCATGGTCTTCGGGCCGTTCTTGTGGAGCTTCGGCTCATGGTCTTCGGGCCATTTTTGTGGAGCTTCGGCTCAAAATTGATGGTTAGCGACCATGAGATAGCATCTCATCTTGTGATACACGTGTTGGTGAGCTTTAATGCTCCCGTTCTTGTGATAGGCCTCTTTCCCTTTTTGTGATCTTTCTGGATTTCTAATTGACGATTTCTAGAATTTGTGTTTCACCAATTTTCATGATTTACATTAATAAGCTCTATCAATATTTGTGCATTGGTGAATTTGTGTGTCATTAACCCTTGTGATTGGCCTTGGTACTTTTATGGGATTGGCCATCCTTTTCTTGTGATTTTTGGATTTCTAATTATTGATTTCTGGAATTTATGTTTCACCAGCTTTTACCATTGGCATTAATACTTATGTCATTTTTGTGGCTTGGTGAATTAAATAAAGAATATGACGTTCTTTTTTTGGAGCTATGAGATTCTTGAGATATTGTATGACTTTTGTGGGTTTTCTAATGTATACTTGACGTAGTATGACATTTTTGGTTATCATACGTTTTATTATTATATCTCTTCTTATATCTCATTTTATCTGATAATTATAGCTAGACTGGTCCGTTTATTATTTTCTTCTTAAATAATACTCGGGTCAAACTGAGATATTACAGGTGCTTCCTCATGACTTCCTATCTGGAACCATCATCTGACTTTTGGCTAACCACTCTAGTTTAGTAGTTTTTGTTGTATACATTTGAGATTTAGACTCCTTGATGTATACATATTCTTTTGCCTTGCACTTGTATCTATTCTTTTGTGTTATTGTGGATCTTATTTGACCACTACTCTGATGTACACTTTCATGTGTTATATTTATATCTATTTCCGCCTTTGTGATATGAACTGTCTATGACTGATTTATGTTATGCTTATTTCTATATTTGTTTCCGAAGATTATATATATAGCCACTGTGTAGTTGTTTTGAGTTTGTATCGGTATGTCGGATTTCCTCTTGAGATGAAATGAAAAGTTATTATTTTATCTGACCTATCGGTGCTCGCACAAAGCAATTACACGGATGATCGCTCCTCAACAGCCTTATTCTCCACGCTAGTTGACGGCATTACCCCGTAGTGTCCTTGCCTAGCGTGGGTATAGAGGTGAGGCATCACATTATGGGATAACTATCTTTGCTCAACCACCATTATATCTTATAAGTGTTTTCTTTCTTCATGTTATCCTTTTAATTTGTCGATTCTCCATATTGAATCTTACCATTACTGTATGTGAACATTCAGACATTTTGAAAATTCAAGTCTAATTCAAAAAATTTAGGCCCCGTTTGTCTTGTCGTTTTTAGTTTTGTGTTTTCGTCTATACAAAAACGCGTCCGTTGTATGTATAGTTGAAAAACAAACAATTTTGAAAAATGAAATTAACATATAAAATAGAAAACAAGTTTATTTTGTTTTTCGTGTTTCGAGTAATAATAAAAGCATGGAGAACAATCAAACTCTTTCGTTGTCCATTGGTCGTCCCAACGGCTAAGAATTATAAATCTTCTTCTCTTATTTCTTGTTATTTCTTAATGCAAGTTGAAAACACAAAACTCAAAATGCAAAATGAAACCAAACGGGTCCTTAATATTCTAAAATTGAGTGTTGTAGAAAAATGTTCATTCTTCTAGTTATTGAAATGTGAATTAGGTAGTTTGTGGAATGCTACCGGGACCATGCACAATCAGTTGCACGGTCTGCTAGCTAGAATTGATTCCGGTTAGAAGCCCAAGAGAATTCAGGTTCATAATGCTACTTTCACTTACTTATTGATTTATGCTGGGATTTGTCCACAATTATTTATATGCTCTTTCCTTCTCTCTCCTATGAATTATAATGCTAGGTTATGCAATAGTCTACACTAATTTGGCATTTATGATGAATCATGTAAGGACAGTAAGTTTTTCCTATTTATCTTAATTAGTGATTTAGTTAATACTAAATGGTAAATTTTATTACCTTACCGTTTATTCGCATGCTCCGATTTGTCTCTCTATCTTATTTTATCGAAAGCGTATGGGCTGTTGAACTAGATATATTTTCCAGTACCCACTTGCACTGAATTATCTTAAATCCAGTGTTCACTTTTTCAAATACTTCACAATGGAAGAAAAAAAAATTTAGTACACTGATGTGAATAGATGTATGTATGTACAGACACATAATGATACTAGATAGCTTGCCTAAAATCTCTGACAGTTGGAGTTAGTAATTATTCAATTATGGATTACCAACACTTTGATATTTTAACAATAATGTAACATATACCACCTACCTGTAATCTTACCATACTGAACGTAGTAAACCTGCCAAATTGTTGATATTAAATGGAAAACTAATAGATAACTTATTTTAGACTTTAGTAACAAAAATTTCACGATAATAGATAACTTGCCTAAAACCTCTTCTAATTAGAATCCCTAATTATTTAACGTGGAAATTATGTTATCGCCCATATTATTTTTCAACAATAAGGATAAAACCCTTCTGCCTTTTTATATTATGGATTAATCCTCTAAAACATATCAAAATTCAAAATAAGTTCATGTTTTCCAAACACCGTTTACTGTTAAACTTACTGGAAAATTTTAATGTCTAACATTTCGTTAAATTTGTTGCATCATGCAACTAAAAGGGTATATTTAATGAAATAAATATTATTAAGTAGGAATGTTCATAATAATGCATTTTTATGCAATTTAATTGCTTTTATTATATGATATATTATAACAGTGCAACATACATGAACCGTTTAGATTCATTGTACTATTTACAATGCAATTTACCTACATGGGTTCAATTGTATGTTCTATTGAGCTTAGTTGGATTGTATTTACAAAAATGACATATCTTATCCAATACATAAACATACACACTAGATGTTTGGAATTATATCAATCGCGAACTTTTGAATTTCGCATTATAAAGAGTTAAAAAAATAAGGGTGTGTTTGATAAATTTCAAGGGCTTAATTTGCAATATGAAAAGCATGAAGTGCTTTTTACCTATAAATGAAAAACAATAAGTGCATTTTTCGAAAATCCTCTTATTTAATTAAGGATTATCAACACTTTGAAAAAGTCTACCGCCTATACATGTTAAATATTACTAGAAAAAACTTTGTGAGTATGCCAAATTATTGATATTTTACGTAAAAACCGATGTATAACTTGCTTTGAATTTAATAATAGAAATATAGAGATAATAGAACTTTCCCAAGACTTATACCAATTAGAATTACAAATTATTTATATAAGGATTACCAATATTTCAATAATAATGTAGACAACCTGTACATGAGAAATATTACCATACAAAACTTTGTAGACATTGAAAAATTTGAAATTAAACATAGAAACCAATACTCATATTCTCCATATTCAACTCATTTAAACTGTAAATATTTAGAGAACAAAATCAATGTATCCACAATGAAAAAATCATGATCTTGTTTGTTGACTCTTTCTAATAAAGGTACAATAACATTGATAATAGGTTTTAAATAAATTGCAAAACTTTTACGGAGACCATAGCTTAAATTTAAGTTAAATCATCAAATTCAGCAATAATTAATATAATTAGAGGAAAACAAATAGCATAAAGTTGGAAGAAACAAATACTTTGTGCTATAACAATAGACTATGTATGTATGTTGCTTCAAACTTATATATATTGCGCATAATGAGTATTAAAATTGACACTAAAACAATACTATTTTAACAATTTTGAAATGATTATCTAGCATTATGAAACTAAATATTCACATAAATTTGGTAAAATTCAAAATAAATTCAAGTGAAAATTGTAACCTCCCTTATTTTCAAACCAAAAACATGAAAAATTCTTCTCTAAAGCATGTTCTAAATTACATTTCTAAAATTATTTTTGATAATTTTTGACTCAAGTTAATCTTTTTTGAAATTTTTCGCGAAAGTGAAAGTATTTGCAATTTTCATTGCAGATATATTCAAACCGTAAATATTCATAGTTTACACTACAAATATTTGCGGTTTTCTGAACTGCAAATATTTCCAGCTTGAGTGGAACTGAAAATAGAGATCATTTTTTCTGAAATCTTTTTTAGAGAAGGGATTAATGTTTATTTTGAAAATAAAAAACTGTTTTCTTACAAATTCTTTTTAAATTCAACTGGCTATGCATGCAACTATTCTAGACTGCAATTGACATGTTCGTAGGAAGTTCTTTTAGCATATATTTGTTTTAGGTTATTTGGATTTTTATAGTTTGTATTTTCTTTTTAGCATTAATTTAAAATTTTATTCATAAATTAGGTAATTGATAGCATATCCTTGAGGGTTTTGACGTTCAAATTTAAAATACATTGAACATATATAGATATTACACTCATTCAGATTTGCTGCAACTACATGGACAAACTGAACTTCGACGGAGGAAGCTGCTGCGACTGATGGAGGCGGATCTGACTACGAGGACTGCTTCGAATCTAGACAGTGCAACCTGACTTCGGCTAGAGATTGTTGGCTGCTCGCACGATTAGATGGGCTGCTGCTCGTCTAGAGGCTTGGGACGTGCAGATGAGGGAGGAAGACTAGAACATGATGGGGCAGCAAGGCAGAACGATGAAGGCTGAGGCGAGGGCCTGGAGACATCGGGTTAGAGGGAGTAGTCGAGCTGAAGGCGGGGGAGAAGGTGGATCAGTAAGGCTGGTTTAGCGAGCGTGTGGAGGAGGATGGCGAAGTGAAGAGGAGGCGGTCCAAAGAAGATAAATGATGGCTAGAGGAGCATAAGTTTTGTAACGAAAGTGAGGAGGAGAGAGAGGCAGAGGTAAGTTTATACGAGAGTGAACAGTAAATAGTGTTTATATTTTATTTTTAAAATTTATTGCTTCTATAATTTTTCGCAGCGAGGTAGAGATATTTGCATGATAAATCACAGTGGTAAAGATACTATAGGATGGGGTGACGTGGCCCAAAGGGTACCGATATGAACTATACTTTGACCACTTATCGATGTGCAACGGACATCGAAATATAAAAATAAATATACCACGATGATTAGCGCGATGCGACGAAACAAATGGTGTAATAAAATCTGTGCTACGATAGCCGTGTTAAAAATCCACTGTTGTCGTCAATTACACTGTCTCAAAATAAACAGCAAACAACAAATCGCGATAAACAGAGCTAGAACGATCAGAATTGGACGAAAGGAACTTCGACGTTTTCATCAGAAAATTTTCTAAATCATTTTTACGTAAAAATATTTACATTTTGAAAAATAATATTTTTCATTGAAAATATTAACTGGCTTTGAATTGAATTCGAACCCGAATAGATTTTCGAAATATTCGAACCAAATCCATTCCTATTAAACTTGCTAATTAAATGTTTATCTTTACGGAGACCAACTTCTCCAAAGTACATTTCAATCAACAAATTTACGTTTTACTTTCATTAAAACATTCATTCAATTCATTAGTGAATCATTTCTTAAAACATTACTTGCGTTTATAACAATCTATAAAATAATTCATCATAATTACTTCATAAACATTCTATAATTATTTCATAACTATTTATAACTATTTAATAACTATTTAGAAAGTAATTTCCAGTTATGTTTAAAACATCTAAATTCGAAACAAAATTGATTATAGACAAAACCTTTAAGCTTTTGGTATTCGTTTTGAAGAGGAACAAAATATTTCAATATATCTTAAAAGATTAAGCTTTTAAAACATTCAAATTTACCTACTTAGGTTTATATAAAATACATATGAAATATTCACATAGTATTGGGAAAAGAGTAGTTCAAAAAGTTTAAAATACTGTTAGAAATTGATATCAAAACATTTTAAACAAGCTTTAAAATAAAATTCTATAAATCTGATGAATTATTAAACTCGTCATAAATAAATATAAACTCAAATATTATTAAACTGAAACTAATAATATACTCAAATCTTACATTAAATTTTCATTTCAAATCAAGGTATAAAATTCCATATCTTTCATAATCAATTTGTAAAATACTTATTTTTAAAACAATTATTCAAATCTTGGAAAACATTTACTTTCGTTTAATACAAATTAAAATAGTAAATATGTAACAACTCACAATTTTACGATTATATATTTAAATATAGCATTGTTAGTTTGGATTAAAATCCGAAATGTGACTTTTTGTAAACAGTCAAATCCGGACTTAAGACCACTTTCATTGAGTTCAAAACGACGTTTACCACTTGTTTAAGTTTAAACATTGACATGTTTGGAGTTGATTAGGATTTTGGTATTTTTATTTGGGCTTTGGGTTGTGTTCTAGCCCACTAACCCAACAAGATAACCCAATGTTGAATATGATGGTGGATTCACTTGTAGGATCAATTTCAACCTAGAGGGAGGGTGAATATGGTGATACTAATAATAATAAAAATTAATGAGGAAATGTATATTATAATTGCAGCACAAACAATAGCAGAATAATATATAAAAGCAGAAATAGAACAACACAGATTTACCCAGCTTTGACAAAAACCTGCCTACGTGATGCCCCCAAGGTTTCTACTAGAAATTAAGTAGTCAAACGCTTACATACGTAAACTCGCGACACCCGCTATCGACTAACCTAACTCTACGCTCGAAACCCTGCCACAACTCAGCCATTGAGTTGAGAATTCTCGAACTACACCACCGTAGTTCGTCCCCTAGTCACACGACTAGAATTTTATAGAAGTTTAAAAGAAAAAAACAAAATAAAATCAATTACAAAACCTATATAAAATTTAAGCCCGATTAAAAATTATAAAGGCCGGCCACTTTAGTTTATATCATAAGAAAAATTATCTCCCTTAATATTTTCTTCTGTTCGGCCCGTATCCTTTACTTCGTGAAAATGTCTGCCTCCTTTTCCTTTGCTCGAGAACGTTCGTTCCTCTTTCAAAAATTAGGGCTTTGCTTTGAATTGGAGACGCTGCCTGTATTTGATCAATTGCAGTGATTATTTGCTTTGTTTGGCTTGGACAATCGATCCTTTGGCCGCGATATGATTTCGGTCGCTCCAATTTTATCGAGTTCGAATAACACGAAATTGGTATGTGATTTATGCTTTTTGCTTTACTGGTTAATTTGCTTGAACTCGATTCCATTTCCTACGTTGATGATGTTAAGGGAATTTATAGGGTTCGATCCCCTTAATTTACGTTCGTATATACTGTTTGAATTCTTCATGATAATTTTGTTCAGCCATTCGATTTTGATTGGGTGCTAGTGATTACTCTGACTTGTTCATTATTGACTTGCTTTAGTCGGTTCCTTCTTTTCCTTGATGTGTTTGAATTTTGGTTCCGTAGTCTTCTGCTATGACTTCGGCTATTTGATTTTTGCTTGAATTTCTTTGAGTCGGTTCCATTTTTTGTTCCTTTGATTTTGACTATTTGAAAATTTGACTATAGTTTTCTGGTATGCTTTTAATTCACTTCGAGGCTTATTTGATTAGTTGAATTGTTCACGGCCTTGACTTTGTTAAAACTATAACTAATAGTTACGAATTTTCACGAATTGCTTTTCCATTAGATAATTGCTTTGCGTTCGGCTTCCTTGTTCTTATTGCTACTGTTAGTAATTGTGCACATACAACATGTATATACATACATATATACGTATGTATATATGTGTATAATTATTGTGCCTATCCACTTGGTCGAGACTTGTTGTAATGTTGTTCCTCTTGGATCACTTGTTGTTTGATGTGTGTACTTGTATCTCATCTGTATGTAAAACTGCTAGCTCGATTTGGTTGTTAATGCATGTATATATATATATATATGTGTGTGTGGCTGCTTTGTTTTGTTCACTGCCTGGAATGCATTGATGTATGTTGATCTGCACACTCATGTTATACATTACTAGTTCACCTGAGTCTGGGTTGAATGGTCGAGCGATACTGTCTGATTGATTGAACATTGTATGGTGGTGTTGGTTTCCACTATTTTGATTGAGGTTGTTGTCATTTGTGTTTCATGTACTGCCTTGTATTTGTTGTCTCCTTTTGAATTGCAGTCTTGTTTGTTACTGCATATATGTATACATGTGTACATACATGTATGTATCCATGTTGTTTCCCTCTGAGTTGCATTCACTTGTATGATGGTTTGTATTGTAACTTGCATTCTCTGACTTGCTTGGTTCACTGGAAATCTGGTGTGTGTGTTCATGTGGCCATTGATTTAGATTTTGTACATTTGGTTGCAGCCCTTTGTACATGTTGATTGCTCTGTCCTCTGGTTCATTTAGTTGTTATGTTGTGTTCAATTGGTAGCTGCAGTGTCATGTGGTCTTGTAATATAGGCCTGCTGCTACGTACATGTCTCTCACACCATGTCTCTGTTCTCTGGAGTCTTGTGAAATTTGAAGTGATCTTTGGTTCATGTCTGATGTATGTGCATGCTCCAGTTTTGTTGCTTTGAGGCTTTGCTCGGTTGACTTGTACATGGTTGCATGTCTGGGTTGGTTGCTTCATGACTTCACTGTCGAGTCTGTTCTCATGTGTACACATTGAATTTTTGTTCGAGGCTTGTTTTATGTTGGTTTTGGATTCTTGTTGCATGAGAACTTGTACTCGACGATTTTGTGATGTTTTTGTATTGCATCTGAGTTGAATCCAACCTCGGCTCAGGTTTGACCTTGTGCTCACCTATCCCTGCATTTTTATCAAGTGTATATCGGCGTGCCCGGCCTTGTGGCATGTACAGTGATACACTGTGCATGTCACAGTTGTTCCTGTAAGATAAATTCAAGATAAATATGATGACGAACAACCTAAATAACCGAGGCAAATAATATTTTCAGAAACACACATTTTATTTTAAACTGCAAAAATATTTTTGTTTGTTACTGTGTCGGTGTTTATTTTGCAGATAACTTAGATGTTGTATTCAATCTGGAATAGAGTTGAAGATAATAAGAGCGTTTGAGTGATATGTAGTGAGGAAAGTTATGTAAATTGAAATTTTGTATATATAGTAAGAGCTCGAATTTTGTACTATTCAAAATTGTAATACAATATTTATTTGAATAAAATATCTGTTTGAATTTAAATTCGGTGTTATTTATTTTATTCATCAAATATTTATTTAATTATGTGAAAAATAAAATAGTATAATAACAAATACATTTAAATGAATATATATATATATATATATATATGTTTATTATCACCAAACATAAATCATATACTTGCATATTCAACAATCTCCCCCTTTTGATGATAACAAACGTATATTTAAGATTTTGAATTTATTAAATGTATTTGGTCATTGATAACAACACCCCATCCATAGCGAACATGGATAATAACAACACCCTCGTCCACCGCGAACGAGGCTAACAACAATGCCAATGCTCTCCACAGCCGAACGTATTATGGTTTGTTTGGTTTTATTTTGTAGTTTTTGTTTTATGTTTTCAACATTCATAACAAATTATGAGGATAGTGAAAGAGAAAAATAAAATTTTAGACCATCGCGACGATGGTGGGTGGACGACGGAGGGAGGACAGACAGTAAAGAGGACAGTTTGTTTTCCATTTTTTTGTTATTTTTTAAAACACGAAAAACAAAATAAACTTGTTTTTTCTGTTTAAAATGCTAGTTTCATTTTTCAAATCGGTTGTTTTCCAAGATACATGCGTTATATGCACGTTTTTTGATGAAACCATAAAATTAAAAATGTCAAGCCAAATGGGACCTTATTTAAAAAAAACCATGTTATGCCCATACGAGGGTGCTAATTAAAATCATGTTTGTAGTCGGTATAGTGTTCTTTGATATCTAAATTTGGTTCGGACGTGCTTGCTGTTATGACTCACGCTTCCGTCTTGCACAGTGAAGAAAAAAAAAGTTAAAAAAAGGGCAAAATGATAAAGTGGATGGACCATGACAGAGAAAATAGCACGGGCCTTAAACAAGTTGTACATTTAACCAATCTTAACAGAGATTCTAATTAATCTGTGTTAACTTTCTTTTGAGGAATAAATGAATTATAAATGTATTAAGATATAATCAGACGATTTTGGGGTTAAATGTCTTAGGAAGTCCAGTTAAGAGCCCATTAGCAAACGTTGGCCCCAAGCAAATAACATCCAATCCGTCAATTTCAAAGAACTTGTCCCTCAAGAAAAACCACGTCTACATAAACAACCCAATTCTTTCAATTCCTCAAATCCAAGAGAAGTCAAGCAAAATCAAAAGGAAAAAACAATGAGAAGAGAAGGGCGGGCACATGGAATGGCGAAGACCCAACCGATCGTCCAAGACCCAGACCGCAAGCCAAGGGGCAATTATTTCAACATGATAAACTGCCCTCCAACCGCCGGCGTATTCACCAAAATGCCATCGAAGCCGACGAACCACTCCAAACCAAGTGGGTTGAAGGCGAACAAGACGAAGGGATGCAGTAAAAGCTGCTCGAAAAGATTTGGATCCAAGTGCGACATTGTTTTCAATCCGGGCTATGTTTTATGGAAGCTGAAGAACGCTGATTTTGAGGACGATGATTATGATTATGAAGATCGTTCAAATGAGTGAATTTGATTTATCCATTTTGATAAAAGAAGAAGATGAAGATGATTATGATTTTCGGTGATCTGCCAATTTTGTGGCTTTTGTAATGAATTTGATTTATCCATTTTCCTTTCTTCTACCTTTTTTCTTTCGTTTTTTTTAACCCTTTTTAGAGAAAATGAAAGAGTTTATTTACTAATAAGATAAGCTTATAAATAAATACAAATGGCAGCAAACGGGAGTACAGTTCATTGCACTTTTTCTTACTTTTATTTACTGATAAGATATAAGCATTTGATGTGCTTTTATTTTCCATACTTCTTTATAAATGTCGACAATTGAACTGTATACTTTGCTTACTGTTCAGTTCATTGCACTTAAAACATATTCATGTTATACTAAAATGCAAATTATGAACAACATAGAGGCAAGTTTTTAAATGGTAGAATGAAAACGTATATTAAGTTATTAACCTTTGGTACTGCTAGTAATAAACTGTCCAACCTTTGAGACTGTTTGAGATAACTTGTTTTGGTACTTCGTTGTATTTCAAATAGTATCCACTTACACCTCGAACACAAATACTGTGAATATATGTTAAAATACAAATTGAGGCTCTTTCTAGGGAAGTTTAGTCTAAATTGCTGCCAACTACTAATACTATTTTCAAGTTTGTAATAATTATAATCAAACATATCAAAAGTAAAGGATTAGTAAAACTAAATGAAAATAAGAAATATATATAGTTACCTCAGTTGAAAGAACGTCCATGTAAGTAACTCTCCTTGCAAAACCATTAGCTGAATTATGAGATATTTCTTCAAAATATCTTAGCAGAGACTCTGGGATCTATTACATCAACTTCATATCCAATATATCCATCAACATTCAAATTTTCAAATAACTCCTCTCTATTTATTTTCTTCTTTAAATGTCTATGTGTGAGCGAAAAAGGCATGCAATAATGCATTTAGATGTAGTATTACTATTTTACGTATTGGTTGCGGCTGTGGTATTATAAAGTATTTAATATTTTCTTTTAACACGTTGCCTTTTATTGTTTTGCGCAGCTTTTATGTTCTGTGCTGTGAAATAAACTCCCCATGACAAGGTGAACAAGAAGTAAATTTTAGCTGATTGATATGCTAATGTTTACTTTATTCTTACTCACCTACAACGTGCACCAAAATGCATGGCATCGGCTGTGAGTAACATGAATATATGCATTTAGACTAGGCAAGACTTTATGCCTAGTCTCATGGAGGCACGCTATGTACCATAACTACAGAGCCAAATTACCTATCTTGCATGACTATAGTAACAATATTATTCTATGCTAACTTAACTGCATAATTTCTTTTCATAACATTTTCCCCTAGCCTAGGGTCAGTGGGCAATCTTCTAGGTCAGGCCTGGTTAGACTTTACATGCTTGCATGTTAGGTGCTATGAGATAAACTCCTATAACAAGTTAAACAAGGAGTAAAATTAGCTGACTGACATGCTAATGTTTTCTTTATTATATACTAACTATTATGCGGGGCAAACTATGATTAGCTATGTTAACAGGTCAGACTTTACATTATATATGGAATAAGCATGCATTGCTTTAGTTGGAAACGCAGAAACTAAAAGTTATGGAAATCACTACACTTAGCCGATACTGGGTTAGGTTAGACCATTACCAACAATCCGACTTGTTCACTTCGCCCTATCTTCTGCTTTTCAACGGAGCGAACGAGCTCCCGTCCAGATAAGAGTGGATCCAGCCACATGACAGATTTTCTACAATAATAACGGCGAAGTCTTCACCGACTGGTTTGCTACAATAATAATGGCGAAGTCTTCGCTGTTATATATTTATAACGGCAAAAACTTCGCCGTTATAAATATACAACCAAAAGACCTAGCCGACGCCGTTTGCAGCTGACTACATCACTTTCAACCTTCAAAATCACCAATTTCCACCGAACAGTCCAAATCTATCACTCTATACCCAAATTAAAGCTCGTTTTTTAGATCCACGCTCGAAGAAATGTATGGAATGCTAAAACATTTCGCCAAAAAGTTCATGCACAAAGAAGGCACTAGTAGCGGCGCCGAAAGCACCGGTAGAGGTTGTGAAGAACATATTATTGTACCGTACGGGCACGAGCAAGGAATAGAAGAGCTGCTAGAAGCCGCCGAAAATCTCGATAATCAGGGCAGAGTCAAAGTCGGCGGTCGTTGAGGTCACGAAGGCCGATGGGGTGCTTGTTCTGGCGGAATGCACAGGGGAGTGGGACGTACTTCCGCTACAGTTGCCGAGCTTAATGGTTTTCTGGATCCCTACCTTAGCACAGCGATGTTAGCGACACTTACTAACTTTCGAGCGCTTCTAGAAGGGGAAGTGCACGTCAGCACGCAGACGAGCTTGGCTGTAAGTATTTTTTTCAAAATTTTAAATAGTTAAATAATTTATCGCTTTAAATTTATGTTGAAAATTCATTTAACATAAACAGTCATGGCATATCCGGTCACGTGGTTTATTAGCCAACACCCTAAGATATTTCCATAGCAAATTGACAAGCATTGATAGAGTCGTAGCACTTTTATATGAGCTTGGATTTCATCATTTGTTAGGTAATCTAAATGACCCCTTTACGTTAAAAAAATCTCTTAATTTATTGTACCTTACTTTAACTTGTTATTTAATTTATAATTCTAGGCATCAGTAACGTAATCAAAGATGATGTGCAATTGTATGTCGCTATTGCTTTACGGTGGTATAAAACCACTCATACAATTCACTTTCATTGCGGTGAGTTAGGAATTACACCTTTCGACTTTTCTATGCTTACCGGCATAAGCATAGGAGTGACCACTTTTCCACCGATCCCATATGACTCTCGATGGCGTGATGCTACCCTTGTTCAGGATCTTCTGCCACACTTTAACACTTCGCCGACATCGTATCAGGCTGCTAGCGTTATTCAAGTTAGTGTGATTACTGCTGCCATGGACAGCATCTTGAGCGACTATTTTCCAGAGCATGATTTGGAGCTTGCTAAATTGTTTGTTTTATACCTCATGGGGAACTTGTTTTTTAGCACTAGTAGCAGTAGCTTATCGGTCGACTTTATTGATGCAGTTTGTCATTTGGATTTCGATAGTGCTGTTTAGTATGATTGGAGTACGTCTATTCTTGCATACCTTTACAGATGTCTAGATGTGCAGGGCACCATCTTCGACTCACAGGTTTCCTTGTACGGATTTTGGTAGTTATTGCAGTACTGGTACTTTGAGTACAATCATAACTTTAATTTCGTTACACTGACCATGGACGCATCTACTTTCTTCCCTCGTTTGTCATTTTGGTGTACGACCAACAAGGGGCCTAGGGATAATGAATCCTGACATGTTTATTTGGTTGCCCTCAACCAGATTGATTTGAGGATGTACAGAGGAAGATTATTTGGCATCCATTTCATTCCAGAATATCGATCGATCTTGAGTTCATACAGATTGCTAAGATGCTTGGCGGGTGGAGATTTCCCCTATTATTGTATCCTTCGGAGTTTGGTGCATATTGGTATCTTGGTGATAAGTGTTGGGGACAGTTTTATGATTACGATGCCATTCCCGATGATCCACATCCTCATACCTATCCATGTATGATTTAACCTACAGATCATTGGTGATAAGTGTTGCGAGGCAGTCAGAGAAGAAGTTGAAAGTTCTCCGTTCAGATAACGACGGTGAATTTGTATCATTGGAATTCATCGGTATTTGAGAGTCTGAAGGCATTAAGAGGCATTACACCACACCTATCGACCCTCAGTCTAATGGAGTTGCTAAAAAGATGAATCTGACACTATTGGAGAGAACTCATTGCCTCATATTGATTGCTAAGTTAAAGAAGGGACTTTTGGCGAAAGCTTTATCTATGGCGACTTTCCATATCAACCGCACATCTTTTACTGCCATAGATATGAAGATCCCCGAAGAAGTATGGAAAGAAAAGCCTGTTAGCTATTAATTTCTCAAAGTGTTTGGATATCTAGCTTATGTACATGAGAGCAATGGAAATCTGGAACCTATAGCTCGCAAGTGTAACTTTATAGGTTATAGAAGAGAAACGAAGGGATATAGGTTGCGGTATCCAATCAACAAGAAGATTATTATCAGCATGCAAGTGATTTTTGATGAGAAGGCTATGTTGATGGTGGAACCTTCATCATCCGACGATAGTATGAGGACAGATTCAGAATACCAAACACAAAGCAAGTCATCTTTAGATTCTTTTCATAGAGGTTCAGAAGGTGTTTCCGATGGCACCATGGTTGATTAGGATAGTACATATGTTGTTATAGAAGTTCAGACTTAAGGTGGAGCTCATTCGGAGACTAGGCATGTTAAACAGAGGAAGACGCCTAAGTAGCTTAAGGACTTTGTTGGATTAAGCATCGAAGATATAGACTTCGATGATATGGCAACATATGCATTGAATGTTGTCCATGATTGGTCCAGAGAAGCGGAGCTCAACAAGAAGTTTGATATGAATGATTTGGTAAAAGCACACAGAATTTGGAAAATGGAGATATTCAGCGATAGGAAGCGGAGAGAGTTGGAACCCACTCAAACGCAGTACATCGAGAAGGTCCTCGCTTGATTTGGTATGGAGAGCTAAACCGATAGGCACTCCATTAGGCTCTCATTTTAAGTTGTCAAAAGACTTATCTCGTTCATCGGATGAAGACAAGAGGTATATGGCTGATATACCTTATTCTAGTGTTGTTGGTAGTCTCATGTACGCTATGGTGTGCGCAAGACCTGATTTGGACTATGTAGTCGATGTCAGACTATGTTTTTACACTTGGCATAGGCTCAATTTCATGGAGATCAAAGCTGCAGTCTATAGTAGCTTCGTCGACTATTGAGGTTGAGTTAATATCGATTGTGGAAGCGATAAAAGAGGGATTATATCTACTTTAGATATTGGATGAGCTTTCGGTGGTGCAACAGACAGTAGAGCTATTTTCAGAAAATCAGAACACGATTCATCTTATAGAAAATCATGTCTATAATTCGCGAACGAAGCACATTGATGTCAGAGGATTCTTCCTTATTCTTGAGGAAGAACGAAGCAATATCAAGTTGGTGAAGGTAAGTACTATGGATAATCCTTCAGGTATGATGACAAAGTCGCTTCCTAAGGACAAGTTTAAGCATTACACAAACTTGATCCATTTGATTTCAATTGTTTGAGCGCCATAGAGCGCAAGACCCAACAATTCCTATGTTGGTTGTTGATGAGACCTACATATTTGAATGGAGGTGGAGTGTAGTTATTATGAAAATCAAATATGTGCCTATGAGTACTTTAGATTGAAGATATGGTGTAGAGCTTTGTGTTGGAAGAGACGAAAAGTCGATTAGAGGAAGTGATCAAAAGATATGAAGAAAAGAAGCAAATTTTTTCCAATGTCAGGAATTTAGACGTATGAGTTACTGTTCTAAATGTTTGAGTTACCGTAGTTGTTTGAGTTTTAGGTAATCAGACACCTATGTTGCTTCTAATTCTTTCTCGAGAGTTTTGTCAGACGTCTACTCCCTTGGTTAGATGCTGAGTTGTTGTTCAAACAACTTTGCGTATTGGTCAGACATTTATGTTGATGATTGTTCTATCCCGATAATTTGGTCAGACATCTAACCCCTAGGTCAGACGTCTGAGTCGCTACTTTGAGATTTTCATAGGGTATTTGTTGATTCGAATTTCGAAGGGCAGTTTTGTCATTTCGGTGTTTGTTTCTTCTATATTGATAGTGCAGATTCTTTTGATGTGATTCGATGATCTAGAGCATTTAGAACATCTATATTAGCCTCATAGTCATCTCCCTAATTATGTGTGATCATATTTCCAATAATTGTAATTAATAAAAACCTTAGCTAAATCAATTTGAGGGTTTTCTATTTTGAGTGCTCCATTTTGTAATTTCTTCAATTGAGTGATTGATTAGAGAGAGTCTCCGCATTTTGTACTCTAATCATAGAATTTTCTTAAAATCACTGGCGGTTGGAATAAAAGGTGTTGTTGGGTCTCCGTAGACGTATGATACTTATATCTAAACCACGTTATCTTATGTGTCTCTCTTATTTCTACTATTTGTCTTTTGTGATTACATATTTGAATTTGAGTTGCATCGGTATTCAAATAGGCAATACTAGATCTCAATCAAATCTCTTACGCTAATCAATTTTTCACCGCACTAGTAGTCACTGAATTATCCAGCATTTATAATGCCGAATAGCTATATTGTCAAGATTAACTACTTTTCACGTGGATTGCAATTCTGACCACACATGTTTATCCAACATAATTAATACCAGATAAAGCGGTTCATTGTTGAAGTTGGGTCAGTGTTAGTAACTAAAAGTAATATTTATTTAATAGATGAACAACCTTTCTTCGTTGGGAATGCTCTTACAATCTATGTTCTGTTGAATTTGACTATAGATTAATAAGTACTGATTCGTAATGCATTAACTAATCACTAGTATATTACCAAAACATCAAAGAAAACAGACTGAATGATAATGAAACTAACTACTAACATGGCAACTCGAACTGAAATTGCACCCGTATGATAATATCAAAATTTAAAGATAATACGAAATAATGCTCTATTCTCAAATCAAACCCAATTTCATAGTATTTATTTCTTTCCAAATTATACATTGAAGTGATTTATCATGGCATGAATTCAATCGTCCAAACCAATGAATTTTTAACTTAATAATAATTTAAATTAAGCCCAATTCTGTTTACACCACGACTTTTACCATCCATAAACCACTACTTTTTTGAAATTAATACCATTTCGGCCTTAAAGAAAAGTTCATATTTTTATACCATTTCGGGTTAATTGTGAAATTAATCATAAGCGGCTCCAGAAATTAAAAAAAAACACTTCAGTTTGATAACAATACACCCATCCACGCTCACTGCGGGGGAGGGCATTATTTTTCAAAAATAGGAAATGCTTTAGGGCCAAACGACGATACTAGTTAAACTTCTATCCATAGGCAGTATGGTACGCCTGGTTTGGACATGGATGATGTTATGTTCCGCGCTGCCATCCTGCATGGTTGAACAAAAAAACAAAAAATAAAATAACACCAGAAGGAAAAGGAAAAATGGTAAAATGACAGAGTGTAGAAGATAGAACTAGATGTGTAGAAATTTAAAAGTTGGAATTACTATTTCAACTAACAGAAAAGAACAGTATTTAGTGTAGAATTTATATTAGCCTTTGAATCACTGGAGCCTCTTGAATTTCACTTGTACAGCTATTTGCGTATGCCCCCGTTCCTTTCTACACCCTGTTGAAGTAGCATGATCCTTAAAAGTTATTTCAGGACGTGGAAGGAAAATGTTTCTGGGTGCAAATAGCTTGCACGTAGATTAATTATACATTTAACCAATCTCAACTGGTCAGTTTAATTAATTTGTGTTAACTTTATTTTGAAGAATTGAATTATCAACATAGAAGATATAATCTGACTATTTGGGGGTTAAATCTCGTAGGAAGTCCAATTAAGAACCCATGAGCAAACGTTGGCCCTAACCAAATAAAATCCAACCCAATCTAACCCAGCAATTTCAAAGAACTTGGCAGTCAAGAAAAACAACCTCTATATAAATAACCCAATTCTTTTAATTACTCAATTCCAAAACAAAAAAAAGCAAATATCAGAAGGAAAATACAATGAGAAGAGAAGGAAAGGCACATGGAATGGTGAAGACCTAACCGATCGACCAAGATCCAGACTGCAAGCCAAGGGGCAATTACTTCAACATAATACACAGCCTTCCAACCGCCGGCGTATTCACCAAAATGCCATCGAAGCCCACGAACCACTCCAAACCAAGTGGGCTAAAGGCACATAAGATGAAGGGACGCAACAAAAGTTGTTCGAAAAGATATGGACCCAAGTGCGACATTGTTTTCAATCCGGACTATGTCTTACGGAAGGTTAAGAATGTTGATTTTGAGAATGATGATTATGATTATGAAGATTGATTTGAAGAATGCTGAAATTTGTTGTTTGTACGGTTTCCTAATTGTTTATGTGAACTGCCAGGGTTTTGGAACGAATTTGATTCAAGTTTATACACTGTCTTTGTTTTTTAAGGGAGTTTATAGATTTTCTGTACTTCTATATAAACATTGATAACGGATCTAAGAATTATATTTACTATTCAGCTCGTTACACTAAATACCATAAAATAATTATATTATGAAAAATGTAAATTATAAGCAACAAAATTGTCAAGGTTTAAGATGATAAAATACATTCATGATGTAGTAAATATATATGTTTAAAGTGGTGTTGTTCACCATTTTATGGTACATTGAATATTATCCATATCTTGATATTATCTATATATATTAAAAATACTCTAATTAGTTTTTCATTTAATGTCGAAAATGCTACTATGACAAAAAAAGTTTTTGTCAAATTCCTACCAGAAACATAATCTTAGAAGGAATCACACGTCAAAATACCATATTACGCCCCTTAATTCCTCCAAATCCCCTTAAATACACTATCCTTACCTTTTGATAGAAAATTCATTTTGTCATAGTTAGAAAATCCAAAAAATAATATACCTTCCAAATCAAATGGTGTATCTTTCCTCTCCTCGTTTTCTCCACTGAAATCATTGGCGAACTTGAAGCAAAATGAAAGTGCTCAATTGCAAAATTAGTCAAAGAAAGAAGATACCTGGAGACCACTATACCAGAAAAGCCATTTTGCATTAGCATTCTCAATTTTGGATTTAGCGATCTACATTAATGTAATTAAAAGCATGTTTGGCAACTACTTGTAAGTAGTCAAAACTAATTATAAATCACTTATTGTAATTTAATTATTTAATAATTCCTTCTAAGTAGCTTACAAAAGTGACCGATAAGTTAAAAAATAAGAAGCAACAATATGTTGCTTATGACTTACAACACATTTTATAACTAGTTTCGATAAATTATTTTACCTTTCCAACTTAGAAGTCAAATTGCATCCAAACTTATAAATCACTATTTAAAACTACTTAGAAATTATTATTCAAATCTCCTTTTAAGTAGTTTCAAAATAAGTTATTGTCAAACGTGCACTAAATGTCCATAAAATCAAATCATTTCCACATTGGTGTGCTAAGGTCTAGTTTATCAATTTAGAGTTTGAAGGTAGTTAGGTTTGTTTTTGTTTAATTGGTTGTTAAAGGATTCAAGGATTCAGATGAGAAATCGAAAATTTGGATGATTTTAAATATGTTTTGTTTATTTTTTAATTTTTTAATTTTGGTTGGAATGATATCGTGCAAAATAGACAACATGTTTGCTGTAATTGGTTGATGGACTGGACGATGAAACCAAAGATCATGAGTTTGAACTCTGAAACTTAGACGATGGATCCGGTTCTACATAGATCAGTTTTTGTCAGATATAAAATATAAAGTTTAAAACCTAGACCCAACCCGATTTTCAGTTCAAGTCTGGTCGGATAGATACGGGTCCGGTTGGTTAGTAAAACAGCAAGTTTGGCGATAACAGTAAGACCAATTGTTGAATTGTGAGATATTTCATTCAAGTCAACCTTTACCCTAAAGACTAAAATAGAAAGTTTGGCAATAACAAAATGTTTTTTTAATTAAACCGACATTTGTTTAATTAATACTGTTAACAAGAAAACTTGTCAACTCCCCAAGCAAAGTTCAAAGTGTAAGTAAGCCTTTCAAAACCACCTTTCGAACCGATAAAGACAGTTTAACTTGTCAACACCCCAAAGTAAAGTTCAAAGTGTAAGTAAGCCTTTCGAAACCACCATTCAAACAAATGAATATAGTTTATACCTTTCAAATTCCTTTACCCAAACTATCTAGAAGACTTTGATCTTCTTTAAGTCCACCTTACGAAAAGGTTGCGGCAATTGAAACTCCTTCTAAACAGCCTACCGACACGGTCGAGACACTTGAATCTCTTATGACAATACCTTTCAAACTAGTTGAATTGGCTTAGGTCCCAATTGAAACCTCCTTTTGAAGTGGTCAGGGTAGCCTAAGGTTAGGATCTAATGATATAAGGGTTTTAATTGAATTAAAGGGTTTTGACTCCTTCGAAAGGTAACCTTTCGATCACATTGATACAAGTAGATCATAACCAGAATCACATAGAAACATTAGATCAGCTAATATATCTAAAATGCCATATACTCACTTTGATAATATTTTCCTTTATTGCTTAAAGCTTAAGTAATACAAAGAAGTCCAATCCCCAATCTAATTTTAGAATTAGTGTTTACAAATTTGAGAAAGAATAAGTATGAAGTGAATGGGATCATATCCCCTAAACCATACCCCTAGGGTCTTATTTATAGGTGCAGGTTGGCCCCTTTCGAATTGATCCTCTCGACTTAGTCGAAAGGGTGCCTTGGAGACCTATCATTGCTGTTAACATCAGGGCGTCCTTTTACTTTGCTTTTAAATTGAACTTGAATGCTTTCGAGCTGGTCGAAAGATGTAGATGCGCTCTCCACTTTGTTGTTGATGTGTTGTTGCAAGTAGGAAAGGATATGGGCTTTTGATTCTGTCGGTAGGTGAATTTTTGGGCATCGAAGGAGTTGGAATGTAGTAGAAGGTATATATGCCTTTTGATATTCCCAAATGGACCTTGACCGTTCATTTAATTTTGTCGGATAGCTTTCCCTGCATTCGCTTCTCTTATAAATCACACTTCCTTCTCCTCTTTTTCATTTACCTGCAATCAAGAAACTCAAAGCAAGAATTAAAATTTTCAACTTCTTATTAAATTCCAGATCTTAGTAAACGCGAATTCAAATTCGAGGTATACATCTATTGTTTATGTTTAATCTTCAATTTAGGGTTTGAGTTTGTATTATTGCTTTAATTTTTGAGAATGATTCAAGTTTTTCGTTCGTATAAAATTATCTTTAAATTCATTTTTTATGTCGATTTCGCTCAGTCTATGGTATAGATTTTGGGTTTGAATTTGAATTCATCAGACTTGAGAGCTATTTGTCATTGTTATGCATGGACCCAAGTTCGAACTCTATTGCAATTTATTCTAACTCGTTTGGAAGGAATCCTTTTTTTAAATCAATTATGCTTCGAGCTTGAATTTGGAGTTTTCGTTGTTGTCGGATGTAAATTAATGCTCGAATCAATTTGATTGTTAGCTTCTAGAAGCATTGGGTTAAAAATTGAATTAGGGAGAAAATTCTTTTCTAGTGGCTTCAAGGAAAAGGTTAAGTTGTACAAATTAGAACTCAATATTGTAATTCAATTTTTCAACCCTTTCAAAGGGGGTGAGGCGGTTAACTCCGCTGTACTTTTCAATCTCTTTTGAAGGGGTTAAAAGGAAGTCAAGCATCTACCTTTAAATGACACTTTCGAAGGTGTTGACGTGGTTGACAAGAGATGGACTTCTTCGAAAGAAAAAATTTGTTTTGACATATTCTGACACCTTTAGAAGAAGTCATTTTAAATGGTTTAATTTAATGGCTACACAACATATATTTTCAAAATCCCAACCCTTTTTTAAAGATTCAAAACTTAATGTATATAAAAGCGAATTTAATTTGTCATTGGACTTTATTTCGAGTAAATCATGCTTAATTATGATTTACTCTAGAAGTTGTTAAAAGTTATAAATTTATACTTCCTATCATCAACTGGACTAAAAATAGTACATTTTGCTAAAGTTAAAAACTTTATCAAGCTTTTCGACTTGATCGAAACCCCCTAAATTGAGACAAGCCGAGTTGTTTGTATGCTTTTGGAACTCTACCTCCCCCTTTCGACTTACTCGAAACCCATTGTAGTTAACAGTAATATATCTATCAATTTCTCAATACAAACTCTATAGAAACATTCCAAGGCCTTTTAATTTATATTAAAATCACTTAGATCCAATTTTTTCGACCTAAAGAGAGTGTAGTATTTCAGCAATATTCATATTCCCTAAGTAAAATAAAATATGTGAAATTCGACATTATTGAAACCCACAAATTTTATTGTCGAAAAGTTTATTTGATTTGATTATGGAATGTTGTTAATAGTTCTCACAATATATATACATATATTCAAATTAGTATTGTTGGGTTAGTTGTACTTATTATTAATAATAAAATTTCGAGCTTCCGACATTGCCGAAGGGGTGTGTTTAGGTGTTTCTATTCCATCCACTCCTTCGATGTCGTCGAAAGCTCTTTGAATTTCATGATCCAAATTTACTTTAACACTCTTTCGAAGATATGGAATTATATATCTTGGTGGATATTTGAATTATTGCAATAGGCTTTTGATATCTTTGAAAGGTATTAATAATGAAATAAATGATAACTTATAACAAAATGGTTTCACCTAATAGGGTCATGGGTTGGAAAAAGACTTCCAAGAAACTTGAAGAGGATATAGCTTTAGAAGCAGAATCCTCACCAAAAAAGGTTGAAGCCATCTCACGACATTCTCCGATATCTTCTCAAGATGAAGTTGACGTCATTCTTAATGACTTCAGAATTACAGGAGTGGAAGCTATTCCTCTTGGTGATAGTGATACTATCCAGAATTCCCCCGAATGATATTTTGCTTATACTGTCATCCACGAAGAAGCCACTAATATTGACGTTGGAGAACAAGAAGGTAAAACGGAGGTCCTACAAACTTCAATTCCCATTTCTCAGGTATGTGATTCTTTATCTGAGTGGCTTTCACTTTCAAGGTAACAATAGTTAATAACTTTTTAATTTAGATAAAAAGAAAATCCATTCAACTTTTTAAAACCAAGCTTAAAAGAAAACAAGTGAAAATAAATAGCTTATATAGGGAGTTAGATAAACAACTAAAAGAACATAATTCACTCTTTGACAAGTATTATAAGATTAATAAGAGCGTCGTTGTATTAGTATCCTTTAAAGAACAAGAAGCTGCCCCCCGACTAAAAAGGGCGCGTCTTCGATATGACAAACTCTTGGAAGAGAACCGATAATTACTAACACTCTTTTGGATGTTGATTGAAGACAAGGATATTCTAATGGGCTTTTTATACATAGCTTATTCTAGACACACAATCGTACATTTTTCATACTTAGGTGATTTTAGCGGGGGTCTACCTAGACGTTTATACAGGGGATACTTTAATGAATTTGGATCTGACCCACATCTGGGAGCTTGTTGAAATTTACCACGAGTCAAATCAATCCCTCGTGAATTGCCTCCGAAAAAACTAAAATATTCTAAGGATAAATTTATTTCCGAGTTATTCAAAAAAATTAGTTTTGTATGAACCAGATGAACATTTGTAATTATGTAATGTGAATTTTCAATATTAGTCTCCTTTTATACTTAGTTGTATTTTGTTATGTTATTACAGAATACATCTCTCTAGCTATTCTATTTAAAGAGATTATTTAAGCAAACATGTCAAATTAAGAAGTGACTATTTAGAAAAGGCTTCGCTCTTGAAATCCTCAAAATTAGCTAGATATTGCTTTCTTAGAGATCTTCAGAGACTTTATATGCAACATCCCCGCCTTCGTTTTGATTTTCCTGGTGAAGAAAAGGAAAGGCTTCTCGAGGAAATCCGAACATATCATATCAAATTAATATGCGGTCGTGATAATCCTCCTACCGGAGAATGAGATTATAGCAAATGTCCTCCAATTATTACCCAAGAAGGATTTAACGCCCCTTTTGATTCAATAATTAATCTTTCGGCTATCTTTGAACCAAGTTAAGAAAGCCATTTCCCAACTTTAAGTGTAATAAAAAAATTGTTTGATTGTGACAATGAGGTTTGTTTTGTTTCTTCTTGAGTTGTAACCTCTATTATTGTAATAAAAGAAATCTGTTGTTCGAGTGTTAACTTTGTTTCTTGTTTGTTTAAATAGGAGTTATAGTCAGATACTACACAGCTCTCATTAGATTCACTATCCCATTTTACTAGCATTAGAGATAGATTGGTAGCGGATTTTAAAAAGAGGAGCTTACTTAAAGATCCATTGACTGCTCATCTCCAAGGCAACACCGAAGCGTTGGAATGGTGCAGGAAATTTCTGCTTAAAAAGACAATTACTAGAGATCATAGAGATCAAATCGCTAAGCTTGAAGAAGATATCTAGAATAAGAATGAAATAGTTTCCCAATTAAAGCGGCAAGATAAATCAAATCCTTTAATCGATTTTGACCACGAGATGTCTAAACTCTTTCAACAGGTAGGCGATTTTGAAACAAAAGTAAAAGATAGTCAAGATCAATGCAAGTCTGTGGAATTTATCATGGGGGACAACATTCCAAATATCAATTTACTGACTTCTCCAATAACCTCATCTGCTGTGGAATCAACAAGGTCTTCATCTCTAGTAATTAAAAAATTCCCTGCTACGACAAACCCTCCCTCAGGTTTAAATGAGAAAGCAGTGTGTGAACGGTGTAGGAAGGTCAAATTTGAAATGATGAGATATTTTGATGATCAACAGAGGGTAAGATATTCGCAATGCATTAATGAATATGGAGCTAAGTTTCAAAAACTTGAACGTGAAAAGTATCTTCTTTAAAAACGTATTGCTGATTCAGATAGACAAAGCAAAATCCTCGAAGGTGCGAACAAAGCTTTCAACCACGCTTTAAAGACTAGTATTGAATCTACTAATGATGCTGATGAAATAAGGAAAAAGGAAAAGAAACTTAAAAAATTCTTTGTATAGCCATTCGCTATGTTGTTGGTCCTTTAGTTGCTGAAAATCTAGATAAGGTTGTTCAAGATTTGTGAAACATACACTTGTGCTATATACTTGTAAATAATTTTATAAATTGTGTAAATTATGGAAATATCACCTGGTCTGTGGCCTCTTCTTTCTAAATCTACTTTCTGTATCTTTGACTATGGTTTTTGTATTTGTTGATCCATTCGGTCTTCCTTATTGATCTTATCTTCCTGCAAAGTACACAGTAAACAATATTTCTTATCATCAACTTGAAATTTATGTAAGAATTTGTTCAGTAGTTTTTCCATATTATTAGTAATAGTATTAATAATTCAAAAATCCAAGTAACGAAAGTTAGTAAATCATAAACAAGTGAGAAGTAAATCCATAATTGGATATGGTTGAATGTCTTGAGTCCTAACTTTGGTAATGATGAGAGAGAGCCAGGAATCTGACTCTAACTATATTAATATAAAACCAAAAATCTAGTTATAGAAATAATAGAGAACCAGAAATCCAACTTTGTATTATTTATAGAAGTTTAGAAATTCCTCTTCCGGAAATAACTGATAGAAAGCCAAGAATAATCGTATCATAATAAGTTTCTAGAGATCATCATCTGGAATTAAGTCATGGAAGATTAGGAACCCTTTTTCCTGGACAAATAATATTTGTCCAGAAACCCTTATCTGGAAACAATAGAAGACCAAAAACCCACATTAGTGCATTGGTAAGATATATCTAGAAACTAGAAGAACACCAGAAGTCCATAATAGAGGTCTTAATATTAAAGGTCCTGAAGCCTAAATTCAAGCATTAATGAGCAAAGTCCAGAAATCAATAGTAAGAGTCCTGAAACCCATATTCGGGTATTAATAAGTGCAGTCCGGAAATAATAGTAATGGACCCGAAACATAGATTCGGGTATTAATAAGTGAAATCAAGAAATTCTCTTTTGGAAATTAGTTAAAGGCTATAGGTTCTTATTTGAGCCTTCTATTCTACGTAACTCATCGGGTTTTGATTCTTTTGACATGTGCCACCCTTTAGGCCTCGTATGTTTTCATTGTTTGATGTGCCGCTTCTTTGGCTAGTACGTCTTAGTCCATTGTTGTCTAGTGCGCTTGGTTAGCTTATCCACAAGCAGGACTCAAAGACTTACCGACCTCCCTCCAAGAGGCGCTCCAGCCAGGCCTTATAGGCAGGACTAAAGGCTTGTTCGGTGCCTTGGCCAAGCAATAGCATGGCGGGACCAAGGGCTTACTCCGTCCTTCCTCCAGGAGGTGCTCCGGGTAGGCCACAACATGGCGGTACTGAAGGCTTGTTCGGTGTTTTGGCTAGGCCATAGCGTGGTGTAATGAAGGGCTTACTCCGTCCTTCTAGGAGGCGCCTTAATCAGGCCATAACGTGGCGCGGTCAAGGGCATGTTGATGCTTTAACTTGGCCATAGCTTTTCGCGGATAAAGGCTTACTCTAACCTCCCTCCAGGAGGCTCTTTGAGTTGGCCAACCCGGCGCGGACAAAGGCTTTGACCGTTTAAGGTAATTTCCAAATTTAAGGAGAATTCTACTCGTGACCATGTAGATTTTTTCTTAAAGAAGTGGTGCTTTATTGAATTCGATTAAGATCACTTTACAAATCCATTAATTTTGCCTTGTTTGTAAAATTTGATCACCATTTCCTCAAGTGGTCTACATTGATTTGTTTCGTGCCCATTCATCATGTGATAGTGGCAGTAGGATCCTCCCCGATTTCTTTCATATTTAGGATTTTTCTTCTAAGATGGCCAATAGTTGAGTACCTCCTTGGTTAGTAAATAAACATTCTCAATCGATGTAGTTAGATTGCATTCCTTAAGAAGTCTCAAATTAAAGCTTGTCGTTTGAGGATGGTTTCTAGATTTTTTATTGCTTGGTTCTGAAGCTTCACCTTCAACGACCAATTTCCTTTCCAAAACCTTCTAAAGCTCACATGTAGGCAATATCCCACTTGTTTCTTGATGCCATTTTTGTGCAAAGGTGTTGTAATCAGCCATCATCCCTTCTTCAAAGAAAGTGCATTTGGTATAGAATTGAATTGTCTTCTTTATTTGGTTAAACAAGTTATCACACTTATGTTTTGTTCCCCCTAAGACAAAGATATGTGTAGGGCCAATGTGAATGGGGTTTAAACTCCACTTGTTTGGATCATAAGATTCGGCTCTCTTTCTCTTTATGATCCTTAAAGCATCCAATCTCAACTGTTATCTGGGTTTTTAACCCAGCAGGACCCAGTAGAATATGGAACAATCCCATCACATTATAATGGCATAGAACTTAACCAAAAAGGCTAAGGTAAGGAGTTGATGAGAGCCAAATCATAATTCTAAAGCAACGACCAGGTTCAACTGAACCAAGAAGCTAGCGTCAGTTCAGTCTAGTCGGCAAACAAAGCAGAATCAGCCAGTAGATCGTCATCAAGACGGAGTAATGTGCAACGATACTATGCAAACAACTACGATAAAAGACTATAGAAACATCTCTAATTCCAAACTTCAGAAAAATCCTAAGTGCTTGGATCATCAGCAACCCGTACCTCTGCTCAAACCATCAAACAAATTAGATATGGAACACTACCAAAAGGAGGCAAGATTTGGTCCGCAAAACGAACCAAAGCCCCCCTAGGTCGCCTGTAACCTACCTGCATGCTGATGAAGACATGCATGGCCTAGAAGTTCTCCGATCTCTATAAATACCATCCTACCTTCAACACAAAGAGGATCTTCTCCGGACTGGTTGCTAAAGCTCTACTGGAATTATTCTTCACTCTCTATCTCCCTCACAACAATATCCAAAGGAATTCACTGTGATTCTCCAGTGGATTCCAACTCTGATATTCAATCTAGCTAAAGATAATCAAAGCCTTGTAATCAAACATCTCTTCTAACAGCAATCAGTCTATAAGGAAAATTATAAAGTGGGTGTAGGCTTCATTAATAGCCGAACCACTATAAAAATTCTATGTCTTCTTTCTTTTACTGTTCTTTTCTTATATCTGTGATCTGTGATATTGCTCTATCAGAAGACGACTAGTGCTTTCAAACTCTAGCCAGGGTGTTGATCCATCTTTTGGGTTAACATCAACAATTGCTCTTCATATAGTTTAGAATCTTCAATAGTTCCATGAGGGAATCCAATTAAGTGTGGCTCAGAGGATCCTTGCTCGGACTTTCCAATTTTACTAAGCATGGTGGTGTAAAGCCTAAAATAGGTAAGTTTGGAATAGAAAGAGGTTAGAGAAAAAATAAAGTTGGGAGTTCAACAAGGTCAGAGGTTCGAGCCTTCCTTCTAGCGCCAAAATATTAACAAGAAAACTTGTCAACACCCCAAAGCAAAGTTCAAAGTGCAAGTGAGCCTTTCAAAATCACCTTTCAAACAGATGAAGATAGTTTAACTTGTCAACACCCAAAGCAAAGTTCAATGTGTAAGTAAGCCTTTCGAAACCACCTTTCGAACAGATGAAGAGAGTTTATACCTTTTGAATCCCTTTACCCAAACAATCTAGAAGACTTTGATCTCCTTTAAGTCCACTATTTGAAAAGGTTGCGACAATTGAAACTCCTTCTAAACAACCTACCGACATGGTCGAGACACTTGACTCTCTTATGAAAATACATTTCGAACTAGTTGAATTGGCTTAGATTCCAATCGAAACCTCCTTTTGAAGTGGTCAGGGTAGCCTAAGGTTAGGATCTAATGATCTAAGGGTTTTATTTGAATTAAAGGATTTTGACTCCTTCGAAAGGCAACCCTTTGATCACATTGATACAAAAAGATCATAACCAGAATCACACAGAAACATTAGATCAGCTAATATATCTAAAAATGACATATACTCGCTTTGATAATATTTTTCCTTTATTGCTTGAAGCTTAAGTAATACAAAGAAGTCAAATCCCCAATCTAATTTTAGAATTAGGGTTTACAAATTCGAGAAAGAATAAGTGTTGAGTGAATGGGATCAGATCCTCTAAACCATAACCCTAAGGTCTTATTTATAGGCGTGGGTTGGCCCCTTTCGAATCGGTCCTCTCGACTTAGTCGAAAGGGTGCCTTGGAGACCTTTCGTTGCTGTTAACATCAGGGCGTCCTTCTACTTTGCTTTTAAATTGAACTTGAATACTTTCAAGCCGGTCAAAAGGTGTAAATGCGCTCTCCACTTTGTTGTTGATGTGTTGTTGCAAGTAGGAAAGTATATGGGCTTTTGATTTTATCGATAGGTGAATCTTTGGGGCTTCGAAGGAGTTGGAATGTAGTAGAAGGTTTAAATGCGAAAGATAGCCATTCGAAATATACTTGTTGATTGATGCGGAACCCCATCCTCTGGTATATGAGAATCCCATATTAAACTTAAGTAAGCTTTCTTTTATAATTGTGAATGGTCTCAACTAGTTCGAAAGGCAAATTTATGCTTTCGAATGGGTAGCTCTGGCCAAATGTTCTTCTATGGAATGTGAATGAAGGCGAAACTCACTGTTTCAAAGGGTTTGGCGCGCATGTGAAAGCTAGTAATATGTTGCTTTTGAAAGGTATTCCTCAGCTCATTCGAAACATCTTCTTGCATGCGGAAGCAACCGTTTCGAATGGAAACAATTGAAGCGAAAGGGTGCTCTTATCCCCTTTTGACCTCTTCGAAAGCTCATAGCACATCCAACTTTTGCAGAAGCATCCCTTCGACTCTTTCGAAAGGTTTTGTTAAGGCTATCATTCATTGTGAATCTCTCTTTTATATTCTTCATGGTTTCGACAAGGTTGAACTAAAGATTAATGGTAACAAATACATAACTTTCTCAACATCTTGTGCCTAGTAGGGAGTTCTCTCATATCTATTATCACGACCTTCACTTGTAATAAACTCATCGGCTTTCAATTTTTCAAATAACTCTCTATTTTTTTGATTAAGCATCCTTGGATCGGAAGAAGGCAGGGTCAGCCCAAGTTTATTTTAGGCCATGGGCACAAGTACAGTTTGGACCCTTCTATATAAATATAACTTATTAATAAAATTACCTTGATTTAGGAAAAACCAGCATATACATAGTTTAAATAAAAATATACAATTTTACATAAATGGTACTGCAATTTTAATCTAATTCTGTCAGGTTTTATACTAAACCAAAAAGGTTAACTTTAACATAGTTTATTTGTTACATGTCTATTAATTAGCATAATACAATGCATAAACTATCCACTTTAAGAATGCAAATTACTTATTTTTCAACTATTCGAATAAGTAGTCGGTATCCTTTTTCTTTTGCAAATCTAATACACAAATCAAAATGAGGGGAACAAATCTAATTAGAAAAGATAGCAAATTAATGGCATATAGTTTTCTGTCCATACGACTCAAGTGGATTATTTACCTGTTGATATGACTTACACATTGATGCAATTTGACCTCTTCCTTAGATTTCAGTTCTTTAACCAGCCTTCCGAATTCAAAAATAGTTTTTAGTTTTTAGTTTCTAAAATATTTTTTTGGCTCGTGATGGCCTGAATCGAAGTTGTTCGACTTTGATAAGGTTTTTATCTCCACATTAACTATGACTTCTTTGCTAAAAACTATATTTTTAACGCTAAAAATGTACGCTAACACCCCGGTGTGAGTTGTGATATAGCGAAAGCACCACCCGTTGGTACGGGAACTAAAAGCAAGCAGAAAATAGTAGAAAACAGTAAAAGAGACAACAATTTTATAGTGGTTCGGCTCAAAATCAAGCCTACGTCCACTAAATCTCTTCTATCGCTGATTTGATTACAACTTTTACAATAATTCTTCAGTTACAACACAATGAAGACAGGTAGTTAGAACTTTGATGCAGAAAAGCTCTTTGAATTCATATCGAATGAACTTGATCTTTTCCGAAGGTTCTTTGAAGTGTCTTTTGCCTTTGAAGTGTTGAAGCAAGTAGAGAAAACAGCAGAGTCTTGGCGTTCCAAAAATTCGTCCCCTTTTAAGTGTGGAGTAGGCGGGGTATTTATAGGAGAAACTGGGCTTAGGTCGGCCATGTTTTAGGTCATGAGAGACCTAAGAAGTTGCGACCTAAGAGCCATCCCAAGGTAGCATAAGTCGTTGGCGACTTAATGGAGCCATCTTGGACGAGATATATGTTGTGAGCAACTTAGCATGTGTAGTTCAAAAGTTATCTCGGTTGGTTTAGGTCGTTAGCGACCTAAAGGAAGAGGCAGTGAGCACGTGGCTTAACTCTGGAGCTTGCTAGGTCGTTAGGTCGCTCCTGCTTTAACTCGTTAGGTCGTTGCCTTTACTCAGCTGCTAGGTCGTTAGGTTGTTGCCTTTACTCAGCTGCTAGGTCGTTAATCCGTTGAATCGCAGGAGTCTTTAGGTCGTTAGGTCGCTAGTGCTTCTTAAGTCGTTGAGTCGTGCCATATTAGGTCGCTCTGTGCTTTAGGTCGTTAGGTCGTTGCCTTGTTACGGATCATTAAGTCGTTTATGCATTGGATAGTTAAGTCACTTATTCCCTTAAGTCGTTGAGTCCAGTAGGTCGCTAAGTCGTGAATAGAAGAGGGTTAACACTTGCCCGTCGAAGTATATGCCTAGGAGCTAGGTCGTGTGCTTCGATACCTCTTAACTTGCGCCATCCTGAGTCGCTAAGTCGTGAGCGACTTATGAAAGAGATAGGTCGTTCGTGCCGATTCGAGTTCCACTGCCCTTGTATATAAGTCGCTTAAATCTTTCCTTCTTCTCTTCACCTGTTCTAACATTCTAACCCGCCATTGAAGAATTTTCGAGCTTTCGAAGAAGAATTCAAACTAACCAGTCGTCGATCATCTACATCATCAACTACGTAAGTGAATCCGACCATTATCCAACCACGACCATCGCCGAATCATGAATCCCCCATTTTCCTATCCCGATCCGATTTCACATACCGCATTTCACCACGAGTTATGTTACGATCGATTTTCGATCGTTATTGAACATGTTGTTGTTGTAATTCGTGAGAGCATAGTAGTGCATCGGATTTGTGATGGATCTGAGGCAATTTGAATCGGTTTTGGATGATCTGGCGGTGTGGAGAGATGGTGGATTTTATTGTGGATATGCTAACGGGTTAACGGGTTAGTGAGTTAGGCAAGTTGTTGAATGAAGAGGAGTTAGCGGGTTAAGGAGAGTTAGGTAGTGCTCGACTTAGGGGCTTTGAACGACCTAGGGCTTAGCAGTTTGGACAAGAACCACGCGACCTAACTTAGTGAACAACTTAACGACTTAGCATCCAATTCCTGAACAACATAAGGGACTGTATCTCAACTTGCCAGAATAGCATATGACTTAAAGCAGAACGACTTAAAGAATCAGCGACCTAACTTAACCCGCAACATAGCTTTAACTTGTAGGAATATAACTGATGAACTCCATAACTCAAGCAAAGCCACTTAGGGAAGCCCGACCTATGTTAGGTCGTCTGGACATGATCTGGACGACCTAAAGAGTCTCGAGCTAACTTAAGTCGTTCCTACGACTTAGAGAAAGAACAGGACTTGAACACTTGCAAAATTTGCCAGAACTTGATTGAACTTCCAACTTGAACTGCCAAAATGAACTGCTTGAACTTGTTGCACTCTTTCACAGATTATATTGGCTTTTAAGCTAACAAACTGTTAAATACAACATTTGCAGAAAACTAGGACGAATATACTCATCATCGATTGTCCACATCGAGTGACGGATTAGGTCAAAGAGCTAATATTTTACTTAAGTAAAATAATATGAATCTAATTAAAAGTGAAATGATGTGAATCAACTGACTTAAATGGAGCATCAACGCAAAATTCATACAGTTATAACTGTTTATCACTAAATATTATCTGCATTGATACTACACTTAATTTTGATCCAATAACAAGCCTTGAACCTTCCTGAATTGACGTGCGCCAACCAGTATTATTTCAAGTTTTACTTTATTTACTTGTTATTTCAGTAGCTTTGCACAACACTTCACACGCTTTTAGGAAACGTGCACCTTCATATTTGAATATCCAGTTCCTTGTGTAGAATGGCTTCTCAACAAGTACAAGAAGATATAGTAGATCGGACCGATGAAGTTTTCTCGATTGCTGACCCTATGGATAATCCTCCGGAAAGAGTTCCAACTTCATTGAACCAACGGACCTTCAACCAGCTATATATTCAATTTGGCATTGCTAAAGCAGATGCTCTGCTCCCAGGGGTAAATGACACTGCCGATGGGCCGCCACATGGCTTCATTGCAGTCAATCGTCAAATGTGCCTGAATGGAGCTATTCCCCCCTTCAATGACTTTCTTAGAACACTTCTCCTCCGATTAACTATTTCTCCATTCCAGTTGCACCCTAATGGCTATGCCATTTTGATGGGGTTGTGTGTACTATTTAGGGGCACGCTTGACCGCCTCCCAAGCTTCGAGGAAATTTGCTACCTGTGTTCATTTGGGAAGAACAAAGATCACCCTTCTATTACTCTCGTAAGGAGCACAAGAAACCGCAAGTTAATTACGGATCTGCCAGAGAGCGCTCATGGGTTTTTAAACCAATTCTTCTATGTCTGTTGCCCTCCGTGATTCTACGGCATCTGGAGAGTAGGAAGTAAGACTACCTATCTCCATTTACTTCATTTATGAGCTTTTTCAAAATTCGAGTTGTCAAGTGCTAACTTCATTTTTCACTTTTGCAGCTCTTCCTCCTCCCTCTAAAGACTCTAGTCACAAACCGACTATCGAGAGGTTGAGTAACGTAGCTGCCAATGAGAGAAGTATTAAGCTTATACAGAGGAACGAAGTTTTGCATCGATTTGGACTCCTGCACTCTTCTTGATCCATCCAATCCCGTGATGCCCCCAGCTCTCAAGCAGAAGCGTCAAATGCCCCAGCCCCCGCAGAAGAATTTGCATCGAAGGAACCTATTGTGGAGACTTCATTAGTGAAATTTTCCAGTTCTACTGATGGCGTGGGGTTATCTGGCAAATACAAACTTCCCCCGGTTATTGAAGAAGAGGAATCTCCTCAATATTCTGGGAAGGCTACTAAAGAGGCTGATAAGGAAGCTGAGAAAGAAAGTTCCGCTAGGCATGATGGTGATGATATTTTTGGAGAACTGAGCGATTTTATAATGACTTCCTAGGAGCTCTTTAAAGATGAAACCAACACTCCTAAACTTGCTTCTCCCACGATCGAAGCGACATCCGTCCTGCGATCACTTCCATCAACCCAGGAGTTGACTCCTACCGCAAAAGTCGGCATCACTCCTAAGCCAAAGAGTGGTTTGTAGCTTGACGCGCGTAGTTCGCACGCCACACACACTTAGGATTTTTGGCAATTATGAGCACTTAGCTTCTTTATTTCAGAGATTTCTAAATTTTGTTTCTTCTTCACTTTCTGGTTCTCCCATGGGACGCAGCGGCTCATATTACGATGACTTTCAACGCTATGCAAGGCGTGATTCTTATGACCTCCGGTGCTATCTTCCTGCCCCTCGGGAGACTGATGAGGAAAGAGCGGCTAGGAAAGCTCGTGAAAGGCAGGCTTATGAGGAGCGGTATGGAAGAAGGGACGACCGTCATGATTCTTACCAAAGGGATGATGACTCCCATAAGAGGAAGTCTCATGATGACAAGGGGAAGAGTCATATAGCTGAAGATTCAAGCAAGCGAGCCAAGCTCGGCGACAAGTCTTCAGCTGAAATTTCTCAAGTGCCCGCTGCTTCTATCTCTTTAGACATCCCTTCCAACTCTCCTGCCCTCAAAAAAGCTGAAATTCAATCAATCATTAATAGGCCTCCTTATCAAGTTGAGAAGCCTCCGTATGTACTCCAAAGCCGATTTCCGCATTGGTGCTTGAAAGGAGTACGTTTCGATCTGGACTTGGTTCCAATTGATAAACAATCCATGCTAAGAAATCTTGACGCCGTCAAGCTTGATATTGAAAGAATGTCTGGATGGCATAAACTAGTTGACGAGCTCCAAAGAGTAAATCATGCAAATCTTGAGGCTATGCTGACCATGGAGAACGATAAGTCTGAGTGGCAAAAAGTTCTTGATCAGCATGATGAAGAGATGAAGAGCATCAACGCCTACAACGAGGAGCTTGAGGCTAAAGTTAAGAAACTTAAAGATGATCTTGCCACCTCTTCCACTTCTTATACACAAAAGGAAGAGGTTCTCCAAAAGCAAGTAAGAGACGCCCACGCCACTCAACGAGATGCTGAGGCTAAACTTGAAGCGGAGCGGAAAATTGTAGAAATTTATCGCAAAGATGCTACTCAGCTGCGGGAAAAAAGTAGCTCCCAAGATATGGAGATTACAAAGTTAAAGACCCAGCTTGCTAAGGCTGAAAAAGAGCGTGATGAGGCCATCGCTGGAAAAGCAGCAGCTGAACAATCACATGAGGCGACTAAGGCCAACGTTAGCTCTACTCTTTTCGAGTTTTATGTTCTCAGCGTCTTAGGGCGCGACAGTCTTTCTTTTTTGGGCCCAAAGTACGAGGTTACATTGGCTGAAGTGTGTGAGGCAGCAGTTGAAGTGCTTAGAGATGCTGGCTACACTGAGGAGGATTTTGAGGCTCATTATTTGGACGATGAGGGTCGCGCCGCCCTTGCCAGAGGGAAAGAACAACTTGCCAATCAGCGAGCCGAAGCAGCGGAAGGAGAGTGTCCAGGGAAGGCACCTTTGACCGACCCAACCCGTCCTTCGTCTTCGGTCGATATTGATATTATTGGCTCCAGTTCCTTCTCTCCGCCTCCTGCTAAAGCCGAAACCAAAGCTAAAACTGCTCATGTCGAAGATGAGGCCCAAGAAAGCACCGAACCCCAAGATTATGAAATTGACGTGATAAAGCCAACCCCTCCAAGTAACTTCAACATTGATTTAGCTCAAGTGGACTACTCGTTTGCTTCTCATGAGCTCGATGAATTTCTTGCTTATTACTTAAGCCTCGACGTTCCACTATCTCCTCTCTTTTGCGAGGAATACTGATGTTTAACTTTTCTTCTTCTGTAGTGAAATCAATAAGTGCTATACAGGCTTCGCCTCCTCCCGTTGTTGCCCCTCCACCTCTTCAAGTTACTCCTCCTTCTGCTTCTCAACCGGGATCACAAGAAGAACAAATAGAAGCTCTTCAAGGCTTAGATGACCCAGCGGCTTTACAAGAGCAGAAAGCTAAAGAACTTGAGGAGGGTGAGAGGACCCTGGAGAAATTTACTGCCGATGATACAAAGCTTTCTGATCTTATCTCTCTGGGCAGCGAATCTTCTTCAAAGAAGAGGGGAAAGCATGGAATTTCAAAGAAAAAGAAAGGCGCTTCTGCTGGTGATGAGAAAGCAGACACTTCCGCTAGCGATAAGACAGAAGAGGACCTGATTGCACCTCTTTCTCCTTCTTCCACGACTCGTTCAGGCCGACTCAAGAAGTTAACCATTAGGCCAGGCGAGGGCTCCAAAGGTGGCGGGAAGAAGAAGTGATGAGTATGATTTTATCCTTTTTTGTTCTGCTTTTTTGCTTTTTGCTTGTATATAAAGACTTGTATCGACTGGAGATTGTGCGGGTACCGGCCCCCGCTTTTTGAAACCTGCACATGTGTACAAATTTTTTATAGTATGGAATAAAATAATTCTTCTTACTTGTACAATCTTTTGTCTGTATTTGTGAATGCATTTATTCCCTATTTTAGCACAAGTTTCTTTATTTTATTTGTATGATACTGCAGTGAGCTCGTGGTATGCTGTTTGAGCGTTGTTTTTATTAATGTAGCTATATTTCCCCATACCACGGCTTATTGCAATATTCTCCATTTTGAAAAGACTTGTACTCTTATTCTAGAGAATAATTCTTCCGTTTTGAGGAAATATTATTCTGCTTTAGTAGAGTGTGCTTTGTATCGGAGAAGTTTTCTCTCTTTTTTTTTACACTTCAACTTTCGAAGATGGTCACTTTTATTTTTGAAAAGTGGATTCCCCTACGCGGTGAAGCGGGCCTCCGTAGAGGGCATTGATTTGTTTGCCAGAAAGTTATATCTCATCGCTCAATGGGTCCATGGGATAAGCGTCAGCTGCTTTATCGGATATTTGGTTTGCACAAACGATCGCGAGCAGTTAACTGCGGCCTAGAACCTTCTTTTTGAGAAGGTGCCCCTTCGGTGGTTCCATCAGCGACTTTTTTCAAGAGATAACATTTCTTTTTCTTTTTTTTGGGTGCGCCTCGTTAGAGGGCTTTATTTGGCACTTCAACTTGTGGAAGTGTGCCTCCGAAGAGGGCTTTATTTGGCACTTCAACTTTTTTGGGGAAGAATGTTCCCATGAGAGTAGAAGTGTGCCTCCGAAGAGGGCTTCATTTGGCACTTCAACTTTTTTGGGGAAGAATGTTCCCATGAGAGTAGAAGTGTGCCTCCGAAGAGGGCTTTATTTGTTGGTTGAAAGTTATTTCTCATAGTTAAATGGATCCACGGGGCGGACGCAAGCCACCTAATTGGATGTTTGTTTGCACAAATGATCGCAATTAACTAGCAAGGGCCCGGTGCCTTCACTTTGGGAAGGTGCCCCTTCGGTGGTACCACCAACCTTTTTGTTTGAGAAAAAACATTTAATTTTTCGGCGTGCCTCGTTAGAGGGCTTTATTTGGCACTTCAACTTTTTTGGGGAAGAATGTTCCCATGAGAGTAGAAGTGTGCCTCCGAAGAGGGCTTTATTTGGCACTTCAACTTTTTTTGGGGAAGAATGTTCTCATGAGAGTAGAAGTGTGCCTCTGAAGAGGGCTTTATTTGTTTGCCTGAAAGTTATTTCTCACAGTTAAATGGATCCACGGGGCGGACACAAGCCACCTAATTGGATGTTTGTTTGCACAAATGATCGCAATTAACTAGCAAGGGCCCGGTGCCTTCACTTTGGGAAGGTTCCCCTTCGGTGGTACCACCAACCTTTTTGTTTGAGAAAAACATTTCATTTTGGCTGTCTTTGACTGCTTGCCCATGTCTTTTCACCATCTGTTACTTAGCGATTCCTCGTTATCACTCCTATGTACATGTTCCTTTCTTTTGCAGGTTGTTTGATTCTTCCAGAGAAGTGTACTTCATTTTTAAGTTAATCCATGGAGCAGACGCAAGCTACTTAACCGGATGTCTGTTTGCACAAATGATCGCAATCAGTTAGCAAGGGCCTGGAACCTTCACTTTGGGAAGGTGCCCCTTCGGTGGAATCACCAATTATTTGTGAGAAGCACTTCTTATGTAGGAATTGAACCTGGAATTTTTGTGGCTTGACATTTGTTTGTTGAGTGATTTGTAGGAATCGCTTGGCCTTGCGATGTATTGAATAGGTAAGCTTTGCTTTGATGGCCTGCAATATTAAATCGACATTTTAGCAACATATTTAAGATATTTGGACATCGAAATGAGACAGGCATTTTATAGTAGTAGAAGACACAAGATTTATAGTGGTTCGGCCAAGAATTGGGCCTACATCCACTTTATAGTTCTTATTGTTGAGTCACACTGATTTTACAATGGCTTACAATACAAGAATGATACATCCATAACCATTTTACAAATTTAAGCATAGCTTCTAAGTAAAATATGGACGCAAGTGATTGCTGTTCCAGGCTCTCGGAATTGGATCTCCTTCGACAGTTGTGAGCTTGAAAGTGCCATCGAGAAGTTTTTTGCCTATGACATATGGCCCTTCCCAGTTTGGCCCAAACACTCCTGTTGCTGTCATGATCCTTTTCAAGACTAGATCCTCAATTTCAAAGCTGCGTTGGCGAACTTTAGAATTGAAGTGCCTGGCTATTCTTTGCTGATGAGCTGCAACTCTGAGCTCAGCTTCTTTCCTCCTTTCGTCAAGTAAGTCAAGTTCTTCAAGTTGCAGCTTTTCGTTTTCAGCTTGGTTGAAATGAATTCTCATGTGTGAGGGGACCTCTATTTCCACGGGAATCATTGCTTCTTATCCATATGCTAATGAGAATGGAGTGTGCCCAGTTGTAGTTTTGTGGGTAGTTCTATATGCCCATAGTGCTAGTGGCAGCTTATCGACCCAACCACCTTTTGCTTTTTCCAGCTATTTTTTGATGGTTGATTTGATAATTTTGTTCACTGCTTCCACTTGCCCGTTTTCCTGCGGATGAGCCACCGTTGAGAAGCTTTTTCGGATCTTGAATCGCCTGCAAAAGTCTTGGAATTATTCGCTTTTGAATTGGGTACCATTGTCTGTGATTATCTTTTGAGGCACACCATACCTGCAAATGATATTTTTAGTCACAAAGTTTATCATCTTTTTAGAGGTAATAGTAGCCAATGGTTCAGCTTCAGCCCATTTAGTGAAATTATCAACAGCAACAATAGCATATTTGATTTCGGACTTGGCAATCGGCAAAGGTCCGATGAGATCTATCCCCCAAATAGCGAATGGCCATGGACTGACCATCTGTGTTAGCACGGTGGAAGGTGCTCTTGGGATTTTTGCAAATCTCTGGCATCTGTCACACTTTCGGGAGTAGCTAGCAGCATCTCGATTAATATCTGGCCAAAAATACCCATAGCAGAGAATTTTCTTTGCAAGAGTTTGGCCACTTGAATGTCCCCACACTCTCCTCCGTGCACCTCAGCTAAAATTGTCTTAGCCTCTTCTTTGGTTACACATCGGAGTAATGGCATCGAGAATCCTCGTCTGTACAAATGGCCGTCTTGAATTATATATCTCGGGGCTTTTCTTAACAGCTTCTAGCGCTCTTTTGAGTTTACTGGCAGGGAGCCGTTGAGTAGATATTCCTTAATCAGGGTCATCCACGACTCCTGCTCTTGAGATACAGCCATGATCCAGTCAATATCCATCTCATCAGTACTTGGAACTGTCAAGACTTCCACAAGGACCAATCCCAATAATCGAGCTTCGCCAGAGCTTGAATATTTTGCGAGAGAATCTGCCTTCATGTTCTCTTCCCGGGGTATATGGCTTATTGTATAATGATCAAAATCATCGAGAAGCTCCCAGGCCTTTAACAAGTAAGCAGGCAGATTTCCTCCTTTAGTTTGAAACTCTTTCTTGACTTGGCATACAATAAGCTGGGAATCACTGAAGATCTGCAATACTTTGATGTTCAGTTCTTTAGCAATCTTTAAGCTGGCAATAAGAGCTTCATATTCTGCTTCATTATTTGTCGAAGGAAATTCTAATCTCAATGCATAGCACAATGATCGCCCTTCGGGGGTTTCAAGCACAACCCCAGCTCTAGAGAAATAGTCATTTCTTGCACCATCAACATATAATTTCCATCGGATCGGGATGTCATTAGTCACCTCTTCCTCACTACCACCTTTATTATTCTGCTACGAAATCTGCTAAAGCTTGTCCATTGATTGCTCTTCGGGGGTGGTAGGTGATATCGTATTGGTTGAGTTCAATATTCCACTTCAGAAGACGACCCGAAGTTTCAGGGCGAAACACGACTTGCTTTAGAGGTTGATCAGTGAAGACTTTAATAGGATGAGCCTGGAAATATGGCCTCAACTTTCTGGACGCGATCAACAGACAATAGGCGAGCTTTTCCAAATTTGAATAGTTCATCTCTGCCCCAGTGAATCTTTTGCTGATGTAATAAACCGGGCGCTGAACTTTTGCGTCTTCCCGTACCAATGCTGCACTGAGAGCATGAGACGAAACCGCTAAGTATATGAAAAGATCTTCACCATTGCTGGGCTGAGAGAGTACTAGAGGCATTTCCATGTGACGAATCAGTTCATCAAAAGCTTTCTGACATTTAGGAGTCCATTCAATGTTTTGCTTTCCTTTCTTCAGAGCGTCAAAGAAGGGAATGCATTTATCAGTGACCTTGGAAATAAACCGACTTAAAGCAGCAACTTTCCCGTTGAGGCTTTGCAATTCCTTCTTTGTTCTAGAGGCTTTGACTTCTCTTAAAGCAGTAATCTGAGCACGATTAGCGTCGATGCCCCTAGCACTCACAATGAAACCCAAGAATTTTCCGGACTCTACTCCGAACGAAAATTTCAGAGGATTTAGCTTCATCCCGTACTTTCGGAGGACTGCGAACATTTCTGCCAAATGATCCATGTGGTCTACTGCCTTCTTTGATTTTACCAACATATCATCAACGTACACTTCCATAGTCTTGCCAATTTGGGGTTTGAACATGGCATTAACAAGTCTTCGATAAGTTGCCCCTGCGTTCTTTAGTCCGAAAGGCATGACTTTATAGCAGTAAAGACCAACATCAGTGATGAAGCTCGTGTCCTCCTGATCTGGCTCATGCATCATGATTTGATTGTATCCTGAGTAAGCATCCATTAAAGACAATAATTCATGCCCGGCAGTTCCATCCACCAAATGATCAATTCTGGGCAACGGGAAACAGTCTTTGGGGCATGCTTTGTTCAAGTCTGAAAAGTCGATGCATACTCTCCACTTCCCATTTTCTTTTTTAACCAACACCGGATTAGAAACCCAATTTGGATAAGTGGATTCTCTGATGAAGTCATTTTCCATGAGCCGATCTACTTCTTCTTTTAATGTTGTCGACCTTTCAGGACCTTGGGTTCTTCTTTTTTGCTTTACGGGTGTGAATTTTGGATTAATATTCAAAGCATGCACTGCGATTGCTGGAGATATTCCTTACATGTCGGCATGACTCCAAGCGAATACATCCAGATTTGCTTTCAAGAACGATATCAGCATATTTTGAACCGTCATACCAAGTTGTGAACCCACATTCAGCACCTTGTTTGGGTCATTCAGGTCGACAGATATTGGCACCGTTACTTCCACCGGCACTACTCTACTTTCCCCTGCACTGGTTTTTCTGGGATCAATCTCTTTTCGTGCACCACTATGCTCACCAGTGCAGGGTCCACCCCGTAATTGCTACAAGGTGGGTTCTTTGATGCGGAGCGGAGCTGGCGCACCTTTACCCATTTCTCTTTTCCTTCTTTCCCGTAACTCTATGAAATAGCATTCTCTCCCAAGAAGGAACTTCTTAGTCAGGCACCATGGGGCGAGAATGGCCTTGAATGCGGCAAGAGTTGGTCGACCCAAGAAGACATTGTAAGCGGAGAATTCATCAACAATCACAAAAGTTTGTTTTCGGACCACTTTCTTTTCCCCTTCTCCGAGCTCTACAAATAAGTAAATAGTCCCAATAGGCTGTTTTGGTTCTCCAGTGAACCCAACAATTTTCTGCGAGGAAGCTTGGACATCAGCCATGGATCAAATGTCTTTCTGAAGAGGATATTGCAAGAGGTGCAGCAGTCAACAAGCACCCTTCTTATAATGGCTGATCCGATGCCTGCAGATATTACCAAAGGATCCATGGCGGGAGCCTCAACTCCAACAGAGTCTCTAGCCTGGAATATGATGTCATCGTTAAAAGTTCTTTGCTGTTTTAAAGGTGCAGTATTTTCCAAGACAAAAACATTTTCTTCCGTCGGAGCATGTCTCAAAGCGTGAGCATATCTCTCCATCTCACCCCAACTTCTTCCCGCTGGGTGAGGACCCCCTGTGATAACATTAATGATAGGCCTTTCGGATTCCTGTGCTGCAGTCCTCTCACCTGAGTTGGATTGATGAGCAAGAACTTGCTGCCCCTGAGTAGATGAGGTCGGGTCACTTCTGTTTCTCTTCACATATTGTTGTAGTTTATTCTGTCTCAAAAGTTCTTCAATCAAATTCTTCAAATGGCGACATTCATTGATGTCGTGACCAGGTTGACTGTGGAACCGACAGAACCTCCCATTATGCAAAGCATTTTTCCCAAGCTTCATCTCAGGTGGTTTAGGGTATTCGACAGCATCCTTGGTTGCGAAAAAGATATTTTCTGGAGTATCAGTTAAGGGAGTAAAATCTGAAGGTTTAAAGTAGCGAAGTTTCTTCACATCTTTCTGCTCTTTCCTATCGTCATTCTCCCTCTTCTGGCCACCAGATTCCTTTTTGTTGGAAGCAACATTGTTATTCTTAACTTCAGTTACGTCTACCTTTGTTGGCACAGGATGGCTTTCTAAGCGCATGAATTCATCGGCCTTCTCGTAGAATTTCTCAAGTGAATTTGGCTCTTTCATTTTTAGCCATTTTCCGAATTCACTTGATTTGTCAATAGCTCGCATCAAGTAAGTTAGAATCATCCGAGGCTCTGCATTATCAACCTCGGCCAAAGCTATATTGAAGCGGTTTAAGAAATATTTGATAGACTCTCCGGGGCTTTGTTCGAGGCTGGATAGTGACATTATGTCCTTGGCCTTCGAAGCATATAACCTGAACTGATCTTTGAATTTTCGAGTTAGATCGAAGAACTGATCCACGAATCGAACTGGCAGCTTTATGAACCAAAGCAGGGCCACTCCCTCCAAGTACACAGAAAAGTATCTGCACTTGATCTCGTATGTTACCCTGGCACCTGTCATATGCCAGTCATACTTGTATAAGAATTGGTTAGGATCGCTTGTCCCCCGATAAGCTGGAATAGTGGAGGGAACAAACTTCTTTGGAAATTCAGCCTTCAGAATTCTTTCAGTAAAAGGAGTTTTGCTTGGAGCAAACCCCCAGTCACTTTCATCTTCCTTGCTTCGCATGCTCTCCTTCATAATTTGTCGAATCATTCCCGAGAGGTACTCCTCATCGTTTAGAGGCTCCGCGGGACAGACGTCGGCTACTTTTTTGGAAGTTTGCCTGGGCAAACGTTCACGAAGAGTTGGCTGCGGCCTTGAACCTCCAGCTTGGGGAGGTGCCCCTTCGGCGGTGCCAGCTGCACTCTAAGGAATACTTTTCCCTTGGGAATCGTGAACATCCTCAGCAAAGGTTTCTTCATTGTTTTCTGGTGGCTGGTTAACTCCAAGCAAAGCATTCAACTTGTCCAACATCAAAGTGCTCTGGGCTTCCATTTGTTAATACAATCCAGACACTACGGCATCCAATTCCGCCCTTGTGACTCCAACACTAGGAGCCGCTTGATTTGATGCGGGTGAAGTGGCGGTGTTGTCATGAGCAACTCATGATCTAGTAGATTTACTTTTCCTTCCATGAGCCATAATTTCAGATAGACTTCTAGTTCTTAGGGAGAGTCTTTCCACAAATCTTTGTGAAGCAATGAAGAAAGCACTCCTGAGTTGGGTTCTCAGTGAAAGCACCAATAATGTTAATGCTAAAAATGTACGCTAACACCCCGGTGTGAGTTGTGATATAGCGAAAGCACCACCCGTTGGTATGGGAACTAAAAGCAAGCAGAAAATAGTAAAAGAGACAACAATTTTATAGTGGTTCGGCTCAAAATCAAGCCTACGTCCACTTAATCTCTTCTATCGCTGATTTGATTACAACTTTTACAATAATTCTTCAATTACAACACAATGAAGACAAGTAGTTAAAACTTTGATGCAGAAAAGCTCTTTGAATTCATATCGAATGAACTTGATCTTTTCCGAAGGTTCTTTGAAGTGTCTTTTGCCTTTGAAGTGTTGAAGCAAGTAGAGAAAACAGCAGAGTCTTGGCATTCCAAAAATTCGTCCCCTTTCAAGTGCGGATTAGGCAGGGTATTTATAGGAGAAACTGGGCTTAGGTCGGCCATGTTTTAGGTCGTGAGTGACCTAAGAGCCATCCCGAGGTAGCATAAGTCGTTGGCGACTTAATGGAGCCATCTTGGACGAGATATATGTTGTGAGCGACTTAGCATGTGTAGTTCAAAAGTTATCTTCGCTGGTTTAGGTCGTTAGCGACCTAAAGGAAGAGGCAGTGAGCACGTGGCTTAACTCTGGAGCTTGCTAGGTCGTTAGGTCGCTCCTGCTTTAACTCGTTAGGTCGTTGCCTTTACTCAGCTGCTAGGTCGTTAATCCGTTGAATCGCAGGAGTCTTTAGGTCGTTAGGTCGCTAGTGCTTCTTAAGTCGTTGAGTCGTGCCATATTAGGTCGCTCTATGGTTTAGGTCGTTAGGTCGTTGCCTTGTTATGGATCGTTAAGTCGTTTATGCCTTGGATAGTTAAGTCGCTTATTCCCTTAAGTCGTTGAGTCCAGTAGGTCGCTAAGTAGTGAATAGAAGAGGGTTAACATATATTTACGCCTTGAAATCATGATGGTTCACGTGATCTACCATGGATGTAAATATAAGTCACAAAGGAGTGGGTCTATTAAAATACAACCTAATCCATATAACCTGCTCATTAACCATTTTTGTGAATTAGTTGAATTAACCAAAAATGGTCACAAATGGATAGTTACCCATTTACTAAGTGGGTCCTAAATGGATCACCTATTTATTAAAAAATTTAAAATTAAAAGTATGAATTTGGAAATTTTGAATTTTGAAAACTTGAAAATTCGAATTTTTAAAGTTCTAAATTTTGTACTTGAACAACTTAGCATAACTAGTCACTTTCTTCATCTGAACTTAAATAACTTTTTCATAATAAATGAGACTCAAGATAAACTTTGACCATTGAACCCGTATCAACATTATAATAGTATGAAACACACAAATACTCAATATTCTAAAGGTATGTTATTTAGCGACTAACAGGTTGTATTTATTAAATAACATGCAACATGCCCACGTGTAAACTACAACTTGAAAAACACTTCAATGATTCATTCATATCTAACTCACTAGATAGTACGAAAAGTTGCGTAATGCATGACATATGAGGCAGAAGCTATTATTTTCTTCGTTCAAATTGTAAATAAAATGCATAATGACTTGGTATTAGAAAAGACTTCGACCATTATCAACATTTCGAACAATATGAAATTAAACACATAGATACATCATATTCCAAATATACACTGTAGCTCAGCATGGTCAATAGTCGTACTTAAATAACATGCTACATCCCTTACACTAAAAATCTAATTCGAACAAAACTTCAATGGTTCATTTTCTGTAAATCACTGGATGGTCGTGTGGAAATTAAACAACAATTTGAATGTGGAAAATTGAATTATGAAAATTTTGAATTTGAAACCTAAAACTTTGGGTTCCGTAAATTTATAGTTAAAAATATTGAATTCTAAGTCTGAATATTATATTTTCATATTATATAAAATTTGGATACTTGAATTTACATTTGAAAATTTAATGTAGACTCTGAAAATTAAGTTCTAAAATTTCGCATTTTGACTTTGATATTGAAAATTTGAAAATGAATATATGAAATTTTGAATTTTGATAAAGAATTTAAAATGTGAATGTGAAATTTTGATTATTTTAGAAATTCAAAATGTAAATAGTAAATTTGTATTCTTTCATTTTTTTTGTTTAAGACCTATAAGAATTCGGTGGGCCGGTACACTCCTAATGGGATATAATACAGCTTTCCGCTAGTTACCTCGCTCCCCTATACCCCGGAATATTTTTTAGACAGGAAGTGCATTATGCAAGATTGCAAGAATCAAATTCTCGTGGATCATTGTGCGAGTAAGATGCTCTTGCGAATAGGGGCGAGCCATCTTTGGTTAAACCAAATAAACCAAGAAAACTAATTTATTTTGGTTGGTTTTGTTTTGTTTTGAAACTAGACCGGTTTATATTTGGCCCGTCAAAACAAAGTAGTTCGATTATCAGTTTAACTGAATTAACTACACTTTTATTATATATTGTCAAAATTACTAATGTTATAATGATTTTTTCACATTAATTCAGTAGCTTGAATAAATTTTATTTCAAATATGTGGGTTGAAATTACAATTAAAAAAAATAGAATACTTTAATCATATATTTAAGTTTTTATTTTAAAATACAAAGAATATTTTACAAATCATTTTAGTTCCATTAAAGGTTAAACTAACTAACCATAACAACCGAAACATAATTCGGTTGGTTTGGTGTGCTTTTCATTTTTATTGATTTTATTATAGTTTAACAATTTTCATCATCGGACAAACCAGACAAACTAAACGCTCACCCTTACTTGTCTACCGCACTAAGCCTATAGACATTTTTATTTGTTGATGTATTGTTTATAGATCAAATCTAATTTATATCATTAATTGTGCAAATTATATATTAAACGAATTTCAGCCATATATAGGTCTTTCAATGAGTACCCGAAAAATCTGAAATTCGTCCTTATCCGTATCTGAAATATGAAAAATTATCCGATATTCAAAAAATGAATATGGATATCTGAAATATGAAATATGACCATATCTGTATCCGATAATTATCCGTCCGGTTTTTATCAAAATTATAGTTTTTTTACTAGTACATAAAATGATTGTCGTTTACTATTTTATTTAGGTAAAAAAAATTAATATGTTTACAAAAGTTGGTTTTTACAGGTTAAAAATATTTTTCTTAGTTTATTTATTGTTTTTTTTATATATTTAGTACAAAAATGGATTTATAATAAATCAAAGTTTTTTATTTATTTGTTTAGATTTATTGGCTGTGAACTGATCGAAAAACATTCAATAAATATCTAATATCCGCCACCATCCGTGGATACAGATATCCGAGATCTGAAAATGATTTTGGATATAATACTGATATGACACTATCTGTATCCGAAAGTATCCATTTATAGGTCTAGCCATATACTAAATCAGTCAAATATGGTGGATCTTAAATGGTTAGGTCTTTATGTTCCCAATTCGACCCGGTTCTATCCGTTTGAAACATCTAATTGAGGTTATATCCAAATTTCATACCTAAACTTATAAATTAGCTTTATATCTAGAACCTTCAAGTTTTCCGTGTTTTATATAAAAACTTGGAGCTTTTTTAACTTCGCAATTTAGGGTAGTGTTTGGTTTAAAATCAAAGTTATGCGTTTTGTGTTTTCAATATGTACCGCAAATTGCACGGAAGAGGTGAAGGGTTAGAAATCATGATCGATTTGAAAGATGGTTTGACATATAAAATTAAAATGAGCTTTTCTTGTTTTCTATTTTTTGTGATATCAAATTGTCTTCACCTTCTACTTTTCTACTTTATTTGAATGAATAGGATTTTCCAACATCTCTTTGTGTTGTTCCATGCCATTTGACATAAATATTGAATATAAACTCATTTTCAAATCAACCAATGCCTTAATTTTGTAATTTGCATTTCCAACATGCACTTCAAAAAAGCAAGAATGGAGGCTTTAGTGTCAAACATGTTTTAATGTCAATATGTAAATGTGGATGGCACAAACTTCTAAAACATCAGAATTGTAGAATCTATGTTTGGTAAGTAAGAACCGACACATAAAGTATTAACTAATTACTAATTTATTGCCAGAATATTCAAAACAAAATTTGTCAATGTGTTATTGGATTATGCTATGCATTTAATAATATTAAAATAACTTGCCAGTAACATGGCAAATTAAGTTGAAAATGTACCAGTATAATATCCTCAAATTCGAAAGATTGTAGCTCTGCTAGGAAATTAAACCCCATTTATATTTATTTGCTTCTTTCCAAATCAAACATGCATCGTATCCCAATCATATATTCGAAGCAATTCATCAAGGCTTGAATAGATCTAAACCAATGAATTTTGAATTTGATAATGCAAATGTACATTAATTTGGATGAATTTGATTTTGAGGAATTATCAGAAGATGATCAAGGAGTACACAGGAAGTCCAAATAAAGAATACGTTAGTAAAAACGTTGGCCCCAAGCAAATATTATCCAACCAATCAATTTCAGAATTCAGAGAACTTGGCACTCAAGAAAACAAAAGCCTCTATATAAACATCCCAATTCTTTCAGTTACTCAAATCCAAAAGAAAATAATACAAATATCAAAAAGAGGAAAGAATGAGAAGGGGAGGACGGGCGCATGGCATGGTGAAGACCCAACCGATCGTCCAAGACCCAGACCGCAAGCCAAGAGGCAATTATTTCAACATAATAAACTGCCCTCCAACCGCCGGCGTATTCACCAAAATGCCATCGAGGCCCACGAACCACTCCAAACCAAGTGGGTTGAAGGCGAATAAGACGAAGGGATGCAACAAAAGCTGCTCGAAAAGATTTGGATCCAAGTGTGACATTGTTTTCAATCCGGATTATGTTTTATGGAAGCTGAAGAACGCTGATTTTGACGATGATGATCATGATTATGAAGATCGTTCAGATGACTGAATTTGATTTATCCATTTTGATAGAAGATGATGATGATGATGATGATTTTCTGTGATCGGCCAATTTTAAGGCTTTTGAATGCATTTGATTTATCCATATTCCTTTCTTCTACTTTTTTTCTTCTTCTTCTAAATGTTTTTTATACCTATTTTAGAGAAAATGAAAGAGTTTATTTACTAATAAGATAGAGCTTATAAATAAATACAAATGCTCTAACAGCGAGGTTGCTAGTTATGAAACTATAATAATTGAGTACTATGAATTATGAAATACAAGAATAACCACTTATACTGAAAAAAATTATTACAGCTATTCTAAGATTTAAAGAAAATACAAGGACAAACAGTAGTACAAACTACACAGCTTCAGTGTAGCAATTCTACAGTTTAAAAGTTGTCTTCTGTTTTTGACATCTAATACCTGCTGCAGATGAATAAATATTACTAGCACTTGATGTACTTTTATTTTCCTTACTTCTATAGATGTTGATACCCGACCTATAATTAATGGAACCTTTAAAACATAAAAACTTATTTATGTTAGACTAAAACGCAAATCATGAACTGCAAACACGTCAAGTTTTTGGACAGTGGACATACCTGCACGGATGAGAACAAACATATTAAGCTTTGCTACAGCTATAGACTGTCCAACCTTTGAAAATATTTGAGATAACTTGTTTTGATACTTAATGCAGTGTTTTCATGATCCTACTCTGTCTCGGTCCGATCTCTAATAACCTTGAAACTTGGATAATTACGGTCCGAAACTTAATCAGACTTCGGTCATTCATGAATCTTGGTCGGACCTTCAAACCTGCGGTTCAACCGTCAATTTTACTTGATTGAATCACAGTTCTTTTATTTTTATTTTCTACTTTTTCGTCGTGCAATTCTCTCTCGTTTTTCGCAGTTCGACACACGGTCTAGTTATGAAAACTATGCTTCAATGTGTATTCCAAACAGTATCCGCATACAACTTGAACACACATATGGTGAATGTATGTTAAAATAAAAGTTGACGCTGTTTCTAAAGAAGTGTAGTCTAAATGGCTGGCAACAGCTGGTACTATTTTCAAGTTTGTAATAATTAAAAGAAAACATATCAAAAGTAAAGGATTAGCCATAGTATAACTAAATGAAGAAAAGAGATAGTTACCTCAGTTGAAAGAAACGTCTACACAAGTAACTCTCCTTGCAAAACCGATATCTGAATTATGAGATATTTCTTCGAAATATCTTTAGCAGAGACCTCTCTGGAATCTCTTACATCCACTTCATATCCAATACATTCATCAACATTCGAAATTTCAAATAACTCCTCTATTTTCTCCTTTCAATGTCTATGCGTGAGCAGACAAGGCATACAATAATGCAGTCAGATGTAGTATTACTATATTACATATATATTGGTTGCAGCTGTAGTATTACAAGATATTTAATATTTTCTTTTAACATGTTGCCTTTTTATCATTTTGCGTAGTTTTTATGTCCTGTGCTGTGAAATAAACTCCCATGAAAAGTTGAACAAGAAGTAAATTTTACCTGATTGATATGCTAATGTTTACTTAATGTAAACTGAGAGCACGAGTATGAGAAGTATCAAAAGTTGAGCTCATAGGTAAAATCCCCAAATCGAAATACCATGTCAGCAAACCACCATGAGTTAGATTCAAGGCTAGCCCATAAAATGGGTTTCCTAAGCTCAAAAAATTATTACAGATCAAAAGACAAAGAGAATGTACGCGATACAGTAAATTACTATATTGATTATAGGTTGACGGCTTAAAAATGTCCGAGTCTAGTACAGTACCGTTTCCTTAAAACAATATCGTTCCCTCTATGACACTGAAGGATACGAGCAATTTGTTTCTCGAGATGAAACGGACGAACTCCGCAAGATAGCGACTTCGTGGTTAAGTTATACAAAAAAATAAATAAATGAACTTTTATCACTTCGTGGTTTCCTACTAAAAAAATAGTAATTAAAAGAAGATAACAAACTTCATTTTTCTTTCGTCGAGTTTGCTTGTTTGGGTTCTCATTCTATAAAATTATAATGTACTCGTTTGGACTACATTTAGGTATTTTTATTTAGTCTAGTTTCTTTAATAATAGTTTGTAATAGCTTTGGTGTCACATTTTTTTGATATTAACGTGAACTACCAAAAATGTCCTCGGTATATTATCAAATCTTAAATACTTAAAAATATGATTTAATATTGAACTTCTTTTACAAGCTCAAATGCTCATAAAAGTAGGATCTAACAATTAAACATGCTTTACAAGGTCAAAACACTTCTAAAAATAGGATTTCACATTAAACTTCCTTTGTCAATTCAAAATACTTATTTACAAATATACAAATCTCAATATCACTTGAAAATAAAAAATCATTTTTTTGACAGATTTAAACATATACAATATATAAGGAAAATAACTCACGGTTCGCACGTGCCGTAACACTCGTAACCAATATAGAAAGTAATGATCCACTTTAATACACTTCTTTAAGAGATATATAATTTTATCTAAATTTTACCCAAAAGTTGCTTCATTTATTAAAAGTTTCAAGTTGATTGTTTGAATTCCATTTATTCGTAAAAAAGTGAAGCTTTATTATTATAGAGCATAGTAGAGTTACTGTACAAAACCGAGAAACTAATATATGTGTTTTTGGGTTAACATAATTCAAACTTGATTACATAACCCGTTAGAAGGCAAATTGATGAATGCATGTTTTGTGGTTTCCCAACATTTTTCTCATAGAGGATCATGTTAAGAAGTAATATTAACCAAGTAATTTCTATCATCAATATTTTAGAAGAAGAAAAAAATGCTACAAGATAACTCTACATATGAAAACACACACACACATCAAATTCTTGCATCTATCCCCTTAATAGGTTTTCTAACATTAAATATGTGCTTGAAAATCAAAATTTTAGAAAGTGTTTGGTTTAAAATCGAATTTTGGGTTTTGGGTTTTCAATATGTATGTCAAATATGAGAAGAATGGAGCGACAACGGAGAGGATGAAAAAAAGACGGATGGAAGGACGAATGGGATAGAGGTACAACGGAAGAATGGATTGTTTCACGTGCTTGTATTATTTCTCAAAACGCGGAAAATAAAAAATAAAAGTTGTTTTATATTTTGTATGTTAACTTCGTTTTCTAAATCGGTCGTTTTCGGCAATATAAATGCGTCGTGTGCATTTTTGTATAGACGAAAACGCAAAACTAAAAATAACAAACCAAACACTACCTTATTTTCCGCCCCCACTGTACGTCCCTGGTTGTGGCCATGGAGTCAAGTGAGCAAGTGTGCATGTCTGAAATGTGTGTTCAGGTTGACAAGATTTCTGAGCAGGGGAAGGGGGACTCATGTGACACGGCAGAGGAAAGAGATGCAGCAGTGGGCTCGGTTGGCTTGACTGGAATGATTGATAATGAAAAATAGGCTAAGTTAATAGGTATACAGCTATGCATGGGGACTTAGTTGGGGAAACAGGGGAAGGACTATGCATGAATGAAGAGAATAATCAAATACAACAGGCGAAATTGAATGAAAACAAATATGTGGATTTAGCTGTCAAGACCAAACAAGGTGATAACTCACAGGTAGAAACTGATATACTTGGTTGTGTGGAAGTTGATGACCTTCTAACAAATTCAAGGACAACAAATGCACATGGCCCCATTTCTGCAGTGAATACTAATGTAGTTGGTGCTAATGACCGAACACACAAGAGCATGCACCTGTGAATATTCAAACCTTTATTTATTAAAAATCACCTGAAGTCAGCAGAAGTTGAGCTGCAATTCTATGCCCACTCCCTAAATCTCTTAAATAAACTTGAAAACTTGTGAAAATTCAGCTGGGAATACAATACAAATAGTAACATTAGAACACATGCCTTTGTACCGTATTTTCACAAATAAATGTGATGAAATTAAAATTTAAGATGAATGAAAGTAGTTATTTATTCACCAGAATACAGTCTGCATATTACACATCACATTTTAATGTCAAATTAGTTAAATATTGGCAAAGGGTCAGCATATTAATAGGCTGGTCTAACATCTTCTAACACGACCTGAAAAAGTAAAAGAGTATGCTTTTGAATAACATATTATGACCATAAACTCATGTGAAGCAGTTACACCTAATGATCATAGGTTAGGAACTGATCGTTTGAAAGCTGATTTCCAATGTACTCAAAAGACGTCCAAAACGTATGGTAAACCAAATAATAGTCTTAAGTAAGATAACTGTCATACCAGTACATATGTAAAGAAAAAAGTAAACCTGATTTCATGGCATTATAAATAATACGAGCTAAACTAGAATGATGATATCAATGCCGGGTTGAAGAAAAGCTTTGCAAACCCAAACAGGATGAAATGCATCACAATATAAATATAAACAGGTAGATGCCATGTTATTGAATAAACAGTCTCAGAGCATATCTCCCTTTTCAATCTGATTATTATTTTGTGAAGCTTAATGGCTTCCAATTTGCATTTTAGCCTGATTTGAAACTGCTTAAGTTGTTGCTCCTGAGTTCTTTGCAATTGCAGAACTTCTTAGATTGTATCTCTTCTCCCCAGTAGGAATTTGGTCCCCAGAAGTTGTTGAGGTTTTATGCTTCTTATGTCGCCCTCCTTCAATAGATATGCTCTGAGATTGACTTTCGCCCTCCTCCAATAGATATGTCGACCTTTCTTGCTCTTTATGGTGCCACTTTTCGAGCTTCTCTTTCTCATCGTGAATCTTCTTCGTCTCTCCTTGTAACATTAATTTTTCCTCATTGAGAGATTCTCGTTCTTTCTCAAGCTTCTCCCTTTCCTTTCTTAGGGAATCCATTTCTTTTGAGAGTTCCTCTTGCATATTCACGTACTTCTCAATTTCTTGCTTCAATTCAGATTGTTTTTGGAAATATTGTTCTCTCTCTTCTTTGCTTATTTCAAGCTTTTCTCTTTCTTTAGCGATCTGATGTTCTTCAGCTTTTAATGCATCTCTTAAAGATTGAAGTTCCTTGATAGATGCCTTCAGCTTGTGCATGTCTTTCATTATCTGATCTTTTTCTACTATCAACTTCTTTTCCTCCGACTTCAAAGACTCCTCCCACTTCTTCAAAGCTTCAGGTCCAGTTTCAGGATCCTTCTCTTTAATTTCAATTACATTCATCTTGCTCTCTAATCTTTTCTCTCTCTTATTAATCAGTTTCTGTTTGTGGTTAACTTCTCTTTTACGGTGATTGAGCTTTCCCTCCACTTCAAGTAATTCTTTCTCCATCTTCTGTGGATTCTCCATTTTAAGTTCAATCTCCTCTTCCTTACTTTTCAGTGTATTTGTACCCCCAGTCGATCTTTTTGCTTCTTCAAGCTCTTCTTCCATCTTCTTAAGAGCTCTTTCCGCTGCATTTGTTCTCTCGTGCCTCTCACTAATACGCATCTGTTCATCAAGCAGTTTATTTTGACTATCATGCACCTTTTTTTGGCACTCCTGCAAATGCCCTCTTTGTTCAGAAATGTCTTTTTCCATAGCTTTTCGTCCATAACTGATAGACACCACTTCTCTCTGAAGCTTACTTTCGCGCTCTTCCATGTCTGCTAACTTCTTACTCATCTCAGAACTCTTTCTATTAGCTTCAGCAAGCATTGCATTTGCAGAATGCAATATTCTTTCAATTTCCAACTTCTTCTCCCTAATACTTGCTTCCAATGCATCCACTTCTGCCATCTTCTTCCCATAAGCAAGCTTAAGTTCTGCATTTTCGGATTGCGTCTCTCCTAATGCCTTTTCAAGATCAGAGACACGTTGCATTTTAACTCCCAGAGCCTTGCATAAGTTATCCTCTCGCCTCTCAGATTCAGCTAATGCAATTATATGTGTCGCTTTCCCTGGTTTCAAATTATCTTCAGCTTCTGCAAGACGAGACTTCAATTCTTCCATGTTTGAAGACCATTCTTTTTTCTCGATCAAGAGGAGGCCCATGGTATACTGATAATCACGAAGTTCTTTTTCGAGCTCTAAAATTCTTGAAGCCAGAACCTCACGACCTTTTTTGTGAAAAAGCGATTTGTCTAATAATCCTTCTTCTTTGAAATCTCGGTCTAACTCTCCTCCATTCAACGAATCGAAAGGCGGCAACCGCGGAGCAGCGGCGGAATCATGGTTTCTGGCAATTCCTTTGCCTTTGGATTTGGGCGTTTCGCTTGAAACCCTAGGTTTTGGTGACCAACTGCTACTTTGAGGAGTAAACATAGCAGGGACTCGGGTAGGTTTAAGAAAATTTGGGAATTACGAAACTCTGAATGAAAAACTAAAATGGATATAAAAAAGCCATTGCCAAGGGTGACTTTAGGACAGCCCGATTCTTCCCAAAATCTGACGTGCTCACCGTACAACTTAATTTTCACCCTATATTTAGTTAAATTAACTAATTAATGTTATGGAATGGAGGATTGTAATTGCATAGAACAAGAAGCACATGGCTTTTGAGAACAAAGGATTTAAACCCATTTTGAAGTCCTTAACTAGACAGCCGCGTAACGATGAAAAACCGATCATTTGATTGTATAATTTTAGGAAAAACAAATATTTATTGTAATTTTACACTAACTTTAATTAAACAATTAAACATATAATGATAGTACGTTGGATAAAAAATTATTTGAATTATTAGAAACTAAAAAAATTAAAAAAATAAATCGCAATAAGTAATCATTAGCAACTTAGTTATTACGCTAATGGTAACCGTTAATCGTCTGGGAAAACAGTTACTATACCGATATTGTTTGTAAATCAAAAAAAGACCATCGATGTTGTACCGTTATTATTATAGAATATTTATTGATAGCATATTGTCGGGTAAATTGATGATAGTCAACAATAAATTTATCGATATATAGAAATATTAAACTTTTGTCGTATTAAGATATTGATAATGATAAAAAAAATTAAACATTTTGTTATTAGTTCAAACTCCATTAATGTTTATATCAACATTTTAATTTATTTTAAGTGAAATGGGAAATTTTCTTAATTTATCAAAATTATTTACTCAAAAATGAAAGCATAACTTTGCTAATCTTGGAATTTGAAGTCAGAAAAACAGAAAAGAAAGATCATTATGAATAATAGTAGAAACATCTTTTTAAACTATGATATATCATCAAGTGTTCCAAAGTAGGGATTAATTAAAACAGTGAGAAAACAGAATTAATATGATTGAAATAATTACTGTTACTAATGGTTTTAACATTTCTTTATCGTTCCATTTATCATCAACAATGATAAATTCACCACCTTCGAATTAAATAGGAGTTGCATCAAAACTTAGATCCTTGACAGACCACCTTCGAAAGACGTCCAGAATTTGGAAGAGAATTTGTGATTTAATTCCGTAAATTCTTAAGAAAAAAAAGGAGATCAAGACCTGTGTTTCAATTTTATATAATTACTACTAGATGTGAACTTGTGCTACACACACATGATATATGTGTCCTTTTTGCGAGGTTGTTTCATTTCGTCATGGAAAGTGAAAAAATATTATAATATGATAAAATTATTTTTCTCATTTAAAACTATAATTTGACATTCGTGGAGAACTATATATATTTGTATCAAACCATTATTTATTGTGCAAGTAATATTGCATAGTAATATAAAGACCGGATGTTTAACGTAGTAATTGATAGCATCAGCTTTCTTTGTAGAACCGTGTAGCGAATACTTAGCTGAAAGTTACTATGCTTTCAATTAATTGATAATTTGAGAACTAAGCAACAGCCAAAGAAAAGATTGTAACAGCTTTGTTTACATGAATTTACTTACAAACTTCGCCACAATAGATGCGATGTATCTTTTTTTTCTTGGACTAGGTGAATGCTATTAAGAACAATGATTATCATGCAGCATAAATGAAACTTTTAAGGCAAAAGTAGTAAACAACAAACATCTACATCGTTACACTCCAAAAACTAAGGATGGAAATGGAATGAAGAGAATTTGAACTTATGCTATTATTTCACATAGGTTGTTCAGTCCCCTCGTATTTCACATAGCTCATGCTATTATTTGCATTATTCCATCCATGTTTCACATAGATTGTTCAATCCCCTCGTATCCATTACTCCTCCCAATTTTATGCACGTTCCATTGCCACCAAAAGAAGGATGGATAATCATTAGAAGTTTTAGGTACACCTGAAATGATTCAACTGGAATTAATTTCAAATAATCATATAATAACGAAGTCCACTTTAATGATTCCTCAAAGTAGTCAGAAGATCAGAATCGAGTCAGAACAGCTCAAGAAACGACCAAAAGGACTAGGAGAAGGAACTAAGAAATACTCAAGAAAAGAAGTCAAAAATCCTCAAAGGTGATGGATCGTTAGCGATCCATATGGGTCTCTCGTGGATACTCTAGTCCTCTTGCACCATGGTCTTATAAGTATTCTAGGAATGTCTATTAAGTTTGGGGGCATTCCAAGCTAGTTAGTTCGAGAAGTGACCATTCATTCGATTCCATCAGCAGTTCAATGCAATCAGTACATGAATCATCATCAAAGCAAAGCATCTAGCCATGAAATTACATGGAGAGCATCTACACAAGGCAGGAAACATGATCCAAAAGGAACGAGCCAATAATACTCTAACCCTATGGATAGCTAGCGATCCATGCCCTATGGATCGTTAGCAATCCATCATATTGGGCATGGATCACTTGCAATCCATCATATTGGGTCGGCTCATTCTAGAACATCTGGAGCGCTTTCGTACCTTCAAATGTAAGTCTCTGACGAAGCAGCTTTGGCCTAAGTGCTCTCCGACTCCTAGAAATACAATCCTACCTGCAACATAAACAGGATCTTCTGGACTGGCTATTAGAACTTTGCAGAGATTATTCTTCGCTCTTCTCCTCCCACCAATAGTCATATAGAGGTTCACTGTGATTCTCTAGTGAACTCTTGTACTTGTGACTTGATCTAACTTAGAAGATTCATTAATATTGCAATCTGATTCAACTTATAACATCAGTCAGTTAATTGAAAGTTATAAAGTGGATGTATGCTTTATTTACAGCCGAACCACTATAAAAATATTCTTGTCTTTTTACCATTTCTGTACTTTTTACATTTATTCTCTATATTATTACTCTGTAAGAATAGAGCTGGTGTTTTCACACTCAATTCAGGGTGTTGATCCATTTTTTGGGTTAACATTTTAATGCTTTCACTGAGAACCCATCTCTGCCTTAGATCTAGCTATCTACTTTGGATCAGATAGGTTTAGAAGTTAGATCATCAATCTCTGTTTAGAAGATTTGTTGTTGAGAACCAATGGCACCAGGAAAAAAGAGAACAACTTCCGAAAGATCCATAGGAGCTACCATTGCTGGAGAATCAACAAACCTCCAGCAAATTGAAGTCAACAATCCACATTTAGGAGCTAACTCTGGTGATCAAATTCCAGGATCCACCATTCAACGTGAAGTTGTTACTAGAGATGAATTAAATAAAATGGTTAACGAAATCAATCAGAAAATGGAAAGCAGCAAAGGGCTCTAATGGACAAACTGAATGCCATATTGACCTTTGCAGTCTCATGCTGCTCCAAGAACCATGACAGAGCCTGCGTCTGCGGTTGAATAAGAAAATTCTTCCGTTTATGGCCTAAACAGGAGAAACAGGAAGCAGCCGTAGAAAGGAGTGATAGGTGGAACCATGGGAATCAATATGGAACGAAACACAAGCACCCCACCAATTGCGAGGCAACCGGATATGAACTTAAATCTAGAGGCAAAAACACTATAGGAGGATGTAGTCATGGATCTCTCTGACTCAAAAGATGGTGAGCGACTTGATGACGGCAATTTGGAAGGAAATACCAATGTATTCAATAATGCCAGGGAGATCCAAACTGCCCCCCATCAGACCAACCACAAGCCAACGTAATCCTAAGGGAGTGGCTCTCCTAAAGACAAGAGAGCCTAGGTTCTAGCCCACTCACCAAGATCGTTCTCAAAGCCAAACGATCGGTGTAGTTACTGACAGCCGACCCCCGGATTACCGTACATCTGAGGCATATATTGCGGACATGGTCAATCGACTGATGAATGAAAGAAAGGATAGAAAGGATGATGAATGAGGATCCGCTCCAAGTCGGACTCCTTTCACTGATAAGATTTTGTATGAGCGGTAACCCGAAAAGTTCACTATGCCAACTTTTCCATCTTATGACGGAATGAAAGACTCGAAACCCCACTTATATATGTACAGTTGGTATATGGATAGAGCGAATGCTTCGGATGCTGTTCAATGTAGATGTTTCCCGATTTTTCTAGAGAGAATTGCTTCCATGTGGTTCACCAGGCTTCCGCCAAGATCCATTTCCACCTTTAATCAACTAGCAACAAGATTCCTTGGTCAATTTAGACTACACATGGCACGGCCAAAAGATGTGTTGTCCTTGTCTAGCCTATTCCAGGGACGGAACGAATCTCTGAAGTCTTTCATGAATCAGTTCAATACTGCGATAAATGAAGTAAGTAATCCAAACGAGGATATGGTTGCCATGGCCTTAGTCCGTGCAATTCACCTTGAGATTGAATTTGGGAAATGGATCAAAATGAAACAACCCACCACTAGGAAGGACTTCAACCGAAAGGCGAGCCAGTATCTGAGACTAGAAGAGGCAAAGGAATTGGAAAGGAAATCTAGTAACCTTCAACTGACTAATGTTGGGCAGAATGGTATGGCGATGAACCAAGATATAAACACCTCCAGGACCGCTAAAGTGAACACGGGAAAAAATGGGAATCAGAAGAGAAAGAACTAGAGTACTAACAATCGAAACAGAAGTAGCAAGCGATTCAAAGGTTTGCGACCTGAAGAATACACCCCACTCAACGATACTTCACAAAACATGTATCTCGCGACATAGGGGACGGAAGAATAACTACAAGAAAATTCATTTTCAGCAGCACTAAATTGCAGCGTTTTATACAAAATGCAGTTTATTATATTTCAAATCATATTAAATATAACTAAAACGCTGCTTCTCTCAACAATATTTCATCTGCGCGCTTTGTTTTTTCCCACGCTCACTTTTGCTTTTCCCAGATATAAAAATTTCCTTAACGCTCCAACTCCATGCCCTAACCCTAAAACTTCCCCTCTCCTCCACTTCCAAAAACCACCTCAACAACTCCCTCATCCACCTCTACTGCAGATCCAACTCCCTACACCCTGCCCTTCTCCTCTTCAACCAAATCCCTATGTCAACCTGCGCCGTCATCACCTACACCACAGTCATCTCCTACGCCGTCTCCTTCCACTGCTACCACCTCGCCCTCTCCATCTTCCACTCCATACCTCCACTCCTTCCCGACCTCGCCACCCTCCTCTGCGTCCTCAAATCCTGCTCCAAATTAGGCGCTCTCTCCATTGGCCAAAAAGCACACTGTCTCGCAACTCGTCTCGGCCTTTCACGAAAGCCTAATCTAATCACCGCTCTGGCCGATATGTACTCCAAATCTGGCCATCTCGATCTTGTTGGACAGTTATTCGATAGAGTGCTATAGAAGGATATGTGGTCGTAGACGGCTATGATTAGCGGATTTGCTTCTCACGGTAAGTGCAAAGGATCTCTCAATTTGTTTTATAAAATGAACGAGTTAGGGTAGGTACCAAACGAGAGAACTTTCACTGCAGTTTTATCCACCTGTAAGAATTCAGGATGGGTAAATGAAGGGTGTAAAATTTTCAACAGTATGCCCAAGTATGAAGTCAAAGCAAGTACTCACCATTATGGATGTATGGTGGATATGCTAGTTTGGGCAGGGAGGTTGGAAGAGGCAGAGGATATTGTTAGAAGAATGGATGTGGATGTAAAGCCAGATTTGGTTATGTGGAGAAATTTGATATGGGGATGTAAACAACATGGAGATTTCGATAGAACAAGAAGACTGATTCGTGAAACGGAGAACATGGAACTAGATTCAGGAAGTTGTGATATGTACGTATTAAAAGAAAACGTGCATGCATTAGAAGAGAGTTTGAAGGTTTGTGAGTAGGAAGAAGGTTAAGAAGTTAAGAGGAAGAAGTGTGGTTGAAATTGGAGGAGTGGTGCACGAATTTGAGGCAGGGGATAGCAAGCATAGAATGAGCGAACTAGCATATGAGAAGCTGGAAGAAATGAAGGAGAGGTTGAGGATGGAAAGGTATAGGCCAGTGATCGATGATGTTATGATTGATGGAGATGGGGTGGAGAAGTGTTTAAGGGTGGGTTGCCAAAGCGAGAAGCTGGCATTGGCGTTTGGATTGATATGTGGAGAAGGGGAGGAGGAGATTTTGATTGTGAAGAACTTGAGAGCGTGCAAGGATTACTACAGTTGGATGAAGTATGCATCGAGGATTTATGGTAGAAATGTTATCGTTAGAGATCGGGTCAGGTTTCTTCATTTTAGTAATGGTTTCTGTTCTTGTGGGGACTACTGGTGAGATTTGATGAAGCTATAAGCCTGCATATAGTTTAGCATTTCACAGTGATTAGAATTGAAAAATATGTGTATTGGAAATGTCCGTGACAATTGTTTTATACAAACTGAGAATTGTTATGCATAATCCTACTGGATGCTGGATCTCAGTCCAAATTGAAATTCAATATGATTAATTTACTTAGATTAATAGTATGTTTGAATTTTGTTATACAAGTTTCTCAACTGCACGACAAGATATATATAATAGATGTTTGCAGCAGCCTCTAACGGACAAAGGACAATTGTTAACGACGATTTGGAAAAATGAGTAATTTTAAAAAAAAATTGTACCTTTTCAATTAAATATTTATTGTTATCGAAAGCATCTTCTTCCCGCGTAGTAATAAAACAAATTGAATGTCTGTATATGTGTGTGTATGTGTGTGTGTGTGTGTGTGTGTATACATATATGTGTGTGTGTAGACAGATTTAATGGCATCCATGTTTTTGGCACTCTAAATGTCCCTTGAGATTCTAATCAATGAATTTGAATAAAAACAAAAGTGAATAAAGTCCAAAAAAAGTTTTCATTTTTTGATGTGACTTTTTTCACTTTCTTGTTCATTGATTTGATGAATTTAATGATGGGAGTTAAAAGATGTTTAAGGTGTCAAAAATAGTGTGTATACGAATTTAAACATAATATTAATAAATTAAAAAAAACAAATATGGTTGAGATAAAGGTAGGATGACAAATATATGAAAATGTTAATATGAATTAAAAATAGAATTTGAAATATTACATTTCCCTGAAATGAACTTACCGAGAGTCATTTATTTGCAATGTCATTTGTAAAGACTTGTGAAAACACACCGTGTACGAAATTATTTGATGGCGGTTGAATTTGAAGTTTGTCCCCGATGTTATTCCAGAGAGAGGCCGAGTAGCTACTGTCAAAAAATAAGTGCTCAATGCTCTCCCCATCGTGGTTGCCTATACATTCCAATTCTGTATTTGGATTCCATCTGTGTATTTTTATTTTAGTGTTTAGTTTGTCCAGTTTTGCAAACAGAACACACATTGACATTTACTCGAGGCGCTCTCACGGATTCTCCGGCACGACTCCACGTCCGTCCAATTTAACAAATGCGGAAATCTACTCCATGCGGAGTTCAAGAAATCCCACTCCCAGAGGTTCCAGTTTCAATCACACTGATTTCTACTCCATGGTCGGGAGGATCTTGAACTTTGGTCCATCCGACGTGTTCGGGGCACCGAGGCCCTCGAACTACGAGGAGGAGCACAGGACTATACCAATTGCTAGCACAAAGCCTAGAGTAAACTACCTAGGTCCGAACCTGTGCATTTTTTCACCGGTGGGCGCACCCGCTAAACCCGTTGTTAACACCAGGGTTAGGAAGACGAATGGAGATAACAAAGATTTACGTATGTATGTTTGGAGTTCAAGTGCGTCGCCTATTTTTGATGTGTTCGGGAACAATTAGGAGCAGTACGCTACTCATGCTACAAATGCCTAAGATGCCAGAATCACTGTCTCTCTTGGGAAAGGTAGTCTCAGATTTTCAATTGAATTCGTTCCTTTGAAGTTGATTTAAAGAACTTGACTTGAACGTTTTCAAGGCAGGAAAAGAGAATATGGAAGAGCACATGGGGAGGTAGGATTTCAGCTTCAGAAATGGAGGGCACGAAGGAGGGCGACGAGAAGATGGAGGAGAGCACAGTGAGAGTGGGAAGAGCGAAGACAATTCCACTGACCAGTGTGATGACCAGACTTATACTGATTATGGTTTGGAGGAAACTGATAAGGAATTTGAACACTTACTCCAGCTTGATTGGTCTGGTTCAGTCTTTGATTTCTTTTAGGTAAAGTTTCCACTTGAATTTCGGGTGTTTTGGGAACGACAAGGAGGTAGTTGCGAAATGGTATAATAAATGCTGAAGCTAACGTTGTGTCTATTGTGGGTGATAATGTAGATGGTATGTCGAGATGCCTGCACTCATAAAATAGTCCATCTCTATACTGTCTGATGCTGGGCTTAGCATGGACATGTAGTCTTGGTCAGTACCATATTCTCTTGTTCTCCTCTTTCATTATTTCTTTTGTCGTTACACCACTCTTCTTGGTAATTTAACCAAATGAATTATTATTACTACATTGTTTTTATGGCGTTGCATCCAAGAATGATATCATGTGGGAACAAAATTGCATGCTACACAATGGTTGCTAGGTTTCTAGTTGGCCCTGCGATTAGGGCTGCAGCTTACTTTACTGTTGGCCTCCGCGGTGTGCTTCTGCATGTTGCAATCGTACAGGTCATATATTTATCTAATTATCTTCATGATGATGTCTAGTTCAAGTACTGTTCTAATTATCATTTTCCCTTCTTGTTGTTGAATAGGCAGCACTGCCACAAGGGATAGTTCCCTTTGTGTTTGCAAAGGAGTACAACGTGCATCCGGATATCCTTAGCACTGGGTAAGTAATGATCCATTCCTTTGTCATTTCTTTGTCGTTTTGTTAGGTTGAAGTTATTCATGTAGATAAGTAATGTTTTTTGTTTTGGTAATGTAGTGTTATATTTGGAATGTCGATTGCCTTACCTATAACTTTGGTCTACAACATTGCCTTGGGCTTTTAATATACCAAGTTTTTGAGAAGGCCAAGTTGACATGCTAGTGACACGTTTTAATCCACAGTGGGTTGTTTTAATCAATTTTTTACTTGATTCTAGAGGTTGGCACTGCTCAGTGGGTTGATGTCGAAGAGTATGAAAGAACTTAGCCAGATAAAATTGCAGTTAGTTGTAGCGAGGAAATGTTGAAGGTGAGTAAGTTCTAAGTTAATTTTGATATAAAATGCATACTGAATCCTGGAAAATCACCACCGTTCATCTTGCTCTATGATTTCTTTTGTCTAGACTCTAGTTTTATTGGCATTTTTGTAGTTTCCTAGAGTTTAGTATCAGCAAAATAAATGTTTCCTTGACACTGCAAAGTAAATTGTAATTATAAAGTTGGTAAAATTCATTTACAAGCCAGCATACACCCTCTAATATGCTTAGTTTTATGCCCCTACATTTGGTAAAACCCATATTTAAGGTGGTAAGACTTACTGCCTTTTATATTGCAATTATAAAATTAACATCTATTTTTGCACTAACTAAAATTCAGTAGCAGCAAAATTAATGTCTCATTGACAATGCAACAATTTTTTTCCTTATGAATTCATCGGTATGTTCTTTAGTAAAATAGGAACTGCAATCTTCTTAAATCCCCTTAAGGAAATTTTGTCAAGGGATAGAGAGGTAGATGATGCGTCTATCATATCAAAAATTAACTAAGTTAAATACATTTTATAAAAATTAAATAAGTTTATAGAATTAACTAAGTTTGTAAAAACTAATTGAGTTTAAAAAATTAAATAATTTTATAAAAATGAACAAACGTAACTAATTTTTATAAAATAAATTAACTAGATTAAAAATAACCAGGTAGATTAAGTTTTACAAAAAAGTAACTAATTTTTAAAAATTAACAAGTTAACTAAGTCTTATAAAAATTAAACAAGTTTATAAAGATAATCAAGTTTATAAAATTTAACTAAGTTAACTTTGTATTATGAAAATTAAATTATATTATAAAAATTACAACCATAAATACTGGCAATATCCTACTTGATCCATGTAATAAATAAGTAACTAGTTAACTATGTTTTATAAAAATTAAACGAGTCTATAATAATAATAATAAATTAACTAAGTTTATAAAAATTAATTATGTTTTATAAAAATTCAATACATTTATAAAAATACTAAGTATTATAAAAATATAACAGAATAATAATAATAACTTAATAATAATAATAACTTAATAATAATAAATTTTATTAAAAATTAACTATGTATTATAAAAATATAACTAAATAATAGTAACAACCGCATCAGCAGCAACTTAATAATAATGATGATAAATTTTATAAAAAATTAACTAAGTATAATAGTAGTAGTAATAATAATAGTAATAAATAATTTCATAAAAACTAACTAAGATTTATAATAATAATAATAGTAAGTTAACTAAGATTTATAATAATTTTAAGTTAACTAAGATTTATAAATATTAAACTTAAATAAGTCTATAAAAATTAACTAAGTATTATAAAAATATAACTGAATAATAATAATAATAATAATAAATTTTTTAAAAATTAACTAAGTATAATAATAATAATAATAATATGTAATTTTAAAAAAATTAACTAAGATTTATAATAATAATAGTAATTTAACTAAGATTTATAATAATTGTATGTTAACTAAGATTTATAAATATTAAACTTAAATAAGTTTATAAAATTAACTAAGTAAGAATACTAAGGGCTGTAAAGCTTTGAGAAAATGAAATCAGCCATTGTTTACTTTACTAAATGTTGATGGAGGTATTTGGATGCAAAGCTGATATGGTGACTTACAACACAATCGTTAATGCTCTTTGCAAAAAGGGCTCAATGGATGGTGCTTTTGATATATTCGAGGATATGGTTGCTTCGAGAGTTACCCCAAGTGTTAAAAATTCAACTTATGGATTGTAACATGGTGTTAAAAAATGGCTCAGTGAATGTGTTGATGCTGTTTGTTTAAGGAGAGGGGATGGCTGTAGATGCAAATGGGTTGCATGGGGGTGGGAAAATTATAGCAAGTGTAATGGTGGAATGGGTAGTGGGACATGAATATGCCTGCTGATATACGTGCAGTCAGGGACCGGTGCTGGGAAAAGAGGATATATGATGGGGGAAATCTCAGTATAATATGGCGGTGAGGAATCTTGATATGAATCTTGCTGGTGGTAGGATCAATAAATCGTTAAATCTTCCCATTGTTTTTGACATACCATGTCTCTGGCTTATTCCTATTTTGAATTGAATGTGTGTGTATTTTGTTTTTATCTTTGTATGGTTATATGAAGTTTTCCCCCAGACGATGTATATTCTATCATATTAAGAAAATATTGATACGGCTCATATTTAATTTGGCAATTTAAAAATCCTATTATAGTTTATCGTTTGCAAGTATAGAGGCAATGCTTATTAACTGAGTTGGTACTCTATGCTAGTTTCATAGATGCAATTTCAAATCTATGTTTCTTGTAGGTAATTACAAATGAATTTGTTTATTTTTGTTGCTGAACCGGTGGATTAATTCAATGTTAAATGCTTATGGTGTGCATACACACACACACACACACACACACACACACATAGAGAGAGAGCTTAGTCCTGCCGTTGAGCTGCTAGATGCTCTGGTGAGTCTTTTCTTACTGTTTTTACTTATACTATATGTTTTCTTTCTTCCTAATTTCTATGTTGTGCTTAATGATTTAAACATCTGGCGTTCTGTAAAATTGTAATTCCAACCTATTACACTAACATCTATAGTTGTTGGGTACATAGTGCATATACATACGCACAAAAATAGCACTGAGCAGTGAAGTCAAGGACTTTGCATTTCTACTGAACTTTGACATTTGATATCAAATGTGCGCTTTACTAGCCGTTTAACTTAACATTTATAGTTCAGTACACCATTGGATTATATGTATGAATAAAATATTTAAGAAATTACCTACTACCTAATTATAAAGGTACCAAATTATTATGGTTAAGAAAAGGCTTAGTTGATAATTAAAATATATTATTTGCTAGGTTTAGTCTTTGAGATCAACTAGTGAACAGATCTGATGCTACATAATTATGTCAAATTTCGTTAAACTTTAATTTGAAGTAATCACATATGACATGTCAATCTCAACCTGAATGGAGTGGTTGTTATGTGAGTAGTGAACGTGCATCGGTTGATTTTAGGCTACTGGGCCCTAAATGGCATTTTTTTAATTTTATATATGTGTGGCAAAGAGGGATTTAGGGTAATTTTTTATTATGCTACTAGTCCCTGAATGGTATTAGGTTACATAATTAAACCATCTGCAGTTTAAAATATTTGACTCTGTTTCTATAACTGGTTAGACATAACAATGTGTCTTGATTTCTTCATCCCATTACACATAGAATTTCCTTATTCCTGTAGTGTTTTTTGTCTCGGTTTGTTTTTTTGTATTTGATGCTGATATGGTTTTAGAAAATAAGCTAGTTGTCTACAATCTTGACAATCAGAATTTAAGCTGGACAGATTACGACTGTAAGTACTTATTTTCAACCTTTTTGTTTCTAACTCTTTCTCCCATTTACTGGCAAAAATGACCATTTCAATTTAATCTGAAAATTATTAATGTGGAAAGTTAGATCCGCCGTTTATTTTCAAGTTTGATACACGAAAAAATTTCCTCAAAAAATGTTTAAATTACACCTATTTTCATTTTTGACAATTGTACTTAATAATTAAGAAACACAACCATATATTCTTGTTATTATCTGTACTACCCATAAAGGTAATTGATTGTATAGAAATCAGTGGTGTACCTATCATTTCACTCGTCATTACAGTTAAATAGACACCATTTCAAAAATTTAATATTCTACCGATATCCTGATCAATTGCATTCTGATGCTTCCGTGTCAGATTAAATTGAATATTAAATTGAATTTGTCATATTAGGTGTTAAATAAATTCATATTTGTTCTATTCTACTTCTAATCTCTAAATGCATTTTCTTTCTTATAGGCTTATTAGATTCTTGAAGGAGACGAGCTTGGACTTTCCACGATTTATATTTTCTCTATTAGCAAGCTCTTTTTGTAAGATTTTGTCTCTAACATTTGTGCTTAAAACATATGAAATGTTGTATATGGCTAAATTTTATGGTGTATGAAATTGATGTAGCCTTGACTATGTTTAATCTTTATAACTTCTTATAATTTCAGATTATATCTATTAGTATTTTACAAATTGAGCAGTTTGTTTTTGAAAATATTATTCATGGCTTTTATAATTGTTTTAAAACTTTTGCGGTAGTTGTAAAATGCAATAACAATGTTAATATTACCGCAGCGTTTCAAAAGAGCTGCAGTACTAAAAGTAACAAAATGCCGTAGAAAATCAAACTGAAGCAAAACAAAAATGCTGCAACTTTCAAAACATAACTACATACAACTGCTGCAATAAAAAGCAATTGTCTAAAATGCTGCAGAAGTAATTTTTCAGCGTTTCAAAACTGCTGCTATAGTACTGGTTCTATTGAAACATGTTGTTAGACTGCATTCTCTAAAAGGCTACTAAATGTGTTTGCATCGTTTAATAAACGCTGCGAAATTAATTTAATGCAGTGTTTTGTAAAAGCTTCGGCAGCCTTTTTTTTAGCAACATTTTAGAAAACGCTACGGTATTTCCCGACTCTATTGCAATGTGACGTTAGGTAGCGTTCCTCGTAACGCTGCAAATAATTATGGCAGCATTTTTAAAACGCTGCGAAAGTTCTATTTTGTTGTAGTGAATACAAGAAGCCGCCCAAAAAGGAAGCAACCGAATAGTAGAAGCGTTCGGAAAGTACTGCCACTTCCATGAGACACATGGCCACAACACAAACGAGTGTCTTCACCTGAAGAACTTGATTGAGGAGTTCATTCGGGAAAACAAGCTTCGGTAGTATGTGAGGAAACCACTAAATCCTGACGCACCTGTAGCGCCCTAAGTTCCTAAAGACCAAGGGTCGAACCAAGCTAGAACTAGCAAAGAAGGACCCAGATGGACTAACTAGAGGTTCATCATTGGAACGATATCTGGAGGGCCCCATCTCGCGTAAAAGAGTTGGGGAGAGATGGAGTGGTATGCGAGCTCTTTAAAGCACGCTTCGAAAGATGCATGCTTTATGATCGAAGATGGTACCCCTACTAAGCAGCAGAGAACCCTAGAAGTCGACATAGTATTCTGAAATCGAGACACCGAGGGAATAGAAGCTCCAACTCTTGACCCCATGGTCGTGACTATAATAATCGGACCCGCTATAGTCTGACAGGTGTTGGTAGACATCGACAATTCTATGAATATCCTTTTCTAATGCACCTTTGATCAGATAAAGATCAGTATGAAAGATGTATCCGCCAGCCTAAAAACATCCAGGGATTCACCGATGAATCGAAACAACCCATCGGAATGATTGAATTACCCATAGAACTCAGATATGGCGACCGAAGGGTCAGCTTCATCCATACCTTTGTGATCGTAGACAAGATGTCCACCTACAACGCCTTCTTGGGGCGACCCGCCTTAGTAGACTTTAGAATTGCTTTAGCTCAACGGTGTCTAACTATGAAATTTTCGATGGAAAATGTAGTCGGGGTGATCAAGAGAGACCAAAGTGCAGCTATGGAATGTTATATAGTAGAACTACGCAAATCTAAAAGAAAAGAAAAGGTGAAGAATGTAGGGAGAACTCTACACATTTGTGTACCTACTGAATAGCAACTATAGAACTGCCCTTGGCTTGGGGACCATAGCCGGTTCGATAAGGCTTTTGGACCCTAGAAAGAAGAGTTCAGGGGAGGAACAGGCAGCACTGACAGAATTGAAAGTGTCCGTCCCAGTTGATATGGATGACCCAACATGGGTCCTCAAAATTGGATCGCATCTTGGAAACAAGATGCGATTGGAACTCATCTAATTTCTTCACGCCAATTTGGATGTATTCGCTTGGACTCGTTCCGATATGTGCGAGGTGTCAACAGAGATAGTCTGCCACACACTTAACATTGATCCTTAGTATATGCCTGTGAAGCAGAAAAGGCACAGCCTAGGGCCCGAGCGGTCCAAAGCGCTAAGAGAAGAAGTGGACAAGCTAATGGCAATTGGCTTTATCTGTGATGCAACTTACCCTGAATGGGTATCTAATTCGGTCTTGGTCAAGAAGTCCAATGGGAAATGGCGAACCTATATCAACTACTTCGATCTGAAAAAAGCTTGCCCAAAAGACAGCTTTCCTCTGCCCAGAATCGATCAGCTTGTGGACGGGACGGCTGGACCTGAATTGCTATCGTTTATGGATGCATACTCGAGGTACAACTAGATCATGATGCAAGAACCAGATCATTACCAACCTAGGACTATATTACTACAAAGTAATGCCGTTTGGCTTAAAGAATGTTGGGGCAACTTACCAGCGATTGGTAAACGCTATGTTTAAACATCTAATTAGGAAGACAATGGAAGTTTATATAGATGATATGTTTGTTAAATCATGCATAACTACAAATCACTTGGATAACCTGGCTGAAATGTTCGAAATGCTCCGCAAATATGGAATAAATCTCAATCCATGTAAGTGTCATTTCGAGGTAGCCTCGGGAAAGTTCTTAGGATTTATCGTGAGCGGCAGAGGCATAGAAGCAAATCTCGAGCAAAAAATCGCTTTGCGGAAAGTCAAGGCCCCGAGAAATAGGAAAGAGCTACAAAGCCTGAATGGGAAGGCTGCAGCACTGAGTCAGTTTATCTAAAAAGCGACTGATAATACCATTCTGTGATGCGCTAAAGAACGGAAAGAAAAACTTTGAATGGAATCAAGCTTGTCAAACTGCGTTCAAAGAGCTGCTGCGACATATGGTAACCCCGCCAATCCTATCCAAGCCAGTAGACGGAGAAGATTTATACATATATTTAGCAGTTGCACCACATGCATTGACTGCCGCACTCATACGAGAAGAAGCCAAGATCCAGGGACCCGTATATTGCATCTGTAAACGATTCACCTGAGCAGAAAAGAACTATCCTAAATTGGAGAAACTAGCATATTGCCTCTTGATTGCATCTAGAAAATTACGACCGTACTTCGAGGACGAAATTCTTTTAAGAGGGGAGGAATGTAACGACCTAGATTTTAGTCGTTTGATTTTGAACATTTAATTTATTTTAAATGTTGAATTTGAAATGTAAATGGATTTTTAATATGAAGTTTATTGATCGAATAAGTGGAATAAGATTTAAATTTCAAATATAGCGATTTCGTAATAGAATAATGCAAATAATTGGAATTTGAGCTGGATATAAATCGAAATGAATTTTAATGTGAATATAAGTTCTATTTGAATTAGAATTGAGTTAGTTAGTTTTTAAAACTGGAATTTCAAGTAATTCCATCGATTTTGAAAATCATCGTTTTTATCGACGCGTTAAAATAGCAATCCGGGGCACAGTCTCCGAATTCGACGAAACCAGCTCTATTAGATCCGTAATAGTTTATTATTATTTAATTTTCAAATTTTGTAGCGTTTGGAGTTACCATTTGATCGTACGAAATAGAAACGCGTTGAAATTTATATTGAAGATTTAATATAATAATTGGGTTCAAAAAGCTATCTTCTTCATACAATGGAATTAGGTCTCAAAACTTGTTCCATTACGTTTGGAATAGGGATATAACATTAGGAACGCTAGGCGGCATGCCTCAATTGGAGTCCGTAATTTATAGCTAGATATTTTGGGTATCTAAATAATTTATTTTCATTGATTTGACTAGGTAGCCACCATTCCATCTCCATCAGCCACCCTACCTGAACCAACCACCCTACCTCTACGTTATTTTACATCATTTCCCCCTCTTATTTAAACAGAGCAAACACAGAAGAAATAAGGAAAACAGTTTGGAATTCAAAATTTTAAATCTCAAAATCTAACCAATATAAAAATATGAAACAAGCTCTAAAAATCATGGTTTAGTGAGAGCTTCGATCTGATATGCTCGATTGGGGGTGTAGTAGCGTTTTTGGGTGATCGACCTTTAGGGCAGTCGACTAGGGTCTAAGTTTCTTGGATTTTGGAGCATCGATTCGATGAGCGGAGCATTGATTTGGACTCGCGATGGGAAGAGGCACCTCAGGGCAAAATTCTGGGTGGTCCGATCACCTTTGGGGGTCGCGATTTTTGGCACTGCAGCGGGTCGATGGTGGTGTCGCTTTTCATTTCATTTGACCGGAGGGGCAATCGCGGTAATGGCTGGGACGTGAACGATGAGGTGGTCGTGTTGGTGTTTTCGAGTTGGTTGTGCACATGCACGTTCGTGGTCGTGCATATACGTTACTGGAATATGAAGAGGAGAGGGGGAGAAGAAGGAGCAGCAGTGGGGTATGTTAGTGGATGGGCCAAGCCCGTTTGTTTGGGTAATTAGAAAATTTATAATGTAATAAATTTTATTTATGTAATTGTTAACTTATAAACCGTGTATCTCATTGATACAAGGTCCAAATTCAACGCGGCCAGTTGCGTAGGGTTCATAACAATGTTAGTTTGGCTATGGAAATGGTTTGGATGCATTTCGAGCTTGTTGAGTTTTAAGCTATAGTTGAACGTCGTTGACTGTAGACCAACATGAATGCTTCGCCGACACAGGAAATTTGTATGAGTAAATCTCACTCATTTTGGATAACTAGTTTTATTTTAAAGTGTTAAAAATTATTTATTGGTTGATTGGATGAATTGATAAATTATTGTTATCAGTTGGATGTTATATTATATATATTAGTAGTTGGGTATATTCCCATCGATTGGAGCGGATGAGACACTATGCGCCTCGCATAATAGCGGATGACCCTTTTTATTGCGATATCCCACCGCGAAGTAGGATTATTATTTTATCTTATATAACATCTGTGGTTGTAGGGAGGCAGGTTGGAGGGATCCAATTGGATTCCTCAAATATGTTGATTTTAATTTCATATATAGTGATATATGATGTGTTTGAATAATCTATGATAGATTACGATATGATTTGATTTATTGGATGCTATAGTACCACTGGCTTTAATTTTGGTATTATAAATACCAATAATAATATTTTTGAATTTAAAAAGGGAATTCAAAGGCGATTTTGGAAATGAAATATTTATATTGAAATTTGGGATTATTTAAAAAGGAATTGATTTGGATAAAATAAATAAATTTGATTTTAGATATTTATCTAGCTATTTCGTAAAATGGTTTCAAATAGAGAATTTAATTTGAGTATTTTTAAATAGTGGATTTTTAATTGGGATTTCTAGGAATACGAAATAGAATTCGAAATTGAGATTTGAAATGTTTTGGAATATAGTCTGGATTTATTAAGAAATAGATTTATAAATGGGATTTTTAATAGGAACCGATTTATAAATGGAGTTGTTTAATATGAATCTGTTTTTAACAGAGAAATTAGAGTTGAGTTTATAAACTTATAAACGATGCTTATAAATAAGTGGAATGATTATCATTTGATAAATTGGCAATATAAATTCACAGTGTGAATTTAAAATGAGATATGAAAATCGGTTTAGAAAGAAATAGTAAATTCTATTTTGGAATTTGGGAATAGTTATAAAATTGGAAATGTAAATCGATTTGTGATAAATCGAGAGAGATTTATTAGTATAAAAATGGGTATGTAGTTTTAAAAAATAACAATTAATTGGATTAAAATATTTTCGAAGGTTAGTTATTTAAATATTTAAATTTGTTGAAATGAATTCTAAGTTTTTAAAGACAAGTTTTGTAAATCGATTAGAAATTTTATAAATTAATTGGAATTAGTTATTGACGTTTATTTTAAAAGTGCTTTGACATTTTAAATAATTATTTAACATGTTTTTGAAATTTATGATATTATATATATAGTTTAAAAGTAAGTGATTGCAATTTATTTATAAATGCTCTCGAAATTTGTGAACCGGGTTTTATTTAATGGATGTGATTTTATAAGAGAAAATCTGATAATGGAATTCGAGAACATAAGAAAATTTAAGAAAAGGAAATTTCCATATTGTGTAGATACGGGAACTTCGAAAATGAATCTGAATTCATTAAAGGAGTTATAAATTTTTAGTTGGATTATAAATAAGTATAATCGATAATTCTTGGAAATTATAAGGGAATTAATAAAAATTAAGGAGATTTATAAGTTAAGTACGGAATATTTCCTAAGTGTGGATATTAGAAATGATTTTGGGAAATAGACTTATAATATTTCCCTAAGTATTGGAATTAAAGGTTTTGGAGATATTTTAGCGATGAAATGATTTATATAGAAATATTTTTCTAAGTAATGAATTATAAGTTGGATTTGGAAATATTTCTAAGTATTGATATGGGTTGAAATATCCTGTTATGGATTTAAGTAGTTGAAATCATTTTCAAATATTGAAAAAATGGAAGAGATTTGAATATATATCTTTGTAAAGATATTTGAAATAAATGTTTTGAAAGATATATGATATGGGCCTAGTGACTGCTTATATCTGTAATTTGATAGTTAAATAACTGACTATCAAATTTGGCCAAATTCGTTGATCATTTCATTGAGACCGTGTAACAACCCGGTATTGCGTACCAATTATTTATCATCTTTGGACGGTCATCTTTCCTATTCGATTGCTGTTTGGAAAATTGTTAAGTGTTTAATCAGTTACAAACTCTAGTATAAATTTGATTAAGGAATTAGGTGGGCCTTAAAAATCATCTCGGCCCATGCTTTGTGATGCTATGATTTTTTATTAAGGGTTGATAACCCGTTCCTCCATTTTTCACTTCCATTCGTGAACCCTAAGCCAAAATCAAACGAGCGAAAAAAATGGCGGCCACGAGTTTCTTTCTTCCTCCGATCTGGAAATTTAGGGCTTCTTCGCGTTCGTCTATTTTGCTTCGTTCGTCCCCCGTTCGTCTCCAAGTTAGGGATTCGGCCTCGTCGTCTCCAAATAGCTAGGGCTTCGCCGATCAATCTTCGTTCGTCTTCCATCCTTTGTTCGCAACCGCTTCGCGACCGTTTCAGATTTAAAGGTGAGAAATTTTAAATTCTCACATCTAATTTAAACTCATAAGTATGCGATTTGTGAATAAATTTACAAAGCTTTGATTTTGTGATGATTTTTCTCTGTTGGTTCGACTCCTTGAATTTATAGCTTCGGCTATTTTTACTTTTGGTTGAGTTTGATTTTTGAGCATTTTTTATGACTGGTTCATCACAGTGGATTTCTTCGACTTCGGCCTTGGATTGAGATTGCTGTATATTGAATTTTAGCTACTTGTTTACTTCAGCCTTGGCCCTCAGATTTCTTAGGCTTGTATTTGTTTACAGCTGCACGTTGCTATTGACTTCTATTGCTACAGCCGTTAAATATAGTTCTCACTGCACCCATATTTTCCTTGTTTATGTATGCTAAAATTAGGGGTGACAGTTTTGAAAAGTTGTTTCATTCATTAAGTTGCACTGCAGTTCAACTCTCTGGTCAGTTTCTCTGTAGCATACTGTGGCATTGATATGTTGGTCTTAGCCTTGAGTTGAGTTCACTGTTGTACTGCATATTCCAGTGTTGCTTTATTGAGTTGCATATCTGAACTTGATTCACTTGAGCTCTTACTTCATCCCCACTTCATCACTGTATGTTGCACTGTTTTCAGTTGCTTCTATGTTGTCTCTTTGACGGTTTTGAGTTATGGTGGCATCTGCTTGTTGCCCAGACTTTTCAGTTGTCTCTATTTATTTGTAGCAGCACTTCATGTTGTAGCTTGACCATCTGATATTCATGTATGCACTATGATCAAATATGTCACTTATTGTAGCCGTGCAGTTTTCTTCCGGCAGCTTGCATGTAGTGTATTGTTGGTCTTGTATCACTTGCTGTTTATTAATATGAGTATAGAATATGCAGACATCATATATTATGACTTCACAGTTTATATAGTTTTACTAAATTGCACAAAACCTAATTGAGTAAGTGTACATTTTGATTTTTGTCGAGACTTATTAGCATAAAGGTGTACTGTTTGGGTTATGTGAAGTTGTAGCCTTAGTACATTGTTCATGACATTAGCTTGCATTAGCTTGTTTCACAACCACATGCATGCAGTTAGGTGTACACGCCTATGACCATTCATGTAGCTGCATTGGGTAGTACTTCACTGTGTTCATGTAGCCTGTTTCACTTGTACAACTTATTCATGTCACTTTACTATCTACTTGGTATACCTGTCTTTGTTGACTGTTGCACTGATACATCTTGGTACATCCCACTATTGCATTTATATGTGGTTGCCATGAGCTTTGGCCTTTGTTGGTTCATTTTGCAGGCTGGTTCATTGTTTTAATTATTCCTCTGTTGCCTCATCCTTGGTACACTGTCCAGTTCATGTTGTAGCTTGACCATCTGATATTCATGTATGCACTATGATCAAATATGTTGTTGCATGTCCAGTTCCATTTAGTTGACTCTGTTTCAACTTCACTTCATGTATATACCACTTGGTTGTCATTGTGTATGCTGGATATTCACTTGATCTTGTTGTGTTGTCTCTGTTGCCACTCTGATCTGGTCTGCATTTATGAAGCACTCACTGACCTGAGTTGTTGCATTGGTTATCCACCTGACTTGGGTTTTGTTTACTAGTCCAGTTTCTTTTGGGCTTTGTTGTTCACTAACTCACCTGCAGTCGAGTTGAGATGTATTACGGCCTTTGGTCGTGAGTAAGATAGTTGCACTATCCAGTTTACAGTGCATACATATTTTATCTTTGGTTGTATCACTCCTTTGGTTTGTGATTTCATTGTGGCCTTGACTCTGCATATACTCATTAATGTAGTCACTGCACTCTTGTATATCATGTAGTTTATTTGGGTGGGCATTTAGGTGGGCCATGCTGCATCTGCAGTGGGGTTTCATCGAGTTTTGATGGTTTTAAAGTGACAATTTCAATGGCTTTAAATTGATTTAGTCGATTTGATAAATTGTTTATTTATCTCTGTTGATGATTTAAATCTGCTGATTTTTGTTAAACACTGTTAAGTGTTATATTGACCGTTATTCGGTTTCTTTGTTTGAAGAATCGGATAGACGGGAATTATTGTGACTGTCGTCTATTTAAATTATTACTGCCTATATGCACTAATAAACTGGTTTGAATTAGACTGATCTGGGTATTATTTTCTTTTGAATGTAATACTCGGGTCAGACCCGAGTTATTTCAGGTTGTAGATTTCCTTCTTTGAGTTGCTGTTTGGGATTTGAAGACTTTTCACATCTTTTGAAGTTGTCAGTGTCATTTTGTAGTAGTCATGTCATTGTATAGAACGATATGTATTCATGTATATTAGTCGATAATGTACTTGTATATATAACTTCTAGAGTCGACAGTTGTAGTTATATCATATGTATCGTGTCAACTATATTGTAACTGACATCGGTTATATATATGAGATTTTTGTTATTCTGTGTTCCGCATTTATATTATCTGTGTTATTGTTATATCTAATGTCCTAAACTATTATGAACTATCGTAGTTTGTTTTATACTGATAATTGGATATGTCGATGGGAGTAAATAAATAATAGATGAAAAATAAAAAGTATATACCACTCCTATCGAGATAACCAATATTAGTGTAAGGCCAATTACGGATGGTCGCTCCTATCCAGCCTTATTCTTCGTAATAATAGACAGTATTTCTTTTAATACTCTTTGTTATTATGAGCATAGAGGTGGGGCGTCACAGACCGGGATTGGATTTAATTATCCGAAAACCACTTCGATCCGATTTGAGCGTTACAAATTGTGAAATCTTGAGGGTAATGAAGACAATGATCCTTGAAGAGATTGGTTTGTTCAGACCCAGGGCAACTTCTATGGATGAATGCTTCATTGCATTATTGCCTGGAAGGCAGTGATTAGCATTCCAAGTGAATTGCTATTCAAAAATTTAAAATGTTGCCTTAAGCCTCATCAACCGGGAATGACTGAAAATCAGGGGAGATGGCAAGGCTATGTGGGTCGCACCCATTAGGGTATGTTGTCACCTTTCTAGATACCCTACAACTACATATATATTGATTGGTTATGCATGATATCTCAATAAAAAGTTTGGGAACAACTGGAGTGATGACATATTTGGTACTATCCAGCAAGGGGTAGGCCGGTCTTGTGTTGGCATAGATCGATAGGTTCGATCTCGGTACATTTTTCTAGAGGTGTACTGTGATGGACGGTACCCTAGTGCCCAGTCATTATATGGAATCCATTCTCCAATAAGCGTTGTATGGTTTTAGTTGTATGCCAAATATGATGAAACGTGAGATGCAAGCATTTCAGCTATTTTATAGTTTATTTTTCTATAGACACTATTATAATATCAGATGATTTTGATATAAAAGGTTTTAGTTATCGTAGGGTAAAAACCCATTGTATTTATGTGTGGCGTGGTCTTACGAGATACCTTTGTTTTTCAAAAAGGATTTTTGAAGATAATTAAATTCAAATTCAGTGTGTTTTCTCACGCTGGTTTTCCAGACTGACTCGGGTGTTATTTTATTATAATGCTCAGGTCAGACTGAGTATTGCAGATTTAGGTTAGGATGCTATGGAGCTCAGAAGACGAGCTTGAGGATTTCAGGCATATTACACAAACTTGGTTATTTTCTATTGTGTGTGTTAAACTTTATATTCAGTACTTGTGAGGACAAGTTATTATAACTGTCCAGATTGCTATGTTGACCGTTGTACTCTAATGATTGTATGTATATTAATAGTTACAGTTTCCTTTTGTATTAAGATCTGTATTTATCTGTTATATATTGTGTTGCAGCGATTTGTGAGATTCTATGTGTTGTTTCTGTTTCTTCTATCTCTTCTTCTTTACCCCTAGCAATCGGTATTTTCGGCACATGAATATTTGGCATGCTATACAGTGAACGTATTGATGTCGATTTTCGAGGGTCGAAAATCCTAGTTCGCTACACTCTATCAAGCCACACTTTGTAATTATATTTTATGCACATTTTTTCCTCATCACTACATCACTAAGGAATCTAGAGTTTGTAAAAAATCAAAAACTTCAATAACATCTGTAGTTAATTACATAAACCATTGCTACTTTAAAGTCCTGGGTTCAGTCCAATAACATTATCGATTAACCGTTTTACTTTGGCTTTAGATTTTGACTTTAAATGACTACTAATTATGGTTATACTAACTTACTGCAACAATGGAGAAAAATGCTCTCTTGAGTAGTGTTTCACTTTAAGTAGTTTAATGTGTGCCAAACTGTGGTTGTACAATGATCAAGATGTCATGTAAATGAACATAATCAAAGTACAATCTGACTACTTAAGGTCAATAGTACTCTCAAATCTGAAGATTATTGCATGTCGTTACATGAGATCTTATGTTTTGATTTAGTTGTATTAACTGATAGAAGACTATCGTAACGACCTGAAAATCCACACAATTCAAACTGACAATAAACCACACATGTCCAACCCAAATTGAACGGAAGGACGGATAGTTATGGGAAAGAAAAAGAGAAGTGGAGAAGAAGAGAAAAAGAAACTAAAACAAAATAGAACCTCACAATGCAGTGGAACAACATATAATATAAAATCAGTGATCTTTACACAAGAGAAACTGTAATATACATACATCCATTAGAGTACAACAACGAACCAAAATCACCAGCCTGGACAGTTATAGCAAACTGTCCTCACAATTGTTGATAATTAAAATAACCAAAGCAGCAGAAAATAAACGTATAAGTGTATATGAATTGAAGATCTCCAACTCATCTCCTAAGCTCGAATGCATCCAAAGAAATCTGTAAATATGCTCGGTCTGACCCGAGAATTATAATAAAGTAACACCTAGTCAGTCTGGTAAAGCGTGAGAAAACACACCCGATTGGATTTTTAAAGTTTAAAAAACCATTGAAATCAAAAGCATCTCGTAAGAATACACCGCACATAAATACAGATGTGTTTTTACCCAACGATAACAAAAAAATTATATAGAAAATATAATGATATTTTAATAATGTCTATGTATTTAAAGTAAATAAATAAAATAGCAGAAATGCTTGCATCTCACATTTCAGCATAGTTGGGCACAATTAAGTTCGTAAAGCTCGTATTGAAGAATGGATTCCATGCTACGACAAGGTAAGGAACTACCTTCTGATGATGCATCTCTAGATAAAACGCACCAGGGTGTGACAAGAACATCTTGTACCCCTGCCACATAGGACTAGCCTACCACTTGACTAGTAGTACCGAATATGATCACCCCTTTCGTTAATGGGCTCTGAAGCATACATGACTAGGTAGTAATCAATCTAGATTTAGAATGATCAAACCCTAATATGAGTGACTCACTCGTATACAGAAGTTATCTTTTCAAAATCGAGTTATATTAAATTAAATTCCTTTAATTAATTTCTATGCGTTTCGAACTCGCACGACCAAACGATACGTCTGATCGTCACAACATTCGACGGCATACTATAATTTACTATTACGGATCCAATGAAACCGGTTTCATCAAAATCCGAGATAGTGCCCCAGATCAATAATTTAACACGTTAATTAAAAAAGGTTATTATTAAAATAGCTTACCTAATTTTAAATTCAAAAGTTTACTATCTTCATTCTTATTCAGTAGAATATAAACCAGCTTTAGAAATTATTTTTTTCACATTGTACATCTCTAGATAAAATGCACCGGGGTCTGCCAAAAACATCTTGTACCCCTGCCAAAAAGACTTGCCTACCATTTACCAGTAGGATCGAATATGATCACTCCTGTCGTTAATGGGCCCGAAGCATACTTGAGTAGGTAATAATCGATCTAGATTCAGAATGACCATACCCTGATGGAGGTGACCCACTTGGCCTGGCTGCATGCCCGTTTTTGTCATTTCCCGATTGATGAGGCTTGAGGCTATGTTTTACCTTTATATAACACTTCCCATTTGGAATGCTAACACCGCCCTCTAGGCGATAATGCAATGCCATCATTTATCTATACAACTTCATTCTAGGACTGAATGAAACTAAATGCACCACTTCTACTACATCCATTTTGGGAATCACCCTCGGGATTAGTAGCAAGTAGCCCTTGCACTTCAAAAGCTCCATTTCGATTATCTTCAAGATATTCCAATTCGAAACGCTTATGCTGGTTCGAAGTGGTCTTCCGATAACATATCTTATCCCGGTTTCTCCGAACGAACAACGTAAGTTTACAAATTTGCCAATATTTGATAGTCGATTATTTAACTATCAAATAAACAAACAATCCAACCAGAGATCAAATTTTCGAAAGGAAGTAACACTGGTTAAGCACCAAGCAACACTAAGTCATTTTAATTAATCTTTTCATTAATTAAGACACTTTCCAAATATTCATCTCAAAACATCTTTATGAAGATATACCCAAAAACCCCTATATTTTCGATACTTGGAAAAATCTATATACTTATCTCAACGGTATAAGTATATTCACAGAACGGAGGAAGATTTCCTTTTCACACAATTCTAGAATAATTAATAAATTCCTCTATAAATCTCTAAACCCGTTTATCACCTCATTTATTAATCTCTGAAATTATTTATAAAACTCCATTTTATACATTCCTAAAATCATTTATAAACCCTTCATAAATCCATAAAACCATTTATAAACTACTTTTATAAATCTATAAACCCATTTCTAAAACCCTTTTATAAATATCTAAGACCGTTTATAAAACTCTCTTTACCCGTTAACTAATCTTCCTTTAAGTTTTCGAAACCATGTTATAAGATTCCTCTTATAAAACCAACATATGTTTATAAAACCCTATTTATTAATCTCGAAAAGATTTATAAATAAATTCTAATCATTTACTTTGAAACACTATTATATAACAATAAACATTATAAATAAATAATAATTGACTTCAAAACATCTTTAAAAAAAATTTAAAACATTCTTAATAAAACAATAATAATTTACATTCAACATTATTATAAATAACTATAATTAATTTCCAAAACTTTATTGATAACTATGATTAATTTCAAGCTATATTAAAAAAAAATTTAAAAATAACTTTCCAAAATATTGATAAACAACTTTAAAACAGTACTAATATAAATACACAACTTTTAAAACATAAATAAATTTTCTTGATAAAAATTCATACTTAAATTTCAATATAATCATTTCCATATTTATAAAACTGTATTTATAAATCTCTTTCAATTTTATAAAACTTTTTTTTATAAAAATCCCTTCATTTATAAAACCCCATTTATAACTCTATCCCTTTATAAATTTCACATATTTATAAAATCCCATTTAAAAACATCGATCACAATCCATTTTTAACGTTGCCCCCATATGTATAAATTTCTTTTATAAATTCCTTTTTATTTATAAAATATCGTTTAACATCTCCAAATTTATTCTCACTTTCAATTTCCAAAATAGAATCTACTATTTTTCTAAGACAACATTCCACGTCTTATCATAAATCCACAATTGTGATTTATTTCCTAATTTATCCAATGATAAAAGTTTCCCTTTATTTATTACATTGTTTAAAAATCTACCCTTTTATTAATAAAATATGATTTTACAAATCTTCACTTTGTTTGAAAAATGTCACATTTATACATTATCCCATTTATAAATAAATCTTAATATATGTATACACACACACACATCACTTTATATAAAACGGTTAATAAATATCTATACCAAAATATTTCTATCTTCTTTTTAAAACTATTTTCCTTTATTATAAAAGATGAACTTATTTTAAGATTTTAAAAATATTTATTTTATAGTTCAAAAATCTCTGTTTAAAATATTTCATAAAACTATTAATTTATAATGTCCAAAAATCATACTTTTTACTTAATTTAAAATAAATTCATTCTCTTAATAATTCAAGAATAATTATTAACAAATAAATTTTCCGAAATCATTAAAATTCTTTTAAAAATTTAAATCTTCACTATATATTATTTCAAAATACTAAAAATGTGGTCCAATGCTACTATAGCACTAAATATGGAAAAATCATCCATGTCATCAAATATGGCATCCAACGCATCATATATCAAATTATATGAAAAATAAAATCAACAGTGTGAGGAATCCTGTTGGATCCCTCCAACTTGTCCCTCTACATCACATACAGTAATCGTTAAATATAAATCAACTGCTTCGAGGTGAGATCGTATACAAAGGGTCATCCCCTTTCACATGGGAACATAATACGATCTCATCCACTCTAAGAGTGGGAATATATCCAAACCAACTGATAAAATAGTAAATCATCCAAATAGTCAACAAAAAATTGCCAATAAAATTATCCACATTTATATAAAAATATAGGTGGGCAAGAGAGGTGAGTTAACTCACTATGATTCTAGTAATCGCCAAAACGCTCCGGTTTGAATTAAAATTGAACAGGTGTCCAAATTTAACCCAATTTCCTATAAGCTTCAAATCTATCCAATCCAGCTGCATCACGTAGTACTTGCCGATATGATCGCAGCGCAACTTGTCAGGTTCAATTTGGACCTCATATGAATTAGATATGAATTAATAAACTTTATGATTATTTAAATTTTAATAAACTTAAAATTAATTTAATTTTAAACAAAATATATCTTCCCTCTCACAGTCTCGTGCGTGCTCGTTCCAGTATAAAACGCGACTTTGAATCGCGACATCGACCTACGCCGCCTCCCTCTCGTCGTCGTTCATCGTCGTTCGTACTGCTGAAGAACGCAGCTGACACCCTAGCACGCGCCGACCCACGCGAATCTCCATTCATTTCCGCTCAACCAAAATCAAACCCATCCTCCGCCGGCGTCGAAGAGGAATTGTCACTGCTGTACTCCGTTATGGCTCGATCCAACCGCAGAATAGCTTCCCCTAGTCAGGCTCTGCAAGTTTCATTTGGAAGTCGAAGGCTGAAAATGATTGTAGTGACACTGATCGATGTGGGTTTGGATGAAGCTCTTATTTTAATGGCGGCTGAAGCTAATTAGGGCTTGGTTTTGCAAATGAGGAAATATTATAGTCTTATATAGAAAATTTTCATTGCACTATTCACGTGTTAAATTTTCGAACACCAATCGAGGTGTGCTGCCTGGCGTTCTGTATGTTATACCCCTATTCTGAACACAATGGAATATACATCGGGACTCAATTCCATCGTATACAGAAGTTAACTTTTCAAAATCAAGTTAAATTAAATTAAATTTCTTTATTTAATTCCTATGCTTTTTGAACTCGCATGACCGAACGATACGTCCAATCGTCATGAAATTCGACTGCATACTATAATTTACTATTACGGATCCAATGGCACTGGTTTCGTCAAAATCTGAGATAGTTCCCCTGATCAATAATAACACGTTAATTAAAACGAGTTATTATTAAAACAGCTTACTCACTTTTAAATTCAAAAGTTTACTATCTTCATTCTTATCAATATAATTTAAATCAGCTTTAGAAATTATTATTTTCCTATTAAATTCAAGATTTATGTTAACAAGAAATCTTGTCAACACCTCAAAGCAAATTAAAGAAGTAAATGATCCATTCGAAACTTGTTTCGAATTAGTTGAAGTATCCTGAGGTTATAACCCAGTTTGGACAGTTGAGATCTAACTGAGTCGAAAGGGTCTTTATGCCTTTGAAAGGAAACCCTTCGAAGAAGTTGATACTACTGTCATGGGAAGGATTCATTCGAAAGTAAAGATATGTCCGAAGTATTCAAACACCTTTTGAAGGAATCCTCCCGAAGGGTTTAACTTTAATGACCACGTGGTGTATCTGTAACGACCCAGAATTTCAATCATTCAAATTTGGAATATTTAATTGATTTAAAATATTGAAAAGTTAATTTTATAAATGAAATTGAATTTCAAATGTAGCGATTTATTTGGTAATTAAATTGTTAAATTGAATATTTGAAATTGTTTAAATAATTGAATCTTGAATTTAATGTGAATGAAAATGATTTTGAAAGTTAATTCAAATTCTATTTGAATAAGAAGGAAGATAGTAAACTTTTAATTTGGATTGAAAGGTATTTAAATTGAAATTGGAAATTACTCATTCTAATTAACGTGTAAAAATAGTCTTTAGGGCACTGTCTTAGATTTTGATGAAACTAGGTTCATTGGATCTGTAATAGTGAATTATTATATGTCATCGAATTTCGTGGTGATTGGATGTATCATTTGGTCGTGCGAGTTCGAAACGCGTAGAGATTAACTAAAGGAATTTATATAAAATAATTGGGTTTAAAAGGTTATCTTCTTTATATGATCGAATTAGACCTCGAGAATAGTTCCATTGCGTTCGGAATAGGGGTATAACATATAGAACACCAGGCGGCACGTCTCGTTTGGAGTTCGAGATGTTCGGACGTTTTATAGTTTGATAATTTAAATTTAAACAATATAGAATAATAATATATTCTCCATATCGAAGGCCATACCCTATCATGCGAGTCCATACCTTACCTTTGTTGCTTCTCCTTTATAATTCGCGTTAACCAGAGAAGTCGCATATTTTTAAAATTCGCTGCCTCATATCCAAGGCCATTATCAATTAGAGCCTCCTCAAGCATTTTTAGGCGAAGTCATCAACTAGGTTATTGCTCGCGGCATCGACACGAAGTTGTTCAACGGGGGGATTGCCGTGCTTCGCCCTGTGGTAGCGAAAATTCGGCTGCGTTCATAGCAGCTCTTGGGCTCGATTATGGGGTTTCGGAGACGGCAGTGGTGGTGCGTGATGTCGGGGGAGGGGGTGGTGCACGAGGTGGAAACTTGGTCGCGGACACGTGGGATGATGGCAGTGGTCGGTGGAAAACATGTAAGGAGGAGGGTTCAGTTGTTCGTTCGTGCCTGGTATTATGGAAGGGAAGGTTGAGGAAGTTAGTTTTAAATTTTATCTAATTAAACGTTAATGACATTTTAGTTAATATAAAAGTTCATTAATCCATATCGAACTCATACGAGGTCCAAATTGAACGAGACGAGTTGCGTTGTAATTGTATCGACGAAACTACGTAATGGATTTGGATTGGACGAATTCAGAGCTAATTGGAATTTTGGATTAAAATTGGATGTTCGTTCAATTTTAATTCAAAAAGAACATTCTGGCAACTATTAAAATCAATGTGAGTTAATCTCACGTTTTTGGTTAACCAGGAATATTTTTAGTCGATAAAAAATTATCTATTGGATGTTTGGATATTTATTTCTGATCGTTATTGACTGTTTGGGTAATTTACTTTATTAGTAGTTGGATTAGATATATTCCCGCCTATTGGAGCAGATGGGACCCTATTACGTTCTCATGTAAGTGCGGATGAACCTTTGTATATAAATCTCGTCTCGTAGTGGTTGATTTATATTTTTGATTATATACTGTATGTGATGCAAGGGGACAGGTTGGAAGGATCCAATGGGATTCCTCACACTGTTGATTTTATTTTCATTTATATAGTGATATATGATTTGTTGAATGCCATAATGATGACATGAATATGGTTTTGCTTAATTAGTGATTTAGTAGCACTGGTCCTTATTTTTGGTATTTTAAAATACTATAAAATAATGATTTGATTTAAAAAGGGATTTCAAAGTGGTTTTGGAAATTTTATATATTTTAATATATTTTTCTTAAATGAAAGCATGATTTTTACATATTATAAATTGATAGTTTCACAAAATATCTTAGGTATAGATTTTCGAACTACAAGATAAAGATTTTAAAATCTTAAAATAAGTTCGTCTTTCATAATAAAGGGATATGTTATAAAGAAAAATAGAAATAATTTGATATTAATATTATTGACCATTTTATATAAAGTAATATACATATACATACATATATATATATATATGTATGTATGTATGTATATATGAGTTCATATATGAAAGATTAATTACTAATATGAGACTTTGTAAGTGTGATAATTTATAGAAGTAATATTTTATAAATGAAGTGAAGATTTGTAAAATCGTACTTTGTTAATAAAAGTATGAATTTATAAATGGGGTTTATAAATTAAAGAAAGCTATTCTCGTTTAATAAATTGAAGAATAAATCAAACGGTGAATTTATTTTTGAAAAGGGTGTATGGATCGTACTTATATGGAGATAACAACAATAGTGCGGAATTATAGCAATAGCAAAGTAAAAGCTTGCACACCAGGATTTTTATACTGGTTCGAACTTCCCGTTCTACGTCCAGTCCCAGACTCCTTCTGGAATTTCACTAATCAAAAACCCTCACTTCACCCGGAGGAATAGGTTAACAACACACCCGAACAGCCGAACGGGGACCTGAGCAACAGAACAGGATTTCGTGCCTCAACAGCAGAAGAGGACTTCTCAGTGCCTGAACAACCGAACAGGACTTCAATAATACAACAAAAGTTTCTGACTTCTTGTGTTCTAGCAATAACACGAATGAGTCAATAAAGTACAGACTTCCTATAATCTTCTCCTTGTAGAAATGTATATTTATAATCTTGAAGAATTATGGAAGAATAAGTGTGATTTGAATATGGAATTGTTTTCACACAAGAGTTAGAATCAGAGAGAATAAGAAAGATATAAAACAAGAGATTAAGATTAATTAAATTGTGATTCTAACATGTATTTATAAAGAGTCAAAGGTTGCAATTATTCACGAAAAGTTTCTGTGAAGAGATATAGTCATATCTCTTAATTAAGAGTTGTATCCCTTCGCGAATGAAAGTAACCCTTCAGAAAAATATAGCCGTTATAGAAAAACAGCCGTCTGAAAATAATTTTTAGCCAGCTGAAATTCATCAAAGTACGACCAGAAAGGAAATAGGCAATTTTTGCCTCAAAACAGCCGGCTGTTTATAAACAGACAGCCGTCTGTTTATTGTGGTATACAAATATTATATCAAGGAGAGATTTCAACATATGTATAAACTCTAGACGCATACAAAACCATACAAATACTCTTCTTCAAGAATCTTGAATCTTCATATAATTCCTGCAATAAATGGTTAGTGTATAGAAGAATATAAAAATATATAGTTGTTGACGTCAAAATATAGTATATATGGAATATCATATAGAATGAGATTCCAACATTCTCCCCCTTTTTGACGATGACAACTATATACAATAATCTCTATATATTTACTCCCCCTGAATATAAACTCCCCCTGCAAAAAAGAGTTAGTGCTTATATATACGAATATTTTCTCCCCCTTTGGCATCGCCAAAAAGACATGTATAAATCGATAATAACCAACATATGCATAGATATTACCGTAGATATATTACATGCCATAGAGTATCATAACTACCATCACTAGACAAATAGACCAAGAGTAGCAAAAAATATTACAAACCACATAGTTTAACCATAAATCCATAATATAGTAAGATAGGGTAGGATAAAAATAGAAAGTAGTTAAGGAATTATAGGAGGTGATTAAAGAGAACGAGCTATGATAATGTTGTTTCATTCTAAGTGAAGCAAGAAACACTCATAGCTCAAGTGGCTATAACGTCAAATTTTAGCCAAAAATTAAACTATAACTCGTTATAGGAAATTATTCCTAATTCGCGTCGTAGTTTAATAAAAGAATTTTCAAGAAGCGGTTTTGTAAAAATATCAGCTAACTGATTTTCAAAGGAAACAAAATCTAAATTAATTAATCCTTTTTCAATATTATCACGAAGAAAGTGACGACGAATGTCAATATGCTTTGTTCGTGAATGGTTGACAGGATTTTTGGATAGATTAATAGCACTTGAGTTATCACAATAAATAGTTGAATTAGATAAATTAATATCGAAATCTCTAAGTGTTTGTTGCATATAGATTACTTGAGCACAAGCCAGAGCAGTAGAAATATATTCTGCTTCACACGTAGAGAGTGAAACGCAATTTTGTTTCTTACTAAACCAAGATACTAGTGATTTTCCAATGAAGTGGCACGTACCACTAGTACTTTTTCTATCCATTCGTGATCCACCAAAATTAGCATCACTATATGATACTAATTCAAACGGACATTCTTTCGGATAGAATAAACCGAAATCTTTGGTGTTAGTGAGATATCGTAATATTCGTTTAACTGCTCTTAAGTGTGATTCCTTTGGATTGGACTGGAATCTAGCACACAAGCAAACACTCATCATTATGTCGGGACGACTTGCAGTTAAATATAGTAATGATCCAATCATACTTCGATATAATTTCTGGTCTACACTTTTTCCATTTTCGTCTTTATCAAGATGGGTTGTTGTACTCATAGGAGTTGGTTTGGCAGAAGTATTTTCCATTCTGAAGTGTTTGATTAGATTATTACAATATTTTTCTTGATTAATAAATATACCATTCGGTAATTGCTTAATCTGTAGACCAAGAAAGTATGATAATTCTCCCATATGGGACATTTCAAATTCCTTAGTCATAATATCCGAGAAATCCTGACATAATTTTTCGTTGGTGGAACCAAATATGATATCATCAACGTAGATTTGAACTATTAAAATATCCCTTTTTGAATGTTTAATGAATAATGTTTGATCAACCTTTCCAGTTTGAAATCCCGAAGAGATTAGATAGCTCTTAAGACGTTCGTACCAAGCACGTGGTGCTTGTTTTAAACCATATAGAGCCTTCTTAAGTCTATATACATGATTGGGATATTTTTCATGAGCAAACAGGGGAGGTTGTTCAACATACACATTTTCTTTAATATATCCATTCAGAAAGGCACTTTTAACGTCCATCTGATAAAGTTTGAAATTATGAAAACATGCATAGGCCAGTAATATTCGAATTGCTTCTAGTCTTGCTACAGGAGCGAATGTCTCTTCATAGTCGATACCTTCTTCCTGATTGTATCCTTGAGCCACCAATCTTGCTTTATTTCTAGTGATATTTCCTTGTTCGTCCGCCTTGTTTTTGTAAACCCATTTTGTTCCAATAATAGTTTGATTACTTGGTCTAGGAACTAATTCCCAAACTTCATTGCGTTCAAACTGATTTAGTTCTTCTTGCATTGCAATGATCCAGTATTCGTCGGTAGAAGCTTCCTTTGGGTTCTTTGGCTCGATAGTAGATATGAATGCTACGTGGCCCATTTGATTTAATTGATTCCTAGTTCGAACGTTTGAATTAATTTCTCCAATAATGTTTTGAACAGGATGATCCCGTAAAATATGTGGTGGAGATTTTAATTCATTTTGAATATTATTGTTATCACTAGGATTATCAATTTCGTTTTCATTTATTTCAAAATTTTCAGATTCTGTATTTATGATGTTATCATCATCATCATCATTATTTATACTTGTTATTTGTTGAAAATTTTCATCAAACGATACATGTAGAGTTTCCTCAACAGTATTTGTTCTTTTATTAAACACTCGATAGGCCTTGCTTCGATCCGAATATCCTAGGAAGAAACCTTCGTTAGATTTCGCATCAAATTTGCCAAGCTGATCTTTAGTGTTTAATATAAAACATTTTGAACCAAAAACTTTGAAATAGGATATGTTTGGTTTTCTGCCATTAAAGAGTTCATATGGAGTATTCTTAGTGAGAGGTCGAATGGAAACACTGTTTAAAACATAACAGGCAGTTGCTACGGCTTCTGCCCAGAAATGTTTTGGAAGTGTGCTTCCATTTAACAAAGTTCTTGCACATTCCTGTAAAGTTCTATTCTTTCGTTCTACAACTCCATTTTGTTGTGGAGTTCTAGGAAACGAGAAATTATGAGAAATTCCTTTCTTTTTACAGAATTGTTTAAAAGCTTCGTTTTCGAACTCTCCTCCATGATCACTCCAAATATTCTTAATTTTTAATCCCTTCAAGTTTTGGATTCTCTTGACGAAAATTTTAAAGTGATCAAAAGTATCACTTTTATTTTTCATAAAAATTGTCCAAGTATATCTAGAAAAATCATCGACAATTAAACACATATTTGTTATGATTTATGGATTGCACTTGTGTTGGTCCAAATAGATCCATATGAAGTAGCTCAAGTGGTTGTAATGTCGAAATGACCTTTTTAGATTTAAATGATGATTTTGTTAACTTACCTAATTGACAAGCATCACAAATATGATCTACTTTAAAGTTCATTTTTGGTAACCCCTTTACTAAGTTATTTTTAGATAACTTATTAATGGATTTGAAGTTAATATGACAGAATCGTTTGTGCCATAGCCAAGGATCATTTTCATTAGCTATTAAGCACATATCTGAATTATGATTGACTTTCATATTCAGAACATATATATTTCTGTCTCTATTACCTTCAAATATGAGATTTCCACTGTGATCTAAAATGCTACACCTATCTTCGGAAAAAGAGATTTTGAATCCTTTGTCACACAATTGGCTAATACTTAACAAATTGTGCTTCAGGTTTTTAACAAGTAAAACATTAGAGATGAGAGGAGTATTAGAGCTACCGAAGTTGCTCACATCGCCTTTGCCGATGATATAACCTTTGGAATTATCTCCAAATGTGACTGAGCCTTCATTTGTGTAGGTAATATTTGTCAGCATACTTTTGTCTCCAGTCATATGTTTAGAGCAACCACTGTCTAGAATCCACTTTCCTCTCTTTTTAAGTGGGACCTGCAAAAAATAGAATTAAGAACATTGGTACCCACCTTTTTATAGGGTCCTAAGAGTTAGGTCTTAGGAAACCAAACCCATTCGGGTCCGGTATTCCCTTTGTAAATATAATTTTGACTTTTATGAACAGTTTCCAAAAAGGATTTTATATATTTATTCCTAATCAAACTATTGTTTGTTTTAGGAACCCATATTTTTATGGTTTTAGACGTCTGTATCCTTTTTGGTTTATCTATAGAAGTTTTCAACTCTTGATTCCTTTTAGATTGAGCCAATGTGGATTTTGATTTAACAAACTGTCTCCAATTATTTTGAGGAGCTATTTGTTTCTTAATATATCCTAGTCCCTTTTTACTGGTAGAAGGCTGAGAGTTTTCAATTATCTTAGATAAATTTTCTCTCCCCTTATTAAAATTAGAGATATTTTTAGAAATATCTTCTAATTTAGCCTTTAATCTAGTATTTTCCAACTCAATCAGTTTGACTTTAGATTTTAGCTCATGATTTTCAGAAGACAAAGCATCATTCTTTTCTTTTTGAGTTTCAATTTCTTGACTCAAGAAAGTTAATTGAGAATCATTATTAGAAGATGAAAGTTGGATTTTCTCTAATTCCTCTTATAATATTTTCTTCTCGTCTTTAAGCATATCTCTTTCGAATTCTGCTTTGTTCTTTTGTTCAACAGCTTCTTTATACTTTTTCTTGAGATTTTTCATAGTACTAACTAATTCAGTATTAATTTCAACATATCATCGAAGGTAAAATTTGGTACCTCATTTTCAGTAGCCATGAAGCATACATTGGCTTGTTCATTTTCGCTTTCACTGCTACTATCAGAAGATGAAGAGTCTGAATCATCCCAAGTGACAAAGAATGCTTTCTTCTTGATCTTGTCCTTCTTAAACTTGTTGTATTTCGATTTCTTCTGGTCTGGACAATCTTTTTGCATATGTCCTTTCTTGTGACAGTTGAAGCATTCTAGAACTGATGAAGATGGTTTATTAAAGTTCCTTTTTCCATTGTTTCTATTTCCCTTTTTGTATTTGAGAAACTTTTTGAAATTTTTAGCAATAAATGCTAAATCTTCATCATCTGATTCTGATTCATCTTTTTCAGCATGGAAGGCTATATTCTTCCTGTCTTGAGTTTGAACTCGTTTTGCCTGCAGATTGACTTCATATAACATTAGATTTCCTATTAATTCTTCTGGCTTCATTTCTGAAATATCGTTAGCTTCTTCAATCGCCAAAACTTTTGTTTCCCATTCGTCAGTTAGAGAGTTTAGGATTTTTGAGACAACATCTGCATCTGAATATGTTACACCAAGTCCGATCAAGGCATGATGGATATCTTGAAATCTAGAGTACATATCATTTATGGACTCGTCTTGCTTCATTCTGAAATTTTGGAACTGATTTTTGAGCATAGATATCTTGCTTTGCTTGACTTTGCTTGTTCCTTCATGAGTTGTTTTTAGTGTCTCCCATATTTGATATGCAGTGGTGCATATGCTAACACGATTGAACTCATTTCTATCTAGAGCACAAAACAACATGTTCATAGCCTTGGCATTTAGGGTAGCTTCTGCTTTTTGGGTTGTCGACCAATTAGTATATTCAGTGGTTGGTGCAGTGTATTCGGCTTGTGTGATATTCCAAGCATCAAAACCATTAGCCTGCATATAAATACGCATTCGTGTCGCCCAATAGTTATAATTTAATCCATTGAAGAATGGAGGTCGTCCAGTGGCTTGTCCTTCTACAATGCCAGAGTTAGTGACAGTGACAGGATTTGGAATAGCGTTGTTATCCGTGTTGGCCGTATAAGCAGATTATCAAATAACTGTGTAACGGTTATTAGATTCCTGCTCTGATACCAAATGAAAAGGGTGTATGGATCGTACTTATATGGAGATAACAACAATAGTGCGGAATTATAGCAATAGCAAAGTAAAAGCTTGCACACTAGGATTTTTATACTGGTTCGAACTTCCCGTTCTACGTCCAGTCCCAGACTCCTTCTGGAATTTCACTAATCAAAAACCCTCACTTCACCCGGAGGAATAGGTTAACAACACACCCGAACAGCGGACGGGGACCTGAGCAACAGAACAGGATTTCGTGCCTCAACAGCAGAAGAGGACTTCTCAGTGCCTGAACAGCCGAACAGGACTTCAATAATACAACAAAAGTTTTTGACTTCTTGTGTTCTAGCAATAACACGAATGAGTCAATAAAGTACAGACTTCCTATAATCTTCTCCTTGTAGAAATGTATATTTATAATCTTGAAGAATTATGGAAGAATAAGTGTGATTTGAATATGGAATTGTTTTCACACAAGAGTTAGAATCAGAGAGAATAAGAAAGATATAAAACAAGAGATTAAGATTAATTAAATTGTGATTCTAACATGTATTTATAAAGAGTCAAAGGTTGCAATTATTCGCGAAAAGTTTCTGTGAAGAGATATAGTCATATCTCTTAATTAAGAGTTGTATCCCTTCGCGAATGAAAGTAACCCTTCAGAAAAATATAGCCGTTATAGAAAAACAGCCGTCTGAAAATAATTTTTAGCCAGCTGAAATTCATCAAATTACGACCAGAAAGGAGTTAGGCAATTTTTGCCTCAAAACAGCTGGCTGTTTATAAACAGACAGCCGTCTGTTTATTGTGGTATACAAATACTATATCAAGGAGAGATTTCAACATATGTATAAACTCTAGACGCATACAAAACCATACAAATACTCTTCTTCAAGAATCTTGAATCTTCATATAATTCCTGCAATAAATGGTTAGTGTATAGAAGAATATAAAAATATATAGTTGTTGACGTCAAAATATAGTATATATGGAATATCATATAGAATGAGATTCCAACAATTTTAAGATACAGAATGATATTTTAAAAATAGTTAACTCTATTTTGGAATTGAAGGTAAGGGTAAATTTGGAATGTTAAATGATATTTTATAAATAAAAAGGGATTTATAACAGGAATTTATCCATATGGAAGTAACGTTAAAATGGACGGTGTTTGTGTTTTTAAACATGATTTATGAATAAGTGAGATTCATAAGGGAAATATATTTATAAATGGAATCCATAAATAAATGGGTTTTATGAAAGGAAGTTTTATAAAATGGAAAGAGATTCTTAGATGTAGTTTTATAAATATGGAAATGACTGGGTTGAAGATTTAAGAATGGATTTTTATTAAGGAAATATATTATGTTATAAAGTTGGTTAGTCATGTTAATATTCTTTAAAGTTGTTTATAAATATTTAAACAATTTTGAAAGGTTAATTATTTAAATTATTAATATGGTTTGAAATTAATAATATGATTATTAATAATATTTTGGTAGTTTATTATTATTATTATTTATATGGTAAAGATTAACGATTATTTTACTCAAATGGTTTGAATTATTAATTATTATTTTTATAGGTTAAAAGTTAGTAATATTTATTTATTTATGATGGTTTCGAGATTCATAAATAGAGTTTTGTAAACAGACTTGGATTTTTATAAGAGGAACTTATATAATGGTTTGAAAATTTAAAAGAAGATTATTTGCAAGGTAAAGAGGTTTATAAGTAGAAGGATATTTATAAACGAATTTAAAGTTTTTATAAGAAGTTAAATGACTTAGAAGAATTTGGTAATCCATTTTAACTAATTGTTTTTGAAAAGTTAATGGGTTTGGGCATTTTCCTTACTTGGTAATTTCGGGAACGAAATTCTATTTAAGGGGGGGGGGGAGAATGTAACGACCAAGAATTTCAGTCATTCAAATTTGGAATGTTCAATTGATTTTAAATATTGAAAAGTTAATTTTATAAATGAAATAACTTGAATTTCAAATATAGCGATTTATTTGATAATTAAATTATTAAATTGAATATTTGAAATTGTTTAAATAATTGAATCTTGAATTTAATGTGAATGAAAATGGTTTCGAAAGTTGATTTAAATTCTATTTGAATAAGAAGGAAGATAGTAAATTTTTAATTTGGATTTAAAGTTGATTAAATTGAAATTGGAAATTGCTCGTTTTAATTAACGTGTAAATATAGTCCTTTGGGGCACTGTCTCGGATTTCGACGAAACTAGTTTCATTGGATCCGTAATAGTGAATTATAATATGCCGTCAAATTTTGTGGCGATCGGACGTATCGTTTGGTCGTGTGAGTTCGAAATGCGTAGAGATTATTTAAAGGAATTTATATAAAGTAATCAGGTTTGAAAAGCTATCTTCTGCATATGATCAAATTAGACCTCGAGAATAGTTCCATTGCGTTCGAAATAGGGGTATAACATATATCATGCCAGGCAACACATCTCGTTTGGAATTCGAGATTTTTGGACGTTTTATAGTTTGATAATTTAAATTTAATCAATATACAATAATAATATATTATCCATATCCAAAGGCCATACCCTATCATGCGAGCCCATACCTTCCCATGCTGCTTCCCCTTTATAATTCATGTTAACCAGAGAAGTCGCATATTTTTAAAATTCTCTCCCTCACATCCAACGTGTAACATCCCGCCTTTTTGGATGCTTTAAGCAGACACGCATGCCGACTCAAACCATACAGAAAGACGGATTGTTATTTGGGGTGAATAAGAAAAAAAGGAGAAAGACATAAAAATAAAATAGAATCTCACAGCGGAATGACAAAATATAATAATCAAATAACAGTTCATGAAGTTGTTTACAAAACATTTGATTATACTAATAAAATTCAGAATTAGAGTTACATAAATCAGACATAAATAAATAATGCAGCGGAATATGATGAATGCAGTGGAATAAATATAGTAAATAATAGTAGCACAAATCTTTGTCTTCGTCCTCCAGAAATAAGGCCTTCAAATCCTGAAATGCTCAGGCTGACCCGAGCGAATTGTAAAGACAAAACACTCGAGTTAAAACTAAAAGATCTTATGTAAGTTAAATCAACGATAAATAAATATGAGTGTAAACGGCATCGGAGATGTTTACGGGGTTTGACATCTCCTATCCAGTGTCTAACGTGAGTGCAGTAACTCAAGAGATGTTCGGGATTCACATCTCCTAAGGATCCGTTAAAGTATCTACTATGTAGTACAATACGCTATTATAATATGTCTACAGTAATATAAACTATTAAAATAGTGTTAAGGCGTTACATTTTCCCTCTTAACACATTTTTATTTCCCATAGTCTATACAGTACCGTAATCCCACCCGTAAACTGGGTGACGTCAAAGGGCACTCCATAGGTATGGTACAAACTAAACTCGTAGAAGGTGCACTAGGGTAGATGACACGGCACAACTAGGCAATGCCAGGGTAGATATACCAATTACGCTTCCGGACCGGTGGTAACGCATAGCAGCCACTACCGCCCACCTCGAAACACACTCCCGAGTAAAAATCGAAGGGTGGCCACCAAATAAATCGCAAAGTCGGAATATATATCGATGGAGTGTGCCCGATCGGAGGAATGACCTCACTTAGCCCGTCGATTGCTTTTGTTTTAGCCACCTTAAGCCAACTCACGGGAGTCGGGTCCACGTATATACCTCATATAGGATCGTCGCCACCATCCTACTTCATTTTGGAATCTCCACTGCGCACACAGTTGTCAAAGCGGTTTTTGGTATCGACAGAGAGTATGCCCATATCCGATCCTGGTCTCTTTAACAACCAATCGCTTATTACACACCAGATGGTTCTTTTACATTTCCAAAATCCTTTCATAATTGATATCAAAATATCATATTCGATTCAAATCATATCACTTTCGAAATCATTACTTACTTTCGAAATCATATTCACTTTTGAAATCATATCACATTTCAAATCATAATTCAATAATTATATTTCCTTTCAAAGTCAAATTCACAATTTATACCAAATTATCATATTCTCAAAACTACACCACTTTTAAATCATATCGTTTCCAAAATCATAATTTCTTTCAAAATCATAGTTCCAAAACAGGTTAATTCTTACTTCAAAATCATCATTCAATTCATTATACATTTAAATCCCAACTTAGGTTATAACATCATTTGGCCTTATTTTTTTTTAAAAAAACAATTAATTGAATTTAAACACTTTCACTTTACTTGGTTTGGAAATTTAGAAATGGTTTAAATAGTTATAAATAGTTAAAATAATCCAAAGTAGTTTAATTATAGGTAAAGTACTTTTAGATTGATTTAAGATAGTTACATAGATTTAATTTAGATTAAATATAATTAAAATAGATTAAATAGCTTAAAATAGATTAATTAGATTTAATATAAATTAAAATGGTTTAACTAGTTTAAAATAAATCAAATTGGTTTAAGAAGATCAAAATAATTTTATATAGTTAATATTAGTTAAATAGTTTAATAAATTTGAAAACCTTAATAATTATAAATATATTTTTAAACAGTTTATATTAAAATATGAGTTTGGAATTTATATCAGTTTAAACTATTAATTTCATTTCAACATATTTGGACCATTTCAAATTTCCAAATCGACAAACCAAATTTCAATAAACTATCGAATTTTATATCTTTTAAATCCATGTTCAAAATATCAATATGGATTACTCCCACTTCAAAATATTTCAAAGTTATTTCAAACAAATTTAATAACTCAATTTCGATAGAATTTCATTTATACTTAAATGTTTAACTTTAAACTTCCGATTTACTTCCTTAAAGAAATTCCTTTTTAAACCAATTCGCATTTCAACTTGATTTTTTTCAATAATACTTCAATTTACATAAATCAAATTTTATTTCAAAACATCAATTGATTAAATTCAAAAATTTAAGGATTTTAAAATCATTTAATTTAACCAATCCGGTGTCCGTATATAATTCTCTACCCTAGGGTCAAGTGATACAGATATTTATCATTTCAATCCGCAATTTAAATTTTTACGGTTATATATCATTTCAAACTACAATCTCGAAATAAATAAAAATCCATAACGAACTTGCAGTTTATAATGGTATAAAATACAACATCCATTCAACCAACATCAACAATCAACATCCATCACAATCATCATCCAAAACAATCAATATAGAACTGATAGTCGATAACAGGTTTTTACTGGCAGTTTATATTCAATAATAAATTAAATAATAATTTAATTCAAATAAATTCAAATTAACTGAGATGATGATTAAAATATATCAAACAGTCATAAATAAATGCCTAATCACATCATAAATTTAATTTAACAAACATAAGAAATTTTAGAAGTTGTGAGTGGGTTAAAACACTCACCTTTGAATTTAAATTGAATTTAAATTCAAAATAAGCCCAAAATTTGAACGGTCTCCAAATTTGTCCAAACCAGTGTCAAAGTGTCAGGAATTTCGGTACGATCCTAGCGGAACAAACTACGCCCAAATCTGAGCTCGTAGCAGAAGTTATTGCGGTTAAAACATTGAAAATTTAAATATACACTACACAAAAGAGGCCTTTTTGTAACACTTTTTTCGTTTCAATTTGCAACGGTTATAACCGTTACAAATTTCTAACAGATATTTCCGTTACAAGCCTTTACAACAGTTATATCCGTTACCAAATCTGGTAATTTCGTAAATACGTAAAAGCATGATGGATAGGATTGTCATTTTGTCTATTATTATTGTTCATCCCATTTATAATGCTTCTATCTCTCTTTTCTACGTTTATCGTTATTCTGTAAACCAGAATTTCAATCTACGGTTTTCACCCTTTCCGTTGTCGCTTCCTTCGCTCGTACGCCCGTTCCGCCTTGTTATCATTCTAGGGTTACCCCCTCTGCCTCGTTATTCGTTCTGGGGTTATCGTCTCCTCCACTCTGCCTCTTTCCAGCATCACCTTTGAGAGGTATTTTTCATTTTTTTAATCTCAAATTACAATTAGAATTTTTAATCCCTTTCGAATTTCAATTTAGGCTTTTTCTTACATGGTTCAGGTATTCCCTCTTAAGCTCACAACTTGGACCTGTTACCCGCTCTCAAATTGCTCTCCGTATAGGTATTGATGATTATCCATGGCCTCACATTAAAAAAATGGATAATAGTTATTTGTAATATGCTGAAAATATTGTTGATTATACCATAAATTAGCTTATACTGGCACCCTATGAGAAATAAAGTAATGAAAAATAATTAATGGTTATTCTTGTGGAACTAATTTAGGAATATTTTGCAATAAATTCTCAATAATGACATTATAATTTGTTGGCAGACCCGGATCTTTGAGACTTTCACAAAAGAAAGCTGGTGTTCATGGCTCCACCATGAGAAAAGTGAATGAAGCTCCTTCTGCGGCAAAGGTGAGGCATGTGCTTTTTTTTAATTTATCACAAATGTGCATAGAAAAATTAATAACTTATATAATCCATTAATTTATGGTTTTATTGCTTTTATGGTTTCAGGATGATGTTTAACTTGAAAAGACAAATAAGCAATTCTGCAAAGGTAACTGTTTTTTCTTTCTCTCTTTTTTTAATAAAAAATGAACATAAAAATCGCAAACCAGCCTTCTAACTTACGAAAAGTGTACCTATGATAATATTTACCTGCTGCTTCTACAAACCAGTATTCTAAGTCTTGTATATTTTTGAAAATATTTAATTTTTCTTTCTCAGCCTTTTACAATTTGTAAGCGTTTTTGTTTTCTATCTTAACATTAACAAACATGAATGCAAAAATATTCTATTATTTTTTCAATATCATTCGTTATAATTTTTATTTTAATATCTTCATCCGTTTATAGTTTATATTTACTTGATTTGGATTTTAACTACAAAACACCGCAAATCACAATCAATAATCAATGGTTGGATTAGTGGACCCTACCATAAAGTTTAATTAATAAAATAACCAACATTAGTCATGAATTGTTAATCTACATTGTTGGATATTATTAGGTTATAGATATTGGCTGTTAATTTCAAAAGTTAGCTGATGAAAGGTATTGTGTGGACAAGGACTAATAAATTACTCCTAACTTGTATGAACCAGTGCTTTTCACACGAACTGAACCAAAAACCTACTTTAAAATTTAGTCTAGTATCGGTCGGACAAATATATGGCAATTAATTTAAATAAATATCGAAAACAAAGTAAATAAGGTACATTATGAAAGAAACCGGACAGTGATTGAAAATATTGTAAAGGCACATTGTTTAATCTCCGATCCAAGTTTAAAAATCTTGAAGTCATCTAATAGTTGTAGAAGTTCAGTTTGGAATTGTAGTTGAAGAAAAGCATATTAAAAGTAGATGTAGATGAATATTTTTAATAGGGCATAATAACATCAAATTTATCATGTATGAAATGCAAAATACAGCAGTCATGTACAGTTGTAATATCAATTGTACATTTATTATTCAGCAATTCTGTCATGACCTCAACATGGAAAAATTGCTACGTTCACTCACAATTTAGGGAAATAAATGGAAAACATTAGAACTCTTACTGTCATGATGATTTGTTAGGGACAAACTGAAAATATAAAAAAAGGATGAATGAAAGAACCCATTTTTAATACAGCGGATTTGTTATTGAAATTGTTTTCTAAACTAAAACAGACTGCAATGTTTTCAAGATTTGTTGCTTGAACGAGAATGTTGAACGAAGAATTGCCGTGTTTGATATGGAAGCAGAGAGTAGTGAGAGATTGTTGAAGAGGATTAAGGAGGAAGCAGCTGCAAGTTTAAAAGAACCAGAAACACGTTATTATTCTTTAGCCATAAAGAAGTAGCAAGATGAAGAATGATGTAATTGGTAAGAAATTTTTTGCATTTTAAAGTCAAATATTTTGGTAGGCTTGATTTGTTACAAAGTCATTATATGATAAAACAGATGAACATTAGTTATGGTATAAAAGGTTGAAATATCAGTTACAGTTAAGCTTCCAGTTGTCAAACTAAAGATTAATCACTTACAGATGAAATATCACTTATAGATGGACAATTAATCTTTATATTTGATATTGTTGCAAAGTCATTATATGATAATACAGATGAACATTAGTTATGTTTAAATAGCTTCTCATTTATTCGCTTTGTGAACATTATACAGAAAGACTTGTTTGATATTTCAAAACAACTATTTTGCTACTGTATACTATGCACTAGTCATCTAGGCTTTATTATACCCAAATCGTGGTTCATTATTTCATTGATTGCAAATATTGAATTCCTGTCAATAGAATAATGGTGGTTCATTTTTTCATTAATTGCAAATATTGAATTACTGCCAACGGAATAATGATAGTATTAGTCACTTAAAACTTGTTTACAGTATACTTAAAGCTTGATAATAATGCTACCATATATACTTAAAGCTTGATTTTTTTAGGTGATAAATGTTATTTATTTTTCTTTTGTTGATTGATATTTTTGTGTATCTAACCATTTTACTGTTATACTTCATATAAATGTGCACTCAACTAAACATGAAATTGGATATATCTTACAAATTAGCTGTCCTCCAGAATTTTTTTAGATCTGAGACTAAAATGAATATAGATAATTATGATATAAGGCACAAAAAATAGGAATTTTTGCTCTTATTTATGAGTTTGAAACAAATTTAAAGATCAAAGGCGCAAATTATTGATTGTAAGTCATGGTTAGGTTACATTTTTTAACTTTGAAAGGAGTTACGCTTGCAAGTTGGCATGCAGCTTCAGATTTAAAGTAAGAGATTAAGTACTCTAACTCCCAAGAAATTAGTTATAGTTGGATAGTCATTAAAATTTTACTCAAAGTTATAATAAACTTTAATTTAATATGCAAACAAGCAAAATTGCATCATTTGAATGGTTGCCAAAAGAAGACAAACAAATAGGCAGTAAGCTTAATCAAAATGCTGTGTCAAAAGATATAACACATAATCAAATAAGAACATGTTTCCCATATCTCAGGTTCTAAACCATGAATAAAGTAGTGGAGTAACAATTTGAAATGAAAACTACACACACAACAAGACCAATCTCCAATTGATTTATAGATTGCAACTGGTTTGATGTATTAATCACCTCTGTCTTGCTACCATTGAGTCTTATATACTCCTACATACAATGCATATCATTTACATTTAACCTTTTTATTAATCTTTATAAAAAGAGATTAATATATATCAATAGTCTGTAGTTTCCTAAATATTTTTGTTCACGTGTTAATAATGTAGTAATATGTTTTATAGACAGAAAAGAATTTACAATTTATGCATACACCAAAATAATAATACAAATAAATGAAACAGGTAGTGAAAATCAAAAGAGATTTTGCTCTGTGTTCAAAAGAATCCTTCTAAGTTCCAACCACATAAATCTGGTCAGTGAACATGTATACTGCACTCTTTAATTAATTTTATGTATTGAACAAAAAAGAAAAGAAAAAAAAGAAAGTACAAAACACTTCAATTAATGTGTGCACACCTTATACATGCTGCAGTAATTAAACTTCAATGCAATAAGGCTCAGTTGTAAAATCAGTAGTCAGACGCAGTGTTTATTTGTAATAACAACTGCCTAGTATTCAATGCATACAAGGCTTTATAACATCGGCAAAAAACGACAGGCTGCTGATGTACGATCTATAGTTGGAGAAAGAATAAAAAAAAGAAATGTGACGCCCCACCTCTATGCTCATAATAACAAAGAGTATTAAAAGAAATACTGTCTATTATTACGAAGAATAAGGCTGGATAGGAGCGACCATCCGTAATTGGCCTTACACTAATATTAGTTATCTCGATAGGAGTGGTATATACTTTTTATTTTTCATCTATTATTTATTTACCCCATCGACATATCCAATTATCAGTATAAAACAAACTACGATAGTTCATAATAGTTTAGGACATTAGATATAACAATAACACAGATAATATAAATGCGGAACACAGATTAACAAAAATATCGTATATATATAACCGATGTCAGTTACAATATAGTTGACACGATACATATGATACAACTACAACTGTCGACTCTAGAAGTTATATATACAAGTACATTATCGACTAATATACATGAATACATATCGTTCTATACAATGACACGACTACTACAAAATGACACTGACAACTTCATAAGATGTGAAAAGTCTTCAAATCCTGAACAGCAACTCAAAGAAGGAAATCTACAACCTGAAATAACTCGGGTCTGACCCGAGTATTACATTCAAAAGAAAATAATACACGGGTCAGTCTAATTCAAACTCAGTTATTAATGCACAGTAGCAATAATAATCAATATCAAATAGACGATAGTCACAGAAATCTCGTATATCCAACTTCTCGATAAGAGAATCGGATAACGACAAATATAACACTAAATAGTGTTAATCAGCAAATCAGCCATCTCAAATGATCAAACACATCAAAGCAAAACAAAATATCAAACTATCGAAATGGCAACTCAAAACAATTTCATCTATTGAAATCAATCAATTCAAAACGTCAAATTCTGAATTGGCTGCAGTGCACGCACGCGTGCACTGCCTCGCCAATACAGTGATGAAATCCACAAAAACTCAATTAAAAGCTCACAAACGAGTACAAGGTCAAACCCAAAATCAGGTTCAACACAAATGAGATTCAAATAAAATCACAACGCAAACACACGGTCAAACCCGAGCATTAAGCTGGATTCAACTCAATGTACAAATTTAATTGAAATGGTCAAGACATAAAAATCAAGCCTCGACCCAAGTTCTACTCAATCGACAGAAAACATAGATTGCAACAGCTCTGATCACAATAAAATTCAATATCCGATCTAGTTCAAGCATGGATAGAAATACAACATAGCAATGTGCAGACTTCAAGATGGCATCACGTGAATACCAGGCAAGAATGCAATAAAATTACAGTCACAAGAAGATCAATCAGCAAGCAACCAGGCTACACACTCTAGTGCCAGCTAAAGTGAAAGGCCATTAAGACAAGCAGTGGACAGGAGAGACAATACATGGATGCGACAGTGAACTAGACAGTGCAAACTTCAACTTCGAGAATAAAGGCAGTAGTATAACACAATTGAACTACAAAAACACAGTGACAACATGTATTCAGGTACATGAAGACGGCAGTACAAATGCACACGTGCACTACATGATGAACAAGTATGCAAATGAATACAACGTGAACCAATTAGCGTACTAGTAAGTTTACCAAGGCTCGGCATGTACATGAAACTGACAGTACTGGAAGGGTAATAAGATGACCAAGTGAAAATGTAAACTACAACATGGATGGCCAGTTTCAACCAAACATGTAACCGAGTGTACAACTGCCCAGGCTCAAAGATAAATGTATGCATACCCATAAATGAAGACCACAAAGTCAGTGCATAACAATATTTGAACACACTGAATTATCACCTAAGGATGCCGATACAAAACGAAGCAGTGCAAAATCATTATTGAAATTCAAGTTCCAACCAAATATCACGAGGAACCAACTACACCACTACAAGCCAGTAAATGTATCAACATAAACCAATGACCATCAACTACAAAAGATAGTAGCGTGTGCAGACAATTACAACAACTACAAGGTATGCAAAAGCATAATGGACGGTAGGAATTCAAACATGGAATGGAGTGCAACCTCATGTGCAATGCTCAAGCACAAATGATGACAGTAGACGAACAAAGCCACTAGCACATAGAGAGGCACTGTATAACTAAATGGAATGAAGACCCAGTACACTAACTCGAAGAACATGGACTGCAAACCATACATGAATCCAAATAATGGAACCCAGGGCAAATCTCAAGTGAGCTCAACAATTTCCAACAGTCCATACATAATAACCTGAGTCACGAAACAGTAAGGAAATTGAACCAAGTCGACCAAAATCAAAAGTCGGATAACATCACAAATTCAAGTGTAAGCCAGGCCGTATTCAAAGTCATATTTTTAAACACTAGGGGTTTCAAAATAACCCAGTAGTGGGTTTCACAAAAAGATAAATGGCCAAAGACCAGATAAAACAATTCGAAGACCAGAGAATTCAAAGCAACAATTTCCAACCAAAATCAAAACCCATGGAAACCAAGAAACAAAAGATCGATGACTGTTTTGAACGAATAATAAGAAACAAATTCAATCACTGACCGAAATAAAACAACTTCAAGGAAAATCGAACTACAGAATCACAATAATGGGAATGAACCAGATGTGAGTGAAAATTCACTCACCTTTGACAAAAAGAAGCAGCCGCGGCGAGCGATGGAGAATCGATCGAGCAAGGTAACACGCGACCAACCCTTGAATCGAACGAACAAAGCAAAGCCGGGGCCTTCGAATTTATGCGAGCCTTAGCAGCCAAGAGCAACCAAACGGGGACGAAGCACACGCGAATAGACAGTCAACCGATCAATTTGGGAAGAAAGGGACGAAGTCGCCATCGCTTTCTCGTTCGTTTAGTTAGGTTTTCGAATTGATAATGAATTGAAAAAAGAAAGAGACCGCCCTAGCTTTTCTAATGCCTTAGGGTTTTTACGAAAAGAATAAGGACCAGTTACAAGCTTTGATAATCTCGGCAACAACGAGTGGGCCAAAACAATCTTTAAAGCCCGCATAAACATTTTAAAAACTTTAACAAAAAGAATTCAATTCGATTCAAAACTGTAATGGCAATTAACAACTGATTTTATCGTCATTTTGATGATAAATAGTTGCTGTAAAACTCCGGGTTGTTACAGACTCCCCTCCTTATGAAAATTGCGTCCCCGCAATTTCTATAATCAAAGTTGTCTATAACAATTATTTCTCTAACCTAAACTGGTTATGCTAGAAAATAAGAATCGAGAACACAAATACCAAAGAAACCTTTTAATCCCAATAAAAGAGATTCACCAATCTTTCAACAAAATCTAACTATCACAGATAATCAGAAAGCAGCAAAACTGAATAAATGCAATTATCAGCAATCTTCAATTATCAACTAGATAATTAAAATACAGAAATCACAAAACAGCAATATCTAATTACCGATACGATAATTAGAGAACAACAAAATATAATTATCAACATGGATAATTATGAAACACAAATCACAAATCGCAACTGCAAATATCTAGTCATTCAACAATTAACTAAAACCACAAATCCCATAATCAACAAATTCTAACTATCAATAAAGATAAGTGGAAAATAGCAATTCAATACAATCAACGTAATCTAGAATCAATACGAAACTAGAAAACCTCATATCAATAAAATCAGCAAACATCTAATTATCCAAACGATAGCCAGAAAATAAATCAACAAATATTTAATTACCGCAAACGGTAATCAAATTTCAAATCAACAAATATTTAATTACCACAAACGGTAATCAAATTTCAAATCAACAAATATTTAATTACCACAAACGGTAATCAAATTTCAAATCAATAAATCTTCGATTATCAAAACGATAATCAAATTTTCAAATCAACAATTATTTAATTATCAAAAGCGATAATTAAATCTCAAATCAACAAATATTCGATTATCAAAAACGATAATCAAATTTCAATTTCAACAATTATTTAATTATCAAAAGCGATAATTAAATCTCAAATCAACAAATATTCGATTATCAAAAACGATAATCAAATTTCAATTTCAACAAATATTCGATTATCAAAAACGATAATCAAATCTCATATCAATAAATATCTAATTATCGCAAGCGATAATTAGAAACAACAAATATCCGATTATCAAAAACGATAATCAGAACTCATATCAACAAATATCTAATTATCACAAGCGATAATTAGAAACAACAAATATCTGATTATCAAAAACGATAATCAGAACTCATATCAACAAATATCTAATTATCACAAGCGATAATTAGAAACAACAAATATCTGATTATCAAAAACGATAATCAGAACACATATCAACAAATATCTAATTATCACAAGCGATAATTAGAAACAACAAATATCCGATTATCAAAAATGATAATCAGAACTCATATCAACAAATATCTAATTATCACAAGCGATAATTAGAAACAACAAATATCCGATTATCAAAAACGATAATCAGAACTCATATCAACAAATATCTAATTATCACAAGCGATAATTAGAAACAACAAATATCTGATTATCAAAAATGATAATCAGAACTCATATCAACAAATATCTAATTATCACAAGCGATAATTAGAAACAACAAATATCTGATTATCAAAAACGATAATCAGAACTCATATCAACAAATATCTAATTATCACAAGCGATAATTAGAAACAACAAATATCTGATTATCAAAAACGATAATCAGAACTCATATCAACAAATATCTAATTATCGCAAGCGATAATTAGAAACAACAAATATCTGATTATCAAAAACGATAATCAGAACTCATATCAACAAATATCTAATTATCACAAGCGATAATTAGAAACAACAAATATCCGATTATCAAAAATGATAATCAGAACTCATATCAACAAATATCTAATTATCACAAGCGATAATTAGAAACAACAAATATCTGATTATCAAAAACGATAATCAGAACTCATATCAACAAATATCTAATTATCACAAGCGATAATTAGAAACAACAAATATCCGATTATCAAAAACGATAATCAGGATCTCAAATATTTAATTATCGATACGATAATTAAATCTCATAACATCAGATATCTAATTACCTGCAGATAATTAGAAACAACAATTATCTAGAAATCAGTTAAGAAGACTAGAAAATCAACATAAAAGCTTGGATCGATCCCATCAGATGGCGAGTTTTTAATTCGCCGCACGTGCATCAACAAATGGCCGAAGCCTACCAAGTACTCAACATAATTTTGGCGCCCATCAGATTGACCCGGAGGTCCGCAGAGTGACCCGAAGGTCTAGTACTGGTATTTGACCCGAAGGTCCATCAGAGTGGCCCGAAAGCCCAACAAATGACCCGAAGGTCCAACAAATGACCCGAAGGTCCTCATAGTGGCTCGAAAGCACACGAAAGCATCAAAATGTTTCAATTAACGAGTCTGGAATTAACCGAAATAGTAAAAGTGTGGTTCCATACTCCGCACTTTTGCTAAATCGTTTAAATCACTTCATCGTTTCCTTGAAAGTGCAAAATTGTGTATTTTGTAAAAATACACTTTACATTCTCAAACGGACAAGTCCGGAATTAAGCGAATCAGTAAAAGAAAGGGGTCATAGTCCTCGATTTTGCTGAAACGTTTAAATCTCTTTCTCATTCTTTTGAAATCGTAAACTGTAAAATTTTTGAAAACAATTTTTATTTATTTTGTAAAAATAACAATTCACATTCTCAACTGAACAAGTCCGGAGTTAAGCGAAACAGTAAAAGAAAGGGGTCATACTCCTCGATTTTGCTGAATCGTTTAAGTCGCTTTCTCATTCTTTTGAAAACGCAAACTGCTAAAATTTTATAAAACAATTTTCATTTTAAAACGATTTTCCAATCACGTGATTAAAACAGCAAATCAGTAACAATTTAGATAAGGAAATTGTACTTCTCAAAATACCGTAAAAACGGTCATAAATCAGTATTGCGGAATAACCGCTTGAAAATCCACTTTTAAAATTTGACGGTTACTGAAGCCAAAGAGACAGTAATTTTAAAACGTCAAAATCACATCAAAACAATTTACATCAAAATGTACTATCAGAGAATTTTCATTCATCAAAATGCCACAAAACATCGTGCTTCAAAAATTTAGCATTGGTGTAAAAATCCCGTTATAAAAATAACGGCAACAAAATACGTTTCATAACCTTGCATCGGTTCAACGTAAAATAAATGTAGTAACGTGCAATTCATTTGCACGCACATTACAATATAAACAAGGAAATCATTAGAGTGTATCTTCAATGAAGATAACTCAAAACAGCACAAACTAATCAATAGATGATTAGTACGAAAGAAAGCCAGCGGAAATTTCAACAAAAATCACATAACTGTAATTTCTTCGGATTCGAAATTCTCAAAGAAACAAAATAACTACAGCTATATAAACAACAAATGAAATTCATATCAATTTCGTATTTCGATTTGTAAATCAAAAAGATTATCAATTGTACTCAGCGAAGACAGTTTCACTGTTTCCGCTGCGCACTCTGATAAATAAAACACAAATCAATCAAATCATCGGAACACAATTTCATCAAAACAACAAAACACAATTCCACTTTTATTTTTAAATAAAGATATTTAAAAATTTCATCGAAATTTCAAAACTTTAGTTTTGACTCAAATCACAAATAAAACATCGACCAATAGTTGTAACATATGTTCTATCCAGGTTATGTTTTATATTATGTCCATAAACCCCAAGCTCTGATACCAACTGTGACGCCCCACCTCTATGCTCATAATAACAAAGAGTATTAAAAGAAATACTGTCTATTATTACGAAGAATAAGGCTGGATAGGAGCGACCATCCGTAATTGGCCTTACACTAATATTAGTTATCTCGATAGGAGTGGTATATACTTTTTATTTTTCATCTATTATTTATTTACCCCCATCGACATATCCAATTATCAGTATAAAACAAACTACGATAGTTCATAATAGTTTAGGACATTAGATATAACAATAACACAGATAATATAAATGCGGAACACAGATTAACAAAAATATCGTATATATATAACCGATGTCAGTTACAATATAGTTGACACGATACATATGATACAACTACAACTGTCGACTCTAGAAGTTATATATACAAGTACATTATCGACTAATATACATGAATACATATCGTTCTATACAATGACACGACTACTACAAAATGACACTGACAACTTCAGAAGATGTGAAAAGTCTTCAAATCCTGAACAGCAACTCAAAGAAGGAAATCTACAACCTGAAATAACTCGGGTCTGACCCGAGTATTACATTCAAAAGAAAATAATACACGGGTCAGTCTAATTCAAACTCAGTTATTAATGCACAGTAGCAATAATAATCAATATCAAATAGACGATAGTCACAGAAATCTCGTATATCCAACTTCTCGATAAGAGAATCGGATAACGACAAATATAACACTAAATAGTGTTAATCAGCAAATCAGCCATCTCAAATGATCAAACACATCAAAGCAAAACAAAATATCAAACTATCGAAATGGCAACTCAAAACAATTTCATCTATTGAAATCAATCAATTCAAAACGTCAAATTCTGAATTGGCTGCAGTACACGCACGCGTGCACTGCCTCGCCAATACAGTGATGAAATACACAAAAACTCAATTAAAAGCTCACAAACGAGTACAAGGTCAAACCCAAAATCAGGTTCAACACAAATGAGATTCAAATAAAATCACAACGCAAACACACGGTCAAACCCGAGCATTAAGCTGGATTCAACTCAATGTACAAATTTAATTGAAATGGTCAAGACATAAAAATCAAGCCTCGACCCAAGTTCTACTCAATCGACAGAAAACAGAGATTGCAACGGCTCTGATCACAATAAAATTCAATATCCGATCTAGTTCAAGCATGGATAGAAATACAACATAGCAATGTGCAGACTTCAAGATGGCATCACGTGAATACCAGGCAAGAATGCAATAAAATTACAGTCACAAGAAGATCAATCAGCAAGCAACCAGGCTGCACACTCTAGTGCCAGCCAAAGTGAAAGGCCATTAAGACAAGCAGTGGACAGGAGAGACAATACATGGATGCGACAGTGAACTAGACAGTGCAAACTTCAACTTCGAGAATAAAGGCAGTAGTATAACACAATTGAACTACAAAAGCACAGTGACAACATGTATTCAGGTACATGAAGACGGCAGTACAAATGCACACGTGCACTACATGATGAACAAGTATGCAAATGAATACAACGTGAACCAATTAGCATACTAGTAAGTTTACCAAGGCTCGGCATGTACATGAAACTGACAGTACTGGAAGGGTAATAAGATGACCAAGTGAAAATGTAAACTACAACATGGATGGCCAGTTTCAACCAAACATGTAACCGAGTGTACAACTGCCCAGGCTCAAAGATAAATGTATGCATACCCATAAATGAAGACCACAAAGTCAGTGCATAACAATATTTGAACACACTGAATTATCACCTAAGGATGCCGATACAAAACGAAGCAGTGCAAAATCATTATTGAAATTCAAGTTCCAACCAAATATCACGAGGAACCAACTACACCACTACAAGCCAGTAAATGTATCAACATAAACCAATGACCATCAACTACAAAAGATAGTAGTGTGTGCAGACAATTACAACAACTACAAGGTATGCAAAAGCATAATGGACGGTAGGAATTCAAACATGGAATGGAGTGCAACCTCATGTGCAATGCTCAAGCACAAATGATGACAGTAGACGAACAAAGCCACTAGCACATAGAGAGGCACTGTATAACTAAATGGAATGAAGACCCAGTACACTAACTCGAAGAACATGGACTGCAAACCATACATGAATCCAAATAATGGAACCCAGGGCAAATCTCAAGTGAGCTCAACAATTTCCAACAGTCCATACATAATAACCTGAGTCACGAAACAGTAAGGAAATTGAACCAAGTCGACCAAAATCAAAAGTCGGATAACATCACAAATTCAAGTGTAAGCCAGGCCGTATTCAAAGTCATATTTTTAAACACTAGGGGTTTCAAAATAACCCAGCAGTGGGCTTCACAAAAAGATAAATGGCCAAAGACCAGATAAAACAATTCGAAGACCAGAGAATTCAAAGCAACAATTTCCAACCAAAATCAAAACCCATGGAAACCAAGAAACAAAAGATCGATGACTGTTTTGAACGAATAATAAGAAACAAATTCAATCACTGACCGAAATAAAACAACTTCAAGGAAAATCGAACTACAGAATCACAATAATGGGAATGAACCAGATGTGAGTGAAAATTCACTCACCTTTGACAAAAAGAAGCAGCCGCGGCGAGCGATGGAGAATCGATCGAGCAAGGTAACACGCGACCAACCCTTGAATCGAACGAACAAAGCAAAGCCGGCGCCTTCGAATTTATGCGAGCCTTAGCAGCCAAGAGCAACCAAACGGGGACGAAGCACACGCGAATAGACAGTCAACCGATCAATTTGGGAAGAAAGGGACGAAGTCGCCATCGCTTTCTCGTTCGTTTAGTTAGGTTTTCGAATTGATAATGAATTGAAAAAAGAAAGAGACCGCCCTAGCTTTTCTAATGCCTTAGGGTTTTTACGAAAAGAATAAGGACCAGTTACAAGCTTTGATAATCTCGGCAACAACGAGTGGGCCAAAACAATCTTTAAAGCCCGCATAAACATTTTAAAAACTTTAACAAAAAGAATTCAATTCGATTCAAAACTGTAATGGCAATTAACAACTGATTTTATCGTCATTTTGATGATAAATAGTTGCTGTAAAACTCCGGGTTGTTACAAGAAATGCGTACTGCATTATTTGTTGATTCAAAAGTATGGTCCAAAATTGTATTTATGTGGTTGGAACTTGAAAGAAGTTGGTTTGACAAATTGCAAGGCTCTAAAACTAAACTAGAGTATATTAATGGCAGCAAGAACTATCAATAGAAGATGCCTATACTTGATTGGTTACGTGTGTTAGTGAGAGTTATGATAAAGAAAGGCAATCAACAGTTTTGATCACCCTTCTCTTAATAATACAGAGGTACAATAAATACAAGGCAATTGTCAGTTATCCGAGTGTGAAATACTTATTAGTCATCAAAAATTAGTATCAAAGCTGATTTCCCCCTATATATAATGTCATTCATACCTATATTTTAGTCGTTAATCAACTTAATTTTTTTTAATTCATTAATAGGAACCTGTAACAAACATTAAATATGTTCTTACAATATAACCAACAGTAAGTCTTGCTGGCTTACATAAGCATTCCAACAATGTGGATCTTGTAGGAATACTTATCGTACTATCAGGTATGCAATAGCAAAAGAGCAATATGCATATTAAAATATTTGCACACAAAAACAAATAAAAGGAAAACCAAAAGGTAAGAGAATGTGTATACAAATTTTATGAATTAAACAGGATTTTGATACAAATTTTAATAAATCAATTCTGCGCACATTGTTCCACCTATTATTTGTGGTTCATATGTTTATTGTTAATTACAAGTAAAACGAGATTTGTTATAGTCCATAACTTTGATTCATTATATTTCAGGTATGGATGAATTTCACTTTCTATTTTTCCCGTACAAGAAAAGGTTTGAATGGTATACAAGCAGAAAATAAAGTTCAAATTCACTATAGTTTCTGGTCACATTTTCATAGTGTACTAGGATCAAGAAGCAGCTGAGGAAACCAGTCTATCGAGTCAAACCTAGATGTATGAATACCTTGTTAATTTATCTTATGCATTATTGTTTATCTCCTCCATATTTTGTTTTACAGTATTCGTAATTTGACAGTAATTTTTTTTACAGTATTCACATGTTCATCATTTTCTATCAACCAATATGCAAGATATTGATAGTATATTCTTTAGTTTATGCTTTTACTTTATTTAATATGCAAAATATTTTCAAGTTCAACTTTTGTTTATAATTTATTTGGGTATTATGCAGGCATTAGTTGAAGCAGCGGAGGAAAGACAAAAGGAAAACTCTAGTGTCAATGGTAGCAATGGAAGTAGAAGTTTATTTAACACTACAACAAAAAGACCATATTACAACTGTAATTTTACAACGGTCACAAAATGCCAGTTGTAATAAACATCTTTTACCACCTTTTTATTCTGAAAGTTGTAATAAACTTAATTTCAACAACTCTTTTATTTTGCCAGTTGTAATAGATGCCTATTACAACATTTCTTTTTTTTTCAGTTGTAATAGATGCTTATTTTTAACAACACTTCTTTTTTGCTAGTTGTAATATATAACTATTACAACATTTCTTTTTTGGCAATTGTAATAGATGACTATTTTTAACAACTCCTCTTTTTGACAGTTGGAATAGATGTGTATCACAACCTTTTCTGTTTGCATATTGTAATAGCTAGTGAATAATTATAATTAAATAATAATACTTAATAATTAAATAATTAATAAAAAATAACAATTACTATTAAATAATAATAACTAATCTAAAATATGAAATAATTAATAATTAATATAATAATTAATCAATAAGAAATAATATAATTATTAAATAAATAATAATTAATAAAAAAGAATTAATTTTAATAATTAATAATTAAATAAATAATACTAAAAATTAATAATTAATAAATAAGAATTAATTTTTAATATTTTATAACTAATAATAATAATTAATAAATATGAAGTAATAATTAAAAATTAATTATTAACTTTTAATAATTAATATTAAATGCATAATAGTTAGCAATTAATAATTACTATTAATATTTAATAATTAATAAAATATACATAATAATTAACATTTGATAATTAATATTCAATTATAATTAAGAAGTAATAAGTAATAACTAATAATCATTAATTAATAACTAATAATTATTATTAAATAATTAATAATTAATAATCAAGACTAATAATTAATATTAAATAATTAATAATTAACAATTAAAATTAATGTTTAATATTTAGTCTGAAGGACACTTTTTAATTGAAAATAGACATAGGGAAGAAGTTGTAAAAAAATTTATTCTCAAGAACAACAAGTTTGATTTTTAGTTTGAAAGACACTTTTTAATGTAAACAGAAAATAATAGTTATAACTATTATTCTGTAATTTACACTAAAAAGCCAATTTCTTGTCCCTGAAACTAAATTTTTTTCCAACTTTTTCTCTAAGCCTAAAATCCCCTATTTAATAACTAATATTTAATATTTGTTTATTAGATTTTTTAACGACTTTCATTGCATGACCATTGTAGATATTAATTTATACTAAAGAAATGTTTGAATTTGAACTTGTCGGTGCATGCTTGTAACGCAACCAAAGTATTACTGGATATTTATATATAAAGTTTTATTTGATTACAACAAAAGTTGTTTGGCTCCAAATCCAAAAATTAGGCGCCCCTCCCCAAATTTTCAATTATATTAGTTTCCTTGACCGCTTTCTCAACCCAAAACAAAATCTAAAATCGCTGAGGTCTATCCTTCAACTCTTCTTCTTCAAAAGTAATCATAACAATGTTTGCTGCACTGCCTATCTCCTGTATAAATCTGAACTCCACCGGCTGAAGAATCACTTGCATCTTAATTTGCTCGTGATGCCTAGATCTGGTGAAGAGTTATTCGTCCAGATGGAGCCGCCTACCTTGGGTTAGGGTTTAATTTTGACTTCAATTCGGAAATCAATAAAAAAAATGAAAATCGGCGATGTCACCAAATGTCAAAAATCAAAATTTATAAATTGTTTTGTTCGATAATCGTATTGTTCGATAATCATTTTTCTAGTTCGGGTTTTGCTTTCCTAATCAATGGGTTGATGATGTTTGTGCCTCAAGTCTGATGCTATGGTCAGATAGATGATTTCCGGATGTCAATTTGCTGTTGCTGAGATGAGTTGCAATGCTAGTAGTTCACTACTATCAACCTGTAGTTTGCACGCCCTTTTTGTATGCTACTGTTATGTATGTATGCTTGAAACAGTGATGGAAATACAAACCCCAAGGTAACTTAGAAATTTTCAAACTTATGATAGTTCGGATCTGTTTATGCATGTTAACGCAATAAGTTGTGCATATTTTGAAATATCATACAACTTAACCGTCATTTAATAGCTAGTTGTGCATAGTGAAAGGTTCAACACGTAGTTGTAGTTAGTGAAAATCAAATTTAAATGTACGGATATTTGGAAGAAGAATAAAGCTTGTTGACGTATTATGTTCATTGTATACCATGCTTCAAAGAAGGATGGGATATTAAGTTGTGTAGTTAAAAAGAAGTTTGGGTTTGAGTGGATAATGTCTAATTTGATACGTTTCACTAAGATATAATATAAGGCTTGCACTACAATTAGAAGGAAAGTGAATTGTTGTTAATTTACTGGAGCTTGTTATGTTATGCAGGATTGGATATCTTGGCTTCCCATGCAATTAATTTGGAAGTCAAGAACCTGGAACAAATACGGACATAAAGCAGTTTGCTTGTACAAGGTTTAAAGCTGAATTTCCTATATTTGACAAGGCATGCCTCATCTTTATATATGTCAAAATACATATGAAAATACTTTTGGGATGTTTATTTTGGGTTGTGGTTGGTACCCGTGATTTGGAAATCGCTATTTGGAAAGAGGGTATTTGATGCAGGGGGAGGAATTACTGTTGCAGTAAGGCTATGAAGGTTAGACATGAATTGCTCTTCTTTGATGAGCTTTTTGGCTACCTGTAACGACCCTGAAATTTAAATTTATTTAAATTAATAATTAAATGAATTTTTGAATTAAATTGAGTAATAAATAAATTTTTGAATAAAAATAGTAAAATCAATTGATAAATTGATAGCGAGTTTCCCCGAGTCTTGAATAAATTCTGTATAAATCATTTATTTTTATAAATAAAGTAATTATTTTATATATGTGAATATATATATGTATGTACAGTTGATTTGAATTTAAATTGTAAATAAATTGTTTAATAATAAATATTAGAATGGATGGTTAATAATAATTTGAATTTATAAATTAAATATAAGACAATAAATATTAAAGTAGATTTAAGAATTGAGTTATAAATAGAAATAAATAAATAAGAGATGAAATGATGGGTAGTTAAACTTTTAGAAGAAATTTAAAATAAGTATTGGTACTAGATTTATAATTATCAAATCTGTAATGAACGTATAAATTCTAGAAATAAATGTTTAAGTTAAATTAGAATTTAATATATATAGGTAAAATGAACTACAAACAAAGTATATTTATAAAATATAAATCTATGTATATAGAATGAAGTCAAGTTGAACAAAAGAAAATATACTCAAGTATATGTTGTAAATCAATGTATAAGCAGCCAAAGCAAAGTGATAAAAATAAACAAAAAAAGGAAGAAAGATAAATATGTGAAATAAAACAAGTAAATAAACAAAACAATGTACAAGCTTATGCATTCAATACCATATCATGTCAGCCGAGCTAAACAAAAGTAGGCAAACATAATAAGTAGCCTGTAAAATAAAGCAAAGTAATAAATGCAAGATCATCTCAGCCATGCCTTAGTACAAAACAAAGCAATGTTCACACTATTGCACTAAATAATATAATCAAACTGCACAACTAAATTTCATATTTTAGCCACCCTATAGAAATCATCTCAGCCGAAGTTTGCATAGTCAAACAAACAAAAATAGTAAATTATGTAAATTATAAAGCAAACCAGAAATCTGCATAGTAAAGAAAGAAAAAATAAGCAAAGCCTGGAAGAAAGAAAATAAAATAAAAAGAGAAACAAACATCACCATTTGGTTACCAATTCGAATTCAGTTTATACAACAAAACAGAAAAGAAGATAAAAAGATCAACTAGCAACTTTTAAAAGCCTGCTTTCAAATTCAAAGCAAAGTATTTTGTTTCTCTGTTCAACAATTCCAGGCTCTGTTCTTTCCTACCCAGGTGAGTAACATCACAACTTAAATGGTTTAAGTAGATAATTATGTTGCACATTCGTCTCTGAAACAAATGTGTTTGAATATATTTATAAGTATTGTTCTATGTTTATATATGAATGTATTAGTTGTATACTGGTCTCTGTTCTTCTTCTTTGATTTTAGTTCCAGGGTTAAATCACTCAGCAAATGCTCATCTGCTCTCAACCCAATCTTTGATAAAGCTTACGATTTGAACCTAAAAATGTTGTTATGACATAGACTTGAATCTAGAATTTGTTTAAGAAAAAAAAACAGTTGTATTAGTCTGGAAATTTCAAAAGAAAAAAAAATAATAACAGTGGAAGCCTAAGTAAGTAAAACTCAATATCTATAAATCATGGGTTCAGGCACACAAATCAATTACTCGAACAAAAACTTGATTTTTAAAATTAAAATCTCTATTTTTAGAGAAAGGAGTGAGGTGCAGTTCGAGTTCGACTATTTTGGCCATTTCGAGTTGCCGCTGGTGATCTCGTCGATGGGGGAGGTCGTAGTTCCCAGGGGTGGTAGAGGAGCAAACGGAGATGTGAGAAAAAATAGTAGGTGGTGGTCCAGTTCACCGTGGAGGCGGCGGCAATGGGTTTAAATTTGTAAACCTAAATTTTTTGAATGGTCAGGAAATTGAGTGAGGCGACTTCTCTCGTGCATCGAGTTGCACAAGACTGGGGGAGGTGGATGCTGGGGCATAGTCGAAGGTGTGGCCGGAATCGCAGAGGTGCAGATGGTCGGAATCTCGAGAACGAGGTGGTTGACAGGTTTTGAGGATGTTTGTCGTGTCGAGTTTCCAGGTTTTGGTTTAGCAAGCTCGATTTTGATTCGAGTTGTAGTGATGGGTCCTGGTGATGGTGGTCACGTCAGGTGATGTTCACTGATGGGTAGATGTCTGGGTGGATGGCCGGAGATGGCCAGAGCCACGGTGCACGTGCACCGTGCAGTTCGTTGTTCTGGGGGACTTCAGGGGTGTGCTAGGTTTGAACTTGGGAAAGACTCGAGTCGTTCGAGTGTGTGACTCGAAGCAGAGGGAGGAAAGTGTCGAAGTGATTTTAGTCTGGGTTCGGGAAGTTTGTTAAAAGGTTGAAACAGTTCAGTTTGAAAACTTAATTGGGGGAAATAAGTTTTCGGATTTAAAATTTTTAAAATTTATTTATTTTAAATCTAAAATTTAAGATGAAATATAAAAAGTGAATTTGGAAACAAATTGTTTTAAGTACCTTGATTATGATGGTTTGATCATAAATAAGAAAATATTCTTATCTTAAATAAATGGGGGTTTTTATAATTCGAAATTATTAAATTAATTAAAATAGATAATTTATGATTAGAAATTTATTAAGAACCAATTAAGTTGAAATTAACACCTAATTGATTTAATAATTAGGATTAATTAATAGATTATTAATGGTTAGAAAATTTCTATAAATAATGATTAAAGTTAATTAATCAAGTGATTAAGATATAATTACATTTAATGTAATTAAATGTTGGCTTATTTATAAAAGTAATAAATTACTTAAGGATAATTATTTAAGGAAAATTTAATTAAGGTTAGATGAATGTGAAATTAACTTAAGGTTAATTTAATAAATATGATTAATTAAGAATAATTTAATTAATTAAAGTGTTTGATAAATTAATTTATATCAAATGATTTGTAATTAATAAATCAGAATTGGATAATCAATTCATGAGTAAATAAATGTAATTGGAAATAAATTTAATTAATTAGGATTTAATAATGAGTTAATCCTGCTTATAAATATTTATTGAATGCTTGACCTTACTTACGAATGATCGATCGTATGACATGAGTTGCCTTGAATTGATTGTCTTATCTGAATTCTGTGATATTTTGTTCTGTGGATTAAGTTGTGTATAATTTATTCATTTATTTACATTGATATATATATATATATATATATATATCTGAGATCTGTACGATAAGCGTTGTTCTTATACCGCTTATCAACTATATCCTGTATTTTGATCTGTGATGATTCATTGTGTTGCACTATTGTGTGAAACTCCTGGACTACACCATACACACACAAATATGGATTTCACGTGGAAATCGGTTAAGTCACGGATAATTTAAATTTGATGTTTTGAAATTGAAATTTTAAATTTCAATTGATTTTGAAATTAGAAATTTCGGTTTAAATGTGAAAAGCTTTTGAAATGGAATTTCAAAGATGAAACTTATTTTCGAATAACCTGATTAAGTTTTGAAGTTTAAATAATTTGATTTAAACTTAAATTCAAGATTTGAAATTGAACTCTATGATTTGAAAATAGGGATTAGAGATTTTATACCTGTTATATATGAGTTAAACCATTTTAAAAAGTATTGACTTTGGAATGTGAATAAAATAAAAGGGTTTTAACTCGTGTAAATATAATTGGATTTTTCTTAAACGAAAACTATTTGTTTTCAAATAATAACAGCTTTCATATAAGAAGTGAACTTCCAATTTGTGTTGAAAGGTTTCAAATTCAAAATGAAATTGAAATGTTTTAAAAGGCTATGAATGAATTCTTTTTTGAAAGCTATGAATTAAATCTGTTTATTTTTAACAGATTTAAAATGATGTTTTGTTTAACCCATTAGAAATGAAATTGTTTTGAAAGCTATAAGTTAAATCTTTGATTTAAAGATTTAACGAGTTAATCAAATTGAAATGAGAATTGATTTGGAAAAATCTGTAAATGAATCTTTTTGTTTAAAAGATTTGAAATGGTAATTGGTTTAAACCATTTGAAAGAAAGTTTGGAATTGTTAAGTTGTGACTTAATTGAAATCCCATATCCATATGTTTTTTAATTGCGCTCACTATTCGGGTTAGCCGGGAAAGGACCTTTGGGTCGTATAACCCATTCCGAATAGTGATACGTCGTATATGGATGGCATTTGAAGATCGGTGATGAAGACCGGATATTTTCGAAAATGAAAGGACAACCTGTCGAATGTCTCTGCACTGAGTTGCTCCGGTATAGAGATTTATATCACTCTTTTTGTGACAGGAAGTCCGGACGTGATTGGAAATTATCCAGATTTGCAAGGGCTTCGTGAGAAGTACCTTCGGTTCTGTTCGAACCCGGAACAGACTTGTATGGTTACATGTCTGACATTACACTTTGAGATATAAAGCTGATTTCTTTCAAATACATTTCTGTTGGTGGCGGAGAATTTATTCTCTTAGCTTAACACCCTTCTCTGAGACGTACGAGCTCAGAGGTTATGTAGTTGAAATTTATCAGCGATATATCCCAATTTGGTAATGTGGCATGCTGAGTGTTGCTGTGTGATGATCAGTGTTTGATCATTTGTGATATGATCATTTGTTTGATCATTTATCTTTGTGATCATAGGTTGATCATCTGTTGACCCAAAGCGTGGCTTTTTGAAAAAGCGTAGCTTTGTGGACGAGACTTCGTCGAGCCTCACAACCCGGTAATGGTCGAAACAGGAATTGTGCGGCAAGGTTTTCAGGGGTAGCTCCCCTAGGGTATGACCATTCCTTCTGGAAAAGGGTAGTATCATGGTATGGAGCCCAGATACTTACTCATGTGGACACACTTTATTTATGACATGTGATGTTGGATTAGAGGTACCTCGGTTAAAGGTCCCAAAGGACCGGGGGTGGCATATCTGAGGTTTCTTTTATCCCTCGGGAAAAGGGGTTGCCGGCCTTGTTTGGCAGAGAACGGTGTGGTTCTCGGAGCGTCCCGCCAGAGGCGTTTCTTTCGTGGAATAGGAAGTTCCTTAGCCTGACCATTTGTTGGAAATCCATCTTCCAAATACGAACTTTGTACGGTTTTAGTTGTATTACCTGCCATGGAATGTGGTGGTAACCTGCTATTGAACATGGTAGCTATAGTAGGCATAAGTGCGAAATGTCTATGCTGGCTAAGATTTATATTCTACTTTCGAAATTGTTTTCTGCACTATGCACTAGTAATAATATCAAATGATTTGATTTTTGCGTAGTAAACATCTTTGACTATCATAAGAAGAAATCTCCTCCAATTCTGCGTTTGCATTGTGTGTGTGGCGGGAGGTCTTATGGTAGTTTCATTTTCCAAAAGCATTTCGAATTGACTTTAAATTCTCTTGCTATTTGTTTTAAAGATAAACTGTTTTGTTATTCACACCAGTCCCATGACTGATCCGAAGTTTATTGTTCCTTTCCTAAACTCTGGGTGCTCATAATTTCCTACACGAGCAGTCTAGAGTTGGGGTTTTCAGATATTCAGGTTTAGTAGATTTTCTGGAGTTGGTTCAGTCTTTGGATCAGACTGCACTTGCTTATCTTTGTGCCTCGTTATTGGGAGTTCGAGCTATTTCTGGATCGTGCTTTGGAGATGAAGATTATCTGCTGCTGATGTTATCTATTTTTCTTTCCGCTGCAATTTATTGTATCATATCTCTGATGTATATAGATATTCATTGTATCATCATTATATCTAGATATTGTATCAGATGTTGTATATCTATATTCTTTTTATCCCGCTGTGGTATTTACTTAACTGTGTTATAAGCTCCGGCGACTCGGATTTGAACGCTCGAATCTACGACATTCGAGTACGATGTAAAGTATGGATGTCGATTTTCGAACGCGAAAATCTGGGACGTTACATTTGGTATCAGAGCTAAGGTTGAACTTTAGCTTAGGAGTATAACACGTTAAGTAGCTCATTAGAGATAGAGTGAAGTAAACTCTAGAATGAGTAATTCTCAGATATCCGTCTGAACGTCTCAGTAAATTCTCTTACTATCCACTGATAGTAGATATGAGTGCTAGAAGAAGACGAGATAGGGGACAGGGAAATACGACTATAAATGGTCAATACCCTGCAACAGTGGAAACAATCTTTCTCTATCAATTTTCTTTGATTCGTTTCCAAATTCTTTTGATTCCTTCGTATCAGCTACAAGAAGAAGTTTCGATGTGATAATGGCTCTACGAATCGTTGTAGAAATTCTTACCTCGTATCTTAATCGGTTTCTTATCAGCTTTTTGATTTAAACCTTAATGAGTTTGAAATTGAAAATTTTAAATTGAGATAAATTGATTAATAGAATATGAAGGCTAAATTGAATTGTATCAATTAAAACGATTTCGTTTGAAACCGAAATTTTGAAATTCTATTGAAACTTCTTTTGAAAACCAAAGTCCGAAGAGGGACAATTGGTATGTATTATGAGATATTCCGACTTGAATTCGGAATCCGTATCTTGTGTTAGAGGAGTTATAGGAGATCGAATCTATCTATCTCTGCGATTGCTTTCGTGCCTGCGAATTTCGAGGATGAAATTCTTTTAAAGGGGAAGTTTGTAACGACCCTGAAATTTAAATTTATTTTAAATTAATAATTAAATGAATTTTTGAATTAAATTGAGTAATAAATAAATTTTTGAATAAAAATAGTAAAATCAATTGATAAATTGATAGCGAGTTTCCCCGAGTCTTGAATAAATTCTGTATAAATCATTTATTTTTATAAATAAAGTAATTATTTTATATATGTGAATATATATATGTATGTACAGTTGATTTGAATTTAAATTGTAAATAAATTGTTTAATAATAAATATTAGAATGGATGGTTAATAATAATTTGAATTTATAAATTAAATATAAGACAATAAATATTAAAGTAGATTTAAGAATTGAGTTATAAATAGAAATAAATAAATAAGAGATGAAATGATGGGTAGTTAAACTTTTAGAAGAAATTCAAAATAAGTATTGGTACTAGATTTATAATTATCAAATCTGTAATGAACGTATAAATTCTAGAAATAAATGTTTAAGTTAAATTAGAATTTAATATATATAGGTAAAATGAACTACAAACAAAGTATATTTATAAAATATAAATCTATGTATATAGAATGAAGTCAAGTTGAACAAAAGAAAATATACTCAAGTATATGTTGTAAATCAATGTATAAGCAGCCAAAGCAAAGTGATAAAAATAAACAAAAAAAGGAAGAAAGATAAATATGTGAAATAAAACAAGTAAATAAACAAAACAATGTACAAGCTTATGCATTCAATACCATATCATGTCAGCCGAGCTAAACAAAAGTAGGCAAACATAATAAGTAGCCTGTAAAATAAAGCAAAGTAATAAATGCAAGATCATCTCAGCCATGCCTTGGTACAAAACAAAGCAATGTTCACACTATTGCACTAAATAATATAATCAAACTGCACAACTAAATTTCATATTTTAGCCACCCTATAGAAATCATCTCAGCCGAAGTTTGCATAGTCAAACAAACAAAAATAGTAAATTATGTAAATTATAAAGCAAACCAGAAATCTGCATAGTAAAGAAAGAAAAAATAAGCAAAGCCTGGAAGAAAGAAAATAAAATAAAAAGAGAAACAAACATCACCATTTGGTTACCAATTCGAATTCAGTTTATACAACAAAACAGAAAAGAAGATAAAAAGATCAACTAGCAACTTTTAAAAGCCTGCTTTCAAATTCAAAGCAAAGTATTTTGTTTCTCTGTTCAACAATTCCAGGCTCTGTTCTTTCCTACCCAGGTGAGTAACATCACAACTTAAATGGTTTAAGTAGATAATTATGTTGCACATTCGTCTCTGAAACAAATGTGTTTGAATATATTTATAAGTATTGTTCTATGTTTATATATGAATGTATTAGTTGTATACTGGTCTCTGTTCTTCTTCTTTGATTTTAGTTCCAGGGTTAAATCACTCAGCAAATGCTCATCTGCTCTCAACCCAATCTTTGATAAAGCTTACGATTTGAACCTAAAAATGTTGTTATGACATAGACTTGAATCTAGAATTTGTTTAAGAAAAAAAAACAGTTGTATTAGTCTGGAAATTTCAAAAGAAAAAAAAATAATAACAGTGGAAGCCTAAGTAAGTAAAACTCAATATCTATAAATCATGGGTTCAGGCACACAAATCAATTACTCGAACAAAAACTTGATTTTTAAAATTAAAATCTCTATTTTTAGAGAAAGGAGTGAGGTGCAGTTCGAGTTCGACTATTTTGGCCATTTCGAGTTGCCGCTGGTGATCTCGTCGATGGGGGAGGTCGTAGTTCCCAGGGGTGGTAGAGGAGCAAACGGAGATGTGAGAAAAAATAGTAGGTGGTGGTCCAGTTCACCGTGGAGGCGGCGGCAATGGGTTTAAATTTGTAAACCTAAATTTTTTGAATGGTCAGGAAATTGAGTGAGGCGACTTCTCTCGTGCATCGAGTTGCACAAGACTAGGGGAGGTGGATGCTGGGGCATAGTCGAAGGTGTGGCCGGAATCGCAGAGGTGCAGATGGTCGGTTACTCGAGAACGAGGTGGTTGACAGGTTTTGAGGATGTTTGTCGTGTCGAGTTTCCAGGTTTTGGTTTAGCAAGCTCGATTTTGATTCGAGCTGTAGTGATGGGTCCTGGTGATGGTGGTCACGTCAGGTGATGTTCACTGATGGGTAGATGTCTGGGTGGATGGCCGGAGATGGCCAGAGCCACGGTGCACGTGCACCATGCAGTTCGTTGTTCTGGGGGACTTCAGGGGTGTGCTGGGTTTGAACTCGGGAAAGACTCGAGTCGTTCGAGTGTGTGACTCGAAGCAAAGGGAGGAAAGTGTCGAAGTGATTTTAGTCTGGGTTCGGGAAGTTTGTTAAATGGTTGAAACAGTTCAGTTTGAAAACTTAATTGGGGAAATAAGTTTTTGGATTTAAAATTTTTAAAATTTATTTATTTTAAATCTAAAATTTAAGATGAAATATAAAAAGTGAATTTGGAAACAAATTGTTTTAAGTACCTTGATTATGATGGTTTGATCATAAATAAGAAAATATTCTTATCTTAAATAAATGGGGGTTTTTATAATTTGAAATTATTAAATTAATTAAAATGGATAATTTATGATTAGAAATTTATTAAGAACCAATTAAGTTGAAATTAACACCTAATTGATTTAATAATTAGGATTAATTAATAGATTATTAATGGTTAGAAAATTTCTATAAATAATGATTAAAGTTAATTAATCAAGTGATTAAGATATAATTACATTTAATGTAATTAAATGTTGGCTTATTTATAAAAGTAATAAATTACTTAAGGATAATTATTTAAGGAAAATTTAATTAAGGTTAGATGAATGTGAAATTAACTTAAGGTTAATTTAATAAATATGATTAATTAAGAATAATTTAATTAATTAAAGTGTTTGATAAATTAATTTATATCAAATGATTTGTAATTAATAAATCAGAATTGGATAATCAATTCATGAGTAAATAAATGTAATTGGAAATAAATTTAATTAATTAGGATTTAATAATGAGTTAATCCTGCTTATAAATATTTATTGAATGCTTGACCTTACTTACGAATGATCGATCGTATGACATGAGTTGCCTTGAATTGATTGTCTTATCTGAATTCTGTGATATTTTGTTCTGTGGATTAAGTTGTGTATAATTTATTCATTTATTTACATTGATATATATATATATATATATATATATATATATCTGAGATCTGTACGATAAGCGTTGTTCTTATACCGCTTATCAACTATATCCTGTATTTTGATCTGTGATGATTCATTGTGTTGCACTATTGTGTGAAACTCCTGGACTACACCATACACACACAAATATGGATTTCACGTGGAAATCGGTTAAGTCACGGATAATTTAAATTTGATGTTTTGAAATTGAAATTTTAAATTTCAATTGATTTTGAAATTAGAAATTTCGGTTTAAATGTGAAAAGCTTTTGAAATGGAATTTCAAAGATGAAACTTATTTTCGAATAACCTGATTAAGTTTTGAAGTTTAAATAATTTGATATAAACTTAAATTCAAGATTTGAAATTAAACTCTATGATTTGAAAATAGGGATTAGAGATTTTATACCTGTTATATATGAGTTAAACCATTTTAAAAAGTATTGACTTTGGAATGTGAATAAAATAAAAGGGTTTTAACTCGTGTAAATATAATTGGATTTTTCTTAAACGAAAACTATTTGTTTTCAAATAATAACAGCTTTCATATAAGAAGTGAACTTCCAATTTGTGTTGAAAGGTTTCAAATTCAAAATGAAATTGAAATGTTTTAAAAGGCTATGAATGAATTCTTTTTTGAAAGCTATGAATTAAATCTGTTTATTTTTAACAGATTTAAAATGATGTTTTGTTTAACCCTTTAGAAATGAAATTGTTTTGAAAGCTATAAGTTAAATCTTTGATTTAAAGATTTAACGAGTTAATCAAATTGAAATGAGAATTGATTTGGAAAAATCTGTAAATGAATCTTTTTGTTTAAAAGATTTGAAATGGTAATTGGTTTAAACCATTTGAAAGAAAGTTTGGAATTGTTAAGTTGTGACTTAATTGAAATCCCATATCCATATGTTTTTTAATTGCGCTCACTCTTCGGGTCAGCCGGGAAAGGACCTTTGGGTCGTATAACCCATTCCGAATAGTGATACGTCGTATATGGATGGCATTTGAAGATCGGTGATGAAGACCGGATATTTTCGAAAATGAAAGGACAACCTGTCGAATGTCTCTGCACTGAGTTGCTCCGGTATAGAGATTTATATCACTCTTTTTGTGACAGGAAGTCCGGACGTGATTGGAAATTATCCGGATTTGCAAGGGCTTCGTGAGAAGTGCCTTCGGTTCTGTTCGAACCCGGAACAGACTTGTATGGTTACATGTCTGACATTACACTTTGAGATATAAAGCTGATTTCTTTCAAATACATTTCTGTTGGTGGCGGAGAATTTATTCTCTTAGCTTAACACCCTTCTCTGAGACGTACGAGCTCAGAGGTTATGTAGTTGAAATTTATCAGCGATATATCCCAATTTGGTAATGTGGCATGCTGAGTGTTGCTGTGTGATGATCAGTGTTTGATCATTTGTGATATGATCATTTGTTTGATCATTTATCTTTGTGATCATAGGTTGATCATCTGTTGACCCAAAGCGTGGCTTTTTGAAAAAGCGTAGCTTTGTGGACGAGACTTCGTCGAGCCTCACAACCCGGTAATGGTCGAAACAGGAATTGTGCGGCAAGGTTTTCAGGGGTAGCTCCCCTAGGGTATGACCATTCCTTCTGGAAAAGGGTAGTATCATGGTATGGAGCCCAGATACTTACTCATGTGGACACACTTTATTTATGACGTGTGATGTTGGATTAGAGGTACCTCGGTTAAAGGTCCCAAAGGACCGAGGGTGGCATATCTAAGGTTTCTTTTATCCCTTGGGAAAAGGGGTTGCCGGCCTTGTTTGGCAGAGAACGGTGTGGTTCTCGGAGCGTCCCGCCAGAGGCGTTTCTTTCGTGGAATAGGAAGTTCCTTAGCCTGACCATTTGTTGGAAATCCATCTTCCAAATACGAACTTTGTACCGTTTTAGTTGTATTACCTGCCATGGAATGTGGTGGTAACCTGCTATTGAACATGGTAGCTATAGTAGGCATAAGTGCGAAATGTCTATGCTGGCTAAGATTTATATTCTACTTTCGAAATTGTTTTCTGCACTATGCACTAGTAATAATATCAAATGATTTGATTTTTGCGTAGTAAACATCTTTGACTATCATAAGAAGAAATCTCCTCCAATTCTGCGTTTGCATTGTGTGTGTGGCGGGAGGTCTTATGGTAGTTTCATTTTCCAAAAGCATTTCAAATTGACTTTAAATTCTCTTGCTATTTGTTTTAAAGATAAACTGTTTTGTTACTCACACCAGTCCCATGACTGATCCGGAGTTTATTGTTCCTTTCCTAAACTCTGGGTGCTCATAATTTCCTACACGAGCAGTCTAGAGTTGGGGTTTTCAGATATTCAAGTTTAGTAGATTTTCTGGAGTTGGTTCAGTCTTTGGATCAGACTGCACTTGCTTATCTTTGTGCCTCGTTATTGGGAGTTCGAGCTATTTCTGGATCGTGCTTTGGAGATGAAGATTATCTGCTGCTGATGTTATCTATTTTTCTTTCCGCTGCAATTTATTGTATCATATCTCTGATGTATATAGATATTCATTGTATCTGGATATTGTATCAGATGTTGTATATCTATATTCTTTTTATTCCGCTGTGATATTTACTTAACTGTGTTATAAGCTCCGGCGACTCGGATTTGAACGCTCGAATCTACGACATTCGAGTACGATGTAAAGTATGGATGTCGATTTTCGAACGCGAAAATCTGGGACGTTACACTACCATTGCTTATATCTTTAAACTTTTCCTCTTCTTCGGCTGCGTTAATTATTTTCGTTATATTCCTAATCTTATGAATGGTGATGATATGAAGTCCATATATATTTAGTGCAACCAATACGTTAAACTGTTTGAAAAATTGCACTACCATTTGATTTCCTCCTTTTATTTTTCAGTTCTTGCATTTTGAGTATGATCTTTTTATTTTTATTTCTTGATGATAATATTTCAATCATCATACCTCTCTCCATCTCCTTCTTTTCCACCCTACGCAAATCCCCCGATGCAAAATTCATACTCACTACCCCTAAAATATTCTATGCTTGTGCATTCCTTGGCCTTTTAACGGGCATAGATGATTTCTTATATGTTTACGGCCTATCTTTTCTTCCAGTTTCAACTTCTGTTTTGCGACTGTCGATGCATTTAGCCTTCACTGCTTTCTTCGCCTTTTTAATAGTAAAGCAAAAGTTCACTCTTTTCTCCATAAATGCCATTGGTCTACTGACCGTGGGAGCAGTTATATTGGGAACTCATGCGAGTTCTGATAGACCTAATGGAGTGACAAAAAGACAGTATTATCTTGGCTTTGCTTTGACTATAGGAGTAGCTTTTTTGTATGGTTTGGTTCTGCCTTTGCTCGAATTGACTTACATAAAAGCAAAGGTTAAGAATGTGAGTTACAGATTGGCGATGGAGATGCAGATGATTATGGGTTTTTTCGTGACTTTGTTTTCTTTTGTTGGCGTGATTCTTAGCAAGGACATTCATTTCTTTCTTTTGGTTCAACAAAATAATGTCTGGGTTATATGTAAGAAAGAAATATTAGGTTTGTTATATGTTCTGAGTACTTGCTTGTGTCATCCCTGTGTCTTTGATTTCAGGCTAATTATTAAGAATATAAATGGGGGATGTTAAACTAGAAGGCTGATTAACTTTATAAAATTTCGGTTAAATACTAATTAGTTAGTAGCTCACAGCTTCCTAAATAGTGCCAAATTTGCCAAGTAATGATGAGATGGATCCTTCGGATCAAATTCTAGCAATATATCAATGTATCATCTTCCCTTGCTGTCACTAAGTATCTCTATTTAAACACATTTAGACAAATAAACCATTAACCTTGAAAATAATAATAACAGCAGAAATGACAACAACAGACAAATAACCGCCTACTAGTTTAACATCTCCAAGGTTAGCATCAGATATTATGCCGGTATCAACAAACTGTAGACAAATGACTTCATAAAAAAACTAAATACTTGTGTTTATATAAATGGCACATGATTGAAATTGCGAAACTATATATCATATATAATTTTAACAAAGTAACACCTCAGGGCATGGGATATTGACTCTGATGCCACACTAAATACTTGTAGTATCCATTGATCCTGATTGTTTGGTGCATTTTAAAAAACTAGGACCAGATGGTTGTAAAGTTTAGGTTGATGTGGCGGTGGATCTGGAAGTTTTCTTGTGGAGGTCGAGTTCCGAGATGTGTACTATTGGAGAAGCAGTTGGATCGACCGTGGCTTGGCATAAAGACTTCGTTGCCTTCGACTAGTGTATTTCCTTGGGGTATGTGTTTTGCGATACAAAACTTTATCTTTCTTATGTATTTTGTGTTGTATCCTATTTTGGAATGGTTATGTGAGAATGTTTTTTTGGTACTGTTTTAGTTGGTGATGTGAACGAATACTTTAGATTGTTTTATTTGGTATGTATTGTGTTTTGTTAGAATTATATAAATATTAATATTTATGAATGAATTTGATTTAGTTATGTATATTTATAGTTTTGGTAAATTATTAAATGATGCATGCAATTATATTTTTGGGTTTAAATTGCAATTGATGTGGTTGTAATTAAAGTATATTACAACTGTGGAGGAGGTCGCAGAACATACTAAAGAACGGTTATATGCAAGAGTTACCAACAGTTGCAAAATGGTTATTTGCAAGGGTAAGAAACAGTTGTAATATACAATATTACAACGGTTATATGCAACTAAAGAACACAGTTATAAAAAATTGATAGTCTTTTACAACTTCTTAAAATACGACTGTGGTTACACCGTTGTAATATATCTTTTACAACTGTGTTCCACCGTTGTAATATGCCTCTTTTGTTGTAGTGTTTTGAAGTAATGTTAGAACTTGTAATATTTTGATTTCATACTCTTTAATTATGTATGATGAACTTGTGAAATTTCGAATCTTCCTTTAATTTGTTGTCAAATATTTGTGCAATTTAAGTTGTATGTTTGGATGTGTAATTGCTTATTGTTATCGAAATTCTGTAATTTTTGATATGTATGTACCTACTGTATTATAATAGACAATTATGTAGTGTAAATGCTAGCAAAAATGCAGCTCTACATGGTTTGGTAGCTGTAACGAACATATTCGTTACTAAAGACGAAATTTATAACGAGCATAGGCGTTACTATTGATGAAATTTGTAACGAACAAGTGCGTTACTAATGATGAAATTTGTAACGGACAAGGTCGTGATAATTTAGAATGACAACCCCTTCTTCCATCATGAAAGGGGAAACTAAGTAACGAAAAATACCCGTTACAAACAGATGCAACTAATAACAACCTATTTCGTTACAAAAATTTAGATTTATAACGACAAATTCCGTTGGTAAGTGATATATCTAATAACGGGTAGAGGCCGTTATAAATATTTGTAACGACATACCTCACGCATGTACCGCTCACGACTATATCTGTTACAAATTTCATTTGTAACGACTATATTCATTACAAATACACCTTTTTGGTGTTGTGATATATATATATATATATATATATAACGAACCAATGAGATGCCGCCACGCCACGCTCTCATTCTTCCTGGAAACCTAGCTGAGTGCAGCTTCACGCACGTAAAAAATCAACGGAGCCACCACGACTTCGCCTATGCACGCACGCAACACGACCATCTCCACCTCGATCCAGACGCGCCCCCATACTGCCCACCTTCGGCCGCCCCTATGGCCAACGCGCAACAACTTCTGGTCGGCCATCGACGAACCGCCTCTGTCGCCGTATCGTGGAAATTCTGGCAAAAACCGAGACCCTCAAACACTGAGAACACCAGATCCTAGATCTGCTCGACACTGGCTTCGCAACGGCACCATCCGATCGACAAACGGTCGACGATCCACCGTTGGATCGTCAAAAATCCAATATGAACGGCCACAGTTCACTCTCAATTTCTGGACAAACAGTGCATCGAATTGAAAGACGAATCACATAATTGAGATGCGCTCGTCGAGAGCTTCAAAACGGTATATAATTTGTTTGGGTTGGAGGAGTTTGAAATTTTGGTTTGGTTTTGATTTGAAATAGAAATTGGGAATTAGGGTTTGTCTGCCATTGGAATGAGGAGCTGAGAAGGAGATGTATGCACAAACAAATGAGAATAAAGAGTGGCTAGGGTTTATAATGAGGTAATTATAGGCAGAACACAATAGAAACAAATGGGCTTGATCGGTTTGGGTTTTGAACGATAAATGGCCCAAAAAGTCCATTTCGACTTCGGAACGAAAATGGGTCAACCCATATATCAAAATAGATGTTTTCAAATATTTTAAATTCAATGGAACAGGTTTCAAGTCCAAATTCCATCGTATGAAGAAGTTATGATAAAATCATCTTATTTCAAATTGATTTCAATTGATTTCAATTAAATTGATTTCTATGCGTTTCGAGCCCATACGACCAAACGACAAGTTTGATCATTACGAAACTTGAAATCCTACAATAATTCACCATTACGGATCTGATGAAACTGGTTTCATTGAAATCCAAGAGAGTCGCCAAAATGGCTATATTTCAGTTAATTAAATAAATTAATATTTAATTAATTAAATCAATTTCAATTCAAATTTAATAGTTAACAATTTCTATCACTCCTGATTCCATATAAACTTATAATATATTAACCAAAATTTCCATGTCAAACAAATAAGGATCTATTGCAAAATTACAGTGTTTACCTTCAATTTAAGTAAATTCAAATAAATTATATTTTTAATTTCAAATAAATTAATTCAATTTGGTTTCAATCTCTTTATTCAATCAATCATCATCATATTATGGATAAATTTAACATTACTATATATCCAATTACCCCAATATTTTACAGTCATAAACTAAATTCATATTAACGTAGTATTTAATTACATTTAATTGCAATGGATTTAGATCTAATTCAATAGATTAAATAAATGGGTAAACAATTAATAATTATCACCATTTGCCTAATTTAATCCCATTCATACTTTATTATCAACCAACAAATATTATAATTACTTATCTAACATTAATTTTATCAAATTACAGTTTATTATGTATTATTTCATTAATTAATATAACTTTGAAATTATTTCCCAATTTACTATTTACAATCAATTTTAACCTTACAATTGTTTCAATTAATTGGGATTGCACTAAATTAGTTGTTTATTAAGTTGCATTAACATTATTACCTTTCATCCCCGTTATAAATTCATTAACAAATTTTTATTTCTTCAAGATTTAATTACCAAAATCTTATTAAATTAACTATTTTAATTATCAAAAATTACAGGTCGTTACACAACGGCAATTATCAATCAGAGCCTCCTCAAGCATTTTTAGGCAAAGTCATCGACTAGGCTATTGCTCGTGGCATCGACACGAAGTCATTAAACGGTGGCATTGTCGTGCTTCGCACCGTGGGGGCCAAAATTCAGCTGTATTTGCAGCAGCTCTTGGGCTCGATGTTAGGCATTCGGTGACGGCGACGGCGGCGTGTGATGTCAGGAGGGGTGCACGAGGTGGCGGCATTGTCGCGGGCACGAGGGATGATGGAAGCGATCGGCGGTGAATGTGGAAGGAGGATGGTTCAGTTGTTCATTCATGCCTGGTACTGTGGAAGGGAAGGTAAAGGAAGTCCATTTTAAATTTTATTTAATTAAACGTTGATGACATTTTAGTTAATATAAAAGTTCATTAATTCATTCAAACTCGTACATGGTCCAAATTGAACGAGATGAGTCGCATTGCAATTTTATCGACGAAGGTTATACTATGGAGTTGGATTGGAAGAATTCGGAGCTAATTGGAATTTTGGATTAAAATTGGACGTTCGTTCAATTTTAATTCAATTTTAATCCAAAATGAGCATTCTGGAAACTATTAAAATCAATTGAGTTAATCTCACCTTTTTGGTTAACTAGGAATATTTTTAGTCGATAAAAAATTATCTATTGGATGTTTGGATATTTATTTTTGATCGTCATTGACTGTTTGGATAATTTATTAACTATTATTAGTTGGATTTGATATATTCCTGTCTATTGGAGCGGATGAGACCTATTACGTTCCCGTGTAAGAGCGGATGACCCTTTATATACGAATCCCATCTCGAAGCAGTTGATTTATTTTTCTGATTATATACTGTATGTGAAGCAGGGGACAGGTCGGAGGGATCCAACGGGATTCCTCACACTGTTGATTTTATTTTCATATATATAGTGATATATGATCTATTGAATGCCATATTGATAACATGGATATGGTTTTGCTTAATTAGTGCTTTTGTACCACTAGGCCTCATTTTTGGTATTTTAAAATACTATAAAAGAGTGATTTGGTTTAAAAAGGGATTTCAAAGTGGTTATGGAAATTTATATGTTTTAATAAAATTTTCTAAATGAAAGTATGATTTTTAGATATTATAAATCGGTAGTTTTATAAAATATCTTAGGTAGAGATTTTCGAACTGCAAGATAAAGATTTTTTTTTAAATCTTTAAAAAAGTTCGTCTTTTATAATAAAGGGATATGTTATAAAGAAAAATAGAAATAATTTTATATTAATATTATTGACCATTTTATATAAAGTAATATATATATATATATATAAATGTATATGTATATGTATATGAGTACATATATAAAAGATTAATTACGAATGTGCGACTTTGTAAGTGTGATACTTTATAGAAGTAATATTTTATAAATGAAGAGAAGATTTGTAAAATCGTATTTTGTTATGAAAGTATGAATTTATAAACGGGGTTTATAAATTAGAGAAAGCTATTCTCGTTTAATAAATTAGAGAATAAATCAAACGGTGGATTTATTTTAAGACACGGAATTATATTTTAGAAATAGCTAACTCTATTTTTGGAAATGAAGGTAAGGATAAATTTGGAATGTAAAACGATATTTTATAAATAAATAGGGATTTATAAAACGAATTTATCCATATGGAAGTAACGTTAAAACAGAAGGTGATTTATGTTTTTAAACATGATTTATGAATAACTGAGATTCATAAGGGAAATAGATTATAAATGGAATTCATAAATAAATGGGTTTTATGAAAGGAAGTTTTTGTAAAATGGAAAGAGATTCTCAAATGTAGTTTTATAAATATGGAAATGACTGGGTTGAAGATTTACGAATGGATTTATCAAGGAAATATATTATGTTATAAAGTTGGTTTGTCATGTTAATATTGTTTAAAGTTATTTATAAATATTTAAATAAATTTGAAAGGTTAATTATTAAATTATTAATTTGGATTGAAATTAATAATAATTATTATTAATAATATTTTGGTAATTTATTATTACTATTTATATGGTAAAGATTAACGATTGTTTTACCCAAATGGTTTGAATTATTAATTATTATTTTTAAAAGGTTAAAAGTTAATAATAAATATTTATTTATGATGGTTCCAAGATTCATAAATAGAGTTTTGCAAACGGACTTGGATTTCTATAAGAGGAACTTATAAAATGGTTTGAAGATTTAAAGGAAGATTATTTGCAAGGTAAAGAGGTTTATAAGTAGAAGGATATTTATAAATGAATTTTAGAAATGAGTTGATAGATTTATAAAATGGAATTTATAAATAATTGCATGGTTTTATAAAAGGTTTATAAATGACTTGAGAAATAATTTATAAATGATTTATAAATGGTTTTAGAACTTTATAATGGAGTTTATAAATGATTTTAGAATTTGGTAAAAGAGAGATCTTTCTTAGTGTTTTGTAAATATACTTATACCGGGTAGATAAGTATATGGATATTTTCTAAGTGTTGCAAATAGAAGGGTTTGTGAGTATATCTTTGTAAAAATATTTTGATACAAGTATTTACAAGATGGTTTTAATTAATGAAAAGATTAATTATGGAGGCATAGTATTGCTTGGTGCTTAACCAAATCTTGGTTTTTGCTATGGAATTAAATTCTTGATTGAATGTTTGTTATTTGATAGTTAAATAACTGACTATCGAATTTGGACTCAAATAAAACTTTGGAAATATCTAGGAGAAACCCGTGAGTTATATAGCACAATCATCTCCGATGATGGTGTACTGTGCGTATATATCTCATTTCGTTCTTCTAAAACAATGATAAGGAAATCCGTCCACTAACGGTTAGGAGGTAATCTCCGATCTTATCTTTGGTTGTTTATTTCCTAAAGAACCAGGGTTGAGTTTACTGGAAACTGTCGAATGCTGTTTCAAAGAGACCAGGATCAGATCTATTATTCGAAAACCACTTCGATCCAACTCAAGCATTCGAAGTGAGGACATCTTGAAGATGATGGAATTGGAGACGGAGTTCTCAAACGTTTCGTTCGGTCCTAGAAAGAACTCATATGGATGAATGCTGGTATTGCATTGGTTGCATGCAGGGCAATATTAGCATTCCAAGATGGTTTGCTAAGAGGAAATGGCAAGGGCATGGCCTCTTCGAGCCTTATACCTAGGAAATGAATAAAGCAGGGACATGCGGCAGGGCTAAGTGGGTCGCACCCAACTGCCCAAGTCGGGTATGATCATCCCAAATCTAGAGTGATATTCATGTATGCTTCGGGATCCCATTGTGTGGTTGTTGATTACAACTAAGTGGTGATCATATTCACTGCTACTCGGGAAGGGGGTAGTGCCAGTCCTGAGTAGCAAAGGTACAACGTGTTATAGCCTCTCGTACATTTTATCTAGAGGTGTACAGATTCAATGGGTAGATCCTTACCCATTCATGGTTGGAATCCATTCTCTAATACGAGCCTTCGGTTTTGGTTGTAGAACCTAGTATGCTGGAATTTAATTAATGTAACAAATTTTGCTATGACTAATAAGTATTTGTGTAATAGACATTATTATAATATCAGAGGATTTCATATGAAATGTTTTGGTTATCATTAAAAACCCGTCTGTGTTTATGAGCGGCGTGGTCTTACGAGATACCTTTGTTTCGAAAGGTTTCTATAACTTTAAAATCTAGTTGGGTGTGTTTTCTCATGCTGGTTTTTCAGACTGACTCGGGTGTTATTTATTATAGTGCTTGGGTCAGACCGAGCATATTTACAGATTGTTTGGATGCATTGTAGCTCAGGAGACGAGTTGGAGGTCTTCAAGGCATATAAACGTATATGTTTATTTTTCTGCTTCTTTGTTATTGAAATTATCAGCAATTGTGAGGACGGGATGTTATAACTGTTAAGGCTGATAATTATGATTGTTGTTGTACTCTGATGAATGTTTGTATATAAAACTTTCTCTTTTGTAAAGACCGTTGATATTATATTATATTTTGCTCCGCTGTGATTGTGAGATTCTGTGTTGTTTTAATTTCCTTCTTCTTTTGTTCTCTTCTCTTCTTATTTCTTCTTAATTTCCCTTAACTATTCGTTTTTACATTCGATTTGGGTTGAACATGAGTGGTTTATTGTCAGCTTGAACTATACGGAAAAGCGGATCGTTACAGTATCCCTTCGAAGGACTGGTTCCCTTCAAAAGGATTTGAAACATAACATGTATATATTAAGTAAATAATGGATTCAATATGCCATGGAATCTTATTTTGGATAAACAATGTAAGTCCAATTAATATCAAGAATCATCACCACACCGCTTTAGTGCGGCATGGGCTTTAGACATGATAATAATATGGTTTAAAGTCAAGACATCCAAATAAAATTCATAGCATAAGATATGCCAAATAAGGGTTAAGAAGATAAGTGTCATGTGCAATTGGTCTTTAGACGAGCTAATGGCCAAAATGATCATCCTCGTATTCGAAATCAATATTAGATCCATGCATCCTCTCATTTTCATTTCTCATGAATGGATTACAAGTAGTAGAATTTTCCCCCCAATTTGATCTAGGGTTACAAGAATTTGATTTTGCCAATAAGTAGAAAGAAAAATACAAGAATTCAAAAATCGGTCCCCAACTTGGACCCCTATGGTCGTATTTATAAATACAGATTGGACCTTTCCACACCCATCCTTTCGAAGCTGTCGAAAGGTCTCTCTTCCGACCTTTCGCACCATTCGTCTTCGTTCTTTTGCTTCCATAGTCTCAAAGTTGTGAGTAGGTATTCAGATCTTTTGTTATGCTTGAGTTAACCCTTCCGTCTATATTAAAAGTATACTAATAATGAATATTGTTCCGATATTCACCAATACCGCTTTCGAGTACTTCTGGACCCTTTCGAGACCTTCGAAAGGTATGCTTCTTTTAGTGAGGAATGAGTCAAGATTCCTCATTGCGTTGTTTCAATGTAAGTGGAAGCACTTCCGACTTCTACATCACCTTTGCTATTAAGGTCTGGTGCAAAACGATAGGTGACTATTAGAATGAGTAAGGAAGGGCATTTGGATGGTTTAGAAAGGATTAATGGTGGCAGAAGGATCATCGCGAATGGTCAATTGAGGTGGCTTAGTTGCGGAAGGTGGCTTTCGAAAGTATTCATGTTGATCAATGCGGAAGCCCCGTCCTCTGGTGCTTGGGGAAGCAATACGGGTCACATGTGAAGTTTCCCTTATACTTGAGGAAGAGTTCAACCTATTCAAAAGGCTCATCTACGCTTTCAAAAGGAATGCTTTCGTAAAATGTTCCTCTGTGTAAGGTAAAAAGTGAAGAAACCAACTTTTGAAGGGTTTGATACATGTGCGGAAGCCTGTTATTTGATACCTTCGAAAGGTGCTTTTAACACATACTAAACTCCTTTATGCATGCAGAACCAACTGTTTCAGAAGGGTCAACTGAAGCGAAAGGATAGCCTTTACCCCTTTTGACTCCTTCGGAATCTTATACTCCATTTAATATTTGCAAAAGCGTCAAATGCTTGTAACACCGATCCAATCTCTTCAAAAGCTACTTCGAAATGCCGCTTTTGGATCATGGCGGGACCCCTCTCTTTAATTCTTCCAAAGCTTTTATAATGCTTTTGCAGGCTTTCTTTTATTCCTACATTCTTGAGTGAGCTTTATGGTTAACATTTGCCCCCCCCAATGAAAGAAGCTTTTGTTATTTAGGATAAAAATCCAAGAATTCCTTTTTTGCATTATTTCATCCTCAATGGTCCTCTTTACCAAATTTCTTTTCCTACGAAGTGCAAAGTAGACAACATTTCTTATTGTTAGTTCGAAATTTATGTAAGAATATGTTCAGTAATTTGTCCATATTATTGATGATAGTATTAGAATTTCTAGTAATAGAATCCCAAAACTTAAGTAATGGAAATTAATAGATCATCATTTGAAGATAATAAATAAAGAGAAATTCACAGTTGGGAACTATAATAGGAGTCCTGAGATTCAACTTCGGTAACAATAAGGGAAGACCATAAATTCATCTCTATTCAATAAAAGGCTAATAACAACTGTCTAGTAATAATATAAACTCGAAAATCATCATCTGGAAATAAATCATAGAAGACCAGGAATACTTATTTGGGGATAAACAATAGGAGTTCATAAATCCTCATCTAGAAATAATAGAAGTCCTGAAACCCAGGTTCAGGTGTTGATAGGTGCTGTCCAAAAGTTAATAGTAGAAGACCCGAGACTGTGATTTAGATATTAATAAGATAGATCTAGATATTAGTAGAAGACTATAAGTCCATAATAAAGGTCTCAAAAACAACAGTTCCAGAACCCATATTTAGGCATTAATAAGTGAAGTCCTAAAATTAATAGTAAAAGAACTAAAACCCAGATTTGGGTATTAATAAGCGAAGACCAGAAATTAATAGTAAAAGAACCGAAACCCAGATTCGGGTATTAACAAGTGAAGTCCAGCCAAATGCTGTAAATTCTTATCACTACAACAAAAAGTGTCTTTTATAGCGGCATATAGCCGCTATTAATCACAACCATAGCGGTTTGATAAGCGCTGTATATCGATATGTTATAAAAAACTGTTGAATATTTATAACACAAAATATGCCGCTATGGTTGAGCTTAGTTTTATAACGCAAATTCGCCGCTATGGTACGTTAATTCAATAGCTCATTATAGTCGCTATAATACAGCTAAATCTCAACGGAACTGGAAATCTTTATAACACCATTTTGCCGCTATAAAATATTTATTCAATAGCTCATTATAGCCGCTATAATACAGCTAAATCTCAACGGAATTGGAAATCTTTATAACACCATTTTGCCGCTATAAAATATTATAGCCGCTATGCCTATATAGCCGCTATGCCTATATATTACATTTTAGTAATAGAAATCAAACTAAATCTTCATAAACGAATAAAGATTATAATCAACAAATATAACACAAGAGCATGCTCAGAAAGAAATGTGATATATTTTTCATTACAGTGTACAAACATTAAAGCAAGTGCATAACCATTGAATAAAACATAAGCCTGCAGCCAAGTTAATACAGAGAAACAGAAAATAATGTCAATTTAATAAGTGTACAAACATTACAGAGTATAAACATTAAAGCAATCCTTCCAAATATTATAGAGTACAAACATTACAGAGTTCCAACATGCAAGATCTGATCTAGTTGCGTACTAAGGACCTTGCTTCCTTCCAAATAAGCCTGCGAAGTTAACACAAAGAAACAGAAAATGTTAAAACAAGTGCATGCTCAGATAGAAATGTGATATATATTTTTCATTACAGTGTACAAACATTAAAGCAAGTGCATGAACTAGAAACTACAATTGATTATTTCTACTGATTTATTTTCCCAATATAGAAATTAGATTAAAGCAATGTTAACCTCACTTTTCTCAGTTGCAGCAACCATCTGTTGAAGCATTTCTAACACTCCAACATTTTGCCATACATTTCTCCAACCATCTGCTGCAGCAACCGCTCCAACAGCCACCAGTGACTACAACTCATTCAACTGTTCCCTATTCCACAAACCCCTACACTGTCTACCACCACCATACCCCTACACTGTCATGTGGAATATTAACAAATACGATGTTTTAGGAGGAAATTAAGAGACTGGTCTCAAGATAAATTCGGAAAAGGCAATCTTCTTTCAAATAAGATTAGGGAGGAGCTTCAAACTCAACAACTTCTAATGCAAGAAAATGCTTCAGACATGTAGTGTACTTTCTTGCATATACCCCAAAGTATGTTGTATGTGGTAATACACATTCATATAAGCAGCAGGTATTGTGTATACCATGTTAACTTGTACAAACTATCCACATCACCAAATAAAGAGATAAATAAAGACTTGTTGCCATCCACTTTCAAGTCAGTTTCAGACCAACATCCTGAAAGAAGAAAGCCACGAAACACTATACACACACACATACACATACATACATATAGTGTTATCTACAATGGTTCCCAAACAAAACCACAAAGAAAGTGTGGGTTTCCAGGGAGAATGAATGCCTGTCAGCAACATTCATCTCCCGTTTGATTCACAACACATTATGGGATGGTCAAAGAACTCCGAGTTCTTCGAACATGTGGAGGTGCAGTTGATGTAGGAAATTTCTTGCTACTATTAAGTCGTTACTAATCTCTCCCTTTGATTTTAATCCCTATTGTCGAATTGTATTTTATTTTACTCCCTATTGTAATTAAGATAATTCCACAGTGTCTTTATCTTATTAATAGTGTGGCAGAAATATTCTTTAAGACCGATTTTTTTGGCTTTGGTATAAAAAGAAGGAGCTCTTTACATAGCTTCAGCATAATAAGTATGGTACAAATTTTGATAATTGAGAAAAGCTAGAAGAGTGACATTTGAGATTATGTAATTTCTTATATAATCAGGCTATGTAGATACAAAAAGAAGATAGTGTGGGGCAAATTGCATCGGAATGGAGAAAAAATGCAAAATTACTATATATAAAAAGTCATTCAGAAAAATAAAGGAATGGGTGGCTACCTGGTAAGCTTAGCCAAAATTGTTCAGGAATCAACCATGGAAGAATCTTCTTGAAACTCCACCATAGACAAAGTGCAATCCCTCTCAAACAATAAAAATTCCTGAAAGAGAATACAAAATTACTCATTATGGTTTATAGTTTATACAACTGCAAGCAAGCTTCATCTATATACAATATAATACAAAACGAAATCCGTGTATTTTGTACCTGTAACTGATTCTGACTAAATAACTGCATTATCCTGGATTGCATAGAAAAAACTAGCTCAATCAATTCATTGCGATGATCTGGTGATTCACCTATCTCAGCGAGAGAAACGGATACCTGCCAAATGAATTCACACATTAAATTGAGAGAAGTGTTGACTATGATATAATCGACAAGTTTATTCTTGCCCCAATGAGCCAGTCTTTTTTTGGGACATATGCAGTATAATAGTAGTAATTTAAAGGTTGAAAATTATCAAAAAAAGAAGATAAATTGAAAATTTCAGTTTATATTTAAATTTTGAAATCTTCATGAAACTTTTAAAAACAGAAGCATGAAATATATAACATGGGTATAATTTAGAAGCATTACAATTAAAACCAGGAAAATGAAAATATTCAACCAATAGAAAACTCATAAATTCATAAATTGAAGTAATGCCAGAAGGTTTATAAATAACAAATTTTTTTTTGATATCACTTCTACTGTCAATATTTTTCTGAGAAACAAAGAAATAAAGACAGATAACTGAACAAATATAAAACCTAAGACAGACATAACTCTAAAATCATGAAATAAAACATGTACGGTTTGGAGATAAAAGACGATCACTTCTTCTTTTCTTTTTTTCTCTATGGTTTCTTCAATTAAGTTGCACTTTGATAACCAGCTGAGTGAAGAAGAACAACTTTGATGTCTTCCGGCAGCATTGCAGGACCATCTCTTAATTGCTGCAGTAAAATAATTTAACTATTTGACATTGAATTCAGAGAAATACAAATAAAATTTGAAAGTGTTTCTATAATCCTATAGTGACAGTTTAATTTGAGAAGAAACCAAACCTCAGCTCGAAAGACATCCAAAGCAAAGCCATTTAAACAGCTGATGACTGCTTGTTGGATACAATACCAAGACCATCAAGTTCCCTCATCGTAGACAGCAAGAGGCCGGGTCTTCGAGGACAGAACATATGAATGTTCACTGTATTGCCTTCCCTTATCCTCACTTCCACCTATTTTGTGTAAACAGAAAGGAAAAAATAAAAATAAAAATAAAACATTATATTTGACAAATGCTTTTACAATACTGTAAACACATGTATTCTGATTTAAATGTAAATTGAGATTTGAAAATAAAAGATTAAAAGAAAATCAAGAAGAATAATGAAAACTCGTAGAGTCAATAAGAGAGCACCAAATTTTGACCCACCATCTGGAGTTTTTTTGTTTCAATGAAACTCGGCGTTAAGATAAATAAGAGTACTAAAAATGCGAAGCACACTATTCCTTAGAAGCAGAACAAAGAGTGCACGACCAGCCAGCCTGAGAAGTAAACCCATTAATAATCATGTAGCAGGTTCTTTTATCTATAGTTTCTGATGGTAATTGTTACCAGAGCTCCTATGGTGATTGCCCTATTCAGCGGCCTTGCTCCACTACCCTTGAAACTGGCCCTGCATATGGAACTGGGAAATTGAGACTTGACAGATTATCCCTTATCCCCTTCATGTTCCAATGTGCCGAATCTATAATATTTTACCACATCAAAAAACTGAAGGATAATGAATCAATTTGCAAAATTTCTCAATCTGCCATTGGTTGAGCATAGAAAAGTTCTTTTAAAACAAAATCTCTCTGCATGTCCGACTTGCATCTTTGTATTTGGAGCTAATCTTCTCGATAATAGAACCGATGAATGGTTTTTCAAAACGATTGATATATTATATAGCACACAACAACGTAAGCCAATGAATATTTTAACAGAAATAAACGTACATTGGAATATTTCAAGCAAACCACAAAAGGTAAAAATGTGAAAATGAAAAAAAGAGAGTTGGAATATTACAATCCTTCTGAAAACATAAAACCAGCCGTAACAATTATTCTTAAGTGTTCTCAATACGTTTCAAGCAAAGTTCATCTCATTTGATCAAAAATCTAAAAACCAATTATGGAAGGTCAATCCTCAAGCAACATATATCCTTATAATATTCAAAGCTACATACTTACCACCAATCTACAGAGCTTTGGCAGCAGCCACAACATTCTCCGCGGTCAAACCGAACTCCTTGTAAATCTTTCCAGCAGGTGCACTGGCGCCAAACCTATCAATCCCAATCGCCTTCCCCTTCTTCCCTACATACCTCTCCCACCCAAAAGTAAACCCAGCCTCAATACTAACCGAGGAATCCTGGTAGGACGTTGGCAAGGGCGTTTAGGCATTGTTGGGAAAGGTTTCTGGTTGCATCTGTTGGGCTTTCTTGTGTGTACACCTAAAAGGACAAAGCCAAAGAAAGCCAGGTCAGGCATATTTATTGGAATTTGTTTTTCAAAATATTGAATAGTCGTAGCCTTATTCAGGAAGATGAAAATCTACTCAAGGAGTTTTAGATATCAAGTGCAAGTAAATTTGATTGAATTTTAATAAATAAAGGGATTCGATGAAATTTGATTTTAAGTTAAAATAAATTAATTTCAATGTTTAATCAGAATTTTTATCTTCCTATCTCATTTTAACACTTGATCAAAATGAAACTTCAAAAGTGATTTTATCTTAATTTCAAACTCATCTCCCCTATCAAGTTATTTGTCTATGACCACCAGTAAAATAGCACTGCATTTATCTTAACTGTTGTACATCAATTAACCATTGTACACAGAAAACACAATAATATGGTCAAAATTACTTAAAAGTTTATACAAATTAGTTTCTTCCATTACAACTTCTAAGCTATTTATGCTACTTCTATGAAATTTCCAAACACTAAACTCAAATAACCTACCGATAAGAAATTCTCAACCAATCTCTTAAGTCTTAAAACCAATCTCTTAAGTCTTAACATAAAGAGTTTTAGGATCGTTTGGTTTTTACCTTTAAATTTTGTATTTTCCGTTTTCAGTCTGTATTTTAAAAGGTATGCGAGAAAAGGAAGGGTAGAAAAATCAATCATTACACCAAAGGAGAACGGGGGAAGAGAGGATAGCTTCTCATGTTTTTGATATCTTCCAAAGCAGAAAACAAGAAAAGGTTGTTTCTTAATTTTCTATATTAAAACATTTTTTTAATTCATCATTTTCCATCAAAGATACTTAACCAAATAGAGTTCGATTGTTACAAATATGCAAAACTTAAAAAATTGCAAACTGGACAAGGCCTTAGTATGCTTGAATCTATTCCTTGCTTCCAAGAAACTTGTACCAATAAAGGTCAGCTGAAAAAATCAATGGAGTAAATTTTCAGCAAAATTGCTAGTTTAACTGGCGTTTAATAATGTGAGGTGTCATTGTTTACAAGTAGGCCTTGATTGAAATCCTTGGTTCTGTACTTCTTATACTGAATATGGTAAGGTTTGATAATATAGTAAACATAGATTGTGAAATTTCTACTTTTACAAGTTTATGTGATTCCTACTGACTAATGTATATTAGAAACTTGGAATCCATAGAAAGCATGGCAATGTAGTAAAAAATATGCCATCCGGACACCATCAATTTAAGTAAATAATTAGCAACTATATGCACTATGTAAACAAATTTGATGAGAGGTCTGCTGTATCCAGTATGTTCCAGGTGACAAGCTCTTTTAACAACCAAATTAATAAGAAATTCAAAGGTTGTAACAGAGATGTTTGTTGCACAAATAAATGATCGATAACATAAACAATAAGTTTAAGCTCTTACTGGAAGTGCTTTCTCCCAATCTTGAGGCAATTCATCAGAAACGATACTTTTCAACACTGCCGCATCTTCTGGATATTTCTTCTCATAAGCTGCAAACTTGTCACATAAAAATTGTCAACGGTGTGTAATGTAGCATTGAAATATTAAATTTAACACACTATTGTTTGAAATTTCGGTTGCATGTGTGAATGTTGTATGAGTAACTATCGTCCCTCTGGAGATTTACAATTAATTTTTCATGAAAAAATAATTGTTGCTTATGTCACATAAACTTATGGTTCTACAAATCAAACCACTGGTACAATTTTGCACTTATTCCAGAAATTTGGTGCAGAAGAGATAAGTAATTACAGAATAAACATAGGTGATAGTTAAAATAACTCAACAATTAAATAGTAATATCATAATAAAATTACGTTATGTTATATTTTTTGACCCTATTGTAGTTACTTACGATCTTTGATAAAGCCTAGAAAAAGACTTTGAAAATGTCACCAAACATAGAAATCACAATGGTTTCAACTTTCAGGAATTAAGCAAGTATTTAATGCAAAACAAAGACATTGTTTCTGTTGCCAAATTTTGAAAGTAGCACTGAAAGTCATTTCTGAAGTCGTTCCCAAAATGCAAATCTCCCTTATTAACTATCTCCCAGTGTAGCATTTCCAGTTCCACTATAATTTAAAATTCAAATTAATAAAAAGGAAAATGAAGTACATTTGAGATGTATTCAAAGGAATCATTCATAGCAAACAACAGTTCGAAAAGATCCTAAAATATCAACTAATATATGATCGACAGTAAATTTGTAAAATGAAAGCAACTTTAAGTAAAGTAGATATGGAAGCGACCTTGAGGACCGATAATCGTGGAAACCCAATTGTAAAGACTATCGTTTTTGGGGCCAGCGGAGCAGTCGGAAGGAGGCTCAGTGTTCAGATCGGCCATTTCCTTTTGAATACGTTTTCCTGAGGATGAAACTGACGTTCTAGAAGCCCACAGTGTTATTGCTCCGCCGAATGTTGCGGAGCCGGCAGCCGCAAAGGGGTTTCCTGATGACATCGAAATCAATTTTTTGGGCTGCTAATTTCACCCATAAAATTGGCATTCCAACTTATTTCAAAGTAGTTTTATGGGGTGAAATTGCCAAAATGAAGTTAATATTTAGGAAGCGGGATGAATCTGGTAGATATTGATGAAGAGCGAAATCGAACATCGAAGACTGGAGATTAGGGCTTCTGACGCCGTCGATTTCACAACTGTTGAAGAGCGAACCGTGGAAGTTCGAAGATGTAGTACAATGGCTAAATTTTGAAGATTGGAGATGGAATTGAACTTCGATTAGGGTTACTTTGTTTTAGGAGGGAAATGAAAATTGCTGAGTGTTATTTTGGAAGGAAGATGAAATTGGTTGTGTTTTGGGAGGGAGACAAAAATTTTGGGCCAAAGCATTGCATAGGTACATACAAAACAAATTATGTAAAAAAACAAACGTTTAAAGATAACAATAATGCTTTAGAATAATGCGTTATTAAATGGTGTTATAATAATATATTTTCTTGTAGTGTATATGAGCCTTTTGTTCTGCACCGCTTTTTGAGCTTTAATTGTTCGAATCTTTTGCTTTGTGTCACCTCTTCTAGTTCTTGATTCTCTTGACATATGCTACCTTTTAGGCTTTGTATGTTATCATTATTTGGTGTGCCACTTCTCGAGCTTGGACGTCTTAGTCCGTTGTTGTCTGTTGCGCTTGGGTTAGCTTATCCATAAGTAGTACCTAAGGACTTACCCGACCTTCTTTCAGGAGGCGCTTTAGCCAGGCCTTATAGGCGTGACTGAAAGCTTGTTCGATGCCTTGACCAGGTCATAGCGTGGTGGGATCAAGGGCTTACTCCGTCCTTCCTCCAGAAGGTGCTCCAGCCAGGCCTTATAGGTGGGACTGAAGGTTGGTTGGTGCCTTGACCTGGCTAAGCATTCAAGGGCTTGCTCCATCCCCCCTCCAAGGGCGCTTAGATCTAGCCATAGTGTGGCATGATCATGGGCTTGCAGATACTTTAACCTAACCATAGCGTGGCATAGATAAAGGATTACTCTGTCCTCCCTCCATGAGGTGCTTTGACTTGGCCATCTTGGCGCGGACAAAGGATTATGACCATTTAAGGTAGTTTCCAAGTATAAGGAGAATTCTACTCCCGAACATGCAGACTTTTCTTAAAAAAGAGACGCTTTATTCGTCTAATGTGGGAAAATATGATCACAAATGTTCTGCATTCCATGTTATAGGAACCATATTGTCATCCGATCGACATAATTTATATGCTCCAAGAGGAATTACTTTGTGCACAATTAGAGGACCCTCCCAATTTGGTCCTAGTGGTCCATCTGCAAGGTTTCTAGTGTTTTCCATCACTCTTCGGAACACTAGGTTCCTTCTTGGAATGATCTTGTCTTTACTTTCGAGTTGTAGTATTTTGAGATTCTTCTTTGATATTTAGCAGTTCGAATAGCTGGTTCATCCTTTACCCCATGTATTAAATCTAATGATTCTCTTTTTATCTCTTAGTTTGGATCAAACGCATATGCGATTCTTTTATGCGAAGGTATTTCAATTTCAACCTGTAACATTGCTTCACACTCATATGTTAGGGAATAAGGGGTATGACCTGTAACAGTTTTGGTGCATGTGTGATATGCCCAGAGTACAAGTGGTAATTCTTCCGCCCAATTTCCTTTGACCTTATTCAATCATTTTTTCAAGATGGTCTTAATAGTCTTGTTGGCTGCTTCGACATCTCCATTAGCCTTTGGATGTGTTGCGGAAGAAAAGCTTTTGAAAATTCCATTTTTATGGCAAAATCGAGAAAATTCTTCACTTTCAAATTGCGTTCCATTGCCATATATAATTTTGTAAGGGACCCCAAATCTAGTGATGATGTTCTTAATAATGAATCTAAGCACTTTCCCAGAAGTGATTTTAGGGAGTGGCTCTGCTTCTACCCACTTAGTAAAGTAATCAATGACCACTACAACATACTTTGCTCCTCCTTTAGAAATCGGTAACGGTCCGATCAAATCGATTCCCCATACATCAAAGGGCCATGGACTAGCGGTCGAAGTTAATTGGCTTGCTGGTAAATGGGAAATCTTTGAGTATTTTTGACACCCCTCACATTTCTTTACGTGTTTTATAGCTTGACTAGTCATTTGATGCCAATAGAAATCTTGTCTCATTATTTTCTTAGCCAACTTTATCCCATTGGAATGGTCTCCACAAAATCCTACATGCGCTTCCTTTAATAATTTCAACCCATCTTTCGAATTCACACTTCTTAAGTAAGGAAGAGCATATCCTTTCTTATAAAGAATTCCATCCATCATAGTGAAGGTCGGAGCCTGTCGTCTGATTCTCCTAGCTTTCATTTTATTAGTTGGAAATATCCCATTAGTAAGATATTCTACAATACTTGTCATCCAAGTGTTAGTGTAACAGTTATCTGCCCTTGGATGATTAGTTTCTTCATATGGAATTTCTTCATCAATTGCTCTTTCTTCTCTTTCTTGCATCATGGCTTGGGATTTAGTTAAAAATAGTTCTTTCCCTGGTTCGAGCATTTTCTCTTCAATACAGGGATTTGCTTGATATCCTACCAGTACGATACGGGTTTCTGAAGCTCCTCTTGAACTAGCCAATTTTGCTAATGAATCTGCTTGAGAGTTATCTCTCCTTGGGACTTGATGTATAGAAAAATCTTCAAATAAGGTAAGCATTTTTAGCACCTTCTTAACATATAGGAATATTTTGGGGTCTTTAGTCTGATTTATCTGCTTTATCTGATTTACCATTAGTTGAGAGTCGCTAAAGATTTGAATTCGTGGGATTTTAAGTTGTAAGGCCAGAGTTAATTCTGCCACCATCGATTCATATTTAGCTACGTTGTTTATTACAGGAAATCCTAGCTTCATTGCATAGTGTAGACAGTGTCCATCTGGTGTGATTATGACACATCCTGCTCCGACTCTTTGCTCGTTTGGTGCCCCATCCACAAATAATTGCCATATGGGCTTTTGATCTTTCTCCTTCTCTGACCGTTCTTTAACAAAGTTTGTACATTCATTGATAAAGTCCGCTAATGCTTGCCCATTGATTGCTGCTCGTGGCTGAAATTCAATGTCATATTGGCTAAGTTCAATTCCTTATTATACTAGCCTACCCAAAGTCTTAGGTTTACATAAAACCTGCTTCAGTGGAAAGTTAGTTAATACTCTGATTGGATGTGCTTGAAAGTACGTTCTAAGTTTCCGTGCTGTAAGTATCAAGCAGTAAGCCAACTTTTCTATGACTGGATATCGAACCTTGGCATCCTTCAATCGTCTGCTCACATAATAAACGAGAAGTTGAGTTTCATTTTCTTCTCTAATTAGAACTAAGCTAAGTGCATATTCTGAAACCGCCATATATAAGTATAAGCTTTCTCCATCCTCGAGGCTGGATAATATTGGTGGTCTTTCAAAATGATTTTTTAATTCTTGGAAGGCTTTCTTACAATCTTTACTCAACTCAAAGTTCTTTATTTTTTTAATCATATGGAAGAAGGGGATGCATTTATCGGTTGCTTTGGAGATGAATCTTCTTAGGACTGCAATTCTAACATTCAAACTCATTACATCTTTGCTGGTTTTGGGTTTGGCTATGTCTTTGATATCTTGGATCTGGTCAGGACTGGCTTCAATCCCTTGTGCGCTAACAATATAACCTAAGAACTTCTAGAATGAACTCTGAAAGAACATTTCTGAGGAATCAGTTTCATCTGATACCTTCGTAATACTTCAAACATTTCTTCATGGTCTTTAAGGTGACTTTCAGTTTCATGAGATTTTACTAGCATATCATCCACATAAACCTCCATATTTCATCCAATATGTTCCTTAAACATTTTATTGACCATCATTGATAAGTGGCTCCGCATTCTTTAGCCCAAAAGGCATTGCTTTATAACAGAAAGTTCCCCAATCGGTAATGAAGCTTGTATGTTCTTGGTCTGGTTTGAACATGGGTATTTGATTATATCCAGAATAAGCATCCATGAGAGTTAATAGCTTGTGTCCACTAGTTGCATCAACTAATTTGTCTATCCGGGGTAGCGGATAATAGTCTTTCGGGCATGATTTATTTAGAGCAGTGTAATCAACATAGGTTCTCCACTTGCCATCTGACTTCTTTACCAATATTGGGTTTGCTAGCCATTTTGGGTTAAAAACTTCCCGAATGAATCCGTTTTCAAGTAGCCTTTTAACCTCTTATTTCAAGGTGTCAGATCGAATTTTATCAAATTGTCTCTTCTTTTGTCGGACGGGGCACATGTTTGGATCAATATTCAGTGCATGGCACATAACTGATTGGAAAATCCCAACCATATCCGAATGGGACCATGCAAATACGTCTTTGTTAGCTTTAAGAAATTGAATTAAGTCTGCTTTCAAGTTGTTCCCTAACTTTTTTCCACTCTAACTGTTTTGGCTGAAGCAGTTTGATCTATACACATTTCCTCAAGATCTTTTATAGGATTTATCCTCTCTCTTCCCCTCAGCAATCCAATTCGGTAATGATCATGCCTTCTTCTACAGAGTTAGCATCGGTCCTCTTCCTCTTGCTGCCAAGCGAGATGTACCTTTCAAACACACATTTGTTCATTTTATTAGATCTTATTTTTGCTTCGAATGTTGGATGTAAAAACCATCATCCAAAGGCTGAAAAATAGTAGTGGAATCATAATACGAAGAGTACTCCCTTTTGTATTGATCAAGAGTTGAAAAATACATTTCGCGGGAGCTAAATTTTTCCCCGTGAATAGTACACCAACCTCTTTTAGTCAAAAAATTTACCATCAGATATTTCAGTGAGATAAAAGCATCCACCTCATCAAGCACAGGACGGCCAAAGAATGCATTGTAATATGATGGCTGATTGATGATCACAAAGAGAGTTTCGAAAGTTCTGTAGCATGGTGGTATTCCCATCTGTACCGTCAACTTTACATGCCCTACGGGAGTTGACCCCTTTTTATTGAACCCAAAGATAGGTTCAAAACTAGGCTCTAGCTTATTCTCAGGAATGCCCATTTGATCAAAGGCATGCTTGAAGATGACGTTAACTGCACCTCCAGCGTCTACTAAAATCTTGGATACTATAGAAAGCCCGATTTGAGCTATGATCATAAGGGGGTCATTATGGGGATGATGAATTCCCTTCTTTAGCTCTTGTGGAGCGATGACAAGATTTGGCATCTGTATATTAAACCGTAGATTTTTGAATAAGGACTCTTCCTGGATAGAGAACACTCCTTCCCTAGCTTCCTTGATATCTCTGTTTCTGGCTCCTTTACTAGTTCCCGCCAAATACGGTCCCCCATGAATCACATTATTCCTATTCAAAGGTGGTCTCAAGTTCAATGGATCTTCATCTTCTAAGATATTCACAACATTAATAGGGAATTTTTGCAGTCCATCGCCAGTCCAGGATGCTTTTTGTTTATCTTGAACAAATTCTTTCAGGTGTCCTTCATGGATCAGCTTCTGGATAATTCCGGCCAGCACTCGGCACTCATCAGCTTATGGCCATTCACCTTATGATAAGCACAATAATCATCCCTCTTTCATTGTTCGAGGTAGTTTCTGGCCTTGAATGAAGTTGGAAAATTAACCTTCTCTTTAGTTGTGGCATAGATATAAGACAATGACTTGTTCAAAGCAATTGAATTAGTGTTGGGCTCTTCCCACCTTAACCTTTTATGTCCTCGATCAAATCCAAATCTTCCACTATCCATTTTAGGGTTAGCTTTCTTTTTAGCATAGTATAATTCATCCATTCGAATGAATTTATCATCTTGAAAGTGAAAGTCCTGCAAATCTTTACATCCATGGACGAAGAGCTCTTTCCAGAACGGCATGTTCTCTATCAATCTTGAATTCACCATAGTTAGCTTACCTCTATCATTCATTTCTTTAGCCTTCAATGCCTCTATATTGAACCTTCTGAGGTAATTACCCAACAATTCTCCCTACCTTTGCTTGATATTTGCTAAAATAGTATAGTCAACTGTTCGATCTTTGCATATGCATAATTGAGCGAAGAATTCGTAGGAGAATTGTTTTCAAGAGTAAATTGTTTTCTCCCGATATTGGCGGTACCATTTTGTAACAGCCTCTTGAAGTGTTACTGGGAACAACCTGCATCGCACTGCCACGAAAGCATTATATAGATCCATTTGGCTGTCGAAAGCCATCAGGTGGTCATCGGAATCAGTAGTGCCACGATACTTCACAGTTGGAATCTTTACATGAGATGGAATTACTATTGACATGATTTCGTCAGTAAACTGAGCTACTTGTTCGTTGTCATTCACTTGCTCGTTTAGAGTTCTTTTCTCTTTAGCGTTTAGCATGTCTTTAACAGCCTTCTCTGCCACATCCTTCAGATAAGCTTCAACATTATGATAGCTTTTCTGGTATGGATTATATTCCTTTGAAATTGAGCTTCCATGTTGCTCCAAAGATTTATTCTGCATTCTACCTTGATGATCGGCTTTGGTTGCATGATGTTCCTTCTTCTTTGATGAAGTTAAGTCGATCTTGCTCTTGCCTTCAAATGTGTAAGCTTTCTAGTTCCTCCTTAGGGAGAGTACTTCTTTTCCTGTTGTTGGTTTAGCAGTTTTAGAAGATTTCTGAGAAAGGGTTGCTTCCAAGAGCTCTTGCATTTCTAGTAGTCGTTAATCTAAATGCCTTATCTTAGCTGCATTATCATCTGGTTTTGCTAGTGTTGATGGTTGTCCTGGCACAACTCCTTCTAAATTGAAGGTTGGAGTAATATTTTTCCTCCAGAACTGTTGTGTGTACTGCTTCCTCATCCAATCTACTAAGTCTTTTCGATTTCATTTTCCTATAATAAGTCAAACATTCCATAATTAGTCTATAAGGAAATAACAAGGTCGGTGGTTCAAGCCCTCCTTCTAGCGCCAAAACTGTTAACGAGAAATCTTGTCAACACCTCACAGCAAAGTTAAAGAAGTAAATGATCCCTTCGTAGCCCCTTTCGAATTAGTTGGAGTATCCCGAGGTTATAACCCAGTAGGGACAATTGAGATCTAACTGACTCGAAAGGGTCTTTATGCCTTTGAAAGGAACCCCCTTAAAGATGTTGATACTGTTGTCTTGGAGAAGATTCCTTCGAAAGTAAAGATATGTTACGAAGTACTCAAACTCCTTTGGCAGAAATCCTACCGAAGGGTTTAACTTTAATGACCGCGTGGTGTTTCCCTTCAAAAGGATTCGGAACATAATTTGTATATATTAAGTAAAGAAAGGATTCAATATGCCATGGAATCTTATTTTGGATAAACAACGTAAGTCCAATTGACTCAATAGTACTGAATTATCATCACTACGTCGCTTTAGTGCCGCATGGGCTTTGGACGCGATAGTAATAGGCTTTAAAGTCAAGACATCCAAATAAACTCCATAGCATATGCTAAATAAGGGTTAAGAAGATAAGTGTGTATCATGTGCAATTTCTCATTAGACGGGCTAATGGCCGAAACGATCATCCTCATATTCAAAATCAATATTAGATCCATGCATCCTCTCATTTACATTTCTCATGAATGGATTACAGGTAGTAAAAAAATTTCCCCAATTTGATCTAGGGTTACAAGAATTTGATTTGGCCAAGTAGTAGAAAGAAATATCCAAGAATTTAAAAATCGGTCCCCAACTTGGACTCCTAGGGTCGTATTTATAGATGCAGACTGAATCCTTCTACACCCATCCTTTTGAAGTTGTCGAAAGGTCTCTCTTCTGACCTTTCGCACCCATCCTTCGTCCTTCCGCTTCCATAGTCTTAAAGTAGACTAATAATGGATATTGTTTCGGTATTCACGAATACTGCTTTCGAGTACTTCTGGAGCGTTTCAACACCTTCGAAAGGTATGCTTCTTTTAGTGGCGAATGAGTCAAGGTTCCTCATTGCGTTGTTTAAAGCAGAAGCACTTCCAACTTCTTTATCGCCTTTGAAGCCTCTCCTTTGTTATTAAAGTCCAGTGATAACATGATAGTTGACTATTAGAATGTGTAAGGAAGGGCATTCGTAACGACCAACCTTTCTGGATGGTTCAAATCGACAATAAACCACACATGTCGAACTCAAACCATTCAAAATGGAGGATTTTTATGGGGTAAATAAGAAAAAGAAGAGAAATGAATGAAAACAAAACACATGATCTCATAGCGGAATGACAAAATATAGTAATCAAATAAATAGTTCATGAAGCTATTTTAAAAATACATTTGATTACACCTTTACAATACAAATCAGAGTTATACATACAGCATGAATAAATAAATAATGCAGCGGAACAACATGATGTAGTGGAATAAATATAATAAATAGTAACAATATACTAAATCTTCATCTTCGTCCTCCATAAAGATAGTCTTTAATGTGCTGAAATACTCAGGCTGACCCGAGCATAACGAAAAGACAAAACACCCAAGTCAGAACTAAAAGATCTTATGTAATTAAATCAAAATAAGTAAATATGAATGTAACGGCTTTAGAAATGTTTACGAGATTTTACATCTCCTATCCAGTGTCTAACATGCGTGCAATAACTTAAAAGATGTTCAGGATTCCATCTCCTAAGGATCCGTTAAACTATCTACATATGTAATACAATAGGCTATTATAATATGTCTACAGTAAAGTAAAGTATTAAAATAGCGTTAAGGCATTACACATATCCCCCTTAACACATTTTTATAAATGTCGTAGTTTATACAGTACCGTAATTCCTCCGTAAACTGGAGGGCTATCAGAGGGCACTCCATAGTGTACGACAATAAACAAACTCGTTGTGGGCTCGATAAGGCATGCGAGGCAATGCCCAGGGTAGGATACTACCGTTTGGCGGAACGGACTGGTGGTAATGCATAGCAGCTACTACCACCCACCTCAAGACACACTCCCATAATCAAATCAAGGGGTGGCCACTAAATCAATCACAAAGTAATAAATATGGCATCGAAGAAATGTGCCCGATAGGGGGAGCGACCCCACTTGGCCCGGCGTGGCTCCTGTTTTAGTCATATCAAGCTTACCCGAGGGGGTCAGGACTGCGTTCATACCTCATACAGTAGCGTTCGCCAAACCATCCTACTTCATTCTGGATTCTCCACCACTTGCACAGTTGTTGAAGTGGTTTCAAAATTGGTAGAGAGTATGACAATATCCGACCCTGTTCTCTTTAACAACCAAACGCTTATTTCACACCAATTGGATCTTTTACATTTCCAAAACTGATTCATAATTTATATCAAAATATCATATTTAATTCAAAATCATATCACTTTCAAAATCATATTCACTTTCGAAATCATTATTCACTTTCGCGATCATTATTCACTTTCGAAATCATTATTCCCTTTCGAGATCATTATTCACTTCCGAAATCATTATTCCCTTTTGAAATCATTATTCACTTTAAATTATATTCATTCCCAAAAATCATAACCACAAAATTGGTTAGACCATCATATCAAAATATTCGCATTTAAATCAATTAAATCTAAATCATAACAGGTCCGACCTTAAACAGTTTGAATATTGAAAGTAGTTTATATATTGGAATAGTTATACATTAAAAATAGTTTATATTTAAAAATAGGTTATAGATTAAAAAAGTTTATATATTAAAATAGGTTATATATTAGAATATATATATTAAAAGCTGTTTATAAATTTAAAATAATATATATTAAAACAGTTTATAATTTAAAAATAGGTTATAAATTAAAATAGTTTATATATTAGAAATAGTTTATATATTAAATTAGGTTATATATTAAAATATATATTAAAAGTTGTTTATAAATTTAAAATAATATATATCAAAATAATTTATAATTTAAAAATAGGTCATAGATTAAAATAGTTTATATATTAGAAATAGTTTATATATTAAAATGGTTAATATGAGAAAATAGTTTATATGTTAAAAGAGTTTGTATATTAAAAGAGCTTGTATTGAAAATAGTTTCAAATTAGAATTGTTTCTTCCAATTTCATAAATCAATTCTAATCAACTTTAGTTCAAAATTCAATTTAAATCAATCTCAGTTCAACGATTTCTATTCAAAAGGCTAAAGGTTTCAATTCAAATTCTCATTAAAAACCATTTCAATTTATATCAATTTTGAAATCCATGTTTGAACTACAAATTTAAACCACTTCAAATTCAATAGGTTTCAATGTTTAAATCTTCAAATGTTTATAATAACTCAATTTTGATAAATTTCGTTTATATTTTAAAATTCAACTTTAAGATTTAAATTTAAATTTTAAACAATTCATTTAAACCAATTTCAATTTCAACAATTTAAAAGCTTGGATTTTAAAAGTAATTCAGTTCATATAAATCTAATTTTATTTCATAATATCATTTAACTAGATTCTAAAATTAAGGATTTAAATTATTTAATTCAACCAATTCAGTGTTCGTATATAATTTTCTACCCTATGATCATGTGATACAGATATATATCATTTCAACCCACAATAATTTAAATTTTCGGATATATATCATTTCAACCCGTATCCCGAATCACAAATTGCAAATCCATAAAATCGCTCGAGTTTATCATTTCAACCCATAATGATTTTCTCCTAATATATAAGATCGTTCGGGTATGTATCATTTCAACCCATAGTGATTTCCTAACAATAACTAAAGAAACTTGCAGTGTGATAGAACATATAAAATAAACATAACATCAAATCATCTAGAATGTCAACAATTAAGCATCTATCACAATCATTATTCAAATCAGCCAATAAATCACAACAATTAACTAGTTATCATTATCAGGTGTTTAACTGGCGATTAAATCTCAATATTAATTTAAATGGCAATTCAATTCAAATAAACTCAATTTCAATTTAAATGACAATTTAAAATACCAAACAGTAATTAATAAATTTCTAATCACATCATAAATTTAATTTAACCAACATAAGATGGTTTAGTATTTGTGAGTGGGTTAAAACACTCACCTTTGATTTTTCATCGATTTAAAATCCAAATTAGGTCCAAAATTCCAACAGTCTCAGAATGCAACCAAACCAGTACCATGTCATCCAAAATTTCGATACAATCGCAATGGAGAAAACCGCGCATGAATCCGAGCTCGTATGAAAACTTACGCATGTTAGATTATTCGAGAATTAAATTAAAATTAAAATAGAAAAGGGCATATTCGTAATAACGCTCACCGTTCAAAAACCCTACAGCAACACGCGACGAGCTTAAACCCTAGCCGCCACAAAACCTCGACACCGCACGTCCCTCTGACCCTCTTCCACCTGATCAGAGACTACCACGCGACTGCCTTGCCTCAGGCGCCATATCCTCTACCGTGCGATCATCGTGACGCCTTCAAGGCCGTCGCCGCCGTTCGAAGAAAAATGGCCAATTCCGATGATTTGTAGCACTGTTACGGCAAATTACCCACATGGATGAGCGCTGCTCGTCGATCCCTACAACACTGCACCTCTCGATCGTCGTAAAGTCGACGATCCACCGTTGGATCAAAAACTCTATGATGAACGGCCGAGAATAAATCGTCAATTTCTGGCCAAACGATGCATCAAATCGAAAAATGAATTACTACAATAGACTGAGCTCATCAAGAGCTTTCCAACGATATATAATTTGCTATGGTTTGAGGAGTTTGAATTTTGAGTTTGATTTGAAATTGAAATTAGGGTTTGGAATTGTGAATTAGGGTTTCTGCCATTGAGGAGGAAGGAATGGAGCAGATAATAATACGTACAGAAATAAGAAAAGGTTGCTAGGGTTTCAGAAAAGAAATATATTTATACGGACAAAGATAGATAAGAATGAATGGACAGATTGAATTGCTCGAAATGATTACGCGAACCCGAAAAGCCCGTTTATTTCCCAAAACGAAAGTAGGTCATCCAATATATCGAAATATATGTTTCCGATATTTTTAAACTCAATGGAACTAGTTACAAATCCAAATTCCATTGTTTACAGAAGTTAGCTTTTAAAATCAGAATATTTTAATTGAATTCATTTAATTGATTTCTACGCGTTTCAAGCCCGCACGATCAAACGATAAGTTTGATCGCTACGAATCTTGAAATCCTACAATAATTTACTATTACGGATCCGATGAAATTAGTTTCATCGAAATCCGAGACATTGGCCAAAATGGTTATTTTCACGTCAATTAAATAAATTATTATTAAATTGATTAAATCACCTTTAAATTAAAATTTAAAAGTTAACCATATTATGTAATGACCCGGAATTTTGAATATCTTAAATTGGAATATTTAATTGATTTTAAATATTTAGGTGTTGATTTTTAACTTGAATTTCAAATATAACTAGTTATTGGGTAATTAAATTATTGAATTTAATAATTGGAAATTGGTTAAAATAGTAAATTTTGGATTCTAAGCTTGTTAAAAATAATTTGAAGGCTTACAAAATTTATATTGATGATACTAAAGATAATAAAAGTTTTAAAAGTGAATTTGGAAGTGGTTTGTTTAGTTTTAAAAATATACCGTTTAAAATAACATTTAAAAATAGCCCTCCGAGGCACAATCTTGGAATTCGACGAAACCAGTTTCATTGGGTCCGTAATAGTTTATTATTATCAGATTTCAATTTTCGTAGCATTTGGAGTTATCGTGTGGTCATACGGTTTGTAAACGCACTGAAATTTATATCAAAAATTCAATATAATTATTGGGTCCAAAATGTTATCTTCTCCATACGATCGAATTAGGACTCGAAACCTTTTCCATTGCGTTTGGAATAGGGGTATAACATTATAAATGCCTAGCGGCACGCCTCGATAGAAGGTCAAGGTTTTAAGTTGTGAAATTGAGACGATTTTGATTTAAATAAATAAAAATATATTATTCTGATTGACAGGTATATTCACGTCCACCTTTTCCCTTTTCTATCACTGTAGCAAATTGGGTAGAATACGTTTCCTTCATTTCAAATATCAAGTCCCTCCTTCAAACGAGCAGAGATTCTAAAATTGAAACTTCAAAAAACAAATGGCCGAACAAGAAAACTGCAATGTTCTTCTCGTTCAAAACAAATCGAACCCGTATCACAAAGGAAAATTCACGATTTTGATTTCCTCCTCTGATCATCTCTTGTGAAAAACTGAAGCATTCTATCGAAGGGGTCTCGTGGAACGTGAAGACGAGTGGCAACATTCAAGCAGGAATCTCGGTGGCAGGAACCACGGCAGAGAGGGCTTTAGATCGGCGGCTGCTGGTGATGGGTCCTCGAGAAAACTCGAGCGATGTTGTATCGCGACTTATTATTCGATTTGGGGAGGCGAGTTCGAACGACGTGGGGGGGGGGCTCACAGCATCGATCAAGGAAGCAGAGTCGCGATATGGGGTTTGACATCGGGTGGCTATGGGCGATCGAGAGAAAGGGGTATGGTGGCGCACGTGGGGCGATGGTCGACTCAGGTGGTGCTTGCTGGGGAAGGTACTTCCTGTGATTAGTTTAATTTTATTAAATATCAGTTTAGATAATTATATTATAAAGAAAAGTATACAATAAGAAGAAGATTTTTTTAAAAACAGAAATTTTAAAAGGTTTTGTTTTGAAAAAAAAAGAATATATATATATATACACAATTAACTTACTGGTTATTTCATACATAAAAATGTAGACTAGGTTAGTTTAATTACAGTTTAAATTAGCTAATTAAATTTATCAAAAGTGATGATTGGTTGTTCGATTATTTAAAATGTTAATAAACCATATAATGTTTATACAAGGTATAAAATCGTGGAGAGACAAGTCGGGTTTGGATCGGATTGCAAATTAAAAATCAAAGGTGAGATTTTCTCACTCATTTGGATTACCCTGTTTAAAATTAAATGTTAAATTCAAATTATTGCATGCCTGACTTGATTGATAAATTTATAATTTATCGGTTGGATGTTGTATATATATAGTAGTATATATATTAGTATTGTAGTGATATTCCCGCATTATATAGCGGATGAGACCCTATGTGCCCCGCATAATAGCGGATGACCCTATATACCGTGATATCCACCTCGAAGTAGGATTGGTAATTTTATATTGTGCTAACATTTGTGGATGCAGGAAAAACAGGTTGGAGGGATCCAACTGGATTCCTCAAAAATATTGAAATTTATTTTCATATTCAGTGATATGATTTATTTGATAATCTGTGATAGATTATATTGAAAATTGAAATTATTAAATGATATGGTTTGGCTGAATATATTGTGGTATTTTAAGATATCAAAAATATAAAGATCAGATTTTTTAAGGGAAATAAAAAGAAAATTTTAAGCAATATATTTATAGTGGAGTTGGATAAATTAAAAGAGTGAATTTGAAAAAAAAGTAAAAGTTTGATTTTAAAGTCCTATTAAATAAATTCCGAGTATGGAAAAATAGAGTTTTTGAATAAATGGGATTAAAAGAGTTTTAGGGACTTAAGTGATATTGTTTAAGAATTAAAGGTTTTATTTTTAAAATTCAAGGTTTAAATGGTTTTGGAAAGATAAAAGGAGAATTTTGAAATAAAGTATGAAATTGACGTTCTAGATTTAAATAAGATTTTAAATCAGAAAAAGGAAGTGAATCTGAAACTAGGGGTTTGGGTAATTTGGTAAATCAAGAAATAAATTTCAAAATGGAATTAATTCAGAAAATCGATTTGAAAATCGATTAAGTGTTTTGAAACAGTGATTAAAAGGAGAATGAGACTATGGAATTTATAAACTGGGTTTATAAATAAAGTGAAATATTTATCAGTGGATAATTTGAAATTATAAATTCACGATGGGAATTTATAAGGAGATGGTGATTCGTTTTAACAATAAATAGTGGTTTTATTTTTAAAAATGTGAGAAAGGAAATTTACGGGGTTGGAACATAAATTTAAACTGGAAATAAATCGAAAAGGATTTATAAATGACAAGACCGGTTTTAATGAAGTGGAAATGTATTTTTTTTCTGGAAAGTTAAGTATATTTCAAAGGAAAGATTTTTAAGAATTAATTAGAAAATTTAAAGTGTTTAAAGGCATGTTTTTAGAAAAATTATTATTTAGTTGTTCAAAAAACTGTTTAAGTATTTATAAATTGAGTTAGTTATAGTAGTTAATTATTTTTAAAGGTTAAATTAGTATTACGATTTAAAAAGGAAAATTATTAAATATTTATATTTTATATAATAGCTTTATTTTAAAAGTAGTTTTTGACTAAAGTTTTGCTTAGGAATTAATTCCATGACTATTATTTTGAATAAAGTGATTTAAGAAGCTTTACTTTAAATATTTTAAGTGTATATTTTTGGATAAAGTGATTTAATTTATTTAAAATCTAAAATAAATATAAGACTTGGTGTTTTTACAGTGGGAATGAAATATTTGGTCGAATTGATTGTGTATTTGATAGTTAAATAACCGACTATCAAATCTGGACCCAAATATAATTTTGGAAATATCTAGAAGAAGTACGGGAATTATATGGTAAAGTTACCGTTCGAGGTGCTATACTGTACGTATAAACTCGTTTCGTTCTTCTAGGACATTTATAAGGAAATCCGTCCACTAATTGTTAGGAGGAGATCTCCGATCTTATTTTCGTCTATTTATTTCCTAAAGGACCGGGGTTGAGTTTACCGGGAATAGCGAACGTTGTTTCGAAGAGACCGGGATCAGATTTGTGATCTGAAAACCACTTCGATCCAACGAGTACGTTTTCGAAATGAAGACAAGAGCTTGGAGTAGAAGATGGAGCAGTGAAGTGCATGGGCTAATCGCTACTAATCCTGAGGGTGATTTCAAAATGGATGTAGTAGGAATAGTGCCTTCGGTTCCGTTCGGACCGGGAACGGACTTGTATGGATGAATGCTATCAGTACATTGTCATTGGAAGACAATGAGCATTCTAAGTGAATATTTCTAAAAGGTAACGCTTAGCCTCGAGCCTCATCAACCGGGAATGACTGAAAATTAGGGGATATGCAGCAAGGCTAAGTGGGTAGCTCCTAAGTAGGGTAAGGTCTCCCCTATCTAGAGTCCCTTTTTATTTCGGCTGTGTAGGCGGTTGCTGATCCCAACCACGGGGTGATCTTATTCGGGCTATCCAGTAAATGATAGTTCCGATCTTGTGTTGCAGGGGATCCCGGAGTGGTCCTTGGTACGGTGTTTCTAGACAGGTACCGCGATAGGTGGTACCCCAGTGCCTAGTCATTCAGTTGGAATCCATTCTCCATAAGCGTCGTACGGTTTTTATTGTGCCCAACTATGTTGGAACGTGAGATGCAAGCATTTTAGCTATTTGAATAAGTATTTGTACTTAGACACTATTATAATATCAGAGGATTTTGATATAAAATGTTTTGGTTATCGTAAGGTAAAAAACCCAACATGTTTATTTGTGGCATGGTCTTACGAGATACCTTTGATATTTAAAGGATTTTGAAAACTCTAATAATTCAACTTGGGTGTGTTTCTCACGCTGGTTTTCCAGACTGACTCGGGTGTTATTTATTATAATGCCCGGGTCAGACCGAGTATTACAGGTACAGGATAAGATGCTATGGAGCTCAGGAGACGAGCTGGGTGGCGAGACGTATCACACGTACTTGATGTGTATTCCGTTGTGCAGTGTAAGCTGTATAGTCAGCTTGTGTGAGGACAAGTTATTATAACTGTCCAGTATTGTGTTATTGATTGTGTTGTACTCTGATGATGTAATGAATAAAAACATTTATAGTATCTTTTGTATAAAGATCTGTTGTTATCTATTATATATTGTTCCGTTGCGATGGTGAGATTCTGATGTTGTTTTCTATTTTCTTCTTCTACCTCTTTCTCCTTTTCCCTAACGATCTGGTATTTCCGGCATTCGATTGTTCGGCATGTAATACAGTGAACGTTTTGGTGTCGATTTTCGGGCGTCAAAAATCACGGGTTGTTACATATTATCTTTCTTGATTACATAGAAAGTAATAATCTTTTAAAATAAATTTTCCATGTTAAATTTAAGAGTTAACATTACATTAACGTCAACGTCCAATTACAACTGAAATAAAGCCTAGTTAATAATAATTTAATTTCAATTAAATTCTTTAATTTTGATTTACACTCTTTTTTATTAAATCAACTATAACCTTATGAATATAATTATCATTAGTTTACATTTCATTACATTAAATTTCATTGATTTCCAAATTATTTCAACAGATTAAATAATAAAATAATAATTAAAATAATTATTACACATTAGTAATTCAAACACATTAATAAATTTATTGTTTACAAACAGAAGCAACTAAATTTACGTTCCAATTAATTGATTTCATATTCTATTCTAACCAATTAAATAAAATAACATACCATTTCATTATTAATACAACATTAAATTTATTCCTTATTTACAATTATAACCAAGTTAACCTTACCGTTATTTCAATTGATTGAAATTACATAAAACTAGTTATCAATTACATTAAATCAACATTATTAAATTACATTCTAATTATTCTTTCCATTTATAAATCATAAAATTAATTCCTCACAATATTAAATTCTAAAATCTTATTTAATTTAATATTTAATTATCAAAAATTACAGGTCGTTACACTCTCCCCCACTCAAAACTTTTCATCCTCAAAAAGGAACGAGAAGGAATTAAGAAGCTTAATATAATTTATTCACATAATCAATTTATAAACAATTAATTTACAAAATAAAATTTGAAAATAACCCAACTTTTACAAAAAATTTGAAATTTTTTGGCAGAGTCTCCTTTGTACGGATAGGTCCGGAAAAATAATAATATCAATAATTTTAATATATATATAAATCATACTTCAATAATAAAATATCCCAAACCATGAGAAAAACAACAAAAATCGTTGCACAACCGTAATCCAAAAACATACCTTTTTGTCGGGAAAAAAACTTTATTTATGAAACCAACAGCAGTAGTTATTGCTTCCATAAACCTGTATTTTACATATATACTCTAAAATAGTGAGAATTATGTACAAGAGAAATATTTAGTTGTTTCAATTAGTAACAAAAGCAAATCAACACAAAACATATGCAAACAAAACAGCACGACCATCATATGCAACAAAAGAATCCATCACACATCCATAGCAATCAAAACAACATAGAATCGAAACATTCTTTAAGTTTATTCAATCGGTTTCCCTTTTTACTCTTTTATTTATTATCATTCATTCAATGTCATTTTCCATTAATTTACATTCATTTATTTACATATGTTATTTCCATTCAATTATTTAGATCATTAATAAATCAATTCTTAAAATATTATATAAGTTTCTTTGCAATTTAATCCACATTCATTTACTTATACAACTTGATTTCCATTTAATATTAATATTCATTGGTGAAATAAATTCATACTTAAGTTTTTCAACCTTTTAATTCACATTTATCCTTTCTTTTATAGTGTCAATTAATAATAAACTTATTTATGAATCATTTCAGTCATTTCTTAAGTTTATAAACATTTTCTTAGATAATATTCACTTTTTACTGTTCAATCTAATTATTAGCATTTTAAAACATTAACTTATGCTTATAACATCTCTTGTACATTAAATTTCTTATTTATAAAAATAATTCCATTTGAATACTTTCATTACTTAAGTTTTACTTGTATAATATTCTATTACATATTCCTATTTAACATTACAACTTTTAAATATTTCTGGTAAGTTATATATATGTTTTAAAAATGTAATTGAATGTTACACAAGTTTATCTTATTCATTTTAGTTAACTAAATGTTCAATAATTACATCTTTTAAATTTTCATATCTTTCGATTTACAAGTTACAAATTTCCAATTTCTTATACATTACATTAATCACTTAGCGTCTAATTTCTTATATTATTTTTCAATTTAGAAGTTTCCAACTATTAAAATAACTAAGATTTCATTTCATTACAATAATTGAAATCCCTAATTTATAGAAACTTACGAACTAAATGCCGGGTTCATTTCAAATCATTTTGAAATAATATATATTCATATCTTATATATATAAAATCATATTTAGAAATTTAAAATTAAGATTTGTTTATCAAAAAAAAGTGTAGTAAAGCTACTACAGTGGCATTCCACTTTGAAACTCGAAAATGAATATCGATGATGTGGCCGTCATCCCCGAAATTATTTTCCAGCGACAAAAGAGGGGAGTACAAAACTTATTTCCTTTAAAAATTCCTTGAAAACATTTCTTTCAAAGCACATTGAAAATATCAAATAATATATTCCAAAATCTTTGAAAACCAATTTCAAAACCCCGTAACTCAAGTTCTCAAATTTCCAATAAAATTCATTTTATTTATACATCACATTTTGCAACCAATATTTGTAAAATTTCACTTCCTAACAAACAAACATATTACATACAACTATATTCATTTATAAAAATTATTCTTTTGTATACAAATTATAATACTAGGTAAAATTATTTCATTTACCTATATTTCAAAAACAATATTGTGTCGGTCTACCCTATTAAGTGTTTATAAATCCCTATCGATGCCATAGCGTCCTATGTACCGACCAGAATTTATAAATGCTAAACAAAACAAATTAACACAATATAAAAGCATTTTTATAACACTAACAAATACGCTCTCTCATATATATACACTCATACAAAATCATTCTAGGGTATTACTACCCTATCTCTAATGAGTCAAACCCCACAAGTTAAGGTTATAACTAAACCAAAGCTCTGATACCAAATGTAACGACCCACATTTTTGGACGGTTCAAATCGACAATATACCACACATGTCAAACTCAAACCATTCAAAAGGGAGGATTGTTATGGAGTAAATAAGAAAAAGAAGAGAAAAGAATGAAAACAAAACACAGAAACTCACAGCAGAATAACAAAATATAGTAATCAAATAAACAGTTCATGAAGCTATTTTACAAATACATTTGATCACACATTTACAATACAAATCAGAGTTATACATACAGCATGAATAAATAAATAATGCAGCGGAACAACATGATGCAGTCGAATAAATATAATAAATAGTAATGATATACTAAATCTTTGTCTTTGTCCTCCATAAAGATAGTCTTCAATGTGCTGAAATGCTCAGGTTGACCCGAGCGTAATGAAAAGACAAAACACTCGAGTCAAAACTAAAAGATCTTATGTAAGTTAAATCAAAATAAGTAAATATGAGTGCAATGGCTTCAGAGATGTTTATGGGATTTTACATCTCCTATCCAGTGTCTAACGTGCATGCAATAACTTAAGAGATGTTTGGGATTCCATCTCCTAAGGATTTGTTAAACTATCTACATATGTACTATAATACGCTATTATAATATGTCTATACAGTAAAGTAAAGTATTAAAATAGCATTAAGACGTTACCCATATCCCCTTTAACACATTTTTATAAATACCGTAGTCTATACAGTACCGTAATTCTTCTGTAAACTAGAGGGCTATCAGAGGGCACTCCATAATATAAGACACAAACCAAACTCGTAGTGGACTCGATAAGGCATATGACAAGAGATAGGAGGAAATGCCCAGGGTAGGATAGTACCGTTTTGCGGATCCGGGCTGGTGGTAACACATAGCAGCTACTACCGCCCACCTCGAGACACACTCCCATAATCAAATCAAGGGGTGGCCACCAAATCAATCACAAAGTAATAAATATGGTATCGAAGAAATATGCCCGATAGGGGGAGCGACCCAGTAACAACCCGGAGTTTTAGAACAGTTAATTGTCGTCAAAATGACGATTATACCGGTTGTTAATTATTATTGGAATTTTAATCAGTTAGCTAATTGCTATCTTGTTGCAATAGGAATTTTAATCAAATTGAGATCCTTTTTGAATTTGTAAAACTTTACGTGGGTTTTAAAGAAAATTTGATTGGCCCAAGCCTTTTCTTCGTTGCCGTGAAAATTATTGTACCCATTCCTCTTTTCTTATTGATTGGCAAACCCGACCCTTTTCTTTTTTTCGTTCATTCGAGAAAACACTAAGTAAATAAACGATGGAAAAAAATGGTGGCGGCCTCGTCTTCTCCATATTAGGGCTCCGATCAATTCGTGGTGCCGCGACTTCGAGTCGCTCGAGCGAACGAGGATTCCTGGTCGACCATTCGTCGCGAAGAGCTCCGCCAGGATTCAAATCTTCTTCGTTCGTTCGAAGTTAGGGCTTCAAAGAAAAAGAAATGGCAGCTCCTATTCATTTGTTCCGCTTTGAAGCATTGGGTTTCTGATTTTCATAGGCGTGGCTTCAATTTTCGATCGAAAAAAGGTGAGTAATCCTATTTACTCACATCTAATTCACTCTTAGTCTAGCTCTTCTGCAATTCAAGTTTGATTCGATATTATATATCTTGGTCATTGTTTTCGTTCGATGTTGGCAATCGATGTTGTTATGTGAAGTCCTAGTGTGCTATGTCGTTCGACTTTATTGTTGTTGATGATTTAAGACTTGTTCATACATTGTTTTCGGTCATTTTGAAATCGAGAATTTCTCGTTGACTTTGATATGCTTCCATGACTTCGGTCACTATGATTTTGTGAGTTTGCTAATTCCTTGATTTTCATTTGCTTTGTTGGCTTCGGAATTTCTTTCTCTGATGAACTGCGGTTATGTGGTTGGTAACCACCACGGGGTGTTTCGCATTGACCTCGATCACTTGGTTTTGTATATGTGATTCCCTGAATTTGTGATGATATGTTGTTTCTGTTTTGACTTGGGTTGTGATATCACTAGACTTTGACTGTAATAATATTTGACTTCGGAAATGGTCTGGTTGATTTTAAATTTGATTTTTGGGCTTCGAGAATTGACTTTGATTAATTGATATTCATTCCTGTAATTAAAATTGACTTGTTCAATTTTGCCTTGCCTTTATTTGTGCTTACAGTTCTTTTGTGTAGCTTCAGCACTGAAATTGATTTCGAACTTGTCTTCGTTGAACTTTGACATTAACTCGATAATGTCTTCAAGTTCACGATTGATGTACTGGAGTCGGCATCCCCGATCATGTCACTGCTTGCATGATCGACTTATGTGTTTTATGTTGTTGAAGCGTTCCTCTGTACTTTGTTTATTTTCGGCTTCATAAGAATTTTGGCATATCTGCATCTATATATGCATTCATTTTTGGCACTGTGTATTTGTAGTTAGAGTATTTTCGAGCTAAATCATTCAAGGTAGCTGTCTCGACCAATTGAGACAGTTTACAAACTTGCTTATTTTAGTTTGGTCCTTACCATGCTTTATTGAGTTGTTTTGAGGCTATTTACCTTGAAACAGTTTTACTTACGTACGGTCAGGTTCATATAGCATTTGCACTTGGTCACTTGTTAGAAACTGATACATTGCATTATTCATTTGCATTTGATCTTGATGTATACTTCACTATGCATTAGTTCATTTGAAGTGTAACCTTTGTGCATTGTCCATGTCATTAACCTGTAGCTGTCTCGGCCAGTTCACTTGTTTGAGCTTTTGTGATTTGTATGTTTTGTACTTGGTGGAGTTCATTTTCATTGTGCAGGTCAGTGGCTTCAGTCCGAACCTTGACCTCTGTCTTTACTTGCACACTGATTCATTTGAAGTTGTAACCTAGAACATTGGTTCCTGCAATATCATTTGCAGTCTTTATTTGTTTGAGTTTCTCTGAACTTCGAAGGTTTTGGGGTAGGCGGTGAATTTGAACCATGTCTACTCTTTTGAGTTGCAGTTCATGCCTTCAGTTCATTGTCTTGATTCATGTTCATTTGATGTTTTGACTGCTGAGGCAGTGGTATTGATAATTGAAGTGTTGCACTATAATCTAGTCTGGGCACTTTATGGATCAGTCTTGAACTTGACTTTTGTGGTCACGTTTGTGTTTTTATTCTGTACTTGAGTTGAATTACAATTGTGTTGAGGCAGCTTGCATATGAATTAGCTGTCTTGACCACTTAATATATTTGGATTTGTTTTCGAATTTCCTTGTGTTGGACCCAGTATTTTGGGTTTGACCTTGCGATCATTTGTGAAATTTCATTGTGTACACGTGTGCACATTGTCCATGTCTGCCTGCTTTTACATTTGAGGCCGTGGCATTGAGATTTGAATCTTAATTTGATTTTGGTTCGTTGATCTTTTGGTGTATTTCAGGTTGTAGTGGCGAGGCAGTATACGCGTGCGTATACTACAGCCCTACCAGAGTTGTTGTAAAAAATTGATTATTTTGTTGTTAATTGCCAATTAGGCAATTCTGATGTTTTCTAAATTATCTTCATTGATATTCTTTTCACTTATCTTTGTTGATGGTTCGAATCTGTTGATTTGTTGTTTAACACTATTTAGTGTTATATTTGTCGTTATCCGATTCTCTTTCGAGAAGGCGGATATACGAGATTTCTGTGACCGTCGTCTAATTGATATTGATTATTATTGCTTTTGTGCATTTATAAATGAGTTTGAATTAGACTGACCCATGTATTATTTTCTTTTGAATTTAATACTCGGGTCAGACCCGAGTTATTTTAGGTTGTAGATTTCCTGCTTTGAGTTGTTGTTTGAGCTATGAAGACTTTTCACATCTTTTGAAGTGGTCTTCGTCAGTTTGTAGTAGTCGTGTCATTGTATAGGATGATATGTATTCATGTATATTAGTTGATAATGTACTTGTATATATAACTTCCAGAGTCGACAGTTGTAGTTGTATCATATGTATTGTGTCAACTATATTGTAACTAACATCAGTTATATATATATATATATATATGAGACTTTTGTTTTATCTGTGTTATTATTATATCTAATGTCCTAAACTATTATGAACCATCGTAGTTTGTTTTATACTGGTAATTGGGTATGTCGATGGGAGTAAATAAATAAGATGAAAAATAAAAGTATATACCACTCCTATCGAGGTAACCAATATTAGTGTAAGGCCAACTACGGATGGCCGCTCCTATCCAGCCTTATTCTTCATAATAATAGATAGTATTTCTTTTAATACTCTTTGTTATTATGAGCATAGAGGTGGGGCGTTACAGACCCCACTTAGCCTGGCGTGGCTCTTGTTTTAGTCATATAAAGCTGACCTGAGAGGGTTAGCGCTGCATTCATACCTCATACAGTAGCGTTCGCAAAACCATCCTACTTCATTCTGGATTCTCCACCACGTGCAAAGTTGTTAAAGTGGTTTCGAAATTGGCAGAGAGTATGACAATATCTGACCCCGGTCTCTTTAACAACCAAATGCTTATTTCACACTTGTTGGTTCTTTTACATTTCCAAAACCAATTCATAATTTATATCAAAATATCTGTGACGCCCCACCCCGAGACCCACATTAACAAAGAGTATTACTAGGTAATACCGTCTGCCAATGCGGAGAATAGGGCTAGTTAGGAGCGACCATCTATAGCCTTGTCTTAAATATCTATTGAATACGTCGATAAATGGTCTATATTTTTTCTAATTCAAGTGGATCGACATATCCAATAAATACTTAATACGAAGACACAGGTGGCTATAGGATCTATCAGAACAAAATACAACAACTCAAATGCAAAACACATCATAGAATAGCAGATAATCAGATATATATACACATGTATAGATACATCACAAATATACAAAATGATACATCACATATGTGGTATGACGACCACAATATCAACAAATTAAAACAATATACACATCAGAGTGGCAACAAGAAAGACTACAACAAAAAGGGAAGAAGAAAAGTCCATGCGGAAGCAGAATAGGCTAAGTCCAAAAGGGTACCTAACCTTAAACACCTCGGTCTGACCCGAGTATAAAATACACAGGTCAGTCTAGCTAAACAAATCAGTTTAAGAGGATAATCGATAACATAAGCATAAGAGAAGGTGATAATCTTCTCAAGTGAGAAGGAATAGTTCAAGGGTATATGGTTACTTCACGTGGCACAATTAAGTAGGTATAGTAATTTCAAGTGATATAAGGATATCACTTAATATAAATGCAACTCAAAGGCGATAAAATTTCATAACAAATCTCATAATAAAAGCACGCCTCATCTCATCGGCATATCATAAAACATCAAATATGATTTAGGAGAAAAACATAACTCCAAAGAGGAGAAATCCCAAACCCGCCATATCGGCAACTCAAAATAATCTCAAAAAAATCACCATCTCAAAATACGCCATAAGGAATTCAATATAAATCTTCAACATAGGAGAATATAATCCCAAAGAAACAACAAAAGGAAAACCTCATATAATATCGCCAATAGGCAAATCTCAAATAATACGCCAAAAGGAAAATCTCAAATACAGAACTCGATAAGAAGTTAAATTTCCAAAGATGTAATTGGCATATATAATATCTCGAACGGCTCAAATGGCCAATAATGTAAAAAGGCGATACACTTGGAAAATCACAAAGAAATCAATGAAATCATCTCAAAGATATAGCACATGCTTATGGCTGAAGCCCGCCAAGTACTGTTCTCTCAAAATAAGGCGCCACGTCTCTTAGACAAACGTCAAGAAGGACAACATCCCTAAGGACAAATAAATACCTCTTAGACAAATATCTCGAAGGACAAATATGTCTTTATGGACAAATACGTCTCTTAGACAAACGTCCCGAAGGACAAATGACCCGAAGGTCCAGTACTGGAAAATACGTATCTTAGACAAATGTGTCACAAACTTTCGGATAGGAAGCCGAATAGTGTTAACATGCATCCCATACCATACGTTCGCACTAAACGGTTTACTAACCGCTAGTGAATTTTACACTCAAAGCAGTAAAAAGTTTACCTCATCTCATCGGTAAACTCGACCCGAAGATCAAAACGATCAAACGGACAAGTCGGGAATTAGCCGATAAGGTAAACGCACGTGTCCCATTCCATGCGTTTTACCAAATCGTTTAATTCTCCTTCTCATTCTCTCGAATAGTGCAAAAACATGTATTTTATAGATAAAATATTCTACTTTGGAAAACAGGCTTTTAAAACCAATTTTCAAAATTAATTTTGAAAGCCATATTTGAAAATTCCCTTATTATAGAGAATAAATAGATTTTATATTTGAAAGTACTTTTAAAATATTATATAATAATAATTTGAAATGCCCTTTTATTTTAAAATTATTTCAAAAAGGTTTGGAAAAATCCGTGCTCGAAAACGAATAAAAACCCAAGAAATCACTCAAACCGATATTCGAATTCAATTCAAATTAAATTCAAATTTAATCCAAAATTTGAATTTCAAAATCTCCAAAATTTGGCTAGTCTATTGATAGACATCATGGCCTTCAATACAATCAGAAATATCACAAAAACAAGCAAGAGAAAGAAGCGAAATAGGAAGCATAACATCGCAAAATGGGTTGGACAAAGGCCTGGAAAAGGCCTTCACTTTAGTCGACATGTAGGTCAACCAAGAAGTCGAACTTAGGGGCCTTTGGATCGACCTACATGTCAACCCAGAGAGAGAAGGTGTCGACCTTCTCATGCGAATTTGTTCCAGGTTAAAATCTAGCTTCGTATTCAATTTCCAGTGCAGTTTTGAGCATTCAAATGATAATATTTTGCAACCAAATTTTACAGGCATGAACTACTAGAACTGAACTACCAACAGAAAGAAATCTGGCAGCATTTCGTTGCCGGAATAAAAAGACATAAGCATGCAAAGAAGTAGTATAAAACAGTTTCACAGAAAAGAAAAACTGTCAACAGAAAAACGATTACAGTATCTTATTTTGCACAGATTCAACATCTAGCATTTTTGTTTTGCTAGATTTGTGAGCTTATCAACTCAACTTGCTTTTGAAGAGCAATATCGGATTTGTAGCTCAAAGATTGAAGCTTTGAGGAGGAATTGGCTTCAATATCCTGTAAAAACCTTGGACATAGACATGCAAGATGAAAACTTACAGTTAACAGACAATCACCGCTCAAATTCAAATTTTGATGAGATAAAAGAGTTTTGGAAAGGATTACCTTTTAATTTTCACTCTAGATTGATAAAAATCGTAGTTTGCTTGAATTAATTTGAAGATTGAAAGCTTGGTTTGAAGAAAAATGGTGGAGATGGTTTCTTTTCTGATTTCTTAGGAGGAAGAAGAAAATAAAATACGTACAGGTTACTTCCTCCTTTCTGACTTTAGCTGGCTAATGGGCTTTGGACCAAGTAATAAAGAGAATTAATTTAGCCTAGGTTAATTTATTCTACACTTAAAACAAAATATGTACATATATTTCACATATATTTCACATTATGTTATAAACAAATGTTATTTTTTTCCAATTTTCACACAAATAATATATGTAAATTTACCTATACAATAAATAAAATATTTTCCATCATATAAAAAGATAAATTTTAATTTTTAAAACATTTTTATTATTAAAATCCTTTATTTTACATAAATGCTCCATTTTCACAAATAAATGCACAAAACCTTATTTTTAACTTCTAAAATTCAATAAAAAAAATATTTTCTTACTTAGAAAATATAATAAACCATTTCAAACTCAATTTTATAATTAAAACTCATTTTAAAACTAAATTCCATCTTTTTATTTACTTAAACACCCTTTTAAAAAATCAAATACTTCATTTAAAAATTATTAAAGAAGTAATTGGCAATAATTAATAAAATTATTGCATTTTCTCTAAATAAAATCATTTTCCATTCATTCTTAACCCAAACAAATAAAATAAAGCTTTTAAACTGTATTTTCTCATTTTTATTCCCAAATTTTATTGTTTATTCCAAATAAACAATTTAAAATCTTCAATTTTATTTTAATTTTCAATATTAAATTATAACTACCGTTATAATTTAATATTAACAGGTAATCTCGAAAACCAGGGTTGTTACAGACTCCTCCCTTAACAAAATTGCATCCTCGCAATTTCTAAAGAAGTGTTTGTATTCAACATAATTATTTCATCAATCAAAGGAAGGATAGACAAGCACGAGATCAAAAGTCCTCACTCTCTACTCAAGATGAAAGATGACCAAGATAAAATTGCTCGGTAAATTCAATGATTTCCCCAAGTATAAATACTGGGATTAGCGGACTATTGAATTTCTTTGAGCAATACATCATGATTTCGAAAGTATCTCACTTTTGAAACAAGAACACAACGGAGCACTACCCAAAAAAATCTATCGAAGTAGATTGATTTCACAAAAGTTTCTCTAATAGAGTTGGGATTTAGCATCGCTTCATCTTAACTCCAAACAACAAGACGATGACTTTCCGTGTGTCACTACGAAAAAAACCACACCAACATTGGTTTGACAACAAGAGAGCTAAAAGAATTCGATGAGAGGTGGTTTCTTCAAAGGCCACCAGACTCAATTGACCGCATAATGCATGTCATTAGACAATGGTACAAAGACAAAACAAACTCGAGGAATGGATTTCCATACTCTTATTCTATAAAGCAAATTTTTTAAGGTTTCCAAAAACCCAATTTCTTTATAGTCTGATTCTCAAACTTCAATATTTTGAAATTTTTCAAAACTTATTACAAAAATCCAATTTAATCTCTAAACTCTTAATTAAAGTGAACATAATGCTTTACACATATATTCTACCAAAATATATATCTGTTTGAAACATATACTTTTATACAAAACATCAACCAATTTGTATTCATAAAATGAGTAGAATGCACATAATTATTAAGAAAACAAGTTATTTCAATCACAAACCTGTTGTAAAGATCCTCAAATTTGACCCAGCAAATCTCAAAATCTGAAAATACTTAGAGAATAAAATTTGTTCTACTAAGTCTATGCTTTCCACACTACAAGAAAAGATGTTATTAATAACGTCATTTAATAACGCGTTATTCTAAAGCGTTATTGTTTACAGTTAATCATTTGTTTTTTAACTCATTTTGTTTTGTACCGTGCTGTGCAACGCTCTTGGCTCCAAAATTTTCGTTTGCCCTCCAGAAAAACAATTAACCAGTTTCATCTCCCTCCCAAAAAAACTTAACCATTTTCATATCCCTCCCAAAATAGCGCTGTCAATTTTCGTCTCCAACGAAATAATCCTAATCAAAACTGTTCGCTCCATCTCAGATATTCGCAGCCAGTCTCCTACACTTTAATAATTCGCTCCTCAGTAGTCAACTCGACGGCGTCTAGAACCCTAATATCCGATCTTTGATTTCGTTGTTCATCAATATTTCCGTATTCGAAATCCTTTTGAGGTAAAATCCTTTTTCTGCGTATTTATTCTATTGTGCAAGTTTCTGTGATGAGTATGTCTTTTTCTGGGTTCTGCATAACCCATTTATCGATTATTATTTTAGAGATGAATTTTGTAGCTTGTTACTGAATCATGTATTACAACTGTTCTTTGGGAGAAAAGATTGGTACTAATTTTGTGTTTTGTAATTTTCTTGTATGTTTGTCAAATTTTGATTTTTATGCACGAATCATAGATTTCAGTTTATGCTAAGTTCGAAGTTTGCTCATTGTTGCCTTTTGTGGTCTTAAATAGTTGTATTGTAATTTTCACGATGATGAAACTGCTCATATACAATACTCATAAATGAGTGTCCTTATAATATCAGCAAACATTTACTTGATATAAAATGTTCATGTGTAGGAGTTTGGATCATTCTTTTACCTTCTTCTGCTAATTTGAATTGGTCTTTCCTGAACTATAATTCGGCAGTAACTCTATTATCACACCCTTGTTTGTAAAGATGTTGAGTGCTAGTGATGCTGGTCGATCGGATGATTAGTCTTACCAAAAAAATGTGCCGATGTAAGAGCACAGTTTCCATTTTTCAAAAATAAATTATATATTTTTATCAATATATAATGCTTCTAAAAGAAGGTTAGGGAAATAATTTTATTGCATTTTTATTAGGAGAAACGTTTTTTCTTTTCCCTTGGTATTTTTCTGATATTTTTTTTAAATCACTCTCCTTGCTCATATTAGTTCTTTCTTTAATAATGGTTCTTCTAATCCAGAGTCATTCAATGTCAATTCTTGGTTTTAGTTAATAGTTTGCATCTTTTCAAAATAGGAGGATATGTTTTAATAATTGATCATATCCGGTTACAGCTTTCTTCTGATCACAGTTTGAATGTTTTTATTTCAAGCTATTACCTCATATTTATCTTCATACCTAATGGATCACCTAGGTCACTGTGTGTAGATGTTTAAATTTTATTCATTCTTCATACCTTTCTTATTACTAGCTGGTAACAAGTATGGCTTAAGGATTTGCACCCATTCACATAAGATGTTATCGTCGGATCTTATATACCATTACTGGATTTCTGAATTGTATTTTGTTATATAAAAGCTTTAGTTATTCTTTTTTTGAATTTGCATACATCTAATTTTTGTTTGCTAGAATGAGGCTCCAGTGATTTGAAAGCCTTCTGTTTTCATGAAAGATCGATTTGGAATAATTCTACCTATAACATAAGTGCATAATCATGATATTTCTTGGTTCCTTTTCATTATGTCCATTTTGATATACTGTATCCAACATTTCGAGTCAATGCATGATTTTTCGCCTTAAAATGTCTTGAGGCCATGTGAACTTTGAAGTTACAATTCCAATTTATGTCTTTAGCCTAGTGTATTAGGCTTTTCTTTATTGTCCACATACAATACATGTACGAGTTAATGATATTGAATATGACTTCAAGTAAGGAGAAAATATGATTATTGATTCCATCTCATACTATACCCAAATACCTTCATTTCGTGCATGTCAAGGGCCAAATATGATTATTGATTCCATCTTATTGATTCCATCTCTTAAATTGTAGGGTTCAGTTTATGTGAAAGTGTAAATATAAATTGAGATGTTAATGATCATTATGGAACATGTGCGGAATAATCAAAAAATACGGCTGAAATTCCTATTAATGTGAAAAAGAAATACCGTTCATTGAAACATTTTGGAGTAGCTTGATAACTCATTACTAAAAGAATTTTTTTTGGAGTGCAAAAAAATACATGAATAAGGGATATAATCCTTTCTATGCATGAAATGCATGTTCTATTGAAACGTAGCACATTCCTCTTCAAACAACTAGGATCTAAGCTAGCAAGATCATTCATTTTTACCACACAATGTATTGAACTGCTAGGTACTTAATAAATGTCTCAACTATACTAATGAATTGACCTGCTATGATAATTGGGACATCTTAATTTGTTAATAAAACCTTGAACAAAGTGACAGTCTAGAATGCTATGTGGGATGCTTTATGTTATTAGTTATTTCAATCATTTATGCAAGGAATGCCTTAACTATTATAAGTTATCATGTTTGCTAATTCAGTTATGAAGCAATGATTCAATAAAAGATACCTTGAAAAAACAAGTCACCTTTGACGCTTTCCTCTGCCACCATCTTTAAACTAGTTTTCTCAAATTTCTGTAGTTTTTTGTTTTCTTGGGATTTCACAATAAGAGAAACATTCAAAAGTCAAAATTAAATTTACTCCGAAATATTTTATGAATAGTTACATGAATAAAAGCTAAAAATGGACATGAATAACTAAAAAAAATACATCTAGATGGTACCATGAGGAGCGGAGCAGTAATGAGCCTTGATAAGGGAGAGGATGCACAATGAAAGAATTGTGCATGCTATTATGATACAACTACCAAGTTTTCTATTTTCTGGCCTGCTCAAACTCTTTAAAGACTTTATTCCATTTCCCTTAACTCCCTTTTTTCTCTATTTGCTTTTTTGTAGTTTTCCTCTGCCTTTTATTTCTATAGCTTTGAAGTTTTGGGGTACTTGTCATTTGTTTATTCTGTAATATCATACTATTGGTCATTTTGTAAAAAATGCACCAAATCTTGTACAACTAGCTCATTATTTTTGTAGACATATAATAATGCCAAATTGTTTGTTGTGTGCTAGGTGTACCGATGAATAGACTATTAGGGACTTTTCTTTTGAATAAATATTTGATTTCACGTATATAATTCTTTTTTCGTCTGTATTTTGTTTGCCTCCACCATTGATGCACTAAGTAAAGGCAACAGATTTTCTAATAAAAAGCGTTAAGAAATCAAAATGAGAGGTTTGTATAATTTATTTATGACGTATCAGAATGTGTAGAAAAGAATAACAGATATTATGTGATGAATCTGAATGTTTTTTTCTTTTCACTTTTTTTTACTTGCAATGCCTTATAGCATTGATAGTTTACTTGCTATTAGTAGTGTTTTAAAAGAAAAATAATAACAAATTAGAACGCTATCAGATAAACCCTATCAATCTCATAGATTCAATTACCAAATTAAAGACTATTATGTATGGTTCTATTATGTTTTCTGTTCTAGTATTTAATCTAGCTTACTTTCATTCTTATTCATGTGATATACTACTCATAAACATCAATGAAAGAAACAGTAACCCAGTGCCATAATTTCAGGTGTATGTTATAGGCGAGGACGGAATTTTAAAGGAGCTTGAACTTGTTGGATTTCAGAATCTTGGAAGCTAGGTATGAATCAAAATAATTTACATTAGAAATCTTTTTTTATAAGGATTATAATCATATGTATTTCCATCATGAATTCTTCTATGTCATAAAAAAGGAAGTACGTCTTTCTTGAGAAATGTACAATTTCTCATATATATATATATATATATATATATATAAAGTATAAAACAATATGCAAGAGGACATGGGCGAAAGGAATGTGTGGCTCTTCTTTTAGAACATGGTGCAGCTATATAAGTTTTTATTTTCTTTCTAACAATAAACTTAAAACTCTGTTTTGAATAAGAAAATTTGAAACTCATCCAGTGTTTTTATATAATGCAATAAACATCAGGAGTTTCAGTAAGCTTACAATTCAATAGTTATAATTAATTAGAAACTACTTATTAAAAAAAATTCACTAATGACATTAAACAATTTTTGATGTATAATATTAAGGAAGCTCATTCGTAATCCTTAGTTAACATGTTATTCCATTATAAACATATGTTCATGGTTATGCATATTAATTTATCACTTTGTAAAATATGGATGGGAAAACGCCTATTGATGTTGCCAAGCTGAACAACCAAGAGGATGTTCTTATATTGCTCGAGAGGGATGCTTTCTTGTAAATTTTAATATTTACTTAAAGTGGGAAAATAAATAGATTATTTCACATATATCTTTTGTAATTTACAAGGCTTTTTGTATCAATGATTTGATTTTTCTCAAATTGAACTATTTCAACCGTTTTACAAAAAAATAACTAAATTTATATAATAATAATAATAATAATAATAATAAATAACTATGATTATAAAAATTAACTTTGTGTATTAAGTTATATAAAATATAAATAAGCTTATAAAAATAACTAAGTTGATAGTAACAATAATAATTTAACTAATGTTTATAAAAATTAACTAAGTATATAATACTAATAATAATAATAAAATAATAATTGTTAACTAAGTTTATAAAAATAACTAAATTTATTTATATAATAATACAATAATAATTACTAATGTTTATGAAAATTAACTAATTTTATAATAATAATAATACTAACAACAACAACAACAATCATAAATAATAATAATAAATTAACTATAAGTTTTATAGAAACTAACTTAGTTTATAATATTAATGATACTAATAAGAATAATAATAAATTATAAAATATTAACTAAGTTAATTAAGTTTTATAAAAATTAACTATATTTATATAATAACACAATAATAATTACTAATGTTTATGAAAATTAACAAATTTTGTAATAATAATACTAACAACAACCATAAAAACAATAAATTAACTATAAGTTTTAAAAAAAACTAACTAAGTTTATAGTAATAATGATACTAACAACAATAATAATAAATTATAAAACATTAACTAAGCTAACTAAGTTTTATAAAAATTAACTTAATTTATATAATTAATTAACTAAGTTTATAAGAATAAACTAAATTTATATAATAACAACAACTAACTAAGTTTATAAGAATTAACTAAATTTATGTGATGATACAATAATAATAACTAAATTTATGTAATAATGAACCTGTTATGTTCTGTCCTTTTTATCTATTTACTTGTTTATGATTATGTTGTTATTGCTGAGGAGGAATATTGAGATAACATTGAAGATGTGGCAATACAAAGATCAATTACTTAGAGTAGTCAATGGGACACAGTGGAAAATTATCAGATTTGATATATTGGAATCTAGTATTTAGTGATAACTTTATGGCCTATGGATCATACTTTTGAAATATGGACATTTTATGGTATTTGTACAATTTTGATTATGGGAACCAATAACTTGCTAACATACTGATAGTCCATCATTATTTTGATATTTTTCTTAATATCAAGAAGTCTTGACCAATATTTGGATGTTAATGAGATTAACAACACAAGTTTATGCAAGTAAACTACTGACTATATTTGTTTTCTGTTAGGTGCTTCTTGATAACAGGCTAGGAATGCAAATGTTTGATGGAGGATACGTGCATCATGGGTACTGAACAGGGAAGCAGAGACGATCAGGGAACTTTTGAACAAGGAAAAAGAGAAGGGAAATGATTACGAGTTGGTTTTTACAGGGCATTCACTTGGATCTAGTGTGTCAGCTCTGATGACGATTGTAGTAGTTAACCACAAACAATAGTTTAGTAGGATTGCTAGAGAGAAGATTAAGTGTTATGCGCTTGCACCTGCCAGGCGTATGAGTTTGAATCGCGGTCAAATATGCTGATGTGATTTCTTCAGTTGTGCTGCAGGTGTGTCTTTAAAAAATAAATTACTGAATTTGATGGTATGATCGATTATATTATGAGATACTTCAATTCCATATTCAAAGGAAAAGGGTAGGCTTGAATGAATTGGATAACTGTGAATTGAGATTGCCAAATTGTTTAGGATCGGTGTTTCACATTTTAGACTCTAAAGAGTTTATATTTAGCCATTAGAAAATAAATCTGAATCTATTCTAATTGAATATTGGCTACACTGTGATCCTGCAATTTAATTTGTGTAGTTTAGCATCTGTACTCTAGGTGGGATATTGATTATGATTCAATAACTAAGGGTTAAATAAGATGTGTGTATTTGAGTTTGTTTTAGGTTTCACAAGTGATGATCTGTGTGCTTCTCAACTTTTATTTGAATACTGTAATAGAATATTGAAGCATTCTTTTTATTTGGAGCTCTATATTGCCAAATAAAGAGTACAACTTCAACCAGTCAAGCATGTTGTCTATTTGGATCTCTATTATACTGAATTGTAGAGTACTACCAATAACATGTAATTTTCATCACAGTTTTATATAATTATTTTCAAATTGTTCTGAATTTTCAGGAAGTACTACCAATGACCGAAGACATGCATGAAGAAAGGCTTTGAGCAGTTCAAGTTCTTAGCGATGCATTTGGTACTTGTAGACATTAACTTTGAACTATGTTGTCTTTTGTTATCATGAATATGTATTGAATTTGGTAACTCATGTATTGAACTTATTTTTTGTTAGTTGATACTTTATTTTATTATCATGAATATGCGTTACATTTGCTGATTATTATATTTTTTTTTCATTCATACATTGTTCAAATTGTTATCTATTTAAAGAAGATTCATTTTGTTTGTTATTATTAAAATGTAATAGTGGGGTGCATCAAATACATAGTAAAATAAAGCATAGCTCCTAAAAAGTGTTATAACTATATGACATAAGTGCTATAAAAAGATAATGCAATATATGAGGTTACTGTCAAAGGATAGCAGCAAATAGGCGTTATTGTATCTACACATTTTATAGCGGTATATATATGCTGTAAATGGATGTAAAGTATACTATAAACATGTTGATATATAGCACGAAATGGGCGCTATAGAAAAACTATTTTATAGCGGCTATACTATGCTATGAAATCATGTTGTTTTATAGCGGTTTTTTTTGCGTTATAAATGTGCAATTCTTTTTTATAACATGTCGATATACAGCATTTATCAAACCGCTATAGTTGTGTTTAATAGCGCCTATATGCCACTATAAAAGATAGTTTTTCTTGTAGTGCCAGCAATATAAAGATCATCCAAATCGGATTTACGATTTGAAAATTATGCTAAATTTACTTTCAGCTTAAATTTTAGAAAATTTCATAATAGGACAGAAATGTCTATCCACTTTCAAACCCATTTTAAACTAAATAAAAAGCAAAATCTTCCAAAGTGGTAAAAAGAAAATTTATAGCTTACTGAAAGCTCTTTCATTTACAAAATGATTGAAATCATTTGGAGTTATAAATCTCAAGTTATCGTTGTTTTAGTACAGCATTTTTCCAAACAAAATTTCAGCTTTTAAATCAATTTAAAATTTGAAATTTTGTCAAACCACTTTAATCTCAAACTTCATTTTCAAACAAGCATTTTGCTAAATCATTTATTAAATGATCTTGTTTTTCCCCGAAAAACTAAGACATACAAAATTATGATCAACTTTATGTAATCATCATAAAAAACCATTTCATTAAGTGGAAATATTTTCATTACTTTGCAAAATATAACTTTAAAACAATTAACTATGAAAACTCATTTTGGAAGAGATAATTAATCTCTTCCATTATCAAGAAATGATTATTGATCATTTATTAAAATAAAATTTGGGAATATATATAACGTTTCAAATTATTCTCATAACTTTAAAAATGATTAAACAACACGATTTGCTCATGTATCAAAACAATTCAACCTCAATTTTCCACTTTGTCACACATAATTATCAATGTAAAACTAATTAAAGTTGACAATTAATTCAAACTTGTTTTCAAAAGGATTTTACAAATTCACACCAACCAATTTTTAATACAACCAAAATTTAAAACAAAACTTGCTCACAACTTTATGCTAAAAGTTTAAAATTAGCATTTCTTAAGATAGAGTTTTATATCTATCTTCTACTATTACTCAAATAATTACAAATTTTATAGTCATCATTAATAACTTGTACTAAAATATTCAATTGATATTCTAATTTTTCAAACCAAAGTATTCTTTTATCTTAAATACATCATTTTATTAATCAAAGCATCATATGATATTTTCTTCTAATTAAGACATCCCCTTAATTAGAATCATTCACTTTACTTACCCAAATTACCATATTCAATTTAAAATTTTTTAAATAATATAAAAGAATTGCCTCGCCATTGATTTATAGTGAATGACCCCATCGATTGGCTACAGAGTTGATCAAATGATCAAAACTGCCTCGTAACTCCTCCAACACTCACTATGGTACAATGGCTTCATTAAACATTTTAAAATAAAAATTAATACTCCACCATATTAATTATTTCCAAACTTTACTTATTAAAACTCAATTTACCGTATCTGACTATCTCATCATAATGTTTAGGAAATTCCTATCGATAACGTTGATCAGGGGCTTCGACAAGAATTCTTAAAGCACTCGATGGACAACCCAACACAAAAATCATTTTCTTTAAAAGAACTGCCTCATATATAATTTTACAAAATATACTTTGCTTATTTCAATAAACAAAAATCCAATTTCACTTAAAAACATAACTTCTATTTGAAAGATTTGAAAATTCAAATTGTTGCTTACAGTCAAAAAATAAAAAAACACAAGAACTCATCGAGATATTCGCAGAATACTCGATTCACAAGATTGACAACTAAGGTGGAGTGTTCACCAAACCGAACGGTATAATGAGCCACTCACAAGAACCATACGAGTGCGGAATGCGGTAAAAGAATGCTATCCTCCACAACTCGTAGCTCATGAAAATCGATGTAAAGTCAAGCTGAGGAATGATCCTAGCACCACTTAATAGATTAAAAAGAGATCAACGAGATATAAGAGTAAGGCTAAGATATCTTCTCGAATGAGAAGAAGAACACTAACAACATATCATTACTTCGAGTGAAGTAATTTCACAAAGTATATCAATAATTGAGTACCCAAGAGGATATCTCAAAAGGAGGCCAGAACGACAACATCGGTTAAATTTAATGAATCACCTCATTTCCTTAATGGACATCCTTGTGGTAGGATGACCGAAAGGCTAAGACTAGGAATGAGGTCAATACAATTCTCGATTGCCCGATGGGGTGACAAACCCGAACAGACTCATAGAAATCAACAAAGTCATAATGACCGGAATTCGAGATATATCATCAACATCTCAAAACTCAAGAGTGGATACAGATACTTCAGAATCATCATTAACATTCCGAAGAACAAGAAACAACAAATCAGCCAAAATTAGGATACCTAAATATAGGATCCTTCTAATTACAGAATGTGGCTTGATAATACGCAATCCACTCCCTCTCAAATCATTCTAAACTCTAGATAGAAGATAGCGTGCCAATTCGCAGGAAAAGATAAGCTACCAGAATCAATTCCCAAAATCCTCATACATCATGCCAAATATTGTGGATCCCTTCAATAGGATTCACAATCCTCATAGAAGAACAAGACAGAACATCCAAAAGCATCAACAAATTCCTCTGATATGGATGAGTGTCAAGCACCCGTATTGAAGAGGACTCAAATAGAACAATCACAATTAGGATTACTCCTAAGATAAGATATTATAAATTATATTATGGAATACTACGGAATAAAATATATTCCTAGACATATCCCAAACTTCTATCTCAAAGGACACGATAAGGTATAGGATACGAAGATTAAGGGATCGGTAACACTAGTATTATACTTGGATGTACCGTAATATGTGTTTTTGTTCTGTGTTTATCATATTTTGTTCGGAACTCAGCTTTGATACCAAGCTGTGACGCCCCACCTCGAAACCCACATTGACAAAGAGTATTACTAGGTAATACCGTCTGCTAATGCGGAGAATAGGGCTGGTTAGGAGCAACCATGTATAGCCTTGTCTTAAATATCTATTGAATATGTCGATAAATGCTTTATATTTTTTTCTAATTCAAGTGGATCGACATATCCAATAAATACTTAATACGAAGCCATATGTGGCTATAGGATCTATCAGAACAAAATACAACAACTCAAATGCAAAACACATCACAGAACCGCAGATAATCAGATATATACAGATATACAGATACATCACAGAGTATACAAAACGATACATCACATATGTGGTATGACGACTACAATATCCACGAATCAAAACAATATACATATCAAAGTGGCAACAAAAAGGACTACAACAAAAAGGGAAGAAGAAAAGCCCATACAGAAGCAGAATAGCCTAAGTCCATAGGGGTAATTAACCTGAAACACCTCGATCTGACCCGAGTATAAAATAGACGGGTCAGACTAGCTGAAAAAATCAGTTTAAGAGGATAATCGATAACATAAGCATAAGGCAAGGTGATAATCTTCTCAAGTGAGAAGGAATAATTCGAGGGTATATGGTTACTTCACATGGAACAATTAAGTAGGTATAGTAATTTCAAGTGATATAAGGATATCACTTAATATAAATGCAACTCAAAGGCTATAAAACTTCATAACAAATCTCACAATAAAAGCATGCCTCGCTCATCGGCATATCACAAAACATCAAATATGGTTTAGGAGAAAAACATAACTCCAAAGAGGAGAAACACAAACCCGCCATATCGGCAACTCAAAACAATCTTAAAGAAATCACCATCTCAAAATACGCCATAAGGCAATCAAATATAAATCTCCAACATAGGAGAATATAATCCCAAATAAATGCCAAAAGGAAAATCTCATATAATAACGCTAATAGGCAAATCTCAAATAATACGCCAAAAGGCAAATCTCAAATAACGCCAAGTGTTGGCAAACCTAAATCTCAAATATAAAACTCGATAAGAAGTTCAATTTCCAAAGATGTAATCGCCATATATAATATCTCGAACGGCTTAAATGGCCAATAATGTAAAAGGGCGATACACTTGGAAAATCATAAAGCAATCAATGAAATCATCTCAAAGATATAGCACATGCTTATGGCCGAAGCCCACCAAGTACTGTTCTCTCAAAATAAGGTGCCACGTCTCTTAGACAAATGTAACGAAGGACAACATCCCGTAGGACAAATAAATACGTCTCATAGACAAATATCCCGAAGGACAACATCTCGAAGGACAAATACGTCTTTATGGACAAATACGTCTCATGGACAAACATCCCGAAGGACAAATGACCCGAAGGTCTAGTACTGGCAAATACGTATCTTAGACAAATGTGTCACAAACTTTCGAATAGGAAGCCGAACAGTGTTAACGTGCGTCCCATACCATACATTCACACTAAACGGTTTACTAACCGCTAGTAAATTTCACACTCAAAGCAGTAAAAAGTTTACCTCATCTCATCGGTAAACTCGACCCGAAGATCAAAACGATCAAACGGACAAGTCGGGAATTAACCGATAGGGTAAACACACGTATCCCATACCACGTGTTTTACCAAACCGTTTAATTCCCCTTCTCATTCACTCGAATAGTGCAAAAACGTGTATTTTATAGATAAAATATTCTACATTGGAAAACATGCTTTTAAAACCAATTTTCGAAATCAATTTTGAAAGCCATATTTGAAAATTCCTTTATTATAGAGAATAAATAGATTTTATATTTGAAAATACTTTTAAAAATATTATATAATAAAAATTTGAAATGACCATTTGTTTTAAAATTATTTCAAAAAGGTTTGGAAAAATCCGTCCTCGAAAAAGAATAAAAACCCAAGAAATCACTCAAACCGATATTCGAATTCAATTCAAATTTAATCAAAAATTTAGATTTCAAAATCTCAAAAATTTGGCTAGTCTATTGATAGACATCATGGACCTCAATACAATCAGAAATATCACAAAAACGAGCAAGAGAAACAAGCGAAATAGGAAGCCAAACAAGGTAAAACGGGCTGGACAAAGACTTGGAAAAGGCCTTCACCCTGGTCGACATGTAGATCGACAGGGGATCGACCTTTGCCCACCTAAGATCGACAGGTCGGTCGACCTTAGGGGCCTCTGGGCCGACCTGCATGTCGACCCAGAGAGAGAAGGTGTCGACCTTCTCAGGCAAATTTGTTTCAGGTTAAAATCAAGCTTCTTATTCAATTTCCAGTGTAGTTTTGAGCATTCAAATGATAATATTTTGCAATCAAATTTTACAGGCATGAACTACTAGAACTGAACTACCAATAGAAAGAAATCTGGCAGCATTTTGTTGCCGGAATGAAAAGACATAAGCATGCAAAGAAGCAGTATAAAACAGTTTCAAAGAAAAGAAAAACTGTCAATAGAAAAACAATTACAGTAGCTTATTTTGCACAGATTCAAGCATTTAGCATTTTTGTTTTGCTAGATTTGTGAGCTTTTCAACTCACCTTGCTTTTAAAGAGCAATACCGAATTTGTAGCTGAAAGATTGAAGCTTTGAGGAGGAAATAGCTTCAATATCCTGTAAAAACCTTGGACAGAGACATGCAAGATGAAAACTTACAGTTAACAGACAATCACCTCTAAAATTTAGATTTTGATGAGATAAAAGAGTTTTGGAAGGACTACCTCTTAATTTTCACTCTAGATTGATAAAATCTCAATTTGCTTGAATTAATTTGAAGATTGAAAGCTTGGTTTGAAGAAAATGGTGGAGATGGTTTCTTTTCTGATTTCTTAGGAGGAAGAAGAAAATAAAATACGTACAGGTTACTTCCTCCTTTCTTATTTCTGACTTTAGCTGGCTAATGGGCTTTGGACCCAAGTAATAAAGAGAACTAATTTAACCTAGGTTAATTTATTCAACACTTAAAACAAAATATGTACATATATTTCACATTATGTTATAAACAAATGTTATTTTTTTTTCAATTTTCACACAAATAAAATATGTAAATTTACCAATACAATAAATAAATTATTTTCCATCATATAAAAGATAAATTTTAATTTTTAAAACATTTCTATTATTAAAATCCTTTATTTTACATAAATGCACCATTTTCACAAATAAATGCACAAAACCTTATTTTTAACTTCTAAAATTCAACAAAAAAAATATATTTTCTTACTTAGAAAATATAATAAACCATTTCAAACTCAATTTTATAATTAAAACACATTTCTAAAAAAAATTCCATCTTTTTATTTACTTAAACACCCTTTTAAAAATCAAATACTTCATTTAAAATTTTTTAAAAGAAGTAATTGGCAATAATTAATAAAATTATTTCATTTTCTCTAAATAAAAATCATTTTCCATTCATTCTTAAACCAAACAAATAAAATAAAGCTTTTAAACTTTATTTTCTCAATTTTATTCCCAAATTTTATTGTTTATTCCAAATAAACAATCTAAAATCTCCAATTTTATTTTAATTTACAATATTATATTATAACTACCGTTATAATTTAATATTAATAGGTAATCTCCAAAACCAGAGTTGTTACAATATCATATTCAATTCAAAATCATATCACTTTCGAAATCATATTCACTTTCGAAATCATTATTCACTTTCGAGATCATTATTCACTTTTGAAATCATTATTCACTTTCGAGATCATTATTCACTTTTGAAATCATTATTCACTTTAAATTATATTCATTTCCAAAAATCATAACCACAAAATAGGTTAGACCATCATATCAAAATATTCACATTTAAATCAATTAAATTAAATCATAGCAGTTCTAACTTTAAACAGTTTGAATATTGAAAGTAGTTTATATATTGGAATAGTAATACATTAAAAATAGTTAAATTTTAAAAATTGGTTATATATTAAAATAGTTTATATATTAGAAATAATTTATATATTCAAATAGTTTATATATTAAAATATATATATTAAAATTTGTTTATAAATTTAAAATTATATATATTAAAATAGTTTATAATTTAAAATTACGTTATAGATTAAAATAGTTTATATATTAGAAATAGTTTATATATTAAAATAGCTTATATATTAAAAAATATATATTAAAAGCTGTTTGTAAATTTAAAATAATATATATTAAAATTGTTTATAATTTAAAAATAGGTCATAGATTAAAATATTTTATAAATTAGAAATAGTTTATTTATTAAAATTGGTTATACATTAAAAACAGTTAATGTATAAAAAAATTATTAATACATTAAAATGGTTTATATGAGAAAATAGTTTATATGTTAAAAGAGTTTGTATATTAAAAGAGTTTATATCGAAAATAGTTTCAAATTAGAATTGTTTCTTCCAATTTCACAAATCAACTCTAATCAACTTTAGTTCAAAATTCAATTTAAATCAATCTCAGTTCAACGATTTCCATTCAAAAGGCTAAAGGTTTCAATTCAAATTCTCATTTAAAACCATTTCAATTTATATCAATTTTGAAATCTACGTTTGAACTACAAATTTAAATTACTTCAAATTCAATATGTTTCAAAGTTTAAATCTTCAAACATTTACAATTACTCAATTTTGATAAATTTCATGTATATTTCAAAATTCAACTTTAAGATTTCAATTTAAATTCTTTAAACAATTCATTTAAACCAATTTCAATTTCAACAATTTAAAAGCTTAGACTTTGAAAATAATTCAGTTCATATAAATCTAATTTTATTTCATAATATCATTTAACTCGTCATGAGCTTTCCAACGATATATAATTTGCTATGGTTTTAGGAGTTTGGATTTTGAATTTGATTTGAAATTGAAACTAGGGTTTGGAATTGGGAATTAGGGTTTCTGCCATTGAGGAGAAAGGAATGGAGCAGATAATAATACGTACAGAAATAAGAAAAGGCTGCTAGGGTTTCAAAAAAGAAATCTAGTTATATGGACAAAGATAGATAAGAATGAATGGGCAGATCGAATTGTTCAAAACGATTACGCGAACCCGAAAAGCCCGTTTCTTTCCCGAAACAAAAGTAGGTCATCCAATATTTCTAATTATATGTTTTCGATATTTTTAAACTCAATGGAACTAGTTTCAAACCCAAATTCCATTGTATACAGAAGTTGGCTTTTAAAATCAGATTATTTTAATTGAATTCATTTAATTGATTTCTACGCTTTCGAGCCCGCACGATCAAAAGAAGTCTGATCACTACGAAACTTAAAATCCTATAATAAGTCACTATTATGGATCCGATGAAACTGGTTTCGTCGAAATTCGAGCCAGTGGCCAAAATGGCTATTTTCACGTCAATTAACTAAATTATTATTAAATTGATTAAATCACCTTTAAATTCAAATTTAAAAGTTAACCATATTATCTTACTTGATTACATAGAAACTAATAATCTTTTAAAATACAATTTGCATGTTAAATTCAACAGTTAACATTACATTAATGTCAGCGTCCAATTACAACTGAAATATAGCCTAGTTAATAATAATTTAATTTCAATTAAATTCTTTAATTTTGTTTTACACTCTTTTTATTAAATCAACTATAACCTTATGAATATAATTATCATTAGTTTACATTTCATTACATTAAATTTCATTGATTTCCAAATTATTTCAACGGATTAAATAATAAAATAATAATTAAAACAATTATTACGTATTAGTAATTTAAACACATTACTAAATATATTGTTTACAAACAGATGTAACTAAATTTACGTTCCGATTAATTGATTTCATATTCTATACTAAACCAACTAAATAAAATAACATATCATTTCATTATTAATACAACATTGAATTTATTTCTTATTTATAATTTATAACCAAATTAACTTTACCATTATTTCAATTGCTTGAAATTACATAAAAATAGTTACAATTACATTAAATCAACATTATTAAATTACATTCTATTTTTTTTTTCATTTATAAGTCATAAAATTTAATTTCTCACAATATTAAATTCTAAAATCTTATTTAATATAATATTTTAATTATCAAAAATTATGGATCGTTGCAGCATTTAGATTGTTTAGAAATGATTTAATGGTCGCGGAAGGATCATTGTGAAAGGTCACTTGAGGAGACTTACTTGCGGAAGATGGCTTTCGAAAGTTTTCCCGTTAATCAATGCGGAAGCCCCATCCTCTGGTGCTTGGGGAAGCAATACTGGTCACATGTAAAGTTTCCCTTATACTTGCGGAAGAGTTCAACCTATTCGAAGGCTCATCTACGCTTTTGAAAGGGATTCTTTGGTAAAATGTTCCTCTGTGTAAGGTAACCAGTGGCGAAACCAACTGTTTCGAAGGGTTTGACATGTGCGGAAGTCTGTTATTTGATACCTTTGAAAGGTGCTTTTAATACATACAAAACTCCTTTATGTATGCGGAACCAACTGTTTCTGTAACAACCCTGGTTTTTGGATTACCGATCAAATAAAATTAAAATAGAAATTTTAATTGAGATTTGATAAATAAATTAATTGCAAATCAGAGAAGGACCAAATGGCTTTGTTTGTGTTGAAAATAACTAATTTAAGTTATAACTTCTTTTTGGCTCAACAAAAAGGATTTTTGTCATGAATTGCAAGTTGGCTTTTGCGTGTATAGAGAGTGTTGGGTCTAGGCAATTGAAAAATAATTGAAGTTGGATTTAAATCTTGGCAAGCATGTGAATGATTCAAAGTCAGGTTGAACACTTCATAGTGTTAGCGCGTTTGAAAATTTCGTGAATGGCCTTCACGTGTGAGGATAGGTCAATTTAAAACAAACAATATTAAACCATATAAACTTGTTAGTGCTTCGGCAATTCTAATGCAAGGCTTCAGGTTGGAAAAATAATACGTGAGAGTAGGAATGCACGTTAGACAAAGAAGGAAAAAATAAAACAAACTTGAACACTTTCCTACAGTCATTATTTTATAAATGCAAGCCACGTCCTTTTTCATTCTTGTGCACGTTCTCTCTTAAATGCGAGTGTACAAATTCCTGCCAGCCACATTTTTGTTTTGACTAGTACACTTATAGAAAAAAAGAGAAGGCCTTCATCATTCCGTTTTGTTTCGTTTCCAGTAGCTCAGTAAGAGCATTAATGGCAGTTTAAAATTCTAGCTCTAAATTGGTTTAGATTGTATCAGAGAATTTGTGCGTGAGGGGTAAAGGTAATCCATTTTATAAACCAAGTATATATTCATCCATTTGCTGTTTTCCCCAATTTGGGTACTACAAAAATCAAACTCTTTTTTTTATCTGTGTTTTTGTAGCTTCTAGTGGTTCTAAAGCTTTGTAGAGACCAAAGCTCGAATCTTGGTTGCTAATTGGTCCTGGAATCAATTATATGTGAGTGCAAACTCACACTTCTAACTATGACTATGGCTGCCGGTTTTTGAATATGTTGTTTTGTTGTTTATATTGGTTTGCAACTTTTCGTTAGTTAAGTTGTTTATGTGTTTTTATGTGTACACTTGCAATGCACTGGACCATTAAAGTACATAGCATGCACTAGATTAGGGAAGTCCACGTTTTATACATATATGAATGTATGAAAGCAAGCACGCCCAGTTTTCATGAATCCTAGTATGCAAGCACGTATCACGTCATGTTTATATTTTGCAAAATTTTGTTTATACATTCCCATTTGTTTGATGTACACGTGTATATGAAGTGTAATTAGGTGTGACGAAATTCAAGCACAGGCACACGTTAGTTGCAATTAAGTGTGTGTGTTTCATGTGTGCATTCTAATTTTCAAAAATGAGGCCCAGGTCTTAAAACTTTCTGTTGCAATATATATATGGATTAGTTTTCATTTTTGGTATGCAGGTATTCGCATTTCATGCCACAATTTAATATGGCACTTTCGTAATTTGCATACCAGGCATCACATGTATGTGTATTTTGCAAGTACATATTTTAGAATAAATTGGTTTGGAAAAATATACGCATATATATATATATATATATTCACGTCTTTGTTAATAAAAGCCAGACTTCTTTTTTTTGAGTTGAAAAATTATGTGTATTAAATACACTAGGCACACACGTTTTGAACAAAACATAGTTGCATACTGGCATTGAAATGCTATGCATGTATATATATGAACACGTTATGCACCTATTGAAGAGCAGGCAATCATTCTTTGGCATGCATTAAAATATTCGTTGCATATATGCTTGCAGTTCATTCGCATGTATATATTTAAAACCAGCGACAACGTGAAAAATATAAATATAGTGCATGCACAAAAATTCGGTTAATTTCGGACTCGTTAATTGAAATATTTGCCGTGGAGTTGCTGTTTGAGAATTGTGATAATTTTGTTGGGCTTTCGAGCCACTATGCTGGACCTTCGGGTCAATTACCAGTACTAGACCTTCGGGTCATTTGTTGGACCTTCGGGTCATTCGTTGGGCAGCAAATATTATGCTGACAGTACTTGGTAGGCTTCGGCCATTTGAGATGCACGTGCGGCGTAGCTTAGACTCGCCATATGCTGGGATCGATCCATTTTATGCTGGTTTTTCTAGTTATCTTATTTGATTTATAGATTTTTGTGTAATTGCTGTTTTGAATTCAATTATGAATTTAGATGATGATTTTGATGATGTTTAATGAAATTACTTCATTTAAACTATGTTGATTATTTATGCTGAATAGTCTCATTCGAGATTATGATTAACTTGATTTAGTGTTGTTTATCATGCACTTATTTCTAAGTTTAAATTAGACTGATCCGTTTATTATTTTCTTTTAAATAATACTCGAGTCAGACCAAGCTATTTCAGGATAGTCGCTATCTCAGATTCAGTTGCTGCTTCAGCTTTTGGGATTTCACCTCATCTTTTGTTTAGGCTTCGGGATGTTACTTTTGGTGTATTTACTCTCATCTCATGTATGTTATGATGACTATGTATATGTATATTTGGTTCATGAGAACCATCGACTGTTGTAGCATGTATCCAGACTTATCTTCCGTTATATATGATATTTCTGTTCTGTGTTATACTTATCTGTGTTGTTGCTATTATGATTTGTTCTGAATTATTAATAAGCCACCGTGGTTTCGCTTTAGATTTGAATTGAATGTATATCATTGGGAGTAATTTAATAAACAAAAAAAATTTACACAACTCCTATCGATGTAATCAATACTCGTCTAAGGCATAACTTACTGATGGTCGCTTCTAACAAGCGTTATTCTTCGCAATAGCAGACGTTATTACCTTATAATAGCCTTTGTTATTGTGAGCATAGAGGTGGGGCGTCACAGTTGGTATCAGAGCTGAGATTCAGAACAAATTATAATAAACACGGAACAGAAGCAGAATGGAACATGTGTTACAACTATTCGAGGGTTTTATTCGTGCCTTTCTAATCTATTCCTTTATTGTTCTTAAACTTTTATCCACCCTAACATGTTGGAATATGTCTAGGAATAGATCTCATATTTCCGTAGTATTCCATTTGTTAAATTCCTTATCATTCTTGTATTGTTTTAACTAATCCTTATCTTCTCTTGTTCTCTCAGCCTATGGCTGGAAGAGGTAGAGGGAAGCGTTCTACTGCAGGCCCGTCTAGTGATACTCATCCGAACGGAGTCTATATGTCAGCTGATCAGTTCATGGAGCTATTTCGGGGTACTCAGCCTCATGTTGCTACTCCCACAGCTCCCACTCACAAGTCTGCCTTCGCCCGCAAGTGTAGTGACTATTCCTACCTTGGAGGCAAGCCTTTAAAGGGATCAGAAAGTGTATTGGAGGTTCAGACTTGGTTGCGCGCTAGTGAGCGCATATTTTCTCGTATGGATCTTTCAGATCATCATCGCGTTCTCATGGCATCTAGCATGTTGCAAGAACATGCGCTTGATTGGTATGAGCTTTTGATTGCGGAAGTTGATGAGTCCTCTCTCTCGTGGGATCAATTTAAGGAACGATTCAAACTCAAGTTCGTTCCTGAATCAGAAAAGGCCAATCTTGCTCGTAGTTTCCTTGAGTTAAAACAAGGAAAGTCCTATGTTTCTGATTATGTTACATCTTTCGAGGCCTTGTCCAAATACGGAGTTGAGTTCATTAACACTCCACGTAAGAAGAATCTTAGATTTGTCAAAGGTTTGAAGAAGTATTTGAAGAAAGTCCTTTTTCTTCAGCTTAAGCTCCCTTTTGAGGAACTTGTTGATTCGGCACTTTGCCTTGAAGCTGTCGAAAAGGAACGTGATAGTAATGATGAGGTTGAAGTTTCTAAGAACCCCAACAAGAAGAAGTTTTCATTTCATAAGCCTAATTCTTCTTCCAACAAGAAGAAGAAGAAGCAAGCTACCTCTAGTTCTCAGCCTAATAGTGCACCTTCTAATCAGAGGGCGTGTTATAATTGTGGTTCTCTGTATCATCTTCACCGTGGTTGTCCTAAGCCTCGCATCTGCCGCTATTGCAAGAAAGAAGGTCATTGGGTTTCTGATTGTCCTACTGCTCCTAAGGGTTTCAAATCTGGGAAGCTTAATGTTGCTAAAGCTTCTGGTGATTCTTCTCAGCCCAAAGGTATTTCTCCTTCTGTTTTGGAAGGTTTTATTTTATTTCATGGCCGTTCTATTAGAGTCCTTTTCGATACGGGTGCATCACATTCATTCGTGTCAAAGGAACTTGTTGATGTTATTCCTTTGGATGTTGTTAGTCTTTGCAACCCTTTGAGGACTGCGAATCCTATTGGAGGATCCCCCACACTTGGTTTGTTATGTTTTGATGTTGAGATTATTCTATGTGGTTTTTCCTTTCATGCGAATTTGCATGTTATGGATCATCTTGGTTTTGATATGATTTTGGGAATGGATTGGCTCGTCCGTTATGAAGTTCAAATCCTATGTCCCGAAAGAACTTTATATCTCAAGCATCCCAATGCTATCGAGCAGTTATCTATTATGTTTTGAGACATGGACCATGCTTTGAATGCTCTCATTTCTTCCTTCGAATCGGAGGATGTCACAGCTAATATTTCGGTTGTTTGTGATTTTTCTGATGTCTTCGAGCCTATTTCGAGTTTGCCACCGAAGAGGGCAATTGAGTTCCGTATTGATCTTATCTCTGGTGCTCATCCTGTCAGTCGTCCTCCCACGAGGATGTCTGCTAAGGAAAATGAGGAACTCAAGGAACAATTATCTAATTGGAAGCCAATCAATTTATTCGTTCTAGCTCATCTCCTTGGGGCACCGCCGTTGTCTTCGTTAAGAAGCCAGACGGTACTCTTAGGCTTTGCATTGATTATCGCAAGCTTAACAAGCTCACTATCAAAAATAGGTATCCATTACCTAGGATCGACGACATGTTCGATCAATTAAGTGGCGCTAAGCTTTTCTTCCAACTCGACCTTGCTACCGGTTTTCATCAGTTACAAGATGCGGAAGATAGCATCCCTCTTACTGCATTCCGCACCCGTTATGGTTCTTACGAATGGCTTGTTATGCCGTTCGGTTTGACAAACGCTCCAGCGTATTTTGTTGATCTTATGAATCGGATATTCCGAGAATATCTCGATAAGTTCGTCTTGGTTTTCATAGATGATATTCTTATTTATTCCAAATCTGAAGCCGATCATATTCAGCATTTGGAGATTGTTTTGAACACTCTTCGTCAGCATCAGGTTTATGCCAAATTCTCCAAGTGTCACTTATGGGAGAATAAGGTGAAGTTTCTCGGTCATATTGTTTCTTCCGATGGTATCTCTGTCGATCCTACCAAGATCGAATCTATTCAGAATTGGAAGAGGCCCGAGACCATTACTGAGATCCGTAGTTTCCTTGGATTGGCAGGTTATTATCGCCGGTTCATTAAGGACTTTTCTTGTATTGCCTTACCGCTTACCACTCTCACGAGAAAAGCTGTTCCTTTTATTTGGTCTAATAAGTGTGAGTTTTCTTTCATGAAGTTAAAAGATCTCCTTACTCATGCTCCTATCTTAGTGGTTCCCGAAGGGAATCATGATCTTGTTGTTTATACCGATGCCAGTGGTTATGGACTCGGTGTTGTTCTCATGCAAAATAATAGAGTAGTTACCTATGCTTCTAGATAACTAAGGCCTAACGAGATTCGTTATGCTACCCATGATTTGGAGTTAGCCGCTATAGTCTTTGCTCTAAAGATTTGGCGACATTATTTATTGGGCGAGCATTTTGTTCTCTTCACTGACCACAAATCTCTGAAATACCTCTTCACTCAGAAGGAATTTAATACAAGGCAACAGCGTTGGCTCGAATTTCTTGCTTCATATGATTTCGATATTCAGTATACCCCTGGTAAGGGTAAGTGAGTTGCTGATGCGCTTAGTCGCAAGCAGCAAGTTGTTGTTTCCATGATGCTAGCAGAGTGGAATATATTGGAAGCTTTATCTCATTGTGATATTAGAGACCGTCCTTCAGCTTCTGATTCTCCCGTGCTTCTATTTTGCATGGGAGCTCGTCCTAGTTTGTTGGATCGTATTGCCAATGCCCAGAAGCAAGATCCAGATCTCTCTTATCTTATTCAGAGTTATAAATCGAAACCCCGAAGTGATGATCTAAAGGATTTCGATATTGATATTCATGGTTGTATTTGGAAGAAGGGAAGGTTGATCGTGCCTAATGTTTCTAATCTTAGAAATGACATTCTTGAGGAATGTCATCGTTCTAAGTGTACTATCCATCCAGGCATTAGTATGATGTATGCCGACATGAAACGCTTATACTTTTGGGAGGGTATGAAGCATGATGTTGCAAGTTATGTGAGTCGTTGCATGACTTGTCAACTTATTAAAGCGGAACACCAACGTCCTAGTGGTCTTTTGCAGCCTCTTGAGATTCCATTGTGGAAATGGGATCAAATTTCTATGGACTTCATTGATGGTCTACCTCGTTCGAGGTCGGGCTATACTAGTGTTTGGGTGATTGTTGACCGATTGACCAAATTAGCCCATTTTATTCCTATCAAGTCCAATCAGACTGCTCCTTTATTGGCTAAGCTTTTTATTAAAGAAGTCGTTCGACTTCATGGTGTTCCTAGTTCCATTGTTAGTGACAGAGATCCGCTTTTTACTAGTGGTTTCTGGCAGAGCCTTCAGAAAGCTTTGGGTACTAAGCTCAATCTCAGTACAGCTTATCATCCACAGTCTGATGGTCAGACTGAAAGGGTGAATCAAGTCTTAGAAGATCTCCTTTGCGCTTGTATTCTTGACTTTGGAGGTAGTTGGGAAGACCACTTATCTCTTGTTGAGTTTTCTTATAACAACAGTTTTCAATCCAGTATCGGTATGGCTCCTTTCGAAGCCCTTTACGGAAGGCCGTGTCGATCACCATCTTGTTGGTTGGAATCCGGCGAAAAGTTAGTTCTCGGCCCCGACTCTATTCGTGAATCTCCTGAGAAGATTGATATTATTAGACAGAGAATGAAAGAGGCTCAGAATAGGCAGAAATCTTATGTCGATCATCGTAGGAAGCCTTTGGAATTTTCTGTAGGCGATCGAGTGTTCATTCATGTTTCTCCGATGAAGGGGGTGGTGCGTTTTAGTAGCTCTGGGAAATTGGCTCCTCGATATGTTGGACCATTTCCTATTACGGAACGCATTGGCCCTGTTGCTTATCGTGTATCGCTACCTATCCAGTTTTCGGGAATTCATGACGTATTTCATGTATCCCAGCTTCGTCGGTGCCTTCGATATCGGATTCTATTATTGATCCTCATGTGTTGCAAGATCTTGAGATCTCACCCGACTTGTCTATGGTGCAAAATCCTATTCGTGTACTAGCTTCGGAGGTTAAACGCCTTAGGAATAAAGAAGTCCCGCTTGTGAAAATTCAATGGTCCGCAAACCCCAAAGATTGCACCTGGGAAACCAAAGAATTCATCGAGCGTTCTTATCCCGGTTTTCTCTCCTCTTCGGGTGGTGGTGAGCATTCTTGATCCATCTTTTCTATTTAAATCTTTGTTGTGATGAATTATTTGTGTTATAGACAACTTCTAATATGAAAATTACGGGGACGCAATTTTTATAAGAGGGGGAGTCTGTAACAACCCTGGTTTTTGGATTACCGATCAAATAAAATTAAAATAGAAATTTTAATTGAGATTTCATAAATAAATAAATTGCAAATTAATTGCAAATCAGAGAAGGACCAAATGGCTTTGTTTGTATTGAAAATAACTAATTTAAGTTATAACTTCTTTTTGGCTCAACAAAAAGGATTTTTGTCATGAATTGCAAGTTGGCTTTCGCGTGTATAGAGAGTGTTGGGTCTAGGCAATTGAAAAATAATTGAAGTTGGATTTAAATCTGGGCAAGCATGTGAATGATTCAAAGTCAGGTTGAACACTTCATAGTGTTAGCGCGTTTGAAAATTTCGTGAATGGCCTTCACATGTGAGGATAGGTCAATTTAAAACAAACAATATTAAACCATATAAACTTGTTAGTGCTTGGGCAATTCTAATGCAAGGCTTCAGGTTGGAAAAATAATACGTGAGAGTAGGCATGCACGTTAGACAAAGATGTAAAAAATAAAACAAACTTGAACACTTTCCTACAGTCATTATTTTATAAATGCAAGCCACGTCCTTTTTCATTCTTGTGCACGTTCTCTCTTAAATGCGAGTGTACAAATTCCTGCCAGCCACATTTTTGTTTTGACTAGTACACTTATTGAAAAAAAAGAAGGCCTTCATCATTCCGTTTTGTTTTGTTTCCAGTAGCTCGGTAAGAGCATTAATGGCAGTTTAAAATTCTAGCTCCAAATTGGTTTAGTTTGTATCAGAGAATGTAACGACCCGGAATTTTCGATCCCGAAAATTCCAGATAGTTAGGAAAAGAAGGAAGAGATAGAAGAAGAAGAAACAGAAAAACAAGTCACAGATTCTCACATTCACAGCGGATCAAAATATAATATCATATAATACCATTTATACAAAGAAACTGTATCAATTACATTACACTTTAATACATCAGAGTTACAACATAAACACAATCACTGGACAGTTAAAATAACTTGTCCCGGATAAATAACAATATGACACAGCGGAAATACACTCCATATGTTCCTACCATCCAGCTCGTCTCCTGAGCTCCAGAACGTCCTTACCTGAAAATCTGTAATACTCGGTCTGACCCGAGCATTACATCAAAGTAACACCCAGGTCAGGCTGGAAACCAGCGTGAGTAAACCCATCTAACATGGAATACAATAACATAAAACTTACATAAAACCCGGGTAACTCGCATCAATTTTACAAATTCACAATTTGTTATTCACATCACTTATTTCACACATCAATTTCTAAGTATCCAAACCTTAGATTAAATGATCCAATTCACTTAGATCATTCCATTCCAGTCTACTGATTTCACAAATCGATCTATAAAGAATCGAAGTGGTTTCGGGTATTTACTGATACCCGACCCCGGTCTCTTCGAGTCCAATGTCAGCTTAACCCAAGTTATTCATGTGAAATATAATTCAAACTTTAAATACAGGATGTCACTTTTACACAGCAATTTATCATAGATACCACATTATCACTGTTTAACCCGTACATATCATATCATAAACATTTCATATCATAAATATCAACCAATCATTCTTAAACAAGATTAATTAGTCAAACCGTTTCTAATCAAGTTAATTATTTTAATCACCTTAAATCTTGCTTACTTAATCGTAATTAATTACAAACCATTAATTAATCATCCCTAAATTATCCTCTCTGATTACATTAAGTAATTGGCCTTTAATTACTTACCCAAAATAAATTTAACTTCCACCTATTCACATAAATTACATTTATCCTCAATTAATTACTCAATCTAATTATTCGATAATCACTTACATTGATTAATTATCCTTAATTTAATCACACTCATTAATTAACTAACCCCTAATTAATTTCCTTAATTAATCAATCCTTAATTAATTACACAAAGTAATTAATCCTTAATTACTTCCATTAAGTAATATTTTAAGTAATTATCCCATTGGTTAATTATCTTAAATCAGTTAACCTTTAATTATTAATTAATTAAACCTTTAATTACTAATTTTAAATTAATTAATCCTTAACAAATTTATCCTTTAATTAACTCTTGATTTCCTTTCTACATTAAATTCAAAATAATTTACCAATTTAAGTTAAATAATCATCACTTCTTAAATCAAATGTTAAATAAACATTCACTATATAAAGAAATATAATTTAAGGAATAGACTCAAAACTTGATTTATTTAGATTTAAAACTTACTTTCTTTTAAAATTTTAAACTGATACATATTTCTTTGGGTCCAACCTGATTTCCACCCGAGTCATGCACCGAGTGTTTTCAAAAGTCTGGTTTTAGTTTAAAATTTTAAAAACTTAACAACCTGCTAATAAACTCTCATACACTCACTCGAAGGCGATCCCGAGAAATCCCCTCCTTTCCCCGAGTTTCTACTCAAGACAACCCATAGTTTCCAAAACCCAAACTCCTCATCCCAAAACCATCGTCAACCTCAAATCAAACGTGCACGTGCACAGGCACCATTACCAGAGCCACCTCCGACCAGCACCGTGATAATCGACACATCTACGTTAACTTCATCGACCCACCAGACCACCCATCTCCGATGAATTCGACAAAAATCGAAAACGAGCTTTCACGTACCCACTGGAACTCAACGCTTCAACGGAAACACCATGCTCCGCCGTTTCAGACCACCGGACACCACGCAACTTCGACCATAGCTCCGTTGATCTTCCACGCACCATTTCCCATCGTCCCGTTCCACTCGATGCACCGATGTCGACGAATTAGCCTCACATCCCTCGTCGTTCAAAACCTGACATCGAACCCTAGTTCGACGTCATTCATCCACCACAACAAACTTGAACTCCAGCGAATAATTTTCATATGACCATCCATATACCAGCTATCTCCAAACTCAGGCTTGACAACCCTAACACTCCCGATCAACGGAATTCGACAAAAACCCATAAAACGATCATCTCGAGAAATCTCGACATTCACATGCTTAAAAATCGTGAAATTACATTCTAAAATCATCATTTGTTATCACGAAACTGATTATGGAATTAAAACATGAAATTAAGTTTATTGATTTTCGACATATACATATATTTTTACTGCCTTGTCCTATTTTGAAAGAATACTAAATCTTAAATTCTTGAAACTATTTTTATAATCAAGATCTTGCTAATTTGAACATATTTTGTTTAAGCATCCAAGCCTAAAAGGGACTGTGGGGTGAGATCTTGAAATTTGAACGGGTTTGAAACTTGAAATCTGGAACAGAAGCATGCACACTCAAATTCTAAATGTATACAGACATGCAAGCAAAACTTCATCTATACCAACTTTTCACATCACATTTTCAAGCATCAATCACATATAAACCAGCTATAACAGGTAGTTTGCTCACCTTTATAATGTTTGAACAGAGAACAGAGAAAGCCTGTAAACTTCGTCTTTGAACTGGAAATTTTGAACAGCTACTATGATTCGAATGATGTTTATACTTTGAAAAGATGAAGTTGCTTATTTCTTATACTCTGGTTTTCTTATGTTTGCTGAACGAACTAGAATAGAAAGATGGTCACATATATATAAAAGAGGACAGGATGTATAAGGAAGGTTGTAACTGGTTTAGCTGTTTTCTTATCTTTGTTTTGATTGATCAGATTTTCCCTTCTGAAATGTAAAGATTTTTAAAAGTTTGAAATGACAAAATTTTGGCTTGAGATGATGGCAATTAATGCACCGGTTTCCCTATTTGTTTACTGTTTGTACCAAAAATGGGCACAACACTCTTCGGGAGTTATTTGAAGAGATAAAATGAAGAACGTAAATGTAAAACAGAGATTATCTAACAAAAACTCCAATAAACAGAATTGTAAATTGCAAAGACAAGCGATTTAGAGTGGTTCGGCGTTTTGCCTACGTCCACTATGAAGTTTGATGATTTTATTGCTCGATACTTGAAGATTACAATTCTTTATACTGTAATACAACTGAATTTATATGCTAAGTCTCAATCTAAAGCAGCGGCGGTGTTCTGGAGTAAATCTGGCAGAATCTGGGCGCTCTTCAGTACTTAGAATTATCCGACCCCCCTTCTGAATGACTAGGGGCTCTATTTATAGATGTAGGAGGTTGATATTTCGCCTAAAATGAGGGGAGACCAGTTCTGGTACGTCAAGGGGCCCACATGGCCGAAATCTGGAGATCCGGGCCCACTTTGGGATCGATTCGACCCATGGTTCGAATCGATCAAGAAATCATCCAATCGAGCTGAAATTTGGTGTGAACATTCTTCATCATGCGCTTAAGCTTCTGTGAAAATTTCATGGTATTTGGACTTGTAGAACTCGAGTTATGATCGATCCAAGATTGCATTTCTAGTGAATTTGGACACTTCGAATCGATCCTTCGACTCGATTGGGTCGAATCGATGCTTGCTGTGACGTGGCGCGCGTGCTTCTCGCATCGATCCGCTTTTCACTCCGGGTTGATTGGTTCGAATCCCTTGGTTTTAGTCGCGTTTATCTGGTGGACTCGAGATGTTGGACTCGAAGACTCACTCTCTTCGAATCGATGGAGACGGTACTTGTTTGAATCGATCTAGATGCGCTACTGTAGATTGATTCGAAGTTGTTTTATCATAGGGATTCGAAGGCAATGGAGTCGGAGCAACCCTTAAATGTATGGATTCGAAGGTCTTCTACCTCTATGGATTCGAACAGAGGGCACGCTTGATGAGGTCGAAGCTAAGCTACTTCTCCTGGATTCGAAGCAAGGTTATGCTCCCTGGACTCGAGGCACTTTCTCTCTATGGATTCGAACCGAGGTTGGATTTCCTGGATTCGAAGTAGTATACGTCTGATGGATTCGAACTAAGACCGGTCTACTCCATCTTTTGTCGATGATATCTTGAGCATACGACCTCGGATTGACTTGAAACTTGGATCATTGGTTCCCACGGCTTTGCTTGACGTGCCTTATCAATTGTAGCCCGATCCGGACTCGGACAAATTTCATCGATATCCATAGCGATCCTTGCGCGTAGCTGGTCTTCGAGACGATCTGTCACCGGTTTCTAGCTAAGCCCTTGGTGTCACGGCCTTGCCAAAAGGTGGGATAACATTTGCCCCCCAAAGTACGTCTTGTGTAAACATGACGTGCTTTGACAAGCTGCAGTCTCTTACTGGACGGCTATGACATGCTTTACCGAAAGTTGCATTCTGTATCGCAGTAATCGACCGTCGTATAATTGTGACTGGCTGTTAGGTTTTTGAGTCATGACGAGATGAACATTTGATCCCTATAGATGATAAAGATCAAAACATTAGTCAGAAATACGTGCATACGTGTATTATCTTGACTTTGGTTAATGTTGCGTGATCGCAAGTCGTTGTCAGTTCGGTTTGCTACCGAAATCTGCATCGGTCCTCTCCTGAACCGGTTTGAGACTCGAGTTAAAACATCGCTTTTATGATTGTCTTATGATCATCCCCTTGTATCGATCCTCTCCTGAATCGCCATAGAGAGTTGATGATCAATTTTTCATATTGAAACGATTCGTCCATTTGATCGGTGGTATTTGATGGATTCGAAGCCATGCTTCTTCGAATCGATGGCCTTCGAATCGTGTGTTTGAGGGACCTCGTGCTTCGAATCGATATGACTTTCAATCCAGCCTCTGTTCGGTTACTCCTTCGAATGATAATGCATCGAATCGATACTGTGTGGATTCGATGTGGTTGTCTGAGTTGTTGGAGTCGAACGTTTTTTTAGGGACACTCTTGCTTTGTACTTCGTATCGATGAACCTATTGTATATTGGATAGATGGATACGAAGGACGGCCTTGGATTGGTGACTGTCACTGTTTCCCCCGATTCGATAGAAACTCTTTAGTGATCGATTCGAGAGCATCATTCGAATCGAAGTGACTGTAAACCTGGGATGGCCGGTCTACTTTTACCGGGATGCGAATCGTCATTTTTCCCCTATATATACCGGGGTCCTATTCATTTCTCACTTTTTACTTTTACCATTTCTTCAGCTGTTTCTTCGAACCGATCTCCCAGAGCTAAAACTCACGAGCTTTCCACGAATCAATCGAATTCGTCCACGCTTCCACTCGCAATCGAATTAGGTAACTAAAGGATTGATTCGAGATGAAAATATTAGAATTACCTTCGTCTTCGAAAATTCTGAGTGGTGAGATTTGAATGGAGTGGGTCGACTCGATGGGGCTGAGGAACGAAATTATTCGAGTCGTATCGGCTGAGAGTGTTGTCTTTCTCTGCTTCGCATCGATCCAGGAACGAGTGATTCGAATTGTTTTCTGATGCATAGCTTCGAATCGATTCTTGCAAAGGAAGAAAGGGCCTCGTGTCGATCGATTCGATGTAACTATACCTTGATCGATTCGAAGGTTTCGAAGGTCGACCGATTCGAAGTCATTCAGCGCCTATGGATTCGAGGCGCTTCTCCATCCCGAAGTACATCGAGTCGATCCATATGGATTCGAAGCACATCGAGTCGATTTGATGGATTCGAAGCACATCGAGTCGATTTGATGGATTCGAACGCTTTTAGTTTAGAGAACCCAACTTTTATGACTTGTTCTAACTTCTGAACTACGACTAATCCCAAGTTGGACTTTGACGATCTTAATGTACTTTAGCATATTTGACTCCGACGAGCTTCGGCCTTGCATAATTGAACCCGACTATAGGACTATACTTGACTTCCTTTTGAAGCTCGTCGATGGAACCATGACTTAACCAATAATATGACCAATAACCAATAGCATGACGGTCAGCGATGACGGTCGTTCCCAGTCTTGATTCTCAGAGTTTCGTCATTCGTACACCCCGTTTTAACCTGTAGAATCTGCTTAAGTTATGCACAACACTTGCACTGCACAACACGTTTATACACTTCACACTGGGGAATGCACGGGCTCTGTATGTACTTAACGTTTCTTTATGATGAGTTAGCTAATTATGGAATCTTCGAGCTCCCAACAACAAGAAGTACAGAGCTCGACTCCTCCGGTGCTTGAGATTCCCGATATTCCTGCCGATGTAATCGATCCAGCTCCAGATGAATTGCCAGAGGCTATATTTATTGAGGACCCTGTTGATTCGGTTCAATCTAACATCTTCGAATCCTTATTGGGCCGAATTTGCTTGAAACATAACATATCTCTGGACGATGTGTTATTACCCAGTCCCGCTGATAGACCGCACAATCCGCCCGAAGGATATACAGCTTTCTATCGTCATGCTTGCGCGGCCGGAACTCTCCCTCCTTTCAATCAATATATCAGAGGGATGCTATCATATTTAGGAATCGCTCCTTCACAACTTCATCCCAACGGGCACACATTGCTGAACAGTGCCTTTGTCATATTTATGGACTGTCTCTTTCGCCCGCCAAGGCCCACCGAGATCAGACACATATTTAACTTCAAGAGTAGGGGTGATAGCCCGTCTTTTACATTTTTGGAGGCAGTTAGGAATTGCCAAGTTATAGTTGGAGCTTGGACCCGACTGAGTTATTTCAAGAACGAGTGGTTCTATGTTCGGTGCCCTCCGGGTTTCGCTAGGCGATGGTTGTCTAGACGTAAGCGCCTTAACCTGTTTTCTTGTCCAATAGCTCTTTGGTGTTAAAATTGACATTTCATTCCCTTTACAACCATTATCTCCAGACCCGATGGAGGGCGTTTCAAGGGTATCGTCCGAAGTCTTCAAGAAGTTCCAAGCGAGTTGAGACATATTGACTCGGTGCTGAACGATTATAACTTAAGAATTCTTGGTTTGATCGACATCAATCAAAGTATAGTCGTCGAGGGATTGGCAAAGCCTGCCTCCAAGAAGGAAGATAAGAAGAAAACCAAGAAGAGAAAGGTGAAGAAGTCGTTCGGAATCAGAATAATCGAGGCGAGTGACGAAGAAAGAACCCACACAGATTCGGAGCCGATGGCTGATCTCTCGGGAAACTTTGAAGAATCGGGAGAAAAACGGAAAGGCAAGGCCGCCGTTTCCAAAAAACTTAAGTCCAAGGGGGGGAAATTTGTAGATGTGTTTCTTCCCGCTTCCGGAGTCATGATTTCTGAGGCCGCCCCTTCTCATTCGAGAGATTCTTTCAAAGGGCTTGACAATATTCCTATCCCAGATTATATATCGATTTCTCATAATCCTGGGTTGGAGGAATTTCAAGATGTCTTAAATATGAACGAGCCCTTTCCTTTAAGTGCGGTCAACACCTCCGGTCGGTTTGGGGGTTTACACATTTACACACACTTCCACAGCACTTCATGACTTTTGAATAGTAAGCATTGCTTTATCGGATCCTAACCCATAATCCTTCTTTATCGCAGGTGAAATGTCAGGCAGAGGCTCCACTTTGGATAGGCTCCGGAACGTGTGCCAATCTTCTCCATTTTATGATTCCCGCAGAAGAGAGACAGACAGGGAACATGGGCGAGGCTATTCAAGTCAAGAACGTTATGATAGAGATAGAGATTACTCGCGTGGCCGTTCTGGCTATGATTATTCTGACAGAGACCGGGGATACCAGTACCGACCCCGATCTCGCTCTCCTCCGCCTCCTAGGGCCCCAGTAGACCTCCCAGGGCCTTCTCATCAGCAGCAGCCGCCTTCGCAATCTTCTCGGCCTGATGCTCAACGGCCAAGAATGGAACCGACAGCAGCCGCTATAATAGAACAAGCTCCGGCTGAGTTGACAAGTGAGGGAGCTGCTAAACTCGCCCAAATGAAAAATGACTACCCTGAAATTTGCATGGATGGCTATGTCTTCCCTCCTAACTTTAAAAGAATTCCTTCGGACGCTGAGACCACTGCTCATAGTTATATCCGCGACTTCTATGCTCAGTATAAGGAGTGGTACAAGGCAGCCGTGAAGGCTTCTAGAGTAGCTTTTGACCGGGCGAAGATTATTGCTGAACGTGATGCTGACATTGTTAAACAGAAACGCATCATTCAGGTTCTTCAATCCGAAGTGGAGACGTCCTGGAAGTCAGAGCTTGAAACACTTCAGAAACATGAGGATGTCGTGGCCAAACTGGCGAGGATGCAACAGGAACACTGCGCCACGGTAGAAGAGATGGGCCACCGCAACACCACCATTGCAGCTGAGCGAGACTTAGCCGTTAAAGAGCTGAACGAGCTCAAGGCCAAATTCACTGAAATGGTGAAGGAGAAGGACGATGCAAACGCCACTGCTCAAGAGGCTTGCGACCAAACAGTATCTCTCAGGGCCGAACTTGCTGCGGTGGCGGTCAAGGCTAAGTCTGCGGAAGCAGAAATTCAAGAAAAGATTTTGGAGGAGTGGTCCAGGCTAGATGCTGAGTTTGATGATCTCTTAGTCACGTACAACGCTAATGTGCTGGAACACAGAAATTTAGCGTGGCTGGGAGATGACTCCATGATCTTGTACAATGCCTGGACCCGGCTGGTGGATGAAAAGAGAGCAGCGCATCCAGATGAAACACTTGACGACTTTGAGCTGGAGATGCGTTTGCTCACCGAGGATGAGAGGAAGATCCTTCATGAGGCGGTGATCTCTATGGCGAAAGAAAAGCTTGGTGTTCAATCTCTAGAGACAGGCAAAGGCTCGGGGATCACGCATCACGAGGCAAGTGTTGAAGCTGTAATTCCAACATTGTCCGAAACCACTGGTGCGGTAGATCCCCAGTCTGTTCCTGCATATAATCCTGACCAACCGTTATTATCTTCCGCCGATGATTCTGCCCACGTTTCGGTCCAGACTAAGGAAGGTATTTGAACGCTTCTCGTAGTTTAGTTGTGAAGAACCTTAAGCAACACACTTGGTTAACAATCTTCGCTTTGTCGCATTTCAGTGACTGAAGCCGTTGTTTCTGCGCCTCTTGCTCTATCAGTTCCACATCAAGCACAAGGGGTTGTTTTTACTGAAGCCATCACGACTTCTACCTTGATCGGCGAAGAGGGAGATGCAAATATGTTTTCTTTCAGCGCTCAAATGATTGAGGAGCTTCTTAATGAGCCCATCGATCCCTCCGTCAACCCGTCCGATGCTGTGAGTGGGGCTGCTCCGGCCGTTAGTTCATCTATGCCAGCTATTGGCACATCCGATGCAGCCCAAGTATCCCATGAGGACGACATTATTGCTGAGATTGATGCCGAGATGGCAGCAGGGAATGCTGTTATGAATCCGCTCGGGCCTGCCCCGTTAATGGTGATTTCACCGGGCGGTACTGTAGTGATTGAAACTGCTCCTGTCCCTCCTCCTGCTACTACTCCTATGCCTCCAGCTCGACCTCCTAGAAGAATTTCCGTCGCCTCCAGTTCTGAGGAAGACGTTGACATTATATCGCTGTTGGAGGGCAAGCCTGAAAAGAGTAAGCGGGTGAGGAGAAAATCAGGCAGCGGATCTGGTGGAGCTACCCCGAAGAAGAAGATAAGGAAGAAGAAAGATTGAACTCCTTCTTTAAATCTCTGTTGCGTAGGGTAGCATTTTGTTGAGTCTTCTATAGCCGTGTATAGATGTGGATTCGGCTCCCACTAGCAGAATTTTTTTTTTAAACACTTTGTAATCAGATTCTTTTTGTTGATAGTGGAAATGAAAATTTATTCCCTTTCTGTCTTCAACTTGTTATGTGTTATGGTTCTGCCCCCAGTATTGGGGATAAGTATGGAGTTGACGTATGTTTATACTCCGCCTCGCACTTTGGGAGTACGGAGTTGAGTAATGTTTATATTCCAGCTCGCGCTCTCGGAGTCTGGAGTTTGTTGATATTTATACCCAGCTGGCGCTCTCGGAGTACTCTGGGGTTTTGTGAATGTTTATACTCCGTCTCGCTCTCTGGGAGTACGGAGTTGAATGAATGTTTATACTCCGCCTCGCACTCTGGGAGTACGGAGTTAAGGAATGTTTATACTCCGCCTCGCACTCTGGGAGTACGGAGTTAAGTAAAAAGTTTGTACCCAGCTCGCGCTCTCGAAGTACTCTGGGATTTAGGAAAATGTTTATACTCCGCCTCGCACTCTGGGAGTACGGAGTTAAGTAAAAGGTTTGTACCCAGCTCGCGCTCTCGGAGTACTCTGGGATTTAGGAAAATGTTTATACTCCGCCTCGCACTCTGGGAGTACGGAGTTAAGTAAAAAGTTTATACCCAGCTCGCGCTCTCGGAGTACTCTGGGATTTTGTAAATTTTTATACTCCGCCTCGCACTCTGGAAGTACGGAGTTGAATGAATGTTTATACTCCGCCTCGCGCTCTAGGAGTACGGAGTTAAGAAAATGTTTATACTCCGCCTCGCGCTCTGGGAGTACGGAGTTAAGAAAATGTTTATACTCCGCTTCGCACTCTGGGAGTACGGAGTTAAGTGAAGGGTTGTCGTGTATCAACCCATTTCTTGGCCGGATGTGATGGCTTGCCCCCGAGCTCGGGTTTCATTTAATGAGTGGTTGATTTCTTCACAGCCACTCCCTACTTGAATAAATCCCATTGTGTAATGGAATTTAGCTCTTCGTGCATCGTGATGTTGTACATTGTATTTAATGAATCACAGCTCTGGCTCGAAGAGATGGCATTTTATTGCTGAAATAAGAAAACATGGCAAAGTCAGTTGCCTTATTACAAATTCTAATTTCGAAATGCAGAAACAAAATTTAAAATAGAATTTAAACTAAATAAATAAACATAGCCTGTTATTTGGAGTAGCGACGAAGACTTTCGCTATTTCAGGCCCTTGGTAAAGTTAGACCATCAACGGCTGCTAACTTAAATGTATCATCCCCGAGTTCTTGCTTAATTTCGTGTGACCCTCTCCATGTTGGTCTTGCGTGTGGGAGTGCCGGATATTCTTTTTTAATGACAATCTCGTTGCGTTCAAAAGTTTTAAGTCGGTCCTCGGCATTGCATAATCGGGCGACTCAATTTTGGCGTATGATTGTTCTCAAGTCAACCTGGTCGCCCTGGACGACTCCAACTCCGTTGACGGTAGGGAACTTTAAGGTTAAGCACCACGGGGCAATTACGGCTCTGAATTCAGCAAGGGCAGGTCGTCCTAAGAAAGCGTTGTATGGCGAGACTATGTTCAACACAGCGAACTGTAATGTCCGAACTCACCTATGTTCCTTGGATCCCAACCTAACTGGTAACTTCACCATCCCAATAGGTATGGTAGCGCTACCGTTGAATCCATGGAGGTGAGTTTGGCAAGGTTCCAAATCCCTGGCTTTCATCCTCATTTGATTATAAGCATGTATAAAAAGGATATTCACAGAGCTCCCGCAGTCAATCAGTATCCTCTTCATCCAAGCTGGACCTACTTGTGCCGATATCACGAGTGGGTCAGTAGTCGGGCTTCCGACATAATCAATATCGTTGTCTCGGAAAGTGATGTCGTTAACTACCGCTCTCTTTCGTTTGATCGAAAGTTTATTGTCCAAGTTATCATCATACACAAAGTCTGTTCGTCTGGCTAAGTTGTTATATGATTTCATTTCTTCCCAGCTTCGCTTCGCTGGACGAGGATTATCACTTACAACATTAATTACCAGTCTTCCTCCGACACGACCTGGTTCTTCCTGTCTTTCTGGATTCTGTACATGATTTTGATTTGAGGGGCCCGCCCCCTCAGACTGCGGTGCCCGCACAAACTGGTCTAACTTCCTCTCCCTGATCAACTTCTCGATGAGGTCCTGCAAGTGTCGACATTCGTTGGTATTGTGGCCATAACTTTCGTGGAATCTACAGAACTTCCCCGTTTGAATCTGCCTCTCCGACGATTGCTTCGGAGCCGGCTTCTTGTATTGCATAGTATTGCAAGTCTGTAGGTACACATTTTCCAATGATGTATTCAATGGTGTGTAATTATCGAACATTGGAGCCTCACGCCGTGGGCCTCGATTTGAGTCTCTTTTCTTATCTTGACCACTGTTGCCTCTTGGCTGAGTTTGTTTATTCTGGATATTTAATTGAACTTTTCCGGAATTTTCACCGGACTGTTTAACTGCTACATTGCTTTGTATTCCTTCACTTCCGGGCTTCGCATCGTCCTGCTTCCTAGACTGTTTCGCGTCCTCTTGCCGTAAGAATTGAGCGGCTTTGGAGTAGAAACGGTCCAACGATGCGGGTGGTTTTCCGGCTAACCAGTTTCCAAATTCGGAATCAGGATCAATTCCCTTTGTCAATGCCATTAAAATCGAGTTATCGTTGGGATTACTAATTTCCACACATGCCGCATGGAATCTCTCCAAGTAACGCCTTAGTGTTTCCCCACGAGCTTGGGTAACACTGGACAGGGTGTTAACATCTTTGGGTCTAGCGACATGCATGCGAAATTGTTCAACAAATTTCTTAGCCAATTGGTCAAATGAAGAGATAGATCTTGGAGGTAATCTTGTAAACCACATTGTTGCAATTCCTCCCAGTGAGATGGGGAAACTTCGACATTTCACTGCATCGTCGGCCCTTGCGGCGCTCATTGACCATTCATATTTCAATATGTGCTGATTGGGATCAGAATTTCCTTCGTACATAGGGAGAGTTGGCATTCTGAATCGCCGAGGAGGTTCAGCGTATAGTATCTCGTCCGTGAAAGGAGTATGACTTCTAGAAATCCCCCAATCGTCGTTGGTAAGACCTTGGCTTTCGCGGATCATATGACGTATCATAGTCGAGATGTCTGGCATTGCTACGTTTTGAGCATGCTGAGCTAAGGTGTGGTCGGGTTCCACAGTGCGAGTTTGGACCGGGCGCTGTCGACGGTCCAAGTTTCGCCTCCTTGGCTCAGCATCTTCTGGGACGTATGGTTCAGAAGTACGTTCCTGCTGTTGATTACCTGAATCTGGAAGATGTCGGGTATCAACCCTTGTTTCTACTGTGGCAGCCGTGACATGATTGTCCGTAGTATATTGTGGAGTACGACCACCTCGTGTTGATGGCCCAGCCTGGAAGCTGGTTGACGGTCCTGTTCTCAACTGTCCGACAGTCAGGGCGGGTTGATATCCAGCAGCCTAAGCATGACTTCCGTCCAATCGGGGACGGGTAGATCTATGATGATAGTCAGATGAGGCAGAGCTTTCAGTGGATGAGCGGGAAACATCATCCCTTCTGGACCTCCTACAGCCCTGGCGGTTCAGTTGGTTTGTTAATTCAACATTAGCACGCAACTGTTCGGCCAATTGTTGCCGACTTTGAGTCAGCTCTTGAAGCAACATATGGAATTCTTGTCTGGTGATTGGTCCAGACGGTTCTGAATGAGCGACGTTGTCTTGGTTGGATGGTTGCTGTTGAGCAGAATTCTGTCCATCCCTACCTTCTTGTCCAGCAGCTGTAGAAGTGGTTCTTGTGCTAACCATTTTGAATGATGAATCCTTTTCCTAGACTTTATGCAAATCTGAATAGAATGGAAGGATGATGAATTAGAGATCTAGATCTTCCTCTTGGATTTGTGCAATCCGGTATCGATGGTAGATCCAAGGAGCAGGAGAAAAAAGCTGGTTTTTTCTCAGTGAAAGCACCAAAGTGTTTGTACCAAAAATGGGCACAACACTCTTCGGGAGTTACTTGAAGAGATAAAATGAAGAATGTAAATGTAAAACAGAGATTATCTAACAAAAACTCCAATAAACAGAATTGTAAATTGCAAAGATAAGCGATTTAGAGTGGTTCGGCGTTTTGCCTACGTCCACTATGAAGTTTGATGATTTTATTGCTCGATACTTGAAGATTACAATTCTTTATACTGTAATACAACCGAATTTATATGCTAAGTCTCAATCTAAAGCAGCGGCAGTGTTCTGGAGTAAATCTGGCAGAATCTGGGCGCTCTTCAGTACTTAGAATTATCCGACCCCCCTTCTGAATGACTAGGGGCTCTATTTATAGATGCAGGAGGTTGATATTTCGCCTAAAATGAGGGGAGACCAGTTCTGGTACGTCAGGGGGCCCACATGGCCGAAATCTGGAGATCCGGGCCCACTTTGGGATCGATTCGACCCTTGGTTCGAATCGATCAAGAAATCATCCAATCGAGCTGAAATTTGGTGTGAACATTCTTCATCATGCGCTTAAGCTTCTGTGAAAATTTCATGGTATTTGGACTTGTAGAACTCGAGTTATGATCGATCCAAGATTGCATTTCTAGTGAATTTGGACACTTCGAATCGATCCTTCGACTCGATTGGGTCGAATCGATGCTTGCTGTGACGTGGCGCACGTGCTTCTCGCATCGATCCGCTTTTCACTCCGGGTTGATTGGTTCGAATCCCTTGGTTTTAGCTGCGTTTATCAGGTGGACTCGAGATGTTGGACTCGAAGACTCACTCTCTTCGAATCGATGGAGACGGTACTTGTTCGAATCGATCTAGACGCGCTACTGTAGATTGATTCGAAGTTGTTTTATCACAGGGATTCGAAGGCAATGGAGTCGGAGCAACCCTTAAATGTATGGATTTGAAGGTCTTCTACCTCTATGGATTCGAACAGAGGGCACGCTTGATGAGGTCGAAGCTAAGCTACTTCTCCTGGATTCGAAGCAAGGTTATGCTCCCTGGACTCGAGGCACTTTCTCTCTATGGATTCGAACCGAGGTTGGATTTCCTGGATTCGAAGTAGTATACGTCTGATGGATTCGAACTAAGACCGGTCTACTCCATCTTTTGTCGATGATATCTTGAGCATACAACCTCGGATTGACTTGAAACTTGGATCGTTGGTTCCCATGGCTTTGCTTGACGTGCCTTATCAATTGTAGCCCGATCCGGACTCAGACAAATTTCATCGATATCCATAGCGATCCTTGCGCGTAGCTGGTCTTCGAGACGATCTGTCACCGGTTTCTAGCTAAGCCCTTGGTGTCACGGCCTTGCCAAAAGGCGGGATAACATTTACATACCTATTATTATATTTTTGTTGTACATATAGATATTTTGTATGAAGACTTCTAGATTGAATAATTTATATATACATGTTTGTCTGGTATTATTTTACACAGCAGATTCACCCAATTCAATTTAGTTCAATCAATACTAGCATGGACTAAATTTTGTCTTAAAGCTTAAAAGAGAAGTTACTCACCTGAAACCAGATTAAACAGGGGACACGCCCTCTTATTGTTGGAAGCTATCAGCCTGGATATTGTTTCCAGAGTCTTGCTTTGTTAATAATAATAGTTTTGATCAAGTTGCTGTTAATTATGTTCAAGTTGTAGCTTTTCCTTTCTTTTATTTTCTATTCTTTTTCGATACTCGGATTTACTGATGGACGAATGAAAACAGGAAGTGATATATATAAAAAGAGAGTGAACAGGTTTGAAAAATTATACTGATACCAGATTTTATATTGTACTGTTAGATTTTATTGGTACATTGATGAGCAGAGATTTTTATTTGTTTCATGTTTCTTCTTTTCTTTTGTCTTATATTTTCTTTGCTTTGGTCTTATTACTTTGTCATATAAATACATTTCTATTTTTAACATGATATTAGGATTTATTCTAAAGTATTTACTTTTTTACAAATAGCTTACCTTATATGTATATTTATTTTAACTTAGATATTAATTGTCTTGTATGTCTACATTCATATATTTATATTTTGTTTATTTTGTTTTGTTTATTTTGTTTTGTATACTTTGTATTTTATTTTATTTTTGTCCTTCTTATAATTGTCAACTTAAACCTTTATTTCTAAAGTTTATATATTTCTTACATAACCTATCAACACTTAATTTAAAGGTTATTTAGTGTTAAACTTGTCAATATCATAATTTCTTCCAATACACGCATAATATGTTTTATTTTTAACATAATAAGTTGTATTTTAAATTAATTAAATTAAATATTTATTAAACTAATACTGTCAAAAATCCTGGGATGTCACAGAGAATTTGTGCGTAAGGGGTAAAGGTAATCCATTTTATAAACCAAGTATATATTCATCCATTTGCTGTTTTCCCCAATTTGGGTACTACAAAAATCAAACTCTTTTTTTTATGTGTGTTTTTGTAGCTTCTAGTGGTTCTAAAGCTTTGTAGAGAACAAAGCTCGGATCTTGGTTGCTAATTGGTCCTGGAATCAATTATATGTGAGTGTAAACTCACACTTCTAACAATGACTATGGCTGCCGGTTTTTGAATATGTTGTTTTGTTGTTTATATTGGTTTGCAACTTTTCGTTAGTTAAGTTGTTTATGTGTTTTTATGTGTACACTTGCAATGCACTGGACCATTAAAGTACGTAGCATGCACTAGATTAGGGAAGTTCATGTTTTATACATATATGAATGTATGAAAGCAAGCACGCCCAGTTTTCATGAATCCTAGTATGCAAGCACGGATCACGTCATGTTTATATTTTGCAAAATTTTGTTTATACATCCCCATTTGTTTGATGTACACGTGTATATGAAGTGTAATTAGGTGTGACGAAATTCAAGCCCAGGCACACGTTAGTAGGCACACGTTAGTTGCAATTAAGTGTGTATATATATATGTTTCATGTCTGCATTCTAATTTTCGAAAATGAGGCCCAGGTCTTAAAACTTTCTGTTGCAATATATATATGGATTAGTTTCAATTTTTGGTATGCAGGTATTCACGTTTCATGCCACATTTTAATATGGCACTTTCGTAATTTGCATGCCAAGCATCACATGTATGTGTATTTTGCAAGTACATATTTTAGAATAAATTCGTTTGGAAAAATATACGCATATACATATATATATATACATATATATATATACATATATATATATACATATATACATACATATATACATATATACATATATATATATATATTCACGTCTTTGTTAATAAGAGCCAGAATTCTTTTTTTTTTTTTTGAGTTGAAAAATTATCCCCATTTGTTTGATGTACACGTGTATATGAAGTGTAATTAGGTGTGACGAAATTCAAGCCCAGGCACACGTTAGTAGGCACACGTTAGTTGCAATTAAGTGTGTATATATATATGTTTCATGTCTGCATTCTAATTTTCGAAAATGAGGCCCAGGTCTTAAAACTTTCTGTTGCAATATATATATGGATTAGTTTCCATTTTTGGTATGCAGGTATTCACGTTTCATGCCACATTTTAATATGGCACTTTCGTAATTTGCATGCCAGGCATCACATGTATGTGTATTTTGCAAGTACATATTTTAGAATAAATTCGTTTGGAAAAATATACGCATATACATATATATATATACATATATATATATATATTCACGTCTTTGTTAATAAGAGCCAGAATTCTTTTTTTTTAGTTGCAATTAAGTGTGTATATATATATGTTTCATGTCTGCATTCTAATTTTCGAAAATGAGGCCCAGGTCTTAAAACTTTCTGTTGCAATATATATATGGATTAGTTTCCATTTTTGGTATGCAGGTATTCACGTTTCATGCCACATTTTAATATGGCACTTTCGTAATTTGCATGCCAGGCATCACATGTATGTGTATTTTGCAAGTACATATTTTAGAATAAATTCGTTTGGAAAAATATACGCATATACATATATATATACATATATATATACATATACATATATATATATATACATATATATATATATCTATACATACATATATATATCTATATTCACGTCTTTGTTAATAGAGCCAGAATTCTTTTTTTTTTTTGAGTTGAAAAATTATGTGTATTAAATACACCAGAGCACACACTTTTTGAACAAAACATAGTTGCATACAGGCATTGAAATGCTATGCATGTATATATATGAACACGTTATGCATCTATTGAAGAGCAGGCAATCATTCTTTGGCATGCATTAAAATATTCGTTGCATATATGCTTGCAGTTCATTTGCATGTATATATTTAAAACTAGTGACAACGTGAAAAATATAAATATAGTGCATGCACAAAAATAAGGGTCCGGGCCATTTTTTTTCTATTTCATTATACGTGCGTGCAAGTATGTATTGCACGTAAACAAGTCCAGGCTGTACAATATTATACATATATAAGTAGTGTAGACCAATGATTATTTTATTTGAACCGTGGTTTTGTTTTGAACGTATTTTGTTGCCGTTATTTTTATAACGGGTTTTTACCCCGGTGTTTATATTTGAAGCGTGTTGTTTTGATGAGATTTTTGGCGAATAAAACTACTGTTGTTTTGACTTCAGTAACCGCCAATTTAAAGTGAGTTTTCAAGCGATTATCTTGCAACCGAGGAAACCCACAACGTTGATTTTATATCCGTTTTTACGGTGTTTTATGAAGCGCGATTTCCTTGTCGAAATTGCTATAGAAGTTGCTGTTTTAATCACGTGTTTTCAAATCGTTTTAAAATATATTTGTTTCCAAAATTTCACGGTTTACGCTTTCAAAGGAATGAGAAATCGATTTAAACGCTTCAGCAAAATTAAGGGCTGTGAACCCTTATTTTTACTGATTTGGTTAATTCCGGACTTGTCCATTTGAGAACGTAGAATTGTTTATATAAAATACACAATTTTGCACTTTCAAGGAAACGATGATGAGATTTAAACGACTTAGCAAAAGTGCGGAATATGGAACCACGCTTTTACTAATTCGGTTAATTTCGGGCTCGTTAATTGAAATATTTGCCGTGGAGTTGCTGTTTGAGAATTGTGATAATTTTGTTGGGCTTTCGAGCCACTATGCTGGACCTTCGGGTCAATTACCAGTACTAGACCTTCGGGTCATTCGTTGGGCGCCAAATATTATGCTGACAGTACTTGGTAGGCTTCGGCCATTTGAGATGCACGTGCGGCGTAGCTTCGCCATATGCTGGGATCGATCCATTTTATGCTGGTTTTTCTAGTTATCTTATTTTGATTTCTAGATTTTTGTGTATTGCTGTTTTGAATTCAATTACAAATTTGGATGATGATTTTGATGATGTTTAATGAAATTACTTCATTTAAACTATGTTGATTATTTATGCTGAATAGTCTCATTCGAGATTATGATTAACTTGATTTAGTGTTGTTTATCATGCACTTATTTCTAAGTTTAAATTAGACTGATCCGTTTATTATTTTCTTTTAAATAATACTCGGGTCAGACTGAGCTATTTAAGGATAGTCGCTATCTCAGATTCAGTTGCTGCTTCAGCTTTTGGGATTTCACCTCATCTTTTGTTTAGGCTTCGGGGTGTTACTTTTGGTGTATTGACTCTCATCTCATGTATGTTATGATGACTATGTATATGTATATTTGGTTCATGAGAACCATCGACTGTTGTAGCATGTATCCAGACTTATCTTCCGTTATATATGATATTTCTGTTATGTGTTATACTTATCTGTGTTGTTGCTATTATGAGTTGTTCTGAATTATTAATAAACCACCGTGGTTTCGCTTTAGATTTGAATTGAATGTATATCGTTGGGAGTAATTTAATAAACGAAAAAAATTTACACAACTTCTATCGATGTAATCAATACTCGTCTAAGGCATAACTTACAGATGGTCGCTTCTAACAAGCCTTATTCTTCGCAATAGCAAACGTTATTACCTTATAATAGCCTTTGTTATTGTGAGCATAGAGGTGGGGCGTCACAGTATCGAAATGGTCAACTAAAGCGGAAGGATAGCCTTAACCCCTTTCGACTCCTTCGGAATCCCATACTCCATTTAATATTTGCAGAAGCGTCAAGTACTTGTAACACCGATCCAATCTCTTCGAAAGCTACTTCGATGCCTTCGAAACCCCGCTTTTGGACAATGGTAGAATCCCTCTCTTTAATTGTCGCGAACTTTCTTTTATTCCTACATTCTTGAGTAAGCTTTATGCTTAACAATTTAATTATTTAAACAATTTTAATATTCAAATAACCTATTATTTAAAATTTAAACCGTTTAAGCTATAAAATTAACTTTACAATATTTAAAATAAATTAAATATTTCAAATTCAAATGACTGAAATTCTGGGTCGTTACAACTATGGTTGAGTCGTTTTGTGTTTGTTCCAAACAACCATAAGAACGTAATTCTTGGCATATCCAACAATCATGAGACCGTTCGTGGTATGGAGAGAATTATGCACATTAGCCTCAGCAGATGTATTGATATCATTTTCTTAACACATCTTAAATAGGAACAATTTAAGTGTAAGTATTTACGAAACACAATTCAATACTCATGGTTGCGAACCATTCACAACTACAGTTGATTAAATACTTTTCTTAGGCATCTTCTATTTATATGTATTTAGTGTAAATAAAACATCACTTATTTCCAGTACAAAAATATATAAAAGGACAAAAATCAGAAGCATTCTTCCTTTGGAACAAGATTCTCTTTAAAAGTTAAGTTATACAATCAAATTATATCAGTGGATCTATTGCATATCCCTAACACAATCACAAACAACAAAATTTGTAGTGTTCAAGATAGACGTATTGCATTACTTTGACATAAGTCTTGACGCAATGGACGTAAGGATTTATTCACTAAAAATTTCATCCATATATAGCATTTCTAATTTCTAATTCAAGCATAAAACATATAAAAATAAAAATAAGAAAAATTATTGCAAATGAAAATCTCCTTTACACCTAACAACTAATTTCTAATTCAAGAATGGTCGAGTACTCTAGTGGAGCTTTTATTGAAGCTTGTCTTATGTTGTAAGAAACAAAAGCTGGAAATAAATACGTCTGAACTTAATTATGAGCTATTATAAACGATGCTTGGTTTTAGGATGATACATACGTCTGAACTTAATGTGTTCATATTTGCTGACGAGTTTACTTTGGGAGAGAAATCAACAGACCTTGTATTTAGATGTATGTAGAATTATGGTTCACCAGGAGATCCCAGTCGCGACCATGTAATAGCACCACCTTAATGAAGCTTCCGACGTATCAACGTTCCGATTGAACATTCATTTCGTCGTCTTTCGAAACGAGCACATACATGCTTTTAACAAAACTTTTTTGTACCAAAAGAAATTCCGTATGTTACATACCGCCGATGTCACATATATCACAATGCGCTATATTTCCTACGATGTGAAACTTTATTGTTCAACCCACACACTCACAATCCGAACACACCTGACATAAACAAATTAGCTTTTCATCCAAAAAAAAGAAAACCAACCATGGAATTCATTTTAAAAAAAAATCAAAAACAAATAAAATGATAAAAATTTTGTCTTTAGTTTTATTCAATTGACTTACAAAAATTGATAACATGACCAACACTTGGTCGTTTTGATCAATTTTTGCAATAAAACAGCAATTTCTTCTTCGTTTTCACCACTACTCTCATGTTTAGTTCACTAGCTACAAAATCAAAGGGAACTAATCGCGTCCAACTGAACAAGTCATACATGCTTGCATGATGTTCACTTTTTTCACTTAACATGTTATTTCTGGTTGTGGTTTAATCACGTTCCTTTTCATGCTTTACTCCTACTCATGCTCCTCCTCTTAATGCTGGCATCAGTGACGAAACCAAAGCAAGGGTGGGGTGGGCAGTTGCCCAACCCAAGATTTAGGCAAAAAAAAATACAGAAAACAAAGAAAAATACACGCTCTCATCTCGCATTCGGGCTCAGCACTCATGCTCACGTCTCAGCCGTTCACGCTCTCTTAAATCCATGTCGTACTCCTTCAATCCAACCTTCATACTTTGATTTGATTAAGTAAATCAAAACCTTAATTCCAGGTTCAATTTAGTAGCCTGCTGCTCTATTCAATCTCCAGTCTTCACTCCACTATCCAGACCTAATATGAAAAGTTAAATTAAAATTTTATATTTGTTCTACGGTTGTAGATAATTATCCTTTTAATCTTGTCAATTATGTTATTTTAATCCGTTGATTTGTTCTCTACTTGATTTATTTGATTAGATCATACAAAGATCGTCTCTTAAGAAAGCATCCTAATTGTTGGATTATCCTTGAATTAAAAAAGCATCATAATTGTTGGGTTATGTATTTTGTATGTAAGTTTATAAAATTATCAGTATTATGCAACTAGTCAAACTTTATCATTTTAACGTGACTCAAAATGTACTACACTAAAGCACTTCGGTTGAATTTCAATTTTCCTGATATATATTTGACTATCTATATAATTCTGCCCAACACAAACAAAAATCCTGGTTTCATCGCTGGCTGGCATAGAGGTCATGTTGACAGATAAGTACAAAAACTCCATTGAGTAGATATCATATTTTCCAAATATTGACAAGGTTCAAGTTGGTAGAATGTTGCCTGGGGTGGATAATTATGAATTATCAAAATGATGCAAAGTTTGCACGGACAATCCTTTCCCCTCTACAGTATGCAGCTCAGGAAACAAATTTGTTCAACTGTCATCAATAATAGTTATAGAAACAATAATTAAAAAAATAGTAATTGACAATTAACAATCAACGTTTAATCAATAATAGTTATAGAAAGAGGAAATTTATGTGAAGGACAAAAATTAAGGCTTTTTTAATCACAAGGACAGCCCGCTAAAATTTTATCCTCAAGGACAAATCACTGCAACTTGCCTCTCCAACTCCAGATCTTGCTACAAAACCCACACCATCGCTTCCTTCTCCAACCCAATAAACTCCGACCGAGACGTCGACCTCTCAGATCTCGACAACACCTTGGCAGAAATCAAGGACCTGCGCGCGGAGTTCGAGAGGCGCATTCGGAAGAAGATGGAGTCTGTGAAAAAATCTAAGACGAAGGAGCTCGCGGAGAAGAAAAGAGCACGCGAGGAAGCGGAGAGCAACCGTGAAAAGTTAGGGATGGAGATCAAGCTAAAATTTCAAAACTGATACCTAAAATTTCAAAACTGATACCTAAAATTTCAAAACTGATACCTAAAATCCCAAAACTGATACCTAAAATTTCAAAACTGATACCTAAAAACTGGTATCAGTATCAGCTTTTAAGAGCATGGTGCTGGTGAGGGGGTGGCGTTGGCGGGTGGACGAGGTGACATGGGGTAGTTGTACGACGCTGGTGAGGAGGTGACGCTGCAGCGATGCTGAACACAAAACGGATGGAGGAGGTGGCACGAGGTGGTTGCTCCAAAACGTATGAAGGAGGAGGTGGCAATGGTGGCGCTGGTGAGGAGGCGGCGGCGCTGGTGAGGAGGTGGCGTTGACGCGGGATAAGGTGGTCGGAGCTGAAAACGGGATTGAATGGGCACGGGGAAGAAAGATTTGTGCATTTGAGAAAAAATGGGCTTTGGGCCTGTCCTTGAGGATAAAATTATAGGCATGTGTCCTTGAGGATAAATTATTTGGATATTTTGTCCTTTACAATAAATCCCCCTTATAGAAACAATAATTAAAAAAATAGTAATTGACAATTAACAATCAACGTTTAATAGCAACGATTGATAGTTAATGATTTATGGTTAAAAAAGAAACATAATTTGAAATAATTGTTGATTAATAGTTGACAATTAATTAAAAATTGTTGATTACTAGCTGTTAATTGTTAGTTAATAATTTTTATTTATAACTATTAATTATAAATCAGTACTACAAATCATTAACTGTTAATTGTCAACTGCTAATTTTTATTTTTAGTTTTTAACTATTAACCATTACTGCTAAACGTTGATTGTTGATTGTCAATTACTATTTTTTATTATCATTTTTACAACTATTAATTATCAATCATTAATCATTACTTACCGAATATTAATTGTTATTTTTTTCTATGATAGAGAATGGTCATTACAAAACCTGCTTAACTGAAAGTAAATATCTTAATATGTGGAATATATAGTGCTATTGGATTAAGTATAAATGCCCCTTTAAATCCAAACAGATAACAAACTCCACCTCTCAATCGATGGATGATTTGAGGTTAAACCTAAACACTTTTCTCTTATTACCAGCTATTATTTGTTAAATATTAAGTATTAATTATAACAAAGAATGGCTGTCAACTCCCCAAAATTGAAAGATGATGGAAGACTTCCAAAAAAGTTGTGAAAATTAGATTTCTACTTTTAGTTTTTGGCTAATTTATGCCATTTTTGCCCTTGATTTCAATGTTGGATCGATTTTCTGTAAGGGGACAGTTTGGTAAAAAATAACAAAACATGAACTTAATTTACACGAGTTTATGAGTAAGGACTTTTTTGTACATGAGCTTTGAGAATATGAGCTTTAATAATACACTAATTATTAATTATTAGGTATAATAACATAATGATTAGTTTTTATTTTATAGTTTCATTAACTACTTATCTAGTAATAACCAAGGTTGTAAAATCGCTAGGCGGACACTAGGCGACAAACACGGACTTGAGATTAATCATTGATCGTATAGACGATGATTAATCATAGTTAATCGGGACTATGTGTTTCTGATAAACTTGTGTATTTTAATCAAATTTTGTATTACTTTAATATTAATCGATCCATCATGAAAATCAACGAGTTTGGATGACCTTGGGAATAACCAATGACTAGTTAAATAAAACAGCATATCCATATATCATATCCAAACTTGAGTTTACCTTGGACCATTAATATACTTTTCCATATTTCATTTTCTCAAAAAGCGCTGATAATCCACAAGGGTAGCATCCAAAAAAAAAAGGTTATTCACACTTGATTCAAAGAGCATGGACCATGGAATACTAGAATCGTTAACAACACATTAAGCACGCCCTTCAATTTATGTCCATCAGTATACAGCACTGCTCATGATTACAATATTAATATACCAAGTTGGCCAAAAACACTAAAATAAACTACCAAATATTTTACTACCACAAATTCAGCAGTCAGCACTGCATATGGAGCAGCAGCTCTTGCCTTAGCGGTCGATGAAGGAGTCGGTGAAGGAGGAGCAGGGTTCCTAAGCAGCACCTTTGGAAGCAGGCCCGGCTCAAGGGGGGGCGAGCGAGACTTTCGCCTAGGGCAACACCATCGAATATGGCCAAAGGGGCAACAAAATTTTATAACCACTATTGAATATAATTGAATTAGTAAAAGTTGAAGGGCAAAATAAGTTGAAAATGGAAGTGTGGTGCAGTGGTTTCTAGTTGATTTATACAATGTTTGCCCAGGTTCAAATCTTGAAATCTTAGTTCAATGATATTATATTTTTCCTCCTTTGATTTTCGGTTAGGGCAACGTATTTGCCTGGGCCGGCACTGTTTGGAAGATTAGGAATGCCCTTCAGTTCATAAGTATAGAATATTTTTAATGGAAATACGATATGATTTAGCACGATATGATATAATATTTTATTCACATGACGAAACAATCTACCATTTTATTGTAAAAATTAAATAAAACACAAAAAAAATTGTGTTTTTAATCCATTTGCAGTATTCATCCGTCTACCGTTCAATTCACTAGCCACAAAAACAAATTGAACAATGGACCGGTGAAAAAGCTATATCCGGTTGAGTTGTAGCTAGATGAGGTTGTGATCTTCGAAGTAGAAGCAAAGACTACCTAACGGTCTCCGTTACGCTCTTGTGCATGTTGAATTAGTACGTAGAGTTCAAATGTTATTCTCTTTTCTAAATTTCCAGAATCATTTCTAATAACGGATATTCACACCGTGATTACGATGAATGTCAAATATTATCATACCCGCTAATTACTAATAAATTTAAAAATATAAATAGAAAATTTTGGTTAAAGATAAATTTACCGCAGTTCTATCGATCACAGAAGTACAAACAATAAAAAAGAACGATGAAAAAATTAGTTTTGCGAAGTGAATATAACATAGTTTCAAAGATCGAACCATGAGCCAAACCTGTTGGTGTAAGGTTAAAGATTTTAATGGTTCAACCGATCAGACCGTGAGAACCGTGTTGATCGTTAATTTTAATTTTATTGATTTAAATGTAAATTATTTCAAGTATTGTTAAAATTTAACCAATTATAACTAATATATTAAAATTAATATAATTATTTTTAAAAAATATTAATTAGAATGATTATATAACACTTTTTTACCTTAAAATTGTAAATTTCCTTATTCTTTAAAGTGAAAAAGATTCAGTTCAAAGATAATTCATAAAATGTACACTAATAATTTATTATGTCGTTAAAATTGATAAGATAATCCAATAATTTAGTGGCTAGGGTTATTAAATTATTTGTTAAATTGATTAGGTGGAAAATGAAGAAACACTACAAGAATAACATCAATTTCCTACGTAAGTTGACAGTCGGAGGCTGTCGATAATCGATGGAATGGCCGTCGGAATAGCGTACGTGCTTTACGACTCTTTTCGATGGAATCGACCATCACATTTCGACGGTTTCTATGGTTTTTAGCGACGGCTAACAGTATACACATGGCCACGAACCTTACCACATACGTCACACATCTTAGAATTAAATATGCATTGTGTGTTTATATGCTAAGATGTGGACACTATTATGTTACTATAAGACAAAAGGAGACATGAAAGCATGACCATCTTAGCGGATGGTGCAACGCACCAATCTGCACGCGCGCACCCGCGCTCGAACCTGCACATGCATCTGCATACGCATACGCATCCGCGGTGCGGGTGAATGGACGTTTGAGGCATATTAGAGGCACTTAGTGCTTTGCAGTTGGCAGTTGGCTTGACTGTTCAAGCTGGACAGTTTTTTATTTTTGTTTATTCAAACTCAAACGGTAATAAAATGGTCGCACCATTTGGTAAATGATCGTAACCTTTCCAAACGTCACAACCGTTTAAAACAAACAGGAACATTCTCATGTCTATATATAGGACGCGGCAGAACAGAATTAATAATTTAACTTTTGATTCTGTTCTTCTCCTTCTTCCTCGAAACTCTGTTCTTAAATATTTCTCTTAAGTCGTTGATTCTCTACAATTTGCAGTGCAGCATTGAAGAGTTTGGTCCGTTTTACCTTGGGAAACAGTTGCTCTTCATCCTTCTGTGCCATACAATGAGCAATATTGTTTCAAGGAAACAGTTTTCACTGGACTCGGACAATCTAATCGATATTATATCTATATATTGCATAATCTGTTTGCTGCATAGTTCTATTTATAACAGTTTTGCAACATAGTTGTAACAGTTTTGCAATGTAATCATAACAATTTTGCAACAAAGTTGTAACAGTTTTGCAATGTAATCGTAACAGTTTCGTAGCACTTTTGTAACGTTCTGTTAACAATTACGTTCCACGTAAGTCTTGATGCAATGAAGCGTAAGGATTCATTTACTGAAAATGTCACTAGTGGTTCTCATTTCTAATTCATGCATAAAAAATATAAAATTAAAATTAACAAAAATCATTGCAAATGAAAACCTCCTTTACATCCAATAACTAATTTCTAATTCAAGAATGATCAAGTACTCAAGTGCAGCTTTTATATTGTAATCATGCTGTGCGAAGAAATTGTTAGAAGTCATTGTATTGATGAATGAGATATTGTCTCACATTGCCAATGTTATGTACATTTTCAAGTTTATACAGTAAATCTCTCAAACTTATATCGGCCCTTAGGGTCAGGTAATTTCGTGCGAGAGGAGGAGCTATATGACCATGAACTAACATGCACGCCGTCGCTCGCCCGTCCCGTGCTGAACCGGGCCGGGTGCGGGTCCAATAAGAGCGGACCGTGTTATATTTTTGCTAGATAAAAGTGGATAGTTTTTTGACTGTTTAAATTCGAACAGAGGTGACTCTTGGCTGTAAAAGTCACATCTGTTTGAACGGGTATGGATTTTTCCAATGAAAATGGTCGTTGCAACTGTTTGAATGGACGCTACTTTCAAACAGAAATTATTATTGCAAATTTGAACGGACACGAATTTTCCCAACGGAAATGATTGTTGCAACTGTTTGAATGGACGCTACTTTTCAAACAGAAATTACTGTTGCAAACTTGAAAAGATATGAAATGAAGAGACATGACATTTTTCCAACGGACGTAGCCGTTGAAATTCGCCTATTAAAGGAGAGGGAAACCTGATCACTTTAAATCTCCTAACAATTCTCTTCTTCCTCTCCGTTTTTGAAATAAAAAATCCGACCAGTCCTACGTATCACCTAGAAGTTCATACGCACCACAGTCTCGAGTAGATCACGTCTGTTGTATCTTGGAAGACTTTGAATAAAGTCTTAAGGAAATTGTCACGGCAATCCTCGAACGGAATTTACTTCTACATCTAGGTTAGATTATTATTTTGTTTGCATATATTTCTGCAGTCTTTCCCATTAGAAGGTTTACTGTTTCTACTCAATAGTGAAACAACACTTATCTTTGTAGTTTAACACAGCACTTTGACATTGTTGTTGTTATTATAATTTGTTGTTGTACATTCATTACGACAACAACTACTATTGAGAAGCACTAATACCAAATTCCAAAATAGTGGAAATTTGATTTGTAAACTTGTGTAAGGAGTTTATAACTGATTAGTCTCTATTTTGGTATACTGGTTGAATAACATCTTAAGACTTTTCTGTTTTCACTAAAACAGAGATGGCGGTAGTTGAATTATCAGCAAAAACTGCTACTCACAATAGGCCTGATCCGTTTAGAGGAGATGGTGATGACTCCATGACATGGCAGAATCAAATGTTGTTTTATCTCACCATGTTAGGGCTGTAAAAGTCCATTGAGGAGGATGAACCAAAGTCCAAAGGCGAACATACTTGAAAAAAAGACGCAGATGTTTTTCTCAGAATTGACTCATGGAAGCATTTGGACTTCCTGTGCTGAAACTACGTTCTGAATTGTTTGGATAAAGTACTGTATAAAGTGTATCAGCCACACCACACAACAAAATCCCTATGATTGCTCTTGCAAATAAATACAAAATGCAGAATGTCAGTTTGAAGAAGTTCATAGTAGATAAATTTATGGAATACAAGATGGTGGATTCCAAATCCGTAACTAGTCAAGTGCAGAAACTCCAATTTATAATCCATGAACTTGAATTGGAAGGACATAAAGTTGAAGAGTTGTTTCTTGTTGAAGCGATAACAGGAAAATTACCACCATCTTGGAGAGACTACCGCAACTATCTGAAATATAAGAAAAATGAGATTTCCTTAGAATATCTCATTGTCAGATTAAAAATTGAGACAGATGATCGTGGAATAACACAACCCAAAAGTGAAGAGGCATTTGTTACAGAATGGTCAAAGAAGAAAGGACACTTCAACAACAAAAAGCAAAACTTCTCTAAAAAGAGAAAGGCATAAGATAATCAATCCAAAGAAAAGCAAACAAGAAGTTCTAAGGTGAATGTTGGGTCTGCGGAAAGATTGGGCACGTCACTAAAGATCACAGGCATAAGAAGACGAATGACAAGTCGGTGGCAAATATAGTGGAAAATTTGAGTTCGAACATTGAGGAGTTGAACTTTTCAGGAGTTGTTTCAGAATGCAACTTAGTATAGAACCCTGCACAGTGGTGGGTAGACACAGGCGCTACTCGTCATGTCTGTTCTGATATATCTATGCTCTCCACTTACAAGAAATACGATCAGGATGAAAAATTCTACATGGGTAATTCTATAGTTTCCATGATTGAAGGTAACGGCACTATCGCCCTCAAATTTATATCGGGAAAAACCGTGACACTAAATGAAATTCTTCATGTTCCGGATATCCGCAAGAATCTTATCACGGGACCTGTGCTCTCAAAGAAAGGATTCTGAATGGTCTTTGAGTCGGATAAAGTAGTTCTGTCTAAGGCTGGAATTTATATAGGAAGGGGTTATTTATGCGATGGCCTATATAAGGCAAATGTAGCCGTAGTCGACAATAAAACTATGTATCCTGATTGTGCTATTAATAAAAATGAAGTTTCTTATTTGGTTGAGCATGAAATTTTATTATGACATGATAGATTAGGAAAAATTTCCAAAAAATGAAAAATTAGCAAATTTGGAATTAATTCCTAAATTTCAAGTAGATAAAAAATACAAATGTGAGACATGTGTAGAAGCAAAATTGGTCAAAAAACCATTTCATACTGTTGATAGAAGTACTGAACCACTAGGTTTGGTTCATACTGATTTATGTGGTTTTAAATCATTACCAACAAGAAGTGGGAAAATGTACTTTATCACTTTTATTGACGACTATACACGATATTGCTATGTATATCTTTTAAATAGTAAAGATGAAGCAATTAAATCGTTTCTAAAATATAAGGCTGAAGTAGAAAATCAGTTAAATGAAAAGATCAAGATATTGAGATCTGATCGAGGCGGAGAATATGAATCACCATTTGCACAATTCTGTGTAGAAAATGGTATAATTCATCAAACAACAGCTCCATATTCACCACAGCAAAATGGTATTGTCGAGAGAAAGAATAGAACATTAAAAGATATGATTAATGCAATGCTATTGACCTCTGCCCTACCGACGAACTTGTGGGGGGGAGCCTTAAATATGTCTAATCACGTATTAAACAAGGTTCCTCACAATAAAACAGGAACAATTCCATATGAGTTATGAAAATGACACATACCAAGTTTCAAATACCTCAAAGTATGGGGGTATGGGGGTGCTTGGCAAAAGTTCCAGCTCCACCTCTCAAGAAAGTCTAACTTGGACCAAAAACCGTAGACTGTTATTATCTAGGACCAACCCAAAATAGTAGTGCCTACAGATTTTTGGTATTCAAGTCTGATATAGTTGATATTAATGTAAATACAATCATAGAGTCGAAGATGCCTCGTTCTTTAAAGATATGTTTCCGCACAAAAGGAATGAAGGAAATTATGTCCCTAAAAGGATAAGAGAAGAATCAAGCAAGCCACATGAAGATGAAACTCATCGTAAAATTGAGGAAATTGAACCAAGAAGAAGCGTAAGGGCAAGAACTTTCAAAACATTTGATTCAGAATTTCTAACATACATGTTAGAACATGAACCTAAAACGTACAAGGAAGCAATGTCATCTTCTAAATCTTCATGGTGGAAAGAAGCAATCAAAAGTGAAATTGATTCAATTCTAAGTAATAAAACTTGGGAAATAGTGGATCTTCCCCTGGAATAAAACCGATTGGTTGTAACTGGATCTTCAAAAAGAAGATGAAAACATATGTCTCTATTGACAAATATAAAGCAAGATTGCTAGCCAAAGCATATCGTCAAAAGGAAGGTGTAGACGTCTTTGATACTTATTCACCAGTTACACGAATAATCTCTATAAGAATGTTAATAGCAATTGCATCCATATATAATTTAGAGATTCATCAAATGGATGTAAAGACAGCATTCTTAAATGAAAATCTTGATGAGGAGATTTGCATAGAGCAACCTGAGGGTGTTTTTTTCGAAGAAAATGAAAACAAAGTATGTAGATTAGTAAAATCATTATACGGACTAAAACAAGCTCCAAAACAATGGCACACAAAATTTGATAATGTCATGATGAAAAATGTTTTCGTATAAATGAATGTGATAAATGTGTTTATTATAAACAAGTTGGACAATCATACATGATGATTTGTCCATATGTAGACGATGTGCTAATCTTTGGTCCGAATATTAAGGTAATATAGACCATAAAGAAAATGTTAATCAATAATTTTGATATGAAATACTTAGGAGTAGCAGATGTTATTTTGGGAATCAAAATAATAAAAACACCTAGTGGAATTGAACTATCTTAGTCACACTATGTGAAAAAAGTGATTGAAAAAATTCAAATTTATGGAGTCAAAGGAGTAAGAACACCTTTTAATTCATCGAAAGTACTGCATAAAAATACTAATAAGAGTGTAATGCAACTGGAATACTCTCGTGTAATAGGATGTCTAATGTATCTCATGAATTGCACAAGACCAAATATAGCTTTTGCAGTAAGTCGATTGAGCAGGTATACAAACAACCCAGGAAAGAAACATTGGAAAGCACTAATGAGAGTGTTGGGATATTTAGAGAGTACCGCGAACTTTTTCCTACATTATGCAAAATATCATGCCGTTTTAGAAGGATATAGTGATGCAAACTGGATTTCTGATTCAGATGAATCTAAATCAACTAGTGCTTATGTCTTCACCTTAGCAGAAGCAGCAATGTCATGAAAATCTACAAAACAAACGTGCATAGCTCGATCCACTATGGAATCAGAGTTCATCGCTTTAGGTAAAGTAGGCGAAGAAGCAGAATGACTTCGTCATTTTTTAGAAAATATTACATTTTGATCTAAATCTATACCGGCCATATGCATACACTGTGATAATCAAACAGCGTTAAGCAGAGCGAAATTTTTTGTGTATAATGGAAAGTCACGACACATTCATCGACGCCATAACACAGTTAGGCAGTTACTCTCAAATGGAACTATTTCCATTAATTATGTGAGAACTACTGACAACCTTGCGGATCCTTTTACTAAAGGTTTATCAAGAGAGAAAATTGACTTCGCATCGAGGGGAATGAGTTTAAAAGCCTAAACTAACAAGAGTTATCTTATACGGAAACCTATCATAACGACTGGAGATCCAATGGACTAGGATCAATAGGCAAACCAGTTTTGAGCAACTTAAGAAGTAATGCATTTGTTTGAACTTAGTCATACTCCATTTCTATGCTGCACAGTAGAATGCATGCCTATAGAAGTATTAAAAGGTTAAAACTATGTTTTTTAATGATGATCATATCTTGAAAATAACAAGTGTGGTATATGTAGGACACTCTTAATGGTTGCGATCACCTATGTTAGCGGGAGCTGAGTCGACTCTACGAGAATATTAAAGGCATTAATTCTCTATAAACACTCGCAGAACCAAAATTGTTCAGGACCAAAATGAACACGACAAAGAGATTGGATGTGACGAGGAACAATGCTTTGTAAAGCTTATTGTCTGGTTATGCACTAACGGCTGACGGTTTAAGATTAAATAATTCACCGACTAGCCAAGTATATCCGATAAGTTTTAACTAGGGAAAGTTCAAAGTGAAATATCTACTTATCCTCGATATAGCATTATTCTCATATGAACTATGTGATATTACACTTTGTGTGGGGGAGACATATATCGTCATTCATGTGGGAGATTGTTAGAAACCATTGCATTGATGAATGAGATATTGTCCCGCATTGCCATAAATATGTACATTTTCATGTTTATATAGATAATCTCTCAAACCTATATTGGCCCTTAGGGTCAGGTAATTTCGTGCGAGGGGTAGGACTTATATGGCCATGAACTAACACGTGCGCGTCACAGTCCGCCCGTCCCATACCGTACCGAACCGAACCGGGACGGGTGCGGGTCCGATAAGAGTAGACCGTGTTATATTTTTGCTAGATAAAATTGGACAGTTTTTTGACTATTTAAATTCAAACAGAGGTGAATCTTGGCTATAAAATTCACATCTGTTTGAACGTATATGCATTTTCCCAACGGAAATGGCCGTTGTAGCCATTTGAATGGACGCTACTTTCAAATAGAAATTATTGTAGCAAATTTGAACGGACATGAATTTTCCCAACGGAAATGATTGTTGCAACTGTTTGAATAGACACTACTTTTCAAATAGAAATTACTGTTGCAAATTTGAACAGATATGAAACAAAGAGATGTGACATTTTTCCAACGGATGTAACCATTGTAAATTCGCCTATAAAAGGAGAGGGGAACCCGATCACTTTAATTCTCCTAACAATTCTCTTCTTCCTCACCGTTTTTTTTTAATCCGACCAGTTCTACGTATCACGTAGAAGTTCATATGCACCACAATCTCGAGCAGATCACGTCTGTTGTATTTTTAGAGACTTTGAATAAAGTCTTAAGGAAATTGTAACGACAATCCTCGAACGGAATTTCCTTCTACATCCAGGTTAGATTATTAGTTTGTTTGCATATATTTCTACAGTCTTTCTTGTTAGATGGTTTATTGTTTCTACTCAATAGTGAAACTGTACTTATCGTTGTAGTTCAACACAACACTTTGACATTGTTGTTGTTACTACAATTTGTTGTTGTACATTCATTACGACAACAACTACTGTTGAGAAGCACTAATACCAAATTTCAAAATAGTGGAAATTTGACTTGTAAACTTGTGTAAGGAGTTTATAACTGATTAATCTCTGTTTTGGTATGCTGGTTGAATAACAGAAATTATTGTTGGGTACATCCATAGTAAGGCTGCAATGAACAAGTTGACTAACCTCCTAGAGAATTTCAAAACCTACTAATGATGGATTAGTGGAATGGAATCCTAATCTATGAGTTATTATAGACGATGCTTGGTTTTAGGATGATACGTACGTCTGAACTTAATGAGCTCATATTTCATAGTTTAATGATGAGTTTACTTTAGTACAGCAACCAACAGACTATGTAATTAGGATTATGGTTCACCAAGTGATCCCAATCGTAAACATGTAATGACATCACCTTAATGAATCTTCCGACGTGTCAGCGTCCAACATCCCGTTCATCGTCTTTCTAAACGAGTACATACACGGTTTTCGCAAGACTTGCTTGTAACAAAAGGAATTTCCTATGTTACATACTGTCGATGTCTCATATATATCACGTTACATGCTATATTTCTTACGAAGTGGAATTTTTTTGTTCAGCCCACACACTCACAATCCGAGCCACACCTAGCATAAACAAATTAGCTTTTCTTCCAAAAGAAAATCAACTACGGGGCCAGTTTTTAAAAAAAATGACAAACAGAAAAATGATAAAAAATTTGTCGCTTTATTCTTTGTAGTTTTATTCATTAGCTTGCAAAAATTGATAGCACGACAAAAATATTGGCGTTTTGATCAACTTTTGAAATAAAACGGTAAATTCTTCGTCGTTTTAAATGCTAGTCTCATGTTCAGTTCACAAGCCACAAAACCAAAGAAAAGTAATCGCGTCCAAACGAACATGTCATACATACTTGTATGGTGCCTAGTTCGGTTCATTTATTTCGCTTAACAAGTTATTTTTGGTTTTGATTTAATCATGTTCCTTTTCATGCTTCTAATCCTACTCAGGGCCGGCCCCAGGGCAAGGCAGGCAAGACAACCGTCTAGGGCAACCGACCTGGCGAGGGCAACAACGTGGCGGCGGTGGTGATGAGTTCGATCCTTTATTTAGATAAAAATAGTTTATATAATAAAAAAACTAATTTACAATGTAGTGAGATGGTTGGGTTATCGTCATTTAAATCAAGCAATCAAAGTTCGAGTGTGGAAAGTTGTAAATTTTTGGAGCAACTTTTTAAGTTCGGACTAGGGCAAAGTGACCGGTTGGACCGGGCCTGCCCCTACTCGTGTTCCTACTCTTCTCATAATACTGGCATGGAGGTCATGTTGACGAATAAGTACAAAGACTCCATTGAGTAGACATCGCATTTTCCAAATATTGACGTATCATGTTGGTAGAATGTTGCCTGGGTTACCAAAACGATGCAAAGTTTGCATGGACATTCGATTCCCCTCTACAACAGCATGCAGCTCAGGAAGCAAAACCGATTTGCATTATATATTTTATTTAGTAGGCTATTGTATTATCATGCTTTATGCTCAATATCATTTTTCTTTTCTTGATACAACAAAAAAATTCAATATGAAATTTCTACTATTTTACAAATTTGTTCAACTTTCATAGTCATGTTGTGTTCTACATTGATTAGTAATTATAGTTCTTAGGTTCCATAATAGCGAATTATCAGTAATTAACTATTATTTTATAATGATAACCAACAATTAGTTGTTATTAGTTAGGGGTGAGCAATATTCAGTTAGAACCAAATTAACCGACAAAATCAGTTCATTTTGATCGGTTCGGTTCGTTAGGAATTGTATCGGTTTAAATTCGGTTTGTAAAATAATTTTATTTTGATTATTGGTTTAACCAAGTTTACTGAACTTTTATTGGATTATCCAAATTCATGGCATTGCAATACTCTTAATAATTTGTTTAGTAATAAAAACCAAACTTTATATATTGAAAATATGTTAATTTTTCTTATAAACTTTAAAAAGTTCTCGAAATAATTTCTCTAAACATAAATTTATGTTTTACTTCAAATAAGTCAATCGTTTGAATAATAATCGATGGTAATTTATCTTACTTACCTCTTTAGTTCGGTTAAATCGTTACCGACCGAAATAACCGAAATTAATTTTGTCCGGTTCGATTCGGTTTTGATTTTTTCGGTTTCAGTTCAGTTTGACATTTTTACCTCAAAACCAACCAAACCGACCGAACCCTCGTCCCTATTATTTATTAGTAATCAACAATTAACATCTAATAATCAACAATAGTTATAAAAATAATTATAAAAAATAGTAATTGACAATTAGCAATAAAGATTGTTTAATAGTAATGATTAATAGTTAATAATTAATAGTTAAAAAATAAAAATAAAAATTAGTAGTTGACAATTAACATTTAATGCTTTGAAGTGTCCTGATGTATAGTAACAGTGGCCATTCAAGTCGATAATCTACTTTTGCATATTTCATTTTCTCAACACATTAAATACGCCCTTTAATTTATATCCATCAATACACAGCACTGCTCATGATTACAATATTAATTCACTACAAGAACGGCACCTGATAGCGACGGGTTTTAGCCATCGCCGGCCGTCGCTAGCCGACGCTAAATGCCGTCGCTATTTACTTCGTCGCCCAATAGAATCGCGACGGCTCCGTCACCTAAATAGCGACGGCTCGCGACTGCAAATGTGCCACGTGGAAATTTTCCAACGTCTAATTGGCGTCACTAGCCGTCGCTAAGCGACACAAATCTTTTGCACTTTGGCCGTCGCTAGCCGTCGCTAATCTGAACAAAATGGCCGTCGCTAGCCGTCGCTATACTGAACAAAATTCTGTGCACTTGCACAACTCATATACACTTCAAACAATAACCATCAAATACCATCATCACAGCCACTATACATTATATTCATCAACTATAACCATCATATATCCATCATATAACATCACTATACATTCAAACAATATAAAATCCAACAAAACCAAACAAAATCATATACAATCCCAACAACAATACATATCATGTCAACCAATACAAGTCATCAAAATATGTACATAGTTTCCCAACCAAAATGTGTACATAGTTTTCCAACCACAACTACAAACCGTTAACCCAAACAAACCGTTAACACAACTACAAGTCATCAAAATATGTACATAATATCCCGAAATATATATACACCAAACCAACCAATATGTGTATATACCAAACTGTAACATGAGCAAACAAGCATACCTACTCCTCACCATCGCTGCCATCCTCTCCAGGCATCCTCCCATGTTGTTGCAAATAACCTGCAATCGGCTCATCCAGCTGTTGCTCGAAGAAACTCTTCCTCCAATCATTTATTTCATCCACTGTTTTCTTCAACTGAGCAATCTCCTCTTCTTGTTGGGACCTCCTGTATGCACTCTGCGATCTCATAGCCTGTAAAATAGTTCATAATTATTTATATATTAGTATATATATATAATATTATTAAAATTATTTAACTATTCATATGCATGTGTAAATTTATATAATAGTACATGTCAAAATTTACCTCCAGGTTTCCATAGCTATACCGCACATTGGTCCGAGAAGGCGGGTCAATAATAGCATCCTAGATATTGTTCGCCTCCTCTAACGTAAGCTCTTCCCGACCAGTGGACTGTGCTACCCGAGCCCGCTCAGCTTCGTACCTCTCCTGCGATTACAAACAATTGTTTCACACGATAAAAACCGAATTTCAGGTTTTTGAAAATAAAATAAGACAAAATATTATTATTAACAATAATAAGTTTACCATTACGGATTGGGATTTGTCATCCGTCCACTCGTACGAAACATTGCCTTCTTCATCTGTCCTCTCTACGGCATGCGTCACCTTGAACAACTCGGCCATAGTGGGCTCGCGGTTGTATCTCGCGGCCTGAAAATATATAAATATTATTGCTAATCTGATTATAAAATATTTTAATAAAATGTAAACACAGTTTATAAATTTAATTACCAGCTCTCTCTTATGCTCCTGGAAGGATTTGGAGCCACCACGGTGCAATGCAGGATTTTTATTCCTATTAGTCCGGTTCCACGCAGATAATTCCTACAAATAGAAGAATTATCAATGAAGATAATTAGAAAACAACAAAATCTAATTATCAAATAGATAATTAGAAAACAATAAAAATCTAATTATTAAATAAAAATTTGTCAATTTAAATTCACTTAACAACTTAAATTTGTAATTTATCAATTTTATAAACTATGAAATACTTTCATGTAAATTTATCAATAACCAAGTTAATCATTAATATACACTAATTTTTCACCTAACACAACTAACCATGTTAATCGCCAACACTAATTATCTACATCAACCATTTATTCAACTTCATGATAAACTAATTAATCTAATACCTAATTTAACATCATGATAATAAACTAATTAATCTACCAAATCAACATACAACACTACTAATACCTAATTTAACAACACTACTAATACCTAATTTAACAACAAATCCTAATTTAATTAGGGTTTAAACTAAACCTAGAAAACATCAAATTTACATTCAAAATAGAGATTAGAAGCATACCTAGGCGAATTTGGGTGATTTGGAGGCGGCGGAAGGCGGGGCGGCGGCTGCGGTGACGGGGGCGGCGGATTAGGGGATGGAGGGTTTAATTTTGGTGGGAAAGGAATGAAAGTTCTGCTCGCGGGAAGCAGCCTGTATATTTCGTATAGCGACGGCTAGCGACAGACAGCCGCATTTTTTAGCCGTCGTCAGCCGTCGCAAACGCCTGCCGCTATACGAAGCCGTTTTAGTAGTGTAATCTACCACCTCCTCCTAAAACACAGCAATAAACTACTAAATATTTTACAACTACCACAATACGACAATCGCTTGGTATAGTTCTTTATCACTGCACGTGGAGCAGCAGCTCTAGCATCAGGGGTCTGCTCAGGAGTTAGCTAAGGAGGAACAGGGTTCCTAAGCAGCTCCTTTGGAAGATTAGGAATGCCCTTCAGTTCATAAGTATATAACAGTTTAAACCGAAGTGAGATTTGATTTAGCTTCACTTGACAATAAACCATTCGTAAGTAAGACCATTACCAACAAAAAAGAAAAAAAATCTAAAAAACAAAAGATTCACATTTTCTAAGTTTTCGTAGTCATAGCTAGGAATGCACTTCAGTTCATAATTAGGAAGAAATTAATTATTCACATTCGCGAATATGATGAATATAAAATATTATCATATCCGCTGATCACCAATAAATCTAAAGATATAAATAATAAAACTTTATTTAACATAATATATAAAGTACATAAAAATGTTGAAAAGATTAGTTTTAAGGACTGAATATACATTAAATCCATATAAAATAAATTATACACACTACAAGATTAAACGGCTATTCCAATGGCTACGAGCCGTTGGCGGCCGTTGGAATAGCCGTGGAATAAAATCAACGCTTTCCAACGGCTTCCAACGGAACCAACGGATATTTTCCAACGGCTATTCCAACAGTGACCAACGGTTAATAGCCGTTGGAAACCGTTACTAGCCGTTGGAATAAAACGTCCAATAAGCCATTGGAAACCATTGGAAATCTGGGTTCATTTTGCTGTACAACAGCAAGCCTATTCACCTTCCAGCCACACCATTTCCAATCCATTCCATTTCCAATAAATTTCCAATACATTTCCAATCCATTCCACACATATATATATATATATCAATATCAATATAAACAACACACATAAATCAATTAAACACCAATATAAACAAACCAAACCATTCAAACATCATAAACCGTACCATCAATGTAAATACCAACAAAACATGTCAACAAACCACGTACATACCATCAAAATATCATTCTCACCCACTCCGTACCAATATATACAACATTAAAACACATAATAACCATCTCCAAGTCCATATATACATCGTTCAAACACAAACAATAAAAAACATACCTCCACAAGCATCTTCGTCGTCGCCTTTGGAAGCACCAGACGACGAAGGAAAGGTACCATGATTCTGCACATACTCCGCAAGCTTTTGATTCAGCTGCTCCATCTGTACAGCTCGCAGACGATTCTCCTCCTGTAGCTGCTCAATCATAGCTCTAAGCTCCTTAATTTCTTCTTTGTCTTGGGCCTTTTGAGCTTGTCGAGCCTGCAAATAGAAATAATAGCAAAATGGTTGTCTCAGCATATAAAATATTATAACACTATATATCTAAACGCTAATTTGTTGTACATATGTAAAAGGATTAATTACCGTTACGTTCCCGAAGCCATAACGTCTACTCCGCTGCGTCGGATCCATAACAGCGTCAATTATGTTATCTTGCTCCTCCTGTGTCAACTCATCACGACCAGACTGCTGAAGCGCATAAGCCCGTGCCTCCTGTAACCTTGACTATAATGAAAAAAAACAAATTTAGTTGAAAAATAGTAGAATGTAATTTTTATTTTACATAGCTAGTAATTAATAAACTTATCGATGTAAGTATTAGAAATTAAAAAACGCATACATATGCCTCAGTCGCCTTATCCTGATCACCCCACTGATATATGATTTTGCCAGACTCGTCTACTTGCCTAGATGCGTGGGTGTGAGCAAATAAGTCCACTAAGCCAACGGGATGTCCATAAGTTTTTTCACTTCATAATAATTTTCGCACATTAAATTATCGGGTGGCATATGACGTTTAGCAGCTTGAACAACAGCCGTAAATCCAGCTTCTGTAAGGTTGTATTTTGATTTCATTGCAATGTATTCTCGCTACAACAAAAATACCCTATTACAACGTCATTTTTACAACGGGCATATTCTGCCCGTTGTAATAGACGGCTATTACAACGGTCGTCTTAGGACCGTTGTAATAGATGCTATGTCCAACGCCTTCTTACAACTTGCATTATTTGCCCGTTGTAATAGAGAGATATTACAACGGTCATCTTCCGCCCATTGTAATGGAAATATATTTTACAACATTCTCCAAATGCCCGTTGTAAATTTTGAACTTTTTATCCTGTTATATTTTATTTTCCAGACTACGAAATTAATTAGGGCACTTCTCTCCCCCAGGCAAACGAAATTTATCATCTCTCCACTTCGTGAAATCAGGGCGGGCACTAGGGCACTACGTATTTTATCTTCTCTCCACTTCGTGATCGAAAAAATCGAGGAATTCAGGATTCAAAATTGGTGAACAGCGAATAGGTTTGTGCTTTGCTTCAAATATTTTCTTTCTCTTCAACTCCTATTTTCTTATCCGTACTCCCTCTTCTTCCCAACCATAACCTCTCAGATTCGTCTTCCCATGACATTATGGTCCAAGTCAAAGTAACTCAATCAAAGAGATCAGCTTTTCTTCTTTCGTGTCTGCCCACAATTCTGTAGTTTGGCGCATATTGCAGTTATTCACCGACAGTTCAAAATCTGGAGCAAATGAGCATTTTGGGTATTCCTCGTTAAACGAGAACGTAGTGGTATGACTTTAGATTTTGATTCCTGATGTTTTATATCATTATCTACTTGCTTCCGTGATTTGTGATATAACGAGTTGCGGTTGATAACTTTCTGCGTTGAAGGATTAAACTTATTTGATATTTGAGAAAAATAAAGGTGGAGATAGATTTGGAACTTGTTAATGAAGGGGGGATTGATCGTTTTGCTGCTAAGTTTGATTAGAAATTTTGAGTATGATGTGTGAATTCTGGTATTTGTTTATATTGTTGAAAGGTTTGTTTGTATTTTCCTTTGTTTTGGTAGGATTTATTTTTATAACTGATATATTTAATTTAGTCTGTCCACATACATGAATGATACTCATTACCTAATAATTGCTTTCTTTTGCAAATTGAACTCCATAGGCAAACAACTGGAAAGAAGTATAGTGTCAACTTCAGTTGATTTAATATATTGCATTATGTGTGTTAGTACAAATGAATTTGGATGAATTATTAATTAATGTCACTGCTTGCAGATTTTCATTTGCTTTTAATGGCTGGAGAAACAGAAGATTGCATTAGTTATCAGGTGATTACCTTTTACTTTTCTGAATAAAATTATTTTTAGTTGGTGTTCTTGATTTTTTTTGTTTGGATCTAGGAATGAAAGTTGACCAACAAAAGTAAAATGTAGATGTATAAAGCATAAACTTATTTTTTTGTTATCATGCTCTTGCCTTCTTTTAAAGATGAATGCAAGTGATTTGTTGAATTTTTTAATAGTTACACAGTTGTTACCTGAACATAACAAGTAAAACAAAACAGTACCACTCAATAGTCATCTCTATGTACACAGTTTTGAGTTTAATTCGCAGTTGTGCTACATTTTCAATGCTGCTAGAGATCATTCCACTCTGAAGATAATTTGCTCGAATAACCTTATGACTTATTTTAATAGTGTTAAATATTGTTTTCAATATCCTTTTTAGATACTTATTTGTTTATATTTAAATTAATGGTTCCAATCTATGATTGTATTCTTTAATTATTGGTAAATCAGGTGTTCAATAATTATATGTGTGATTCAACAGGCTGATCATTTGGACTCCGTAGAAATCTTCCTATTTTCTCTCGAAATTTAATTCAGGCGACGCGATTCGTAAGCACTGATCTCAGGTACGATCTCTTTCTGTTTTTTGTGCAGAACTGTATTTAGGATTTCATAATATGATTTAAGATTTAAATAGACTTCACGCTTAATATGATTATAATTTGTATATTTTTTTGGTGGAATCGGTGAAGTAATCTTTCCGTCTGTAACGATTTGTATGATTAAGAGATCTCACTTCTTATCAATGGTCAAATGTAACGATTTGAAGACGCAATTCACAAAAATTAAAGTGAAATCATACAGACCCTAAGTAATTCAAGTTTATCAGCCTAATTATTCAAATTATTTACAAAACAAATTACATGAACCAAACTCAATTTTGTGACCACCTGGTTAAAGCTTTGAATAACTCACATGAGGTTGGAACTTCTCTCTGCAATGAGTATAGTAGATATCCAACACCATTTCACTTACCAAATATATAACTGTTGGTTTGATCCAGGTTTTGCAAAGTTTAGTAATTCATGAGTTTGATTTTATTAGTTTTCTTTCTTTTTAGGCTTAGTTTGTAGGGTCACATTACTATATAGTTTTCATTGGGAGGTAATTGCGCAATTCCGTCATGAGAAAAACTCATATTTTTGTTGGCATAATGTCTTTTCATTAGGTTCTAACATCAAAAGAATTATCAAGATGGACAAAGCATGGATCCACCTACCAAGGTTTTGTCAATTTTGATTATCAGTTTTATACTTGTAATTATTACGGTTGATTATTGATCTCTTTATGTGTTATAGAATGACTGAAGAATACAGGCAAGCTGTTCGGAATTTTGTATATGAGCATGCAGAAAGGAAGGGAAATCCAGAAAAAATCATTTGCCCTTGTTCAAAATGTAGGAATCTTATCCGCCATCCATCAAGGGAAGTTGTATCACACTTGGTTTGTTTTGAAATTGACCCAACGTATGATGTATGGATTTTTCATGGGGAAGCACGCCCTTCAGAAAATGAAGGCGATGAAGTGACAAATACATATATAATGTACTTAGACACACAAATTTGTAATGACGAGGTGGAAGATCATTCTAATGTAAGACATTAGGTACATGGGGTAGAGATTAAGGAGATGATAGAAAATTCTGAAATTCCTTTGTACCCTGGTTGTGCAAGCCACACAAAGTTGTCAGCTACAATACTTCTTTACAAGCACAAGGCTCGAAATGGTGTATCTGACACAACATTTACGGAACTTCTTAAACTTCTCAAAGATATGCTGCCTATGGAAAACACGCTTCCTGATTCGACGTATGCAACAAAGAAGCTACTTAAATCATTTGGTTTAGGCTATAGACAAATACATGCATGTGTAAATGATTGTTGTCTTTTTAGGAAAGAGCTTGCACATAGTGATATTTGTCCAAAATGTGGAAATTCTCGTTGGAAAAAGAACAAGACAAATGAAGATGGAAAGCAAACCAAAGTACCTGCAAAGGTTTTGAGATACTTTCTAATAATACCAAGACTGAAAAGAATGTTTATGTCCGCAGAAACATCAGAGCAATTAAGGTGGCATAACAATCATAAGAGTGAAGATGGTAAATTACGTCATCCAGTAGATTCTTCTCAGTGGGCTACAATTGATAGGATGTACCCTTCCTTTGCATCCGATCCACGAAATTTAAGGCTTGGTCTTGCAAGTGATGGCTTTAATCCCTTTGGGGATTGGAACTGTGCATATAGTTGTTGGCCAGTATTTCTTGTTGCGTACAACTTCTCTCCGTGGCTTTGTATGCACAAAGATAATATGATGTTATCATTATTAATTCCTGGACCGCGACAACCAGGGAATGATATTGATGTGTATATACAACCACTTATTGAAGATTTGAAAGAATTATGGGATAAAGGGGTGAAGGCGTATGTTGCATACACTCGCAACGAATTTAGATTAAATGCAATTTTAATGTGGACGATAAATGATTTTCCAGCTTATGGAAATTTAGCAGGTTGCACCGTAAAGGGTAAAAGGGCATGTCCTGTTTGTGGCGTTAATACATGCTCAATATGGTTACCATTTAGTAAAAAGTGTGCATATTTAGGCCATAGGCGATTCCTTGATCCTAATCATGAATATCGCCAACGAAAAAATTTGTTTGATGGAACTATAGAGACTAGGCAAATACCTTCAATACAAACCGGTGCTCAAGTCTTTGATATTGTTAAAGATATTTGCAATGATTGGGGGAAAAAACCAAAGGAGGAAGAGAAAGAGAAAGAAAAAAGGAAAAGAAAAGGGGGAGATAAGAAGAAAAAAGGAAGTCAAATGTGGAAGAAGAAGTCTATTTTCTTTGATTTGCCTTATTGGCAGGTAAAGTTTAATCAGAAACAAAATTGCTTCTTCTTTTCTATCTATGTAATCAATAATTTATTATTAATTAGTTATAGTCTATTTTTTGTTTTCTTAGGTACTTCCTTTGCGTCACAATCTAGATGTAATGCATGTTGAAAAAAATATTGGTGAAAGTATTCTTGGTACATTACTTGATATTAAAGGAAAATCAAAAGATGGCATTAATTCACGTAAAGATCTAGAAGTACTTGGTATTAGGAAAAAGTTACATCCTATAGATATGGGAATCAAAGCATTACTTCCAGCCGCCCCATGCACCTTAACCGATTCAGAAAAAGAGATCTTTTACAATAGAATGAGGAATTTGAAAGTACCCGATGGCTATAGCTCAAATATTGGAAAATGTTTTGCAAAACAAAACAAAATTTCAAGTCTAAAGTCCCATGATTATCATGTTTTGATGCAACAACTATTGTCTGTATCACTGAGAGGACTTCTACCTAAAGGGACAAGGAATGCATTACTACGACTATGTTCTTTTTACAACGACATTTGCCAAAGAGTGCTTGATAAAGATAAATTAGAATCCATCGAGAATCAGGTCGCATTAACACTATGCGACCTTGAGAGATTTTTTCCTCCTTCTTTTTTTGACATCATGATTCATTTGACAATACATTTAGCGAAGGAAGCAAGAATTTGCGGACCAGTACAATATCGGTGGATGTATCCATTTGAGAGGTAAAATTTGGCATTAGTACCTTTAGTAGTTAATAATATATGTGCTTATGAAAATATTTTACTTATGCATCTTGATTATAGATACATGAGAACACTGAAGGGGTATGTTAAAAATCAAGCACGGCCTGAAGGATGCATAGTTGAGCGCTATTCTGCTGATGAATGCATGAAGTATTGTGCTGGATATATTAATGGTGCATTAGAAATTGGACAAAGGAAAAATAGAAATGAAGTGGAACAAAGTGATTCCATACTCGAGGGGCGTCCTATTTCCAAAGGAAAACCTATGGTAGTCACTAAGGAGGTGATTGATGCTGCTCATCGGTACGTGTTGTTTAATAACGAGGAAGTGGAGCCTTATATAAAGTAAGCATAAGTTCAATTCAATTAATGTGTGAAATAAATTAGATTTTGACATGAATGTTTACGTATATAGGATGCACAATGAGGAACTAAAACTTTTGCATCCCCGGCTTTCACGAGATGATTTGGAACTTTCAAAGCTGCATTCAAAGACTTTTATTCATTGGATTAAAAAAAAAGGTGGACATTGTTATATATTTTAAGATGGATAAGTTCGACATAGAAGTATATGTTATTGTGATTAGTCTTTATATATATAACATTATGCATTTTCAGGTTCAAGATGATAGAAACACATCTGATGTTAGTGAACTAATAAATTGGCTTTCATATGGACCTCGCCATCAAGTAATTTCTTATACTGGCTATATAATTAATGGTCGTCGTTTTCATACTAAAGACAATGATAAATCTACACAAAATAGTGGTGTTTCCATTGAGGCAAGTACTGTTCGTATGGATGGATCCATTGAGAAAGTAATATATTATGGTGTTTTGCGTGAGATTTTGTTGCTTGACTATCGGCAGTTTCAAATTGCCTTGTTTAAGTGTGATTGGGCAAATATTAATCGTGGAGTTAAGGTCGAAGATGGATTTACGTTAGTCAATTTACATCAATTCCAAAATCAATTCGCAAGCGACCCTTTCATCTTGGCAACGCAAGCCGTACAAGTGTTTTATTGTAGAGAAAGTAGTTTTTCAAATTGGTATGTTGTGCTAAGAGCACCCCCTAGAGGTTTTCATGAGTTGGAAAGCTATGATGAGGAGGATGAGTCAAGTAGCAAACCGGTAGATGAGTCACTACTTGATGATAGAGATGTCGATGATGGCGATGAAAGTTATATAAGGAAGGATTGTGATGGTATTTTGGTATGATATAAGCATCCTTTATTGATATTTGTGTTACATGTAGTTATATTCTTAAAGAGTGTAATTATACAGTTTTATGCATAGTTATATTAATTAATCATGAATTATTAACCATGAATTTTAATTTGTGAACTTGGGAAAAAATAATCTTTCTTTTGCAAAGTGTTTCTGTTGTATATTAGGATTTTCATATTTTACAATAATGACTAATTAGTATGATGTTCTAATTATTTATATATATGTTATGTTTTTTTTCTAGGTTCCTCCCTTAACAGAAGATATTTGAACTTGAAGCATCAAGAGTAAAATGGAGCAACATCAAAGAGAGGTAAAATATTAAAATTTTAATATGCACTTCAATTTTTTTACATTTCTACACTTTATGTTATTTGCTTTTTTATTCTACATTTCTACACTTTATTATATTTGGTTATTTAGGAAATGTTATAATATCGTATTCACTACTCACATGTTATATATTTATGATATCACAAGATTTTCATTATAGATGTGGTTGACAGTTTATTATATATCTTCTCTTTGGATTGATTTAGATCCACATAATTTGTTTGGGTCAAAATTCCTCAGATTAGCCTTTGTAGTGTACAAGCATTAGATTTAACTACTTCTGTATACAGCATGTAGATATATATTGCAGATTTTTGAATTACTTTGGAAATTACTATGCTCTGAGGATTATATTTTAAATGAAGGGTTGAAATAAATATTTTTAACATTCTGATTTAAGTAGTTCTGAAAACGATAATTGTTTCAGATTAACATTTTAGCTCAGTGAATGTGACCTACATGATATTACAAATTTAAAAACCTTTGCAAAACTATCTAGAACATATATCTACAAGTTTATGCCAGTTCAATTATCAAAACACAGTACCCTGAAACTTTATTCTCGTTTTTTCTAAAAGTACATAATGTTCTGCCTTTTTTTATAATAGAAGCATAGCCTTCTTTATCAAACTTTGCCTGTATGCTAATTTCAGATATCAAAGGTAGCAGCGAGATATGCAAAGAGGCAATCCTTAGCTGCAGTTGCAACTTTAAATGCAAAAGATAAGCCTGCTGGTGTGAAAATCAATGAAACAAGACATGTTGATGCAACTCATTCTCTTCAAAGTTTAAACAGCAATATTAGAAGATCCCCTCGGAAGCGTACTGAAATGCAGCCTCCACCCGATAAAATCAAGTCTCCAAAGCTCAATCCTGTCCATACTGGAATGCAGCCTCCACCCGATAAAATCCAGCCTTCAAATCTCAATCCTGGCCCTAATTCAACTGGATCTCCAAATATCACTCCCAACGCCATGGATGCCTTGAACAACCTAGATTCTAATGATGATATTCAACAAAAGACGGCAAGGAAAAAAAGAGGGAAGACGATGATGACTTGTATGCAGAATGAAAAGGCTGAAATTGAATTCAACAAGCGAGGTCAACCAATAGGCTCCAACTCCAAGCACTTATCATCCTATCTTGGTACCTTAGCAAGAGAGATGATACCTTTGACGATTTCAGAGTGGAAAAAAGTCGACGCAAACTTAAAGAAAGATTTATGGACTTGTATTCAGGTATGAAAAATGTGCTGAGAACTTTTTTATGAAAAACTGGCCAGATGGAAATTTTAATACAACATGATAACTTATTTATAAAGTGGTGGGTGGTTATATGCACAAATTTCTACTTGTACTTATTTATCGTCTATTTTTATGTCATATAATTGATTCAAACCTGTAATGTAAACATTCATAAACAATGCAACAACTATAGCTTACAAACCTGCAATGTTTCATACTTACAATTTTCGACTACAGCCATCATAAGTATCTGTTCTAAAATCAGTCGCATCACATTATTCACATTAAAAGGAACCCCGTGAAAATTCCTACACTCTCTGTTAGACTCTCTGTTTTTGGTAAATTGTGTCGAGTATGACTTGTTTTGGAGTTAATTGTAGCTTCATCCACGATAAAATGTTAGTAACAAATCAGTTATAATCATAAGGAGTTGAGTATCTATTGGATTATTGCTAATTGTTATGGTATCATCATCTCACAATAAGCAGCCAAATCTTAATGTTAATATAAGTTGTGAATTATTTTGCATAAGTTAATATAAGTTGTGAATTATTTTGCATACTGTTTTATGTGTATGGAGCAGTACAAGTAGAAATTTGTGCATTGACATTGTAGACATCCATATCCAACAAATGCATGACTAATGAATATCAATGCTAATTACAAAATTGTATGAAATTTGAACATTAACATAAACATGTACCTTATTTGTTACCTTATTTTTGTTGTACAGTCAAGATTCATGGTGGATGAAGCATACAAGGGTTTAATGTTTAAGATGTTGGGATTACGATGGAGAGAGGCAAAGTCGAGGTTAGTTTCCGCTATTAAAGTAGCTTCTACTTGTCCCGACGCTTCCTCTAGGCTAGCGATGCTAAAACCGGATACTACAGAAAATGTTCAAGAGTGGAACGACTTTGTTAAAGAAAAATTGTCGGAGAAATTTGGGGTAACAAGTTATATTTTATGCATTATAATTTTTTTAACTATACAGATTTAAATATAAATATGTTATTTTATTCCTCTAGGCTGAACATGCATAGTTTATTAATGAATTTCTCCTACGTAAGAAACTAACAAAAAATTCAAAGCAATGAGAGATAAAAATAAAATTCCACATACAATGAGCAGAAAGGGATATGCGAGATTAGCGGAAGATATGGTAAGAAATGCATGTACGTTTACATCAATAATTTTTTTTCTTTGGTTTGTCTTCTTACTATTATTATTTGCAGAAAAAAGAAACTGGAATATCAAACATTAGCAGAGATGAGCTATGGTGCAAAGCCCATACAAAGAAAAATGGAGACCCACCAAATTTCGTTGTTGCCGATTGCATCGTAAGTTTTTTTATTCTTTTGAGATAGGACTGTAGATATTTATTAAATAGTTTATTCATATTTCTTTTTTCTTGAAATGGTCTATTTTAATTTGTAGGCTAAAATAAAAGAGCAGAGTAGTGCTCAGAATTCTCATGGAACAGCATCAGTAAGTAGAGATGGAGTGTCACATGTTTTTGGAAATGAACATAGGGGAAGGGTGAGGGGATTGGGTTTTGTTGTAGCACCATCTCAAATAGGTGTTTATGCTCATAATTCAAAAAAGGTGGCTGCATTGGAAAATCAAGTAATAATTCAAATGGATATGTTAACTGATTTGGAGGCAAGAGTAGACTACTTGACTAATTTGATCATGACAGTAAGTTTATAGTTAATTAGCTATTGTTAATAAATATGTGATATGTGCTTATGAATTACTAAGTATTCTCTTGTACTTTTACAGAGAAGAGATGATAATGTGGCAGATATGGAGATGCCTCAGACTCATACACCTCAGGTTAGAATATATAAATAATCATGATTGCTTGCTTGACATGCTTGTCGTTTCCTTGAAACTGAATTACCAGAACATGATTGCTTGCTTGACATGCTTGTCGTTTCCTTTAATTGCTTGCTTGACATGCTCTTTTTGGTTGTGTATATGATTTTGTTGTTTAAAATGCCTACCTGTTTGGCTTTCCTTTTTTAACTTTGGATTTCTAAAAAAAATCAGTAATATATTAATGATAATGTAGTAGTGCTGTGCATATGATAATCATGCTCTTGCATCATCTAATATTTTTTTTGCTGTTATTTGGAGCAAGGAGCAGAGGTGTTTATAATAATAAGAGCAAATTTGAATCTTCCAAGTATTTTTTTTGTTGTTTATAATAATAAGAGCAAATTTTTATTTTTAGAATAACCTATACCTTAATTCCTAACTAGAGTTTTCCACACCCCTTTTTGCAAGCTGTCATCGCAAGTTTTGTCTGTCCAAACTCTTGTGTTGTTGTTAAATATTTATAAATCAATTTAGTTTTAGATTTTAAAATGATAGTTCGGTTTAGATTAAAGATACAAACAACAGGTTGATATGATAGAGAAAATGACTTTGTGCAGTTATATTTAATGATAAAATTATACAAACAAAAAATTTGGTTTACTTTTTTGAACTACAATCATAATTAAGGATATAATTGATGTAATTTTTTTTAAATAACAAGAGTGGTACTTTATTCTAATCTTAGATATAACGGAGAATCAAGTATATATCTATATCTTTTGATCAAATCTGTGCAAACTTCATTTAAAAGATGATATAAAAAATAAGTAATGAAATACCTGGTAGATCATTTAATCTGTGCAAACTTCATTTAAAAGATGATATAAAAACTTCATTTACGATGCAGCGGCGTTATCTGAATACTGTTAGCTGCTTAATGAATATCCTTGAACTCATTATGCTAATTTGTATGCAACAATAGAGTGATGCACGCTTTTTTTAAATTTAGATTTATATGATGGGTTCGTTTGTTGTTGCCATTTACTATTGATGGATAAGTTACCCTCTTTTAATGATATGAAAAGTTTATTGCCCTTTTCGTTTTTTCACCCCTATTAGCCGATATAAAAAAATTATGATAAGTAACTATAACTGAACACATTATTGATCATTGATTCAACACAGTATGCTATATGTATATGTAACTTAATTAATTTGTCTAGGATAATTTTTTTATCACTTCAGGTTTATAACAAGTAATTATTTGCCCTTTTGCCTTCTTTGATAGTTGTCCAAACTTGTTTGAGATTACTTTGGCACAAATAATAGATGTATGTGATATCTGTCTAAGCCAATTCGTTTTGTGGTTATATTTTGGGACATCTTAAGTTTTATAGTTTTTATTCTGGTTTGAGGTACTTCAAGATTCTAACTAAATATCCACATAATTAACCTGTATATTTTGTCAGCATATTGATAAATAAGTTATGTAGTTTAATACTTCATGGTATGCATTTATATGCTGGCAACATAGGATCTAACTGGTATGATTGAGCATGGTAAAAATGAAGATTATCAAACGCATGTTGTTAATTTTGTATGGAACAATGGGAGTGAGGTACAACTCTTTTACATGTTGTTAATTCCAAAACTAATTTATAATTGAATCATACGCGTTCCAAATCAAAACTCATACAATCAGAACTCTCATATGATAAACTCTACATGGGCACAATTATGGACACTTAAAATTTCAATGAACTTAAAATCTTTGTATACTTTATTTAGACCATATATATCATAAGCTTCATGATTTTTTATTTTTGAAACCATGTCTTCTTTTGAAAATTACACATATCCCAAAATTCACATGCTCAAAGCTTTCGCTTGTTAAACTCATGTTTGTAAATGAAACCCCAATGTCCTTTCAACACCATGCGTACTATACAATATATATCTGAAATCCTATACAAACATCATACCCTATGTTGTCGTTATCAAAGACTTTCCTGTATATAAATTTAAGAACCACTGAAGTCTACATATATCCTAAAACTTAATTTATACAAAAGTGAAATATGTTTAGAAATTTATATACTGGATACTGCACTTGTTTGGCACTGACACACTTTCAAAAACTAATATTTGTTCAGAACCTTTATTTACAAAATCAGGAAAGATTCAAAAACATATACATTTAAAACTAGTACATCTAAGAACCTGCTAAATTAGAAGTGTAAAAAAGGCAACATCGTAGAGAGGGTTTAAATGAGGTAGTCAAGAGCTCTAGTTGAGTAGGACTTTAAGATTATGGTCTTGCTTATACTGTTTGTGCTCAAAAACATTCAATGGTTAAACAAACTCATTCTATAAGCATGGCAACACATTATGAACGTACTATAAGATCATCTTATATAAAAAAAAATTTCTTGCAGTCACACCGCGATAGCAACAATACGCAGCAGGTTCAAGATCAACAAGAACGAGTTATTGTGGATGGTTTGATGAAAAAAAAGTGCAGGCTATTGAGTTGGGAGAAGAACGTAGTTGCAGAGGGGACAATAGCAAACACTGATCCTGATGCGTCGGTACATTTTGTAAAGCTTGGAGCAGAAGCTTGGAAAGTATGGGTGGATGTAGCAGTGGAACCAGAAGCTTTTTTATTTAGGCCAAATTTAGAGATGTCCACTATTAAAGAGGCCGTTGGATCAACCGTCGCGTGGCACAAAGACTTTATATCCTTAGTCTAGTATGATTGTACTTAGAACTTGATATTTATAGCCGACTGTTATGTATTAATGCTTTATGAATTTGGGAGGTAAACTTATCTGACTTTTTGGAGTGTTGGAATTTTATGACTATCTTTTAGTCTTTTCGCATGTGATTTTGGTTGTTTGTGCGTAATATTTATTACTGTTAAATTATTCATTATTTGTATGGATGTGCTACCTATACGTTGCTGTAATTTTTTTTTTAATTTGCATTTTTTCTGCAACGATCAAAGCGCGTTGTATTATACTCTATTACAACGGTCAATAACCGTTGTAAAAATCATTTTCACAATGGTCATTTGCGCCTTGTATTAAAGTCTATAACAACGGTCGAAAACCGTTGTCAAAATATTTTTTACAACGGTCAAGGAATGTTGTAAAACATGTTATCCATCTTGTATGATAGTATTTTGCAACGGGCAAAGAAGCTTGTATTACAGTCTATTACAACGGTCGGGGACCGTTGTAAAAAAGTTTACTACAACGGACTTTACAACATTAACTGCCCGTTGTAAAATATGGATGACCTATTACAACATCGCCTATTACAACGGTCCGCTGCCCGTTGTGGAACACATATTACAACGAGCATTGCCCGTTGTAAAAAGCCTGTTTTGTTGTAGTGTCTGCAGTTACCGATAATTGAGAGCCACTTAAACATCCATTCCAAAGGGTTTTTTTAGCATGATCCAATAAATCATATATTTTTTTAGCTGCAACATTTGGTTTCTCTTCGACGTTAACATCGTCGTTATCAATTTCAACGGTAGGGAACATTGATCGTGCTGCATCTTCGACCATATGTTCTATGAGATTCGTACTAACTTCATCACTAATGACCTCCACCGACTGTTCTTGATTATTAGAGGCTACAATTTCTCCATGACGATCCCACAACAAATAATTGGGTACGAAACCGTATTGGCGCAAATGAACCTTAACTATATTCGGTACTAAATAGTTTAACAATTTGCATCTACTACATGGACAACGAATTTCCTCATCGTTTGCAATATTACTTATAGCAAATTCGATGAACACTTGTACCCCTTTCAGAAAATGTTCACTTATTGCGCCATTAATTTTCCTTCTTTGATACATCCAGCTTCGATCATTAAAGTAATTGACCATTTTTCCTACTTGGAAACCTATGATAAAGTAAAAAAATTATAAATCGTTCATTTTATATTTTGTTTAAATTTTATTTACTGATTTAATAAACATGTACTAAATTTTATATTTTTTCTACAAACTTTATTTTAAATAAACAACTATTGATTCATTGCCACTTATGTGTCTTCTTTGATGGTCGGCCATCCTACTTCCCATTACAAACACAATAGTAATTATATTCCATAAATCATATCATTTTAAACGATCATTTCACAAAATTTCGGCAGCATTTCCCCCGTGTTCCTTGTATCGTACACAAATGCGTGTACACAAGGAACGTAAAGGAAATGCCGGCGAAATTTTGTGAACCGTTTAAAGTGATATGATTGACGAAATATAATTACTTTATAGTGTTTATAACTTGTCCAATACAGGAACAAATCCGACAAATGATGTATCAGATGAATAGAGTAATCTGTTTTGTGGAAAAAATGAATATCCCTAAAACGATCATATACAACACTTGTCAGACGGGGTCAAATATATCTAAGGATTTAAATATTTGTTTATATTAAATTTAAATATATAACTCGTTTAATTAATATTGGTTTATATTTTACCGTTTTATTACATAAGTACTAAATTCATATATACACAAAATTTGTACATAAAATTCATTTATTACAAATTCATTTATACACTAAATCAATTCGCGTGTTCGTACAAATATAAAACTCGTGTTCGCACAAATGCAATATCCGTTCTAACGGCTTCCAAATGCAATAAACTCTATCACACACATACGTTCAATACTAACCAAATCAACATAAACTAATGCAATATCCTAAATTACAAAATTTTCAATCGGTAATAACTTGTTCATTATGGGATAATAGTTGCAATTAGGGGATAACATGATGTAATATGCATACACTAACAAGTAGGAATCAATCACAATTCAAATTAAACTCTAAATAAAAAAAACATAAATATTAGGTTTAGCAAAATTACCGATTTGGAGAGCTAGAAGGGTGGAGATGGACTGGAGCAGCTTCTAGATGGCGTCGGAGGTGGTTGGGATGGTGTTTGGGGCGGCGGTAGCAGGCTAGGAGGTGGTGGAATGGGGAAATTGGGTGAAAATATTGATTGGGAAGAAGATAATGAGTTGCAGGTCTGGTCTCGGGGAAATATGCAGAAAATTTTCCAACGGCTTCCAACGGCCGCAAACGGCTTCTTTCCAACGGTTTCCAACGGCTTCAGACGGTTACATCAAAATCAAATGTGCCGTTGGAAGCCGTTAGAAATGCCGTTGGAGACCGTTGGAACTTGAAAGAATACACTGTATCTCTAGTAGTGACATTATTAAGCAAAATACATGTCTTTCTGTATGTTAAAATAGGTATAATATGAAGTATGATATTCACGAATATTAAATAGTTAATTTTCGATTATAGATATCTACAAATCTTGATCTACTTTTTTCAAAATATTGGATATTTATCCGTTTTCTCAATACAAATAGGGAAAAATTTCAAAACTTTTACTTATTAACAAGTTTGACGTTAGAAAACACAAGTGTTACTGTAATGACAATGGTGACATCCTTATCAATCGATATTTAAATACACACATTTATCGTAGTAATATATTAGTCATGTGCGTATTTAAATAAGAGAAAAGTTCGCTTCTGTAACACGTTCTTCTACATAGAGTTAAAAGTACTGCAGCATTGAAATTTGCCAAAAATGTAGAGCACAACCACAATAGTAAAGTCTATGGCCAATGCAGGAGTGATAAATAACTTCACTCCATTTTCAAAAGGTATTTTAAGTATATATTACCGTTATCCCATATTTGAAAAAAAAAAATATATCTCGATAAAGCTGGAGTTGAAGACGATAAAATAAAGGGGAATTAATTTAAAAGGACAAAGATTTGTATATTTTTTGCCTCAAGGACACAACCTCAATATTTTTTCCATAAGGACAAACATTCTTCTAAAAATTATTCATAAGGACAAATATTTTCCAAAATTATTCATAAGGACAATAAAACTGCTACCAAGCTAAAAACTGATACCTAAAAACTGCTACCGATAACTACAAACTGATACTATCAATGACTAAAAACCGATACCTAAAGAAAGTTGTCCTTCAGGATAAAATATTGAAGGCCTGTCCTTGAGTCAAAAACGCTGAAAATTTTTGTCCTTGACAATAATTTCCTGTAAAATAAATGAATCAAGAAACTTAGAAAACGTAAAGATTCAAGAACAAAGAAGCCCCAAGAAAATAGGCTAAGTTTTGGAGAAAGTGAAAAGTTTTGCATAGGCAAAACCGATTGGAACTGACCACTTTTTGAAAGATGATTTTGCCACGAGATCCAAAATTTGAAGACAAAAGCAAATATAAAGAAAAAAAAAGTGAAATTAGACAAACAAAACTCATTTCGCTGTTACCGTATACATCAACTTTTGAAAGTGTGCTGATATATAGTAATAGTGGCCATTCAAGTCATTAATCTACTTTTCCATATTCAATGACCTTCTAGGTTACCTTTGCGACTTTGCGAGTTGTAAAGGCAATCCTGAATGGAGCCACTGGTCTCCGTTGGAGTCGGTCAGTTTTCAAACCTTGACACCGGTTGAGAATGCTCTAGTTGTGGCCATTCAAGTCAGGAATCCACTTTTTCATATTTCAGTTTCTCAACAAGAACTGACAATTCAGAGGACTAGCATCCAAAAAAAAAAAATGGTTGTTCCCACTTGATCCAAAGAGTCTGGACCATGGAATAATACTTAAATCATCCACACCACATTAAACACGCGCTTTATTCCATATCCACCAACACACTGCCCTGCTCATTACTCAATAAAAAACCAAAAACACAACAATAAACTACTAAATAATTTACTAACCCACCCAATATAGCAATCACTTGGTTACGCACCCAGATGAAGCAATACCAATCACGGATTCACTTTTTAAATAAATTACAAACAGCTAAAACTACAAAAACTTTGCTGTTTTATTGCAGAAGTTGAATAAAATAGAAAAAAAACCTTTCATAACTTCTGTTTAGTCCACTAGTCACGGAATCGAATTGAAATAGCCACGAACAAGTGTAAAAACCATACCTAATTGCGTTGTGACTGGTACAGTTCAATTCTTTCACTAAACAAATCATTTCTGGTTGTGCTCTAAGGTTGATCCTTGTACTGAAATGTGGTCGTAGTCTTCGTTACGCTCTGATACGTGATAAATCAGCATGTGAAATTCGAATGTTATGGCTAGCCTCTTTTTCTAAGTTTCAAAAATCATTTCGAATATCGAATATTCAAATTCGTGGATACGATGAATATCAAATATTATCATATCCATTTATCATCAGTATATTCAAAGATATAAACAGAAATTTTGATTCAACATAAATTTATCGTAGTTTGAGGAGTGAATATATATTAAATTCATATAATATAAATTATATATATATATATATATATATATATATATTATTAAGAAAAATACATGTCTTTCGGTATATTAAAATACATATAATACGAACTATGATATTCACAGAACCAATCAGATGCAGGTGAATTTCAAACTTTCTCCGTAATAAAAAGTTTAACGTTAGAAAATGCAAGTGTTATTGTGATGGTGGTGACATCCTTGTCAAAGGAGATTTAAATGCACATATGTGGATTATATATTATTTTATCATACTAATATATTAGTCATGTGCCTACTTAAATAAGAAAATCCACTTCTATGACACGTGCTTCTGCATAGAGTTAAAGTAATGCAGCATTGAACCTGTGACGTAAACGTAGAGCACGACCATAATAGTAAACAAATCTATGGCTAATGCGGTAGTAACAAATAACTTCAATTTATTTTTAAAATGTATTTTAGGAAACATGCTATATTAGTATTGGTATTTGAACCAAGGTCGTAAAAATAGGTAAGTGGACACTAGACGAAAAGTGCTTTAATCACAGTTAATCGAATCAAAATGCATATGTTATTGTATAATTATCAATGATGCAACTTAATACTATAAATTTTTTATAACTTATTTATTGGAACATTATAATATCAATATCATAATCACACATACACTGATTTCATGAGATTTCAGTAGTGCGGGTCGGGTTGGACGGGTCAGCCAATCCCCGACCATAGACCCGGAGCTCTCAAGAACGGGTCATGGGTCTACCCACCTCGATAATCCAATGGGGCGGGTCAACCGGGTTTGGCCCTAGATCTGCCCCACTGTCATCCCTATCCATCGTCTAGACCTATGCTGGGCCCCGGACACATTTTTCCGACAAAGTTAATAAACCAACCAAACCATATTTCCAAATATATCCGAACTTGATTTTACCCCTGAAAATGCGGTTTAAAAAGAACACTAAGGCCCCGTCTAACTTGTCGTTTTTAGTTTTTTGTTTTCGTCTATACAAAAACGCGTCCGTTGTATGTATAGTTGAAAAACAAAAAATTTTAAAAAATGAAATTAACATATAAAATACAAAACAAGTTTATTTTATTTTTCGTGTTTCGAGGGATAACAAAAGCACGGGGAACAATCAAACTCTTTCGTTGTCCGTTGGTCGTCCCAACGGCTAAGAATTATAAATTTTCTTATCTTATTTCTTACTATTTCTTAGTGCAAATTGAAAACAAAAAACTCAAAATAGAAAATGAAACCAAACGGGCCCTAAGTCATGACCCGTCTCAAAAAGGACTCAAAGGGCGATTGAATGATTGAGTAATAATTAACACCATAAATCAATAACTCAATCTGCCGTAACCGTATGCAACAACTTTTGAAGTCATTAATCTACCTTCCCATATTTCATTTTCAGAACAAGCACCGAAAGTCCACAAGACTAGCATCCAAAAAAAAATTGGCTGTTCACATTTGATCAAAAGAGCCTGGACCATGGAATACTTAAATGGTTAACAACGCATTAAGCATCTTTATCACTGCATGTGGAGCAGCAACTCTTGCCTCAGGGGTCGGCACAGTTAAATATCAAGTTACCACTACGAGAAGCACAGTAAATATCGACGACGGTTTCCAACGGCCGCCGACGGCGCATCGCCCAATTAGCGACGGCTGCCGACGGTAAGCAACTTCTGTGGCATAATTGAAATTAAAATAGCTTAACTGTCGGTAGCCGTCGCTAAATGTGCTGTCGGCGGCCGTCGTTGACTGTCGAAAACTCACGAATACCTGCGGCCCTAGGCAGGCAGTTTCTTCCATTTGTTTTCCTCCCCAAATCAGCCATCCCCTCCTCCAATCCCTCCTCCACGCCGTCAAAAACCTTCAACGCCGCTAGCACGTCGGAATCTTCAATTTTCAGCTAGCTCCATTAGCTATTTTTCGTTAAGAAGGTTAAATTTATAAACCCTATATTTTATTTTAATTTGTTAAATTTGGTTTAATTTGTTGTTATAGTTGTAAAATACCCCATTGATTGTTTGGTATACCATATTGAATGCTAATTATGTTGTTATTGCATTTGTTTATTATTGAAATGCTGAGAATTTTTTTTTGTTTAGTGTATATGTGCGTTAACTGGTGTATATGCGTTGATTAATTAGTGCATACACGTATTAGGGCTACTTTGGATTAATTAGAGTCGATGCTCAAAATTTGGTATATGCGTTTTCAGGATGACGAAAACGACGATTTAGTGTATGCGTTTTTTAGAATGTAAATAAATTATTGTAATAATTGTTGTATAATACACTTTGTTTTTTGTAAATCCCTTATAGAATTTTTGGCCCCGTCTGACAAATATTGTATATGATCGTTGTATGAATATTCGTTTTTATCACAGAACAAACATTTATCCTATAAAATATTTGTCGGATTTGTCCCTTTATTAGACAAGTTAAAAACACAGTAATAATTATATTTTGCAAATCATATTATTTTAAACGGTTCATAAAATTTCGACAATACTTTCTTTTTGTTTCATGTGTACACATATGTGTACGATACAGAGAACAAAGGGGAAGTGCTGTCGAAATTTTGTTGAATCGTTTAAAATAAAATGATTTGCAAAATATAATTACTACTGTGTTTGTAATGAAAAGTAGGATGACCAACCATCAAAGTGTAAAATAATAACCTAAAAAATTTAAATTATATTTATATAATAATTTGTGTAAATCAGTTTGAAAATAAAATTAAATAGAATATTATATATATTTGCGAAAATTAAAATGTATGATTTATTTGAAAAATAAAATGTGAAGACGTAAATGATTAATGCGCTTTTATGTTTTAAAAGAGAAAAAATGGTCAATTATTTTATCAATCGGAGCTGGATGTACCAACAAAGAAGAGAAATTGATGACTCGATAAGTGAACATTTTTAAAATGGTATACACGACTTTATTTAATTCGCTTTAAGTAATAATAGAAACGACGAAGAAATTCGTTGTTCATGTCATAGGTGTAAACTATTGAATCATTTGATACCAGATATGGTAAAAGTTCATTTGCGCCAATATGGTAAAAGCATTTTTGGAAAAATTATATATATAATTCTATAAAATTCGATAATGGTGAAAAACTGTAGTTATTTACTAAAATTATACTTAAATAACAATTATTTTATTTCTGAAAAAAAAAATTGAATTTTCAGTTTTTAAGAATTTTTTTTAAAAACCGCAAATTAACTTGTAATTTTTATCAGGAAACCGCAAACTACAATATCATTATTATAGAGACCTAACATACATATCATTATTACATAGACTTCTTTTATAACAACAATATCAAAATTTGGATTAAGTCTAAATGTCCCTTTTAAAGCCTATATGATAACCTCCACCTCCCGATCAATGAGTGATTTTAGATTTAACATAGACACTTTTCTTTTGTGGAAAATGTTATCGTGTGCCTTAAGGGTACAAGTTAAGGTTGTTAAATTGCTCAAATTGCCTCTTGAATTCTATTTGTTAATTTTGTGTAGGAATAAAATAGGTATTTCAAGTTCTTTTTGTCAAGGTGAAGAATCTTTGGTGAAACTAAATATAACCAATCAAACCAGCTTATTTCGATCTATTTGGTTTGATTTTGAAACTAGATTGGTTTATAATTGACCTATAAAAACAATTAAACCATTTACCGGTTTAACCAAATTAACATAAATTTGGTTACATTGTCAAATTACTACTACTATAATTACAACTTAATTTATCATAATTGTGTCAAAATTACTATTAAAAAACATTGGAATACTATATATGAATAGTTTATATCATGTATTTATGTTTTATTCTAAAGTAAAATGTATATTTTCAAACATAAAATATAAATCATTTTGTTTTAATTAAACCAAATAACCAACCGAAAAATCAAAACTTAATTCGGTTAATTTGGTTTGGTTTTTCACTTTTACTGATTTAAGTTCGATTTAACAATTTTCATCATCGAATCTACCAGAAGATCACCAATTTTTTTATATTTTTTTTTGTCTTTTAGCTTAAATCAATCGATACTAATATGTACCCTTTGGGCACCGGTTAACGGTAGCTTTCTCTTCCTCTTATTACAGTTGTTATAAAATACTAAGTATTAATTATGATATACTAACTATTAATTGCTGGTTATAGTAACACAAGGATCACCCAAACTCAATTTTACCATTTAGGCTGACCAAAAATGGCAGTTCAACCCGCCATTATTTACCAAAGCACCGCCTACCTAAATTCTCCCAATGTGCAGTTTAAAAAGTTCAACATCTAAGTATGACCCAACACACCGGAAAAAAAAAAAAATTCGAAAAAAAGACAAAAGGTCGGTCTCAAAGGGTGGCTGAATCATTGAATAACAATTAACACCATAAATGAATAAAGCTTAAAATGGCATGACCATATACATTAATTTTTTCAGTGTCCTGATGTACGGTAATAGCGGCCATTCAAACAATTCACAGGACCAGCATCGAAAACAATATAAGAGTGTAAGATCCTCTTTTTGATGTTGTTATAGAAAAATCCCTACAGAAATAACTATATAAATTTGGTCTCTATTTTTTGAAAAATAAAAAATGCAAGATGTCCGATTTTGCAATTTTTTTTAAAATTTCAAAATTTTAAAAATTTTAAAAATTTTGAAAAGCGCAAGTTAACTTGCACTTTCTATCAGGAAAGCACAAGCTGGTTTGCGCTTTCTGATTTTGAAATTTTTGAAAAATACAAGGTAATTTGAGCTTTCTGACTTTGAAATATTTTTAAAATTTTCGAAATTTTCAAAAAAAGTTTAATATTTAAAAAGCGCAAGCTAACTTGCGTTTTTTGATTTAAAAAAAATAAAGACCTAATTTACATACTCATTTTTACAGGGATTTTTCTTACAACAACAACAGAAATAAGGACCTTTCGTGCAACGCACCATCCAAAAAAATGGCTGTTCACACTTGATCCAAAAAGCCTGGACCATGGAATAATCAAATCATTAACACCATATTAAACACGCCCTTTATTTCATATCCACCAATACACTGCACTGCTCATCATTACAATATCAATCTACCAACTCAATGAAAAACCAAAAACACAACAATAAACTACTAAATACTTTACTAACCACCCAATACAGCAATCACTTGGTGTAGTTCTTTATCACTGCATGCGGCGCAGCAGCTCTGGCCTCAGGAGTCGGCTCGGCAGTCGGGGAAGGAGGAATCGGGGTCCCAAGCAGCTCCTTTGGAAGATCGGGAATGCCCTTCAGTTCAAAGGTGTAGAACAGTTTGAATGGAAATACGATTTGATTCAGCTTCACTTGGCCATAAGCGCCTTCGAAGACTCCGGAACCGCCCGTGATTGCCAGATATGACTCTTCGTAGGTAAGGTAGGGTCCTTGTACTGAAATGTGGCCGTAGTCCCCGAAGTAGAAGCTGTAGATTGCTTCGTAACGGTCTCCGTTACGCTCGGGTACGTGTTGGATAAGTATGCAGAGTCCGGATGTAATGCCTAGTCTCTTTTCTAAGTTTCCGTGATACAGCTGAATGATACACATTAACGTAAGTCAGAGATTATAGGTTTTGTCTGTGGATACTTTCGGATGCAGATAGTGCTATATCTGCATCCGCATTGGATATCCACATGCTCGGATACAGATGGATACTGAATATACAGTTAAATGGATACATAAATAAAAATTTTGGTTTAACATAAAATTTTCTTAATTCTATCAATTATAGAAGTCCTAAGAATATAAAAAATGATAAAAAATAGTTTCAAACAATGAAAATGCATATAATATAAAAAACATATATTTAATATAAAAAATTACATGTCGTTTCAGTATATTAAAATAATATAAAAAACGGATGGATATTTGTTTTGACATCCTTATCAAAGGGGATTTAAATGCAGATATGAGGATGATATATTAATTTATCATAGTAATATATTAGTCATGTGTGTATTTTAATTTTTAATAAGAGAAAGGTCCACTTCAGTGACAGATCACGTGCTTCTACATAGAGTTAAAGTATTGCAGCAATAAATAAGATGAAAATGTAGAGCACAACTACTTACAGAAATCTATGGCCAATGCAGGACTAATAAATAGCTTCATTTATTTCTAATAGGTATTTTAGGAAACATGCTACAATACCAAAAACCACAGTTTTTTTTTACTACATTCATCACAGGAAAAAAAATCAGGCTACACTTGCAATAATTTTGTGGTAAATCAATATCAAAAAAATATAAAATATGTGGGTGTCATATGTTTCCTACATTTTTTTTCTCTGTGGTGTTAATTTATCCATGAACAGTTCAAACGCAACATTTACCACGTCCAGTTACGTCTAACCTAAACATAGCCTACAGTCACCACCGTAGTTTCAAAGTACTACAATATGATATGAACTTACTTACGTTCATATAACATCTTCCACTTCACTCCTTTTCATTCGTCTACACATTCTTTTGCACATTGGAAAATTTTTACGTTGATATAATGATGTGTGCAAGTTGATCGAATACGTCAAAATAGATGTCTTAACAACTCAATCATGAAGACCAAAGTTGATGAATATATCCAAAAGAAATGAAGTATCAATAGAACAATGGCAAAGATGTTTCAGAAGACCATCCCTATGTTTGAGATTTTCTTCCGACAGGAAAAGTTTGTTTAACAAAATTGGAGCTGATTGAATCATTTAAACACCACTGCAAACCAAGATGACACATAGGTGGATAAAGTTTTGGTCATTTCAAAATTTTTGAAACCAGAACTTAACTTCCCTTTATGTGCGTGCCCCCACACACAGAGATACACACACATATTCATATATATACGTATACATGTTCATATAGTTCATTATTTAGGCTATTTAGGGAATTAGAGGAGGGATAAAAAAATTCAAATCTACACAATTCCATGTTTAATATCCGTATAAAATAACAAAAATTAATTTATGTTTGTGGATGATAAATATGCCCGGAAGTATTTGGAGTTTAAAGTTAGAAGGGTTTGTCAAACCAATATATATCTTTTTATGCATCTTTTGTTTTATGCATTAACCATTTCGTATTTATTTGTTCGGCCTTCTATTTATATTTTTTCCTTTGCGTGTATTTGAAAGATGAATATTTAATTAAATAAGACTAAATTTTCAATCAAAACATAAAACCCACCAAGATCCAAAGTCTGGTGTTTCGGTGCGCCCAACCAAACACAACACGTTAAATTTTGCGAATAGTCCAATCTAACTTTTACTCAAGGATCTATTAGCAAAATAAACGTCTACGTGTCACGTGTTGATTTGATAGGGCACGCACGCCGAAACACCAAACTTGGTCTAGAGGATTTGCACCGGTACATAATAATAACAAATTAATGGGTAGTGACATTCCATGTCCATCCCGCTTTTATTGGGTGCAAATCCTTTGTTTCCAACATTCTATGTTCATATGTGCCCCGCCGACTAAAATTTGACACACAGTCAAACATTTTACAATATCCTTCATTCCATATCATAACAAAAGGCTATGTAAAACAAACAAAAAAATCCTCATGGCAAATAAGACAAAGGATGTAAGAACTAGGAGATTTGGTCCACTTTTATTCTCACTTAAACTTAACTCTTCAATTTACATCTCAAACAGTTTGTTTCTTCAACCATGTAGTCATACACGTACTGTTTCCTAGTAAGGGTTCACTTATGAACTCAAGTAATGTGAAACTCACTAGTTTTGATTGATCATTTTTTCTCTCTGCACAATTAACGAATTTATGAATCAGTTTACCCCAAACCATCATATATTATATCTAATGGTTGTGATGTAAAGGTTAACCCCTTCTCTAATAGAATACTAGAGAAGAGGTTCACGGTCCATTCAATTCACTCATAATTCACATTAAAAATGTAAGTGTTGAGCATGCACAAAATACACTTCAAAAAGAGAAGCAGATAAAACAAAGTGTGAACTGTAAAGTACATCTAGGCTTGCACAAATTCACTTTACCCTTTTGTAGTGACCACTCTTTTATTAGTTGTAAATGGAGAATGTTAATACATTCTAAAATGAGCTGCTAAATTCTATTGTAGTTTAATTTGACTAAGCTGTGAAATGTAATAACACCATAGCTTTCATGACCGTGCCGTGCCTTGAACCATGATAATTGAAGGTTTAAGATTTTGATGGTTCAACCGGTCGAACCGTCGAAACCGTGATTTATTTTTTTTATAAATATTTGCACATTTAACTACAATCCATACATAAAAATATTAAAATAATAATGCTATGTACACAAGCTGTAGATGGTCTTCAAGGCCTGCAATCGAATTTATGTGTTGTTGCAGTGCACCACTACAGATTTGTATATAGTAGAGTAGTGCACAACAATAGAAGTTTAATGAGGACAAATTTGACGAACCTTACAGTGGTATTAGAGAAGTTTGCAGCAATGAAGAAAAGGTGATGAAGTTAGTGGTTTAGATTTTGGAACGATTATGATTTTTGAAATATATATATTTACTTATTTTTTTCAAAGGAATGCAGAAGATGAAAATGAGAGAGAATTACACAATGAGAAAGTAGGAAAAAAATATAAAAAAAAAACGTGGTTCAACCAGCTAAAATTGATGGTTGGACCGTTGGTTCGAAGGTCCGACCAAGATTCATGGATGAATGAGGTTTGATTGAGTTTCGAAGAGGTCGGACCGAGGCGGAATAGGCTCATGAAAACGCTGAATAACACTCATTTGAAATAAATTAATCTATTATTGTACTGCTATAGTCCTTTAAAAACGATACCCTGACTTTTTGTAGAAAAAAAAAATGACATCCAAGAAAGTGTTATTTCTTTTCAAGACATGAAAAAATAAATAAAAAATGTGTGATTGTTACATTTTGGCAAATTATGCTTCTTGAAAAAGTGTGCCTAAACATAAAGCTAGGTTGTTGAGATGGGGGAAAAAATATAAATAGACATTTAGATTTAAGCAACGTATCATTTCAATCAAATCTCTGCCTAGATACGCAATCTAGCATATACCAACAACAGCAAGCAAAACATTCAAGCAGACAAAGCTAGAAACTGAAAGAGTGACTGTTCAAACTGAAGGGGTTTATGAACAAAAAAGAGCGTAAAAAGCTTGCCTTGTTGCTGAAAGGAACAAGATCCCCAAGGCAATTTTCAGATAGATTACCCAGCTTCAGATATGCAGGGCTTCCTCTGTCCCTCTCATTGATTTCATACACATGCAGCTTCTGAATTTTGCTTGGCCGAGTAGCATCATTTGTTTCTTTGGTTTTGGGGGAAAACAGCGAGGCGGAAACTATAGAGGAATTTTTCTGAGAGCTAGCCAACAATCTTGGTTTTCCTGTCGAGCTAAAATTAAGTGAATTTGGACTTGTACGGTGACAAAATCTAGAGAGATCTTTGGGGCATGATGGTTGTTTGGAGGAGAGAAAATTAGAAGCTTTGAGGGAAGAAAATGAAGCCATAGTGAAAAGTGTAGAGCAAAGAAAAATGGTATACGAGAAATAGAGGTGTGGTGTAGTCCTTTCTTATAGAGAAAAAAAAAAAAAAAAGGTGTACCCGTTTGAATTGGATTCTACGGTCATGTTTCCTTATTTTTCCATGGATGCCAAGACGTTTCCATGAAGTTTCAAATTTGTATTTGTCATGTGGATCTTATTCTACTTGTGTTAAATGCACCGTATTGATTACTGTATTTTACTTCGAAAATTCATTTTGTAGCGTACCGTCGACTGAGTAATTTAGATATCGTAATGCGGTGCATTTAGCATCACTCTTTATTTATGAGATTGGTACAGGATTGACTAGTTGTGCTATGGGAACTCCAACGATTAATATTTCATTAGTTCACTTTCTGTAAATTGATTGGTGTCAAATAGGTGTATATTTAGTATATGTCCGTAAGATTCAACAAAAAAAAAAAAATAGAGCGTCTGTTTTAAACGATTAGGGTCGACTTTGAAATGTATATTTTAGGCATTTTCTTCCAATCTCCATTCAAATTTTTTTTAGATTCCCTGATACAGAAGACTCCGAGAGGGAGACGGACCGACCAACTCTAAGTGAGATTAAAATGATACATCCACGATATTCATGTGCCGAAAAATCAATTGCCGGGAAGATAGTAAGTTATGGTAAAATAAAAAAAAATAGAATAAGAAGGAAAGAACACACAGAATCTAATAATGCAACGGTAATATATAATATCAAATGAACAGTATAAGGGTTACTCTGAATACATAAATATCAGAGTTATTAAAACCTAAGTACTATCATCACTCTGTACAATTATAACAGTCTGTCCTCACAATGCTGATATATATAATATAGAAATACAACGGAAATAAGAATACTACAGTTGATAATCCTTCAACTCTTCTCTATAAGCTCCAAAGCGTCCGTAACTAAATCCGGAAACATACACGAGGTTGTCACGAGCATTATAAGAAAATAACACCAAGATCAATCTAGTGTACCAGTGTGAGAAACTCAAGAAATATGTAACAAGTAATAGTAACCATTGAGACTGTGAGAATTTTCATGACAGTTTTCCCCTCAAATGAAACCAACCATTAATTAAGTTTAACATATAATGATATGATAGATAATGTCTAGTGTGTAGCACGTAAATCATATCAAATAGCTACTGTGTGAACGCCACTACAGTAATAAGTATACAATCAATACCGCTTAGGTGCGTTCGCACAGTGGATTTTCTATGGTGATCTCCTCGGATCAAGCCGAGTCCGAACTCCATGGCTAGGGTCAGAAACTTCCTTCTGAGCATCGTATATCTTTAAATAAGATATACTCTAGTGTAAACACAACTGGCCCAACAATGAACTGCGTAGCACCAAGTTTTAACTACTCCCGCGCGCAACATATCTGTAAGCTTACTCTAGATGTGGAGTTAATATACCCTCATGGGTAAGTTAAACCCGAGATTATGCATCCTTATCTGGTTTTAGTCATTTCCGATGTCAAGGCTACGTTGGGCATCTTTCACATGAATCTGCATCACTCCAACATCACACGAATCCCCAATTGGATTCCTTTATATCGAACAGATCACGAATCACTAAGTGGATTCAAGCATCTCGAACAGATCTTGAACCTCCCCATAGGTTCCCCGCATAAGTCCTTCGACGAATGCTAACGTTGTCCTCTCCCTTGGAATAATTCTCAAGATACACAGTCTCACACGATAGCATCATTTGAAATGTTAACATAGACCTTTCTCTTGGACTTAACCTTAGGACATAGAGTTCTTTAGTTTTGGGGGAAAACAATAAGGCGGAAATTATAGAGGAATTTTTTTGAGAGTTAGCTAACAATCTTGATTTTCTTGTCAAGCTAAAATTAAGTGAATTTGGACTTGTACAGCGAAAAAATCTAGAGAGATCTTTGGGGTATGATGGTTGTTTAGAGGAGAGAAAATTAGAAGCTTTGAGGGAAGAAAATGAAGCCATAGTGAAAAGTGTAGAGCAAAGAAAAATAGTATACGAGAAATAACGGTGTGGTGTAGTCCTTTTTTATAGAGCAAAAAAAGTGTACCCGTTTGAATTGGATTCTACAGTCATATTTCTTTATTTTTTCATAGATGCCAAGATGTTTCCGTGAAGTTTCAAATTTGCATTTATCATGTGGGTCTTATTATACTTGTGTTAAATGTACCGTATTAATTACTGTATTTTACTTAGAAAATTCATTATGTAGCATACCGTCGACTGAGTGTAAAGTAGCTTGACGTCACGCCGTCGAATAAAGTAAAATTTTCTTTTATTAACAAAATTTAATTCGACGACATACTCTCGAATGAAACCGAGTAATTTAAATATTGTAATATGGTGCATTTAACATCACCCTTTATTTATGAGATTGTTACAATATTGACTAGCTGTGTTATGGTAACTCCAACGATTAATATTTCATTTCCGCAAATTGATTAGTGTTAAATAATAAAAATAATAAAAAAGGAGCGTCTGTTTTGTAGGCTTCTACAAATAGGTGTTTAATTAGTATATTTGAGTAAGATTTAAATGATTATGGTCGACTTTGAAATGTTTATTTTAGGCATTTTCCTTCAATCTCCTCTCATTTTTACACATTTTAATTAATGTTTATTCGAAGAAAAATTGAAATGTCGTCACATTCGATCAAATTTGAAAAAAAATATGCACATTCTCGATGATGATGATGCTGGTTTAGAACATCCATTACTAATAGCCAATCCTACCATCTATACTCTTTATGTTCTTCACCATTCATTATTTTTTATAAAAAAACTCATCATCATTTGTTTTTTCAAATTTTTTTGGATCTTTATGAATTGTTTGAACTGGAACTTATTTTAAGATTCCGTGCTTTATTTTACCTTTGTTGTTGCTTTGAACCGTCCATATACTTTTAAGAGTAAGAACTTCATTTCATGTCACACTAATCAAGTTGTAATAGTGAATAGACTATTGACAGTGTGAATGAAGATTATTTTGTAGCATGTGATGGTTACATAATTCATCATCTGCTCCATATCTCTCTATATAAATTAAGAAACATAAGTACGTTAAATTTGAAAATTGATTTAAGGAACAAATCAAGTAACATACAAAATCATCTTCTCATTCAATGCCATTAGGGTTCGCTAACATTATTTGGAATATCAACATGTTATTAATTTTTTAGCCAACCTCCGAATTATGTTTAAATATAGGTACCAGCAAAGATAATTCACTAACATTATATTTAAAACTATAAAATGAGGAATTATGAACTGAATGCAAGCAAAGTGAAATGATACAAGATTTAGAGTGGTTCGATTTGCATTAAGGTCTACATCATTATGATAGAGTTAGAGTTATGTCATAAGGACAATTATGTAATTTACTGTAAATTATTAACTCTGTAGTAAATCTCGTTCAAAATAAAAGGCATTTTTCTTTCTTTATATACTTGCTATTAGGGCTGTTATAGTACTGGTAATTTACTATTACCATACCAATATCAAGCAATTGGTAACCAATATCTAGCTACATCGGTATACAAATGTCATTGGTATGGTAACGGTAAATTTACCATTATTAATGGTAAATGTAGTGGTAAAGAAATTTCAGAACTAGTGGTAATGGTGAATTGGCCGACCATTTAATTTTTTTCGCTATTTTAATTAATCTGAACCATAAATTTTTTTGAAGATTAACTAGATTTTAAGCCAATGCTTGTAGTATATTTACGATTACATGTATTTTTTGGCTTTATTAACTTCAAAGTTTAAGATTAAAAAAATTATTATTCTAAATTATATTAAATAATTTACGATGAATCCAGAAATCTTCTTTTATCGATGAAAATAATTTAAGATGTTTATATAAGCGTTAATTGAGTTAGAATTAGCAACAAAATATTTACTTTTAATCATTATCAAAATTTTAATGCAATGAAATTTTAATGACTTTATGCATTGGTAAATTTATCATTGACAGTCAACGATTTACCAATTTATCGATATACCAACAAACATTTTACTAGCGTTAATAGTAAAGTATCAATAGTCATTTTTGATTTACCAATAGTATCGTTACGGTAACTGTTTTTCGATATTGGTGACGGTTACCATTACCATAACAGCCCTACTTGTTGTAATGTGTTATTGATTATTTAACTAATTTAAGTATATTAATAGGAAAATCCATAAACGATATGTTCTATGACAGTAGTTACAATGTTTGTAACCATAAGAAATTTATCACAATAAAAATAAACATATCATTTTAAATATTCCTAGTCAAGATGTATCGAGACTTAATATCAATATAACCATTGAGACTAGAGTACATAACGCTCTTCAAATATTGGGTAGTGCATTACTCATAGTTGTTGAAGGCAATAAGGGGTTACGTACTGATAGTTATCGAGTAACTATAAAATAACTCAATTGATAGTTTTTATTGCTTAATATAACTAAGGTCAGACGGAGAATATCGAAGCGACAATATTACCCAGTTCCCTCGACTTGAGAATCATTACAAGAGTAGTGCTAATTTCCAACATGGACTTCCCTAAACCATCCCTACGCCGCTTAGGGGCAGCTTTGGAAAATGTGAAAACGTGGGGAAGGCGTAGAGACGGAGTAGGCAATGCATTCCCTACATCAGCCAAGTTCTTTGACAATTGACTATTAGAAAAGACATAGAGAATTGCGTACACTTTCCATACGACATTGATAATGTAACGACCGAAAATTGAATCACTATTTAGATGAATATTTAATTATATTTTTAAATAAAAAATAAATGGATTTTTATTAACAAATAAACTTATTTTTAATAATAACTAATGATGATAAAATAGTTTTCAAATTTTGTTTACAAATATATATAGTTTAGAAAAAATATAAAATGTGACCAGAAATTATTTTCCGAAATCATGATTTTTCATTGGTTAAAAGTTATCTAAAATGTTATAGCACTATTGTAAACACATATATACACATTACAAACTATTTTAACATGATGATACATGTATATATATGCACGTATATACTTCTCTTTAAAGTATATGCATAAAGATAAGAGAAAATATTTTTATAAAGAAAAGTGCATATATTTTATTACATAAAAATGCTTCTTTCAACACATAGTACATGAGTGCATGGCATGAATTGTTGCACGAGGAGGGGGGAGTACATGAAGTGAGCGGATCATGGGGGGGAGGGTGCGGAGATGTATGCATATGTATAAATTTAGTTCAAGCACTTTGTATATTTTTAAATATTTTCCTAAGCCTATATATACCCCTTACCTCTTATATTTCTCATTTTACAATCCTCTTCTTCACTTTAAATTTCCTAAAGCTTGAGAAATTTTTTTCCATGGCCTCTCTTCATATTTTCTAAATTGAGAAAACCACTTTTTTCCACTTAAATCATTTCCACTTCTTGCTTAAACACTTCTACAAGCTCTACAAAAACTCCTCTTCCAAGTTGCAAGCCCATAATCTCCTAAACCACAATGGTTGAACCTAACTAACCCCAGGCCGAGCCTAAATTATTGCGGTTCATGCATCAAAATCTTCATTTTTGCAAAGTTCTAGGTCATGTTGCATTATATTAAGAGTTTGTCCTGAAATTAGTAAGCTACGGAGAGTAAAACTCTCATTTTTGGAAAAGAAAACAACTTGATTTTGATGAGCTATATTTAGTGTTTATTGTGTTGAAATATCATGTTATTTTGATTACATATGATTACAAGTTTATGGTTGAGCTTGGATTTTTGATTTGGATGTTAAATGATATGTTTGGATATGGATATGTGAATGGTTGGCTTATGATGTGATGGTAGTGTGTTTATGAAATGAAAACCAAGTATATCTGATGTAAATGTTATGAAATTAGCACCTTTAAATGTTGCAAAGGACTTGAGATCCGATTTGAAAAACAAAAGCTTGTTTTCTAATTTTGGATTTAGTAAATGTTTTCCAAGTTTTCATATTTTGTTTAATTTTTCAAAAACTCTTCCATTTGTGTTTTCAAAACAAGTCATAGCAAGTAGAATCACTTAGAAAACAATTCTAGTGAAATGCGCTCATTGCGATAGTCGTTATGGATGCAGTTTGGCAAATTCCACGATTTTAAGTTTTAAAATGTTTTCTTTTTGAATTGCTTTTGAAAAATCAATTCAAACCAATTAAGTAAGTAAGCAGTTAAGATTATTATTTAATAAATTATTTGTTTAATTTATTAATTTGGGTAATTATTATTTGGTTAATGAATTAAGTAATTATGTTAAGTAATTAGAGTTTAAGAAATTATTAACCAAGTTAAATATTTTTAATTAAGGAAGTCTAAATAATGATTAATTAAGATAAAAGAGAATTAATTTTTATTTAATCAAGTCTATTTACTTTAATTAATTATTTAGCTAGAGTTAATTATTTAACAGGAAAATAGACACAAGGAAGAAGTTGTAAAAAAAATTAGTCTCAGGGACAAAAAGTTTGCTTTTTAGTCTAAAAGACACTTTTTAGTGTAAACCAAAAATGATAGTTACAACTATCATTCTGTTATTTACACTAAAAAGTGTCCTTCAGCCTAAAAAACAAACTTCTTGTCCCTGAAACTAAATTTTTCTCCAACTTTTTCCTTTAGCCTAAAAAACCCATTATTTAATTAGTGTTAATTATTTAATTAATTATTATTAAATTAAAGGTTAATTATCCACTTAATTAGGCTTTAAATTCTTAAATGAATGTAATTTAATTAAAGTTTAATTATAAATAAATTTTAAATTAATTAAAATTTAAATTATGATTTTGATATAATTAAGATTAATTAAAGTCTAATTAAGTTTTTAACTTATGATTAATTAGAATTTATTATTTATAAGAAATATCTTAAAACTCTACTAGTTATTTATTTTAAACCAACTTTCTTACTAAAGTAAATTATTTTTAAACCAGAGGATCTCTTGTCCGTGATATTAAGTAGCCAAATGAATTAAAGTAGTTGTAATAAAATGTTGACATGTTTTATTGAAAGTATGTCGACTTGTACTTATCTCAAATACCACACTTAGGGAACATAATGAATATAAAGGAGTTAATTTCGATAAGCGGGCCATGATAATCTAAGCATATGAAAGGTATGTTCATATGTAAATCTTTACACCTTGATAGTGAAATGGTCCATTATAAACAAAATTATCGGACGCTGGTTTGGAGAGACCGGGATTGGATAGCAGTTGTTATTCAAAAACAACTTCGAACTAACGTAAGCGTTCGAATTGGAAATAGTAAAGGCAAGGTCCAAGGTGAAGACTTTGAAGTGCAAGGATTTTGCGACTTTTCTATTGGTTAGAAAAGCACAAATTTTAATTAATTCTGCAAGCGCACAGGCGTGTAGTATGCAGGTCGAACATTGGGAATTGTGTTTTAAAATATTTGAAATCCATATTTAAATCTTAGGCGTGTTAAACAAATTCGATGGTGGTTCTTGAACAAGAAATAAAAACAATAATATATTCCGAATCAATTTCGAATCTAATCAAAATTGCAGTCAAAAATATAAAATTGTAGAAATCAGAGCAGAAACTAAAAGTGCTTAAAAGAAAATAACAGAGCAAACAACTGAAATAAAATGAATTGAATTTATTAACTAATTGGAAAGAGTGCAGAAAATAACTAAGAACAAGAATAAATAAATTGCTAAATCTAATTAACAATCCTACGTATTCTGTTTGGAAATAAAAACACTACTGAAAATAAAACTAAACTAGAAGAAGAGTGATGGGTAAGAGATGATTTTCCATCTGCATTGCTCTCTCTATTTAAAGACTTCAGCCTCCAAAAATAACCCTACTATTTAGGTCCATGTACTTGATATTTGGAGAATAATAAGGCCACCTCACTTTGAATTGGTCTTTGCTTTGTTATTTGATTAACAAGTGGCCTTGCTTTGAGAGACTTTCAGGCTAAACTTGGAAAGTGTATTTTCAGTATTTGCATTTGATTTCTTACATGAATAGTACACATGTTGGTGACGTGAGATGCATTTCTTTATGAATGATATGTACTTTCTCTTCGAATTATTCGGTACTCAAAATGTTGCACTCTTTTTTTTTGTGTCATTTAAACCAATGGACGACACAACCGATTAATTTCAACGTTGCACTTCGAAATCTATAATCTGCAAAACCACAATAAAATACCCGTATAATACCGCTTTATTAAAATAAAAATATATGAAACAAATGGTTTAAAATGCAGAAAAATACGTTCATCAAAGGACTATTTGCTACTAACCCTAAGGGTGATTCTAAAATGGGTGTAGTGGAAGTAGTGCCTTCGGTTCATTCATCTTCTAAACGACTTGTATGGATGAATGTTGACATTGTGTCAATATCTATAAGGCGATGTAGCATTGATGCAGCGCATACCTCAATTCGCCGAAACCCTTGATCGCGAAGTTCCTCCTCAAGTCGAAGCTCCTCTGTATGTTTCTCCGACCTAACCCTAAGTCGAACGAAGCTTATGTCGCCTCCAGCCCTAAATCGCGAACGAGCAGAGCAAATCTCGCGCGAAGTGTTATGCCGCTTCTCTAGTTAGGTCACTCCTCCCTCTTTGAGTCGCCTTCAGTATGTCGCGATGTTGTTTATGTCGCGTAGCTCTTATGTCGTCATCTTCTAGGTCGCTGCCGTGTTTCCTGTTGAGTCGCTCCATGATTAGGTCGCGAGAAGTTAAGTCGTAGACGACCTACCTTAAGTCGCTGAAGCTTTTCTTATGTCGTGAAGTTCTTAGGTCGCGAAGAAGAAGCTTAAGTCGTTTGTCGTTAAGTCGCTATGGTTTGTTTCTTAAGTCGTTTCTTTTATGTCGCACTGTTTGTTAAGTCATTTGTTTCTTAAGTCGTTTCTTTTATGTCGCACTATTTGTTAAGTCATTTGTTTCTTCAGTGTTTTGTTAAGTCGTATGATGTGTTGTAATGTGTTGTTATGTCGTGTATTGTTAAGTCGTGTTGTAATTGTGGTGTTGTACTTTCCCTATAAATAGGGGTGTGTTGTCATTGTAAAAGGTTGTTGAATTTTAAATAAAATTTGGTTTGTGCTTCTTGTCTCCATTAAAATTGGTAGTTGAGTGTTATCTCCTATCTCCACCTTCAGCATTCGAGTGCGCTCGAATCAATGATTGTTGAAGCCAATTCACGGAATCAAGTGCGCTTGATCAATGTTCGAAGAATTGTAGATCTTCTCTCATGGCATCGTGCGCGATCAATGTGTCGAAGATTGCTAGAATCCGGTATCTTCGTGATCAACGGATTTGGGCATTTGGGTATTCTTAAATTCACCGATTTATCATCGATTCACCAATTATTTCCGCTAATTGTGTGAGATCCTGGACGGATTCGATTTACATCGTCGAATTCGCTTCCTTGGCTGCATCATTTGGTATCAGAGCTAGATCGTAAGAAGTTTGCATCAGTTGGAGAATTGGGTTTCGAGAATTTGAAGTTTGGTGTTCATCGTGAAGTTGCAACAAGTTGGGAGTTTTGATCCATATCATTTTGGATCAAAGTTCGGAAAGTGTTTGAATTTTGCTCGTTGGGATTTTTGCGCCGAAGTGAAGTTTGAAATTTTGAAGATTTGTTTGAAGTTCAATCATGCCACCGAGACGAGTTCAACGTCATCGCAATGTTGATGCTTTGTATGGAAGAGAAGATGCTGAACAAATGGAGCAACGAATTAGTGATAAATTCAATGAGAAGTTTGATGAGGGAATTGGTCGACTAGAGAGAATGATGCTTGAAATGAATCAAAGTAGAAGAAGGGTTTCACCTAAATAGAGCCATGGGGGAAATAGAATTTCACCACATTCAGATCGGGAGAGAAGAGAAGATCATGATCGTAGAAATGTTGATGATCGTGATAGGAATGTTGATGATCGAAATCGGAGAGATGTGTTTGATCGTGATCGAAGGAATGTAGATCGAAGGGATGTTGGTGGTAGAAATGGTGGTGGTAGAGATGTTGGTGGTCATGATCGACATCGATATGCATCAGATTTTGATGAGGAGTTTGATGGTGGTAGTGTTCATGGTCGAAATCGAAACCAAGGAAGAAATCATTCAGAGTATGATCACAAATGAGAGTCCGGAATGAAAATTGAAATTCCAGAGTTTAAGGGTGGTATGCAGGCTGAAGAATTTCTAGATTGGTTATCTAATGTTGAAGAGATCTTTGATTTCAAGGAGGTTCCGGAAGATCATCGAGTGAAGTTGGTTGCTACTAGGTTGAGAGGGAGAGCTATGGCGTGGTGGCAGCAAACCAAACTTACACGAGAACGGATGGGGAAGTCGAAGATTGTTGCTTGGGAGAAAATGAAGAAGATGACGAAGGCTACATTCTTGCCTTACAATTATCAATCACTCATGTATCATAGGTTGCAGAATCTGAGGCAAGGGATGAAGACTGTTAATGATTATGCTGATGAGTTTTATCAATTGATTGCTCGAAATGACATTATGGAGACGGAGGAACAATTGACTGCTAGGTTTGTTGGGGGGTTGAGGATCCAGATCCAGGATATGGTAAATATGTTTGACCCTAGATCTGTGGCTGAAGCGCACCAGAAGGCGTTGGCTTGGGAGAAGCAGGGAAGACGAGGAGGTGGTGTGTTTCCAAGTTCCAATACTCAAAGCAAGGGTGCTAGTGGGAGTTCTAATGTTTCTAAAGCTGTCAGTAAACCAGTTGTGAATGAAGTTGCGAAGGAGAAGGTCAACAACAGTTTCAAGTGTTATAATTTCCAGGAAGTGGGTCACAAGAGTAATGAATGCCCAAAACCGAAGAGGCGAGCTATGATTGCTGAAGTGGAAGGTGAGGATGTTGATGAAGGTTATTCTAGTCCAGTTGAGGAGGATGAACAGGATATCGCGTCGGGAGATGAAGGATGTAATCGAATGTTGAGGAGATCATGTTTGACACCGAAGCAGGAAGAGGAGGCTAGTTGGTTGAGGAGTAATATCTTTCAGTCGACATGCACTATACTGGGGAAGGTGTGTAAATTTGTGATTGACGCGGGAAGTTGTGACAAAATCATTTCTCCCGAAGCTGTGAGAAAGTTGAAGTTGAAGACGGAGAAGCATCCAAATCCTTACAAGTTAGCATGATTAAGGAAAGGAGGAGAGGTGAAGGTGGACAGGCGAGTTCATGTTCCATTTTCTATTGGGAAGAAGTATAAAGATGAGATCTGGTGTAATGTGGTGGAGATGGATGTTTGTCACTTGCTTTTGGGAAGACCATGGCAGTGCAGCATGATGGTCGAACCAATAGCTACAGCTTTACGTTTGAGGGTACTAAGATCATTTTAGTTCCGAAGAAGAGACAGCAAGGAGAGAGCAAGTCAGAAGAGATTGAGGAGCTGAAGACTTTGTTGACTTTGAAGGAGTTTGTTGAAGAAGTAGAGAAGAGTCCAAAGGTGTTCTTATTGATTGGACATGAAGCTACTGAATCTGTTGAAGTTCCAGAGGAAGTAAAGCCAGTGTTGGAAGAATTCAGAGATGTGTTTCCTGAAGAGTTGCCAAAGAAGTTACCACCGTTGAGAGATATTCAGCATCAGATTGATCTTGTGCCAGGGGCGACATTACCTCACAGGCCACATTACAGGATGAGCCCTAAGGAGCATGAGGAACTGAGAAGGCAGGTGGAGGAGTTGTTAGAACAAGGGCGTGTTCAGGAGAGTTTGAGTCCTTGTGCAGTGCCAGCCTTATTGGTACCAAAGAAGGATGGGACTTGGCGGATGTGTACGGACAGTCGGGCTCTAACCAAGATCACTGTGAGATACAGGTTTCCTACGCCGAGGTTCGATGATTTGATTGATCAGTTGAGTGGGGTTATTGTGTTCTCAAAGATTGACTTGAAGATTGGATACCATCAGATTCGTATTAGACCGGGTGATGAGTGGAAGACTGCTTTTAAAACTAGGGAAGGTCTATACGAATGGCTGGTTATGCCGTTTGGCTTGTCAAATGCTCCTAGTACTTTTATGAGAGTGATGAACCAGATTTTCAGACCATTTATTGGGAAGTTCGTAGTAGTTTACTTTGACGATATTTTAATCTATAGTGGGACTGGGAGTATGGAAGAGCATATCCAGCATTTGCGAGAAGTGCTGTTGATTCTACGACAGGAGCAATTCTATGCAGCAACGAAGAAATGCGTGTTCATGACGCACAGTGTTTTGTTTCTGGGGTATGTTCTATCGAAGGAGGGTATTCAAGTGGATGAAAGCAAAGTGGAAGCTGTCAGGAGTTGGCCACAACCCAAGACAATTACTGAAGTGAGGAGTTTTCATGGGTTGGTATCTTTTTATCGAAGATTAATTCCACATTTTAGCAGTGTGATGGCACCTGTAACCGATTGCATGAAAGGAAAGAAGTTCGTGTGGACAGAGGAAGCAGAGTTAGCTTTTGAGAAGATCAAGACACTTTTGACGACAGCACCCATTCTGGTACTGTCGGATTTTCAGAAATTGTTCGAGTTACACACTGATGCTTCGAAGGTTGGGATTGGTGGAGTATTGAGTCAGAATGGAAGACAAGTTGCTTATTTTAGTGAGAAGTTGTCTGGAGCCAAGTTGAGATATAACACTTATGACGTGGAGTTTTACGCAATTGTTCAAGCTGTGAAGCACTCGAGACATTATCTGTTTCAGAAGGAGTTTGTTCTTTATAAGGATCATGAAGCTTTGAAACATTTGCAAGGGCAGGACAAAATTTCAGCTAGACACGCTTCATGGGTCGCGTATCTGCAGCAGTTTACTTTTGTTGTAAAGCACAAATCAGGGGTGACGAATTGTGTAGCTGATGCCTTGAGCAGGAGGAATCATTTGTTGACGACGATGAAGGTTGAAGTGACAGCATTTGAACTATTGCCAGGGTTGTTTGAGAAAGATCCTTACTTTGCGAAGATTGTTGAGAAAGTCAAGGATGAGAGTACTGATGAGTTTGTGTTGGTAGATGGATTCTTATTCAAGGGGAATCGATTGTGCGTACCAGATTGCAGCTTAAGAATGAAAATTGTAAAAGAGTTGCATGAAGAAGGACATGTTGGTCGGGATCGCACATTGCAGTTGATTTCTCAGTCTTATTATTGGCCCTCGATGAGGCGGGAAGTTGAAAAGTTTGTTCGAAGATGTCATGTTTGTCAAGTTTCGAAAGGGACAGCTACAAATGCGGGTTTGTATATGCCTTTACCTGTTCCTACAAAACCGTGGGCTGATGTAAGCATGGATTTTGTGTTGGGCTTGCCGAGGACTCAACGGGGAAATGACTCTATATATGTTGTGGTTGATCGTTTTTCAAAAATGGTACATTTTGTTGCTTGTAAGAAGATGGCAGATGCAGTCCATGTGGCATAGTTGTTCTTTAGAGAGATCTATCGCTTGCATGGTTTACCAGAATCTATAGTTTTGGACAGGGATACCAGATTTCTGAGTCATTTTTGGCTGAGTTTGTGGAAGATGGTCGGGACAAAGCTGAAATTTAGTAGTGCTTATCATCCACAGACGGATGGACAGACAGAAGTTGTGAATAGATCCCTAGGTAATCTATTGCGATGTCTTGTGAAGGATAATCTGAAGAGCTGGGATGTGAAGTTATGTCAAGCGGAGTTTGCTCATAATCATGCTATTAATCGTAGTACGGGTTTCAGTCCATTCCAGATTGTATATTCAAGCTTGCCAAAGGGGCCGTTGGATTTTAACGATAGTGTCCCAACCGAAGGGGACAGTCAAGCGGGCTGCTGATTTTTTTGATGGGTTGACAGAATGCCATAAAATCGTTCAGGAACGACTGGAGAAGACGAATGAGAAGTATAAATGATCTGCGGATCTGAAGCGAAGAAATGCTGAATTTAATGAAGGAGATTTAGTATATGCTGTACTAACGAAGGATCGTTTTCCAGTGGGAGCATACAATAAACTTAAAGCTCGAAAGATTGGTCCTGTAAAGATTGTGAAACAGATCAATGAAAATGCTTATAAGTTGAAGCTACCGGAGGATGTGTATACTTCTGACGTGTTTAATGTTAAACATCTTATACCTTATTATGGAGATGAACAACCCAATCGGGAAGAACTTTTAAATTCGAGGAAGAATTTTCTCAACCAGGGGAGGATGATGCAGCGCATACCTCAATTCGCCGAAACCCTAGATCGCGAAGTTCCTCCTCAAGTCGAAGCTCCTCCGTATGTTTCTCCGACTTAACCCTAAGTCGAACGAAGCTTATGTCGCCTCCACCCCTAAATCGCGAACGAGCAGAGCAAATCTCGCGCGAAGTGTTATGCCGCTTCTCCAGTTAGGTCGCTCCTCCCTCTTTGAGTCGCCTTCAGTATGTCGCGATGTTGTTTATGTCGCGAAGCTCTTATGTCGTCATCTCCTAGGTCGCTGCCGTGTTTCCAGTTGAGTCGCTCCATGATTAGGTCGCACGAAGTTAAGTCGCAGACGACCTACCTTAAGTCGCTGAAGCTTTTCTTATGTCGTGAAGTTCTTAGGTCGCGAAGAAGAAGCTTAAGTCGTTTGTCGTTAAGTCGCTATGGTTTGTTTCTTAAGTCGTTTCTTTTATGTCGCACTGTTTGTTAAGTCATTTGTTTCTTAAGTCGTTTCTTTTATGTCGCACTATTTGTTAAGTCATTTGTTTCTTCAGTGTTTTGTTAAGTCGTATGATGTGTTGTAATGTGTTGTTATGTCGTGTATTGTTAAGTCGTGTTGTAATTGTGGTGTTGTACTTTCCCTATAAATAGGGGTGTGTTGTCATTGTAAAAGGTTGTTGAATTTTAAATAAAATTTGGTTTGTGCTTCTTGCCTCCATTAAAATTGGTAGTTGAGTGTTATCTCCTATCTCCACCTTCAGCATTCGAGTGCGCTCGAATCAACGATTGTTGAAGCCAATTCACGGAATCAAGTGCGCTTGATCAACTTCGAAGAATTGTAGATCTTCTCTCACGGCATCGTGCGCGATCAACGTGTCGAAGATTGCTAGAATCCGGTATCTTCGTGATCAACGGATTTGGGCATTTGGGTATTCTTAAATTCACCGATTTATCATCGATTCACCGATTATTTCCGCTAATCGTGTGAGATCCTGGACAGATTCGATTTACATCGTCGAATTCGCTTCCTTGGTTGCATCAAGCATTCCAAGTGTTAGTGCTCTAGTAAAGGTAAACGTAGCCTCAGTCCTCATCAATTGGAAATGACCAAAACAAGTTATGCAGCAAGGCTATGTGGGTCGCTCCTATTAGGGTATGTCATCACCATATCTAGAATCGATACTTGACCCATTTTGTATGCTCTGGTACGGTTGTTGATCACAAACGTGGTGGTGATGTATTCGATACGACTAGTCAAGTGTTAGGCCGGTTCTATGTAGCAGGGGCACAAGATGTTCTTGTCAAACCCCAGGTGTATTTTATCTAAAGGTGCACCTTTCAGTTGGTAGTTCCTTACCTAGTCATGTATGGAATCCATTCTCCAATAAGTGCCGTATGGGCTTAGTTGTACCCAAATATGTTGAAATGTGAGATGAAAGCATTTCAGTTATGTTCTATTTTAATTGAAAACCCTAGACATAATGATAATATCACTGAAAGATTTATAAAAGTGTTTTTGGTTATTGTAAGTTAAAAACCCATACGTGTTTATGTGCAGCGTGGTATTACGAGATACCTTTGATTTTCAAAGTGTTTTATAAAGTAAATTTTTTTTAAGTTAATTTGAGTTTACTCACACCAGACCCATGTCTGACCTGGAGTTTATTTTCTTTTCCCTAAACCCTTGGGCACTCAAATTTTTATGGGTAGCCAAGTGATCCAGGTTTCTTACGATTGCATTTTAAAGGAGCTGGAGCATGTGGCTTCACCATTAGCTAGTTATTATCTTATTCCGCTGTGTTTATGTATGATCTATGTATTTTGTATGGGCAGGTAGTTATAACTGTCCAGTTGAAGGTTGTAATGTAATGTCTTTGATGCAATATTATGGCAGTGACTATGTAATATCCTATGCTATCTATTATATGTTGTTCTGACTCATGGTAAGATTCTGTGATCGTTGAGTTCTTCTTATCTTTCTATTTCTTCTATCCTTGATGGCTTGTTTCATGTAAGAAAGGTGGACTGTTACATTTGGAATCTGTGCTTAGGTTAAGCGAACACCTAGGCTTTGGGTTAGAGTCAATTTCGAGAGTGCGTATTTGTAATTTTTTATTCGTATATACATATATATGTATGTATGTATCTGATAGATAGATTAGCTTGATAGATTTGATTAGTACCCTTCTTTCAAGATTTATCGTGTCCAAGTATTCTAAAAATTATCTTACTATGTCCATGTAGTAAGACATGAGTATACAGGCAGACGAGGTAGAGGAGCAGGTAGCACTACGACTACAAATGGTTGAAACCCAAATCTTAAAGGTGTTCGGATTGTCGAAGAGGCATCACTAGAGCAGCCAAGAGTGAATTTCATAAACTTATGCAAGGATTACACCAATCTAGGAGGGAAACCGTTTAAAGGAACTAAGTCTATTATGGAAGTCCAAGCTTGGTTTTGATCTTACGAAAAGATTTTTAAATGTCTTGGTTTAGCTGATGAGAAGAAAAGGTTCTTAGTAGCATAGCAACCGCAAGAGGGAGCAGCATCTTGGTGGGACTCCCTTACTACAAATGTTCCAAAAGAAGAGTTTTCATAGGCCAGATTGAAAGATATTTTTGAGGACCAATTCTTGCCAATAGAAGGAAACACCAGGATGTACAGGAACTTCATGGACTTGAAGCAGTGGGATCTATCTATAGTAGAATATAAGACAAATTTCAACGAGCTATCTTGTTTTGAACTGGAATTGATCAACATCTCATTAAAGAAAAATAAGATGTTTTTTTTGGGTATGAGTGAAGATTACCATGAGAGAATGACTGACCATGTTAAGAGTACCTTTGTGGATTTAGTTGATATGGCTCTGAGGTACGAGGCCTTGGAAAAGAAGAAGCCTACTCCAGGAGCACCTAGTGCAAATGTGAATGGTAACAATTCCAACAAAATGAAGTCCAATCCTAATTGGAAGAATCAAGGAAAGGGAAAGCCGGGCGGTGAGGCTCAAAGGAATCGTTTTAATGATTTTGTTTGCCATACAGTAGAAGGGCTACATCGTAAAGTTTTGCAAGAATTCTGTAGTTCAGTAGCAATAGCAACAGCAGGGAGGACCTATCTTCCCGATGGTTTAGAAAACTCTCTATATTAATTGCCATCAACCCGGGCATATGGTGAAGAAATGCCCACTCGTGAAAAAAGTGCAGCAGCCCAAGGTGTATGCTATTAAGAATGAACCTTCGACTTCAATGGATGTAAAGGGGGAAAGATGTCCTTGAAGGTACTTTACTGATTAAAGGTATTTTTGTTCGAGCATTATTTGATACTGGCATCTCTCATAGTTTTATCTCTTTAAAATCAGTAGATAAATTTCTTCTTATTCCAAGTATTGTAGAAAACCCTATGTGTGTGTTTAACCTCATAGGTGGTGTAACCCATTTGAGTATAATCTATAAGAATGTGTCAGTTTCCTACCTTTCCCATAACTTTTCTAGTGACCCATTAAGATGGTGCGACTAGTTAAGATTCAGTGGAGCGAGGATCCAAGAGACTACACTTGGGAGACGGTGGATCACATGAAAGAAGCCTATCCTAAGTTGAGTTAGGATAGCTAGTCGTAGGTTGTATGTATAATGTATGTTTATTTGCTATGAATGCTTAGTGCATGTCTTTGTATGTGTTTAATGATATGAATATATAGCTTTTTGCATAGTTAGAATTATCTCCTTATTTGCTAATTTCAGGATAAAATTCTTTTAAGGGGGAGAGTGCAATGACCTAGAATTTTATCATTATTATAGGAATATTTAATTATATTTTAAATAATTAATAAATGAATTTTATTAACAAATAAAACCATTTTAAATAACAACTAATGATGATAAAATCATTTTCAAAATTTGTTTACCAATATATATAGTTCATAGAGAAATAGGAAATGTAACTGAAAATTATTTTTTGAAATATTGATTTTTCATTGGTTAAAAGTTAATTAAAATATTATAGCACTATCGTAAACACACATGCACACTTTATAAACCATTTTAACATGGTTAAAAGTTTAATCCTAATTTATAGAATCAAGGAAAAGGAAAACAGGGAGAAGGTCAGGGAGGCAAGCCTAAGGATAGTGGTTGTTATATTTGCAAGCAAAAAGGACATATTGTCAGGTATTGTCCGAATCATGAAGTTCCAAAGCAACAAAGTGGACCCATCTCTCCGATGGTCTAGAAGGCTCTTTGTTTTAATTGCCATCGGCCTGGGCATATTGTAAAGGACTACCCACTCATGAAGAAGGTGCATCAGCCCAAGGTGTATGCCATCAAGAATGAATAGTCTACTTCAATGGATGTGAAGGGGAAAGGCATCCTTGAAGGTACCTTACTGATTAATGGTATTTTTGTTCGAGCATTATTTGATACTGGTGTCTCTCATAGTTTTATCTCTTTTGAATCAGTTGGTAAATTTTATCTTATTCCTAGTATTATCGAAAACCCTATGTGTATGTCTAACCCCATAGGTGGTGTAATCCATTTGAATATGATTTGTGAAGATGTGCCAATTTCTGATGCAGCCCAGAATGGTGAAGTATTAGGTCGCGAGCGACCTAACCATTCCTTGAGTCGAGAACGACCTAACGGGCCGCGAGATAAAGAGCTGCGACCTAACTTCGAAGAAGTAATGCGAGCTAACAAAGTCCTAGGTCACGAGCGACCTAACCACACAGTGCAAACTGAAGCGAAATTAGGTCGTATACGACCTAAGTCCAAGGTCGCTGAAGAAGGGCGCAAACGACCTAACTCACATGCCGCTCTTTTAGGTCGCGAACGACCTAACTAACCTGCCGCTCTTTTAGGTCGCGAACGACCTAACTCACCTGCCGCTCTTTTAGGTCGCGAACGACCTAACTCACCTGCCGCTCTTTTAGGTCGCGAACGACCTAACTCATCTGCCGCTCCTATAGGTCGCTCCTGAAGCTTGAAGCCGTGGATTCCTTATGCCGCTATGCTTTAGGTCGTTCAAGATAAGTCGCTGCCGTAAGTTTTTAGGTCGTTTGACTTTATGAGATGTTGTACCTAGGTCGTGTGTGTTGTACTTAAGTCGCATATTGATGTTATGTGTAAACCGTTGAGTCGTTATTGAGTTGTAAATAACTATTAAGTCGTTAACGACCTATACTAGGTCGTAAGTCGTAAGTCGTGTTGTGTTAGGTCGTGGCCGACCTAAGTGTTGTACAGATTTCTGTTGTGTGAGTTGTAAGCCTATAAATAGGCGGGTTGGGTCATTTGTAAAGTAGTTGATTTTTGAATAAAATTCTTGTTTGAGAGCTTTGTGCCTCTTCTTAAATTGGTAGTTGAGTGTAATCTCCTATCTCCACTTTCGGTTAATCGAGTGCGCTCGATTCAACGACTGCTGAAGCCGATTCATGGAATCTAGTGCGCTAGATCAACGTGCGAAGAATCGCAGATCTTTAAACACGGTATCGTGCGCGATCAACGTGTTTGGGATAGCTAGAATTCGGTATCTTCGGATCAACGAATTTGGGCATTTTGGTATCTTCTACTTCATCGATTGCTACTTTCATCATCACAATCAATTTTAGTATTCCGCTGCTGCATCATTTTGGTATCAGAGCTAGACTTAGCCAATCATAGCTAAGCCGAGTCTTGGATCCAATTCTTATCGAAGAGTTTGAAGGGTTTGAAGCTGTGCATCATTTTGAAGTTCATTTGAAGTTGAAGGTAGTACGTCATTTGGTATCATTTTTGAACATCCAAGCCGAGAATTGAAGTGTTTGTAAAGTTTCAATCATGCCGCCGAGAAGAGCTAATCGCCATCAAAATATTGAAGCATTGTATAGACGAGAAGAAGCCGATGAGATGGAGCAAAGAATTAACGAAAACTTTAATGAGAAGCTTAATGAAGGAATTGGTCGAATAGAGAAGATGATGTTAGAGATGAATCAAAATCAGAGAAGGGTTTCACCTGAATCTAACCATGGGGGAAGTAGAGTTTCACCACATTCCAATCGAGAGAGAAGCATTGATAGTAATCATAGAAGTATGGATCGAGATTGTTATAGAAATGTTGATGATCGAAGTCGTGATAGGAATGTGAATGGTCGAGATCGGAGGAATGAAGATCGAAGGGATGTGGGTGGAAGAAATGGTGGTAGTAGAGATGTTGGTGGTCAGGATCGACATCGATATACATTAGATTTTGATGAGGAGTTTGATGGTGGCAGTGTTCGTGGACAAGGACGAGGTCAAGGAAGAAATTATTCAGAATATGATCACAAGTGGGAATCGGGGATGAAAACGGAAATTCCAGAATTCTAGGGTGGTATGCAAACAGAGGAGTTTTTAGACTGACTGTCTAATGTGGAGGAGATTTTTGACTTCAAGGAAGTTCCAGAACATCGTAAAGTGAAGTTGGTTGCTACCAGGTTGAGGGGTAGAGCTTTAGCATGGTGGCAGCAAACCAAACTTACACGAGAATGGATGGGGAAGTCGAAGGTTGAATCATGGGAGAAAATTAAGAAGTTAATGAGAGCTACTTTCTTACCTTACAACTATCAATCTCTTATGTATCAACGTTTGCAGAACTTGAGGCAGGGGACGAGGACTGTTAATGATTATGTAGATGAATTTTATCAGCTTATTGCCAGGAATGATATTATGGAAACGGAAGAGCAACTGACAGTTAGATTTGTTGGAGGGTTGAGAATGCAGATTCAAGATATGGTGAACATGTTTGATCCCAGATCTATTGCAGAAGCACACCGAAAGGCGTTAGCTTGGGAGAAACAAGGCAGAAGAGGTGGTGGTGTGTTTACAAATTCCAACAATCAAGTGAAAGGGGCTAGTACCAATGCGAATGTTTCTAAGGCTGCTGCAAAACCAGTTGTTAGTGAAGTTGCTAAGACCAGAGTCAATAGTGGTATCAAATGTTTCAATTGTCAGGAGCTTGGTCACAAGAGCAATGAATGTCCAAAGCCAAAGAAGCGAGCAATGATAGCTGAGGTTGAGGATGAGGATGAGGAAGCTGAATGTTCTAATTCATTACCGGTTGAGGAGGAAGAATTATTATTTGGAGATGATGGATATACATTAATGATGAGAAGGAATTGCTTGACACCGAAGCAGGAGGAAGAGACTAGCTGGTTGAGGAGTAACATCTTTCAATCAACATGCACTATCTTGGGAAGGGTTTGCAAATTTGTTATTGATGCAGGAAGCTATGATAATATTATCTCTACAGAAGCTATGAAGAAATTGTCATTGAAGACTGAGAAGCATCCTAAGCCTTACAAGTTAGCTTGGTTGAGGAAAGGTAGGGAGGTGAAAGTTAGTCGAAGAGCTTGTGTTAATTTTTCAATTGGGAAGAAATACAAGGATAAAATTTGGTGTGATGTTGTGGATATGGACGTATGTCATCTGTTGTTGGGGAGACCGTGGCAGTATGATAAAGCGGTACAACATGATGGGCGTACGAACAACTATAGTTTCATGTTTGAAGGCACCAAAATTACTTTAGTTCCCAAGAAGCGACAACAAGAAGAAAACAAGTTGGAGGAGATTGAAGAGCTGAAAACTTTGTTATCTTTGAAGGAGTTTGTTAAATAAGTTGAAGAGGAGCCTGAAGTATTTTTGTTGATTGGACGTGAGAGTCATGAAGTGGTTGAAATACCTGAAGATGTAAAACCAGTGCTAGAAGAATTTGACGATGTATTCCTTACAGAGTTGCCAACGGAGTTAGCGCCGTTGAGAGACATTCAACATCAAATTGATCTTGTTCCAGGAGCTGTATTACCTCATAGACCACACTATCGGATGAGTCCAAAAGAACATGAGGAGTTGAGGAGACAGGTGGAGGAATTACTGGAACAAGGGCGTGTTCAGGAGAGTTTAAGTCCTTGTGCAGTACCAGCTTTATTGGTACCGAAAAAGGATGGAACATGGAGAATGTGTACGGATAGCAGGGCACTGAATAAAATAACATTCAGATACAGATTTCCAATGCCGAGGCTTGATGATCTGTTAGATCAAATCAGTGGGTCTGTAGTCTTTTCTAAGATTGACTTGAAGAGTGGTTATCATCAAATTCGAATTAGACCAGGGGACGAATGGAAGACAGCATTCAAAACGAGGGAAGGATTGTCTGAATAGCTGGTGATGCCGTTTGGTCTATCGAATGCACCAAGTACATTTATGAGGGTGATGAACCAAATTTTCAGGCCGTACATTGGGAAGTTTGTGGTAGTTTACTTTGATGATATTTTGATTTACAGTGCAAGTACAGAGGAGCATGTTCAGCATTTGAGGAAAGTGTTAATCATTCTACGTGAGGAACAATTCTATGCTGCTACGAAGAAATGTGTGTTTATGGCACGAAGTGTTTTGTTTATGGGATATGTTGTATCGGAAGGAGGAATACAAGTGGACCAAAGTAAAGTCGAAGCAATTAGAGATTGGCCACAACCGAAGACGATAACGGAAGTTCGAAGTTTTCACGGGTTGGTTTTATTTTATCGAAGGTTTATTCCACACTTTAGTAGTGTGATGGCGCCAGTTACAGATTGTATGAAGGGCAAGCTATTTACATGGTCGGAGGAAGCGGAAGTTGCTTTTGAACGAATCAAAGAACTTTTGACGACAGCACCAATTTTAGCATTACCAGATTTTCAGTTATTGTTTGAACTACATACTGATGCTTCCAAGGTTGGCATTGGAGGGGTGTTGAGTCAGAGGGGGCGTCCTATTGCATATTTCAGTGAGAAGTTATCAGGAGCGAAGATGAGATATAGCACGTATGATGTGGAATTTTATGCTGTTGTGCAAGCCATTAAAAATTGGAGGCATTACTTATTTCACAAGGAGTTTGTGTTATACACTGATCATGAGGCTTTGAAACATCTGCAAGGATAGGAGAAAATTTCAGCAAGGCATGCATCGTGGGTTGCATACCTACAGCAGTTTACATTTGTTGTGAAACACAAATCTAGAGTTACAAACCGTGTGGCGGATGCGTTGAGCAGAAGAAATCATTTATTAACTACATTGAAAGTTGAAGTGATGGGGTTCGAAGTACTTCCGGAGTTGTGTGTTGAAGATCCTTACTTTGCAAAGTGGGTGGATGAAGTCAAGGAGGGAAAGACGGATGAGTTTGTATTGGTGGATGGTTTTCTGTTTAAAGGAAATCGATTATGTGTACCAGATTGCAGTTTACGGATGAAAATTGTCAAGGAGCTACATGAAGAAGGCCATGTGGGTAGAGACCGTACATTGCAACTGATTTCTCAATCTTACTTTTGGCCGTCAATGAGAAAAGAAGTGGAAAGATATGTGGAGAGATGTCATGTTTGTCAAGTTTCGAAAAGAACAGCTACAAATGCAGGTTTATACATGCCTTTACCTGTTCCGACAAAACCATGGATAGATGTGAGTATGGATTTCGTGTTGGGGTTACCAAGGACTCAACGGAGAAATGACTCTATATATGTTGTAGTAGACCGTTTCTCGAAGATGGTACATTTCATTGCTTGTAAGAAGACGACAGATGCAAGTCATGTGGCACAATTGTTCTTTAGAGAGATATATCGTTTGCATGGTTTACCAGAGTCCATAGTTTCCGACAGGGATACCAGATTTCTGAGTCATTTTTGGTTAAGTTAGTGGAAGATGGTGGGAACAAAGCTGAATTTTAGTAGTGCTTATCATCCGCAGTCAGACGGACAGACTGAAGTTGTAAACAGATCATTGGGAAATTTGTTACGATGTCATGTAAAGGACAATCTGAAGAGTTGGGACATGAAGTTATGCCAAGCAGAGTTTGCACATAATCATGTCGTGAACCGTAGTACGGGTTTCAGTCCATTTCAGATTGTATATTCAAACTTACCAAAGGGGCCGTTGGATTTAACGGTAGTACCACAACCAAAGGGGACAGTTAAGCGAGCTGCTGATTTTGTTGATGGGTTGACGGAATGCCATAAAATCGTTCAGAAACGATTGGAGAAAGCAAATGCAAAGTATAAACGAACTGCAGATTTGAAACGAAGAAGTGTTGAATTTAATGAAGGAGATTTAGTGTATGCCGTACTGACGAAGGATCGATTTCCAGTAGGAGCATACAATAAACTTAAAGCTCGAAAGATTGGTCCTGTAACGATTGTGAAACAGATCAATGAAAACACTTATAGATTGAAGCTGCCGGAGGATGTGTACACTTCCGATGTGTTTAATGTTAAACATCTTATACCATATCATGGGGATGAGCTTGTTGTGGAAGAGGAGGGCGCAAATTCGAGGACGAATTTTTCCCAACCAAGGGAGGATGATGCAGCCCAAAATGGTGAAGTATTAGGTCGCGAGCGACCTAACCATTCCTTGAGTCGAGAACGACCTAACGGGCCGCGAGATAAAGAGCTGCGACCTAACTTCGAAGAAGTAATGCGAGCTAACAAAGTCCTAGGTCATGAGTGACCTAACCACGCAGTGCAAACTGAAGCGAAATTAGGTCGTATACGACCTAAGTCCAAGGTCGCTGAAGAAGGGCGCAAACGACCTAACTCACATGCCGCTCTTTTAGGTCACGAACGACCTAACTCACCTGTCGCTCTTTTAGGTCGCGAACGACCTAACTCACCTGCCGCTCTTTTAGGTCGCGAACGACCTAACTCACCTGCCGCTCCTATAGGTCGCTCCTGAAGCTTGAAGCCATGGATTCCTTATGCCGCTATGCTTTAGGTCGTTCAAGATAAGTCGCTGCCGTAAGTTTTTAGGTCGTTTGACTTTATGAGATGTTGTACCTAGGTCGTGTGTGTTGTACTTAGGTCGCATATTGATGTTATGTGTAAACTGTTGAGTCGTTATTGAGTTGTAAATAAATGTTAAGTCGTTAACGACCTATACTAGGTCATAAGTCGTAAGTCGTGTTGTGTTAGGTCGTGGCCGACCTAAGTGTTGTACAGATTTCTGTTGTGTGAGTTGTAAGCCTATAAATAGGCGGGTTGGGTCATTTGTAAAGTAGTTGATTTTTGAATAAAATTCTTGTTTGAGAGCTTTGTGCCTCTTCTTAAATTGGTAGTTGAGTGTAATCTCCTATCTCCACTTTCGGTTAATCGAGTGCGCTCGATTCAACGATTGGTGAAGCCGATTCACGGAATCTAGTGCGCTAGATCAACGTGCGAAGAATCGTAGATCTTTAAACACGGTATCGTGCGCGATCAACGTGTTTGGGATAGCTAGAATTCGGTATCTTCGGATCAACGAATTTGGGCATTTCGGTATCTTCTACTTCATCGATTGCTACTTTCATCATCACAATCAATTTTAGTATTCCGCTGCAGCATCAATTTCCTACCTTTTTCATCACTTTTATGGCGACCAGTATGTCTTAGAATTTAGAGGATTTGATATTATTCTTGGTATGGATTGGTTATCAAAATATGGAGCTATTTTAGATTGTAATAAAAGAACTGTATCATTAGTAATCAATTTGGGAAGAGTTGCTAAAGTATCATGTAAGGAACCCAATATTCATATGTGTAGTTTCTTGTATGCCCTGGAAGCATCGCAAAAAAATCTAGGGTATTGGAATAGTTAAGAATTTTCCCGATTTTTTCGAAGAGGTTAAAAGTTTACCCCCTCACCGAGAGATAGAGTTTCTCATTGATTTGGTCCCTGGTGCAAGGACTGTGGTTCAACCTAACCGAAGGATGGCTTCAAGGGAGAGAGAGGAGTTGGTAAGTCAAACCTAGGACCTGTTAAGGAGAGGAGTGAATAGACCCAGCGTTCGAGTTGGGGTTCTTCTGCAGTTTTTGCGGCTAAGTGTGGATCTTTAAAGTTGTGCATGGATTATAGGGAGTTGAATAAGTTAACCATTAGAAACAAGTATCTCTTACCCCGCATCGATGATCTTTTTGACCAACTTCATAGAGCTATAGTATTTTCTTAGATGGATCTAGGTACTGGATTCCATCAGTTGAGGGTTGTTGAAGATAATATACCCTTAACTGCATTTAGGGGCCCTGATTGTTTCTTTGAGTGGTTGGTTATGCCTTTTGAGCTAACCAATGTACCTGCATATTTTGTAGATCTCATGAACCGTATTTTCCGAGATGTTCTTAATAAGTTTATGTTAGTTTTCTTCAATGACATCCTTATCTACTCCAAATCTAAGGAGAAGCATAAACATCATTTGAAAGTGGTGTTGGAGACATTGAGGAGGCATGTTGTGAAGGGGAAATTTTCTAAGTGCCATTTTGGCAATCGGAAGTAAGATTCTTAGGACATATTGTGATAGGAAAAGGTATATCAGTGGATCCAGTGAAGGTGGAAGCTGTTCAGGAATGGAAGCAACCGTGGACTCCTACCAAGGTTCGTAGTTTCTTAGGTTTGGATGGATACTATAGGAGGTTTATTTAAGATTATTCCAAGATTTCCTCCCATTTGACTAAATTGACTAAGAAGGAGGAGAATTTTATATGGACTCCAAAGTGTGAAGAGGCATTTTTAGAATTGAAGAAGAGATTGACCAGTGCACCGGTTTTGGCTGTTCTAGATGGAAATAGCGGATTCATGGTTTACACAGATGCTTATGGAGTGGGACTAGGTGCTGTTTTGATGTATCATGGTAGGATAATTGCGTATGCAAGCAAACATTTGAAGCCTCAAGAGAAGAACTAGGCTATGCATGACCTAGAGTTGCGAGCTGTTGTCTTTGCATTGAAAATGTGGAGACACTACTTGCTGGATAAGGATCCTTTTATTCCTCTTAATTTCTTTTAATATTTAGAGATTTTAGGAGTAAGTTTTCTTTCTTTAATTAGGTGAAAATTCGAGCACTTCATGGATCATAAATCCCTGAAGTATCTTTTTACTCAGATGGTTCAGAACCTGAGGCAACAGGGGTGGTTGGAGTTTCTGGCGTCCTATGACTTAGATATTCTTTATACACCAGGGAAGGCTAATGTGGTGGTGGATGCCTTAAGTAGGAAAGTCGTTTTGACTCTTTTGGAGGTTACCCCAACTCTCTTGGAAATAATAGCAAGCAAGCAAAGAGAGGACAGAAGGTTAGTGGAAATCATCAGGAAGGTTGAGGAGGGACAGTGTAAAAGTTTTAAGATTGATAACTGAGGAGTTTTGAGGATGAATGGATGGATCTGTGTACCGAATGTCAACGGTCTTAGGCAGGAAGTTTTGTCAGAAGCCATTGTTTTAAGTTGAGTATTCATCTAGGTGTCTCAAAGATGCATTGGGATATGAAGTGGATGTTTTGGTGGAAGGGAATGAAGAGAGATATCTCAATTTTTGTTAGCTAGTGTTCGTGCTGTCAACAAATCAAAGGTAATCATCAAAAGACAATTGGATTATTACAACCCATGGAAATACCTAATTAGAAATGGGAAATGATATCAATGGATTTTATTGATGGTTTTCCCAGAATCAGAAAAGGAAATGAAGGAATATGGGTTATCGTGGATTAGCTAACGAAGAGCGCACATTTTATTCTAATGAAACCAATAAGGACCGCTGCTTCTTTAGTTGAAATTTTTATGAAAGAGATAGTCAAGTTGCATGGAGTTCCTATGAGTATTGTAAGTGATCGAGACCCCATATTTACTAGTCAATTTTGGAAGGCATTGCAAACAACTCTTGAAACAACATATCACCCTCAAACAGACAAATAAACGGAGCGGGTGAATCGGATTCCGGAGGATTTCTTGAGAGCATGTATTCTGGATTTTGGTGGATCATGGGAGGATCATTTGCATTTAGTTGAGTTCTCCTACAACAGTATCTTCCAAGCAAGCATTGTAGTGGCACCGTATGTAGCCCTATATGGAAGGCTGTGCAAGTCACTAGCATGTTGGGTTGAGACGGGAGATAGATTAGTACTTGGGTCGGACATGATCCGAGAGGCTACTGAAAAAGTTGCAGTAATTAAGAAAAGAATGAGGGAGGCCTAAGATCGCCAAAAGAGTTATGCTAATAAGAGGCAAAGAGATTTGGAATTTGTGGTTGGGGACTTGGTGTTCTTAAAGATTTCACCAATAAGAGGAGCTGTTAGATTTGGAAAAGCTAGAAAGTTAGCTCCAAGGTATGTTGGACCTTTCCATATTTTGAGAGGACCAGATTTCTTGCTTATAGGGTCGAGTTGCCAAAGAGATTGGTGGCAGTTCATAACGTGTTCCACGTGTCTCATTTGAGGAAGTATGTTCATGACCCATCTTTGATTGTGGAGCCATCGATTCAAGAGGAATTGAAAATAGAACTGAACCTGACAGTGGTTAGACATTCGATTTATGTTGTGGATTAGGATGAAAAGAGGTTGCGTAACAGGTGGTGCGACTAGTTAAGATTCAGTGGAGCAAGGATCCAAGAGACTGCACTTAGGAGACATGGATCGCATGAAAAAAGCCTATCCTGAGTTGATGTTAGGATTGCTAGTCGTAGGTTGTATGTATAGTGTATGTTTGTTTGCTATGAATGCTTGTGCATGTCTTTATATGTGTTTTATGATATGAATATATAGCTTTTTCATAGTTAGAAATATCTCCTTGTTTGCTAATTTCGGGACTAAATTATTTCAACGAGGGAGAGTGTAACGACCCAGAACTTTATCGCTATTCAAAGGAATATTTAATTATATTTTTAGATAATTAATAAATGAATTTTTATTAACAAATAAAACTATTTTAAATAATAACTAATGATGATAAATCGTTTTCAAAATTTGTTTACCAATATATATAATTCATAGAGAAATAGAAAATGTGAACGGAAATTATTTTCCAAAATATTGGTTTTCATTGGTTAAAAGTTAATTAAAATGTTATAGCACTATTGTAAACACACATGCACACTTCATAAACCATTTTAACATGGTGTGTACATGTACATATTTGCCCACGTAAGTATACAAACATGTAAGTTAAAATAAAATTTTATGTAATACACACACACACATAACATATATAAAAATGCTCTTTTTCAACACAAGTATAAGGGGATATGGCTTAAATAGTGCAAGAGAATGGGGAAGGGGGAGTACATGGTGGATGGAATTAAGGGGGGAGGAGAGGTAGTGCATGCATTCATATATATTTTATATTAAGCACTTACACATTTTTAAATAATTTCCCTAAGCCTATATATCCCCCTTAACCTTCATGTTCTCATTTATACAACCTCCTTCTTCATTTCAGTATTCCTTTGAAGCTTAAGCAAACATCCATGGCTTCCTCTTCATAAATTTTTAAAGTGAGAAAATCCTCTTCATTTTGTTAAAAATCTCCTTTTTAATTCACAAAATCACTTCTACATCTTCTACACAACTCCTCTTCCAAGTAGCGAGCACTTAAACACCCTACAACCCCATGGTCGTGCCCTACAAGGCCAAGGCCAAGACTAAAACCATTTGGCTGAGCCCATCTAGGTGTTCGAGCAACCAAAAGTTTCAAATTTTGCAAGTTTCTAAAGTGTTTCCAAGTTTTGGAAAAAGTTCGCTTTGATTTAGTAAAGTTTCAGTGAGTAAAAGCTTTTTTTTGGAAAAGAAAAATACTTGATTTTGGATGAACTATATGTTGTGAAAATATAGTGGTTGTTGTGTTGAATTACCATGTTATGTTGATGGTATATGATTATATGTTTATGATTGAGCTTGGATTTGTGATTTAGTTGTTAAATGATATGTTTTGGATATGGATATGTGAATGGTTGATTGTGATATGATGGTAATGTGTTTATGAAACAAAACCAACTGTATGTGATGTAAATGTTGTGAAGTTAACAATTTGAAAAGTTGCAAAGGACTTGAGATCCGATTTGAAAACAAAAGCTCTTTTTCTAGCTTTGGATTTTTGAAATGATTTTCGAAGTTTCCACCTTTTGTTTAAGTTTTCAAAACTCTTACAAGTGTGTTTTCAAATATGTAGTAGCCAGAGTAAAGTGAAGTTTTCACCTAGAAACCAATTCTAGCGAACTACGCTTATAGCAATAGTCGTTATGGATGCAGTTCGGAAAATTTTACGATTTCAAGTTTTGATGTGTTTTATTTTGGATCATTTTTGAAAACTCCTTTCAAACCAATTAAATAAGTCAAAATTTTAAGTTTTAATTATTTAATAATTTAATAATTTAATTTATGTATTAGGACAATTATTGTTTAATTAATTAATAAGTAATTAAGTTAAATAATTAGATTTTAAGAAACCTTTAACCGAGTTAATTATTTTTAATTAGGGAAGTTTAAATAATGATTAATTAAGCTAAAGAAAATTAATTTTTATTTAAATAAGTTTATTTATGTTAGTTAATTATTTAATTAGAGTTAATTATTCAATTAATTATTAGTTAATTAAAGGTTAATTATCTACTTAATTTGGGTGTAATCCTTAAATGAATGTTATTTAATTGAAGTTTAATTAAAGTTTAATTATAGATAAAATTAGGGTTATTAGTGATTTAATTTTGATTTCATTAAGATTAATTAAAGTTTAATTGAGCTTTAAACTATGATTTAATCAAGGTTTATTTATTTTAAAGTTTCTTTTAAAACTCTATCAATTTTTTATTTTAACCAACATTCTTGTTTAAGTAAATTTTTTAAACCAAAGGATCTCTTGTCCATGCTATTAAGTATCCAATTGAATTAAATAGTTGTAATAAAACAATGATGCGTCTTATTAAAAGTAAGTCCACTTGTACTTATCACAAATACTGCACTTTGGGAACGTGATGAATGTAAGGGGGTTAATTTCGTTAAGCGGGTCATGATAATCCAAGCATATGGAATGTATGTTCATATGAAAATCTTTTCATCTTAATAGTGGAATGGTCCATTATAAACAATCTAACCTTTTAAATTATCGAACATTGGTTTGGAGAGATCTGGATCGGATATTAGTTGTTATCTGAAAACCACTTCTGACCAATGTAAGCGTTCGAATTGGAAATAGTAAAGGCAATGTCCAAGATAAAGAGTTTGAAGTGCAAGGGCTATTTTCTAATAACCCAGAGGGTGATTCCAAAACGGGTGTAGTGGAAATAGTGCCTTCGGTTCGTTCATCTCTTAAACGACTTGTATGGAAGAATGTTGACATTGTGTCAACATATGGAAGGCGATGTAGCATTCCAAGTGGCAATGCTATAGAAAAGGTAAAGACGTAGCCTTATGCCTCATCAACCGAGAGTGACTAAAACAAGGGAGATGCAGCAAGGCTAAGTGGGTCGCTCCCATTAGGGTAAGGTCATCCCTATCTAGAAGCCCTACTATCAACTCATGTATGCTTCGATACGATTGTTGATCCCAACCGAGCGGTGATCTTATTCGGTACTTTCCCGCAAGGGGTGAACCAGTCTTGTGTTGGCAAGGAATGCATACGAGGTCCTCGGTGTTATTTTATCTAGAGATACACTGTGATGGGTGGTACCCAATAGCCTAGTCATTGTATGGAATCCATTTCCCAATAAGTGCCTTCGGACTTATTGCATACCTATTATGTTGGAATTTAATTAATGCAATAATTTCGGCTACGTGTATTATTTACTTGAAAACCCTAGACATTATCATAATATCAGTAGATTTCTATATAAAGTGTTTTGGTTATTGTAAGGTAAAAACCATCGGTGTTTATGTGTGGCGTGGTCTATAAGATACCTTTGATTTTAAAAGTGTTTAAAAAAATTAAGTTGTTTGAGTTTACTCCCTCCAAACCCATGTATGACCCGGAGTTTTATTTTCTTTTTCTAAAACTCTTGGGTACTCAAATTTGTATGAGTAGCCAAGTGATCCAGGTTTCTTATGGAAGCATTTTGAAGGAGCTAGAGTGGATAGCTTCATTGTTAGCTAGTTGTTATCTATTCCGCTGTGTTTTATTTAGGACCTATGTATTTTTGTATGAACATGTGGTTATAACTATCTAGTCGAAGGTTGTAATGTAATGACTCTGATGTATTATGATTATGGAAATGATAATGTAATGTCCTATGTTATCTATTATATTTTGTTCTGATTCGTGGTGAGATTCTGTGACTGTGTAGTTTCTTCTTATCTTTCCTTTTCTTCTAACCTTAGTGGCTCATCTTTTGGTGCAAGAAAGGCGGTGGTTACAATTTGCTAGCGTGTTTGGTTGAGAAAGGAGATAGACTAGTACTTGGGCCAGACATGATCCGAGAGGCTACTGAAAAATTGTAGTGATTAAGAAAAGAATGAAGAAAGCCTAAGATTGCCAAAAGAGTTATGCTGATAAGAGGAGAAGAGATTTGGAATTCATGGTTGGAGACTTGGTGTTCGTAAATATTTCACCAATAAGAGGAGCTGTTAGATTTGGGAAAGAAGGAAAGTTAGCTCCAAGGTATGTTGGACCTTTCCGTATTCTAGAGAGAATAAGATCGCTTGCTTATAAGGTCGAGTTGTCAGAGAGATTGGCAGCAGTTCATGATGTGTTCCATATGTCTCGTTTGAGAAAATATTTTCATGACCCATCTTTGATCGTGAAACCATCGGTTAAAGATGAATTGTAAATAGAACCGAATATAACAGTGATTAGACATCCGGTTTATCTTGTGGATCAGGATGAAAAGAGGTTGCGTAATAGGGTGGTGTGACTAGTTAAGATTCAGTGGAGTGAGGATCCAAGAGACTGCACTTGGGAGACCATGGATCGTTTGAATGAAGCCTATCCCAAGTTGATGTTAGGATAGCTAGTCGTAGGTTGCATGTATGTATGTTTGCTATGGATGCTTAGTGTATGTCTTTGCATGTGTTTTATGATATGAATATATAACTTTTTACGTAGTTTGAATTATCTCCTTATTTGCTGATTTCAGGACGAAATTCTTTTAAGAGAGGGAGAGTGTAATGACCCAAAATTGAATCGCTATTTAAATGCATATTTAATTATATTTTTAAATAATAAATAAATGAATTTTTATTAATAAATAAACTTATTTTTAATAATAACTAATGATGATAAAACCGTTTTCAAGTTTTGTTTACCAATATATATAGTTTAGAAAAAAATATAAAATGTGACCGAAAATTATTTTCCAAAATCTTGATTTTTCATTGGTTAAAAGTTATCTAAAATGTCATAGCACTATTGTAAACACATATATACACATTACAAACTATTTTAACATGATGAATACATGTACATATGCATGTATACACTTCTCTTTAAAGTGTGTGTGTGTGTATATAAAAATAAGAGAAAATATTTTTATAAAGGAAAGTGTATATATTTTATTATAAAAATGCATCTTTCAACATATAGTACATGGGTGTAACAACCCGAGTTTTCACATCAATTTATTTATCGTCATTAAATGGTTAATGTTGGTAGCTAGTTGCTGTTGGGATTATTATCGGTTGAAATTCTTTTTAATAATTCATTTGGTTAAGTGGGCTTTAAATTTATTCTCGGCCCACGTTTATCCTTGGTGCCGTGTTTTCTCAAGCGTATGCCGTTTCCCCCTGATCCATTTTCATTCGACAACCCAAAACAAAAATAAGCGAGAAAAGAAAAATGGCGGCAGGCGATTTTCTTTGTTCAATCTGAATTGTCGAAACTTTGATTGATGTTCGTTCACTAGCTCAGATGCTATTCTTCTTTGATCTGGATCCTTGCGACATCGTCTTCTCGAAGCTTTGCAAAAATTAGGGTTTCGATTCGTGATTTGCTTGTCCTTGTTTACCGATCAAATTGTCGTGCTCGTCGAAGCTGAGGTGAGTAATTTTATTACTCACATCTAATTTAAAGTCATATGATTTTGATTCCCATGGTTTTGATTTTTGTTAGAAATTGTTTCTTTGAATTCTCTGGACTTCGAGTTGATTTTATTTGCATGGTCATTACAGTTTTGGGTTGTTCAATTTTTACCATTTCTTTGGCATTGAACTGATTGACTTCGGTCACTTGAATTTGTTTAAACGTGTACCCTAGTTATCTCGATTCTCTGACATTTTGAATATGAATTTGTTTGAAGTCACCTGCGGCCTTATTTTGATTCGAAACTTAGGCACTGCCCTGACATTGATACTGTCGTTCCATGATTTGCTTGTTTATGTGCTATTGTATCATTTACTGGTTCACTCGATTTCATGGTTCACCACTGAGACTGCTGTTTCATGACTTCGTTATACGCTGTTGAACTACATATTAAGGTCCAATGAAACATAAATATGTATATGCGATGTTTTGGAGCCGCAGTCTTCTCGAACCTGTTTGCAATTGTTGTTTTCACTTGAGTGTTGCTTTACTGGTTGATGTATTTGCTTACTTAAAATTTTATTTGGCCTCGGTCTATACTTGAGCATTACATACACCTTGTTTATTTTGTGATTACAAGCTTCACAGTTTTGGTTAGTGGATTTCTGGTGACATCGGGCTTAACTTTGATTTTGTGAAAAATATGAACTTGTTCGATTTTTCTTGGTTATTGATTTTTTAAATTGTTCCATGACTTGCATTGTTCATGATTGATTTTAATTCTCTATAGTATTTCTCAAAGTTTTCATTGCTCATGGGTGGCCTGACTATTTCTTTGACCTGCATTTCAAACTTGATTTTGTGAAAGCCTGGGATTTTTATACTCTGACTTGATTGAAGATTCGTGTACAGGCTTATTTTGTTTATGTTCTTCATGTAACTGATATCACTCCGGTTGTCTGCATTTTCTATTGTTGTTGGCAAGCCTTTCATTTTGGTTGATGACTAGTTTAGCCTGGTGCATTTCCTTTAGTAGCTTTCATGCAGTTATATTGAGTTTGCATTTAGGTTGTAGTTGTTGTCCTTGATTTCGTGTTTCACTGTTGTGTCACCATATATGTGTATTCATGAACACTTGTTGAGCTTGTCACTGCATTTAAGTAAGGCTTGGTCGACACTTACTGTTGGCCTTTGGTGTTTCTCCGTTGATTATCATTTTTAACTGCTGCACTATTGGGTGTTGCATTATGTAGTGGTTGTTTTATTGCATCGGGTTCGGTCATTTCACTGTGATCTGGGTTGCAATCTCATTGTCCATACTATTATGTGGTGTTTACATTGTCTTCATGTAGTGGCTGCACTTGGTCATGCCCTGATGTAGTTTGATCTTTGGTTCATATATGCATTCTTAAGGTTGTAACTGGAGCCCTATGTATGCTATGCATTTCATCATATATCTATTGCATCAATATCGGTTGCTATTGTTTGTACCATGCGAGGCAGTTGGCATTTTGTTCCAGGTATTCATTGAGAAGTTGAGTTGTATATATGCTGGCTGCCTAGTCTGGTTCAAGTTGCAAGTAATACAACTTGCATTCCGGTTTCTCTGTACTTGTTTCCCTGTAGTATGTAGTGTCACTATGGGTAATAAAGATTGTTTATTCAAGTCGTATATGTGTTCATGTAAATGCTTGCAGCCTGTTTCACATGTATAATTTGTTATGGCATTTTGCTATCTGTTTGGATACTTCAGTTGTACTTTGTAGTTGTGTTGAGTCATGATAGTCGTGATTTGACCTCTGCAGTTATGATTTCTGTTAGTCTTCACTGTTGTGGTGATTTCATATGCTGTAGTGGCGAGGCCGTGCACGTTAGCGTGTACTGCAGCCACACATCTTGTGGGTGGCGAGGCCGTGCACGTTAGCGTGTACTGCAGCCACTTAGTATAAATTTTAAATTGATATTTCTTTTGTTTTGATTCATTGATCTGTTGCATTTTTCGTATGTCGTATTGGCGAGGCCGTACACGCGTGCGTGTACGGCAACCAGATCAAAATTTGATGTTTTCTATTTCTAAAATTGTTTTATGTTGAAAATTCAAAATAATTTGAATCGCATTTTGATTGGGTTTTGATTGATGATTTTTATTGTTAATCGCCGTTTTCGGCAATTCCATTCTTTTCTAAATCATCTTCATTTAGAAATCTTTTCATCTATCTCTGTTGATGTTTTAAATCTGCTGATTTATTATTTAACACTGTTTAGTGTTATATCTGCCGTTATCCGATTCTTTTATCAAGGAGTCGGATATACGAGGTTTCTGTGACTGTCGTTTATTTGACTATTTGATTATTATTGCTTCTGTGCATTAATAACTGAGTTTGAATTAGACTGACCCGTGTATTATTTTCTTTTGAATTTAATACTCGGGTCAGACCCGAGTTATTTCAGGTTGTAGATTTCCTTCTTTGAGTTGCTGTTTGGGATTTGAAGACTTTTCACATCTTCTGAAGTTGTCTTTGTCATTTTGTAGTAGTTGTGTCATTGTATAGAACGATATGTATTCATGTATATTAGTCGATAATGTACTTGTATATGTAACTTCTAGAGTCGACAGTTGTAGTTGTATCATATGTATTGTGTCAACTATATTGTAACTGACATCGGTTATATATATATATATGAGATTTTTGTTCATCTGTGTTCCGCATTTATATTATCTGTGTTGTTATTATGTTCATTGTCCTAAACTATTATGAACCGTCGTAGTTCGTTTTATACTAGAATTGGGTGTGTCGATGGGAGTAAATAAATAATAGATGAAAAATAAAAAGTATATACCACTCCTATCGAGATAACCAATATTAGTGTAAGGCCAACTACGGATGGTCGCTCCTATCCAGCCTTATTCTTCGTAATAATAGACAGTATTTCTTTTAATACTCTTTGTTATTATGAGCATAGTGGTGGGGGCGTCACAGTTGGTATCAAAGCTTGGGGTTTATGGACATAATATAAAACTTAACTCGGATGGAACATATGTTACAACTATTGGTCGATGTTTTATTTGTGTTTTGATTCAAAACTAAAGTTTTGAAATTTGGATGAAATTTTTAAATATCTTTATTTAAAAATAATAGTGAAACTGTGTTTTGTTGTTTTGATTAAATTGTGTTCTGTTTATCAGAGTGCGCAGCGGAAACAGTGAAACTGTCTTCGCTGAGTACAACTGATAATCTATTTGATTTAGAAATTGAAATGAATTTCATTTGTTGTTTACGTAGCTGTAATTATTTTGTTTCTTTGAGAATTTCGAATCCGAATTGAGGATTTGAAGAAATTACAGTTATGTGATTTTTATTGAAATCTTTGCTGGTTTTCTTTTATGCTAATCATATATTGATTAGATTTTTGCTGTTTTGAATTATCTTCATTGAAGATACCTTCGAATGATTTCTTTGTTCATTCTGTAATACGTGCAAAAATTTGAATTGCACGTTACTGCATTTATTTACGTTGAACCGATGCTTGGTTATGAAACGTATTTTGTTGCCGTTATTTTTATAACGAGATTTTTACACCAATGCTAAATTTTTGAAGCACGGTGTTTTGTGGCATTTTGATGAATGAAAATTCACTGATATTACATTTTGATGTAAATTGTTTTGATGTGATTTTGACGTTTTAAAATTACTGTCGCTTTGGCTTCAGTAACCGTCATGTTTTAAAAGTGGATTTTCAAGCGGTTATTCCGTAGAACTGATTTGTAACCGTTTTTACGGTATTTTGAGAAGTACAATTTCCTTATCGAAATTGTTACTGATTTGCTGTTTTAATCACGTGATTGGAAAATCATTTTAAAAATGAAAATTGTTTTATTAATTTTTAACAGTTTGCGTTTTCAAAAGAACGAGAAAGCGACTTAAACGATTCAGCAAAATCGAGGATTATGACCCCTTTCTTTTACTGTTTCGCTTAACTCCGGACTTGTCCAGTTGAGAATGTGAATTGTTATTTTTACAAAATAAATAAAATTGTTTTCAGAAATTTTAACAGTTTGCGCTTTCAAAAGAATGAGGAAGCGATTTAAACGTTTCAGCAAAATCGAGGACTATAACCCCTTTCTTTTACTGATTCGCTTAATTCCGGACTTATCCGTTTGAAAATGTAAAGTGTATTTTTACAAAATACACAATTTTGCACTTTCAAGGAAACGATGAAGAGATTTAAAAGATTTAGCAAAAGTGCGGAGTATGGAACCACACTTTTACTATTTCGGTTAATTCCGGACTCGTTAATTGAAATATCTGTCGTTTTGATGATTTTGATGATTTGCACTTTCAAGGAAACGATGAAGAGAATTAAACGATTTAGTAAAACTCGTGGTTATGGGACATGTGCATTTGCTATTTTGGTTAATTCCGGACTCGTTAATTGAAATATTTTGATGCTTTCGTGTGCTTTCGAGCCACTATGAGGACCTTCGGGTCATTTGTTGGACCTTCGGGTCATTTGTTGGGCTTTCGGGCCACTCTGATGGACCTTCGGGTCAAATACCAGTACTAGACCTTCGGGTCACTCTGCGGACCTTCGGGTCATTTGTTGGGCGCCAAAATTATGTTGAGTACTTGGTAGGCTTCGGCCATTTGTTGATGCACGTGCGGCGAATTAAAAACTCGCCATTTGATGGGATCGATCCAAGCTTTTATGTTGATTTTCTAGTCTTCTTAATTGATTTCTAGATATTTGTTGTTTACAATTATCTGCAGGTAATTGGATATTTGTTGATATGAGTTCTGATTATCGTTTTTGATAATTGGATATTTGTTGCTTTTAATTATCGCTTTAGATAATTAAATATTTGTTGATTTGAGATTTAATTATCGCTTTAGATAATTAAATATTTGTTGATTTGAGATTTAATTATCGCTTTAGATAATTAAATATTTGTTCATTTAAGATTTAATTATCGCTTGAGATAATTAAATATTTGCTGATTTGAGATTTAATTATCGCTTTAGATAATTAAATATGTGTTGAATTTGAAATTTGATTATCGTTTTTGATAATCGAATAATTGTTGAATTTGAAATTTGATTATCGCTTTTGATAATCGAATATTTGTTGATTTGAGAAATTTGATTATCGTTTTTGATAATCGAATATTTGTTGAATTTGAAATTTGGTTATCATTTGTGATAATCGAATATTTGTTGAATTTGAAATTTGATTATCGTTTTTGATAATCGAATATTTGTCGAATTTGAAATTTGATTATCGTTTTTGATAATCGAATAATTGTTGAATTTGAAATTTGATTATCGCTTTTGATAATCGAATATTTGTTGATTTGAGAAATTTGATTATCGTTTTTGAAAATCGAATATTTGTTGATTTGAGAAATTTGATTATCGTTTTGTGATAATCGAATATTTGTTGAATTTGGAAATTTGATTATCGTTTTGTGATAATCGAATATTTGTTGAATTTGAAATTTGATTATCGTTTTGATAATCGAATATTTGTTAAATTTAAAATTTGATTATTGTTTTGATAATCGAATATTTGTTAAATTTAAAATTTGATTATCGTTTTTGATAATTGAATATTTGTTGATTTGAAATTTTAAATTACCGGTTGTGGTAATTAGATATGTGCTGATTTGTTTTCTGATTATCGTTTGAGATAATTAGATATTTGATTTGTCTTCTGATTATCGTTTGAGATAATTAGATAAGTGATGTTTGCTGATTTTATTAATATGAAATTTTCTAGTCTCCAATTGATTCTAGAATATGCTGATTTTATTGAATCGCTGTTTTCTATCTATTTCTGTTAATAGTCAGAGCTTACTGATTTTGAAATTTGTGTTTTCTAGTAAATTGTGAATAACTAGATATAGGTAGTTTTGCGAATTGTGATTTGTGTCTCATAATTATCTTGTTGATAATTGATTATCGTTGACGATTGCATTTATTCAGCTTTGTAGTCTTCTGATTATCTATTGATAATTTGATTTTTGTTGAGAATTTGTGAATCTCTTTTATTGGAATTAAAAGGTTTCTTTGGCATTTGTGTTCCTGCCTTTATTTTCTAGCATAACCAGTTTATGTTAGAAAAATAAGTGTTATTGACGACTTTATTTATGAAAATTGCGGGGATGCAATTTTTATAAGGAGGGGAGTCTGTAACAACCCGAGTTTTCACATCAATTTATTTATCGTCATTAAATGGTTAATGTTGGTAGCTAGTTGCTGTTGGGATTATTATCGGTTGAAATTCTTTTTAATAATTCATTTGGTTAAGCGGGCTTTAAATTTATTCTCGGCCCACGTTTATCCTTGGTGCCGTGTTTTCTCAAGCGTATGTCGTTTCCCCCTGATCCATTTTCATTCGACAACCCAAAACAAAAATACGCGAGAAAAGAAAAATGGCGGCAGGCGATTTTCTTTGTTCAATCTGAATTGTCGAAACTTTGATTGATGTTCGTTCACTAGCTCAGATGCTATTCTTCTTTGATCTGGATCCTTGCGACATCGTCTTCTCGAAGCTTTGCAAAAATTAGGGTTTCGATTCGTGATTTGCTTGTCCTTGTTTACCGATCAAGTTGTCGTGCTCGTCAAAGCTGAGGTGAGTAATTTTATTACTCACATCTAATTTAAAGTCATATGATTTTGATTCCCATGGTTTTGATTTTTGTTAGAAATTGTTTCTTTGAATTCTCTGGACTTCGAGTTGATTTTATTTGCATGGTCATTACAGTGTTGGTTTTGGGTTGTTCAATTTTTACCATTTCTTTGGCATTGAACTGATTGACTTCGGTCACTTGAATTTGTTTAAACTTGTACCCCAGTTATCTCGATTCTCTGACATTTTGAATATGAATTTGTTTGAAGTCACCTGCGGCCTTATTTTGATTCGAAACTTAGACACTGCCCTGACATTGATACCGTCGTTCCATGATTTGCTTGTTTATGTGCTATTGTATCATTTACTGGTTCACTCGATTTCATGGTTCACCACTGAGACTGCTGTTTCATGACTTCGTTATATGCTGTTGAACTACATATTAAGGTCCAATGAAACATAAATATGTATATGCGATGTTTTGGAGCCGCAGTCTTCTCGAACCTGTTTGCAATTGTTGTTTTCACTTGAGTGTTGCTTTACTGGTTGATGTATTTGCTTACTTAAAATTTTATTTGGCCTCGGCCTATACTTGAGCATTACATACACCTTGTTTATTTTGTGATTACAAGCTTCACAGTTTTGGTTAGTGGATTTCTGGTGACTTCGGGCTTAACTTTGATTTTGTGAAAAATATGAACTTGTTCGATTTTTCTTGGTTATTGATTTTTTAAATTGTTCCATGACTTGCATTGTTCATGATTGATTTTAATTCTCTATAGTATTTCTCAAAGTTTTCATTGCTCATGGGTGGTCTGACTATTTCTTTGACCTGCATTTCAAACTTGATTTTGTGAAAGCCTGGGATTTTTATACTCTGACTTGATTGAAGATTCGTGTACAGGCTTATTTTGTTTATGTTCTTCATGTAACTGATATCACTCCGGTTGTCTGCATTTTCTATTGTTGTTGGCAGCCTTTCATTTTGGTTGATGACTAGTTTAGCCTGGTGCATTTCCTTTAGTAGCTTTCATGCAGTTATATTGAGTTTGCATTTAGGTTGTAGTTGTTGTCCTTGATTTCGTGTTTCACTGTTGTGTCACCATATATGTGTATTCATGAACACTTGCTGAGCTTGTCACTGCATTTAAGTAAGGCTTGGTCGACACTTACTGTTGGTCTTTGGTGTTTTTCCGTTGATTATCATTTTGAACTGCTGCACTATTGGGTGTTGCATTATGTAGTGGTTGTTTTATTGCATCGGGTTCGGTCATTTCACTGTGATCTGGGTTGCAGTCTCATTGTCCATACTATTATGTGGTGTTTACATTGTCTTCATGTAGTGGCTGCACTTGGTCATGCCCTGATGTAGTTTGATCTTTGGTTCATATATGCATTCTTAAGGTTGTAACTGGAGCCCTATGTATGCTATGCATTTCATCATATATCTATTGCATCAATATCGGTTGCTATTGTTTGTACCATGCGAGGCAGTTGGCATTTTGTTCTAGGTATTCATTGAGAAGTTGAGTTGTATATATGCTGGCTGCCTAGTCTGGTTCAAGTTGCAAGTAATACTACTTGCATTCCGGTTTCTCTGTACTTGTTTCCTTGTAGTATGTAGTGTCACTATGGGTAATAAAGATTGTTTATTCAAGTCGTATATGTGTTCATGTAAATGCTTGCAGCCTGTTTCACATGTATAATTTGTTATGGCATTTTGCTATTTGTTTGGATACTTCAGTTGTACTTTGTAGTTGTGTTGAGTCATGATAGTCGTGATTTGACCTCTGCAGTTATGATTTCTGTTAGTCTTCACTGTTGTGGTGATTTCATATGCTGTAGTGGCGAGGCCGTGCACGTTAGCGTGTACTGCAGCCACACATCTTGTGGGTGGCGAGGCCGTGCACGTTAGCGTGTACTGCAGCCACTTAGTATAAATTTTAAATTGATATTTCTTTTGTTTTGATTCATTGATCTGTTGCATTTTTCGTATGTCGTATTGGCGAGGCCGTACACGCGTGCGTGTACGGCAACCAAATCAAAATTTGATGTTTTCTATTTCTAAAATTGTTTTATGTTGAAAATTCAAAATAATTTGAATCGCATTTTGATTGGGTTTTGATTGATGATTTTTATTGTTAATCGCCGTTTTCGGCAATTCCATTCTTTTCTAAATCATCTTCATTTAGAAATCTTTTCATCTATCTCTGTTGATGTTTTAAATCTGCTGATTTATTGTTTAACACTGTTTAGTGTTATATCTGCCGTTATCCGATTCTTTTATCAAGGAGTCGGATATACGAGGTTTCTGTGACTGTCGTTTATTTGACTATTTGATTATTATTGCTTCTGTGCATTAATAACTGAGTTTGAATTAGACTGACCCGTGTATTATTTTCTTTTGAATTTAATACTCGTGTCAGACCCGAGTTATTTCAGGTTGTAGATTTCCTTTTTTGAGTTGCTGTTTGGGATTTGAAGACTTTTCACATCTTCTGAAGTTGTCTTTGTCATTTTGTAGTAGTTGTGTCATTGTATAGAACGATATGTATTCATGTATATTAGTCGATAATGTACTTGTATATGTAACTTCTAGAGTCGACAGTTGTAGTTGTATCATATGTATTGTGTCAACTATATTGTAACTGACATCGGTTATATATATATATATATATATGAGATTTTTGTTCATCTGTGTTCCGCATTTATATTATCTGTGTTGTTATTATGTTCATTGTCCTAAACTATTATGAACTGTCGTAGTTCGTTTTATACTAGAATTGGGTGTGTCGATGAGAGTAAATAAATAATAGATGAAAAATAAAAAGTATATACCACTCCTATCGAGATAACCAATATTAGTGTAAGGCCAACTACAGATGGTCGCTCCTATCCAGCCTTATTCTTCATAATAATAGACAGTATTTCTTTTAATACTCTTTGTTATTATGAGCATAGAGGTGGGGGCGTCACAATGGGTGCATGGCATGAATAGTTGCATGAGAGGGGAGGAGGGAGTACATGAAGTGGGCGGATCATGAGGGGAGGGTATGGAGATGTATGCATATGTATATATTTAATTCAAGCACTTTGTATATTTTTAATATTTTCCTATGCCTATATATACCCCTTACCTCTCATATTCCTGATTTTACAATCCTCTTCTTCACTCTAAATTTCCTAAAGCTTGAGAAAAAAATGCCCATGTCCTCTCTTTATATTTTCTAAATTGAGAAAACCACTTCTTTTTCACTTAAATCACTTCCACTTCTAGCTAAACACTTCTACAAGCTCTACAACACCTCATCTTCCAAGTTGCAAGCCCATAATACCCTAAAACATGATTGCTAAGCCCAACTAAACCCAGGCCGAGCCTAAATCGTGGTGGTTCAAGCATCCAAGTATTCATTTCTGTAAAGTTCTAGGTCATGTTGCATTCTATTAAGAGTTTGGTTTGAAATTAGTTAGCTACGTTGAGTAAAACTCTCATTTTCCGAAAAGAAACCAACTTGATTTTGATGAGCTATATGTTGTAAAAATATAATGTTTATTGTGTTGAAATATCATGTTGTTTTGATAACATATGACTACAAGATTGTGGTTGAGCTTGGATTTGTGATTTGAATGTTAAATGATATGTTTGGATATGGATATGTGAATGGTTGGCTTATGATATGATGGTAGCGTGTTTATGAAATAAAAACCAAGTGTATGTGATGTAAATGTTAAGAGGATAGCACCTTTAAATGTGGCAAAGGACTTGAGATCCGATTTGAAAAACAAAAGCTTGTTTTCTAATTTTGGATTTAGTAAATGTTTTTCAAGTTTTCACCTTTTGTTTCAGTTTTTAAAAACTCTTCCATCTGTGTTTTCAAAACAAGTCATAGCAATTACTGAAGTTAGATAATCACTTAGAAAAAAATTCTAGTGAACTGCGCTCATAGTAATAGTCGTTATGGATGCAGTTCGGCAAATTCCACGATTTCATGTTTTACAATATTTTCTTTTGAATTGCTTTTGAAAAATCATTTGAAAGGACTATTTGCTACTATCCCCGAGGGTGATTCTAAAATGGGTGTAGTGGAAGAAGTGCCTTCTATTCGTTCATCTCCTGAACGACTTGTATGGATGAATGCTGACATTATGTCTACATCTAAAAGGCGATGTAGCATTCCAAGTGGCAGTGCTCTAGTAAAGGTAAACGTAGACTTAGACCTCATCGATCGGAAACGACCAAAATAGGGTATGCAGCAGGGCTATGTGGGTCGCTCCTATTAGTGTATGTCATCACCATATCTAGAATCTATATTTGACTCATTTGTATGCTCCGGTACGGTTGCTGATCACAACTGTGGTGGTGATGTATTCGATACAGCTAGTCAAGTGGTAGGCCGGTTCTGTCTAGCAGGGGTATAAGATGTTCTTGTTAAACTCCAGGTGTATTTTATCTAGAGGTGCACCTTTCGAAAGGTAGTTCCTTACTTGGTCATGTATGGAATCCATTCTCCATTAAGTGTCGTACGGACTTAGTTGTACCCAAATATGTTGAAATTGGGATGCAAGCATTTCAGTTATGTTCTATTTTACTTGAAAACCCTAGACATTAGGATAATATCACTGAAAGTTTTATAAAAGTGGTTTTGGTTATCATAAGGTAAAAAACCGTTTGTGTTTATATGCGGTGTGGTTTCATGAGATACCTTTGATTTTCAAAGTGTTTTATAAAGTAAAAAAATTTATGTTGTTTTGAGTTTACTCACACCAGACCTATGTCTAACCCGGATTTTATTTTCTTTTCCTTAAACTCTTGGGTACTCAAATTTTTATAGTAGCCAAATGATCCAGGTTTCTTACAATTGCATTCTAAAGGTGCTGGAGGTGGCTTCACTATTAGCTAGTTATTATCTTAAACTTGCTGTGTTTATGTATGATCTATGTACTTTATATGTGCAGGTAGTATAACTGTCCAGTTGAAGGTTCTAATGTAATGACTCTGATGTAATATTATGGCAATGACTATGTAATATCCTATGTTATCTATTATATGTTGTTTTGAATCATGGTGAGATTATGTGATTGTTGAGTTCTTCTTATCTTTCTTTTTCTTCTACCCTTAATGGCTCGTCTTTCGGTGTAAGAAAGACGGACCGTTACATTTGATATCCGAGCTTAGGTTAAGCAAACGCCTAGGCTTTGGGTTGTGATCAACTTCGAGAGTGCGTATTTTTAATTTTTATTCATACATACATATATATATATAGTTAGGAAGAATGATCCATAACCCGTTAACTAATTTCGTCCCCGAATTACTAGTTAGGAAGAATGATCCATAACCCGTTAACTAATTTCCCAGTCCAATAGTTTCAACTTCCCAAAACAATTTTTATTAAAGATCCATTATTACTTCAACTAACTTTCCAAAATCTTTCATAAGTTCCAACCAATATCACTTACTCAACAATTCAAATTCAAATTTAAATTCAAATTTTAAATTGTCCAAATTTTCTAACTCTCAAAATTTTCAGAAAATTTTGCCAATGTCTCCTCTGCGCGGCTAGCTCGGTACAACTATAAAATGCCTTTACGGCCCCCCAGATTTCAAAAGAAAACAAAAAGCCAAGTGGCTAGACCACAAAATTATCAAATTTCATACAGAAATTTAAACACATACCTTTGTCGAGCAAATTTAATTTTATCTTCTGAAATCAAAACCAATTTCCTTTTGCTTTTAAATACCTGTATACTACTTATCAATACTATCCAACTATAGAATTTAAGATCATTTTATTCACTTCTTTTACAAATTTCCAATATTTATTTCATTCAAGCCCGTACGATGTACATATATCATCCGTACGCAATATCAAATCCGATCGCTCACTTGATCACAAAATTTCACTTCCGAACTAGTATCGTTCACCCGACTTCCTAGTGCGGACTCAGATCTGGTTTCTTGATCAAAAACCGTCATTCTCCTTGCATAGCCAAATGCTATGATAGAGAATATCCAAAATCAATCAAAAATCCATATCCAGGGTTCGCCGTCGAAAATCGAGTGAAAAATCCCAACTCGGATCGATATAACTATCTCGAAATTCTGTGCTCGAATCTGGATCAAATCGTTATGCGAATAAGGTAATATACGTACATCCTACGTATTTATCTCAATTGATTATTAGCTATATCAATTTTCTTTTATTCACATTTATTTTGATTTCTATTCACTTATCCATACTTATCATTTCACACACTTTTATTAAACCTTCATTCAAATATTATCTTAGAATATCTTTCCCAAAACCAAATTTACTTAAGAATTTCACCATTACCTCTTAAGTACAATATAAATGTTTTATATACTTCTTATAACTATTTTCACTTCACTACCTTGGTTTATATATATACTTCTATTCAAATTTTCATTTTCAAGTTCATTTGAATTAAATTTCCCTTTTATTTTAAATATTGAATTCTATTCACATTATCCCAATCCCTACTTAATTAACCATTCCTCTAATTAGTTCCACTTACTAATTTATTCCATTTCCATTTCCATTCAAACTTTTAAACTTATATAAGTTTTCCCACTTAATTTCATTCCATTTACTATTCTCTTTAGTTTGCTTCATTTAAATGAGTTCACTTGCCACACTATTTTATTATCACACTTTCATTTGTCAAATTTCTTCAAGTCAAATTTTATACTATAGATTTCGAATTTTATAAGTTATCAAACTCATTTATATCCAATAAAATTTTTCAATTTACTTTCAGAATTTTAAACAATTCCTTAAACATTTCAAAACATTTAAACCAACTCTAGAGTTATCAACACTCTTAAGTATTTCAAAAATCAAAGCGGTTTTACCAAACCAAAACTTCAACATTTCAAAATCACCTTTGAAATCAATTATATCAAAAATCTTTTGCATTTCTAAAATCAAACCCAACTTTTGCAAACAATTCCAATTTAAAACATTCAGATAGCAATTCCTCCTTTGGAAACTCGAAAATGAACATCGATGATGCTGCAGTCATCACCGAGGTTATTTTCCAGCGACCGAAAAGAGTTTAGTGCTTTTATCCTTCCAAAACATTTCAAATATTTTTAAATCTCAATCTCACCAGATTTCAATATTTAATTTCAAAAATATTTTCCAAATAATATCACTATTATTTCTTCAAAGCCTTAAAAACCAATTTCAAAACCAAAGGAATTTAAATTTACTCAAAATTTCTAACTCCAAATCCTTTTAATCCAAATTCAAAAATTACTCTGGAATTTTATCTCATTTAAATTATAAATCATATTTATAATTCACATTTACAAACCCCATTTATTATATAAGTTAATTTCTTAACCTTGGTTATAATTTTAATCCTTAATTTAATTTCTACACAACAATGATAATAATTTAATATTATCACTTCCTAACAACCAAGCAACCATATATAACTATAATAATTTACGGAAAATTATTTCTTTTATATACAAAAATAATTTGGGTAAAATTATTTCATTTACCCTATTTTAAAACAATACTGTGTCGGTTTATCTTGTTTAAGAGTTTAGGAACCCCTATCGATGACATGGCGTCCCATATATCGACCAGAATCCATAAACACTCGACCGATAAGTCAACACAATATAAAAACAATTTTTATATTCACTAACAAATACGCGCTCATATCTATTAATACACTCAAACTAATTCTAGAGTACTATTGACTCTATTTCATGAGTAATCCCCACTAGAGCCAAGGTTCTCGCTTAACCTTCAGCTCTGATACCACTATAACGACCCGCAAACCCGTACCCCTTGAATCGACACTATTCTCCATCATATCAACTCAAAGTGAACAGAAATACGAACCATTAGGGTTAAAGAAGAAGGGGGTAGAAGAAGAAATAGAAAACAACATCAGAATCTCACAAACGCAGCGGAACAATATATAATATATAAATGAATGATCTTTACACAAAAAGAAACTATATCTGTTTTATACATTACATCATCAGAGTACAACACAATCAAAACAAATACTGGACAGTTATATTAACTTATCCTCACAAAAGCTGACTATACAGCTCATACTATACAGCGGAATATACTTCAAATACGAGTGATACGTCTCGCCATCCAGCTCGTCTCTTGAGCTCCACAACAGTCCATCCAAAATCTATACTCTATAATACTCGGTCTGACCCAAGCATTATAATAAAACAATACCCGAGTCAGTCTGGAAAACCAGCGTGAGAAAACACACTCAATTGGATTATTAAAGTTTTCAAAATCCTTTGAAACCAAAGGTATCTCGTAAGACCACGCCACAAATAAACATGTCGGGTTTTTACCTTACGATAACCAAAACATTTCTTATAAAATCCTCTGATATTATAGTAGTGTCTATATACAAATACTTATTCAAATAACCGAAATTGTTACATTAATTAAATTCCAGCATAATAGGTATACAAACAAAACCGTAAAGGCACGTAGGGAGAATGGATTTCCAACTAATGACTAGGCACTGGGGTACCACCTATCACAGTACCTGGTCTAGATCAGCGTACCGAGGACCCCTCCGTTCCCCTACAACACAAGACCGGACTACCCCTTACTGGATAGCCCGAATAAGATCACCCCGCGATTGGGATCTGCAACCGCCCACTAAGCCGAATAAAAAAAAAGAAACATCTAGACAAGGATGACCTTACCCTAATTGGGTGCTACCCACTTAGCCTTGCTGCATAACCCCTGATTTTCAGTCATTCCCGGTTGATGAGGCTCGAGGCTAAGCATTACCTTTTTAGAACACATCTCACTTAGAATGCTCATCATCCCCCTAACGACGTTCTGATAGCATTCATCCATACAAGTCCGTTCCGGGTTCGAACGGAACCGAAGGCACTACTCCTACTACATCCATTTTGGAATCACCCTCAGGATTAGTAGCGATTAGCCCTTGCACTTCACTGCTCCATCTTTGACTCCAAGCTCTTGTTTTACTCATGAAAACGTTCAAACTGGATCGAAGTGGTTTTTGGGAAATAAATCCCGATCTCGGTCTCTTCGAAACGATCAGCGCATTGGCCAATATTGATAGTCGGTTATTTAACTATCAAATAACATCCACAAACAACCATCAGATTTTAAAAAAATTCCAAACTATTTATTTATTTCAAAATATCTTCGCAAGATATTAATTTTTCTACACTTCAACCTTTTGAAAACAGTTTTCAAATCACTTTCCTCTCGTGGAATAAATTCCAAATATTGTTTATTTCTACTGAAAATCACCAAGACTAAATGCTTTAGATTTTAAAATAATTTAAATCACTTTATCTAAAAATATATATGCTTTAAAATACTTAAAATAAAAACTATTTAAAACACTTTATTTAAAATACCAGTTATGAAATTTTAATAATAATTTTTCATGTAAAACTTAAGCCAAACAGATTTAAAAATAAAGGTTATTGAATTATATACAAGTTTTCCAAATAAAACTTTATCCAAACTATATTTAAAATAAAACTACTTTATAAAATATAAATATTAATAATTATCTTTTTAAAATCATAAAACCAATCAGCCTTTAAAATAATTATTACTATAACTAATTTAATAAAATATTTACCTTTAAAATTTTAAACAAATCAAATAAAAATTCTCAAAAACATTCTTTTAAACAACTTTAAAACTTTTAACTTATACTTAAAAATCTGCTTTGAAAACGTACTTGGCTTTTCAAAGAAATACAATTTTCTTTCACACCTTTAAAAATAAACCACTATTTATTTTTAAAATAAATTACCTATTCCTTTATAAATTCCCACCGTGAATTTATACTTCCAAATATCCACTGATATCTTATTTCACTTTATAAACCCAGTTTATAAATTCCATAGTCTCATTCTCCATTTTAAAAACACAGTTTCCAACACTAAATCAATTTTCAAATCAAGTTCCCAAAATCAACTCCATTTAAAATAAATTCCTTTACTTATCCAAATTTATTTCAAATCCCATTAATTCCATATCTACTCCTTTATTTAGATTTAAAATCTTACTTAAATTTGAAATATTAATTTCATACTTAATTTCAAAATCCTCCCTTTATTTTTCCCAAACCATTTTAAATCCTGAATTTAAAATAAATTCTTATATTTTTAAACAATACTTCTTAAGTTCTCAAAATTCATTTATTTCCATTTATTAAAATCTCTTTTCCCATACTTGGAATTTATTCAATAGGATTTCAAAAATCAAATTTTATCCTTTCCAAATTTCTTCTTTTAAATTTATCCAATTCTCAAAAATAAATTTACTTAAAATTTTCTACTTTAATTTCCAAAAATCCAAGTTTATATTTCTGGTATTTTAAAATACCAAAATATATCCGGCTAGATCATAGCCTTCAATAAAATCAATCACAGTTCATCAACAAATCATATCACATCATATGAAATAAATTCAAACAATTTGAGGAATCCAGTTGGATCCCTCCAACCTGTTTCCCTGCATCCATAGATGTTAGCACAATATAAAATACCCATTCCACTTCGAGGTGGAATATCGCGGTATATAGGGTCATATTATCTCATCCGCTATTATGCGACGCATAGGGTCTCATCCGCTATATATTGTGGGAAATCAATCACTCCAATATATATATATATACACTACTATATATAATATCACATCTAGATAGATAATAAACCTTCAATTCAAGCAATCCATCCAATAATTTAAATTTAACTATTTACATTTAAAAGGTAATCCAAATGAGTGAGATAAACTCACCTTTGACTTTTTTTTTTATTTGCAATCCGATCCATCTCGATTCTCCATGATTTTAGACCTAACTGACTCAACTGCCACAACTCGACTGAGCCACACCACTCAGCGCTTCCCAATGAAGCCGACCAGTCGAACATCCCATGGCCGCGACATCGAACTTCACCTCTGCCTTCTCTCGTGAAATCACTGCCGCCAAGCCCAACCTTCAGTCGCCATCGAACGCGGCTGCTCCTGCTACCCTCTCTTTTGCACGCGACCTCTACCGCAACCCCCACGAACGCTCGCCCGTTGCCGTCGCCGCATGCTCTTCTTCCAGTTGGCCACAGCCTCGAGTACTCGCGATTTGAATCGCTTGCCACTCGAGGACAAAGTTGAACCCATTGTTGTTTGAGATCTGAATGGGCAACCATTGCTCGACTAATTAAAATTTTGAATCGAGAATGAAAAGGGCCGGGAATGGAAATAGATGGCTCGAACTATAAGAGGAAGAGGGGATTTTATTTTTATTTTTTCGGCCATTAACATTTTATTTTCTGTTCGATTTTCTTCTGAACAAGATGAAGTGTTGTCAATTATTCATTTTTTTCCAAACGAAGACGCGTGTAAAATCAGAGAAAACACATGTCTAAAATTTCATTACGTGTTTAATTGTCTATTGCATGTGAATAGATATATATATATATATATATATATATATATTCAATTTAAATTCAAATTCAAATCACCTCAATAATGCAACTTAAATTTTCGAACTCCTATCGAGGCATGCCACCAGGCGTTTATAATGTTAAACCCCTATTTCGAACACAATGGAAAAGGTTTCGAGTTCTAATTCGATCGTATGGAGAAGATAGCTTTTTGGATCCAGTTATTTATTAAATTTTTGATATAAAATTTCAGTGCGTTTATCTACAGTACTATCATACGACAACTCCAATCACTATGAAATTTGAAATCCGATAATAATACACTATTACGAATCTAATGGAACCGGTTTCGTTGAATTCTCAGACTGTGCCTCAAAAGGCTATTTTTAAATGTCAATTTAAACGATATATTTTTAAAATCGAACAAACCACTTATAAATTAAATTTTAAAAGTTCTATTACCTTCAGTATTATCAGTATGAATCTTCTAAGCCTTTAAAAATATTTTTAACAAGCTTGAAATTCCAGATTTCATATTTTACCCGAATTCAAATAATTAAATTCACTAATTAATTATCTAATAAATAGTGATATTTGAAATTCAAGTTAGGAATTAACTTTTAAATATTTAAAATCAATTAAATATTCCGATTTCAAATATCCAAAAAATTCGGGTTGTCACAGTTGAATAAGATGACAATTAGGAACAAGTATCTCTTACCCTGCATCGATGATCTTTTTGACCAACTTCATGGAGCTATGGTATTTTCTCAGATGGAACTAGCTACCGGATTTCATCAATTGAGGGTTGTGGAATATAGTATACCCTTAGCTGCATATAGGGGCCCTAATTGTTTCTTTAAGTGGTTGGTTATGCCTTTCGGGCTAACCGACGAACCTACATATTTTGTAGACCTCATGAACCGTGTTTTCCGAGATGTTCTTGACAAGTTTGTGTTAGTTTTAATCGATGACATCCTTATCTACTCCAAATCTGAGGTGGAGCACAAGCATCATTTGGAAGTCTTTTTGGAAACATTGAGGAGACATGTCCTGAAGGCAAAATTTTCTAAGTGCCATTTTGGCAATCGAAAGTAGGATTCTTAGGACATATTGTGTCAGGAGAGAGCAATTCAGTTGACCCGGTAAAAGTGGAAGCTGTTCAGGAATGGAAGCAACCGTGAACTCCTACCGAGGATCACAAATTTTAAGGTTTGGTTGGATACTATAGGAGGTTTATTCAAGATTATTCTAAGATTTTCTCTCATTTAACAAAGCTGACTAAGAAGGCGGAGAAGTTTATATGGACTCCAAAGTGTGAAGAAGTGTTTCTAGAATTGAAGAAGAGATTGACCAGTGCACCAGTTTTAGCTGTTCCAGATGGAAATAGTGGATTCATGGTTTACACAGATGCTTGTGGAGTGGGATAGGTGCTGTTTTGATGGAGCATGGTACAATGATTGCATATGTAAGGAGGCAGTTGAAGCCTCATGAGAAGAACTATTCTATGCATGACTTGGAGTTGCTGGCTGTCGTCTTTACATGAAAATGTGGAGGAATACTTGCTGGGTAAGGATCCTTATATTCCTCTTATTTTATTTCTAATCCTTAGATATTCTACGAGTGAGTTTCTTTCCTTAATTAGGTGAAATATTCGAGCTCTTCACAGATTATAAATCTCTAAAGTATCTTTTTACTTATAAGGATCTGAACCTGAGGCAACAAAGGTGGTTGGAGTTCCTGCTGGCTTTTGACTTAGATATTCTTTATACACCAGGAAAGGCTAAAGTGGTGGCAAATTCCTTAAGCAAGAATGCTATTTTGACTCCCTTGGAGGTTAACTCGACACTTCAGGAAAGGATTATGAAAAATCAGAAGAAGGATGAAATACTGGAAGGGTTAATTCAAGGTGTGGAAGAGAGTAGATGTTTGGATTTCAAGAGAGATAGTCGAGGTGCTTTAAGGATGAAAGGACGATTGTGTGTTCTAGATGTGGATGGGATAAGGCAGGAAGTTTTATCAGAATGCCATAGATTTAAATTAAGTATTCATCCGAGAGTTCACAAGATTTACAGGGATATGCGATGAGTGTTTTGGTAGGAGGGAATGAATAAAAAAAATTTAGTCTATGTTAATAGATTTTGTGCTATCAGCAAATCAAAGATGATCATCAAAAGACAGCCGGACTATTACAACCCTTAGAAATACCTAATTGGAAATGGGAAATGATATTAATGGATTTTATCGATGGTTTACCCAGAACCAGAAAAGGAAATGAAAGAGTATGGGTTATCGTGGATTGGCTAACAAAGAGAGCACATTTTATTTCGATAAAACCATCAAGAACCGCTGCTTCTTTAGCTGAAATTTTTATGAGGGAAATAGTCAGGTTGCATGGGGTTCATGTGAGTATTGTAAGTGATCGAGAGCCTGTATTTACTAGTCAATTTTAGGAAGCATTGCAAACAACTTTAGGGACAAATTTGAGCTTAAGCACAACATACCATCCCCAAATAGACAGACGGAGCGAGTGAATCAGATTCTAGAGGATCTCTCGAGAGCATGTATTCTGGATTTTGGTGGATCATGGGAGGATCATCTACATTTAGCCGAGTTCTCCTACAACAGTATCTTCAAAGCAAGCATTGGTATGGCACCTTATGAAGCCCTATACGGAAGACCTTGCAAGTCGCCAGGAGATGGGAGATAGACCAGTACTTGGGTCAGACATGATCAGAGAGACTACTGAAAAAGTTGCAGTGATTAAGAAAAGAATGAAGGAAGCCTAAGCTCCCCAAAAGAGTTATGCTAATAAGTGGCGAAGAGATTTGGAATTCGTGGTTGGGGAATTGATGCTCGTAAAGATTTCACCAATAAGAGGAGCTTTTTGATTTGGGAAAGCAGGAAAGTTAGCTCCTAGGTATGTTGGACCTTTCTGTATTCTTAAGAGAATCAGATCGCTTGCTTATAAGGTCGGTTGCTAGAGAGATTGACGACAGTTCATAATGTGTTCCACGTGTTTCATTTGAGAAAATATATTCATGACCCATCTTTGATTGTAGAGTCATCGGTTCAAAAGGAATTGGAAATAGAACTGAACCTGACAGTGATTAGACATCTAGTTTATGTTGTGGATTATGATGAAAAGAGGTTGCGTAATAAGGTGGTGCGACTAGTCAAGATTCAGTGGAGTGATGATCCAAGAGACTACATTTGGGAGACTGATCGCATGAAAGAAGCCTATCCGGATTCATGTTAAGATAGCTAGTCATAGGTTGCATGTATAGTGTATGTATGTTTGCTATGGATTCTTAGGGTTTGTCTTTGTATGTGTTTTATAATATGAATATATAACTTTTTGCATAGTTTGAATTATCTCCTTGGTTGCTAATTTCAGGATGAAATTCTTTTAAGGGGACAGAGTGTAATGACCCAGAATTGAATCATTATTTAAATGAATATTCAATTATATTTTTAAATAATAAATAAATGGATTTTTATTAACAAATAAACTTATTTTTAATAATAACTAATGATGGTAAAACCGTTTTTAAATTTTTTTAACCAATATATATAGTTTAGAAATAAATATAAAATGTGAACGAAAATTATTTTTCGAAATCTTGATTTTCCATTGGTTAAAAGTTATCTAAAATGTCATAGCACTATTGTAAACAAATATATACACATTACAAACTATTTTAACATGATGATTACATGTTTGTATGCATGTATATACTTCTCTTTAAGCTATATATATAAAGATAAGAGAAAATATTTTTATAAAAAAAAGTGTATATATTTTATTATATAAAAATGCTTCTTTCAACACATAGTACATGAGTGCATGACATAAATTGTTGCATGAGGTGGTGGGGGAGGAGTACATGAAGTGGGCGGATCATGAGGGGAGGGTATGGAGATGTATGCATATGTATAAATTTAATTCAAGCACTTTGTATATTTTTATATATTTTTCTAAGCCTATATATACCCCTTACCTCTTATATTTCTCATTTTACAATCCTCTTATTCACTTTCAATTTCCTAAAGCTTGAGAAAAAAATGTCCATGGCCTCTCTTCATATTTTCTAAATTGAGAAATCCACTTCTTTTTCACTTAAATCACTTCCATTTTGCTAAAACACTTCTACAAGCTTTACAACACCTACTCTTCCAAGTTGCAAGCCCACAATCCCCTAAAAAATGATGGCCAAGCCCAACTAACCCCAGGCCGAGCCTAAATTGTGGTGGTTCAAGCATCCAAGTCTTCATTTTTGCAAAATTCTAGGTCATGTTGCATTCCATTAAGAGTTAGGTTTGAAATTAGTAAGCTACGGTGAGCAAAACTTTCATTTTCAGAAAGGAAAACAACTTGATTTTGATGAGCTATATGTTGTAAAACGATAGTGTTTATTATGTTGAATATCATGTTGTTTTGATAACATATGATTACAAGTTTGTGGTTGAGCTTGGATTTGTGATTTGGATGTTAAATGATATGTTTGGATATAGATATTTGAACGGTTGGCTTATGATATGATGGTAGTGTGTTTATGAAACAAAAACCAAGTGTATGTGATGTAAATGCGATGAAGTTTGCACCTTTAAATGTTGCAAAGGACTCGAGATCGGATTTGAAAAACAAAAGCTTGTTTTCTAATTTTGGATTTAATAAATGTTTTCCAAGTTTTCACCTTTTGTTTAAGTTTTCAAAATCTTTTCCATTTATGTTTTCAAAACAAGTCATAGAAAGTATTGAGGTTAGATAATTACTTAGAAAACAATTTTAGCGAACTGCGCTCGTAGCGATAGTCGCTATGGATGTAGTTCGTCAAATTCCACGATTCAAGTTTTAAAATGTTTTCTTTTGAATTACTTTTGAAAATTTATTTCAAACCAATTAAGTAAGTAACAAGTTAAGTTTATTATTTAATAAATTATTTATTTAATTTATTAATTAGGGTAATTATTATTTAGTTAATTAATTAAGTAATTAGAGTTTAAGAAATTATTAACCAAGTTAAATATTTTTAATTAAGTAAGTTTTAAATAATGATTAATTAACATAAAAGAGAACTAATTTTTATTTAGTCAAGTTTATTTAGTTTAATTAATTATTTAATTAGAGTTAGTTATTTAATTAATTATTATTAAATTAAAGGTTAATTATCCACTTAATTAGGGTTTAAATTCTCAAATGAATGTTATTTAATTAACGTTTAATTATAAATAAATTTTTAATTAATTAAGGTTTCAGTTTTGATTTTGATTTAATTAAGATTAATTAAAGTCTAATAAGTTTTTAAATTATGATTAATTAAAGTTTATTATTTATAAGAAGTATCTTAAAAGTGTACTAGTTATTTATTTTTAACCCACTTTCTTACTAAAGTAAATTATTTCTAAACTAGAGAATCTCTTGCCCATGCTATTAAGTAGCCTAATGAATTAAAGTAGTTCTAATAAAACATCAAGTCATTTTATTGAAAGTAAGTGGACTTGCACTTATCACAAATACTGCAATTCGGGAACGTGATGAATACAAAGGAGTTAATTTCGATAAGCGAGCCATGATAATCTAAGCACATGAAGTGTATGTTCATATGTAAATCTTTACACCCTGTTAGTGAAATGGTCCACTATAAAAAACTTGACCCTTTTAAATTATCAAACGTTGGTTTGGAGAGACCGTGATCGGATAACTGTTGTTATCCGAAAACCACTTCAAACCAACGTAAGCATTCGAATAGGAAATAATGAAGGCAAGGTCCAAGATGAAGAATTTGAAGTGCAAGGGCTATTGGCTACTAACCTTGAGGGTGATTCCAAAATGGGTGTAGTGGAAGAAGTACCTTCGGTTCGTTCATCTCCTGAACGACTTGTATGGATAAATGCTGACATTGTGTCAACATCTGGAAGGCGTTGTAGCATTCCAAGTGGCAGTGCTCTAGTAAAGGTAAACGTAGCCTCAGGCCTCATCAATCGAAAATGACCAAAACTTGGTATGTAGCAAGGCTATGTAGGTCGCTCCCATTAGGCTATGTCATCACCATATCTAGAATCGATATTTGACCCATTTTGTATGCTCTGGTACAGTTGCTGATCAAAATCGTGGTGGTGATTTATTCGGTACTATTAGTCAAGTGGTAGGCCGGTTCTATGTAGCAAGGGTACAAGATGTTCTTGTTAGACCCCAGGTGTAATTTATCTAAAGGTGCACCTTTCGGAAGGTAGTTCCTTACTTGGTCATGTATGGAATCCATTCTCTAATATGTGCCGTACGGACTTATTGTACCTAAATATGTTGAAATGTGAGATGCAAGTATTTCAGTTATGTTCTATTTTACTCGAAAACCTTAGACTTTATGATAATATCACCGAAAGTTTTATAAAAGTTTTTTTGGTTATCATAAGGTAAAAAACCGTTTGTGTTTATGTGTGGTGTGGGTTTACGAGATACCTTTGATTTTCAAAGTATTTATAAAGTAAAAAAATTTAAGTCGTTTTCGGTTTACTCACACCAGACCCATGTCTGACCTGGAGTTTATTTTCATTTCCCTAATCTCTTGGGTACTTAAATTTTTATGAGTAGCCAACTGATCCAGGTTTCTTACGATTGCATTTTGAGGGAGCTGGGCCAGGTGGCTTCACTGTTAACTAGTTATTATCTTAAACTTACCATGTTTATATATGATCTATGTATTTTGTATGGGCAAGTAGTTATAATTGTCTAGTTGAAGGTTGTAATGTTATGACTCTGATGTAATATTATGGCAGTGACCAAGTAAAATCCTATGTTATCTATTATATGTTGTTCTGACTCATGGTGAGATTCTGTGGTTGTTGAGTTTTTCTTATCTTTCTTTTTCTTCTACCCTTAATGGCTTATCTTTCGGTGTATGAAAGGCGGACCATTATAGATTACATATGGATATCCCTACACATCCCCTACGCCTATTGGTGGAAAGAAGTAGGAATTCCCCTACGCTTTCCCTATGCCAGACAATTATTAAATTTTGCAATTAAGCTTGAAATTAAATTACATAAATTGAATTTAAAGTTTTATCAAACCATACTAACTTTCAAAACTGAAATAAAATTAGATATATATATATATATATATATTTTAAATTTGAAATTTAACAAATTTAAAAATTTAGATGAACGTTGTATTAACTGAAAATTTGAAATGTGAAGAGAAGTGTTGTTTAATTATTCGTTCAACATATTACTGTAAGTCTCAATTATAATGGAAATGGCTAATTAGAATAAAGTATCTGCTTGCATTTTCATACTATAAACCTTACAATACACAATTATTGTTTTTGCCATAAAAGTTAAATATAATATTTCATGTTTTTCGAACTTAATTTGATTTTTGGTCTTATAAGTTAACTAACTTTTAGATATTTAATGAAAACCGAATAATAATCAAATTAAATAAGTTTGAGTATTATCTTAGATAATATAACATTAACATCAAAAACTGAATTTAAACTATCATAACTATAACAAAGAAATTTACATTATACAGCTTTTAAAATTGAATGTAACTTAAAATTAAATCGTGCATAGAAACATATAACTTTTGAATTAAATTATATTACTTTTAAATTTTAATATTAAAATTGATAATTGGTGTAAGAATGGCGTAAGAATTTCTTACTGCTTCCCTACACCTTGACACTTCCTACTGCATATACTCTCACCAAATTAGCATACGGTTTCCCACTTACCAACTTATCAAAATAAGAACAAAAACAAAACCCTAACCCTTTCTACCGCTATCTCCTTCTACACCACCACCCGCCGCTATTTCCCACCACGCTGCTGCCTGCCGCCATCTCCATTTGCACCGCTACCTGGCATTATCTCCTTTGACTAAGCTTTACTTCTTTAGCCACCAGCCAATTTTTTAATCCTATTGGATCTTTATTGAGCCTACGAAGTCTAATTTATTTAGAACAATTCTAAATTTGTTTTAAATAAAAATTTAGTTGGAACTGGGCAAGCCTGCAGCGGTAGTGGTGGGTGTATTTCAATTTTTTTAATCCTATTGGATCTTTATTGAGCCTACGAAGTCTAATTTATTTAGAACAATTCTAAATTTGTTTTAAATAAAATCATGTATTTTATTTAAATTTAAGTATTTTGTAATGTAAAGTTAATTTGAATGATTTAATTTATATATATATATATATAGACACACACACACATATCATATACATATACATATGTGTGTGCATATGTAACATAATAATCACTGAAGGGTATAACATGCCCGTATATAAATGTTGGGATTTACATTGCAACAGACACATTAGCTCATTTCGTATGTATTGTATATTGTCTAAATATGTGCATAAATCTATAATGCAAAGTATATTTATATAAATACGTATACGTATATTTAAAATATATTTTATAACCAAAAGTCTCAAAATTAAATATATATAATTAAAAACATTTGTATAAATATATATACATAATTAAACACATAAAATTATACATACATATATACATATATATATAATAATTAAAATTATATATATATAAGGTTAAATGAAATGTATATATATGAATAATATTCAAATACTTAAAATATAATTATATATATTTTAAAATTATTTCCAGATCGAAATTAGCATAACAAACATAAAATAATAATTTTATCATTATTTTATATATATAATAAATAGTTTTGATCATAATAATTAAAAATATTAGTAATAATTATTAAAAAATCAAATTTTAAAATTTACAAAAATTTAGGGTCATAAAATACAGGTTCAAATTTTTTTTCATGATTTTTTGAAATAAAATATTATTTTTAATAAATAAAAGAACTGTTCAACCGAAGTAATTTAATTATTAAAAATATTAATAAAAAATTCTAAATTTTTTTTCGTGTGTTATTTCATAGATGTAGTAATTTAAGAAAATATAAAATTGATTTTCAATGCAACAATTATTTTAGATATAATAAACAATTCAAATAATCAATAAAAGATAATTTAAAATTATTTATATATATATATATATATAAATTTATTTTCGAATTTGATCATTCATATTATGTATAAATAGGTGTAAGAAAAAATTCTAAGCTATCTATACATTATAAATATACATATATGTAATCATATGTTTAAAATATACATTAGTCTATATTTAAATTAATATATAAATATACATAAAATAATTAATAATGATAAAATCTAATTTTTACAGCAAATTAGATTTGTTTATACATAAATTGTAACACATAATAATATAATCATGCACATAACCAAACTAATTTGTGACAACTACATATACCTACGAAAATCTCACCTAACTAGATATACAACATTAATATATATACATATTTGGGATTAATCAATATTAAATCATAAAATATGATATGATTACTGTAATATATAAATAAAATACCAATTGATGATGTCTTTGAGTCCACTTGAATCAATGAATTCCTTCTTCTAGTTATGCTCGATCCGTCAGATTACAAGTCTGGGATCGTCGACCTTTTCTATCAAATAGTGCTTTTACTTAACTTGAATTGATTTGAGATTTTTAGAACTAATATAGGGATTAATTTCGGCCAACAAACTTGATAATTATAGCAACCAAAAGTTATCTTTGATTAAGGGTTTAGAGATCCACATATATAGCCTTGTACAAGAGAGATATTAGGACAATCTCATTACCTATTCTCTCTTAATCTTAGCCATCCATCTCTAGGTCTAATCCTAATTTTTAGCTACCTCCAATAAATTGTCAAAAACGAAATTTGCAGCCCTTATGATGGAATTTAAACCCATTTAAGCCAAAGCTAAAATACTATGCAATTAAATCTAATTTAATCGCTTGTCGATACTGTTATAAATATATATATATAACATTATTTATTTCTCAAATCATATTCAAATTTTATAATTAATATTTCATAAATATTAATTAATTTAATTAATTTATAAAAATTATAAACTAATTAAATCATTCGGTCTTAAGAGAATTCATCATTTCGGCTGTGTAACTCTTGGGTGTAAATTTGATCAGCGATTAACATCGAACTATTTTAATGTTAACGTTCACACGTCACTTAGCAGGTGGTGTGACATTTTGTCCAAAATTATCGCTTACTCATTTTTGGCAATCAAGTTTGGACTGTTACTTTATTTAGCCCATTCTATCAAGTTGGATTGTTTTCCTTGTTCTATTCATTCTGTCCAGTTTGGATTTTACTCGGTTTATTTCCATTCTTTCAAGTCTGGTTTAATATTATTTATGCTCAATCATATTTGGATTTGTTTCTTGATATTTATTTCTGCTCTTGCTTGTATGGATGTTATTCTTGTAAGGTAAAAACCCGTTTCGCGTTAGCGGCGTGGTCTCACGGAATTTTATATATGTTTCCCATTATCCGGGTTATCTCGCGCTGGTATTTCCAGATTGATCCGGGTGTTATTTAATTATAATGCTCGGGTCAGACCGAGTATTTACTCAGGTTATCCTTGAAGTTTTGGAGATCGTGGAGGGGAGCTGAATTTCACATATCGTAGTATTTTATTTTCTGCTGTATTATATAGTAAACCTATCGGCATTTGTAAGGTCGGGATTTTATAACTGTCCAGCTGATAAGGTTTGTTTTTAACTCTGATATACTCTGTATGTTTGGAGTGATGGTTTCTACTATCTTTATTATATTATATGTTGTCAATTCCATTGAGAGGTTCTGATTTTCTCTGTTCTCTGTTCTTTTCTTTTTATTTACCCTAACAATCTGCCCTTTTGTCGATTGGATGCGCGACACCGGAACACAGTGGTAGTGTTCAGTGTCGACTTTCGATGGTCAAAAAGGCGGGTCGTTACATATTATAACTAATTTAATAAATCACTTTACTATTATAAACTCCTTTTATAAATCACTTTACTCTTTATAAACTTTTTTTATAAATCACTATACTATTTATAAACCCTTTTTATAAATCACTTTAAAAAAATTTCTTTATAAAATTCCTCTATAAAGCTTCTTTATAAAACTTCTTTTATAAAACTTCCTTATAAACTTCTTATAAAAACTTCAGACTAATTTATAAAATATCACTTATAAATCCATTCTTTTATTTATGAAATATCATTTATAAACCTACTCTTTTATTCAAAACCATTTTAAATTGAAACAAAACATAATAGTATTTCAAAACACTTTAATGAGGCCTAGAGCTACCCTACCACTTAACCAATGATATCACCGTTTTCATTCTAAACAGAATTCTACTTTTGTGACATATTGAAGTCACATCCAATACAGCCAGACGACCAAGCTTCTAGCACTAACCAATTAACAGTCAATAGTTAACACGTTATTTTCTACAATTAATCAATCCACATTTAATTAATTTCACAAATTAGCTTTTACTTTGCAAACACAGAACAAAGATTTATTCTGCTCAATAGATGTCCAAATATAATCTATTCAATCTAATTACAGCAGAAAAGTGTTTTATTTTGCCAAATAAATGTCCAAACGAAGTACAGTTATTTCAACTATGTTATTATTTAAAACAACGTGTATTTTATAGTTTGCTAAAACTATCGACAAGTTATATTATAATGTTGTATTTCTCAATATGAGTCTAACGCAAAAATTCGTGTGGTAAATGGATTCAAAATGAACGAGATATGCAATTTGAATTTTTAAACGTACTCGATTTAATATAAACTGAAACAAATAACTATATTAGCCTTCACCTAAACTCAGAAGGCAGGGCTCAATAGCCAACTCCATACCCCAATCCACTACTTCTCCATTTCAAACATAAAAAACACACGCCCTGCTCATATTTTCCACCATGCAACTCACGCCCTCTTCCTTTCTCTTCTCCCTCATCTTTCCGTTCCTTTTGCAAAGCCCAACACTTGCTCTCTCCCTTTCTTGCCACCTACACCTATTCCAAACCCGAGCCCAACATGCATGCGTCCAACATGCCTTCACGAGCCCAAATGCATGCATGCACACTAATTGCCATTCCTACATACACACCACTGCATCTTCACTCACACATAAGTCCACCTACGCAGCAAACGCACACTGCTGGAACACTCTACAAATAATAGCACACACGGTTAAAAAGTTCATTGGGAAATATCTCCTCCATGGCGCCACCATCTCGAGTGCAACTTGAACGGAAAATGCAGATCTCTTCGCCCTCTACAACTTTTATGTTGGTGACTTTTGCTAGTTCTTGGTGTAGAGAGGGATATTGAAATAACTAAATGAAAATGGAAATGGTGTGTAAACATTTTCGTTTTATAGAGGAAGAAAAAGAAAAATATGCGTATATAAATATATAAACCCAATAATTCAAGTTTAAGAAATCAAAAATCAAGATCAAAGGACAATGGAAAAGAAGCTTGCATGTATAAGTGTTGTTGCGTGTGTAGTAAAATTTTGGTTTGAAAAAAAGTTAGTTTTTGCGGTACACCGCAACACAATAACCGTTCATGTATGAGCCGTGAATGATAGAAATAAAAATACGATCGCGCACGACAATATGATATGATCACAAAACAATAATAAAATACACAGGTTAACTAATTCTATGCAGTTTCCAAAATGTCAATTTTTGCCGTAAAATAGGTTAAACGAGAATTTAATTATTTTTCAAATTAAAAATTATGAATTTTTTTATAAATTAAATTTAAAATACGTCATTAAAAATTGGGCAGTTATTTGAAACACATATTTTATTATATTTTAAATTCAAATCTGAATATTTAAATAAATTAATTATTCAAATTCAAAGGTTCAACAATACAGGTCATTACATTCTTCCCCACTTAAAAGAATTTTATCCCTGAAATTCCATCATTATCCAACCAAGAAAGAAATAAGCCAACCTAAATACATAACATTTTCCATAAGCCTGTACGATGTATATAGATCATCCATACACAATACCCATTTCGATCACTTACTCGAATGCATAATTTCTCTTCCGAACTAGTGTCGCTCACTCGCCTTTCCAAGTGTGGACTCTGATCAGACTTCTTGATTAGAAACCTCTGTTCTTCTTACATAGCTATATACTATGATAGAAAACCTTGGTCCGATATCAAGAACCCTCACCAAGTGTTCGCCTTCAAGAATTGAGTGATAAGTCCTTATTTGGGTTGGTGTTAATCACCACAAAGTTATGTACTCGAATTTTGATCAAGAACCGTGCAAAGAAAACGATCTATGTACAACTTACATACTTATTCTTATGGGTTCTTACTTACCCTATTTCTTTTTACTTCTAAAATAATTTATGAAAATATTTCATAAGAAGTTTTAAACTTGTATAATACCCTTACTACATCCTAAGAGTATATACAATTGTCTGATTAATTTCTTTATCAAAATACCTTTTATTTTGAATTTACTTTCTTTAAGGAAACTCAATAACTAAATACTCAATTTTTATTTCAAACCTTTTTGAAGTGATACTATATGTTTTTATCCATGGAAAACATACTTATAGACCGAGTAACCCCAAAACGATACCAAGGAACTGGGTCATACCAAATAGTATCATATACCCACTTACTTAGAAGGATAATAATTAAGAGAAATGTTTACCATCCGAACACATCTTTTACCCATTTTTAGTCATGTTCGAGCCATTCGAACTAGTTAACATAAAAATACTTCTTCCTTTTCAAATCCCATTTTGAATTAGTATTACATATATTTCCATATAACTAGCTTTAACGAAATATTTATTTCCCACTTGCTTTAGATTCATTTGGATTCGAGCTCATTTCAATCGTACAATGACCAAGGGAATAATTTACTAAGTGCAATATACCATTTTCCTAAGCAAACATCTGATCATCACTTAGAAGATTATTCGGATCATCACAAAACAAATCGAGACTCATTTCCCTAAACCATCGAAAGAAAATGCAACTTACTTGCAAATTTTCTTTGAAAACATTTTTACTTATAAATACGTCCAAGTAATATTATTATTGCTTTTCCAAAAAATCATTTAAAACCTTTTTTCCAAGACAATAGGATTTAAATTCTCAAAATCCTCTTATTTTCAAAAACACATTTCATAATCCATATTTATAAAATCATCTTTATATAGACCATTCCTTCTTGTATCAAATAGACCTTTATAACAATATTACTACTGAATACCTTATAGTCAAATTGTGAAACTTAATTCACAAGGTATTTGTTTTTACTTTAATAAAAAAAATGCTTATAAAATGGCTGAGCGTGAATAAATCAATCGATAATGATAATAACTAAATATCATCATTTCCTAACAACCAAACATACAAAAACTACTACACTAGTACACAATCTGCTTGTTGCGTCGTCTTATTTGCGTCGGTTGAGTTTGAAACCGAAGCAAATAGTATCATTTGCGTCGGTTCTTCTTTAATAACCGTAGCAATTGGTCTATGAAAAACATTAGAAAATATATAAAAACAGTTTGCGACAGTTTTCATCTACAACCGTAGCAAATTTATAAGCAAATAGGATTATTTGCGTCTGTTATATGTATAACCGTAGCAAATAGGGTAAAGCAAATAATACCCTTTAATTTTGCCCAACACAAACACTCACACCAATAACCCAAACAAATATATCTCAACCCGGCCCAAGAAATATATTTCAATCCAAACAATAAAAATTTATCCCAACAAAACTTCACCCAAACACGGACAAAAAATACCAAACACTATTCTTAGCAAATCGATATTCTCAATCCAATCTAATCAGCGACTACAAATCATCTTAGCTCGAATTGCGCTCGAATTCCAACTAGAATGAGGGCAATTGATTCTCGTTGAGGTCCGATTATGCTCGGGGTTGGTGTTGGAAGGTTGTAGTTGGGGACGGAGGTGGATTGTGGATTTTTCTGAAGATTTTCTCGATTTTTATTGGTGATTGCGGGTTGTAGGATGGTCGAAGGTTGTGGGTTGGGTTGAGACATTTTTGATTTCTGGTTGTGATTGGAGTTTTCCAAGTGGTTGCGGATTGTTTTTGGTGAGGTTGTTGCGGGTGTGAGGGGAGATGGTTGGTGCGGGTGTGAGGTTGTTCTAGATCCGTTGCCACTTGCCGCCTACCTCCGTCTCTGCCTGTCTGCTACCGCCAATCTAATACCAGGTATATATGCTACTACTTTGAGTTTCTTTTTTGTTGGTTATGTGGAAATATGCGGTTATATTTCTATGGATGCGAGATTTTAATTTATTGACTATTAGGGTTAGGATTTCATTTGGAGTTAATTGATTGTATTTGTCAGGAACCACTTGCTTGCGTATTAAGGCGTTGGATTGTGGTTCTAGTCTTTTAGAGTTCTTGAATTCTCATGTTTAGGAGATATTTGTCAAATAAGATAAAGAACGGAGAAGTTGTTGGCATCAAATAATATGAAATCACATTCAAATACATGTAAAGTGTAAACCGTGTTCATAAAAGCTGTTGATATTCAATAATATAAAAAAGATAAATGGATATACATGTAGACATAATCAAAAAGTTTAATTTTCTTTTGATACCAAATATGTATTATATACATTGAATCATGAGATAAAATAATTATGTTGCAAATTCAACCAAGTAATATATTTCAAATAACAAATACATGTAATTTTTATCCTTGAGTCTTGAATTTAGGAAATCCAAGTACTACTCATAACAAGATCCTCGACAATGTACAAAAGTTAATGGTTCCTATTTTGAAACTACGGTTATTTGATCTTGTTTATTTTACTAGCAATTTTTTTTATACCAGCGTATTAATGATCATGTGTCTGATATGAGGGACATGGCTCTGACTAATCAAGTGTTAAGAAGTTCACAATAGAATAAGAAAGCATATACAAATATTTTGCCTTTAAGTTTGTTTGCATAATATATGATGCTTTCTATCCAAATTTTTATTGAAAATTTTCTTTATAGTGTTGTAATTATTTTTGCCACACAAGTTTTGAATTGTGTGAGAATGTAACATTCATTTGTACAGGTGGAATTGAAATTGAATGTTTATATTTATTCCAGATTTCAAATTAGTTATTAATTGAAGTACAATATGTTTGAATTCCAGATTGGAATTTGTTTGATATAAAGAATTTAAACTTGATTTTAGTGTGGGCTGAACATGGAGATGAAATCAGCTTGGAATATGCAGGAACCCATGCTCTCAAAGGAGACTTAGTAATAAATCATTTGCTGCTTTGCTAAAGCGGGAATTTATACCAACTTTGTTCAAGTTAATACCGCCAATCACCAACATCACCCTTACCAAACCAAAAAACCCTAACCCCAACCATCTGGTCCGCCGCTTCCTCATCTTCGCCATTGGCATCTTCATCATCGTCGCCGCGGTGACCTTTTTTTCCTGGCTCGTCCTCCACCCCAAGCTAGATCAGATTCAGGTGACATTGGGCATTTCTTCTTTTTTAAGTTATGAACTAAATCACAAATTGTCATTTATTTCTTTATTATTCTTGTTTCTGTCATCAGATTTAAATTATGAATGGTAAAGATTGAATGATAGTAACATAATGAAGTTAGCCTAATTGTAGTTATCACCATGGTACAGATATTGTATATAAATAAGAGTTCAGACCTTGAAAACATGGTGTATGATATTTTTATTTGAAGTCTACTATTGTGCAAGTTGTATTTATGTGGATAACAACAGAGTTAAAGTGTCATCGAGTTTTCCAAAGAGTATCAATATTATAGTTTAAACCTTTACTTTGTATATATGTTCAAAATTCCACTATTCTCTTGTATATAATCGTTCCAATCATGTTTCTTTAAGCAACACGCATGAAGCGATGATGGCAGCAAGATGCTCTATAAGTGGATTTTTAGTGTTAATAAACAGCAACAGGTTAGTTCTCTTCACTACTAAGAATATATTCGTACTTTCTTTAACATGAAACCTATGCGCGTGAACTTCCTGTAAGCACACACTCACATTTACAGTTTTATCTGAACGAACTTAGTTTATTAAAGTATGTGTATACGTGGAGCCTTATTCCCCATCAATTATAAAGTTTATAAAATCTTATAAAGAAACCTGTTCTTCTTCCATACTGTATCAAAGTTTGATTACTAGAAAACAAAGAGATGATATGTGTATGATTGAGATGTGATGATTTGCCTCATGTTGCTAGCTAACTTAGTTCGTATCTAATTCTTCTGGATCAACTTGAAAGCTCCTAAGCACATGTATTCCATTGACTTAACTGATTCATAACTTAAATTTTATTCGCTGTCATATTGACCGTCGGTCCGATGCTCAAGGGGAAAGGAAGATTTGAAGGAAGCTAGCATTAATTAGTCATCACTGACCGTTTATGCCACATTTACAGTGGTAAATATCCATTAAAATGTCGGAAACACGGAAGTGTATAAACTGTTAACTGAAAACACTGGTTAAAAAATACGGCATAAAAAGGCACGTAAAATGGTACTTAAAATGCACCATACGAATTGACTTTCAGTTTTGATTTCAAGCTCTCAAATTATAAGAATTGTCTTTGTTAGACGGAATGCGCTTTCTGATTTGGTATTTTTGAATATTGATTACATTCTCTTAGCAGGTCTTAACTGAGTTGGTCAGAGCAGAATTGATTTTTGGGCTAGAAATTTAAACTTGGGCTGGTAGATTTAGATTTATTCATTTTTAGGCGTTTGCTGTATTTATGTATTGGCCAGTTACTTGGTCTACCTATAGAAGGTTATGTTAGCGACTGACTGTACCTCTGTTTATTTAGATTAATAAATTTACCAGTTTTCAAAAATGAACACGTACATCTTGTATACGTACACGACAAATTTAGCAGTTTTCAAAACTGCTGCTTCGATCATCAGTTTGAACATGCGATGTTGTAATGGTCGCAAGTATACAGGATGGGTCAAACCAACACAAGTTTTGCTTTGTCTGTCTTTCAATAATCAAACCTTTGCAATAAACATTGAGTAGAGCAACATTAGTAATGTGAGTTTTTGAAGATTTAAGGGATAGATGAAGTATTCTTATGCAGAAGCAATGCCTCTTCCTTTTGATTACATTAAATTCCTCAAATATGTCATTAAATAACAAATTATTACACATATTTGAAACAGTTTGTAACAGTGTGTTATTCATTCAACCTTTTGAAATAATGTGTTATTCGTCCAACCTTTTGTACACAATTCCATAACATAAAAACTGGGCCTTCTGGCATTAGCGACACATACTTCTCAGACTGTCTTTTATACTATTATAATTTATACCTGTTTTTATGTTTGTAGGTTGAATCAGGAAAAAGCTTTATGCAATCTTTAGTACTAGCTAATTGTCCTTGGTTTAGCAAGAGGTACCGTCATAGGTGTTATACTCTGAGTTCTATATTAACAATTTAAGGTCTTGTTTTGATACCGTGACTTGTGCAGCTCTTGTTTTGAGCTTAACTCCATATTTGTACTTTGTGCTTATATTTGATTAAAACTAAAGAGCTTGTATAAATTGTAGGAATCCGTTTTTTATTATCCTTAAGATTTGTGTGAACTTCCTCTGCTGGAATTAGATATTTGTATTTTGTTCTTATATTTGATTGACATATGACGTGGTACTGCTGACAGAGATGAAATGTGTAAAATCTAGCCAAAAATAGGTCTGTTGTGTCCGTTATTATAAAAACCCGTGGCAAAAAATAGGCAACGTTACGTCGGTTATTATAAAAACCCATAGCAAAAAATAGGCAATTTGCGATGGGTTTTTAAGCCAACCATAGCAAAAGGTCACATTTTCGAAGTTAAATGGCAGTTTATTGCGACGGTTGTTATGAAGAACCATCGCAAAAAATAAGCCAGTTGCGACGGTTGTCATAAACAACCGTAGCTAAAAGTTGTTTTCTACAATGGTTAAAAAACCGTCGCATCAGGATTTTGCCTGTTGCGACGTCGACATTTGCTACGGTTGTGAACCGACGCAACAGGAGGTAAACAACTGATGCAAATGACCTTTTTTGTAGTAGTGCTATATCGAATTTTTGAAAATTATTCTTTTTATATATAAAAATATAATCTTGGGTATTTATCCATTTCCAAATTTTGTTTGTTGATTTTTCTGTTTAAGTGTTTAGGAATCCTTATCGATAACGTTGATGTGTATCGATCAGAATCCAAAATTAATAGACCAACTAAAACAAAACATTTTTATAGTACAAACAAATATGCTCTCATATATAATACACTCAAACTCATTCTAGGTTCTCACTTACCCTATCTCAAATAAGTATATCCCACCAATGTCAAGGTTATTGCTTAACCTTCAGCTCCGATACCAAATGCAACAACCCGCCTTTTTAGACCCTCAAAAGTCGACACTAGTATATCCAAAATATTTACGTGCCGAACATCCAAGTGTCAGAAAGATAGGTCGCTGGGGTGAAAGAAGGTAAAAAACAAAATAGACTCTCATAACGTGATGAGTAATATATAATATAAAATGATCTTTAAAAAAAAAGTTTTATACATACAACAATCAGAGTAACGCTAACTACCAACAGCCTGGATAGTTATAGCAGCATGTCCTCACAAATGATGATAAGTACAACACAACAGTTGGAATGAAAATAAAAATATGTAAATATGTCTTGGAGGCATCCAACTCGTCTCCTAAAGCTTCAAAGCATCCATAACTAAATATAGAAATATGCTCGGGTGATCCGAGCATTTTAAGAAAATAACGCCTAGATTAGTCTGGTAAACCAACATGAGAAACACAAATCATATGGATTTTAATGTTATAAAAACTTTCAAAAATAAAGGTTTCTCGTAAGACCACGCTACACATAAACACAAACGGATTTTTACCTTATGATAATAAACCATTTTTATAGAGAATCCAATGATATTATAATAATGTCTAGGGTGTAAAACATAAATAATTAAATAGTTGTGATGCATGTGAGTTTTCATCAAAACAATAATAGGTATACAATCAAAACCACTAAGGCACGTTTGCTAATTGTGTAGGATTCCATGGAGGTGCTTCATGGAACATCTGGGAACGAGCCTCCTGCACAAGAATCAGAGATATTCTTCCAAAGCATCGTACCTGCTTAGCCGTGGTACATAAGAAATATATAGCTTCCCACCCCAGACCAAGTGCATTACTCCTTGCATGCATAAATTATAAGTATTGCTGGGAAAGAGAGTCGACTGACCCTTATGGGTTAGCTAAACCTCTGGCTATGCATTCTATCTCTAGTTTTAGTCATTACCTCTAGTGAGGCTACATTCGCCATTCTAGCGCATGAGTCTCCATTCAAATTTGATTTCAGAATCACACATGGATTCTCACACCTCAACAGGTCTCGGAATCACATATAGATTCCAACATCTCAAAACATCTCGGAATCACACATGGATTCCCATACCTCAACAAGTCTCGGAATAACACATGGATTCCTACATCTCAAAATAACTTACGAACCTCTTCCAAAGCATAGAACCCATATATAGTTTTGGAGTGGTTATGGTTTCGAGTCATCTCATATAAGTATAGTCCCTTGCTTACTGGGTGCACCAAAACCAATCGATAGCTTTTGGTAATCTCAATTCTGGTTATGTGGGAAATAAACAGATAATACATAAGAGCAGAGATCACCTCCTAAACGTTTAAGCGGATGGATTTCCTTATCATTTATCCTAGAAGAGCAAAACAAGTTTATACATAAATTATAGCATCATTGAAAATAACTGTACCATATAATTCATATGCTTCCTCTAGATATTTCTAGAGTATACTTTGGCTAAGATTTGATAGTCGGTTATTTAATTATCAAATAAACAAACGATCCAATTATAGATCTAACTTCACATGGAAACCCAGCATGGTTAAGTACATAAGCAACCACTAAGCCTCTTTGATTAAACCTTTAATTAACTAAACCACTTTGTAAATACTTGTATCAAAATACTTTTAAAAAAAGATACATATTTATAATTCTCAATCACTATTCATTTATATTATTTTAATGCTTGGAAATTTTTCCATATACTTATCTTCTCGGTATAAGTATATTCACAAAACTCTTTCCTTTCCAATACTTAGAAAATATATCCATATACTTACCTCAACGGTATACGTACATTCACAAACACTTTCATATTCAATATTAAAAAAAATATGCATATACTTTCTCAACGGTATAAGTATATTCACGAACACTTTCATTTTTTCAAAGTATACTTAAATGGGTTGGAAACAAATGTCATTAATGAACATTGTTTACTATAAACCCAAACCATTTCTCCTTCAGTGTTAAGTATGGAAAGTATGTTTCTATACTACCATAATTAGGAAGAATTATTTATTGATTTCATATACTTAATTTTCATAAGTGAATAAATGATGCAATTCATATACAGAAATAATACTTTACGTATCGAACATCAATCTTCAGTTTCAAACTTAAACTATCTTTCGGATAACAATGAGGCCGTTCAAGTTCGGATATTATTACTTCTTAAACCTTGACTCAAGAAGATTCTTGTTTTTCAGGATAGATAGAAGTTTCCCTACCTCGAAGTTTAATATCAAGTATCTGGTTCCATAGTTCTAATATATTACATTTAAAACAAGTTCCATTAAACCTAACTTCTTCCCAATTTCTAAGATCTCTTTCCTATTTATAAAATTCTTTTATTAATCTCTTTATATTTTATAAACTCCTTTTATAAATCACTTTACTGTTATATTTTATAAACTCCTTTTATAAATCACTTTACTGTTATAAACACCTTATATAAATCACTTTACTATTATACCTCCTTTAATAAATCACTTTACTATTATAAACTTTTTTATAAATCACTTTACTATTTATAAACCCTTTTTATAAATCACTTTAAAAAAATTCCTTTATAAAATTCCTTTGTAAAGCTTCTTTATAAAACTTCTTTTGTAAAACTTCCTTATAAATCACTTTACTATTATAACTCCTTTTATAAATCATTTTACCATTATAAACTCCTTTTATAAATCACTTTACTATTTATAAACCCTTTTTATAAATCACTTTTATAAAATTCCTTTATAAAGCTTCTTTATAAAACTTCTTCTATAAAACTTCCTTATAAACTTCTTTTATAAAACTTCAGATTAATTTATAAAATATCACTTATAAATCCATTCTCTTATTTATAAAATATCATTTATAAATCTATTCTTTTATTCAAAACTATTTTAAATTAAAACAACAAATAATAGTACTTCAAAACACTTTAATGAGATCTTGAGCCACCCTAGCACTTAATTAATGCTATCATCGTTTTCATTCTTAAAAGAATTCAACTTTTGCGACATATTGATGTCACACCCAATATGGCCAGGTTACCAAGCTTCTGGCTCTCAACAATTAACAATTAATAGTTAACACTTTATTTTTTCACTATTAATCAATCCACATATTAATAAGTTTTACAAATCAACTTTTACTTTGCAAACATAGAACAGGGATTTATTCTGCTCGATGGATGTTCAAATATAATAAATTCAATTTAATTATAGCAGAACGGTGTTTTATTCTGCCGAATAGATGTCCAAACGAAGTATAGTTATTCCAAATACATTATTATTTAAAACAACATAATTAAATGCAATCACTATTATTTTATCTATATTTTATACTTCATTAAAACAGTCAACAAGTTATATCATAATGTTGTATTCGTTAGTACGAGTCTAACACAAAAATTTGTGGGTTAAATGAATTCAAAACGAATGAGATATGGCAATTTGAATTTTTAACGTAATCGATTTAATATAAATTAAAACAAACAATGATATTAATCCTCAACCAAACTCAAAAGGCACGGCCCAACTCCATACCCCAATCTACTTCATCTCCATTTCAAACATAAAAAATATACGCCCGCTCCTATTTTCCTGTAATAACCCAGAATTTTGGTCTTTAGATTTTCAATATTTAATTAATTTTAAATATTTAAATAATTCGATTTTTCAAATTTAATAATTATATTCATATATAGGGATTACATGAATATTTGAATTTGTTAATTAAATATTAATTAAATGGATTTAATAATTTTGTTTAACTCCTTTTAATTAATAAATAATATTGGTGAATTGAATTTGTAAATTTAATCACAAAATTAAATAGATCGGATAAATATCGATTTTGGATCGAACATATAAAAGAATATTTAAAATGTGTGAAAATAGCATTCCAGGGCACTGTCTCGGATTTTAATGAAACTAGTGTCATTGGAACCGGAATAATTAGTTGTTGTATGCCGACGAGTTTCGTGACGACCGGACGTACTGTGTAATCGAACGAGGTTGAAATGTATAACGATTAATTTTAGAAACACTACGCCATAGATTGCATACTGCAACACCAAAGAAGTGATGCAGGAAGTGCCAAAAAATGTTGCTGTAGGCTAAAAAAGGGCAAAGGCAACACTTTCTCGGTGATGCATTTTGCCGCGTTGCCGCAGACCTCAAAGGCAACATTTTGACTATCTAAGGCAACATAAGAAATATTGTTGCAATAGAACCATATTTGGGTCTATAGCAACATCCATAGGTGTCTGTACCAACATTCCAAAATGTTGCTATAGGTATTAACTTTCTGAATTTGTGGGGCCCACAATGTAGAGCATATTTGATTTTTTAATAGAAATAAATATTTATTTAATAAAATGCTATTGCACAGAATTTGATATTCAAACAGTAATTTATTTAAATAAATATTTTATTTCAACATTTGAAATAGTACAAATTCCTGACTCCACTATTTTACAATTCAATGATATATAACACTGATATTCACATATACAGATATTCCTCACTACATCACTCAGTTCACTCATTACATATGCAGTTTCAATTTATACAGACACCGACACTGACAAATATATGACGAGCTGAGTGCCGAGCCGAAGGAGAGCCGAGAAGCGGGTCCGGGCGCAGCGCCGGCGGGGGTCCGGGGCACCGCAGTCCTATATGCACTGCCCGAGGCACCGCCCGATTCATATGATTTCGGAAGATCGAGCCTTCTTTGAAACGACGTAAAATGATGCACAAATGAATCAGCATGCACAAGTCCTATATGCACTGCTCCCTTGACTATAACTATGCCGAATAAAGGCAGCAAAATATAACGAACAGCTAGAACTCCAAATATGAGCGATAAGCAAAGGTTTGATCCCCTTAAACCTGAAAATCATATTATTAAAAACATAATTTTTATCACATCATTTGCTATAAAAAAGAAACATTGCTTGACTAATAAAAACTTCACCTTTGATAGGGTTTCCTCCCATTATCAGAGTGGTAGCAGGAATTGCTCCATCACTGCATTGAATAATTTGGAAAATAATCAACACCAGCTAAGTAGAAAATGCCTTAATAATGAAGCAGAGTCTTGAATTACACGAACAGGAGCACCTTCACCAATCAATGTGTTTCTGATTTGAGGTATTAGTCCAATGACAAAACCAACAATCTATAAGAAGACAGTGTGATCAAACATGTTGAATATCATACAATAAACCAGCACTGCCTTCATACATCACCATTCAACACTTCCTTCATCCCACCTGAAACTACCCAAACCCTCAAACCACCTCACAGCATACACGACACCTACATTCATAGTCTACCACCACAACAGCCTTCACTCTGTCTACATCGACCATCTTCTCAGCAATCCCGACCACCAATTCAAAAAAAACAAAAAAAACACAAAAAATCCAAACGACCTGAACCGGATTCCATTAGCGACTTCATTCAAACCACAAATCATCAATCCACAAATCGCCGATTGCATTCGCGACCAGACCCAATTCACGATCTCCAAATCGAAAACCACCTCCGTGCCCCCTCTAATTCCAGAAACTCTTAAACCGCAACCTCAAATTCTTCGAACCCTAAACCTTAAATCATCTAAGTCGCCTGAATCAAACAATTTTATTTTGATTGAGAATTTTGTCTGGGTGCGAACAAGTTTGGATTGAGTGTTTTTTATTTCGATTTGAGAAATACACGTTCTTTTCGCGATTTGAGAAATAGGGCGGCAGAAGAAGAGGGTGTTGAAAGAGGAGAGGGCTACATATTCCATGATTTGAACGGTGATGTTTGCGATTCAAATCGATGAACACAGTGCGAGTAATCATTTTAGGATTTTCGAAATTCCATTGAAGTATTCTATTTGCTTTTTGATTTGAGAAATGAAAACCGAAAGAGATCTACTGGAGTTCAGGCGGGAAAACGAAAATTTGGGGCAAATTGTAGCGGTGATCCATTTTTACAATCAGATTAAATATAGACCGTTGGATCGTATTCACGCAGATTGCTAATTTTATTAATTTTTGATTTGAAAACATCTATAGCAACACTATATAAAAATGTTGCATCGTGTTACACTTGTTTAGCTAGAGCAACACATTTTTATGGCTATGGTAACACCAAAAATACAACGTTGCAGTAGGACCAAAAGCTTATATCTATCGCAACATTTTAGCTGGCAACACCTTGCAAAAATGTTGCAGAATGTCATCTATGGCGTAGTGAAAATTAAAATATTATAATTTGATTTAAAAAGCCAACTTCTATATACGATAGAATTAGCTCTCAAAAATAGTTCTATTGAGTTCGGAATAGGGGTATTTAGTTAGGAACGCCACATGTCTCAATTGGAGTTCGTCAATTTGCAAGCGTGAATAGTGTTCGTTAGAAATCCTATATATAGGACCCCTACCTTCTTCTTTTTGCCCAAAAGTAGCAGAGAACCCTAGCCGTCGTCTATTTTCAAATTAACCCTAAAATCCTATGGCCCTCCTTCATTGGAGCCATTGACGGGGTTTTCTAGTGAAGTCTTCAACTATAAAAAGGTCTGTCGTGGGGTAGGGGACAGGAGGAACGGTTGGATCATCGAATAGGCAGTGTGGCGACGACAATCCCTAGATGATTTATGTAGCATTTTTAGCAGTTTTCTCGGCAATGGCGTGGAGTTGGAGCACAGGATCGATCACGATGGGTGCGGTAGTGGTAGGGCTACCTACGACGGGGATGCGGTGGCGTCCAGTCGTCTCTAGTGGCAGTAAGGAAGAGATATGCGAAGTCGTGTTCGAAGCGGCCTTGATAAGCAGTGATGAGATTAAGGATAGTTAAGGGGCTAATGATGTAATTAAGAAAATTAATTATGTTATTTAATTTTGAAATCTTATTAAATTAATATCTTTTTCATACGAGAACAGATTCAAGCACGATCAGTTGCATTTTACTCGTAGGGGTGATAACTATGTTATGGAATTGGATTGGTGGAGTTTGGAGCTTGTGGAATTTTAAGCTAATTCGAAACCGAAACACTTTGGCGATAAATGGAATTTCTGTGAGTTCGCTCATCTTTAAAAATAAACTATATAATATTTGTGATGCTATAAATTTATTGTTGAATGCTTGGTTGATAGCTTAGATATTGTTGTTGTTGTTTGATTGTTTGTTTGGTGGAAAATCCTGTTTTGAAAAATGGATGACATATTAACTTAATTGTTATGAACTCATATGATTATATATATTGTCTATAACCATTGTTTTGAAGGGAATATTTGTAGAGTGACCCTAAGGGGTTTTGCGCCAATAATTATTATTTATTTCTTTATGCTACTTATATTGATGTTTAGTTGATATTAATAGTGATATTCTATTTAAATTGTTTAAGTGTCTTTATAGCTATTTTCCCTATAACGTCAATTATTGAATATCATCTCCTAAACCCTTCGTTTGTGTTGTCTTTAGCTTGTAAATTCACCAAATAGATATTTAAATTTATTAATTATTTTAATTAATGATATTTAAATTAATTAATCATTTTATTTAATAATGTTTAAAATTTATCAAATCATTTTAAATAATGGTGTTTGAATTTAATTAATCCATATAGTTAATGATATTTGGATTTAATTAATGATATTAGAATTTTAAGTAATGATGTTTTAAGTTAATAAATCATTTTAACTAAATGTTTAAATTTAATAAATTATTTTGATTAATGATGTTTGAGATTAATTAATCATTTTAAATAATGATGTTTTAAATGTAGTAAATCAATTTAATTAACAATGTTTGAATCTAATTTATCATTCTAATTAATGATATATGAATTTAGTCGATCATTTTAAGTAATGGTATTTCAAATTTAAATAGTGATTCTAATTAATGATATTTGAATGTAACTAATCATTTTAACAAATAATATTTAAAGTTAATTAATTAATTTAATAAAGGTATTTAAGTTAATTAACTGATTAAATAAAATTGATTAAAGGTAATTTAACGAAAGTGTTTTAAAGTGAATTAACTAATTTAGTGTTTTAAAGTTAATTAGCTGATTTAATAAGGTTTTAAAGTTAATTTACCGAATAAATAAAAGTTTTTTAGAGATAATTAATTGTATAAATAAAGATAATTGATTGATTTATTAAAAGAGATTATAAATTTGATTAATTATCTTTCGGGATAAGTAATATTGTTTTTAAAATTATAAAAGATTATAAATGTGATTAATTATCTTTCGGGATAATTAATGTTGGTTTAAATTTATAAATGAGGTTTTTCTTAATTTGACTTATTTTGTTTGGGAAAATTAATGTGATTATAAAAGTTATAAAAAGGTTATATAAATTATCCTTCGAGATGATTAAAACCTTTGATTTAAGATTTATAAAAGTAATTTAATTGATTTATTATCTTTTGGGATAATAAATATTGTTTTAAAATTTATAAATAATAGTTTATAATAAGAAGATCCTTTAAAAAGAATTGTTTCAAATAAAGCTAAGTGTAAATTGTTTTGGGTTTATAATAAACAATGTTTTGGCACTTGTTTTGACCTGGGTTTTAATATACTTATAAAATAAAATGTACTCTTTTAAAAAAAATATTTTAAAGAGTGTCTTTAAAAGTATTGTGATTGAAAATCAAGCGCAAGTGAAAACAACCATCTTATCATTCCTATTAGTTGATTTATCGACTATCGACTTTGATTCTGTTTCTTCTTTGTATTTCATCACTTTAAGACGATGTGTTGCTAATTTCAGCCTTATTATCCTTTGTCGAAATGACTAATCCCAAAGACTGAGCGGGGGCGAAGCTATGTGGGGTTGCTCCCATTAGGGTATTTTCACATCCACTCTAGATTGGATTAGTTGTTGCGCATTGAAATGTGAAATACTCGATACTCGGTAATAGTTGGCAGGATTCGGCTTGGAAGTTTTCGAGAGCCATCAGAGTTCTCAAGTATATTTTTAGAGGTATACTTTCGGTATAGGGGGCGCACCGTCCTAGTCATTAATGGAAAAATTATCTTTTTCCCTTGTTGTTAATTCAAAACCTTTGAATTGTTTCCTTAATTACATGGAGAACTGCCTTGTGCTCTTCTCTATGTCCAATTATTTGTGACCATTCTTTCATGTCTGGAATTTGATATTATTTATGCCCATTCATTCATTATGGGATTTGTTCTTACTAGTACCCACCCTGGATTGTTTCTATTGTTTATTTCCGTTCTTTCTTGATTGGATTATTGTTCTGATTTGTTTCTCATTTCTTCATTTATGGATGTTATTCTTGTGAGGTGAGAACCGTTCCGTGTTATTGGCCTGGTCTCATGGAATTTTTATATGTTCATCATATTACTTTAGTTTTCTCATGTTGGTTTTCCATACTGACTCGAGCGTTATTTTATTATATTGCTTGGGTCAGACCGAGTTTTTTCCAGGTTGGCTTTGGTGATATGGAGTTATTGGAGAAGGGATGGATGTTCACATATCGTAGTGTTTTATTTTCCGCTGTATTATATGGCATACCTATTAGCAGTAATAAGATCATAATTTTATAACTGTCCAGCTGATAAGGTTTGATTTTTTACTCAGATATACTATGTATTTTGGAGTAACAGTTTTTGTTGTGTTTGTTATATTATAATTGTCGATTCGGCTGTGAGAATTTGATTTCCCTTTTCTTAGTACTTTTCTTTTTATTTTACCCTAACAATCTGCCTTTTCGACGATTGGATGTTTGGCGTTTGAATATCTAGGATGTATCCGATGTCGGCTTTCGATGGTCGAAAAGGCGGGTCGTTTACAATTTTGTATAATAGCTGAAGGTTAAGCGAGAACCTTGGCTTTGGTAGGGTATGACTCATTAGAGATAGGGTAAGTGACACCCTAGAATGAGTTAGGTGTATTATATATACGAGAGCGTATGTGTTATCATTTTAAAAACGTATTGTATTAATTGGTCTGTTGAGTTTTAATGAATTCTGGTCGAGATGTGGGACACTAATGTATCGATATAAAGTTCTAAACACTTGAACAAGACGAATGGACACGATATTAATTTTTGAAAATTTGGTGAATGAAATGTTTTACCTCTATTTTTATATATAAATGAATAATTTTCAAATTTATATAATTATAAATTGTGTTTGTTTGTTAATGATAATACTTCTTTATTATCATTATTGTTTGATTAGTTGTGCTCAGATAGTTTAGGAGCATTAATTATTGTTTGTTGGTTGTTAGTCCATGCTCAACTAGTTTATGAGCATATATTGTTTGATACTTGTAAGTACAATAAAACGAACTCCTTGTTAATTAAGTTTCACAATTTGACTATAAGGTGTCTAAAATAAATGTCAAGTAAAGTAATATTTTAATAAAGGTTGTCTAAAATAACTAAATGACAGAGTAAAATATTTAGAGAATAAATAATTGATAAAATTTTATTATAATAAAGAAGAATTATTATAATATGAAATAATTTTATATAAAGGTAATTTTATATAAATTTGATTTATAAAATATGTTTTAAAAAGGATTTTTGAATTTAAATCCCAGAGTTGTTTGACATAATTTCGAAAGGTTTTTGAAAAAAAGTATAGTAGTACAACTTGAAAGTATTCTAAATAAAAATATTTTGGAAGTGAGATTTAAATGGAATGCATTTTCTTTGGGGTAATTCGAGGAAAACATCTCGATTAGTTTTGTGATAATCTGAATAACCTTCTAAGTGGCGATCGGATGTTTGCTTAGGCGAACATTGCAGGGCACTTGGAAAATTATTCTCTTTATCATTGTGTGATCGAAATTAATTCAAAATACAGACGAACCTAAAATGAGTTTTAGAAAATAAATGGTTGAAGTTATTTCATAAAATAAATACGTGTATTATGTTCTCAAAAATGAGTTTTGAAGTAAAAAAATAGGGTAATTAATCTTAAGTTTCCTTATAGGAAACCGGTTTAAATAAAAGCGACAGTTTGGCTAAAGTCCCTATTAAGTTTCAAAATACACCAAACATTCTTGCCAAAAAAGTTTGTAAATTAGGTCACTAGAATTAAGTTACTGAATAATTTCATACATTTACGCAATTATTCAGTGAATAATTGCAGACATTTTGCAATTATATCCAAAAATTACAAACATAATTTCCGCAATTATTCACTGAAAAATTACGGAAATTTCCGCAAGTATTCACCAAAGAATTGCAGACATTTCCGCAATTATTCACCAAAAAATTTACGAAAATTTCCACAATTATTCACTGAATAATTGCAGACATTTATGCAATTTTAGGATATAATTGCATAAACGTCCGCAATTATTCACTGAATAATTGCGTAAATATATATAATTATTCAGTAACTTAATTCTAAGGACCTAATTTACAATCTTTTTTTAGGGAGGAGTTTTCGTGTATTAAGTTTGATTTTAAGGACTTGAGTTTAATATTCACTAAATAAAAAGTCATATTGAATAGTAATTTGATAAATGAAAATTTTAAAACTTTTGGATAGAAAAGATATAATTTAACTCAATTTTTAAATGGGTTAAATTAGGTAAAAAGGTTTTGGTAAATTTATTTAATTAAAACCATTATTTTGTTAATCAAATAAGTTGTGTAAATTATTTAATGATATTGAGCCAACCCATGGACATTTTTCCTTAGAGCACTTTAAGGTAAGGACGTCGAAGGGTTAACTCGGCTTTAAAGACCCATATTATGTTTGGACTTCCAATTAAATTTTGAGAAAAATAAAAGTAAATAACAAATAAATAAAATAAAATTTGTTTTTGTAAATACGCTTAGTATCTAAAAGGGTATTATAAAAGTAAATAAAATAGAGTAAGTTTTTATTTGTTGTTTTATAAAGAATTGTCTTTGTAAAATATTTATAAACTTAGGTGAAAAAGTAACCCATAAAATAATTTTACCGTTGAATGAAATACTAAATAGAAAATATGAGTGATTTAGAAAGATATTGGTATTATTAAGAAACCAATCGAACTAAGTACGTAAGTTATACGTAGATCATTTTATTCGCACGGTTCTTGATCTAGGATTCAAATACATTGCTTTATAATGATTTACACTAGTCTAAAAAACGATTTATCACCTGATTCTTGTCAACGAACACCTGATTCAGATTCTTGATATGATACTAAAGTTATTTATAATAGTTTATGGGTATGCACGAATAACAGAAGTTTCTAATCAAGGAATCTGATCGGAGTCTGCCATAGAGAGGTCGAGTGAGCAATACTAATTTGGAGGTAGAAGTCTATGTATCCGAGTGAGTGATCGGATCAAATATAGCGTATGAATGATTTATGTATATCATACGAGATTAAGTATAATTATATACCTAGATTGTGACTTAAGAAAAGTTGCAAACTTAAGTGTTAAAATTTTCCCTTATGGAATTTGATTGATTGATAATGTTAGTTTATTCCTATATGGAATTTTGTTTGATTTGATTGGATGTGTGATTTATATACCATAGTTTATAAAGTTTTAATTTATAAAGTGAGTTTTCTAAATTGTTGTTTATAGGACTTAAATCTCGGTGGTTTTGAAATTGTTTTAAAAGAATTTTTAGGAATGATTATGAAAAGAAATAATAATAGTATGATTTGAAGTATTTGAGAAATATTATTATTTCGATAAAAATTCGAATTTTTTCCAAAAAAATATTTGCATATATTTTTATTTATTGCGATGAATGATTAAAATCAGAGCGTGATTGGGAGTTTCCCCAATTTTGGGACTTGCCAAGTGTATTTACTTTATTTTTTTTAGGAGGTACCAGAATACCACTGGAGGCTCCATTGTTTTTATTTAGAGTTATACCATGCTCGGAAGAGGGGTGCACCCTCCTAGTCATGTTGGATCTAGTTTCGATATATTTCTTTTTGAGGGAGTTTTAAAATATATTATTTGAACATAAAAACCCGGGCATTTAGTGCTAAATTTATTTTTTTGAAAAGATTGGATGCGTAGTTTGAATTTCAGAGTATTCTCTGTATTTTGTTGCATATGGTTGATATGTTGCTTTTGGGGCATGTAGCATTGTTTCATACTAGAGTTGTACGTAGATTTATATCATGCTAGTTTTTGCATGTTGGGCTGCATCTTATTACCTTGTTGCATATGATTAGTACATTGTTTATGCTATTTGAATTTATGGTAGAGATAGCTAGTATATTTGTCTTTTATCAGTATGACTCTCTTTTGGATTATGTAAGTACATGTAAGCAAAAGATTGCTATTTGATTCTTATGCACTTGCATTTGCATGGAAATAATAAATTGCTTGCAAATAATTTAAAAATTAAACGCAAAAAGGTACATAGTAGATTTAGAAATTTAAATTGGTTGATGATTTTATGCCCCAGATATGGGAGGCCGCTTGGCTCTTGTTTTCTTTTGATTAGTTTGGAGCCCGTAGTGGAAATTTGTAGTTTCTCCGATCGAGCCGCGCAAAGGAGGTGCTGTCGTAATATTTGGGAATTAATTAATTAAGTAATAAGTTTAATAACTCATTTTAATTAATAAGTTTTTAAACTTTAGGGGTCTGTGACATTTTCTTCCTTGGGAATTTCGAGGACGAAATTATATTAAGGGGGGAGAATGTAACAACCTAGAATATTGGTCATTAGATTTTTAATATTTAAATAATTGGATTTTTGAAATTTAATAACTTATATTCATATATGGGGATTACTTGAATATTTGAATTTGTGAATTAAATATTAATTAAACGGATTTAATAATTTTATTTAACTCCTTTTAGTTAATAAATAATATTGATGAATTAAATTTGTAAATTTAATTACAAAAATAAATAGATCGGATAAATATCGATTTTGGATCGAAAATATAAAAAATATGTAAAATGTGTGAAAATTGCATTCCGAGGCACTATCTCAGATTTTAACGAATCTAGTGCCATTGGAACCGGAATAATTAATTGTTGTACGCCGACGACATTTGTGACAATCGGACGTATTGTGTGGTCGAGCGAGCTTGAAACGTGTAACGATTAATTTTAAAAAATTAAAACATTATAATTTGATTTAAAAGCTAACTTTTGTATACAATAGAAATAACTATCGAAAATAGTTCCATGGAGTTCGGAATAGGGGTATTTAGCTAGGAACGCCAGTGAGCACGTCTCAATTGGATTTCGTCAATTTGCATGCGTGAATAGTGTTGGTTAGAAATCCTATATATATGACCCATACCTTCTTATTTTTGCCCAAAACTAGTAAAGAAACCCTAGCCACTGTTTATTTTCAAACAAACCCTAAAATCCAATGGCCCTCCTTCAGCGGAGCCATTGACGGTGTTTTTTGGCGAAGTCTTCAACTACATAAGGTTCGCCGTGAGGTAGGGGACATAATGGACGGTTAGATCATCGAATGAGGCAACGCCGTGGAGGCAATCCCCAGATGATTAGTGCACTATTTTTAGCTATTTTCTTGGCAATGGCATGGAGTTGGAGCACGGGGTCGGTGGTGATGGTTGCGGCAGTGGCGGGGATACCTCCGGTGGGGATGCGGCGGCGTCTGGTCGTCTCTTGGCGGCGGTAAGGAGGAGATACGCGAAGTCATGTTCATGTTCGAAGCGGCCTTGATTAGCTATGACGCCCCACCTCTATACTCACGCTAGCCAAGGACACTACGGAGTAATGTCGTCAACTAGCGCGAAGAATAAGGCTGTTGAGGAGCGATCATTTGTGTAATTGCCTTGTGCGAGTACCGATATATCAGATAGAATAACATGCAATTCATTTCAAGAGGAAATCCGACATACCGATACAAACTCAAAGCTACCACACAGTGGCTAAGTGGACCTCGGAAACAAATATAGAAATAAACATAACACAAATCAGTCACAGATATTCATATCGTAAAGGCGGAATAAGACATGAATATATCACATGAAAGTGTACATCAAAATAGTGGTCATATAAGATCCACAATATCACAAAAGAAAAGATACAAGTGCTAGACAACAGAATATGTATACATCAATGAGCCAATATATCGAATGTATACAACCAAAAACTACAATGCTGGAGTAGTTAGCCAAAAGTCAGATGATAGTCCCAGATAAGAAGTCATGAGGAAGCACATGTAAAATCTCAGTCTGACCCGAGTATTATTTAATAAGAAAATAATAAACGGATCAGTCTAGCTATAATTATCAGATAAAATGAGATATAAGAAGAGATATAATAAAAACGTATGATAACCAAAAATGTCATACCTCGACAAGTATACATTAGAAAATTAACAAAGGAAAATCATACAAATATCTCACGAATCTCATAGCATAAAAAGAATGTCATATTCTTTATTTAATTCACCAAGCCACAATAAATGACATACATATCAATGCCAACTGAAAAAGATGGTGAAACATAAATTCCAGAAATCACAACGAGAAATCCAGAAATCATAAGAAAAGAGGATGGCCAATCCCATAAACTGAACATCGACGCACCTAGAAAGATTCGCCCCATGTAAAGTCTAGCATCGATACACCTAGAAAGATGCCCCCATGCAAAGTCGAACATCGACGCACCTAGAAAGATAGGCCCCATGCTCTAGCATCGACGCACTTAGAAATATACGCCCCATGCATAAATAAACATCGACGCACCTAGAAAGATACGCCCCATGTAATGTCTAACATCGATGCACCTAGAAAGATACACCCCATGCAAAGTCGAACATCGACGCACCTAGAAAGATACGCCCCATGCTCTAGCATCGACGCACCTAGAAAGATACGCCCCATGCATAAATAAACATCGACGCACCTAGAAAGACACGCCCCATGTAATGTCTAACATCGATGCTCCTAGAAAGATACACCCCATGCAAAGTCGAACATCGACGCATCTAGAAAGATACGCCCCATGCATAGAAGAACATCGACGCACCTAGAAAGATACGCCCCATGCTCTGACTTATTGAGTCGATTGCTCCACGAAGTACACAAACATCGACGGACCTATATAGGTACGACCCATGCGTAAAGTGAGACGAAGCTCAATAAAACGAAGTACAGTCCTCCACTTGGACAAAGAGACATCGCACATTGCTAGTCTAAACCATAAAATGATCATCATCGATCATCAAGAAGTGTCAATTATATTAAGCTAGTAAATATATGAGTTTAGCTTCATGTCCCATAACCACTAGCTTAACTTAAATATTTACAAACAAATTGTAGATCTCCACTAGAAAATTTGTCATAAGAGATTCAATCGAACAAGTCCAAGAATTAACCGACGAAGTAAACGCAAGCGTTTCATACCACTTGTTTTACTAAGTCGTTTAATTAGATTTCTCATCCGAGTGAGGTAAAGGTTTGTATATACTAATAGATTGGAAATCGGTTTTAAGAAACGAGCTTTGTAATAAAATAGTGTTGAAATCGTTTTTGTAAAAGAGTTTGAATATTTACTACTAGTATAAAAACCTTTGTATTTTAAAGTGACAAGTCATAGAAATGATTGAAGAAACAATCAATCATCAAAAATTCACATACGAAGACATGAATCAAATCCATAGAAATCGATGCCGAATCCATCAAAATGGATATCCACAAAAATCCCGAAAAAGAAGTCATCAAGGTAGATAATAAAAGATAGCAGCAAATCGGGTAACCTTGAATCGATAAAGGCTGGAAATTAAAACAAAATAATTAAGTAGGTTGAGATGATCAGGTCGGTCGACTGGACCAGGGGGTCAGTCGACCGATACAGACCCAGGCAATTTCCTGGGTCTGGTTCGGTCGACTGAACCCCTGGTTCGGTCGACTGAACCCCTGGTTCGGTCGACCGAACCTGCTTTCGAGACATTCTGTTTTTCTGGTTCGGTCGGCTGAACCCCTGGTTCGGTCGACCGAACCTGCTCCAGAAGCATTTTCAGTCCAGGCCCCTTTGGGACAAATTCGATAACGCGGACGGAAGTGGACGAACGAGCATCTACGACTGAGGATTTACGCCTAACGACAACCTAGCCTTGTATGGCCTTCCGAAACACTCCACTAACATGTTCAAACATCAAAGATTGGATTTTTATAAAAATTGGATTCCAAAAACCAAAAATTGAACAATTCACCAATTCAATCCAAATCGAAAGCAAATGAACATAAATAAGTGTTAGGAATTCATACCTAACAATCAAAGATAGTTATAGGCATAGATGTGAGATAAAAATCTCACCTTTATACACGAAAACACAAGAGAGAAGCTTTGAAACAAAGGATAGACCAATTCCTCTTCAATCTCAACTCAAGAAGCTTGAATCTAAGCTTAAAAGAGAAATATTTCCTAAGTTAGGTTTAGGAAATTTCTGAAATTGAAAGGAGAAAGAGTTGGAGAAGGAGAAGAGGATGCTTACCAATATCTTCTTCTTGAATTTGGAGCAAGAGCATGAATTTGCAAATGAAATTAGGGCTTAGGAATTTCCATTTCCCATCTCTCCTACCATTGTTGCTAAAGCTTGAGTATTAGGAATTAGAAATGAAGAAATGAAGAGTTGGAGTGGAGTTGGGTTGATAAAACCAGAATTGGGCAAGTGGGCTGAACCCAAACCCAAACCCAAAGCCCTAAGTGAAAAATGTCAAAATTCCACTCAGCTCCAAATATATCGAAGTTTATACTCAAAAAGGTCGCAAACGGCATTTTGAACTCAATGGAAGGGGTCTCGAGTCCTAATTCAACTGTTTGCAAAAAGTAGCTTTTCGAACTTCAATCCGATTAACGATTCTATATTTAAATAAAACATTTAAATATTCAATCGTAAAATATGCGGGTTGTTACAGACTCCCCTCCTTAATGAAATTGCGTCCTCACAATAATTAAGAGGAAAATAAAAAGTAACGGCCATAAAAGCATACAATATAAAAGAACATTTGAAATAAGAAGTTCACCATAAAGAGCACGAAAGAGTAAGTTCGAACGGGTTCGTTCGATGAATCCTCTGGATTCCCAAGAGCAATCCTTGGGATTTGAGAACCATATAACTTTCACAAGAAAAACATCTTTATTTCGAAGGCACTCAACCTCCGAAGCAATGATGCGAATAGAATGTTGCTCATAAGTCAAATAGGCGAAACTTCAATTTCCACAATAACACCGGGCACAAGAATAAAAATCGAAATCCCAAAGGCATTTCCGTAGTTGAAAGACGTGGAAAACGTCATGAATAACAGAAAATTGAGCCGGGGCAACGGTGTAGTACAATAACAATACGCCCGAGAAATTGGAAACACGAATAACTCCGAACATCGATGTAGTACAATAACGGTACGTCCAATAAACGGAAACTCAAATAATTCGGAACACCGACGTAGTACAAGAACGGTACGTCCAATGAACCGAACACCATAAAAGAACATCGGGCGCTAGTCCATATAAGAAATGAGATAAAGCTTAATAAAACGAAGTATATCAAAACGTCCAATGAACTTGATAAAAAGATAATTCCATTCAGACATCATCAAAGAATCAACCACTTGTTGCTTACGACTAAGCGCATTGGCAACACGATTTCCCTTCTGGGAATAAAAAGAATATCTAGATCATAAGGTGCCAGGAACTCGAGTCAACATGAAGTTCCTTATGAGAAAATAAATATTCCAAAGATTTATGATTGAGGTGGAGAACAAATTTCTCCCCTAAAAATGATGATGCCAAACTCTAAAAGCGAAAACAATAGCCGCAAGCACTAGATCATGAGTGGCATACCTAGTCTCGATCGGCTTTAATGATTTAGAAGCACAAGTGATAGCACGTTCTCTTTTGCAAGAGAACGACATCCAAATCAATACGATTAGCATTGGTACAAAAGATAAAGTCTTGGTTCCCTACGAGAACAATAAGAATAGGAATATCAAAAAGAAAGAGTTCTTTTAAATAATCTTCTTTCCCGAAAAGCTAAGGGCCCGTTTGGTTTCCTGTTTTTAGTTTTGTGTTTTCGTCTAAAAAAATGCGCATTTCTTATGCATTGTTGGAAAACACACAATTTTGAAAAATGAAATTAACATAGAAAATAGAAAACAAGTTTATTTGATTTTTTGTGTTTTGAGACATAACAAAAGGACAGAAAACAATTTCTCCCCTACATTTTCCGTCCATCGTTGTAATGGCTAAGAATTGTAAAAATATTTCTCATGTTTTCTTATATTTTGTAGTGTATGTTGAAAACACAAAACACAAAACTCAAAACGAAACCAAACGGGCCCTAAAACTTTCAAAATTACATTTATCTTTATGTAATAATCTTTCTAGAAAAATTTACATTTTTACAAGTAAATATATTGTGTCTGACTGTCTCATCAAAGCATTTAGGAGATTCTTATCGATAACGTTGATCAAGCGCATCGACCGGAATTTTTAAAGCACTCAATGGGCAATACAATCACAAAATCATCTTCTATATGATAAACATGTTTCTTAAAAACCTTTAAGAATATTCTTTGCTCGTTTAAGAGCAAGAATCAAATTGTACTTATAAATAAATCTTATGAAAAAGATTTGCAAAATTTTAAATTGCTGTTTTCATCCAAAATCAATATATACAAGAATGGAGTCATCGAGATCGTAGAATACTCGATTCATAAAACGGATGAAATAAGCTGGACAAACTGAATGACATAATAAGTCATTCATAAGTTTCATAACGAGTGCGGAATGCGGTAAATGGAATGCTAACTCCCGCAACTTGTAGCAAATAAAAATCGGTGGCGAGGTCGAGCTAAAAAGACCTTAATACCACACAAAAGATTGCTTAGGTGATAATCCTGAGACAAACTCAAAAATACCGGAAAATTCTCAAACTACATGAATGAGAGAAATAACACTTTCCTCATCATGTGAGCTTAAAGAATAAAATGATGCCATCAAATTGGAATCAAAATCACAAAGGAAAAACAGAAATCTGCTTAACAGATTGAAAATGTCGAAGATGAATAGTCCACATGGGACAAAGGATATGGCTTCATAATAATTAAGCCAATCCTTACAAAAGTCAATTCCGAAGCATAAGTAAAAATTGGCTCGGAAAGAAAAATCACATAAAATAATTTCGACATCACTAAAAAGAAAATTGACTGTTGCGGATCCACCAATTCGGATTCGCAATCCTCAAAGAAGTCATCAAGCCCAGAAATGTTTAAAGAAAAAGAATCACAAGTTCTTTTGATATAAAAATAATGAGATGAAACCCATATCAAAAAGAACTCGAATAAGATAATCACAAAATAAATGTCATCAAGGATAGAATGGATACCTTGACCAAGAGAAGTGCTAGTAGAGGCTTGCACAACCTTTAGCTTTCCCTCCTTCTTGCTTGAAGTATGGGACACATAGGTATATAATGACTCAAACTTTTGCAATAGCGACAATAGAGGGGTTGCGGACACTCCTTTGCATAGTGGTCCATGGAATCACAATTGTAGCATCGTCCACGACTAGTGGTAGGAGTCTTTGCTACAGAAGTTTCTTGCTTCCCTTTCTTGTCGGGATTGGGGCCTTTGAACTTAATAGGCCTCTTCATGTTATTGTTGAAGTTTTGTTTGGCACCCACAACTTCAACATTACTTTCATTATCGGCCTCTTCAAGTCGAAGAGCAATATCAACAAGCTGATCAAAAGAAACTTCTAGTTTCAGAAGCAAAGGCTTTTTAAGGTTCTTATTCAACCCATAGACAAATCTCTGATTTTTCTTCAATGGGGTATTAATATACTCGACCCCATATTTAGAGAGAGATTCAAAAGATGCGACGTAATCCGTCACAGAAGATTCATCTTGAACAAGGTCAATGAAGTGTCGGACTAAAGTTACTTTTTCAGCCTCCGGCACAAACTTCAATTCGAATCTTTCCCGGAATTGCTCCCAAGTAAGATCCGCTTCGATAATTTCAGAAATTAAAAGCTCATACCAATCTAATGCTCTTTCTTGGAGCATGCTAGAAGCCACTTGGACTCGAAGTGAATCAATAAGATTCATGCGGGAAAAGATGTGATCGCATGATCTAAGCCAAGCTTGGATTTCTATAACGGTTTCGGAACCCTTGAATGGCCTTCCACCCAAAGCGGTATAATCTCTGCACAAGTGTGCAAACCCGGATTTAGGGTGAGTAGGCGCTGGAACGGGTCCGGCAACTTGGGCATTGTTCACAAGATCTAAAAGTTATTGAGCTGACATAAATACTCCATCCTGAGGAGTAGCACTAGATTGACCGGCGCTGGGACAGCCAGGTCTAACCATTTCTCTTCTCTAAGAAAGAAAGAAAGAAGAGGAAAAGGTTATTCTCAAAATGAATATCAAACAAACTTGATTGATAAAAACAAGGCATCATAAAAGAGATAGGATAGAACGGTACGAAGACTCGAATCAAATCCTATGGCACGATTCCTAAGAAAGACTTAGGACAATGATCCTTGCTAGATTATTCTACATTATTCCGAAGTTTGGCCCTGATACCATGCTGTGACGCCCCACCTCTATACTCACGCTAGCCAAGGACACTACGGAGTAATGTCGTCAACTAGCATGAAAAATAAGGCTGTTGAGGAGCGACCATCTGTGTAATTGCCTTGTGCGAGTACCGATATATCAGATAGAATAACATGCAATTCATTTCAAGAGGAAATCCGACATACCGATACAAACTCAAAGCTACCACACAGTGGCTAAGTGGACCTCGGAAACAAATATAGAAATAAACATAACACAAATCAGTCACAGATATTCATATCACAAAGGCGGAATAAGACATGAATATATCACATGAAGTGTACATCAAAATAGTGGTCATATAAGATCCACAATATCACAAAATAAAAGATACAAGTGCTAGACAATAGAATATGTATACATCAATGAGTCAATATATCGAATGTATACAACCAAAAACTACAATGCTGGAGTAGTTAGCCAAAAGTCAGATGATAGTCCCAGATTAGAAGTCATGAGGAAGCATCTGTAAAATCTCAGTCTAACCCGAGTATTATTTAATAAGAAAATAATAAACGGATCAGTCTAGCTATAATTATCAGATAAAATGGGATATAAGAAGAGATATAATAAAAACGTATGATAACCAAAAATGTCATACCTCGACAAGTATACATTAGAAAATCAACAAAGGAAAATCATACAAATATCTCACGAATCTCATAGCATAAAAAGAATGTCATATTCTTTATTTAATTCACCAAGCCACAATAAATGACATACATATCAATGCCAACTGAAAAAGGTGGTGAAACATAAATTCCAGAAATCACAACGAGAAATCCAGAAATCACAAGAAAAGAGGATGGCCAATCCCATAAACTGAACATCGACGCACCTAGAAAGATTCGCCCCATGTAAAGTCTAGCATCGATACACCTAGAAAGATGCCCCCCATGCAAAGTCGAACATCGACGCACCTAGAAAGATAGGCCCCATGCTCTAGCATCGACGCACCTAGAAAGATACGCCCCATGCATAAATAAACATCGACGCACCTAGAAAGATACGCCCCATGTAATGTCTAACATCGATGCACCTAGAAAGATACACCCCATGCAAAGTCGAACACCGACGCACCTAGAAAGATACGCCCCATGCTCTAGCATTGACGCACCTAGAAAGATACGCCCCATGCATAAATAAACATCGACGCACCTAGAAAGATACGCCCCATGTAATGTCTAACATCGATGCACCTAGAAAGATACACCCCATGCAAAGTCGAACATCGACGCATCTAGAAAGATACGCCCCATGCATAGACGAACATCGACGCACCTAGAAATATACGCCCCATGCTCCGACTTATTGAGCCGATTGCTCCACGAAGTAAACAAACATCGACGCACCTATATACATACGACCCATGCTTAAAGTGATACGAAGCTCAATAAAATGAAGTACAGTCCTCCAACTGGACAAAGAGACATCGCACATTGCTAGTCTAAACCATAAAATGATCATCATCGATCATCAAGAAGTGTCAATTACATTAAGCTAGTAAATATATGAGTTTAGCTTCATGTCCCATAACCACTAGCTTAACTTAAATATTTACAAACAAATTGTAGATCTCCACTAGAAAATTTGTCACAAGAGATTCAATCGAACAAGTCCAAGAATTAACCGACGAAGTAAACGCAAGCGTTTCATACCACTTGTTTTACTAAGTCGTTTAATTAGATTTCTCATCCGAGTGAGGTAAAGGTTTGTATATACTAATAGATTGGAAATCGGTTTTAAGAAATGAGCTTTGTAATAAAATAGTGTTGAAATCATTTTTGTAAAAGAGTTTGAATATTTACTACTAGTATAAAAACCTTTGTATTTTAAAGTGACAAGTCATAGAAATGATTGAAGAAACAATCAATCATCAAAAATTCACATACAAAGACGTGAATCAAATCCATAGAAATCGATGCCGAATCCATCAAAATGGATATCCACAAAAATCCCGAAAAAGAAGTCATCAAGGTAGATAATAAAAGATAGCAGCAAATCGGGTAACCTTGAATCGATAAAGGCTGGAAATTAAAACAAAATAATTAAGTAGGTTGAGATGATCAGGTCGGTCGACTGGACCAGGGGGTCAGTCGACCGATACAGACCCAGGCAATTTCCTGGGTCTGGTTCGATCGACTGAACCCTTGGTTCGGTCGGCCGAACCTGCTTCCGAAACATTCTGTTTTTCTGGTTCGGTCGGCTGAACCCCTGGTTCGGTCGACCGAACCTGCTCCAGAAGCAATTTCAGTCCAGGCCCCTGTGGGGCAAATTCGATAACGTGGACGGAAGTGGATGAACGAAGATCTACGACTGAGGATTTACGCCTAACGACAACCTAGCCTTGTATGGCCCTCCGAAACACTCCACTAACATGTTCAAACATCAAAGATTGGATTTTTATAAAAATTGGATTCCAAAAACTAAAAATTGAACAATTCACCAATTCAATCCAAATCGAAAGCAAATGAACATAAATAAGTGTTAGGAATTCATACCTAACAATCAAATATAGTTATAGGCATAGATGTGAGATAAAAATCTCACCTTTATACACGAAAACACAAGAGAGAAGCTTTGAAACAAAGGATAGACCAATTCCTCTTCAATCTCAACTCAAGAAGTTTGAATCTAAGCTTAAAAGAGAAATATTTCCTAAGTTAGGTTTAGGAAATTTCTGAAATTGAAAGGAGAAAGAGTTGGAGAAGGAGAAGAAAATGCTTACCATAGCTTCTTCTTGAATTTGGAGCAAGAGCATGAATTTGCAAATGAAATTAGGGCTTAGGTATTTCCATTTCCCATCTCTCCTACCATTGTTGCTAAAGCTTGAGTATTAGGAATTAGAAATGAAGAAATGAAGAGTTGGAGTGGAGTTGGGTTGATAAAACCAGAATTGGGCAAGTGGGCTGAACCCAAACCCAAAGCCCTAAGTGAAAAATGTCAAAATTCCACTCAGCTCCAAACATATCGAAGTTTATACTCAAAAAGGTCGCAAACGACATTTTGAACTCAATGGAAGGGGTCTCGAGTCCTAATTCGACTGTTTGCAAAAAGTATCTTTTCACACTTCAATCCGATTAACGATTCTATATTTAAATATTCAATCGTAAAATATGCGGGTTGTTACATTAGCAATGAATAGATTAAGGTTAATTAGGGGGCTAATGAAGTAATTAAGAAAATTAATTATATTATTTAATTCTGAAATCTTATTAAATTAATATATTTTTCATATTAGATCGGATTCAAGCACGGTCAGTTGCATTGTACTCGTAGGGGTGATAACTACGTTATGGAATTGGATTGGTGGAGTTTCGAGCTTGTAAAATTTAAGCTAAAATCGAACGTTGTCAGAACCAGAACGCTTCGGCGATAAATGGAATTTTCCGTGAGTTCACTCACCTTAAAAAAACTCTATAATATCTGTGATGCTATAAATTTACTGTTGAATGCTTGCTTGGTAGCTTAGATATTATTGTTGTTTTTTGATTCTTTGTTTTGTTGAAAATCCAAGTTTGAAAAACGGATGACATATTAACTTAATTGTTGTGAACCCATATGATTATATATGTTGTCCATAACCATTGTTTTGTAAGGAATATTTGTAGAGAGACCCTAAGGGGTTTCTCGCCAATAATTATTAATGATTTTTTATGCTTCTTATATTGATGTTTAGTTGACATTAATCGTGATATTCTATTTAACTTGTTAAGTGTCTTTATAGCAATTTTCGCTATAACGTCAATTATTGAATATCATCTCCTAAAGCCTACGTGTGTGTTGTCTTGAGCTTGTATTTTCACAATATAGATATTTAAATTCATTAATCATTTTGATTAATGATATTTAAATTAATTAATCATTTTAGTTAATGAAGTTTAAAATTTATCAAATCATTTTAACTAATGATGTTTGAATTTAATTAATTCATCTAGTTAATGATATTTGGATTTAATTAATCATTTTAATTAATGATACTTGAATTTTAAGTAATGATGTTTTAAGTTAATAAATCATTTTAACTAAAGATGTTCGAATTTGATAAATCATTTTAATTAATGATGTTTGAGATTAGTTAATCATTTTAGTTAATGATGTTTAAATGTAGTAAATCAATTTAATCAACAATGTTTGAATCTAATTTATCATTCTAATTAATGATATTTGAATTTAGTCAATAAGTAATGATATTTGAAATTTATGTAGTCATTCTATCTAATGATATTTGAATGTAATTAATCATTTTAATTAATAATATTTATAGTTAATTGATTAATTTAACAAAGGTATTTAAGTTAATTAATTGATTTAATAAAAGTGATTAAAGTGAATTTAATGAAAGCGTTTTAAAGTGAATTAACTAAATTAGTGTTTTAAAGTTAATTAGCTGATTTAATAAGGTTTTAAAGTTAATTTACCGATTAAATAGAAGTGTTTTAGAAATAATTAACTCTATAAATAAAGATAAATGATTGATTTATTAAAAGAGATTATAAATTTGATTAATTATCTTTCGAGATAAGAAATATTGTTTTTAAAATTATAAAAGATTATAAATGTGATTAATTATCTATCGGAATAATTAATGTTGGTTTAAATTTATAAATGGGATTTTTTTTAATTTGATTTATTTTGTTTGGGATAATTAATGTGGTTTTAAAAGTTATGAAAAGGTTATATAAATTATCCTTCAGGATGATTAACCTTTGATTTAAGATTTACAAAAGTAATTTAATTGATTTATTATCTTTTGGGATAATAAATATTGTTTTAGAATTTATAAATAATAGTTTATAAACAAGAAGATCTTTTAAAAAGAATTGTTTCAAATAAAGCTAAGTGTAAATTGTTTTTAGTTTATAATAAACAATGTTTTGGCATTTGTTTTAACCAGGGTTTTAATATACTATAAAATAGAATTTTCTCTTTTAAAAAGAATATTTTAAAGAGTGTTTTTAAAGTGTTTTTAAAAGTATTATGATTGAAAATCAAGCGCAAGTTAAAATAACCATCTTATCATTCCCGATAGTTGGTTTATCGACTGTCGACTTTGATTCTTCTTTGTTCTTTATATTTCATCACTTTAAGAAGATGTGTTGCTTATTTGAGCCTTATTATCCTTTGTCGGAAATGACTAAACCTAAAGAGTGAGTGGGGCCAAGCTATGTGGGGTTGCTTTCATTATGGTATTTTCACATCCACTCTACATTGGATTCATTGTTGCGCATTGAGAAGTGAAATACTCGGATATCCGGATACTCGGTAACAGTTGGTGGGGTCCGGCTTGGAGGTTTCCAAGAGCCATCGAAGTTCTCAAGTATATTTCTAGAGGTATACTATCGGTAAGGGGGCGCACCAACCTAGTCATTATTGGAAAAACTTTTCTTTTTCCTTTGTTGTTAATTTAAAATCTTTAAATTATTTCCTTAATTGCATGGAGAACTCCCTTGTGCTCTTCTCTATGTTCAATTATTTGGGACCATTATTTCAAGTCTAGAATTTGATACTATTTATGCCCATTCATTCAGTATGGGATTTGTTCTTACTAGTACCCACCCTTTTATTTGGATTGTTTTGTTGTTTATTTCCATTCTTTCTCGATTAGATTGTTGTTTTGATTTGTTTCTCATTTCTTCATTTATGGATGTTATTCTTATGAGGTAAAAACCCGTTTCGCATTAGCGGCATGGTCTCACAGAATTTTTATATGTTCATCATATTACTTGAGTTTTCTCACGCTAGTTTTCCAGACTGATCCGGGTGTTATTTTATTATAATGCTCGAGTTAGACCGAGTTTTTCCCAGGTTGGCTTTGGTGATATGGATTTATTGCAGAAGAGATAGATGTTCACCTATCATGGTATTTTATTTTCTGCTCTATTATATGGTATACCTATCAGTAATTGTAAGGTAAGAATTTTATAACTGTCCGGCTGATAAGGTTTGTTTTTATTACTCTGATGTGCTTTGTGTTTTGGAGTAACAGTTTTTACTGTCTTTGTTATATTATATATTCTCGATTCCGCTGTGAGATTCGGATTTCCTTGTCCTTTGTTCTTTTCTTCTTATTTTACCCTAACAATCTGCATTTCCGACAATTGAATGTTCGGCATTTGAATATCTGGGATGTATTTGGTGTCGATTTTCGATGGTCGAAAAGGCGGGTCGTTACATTTCCACTATGCAACCGCATCCATTCTCTTATCCCTCATCTTTCCATTTCTTTTACAAAGCCCAACACTTCCTCTCTCCCTGTCTTGCCACCTGCATCTATTTCAAACTCAAACCCAACATGCATGCGTCCAACATGCCTTCACAAACCCATGCATTTCCACTCTCCTTCATGTTGCATGCACACGCCTGCTACCTCTCCATGCATGCACACTAATTGCCATTCCTACATACACATACTGCTGCATCTTCACTCACACATAAGTCCACTTACACAGCAAACACACACTGCTGCAACACTCTACAAGCAAGAACACACATGGCAAGAATGTTCATCGGGGAATATCTCCTCCATGGCACCACCATCTCTAGTGTAACTTAAATGGAAAATGTAGATATCTTCACCCTCTACAACTTTTATTTTAGTGACTTTGGCTAAATCTTGGTGTAAAGAGTAAATGAAAATGGAAATGGTGTGTAAACATTTTCATTTTATAAAGGAAGAAAAAGAAAAATGTGCATGACCGCCTGCGTACATGCACGAATGTCCATTTATTTTGTGTCCAACAGTGTGTATAAATATATAAACCCAATGCTTCAAGGTTAAGAAATCAAAATTCAAGATTAAAGGACAATGGAAAAGATGCTTATGTGTATTAATGGTGTTGCCTGTGTACTTAAATTTTAGTTTGAAAAAAGTTAGTTTTTGCGATACAATGCAACACAATAACGCATTCGCGTACGAGCCACGAGAAAAACATAAAAATACGATTGCGCACATTAATGTAATACGATCACAAAACAATAATAAAATACACAGGTTAACTAATTCTGTGCAGTTTCAAAAATGCCAACGTTTGCCATAAAATAGGTCAAACGAAAATTTAATTATTTTTCAAATTAAAAATTATGGAAAATTTTATAAATTAAATTAAAAATCGGGCAGTTATTTGAAACATAGATTTTATTATATTTTATATTCAGATCTGAATACTTAAATAAATTAAATATTCAAATTCGAAGACTAAAAAATATAGGTCATTACACTAACTCTCACTTCTATACTTAGTTGGAACAATCATTTGAAGGAAGGTGGTCAATATACCCCGTCATAGAAAGATTAATCATATAAATAATGAAAGACATACATAAAGGCCGAGAGAATTCAAACACTCAAATCAAAAAGCATTAAAGGTAATCAACACACCACTAGAAATAAGGTATGAAGATATGTTTGTCATGATATATTTACTCATGAATGAAAGAAATTTAAGTACTACAAGTTTTATACAGAAATAGTTATTCACACATTATTTCTTCTAAATTGAAATTGACTTTTACAACCATCAATTTATAATATAAAACACAAAGTACAAACTTAAGGTTCAAGGGGCTTTAGAATCTGATGATGTTGGTACACTAACTCTTTACTTTTCCACTAAATGTCCAAAGCACAAGAATGGATATTGTTTTATGAAGCTGCATTTTTATACAAAATAGGAGTTCCTCCTATATCTTTAAGGACATCTGAACACCCTTTCAAAAAGAAATGACAATATCTTTAACAACTAGCAACAACATCTTTTCTCTGTCGGTGGTTTCTTTCTAGACTTAAAAATGAAAAATCAATCTTTAAGTCAAAAGTGATAAAGATATCAATTAAATAGTCCACTAATGCATCCAGTTGATAAACCATAGAAGTAAAAAAGTACATTAATACTAATTGAACTTTAAGTTCTTTTACCTCATGTATTAGGGTCTCTACTGAAGAAAAGGGATTAGTGATGTGCTGAAGTGCCACAATAAGGTACTTCTTCAACTTCTTCTCTTTACGATGAATAACATCAAGGGAATCCATCGAGTCAATTTGGGTGGTTATGGCCCATTCAAAAGTTTAATTAGCCCCTCTCAATTGAGAAATCTGATGAAGTTGATTTTTGTTATAGTCTCTAGCTTTGTACCTACTAAGAAAGTCCGTTCTTCTATTTAGAATCAAAAGTTGGAGAATTCATCGGTAAACTTCTTATTCCAACAATCATTTAACTTGTGATTGCATTCAAACTTGAAGGATAGTCTTAATCTACTCAAATTCCTTGATTAATCTTCTAGGACTGAAGGAGTAGACGTAGAAATAAAAGATCTACCACCATGTTTTGAATAACTAGGAGATGAAGAAGACATTTGTAAGGATGCTTTCTTAAAGGAACAATTTAGAGTAGGTGTAGGAACTCATGTTCTCCTTCTATCAGAATGAGTTCATAGGATTGACAATCGTTCCTAAACTTCGTTAAATCAATTTCAAATCATATATCTATTGATTTAGCTCAGCAATCCTAGTGTCATATTCAGATTGTTGATGATGAACACTTGAATTAATTTTTTATTTTAATTCCTAGATCTCTTTGTCCTTAATAGAGATCTACTTTTCGAACTCAAAAATCATTTCTTGAGAGTTTCTTAAAGTAAACTTTGATCATACATATTTGCCATACCACTTATTTGCCTTAGCATTGTCAATCAATCAAGTAGAGAGTGAGAAGGATGATTCTCAATGTTAGAGACTAGCTTAGACTGAATATTACTCAAGCATGGACTGAGCTTGGGATCATCAAGCGATAAAGATAAACCTTGATCCTAAACCCAAAACATAAAGATAATTGAAAATAAAGTTCTTAACAAATTAAGATACAGAATTAGATGTAATATAAATATGTTCAACTATTACTAAACAAAAGATACTTTCCAACAAATCCTTACATTTTGAAAAGGCTTCTTGAGTTTTCTTATAAGAAAAATTGGAAATAGGAAAAGTAGTTGAGAAGGTGTGACAACTTGCTTTTTCGACCCTTAAAAGTCGACACTAATACATTCATGGTATTCAAGTGCCAAGCATCCAAATAGTGTCAGAAAGACAAATTTTTGGGGTAAAAGAAAAGAAATGAATAGAATATCACATCATGACGAGCATCATAATATCCAAATGATCTTTAAAAAAGAAAACTTTAATATACATGCACCCATCAGAGTAAACTAACATATCATCAGCCTGGATGGTTATAACAGCATATCCTTACAAATGATGATAAATACAAACAAGAAATGCAATAGAAATAAAAAATATGTGAATATGTCTTGGAGACATCCAGCTCATCTCCTGAAGCTCCAAAACATCCATAACTCTAGAAATATACTAGGGTTTGACCCAAGTATTATAAGAAAATAACACCTGGATAATTATGGTGAACCGGTGTGAGAAACTCAAATCATTTGGATTATTTAATGTTATAAAACTCTTTAAAGATAAAGGTATCTCGTAAGACCACACTGCAAATAAACACGGACGGGTTTTTTACCTTACGATAACCAAACCATTTTTATTAGAAATCTTATGATATTATAATAATGTCTAGGGTTTAAAATAAATAAATAAATAACATAAATGGAATGTTGGCATATTACATTCTAGCATATTTAGGATACGACTAAGTCCGTAAGGCACGTATTGGAAATGGATTCCATCAACGACAAGGCAACTGGGGTGTCTCCTTTCACAGTACACCTCTAGAGAAAATGTAACGAGGTTATAAACCTTGCAACCCCTACCAACACAGATCGTCATATCCCTTCCTAGATAGTATCCTAGTTGCAGCTTACAACTATACTGGGCCTCTAACATACATGAATCCATAAAAGCTGATCCAGATCTTGTGATGACCATACCCTAATGGTAGCAAACCACATAGCCCCGCTGCATATCCCATGTTTTAGTCACTACCGGGTGTGAGGCTTAAGGCTACGTTTCACGTTTTTAGTAAATCCCACTTGGAATGCTAACACTGCCCTTTAGGCAACAATGAAATAGCAACATTCATCTATACAAGTTGTTCAAAAAATGAACAAACCAAAAGCACTACTTCTACTACATCCTTTTTGGAATTGCCCTTAAGATTAGTAGCAAGGAGCCCTTGCACTTTAAAGAACTCTGCCTTTGACATCCAACATCTTTAAGATGTCCTTAATACAAACGGTTATGCTAGTCTGAAGTGGTTTTCGGATAACACATGTTTATCTGATCCCAATCTCTCTAAACCAACAACTAATAGTTTCAAAACTACCAATATTTGATAGTCGATTATTTAACTATCAAATAAGCCTTTCAAAACTTTAAAACTAGCCAAGACTTCAAACATAAACTTTGGTTAACAATGAAGCTGTTTAAGTTGTGGTATTATTACCTCTCAAACCTTGACTCGACAATATTCTTATCTTTCAGGGTAGGTAGAAGTTTACCTACCTCGAAGCTTAATGACAAGTATAAAACTTCATAAATCCCGTATACTATTCTTTAAAAAAAAGTGTTATAAACCAAACTTCTTTCCACTTTTCCCGAAATTATTTACTATAAAAAGAATGTTATAGTCCATGATCTCCTTCAATTTCTCAAAAACATTTATTACAACAATGGTGTTGTAATCCGTGATTTCTTCCTCTTTTAAAAATACTTCTTAATAAACACTTTAAAACATAGTTTGAAACTTGTATTTAAACATCCCTTTAAAGATGATCGCTTTTAAACAAAACTAAACTTTTGAAAGCAAAGGAGTTTCCTTTATAAAATTTAAACATCTTATTTAATAACTAAAATAAATTCTTAACAATATATTTAAAATTTCAAACTCCTTTTAAAATACTTATACAACTTTTAAAAACACATTTGAAAAGATTTTTAAAATATCTAAAGTAGATAACCTTTTATACTTTACTAAAATCATAGGTTTCCAAAGTGCATATATAGCGACTATCGCTACGTGGACCATAACTTTTGAAACTTTGTTTTGTAAATCAAATTGCTTTTAGACCACACTTCTTTCTTTATTTTAAAACCACTTTAATACCTTTGCAAATAGGTTTGAAAAAAAATCAAAAGTCAAGTTTGGAAAAACATTTTAAAACACCTTTAGAAATCAAACGACAAAGTCACATACAAGAGGGTTATAGAAATCTAGCGCCGCATTTAAACATCCTAGAAAATCCAAGTAGCAAAAAGTATTTCAACAGGAAATCAAAGTCATGAATCACCGTAGCATTTTCAAAATTCGTAAAGAGGCTTCGGGGCAACATCGGCACTTAACAATGCTGCTACTGCATTTTTCACTAAAAAGTTCAACTTTTAAAAACATATCGGTGTTTTACATACCACGTAGCCAAGCTACCGAGCTTTTGGCCTTTAACAAATACAACAAGTATATAAATGAAAATTAAATCAACAATGGCAAGGAATCCTTTAGGATCCCTCTACAAGATTTCTATTTTTTGAAGTGCTTTCGTAGCGATCTATTTGCTACAAAGACACTTCGAATTCCATCACTTTTACTAGTCCCTACTAATCCTTATGTGTTTTAGCTCAAGGCTATACCACATGACCATAGTCATGTTTACAAGTCATTTAAGTCTCTTTCAAAAACAGTTACATATGCCATTCGCTACCAAGCAGGAATCAAATCCAAACAAGCAATATACACACAAGTATAAACAATATAAACAACAATTTATATTTTATAGCATTAAGTAAAATTTTAAAACCATTTTAAAGTGAGTTTAACTCACTTCCTCAAGACTAAACTTCTTGCAAAACAGAAGCATCCTTTCTCGACCAAGAAATACCGAAAGCAACCTCCTTCCTTCATCCTCTTGCTCACGCCCAAGCTCCCTCTAGCCTAGGTGCTCATGGTCATGCCTTAAAAATGGGAATTCTAGCAAAAAGTTTGGATCTTTGAGGTGGTGAGGGTGTGTGTAAGGTTGTTTCAGGGTTGTATAAGAAATTTGAGAGAATTTTGAAGTGGATTGATATGGTTTAGAGAGTAAAAGAAATAGAAATGAAATGAAAAATGTAAAAGTGAAAGTGAGAATATGGATGTGTATGTATAGAAGCAGAAATGTTGAACTTTAAGATAATACTCACCCCACCCCCACCTCATCATGAGTTTGGCCACTAAAAGTCACCCCCTCACATGGACATGTACTCACTCCATATGCTCTTGTACTTCCCTTCATGATGACAAAAAGCACACAAACCCATGCGCATAAAATGTCCACTTTAATTTAATTAATTACTTCAAGAAACTACTAACTACATTAAGTAATTTACTAACTATAATTTAGTGCTAACCACACCTTATTTGTTAAATGTATGTGCACAATATTTGTGTGTGTGCCAAACAACATTTTCAACAACTTTTGTTCGATGAAAATCCAAATAACAATTTTCTATCGCATTTTCAATTTTTCTCCAAACTATTTAATTTTGTAAATGAAATTTCTAAAATGAGTTCACCATCATTATTTATTAATTAAAAGAGGGTTATTTGATTGTTAAAAACTATTAATTTACTATTTAAAGTTTATTAAATATTCTCAAATCAAAGTGAAAAAATTCTGAGTCATTACATCCTTCCTCCCTAAAAGAATTTCGATCCCGAAATTTCATCACCAACAAACAATGAAGAAACAAACCATATTATTGCTTAACATTCTTACTTAAGCCTAAATTATGTGCATAAAACATCTGTATGCAATATCCGACCTGATCAGTTGCTCCTCTCATTCAAACTAGTATAGATAACTTAACTTCTCCATCGCGGAACCCTGATTCGGTTCCTTGATCTAATACTTAAATTTTCCATACATAGTCCTAAACTATGATAGAAAACACTCACATCATCCTAAGAATCCATACCAATTACTCAACGTCGAGAAATCAAGTGAAAACGCCTATTTTGGAATGGTGTATTCATCTAGAAATCCTATGCCAAAACTCTGGATCGATAATCGTCAAGCGAATAAAATGATCCAATTCCAACTTACGGTGTTATCCCTTTAGGACAACATAATAATTATACTACTCCAATTCTTTTACTTCCAAAAATTATTTATGAAAAACATTTCATAAAAACATAACTTAAGTTTTAAACTTGTAAAATACCCTACTATATCCTAAGAGTATATACAACTATCTGATTTAATCTTTTATCTTTTCTTTTTCCTTAAACTCAGATGAAGGCTCGAAATAAATATGGGTCTTAAAAATGAGTCTACCTCTTCGACCTCTTTACTCATCTAGTCTGCTAAGTAACTAATAAGAGTTTGACAATTGTTTTGAATATTATATAAAGAAGTTTATGAATAATTTTGGGTTATTCATAAAAGGAGTTTTAGAAATAGTTTTGAATGTTTATAAAATGAATTTATAAATTGGTTTGGATATCAATAAAGGGAAGTTCTATACAAGTTTTGAAAGTTTATAAAGAAGTTTATATAACCGGGTTTGAATATTTATAAAGAGTCTCATAAATGAGTAAGGAGGTTGATAAATGTTTTGTAAATGGGTTTGGGTTAAAGCAAAAAGGATTTCATGGGTAAGGGAAATTTATAAAAGGATTTATTGAAGATAATTACAACAGGAATTCGAGGTTTGGGTTTCTCGAGGCTGACCTTTTAAAAAATCGTGGTTTAGAGCATTCGTTCCACTCTTTACACCGAAGGAATAGTGCTTAGAGATATCCTTTTCTCCAATTTAAATAATGTAGTTAAATCCTTTTAGAGATTTGTTAATGGGAAATCTTACAAATGTTTTGTGAATATACTTATGTCAGAAAGATAAGTATATGAATGTTTTTGAAAGAGATTTATTAAACAAAGATATGTTTTGAGGCTTAGTGGTTGCTATGGATAAATAAATCTCAAATGGAATTGGTTATTGTTAGTTTATTTGACAGTTAAATAACCGACTATCAAGTTTAACCCAATTTGACTTAGGAAATATGAATGTAAATTTGAGTTCCCCGATGAGGACATGAACACTTACTTCCAAAAGAACCGGGAATGAGTCAACCGGAAATTATCGGTCGTTGATACGAAGAGACTGAGATCAGATATATATTCGTAAACCACTCTGAACCAACATGTACATTTGTGTGGAAGGCATCTTGATAATGATTGAAGATGGTGCTCTTTGAAGTGCAAGGGCTACTGGTACTAATCCTGAGCGTGATTCCAAAATGGACGTAGTAAAGTTAGTGTCTTCGATTTCGTTCAGGCCCAGAACGAACTTGTATGGATGAATGCTGGCATTGCATTGACGCTTGGAGGGCAGTGTTAGCATTCCAAGATGGATTGCTATTCAGAAAGGTAAAACGTAGCCTCAAGCCTCATCAACTGGGAATGACTAAAACAGGGGATATGCAGTAGGGCTATGTGGGTCGCACCCATTGGGTATAACATCACCCTTCTGGATATATACATAATCATCAATGAATTCGTGTACATATGAGCACTCAATTAAAGATTGTAAAGCAACCGGGGTGATGATATATTCGATACTATCCAGCAAGGGCTAGGTCGGTCCTGTGTTGGCAGGGATCATTAGGTATGATCTCGGTACATTTTTCTAGAGGTGTCCTGTGACAGGTAGTATCCTAGTAACCCAGTCATTAGTTGGAATCCCTTCTCAAATACGTACCTTACGTTTTCGATTGTAGAGCCTAGTATGTTGGAATGTGAGATGCAAGCATTTTAGCTATTTTATCTATTTACTTTAAAGCTAGACACTATGATAATATCATTGGATTTTGAAATAAAATGTTTTCGTTATTGTAAGGTAAAAACCTGTCCGTTTTTATGCGCGGTATGGTCTTATGAGATACCCTTTGTTTGAAAAGTTTCAAATGTAGAAATCATTTTGGTTGTTACTTGTTATCGAGTTTAACTAATGCCAGTTTACCAGACTGACCTGGGCGTTATTCCTTGTAATGCTTGGGTCAGACCGAGCATGTTTTCCTAAGTTTAACTGGATACTTTGGAGTTGGAGAGGAGCTGGATGGTCAAGACGTATTCACTTATATTTTTCTTCTGTTGTATTATAGAATCTGTATGTTTTCAATGTAAGGACAGGTTTCTGTAACTGTCCAAATTTAGGATAAGTCTAGTGTACTCTGATATTGTATATATGAATAAAGATGTTTCCTTTTTGTAAAGATTATTGTTGTATTATATATTATTCACTACATTATGAGATTCTGTGTTGTTTAGTTTTCTTATGTCTTCTACCTTCTTCTTTCACCCTAACAAATTGGTATTTCCAACACTTGAATTTTTGGCATGTGATAAGTGGATGTATTAGTGTCAATTTTCGAGGGTCGAAAATCCGGTTCGTTACATTTGGTATCAGAGCTAAAGGTTAAGCGAGAACCTTGGCCCTAGTGGGGTAAACTCATTTGGAATAGGATAAGTGAGACTCTAGAATGAGCCTGAGTGTATTGTAAATATGAGTGTGTATTTGTTAGTGAGTAAAAATGTTTTATATTGTGTTGTTCATCTGTTGAGTAGCTTAAGAATTCTGGTCGATGCGTTTGGCCAACGTTATCGATAGGGATTTCTTAAACACTTGAACAAGTCCAATTGACATAATATTGTTTTAAAATTGGTAAATGGAATAATTACCTAGGATATATTTTATATATAAAGGAATGATTTTCAAAAGTCTATATAGTTATTGATGAGATGTAGGGTTAAAATTGGATTTAGAATAGAATGTGTTTAGTTAAAAGAAAATCTTTAGATGACTTATGAAAATGAAAAGGATTGTGAGAATATTAAATCCCGGTAGCTTTGATGAAGATTTAAATGATTTTGGAAAAGTTGTAGTAATTGTACTTAAAGAGATTTTAATATATAAATATTTTTTAATGGAATTGAAAGTAAAGTTTTCTTTGGATAATTCAGGATGGAGTTTTGATCTGTTTTGTGATAATAGGAATAATGTTCTAAGTGACAATCGAATGTTTGCTTAGGCAGATATGATAGTGCACTTAGTAAATTTTCCTCTTGGTCATTGTACAATCGAAACGAGTTCAAATCCGAATGAATCCAAAGCTAGTGGATGATTTTATTAAAAGAACTATTTATCTATAAATAGTATTGTTTCAAAAGGGAATTTGTGAAGAAAGAAATATTTTTATGATTAACTAGTTCGAGTGTCTTGGAAATGACTAAAAATAGGTAAGAGATGTGTTCGGATGGTAAACACTTCTCTTGAGTATTTCCCTACTTAGTAAAAGGATATATGATACTAATTGGCAGTACCTAGTTTCTTGACATCATTTTAGAGTTACTCGGGCTATATGTATGCTTTCAAAAGGTTTTTTGAAATAAAGCCCGGATATTGTGTTCTCGAATCCCTTAAATGAATAGAGTTTTTTCAAAATAAAAAGATGTCTTGATTAAGAGAGGATTAATAAATAAAGTTTTAAATTTGTTGAACATCCTAGGTTAAGTAAAATCAATTTAAGATTTGAAATTGTATATACTCTTTTGGATATAGAAGAGTAGCATACTAAAATGAATTTGAGTATAGAATGTTAATAAACTTAAGTAATGTTCTTAATTAAAATGGTTATTCTTTAAAAGGGGTAATTATAAAATTGGGAAGTACGAACCAATGGGATTAGTATGTAGGTTGCATGTAGATCATTTTTCCTTTTCACATAGTTCTCGATCCAAGATTCGAGTTCATGACTTGAGGTGTTTCACACCATTCCGAATAGGAATTTATCGCTCGATTTTTGACGGCGAGAGTTGATGAGGGTTCTTATGTGGAACCAAAGGTTGTCTATCATAGTTTATGGCTATGCAAGGAGAACGGAGGTTTCTAATAAAGAAGCCTGATCAAAGTCTGTACTAGGAAGTCAAGTGAGAGATACTAGTTTGGAAGGAAAGTTATGTGTTCAAGTGAGTGATCGAACAAGATTTTTACATAGGAATGATCTATGTACATCATATGGATTGATGAATAGTTTTAAGTATTTCTGGGAATAGGGTTGTGGTATAATTTTGGGGACGAACTTCTTTTAAGGAGGGAAGAATGTAACGACCCACAAATTTATCACTTGGATAAATTATATTTATTTTTAAAATATTTATATATGGGTTTAAAAGTAAGAAATAATCATGTTTTAAGTGGTAAATAATAATAGTTATTTTGTTTGGGAAAAATATTTGTGAACAAATTAACTAGGTAAAATATTGAAAATTTGTAAACTGCTTTTAATTTGAACAAATAAATACATTTTACACCGAAGGAATAGTGCTTAGAGCTATCCTTTTCTCCAATTTAAATAATGTAGTTAAATCCTTTTTAGAGATTTGGTAATGGTAAATCTTACAAATGTTTTGTGAATATACTTATGTTAGAAAGATAAGTATATGATTGTTTTTGAAAGAGATTTATTAAACAAAGATTGTTTTGAGGCTTAGTGGTTGCTATGGATAAATAAATCTCTAATGGAATTGGTTTTTTTTTGTTTATTTGATAGTTAAATAACCGACTATCAAGTTTGACCCTATTTGACTTATGAAGTATGAATGTAAATTTGTGTTCCCTGATGAGGACTCAAAAACTTACCTCCAAAAGAACCGGGGATTAGTCAACCGAAAATTATCGCTTGTTGATATGGAGAGACCGGGATCGGATCTATATCCGAAAACCACTCCGAACCAACATGTATGTTCGAGTGGAAGGCATCTTGATGATGATTGAAGATGGTGCTCTTTGAAGTGCAAGGGCTACTGCTACTAATCCTAAGGGTGATTCCAAAATGGATGTAGTAGAATTAGTGCCTTCGGTTTTGTTCAGACCCATAATGAACTTGTATGGATGAATGCTGGCATTGCATTGAAGCCTGGAGGGGAATGTTAGCATTCCAAGATGGATTTCTATTCAGAAAGGTAAAACGTAGCATCAAGCCTCATCAACCGGGAATGACTAAAACAGGGGATATGCAGCAGAGCTATGTGGGTCGCACCCATTAGGGTATATCATCACCCTTCTAGATATATACACAATCATCAATGAATGCGTGTACGTGGGAGCGTTCGGTTAAAGGTTGCAAAGCAGCCGGGGTGATGATATATTCGGTACTATCCAACAAGGCGTAGGCCGGTCCTATGTTTACAGGGGTCGTTAGGTACAACCTCGGTACATTTTTCTAGAGGTGTACTTTGGCGGGTGGTACCCCAACAGCCTAGTCATTAGTTGGAATCCATTCTCCAAAACGCGCCTTACGTTTTTTTATTGTAGAGCATATTATGTTGGAATTTGAGATGCAAGCATTTCAGCTATTTTATCTATTTACTTTAAACCTAGACACTATGATAATATCACTGAATTTTGATATAAAATGTTTGGTTATCGTAAGGTAAAAACTAGTCCGTTTTTATGTACGGTGTGGTCTTACAAAGATACCCTTTGGTTGAAAAGTTTCAAATGTAGAAATCAGTTTGGTTGTTACTTGTTATTGAGTTTTACTCACGCTGGTTTACCAGACTGGCCCGGGCGTTATCCCATGTAATGCTTGGGTAAGACCGAGCATGTTTTCTCAGGTTTAGCCAGATACTTTAAGTTGGAGAGGAGTTGGATGGTCAAGACGTATTCACGTATATTTTTCTTCCATTGTATTATAGAATCTGAATGTTTGTCAATGTAAGGACAGGTTTCTACAACTGTCCAAATTTAGAATAAGTCTAACGTACTCTGATGTTGTATATATGAATAAAGATGTTTCCTTTTTGTAAAGATCATTGTTGTATTATATATTATTCGTTACGTTGTGAGATTCTGTGTTGTTTGGTTTTCTTCTATCTTCTACCTTCTTTTTTCAACCCAACAAATCGGTATTTCCGGCACTTGAATGTTTGGCATGTGATACAATGGACGTATTAGTCCGAATTTTCGAGGGTCGAAAATCCGGTTCCTTACACTTACTATTTAACATTCTCCGGAGAAAAAGAGTTAATGGACAAAGGAGTAATGTTAACTTTAGAAAACTTCCAACATTCTCTAAGGTGAGGAGCTGATCCAGTTGTTCATGGCATCTTTTGTGGAGTCGTCTGATTAAACCTCCACAATCAGTCTTATGGAGGAAAAATCAATCATAGAAAACCTGATATAAACTAGGTAAAGGCAATCCATGGGTGTGTTCCTGTCTTCAATAAGCATCTAAATGAGAAGAGTAAGTTCCTTGTTTTCTTTTTGAAAGGTTGATTGATACGAGACTTTCGAAGGAGAGGAGCAAACCATTTTTTCTTAAAATCCTCTAGAGATTTCAGACGTCTTAAAAGCCTCATATACTTATCATTAGATTAATTTAAGTCCTTGCAAAGTCTCTCTCCCTCTCTATAGGGTCTTAAAATCTCGTTCTTATTCTTATCTGAATGTATCTCGTAGTAAATTCCATTTTCCCTTCTAATCTAAATTTAAAAATAGGACTTTTAGAGTTTATAAAGAAAATTTAGATTACTAAAAGCAGTTTATAAGTTAAAATACCTGAGGAGAATTCGAAGTGGGTTTTGACTTTGAAGACAAAGCTTTCGTGCTTCGCAAGGATGATTGGTTGAATTTTCCTAAAATTGGATGAGGTTGGAGCGCCAGATGGACTTTTGGGAGGTGGAGTACATCTGATTCTAGGCTCTGTGTTGGAAGAAGGAATATTAGCAGTATATCCAAACTCATTAACAACATCTTGTTCCCCTAAACCATTATTTCCTTGGTCGTCATCTTCGTCTTTTCTTGACATGTCATTCTTAGCATTTCCATCGACTTCGTCGTCATCCTCATCATTACAATCTTCGTTGTCATCGATGTCAGTTTCATCTTCTCCTTTATTTTCTGCTTCGTCTTCACCTGAAGAAGAATCATCAAAGGATAAATACTCCTCGAGATTAATGGGATCATCATCTCAAAATTCTGATAGATCCTCGGGAACTCGATTGAGCATTATGTCAGATTTTGTCTTATAATCAATCCTAGGTAAGTCATGTGTAGGGAAAGCCGAGTCTAGAGACCAATCGGTGTTATCCTTATAAACAATAAACAAGGCTTCCTCGACCATCTATCCTTCCAAGTGGGCAGAAATTGATAAAGAATAAAGAGACCTTAGTTTAAACGACGTTTAAAGAGGTTTTTAACTTATCTATCAAAGCATCCTTTATTCCTACCTTTTCCTTACGGAGCATGATCTTGGACGAAGCTTGTCTTACCCCATCTTTTGCTAATGCAAGGTCCTTTTCCATCGCCTTCATTTTCTTCTCCATAGAGTTTGCCTTATCCTTTTCTATACTAGGAAGGGTCATGGCCCACATATCCTTGATAGCAAATAGAGTTCTAATTCGTAATTATCTTATTCAAGTGCTCTAATGTTGGTAAAGAAGGTTGAATTCAACTCTTGGAGAGATGATATGTGCAGAGTAACATTAGAGAATGATTGTTGCATAAAAAAGATCCACTTCCTAACTTAGAAAACGAATAATGAAACTGTATTAGGAAAAATGATGATAAAAATATATAGAGTTTTATAAATCAAATAAAGAATAATATATACCGAAACAAGCGGATGGATTAGGAGTGAAAGCTGGTCCGAAGAAAAAGTAGAAGGAGAACTTGAGGTACCCAAAGGTGAAATTAAAGGAGAACGAAGAGTAGATAATAACAAATCAATAAAGTTAGATGAGATTCTCATGCTTTTGTTAAAAAGTGGATAATCGATCCCCAGTGACTTATGCAAGTCTGCTAACATATTCAAAAGAGGAGTGCTCATTACATTGGTTTGAGGACTCTTTGGAGGAGAGGCATTAACAGAAGTTGTAGTGGTAGCCGTAGAAATAAGGATAACCTGTGTAGATGAATTACCTTCTTTGAATCTTTTGGGTGAAGAAGATTTAGGAGGGACTTCTAGAAGATTAGAAGATCTTGGATGCTTTCTTAATCTGGAAACTTCGAAAACATCACTAATTGCAGTAACGACAGTTGAAGAAGCTGCTCTAAAAACAAGAATAGATATGGGCTCAGAAGAAAGCTCTATTGAATCTTTTATTAAAGAAGCTAAATTGGTTATACAAACATCTACATATAAAAGGAGGGTAAGGACGAATTATTTTATATAAAGAGATATGATAGTTATAAGACAACGTATATGGTAAGTACCTTGGGAATACTCAGAGTCGTCAAACAATGCACGTTGGATTGGGCTGTTAACAGAAAAAGGTCCTAGCTTGTCAATCACAAGGGATCTATCGCCATGCCTAGCTTTCTTAGTCATTGAGACTTCACCTAAGATCCGGTGAAATGATTGAATAAGAGCAAACTTTTTTAGTTTACCCCTAGTAAGGAGACTTAGTAGATTTTTGGAATGATGAGTACCTTCCCCAAATTTAGGAATTTTTGTTACGACATTGGAATCGATGTCTCATGAAGTGGAATCTACACAAATAAAAGCTAATGGTTAATTTTAAAAAAGGAAAAACTAAATACAAAATAATAAAGAATTGCGTTTAAGCGATGCACTGGGAAGAGAGAATGCTTCGAAGGTATCAAAAGTAAATCATCGTACAAAAAAGAACTAATGACCCCAATCTTTAGTTCTATTAACAACATTTGAGATCAATTAGTATTGATTGCATAGAGAAGGAAGATAATCCTAACAAGTTGATATTTAACTTTTTGAAGAGTAAGGAGAGTAAACAATGTTTCCATATTTAAATCACCCAACCCGAGCTCCTTGAATAATATTTGAAGATAATGGATGTAACTGCATGAGTTGGGAGTAAGATGATTAGGTGCAATCTTTAGGAAAGATAAAACTTTCAAAATTAAGTCATTAAAAAGAAGGTAGCAGGAATGCCATACATGAATGAGCATAAAAGCTAAAAACCCCTTACAAAGCAGTATTGATTCTGTTTGAAGAACTAGAAGCCTTAGTTTTAACTCTGGTGATGCCAAAATGCTGGATAATGGTGCTGATTTCCTCTTAAGAAGTGATGTATGATTGGCAATTAATATAAACTTTTTTCAGACTACTTTGATTTTCTCTATCTCTTGGAAGAACTTGTAGATTCTTTGAAAGCACCCTTTTTTAGTCTAAATGTGATTCTGATGCAAGTAGATAAGTAAAGCACAAAAATGATAATCATGACAATAATAATGATAATGACAACAACTACAATAATTATTATAATGCAATAAATAAATAAATATAGTACTAACAAATGTCAAAGTTATGATATCCAACAACACACTTAGGATTCAAGGGTTGTCAAGTATTAAAAATCAAGAAATTATTATTTTCCACTCACCCAACAACAAAGAATTTAGAAAAAACAACTGGTATATACATAATTTTCGAACATCAATAATTTAACAGTCAAGAATTAAATTACAAAGTTATCAAGTGTTAAATGTCAAGTGCTAAGCCCTCGATTGCTAAAGCTTATAGCCTATCGAGTATTAAAACTCGCAATTTATTGAGTATAAGCTATTCAGTATAAAAACTTGCAACTATCGAGTATTAAGCTATCGAATATCAAAGCTTATAGCCTATCGAGTATTAAGCTATTAATGATGTAAGAATATATGTAATGCCCTGGCCCAGTAATCATGCTATTAGAGGGAGGTTGTCGTCTGAAAGCATGGAGTAAAGGACATGATAGGAGAGATCTCTCGTATATATTTCCTTATGTCTATACGAATACGTGATAACATATACCTGAATCTCTGCAAAGCACGTATCTCATCTCAGCACAGAGTAATATACACGAGTTTCCCAGGGTGAATAATATAAAGATAAGATTACATAAAATAAAGCATCAACAACAACGTGGTTAAAAAGTTGCACATAGATACATATAGATCACATCTTTATATACAACTGATGCCAACATCCAGTTATAGACACCATCAAAAAGACACATACATAACTATGCACATGGTCACCATCCCACTTAAATACTAGAGTACTATCCTGAAGTCTCGAATGATCTAGTCGAAGATTACCTCATCTTCTACAGCAAGTACGGCAAAATATGAGAAATGGAATACTATATCTAGACCATACGCATTCCTCTCCAAAAAGCGCAAGATAGAAACTATATCGTGAAAGTACATCCTGAAATACAACCTCATTATGACCCAAGGTTGTTAAACAAATAACAACCCAGGTCGGGCTAGGAACTAGCTGTGAGTAAACTCAGGTATCTAATAATAAAAGAGAACATAACAAAATCATCATATTAATATGTCAATTACCCAACCCATGTGTAGGTATCATATATAAATCATGTTACAGGTGTTCTGTTTCTATTTGATTTAACCACAATCGCAAATCTACTCAATTGTGATTCTCCCTAATCAGAAGTTATTAATATCACATTGTATAATCATATAATAGTGATAAATTTAATCAACCACTAGAAATTGAATCGGCACCCAGTGATACCCAGTACCACCTACGACTCAATATACCAAAAACCGAATAAACACTTAGTGATAATGAATATCACCTATGAACCAACATTGTGGGTGCCCCCTGTTTGTACCAAAAATGGGCACAACACTCTTCGGAAGTTTTTGAAGAGATAAAAGTGAAGAAAGAAAATTAAGCTGAGGATTATCTAACAAAAACTCCAAATAATAGAAAATAAATTGCATAGAAGACAACAATTTAGAGTGGTTCGGCGTTTCGCCTACGTCCACTATGAAGTTTGATGATTTTATTGCTCGATACTTCAAGATTACAATTTCTTATAATGTAGTACAACTGATTTTATGAGCTAAGTCTGAATCTAAGGCAGCAGTGGTGATGTTGAGTAAATCTGGCAGAGTCTGGGCGCTCTTTAGCTCTCAAAATTGTCCGACCTCTTTTCTGAATGACCAGAGGCTCTATTTATAAGTGTAGGACGCTGATATTTCGCCTAAATTTCGGGAGACCACTTCTGGCACGTAAGGGGGCCCACACGCCCGCCTTTAGGAAATCTGGGCCCACTTTGGGATCGATTCGAAATCCATTCGTATTGATCAAGAAAACGTCCAATCGAGCTGAAATTTGGTGTGGACATTCTTCAACATGTGCACAAGCTTCTGTGAAAATTTCATAGCATTTGGACTTATAGATCTCGAGTTATGATCGATTCGAATTGGTGTTTCTCGGCAGGCTGGTTCGTTCGAATCGATAAGATCGAATCGATCACTTCGAATCGATCATGGTACATGACTCCGTGATGACGTGGAGCGAGATTTTAGCTTTGATCCGCTTTATTCGCCTATTTGATCGAGTCGTCCCAGAGAATTCGCTGCTTTGACTCGATGGATTCGAAGACACCAATAATCCCTGGATTCGAGTGACGCTTTGTTCGTATCGATAGCGATATGTTTCAATCGATACGAAGTCAACGTAGCTGGATGGATTCGATGGAAGGCACTTATGCATGGATTCGAAGCAGAGCATCTTGTTGGGTACGAAGCAGGATGTCTTTATGGATACGAACTAAGGATAACTGAAGGATTTGAATATGGATTCGGGCGATGGATACGGAGCGGGGGTTGGGCGATCGATACGAAGCTTGACCACCTGATCGATTCGGAGCAAACAGTCGTTGATGGATTCGAACATAGGTTTCACCTATGGATTCGAATAAGGGAGGATCTCCTTCATATCGAATCGATCATAACTCCAGTATACGAACTCGGATTGACCTGAAACTTGGACCGTTGTCTTGCATGGCTGTGTTTGTCAAGTCTCATCAATTGTAGCTCGATCCGGACTCGGAAAAAATTCATCGATATCCATGACGAGTGACTCCTGGTTTTTAGTCAGTCCCTTGGTATCTCGGCCTTGCCAAAAAGTGGGATAACATTTGCCCCTCAAAGTACGTCTTGTGTAAACATGGCGTGCTTTGAAAAGTTGCAGTCTTTCATGCTGAATATTTTCGTTCAATTGGTTACTTGACGGTCGTCTTTTAGTTGTTTTGTCGTAATCTTCTTTTAAACAAACGTTCAACCATCACGCTTTGCTTTGATAGACACGAAAATCTTTGATGGATACGAATAGTGGCTTCAGCCTGGTGGGTGCAGACGTTGGTTTCGTCTTGGTCAAATGCTCAGGTTGACGGATTCGAATAGAGCTATTCGAATCGATGTAGTTGAATGATCTCTGGATCTATTTAACATTATTCTTCGTATTGCTTTTTGGTAGAGTCGAAGAGATGGATTCGAAACGCGGCTCTTATGCAGGCATCTACCTCCATTTGAATCGACTATGGCTCTCTAGTCTATGGATCCGAATCGAGCGCTTTGAATCGATTACTAGTTCCATCGGCTACTACTGGTTTCGCCTACTGGGATACGAATCATCCTAGAATTCCTATAAATACTGGGACGCCATGCACTTTTCACTTTTTTACTTTTGCCTTCGTCTTCACCTTCGTATCGCTCCAGAGACCAAGAAGAAAATCGCTCTTCGCCTTCGTATCGACCCGGTGACCAAGAAGAAAACCGCTCTTCGCCTTCGTATTGACCCGGTGTCTAACTCCTTCGATTCAATTACACATCTAGGTAGATAACCCAACTATGTAATCGAAGTTCTAAGATCTAAAATTCTCCCTATTTCCATTCGTGTTCGTATCGATCTTGATGGAGTCGAAATCAGGGATAACACCAAGAAAAACTAAATAGAGGAGAAGTATGGGAGAGAAAGTCGGAGCCTTCCCTTCGTGTCGATCTTAGAATGACGGCAATCGAATCGATCTGGGAGATGAAACTTTTCAATGGCTACCGTATCGATCTGGATGAAGGAAGTGGAGGTTTATGTTCGAATCAATCACAGATGGTGCGTCCTCGTATCGATCCATAACGATCGATACGTGAAGTTGCCCTCAGACAATCGATTCGAAGGTTTTGTGTATATGATCGATACGAAGTTTAAGCCACTTAGCTATTTTGAAGTTTTATTTCCGGAGATCGATTCGAAGGCCAGACTTCTGATGGATACGAAGTTTGAGGGTTCTTGATCAATTCGAATTGTATTGATTCGACTAAGATCGATTCGAAACAATGCCCCTCAAATCGACTCGAAATTTTTGATTCCAACCTTGATCGATACGAACAATTCTTCATGGATACGAAAACTTCACATAATTAATGGCATTATCCCGACGAGCTTTATCTCTGCATATTTGACTCGAACTTACATATTGCACACATGACTGCCCTTCGAAGCTCGTCGATGGAACTGTACCTTGACAAATAAAACTGCAACATGAATTAACCTTCGTGGGGTTGAATGATAGGTTATGACGGTCAACGATGACGGTCACACCGAACAGATTTTGATATTCTCGTTGTTTGCATATTTTCTTCAATTCTGCTGAATTTCCCAAGTATTAGCTGCACTTTACTGCACAACACTTTCACGCACTTCATACTAGGAAATGAACGGGTTTAACATATGCTTAACACTGATTTCTGATAAGTAGTCAGTTATGGAGTCTTCGAGTTCTCAGCAGCAGGAGATTCAAAGTTCTCCCCCTCTGGTCCTTGTAATTCCAGATATCCCAGTGGAGATAGTAGATCCAGCTCCTGACGAGCTACAAGATGCTATATTTATTAAGAACCCTATAGACTCCGTTCAATCCAATATTTCCGAAAAATTACTGGGCAGGATATGCACGAGACATAATATTTCTTTGGATGATGCGTTGTTGCCGGGACCTAGTGACAGACCTCACTGTCCGCCCGAAGTGTATACCGCTTTCTATCGACATGCTTGTGCGGCCGGAACACTCCCTCCATTTAATCAATACATTAGGGAGATGCTATCATTTCTTGGAATCTCTCCCTCTCAATTACATCCCAATGGGCACGCGCTACTGAACAGTGCATTTATTGTATTTATGGAACACCTCTTCCGCCCTCCAAGGCCGACAGAAATCAGATATCTATTTAACTTCAAGAGCAGAGGCGATAGTCCGTCTTTTACATTTTTGGAGGCAGTGAGAAACTGTCAATTTATTACCGGAGCCTGGACCAGACTTAGTTACTTCAAGTATGAATGGTTTTATGTCCGGTGTCCTCCTGGTTTTGCTAGGCGATGGTTGTCTAGACGTAAGTATCGTAACCTGTTGACGATTTCTTTGACTAATAGCTTTTTGGCATTGGTATTGACATCCTTTTTTTCTTATAGCCATTATCTCCAGACCCGACGGCGGGTATTACAAGGGCATGATTCGGAGCCTTCAAGAGATCCCGAGCGATGCGGGACACATCGACTTGGTGTTGATTGATTATAACTTAAGGACTCTTGGCTTGATTGAAATGAATCAGAGCATAGTCATCGAAGGGATGCTAAAGCCCGTCTCAAAGAAGAAGAAAAAGAATAAAAAGAAGAAGAAGAGATCAAAGAAAACGCTCGGAGTTGTGATAACTGAAGTGAGCGACGAAGAAAGGACTCACACGGACGTAGAGCCGATGGCCGATCTTTCGGGAAATTTTGAAGACTTGGGAGATAGACGGAAAAGCAAGACCGTCGTTTCCAAAAAACTTAAACCTAATAGATGGAAGTTTGTAGATGTGTCTCCTCCCACTTCCGGAATCAAAATTTCCGAGGCCGCTCCTTCTCAATCGAGAGATACCTTCGAAGGGCTTGGTGATATTCCCATCCCGAATTATATATCTATTCATCACAATCCCGGGTTGGAAGAATTTCAAGATGTTTTAAATATGAGCGAGCCCTTTCCTTTGAGGGCGGTCAACACTTCCGGTTGGTCAGGGGGTTTACACATTTACACACACTTCCACAGCACTACACGATTACTGCATATTGAACATTGCTTTTGTAGGATTCTAAACTGCAGTTCCTTCTTATCGCAGGTGAGATGTCAAGTCGTGGATCCACTTTAGATAGACTTCGCAACGTACGCCGATCTTCCTCATATTATGAGTCCCGCTGGAGGGAATCGGATAGGGATCAGGGACGAGGCTATACCAGCCAGGAGCGTTACGACAGAGACCGGGATTATTGGCGCGGCCATTCTGGTCAAGATCGTACTGACAGAGATAGGAGCTATCAGTATCGGCCGCGATCTCGTTCTCCTCCGCCTCCTAGGGCCCCTATAGATCCTCCTGAGTCTTCGCAGCAACAACAACCTTCTCAATCTTCCCGGCCCAAAACTCAGCGGCAAAGGGTTGAACCGCAGACAACTGTCATTGTTGAACAAGCTCCGGCTGAATTGACAAGTGAAGGAGCCATCAAGCTTGCTCAAATGAAAAAGGACTTTCCAGAAATTTGTCTGGATGCATATGTCTTCCCTCCTCATCTCAAGAGGATTCCTCCGGATGCCGAGAATACCGCTCATGACTATATCCGTGACTTTTATGCTCAATATAAGGAGTGGTACAAAGCAGCTGTAAAAGCTTCAAAAGTGGCTTTCGACCGGGCAAAGATTATTGAGCAGCGTGATGCTGACATTGTCAAGAAAGACCGCATCATTCAGTCGAGTCGTCTCGAAGTGCAGAACTTCAAGCTCTTAAAAAGCATGACGAGGCCGTGGCTAAAATGGCAAGGATGCAGCAGGCACATTGTGCCTTAGTAGAAGGGATGGGCCATCGTTATACCACCGTTGTAGCTGAATGGGACGCTGCCGTTAAAGAGCTGAATGAGCTTAAAGCCAAATTCGCCGAGGTGGTGAAAGAAAAAGATGATGCAAACACCGCCGCCCAGGACGCATGTGATCAAGCTGTGTCACTCCGAGCTGAACTTACTGCGGTGGCGGCGAAGACTAAGTCTGTGGAGGCAGAAGTTGAGGAAAAGATTATGGCGTAGCAGTCTAGGATGGAAGCTGATTTCGATGCTGGTCACTTATAACGCCAACGTGCTGGAGCATAGAAACTTATCTTGGCTTGGAGATGACTCTATGATTTTGTACAACGCCTGGACTAGGCTGGTGGAGGAGAAGAAAGCAGCGCATCCGGATGAAGCACTGGATGATTTCGAGCTTGAGACGCGCTTGCTTTCTGAGGAAGAGAAGAAAGTTCTCCACGAGGCGATGATTTCCGTGGAGAAAGAGAGGCTTAGTGTTCGGCAGATTGAGACCGGTGAGGGGTCGGGGATCGAGCATCATGAAGCAAGTGCCGGAGTTGTAATTCTGACATTGCCCGAATCCACTGGCACGGTCGATCCCCAGTCTGTCCCCGCTTATAACCCCGATCAGCCGCAACTGTCTCCTGTTGATCCCCCTGCCTCTACACCTGCCCATGCTTCGGGTCAGACGAAGGAAGGTATTTGAACTCCTCCCGTATACACTTAGTATGGTGGATCTGAAGCAATACACTTAGCTAACAATCTTCGCTTTTTCACATTTTAGTGACCGAAGCCGTTATCTCTGCACCTCCTGCCTCTCAAGTTTCTTATCAAGCGCCAGGGGCTATTGTCACCGGGGCTATTGTCACCGAGGCTATTATGACATCTACTGTGGTCGGCGAAGAGGGAGAAACGAGCATGTTATCTTTTGATGCTCGGATGATTGAGGAACTCCTTAGTCAACCCAACGATCCCTTCGCATTCCCATCTTTCGCCATGAGTGGAGTTACTCCAACTACTAGCTCCTTCATGCCAGCCATTAGTACTTCCAGTGCGGCCCAAGCATCTCGTGTGGATGAAATTCTTGCCGAGATCGATGCTGAGATGACATCAGTGACGGCAGGCATGAATCCGTCTGGCCCTGCTCCACTAATGATGATATCGCCGGGCGGCACTGTGGTCATTGCGCGCTCCTGCCCCACTTCCTGTTACAGCTCCTATGCCCCTAGTTCCATCTTCCAAGAGAATCTTTGTCGCCTCAAGCTTCGAGGAGGATGTGGACATTATGCCGCAATCGGAGGACAAAACTGAGAAGAGAAAAAGATTGAGGAGGAAGTCGGGTAGCGGATCCAGCGGAACTACCCCGAAAAAGAAACCGAGGAAGAAGAAAGATTGAGCGCTTCTTCAGCTTGCTTTGTCATATTCGGGGGTAGCATTTTTTTGTCTTTTTGATTTTTCATAGCCGTGTATAGATGCGGGCTCGGCCCTCGCTAGTAGGAATTTTTTGAACCAGCTTGTAATTGGACTTCTTTTGTTGATAATCGAAATGAAAACATATCTTCTTTTGTCTTCAAATCAATATTTGTTTTGGTTCTGCCCCCAACCTTGGGAATAATGCCGCAATAGTTGCTAACGCTCATACCCAACTCACGCTCTCGGAGTACTTTGGGGTTTGTTTTATGTTTGTGCTCCACCTCGCATTCTTTGAATGTGGAGTTGATTAACGTTTATACTCCGTCTCGCACTCTGGGAGTACGGAGTTGATTAATGTTTATACTCCATCTCGCGCTCTGGGAGTACGGAGTTGATTAATGTTTATACTCTGTCTCGCACTCTGGGAGTATGGAGTTGATTAATGTTTATACTCCGTCTCGCACTCTGGGAGTACGGAGTTATTTAATGTTTATACTCCGTCTCGCACTCTGGGAGTACGAAGTTAATTAATGTTTATACTCCATCTCGCACTTTGGGAGTACGGAGTTATTTAATGTTTTTACTCCGTCTCACACTCTGGGAGTACGGAGTTAATTAATGTTTATACTCCGTCTCGCACTCTGAGAGTACGGAGTTATTTAATGTTTATACTCCGTCTCGCGCTCTGGGAGTACGGAGTTATTTAATGTTTATACTCCGTCTCGCACTCTGGGAGTACGGAGTTATTTAATGTTTATACTCCATCTCGCGCTCTGGGAGTACGGAGTTAATTAATGTTTATACTCCGTCTCGCACTCTGGGAGTACGGAGTTAAGTGATGGATTGTGGTGTATCAGCCTATTTTTTGCCTTGATGTGATGGCTTGCCCCCGAGCTCGGGTTTCACTTAGTGAGTGGTCGGTCGTATCACAACCACTCCCTACTTGGATAAATTCCACTGTGTGATGGAATTTAGCTCTCCATGCATCGTGATATTGTGCATTGTATTCATTGAATCATAGCTCTGGCTCGAAGAAATGACAATTTATTGCTGAAATAAGAAAATATGGCACAGTCAGTTGCCTTATTACAAATTCTAATTTCGAAATGCAAAAATAAACTGCTAAATGGAAAAACATAACAAAATAAATAAAGCCTGTCATGTGTAGTAGCGACGGAGACTCTCGCTGTTCCAGGCCCTTGGCAAATCAAGACCGTCAACGGTCGATAGTTTGAATGTGCCATCTCCGAGTCTTTGTTTAATCACGTAGGGTCCTTCCCAATTCGGTTTCGTGTGTGAAGGAACTGGATAGATTCTCTTGAGAACGAGATCGCCGAGTTCAAAAGTTCGAGGTTAAACTTTGGCATTGTACAATCGGGCGACTCGACTTCGATGTGTGGCTGCTCTCAAATCGGCCTCTTCTCGCTTCTCATCTAGTAGATCCAAAGATTCAGCAAGCAATATAGCGTTTGTTTTCGGATCATAATAAGTCACGCGATGAGAAAATACTTCCATTTCGACTGGAATTACGGCTTTAGAGCCATAAGATAGGGAAAACGGGTTGTGTCTGGTTGCGGTCTTGTGAGTCGTTCGATAAGCCCATAAAGCCATAGGCAGTTCGTCAACCCATTTTCCCCCGGCTTTCTCCAGTCGTTTCTTTAGAATGGATTTTATGACTTTATTAACAGCTTCAACCTGACTGTTTGCCTGAGGGTGTGCAACTGCCGAGAATTTCTTATGGATGTGAAACCGTTGACAGAAATTCTTGAATTCCATACTGCTGAATTGGACTCCATTATCGGTGATGATGGTATTCGGGAGTCCAAATCGATAGATGATGTTGCGAACTACGAAATTGATTACTTTCTTTGTTGTAATGGTTGCAAGGGGTTCCGCTTCAGCCCGCTTGGTGAAGTAATCAACCGCAACAATGGCATATCTTGCCCCGCCTTTAGCCAGTGGTAGCGTGCCGATGATATCGATGCCCCATGTCGCAAACGGCCAGGGACTGACCATTTGGGTTATCTTAGTTGGTGGGGCTCTTGGAATTCGGGCGTGTTTCTGGAACCTATCGCACTTTCTGGCATAGTTTGCTGCATCTCGGTTCACTGTCGGCCAGTAGTATCCATATCGGAGTATTTTCTTGGCGAGAGCTTGCCCATCGATGTGATCGCCACATTCTCCTTCGTGTACGTCATGTAACACTCGTTTGATTTCATCGTGCGCGATACATCGGAGGAGAGGAACAGAGTATCCTCTTCTATACATGACACCATTCTGAATGACGAAGCGCGAAGCTTTTCGCAAAATTTGTCTTTTCTCGTTTCTATGTTCAGGCAACGTCCCATTCTCGATGTAATTTCGGTACGGAGTCATCCATGATTCTCTACTGGGAGCGGTTTCAAACACAGAATTCGTTTCTATTCGATCGATGCTTGGGGAGGACAAAGTTTCGACGGGGACAAGTCCCATTTGCTGTGCTTCACCTGTGCTGGCTAACTTCGCCAATGAATCGGCTTTTTGATTGCGTCGAGGTATACAATAAACGGCATAATAATCAAACTGATTCAGTACTTCCTGAACTCGAGCTAAGTAAGCAGCCAGCCTTCGATCTCTCGCTTGATACTCTCCCCGTACTTGACACACGACTAACTGTGAATCATAATAAATTTCCACAGCGATAATTCTCAAATCTTTGGCAAGTTTTAGTCCAGCTAAGAGGGCTTCGTATTCAGCTTCATTATTGGTTGCATGAAAACCAAACTTCAAAGCATAACATACAGATCGGCCTTCGGGAGTTTCAAGTACTACACCAGCGCCCGAACACCGGTCGTTTGATGCACCGTCAATATACAGCTTCCAGATGTATTCGGGGGATTCACTGGTTTCGGGCAAGTCTTCTGGAACGGTAAATTCAGCTATGAAATCAGCTAGGACTTGTCCTTGAATGGCTCGTCTTGGAGAGTAAGTAATATCAAACTGGCTTAGTTCGATGTTCCACTTGAGTAACCTACCAGACGTCTCAGGCCGCGTAAGGACCTGTCGTAACGGCTGGTCGGTGTAAATAATAATAGGATGTGCCTGGAAATAGGGTCGGAGTTTCTTGATGCGATGACAAGGCAATTAGCCAACTTCTCTAGTTTCGGATAATTTCTCTCAGCTCTAGTCAATCGTTTGCTGACGTAGTAGACTGGTTTCTGCACTCGGTCTTCTTCCCTAACTAGAGCAGCGCTGATTGCATGCTCTGATACTGCCAGATAAAGGTACAACTGCTCGTGGTCAACTGGTTTTGATAAGATCGGTGGTGTGGAAAGATGTTGAACCAGCGATCGGAATGCGTCTTCACACTCCATGGTCCATTCAAAGTTTCGCTTTCCTTTCCGGATCAGATCGAAGAAAGGAATGGTGGATTTTGAAATGAACCTGCTCAATGCTTCTACCTTCCCGTTGAGACTCGCCTAGATCTTTTCAGGATTTGCTTCTATTCCTCAAGCGTTAACGATGAACCCGAGGAACTTTCCAGATGCGACCCCAAAATGACACTTTAACGGATTGAGCTTCATTCCATATTCTCGAAGGATGCTGAACATCGAATTTAAATCTCTGACGTGATCTGTGGAGAATCGAGACTTTACTAGCATGTCATCCACATAAACCTCCATGGTCTTCCCGATCTGGTCGGTGAACATCCGGTTGACCAAGCGTTGGTACGTTGCTCCGGCATTTTTTAGACCAAAAGGCATGACTCTGTAGAAGTAGAGTGCCAGATCGGTCATGAAACTGGTTGTTCTTGATCAGGCAAATGCATAGGTATTTGATTGTAGCCAGAATAAGCATCCATGAAAGATAATAACTCATGTCCAGCCGTTGAATCTACGAGCTGGTCAATTCGAGGAAGTGGAAAACTATCCTTTGGACAAGCCTTGTTTAAGTCAGAATAGTAGATGCAAGTTCTCCATTTCCCGTTCGGTTTTCGAACCAATACTGGATTTGACACCCATTCTGGATACAAAGCATCTCGGATGAAACCATTTGATTGTAACTTATCAACCTCCTCTTTAAGGGCGGCAGATCTCTCTGGATCCATACCACGCTTTTTCTGTTTGATCGGGACATACCGCGGATCAATATTCAGGGAGTGCCTTGCGATGTCCGGTGAGATCCCGCACATATCAGAGTGTGTCCGGGCGAAAACGTCGAAACTCGCCCGGAGAAATTCAACCAATTCCTGTTGTGTATGTTTTCCTAGTTGAGATCCAACTTTTTATACTTTCGAATCATCATCCTCACTGATTGGGACGTCCACAGTCAGTTCGGCTGGGGAAGCTTGATTCTCTTTAGATTCGTCTTTATCTTCGTTGTCTCTAGGGTCAAGATCTTTAAGGAATTGGTCGTGGTGCCCGGGCCGGGGCCCAGGCACTAATTTTCAATCATCAGCAAAACGGACGCAGTGAGATTCCTCTATGCCCTTTTCATTTCTCCTTTCTCTGCGCCTCGCGCAGTTCAGCAACATAACAGGCTCTTCCTACTGCCTGATCTCCTTAAATGACTCCAATTTCGTGATCAGTGGGGAATTTTAGAGTTAAACACCATGGGGAAATGGCTGCCCTGAACTCAGCAAGGGCCGGTCGGCCCAAAAACACATTGTAAGGTGAATCAATATCTAAAACGACAAACTGCAACATCCGGACTCTCCGGCGTTCTCCAATCCCCAATTCCACTGGCAGTTCCACCACTCCAGTGGGTATTGTAGCACTTCCATTGAAGCCGTGAACTCGAGATTGGCAAGGTTTTAAGTCCTTTGCTTCCATTTTCATTAAATCATAGGCTCGTTTAAGCAAGATGTTTACGGAGCTCCCACTGTCAACCAGGATCCTCTTCATCCAAGCAGGACCTACCTGGGCAGATATGACCAGTGGGTCGATTGTTGGGGCTTCGATCTTATCAGCATCCCTGCTTCTAAATATGATATCATCAGACATTGTTCTCTGTTGTTTAGCCGGGGTTCCATCTTCACAATTACTGCAGCATTCGAAGTCTGCATGCCTGATAGAGCTGGCATACGACTCCATTTCTCTCCATCTTCTGTCTGCTGGATGAGGACCACCACTTATTGTATTTATAACTTGCCTTCCGCCCGTACGAGCGGGTTCTTCCTGTCTTTCCTGATTTTGCACACGATTTTGGTTTGAAGGGCCCGCAACACCAGGCTGCGGCGTTCGCACAAACTGGTCTAACTTTCTTTCCCTGATCAACTTCTCAATGAGGTCCTGCAAATGTCGACACTCATTGGTATTGTGGCCATAACTCTCGTGAAATCTACAAAATTTTCCTGTTTGAATCAGCCTCTCTGACGATTGCTTCAGAGCAGGCTTCTTATATTGCACAGTGTTGCAAGTCTGTAGGTACACATTTTCCAATGACGTATTCAACGGTGTGTAATTATCAAACATTGGAGCCCTACGTCGTGGGCCTCGGTTTTGATCTCTCTTTTTATCCTGGCTATTGTTGCCTCGCGGCTGGGTCTGTTTGTTCTGTATATTCAACTGAACTTTTCCGGACCTCTCACCGGACTGCTTAACTGCTACATTACTTTGTATTCCTTCGATTCTGGGCATCGCATCGTCCTGCTTCCTAGACCGTTTCGCGTTCTCTTGCCGTAAGAATTGAGCGGCTTTGGAGTAGAAACGGTCCAACGATGCGGGTGGTTTCCCAGCTAACCAATTTCCAAACTCAGAATCGGGATCGATTCCATTGGTTAATGCCACCAAGATTGAGTTATCGTTAGGATTACTAATCTCGACACATGCCGCGTGGAATCTTTCTAAATAACGTCTGAGTGTCTCTCCCTTAGCTTGGGTGATGCTAGATAGGGTGTTAACGTCTTTAGGTCTAGCGACATGCATACGGAACTGTTCGACAAATTTCTTAGCCAGCTGATTGAACGAAGAGATAGATCTAGGCGGTAACCTTGTGAACCACATTGTTGCGATTCCTCCCAAAGAGATGGGGAAACTTCGGCATTTTACTGCATCATCAGCCCTTGCGGCGCTCATTGACCACTCATATTTCAAAATATGTTGATTGGGATCGGAATTTCCTCCGTACATAGGGAGAGTTGGCATTCTGAATCGCCGAGGAGGTTCAGCGTATAATATTTCGTCTGTGAAAGGAGTATGGCTACGGGAGATTCCCCAGTCGTCATTGGTGAGCCCTTGACTTTCGCGAATCATTTGACGTATCATGGCGGAAATATCGGGCATCGTCGCATTCTGTGCATGCTGAGCTAAGGTGTGGTCGGGTTCCACATTGCGAGTTTGAATCGGACGCTGTCGACGGTCCAAATCTCGCCTCCTTGGCTCGGCATCTTCCGGGACGTATGGTTCAGGAGTACGCCCACGTTGCTGATTATTCGGATCTGACAGATTTCGGGTATCAACCCTTGTTTCTACTGCGGCGGTTGCAGTACGATTGTCTGCGGCATACTATGGAACAGCACCTCCTCGTGACGAGGGCCCGGCCTGGAAGCTAGTTGACGGTCTGACCTTCAATTGTCCTATAGTCAAGGCAGGTTGATATCCGGTAGCTTGTGTGTGACTTGCGTCCAATCGGGGATGTGTAGATCTGCCGTGATAGTCAGATGAAGCAGAACTTTCAGTGGACAAGTGGGAAGCATCATCCCTCCTAGTCCTCCTGTGCCTTCGGCGGTTTAATTGGTTGGTCAATTCAGCGTTAGCGCGTAGCTGTTCAGTTAACTGTTGCCGACTTTGAGTCAGTTCTTGAAGCAACACTTGAAACTCTTGTCTGGTGACTGGTCCTGATGGATCCGAGTGAGCAGTGTTGTCTTGATTGGATGGAGGCAGCTGCGTAGGATTCTGTCTATCCCGACCTTCTTGATCAGCAGCTGTGGAAGCGGTTCTTGTGCTAACCATTTTGAGTGGTGGATTCCTTTCCTAGACTTTATGCAAATCTGAATAGAATGGAAGGATTCTGGATTAGAGATCTAGATCTTCCTCTTGGATTTACGCAATCCGGTATCGATGGTAGATCCAAGGAGCAGGAGAAAAACCTGGTTCTCTCAGTGAAAGCACCAAAGTGTTTGTACCAAAAATGGGCACAACACTCTTCGGAAGTTTTTGAAGAGATAAAAGTGAAGAAGAAAATTAAAACTGAGGATTATCTAACAAAAACTCCAAATAACAGAAAATAAATTGCATAGAAGACAACAATTTAGAGTGGTTCGGCATTTCGCCTACGTCCACTATGAAGTTTGATGATTTTATTGCTCGATACTTCAAGATTACAATTTCTTATAATGTAGTACAACTGATTTTATGAGCTAAGTCTGAATCTAAGGCAGCAGTGGTGATGTTGAGTAAATCTGGCAGAGTCTGGGCACTATTTATCTCTCAAAATTGTCCGACCTCTTTTCTGAATGACCAGGGGCTCTATTTATAGGTGTAGGAGGATGATATTTCGCCTAAATTTCGGGAGACCACTTCTGGCACGTGAGGGGGCCCACGTGCCCGCCTTCAGGAAATCTGGGCCCACTTTGGGATCGATTCGAAATCAATTCGAATCGATCAAGAAAACGTTCAATCGAGCTGAAATTTGGTGTGGACATTCTTCAACATGTGCACAAGCTTCTGTGAAAATTTCATAGCATTTGGACTTATAGATCTCGAGTTATGATCGATTCGAATTGGTGTTTCTTGGCAGGCTGGTTCGTTCGAATCGATAAGATCGAATCGATCACTTCGAATCGATCATGGTACATGACTCCGTGATGACGTGGAGTGAGATTTTAGCTTTGATCTGCTTTATTTGCCTATTTGATCGAGTCGTCCCAAAGACTTCGCTGCTTTGACTCGATGGATTCGAAGACACCAATAATCCCTGGATTCGAATGATGCTTTGTTCGTATCGATAGCGATATGTTTCAATCGATACGAAGTCAACGTAGCTGGGTGGATTCGATGGAAGGCACCTATGCATGGATTCGAAGCAGAGCATCTTGCTGGGTACGAAGCAGGATGTCTTTATGGATACGAACTAAGGATAACTAAAGGATTTGAATATGGATTCGGGCGATGGATACGGAGCGGGGGTTGGGCGATCGATACGAAGCTTGACCACCTGATCGATTCGGAGCAAACTGTCGTTGATGGATTCGAACATAGGTTTCACCTATGGATTCGAATAAGGGGGGATCTCCTTCATATCGAATCGATCATAACTCCAATATATGAACTCGGATTGACCTGAAACTTGGACCGTTGTCTTGCATGGCTGTGTTTGTCAAGTCTCATCAATTGTAGCTCGATCCGGACTCGGACAAAATTCATCGATATCCATGACGAGTGACTCCTGGTTTTTAGTCAGTCCCTTGGTATCTCGGCCTTGCCAAAAGGCGGGATAACACCCCCACATGATCTACAATATTATACATGACACTCCTTGGTCTACTCTAGACTACACAAAAATACTCCTCTATCTATCATCTCATTTAAGTCATGTAGCCACACACTCAATACCCGTACAGCAGATCGTCGGACTAGTGACAGTTGGGCAAGGATGCCACACTTAGGGTGCTACCCTGAGTCAATCCAGCTAGGATGGATACTAGCTCTATCCGGTTTAGCACTCATTGATCAATATTTAATGTTTTTCACTAGTGTATATATGACAGTAACTCCACCTAAACGTCGTTAACCCGATGTCACTAAGGGATTCTGTATATTCAAATTCCAATCTAATAGTAATCCCACCTAACTGTCATCAACCTGATGTCGCTAAGGGATTTACAATATTATATATTATTTCACCTTTTTATTTACGATGGTAATTCTCACCTAACTATCGTGTATCCAGTATCGCTAAGGTTTACAAGTTTAAATCGCAATATTCTTACACTATTCAAATAACATATATGATCAATTATTCATAACAATACATGAAAATAATTAATATTTCATAACATATTTAAATATATGGTGGTGGCAGAGCCTTCCTTTGCAAAAATAAAATAACAAAATGCGACGGTGGTAGAGTCTTCCCTTGCCAAAATAAAAAACAGAGTGCGACGGTGGCAAAGCCTACCCTTGCAAAACTAAAATAACAGTGTGCGGTGGTGGCAAAGCCTACCCTAAAAATGCGATGGTGGTAGAGCTTACCCTTCTAAAAATAATAAAATGCGGTGATGGCAGAGCCTACCCATGCAAAAATAAAACAACAAAGTACGGTGGCGGTAGAGCCTAGCCTTGCCAAAATAAAATAACAGAGTGCGGTGGTGGAAGAGTCTACCCTTGCAAAAATAAAATTACTGAATAAATAATAGCAGAGAAAATCAAGAGGAGATGCACTACCCTTGATTTCTACACAATTTAATGTTTTGTGAAGCTTCAGCTTGATCTCTGGGAGGAGGTTCAATGGAGGTAAGGAAGAACAGGAAGGAGTTGAGTGAATGAAAGGAAGAAGGGGTAAGAGTTAATGTATAATTGAGACGCAATCACCCTATTTTGTTATATTTGGCAAATAATTATACTATTTTGTTTTATTAGGCAAGTAATTATACTATTTTGCTTTACTAGGCAAGTCATTATGTTGTTTTGTTTTTATACTATTGTTTTATTAGACAAGTAATTATACTTTTCTGTTTTATACAGTTGTTTTATTAGGCTGGTCATTATACTATTTTGTTTTATTAGGCAGTTCATTATACTATTTTTTTAGTACTATTATTTTATTAGGAAAATGATTATACCATTTTGTTTTATTAAACAATATTTTGTTTTATAAAAATCATTTTCACTTTATTTTCTCGAATTAAATCACAACTATATTTATTTTATTAATATTCGAGAAAATAAAAATTTTCTTTTTAAATCACAAATTATCTTATGTTTTCATGATTAAATTTCGAATTACTTAACTAAATGTCGAATAATAATATTATCCAATTTTAGGTTGTTATAGACTCCCCTCCCTTATAAAAAATGCATCCTCGCAATCTCTAAGTATGGTTAATTTATAACAAACAACAATTAAAACATCTAATCATCAATGACTTAAATAAAATAAAACACACGACTATCATACCTGGTTAAGTAGAGAATAAATTCGAACGTGTCCGTCTCATCAGTTTCTCGGTCACCCATGTAAAGTCTTTAAAATTGTCCGACTATTGAACCTTTACTAATTGAACATTTTTGTTACTTAATTGGCTCACCTTTGAACCTACAATCTGTGCTGGCTTGACGGTGAAAGTCAGGTTCGGTTCAATTTCTTACTCCTCAAATTGTGTAACACCCCGCGTTTTTACGTCAATTAATTAATTTATAATAAACAGTGAAAAATGGAATTTTTATAATTGTTAAAATTTGACAATGAAACTTATAGCATTGGAAATGCGACGATTTTCTGATCAATTTTCATATATAAATTTTCCGATCGGAGCTCAAATGAAAAGGTTATTAACGTTTAAACTTTTGGAGTCGGAAATAAATATATATGTAACTAAGGGAATAATTTGTAATTTATTAACGATAATTAAACACTTTTAAAATTAACCATTACTTAAACGTTAAGTAATCAAAAATTGGGTAAGAGACAACGTGATTAAGTTGACGAAGGAAATAAAGTGCAAGATTCAAACAATAATTTCAACTCGCCATTGAAATAAGGCACGGGTCGACCCAAGGGGGTCTCAGGTCGACCATGGGCGGTCGACCTAGACCATGGGACGGTCGACCCAAAGGGTTTGTGGGTGGTAGTGAAAAATTGGTCGTATGGCTCAAATTCAGTCTAGTTCCATTCGATGGTTAGTGTTGATTTGAACCTCTATAAATTAGGATCTAGGGCTTCACTTCTAACTCATTATTTTCTAATTAGCACAGAAGCTCTATCTTCTCTTCTCCTCCAAAAATTTATAAATACACAGTAATAGATCTAGATTGCATGGATACACCTTGGAGAGGAATAAGGAAGGATAGAGGATATGAAATAGGTTCAAATCAGATTGCTACATCAAAGGGAGTCAAAAATGGAGAATACAAACAGCAGGATTAGATCTGGATCAGATCCAGAGTTTTGGAAGCACTAAATTAAAGGATTTAAAAGGGCGGGTACCGGTATTGATTGGGAGCAGTTTTCTGGCTGAGGCTCTTGATATTTGAGATGTCGATTTTGGTTAGTAATCATATTGATCTATTATATTTATTTGTTTCCACTGTGAGTTCTTACCATTAGTGCTCTGACATGATTTCACTTTGTAGGATACCAAACCAGCGATCCGTATTTTAGTGGACTTGGGTTTTTGGATTAGCAAAAATCTAGGCCCATTTGGGTGCGGGTTGTTACAAATTGTCTTGGCTCTAGAACAATATTATGATCTTGTACACGTTTCCTCAAGTGGGACACATGGAACGCTGTTGTGTACTCCTAATAAATAGGCAGGTAAATTGATTCTATATGCTAAGCTTCCAATGCGCTCCATAATTGAATAAGGTCTAATATCTTAGAGCTAATTTCCCAGCTTTTCCAAATCTTATTACTCCTTTCATCGGGGATATCTTTACAAATACATAATCCTCGATTGAAAATTATAAGTCCTTTCTACGATTGTCAGAATAATTATTTTGTCTATATTAAGCAGTTTTCAACGACCTCCTATAAACTCGATCTTCTCAGTTGTCTCCCGCACCATATCTGGACCTCGATCAGTCTGTCACCAGTTTCCAACCAACAGGCTAGAGAATGACATGGTCTTCCATAAAGAGTTTCAAAAGGAATCATGCCAATACTGGACTTGAAACTGTTGTCATATGAGGATTCTACTAAATGAAGATGGTCTTCTCAAGAACCATTAAATTCAAGAATACACACTACAAAAGGTCTTCTACAATTTTAATAATTCGTTCAATTTAAAAACATCATGTTCTTATATCTTCTCTTTTAAAAATTTAATGGCTTCCAGATCTAGATCTGGAGATTAGGGTTTCTCCCTTTTCTCCTATTTTCTTTCGATTTCTCCAAGTAATCTTGCTTTTCTCTACCTATTTCTATTTTCTGTCTTCACTTCTATCTCCTCAAACCTGGACGTCATAGCTAAATCATGGGATCTTTGCGGGATGATGAAGGCTGGGAGGAGGTGAGAAGGAAAAGGGACAAGGCTCCAGTGTCTTTGGGACCTGAACAAAGGCTCAACCTGGGAGGGCAAAGACCGAACAGATCTCGGGCTATTCCAGATCGGAACACGGGGAGGAGGGTGCAGGCGGATCATGTTGGTCGGACATCAACAAAATTTTTGAAAACAACAAAGCAGAAAGTCTTGCAGCCAGGAAGCAACCCGAAAATCAAATTCACTGTCTCAGAGAACGCTAAAAAAATTTCACACAGTGAGGCAGTGAAAGCAGGAGCGGTAGGAGATTTAGGAAACCTAGATCTTGAATTTATTGAGCCTAAAGTAGCGGATGGTAAAAGGATTGGTACCCTTTCTTCTGAAGTTATCAAAGAAGCGGAGGGAGGATGGGATTTATGTATATTATTGTATGTGGTTGGTTATAAACCATGGCTTAGAACTTTTGAGGGATATGCCAACAGGGTTTGGGCTACAAAGAAGCCGTTTTCAGTTCACTCAAGGAATAATGGATTCTTTGTAGTGAGATTTGGCTCTGAGGAGGATTGCAACAAGATTTTGAAATCAGGTCCTTGGTTCATGGACCAGAACCTGATCATCATGAAGCGACTGTCCCCAGACATGAGAACAGATAGAGATCTACTTACATGCTTGCCTATGTGGGTCAGACTTCCTAGTTTAAGTTTTAAGTTGTGGGGAAATAAGGCAATTAGTGCACTAACAAGTACCATTGGAGTTCCTATAAAGATGGAAGAGGCCACGAAAAATAAATCTAGATGAGCCTATGCCAGAGTTTTGGTTGAGGTAATGCTACTTATGGTATGCCTAACACCATTGAAGGTATGGACGACAATGGGAGGAGTTTCATTCAGGAAGTGGAATATAAGAACCCTCCTCCCATATGTGGCAAGTGCGTGTGTTTCGGACACGTAACTGATGAATGCCCAATGACCAAGTCTTGGGTTCCTAAACTGACCCAAGCTGTCAACTCTGACAAGGAAAGCCCTGTGGATCCAAGTCTTGTTGGTCGTTCGGAAATAATAAGGGAGGAAGGCGGAAATGAGATTTCTTATGATCTGGAAAAGCAGTTGAATGTTGGTTGTCCCACTGATTCCCTTAATTCTGAATTATTGCACGATGGTCATTTGTCTAATGGAGAAATCAGGAATTTTGTGGTGGAGGTCTCATGTGGTGATGGTATGACCGAAATCTTACAACCAGAAGTGCATCAAGAAAATCAAAACCTAATTGTTGACTGCCCACCTATTGGGTCTCGGGATAGTTACCAGATAGCTTCTAATGGGCTGGAGACAGAAATTAGGGGAAAGTCCATTTCAGAACAAAAGCAAACAGAAGATTTACCCTCGGATCAGATTTTAGAAAGAGCTGCATCCTCAGAAGAGCACGGTGAGGGGGCAATCTCAGAAGCACTAGAGTAAGAACCTGTTACTCTTACCGAAGTAGGAGTCAGTGAAGATTGCTTCACTGTTCCTTTGGCCAGGTCGGAAGTTCCTCCTGATCAAGGAACCAGTGAGCCATTCATTCCTGTGTCTTCAACTACCCCGGGAGCCAGAGATCCGAGAACATCACCTCCGAAGTCACCTTCGACCCACATAACTATTCTCAAACGCCCTTCGTCATCATCGGATTCTCCTTCTTTTCCAAACTCTTTATTTTCTAATGATATATTTATTGATGATTGTATAATTAATAATGTTAATTTTAGGAGAGGCACTGAACCTTGTATTGACTTACAGGTGCAAGATAATCTGGATCAGGATATAGGAACGACAGAAGTGGTAGAGGAATAGAATACTTATGATAATGCAGACCCAGTTCAGGAGGTATTTGTGGAGCAACCTCTTCCTAAGCCTCAAGATATAGAGTTTGAGAATATTCGGAAGGAAAAGCTTGTTCGTAAGAATCCCAAGTGGGTTCAGATGCTAGGCATTCCTACGGAAGACAAAGGGGAGTCCTCCAACAGTAGGTCGTTGAGGACCCGCAATAACAAGGTTATATAATGTCAGTAGCTTGCTGGAATGTTAGAGGGTTTCATAACCCCAACAGAATGGGAGAAGTGAGAAAACTCATTGATAAGTATAAAATAAGTTGTTTCGGGGTTTTGGAAAATAAGCTGTTGTTTTCGGATATACTGAAGCTGGAAAGAGCGTTGGATGACAGATGGAAAATAATAAGTAACGTCTCTTGTTATTTTAAGTGCAGCATTTTTGTCCTCATTGACGGAGATTCTTGGGATTTCAACTATATTAGTATGAGTGATCAACACATTACCATTGAATTGATCCACACCTCGAAATCCAAATGCAATATAACCTTTGTCTACGCTCTTAATTTTGTTGAAATCAGGAAAAGATTATGGAAGAATTTACAGGAGGATGCTATTAATATTTACAGACCATGGCTGGTTCTTAGGGACTTTAGTTGCATTCGTAGTCCCTCAGAAAGAAAGGGAGGTAACCCTGTGACATTTGGTAACTCGTTTGAACTAGATGATATGTCTAACTATACTGGTCTTAATGAGATCAATATTAAAGGTTATGAATTTTCTTGGTGGTCTGGTCCGAGTCGAAACATATTTTCTAAAATTGACAGGGTTTTTGCAAACCTAGACTGGATCAACTTATTTACAGACTTATCGGTCGAATATTTGCCTCCTTCTGTGAGTGATCATAATGCCGTCCTCGTCTCGCTTTTCACTAAGCTTAGGGTCAAGAACATACCTTTCAGATATATGAACCATTGGTCTTTATGTGATCAATACTTTTCTCTGATCGAGAATCACTGGATTTCTAATCATACAGACAGACCTTTGTATCAAATCATTAATATTCTCAAGAATATCAAGAGAGAGCTTAAGAGTTGGAGTGCTAAATCACGTAATACCAAACAAGAGGTTAATGTTCAGAGAGAGAATTGTTCAAGACTTCAGAAACTTCTGGAAAAAACACGTGATCACAATTTAGCTATGGAATTTCAAAATGCCAAGATTAATCTGGATTTAGCACTCAAAAAGGAATTTCTGGATACCAAACAAAAGGCTAAATGTGAATGGTTGATGATGGGTAACGAGGGTTCTTCTTTTTTCTACGCTAAAATGTCTAGTAAAAGAAGTAGAAAGCGTTTGACCAACATTGTTTTTGATGGAAAGGCGGTTTCGGAAGATAAATTTGTTGAATCGGCTACTGATTTCTACAAATGAATCTTTAACCTTCCCTTATGTGAACATTTTCCTGAAGTTATTTGTAAATCGATAATTACTGATTACGGTGCTAATTTTTTGATCGATGGTATATCTTTGGAAGAAATTAAATTTGCACTGTGGGATACTAAAGATACTATCTCTCCAGGTCCGGACGGTTTTAACTCGTTGTTTTTTAAAACTCATTGGAATCTTTCGAAAGGCTTGATTTTCAAAGCTCTGAACGATATTTTTCAAAAGGGTCTTATAATCAACGAGTGGAACCATACGTTCATACACTTGATTCCAAAAAAAGTCCATTCCACTTGTATTCAAGATTTTAGACCCATTGCCTGTTGTAATACTTTATATAAGGTTTTCACCAAAATCCTGTGTAACAGACTGGGTCCTTTTTTGGATAAGTTGGTGTCCCCGAATCAGACGGCATTTATCAAAGGTAGATCAATAGGGGATGGAATTTTGTTTGTTCATGAAATTATCAGGGGTCTCGGAAGAAAGGATAATAAATATATGTGTATCATAGTTGATTTAAAGAAAGCATATGATTCGATTAATCGATCTTTTGTTATACATATGTTAATAAGCTTGGGTTTCCCAGACAAATGGGTGAAAATTATTGAAAACATTATTAAGACTCCTGTGTTTTCTATCATTGCAAACGGAGAAGCGCACGGTTATTTCAAGAGTTCTAATGGTCTTAGACAAGGCGACCCGCTTTCCCCTATACTTTTCACCTTGGTCATGGAATATTTTACGTTATTGATGGATGAAAAAGTTAGGGTTGGTCTTATTTCCCCAATTATAGACTTTGATAATAAATTGACTCACCTTATTTACGCTGACGACATTATTGTTTTTACTAAAGCCAATGCCCAAACTGCAAATGCTATTGGTGGTGTTTTTAAGACCATGAAGATGGTTACTGGCTTGGAGTTAAGTTTTGAGAAATCTAGCGTTTTCTTTGGGAAAGGGGTGGATTGTTGCACTGATATTAGTATGATCCTCAATATTCAGCAATCGGATCTCCCAATAAGGTATTTGGGTATTCCTTTATCTAGTGCTAATTTGAGGGATAAGGATTGTTCTCCTTTGATAGAGAAGATTAAGTTAAGGATTGGAAGATGGGAAACAAGAATGCTTAGCTTAGCTGGGAGACTTGAACTTATTAAATCTACCATTTATCCCATAATACAATTCTGGATGCAATGCTTTTGCCTCCCAGCCTCTACTGTTCAAAACATTTAACATTTGATTCTGAACTTTCTTTGGAAAAGTGGTAGCAGTAAGATTCCTTGGGAGGTTTTGTGCAGGCAAAAAGAAGAAGGAGGAATGGGATTGAGAAATTTAGAAGAGATGAACCAAGCGTTATTTACCAAATTGATATGGAAAGTAATTAATTCAGAAGGAATTTGGGCGGAACTCATGCATTGTAAATATATTGGTCATAAAAGTTTTTGGGAAATTAACCAGCGTTCGGACGACTCGGGAGTGTGGAAATTCATTTTGAAGAATAGACATGAAGCTTTGAAATGCCTTTCTCTCAACATTGCAGACGGTAAAACTATTTCTCTATGGTACGATCCATGGCTAAATGGAAGTACTATTATGGAACGGATTGGTAGAGACACAGCTTTCAGAACTGGTACGGAAAATTTGTCTCTTAGCAGGATTTTAAGAAATGGTGAGTGGAAGTGGGATTCATATAGTTTTTTATTTCAAATTCATGCAGAAATTGAAGGTGTCAAGATTCACAAGGATAGGGAGAGGGATTTCTGGTCTTGGAAGTGCTCTAAGGATGGTTTGTATCAGTTCAAAAAAGTTTGGAACACGGATAGATCCAGTTTTGAAATTAAGTACTGGGCGTCTTTGGTCTGGAATAAAATACACGTTCCTAAAATGGCGGTATGCCTGTTTAAAGCCATAAATGACTATCTATTGACAAAAGAAAGATTACTTCAGAAGCAGATAGTCGTGGACCATAACTGCGTCTTTTGTAATAACCACATTGAAACTATAGATCATCTATTTTTTCAATGTAATTTTACAGAAAATGTTTGGCTTTGGTGCTGTAAAAAAAAATTTCATTCGCCGAAAAGTTTATTCTCTTTCTCTTTGAAAGATGATTTACAGAAAATTGTTTCTATCTCTAGCTTAAAAAGTCTCAATTCAGACTTGTTCCAACTATCTCTTTCTGTTTGTGTTTGGCATATTTGGAAAGAAAGGAACGATAGGATTTTTCAGAATCATTTTACTGAAAGGTCGCAGATTTGTACCAAAATTTTCCAGACAATGAATATCAGAATGGCAAAATCAAAACATTTTAAGAACATTACTGGCATGAATGAAGCAATAGCATTGAAATGGGGATATACCTCCCAACGCTGAATTGGGGCATCATCTGCTTTATCATAAGTTTCGTTCTCCTGACATCTTCTTGTTTCTCTGTTTCTTGGCTCAGGTTCCCGCGAACCTGTATTATTTACATTGTCCTCACCTCCTCTCATTTAATTTACATAATAATTTACAATTAACAATAATTATTGTATTAGTTTATAAGGTTGTAGTTTGCATGTTGCTCCGAGTGCTTGTAATCACGTCCTGGTCACAAAAGAATTTTTAGCTTGAGTTATGAGCTTCATTTTGAAGGTTTTTACAGATCTTATACCTGTCTCGCCAGTTCTGGAGGGATCTAAGATCTTTGGTTTGCTATCACCCTCCGATTCATGGTTGCAGTCTCGATATCTCTAGATTTGCTTTCATTGCAGATCTGGAAATAGATTTAAAGGAAATTATTTCATATAAAGCTTAATGAAGTTTCCTTTTTGGGTATTAGAGACTTATCTTGCTAAGATCTTCACTGTTCTTCATGAGGAAGCGTTGGTTTCTGGATTTGCTTCCATTGGTTTGATAGTTGCTCAGATCTGGAAGCAGAAGATGAGGTTTCGAGTAACTGACGACCTTCGATAGCTGCTCCGACCTTGAAGTGATTTATGTTGAGATTTTTGTTCTTCCTTTCTCGCCGCCATTATCATTTCTTTTTCATTTTTTCTTCCGAGGCGAGTTAATGAAGTGGATGTAAGTGTGGTATTGCCTTATTTGCCTTGAGTATTTTCTAGAAGATTCTGGCAATTGGGCTCCTTTTTTTCTTTGTTTGCTTGGAGGGCTTCGGGCCTAAAGTAATGACCGAGAAGTTTGGGTCTTGCCTTGGTCTGTTTTGTTTGTTTTGTAGTTGGTTTAGCCTTGCTTTGGTCTTGCCTTTTGGCACTTGTAAATACTTTGCTTATAGTTTTGTCAATAGAAAGTTTGAACCCGTATTAAAAAAAATTCGTTCAATTTGTCCATCCATCTATGGATGATAGGCTGTACTGAGATTGAGTTGCATTCCAAAGGCACTATGCAAACATTGCTAGAAATGGCTAGTGAAAAGCGGATCTCAATCGCTAACTATATTGCTGGTCACTCCATGCAGTCTGACAATATGATTGACAGATAAACCGGCTAAGCATTCCGCTATTCGATTCAAGTGTATAGGAATAAAATGTGCGCTTTTAATGAATCGACCGATTATCACCCAAATGCTTTCATTTCCTTGTTTCGAATATGGAAGTCCAATAGAGTCCATAGAAATATAATCCCATTTCCACTGCGGTATTTCTAATGGCCGAAGTAATCCGTTGGGTTTCCAATGTTCTTCCTTCATAGGCTGACATGTTGTGCACTTCTTCATATATTCTGTTATATCACACTTCATACTATCCCAATAATACATGCATTTCATATCTTTGTACATTTTTGTTCCACTGGGATGAATAGTGAACATGAACGATGACATTCTTCTAGAATGTCCTTCATTAGGTCAGCTATGTTAGGAACATATAACCTTCCTTTCGATTGTAAGCTACCATTTTAGCCAAGCTCAGACTTCTTCAGATCATCGTTATATTCTTCATTCTACAGCCATTGAATTCGGTTAATCAACACAGGGTCGTCTTTCTGACTTGCTCGAATTATGTCAACTAAGCATCGTTGAACTTCTAAACTAGCCAACATAGCGAATGAGTTATTCATCATTCTAACTGGACATTACATAAACTTAACCACTCCAAATCTTTCCATTCAGCGATCATCATAGAAACTATGGCTTGCTGCTTTCGACTAAGAGCATCATCCAATCTGTTTCCAGTTTCTAGAGTGTATAGTATCTCAAAATTATATGTGGCTAGAAACTCAAGCCGTCCTTTTTGTCGCATATTTATATAGATCTTTCTGAGAAAATAAGTATCTCAAGGATTTGTGATATGTATATAGAATGAAACGTTCTCTTAATAGATAATGTCTCTATAATTTCAAAGCAAATACTAATGCTGCTAGCTCTAGATCATGAGTAGCATATCTGGTTTCATTCGTTTTAACTAATTTGATGCATATGCTACGACCCTATCGCATTGCATCAACACAGCTGCAAGACCAGTCCTGCAAGCATATATACACTACTAGATCTTTATTACCATCAGACACTATTAGAATAAGTGCATGGGATAATAATTCTTTTAGCTTTTGAAATACTATTTCACGCCTCTCTGACCAGTTATACTTACTCCTTTCTTCATCAGATGGGTCGGCAGAGTTGAAATTTTTGAAAATTCTTGAATAAAATGTCTATAATATCCAGCCAATCCTAAGAAACTATGAATCTCTGTAACTGACTCCAATCTCTACCACTTCTGAACAAGTTTGACCTTTGTAGGATCAATAGAATACCTTTATCAAAGACAATATGTCCAAGAAATTTCACTTCTTTCTACCAAAAGTGACATTTTGTGAATTTAGTTTTAAGTTGATGCAATCTTAAAGTTTCTAGGACAATTCGTAGATGTTCTACATGCTCTTCCTCGGTCTTTGAATTGGACAAGATATCATCAACGAATACTAATATAAATTTATGTAGATAGCTACGGAAAACTTGATTCATCAAGTCAATGAAAAAGAAGGTGCATTCATCAAAGCGAAAGGCATAACTAGCCACTCATAGGATTCGTATCTGGTTTTGAATGCTATAAGAGGAATATTATCATCAGCTACTTGTAATTGGTGAAAACCAGTAGCTAAATCAAGTTGTGAGAAAACTTTCGCTCCGTTCAACTGGTCAAAAAGATCATCAATCTATGGAAATGGATAATGGTTTTTAATCGTCATCTCATTCAACTTCTTATAATTGATGCACATCCTTAAGGACTCATTCGCCTTCTTTACAAATACTGCCGCTGCACCCCATGGTGAACTACTTGATCTAATAAATTTCTTCTGCTCAAGTTCGTCTAATTGAGCTCGCAATTCTTCCACCTAGGTAGGGCACATTCGACTAGGTCTACTAATAGGATGAGAACCCAAAATTAAATCTATCCGAAATTCTACAGCTCTATGAGGGGGAAATCCTTCTACGAAATCAAACACATCTGCCAATTCTCTAACGATTGGAATCTTCTCGTTGTCTTGAGATTCCATAGCATAAAGTGAATTGCAAGACCCGACTTCTGAAGCATCTTGGGAATGCAATACGATTTTTATGATCGGGATGTTTCGGAGTAATAACTCGATCAACATAAAACAATAGCATCATAATGCTCAAACCAGTCCATTCCCAAAATAATTCCAAAATCCAAGTAACTCATAACGTGCAAATTGCACACAAAGGAGTATCCATATAGATCAACAATCAAATCATAGCATTTCAACCTAGAGTAGCATAACCGCCTATAGGATTTACTACCCTAAGTGATGTTACTAGCAATGTATGATCCAACTTTAATTTATCCACTAGCTTTTTTTATATAAATGAACGTGAAGTGCCCATATCGAAAAGAACTTGTATAGATATATTAGATATTGTAATCATACTTTCCCTATTTCTACTTAGTTGGCTTCAGACAATCCTTTATGATACGGCCAATCTCATTACAGTTAAAGCATTTCATAGTATCGCTATTTTGAGCTTTCTGATATTCATTTGCGAAGTGTCCCTTGAATCCACACAATCTGAGATTTGTTAATTTTCTTCTTTTGCTGAGATCCAGTATTGGGTTTGACTTGCTTCTTCTTGAATCTTTGGTCCTTCTTAGAATAAACTAATTTTTGCTTCACTCCTTGCCCTTGTTGTTCATCAAGAGTTCCTGCTTCTTTATCTTCTTCATAGACGCTCTCATAACGAAGCGTTGTATCCACGATATCCTCAAATGAACTGCGCAACTGAGCTAGAAGTTTATCCTTGAGCTCTTTCCTCAAACCTCAAACAAACTTCTCATTCTTCTCTAGGGGTGTACTAATTAATGTTGGTCCATATTTCGATAGAGCATTGAACTGATTGACATACTCTTGCATTTTCATATTATCTTGCTTTAGATCAATAAACTTCCTAAATAGAATTGCCTTGGCCACTTCAGGAACAAAATTAGCTCTAATCATGTCCTTGAATCGCTCCCATGAAATCTCTTCTTCAGGAATCTCTAAAGTCATAGCGTCGTACCAATCTAATGCTCCTCCTTGTAGTAGTCTAGATGCAAGCTTCCTCCTATGTGGATCTACAAGTGCCATATCATCGAAGTTTCTCTCGCAGTTTCTCAGCCAAGTATGGACATTCATGGGACCTACGTTCCCAAATAACAGCTTACCATCTAGACTAGCATAATCACTACACTATCTAGCAAGTTTTAAATCTAATATTTCGATCGTGTTTCGTCTCGAAAATTTTACACACATTATCTTGTAATGGACGAGATCTCTGGTGAGATAAGCATATCCTGGGTGTACATCTCAGATTGATATCTTGGATTTTAATGTCCATCTCGGGACTATCTCGGAGTAACATAAGTCTAAATTTGATATTTTTAAGATTATTGTAATAATTGTAATCTATATATAAAAGTTTCTAACGTACATAATTTATATAAAATGATAGTGTTAATTTTACATTTTAGATTAGAGTGATAACACAATTGGTTTGGTATTAACTGAATGATAATCATCTGAGTACTAAAAGTTAAAAAAAAAAATTTGCTCACTCGTTAAATGGTAAAAGAAGAATTATAGGGTAAGTAAATAGTCATTGGAGTGTAATATCTTCTGGACCCACATAAGAAGTAAATAAAATATGTAAATGAAAAAATATAACTTCTTATGAGATCTTTTATTGAGATCTCGCCCTAAATTTCACTACCTTGGATGAGATAAGTGTCAAATAATATATAAAAATAATTTAATGTCTCATTTTGCTAAATCTTGTCTCTCTCATGTTCGAAAATGAGACCTCGAGCGAGTTCTTGGGCGAGATGAATGGTATCTGAAATAGTGATGTCTAGTAAAGTTCGAGCGAGGAGCAGGATTTAGTGCTTTGACTACTGCAGTATCCTTCATGCCTCTCATAAATTCCTTCTACTGATCCACGGTCATCATTACATTTGGAAGTACCAGTGCCACTAGAATGACCATTATGGAATCCGATCTAGGCACCAACACGATCACCTCTAGGTCTAACTATATTTTCTGTATTAGGGAGGTGAAAGACAACTTTTTTAGAAATATGGAAAAAGTATAGATTGAAATTACAAATGAATAAGAAAGTATTTCCTATCTATACTTATACTATATGCTGACAATCAATCACACAGTCACTCAAAATTCAAAAGCGGATCTTCCCACTTATGTATTCAATATACGAGTTATCTAGACTCGGGTACACCACTTAAGTCTCACTTCTCTAAGGGCAATTTATGTTTCTATCTCCGAATTGTTCTAACCTGAACTCTAATACCACTTTGTTACGCCTCGGCCCAGTACCCATGCTATCAGAGGGAGGTAATCGTCTGAAAGCATGGAGTAAAGGACACGATAGGAGCGATCTTCGTATATATTCCCTTGTGTCAACACGAATATGTGATATCATATACTTGAATCTCTACAAAGCACGTATCTCATTCAGTATAAAGCAATATACACGAGATTCATAGGGTGAATAATATAGAGATAGGATTACATAAAATAGAACATCAACAATAACATCTATGTGGTCAAAAATTTACCCACATACATATAGATCACATCCTTATATACAACTGATGCCAACATCCAGTTATAGACACCACAAAATATATATATATATATACATATATATATACAATTATGCACATGGTTGCCATCCCACGTAAATACTAGAGTACAATCCTGAAGTCTCGAATGATTTGGTCGAAGATCACCTCATCTTCTACGGCTAGTACGACAAAATATGAGAAATGGAATACTATATCTAGACCATACGCATTCCTCTCCAAAAAGCACAAGATAGAAACGATATCATGAAAGTACATCCTAAAATACAACCTCATTCTGACCTAAGGTTGTTAAAACAAATAACAACCCGGATCAGGCTAGAAACCAGCTATGAGTAAACTCAAATATCAAACAATAAAAGAGAATTGAACAAAATCATTATATTAATTTGTCAATAACCCAACCCATGTGTAGGTATCATATATAAATCATGTTACAGATGTTCTGTTTCTATTTGTGATTCTCCGTAATCACAAGTTATTAATATCACATCGTATAATCATATAATAGTGATAAATTTGATCAACTACCAGAAATTGAATCGACACCCAGTGATACCCAGTGCCACCTACGACTCAATATACCAGAAACTGAATCAACATCTAGTGATAACAAATATCACATATGAATCAGCATTGTAGGTGCACCCACATGATCTACAATATTGTACATGACCCTCCCTAGTAAACTCTAGCCTACATGAAAATACTCCTTTATCCATCGTATCATTTAAGTCATGTAGCCACACACTCAATGCCCGTACAGTAGATTGTCAGACTAGTGACAGTGGGACAAGGATGCCACACTCAGGGTGCTACCCAGAGTCAATCCAGCTAGGATGAATACTAGCTCTATCCGGTATAGCACTCATTGATAAATATTTAACGTTTTTCACAAGTGTATATACGACAGTAATTCCACCTAACCGTCGTTGACCCGATGTCACTAAGGGGTTCAGTATATTCAAATTCCAATTTGATAGTTATCACACCTAACTGTCATTAACCCAATGTCACTAAAGGGTTTACAATATTATATATTATTTCACCTTTTATTTCCGATAGTAGTTCTCACCTAACTATTGTGTATCCAGTGTCATTAAGGTTTACAAGTTTAAATCGCAATATTCTTACATTATTCAAATAACATACATGATAATAGAGTGCGGTAGTGGCGGTGCCTTCCTTTGCAAAAATAAAATAACAGAGTGCGACGATGGTAGAGCCTACCTTTCCAAAAATAAAATAACAGTGTGCAATGGTGGCAGAGCCTGCCCTTGCAAAAATAAAAAAAATGCAGTGGTAGCAGAGCTTGCCCTTGCAAAAATAACAAAATGTGGTGGTGGCAGAGCTTATGTATGCAAATAAAATAATCGAGTGCCGTGGTGGCAGAGCCCACCCTTACGAAAATAAAATTACAGAGTGCAGTGGTGGTAGAGCCTACCCTTGCAAAAATAAAATGACAGAATAAATAATAGCATAGCAAAATTAATGGGGATGCACTGCCCATGATTTCTACACAATTCTATAGTTTATGCTTTAATTTCAATTATGTTGAAGTTTACTCGTAAAATGAAGCTTCCGCTTGATCTCTGGGTGGAGGTTCAATCAGGCCCGGCCCTTCCCCAAAGCGGGGGAAGCGACCGCTTAGGGCATCAATTTATCAAGGGCACCAAATTTTGATACAGCGATAAAAAAATGAAATCGCTGATCTCAACCACGATCATCAGGCGTTCTCGTTCCATCATCCATCTACGAAGCAGCGCAGCAGACTCTGCTCTAGCTCCTTCATCTCGTCGGCTCGTCCTCTCGAGTTGCTCCAGCCTCCAATCGGCGATTCAACTGATTAATAAGGGCATAGGTAAACGTGAAACTGCGATCTCGATTAGCTGCAGTCGGCGATTTGAAGCTTGAAAGTTAGAAGACAAGGTACCATTACAAATTTACAGTACAAACTCAATTTAATAATTTTAATTTGATAATTGTTTGCCTTGTTGTATAAAATAAAGTCGGTCATTCCCTTATTCATTCGATTAGCTGTAGTTTGTGGCTTGTGCAAATGGTCCATTACAAATTAAATTGAGTACATCTATACATGACAAAATCTAATAGTGTACCATTTTACCACATGTATGCAGTATGGTCCTGAAGGCTGAAATGATGAGAAATAGGTGTTGGATATCATAATATTTCCATGATTCTAAGGCTTGATTCGCTCATTTGTATTGTCATATTCAATTGAATTGTATTGTCATGTTCAATTACAATGAAATATAAAATCAAAATTCAATTACTAAAACTAAGGCTTGATTGATTCGCTCAATTGTATTGTCATATTTTCATTAATTTACAAGAATCCAATTACCGAAATCAATTGTATAACAACGATTTATTTGGACTTTTATAGTGTTTAGAAATACGCAAACAAGAATTTGGACACGCTAAAAGGGTTAGAAAAAGAAGGCTGGAAGAACTCACTAATTCACAGAAAGACGCTCTTAATAAATTTTTCATCAAAATTAGTCCAGTAGAACGTTCGAGTTTGAATGTGGATAAAGTTATTTTCTTTTTTTCTATTCTCATTATTTATAAACAATATAAATTACTTTAATGATTTAATTAATGGTCATAGCATTAGTTTTTATATAGGGGTCTTGTTTTCACTTTTGGCTTTAGGTACCAAAACTCATAGGACCGGCCTTGGGTTCAACGGAGGTAAGGAAGAAGATGAAGGAGGTGAGTGAATGAAAGAAAGAAGGAGTAAGGGTTTATATACGTGAGGCATAATCATGTTTGTTTGTTCTATTAGACAAGTAGTTATACTATTTTGTTTTATTAGGTAAGTAGTTAAACTATTTTATTATTAGGCAACCCATTATGCCATTTTGTTTTATACTATTGTTGTATTAGGCAAGTAATTATATTATTCTGTTTTATTAGGCAAGTCATTATGCCATTTTTGTTTTATACCATTGTTTTATTCGGCTTATCATTGTATTATTTTGTTTTATTAGGCACGTCATTGTATTATTTTGTTTTATAACACTCATTTTTCACTTTATTTTCTCGATTTAAATCACAATTGTATTTATTTTATTAATATTCAAGAAAATAAAAAATTTCTTTTTGAATCACAAACCATCTTTTGTTTTCGTGATTAAATTTTGAATTACTTAAAAAATATTTTTTTAAAATGTCAAATGATAATATTATCAAATTTTAGGTTGTTACAATATAAAGCTACCGAGTATAAGAACTTACAACCTATCGAGTATAAAGCTATTGAGTAGTAGAACTTGCAACCTATCGAGTGTTAAGCTGTCAAATATCAAAACTTATAACCTATCGAGTGTTAAACAATCGAGGACTAAAACTTATAGCCTTTCGAGTTTTAAGCTACCGAAAATATAAGAATATAAAGTTATCGAGTGATTAAAAATTTGAATGTCTATCGGATGTTAAGACTTAAGGCATCGAGTGCTAGAAGGGACAACTATCATGGGTTTCAAAGTGGGTAACGTGTCAGTAAACCAAAAACAACCAATCAAGTAAATACTCATTAATTAAAGATCAACCACAAAATTTCCTAAATAATCCACAAGATCGTTGATTTTTAAATATTATATGTAGCATCAAATAGGATCTGAATTCCCAATGCACACTAAATCAAAGCGAAAAAACAGGCATTCGTAAGATGGGATCACCTTAAGAAATTAGGTCTGAGAATCCAAAAATTTGAAAACTGATTTGATGTTTAGTTTCAAATTTGAAAGAACCGATAAAAGGGATAGAGGAGAGAAGATAGGTATTTACAAAAAGATGAAGATACACAACGACCGTTGATTTAAAGCAATAAAATATCAAGGAATGGATGCCTAGTCCCCAGAACTGAAAGATGATGGAAGAAAAATCCCTCCGAAAAAAATTATGAAAATTAGGTCCCTATTTTTATTTTTTAGCTAATTTATGCTATTTTAGCCACTGATTTCGATGCTGGGCCGATCTTTTGGAAGGGGGCATTTTGATAAAAGATAATAAAATAAGGACCTAATTTACATGGATTTATGAGTAAAGACTTTTTGTGCATGAGCTTTGAGAATAGGGACCTTTGGTCCAAAACCCCATAAAATATTCTACGACCAAGATGCTAAACCAGAGAAATGCCAAGAGTATAGTTTTTTTTAAAAAAAAAACAAAGAATAAGCATGTTTTGTTTATACTAAAGTATTAAATGTTTTTTGTAGACAAAAATATTACCGTTGTTTTATCCGACGTTTACAACGCCAAATAAGTAAGCAACGGTAATATGTTTTACCATTGAATATGGACTTAGCCAGCATTAATAATATCGTTTAACTAACCGGCATTAACTCCTCAGATAGCTTGGTCTATTTTAAATCAGTACTTATGCACAATCATTTGTTTTTCTTATTGAATACCATATGAGTGACAAATGACACAACAATATACCTCGATTAGAGTAAACAGAGCTCTATTACAGATAATATTTCCACATAACAAGCTCTAAAACAATAACAGAGTTTCTATTTATTCATATTAATTTCTCTAATTAGACGTCTTCAGCTTTGTTAAACGGGGTTTGGTTCTAAACCCATAGTTTTTCTTGTTTTGCCAACAAACAAATCTTTAGATTTAATGATGCCTGGCAAGCAACCGCTGATTGTAGTAAAAGGCAACTGCGCAACGCCTTCTTTTCTCCCTAGTGAAATTATTGCTAGTGGGGAAGAAGAAGGTTTATACTTGGCCAATCTGTTCTCGTTGGCTCCCTTCGTTAATAGCTTTATGTTTTTCTCCACCACATTGGCGTGCTTTTGAGCAAGATATCCTTGTTTAATTTCCTGCATGTTGAAATGGGTAACTTAATCAACCTTCTCATCATTTCACTATAGTACAAAACTTCTTCCATAACTGAATGTGTGTGTATAGCTAGGATCTACAGCTCCCCTTATTTAGCACCATCACCTAACCCACTGATAAACAATATGTATTTCTCTCTTCCATTACATGGACATATTATTTAAATATAAACATGTGGTTGAAATCAAGAAGCTAGATGATGGTGGTTAAGAAGGACCGCGGTTCAAATATCGGTAGTGTAAACCTTTTTTTTTCCTCTTAAAACAGAAAACACTGATGTCATTTGAAATAGCATTACTGTGAACTTATAGGAAAAAAACATTGTTTTGTAAATTAAAAATGAAAAATACATTGACGCTATCGTAAACTTAAGAAAAAAAGTTACACCGTGCTATTTGAAATAGCACATACGTATTATTGTTAACTTCGGTCATTTAGTTCAGTTGAAAACGATCTACGTTTGTAGATAATTTTTGAAACATACACTGAAGCCATTTGAAATAACATCATCCTAAATTTAAAGAAAAAATGTACTTATAAAAAGGAAGTTTTACTGTCAGTGTAAACTTATAGAAAAAATACATTGCCACAGTTTGAGATAGCACATGTATTATTGTCACTATTAGCCAATTGGTCGAAAGTGATTTATATTTCTAAATAGTTTTGAAATTAATCTAGTTTTGATGAATATTCCTATTTGATAGTGTTGATTTTTGCCATAAAGAATATACTATAAAATGGTATCTGAAGGTTATAGATGCCATGAGTTGAAGCGAACAGACAAAACTTAATTCTCCTCATGAGTCAACCGGTCAGCCGGTTTCTCCTGATTATATTCAAGAAAAAGAATATACTAGAAAATCAATACGGAGTATGCTATAAAATCAATACGGAGTATATTCAAGAAAAAGAATATACTAGAAAATCAATACGGAGTATGCTATATGGTTTAAAATTATTTTTTGAAAGATTTTTGTCAAAATTTCCATTCACGCCTAATCTATATCGAGCAGACTTTGTTGTTGTTAACTTGAATCAGATACATACTGTCTACTCTAAAATAATTCAAGCCTGGTAAATGTGGTGTGATTTCAGAATATGTGTAAATATTGAATTCTGAACCAACTCTCAGAGCAGAAAATAATTGAGAGAATTCCAATCCATCCAGCAGTAAAGTGCCGATTAATTATTATTTTTTGAAAAAGATAATTCGCTAAATGATTTCAAGAAAATCATTTAGTGTGTTTTATATTAAACGGCCTTTTGAAAATCATTCAAGCACTAAACAGTTTTCAAAAAATCATTTAAGCACTAAACAGTTTTCAAAAAGCCTCTTAGTGTATTTTACATTAAAAAATTTATTTATCCTGTGCGGTTTTCACAAAACCGTCTAAAAACTAAACGATTTTCAGATTCACGTTTAGAGAATCCACATTCATAAAAAGAAGGGAAGAATTTCCACTTTCCCTTCTTCCTCACTCTCGAATTCCAAATGACTGAACATGAGGAATTAAAAAAATTGGGAATCACTCTCATTTTTGCATCTCTAGCAACTGCTGGAGATGCTTTCATGAAGGCAAAATAATAAGAAAGTTGGGAAAATGTAACGGAAAGATAAACTTACAGGAACATCAGTAATATCACCAATTGCAAAAACATTCTTCCATCCCTTAACTCTGAAACTCTCATCAACCATCAGTTGCCCTCTTTTGTCTATACAGTCCTTCAACATGCCCCCCTGAAGCCATGATGAACCTAATCTTTTGCCTACACAGAGGAATTTAGTATCCGCTGTAATTTTTTCACCACGTGATGTAGTATAAACACCTGAACTCTCCGAATCAGAATCAAGATTAACTGCCTGGTTTAATAGAACTTCAACTTTCCTGGATGTTAACCAGTCGAGAGTTTTGTTAGAAGCTTTCTGTCCAATGAATTCTAGTAGTCTTGGGCCTTTGTGTACCAGAGTGACCTTCTTTTCTGGAAAGTCTACAGCTATCTCTGCTGCTAGTTCAACACCAGTTGGACCGCCTCCAATGATTAATATAGATTTTGATGACTTTATCTTTTCATTTTCTATGTGCAAAAGATTATAACCAATAAGCAGTAATTCAAAAAATTATAAAAGAGTACAGTAGTAGAATATGGTGCAACATTTTGTACAAGACTAGCATCTGTAAAGCAAATGTTATGCAAATGAACCATTATTCAACAGGGTAAGTTAACAATGACTTGGTATTAACCGAAAACATGCAAATATTTTCGCTATGTACTATATTTTATGGAGGCAAACAATCAACATGTACATTACAGAATGGAGAATGGTCAGATTGAACTTAGTACATAACAACAGAAAAGGAAAGAACCCAAGAACGAAAAAAGAAAAAAAAATTCATCAGCAAATGAAAAGAAAAAAGGAAGTTCTTTGTACATCTTTCTCTTTGCAATCAACAACCATCAGATAAATGAGCTAGTTGTGACATATAACTGAAATAATCTGATTTGACCTACAAACCATTATTTACAAAAGAACATAAAATGATTTGAATATCATTTCAAACATAATTTCTCCCATTGTAATTAGATTCTCAAAACACAATTAAAACCACATTTGAGATAAATCGTTTAATCGATGATGACATAAAATATATCAAGATTATATGAATATGTAGTTGAAATTATATTATTTTCTAGACAAACTTAAGAAGGAATAAGATAGAAAATTAAGCTCTAGGTCTAGCTGTAGAAATTCAACCATCAAATCAATTTCGAGCATATAAAATATAACAAAAAAAACCATCGTTTTATATGTTATTTAATCATCGTACATGTATATATACTCATTAAAAGACAAATCTTATGAATTTACAACTTGCAAATTAAATACATTTTTGATTTAAAATTTAAACTTGACATTCATGATTTGAATCCCATTTTGAAACCTTGCTATGAACTACGTTGCCTAAACGTTCAGATTACAAAAGAAGACACATATTTGGCACACTGACATGAGCACTTGCACATATATGGAAACATGGACAATTGTGTAGAAAAAGCAAGTGCAACGGTAATATGGCAGCTTGGATAAGAGAGGAGACAATATAAAAGTGGTGAAACTGACTAAACTTCTTAGAGTACGAGCATAAAATAAGCACTATTGAATGTGAAATGGATTTAATCAAGTAGCTTTGCTGAAAGAGACAAACTCATTTCTAATATTATTTATTTATTGTGTGAAACCGATGTGTAAAGCTTAGAGTACAGTATATCATGTGTACCTTGTTGAAACTCGTATAGCCTATCCTTGATATTTTTTGGAACTGGATCTGCATGTCCAGTGGCTATGACTAGATAGTCGTAAGTGAATGTACGACCATCTTCTGTTAAGACTTCTTTAGCATTAATGCTTATTGCACGAGATGTTATAACTCTTCCGATATTTAAGTAATCAGTGTGTTTAATGAGTGTTCTTTCAGAAAATGATGGCTCCACCATTGATCTCAAGTTTGCCCATGGTATCTCAAAGTATTCCTTCCTGCAATTGGATATAAAGAATATAAGAAAAGAAAACTAACGGGGAACAAGACATGAGTGTTGATAATAAACTTAGTATCAACTGAATATTATATATTTTTAGAAACATTAGTGTCGTTGCAGAAAATCACAACTTGTACAGCAATTTCGATACTGATGAGCAGACTGTTTTCTTTGTTCTATAGCTGATAGGAATTCACAAGTATTTGAGAAAAATCCACAAGGATTATCTTTCTTCAGTAGGGGTGAAAATAGCATCAGCTGGATTATCTATTCTTTCTTCAGTAGGGGTGAAAATAGCATCAGCTTAATGTTGAAAACAATAAAATGTAATGAACTTTCATGGTAAGTACGTAATTATGTTAAACGTAAGTAACACTTACTCCTTCGGTTATATTGATCTTCTTTAACTTTTGACGTTTATATGCAGTTTAAGTTTGATATTGCATTAACAACACAACTTTATAAACTCAATTTCTAGCTTACTAGTTTACAAATTTTGATACAACAAATAAGGTTAAATAAATACTTTCAATGTTAAATAAAAAAATGGAGCAATACCAAAATTACCCATTTATTTTTAAGTATTTTCAAATTCTAGAAACTCCCAATCAATCTATTAATTCCCATCAAAATTTCGAATCTTTCAATTGTTTTAAAGATTTCAGTATGTTTTAATTTCGTTTTCAAACAAATCTGTTATTTATTTCATTTCATTTTTAAAAAACTTTTATTTAATTGCTTCTATAAAAAAATTGTTTTAATTTTAAAGCATAATCATTGTATTATTTTATTCCATATTTAAAAAAAAACTACTTCCAAATATTTTAGTTTTTTTATAATATGACAAAACTTCTGCTATTTCATTTAAAAAAAAAATTGGTATATTTTAAGGACAATTTTTTTATTATATTGTTTTTTTTAAGGGAGGGTTCAACTTTGAAGTCTTTTGATTATTTTGATTCAGTATGTTTTCTGCGTAATAATTTTTTTTCCCACGCATATGTAATAAGTAACATGTGCCACTGTACTGATATAACTAAAACAAATATCAGACATGACTTACGCAGAAATGAAATATTATCTTCAGTTCCTCAGGTAAGGACAAATGCAAATGGAACACTAATTTCAGTTCCTCAGGTAGGGACAAATGAATTTCAATTTGATCGAATTATATCACCAATGCAAATTGTTGATGAAAAATAGTTTGGACAGATCTTTAGAATTATGTTAAATAAAATGGAAAATTCAGTTCCCAGGTGGATATTATCTTTATTGTTGCATGCAGAAAATAGGAGATTATTGAATTCAAGACAATGATTATTAAAATGATAGATGGTGCTGAAAATCCCATACTAAGAAAAGTTCCGGATGATGTTACGTACATAGCAATATTGGAAATGAGGATAAGTTATCCGCTATTTGAGAGTTAAAAATGTACTTAAAATAACACCGAACTCATCGATAAATGTATTAACTTCAGTCTTGCTCTCACGTTTCACTTGTAATAGTTTTAAGATTAATATTACTGAAAGTAAAACACTTATAGGAATGAATGGTTTTTTATACTTGTCGTTGCACCTAACTTAACACCTTTGATACAGTGGAAGGCATTGCTAAAGGAATTTCACATTCTAGCTTAGAGGACTTTTTAAAAAGGGTTACAAAAACAACAGCAGAAATATGTCAAATTTCACACACGTTTCCTACTGAAAGATATCAAAATAGGATAGAAATGCACAATCGCTAATCTTTCATCAGAAATCGAAAACATAACTCAAGGTATTTTTATCATTTTTTGTGACCTCTCTTAGAAATAGCTCTTCCTTAACCAAATATGAAGGAGCCATACATAGGTTCAAACAAACTTATGTATACTATTTCTCATTTATTCCGTTTACAAGTTGTGTAAGACTGCCAAGGTAGTTAAGGCGCTAAGGCGCAAAAAAGCGCCAAGCTGGAGCCTAGGGCTTTTTTGCGCCTAGGGCTTTTTTGAGAGCCTTGAGCATGAGGCGGCGAGCAATCTAGACGGCTCTTGAAGTTCGAACTAGGTTATATATTTTAATTTGATCGACTTGATTTTGAGTTGGGGCTAGGCACGAATTTGTTTTTGAGCTGGGTGATTTAACTGGGTGCGGATAAATTGAAGGGAAGTTATGTGTTTGGGCTCATATTGGACCAAAAAAAAATTCTCCAACAAAGTAGCCCAAGACGCGCTTTTACAGCGCCTCAAAAGCCAGCGCCTTGGAGCTTTTGGGGGCTTTTGGGGGCTTTTGGGGCTTTTCCGGCGCCTTGTGCATCCATGGCGCCTCAGAAGTCAAAAAAGCCCCAGCTTGGAGCCTAGGGCTTTTTGGAGCCTAAGCGCGCCTAGACGAGGGCTTTGATAACACTGAAGACTGCCTCGTTTATATCTTCTTTTCTCATCTGAAAAACCTAGAGAATGAGATAGATTGAGTGTGCGTGACATGCCATTTATGTATACACGTTCTTGCATTTTTACTACAGACTGCACATACTTTTCTTGGACCATGTCCAGTATTTATTGTGTAAGGTTTCAAAAGTAGATGAAACATAAAAATACTGCTCGATCTAGTTTGACTAAACAAGCCATATCTTTCAGACTGACTATCATGATGAATCATTCATACTATAAAGTAGACTTGATCGTATTAAACTGTATCCATGATGTTTAATTATGCTAAAACTATAAAATTTTAATACTTACACCAATTCAATTGTTCTCGAATGCTAAGAACAAAAACAAAGGGATTACATTAATTAGTCTCGGTAGTACTACTGCAATATTTCTTTACAATAGTGAGATTGTTTTCTTAATAAATGGACTGCTAAAGGGGGAAAACATCATCAAACGATCATATGTTGAAAAGCCCCCAATAATTATTTGTATTTTATTAACAACAAAAAGGAGGAAAAATATCTTTCTCCAGTGGCTTACAAACAAGAAAAAGACAAAGTAATACTTATTACCTATGCTCAACAAAAAGCTGAATGGACCTGCTACATGTTGTAGGCACCCATAATTCTCCCTAAAAGTTGGAAGTTTTGACAAAGGAGATCTAAGTCCTAATGTGTCACCTTTAAAATCATATGTTTCAATATGGTTAAAGTTTAAGAAATCATTGAGTGTGTTTGACATTAACATTTCGGCCACGTACTTCATAGCAAATATGATTCAAGTCCAGGTCTACGTTCTAAGAAGAATCATGACAAATAATCTGGAGCAATTAATGCAGACGCTACAAAACCAAGGTTCTTCAAAAATGGATGCTAATCATCCGAATTTGCTCATGTAAACTAAAATCTGAAATTTTTATTCCACATTCAATTCATAAAAATAACCTAATTTATACACCAAAATACCAGAAATAATACCCAATCTCCAAAATTTGTCACAATCAATCGTCTTTCCTCGTATAGATTTAACAATTCAGAAGGAAGAGAAAAACATACTCATCGATAAGGACCACATCGGCACTGAACTGCAGAGATTTAGCAAGCAAAGCTCCGGCAACTCCTCCACCAACAATGACCACTTTCTTCATCTCCATTGCCATTGTTTTTGTTTTTTTTCGTATATTTTTTTTTTACTTTTGAGAAAGATATTTATTTATTCCACGTATAAGCTTCTTTTCTTCATATACAAGAACCGTGTTTCTTATTGGTGACAGGACTTTTTCTACAGTACGACCGTTGATTGAAATCTCAACGGGCAAGATTTGTTGTATAGCTGTCTGCGTTCTTAAGAAAGGTCGACGGTTGAATATTTTTCGTACTTCTTGTGTTTCTACAAGCCGATTCCCTGCGTGTTCTAATAATTGTGCTTTGCCACTCCGATTTTTCTTGTCCTTGTTTATTTAATTTCTTCTTGATTTATGTTTATATTTTCACACTATTCCTCTAAATTTTCACATTTCACAAGTTTTAATATATTCAGGTGTTATATCATGTTATTTTTAACTTTTTCTTTTATTAAATTTACTCATTGTATTAAATTCTATTTCATTTTCTACAAAGTTCAAACACTAAGCATAAGTTTGCTTTTTCTTATCAAAATTGAAGAATTTATTCTTTTTTTTTCTTATTTCACTTTATATCTTTTTAATCTCGGGCTTCACAATGACTCAAAATCATATCACAAATTCAATTGTACAATTCTTATACTTCTTATACACACACACTAACTATATACATAAAAAATGGATCTCCTATAATATCTTTTTTTTCCCTCTTAGTATTATTATTAAAATCCTTGATTCTTCTTGATTCATGTGTATATTTTTTACCCCTCTAAATTTCATATCTAACAAACTTTAATTTATGCAGGTGTAACACAAAGTTCTTTTGAATTCCCTTTTATTAAATCATATCTAATCTAATACTACATGCATAAAAGATGGACCTCTTCTAATATCTTTCCTTTTTCCCATAATTTTGGAATTAAAGTCTTTAATGTTCCTTGATTCTTATGTATATCTTATACTACATACACTATATACATAAAAGATGAATTTCTCCTAATATCTTTTTTTCTCTCATAATTTTAGAATTAAAATCCTTAATTATCTTCATCCATGTACATATTTTCAAATTTACCCCTTTAAATTTTCACATTTAACAAGCTTTAATATACTAGGTGTAATGCTATATCCCTTTGACTTCCCCTTTTATTAAATTTACTCACTGTGTTAAATTCTATTTCATTTCTCTACAAAGTTCAAACCCTAGGCATAAAGTTTCTTTTTTCTCATCAAAATAGAAATATTTGTTCTTTTTTTCTTATTTCATCTAGTTTCTTATAATTTTAGAATTAAAAACTTAATTCTCCTTGATTCATGTGCATAATTTCACGTTTACCCTTCTAAATTTTCACTTTTAACAAGCTTTAATATATTCAGGTGTAACGTTATGTCCATTTGACTTCCCCTTTTAACAAATTCAATTGCACATTTTAGTCAATGAAAGGTCGCATAATATGATGGTAAGGTTTAAACTTTGATGATATTTAACTCCCCCCCTAAATTCACTAGATTTTTGCTAACTATAGTTTAATTCAATTTTTTATATTCTATAGCTATTAAAAATTTGTTTTGAATCATCATAGATCTTCGTTTTTATCTGAAATTGCATTTATTATCTCGAAAGATACATCTGTACAATATTTAAGAATCGAAAGGTCAACATATTTAAAGCTTATTTTCTTATTCCTTTTACCTATAAATAAGTAAGGATTAGTTTTTACAATGCACTTTTATTTATTATTTTTAGAAAATAAGTAAAGATCACTATTTTTGATGCATAATTAAAATATTGAATGTGATTTCGTTTACCAATTAGTTATTTTTGAGAATAATCTCAATTGTACTAAACCAATTTACATTTTCTTTCGTAACTTGCAGTCTTTTTTCTGATCTTTTACTCTGCAACTATGCATAATCTAATTGTTGGTAGTTGGCAATGAAAATAAAGAAGGCCGAATGTTAAATTATTTTTTTATTTAACATCTTGAAAAACTATGGATGGTCCCTAAGCTATATTTGGAATTTAAAAGAAGTTATAAAGATCAACTTGAAAATTTGATAGTTTATTAATTTCACTTTTAAAATTTCTCCATTAATTACTTCTATTAAATATAAGTGTAACGGTTGTTTTTTCCCATCTAAATTTAATTAGTTTTGACCATTTTATATTCGTTCTATTCCATTGTATTATGCATACTATGTAGTTCAATCCCTAAGAAAAATTGAATTTTTTTTCTCCTCTAAAATAAAATCTACGAACGCTTTATTGTCTTCTTCCATTTAATATTTCACTTTAATCTCGAGCATTGCACGAAATGAAGTGACTTTATAACTTCTATTGTATATATCAAAGTTGGATATCTCTCCCAATTCTAATCTATTTGTTCTTCCTTTCCATTTATTTTCTCTTTAATCTTGAAATCCACAAGAACTCAAAATACTATATAGACTAAAATTGGATATTTTCTTATTCTTTTGCCTTTTTCTTCTAATTTTGGAATTAAACTTTATTTCTCCTATATTCATGCGTATATTTTCACGTTTACACTTATAAAATTTGTCAATTAACAAGCTATAATATATTCATGAGTAACATCATGTCTCTTTGACTTCCCTTTTTTTTTTTAATTTTACCCATTTTAGTTAATTTATTTTATTTCTCTACAATGCTCACATGCTAAAAAGAAGTTTCTTTTTTTCATCAAAAGTAAAATCTCTATTCTCTTTGTTTCCTTCTTTCATTTCAATTTCTCGTTAGTCAGTACTTAATGATCAAAGTCATATCGTTGTTTCAATTGCATAATTCAATCATTAGAAAATGTCTCATAATGTGATGATAAGGTTTAAACTTGGATAACATTCGGCTCTCTTTCTCACTCAGTTCACTTGATTTTTTATTACTCTATGTGTATCTCATTTTTTTATTCCAAATCTATAAATAATTTGCTTTGAATCACCATATGTCTTCACTTTTCACTGACTTTGTAATTATTTTTTTGGGACGACAAGTCTGTACACTATTTTTGAATCATACAGTACAACCCAGTTAGAGTTTATTTTATTCTTCCCTTTCATTATAAATAAGTAAGAATCTATACAATATATTTTTATTTATTATTTTATAAATTAAGTTCAGATCATGATTTTGATATACTACTAAAATATTTAAAGTGGATTCAATTATTCTTTTTCAATGGATAATCTCAACTCTACTAAACCAAATTGCTTCTTTTTATACTTTATATGTTTATTTTTGGTACTTTATTCTCTAATATGTACAATCTAATTACTAGAACTTAGCGATGAAAATAAACAATGTTCAAAGTTAAATTTTTATATTAAACCACTTGAAAAATAATGGATGGTTTATAAGTTGTGTGTTTGGATTTAAAAGAAGTTAAACGAAATCAATTTGATTTTTTAGCAGTTTAATAGTTTCAACTTTAACATTAGTTTTTTACATTCTTCCTATTCGATACCATTAGCATACCTCTCTAGTTTAATCCCTAAGCAAAAATATCTTTTTTCCTAACCAAAACAAAATCTCTATTTGCTTTCTTCCCTTCATTTATTTTGCATTTTAATCTTGAGTTTCACATGGAATCAAAAAGATGTCTAAACTTCTACGGTATATATTGAAGTCGGATCTTTCACAAATCTATAATATATTTGTTTCCTTCTTTCATTTCATCTTCTCTTTAGTCTCAAACTCTACAAGAACTCAAAATACTATACATACACACACGCACATCCACACAAATATATTAAAGTTAGATCTCTCCTAATCCTTTTGTATTTTTTTCCATAGTTTTAGAATTAATATCCTTATGCCTCCCCTTGATTCATTTATATATATTCAAGTGTGTTAGTGACTTCTTTTTTTTTACTCATTTTATTCAATTCTGTTATATTTGTCTATAAAGTTCAAATCCTAAGAAAAAGTTTGTTTTTCTCATAAAAAATAAAATTTATATTCACTTTATTTCTTTCTTTCGTTGTTATTTCTCTTTAATCATGGACACCATAAAAACTCAAAATCATATCACAATTTCATTTGCACAATTAATTCATCAGAAATAGTCGTAAGATATGGTGGTAAGTTTAAACTTTGGTGATATTCAAAACTTTTTCCCACTAAATTCATTAGATTATTTTTCTTACTTTATGTATATTACAATTTTTTTATATTGCATATTTGCAAAAATTTTGCTTTGAATCATCATGGGTCTTTACTTTTTATTGAAATTGTATTTATTATCTCGAAAGGTTAGATTGTATAGTATTTTAGAACGGTAAGGTACAAGATACTTAGAGTTTATTCACTTCTTCCTTTTTCCCACGGTTAAGTAAGAATTATTTTGTATAATATATTTTTATTTATTTATTTAATAAATTAAGTTCAAATCATGATTTTTTTTCCTAAGTTTTATATTTATTTACTTCTTCCATTTCCCCATAGAACTGAATGATATTCAACTTTCTTTCCCATTTAATTCAAGATTTTTTCTCACTCTATGTATAATCTAATTTTTTATATTTCATATCTATAAACAATTTGCTTAAATGAAAATGTTCCTTCATTATAGATTGCATACCTTCGGTATATGTGAGAATATAAGATAATTTGTCCATGTTTGTAAAATTCCAATATAAATATGGGTGAATAATAGTTATACGTCATATCACATATAAAGTGGAAAAAAAGCCATAGTGAGGTGTTAAGGAGAGACGATTACACATACTAAATAATTTGAACAATAGCTAGAAGTGTCATAGGTTTCTTTAAATTATATCTACATGTTACTATTTAAGTTTATAAATCAAGTAACATATTTTAATCAGGTCCATAAGTAGACTAATACATAGTATTAAAATTGTTATCCTACTACAACTACATGATTTCAAATATATTTTAATAGTTTATCATATTTAACACTCTTAATTGTAAGATTGGATTATTACATATAATTTAGGGTTAGGATACAGAAAGAAACACTCAACTTCGTAAATTGTCAAATTCGAAGTTCTTTGTACCTATCTGTGGCTGAGAACTAGTCTTTTATATTCAAATAGTAGATAAAAACCTTCTCAAAGAAGACATTTAATCTAGAAATAATAGAGATACTGGAGTTTTTACGCAGTTCATTGGACATTCGGCTCTCTTTCCAACTTAATTCATTAGATTTTTTATTACTCTATGTATAACTCATTTTTTTATTCCAAATCTATAATAATTATATTTGAATCACTATAGGTCTTCACTTTTCATTAACATTGTCTTTTTTTTACTTGTAGGTTTATTTTGGATCTTTTGTTCTTTAGATATACACAATCTAATTGCTAGAAATTAACGATGAAAACAAACAACGTTGAAAATTAAATTTTTATATTGAACCACTTGAAAAACAATGGATGATTTCTAAGTTGTGTTTGACTTAAAAGAAGTTAAACAAAATCTATTTGAAATTTTAGTAGTTTAGCAGTTTCAACTTTAACTTTAGTTTTGCCTATTTTGCATTCTTCCTATTTGATTCCATTACCATATCTATGTAGTTCAATCCCTAAGCAAAAAATATTTTTTTATCAAACTAAATAAAATCTTTAATCGCTTTCTTCCCTTCTTTAATTTATTTTTCATTTTAATTTTGATGTTTACATAGAATCAAAAAGGTGTCAAAACGTCTATATTATATATTAAAGTTAGATCATTCACAAATTTCTAATATATTTGTTTCCTTCTTTGCATTTGCACAATTAATTCATTAGAAATCATACCACAACTTCATTTGCACAATTAATTCATCAGAAATGGTCATCGGATATGGTGGTAAGGGTTAAACTTTGGTGATATTCAAACTTTTTCCCACTTAATTCATTAGCTTTGTTTCTTACCCTATTTATATTTTAATTTTTTTATATTGCATATCTGTAAACAATTTGCTTTGAATCATCAAGGGTCCTCACTTTTCACCGAAGTTATATTTATTATCTCGAAAGGTTAAATTGTACAATATTTTAGAACCGTACAAGATACTTAGAGTTTATTCACTTCTTTCTTTTCCTTATGGTTAAGTAAGGATTATTTTGTATAATATATTTTCATATTTTTATTTATTTATTTTATAAATTAAGTTCAAATCATTATTTTTTTCCTACGTTTTTTATTTATTTACTTATTCCATTTCCCCATGGAACCTAATGATATTTAACTTTCTTTCCCATTCAATTCATAATTTTTTTCTTACTCCATGCATAATCCAATTTTTATATATTTCATAACTATAAACAATTTTCTTTAAATGAAAATATTCCTTCATTATAGATTAAATATCTTCAGTATATGTGAGAATATAACATATTTGTCCATGTCTATAAAATCCTTATACAAATATGGATTGATAATAATTATATGTCATATCACATATAAAGTGGTAAAAAGCCATAATGATGTATCAAGATGAGATGATTGCACATACTCAATAACTTGAAGAATAGCTAGAAGTGTCATGGGTTTCTTTAAATTATATATATATATATATATATATATTACTATTTAAGTATCAAGGTGAGATGATTACACATACTAAATAATTTGAATAATAGCTAGAAATATCCTGGGTTTCTTTAAATTATATTTATATGTTACTATTTAAGTTTACAAATCCAATAACATATTTGAATCATGTCCATAAGTAGACTAATATATAGTAAAAAAATGTTATCCTACTACACTAACATGATTTCAAATATGTTTTAACAGTTTACCATGTTTTACACACTTAGTTGTAAGATTGGATTATTACATATAATTTATAGTTGGGATACGAAAGAAAATAGATCAACTTCGTAAAGTGTCAAATTCGAAGGTTCTTCGTACTTATCTATGGAGGAGGAACTATAGTCCCTTTATATTCAAATAGTAGATGAAAACCTTCTCGGAGAAGACATTTAATCTAAAATTAATAAAGGTGCTAGAGTTTTTACACGGGTATTTGAAGTTCAATAGATGCAATGTTGAGAATAATTTATAAATTATGAAATGCTGCTAATTCTTGGTGTTACCGAACTATATTTTTCTATGATAGTTCATTAAACTCTAAGATATGGTGTTCAAAATACATTTTTTTTCTTTTTATAATCTTATTCTATTTTTCGTTTAATTTTATTTTATTCTACTCATTATGGTGCAATACGGGGTCTTTATAGTTGAATTTCGACTAGAAACAAGTTTGTTTTAGGCAGTGTATAGTTGGAACATATTTAATATAAAGAATATGTTCTACCTAACTATATCAGTGTTAATATCTATTTCGTATTAATATCTACCTCATAGCGATAAGCTCGCTATCAAGATATGTTATCATTTTTGTATTTTGGAGACATCATCACAAAAAATTTAGTTGCTTTAAATTGTGTAACCGTAGCATGTTGCGTGGGTATCATAGGTCTATAATTTACCATATATATATTAAAGTCAAATCTCACTTAATTTTTTTTTCTTTCCTCATAATCTCAGATCTTAAACACTTACCACTGCTTCATGTAGTGTACTCCCAGGAAGGTCATAAGTTTGAATTCCACAAACCATGTTTATATCTAATGTATATTAGAATAACTTCACATTCCTCGATTCAGTTTTTTCCCAACTTTCCAAGTTCGAGTCGTATTGTAACGACCCGAAATTTTCGATCCCGAAAATTCCAGATAGTTAGGGAAAAGAAGAAAGAGATAGAAGAAGAAGAAACAGAAAACCAACTCAGAAGCTCACATTCGCAATGGATAAAATATAATATTAAATAATATTCTTTACACAAGAAAACTGTATCAGTTAATTACATTTTAATACATCAGAGTTACAACATTTCACAATCACTAGACAGTTAAAATAACTTGTCCCAGATAAATAACAATATATCACAGCGGAATACACTCCATACGTTCCTGCCATCCAGCTCGCCTTCTGAGCTCCAGAACGTCCTTACCTGAAAATCTGTAATACTCGGTCTGACCCGAGCATTACATCCAAGTAACACCCGGGTCAGGCTGGAAACCAGCGTGAGTAAACCCATATAATATGAAATACCAAGTTCAAATTATAAAAGAAACTCGGGTAACTCGTACTTCATTACGAGTTCATTACTTTGTTATGCTCAACACTTATTTTCACATATCATATCCTAAGTATACTTACTTAGTTCAAAGGGTCCATATTATTCCATTTCATCCTATTGATTTCACATATCAAATCCACACAGAATCATGTAGATTACAATCGAAGTGGTTTCGGTTATTACAGATACCCGACCCCGGTCTCTTGAATACAATATCATCTTAAATAAAGTTGTTTAAGTTTAAACAATTATATTTATACTCATAGTAACAGATTCACATAGTAATTCTATTATAGATAGATGATCCATATCCAACACCATTTCACATAGCATCACAATCACATACCAAGGATAACAATAATCCAAAGCATTCGATATCATTAATCATTCATAAGCAAGCTAAATTAGTCACACCATTCAATTACAATAAGTAATTATCCTTAAATTACTTTCATTAATTTATTAATGATCCTTTAATTACTTCATTAATTAATTAATCCTTTAATTACTTCATTAATTAATTAATCCTTTAATTATTTCATTAATTAATTAATCCTTTAATTAATAACACCAAGTGATTAACCCTTAATCACTTCTATTTAATTACTTTCATAAGGTAATTATCCTCTAATTACTTTATTAAATAATTACCCTTTACTTAATTACCTCCGGTAATTATTCACTAATTACTTCACCAAGTAATTACACTTAATTAATTCATAAGTGATTATCTTCAATTAATCACTAATTAGTTCCTTTAGTTAATCATTTTAACTAATCATTAATAAAATAATTAAATAATTCTTAACTACTTATATTTAAAACATTTTAATTAAGAAAAATCATTTATCTTAATTAAATTATTAATATCAACTAACAACTCTTTAATCATTAATAATAATTGAATTATCCTCATTATCTTCACATATTAATCATCCTTAATCAAGCTAAAATCTTAATTAACTTTTAAGATACATCTTTATCTTCATTAATGACTTACTTATCATTAACATAATTTAAATACATTTCAAAACATTCCACTTTTAATTTAACTTTAAATTTAAGATTGAAATAACCTACCACTTTAACTTAACAAATTTCAAGTTAATCCAATTACAAAACTTCTAAATCAATGTTCTTTAGTGTAATGAATACAAATTTAACTTTAACAAAGTTTAAGAACAATTCATAAATCTTTAAAATCACATGTTAAAGAAATATTATCTTATAAAAGAAACTTAAAAGAGTTTAAACCAAATTCATTTTTAAATTCAAACCATTTAAATTATACTTTATATTTAAAGTTTTTAAAATATTTAAATTTTATAAAACTTAATTTTATTTCAAAACTAGGATACAAAAGTAAATTTGAATCCATATCTTAAAAACTTGATTTAAATCCTGTTTTAAATCTTACTTAAATTTTAAATTTAGTTTAAAATTTAAACTGGACAGGTTTTAAAAACCTGGCAACACAACCAACTGACCCGAGCACACACTCAACTATTTCAAGCCAAAACCCCAAATGCTTCGAGCATCACACGCGAGAAACTCGAGAAAACTCGAGTAACCTTCCTCTGCTTCAAACCAAAACTCACCAGAAATAAGAAGTGCACCGTGCACATGCACGGTGGCTCCGACCCACTCCAGTCATCCACGATGACCTCTTCACAACGGCGATCGACCTCGCACCCTCCCTCGATCATCAGAACACTGATAATGTCACGACCCAAAATTCATTGTTCAAAAGTCGACATCAAATACCTCACTTGTATTCGACTGCCGGAGATTCAAACGTCAAATTTCAGTTCGGATGGAGCTTATAACAATATTAGATGAATATAAAACAGCGGAACAGAATCAATCTCATGCATACATCACAGATACAACAGTACAATATCCATTTCTACATCAGAGTATTTAATACATACACCACAACTCCAAATAACATCGTAATAATACAACAGTGATCATATATCCAAAAAGTCTTCAAAGGAAGGAAGTGATAACAGACTCCCAAAATCTAAACACCTGAGATCTCCAAAAGCTCCTAAGAATATCTCCAAGATAAGAGCTCCAAAATACTGCTAACTCCAAAATAAGAAAAACCTGCTACTAGGCTGCCCATGTAGAAATTATGGGCACCCAGAGTTTAGAAAAGAAAACAATAAACTTCGGGTCAGTCATGGGACTGGTATGAGTAAACAAAAACAGTTGCATATACAGAAACTAGATTTATAAAAGAATTTTCGGTATGCTTTTAAAAAATAGAACTACCATAAGACCTCCCGCCACACACACAATGCAAACGCAGAATTGGAGGAGATTTCTTCTTATGATAGTTAAATATGCTTGGTACGGAGAAATTCCTATGATATTATTATTAGTGCATAGTGTAGAAAGTATTTTGAAAATAGAATATTAATCTTAGCTAGCATAGGCATTTCGCACTTATACCTACTATAGCTACCATGTTCAATAGCAGGTTACCGCCACATTCCATGGCAGGTAATACAACCAAAACCGTGCAAAGCTCGTATTGTTTGATTGGGTTTCCAACAATGGTCGGGCAAAGGAACTTCCCATATAAAATGGAACGCCTCTGGAAGGACGTCCCCAGATCATAACCGGATCTCTGCTACACAAGGCTGGGTTACCTCTATATCTAGATAACAACTGACACGAGTATGCCACTTCCCGGTCGATACCAACCTTTATCCGAAGCGCTTCTCAACCAACAACCATAAAGAAATAAGTTTGCAACAACCACAAAGTAAGTATCTGGGCTCCATACCATGATACCACTCAAAATCCAGAAGAAAATGGACATACTCTCAGGGGAAGCTATCCCCAAATAACCTTGCTGCCACGATTCCTGTTTCGACCATAACCGGGTTGTGAGGTTTGACGAAGTCTCATCCACAAAGCTACGCTTTTCACAAAGCCATGCTTCGATCAACAAATGATCAGCAGCACTCCACATGCCACATTACCAAGTTGGGAATATATTACGGATAACCTTCAACTACATAACCTCTGAGCTCGTACGTCTCAGAGAAGGGTGTTAAGCTAAGAGAATAAATTCTCCGCCACCAACATAAATGTATTTGAAAGAAATCTGCTTTATATCTCAAATTGTAATGTCAGACATACAATCCATACAAGTCTATTCTGGGTTCGAACAGAACCGAAGGCACTTCCGAAGAAGTCCTTGCAATCTGGGTATTCACAATCCCGATCGGACTTCCCATCACTTAGGAAATCTCTATACCGGAGCAACTCAGTGCAGAGACAATCAATAGGTCATCCCATCGTTCTCGCAAATACCCGGTCTTCATCAGCGGTCTTCAAATGCTATCCATTTTGTCATATCACTTATTCGGAATGGTGTACATGACACAAAGGTCCTCTACCGGCTAAACCGAATAGTGAGCATCAATTTTATAAACATATGGATATGTCGTTCACAAAAATTCACAAGTTCGATGTGGGTTTCGGATAACAATTGAAATCCGATTCGCTGTCGCATCGAAGTTTAAATGCCGTTTTACGGGCCAATGGGTTTTCACAAATCATACAGCAGTAATACTAATATCACAGCTCAGCTCAAAGCATTTAATATTATATAGCATCATATCACATAACAAGAATATTAATCCAACACACATCATTTAAGGACAATCAAAACATCTTCAATTAAGATGAATAATCATGTGGTTTTAAATTTATTAATCACATAGTTACTTTCAATAGAAATCTATAATCAATGATTGATTTTCATTAATTACTATTGATTAAGTCTTAATCATCTTTATTTATTATTTATTTCTTAGTAAATTATCTTAATTAATTTCAAATTAAATATAAATGACTTTATAAAATGATGTGTCAAAAATTTAAAAAAAATAAAATTTAATTACTTTAAAACCATCTTACTTTAATACTGAATTAAATTCAAAAATTTGATCAAATTATCATTTGAAAACATGGTTCCCAAGTGTTTAAAAATCTGGAAATTTTGACCTGTACTTTAATCACTTTACTCGGGTTAAAACTCGAGCTACCCTTCGTTTTTCCCCCATGATTACTTCGAGCAACCTTGAGTTAACACGCAACCAAACCCAGCTCCATCCCCAACTACACATTTTACTTCCAGGTTACCAGACAAAGCATGGTGCACATGCACAATCTCCCTGGTAAACTCCGACCGACATCGACGCTATTGACCCATCGAGTATCCCCTCCGCAACAATTCTCGATCATCCCCTAGCTCGATCAAGCCCTCAATCAAAATTGAGTGCTTCAACCCAAACTGGAACTCCAAACTCGAATGGAAAACCACCCATCGCCGACGATCTAGGCAACCAGGAACCATGTCTCTCTAACCAAAGCAACGTCACACCCCGGCCTTCAATCCCCCTCACTCCGGTGGCACTCGATCAACCATAGAGGGAAAACGAATCAAATTAATAGCCTCGACCAAAACTAGGGTTCTAGAAATGAATCACCCACCGCCGCCTCCACGTTGACCTGCAGACCACTCCAATGTTTTTCTCTGATATCCCGTAAGCTCCTCTACCTCCTCGTGAAACCCTGGCCTCCCTAGTGCCTCCGACCACCGTAGTTTGACGTGAAACCATTTTTCGTTCACCTAGAGATTTCACTATACCTACTTGCTTAAAAATCGCGAGACTCATATAAAAAATCATCATTTCATGATGCAATAATGGTCGTATAATCAGATGTTAAAATTAAGATATTGAAATTTTTGATATTCTTTCAAAAACCCACTGTATTCTCTAAATTCTTGAAGATAATTTGACTTATCTTGCTTAACAAAAAATTTTCTACTTGAATCTGGGTTATACAAGTATAATTCGTTTAGATCCTTAGACATAACAAAGTATCAGAGGAATGGAATTTATATTTGAAGTTGTTTTAGAGCCTATATATTTTGACAGAGGTATATACATACCTACAGACATCATCAACTCTGCACATATATACACATAAATATGCATTCAAACACGTTACAATTTTTTTTTAAAGAAAGTTTACTCACGTGTAAAAAAAGAGAACAGGGGATAAGTTCCTTGTTTCCAGGTTTGAGAAAATTACTAGCCTGACTTTTGATCTTGAGTGATATTTGAATTCTTGTAAGATAATGATGCTTCTCTTTTATTTTCTCAGGTTTGTAAAGTTATGATTTTGAACGAACTGAAGTCAAAAGGCTGAGGTATAAAAGAAAACTAAACCATGCTTTTAACAAGTCTGATGTGATCTTGTACATGCAGAAGAGTAAGTGGCATTTAATGCCTCATGCTTGTTTACAGCCATCTTACTTTAAATTCATGCAAGTACTAAATTGCTTTGTTATATATATATATGCTATTTGATTTGTATATGTACCATGTGGTTTTGTTGAAGAATGCAACACTTTACTTCATTGTTTTTTTCTAACTTATTCTTTTGTTTACAGCTTACTTATCTGGTTTATATTTCTACACACTTATATTAAAATGTATGTCTTTTCTTTTGTGATTTTGTTACAAACATACATTTCAAATTTCATTTCTATTCATAGTTTATACTATTAATATTTATCTTATCACCTATATTTTATTTTATTGTTTTGAAACAATTTCTTATTTGTTAGCTATTTTTATTTATTCGTTGTTATTATTATTCATTTAAACTTTACTACCAAAATTTATTTAATTCCATACAACTTTTGTAATATTAATATCAACAATATTAAACTTCTGTTGAAATTTCACAAATTAAATTTTAAAAGTTCAAATAATTTACTAAATTAAATTTGACAAAATTCCGGTATGTTACAATATCCCCTCCTTAAGAAAATTTCGTCCTCGAAATTGAAAGAGAGAGAAGAACAAACAAAGAATATATGAACTTAGAAGAATAAGGAAATGGCTTACCAGTTTAAGCTGAAATGTCTACTCTGCAGTTGGGATATGATTTCTGCATATTATCTTCAGTTTCCCAAGTACAGTCCTTTGGATCGCCACTCCATTGAACTTTAACCAGCTTCACAACTTTATTCCTTAATCGCTTCTCAGCACGATCTACAATTTTTATCGGCTCTCTTTTAACTACCAAGTTAGGAGTGATTTCGAGATCCTGTTGAGCAGCTTCTTCAATAATACTATCTGGATCGTGCACATACTTTCGAAGATTAGAAATGTGGAACACATCATGCACGCCAGACAACCAGTTGGGTAGCTGTACCCGATAAGCTAGGGAACCAATCCTTTCCAGAATAGGAAAAGGACCAATATAACGTGGTGCTAGCTTTCCAGTTTTCCCAAACCTCAATACACCCCGCATCGGAGACACTTTCAGAAATACAGAATCTCCAACTTGAAATTCCAAATCTCTTCTTCGACGGTCATAATAACTCTTCTGACGACTTTGAGTAGTTATTAATTTCTTTCGAATAAAATCTACCTTCTCCGTGGCTTCTTTAATCATATCTGGTCCAAGGACGAGTCTATCACCAGATTTGATCCAGCATGCAGGTGATCGACATGGACGAGCATATAAAGCTTCAAAAGGAGCCATTTCTATATTGGCCTGATAGCTATTATTATATGAAAATTCAACCAGATGTAAATGGTCCTCCCATGAACCACCAAAATCATGAATGCAAGCACGCAATAGGTCTTCTAGAATTCGGTTGACCCTCTCAGTCTGACCATCAGATTGCAGGTGATAAGCAGTACTGAAATTTAATTTCGTTCCCAATGCGTCCTGGAACGCCTCCCAAAATCTACTAGTGAAGATCGGGTCACGATCACTCACTATACTGCTGGGAATACCATGGAGGCAAACAATTTCCTTTATGTATATACCTGCTAAGCTTGCTGCAGTCCGAGTGGATTTCACCGGAATAAAGTGAGCAGTTTTGGTTAAACGGTCCACTATAACCCAAATCGCCTCATTTCCCTTCTTAGTTCGTGGCAATCCGTCGATGAAATCCATCGATACCTGATCCCATTTCCATTTTGGTACTTCCAAAGGTTGAAGTAAACCAGCTACCTTCTTTTGATCGCTTTTGATTTGTTGACAAGTAGCACAACGACTCACATATATTGATATATCTCTTTTCATTGTCTTCCACCAGAACGTCCTTTTAATATCATGATACATTTTGTTGACTCCTGGATGGATGTTGAATTTAGACTTATGACCTTCATCTAAAACTTCCCGTTTTAGCTCTGGAACATTAGGGACACAGATTCTGCCTTTTAATCTTAGAACTCCTCTATTATCAACTTCAAAACTAGTATCTTCACCTTGATGAATTCTTTTACAAATTCCACGAAGAAACTCATCTTCATTTTGTTTACCAGCGATCTTTTCAAGGAGAGTAGGAGTTACAGTTAAATATGCAAGAACAACATGCCTCCTACTTAGAGCATCGACAACTACATTAGCTTTTCCGGGTGTATATTGAATATCTAGATCATATGATGCCAGAAATTCTAACCAACGTTGTTGTCGTAGATTCAAATCTTTCCGGGTGAAGAGATATTTCAAGGATTTATGGTCGGTAAATAATTCGAATTTTTCACCTAAAATAAGAAGAGTTTATTAAGTATATTTATTTAGTTAATTTCTTAAATTGTTAAGAAGGCTGAAAAGATTCTTACCCAGAAGATAGTGTCGCCAGATTTTTAAAGCAAAAACAACAGCGAAAAGCTCCAAATCATGTGTTGGGTAGTTTTTCTCGTGCGGACGTAATTGTCTACTCGTGTAGGCAACTACCTTCCCATTCTGCATTAATACTGCACCTACCCCATCACCACACGCGTCAGTATAGACAGATAAGCCTTGGTTTCCGTTAATAATAACGAGAACATGAGCAGTGGTCAATCTCCTTTTCAATTCCTGGAAAGCTTCATCACATCTTGGAGTCCAAATGAATTTAGCATTCTTCATTGTTAGCTTAGTCAATGGGCTAGCCAACTTAGAAAAATCCTGAACAAACTTCCAGTAATAGCCTGCTAAACCCAGAAAACTTCGAACTTCTTTCGGAGTCGTGGGTCGCTTCCAGTCAAGAATAGATGAAATCTTACTAGGATCAACAGAAATTCCTTCTTCATTAACAATATGGCCGAGAAATTTAACTTCTTTGACCCAAAAGTGACATTTAGAAAATTTAGCGAATAAGACGTTCCTTCTCAAAATTTCCAAAACAACTCTAAGATGTTCAGCATGTTCCTCTTCGGTTTTGGAATAAATTAAGATATCATCGATAAATACAAGAACAAATTTATTCAACACTTCCCGAAACACACGGGTCATCAGATCTACGAAGTACGCAGGAGCGTTAGTTAGTCCGAAAGGCATGACTAACCATTCGTAGAACATATCCGGACCTCTAAAAGCAGTTAGGTGAACACAATCTTCGGCAATTCGCAACTGATGGAATCCCTGAGCTAGATCCATCTTAGAAAAGAATCGTGCACCATGAAGTTGATCGAATAAATCGTCGATCCTGGGTAAAGGAAACTTATTCTTGAGAGTTTTCTTATTGAGATCGCGATAGTCGACACACAATCTCAAAGATCCGTCCGATTTAGCAACAAATACGACGGATGGGCCTCATTCAGAAACACTGGGTCGAATTAATCCTTTTGCTCGTAGATATTCAGTTTGCTGAACCAATTCAATCTTTTCCCTGGGTGCCATCCTGCGACTTGCGTGAACGACAGGACGAGCATTTGGTACTAAGTCAATTCTGAATGCAATCTCTCTGTGTGGGGGTAAAGGTTCTACTTCTTTGAATACTTCGGGAAAATGCTGGACAACAGGAATGGAATCCAAACTAGGTTCTGGATATCCCAAGGTATACATCAATTTATCTCTTTTCGGACTAGGGTCTTCACAAGGAATTTCAACGGAATCTCCAATTTTAGTTTTGATTAGAATCGTTCGATTGCTGCAATCTAATTTGGCTTCGTATTTCGATAACCAATTCATCCCGAGTAGGATTTCAAATTCATTGAAGTCGAGAACATAAAGGTTAATAGGAAATCGATGGCCAGAATAAGAGATAGGCACCCTCCTAAAATATTGACAAAGATTTGCTGGACCACCCACTGGATTCTTTACACAAATAGGTTCATCGACAAACCTGAGTTTAAGTTTTAATTCATCCATGAGCTGTTGGGAGATAAAGCTACATGAAGCTCCCGTGTCAAACAAAACTCTAACAACTCTTTCACCAATAATAAGGTTACCCTCCAAAACTCTCTTTCCTTCATTCGCCTTTGAGGTTGAGGGGTTATCTTTTATTGCACTCAATTTTGCTATTTGTGCCTGTTTCCTTATCGGGCAATTCTTAACTCCGTGACCTGGCTGGTGACAACAATAGCATTCTTTGGATCTTCGACTTGTCTTTACAAGTTGATCTTTCTCAATTTGTTTCTTTGGCTTCTCACAATCATTTATTAAATGGCCTTTCTCCTGATAATTATAACAAATAACATTTCGGTTTGAATTCTCTTAAGCACTCCTCTTCTTCTTCTTCTTGCCTCGAACCGGTTTCTTTCCTTCGAATTTCCTTTTCTTCCTATTCGAACTACTTGAACTCCCCTTCTCTTTCGGAATTCCCTGCATATCTAGAGTAGCATATCGATAACCCATATCAATCAAGTCTGAAAAAGATTCTTTAATGTGGGTTGTCATTCTCTCGTGATACTCCTTATTCATTCCCCGAATGAATCTTTCATTTTTCTTCAAGGGTGTACTTACTAGTTCCGGACCAAATCGAGATAATTCATTGAATTTATTCAAGTACTCCTAAAATGATAGACTTCCTTGCTTCAAATCTAGGAACTCCTGGTACATTCGAGAGATACCAGCTGATGGAACATATCTCTGTAACGACCCGATATTTTGGACCATTCAAATCGACATAATCCACACATGTCTGACTTGAATAATTCAAAATATCAGATTGTTAATTTAAATTTTGGCAAAACTCAGAATATACAGTAAATAAATCAATCACAGAATCACAGACACAGAGTAATACAATAATACGCAGCGGAAAAGATAAAATAGTAGTTCATGAAGCTACTATATAAACATCAGAGTTAGAAATAAAATACAACAGAATATCTCAAATACAGTGAAGTCTCCAATCCAAATAGATGACTTCTGTGAACGAATCAACTGGAAAGCTGGAAGCTGAATCAATAGTTGGATCTCCAAACGAAGCTCCAAACTCCAAGGATGAGTCTCAAATGTTGTATCACTCATTCTGACCCGAGCGTAAAGCAAAACACAAAACACTCGAGTCAGGATTAACATTCTTATATAAATAAATCCAACTCAAGTGAAATATCAACTGAAATACAAGTAACTTAAAGGATGTTTGGGATAACCATCCTCTAAGGATCTTCAGAACTATCTACAAGGTGGAAATATACACTGTAACACCGTTGTCATTTCAATTTAATTTATACTTCAAACCCAAATATCATTTCATTTCAAATATATCTATTTTCCAAAATAGTATATATAGGTTAAATAATTTATAAAGTAAAGTATTTATAATTTCCTCAAATTTCACAAAACGGTTCAAATTAACTCAAATTCCAAATTCAAATTTATTCAAAGCTCAATTCATCAATTCAATTCAGTTCTAAATAGATCATTTAAATTTCAATATATTCCAAAGCTTTAATATTCAACATTTCAAAGTTAAATTTAACAGTTTCATATAGCTCTTGATTTAACTTCATTATTATTTAATCCGAGAATATTCACTTAATAAATTCAATATCATTTAACTAGCCTTAAATTTTCATTTTTACTAAGTATTTCCTTAAATTTATTTAAACAAGAAATATTCATTTAACTATTTAAATCAAACTCAAGTTATAAATCATATCTTAAATCCAAATTTCAATAAGCTTTAAATTGGTTTAATTAAATAAAATTCTTTACTAAATTCAAATTATCTTCCCAACCTTAACTTATTCAAATTTTTACCCAAAAATCTATTTTGGAACATAAATTTAAATACTCAACCATATTATATGTATTTAATCAATCTTAATTAACTTAAATATCATTATTAAATCTATATAAATCATTTCCATTTATATATAAAAATTTAAGGCTCAACATTTAATAAAACCATATATTTCTTTCCAAAACCATAGAATTCAATTTCAAAATATTTATATATATATGGACCAACGGTGTTTGTATATATATTTATCATATGGTTAAGTGATACGGATATTTATCATTTCAATCCGAAATTTAAATATATACGGGTAGATATCATTTCGACCCGTACTCCCAATTTCAATTCAAATGAAAATCGCTTGGGTTTATCATTTCAACCCATAACGAAATTCTCCTATTCTAAAGTCCGTTCGGGTATGTATCATTTCAACCCATAGTGAATTCTATACTAACAGGGAACTTGCAGAGTGATAACAAATACTAAAAAAAACATAACAACAGGCATATATCATCAGTATAAATAACAGATACGGGTGTCAGATGTCACAGGTGAACAGATACAAATAATAGTAATAACAGGCATATAATACTAGATACTGGTGTCAGATGTCACAGGTGAACAGTTATAGATAATAGCATATATAACAATGTAAATAACTACAGCAGCATACTTCAATTGTCGTTTCAATTGAAATCAAATTTAATAAATACAAGAATGTTAATCGTGAGTGATTGCTCACCTTTCGAGGCTAGAGAGATGAACGGCAATGGAAGCGAATTGTGGGTCCAAACACGAATTCCAAAGCGAAATAAGATGGGCACGAATTCAACGGACGAAGCTGATAGATAAGAAGCCGATAGGAATGAATCAAATCACTTTTGATAAAATCTAAGAGTATACGCATTGTTATTATATATATACATATTTCAATAATTTAATTAAATTTTTTTTAGACAAATTAAAATAAATAAAAATTTGAAATCATGTTTAACTTACACACATATAAAATACATAACTTATGAACTTATAACATTTTAAAACCTATAATACAATACTTACACAACAGAAAGAAATTTTAAAAATATACACATAACATTTGTAATATATACATACTATTACTTTCATAAACATATAGTACATATATTTCTAAAATACTATATATCATACGTGTAGGTGTAAAATATTTAAAACTGACGTGTGTATACTTTAAAACTTACTTATATATATATATATATAACAAACTCATATAACTTATTACATAAACAATTATATATAACCTTAGGTAGTATAAATAACAAAATCAGGTATAAAAAAAAATGCTATTAAAACATATTTTTAACAGACCTGTACATAGGCTAGTAAAACCATATTCAAAAATTTTTAAACTTACAGAATAAACACATACTAAAAACAAATAATACATATCGTATCTATATATAATTGAAAACCAAGTATATATAAACTACTATAGATATTAACATATATACCTCCATACAGAAAAGGAAAAACAACACTTATTATTAAACAATACAACTTGCTTTATTGTAATACCTATATAACTCAGTAGTTCATAATTATACTTGCAAACTTATGCATAAACAAACAGTTTCTATAAATCTTATATGAAAATATACATATATATATATATATTTACACACACATATCTGAACTTTATAATATAGTTAAACGCACTACAATAAGAAATCTCCTATGCCAATATACAATATACACACCTATGTCCCATATATGCAAAATATATCTATACAAATAAAATTTAGCAATATATATACTAGCATATGGCAGTAAAATGGTCTGGCTAAGTATATATATTTCGATCAATATATAGATAACTCAAAATCCAAACACAGTAATATATAAAACAACTTTATACCCATATATAAAAGGAGAAAGAGAGACAGATGTGGGTTTGGTGGAAGGTGTGGCAAGGCGGTCTCGGTATGGGGATAGGGTTGCGGGATGCACGGCCGCATGGGAATGGGTCAGGTGTGGCACGGTGGTTGAGGCTGAGGTGGCGTAGGAGCTGCAGATCGGAGGTATAGGCGGGGTCGGGCTTGTTGGCCGAGGTTAGTGGTGGCACTGGCAAGGTCGGCTGCGCGAGAGAAGGCAGCGGTGGTTCTTGGCAAGGGCTGGTGCTAGATGCGGTGCAAGGCGTGGCCGAAGTGAGCATGGGATGGGCAGCAGTTTGGTGGAGGTTTCGCTTGGAGGAGAGAAAAATTTTGAGAAAAAAAGGAAAAAAAAATATAGATCTGAAAGCAGAATTTTGAAGAAGCAGGGTAGAACGAGATTTGAGGAAGCTCTGAAATGCGGATCTAAATATAAACTTTACTAAATTTATTAGGCGGAGAGAAACGTACGAAAATGAAAATCAACAGGAAGGGAAAAGAATGGCAGCAAATCTCGCATTGATTCAGTTGAAATATTTAAAGCAATTTATTATTGTGGCCAGCGGTTCAAATTTTGAAAAGGAGGAAAAAGATATAGAGATAAATATTGAATCAGAAGAAATAAATTTTTGAAACGGTGGAACGTAGAAGGTCAAGAGATGAGATGATAATTATTGGTGACTGTTTGATTTCAAACAGAGGAATATCAAAAGTTAACAAGAAAAAAAAACAAAAAGACCGGTACCGATACGGTAACCGTTTCTTTGGATACCGCTGTGAATCGGGCTTCAAAACACTGAATTGAATATACCGTAGAGATCAGCGCGACGAGACGATCAAAACGGTATACAGATATTAGTGATACGATCATCCGACCAAAAATTAATAATCGGTACCGAAAATGCTGCTATTTCGTACGGGAAAAAATCCAAACGGAGCTAGAAACGTCCGAATTTCGCGAAACGAATTTCGCTGTCTGATTCAGAATGCTCTGAATAAATTTTCTCCTGTTGACATATTTTGGTTTCGGAAAACTTTTAAATTCATAGTTATTAACCGGTTTAAATTGAAATAAAATTTCACAGGAAAATAAACTTCAATATTATCAGATGAAAATTTACCAGTTGCTATATTAAAATAGACGTATTCCAAATAGTAAATTTTTATTTTCAAATTTTATTGTTTAAAATTTCACAAAATTTCAATTAATTCAATAAACAAAATCACTAAAATTTTGGGTCGTTACACTCTCCCCTACTCAAAACTTTTCGTCCCCGAAAAGGAAGGAGGTAGGGGAATAGAACTGAAAGTCTATATGGATCGATAATATAGTTAAACTACGATTAGCAAGTGCGGAAATATAAATAATAGTAAATGGCAGTAATAAAAATGACACCAGGGATTTTTATACTGGTTCGAACTTCTCGTTCTACGTCCAGTCCCAGACTGCTTCTGGAATTTCTCGAATAACCCTCACTTAACCCGGAGGAACAGGTATTACACCGCCTGAGCAACCGAACAGGACTTTCCGCCTAAGCAACCGAATAGGACTTTTCCGCCTAAGCAACCGAATAGGACTTCAAATACAATTTGGTAAATTGTTTCTTGACTTGTGTGTTCTTTGAATAACACGAATATAGTCAATGTAGTACACCCTTCCTATAATCTTCTTGATATGATGATTTGAATGTGCAAAGATAGGAAGTAGAGATTGAAAATAACTTGAGATTATAACAATATAAGATCAGAAAAGATAGAAAGAATTGGTTTTTTTAAAATAGTGGATTTTCATCTCTATTTATAGTATTGAATAGTTTTAATTCAATAGTTGCAACTATTAGAAGAAGTGCAACTCTTGGTGAAGAAGACAACTCTTCAGATTTTGATATTATATGAAGAGATGCTTCAGTTCGTCAAGTTCAGATGTCTGAGATAAAAGTGACAGATGTCTGAATAATTTTGAATTTCAAAAAATCAAAGGAGACACTAAACAGTTAATTTAGACGTCTGTCTTTTAATTCAGACGTCTGTCTAGGATGACAGACGTCTGTTATTAAGTGACAGACGTCTATTTCATATGGAAATAGAAGAATTTACAACATAGTACTCAGACGTCTGTTATCTTAATTTAGACGTCTGAAATTGATGTCAGACGTCTGAATTAATATACAGACGTCTATTTCTGTACTGTTCTGTTCCTTTGTCTATTTTATTATTTTTTGAACTTGAGAATATATATAATTTTGAAAATACCTTTTTTATATTTATTTTAAAGCAAGATTTTCAAAAGTATATGTGTGTGTGTGTGTGTTTCATCACCATATCAGAGATTGTACACATATATCTCACTAGTTGTTATAAAGAGCTTTTAATCTTGTTGATGATAATAGCTTCTTTTGATGATTCCTGCAAGAATATTTGACACAATAATATATAGATTGAAATATATAGTTGTCGCATTAAAATCGAAGAAGTCAGGTTTCAACATTCTCCCCCTTTTTGATGATGACAACTATATAATTCATCGATTAGTTATAATCATACCTTTTGCTCCCCCTGTCAATATGACCATATTATATAGCAGAAATATAATTATTTCTCCCCCTTTGTCATTAACAAAAAGAATTGTTGGGGTTGACTTGGAAAATAACAAAACTGTTAATAACACACTAATTAAGAGATGTAAACAAACCAAGCAAGATATTAACAAAACAATGTTTAGGATACATCATAGTTGATTTTTGTTTTTTAAGAAAAAAAACAGATAAAATTATACAATCTTATCATTTACCATTGTTTGAACCAAAAAAAAAATTTATGAGAGAAGATTTAACCAAAAGAAACACCAAAAGAGAAACCAAAAGAGAACCATCTTCATTCACCATTCTCCCCAAGAAGGAGAAGAAGGAGGTGAGGATCCATGAGACTTTTTCCATAATTGACGAAGAATTGTCTTGATATTTCTCAATTCTCGTGCATTCTCTTCGACTTTGGCATCAAAGTAATCGAATCTAGAATTGATGGAAGAAAAACCTTGTGCTATTTGTTGAGAAATTTTCTTTTGATTTTGAGAAATAATGATGTCGGATTTGAGCTTTTCATTTTTAGTATACGAGCGAGAAGTACCAGAAATTAGTTCTATCTCGAAATTTTCCGAATTTGGGCTTTGGATAAAAGCTTGCTCAAAAGCTTCATCTTCATCTTCTTCTTCATTTTCCCTTTCTTCATCATTCTTTTCTTTTTCAGTATTGTCTTCATTTCCATTATGTCCGGAACTACTTACTTTTGCTTTTCCTTTCTCTTTTTGTAAAGCAAGTTGTTCCGCTTTATAATCATTAAATGTTGGAAATGTTGGAGGAGATTCTGGTAATCCCATTAAACTGAAGAAGCGAATGTTGGATACCTTGATTTTTTCAAATTCAATTGATGGACTATGAATAGAGAAGGCACTTAAAATTCGAGTAATATAGGGAGCATAGATAATTGAGCGTTTCTTGGAGTCATGATAAGTGCGAAAAGCATCATAAAAGTATTGAGCCCAATTGATTTGAGTATTGGATAGAATTGATTGAAGAGCTTTATCTTCATCATCGTAAATGACCTCATGGCTTCCTTGTCGGGGAAAAATTGTTTTTATTAGCATTCTAAGCAATAGTCGAGGTCGAGGACGAAGATGATTTGATCTATCTGTGGATTTTTCAGGTTCAAAAAGATAATATTCGATTTGTTTAAGTTCTTCTCCTTCTAAATTAAAGTCATCTATGTCGACCCCTTCCGAACTACATTTTAAAATTCGTCCAATGTCAGAAGGAGTTATTTGCAGAATGTTTCCAAAAACGCTTGTCCAAAGCGTTCCTTTTTCTCGATGAATTCTAATTTTTGGATTGTTAACATTCGCTAGAAATAATAGTACACTAAGTCTGCAAATGTTGACTTGATTATCTTTGAAATCAATAAGGCTTGTAATCTGAGATCTATCAGTATAGAGCCTAAGTTTGTAGAAAGGAAAATGATCAAGATTATGAAAGATACCATGAAATGATTGAAGAGAACATAAATGCTTGTAACGAGCCATGCTTCGAGGTTCGTGGTATAACCAAGCTTCAATTTGATCTTCCGAAGGAAGAATGTGAGGAGGTTGATGAGATGAATCTCCTTTTTGTTTCTTAGGTTTGGGCGCCATTGAAAAATGAAAAACTAGGGTTTCGAGTTTGAGAGACGAGAAGAAAAAATAAACCGTTTTTAAAAAAAAACGTATGTAGATTTTCTTCTTAACAGGGTTTCAGACGTCTGAAAATTAAACAGTCGTCTGAAATTCTGTAGAATAAAAACATAGACTAGAAGAACAGACGTCTAAAAATTTATAACAGCCGTCTAAGATGTATGACAGACGTCTAAATATATTAGACAGATGGCTCAGAAGGTTTAAAATGAAACAGAGAGCAAAAAACATTTTGCACTAAATTCAGACGTCTGATCTTTTTATGTTTAGACGTCTATTATGAATAATAGACGTCTGTTATCTTTAAACAGACGGCTAAAAGTTGACTGCAAAAGTATAGACAGATTTAGACGTCTGTGAAGAATGACTCAGACGTCTGTGTGTCTGAAGATAGAAAAAAATAGTTGTTTTTACAGACGTCTGTTGAAAAATATAGACGTCTGTATGTCTGATAAAAGATTTTCTTTAGTTTAGGCTTTTTTTTTTTTTTTTTAAAAAAAATATAGATTATTTATTTCTATTGATAAGAACATAATACAAGAATAAGTCAACAAAACAAACATACAGACATATATATATTATCTATTTAGGAGTCTTTGGAGTTTTTGGAGACTTCGGAGACTTCCCTTTGGATGATTCGAGTTGATTTTGATCAGCAGACTGATAAATAGGAGACCATTGAGGTTGACGTTCCCATGAATTTGGGGATACATGAGGACGTTGAGGTGAGAGAATATGTGCATTTGTGTTGATCGGAGATGAACCACATATTTTTGCAGCACATCGTTCAAGAAAACTGAGTCGTCTTCCATGACTCTTTTGTTCAAAATACATTTCTCGCTGAAGATCAAGTGTTTCCCTCTGATAGTGATGTAAATCATCTATCTTTTCTTTAGTAGATGGAGATGGAAATAAATTTCTTCGCGAACGTTTATTTTCCGGCGTATATCCCGTATGATGACTTTGTGGTGGACATATCGGAATATAAGCTGGAGTTGGAGTCGGAAGTTCGGAAGACCCAGAACTAGGAGTTTCGAAATTAATTGAAGAAAACTCAGATGTATAGGAGGGCTCATCTGAAGATGAACCAGCCATGGAATATAAGAATAATGCAAAGTTCAAAAACATATTTGTATTTTCACTTTTGTAAAAAGAATAGATAAGCTGAATAAAAATTTTCTTTGGTAAAAAGAAATTTATAGACAACTAAAAGCTAAAAAATAAATGGTTAAGATTAAAAGAAGACAAAATTTAATGTTAACCAGAAACAATATGCGTGGGTAAAAGAAAAATTTAAATAAAGATAGAATAGCTGAAGTAAACATCATAAATTGTTGAGAGAGATAATACCAAGTTCTCGTCTCAATTTTACAAAAATGTTTTCATTTAAAGGTTTTGTAAAAATATCTGCTAATTGATTTTCCGAAGATATAAATTCTAGATTGATTATATCTTTTTCAATATTATCACGAAGAAAATGATGACGAATGTCAATATGTTTTGTCCGTGAATGATTTACTGGATTTTTAGATAAATTTATAGCACTAGAGTTATCACAGAAGATTGTAGATTTAGATAAGTTAAAACCAAAATCTTGAAGAGTTTGTTGCATATAAATTACTTGAGCACATGCCAAAGCTGCAGATATATATTCTGCTTCACAAGTAGAAAGTGATACGCAATTTTGTTTCTTACTGAACCAAGATACTAGAGACCGTCCAATGAAGTGACAAGTCCCACTTGTACTTTTTCTATCCGTCCGACTTCCTCCAAAATCAGCATCACTATATGATACTAATTCAAAAGGACATTCTTTCGGATAAAATAATCCAAAATCTTTGGTTTTGTTGAGATAACGTAAAATACGTTTCACTGCTCTAATATGTGATTCTTTAGGATCGGCTTGAAATCGTGCACACAAACAGACACTCATCATAATATCGGGTCTATTAGCAGTTAAATATAATAACGATCCAATCATACTTCGATATAACTTTTGGTCTACACTCTTGCCATTTTCATCTTTTTCAAGATGTATGGTTGTACTCATAGGAGTTGGTTTGGCAGAGGTATTTTCCATACCAAAGCGTTTGATTAAATTATTACAATATTTTTCTTGATTTATAAAAATACCATTATTAATTTGTTTAATTTGAAGTCCAAGAAAATATGTTAATTCTCCCATATGAGACATTTCAAATTCATTTGTCATTATTTTAGAAAATTCTTGACATAATTTATCATTAGTTGATCCAAAAATAATATCATCTACATAAATTTGAACAATTAAAATATCATTTTTCTTTTTCTTAATAAAAAGAGTTTGATCAACCTTTCCAATTTCAAAACCAGAATTGATTAAATAAGTTTTTAAACGATCATACCAAGCACGAGGTGCTTGTTTCAAACCATATAAAGCCTTTTTAAGTTTATAAACATGTTCTGGAAATTGTTCGTGTATAAACAAGGGAGGTTGTTCAACATAAACATTTTCTTTAATAAATCCATTTAAAAAAGCACTTTTAACATCCATTTGATATAATTTGAAATCATGAAAACAAGCATAGGCTAATAGAATTCGTATTGCTTCTAATCTTGCGACAGGAGCAAATGTTTCTTCATAGTCAATTCCTTCTTCCTGATTATATCCTTGAGCAACTAATCTAGCTTTATTTCTAGTGATATTACCATTTTCATCAGCTTTATTTTTAAAAACCCATTTAGTGCCAATAACTGTTTGATCAGATGGTCGTGGAACTAAATCCCAAACGTCATTTCTTTCGAATTGGTTTAGTTCTTCTTGCATCGCAATAATCCAATAATCATCAGTTGAGGCTTCCTTAATATTTTTAGGTTCTATATTAGAAAGAAATGCTATATGACCCATTTGATTTAGTTGATTTCTTGTTTTAACTCTTTCATCAATTTCTCCTATTATATTTTGAATTGGATGATCTTTTAAAATTCTTGGTGGAGATTTTAAATCAGTTTCAATTTGATTTAAAGAAGAGATATTTTCAGGTGAAATGATGTCAAAAGTAGAGTTTGAATTTATTAAAATGTCTTCATCATCATTTGTTTTAATTTTGAAATTTTCATCAAATGAAACATGAAGTGTTTCTTCAATAGATTTAGTTCTTATATTATAGATTCTATATGCTTTGCTTCGTTCGGAATATCCGATGAATATACATTCATCTGATTTTGGATCAAATTTACCTAATTGATCTTTTGTATTTAAAGCGAAACATTTAGAACCAAAAACTTTAAAGTAAGATATATTAGGTTTTCTACCGATGAAGAGTTCATATGGAGTATGTTTAGTTAAAGGTCGAATAGAAACACGATTTAGGACATAACAAGCAGTAGCAACGGCTTCTGCCCAAAATTGTTTTGGAAGAGTGGTTCCATTCAATAGAGTCCTAGCACATTCTTGAAGTGTTCTATTTTTACGTTCAACAACTCCATTTTGTTGAGGCGTTCTTGGAAATGAAAAGTTATGAAATATTCCCTTTTTATTACAGAACTTCTCAAACAATTCATTTTCAAATTCTCCTCCATGATCACTTCTAATATTTTTAATTTTTAGATTTTTAATATTTTGAATACGTTTAGCAAAGATTTTGAAATTCTCAAAAGTATCACTTTTGTTTTTCATAAATAAAGTCCAAGTATATCTAGAGAAATCATCAACTATTACAAAGACATATCTATTGTGATTAATAGATTGAGTCTGAGTTGGTCCAAATAAGTCTAGATGCAACAATTCAAGAGGTTGCAAAGTTGAGATGATCTTCTTGGATTTAAAAGTAGATTTAGTTAGCTTTCCTAGTTGACAAGCATCACAAATGTTATTTACCTTAAAATTCATTTTAGGTAATCCTTTTACCAAATTATTTTTGGATAATTTATTAATAGCTTTGAAATTTATGTGACAAAATCTTTTATGCCATAGCCAAGGATCATTTTCTTTGACTAATAAGCACATATTTGTATTATAATTTATTTTCATATTTAAAATATAAATATTATGATCTCTTACTCCTTCGAAAATGATATTTTTGTTATGATCAAAAATATTGCATTTATTTTCAGAAAATACTATGTTAAAACCTTTATCACATAATTGACTAATACTAAGTAAGTTATGTTTTAAATTTTTAACTAATAAGACATTTGTAATAAGAGGTAATTTAGATGTACCGTCATTGCTCACATCGCCTTTGCCGATGATGTAACCTTTTGAATTATCTCCAAAAGTGACAGATCCTCCATCTGAGTAGATAATGTTAGTTAACATATTTTTATTGCCTGTCATGTGTTTTGAGCAACCACTGTCTAGAATCCATTTTCCTCTTTTCTTAATCGGTACCTGCAAAAAATATTGAAATTCTATTGGTACCCACTTCCTCTATAGGGTCCTAAGGGTTAAATCTTAGGAAGCCAAACCCAGTTGGGTTTAGAGTTCCCTTTAAAAATAAAATTTTCATTCTTATGTACAGACATAATAAAAGATTTAATGTAGTTTTTCTTAATCAAATTATTATTAGTTTTTGGAACCCAAATCATAATTGATTTTGGATGAATAATTTTTGAAGAAGATTTTTGAGCAGATATAGATTCCTTTTTCTTAAAATTAGTATATAAAGAACCATTATTTTTAGAATGCTTTTGTATTGGTTTTTTATATCCTAATCCCTTTTTATTTGAACAAGTTTGAGAATTCTCAATTATTTTAGAGAGATTCTCTCTTCCACTGTTAAATTTAGAAACATTTTTAGAAATATTTTCCAGTTTTGTTTTAAGATTTGATACTTCTATATCAAGTGTTTTAATATTAGAGTTTAAATCATGATTTTCTTTTGCTAATTTAACATTCTCATATTTCTGCTTTTCTATTTCACTGCTTAAATCAGTCAATTGAGATGTTATATTAACATAAGATTCTTGAGATTTTACTAACTCTTCCTCTAATATTTTCTTTTCATCTTTTAACATGACAGTTTCTATTTCAGATCTATTTAATTTTCCTAAAGCATCTTTATATTTACTCTTTAGAATTTTAAGTTTATCTAACAATTCAGAGTTTATTTCTATTAAATCGTCAAAAGTTAGATCACTTACATCATCATTTGTTGCCATAAAACAAACATTGGCTTGTTCTGAATCACTATCATTATCACTGTCTGATGAAGAAGATTCTGTATCATCCCATGTAACTGAGAAGGCTTGTTTCTTTTTATATTTGTCCTTTTTGAAATTATTCTCTTTCTTCCGATCAGGACAATCTTTCTTTATGTGGCCCTTCTTGTGACATTCGTAGCATTCAAGAGATGAACTTGATGGCTTATTAAAACCCTTGTGGTTTCCAAATTTATTACCCTTTTTGAATTTTAAAAACTTTTTGAAATTCTTAGCTATAAATGCCATATCATCTTCTGATTCAGAGTCTTCTTTTTCTGCTTGAAAAGCGATAGTTTTCTTGTCCTGTGCTTGTGCTCGTCTTGCCTGCAAATTTACTTCATAGGACATTAGATTTCCTATTAACTCTTCTGTTTTTATGGTTGAAATATCATTCGCTTCCTCGATAGCTAAGACTTTTCGTTCCCATTCATCAGTTAAAGAGTTAAGGATTTTTGATACAACATCAGATTCAGTAAAAGTGACTTCTAAAGCTAAAAGAGAGTGATAAATATCCTGGAATCTAGAATACATTTCACTAATACTTTCTCCTTGTTTCATCCTAAAATTTTGAAATTGGTTTTTAAGCATAGAGATCTTGCTTTGTTTTACTTTATTTGTTCCTTCGTGTGTAACCTTAAGAGTATTCCATATTTCATATCCAGTTTTACAGATACTGACTTGATTGAATTCATTTTTGTCTAAAGCACAAAATAACATGTTCATTGCTTTTGCATTTGCAGTAGCATCTAGTTTTTGAGTATTAGACCATGTAGCATACTCTGTAGTAGGGATATGATATTCAGTTTGGATAATATTCCAGGTTTCAAATCCACTTGCTTGCATAAAAATTCTCATTCTAGTTGACCAATAACTATAATTTAATCCGTTAAACAATGGTGGTCGTGTAGTGGCTTGTCCCTCAGTAAAACTGTTGCTAGTGTTATTGTCCATATTATTAAAATATCAGATAACTGTGTTATAGTTACGTGATGACCTAGCTCTGATACCAAATGAAAGTCTATATGGATCGATAATATAGTTAAACTACGACTAGCAAGTGCGGAAATATAAATAATAGTAAATGGCAGTAATAAAAATGACACCAGGGATTTTTATACTGGTTCGAACTTCTCGTTCTACGTCCAGTCCCAGACTGCTTCTGGAATTTCTCGAATAACCCTCACTTAACCCGGAGGAACAGGTATTACACCGCCTGAGCAACCGAACAGGACTTTCCGCCTAAGCAACCGAATAGGACTTTTCCGCCTAAGCAACCGAATAGGACTTCAAATACAATTTGGTAAATTGTTTCTTGACTTGTGTGTTCTTTGAATAACACGAATATAGTCAATGTAGTACACCCTTCCTATAATCTTCTTGATATGATGATTTGAATGTGCAAAGATAGGAAGTAGAGATTGAAAATAACTTGAGATTATAACAATATAAGATCAGAAAAGATAGAAAGAATTGGTTTTTTTAAAATAGTGGATTTTCATCTCTATTTATAGTATTGAATAGTTTCAATTCAATAGTTGCAACTATTAGAAGAAGTGCAACTCTTGGTGAAGAAGACAACTCTTCAGATTTTGATATTATATGAAGAGATGCTTCAGTTCGTCAAGTTCAGATGTCTGAGATAAAAGTGACAGATGTCTGAATAATTTTGAATTTCAAAAAATCAAAGGAGACACTAAACAGTTAATTTAGACGTCTGTCTTTTAATTCAGACGTCTGTCTAGGATGACAGACGTCTGTTATTAAGTGACAGACGTCTATTTCATATGGAAATAGAAGAATTTACAACATAGTACTCAGACGTCTGTTATCTTAATTTAGACGTCTGAAATTGATGTCAGACGTCTGAATTAATATACAGACGTCTATTTCTGTACTGTTCTGTTCCTTTGTCTATTTTATTATTTTTTGAACTTGAGAATATATATAATTTTGAAAATACCTTTTTTATATTTATTTTAAAGCAAGATTTTCAAAAGTATATGTGTGTGTGTGTGTGTTTCATCACCATATCAGAGATTGTACACATATATCTCACTAGTTGTTATAAAGAGCTTTTAATCTTGTTGATGATAATAGCTTCTTTTGATGATTCCTGCAAGAATATTTGACACAATAATATATAGATTGAAATATATAGTTGTCGCATTAAAATCGAAGAAGTCAGGTTTCAACAAGAACAACCAGAAATAAAAGTAGATTGAAGTCAAGATTAAACAATTATTTAAAACTATATAAATTTTCTTGAAATATTCATTTGAAAACTTCATTTGCAAATCAATTATTTTAATACTTTAATACTTTTCAAAACTCATTTGTAAAATTTCTTGCTTCCTTTATAAATACCATTTATATGTTTAAATAACACCATTATAAATATATGAAAACTATTTGAAAGTAATTATTTACATTATTACTTATATTTACAAAGAAGCTATTTGAAAACATTAAATCCATAATCCATAATTTATTTATTTATTTATTTTATCTCAAGATACTTTTCAAATATTATTAATAATCAATAATCATTTACTTTAAATCTGTTTTATTTAATTAATAACCTCAAAATATTTATAACACTAAAAATTTCTATTAAACCATGTTTTATATAAATAAACAATATTTAAAAAGGATATAGTCAACAAGGAGTGGATTCAGAAAATAGGATAAAGGTGAATAAATAAAGCTAAACGGATAAGGTAGATTCAAAAGAATAGAATCGGGCATGAATAATTAATTCAAACCATTAGAATTTCAATTTCGAATATTAATACAAAATTTTCTTTGTTGGAAATACTTTTATAATAAAATACCTTTATAACGAAACAAATTTTCTTTCGAAAATACTTTTATAACTCGATGTCTTAACAAGTTTATCCTCGTTCCTGTAGACTCTGGTAGTGCGTTGATCAGGCGCAAAACTAGAATTCTCCAAGTACTTAGTAGACTTGTTTCAACACCCAGTGAAAATACTGGAAAAACTTTTAAAAACAGATATGCAAAGTACAATCCAAACAAAAACAAACAAAACCTTTGTCTAACCATGGTTCGCAGATACACAATGGTTACGCCTGGTTCCCCCAGGAAACAATCCATATCCGTAAGCTTTCTCAGCCCTGCGAGTTACGCCATGATGACTAGTAGAATGCAGGATACACAATGGTTACGCCTGGATCCCCTAGGAAACAATCCGTACCCCCAAGCAAGACTCAGCCAAGAATTTGCGCTACTATTCGCGACCTACACAGATTGCAGGATATACAATGGTTACGCCTGGACCCCCAGGAAACAATCCGTACCCCTAGGCAAGACTCAGCCAGGCAGTTGCGCTATGCAGTCACGATCGTAAGACCATGGGTAACGCCATGGAATTCGAAGGACACTCGAGTATCATATCCGGAAAACCAAAAATCAGAGAGAATAATATCGATAGACTGAATCCAAGATGTGGCCACAAATCGGATATCAAGCAGAAGGCACTTTCCATATCTTTACTTCGAAAATATGTATCATATAGTACCTTTTCAAATCACTTTCAAATATCGTACTTATATAAAATCCATTATATATAAGATTAAATTTTCAAATCAAATAGTTTCCAAAATCAATAGTATATCAAATCATACTTATATAGACTTCAATTATATAAGATTTCACTTCCAAATTGAGTACCTTTTCAAAACTATAGTTTTCGAATCAATTTCATACTCATACAAATCAATTTTATATAAGTTCGACAACTCCCAAATCAAGTGTTTAGTAACACAAGGTTCTCAAATTTCAATTTTGTTTCAATATCAGTTTAATTTCAAAATCTTATACAATTTCACCAAATTATTTCTTCTCAAATTAAATATCTTTAGTTTCAAAGTTTCCAAAATAATAGATTTAGAAAATAAATCCAAATTTCCAAATCAATATAATTTAAGTCAACCAATTCATTTCCAAAATCAAATGTTTTCAAAATCATCTTATACTTACGTAAGGTCTATCTTATATAAGGATCAAATTTTTTCAAAATAAATTTCGCTGTATGAAGAGCCATATGGGATTTGAATATCTTTGCTTTTATGGGTTATATATCTTTGTAATTTAAATTGGAAATTTTCTTTTAGTAAGCAAAGATATTCTAACCCGACAGCTTCAAAATTTCAATGTCAAAATATATCAATGATATTAGAATATAAGATGTACATACGTCATCATTTTGCAAAATCACATTTGATCGCTCGCTCGATCACACAAGTTCGCTTTCGAACTAGTATTGTCCATTCGACTTCCCAAATGCGGATTTCGATATGGTTTCTCGACTAGAAGCCATCAGTCTCCTTGCATAGCCATATACTATGATAGAGAATTCTAGAATCAAGTCCAAAATCCATATCAAATATTCGCCATCAAGAATCGAATGAAAAATCCTAACACGAAATGGTGTAATCCACCTCGAACTTGTGTACTCAAACTGGGATCAAATTAATTATGCGAATAAAATAGCATACGTACAACTTATATATTTATTCCAACTTGTTAAATATATAGTTTCATAAAGATGTTACTAAGTTAAAACATTTAAACTAAATTTTATTCAAAATATTTGAAGACCAAATTCTTTTCAAAGCATTTCAAATCTAAACTTCATATTAAAAAATTTCAAAATAGCCTTATTCATTTACTTAACAAAACAGTTTCAACTTATTTAAACCATATTACTTCATACTTAAACATTCAAAACAAACTTATATACTTTATCAAAATACTTTTCAAAATTTCTTAGCTTTGAAAAGTTAACCTTGATTTGGAAGTGCTCTAACCTTCAAAATAGTTGAAGAAATCATTTTCAAATTTCAAGAGTTGGAAATCAACAACAAATTAGTAAATCAATTTTAATAGATAGGGTTATATCAAATCCAAAACTCGAGGGCTGAACACCGGCTCATTTTAAATCATTTCAAATACATTTACATATATCTTTCGAATATCAAATCATACTTCAAAGTTTGAAATCAAAATTGGTTTCGCAAAATCACTCGCGTAGCGATGCTACTAAAGTGGCCTATCCCTCACTCTGAAACTTGAAAATCAATGTCGATGATGCGTGCACTCATCACCGAAATTATTTTCCAGCGACATAAGTGAGTTCTGGACTTCTATTTTCTCAAACTTCTTTTGAAATTTCTTCGAAACTCATTAAAATCATTTGAAACATTTCTTATTCGGAAAATACTTTTAAATCATATTATTATTATAATATATTTCAAAATCTTAAAACCAGTTTCAAAATACCGAAGTTCAATTCTCGAATTTCAAATTTAAAATCCTTCAGTTATAAATCATTTTTAGATAAATCAAATTTCTTATATAGTTTTTTTTTCCAAAATTACAAATCCTTTCGAAACCTCAAATTCTTATTTTAAAGGGTTTATAATCTTTATCGAAACATTACACTTTTATATATAGAATATAATAATTTCGATATATAAAACAATTTCTAAAATATAAACAAGCCTGATTTTTCAAAGGATGGTTCAAGAATGGATTTCAAAACAAAGATAGAAATTCAAATTAGAGGGACTCTAATTAAATAGGATTCTGATTCGAAGATAAGTTCGAACGAAAATGAGATAATTAATTTCAAAATAGAAGATGAATATACTTATATAAATCGCGGATGACCCTATGGTCAACCGTGACTTCAGGAACAAGATCGATGCAGAATTCCAAGAAAAATCAACATTCGATTGCAAGAGATAGCGGCATCTAAACCAAAGATATAGAAATCTCCGGTGAATCAATGCCAATTGTGAAGGAGTTTCACCCCTTCACAAATCATCCGAGGGTTGGTGGGATCCTATTCTTATAGAGATCATTCGAAGTGGAGTTATGGGATACTCCAGAATCAAAAGAATACAAATAGGGAGAGACAAGAATAAATTTTGGAACCGCAAGAAACGTTCCAAAGTTCAAAGGAAATCGAGTCAAACGGAAGAGATTCAGACTCGAACGAAAGTGATTATGTAAATAAATTTACAATATATGCTAAGTTTTGCCTAGAGCCAAAGCTCTAATACCAACTGTAACGACCCGATATTTTGGACCATTCAAATCGACAATAATCCACACATGTCTGACTTGAATAATTCAAAATATCAGATTGTTAATTTAAATTTTGGCAAAACTCAGAATATACAGTAAATAAATCAATCACAGAATCACAGACACAGAGTAATACAATAATACGCAGCGGAAAAGATAAAATAGTAGTTCATAAAGCTACTATATAAACATCAGAGTTAGAAATAAAATACGACAGAATATCTCAAATACAGTGAAGTCTCCAATCCAAATAGATGACTTCTGTGAACGAATCAACTGGAAAGCTGGAAGCTGAATCAATAGTTGGATCTCCAAACGAAGCTCCAAACTCCAAGGATGAGTCTCAAATGCTGTATCACTCAGTCTGGCCCGAGCGTAAAGCAAAACACAAAACACTCGAGTCAGGATTAACATTCTTGTATAAATAAATCCAACTCAAGTGAAATATCAACTGAAATACAAGTAACTTAAAGGATGTTTGGGATAACCATCCTCTAAGGATCTTCAGAACTATCTACAAGGTGGAAATATACACTGTAACACCGTTGTCATTTCAATTTAATTTATACTTCAAACCCAAATATCATTTCATTTCAAATATATCTATTTTCCAAAATAGTATATATAGGTTAAATAATTTATAAAGTAAAGTATTTATAATTTCCTCAAATTTCACAAAACGGTTCAAATTAACTCAAATTCCAAATTCAAATTTATTCAAAGCTCAATTCATCAATTTAATTCAGTTCTAAATAGATCATTTAAATTTCAATATATTCCAAAGCTTCAATATTCAACATTTCAAAGTTAAATTTAACAGTTTCATATAGCTCTTGATTTAACTTCATTATTATTTAATCCAAGAATATTCACTTAATAAATTCAATATCATTTAACTAGCCTTAAATTTTCATTTTTACTAAGTATTTCCTTAAATTTATTTAAACAAGAAATATTCATTTAACTATTTAAATCAAACTCAAGTTATAAATCATATCTTAAATCCAAATTTCAATAAGCTTTAAATTGGTTTAATTAAATAAAATTCTTTACTAAATTCAAATTATCTTCCCAACCTTAACTTATTCAAATTTTTACCCAAAAATCTATTTTGGAACATAAATTTAAATACTCAACCATATTATATGTATTTAATCAATCTTAATTAAATTAAATATCATTATTAAATCTATATAAATCATTTCCATTTATATATAAAAATTTAAGGCTCAACATTTAATAAAACCATATATTTCTTTCCAAAACCATAGAATTCAATTTCAAAATATTTATATATATATGGACCAACGGTGTTTGTATATATATTTATCATATGGTTAAGTGATACGGATATTTATCATTTCAATCCGAAATTTAAATATATACGGGTAGATATCATTTCGACCCGTACTCCCAATTTCAATTCAAATGAAAATCGCTTGGGTTTATCATTTCAACCCATAACGAAATTCTCCTATTCTAAAGTCCGTTCGGGTATGTATCATTTCAACCCATAGTGAATTCTATACTAACAGGGAACTTGCAGAGTGATAACAGATACTAAAAAAAAACATAACAACAGGCATATATCATCAGTATAAATAACAGATACGGGTGTCAGATGTCACAGGTGAACAGATACAAATAATAGTAATAACAGGCATATAATACTAGATACTGGTGTCAGATGTCACAGGTGAACAGTTATAGATAATAGCATATATAACAATGTAAATAACTACAGCAGCATACTTCAATTATCGTATCAATTGAAATCAAATTTAATAAATACAAGAATGTTAATCGTGAGTGATTGCTCACCTTTCGAGGCTAGAGAGATGAACGGCAATGGAAGCGAATTGTGGGTCCAAACACGAATTCCAAAGCGAAATAAGATGGGCACGAATTCAACGGACGAAGCTGATAGATAAGAAGCCGATAGGAATGAATCAAATCACTTTTGATAAAATCTAAGAGTATACACATTGTTATTATATATATACATATTTCAATAATTTAATTAATTTTTTTTAGACAAATTAAAATAAATAAAAATTTGAAATCATGTTTAACTTACACACATATAAAATACATAACTTATGAACTTATAACATTTAAAAACCTATAATACAATACTTACACAACAGAAAGAAATTTTAAAAATATACACATAACATTTGTAATATATACATACTATTACTTTCATAAACATATAGTACAAATATTTCTAAAATACTATATATCATACGTGTAGCTGTAAAATATTTAAAACTGACGTGTGTATACTTTAAAACTTACTTATATATATATATATATAACAAACTCATATAACTTATTACATAAACAATTATATATAACCTTAGGTAGTATAAATAACAAAATCAGGTATAAAAAAATGCTATTAAAACATATTTTTAACAGACCTGTACATAGGCTAGTAAAACCATATTCAAAATTTTTTAAACTTACAGAATAAACACATACTAAAAACAAATAATACATATCGTATCTATATATAATTGAAAACCAAGTATATATAAACTACTATAGATATTAACATATATACCTCCATACAGAAAAGGAAAAACAACACTTATTATTAAACAATACAACTTGCTTTATTGTAATACCTATATAACTCAGTAGTTCATAATTATACTTGCAAACTTATGCATAAACAAACAGTTTCTATAAATCTTATATGAAAATATACATATATATATATATATACACACATATCTGAACTTTATAATATAGTTAAACGCACTACAATAAGAAATCTCCTATGCCAATATACAATATACACACCTATGTCCCATATATGCAAAATATATCTATACAAATAAAATTTAGCAATATATATACTAGCATATGGCAGTAAAATGGTCTGGATAAGTATATATATTTCGATCAATATATAGATAACTCAAAATCCAAACACAGTAATATATAAAACAACTTTATACCCATATATAAAAGGAGAAAGAGAGACAGATGTGGGTTTGGTGGAAGGTGTGGCAAGGCGGTCTCGGTATGGGGATAGGGTTGCGGGATGCACGGCCGCATGGGAATGGGTCAGGTGTGGAACGGTGGTTGAGGCTGAGGTGGCGTAGGAACTGCAGATCGGAGGTATAGGCGGGGTCGGGCTTGTTGGCCGAGGTTAGTGGTGGCACTGGGAAGGTCGGCTGCGCGAGAGAAGGCAGCGGTGGTTCTCGGCAAGGGCTGGTGCTAGATGCGGTGCAAGGCGTGGCCGAAGTGAGCATGGGATGGGCAGCAGTTTGGTGGAGGTTTCGCTTGGAGGAGAGAAAAATTTTGAGAAAAAAAGGAAAAAAAAATATAGATCTGAAAGCAGAATTTTGAAGAAGCAGGGTAGAACGAGATTTGAGGAAGCTCTGAAATGCGGATCTAAATATAAACTTTACTAAATTTATTAGGCGGAGAGAAACGTACGAAAATGAAAATCAACAGGAAGGGAAAAGAATGGCAGCAAATCTCGCATTGATTCAGTTGAAATATTTAAAGCAATTTATTATTGTGGCCAGCGGTTCAAATTTTGAAAAGGAGGAAAAAGATATAGAGATAAATATTGAATCAGAAGAAATAAAATTTTGAAACGGTGGAACGTAGATGGTCAAGAGCTGAGATGATAATTATTGGTGACTGTTTGATTTCAAACAGGGGAATATCAAAAGTTAACAAGAAAAAAAAACACAAAGACCGGTACCGATACGGTAACCATTTCTTTGGATACCGCTGTGAACCGGGCTTCAAAACACTGAATTGAATATACCGTAGAGATCAGCACGACGAGACGATCAAAACGGTATACAAATATTAGTGATACGATCATCCGACCAAAAATTAATAATCGGTACCGAAAATGTTGCTATTTCGTACGGGAAAAATCCAAACGGAGCTAGAAACGTTCGAATTTCGCGAAACGAATTTCGATGTCTGATTCAGAATGCTCTGAATAAGTTTTCTCCTGTTGACATATTTTGGTTTCGGAAAACTTTTAAATTCACAGTTATTAACCGGTTTAAATTGAAATAAAATTTCACAGGAAAATAAACTTCAATATTATCAGATGAAAATTTACCAGTTGCTATATTAAAATAGACGTATTCCAAATAGTAAATTTTTATTTTCAAATTTTATTGTTTAAAATTTCACAAAATTTCAATTAATTCAATAAACAAAATCACTAAAATTTTGGGTCGTTACAATCTCTGTTCAAACACTTCTTTAAATTGTCTCCAAGTAAACTTATCTTCCGACTCATCCATAGTAACTGTCTCCCACCAAGCTAATGCTTCCTCTTGGAGTTGCCAAGAAACTATTAGTCGCTTTTGATCGTCTTCCAATTTCAATCCTCTAAAAATTCTCTCATAGGATCGGATCCAAGCTTGGGCTTCTACAACAGATTCCTTGCCAATAAATGGCTTTCCACCAAGTCTCAAGAAGTTTTGATATAGATCAGCCAGATTCGACTGAGATTGAGTAGGCATAGATGTTGTTGCAGGGACTTGACCAGTTGCGATGGTATTTTCTCATCCCCTACCTTGTCCTTTTCTTCCGCTCATTCTCACTATCTGTCAATAGTAAGAAAACTTGAATTTAGGGATACAGACAAGATATCTTAGGAAACATTAACAATTTAAAAGGAATAGACCAAGAAATTAGGATTTCGGTCTTTTGGTTTATACTCATTATAGGGTATGCTTCACCCTATCTCTAATGAGCCATCTAATTTGTTATACTCCGTAGCTAAAGTTCTTACTCAACCCAAAGCTCCGATACCAATTTGTCACGACCCAAAATTCATCGTTTAAAAGTCGACATCAAATACCTCACTTGTATTCGACTGCCGGAGATTCAAACGTCAAATTTCAGTTCGGATGGAGCTTATAACAATATTAGATGAATATAAAACAGCGGAACAGAATCAATCTCATGCATACATCACAGATACAACAATACAATATCCATTTCTACATCAGAGTATTTAATACATACACCACAACTCCAAATAACATCGTAATAATACAACAGTGATCATATATCCAAAAAGTCTTCAAAGGAAGGAAGTGATAACAGACTCCCAAAATCTAAACACCTGAGATCTTCAAAAGCTCCTAAGAATATCTCCATGATAAGAGCTCCAAAATACTGCTAACTCCAAAATAAGAAAAACCTGCTACTAGGCTGCCCGTGTAGAAATTATGGGCACCCAGAGTTTAGGAAAGAAAACAATAAACTTCAGATCAGTCATGGGACTGGTATGAGTAAACAAAAACAGTTGCATATACAGAAACTAGATTTATAAAAGAATTTTCGGTATGCTTTTAAAAAATGGAACTACCATAAGACCTCCCGCCACACACACAATGCAAACGCAGAATTGGAGGAGATTTCTTCTTATGATAGTTAAATATGCTTGGTACAGAGAAATTCCTTTGATATTATTACTAGTGCATAGTGTAGAAAGTATTTCGAAAATAGAATATTAATCTTAGCTAGCATAGGCATTTCGCACTTATACCTACTATAGCTACCATGTTCAATAGCAGGTTACCGCCACATTCCATGGCAGGTAATACAACTAAAACCGTGCAAAGCTCGTATTGTTTGATTGGGTTTCCAACAATGGTCGGGCAAAGGAACTTCCCATATAAAATGGAACGCCTCTGGAAGGACGTCCCCGGATCCTAACCGGATCTCTGCTACACAAGGCCGGGTTATCTCTATATCTAGATAACAACTGACACGAGTATGCCACTTCCCGGTCATTACCAACCTTTATCTGAAGCGCTTCTCAACCAACAACCACAAAGAAATAAGTTTGCAGCAACCACAAAGTAAGTATCTGGGCTCCATACCATGATACCACTCAAAATCCAGAAGAAAATGGACATATCCTCAGGGGAAGCTATCCCCAAATAACCTTGCTGCCACGATTCCTGTTTCGACCATAACCGGGTTGTGAGGTTTGACAAAGTCTCATCCACAAAGCTACGCTTTTCACAAAGCCATGCTTCGATCAACAAATGATCAGCAGCACTCAGCATGCCACATTACCAAGTTGGGATATATTACGGATAACCTTCAACTACATAACCTCTGAGCTCGTACGTCTCAGAGAAGGGTGTTAAGCTAAGAGAATAAATTCTCTGCCACCAACATAAATGTATTTGAAAGAAATCTGCTTTATATCTCAAATTGTAATGTCAGACATACAATCCATACAAGTCTATTCTAGGTTCGAACAGAACCGAAGGCACTTCCGAAGAAGTCCTTGCAATCTGGGTATTCACAATCCCGATCGGACTTCCCATCACTTAGGAAATCTCTATACCGGAGCAACTCAGTGCAGAGACAATCAATAGGTCATCCCATCGTTCTCGCAAATACCCGGTCTTCATCAGCGGTCTTCAAATGCTATTCATTTTGTCATATCACTTATTCGGAATGGTGTATATGACACAAAGGTCCTCTACCGGCTAAACCGAATAGTGAGCATCAATTTTATAAACATATGGATATGTCGTTCACAAAAATTCACAGGTTCGATGTGGGTTTCGGATAACAATTGAAATCTGATTCCCTGTCGCATCGAAGTTTAAATGCCGTTTTACGGGCCAATGGGTTTTCACAAATCATACAGCAGTAATACTAATATCACAGCTCAGCTCAAAGCATTTAATATTATATAGCATCATATCACATAACAGGAATATTAATCCAACACACATCATTTAAGGACAATCAAAACATCTTCAATTAAGATGAATAATCATGTGGTTTTAAATTTATTAATCACATAGTTACTTTCAATAGAAATCTGTAATCAATGATTGATTTTCATTAATTACTATTGATTAAGTCTTAATCATCTTTATTTATTATTTATTTCTTAGTAAATTATCTTAATTAATTTCAAATTAAATATAAATGACTTTATAAAATGATGTGTCAAAAATTTAAATAAATTAAAATTTAATTACTTTAAAACCATCTTACTTTAATACTGAATTAAATTCAAAAATTTGATCAAATTATCATTTGAAAACATGGTTCCCAAGTGTTTAAAAATCTGGAAATTTTGACCTGTACTTTAATCACTTTACTCGGGTGAACACTCGAGCTACCCTTCGTTTTCCCCCATGATTACTTCGAGCAACCTTGAGTTAACACGCAACCAAACTCAGCTCCATCCCCAACTACACATTTTACTTCCAGGTTACCAGACAAAGCACGGTGCATGTGCATAATCTCGTCGGTGAACTCCGACCGACATCGATGCTCTCGACCCATCAAGTATCCCCTCCGCAACAATTCCCGATCGTCCCCCAGCTCGATCAAGCCCTCAATCAAAATCGAGTGCTTCAACCCAAACTGGAACTCCAAAATCGAATGGAAAACCACCCATCGCCGACGATCTAGGCAACCAGGAACCACGTCTCTCTAACCAAAGCAACGTCATACCCCGGCCTTCAATCCCCCTCACTCCGGTGGCACTCGATCAACCACAGGGGGAAAACGAATCAAATTAATAGCCTCGACCAAAACTAGGGTTCCAGAAATGAATCACCCACCGCTGCCGCCACGTTGACCTGCCGACCACCCCAATATTTTTCTCTGATATCCCGTAAGCACCTCTACCTCCTTGAGAAACCCTGGCCTCCCTAGTGCCTCCGACCACCGCAGTTTGACGTGAAACCATTTTTCGTTCACCTAGAGATTTCACTATACCTACTTGCTTTAAAATCGCAAGACTCATATCAAAAATCATCATTTCATGATGCAATCATGGTCGTATAATCAGATGTTAAAATTAAGATATTAAAATTTTTGATATTCTTTCAAAAACCCACTGTATTCTCTAAATTCTTGAAGATAATTTGACTTATCTTGCTTAACAAAAAAATTTCTACTTGAATCTGGGTTATACAAGTATAATTCGTTTAGATCCTTAGACATAACAAAGCATCAGAGGAATGAAATTTATATTTGAAGTTGTTTTAGAGCCTATATATTTTGACAGAGGTATATACATACCTACAGACATCATCAACTCTGCACATATATACACATAAATATGCATTCAAACAAGTTACAAATTTTTTTTAAAAGAAAGTTTACTCACGTGTAAAAAAGAGAACAGGGGATAAGTTCCTTGTTTCCAGGTTTGAGAAAATTACTAGCCTGACTTTTGATCTTGAGTGATATTTGAATTCTTGTAAGATAATGATGCTTCTCTTTTATTTTCTCAGGTTTGTAAAGTTATGATTTTGAACTAGGGCTGTTACGGTTGAATCGTTCAACCGCTCAACCGTACCAACCGTTCATGCGGTTACCATCTATAACGGTAATGGTTATGGTAACGGTTGAAGAATTGAAAACCGCGGTTAACCATACCAACCATACATGATTGTTTTATGTAATATTTAACATTAAAGTATAAAAATTAGTAATTTAAGTTAAATGGATAACTTGTACATTAATAATATGTGCCTTAATGAACTAATAACATGTGCATGCATATTAGGCGTTTTATAAAAAAATAAATAAATTTGCAAAAAGCAGCTAGAGATATATCAATATATCATCAATAATGCATATAATTGAAAATATATGTACGATATGCTTCAAAATTGAAAATACGACGGTTAACCGTCATAGACGGTTGCGGTAACGGTTATAAGAATTTATAACCGTCAACAACGGTTATGGTTACGGTTGGTTGTAATAACGACAGTTACCGCAACCGTAACACCCCTATTTTGAACGAACTGAAGTCAAAAGGCTGAGGTATAAAAGAAAACTAAACCATGCTTTTAACAAGTCTGATGTGATCTTGTACATGCAGAAGAGTAAGTGGCATTTAATGCCTCATGCTTGTTTACAGCCATCTTACTTTAAATTCATGCAAGTACTAAATTGCTTTGTTATATATATATATATGCTGTTTGATTTGTATATGTACCATGTGGTTTTGTTGAAGAATGCAACACTTTACTTCATTGTTTTTTTCTAACTTATTCTTTTGTTTACAGCTTACTTATCTGGTTTATATTTCTACACACTTATATTAAAATGTATGTCTTTTCTTTTGTGATTTTGTTAAAAACATACATTTCAAATTTCATTTCTATTCATAGTTTATACTATTAATATTTATCTTATCACCCATATTTTATTTTATTGTTTTGAAACAATTTCTTATTTGTTAGCTATTTTTATTTATTCGTTGTTATTATTATTCATTTAAACTTTACTACCAAAATTTATTTAATTCCATACAACTTTTGTAATATTAATATCAACAATATTAAACTTCTGTTGAAATTTCACAAATTAAATTTTAAAAGTTCAAATAATTTACTAAATTAAATTTGACAAAATTCCGGTATGTTACAATATCCCCTCCTTAAGAAAATTTCGTCCTCGAAATTGAAAGAGAGAGAAGAACAAACAAAGAATATATGAACTTAGAAGAATAAGGAAATGGCTTACCAGTTTAAGCTGAAATGTCTACTCTGCAGTTGGGATATGATTTCTGCATATTATCTTCAGTTTCCCAAGTACAGTCCTTTGGATCGCCACTCCATTGAACTTTAACCAGCTTCACAACTTTATTCCTTAATCGCTTCTCAGCACGATCTACAATTTTTATCGGCTCTCTTTTAACTACCAAGTTAGGAGTGATTTCGAGATCCTGTTGAGCAGCTTCTTCAATAATACTATCTGGATCGTGCACATACTTTCGAAGATTAGAAATGTGGAACACATCATGCACGCCAGACAACCAGTTGGGTAGCTGTACCCGATAAGCTAGGGAACCAATCCTTTCCAGAATAGGAAAAGGACCAATATAACGCGGTGCTAGCTTTCCAGTTTTCCCAAACCTCAATACACCCCGCATCGGAGACACTTTCAGAAATACAGAATCTCCAACTTGAAATTCCAAATCTCTTCTTCGACGGTCATAATAACTCTTCTGACGACTTTGAGTAGTTATTAATTTCTTTCGAATAAAATCTACCTTCTCCGTGGCTTCTTTAATCATATCTGGTCCAAGGACGAGTCTATCACCAGATTTGATCCAGCATGCAGGTGATCGACATGGACGAGCATATAAAGCTTCAAAAGGAGCTATTTCTATATTGGCCTGATAGCTATTATTATATGAAAATTCAACCAGATGTAAATGGTCCTCCCATGAACCACCAAAATCATGAATGCAAGCACGCAATAGGTCTTCTAGAATTCGGTTGACCCTCTCAGTCTGACCATCAGATTGCAGGTGATAAGCAGTACTGAAATTTAATTTCGTTCCCAATGCGTCCTGGAACGCCTCCCAAAATCTACTAGTGAAGATCGGGTCACGATCACTCACTATACTGCTGGGAATACCATGGAGGCAAACAATTTCCTTTATGTATATACCTGCTAAGCTTGCTGCAGTCCGAGTGGATTTCACCGGAATAAAGTGAGCAGTTTTGGTTAAACGGTCCACTATAACCCAAATCGCCTCATTTCCCTTCTTAGTTCGTGGCAATCCGTCGATGAAATCCATCGATACCTGATCCCATTTCCATTTTGGTACTTCCAAAGGTTGAAGTAAACCAGCTACCTTCTTTTGATCGCTTTTGATTTGTTGACAAGTAGCACAACGACTCACATATATTGATATATCTCTTTTCATTGTCTTCCACCAGAACGTCCTTTTAATATCATGATACATTTTGTTGACTCCTGGATGGATGTTGAATTTAGACTTATGACCTTCATCTAAAACTTCCCGTTTTAGCTCTGGAACATTAGGGACACAGATTCTGCCTTTTAATCTTAGAACTCCTCTATTATCAACTTCAAAACTAGTATCTTCACCTTGATGAATTCTTTTACAAATTCCACGAAGAAACTCATCTTCATTTTGTTTACCAGCGATCTTTTCAAGGAGAGTAGGAGTTACAGTTAAATATGCAAGAACAACATGCCTCCTACTTAGAGCATCGACAACTACATTAGCTTTTCCGGGTGTATATTGAATATCTAGATCATATGATGCCAGAAATTCTAACCAACGTTGTTGTCGTAGATTCAAATCTTTCCGGGTGAAGAGATATTTCAAGGATTTATGGTCGGTAAATAATTCGAATTTTTCACCTAAAATAAGAAGAGTTTATTAAGTATATTTATTTAGTTAATTTCGTAAATTGTTAAGAAGGCTGAAAAGATTCTTACCCAGAATATAGTGTCGCCAGATTTTTAAAGCAAAAACAACAGCGAAAAGCTCCAAATCATGTGTTGGGTAGTTTTTCTCGTGCGGACGTAATTGTCTACTCGTGTAGGCAACTACCTTCCCATTCTGCATTAATACTGCACCTACCCCATCACCACACGCGTCAGTATAGACAGATAAGCCTTGGTTTCCGTTAATAATAACGAGAACATGAGCAGTGGTCAATCTCCTTTTCAATTCCTGGAAAGCTTCATCACATCTTGGAGTCCAAATGAATTTAGCATTCTTCATTGTTAGCTTAGTCAATGGGCTAGCCAACTTAGAAAAATCCTGAACAAACTTCCAGTAATAGCCTGCTAAACCCAGAAAACTTCGAACTTCTTTCGGAGTCGTGGGTCGCTTCCAGTCAAGAATAGATGAAATCTTACTAGGATCAACAGAAATTCCTTCTTCATTAACAATATGGCCGAGAAATTTAACTTCTTTGACCCAAAAGTGACATTTAGAAAATTTAGCGAATAAGACGTTCCTTCTCAAAATTTCCAAAACAACTCTAAGATGTTCAGCATGTTCCTCTTCGGTTTTGGAATAAATTAAGATATCATCGATAAATACAAGAACAAATTTATTCAACACTTCCCGAAACACACGGGTCATCAGATCTACGAAGTACGCAGGAGCGTTAGTTAGTCCGAAAGGCATGACTAACCATTCGTAGAACATATCCGGACCTCTAAAAGCAGTTAGGTGAACACAATCTTCGGCAATTCGCAACTGATGGAATCCCTGAGCTAGATCCATCTTAGAAAAGAATCGTGCACCATGAAGTTGATCGAATAAATCGTCGATCCTGGGTAAAGGAAACTTATTCTTGAGAGTTTTCTTATTGAGATCGCGATAGTCGACACACAATCTCAAAGATCCGTCCGATTTAGCAACAAATACGACGGATGGGCCTCATTCAGAAACACTGGGTCGAATTAATCCTTTTGCTCGTAGATATTCAGTTTGCTGAACCAATTCAATCTTTTCCCTGGGTGCCATCCTGCGACTTGCGTGAACGACAGGACGAGCATTTGGTACTAAGTCAATTCTGAATGCAATCTCTCTGTGTGGGGGTAAAGGTTCTACTTCTTTGAATACTTCGGGAAAATGCTGGACAACAGGAATGGAATCCAAACTAGGTTCTGGATATCCCAAGGTATACATCAATTTATCTCTTTTCGGACTAGGGTCTTCACAAGGAATTTCAACGGAATCTCCAATTTTAGTTTTGATTAGAATCGTTCGATTGCTGCAATCTAATTTGGCTTCGTATTTCGATAACCAATTCATCCCGAGTAGGATTTCAAATTCATTGAAGTCGAGAACATAAAGGTTAATAGGAAATCGATGGCCAGAATAAGAGATAGGCACCCTCCTAAAATATTGACAAAGATTTGCTGGACCACCCACTGGATTCTTTACACAAATAGGTTCATCGACAAACCTGAGTTTAAGTTTTAATTCATCCATGAGCTGTTGGGAGATAAAGCTACATGAAGCTCCCGTGTCAAACAAAACTCTAACAACTCTTTCACCAATAATAAGGTTACCCTCCAAAACTCTCTTTCCTTCATTCGCCTTTGAGGTTGAGGGGTTATCTTTTATTGCACTCAATTTTGCTATTTGTGCCTGTTTCCTTATCGGGCAATTCTTAACTCCGTGACCTGGCTGGTGACAACAATAGCATTCTTTGGATCTTCGACTTGTCTTTACAAGTTGATCTTTCTCAATTTGTTTCTTTGGCTTCTCACAATCATTTATTAAATGGCCTTCCTCCTGATAATTATAACAAATAACATTTCGGTTTGAATTCTCTTAAGCACTCCTCTTCTTCTTCTTCTTGCCTCGAACCGGTTTCTTTCCTTCGAATTTCCTTTTCTTCCTATTCGAACTACTTGAACTCCCCTTCTCTTTCGGAATTCCCTGCATATCTAGAGTAGCATATCGATAACCCATATCAATCAAGTCTGAAAAAGATTCTTTAATGTGGGTTGTCATTCTCTCGTGATACTCCTTATTCATTCCCCGAATGAATCTTTCATTTTTCTTCAAGGGTGTACTTACTAGTTCCGGACCAAATCGAGATAATTCATTGAATTTATTCAAGTACTCCTAAAATGATAGACTTCCTTGCTTCAAATCTAGGAACTCCTGGTACATTCGAGAGATACCAGCTGATGGAACATATCTCTGTAACGACCCGATATTTTGGACCATTCAAATCGACAATAATCCACACATGTCTGACTTGAATAATTCAAAATATCAGATTGTTAATTTAAATTTTGGCAAAACTCAGAATATACAGTAAATAAATCAATCACAGAATCACAGACACAGAGTAATACAATAATACGCAGCGGAAAAGATAAAATAGTAGTTCATGAAGCTACTATATAAACATCAGAGTTAGAAATAAAATACAACAGAATATCTCAAATACAGTGAAGTCTCCAATCCAAATAGATGACTTCTGTGAACGAATCAACTGGAAAGCTGGAAGCTGAATCAATAGTTGGATCTCCAAACGAAGCTCCAAACTCCAAGGATGAGTCTCAAATGTTGTATCACTCATTCTGACCCGAGCGTAAAGCAAAACACAAAACACTCGAGTCAGGATTAACATTCTTATATAAATAAATCCAACTCAAGTGAAATATCAACTGAAATACAAGTAACTTAAAGGATGTTTGGGATAACCATCCTCTAAGGATCTTCAGAACTATCTACAAGGTGGAAATATACACTGTAACACCGTTGTCATTTCAATTTAATTTATACTTCAAACCCAAATATCATTTCATTTCAAATATATCTATTTTCCAAAATAGTATATATAGGTTAAATAATTTATAAAGTAAAGTATTTATAATTTCCTCAAATTTCACAAAACGGTTCAAATTAACTCAAATTCCAAATTCAAATTTATTCAAAGCTCAATTCATCAATTCAATTCAGTTCTAAATAGATCATTTAAATTTCAATATATTCCAAAGCTTTAATATTCAACATTTCAAAGTTAAATTTAACAGTTTCATATAGCTCTTGATTTAACTTCATTATTATTTAATCCGAGAATATTCACTTAATAAATTCAATATCATTTAACTAGCCTTAAATTTTCATTTTTACTAAGTATTTCCTTAAATTTATTTAAACAAGAAATATTCATTTAACTATTTAAATCAAACTCAAGTTATAAATCATATCTTAAATCCAAATTTCAATAAGCTTTAAATTGGTTTAATTAAATAAAATTCTTTACTAAATTCAAATTATCTTCCCAACCTTAACTTATTCAAATTTTTACCCAAAAATCTATTTTGGAACATAAATTTAAATACTCAACCATATTATATGTATTTAATCAATCTTAATTAACTTAAATATCATTATTAAATCTATATAAATCATTTCCATTTATATATAAAAATTTAAGGCTCAACATTTAATAAAACCATATATTTCTTTCCAAAACCATAGAATTCAATTTCAAAATATTTATATATATATGGACCAACGGTGTTTGTATATATATTTATCATATGGTTAAGTGATACGGATATTTATCATTTCAATCCGAAATTTAAATATATACGGGTAGATATCATTTCGACCCGTACTCCCAATTTCAATTCAAATGAAAATCGCTTGGGTTTATCATTTCAACCCATAACGAAATTCTCCTATTCTAAAGTCCGTTCGGGTATGTATCATTTCAACCCATAGTGAATTCTATACTAACAGGGAACTTGCAGAGTGATAACAAATACTAAAAAAAACATAACAACAGGCATATATCATCAGTATAAATAACAGATACGGGTGTCAGATGTCACAGGTGAACAGATACAAATAATAGTAATAACAGGCATATAATACTAGATACTGGTGTCAGATGTCACAGGTGAACAGTTATAGATAATAGCATATATAACAATGTAAATAACTACAGCAGCATACTTCAATTGTCGTTTCAATTGAAATCAAATTTAATAAATACAAGAATGTTAATCGTGAGTGATTGCTCACCTTTCGAGGCTAGAGAGATGAACGGCAATGGAAGCGAATTGTGGGTCCAAACACGAATTCCAAAGCGAAATAAGATGGGCACGAATTCAACGGACGAAGCTGATAGATAAGAAGCCGATAGGAATGAATCAAATCACTTTTGATAAAATCTAAGAGTATACGCATTGTTATTATATATATACATATTTCAATAATTTAATTAAATTTTTTTTAGACAAATTAAAATAAATAAAAATTTGAAATCATGTTTAACTTACACACATATAAAATACATAACTTATGAACTTATAACATTTTAAAACCTATAATACAATACTTACACAACAGAAAGAAATTTTAAAAATATACACATAACATTTGTAATATATACATACTATTACTTTCATAAACATATAGTACATATATTTCTAAAATACTATATATCATACGTGTAGGTGTAAAATATTTAAAACTGACGTGTGTATACTTTAAAACTTACTTATATATATATATAACAAACTCATATAACTTATTACATAAACAATTATATATAACCTTAGGTAGTATAAATAACAAAATCAGGTATAAAAAAAATGCTATTAAAACATATTTTTAACAGACCTGTACATAGGCTAGTAAAACCATATTCAAAAATTTTTAAACTTACAGAATAAACACATACTAAAAACAAATAATACATATCATATCTATATATAATTGAAAACCAAGTATATATAAACTACTATAGATATTAACATATATACCTCCATACAGAAAAGGAAAAACAACACTTATTATTAAACAATACAACTTGCTTTATTGTAATACCTATATAACTCAGTAGTTCATAATTATACTTGCAAACTTATGCATAAACAAACAGTTTCTATAAATCTTATATGAAAATATACATATATATATATATACACACACATATCTGAACTTTATAATATAGTTAAACGCACTACAATAAGAAATCTCCTATGCCAATATACAATATACACACCTATGTCCCATATATGCAAAATATATCTATACAAATAAAATTTAGCAATATATATACTAGCATATGGCAGTAAAATGGTCTGGATAAGTATATATATTTCGATCAATATATAGATAACTCAAAATCCAAACACAGTAATATATAAAACAACTTTATACCCATATATAAAAGGAGAAAGAGAGACAGATGTGGGTTTGGTGGAAGGTGTGGCAAGGCGGTCTCGGTATGGGGATAGGGTTGCGGGATGCACGGCCGCATGGGAATGGGTCAGGTGTGGCACGGTGGTTGAGGCTGAGGGGGCGTAGGAGCTGCAGATCGGAGGTATAGGCGGGGTCGGGCTTGTTGGCCGAGGTTAGTGGTGGCACTGGCAAGGTCGGCTGCGCGAGAGAAGGCAGCGGTGGTTCTTGGCAAGGGCTGGTGCTAGATGCGGTGCAAGGCGTGGCCAAAGTGAGCATGGGATGGGCAGCAGTTTGGTGGAGGTTTCGCTTGGAGGAGAGAAAAATTTTGAGAAAAAAAGGAAAAAAAAATATAGATCTGAAAGTAGAATTTTGAAGAAGCAGGGTAGAACGAGATTTGAGGAAGCTCTGAAATGCGGATCTAAATATAAACTTTACTAAATTTATTAGGCGGAGAGAAACGTACGAAAATGAAAATCAACAGGAAGGGAAAAGAATGGCAGCAAATCTCGCATTGATTCAGTTGAAATATTTAAAGCAATTTATTATTGTGGCCAGCGGTTCAAATTTTGAAAAGGAGGAAAAAGATATAGAGATAAATATTGAATCAGAAGAAATAAATTTTTGAAACGGTGGAACGTAGAAGGTCAAGAGATGAGATGATAATTATTGGTGACTGTTTGATTTCAAACAGAGGAATATCAAAAGTTAACAAGAAAAAAAAACAAAAAGACCGGTACCGATACGGTAACCGTTTCTTTGGATACCGCTGTGAATCGGGCTTCAAAACACTGAATTGAATATACCGTAGAGATCAGCACGACGAGACGATCAAAACGGTATACAGATATTAGTGATACGATCATCCGACCAAAAATTAATAATCGGTACCGAAAATGCTGCTATTTCGTACGGGAAAAAATCCAAACGGAGCTAGAAACGTCCGAATTTCGCGAAACGAATTTCGCTGTCTGATTCAGAATGCTCTGAATAAATTTTCTCCTGTTGACATATTTTGGTTTCGGAAAACTTTTAAATTCACAGTTATTAACCGGTTTAAATTGAAATAAAATTTCACAGGAAAATAAACTTCAATATTATCAGATGAAAATTTACCAGTTGCTATATTAAAATAGACGTATTCCAAATAGTAAATTTTTATTTTCAAATTTTATTGTTTAAAATTTCACAAAATTTCAATTAATTCAATAAACAAAATCACTAAAATTTTGGGTCGTTACACTCTCCCCTACTCAAAACTTTTCGTCCCCGAAAAGGAAGGAGGTAGGGGAATAGAACAACCAGAAATAAAAGTAGATTGAAGTCAAGATTAAACAATTATTTAAAACTATATAAATTTTCTTGAAATATTCATTTGAAAACTTCATTTGCAAATCAATTATTTTAATACTTTAATACTTTTCAAAACTCATTTGTAAAATTTCTTGCTTCCTTTATAAATACCATTTATATGTTTAAATAACACCATTATAAATATATGAAAACTATTTGAAAGTAATTATTTACATTATTACTTATATTTACAAAGAAGCTATTTGAAAACATTAAATCCATAATCCATAATTTATTTATTTATTTATTTTATCTCAAGATACTTTTCAAATATTATTAATAATCAATAATCATTTACTTTAAATCTGTTTTATTTAATTAATAACCTCAAAATATTTATAACACTAAAAATTTCTATTAAACCATGTTTTATATAAATAAACAATATTTAAAAGGATATAGTCAACAAGGAGTGGATTCAGAAAATAGGATAAAGGTGAATAAATAAAGCTAAACGGATAAGGTAGATTCAAAAGAATAGAATCGGGCATGAATAATTAATTCAAACCATTAGAATTTCAATTTCGAATATTAATACAAAATTTTCTTTGTTGGAAATACTTTTATAATAAAATACCTTTATAACGAAACAAATTTTCTTTCGAAAATACTTTTATAACTCGATGTCTTAACAAGTTTATCCTCGTTCCTGTAGACTCTGGTAGTGCGTTGATCAGGCGCAAAACTAGAATTCTCCAAGTACTTAGTAGACTTGTTTCAACACCCAGTGAAAATACTGGAAAAACTTTTAAAAACAGATATGCAAAGTACAATCCAAACAAAAACAAACAAAACCTTTGTCTAACCATGGTTCGCAGATACACAATGGTTACGCCTGGTTCCCCCAGGAAACAATCCATATCCGTAAGCTTTCTCAGCCCTGCGAGTTACGCCATGATGACTAGTAGAATGCAGGATACACAATGGTTACGCCTGGATCCCCTAGGAAACAATCCGTACCCCCAAGCAAGACTCAGCCAAGAATTTGCGCTACTATTCGCGACCTACACAGATTACAGGATATACAATGGTTACGCCTGGACCCCCAGGAAACAATCCGTACCCCTAGGCAAGACTCAGCCAGGCAGTTGCGCTATGCAGTCACGATCGTAAGACCATGGGTAACGCCATGGAATTCGAAGGACACTCGAGTATCATATCCGGAAAACCAAAAATCAGAGAGAATAATATCGATAGACTGAATCCAAGATGTGGCCACAAATCGGATATCAAGCAGAAGGCACTTTCCATATCTTTACTTCGAAAATATGTATCATATAGTACCTTTTCAAATCACTTTCAAATATCGTACTTATATAAAATCCATTATATATAAGATTAAATTTTCAAATCAAATAGTTTCCAAAATCAATAGTATATCAAATCATACTTATATAGACTTCAATTATATAAGATTTCACTTCCAAATTGAGTACCTTTTCAAAACTATAGTTTTCGAATCAATTTCATACTCATACAAATCAATTTTATATAAGTTCGACAACTCCCAAATCAAGTGTTTAGTAACACAAGGTTCTCAAATTTCAATTTTGTTTCAATATCAGTTTAATTTCAAAATCTTATACAATTTCACCAAATTATTTCTTCTCAAATTAAATATCTTTAGTTTCAAAGTTTCCAAAATAATAGATTTAGAAAATAAATCCAAATTTCCAAATCAATATAATTTAAGTCAACCAATTCATTTCCAAAATCAAATGTTTTCAAAATCATCTTATACTTACGTAAGGTCTATCTTATATAAGGATCAAATTTTTTCAAAATAAATTTCGCTGTATGAAGAGCCATATGGGATTTGAATATCTTTGCTTTTATGGGTTATATATCTTTGTAATTTAAATTGGAAATTTTCTTTTAGTAAGCAAAGATATTCTAACCCGACAGCTTCAAAATTTCAATGTCAAAATATATCAATGATATTAGAATATAAGATGTACATACGTCATCATTTTGCAAAATCACATTTGATCGCTCGCTCGATCACACAAGTTCGCTTTCGAACTAGTATTGTCCATTCGACTTCCCAAATGCGGATTTCGATATGGTTTCTCGACTAGAAGCCATCAGTCTCCTTGCATAGCCATATACTATGATAGAGAATTCTAGAATCAAGTCCAAAATCCATATCAAATATTCGCCATCAAGAATCGAATGAAAAATCCTAACACGAAATGGTGTAATCCACCTCGAACTTGTGTACTCAAACTGGGATCAAATTAATTATGCGAATAAAATAGCATACGTACAACTTATATATTTATTCCAACTTGTTAAATATATAGTTTCATAAAGATGTTACTAAGTTAAAACATTTAAACTAAATTTTATTCAAAATATTTGAAGACCAAATTCTTTTCAAAGCATTTCAAATCTAAACTTCATATTAAAAAATTTCAAAATAGCCTTATTCATTTACTTAACAAAACAGTTTCAACTTATTTAAACCATATTACTTCATACTTAAACATTCAAAACAAACTTATATACTTTATCAAAATACTTTTCAAAATTTCTTAGCTTTGAAAAGTTAACCTTGATTTGGAAGTGCTCTAACCTTCAAAATAGTTGAAGAAATCATTTTCAAATTTCAAGAGTTGGAAATCAACAACAAATTAGTAAATCAATTTTAATAGATAGGGTTATATCAAATCCAAAACTCGAGGGCTGAACACCGGCTCATTTTAAATCATTTCAAATACATTTACATATATCTTTCGAATATCAAATCATACTTCAAAGTTTGAAATCAAAATTGGTTTCGCAAAATCACTCGCGTAGCGATGCTACTAAAGTGGCCTATCCCTCACTCTGAAACTTGAAAATCAATGTCGATGATGCGTGCACTCATCACCGAAATTATTTTCCAGCGACATAAGTGAGTTCTGGACTTCTATTTTCTCAAACTTCTTTTGAAATTTCTTCGAAACTCATTAAAATCATTTGAAACATTTCTTATTCGGAAAATACTTTTAAATCATATTATTATTATAATATATTTCAAAATCTTAAAACCAGTTTCAAAATACCGAAGTTCAATTCTCGAATTTCAAATTTAAAATCCTTCAGTTATAAATCATTTTTAGATAAATCAAATTTCTTATATAGTTTTTTTTTTCCAAAATTACAAATCCTTTCGAAACCTCAAATTCTTATTTTAAAGGGTTTATAATCTTTATCGAAACATTACACTTTTATATATAGAATATAATAATTTCGATATATAAAACAATTTCTAAAATATAAACAAGCCTGATTTTTCAAAGGATGGTTCAAGAATGGATTTCAAAACAAAGATAGAAATTCAAATTAGAGGGACTCTAATTAAATAGGATTCTGATTCGAAGATAAGTTCGAACGAAAATGAGATAATTAATTTCAAAATAGAAGATGAATATACTTATATAAATCGCGGATGACCCTATGGTCAACCGTGACTTCAGGAACAAGATCGATGCAGAATTCCAAGAAAAATCAACATTCGATTGCAAGAGATAGCGGCATCTAAACCAAAGATATAGAAATCTCCGGTGAATCAATGCCAATTGTGAAGGAGTTTCACCCCTTCACAAATCATCCAAGGGTTGGTGGGATCCTATTCTTATAGAGATCATTCGAAGTGGAGTTATGGGATACTCCAGAATCAAAAGAATACAAATAGGGAGAGACAAGAATAAATTTTGGAACCGCAAGAAACGTTCCAAAGTTCAAAGGAAATCGAGTCAAACGGAAGAGATTCAGACTCGAACGAAAGTGATTATGTAAATAAATTTACAATATATGCTAAGTTTTGCCTAGAGCCAAAGCTCTAATACCAACTGTAACGACCCGATATTTTGGACCATTCAAATCGACAATAATCCACACATGTCTGACTTGAATAATTCAAAATATCAGATTGTTAATTTAAATTTTGGCAAAACTCAGAATATACAGTAAATAAATCAATCACAGAATCACAGACACAGAGTAATACAATAATACGCAGCGGAAAAGATAAAATAGTAGTTCATAAAGCTACTATATAAACATCAGAGTTAGAAGTAAAATACGACAGAATATCTCAAATACAGTGAAGTCTCCAATCCAAATAGATGACTTTTGTGAACGAATCAACTGGAAAGCTGGAAGCTGAATCAATAGTTGGATCTCCAAACGAAGCTCCAAACTCCAAGGATGAGTCTCAAATGCTGTATCACTCAGTCTGGCCCGAGCGTAAAGCAAAACACAAAACACTCGAGTCAGGATTAACATTCTTGTATAAATAAATCCAACTCAAGTGAAATATCAACTGAAATACAAGTAACTTAAAGGATGTTTGGGATAACCATCCTCTAAGGATCTTCAGAACTATCTACAAGGTGGAAATATACACTGTAACACCGTTGTCATTTCAATTTAATTTATACTTCAAACCCAAATATCATTTCATTTCAAATATATCTATTTTCCAAAATAGTATATATAGGTTAAATAATTTATAAAGTAAAGTATTTATAATTTCCTCAAATTTCACAAAACGGTTCAAATTAACTCAAATTCCAAATTCAAATTTATTCAAAGCTCAATTCATCAATTTAATTCAGTTCTAAATAGATCATTTAAATTTCAATATATTCCAAAGCTTCAATATTCAACATTTCAAAGTTAAATTTAACAGTTTCATATAGCTCTTGATTTAACTTCATTATTATTTAATCCAAGAATATTCACTTAATAAATTCAATATCATTTAACTAGCCTTAAATTTTCATTTTTACTAAGTATTTCCTTAAATTTATTTAAACAAGAAATATTCATTTAACTATTTAAATCAAACTCAAGTTATAAATCATATCTTAAATCCAAATTTCAATAAGCTTTAAATTGGTTTAATTAAATAAAATTCTTTACTAAATTCAAATTATCTTCCCAACCTTAACTTATTCAAATTTTTACCCAAAAATCTATTTTGGAACATAAATTTAAATACTCAACCATATTATATGTATTTAATCAATCTTAATTAAATTAAATATCATTATTAAATCTATATAAATCATTTCCATTTATATATAAAAATTTAAGGCTCAACATTTAATAAAACCATATATTTCTTTCCAAAACCATAGAATTCAATTTCAAAATATTTATATATATATGGACCAACGGTGTTTGTATATATATTTATCATATGGTTAAGTGATACGGATATTTATCATTTCAATCCGAAATTTAAATATATACGGGTAGATATCATTTCGACCCGTACTCCCAATTTCAATTCAAATGAAAATCGCTTGGGTTTATCATTTCAACCCATAACGAAATTCTCCTATTCTAAAGTCCGTTCGGGTATGTATCATTTCAACCCATAGTGAATTCTATACTAACAGGGAACTTGCAGAGTGATAACAGATACTAAAAAAAAACATAACAACAGGCATATATCATCAGTATAAATAACAGATACGGGTGTCAGATGTCACAGGTGAACAGATACAAATAATAGTAATAACAGGCATATAATACTAGATAGTGGTGTCAGATGTCACAGGTGAACAGTTATAGATAATAGCATATATAACAATGTAAATAACTACAGCAGCATACTTCAATTATCGTATCAATTGAAATCAAATTTAATAAATACAAGAATGTTAATCGTGAGTGATTGCTCACCTTTCGAGGCTAGAGAGATGAACGGCAATGGAAGCGAATTGTGGGTCCAAACACGAATTCCAAAGCGAAATAAGATGGGCACGAATTCAACGGACGAAGCTGATAGATAAGAAGCCGATAGGAATGAATCAAATCACTTTTGATAAAATCTAAGAGTATACACATTGTTATTATATATATACATATTTCAATAATTTAATTAATTTTTTTTAGACAAATTAAAATAAATAAAAATTTGAAATCATGTTTAACTTACACACATATAAAATACATAACTTATGAACTTATAACATTTAAAAACCTATAATACAATACTTACACAACAGAAAGAAATTTTAAAAATATACACATAACATTTGTAATATATACATACTATTACTTTCATAAACATATAGTACAAATATTTCTAAAATACTATATATCATACGTGTAGCTGTAAAATATTTAAAACTGACGTGTGTATACTTTAAAACTTACTTATATATATATATATAACAAACTCATATAACTTATTACATAAACAATTATATATAACCTTAGGTAGTATAAATAACAAAATCAGGTATAAAAAAATGCTATTAAAACATATTTTTAACAGACCTGTACATAGGCTAGTAAAACCATATTCAAAATTTTTTAAACTTACAGAATAAACACATACTAAAAACAAATAATACATATCGTATCTATATATAATTGAAAACCAAGTATATATAAACTACTATAGATATTAACATATATACCTCCATACAGAAAAGGAAAAACAACACTTATTATTAAACAATACAACTTGCTTTATTGTAATACCTATATAACTCAGTAGTTCATAATTATACTTGCAAACTTATGCATAAACAAACAGTTTCTATAAATCTTATATGAAAATATACATATATATATATACACACACATATCTGAACTTTATAATATAGTTAAACGCACTACAATAAGAAATCTCCTATGCCAATATACAATATACACACCTATGTCCCATATATGCAAAATATATCTATACAAATAAAATTTAGCACTATATATACTAGCATATGGCAGTAAAATGGTCTGGATAAGTATATATATTTCGATCAATATATAGATAACTCAAAATCCAAACACAGTAATATATAAAACAACTTTATACCCATATATAAAAGGAGAAAGAGAGACAGATGTGGGTTTGGTGGAAGGTGTGGCAAGGCGGTCTCGGTATGGGGATAGGGTTGCGGGATGCACGGCCGCATGGGAATGGGTCAGGTGTGGAACGGTGGTTGAGGCTGAGGTGGCGTAGGAGCTGCAGATCGGAGGTATAGGCGGGGTCGGGCTTGTTGGCCGAGGTTAGTGGTGGCACTGGGAAGGTCGGCTGCGCGAGAGAAGGCAGCGGTGGTTCTCGGCAAGGGCTGGTGCTAGATGCGGTGCAAGGCGTGGCCGAAGTGAGCATGGGATGGGCAGCAGTTTGGTGGAGGTTTCGCTTGGAGGAGAGAAAAATTTTGAGAAAAAAAGGAAAAAAAAATATAGATCTGAAAGCAGAATTTTGAAGAAGCAGGGTAGAACGAGATTTGAGGAAGCTCTGAAATGCGGATCTAAATATAAACTTTACTAAATTTATTAGGCGGAGAGAAACGTACGAAAATGAAAATCAACAGGAAGGGAAAAGAATGGCAGCAAATCTCGCATTGATTCAGTTGAAATATTTAAAGCAATTTATTATTGTGGCCAGCGGTTCAAATTTTGAAAAGGAGGAAAAAGATATAGAGATAAATATTGAATCAGAAGAAATAAAATTTTGAAACGGTGGAACGTAGAAGGTCAAGAGCTGAGATGATAATTATTGGTGACTGTTTGATTTCAAACAGGGGAATATCAAAAGTTAACAAGAAAAAAAAACACACAGACCGGTACCGATACGGTAACCGTTTCTTTGGATACCGCTGTGAACCGGGCTTCAAAACACTGAATTGAATATACCGTAGAGATCAGCACGACGAGACGATCAAAACGGTATACAAATATTAGTGATACGATCATCCGACCAAAAATTAATAATCGGTACCGAAAATGTTGCTATTTCGTACGGGAAAAATCCAAACGGAGCTAGAAACGTTCGAATTTCGCGAAACGAATTTCGATGTCTGATTCAGAATGCTCTGAATAAGTTTTCTCCTGTTGACATATTTTGGTTTCGGAAAACTTTTAAATTCACAGTTATTAACCGGTTTAAATTGAAATAAAATTTCACAGGAAAATAAACTTCAATATTATCAGATGAAAATTTACCAGTTGCTATATTAAAATAGACGTATTCCAAATAGTAAATTTTTATTTTCAAATTTTATTGTTTAAAATTTCACAAAATTTCAATTAATTCAATAAACAAAATCATTAAAATTTTGGGTCGTTACAATCTCTGTTCAAACACTTCTTTAAATTGTCTCCAAGTAAACTTATCTTCCGACTCATCCATAGTAACTGTCTCCCACCAAGCTAATGCTTCCTCTTGGAGTTGCCAAGAAACTATTAGTCGCTTTTGATCGTCTTCCAATTTCAATCCTCTAAAAATTCTCTCATAGGATCGGATCCAAGCTTGGGCTTCTACAACAGATTCCTTGCCAATAAATGGCTTTCCACCAAGTCTCAAGAAGTTTTGATATAGATCAGCCATATTCGACTGAGATTGAGTAGGCATAGATGTTGTTGCAGGGACTTGACCAGTTGCGATGGTATTTTCTCGTCCCCTACCTTGTCCTTTTCTTCCGCTCATTCTCACTATCTGTCAATAGTAAGAAAACTTGAATTTAGGGATACAGACAAGATATCTTAGGAAACATTAACAATTTAAAAGGAATAGACCAAGAAATTAGGATTTCGGTCTTTTGGTTTATACTCATTATAGGGTATGCTTCACCCTATCTCTAATGAGCCATCTAATTTGTTATACTCCGTAGCTAAAGTTCTTACTCAACCCAAAGCTCCGATACCAATTTGTCACGACCCAAAATTCATCGTTTAAAAGTCGACATCAAATACCTCACTTGTATTCGACTGCCGGAGATTCAAACGTCAAATTTCAGTTCGGATGGAGCTTATAACAATATTAGATGAATATAAAACAGCGGAACAGAATCAATCTCATGCATACATCACAGATACAACAATACAATATCCATTTCTACATCAGAGTATTTAATACATACACCACAACTCCAAATAACATCGTAATAATACAACAGTGATCATATATCCAAAAAGTCTTCAAAGGAAGGAAGTGATAACAGACTCCCAAAATCTAAACACCTGAGATCTTCAAAAGCTCCTAAGAATATCTCCATGATAAGAGCTCCAAAATACTGCTAACTCCAAAATAAGAAAAACCTGCTACTAGGCTGCCCGTGTAGAAATTATGGGCACCCAGAGTTTAGGAAAGAAAACAATAAACTTCAGATCAGTCATGGGACTGGTATGAGTAAACAAAAACAGTTGCATATACAGAAACTAGATTTATAAAAGAATTTTCGGTATGCTTTTAAAAAATGGAACTACCATAAGACCTCCCGCCACACACACAATGCAAACGCAGAATTGGAGGAGATTTCTTCTTATGATAGTTAAATATGCTTGGTACAGAGAAATTCCTTTGATATTATTACTAGTGCATAGTGTAGAAAGTATTTCGAAAATAGAATATTAATCTTAGCTAGCATAGGCATTTCGCACTTATACCTACTATAACTACCATGTTCAATAGCAGGTTACCGCCACATTCCATGGCAGGTAATACAACTAAAACCGTGCAAAGCTCGTATTGTTTGATTGGGTTTCCAACAATGGTCGGGCAAAGGAACTTCCCATATAAAATGGAACGCCTCTGGAAGGACGTCCCCGGATCCTAACCGGATCTCTGCTACACAAGGCCGGGTTATCTCTATATCTAGATAACAACTGACACGAGTATGCCACTTCCCGGTCATTACCAACCTTTATCTGAAGCGCTTCTCAACCAACAACCACAAAGAAATAAGTTTGCAGCAACCACAAAGTAAGTATCTGGGCTCCATACCATGATACCACTCAAAATCCAGAAGAAAATGGACATATCCTCAGGGGAAGCTATCCCCAAATAACCTTGCTGCCACGATTCCTGTTTCGACCATAACCGGGTTGTGAGGTTTGACAAAGTCTCATCCACAAAGCTACGCTTTTCACAAAGCCATGCTTCGATCAACAAATGATCAGCAGCACTCAGCATGCCACATTACCAAGTTGGGATATATTACGGATAACCTTCAACTACATAACCTCTGAGCTCGTACGTCTCAGAGAAGGGTGTTAAGCTAAGAGAATAAATTCTCTGCCACCAACATAAATGTATTTGAAAGAAATCTGCTTTATATCTCAAATTGTAATGTCAGACATACAATCCATACAAGTCTATTCTAGGTTCGAACAGAACCGAAGGCACTTCCGAAGAAGTCCTTGCAATCTGGGTATTCACAATCCCGATCGGACTTCCCATCACTTAGGAAATCTCTATACCGGAGCAACTCAGTGCAGAGACAATCAATAGGTCATCCCATCGTTCTCGCAAATACCCGGTCTTCATCAGCGGTCTTCAAATGCTATTCATTTTGTCATATCACTTATTCGGAATGGTGTATATGACACAAAGGTCCTCTACCGGCTAAACCGAATAGTGAGCATCAATTTTATAAACATATGGATATGTCGTTCACAAAAATTCACAGGTTCGATGTGGGTTTCGGATAACAATTGAAATCTGATTCCCTGTCGCATCGAAGTTTAAATGCCGTTTTACGGGCCAATGGGTTTTCACAAATCATACAGCAGTAATACTAATATCACAGCTCAGCTCAAAGCATTTAATATTATATAGCATCATATCACATAACAGGAATATTAATCCAACACACATCATTTAAGGACAATCAAAACATCTTCAATTAAGATGAATAATCATGTGGTTTTAAATTTATTAATCACATAGTTACTTTCAATAGAAATCTGTAATCAATGATTGATTTTCATTAATTACTATTGATTAAGTCTTAATCATCTTTATTTATTATTTATTTCTTAGTAAATTATCTTAATTAATTTCAAATTAAATATAAATGACTTTATAAAATGATGTGTCAAAAATTTAAATAAATTAAAATTTAATTACTTTAAAACCATCTTACTTTAATACTGAATTAAATTCAAAAATTTGATCAAATTATCATTTGAAAACATGGTTCCCAAGTGTTTAAAAATCTGGAAATTTTGACCTGTACTTTAATCACTTTACTCGGGTGAACACTCGAGCTACCCTTCGTTTTCCCCCATGATTACTTCGAGCAACCTTGAGTTAACACACAACCAAACTCAGCTCCATCCCCAACTACACATTTTACTTCCAGGTTACCAGACAAAGCACGGTGCATGTGCATAATCTCGTCGGTGAACTCCGACCGACATCGATGCTCTCGACCCATCAAGTATCCCCTCCGCAACAATTCCCGATCGTCCCCCAGCTCGATCAAGCCCTCAATCAAAATCGAGTGCTTCAACCCAAACTGGAACTCCAAAATCGAATGGAAAACCACCCATCGCCGACGATCTAGGCAACCAGGAACCACGTCTCTCTAACCAAAGCAACGTCACACCCCGGCCTTCAATCCCCCTCACTCCGGTGGCACTCGATCAACCACAGGGGGAAAACGAATCAAATTAATAGCCTCGACCAAAACTAGGGTTCCAGAAATGAATCACCCACCGCTGCCGCCACGTTGACCTGCCGACCACCCCAATATTTTTCTCTGATATCCCGTAAGCACCTCTACCTCCTTGAGAAACCCTGGCCTCCCTAGTGCCTCCGACCACCGCAGTTTGACGTGAAACCATTTTTCGTTCACCTAGAGATTTCACTATACCTACTTGCTTTAAAATCGCAAGACTCATATCAAAAATCATCATTTCATGATGCAATCATGGTCGTATAATCAGATGTTAAAATTAAGATATTAAAATTTTTGATATTCTTTCAAAAACCCACTGTATTCTCTAAATTCTTGAAGATAATTTGACTTATCTTGCTTAACAAAAAAATTTCTACTTGAATCTGGGTTATACAAGTATAATTCGTTTAGATCCTTAGACATAACAAAGCATCAGAGGAATGAAATTTATATTTGAAGTTGTTTTAGAGCCTATATATTTTGACAGAGGTATATACATACCTACAGAAATCATCAACTCTGCACATATATACACATAAATATGCATTCAAACAAGTTACAAATTTTTTTTTAAAGAAAGTTTACTCACGTGTAAAAAAAGAGAACAGGGGATAAGTTCCTTGTTTCCAGGTTTGAGAAAATTACTAGCCTGACTTTTGATCTTGAGTGATATTTGAATTCTTGTAAGATAATGATGCTTCTCTTTTATTTTCTCAGGTTTGTAAAGTTATGATTTTGAACTAGGGCTGTTACGGTTGAATCGTTCAACCGCTCAACCGTACCAACCGTTCATGCGGTTACCATCTATAACGGTAATGGTTATGGTAACGGTTGAAGAATTGAAAACCGCGGTTAACCATACCAACCATACATGATTGTTTTATGTAATATTTAACATTAAAGTATAAAAATTAGTAATTTAAGTTAAATGGATAACTTGTACATTAATAATATGTGCCTTAATGAACTAATAACATGTGCATGCATATTAGGCGTTTTATAAAAAAATAAATAAATTTGCAAAAAGCAGCTAGAGATATATCAATATATCATCAATAATGCATATAATTGAAAATATATGTACGATATGCTTCAAAATTGAAAATACGACGGTTAACCGTCATAGACGGTTGCGGTAACGGTTATAAGAATTTATAACCGTCAACAACGGTTATGGTTACGGTTGGTTGTAATAACGACGGTTACCGCAACCATAACACCCCTATTTTGAACGAACTGAAGTCAAAAGGCTGAGGTATAAAAGAAAACTAAACCATGCTTTTAACAAGTCTGATGTGATCTTGTACATGCAGAAGAGTAAGTGGCATTTAATGCCTCATGCTTGTTTACAGCCATCTTACTTTAAATTCATGCAAGTACTAAATTGCTTTGTTATATATATATATATGCTGTTTGATTTGTATATGTACCATGTGGTTTTGTTGAAGAATGCAACACTTTACTTCATTGTTTTTTTCTAACTTATTCTTTTGTTTACAGCTTACTTATCTGGTTTATATTTCTACACACTTATATTAAAATGTATGTCTTTTCTTTTGTGATTTTGTTACAAACATACATTTCAAATTTCATTTCTATTCATAGTTTATACTATTAATATTTATCTTATCACCTATATTTTATTTTATTGTTTTGAAACAATTTCTTATTTGTTAGCTATTTTTATTTATTCGTTGTTATTATTATTCATTTAAACTTTACTACCAAAATTTATTTAATTCCATACAACTTTTGTAATATTAATATCAACAATATTAAACTTCTGTTGAAATTTCACAAATTAAATTTTAAAAGTTCAAATAATTTACTAAATTAAATTTAACAAAATTCCGGGATGTTACAATATCCCCTCCTTAAGAAAATTTCGTCCTCGAAATTGAAAGAGAGAGAAGAACAAACAAAGAATATATGAACTTAGAAGAATAAGGAAATGGCTTACCAGTTTAAGCTGAAATGTCTACTTTGCAGTTGGGATATGATTTCTGCATATTATCTTCAGTTTCCCAAGTACAGTCCTTTGGATCGCCACTCCATTGAACTTTAACCAGCTTCACAACTTTGTTCCTTAATCGCTTCTCATCACGATCTACAATTTTTATCGGCTCTCTTTTAACTACCAAGTTAGGAGTGATTTCGAGATCCTGTTGAGCAGCTTCTTCAATAATACTATCTGGATCGTGCACATACTTTCAAAGATTAGAAATGTGGAACACATCATGCACGCTATTCAACCAGTTAGGTAGCTGTACCCGATAAGCTAGGGAACCAATCCTTTCCAGAATAGGAAAAGGACCAATATAACGCGGTGCTAGCTTTCCAGTTTTCCCAAACCTCAATACACCCCGCATCGGAGACACTTTCAGAAATACAGAATCTCCAACTTGAAATTCCAAATCTCTTCTTCGACGGTCATAATAACTCTTCTGACGACTTTGAGCAGTTATTAATTTCTTTCGAATAAAATCTACCTTCTCCGTGGCTTCTTTAATCATATCTGGTCCAAGGACGAGTCTATCACCAGATTTGATCCAGCATGCAGGTGATCGACATGGACGAGCATATAAAGCTTCAAAAGGAGCTATTTCTATATTGGCCTGATAGCTATTATTATATGAAAATTCAACCAGATGTAAATGGTCCTCCCATGAACCACCAAAATCATGAATGCAAGCACGCAATAGGTCTTCTAGAATTCGGTTGACCCTCTCAGTCTGACCATCAGATTGCAGGTGATAAGCAGTACTGAAATTTAATTTCGTTCCCAATGCGTCCTGGAACGCCTCCCAAAATCTACTAGTGAAGATCGGGTCACGATCACTCACTATACTGCTGGGAATACCATGGAGGCAAACAATTTCCTTTATGTATATACCTGCTAAGCTTGCTGCAGTCCGAGTGGATTTCACCGGAATAAAGTGAGCAGTTTTGGTTAAACGGTCCACTATAACCCAAATCGCCTCATTTCCCTTCTTAGTTCGTGGCAATCCGTCGATGAAATCCATCGATACCTGATCCCATTTCCATTTTGGTACTTCCAAAGGTTAAAGTAAACCAGCTACCTTCTTTTGATCGCTTTTGATTTGTTGACAAGTAGCACAACGACTCACATATATAGATATATCTCTTTTCATTGTCTTCCACCAGAACGTCCTTTTAATATCATGATACATTTTGTTGACTCCTAGATGGATGTTTAATTTAGACTTATGACCTTCATCTAAAACTTCCCGTTTTAGCTCTAGAATATTAGGGACACAGATTCCGCCTTTTAATCTTAGAACTCCTCTATTATCAACTTCAAAACTAGTATCTTCACCTTGATGAATTCTTTTACAAATTCCACGAAGAAACTCATCTTCATTTTGTTTACCAGCGATCTTTTCAAGGAGAGTAGGAGTTACAGTTAAATATGCAAGAACAGCATGCCTCCTACTTAGAGCATCGACAACTACATTAGCTTTTCCGGGTGTATATTGAATATCTAGATCATATGATGCCAGAAATTCTAACCAACGTTGTTGTCGTAGATTCAAATCTTTCTGGGTGAAGAGATATTTCAAGGATTTATGGTCGGTAAATAATTCGAATTTTTCACCTAAAATAAGAAGAGTTTATTAAGTATATTTATTTAGTTAATTTCGTAAATTGTTAAGAAGGCTGAAAAGATTCTTACCCAGAAGATAGTGTCGCCAGATTTTTAAAGCAAAAACAACAGCCAAAAGCTCCAAATCATGTGTTGGGTAGTTTTTCTCGTGCGGACGTAATTGTCTACTCGTGTAGGCAACTACCTTCCCATTCTGCATTAATACTGCACCTACCCCATCACCACACGCGTCAGTATAGACAGATAAGCCTTGGTTTCCGTTAATAATAACGAGAACATGAGCAGTGGTCAATCTCCTTTTCAATTCCTGGAAAGCTTCATCACATCTTGGAGTCCAAATGAATTTAGCATTCTTCATTGTTAGCTTAGTCAATGGGCTAGCCAACTTAGAAAAATCCTGAACAAACTTCCGGTAATAGCCTGCTAAACCCAGAAAACTTCGAACTTCTTTCGGAGTCATGGGTCGCTTCCAGTCAAGAATAGATGAAATCTTACTAGGATCAATAGAAATTCCTTCTTCATTAACAAAATGGCCGAGAAATTTAACTTCTTTGACCCAAAAGTAACATTTAGAAAATTTAGCGAATAAGATGTTCCTTCTCAAAATTTCCAAAACAACTCTGAGATGTTCAGCATGTTCCTCTTCGGTTTTGGAAAAATTAAGATATCATCGATAAATACAAGAACAAATTTATTCAACACTTCCCGAAACACATGGGTCATCAGATCTACGAAGTACGTAGGAGCGTTAGTTAGTCCGAAAGGCATGACTAACCATTCGTAGAACATATCCGGACCTCTAAAAGCAGTTAGGTGAACACAATCTTCGGCAATTCGCAACTGATGGAATCCATGAGCTAGATCCATCTTAGAAAAGAATCGTGCACCATGAAGTTGATTGAATAAATCGTCGATCCTGGGTAAAGGAAACTTATTCTTGAGAGTTTGCTTATTGAGATCGCGATAGTCGACACACAATCTCAAAGATCCGTCCGATTTAGCAACAAATACGACGGCTGAGCCCCATTCAGAAACACTGGGTCGAATTAATCCTTTTGCTCGTAGATCATCAGTTTGCTGAACCAATTCAATCTTTTCCCTGGGTGCCATCCTGCGACTTGCGTGAACGACAGGACGAGCATTTGGTACTAAGTCAATTCTGAATGCAATCTCTTTGTGTGGGGGTAAAGATTCTACTTCTTTGAATACTTCGGGAAAATGCTGGACAACAGGAATGGAATCCAAACTAGGTTCTGGATATCCCAAGGTATACATCAATTTATCTCTTTTCGGACTAGGGTCTTCACAAGGAATTTCAACGGAATCTCCAATTTTAGTTTTGATTAGAATCGTTCGATTGCTGCAATCTAATTTGGCTTCGTATTTCGATAACCAATTCATCCCGAGTAGGATTTCAAATTCATTGAAGTCGAGAACATAAAGGTTAATAGGAAATCGATGGCCAGAATAAGAGATATGCACCCTCCTACAATATTGACAAAGATTTGCTGGACCACCCACTGGATTCTTTACACAAATAGGTTCATCGACAAACCTGAGTTTAAGTTTTAATTCATCCATGAGCTGTTGGGAGATAAAGCTATGTGAAGCTCCCGTGTCAAACAAAACTCTAACAACTCTTTCACCAATAATAAGGTTACCCTCCAAAACTCCCTTTCCTTCATTCGCCTTTGAGGTTGAGGGGTTATCTTTTATTGCACTCAATTTTGCTATTTGTGCCTGTTTCCTTATCGGGCAATTCTTAACTCCGTGACCTAGCTGGTGACAACAATAGCATTCTTTGGATCTTCGACTTGTCTTTACAAGTTGATCTTTCTCAATTTGTTTCTTTGGCTTCTCACAATCATTTATTAAATGGCCTTCCTCCTGATAATTATAACAAATAACATTTCGGTTTGAATTCTCTTGAGCACTCCTCTTCTTCTTCTTCTTGCCTCGAACCGGTTTCTTTCCTTCGAATTTCCTTTTCTTCCTAGTCGAACTACTTGAACTCCCCTTCTCTTTCGGAATTCCCTGCATATCTAGAGTAGCATATCGATAACCCATATCAATCAAGTCTGAAAAAGATTCTTTAATGTGGGTTGTCATTCTCTCGTGATACTCCTTATTCATTCCCCGAATGAATCTTTCATTTTTCTTCAAGGGTGTACTTACTAGTTCCGGACCAAATCGAGATAATTCATTGAATTTATTCAAGTACTCCTCAAATGATAGACTTCCTTGCTTCAAATCTAGGAACTCCTGGTACATTCGAGAGATACCAGCTGATGGAACATATCTCTGTTCAAACACTTCTTTAAATTGTCTCCAAGTAAACTTATCTTCCGACTCATCCATAGTAACTGTCTCCCACCAAGCTAATGCTTCCTCTTGGAGTTGCCAAGAAACTATTAGTCGCTTTTGATCGTCTTCCAATTTCAATCCTCTAAAAATTCTCTCATAAGATCGGATCCAAGCTTGGGCTTCTACAACAGATTCCTTGCCAATAAACGGCTTTCCACCAAGTCTCGAGAAGATTTTATATAGATCAACCAGATTTGACTGAGATTGATTAGGCATAGATGCCGTTGCAGGGACTTGACCAGTTGCGATGGTATTTTCTCGTCCCCTACCTTGTCCTTTTCTTCCGCTCATTCTCACTATCTGTCAATAGTAAGAAAACTTGAATTTAGGCATACAAACAAGATATCTTAGGAAACATTAACAATTTAAAAGGAATAGACCAAGAAATTAGGATTTCGGTCTTTTGGTTTATACTCATTATAGGGTATGCTTCACCCTATCTCTAATGAGCCATCTAATTTGTTATACTCCGTAGCTAAAGTTCTTACTCAACCCAAAGCTCCGATACCAATTTGTCACGACCCAAAATTCATCGTTCAAAAGTCGACATCAAATACCTCACTTGTATTCGACTGCCGGAGATTCAAACGTCAAATTTCAGTTCAGATGGAGCTTATAACAATATTAGATGAATATAAAACAGCGGAACAGAATCAATCTCATGCATACATCACAGATACAACAGTACAATATCCATTTCTACATCAGAGTATTTAATACATACACCACAACTCCAAATAACATCGTAATAATACAACAGTGATCATATATCCAAAAAGTCTTCAAAGGAAGGAAGTGATAACAGGCTCCCAAAATCTAAACACCTGAGATCTCCAAAAGCACCTAAGAATATCTCTATGATAAGAGCTCCAAAATACTGCTAACTCCAAAATAAGAAAAACCTGCTACTAGGCTGCCCGTGTAGAAATTATGGGCACCCAGAGTTTAGGAAAGAAAACAATAAACTTCAGATCAGTCATGGGACTGGTATGAGTAAACAAAAACAGTTGCATATACAGAAACTAGATTTATAAAAGAATTTTCGGTATGCTTTTAAAAAATGGAACTACCATAAGACCTCCCGCCACACACACAATGCAAACGCAGAATTGGAGGAGATTTCTTTTTATGATAGTTAAATATGCTTGGTACAGAGAAATTCCTTTGATATTATTACTAGTGCATAGTGTAGAAAGTATTTTGAAAATAGAATATTAATCTTAGCTAGCATAGGCATTTCGCACTTATACCTACTATAGCTACCATGTTCAATAGCAGGTTACCGCCACATTCCATGGCAGGTAATACAACTAAAACCGTGCAAAGCTCGTATTGTTTGATTGGGTTTCCAACAATGGTCAGGCAAAGGAACTTCCCATATAAAATGGAACGCCTCTGGAAGGACGTCCCCGAATCCTAACCGGATCTCTGCTACACAAGGCCGAGTTACCTCTATATCTAGATAACAACTGACACGAGTATGCCACTTCCCGGTCGTTACCAACCTTTATCCGAAGCGCTTCTCAACCAACAACCACAAAGAAATAAGTTTGCAGCAACCACAAAGTAAGTATCTGGGCTCCATACCATGATACCACTCAAAATCCAGAAGAAAATGGACATATCCTCAGGGGAAGCTATCCCCAAATAACCTTGCTGCCACGATTCCTGTTTCGACGATAACCGGGTTATGAGGTTTGACGAAGTCTCATCCACAAAGCTACGCTTTTCACAAAGCCATGCTTCGATCAACAAATGATCAGCAGCACTCAGCATGCCACATTACCAAGTTGGGAATATATTACGGATAATCTTCAACTACATAACCTCTGAGCTCGTACGTCTTAGAGAAGGGTGTTAAGCTAAGAGAATAAATTCTCCGCCACCAACAGAAATGTATTTGAAAGAAATCTGCTTTATATCTCAAATTGTAATGTTAGACATACAATCCATACAATTCTATTCTGGGTTCGAACAGAACCGAAGGCACTTCCAAAGAAGTCCTTGCAATCCGGGTATTCACAATCCCGATCGGACTTCCCATCACTTAGGAAATCTCTATACCGGAGCAACTCAGTGCAGAGACAATCGATAGGTCATCCCATCGTTCTTGCAAATACCCGGTCTTCATCAGCGGTCTTCAAATTCTATCCATTTTGTCATATCACTTATTCGGAAGGGTGTATATGACACAAAGGTCCTCTACTGGCTAAACCAAATAGTGAGCATCAATTTTAAAAACATATGGATATGTCATTCACAAAAATTCACAGGTTCGATGTGGGTTTCAGATAACAACTGAAATCCGATTCCCTGTCGCATCGAAGTTTAAATGCCGTTTTACGGGCCAATGGGTTTTCACAAATCATACAGCAGTAATACTAATATCACAGCTCAGCTCAAAGCATTTAATATTATATAGCATCATATCACATAACAGGAATATTAATCCAACACACATCATTTAAGGACAATCAAAACATCTTCAATTAAGATGAATAATCATGTGGTTTTAAATTTATTAATCACATAGTTACTTTCAATAGAAATCTGTAATCAATGATTGATTTTCATTAATTACTATTGATTAAGTCTTAATCATCTTTATTTATTATTCATTTCTTAGTAAATTATCTTAATTAATTTCAAATTAAATATAAATGACTTTATAAAATGATGTGTCAAAAATTTAAATAAATTAAAATTTAATTACTTTAAAACCATCTTACTTTAATACTGAATTAAATTCAAAAATTTGATCAAATTATCATTTGAAAACATGGTTCCCAAGTGTTTAAAAATCTGGAAATTTTGACCTGTACTTTAATCACTTTACTCGGGTTAACACTCGAGCTACCCTTCGTTTTTCCCCCATGATTACTTCGAGCAACCTTGAGTTAACACGCAACCAAACCCAGCTCCATCCCCAACTACACATTTTACTTCCAGGTTACCAGACAAAGCACGGTGCATGTGCACAATCTCATCGGTGAACTCCGACCGACATCGATGCTCTCGACCCATCAAGTATCCCCTCCGCAACAATTCCCGATCGTCCCCCAGCTCGATCAAGCCCTCAATCAAAATCGAGTGCTTCAACCCAAACTGGAACTCCAAAATCGAATGGAAAACCACCCATCGCCGACGATCTAGGCAACCAGGAACCACGTCTCTCTAACCAAAGCAACGTCACACCCCGGCCTTCAATCCCCCTCACTCCGGTGGCACTCGATCAACCACAGAGGGAAAACGAATCAAATTAATAGCCTCGACCAAAACTAGGGTTCCAGAAATGAATCACCCACCGCCGCCGCCACGTTGACCTGCCGACCACCCCAATATTTTTCTCTGATATCCCGTAAGCACCTCTACCTCCTTGAGAAACCCTGGCCTCCCTAGTGCCTCCGACCACCGCAGTTTGACGTGAAACCATTTTTCGTTCACCTAGAGATTTCACTATACCTACTTGCTTAAAAATCGCGAGACTCATATCAAAAATCATCATTTCATGATGCAATCATGGTCGTATAATCAGATTTTAAAATTAAGATATTGAAAATTTTGATATTCTTTCAAAAACCCACTGTATTCTCTAAATTCTTGAAGATAATTTGACTTATCTTGCTTAACAAAAAATTTTCTACTTGAATCTGGGTTATACAAGTATAATTCGTTTAGATCCTTAGACATAACAAAGTATCAGAGGAATGGAATTTATATTTGAAGTTGTTTTAGAGCCTATATATTTTGACAGAGGTATATACATACCTACAGACGTCATCAACTTTGCACATATATACACATAAATTTGCATTCAAACAAGTTACAAATTGTTTTTTAAAGAAAGTTTACTCACGTGTAAAAAAAGAGAACAGGGGATAAGTTCCTTGTTTCCAGGTTTGAGAAAATTACTAGCCTGACTTTTGATCTTGAGTGATATTTGAATTCTTGTAAGATAATGATGCTTCTCTTTTATTTTCTCAGGTTTGTAAAGTTATGATTTTGAACGAACTGAAGTCAAAAGGCTGAGGTATAAAAGAAAACTAAACCATGCTTTTAACAAGTCTGATGTGATCTTGTACATGCAGAAGAGTAAGTGGCATTTAATGCCTCATGCTTGTTTACAGCCATCTTACATTAAATTCATGCAAGTACTAAATTGCTTTGTTATATATATATATGCTGTTTGATTTGTATATGTACCATGTGGTTTTGTTGAAGAATGCAACACTTTACTTCATTGTTTTTTTCTAACTTATTCTTTTGTTTACAGCTTACTTATCTGGTTTATATTTCTACACACTTATATTAAAATGTATGTCTTTTCTTTTGTGATTTTGTTACAAACATACATTTCAAATTTCATTTCTATTCATAGTTTATACTATTAATATTTATCTTATCACCTATATTTTATTTTATTGTTTTGAAACAATTTCTTATTTGTTAGCTATTTTTATTTATTCATTGTTATTATTATTCATTTAAACTTTACTACCAAAATTTATTTAATTCCATACAACTTTTGTAATATTAATATCAACAATATTAAACTTCTGTTGAAATTTCACAAATTAAATTTTAAAAGTTCAAATAATTTACTAAATTAAATTTAACAAAATTCCAGGATGTTACAGATAACAAACTCGAAATCGAATTCGAGTGTTCAAACCAAATCCTGGAACCATCATCCAAACCTGACATAAACGCAAACTCCATTCTCCGGCCACCGGAGTGCTTACACTTCCTGTCACACATTCGCCATCATCCAAACTTCAAATTCCCAGAGTTCCGATGAACTCGATGCACCAGAGAAGCCGAGGCAAACCATAGATGTGACGACCCTGAATTTTTGACATTGGAAATCAAAATATTTAATTGATTTTAAATATCCGGAAGTTAATTTAATTTGAAATTCAAATATCAGAATGAATTTGGTAATTTAATTATTGAATTTAATTTATTGAAAGTTGGGTAAAATATTGTATCTTTAGTTTGAGCCTGTTAAAAATATATTTTCAAGGCTTAGAAAATTCATATTGATTATACTGAAGATAATGGAAGTGTTAAAAATTTAATTTGAAGTATTTGTTCAGTTTTGAAATTTTATCGTTTAAATTGATATTTAAAAATAGCCTTCCAAGGCATAGTCTCGGAATTCGACGAAACCAGTACCATTGGATCCGTAATAATGTGTTATTATCGGATTTCGGTTTTCGTAGCATTCTGAGTTGTCGTGTGATCGTACGACATATAAACGCGCTGAAATAATATAACAAGATAAATCCAATATTTAAGTAAAAGAAAATATATATATTGGTTAAAAATCAGGTGAACGGTTGAGTCTTTCAATCGCGCGTCTCTTTTCTCTTTTGTAACACGCAAATCATATAAGTTCAAAATCAAATCAAATGGAGAAACAAATCAATATTTATGGCCGAAGCCCTTTTCATTCAAATAAAAAAAACAAAAACACTTTCGTTCGAAATCAAAATCAATGGCCGCATCTTTTCTCGAATTCGAAGAAAAGGGGAGGCTGCCTCGTTTATCCCCTTCTTCCTTAAAGTTGAAACCCTTCTTCCCAAATAAAACGCCTGCTTCCCTCGAACGAAAACCCCTTTCATTGTGATCTACAAGTATCGCGAGTGTATTATCAATCGCGAGTCGCGATTGGAGTTAGAAGAACCTCGGGCATCATGCATCAATGGCAGGGGCTGGCGATCGGCTGGAGGGGGATTGCGAGGGACGTTGAGGCAAAGGGGGAGCGCGTGGTGATTCGCGAGGCAAGCAGTGGGTCGCGATCGAAATTTCTCGGCGAACTCACGCACGCATTTGAGATGGTCTCGAGTCGAAGTCGGGTAGCATATGGTGGCGTTTGTGTCGCGTGAGCATTTGAGGAGAGGAGTCGAAGGCTTTGTCTGAGCAATTTGGGCAGTAAGTGTTCGATTTTTATTTTCCTCGATTAAACTTGGTTTACATATTCAGATTGAAAAATATATATATAGTTTGAAGCTGAAGACTTATATTAGTCAGAGAATGTAAACTAGTTTGTAAACTAGTTTTTAAAGTTTTTTTTATGATAATCTTGTTTAAAACTGAATATATATATATATATATAAGATTTCTGGAAAAAAATATAGGAAGTTTACTGTGAAAATGTTATGCAAACAGAAAAGAAATATAGGGATTTTTAAGTGTTGAGGAGTCGGTATAAAAATTAGGGCTTTAAACCTATATATAAGTGTGTATATATATATGTAGTTTCAACAGAAAAATAAATATACATTTTAAATTTACTTGTTTATTTTAAAATAGTGCATTTGGGAGATTAACTTAATTAATTATTTTTGGTAACTTAAAATTTATTTATTATAGGAAAAATTAGTTTAAATAAAATAATTAGTTGATTAAATTTATTTAAGAGGAAATTGTTTATTCGATTGTTTCAGATATTAATTAAATCATCTAATATTTATACAAGGTCAATATCTGAAAGAAATCAAGCTGAAATGGAAATGGATTGCAAATTTAAAAAGCAAAGGTGAGTTCTTCTCACTCAATCGAATTTTTCGATTAAATAGTTGCATTTAAATTCTGGATGTGTTTGGATGAATTGGATAATTTATCTATTGATGATATGAGATATAGTAGGATATATATATATATATATTTGGAGTTGATTTCCCGCATTATATAGCGGATGAGACCCTATGCGCCGCATAATAGCGAATGATATTTTATAAATCCCATATACCGCGATATTCCACCTCGAAGTGGAATGGGTATTTAATTATTGTGCTAACATCTGTGGATGCAGGGAAACAGGTTGGAGGGATCCAACTGGATTCCTCAAATTGTATGAATTTGTTTCATATGTTGTATGAATTTGTTTCATATGTTGTGCGTTGATTTATTTATAATCTATGAATGATTTTATTTATGGTTGAAATTGTTGAAGGCTAAAATTTAGCCGAATGTATTTTTGGTATCGTTGGATACCAAAAATAAATAAAATTGGATTTTGGAAATTAAAGTGGAAAACTTTAAGTAAATTAATTCTTAAGAATTGAATAAACTTGGAAGAAGGAATTTAACAGTAAAAAGCTAATTTTTTTGTAGTCTTATCGAATTATTTCCGAAATATGGGAAAAGATATAAATAAATGGGTTTTGAATAATATTGTTTAAAAGTTGAAGAATTTATTGAAGATGGAATTTTAAATAATTTGGAAAGAATAAAGGGATTTATTTAAAAGGTGATAAATTTTTAGAAATCAATTTGATAATTGATTTGGTATTGAATGAAAATGGATTTTGTGTTGAAATAAATTTGGAAATCGATTTGTAAAATGATTTGGTATTTGGAAATAAATTCAGAAATAAATGTGCAAATGGTTTGTTATTTGGAAATAAACTTAGAAATTAATTTGCAAATGTTCCGTTATATTGAAAATAGACTTGGGAATCAATTTGTAGTAAAAAAATTGATTTGGTATTTGAAATAAATGGTAGAATCAATTTGGAATTTGATTTGGTGTTGAAATCAATTTAGAAATTAATTTGAAATTTGATTTGGGGGTTGAAAGTGAATATTTGGAATTTAAATTCATAATGGAATTTATAAAGAAAAGAAAAAAGGAAATAAATAATATCGGGAATTTTATTCCACGAGTGAAAATTGATTTGAAAGTGGTTTTCAAAATGTTGAAGTGTGGAAAAATATTTATATCTTGTGAAGATATTTTGAAAATAAATAATTTGGGAAAATTATTTAAATCTGATGATTGTTGTGAATGTTGTTTGATAGTTACATAACCGACTATCAATATTTGCCTTTGAAATGGCACTTGAATTTGTTTTAAAAACAAGCGCTCATTATTCGGTTTAGCCGGGAGTGGACTTTGTGTCATATAACCCATTCTGAATAATGGTACGACGTTATGGATTGCAATTGAAGACCGGATTTGCAAGGGCTTCTTCCTTTATTGGACGAAGTGCCTTCGGTTCTGTTCGAACCCAGAACAGACTTATATGGTCGTATGTCGACACTACACTTTGAGATATAAAGCAGATTTCTTTCAAATACATTTATGTTTGGTGGCGGAGAATTTATTCTCTTAGCTTAACACCCTTCTCTGAGATGTACGAGCTCAGAGGTTATGTAGTTGAAGGTTATCGGTGATATACTCCCAATTTGGTAGTGTGGCATGCTAAGTGCTGCTGTGTGTTGCTAATCATTTGTTGATCAAAGCATGGCTTTCGTGTAAAGCGTAGCTTTGTGGATGAGACCTCATCGGACCTCACACCCCGGAAATGGTCGAAACAGGAAAATGCGGCAAGGTTATGAGGGTTGCACCCTTTAGGGTATGTCATTTCCTTCTGGAAAAAGGTGGTATCATGGTATGGAGCCCTGATATTTAACCTGTGTGGTTGCTCCAATCTCATTTACTGTGTGATTGTTGCTTTGTGATCGAGGGCCTTCGGATAAAGGTCGCAAACGACCAGGGGTGGCATACTCGTGTAGTAGTTACCTAGTAAGAGGTAACCCGGCCTTGTGTTGGTAGAGAGCTAGTTAGTTCTCAGGACGTCCCTCCAAAGGCGTACCCATGTGGCAGTAGGAAGTTCCTTAGCCTGACCATTTATTGGAAATCCAAAGAAACAATACGAGCCCTTTACGATTGCAATTTGTATAACCTGTCACCTCAGATGGCAGCTATAGTAGGCATAGTATAATGGTACCTATGCTGGCTAAGATTAATATTATATTTTCGAAAGGATTTTCACACTATGCACTAGTAATAATATCAAAAGAGTTTTCTCTTATTAAGCATATTTGACTATCATAAGAAGAAATCTCCTCCAAGTCTGCGATTGCATTGTGTGTGTGGTGGGAGGTCTTATGGTAGTTTCATTTTCTAAAAGCATTGCGAATTTCTTTTATTTTCTTTGTGAAAATAACTGTTTTTAAGATCTTACACCAGTCCCACGACTAACCTGGAGTTTATTGTTCCCTTTCTAAACTCTGGGTGCCCATAATTTTCCACACGGGCAGCCTAGAGTCAGGTTATCAGTTGGATCTGGATGGATTGCCGTGGAGATCTGGAGGCGAGTTGATGGCGAGACATATCACTTATATTATTATTCCACTATGTATTCTGTTATGAGGACAAGTATATATAACTGTCCAGTATTGTGTGTTGTTGTTGTAACTCTAATGATGTATGTATAAACTGATATAGTTCTTTGTGATAAAGATTATTTATTCACCTATTGTATATTGTTCCGCTGCGAATGTGAGATTCTGATATTGTTTCTGTTTCTTTTTCTTTTATCTTCTTCTACCTCTTCTTCTTAACTTGAAGACTCGTACTTTTGTTCCACTTTGAGCTGAATTGTTATGGAATTTTGCCGGCTCAAAGGGGTACGGATTTGCGGGCCTTTACAATAGACTTGACCCTATCTAAACAAGGGTTCCAGATTTCATTGATTAACCACAGTCGCCTCCGTGCTTTGATCATCCTCCAGACATTTTTCCTAGACCCTCTGTTTATCCTCCCATCACCAGAAAAGATCTCGACCTCTACGATCAAGTAGATCACCAGAAATCACCAAAACTACAAAATTTGGTCAACCCCAAACTGCTCTTCAACCTCAAGCTAAAATTTATGATTTTAGTTTTAAAAATCAAGATTTTGGATGAGTTTTCAGATCCTAAGCCCGAAACATTGAATCATGATGTTTGAATTTTCACTTTATATTAACTTGCTCTGTTGTTTTAATTTCCAGAGACAAAACAAAATTATTTTAACTTAAATAAACTTTTAGACTCTAATCTATGATACAACAAACATATTTTGTTTGAAATTTAAACCTTAACATAGATTAGATTATGAGATAATGATTTTTGATCAAACTTAAACCTGGAAACTAAGAACAGGCAAGAACAAAATACAACAGCAAGCATGCATCTATACATCCATGTATATACACAGAGAATTCAACCATATACATCCACACAATCTACTTTATTTTCAGTAATCCACATGCAATCAGATATCAAGATATACTTAAGTTTTTAGAAAGAAAGTTACTCACCTGTTCAAAAGTTTGAACAGAGAAAAATCTTGCTTTTGAAAACTGCTAGCTGAAACCCTTTTGATCTTCTTTATCTCCTTGCTTGTTTCTTGTTGGTTTAGTTGTTGTTTAAGTCTCAATTGTAGGATTAGTCTCTGAAATGCTAAGTTTTGATGAACGAAATGGAGTGGAGAGATTGATATATAAGAAACAAGTATGCAGGCTGATATTTTATTTGTACAACAATGGTCAGAGATTATTTTTTCTATGGTGGCTGAGATGATATATTTTGTGCTAGCATTAATTAAAATTGTCTTGTTGCTTATTATCATACTTATCTTTTTTTTTCATGTACAACTTGTATACATTTTACTATTTCCTGTTGTCTTATTTCCTTGCCTGGTTATGCTTTCTACTCTATATGCTTCTATAAAATTGTTATATTTTTAGAATTATCCTATGTGTTCATTTTATATTTTTACATAACCATAAATTTAGTTTATATATATATTTCTATTTTAAGCTTAAACTACCAAACACTTCATTTACAATTAAATATTTTATTTTATTTTTAAACATTATTACCAATACATCAAATATATATATATATATAATTGAAGTGAATAAGGTAGAGCTTACTTTAACTTAATGTGAATGAGATAGATTTTTCTTTTAAATATTTTGAAACTCTTTATTTTAAATTCCAAATCATAATTTCCTTCCAAAAATACACATATATATATTCGTTTTTAAACTGATAAGTTTGTATTTCAATTTATCAGATTAGATTCTTATTAAAATAATATTGCCAAAATCCCGGTTCGTCACATATATATTATTTATTTTCTATAAGATTTATCATCTCCAGAGATTTTTATAATTCAATATTTATTACAGTTTTAAATCAATTTATATATATCCCGATATTTTAATTATCAGAAATTTATTCGTTTGACTAATTAATATTAATATTTCAATAATAAAATCAGTTAATTTCCCGACTAACAGACGTCCAAAATCCAGGTCGTCACACGTTTTACCTCATTGTACTTAAAATATTTTGGAACCAACTAGTCCCCTTAAAAACATTTATTTTTAACCATTAATTTCATTTTTGCTTAGAAATTTCAACCAAGATTAAAGCTCCATTCCATTATCATACATTTGTAGCTATTTTCACTAAATAAGCAAGATCTTTATTTGAAATTCATTAATTTTGTTTTTTAAAATATAAGCTCCATCGAAAATATAACACATTACAAATACTTTTGATAATAATTGTAAGAATTATTTTCTTGAAAAAATTATTTAAAATGATCAATACTAAATCAAAGAAAAGAATAATAACCAAGACATAGAGATATACATACAAACATACATACATGCATGCATATGTATACATACATAAATACATACATATATATATATATATATGTGTGTGTGTGTGTTTGTGTGTACATATGCATGTGTTTGTGTCTATACACACATATTTACATACATACATATGCACACTCACGCACGCACGCACACAGATATATATATATATATATATATATATATATAAAGTGCACTTACTCAAATAATCCCATGAACTTCAATTTTCATTTAAAATTATCAAATATGAAAGGTATAAAGTTTAACAAACTAATATAATTCTATATAATGTGCGAATTTAGATCTAACTTAATTTGTTTCTCTTACAATTTTAAAGGAAAATCCAAAATTCTCGACGATCCATGGAAATATAGGCTTTAAAATTTTCTAACCATAATGGTTAATATGATGGTAACTCAAACTTTATGATTTTGTTTGACTTTCGGTAGAATAATTTATTTTTTGGTCTTTTTTTATGTCTACTAACCTCTTATTTTTTAGTCTTCATTTTCCGATTCATTATTTCTTTCATTACTCTTTTTGAAAAAAAATGCAAGATAAAATGAATATAAATATCCTAACTAAATTCAATGCTTCATTTTCTATATAGTAAAATTGATCTATCATCTCTCTTTTTTCTAAGAAATTATGGTTCTTCTTTTACCATCACCGCCATTGAAACTTTTTGTTTTCCTTAACATTTTAAACCAACAATTCCCTTTATGAAATTTGGTTGCATTTCAACTTATTAATATTTAAATATTATTTAATACTATATTTTCAACACGAAATCCGCTATATTTTATTATTATTTCTTTTCTGATTATTTGAAATTAGTAGTGCAAAATATCACATTGATTAATTGGTTATTTTAATAAATATTAATTTTATTATACCATGTGCAAAGCATGAGTTCGCACTAGTATCCATTATTCTATTAATGATCTCTTTCATCTCGTCTTTACAAGAAGAAGCTTCACTCGGTTGACATCAATAAGATGAAGTAGTAGTTGGACAATACAAATGTGCTATTCGAGGAGTATGAGCGTTAACCTCTACAGCATCGCCTATGAGAAACTTAGTGGACTTTTAAGTGTCAAACGGGGCATTGGCAAGTGAAGCCTCCAAAATCTCGAACTTACAGACTGGAATTCTGATGCAACCTTCAAATATCACATTTAACTCTCTCAATTTTAGACCGAGCTCACTTTGAATTTCCTATACCTAATAGGTACCAATTCTTACCACTTGTCAGATCCTCTGATGGTGTCCTTTACACCCCAGAACCTGCCATCAATCCACAACAACTTGTTCCACAGGTTCCATTCATACTTGAAATTATCTAACTTGTTCTTTATTTTACTATCGTTGTAATCGACGCCCATTCGTGCGTTGAAGACAAGAGCAACATTGGAGTACTGATAGCTGACCCAACTTTTTCAAGTTACGATGCGGTCATAGAAAATATCAATAAATGCCGATGTCTTTTTCTTTACCCAATTTATGATGTGCCGAGTAGAGTTAGATGATTCATTGGTCGACATTTTGTATATAAAAATCAAAAAATATTTGAAAAAGATAGAGAAGATAGATAGTAATATGAAAAACATAAAAACGATAAAATTTACCTCAAAAAATGAAAATAGAATTGTAATAAATGCTTGAATTTTCGGATCTTGTAAGGGAAGCAGTGTGGACGGAATAAAGGAGAAGATGAAATATATAGGGAGAAAAGGAGTCAAGCATTGGAAAAGACGGTGGTGTCTGATATGTCTAACACGTCTGGTGCCAACCATTGGATTCCACCGTTTGACTCAAACAATGTATTTTATGGGATCCACGTTAGACGCGTTTGAGCATTCAAAAAGATGCATACGTTAGCATAGCAAAAAAAGAGCTATGAATGCACCCTAACTAAAACTATCTAATAATTTAATTATATTTACAAAGAAAACCGTCCCAAACCCATACATGCTTTCAATTATATCTCAAGAATTCTAAAACCTTAAACCAAAGTTAAACTTGCTGGATTAAATTTTGGATTCTAGGATTTGGGACAGTGGCTGAATTAATGAAACTGGTATAGATCACACCAAGGCATGTTGATGACACTTTCCTTAAGACGATATTTGTCCTCTTCACTCGATTAAACAATCGAATGTGCTCTTAGAGTAATAACAAACCGTCTCCCAAGATACTATGAAGCGAGGTGTTAATCTCTTTAACCACTGTGATTGCACTACCGAAATCGATTTAACTATCCTTCAGAATGGATGTAGTGAAAAAAAGTTTTGAGTTTGTGATCTGTAGTATCACAAACTCGATATGATTTTGAAAATGAAAAAAGTAAATGATAAGAGGAGAGAAAGAATGAGATATTCATAATTATTCTGCATGATCTGAGGATGCGGGTGCGGCGGCTTTATATAGCCGTCAACTGTCTTGTCCATTTGAAAAAATTAACTACCATCCACTAATAGACGCGTCTGCAACCAAAGTGAAATGTCTGTTCATTTTTGACCATTTAATTCCCATCTTTGTTCAACTATTCAAAAATTTGAACTGTTCTGAGTCTACAAACGAGTTGAAAACTAGCCATTTTAATATAAAATCTGTCCAAAATTATAATTGGATCCAAAGCCAACCTGACTCGACCATTCGGACGACGGTGGTGTTGGAACTGGGCCATCCCGTAGCAGAAGTTATTGCTGAATTTCAAAAAATTACCCTATTGGATCTTTATTGGGCCCATGAAGTCTAGTTTATTTAGAACATTTCTAAATTTATTTAAATTCATAAATTGATATAGTTTTATTTAATTTACGTTATGACATACACACACACACATGTGTATCATAGACACATATGTGTGCGTGTGTGCATGTAACATATTAATTTGTGCAAGGTATAACATGTCCATTTATAGATACTGTGATTTACATCGCAACATACACATCAACTCATCAAATATGCAAATATATTATCCAAATATATGTATGTATGTATATACTATTATTTATACATAAACATCAGAAATATATATATATACACACACACACACATGTTATATTTTGGTTTAAATAACTTTGTATAAGTATAAAATTTCGTTGATAAATAGACATATATGTATGTAATCATATGAAAAAAATTTCAATATTATATGTACATATTATAAAATAGCTTATTTAAATATAGAGAGATTATTTATAAATATTTATAAATATTTATAATATATATATATATATAATAATTTAAATCCATAAGCAATACATATATATATATATATACATATAATTTTTTTTAGTTGTTTATATATACAAATATATGCACAATATATATATATGTATGTATGTATGTATGTAAATTTTAATAAAATACTCAAAAAGAATTTGTGATACATGAAAGACCAGGTCTTGTGAATGGCTTAGTGAATATATAATTTTTTTAATTTTAAAATGTATTTTCTTTATATATCCATCCGAAAATTATTAAAACATTAACTAAAAATTAATTACATAATTTTATTTCAAATTTTAAATTTTTGGGAAATACTAAATGATAATTTATGGTTTGAAATTTTTTTCCCTAATTTTTTATTAAAAATTTATTTTAAAACTATTTTTCTATTTTCGGTTGCAAATTTAAAATTAAATTAGAAATAAAAGTGTTTTTATTTTATTTTTACCGAGAATGCCTTTATCGATTATATTATTTTATAAAATAGAAAATATAATTTTCATAATATATTTGAATTAATATAATTAATTTATGTAGTTTATTGATTTAAATAATATTTAAAAATATTAATATATAGATATATAATATTTTATCAGTGCAGAAAATTATCATACCCTTAATTCTTTACATATAAAATTATGTGACATTATTTGACTAAAGTATGATGTTATAATTAATTATAAACTATATTTATATATTTAAATAAGTGGAAAACTAGGAGGAGGACAAACATAAAAAAAAATTTGACTCAAGGACAACACGTTTATATTTAGTACGAAGACCAAACTTCTTGTAAAAATACATCGCAACGCTAAACTTAAGATGCAACTAAAATGGTGGTGGCTTGGCAGGCGATGCCATAGGGGATGAGGTGGCAAGGGCTTGGGATGGTGAGGGTGGATGGTCGAGGCGATGAGGTGGTAGCAGCCCAAAAGGCGACGTGGTGGTTGGTCTAGGTGGATTAGGAGGCAATGGAAGAGAAGATTGTTGGTGGTGTAGCGGCGAAGCATGGCGTCAATAATGGTGTAGCACCAAAGCATGGCATCGGTAATGGAAGAGAAGACGGTCGAAGCTGGTGCCAATCGATTTTTTTTGAACAATTAACATTCAAAAATACTAAATATAACTAGCATTATCTTTAAGTGAAAATGAATATAGCATTATATGTGTATAATGCTAATTTAGTTTAGCATTTTTTAAACTATAAAAAGGAATGATAATGCTAGTTTATTTTATCATTTTTAAACTGAAATTTTAGCTATGAAGTACAATAGCATGTTTAAAACATGCAAAATGATAGTTTAATGTATCATTTTATATACAAGTTTAGTAGCATATTAATGATATTTGAAATGATAGATTGATGTAGCATTTTAACTATGAAGTACACTAGCATATTTAACGTATGCAAAATGATAGTAAAATTTAGCATTTTTTGAATATAGCATTATAATGATTTAATGCTAATTTAATTTAGCATTTTATAATGTTATTGATTTTTTTAAAATTTAGATCGACGATGATTTAATCTGCTTCATAGCTAAAATGACGTCGGCGAAGACGGAACATGGCGCAGTTCGGGTCAGGTCGAGGCAATGGCACCGGTGGTGAGGAGAGCGGCAATGAGAAACCAACAACAGATCGACGAAGACGATGGGGAGAGCGGCAATGACGTCGGCGAGGAGGATCAGGGCGCAGTGCAGGTCGAGACTGCGTGGGTCGAGGTCGAGCTGTTGAAGGCGATGGTGATGAGAGGAGGAGGGGCTACGAGGTTGTGGTGCTGGTGGAAGAATAGGAGTAGCGGCAGTTGAAAGGAAGCGGATTTGAAATTGACGTGGAGAAGAGAGAAAACGTGGTTTTGTCCTTGAGCCTAAATTTGAAAACTTCTGGACTGCATCTATTTTTTTTTATTAATGTTTGTCCTTTTGACTAATTACCTCTTTAAATAGTATATATTAATTCAATAAAATAAATGTTTTTTATTATAGAGCCATACCGACCTGTTTATTTATGATAATTTTTTTAATATATACATACATATAGCCAAATAATTTTATGACAATATCATTTACATATCAAAATCGTCACCTACCTAACCAACCGACAATATATGTATGTAATAAAACAATATAATTAGCATGAATAATTACATTATGATTAGAAATATCCCCTACTTCCAAAACCTTGAAGTATACCATGAAATGAACACTAGATAGATGAAGATATCCCTCATTTACCCCTTGTTATTATTTCCAATACAATAAGTGCTAGTTCTTGAGCCGTTGGCCACCAACTGTCGGAAAACAACTAACTGGATTGATTTGAACTCTAGATAGATGGATGTGGGAGTAAAATTTCGACCAGCGGAGACTTAAGGTGGAGGCTAAATTGGAACCATATCATGTGCTGTTAGAGATGCTTATATAGTGGAATGAAAGGAGATAAGTACAGATCTCATCATTTACTCATTCTCCTTCAATCAGAGCTATCCATATCTACCCCTTCTAACCCCAATTTTAACCACCTATACACCTTAATTGCTACTGAAATTATCAGTTCCATACTGGGCCTTAAACCTATTTAAGCCTAAATAAAATATTATGCAACTAAATCTAATTTAATAGTTTATTGATATAATATATCGATTGATATATTTGTAACTATTACAAATACATTTAATGATATTTATTCATCAAGTCATAATAAAATTTTATAATTAATATTTCATAAGTAATAATTAATTTAGTTAATTTATAACAATTATAAAGTAATGTAAATCATTTGGTCAAAGGAGAATTCATTGTTTCAATTATGTGACTTGTCAGATGCAAATTTTAATTAGCGATTTATACCAAACTATTCGAATATTGACTTTCACATGTCACTTAGTAGGTGGTGTAACATATTGACCAAATTTATCGCTTACTTGGTTTCGATAAAATCCAATTTTACTTTATTAAGTGTTACCCGATTTGTAACTTTTATTTTATACCAATTCTCTTCATCAAAACTATATTACTTTGAACTTATGGAATTTGGTGGAACCTAGTGGACGGGGCTCCCGCACGATAGCGGGCTCTGGGAGGTCGATAATGTATGCAGCCTTTCCCTCGCATTGCGAAGAGGCTATTTCCGGACTCGAACCTGGGCGCCCAGATCACTATACGGGTGACCTAACCTTGAGTCAAGGCTCCACCTCCAACAATATCTTTTTGGATCCATCAATATGTATTGAATGAATTTGCTCTACTTCAGTTTTAACTGAGTTTGAATCGGAATGTAAATCGAATCGTAAAGGGAAAGATTTGATTTGAAACGGGATTTAAATCGTAGGATTTTAAGATTTTTGGCAACAACGCAGTACGTTATACCATTAGTTTTTATTTCACTAAATATTAAAATATTTAGCATTACTTTCCATATTACGAGCTTACACAAGATCAAGAAATTTGTATTAATATAAAAATTTGGGAGTTATGGCTTGATGGATTGGCCCAACATTTGTTATGTTTAAATCGGAACAAAAACTGATAATTTCAAAGAAAATTAATCTAGATTTTGCAAGTCTCATGGCTAATCCTCTCCTACTATTAGTTTTGATGGAATTAAAAAAATGTCGTTTAACACTAAAACACGAGAGTTAAAAAGGCTTGATGATTTTGGTGCAAAGTTTATAAAAGTGAATTGGGAAAATAAATGTTTATAAACCTATATCCTCAGTATTTACTTCAAAAAACCCCCAGAAAGTAAACCTACATATTGCTAGATTTCAATTCATAGCTAAAGAACATTACTATAGAGAAAATTGAGAAGAATAAGGTTGTACATTCCAAAAAAGAGAAATAAGGACAAAATAAGACTAGATAAAAGGGAAATTAGCCCTGAATGAAACCTTTTTGTTTTTTCTTCCATTAAGGTGATCAAAACACCCATATTTTATACAAATCCAAATACTACCTTTGATTTCTAATTTGGATGTTCCTCTAACAACTTTCTAACTTAAAAGAAAAATGACTGCAAGTTTTGAAATGTGGAAATATGAATTTGTGCGTATAATTTATGTAAAAAGGTAAAATAAAAAGGAATTTTATCGAATTTGTGTTTTTAATCATTGTTTTGCACTTATAAGATGTACATATTTTTTCAAAAAATAAAAATAAAATATAAATATATTTGTTTCTATATTTTCAATCTTTAATTACTTTATTTTCTTTCAATTTCCTTTAGTAATGTTTTAATTTAAAACTTTCTTTTTTTTATCCCAATCAAAAATGAAAAATCATTAGGAAAAGATTATAAAAATCATATCTAAAGTAATTTGCAACAAATGAACGAAGATAATTTAGAATTTAACCTTGTGTAACCAAAGTGATATATTCACTTCTATAAATACTATAATTTACTTGCATGAAATTAAATTTTAACGGTAGAGAATTTATAAACCATGCATAGAGAAAAGTTGAAAGTAAAAAAACTTAAAAGGAATTGAATGTTCGTACGTTATATATGAAATATCATGAAATATATATAATATTTCTTCAAAATAATATATAAATGTATCTTATCACCATCGTCCTAATTAAGAGGCTTTATCAAGAATATAAAAGAAAATAAAAGGAGGTCTAGTTTCACCTTATTTACTTTCATTTGCTAAAAAGTTTTCATGATCTTCATGGACCAAATGCTCAAAAATGATATTGCCCATATTTACTAGTTTCAACCTTTATTACTCATTTGTTGAATGCATGCTATCTTTCTATATGTATAAATAAATAAATAAAAATCAAACAATCAATTAACTCGACCCAGTTTGAAGTTTTTAAAAGGTAACTGGCAAGTGAAAGTACAACTATTCTCTTTTTTTAGAAGCACTTCTAGTTCTATAAAGTCAGAAAGCATAAATTAATTTGGTAAAATATCAGTCCATAAATTAAGAAAAACCACAAGTTCCAAGTTTCATCCGGTAAATCTTAACATTTGTGCACCTCTATTATTTTTGACTATTTCTTGAAATACTCGATCTTTACAAAGCTTTACAAATTTTGTATGTTTCCTACAATTATTTAAAAAAAAAGAAGACTTAAAATATAAGAAATCACATTAATGTGAAATATTGTATTAACTTTAAAGGAAAAGGAAGTCATTTTTGCTTTCAACAAAAGCAAAATAATTACTTTCAAAAATTACTTTATTTGGTATTACTATATTTTCTTTTTGACTTTTTGCTTTGTAATGTCAGATTAATTGCATTTAATCACTTATCCAAAAGGCAAAATTCGTAAGTACGTGGCTTTACAATTGAATATCACGAAAACTACAAACTAAGGAAATATAAGAATGAAGTATGTACTCAACATATTACAAGTAAAGGCAAACCCTAATCATGTATCCAGATATCCCTTTTATCTTCACATTATATTGAAGATTCAAAAGTAAGGTATTAATTGAGAAAATAAGATGAATACTGACTGGATGGGTGATTGAAACTTTGATGCTACGTATACAGAAATGGAAGCATAGATTTGGTTTGAATCAGTGTTGTTAATGCGCTTGCCTAGGCACCAAAAAACCCTAGACATCAGTTGGAGGCTTTTCGCTTGTTGAGGCGCCGCTCATACTTGAGGCACTATAAAGACAAGGAAAGCACTGAAGTGTTCCCCTAAGGCTATGAAAAAAGCATGTTTTTTTTGTCTATTTGAGGAATATAGATTATTTTGTGGTTCCAGCCCAAAATCGAGCTCAAATTCAACCCATTTAACTCAAATTTGATATGGAATTATATCTCATACTTGTTCAACTCTCTGAAATCCCATTTTAGTAGCAAATTTAAAGCGCGGTTTTTACGTGCTCAAAAGGGAAAAAATCAGGCTTAAGGAGCTCAAAAAAGCGTAGGCGTTGACCTTCCTGTTTTTGGGACTTTTTCTTCTTGACAACTTTGGGTATGATAATCCTCATAAAAGCTTAGAGAAGCTATTCCAAACAAGAACAGAGTTTTGACCAAAAAATATTATAAAGCAGATAGACAAATGATAGAAGGCTACATGAAGAACGGGGAATTGTGAAAGGAACAAATGATTTAATTAATAATGAAATTTTCTTTTTGAAAGAAAGTTCTGCAACCTGTGATGTTGTATGGTGTAGAATGTTGACCTACTAAAAGCCAACACATCTAGAAGATAAGTGTACCAGAAATGTGTATGCTGCGATATAGCTGCGGTCATACAAGAAGAGACCGAATTAGAAATGATGACATACGTGATAAACTTGGAGTAGCACCAATTGAGGAGAAGCTAGTCCAACACCGTTTAAGATGGTTTGGACATCTCCAACGAAGGCCTCTTGAGGCACCTGTGCGCATTGGAATTATAGACCGCATCGAATGCTCAAAGAGAGGTAGAGGTCGACCAAGGTTGACATGGAAGGAAGTAGTAAAAAGAGACATGAAGGATTGAAATATATCCAAAGAGCTGGTGTCGGACAGGAGCACGTGGAAGTTAATGATCCATGACCAGAACCTTGAGCTGGGAGTTTTTTTTGTGTGCTTAGGATTGGATTAAGGGTAGTGTTATAAGTTTTAGATTATAGGACTAGTGAATAGAAGCCTAAGACGTAGTGTTTGTTCTTCGGTCAATATTACTATTAGTATTATTATTACTATTAGTATTAATATTATTATCATGTTTTTTTAATCTTTATTTTTATTTTACTTAGTTATTATTATTAGTATTATTATTTGTTGACTTATTTTACTTTATTATCATCATGGTTTTTATTGTTGTTGTTATGACTTTTAAGTTGACTTTGTCATTTAGTTTTGGGTTGCATCTCTACCTGACCCCAACTTGTCTGAGAGTAATAGGTTTTTGTTATTGTTAATTAAATAATTTTGTTGATGGAAAATCAAATTATTGATTCTTCCTTCTTCCTTCATAAAAATAAAGGAAAAATACCAATTTGTTCTCTCAACAATTAATTCTTCTCTCTTCTTTTTTACTACAAATTATGGATAAACTTGATCGAGACTCGATATTTGATTTTGATAATGTATCAGTCATTGTGTTAGTGAAAAGTCATTAAAAAAATTATCGATCATAAACGCGTATAATCATCATTGTTTTAAAAAACCAGCATTAATACTCACATCGAGGAGCGCCTCTAGGAAATGAGAGATAAAATGCCTTGAGGCTATCCTCAAAAGGCTTTTTACCTCAAAAGCTGACGCCTCAACAGCTTGAAGCATACGAAACGTACAAAGCATACGCCTCGTATGCTTAAACTGCTACGGCATGCGATTCAAGAATCTCTTTATCCATAGGGCCCGTTTAGCAAACAAAAGCAAAAGAACTTTTATTTGGAAAACTTTTGACTTATAAGTAAAAAAAAAGGTTAAAAATTCAAATTTGAAATTTTAAAGTTCAAAATTTCAAAATTTTAAAGTTCAAAATTTTGAAATTAGAAATTTTAAAAATTTGAAATTCGAAATTTCAAAGTTCAAAATTTTGAAATTTTGAAATTTGAAATTTCAAACTTCAAAATTTTGAAATTTGAAATTCCAAAATTAAAAATTTTAAAGTTCAAAATTTTTAATTTGAAAATTTTGAAAATTCAAAATTGTAAAGTTCAAAATTTTGAAATTTGAAATTTGAAGATTCGATATTTTAAAGTTCAAAATTTTGAAATTTTAAAGATAAAAAATTTGAAATTTTCATATTTTGAAAATTCGAAATTTTAAAGTTCAAAATTTTGAAATTTCAAAAATTTTCAATTTTCAATTTGAAATTTCAAAATTTTGAAATTTGAAATTTCAAAATTTTGAAATTTGAATTTGAAAATTTGAAATTTGAAATTTTAAAGTTCAAAATTTTAAAAATTGAAAATTCGAAATTTGATATTTTAAAGTTCAAAATTTTGAAATTTCAAATTTGAAAATTCAAAATTTTGAAATTTGAAAATGAAAGTTTAAAGTTCAAATATATGAAATTTTGAAAATTCAAAATTCGAAATTTTAAAGTTCAAAATTTTGAAATTTGAAAATTCAAAATTTTAAAGTTCAAAATTTTGAAATTTGAAAATTCGTAATTTTAAAGTTCAAAACTTTGAAATCATTCTAAAATTTTCAAAAATAAAAATTTTACTTATTTTTTGAATTTTTTTTCACATAAAAATTGACTTATGTAAGTCGAAAAGCAAAAAAAATTGCTTTTGAAATAAGTTGAAAAGTGACTTTTAAAAGTTGGTAGATTTTGTTTACTGAAAATAAGGGACAAATCCCTAAAATCAAACTTAATACACAAAACGTCCTCCTCAAAAAAAAAATTACATCCCTATTTCAAATACTACAATTTTCTTCCCTATAATACCCCTCTCCTCCATTGCAGCAATGTTGATTCTTCATACGTAGATGTTATTCTCAAATCCATAATTAAAATTTGCACTCCATTAATTATCAATCTTTAAAACACAATAACTTTTTGTATGAACGACGGATTAACAAACTGTTTTCACCATTAAATCACAAATTTTATTATCTTTCTAACTAGTGGCATTGTGCATATGTAAAAACAATGGCGGAACAAGCTATTCACAAATTAATGTTTTTCAAATTTTATGCAATTATATGTATGATTGCAGACAATTCAGCAATTATATGCAATAGTTGTAGACAATTCAGCAACTATATACAATACTTGCAGAAATGTCTGCAAGTATATGTGAGAAATGCGGATTACGGATCTCAAGGCTGGAATAACACTAGAGGGGGGGGGGGGGTGAATAGTGTTTTATGGATTTTTTAAATCTTTTTGAATTTTATTCAATTTAAACACCAACAAATGTAATTCACAAACACAGATATAATCACAAAATCAGACACAGATGCAAATACTAAATAAAAGCAATAAAGGAAAGAACACACCAGGATTTTATACTGGTTCAGAGTTACCCTACATCCAGTCCCATACAATCGTACATATTTCTTATCAAAATAATCTCCCAGATTACAACCTCGGTTTCAAGGCCACGAGGTACACCCTCCTGTATTCGAGTCCAGGGCAAACTCTCTTGATTTAACCAGGCTACAAGATCTCCCAGATTACACCCAATTGATTTCAGGGGCTACAATCACACCCAATTGATTTCAAGGCTCAACCGCACCTTTTACTCAACAGTTTGATTTACAAAAGATTCTATAACTCTGAATACCACTGAGATCTTATGGAGAGAGTGGCAGAGAATCAAACAGGAGATAATCAGGTTTGATTCACTTGGTATTTTGGCAGAGTATAGTTTAGGATTCTTTAGAATAAATGTGGAAGATGAAGAGGAGAGAAAATAAATGAAATCTGATTAAAATTCGTTTAGAACTTACTGGTATTTATAGTAGAGAAACAGCCGTATCTATTCATGAAAGGATACGACGAATAGACACTTCTTTTGAAAATTGAAATTTGAAAATAACGGACACCATGTCGACATGGGGGGTTGAGGGATGTCGACATGCACAAGGCAAAATTGATGTTTTGATTTTCTTATTAAAATTGGTTTCTATAATTTGTCAAAACAATTTCTAAACTTTGTAAATATATTTGAATATAGTTTAAACATATAAAAGAGTTTAGAAAATAATTTTTAATATATATAATCTTAATCTATAAAGTAATTTGAAATCTAAGTATATAAATATTTTAAAGCTAAATATTTAAAACAAGAGATGGGTTAAAAACAAGAAAAATTTTGAAATCAAAATATTAAAAATGATAAAAATAGTTTTGAGGCTAAAATATTTCAAACAAGAGAGATGTCTTTTTGAAAAGAAAGTTTTGAAAACATTTTTAAAAAATAAGAGATATATTTTTTAAAAACATTTTTATAAAATTAGTGGATATCAAAATAGTACCACTATATGTTCCACTAGATATTGTCATGGGTTCCATCCTTTTAACAGGATCGACGTGGATTCCATTCCACGAATAAATTTCGAATAAAGATGTAAGTGCTTTCAAGAAGTTTTAACATAATTCTAGACTAACTACATTATCTTGTACTGTTTGAATTCTTGAACTCTTGATAACTTGATTTCTTGATACTCATGAGTCTTCAATCTTGATATCTTTGATCTTTAAATTCATCAGTCTTGTATCTCTATACTGTACAGTCTTCATTCTTGGTACCTGCATGTTTATATTCTGCATATACATATATATCTAAACCATAACGTTAGTATTTATATTTTATAACAAGTCCTAAGGTTGTTGAACTCGAGTTTTGGGCGCGATTGCTCGGGAATTGAGACAGTTGAATTTTACTAAAATAGTTTCATTAGCTCCCGAGGTATCATCAAAACCATCATTTCAAGGACTAATAATCTCCTCCTTTTTGATGATGACAACCTATGTTTATAAAATATACTTTACCTTCACTATAACTCCCCCTAAAACTAATAACTTCCCCTTAATCTAACCCTAACTACTCTATTTTATAGTTCTCCCCCTTTGCCATCAACAGAAAACTAATTCTAAACTTATATAACTCCCCCTTAGTCTTATACTGGAGTACCTGTGACAAATTATGATGGAGTGTATATATATATATATATATAAAATAACATGAGTTAATAATAAAAACATGACAAATATGAAAGTTTAAACCCAATAAATATATACTATGTTTCATATAATGTTATACAATCCATTCAAACCAAATCAATTCTAATCAAATCAAAACAAATTAAATCAAATCAAATCACACAATTCAAAAACAAGCAATTCAAACCATAAGGAGATCAAATATTTCTAGGAACTTCAACCCATCCTTCTTCTCCAAAGATAGGATCCTTTTTAATAACTTCCCAATCTTCATTATCTTGAATCAAAGTTCCTACAAGATTTGCATCAAGATCATCTTTGTTGAGGGCAGAAATCATCCAACGGAGGGCATCGAAATGCTTCTCTTGTTCTTTTATCATCTGCATTTGACTTAATTCTAAGTGCCTTTGATTGTGGAGAATAAAAGTAAGTATATTCTTGAATGAATTGAGAGTTTCTTCAAGATTATCACTTCGAGTTTGAGAAGAGGAAGCCATTTTTGATAAGTAGTGAAGAGATGCAAATAGAGATGAAAAGATTACAAATTTTTGGAAGAAACAGGTGTTTAAATAGGCAGAAATTCGTTTAAAATGAATAGGCACGAGTTAGTTATTTTAATTTCAAAATTTAAAAAATAACCAAATCTGACAGTTATATGTCGACATAAGGGGGTAGAGGCATGTCGACATGGGTCTGTTAATTTATGTGTCTTATTTATTTTATGAATAAGTATGTATATATATAAACTTATATACTATACTAACATTTATTCCAAAGACACGATTAGGTAGGAAAACATAAGATATATGATTTTTTATAAATAGATGATACATAAGATACTACATAATATGATAAAAAGAACAATACAAGCTCACACAAAACAAACTAATACATCACAACCTAGTTCTTAGAATGTGCTAGAGGATGAGGATGATGATGATAAGCCAAGTTTCCGACCAACTTTAGCAATGAATTTGTTCATATTAGTGGACATTTTATCCAATTTCTTACTAACGAATCTTTTGAGAATTCGTTGATTTTCCACTATAATCTTTTGATTTTTTAGGAGAGTTTTGTTGGAAGGATTCTTAGTATTGGTAGGATATTCAATACTTTCAAAAGAGGTTTCTTCATTATCTTCTTCAATTTCCATTTCCTCCCCTTCTTCTTCTTCTTCATCTTCTTCCTCCATATCTTCATGTGCCAATCTTTCATCCTTTTCGGCAAGAGATTCATATTGTTGAAATATGAAAGGAATTTTCATGAGAGAAATGTTGGCATGATTAAACACTTTTCTTGAAACAAATTATTCCCTTTTGTAATCAACACCAAAATAATTAAAAATCCGAGTGAGATAGATTCCATGATACAACGTATTCTCACCCATTTCCAAATTCTTAGGACGAAGTTCATCCATAATCACTTGCGCCCAATTAATGTCATAATGACCAAAGATAGCAAAAAGAGCTTTACAAACTTTTAATGTCAGGTTATTGAAAATTGATGATGTTTTAATGTTTGCAATTATATGCAATAGTTGCATACAAGTCTGCAATTATATGGTATAGTTGCACATTTGACGAAAAATCGATGATGTTCAAAATTTGATGAATTCTTTGCAAATATATGGAATAATTGCATCCTTACTGCAAATATGATTTTTTTGGTATCAACAATGGATCTCATTTTAAAGATCATAAATTTTTTGATTTTTTGGTAAAAATGGTTTGCTGATCCGATGTTTCTACAGAAAGTTATAAGTGTTTGAAATGTTAAAAACGTAAAGGGTGTTTGGGCCTTTTTGCTGAAAACAGGGACCGAAAACTTATTAAAAAACGGAGGGATGTTTTGTGTATTTGCAAACTTTATCAAGAATGTATGCCAAACTCACCATTTTGTTTATCCATATTGACTTTTTAACTTTTGCTTATTATAAGCAAAAAAACAACTTATTTATAGCCATCCAAACGACCCCTTAGTTGCAATAAAATTGACAGCGACAAAAGTTATTAAATTTCAATTATTTAATGGAAAACATAAAAGAACAAAAGTTAAACAATGAAAGAAAGGGTGTTTTCTTACTTTTCAATTTCAACGTCGACATGATTAAAAAAAGATTATTTATCGAACAACGATCAAGAGCTATATAATGAATTTTCTCATTGCTATTTAAAGAAAATTTCTTAATAGACTTCATTGAATCTTCAAATAAATTTTTCGGATCGATTTTCATTGGTAGAAGGAATCAAAACTGGAATTTTGCGAAATCTTCAAATAAGTTTTTACAGAATCGAAACTGGAATCATGAATCATATGGATTTCAGTTATTTACTTTTAATCTTTTACCATGTATATATTATAATTGTTGTGTTCTACAAAGTAACTTTTTGGCAAATATTTACCATAAAAAACTGCAGAGCGATCATTTGCCTTTGCACCATCAATATCTTTGTAGTGCAATAACACAAAATAAGTGCAACCTTTTGTGTTGCATTGCAAAGATATGCATAATACTTGCACTACAAAACACATGAGTGTTAACACAACAAAACTCATGTTTTCGTAAAAAAATTTACATAGCAAATATTTTCACGACAATCATTCGTCCAGCGCACTACAATCTGGCATACTCTGGTACACTTTAAAGAACCCTGATTTGACGTTTTCAGTGGCGGTGAAGGATGTCTTCAAATGTGACTCTCAACGTGAAGTCAGTTTATGGTGATCCCATTGTGTAACAACATAACCTAGTGCACGAGGCTCTCGCATGATAGCGGGCTCTGGAAGGTCGATAATGTACACAGCCTTTCCCTTGCATTGCGAAGAGGCTGTTTCCGTACTCAAACCTGGGCGCCCAGATCACTATACGGGTGACCTAACCGTTGAGTCAAGGCTCCACCTCCAAATTATGGAATTTGGTAATGGTCAAAATTCCAATATCATTTATATTCAATGCTATAGCATAAGCATAAAGTCCTTGGTTTAATAATAACAATTATTATTAATAGAAATGCTCTGGCCAGAGACTTTGACCTTGAGTTGACTTGAGTTGAGCTGATTTAATCGTGATTCTAACCCTATACAATAGAGGAGATAAATATTCTCTTAAATAGTGCTTTACTTCTAATACTTCCACTTAACCCAATTATATGATGGATGTCATGCCATGATTTGACTACAATCAAAGTATAGTTTTCATATTGAAGATCGACAATATTCTCTAGTTGAGAGAACTATGTAAATCAGTCACATTGATATTTTCTATTTAACCTTAGTTACGTTAATCAATAGAAAAATATCGAGTGAGTCATTCCGAAGTTATCTAATAACTATCAGTACATAACCCTTTAGTTCCCCAGGCAGCCATGTGTAATACACTGCCCAACATTTTGAGAGCGTTATGTACTCTTGTCTTAATGGATGTATCAATACCTAGTCTTGATGCATCTTGACGACGAATATTTAAAATGGTATATTTATTTATTTATTGTGATAAATTTCTCATGATTGTAACACTTTGTAAATACTATCACAAAACATACCATTTATGGATTTTCTATCAAATATACTTTTAGTTAAATTAATTAACTAATATAGCACATTATATCAAGTATACAATAAGAGTAAAACACATTTTATTTCAAATAAGATTAATTATGGAGTTAGATATATGTAAGAAATTACATAATTGCCCCTAAGGCATACCCCTAACTCTATCAATCTCCCACTTGCACTTGGGGTCAATCATGGAATTTTATTCCAACTACTCTAACCAGTTTCCTCAAAACCAAACAGGTCAGTCCCTCAATGAATGGGTATGCTACTATGCATTAATTATCTACTCTCTTAATTAACTCTCCTTGAAGCTGGTAAACTGTTTTATCATGTGGAACAATTCGGAGTATGTCTCTCAACTTCTAGTGAGCTCTAAATTCTATTACAAACTATATCGTGTTATTATTATCATATAACAATGTTATGGGGTTCCCAATGTTTGGAATCACACTCAGCATAGTTATAAATTTGCGCACTACTATATGTATACATATTGCTTTTATTGTGGCGCTATTAAATCAATGTACTTAGCCTTTTAATTGAACCACCTACAATCTCTTCTAACTGGAACATTTCCAACTTAAAGATTCTTAACCTGAATTTATTATTAACACGTTATACTCAATATCACTTATGAAGTTTGGGACCAAACACTCCTTTATAAGGAGTTTGTTGTTTCTGTAACAATTCTCTAGTATTTCATACATGAGAGCACCTCAAACAACCATTTAGTGATATCTATTTGGATTTGATATTTTCTTCATGTAACAAATACATAAACAAATCATGATAGCATAGACAACATAACATATATGATAATTCCTATTGCCAATGCACAAGGAATCCATCTTAAATATTCCATATAAAATATTTTAATATGGTGTCCTTGCATTCATTTGGGACATTCCCAATATCTTTTATACTTACTATAAAAGACATCATTCACAAATCCAACGCCGAGTATTAAAAACAACTAAAGCTGATTCTAACACAAGTACATTGTTAATAATCACCATTGTGTTGTTTACTTATGGTTTAGAGATATCTGTGTACCTTTTAAAGTTCATTCTTATGAGCATATGCTTCCTCTGCATTTTGATTGACAATCAAACTATTAATACTTCTCTCAAAACATTTGTTCAATTTTGATGCATTTAGAATGATACTTTCTATCATTTCTTGGATCATATCCAAAAACTCAATATTGCTCCCACTAACTTCAAAACACTTTGGTTGTTATGTGCAAACAAACTAGTCTAAATCTATAATCAGAACTTTCTATTTCAGTATATATACCAAAATATAAAGTCATACTAGACAATAATTTTATGAGTAAAAAATCCGAACCAACTTGAGCACGTCGAATGGTAAATCTGTTACGCTAATTTCGAAAATTAAAATTCACGATAATATTTTTATCAATATGGCTCACTATATTCCAACAGCATTTATTTTTCTCTTAAATATACATTTACGGCCAAAGGATCATATCACTTCGAGTACAACTATCAAAATCGTATTTTGATAATGCACTTGGAATCTATTTCAGATTTGTGTATCGTACCATATCAAAGAGTCAATACTCTTAATAGTTTAACTAATCAATTGAGGATCATATATTCTTGACAAGAAACTAACAATTTTCTTTAATGTACAAGAATACTCATTAGACGTTCTAATGTATTTGTGGTCATTTAGGTTCGGTCAATTTCATTTCATCCCTTGTAATCAATTTTATCATTGGATCATATCCAAATTCATTTTATACCAATAATTTCTTAAAGAAATTCCTTCACTATGAAGTTGATATTTCTTGAAACAATAGTTGTTTCTCAATGCAACGGAATAGGCATTTATAAGTATTTTATGAATTGCCTTATATAAAACTGCTTTTGCATTAGTTCACAATATATCTATGTTCACAACATAAATTAGTCATCTAGCGACTATCGTTCCTAACATTCTCTTAAAATGATTCATACAGGATCCTTTATGTACAATTATTACGTGCAGTATTTCGACTCGCACAACCTGCCAAATTCTTGGCCAAGGATATATAGGGGTTTCTTATAATTTCTTATCTTGTATGGTTTTATAAATTATTTTTTGGAATAATAAATAAGACACATAAATTTATGTGTCTTATTTATTTTGTGAATAAGTATGTATGTATATAACATGAAAAGGCCAAGGATATATAGGGGTTTCTTATAATTTCTTATCTTGTATGGTTTTATAAATTATTCTAGTTGATCCACCAATCTGCCGGTATTAGAATATAATTGCATATTATGGTCAAATTTGTAACAACCCTGTATTTTGTGATTATTTTAATTGTATATTTTGGTTATTTTAATTAATTTCCTGATTTAAATACTTTATTTTATTTATTAAAATGAATAAATTTTGTTATTTTAAATATAAATTTTGATTTTGATGTGAATTAGAATTCCAAACATGACTAAAAAGAATATTTTCCAGAAAAGTGAATTTTGGTCAATATGGTCAAACTTTGACTTTTAATTTAGAAATTTGAAAGTTTGAAAATTTGAATTTTATCTTTTATTATGAAAGTAAATAAAATTTTAAGAATAATGCTTTTCGTTTCGTTGAAATCTGATTTATAATGTGAAAGTTATGCCTTTTTCAATATTGTGTGTAATTTGCTGTATTTAACAAATTGTTTATTTTAAATTGTATAAATAATATTTTATTTGGTCATGTAATGTTCTAATTTATATTTATATGGGTAAAATAACATGTTGTGCATATATTTTGGTTTTAAAACATTTTTTAAAAGTATAATTGACATTTTCCAATGTCAGTTGTATTTTGCTTACAATTTCTAATTTCCAGTTTCAATTAATTAAAGTAATTCTTTATTTATTTTTCTATTTTTTCTTAAAATCTTATTTGATTCTCATTCCCACTTTATTTTTTTCCTCATTTATTTTATTTATTTGACCTTTTATTTGTTTTAAAGTGAAATAGAAATTTTCTAAAACTAGTGATATTCTATTTGTAAATTTTAAGTCCTGTTTTGAATTTTTAAGCAATTTCTTTAGTTCTTTTTCTAATTTCTCTAAATTTAATTATTTATTTCATTTTGAAAATATAAATGAATTATTTTACTTCACATTTTTGTTTTAAAATATTTTTAAAATGAAGTTGTTATTTTTCCAAAGTCAATAGTGATTTATTTGTAATTTCTGGACCCTGTTTTCAATTTTTAAGCAATTTCTTATATTCTTTTTCCATTTTCTTTAAAATTAATTAATTATTTTTATTTTATATTACTTCGTTTCGGTTTTAAAGTCAATTTACTGATTTTATTTTTGTTTTATTTGAATATAAAGAAAAAGAAATATGAAGAGTTTTAAAAGCTTATTTACCTTAAGTCCTTTCATCTCCTTTGTCCTTTCATTTGCCATAACTCCTCAATTACTATCTTGGCTGTGCATTTTTGGTTTGTAGCCGTGAGTTTTCAGCCTCCATTCACCCAAAAACATTTTACCTTCTCATTCATTCATGGCTTCAAGAAAAATCTATGGGTAATGGCTACTTTTTACACTTTTCTTCTCATTTTTCATGTATTTTGCCTTGTTTTCTTTGCTTCTTTGAATGGCCTCCACTCCATATCCACGGCCACCATCCCCTACATCTCTTCCCTGCCATCACCACCAGCTACTCCTCTGGTCTTGACCAAGGCCGAGCCACCATGATGCCAAAACTCCACAAAAAATTGCAAAACAAGCCATAAAAACATGATTGTTTACCACTATTGCTTCACCACTCCATTTTCCACCACCACCACCACCTTAGGCCGCCTCCACCACCTTTGGCCAGACCACCACACACCTTTCCTTCCACTGACCTGATCCATACCCCTCTGACCTGACCACACAAGCCCATGGCCGAGCCATTTTTGTGAACAAAACCCACCTATTTTGCCTTAAACTCTTCATATTCCTTTGTATAAACTTCCTCCTCATATTCTACTACCTAGGCCATGCATACACATGACCAAACCTGAGCCAAACTTGTTCAAACCAGAGCCAAAACCATCCCTAGGCCATGACAAAAGAATAGAGAAAGCAAGGCAAAAGATTTGGCATTCGTATCTCTTTTTATTTAAAAGTTATTTCATTTCTAGTGTATTGAAATTTATGGTTTGCTTTGATTTTTGTTTGGGTTGTAACACAAGATCTATATCATTGGATTTTCTCTCCACACTCAAATTGTATTAGAGTTGTCGTGCCTTCGTAATCTTTGTGTTGTGAGCTTTGTTGGCAAATCTCCAGCTTAACAGGTGAGTTATTCTCACCAGACAATATGTACATATATAACTAGTGAATTGACCCCTTTTGAATCTGTAAAATGCATTATCATGTTACACTTGCTATGTTATGATTTTATGATGTTCACCCACACTTAAACACCTATTATATTATATGTTACTGTTATATTATGTTGTTCTTTTATTTTTATCAGTTTATCACACTGCAAGTTCCCTTTAGATTAGAATCACTATGGGTTGAAATGATACATACCCGAACGGACTTTAGAATAGGAGAAAATCGTTATGGGCTGAAATGATATGGCTGAATGATTTTCAATTATTTTCATTTACTTGGGATTGCGGGTTTGAAATGATCAAACCCGGGTATCTTTGTAAATTACGGGTTGAAATGATAAATTACCCGTATCACTTTACCTAGGCTAGAAAATGAAATATAGACCCGTTGTTAAAATATGTTTTATAATTTTTTTTAAATATTTTAGAAATGTAAATATTACAATATTTTGGTTTAAACTAAATAAAAATGATTTTTGTAAAGCATTATTGATTTTCTGAAAATTTATAAGTGAAATAAATTAATGGTAAAATTAGAGAATTTGAAATGTAAGTTATTTTGGGAAATTTTAATTTGGTGATAATTGGAATTTAAATTAAATATGAAATGTGATAAATTCATGATAATTTGGATTAAAGTGAATTTAAATGATTTTATAATATATTAATGTTTTTTTTGAATAAAGTTAAAATGTGAAATGAATGAATATTTAAGTTGAAATTTTGAAATATATCTAAAATTGGAAATTTGTGAATTTGGCTTAAAAGTGAATTTTTAAGTTAAGTAAATAAAAATGGAATTAAGTTATATTTGAAAATTTAAACTTAAGTGTTAAGTTAATTTAATTTAATGAATTTATAACTTAATATTGGAATTTAATAAGTGAATTATTATTAAATTTTGATTTTTGAATGGAGTTTTAACTTTATAAAATATGAATATAAGGGTATTTGAATAATTGTTTTAAAAGTGAAATTATATGATTTTATAAGTAAAAAAAATGATTTATATAAAAATATAATTGTTTGTGAAATTATACTGAATATTTGAAGTTAGTAAACTGTATTTCTGAAACGCTATTAAATTCTAATGTAAATGATAATACAACATTTGTAAATGCTGTAGTTGATAATAATGAACCAAATGGCTAAATTTAATTAAAGGCTATTATAGCATTTTTGTAAATGTTATAATGGTTGAATTTAACTAAGTTTATTTGAAACTAATGTAACCATATTACATCATTTTAAATGCTGTCTTTTGTTAAATTGAACTGTTTAAATGTGACTTTCCGTAGCATTTTCTAAATGCTGCGAAAGTTGAAATTTCATTGTTTTAATTAATTTAAGTGAACGAATGAACTTTGAAAAGTTAAATTTTTGGAAATTTAAAATTTTAATTATTAAATATACTAACTTCATTTTTATGATTTAAAATGAAGTAATTTGTTTCGAAATATAAACTATTTTGAAATATGATATTTTGATATTTTGAAATGGATTTTATAAGGATATTGAATTTTGAAATGATATTTGATTTCGAAGTATAAAATACCATTTTGAAATTTTAACCACGGGTTGTATTTAATTTATAGTTTAACTGATCCTTAAAGGATGGGCGATCCCAAGCATCCTTTGAGTTATTGTGCATTTCTACTACAGTTCACTTGAGTTGGTTTACATTATATAAGTATATATTGTCCTGACTCGAGTGTTTTGTGTTTTACTTTACGCTCGGGTCATCTTGAGTATTTACAGCTTAGCTTTGGATTTCTTTCTGGAGCTAGGAATCGCTGGAGATTCTGCTTGTCTAGTTATCTGTTCCTTTCAGTTCAGTTGTTCTATTTCAGTTCTGGTATTCATAAACTTCTATTTATTTGAGATGTCTATTGTATATGTTTTCAAGTAGATATTATGTATTATGTTTGAGAGTTTGTTATAGTAGCTTCATGAACTACTATGGTTTTTTATATTCCGCTGCAAGTTATTCTGATATGTTCTGTGTCTGTGATTCTGTGTATTTGATTTCATTTGCTCCAAATTTATTTACAATCTGTTATTTTGAATTATTCAAGCCAGACATGTGTGGATTATTGTCGATTTGAATGGTCCAAAATACCGGGTCGTTACAGTTGGTATCAGAGCTTTGGTTTTAGGCAAACCTTAGCCTACAGAACAAAAACTCATTAGAGATAGGGTAGAAATACCCTAGAATGAGTGAAATCTATCTCAGAATCATTTCTTTGTGAGAGAACGTATTTTCGAAGTATAAAATGATTTTCAAATGATTTTTAAAGAATTTTCAAAGATTATTTTGATATAAATTTCCTTGCTTTGAAAGTAAAATATTTCTTAAACTTCATTCCTTTTGTATCCACCTTGTTAGTAATTTCTTTGATTAGGATCCTCTAAAATTTTGAACTTCTCTCTTGATTGATCTAGATCCATTGTTGATAGGAATCTATTTTGAGTATGGCAAAATCTGTAGTTTGTTAGGTTGTTTTGAGTAAACTCTGTTGTATCTTTTGCTTAGCTAAAGTTGTCCAACTAAAGATATTTATGCTTCTGTTTTCGTATGTTATGAATTCGAGTCATTCCAAATTTTGAATGGGAATTTTTCTGTATCGATATAGGTTATATATCTCTAATCTTCGTTTGGATTCTTATCGAATAGGATTCCTTTGAATTTTGGAACGCTCCCACTTGTTCTGAAATCCATTCCTGTCTCCCATAATTGTATTCTTTTGATTTTGGAGCATTGCATCACTCCACTTTGTATGACCTTTATAGGGTGGCGATTCCGCCAATCTTTGAATGATTATAATTGGCATTGATTCATCGGATATTTCTGTATCCTCGGTTTACGATGTTTTCTATCTTCTGCTATATTTAGATTCTATCTCGGGCAATCGAAGGTCGATTTGCCTTAGATTTTCGCATCGATTATATTCCTGAAGTCACGGTTGACCGTTAAGGTCGCCCGCGATTCATATAGGCTTATCCATCTTCTATTTGGTAATTTAATTATCTTATCTTCGTTTGAGCCTATCTTTGAATTAGAATTCTATTTGATTAGAGTCCTTCTAAATTTGAATCTCTGTTTTGCTTTGAAATCCATCCTTGAATCGTCCCTTGGAAAGTTTGTGGTTGATTGTCTTTTGAAAATTGTAAATTCATCGTAGTTTTTATTTTGATAAGGATGACCATATTTTTATATAAAGATGAAATGTTTTTGATAAGGATTATATACCTTTTAAAAAAAATGAGAATTTGAAGTTTTGAAAGGATTTGAAATTGTGAAAATTTTGTAAGAAATGGTTTCATATAAAATGATTTATAACTGAAGGTTTTGAATCTGAATTTAAGTGATTGAACTCCGGCATTTTGGAACTGGTTTTAGGATTTTGAAATAATAAATAATATGATTTGAAATTATTTTTCCGAATAAGTAATGTTTCAATGATTTTAATGGGTTTTAATGATTTCGAAGGAATTTCAAAGAAGTTTTCAAAGTAAATGGAAGTCCAGAACTCACTTGTGTCGCTGGAAAATAATTTCGGTGATGAGTGCACGCATCATCGACATTGATTTTCGAGTTTCTGAGTGAGGGAGAGGCCACTTCGGTAGCTTTGCTATGCGATTGATTTGTGAAACCAATTTAGATTTCAAATTCCGAAGTGTGATGTGATATTCGAAAGATATATGTATATATATTTGTAAAATTTGAAATGAGCCGGTGTTCAGTCCTTGGGTTTTGGATTTGATTTGATATAACCCTATTTTTGGAATGGATTTACTGATTTAATTGTGATTTCCAACTCTTGGATTGAAATATGATTTCTTCAACTATTTTAAAGGTTCGAGCACTTCCAAATCAAGGTTAACTTTTCAAAGCTAAGAAATTTTGAAAAGTAATTTGATAAAGTATATAAGTTTGTTTTGAATGTTTAAGTATGAAGTAATATGATTTAAATAAGTTGAAACTGTTTGGTTAAGTAAATGAATAAAGCAATTTTAAAATTTTCTAATATGAAATTTAGATTTGAAATGTTTTGAAAAGAATTTGGTCTTCAAAATATTTTGAATAAAATTTAGTTTAAATGTTTTAACTTAGTAACATCTTTATGAAACTATATATTTAACAAGTTGAAATAAATATATAAGTTGTACGTATGCTGTTTTATTCGCATAATTAATTTGATCCAAGTTTGAGTACACAAGTTCGAGGTGGATTACACCATTTCGTGTTAGGATTTTTCATTCGATTCTTGATGGCGAATATTTGATATGGATTTTGGGCTTGATTCCAGAATTCTCTATCATAGTATATGGCTATGCAAGGAGACTGATGGCTTCTAGTCGAGAAACCATATCGAAGTCCGCATTAGGGAAATCGAATGGACAATACTAGTTCGAAAGCGAACTTGTGTGATCGAGCGAGCGATCAAATGTGATTTTGCGAAATGATGACGTGTGTACATCTTATATTCTAATATTAGTGATATTTTGACGCTGAAATTGAAAGCTGTCGGGTTAGAATATCTTTTCTTACTTTTCCAATTTAAATTACAAAGATATATAACCCATAAAAGCAAAGATATTCAAATCCCATATGGCTCTTCATACAGCGAAATTTATTTTGAAAATTTGATCCTTATGTAAGATAGACCTTACGTAATTATAAGATGATTTTGAAAACATTTGATTTTGGAAATGAATTGGTTGACTTAAATTATATTGATTTGGAAATTTGGATTTATTTTCTATCATCTATTATTTTGGAAACTTTGAAACTAAAGATAATTAATTTGAGAAGAAATAATTTGGTGAAATTGTATATGATTTTGAAATTGAACTGATATTGAAAAAATTGAAATTTGAGAACCTTATGTTACTAAACACTTGATTTGGGAGTTGTCGAACTTATATAAAATTGATTTGTATGAGTATGAAATTGATTCGAAAACTATAGATTTGAAAAGGTACTCAATTTGAAAGTGAAATCTTATATAATTGAAGTCTATATAAGTATGATTTGATATACTATTGATTTTGGAAAGTATTCGATTTGAAAATTAAATCTTATATATAATGGATTTTATATAAGTACGATATTTGAAAGTGATTTGAAAAGGTACTATATGATACATATTTTCGAAGTAAAGATATGGAAAGTGCCTTCTGCTTGATATCCGATTTGTGGCCACATCTTGGATTCATTCTATCGATATTATTCTCTCTGATTTTTGGTTTTCCGGATATGATACTCGAGTGTCCTTCGAATTCCATGGCGTTACCCATGGTCTTATTGTTCTCTCGTGACTGCATAGCGCAACTGCCTGGCTAAGTCTTGCCTAGGGGTACGGATTGTTTCCTGGGGGATCCAGGCGTAATCATTGTGTATCCTGCAATCTGTGTAGGTCGCGAATAGTAGCGCAAATGCTTGGATGAGTCTTGCCTGGGGGTACGGATTGTTTCCTGGGGGATCCAGGCGTAACCATTGTGTATCCTGCATTCTACTAGTCATCATGGCGTAACTCGCAGGGCTGAGAAAGCTTACGGATATGGATTGTTTCCTGGGGGATCCAGGCGTAACCATTGTGTATCTGCGAACCATGGTTAGACAAAGGTTTTGTTTGTTTTTGTTTGGATTGTACTTTCCATATCTGTTTTAAAGGTTTTTCAAGTATTTTCACTGGGTGTTGAAACAAGTCTACTAAGTACCTGGAGAATTCTAGCTTTGCGCCTGATCAACGCATGGCCAGAGTCTGCAGGAACGAAAGTAAACTTGTTAAGACATCGAGTTAAAAAGTATTTTGATAAAATATTATAAAGGATATTTTGATCAGTTATTTCCTTTCTAAAAGATTTTAAAGTGTTTTAAATATTGTTTACCTCTTCAACCAACAATTTTAAATTAATGGCTCATCCTTGTCTTTCGTCCTATTTTCCCTTCTAGCTATTCCTGTTCTCCACCTTATTAACTTACCCATAACAACAATTATCAGGTATAATTTTAATCTTCTTGTCATCTTGTCTTAATCCTATTCCATTTTATCTTTTCTGTGTTTTCCGTACCTCATTCCTTTTCGAGGACGAAAAGATTTGAGTGGGGGAGAGTGTAACAACCCTGTATTTTGTGATTATTTTAATTGTATATTTTGGTTATTTTAATTAATTTCCTGATTTAAATACTTTATTTTATTTATTAAAATGAATAAATTTTGTTATTTTAAATATAAATTTTGATTTTGATGTGAATTAGAATTCCAAACATGACTAAAAAGAATATTTTCCAGAAAAGTGAATTTTGGTCAATATGGTCAAACTTTGACTTTTAATTTAGAAATTTGAAAGTTTGAAAATTTGAATTTTATCTTTTATTATGAAAGTAAATAAAATTTTAAGAATAATGCTTTTCGTTTCGTTGAAATCTGATTTATAATGTGAAAGTTATGCCTTTTTCAATATTGTGTGTAATTTGCTGTATTTAACAAATTGTTTATTTTAAATTGTATAAATAATATTTTATTTGGTCATGTAATGTTCTAATTTATATTTATATGGGTAAAATAACATGTTGTGCATATATTTTGGTTTTAAAACATTTTTTAAAAGTATAATTGACATTTTCCAATGTCAGTTGTATTTTGCTTACAATTTCTAATTTCCAGTTTCAATTAATTAAAGTAATTCTTTATTTATTTTTCTATTTTTTCTTAAAATCTTATTTGATTCTCATTCCCACTTTATTTTGTTCCTCATTTATTTTATTTATTTGACCTTTTATTTGTTTAAAGTGAAATAGAAATTTTCTAAAACTAGTGATATTCTATTTGTAAATTTTAAGTCCTGTTTTGAATTTTTAAGCAATTTCTTTAGTTCTTTTTCTAATTTCTCTAAATTTAATTATTTATTTCATTTTGAAAATATAAATGAATTATTTTACTTCACATTTTTGTTTTAAAATATTTTTAAAATGAAGTTGTTAATTTTCCAAAGTCAATAGTGATTTATTTGTAATTTCTGGACCCTATTTTCAATTTTTAAGCAATTTCTTATATTCTTTTTCCATTTTCTTTAAAATTAATTAATTATTTTTATTTTATATTACTTTGTTTCGGTTTTAAAGTCAATTTACTGATTTTATTTTTGTTTTATTTGAATATAAAGAAAAAGAAATATGAAGAGTTTTAAAAGCTTATTTACCTTAAGTCCTTTCATCTCCTTTGTCCTTTCATTTGCCATAACTCCTCAATTACTATCTTGGCTGTGCATTTTTGGTTTGTAGCCGTGAGTTTTCAGCCTCCATTCACCCAAAAACATTTTACCTTCTCATTCATTCATGGCTTCAAGAAAAATCTATGGGTAATGGCTACTTTTTACACTTTTCTTCTCATTTTTCATGTATTTTGCCTTGTTTTCTTTGCTTCTTTGAATGGCCTCCACTCCATATCCACGGCCACCACCCCCTACATCTCTTCCCTTCCATCACCACCAGCTACTCCTCTGGTCTTGACCAAGGCCGAGCCACCATGATGCCAAAACTCCACAAAAAATTGCAAAACAAGCCATAAAAACATGATTGTTTACCACTATTGCTTCACCACTCCATTTTCCACCACCACCACCACCTTAGGCCGCCTCCACCACCTTTGGCCAGACCACCACACACCTTTCCTTCCACTGACCTGATCCATACCCCTCTGACCTGACCACACAAGCCCATGGCCGAGCCATTTTTGTGAACAAAACCCACCTATTTTGCCTTAAACTCTTCATATTCCTTTGTATAAACTTCCTCCTCATATTCTACTACCTAGGCCATGCATACACATGACCAAACCTGAGCCAAACTTGTTCAAACCAGAGCCAAAACCATCCCTAGGCCATGACAAAAGAATAGAGAAAGCAAGGCAAAAGATTTGGCATTCATATCTCTTTTTATTTAAAAGTTATTTCATTTCTAGTGTATTGAAATTTATGGTTTGCTTTGATTTTTGTTTGGGTTGTAACACAAGATCTATATCATTGGATTTTCTCTCCACACTCAAATTGTATTAGAGTTGTCGCGCCTTCGTAATCTTTGTGTTGTGAGCTTTGTTGGCAAATCTCCAGCTTAACAGGTGAGTTATTCTCACCAGACAATATGTACATATATAACTAGTGAATTGACCCCTTTTGAATCTGTAAAATGCATTATCATGTTACACTTGCTATGTTATGATTTTATGATGTTCACCCACGATTAAACACCTATTATATTATATGTTACTGTTATATTATGTTGTTCTTTTATTTTTATCAGTTTATCACACTGCAAGTTCCCTTTAGATTAGAATCACTATGGGTTGAAATGATACATGCCCGAACGGACTTTAGAATAGGAGAAAATCGTTATGGGCTGAAATGATATGCCTGAATGATTTTCAATTATTTTCATTTACTTGGGATTGCGGGTTTGAAATGATCAAACCCGGGTATCTTTGTAAATTACGGGTTGAAATGATAAATTACCCGTATCACTTTACCTAGGCTAGAAAATGAAATATAGACCCGTTGTTAAAATATGTTTTATAATTTTTTTTAATATTTTAGAAATGTAAATATTATAATATTTTGATTTAAACTAAATAAAAATGATTTTTGTAAAGCATTATTGATTTTCTGAAAATTTATAAGTGAAATAAATTAATGGTAAAATTAGAGAATTTGAAATGTAAGTTATTTTGGGAAATTTTAATTTGGTGATAATTGGAATTTAAATTAAATATGAAATGTGATAAATTCATGATAATTTGGATTAAAGTGAATTTAAATGATTTTATAATATATTAATGTTTTTTTGAATAAAGTTAAAATGTGAAATGAATGAATATTTAAGTTGAAATTTTGAAATATATCTAAAATTGGAAATTTGTGAATTTGGCTTAAAAGTGAATTTTTAAGTTAAGTAAATAAAAATGGAATTAAGTTATATTTGAAAATTTAAACTTAAGTGTTAAGTTAATTTAATTTAATGAATTTATAACTTAATATTGGAATTTAATAAGTGAATTATTATTAAATTTTGATTTTTGAATGGAGTTTTAACTTTATAAAATCATGAATATAAGGGTATTTGAATAATTGTTTTAAAAGTGAAATTATATGATTTTATACGTAAAAAAAATGATTTATATAAAAATATAATTGTTTGTGAAATTATACTGAATATTTGAAGTTAGTTAACTATATTTTTGAAACGCTATTAAATTCTAATGTAAATGATAATACAACATTTGTAAATGCTGTAGTTGATAATAATGAACCAAATGGCTAAATTTAATTAAAGGCTATTATAGCATTTTGTAAATGTTATAATGGTTGAATTTAACTAAGTTTATTTGAAACTAATGTAACCATATTATAGCATTTTAAATGCTGTCTTTTGTTAAATTGAACTGTTTTAAATGTCTTTCCGTAGCATTTTCTAAATGCTGCGAAAGTTGAAATTTCATTGTTTTAATTAATTTAAGTGAACGAATGAACTTTGAAAAGTTAAATTTTTGGAAATTTAAAATTTTAATTATTAAATATACTAACTTCATTTTTATGATTTAAAATGAAGTAATTTGTTTCGAAATATAAACTATTTTGAAATATGATATTTTGATATTTTGAAATGGATTTTATAAGGATATTGAATTTTGAAATGATATTTGATTTCGAAGTATAAAATACCATTTTGAAATTTTAACCACGGGATGTATTTAATTTATAGTTTAACTGATCCTTAAAGGATGGGCGATCCCAAGCATCCTTTGAGTTATTGTGCATTTCTACTACAGTTCACTTGAGTTGGTTTACATTATATAAGTATATATTGTCCTGACTCGAGTGTTTTGTGTTTTACTTTACGCTCGGGTCAGCCTGAGTATTTACAGCTTAGCTTTGGATTTCTTTCTGGAGCTAGGAATCGCTGGAGATTCTGCTTGTCTAGTTATCTGTTCCTTTCAGTTCAGTTGTTCTATTTCAGTTCTGGTATTCATAAGCTTCTATTTATTTGAGATGTCTATTGTATATGTTTTCAAGCAGATATTATGTATTATGTTTGGGAGTTTGTTATAGTAGCTTCATGAACTACTATGGTTTTTTATATTCCGCTGCAAGTTATTCTGATATGTTCTGTGTCTGTGATTCTGTGTATTTGATTTCATTTGCTCCAAATTTATTTACAATCTGTTATTTTGAATTATTCAAGCCAGACATGTGTGGATTATTGTCGATTTGAATGGTCCAAAATACCGGGTCATTACAAAATTGATTGGACCTTTTTAGGATCTTTTCAATGTAATGAGATTGGGAAATGACCAATCCTTCTGTTGTTTTCATGATTCTTATTTCTAGAATCACTTCAACTTCCCTTATATCTTTCATATAAAAAGATGAAGCTAGAAAACTTTTGTTTCTTCAATACTTGAGGCATCATCCCAGATATCAAAATATCTTCAACATAAAAGCATATTATTGCTCCTTTACTAGCATTGAATTTGTTATAGACACATTTGTCTAATTCAAAGATCCTAAAACATTTGATATTATAGTTTTATCAAATTTCTCATGCCAATTTTTGGTGCTTATTTAAGACCGTAAAGTGATTTAATAAGTTTGCATGCTTTACATGATTGTCTAGGCATTATAATACCTTCATATCATGCCATCTGCCCTTACTTTTCTTGAATATACACTTACTTCCCATTGGTTTAGAACTAGGAGGTAAGTTATCTAGTTTCTAGTTTTCATTTCCCATAATAGAATCCATTTCATCGTCTATGGCTTCATCGTTTATGGTTTCTTACTAAAATGATGAATCCTGATACTTTATATGTTAAAGGATCATACTCTATGCTTGTAGAAAGCATCGCGTGATGTTTAATAACATTTCTTGATCTTACTACTAAATAAATAACAAAATCTGGCCCAAATGATTTTTCACTCCTCATTCTTTTACTTTTGTGAAGAGATTCATCAGTTTCAACGTTATTTGTCTGAATTCTCTTAGTTTCACGAACAGGTTCATTGATCTCCACCATTTCATGAATATGTGTATTAAACTCCTCTGTTTCATCAATAAATGAATTAGATGGAATAGATTTGAATTTATTTTCATAGAACACTACATATGTGGATTTTATTATTGTGTTTACCTCGAGCGAATTATTATGGTCTATTATTAGAAACCTATAACCCTTGTTATGTCAAGCATATCTTAAGAAAATACACTCAATACCCTTTTTTCCTAATTTCTTGATTTTTGGTTCAGATAACCAGACTATTGTCCTACAACCCTGGACTTGAAGATAGTCTATATTGGGCTTTCTTTTCTTTCAAAGTTAACATCGAGTGACTTTGTTATCTTATGAGGTATTCTATTTAATATATAGAATGAAGTTAATAATGTTTCATCCCTAGAAACTTGTATTAGGACCAAAACTACACAACATAGCATTAACCATTTCACTGAGAATCCTATTTTTACATTCTGCTACATTATTTTAATATGGTGTATAAGCTATAGACATTTCTTATATTATTCCTACAGATTCACAAAATGCAGGGAATTGATATCCACCTGCTCCATTTGATGTTCTTAATTTTATAATCACATTTGTTTTCTACCTTTGTTTTATCGGTTACAAATGATTTCAATACTTCACCTTTAGCATGCATTAGATAAACATAACTATATTTTGAATAATCATATATAAAAGTAACAAAATATTTCTTTCCTTCTTTAGTACGAGTATTGGGTACATCACAAATATAACTATGAATTAGTTATAACAAATTAGTGGTACTAACATATTTTAACAGAAATTGTTTTCTAGTTATTTTGGACAAAGAGCATACCCTACACTGATCATTAATATTATCATACTTAGAGATCATGTTTAATGAAATCATATCATTTATACATAGTATTAACATGTCATGATCTACTATGTCATAAAGAAAAGAAATCAATAATATAAGACGAAGCAATAGTTTTATTGATATTGAGTTTGAACATTCCATCACACATGTACCATTTACCCACAAAAACACCGCCTTTAGTCAGCACATGTCTATTTGACTCAAAGTCCTGTTTGAAACCAAACTTATTTAAAATACTACTAGAAAAAAGGTTCTTTCTAACATCGGGTACATAGTATACATTATTTAGTGTCAGAAACATTTCAAACGTGAACTCTAAGTCTACCGTCCCCTTCCCTTGACCTCTTCTTTGGCTTTGTTTCCCATATAGATATAGCTTTTATCCTCAGATGGTCCAAGTTTATTGAAATGACTATTGTCATTGTAGATATGTTTAGTAGCACCTGAATCAATCCAACAATGATCCTCTTTTTTAATCATATCGATTTAAGAAATTATGGCCGCAAAGTTGTCTTTTGGCAATTATTGTTTCTTTTTAAGCAAATGACAATAACTTTTGAATTGACCAAGTTTTCCACAGTTGTAGCACTCATTCACTTTCTTGGCCTTCTTACTATTGAAGTTGTTTTTATTCTGAAACTTCCTATTTTGATTAAAAGCAAGATCGAATGCATTATTTTCTCCTTTTCTTCCACAATATGGATCTTTTATGAATATATTTTTGATTCATCATTTTTATGGCGACTCGGAATTTTATCACTTTGATTTGAAAATATTTAATTAATTTTAAATATTCAATTAATGTGTTTTTACTGTCAAATAACCCTCTTTTAATTAATAATTAATGATGTTAAACTCATTTTGCAACTTTATTTACAAAAATAAATAGTTTGATGGAAAGTTGAAAATGTGATGACCACCCTACACCTCCGGTACCCTATAAACCAGAAAAGAGTGCTGCGAGGATATCCCGCCAATGCAGAATGGTAGATAATGGTTAAAAGAAAGAAAAAATCCAATACATAACCTGTAGAACATCTCACACCACATAAATAAAATATAATATAACAACATAGAGACAATGATATAATCGAATGAACCATAGATAAGAACAACAGAGCACATCAGGTTCATAGACAATACAAAAACTGAAATAAAGAGTTTATACGTCCCATATCACCAAAATAAACTCTAAAACTGTCTTTAATAATATAAGTACTGACATATCTCCACAACACCACACAATGGAATATAACCGATAGTAAGCTCCAAGTATAGGTATACGAAAACGTAGCCTCATTCTCGTACTTTGTATAGCTCCATGCGCTAACCCGACCTGTTATCCCTAATCTACTCATTTAAGAGTACATAGGGTAATAAGAATCAAATCATAAAACCTTGAGTTAGATAACAGCTGGTGTAAGCAAAGTATCATCTCAAAAATATTATAAAAATTATATATAGTAAATATGGACATAAGGTATGCAGAACCATACCTGACATGTCCCTTCATCCAAAGAGTTAGCATATAAAAATCAACATATGCCAATCTACATCAAAGTCATATAAATATACTACAATCAAAGTACAATGCCTAGTGTCTAGGTATACAACCAAAAATACCAACACAGGGTGACAACCTAGTGTAACCACAATCGTGGTAAACATAGCATCCATCAAACAGTCCTCACCGCCACTCGTGTGATTTAGGTACATGATAACTCGTATGGCACAATTGTAAACTAGGGACCCAATTGTAATCTTGGATTAATTGGTGCTCGAATTCATGTCACTTTGAAAGGCTAGGAACCAGGCCCACAATCGTAAAGCCCAGGGTAATCTACTATCGCAAGATCCAGATGCAATCGTAATCTTGGTGGGCATCCCTACATACTCCATTTTACGAGCACACTAGAAGCCTTCGAGTTATCAATGACCCCCTTGCACGTGTCTCTAAAATGGAACTAATCGCTATTCTATCCCAGCTATCTCCACCGTAGGACATCATCACAAATCCCACCAGCAAGTCCCTATCATTAGACTCGCCTTTGTAGATCGCCGCCATGACTCCCATCGTTAAGTCTTCATATTTGGAACGCCTTTAGACACCCATCGCAAGTCGTAGAGTCATCATATTAAGTCCCGAAGTCAACATATCATCGACCTCGAAGCATCGTATCATTGCTTCACTAGTCATTGCACGAAGTCCAAGGTTATCCTGAGTCATCCCAGAATCATCCAACGTTACCCTTATCAACTCATCAAAGACCCCAAACTCTACTGCCATGTCCGAAGTTCATAGCCAAACTCCATGCTCCACCCCTGTCGATCTGTTTTACGACTGAGCCAAGCTACATGCAAGCAAACATACACCTATAAAAACCACCTTCCACGGTCCGTCTTCCACCACCGAACCAAGTTTTGTGTTCAATCGCCACTCCGCCTTGCACCGAATAGACCACCGGACAGATACCCCTGCTCGGCCACCAAGCATTCACCACCATCAAACCACCAAACTTGTTCAGTCACCAAGCTAGCCCTACAGCTGAATCGAATTCCATGATTGGCCACTGCTCCATCCACCCCATCGAACCAACTTATGCCGAATCGATTCCCTACAACACTACCGAGTCCTAACTTGTATCGGTTTCACCACTACTGTAGCGAATGGGATTTTCGACCCTAAAAAATAGACACTAGTACGTCCACTGTATTGCGTGCCGATCAACCGAATGCCAAAAAGCTCGGTCGTTATGGGAAAGAAAGAAGCAAACTAAACAATTCAGAATCTCACAATGCAACGAATAATCTATAATATACAACAAATCTTCACACAAAGAGAAATTGTCATATACATACATCAATCAGATTGTACTAACCTATTTCAACCTGGATAGTTATAACAGCCTGTCCTTATAATTGCTTATTAATACAGCTAACAGACAGCACAGCAGAACACAAAGAAATACGTGGATACGTCTTTGACCTCCAGCTCGTTTCCTGACCTCTAATGCGTTCAAAGCAATCTGCAAAAATGTTCGGTCTAACCCGAGCATTGAAAGGGGATGCCCGAATCAGTCTGGTAAACCAGCGTGAAAAAACACACCTAAATGGAATTTAATGTTTATAAAAAACTTCTCAAATAAAAGTACCTCATAAAACCACACCGCACATAAACACGGACGGGTTTTTACCTTACGATAACCAAAACATTTTCTATAGAAAATCCATTAATATTATAATAGTGTCTAAGGGGCAAAGTAAAATATGAATATAGCTGAAACGCTTGCATCTCAAGTTTCAACATAATTGGGAACAACTAAGTCTATAAGGTGCTTTATTAGAGAATGAATTCCATGCAATGACTGGGCTACTGGGGTACCGCCCACCACGGTGCATCTCTAAATAAAATAACACCGAGGACCTTGTTCGGATCCCCTTCCAACAAGAACTGACATACCCCTTGCTGGATAGTACCAAATATGATCAGTCCTTAGTTAATGGGCCTCGAAGCATACAAATGAGAGATAATATCGACTCTAGATAGGGATGATCGTACCCTAATAGGAGCGACCCACCTAGCCTTGCTAAATATCCCTTGTTTTAGTCATTCCCAGTTGATGAGGCTTGAGGCTATGTTTTACCTTTCATATAGCACGTCCCACTTGGAATGCTAATACCGTCCTCCAGGAAACAATGAAATGCCAGCATTCATCCATAAATGTTGTTCAGGATATGAACAAACCGAAGGCACTACTACTACTACATCCATTTTGGAACCAGCCTCAGGATTAGTAGCAAGCAGATCTTGCACTTCAAAGAGCTCCATTTTCAATTATCTCATCTTTAAGATGTCTTCATTTTGAAACACTTGAGTTGGATTGAAGTGGTTTTTGGATAACATATTCGATCCCGGTCCCTTTCGAAACAACATTTGTTAGTTTTTAGTAAACTCAACCTCGGTTCTTTAGGAAATAAACAGTCAAAGATAAGAGTGGAGATCACCTCCTAACCATTAGTGGATGGATTTTCCTATCATTCATCCTCGGAGAATGAAACGAGATTTATACATATAGTATGGCATCATCTCCGATGATGTGCCATATAAATCATGTGTTTCTCCTAGATATTTCCAAAGCTACGTTTTTGGTACATATTTAATAGCCAGTTAGTTAACTATTACACGCATTCAAATCAGGGATTTAAATTCATAGGGAAAACAAACATTGGTTAAGCACCCAAGCAACCACTAACCTATTCAATTAATCTTTTCATTAATAAAAAATCACTTTGTAAATTACTTGTATAAAAATAGCTTTATAAAAATAAATCCTTACATTTTCAATACTCAGGAAAATATCCATATACTTATCTCAGTGTAGAAGTATATTAAAAAAACGGAGGAAGATTTCCTTTTTACACAATTCTAGCCATTTAGAAATTTCTAAAAGCAATTTATAGATCATTTTATAAATATCTGAAGCCATTTTTAAAACTCTTTCTATACATTCGTAAAATCATTTATAAGCTCTTTGTAAATCCATAAAACCATTTATAAAAATCCTTTTATAAACCTCAAATCTATTTATAAAACTCTATTTTTGAATCTCGAAAACATTTATAAATAAATTCTAATCATTTACTTCAAAACACTATTATATAATAATAAACATTATAAATAAATAATAATTATTACCTTCAAAACATATTAAAAATAATAATCAACAATTTCAAAAAAAACGTTATTAATAAAACACTAATAATTAATCTTCAACATTATTATAAATAATAATAATTAATTTCCAAAACATTGTTGATAAATCATTATTACTAATTTCAGACCATATTAATTATTTAATAATTAACTTTTCAAGATATTAAGATATTGATAAATAACTTTAAAAACAATATTAAATATAAATAAATAACTTTAAAACAATATTAAAAAAAATCTTTAAAACATTTCTAATGACTTAGCAAAGACAGATAATAAAGTTGGAGTAAAATAGAAATTAAATTCTTTTAAAACAAAATATTTCTAAAAACCTCAAATTCAGATTTTTAATCATTCCCCATCTCAAAACCCATTTCAACCCAAATAGCAATTTATAGTATTTCAAAATACTACTTTGAGACCAATAGCTACCAAACGCTTAACCAATGCTTGTATTGATTTCCTATCACTATAGGGTTTAAGTTGAATATATAACAGTGTCATTGTCAATAAAGCCAATAATCAGGTTTAATATCTAATAATTCATATGACATAAATATTTTTGAAACTAAAATTAACAATAGCGAGGAATCCTGTTAGATCCCTCTAACATGTTCCGCTGCATCACAACGTATGTGTGTGTTTATATATATATATATATATATCAATGGTGGTGAGGAATCCTGTTGGATCCCTCTAACCTGCAATTGATTTCATATAATAACGGCTTCCAAAAGCGACAATTCATAAAAACCAAACAATCAACATATAAACATCCAATCAATGATTTTTATCGACTATAGAACATTACTGGTTAACCAAAAAGGTGAGTTTAACTCACCATTATTCCAACTGTCGTCGAGGCATTCTGGTTCCATCCAAATTCAATGTAAAAGAGCTCCATTCATCGCCAAACCAACTCTGTCACGTAGTATTCGTTGATATGATCCTAACATGACTAACCGCGTTCAATTTGGACCTAATATGAGCAAGATATCGATATTATAAAATTTTAGATTTAAATAATAAATTAAATACACTAATCATTTTATTAATCACCTATTTACTAAACCCCTCCCCTAATCCTTCGTTTTCTCCATCTTTTAACTCTCCTGTACACGAGATACTTAATGCATGACCGTTCATTTCAACCAAGGATATAGAGCTATTGACCTTTATTTACCAAACCATCGATTCCAATGAATTTCGCTTTGAGATCTCCTTCCGATCGACCCAACCACCATACCTTGCAAGCACCCACCGAATTGCGACCTGATGTCGTACCCCAATGCCCTGTTACGATGCGACACCAAACCCCAATAGGCCTCCTCCAAAATTTGGCCATAGATGTTATTTTCAACCTCGAATCCAAATCCGAGCTTCGATTTGCAAATCGTTGACTCAATCAAAATAAAACTAAAACCCTAAATTTTATGCTCAAAGTCAAACACCAGAAACACAATGTTGCGCCTTCTAATACTCATACCAAATGACGATCCCGACCATACGATTCCAACGAACCAAAGTTTGCTTGTCCAGTGTAGATTTTGATTTTTGAATTTTTTTTAGAAGAGGATCTATGTTTTTTCTTGTTTTGGGAAGTGTTTATATAGAGTGGGACGGATAAGTGTATTGATGTGGGGAGATGGCCTGGTACGGGCTAGGTTTGGTGATAAGTATGGGGTATATATTATTTTAATTAAAAAAAATCTAGCTCTAAACGCCTGAAAATCTAGAACTCATATCGAGGCGTGCCGCCTGGCGTTCTATACTAAATACCCCTATTCAGAACTCAAAGTATTATCGGAACCTAATTCGATCATATGCAGAAGTTAGCTTTTTAAAATAGAATTATATCATATTAAACTCTTGTAATTAATTTTTATACGTTACGAGCTCACAAGACCAAATGATACGTTCGATTGCCGTGAAATTTGACGGCGTATAACAATTTACTACTACGGATCCAATGGCACCGGTTTCATCAAATTCCAAGACAGTGTCCCGAGATGATAATTTCACATGCTAATTAAACTGATTATTATTAAATCCAAATAAATCACCTTTAAATATATATTTAAAAGTTTATTATTCCAATCTCATTTATACTAAATTTAAATGAGATTTCGAAACCATTTTTATTTACATTAAACTCAAGATTCATTTATTAAATTCACAATTTACATATTTAGATAAATCTCTATATTTGAAATTTAAGCTATTTTACTTATTCAACCAATATTTTCATAGTTAAAATTAATTAAGTATTTCAAATTCAAATGACTAAAATTCTGGATCATTACAGCTATGCCCGTTCTTCGACCCTTGTGCATCCTATATGCAACGATGCAACTCTCGACAATCTCAAGTCAATCCGTTAAAGCCCGGTTTTGCGGTCCCTAACTCTATGTCACTCCAATAAGCATTTCAACCAGACAACCATTCACACAAACACAACACACACAAGAACACTAATCAACATTCGACCATTCAAACACAGATCAAATCATAGTAATTCATCATATAATACACCTATAAGATAGCATATCACATAGAAGGGAAACCATCACCAAGCGATATGATTAAAGTACTTTAGATATCGCAAAATTCGTTTATTTTAGGTTCAACTTAGAAAACAGCTTTACAACGTTAATTTGACTTTAAAAATGAGATTAAAACAAATCAAAACCTATATATACAGGAAAGTGAGATGATAAATCACTCACCAAACGCCAAAAGATGGAGATTTGCATGCAAACCAAGGCAAATCCGAAAATCCTAGCTATGATTCGATTGCCTTCACAAAGATATAGATTTGAAGTTCCATGATGAATCCTCTTGCTTATTTATGGTTTGGATGATAAATCGAAGAAGTTAGGTAAAGAGAGGAATAATTGTTGTTGGGGCTGAATTGAGAAGTGGTAGAAAAAAATGATTTGTGGGAGGGTGACACTCTTATTTATAGGCAAAACCCCAAGCACCTCCCTCCCTAGAGGTACGCTGAACATAGCATGCTGAACCGAGCACACCGAACCAAGGCAGCTCTTCACCATGCTCCAAACAGGCCTAGCACTGACCAGAGCAAAATCTTAAAGAACTATATTTCCTAGCCAGAAAGTTTAAACCGCTATTATGACCACTCTATGGAAAGGGAAACCATCATATCTTTCTAACGGAAGTGGTCTTGGACACTAATTCTACTTCGATCAAAAATTATAGCCGATACAAGCCTTCCAGGGGTATTTCATCCAAAAAAAATTATAAAGATAGTAAATGTCTCTAATAGGCATTTTCTAAAGTCATAGAATCATACGTCCACATATGAATTAAAAATAATATTTTGTGACCCTCCAATAAGTAAATACGGGTCTTTACACTCTCCTTCTTAGGAATGTCACCCATGAAATCCTAATATAAACAAGGAAAAATCAAACATGGCTACCCCATGTGCCTATCATCCATGAGCAAACATGTCAAGCATCAAACATGCACACAGAAGCAACAAATGATATCTACGCCTACATGTAGGATACTAAACTACCTTATATGATACCGATAGTGAAAGTAATTGCGATAAACAGAAGTCTCACAAAGTAAAGAGCTTCGGATAAGTGGTCCACATGCTCTGCTCGGTCTCCCAAGTACAATCGCCTTCGCTCTCACCCTACGAAACCTTCACTAGCTCTACCATTTTCCTCCTAAGCTGCTTCGTATCTTTTCCGATGATACAAATATGCCTACGAGGTCTCGATGCTTTTAGTTCAATCTTGATATCATCAAGTTGATCCGGTTGAACAACTATGCCTGAGTCATGCACAAACTTTCACAAGTGAGATACGTGGAACACATTGTGCATACTTGCCATCTTCTGGGACAAGTCGACTCTATATGCTTGATTCATAATCCTCTCAAGTACCAAAAAAAGACCAATGAATCTTAATGCCAACTTCCTCTTAGTACCAAATCGAACAACATTCTTCAGTGGAGAGATCTTGACAAACACCATGCCACTGACCGAGAACTCTAAATCACGTCTTCTCCTATCAGCATAACTCTTCTGTCTATTCTGGGCATCTTTCATTTGTTGTCAAATAATCTCGATCTTCTCTGAAGTCCCTCCAATCATCTTTGGCCCAAGTATCAGTTTTTCACTCGCTTCCCACCAATATAAAGGAGAGTTGCACGATCAGCCATATAATGCCTCAAATGGTATCATACTGATGTTGGACTAATAACTATTGTTGTATTCAAACTCTACTAATTGCAATGATCATCCCATAAGCCGCTAAAATAATGAATACAATCCTGTAAGAGATCCTCCAATATACGATTCACCCTCTCGGTCTGCCCATCAGTTTGTGGGTTGTAAGCTATACTGAGATGCAGCTCTATCCTCAACGCCTTCTGTAAGATCTTTTGAAACCCACTTGTGAACAAAGGGTCTCGGTCGCTCACGATGCTCCTCCGCACACCGTAGAATCACAAAACCCACTTCACATACAGCTCAGCTAATTTGGATGTCGTTCTTCTTTACTTAATTAGGTACAAATCGGGCACTCTTCGTCGATCTATCGATTATGACCCAGATGCTATCATACCTTCCTCTGGTTCAAGGCAATCCATTGATGAAGTCCATTAAAAGTTGTTCCCATTTCCACTCGGGAATCTAGAGCGGTTGCAACAAACCACTTGGCTTCTTCTGCTCTGCCTTTACCGATTGACAGTTCATGCACTTCGAGATAAATGTCCTAACATCCTTCTTCATCTCTTCCCAATAAACTGTCTGCCTCATATCGTGGTACATTTTTTTTCCATCGGGATGTATAGTCAATCTCGAATGATGACCCTTGTGTAGCACCTCATCCCTCAACCCATTGACGTCATGAACAAACAATCTCCCATTCTTATGGAGCCAATCATCACAGTCGATCCCATACTACACCATTTCATCAAACTCTACCCCTTCCTCTATCTTTGCCATGATCTTCGATCTTCGCTAATCTAGTGTCTCACCTCTGACTAGCATCAATTTGCTCAATCAAGGTAGATCTGACTGTCAAGCTAGCCAACACTTCTAGCTCTTGCATATATCAAGGTCTAAATCATAAATAGCGATGAACTCCAATTGCTTCCACTATAGGAACATCGACTCCTAAGCTAGCATGTCTTCTGCTCAATGCATCAGCGACCGCATTTCCCTTACCAGGCAATAGGAAATACCAAAGTCATAGGTGGCCATAACTCTAACCACCGGTACTATTGAAGGTTAAGATCCTTCTGGGAGAATAGATACTTCAACAACTTGTTGTCCATATATAACTCGAACCTCACCCTTAGCAAATAATGCATCCATATCTTCAAAGTAAATAATATCGCTACCAACTCCAAATCGTGAGTTGGATACTTTGTCTCGTGTGGTTTCAATTGGCGACTAGCATAGGCGATAAACTTTCCCCTCTACATTAACACCACACCAAGTCAAGTACCACATGCGTCTATGTATACTGTCAGCTCCTCATTCCCACTTATCATGATTAACACCGGTGCGCTCGTCAACCTCTCCTTTAGACACATGAATGTGTGCTCACACCTCGCATCCCAAATAAAAGTCTGATTATTCTTCGTCATGTTGGTTAACGGTGCTACTACCTTAGAGAAGTCTTGGATAAAATGTCTATCATATCCTGCCAGTCCAAGGAAACATCTCACGTTCGTAGCAGTCTTGGGTTGATCCCAATCCTGCACTGCTGGCACTTCCGCATAATCTATAGCAATGCCCTGCTCAAAACTACATGACCAAAAATTGCACTTCCCTCTTCCAGAAGTGAAACTTCAAAAATTTTACTTTAAATTTTTGCATTCTCAACACCTCGAGCATAATCTGCAAGTGTTCCCTGTGTTCTTCCTCCATCCACAAATAAACAAGGATATCGTTTGCAAACACAAGTACAAACTTATTCAGTTGATCCTTAAAAATGCGGTTCATAAGATCAACAAAGTATGCCGGTGTGTTGATTAACCCAAATGGCATAACCAACCACTCATAGAATTTGAAAGGCGTACGAAACGCTGTAATGGGCACACTCTCCTTTGCCACTCTCAATTGATGAAACCCCATCACAAGATCCAACTGAGAAAACACCCTTACACCGTGGATCTGATCGAACAAGTCATCAATACGTGGAAGTGGATACTTGTTCTTCTTCTTCACCTTATTTAGCTCACGATAATCTATATACAATCTCAAGGAGCCATCCACCTATGTGGCGAATACTACATGTGTGCCCCCACTCAGATAAGCTTCTACGAATGAACCCTTGCTTCAACAGGTCATTTACTTACACCTCCAGCTCCTTCTACTCTTTGGGTGCCATACACTTCAAAGGCATAACTATTGGCCTGACATCCTTCACCAAATCTATATGACACTCTACCTCCTTGTATGGTGGTAATCCGGTCGCCTCCTCGAATGTGTTTAGATATTCTCTCGCTATAAGCATAGAAGACAACTCATCGTGCAGGATCTCAAGCGAATATTGAAAACTAATCATCACCTCATCATTAGGCAGGCAGCTTATCTCTAACCTATGCCCATTATTCATCCCTATTGTCACCAACGACCTCTCGTAATCCATCACTGCTCCATACTTTTGTAGCCATTGCATCCCCAGTGTAATCCTAAACCCCACAAAACTCAAAACAAAGCAATCACATGCAAACAAACATCTATAACTCGATAAGGCTAAGGCTTAACAAACCATGCAAAGTCTAGTTGATCCTTCAATAGGGTTCGTGGCAATCAAAGGTCAATTTTTGGTTATAATCCCAAACTATCTACCAGCTCACTAGATATGAAGGAATGTGAAGTCCCGGTATAAAATAAAGCATGCATAAGAGTATCAGAGATTGAAAGTATACCCTGTATGCAACAACTCAGAATTTTGATCATTGATTTTTTAATATTTATTTAATTTTAAATATTTAAATAGTTGGATTTTTGAAATTTAATAACTTATATTCATATATAGGGATTACTTGAATATTTGAAATTGTGAATTAAATATTAATTAAATGAATTTAATCATCTTATTTAACTTCATTTAAATCAATAAATAATAATGGTGAATTCATTTTGTAAACTTATTTACAATAATAAATGGTTCGAATATAATAAATAGTAGGAAAGTCAAATTGTAACTTGATTTCAGATGATGTATTTTTAATTAAATTTATAGAATTATTTCATAATTTTAATTTAGAAAATATTTAAATTGTCGTTTGGAAAACGATGGTATTTTTTAGATTTTTTAGAATGTAATAACCAGTGTATTTTATTATTGATTTGAGATTATGTTGCATTTCTAAGCACGACCGCATTTTTGTTTTAGCATTCGTAGTTTGTACGAGAATGGAATTCTATGCAGCGTCGCGTTAGAAGTTTCAATTTTGAAACAAAACATAAGTACATATGCACATACAAACATGTTTTCTGCCCTCTCTCTGCTTTTGTTCTTCATTCACCGTGAAACATAATCATTTTGTATGCTAGGAAATTCTAGTATTAAACCTAAAGAAATCAACACTTAGCCATTTTTAATTCCTTTTCATTTTTCTCCTACTTTCCCTTATCTCCTTGTTTTACTGTTTCTTTTCCAAGAGAACGAAATAATGGCCGATTCTTCAAAAATAAAAATCAAACTCCATACTCAATGAAAAATCCTCAAACAAGATTCGTTAAGCTCGTACCAGCATAGGCTTCGACGTAGTATAGGTTTCATAGAGTGCGATCGTGTGTTAAGGAGTTCACTATTTGGGGCAGCACATTAGGGTTAAGTTTTCCAGGAGTTGTAAGCAATGAGAGGAAGTGGCGTCGATTGCATTTGAGTTCATAGTGGAGAAACGACTTGGTGGTGATCGTGTTGAGGAGTGTGGCGACTCTATGGTGAATGCAATATTCGCACTATGGCACGTCTAGCTACAGGTTGCAATCAATTTGAGCAAGCTAAGCATGGGGTTTTAGGTATGGGCATGTAGAGATCAGAGAGGAAGGAGCAACGGCGAAGATGGTTCTCCTAATGGAGGTTCGTAGCTCCATATCTCTATGAAGGGGTGCACAATATAGGTGTACACGTATGTACAGAGAGGAGTTCTAATTTGGGAAAAAGATTGGTTAGTGGAGGGAGATTAGAATTAATAAAGTGATTAGTGTGATTTAACTATTTAATTAATTCGATATCTTATTTCATCAATATCTTGCTTGTACGAGGGCCAAATCCAATGCGGTCAGTTGTGGTGCACTCAGGGGATCATTATCTATGTTTTGGAATTGGATTGGCAGAGTTTGGAGCTTGTTGAATTTTTAAAATTAAACGCTCGTTCGGTTTTAGTTCAAACCGGAATGCTTTGAAAATAACTGGAATTTTAGTGAGTTTACTCACCTTTAAATTAGCTATATAATATCTAAGATCCTATAAATTTACTGTTGAATGCTTGGTTGATAGTTTAGATATTATTGTTCTTTGATTGCTTGTTGGGTTGAAAATCCCATTTTGAAAAACGATGATATATTAATTTAATTACTGTGAGCCCATATGATTACATATATTGTTCGTAACTATTGTTTTGTAGGGAATATTTATAGAGAAACACTAAGGGGTTTCTCGCCAGTAATTGTCATTTATTTCCTTATGCTGCTTATATTGATGTTTATTTGTAACTAACCATGATATTCTATTTAAACTGTTTAAGTGTTGTTGTAGCAATTTTTGGTATATCGCCGATAATTGAATATCATCTCATAAACCCTTTGTTTATGTTGAACTTGAGCTTGTATTTTCACAAATTAGATATTTGAAATTTATTAAGCATTTTAATTAATGATATTTTAATTTAATTAATCATTGAAATTAATGATTACTTGAATTTAATAAATTGTTATAATTAATGTTGTTTAAAATTTATTAATTATTTTATTTAGTGAATTTTGAGTTTAATAAATCATTTTAATTGATGATGTATAAAAGTAATTAACCATTTTAAATAATGATATTTGAGTTTAATTAATTTTTTTAATTAATGATGTTTTAAATTTAGTTAATCGTTTTAATTAACAATGCTTGAATCTAATTTATCTTTTTAATTAAGGATATTTGAATTTAGTTAATATTTTTAATTAGTGGTGCTTTAAAGTTAATTAATTAATTTAATAAAAGAGTTTAAAGTAAATTAATCGATTTAGTAAAAGTGTTTTAAAGTTAATTAACTGATTTTGTGTTTTAAAGTTAACGAACTAATTTAATATGGTTTAAAAGTTAATTTACTGATTAAATAAAAGAGTTTTAGAAATAATTAACTTTTTATATAAAGATAATTGATTGATTTATTAAAAGAGTATAGATTTGATTTATTATCTTTTGGGATAATTAATGTTGTTTTAAATTTAGAAAAGGGATTTTTAATTTGATTTTTTTTGTTTGGGAAAATTAATATGGTTTTAAAAGTTTTAAAAAGGTTATATAAATTATCCTTCGAAATGATTAATCTTTGATTTAAAATTTATGAAAGTAATTTAATTGATTTGTTATCTTTTGGGACAATAACAACTGTTTTAAAATTTATACACAATAGTTTATAAACAAGAGGATCTTTTAAAAGAATTGTTTCAAATAAAGCTAAGTGTAAATTGTTTTGGGTTTATAATAAACAATGTTTTGACATTTGTTTTGATCTTGGTTTTAATACACTTAGAAACTATGATTTTCCCTTTTAAAAGAATATTTTAAAGAGTGTTTTTAAAAGTGTCTTTAAAAAAGTATTGTGATGTGAAAATCAAGCACAAGTGTAAACAACCATTTTATCAGTCCTGATAATTGATTTATCTATTATCGACTTTGATTCTGCTTTCTTCTTGGTGTTTTGTTTATTTAAGATGAAGTGTTGCTTATTTAACCTTTGTTATCTTTTGTCAAAAATAACAAAACCCAATGGGCGAGTGGGGGCCAAGCTATGTGGGGTTGCTCCCATTAGGGTATTTTCACATCCACTCTGGTATGGTATGTATAACAGAAGCATAGGATAGAGGTGATGTTCTTCTTAAGCAAGAAGAAACAATACTAAGTAAGCATGAGCATAAGTATGGTATGTATGGTTACTTCATGTGATGAATGGTATCATTACACAACATATAATCTCAAAAGAGATAGAATAACCCATAAAACGCTAAATGTAGCGAGCTTCATATCATCGGCATTTCATAAAACATCAAATATGGTTTAGGGGAAATCCTAAACCTACCAAATCGACAAACCCAAAACATGCACAAAGTGATCCCATCTCAAACATGCCGTAAGCCAAATATATCTCCAAAGAGGAGAATAAAATCTCAAGTAAACGCCAAAAGGCAAATCTCATATAATGTCGCCAAAAGGCAAATCTCAATAACGCCAGTGTAGGCAATTCAAATTTCAAAGATAGAATCCTAATAGTTCAAATTCCTGAAAGGTAATCGCCACAAATATATATTGAATGGTTCAAAGGACCAATTCTGGAAAGGGGCGATACACTAGGGACAATAGTCAAAGAAATCATCTCAAAAGTGTATGCACGTGCATGTGGCCGAAGCCTTGCCAAGTACTGTTATCTCGAATATGTACCTCACCCGAAGGCAAAACGTCACAATGAAAAATATGCCGCAATGGCAAATACGCCATAATGGCAAATGTCTCGAAGACAAATACGCCGCAATGGAAATGACCCGATGGTCCAGTACCGGTATGCCGCAATGGCAAATGTGTTACAAACTCTCGGATAGGAACCTGAATATTGTTAACGTGTGTACCATACCACACGTTCGCACTAAATGTATTACTAACCGCTAGTGAATTTCACACTCAAAGCATTAAAAAGTTTACCTCATCTCATCGGTAAATTCGACCCAAAGGTCAAAACGATCAAACAGACAAGTTGGGAATTAACCGATAAGATAAACGCATATGCCTCATACCACGTGTTTTACCAAACCTTTTAATCCTCCTTCTCATTCGCTCAAAATGTGCAAAAATGTGTAATTTATATACAAAATAATTTATTTTGGAAAACAAGCTTTAAAAACCAATCTTCGAAATCAATTTGAAAACCCTATTTGAAAATTTTCCTTATTATAGAGAAAAAAATAGATTTTATACTTGAAAATACTTGAAAATATTATATAATAATTATTTTGAAATGTCCATTAATTTTAAAAATCATTTCAAAAATATTTGGAGAAAACCGTGTTCGAAAACGAATAAAAACAAGGAAAATCACTCAAACCGATATTCGAAATTAAATTCAAATAATTCAAAATTTGAATTTTAAAATTTCCAAAATTTGGCTTGTCCATTGATAGACATCATGGCCTAAAAATATATGCAGAAATTTCACAAGACGAGGCAAAAAAACAAGCAGAAAAGGCTCGAAAACAACAAGCAAAAAGGCTGAATTGGGCTGCAAAAGCCCAACACTCAGGCCAAAATGGAGGTCGACCACTATACCCCTTAGGTCGACTGCCTTGTCGACCTAAGGGTCCTTTGTTTAGACTTGCATGTTGATCCAGGGAGCGGGGTGTTGACTTCTGCGTACGCGTTTTGTTCCAAGTTATTTACAAGCTACGAACTGAATTTCCAGGCAAGTTTTGACATATCAAATGACCACAAAATTCAACCAAAATTTAAAGAGCTGGAGTTCAACATGCAGGCTACCAAATGTAAGAAATCCGATAGAATTTCATTGACGGAATCACAAGATATAAGGGTTCAAAGATGCAACAGAAACTGATTATAAACAAGGCAAAAACTAGCTACAGAAAACTACAGACAGAAGCAAATTCTTTATAGATTCAAGCACCAGCACTTTTGTTTTGGATAGTTTGTGAGTTTATACAACTCACCTTGCTGATTTGTTGCAAAAGATCGGATTTTTGATGCAAAGAGGAAGCTTTTGGCAAGATTGGAGCTTCTATGAACCTGTAGGAAGCAAATATAGGACATGCAAACAATATATAGTAAAAATTAGAAAGCTATTTGCTGTAATAAGAATTTTATGATGAAATTGTATGATTTGGAGTTGTATACCTTTGATTTATCTCTAACTGGAAAAAATACTTTAATTTTGGTGAGTTTAATTGAAGATTGAGCTTGATTTTGTAATTTGAGAAATTTGTTTACTGACTTTTCTTTTCAACTGAAGGAAGAAGAAGGAGGTATACAAATGAACGTACATCAACTCCTTTTTCTCCTTCTAACCAGGCTTAGTGAGGTAATGGGCTAAATTGGACCCAAATTAAAAAGAAAATAAGGTGGCTTAAGTTTAAAATCAACACTTAGCCAAAATATGTGTGCATATCACGTATACACGCAAATAAAATTCATTTTCTTCTTATTTACACGCATGAAAAATATGGAAACTTGTATACATGTAAAATAAAACATTTTTTATCATATAAAAAGATTAATTCTTATTTCTAAAACATTTTTATTATAAAAATCCTTTATTTAACAAAAATGCACTATTTTATCAAATAAAAGAATAAAACCATGTTTTTACCGTCTAAAATTCCACAAAATTTATTTTCTCACTTAGAAAAATATTTCAAACAATTTCAAGAGTTTATTTATAGCAAAAATTTATTTTTAAAACAATTTCTACCTTTTATTTCCATAAACCATCTTTAAAATAAAATACTCCTTTTAAATTTTATTAAAAGAAGTAGATGAGCAATAATTAATATAATTATTGCATTTTCACTTAAATAAAATCATTTCCAATTTATTATCAACCCAAAAAAAATAAAATAAAGCTTAGAACTTTATTTTCACAATTTTAACCCAAATTCATTGTTTATATCAAATAAACAATTTAATTTCTCCAATTTAAATTTAAATCACAATATTAAATTATAACTATCGTTATAATTCAATATTGACAGGTAATCTCCATACCAGGGATTTTACAGACTCCCTCCTTATAAAAATTTCATCCTCACAATTTCCAGAAAAGAGTTTGTATTCAACTTATTAATTTCATCACTCAAAAATAAAAGAAATAAGCTTGAGATAAAAAAGATATTCTCACCATCGCTATGCGAAGAAAGAAAATCGGGATATGAACGCTCGATAAACTCTATGGTTTCCCAAGTGCAGTCATTAGGATTAGCGGACCGTTGAACTTTAACGAACGGCACGTCCTTGTTTCGAAGGCGTCTCACCTCCGAATGAAGCATGCGAACAGGCTGCTGCACAATGGATAGGTCTGGTGAGATCTCAAGCTCTAGCAAACTAGGAGAATCGATAATAGAATTCGACTCTCGAAGACACTTCCGAAGCTTGGAGACATGAAACACGTCATGAATGCCAGATTGATGAGCTGGAAGCGAAACTCTATAAGCCATAGGGCCTATGTGTTCAGTAATAGATAATGGTCCTACAAAGTGAGGAGCCAATTTCCTAGTCATACTGAAATGAATAACCCCCTTCAGAGTAGAAACACGAATTAAGACGAGATCACCAACAGAGAACTCGAGAGGCTTCCTACGGTTATCTGTGTAGGATTTATGGCGGCTCTGTGCCTCTTTCATTCTCTACCGAATAAGAACAATCTTCTAAGAAGAATCACGAATAGAATCTGGGCCAAGAATAAGCTTCTCTCTAGTTTCCAACCAATATGAAGGTGATCGGCAAGGCCTTCCATATAAGGCTTCGAAAGGAGCCATACCGATACTAGACTGGAAACTATTGTTGTAGGAGAACTCCACAAGTGGTAGGCGGTCCTCCCAACTACCATCGAAATCCAGAATGAAAGCACGAAGAAGATCCTTAAAAATACGATTCACCCGTTCAGTCTGTCCATCAAACTATGGACTATATGTTGTGCTGAAGTTAAGCTTTGTTCCCAAAGCTTGCTGAAGACTCTGCCAGAAATGACTCGTGAATAGAGGATCATGGTCATAAACAATCGAACTACGAACACCATGAAGTCTCACGATTTCCTTGATATATAACTTGGCCAAATCAGAAGCACTCCTATTAGACTTAATAGGAATGAAATGAGCTGATTTGGTGAGGCGATCAACAATAACCCAAATGCTAGAATGGCCCGATCTCGAACGAGGTAGGCCATCAATGAAATCCATCGAAATCTGATTCCATTTCCACAATGGGACCTCTAGAGGCTGAAGGAGACCAGAAGGGCGCTGATGCTCGGCTTTGATAAGTTGACAAGTCATGCAATTACTCACATAACTTGCCACATCGCGGTTCATGTCATCCCAATAATAAAGGCGATGCATATCGGCATACATCTTGCTACTGCCGGGATGAATGGTATACTTAGAGCGGTGACAGTCATCAAGAATGTCACGCCTAAGTGCAGAATCAGAAGGCACGACTAGGCAGTTCTTCTTGCGAAGACACCGATGCGAATCAATGCTGAAATCCCGCAACTCCTCATCATGGGACTCAGACTCACAAATCCAAATAAGGTGCACAAGATTGGGATCACGCCGCTGAGAATCTACAATACGATCCAATAAGCTGGGTTGAGCTTCCAAACTGAATAATAGAATAGGCAAATCAGAAGATGGAGCTCGATCACGATATCACAAAAGTATAAGGTCTCTAGAAGATCCCACTCGGCTAGCATCATAGAAACAATAGCCAAATGTTTGCGACCGAGCGCATTAGCAACACGATTACCCTTACCAGGGGTATACTGGATATCGAAGTCATAGGAGGCAAGAAACTCGAGCCAATGCTGTTGCCTCATATTGAGCTCCTTCTAAGTGAACATATACTTCATGGATTTGTGATCGGTATAGAGAATGAAGCGCTCGCCTAATAGATAATGGCACCAAATTTTCAAGGTGAAGATGACGGCGGCTAACTCGAGGTCATGAGTGGCATAGCGAACTTCATTCGGTCGCAGTTGCCTAGAAGCATAAGCAACCACCCAATCCTTCTACATAAGCATGACACCGCCACATCTACTAGCATCGGTGTAGACAACAAGATCATGATTCCCTTTGGGAACCACTAGAATAGGAGCATTAGTGAGAAGCTCCTTCAACTGCTGAAAAGAAGCTTCACACTTGTCGAACCAAATAAATCGAACGCCTTTCGGAGTAAGGCTAGTGTAATGACCCTAGATTTTAATTTAATTTAAATTAATAATTTATTGAATTTTGAATTAAAATTGTATAATTTATTATAAATAGAAGCGAGTTTCCCCGAAGCTTGAATAAATTCTATATTAAATCATTTAAATTTATTTATATATATGTATATATATTGGATTTGAAATAAAATCTTAAATAAATGGTTTTAAAAATAAATATAGAGTCAAATAATAATAGAATGTCTTTACAAATGAATTCTTATTTTTGAATAGAAATTGTCATTTCAAATTACTTATAAATATATATACAAATATGTGTGTTTTGAAAGAAGCTATGGTTTGAAATAGTAATAAGTAAATTAAATATTTGATGGTTAAGTTTAAAATAAAAGTGGAAATAAAATTTTATATATATAAGATAACTATAAAGTAAATAAATTTGATAAGATTTAACAACATAATAAAATATAGAAATTTATCTATATTTTGAAAATGAACATATATAGTTTTATAAAATAAAAGTCAACAACATATTAATGAATTTTGTAAAATAAAAAGTAATAAAACAAGAAAATAAGATATGCATGTAAACTAAAATAGAAACATATGTACTTGAGGCTATCATCTCAGCCGAAATAACAATCAATGAAATGATTCCTGTAAATAGAAAAAGAAACATATGTACATTGTACAATATCTTCTCAGTACAAAGTATGGCTGAAGTAAATAAAAAGGATAAGGCTGTAGCTTAGAAAATAAAGTAAAAACAAGTACAAACAAAACATCTCAGCCATAATGCTAGCATTAATAAAGGACAACTCGAACTGTTTCAAAATAGATTTCAGCCACCCTATTAATAAAAAAAGAGAGAAAAAGAGGAGATCTTGTTGTACAAATATACACCCTGTAAACCTCTTCTTTATATCAAGCCTTTTTATTTTATTTCGTCCATCTTAAACTTAAACAAATGCAAGAACAAGTTTCAGCTTCAACTGGAAAACCAAACAACTGAAAAACAAAGATAATCTCCAATCTTAAAACTTGGAATGATCAACTCAGCAAACCTGGAATCAAGGAAGGCTCTGTTTCCAAGCATTCCAGAAAGATCAACATCAAGTTTTCAAACTTCAGATCAAAAAAAATGCAAGCTTCCACATTCAAATCATTTTCCAGGATTTAAAAATAATAATAATAGAAGTTTCAAAACCTGATCCTCTGTTCTTTGTTCTCTGCCCTTACTCACAGGTGAGCAAACTTTTAAAACCATATGTACTTTGATTTGCATGTGATCAGTGTTAGATGGTTGCTTAAGGAATATGTTAGCATGAGTGTGAAAATGCCTGAATGTGTATATATGACTGTGTATACATATATGTCTATGTACAGACATGTCTTTGTTTTAAAGTCTCAAGGTTTAAGCTCAATTCAAGAAAAAAAATCCATATCTCTTTGAAAAAAATAACATTTAGATTATGATGTTTGAATGAAAACTGCTTATAACACTCTAATCTAAGTTTTAAAAATAAATTCCAAGTAAAAATATTTATGAGGTATTATAAAATGAAATATGACAGTAATAAATTTACTCAGATGGAAATATTGATTTTTGAATTTTCAAGTTTGGATTGTATCCTTAAATTCGTGTTGGTAAATCATGAATTTTAACATAGATATTAGGATTTTTAAGTGAGCGAGTAACGTGAATTCACGAGATGATAAGAAAATGCATATTTGTCAAATTCATTCAATCGGTGAGATTAAATTCTTGGAATTTTGGTCAAATGATGGATTCAGTGTCGAGTATGATGGGAAAAATACTATGGAATTTTTCCTATGGCCAATTTGTTTGGAATTGATCAGATTAGGGTTTTAGCTTGATTTTTACTCGGCTTGACTGTCGAGGCATTTGCGACGTGGAAGATGGACCGGAAGCGATCGCGATGGTGGGAATGGATGCTTGAGGAAGTGATGTAGCTTGGGTGAAGTGGGCCAGTGGTCTCGTGGTCGGAGGCGTTGGGAAGACAAGAGTTTTTGGCCATGGTGGTTTTCCTGTTTGGTCGAGATACCTCATTCTCGATTCATTTAGTTTTTCGATCGATCTGGGTTCGAATGTGAGTTCGCATGGGTTCAAGTGACTGTAGCAAGACGCCACGATGACCACCGAAGGTCGAAGTCGATGGTGCACGTGCACCGTGTATCTGATGTTGCTGGAGTAGTTGCGATGGTCTCGGGGAAATCATGGAGAAGACTCGGGGTAGCTCTCGAGTAGGAGATGCTGTTGACTCGAAGTGGAGTTCGAGTGAGTGGGAATGAACGACAGTTTTAAACTTTAACAAAAAAAGAAAAAAAAACAAGAAAAAGGAAATCTGAGGAAGAAGAAGTGGGGGAATTTAGCAGTTTTCACGAGTATACCTTCGGGGACGTGAACGTTAACTTTCCAGTTTTTAACTTAAACATAAATATAAGTCCCTTTTTATTTAAATAAAAACAAGTCTTTATAAAATGAATGTTTTAATAATTGATTTATGAGTTGTATGTTTTATGTTACTTAACTTATTGAAATGAACTCTTAAGTTAATTTAAACTAAATTTAGAAATGTATTTAAGTGATGAGTAAAAGGACAAGATGTTTAAAGTTTATGTTAATAATGGTTAAGGAATTAATAAAAGATAATGGTTTATCTTATAGTAATTGAGTTAATTAAGTTTATAAAAGTAATTAGGGAATAATTAATTAGTTTAATTAATCAATGATTAAGGATAAATAAATAAATAGTTAAGATATTAAAATTTATTAATTAAAAGTTAATTACTTAATGTAAGCAATTAAGGGAAAATCAATTAATGAAAGTAGTTAATGGACAATTACCCAATGAAATTAATTAAAGGATAATTAATTAAGGGATAATAAATTAATATAAGTAATTAAAGGTAATCAATTACTTGAAGATAACTACGTAATTAAAGATAATGTAATGATTAAAATTGATCAATGAAATGATTAAAGAATAATTAAATCAAAATAATTTGTAATTTATCGATGTGATTAACCAGGATTAGAAATTCATAAGTAATTAATCTAATTTGAATAAATCAGATAATTAACTGATCTTACTTATGAATATTTTGGATTCTATTGGATGATTTGATTGTTTGATATCCTTGATATATGATGCTTTGTGATACATCCTGATTTATGTTGCGATCCGTAATTTATTATCTGTGACCTTTATATATCGGTGATCTGTGAATAAACGATAAGTGTTATAGTTCATATCGCTTATCAACTATATTCCTGTATTCTGATCTGTGATGATTGTATGATGTTGCACTACTGTGTAAAACCCCTGGACTACACTTTTACACACACAAATATGGATTTCACGTGGAAATCGGTTAAGTCACAGATAATTTAAATTTGATGTTTTTGAAATTGAAATTTTAATTTCAATTGATTTTGAAATTGGAAATTTGGGTTTAAAGTGAAAAGCTTTTGAAATGGAATTTCAAAGATAAAAGTTATTTTGAATAACTTAATCGAGTTTTGAAAATTTAAATAATTTGATTTAAATTTGAATTCAAGTTTGAAATTGAATCCTATGATTTGAAATTATGGTTAAAGATGATATAAAGGTGTTTGTATGAATTTAAACCATTTTAAAAGTATTGTTTGAGAATTTGGATTTAACCCAAGAACTTTAACTCGTATAAATGAATCAGATTTCCAAAATGAAAACTGTTTGTTTTAAAAGAATAAAAGCTTTCAGATAAGAAATGAAATTCCAGTTTAATTAAAGGAATTTCAAGATTGAATTGAAAAATGGTTTTCTAAGTTATGAACGAAATTGTTTTGAAAGCTATGAATCGAATCTATTTATTTTTAACAGATTTAAAATGATGATTTGTTTAACCCATTCGAAATGAAATTGTTTTGAAAGCTATAAGTTGAATCTTTGTTTTTAAAGATTTAACGAGTTAATCCAATTGAAACGGAAATTGTTTTGGAATCTGTGAATGAATTTTTGTGAAACTGGGTGGCTTTATGAAATAAATCTTTTTGTTTAAAAAGATTTGAAATGGTAATCGATTGAAACCATTTAAAAATAAGTTGAATTATTAAGTTGTGACTTAATTGAAATCACATATCCATATCTTTTTAAATATTGCGCTCACTATTCGGGTTAGCCAGGAAAAGACCTTTGTGTCATATAACTCATTCCGAATAGTGATACGTCGTATATGGATCGCATTTGAAGACCGGTGTTGAAGTCCGGATATTCATGAGAATGAAAGGATAACTCGTCGATTGTCTTTGCACTGGGTAGCTCCTGGTATAGAGATCCCCTAAGTGATGGGAAATCCGATCGGGATTGTGAATACCCGGAATTGCAAGGGCTTCGTAAGAAGTGCCTTCGGTTCTGTTCGAACCCGGAACAGACTTGTATGGTTAAATGTCTGACATTACATTTTGAGATATAAAGCTGATTTCTTTCAAATACATTTCTGTTTGGTGGCGGAGAATTTATTCTCTTAGTGTAACACCCTTCTCTGAGACGTACGGGCTCAGAGGTTATGTAGTTGAAGGTTATCAGCGATATATTCCCAATTTGGTAATGTGACATGCTGAGTGTTGCTGTGAGATGATCATTGTTTGATCATTTGTGATATGATCATTTGTTTGATCATTTATCTTTGTTATCATTGCTTTGATCATCTGTTGACCCAAAGCATGGCTTTGTGACAAAGCGTAGCTTTGTGGACGAGACTTCGTCGAACCTCACAACCCGGTAATGGTCGAAACAGGAATTGTGCGGCAAGGTTTCAAGGGTAGCTTCCCTAGGGTATGACCATTCCTTCTAGATAAGGGTAGTATCATGGTATGGAGCCCAGATACTTACTCATGTGGACACACTTTATTTATTATGTGTGATGTTGGTTTCGAGGCGCCTCGGTTAAAGGTCCCAAAGGACCCGGGGTGGCATATCTGAGGTTTTGTATATCCCCTGGGAAGGGGGGTAGCCGGCCTTGTTTGGCAGAGAGCGGTTTGTCTCTCGGAGCGTCCCGCCAGAGGCATTCTTTCGTGAATAGGAAGTTCCTTGGCCTGACCATTTGTTGGAAAATCCATTCATCCAATACGGGCCTTGTACGGTTTTAGTTGTAGAACCTGCCATCTACTTATGGTGGCGCCCCACTATTTGGATGGTAGCTATAGTAGGCATAGTTCGAAATGTCTATGTTGGCTAAGATTTATATTCTACTTTCGAAATGTATTTCCACACTATGCACTAATAATAATATCCAATGATTTGATTTTTGCGTAGTAAGCATCTTTGACTATCATAAGGAGAAATCTCCTCCAATTCTGCGTTTGCATTGTGTGTGTGGCGGGAGACCTTATGGTAGTTTCATTTTCCAAAAGCATTGCGAATTGACTTTAAAATTCTCTGCTATTTGTTTTTAAAGATAAACTGTTTTTGTTGCTCACACCAGTCCCATGACTGATCCGGAGTTTATTGTTTCTTTCCTAAACTCTGGATGCTCAAAATTTTTCTACACGGGCAGTCTAGAGTTGGGTTTTTCAGATAGTCAGAATTAGTAGATTTTCTGGAGCTAGTTCAGTCTTTGGATATGGACCGCACTTGCTTATCTTTGTGCATCGTTATTGAGAGTTCAAGCTATTTCTGGATTGGCGTTTTGGAGATGGAGATTATCCGCTGCTTGTGTTATCATTTTCTTTTCCACTGCTATTTATTGTATCATATCTCTGATGTATATTGATATTCATTGTATCACTCTGTTGTATCTGATATTGTATCAGATATTGTATATCAATGTATTATTCATTTCTTCCGCTGTGTTATTTACTTAACTGTGTTATAAGCTCCGGCGACTCGGATTTGAACGGTCGAATCTACGGCATTCGAGTACGATGTAAAGTATGGATGTCGATTTTCGAACGTGAAAATCCGTACTCGTTACATTTGGTATCAGAGCTAAGGTTGAACTTTAGCTCAGGAGTATAACACGTTTAGTAACTCATTAGAGATAGGGTGAAGTATCCCTAGAATGAGTATATCCCTAAGATATCAGTTTGAACGCCTCAGTAAATTCTCTTTCTATCCACTAATAGTGAGTATGAGTGCAAGAATAAGACGAGATAGGGGACAAGGGCGTACGACTATAAATGGTCAATACCCTGCAACAGTGGAAACAACTTTCTTATTAGTCTTCTTTGATTCGTCTTTCCAGATTCTTTTGACTGCTTCGTACCAGCTACAAGAAGAAGTTTCGGTGCGATGATGTACCTACGAATTGTTGAAGGAAATTTTTACTTCGTATCTGGTGTTTGAGGAATTATAGGAGATCGAATCTGTCTATATCTGTGTTATTTTTCGTGACTGCGAATTTCGAGGACGAAATTCTTTTAAGGGGGGAAGTTTGTAACGACCCCAGATTTTAATTTAATTTAAATTAATAATTTGTTGAATTTTTGAATTAAAATTGTATAATTTATTATAAATAGAAGCGAGTTTCCCCGAAGCTTGAATAAATTCTATATTAAATCATTTAAATTTATTTATATATATATGTATATATATTGGATTTGAAATAAAATCTTAAATAAATGGTTTTAAAAATAAATGTAGAGTTAGATAATAATAGAATGTCTTTACAAATGAATTCTTATTTTTGAATAGAAATTGTCATTTCAAATTACTTATAAATATATATACAAATATGTGTGTTTTGAAAGAAGCTATGGTTTGAAATAGTAATAAGTAAATTAAATATTTGATGGTTAAGTTTAAAATAAAAGTGGAAATAAAATTATATATATATAAGATAACTATAAAGTAAATAAATTTGATAAGATTTAACAACAAAATAAAATCTAGAAATTTATCTATATTTTGAAAATGAACATATATAGTTTTATAAAATAAAAGTCAACAACATATTAATGAATTTTGTAAAAAAGAAAGTAATAAAACAAGAAAATAAGATATGCATGTAAACTAAAATAGAAACATATGTACTTGAGGCTATCATCTCAGCCGAAATAACAATCAATGAAATGATTCCTGTAAATAGAAAAAGAAACATATGTACATTGTATAATATCTTCTCAGTACAAAGTATGGCTGAAGTAAACAAAAGGATAAGGCTGTAGCTTAGAAAATAAAGTAAAAACAAGTACAAACAAAACATCTCAGCCATAATGCTAGCATTAACAAAGGACAACTCGAATTGTTTCAAAATAGATTTCAGCCACCGTATTAATAAAAAAAAAGAGAAAAAGAGGAGAAGATCTTGTTGTACAAATATACACCCTGTAAACCTCTTCTTTATATCAAGCCTTTTTATTTTATTTCGTCCATCTTAAACTTAAACAAATGCAAGAACAAGTTTCAGCTTTAACTGGAAAATCAAACAATTGAAAAACAAAGATAATCTCCAATCTTAAAACTTGGAATGATCAACTCAGCAAACCTGGAATCAAGGCAGGCTCTGTTTTCAAGCATTCCAGAAAGATCAACATCAAGTTTTCAAACTTCAGATCAAAAACAAATGCAAGCTTCCACATTCAAATCATTTTCCAGGATTTAAAAATAATAATAATAGAAGTTTCAAAACCTGATCCTTTGTTCTTTGTTCTCTGCCCTTACTCATAGGTGAGCAAACTTTTAAAACCATATGTACTTTGATTTGCATGTGATCAGTGTTAGATGGTTGCTTAAGGAATATGTTAGCATGAGTGTGAAAATGCCTGAATGTGTATATATGACTGTGTATACATATATGTCTGTGTACAGACATGTCTTTGTTTAAAGTCTCAAGGTTTAAGCTCAATTCAAGAAAAAAAATCCATATCTCTTTGAAAAAAATAACATTTAGATTATGATGTTTGAATGAAAACTGCTTATAACACTCTAATCTAAGTTTTAAAAATAAATTCCAAGTAAAAATATTTATGAGGTATTATAAAATGAAATATGAAATTAATAAATTTACTCAGATGGAAATATTGATTTTTGAATTTTCAAGTTTGCATCGTATCCTTAAATTCGTGTTGGTAAATCATGAATTTTAACATAGATATTAGGATTTTTAAGTGAGCGAGTAACGTGAATTCACGAGATGATAAGAAAATGCATATTTTTCAAATTCATTCAATCGGTGAGATTAAATTCTTGGAATTTTGGTCAAATGATGGATTCAGTGTCGAGTATGATGGGAAAAAAACTATGGAATTTTTCCTATGGCCAATTTGTTTGGAATTGATCAGATTAGGGTTTTAGCTTGATTTTTACTCGGCTTGACTGTCGAGGCATTTGCGACGTGGAAGATGGACCGAAAGCGATCACGATGGTGGGAATGGCTGCTTGAGGAAGTGATGTAGCTTGGGTGAAGTGGGCCAGTGGTTTCGTGGTCGGAGGCGTTGGGAAGACGAGAGTTTTTGGCCATGGTGGTTTTCCTGTTTGGTCGAGATACCTCATTCTCGATTCATTTAGTTTTTCGATCGATCTGGGTTCGAATGTGAGTTCGCATGGGTTCGAGTGACTGTAGCGAGACGCCACGATGACCACCGGAGGTCGAAGTCGTTGGTGCACGTGCACCGTGTATCTGATGTTGTTGGAGTAGTTGCGATGGTCTCGGGGAAATCATGGAGAAGACTCGGGGTAGCTCTCGAGTAGGAGATGCTGTTGACTCGAAGTGGAGTTCGAGTGAGTGGGAATGAACGACAGTTTTAAACTTTAACAAAAAAAGAAAAAAAAAAGAAAAAGGAAATCTGAGGAAGAAGAAGTGGCTCAAGGGAAGACTGGGGGAATTCAGCAGTTTTCATGAGTATACCTTCGGGGACGTGAACGTTAACTTTCCAGTTTTTAACTTAAACATAAATATAAGTCCCTTTTTATTTAAATAAAAACAAGTCTTTATAAAATGAATGTTTTAATAATTGATTTATGAGTTGTATGTTTTATGTTACTTAACTTATTGAAATGAACTCTTAAGTTAATTTAAACTAAATTTAGAAATGTATTTAAGTGATGAGTAAAAGGACAAGATGTTTAAAGTTTATGTTAATAATGGTTAAGGAATTAATAAAAGATAATGGTTTATCTTATAGTAATTGAGTTAATTAAGTTTATAAAAGTAATTAGGGAATAATTAATTAGTTTAATTAATTAATGATTAAGGATAAATAAATAAATAGTTAAGATATTAATTTTTTTTAATTAAAAGTTAATTACTTAATGTAAGCAATTAAGGGAAAATCAATTAATGAAAGTAGTTAATGGACAATTACCCAATGAAATTAATTAAAGGATAATTAATTAAGGGATAATAAATTAATATAAGTAATTAAAGGTAATCAATTACTTGAAGATAACTACGTAATTAAAGATAATTTAATGATTAAAATTGATCAATGAAATGATTAAAGAATAATTAAATCAAAATAATTTGTAATTTATCGATGTGATTAACCAGGATTAGAAATTCATAAGTAATTAATCTAATTTGAATAAATCAGATAATTAACTGATCTTACTTATGAATATTTTGGATTCTATTGGATGATTTGATTGTTTGATATCCCTGATATATGATGCTTTGTGATACATCCTGATTTATGTTGTGATCTGTAATTTATTATCTGTGACCTTTATATATCGGTGATCTGTGAATAAACGATAAGCGTTATAGTTCATATCGCTTATCAACTATATTTCTGTATTCTGATCTGTGATGATTGTATGATGTTGCACTACTGTGTAAAACCCCTGGACTACACTTTTACACACACAAATATGGATTTCACGTGGAAATCGGTTAAGTCACAGATAATTTAAATTTGATGTTTTTGAAATTGAAATTTTAATTTCAATTGATTTTGAAATTGGAAATTTGGGTTTAAAGTGAAAAGCTTTTGAAATGGAATTTCAAAGATAAAAGTTATTTTGAATAACTTAATCGAGTTTTGAAAATTTAAATAATTTGATTTAAATTTGAATTCAAGTTTGAAATTGAATCCTATGATTTGAAATTACGGTTAAAGATGATATAAAGGTGTTTGTATGAATTTAAACCATTTTAAAAGTATTGTTTGAGAATTTGGATTTAACCCAAGAACTTTAACTCGTATAAATGAATCAGATTTCCAAAATGAAAACTGTTTGTTTTAAAAGAATAAAAGCTTTCAGATAAGAAATGAAATTCCAGTTTAATTAAAGGAATTTCAAGATTGAATTGAAAAATGGTTTTCCAAGTTATGAACGAAATTGTTTTGAAAGCTATGAATCGAATTTGTTTATTTTTAACAGATTTAAAATGATGATTTGTTAAACCCATTCGAAATGAAATTGTTTTGAAAGCTATAAGTTGAATCTTTGTTTTTAAAGATTTAACGAGTTAATCCAATTGAAACGGAAATTGTTTTGGAATCTGTGAATGAATTTTTGTGAAACTGGGTGGCTTTATGAAATAAATCTTTTTGTTTAAAAAGATTTGAAATGGTAATCGATTGAAACCATTTAAAAATAAGTTGAATTATTAAGTTGTGACTTAATTGAAATCACATATCCATATCTTTTTAAATATTGCGCTCACTATTCGGGTTAGCCGGGAAAAGACCTTTGTGTCATATAACTCATTCCGAATAGTGATACGTCGTATATGGATCGCATTTGAAGACCGGTGTTGAAGACCGGATATTCACGAGAATGAAAGGATAACTCGTCGATTGTCTCTACACTGGGTAGCTCCTGGTATAGAGATCCCCTAAGTGATGGGAAATCCGATCGGGATTGTGAATACCCGGAATTGCAAGGGCTTCGTAAGAAGTGCCTTCGGTTCTGTTCGAACCCGGAACAAACTTGTATGGTTACATGTCTGACATTACATTTTGAGATATAAAGCTGATTTCTTTCGAATACATTTCTGTTTGGTGGCGGAGAATTTATTCTCTTAGCTTAACACCCTTCTCTGAGACGTACGAGCTCAAAGGTTATGTAGTTGAAGGTTATCAGCGATATATTCCCAATTTGATAATGTGACATGCTGATTGTTGCTGTGAGATGATCATTGTTTGATCATTTGTATTATGATCATTTGTTTGATCATTTATCTTTGTGATCATTGCTTTGATCATCTGTTAACCTAAAGCATGGCTTTGTGACAAAGCGTAGCTTTGTGGACGAGACTTCGTCGAACCTCACAACCCGGTAATGGTCGAAACAGGAATTGTGCGGCAAGGTTTCAGGGGTAGCTTCCCTAGGGTATGACCATTCCTTCTGGAATAGGGTAGTATCATGGTATGGAGCCCAGATACTTACTCATGTGGACACACTTTATTTATTATGTGTGATGTTGGTTTCAAGGTGCCTCGGTTAAAGGTCCCAAAGGACCGGGGGTGGCATATCTGAGGTTTTGTACATCCCCTAGGAAGGGGGGTAGCCGGCCTTGTTTGGCAGAGCGGTTTGTCTCTCGGAGCATCTTGCCAGAGGCGTTCTTTCGTGGAATAGGAAGTTCCTTGGCCTGACCATTTGTTGGAAAATCCATTCATCCAATACGAGCCTTGTACGGTTTTAGTTTTAGAACCTGCCATCTACTTATGGTGGCGCCCCACTATTTGGATGGTAGCTATAGTAGGCATAGTTCGAAATGTCTATGTTGGCTAAGATTTATATTCTACTTTCGAAATGTTTTTCCATGCTATGCACTAATAATAATATCCAATGATTTGATTTTTGCGTAGTAAGCATCTTTGACTATCATAAGGAGAAATCTCCTCCAATTCTGCGTTTGCATTGTGTGTGTGGCGGGAGACCTTATGGTAGTTTCATTTTCCAAAAGCATTGCGAATTGACTTTAAAATTCTCTGCTATTTGTTTTTAAAGATAAACTGTTTTTGTTGCTCACACCAGTCCCATGACTGATCCGGAGTTTATTGTTTCTTTTCTAAATTCTAGATGCTCAAAATTTTTCTACATGGGCAGTCTAGAGTTGGGTTTTTCAGATAGTCAGAATTAGTAGATTTTCTGGAGCTAGTTCAGTCTTTGGATATGGACTGCACTTGCTTATCTTTGTGCATCGTTATTGAGAGTTCAAGCTATTTCTGGATTGGTGTTTTGGAGATGGAGATTATCCGCTGCTGGTGTTATCATTTTCTTTTCCGCTGCTATTTATTGTATCATATCTCTGATGTATATTGATATTCATTGTACCACTCTATTGTATCGGATATTGTATCAGATATTGTATATCAATGTATTATTCATTTCTTCCACTGTGTTATTTACTTAACTGTGTTATAAGCTCTGGCGACTCGGATTTGAACGGTCGAATCTACGGCATTTGAGTACGATGTAAAGTATGGATGTCGATTTTCGAACGCGAAAATCCGTACTCGTTACAACTAGTGAGAGGAAGCACAATACGAGAGAAATCCTTAATGAATCGACGGTAATAACCCACCAATCTAAGGAAGCTGCGAATCTCATGAACATTCTCAGGCCTCTTCCGATTCTGGATGGCTTCGATCTTCGAAGGATCGATCAAAATGCCCTCGGAAGAAATAATGTGGCCTAAGAACTTAACCTTATTCTCCTAGAAATGGCACTTGGAGAATTTGTTGATGATGATGAAGAGTACTCAAGACAATTCTCAAGTGATTAGCATGCTCGGCTTCAGACTTTGAATAGACAAGGATGTTGTCGATGAACACAAAGACGAACTTATCAAGATATTACCAGAATACTCGATTCATAAGATCGACAAAGAAAGCAGGAGCGTTCGTCAAACCGAACGGCATAACGAGCCACTCATAAGATCCATATCGAGTGCGGAAAGTTGTAAGAGGAATGTTATCTCCGCAACTCGAAGCTGGTGAAAACCAGTGGCAAGGTCGAGCTGAGAGAAGACCTTAGCGCCACTCAATTGATCAAACATATCGTCGATCTTGGGCAATGAATACTTATTCTTGATGGTCAACTCATTGAGCTTGCGATAGTCGATGTAAAGCCTAAGAGTTCCATCGGACTTCTTCACGAAGACGACCGTGGCACCCCAAGGTGAAAAACTGGACTGAATCAATTGCTTGGACTCAAGCTCTAAAAGCTGCTTCTTGAGTTCCTTATTTTCCTTTGTAGACATCCTCGTGGGAGGATGACTAACTGGCTACGCACCTGGAATGAGATCAATGTGGAACTCAATCTCCCGCTTGGGTGGCAAACCCAAAACATGTTCAAAGACATCGGAGAAATCACAAACCACCAAAATACGAGGTGTATCATAATTATCTCGCGAGTCAAGAGAAAATAAAGATGCTTCGGAATTATCCACATTTCGAAGAACAAGTGATAGATGAGCAGACGAATCTGGATGTCGAAGATATAAAACTCTCTCAAAACAAATAATTATGGCATCGTATTGCACTAGCCAGTCCATACCCAAAATCATATCAAAACCCAAATAAGAAATAACGTGCAGATTCACATGGAAAGAAAAGCCACATAAAACAATCTCAACATCCTCACAAAGCATGCTAAGGGTTGCGGATCCCCCAATAGGATTCGCAATCCTCAATGAAGTAACAAGGCATGAAACATCCAAAGAAATAGCATCAATGAGCTAAGAAGGAGTGCATGTATTTGACATGTAAACACATTACAGAACAACAGATAATCACATAGATACACATATACAAATAATTATGGTATGTATGGTTACTTCATGTGATGAATGGTATCACTACACAACATATAATCTCAAAAGAGATAGAATAACCCATAAAACGCTAAATGTAGCGAGCCTCATATCATCGGCATTTCATAAAACATCAAATATGGTTTAGGGGTAATCCTAAACCCTTCAAATCGACAAACCCAAAACATGCACAAAGTGATCCCATCTCAAACACGCCGTAAGGCAAATATATCTCCAAAGAGGAGAATAAAATCTCAAGTAAACGCCAAAAGGCAAATCTCATATAATGTCGCCAAAAGGAAAATCTCAATAACGCCAGTGTAGGCAGTTCAAATTTCAAAGATAGAATTCCCAAGAGTTCAAATTCCCGAAAGGTAATTGCCACAAATATATATCGAATGGTTCAAAGGACCAATTTCGGAAAGGGGCGATACACTAGGGAAAATAGTCATAGAAATCATCTCAAAAGTGCTTGCACATGCATGTGGTCGAAGCCTTGCCAAGTACTATTATCTCAAATAGGTACATCGCCCGAAGGAAAAACGTCACAATGACAAATACGCCGCAATGGCAAATACGCCGCAATGGCAAACGTCTCGAAGACAAATACGCCGCAATGGCAAACGCCACAATGGCAATGACCCGAAGGTCTAGTACGGGCACGTCGTAATGACAAATGTGTCACAAACTCTCGGATAGGAACCCGAACAGTGTTAACGTGTGTCCCATACCACACGTTCGCACTAAACGGTTTACAAACCGCTAGTAAATTTCACACTCAAAGCATTAAAAAGTTTACCTCATCTCATCGGTAAACTCGACCCAAAGGTCAAAACGATCAAACAGACAATTTGGGAATTAACCGATAAGAGAAACACACGTGTCCAATACCACATGTTTTACCAAACCGTTTAATTCTCCTTCTCATTCGCTCGAAATGTGCAAAAACGTGTAATTTATATATAAGATAATTTATTTTAGAAAACAAGCTTTGAAAACCAATCTCCGAAATCAATTTGAAAAACCTATTTGAAAATTTCCCTTATTATAGAGAATAAATAGATTTTATACTTGAAAATATTATATAATAATTATTTTGAAATGCCCATTAATTTTAAAATCATTTCCAAAAGATTTGGAGAAAACCGTGTTCGAAAACGAATAAAAACTAGGAAAATCACTGAAACCGATATTCGAATTTAAGTTCAAATTAAATTCAAAAATTTAATTTTAAAATCTCCAAAATTTGGCTAGTCTATTGATAGACAAGCAAAAAAGGCTCGAATACAACAATCAAAAGGGCTGAATTGGGCTGCAAAAAGCCCAACACCCAGGCCAACATGGAGGTCAACCTAGAGGTCAAACTCTATGCCCCTTAGGTTGGCTGTCCTGTCGACCTGCCTGTCGATCCAGGGAGCAAGGTGTCGACTTCTGCGTACGCGATTTGTTCCAGGTTGTTTACAAGCTACAAACTGAATTTCCAGGCAAGTTTTGACATATCAAATGACCATAAAATTCAACCAAAATTTACAGAGATGGAGTTCAACATGCAGGCTACCAAACGCTAGAAATTCGGCAGCATTTCGTTGCCGAAATCACAAGATATAAGGGTTCAAAGATGCAACAGAAACTGATTATAAACAAGGCAAAAACTAGCTACAGAAAACTACAGACAGAAGCAAATTCTTTACAGATTCAAGCACTGGCACTTTTGTTTTGGCTAGTTTGTCAGTTTATATAACTCACCTTGCTGATTTGTTGCAAAAGCTTGAATTTTTGATGCAAAGAGGAAGCTTTTGGCAAGATTGGAGCTTCTATGAACCTGTAGGAAGCAAATATAGGACATGCAAACAATATACAGTAAAAGTTAGAAAGCTATTTGCTGTAATAAGAATTTTGTGATGAAATTGTATGATTTGGGGTTGTATACCTTTAATTTATCTCTAACTTGCAAAAATACCTGAATTTTGGTGAGTTTAATTGAAGATTGAGCTTGATTTTGTAATTTGAGAAATTTGTTTACTAACTTTTCTTTTCAGCTGAAGGAAGAAGAAGGAGGTATACAAATGAACGTACAACAACTCCTTTTTCTCCTTCTAACCAGGCTTAGTGAGGCAATGGGCTGAATTAGACCCAAATTAAAAAAAAATAAGGTGGCTTAAGTTTAAAATCAACACTTAGCCAAAATATGTGTGCATATCACATATACACGCAAATAAAATTCATTTTCTTCTTATTTACACGCATGAAAAATATGGAAACTTGTATACATGTAAAATAAAACATTTTTTATCATATAAAAAGATTAATTCTTATTTTTAAAACTTTTTTATTATAAAAATCCTTTATTTAACAAAAATGCACTTTTTTCTCAAATAAAAGAATAAAACCATGTTTTTACCTTCTAATATTCTACAAATTTTATTTTCTCACTTAAAAATTATTTGAAACAATTTTAAGACTTTATTTATAGCAAAAACTTATTTTTAAACCAATTTCTACCTTTTATTTCCATAAACCATCTTTAAAATAAAATACTCCTTTTAAAATTTATTAAAAGAAGTAGATGGGAAGTAATTAATATAATTATTGCATTTTCACTTAAATAAAATCATTTCCAATTTATTATCAACCAAAACAAAATAAAATAAATCTTAGAACTTTATTTTCACAATTTTAATTCCTAAATTCATTTTTTATATCAAATAAACAATTTAATTTCTCCAATTTTAATTTAAATCACAATATTAAATTATAACTATTGTTATAATTCAATATTGATAGGTAATCTCCAAACCAGGGTTGTTACAGAGTCACTCATTAGAGATAGGATAAGTGACACCCTAGAATGAGTTTGAGAGTATTGTGTGTGTGTATGAGAGCATATTTGTTATTGTTATAAAAACATATTGCGTTAATTGGTATGTTGAGTTTTTAATGAAATCTGATCAAGAGGTGGGATGCCACGCTATCGATAGGGATTTCTAAACGCTTGGATAAGTCATACGGACATGGTATTGATTTTTGAAGATTTGGTAAATGAAATATTTTACCTCTATTTTGTGTATATAAAGGAATAATTTTCAAAAATTTATATAGTTATAGAGTGTATTTATTTGTTTGAAAGTGATAATAATTATCACTATTGTTTGGTCAGTCATGCTTGATTAATTTAGGAGCATTGACTATTGTTTGTTGGTTGTTAATCCATGCTTATCTAGTTTATGAGCATATATTGTTTGATAATTGTAAGTACAGTAAATTGAACCCCTTATGAATTAAGTTTCACAATTTGACTATAAGATGTTCGGAGTAAATGTTAAGTTAAAGTAATCTTTTAATAAAGGTTGTTTAAAATGATCTAAATGGTTGGATAAGACATTTAGAATAAACATTTGAGAAAATTTTATTACAATAATGGAGAATTATTATAATATGAAATGATTTTGTATAAAGGTAATTTTATATAAATTTGATTTATAAAATGTGTTTTAAAAAGGATTTTTGAATTTAAACCTCGAATTTGTTTGGAATAATTTCAAAAGGTTTTTGAAAGAAAAATAATATAGTAGTACTACTGAATGTATTTATAAATAAAAATATTTTTGAAGTGAATTTTAAATGGAATGCATTTTATTTAGGGTAATTTAGGAAAAACATCTCGATTATTTTGTGGTAATCTGAATAATCTTTTAAGTGACGATCAGATGTTTGCTTAGACGAATGTTGTGGGGCGCTTAATAAATTATTCTCCTTATCATTCTACGATCAAAATGAGTTCAAATCCAAACGAACCCAAAATGAGTTTTAGAAAATAAATGTTCGAACTTATTTCATAAAATAAATATATGTATTATGTTCTCAAAAATGAGTTTTGAAGTAAAAACCTGGGAAATTGGCCTTAAGTTTCCTGAAAGGAAACTGGTTTAAAATAAAAGTTATTTTGAATAATAATTTGTTAAATGAAAATTTTAGAACTCTTGGATGAAAAAGAAATAATTTAACTCAAGTTTGGAATAGGTTAAATTAGATAGAATGGGTTGTGTAAATTATTTAGTGATATTGAGCCAACCCATGAACATTTTTCCTTAGAGAACTCTAATGTAAAGAAGATGAAGCGTTGACTCGGTTTTAAAAACCTATAATTTGTTTGGACTTCCAACTAAATTTTGAAAAAAACAAAAGTAAATAACAAATAAATAAAATAATATTTGTGTTTTGTATATACTCTTAGGATGTAGAAGGGTATTATACAAGTAAATAAAATAGAGTAAGCTTTTATTTGTTGTTTTATAAACAATTCTCTTTTTAAATATTTATAAACTTAGGTCAAAAATTATGAAAAAATTCATACAATAATTTTAGTGCTGAATAAAATAATAAGTGTAAAATATGAGTGATCTAGAAAGATATTGGTATAATTAAGAAACTAGTCGAACTAAGTACGTTAATTATATGTAGATCATTTTATTCGCATGGGTTCTGATCTAGGATTCAAATACATTCCTTTGGGGTTATTCACACCCGTCTGAAAAAGGATTTCTCACTTGATTCTTATCAGCGAACACTTGACCTAGATTCTCGGTATCATACTGAAGTTTTATATCATAATTTATGGCTATATAAAGAGAACAGAGGTCTCTAATCAAGGAAACTGATTGGAGTCCGCGGTAGGGAGGTCAAGTGAGCAATGTGAGTCCGGAAGTAGAATTCTATGTATTCAAGAAAGTGATCATAACAAATACAGTGTACGGATGATTTATATATATCATACGGGCTTGAGTATAATTATATATATTTTGTATGTGACTTACGGAAGTGTGAGTCTAAGCAAAATTCTAGATCTCGTTTGTTAGTCATTTGACATTTTGAATAATGTCAAGTGATAGATTTTTCTCTTATGTAATTTGATTAATCGATAGTGTTAGTTAATTCCTTTATGGAATTTGATTGATTTGATTTGAGTGATTGGGTGTGTAATTTTATATACCATTGTTTATATAGTTTGAATTTATAAACAGAGGTTTTTGAATTGTTGTTTATTAGGACTTAAATCCCGATGTTTTTGAAAAAGTGATTTTGAAAGAAATTATGAAAGAAATAATAAAAATACTGTTTTGAAAAAATATATTTATGAAGTGTTATTCTTTCAAAAAGTTTGAAAAGAATATTTTTTTGAAGTGATTTTTCAAATGTATTTTTTATGGCTAAATTTGGGAAATTGGGGGTTTTTCGATTTCGAAAGACTCACCAGGTATATTTATTTACACTAGTTGTTCTTTTAGGAGGAACCGAAATACCAATAGATGCTCCGGGTTGTTCGATTCTAGAGTTAACCATGCTTGGGTAGGGAGAGCCCTCTCCTTGTCATAATTGATTTTAGGTTTGATACATTTCTTTTTGTATGAATTTAAAAATATTTTGAATATAAGACCTGGGCATTTAGTGCTAAAATTTTCTTTTGGAAAGATTGGATGTGTAATTTTGATTTTGGAGTATTCCCTGAATTTTGTTGCATATGGTTGATATGTTGTTTTTTGGTTGCATTTAGCTTTATTTCATGCTAGGGATGTAGGTAGATTTATATCATGCTAGTTTTTGCATGTAGGATTGTCTCAGTATTATCAGTTGCATCATATTGCCTTGTTTCTTATGAATGCTATATTGTCTATGCTATTTGAGCTTATGATAAATGTAGCTATCGTGTTGCTCTTTTGTCAGCCTGACTCTCTTTTGGATTATGTAAGTATAGGTAAGCAAGAGATTGCTATTTGATCTTTGTGCACCAGCATTTGCATCAAGATAATAAGTTGCCTGTAAAATTTAAAAGCAAAAAGGTATATAGTAGATTTAAAAATTTAAATTGTTGATGGTTTTATGCCCCAGATATGGGAGGCCACTTGGCTATTGTTTTCTTTTGATTGTTTTGGGGCCTACAGTGGTGGTTTGTAGTTTTTCTGATAATCGAGCCGTGCAAAAGAGGTGCTGTCGAAATTTTCCGTAATTTAAGGAACTTTAAGAATGTAATAACTCATTTTAATTAATAGTTTTAAACTTAAGGGTTTGGAGTCATTTTCTTCCCCGGGAATTTCGGGGTCGAAATTCTATTAAGAGGGGAGAATGTAATAAGCTAGAATTTTGGTCATTGGATTTTTAATATTTAATTATTTTTTAATATTTAAGTAATTGGATTTTTGAAATTTAATAATTTATATTCATATATAGGGATTACTTGAATATTTAAATTTGTGAATTAAATATTAATCAAATGGATTTAATCGTCTTATTTAACTCCATTTAAATCAATAGGTAATAATGGTGAATTCATTCTGTAAATTTATTTACAATAATAAATGGTTCGAATATAACAAATAATAGGAAAATCTAATTGTAAAAATATGACTTGATTTTTGATGATTTATTTTTGGTTTAATTTATAGAATTTTTCCATAATTTTTAATTTGAAAAATATTTAAAGTGTCATTTAACAATATTTCAGCAAACAAAGATATTTTTGAATTTTCTCAGAATGTAACAACCAATGTATTCTATTATCGATTTGTGACCGCGTCGCATTTTTAAACGCGACCGTATTTTTATTTTAGCATTCACAGTTCGTTCGAGAATAGAACTCTATGCAGCGTCGCACTGGAAATTTTGATTTTGAAACAAAAACATAAGTACATATGCGCATACAAACATGTTTTCTCCCATTGTCCTCTCTGCTTTTGTCCTTCATTCACAGTAAAACATAATCATTTTGTATGCTGGGAAATTTAGTATAAAAACTAAAGAAAACAAAACTTAGCCATTTTTTATTCCTTTTCATTTTTCTCCTACTTTCCCTTTTCTCCTTCTTTTCCTATTTCTTTTCCAATAGAATGAAATAATGGTCGATTCTTTAAAAATAAATAATCAAACTCCATACTCAATGAAAAATACTCAAACAAGATTTGTTAAGCTCGTATGAGCATAGGCTTCGACGTGGTAGATGTTTCGTGGAGTGCGATCGTGAGCTAAGAAATTCGCCATTTGGGGCAGCGCATTAAGGTTAAGTTTTTCAGGAGTTGTAGGTGATGAGAGGAAGTGTCATCAATTGCATTGAGTTCATGGTGATCGTTTGGAGGTGAGCGGCGACTTCATGGAGAATGCGACATTTGCATTATAACATGTCTAGCTACAGGCTACGATCAATTTGAGCAAGCCGAGCATGGGGCTTTGGGTATGGGCGTGTGGAGATCGGAGAGGGAGGGCAACTGCGAAGTTGGTTTGCCAAATGGAGGTCCGGAGCTCCGTATTTTTATGAAGGGGTTAATGATTTGGGTGTACATGTATGTACAAGAAGGATTTCTAATTTGGGAAGAAGATATGTCATGGAGGGAGATTAGAATTATAAAGTGATTAGGGTGATTTAATTATTTAATTAATTAAATATCTTATTTAATCAATATCTTGCTCATACGAGGTCCAAATTGAACGCAGTTAGTTGCGATGGACTCGTGGGATCATTATCTACGTTTTGGAGTTAGATTAGTGGAGTTTGGGGCTTGTAGATTTTTTTACTAAAATCGAACGCTCGTTCAGTTTTAGTTCAAACCGGAACGCTTCGACAATAACTGGAATTTCAGTGAGTTTACTTACCTTTAAATTAACCATATAATATCTAAGATGCTATAAATTTATTGTTGAATGCTTGATTGATAGTTTAGATATTGTTGTTGTTTGATTGCTTGTTGGATTGAAAATCCCATTTTGGAAAACAGATGACATATTAACTTAATTGCTGTGAACCCATATGATTATATATATTGTCTGCAACTATTGTTTCGCATGGAATGTTTGTAGAGAGACCATAAGGAGTTTCTCGCCAATAATTGTTATTCATTTTCTTATGTTACTTATTTTGATGTTTAGTTGTAACTAACCGTGATATTCTATTTAAATTGTTTAAGCGTCGTTATAGCAGTTTTCGCTATATCGCCAATTATTGAATATCATCTCCTAAACCCTTTGTTTATGTTGAACTTAAGCTTGTATTTCATAAAATTTGATGTTCAAAATTTATTAATCATTTTAATTAATGATATTTTAATTTAATTAATCATTTTGATTAATGACTGGAATTTAATAAATTATTGTAATTCATGATGTTTAAAATTTATTAATCATTTTTATTAGTGACATTTGTGTTTTATAAATCATTTTAATTAATGATGTTTAAAAGTAATTAAACATTTTAAATAATGATATTTGAGTTTAAGTAATTGTTTTAATTAATGATGTTTTAAATTTGGTTAATCGTTTTAATTAATGATGTTTTAATCTAATTTATCATATTAATTAATGATATTTGAATTTAGTTAATATTTTTAATTTATGGTGTTTTAAAGGTTAATTAATTGATTTAATAAAAGAGTTTAAAGTAATTCAGTTGATTTAATAGAAGTGTTTTAAAGTTGATTAATTGATTTTGTGTTTTAAAGTTAACAAATTGATTTAATAAGGTTTAAAAGTTAATTTACTGATTAAATAAAAGTGTTTTAGAAATAATTAACCGTTTAAATAAGGAAAATTGATCGATTTATTAAAAGATATTATAGATTTTATTTATTATCTTTCGGGATAATTAATGTTGGTTTAAATTTATAAAATAGATTTTTAATTTGATTTTTTTGTTTGGGAAAATTAATATGGTTTTAAAGTTATAAAAAGGTTATGTAAATTATCCTTTAGAGTGATTAATCTTTGATTTAAAATTTACAAAAGTAATTTAATCGATTTATTATCTTTTGGGATAATAAATATTGTTTTAAAATTTATGAATAATAGTTTACAAACAAATGGATCTTTTAAAATGAATTGTTTCAGATAAAGCTAAATATAAATTGTTTTGGTTTCTAATAAACAATGTTTTGACATTTGTTTTGACCTTGGTTTTAATACACTTAGAAAATAAAATTTGCCGTTTTAAAAGTATATTTTAAAGAGTGTTTTTAAAAGTGTAACAACCCACCTTTTCGTATAGTTTAAGCGGACAATCAACCTCAGATGACCTACTCAAATTGAACAGAAAGACAGATATTTAGAGGAAAATAAAGAAGGGAGAGGAAAGAAGAAAGAAGAGAGAAAGAAAACTAATCAATACAAAATCTCACAACGGAAAGAATAATCTATAATATACAATAAATCTTTACCCAAAAGAAAACTATAATTTACATACACCAATCAGAGCATACTAACTATTTCAGCCCGGATAGTTATAACAATCCGTCCTTACAATTGCTGATAAATACATCCATTAGACAACACAGTGGAGTACAAAGAAATATGTAGATACCTCTTGGACCTTCAGCTCGTCTTTTGAGCTCCGATGCATTTAAAGTGATCTGTAATATACTTGGTCTGACCCAAGCATTAAAATAAAATAACACTCGAGTCAGCCTGGAAAACCAGTGTGAGAAAGTACACCCAATTGGATTTTTAAGTTATAGAAAACCTTTAAAAATTAAGGTATCTCATAAGACCACGCCGCACATAAACACATATGGGTTTTTACCTTACGATAACGAAAACATATCATACAAAATTCTCTGATATTATAATAGCATCTAGGATACAAATATTTATTAATCTTAGCCGAAATTGTTGCATTAATTAAATTCTAGCATAATAGATACACAACTAAAACGGTAAAGGCTCGTATTGGCGAATTGATCCCCATACTATGAAAAGGTAAGGAACTAACTTCCAATGGTACATCTCTAGATAAAATGTACCAGGGTCTAACAAGAACACCTTGTACCCCTGCCACACACTGGACGACCTCTTGACTAGTAGTATCGAATATGATCACCCCTTTCGTTGATTGGGCCCCGAAGCATACATGAGTAGATAATAACCGTTCTAGATTTGAAATGAACATACCTCGATGGGAGTGACCCACTTGGCCCTACTGCATGCCCGATTTTTGTCATTTCCCGGTTGATGAGGCTCGAGGCTATGTTTTACCTTTATATAGCACTTTCCACTTGGAATTCTAATTGCCCTCCAAGAAACACTACGATGCCAACATTCAACAATACGAGTTCGTTCAGGGACTGAACGAAACACTTGAGAGCTCCGTCATCAATTCCATCATCTCAAGATGTCTTCACTTCAAAACGCTTAGGTTGGATTGAAGTGGTTTTCGGATAACATATCTAATCCTAGTCTCTTAGAAACAACTTTCGATAGTTTCCAGTAAACTCAACCCTAGTTCTTTAGGGTATAAACAGTCAAAGATAAGAGGGGAGATCACCTCCTAACCGTCAGTGGACGGATCTTCTTATCATTGTCCTAGGAGAACCAAACGAGATTTATACGCATAGTACGACATTATCGGAAATGACTGTACCATATGACTCATGTGTTTCTCCTAGATATTTCTAAAGGTACGTTTTGGGTCCATATTTAATAGTCGATTATTTAACTATCCACAAACACACATCCAAATTAGGCATTATTTCCAAAGGGAAAACCAACATTGGTTAAGCACATAAGCAACCACTAGCCTCCTTAATTAATCTTTTCATTTATTAAATTCATCATGTGAATAATTATATCAATATACTTTTACAGAGATATATTCACAAATTCCTATATTTTCAACATTTGGAAAAAAATATCCATATACTTATCTCAATGGTATAAGCATACTTATAAAACAAAGAAAGATTTCCTTTTTATAAAATTCTCAAATCATTTATAAATTCCTTTACAAATATCTAAAATCATTTATAACTATTTATAAATCCATAAAACCAATTATAACCTATTTACAAATTATTTCTAAAGTTATTTACAAAACCCTTTATAAATCTGTGCAACTATTTGTAAAATTCCTCTTATAATTCTATAAACCCATTTCCAAAATTCGTTTATAAATATCGAACCATTTATAAAACTCCTTCATCTCATAAATAATCCCCCTTTATGTCTTCAAACCGTTTCATAAAACTTCCCTCATAAACCCAAGTCTGTTAATAGAACTCTATTTATAAACCTTGAAAAATTTGTAAATAAATAATGATCATTTACTTCAAAACCACTATTACATAATAATATTTAAGAATAATAAAAATTTTAAATAAATGAATAACAATTATTAACTTTAAAGATCTTAAAATAAAAAATAATAATTTTAACGCATTGTTAAATAAGCAATAATAATTTATCTTTACCCTTATTATAAATAGTAATAATTTATTTCCAACACATTAAATATAATCCTTATTATTAATTTCAAGCCATATTTATTTTTAAAATAATTAAATTTTCAAAATATTAAAAATATTAGTAAATAACTTTTAAACAACATTAAATATAATAAATAACCTTAAAACGATATGAAATATAAATAAATAAATTTTAAAAACAATATTAAATATAAATAAATGATATAAAAAACAACATTGAATAAAAATAATCTTAAATAAATTACTTAAAAAAGACAAATAAAAGGTTGGAGTAAAATATAAATTAAATCCTTTTAAACAAAATATTTTCGACACCCAAATTCAGATCTCAAAATCATCTCCTGTCTCAAAATTTAACCCCAACTCCAAGATTAATTAATAGTATTTTTAAAATTCTAATTTTAGGACAATAGCTAATAAATGCTTAACCAATATCGATATTGATTTTTTTATAACTATTGGGTTCTTGTTTTGAACATAAATAATGTCATAACCAATATTGTGTATACATCAGATTTTATATCCAATAATTTATATAACGGGAATTTTATTGGAAATAAACCAACAATAGCGAGAAATCTCGTTGGATTCCCCCAACATGTCCCTCTACATCATAGCTTATGTATATATGTCAGCACATATATATAAATAAAACTCAACAGTGGTGAGGAATAATGTTGGATATCTCCAACCTATTCCCCTACATCACAAACTTATATAATTATATAATAATATGGGTCATCCGCTATTAGGCAGGTATATATAAAGGGTCATCCGCTCCAGGGGCGGGAATAAATCCAAACCAACTGATAAAATAGTAAATCATCCAAACATCCAGTTAATAATTTTTACCAACCATATAATATTTCTAGTTCACCAAAAAGGTGAGTTTAACTCACCAAAATTCCAGTTATCGCTGAAGCGTTCCAGTTTGAATTAAAATCTAACAGGCATTCGATTTTAACACAAATTCCTACAATCTTCATACTACTTCAATCTAACTCCATAATATAGTATTCGTCAATAGGAATCTAACGTGACTGACTACGTTCGATTTGGACCTCGTATGAAATAGTTATACATTTGATAAGATTTCACAATTTAAATAAATATATTTTATTATTAATTACAATCATTAGCGTTAATAAATCAACCTTAATTGCTTTGCTTAATCACCAGCTCGCGCTCTCGTTCAAATCAAATTTCGCCGCCTTTGATTGCATGCTGCCGCTTCTACATGCCACAAACCACCACCACACTTACACCGCCTCGTCTTTCCCTATCCAACGGCACCCTCACGACCCTCCACCGTTGCCGTTAGCTCGCTGACAAACGCCAAAAGAAGATCGCCATTGTCACGTATGGGAATTTTCGACTTTCGAAAATTCGACATCGATACTCACTTTATCGACTGCCGAGCAATCGAGTGTCGGAAACTCCAATAGTGAGGGTTTTAAGAAGAAGAAAAAGGTAGAAGAAGAAGAAAAGAGGAAAAGATAGAAGAACAACAGAACAACAACAGAAAAGAAAACAATATCAGAATCTCACATTCGCGGCGGAACAATATATAATAGACAATCAGTAATCTTTTAAACAAAGAATTTTATCAGTTTATACATACATCAATCAGAGTCAATATACAACTCAATACAACAATGGACAGTTATGTCAACTTGTCCTCATACAGAATACACAACGGAATAAATAATTTCAGATACAAATACTACGTCTCGCCATCCAGCTTGCTTCCAAAGCTCCAGAATATCCAGAATATCCTGATAACATAACTCTAGGCTGCCCGTGTGGAAATTTGTGGGCACCCAGAGTTTAGAAGGGAACAATAAACTCCGAGTCAGTCATGGTGACTGGTGTGAGATCGTAAAACAGTTTATCTTTAAAACAATGACAAGATAATTTTAAAATAAATTTCGCAATGCTTTTGGAAAATGAAACTACCATAAGACCTCCCACCACACACACAATGCAAACGCAGAATTGGAGGAGATTTCTTCTTATGATAGTCAAAGATGCTTACTACGCAAAATCAAATTCTTTTTTTGATATTATTATTAGTGCATAGTGTAGAAACATTTCGAAAGTAAAATATTAATCTTAGCCAGCATAGGCATTCCGCACTTATGCCTACTATAGCTACTATGTTCAATAGCAGGTTACCGCCACATTCCATAGCAGGTAATACAACTAAAACCGTAACGTCCCAGATTTTCGTGTTCGAAAATCGACATCCATACTTTACATCGTACTCGAATGTCGTAGATTCGAGCGTTCAAATCCGAGTCGCCGGAGCTTATAACACAGTTAAGTAAATATCACAGCGGAATAAAAAGAATATAGATATACAACATCTGATACAATATCCAGATACAATGATGATACAATGAATATCTATATACATCAGAGATATGATACAATAAATTGCAGCGGAAAGAAAAATAGATAACATCAGTAGTGGATAATCTTCATCTCCAAAGCACGATCCAGAAATAGCTCGAACTCCCAATAACGAGGCACAAAGATAAGCAAGTGCAGTCTGATCCAAAGACTGAACCAACTCCAGAAAATCTACTAAACCTGAATATCTGAAATACCAAACTCTAGACTGCTCGTGTAGAAAAATTTTGAGCATCCAGAGTTTAGGAAAGAAACAATAAACTCCGGATCAGTCATGGGACTGGTGTGAGCAACAAAAACAGTTTATCTTTAAAACAAATAGCAGAGAATTTTAAAGTCAATTCGCAATGCTTTTGGAAAATGAAACTACCATAAGACCTCCCACCACACACACAATGCAAACGTAGAATTGGAGGAGATTTCTTCTTATGATAGTCAAAGATGCTTACTACGCAAAATCAAATCATTTGATATTATTACTAGTGCATAGTGTAGAAAACAATTTCGAAAGTAGAATATAAATCTTAGCCAGCATAGACATTTCGCACTTATGCCTACTATAGCTACCATGTTCAATAGCAGGTTACCACCACATTCCATGGCAGGTAATACAACTAAAACCGTACAGGGCTCGTATTGTTTTGTTTGGATTTCCAACAAATGGTCAGGCTAAGGAACTTCCTATTCCACGAAAGAAACGCCTCTGGCGGGACGTTCCGAGAACCAACTGTTCTCTGCCAAACAAGGCCGGCAACCCCTTTTCCCAAGGGATAAAAGAAACCTCAGATATGCCACCCCCGGTCCTTTGGGACCTTTATCCGAGCGCTCGATAACCAACATCACACATCATAAAGAAAGTGTATCCACATGAGTAAGTATCTGGGCTCCATACCATGATACTACCCTTTTCCAGAAGGAATGGTCATACCCTAGGGGAGCTACCCCTGAAAACCTTGCCGCACAATTCCTGTTTCGACCATTACCGGGTTGTGAGGCTCGACGAAGTCTCGTCCGCAAAGCTACGCTTTTTCAAAAAGCCACGCTTTGGGTCAACAGATGATCAACCTATGATCACAAAGATAAATGATCAAACAAATGATCATATCACAAATGATCAAACACTGATCATCACACAACAACACTCAGCATGCCACATTACCAAATTGGGATATATCGCTGATAACTTCAACTACATAACCTCTGAGCTCGTATGTCTCAGAGAAGGGTGTTAAGCTAAGAGAATAAATTCTCCGCCACCAAACAGAAATGTATTTGAAAGAAATCGGCTTTATATCTCAAAGTGTAATGTCAGACATGTATCCATATAAGTCTGTTCCGGGTTCGAACAGAACCGAAGGCACTTCTCACGAAGCCCTTGCAAATCCGGATAATTTCCAATCACGTCCGGACTTCCCGTCACAAAAAGAGTGATATAAATCTCTATACCGGAGCAACTCAGTGCAGAGACATTCGACAGGTTGTCCTTTCATTTTCGAAAATATCCGGTCTTCATCACCGATCTTCAAATGCCATCCATATACGACGTATCACTAATTCGGAATGGGTTATATGACCCAAAGGTCTTTTCCCGGCTAACCCGAATAGTGAGCGCAATATTCAAAAACAAATGGATAATGGGATTTCAATTAAGTCACAATTTAAACCCAAACTTTCTCTTTCAAATGGTTAAACAAATTTCCATTTTAATCTTTTTAAACAAAAAGATTCAATTCACAAAGTTCACTTAATTTCATAAAGATTCATTCACAGATTTTCCAAATCAATTTCCCTTTCAATTTGATTAATTCGTTAAATCTTTAAATTAAAGATTTAACTCATAGCTTTCAAAACAATTTCATTTCGAATGGTTTAAACAAAACATCACTTTTAAATCTGTTAAAAATAAACAGATTTAATTCATAGCTTTCGAAAAGAATTCATTTATAACTTGGAAAACCATTTTTCAATTAAATCTTGAAATTCCTTTACCTAAATTGGAATTTCATTTCTTATCTAAAAGCTTTTATTCTTTGAAAACAAACAGTTTTCATTCTGGAAATCTGATTCATTTATACGAGTTAAGGTTCTTGGGTTAAATCCAAATTCTCAACTTATACTTTTAAAATGGTTTAAATTCATATAAACACATTTATATCATCTTTACTCCCTAGTTTCCAAATCATAGCTTAATTTCAAACTTGAATCCAAATTTTAAATCTAACTATTTAAATTTTCAAAACTCGGTTAAGTTATTTAAAATAACTTTTATCTTTGAAATTCCATTTCAAAAGCTTTTTACTTTAAAGCCGAATTTCTAATTTCAAAATCAATTGAAATTAAAAATTTCAATTTCAAAAACATCAAATTTACATTATCTGTGACTTAACCGATTTCCACGTGAAATCCATATTTGTGTGTGTAAAGGTGTAGTCCAGGGGTTTCACACACAATAGTGCAACATCAATCATCACAGATATATCGATAAGCGGTATAATCGATAACGCTTATCTTCATTCACAGATTCATAGATAAAATAAATTTATCAATCACAAAGATTCACTATTACAATTCGATGTGGGTTTCGGATAACCAACTGGAATCCGACTCCCTGTCGCATCGAAATTCAAATGTCGTTTTACGGGCAAAGGGTTTCATATTAACATAGTAATATATCACAGAAATGGAAAATCTCAGATCACAACATAAATCAGGATGTATCAAACAATTCAACAATCAATAGAATCCAAACATTCATAAGTAAGGTCAATTTATACCTGATTAATTTAAACAGATTAATTTCTTATGAATTATTAATACTGGTTAATTAATTGTTAATAAATTATAAACCATTTTTGATTAATCACATAATTAAATTTTTAATTACCTTGATAAATTTATCTTTAAGTAATTACATAATTAATTCTTTTAATTTAATTACACAAGGTAATTAGCTTTCAAATCATTTATACAAAGTAATTAGCTTTAATTTAATTACACAAAGTAGTTATTTATCAATTATCATTTAAAACTTGACTTGTATAAAATTTTAAAAACTATTTCATTCTGAACCCAGGAAATCTCGAGTCAAACCCGAGTAAAACCATCAAATACCCCGAGTTATTCCCCGAGTCAACCAATTTCCCATCTGCTTCGAGTTTTTCGTGAATTCCCTCGAGTTCTCCCCAATGCCAACTCTTCTTCCCCAAAGCCTCAAACACCACCTGACACCAACGTGCACGTGTACACCGGAGTTCGCCACCCAGACCATCGACGACTGCTCCCCTCAAATCAGCGACTACCTCCTGAACTCAACCCATCACTTAGCCTCGACGAATTCGCCCTGGAATCGAAACGAGCATTCGAGATCACTGGAACGAAATACTCCAATAGAAAATCACTTCACCGCCGACGCATTCGATCACCAGAGCCCACGCGAGTCTGACCAGACCTCCGCCACTCACCCACGAAGCCATCCCCATAGGTGCGATCGCCCAGATCACCGCGATGATGACGCGATTTGCTCGTAAACAATAGCAAACCAAAACGAACCCAAAACCCTAAATCTCCCTCCACCGATCACCACGACGACCAGAAAAATCGTTGTTCTTTTTTCCCAACCTCGGCAACCTCCAACTAAGCTTCCTCCTCGATTGCGTGAATTATCATTTCTCCGATCGACAGAAATTGATAAAAATACCATCTCAGTTCATCTTTGAACTTCTCGAAACATACTTAACCAAAATCTTCCATTTTTGTATCAAAAATCATATTTTTTAATGGTGATTCCAAATATATACTTGATTCAGCAGTCCATTATATTTGATTTTATCATGTATAAGTGAATTTATCTGTGTTATGATGTTTTCAGAGCTATCTTAACTCATTTTCCTGGAAATAATTTTATTAACTCAAATTTAAAATCAACAAACATGTCAAGTTTTAAATCTTTCAGCCTAACCAAGTTCATAAGATTTTACATCTGGGTTTTGATTGAACTTGATGCTCTGAAACTAGAAGACAGAGGTGGTTTTAATATAACTGGCATTCACTTCTCCAGATAATTATACACAGAGGAGATGTAGCAATTCCAGACCTCAGTGTTAACAAGCAACAATTAAATATACTTGGTTAAATTTTTTAAAAATTTGTTTACTCACATAATGTTTGACAAAGCAGTAAAAAAAAAAAGAAATGCCTAACAGACATGCACACAACCATTTTCCAATTTAAAGACATTCATGCAACATCCTTACTCAATTGATTATCACCAAAAATCAGATATCAAGCAAAATAAAGGTTAGAGTTTTGCTCACAGGTTTTGATGAAAACAGAGAACTGGAGTTTTAAAGTCTGGAAAAGGATCTGCTCTTTTGGAAGCCTTGATTTTAATCTCTCTAAGTTTGATCTGAATCTTGTTAGTAGAGTTGTTTTTACTTGTTTGGAAAATCTGCAGTTGATCTTCTTCTCTTCTTTTCTGTTTTGTTGTATAAACTGAATTCGAATTGGTAAACAAATGGTGATGTTTGTTTCTCTTTTTATTTTTATTTTCTTCCAGGCTTTGCTTATTTTTTTCTTTTGTTTGAACGAAAACGAAATGAAGTGGTTTGATATCTAGGAGATGAGTTTGCAGGGATATCACTTAGTTTGTACATGGGTGAAATGGTCCTAAGCAAGCTTGAATTGACTTTGTCCCCTGCCTTGTTTACAGCCTACATACTTGTATTTAATGCTTTGTACAACAAGCACGGCTGAAGAGATATGCTAAGGCTTGCTTTACTTAACTTTGTACAATCGAATATATAGTTTGTTCGGCTGTACCTGTTCGAGATCTTTATGGTGGCTGCAACTTTATTTTGTTTGTTATTTTTACTTTGTTTTGAATTCTTTGGTTTGTATACAAGTTCTTATTCTAATATGTTGTTACTTCATATGCTTATTTGTCTTGTATTTGTTTTTACTCCTATATGTACATAACATAACTTACTTGCCTTTACTTAATCTATTTTATTATTTTTACTTTAATACCAATTATATTGTATTTCTCTATATATTTATTTTATACTTGGGTCAATGTATATACTTAAAAATATATTTTCAAACCATTTATATTTTAAGATTTTTAAATTCAATGTATATATATACATATACCAATTCACTCATATCTATTCCATATACATTCATATATACAATATTATTAAATTTAAATAATTTAATCCAAATTTAGTTGGATTCAGGGAAACTCGCTTACTTTATCAATTTAATTTTACAATTTTTATTCAAAAATTCAATAAATTATCGATTTAAATGAATTTAAATCTGGGGTCGTTACAAACTTCCCCCCTTAAAAGAATTTCGTCCTCGAAATTAGCAGGCACGAAAATAACACAGATAGACAGATTCGATCTCCTATAATTCCTCGAACTAACGATACGAATTCCAAACTGAAGTCGGAATATCTCAGAATACATACCAATTCGTCCATCTTCGGACTTTGGTATTCACAAGAAATTTCAATAGAATTTCAAAATTTGGTTTTCAAACGATATCGTTTTAATTGATTCAATTCAATGTACCCTCATATTTTATTAGTCAATTTAATTCAATTTCAAATTCCAATTTCAAATTCATTAAGGTTTAAATCCAAAAGGCTGATAAGAAGTCGATGAAGATACGAAATAAGAATCTCCTACAACGGTTCGTAGAGCCATTATCACACCGAAACTTCTTCTTGTAGCTGATACGAAGAAATGAAAAGAATTGAAAAGACGAATCAAAGGATATTGATAAGAAAGTTGTTTCCACTGTCGTAGGGTATTGACCATTTATAGTCGTATTCCCTTGTCCCCTATCTCGTCTTCTTCTAGCACTCATATCAACTATCAGTGGATAGTAAGAGAATTTACTGAGGCGTACGGATGGATATCTGAGGAATACTCATTCTAGAGTTTACTTCACTCTATCTCTAATGAGCTACTTAACGTGTTATACTCCTGAGCTAAAGTTCAACCTTAGCTCTGATACCAAAATGTAACGTCCCAGATTTTCGCGTTCGAAAATCGACATCCATACTTTACATCGTACTCGAATGTCGTAGATTCGAGCGTTCAAATCCGAGTCGCCGGAGCTTATAACACAGTTAAGTAAATATCACAGCGGAATAAAAAGAATATAGATATACAACATCTGATACAATATCCAGATACAATGATGATACAATGAATATCTATATACATCAGAGATATGATACAATAAATTGCAGCGGAAAGAAAAATAGATAACATCAGCAGTGGATAATCTTCATCTCCAAAGCACGATCCAGAAATAGCTCGAACTCCCAATAACGAGGCACAAAGATAAGCAAGTGCAGTCTGATCCAAAGACTGAACCAACTCTAGAAAATCTACTAAACCTGAATATCTGAAATACCAAACTCTAGACTGCTCATGTAGAAAAATTTTGAGCATCCAGAGTTTAGGAAAGAAACAATAAACTCCGGATCAGTCATGGGACTGGTGTGAGCAACAAAAACAGTTTATCTTTAAAACAAATAGCAGAGAATTTTAAAGTCAATTCGCAATGCTTTTGGAAAATGAAACTACCATAAGACCTCCCACCACACACACAATGCAAACGCAGAATTGGAGGAGATTTCTTCTTATGATAGTCAAAGATGCTTACTACGCAAAATCAAATCATTTGATATTATTACTAGTGCATAGTGTAGAAAACAATTTCGAAAGTAGAATATAAATCTTAGCCAGCATAGACATTTCGCACTTATGCCTACTATAGCTACCATGTTCAATAGCAGGTTACCACCACATTCCATGGCAGGTAATACAACTAAAACCGTACAGGGCTCGTATTGTTTTGTTTGGATTTCCAACAAATGGTCAGGCTAAGGAACTTCCTATTCCACGAAAGAAACGCCTCTGGCGGGACGTTCCGAGAACCAACTGTTCTCTGCCAAACAAGGCCGGCAACCCCTTTTCCCAAGGGATAAAAGAAACCTCAGATATGCCACCCCCGGTCCTTTGGGACCTTTATCCGAGCGCTCGATAACCAACATCACACATCATAAAGAAAGTGTATCCACATGAGTAAGTATCTGGGCTCCATACCATGATACTACCCTTTTCCAGAAGGAATGGTCATACCCTAGGGGAGCTACCCCTGAAAACCTTGCCGCACAATTCCTGTTTCGACCATTACCGGGTTGTGAGGCTCGACGAAGTCTCGTCCGCAAAGCTACGCTTTTTCAAAAAGCCACGCTTTGGGTCAACAGATGATCAACCTATGATCACAAAGATAAATGATCAAACAAATGATCATATCACAAATGATCAAACACTGATCATCACACAGCAACACTCAGCATGCCACATTACCAAATTGGGATATATCGCTGATAACTTCAACTACATAACCTCTGAGCTCGTATGTCTCAGAGAAGGGTGTTAAGCTAAGAGAATAAATTCTCCGCCACCAAACAGAAATGTATTTGAAAGAAATCGGCTTTATATCTCAAAGTGTAATGTCAGACATGTATCCATATAAGTCTGTTCCGGGTTCGAACAGAACCGAAGGCACTTCTCACGAAGCCCTTGCAAATCCGGATAATTTCCAATCACGTCCGGACTTCCCGTCACAAAAAGAGTGATATAAATCTCTATACCGGAGCAACTCAGTGCAGAGACATTCGACAGGTTGTCCTTTCATTTTCGAAAATATCCGGTCTTCATCACCGATCTTCAAATGCCATCCATATACGACGTATCACTAATTCGGAATGGGTTATATGACCCAAAGGTCTTTTCCTGTAATAACCCGGATTTTTGGACATCAGGAAATTGGATAATTATATGATTTTAACTATTGAAAACACTGATTTATAAATTGAACAAATAAATCTGATAATAAATATTTATATCTGAATTTTTCAAAACAAATAAGATAAGTGTTTGATTTTATATATATATGAAAAGGATTTAATTTGGATTTGAATTTGAAATTCAAATATAAATATCTTAAAAATAAATTGGATTTGGAAATAATATATGTATGATTTTATTAGTATTTAGTTTTAAAAAATATTCTTTGTAATCATATAAATATTAATATAAGGAAATATATTTAATAAGGATAAATTAATAAAACATATACATAAATATAAGCTAAATATAATGTGACATATAAATTATATAAAAGACATTTTTATCATAAAAATTACAAATGTAAGTGTTTTAAACATGGAAAGTAACAAGTGTAATAATTCTAGTATGAAATTTAACAAGTGTCACTTTTATTTTTACTTTTGAGATAATTAATAAAAATAAATTCAAGACTACATAAATACCACATCTCCTACCTTTCTCGTTTTTCTTTGAACAGCAAGTTAAGTTAAAAACCAGAAAACAAACTTGGATTCATTTAAAACCTGAAAGCTATAGACCATCTCAATATCAAAGCAACAAATCAAACTTTCTCAAATTATCACACAAGTATATATTCAACTCAGTAAATCAAGTGCAGTTTTCAACTTCAAACAACAAAGTTGCAAATCAATACAATCAAGTCTAGATAAAACATCATCTTCAACATCTAACAGATCAGGTTTCAGATCATCGTCAGAAAAAAAAAGCTATTCCAGGATATAAGGTGAGTAAACTTGGAAAATTTGATAAATCTTGAACTAGTATGCAATGACCTTATAAGTATGATCTGAATTATGCTATGCATGTTGTTTAAAAATGATTTTAAGTATATATATGAGTGTGTGTTAACAATTATACCTGACTGGAACATGAAAAGTAAGTCTCTGTTCAAACTAAAAACTGTGAGTAAACTGTTTTTACTTTAATCTGTTGAAAACTGATGCATATGAGTAAACTACTGTTTTTAAAACTTAATCTGGTTTAAATATTGATGTACGTGATAATCCTTGAAGTTATGGATGTAAATCATGTTTGCATGTGTGTATATCTGAAGATCTAATGATGTAGGTCTGTATATATGAATATACTACTCTGTTTAAAAGCTTACAGGCTTTAACAATTTAAGAAATTGAAATCCTCATCTCTTAATCCTTTTCAGGATTTGATGTTGAGACAAAAATTGTTTGAATCAACATGATCTTAACCTTAAAAATATTTCCAAGTGTAAATAGTTAAAAATCTCCTGGTAAGATTTGAAAACACAGTAAGAATTCAAAAGTATGAAAAATTCGAACACCTAGATTTATTGGTTCATTTCCATGATCTGATTTGTTATAGAAAACCATGATTTTTAGTAGTAATATCAATATTTTTAAATGAGTTTTTGGGTGGGAATTGCGAGTTGAACGGAAATTGGGTACTCATCAATTTCCGGCGATCGAGGGTTCTGGGGATGTCGACTTCGTTGCTGGAGCAAGCTTGTTGCTCGAGGAGCTCGGGAAAAATGGTCTTTGATTTTTCAGATTATCGTGGCGACGAGACGGTGGCGAAGTAGGGTTTAAAACCCCAACTGGGTCGATGTTGGATTCGTGGCCAATGCGGCGAATTCATCGTGATGAACTCGATCGGAGGTGGGGGAAAAGCAGCGTGGGTCTTCGACGAGGGTCTGGACGCAGTGGCAATGTTTCAGGTGGTCGGAGGCGATGGTACGAGGTGGATTTGTCGATCAGTGTTTGGGTTCCAGTGGTTTCGAGCTGTTCGATTTTGATATCCTAGCGATCTCGTCGATCTGGGTTGCAGGAATCATCGGCGTGGTCGTCATCGGTGTGTGGGCGATCGCGAGGTTGGTCGGAGGTGGTTGGTTCATCGGTGCACGTGCACCGTGTATGTGTGATGTTTTGGGTAATCGGGGAAGATGAAGTTTCCTCGGGTTAGACTCGTAGTCGTTGTGGGTTTGACTCGAAGAAAGAAGGAAAGTGGATGACTCGAAGGAGTGCTCAGGGGAAATGATGTTAGGCTCGGGTATTGTTTCGAGTTTGTGAGTGTTTTAACGTAGCAATTTTAAGTTAATTAATTAAAGATTAATTTAATTTGTAATCAAGGGTTGTTAATTAGATAATTGGAGATTATTAATTAATTGATTAGAGATTAATTAATTAAATAATTAAATTGTGATTAAGCATTATTTAATTAAGTAATTAGAGGATATTTAATTACTTAACAACATAAATTAAGGTGATTAATTAATAAATAATTAATTAATGTGATAAATTAAGGATGATTAATGAATGTGATTAATTTAAAGTAATTAATTATGGTATAATTAATTAATGAGAGTAATTAAGGGTTAATTAATGGTTAAAGGATAATTAATTTATGTAATTAATTAGAGAATTTAATTACTTAATGTAATGATTAATTAATATAAATAAATTAAAAGATTAGTTAATTAATAAAAGTAATTAAAATTACTTAAGGTAAGTAATTAAATGATAGTTAATTAAATTGATTAATTAAAGGTTAATTAATTAATGTAATTAATTAAAGAATAATTAAGTAATTAAAGGTTAATTAATTAATGTAAGTAATTAAGAGTTAATTAATTAATGAGTTAAATTAAATTAATTATTAATTATGTGAAATAAATCTTACTTATGGATGATTGAGTAATATTGAATGCCTTGGATTATTTGATATATCTGATCTGTGATTGTAATGTTCTGTGATATGAGATGTTTCGAATGAATTGTGATAATGTAAGTTATTTATCTATGATATAATTGCTATGTGAATATGGTATCCTGAATTTAAATTTAATTGTTTAACTTAAACATCTTAGCTTAAAAAGGATAACATTTGAATTCGAAGAGACCGGGGTCGGATATCAGTAATATCCGAAACCACTTCGATTTGTGATCTGCTATAAATTCTTTGTAAATTTGATTATAGAATCAAATAGGCTGGAATGGAATAAATTAAGTAACATGACTATTTTAACTAAGTAACGGTACTTAGATATTGTTGTGTGAAAATAAGTGTTGATTATATGAGTTGTTTACTTGTAGTAAAGTACGAGTTACCCCGGGTTTAAAAAAGTTCTATGAATTGAAATTTCATGTTAGATGAGTTTACTCACGCTGGTTTCCAGCCTGACCCGGGTGTTACTTTGATGTAATGCTCGGGTCAGACCGAGTATTACAGATTTTTAGGTAAGGACGTTCTGGAGCTCAAGAGGCGAACTGGATGGCAGGAACGTATGGAGTGTGATATATTGTTATTTATTTGGACGAGTTATTTTAAATGTCCAGTGATTGTGAAATGTTGTAACTCTGATATATTAAAATGTAATTGACTGATACAGTTTTCTTTATATAACTGATATTATTATTTGATATTGTATTTTAATCCGCTGCGAATGTGAGAATCTGTGTCTTGTTCAGTTTCTTTCTTCTATCTCTTTTCTTTTTCTTCTAACTATCTGGAATTTTCGGGTTCGAAATTTCCGGGTCGTTACATTTCCCGGCTAACCCGAATAGTGAGCGCAATATTCAAAAACAAATGGATAATGGGATTTCAATTAAGTCACAATTTAAACCCAAACTTTCTCTTTCAAATGGTTAAACAAATTTCCATTTTAATCTTTTTAAACAAAAAGATTCAATTCACAAAGTTCACTTAATTTCACAAAGATTCATTCACAGATTTTCCAAATCAATTTCCCTTTCAATTTGATTAATTCGTTAAATCTTTAAATCAAAGATTTAACTCATAGCTTTCAAAACAATTTCATTTCGAATGGTTTAAACAAAACATCACTTTTAAATCTGTTAAAAATAAACAGATTTAATTCATAGCTTTCGAAAAGAATTCATTTATAACTTGGAAAACCATTTTTCAATTAAATCTTGAAATTCCTTTACCTAAATTGGAATTTCATTTCTTATCTAAAAGCTTTTATTCTTTGAAAACAAACAGTTTTCATTCTGGAAATCTGATTCATTTATACGAGTTAAGGTTCTTGGGTTAAATCCAAATTCTCAACTTATACTTTTAAAATGGTTTAAATTCATATAAACACATTTATATCATCTTTACTCCCTAGTTTCCAAATCATAGCTTAATTTCAAACTTGAATCCAAATTTTAAATCTAACTATTTAAATTTTCAAAACTCGGTTAAGTTATTTAAAATAACTTTTATCTTTGAAATTCCATTTCAAAAGCTTTTTACTTTAAACCCGAATTTCTAATTTCAAAATCAATTGAAATTAAAAATTTCAATTTCAAAAACATCAAATTTACATTATCTGTGACTTAACCAATTTCCACGTGAAATCCATATTTGTGTGTGTAAAGGTGTAGTCCAGGGGTTTCACAGACAATAGTGCAACATCAATCATCACAGATATATCGATAAGCGGTATAATCGGTAACGCTTATCTTCATTCACAGATTCATAGATAAAATAAATTTATCAGTCACAAAGATTCACTATTACAATTCGATGTGGGTTTCGGATAACCAACTGGAATCCGACTCCCTGTCGCATCGAAATTCAAATGTCGTTTTACGGGCAAAGGGTTTCATATTCACATAGTAATATATCACAGAAACGGAAAATCTTAGATCATAACATAAATCAGGATGTATCAAACAATTCGACAATCAATAGAATCCAAACATTCATAAGTAAGGTCAATTTATACCTGATTAATTTAAACAGATTAATTTCTTATGAATTATTAATCCTGGTTAATTAATTGTTAATAAATTATAAACCATTTTTGATTAATCACATAATTAAATTTTTAATTACCTTGATAAATTTATCTTTAAGTAATTACATAATTAATTCTTTTAATTTAATTACACAAGGTAATTAGCTTTCAAATCATTTATACAAAGTAATTAGCTTTAATTTAATTACACAAAGTAGTTATTTATCAATTATCATTTAAAACTTGACTTGTATAAAATTTTAAAAACTATTTCATTCTGAACCCAGGAAATCTCGAGTCAAACCCGAGTAAAACCATCAAATACCCCGAGTTATTCCCCGAGTCAACCAATTTCCCATCTGCTTCGAGTTTTTCGTGAATTCCCTCGAGTTCTCCCCAATGCCAACTCTTCTTCCCCAAAGCCTCAAACACCACCTGACACCAACGTGCACGTGCACGTGTACACCGGAGTTCGCCACCCAGACCATCGGCGACTGCTCCCCTCAAATCAGCGACTACCTCCTGAACTCAACCCATCACTTAGCCTCGACGAATTCGCCCTGGAATCGAAACGAGCATTCGATATCACTGGAACGAAATACTCTAATAGAAAATCACTTCACCGCCGACGCATTCGATCACCGGAGCCCACGCGAGTCTGACCAGACCTCCGCCACTCACCCACGAAGCCATCCCCATAGGTGCGATCGCCCAGATCACCGCGATGATGACGCGATTTGCTCGTAAACAATAGCAAACCAAAACGAACCCAAAACCCTAAATCTCCCTCCACCGATCACCACGACGACCAGAAAAATCGTTGTTCATTTTTCCCAACCTCGGCAACCTCCAACTAAGCTTCCTCCTCGATTGCGTGAATTATCATTTCTCCGATCGACAGAAATTGATAAAAATACCATCTCAGTTCATCTTTGAACTGCTCGAAACATACTTAACCAAAAGCTACCATTTTTGTATCAAAAATCATATTTTTTAATGGTGATTCCAAATATATACTTGATTCAGCAGTCCATTATATTTGATTTTATCATGTATAAGTGAATTTATCTGTGTTATGATGTTTTCAGAGCTATCTTAACTCATTTTCCTGGAAATAATTTTATTAACTCAAATTTAAAATCAACAAACATGTCAAGTTTTAAATCTTTCAGCCTAACCAAGTTCATAAGATTTTACATCTGGGTTTTGATTGAACTTGATGCTCTGAAACTAGAAGACAGAGGTGGTTTTAATATAACTGGCATTCACTTCTCCAGATAATTATACACAGAGGAGATGTAGCAATTCCAGACCTCAGTGTTAACAAGCAACAATTAAATATACTTAGTTAAATTTTTTAAAAATTTGTTTACTCACATATTGTTTGACAAAGCAGTAAAAAAAAGAAATGCCTAACAGACATGCACACAACCATTTTCCAATTTAAAGACATTCATGCAACATCCTTACTCAATTGATTTTCACCAAAAATCAGATATCAAGCAAAATAAAGGTTAGAGTTTTGCTCACAGGTTTTGATGAAAACAGAGAACTGGAGTTTTAAAGTCTGGAAAAGGATCTGCTCTTTTGGAAGCCTTGATTTTAATCTCTCTAAGTTTGATCTGAATCTTGTTAGTAGAGTTGTTTTTACTTGTTTGGAAAATCTGCAGTTGATCTTCTTCTCTTCTTTTCTGTTTTGTTGTATAAACTGAATTCGAATTGGTAAACAAATGGTGATGTTTGTTTCTCTTTTTATTTTTATTTTCTTCCAGGCTTTGCTTATTTTTTTCTTTTGTTTGAACGAAAACGAAATGAAGTGGTTTGATATCTAGGAGATGAGTTTGCAGGGATATCACTTAGTTTGTACATGGGTGAAATGGTCCTAAGCAAGCTTGAATTGACTTTGTCCCCTGCCTTGTTTACAGCCTACATACTTGTATTTAATGCTTTGTACAACAAGCACGGCTGAAGAGATATGCTAAGGCTTGCTTTACTTAACTTTGTACAATCGAATATATAGTTTGTTCGGCTGTACCTGTTCGAGATCTTTATGGTGGCTGCAACTTTATTTTGTTTATTATTTTTACTTTGTTTTGAATTCTTTGGTTTGTATACAAGTTCTTATTCTAATATGTTGTTACTTCATATGCTTATTTGTCTTGTATTTGTTTTTACTCCTATATGTACATAACATAACTTACTTGCCTTTACTTAATCTATTTTATTATTTTTACTTTAATACCAATTATATTGTATTTCTCTATATATTTATTTTATACTTGTGTCAATGTATATACTTAAAAATATATTTTCAAACCATTTATATTTTAAGATTTTTAAATTCAATGTATATATATATATATACATATACCAATTCACTCATATCTATTCCATATACATTCATATATACAATATTATTAAATTTAAATAATTTAATCCAAATTTAGTTGGATTCGGGGAAACTCGCTTACTTTATCAATTTAATTTTACAATTTTTATTCAAAAATTCAATAAATTATCGATTTAAATGAATTTAAATCTGGGGTCGTTACAAAAACCGTACAAGTCGCGTATTGTTCCTTTGGATTTCCAACAAATGGTCAGGCTAAGGAACTTCCTATCCACGATGGGTACGTCCCTGGAATAGACGACCCGAGAACCTAACCGGATCTCTGCCAACACAAGGCCGGGTTACCTCTGCAAAAATAGGTAACTACTGACACGCGTATGCCATCCCCCGATCGTAACCGATCTTCCCGAGGATCCCCGATTTCCAACAAACCACATAGATAATAATGCAGCAACCACATAGGTTAAGTATCTGGGCTCCATACCATGATACCACCTCTATCCAGAAGGAATGACATACACTAAGGGGCGCTACTCCCTAGAACCTTGCCGCATCCTTCCTGTTTCGACCATTTCCGAGGTGTGAGGCTCGATGAAGTCTCGTCCACAAAGCTACGCTTTCTACAAAGCCCTGCTTCGGGTCAAAAAATGATCAACCTATGATCACAAAGTTATAAGATCAAACAAATGATCATATCACAAATGATCAAACACTGATCATTTCACAGCAACACTCAGTATGCCACGTTACCAAATTGGGAGTATATCGCTGATAAATTTCAACTACATAACCTCTGAGCTCGTACGTCTCAGAGAAGGGTGTTAAGCTAAGAGAATAAATTCTCCGCCACCAACAGAAATGTATTTGAAAGAAATCAGCTTTATATCTCAAATTGTAACGTCAGACACACAATCCATACAAGTCTGTTCCGGGATCGAACAGAACCGAAGGCACTTCTCACGAAGCCCTTGCATATCCGGATAATTTTCTAATCACGTCCGGACTTCCCGTCACTAAGGGTGATAAAACCTCTAAACCGGAGATCAGCCGATGTAGAGTAACTCGACGGTAATCCTTCCGTTTTCAAAAATATCCGGTCTTCAACACCGGTCTTCGAATGCAATTCATAACGACGTATCACATATTCGGAATGGGTTATACGACCCCATGGTCCTTTCCCGGCTAACCCGAATAGTGAGTGTTTATTTAAAAACAAGTGTGGCATTCAATTTCATCCAATTCACAACAAATACCATCTAAAGGTAATTATCGATAGTCGGTTATTTAACTATCAATAAAGATGCGCAACATCATCAGATTCCAAATAATTTTCCAAATTATTTAATTTCCAAAAATATCTTTGCTAGATATATTATTTCCACACTTCAATCATTTGAAAACAATTTCAAATCAACTTCCACATTTCAATCTATCTTTAAAAGATAAAATCTCAAAACAGTTCATTTCATATTGGAAAAGCATTTCCATACTTATTAAATAATAAGTATTTCACAATCATTTATTTTCAACACTTGGAAAATATTCGATATACTTAAATCAAAATTAAGTATATATTTCATCCTTTAAGGAAATCATTCTCTTTCACAAATTTTATTTGAGTCAAAACGAATGTTACGTAGAACATCGTTACGACAACTCAAAATCACTAGTATAGGGATTCGAAACTTAGATAGATATATAAATCCCAATACTATATAAAAACATTTCCTTTCGGAAATCATTTACTATAACAACAGTGTTATAGTCCATCATTTCCTTATTCCTCGAAAACGTCTATTTCAACAATAAAAATGTTGAAATCTATGGTTTCGATATTTAACACGTTTTAAAACATCTTTTAAAACAATTACTTCATTTCGTAATATCACTTCTCCAAAACATATCCATTTTATAAAATAATATATTCACTGTCCAAAATCGTGAATATACTACGTTATCCAAATTCAACATTTCTACACATTTTATTTAAAAGCTTATCCACTGTCCAAAATCGTGGATAAAATTTCCTTAATAACCTTCTATATTAAATTCATCAAATTTGATTGATTGATTTCCGAATTTATAAAACAACATTTATAAATTCCATTTTCTATTTTCTATAACTCTGGTTTATAAATCTCATTTTATTAACTTCAAAAATTCACTTATAAAAAATAAGTGATTTCGGATTTATAAACAACGTTTATAAATCGCATTTGTACTTTATAACGATTTCAACTTTTAAAAAAAATCATTCATGAACAAATTCGATCAATATTCCATTTAAAGGCAAAAATCCAATTTATAAGTAAATTACTTATAAATCCTTTATTCTACAACTTCATTCATTTTTAACTTCACAATATAAATCTATTAATTTCATTCACTTATGAAATCCATTTATACTTCTTTTTAACACTTATAAAATTCGTTTTATAAGTCCAATATTTTGATTTATAAAATATCAATTTTATAAATCTTTCTATACAAATCGTTTATAGTTATTCAAAAATCCCAACTTAAACCATTTTATAAATAAATCGACTTTTATTTCAAAAACGACACTTCGGTTATATTTCACTAAAAATTATAACTTTTATAACTTTAAAATTTTACGTTTATAAATCGATTCAAAAATTCCATAAAACGTATATTTTCAAAAATCACTTTAAAAACCCTTTTAAAGTAAAAGTCGTTATTTTTACATTTCAAAACTGAATCCGATGATGCAACAGCATCAATTAGTCCATCACAACAGTCAATATCATATATCAATATGATAACAGAATATATATCAATATCTGTAAATAAGTAAATACAGTTGAGGAATCTAGTTGGATCCCTCCAACCTGTTTCCCTGCATCCAAAGATGGTAGCACAATACCCATTCCGCTCCAGTACGGAATTATCGCGGTATATAGGTTTTATAAAAATATCCGCTTACTAACGGCGCAATAGGGTCTCATCCGCTATACGAGGCGGGAAATCAATCAATCCAATATATACATATGCCAATATGTATATATTGCTATATATAGATATATATCCTACTATATCTAATATCACATCCAAACAGTCAATCATCAATCAATAACTATAAAAGAAAATCCACTTTCATTTGAGTGAGAAGATCTCACCTTGATTTTAATTCTGATTTCAGCGTTTATTTCGAATAAAATTAAACGTGCGTTTAATTTTACCCGAAATTCAAACTAGCTCCAAACGACTCCAATCCAATTGCATCACGTAGTGTTCGACGACACGACTCCAACGCACTTCGTTTCATCATTTTCCGATCTCGCAGCAAAAAGTTATCGCATTCAGAAGTTTATACAAATTTTAATATAATTAATAATTACAATTTCTTTTTTTTTTAACTTAAACCTAAACAGATCGTGGCCGTTGCTTTCACGTGAACGAGATCAGGCCGCACGAGTTCTTCTCCCACGCACGTTCAAACCCGCGCATCCCAGGTTCAAAGAGAACCCAACACGCCGCCTACCAACCCTAATGACGCGACCACCTTCCGACCTCCAGACCCCATCAAACTACCCCCACCGAAACCGCCTCCGCGAATGCCACCCACGGCCACGAGCACGGCCAGATCGGTGGTCCCACGTCTTCGAACGACGTGCACGAACGTTCGCTGTTCGAACGAGAATTGCCACCAATCCACCAACTCGATTCCAATCACCACCGTTGAGAACGTTGCTCTCGACGAGCTCTCGATCTTTGCAGTTGAAAGTTTCATCCAATTTCGCATGGATTGGGAGGAAATTGAAGGGAAGGCTCGTGAATTTCTGGCCTTCGAATTTGAAGATGGCGGCCGGTGTAATATCCCGGAAATTTTAACAATATCAATTTAATAATCTGTTGAATAATTAAATTGATATGGATAATCTTTGATAATAAGATTTGAATTTAATTTAATAATCTGATTAAATTAGTATTAATTGATGATTTTATCTTTTAAAATCTAATAAGATATTTCTATTTGAATATATATTTATTTATATATATTGTAAATAGAAGCTTTGATAAATTGGAAATTTATATTTAATTTAATCTGGACTTTTCAAAGATATTTAAATAAGTAATTTTATAGTTTTAATATACTTCAGGTAAATATTTTAATTGGTTTAAGATATTTTTTTAACTTAAGTTTAAATAAATAAGATTTACAAATTGGGTTGTTTTATTTCTTTTTAAATATTTCTTGATAATATAATCTCTTGTTTAAATTCTAAAATATGTTATTTTCAAATAACAAGTATAATGTATTATTGTTTATATGTATGAATTTTTAATGCTAAAAGGAATTGTTATTTTAAATTGAATAAATAGTGTATGTAAATATATATAACTTTTAAATTGAATCTTAGGATTTAATTTTATTTAAACTTGAATTTAAAGTTTGAAATTCAAAAGAATATATATATTTAAATTGTTTTGGATTTTAAAATATTTGTATAAACTTTTATTTATAAGTATAATTAGCTTTTGTTTTTCTTTAATAAGTAATATATATAGATAAGTGTTTAATAAATAAGAAAAAGACTTTTTAAATAACTTTTAAAATAAATAGAAATATGAGTAATTACTTATAAGACATGTGTCTTTATCTAATGCCTTGTTTTAACATGTGTTAAGTAATGAATTAATCTATGTGACAAGTGTCTTTTTATTTTCTTTTTCTTTTATTTTTATAAATCATAAATATACATGTATATAAACATTTTATCTCTTTACTTCATTTTCTTTCTAATCTTCATTTTCAAAACAAGAAAAACTCAGTCTTTCCTCTAATTAAAATCTGAAACAAATCAGAGAATCAAATACCTCAATCCAAAAACAAAAGCCTGCAAATCTTCTTCAATCAAAAATCAACCCCTGTAATACATTTAAACAATCAAAGTTTTCAGCCTGTAACAATCTCAACAAAAACAATCTGTAATCAAAATCAAGTCTAAAGCCCGTCTGCATTCTTCTCAAACCTGGAAGCCTGCATGCATGTAGATTAAAGCAATTTAAGTTTCAGCAACTCCAGTTATTAAATCAAATATGCAAAGCAAATTTCAAGAAGCATTCAAGTTAAAGTCTTCGAGTGATAAAAACTGCCTCTGTTCCTCCTTGTTTAAGGTGAGTAACAGTTTTTGTTTAAAACTAACTTAAATAAATGTAGTTGCTTGATTCTCCTGTGATAATCATGTGTGTAAGTGATGAAATTCTCTGTAATATGTAGAGATTGGAATGCATGTATGTTTTGATATGTTATTGCCTATTCTAATATGCCAGTTTTAAAATCCTGATCAAAATAAATTATTTCATGCTTAAATCCTTATGATGGCTTAAGATTAAACCAAGTATGAGTATATAACGTAGATGTTAGTTGAAATTTTATTAAATATAAAATAAAAACTGATATGTCTCTGTAAAGAAATATAACAGAGCAAATAGCTTGTAAGTGAAAAAATTCAAAAGTCTAGATTCATTATTCCAGGAGTATAAGTTGAGTTCTTATACTAAAATTCGATTTTTAAAATATAAATCAAAATTTTTAGTATAGGATTTGGAGAGCAGTTTTGTGATGAACTAAAAAGGTGAAATTGGGAAGAACTGGGAATCTAGCTGGTCTGGGGGATCGGGTTTCTATCTGAAGATAGTAGGGTGATCAGAGACTCGAGAAAAATTATCAGAAGGATTTTTAAAGCATTAAGGAAGATTGGATTTAGGATTTAAATTCCTAACCCTAGTTTTAATTAGTCTGGGTAAAAAGATCATCACGATTTCTATGATGGATCGAGTGCAGTGAGGTTTGGGAAAATGGAAGTATGGTCATGGACGAGTTTATGGCCGGAGTTTCAAGATCGCTGATGGACGGAGTGACGTGAGTGAAGTGTTGACAGGTTTTGGTGATGGTTGAGTCTTTCTGTTCCAGGTTTCGAAATTCATCTCGATTTCGATTTCGCGAGTGGATTGAAGATTGAATGATCGGAATTAGGTTGGGAGATGATCGTCGACTTGCGTACGTAGTCGTGGATGATCGGAGGCGACCGCATTTCTGGTGCACGTGCACAGTGAAACTGAGATATCTGGTGAAGTTTGGGTTTTAAACAGAGGAGTGGTTCTCGGGTTTTGTTCGTGAGAGGCTCGGAGAAATTAGGGTTGCGACTCGAAGTAAAATAAGGTGGGCTCGAGTATTTTTAGTTGTTGCCAAGTTTTTAAGAAAACTGTCTGTTTAAACTTTAAACTAAATTTAAAACTGTAAAGAATTAGTAAAACAGAAATTTAAATCAAAGATTTAAATATATGGATTCAAGTTTGGTTTTGAATCTTAGACTGAGATTTAAAATAAGTTTTATAAATTTAAATATGAATTTGTTAGCACCTTTTAAAACTTCTTTTTAAATGAGTATTTCTTTAACTTGTAAATTAAAAGAGTTTTAGAAATGTTGTTTAAAACATTGTAAAAGATAAATTAGTATTCATTTTAAATCTAGAATTTAAAATGAAATTTAAAAGTTAATTTGAAATGGATGTCTTCAAATGTATTTAAGAATGATAATTTAACCTTTGATAAGAAAATGTTTTATCTTAAAGTAATTAGAGATTTGTGTTCATTGAATTAATTAGAAAATTTATTGGATAATTTATTTATTTGATTAATTAATCATTTGGATTAATTAATAGATACTTAAAGGTTTAAACAAATTAATTAATAATTAAGATTAATTAATTAGGAATAATTAATTTATAATTAAGGATTATAAATTAGAGTATTAATAAATGGTTAAGAATTAATTAGTAGAGTAATTAAATATTAATTAAGTTATGGTTAACACTTAATTAATTAAATAATTAAAGATTAATTAATTGGTTATAAAGATTTATTAATTTGAAATTAATAATACTTAATCTAAGATAATTACTTAAGAAAAGTAATTAAAGAGTTGTTAATAGTTAATGAAGGTCATTAACTATGGATTATTAAATAATTAATTAATGTAATTAATTTTTAATTAGATTAATTAATTTAAAGATAATCAATTATAGAATTTGTTTTAAATGAATTACTTAATGGAAGTAATTAAGAGAATTTATTACTCATTGTAATTAAGGAAGTTAATGTGATTAGTTAAGTTAATTAAGTTTAATTAATTTAGAATAATCAATGGATGATTTGATTAATAATTACTTAATGTAATTAATAAGGTATTATTATTTAGGGAAGTAAATAATAGATAATTACTGAAAGTAATTAATTGAAGGAAAGTAATTTGAGTTAATTACTTTGAATAATTAATCAAGGGATTAATTAAGGAATTAATTAAGGAGTAATTAATTTAGTTAGTAAAAGTAATTAAGGGGAGTTAATTACTAGATGAGATAAATCAAGAGTGATTAATAAATGTTGTTTAAATAAAGGTTAATTACTTAATGAAATTAATTTAATTAAGTAATTAATAATTAAGTTGTAATTAAGGATCATTAATTAATATGATTAATGATGTAATTAAGAATTGATTAATTAAGTAATAATTAATAAATGAAGTAATTAATCAATATAATTAATTAAGGATTAATGTAATTAATTATAGTTGATTAACTTAATTAATTTAATTAATTAATTAATGATGTAATTAAAGGTTAATTACTATAAGTGGTTAAGGATAATTAATTTAAGTAATTAATTAAAGATAAATTACTTGGATGTAATTAAAAGAAAATTTATCAAGATGATTAATTGAAATGAATTATTAGAGGATAATTAATTAATTGATTGTAATTAATTAATGGTTAAGTAAGAAGGATTTATAAAATAAAGTAATTAATTTAATTCACTTTAAATTAATTAGAGATAGTGTAAATCATTACTTATAAATGGGTGATAGTATTGAATACTTGGCATTGATTGATATCTCTGATGAGATATATGCTGTATGATATGGATGTTAGTTGAATTGTATGGATTATCTGATAATGTTGATTATCTGTTGTGAATTATCTTTCTTTGTGTATAAAGATAACAAATTGAATTGTTTTAACCTTTAAAACAACTTGGCCTTAAAGGATACGCTTTGGATTTCGATGAGACCGGGATCGGGTTTGCTACATTACAGCGTGATAGGGGGTTCTCGCTTTGCGTTAGGTGGCGAACGGGAGACTCTTACCCCTACATGTCCCCGGGGGTAGTATAAGGCCTTTTGGGGTTGGTTGCGACTCGAGAGGGTGGCCGTAAAAGCAAACCCGAGGTATCACTGTGAGCCACAGCGGGGCTGGGATGGTTGAAAAGCCTACCGGTCGTGAACCGTTGCTGAAGGTTGAAAAGCCTAGGACGTTACAGTGGTATCAGAGCATAGGTTGAGCGAATGCCTAAGCTTTTGGTTAAGTGAATATCAAAACACTAGGTTGAGTGAATACCTAGGTTCGGAAGGGTTGTTCATTAGAGATGGGATCTGTAGCAACCTGTTTGAGTGTATATATATATACGAGAGCACGTATTTGTTAGTTATATAAAATAGTTTTATATTGTGTTAATTGATCGGTTGGGTGGTATATGGATTCTGGTCAATACGAGTAGCTAACGTTATTGATAGGGATCTCTAAACACTTGGACCAGGCCAACGGACACAATATTATTTTAAAAAGGTAGATGAAATAATTTTACCCAAATATAATTTCTATATAAAAAAAAGTATCATTTTAAATAAATATATATTTCTACCTATTTGTTGGGTTACCTGTTCGGGTTTTCCAATATAAGTTATAAAGGTAGATGGGGTAGTGGTGTGTGAAACACGACTACCAATGGTTGGAGTTTAAATGTTGAGGTTGGAAGTGTATTTGTCGAGACTGTAGACCCAATACCGTCTCGAGTAAGCTTTGCTGTGGTGAAGGATTTCATCGATCTCCGAAGGAAACTGTAATGGTTCGGAGTTTATCTTTGAAGTTTGGATGAGTAGAGTTGGATCTGTCGATGAGGCAGAAGTGAGTGATGATATCTTGATACCTCAGGTAATAGTAGCTGTATGATGAGATACAGTGACGATGGATGTTCCTGAAGATGTTTTCTTTGGAACAAGTTTAAGGAAGTGTGTCTGTTTCAGTGTTGTGACTGAGTTCAGCATGAAGTTTCTGCTTTGGTTTGGAGTTCGAGTTTCTCGAAGATCTTTGGAGTAGGAAGTCCTTGGCATCAGTGTCAGCAGTGCAGCTCGGAGTATTCTGTGATGGCAGGAAGTTTTCTGGCTGAGCAGTTTTTCTGAAGGTGAAGTTCAGAAGCAGTAAGAGTGGGTCCATTTCTTCGATAAATTGGATAAATAAGTGTAAGCTGTTTTGATTGGTAAAGAGAGAACAGTCTGTTTGGAATTAGGCTGGGTTGATCGCAAAAGTGACTTGCGATTGTCTGAGTGTTCTCTTGAGTTGTCAGAGTTTTTCTGGGTGTCTTCAGAGAAGTCAGAAGTTTGTCCGCATCTGAAGGTTGAGTTTTCTTATCAACTTGGATTCCAGGAGTAATACCGGTGGTTCAGTCTAGTGGAAGGATGTTTCCTAGAGATGGAGTTGGTGAAGCAACTCAAGTTTTGCTGGAATATCTGAGTTTTATTTATGGATCAGTGAACCTTATTTCTGGAATGAGTTGTCCAGTCTGTGTTTGTGTTCTACCTCAGATCAGAGTTGAGCAGCGAAAGCAGTTTGGAGTGTATCTTTGGATAGGAGAAGTAAGTTTGGAATCTACGGATAATTGTGAAGTAGAGTTATGTTTGGATCTAGTCTGTGTTCTGACCTGGATAAGTTTTTGGTCTTCGAAATTGAATTGTCAGTTTGGATAACTGGAATTCATGGTGTTTTACGTATCTCTGAGGGAGTACGTGTTTGATCTATCTTTGGTTTTGGAATCTGCAGTTCTGGAGGTTTGATTGTTGAGTCAGACTCGTCTGTAGTCTGATTTCTTGTTTAGTTATATAGATCTAGATGAGTAGGAGATCTATAGCTTAGTAGTTTAGATTGTTTGTAGAGCGAGTATCCCGGTATATATATATACTTGGGGAAACTCGAGGAATTTTATCTAGAATTTAGTCTAGATAGTTAGAATTGTTTGATTGGATAAATTGGTTGCTATGGTTGTTAGAATATGGATGATAGTATATGCTTGTGTTTTAAATTAAAATCTTTAATAAGATTATTAAATTACCTTTGTTTAAATTTCGGGGACGAAATTATTTTAAGGGGGGAGGAATGTAATATCCCGGAAATTTTAACAATATCAATTTAATAATCTGTTGAATAATTAAATTGATATGGATAATCTTTGATAATAAGATTTGAATTTAATTTAATAATCTGATTAAATTAGTATTAATTGATGATTTTATCTTTTAAAATCTAATAAGATATTTCTATTTGAATATATATATTTATTTATATATATTGTAAATAGAAGCTTTGATAAATTGGAAATTTATATTTAATTTAATCTGGACTTTTCAAAGATATTTAAATAAGTAATTTTATAGTTTTAAAATACTTCAGGTAAATATTTTAATTGGTTTAAGATATTTTTTTTAACTTAAGTTTAAATAAATAAGATTTACAAATTGGGTTGTTTTATTTCTTTTTAAATATTTCTTGATAATATAATCTCTTGTTTAAATTCTAAAATATGTTATTTTCAAATAACAAGTATAATGTATTATTGTTTATATGTATGAATTTTTAATGCTAAAAGGAATTGTTATTTTAAATTGAATAAATAGTGTATGTAAATATATATAACTTTTAAATTGAATCTTAGGATTTAATTTTATTTAAACTTGAATTTAAAGTTTGAAATTCAAAAGAATATATATATTTAAATTGTTTTGGATTTTAAAATATTTGTATAAACTTTTATTTATAAGTATAATTAGCTTTTGTTTTTCTTTAATAAGTAATATATATAGATAAGTGTTTAATAAATAAGAAAAAGACTTTTTAAATAACTTTTAAAATAAATAGAAATATGAGTAATTACTTATAAGACATGTGTCTTTATCTAATGCCTTGTTTTAACATGTGTTAAGTAATGAATTAATCTATGTGACAAGTGTCTTTTTATTTTCTTTTTCTTTTATTTTTATAAATCATAAATATACATGTATATAAACATTTTATCTCTTTACTTCATTTTCTTTCTAATCTTCATTTTCAAAACAAGAAAAACTCAGTCTTTCCTCTAATTAAAATCTGAAACAAATCAGAGAATCAAATACCTCAATCCAAAAACAAAAGCCTGCAAATCTTCTTCAATCAAAAATCAACCCCTGTAATACATTTAAACAATCAAAGTTTTCAGCCTGTAACAATCTCAACAAAAACAATCTGTAATCAAAATCAAGTCTAAAGCCTGTCTGCATTCTTCTCAAACCTGGAAGCATGCATGCATGTAGATTAAAGCAATTTAAGTTTCAGCAACTCCAGTTATTAAATCAAATATGCAAAGCAAATTTCAAGAAGCATTCAAGTTAAAGTCTTCGAGTGATAAAAACTGCCTCTGTTCCTCCTTGTTTAAGGTGAGTAACAGTTTTTATTTAAAACTAACTTAAATAAATGTAGTTGCTTGATTCTCCTGTGATAATCATGTGTGTAAGTGATGAAATTCTCTGTAATATGTAGAGATTGGAATGCATGTATGTTTTGATATGTTATTGCCTGTTCTAATATGCCAGTTTTAAAATCCTGATCAAAATAAATTATTTCATGCTCAAATCCTTATGATGGCTTAAGATTAAACCAAGTATGAGTATATAACGTAGATGTTAGTTGAAATTTTATTAAATATAAAATAAAAACTGATATGTCTCTGTAAAGAAATATAACAGAGCAAATAGCTTGTAAGTGAAAAAATTCAAAAGTCTAGATTCATTATTCCAGGAGTATAAGTTGAGTTCTTATACTAAAATTCGATTTTTAAAATATAAATCAAAATTTTTAGTATAGGATTTGGAGAGCAGTTTTGTGATGAACTAAAAAGGTGAAATTGGGAAGAACTGGGAATCTAGCTGGTCTGGGGGATCGGGTTTCTATCTGAAGATAGTAGGGTGATCAGAGACTCGAGAAAAATTATCAGAAGGATTTTTAAAGCATTAAGGAAGATTGGATTTAGGATTTAAATTCCTAACCCTAGTTTTAATTAGTCTGGGTAAAAAGATCATCACGATTTCTATGATGGATCGAGTGCAGTGAGGTTTGGGAAAATGGAAGTATGGTCATGGACGAGTTTATGGCCGGAGTTTCAAGATCGCTGATGGACGGAGTGACGTGAGTGAAGTGTTGACAGGTTTTGGTGATGGTTGAGTCTTTCTGTTCCAGGTTTCGAAATTCATCTCGATTTCGATTTCGCGAGTGGATTGAAGATTGAATGATCGGAATTAGGTTGGGAGATGATCGTCGACTTGCGTACGTAGTCGTGGATGATCGGAGGCGACCGCATTTCTGGTGCACGTGCACAGTGAAACTGAGATATCTGGTGAAGTTTGGGTTTTAAACAGAGGAGTGGTTCTCGGGTTTTGTTCGTGAGAGGCTCGGAGAAATTAGGGTTGCGACTCGAAGTAAAATAAGGTGGGCTCGAGTACTTTTAGTTGTTGCCAAGTTTTTAAGAAAACTGTCTGTTTAAACTTTAAACTAAATTTAAAACTTTAAAGAATTAGTAAAACAGAAATTTAAATCAAAGATTTAAATATATGGATTCAAGTTTGGTTTTGAATCTTAGACTGAGATTTAAAATAAGTTTTATAAATTTAAATATGAATTTGTTAGCACCTTTTAAAACTTCTTTTTAAATGAGTATTTCTTTAACTTGTAAATTAAAAGAGTTTTAGAAATGTTGTTTAAAACATTGTAAAAGATAAATTAGTATTCATTTTAAATCTAGAATTTAAAATGAAATTTAAAAGTTAATTTGAAATGGATGTCTTCAAATGTATTTAAGAATGATAATTTAACCTTTGATAAGAAAATGTTTTATCTTAAAGTAATTAGAGATTTGTGTTCATTGAATTAATTAGAAAATTTATTGGATAATTTATTTATTTGATTAATTAATCATTTGGATTAATTAATAGATACTTAAAGGTTTAAACAAATTAATTAATAATTAAGATTAATTAATTAGGAATAATTAATTTATAATTAAGGATTATAAATTAGAGTATTAATAAATGGTTAAGAATTAATTAGTAGAGTAATTAAATATTAATTAAGTTATGGTTAACACTTAATTAATTAAATAATTAAAGATTAATTAATTGGTTATAAAGATTTATTAATTTGAAATTAATAATACTTAATCTAAGATAATTACTTAAGAAAAGTAATTAAAGAGTTGTTAATAGTTAATGAAGGTCATTAACTATGGATTATTAAATAATTAATTAATGTAATTAATTTTTAATTAGATTAATTAATTTAAAGATAATCAATTATAGAATTTGTTTTAAATGAATTACTTAATGGAAGTAATTAAGAGAATTTATTACTCATTGTAATTAAGGAAGTTAATGTGATTAGTTAAGTTAATTAAGTTTAATTAATTTAGAATAATCAATGGATGATTTGATTAATAATTACTTAATGTAATTAATAAGGTATTATTATTTAGGGAAGTAAATAATAGATAATTACTGAAAGTAATTAATTGAAGGAAAGTAATTTGAGTTAATTACTTTGAATAATTAATCAAGGGATTAATTAAGGAATTAATTAAGGAGTAATTAATTTAGTTAGTAAAAGTAATTAAGGGGAGTTAATTACTAGATGAGATAAATCAAGAGTGATTAATAAATGTTGTTTAAATAAAGGTTAATTACTTAATGAAATTAATTTAATTAAGTAATTAATAATTAAGTTGTAATTAAGGATCATTAATTAATATGATTAATGATGTAATTAAGAATTGATTAATTAAGTAATAATTAATAAATGAAGTAATTAATCAATATAATTAATTAAGGATTAATGTAATTAATTATAGTTGATTAACTTAATTAATTTTAGTTAATTAATTAATGATGTAATTAAAGGTTAATTACTATAAGTGGTTAAGGATAATTAATTTAAGTAATTAATTAAAGATAAATTACTTGGATGTAATTAAAAGAAAATTTATCAAGATGATTAATTGAAATGAATTATTAGAGGATAATTAATTAATTGATTGTAATTAATTAATGGTTAAGTAAGAAGGATTTATAAAATAAAGTAATTAATTTAATTCACTTTAAATTAATTAGAGATAGTGTAAATCATTACTTATAAATGGGTGATAGTATTGAATACTTGGCATTGATTGATATCTCTGATGAGATATATGCTGTATGATATGGATGTTAGTTGAATTGTATGGATTATCTGATAATGTTGATTATCTGTTGTGAATTATCTTTCTTTGTGTATAAAGATAACAAATTGAATTGTTTTAACCTTTAAAACAACTTGGCCTTAAAGGATACGCTTTGGATTTCGATGAGACCGGGATCGGGTTTCCGTATACCGGATTTCCAGGTCTGGAGACCCGAATACCACATCGATCCAAATTAACGATAGGTCGTGAATCAAGTGAAGATGAAGATTCAGAGTGCAAGGGTTATTGTCGTTAACTCTGAGGGTGATTCCAAAACGAGTGTAACGAGATAATGCCTTCGGTTTCGTTCGAACCCGGAACGAACTTGTATGGATTGAATGCTTTCAGCACATCGTCAGGTGGACGATGAGCATTCTAAGTGATGTGTTCTTTAAAGGTAATCGTGACCTCAAGCCTCACAAACCGGGAATGGCTAAAACAGGGGAGGTGCAGCAAGGTTAGTGGGTAGCACCCAAGTAGGACAAGGTTACCTCTGTCTAGATGTCCCTTTCTATTTTCGACTTAGTGGTGCGGTTGCTGATCCCAACCGTGAGGTATCTTGTGCGGGAATTATCCAGTAAGGGATGTTCCGACCTTGTGTTGCAGGGGATTGGGAGTGATCCTCGGTACGGTGATCTAGACCACGTACTGTGACGGGCGGTACCCCGGTAGCCCTGCCATTGTATGGAATCCAAACTCCAATAAGTGCCGTACGTATTAGTTGTGCCCAACTATGTTGGAATGTGAGATGTAAGCATTTCAGCTATTTCTATATTTTACTTGAAAACCCTAGACCCTATTATAATAAAATCAGATTTCCTATCAAATGTTTTGGTTAGCGTAAGGTAAAAACTTACCCATGTTTATTTGTGGGGAGTCTTACGTGATACCTTTTCTTTCAAAAGGTTTTGAAGTTAAGCAAGTTTAACCTGTTACTCACACCAGACCCATGTCTGACCCAAGTTGTTTATTTCTGTTTTATAAACTCTTGGGTACTCAAATTTTTACGAGTAGCCAAGGGATTCAGGTTAGCCTTGACGAATTGTGGAGGAGCAATGGAGCAGGAGGCTTCAGCGTTGTAGATATAGATAGTAGTTTCCGCTGTGTTGATCTTGTTTAGATCATTGTTTTGTATTGAGTTGTAATAACTAGACAGATGTTTATAACTGTCTAGTATATGATGTGTAATCTGTGTAACTCTGATAGATGTATATGATACTATGTAATAGTTATATGATATATTATATTTTGTTCCGTTTCCGCTGTGAGTATTTGTGTTTGTTTCTTTTCTCTTTCTCTTCTTTTCTATTTCTCACCCCTTTCTTTCTTATTAGCGATACGACTTTCTATGGAGAGAAAGTCGTGGTCGTTACAGCCGGCCATGAAACCCTAGGCTCGTTTTCGTTTGTTGAAAATTGTGAAAAAGGATGGGCTTTTATAGAAATTTCCAAAATACTATTCACTCGAAATTTTACGAACTCCAAATCGAACGTGCCGGCTGACGTTTCTAAGGTTTACCCCGCGTTCCGAACGCAATGGAACGTGTTTCGGGAGCTAATTCGATCATCTGTGCGAGTTACGGAATTAAACGATCAATTTAAATTAAACCGATTTAAATCGATTTCGAGGCGTTTTAATTCGTACCGGACAAATGGTAAATCCAAAAATTACGAAATTTGAAATCTTACAATAATATCACATTACGGATCCGATGAAACTGGTTTCGTCGAAATCCGAGACCTTTTGAAAAATGACTATTTTAACTCGACGATTTAAAATTAAAACGATATCGATGCGTTTCGAGTTGCCACGGTCAAACGATAACTTCAATTGCTACGAAAATTGAAATCCGATAATAACTAACTATTACGGATCCAATGGAACTGGTTTCGTTCAATTCTAAGACTGTTCGAAAATTGACTATTTTTACAGTCGATAATTAAATATTAAAATATTCAATTTTCACAGATTAACTCCAAATTCAATTTTAAAAGTTCTATAACCTTTCTATAACTCCAGTATGATTAAATAAAATTTTCCAAATCATTTTCAATCATTTTAAACTCGATTTTTAATTATCTCTGGAATTTCACTATTTAATTTATCGACTTAATTCTCAAATAAAACCCAATATTCGAAAAATAAATCATTCGACTTCTAAATTCCATTTATTAATATTTAAAATTAATTAAATATTCAAATTTTAATTATCAAAAATTCTGGGTCGTTACAGACATCACTTGAAAATTTTGGTCATCACAGTCATCGATTGCTCAACAAACTCCACCATGACGTAGCCTCGACCTCCCTCTCCATCTTCCCTTCAAAGCCCATCGACCAATACTCAACGCCGAAACTGGAAATAACGAAAAACCGAAGCATCTACCTCTCCAGTCGTGGCCTGATTTCCCTTACCATTGATTAAATCAGCCCAAATCCACTATTGAACTCCATCACCATGTCGTTGCGAACAAATCTCTAGTTGAAGTCGAGGCCTAAAACGACATATGGTGGCTTCGATGATCTTGTGCCGTTGGATTTGGTTGAGTTTATTCATGATTTTAGGCTAAAAGGTTAAACAACTAAAGTATATAAAAGGAAAGGAGTAAGGTAGGGGGTATGGCATACATGATGGAGGTATGGGCTATGGGTACAGTGGTTATGGGATTAGTATGGTGGGATATATTATATTTTTAATTCTAAAATATCAAATTCTAAGCATCCAAAAATTCCGAATTCCAAACAAAGCGTGCCGACTGGCGTTTTATACTAAATAACCCTATTTTGAACTTAGTGGAACTATTATCGGGACCTAATTCGATCATATACTGAAGTTAGCTTTCAAAATCAAATTATATTATATCAAAATCCTGTAATTAATTTCTACGCATTTCAAACTCGCAGACCACACGATACACACAAACGTTACAAAATTTGCCGGCATACAATAATTCATTATTACGGTTCCAATGGCACTGGTACTATCAAAATCCAAGACAGTGTCCCGAAATGATATCTTCACACATTAATTAAAACGATTTATTATTAAAACCAAGTTAATCACTTTTAAGTCTAAATTAAAATTTTACACATTCATTCTTATTTAAATAGAATTCAAATCAACTTTCAAAATCATTTTTATTCATATTAAATTCATGATTTAATTATTTTAGCAATTCCAAAAATTAAATTCAACAATTTAATTATCAAATAAATCGCTATATTTGGGATTCAAGTTATTTAACTTATAAATTTATCTTTTCAAATATTTAAATTTAAAATCAATTAAATATTTCAAAATCAACTAGCTAAAATTCTGGATCGTTGCAAAAAGTGTCTTTTAAGAAAAGTATTGTAATGTGGCAATCAAGCACAAGTGTGAACAACCATTTTATCATTTTCGATAGTTGATTTATCTACTATCGACTTTGATTCTTCTTTCTTCTTGGTATTTCTTCTATTTATGATGATGTGTGCTCCTTTATCCTTTGTTATTCTTTGTTGGAAATGACTAAGCCCAAAGAGCAAGTGGGGGCCAAGCTATGTAGGGTTTCTCCCATTAGGGTATTTGTACATCCACTCTAGATTGGATTCAGTTTTGCACATTGAGATGTGAAATACTCGAATTCCCGATAATAGTTGGTGGGGTCTGGCTTGATGGTTTTCGAGAGCCATCTGAGTTTTCAAGTATATTTCTAGATGTATACTTTCAATAAGGGCGCACACCCTCCTTAATTGCATTGAGAACTACCTTGTGCTCTTCACTATGTTTAATCATTTGGGTCCATTCTTTCAAGTCTGGAATTTGATATTATTTATGCCCATTCGATAAGTGTGGAATTTGTTCTTACTAGTACCCACCCTTTTATTTGAATTGTTTCTGTTGTTTATTTCCATTCTTTCTGGATTGGATTGTTGTTTGATTTGTTTCCAATTTCTTCATCTGTGGATGTTGTTCTTGTGAGGTAAAAGCATGTTCTGCGTTAGCGGCATGATCTCATAAAATTTATATATTCATCATATTACTTGAGTTTTCTCACGTTGTTATTCCAGACTAACCTGGGTGTTATTTTATTATAATGCTCGGGTCAGACCCATTTATTCCTAGGTTAGCTTTGGTGATATGGAGAATAGTTGGATGTTCACCTATCGTAGTGTTTTATTTCCACGGTATTATATTGTATACCTATCAGTAATTGTAAGGTCAAAATTTTATAACTGTCCAGCTGATAGGGCTTGTTTTTAACTTCGACGTACTTTATATTTTGGAGTGAAAGTATTTACCGTCTTTATTATATTATATGCTGTCGATTCCACTATGAGATTTTGATTTCCTTATTCTTTGTTCTTTTTTTTTACCCTAGCAATCTGCCTTTCCGGGGGTTGGATGTTCGTCATTTGAATACCGTGGATGTATTCGGTGTTGACTCTCGATGAAAAGGCAGGACATTACACTGTGTAACAATGCCCTTCCCCTTCTCCTTCATCGACGGAGCCCTCGATGAAGCTAGAACAGCATTCAAAGCATAAGCAGAAACGATCTGTTTATTTCTTGGCAATTCTGGACAATCCTTCTTAATATGTCCCAGCTTGTTGCAGTTATTGCACTTCTTGCCTTCCGCCCTGTAGTCTCTAACAAGATGGCGCTTCTCCCCATAATTATAGTAAGTAGGCTCCCACTCGCCCTTCTTCCGACGCCCTTATAAATTGCTTATTCTTCTTGTTGTCCCACTTCCTCTTGCCTTCCCCGCCAGCTTGCGGCTTTGGCTCATCCTTGGGAGCAATAACGAACTTAGACTTAGGACAAACTCTCATGTTGAAGTGCCTTCTCCACCAGCCTCTCAAATTTCTCATCAATATGATTCTTGAGCTTTTCCCCAACATAATCATCCAAGCCCATGATAAACTTCTCATTCTTCATAAGAGGAGTATCGGTAAAAGATAGGCCATACTTCGACAAGTGTGTCGAACTCTGCCACATACTCCGACACAAACATATCTCCCTACTTCAAGTCAGCAAACTTTCGGAAGAATACCGACTTCTGAGCGTCCGGTATATACTTCTCTTCAAATCTCATCTTAAACTACTCCTAGGTAATTTGATCCTCGGGAGTAGTAATTTTGATGGAATTCCACCATTTCATAATCTTCCCTAAAGCTGTCTTAAGGCCAGCTTCCTCTTCGTCACATCCTCTAACTCCATATCCTCAAAGAAGTGTTCATAAGAGTCCATCCAATCCTTCATTTTGACGACTAATTTCATTCCAGGAAATTGTCTGCCACCCAAAATAGAGAAATCCTTGCTCAATTTGGTGAAATCAGTCCTTGGGGCTTGCATTAGTGCACCACCACCAATAGCTGCAGTAGGAGCATCTTGGGCATTCTAAACCATTTTTCATACCGTATTAGTGAACATGTTCTATAAATTGGGGTTAGCAGCCCTGATCTTGCCCCCTCCTCATATGGAGTTCCTAGCAACGTTTCTTCTTAGCTGGCTCATTCTTATAAGCTATAATAAGAATGATCAGTCTCTATAAAAGGAATAAGTGGTGTCCATGAATGCAATGCGACTTATATACTATATGTACTACTATATAGCTTTGGAAACCAAAATATAACAAGTGCGCTCTCTTATATATCGTTGGTTCCATTCTAGGTGGTAGCTCCTTTCTTATCACTAATGGATCCAAATATCAACTTAGGTCATCCATGCAATCTAGGCTTTGATACCAAATGTGACGACCGCCCTACACCTCCGGTACCTTGTATAATAGAAATGAGTGCTATGAGGGTACCCGACCGATGCAGAACGATAGCCAAGGGTTAAATGAAAGAAACAAAACATGTAGAACATCTCATAGTGCACAAATAAAATATAATATAACAATAGAGACGTAAAATAGGCGAGACGGTGATATGATCAAATGAACCATAGATAAGAACAACATAATGCATAAGGTTTACAGACTGTATAAAAAATGAAATATAGAGTTCATACATCGCGTATCACTAAATAAACTCTAAAACCGTCTCTAATGATACAAGTACTGACATAGCTCCATTGGACTGCACACCGGAATATAACCGATAGTAAGCTCCAAGTATAGGTATATGAAAACGTAGCCTCCTTCTCATACCCCGTATAGCTCTATGCACTATCCAGACCTGTTATCCATAATCTACTCATTTAAGAGTACCCAAGGTAATAAGAAGCAAAACATAAAACCCTGAGTCAGACAATAGTCTGGTGTGAGCGACATACCATCTCAAAAATACTGTAAAAATCATATATAGTAAATATGGACATGAAGTATGTAGAACCATACCAACCTATCTCTACATTCAAAGAGTTAGCACAGAACAATCGATATATGCTAATCTATTATCAAAGTCATATATAAATGTACTATAAGCGAAGTACAATGCCCAGTGTCTAGGTACATAATCGAAAAAATCTACATCAGCTGACACCCAAGTGTAACCACAACCATGACAAACATAACATCCATCATACAAGCTTTACCGCCACTTATGTGCATTAGATATATGATAACTCATATGGCACAATCATAAACTAGGGACCAATCGTGCTTGAATCCATGCTACTCCGAAAGGTTAGGAACTAGGCCTACAATCGCAAACCCCAGGGCAATCTACTATCACAAGATCCGAAAGTAATCGTAATCCAGGTGGGCATCCCCACATACCCCTTCTTTACGAGTACACTAGAAGACTTTGAGTTATCAATGACCCTTTGCACGCATCTCCAAAAGGGAACTAATCACTATTCCATCCGGCTATCTCCACAGTAGGACACCATCGCAAATCCTACTCGCAAGTCCCTATTATTAGACTTGCCTTTGTAGATCAACGCCACGACTCCCATCATCAAGTCATCATCTTCAGAATGCCTTTAAACACCCATTCCAAGTCTTAGAGTCATCATACTAAGTCCCGAAGTCATCATGTCATTGACCTTGAAGCACAATGTCATTGCTTCACTAGCTGCTGCACGAAGTCCAAGGTCATCCCAAGTCGTACTGGAGTTATCCACCCTTATTCCTCATCAACTCATCAAAGACCCCAAACTCTGCAGCCATGTCTGAAGTTCAATGACAAACTTCATGCTCCACCCCTACCGATCCATCCTATGACTAAGCCAAGCTAAATGCAAGCCAACATACACCTAGCCAAGCCACCTTCCATGGTCCAACTTCCACAACTGAGAAGAGTTTTGTGTTCGATCGTCGCTCCGCCTTGCAACTAAACAAACAACCTCGACCAGTCATCGAACCGCCTGACCACTGAACAGATTCCTCTACCCGGCCACCGAGTACTCACCACTACCGAATAACCAAACTTGTTTGATCACCAAGCCAGCCCTAGCACTGAACCGAACTCCATGATCGTCCACCTCTCCACCACCTCACCGAACCAAGTCTCGGCCGAACCAACTTACGTCGAACCGATTCCCTATAGCTCTACCGAGTCCAAACTTTGTATCGATTTCACTGCTACGCCCTGTTCTTTGACCTTTGTGCATCCCATATACAACGATACAACTCTCTACAATCTCCAGTCCATCCGTCGTAGCCCGGTTTCACGGTCTCTAATTTTAAGTCACTCTGATGAGCATTTCAACCATACAAGCATTCACACAAACACAAGATGCATAAGAATGCATATCAACATCTAAACATCTGAACACACATTAAACCATAGCAATTCAACATATAATACACCCATAAGATAGCCTATCATGTACAAAGGCAACCATATTCCAAGCGATATGATTAAAGTACTTTAGATATCCTAAAATTCCTTTTATTTTAGGTTTGACTTCGAATGCAGCTTTAAAACGTTAATTTGACTTTAAAAATGAGTTTAAAACATATCAATACCTATAGGTACATATATAGGAAAGCGAGAGATGATAAACCACTTATCAAACGTCCAAAGATGGAGATTTGCACGAAAACCGAGCCAATCCACAAATTCCAGCAAAGATCCAATTTCCTCCCCAAACATGTAGATTTAAAGCTCCCTAATGAATCCCTTGCTTATCTATGGTTGGATGAGAAACGGAAGAAGTTGGGAGAAGAGAGGAATAATGGAGGTTGGAGTTGGATTGAAAAGTGGTAGAAAAAAATGATTTGTGGGAGAATGGCACTCCTATTCATAGGCAAAACCCCAAGCACCCCACCTCCCCAGAGGTACGCTGAATAGAGCATGCTAAACTGAGCACGTCGAACAAAGGCAGCTCTTCTCCAAGTTCCAAACACGTCTAACACCGACCAGAGCCAAATCTTCAAATAGCTATATCTCCTACCCAGAAAGTCCAAACTGCTATTATGACCACTCTATAGAAAGGGAAACCATTATATCTATCTAATGGAAGTGGTCTCGAACACTAATTCAGCTCTGATCAAAAGTTATAGCCGATACAAGCCTTCTAGGGTTGAAATCGTCCAGAAAAATTATAAAGACAAGAATTGTCTCTAATAAGCATTTCCTAAAGTGATATAGTCGTACAACCACATATGAATTAAAACTATTATTTTACGATCATTTGATATGTAAAATGCGGATTGTTATAGAAACTGTTATCGAAAATCGTTTTTTGGATTTTCGACTTTTTATCAAACAAAAGTTAACGCAACGTTGTTGCACACATATGTACACTTTCATAACATACATTTATACATATAAAATGTGATTTAATTAAGTAAAAAGGGTTAATAAAAGTAAGTGCGATTAAGGTGTTTAAAATGTAATTAAATAAGATAATAAAGTAAGGATAAAACACTTTCTTCTTATTTTATGTGTAAAGGACATAAGAAAAGGAGGAAGTGATGCTAGGTACATGTCATGATGAGAGGAGTGTGTATTCTGAAAATTTTAAGAAGCATAACGGTTTATTTTAAAGAAAGGGTATTTTGGTAATTTCCGACTTTTTGATTTCTAGAAAAGAACACTCTCACTTTCTTTTCTCATTTTCATTTTCATTTCAGTTTTCTTAATTTCTTCCTCACTTCTTCCATTAATGGCTTCCTCCTCTTTATTCTTTTCTTTCTTCAAATCTTCTCTAAATCAAACCAAAGTGAAATATATTCCTCTCTACATCATAGCAAACACCACTACCTCCTAAAAATCCAAACTTTAGCACTGGAAACCTGGTTTTACCTTGGATCGTGAGCAATCGGGGCTAGGGGAGGGCTTTGGTCGAGCTTGAAAGGTGTTATGTAAAGTGGTATTGATTCTTAGGTTGTATGATGAAGTGGTGGCAAGTGGTTTAAATTAGTTTTAGAAATTGAGTTACATGTTGTAATAATTAGTTGCTCGATTTAGCTGTTTGTGTGTAATATTGTATATATAATAGTACTTAATATTGTTGTTGATTCTTGCTTGAAAGCAGATGAAATAAATAACCATTATGTTGCAGGGACAAAAGCAAAGCAAATGAAAGTCGAAGTGTATTCGTAGCGATTGGGTTGCTACAGATGCACTTTGGAGAATAGAAATAAGTATGAGGATCCAAAAGGATTCCTTGCTCGTTGTCTTACATATCATTTATATATGTTTATATGAAATGATAAAATGCGATGGCTTGGTAATGTTGAATGTAACTTGGACAGTTGAATTATTTTGAGAATAAAAACAATTGGTTGCTTGTTTAAGTACCATGGCGGTCGCAAAGCCACTTTTTGAATTTGAAAATTAGGGATTTTAAATTGGCTTCAACTTTATAATATTTTGAAGTGAAATGTTTTCTATATTTATAATGGTTTAAAATATTAAAAGAGATGTGGTATAAAAGTTATCTGATTTACAAATCAAAGTTTGAAAAGTTACGGTCCATATAGCGATAGTTGCTATGGATGCACTTTGAAAATTCGAAATTTTAGTAATGTAAAAGGAGGTTATCTATTTTAAATATTTCGTAAATTCTTTTTGAAAGTGTTTTAAAAAGTTATACAAATACTCTAAAAGGAGTTGAAGTTTTTAAATATATTTTGAGTATTTTAAACAAGTGGTTTATTTTAAAGAAGTTCCTTTACTTTCAAAGTCAGATTCTTTTTAAAAATAATGGTTTTTAATTATGATTCGGATGAAGGATTGTACTTTGTATAAAGGTGTTTAAAAGAGGTTTGGAACTTATACAAATTATTTTTTAAAAGATTTATATTTGAAGTATCTAAGTAAGTGGCTCAATTTTACATAAAGGAAAATATTATCTTTCTAAATCAACTTTAGTTTAACAACGATCTTCAAGTGATGTTTTGGATAAGTTTTAAATTATGATTTGTTTCCCAAAGTTGAAATTCTCTTTTAAAGTGATGGCTTTTAAGTTATGTTTTGAATGGAAGTTCAAACTTTGTTTAAAGTGTTTTAAAAGGGGACATGAAATTTATATATGTATTTTAAGAGATTATTTGATACAATAAACAAGTTGTATCACTACAACAAAAAGACCCTTTAATACCGTTTAAAAAACGCTATAAAAGGCTTTTATAGCGTTTTCATAAACGTTGTAAATCAATAAATAGTAATAAGTCAATGACCTATTATTGCAACATAAGAAACGCTATAAAAAACGGCCTTTTATAGCGTTTTAAAAACGCTATAAAAAGTCTTATTAATGGCGTTCTTAAAATGCTATAAAAACCCTATATTAGAATGACATGTTGCTTACAACGGTCATAAAACGCTATTATTAACTGTAATAGCGTTTCATAAACGCTATTATAATCTTGAATAGCGTTTCAAAAACGCTATTAAATCCTTTAACAGCATTTTAAAAACCATATCCTTTAACAACGTTTTAAAAATCATTTTTCAATACGTACATATCCATTATCACATTATAATCGACAAATTTACATAAACATAATGTATCATTTCGCACAATCATATAGATCACATTAAACGAAAAATAACTAACCATTCAACATTCACATAGAATAATGCATAATATATCGTAATGTTTAATGAACATTACATTAAAAGTGTAAATAATACATGTGATAAAAGATCATACAACACATGACGATTAAATATTTAAACCAAAAAAGTTGTTATTTCAAAAGAATTTCAAATCGCTAATATACCGCAGCTTGTTACCATTTGTATGCACCATAGATGGGTAATTACCTATGAAAAAGAAATTCAACAATTATCAATTATAACTATACATACATACATATATGTGTGTGTGTGAAACTTAATTACATCGATTTAATTAACTTATATGGAATTTAATTAATTTATATGAAACTTGATTAACTTAGTTAATTTTTATAAATTTAAATTGATTTATATAAACTTTAGTTAATTTTATAAAATTTAGTTTATTTATATAATCATATGGAAATGATATCAATAACGTATGGAATTTCCTGAAATGGATGTAAATTTTGTTTAAAATACATTATTCAACAATTGCATGTATATTGTTATAAACTTATTAATTTTTATAAAACTTAATTAAATTTTATAAACTTATTTAATTTTAAAAAAACAGTTGGCTTATTTAATTATTATAAAACTTAATTAACTTAGTTACTTATTTTAGACTTAGTTAATTATTTGTTGTTATTATTATTATATATTATTTATATTATTATATTATTTTATTACTATTATTATTATTGTTCTAAATTTAGTTAACTTTTATAAACTTAATTAATTTTTCTAAATCTTAGTTAAATTGGTTAATTTTTATAAAAATTAGATAATTTTTATAAAACTTAGTCAATTTTTATATCAATTTAACAAAGATTTCAAATTAGAGAACATGATTTTTATAAAGCTAATTTTCATAAACTTAATTAAATTTTATAAACTTATTTAATTTAAAAAAACAGTTAGCTTATTTAATTATTATAAAATTTAATTAACTTTGTTACTTATTATAAACTTAATTAATTTATTATTATTATTATATTATTTTAGTGCTACTACTACTATTATTATATTATATTATTATTCTTCTTTTAAATTTAGTTAATTTTTATAAATTTAATTAATTTTTATCAAACTTAGTTAACTTGGTTAATTTTTATAAAAACTAGATATTTTTTATAAAACTTAGTCAATCTTTATAACAATTTAACAAAGATTTCAAAATAGAGAACATGATTTTTATAAAACTAAATTAATTTTCATAAACTTTAGTTAATTTAATTAAAAAAATTTAAATTTTGTTGATTTTTATAAAACTCAATTAACTTAGTTGATTTTTATATAAATTAGCTAATTTTTATATTCTTTAATTAATTTGTATAAAACTCACTTGGTTAGCTTAGTTGAATGTTTATAAGACTTAGTTTATAAACTAGTTAAATAATTTTAGTTAATTTTTATATAACTTAGTTAAATTTTATAAGAATTAATTAATTTTTATAAACTTTGAGTTAATCTTGTTAAATTTGTATAAAACTTGATAACGTAGTTAACTTTTATAAAAATTAGTTAATTTTTATAAATTAAGTAAATTTTTTAAATTTTAATTATTTTTTATATAACTTAGTTATCTTAGCTAAATTTTTATACTTAGTTAATTTTCATAAATTTATTTAAATTTTATAAAATTGTATTAATATTTAGATATTAATTTAATTTTATAAAACTTAGTTAATTTTTAGAAAATTATTTAATTGTTATAAAACTTGGTTAACTTAGTTAATTCTTATAAACTTTGTTGATTTTTATAAACTTATCGGATTTCATGTATTTTTGATAGCACCTCCTTTGCGCGGTTAGTGCTTTCCCGCACACCCCAATTCAATATACATTTACTTGATAAAAACAAGATCATATTTATATCATATATAACAAAATCTACTTTATAATAGCGTACGTATTCAAATGCATAAAAACATACCTTTTATTAGCAATTTTAGCTAGCAATCTTCCATATAGCAAAGGAATGTTTTGTGTATTTATACAACAAAGTAAAGGGAGTAATTATATGCAGTATAGCAATAGTCTCTGGATACACCAAAATAAATACTACTATACCAAAATACAATAAAATTATACGCCCTTTGACCAACCTGTTTATTGCTCATCATAATTTGGGCTGTAGCCTGAAAAATAGAGATGTCTATCACATAACTACATATAAATTGAACTTGCATCAATAGTTTAAAACTACATATAACTGTAAGCAGGCGGAAAACTGAATATAGTAGCCAGAAACTATTATAGTGCTGGTTGACTTTTTGTAAGTTGGTTCCTATACAATAATATAATATTAAAACTAGCTTTTGATCCCTATGTGATGTCATCTTGGGATTAAACTAAACAAACTGCAAATGGACTTGGATATTAATGGACTTACATATTAATGAGTCTCTATATACCTGTAGCAGCTAAGCTGAATTATTTAACTGAGCTGAGCTCAGTTTGTTAAAACTACACAGAGCTTAGTTTTTAAATTGTGCATAGCTCAGTTCTCGATTTTAACTACGCTAAGCTCGATTCGTAAACTAAGCTAAGTTGTTAAAACTGAGCATAGCTCATCCTCAATTTTAACTGAGCTAAGCTCAGTTTTCAAAACCAAGAAAAATGCGAAATGGCCTAGATCTTGGTACTAATTGGTCATGTAAATTGTGAAATGGGCTAGATCTAGGTACTAATTGGTCATGCAAAAGTGAAAGGTGTTTGTCACCACCTTGAATTCAAATATAATATGACTTTTGTTAACATAAAGTATACTAGTTGGTCATGCAATAATCTAAAACGAATCCATAATCGCAATCAAAGTTTTCAGATCTTTGTACTTGTGCTAGAACTGATGATATAATAGAGCTTCTGAATTAAGCAGTAAATGAGTCAACAATTACACACTTCAACAAATACAACGTAAAAATGGGAATATGTGAAATTGATGACTTAAATAATAGATTCCAACACTGTAAAAATCAGTCATTTTACTACTTTTTTCAAATGCTTTCAAATTAGGTACCTGCATTTACATTATCTACTTTGAAACAAAAGTAAATCCAAAGCTTCATTTGGAAGAACTTTCTAGTTATAGAGGATTTTTTTCGTTCTATTTTAACGAAAATTTATTCAATGTAACATCAGTTTATCGAAAATAAATCCTAATTTTGCAACTTTTTGCAACTGCTTTAATTCCAAGAATTAACAATGTTATTTTTAAAATAACAAGAACATCGAAAAAGAAACTGTTGCGATCTTCAGATTTTATTTTTAGTTGCTGCATCGCTTGAAGCCCTGACCATTTCTCTTTTGTCTCCATGTTAGATGTGTCAACGTAGCTCCAACTTCTTTATGCAAAAAGATGAACAAGGCTGAAACCAGGTTCTAAATTCCGCCCGGCACACCGGAATCTCGTCCATTCCGATCCGGTTCCGACGTGGTCCAGGCCGAAATTTCACCAAAATTCCGTTTTTGGTATGTAGCTAAAAAAATCTGCAAGGCGATAAAATGAAACAAAAACACCATAAAATACCTTTCCTTTTTTCGTATTTTTTTCGTCATCTTGCTTTAATTCTCACGTTGCAGTTCATCTTCATGTTTAAATATAGATTGCAGGTATAATTATTTCTTTGCTCGTTCTCATCTTCAAATTAGGATAGAAATAAGATAATTGCTGAATAAGGACATTGGATTGAAAAGGAGAGAATACAAGAGAAAGAGAGAGACGATGAATTAGGGCATAGAATCAACTTCAGAAAGGAGAAAAGGAGAGTTAGTTTAAGAATTGGGCCGGTGTAGTTGAGTTTTATTCAATAGGTGGGCTTTGCTGGATTTGGATTTAGGCAATAACCACTAAAATTTGTTATATACGCAAATCTTATATTGACTTATGGTATTAATTCATATTATAATTGTTCATTTGTATAAAATTCTGATGCCTTTATAAAAAGATATATTAACACTAAAGAAATCTTTTGTATTAAAATTGTTAGATATTACATATTCTAATTCGAAGAATGTAGCATATAATTATGTTGGTCTTAAATATATATTAACAAGCACCGGAATTCACAAAATGGAAATTAAACGGAATTCTCGGAGTTTCCGAAACAGAACCGAAATTTTGAAAATGACCGTTGACCGGAATGAAAACGGAAAACGAAATTTCGAACCTTGGCTGAAACTCAGATAAGACATATATATACAAATAAATAACATTTAGATGAAATAATCCGTCTGTAGTGTACAAGCTGATATAATCCTGTAACAAACCACATATCTGTCGATTTTATATTTAAATATTTTATCGTTAGTCGGATTTTAGTCTGAAAAGCTACTTTTTGCATACGGACGAATTAGGACTCGAGACCACTTCCATTGAGTTCGAAACGTCGTTTTCCATCTTTTAAGTATAAACTTCGATATGTTTGGAGATAGTGGAATTTTCGTCACTTTTTTCTTTGGGCTTTTGGAATTGGGCTGAACCACCTCTAACTCAGCCCCAACCCATCTCCTCTTCCTCCCTTCTTCAAAAACAACAAAGTTTCATCAGAAATGGTGGAGGGAATGGGAAATTAAAATTCCAAGCTCAAGTTCATTAGCAAATTCAACATCTAACTCCAAATTCTAGTGAAGAACATAGATTCAAGCTTGTTGTGATTCTTGCTTTGCTCTCAAGCTTCACCATCATTAAATTCGTGAAAAAGGTGAGATTTTTAATCTCACATCTTGCCTATAACTGTCATTGGACTGTTGGGAACGATTCCCTATCTCTTGTGCGTATGCATTTGCATTTGGTTTGGATTGAATTGGAGAGAAACCCAATTTTTCAGCGTTTTTGGCAAATTCTGGGCCTTAGGTCGCACTGCCTCGAAGCCACTGCCTGCAGATTTTCGTTCTGGAATTAGGTCGCTCGCCTGCACTTAGGTTGTTAGGTCTTAGGTCGATGGACTTTAGGTCGTTCGGAGTTAGATCGCTCCCTCTGTTGGAAATGGCACTTCGGAGTTAGGTCGCATGGCTTTAAGTCGCTAGGTCGTTCTGCCTTGAATTTTTAGGTCGTTCGTCTTTAGGTCGCGAGTTTTAGGTCGCGTGTCTTTAGGTCGTGAGCTTTAGGTCGCGAGCTTTAAGTCGCGAGTTTTAGGTCGCGTGTCTTTAGGTCGCGAGTTTTAGGTCGCGAGTCCTTAGGTCGCGTGACTCTTTTCCCTAGGTCGTTAGACCTTATTTTCCTTAGGTCGCTAGGCCTTGTTTCACTTAGGTCGTTGGACCTTATATCCATTAGGTCGCTGGACCTCATGCCTCTTAGGTCGCTCGACCTGTTCCACTTAAGTCGCAACCCCTTCTCCTTAGTTCGACTGAGTTAGGTCGTTCATCCCTTAGGTCGCGCCACATAGGTCGTAGACCCTTAGGTCGTAGGTCGCTCGACCTTATTACCTTGTTAGGTCGCGAGTCCCTTAAGTCGCTCGCCTCTCTTAGGTCGCTCGCTTCTGCTAACTCGTGAACACCTCTAGGTTGCAACCACTAGGTCACTTGTCTTCACTAGGTCGTACCGTTTTGGACGGGGCGTTGCCCCCGCACCCCCACCTAGGGGATTGCCACCCCCCTGGACCCCCCTCCGTAGGGGATCTTATCTGAAAAACATTCAACAGAACTTCCACTTTGATGCATTTTGAGCTGATTTCCTTGGATTTTGTTCACGTCTTCGAATGTGAATTTTTGTGATGCGATTTGTTTCAACAATCGTTTTGTGACTTGTCACTTAAAAAATGTGAAGGCTTCAATACTAGTAGTAAATATCATAACTCTTTCATCAAAGCGATTTCAACACTGTTTTAACTACAAAGCTCTTTTTCTCAAACCGTTTTCCAATCTACTAGTATATACAAGCCTTTACTTCACTTGGACGAGAAATCTAATTAAACGGCTTAATAAAACGAGTAGTATGAAACGCTTGCGTTCACTTCGTTGGTTAATTCTTGGACTTGTTCGATCGAACCTTTTGTGACAATTTTCTAGTGAAGATTTATAGCTTGTTCGTAAATATTTAAGTTAAGCCAGTGGTTATGGGACATGAAGCTAAACTCATATATTTACTATCTCGGTGTGATTGACACTTCTTGATGATCATGATGATCATTTTTGTAATTTGATTTAGACTAGCAATTGTGCGATGTCTCTTTGTCTACGAGGGAGACTAAACCCCGTTTGTGTGATGTTTCACCATCACATATGTGGGGTAGCGCCCCACGGTCTTCGGACCATTCTTGTGGAGCTTCGCCTCAAATTTAATGGTTAGCTACCATGAGATAGCGTCTCGTCTTGTGTTACACGTGTTGGTGAGTTTTCATACTCCCGTTTTGTGATAGGCCTCCCCCTTCTTGTGATTTCTGGATTTCTTGTGATGATTTCTGGAATTTTGTGCTTCACCAATTTTCGTGATTTATGTTGATAAGTTTTATCAACTTTTGTGCATTGGTGAATTTGTGTGTCCTCACCTTTTTGGGTGAATTTGGATCTATGTGAAGATTCTTGTGATATCGATTTATTTCTTATTGATGTTCATTTACATACTTATAGTAGTATGCTATTATGGTTATTTCATGTTTATGCCATATCATTTATTCTATATCATGTCATCTGATATTTATAGCTAGACTGATCCGTTTATTATTTTCTTATAAATAATACTCGGGTCAGACAGAGATGTTTCAGGTGCTTCTGCTTGACTTCTCTCTTCAGGGATCTATTATTCTGACTTTTGGCTAACTTCTTAGATTAGTAGTTTTTGATGTATACATTTGAGATATCGACTCATGGATGTATTCTTTTTGTATAGCATACGTTGCTATTCTTTTGTATTATCGTGGATCTTTCTGACCACTACTCTAATGTACACTTTCATGTGTTATATATATATTCATATCTTTTTCCGCCTTTGCGATATGGATGTCTGTGATTGATTTATATTATGTTTATTTCTATGTTTGTTTCCGAAGATTATATATAGCCACTGTGTGATAGTTTTGAGTTTGCATCGGTATGTCGGATTTCCTCCTTAAATGAAGTACATGCTATACTATCTGACATATCGGTGCTCGTACAAAGAAATTACATGGATGGTCACTCCTCAATAGCCTTATTCTCTGTGCTAGTTGACAGCATTACACCGTAGTGTTCTTGGCTAGCGTGGGTATAGAGGTGGGGCGTTACAAATCCGGTTTACTTTCCAACCATAAGACCATCAGGCGGACTTTCTAAGGCTAATACAACAGCAGGCCTGAACTTTAGCAACTACATTTTATGGAAAAATAAATTTAAGTTGGCATTTATCACCTGACGATGAACCTGAGATGCACAAGTTGTTGTCAAAGGGTTTCTTTGACCACCTCTTGCCCCTTGAAAAGGATTTGATAGCCCTATCTATGCCAGAATCAGAATGAATGCTTACTGGAATAGGAGCCACTTGCGAACATTGATGTTTGACTACTTTAGAGCCACCACCTCCCGCACACCCAATCAGAACCAGGGGCACCTGAAAATAATCATCGGAAAAGTGACAGCTTTTACATTAGTCAGGCTCACTGTTGATGACAGGGTTGGACCAAAGTAGTCGTAGAGGTGTCAAAAGAAACATAAATTTTGTAACAAACCACATCAAATGTTTTCATACCTAACCACTTGACTTCAGTGCCTTTGCCTTTTGCAACTTCAGTTTTTATTCCAAGGAAACGACTTTTTTTCCAAATTTAACATTTTTCCCTTCAATATTGCTACTTCACCCGAGTGGGTACCTGCACAAAGTTGTGTGTACATCTCTATCATTTCTTCTCTGGTTTTGAAATTACCAATAAAACGTGACATAAACATATGATATAAAAAACTGAAAGTTTGTTGTAAGTTACCTTTGAAAAATGAAATATTGTAAGCCATGTCTACGCCTCAAGCTAAACAATATTGATAATGAGGCAATAGTTTACCTTTGCAAAATTCAGTTGCAGCATCATCTTGAGATAATTTGATTTTACTATGATATCTAGCTTTATCAATTGCCTCTTTAACATGCTCCAAACCCTCTGAGAAATTGATAATCAAATATATATGTAAAGGATAACTTTTAGAATTGGAGCAAATATTTATGAATTCAATAACTTTTAGAAAAGGTGAAATTTTTTATCGATTCGTGGTTATCCGATTTATTGTTATCATGAAATATTATGGTTTTAGTAAAGTGACAGTCACTATGGACGCAGTTCGAAAAAAGTTTGAATTTCTACTTCAAATTTGTTTTATTTTGAAATTAGTTTACAAAGTTTTTCAAACTTAATTAGTAATATTAAAAAGTAATTAAATTGTAATATAATTATTTATTTAATTAATTAATTAGTTAATTAAAAGGTAATTAGCACTTAATTGGTAATTAAGAAGGTGATTAAAGGTTAATCATCACTTAAGCTAAGTTAATGACTGTTAATTAATTAATAAAGTTTTAATTAATGTTTTATATAGTTAAGAAGTAATTAAGTGATTAATAATTATTTAATAAAGATTAATGGTTAATTAATTATTAATTAATTAATGGATTGTTTAATTAATTTTTGATTAATTAGGATTTAACTTTAAATAATTTGGTTTAACCTTAACCAAGTTGCATTTGTAAGTTAATTAGCACTTAATCAAGTTCATTAAGCCTAATTAGAATATAATTATGACTTAAGCTTGATTAACAAGGATTAATTAAGATTAAATTGGGGTTTAAGCTAATGAAATCTATTTAAATCTTTTCAAAGGTGATTTTAAAACTGAACCAGATGTGTTTTAAATCAATCTTTTTTAAAGTGAACTGATTCCAAATCCAAGGATTTCTGTCTGGACCTTAAGTAACCCTATATGATTAGGAAGACTAAATGACATTTGTTAGTAGAACAAAACACCATTCTGCTATAGTGTAAGTGATTTGATTTTGTGGACTTGTGTTAAGAATAAATTTCCGTTCTGCTATGAATTGATTGAATTGTTTGGACATCTGTTTAGCAGGCCAAATCATCCTCCTTCTATTATGTTATTTGGACATGTAGATGGTAGTTAGTTCATATTGACATGTTATTTCCTGATCTGGATATGAGTTGTATTTACATACATGTTGCTTATGTAAATAACTGTTAAGTGAATTGGAATTGAAATTGAATGGTAATTTAAATCAGTACCATTGGGACTGCTAAGCCTCTTTTTGAATTTGTAAAGTAGGTTTTTGAATTAACTTCAATTCTTAAATAAATTTAGAGTTTAAAGTTTATAAATGATTTCCAAGTTGTGCAATTATGTTGTAAAGTTATTTATAAGTAATAACCTGTTTATAAAGGGATTTTACTAAAGGTTTACTTAAAGTGTTTTACAAAAGATAATTTGTAAATGATATTTTATAAAGGAAATTGTATAAATATTTTTGTAACGACCCGTAAATTATCGATAACCTTTATTTGATTTATTAATATATTTAATTGAAATTTTGAGAAATTTTAAACGATAAAATTTTGAAATAAAAATTTAATATTTGAAATGTGTCTAGTTAAACATAGCAACTAGTAAATTTTCATCCGAAAATATGAAAGTTTATTTTCGTGTGTAATTTTATTTCAATTTAATCGGTTAGGAATTGATGAAAATAAAATGTTTTCGAAACCTAAATATTTTTATATAGAAAAATTCTAAATCATCTTCTGAACAAGACGTCATTTTTCGTTTTCCAAATTCGGACTTCTTTAGCTCCGTCGATCTTATTTTTTCTGCGTTTTTGCTGCATTTTTCTGCTAGTAGAAAATTCGAATTTTAATAATTCAATCATACCACCGATCTATGTATACCGTTTTGACCGTATCATCGTGCTGATCTCTGCGGTACATTCAATTCTGTGTTTTGAAATTCGGTACGTAGCGGAATCCGTGTAATGGTAACCGTATCGATAAATGGTTTGTTCTTTTCGATCCTTACATCATTCCACCGTATAACTCAACATCCAATTAGTGATATTCAACTGATATGGCTGTCACTCTTCCCAATCTCAACTTTTGGCTTTCTAGTGTCCCAATGTAAAATTTAATAAACTAGTTCACATAGTGTTTTGTTCTTTTTTTTTTGAAAATGGGTTAATGGGCCAAGCCCAGAATGTTTACAGAAATAAGAAACGGGTCAAAAACTGAAAACCCGAAACCTAGAGTACAAACACAAAGCAACACGAGCAAACCCTAGAACACAGAACACAAGCGCCTCCAAAAACATTCGAGCTCAAAAATGGCGGAGCAAATCAAAAAGGGGCGAAAAAATTCTGCTAAAATCACGAAAAAAGATCGCTCGCTAGAGCTTAAGGGGGTCTCCACTCCTTGATTTCTTTATCTCGAAGCCTGGAGATAAAAGGATCTAGGCTAAAATTGCTTTGTCGAGTAGTTTTAGTCTTAGTATCCTTGTAGTTGTTCTCCTTGCTATTATGGTTGCTACCGAGCTACAGTTTGTCAGAAGCCTCTTTAAGCTTAGTCCTTGGAAGATCTGAGCAGTAATCAGCGCAATAGACGCTGCTCTCTCCTTTTTCCCAAACAGATAAGTGGTAGATTTTATTATTGAGCTTGCTGATGTAGTAAGAGTCTCCTAATCTTTGCTCGTTATCAGGAAGAGAAAAGTTGTTGTTAGCCTCATCTATCCAGCGAGTCCTCATGCTATAATCAGGTAAAGAAATGTTTTGATTAGTACAAATACCTATATTAGTCCTAATATAATTAGAATTAAGAGACTTGTTACTTCCCTGACAGGTTGCAGTCTGATTGCTTTTGTTTCTATCCTGATAAGTTGCAATCTGATTGCTAGGAAAGTTGTCGACAGTGTCCTTGCTAGCGGCATTGGAAAGAACCTTATAAGATGAGTGCTTGTAGTTATTGAAGTCCTTGTTTCTATGAACAACAGCATTGGATATGATGTTGTTGTTTTGCATTTGACAGTCATAAGGAAGCAGAGGCTCAGAGTTGAATGGACGGCTCCCCCTATGCATATTAGGTAAAGAGTAATTCAAATTATTGTTTAGAAAGCTTTTGAAATTCGAATTGTTAAAATTTGGATAACTTCCCTTGCAGGAATTATTCCTGGTATGCAAAGCGGAGTAGCAACCTTCAACAGAGGGACTGCGATTAATGGATCTAGATGGCTTATTCACTATATTATCATCAAAAGCAGGGAATTGAGAACTTTTATTAAAGTTCTCCTTCTGTAAGTATTCTTCGACAATGTTCTCATAGTTGTCTTCAATAGAAATATTATGAGGACTGTTGTTATTTCTGCTGAATTTGTGAAGAATGATGTTGGATTCAATTTCGATAGTTTTCCAAAGCTGAATACTGTCAGTTTCAACTTTGTTATGAAATCTGTTATTTCTTTCTTTCCAAATGAAGTAGATGACAGTAGTAAGCATTACTGTAGCTTTGTTGAAATCTGCTTTCTTTCCTTTGTAAGCTTTCTGAAAGTAATGAATGCTGTCTCTAATGTTTTGGAGAGCCAAATTTTGATTTATGTTGAGCTTATTTTTGGCAATGAACCAAACATGTCTAGAGTAAGTACAATCAAAGAATAGATGATCAATGTTTTCAATTTCGGTTTTGCAAAATAGGCAATTGATATTTCCTGAGTTTTTATACCATTTACCACACCTTTCTCTAGTTGGAAGACGATTTAATAATGCAAAGTAGGTGCAAAAAGCCATTTTTGGACAGTTAGCAGAGTTCCAAACTGAGTTGTGCCAATCAACTTCCATTTCCCTACCTTTTAAAAAATCCCAAGTGTTTTTAAAGGAAAATCTGCCCTTAGTAGATAATTTCCAGCACCAAGTATCTTCCAATGTGTTAGTGTCTATAACAATTTTATTAATTGCAGAATTAAAGATGTTAGTTGCAGGAAAAGCTTGAGAATTCCAATTAGAGTTTTGTATAATAGTGTCAACTGAAGCCCCTACTTTTCCATAGTAGTATAAGTTGTTCCAGCCTAGAAGGTTGATAAGTGAGTTGCCATTGATCCAAGGGTCAAACCATAGGCTTGTGCATTTTCCATCTTTAAATTTGCGCTCAATAAGCTTGGCACCAATTTCTCTGCAACTAAGAATATTTTTCCAGACATAAGAATAATGACTTTTGATGGGCATAGACCAAAAAAATTTCCTTTTGACATACTTGGCCCTCATCCATTCAGCCCATAATGATTTGCCTTCAATGAATTTCCAAAAAAGTTTAAATTTGCAAGCTTCATGGATATCTGAAAAATTTCTGATTCCCAGTCCCCCAGCTTCCTTGGTTTTAGTAATGGTGTTCCACGAAATTTTATGAGATTTTCCATTCCATATGAAGTTGGAACATAGTTTTTCAATTTTTTTCAAGGTTTTTGCTGGAATGTTTTGAGATTGCACCCAGTACATAATGACAGCAGTGACTACAGTATGAATAAGTTCAACTCTACCTGCTATAGATAGCATTCTGCTAGACCAGTTAATAATTTTGTTTTGAATGGTTTGATAGAGTTTGACACAGTCTCTTTCCTTAATCTGATTATTACTGAGGGGTAAACCAAGATATCTGACAGGGAGATCACTCAGTTGGAAATTTAAAATGTTGAGAATATCAGACTTGTTCTTGCAATCTTTGCTGAAAAAAATTTTGCTTTTATTTTCATTAATGAGAAGACCTGCTTGATTTTTGAGGTTGTCAAAAATTTTTTTAATGGCAGCTGCAGAGAAAGTATCAGCATTTAAAAAAAATTAGTAAATCATCAGCATATAAAAGATGAGTTATACAAGGGATAATGGAGTTAATAGGTTTCATGTTTTTATATAACAGATCCATTTCCATTTGAAGGGAGAAATACTCCATAGCAATAGTAAAAAGATAAGGGGATAAAGGGTCCCCTTGCCTGATTCCCCTATTGCTGTGAATGAATCCACAGGGAGATCCATTAACAAGGATGGAATAGGAAACATTACAGATACATTCTTTAACTAAGTTACAAAATTTCTCATTAAAACCTAGTTGACCCATCATGTAAATAATTAAATTTCTGTTTATTTTATCAAAAGCTTTGTGAAGGTCAATTTTGAGACACATTTTGTTTTTACCAGCATGGTTGAAATCCCTTAAGAGTTCATGTGATAAAAGAGTATTGTCAACAATAAACCTGTCAGGAATAAAAGCACATTGGTTTTTGGAAATGAGAAATTTTAAAAAGCATTTAATTCTGCTACTAAGAATAGAGGCAATAATCTTGTAAAGGAAATTGCAGCAGGCAATGGGTCTGTATTCACCCAGACAAGTAGGATTTTTGGTTTTAGGGACTAGGGTTATAAAAGTATGATTAATATTTTTTAAAAGCCTACCAGAAATGAAAAATTCATTTACTGCCTCATATAACATGTTTTTAATATCATCCCAGTGAGTTTTGTAAAATTTGGCCCCAAACCCATCTGGCCCAGGGCTTTTATCATCTTTGGCAGAAAAAACAATTTTTTTAATATCATCAATACAAATAGGAGCAAGGAGAATATCCTCACTGTTAGGATGAAGAACATACTTAGGAAAAATGGTTGGAAAAGTGTAAGAGTTATTCTCAGTATTAAACAACTCAGTGAAATAGAGAATAGCTTCTTTTTCAAGTAAAGTGGCATCATTGATAATCTTACCATTACTATTGATTAATTTACCAACATTGTTATGATACTTCCTGCCAGACATTTTAGCATAAAAGAATTTAGTAGGCAAATCTCCTTGAGAAAGCCAATTAACTTTGGCTTTCTGCCTAATATTAGCAGCTTCAACATGAAGGGAGTTGGAGAGATTTTTCTGTAATTGATAGAAATCCTTAATTTTGAATTTATCAGAACAATCAATATCAATGCTGTCCTGTAATTTAGCACAGTCCTCTCTAATTTGATTAATTTCATTATTGTTTTTATGTTTGGTACAATTCCAAGCTTTAAGATTGTTTTTAGTAAAATGGAGAAAATTTCTGAAATTAAACTGAGCAGAACCATTTGAGGGGAAATGTAAGCTATTTTGAAAAATCTTTTTATAGTCAGAGTCATAAACCCATCCATTCTTGAATCTAAAAGGAAATTTTTTCCTAGTTGCAGAAATTTGAGATAATGTAAGTTGAATGGGAGTATGATCACTAGTGTATTGAGGTAATGTGTAGCATTTAAAGTCAGAGAAATGATTTATAAAAGAACTATTGACTAGAATCCTATCAAGTTTACAGTGAATGTTTCTAAATTCACCTGATTTCCAAGTGAATTTATTACCATTGATGATAGGCTCAACTAAACCAGTTTTTATGAGAAAATTAGAGAAGAATTCTAGTTTTTTTAAAGGTACTGGAATTCCTCCTCTTTTTTCGTGAACTTTAGTAATAGTATTAAAGTCACCCATAATAACCCATGGGAGGGAAATATTATAGTTAAGCTGAACGAGAGAATTCCAGAGAAGAGTTCTATCCTTTTCAAAGTTGGAGGCATATATAAAAGAGACAAATAATTGTAAACCGCCTTTATTTTTGAAGCTGCAATGAATGAATTGAATATTGAGGGTAAAGTTACAGAGGTCCCAAATGGTAGGATCCCAAAGAACAATGATCCTGCCATTTCCCCCCATAGAATTATTGTGAATAAGATGCCAATTATTAAGGTTATTAATCCTAAACAGATCAATGTTTTTATCCGACAATTTGTGTTCTAAAATGCCTACAAGAGAAGGTTTATGAGAAGACAATAAATTTGAAAGGTCTAATTTCCTCTCAGGAGAGTTAAGACCTCTGACATTCCAAGTAATAATATTCATAAAATAAAATAAGGGAATAAAGGATACTAAAGGATACAATAACAGCTAAATCAGGATTTTGCTGTTAATTCCCAAGCTTTCAGTAGCTTTTTCTCCTTTCCTTTTGCAGCCTTTTTTGTTATGAACTTTGAGAAATTCTTCCCATTTTGGGTTTTTAGTAATGTATTTCTTCTCAAAAGAGTTAGAAGTTGGGCTGTCTGGATTGCCTTCTGTATTGTTATTTATGATTTCATGTATGGACTTTTTCCTGGTCTTCTTCCTTTTGCTTTTGACAGGAGAGGAGGAGACAGAAGAGAAAAGCAATCCAGCATTCTCCATCAAGGATTCAGGCAAAGCACTCCTTTCTGAAGAGTTGTATTTTGAGGGAATCTGATAGTTTGAAACAGAATCTAGTTGATTAGAAATCATATTTGTAACTAAAATTGCTTTCTCCTGAAGGGGGGAGGAGGCAAGAACTGTTCTATCTAATCCTCTTTGTTGTATGTTTAAATATTATTATCTTTCTGAGAAATGCCATAATGATCTGATGAGGCAACTGTATCCATCTTTTGCTGATCAGAATCCATGGCTACATTAAGTATTGCGGTTTTATCCTTATTCTCACTTGAAAAAGCTTGTGGGGTGAAACTCTCTGATTGCTCAGTCAAATTTTCAAGATTTTTCCCAACATTTTCTATAGGGGCCTCCAAGCTCAAATTGATTTCAGAAATTTGTAAAAGATTTTCAGTATCAAAATTGTTAGAAGCGATATTATTATCAGAAGAGATCTTTTCCAGAACTTGATTTACTTGAATATGATCGCTTTCATTTTCTGAAATGTCCATAGAGTTTTTATCCAAATTATTATTGGAAGATTTTTTCTCTTTCCAAACTGTTTTCCAAGAGCAAGTATCAGAGAGGTGCCCAAAGCAAGCACATTTTTGACATCTAGGAGGAATAAATTCATATTCTATGATTTGTTTGATGCTTTCTCCATCGTGCATGGAAATTAATGCTATGTCTGGTAGATCATCTGTGGCCTTTATCTCTACTAATATTCTGGCATAGCTAAGACGAGTCTCCTTAGCTGTAGGCTCGTCTAGTTTTAGTGGTTTCCCCACTACACTAGCTATGGCGGCAAAAGCCTCCTTATCCCATAAACGGAGGTTTAATTCAGGTAATCTAATCCAGATTGGATAGGTAGAGAGAAGGTCACGATCAAGAATTAGATTCTTGTCCCATCTTTTCAAGATTATTAATTTGCCATTGATAAAGAAGGGACCATTTTGAGTAACTTTGACACAGTCTTGTTCCATTGAGAATCTAATAATGAAGAATCCGTTGTTTCTTGTAAAGATTTCAAAGTTACCCAAAGGGTTCCAAGTTTTAGAAACAAAATTCCTGAAATGATGATAGTTTGGACGAGTTCCATAAACATAAGCTATGATAGAGTTGCTCCATTTATCCTCAGTCCTTTTGCTTATTTCCTCTTTAACGACCACTATCTTCTTGTTACCCAAATTAATGGGGGCAGAGTAACTGAGATCAGTATTATTGCTGAAGCCACCATTCTTGACTAAATCTGCCCAGGATGAGGCTGCCCTTGTTGAAATGGATATGGCAGAAGGTTGAGTTCTTGGTGTCTTCGTCAATTGGCTGGATCTTGATTGCCTGTAAGACGGATTAGGGTACTTTTCCCGTCCTATTGACACAGGTCTAGCCGATGATCTATCTGATTGAGCCATTGATGATCTTTGCGAGGGATTCTGGGATTTTGCTAAATTGGCTCTGCGCCGATTCATAACTAATTGGAATCCTTCCTCATCTTGATCAGGTGGTTTATCCTTAGGATTAGAAGGAGGAGAGGAAATGAGAGAAGGATTGAGAAGGTGAGGGGAGCCTCTAGAGATCTGATCAAGGTTTTCTTCAAAGATTGGGTTATTTTTGATTACCATGGAAGCCATTGTTTTTTGATTTCTCTATAAATACATAGTGTTTTGTTCTTCATTGAAAACATAAGGAAAAAAAATTATTATCTGCAACCTCTCCCCTCTCCTTCTTTTTTTCCCTTGCCCTCTTCTTATTTCTTCTTCATTCCTGCCTTCATCCCACCTCGGCACACACATGGCCACACTCCAACACGCAAGATCAGTCACCTCACCACTTAGACTCGCGTCCATCACCTCTGTCACTCGCCCAAGCATCAACGCCAACCCATACTTCCACGTAAGCCACTTTCCCCTACCCTTCTCAATAGCCTCGTCGCCACACTTTCATCCACTGTAGTGTGTAGAAAACTCCACAAGCCAACGTCTACTCCACCGAAACTCACCACCCTCCGCCGAAGCCAAACATAGCCGATGACCCTCCTTCATTGGTGCTGCGACTTCACGTGCAGCCCAGGTTTCCAGTGACACAACCCATGCAGTGTTCTTCCTCTTTAAATTCTGAATGGTATGCATATATAATATGTTTAAATTTCATATATTTATATATATTAAAAATGTAGTGTGCTATTTACATTTTTCTTCAGTTCGGTGAACTATTTAGTATTCGATCTAAAGAGTTAAGTGGGATCGTGTCTGCTAATGTGTACCTTGAGTATTCAAGTCCCATGATTTTGGCGATAATGTTTTCTACAGCAGTATGTATTTGTTTAGATAGTATATGATTTTAACTGATAGTTTAAACCAATATTTTTTTTACGTTTAAACCAATACTTATATATATCGGTTAGTTAATATACAAAGTTGTCTACATATATTTCTATAGTCTGCGTGTATATATTATATGTTTTTGAATTCTATTTATAATCTATCATTTTTTAAGAAATATGATATATATTGACTCTAACACGTTGTTTTACATAAGCTTCTAAACCATCTGTTAAGATTTTATATAGGTTAATATCTTAATTGTTGTGCTGCATAAATGAATTAGCCTAGTATTATATGCATGTGTTGTTATATAATGTAAGTTTATTTATATATATGTGATAAAGTTTATGTAAGGTATATAGTACTACATAACAATTGGAGTCTCATTTATTTTTCTTTTTAGAAATGGTGTATTGTTGGTCTTCCAACATCTATATATATATACTAAGTCTGGTATATTTTACAACCCTTTTTCTGTTGTTTTTTTGTTATATATAAAGTTTTGATGTGTCAGTGTTAGTTACCATATGAGTTTAATCTGTTGTGTGATTATATTTACTGGTTATAGATATTTAGTCTGCAGTTTACCCAGTGAATGTTTTATTTTGAATGTGCATATATATTATCTATAAGGTTTAAACAGTTATGTATTATAAGGTACATTTCACGACAGTTTGTATATAAGTCCTTTTACATTGGTTATATATTAGTATCTATATGTATATTGTTTATTCCAAGTGTTGTACTGTTATAAATTTACAGTTGTATACAGTTTTGATTTTTTGAAAACTTATATTGATTTTTCTTTTACAAATGACAATATATTCAAGGCTTGTACTGAGATATGTATCTTTTGTAACAGTATATTTTATATTTATTATCTCGGATATTTTATTTTAGATTTACAGTATATTTACAATATATATCATACCCAAATATATTGGTATTTTGATTATCCCGGGTATTGGTTTTTAAAAATGTAGATATTTTGATTTCGGTTTGTTATTGGTTTTAAGAAATATGTATATATTGATCTTATTTTGATAGATATTTTAGGTTGAATATGGATTTTATGAAAATTATCATATCATTTTGTTTCAGTTATTAAATGTGTTCACTTATACCCGATTATCATCATCAATCAAATTCTGATTTGATTTCGTCAATTCCTATTTGTCCGCTTTGCTTGTCAAATTCGCGTTCAAATCTAGCTTGTTTTGGATTCGTAACTCATCTGATTCTCGTTCGTTTCTATCCTCGAAAGATGAGCAATCACTCACGATTAACGTTCTTTTATTTATTAAATTTGATTTCAATTGAAACGACAATTGAAATATGCTGCTGTTAGTTATTAACACTGTTATATGTGCTATTACCTGTATCAGTTCACCTGCGACATCTAACACCATTATCTGTTATTTATGAAATAATAATCCAGTTTGGTTGATAAATGATTGATTGTTTGATGTTGACATTGGACGTTGAATTGTTAATGTAATAAATGATAAATAATTTGAAATTGAAATTGACGTAGGGTAGTTAGATTTGATATGTGGTAAAATTTGAATAGATGACATTTGCATAACATGCCCCTTTAAATGTTTAAATAAATTGACACGTAGAAATATGGTTAATTGTACTTGAACCATTTAAGTGTACATTGTTTAAATCGATGTAGTATGAAATTGAACAATAGATATCAAGTGAAGAACCGTATAAATGTTAGTGTAATAATCTTTAATCTACATGAAATGATAGTGTAGATTCTAGAAATAATTATATTAATTTGCACAAACAACAATGTAAATTAATAAGATTATTTCGGGATTATTTGAATTGATTATTGGATTGTTATTGATTGTTGTTATTGCTTGTTTATTTACTTTGACACCATCCCAGTTATCACACTGCAAGTTCCCTTTGCTATGCTTTGATTCTTGAATTGAAATGGAATCGGGTTGAAATGATAAATACCCAAATAAGCTTTGACTTTGGATAGAGAATTAAATAAAACCCGATTGGTCAATAATTTGATTTAAAAATAAAATATATATTTTATTTGAATAAATAATGAGGTTTTGAAACGAAGTTAGAATTTGAATTTTAATGAAAGAAAATGTTAATATTTAATAATCTGAATCAAAATATCAACATAGTAGCTGATGAAAGGACGTTGTTTTAAAATTTGGAATTATTAATAATTAAGTTTGAAATTAGTTAATAATTAAAGTTTTGAAATTATTTAATAAATTAAATAAGATTGAATTATTTAAAAACTAAATAAAATTGAATTCTTTATTAAGTGAAATTGAACTTCTCGAATAAGTGAAATTAAGTTTCTTTATTAATTGAGTTTTGAAATTGTAACCAAGTGAATAAATAAGTGAAATTGAATTTCTCTAATAAGAAATAAAATGTGTTTTATTGAAATTAATGTAAGACTTGAAATGTAAAGAATTTGATTTGATGAATTTAATTTAATGCAATTTGTAAGTTTTGATACAATGAAGTTGAACTTAAGTAATTGATTTAGTGAATTGGAAATTAAATAGAAATTGTTTTGAATGATAAATTAACTTAACGAATATTGAATGAAATCGATCAATGAAGTTAAATTGATTTGAATGTTAAATTAAATTAATTTAAATGATTTCGGAATGAAACTTATATACGAACTTGAATCAATATTTGAATTGTTTTAAATAGAAATAGAAATTGAATTATAAGATTTTGAAATTATGAATTTGGAAGTTTTGAAACGTAAATTATGGAAATTGATTTAGAAAGACAAATGAAATGTTGGTTTACAAATTCTATTTGAAATTGAATTTGATTTGGTTTTGAAATATATTAAACGACCAATCGTTATAATAATTACGAAAGTTATTAAAGAGACCGAAATCGGTTAGGGACATACTCACTGTCTAAACCGAAAACCACTTTAATAACTGTACGTGGAGTGTGATCCAGAATGAAGTGGTTGGAATGATGTACGTGATGACTGAAGAAAGAGAATGATAATGGATAGCCTTGACACTTGTGTCAAATTGGAAATGACTAAAACAGGAGCCGTGCCGGGCCAAATGGGGTTAGCCTCCTCGAGCGAACACACTTCTTCGAAAACTACTCATTACTTGTTATCGATTGGTGCACCCTTGATTTGGGAGTGTTGTTTCGCGGTGTTGTGATCGCTGCGGCGATGCGTTCTCACCAGTCCGGATCAGGCAAACGGTAGTTTCACTACCTTGGGTATTGCCTCATGTGCCTTGTCATACGTGTATCCCTATATACGCGACCACTACGATTTGTTTTGTGTCATACCTATGGAGTACTCCCTGATAGCACACTAGTTTACGGTGGAGTTTACAGTGCTGTACAGACTATAACGTTTATATAAAATGTGTTAAGAGGGATAATGGTAACGCCTTAACACTATTTTGATATTTTATATTACTGATAGACATTATCTATTTACCGTACACTATTACATAGTAGATAGTTTAACGGATCCTTAACGGATGGTTATTCCAAACATCCTTTGAGTTACTTGTTTTCCAGTTGCTATTTCACTTGAGTTGGATTTATTGATATAAGAATGTTAATCCTGACTCGAGTGTTTTGTGTTTTTCTTTACGTTCGGGTCAGATTGAGTGTACCAGTATTCGAGACTCACCTTTGGAGTTGGAGCTTCGCTTGGAGATCCAGCTATCTATCCATCTTTTAGATATTCAGTTGATTCCAGTGATGTATTCTGATATTGTATTTGACTATTGTATTCGAGACTCCTATTGTACCTTATTTAACTCTGATATGTATATGGTAGCTTCATGAACTACTATCTTTTGTTTCCGCTGCATTTATTACTCTCTGTGTCTGTGATCTGTGATCTGTGTTCTATTTATTTACTGTATATGCTCAGTTTTGCCAAATTTAAATTAATAATTCGGTATTTTGAATTATTCAAGTCCGACATGTGCGGATGTGAATAGTGCAAAATAGCGGGCCGTTACAATTTTATAAAGAAGTTTTCTAAAGTGTTTTAAATTAGAAAGAGAATTATAAACCATTTTAGAGATTTCAAAGGAAGTTTAAATGTAGTTTGGAAATTTATAAGGAGGTTTGGAATGTGAAGTAAATGGGTTTACTTGTAAGTGATGTTTTTAAAAGTGAATTGTTTTCCATTTAATATGGAATTTTAAAGAGGGAATTCCCAAAATGTTATTGGTAAATAATGTGAATTATTTCCAATTTTAAAGGGAAGGTTAGGGGTTTGGGAAAAATATTTTGAAAAATCTTTTGATCAGGTTTTATAAAGTGATTTTATTAATTAAGGATTAATTGATAAAGGCTTAGAGGATTCCATATGGAATTGAATCAATGTTTGATTGTTTTGTTTAATTTGATAGTTAAATTACTAACTATCAAATATGGACCAAAACGCAACTTTGGAAATATCTAGGAGAATCATGAGAATTATATGGTACAGTAACTGTCGAAGGTGCTATACTATATGTATAAACAAAGGTCGTTTGTTCTTCTAGGAGGAATGATATGGAAATCCGTCTACAAACGATTAGGAGGTGAACTCGCTCTTGTCATTTATCCGTTTATTTCCTAAAGAACCGGGGTTGAGTTTACCGAAAAATATCGAAAGTTTTTTTCGAAGGTGCCGAGATCAGATATGTTATTCATAAACCACTTCGATCCAACTCAAGCATTTCAGAATGAAGACATCTTGTAGCAAGATCAAAGATGGAGCCATTGAAGTACAATGGCCGCTTGCTCCTAATCATGAGGGTAATTCCAAAATGAATGTAGTAGAAGTAGTGGCTTCGGTTTGTCCTTATCCTAGACAACTTGTATGGATGAATGTTGGCAATGTTAGCATTCCAAGAGGAACTGCTATTTAGAAAGGTAAATCATAGCCTCAAGCCTCATCAACCGAGAATGACTAAAACAGGGGAGATCAACAAGGCTATGTGGGTTGCACCCATTAGGTTATCCTGTCAACCTTCTAGATACATTACATCTACATATTTATGGATTGGTTATGTCACGCCCCACCTCTATACTCACGCTATCAAAGGACACTACGGAGTAATGCCGTCGACTAGCGCGAAGAATAAGGCTGTTGAGGAGCGACCATCCGTGTAATTGCTTTGTGCGAGTCCGATATGTCAGATAGTATAACATGTATTTCATTTCAAGAGGAAAACCGACATATAAAATACAAACTTAAAGCTACCATATAGTGGCTATGAGGCCTTCAGAAATAAATATAGAAATAAGCATAACATAAATCAGTCACAGATGTTCATATCTCAAAGGCGGAAATAGATATGAATATAACACATAAAAGTGTACATCAGAGTAGTGGTCAAACAAGATCCATAATATCACAGAAGAATAGATACAAGTGCTAGACAAAAGAATATGTATACATCATGGAGTCTCTATCTCTAATGTATAACAACAAAAACTACCAATCTAATGTAGGTAGGCAAAAGTCAGAAGGTGATCCCAAATGAGGAGTCAAGCAGAAGCACCTGTAACATCTCGGTCTGACCCGAGTATTATTTAAGAAGAAAATAATAACCGGATCAGTCTAGTTATAATTATCATATATAAATGAGATAAGGGTAGAGATATAACAAAAACGTATGATAGCAATAATGTCAAACTGTGACATGTATGTTTTAAACAACATCAAAATCATACAATATCTCAAGAAATCTCAAAGCAAAAAAAAGAATGTCATATTCTTTATTTTATTCACTAAACCACAAATATTGACAAACATATCATTGCCAATCACATAAAGAGGTGAAACACAAATTCTAGAAATCATCAATTAGAAATCCAGAAATCACAAAGGGGGGGAGGCCTATCACAAACGGGAGCATGAAAACTCACCAACACGTGTATCACAAACGGAACGCTATTCCATGGTCGCTAACCATCAATTTTGAGCCGAAGCTCCACAAATGGCCCGAAGACCACGGGTCGCTACCCCGCCAAATTGAACCGAAGTTCCACAAACGTGGATTGTAATCCCCAAACAAACATATAGACATAGCACATCGCTAGTCTAAATCACAAAATGATCATCGATCAATTAAAGTGTCTATTACACTAAGCTAGTAAATATATGAGTTTAGCTTCATGTCCCATAACCACTAGCTTAACTTAAATATTTAAGAACAAATTGTAGATTCCCACTCGAAGATTGTCACAAGAGTTCAATCGAACCAGTCCAAGAATTAACCGGCAAAGTAAACGCAAGCGTTTCATACCACTTGTTTTGCTAGGCCGTTTAATTAGATTTCTCATACGAATGAGGTAAAGGTTTGTATATACTAATAGATTAGAAAACGGTTTTATAGACGAGCTTTGTATTAAAAATAGAATTGAAATCATCTTTGTAAAAGAGTTTGAATATTTACTTCTAGTATAGAAACCTTTGTATTTTAAAGTGACAAAGCATAGAAATGATTGTAGAAACAATCAATCACCAAAATCCACATACGAAGACGTGAATCAAATCCAAAGAAATCGATACCGAATCCATCAAAATGGATATTCTCAAAAATCCCTAAAAAGAAGTCATCAAAGTCAATAATAAATGATAACAATAACTCGGATAACCACGAATCGATAAAAATTGGAACCTCAAGCAAAATAGGCAAAATAGGGAAAAACAAGAAGGTCAGTCGACTGACTGCAGAGGCCAGTCGACTGATCCAGAAACTCGAAAATTTCATTTCCTGCAGTCAGTCGACTGACTGTAGAAAACAGAGACTTCCTGTTTCTACAGACAGTCCCAGAAACGCTCATTTTCTACAGCCAGTCGACTGACCGCAGGAGGTCAACCGACTGATTGGCACTGGGGCTATTTTTCAGCTTATTCAAATGAAGAGCAAACTCTCTCCATTTGCAATCGGACGAGTAATGGGCTTTAGGGGTTTTTGCCAATTGACAACCCAGCCCTATAGGCTCTTCGATACACCACAAAAGCATGTTCATAAATCAAAGCTAGGATTTTCAAAGTTTTGACTTCAAACACCAAAAATTGAAATGTGCACCAAATCAATTCAAATCAAAAGCAAATGAATATGCACAAGTGTTAGGAATTCATACCTAACAACAAAGATAGCTATAGACATAGATGTGAGTTAAAGAACTCACCTTTAAACCTAAAAACAATGAAGGAGGAGCTTGAAAGCAAAGGAAGATCAACTACTCTTCAACTTCAACTCTAGAAGCTTGAATCTAAGCTCAAAAGAAGAACATTTCCTAAGTTAGGTTTAGGAAATTTCTGAAATTAAAGAGAGAATGAGTTGGAGAAGATGATGAGGATGCTTACCTAAGCTTCTCTTTGATTTTGGAGCTAACACTTGGATTCGTAAAAGAAACTAGGGCTTAGGAATTTCTAATTTCCCATTCCTCTCCCCAATTTTACTTACGCTTGAATGAATTAGGAAATGAGGATGAATGAAGAGGGGAGGGGATGAGTTAGGGTATTAAGATGGGTTAGTGGGCTGAAACCCAAACCCAAACCCAACGTGAAAAAGCCATATTTTTTACTCAACTCCAAACATATCGATGTTTGTACTCAAAAAAGTTGTAAATGCCATTTTGGACTCAATGGAGGTGGACTCGAGTCCCAATTCGACTGTTTACAAAAAGTAGCTTTTCAGACATCAATTCGATTAACGATTCTATATTTATATAAAACATTTAAATATACAATCGTAAAATATGCGGGTTGTTACAGACTCCCCTCCTTAAAGAAATTGCGTCCTCGCAATCTTTAAGAAATAAATAAGAAGTAATAACTATAAAAGCATATCAACACAAAAAAAAAGAAATTTGAAATAAGAAGTTCACCTTAAGGAGAACGAGAGAGCAAGTCCGGATGTGTTTGCTCGATGAATTCTCTGGATTCCCAAGAGCAATCCTTAGGATTTGAGGACCATTGAACTTTCACAAGAGGAACATCTTTATTTTGAAGGCGTTTAACTTCCAAAGCAATGATACGAATAGGATGTTGCTTATAAGTCAAATTAGGCATTTCCATAGTTGAGAGACGTGGAATACGTCATGAATAGCGAAAAATTGAGCCGGTAATAAAAGGCGATAAGCCACGGAACCAATGCGTTCGGTGATGGGGAATGGCCTAATATATCGAGGTGCTAATTTTCCCGATCGACTGAAACGCACAACACCCTTCATAGGTGAAACACGAATAAACACAAAATCTCCCACAGAAAATTCTAATTTCCTTCTTCGATTATCAACATAGGATTTTTGTCTACTTTGAGCTTCTTTCATTCTATGACGAATAAGGTTAATCTTTTCTGTGGCATCACAGATAAAATCTGGACCAAAAACCAGCTTCTCATCGGCTTCAAGCCAACACGAAGGAGATCGGCATGGCCTTCCGTATAATGCCTCGAAAGGTGCCATACCAATACTAGATTGGAAACTATTATTATAGGAAAATTCAACAAGAAATATGATCTTCCCAACTTCCACCAAAATCAAGAACACATGCACGAAGAAGATCTTCAAGAGTTTGATTCACACGCTCGGTTTGTCCATCGGACTGAGGATGATAAGCGGTGCTAAAATTAAGCTTCGTTCCCAAAGCTTTTTGAAGACCTTTCCAAAATCCACTGGTAAACAATGGATCACGATAGCTAACAATAGAAGTAGGAACTCCATGCAATTTAACAATTTCCTTGACAAAGAGTTTAGCCAAAATAGGTACGGTCCGATTGGACCGAACGGGAATAAAATGGATGGACTATGTAAGTCTATCTACTATCACCCATAGGCTATCATGACCTGAACGAGGACGGGGAAGACCGTCAATAAAGTCCTTGGAAATTTGATCCCACTTCCATATTGGAATTTCCATGGGTTGCAATAACCCACCGGCCTTTGATGCTCGGCCTTTACAAGTTGGCAAGTCATGCAACGCTTAACAAAGTTAGCAATATCGGATTTCATTCCATCCCAATAATAAAGTCGCTTCATATCTGCATACATTTTGCTACTACCGGGATGAAGGGTAAATTTAGAACGATGAGAATCTTCTAAAATGTCTTTACGAAGATCAATAATATTTGGCACCATAAGTCTACCAAATTTTCGAATACCGCCACAAGCATCAATATCAAAGTTTTTCAAACCTTCAATATCAATTTTATCCCTACAACTTTGGATAAGGTGAACCAATTCAGGATCATTCTTTTGAGCTTCAAGAATGCGGTCTAAAAGAGAAGGATGAGCCTCAAGGCTACATAAAACAAGAGATAAACATGAATTGGATTCACGATCTCGAATCTCACAAGTGGATAAAGTCGCGAGATCATTCCATTCGGATATCATCATGGAAACAACCGCTTGTTGCTTACGACTAAGGGCATCGGCAACACGATTTCCCTTTCCGGGAGTATAAAGAATATCAAGATCATAAGATGCAAGGAACTCGAGCCAACGTTGTTGACGCAAATTAAGTTCCTTTTGAGAAAATAAATACTTCAAAGATTTATGATCGGTGTAGAGAAAAAATTTCTCTCCCAAAAGATAATGACGTCAAATTCTAAGGGCGAAAACAATAGCCGCGAGCTCTAAATCATGAGTGGCATATCTAGTCTCGGCAGGCTTTAATTGCCTAGAAGCATAAGCAATAACACGTTCCTTTTGCATGAGAATGGCACGCAAACCAACACGACTAGCATCGGTGTAAACAATAAAATCTTGGTTCCTTTCGGGAATCACAAGAATAGGAGCATTGGAAAGGAGTTCTTTTAATTTCTGAAAAGAAGCTTCACATTTGTTCGACCAAATGTATTTAACTCCCTTCTTTGTCAAACTAGTAAGAGGCACGGAAATTTTAGAAAAGTCTTTAATGAACCGACGATAATAGCCCGCCAATCCGTGAAAGCTACGAATTTCCGTCACACTCTCCGGTCTCTTCCAATTTTGAATCGCTTCAATCTTTGAAGGATCCACTGATATTCCGGATTCAGAAATAATATGCCCCAAAAATTTCACACGAGATTGCCAAAAGTGGCATTTAGAAAATTTTGCTTTCAATTGGTAGCTCCTAAGAGTTTCCAACACAATCCGAAGATGTCTTTCATGCTCTTCCTCGGTTTTAGAATAAATAAGAATATCAACTGTAAAGATGAGAACAAATCGATCGAGGAAGTCTTTGAAAACTCGATTTATAAGGTCAACGAAATAAGCTGGAGCATTCGTTAAACCAAATGGCATAATAAGCCATTCATAAGATCCATAATGAGTACAGAACGATGTCAAAGGAATGCTATCCTCTGCAATACGGAGCTGATGAAAACCGGTTGCTAAGTCTAACTGTGAAAAGACTTTAGCACCATTAAGTTGGTCAAATAAATCATCAATCCGAGGCAAGGGATATTTATTCTTGATGGTGAGATCGTTAAGCTTGCGGTAGTCAAGGCAAAGCCTAAGTGTACCATCAGATTTCTTCACAAAAATAGCTGAAGCTCCCCATGGAGAGAAACTAGATTGAATAAATTGGTTCGCTTCCAATTCGGATAATTGTTTGCGCATCTCCTCATTTTCTTTATTGGACATACGATAAGGAGGACGAGTAATAGGTAGAACTCCAGGGATTAGATTAATTCTGAACTTAATTGCTCGCTTAGGTGGTTGTTTGTACCAAAAATGGGCACAACACTCTTCGGGAGTTATTTGAAGAGATAAAATGAGGAATATAAATGTAAAAGAGAGATTATCTAACAAAAACTCCAACAAACAAGAACGTAAAATGCAAGGATAAGCAATTTAGAGTGGTTCGGCGTAGTGCCTACGTCCACTATGAAGTTTTGATGATTTTATTGATTCTCTTTCAATGATTACAAGTAGTTACAGAGAATAACATTGAATTACAGTTTGGAATTCGAATTCAACAGTAGGAATAAGATGCAAATCTCAATCCGGCAGAGTCTGGACGCTTTAGAATCAAAAGATCCCCTTTCTGTATGCTCTGGGGCTCTATTTATAGGCGTAGGAGGCTGAGATTCCGCTCAAACTTCGGGAGACCTAGTCTGGCATGTGAGGGGATCCACGTGACCATTTCCAGAAAGTTTCGCCTCGATCTACGATCGATACAAATCCATTTTGTATCGATCAAGATGATGTCCAATTAATCTGAAATTTGGCAGGGACATTCTTCAATGTGTATGCAAGCTTCCCTGAAAATCTCATTGGATTTGGATCAGTGGATTGTGAGATATCATTGATACGAAATGACATTCATCGCTGGCTGTTCCGTTCGACTCCATGGCTTCGAGTCGATCCCATCGTATCGATCACTGCATGTGCTTCTGAGATGATGTGGCGCGCGCACTTCGTTTCGATCCAGTATTCCCTCCGCGTTGATCGCTTCGACTCCATGTATCTCGCCTCGTTTGCTTCGATGGATTACACGTCACCCTAGTTAGTTGACTTGTTGGATACGAATAAGTCATTGGGCATGGATTCGAAGTGAGGTCCTCTGATGGATACGAAGAGCGCTGGTCCGATGGATACGAAGTAGACACTAGCTGATGGTTGCGAGACACGTCAGCCGTTGATGGATACGAATCTGATCGATGCGAACTCGATGGGTTCGAACGTTGCCAACCTGATCGTTACGAAGCCACGGGGACTTGCCGATGTAAAGCGGATGATGGACACGAGCTGGATGGACACGAAGTAAGGTAACTCGGTGGATACGAGTAAGGCATTTGGCCAATCGATACGAGTTGTACGAATTATCGATGGACACGAAATCCATCGATACGAACTCGATGGATTCGAAACACGACCACCTTTATCGATACGAAACGGTGTTCCCTGATGGATACGAAATGAACATCATTGATGGATACGAAAACATGTTTTTCCCTCCAACTTGTATCCGTCATAACTTGAGCATATGAACTCAGATTGTCTTGAAACTTGGAACATTGGCTTCCTTTGCTCTCCTAGTCATGTCTCATCAATTGTAGCTCGATTAGGACTCACACAAAATTCATCGATATTCATGACAAGCGATATTTGGAATCCAATCAATTCCTTGGTGTCCTGGCCTTGCCAAAAGGCAGGATAACATTTGCCCCCCAAAGTATGTCTTGTGAAAACATGACGTGCTTTGAAAAGCTGCAAGTTCACGAGTCGTTGTCAGTTTAGCTCGTTATTGAATTTTGCATTGATTCTCTCCTGAACCGATTTGAAATCCGAGTTCGAACGACGTCTGATGGTTGTTTTTGACTATCCTCTTGTATCGATCCTCTCACGAATCGATGCAAAAAGTTGGAAAGTATTTTTTCGTATCGATGCGGGCTGAATTGATGGATACGGAATGTTCATTCGCATCGAGGGTTACAAATTGTGGTGGATTCCGATTCGCATTGATGATCTCTGATGGATACGAAATAATTATTCGTATCGATGGATTCTGATAGTTACGAATACCGTGTTCGTATTGACAAACCTGTTCTGTTGTGAATCGACGGTCCATAAAATGGATGCTTCGTATCGATTGAGTCCATCATCTTCAGGTGGTTTCTCTGTGCGCTTCGAATCGATGAAGTCTGGTGGATTCGAAACGGGCTTTCGTTTCGATGCGTTGTTTGACTGGTTGCGACCTGTCAGGTTGACTGGGAGTCGAATCAACTCGGTTCCACCCTAGGCTCTATATAAATACCTGGGACTTCGTCATTTTTCACTTTTTTACCTTCTATTTTTACTGTTGCTCTCTGTTCTTTTTTACTTTCGTATCGATAGACTGAGAGAAAGAACTGCTTGTTTTCGAATCGAACCAAACCTTCGATCCTTTGAGTGTAATCGCTAAAATCGGGTAATTAATGGATAGAATCATGTTAATAATGACGAAACTCGAGATCTCAATCATCCTTCTTGCTTTTACGACCAGTTTTGATGAATTTGAGATCTGGACGAGAGAAAACGAGATTGGGGGATGGAGCGTGGCCATGGAGTTGAGATCCTTTGGGGAAGAAGGAGATATGGAGGAAATCATCTTTGCTTCGTTTCGTGTTGACCTGAAATGGGATTATTCGAATCGATCCAGATAGCATACATTTGTATCGGTAAGGGGACGAGAGCGACGATCGATGCGAAGCCATTGTTATTAGATCGATGCGAAATTGGCGAATTTGATTGATGCAAATTGATTTGCCTTCGGTCGACACGATTCGTATCGATTCGAACCTGATCGATACGAAGCACTCTCATTCCAGCTTGACCGATACAAATGTATCGAGTCGAACCCGATCGACACGAAGTACTCTCATTCCAGCTTGATCGATACGAACGTATCTCCTATTCCGAGACGATCGATACGAATGTATCGATTCGAACACAGTCGGGTCGTAATGCATGACTCCCCTGACTCGATACGAAAACGAAATGCGACGATCGATTCCAACCTAAATCTTGATGAACTTAGAGAAATTTTGAACACCTAAACACTTGACTCCGACGAGCTTCTGCCTTGCATAACTGAACTTGATCACAGAACTGTATACTTGACTGCCTTTCGAAGCTCGCCGATGGAACTGCTATTCAACAAAACAAAAAGTATAAAGGAACTTTAACTTGAATCGATCGTTAGTATTCGGATGGCGCGGTTGCGACGGTCAGCAATGATGGTCACTTCTGGTCCGACTTTCAAAGTTTCGTCTTTTGCATATTTCCTTTAATTCTACAGAATTTTCTCAAATCATGCACAACACTTGCACTGCACAACTCATTCATACACTCTACACTGGGGAATGCACGGGCTTTTTATCATCTAATGATGGTTTCTCGTGAGTTAGCTAGTTATGGAATCGTCAAGTTCGCAGCAGCCAGAAACTCAGAATCTAACCCCTCCCAGACTTGTAATACCGGACATCGAGACCGAAGTCATCGGTCCAGCCCCGGATGAGTTACCTGACGCATCTCTCATCAATAGTCCACCGGACTCTGTTCCGTCCAATATCTCCAAAGATATGCTAGGGAGAATATGCTTAAGGCATGGCCTATCGTTGGATGATGTATTATTGCCGGGACCGGATGACAGACCACATAATCCCCCGGAGGGATATACCACATTTAACCAAGATGCATGCGCAGCCGGGACACTTCCTCTATTTAATGAATATATAAGAGAATTGTTGGCTTATCTGGGGATTGCTCCATCTCAGCTACACCCGAATGGATATGCTTCACTCAACAGCTTGTTCATTGCTTTTATGGAGTACCTCCACCGACCTCCCCGTATGACCGATATAAGGTACCTGTTCAATTTCAAAAGACGAACCGACAGTCCATCTTTCACATTCTTGGAGTCTGTAAGAAACTGCCAAGTGGTCACGGGGTCTTGGACTAGACTGAGCTACTTCAAGTCGGAGTGGTTCTACGTCCGATGTCCTCCGGGGTTTGCCAGAAGATGGTTGTTCAAACGTGAGTACCATTATTTTTCCAAGTAGTTGACAAGGCAATTCATGAATGAAATTGAACTCATATTTTCTATTTCTTTTCTTCTAGCAATAATCCAGCGACCGGAAGGCGGTTATTATAAAGAGATAGTCCGGGTCCTTCAAGAAGTTCCAAGTGAAGAAAGGAATATCGAATTGTTGTTGACGGACCGGAATCTCAGAATTTTTTGATTGATTAGGCGGAGACAAAGCATAGGGCTCGATGGCGCACTAAAGACTATCTCCAGAGAAAAGGTCAGGCGGAAGAAACCCAAAGTCGTAATGATCGAGGAACCTGACTCCGAAAGAACTCATACTGATGAGGAACCGTTGGTCGGGCCTGCTGATGCAACCCCGGATTCTGATGAAAAAATAAAGGGCAAGGCAGTGGCCTTTGAACAGGCTAACTCTTGGAGATGGAAGTCTGTGGTCTTAAACCGCCCTCCTTCAGGAGTTAAAATCTCGGAGGCATCCTCCTTGCAAGCCGAAAATCATTTCGAAGGGCTCGCTGACCTTCCAATTCCGGACCTTGCGTCCGCACAACAAGACGTTGAATTGGATGAATTACAGCATACCCTCGACGTTAGCGAGTCTCTTCCTACCAGTGCGATCGACACTTCTGGTTGGTCCGGGGGGTTACACATCAATACACTCTTCATGGCACAACACAGTTCTCTAACTATAAACAGTATATCATAGACGGTTACTGATCTCCCGTATTTTATTTTTCAGGTATGATGTCTGGACGAGGTTCTGTGCTGGGCAGTTTGCACAACAAGCGCCGTTACTATGAGCCACGCAGGAGAGAGGGAGAGAGGGATTATGATTCTGGACACTCTGGTCAGGAGAGGTCTGACAGAGACAGGGGATACGTGTGCTGATCCCGATCTCGTTCTCCTCCTCCCAGGACTTCCGTACCGCCCACGGTAGTAGTTGCCCGTCCTCCTGAAACTTCACGGCCTAAGCCGCCTTCTCAAGCTCCGAGGCCCGATCCTCCACGTAGGACTGAAATAGCCACCTCCTCAACTACTGCACCGATCGCGACTGATCCGACCGGGGAAGGAGCACTTAAATTGGCACAGATGAGGAAGGAATTCCCCGATATCTGTTTTGACGGTTATGTCTTTCCTCCACATCTGAAGAGAATTCCGCCATCAGCTGAAAACACTATCCATGATTATGTTGCGGACATATTTTTTCAGTATAAGGAGTGGGCAAGGACCGCGAGGAAAGCGTCCAAAGTAGCATTTGATCGGGCTGTCGCCATTGAAAAGCTTGAGAACGAGTTGGGTCAAATAGACCGAATCGTGAAAGTGCTCAACGCTGAGGCTGAGTCTTCCCGTAAATCTGAAATGGAAGCTCTGAAAAAGGTCGATGAAGTAAATTCGGCCATGATCAGAATGAAACAAGAGCACTATACCGCCATCGAAGACATGGGTCATAGGAACACCACCATTACCGCCGAGAGGGACGCCGCTCTTAAGGAGCTTAATGAGCTGAAATCAAAATTCTCCGATATGACGAGGGAGAAGGATGCGGCCAATGTCTCTGCTCAGGAGGCCTGTGATCAAGCGGTGGTGCTCCTGAAGGAGAAGGAAGCAGCTATGGAAAAAGTCCACGAAGCTGAAGCTGGGGTTGATGAGAAGGTACGACAGGCGGAGGCCAGGATCGAGGCTGAGGTAGAAGAGCTACTTGTCACTTACAATGCCAACGTGCTAAGGCACCGAGATCTGACATGGCTTGATGATTACCCAACACATCTCTACAACGCCTGGAACCTACTGGTTGAAGAGGAGAAATCTGGGCACCCTGATGAAGCCATCGATGAATTTGAGCTGGAGAATCGCATACTCAATGATGACAAGAAGAAAGTTCTCCATGACTCCATGATTTCTTACGAGAAGGAGAGGCTTGGTGCCCAGCCTCAGGAAGTTGGAGAAAGCTCTGGTGTTGTGCACCATATTACGAGTTCTGAGATTGTCGTGTCATCTCAATCTGAGCCAACTCCGGTGATCGATTCCCAGCCTATACCGGCATATGATCCCGACAAGCCACACCTATCTCCCATTAAGGAGCATCCTTATGAGATTGTTCAGACGACCCCGAGCCAAACCGAGGAAGGTACTCTGAATTAACTTCTTGTACGTCCGGATTGAAGAACTTGTATAGCAATGTATATTAACAACCGTTTCTTTTCTTTGATCAGTGACCGAAGTTGCGCCAGCTGCACCTCCCGTAGCTCAAGAATCACGCCAAGTGCTGGAGGCCATCGTCTCTGAGGCGACCTCCGTTGTGACAATAGCGCCGGTTGAAGTAACGCAGGGGAGCTCACTCTCCTTCGATGAACAGATGATAAATGAGCTCCTTGGCCGACAGAGTGATCCCTTTGCAGACTTACCATTCGGCCTGGGCGGATCCTCGTCTACTTCTGATATTTCAACTCAGACTACTACGGCACATAGTGAGGCCAGAGCACAACGAGAAGCAACGATGTTGGCCGAGATCAACGCCGAGATGGCGGCAGCGGCGCATGGCGGTAGCTTAGATGGCGGAGCAGCAGCGCAGTGCCCCACTCCTCTTATGATTGTATCTCCCGGGGGCACGCTTGTTGATACTAGTGTGCCAGTCCCGCCCCCGGATGTAGATCCTGTTCCCCCAACTCCTCCTGCGGGAAGCATTCCCATAGATTCCAGCTCGAAGGATGTTGTCGACATCATGCCTTCGTCAGAGGAAAGCCTGCCTAAGGAGAAAGGCTCTAAACGAAAGATCATTGGTGGCTACAGTAGTTCTTCGAAGAAGAAGAAGCTGAGGAGACGGAAAGATTAGATAGACTTTTTAGGCTTGTATTTTCCCTTTTTTCAGTCAGGAATTTCGTTATCCTTTTCTTTTTGTAGGCCGTGTATAGATGCGGGTTCGGCCCCTGCTAGTAGGAATTTTTTGGAAAGGCTCGTGTATGAACCATTGCTTTTGATTAGTTGAAATAAAATTTTGTCTTCTTGTTTCAATTTAAATTCCTTTCATGCTTAAATGTTGCAGCGTTCGAACTTCAGTCCGGTGTACTTGCATTATTCTAGCATTTAAACATAGCTTGCTATGTTTGCCAAGCCTGGAAATCTCGGACTTGAGTTTGGATCGGAGTTTGGATTGGACTTGAACACCAATGCAGTTTCGGGTAGTAATTAACACTTGAACCTGCCCCCAGTCCTGAGGTGAAGTTATGGCGATCATCTCGCGATCATAAGGAGTGAGGATCGAGTGATTGAATTGCACTTGTTTCCTCATGAGTCGTTTTATCCACACTCCGGGGATACAAGTTATCTCGGAAGCTGTTGTTCACATCATGGGAACTTAAGATTGACGTTAGTATTCCAACCCATATCCTGGGAAAATGGAGTTAATGTTCTTACTCCGACTTGCGCTCCGAGAGTTCAGAGTTGACTGTTTATGTCCCGCTTCACATTCTGGAAATACGGGGTTGAATGTCTACACTCCGTTTCGCACTCTAGGAATACGGAGCTGAATGTTTATACTCCGTTTCGCGCTCCAGGAATACGGAGTTGAATGTTTATACTCCGTTTCGCACTCTGGGAATATGGAGTTGAATGTTTATACCCCGTTTCGCACTCTGGGAATACGGAGTTGAATGTCTACACTCCATTTCGCACTCTGGGAATACAGAGTTGAATGTTTATACTCCGCTTCGCACTCCGGGAATAAGGAGTTGAATGTTTATACTCCGTTTCGCACTCTGGGAATACGGAGTTGAATGTTTATACTCCGCTTCGCACTTTGGGAATACGGAGTTGAATGTTTATACTCCGCTTCGCACTCTGGGAATACGAAGTTGATTGTTTATACTCCGCTTCACACTCTGGGAATACAGAGCTGATTGTTTATACTCCGTTTCGCACTCTGGGAATACGGAGTTGAATGTTTATACTCCATCTCGCACTCTAGGAATACGAAGTTGGATGTAGGATTGTCGTGTGTCAATCCTATTAACATTGGTGTAATGACTTGCCCCCGAGCTCGGATTTCACTTAGCGAGTGACCGGTCATATCACAGCCACTCTCTATCTGAATAAATCCCACCACGTGATGGGAGTTAGCTCTCCGTGCATCGTGATGTCGTACATTGTATTCAATGAATCACAGCTCTGGCTTGAAGAGATGGCATTTTATCGCTGAAATAAGAAAATGCGGCAACGTCAGTTGCCTTATTACAGAATTCAAATTTCGAAATGCGGAAACAAATTGCTAAATAAGGTATAATGAAATAAATAAAGCCTGTCATGTGTAATAGCGACAGAGACTCTCGCTGTTCCAGGCCCTTGGCAAATCAAGACCGTCAACGGTCGATAGTTTGAATGTGCCATTCCCGAGTCTTCGTATAATCACATATGGTCCTTCCCAATTTGGTTTCATGTGTGAAGGAACTGGATAGATCCTTTTGAGAACGAGATCGCCGAGTTCAAAAGTTCGAGGGCGAACTTTGGTATTGTACAATCGTGCGACTCGACTTTGATATGCAGCTGCTCTCAAATCAGCCTCTTCCTGTTTCTCATCCAGTAGATCCAAAGATTCAGTAAGCAATATAGCGTTCGTTTTCGGATCGTAGTAAGTCACGCGATGGGAAAACACTTCCGTCTCGACTGGAATAACGACCTCTGTGCCATAAGATAGGGAAAATGGGGTGTGTCTGGTTGCGGTCTTGTGAGTCGTTCGATAAGCCCATAATGCCATAGGAAGTTCATCAACCCATTTGCCCCCGGCCTTTTCCAGTCGTTTCTTTAGGATGGATTTTATAACTTTATTGACAGCTTCAACCTGTCCATTTGCCTGGGAATGTGCGACTGCCGAGAATTTTTTATGGATATGAAAACGTTGACAAAAATTCTTGAATTCTACGCTTTCGAATTGGGTTCCGTTATCGGTGATGATTGTATGCGGAAGCCCAAATCGACAGATGATGTTGCGAACCACAAAATTTATCACTTTCTTTGTCGTAATGGTTGCGAGGGCTTCAGCTTCAGCCCACTTCGTAAAGTAGTCAACGGTGACGATGGCATACTTCGCACCACCTTTTGCTAGAGGTAGAGCGCCGATGATGTCGATGCCCCACATCGCGAATGGCTAGGGACTGACCATTTGAGTTATCTCGGTAGGCGGGGCTCTTGGAATTCGGGCATGTTTCTGGCATCTATCGCACTTTCTGGCATAGTTTGATGCATCTCGGTTCACTATCGGCCAGTAGTACCCATATCGGAGTATCTTGCGACCAAGAGCTTGCCCGCCGGTGTGATCGCCACATGCTCCTTCGTGTACGTCATGTAACACTCGTTTGACTTCATTGTGTGCGATACATCGGAGGAGAGTAACAAAATAACCTCTTCTGTACATGACTCCGTCCTGAATGACGAACCGTGAAGCTTTTCGAAGAATTTGTCTTTTCTCATTCCTATGTTCGGGCAACATCCCATTCTCAATGTAATTTCGATACAGAGTCATCCACGATTCACTACTAGGAGTGGTTCCGAGCACAAAATCCATCTCTACTTGATCAATACTCGGGGAGGATAAAGTTTCAACGGGGACGAGTCCCATTTGTTGTGCTTCACCCGTGCTAGCTAACTTTGCCAATGAATCGGCTTTTTGATTGCGTTCTCGAGGTACGTAATAGATGGCATAATAATCAAATTGATTCAGTACTTTCTGAACTTGAGCCAAGTAAGCAGCCAGCCTTCGATCTCTCGGTTGATATTCTCCCCGTACTTGACACACCACTAATTGTGAATCACAATAAACTTCCACAGCGATAACCCTCAAATCTCTGGCAAGTTTTAGGCCGGTTAAGAGGGCTTCATATTCAGCTTCGTTATTAGTTGCATGAAAATCGAACTTCAAAGCGTAACATATAGATCGGCCTTCGGGCGTCTCAAGTACAACACTAGCACCCGAACACCGGTCGTTTGATGCACCGTCAGTATGCAACTTCCAGATGTATTCGGGGGATTTATTGGTTTCGGGCAAGTCCTCTGAAATGGTAAATTCGGCTATGAAATCTGCCAGGACTTGTCCTTGAATGGCTCTCCGTGGAGCATAAGTGATATCAAATTGGCTTAATTCAATGTTCCATTTGAGTAACCTACCAGACGTCTCAGGCCGCGTGAGGACCTGTCGTAACGGCTGATCGGTATACATAGTGAGAGGATGAGCTTGGAAGTAAGGGCGGAGCTTTCTTGAGGCAATGACTAGGCAATAAGCCAGTTTCTCCAGTCTTGGGTAATTTCTTTCAGCTCCTGTTAGCCGTTTACTAACATAGTAGACCGGTTTCTGCACTTTGTCTTCCTCTCGAACTAAAGCGGCACTGATCGCATGCTCCGATACTGCCAGATAAAGGTACAGTTGCTCGTGGTCGACTGGTTTTGACAAGATCGGAGGCGTAAAAAGATGTTGAATCAGTGATTGGAACGCGCCTTCACATTCCGTGGTCCATTCGAAGTTTCGTTTCCCTTTCCGGATCAGATCAAAGAAAGGAATGCATTTATCAGTGGACTTTGAGATGAACCTGCTCAATGCTGCTACTTTCCCGTTTAAGCTCTGGACTTGCTTTATGGTTCTTGGGGTGTGCAGGTTCCTTATTGCCCAGATCTTTTTGGGATTTGCTTCTATCCCTCGAGCGTTAACGATAAATCCGAGGAACTTTCCAGAGGCAACGCCAAAGTGACATTTTAATGGATTAAGCTTCATTCCATATTCTCGGAGAATGCTGAACATCGAATTTAAATCTCTGACGTGATCTGTGGAGAATCGAGACTTCACCAGCATGTCATCCACATAAACCTCCATGGTCTTCCCGATCTGATTGGCGAACATCCGGTTGACCAAGCGTTGGTATGTTGCTCCGGCGTTCTTTAGACCAAATGGCATGACTTTGTAACAGTAGAGTCCCAGATCGGTTACGAAGCTGGTGTGCTCTTGATCAGGCAAATGCATGGGTATTTGATTGAAGCCAGAATAAGCATCCATGAAAGATAGTAGTTCATGCCCAGCCGTCGAATCTACAAGCTGGTCAATTCGAGGAAGTGGAAAGCTATCTTTCGGGCAAGCTTTGTTTAAGTTAGAGTAATCGACACAAGTTCTCCATTTCCCGTTCGGCTTTCGCACCAGCACGGGGTTGGACACCCATTCTGGGTATAAGGCATCTCAGATAAACCCATTTGATTGTAACTTATCGACCTCCTCTTTAAGGGCGGCAGATCTCTCTGGATCCATACCGCGTCTTTTTTGCTTGACCGGGACATACCGTGGATCTATATTCAGGGAGTGGCTTGCAATGTTCGGCGAGATCCCACACATGTCAGAATGTGTCCAGGCTAAGACATCGAGATTCGCCCGGAGAAATTCGACCAATTCATGTTGTGTCTGTTTGCTCAAATGAGACCCGACTTTTAGCATCCTTGAATCGTCATCCTCACCGATTGGGACATCCACAGTCAGTTCGGCCGGAGAAGCTTGATTCTCCTTGGACTCGTCTTTATCTTCATTGTCCCTAGGGTCGAGGTCTTTCAGGAATTGGTTGTGGTGCCCGGGCCGAGGCCCAGGCACCAATTGTCAATCATCAATAGAGCGGACGTAGAGAGACTCCTCTACGTCCTTTCCTTTTTCCTTTCGCTGCGCCCTGCGCAGCTCAGCAACATAGCATGCTCTTCTCGTTGCTTGATCTCCTTGGATGACTCCAATCCCGCGATCGGTGGGGAACTTCAGAGTCAAACACCATGGGGCAATGGCTGCCCTGAACTCAGCAAGGGCCGGTCGGCCCAAAAATGCGTTATAAGGTGAATCAATTTCTAAAACAACAAACTGTAAAATTTGGACTCTCCGGCGTTCTCCAACTCCCAATTCCACCGGTAATTCTGTTATTCCAACGGGTATTGTGGCACTCCCGTTAAAACCGTGGATTCGGGATTGGCAGGGTTTCAAATCTTTTGCTTCCATTTTCATTAAGTTGTAAGCTTGCTTAAGTAAGATGTTTACAGAGCTCCCACTGTCAACCAGGATCCTCTTCACCCAAGCAGGACCTACCTGGGCAGATATGACTAGTGGGTCGATTGTAGGGGCTTCGACCTTATCAGCGTCTTGGCTCCTGAATACGATATCATCAGACATTATCTTCTGTTGTTTGGCTGGAGTTCCATCATCACAATTACTGCAACACTCGAAGTCCGCATGCCTGATCGAACTAGCATACGACTCCATTTCCCCCCAACTTCTGTCTACTGGGTGGGGACCACCACTTATCGTGTTAATAACTAGCCTTCTACCCGTACGAGCGGGTTCTTCCTGTCTCTCTTGATTTTGTTGACGATTTTGATTTGAAGGGCCCGCACCACCAGACTGCGGCGCCCGCACAAACTGATCTAACTTCCTCTCCCTAATCAACTTCTCGATGAGGTCCTACAAATGTCGACACTCATTGGTATTGTGGCCGTAGCTTTCATGGAATCTATAGAACTTTCCTGTTTGAACCTGCCTCTCCGATGAAGGTTTCGGAGCAGGCTTCTTATACTGTACAGTATTGCAAGTCTGCAAGTATACGTTCTCCAATGATGTATTCAACGGCGTGTAATTGTCGAACATTTGAGCCCTACGCCGTGGGCCTCGGTTCTGATCTCTTTTCTTATCCTGGCCGTTGTTGCCTCTCGGCTGAGTTTGCTTGTTCTGTATATTCAGCTGAACTTTTCCGGAACTCTCACCGGACTGCTTAACCACCACGTTACTCTGTATTCCCTCAGTACTGGGCCCCACATCGTCCTGCTTCCTAGGCTGTTTCGCGTCCTCTTGCCATAAGAACTGAGCTGCTTTGGAGTAGAAACGGTCCAACGATGCGAGTGGTTTTCCAGCTAGCCAATTCCCAAATTCAGAATCGGGATCAATCCCTTTGGTTAACGCCATCAAGATCGAGTTGTTGTTGGGATTGCTAATCTCAACACATGCCGCGTGGAATCTTTCTAAGTAACGCCTGAGCGTCTCTCCATGAGCTTGGGTGACACTAGATAGGGTATTAATGTCTTTAGGTCTAGCAACATGCATACGAAATTGTTCCACAAACTTTTTGGCCAATTGATCGAACGAAGAAATAGATCTAGGTGGTAGCCGTGTAAACCACATTGTCGCGATTCCCCCTAGAGAGATGGGGAAACTTCGACACTTCACTGCATCATCAGCTCTTGCAGCACTCATTGACCATTCATATTTCAAAATATGTTGATTGGGGTCACTATTTACTTCATACATTGGGAGAGTTGGCATTCTGAATCGCCGAGGGGGTTCAGCGTATAATATCTCGTCTGTAAAAGGGTATGACTACGGGAGATTCCCCAATCATCATTAGTGAGCCCCTGACTCTCGCGTATCATCTGATGTATCATGGTTGAGATATCTGACACTGGCACATTCTGGGCATGCTGAGCTAAGGTGTGGTCGGGTTCCACAGTGCGAGTTTGGACCGGGCGCTGTCGACGGTTCGTATTTCGCCTCCTTGGCTCAGCATCTTCTGGGACATATGGTTCAGGAGTATGTCCGCGTTGTTGATTGTTCGGCTCTGACAAACTCCGGGTATCAACCCTCGTTTCTACCGCGGTGGTTGTAGCGCGGTTGTCCGTGGTATATTGTGGAGCAGTGCCTCCTCGTGTCGAGGGTCCTGTTTGGAAGCTGGTCGACGGTCCTGTCTTCAATTGCCCAACGGTCAAGGCGGGTTGATATCCAGTAGTTTGAGCGTGACTCCCCTCTAACCTGGGACGGGTAGACCTATGGTGATAGTCAGACGAGGCGGAACTTTCAGTAGACACGCGGGAAACATCATCCCTCCAGGACCTTCTGCGGCTTTGGCGGTTTAGTTGGTTGGTCAATTCAACATTGGCGCGCAACTGTTCAGCCAACTGTTGCCGGCTTTGGGTCAGTTCTTGGAGCAACACCTGGAACTCTTGTCGGGTGACTGGTCCGGATGGATCCGAGTGAGCAGTGTTGTCTTGGTTGGATGAAGGCTGTTGTGTAGGATTCTGTCTATCTCGGCCTTCTTGCTCTGCAGCGGTAGCGGCAGTGCTTGTACTAACCATTTTCAGTGGTGGAGTCCTTTCCTAGACTTTATGCAAATCTGAATAGAATGGAAGGAATCCGGATCAGATATTTGAATCTTCCTCTTGGACTTATGCAATCCGGTATCGACGGTAGATCCAAGGAGCAGGAGAAAAAGCTAGTTTTCTCAGTGAAAGCACCAAAGTGTTTGTACCAAAAATGGGCACAACACTCTTCGGGAGTTATTTGAAGAGATAAAATGAGGAATATAAATGTAAAATAGAGATTATCTAACAAAAACTCCAACAAACAAGAACGTAAAATGCAAGGACAAGCAATTTAGAGTGGTTCGGCGTAGTGCCTACGTCCACTTTGAAGTTTTGATGATTTTATTGATTCTCTTTCAATGATTACAAGCAGTTACAGAGAATAACAGTGAATTACAGTTTGGAATTTGAATTCAACAGTAGGAATAAGATGCAAATCTCAATCCGGCAGAGTCTGGACGCTTCAGAATCAAAAGATCCCCTTTCTGTATGCTTTGGGGCTCTATTTATAGGCGTAGGAGGCTGAGATTCCGCTCAAACTTCGGGAGACCTGGTTTGGCACGTGAGGGGACCCACGCGACCATTTCCAGAAAGTTTCGCCTCGATCTACGATCGATACGAATCCATTTCGTATCGATCAAGATGATGTCCAATTAATCAGAAATTTGGCAGGGACATTCTTCAATGTGTATGTAATCTTCCCTGAAAATCTCATTGGATTTGGATCAGTGGATTGTGAGATATCATTGATATGAAATGACATTCATCACTGGCTGTTCCGTTCGACTCCATGGCTTCGAGTTGATCCCATCGTATCGATCACTGCACGTGCTTCTGAGATGATGTGGCGCGTGCACTTCGTCTCGATCCAGTATTCCCTCCGCGTTGACCGCTTCGACTCCATGTATCTCGCCTCGTTTGCTTCGATGGATTACACGTCACCCTAGTTAGTTGACTTGTTGGATACGAATAAGTCATTGGGCATGGATTCGAAGTGAGGTCCTCTGATGGATACGAAGAGCGCTGGTCCGATGGATACGAAGTAGACACTAGCTGATGGTTGCGAGACACGTCAGCCGTTGATGGATACGAATCTGATCGATGCGAACTCGATGGGTTCGAACGTTGCCAACCTGATCGTTACGAAGCCACGGGGACTTGCCAATGTAAAGCGGATGATGGACACGAGCTGGATGGACACGAAGTAAGGTAACCCGGTGGATACGAGTAAGGCATTTGGCCAATCGATACGAGTTGTACTAATTATCGATGGACACGAAATCCATCGATACGAACTCAATGGATTCAAAACACGGCCATCTTTATCGATATGAAACGGTGTTCCCTGATGGATACGAAATGAACATTATTGATGGATACGAAAACATGTTTTTCCCTCCAACTTGTATTCGTCATAACTTGAGCATATGAACTCAGATTGTCTTGAAACTTGGAACATTAGCTTCCTTTGCTCTCCTAGTCATGTCTCATCAATTGTAGCTCGATCCGGGCTCACACAAAATTCATCGTTATTCATGACAAGCGATATTTGGAATCCAATCAATTCCTTGGTGTCCTGGCCTTGCCAAAAGGCGGGATAACATTTGCCCCCCAAAGTACGTCTTGTGAAAACATGACGTGCTTTGAAAAGCTGCAAGTTCGCGAGTCGTTGTCAGTTTAGCTCGTTATTGAATTTTGCATTGATTCTCTCGTGAACCGATTTGAAATCCGAGTTGGTACGACGTCTGATGGTTGTTTTTTACTATCCTCTTGTATCGATCCTCTCACGAATCGATGCAAAAAGTTGGAAAGTATTTTTTCGTATCGATGCGGGCTGAATTGATGGATACGGAATGTTCATTCGCATCGAGGGTCACAAATTGTGGTGGATTCCGATTCGCATTGATGATCTCTGATGGATACGAAATAATTATTCGTATCGATGGATTCTGATAGATACAAATACCGTGTTCGTATTGACAAACCTGTTCTGTTGTGAATCGACGGTCCATAAAATGGATGCTTCGAATCGATTGAGTTCATTGTCTTCAGGTGGCTTCTCTGTGCGCTTCGAATCGATGAAGTCTGGTGGATTCGAAACGGGCTTTCGTTTCGATGCGTTGTTTGACTGGTTGCGACCGGTCAGGTTGACTAGGAGTCGAATCGACTCGGTTCCACCCTAGGCTCCATAAAAATACCCAGGACTTCATCATTTTTCTCTTTTTTACCTTCTATTTTTACTGTTGCTCTCTGTTCTTTTTACTTTCGTATCGATAGACTGAGAGAAAGAACTGCTTGTTTTCGAATCGAACCAAACCTTCGATCCTTTGAGTGTAATCGCTAAAATCAGGTAATTAATGGATAAAATCATGTTAATAATGACGAAACTCGAGATATCAATCATCCTTCTTGCTTTTACGACCAGTTTTGATGAATTTGAGATCTGGACAAGAGAAAACGAGATTGGGGGACGGAGCGTAGCCATGGAGTTGAGATCCTTTGGGGAAGAAGGAGATACGGAGGAAATCATCTTTACTTCGTTTCGTGTTGACCTGAAATGGGATTATTCGATTCGATCCAGATACCATACGTTCGTATCAGTAGGGGGACGAGAGCGACGATCGATGCGAAGCCATTGTTATTAGATCGATGCGAAATTGGCGAATTTGATCGATGCGAATTGATTTGCCTTCGATCGACACGATTCGTATCGATTCGAACCTGATCGATACGAAGCACTCTCATTCCAGCTTGACCGATACGAACGTATCGAGTCGAACCCGATCGACACGAAGTACTCTCGTTCCAGCTTGATCGATACGAACGTATCTCCTATTCCGAGACGATCGATACGAATGTATCGATTCGAACACAGCCAGGTCGTAATGCATGACTCCCCTGACTCGATACGAAAATGAAATGCGGCGATCGATTCCAACCTAAATCTTGACGAACTTAGAGAAATTTTGAACACCTAAACACTTGACTCCGACGAGCTTCTGCCTTGCATAACTAAACTTGATCACGGAACTGTATACTTGACTGCCTTTCGAAGCTCGCCGATGGAACTGCTATTCAACAATAACAAAAAGTATAAAGGAACTTTAACTTGAATCGATCGTTAGTATTCGGATGGCGCGGTTGCGACGGTTAGCAATGACGGTCACTTCTGGTCCGACTTTCAAAGTTTCGTCTTTTGCATATTTCCTTTAATTCTGCAGAATTTGCTCAAATCATGCACAACACTTGCACTGCACAACTCATTCATACACTCTGCACTGGGGAATGCACGGGCTTTTTATCATCTAATGATGGTTTCTCGTGAGTTAGCTAGTTATGGAATCGTCAAGTTTGCAGCAGCCAGAAACCCAGAATCTAACCCCTCCCAGACTTGTAATACCGGACATCGAGGTCGAAGTCATCGGTCCAGCCCCGGATGAGCTACCTGACGCATCTCTCATCAATAGTCCACCGGACTCTGTTCCGTCCAATATCTCCGAAGATATGCTAGGGAGAATATGCTTAAGGCATGGCCTATCGTTGGACGATGTATTATTACCGGGACTGGATGACAGACCACATAATCCCCTGGAGGGATATACCGCATTTAACCGACATGCATGCGCAGCCGCGACACTTCCTCTATTTAATGAATATATAAGACAAGTGTTGGCTTATATGGGGATTGCTCCATCTCAGCTACACCCGAATGGATATGCTTCACTCAACAGCTTGTTCATTGCTTTTATGGAGTACCTCCACCGACCTACCCGTATGACCGATATAAGGTACCTGTTCAATTTCAAAAGTCGAACCGACAGTCCATCTTTCACATTCTTGGAGTCTGTAAGAAACTGCCAAGTGGTCACGGGGTCTTGGACTAGACTGAGCTACTTCAAGTCGGAGTGGTTCTACGTCTGATGTCCTCCGGGGTTTGCCAGAAGATGGTTGTTCAGACGTGAGTACCATTATTTTTCCAAGTAGTTGACAAGGCAATTCATGAATGAAATTGAACTCATATTTTCTATTTCTTTTCTTCTAGCAATAATCCAGCGACCAGAAGGCGGTTATTATAAAGAGATAGTCCGGGTCCTTCAAGAAGTTCCAAGTGAAGAAAGGAATATCGAATTGTTGTTGACGGACCAGAATCTCAGAATTCTTGGATTGATTGGGCGGAGACAAAGCATAGGGCTCGATGGCGCACTAAAGACTGTCTCCAGAGAAAAGGTCAGGCGGAAGAAACCCAAAGTCGTAATGATCGAGGGACCTGACTCCGAAAGAACTCATACTGATGAGGAGCCGTTGGTCGGGCCTGCTGATGCAACCCCGGATTCTGATGAAAAAAGAAAGGGCAAGGCAGTTGCCTTTGAACAGGCTAAATCTGGGAGACGGAAGTCTGTGGTCTTAAACCGCCCTCCTTCAGTAGTTAAAATCTCGGAGGCATCCTTCTTGCAAGCCAAAAATCAATTCGAAGGGCTCGCTGACCTTCCAATTCCGGACCTTGCGTCCGCACAACAAGACATTGAATTGGATGAATTAAAGCATACCCTTGATGTTAGCGAGTCTCTTCCTACCAGTGCGATCGACACTTCTGGTTGGTCCGGGGGGTTACACATCCATACACTCTTCACGGCACAACACAGTTCTCTAACTGTAAACAGTATATCATAGACGGTTACTGATCTCCCATATTTTATTTTTCAGGTACGATGTTTGGACGAGGTTCTGTGCTGGGCAGTTTGCGCAACAAGCGCCGTTACTATGAGCCACGCAGGAGAGAAGGATTATGATTCAGGACACTCTGGTCAGGAGAGGTCTGACAGAGACAAGGGATACGTGCGCCAATCCCGATCTCGTTCTCCTCCTCCCAGGACTTCCGTACCGCCCACGGTAGTAGTTGCCCGTCCTCCTGAAACTTCACGGCCTAAGCCGCCTTCTCAAGCTCCGAGGCCCGATCCTCCACGTGGGATTGAAATAGCCACCTCCTCAACTACTGCACCGGTCGCGACTGATCCGACCGGGGAAGGAGCACTTAAATTGGCACAGATGAGGAAGGAATTCCCCGATATCTGTTTTGACGGTTATGTCTTTCCTCCACATCTGAAGAGAATTCCGCCATCAGTTGAAAACACTATCCATGATTATGTTGCGGACATATTTTTTTAGTATAAGGAGTGGGCAAGGGCCGCGAGGAAAGCGTCCAAAGTAGCATTTGATCGGGCTGTCGCCATTGAAAAGCTTGAGAAGGAGTTGGGTCAAAAAGACCGAATCATGAAAGTGCTCAACGCTGAAGCTGAGTCTTCCCGTAAATCTGAAATAGAAGCTCTGAAAAAGGTCGATGAAGTAAACTCGGCCATGACCAGAATGAAACAAGAGCACTATACCGCCATCGAAGACATGGGTCATAGGGACACCCTAAATCTTTCAGAATGAGAGAAATCTGTTTAACAGATTGAGGATGCCGAAGATATATAGTCCGTTCAGGACATAGAATATGGGCTTCATAACGGTTAAGCCAATCCATTCCCAAAATCATTCTGAAACCAAGGTAACGCATAACATGCAAATCGGCTCGGAAAGCATAATCACATAAAATAATTTCAACATCTTTACAATGTAAACTTAGTGTTGTGGATCCACCAACAGGATTCGCAATTCTCAATGAAGTCATCAAGCCAATAACATTCAAAGATAAAGCATCAACGAGTTCTTTTGATATAAAAGAGTGAGATGCACCCGTATCAAAAAGAACTCGAATAGGAAGATCACGAAATATAATAATGCCATCAAGGATAGAATGAGAAATACCTTGACCACGAGAAGTGTTAGTAGGGGCTTGTACAACATTTAGCTTGTGATGAAGGCCAGTTTGATGAACTCTTAGGTCGCGAACGACCTAACATGCTAAAGTGGTGGGATAAGTCGTTGGAACGACCTAAGGAGTTAAAGCAGGGGATAAGTCGTTCGAACGACCTAACGGGCTAAAGCTAATCTCGTATCACTCAGGTTACTTAGGTCGCTCAAAACAAGCTAACGACCTATGATAACTCGCGAGCGACCTAACGACCTAACTCATTCAGTATGTCGCATTCTTTCCTTAGGTCGTGTACGACCTAACTTAGGTCGCTCAACTATTAGGTCGCTCAACTCACTCATTTTAAGGTCGCTGAAGCAGATTGTCCTATGCCGTTTCCTTTAGGTCGCGAACGACCTATCTTAGGTCGCATGAAGATATCCGAAGCCATATTCTTAGGTCACTGCTGCCGCGTGCTTTTAAGTCGCTCACTGTTGTTAAGTAGTTCAATGTTAGGTTGTTGGGAAATTTCTTGAGTCGCTTATGTGTTGTTGTATATGTTGCATTGTACTTGTGTGTTTTCCATTTTAGGTCGCGTCTGTTTTAGGTCGCGTCTGTTTTAGGTCGCGTCTGTTTTTAGGTCGCAAGGTTTTAGGTCGTCGCCGACCTATGTGTTGTACAGATTTCTGTTGTGAGAATTGTAAGCCTATAAATAGGTGGAGGATATCACTTGTAATAGTTAGTTGATTTGAATGAAAAACTTTGTTTGTTAGCTTTGTGCTTTCATTAAATTGGTAGTTGAGTGTAATCTCCTATCTCCTCTTTCGGCATTCGAGTGCGCTCGAATCAACGATCGTAGAAGCCAATTCACGGTATCAAGTGCGCTTGATCAACGTCTGAAGAATTGCAGATCTTCTTTCATGGTATCGTGCGCGATCAACGTGACGAAGATAGCTAGAATTCGGTATCTTCGGATCAACGAATTTGGGCCATTCAGTATTCTTCATTCCATCGATTGCTACTTTCACAGAATCATCATTTTGTTATTCCGCTGCTGCATCATTTGGTATCAGAGCTAGACTTAGCCAATCATAGCTAAGCCAAGTCTTGGATCCAATCTTATTTGAAGAGTTTGAGAAGTTAATTAAAGCCGAACATCATTTGGAGAAGTTGGTTGTTCATCGTGTTCGACGCAAGTTACAACAAGTTTGGAGTTGTCGATCCGTATCGTTTTGGATCAAAGGGTTGCGAAGTTTTTGAATTTGGCCGTGGAAGATTTGCACGCCAAAGAGTTTGAAGTTGAGGGCCGTACCTCATTTGATATCATTTTGAAGGTTCAAAGCCGAGAATTGAAGTGTGTTTGTGGAGTTTCAAATCATGCCGCCGAGAAGAGCTAATCGCCATCAGAACGTAGAAGCATTATATAGTAGAGAAGAAGCCGATGAGATGGAACAAAGAATAAACGAAAACTTTAGTGAGAAGCTTAATGAAGGGATTGGCCGATTAGAGAAGATGATGTTGGAGATGAATCAAAATCGGAGAAGGGTTTCACCTGAATCTAACCATGGGGGAAGTAGAGTTTCACCACATTCCAATCGGGAGAGAAGTGTTGATAATGATCATAGAAGTGTGAGTCGAGATTGTTATAGAAATGATGATGATCGAAGTCGTGATAGGAATGTGAATGATCGTGATCGGAGGAATGTAGATTGAAGGGATGTTGGTGGAAGGAATGATGGTAGTAGAGATGTTGGTGGTCGGTATATACATCGATATACATCAGATTTTGAAGAGGAGTTTGATGGGGGTAGTGTTCATGGACGAGGAAGAGGTCAAGGGAGAAATCATTCGGAGTATGATCACAAGTGGGAGTCTGGGATGAAGACTGAAATACCGGAATTCAAGGGAGGTATGCAAGCCGAGGAATTTCTTGATTGGTTAGCTTATGTTGAGGAAATATTTGACTTCAAGGAGGTTCCGGAGGATCGTAAAGTGAAGTTGGTTGCTACTAGGTTGAGGGGGAGAGCTATGGCATGGTGGCAGCAAACCAAACTTACTAGAGAACGGATGGGGAAGTCAAGGATTGTTGCTTGGGAAAAGATGAAGAAATTGATGAAGGCTACTTTCTTACCCTACAACTACCAATCATTAATGTATCAGAGATTACAAAACCTGAGGCAAGGGACGAAGGCTGTTACTGATTATGCAGATGAGTTTTACCAGTTGATTGCTCGAAATGATATTATGGAAACAGAAGAACAATTGACCGCGAGGTTTGTGGGTGGACTTAGAACATAGATCCAGGATATGGTGAACATGTTCGACCCCAGATCTGTGGCCGAAGCACATCAAAAGGCGTTGGCATGGGAAAAACAAGGAAGACGTGGGGGAGGTGTGTTTCCAAGTTTTACAGGACAGAACAAAGGAGCGGGTAGTAGTTCTAATATTCCTAAGGCATCGAGTAAGCCTGTTGTTCATGAAGTGGCTAAGCCAAAGGTCAACACTAATTTCAAATGCTATAATTGTCAAGAAGTGGGACACAAGAGCAGCGAATGTTCGAAACCGAAAAAGAGAACTATGATTGCTGAGGCAGAGGTAGATGAGTTAGAGGCTGACTGTTCTAATTCACTACATGATGAGGAGGAAGAAAATGTGTCGGGAGATGAAGGGTATTCATTAATGATGAAGAGGTCGTGCTTGACACCAAAACAGGAAGAGGAAACTAGCTTGTTGAGGAGTAACATCTTTCAATCAACATGCACTATCTTGGGAAGGGTTTGCAAGTTTGTCATTGATGCGGGGAGCTGTGATAATATTATCTCTACAGAAGCTGTGAAGAAGTTATCATTGAAGACAGAGAAGCATCCGAAACCTTACAAGTTAGCTTGGTTGAGGAAAGGTGGGGAGGTGAAAGTTGGGCGAAGAGCTTGTGTTAATTTTTCAATTGGGAAGAAATACAAGGATGAAATTTGGTGTGATGTTGTGGACATGGACGTATGTCATCTGTTGCTGGGGAGACCGTGGCAGTATGATAGGGCTGTGCAACATGATGGACATACTAACAGTTACAGTTTTATGTTTGAAGGAACTAAAATCACTTTGATTCCTAAGAAGCGACAACAAGAAGAAAACAAGTTGGAGGAGATTGAAGAACTTAAAACATTACTATCTTTGAAGGAGTTTGTTAAGGAGGTAAAAGAGGAGCCTGAAGTATTCTTGTTGATTGGACGTGAGAGTCATGAAGTGGTTGAGATCCCTGAAGAAGTAAAACCAATGCTGGAAGAATTTGACGATGTATTTCCTGAGGAGCTACCAACGGAGTTACCGCCGTTGAGAGACATTCAACATCAAATTGATCTTGTTCCAGGAGCTGTGTTACCTCATAGACCACACTACAGAATGAGTCCAAAAGAACATGAGGAGTTGAGAAGGCAAGTGGAAGAATTGCTTGAACAGGGGCGTGTGCAGGAAAGTTTAAGTCCTTGTGCGGTGCCAGCTCTGTTAGTACCAAAGAAGGATGGAACGTGGAGGATGTGCACTGATAGTCGAGCACTGAATAAGATTACTGTGAGATACAGATTTCCAATGCCGAGACTTGATGATTTGTTGGACCAGTTGAGCGGGGCTACTATCTTTTCGAAGATTGATTTGAAAAGTAGTTATCATCAAATTCGTATAAGACCAGGGGATGAGTGGAAGACAACATTCAAGACGAGAGAAGGATTATATGAATGGCTGGTCATGCCGTTTGGTCTTTCGAATGCACCAAGTACATTTATGCGGGTAATGAATCAGATTTTTAGACCATTCATTGGGAAGTTTGTGGTGGTGTATTTTGATGATATACTGATATATAGTGGAAGTCCAGAAGAACACTTGCAACATCTGAGAGAAGTGTTGATGGTACTGCGACAGGAACAATTTTATGCTGCAACGAAGAAATGCGTGTTCATGATGCATAGTGTTTTATTTTTGGGGTATGTTATATCGGGAGGAGGTATACAGGTGGATCAGAATAAAGTTGATGCAATCAGAAATTGGCCACAACCCAAGACGATTACAGAAGTTAGAAGCTTTCATGGTTTGGCGTCATTCTACCGAAGGTTCATTCCACACTTCAGTAGCGTGATGGCACCAGTTACTAATTGTATGAAAGGGAAGCAATTTTCATGGTCGGAGGAAGTAGGAATTGCCTTTGAGAGAATCAAGGAACTATTGACGACAGCACCGATTCTAGTGTTGCCGGATTTTCAGTTGTTGTTTGAATTACATACTGATGCATCGAAGGTTGGAATTGGAGGGGTGTTAAGTCAGAAGGGACGTCCTATTGCATATTTCAGTGAAAAGCTATCGGGAGAAAAGATGAGATATAATACATATGATGTGGAATTTTATGCTATTGTGCAAGCTATCAAACATTGGAGACATTATTTGTTTCATAAAGAATTTGTGTTATATACTGATCATGAGGCGTTGAAGCATATGCAGGGACAGGACAAGATTGCGGCAAGGCATGCTTCGTGGATTGCGTACTTACAACAATTTACATTTGTGGTGAAGCATAAGTGGGGAATTACGAATGAAGGTGGAAGTAACGGGGTTTGATGTGTTGCCAGAAATGTTTGTTGATGATCCTTACTTTGCAAAGTGTGTAGATAAAGTCAAGGAGGGAAAAACGGATGAGTTTGTATTGGTGGATGGTTTTCTTTTTAAGGGAAATCGATTGTGCATACTAGAGTGCAGCTTACGTATGAAGATTATAAAGGCATTGCATGAGGAAGGTCATGTGGGCCGAGATCGTACTTTGCAATTGATTTCTCAATCTTATTATTGGCCTTCGTTGAAACGGGAAGTTGGGAGGTTTGTGGAGAGATGTCATATTTGCCAAATTTCCAAAGGGACAACGACAAATGCGGGATTGTATATGCCGTTACCCGTGCCGGTTAGACCATGGGTTGATATTAGTATGGATTTTTTTTTGGGATTACCGAGAACTCAGAGAGGGAATGATTCGATATATGTTGTAGTGGACAGGTTTTCGAAGATGGCACATTTCATCGCTTGTAAGAAGACAGCTGATGCCGTCCGTGTTGCCGAGTTATTCTTTAAAGAAGTATATCGCTTACATGGTTTACCAGAATCCATTGTTTCTGATCGGGATACTAGATTTCTAAGTCATTTTTGGCTAAGTTTGTGGAAGATGGTGGGAACAAAGCTAAATTTCAGTAGTGCTTACCATCCGCAGTCCGATGGTCAGACTGAAGTTGTTAACAGATCTTTGGGAAATTTATTACGGTGCCTGGTGAAGGATAATCTGAAGAGTTGGGATATGAAGTTATTTCAAGCGGAATTTGCTTATAATCATGCTATAAACCGCAGTACGGGTTTTAGTCCATTTCAAATAGTGTATTCAAGTTTACCAAAGGGACCGTTGGATTTGACGATAATACCACAACCAAAAGGGACAGTTAAACGGGCTGTTGATTTTGTTGATGGATTGGCAGAATGTCATAAAATCGTTCAGGAACGATTGGAGAAAGCAAATGAAAAGTATAAATGATATGCGGATTTGAAACGAAGAAGCGTTGAATTTAATGAAGGTGATTTAGTATATGTTGTACTAACAAAGGAACGTTTTCCAGTGGGAGCATACAACAAACTTAAAGCTCGAAAAATTGGTCCTGTAAAGGTTGTGAAACGGATCAATGAAAACGCTTATAGATTGAAGCTGCCGGAGGATGTGTACACTTCTGATGTGTTTAATGTTAAACATCTTATTCCTTACTGTGGAGACGAACCTGTTGTGGAAGAGCAAAGCGCAAATTCGAGGACGAATTTTTCCCAACCATGGGAGGATGATGCAGGCCAGTTTGATGAACTCTTAGGTCGCGAACGACCTAACATGCTAAAGTGGTGGGATAAGTCGTTGGAACGACCTAAGGAGTTAAAGCAAGGGGATAAGTCGTTGGAACGACCTAACGGGCTAAAGCTAATCTCGTATCACTCAGGTTACTTATGTCGCTCAAAACAAGCTAACGACCTATGATAAGTCGCGAGCGACCTAACGACCTAACTCATTCAGTATGCCGCATTCTTTCCTTAGGTCGCATACGACCTAACTTAGGTCGCTCAACTATTAGGTCGCTCAACTCACTCATTTTAAGGTCGCTGAAGCAGATTGTCCTATGCCGTTTCCTTTAGGTCGCGAACGGCCTATCTTAGGTCGCATGAAGATATCCGAAGCCATATTCTTAGGTCGCTGCTGCCGCATGCTTTTAAGTCGCTCACTGTTGTTAAGTCGTTCAATGTTAGGTCGTTGGGAAATTTCTTGAGTCGCTTATGTGTTGTAATTTGTATATGTTGCATTGTACTTGTGTGTTTTCCTTTTTAGGTCGCGTCTGTTTTAGGTCGCGTCTGCTTTTAGGTCGCGTCTATTTTTAGGTCGCAAGGTTTTAGGTCGTCGCCAACCTATGTGTTGTACAGATTTCTGTTGTGAGAATTGTAAGCCTATAAATAGGCGGAGGATATCACTTGTAATAGTTAGTTGATTTGAATGAAAAACTTTGTTTGTTAGCTTTGTGCTTTCATTAAATTGGTAGTTGAGTGTAATCTCCTATCTCCTCTTTCGGCATTCGAGTGCGCTCGAATCAACGATCGTAGAAGCCAATTCACGGTATCAAGTGCGCTTGATCAACGTCTGAAGAATTGCAGATCTTCTTTCATGGTATCGTGCGCGATCAACGTGACGAAGATAGCTAGAATTCGGTATCTTCGGATCAACGAATTTGGGCCATTCAGTATTCTTCATTCCATCGATTGCTACTTTCACAGAATCATCATTTTGTTATTCCGCTGCTGCATCAGCTTGCCTTCCTTCTTGCTTTGAAGTTTGGGACACAAGGATATAGTATGACCCGAACTCTTGCAATAGCGGCAAGAAGGAGACTTCGGACACTTGTTTGCATAATGGTCCTTAGAACCACAGTTGTAACATTCTCCACGATGAGAGTTAGGAGTATTTGCTACCAAAGTTGTTTGCTTCCCCATTTTGTTGGGATTAGGCTTGAATTTAAAAGGTCTCTTTTTATTGATGTTTTGCTTGACCTCAACATCACTTTCTTTATCGGCCTCTTCGAGTCGAAGAGAGATATCAACAAGCTGATCGAAAGAAACTTCTAATTTTAGAAGTAATGGCTTTTTGAGGTTCTTGTTCAACCCATAAACAAATCTCTGATTTTTCTTCAATGGGGTATTAATATACTCGACCCCATATTTAGATAGAGATTCAAAAGAAGCGACGTAATCGTCATGGAAGATTCACCTTGAACAAGGTCAATGAATCGCCGAGCTAAAGATACTTTCTTAGCTTCCGGCACGAATTTCAACTCGAACCTTTCCTGGAATTGCTCCCAAGTAAGGTCCGCTTCAATAATTTCAGAGATCAAAAGCTTGTACCAATTTAATGCTCTTTCTTGGAGCATACTAGAAGCCACTTGGACTCGATGAAGATCAATAAGATTCATGCGAGAAAAGATGCGGTCGCATGTTCGAAGCCAAGCCTGGACTTCTATAACGCTTTCGGAACCTTTGAAAGGCTTTCCACCCAAGTTGGTGTAATCACTGCACAAGCGTGTAAACCCAGATTTAGGGTGAGTAGGCTCAGGAATAGGTCTGGAAGCTTGAGCATTCTTTACAAGATCTAAGAGCTGCTGAGCAGACATAAATACTCCATCCTGAGGAGTAGCACTTGATTGATCGGCGCTGGGACGGCCCGGTCTAACCATTTCTCTTCTTTAGGAAAGAAAGAAAAGAAGAAAGAGGTTATTCACAAAATGAATATCAAACAATCTTGATTGATAAAACAAGGCATCCTAAAAAGAAATAGGATAGAATGGTACGAAGACTCGAATTAAATCCTATGGCACGACTCTTAAGAGAGACTTAAGACAATGATCCTTGCTAGATTAATCTACATTGTTCCGAAGTTTGGCTCTGATACTAAGCTGTGATGCCCCACCTCTATACTCACGTTAGCCAAGGACACTACGGAGTAATGCCGTCGACTAGCGTGAAAAATAAGGCTGTTGAGGAGCGACCATCCGTGTAATTGCTATGTGTGAGTACCGATATGTCAGATAGTATAACATGTATTTCATTTCAAGAGGAAATCTGACATATCAAATACAAACTCAAAGCTACCACACAGTGGCTATGAGGCCTTCGGAAACAAATATAGAAATAAGCATAACATAAAATAGTCATAGATGTTCATATCTCAAAGGCGGAAACAGATATGAATATAACACAGAAAAGTGTACATCAGAGTAGTGGTCAAACAAGATCCACAATATCACAAAAGAATAGATACAAGTGCTAGACAAAATAATATGTATACATCATGGAGTCTCTATCTATAATGTATAACAACAAAACTACCAATCTAATGTAGTTAGGCAAAAGTTAGAAGGTGATCCCAAATGAGGAGTCAAGCAGAAGCACTTGTAACATCTCGGTCTGACCCGAGTATTATTTAAGAAGAAAATAATAACCGGATCTGTCTAGTTATAATTATCATATATAAATGAGATAAGGGTAGAGATATAACAAAAATGTATGATTGCAATAATGTCAAACTGTGACATGTATGTTTTAAACAACATCAAAATCATACAATATCTCAAGAAATCTCAAAGAAACAAAAAGAATGTCATATTCTTTATTTTATTCACCAAACCACAAATATTGACAAACATATCATTGCCAATCACATAAAGAGGTGAAACACAAATTCTAGAAATCATCAATTAGAAATCCAGAAATCACAAGTGGGGAGGCCTATCACAAACGAGAGCATGAAAACTCACCAACACATGTATCACAAATGGAACGCTATACCATGGTCGCTAACCATCAATTTTGAGCCAAAGCTCCACAAACGGCCCAAAGACCACGGGTCGCTACCCCGCCAAATTGAACCGAAGTTCCACAAACGGGGATTGTAATCCCCAAACAAACAAATAGACATCGCACATCGCTACTCTAAATCACAAAATGATCATCGATCAATAAAAGTGTCGATTACACTAAGCTAGTAAATATATGAGTTTAGCTTCATGTCCCATAACCACTAGCTTAACTTAAATATTTACGAGCAAATTGTAGATTCCCACTCGAAGATTGTCACAAGAGTTCAATCGAACCAGTCCAAGAATTAACCGGCAAAGTAAACGCAAGCGTTTCATACCACTTGTTTTGCTAAGCCGTTTAATTAGATTTCTCATACGAATGAGGTAAAGGTTTGTATATACTAATAGATTAGAAAACGGTTTTATAAACGAGCTTTGTATTAAAAATAGAATTGAAATCATCTTTGTAAAAGAGTTTGAATATTTACTTCTAGTATAGAAACCTTTGTATTTTAAAGTGACATAGCATAGAAATGATTGTAGAAACAATCAATCACCAAAAACCACATACGAAGACGTGAATCAAATCCAAAAAAAATCGATACCGAATCCATCAAAATGGATATTCTCAAAAATCCCGAAAAAGAAGTCATCAAAGTCAATAATAAATGATAACAATAAATCGGATAACCACGAATCGATAAAAATTGGACCTCAAGCAAAATAGGCAAAAACAAGCAGGTCAGTCGACTGACCGCAGAGGCCAGTCAACTGATCCAGAAACTCAAAAATTTCATTTCCTATAGTCAGTCGACTGATTGCAGAGGCCAGTCGACTGACTGCATAAAATAGAGACTTCCTGTTTTTGCAGACATTCCCAGAAACGCTCATTTTCTACAGCCAGTCGACTGACTAGCACTGAGGCTGTTTTTTAGCCTATTCAAATGAAGAGCAAACTCTCTCCATTTGCAATCGGACGAGCAATGGGCTTTAGGGGTTTTTGCCAATTGACATCCCAGCCCTATAGGCTCTTCGATACACCACAAAAGCATGTTCATAAATCAAAGCTAGGATTTTCAAAGTTTTGACTTCAAATACCAAAAATTGAAATATTCACTAAATCAATTCAAATCAAAAGCAAATGAATATGCACAAGTGTTAGGAATTCATACCTAACAACAAAGATAGCTATAGACATAGATGTGAGTTAAAGAACTCACCTTTAAACCCAAAAACAATGAAGGAGGAGCTTGAAAGCAAAGGAAGATCAACTACTCTTCAACTTCAACTCTAGAAGCTTGAATCTAAGCTCAAAAGAAGAACATTTCCTAAGTTAGGTTTAGGAAATTTCTGAAATTAAAGAGAGAATGAGTTGGAGAAGATGAAGAGGATGCTTACCTAAGCTTCTCTTTGATTTTGGAGCTAACACTTGGATTCGTAAAAGAAACTAGGGCTTAGGAATTTCTAATTTCCCATTCCTCTCCCTAATTTTACTTATGCTTGAATGAATTAGGAAATGAGGATGAATAAAGAGGGGCGGGGATGAGTTAGGGTATTAAGATGGGTTAGTGGGCTGAAACCCAAACCCAAACCCAAAGTGAAAAAGTCATATTTTTTACTCAACTCCAAACATATCGATGTTTATACTCAAAAAAGTTGTAAATGCCATTTTGGACTCAATGGAGGTGGTCTCGAGTCCCAATTCGACTGTTTACAAAAAGTAGCTTTTCGAACTTCAATCCGATTAACGGTTCTATATTTAAATAAAACATTTAAATATACAATCGTAAAATATGCGAGTTGTTACAGGTTGTGCATGAGATCTCGATGGAAAGGGTTGCAAAGCGACCGAGGTGATGACATATTTGGTACTATCCAGTAAAGGGTAGGCCGGTCTTGTGTTGGCAGGGATCGATAGGTTCGATCTCGGTACATTTTCTAGATGTGTACTGTGATGGACGGTACCTCAATAGCCAAGTCATTAGTTGAAATCCATTCTTCAATAGGAGCTTTACAGTTTTAGTTGTATACTAAATATGTTGGAACGTGAGATGCAAGCATTCCAGCTATTTTAATAATTTACTTTGAACTCTTGGACATTATTATAATGTAACAACCCGGAAATTTTAATAGTTTTTATAACGTAATTAACTAAATTTTTGTGAAATTTTAAATAATAAAATTTTGAATCGAAAATTTAATATTTGGAATACGTCTACTTCAATGTAGCAATTGGTATATTTTCATCAGAAAATATGCACGTTATTTTATAGTGTAATTTTATTTCAATTCAAATCGGTTAAAAATTGATGATAATAAAATGTTTTCCAAACCTAAATAGTTTTATACAATAAATTTCTAAATCCTTTTCTGAGTGAGATGTCATATTTCGTTTCTCCAAATTCGGACTGCTATTGCTCCATTTATCTTATTTTCGGCGTTTTAACAGCATTTTTCGGTACCGGATATCGACTTTTGATAGTTTGGTCCTATCACTGATATCTGTGTACCATTCTGTTCGTCTCGTCGTGCTGATCTCCGTTGTATATTCATTTCTATAATTTGAGGTCCTGTACATAATGGTAATGATGAAATAGCGTCGTACTAGTACCGAAATTTTGAATTTACACTTTTCTTTGGTTTCAAAAATTGAAACGTGCTGCCCAAATAAATATTAATTACCTTTAATTATTCCAGCTGTTTGCATTTATATTTTCTATTTTGTACTCATGACTTTTTCCATGCTCACCGAAACATAATTGTACCATTAATTTAGTTTTGTTTCTTTATTGCTAAATGAGGTATAAATCTATATGTTGAACTGTTCATCTCCTATTTACAGAACTCGACCTACTCGTTTTTTAAAACCCATCATCATCTTGAACTCGAGCACCCACCCCTTCTTTTCCCAAACCAAACGCCTAAACCACTGCCTCCAACGCTAGCTCTTGCTCCGCTCGAGCTCGCCACCGGAACAAACCCTCTACCCGTCCCCTACAGCAGTCGCTCACACCATGACAGCCTCAGCAGCTGATGCAACCCTCCACACTTCGAAGCACCCACATGTCCACCTTCGGCTGCCCTCCTCCGCCCTTCACCACTCGAGCTTCTTCACCCCCATTGCGTGCATCTCCGCTGTTTTGTATAGGTAGCTTGTAAGTATATATTGATGATATATTTATGTTTTGATTTTAGTGTAATATCTATTTAGTATTTATATATATATATATAGTCAGTTTGCAAAACTTCTATTATTTATATATAATGGTTGTGAGACGTGAACTATATTAAGTTGTGTTTGATTTTAACAAGTTCTGTTTATATATGAGGTATATTATACTTTGTTATTTATATTGAATTTTATTTGTATGTGTGTATATATAAGGTGTTTATATATGTGAAATTTATATAAACTTATACAGCCCGAGTGCATGTCTCCATATATTAGCCGCACATATATATAGGTTGGTTATATTATATGTTTAGTTATTTGTTTGCATATATGTTTTATATCTAAATATGTCTGCATATCTATTAGCCTGAACATATAATTGTGTTTGCAGTTGTATATATATATAAAAAATGTTGGATCAGAGAAGTGTTTGTACAGTTTCCTCTATTACATAGTGTGTGTATATATATATATATCTTAGTTATGTGTATATACTTTTATTTTATTATAAATGTATGTATATTATATGATTGGTTATATGTATTTTCAGACTATTCTTTTGTGTATATATATGACAGCTTAGTTAAATTCTAAGTATACAGATAACAAGTTGTTTATATTGTTGGTATATATGTAAGCTTGGAAGTCGTATATATATATATATATATTTCCAAATTTGAAAGCTACTTTGTTCTCTGTCTTATATTTTACTGAATATATTTCTTATATAAAGATCTGCATACATATACTATAAAATATATATTTTGATTTATTTATTTGTATAAGTATATATATTATGTTTTGCTGGCCTCTTCAGGAATGTATGTGCAAGTTATATGTGAGCTGTTGAGTTATGTATATATTATAGTGAAGTATATTTATATTGAGTTTATAATAGAATATGTATGAAAGTATATATATTAGTTTATATATACATGAGGTTGGTTTTGGAAATGTATAAAGATTTATCCTATTTGGCTTTAAATTAAATAATGATTTTGAGATGTATATCTAGATATGTTTATAATATATATAGATTTTAATTTTTACGTATATGTTTTAAATTTATATTGATTTGAGAAAATATACACCGATATAATTTACATTTCGTTTTTGTTTATATCACGCTGATTTTTAATTTGTTTCATCGATTCCTATTATCAGCTCTATTCGTTAAATTTGTGCCAATCTTGCTTTGCTTTGGAATTCATGCTTGGATTCGTAACTCATCTCATTCTCGTTCATATCTAGCCTCGAAAGGTGAGAAATCACTCACGATTAATGTTCTTATATTTATTAAATTTGATTTCAACTAAAACGACAATTGAAATATGATGCTAAATTGAACTGTTAATTATTTAATTGTTATATATGATATGCTATTATCTGTAATTGTTAACCTGTGGGATATGACACCATATCCTATTGTTTATATTTTATTTATTTTGTTATTGATGATATATCTCTGTTGTTGATATGTTATATTATTACCATAACTGTTCTCACTCTGCAAGTTCCCTGTTAGTATAAAATCCCTATCGGTTGAAATGATACATACCCAAACAATCTTGTAGAATATGAGAAAATCGTTATGGGTTGAATGATAAACCCAAGAGATTTTTATTGAATTGAATTTGGGATTGCGGGTTGAAAAGATATATACCCGTATATATTTAAATTGCGGATTAAAATGATAAACATCCGTATCACTTGACCATAGGATAGAAAATTATATACAGGCATCGTTGGTCTATATATATATTTTGAAAGTAATTTCCAAGGTTATGAAAAGAAATATATGTGCTTTTAAATAAATATTGATTTTTAGATATTATATCTTTAATATTGGTTTTATAATAATTTTAATAAATTAAGTTGGAAAGAGAAATAGAAATAAACTTTGAAATTTATTTGAATTTTTCTTGAATAAAACCGATTTGAACTTGTAAAATTTGAGATTTTAAATATATGGTTTATGACTTGATTTTTATTTAAAGTGATTAAAGGAATATTTCAAGTAGATAAATTGAAGAGAAAATATAGTTTATATAAATCGTAAATGAATTTAAGCTTCGAAATCTATTGAAATTGAAATGGTTTATTTTGAAACTGAATTGAATTGGAATTGAATTGAATTGAGAATGAATTAAATTGAATTTTTGGAATTTGAATTGATTTGAATCAATTTGTGAACTTTGAGGAAACTATTTTATTATATAAACCATTTTTAATATAAACTATTTTAAATAAACTATTTTTAATATATTAATTACCTTATTATAAACTATTTTAATTATAACTATTTTATATACAAATTATTTTATTATATTAACTATTTTATTTATAACTAATTTCATATATATTACTTCTAATATCTAAACGGTTTAAGAGGTAAGTGTTATGGATTTCAAAGTGTTATAGTTTCGAAAAGTTATAATTTTATAAAGTGTCATGATTTTGGAATGAATATTATTTTAAGTGAGAAATGATATCGTATTGATACGGTCTTGTAATGGATATGATATTTTGGTTTTGAAGTATGATTTGAAATGAAATGACCACGGTGTTATAATAACGTTTGGTTGTTAAAGAGACCGGGATCGAATATTGTCCTACTCTCTGCCAATATCGAAAACCACTTTAACAACTGTGTACGTGGTGGAGATTCCAGAAATGAGGTAGGATGGTTTGGCGACGATTCTATATGGTATGACATGACCCTAACTCCCGTGAGTCAGCTTAGATGTGACTAAAATCAGGAGCCATGCCGGGCCAAGTGAGGTCATTCCTCCTATCGGGCACATTTCTTCGATACTATTATATTGCTTTTGTGATTGTTTTGGTGGCCACCCTCTATTTTTGATATGGGAGTGTGTTCGAGGTGGGCGGTAGTAGCTGTTATGCGTTACCACCAGTCCAGATCCGCAAACGGTATATCTACCCTAGCATTTCCTCGTGTGCCGTGTTCACATGCCCTATCGCGCCTTCTACGTGTTTGTTTTGTGTCGTACCAATGAAGTGCTTCCTGATAGCCCACTTGCGAGTGGAGTTTATAGTATCTGTATAGACTATGACATTAAAAAAATGTGTTAAGGGGGATATGGGTAACGCCTTAATGCTATTTTAATACTTTACTTTACTATAGACATATTATAATAGCGTATATTACTACATAGTAGATAGTTCCACGGATCCTTGGAGGATGGTTATCCCAAACATCCTGTGAGTTACTTGTATTTTAGTTGATATTTCACTTGAGTTAGAATTATTGATATAAGAATGTTAATCCTGACTCGAGTGTTTTGTGTTTTGCTTTACGCTCGGGTCAGACTGAGTGTCACAGCATTTGAGACTCACCTTTGAAGCTTGGAGCTTTGCTTGATGATCCGTCTATATCTATTCAACTTTTCTAGTTGATTTTGTTTAGAGATGTCATCTTCATTGTATTCGAGACTTCTGTTGTATTCTGTTTTAGCTCTGTTGTATATATATATATAGTAGCTTCATGAACTACTATTCATTTGTTTTCGCTGCTTATTATTGTAATACTCTGTGTCTGTGGTTCTGTGATTTATTTATTTACTGTATATGCTGAGTTTTGCCAAATATAAATTAACAATCTGATATTTTGAGCAAATTCAAGTCCGATATGTGCGGATGCGAATGGTTGAAAATAGCGGGTCGTTACAGTTGGTATCAGAGCTCTGGTTTTAGGAAAAACTTAGCATATAAAGTAAATTTAATTACAGAATCACCTTCGTTCGAGCTTAAATTTCTTCCTCCTTGATCCGGATTTCTTTCGAACTATGGAACTCTCTCTCCCCTTTGTTCTGAAATCCCTTCTAATCCCTTTATTCATGTTTCCTTGATTTTGGAGCATCCCATAGCTCCACTATATGATTTGTAAAATGGTGAAAACTCCTTTACAACAGGCATTGATTCACCGAAGATTTCTGTATCTCGGTTTAGATGCTGCTATCTCTTAATATGTTTGAATTTTATCTCTTGTGATCAGATGTTGATATGCCTCATAATTCTGCATTGACCTTATTTCTGAAGTCTCGGTTGACCCGGTTAAGGTCACCCGCGATTAATATTAGTCTATCCATCTTTTCTCTTTTGTTACTTAATCATCTTATCTTTGTTTCGAGCCCATCTTAATTAGAATTCTCTTTAATTAGAGTTCCCCTAATTTGAATCTCTACCCTTGTTCTATAATTTATTCATGAATCATTGAGTGAGAGAGTGTATTTGCATTTATATAAAATGTTTATATTGTATTGTTTGAGTTGTTAAGTTTGAATTTTGGGTTTCGATCGATTCGTCTAGCTAACGCTATCGATAGGAATTCCAAAACACTTGAACAGAGCAAATTGACACAATATTGTTTCCAAAATTTGTGAATTTTGTATGATTGTATTTTTATCTATAAAAGTATAGTTTTCTAAAATTTGATAATTAAAGGAACTGGTTGTTAAGAATGATAATACTAGATTATCATTATTATTTTGTCTATTCTTATATGTTATATGGTGTTCAAATTTTATAAACAGGGTTTATTTGATTTGAAATGCAATAAATTTAAAATTATGGATTTGAGAATTTAATTTTCGGTACCTTTCAAATTTTGGTTTTCAAAGTTTTGATATATATATTATTTGGAAGTATTTTCGAATGGAAAGTGTTTCAAAAGGATAATTTCAAAGGAATTAAATCTGTACCCTCTTCGTTTTGGCATTGGAAAATAATTTCGGTAATGACTGCAGCATCATCGACATTCATTTTCGAGTCTCGAAGTGGAGAGGCAGTTTAGTAGCTTTGCTACACTTTTGTTTGGAAAATGGATTTGATTTGAAATTCTTGAATATGATTTGATTTATAAGATATATATATATATATATATGTATATAATTATTTCAAAATAATTTGAAGTGAAACCCGAAATTTGAATCTTAAGTTTTATATTAAGAAATGGTTTCTATTATTGAAATAAAGTGAAGTTTTGAATAATTGGAATATCCAAAATGATAAATGAAATCAAACCAACCTGAAATAATGAATTTGAACAAACTTATTTGTATAACACTGAATTGCATTCTCATATATATAACTTGCCTAAAATATTCAAAAAGTTAAAAGGAATGTAAATTTATGATTAAAGGTTATACAAGAAGCAAACTTAAGTAATAAGTTGTTTAAACTAGAATTTGGCTTAATATAAACGTTGTAAATAAAATAAAATTTGTATAGTATTTAATTACACTCTGAAACATTAATATAACTTACCTATAAATTTTTAAATGTAATTGGAATGTAATTAGATAGTATACACTATGATATATATAAGTAATAGAATGTCAAAATGATATTTTTTAAGGGAATAAACTGATAATAAATTGGATAATAAATTGAATAATAGAAAGGAGAAATAATTTGTTGAATAATAAATGGTTATAATAAATGTTTATACACTTAATATATATGTTGTAAAATATGTTAAGTGAAATAAATTAAATAAATTAAGAGAAATACTATTTAAGTAATTGAAATTTGAATTTGTGTGGAACCACTTAGTTGAAGATAAATAGATAAAATAACTGAGTAAAAAAAAGAGTTTGTTTAAAAGAAATGTTGATAAAATGGAAGAAAAATCAATTTTAAATTTAATGACTACTTATTAGATGAATCAAATGGGTTAAACCAAATTGTTGAATATTAATTTATCTAAAATTGAAATCTATATGGTTTTGAAACGTTGAAATTAAATGTTGAGGTGGAATTAACTATGGTTGATTAAATAAATTTAATAAATGAGTGAAATAAAACAAATTTTGTTGTGGAAATTTTTGTAATAAATGTTAATAAATGGGATACAAATCAATTGAATAAAATATATAGAAATGAAACCAATCAAACGTGAACACAGTAATTTTGATTGATTAAATAAAACTAATTGGAATCAATTAATTGGAAATAAACCAATTTTAATAAATGTAATTTATATGGTTTTGAATTAATTGTTTATTTTGGTATTTCAATCTATTTTCTTTCTAGTTGTCTCTATTCTCCTACCTCCTTCCTTTTCGGGGACGAAAAGTTTTGAGTGGGGGAGAGTGTAATAACAACCCGGAAATTTTAATAGTTATTATAACGTAATTAACAAATTTTTTGTGAAATTTTAAATAATAAAATTTTGAATCGAAAATTTAATATTTGGAATACGTCTACTTCAATGTAGCAATTGGTAAATTTTCATCAGAAAATATGTAAGTTGTTTTATAGTGTAATTTTATTTCAATTCAAATCAGTTAAAAAATGATGATAATAAAATGTTTTCCAAACCTGAATATTTTTATACAATAAATATGTAAATCCTTTTCTGAGTGAGACGTCATATTTCGTTTCTCCAAATTCGGACTACAATTGCTCCATTTATCTTATTTTCGGCGTTTTAACAGCATTTTTGGTACTGGATATCGACTTTTGATAGTTTGGTCCTATCACTGATATCTGTGTACCATTTTGTTCGTCTCGTCGTGCTGATCTCCGTTGTATATTCATTTCTGTAATTTGAGGTCCGATACGTAACGGTAACGATGAAACAGCGTCGTAACAGTACCGAAATTTTGACTTTACACTTTTCTTCGGTTTCAAAAATCGAAACGTGTTGCCCAAACAAATATTAATTGCCTTTAATTATTCAAGCTGTTTGCATTTATATTTGCTATTTTGTAGGCGTGACTTTTGCCATGCTCATCGAAACACAATTGTACCATTAATTTAGTTCTGTTTCTTTATTGCAAAATGAGATATAAATCTATATGTTGAACTGTTCATCTCTTATTTACAGAACTCGACCTACTCGTTTTTTAAAACCCATCATCATCTTGAACTCGAGCACCCACCCCTTCTTTTCCCAAACCCATCGCCTAAACCACCGCCTCCGACGCTAGCCCTTGCTCCGCTCGAGCCCGCCACCGGAACAAACCCTTTACCCATCCCCTGCAGCAATCGCTCACACCATGACAGCCTTAGCAGCCGATGCAACCCTCCACCCTTCGAAGCACCCACGTGTCCACCTTCGGCTGCCCTCCTTCGCCCTTCACCACTCGAGCTTCTTCACCCCCACTGCATGCATCTCCGCTGTTTTATATAGGTAGCTTGTAAGTATATATTGATGATATATTTAAGTTTTGATTTTAGTGTAATGTCTATTTATTATTTATATATATATATATAGTCAGTTTGCAAAACTTCTGTTATTTATATATATAATGGTTGTGAGACGTGTACTATATTAAGTTGTGTTTGATTTTAACAAGTCCTGTTTATATATGAGGTATATTATACTTTGTTATTTATATTGATTTTTATACGTGTGTATATATAAAGTGTTTATAATATGTGAAATTTATATAATACAGCCTGGGTGCATGTCTCCATATATTAGCCGCACATATATATAGGTTGGTTATATTATATGTTTAGTTACTTGTTTACATATATGTTTTATATCTAAATACGTCTGCATATCTATTAGCCCGAACATATAATTATGTTTGCAGTTGTATATATATATATATAAAATGTTGGATCAGAGAAGTGTTTGTACAGTTTCCTCTATTACATGGTATATCTATATATATATATCTTAGTTATATGTATATACTTTTATCTTATTATAAATGTATGTATATTATATGATTGGTTATATCTATTTTCAGACTATTATTTTGTATATATATATATATGATAGCTTAGTTAAATTCTAAGTATACAGATAAAAAGTTGTTTATATTGTTGGTATATATGTAAGCTTGGAAGTCGTGTATATATATATTTCCAAATCTGAAAGCTACTTTGTTCTCTGTCTTATATTTTACTGTATATATTTATTATATAAAGATCTGCATACATATACTGTAAAATATATATATATATATTGATTTATTTATTTGTATATGTATATATATTATGTTTTGCTGGCCTCTTCAGGAATGTATGTGCAAGTTATATGTGAACTGTTGAGTTATGTATATATTATAGTAAAGTATATTTATATTGAGTTTATAATAGAATATGTATGAAAGTGTGTGTGTGTGTGTATATATATATATATATATATTAGTTTATATATACATGAGGTTGGTTTTGGAAATGTATAGAGATTTATCCAATTTTGGTTTAAATTAAATAATGATTTTGAGATGTATATCTAACACTACAAGGGAAAAAGACTATTCCAATGGCTCCCAGCAGTTGGCGGCCGTTGGAAATGGCGTTGGAATAGCATACAACGCCTTCCAACAGCTTCCAACGGAAGCAACAGGGTTATTCCAACGGCAATTCCAACGGCTACCAACGGCAGTTAACCGATGGGCGCCGTTGGAAGCCGTTGCAATAAACTAACCAATAAGTCGTTAATAGCCGTTGTTAATCTGGGTGAATTTTGTTTATAGCAGCACGCGATTCACCTTCCTGCCACATACAATCAATATATATCATTTTCCATTCCATTTCCATTCCATTTCCACTCCATTTCACATATATATCACATATTCAACACATTATACCACAAACAATATAAACAACCAAAAATCAACATCAAACATTACATATTCAAGTCCAAGTCCAACTCCAACTCCATATTCAAACATTACAACCAAACCCTCACCAACACCAACTCCAACTCCATATTCAAGTCAGTATATACAATGCAAACACTTAAACCTCACCACCTCAAAGTCAATACATACACAATAACCATCAAACACAATCCTCACCACCTCAAAGTCAATATACACAATAACCAACCACAAAACAATAATCACATACCTCTCAAGCATCATCATCACCTCCGGAAGCACCAGGCGACGAAGGGAAGGAACCATGCCTCTGCGCGTATTCCGCTAAACGTTGATTCAGCTGCTCCATTTGTATAGCGCGAAGACGGTCCTGCTCTTTCAACTGCTCAACCATGGTTCTAAGCTCTTTTATTTCAGCTTTGTCACACGCCTTTTGAGCTGCCCGAACCTGCAAATAGAATATGAGATGTTCACATTTGTATTATAATCATTTTCTTAAGCAATGTATATTTTAAAATATAGAAACGTAAATGACGTGATCTTAAGCAATGTATATACCACAAATAAATGCATATTTTTAATACAATATATAGGTTAACTTATTAAATATATAGGTTAACTCAACTAGAAATCATCATATGTATAGTGTATCTATAGGTTAATTTATTAAATATAATATTGCAATGTTTATAAGATTACCGCTTGGTTTCCATAGCCATAGCGCCTATTCCGCTGCGTCGGATCCATAATAATGTCGAAAATATTATCTTCCTCCTCTACCGTCAACTCATCGCGATCCGATTCTGAAAGCAGCTCTGCCCATGCCTCCTGAAACTTTGCCTAAAATAAAAAACAATTACAGGTTAAAATTAGTAGAATAGGATTTAAACATATCGATATTAATAAAATAAGTTTTAAAATATGCATACATATGCAGCCGTCGCCTTATCATCACCATCCCACTGATATGTAATATTGCCAGCATTGTTTGTTTGTCTTGATGCGTGGGTGCGGGTAAATACCTCCATCATAGACACGCGACGTCCAACCGATCTTTCCTGCAATAAATAATTTATATATTTTAATTTTTCATAGCTAATTACCGAACTAATTAATATACAAAATGTAATAACGGTTTAGATAAATTTACCAAGTCCTCACAGTGATGCTGAAAAGACTTGGATCCGCCACGATGCGTTACAGGATTCCTACTTCTATTGGCAGAGTTCCTCTCCGACTCCATCTGCAATTTAAATTGAATATTATATTTATACTAATTGCGAAATAATTAACTATATATTTGGTAGAATATTTACCTTGAACTCGTCGGTCTCCCACCAACTCATCCAAGAATCCCATACGGAACCGCCCATCCAGTTTGGTTTCTTCCTCGATTTTTTAAGAGCTGACATTACCTCCCTGTAATTTTTGGCGACCTTCGAATTCCAATGGCGCTGAACCATGGCGACATCGGCCTCCGCCAAGTCCACTTGCCCCTGTACAAAGAGAAAACATTACTAAGTGTTCATTTATACTTATTCATATAGTAAAGTAGTATAAACTCACTAGAAAATCCTGCCAGATGGCCTCCCTGACATGGTCAGGGATCTTACTCCACTTAGGCCAGCAATCTGTCATCCTGCTCATATATGATTGCTTGGAAATGCCAAGCACAACTCCTGAGGGCTCCAAATCAAATCCCCTGTGTTAAGTAAAACAAAGCTTTAGACAAGTATATATATGTATGAACAAATTTATATTGTTATCATTTTAATTTTGATACTTACGCTCCATCAGCCTTCGGCTGCAAATATACAAGTGGTCGAGCCGGAGGCTCACCACTACTCTCGCCGGTCGAGCGAGAAGAGCTACGACGTCTGGAGCCTGACATAATACCTGTTGAAAGTTTCATTTTTAATTATAGACATAGATAAAATGATGATGATATGTGGTGCATGTAATGATGATGATGATATATATGTGTATATATCATATACTAAATTATATACTTATTTATTTAATGCTAATATATTTTGAAAAAGATATAATTAATGTTCGTAAAATAGTCCACTAATTCATGTTTGTCTAACATTTTACAAAACATACACAAAATAATTTAAATCAATCCTAACTAATCTAATGCTAATTCACATGCGCATTTATACTAAATTATAAACATATTTACATATTTACATATGTGCATAATATATACATACACAAACAATTTGGACATTTGGATGGCAATAATTGTAATTAGCATTTAGTTTGGTGTAATAAACAAGCAATATGCCATTGGATACAAATATAACAGCAAATTAACACAAAATTAGAAAAATTAAAAATTGTAGGGTTTTAGGCAGACCTGGTTTTGGAGACTTCTAAGGATGGAGAGAGGATGTTGGCGTTGAGTGATGGCGTTGGAGCAGCTGCTGGTTGCGTGGGGAAGCTTGGAGCAAGAAAGGAGGAGGGGAGGAGTAAGGTTTTGGGGGAATTGGGGAAGAAGATAATAATGTTTCAGTCTCGGCCTGATGCAGGTATACGCAAATTTCCAACGGTTCCCAACGGCCGCAAACGGCGTTATTTCCAACGGTTATCAACGGCTACCAACGGCAAGTTAAAAAATAACGAGCCGTTGGAAAATGCCATTGGCGGCCGTTAGAAAGCCTTCGTGGCTATATACTGTATTCCTAGTAGTGTAAATATGTTTATAATATATATAGATTTTAATTTTTACGTTTATGTTTTAAATTTATATTGATTTGAGAAAATATACAGCAATATAATATACATTTCGTTTTTGTTTATATCACGCTGATTTTTAATTTGTTTCATCGATTCCTGTTATCAGCTCTATTCGTCAAATTCGTGCCAATCTTGCTTTGCTTTGGAATTCGTGCTTGGATTTGTAACTCATCTCATTCTCGTTCATCTCTAGCCTCGAAAGGTGAGCAATCACTCACGATTATCGTTCTTATATTTATTAAATTTGATTTCAATTGAAACGACAATTGAAATATACTGCTAAATTGAACTGTTAATTATTTGATTGTTATATATGATATGATATTGTCTGTAATTGTTAACCTGTGGGATATGACACCATATCCTATTGTTTATATTTTATTTATTTTGTTATTGATGATATATCTTTGTTGTTGATGTGTTATATTATTACCATAACTGTTCTCACTCTGCAAGTTCCCTGTTAGTATAAAATCCCTATGGGTTGAATTGATACATACCTGAACGATCTTGTAGAATAGGAGAAAATCGTTATGGGTTGAAATGATAAACCCAAGCGATTTTCATTGAATTGAATTTGGGATTGCGGGTTGAAAAGATATATACCCGTATATATTTAAATTGCGGATTAAAGTGATAAATATCCGTATCACTTGACCATAGGATAGAAACGTATATACAGGCATCGTTCGTCTATATATATATTTTGAAAGTGATTTCCAAGGTTTTGAAAAGAAATATATGTGGTTTTAAATAAATATTGATTTTTAGATATTATATCTTTGATATAGGTTTTATAATAATTTTAATAAATTAAGTTGGAAAGAGAAATAGAAATAAATTTTGAAATTTATTTGAATTTTTCTTGTATAAAACCGATTTGAACCTGTAAAATTTGAGATTTTAAAGATATGGTTTATGACTTGATTTTTATTTAAAGTGATTAAAGGAATATTTCAAGTAGATAAATTGAAGAGAATATATAGTTTATATAAATCATAAATGAATTTAAGCTTCGAAATCTATTGAAATTGAGATGGTTTATTTAGAAACTGAATTGAATTGGAATTGATGAATTGAGAATGAATTAAATTGAATTTTTGGAATTTGAATTGATTTGAATCGATTTGTGAACTTTGAGGAAACTATTTTATTATATAAACCATTTTTAATATAAACTATTTTAAATAAACTATTTTTAATATATTAATTACCTTATTATAAACTATTTAAATTATAACTATTTTATATACAAATTATTTTATCATATTAACTATTTTATTTATAACTAATTTCATATATATTACTTCTAATATCTAAACGGTTTAAGAGGTAAGTGTTATGGATTTCAAAGTGTTATAGTTTCGAAAAGTTATAATTTTAGAAAGTTTCATGATTTTGGAAATGAATATTATTGTAACGACCCGGAGTTTTCGAACCCGAAAATTCCAGATAGTTAGGAAAAGAAGATAGAGATAGAAGAAGAAGAAACAGAAAACAAGTCACAGAATCTCACTTCGCAGCGGATCAAAATATAATATCACATAATACCATTTATACAAAGAAACTGTATCAGTTAAATTATACTTTTATACATCAGAGTTCAACATATACACAATCACTGGACATATATAATCAACATGTCCAAACATACAACAATATATCACAGCGGAATACACTCCATACGTTCCTGCCATCCAGCTCGTCTCCTGAGCTCCAGAACGTCCTTACTTGAAAATCTGTAATACTCGGTCTGACCCGAGCATTACATCAAAGTAACACCCGGGTCAGGCTGGAAACCAGCGTGAGTAAACCCATCAAACATGAAATGCAGAAGTATATAACTCATATAAACCCGGGGTAACTTATCAATCTTACAACTTCACGAGTTGCTATAGACATAAACCATTTCACACGACAATTTCTAAGTGCCAAACTTAGATTTAAATAGTCCAATTTACTTAAGTCATTACACTTCAGCCTGTTAGTTTCGCATATCCATTTATAGGAATCGAAGTGGTTTCGGATATTAATTAATAACCGTCGCCGGTCTCTTCGAATTCAGTTCATCTTAACACACGTTATCCAATTAAATAAAATTCGACTTTAATTTTTGGGTTTCGCCTTTACACCACGATTCATAATTGATAGGTTGCTCATCCAACATATCATAACATAAAGCAATTCATATCAGATAATGGAAATAATTAATTAACCACCTCCCTTAATCAATCCCAATTAATCATAACAGTAATTACCCCTCTGTAATTATTTAATTAATTATTTCCTTACTTAATTATTAATCCATTTTGATTAATTACACTAAGTAATTTATCTTTAATTACTTCTACTAAGTAATCACCCTTAAACCCAATTTAACAAACTTTAATTGCAGATTAATTATTCTTTAACTATTAATTAATTAATCCTTAAATATTAATTAATTAACCTTTAATCATTAAATTAATTAACCATAATTAATCTTTAATTACTTCCCATTAAGTAATTATCATTTAAATCTTATCACTAAACCTTTGGAAATAATCATCATTAATTAACTTAAGACCTTTGAGTTGAATTAGAAAACATTTCATTTCCTTAATTGGTTTACTTAATACAATAATTAAGCTTATTTAAAATGAACTTTAAAGCAAAGGTTATATAATTAAAACACTTTAAACTTAATAAAGTTGTAATAATTTAATTTAAACCTTTAGGCAATCTCAACTTAATAGACATTGATTATTTTAGAATAGAGAAGTGATTTAACAAAATTGTTTTAGCAAAACTTAATTTGTTTAAAAATTTAACTTGTTATTTCACTCAAGCATTCAGACCCGAGACCATCCTTTCATTTCCCCGAGCCAAATTTAAATCTTCCCGAGCTTCCACGTTCCCTCATCTCCTCCGAGTCTAACCCTATTCGACCCCGAGCTCAACTACGAGGCAAAGCCTTTCTTCCCAAACTCCTCAACGAACCCAGATACATCGTGTACGTGTGCACGTTGCACACCGCCCTGTCCACCTCCGGTCGATGCTACGACCATCAACAAGTCGGCGATCATCAACTCGACACACCAAAACACCCAGCGTTGAGAAACTTTGACGAATTTGAAATTGGACTGTACGACCAAAATTCGAACAAAAATCGAGCCACCATTAAACGCCTCGTTCTCCCTCCTCAGATCATCAGCGGTTACGATACTCCACCCTAAGCTCCGCCAAAATCCACTCCTTTTCCCATGGGTGCGATCGCTTCCGATCCACCATGGTTGTCGAAATTTACGCACTTCCTCTTCGAACCAGACTGGCCCCTTAAACCCTAAATCAGTCTTGCCCATCCTCCACGGCGAACTCTAAAATCATCAACCATTTTTGTCGTGACCTCCTTCCTTCCAGCCACCTTCTTCCTTAATTTCGACCAATAACATTCCGCCGATCAACCGAAATTGACCAAAGTTCAAAGTTCATTCAACTCGAGCGTTCTCTTTGAACACTCACTTAAAAATCATGATTCCACCGCTAAAATTCATCATTTTCGGAAACGTTTAGGATGATATGCTTGAAACATGAAAACATGATATTTGAATTTCAGCATAGTTCCAAAATTTTCACTGTTTATTATATTTCCAAATAATTTCAAAATAATTCTTCTCAGAAATATTTTTAGTACCTAAATCTTGATCTTACAAACGATTTTTGTTCAGATTCTAAACCCTAAAAGAATTTGAGAAGAAGCTTTTGATTTTTAGAAACAGGTTTGAAAGCCTGTAACCAACAGAGGAAAACATTGCCTGTAAATCAGACATGCGCACTTATATCTGTACACATATATACACATCTATGTTCATACAAACGATTTACAATTCTATTTAAAGCGTAAACTCAAACAACAAACCAGAATCTGGGTCTCGAGGAGGTTTACTTACAAACTTAAATTTCAAACAGATTTAAGCATTCAACATGAGTAGTAGTTTACTCACTTAAAAATTCCATATAAAAATATTTTTTTTTATTTTTTTTTAACATGATACTTGGTTGATTCAAACATGTTTTCTAAAAAACATCCTAACCCAATTGTTTTAAATAAAAAGGAATCGGTTTATACTTGAAACTATTTTTTTCTAGGCCTGTAAACCCAGAACAGAGACTACATATACATATATATATGTAGATGTTGATGATCACTCAGGTAATCCATATTAATATACAAACAACCCATTAATTTATACATGCATTCATTCCACACATTACTTCCTTATCACATGCATCAGAAATCTAATCCATCCATAAAAGTGTAGTTTACTCACATATAAATTAGTTGAACAGAGGACCACACTTCCTGGATTTTCAGAAAATAACAGCTTGCTCTTCCTTTCTTTGTTTAAATCTCCTTGCTTATTTGATTCTTGAAACTTTTTTAGTTGCTGTGTTTTAGTTTTCAGTTTGCTTTCCCCCTTTTTTTTTAGATGATCAAACTGAATTGCAGATTGTTATAGAAGAAATGAAGTATGCGGTGATAATATTTGTACAGGGTGAAAGATCTTGTTGTACAATATAGCAGAGATTTTTATCTTTGCTTACTTCGGCTGGAAGGATTTTCTTACAATTGAATTGACAAAATGTTGTGCTAATTTAAATGCCTGTCCTCATTTTAGTTTACACATAATTAATACTGGCTGATATGTAAAGTTTGTACAAAGATATTTTGTATGTAATGTAGACTTTGCAGGTGGATATTTAGTCTTGTGTGTATATGAAGATAATTTGTTTCATTATCTTCTTTTGCAAGCTTCATAGAAATTTACACTTGCTTTTGTTCATACGTGAATGTATTTGCTTACTTTCTTAAGTTATATTTCTTGTATTATGAATGAATTTTATTTTATTTATTGTTTTACAGGCATGATTTTACTTTGTAATTTCAAATGGATTTCTAAAATCATTAGGTTGTTAAAATTCTCTAATGCATTCACTTAATATTTTACATACTTTATTAGTACGTTGTTTGACTTTATAGTTCATGATTTATCATATATATCTATATATATATTTACTTTGTCTTTCCAATCTGCATTCATTTTACTTCTTTTTAAAGTTAAAACTATCAATATATAACTTACTATTTATTATTTGTTTTCATACTTACTCAAAATTTATTTGTGATATTATTTATTTCAAATAAGACTACTTACCTTTATATCTTATAAAGGTTAACTACCCAACATATAATTCACTTATTTATTATATTATTTAATATTCCAATCCATATTTTACTTCACTCTTATATTATATATATTGACAAGGTAGGTTTTATTTATATTAAATACATATAAATATCTGTTTTAGAGATAAAAGTCTATATTCATTTTATCTGATTAAATACTCGTTAAAATAATATTGCTAAATTTTCGGGATGTCACTTAAGTTGTATTTAAATTAAATATTTACCAAAATAATAATGTCCAAAAATCTCGGGTTATCACATTCCTTCCCCCTTAAAACTTTTCGTCCTCGAAAAGGAACGAAACCAGAATTTATGAAAATGTTTAAAATCAGATAAATTTTCTTTGATTCTTTTTAAAACACTTTTTAATATCCATATACTATTATTCCAAAATAGTTTTTATAAAATACTTTTTATAACTCGATGTTTCAACAAGTCCATTCTTGTTCTCACAGAAATTCGGTCATACGTTGATCAGGCGTAGGACTGAAAATCTATAAGTTCTCAGTAGGCCCATTTCAACACCCAGTGAAAATACTTGGAAAATAATTTTATTGAAAATATCGAAAACATTTTTGAAAATAGAGGAAATATTTTTGGTAAAAATGCTCTGGAAATCATCACTCCCATCCATGGTCGCAGTTAACCCGATGGTTACGTTGCCGTCCCGGCAAAATCCACAGATAACTGTAGGTCTCCGCGCTCCTCGATTACGCCATGGAACCCGCTACAGATCGCAGTTATACCCGGGCCTTACGTTGCTATCACAGCACAAACCCATATAACTATAGGCATCAGCGCCACCGAATTTCGCTGTCAAAAGAATGAAACTCCTCCACTCGACCATAGATCGCAGTCTACCGATGTTGCGCTGCCATCCCGACAGAATCAAGTGTAGACTGTTGGCACTCATCCTCCACACGATTTTCGCTATGGTCCCCACAGTAGATCGCAGCGACATCGAGTTACACTGTCGTCACAGCATAACCCAAATGCCCCTGTAGGCATCAGCGCCATCGAATTTCGCTACCAAATAATCCTCAGGAACTAGTTTGTCCGGACTCCTCCCAGGATCAACTTTAGAACCTCCCCTTTAGAGGCTCAAGGCAGTATCACTCAGTGGTACTCCTGAGAAGTTCATTCAAGGGAGCGCCTTTTTCCCCAGAGCCACTTTCAAAATACTTTATACTATACACATATAGTATTTTCAAATCATACACCGAGTATGAATCACATATACAGCTCCTTTACAAAATCGATTCTCAAAATCGATAATTCTCATATTAGGCTTTCCAAATTTCAATATTGATTTTTCCCAAAATCAAAAGCCTTCCCAAAATTCAAAGGTTCTAGAAACCTTTCCTCAAAATCATTTTCACAAATCCTTTTTATAAATACATATATATAAAAGTTTTGAAAAATCTTTGAATCAATTTGTACTTGTATAAATTCATTTTTATACTTCAAATACTTTCAAAAATGATTTTCTTCTGGCAATAGATCCAACAAGGGAAGTTTTATCACATATATAACAAAGATGTGTAACTTTGTTTATTCCAAATCAAATATTCAAATTTGATTACTTTATAAAGTCACTTGCCAAATTTCTTACTTTTATTATAAAGTAAACTTTAACTCAGAAAAATATTCAATTTCCACTTTATTTCCATAAAGTTAATTTCTACCATAGAAATATAAATTTTAAATTTATTTTATTTTAGTTCCTCATATATACACAAATATTTTTTTCCATTTCACAAATCATCTTATAACCTTTTACCTACAACTTCAAAATCAAATTTCTACCTTTATTCATTGTCAATTTCTCAAAATATACTTTCAATTTCAAAAATATTTTCAGTTTTTATCCACAAATTTTCAATGCCAATTTCATTCAAACCCGTACGATGTCCCCATATCATTCATACGCAATACCAATCTGATCGCTCACTCGATCACACAATTTCACTTCCGAACTAGTATCGTCCACCCGACTTCCTAGTGCGGACTCAGATCTGGTTTCTTGATCAGAAACCGTCATTCTTCTTGCATAGTCTCACCTATGATAGAGAATATCCAGAACCAATCAAAAACCCATATCCAGGTTCGCCGTCGAAAATCGAGCGAAAAATCCCAACTCGGATCGATAATACTATCTCGAAATTCTGTGCTCGAATCTGGATCAAATCACTATGCGAATAGAATAATATACGTACACCTTACGTATTTATCTTCATTGATTATCAGTTAAATCAATTCCCTTTCTATTCACATTCACCTTAATTTTCATTCACTTATTCACTTTTGCCTTAATCCCCATTTGGATTATCACTCCAATTCTTATCTCAGTTGGGTATTTAACCAATAACAGTTTGAACTCTAATCGGATTATATTTAGAAAATAGATTGAAAATTTAAAAAAAATAGATAAGTAGTTGAAAAATAATTTATTAGTTTGTAAAATAGCTATAAGATAGTTAAGAATTTGTAAAAAGTTGAAAAATAGTAACATAACTGCAAAATAGCTGTAAAATAGTTAAGTAATTGTAGAATAGTTGAAAAATAGTAAAATAATTACAAAATAATTATAAAATAGTAATTAGGTATAAAGTAGTTGGAAAGCAGTAATTAGTTTATAAAACAGTCGTAAAACAGTTCCAAATGTAATTGTAAAACAAGTTCAAGAAATGTTGTATAGTAAATAGTTTGGAAAAATAGATTTATATTAAAACAATTTATTTTGAAAATAGTCCAGAGTCAAACCGTTCAGCTTCCCAATCTCCAATTTCAATTAATTTCCACTTCCCTTTAAATTGACTCAATTTCAATTTAAATAACTTCAATTTCCACTGAAATTGATTTAATCTCATGTCCAATTGAATTAACCTCAACTCTTTCCAAATTTAAATCAAATTCCACTTGATTTAAAACATATTCACTTAATTTACAATTCCAAATTATTTAAATTAATTTAAACTAATTTCACATTGAATCCTCTTCAATTTCAAATCATTCCAATATCTATTTGAATTAATCCCAATTCCCATTTGAATTTGAACTTATTCAACTTCAATTTCAATTCAATTTAATCCAATTCAAATTTTCCATTTAATTGTATTTATCCATCTTCACTTCTAATTAATCCAAACTAAATTCAGCTTGAACCAACGAAATCTAAATCTCAACTTTAAACCATCTCGAATTATATAAATTCGAGTTAAATTTTCAAAGGTTGGTTTAACTCTTTAAACCAAATTAACTTTTGTTTAAAGTTTTTAAACAATTTAATTTCTGAGTCCAATTCTCAAAATTCCATTTTAATTTATCTTTACTTATGTATTTCCAAGTTCAAATAAGAGTTCAATACAATTTTATTTTAAAAACTTAATTTATTACCCAATTTTATCTTCCAGTTCGAAGCCAGTTCTTTAAACAATTTTAATTAACAAATTTAATTATTCAAAATTTCAATTTAAAGTAAGTCGACATCCTTAATTTCAAATTAACGTTAGATTTCCCTTTTTCTCCATAATAGATATATTACCACACTTCATTTCTTATTCATTTAAACTAAACCAATTCACAATTTAAAGATTTTACCAACAATAGGATGCTATCATCCTGTAATATCCCAGAAATTTTAACAATATCAATTTAATAATCTGTTGAATAATTAAATTGATATGGATAATCTTTGATAATAAGATTTGAATTTAATTTAATAATCTGATTAAATTAGTATTAATTGATGATTTTATCTTTTAAAAGTTAATAAGATATTTTCTATTTGAATATATATATATTTATTTGTATATATTGTAAATAGAAAGCTTTGGTAAATTGGAAATTTGGATTTAATTTAATTTGAATTTGAATTTAAAGTTTTGAAATTCAAAAGAATAATTATTTAAATTATTTTGGATTTTAAAATATTTGTATAAGCTTTTATTTATAAATATAATTAGTTTTTGTTTCTCTTTAAAAAGTAATTTATATATAGATAAGTATTTAATAAATAAGAAAAAGGCATTTTATTTACTTTTAAAATAAATAAAAATATGTAAAATTACTTAAAAGACATGTGTCATTATCCTAAAGCCTTGTTTTAACAAGTGTAAATAAAAGATGAACTCTAATGACAAGTGTCCTTAATTATTTTCTTTTTTATTTTATTTTTATAAATTACAAATTCACTTATATAAACATTTTCATATCTTCACTTCATTCCTTTCTATTTTCTTTTTCAAAAAAAAGAGAAACCCAAACTTCTTTCTCTAATACAAATCTGAAAACAAATTCTCTAATCTAAAATCTGAAATCAGTAACCATTTCTCAAACCAAAAATCAAATTCAACAACTTATAATTCATCTTCCAAATCAAAAGACCAACCTGTAACCAAATTTCCTAATCAAAGAAACAAATCTGCATTCTTTTCAATCTGGAACCAACTCAAAGACTGTCTGCATTCATTCTTCAAATCTGGAAGCCTGCAGTTGTTCTTCAAGACTGTCTGTAACCAAGCTTCAGTAGCATGCAAAGCTTCTGGGGATTTAAAGCATTTCAGTTTCAAGTTTTAAAAGATCAAATCATTTTCCAGTAATTAAAGTTTAGAGTTCCAAGCTATTTCAAAGCTTAAGTCTGCCTCTGTTTCATCTTTGAACAAGTGAGTAACAACTTTTATCTTAACTAACTTAAGTAAATATAGTTTTTTGATTTTCTTGTGATAATCATGTTTGGAATGTTGGATTCTCTGTAATATGTATGGTTTTAAATGCATGTATGGTTTGATATGTTATTGCCTGTACTTCTCTGTTTTGTTTTCCTGTGAATAACATTTTGTATGCATGGTTGATATTTGTAATTCCCCTGTTCACAGTTTCAAGCTCTAGTTTTGATTCAAAATTTATTTTCTCCTTCTCTAATCTCTATTAGAACTTAGGCTTTGAACAAAATTTATTTGTTTCATTTTAAAACTAAAGTTTAAGGGTGATGTAGTTTAAAATGAATATGAAATTTCTCTGGAAAAAAAAAACAAATCAGTATATATATATAAGTGGAAATTCAAACTAGGTAATTCATAAATCCAGATTTATAAATGGAAAACATAAATGATAATATGATTTTTAGCATTAATATCATAGTTTTTAGTTTAGTATTATAGGTGCAGTTCTGACTTAAGTTAAAAATGAGTTTTTGGTAATTTTGATTATCTCAGTGAAATTGGGATGTTGTATTCTTCAATAAGGGTAGTGGGATGATCAAGGATATAGAGAAAATTATTAGAAATCGAATTAAAGCATAGAGGAAGAAATGAATTGGAATATAAAATTTTAACCCTAGTTTTATTGGGTCACTGTTTTTGCTCTAGTATGGTCTCCTCGGTTGATCGAGTTCAACCATGTTTTGCGTACTGGTAGATGGTAGTTTGAGGAAGCTTTCGCCGGAGTATGGAAGATGATGGTGGTCGGAGTTTTTAGGGGAAACGATGTTGCCAGGTTTGGAGAACTGGGTAGTTCCTGTTCCAGGTTTTTGATTTAGGCTCGATTTTGAATTCGTCTTCATTTCATTGCTCGAGTGATTTGATTCTGGTAGGTAGATGAACGTCGACTGGTGGGGGAAGTCATCGATGATCGGAGTTCTGGCAATGGGGTGTGCACGTGCACGCGATCGAATATCTGGGTATGTCTGGGTTAACAGAGGAGTGGAGCTCGCGTTTCTCGGGTTGTTTCGAGTGATGTTCGAGGATTTTGGTTGTGCGACTCGAAGCTAATTTGTTTGGTCTCGAGTAATTTTTAGTGTTGCCAGGTTTTTAAGAAACCTGTCAGTTTCAATTTTAAACTAAAGTTAAATTTGTTAAGTAATATCTAAACAGGATTTTAAATCAAAGATTTAATTTAGATTCAAGTTAGTTTGAATTTTAGATTAGATATAAATAAGTTATAAATTTATATGTTTTAAATAAGTTTAAATGGTAGTCATATTTAAATGGTTTGAAATTTAAAAGAAATTTGATTTAAGTTCTTTTAAAAACTTCTTAGAAAATATAAGAATTTTAATAAGTAAAAGTTTTTAATTTGGTTTTAAAAACTTAGTTAAAAAATAAATTGGTATTCATTTTAAATACAGAATTTAAAATGAATTTTAAAAGTAGATTTGAAATGGATGTTTCAAATATGAATGGTAAATGATAACTTGTTTATCAATAAGAATAAAGTTTATCTTAAAATAATTAAAGACTTGTGTTTATTTAATTTATAAGGAAATTTAATAGATAATTAATTTAATTTGATTAATTAATCATTTGGATTAATTAAATAGGTAATTAAAGGTTTAAACTAATTTATTTATGATTAAGATTAATTAATTAGGGATGATTAATTTGTAGTTAGGGATTATAAATTAGAGTATTAATTAATGGTTAGGAATTAATTAATAAGTAATTAAATATTAATTAAGTTATGGTTAACACTTAATTAATTTAGTAATTAGAGATTAATAAATTGGTTATTAAGATTTATTAATTTAGAATTAATAATAATTAATATAAGTTAATTACTTAAGGAAAGTAATTAAATAATAGTTGATGAAGTCATTAACTATGGGTTATTAAATAATTAATTAATAGGATTAATTTTAATAGTTAATTAGATTAATTAATTTGAAGATAATCAATTATAGAATTTGTTTAAATGTAATTACTTATTGGAAGTAATTAAGAATTAATTACTTATTGTAATTAATTGAAGTTAATTTGATTTAGTTAAATTAATTAATTAAGTTTAATTGATTTAGAATAATCAAGAGATGAGTTGATAATAATTACTTAATGTAATTATTAAGGTAAGTTTATTTAGAGAAGTAAATAATAAGATAATTACTGGAAGTAATTAGTTGAATAAATGATTTTATTAATAGAAGTAATTTGAGTTAATTACTTTGAATAATTAATCAAGGGATTAATTAAAGAATTAATTAAGGAGTAATTAATTTAGTTAATGAAGTAATTAAGGGTAGTTAATTACTGATTGAAGATTAATCAAAAGTGATTAATAAATGTTGTTTAATTAAAGGTTAATTACTTAATGTAATTAATTTAATTAAGTAATTAATAATTAAGTTGTAATTAAGGATCATTAATTAATATAATTAATGATGTAATTAAGAATTGATTAATTAAGCAATAATTAATAAATGAAGTGATTAATCAATGTAATTAATTAAGGATTAATGTAATTAATTATAGTTGATTAAGTTAATTAATTTTAGTAAATTAATTAATGAAGTAATTAAAGGTTAATTACAATAAGTGGTTAAGGATAATTAATTTAAGTAATTAATTGAGAATAAATTACTTGAATGTAATCAAAAGATAATTAATCAAGATGATTAATTGAAATGAATTATTAGAGGATAATTAATTAATTGATTGTAATTAATTAATGGTTAAGTAAGAAGGATTTATAAAATGAAGTAATTAATTTAATTCACTTTAAATTAATTAGAGATGATATAAATCATTACTTAGGAATGGGTGATAGTATTGAATACTTTGCATTGATTGATATCTCTGATGAGATATATGGTGTGATATGGATGTTAGTTGGATTATGATGATAATATGGATTATCTGATAATGTTGATTATCTATTGTGAATTATCTTTCTTCGTGAATAAAGATAATGAATTAAATTGTTTTAACCTTTAAAACAACTTGGCCTTAAAAGATACGTTTTGGATTTCGATGAGACCGGGATCGGGTTTCCGTATACCGGATTTCCAGGTCTGGAGACCCGAATACCACATCGATCCAAATTAACGATAGGTCGTGAATCAAGTGAAGATGAAGATTTAGAGTGCAAGGGTTATTGTCGTTAACTCTGAGGGTGATTCCAAAACGAGTGTAACGAGATAATGCCTTCGGTTTCGTTCGAACCCGGAACGAACTTGTATGGATTGAATGCTTTCAGCACATCGCCAGGTGGACGATGAGCATTCTAAGATAGATGTGTTCTATTTAAAGGTAATCGTGACCTCAAGCCTCATCAACCGGGAATGGCTAAAACAGGGGAGGTGCAGCAAGGTTAGTGGGTAGCACCCAAGTAGGACAAGATTACCTCTGTCTAGATGTCCCTTTCTATTTTCGACTTAGTGGTGCGGTTGCTGATCCCAATCGTGAGGTATCTTGTGCGGGAATTATCCAGTAAGGGATGTTCCGGCCTTGTGTTGCAGGGGATTGGGAGTGATCCTCGGTACAGTGATCTAGGCCACGTACTGTGACGGGCGGTACCCCGGTAGCCCTGGCATTGTATGGAATCCAATTTCCAATAAGTGATAACGGACTTGATTGTATAACCCACTTTGTTGGCTAGTATGCTGGAATTTAATAATGTAACAATTTCTGCTATTTCATATTTATTTGAAAACCCTAGACCCTATTATAATACAATCGAATTTCCTATCAAATGTTTTGGTTAGCGTAAGGTAAAAACTTACCCATGTTTATTTGTGGGGAGTCTTACGTGATACCTTTTCTTTCAAAAAGGTTTTGAAGTTAAACAAGTTTAACCTGTTACTCACACCAGACCCATGTCTGACCCAAGTTGTTTATTTCTGTTTTATAAACTCTTGGGTACTCAAATTTTTACGAGTAGCCAAGGGATTCAGGTTAGCCTTGATGAATTGTGGAGGAGCAATGGAGCAGGAGGCTTCAGCGTTGTAGATATAGATAATAGTTTCCGCTGTGTTGATCTTTGTTTAGATCTTTGTTTTGTATTGAGATGTAATAACTAGACAGATGTTTATAACTGTCTAGTATATGATGTGTAATCTGTGTAACTCTGATAAGGGTTGTATATGATACTATGTAATATTTATGTGATATAATATATTTTGTTCGTTTCCACTGTGAGTATTTGTGTTTGTTTCTTTTCTTTTCTTCTCTTTTCTACTTCTCACCCCTTTCTTTCTTACTGTCGATGCGATTTTCCGGGAGTGGAAAGTCGGGTCGTCACACGTGGTATCAGAGCATAGGTTGAGCGAATGCCTAAGCTTTTGGTTAAGTGAATATCAGAACACTAGGTTGAGTGAATACCTAGGTTCAGAAGGATTGTTCATTAGAAATAGGATCTGTAACAACCTGTTTGAGTCCGAGTGTATATATATATATATATATATATATATATGAGAGCGCGTATTTGTTAGTTATATAAAATGGTTTTATATTGTGTTAATTGATCGGTTGAGTGGTATATGGATTCTGGTCAATACGAGTAGCTAACGTTATTGATAGGGATCTCTAAACACTTGAACCAGGCCAACAGACACAATATTGTTTTAAAGAGGTAAATGAAATAATTTTACCCAGAAATAATTTCTATATATAAAGTATCATTTTAAATATATATATATTTCTACCTATTTGTTGGGTTACCTGTTCGGGTTTTCCAATATAAGTTATAAAGGTAGATGGGGTAGTGGTGTGTGAAACACGACTACCAATGGTTGGAGTTTGAATGTTGAGGTTGGAAGTGTATCTGTCGAGACTGTAGACCTAATACTGTCTCGAGTAAGCTTTGCTGTGGTGAAGAATTTCATCGATCTCCGAAGGAAACTGTAATGGTTTGGAGTTTATCTCTGAAGTTTGGATGAGTAGAGTTGGATCTGTCGATGAGGCAGAAGCGAGTGATGGTATCTTGATACCTCAGGTAATAGTAGCTGTATGATGAGATACAGTGACGATGGATGTTCCTGAGGATGTTTTCTTTGGAACAAGATTAAGGAAGTGTGTATGCTTTGGTATTGTGGCTGAGTTCAGCATGGTGTTTCTGTTTGGTTTGGAGTCCGAGTTTCTCGAAGATCTTTGGAATAGGAAGTCCTTGGCATCAGTGTCAGCAGTGCAGCTCGGAGTATTCTGTAATGGCAGGAAGTTTTCTGGATGAGCAGTTTTTCTGGAAATGAAGATCAGAAGCAGCAGAGTGGATCCATTTCTTCGATAAATTGGATAAATAAGTGTAAGCTGTTCTGATTGGTAAAGAGAGAACAGTCTGTTTGGAATTAGGATGGGTTGATCGCAAAAGTGACTTGCGATTGTTTGAGTGTTCTCTTGGGTTGTCAAAATTTTTCTGGATGTCTTCAGAAAAGTCAGAAGTTTGTCCGCATCTGAAGGTTGAGTTTTCTTATCGACTGGATTCCAGGAGTGATACCGGTGGTTCAGTCTAGTGGAAGGATGTTTCCTAGAGATGGAGTTGGTGAAGCAGCTCAAGTTTTGCTGGAGTATCTGAGTTTTCTTTATGGATCAGTGAACCTTATTTCTGGAATAAGTTGTCCAGTCTGTGCTTGTGTTCTACCTCAGATCAGAGTTGAGCAGCGAAAGCAGTTTGGAGTGTATCTCTGGATAGGAGAAGTAAGTTTGGAATCTACTGATGTTGTGAAGTAGAGTTATGTTTGGATCTCGTCTGTGTTCTGATTTGGATAAGTAATTGGTCTACTTGGTTAAATTGTCAGTTTGGATAACTGGAATTCATTGAGTTTTACGTATCTCTGAGGGAATACATATTTGATCTATCTCTGGTTTTAGAATCTGCAGTTTTGGAAAGTTTGGTTATTGAGTCAGACTCGTCTGTAGTCTGATATTCTGTTTAGTTCTGTAGATCTAGATGAGTAGGAGATCTATAGCTTAGTTGTTTAGATTGTTTGTAGAGCGAGTATCCCGGTATATATATATACTTGGGGAAACTCGAGGAATTTTATCTAGAATTTAGTCTAGATAGTTAGAATTGTTTGATTGGATGATTTGGTTGCTATGGTTGCTAGCATATGGATGATAGTATATGCTTATGTTTTGAATTTAAATCTTTAATAAGATTATTAAATTACCTTTGTTTAAATTTCGGGGACGAAATTATTTTAAGGGGGGAGGAATGTAATATCCCGGAAATTTTAACAATATCAATTTAATAATCTGTTGAATAATTAAATTGATATGGATAATCTTTGATAATAAGATTTGAATTTAATTTAATAATCTGATTAAATTAGTATTAATTGATGATTTTATCTTTTAAAAGTTAATAAGATATTTTCTATTTGAATATATATATTTATTTGTATATATTGTAAATAGAAAGCTTTGGTAAATTGGAAATTTGGATTTAATTTAATTTGAATTTGAATTTAAAGTTTTGAAATTCAAAAGAATAATTATTTAAATTATTTTGGATTTTAAAATATTTGTATAAGCTTTTATTTATAAATATAATTAGTTTTTGTTTCTCTTTAAAAAGTAATTTATATATAGATAAGTATTTAATAAATAAGAAAAAGGCATTTTATTTACTTTTAAAATAAATAAAAATATGTAAAATTACTTAAAAGACATGTGTCATTATCCTAAAGCCTTGTTTTAACAAGTGTAAATAAAAGATGAACTCTAATGACAAGTGTCCTTAATTATTTTCTTTTTTATTTTATTTTTATAAATTACAAATTCACTTATATAAACATTTTCATATCTTCACTTCATTCCTTTCTATTTTCTTTTTCAAAAAAAAGAGAAACCCAAACTTCTTTCTCTAATACAAATCTGAAAACAAATTCTCTAATCTAAAATCTGAAATCAGTAACCATTTCTCAAACCAAAAATCAAATTCAACAACTTATAATTCATCTTCCAAATCAAAAGACCAACCTGTAACCAAATTTCCTAATCAAAGAAACCAGTCTGCATTCTTTTCAATCTGGAACCAACTCAAAGACTGTCTGCATTCATTCTTCAAATCTGGAAGCCTGCAGTTGTTCTTCAAGACTGTCTGTAATCAAGCTTCAGTAGCATGCAAAGCTTCTGGGGATTTAAAGCATTTCAGTTTCAAGTTTTAAAAGATCAAATCATTTTCCAGTAATTAAAGTTTAGAGTTCCAAGCTATTTCAAAGCTTAAGTCTGCCTCTGTTTCATCTTTGAACAAGTGAGTAACAACTTTTATCTTAACTAACTTAAGTAAATATAGTTTTTTGATTTTCTTGTGATAATCATGTTTGGAATGTTGGATTCTCTGTAATATGTATGGTTTTAAATGCATGTATGGTTTGATATGTTATTGCCTGTACTTCTCTGTTTTGTTTTCCTGTGAATAACATTTTGTATGCATGGTTGATATTTGTAATTCCCCTGTTCACAGTTTCAAGCTCTAGTTTTGATTCAAAATTTATTTTCTCCTTCTCTAATCTCTATTAGAGCTTAGGCTTTGAACAAAATTTATTTGTTTCATTTTAAAACTAAAGTTTAAGGGTGATGTAGTTTAAAATGAATATGAAATTTCTCTGGAAAAAAAAAACAAATCAGTATATATATATATAAGTGGAAATTCAAACTAGGTAATTCATAAATCCAGATTTATAAATGGAAAACATAAATGATAATATGATTTTTAGCATTAATATCATAGTTTTTAGTTTAGTATTATAGGTGCAGTTCTGACTTAAGTTAAAAATGAGTTTTTGGTAATTTTGATTATCTCAGTGAAATTGGGATGTTGTATTCTTCAATAAGGGTAGTGGGATGATCAAGGATATAGAGAAAATTATTAGAAATCAAATTAAAGCATAGAGGAAGAAATGAATTGGAATATAAAATTTTAACCCTAGTTTTATTGGGTCACTGTTTTTGCTCTAGTATGGTCTCCTCGGTTGATCGAGTTCAACCATGTTTTGCGTACTGGTAGATGGTAGTTTGAGGAAGCTTTCGCCGGAGTATGGAAGATGATGGTGGTCGGAGTTTTTAGGGGAAACGATGTTGCCAGCTTTGGAGAACTGGGTAGTTCCTGTTCCAGGTTTTTGATTTAGGCTCGATTTTGAATTCGTCTTCATTTCGTTGCTCGAGTGATTTGATTCTGGTAGGTAGATGAACGTCGACTGGTGGGGGAAGTCATCGATGATCGGAGTTCTGGCAATGGGGTGTGCACGTGCACGCGATCGAATATCTGGGTAAGTCTGGGTTAACAGAGGAGTCGAGCTCGCGTTTCTCGGGTTGTTTCGAGTGATGTTCGAGGATTTTGGCTGTGCGACTCGAAGCTAATTTGTTTGGTCTCGAGTAATTTTTAGTGTTGCCAGGTTTTTAAGAAACCTGTCAGTTTCAATTTTAAACTAAAGTTAAATTTGTTAAGTAATATCTAAACAGGATTTTAAATCAAAGATTTAATTTAGATTCAAGTTAGTTTGAATTTTAGATTAGATATAAATAAGTTATAAATTTATATGTTTTAAATAAGTTTAAATGGTAGTCATATTTAAATGGTTTGAAATTTAAAAGAAATTTGATTTAAGTTCTTTTAAAAACTTCTTAGAAAATATAAGAATTTTAATAAGTAAAAGTTTTTAATTTGGTTTTAAAAACTTAGTTAAAAATAAATTGGTATTCATTTTAAATACAGAATTTAAAATGAATTTTAAAAGTAGATTTGAAATGGATGTTTCAAATATGAATGGTAAATGATAACTTGTTTATCAATAAGAATAAAGTTTATCTTAAAATAATTAAAGACTTGTGTTTATTTAATTTATAAGGAAATTTAATAGATAATTAATTTAATTTGATTAATTAATCATTTGGATTAATTAAATAGGTAATTAAAGGTTTAAACTAATTTATTTATGATTAAGATTAATTAATTAGGGATGATTAATTTGTAGTTAGGGATTATAAATTAGAGTATTAATTAATGGTTAGGAATTAATTAATAAGTAATTAAATATTAATTAAGTTATGGTTAACACTTAATTAATTTAGTAATTAGAGATTAATAAATTGGTTATTAAGATTTATTAATTTAGAATTAATAATAATTAATATAAGTTAATTACTTAAGGAAAGTAATTAAATAATAGTTGATGAAGTCATTAACTATGGGTTATTAAATAATTAATTAATAGGATTAATTTTAATAGTTAATTAGATTAATTAATTTAAAGATAATCAATTATAGAATTTGTTTAAATGTAATTACTTATTGGAAGTAATTAAGAATTAATTACTTATTGTAATTAATTGAAGTTAATTTGATTTAGTTAAATTAATTAATTAAGTTTAATTGATTTAGAATAATCAAGAGATGAGTTGATAATAATTACTTAATGTAATTATTAAGGTAAGTTTATTTAGAGAAGTAAATAATAAGATAATTACTGGAAGTAATTAGTTGAATAAATGATTTTATTAATAGAAGTAATTTGAGTTAATTACTTTGAATAATTAATCAAGGGATTAATTAAAGAATTAATTAAGGAGTAATTAATTTAGTTAATGAAGTAATTAAGGGTAGTTAATTACTGATTGAAGATTAATCAAAAGTGATTAATAAATGTTGTTTAATTAAAGGTTATGTAACGACCCGACTTTTTCTCCACAGAAAGTCGTATCGTTATGAAGAAAGAAAGGGATAGAAAAGAGAAAAGAAGAGAAGAAAGAAAGAAACAACAACAACGATCTCACAGCGGAACGAATAAATTATATTAATAACATAAACTATTACATAGTATACAACAATTTACAGAGTTACACAGCATATACATCACTTACTAGACAGTTATAAACATCTGTCTAGACATTACAACTTAAATACCAGACAAGACACTATCACAGATATCAACACAGCGGAATACTATATCTACGAACGCCGAAGCCTCCTGCTCCATTGCTCCTCCAGAATATTCGTCAAAGCTAAACCTGAATCCCTTGGCTACTCGTAAAAATTTGAGTACCCAAGAGTTTATAAAACAGAAATAAACACTTGGGTCAGACATGGGTCTGGTGTGAGTAAACGGGTTAAAATTGTTTAACTTCAAAACCCTTTGAAAACAAAGGTATCACGTAAGACTTCCCACACATAAACATGGAAAAGTTTTTACCTTACGCTAACCAAAACATTTGATAGGAAATCCAGTTATATTATAATAGGGTCTAGGGTTTTCAAGTAAAATACAGAAATAGCTGAAATGCTTACATCTCACATTCCAACATAGCTGGGCACAACTAATACGTACGGCACTTATTGGAGTTTGGATTCCATACAATGGCAGGGCTACTGGGGTACCGCCCGTCACAGTACGTGGCCTAGATCACCGTACCGAGGAGTACGCCCGCTCCTCTGCAACACAAAGCCGGAACCATCCCTTACTGGATAATCCCGAACAAGACAATCCCGTAGTTGGCGCGACCAACCACACACTAAGCCGAATAAAAGAAAAGGGACCTCTAGACAGGGATCTATCTTGCTCTCAGTGGGTGCTACCCACGAAGCCTTGCTGCACCTCCCCTGTTTTAGCCATTCCCGGTTGATGAGGCTTGAGGTTACGATTACCTTTAATCAGAACATATCACTTAGAATGCTCATCGTCCGCCTGACGATGTGCTGAAAGCATTCAATCCATACAAGTTCGTTCCGGGTTCGAACGAAACCGAAGGCATTATCTCGTTACACTCGTTTTGGAATCACCCTCAGAGTTAACGACAATAACCCTTGCACTCTGAATCTTCATCTTCACTTGAGATTCACGACCTATCGTTAATTTGGATCGATGTGGTATTCGGGTCTCCAGACCTGGAATACCGGTATACGGAAACCCGATCCCGGTCTCATCGAAATCCAAAACGTATCTTTAAGGCCAAGTTGTTTTAAAGTTAAAACAATTCAATTCTACTATCTATTTACACACAGATAGATAATTCACAGATTCACAATAGATAATCAACATTATCATTATAAGCAGATAATCCATATCATCATCACTATGCAACCAAAGCATCCAAATCATACAGTAACAATTATCTCATATCTGAGATTTCAAACCATTCAAGGTACACAATATCATCCATTCATAAGCAATGATTTATTTATCACCATCTACAATTAATTTAAAATGAATTAAATTAATTATTTCATCTTTAATTAATTTAAAGTAAATTAAATTAATTACTACATCTATAAATCCTGCTTAAATCATTATTAATTAATTATCAATCAATTAATCAATCATCATCCAATTATTCAATTTAATTAATCATCCTTGATTAATTATTTAATTACATTCAAGTAATTAGTATTAAATTAATTATACAAATTAATTATTCTTAACCACTTATAGTAATTAACCTTTAATTACTTCATTTATTAATTAACTATAATTAATTACATTACTCCTTAATTAATTACATTAATTAATCACTTCATTTATAATTATTACTTAATTAATCAATTCTTAATTACATCATTAATTATATAAATTAATGATCCTTAATTACATTTTATCATTAATTACTTTATTTAAATTAATTACATTGAGTAATTAATCTTTAATTAAACCATAATTATTAATCACTATTGATTAATCACATTCAGTAATTAACTACCCTTAATTACTCCATTAATTACATAAGTAATTATCTATTAATTACTTTCCTAAGTAATTAATCTTCATTAAATTACATTAAGTATTTTATACTTCACAAATTAATAAGTGATTATCTTAAATTAATTAAACTTAATTAATTAACTTAACTAATACAATTAATTACAATGAGTAATTAGTTTCTTAATTACTTTCCATTAAGTAATTAAATAATTTCCACAAATGATTATCTTAATTAATTAATCCAATTAATTATCTTAATTAATTACATAAATTGATTAATTAATAAATCCAAGTTAATGATCTACATAACTATTCTTTAATTATCTTTTTTTTAAAATAATTAAACATTAATTAACCATTATTAATTTACAACTTAATTAATTCTAATTATCAAATAAATTAATCTCTAATTACTTAATTAATTAAGTACTTAACAATAACTTAATTAAACCTTAATTACTTGATTAATTTTATTCCTAACCATTAATTTATAATCTTAACTTATAAAATTAATGATCCTTAATTCAAATTAATTAACCTTTAAATTAATTTAATTAATCCTTCATTAATCAATTTTAAACCCTTAATTACTATTTTATTAACCCAAATCATAAATTAATTAAATTGATTAATTAACTTTTAATTACCTTAATAATTTATTTTATCCTAAATTATTAAATCTTAATTATCTTTAAGATAACACTCTATTCTTATTAATGATTAAAATATCATTAATAAAGTATTTAAACCAATTTACCTTTAAATTTAATTTAAATTTCCATTTTAAATTTGAGATTTAAAATGAAGACAACTTTAACTTAACAAAGTTTTAAAACTATTTAAATCCTTTTAAATCATATGTTAAAGAAATATTTACTTAATTAAAGAAATTTTAAACCAAATTCATTTTAAATTCAAATCAATTTAAAATACACTTTAACATTCAAATTGTTTAAAACATTTTAAATTTAAAAACTTCTTTTTATTTGAAACTGAGATTTAAACTTAACTCCAGATTAAAACTAGATTTAAAACTTATTTAGACTTTGCTTTCCATTTAAACTCAGTTTTTAAATTTATTTTAAAATTTAAAAACAGAATAACAGGTTTCTGTTAAAACCTGTCACACATAATTTACCCGAGACACTTAAAAGCTTCGAGTCAACAACCTAATTTACCCGAGGAAACTCGAGACTACAACTCTACCTAAACCCAGACTGACACAACATACCCCGTACACGTGCACAGTCAAACGCGGCAACTCCGACCATCAACGTTTATCCTCACAAGTCGGCGATCACGTCCTCTGATGAACTAAACCTAAACTTCATCGATTGTTACTCGAAATCGAATTCGAGCATTCACCCACCCTGGAACAAGAGTCTCGAACCACCACGAAGTCTGGAAACCCCTTCGTACTCCTACCTCCGATCATCGGAGTTTTTGAAACTCCGGCTACAACTTCGATAACATTCCAACATCTCATCTCCAAAGCCCTGTTTAACTCGATCATCTGGAGAGGTCGTATCGATCAAAACTTTGACATGGACAAAAACTAGGTTTAAAACAAATCTCGAGCAAATTTAAACTACACAGTGAATTATCATCACTTCAACCATTTTTTCTATCCTCTCCAATGCTTCACCTAGCTCCACCATCAATCTCGAGCAACCCAGATGCATGGATCAACAGAATTAGACCAAAACCCAACTTTCAGGAAACCCCCAAGTACTCACTCAATACAATTTTTAAAATTTTGAATTTGTTTCCAAAATTCATAATTTCCAGTGATACTTTAGTTTATATAATTATTTTAATCAAATTCAACACTTGATTTCAAACATTGATAATAATTTGTTACTGCATTATTTGTTTTCCAGATGAATTTCAAATACCAGCACTTAGTTCTATCCCTGGTTCTTGGTTTGTACTTAATCTAACTTATTTTGCTTGAATCAAAATCCTAACTGTTGTTTAATTAGAAAATAACTTGAAGATTTGGTTTTAACTCAGACTTTACAGAGAGGAAAAGGAAATCAACACACACAGTTTCAAATATATCAAAACCCATAGCATAATTATATCTACAGAGGCAAACTGCTATGCACATAAACAAACACCATTTCAAAATCATGCAACAGAAAATTACTACTTAAATTTTTAAATAAATTGTTTACTCACCTATTTAATTGCAGAGAACAAAGCAGAGCAGTTTACTACTTCCAGGTTTTAAAATTTTGATCCGTGAAAGCTTTAAATTTGCTTTGCTGATGGAAACCTTTGCATGCCTTCAATTTGATGTTGTTTAAAGTTGAAACTACTGAGTTGGTCTTGATTCCTTTTGAATTGCAGAAGATTTGAATTGCAGTTGAACTCCATTTTAGTTGTAGGTTGATTTGAAGTTGCAGCATTTACTTTCAACTTGATTTTGCACATTTTAAATTCCCAGATTTTTATCTTCATTTGCTTTTAGTTTAGTTTCAGGTTTTGAGTTAAGAAAAGAGAAGAAAGGAAAGAATTTGGACCGTGGTAAAATGAAAACAGGCTTCTCTAAACATACATTTATTTATAAATGTTAAATTTTTAAAGAAAAACAAAATGATGCCACTTGTCCCTTTTAGTTAACTTACACATATGCCTCCAAGTCTCCATAAGTTTACAAGTGTTTTATCTTGTCTTTAATTAATTTACAAGTATTAATTCCTTTTTATTTTGATTTATTTAAATCCTACATGTATTTAAAAATATCTATATGTATAAAAATGTATTTATCCTTTTATAATAAGCTTTAAGATTTCTATATAAATATACAAGTGTGAAAAACTATTATTTATAATAACTTATGCTTTAATCAAATATATATATATATAAATGCTTAAGAAATTGAGCTTAACTATATATATATTTTTACAAACCATTTTGAATTTTAAAAAGGAAAGAATCTAAAAAAAACAATTGAACTTCTTAATTTAAACCTTAACCAAAATAAAACTTAAAATATATGTTTATAATAAATAAGAAATTATTCTTGTTATTTAAATCTTAAAATATCATTTTCAAAAGTATTAAACCAAATTACAAATTATATATATATTAAAGTTTGAAAACATCTTATTAAATTCAAATTCAATATTCTTTCCATTCCAATATATACAAATATATATATTCTAAATGGAAAATACTTTTAACATTAGCTTTATAATTATCATATTTAATTTTAATACATAACTTCAAATAACAATATATATATACATATATATTATAATTTGATAACTTATCCTTTTATTAAATTAAAGACTCCCTATTTATAATATATATACCTATATATATACATTATAAATATAAACACTTATATTAGTTTTAGTAAGATAAATCTTCCTAATTAAAATTTTAGAAAAGATATTCCCAAATTAAAATGTTATTAGTTTTCAAAAGAAATAAATTTGCCAATTTAAAATATTATTAACCTTTTAAAATGAATAAACTTGTCAATTTATAAAATAAATCAACAAATCAATTTAATTATTAATAAAGATTATTAAATTGATATTGCCAAATTTCCGGGATATCACATTCCTCCCCCCTTAAAATAATTTCGTCCCCGAAATTTAAAAGCAAAGATAATTTAATAACCCAGCAAAATTTTATTTTAAACAGCAACCATAGATATCAATCATATTCTAACAACCATAGCAAACAATTTAATCAAACAAATTTACCTATCCAGTCAAAATCTGGATAGAATTTCCTCGAGTTTCCCCAAGTATATATATACCGGGATACTCGTTCTACAGGATCTTAACTAACTATCTACAATAATCTAGAACTCCTTCCCATCTAGATTATAAATCTGAACAAAATATCAGACTAAACTCAAAACCATCTCAACTACCAAATCCTTCTGAACTGCTGATCCCACAACCAATGACAGATCAAACACGTATTCCCTCAGAGATACGTGAAATAAAATGAATTCCAGTTATCCGAACTGGCAACTCAATCCTATATATCAAAGAACTAATTCTCTTGAGAACACAGAAAAATCTCATAATACTTCCGGAGCTAGCTTTCCCATCCTACCAACTCTTATATCTCCTTTGATCGGAGAAAAACTTAAACAATATCCAATTTTAACTTCAATTTCCAAATTCCATCAATCTTAACTGTATAACTCTCCTGACGATCCTGAGTCACTTCATCCTTCCTGATTAGCTTAGCTCTTGCTGATGCTTCCTGAAATAGACTAGACTAATATCAAACCAATTTCCGGATCCTACCCAACAAAATGGTCCTTCCAAAATTTGCTGAAATCCAAACTTGAAAAATAGATATGACCAATCCATTTTAAAAATTTCTGAGCTGCTACACCAATTCTTCTTTCTCTAAGAACCATCCTACTACCAGACTAACCACCGGTATCGCTTCTGGAACCAAGTCGATACGGAACTCAACTCCAGATGCAGACAACTTCTTCAAACTTGCTCCAGAAGAAACATCTTCAGAAGCGTCCATAGTCACCGCATCTCACCACACAGCTACTACTTCTTGAAGTTACCAAGATACTATAACTCGCTTCAGCTCATCCAATAGATCTACTCTATTCATCCAACTTCAAAGATAAACTCCGAACTTAAACAGTTTCCTTCGGAGATTGATGAAATCTTTACATCACAACAAAGTTTACTCGAGACAGTATTAGGTCTACAGTCTCGACAATTACACTTCCAACCTTAACACTCAAACTCTAACCATTGGTAATTGTGTTACACACACTACCACCCTATCTACCTTTATAACTCATATTGGAAAACCCGAACAGGTAACCCAACAAATAGGTAGAAATAAATATATATATATATATATATTTAAAATGATACTTTTTATATAGAAATTATTTCTGGGTAAAATTATTTCATTTACCTCTTTAAAACAATATTGTGTCTATTGGCCTGGTTCAAGTGTTTAGAGATCCCTATCAATAACGTTAGCTACTCGTATTGACCAGAATCCATATACCACTCAACCGATCAATTAACACAATATAAAATCATTTTTATATAACTAACAATTACGCGCTCTCAAGATAGACACCACTTCAGAGCCTAGGTATTCACTCAACCTACTGCTCTGATACCATATGTAACGACCCGACTTTTTCTCCACAGAAAGTCGTATCGTTATGAAGAAAGAAAGGGATAGAAAAGAGAAAAGAAGAGAAGAAAGAAAGAAACAACAACAACGATCTCACAGCGGAACGAATAAATTATATTAATAACATAAACTATTACATAGTATACAACAATTTACAGAGTTACACAGCATATACATCACTTACTAGACAGTTATAAACATCTATCTAGACATTACAACTTAAATACCAGACAAGACACTATCACAGATATCAACACAGCGGAATACTATATCTACGAACGCCGAAGCCTCCTGCTCCATTGCTCCTCCAGAATATTCGTCAAAGCTAAACCTGAATCCCTTGGCTACTCGTAAAAATTTGAGTACCCAAGAGTTTATAAAACAGAAATAAACACTTGGGTCAGACATGGGTCTGGTGTGAGTAAACGGGTTAAAATTGTTTAACTTCAAAACCCTTTGAAAACAAAGGTATCACGTAAGACTTCCCACACATAAACATGGAAAAGTTTTTACCTTACGCTAACCAAAACATTTGATAGGAAATCCAGTTATATTATAATAGGGTCTAGGGTTTTCAAGTAAAATACAGAAATAGCTGAAATGCTTACATCTCACATTCCAACATAGTTGGGCACAACTAATACGTACGGCACTTATTGGAGTTTGGATTCCATACAATGGCAGGGCTACTGGGGTACCGCCCGTCACAGTACGTGGCCTAGATCACCGTACCGAGGAGTACGCCCGCTCCTCTGCAACACAAAGCCGGAACCATCCCTTACTGGATAATCCCGAACAAGACAATCCCGTAGTTGGCGCGACCAACCACACACTAAGCCGAATAAAAGAAAAGGGACCTCTAGACAGGGATCTATCTTGCTCTCAGTGGGTGCTACCCACGAAGCCTTGCTGCACCTCCCCTGTTTTAGCCATTCCCGGTTGATGAGGCTTGAGGTTACGATTACCTTTAATCAGAACATATCACTTAGAATGCTCATCGTCCGCCTGACGATGTGCTGAAAGCATTCAATCCATACAAGTTCGTTCCGGGTTCGAACGAAACCGAAGGCATTATCTCGTTACACTCGTTTTGGAATCACCCTCAGAGTTAACGACAATAACCCTTGCACTCTGAATCTTCATCTTCACTTGAGATTCACGACCTATCGTTAATTTGGATCGATGTGGTATTCGGGTCTCCAGACCTGGAATACCGGTATACGGAAACCCGATCCCGGTCTCATCGAAATCCAAAACGTATCTTTAAGGCCAAGTTGTTTTAAAGTTAAAACAATTCAATTCTACTATCTATTTACACACAAATAGATAATTCACAGATTCACAATAGATAATCAACATTATCATTATAAGCAGATAATCCATATCATCATCACTATGCAACCAAAGCATCCAAATCATACAGTAACAATTATCTCATATCTGAGATTTCAAACCATTCAAGGTACACAATATCATCCATTCATAAGCAATGATTTATTTATCACCATCTACAATTAATTTAAAATGAATTAAATTAATTATTTCATCTTTAATTAATTTAAAGTAAATTAAATTAATTACTACATCTATAAATCCTGCTTAAATCATTATTAATTAATTATCAATCAATTAATCAATCATCATCCAATTATTCAATTTAATTAATCATCCTTGATTAATTATTTAATTACATTCAAGTAATTAGTATTAAATTAATTATACAAATTAATTATTCTTAACCACTTATAGTAATTAACCTTTAATTACTTCATTTATTAATTAACTATAATTAATTACATTACTCCTTAATTAATTACATTAATTAATCACTTCATTTATAATTATTACTTAATTAATCAATTCTTAATTACATCATTAATTATATAAATTAATGATCCTTAATTACATTTTATCATTAATTACTTTATTTAAATTAATTACATTGAGTAATTAATCTTTAATTAAACCATAATTATTAATCACTATTGATTAATCACATTCAGTAATTAACTACCCTTAATTACTCCATTAATTACATAAGTAATTATCTATTAATTACTTTCCTAAGTAATTAATCTTCATTAAATTACATTAAGTATTTTATACTTCACAAATTAATAAGTGATTATCTTAAATTAATTAAACTTAATTAATTAACTTAACTAATACAATTAATTACAATGAGTAATTAGTTTCTTAATTACTTTCCATTAAGTAATTAAATAATTTCCACAAATGATTATCTTAATTAATTAATCCAATTAATTATCTTAATTAATTACATAAATTGATTAATTAATAAATCCAAGTTAATGATCTACATAACTATTCTTTAATTATCTTTTTTTTAAAATAATTAAACATTAATTAACCATTATTAATTTACAACTTAATTAATTCTAATTATCAAATAAATTAATCTCTAATTACTTAATTAATTAAGTACTTAACAATAACTTAATTAAACCTTAATTACTTGATTAATTTTATTCCTAACCATTAATTTATAATCTTAACTTATAAAATTAATGATCCTTAATTCAAATTAATTAACCTTTAAATTAATTTAATTAATCCTTCATTAATCAATTTTAAACCCTTAATTACTATTTTATTAACCCAAATCATAAATTAATTAAATTGATTAATTAACTTTTAATTACCTTAATAATTTATTTTATCCTAAATTATTAAATCTTAATTATCTTTAAGATAACACTCTATTCTTATTAATGATTAAAATATCATTAATAAAGTATTTAAACCAATTTACCTTTAAATTTAATTTAAATTTCCATTTTAAATTTGAGATTTAAAATGAAGACAACTTTAACTTAACAAAGTTTTAAAACTATTTAAATCCTTTTAAATCATATGTTAAAGAAATATTTACTTAATTAAAGAAATTTTAAACCAAATTCATTTTAAATTCAAATCAATTTAAAATACACTTTAACATTCAAATTGTTTAAAACATTTTAAATTTAAAAACTTCTTTTTATTTGAAACTGAGATTTAAACTTAACTCCAGATTAAAACTAGATTTAAAACTTATTTAGACTTTGCTTTCCATTTAAACTCAGTTTTTAAATTTATTTTAAAATTTAAAAACAGAATAACAGGTTTCTGTTAAAACCTGTCACACATAATTTACCCGAGACACATCCAAAATGCTTCGAGTCAAAACTTAAAAGCTTCGAGTCAACAACCTAATTTACCCGAGGAAACTCGAGACTACAACTCTACCTAAACCCAGACTGACACAACATACCCCGTACACGTGCACAGTCAAACGCGGCAACTCCGACCATCAACGTTTATCCTCACAAGTCGGCGATCACGTCCTCTGACGAACTAAACCTAAACTTCATCGATTGTTACTCGAAATCGAATTCGAGCATTCACCCACCCTGGAACAAGAGTCTCGAACCACCACGAAGTCTGGAAACCCCTTCGTACTCCTACCTCCGATCATCGGAGTTGTTGAAACTCCGGCTACAACTTCGATAACATTCCAACATCTCATCTCCAAAGCCCTGTTTAACTCGATCATCTGGAGAGGTCGTATCGATCAAAACTTTGACATGGACAAAAACTAGGTTTAAAACAAATCTCGAGCAAATTTAAACTACACAGTGAATTATCATCCCTTCAACCATTTTTTCTATCCTCTCCAATGCTTCACCTAGCTCCACCATCAATCTCGAGCAACCCAGATGCATGGATCAACAGAATTAGACCAAAACCCAACTTTCAGGAAACCCCCAAGTACTCACTCAATACAATTTTTAAAATTTTGAATTTGTTTCCAAAATTCATAATTTCCAGTGATACTTTAGTTTATATAATTATTTTAATCAAATTCAACACTTGATTTCAAACATTGATAATAATTTGTTACTGCATTATTTGTTTTCCAGATGAATTTCAAATACCAGCACTTAGTTCTATCCCTGGTTCTTGGTTTGTACTTAATCTAACTTATTTTTCTTGAATCAAAATCCTAACTGTTGTTTAATTAGAAAATAACTTGAAGATTTGGTTTTAACTCAGACTTTACAGAGAGGAAAAGGAAATCAACACACACAGTTTCAAATATATCAAAACCCATAGCATAATTTTATCTACAGAGGCAAACTGCTATGCACATAAACAAACACCATTTCAAAATCATGCAACAGAAAATTACTACTTAAATTTTTAAATAAATTGTTTACTCACCTATTTAATTGCAGAGAACAAAGCAGAGCAGTTTACTACTTCCAGGTTTTAAAATTTTGATCCGTGAAAGCTTTAAATTTGCTTTGCTGATGGAAACCTTTGCATGGCTTCAATTTGATGTTGTTTAAAGTTGAAACTACTGAGTTGGTCTTGATTCCTTTTGAATTGCAGAAGATTTGAATTGCAGTTGAACTCCATTTTAGTTGTAGGTTGATTTGAAGTTGCAGCATTTACTTTCAACTTGATTTTGCACATTTTAAATTCCCAGATTTTTATCTTCATTTGCTTTTAGTTTAGTTTCAGGTTTTGAGTTAAGAAAAGAGAAGAAAGGAAAGAATTTGGACCGTGGTAAAATGAAAACAGGCTTCTCTAAACATACATTTATTTATAAATGTTAAATTTTTAAAGAAAAACAAAATGATGCCACTTGTCCCTTTTAGTTAACTTACACATATGCCTCCAAGTCTCCATAAGTTTACAAGTGTTTTATCTTGTCTTTAATTAATTTACAAGTATTAATTCCTTTTTATTTTGATTTATTTAAATCCTACATGTATTTAAAAATATCTATATGTATAAAAATGTATTTATCCTTTTATAATAAGCTTTAAGATTTCTATATAAATATACAAGTGTGAAAAACTATTATTTATAATAACTTATGCTTTAATCAAATATATATATATATATAAATGCTTAAGAAATTGAGCTTAACTATATATATATTTTTACAAACCATTTTGAATTTTAAAAAGGAAAGAATCTAAAAAAAACAATTGAACTTCTTAATTTAAACCTTAACCAAAATAAAACTTAAAATATATGTTTATAATAAATAAGAAATTATTCTTGTTATTTAAATCTTAAAATATCATTTTCAAAAGTATTAAACCAAATTACAAATTATATATATATTAAAGTTTGAAAACATCTTATTAAATTCAAATTCAATATTCTTTCCATTCCAATATATACAAATATATATATTCTAAATGGAAAATACTTTTAACATTAGCTTTATAATTATCATATTTAATTTTAATACATAACTTCAAATAACAATATATATATACATATATATTATAATTTGATAACTTATCCTTTTATTAAATTAAAGACTCCCTATTTATAATATATATACCTATATATATACATTATAAATATAAACACTTATATTAGTTTTAGGAAGATAAATCTTCCTAATTAAAATTTTAGAAAAGATATTCCCAAATTAAAATGTTATTAGTTTTCAAAAGAAATAAATTTGCCAATTTAAAATATTATTAACCTTTTAAAATGAATAAACTTGTCAATTTATAAAATAAATCAACAAATCAATTTAATTATTAATAAAGATTATTAAATTGATATTGCCAAATTTCCGGGATATCACAGGTTAATTACTTAATGTAATTAATTTAATTAAGTAATTAATAATTAAGTTGTAATTAAGGATCATTAATTAATATAATTAATGATGTAATTAAGAATTGATTAATTAAGCAATAATTAATAAATGAAGTGATTAATCAATGTAATTAATTAAGGATTAATGTAATTAATTATAGTTGATTAAGTTAATTAATTTTAGTAAATTAATTAATGAAGTAATTAAAGGTTAATTACAATAAGTGGTTAAGGATAAGTAATTTAAGTAATTAATTGAGAATAAATTACTTGAATGTAATCAAAAGATAATTAATCAAGATGATTAATTGAAATGAATTATTAGAGGATAATTAATTAATTGATTGTAATTAATTAATGGTTAAGTAAGAAGGATTTATAAAATGAAGTAATTAATTTAATTCACTTTAAATTAATTAGAGATGATATAAATCATTACTTAGGAATGGGTGATAGTATTGAATACTTTGCATTGATTGATATCTCTGATGAGATATATGGTGTGATATGGATGTTAGTTGGATTGTGATGATAATATGGATTATCTGATAATGTTGATTATCTATTGTGAATTATCTTTCTTCGTGAATAAAGATAATGAATTAAATTGTTTTAACCTTTAAAACAACTTGGCCTTAAAAGATACGTTTTGGATTTCGATGAGACCGGGATCGGGTTTCCGTATACCGGATTTCCAGGTCTGGAGACCCGAATACCACATCGATCCAAATTAACGATAGGTCGTGAATCAAGTGAAGATGAAGATTTAGAGTGCAAGGGTTATTGTCGTTAACTCTGAGGGTGATTCCAAAACGAGTGTAACGAGATAATGCCTTCGGTTTCGTTCGAACCCGGAACGAACTTGTATGGATTGAATGCTTTCAGCACATCGTCAGGTGGACGATGAGCATTCTAAGATAGATGTGTTCTATTTAAAGGTAATCATGACCTCAAGCCTCATCAACCGGGAATGGCTAAAACAGGGGAGGTGCAGCAAGGTTAGTGGGTAGCACCCAAGTAGGACAAGATTACCTCTGTCTAGATGTCCCTTTCTATTTTCGACTTAGTGGTGCGGTTGCTGATCCCAACCGTGAGGTATCTTGTGCGGGAATTATCCAGTAAGGGATGTTCCGGCCTTGTGTTGCAGGGGATTGGGAGTGATCCTCGGTACGGTGATCTAGGCCACGTACTGTGACGGGCGGTACCCCGGTAGCCCTGGCATTGTATGGAATCCAATTTCCAATAAGTGATAACGGACTTGATTGTATAACCCACTTTGTTGGCTAGTATGCTGGAATTTAATAATGTAACAATTTCAGCTATTTCATATTTATTTGAAAACCCTAGACCCTATTATAATACAATCGAATTTCCTATCAAATGTTTTGGTTAGCGTAAGGTAAAAACTTACCCACGTTTATTTGTGGGGAGTCTTACGTGATACCTTTTCTTTCAAAAAGGTTTTGAAGTTAAAAAAGTTTAACCTGTTACTCACACCAGACCCATGTCTGACCCAAGTTGTTTATTTCTGTTTTATAAACTCTTGGGTACTCAAATTTTTACGAGTAGCCAAGGGATTCAGGTTAGCCTTGACGAATTGTGGAGGAGCAATGGAGCAGGAGGCTTCAGCATTGTAGATATAGATAATAGTTTCCGCTGTGTTGATCTTTGTTTAGATCTTTGTTTTGTATTGAGATGTAATAACTAGACAGATGTTTATAACTGTCTAGTATATGATGTGTAATCTGTGTAACTCTGATAAGGGTTGTATATGATACTATGTAATATTTATGTGATATAATATATTTTGTTCGTTTCCGCTGTGAGTATTTGTGTTTGTTTCTTTTCTCTTCTTCTCTTTTCTACTTCTCACCCCTTTCTTTCTTACTGTCGATGCGATTTTCCGGGAGTGGAAAGTCGGGTCGTCACACATCCAATTTCCTTTTACACATCCATTCATATACAACTTCCAGACCTCAAACCCATTTTGAGGCTACACAAACCCCCAATTCAAATTAACCATTTAACTTCCCAAGTTAAATCCCAATTTCATCCTGAAATTTCCAATTCAGGTTGTTCGTACCAAACTTATTTAACTTCCTTTAAGTTAAACTCAATTTAATCTTGTCAAACTTACTCAAATTTGAATTCCCACTTCAAATTTTAAACTCCACATTAATAATCTTATAAGTTCAAAACTTATCACCTTGGATATCACATCTCCTTTCCTAAATTTAAACTCAACATCTAGAGTTTATTTCCAATCATCATTGGTATTATGTACATTCCTCATATATACATTTTCTTTACACACCAAGTTATACCTTACATTTTTAAACCACCTTTGGTTTTAATTCATAACAATTTCTTTAAAACAATTTCAAGTTCTCTGGACTTAGATTTAAAACTTCACAATTTAAATCCGTTCTAATTTACAATTTATACTCATCTAAGTTTATATCCTTAACACATTTTATTCCACTATTAAATACAATAACCATTTATGATAATAATCAAGATTGTCATTTCTGGAAACCAATTCATTATCATCTTTATTCTGAAAACACTTTTACAAATTCAGGATTTTAATTTCAGTTTGGATCCATTTCAAATTTATCTTTACTTTCATTTTAGTTATATTTCTATTACCACTTAATTTAATTCCAATAATTTTTACAACAAATCTCCATAACATTTATTGGTAAGAAATATTGCTTTATATATCAAAATATATACTTATAAAGTCATTTAAAATCTTTATATATGAAAATAACAAGTACGCTCTCATATATATATACACTCAACTCATTCTAGGGTACTATTGACCCTATCCTTATGAGTATACCCACCAGAGCCAAGGTTTTCGCTTAACCTTCGCTCTGATACCAACTGTAACGACCCAGAGTTTTCGAACCCGAAAATTCTAGATAGTTAGGAAAATAAGATAGAGATAGAAGAAGAAGAAACAAAAAACAAGTCACAGAATCTCACTTCGCAGCGGATCAAAATATAATATCACATAATACCATTTATACAAAGAAACTATATCAGTTAAATTATACTTTTATACATCAGAGTTCAACATATACACAATCACTGGACATATATAATCAACATGTCCAAACATACAACAATATATCACAGCGGAATACACTCCATACGTTCCTGCCATCCAGCTCGTCTCCTGAGCTCCAGAACGTCCTTACCTGAAAATCTGTAATACTCGGTCTGACCCGAGCATTACATCAAAGTAACACCCGGGTCAGGCTGGAAACCAGCGTGAGTAAACCCATCAAACATGAAATGCAGAAGTATATAACTCATATAAACCCGGGGTAACTTATCAATCTTACAACTTCACGAGTTGCTATAGACATAAACCATTTCACACGACAATTTCTAAGTGCCAAACTTATATTTAAATAGTCCAATTTACTTAAGTCATTACACTTCAGCCTGTTAGTTTCGCATATCCATTTATAGGAATCGAAGTGGTTTCGGATATTAATTAATACCCGTCGCCGGTCTCTTTGAATTCAGTTCATCTTAACACACGTTATCCAATTAAATAAAATTCGACTTTAATTTTTGGGTTTCACCTTTACACCACGATTCATAATTGATAGGTTGCTCATCCAACATATCATAACATAAAGCAATTCATATCAGATAATGGAAATAATTAATTAACCACCCCCCTTAATCAATCCCAATTAATCATAATAGTAATTACCCCTCTGTAATTATTTAATTAATTATTTCCTTACTTAATTATTAATCCATTTTGATTAATTACACTAAGTAATTTATCTTTAATTACTTCTACTAAGTAATCACCCTTAAACCCAATTTAACAAACTTTAATTGCAGATTAATTATTCTTTAACTATTAATTAATTAATCCTTAAATATTAATTAATTAACCTTTAATCATTAAATTAATTAACCATAATTAATCTTTAATTACTTCCCATTAAGTAATTATCATTTAAATCTTATCACTAAACCTTTGGAAATAATCATCATTAATTAACTTAAGACCTTTGAGTTGAATTAGAAAACATTTCATTTCCTTAATTGGTTTACTTAATACAATAATTAAGCTTATTTAAAATGAACTTTAAAACAAAGGTTATATAATTAAAACACTTTAAACTTAATAAAGTTGTAATAATTTAATTTAAACCTTTAGGCAATCTCAACTTAATAGACATTGATTATTTTAGAATAGAGAAGTGATTTAACAAAATTGTTTTAGCAAAACTTAATTTGTTTAAAAATTTAACTTGTTATTTCACTCAAGCATTCAGACCCGAGACCATCCTTTCATTTCCCCGAGCCAAATTTAAATCTTCCCGAGCTTCCACGTTCCCTCATCTCCTCCGAGTCTAACCCTATTCGACCCCGAGCTCAACTACGAGGCAAAGCCTTTCTTCCCAAACTCCTCAACGAACCCAGATACATCGTGTACGTGTGCACGTTGCACACCGCCCTGTCCACCTCCGGTCGATGCTACGACCATCAATAAGTCGACGATCATCAACTCGACACACCAAAACACCCAGCGTTGAGAAACTTTGACGAATTTGAAATTGGACTGTACGACCAAAATTCGAACAAAAATCGAGCCACCATTAAACGCCTCGTTCTCCCTCCTCAGATCATCAGCGGTTACGATACTCCACCCTAAGCTCCGCCAGAATCCACTCCTTTTCCCATGGGTGCGATCGCTTCCGATCCACCATGGTTGTCGAAATTTACGCACTTCCTCTTCGAACCAGACTGGCCCCTTAAACCCTAAATCAGTCTTGCCCATCCTCCACGGCGAACTCTAAAATCATCAACCATTTTTGCTGTGACCTCCTTCCTTCCAGCCACCTTCTTCCTTAATTTCGACCAATAACATTCCGCCGATCAACCGGAATTGACCAAAGTTCAAAGTTCATTCAACTCGAGCGTTCTCTTTGAACACTCACTTAAAAATCATGATTCCACCGCTAAAATTCATCATTTTCGGAAACGTTTAGGATGATATGCTTGAAACACGAAAACATGATATTTGAATTTCAGCATAGTTCCAAAATTTTCACTGTTTATTATATTTCCAAATAATTTCAAAATAATTCTTCTCAGAAATATTTTTAGTACCTAAATCTTGATCTTACAAACGATTTTTGTTCAGATTCTAAACCCTAAAAGAATTTGAGAAGAAGCTTTTGATTTTTAGAAACAGGTTTGAAAGCCTGTAACCAACAGAGGAAAACATTGCCTGTAAATCAGACATGCGCACTTATATCTGTACACATATATACACATCTATGTTCATACAAACGATTTACAATTCTATTTAAAGCGTAAACTCAAACAACAAACCAGAATCCGGGTCTCGAGGAGGTTTACTTACAAACTTAAATTTCAAATAGATTTAAGCATTCAACATGAGTAGTAGTTTACTCACTTAAAAATTCCATATAAAAATATTTTTTTTATTTTTTTTAACATGATACTTGGTTGATTCAAACATGTTTTCTAAAAAACATCCTAACCCAATTGTTTTAAATAAAAAGGAATCGGTTTATACTTGAAACTATTTTTTTCTAGGCCTGTAAACCCAGAACAGAGACTACATATACATATATATATATGTAGATGTTGATGATCACTCAGGTAATCCATATTAATATACAAACAACCCATTAATTTATACATGCATTCATTCCACACATTACTTCCTTATCACATGCATCAGAAATCAAATCCATCCATAAAAGTGTAGTTTACTCACATATAAATTAGTTGAACAGAGGACCACACTTCCTGGATTTTCAGAAAATAACAGCTTGCTCTTCCTTTCTTTGTTTAAATCTCCTTGCTTATTTGATTCTTGAAACTGTTTTAGTTGTTGTGTTTTAGTTTTCAGTTTGCTTTCCCCCCCCCCTTTTTTAGATGATCAAACTGAATTGTAGATTGTTATAGAAGAAATGAAGTATGCGGTGATAATATTTGTACAGGGTGAAAGATCTTGTTGTACAATATAGCAGAGATTTTTATCTTTGCTTACTTCGGCTGGAAGGATTTTCTTACAATTGAATTGACAAAATGTTGTGCTAATTTAAATGCCTGTCCTCATTTTAGTTTACACATAATTAATACTGGCTGATATGTAAAGTTTGTACAAAGATATTTTGTATGTAATGTAGACTTTGCAGGTGGATATTTAGTCTTGTGTGTATATGAAGATAATTTGTTTCATTATCTTCTTTTGCAAGCTTCATAGAAATTTACACTTGCTTTTGTTCATACGTGAATGTATTTGCTTACTTTCTTAAGTTATATTTCTTGTATTATGAATGAATTTTATTTTATTTATTGTTTTACAGGCATGATTTTACTTTGTAATTTCAAATGGATTTCTAAAATCATTAGGTTGTTAAAATTCTCTAATGCATTCACTTAATATTTTACATACTTTATTAGTACGTTGTTTGACTTTATAGTTCATGATTTATCATATATATCTATATATATATTTACTTTGTCTTTCCAATCTGCATTCATTTTACTTCTTTTTAAAGTTAAAACTATCAATATATAACTTACTATTTATTATTTGTTTTCATACTTACTCAAAATTTATTTGTGATATTATTTATTTCAAATAAGACTACTTACCTTTATATCTTATAAAGGTTAACTACCCAACATATAATTCACTTATTTATTATATTATTTAATATTCCAATCCATATTTTACTTCACTCTTATATTATATATATTGACAAGGTAGGTTTTATTTATATTAAATACATATAAATATCTGTTTTAGAGATAAAAGTCTATATTCATTTTATCTGATTAAATACTCGTTAAAATAATATTGCTAAATTTTTGGGATGTCACTTAAGTTGTATTTAAATTAAATATTTACCAAAATAATAATGTCCAAAAATCTCGGGTTATCACAATTATTTTAAGTGAGAAATGATATCGTATTGATACGGTCTTGTAATGGATATGATATTTTGGTTTTGAAGTATGATTTGAAATGAAATGACCACGGTGTTATAATAACGTTTGGTTTTTAAAGAGACCGGGATCGGATATTGTCATACTCTCTACCAATACCGAAAACCACTTTAACAACTGTGTACGTGGTGAAGATTCCAGAAATGAAGTAGGATGGTTTTGCGACGATTCTATATGGTATGACGTGACCCTGACTCCCGTGAGTCAGCTTAGATGTGACTAAAATTAGGAGCCATGCCGGGCCAAGTGAGGTCATTCCTCCTATCGGGCACATTTCTTTGATACTATTCTATTGCTTTTGTGATTGTTTTGGTGGCCACCCTCGATTTTTGATATGGGAGTGTGTCCGAGGTGGACGGTAGTAGCTGCTACGCGTTACCACCAGTCCGAATCCGCAAACGGTATATCTACCCTGGCATTTCCTCGTGTGCCATGTTCACACATGCCCTATCACGCCTTCTACGAGTTTGTTTTGTGTCGTACCTATGGAGTGCTCCCTGATATCCCACTTCCGAGTGGAGTTTACAGTATCTATATAGACTACGGCATTATAAAAATGTGTTAAGGGGGATATGGGTAACGCCTTAACGCTATTTTAATACTTTACTTTACTATAGACGTATTATAATAGAGTATATTACTACATAGTAGATAGTTCCACGGATCCTTAGAGGATGGTTATTCCAAACATCCTGTGAGTTACTTGTATTTCAGTTGATATTTCACTTGAGTTAGATTTATTGATATAAGAATGTTAATCCTGACTCGAGTGTTTTGTGTTTTGCTTTACGCTCAGGTCAGACTGAGTGTCACAACATTTGAGACTCACCTTTGGAGTTTGGAGCTTTGCTTGAAGATCCGTCTATATCTATTCAGCTTTTCCAGTTGTTTTTGTTTAGAGATGTCATCTTCATTGTATTCGAGACTTCTGTTGTATTCTGTTTTAACTCAGTTGTATATATATAGTAGCTTCTATTCATTTGTTTCCGCTGCTTATTATTGTAATACTCTGTGTCTGTGATTCTGTGATTTATTTATTTACTATATATGCGAGTTTTGCCAAATATAAATTAACAATCTGATATTTTGAGCAAATTCAAGTCCGACATGTGCAGATGCGAATGGTTGAAAATAGCGGGTCGTTACATATAATATCACTGAATTTCTATAAAAGTGTTTTGGTTATCGTAAGGTAAAAACCCATCCATGTTTATATGCGACGTGGTCTTACGAGATACCTTTGATTTCAAAAGAGTTTTTAACTTAGTAATTCAGTTGCTTTGAGTTTACTCACACCAGACCCATGTCTGACCCTAAGTTTTATTTTCTTTCCTTAAAACTTTTGGGTGCTCAAATTTTTATGAGCAGCCAAGTAGTTCACTAAGGATACATTTTGGAGGTGCTTAAAGCATGAGGCTTCATCGATAGATAGTTATCATTTTGTTTCCGCTGTATATTATGTACACTATATCTATATATATATGGACAGGCTGTTATAACCGTCCTAAGTTAGAAATTGTATTAGTACGACTGTGATGTATCATTTTGTAAATGACTTTGTAAATATTATGTTGATTAATACATATAATATCGTTGCATTGTGAAATTCCGTGTTTGTTCTTAGTTCTTCTATCTTCTATCTCCTTTCTTTCCCCTAACAATCTTTCTTTTCGGCACTTAGTTGTTCGGCATGTTAATACCATGACTGTATTAGTGTCAACTTCTGGGGTTTGGAAAGATGGGTCATTACATAAATCCTTAAATCATATTTGGATTTTGTATTTAATATTTCATAAATATTAGTTAATTTATAACAATTATAAGCTAATTAAATCGTTTAGTCTAAAGAGAATTCATCATTTCGGTTGTGTGACACGCGGGTGTAAACTTGGTCAACTATTAACATCGAACTATTTGAATGTTAACGTACACATGTCACTTAGCAATCATATGATAGTTTGGCCAAATTTGTCACTTACTTAGTTTCAGTAAAATCCAATTTCACTTTATTAAGCGTTACATAGTTGTGACATTATTTGCACCAATTCTCTTCATCAAAACTATATCAATTTGGACTTATGGAATTTGGTAGTGGTCAAGATTTCAATATTGTCCATATTCAACTCTATATTCCAAACACAAAGTCCTTGATTCTATAATAACAATTATTATTAACCGAAATTCTATGGTTGGAGACTTTGACTTTGAGTTGACTTGAGTTGACTATGATAATAACCCCATATAACCGAGACGATGAATCCTCTCTTGAGTAGTACTTCATTTCCAACTCTTCCACTCGACCCAACTATATTCACTCGATGGAACACCTTGCCCTAATTTAAATATAATCAAAGCGGAGCTTTCAGATTGAAGATCCATAGTATTCTCAAGTCGAGAGAACCATGTAAATCAGTCAGATCGATATTTTCTTTTTGACCTTAGTTATATTAACCAACATAAAATTATAGAATGATTCATTCCATAATTATCCAATAACTATCAGTACGTAACTCCTTGGTGCCCCTAACAGCCATGAGTAATACAGTATCCAACATTTGGAGAGCGTTACGTACTCTAGTCTCAATGGATACATTGATATCCAGTCTTGATGCATCTTGGCTAGGAACATTTAAAATAATATATTATTTTCATTATGATAAATTATCCATGGTTACAACACTTTGTAACTATTATCACAAAATGTACCATTTATAGATTTTATATTAAATATTCTTTAATTAAATTAATTAATTAATATGACACATTATATCAAGTATATAATAGAAATAAAACACCTTTTATTTCAAATAAAAGTTAGATATATGCAACAAATTACATAATAGCCCATAGGGCATACCCCTAACTCTATCAATCTCCCACATGCACTTAGGGTCAATTATGGAATCTTATTCCAACTTTTATAATCGGTTTCCTTAAAACCATTTGGGTCAGTCCCTTAATGAACATGTATACTATTATGTTTTAATCATCTACTCTGTCGATTAACTCTCTTTGACGCTGATATACTACCTTTATTATATGGGACAATTCAGAGTATGTCTCTCGACTTCTAGTGAGCTCTTAGTTCTATTATGGACTATATAGTTACATCGTTATCATATAACAATGTTGTGGGGTTCTCAACATTTGGAATCATTCCCGGCTCAGTTATAAATTTGTGCATTTATTATATATATACATTGTTTTTATTGTGGTACTATTCAAGTCAATGAATCAGCCACATCTCTTCTATTTGGAACATTTTCGATTTAAAGATTCTTATCTTGAATTTATGCTTGACATATTATACTCAATATCACTTACTAATTTTGACTCCGAACACTCCTTCGTAAGGAGTTTGTTGTTTCTGTAAACAATTCTCCAGTATTTCGCAAATACATGGGAACACTTCAAACTACCATTGTGATATCAATTTGGATTTGATATTTGTTTCATGTATTAAATACATAAACAAATCATGATATCGTAGACAACATAACATGTATGATAATTCATATTGTCAATGAATAAGGAACTCATCTCAATGTTCTGTGTAAAACAATTTAATAAGGTGTCTTTGCATATCGATTTGGGAAATTCCCAATATCTTTTACACTCACTATAAAAGACATAATTTACAATCCAAAGTTAAGTACTAAAACAACTAAGGTTGATTTTAACTTAAGTACATTGTTAAAAATAGCAATGTGTTGTTTACTTATTGTTTAGAAATATCAATGTACCTTTTGACGTGCTTTCTTACGAACAAACGTTTTCTCTGCACTTTGATTGAAAATCAAACTATTTGATATTTCTATCAAAATACTTGTTCAACTTTGTGCTTATAAAATGATACTTTCATATCATTTTCTTGGATCACATCTGAAATCTCACAACCTCTATATTGCTCCAATTGACTTCAAGACACCTTGCTTGTTATGTGCAAATAGTCTACTCTAAATCATTATTTAGAATTTTCTTTTTTAGCACATATGTACCAAAATACCAAGTCTTATTAAGGGATAATCTTGTGAGTAAATTTTAAATAACTTAAGTATGTTAAATAACGAATCTATTACACTATTTTAAACAATTGAAATTTAGGAGGTTATTCTTATCAATGTTGTTCATTAAATTCCAATTGTAATAGTCTCTTAAAGACACAATCGTGGTCGATGGATCATATCCCTTCGGATATGACTACCAAAATCATATTTTGATAACGTACTTGGAATCCCTTCGGATTTGCTCATCATACCATATCATAGAGTCAATACTTTTAATAGCTTAATTGACAACTGAGGATTATCTATTCTCGACATTGATAAGAAAACCCATAGTTTCTCTTTAGTGTGCGAGAATACTTATTAGACACTCTAATGCAATGAGTTCATTTAGGTTAGGTTAATTTCATTTCATCCCATGTAATTAGCTCTATCTTTGGATCGTATCCACATCCATTTTACTACCAATAATATCTCAAAGAAATTCCATCACTATGAAGTTAGTATTTCTTAAAACAATAATGTTTCTCAATGTAATGGAACACGTATTCATAAACATTTTATGAATTGCCTTTTATTTAAAACTAATTTAGTTTTAGTTTACAAAACTCATGTTCAAAACATAAATATGTCATCTAATGACAGTTTTTTCCCAACTTCTTTTGGAAAGATTCATACAAAGCCCCTCATGAACATCACTCCATGCATAATTTTGACACGTACAACCTGCCAAATCCTTGGCCTAGGATATGTTGAGGTTTTTTTATAAATCCTTATCTTGTATGATTTTGTAAACTTTTATTTAGATGAAATAATATTAACCTTGTGTACTACTCTCAAGTACATAACTTTATAGAAAGAAATTAACTCAACCTCACTCACAATTAATCGTATTTTGTCCAATATAGTTCCACCACTCCTTCTCGATACATCATTATGTAGCACATGGAGGAGTGACTTTTGAGATTGAATCTTTATTCATTTTTTGGGTATGCTTGGAAACTTTTCCAACATACTCGCTTGCTCAATCAAATCAAATTCATATTGCATGTTACATTATTTACTTCCATTGTGTATTCTATGATTTTACATAGACATACTACCTATGTATCAAATACACATGTTCATGTTGGTGATAATTTATCAGTGAATATGACGAAGTATGTGGAACCGTTTTGGTTTTCGTAGACCTACGATAACATACATCTATATGTATCAATCCAAAGAGTTCATCAACTCTTATAATGCTCCAACTAAATGGGTGCATAGCCCTTTATTATTTGAGATATAATCAACCAATATCATATGATTCATAATCAAATAATAAACTTATTTCTCAAAACTACAGCTTAGTCTATAATTCCAAAATAATTGTAAATAATATTAGATACTTCTGTGTATTTTCCAATACACCACTTATTTGTGAAAAAAATACCACATCATAGTTTTATTTCATAACAAATATTCATAATATTCACAATGAAATATAACTATTCTATTTTTCAGTCGATACAGAAAAATAGTCATTATTTCATAAATAATGTTCAGTATGTGTTACGAAAGCGATTTTCATGATTTGATGCAATCAACAAATGCTACATGGATAGCTCCCACTATTTCCGCTATTATCGTAGTAGCATACTAAACTCGAAGGACCATTATTAGTAAATATATGTTATTTATTTCATATACCACAACTACTTTATAGTAGAGAGTTCTTTGATTAAATATCTTAAACTCACAGAAATAAATCTGAAAGAAAATAAGTTTCTATATGTAAATACATTTCGAAATAAAAATCATATTTCTTATCCTAATATTAAGTATATATTATTATTACCATTCTCATTTTCGATATTTCTTATGAAGCAGAAGTGGCTATTCATTCTCTTTATGCCAACTGTACCTTAGACCACATTAACTCTTGTACATTCGGTTTCCTTTCTAAATGGTCAAACCATTCAAAAGAATGCCCTTACTATAACATCATAATGAATTCTTTAGAAAAGCTCACTAATCATCCTTAACATTTAAGGATACCAAATATGTTTCACTTTACTTAAACTGATTGACATTTCGGTGATTTAGTTCTTAGATTTATATTTTAGTATTAGTCTTGTGTTACATTTAACATAATGCGATCCTTTTGTAATCAATCAAATTGAATACTGGATCTCATAATACTGTTTATTGGCTCATTTTGAATGAACTAACTTTATCGAAGTATCATACATTATGTACTATGATTGTTCATCATTCAGTATTTATATGCGATAGTATATGGATTGTAATGACCCGCCTTTTCGACCCTCAAAAATCGACGCTAATACATTGATGGTATTCATGTCATGGGCATCCAAGAGTAGAAAAATAGATTGTTGGGTGAAAATGGAAGAAAAGGCAAAACATAATCTCACATCATGATGAGTTATATATAATACACAACCGATAGTTACAAAAGAAAAATGTAATATACATACATCAATCAGATTTATTCAACCAGTCATCAGCCTAGACAGTTATAACAACATGTCCTCACAAGTGTTGATAAATGTAACCAATGCTGCAGAAATAAAATATACGTGAATACATCTTGGAGGGATCCAGCTCGTCTACTGAAGCTCCAAACCATCCAAACTAAATCTGTAAATATGCTCGGTCTGACCCGATCATTAATGGGTCTGGTAAATCAATGTGAGAAACACACCTCAACGCAATTAAAACGTTACAAAACCTTTCAAAATAAAGGTATTTCGTAATACCATGCCGCGCATAAACACGGACATGTTTTTATCTTACAATAACCAATCCAATTCATAAGAAATCATCTGATACTATAATAATGTCTAGGGTTTAAAATAAACTACGAATATAGCTGGAACGCTTGCATCTCACGTTCTAGCATAATTAGACACAATTAAGTCCTTGTGGCGCTAATTAGAGAATGGATTCCATATAATAACAAGGCACCAAGGTACCGCCAGCCACAGTACAACTCTAGAAAATGTACCGAGGGCCTCACATGGACCCCGCTAACATAGGACCCCTTACCCTTTTTGGATAGTACCTAATATTCATCACCCCAGTTCCTTCGCAACCTTATCTCGAGAGCTCTCATGCACAACCAAATTCATAATTATACACACACACACATAAGTGTGTGTATCTAGAATGGTGATGATAATACCCTAATGGGTGCCACCCACATAGCCCTACTACATATCCCTTTTTTTAGTTAGTCCCAGTTGTGGAGGCTTGAAGCTACGTCTTACCTTTTATATAGCAATCTCACTTGCAATGCTAAACTGCCCTCCAGCCGACAATGCAATGCTAGCATTCGTCCATACAAGTGTTTAGGATAAGAACAAACTGAAGGCACTACTTCTACTACATCCATTTTAGAATCACCCTCAGGATCAGTAGCAAGTAGCCCTCGCACTTCAAAGAACTGCATCTTCGATTTTATCATCTGCAAGATGTCTTCCATTCGAACACTTATGCATGTTCGAAGCCTTTTTCGGATATATATCTGGCCCGGGTATCTTCGATTCGACAACGATAATTTTAAAAACTAGCCAACATTTTATAGTCCATTATTTAACTATCAAATAAAAAAATAATCAAATCAGAGATTTATTATCACAAGGAAACCAAGCACGGTTAAGCACATAAGCAACTACTAAGCCTCTTAAATTAATCTTTTCATTAATTAAACCCGCTTCATAAATCCTTGTATTTGAATGCTTTTACAAAGATAAACCCACAATCCTCTCCACTCTTTTCAATACTTAAAAAGTATCGATATACTTATCTCAACTGTGTAAGTATACTCACAAAACATTCCACTTTCAAACTTAGAAAAACTTTCCATATACTTATATTAACAATATAAGTATATTCACAAAAATGCTACATTTTCAATACTTAGAAAATGTACACATATACTTATCATAGTAGTATAAGTATATTCAGAAATCTTATAGATTTTATTTCCAAAACCAAATTTAATTTGGTTAAACCAAATGTCATTAAAAATATTAATAATAATAATCCCAAAACACTTTCCTTTTTGGTGAAAGTAAATAGATCGCATAGTAATTAGACCAAATTACTTACCACCCTTACCGATTTCAAACAGTACCATCCCTCAGTTAAAAATGAAATCAGATAAGTTAGAAAACTATTCTTGTTTCAACGCACATTCTTAATTCTCAAGATAGATACGAGTATTCATACCTCAGAATTTGGTATTAAACATGAAAAGAACACATTCCATACCACCGTAATTTAAAATGATCATCTATAGAAATCGGGTCTCGGTCTTTTTATAAATCTTTTCTTATAAAACTCCTTTATAAAACTACTTATATTTACAAACTCCTTTATAAAATATTGTTTATAAAATCCTATATAAATGTGGACAAATTTTTGAAATAGGCTTCAGAAAATAACCTATTGCGAAAACAGGCTTCAGTTCAAACTATTTACAAAAATAGGTTTCGTTTTTGCACCAGCACTTTGCAAATGCGCATATATGGAACGCGCATATGTATTTATTATTAAAGCGCATTCCAAAAACATGCACTAAGGAAATTCCTTAGAGCGCGTTTTTGGAACGCGCATGAACAATATACTTACAATGTTCATGCGCGTTCTAAAAACGCGCAATAAGGAATTTGCTTGGTGCACGTACTTGGAACACGCATTAAGGGGACACGAGCTTAAACAGCCAGTTTCACACTTTCTCCCCCATTTCTCCACCATTCCACCATTTCTCCCCAATCCTTAAACCTAAACCCATTCCCTAATCCAAAACTCCTAAAATCAGCAAATTAAGTAAAGATTTGATTGAAGATTCCTAGATACAACTATTTGATCAAAAAATCAAGGTAATCAATTCGGATTTTATTAGTTTTGTATGTAGAATTTGAAAAAGCATTCTTTTTTTGTTTTTTGTTTTTAGACAATGTCAATTGTTCCAACAATTATTTATTACGATGGAAAATTGGTAATAGATGATGGAGAAAAACCTAAATGTACCGGAGGGAAGCGGAGAGGATCAAAATTGAAAAAGCATTGTAGTTTCGTAAAGCTTAAATGTTGCGTTTATAATATCACAAAAATTGATCCTCATACGTTTGATGTGAAATTGGTTTGTAAATGGGTTAGATATGATGGCGGCTATAGATTTATCAAACGATGATGACTTGCATTCTTTGTTTTCCATTGGAATGAGGTTATTGAACTATATGTAATGAAAACAAATCGTACTAATATTAAAGAGGTACAATATCCGACACAAGTAACGATAGCCTCAACGTCGATACCCCAATTTAGAGAGACCCAATCATCTCTTTCGTTTGGCGGAGGATCATACACTCAAACACATACAACCACCAAGTGAGTACTATCGTTTGTAGTTCTTTTCTTAAGTTGTATATATTTGCAATCCCATATTTATATATGTTGTTTTTGTTTGTAGCATCAATATGCCTATAGTTGGCGAGTCATCAAATTATGTGGAAGAAGACGATGACAACCGTTACAAAGGAATGTTGGATAGCATGCAAGTTGCTTGTGCAAATGAAGATGATAGAACATGGATTGACAATATGCAAGTAAACAATGAAGTACCGGTAGTTAATGATACTCTACCGATTGAAGATATTAAGAAGACATGATTATGGATGATCCGTTGGAGGGTGACTTAAGTGATGTGAGCATGATGGCTAGCTCTATTCAGGAAAATGCTCAATTGGAGGTGGAAGTGTTTGGAATTGAAGGTGTCGAAAAAGGACCTCGGGTTGGTTTGATTTTTGAAAACAAATAAATGCTTATTGAACAACTAAGTGAATGGGCTATTAAATGTTCAGTATCTTACAAAGTTGTCAAGTCCCGTGCAAATGAGTATACGGTTCAATGTGATGTTGATGAGAAATGTGCATGGAGGTTGCATGCTAGTGTATCGAAGAAAAGCTCACAAAATTGGTGGAAAATCAAAAGGTATAGAGGAGATCACACATGTTTTAATCCCACCATTAATTCTAATCATCGACAAGCTACCTCTTAGTTTATTTGTGGCAAATACTAACATTATTAAAGTACGATACAAATGTGAATGCACGATCAGTTCAAGATACGCTCTTGAATATGTTTCATATCAAAGTAAGCTATTTTAGAGCATGGCATGGGTTGCAAAAGGCGTTTGGAATGATTTATGGAGATTGGGAGTCATCGTATGCGGACTTGCCTAGATATCTTAATGTAGGAAAATAGACCAATCCTAGAACCGTATATGATATTGCTACTAGTCATGGCGTATTTGAAGGTGTATTTTGGGCATTCAGACCTTCAATTGAAGGTTTTACTCATTGTCGAACCTTACTTGTAGCAACCGGTGTCGATGCAAATCAATGTCTATATTCGTTAGCTTTTGCCATTATGCAGACGGAAGCATGGAACACTTGGTATTGGTTTTTCCAATGTATGTGGGACCATATTCCTTCATTGCAACATAGATGCATTACATTTGTTAGTGATCATATGAAAGGATTCCTCGTGCTCTCCGTGAAGGTTGGCCGGTTACACATCAGCACTGCTATTGCATCCGACACATTAAAGAAAAATTAAAAAAGGCGGGTTTCGGAGCAGACGAATTTCAAAATTTGTTGCATGCTTGTGTAGTTGCATCAAAAGTTGTAAAATATGATGAGCTTAGAAAGAAAATTAAGGACATGAGTCCCACAGCAGATATGTAGATCGAAACAAGTTTGAAAGGTGAAGTGGAAAATTGAACGCTTTGTAAAGACCGAGGACTTAGATTCAATATGATGACAACCAACGCATCTGAAAGTTTTAATGGGGTTTTGTAAGGTACACGAGATTTACCTGTAAAAGCATTAGTTGCAAGAACATTTCATCACCTTAATCGTTACTTCTACGAACGCCGTACTCAAGCGGAGGGTTGGACATCGTAGTTAACACCTAAATGGGAAGAAATAGGAAAGAAAAGAATGGATGAGTCAAGAAGGTTGAGTATCGAACGATATAGTGTAACGGAGTGGCAAGTTAAAGATGTGCATATGTTCGATTATACTGTAAACATTGAGGAAGACAAAGCTAATTGTTCCTGGAGTATGCCGACTTTGGATCATTTTACCTGTTCTCATGTATTTGTTGCGTGTTCTCATGGTTTGGGAGGTGCGAATAGAGCCTTTGCTGATTTAGTTTCTCCTTGGTATACAAGTGCAAACTTTAAAGCGGCTTATTCTCCTTTATTTCACTTTGTCCCGGATAGTCTGTATTGGGAAGCACAAGAAGGTCCCTGTATCAAACCACCACCAATTCGGAGGAACACCGGAAGACCACGGTAGACGCATATAAAGGGAGCAATGGACCAACGAACATGTGGTGGGCAAAATAGGTGCAGTAAATGTGGTGGAGTAGGGCACACAATCAGATCGTGTATGAAATGATTTGTAATGACTATGTATTTTGTTGTTTAACATTTTTCACGTATGGACGATTTATGGAGTAGGTGCAATAAATGTTGTTTAACGTTTTTCATGTTTTGTGGTTAGTATTGTATTGCAATATAAGTGAATTGGAATGAAATGTATGCAAATAAAGGTGATAGCAGCTTTCTGCCTTCGAAAACAACTCAAATCCTTAATGTGCATTCCATTTATGCGCACAGTACTAATGCGCATAAATGGAATGTGCATTAAGGATAAGTGTTGTTTTCGGGGTAGACAACTGCTACCATTCTGTATACGCGCATTAACATTCAACATCTTCCTCCATTCAACATCATTACAACATCAACATTCAACGTCATTAAACATCAACATTCAACATCATTAAACTTGAACATTAACATCATTAAACATTCAACATCATTACAAACTTTCTTCATTTACAACCAACTTCATTCATCCTTAATTAAAAATAAACTACAACAAACTTCCAAAAGCTCAAACACATATAAACACATACTTAAACACATAATTAAGGTACCTTCATTCGACGTCCATCAATCACGCAATCTTCTAACTTCCATAGGCGTATTCCTTTTCGGCTTTTTCTTAGTGTGTCTTTTCAATTGCGATGGTTCGGGTGTTTCTTGCAATGGTTGCGTTACCGGTGGTGGTATGTCTTCAAGTTGTACTTGACATTGAGATGGATCATACACAAAGGTTTAAGGTTGTTCTTGCCATTGAGGCCATCCCATTATGGTATCGACCGGTGGAGGTTGACGCTCTACTTGAGTCCATTGTGTGTCCACCGGTTATGAATCATGCTCTTCGATTGGAATTTCTTCTACATGTTAATGTTCCATAGTAGGTTGTTGATGCTCTTGGATTCGAATACCCAAAGTGTTGGTCTTGACGGACGACATATTTTGTTTCTTCCGATAATACTGTTAAGCAATTGCCGCAAGCCCAAACATTTTGTTTTCACTTTGTCAGGCTCATCAGCACACCTCTTGATATCATAGACCCTGTCAATAGCTTCATAAATCCTACTAACCTGAAAATCAAATTCTTGTAAATATGTATTACATAAATATAGAATGTGTAGAATCTTTAACATAAATATACTAACCACATTACGTTCCAACGGGGCTCGGGGAATGTAAGCTACTAGCCGTCGTGAAGATTCTTTCAATATATATCGATGGGTTATTTGCCAATACCACCATTCATACTCACTCAATGAGATGCAAGGTGTACGTTCACGTATTACAAAATCAAGTCTTCTTCTCTACATATCCATGGTTTCATTGACAACATAGGTCCAATGATCCGGATTCGTGTCAATTGGAATGACCGGGTCGGGAATATGTTGTAAAAGTCCAAATTGTCTCATCACACGGTTCGGATTATAATTTTGAAACTCAGTAAATACAATCAACCGACACTTCGACCCCAAATGTTGATGGTAATATGACCAAAAGGTGCCAATGGGATAAGGATCCCACGTTACTAATTCTTCTGGAAGAATATCGAGCTCGTTACGATAAAAATTAACATTTTTCGGAGTTTCTTTCCAATCTTGAGCAGCATTCCATCTACAACCAAATGGGAGATCGGGATCTAATTAGGTTGAGAGGGTAACATCTGGACGACCAATAGCTATATGTGTCCATGACCAAAGTTGAATTAACAGCATACAACCACATAACGTATTTGATTTTTGAAGCGCAACTTCACTCAATTCATTATACAAATACGCAAGTATAGCACCACCCCATGAATAAAGTGTACATTCCTTCAAATTTCTAAGAAATGGTAAAAACTTCAATGAACAACGACCTTTAGAATGATCCGTGAATAATGTAGAGTTTATAAAATACAAAATCACCGCACGACTATGTTGTAAAATCTCAATTTCGGTCTCCTCTTGCCTAAGTGGTTCTTTAAAAACATTTCTAAACCAACTCATGCTAACATCATATGTCCATTTCCTTTCATCCTCTGGAACAACTACACCCAACAACTCCGAAAACAACTCCATATAATCTATACCCGGATTTTCAACAAAGATTGGTTGACCATTCGTTTGTATCCCTAACATATGATGTACATCGGCAAGAGTAATAGTCATCTCACCTACTCTAAAATGAAATGTATTTGTTTCCGGTCTCCATCTATCACACAAAGCTGTAATTAAGTGGTGATCGAGCCTAATATAGTTTATTTGCATTGCTTTCCAAAATCCGGCTTCTTTTAAGTGTAGTTCAAGTCTTAGATCTTTACAATCAATTAACTTTAACTTACTAGACCGGTCAGTTGGGATTACCAATTTTGTACCTCTCGTAAGTGGTTCATTTTCACTTCTATGACTTGCTTGCAAATACAACACACTTCTATCAATGGGTCCGGGTTCTAAATCTACACAAAATTAACGCAAAAAATTATTTAGAATTTAGGAAAAAATTGATCATAATTTTGGAAATGATCATCTACAATAACTTCTTCATGACCATTACATGTACATTACGATGTTAGATCAACCAAAAAAAGAACCAACTATTCAAATAACAAATTACAAAAAGTTGAAATTATTAATAAAATCACAAATTTAAAGATGAATATGTACCTATCACTTGTGAAGATGAAGATGTACCTTCCATTTGAATAAGATTGATTGAAACAAGAGGCAAATTGAAGTTGGATTTTGGATTAGGGAATGGGTTTAGGTTTAGGGATTGGGGAGAAATGGGGGAGAGTGCGAAACTGGCTGTTTAAGCCCGTTTCTCCTTAATGCGCATTCCAAATATGCGCACTAAGAAATTCCTTAGTGCGCGTTTTTGGAACGTGCACTAAGGAATCTCCTTAGTGCGCATATTTGGAATGCGCTTTAATAATAAATATATATGTGTGTTTCATATATGCGCATTTGCAAAGCGCTGGTGCAAAAATGAAGCCTATTTTTGTAAATAGTTTGAACTGAAGCCTATTTTTCGCAATAAGTTATTTTCTGAAGTCTATTTCAAAAATTTGTCCTGTAAATATCTAAAAAATATTATAATCTCCATTTATCAATCTCCAAATTTACCTACTAACTACTTTATAAATATCCTATATTATTTATAGAACTCTTTTATAAAACTACTTTTATAAGATATTATTTATAAAACCCATTTTATAAGTCCCTGAATTTATTTCTATCTCTTTTTATAAAACTCCAAATTCATTTAAATTAAACTCATTTTATAAATTCCTAAATAATTACAACTCTAAATATAAAACATACTCTAAATATAAAACATACTCTAAATATAAACCAAAACTCCAAATTTATTTATAAATCTCTTATACTTCCCATAACATGATCATTCCATATATTTAACTAAATACATAACTTTGATTATTTTCTCCAAATTATCAAATGATAATATTCCCTTTTATAATACCATTTATAAATCTGTTCTTTTATTACAACATTTATATAAAGTGTTTCACAAATACTCATTCCCAAAACATTACTACCTTCTTTTAAAAAAACATAATGACTTTATAATAAAAGATAAACCCCTTTTATTTCCTTTAAAATAAACATTCATTATTATAATAATTTTTCTATAAAAATAGATACTTTCCATAGTAATCTTAACACATTACCATATATTTAGAAAGGACAAAAAATGGTTGAGGTGAAATAGAGAAGTCAAAAGCTAATTTAATTAAAATATCATGGAAATTTAAAAAAATCATATTTAAAAGTCATTCTCTAAATTAAATAACATTCCCAAGCCAAAACAACAATTAATAGCATTTCAAAATATTATAACGAGGCCTATAGCTACTATAGTACTTAACCAAGGCTATAACTTCCTTTATCATTAAAATGGTTCAACTTTTAACAAATGTCAGTGTTACATCCAATATGGCCAAATTATCAAATTTTAGCATTTAACAATCCATATAATAGGTATATAACTGAAATAAAAATACATGTATATAACTAGAATTAAAAATCACAATTGTTGAGAAATCTGGATTTCTCTATAAAATTCCCTGTATTTTAATTTAAATGACATTCACTTTTCAAAAAAGAGAATATTGTTCTTGTGACTCGCCCCAAGGCTAGCTTACGATCAGGTTGAAGCGCAGGCGAGGTCTAATCCTTCTACACTGAAGCAAAGCGGATATTTAGCCAAATCAACCAATAATTCATCCAAACACAAACAGCAAATTTTATTTACTATATATCATATTGATTATCCAAAAAGGTGAGTTTAACTCATTGAAACTCTAGCAGACGCTTAGGTATTCCGGTTTGAACTAAAATCGCACGACATTTGATTTTAGCCTAAAATTGCACTTCCTCCAAGTTTGACCAAACCAATTTCATCATATAGTTATCGTTATCACGAGCGCAATGCAAAAAGTCTTGCCTTTCTTAGACCTCATATGAGATAGTTATACGTTTTATAAGATTTTTGAATTTAATTATATAAATTGATACACTAATCACATTTAAAAACTTAATTACCCTTCTTGATCCCTAATCCCTCTCTTTTCAAACCCAAACCATGTTCGACCTCCGTTCAACTTGCTCCAAATGTCACCTCTAGCCATCTCCGACCATCGCACCCCCACCGCCGACTCAACTAGCCAAAACTGAGCCCACGCCACTGGTCCAACCTCCTAATTCTCTACTGCCATCGAGATCTATCCCAAAAGAACATCTCTGTTTCTCTCAACACCACCGTCGCATGTGGCCTTTAACCGTCGCTGCACCGTTATTAGAGGTAGCCATTGCCATCCCCATCCCAATGCCACCCTCCTCGCCGGAAGCTCACTGAAGAACTCAAAAACGCCGCCGTCGTCCATTCAAAATCCCGGCCGCCATGGGCCACCGTTCGACGATCCAAATGGTCATCTCACTCCACTCACTATAGCACAAACTTTCTTAGGTGGGCGCTTCACCTAAAACAGCCTCTAGCGGTGCCAATCACTCTAGGCCATTGGATTGACGGTTTCAAGTTTTCTTATTTCAGCAAATAGGAAAGAGGAGGGAAAGGAACGAGGCCAAAAGTGTTGAAAAAAATGAAATGGAAACAAATGATTAAGTGTTGATTTAAAAACAACCCTTATTCTTTTCTTCAAGAATAAGTTAAACATATTTTCCAAGTAAATTAATATTTCCAAGCCAACCTCACTTCCTAGTTGACTAATTTTGAATTGTTATTTGTTTTTAAAATGTTTTGAAAATAGAGTTTTGCGGTACTCCGCTGTGCAATATCCCATTCGTGTACGAATCACAAACAATAGAAATAAAAATATGAACATGCACCAAAATGTGACATGATCACAAAACAATAATAAAATACACTGGTTATCTGATTCTGTAAAATCCCAAAATATAACACCATTTGCCGAAAAACCGTCAAACAACAAATTTTAGTATTTTCCAAATTAAAAATTATGGAAAAATCAAATAAACTAAAATAAAAATACGTCAATAAAAATCGATTCATTATATTAAAAATAAATTCTCTTATTATTTATCAAAATTTTAATCAAATCTGAATATTTAAATAAATAAATATTCATATTTGAAACTTTAAAAAATTCTAAGTAGTGACATGGATAAAATATTCATAGTCTTATATTGCTTTTAGAGGACGAAACTCATAGAATTTAATACACGGTCTCAACCAAATAAACATGTAAGCGACTAAATTACAAACATATTAAGTAGTTGTAAAATTAGGCACTTGCATGGGTATGGAAACATTCACATGCAATAGTCATTCATTAGTAAGCATATTTTATGTAGATTTCTACTTGTCAATTTTCAATTCAGTTTAATTGTATATCTTAATTGATGAATGTTTTATCAATTATTTTAAATGCACAAATTTATCAATATAGATTATTATTAACTTCATGTAGCATTATGTTCTTACAATATTAAAGAGGTTAAATTTTATCATCTTATTTTTCTAACAAGACACTCACTAGTCTTTTATGTTTCTCTAAACCATAAGTGAAACATAGAAATCTTTCAGCTTCACTAGCGGGTGTTAGGACTCGTCCATTTTGGAATTCTGACCTTGAGTCTGCTCAACAAATCATAGCTCCACGAACAATGGATAACACCTTACCGATTGATCATATACAACACCTAACATATGATTCCTTAACCTAATCCCATTTCGACTTTGAGTTTGCTCAAAAAATCAAAAGAGATTATTCATTCGTACCTACCATATCGCGACGGCCTAAGTATAATATATGTAGCTTGAGTTTGCTCAACAAGTACATATAGTTATCTTCCCTTGTCTATTCAATATATTAATAATACTCCAAATAACATAGCTAGCTTGAGTTTGCTTAGTAACTATGGAGTTTGCAAGTAATTTATTAATATATATATATATATATATATATATGGTAGAGGACAACATTATATTGAAGAATCATAATCTTCAATATGTTATACTGAGTGACGTCAACTTATGGATTAATGTATTTCTTATGAAATACAATCGTGATTCAAGTGTCGAACATATTGGAAATCACAATACCTACATTTACATGTGTATTTATTTCTTAAATCTAGCTAGAGTTTCTTTACTATTCCACTTTTAATTTATACATTTGTATTATATAAATTTTATTACTATATAACTCTTATATTTTATATTACTTATATAATAGTCTTATGTATAACTTTATACTAATTAAATCTTTATTTAGTTAATTAACATTTCATTAATTTAATATTAATATAACATTTATATTCATTATTTATTATATACTATAACTTTTATAGTATAACATATATCATATACATGTGTATATTATTTAATTAATTAACCTTTTAATTAATTTATTTAATTAAACTGCTTTAATTAAATTATATTAATTTCAAAATTTGTTTGATATATATACATGTATACTTATGTTATTTCAAACATTTTAAAATAACATAACATATATCATAATATATAATACATGTATTCATTTATTAATTAATTTATTTAATTAATTTACTTTATTAATCTAATTAAACTTTTAAATGTTGAAATAAATTTCTTTTATTTTTCAAAAATTTTGAAAACTTTATTATATTGTAGCTTTTATAATATTTGTATATCTTATTTTAAATTTAAATTTAAAATTTAAAATCACATATTTTAAATTTTCATAAACTTTTGGTAATTAGCCCAAGGCATAACAAAAATTTTGGTGTTTACTATTATGGATAACTTTTGGGCTGTGAGCTTAATAGTTAACTCTAACATGACTAATTTAGACTACATAGAATATTAGGCTCTGATAACATTGTTGGAACTGGCCGGCCAGCAATGGAAGTTATAGGGGAATTTCAAAAAAATTTACCGTATAGGATCTTTATTGGGCCTATGAACATACATAGTGATCAAAAGTGGAGAGCTGAAACATGGACATTTAAATGAGTTCCGTGTTGTTGTTGTGTTGGTAGTATCGGTTGCTACGTTAAGGTCATATATATATAAATTCTGTGTTGTTATGGTTCATAATCCTCTTTGTATAGTATAATTTGTTACTTGAGAGCTGAAACATGGACATTTAATGCTTGTTTATTTGGATTTGCATTTATGGTGAGAAGCTTTCTTAAGCAGAGGTGTTTATTTTTAGGAAATGTGGGAATAATGTAGGTTATCGCATATTTCCTAGTTGTTTGATGTGTTCTAATGTGGGAGTTTCCACTATTCTGATAGCAAGCACTGTTGAAATTTTCCAAAGTAAAGATTCAGGAATTTTGTCAGTCATGTTACTTTCTCATACTCATAGTAATTTCGAGGACGAAATTCTTTTAAGGATGGGAGAATGTAACGATCGAATATTTAAATAATTAATAAAATTTATAATCGTTAATTAACAAAACGCCCATTATACTCGATTTTTCAGAGATGGATGAATTGGGTCTTGAGACACCTAAATTTGAGGCTGCTTTTCCAGTGTGAGAAAAATGAGTATTAAATTGTCTATGATTGAAGTCGAAAAGTTTTTAGGGTGAACAGTGATTTTAGAAAGGGGTGAAAATTGACTTTGGGCTAAGGCCCATGAGTTCGCTTATAAGTTAACCTACTTCCAAGTTTTCACTTCATACTCATTTCATGTTTCATTTCTTTCTCTTCTCTAAGCACGTTCCTTAATTAATCCTTAATCCATTAACCCTAAATCTCATAATCCAAGCCCAATTAAATTCCAAGTAATCCCGGGAAAATCAACATAATTCGTCTCATTCAATTCCTTACATAACCCACAAAGGAATTAGCTTGAATCGTAGTTGGATCTTCATCAATGATTTGAAGAGAGCAAATTTTGGGTTTTTGGTGTTTAGAGCTTGATTTAAGGAGAAACAAGGTGAGTGGGACGATTCTTCTATCTAATTTATATGTTATACTTTTAATCTATGATTATGAAGTATTATGGAATGATTTGGAGAATTCTATGTTATGGTTTAGACTTGTATTCATGTTATAAACATGATTATATTAACTCGTTATTATTTATGACCTTAATTACCATGTTTGGAAAATTTAGTAAGCCCTAAAATATATTTTGGATTAATTGAATGATTATGTGTGATGTTGTGATAGATTAAAGACTAATTACATTATATAATTATGTGCATGTCATTGGTTAGTAACAATTAAATTAATTTAAGTGGTTTTGGAAAAGTTAGAAAGCGAACTAAATGAGTTTTGAACTCTACGCTTATTATTAAAGTGATTTGAGGATAATGAAGCTTAATTAGCACTTGTGAATATTATTTAAAAATAAAGGAACGATCTTTATTAATGAGCAGCTTACTTACAAATATTATTTAAGTAAAGAAATGACTTTTATAAGTAAGAGAGGCATTTATAAAATGGTATTTTATAAAATATTATTAATGAATCTCAATTTGTACTTATAAAATGGTTATATGATTTTATAAACGAAGTGTAGGTATTATAAATAGAAATGAGATTTTATAAAATAGTAGTATGATGTACTTAATTTTAATGAGGCAACTAAGTAGTTAAATGCCTAGAAATGATTTATAAGCTAATAGTATATTTTTATAAAATTAGTTGTAATATTTTATAAAATAGTATGGAATCATATTAGACTTTAATTGAAATATTTAGTAAATAAAAGTAAGATTTGATTAAATAATAAATGAATTACTTAATTAAATGTACGTGTGTGTGTATGCGTGCGTGAGCAGGTATACGTATACGTGTATCTAAAGTTAAATAACAATCAAGACAATTCCTGAATTGCAACTAGAAGTGTCATACGTCGTTGTTCACACACACACACACACACACATATATATATATATATATAAGTGAATTTTTATACATATGTGTATGTGAATATCTCTACCTATGTGCAAAAAATGTTTCGAGCATCCTATATAGCCACAACGACCATCATGTGAGCTGGCTGCATGAGAAGAATACCTAATCAAATAGTCGCTCCGGCAATGTTCAAAACATGATTTGTGAAGAAACTGTGTGTTTGCATGTATGTGTGTGCATAGGCATCACAAGTGAGTGTATCGACACACATATGAGCAACATGAAAGGTGAGGGTTTTGGTTGGATTTGTTTTGGCGTGTTAGAGGGAGTCGGGTCATTGAAATCGCCCGTTAAACTTAATGCCTGCAAAGAGTAGATTTTGTGTTGAAATTGATTTTAGAACACCTAAGTAACACTTTCAGAACATCACCCAATAGGCTCCCAAAGAGGTCTAATATGGCGAAGGGATGCTTGTGGAGTAAAATGACTCATTGAGTGAAGCAATGGAGGAAACGACATGCGAAACAAAGGACGGTGGGGCTCGATAGCTCGCTGCCTAGGCTTTACACCTAGAAGCAGTCCTAATCAGTCCACCAGTGGGGACCTACCCTAAGCCATAAAGCCAGGACAGGGAGTGTTTCGGGTGATTTCTTCCCGGTTTGGACATTGTTCGGTAGGAGACTTTGGCACGATTTCTTGAAAGCTTTAGGCTACTCGGGAGAGTGAAATGCAAGACGAGGCTCGGTATTTGGATACAAATGTTAAGTGATCCTTATGTAGTCAACATGATTGGGCACGGGATCAGGATGGTGATTGGTTATGCAATCTCCTTCGATGAGCATGTATGATCAAATGGAGTAAATCTGTACTTTCGAGCTTTGTCCTCCTGGTACATATAGTTTGATATATTTTATCGACCTTATATTAGTGATCGTAGATAGCATTGATCCTGTATTGGTGATTATACATCGTATTGACCTTATATTAGTGGTTATGCATATTATTGCTTTTTCAACAGTGACCGTTATTAAAGGCAAACGATGACAAGATACCGATCTTTATTTGTGGTAGGCATATTAGATTATGTGATGCTATATTTTTATATATATCTATACTGTATCGGTGTTTTTCTATGTCTCGATAGGATATTATATGGGACATGCCCGTCGTCCTCTTTTATAGAGGTGTTATGTGAATTTGCTAAGAAATCCATAATGGCAAAGGGGGAGATGATGCCAATCATTTTCGGGTGAATCAATTATCACTTATGTTCAATATGGGTTACGGTGAGGTCCATACAAACTTCAGATATCTATAGTAGGTCATATATCCCATATGCTGGGTATGGGTACGGTGAGATCTACATGAATTCGAACAATCAAGATTCGGCTCAGGGTCTTGGTACGATTAGATACTGACTCTATTTATATTGGACCCTCAACAGAATCGTTGGATTACAGTGAGATCTATACCGGTGTCAGTTATATAGGGTAGGTCATATATCACTTATTATGCTTAATATGGGGTACGGTGACATCTACATTAGTTTGATCACGTTATATGCAACTTTGTGTCTATGGTATAGTTAGGTACTGACTTTATTTATTTTGGACACTTCATAGGGATCATTCAATCACAGTTAATGTTCTCTTTGGGCTTCACTCATCAGCAATGATAAGTATTGATTTACACACACTATTCTTCGTGTATGGTTATTATTGTGTGTGCTATATTAGTCTGTTAATAATATTGTTGTGTACTCTTGAATATGCTGATATTATGATACTTATATTGTCTCGGCATTTGTATATTCTTAGTCTCTATGCACAGAATTGAAGATGTCCAACGGTAATAAACAATGTACAAGCCGTAGAAATAATAAAGTAGATCACACAGTCAATTTGAACTGACTCGGACCTCCCGTCCTACATCCAATCCCAAAGATCCTCTTAAAATTTCCACTAATCAAGCACCATCACTTAGCCTAAAGGAATAGGCTTAGAACAATTGCCTAAAGCCGCAAAATAGGACTTCAACAACCAATATAACAAAAAATTACTTCTTGACATAGTGTATATTTTATATACATATTTTCTCTTTACAGTACAAAAACTCCTATAACTAAATCAAATGATATTGAGTAGAGGTGAAGAGGCTAAGGAGTTTATTTGAATAGAATGTGGGATGTGAAAATTAGGCACGCTAGTCAAAAATATCTGAATTAAGTGAATCTTTTAAAGAATAGGGTAAATGCTTTAGGGTTTAAGAGTTCAGGTATAGCAATGAGTTGTTTTTTGATTAAGGGATAATTAAAGGTATTTATAGGTGTTGTAAGGATGCTAAAATAGGGTTACAATCTTCCACATGTATTTGGTAATGAAGAGGAGCGACTGTAGGTGCAAAAAGATATGAAGAAACCTTTTTAGGAACTAGCCGTTTATTGTGCATTTTAGTCGACTAACTCTTTGTAAAAAACAATCCAGAGAACAAAGCCAAAATCGGAAGACAAAATAGTATATTTAGTTACTGGTTCAGTCGAGTGGAATTCGATTTAGTCGACATCTCCTTCATATTTTTGTTTGCTCCTTCATAATTTTTGTTTGAGCTCTTCAATCTTTAATCAATGTATTTTGTGTTCCAGTAGAATTGTTAAGACCATTTGTTAGCACCAAAATTGGTCACTAACCTCGTTCAGAAAGATTGTGTAGAGATATAAGTGATGAAAGTAAATTAAACAGAGAAGACAATGCTAATTTAAATGCAGAAAGTAAGAACACCAAATTTATAGTGGTTCAGCGTAATTGCCTACGTCCACTTTGAGGTTAAACTTTATTGATCTTCTTTATAGTTGATAACAAATACAATTCGTGAATCAAATGCTTGAATGAAGTTGTTTAAGTAGAGAAGATGAGTCTTGGAAATGGCAGAGTCTCCCCGTATTCTCTCTCCCAAAAAAGGATCCCTTTCACTGTGACCCTGCCCCTCTATTTATAGACAAAGATGGGCTGGACTTCCCAAGTGGGCTGATGGCCGAACACTCCAACCCGAGTACAGTGATCGCTGTATGCCAAACCAGGTGTGCCGAACGCTCTGTTGCCGAACAGTCCTTTCTATGCCGAACGATGTGGTTGATGTTTGGGAAGTGCAGGATGTTAGTCAATCGAAGCCGAACGCTCCTTAGACGCCGAGTACTCTTGTGCCGAGTACTTCTGATGCTACCGGGTACTACGTCGAGTACTCCTATATGCCGAACCACAGATGCTGCCGAGTTCTCCGTGATGTCCAGTGCTCTTGTATGCCGAGCAGTCTCGTATGCCGAACAGTCTTGATGCCGAGCAGTCTTGATGCCGAGCACTCTTGATGCCGAGCACTCTTGTATGTCGAGCACTCTTGTATGCCGCGCACTCTTGCTGCCGAGCATTGGTTGACGCCGAGTGCTAGTTGACACCGAACACTGCTGGATGCCGAGTACTCTCTGACGCCGAGTTCCACTAGATGCCGAGTACTCTCTGACGCCGAGTTCCACTGGATGCCGAGTACCACACCGAGTACTCCTGGATGTCAAGTGCTTCGCCGAACACACCTGGATGTCAAGTGCTTCGCCGAACACTCCTGAATGCCGGTCACTCTCTGATGCCGAGTACTGGTTGCCGAGTACTACGCCGAGTTCTCCTAGATGCCGAGTACTAGTTGCCTGGCCAAATATCCAGGAAACACTTGCCCCCCAAAGTGTATCGCGTGGCCGAACGTGATGCGCTTTGAATCTGGTACAATTTACCTCGGAGGTATCTTCTCGAGAATGTTAATGAAGGAGGTGCAAGACGAACGAGGTTAGGATGCCGAACAATACGTTCGAAGCCGAACGTACCTCGCGTGCCGAACGTCTCTCCGCTACGATGCCGAACACTCCGGTATTGACCGGTTCTACCGGGTATAGCCTCTTCGACTTCTACCTCCCTCTATATAACCAGGCGCCCTTCCACCATTTTTCTTTTACGCCTTCTTTTCTATCATTCCTAGAGATTTGCAACTCTTGCCATCCTATCAGATATAAAGTCTAATTAATCCATCTTCAACTTCGATCGTCGAATTAGGTATCATTCCTTCCACAATTGCATTACTTCCACTTTAGGTTCATCACACGGAAACGGGGTATTTCCTTAGCTGTAAATGCGTGGCTAGTGGAAGTGGTTCGCTCGTTTGGAGTCACCGAACGGTGTATGGTAGTTAAGCCTAGCTCCTTTGTGCTGATCAAGATTGGAAGAAAAAAGGAAGATGGGGAGTCGAACGGTGTAACCTACGCCGGGCGATCTGTCTCTGTCATTCGGCGTAAATGGAGAGGGAGCTGGGTGGAGTTATGATCGAAGGCGGAGCGCTACTCTAGCCGAACGAACTTAGGCCGAACACTACCCTAATGCCGAACAGACACATACGCCGAATATCATTTAGACCGAACGACATAATCGCCGAACAACTGTCGTGCCGAACAGTACTTAGACATGCCGAACGAACACATACGTGTCGAACAAAACTTAGACATGCCGAACACACATATATGCCGAACAGAACTTAGACATGCCGAACACACATGTATGCCGAACAAGACTTAGACATGCCGAACACACATATATGCCGAACAGAACTTAGACATGCCGAACACACATATATGCCGAACAGGACTTAGACATGCCGAACACACATATATGCCAAACAGAACTTAGACATGTCGAACACACATATATGCCGAACAGAACTTAGGTCGAACAATTTCAATGCCGAACAGTATAAATGTCAGACTACACTTAGGCCAGTCACTTTATAAATCATATGCTTTCTGAATCTGGAACTGTAATCGCCTCAAGGCAAGCTTTTTGAGACGGTCAGCGATGACGGTCTTCGAAGGCGATGATTCGAAGCTAATTATTATATCTTTAAAAACCTTTAGATTCTTATCGCTTGTACACAATTGCTTGCACTAGTTCACACACCACGTGAGGGGAAAACTCGTGTTGCTAATTCTAACGTTCAACGTTTTTTATGTATAGTTCTCTCAAGCACTTAGTTATTTATTTGGGATGTCGAGAAAATCTAGCTCCGCTACCATATCCGACAGGCCTGGGTCGTCATCGAGGCAAGGAGCCGCTGATTCTTCTAACCCGTCGACTTCTCCTGCTCATAACTTGGCACCTGATGCTCTGGAGGCAACAATCTTACTAGACAATCCGATCGATTCACAAGCCTCGAAGATCAACGAAGCTGCTCTGCGACGGATATGCTCCATTCATGGGATTCCTTTTGCCGACGTGTTAGTTCCTTCAAGACACGATCGCCCTCATCTGCCCCCGGTCGGGTACACTACCTGCAACAAGTTCATGTGTTGGATGGGCAGCGTGCCTCCATTCAACTTATTTCTCCGGGATGTACTGCAGTACATAGACATAGCTCCGTCGCAGCTGCACCCGAACGGCCATGCATTTCTATATGGGACTTATCTACTTTTCATGGCTGTCTTCTCCAGACCTCCAACTGCTGGTGATATCAGATATATTTACATGTTCAAGAGACGGAAAGACAGTCCTTCTTTTATGTTCCTCGAGCCATACCACAAATGCCAGATCTTGACAGGGGCATGTAGCAAATTTGCCCTGTACAAACAAGAATGGTTCTATGTGCGCTGCCCTTCTGGTTTCGCTAGGAGATGGGTTGAAGGCAGTAAGTCTCTCTGCCAAGTCACTATTCGTATTTAATCGGAGTCATGCTTTTCCTAACTCTTCATTTCATCCTTTCAGGTATCAACCCGCGTCCGGAAGGCCGAGGATATTCTGAGGCTGTTGAAGCCATTAGAGCTCTCCCTGTTGAGGATCGAGACATCCGGACCATCATTTCAAGTGAATCGCTGTTGGGGTTTGGCTTGCTAGCCCCTGGTCGTCGGATCAGCCTTCTAGAAGGTGTTACCATTCCCAAACCTCCGTCCGGTAAAGGGAAAAAACTTGCTGGATCGTCGTCGCGCCGCGCTCCCGACACGCATGAAGAAGGCGAGTGCAAAGAGGATGATGCCCCTGAAACTCAGGGTGAGAATGCGGGTCCCGCTCAGAATCCGGCAGTCGAAGTTCATGACATTGAGACGTCGTCCTCCCCTTCGAAGGGAAAGAGGAAGTTAAAATATAAAGTTCAGAAGGAGAAAGTTGGTGGCACTTCAAAGGTCACACTTATTTCGCCTGAGAAAGAGGCTTCCTCACAGCATCTGGAAAGTTCTCTGAGGGGTCTGTCCAACCTGTCCATCCCCGATGATTTACTTAATTACGGGTTCGATGATCCTGAAGCTCTCAAATTTTCTTCGCCCGCTAGAGGCAATGTAGGAGTTCAATTCCCGGCTCAAGGAGACAACACTCCTATTAGCAAAGATAAACGAACGGGTCCGTCGGGGGGAACACTAGGACACACACGCACATGCACATTCCATAATATACTTCAAGTCTTTTTAATTCGTGAAATCTCCTTAACTCGTTGTTATCTCCATTCTTTGCAGGTGATATGGGCCGCTCTCACGGACTTGATCGCCTTCAGGGGTCTTCTATATTCCATCACTCTGGACGGGATTCCGGTTCAGGCAGACGCAGGGACCGAGGTGATTATGAAGATAGGGACAATCGTCCTCGCGAGTCGTCTCACCGCAAGAAAGCATATTCTCAATCTTCTCAGTCCCGCGATCTTCCTCCTCCAACTGAGCCGGATAAGGAGAAGTCTTCGCAGAAGGGTTATCAGTCTGATGCTGCTCGAGAACAACACTCCAGTTCATCGAGTACGAGGCAAGTTCGAGAGCAACGTAAAAGAACGGAATTCTCAAAGCCTCCTCCTCCTACTCCTGTAGTGGACCCGACTGTTGCGGAAAAGATGGTCGACCTTAAGGCCAAGTTTCCGAAAATCTGCTTTGACGGCTTGAAATTCCTCCCAGCCATCCATCACATTCCTGGGCACGTGAAGCAAAGTGCCATTGCCTGCAACAACGACGTCTATGTTCAACATGACGCGTTCGTGCACTTGGTGGAAAAGATCTCGGAAGTGTCCGTCGAGCGTCAACACGAGATTGACCATCTGAATCTGGAGGCAGCCAACGATAAGAAAATCATCAAACTCCAAGACGAAGAGCTCGCTTCGTATAAGTCAAAGCTAGAAGCCGCTGAACAAAGCGCAAAAAATACTGCCGAGGCAGTTACTCGTTTAGAGGCGGCTCACAAAAAAGAGCTTGACGAAGCAGTCCAGCGCAGCGGTGCCCTCGCCCTAGAAAAAGACTCTGTCCAAAAGGAAAGGGACGCACTTGCTACTCAAGTCAAGGAGCTGAAGGAATTACTTTCCAAGGAGAAGGAAGACAAAGTAGCTGCTCAAGAAGAATCGCAGCGATACTGTGATGAGATTGTTGCTACCCGACTCCTGAAGACAAAGCTCGATGACGAACTCGCCGGGGTCGAGAAAATGAAGGACGAGGCCCGTGAGGAGGGCAAAAGAATGGCTGTGGAAGAGCTTGATTCTCGCCTCGAGGCGGCCGCAGAAGCCGGCAGGGAAGAGGTCAAAAGTATGTTTGACCCGTTGATCGCTGAGTATGGAGCCCGCGTCCTTATGCACCGCGACTTAACATTTCTGGGCGACGGCTACCTCGAATCCCTGGCTGAGGCGTGGGAAACTCTGATAAGGATCAAGAAGGTCGAGTCGGGCTCCAACGAGGTCGATGAGGATGTCTTGGTGAAGGAGTTCCTAAGGGGGAATGAGCCATCGGACTTATCCGCAGCATTGGCACTTTATAGCAAAGGCTCTTCCCCTCCGAAAGAGAAGAATGACGAAGCTGGCCCGTCTGGGGCCGATGCTACTACTCCTCACATTGCCGCTCCTTACGCTGCTCAATCGGCCGGTCGGCCAACACTTGATCCATTCGAGCAGCATGCTAGTTATGATCCCGAAGATCCTGGGCTTGGTGTTCATGTGCTGTCACCTATCCTGGAGGGTGAAACCCCTCGTGCCATCGATAGCCAACCGGACCCTGGTAGAAAATTCTTCTTTCTCTAGAAGTTGAAGAGTTCCCATCATTTTTTAGCAGTAGCTATTCGTTCTAATGCTCATTCCTTATGTTTTCGTGCAGGTTGCTCTGACGCCGAGCCAACTCCGAGGAGCGATGACGCCAAGGAGGAAGCAGAGAAAACAAGCGACGTTGCTCACGCAAGAGTAACTCCCGGTCCAGACGCTCAAGTGATAGGGGTGCTAAATGATGACAAACTTGATACTTCGTCTCCTGCCGAAGGAAGCGATGAAATTGAAATCACTGGCGCCTCTGAGCATACTTCAGAGATGAGCATGAAGGACCGCCTCGCCGACGAGGAGAAGAAAAAGGTCAAAGTCAAAGTTGAATCTGAAATATTGGAACTCACTGACCCGCGGAACAGACCTTTGAAAATCATTCTCCCGGGCAGGTCCAAACCACTAGATGTTCCGTCTCCTACTCCTGACTCCGTTTCTCTAGCAAGCAAAAAGTCCAAGAAAAAGTGTGAGGGAGAGGAGTCGTCGGAAACACCAAAGGAAGACAAGAAGAAGAAGTCGAAGAAATAATCGATGCACTTGTTCAACAAGTTTTCTGCCTAAGTTTTGTAATTGTTTTTATCTTCCACAACTTGTAGTTTGTATAGAGAGGTCTGAATTTTGTAGGAGTGATCATGTATCCCCATTTTGGGCTTATTGAATAAAGTTTTAGTTTCTTTTTGTTTGAATGATTCTCTTGTCTTTATTTGGTTTGCTGACTAATTGTAGCCATAACTCAAGTTCTTATGAGTTGCATTATCTCCCGGTCCATTCTTGTGTTGTTCAAACATTTTTGGACATGGCGTACCTCTCGTCCCACATCTTTTGAGTACTTAGACTTCTTGCTGACTCTGTGCCCCGGGGACTTGGAGGCTTGAAATAGTTTATACTCTAGTCCGCGCTTATACTCTAGTCCGCGCTCTGGGGACTTAGAGTACTCCAGTCCGCACTCTGGGCAGTCCGCGCTCTGGGGACTTAGAGGTTTAAGTCGTCTATACTCTAGTCCGCGCTCTGGGACTTAGAGTACTCCAGTCCGCACTCTGGGGACTTGGAGGTTTTAGTCATATATACTCTAGTCCGCGCTCTGGGGACTTAGAGTACTCCAGTCCGCACTTTGGGGACTTGGAGATCCGATTCGCTTATATTCAAGTCCGTACTCTGGGGATTCGGAGATTTGGAATCGTTTATACTCTAGTCCGCGCTCTGGGGACTTAGAGTACTCCGATCCGCGCTCTGGGGATTCGGAGTTTTGGAATCGTTTATACTCTAGTCCGCGCTCTGGGGACTTAGAGTACTCCGATCCGCGCTCTGGGGATTCGGAGATTTGGAATCGTTTATACTCTAGTCCGCGCTCTAGGGACTTAGAGTACTCCGATCCGCGCTCTGGGGATTCGGAGATTTGGAATCGTTTATACTCTAGTCCGCGCTCTGGGGACTTAGAGTAATCCGATCCGCGCTCTGGGGATTCGGAAATTTGGAATCGTTTGTACTCTAGTCCGCGCTCTGGGGACTTAGAGTACTCCAATCCGCGCTCTGGGGATTCAGAGATTTGGAATCGTTCATACGAGTCTGTATGTCGTGCATGATAATGTAATTTATCATCCAATTAAGAGATATAGAAACTTCATAGAAAATATGGCTTCAAGCCTTTATTAATGAAAATCAACTAAATTGCTTGATTACAACTTTAAAAGGAAACTAAGTCATTATTGAATGGAAACATGCAGGAAACAACAGTGCCTGCAACAAGAAAGGAAAACATGCTAAATGTAATAGTGCCGCAAATGTTCACTGTTCCATGCTTGGGGGAGTGTCGCGCCATCAACGGTCGCTAACTTGAATGTTCCTTCTCCAAGCTTCCGTTCAATGGCGTATGGACCTTCCCAGCTGGGATTCATGCATGATGGTACCGGGAAGACTCGTTTCAGAACGAGATCACCCACATCAAAGATTCTTGGGCGGACTCTGCCGTCGTAGTAACGCTTGACTCGATGTCTATGCGCCGCCGCCCTTAATTCAGCTTCTTCCCGCTTTTCGTCGATGCAGTCCAGTGATTCCAGCAAGAGGTTTAGGTTCGTCTTGGGATCATAGTATGTCACTCGGTGCGATGGAACTTCAAGTTCCACGGGTATAATGGCTTCAGAGCCGTATGCCAAGGCGAACGGAGTGTGGCCGGTCGTGGACTTGTGGGTAGTTCTATATGCCCATAATGCTGTCGGGAGTTCATCTACCCACTTGCCTCCAACCTTCTCCAGACGCTTCTTCAATATGGACTTGATTATTTTGTTAACGGCCTCGACTTGTCTGTTAGCTTTTGGGTGTGAAACGGCGGCGAACTTTTTCTCGATGCCGTACTTTAAACAGAACTCTTTGAACTCTATACTTTCAAATTGCGTTCCGTTGTCTGTAATGATGGTGCGTGGAAGGCCAAAGCGGCATATAATGTTTCGTACAACGAAGTTAATGACCTTCTTAGAGGTGATAGTGGCCAAAGGTTCTGCCTCAGCCCATTTCATGAAATAGTCGACTGCAACTATTGCGTATTTCGCACCACCTTTGGATAGAGGCAAATAGCCGATTATGTCGATTCCCCAGATCGCAAATGGCCAGGGACTGATCATTTGTGTGAGTTCCGTTGATGGAGCCCTCGGGATTTTCGCATATCTTTGACACTTGTCGCATTTTCTTGCGTAGTCCGCGGCATCCCGGTTTATGGTGGGCCAGTAATATCCATAGCGGAGGATCTTCTTTGCTAGAGTTTGCCCCCCAGTATGGTCGCCGCATTCCCTTCGTGAACCTCTCTCAAGACTCGCTTTGTTTCATCATGAGCGATGCATCGTAATAACGGGACTGAGAATCCTTTTCGATACATTGATCCATCCTGCATTATGTATCGCGCGGCCTTTCGAAGGACCTACCGTCTTTCGCTTCTTTTTCCTGGTAAAGCCCCGGTCGTCAGGTAAGTTTGAATGGGGTTATCCACGATTCCTTCTCGATTTCTGTTCCCAGCACGCGATCGACTTTCATTTCGTCTATGCTCGGGGCATGCAAGACTTCGACGGGATACAATCCCATTGGTTGCGCATCGTCGGTACTCGCGAACTTAGCCAATAAGTCGGCTTCTTTGTTCTGTTCGCGCGGGATATGTGAGATGTCATAACGCTCAAGATTTGATAGTAGTTCTTGGACCTGAATGAGGTACGGAGCAAGCTTTCGTCCCTTTGCTTGGTAGTCTCCCCGTACTTGGTAAACCACCAACTGCGAGTCATAAAAGATTTCGACTGATTCGATCCCGAGTTCCCTGATGAGCTTCAAGCCAGCGATCAGTGCTTCATATTCAGCTTCGTTATTTGTAGCCGGGAAATCGAGCTTCAGGGCATAACAGATCGATCGGTTTTCCGGAGTTACAAGAACTACGCCCGCGCCGGAGCAACGGTCGTTTGATGCACCGTCAATGTATAATTTCCATCGAATAGGGGGAATGATGTCGTGATCGTCCGGTTTGATGGGTATGGTAAACTCAGCGATGAAGTCTGCTAATGCTTGCCCTCGGATGGCTCTCCGTGGTAAGTACGCGATATCAAATTGGCTCAACTCGATGTTCCATCTTAGCAATCTTCTAGAAGTTTCCGGCCGTTGGAGTACCTGTCTCAGGGGTTGATCGGAATAAACACCGATTGAATGTGCTTGAAAGTACGGGCGAAGCTTTCGTGATGCAATCACCAAGCAATAAGCCAATTTCTCTATTTTAGGGTAATTCCTCTCGGCCCCTGTTAAACGTTTGCTAACATAATACACCGGCTTTTGGATTCGATCCTCCTCTCGTACCAAAGCCGCACTTATCGCATGTGGGGATACAGCCAAGTATACGTACAACATCTCATGGTCAACTGTTTTTGATAGCATTGGTGGGCTCTCCAGATGCCTCACCAGATTCCGGAATGCTTCCTCACAGCTAGACGTCCATTCAAAATTTCTCTTTCCTTTCTTTATTATGTCAAAGAACGGGATGCACTTGTCAGTTGCCTTGGATATAAATCGACTCAGCGCAGCTACCTTTCCGTTCAAGCTTTGTACCTGCTTTATAGTCCTGGGCGCTTGTACATCTCGAATAGCTTGGATCTTTTCTGGGTTGGCTTCGATTCCCCTAGCGTTGACGATGAATCCCAAAAACTTCCCTGATGCAACGCCGAAAGAACACTTCAACGGGTTGATCTTCATGCCATAAAACCTTAGTACGTCGAACATTTCAGCCAAGTCTTGAATGTGGTCGTTTGACCGTCGTGACTTCACGAGCATGTCATCCACATAGACTTCCATGGTTTTACCCAGCTGGTCCTTGAACATTCGATTCACCAGACGTTGGTAAGTTGCTCCAGCATTCTTTAATCCAAAGGGCATCACTACATAGCAATACAGCCCGACATTTGTAACGAAGCTGGTGTGTTCTTGGTCCGGAATATGCATTGGGATTTGGTTGTATCCTGAGTACGCATCCATGAATGACAGTAACTCGTGTCCTGCGGTGGAATCGACCAACTGATCGATCCTATGCAACGGGAAACTGTCCTTAGGGCATGCTTTGTTCAAGTCGGAATAATCTACGCAAGTCCTCCATTTCCCATTCGCCTTCTTTACTAGCACGGGGTTGGAGACCCATTTCGGGTAGAGGGCGTCGCGGACGAACCCATCTGCTTTGAGTTTGTCCACCTCCTCTCCAAGAGCGGCAGATCTCTCTGGATCCATTCCTCTCCTTTTTTGCTTGACTGGGACGTATTTCGGGTCTATGTTCAACATATGACTCGTGATGGCGGGAGAAATCCCACACATATCAGAATGCGTCCAGGCAAAAACATCAAGGTTTGCCCGGAGGAAGTCGCTAAGGTCTTCAGTCATTGCGGGGCCTAGCTGTGATCCGATCTTCAGTATTCGCGAAGGGTCGTCACGGCTAACTGAAATGTCAATTGTTAATTCAGCCGGTGCCACCTTCTCTTCCCTGGGTTTCTCATCGTCGTCTCTCGGATCTATACCTCCGTAGATCCGAGAACTATGCCCGAGCCAGGGCTCGGGCACTACTTGTCAATTATCTGCATTGAGGATGCGGACGGGATTGTCCGCAACCTTTCCCTTCTCCCTCCGGTGGGCCTCTCGGAGCTCGGCCACATAACAGGAACGACCAGCTGCTTGGTCGCCGTGAACAATGCCTACTCCTTTGTCAGTCGGGAACTTCAAAGTTAAACACCACGGGGCTAACGCTGCCCTAAACTCTGCCAGGGCCGGCCGGCCCAAGAAAACGTTATACGGAGAGTCCACATCCAAAACTACAAAGGGTAGAATTCGCACTCTCCGACGCTCGCCTTGTCCCAGTTCAACTGGTAACTCGACATATCCCACTGCATCAGTTGCAGCGCCGTTAAAGCCGTGGATACGAGCTTTGGATGGTTTCAAGTCTTTTGTTTCTAGCTTCATTTGATCGTAGGCCTTCTTGAAGATGATGTTGACTGAACTTCCAGAATCAATCAGAATTCTTTTTACGTATGCTGGTCCGATCGTTGCAGTTATGACCATGGGGTCGATGGTCGGAGCCTCTACCTGATCAGCGTCTCTGCTTCTGAACACAATATCGTCTATCATTACGCGCTGCTGCTTAGCAGGGGCTCCGTCCTCCATGTTCGAACAACACTCAAAATCTGCATGCTTCAAGGAACTTGCATATCGCTCCATCTCCTACCAATTCTTATCCGCGGGGTGGGGCCCGCCGATAATTGTATTTATGACCAGTCTACCAACGGTCCGGGCAGGCTCCTCGGGATGACGTGGAGCTGGTGCACGACCTGAGTTGGACGTTCCCTGTCCTCCTTCTTGTGGATCCTTCACAAATTCTTGCAATTTCTTCTGCCTGATCAACTTCTCGACAGCGTCGTGCAAGTGTCTACATTCTTCCGTATTGTGTCCATAAGTCTCATGGAAGCGACAATATTTCCCGGTCCGCTTCTGTTCTTCAGTTGATTCTTTTGTATGTGGTTTTCTGTACTGAAAAGTATTGCAGGTGGATAGGTAAATGTTTTCAAGTGGGGCGTTTAACGGAGTGTACTCGCTGTAGCTTGGAATTCTCGACTTCCACTTTCCTGCTTCTTTTCTTTTCCCTTGACTCCTTCCTCCGGACTCCTTGGGTTGCCCAGTTTTGTTCTGGATGTTGACTTGGACCTTTCCCGAGCTGTCTCCCGATTGCTTCACAGCGATGTTGCTCTTTATTGACTCTTGGACAGGCCCTGGCGCCTTATCTCATCGTACCCACCTAGCTTCCTCTCTTCTTATGAACTGGTGTGCCTTAGAGTAGAAACGCTCTAGCGTAGCTGGAGGTTTTCCTGCCAGCCAGTCTCCAAACTCAGAGTCTGGATCCACACCTCTCATTACAGCCATCAGAATTGCATGGTCATTGGGATTACCGACTTCAGTTGCTGCCACGTGGAATCTTTGCAAATATTCCTTCAATGATTCCCCAGGATTTTGGATTACACTTGACAGAGACATCACGTCCTTTGGGCGCGTAGTGTGTATCTTGAACTGCTCAATAAACTTCTTTGCCAACTCCTCGAAATTTGATACAGATCGCGGAGGAAGTCGGGTGAACCACATAGTAGAGATCCCAGATAGAGTAATCGGAAAGCACCTACACTTGGTGGCATCATTCGCTCTGGCTGAATCCATCATCCATTCGTACCTCATAACATGTTGTCTAGGGTCAGTCTTTCCTTCATATGCAGGAATAGTAGGCATACTAAACTTCTTGGGGTACGCCGCTTGCAACACAACATCCGTGAACGGAGTATGACTTCTTGACACTCCCAGTCATCATTTGATAAGCCCTGATTCTCTTTCATCAATTGCCTGATCATGGCTGTCAGATCGGGTGTCTGTATGGAAGGCGGAAGGTTGGAGTCTGTTCTACGCGCCTGTCCATGCTGATGCCTCCTCTCTTGGCGATCTGCCAATCGTGCATCTTGAGGTTCGACATCGTTAGCATTTTGATGATCTGGGCCTCTATCTTCCATCTGTATCCCGGTCCTGAAGCTTCCAGCTCTTGCTTGGTCGCGGTCTCCAGCTGTTCGAACAGCAGCATCTGCTCGCGCAGCATCAGTCTTACGGCGTCTGCGCCTGGGAGGTTCATCAGAGGAAGTAGAGCTGTCAGATGAGGAGTAAGCAGCGGGATTGCCCCCAGCATTCTGTTGCTGCTGTTGAGTAAGTTGTGCCATCAGGTTGGCATTGGCTTGCATCTGCTCTCCTAGTTGTCTCCTACTTTCCCTGAGCTCTCTCATCAAGTCGTTGAACTCTATTCTGGTGACAACTGGAGTTTGGTCCTGAGTGGCAACTCCTGTATTTGGAATTGCTGGTTGATTGCTAGGCCCTGCTTGTTGCACGCTAGCAGTCTCGTGGGCATCCGCATTGTGAGAAGCTGACCTGGTATGTGGTCTTGCCATTGTAGAGTTATTGGTATGAACTCTGAGTAGAATCAACGGATGTCCTATCAGTGAGTCGGATCTTCTTTGGGGGATTTGTTCAATCTAGTAGCTTCAAAGCAGATCCTTGAGGTCTGAGAATTCAATTCTCAGTGAAAGCACCAAAGTGTTAGCACCAAAATTGGTCACTAACCTCGTTCAGAAAGATTGTGTAGAGATATAAGTGATGAAAGTAAATTAAACAGAGAAGACAATGCTAATTTAAATGCAGAAAGTAAGAACACCAAATTTATAGTGGTTCAGCGTAATTTCCTACGTCCACTTTGAGGTTAAACTTTATTGATCTTCTTTATAGTTGATTACAAATACAATTCGTGAATCAAATGCTTGAATGAAGTTGTTTAAGTAGAGAAGATGAGTCTTGGAAATGGCAGAGTCTCCCCGTATTCTCTCTCCTAAAAAAGGATCCCTTTCACTGTGACCCTGCCCCTCTATTTATAGACAAAGATGGGCTGGACTTCCCAAGTGGGCTGAAGGCCGAACACTCCAGCCCGAGTACAGTGATCGCTGTATGCCGACCAGGTGTGCCGAACGCTCTATTGCCGAACAGTCCTTTCTATGCCGAACGATGTGGTTGATGTTTGGTAAGTGCAGGATGTTAGTCAATCGAAGCCGAACGCTCCTCTAGACGCCGAGTACTCTTGTGCCGAGTACTTCTGATGCTACCGGGTACTACGCCGAGTACTCCTGTATGCCGAACCACAGATGCTGCCGAGTTCTCCGTGATGTCCAGTGCTCTTGTATGCCGAGCAGTCTCGTATGTCGAACAGTCTTGATGCCGAGCAGTCTTGATGCCAAGCACTCTTGATGCCGAGCACTCTTGTATGCCGAGCACTCTTGTATGCCGCACACTCTTGCTGCCGAGCATTGGTTGACGCCGAGTGCCAGTTGACGCCGAACACTGCTGGATGCCGAGTACTCTCTAACGCCGAGTTCCACTGGATGCCGAGTACTCTCTGACGACGAGTTCCACTGGATGCCGAGTACCACGCCGAGTACTCCTGGATGTCAAGTGCTTCGCCGAACACACCTGGATGTCAAGTGCTTCGCCGAACACTCCTGAATGCCGGTCACTCTCTGATGCCGAGTACTGGTTGCCGAGTACTACGCCGAGTTCTCCTAGATGCCGAGTACTAGTTGCCTGGCCAAATATCCAGGAAACACCATTTTAAATTTTTTAAAGCTCATGTACTCCTATAGTATTACTCTAAAGAAAAGTATCCTCTGATTTGTACTTTAATTCTTGTTACCTCATTGAATGCTTACTAAATCTGTATTGTACTTGATGAAGATTTTTAGTAGTGTTGTTGTTTGGTTATTATCATCAAAATACCATATATATGGTTTTATCTTATATTGGGTTATTTTATCATGGTATAATGTTACTTATCAATCACTTTATACTAGTTGTGCTGACTTATTTATTACAGAATAATAGCATGTTATGGTATGATATCTTATCTTTTGGATAAGTTTACTTTACTTGTTTATGGATAGTTCAAATTACCACTGAGCCATGATTGTGGAGAGGACCGACTATGCCTTAGTAGTTCATGTTTATTTGTATATAGTTTTAATCTACGGTGTTTTGAGATAGTTTCCCTCTTACAAGGCTTTATGTCTGACTCGCGTTTTGTCTTTGTCTATTTATGTCATGAAAACTCTGGGTACTCAATTGTATAGTTTGGGAGTCAAGTGCTTTTGGGATATGCTTTCAGGTAGTTAGAGCATTCTATGGAGGTGATGTCAATACTTTATGTATAAACTTGATATTTTAGTAGTACATGATAAATATGTAGTTATATATAAGACTTGATCAAGTATTATATTCAGGACTCCATCTGTATGGTGTTTAATGTATCCTAACTTTCTATATTGATATTCATTTATCTATTTTCTCTAGTGCAGTCTCTTATACGTATATTATTATCTTGTTCTGTTCATGTATATCTAGTAAATTATCATTTTGTTGAGATTCTATCGATATGCATTAGTAAAGTATTGTTTCAATTTTCTTTCCCAACAATCTGTCTTTTGTGGTATTCGATTGTGAGACGTTGTCTTTCGTTGATGATTACAGGGTATTATGAAGGGGAGCATTGTTACATTTGGTATCATAGCTTAGGCTTAATGCTTGGACCAAGTAGACCAGTTAAAGTTAATCAATTTGTTAAAAGGAGATACGTTGAGAGAGCGTACTTGTATTTTTATTCAGTATTATACTATGTACACCATTTGTCTTCTGGCTTTTGATTTATTTCTACCACAAGTTCCTAAGGTGTCTTCATTCGGCTATCAGTATGAGTAGACAGTGTACACGAGCGACTTGGGATGTGGTGTTTGAGATGCTTGATTAGTTGAGAGACTATTTAGCTTCCACAAGATATGTTCCACCTCCAGCAAACATTTCCCATAGACTCAGTTGGCATCATAGGTGGTGTGGCCCTTGAGGCACCAGTAATTCTAGCTCCACTAGCTTTCGACCCTTCGAAGTTGTTATAGGACTTCCTTAGCCTTGTAGGGAATCCATATCTGGTCCCTGAGGCTATTATTGAGACACAACCTTGGAAACGTACATGAGAGGGCTTCCGTCGATATAGGTATATGGAATGTTCTTATAACGAATATTGTTTCTCGGCATTTGGAGAGGAGAGATTTAGGCTGGGTAGGGTATTGTGTTTGAGTGGCTAATGAGCAGGCTAGTGACTTGGAATGAATTTAGGTGTCGCTTTGGTTCTCAGTCCATTTTTGCGATCGAGAAGGGCGTGCAGCTTAAGCATTCCATCCATCTTATACATGGCAGCTTGTCAGTAGAGGAGTATGTTGACCAATTCAATATTTTTTTTTGGTGATTGGGATGGTTGGTACTCCGTAAGTGTTGGAAAATGAGTTTTCCTTGGGTCCGATTCATTGGTTAATCTTATCCCTATAAGGGGCCACTATTGAAAGTCTCGCTAGGTTGGTTCTCTTCTGTGAGAGCACCTACAAGGTACTGTTTGAGGTAGTGAAAGTCAAAAGCAAAAAGGAGCTCTAACCGAAGCATAAAGACCAAGATACAAGGAAGATCGTGCTTATGCGAAAAAGAAAGCTGGCCTCATGTGTCACTCCTATGGCATGTTGGGGTGTTTCGCTAGGAGATGTCATCTAGCTAAATCGAAGTGCAAGCGCTTCAACTGCGATTGGCTTGATCACTTGAAAAAGGATTGTCCTACGTTTCCAAAAGGTGGGCAAGTGATGATAAATTTTGCCTTACGTGCATTACTGAGTCCTAGCAGGCCTACTACTCAGGAAAAATGAAAGGAGCTTATGTAGTGAGGTATGCTCTATTTTTGGGGAAATCGCTTATGTTCCTTTCGATACTTAAGCGGCATATTTATCTAATGGTGGTTACTTGGTAGGTAGGCTAAAATTGACACCATTCATAGTAGGTAAGTTCCTTTGTAAAGATAAATCTTGTATGATTAACCTTAGTTGCAAAGTTAAGGTGAAGCAACCGAGAGTATCGCCATTCAAACTTGATGCATGAGCTTTCAAGTTTAGTGGTGATGGTCGATGGATTGTGACTTGGATTGTTTCTAGGTAGGATTCGGTGGATGCACAGTAATGAGAAAAGACCAAGCGAATGACTTATAAGTGCCTGCCTAGTGTAGTTTGTATTAGGATTGTTTTTCTTTATGTTGGTAAACCTTAAGTGATGGGAGTAACCCCATGTGCCTAAAGTGACATTTCCCAATGATTATACAACGACCCGATTTTTAGGGGTATTTCATAATAAATATTTAATCAATTAAAAATGGAATTAAGCGTTTTAAAATGAATGTCTTGAATTTATTTTAGGATAGGAGAATTTTATAATAGGATAAATAGTGATGACTTAGAAAATGATAAGGAATATTTTAATGCAATAGTGTTCAACAATTTATTTATTTATTTAATTATTTTGGAATTTGAAAATATGAATGAAGTGTTTTGGAAATAATGATAAATTAGAATATTTTAATTTTGATAAGTGAATAAATTTATTAATATGGTTTGGAAATTAATTAGTGATGATTTGAATAAAATGATAAATTAAATAAATGAAATTATAGAAAATAATTTTTTGGAAAACCAGTAATGTTATAAACTATTAGAAAGTAGTTTCATGTAAAATTAATTTTGTATTTAGGCTTGGATATAAATTGTTGTGTGAACTAATGAAAAGAAAGGAAATAAATAAATAAATATATCTATATATTTGCTTATCACTATTTACTAACGCCCAAATCTAAGAAAATCAACCCCGACAACTCAAAATTCTAAAATAATGTTTACTGAATTCATTTCTCCAGAGATTTAGATTTCCAGATAATTTAATTCCTTTTATAAATACACCTTCATTAGTTCGTTGGAAAAAAGAGGAGGGAATTCCAAAATTTAGCCACCTTATATCATTTTAAAAAATTAGATTAAAAATCCAATAAATGATTATTAATTCTCTAATTTAAATATGTGGTACTTGGCATCAATAAACACTAGCATATGAAAAATGATGAAGAATAATTAATGGGATCTCTTCGTTTGAGCAAAAATGGTTGATCTTTCTAAAACAAATAAACATTTCCAAATCACGAAGAATTAGACGATGCCACCTGAAGCATTAGATTCTCGGGGAGAGGGGGAATTTTTGGTGTGAATTTAAGATGGTTCGGTGATGATCAAAGTCAGGCGTTCAAAACTAGGGTTAAACAATGGCAAGGATTCATGTAGAGTTAAGTCGAATCAACCGTTGCATTAGACTCGTGGTTGAGAGAGTCATCTTCGATGTAAATGTGATTAGGCGCACCTACAGTAGGTGTCATGATTTTTCTTAGCACCTATAGCTGAAATGGGAACGATGCTTTTTGCTTAGTGGGTCCAGGGATGTTGGTGATGAGGTAGGTGAATTAGGTTAGAGAATAGAGAGCCGTTGGTGAAGAAGGGAGGTAGTTTCATTAATTATGGCTCCGTATTACCATATCACCATGCATAATAATGGAGGGTTCTGTGCATATGAAAACGTGGGGAGAATAATGTTTAAATGAAGAAAATGAGTATGAACTATTCCAGGTGAGTGTTTTTATTTACACTAAATCTAAATGTTAGAATATTTTGAACACTGAAATTTATATATGTGTTGCATGGCACAATTCATACGTGTGTATGTTTTTATGAGTGCGTGTCCATATAATAGTGGAAGTGTGTGAACTGTGGATGGTGTATGTAGAGTGTGTGTTATGTGAGAGTGTTGCTAGTATAGCGTGAGTGCGTCTGTCTATTTTTAGTTTGAGTATGTTGAATCCACCTTTTATCTATATTATATTATTATTAGTGAGTTGAATTTCAAGCTCAAACAGGCCCCCTTGAAATTTGGCAACTGAACAGTCGCATTTTTAATTTCTTTATATTCCAAACTTTAAAATGTGATATCTTTTTCTACATTGATTGGATTTAAGAATCGTTTTCACTATTAAATCTCAAATTTAATTTGCTTTCCAATGATATCCATTGTTGATAGCTAAAAATAAATTTTTTAAAATCATAATTTTATATAGCAGCTTTAATTGCACAATTATTTTGTGTCACTGCTGTGTACCGCGTTTTTGTAACAACATTATTATGATGATCATAAACATTACATAGTAGTTTTACCTAGATTATTATAATGTATTTATTATCTTTTAACATATTTGAAAGGAATATTTTTTTTGAATTATACAATTATGGTTGCCTTTGAATATTGTAACTACATTATGTAATAAAGTAATAATCTTGATTGTGGTTGATAGTATTCAAACTTAGTGCAGTTATAATTTAACCCCATCAAAAAATGGTGTAATAATTTATAGGCATTTTGAATTAATTTAACTATGTTAGCATTTTTTTTATTGCATTTACTATTGATGATTTTGACTATATTTGATAATTTTATTCAATTTTAAAACAGTTATAAATTAATGAAATTAAGAAAATGCAATTATAATTTACCAGCAAGTTTTGGGTAAATTTAACTATATTTGAAGATTTTTAACCACATTTATGTGATGAAGTGATAAATTTGGCTACATTTCAGGAATTTATTCAATCTTAATACAATTAAAATTTAACTACATTAATAAAATGCAGTTATAATTTAATGGCAATTTTGAATTATGCATGGTAGAAATTGAATATTTCAGCTATATTTATGTGATGCAGTAATAATTTTGGTTGTACACGATGATTTATTCAAGCTTACTATAGTTAAAATTTAAATGCATTAAGCAAAAGCGGTTATTATTTTGCAGTATTTTTGGTATTAAGCAATTATTGTTTTTGAATATTTTAACTGCATTTGTATGATGCAATACTAATTTAGCTGTAGTAATAATTTTGTTTGATGTTAACGATAGTTATTTAACCGCATTATGAAAATATAATTGAAAAATGAATTTTGATTTTTGATAGCTTGAGATGATTAAATAATGACTTCACATATTTAATGCTTGATTCAACCGTGCAGCTCAGCGTTTAATACATTGCTTCCAAGTTTGATGACATAATTTGGCTAAGTTTACTCAATTTCGTTTACAATTACGATGATCAATAATACAATAAGCATATAAGTTGTTGTATTCGGGCTTAATGTAGATGCACAGTTTAAGTGCTGGGTCAAAACATGTGTTGTAGTGAGAATAATGTTGATAACCACCTAAAAGAGTTTATTTTTTATTTTTTGCAGTAAATTCTAAAATAACTTGCACCACCACCGTCAGAAAACTTCTAGAAAACAATTGATGAATGTATCTTTGTATAGATGATTATGTAGTCATAGTTTGATTATTAGATATAGTTAATAGGTCAGACGAGCAGTGAGAGAATTTAGTAATAATACTGCATCAATGACACTTTTGCCTTTTTTGGCTGCAGGTACAAATACCTTCAATGGTTAAAATAATTGACTGATGTAATGCATCTATTAAGGCCAAGAAAACATCACCTATTTGCGCTCAAGCCAATACCATACACGCGTTGCTAGCAGTTATTTCTGAGGCTAAAAAATGAATGGACTTCTCACAATTGTTCTCTTCTGTATGTTTTGGATATTTTCAAATATTGGTTACTGCGACCAGCTGTATGCCGTGTTTTGTACCCTGCATCGACATAGATCAGATTCGGTGAACAATAGTAATTTATATTGGAACCCATGTTATTTTCTTATTGCATCATCATTTCTATTTCAATTGAATCTTCTGTTTTACTACTTTTCCCCTATACTACATCTGTTGCTTTTTTCTTTTTTCTTTTGCTCCCTTTTTTTAGCTGTTGACAAATACTTTTCCTGACTGTTTACAAATTTCATCCTATTACTATATTTCTCCCCATTGCAAAAAACTTTTGTTACTCTTATTTAATTGAATCGAACTGCACTGTGTCTTTGTGTCTGCAGTTCACAGTGAATACTTCAACTATATATATGCACATTGAAACAGCTGTGTAATTGCAAAAGCAACAACATTGGCGTTATATGCCACAGTGAATATATCTATGCATTAGCGGATAAATTTTTAACACATTATCCTCTAAATAGTCTGTGAACTTTAACATATTCACTGTAATTGTTTTGTTCGATTTTAATTGTGATTATCATAACCAAATATATCTATGTATTCTTTATCCTACCAAATTGTTATTCATGATGTGACACTATCGTTCAACAATGTTTTTTCATTACCACCGTATTAAATTTCTTATACATTTGGATATGACCAATGCAACAACAATATTTTTTCAACATCCATGTGCGAAGCACGGGTTCGCACTAGTTTATTAAGAAATGGAGTGTCAGATGTTTGCATAAATGGCATTGTATCATTTGAATTTTAAATGTCAGATTCAGTATGTAGATGTCTTAACTTTTGTGGTTTAAGGAATAGGAGAAATGATGACATGTTGGTTTTCATAGTAGTATATGTTCCCATGAACTTGTATATGTAACGTTCTGTTGGGAAAGTGGATTCAGCAATTGGGATATTTTATAATTATTTAAAATAATATTTGGAGGAGAATAAAAGAATTTAAAGTCTAGTTAAGTAATAAAATAATAATTTTAATTGCACTATTTAAATGAATGAGATTGCGAAATCTTTTCTAAGTTGATATTCTTTAGCTATTGAACTATGATTAAGAAATTTTAATGTATAATCCAAGTTTTGAAAATGTGTTTCATTAATTATAAATTTATATATAATATATTTGGATATTCTATAGAATTATATAAATGTGGTATTTAATTATTGAAAAGTTTGAAACAATGGTATGTATAAAATTTAGTTTTATAAACTATTTATTTATTGTAAATATTAAACTATATCGAAGTTTAGATAATTATTTAATTAATTTTGGAAGACGTGCTAATTTTTCATCTTTTAGTATTTATCTTTCTATATGAAATTATATGTTTTGAATGTTTTATTATTAAGTATTGATTTATTCAATTATATTTATTTGAATAATCTATTTTTATTAGTTTATGATTTCTGATTTCTTATCTTCTTTATATTGATCTTAATGATATAAATAATTCACCATCGATATTGATTTGATTATTATGATATGGTGATGACATCCTTCTATATGAATTTGAGACATTTTATATTGGATATGTGAGATTTCAGTTCTGTGTGACGAGAAATTTGAATATATGGTCTAGTGATACCATCTGGTATGGAACTTTAGGTAATACTTTTTTGGTTATTCATTGGACTTATCATATAGAAATATCTAGTGTTGATTGAGTGCAGTTTATGAGCATTAAATAATTATTCGAGTAACATGCGATGGTATGGGATGTCATTATGTTATTTGTTTGATTATTTATTGTAAGTAAGCATCACTCAAACAGAGATTACTCATGTATATGATGATACTCGCTGTGCTGAGTATATTATAGCCATGTGTTGGCAGTTGGATAAAGCCATGTGTTGGCAATTGGATAGAGCCGTGTATCGGTGACAGATATGGGATGTAGAATATTATTGTCACATGGTGACTTATGTGGAGCCGTGTGTCGGGTTACTTCTAGAGTTATTTGTTAATATAGGATATGAGTACTATATGTCATCCACTTATGTCTGGCTCTCTTTATGGTTCGGGAATAAGCTGGACTGGCCAGTATCTACCCTGGCGGCTTGATCGTGGGTTGCGCCCTAGTTCAACGACACTGTTGTTATATTATATCGGATGCGCATCATGAGTTTTAGGTTAGGAGACCCATAGGGTAGGTACCATACATCCCTTTGTGTCGCATAGGCTAGTAGTCTGTTACCTATAAGGGCAATTCAGGATCGTGACCGAGGCTACGCTTTGATGAGTCACTGGTGGATACGTATCACGATGTCCGTCGAAGTAACTAAGGCTATAGGAACAGATCCAGCTACTAGCAGGAGGTTAGTTGACCATAGGTTCCTAAAGCATGTTGTGTGCTAGCAGTGTTTGTGTGTGATATTGATTGGCATATATTATTCACTATCCCATGAGTTAGCTATATTAGAGACTGTGTGTCTGAAGTGTAGTCAGTCCCCGTTTATCCATACTATTCTGATTTATTCATATATAAGGAGATAAGATTATATCTGGATAGGTGTCCATAATATAGTGGATCCTCATATCTTTTATTTGTACAAATAATATCTATTGTACAACTACCTTTATGGTTTGGGAGTGAACTGGACTGGCTAGTATCCACCATGGCAACTTGATCGTGGTGTCGCGCCCTAGATCCATGACACCATTGTTATATTATATCAGATGTGCATTATGAGATTTTAGTTAGGAGACCCATAAGGTAGGTGCCCTATAGCCCCTTATGTCGCATAGGCCAGTAGTCTGTTATCGATAATGTATATATAATGTTGGATTTGCATCATGAGGTTTAGGTTAGGAGACCCGTAGCATAGAGTAGTTATTATATTTTATTGTTATGTTGATGAGCCCCTAGTGGATATGTGTCACGATGTCCGTTGAGGTAACTAAGGCTGTAGGAACAAATCCAACCTCTAGCAGGAGGTTAGCAGACCTTTGGTTCTCGGAGCATGTTGTGTGCTATTAGTCTCCCTTTCTAGTACAGGGTTATGTGTGTGATGTGGATTGGCATATATTATTCACTATCCCACGAGGTGGCCATATTAGAGATTGTGTGTCTAAAGTGTAGTCAGTCCCCATATATCCATACTATTCGGATTTATTCATATATAAGAATATGAGATTATATTTGGATAGGTGTCCAGAATTTGGCGGATCCTCATATACTGTATTTTATACAAATAATTTCCATTGTTCAGCTTCCATTATGGTTCGGGAGGGAAATAGATTGGCTAGTATCCACCCTGGCAACTTGATCGTGGGGTTTCGTCCTAAATACATGACACCGTTGTTATATTATATCAAATGCGCATCTCGGGGTTTGGGTTAGGAGACCTGTAGGGTAGGTGCCTTATGGCCCCTTATGTCGAATAGGCCAGCATTCTATTACTTATAGGGGCAAAGCATGGTCGTGACCGAGGCTACGCGTTGATGAGCCATTGGTGGATATGTGTCACGATGTCCTTCGTGGTTCTTAAGGCAGTAGGAACATAACCAGCTACAACCAGGAGGTTAGTAGACCCTGGGTTCCTGGAGCGTGTTATGTATTATCAATCTCCATTTCTAGTTCAGGGTTATGTGTGTGATGTCCCCATATATCCATAATATTCTGATTCGTCCATATATGAGGAGATGAGATTATATCTGGATAGGTGTCCAGAATATGGTTGATCCCCAGATCTTTAATAATGTATTAATAGGCAGCCTATCTTGGTGGATTGATGATGAATCTTTTAGTGTTGATATTGAATGATATTTGATTATTACTGTAAGATAATTTAATGATATATCCTTAATGATAGTTTCCTGATTTTAATAATGATTTCTAGATTTGGATGTTTCATCCATCGGATTTGATGATCCTTATTTCCAAATTGATTTTCTTTGATATGGGTAATGGCATCTTTATATTTATTTTTTGATATTTGAAGTTATATAATAGGTGAAGAATTGTTTATGTTGTTGTGATTATATAGTATACATATAATACGTATTTATCTATATTATGGGTGTTATTATATTATTAATTGCTAATATATTAGATTATAAATATTTTACCCTACGATATAGTCATAGTGTGACCCGTGGGTTATTTATGATACCCAGGTCAGTCAAAGACATTTGGGATTCAGAGATATGTTAATCCGATTGTGGATACTTAGATATAGAAAGAGGATAGGATATAATTGATATTATGTAAATAATATCTTGTTGAAGTATACTTTGATTCAGATATTATATTGTACAAATTATTTCTACTATATTTTATTGCTACGCTTATTGATTCTGTGTTCTCTAGTTATTATACACATTATGTATTATTCATCCTAGAGGGGCGCGTGTTTATTGCTTTGTACCAAGGCCGAGTACGAAGATGGTAAGTATTATTAATATTTGAGACGCGTACCAGTGTTGGTTCGAAGGAACCTATGTGCTCTGTATCACTCATTCTTTGTATTACTCGATAGTATTACTCAATAAAACTCTTGGGTGGTATGGGTATAGAAATGGGGGTGTCACAATTAGTATTAGAGCTAGTTTAGAACAATACATTATATGTAAGGGACGAGTTCAAGATCTTAGTGAGACTTAGAGTCCCTAACCCTTGGGAATGTTGATTAATTCTCTATTATATGAGGTAGTATATTGTATATATACATATGTTTAACGATTACTGGGATAATCATCAAGGGACGTATTTGTAGGTTTATAAATATATGTACTCAAATATATAATTAATTTCTTTTCCTTCAAGTATGAAGTGTATAACGGTTGAAGTAGCACGAAAGGAGTTAGCTAACCAGAAGCATTTATATTTATGATCTTCAGTGATTTAGTATTGTATTATTATGCTTTGGATTGATATTGTATAATGAAGTTTTGATTTGATTTTGACTAGAGTGCGCAACGTAAAATCTATCTATTAATTTCCACTGAAGGCATTTATGTTTGTTTGGAATTGAATAATATATTGGAAAAGTATTTTAATAAAGTATGAAATGAGATTTCAGCGAAAATTTTGTTAATAAATTTTGGTTTGTTGAAAGGTTCTAAAGGTATTTTTATTGGAAATACATACTAGAATCATGTTGACTTGTGATAATTGATAATTATGTTGAGATATTATGAACTTAAGTAAGTTTATAAGTTAATATGGAGGGAAGATTACGAAGGACTAAATATTTTTATTAATGATTATTAATAGAATTTAGATTATATATTGGAAGTGTTTTCGTATTAATATTGTGAAATTTAGTTTAAAATAAAGTTATTTCGATGGAAAATATTTTATGTTGGAAGTTCAATATTATGAAAGTTATATTAATGGTTATTTGATTTACATTTAAATATAATTAATAATGGAGTTATTGGCTTTGTAATAGATTCCTCCTGAGGAAATTGCGAATTTTATTAAGAGAGAGAGTCTATAATGACCCGGTTTTTAGGGGTACATTTAAAATGGAACAAAGCGATTTAAAATGAATATCTTGAATTTATTTTAGGATAGTGAAATTTTATAATAAGATAATTAGTGAAGGTTTAGAAAATGATAAGGAATATTTTAATACAATAGTGTTTAATAATTTATTTATTTAATTAATTATTTTGGAATTTGAAAATATGAATGAAGTGTTTTGGAAATAATGATAAATTAGAATGTTGTAAATATTAAGTTTAATTTTAATAAGTGAATAAATTTATTAATATGGTTTGGAAATTAATTGGTAATGATTTAAATAAAATGATAAATTAAATAAATGAAATTATAGAAAATAAATTTTTGTAAGACAAATAATGTTATAAACTGTTAGAAAGTTGTTCCATATTAAAGTAATTTTATATTTGGATGTGGATGTAAATTGTCTTATGAACTAATATAAAAAAGGAAATAAATAAATAAATATATCTATATATTTACTTGTCAATATTTGCTAAAGCCCAAATCTAAGAAAATCAAGCCCAACTACTCAAAACTCTAGATCATGTTTACTGAATTTCTCTAGAGATTTCAATTTCTAGATAATTCAGTCTTTTTATTATTAATACACCTTTATTAGTTCGGTTAAAAAAGGGAGGAGGGAATTCTAAAATATAGTCATCCTTTATCATTTTAAAGAATCGGATTAAAAATCAAATAAATGATTATTAATTCCGTAATTTAAATATGGGTTACTCGACATCAATAAACACTCGTGTATGAAAAATGATGAAGATGAATTAATGAGATCTCTTAATTTAAGCAAAAATGGCTGATCTTTCTAAAAATAAAATAAAAATAAATGTAAAATTAAAAATAAACTTTCCCAAAATGACGATGAATTAGACGATGCCACCTGTAGCATTAGATTCTCGGGGAGATGGGGAATTTTTGGTGCGGATCTGGGATGGTTCGGCGACGGTAGAAGTCACGAGTTCATAGCTAGTGTTAAACGTTAGCAAGTATTCTGGCAAAGTTAAGTCGAATCGGCTATTGCGTTGGACTCGTGGTTGAGAGAGGCATCTCCGGTGTAAATACAACTAGGCACGATTATAGGTGTCATGATTTTCTTAGCGCCTATGGTCGAAATAGGGGACACATGTTTTTCTTCATAGGTCCGGGGATGTTGGCAATGGGGTAGGCAAGTCGGGTTTAAGAACAGATATTCGTTGGTAAAGATGGGAGGTGATTTCGTTTATTGCGGCTCTGTATCACCATGTCGCCATGCCCAATAATGGAGGGTCCTTTGCATATGCAAACATTGGGTGAAGAATGTTTTAAGGAAGAAGAAGAGTATGAACTATTCCAGGTGAGTATTTTTATTTACATTAAATCTGAATGTTAGAATATATTGAACATTGACATTTATATATGTGCTGTGTGGTACATTTCATACGTGTATATGTTTTTATGAGTGTGTGTTCATATAATTGTGGATTTGTGTGAACTATGGATGGTTTGTGTAGAGTGCGTGTTATGTGAGAGTGTTGCCAATATAACGTCAGTGTGTCTGTCTATTTTTAGTTTGAGTATGGTGAATCCACCTTTTATTCATTAAGAAATGGAGTGTTAGATGTTTGAATAAACGACATTGTATCATTTAAAATTTAAATGTCAAATTAAGTATGTAGACATATGTTAACTTCTATGGATTAAGGAATGGGAGAAATAATGACATGTTTGTTTTCATGTTAGTATATGTTTCCATGTATTTGTACATGCTACGTTCATTTGGTGTAACGACCCGTAAATTTTAGTGGTTTTATTTATTTAATTAACTGAAATTTTGTGAAATTTTAAATAATAATATTTTTGAAATAAAAATAATAATATTTGGAATACGACTTCTTAAACATAGCAACTAGTAAATTTTCATCCGATAATATAGAAGTTTATTTTCTAGTATAATTTTATTTCAGTTTAAATCAGTTAATATTTGATGATAATAAAATGTTTTCCAAACCTGAATATTTTTACACAATAAATTTGTAAATCATCTTCTGAGTGTGACGTCATATTTCGTTTCTCCAAATTTTGACTGCTATTACTCCATTTCAAGTGTTTTGGTTTCGAAAGTGTTATAACTTTGAAGTGCTATGATTTTTGGAAATGGATATATATTTGAAGTGAAAATGATATCGTATTGATTTGGTTTTTAAAATGGAAATGATATTTTGGTTTTGAAGTATAAACTATTTTGAAATGACCGCGGTGTTATAATAACGGTTGGTTGTTAAAGAGACCGGGATCGGATATGGGCATACTCTCTGTCGATACCGAAAACCACTTTAACAACTGTGTACGCGGTGGAGATTCCAGAATGAAGTATGATGGTGGCGACGATTCTATATAAGGTATATACGTGGACCTAACTCTCGTGAGTTAGCATAAGGTGGCTAAAACAGGAGCAATTGACGGGCTAATGAGGTAGCACCTCTTATCGGACACACTCCATCGTATACCATTCTATTACTTTGTGATTGATTTGGTGCGCACCTTCGGATTTTCGGGAGTGTGGCTCGAGGTGGGCGAATGCTGCGGCACTGCGTTACCACCGGCCCGGAAGTGTAATTGGTATATCTACCCTGGCATTGCCTAGTTGTGCCGTGACACCTACCCTAGCACGCCTTCTACGAGTTTTTTTTGTAAAATACCTATGGAGTGCCCTCTGACGACGCCAAGTACGGGCGAGGTTACGGTACTGTATAGACTATGGAAATATATAAAATGTGTTAAGGGGGATATGGGTAACGCCTTAACGCTATTTTGATAGTTTACTTTACTATAGACATATTATAATAACGTATTTTACTACATAGTAGATAGTTTAACGGATCCTTAGAGGATGGTTATCCTAAACATCCTTTGAGTTACTTGTATTTCAGTTGATATTTCACTTGAGTTGGATTTATTGATATAAGAATGTTAATCCTGACTCGAGTGTTTTGTGTTTTTGCTTTACGCTCTGGTCAGACTGAGTGATACAGCATTCGAGACTCACCTTTGGAGTTGGAGCTTCGCTTGGAGATCCATCTATCGATTCTGCTTTCAGTTATTCAGTTGATTCCAGTGATGTATTCAGGTCTTGTATTTGACTATTGTATTGAGACATCTATGTATTCGTGACTTCCGTTGTATCTTGTTTAACTCTATATATATATATAATAGCTTCATGAACTACTATTCTTTTGTTTCCGCTGCATTATTGTTATATTACTCTGTGTCTGTGATTTTGTGATTATTTATTTATTGTATATGCTGAGTTTTGCCAAATTTAAATTTACAATATGATATTTTGAGCAATTCCAGTCAGACATGTATGGATGCGAATGGTTGAAAATTTCAGGATGTTATATTTGGTATCAGAGCTTTGGTTTTAGGCAAAACTCAGCACATAGAGTAAATTTAATTACAGAATTGCATTCGTTCGAGTTTGAGTTCCTTTCCCTTTGACTCGGGTTCCCTTTGAATTTTGGGACGTTTCCCTAGGTTCCAAAATTCATTTTTTTTCCTCTTCCTTTTTGAGTTTCTTGATTCAGGAGCATCCCATAGCTCCACTGTATGACTTATAAAGGGGTGAAACTCCTTTACAACGAGCATTGATTCACCGAAGATTTCTGTATAATCGGTTTAGATGCTGCTATCTCTTGCTATGCTCGAATTCTATCTTTTGCGATTGAATGTCGATTTGCCTCAGAATTCTGCTTCGATCTTATTTGGATCATGGTTGACCCGATTAAGGCCATCCACGATCTTTCTGGTTGTTTCGAAGATAAATAAAATAAATTTTGTTTCGAAGATATTAATAAATTGAAATAAAATCAACATAATGAAATACCTTGAATTTAAAATCAATTGTTGAATATAAATTAATTTAAATTGGAATTTATATGGTTTAAATTAATTGTTTTATTTTTATATCAAATCATTTTTCTTTCTGGTTGTTTCCATTCTCCTACTTCCTTCCTTTTTGGGGATGAAAAATATTGAGTGAGGGAGAGTGTAACGACCCGTAAATTTTAGTGGTTTTATTTATTTAATTAATTGAAATTTTGTGAAATTTTAAATAATAATATTTTTGAAATAAAAAAATTAATATTTGGAATACGTCTTCTTAAACATAGCAACTGGTAAATTTTCATCCGATAATATAGAAGTTTATTTTCTAGTATAATTTTATTTTAGTTTAAATCAGTTAATATTTGATGATAATAAAATGTTTTCCAAACCTGAATATTTTTACACAATAAATTTGTAAATCATCTTCTGAGTGTGACGTCATATTTCATTTCTCTAAATTTTGGCTGTTATTACTCCATTTATCTTATTTCTGGCGTTTTAGCAGCGTTTTCAAAGCCGATTATCGATTTTTGATCGGATGATCCTACCGCTAATATTTGTATACCGTTTTGATCGTCTCGTCATGCTGATCTCGACGGTATATTAAATTCTATGTTTTGAAGTCTGGTACGAAGCGAAATCTGTGAAATGGTTATCGGTATCGGTACCGTTTGAACTTTCTGAATTCTTGTTTCTGTTCGTTCATCTTCTATGTGAATATCTGGCCAGTAGCTTTTTAATATTCCCAAAATTTATTGTCGCGACTGATTAGTTTCCCACCGTTTCAGTTTTTTTGAAAGCTAATACGTTATTAACTATTCATTTACAAACTTTTTGTTAAACATATATTGATCTCTCTCATATATCCTGAAGCTTTTCCCCTACCCCTCTCTTCTTATTCTCCTTGCTGCCACAAACCCTCATGCGGCCTATCCTTCATCTTCCTCTTCCTTTTTTCCTCGGCCCGAGCCCAGAGAACCATCTTCCCCTCACGTCAGATCTCTCCTCCGCCCAATCTCGGCCGAGAACCACCTTCCCCTAACAACATCGAGCTCCATTTTTCCACCACATCAACTCAGATCAACACATCACCTCGGCACCTGAACCAATGCTACCTCCTTCCCCAACTCGAACCATGTGACAGCCGGCCACTGACAACCCACGCCACTGTCCTCCGCCATTAGTCCACCTATGTGCCTCCTCTTCATTCCATAGGTATATATATATATTTGTTTGATATGTATAAAGTATATGTGTATTTTGCTTTTTTCTTTAAGAGGTATGTATATAGAATAGTATATAAGCTATATTAGTTTATATATGTTGTTCTGCTGTTTTATAAAAGAAGTTGTCTATATATTTTGTTATAGGTTATATATATATATATATATATATATATATATGGCCTGAGTCTTAAGGTAAAGGTTTTATAAAATATGCTTTCTATGTTATAAACTATAGTATCTGCTGGCTTTCAAAAAATATATGGAGTTATGGAATATAAGGTATGCTAGTATTATATATATATTGCATGTTACTATTCGTTTAAATCTTGTCTGCATATATATATTCTGGTATGCTGTAGTATATTCTTGTATGAGGATTTAAAAAATATATAATATATTTATTCTATTATGTGTGTCCTGTTATACTAGTTTTGTTATGAGTTTGCATTTTTGGTTTAAGATATAGTGTACTGTTAGTTTTTATATATATATATATATATTGAATAAATATGGGTAGTTTTAAGTGGCATTTGCTGTTATTTACATATGTATGTATTGATTTTGAAAGTATATATAAGTACATATATATGCGTGTTATAGAAAAAAAGAATACGTGTTTAAGTATATATATATATTGTTAATATGGTATAAAATGTGTATAGTAAGTAAGCTTTAACCGTATATATATATATATGTGGAACGTGGGCGAAGTAACATCTACATTTGTTATTAACATTGATTTAAATGATGATAGTTTATGTAAGTATAACTATATATGTTTACTTAAGTGCATATTTTTAATTTGGAAGCATCAAATATGTTTTGCCGCACGTATATATATGGTTATAGTGCTATATATATAGTTTTAGTTATAGTTTATATGTTAATTTGGGTGTCAGCATATATATAAGTATAATTTATATAAAGTAGGTTATTTATATAGGTATATATAAAACAGTTGTTTATATTTAAGTCATATAAGCTGTAGTCTATATATTGTGTGTATATAATCTCCTATAATATATTATTGTACGTATACTTTAATAGCGTATATTTCAAAAAATTTAATAAAGTAATATTGTGTGTATATATGTCTTGTTCTGCTGAGTTATATGGCTATTACAATAAAGCTGTTGATGGTTTATAACAAGAATTGATTTTTAAATATATTATGTATATATAATGAGTTTAATATTTGTGTTTAATTTAAATAATAATTTTTGAAATAAATATATATTTAATTTAATATGTATTTGAAATTTTGAATAAAATTTTATATAAATAGTTGTATATAGTTATATATATAAGTTCACTTATACTATTTATCCTCATCGAGTCCGTTCTGATTTGATTTCGTCAATTTCTTTCCATCAACTTTGTTCGTCGAATCATGTCCATCTAGCGTTGCTTTAGAATTCGTAGCTCATCTCTTTGTCAAGTCTATCTAGCCTCGAAAGGTGAGCAATCACTCATGATTGACGTTCTTATATTTATTAAATTTGATTTCAATTGAAACGATAATTGAAATATGCTGCTGTTAGTTATTTAAATTGCTATATATATGTTATCTGTTCACCTATGACATCTGACACCATTATCCGTTATTATATTGATGATTTATGCCTGTTATATTATTATCATATCTGTTATCACTCTGCAAGTTCCCTGTTAGTATAGGATCACAATGGGTTGAAATGATACATACCCGAACGATCTGTAGAATAGGAGAAAGTCGTTATGGGTTGAAATGATAAACCCAAGCGATTTTCATTTGAATTGAATTTGGGATTGCGGGTTGAAATGATATATACCCGTATATATATTTAAATTGCGGATTAAAATGATAAATATCTGTATCACTTGACCATAGGATAGAAAATTATATATAGACACCGTTGGTCTATATATAAATATTTTGAAAATGATTTCTATGGTTTTGGAAAGAAATATATGGTTTTATGTGAATATTTATTTTTGATATTATATAAATGTTATTTTATATATAGTTAAATTCTTGATTTTTAAGCTATGTATAAATTTGTTTTAATATAAAATAAGTTTAATAATATAGTTAATTCAATTAAAATATAATATGGTTAAGTATTATTTAAATTATTTTAAAATGGATTTTTAAAATGATTTTTAATAAATTAAGGTTGGGAGATAAATTTAAGATGATTTTTAAATAGTATTCTTTTAAGAATTATGTAATAAAATCGATTTGAAACTTATTGGATTTAAGATTTTAAAGGGTACGATTTTATAACTTGATTTTGGTTTAAAGTGATTAATGAATATTTCAAGTTTAAATAAATTGGAGGAATATTCAGTTATTTGAAATTTGAAGTTTTATTTAAATGATATTGGACTTATTAAGTAAATATTTCAAAACTAAATAATAGTGAGGTTAAATTATTATATATATGAAATGATCAAATTTAGTTTTGGAATGTTGAATATTTAAAGCTTTGAAATATATTGAAATGGTTTCAATCTGTATTTGAAATACATATAATTTGAAATGGTTTATTGAGAAATTGAATTAAATTGAAATTGATGAATTGAGATTGAATTAAATGTGAACTATGGAATTCGATTTGATTTGAATTGATTATGAAATTTATGGAAACTATTTTACTATATTAAGTATTTTAAATTATATTTGAAACTATTTTATATTACTTTATAAATTATTTTAATATAAACTAATTTTAATATAAATCATTTTAATATAAACTATTTTAATATAAACTATTTAATATTTCAATTACTTTAATTTATAAACTATTTTAACTTATAACTATATTTTTTAAAACTATTTTATTATATATACTATTTTAATATCTAAACCGGTTAAGTGGGAAGTGTTATGATTTCAAAGTGTTATGATTTCCAAAGTGTTATAATTTCAAATGTTGTGGTTTTGAAAGTGTTATAACTTTGAAGTGCTATGATTTTTGGAAATGGATATATATTTGAAGTGAAAATGATATCGTATTGATTTGGTTTTGAAATGTAAATGATATTTTGGTTTTGAAGTATAAACTATTTTGAAATGACCGCGGTGTTATAATAACGATTGGTTGTTAAAGAGACCGGGATCGGATATGGTCATACTCCCTATCGATACCGAAAACCACTTCAACAACTATGTACGTGGTGGAGATTCCAGAATGAAGTAGGATGGTGGCAACGATTCTATATGAGGTATATACGTGGACCTAACTCCCATGAGTTAGCATAAGGTGGCTAAAACAGGAGCAATTGACGGGCTAATGAGGTAGCACCTCTTATCGAACACACTCCATCGTATACTATTCTATTACTTTGTGATTGATTTGGTGCGCACCTTCGGATTTTCGGGAGTGTGGCTCGAGGTGGGCGATTGCTGCGGCTCTGCGTTACCACCGGCTCGGAAGTGTAATTGGAATATCTACCTGTTAACTCATATTTTCGTGCCGACCTAAAACTCTACGACTCAAGACTCTGCGACCTAAGGAACTTAACGACTTAAGGAGCAGAACGATTTAACGACCTAGCAGGCTTCATGATCTAGTGCCTCCAGACTTCACGACCTAAGAACTTCACGACCTAAGGACTTTACGACCTAAGTGGATGAACGACTTAATGAGCTAAGGAGTCAACGACCTACCAAGTTAAGAAGTTAGCGACCTAACAACTTAAGGATGTTAGCAACCTAACGACCTAAGGAAGTTAGCGACCTAACGACCTAAGGAAGTTAGCGACCTAACGACCTAAGGAAGTTAGCGACCCAACGACCTAAAGGACTTCACGACCTAACATGCTTAACGGCTTAAAAAGTATCTACGACTTAACTTCTCCAACGACCTAAAAGTTAGCGACCTAAGGGACTTCGCGACCTAACTTCGTAAAGGACTTCGCGACCTAACTGTCAGCTCAAAGGCAACGCGACTTACGACCTATCTTAGGTTGCCTACGACCTAAGACTTACTGCCTAGTATGTACAAACCAGAATAGCTCCTTATGCCGCAGAAATTAGGTCGCTCACTATTCCTACTAAGTCGTCCATGACCTATGCCTTGTCAATATGACCGAAGGATCCAGAGCAAGCTGTTAAGTCGTAGCCTATGCCTCTTAGGTCGCCCGCGACCTACCTTAACTCGTCCACGACTTACGACCTAAGGGGTCAAACTCCCTATAAATACCAGTCTACCCCGAACGTGAAAAGGACTTTTGGGCCAACCATTTTCTGAAGCACTGTTACTCTGCCGAATTCTCAACTCATCCAACATTTGAAGAACTCTAAACACTCAAGACATTACAATAAGCTTTAAGAGAAATCTACCGCATTCAACATGAATTCGAGGAGATCTTCAACATCGAAGCTTGGCTAATAGTCTAAAGTGTTTAGGAATCGAAATATATTGTATTTTGAAGAGCATTGTATCATTTTGTAACCAGAATCAACAATAAAAGACTATAAAGTGGACGTAGGCTCAGTTACGGGCCGAACCACTATAATTCTGTTGTTCCTTTACCGTTTTCTGCTATTTCCTGCTTATATTCTATTCCCGTACCAACGGGTGGTGCTTTCACATTGTTATTACACACACCGGGTGTTAGCGTTCGATTTTTAGCGTTAACATTTTGGTGCTTTCACTGAGAACCCAACTCAGGAAGATTGACACCTTTGCTCCGCAAGAGTTTGTTGAAAGAATCTCTCTAAAAACTAGAAGTTTATCTGAGATCATGGCTCCTGGAAGAAAGGGTAGATCTACCAGATCCGGAAATGCTCATGAGGGAACCTCCGCTTCCCCAACAGCAAATCAGGCAACTCCTACCGTTGGAGTCATAAGGGCTGAATTAGACGACGCAGTGTCGTGATTATTTCAGCAAATTGAAGCTCAAAACGCTTTAATGATGGAAAGATTGAACGCTCTACTTGGGGCAAATCAACGGCCAGAAAACAATGAAACAGTCTTCACTGAAGATGCTCATAATTCCCAGGAGAAAGATATTCCTCAAAGAGCAGCTGGCGCCACCGAAGCGCCACCTTTCCAAGCTGAAGGTTCGAGGCTGCAGCCAACCTTTAGCGAGCATTTGCCCAGGCAAACTTCTGAAAGAATGGCTGATGTCTGCCCAGCAATGACTCTGAACAATGAAGAATACCTATCAGGGATGGTTCACCGAATCATGAAAGAGAGCATGCTGAGGGAAGAAAATGAGAGTGATTGGGGATTTGCACCAAGCAGAACTCCGTTTACCGAGAGGATCCTGAAAGCAGAGTTTCCAAGAAAATTTGTACCTCATACTATCCTGGCTTATCGAGGGACAAGCGACCTTAATCATTTCCTATACAAGTACGATTGGCATATGACCGGTGCAAGGGCGTCAGATGAGATAAAATGCCGATACTTTCCAGTGTACTTGGAAGGGGTGGCCCTACTTTGGTTCACAAAGCTACCAGTTCGGTCCATAGATCAATTCTCTGATTTGACTCGAAAATTCCAGGATCAGTTCATGTTGTATGCTTCAAGAGCTAAGGATATGATGTCACTATCTAATCTTGAACAAGTTCCCGGAGAATCTATTAGATCTTTCTTGAACCGTTTCAATATAGCCCTAGCCGAAGTGGATAATGCAGAACCCCGTATGATCCTGACTTACCTGGTGCGAGCCATCAACCAATCAAGTGAATTCGGAAGATGGTTAAAAGTGAAGGAGCCAAACTCACTTGAGAAATTCTATAAAAAGGCCGACGAATTCATGCGTCTAGAAAGCCTTCATATGTCCGCAAAAGCAGTTGTTGCCGGAGTCAAGAATAACGATGTTGCCCCTAACAAAAGAGAATCGGGAAACCAGAAAAGGGAAAATGACGGAGAAAAGAAGCAGGGAAATGAGAAGAAACCTCGCCGCTTTAATTCTTCAGATTTCACTCCCTTAACTGACACACCGGAGAATATCTTTTTTGCAACAAAAGATGTTGTCAAGTATCCTAAACCACCTGAGATGGGGAGAGGTGCAGTGCGTAATGGGAAATTCTGTCAATTCCACAATCAACCTGGCCATGATACTGACCAATGTCGCCAGTTAAAGAATGTGATTGAAGAGTTGCTGAAACAGGGTAAACTGCAGCAATATGTGAAGAGCAACAGAATCGACCCAACCTCATCCACTCAGGGGCAACAACATCCTGTCCATCGATCTGGCTCTGACAACAACACTACAGTGCAAGATTCCGAAAAGCTTGTCATTAATGTTGTCATAGGGGGTCCTTACCCAGCAGGCTGGGATTGGGACGACTTCTAACTACCCACAAGACTGCAGCTGGGGCATCTTCCAATCTCTCTGACATATGAATCTAAAAAACTACAAGTCCAAGGGAAATTCAATCCGGAGATTCAGAAACAACAATCGCTTGCATCCAATTTTTACCTAATAGCATTGTTTAAATTTGTAAAAATAATGTCAGATGTATAACTCTCGTATTGTAAACCACTGAGAAATCAGTGGGAATCAATAATAAAGAATATAAATTTTGTGTTCTTGACTATTATAAAATGCCTATTTTATTCGATGTGTAAATACTTTAAATGTATTGCTAAAATATCGATTTAATATCGCAGGTCATTAAAATAAAGCTTACCCATCGCAATGCCAAGTGAACCCCATGAATCACTCAATAAACAAATTTCAAGCCACAGAAAGTTCCAAATTCAAATCCAACATAAGATGAACTTTACACCAAAAGTTGATGATTCCACCAAAAAGGACACTTTTCTAAAGAAAAGGAACTAGACGCTTGTTAACTAATTACGATCGTTTGTATAAACAGACATCTGATTAAATAACCTACGTCTGTCCCATGGAATAAATCAATAGTGAAGTACACTCCATTGGATAAAGCAAACTACTTGCGAAGGAAAGGAACATAGGCTCGGAGACAATAACAGGGGACCATTAATGAGCAAACGACAAAGAGACATGGGCGAGCTGATCAACAAAAGCCCTCTTCGGAGGCACAAGACCTCTTCGGAGGCGCAACTCTTCGGAGGATAAAGCCCTTTACGGAGGCACAAGCCCTCTTCGGAGGCACGCCAATAAATGGAAATGCTCTTCTCAACAAAAAGGTTGATGGAATCAATGAGGCAAGGCCTTTGTTAACTAATTGCGATCGTTTGTGCGAACGAACATCCAATTAAATAACTTGCGTCTGCCCTATGAATCCATTTAACTGTGAGAAAGTAACTTCCAGGCAATCAAATAAAGACCTCTTTGGGGGCACAAGACCTCTTCGGAGGCACAAGCCTTCCCCAAAGGCACATACTGCCCTCTTCGGAGGCAGAAGACCTTCCCCAAGGCACACAAGACCTCTTCGGAGGCACAAGACCTCTTCGGAGGCACAAGACCTCTTCGGAGGCACAAGACTTCTCCGGAAGCACAAGACTTCTCAGGAAGCACAAAACCTCTCTGGAGGCACAAGGCTAATCTTCGGAGTCCATGCTACTCCACAGATTCAAAAATGCTAATCTTCGGAGTCCATGCTACTCCACAGATTCAAAAATGCTAATCTTCGGAGTCCATGCTACTCCACAGATTCAAAAATGCTAATCTTCGGAGTCCATGCTACTCCACAGATTCAAAAATGCTAATCTTCGGAGTCCATGCTACTCCACAGATTCAAAAATGCTAATCTTCGGAGTCCATGCTACTCCACATATTCAAAAATGCTAATCTTTGGAGTCCATGCTACTCCACAGATTCCACAACGCTACTCCTCAGAAATGCCAAAAAGCCCTCCTCAGAGGCATACTTCAACTCTCAAGGAAGATTTACTTGTTCATCTTGAAAAATTCTTCCCCAGAAATTGAATTGCTATGTAAAATCCTCTTTAGAGGCCCGCTCTACCGCGTAGGAGAATTCACTTCTCAAAAATATGAAGTGACCATCTCTGAAGGTTGAAGCACAAGAACTTCTCCAAAAATGAGACACGCTCTATTTAAGTAGAATAATTGTTTCCTCAAAGACGGAATAATTGTTCTCCAAAAATAAGAGTACAACTCTCGCCAAAGCAAAAAGATATCGCAATGCACTTGTGGTATAGGGGCAATATCATACAATACAACTACAACAATAAAAGTAATATTCAAGCAACATACCACAAGCACATTGCAATATCACGCGGAAAAGACGTGGAATAAATGCATTCTCAAACACAGACAAAAAGTTTGTACAAATAAAAAGAACCGCTTATTCTACACTAAATGAGAAATAGATGCATTCTTACATACACAAGAGTGTGTACAAGTAAGAGAATTATTTTATTCAATACTATGAGAATTTTTACATGTGCGGATCTCAAAAAGAAGCGGGGACCGGTACCCGCACAATTTCCGGTCAATACATCCAAAAAAGCAAAACAAGAAGCATAGAGTCTAGCTTATCATTCCTTCTTCCGACCACCCTTAGAACTCTTTCCCGGCTTGATAATCAATTTTGGAAGCCGTTGTGGATGAGTCGGGGAAGGAGGAGAAGGAGAAGCAGTTGGATCTTCTTCAACATTCTTCTCGTCAGCCGAAGCGCTCTTCTTCTTCTTCTTCATTGCGCGCTTCCCTTTCCTCTTGGAAGAAGACTCGCTTCCCGGAGTGAAAAACTCAGAAAGTTTTGTGTCGTCATCATAAGTTCGCTCCGGGGTCTTTTCGCCTTCTTCAAGTTCCCCAGTCCTTTGCTCTTGCGAAACAACCGGATCATCCAAGTCTTTGAGGGATTCTATTTTCTCTTCTTGTGATCCTGGTTGAGAAGCAGACGGAGGAGTGACTTGGGAAGGAGGAGAAACAGCAGCCGGAGAATGGGAAGTTGGCACAGCTTTCGGAACTTCCGCTGTAGAAGAAAAGAAGTTAAAACCAGTATTCTCCGAGAAAAGAGAAGATATTGGTTCATCAAAGCTTAAGTAATAAGTAAGAAGTTCGTCAAACTCGGTTAAATCGAATAAGTGATTCACGGAATCCGGGTCGACATCAAAGTTACCTGGAGAAGTTGGCTTTGAAAGATCAATCTCGAATTTCTCAGCCCCAATATCTTCCAGAACCTCTTCCTCGGTAGGAGTAGTCACAATTTCAGTATCAACTTTAGCAGGAAGCGAAGAATGGGCACTGGAATCTATAATGTTGACACCAGCCAAGGTTGAAGTATGAACAGGGGCAGTTGAAGGAGCTTCCTCTTTCGGGTATTCATCTCCCGTCGACTCAGCTCGTGCTTTAGCAAGTTGCTCCTTTCCTCTGGCAAGAGCGACACGAGCTTCATCGTCAAGATAATGTGCCTCAAGCTCTGCCTCATCATAACCGGCACCTCCAAGCATATCAACTGCGGCTTCCCACACTTCAGCCAGAGTAATCTCATATTCAGGGCCCAGAAAAGAGAGGCTCCCATGACCTAGAACGCTGTGCAGATAAAAGTCAAAAAGAGTAGAGCTGATGTTGGCTTTGGTAGCCACATGAGACTCTTCGACTGCAACTTTCCCAGCGATAGCTTCATCACGCTCTTTTTCAGTTCTCAGTAACTGAGCTTGCAATCTGACGATTTCCAAATCTCGAGAGCTAATTTTCTCCCGAAGCTGAACAGCATCATCACGATATTTCCCGGTAATATGCTGCTCTGCTTCAAGTTTGGCTTCAGCATCTCGCTGAGCAGCGTGAGCATCTCGAACTTGTTTTTGAAGCATCTCCTCCTTTTGCGAGTAAGAAGTGGAGGAAGTAGCAAGCTTGCTCTTTAATCTTTCAACTCCAGCTTCAAGCTTTCCATAATTATCAGAGATGCTCTTCATTTCAGCATCGTGTTGCTTACAAATTTTGTCCCATTCTGATTTATCATTCTCCATGGTCAGCATGGCTTCAAGATTCGCACGATTGACCCTTTGCAGCTCATCAACACGCTTTTACCATCCGGACACCCTTTCAATATTAAGTTTGACGGCATCAAGGCTACGCAACATATCCGATTTATCGATCGGGACCAAATCAAGGTCGAAGCGTACCCCCTTTAAACACCATTGCGGGAATCGACTTTGAAGAATTGGCGGACCCTGTCCAACTTGATACTGGGGTCTGTTGATGATTGTTTGGATATCAGACTTCTCAAGAGCAGGAGAGTCAGTGGGGATATCAAGAGGAATTGGAGTAGGGGTCTTTTCAGAAATTGCAGACGCGTCACTAGGCTTGACCCGCTTGCTTGGATCATCAACAATATGAGTCTTCCCTTTATCATCGTAAGACTTTCGCTTATGAGAACTATCACCTCTGTGGGAAGAGTCGTATCGCTCATCTCTCCTCCCGTATTGATGCTCATAGTCCCGCTTCTCTTGCTCATAGTCCCGTCTCTCTTGAGCTTTCCTAATAGCTCTTTCTTCATCCGTCTCCCTCGGGGTATTAAGGTATCGCCTAAAGTCATAAGTTCCGCGGCCTCCATGGCGCTGAAACTTGTCATAGTATGAACCAGTGCGTCCCATCGGAGAATCTAAAAATGGAAAAGAAATAAAGTTTAGAAATTTCCAGAAAAAGAGGATAAGTGCGTATAAGTGCCAAAAAATCCTAAGTGTGTGCGGCGTGCAAACTACGCGCGTCAAACTACAAACCACGCTTTAGTGGGGGAACGGAGACGACTGGTGTAGAAGGTGTCAAAATTTGTTGTAAAGAAGAAGTCGCCTCGACAACAGGGGAAATAGCTTTTGGAGTGTCATCCTTAAATAACTCCTGGGAGGTTACCATCAAATCACTCAACCCGTCGAAGATATCATCGCCAATATGTCCGGCGGGACCTTTCCCTTCAATTCCCACATCGACCGCCTTTCCGGAATGTTGAGAAGCCTCATCTTCTTCGATGACCGGGGAAAGTGTCAATTTTCCTGACGACCCTACAACATCAGTAGATGCAGAGCATTTTATCAGAGCAGCCTCTACAATAGGTCCTTCCGATGCAACTTCTTCTGCAGAAGCTGGGGCATTTGATATCTCTGCTCGAGAGCCCGAGGCAGCTAATGTTTCTGTATTAGAACTAGAGATTTCACGAATCTGAGTCGATCTGGAGGAGTGCAAATGTCCGAACTGGTGCAGAAACTCATCTTTCAGCAAAAATTTGGCACTCCTCTCTTCAGCATCCACAGCACTCAAAGTATCTAAGGTCGACTTAAGGCTGGGATCTTGAAGTAGAGGAGGAAGTGCTGCAAAAAGTAAAGAACGAAGTTAAGCATTTGACAATTCAAATTCCAAGAAGTTCAGAAAATGAAGAGACCGGAGAAAGGCAATCTTACTTCCGACTCTCCAGACGGCATAAAATCTTGGAGGACAGCGGACAAAGAAGAATTGACTTAAGAATCCATGGGCACTTTCGGGCAAGTCCAGAATCAATTTAAGGTTCCGAGCACTTCTCACAAGTGTGATAGAAGGGTGATCTTTGTTTTTAGCAAAAGTGCACAAGTAACAAATCTCTTCGAAGCTCGGAAAATGGTTAAGCGTCCTCCTGAACAATACACACAATCCCATTAAGATGGCATGGCCGTTAGGGTGCAGCTGAAAGGGGGAGATAGTTAATCGAAGAAGAAGCTGTCGAAGGAAATCATTAAAAGGCGGAATGGCTCCGCTCAGGCACATCTGACGATTCACTGCGACAAAACCAAGAGGTGGTCTGTCGGCAGTGTCGTTTGCTCCAGGAAATAAAGCATCTGCTTCGGCAATACTGAACTGGATGCACAGTTGTCTGAAGATTTTGTGGCTTAGTGTAGTCGGAGTTCTTTCCGGAGGATCGATCAGTGGATTAGCAATCGGGAAAGCTTCCCCGGTTGGTCCTGAATCTTCTTGTTGAGATGTCATTCTACACAATCAACTGGATATTCAAATTTGAAGGTGCACGTTTCCTAAAAAAGTGTGAAGTGTTGTGCAAAACTAAAACGATAACAAGCAAGTATAACAGAAATTGAAATAGTGGACGTTTGTCGACTATAAAGTTTCGAGACATGTCATTTTAAGTTCAAATACAATGTTGTGTTGATGCAAACAAATCAGTGTAGGTTGATTATTTCAGCTTTGCTTTAATACTTCATTTGAATTTATCGTTTCACAACATTTCATTCACAAAATTCATGTAAGTTAATTGTTCTTTGTCAACTAATCTGTCATGCGATGTGGGCAGTCAAGCGCAGTATATTTGTCCCATTTTCTCTGCAAATGTTGTATTTAAACAGGTTATTAGCATTAAAGTCAAGACAATCTGAAAAGAAATGCAACACAGTTCAAATTCAAAAATTCAGTCAAGTTCTGCTCAAATTTCAAAGTATTGGGTCGCTCACGACCTAGCATAAGTCGAAGCATTTTTAAGTCGTGCTGTGCAAATTAAAGCGTTCAAGGCTGTGCAGAGATGGTTCAAGTTCTAGGTCGTTCAGCGACCTATCATAGGTCAAGGCATCTTTAGGTTGCACAATGCAACTGAATGAATCAAGGCGATGCAATTTTCTCTAAGCCCTAGGTCGCACACGACTTGGCATAGGTCGGAAACTCTTTAGGTCGCAAAAAAGGTTGTTCGGTTTCGTTTAAATTGCAGATATTCTTAGATCGCAAGGCTTAGGTCGCCAAGAATCCCAGCACGACCTAACTTTTAGGTCGTCCAGATCTGGTAGGTCGTTGACTTCCTCTCCACGCAACACCTTACTGGACCCGATAACCCAATACCGCCATTACAAAAGAATTTGTCGTCCTCTTCATTTCAATCTCCACATACCACCAAATTGCCCAGCAAGTCGATTACAAACCCCTCCGACCATTGTAAAAGTCACTATGCGTTCATGAATCACCACAACGTATCAAACGACGATCAAAAATCGATCGAAATAACCATTCAAAAAGTGGAGCATGGCGCATGAAATTATACTTGGGTAAGAAAATGTGGATTCACGATCGAGCGGCGATAATGGAGGAGTAGAGATTGGATCCACTTACGTAATATGCTAGTAGGAATGGATCGGTGATTAGCTGAATTGAATTCGCCTTCGAAAGATTGAGAATTCGTCAATGGCAATGAAAGTTCAGAACAGTAAGGTGGGGAGGAAGGAGCGACCTAACTAATTTATATGGGGCTGAGAGAGGAAGGCGAACAGGCGTACAAGTTAGCACAAGTTTTAGGTCGTTCACGACCTAGCAAAGTTAAGTCGAAGCACACGACCTATGGCACAGGCCTGCACTTCGAGGGGCAAATGTTAAATCATATTTTCGTGCCGACCTAAAACTCTGCGACTCAAGACTCTGCGACCTAAGGAACTTAACGACTTAAGGAGCAGAACGATTTAACACCCTAGCAAGCTTCACGATCTTGTGCCTCCAGACTTCACGACCTAAGAACTTCACGACCTAAGGACTTTACGACCTAAGTGGATGAACGACTTAATGAGCTAAGGAGTCAACGACCTACCAAGTTAAGAAGTTAGCGACCTAACAACTTAAGGAAGTTAGCGACCTAACGACCTAAGGAAGTTAGCGACCTAACGACCTAAGGAAGTTAGCGACCTAACGACCTAAGGAAGTTAGCGACCCAACGACCTAAAGGACTTCACGACCTAACATGCTTAACGGCTTAAAAAGTATCTATGACTTAACTTCTCCAACGACCTAAAAGTTAGCGACCTAAGGGACTTCGCGACCTAACTTCGTAAAGGACTTCGAGACCTAAAGCATTCGCAACCTAACTGTCAGCGCAAAGGCAACGCGACTTACGACCTATCTTAGGTCGCCTACGACCTAAGACTTACTGCCTAGTATGTACAAACCAGAATAGCTCCTTATGCCATAGAAATTAGGTCGCTCACTATTCCTACTAAGTCGTCCACGACCTATGCCTTGTCAATATGACCGAAGGATCCAAAGCAAGCTGTTAAGTCGTAGCCTATGCCTCTTAGGTCGCCCGCGACCTACCTTAACTCGTCCACGACTTACGACCTAAGGGGTCAAACTCCCTATAAATACCAGTCTACCCCGAACGTGAAAAGGACTTTTGGGCCAACCATTTTCTGAAGCACTGTTACTCTGCCGAATTCTCAACTCATCCAACATTTGAAGAACTCTAATCACTCAAGACATTACAACAAGCTTTGAGAGAAATCTACCGCATTCAACATGAATTCGAGGAGATCTTCAACATCGAAGCTTGAGCTAATAGTCTAAAGTGTTTAGGAATCGAAATATATTGTATTTTGAAGAGCATTGTATCATTTTGTAACCAGAATCAGCAATAAAAGACTATAAAGTGGACGTAGGCTCAATTATGGGCCGAACCACTATAATTCTATTGTTCCTTTACCGTTTTCGGCTATTTCCTGCTTATATTCTGTTCCCGTACCAACGGGTGGTGCTTTCACATTGTTATTACACACACCGGGTGTTAGCGTTCGATTTTTAGCGTTAACACTACCCTGACATTGCCTAGTTGTGCCATGTCACCTACCCTAGCACGCCTTCTACGAGTTTGTTTTGTACCATACCTATGGAGTGCCCTCTGACGACGCCCAGTACGGGGGAGATTATGGTACTGTATAGACTATGGGAATATATAAAATGTGTTAAGGGGGATATGGGTAACGCCTTAACGCTATTTTGATAGTTTACTTTACTATAGACATATTATAATAGCATATTGTATTACATAGTAGATAGTTTAACGGATCCTTAGAGGATGGTTATCCCAAACATCCTTTGAGTTACTTGTATTTCAGTTGATATGTAACGACCCAGAATTTTGGACCATTCGCATCCATTATAAGTGTATAGGTAGACACTCATGCCGGAGTTGAATTGCTCAAAATACCGCGTTGTTAATTTAAATTTGGCAAAACTGATCATATACAGTAAATAAATAATCACATATCACAGACACAGAGTAATAAGTGCAGCGGAAATAAAAGAGATAGTAGTTCATGAAGCTACTATATAAATGTATAAGATACATCAGAGTTTACAACAGAAGAGTAATACGATACATCAGAGTTAAACCAGATACAACGGAAGAGTAACACGATACAACAGATACAAATCAGAATACATCACTGGAATCATCGAATACTGAAAGCAGAATAGATGGCTGGATCTTCAAGCAAAGCTCCAACTCCAAAGGTGAGTCTCGAATACTGGTACACTCAGTCTGACCCGAGCGTAAAGCAAAAACACAAGACACTCGAGTCAGGATTAACATTCTTATATTAATAAATCCAACTCAAGTGAAATAGCAATTGAAACACAAGTAACTCAAAGGATGTTTGGAATAACCATCCTTTAAGGATCCGTTAAACTATCTACTAGGTAGTAATGTACGCTAAGTAGATAATGTCTATCAGTAATATAAGAAGATATCAAAATAGCGTTAAGTCATGGCCCATTCCACCCATAACACATTTTTATTCCCAAAAGCATATAGAAGACCGTAGTTTCCCCAAAACCGGAAGTCACCAGAGGGCAATCCATATACTAAAGGTACAAAACAAATTCGTAGTGGTCGCGAATATGGGAATACAAGTATGACAAGGCACATGAGGCAATACCTAAGGTAGTGACACTACCGTTTGCTTGATCCGGACTGGTGAGAACGCAACGCCGCAGCGCCCGCAACACCGTGAAACAACACTCCCAAAATCAAGGGTGCACCAATCGACAACAAGTAATGAGTAGTTCGAAGAAGTGTGTCCACTTGAGGTAGCTAATCCTCCATTGGCCCGGCACAGCTCCTGTTTTAGTCATTTCCAATTTGACACAAGTGTCAAGGCTATCCATCATCGTTCACTTTCTTCAGTCATCACGAACATCATTCCAACCACTTCATTCTGGATCATCACTCCGCGCATAGTTATTAAAGTGGTCTCGGTTCAGATAGAGAGTATATCCATTACCGATCCTGGTCTCTTTAATAACTTTCGTAATTATTACACCGATTGGTCGTTTATATATTTCAAAACCCAAATCAAATTCAATTTCAATTTCAATTCGTAAACCAACATTTCATTTGTCTTTCTAAATCAATTTCCAATATTTATGTTTCAAAAACTTCCAAATTATCATTTCAAAATCTTATAATTCAATTTTAATTTTTATTTAAACAATTCAAATATTGATTCAAGTTCGTAAATAAGTTTCATTTCGAAAATCATTTAAATCAATTTAATTTAACATTCAAATCAATTTAAATTCATTTATCGATTTCATTTAATATTCGTAAAGTAAATTTATCATTCAAAACAATTTCTTTTAAATTTTCAATTCATTAAATCAATTTCTTAAGTCCAACTTCATTAAATCAAAACTTACAAATTTGAATTAAATTAAATTCATCAAATCAAATTCTTTAAATTTTCAAGTCTTACATTAATTTCAAAAATATCACATTTTATTTCTTGTTAAAGAAAATTCAATTTCAATTATTTACTTACTTAAATAATTTTCCAAAACTTAATTTATAAGGAAAACTCAATTTCAATTATTTACGAAGTAAATTCACTTATTCAAAAGTTCAATTTCTCTTATTAAAGAATCCAATTCAATTTTAATCATTAAATAATTCAATCTTATTTAATTATTAAATAATTCAAAACTTAATTATTAAATAATTTCAAACTTAATTATAATTTCCAACTTGATTATTAAATCATTTCAAAGTTTAACAATTTCAACTTAATTACAATTTCAAACTTAATTATCAAATCATTTCAAAGTTTAATAATTTCAAGCTTAATTCAATAATTTCTCAAATTAAACAACATTCTTACATCAATTACATTGTTGATATTTTATTTCATATTTTTTTTAAATATTAACATTTTCCTTTCGTTAAATTCAAATTTCAACTTCATTTCAAAACCGTATTATTTATTCAAATAAAATCTTCGTTTTATTTTTAAATCAAATTATTGACCAATCGGGTTTTATTTAATTTTCTATCCTGGGTCAAAGTTCAATTTGGGTATTTATCATTTCAACCCGATTCCAATTCAATTCAAAATCAAGGCATAACAAAGGGAACTTGCAGTGTGATAACTAGGATGGTGTCAAAGTAAATAAACAAGCAATAACAATCAAACAAAACAATCCAATAATCAATTAAAATAATCCCGAAATAACCGTATTAATTCGCATTGTTATTTGTACGAATTAATATAATTATCTCTAGAATCTACACTATCATTTCATGTAGATTAAAGATTATTACATTACGGTTTTCACTTGTCATCTATTTCATCAATCATCAATTTAACAACATACATTCAGTGGTTCAAAATGTAATTAAACAAATCCTACGTGTGAATAAATTCAACAGTTAAAGGGGTCATATTATACAAATGTCAGTTAATCAAATTTAACATTTAACTATTCTATATCAAGTTCAATTTCATACTATTTATCATTTTAACATTAACAATTTAACGTTCAACATAAACATCAACAATCAATCAATTATCAATCAAACTGTATTATCATCACATTAATAATTAACAGATAATGGTGTCAGATGTCACAGGTGAACTGATACAGTTAATAGCATAAATAACAGTGAAATTAACTAACAACGGCATATTTCAATTGTCGTTTCAATTGAAATCAAATTTAATAAATAAAAGAATGTTAATCGTGAGTGATTGCTCACCTTTCGAGGCTAGAGAGAACAGGAGATGACACGGATACGCACACAGATACAGACACTGAAATTTAGTTATGAATCCAAGCACGAATTCGATGATCAAAGCTGATAACACGGAATAGACGAAATCAAATCAGAATTGGATCGATGGTGATAAATGGTATAGGTGAAGATATATATAACTATATATATATATACACTAGATTCAATCATATTTTAAATTAATTATATATGTATTTCAAAATCCATTGTTTTAAATGAAAACACATAAACATATATACATCATATATTTGAAACAACTGCTTATATATGTGTGTATATATATACTTATTAAAATGAAAATACTTATATTAATTTATTTCTTTCAAAACGTCATATATAAAGAAATATATATATATATATATATATATATGATATGACTCATAAAGTAACATGCTGTAACACATATATACCTGTATATAAAACTCTATATATAAAGTCGTACACGCATACTTGTAGTAATATAAACTTATTTTATAAACTTCAGTTATAAACTAATATATATATAAACTATCATAATTTAGACATTGAAAACCAAACTCAATCATTACATTGAGAACAACTTAATATACAATAAAATTTATAAAAGAACAAGTTTACGCTTATATATAATAAAGACTGCAGCAACTTATGATGTATTGTAAACTAGTATATTTACCTCACAGGCACTTAACATATAGAAATGTACACTTTAATATATATACTTACTTTACCATACTATTTATACTAACATGCAGCTTATAACTAACTGTATACCTCCCTTTTCAAACTCATATAGATGATAAAATAGAATATATATACAACTCACACGTACCCACAGCCGAAAATATAAACTAGTATATACACATATATCTTATATAAAACATAACATTTTAAAGTATTATAAATATACTACACATATATATGTTGACCAAAAATTTGCGTACACTTTCATATAAATACCGAACTTTAAATATAAGAACGAACGAATATTTCCTATCATTTCCAAAATATAGGTACTAACAATATATCAATACAAAACCAACTGACAGAACCTCTATATCAATACAAAACCAACTCATGTATAAATAACAAATATACACCATAACATATAGATAATATATGGGTACCTTATACAACAAAAGAAGTGAAGTATGGCTTAGATGCTTGGCTCGAACGGTGCTGTCGGGTGGCAGATTGAGGAAAGGCGGAGGTGGTTGACAAGGCGGGGAAAAGAAGGAGGCGAGGGGAGGCAGTGGGGGTTCGGCGAGACTGGGAGAAGGTGCGGCTTGTGGTGCTTGATCGGCAGTGGTTCAAGGACGAGGGTGGTGCTCTGACGAGGCGAGTGGAGGGGACAACTTCAGTTTGGTTGGAGGGAAAGATGTGGGGTGTGCGTGAGGCTGCAGGATGGAGGGCTGGTCTTGGCGTCTAGAGATGTGAAGGCGGAGGTTGGAGCTGCGTGGTAGGCTCTGGGTTGGAGAAAAGTAGATGGAGGCGGTGTGCTTTGTTTTTTTTTTGTAGAAGAGAAACGGAACCATATTTTAGTATATAAAATTTTTGTTTTATTTCTAAAAGCAAACCAGGGGAAAATGGAAGAACGAAACAATAGAAGTGAACGGTTGGGAATTTTGAAAGTCAGAATAAATGGTCACGAAAATAAATAAAAAAATTTGAAAAAAATAAATACAAATGGCTATTGGGTTAATAGACATGGAATACGAAAGGTAAGGGAAACTAAAAGGTCGAATGCGGAACCGATACAAAGTCGTTTTACTGATTTCACAGCATACCGGACTTCAAAACATAGAATTGAATATACCGTAGAGATCAGCACGACGAGATGATTAAAACGGTATAAAGATACCAGTGGTACGACTGTTCTATCAAAAGTCGATATCGGTACCAAAACGCTGCTATTAAGCCGAAAATAAGATCGACGGAGCCAAAGATGTCCAAATTTGGAAAAACGACAAACTGACATCTTGCTCAGAAGATGGTTTAGAATTTTTCTATGTAAAAATATTTAGGTTTCGAGAACGTTTTATTTTCATTGCTTTTTAACTGATTAAATTGAAGTGAATTTACGCGCGAAATAAACTTTCATATTTTCGGATGAAAATTTACCAGTTGCTATGTTTAACTAGACGTATTCCAAATATAAAAATTTTATTTCAAAATTTTATCATTTAAAATTTCACAAAATTTCAACTAATTACGTTATTAAAACAGTTGAAATTTACGGGCCGTTACACTCTCCCCCACTCAAAACTTTTGGTCCCCGAAAAGGAACGAGGTAGGAGAATAGAAACAACCAGATAGAAAACAGATTTGAAATACAAAATAACAATTAATTTAAACCATATAAATTCAAATTTAAATTAATTGATATTCAATAATTGATTTAATCCATTTGATTTCACTAAAATCAATCTCAACTATTTCTAAATTCATTATCTTATTATCCAATTATCTTAAATTTACAATTTCTATAACCATAAATTTGAATAGTCTTTTATTATAATCATATTTTTTTCAGCAATTTAAATTCTTCTTTATTCCAAATTATTGTTAGATTTATTCTACTTAATATATCTTATCACGTATATTTAACCCATATAAATTAATTTAAAACATAAAAGTTTTGATTTAAATTAATTTATATTTACTAATTGCTTTTAAATTCAAGGTATTTTCATAAGTTGATCAAATTTCAATTCATTAATTCTTTCAAAACAAATTTATTAATTCTTTCAAAACAAATTTATTTCATTATTAACCGAGTTTTCTTATTATCCTATCTAACTCTATTAACATCTTAAAAATCAAAATTTAGTGTATAACATTTATTATAAACACTCAAATTTTATTTATAAATTCAATTTATATTATATATTATCCAATTACATATTCAACTTCTGAATGATTTAGGTAAGTTGTATTAGAATGCAGTTGAACAATATACAAATAAAATTTTCTCAATTCAATTATTCAAGTTTAAATATTTATTCCAAATTTTGGTTTTATTTATAATTAAAATCATCCTTTAAAAAATTTAAGAATTAGATTTCCGATTTACTTTAACAATTTAGAGATATATATAATATATTTATATCAAATCAAATTAAATTTTAAAATAAGATACCTATATATATATATAAATCAAATTATACTAAAGAAATTCAAATCAAAATATTTTCCAAAACAACCGTAGCAAAGCTACATAATGGTTTCTCCACTTCGAAACTCGAAAATGAATGTCGATGATGCGGCCGTCATCACCGAAATTATTTTCCAGCGACAAAGAGAAGAGCACTGATTTCAACATTTTAAAATTCTTTGGAAACGATTTCTATTCGAAAATACTTCCAATAATATATACTTTAAAATTTTAAAACCAAAATTCGAAATCACCGGAAACTAAATTCTCAAATTTCTGAATTAAATTCATTTCAAATTCCAAATCAGTTTATAACCCATGTTTAAAATTCATTTATTCATATTATGCAATAGTCAATGGTTTATAAAACAATAAATGAAAATCAATATTATTATTTCACACAACAAATTCATTAACAATTTAATTTCAGAAAACTTATATTTATATATAATATAATCATTCAAAACTATTTTGTTTATCAAATTTGAAAACAACATTTTTAATATAAATTTAGAAATACATTTCTTTGCTCGACGATACAGGAATGGGTTTTCAAAATAAGGATAGGGATTCAAATCTTTGTTGACTCAAATCAAAGAAAATTTTGATTCGAAAATAAGTTTGAAACAGAAGATAAGATAATTTAATTACCACAATCGGGAGATGGATGAGTTTATTTAATTCACGGGCAACCTTAACCGGGTCGTCCGTAACTTCAAGAATAAGATCGATGCTGAATTCCAAGGTAAATCATCACCCGATCTCAAGAGATGGAATTCGGGTATAGCAGGAAATAGATAGCATCGTAAACCGAGGATACAGAAATCTCCGGTAAATCAATGCCTATTATAAAGGAGTTTAATCCTTTACGAATCATTCGAAGATTGGCGACACCGCCGATCTATTATAAATAACATTCAGAATGGAGTTATGGGGTGCTCCAGGATTGAAAGAAGACGAATAGTGAAGGGCACAAATGAATTTCGGAACCGAGGGGAACGTTCCAAAATTCAAAGGAATTGAGTCAAAGGAAGAGATTGAAACTCGAATGAGAGTGATTCTGTAAATACATTTACCCTGTATATTAAGTTTTGCCTAGAGCTACCAAAGCTCTGATACCAACTGAAACGACCCAGAATTTTGGACCATTCGCATCCATTATAAGTGTATAGGTAGACACTCATGCCGGAGTTGAATTGCTCAAAATACTGCGTTGTTAATTTAAATTTTGCAAAACTGAACATATACAGTAAATAAATAATCACAGATCACAGACACAGAGTAATAAGTGCAGCGGAAATAAAAGAGATAGTAGTTCATGAAGCTACTATATAAATGTATAAGATACATCAGAGTTTACAACAGAAGAGTAATACGATACATCAGAGTTAAACCAGATACAACGGAAGAGTAACACGATACAACAGATACAAATCAGAATACATCACTGGAATCATCGAATACTGAAAGCAGAATAGATGGCTGGATCTTCAAGCAAAGCTCCAACTCCAAAGGTGAGTCTCGAATACTGGTACACTCAGTCTGACCCGAGCGTAAAGCAAAAACACAAGACACTCGAGTCAGGATTAACATTCTTATATTAATAAATCCAACTCAAGTGAAATAGCAATTGAAACACAAGTAACTCAAAGGATGTTTGGAATAACCATCCTTTAAGGATCCGTTAAACTATCTACTAGGTAGTAATGTACGCTAAGTAGATAATGTCTATCAGTAATATAAGAAGATATCAAAATAGCGTTAAGTCATGGCCCATTTGTAACGACCCGACTTTCCAGACTCGGAAAATCGAACCATTTGGTTAAGAAGAAGAGGTAGAAGAAGAAAAATAGAAAACAACATCAGAATCTAACCATCGCAGCGGAATAAAATATAATATATATATCAACAGATCTTTACACAAATCAAAAACTATATCTGTTTATACAATACATCATCAGAGTACATCAACATCCATAACATACAACTGAATACACAACGGAAAAATAATAGCAAGTACGAGAGTACGTATCGTCATCCAGCTCATCTCCTGAGCTCCACAGCATCATATCCTGTAACCTATAATACTCGGTCTGACCCGAGCATCATATAAAACAATACCCGAGTCAGTCTGGAATACCAGCGTGAGAAAATCACACTCAAATTGATTATTAAAGTTTCAAAATCCTTTGAAAACAAAAGCATCTCGTAAGACCACGCCACAAATAAATATGTCGGGTTTTTACCTTACGATAGCTAAAACACTTTTTATAAAAATCCTCTGATATTATAATAGTGTCTATTCACAAATACTTATTAAAATAGCTGAAATTGTTACATGATTAAATTCCAGCATACTAGCCACAACGTGGGTAATACAAACAAAACTCGTACAAGGCACGTAGGAAGAATGGATTTCCAACGAATGACTAGGCACTGGGGTACCACCTGTCACAGTACGTGGCCTAGATCACAGTACCGAGGAGTACGCCCGCTCCCCTGCAACACAAGGCCGGAATCATCCCTTACTGGATAATTCCAAATAAAATCACCCCACGGTTGGGATCAGCAACCGCAACACTAAGCCGAAATAAAAGGGACATCTAGACAGGGATGACCTTACTCTCAAGTGGGGGCTACCCACGAAGCCTTGCTGCATAACCCCTGATTTTCAGTCATTCCCGGTTGATGAGGTTCGAGGCTAAACGATACCTTTTCAGAATATATCCCTTAGAATGCCCATCGTCCACCTAACGATGTTACGAAAGCATTCGTCCATACAAGTCCGTCCCGGGTCCGAACGGAACCGAAGGCACTATTCCTACTACATCCATTTTGGAAATATCCTCAGGATTAGTAGCGACTAGCCCTTGCACTTCACTGCTCCATCTTCGCCTCCGAAATCGTTACACGAAACGTACAAACCGGATCGAAGTGGTATTCGAGTCTCCAGACCTAGAATCCCGGTATACGGAAACTCGATCCCGGTCTCTTCGAAACGATCAGCGCATTTGGCCAATATTGATAGTCGGTTATTTAACTATCAATTAACATCCACAAGCAACCATCACACAATAAATAATTTCCCACATTATTTATTTGCCTCAAATATCTTTCCAAGATATATTTCTATTTTCAAACTCCTTTGAAAACAATTTCAAACAGTTTCTGCTTACGGAATACCTTTCCCCAGATATTTATTTCTCTGAAACACCAAGTACAAAATACTTTAGATTTAAAAATAATTTAAAAGCACTTTACTATAAATATACTTTATAATATTGAAATTTAAAAACTACTTTAATACCTTAACAAAATATATACTTAAGGAATATTTAAAATGAAACCCCTTTACAAATTTAAACTAAATTTCTCTTTTAAACATAATAGCAAATCACTTTTATATAATTACTACAATAATAGATTTTTGAAAATACTTACTTTAGACTTTAACATTTAGAAATAATCAATCTTCTAAAATATGCTTTTTAAAACATATTAAACTTTTAACTTGTATTTAAAATTGCCTTGGAAAAACGCACTTGGCAATCCAGAGAAATACACTTCTCATTTTCATCTTTTAAAAATAAACCAACATTTATTTTTAAACCAATCCATATCCTTTTATAAATTCCCATCTTGAATTTATATTCTCAAATATCCACTGATATTTTATTTTACCTTATAAACCCAGTTTATATCTCCAAAATCTCATTTCTCTTTTAAAAATCCAAGTTTTTAAACACTTAAATCAATTTCCAATTGATTTCCATTTTACTTTACTTTGAAGTAAATTTCCCTATTTACTTCAATTATTTCAAATACATTAACTTTCATCTTTTATTTCCTTATTATGAGTTAAAACCCTTTTTAACTAAAATACCAATTTCGGATTTCCAAACTTCTTCAATTAATATTTTGATTAAATTAAATCTTTAAATTTCAATAAAATCAATTCTTTTATATTTTTAAATAATATCACTTTAGTTAAAGATTTATTTCATCACTATTAAATTCAAAATCCTCTTTTCCCATATTTGTTCGAATTAAGAAATTTCTTTATTTCTTTTACAATTCCCTATTTAATTTATTCGAATTCACTAGAATTATTTAACTTAAATTTACTCTTTTATTTCTTTCCAAAATTCAATTCAATTTCTTTTGATAACTCATTATACTGGGAAATTCAATCCAACCAGATTATCCAATATAAATCATCATAGGATATCAAAAATCATATCACAGAATATTTAAACAAAATTAAATATTTTGAGGAATCCAGTTGGATCCCTCCAACCTGTTTCCCTGCATCCACAGACGTTAGCACAATACCAATTCCACTTCGAGGTGGAATATCGCGGTATATGGGTTTTATAAAATATCATCCGCTATTATGCGGCGCATAGGGTCTCATCCGCTATATAATGCGGGAATATCAACAATTCCAATATATACATATGCCAATATGTATATATTGCTATATACTACTATATATATATAGCACATCAATCAATGCAATCATCCAATCAATGATTTAAATTTATCCATTTAAATTTAAATTCAACTGAGTGAGATTAACTCACCTTTGCTTTTCATTTGCAACCGATTTCCAACCAGCTTGTTTCCATTATTTTCGACCTTGTACAAGTATCATAAGATTTATTAAGATTTGAACTATTCGAAGGGTAAATTACCATCAATATAAATTTAATTAACCAATTATTTTATTTAAACTAATGTTCTGGACGAATACAATCTAAGTTACAAAAATAATTAAATAGATTATCTTACAAATATTTCACCTTAATAAATTATTATTATTTTTAAAATGATTTGTAAATTAAAATATCTATGTATGTATTTATCTACTTCATTTTCTTTTGAAACTACCTAAACTACCTACGCCTATACTTATAAATAAATCTATATTTCCCTTTTCAAATTCTACCTACTAAATCATGTCCATACATAGACTGTTTCAGATTTCAGTTTACATATATTTATACACGACTTTAAACGTATTTATCTTTTGATCTATATATATATACGTTTTCTCTGTCAATAAAAATGAACAATTTGAAAACGTTTTAAGTTTACTTAAATGGAAACAAGATGATTACCTTACTTCAAATCGGAGGCACAAACTGCCTCGTGAATCCCTCTGCAGTCGCCAAGACACACGCCACCACTCCAGTTCGTGCACGCGACTTTCTCGACTTTGGCCAACAACTCACGCTCCGGCCCCTCCATCGAAACCCTAGTCGCACTTTAGAAAACTGCCTCGCGAGCGCCACCTTCCAGATCAAAATCGATTCGCACGCCACCCCTTCCCAATCTAGCCCACAACAGAGCGAAGCCCTAAATTTTCACATGAACCCCTCTACCTCCGACCTCGCCCAAACTATTCGACAGAGCTCGCCAAAGAAAATCGCCATGCCATGCTCTATCGACATCCCCTCTCGCTCAAAAGATTAGGGTCGAAGCAAAGGGCAGCTCGACTAACTTCGAATGACTTCGGTCTGGAAAGGAAAGAACGAGGGGAAGGACACGATTTAAATAGGCTTCGATCGACAGTTCGTTTTACTTCTTATTATTACTGAGAGGGTTTGTTTCGAATTTTGAAAAGAGAAGGGAAAGCATGTGCCGTTGATTTCGAAGAACTCAGTTTCTTTTTTTTTTTCGAACGAGTAGAGGATTTACTCGGCCATTGATTTTTATTTTATACCTTGAACAAGCTTTTGCACAATGAAGAGCGACAATAAATAAAAAGGGAAGTGTATTCGAGAAGATACAGATAGAATTAGTCGACTACAGTGTTTTCTAAAGTGTAAGGATAAAGTTTTGATTTGAACTGATGAGGAAAGAAGATTCGTGATTTTATTTCTTGGATTTGTTTTGAGAGGAAACTGCATTCGAGAAGGCTCTATTAGTTACAGTGATTTGGGATATTGAAAAACTCTGATGTGCGATGAATTTGACCAGTCAACTTATTATATAAATTTTTTTCAAATCGTCTCGATAAAATTCCCAACGCGTTTTTATATCATACGCGCACACAACCACTCCAAATGCTACGAAATTTAAAATCCGATAATAATACAATATTACGGATCCAATGGAACTGGTTTCGTCGAATTCCGAGACTGTGCCTCGGACGGCTATTTTTAAATTCAGTTTAAACGGTATATATTTTTAAAACTGAACAAATCTGTGTTAAATTAAATTTTAACACTTCTGTTATCTTCAGTATTGTTAATACGAATTTTACAAGCCTTTAAATTATTTTTATCAGACTTAAAATTCCAGATTCAATAATTTACCCAATTCCGATAATTAAATCTAACAATTAATTATCTAATAAATATTGATATTTGAAATTCGAGTTAAAATTTACTCTCGAATATTTAAAATCAATTTAAATATCCAAATTCAAATTGTCCAAAATTCCGGGTCGTCACATTCCTCCCCCCTTAAAAGAATTTCGTCCCCGAAATTACTAGTTAAGAAGAATGATTCAATCCCCGTTAACTATTTTCCAAATTCAAACCGTTTTAACAATACCCAAACAATCTTTTATTAATGATACACTAATCATCTTTTAACTTCCCAAACTTATTCATAAGTTCAACCATACCACCTACTTATCAATTCAAATTTAAATTTGAATTCAAAATTTTAACTTATCAAAATTTTCCAAAATTTTCTAACTCTCTAAATTTTCGAAAAATTTCGCCAGCGTCTCCTTTGCGCGGCTAGCTCGGTACAACTACAAAATGGCTCTACGGCCTCCCAATCTCAAAAAGAAAACAAAAAGCCAAGTGGCTGGATCCAAAACCCAATCAAATTTCATATAGAAATTCAAATACATACCTTTTTGTCGGGCCATTAAATTTATCTTCTAAAATCAAAAATCCCAATTATCCATTGCTTTTATACACCTGTATATCCTACTAAGAAATAATATTCAATCACAATTCCAAAGTCATTTTATACTTTCCTTACAAATTTTCAACATTTGTTTTACTTAAGCCCGTACGATGCACATATATTATCCGTACGCAATATCACATTCGATCGCTCAATCGATCACACAATTTCACTTCCGAACTAGTATCGTCCCCCCCGACTTTCTAGTGCGGACTCAGATCTGGTTTCTTGATCAGAAACCGTCGTTCTCCTTGCATAGTCACAAACTATGATAGAGAATATCCAGAATCAATCAACAATCCATATCCAGGTTCGCCGTCGAAAATCGAGTGAAAAATCCTGACTCGGATCGATAAAACTATCTCGAAATTCTGTGTTCGAATCTGGATCAAATAGCTATGCGAATAAATAATATACGTACACCTTACGTAATTAGCCCAATTGATTATCAATTTCATCAATTCTCTTTTATTCACATTCCTTTGATTGTTATCCACTTATTCACAACTATCCCATTTCACAACTTCAATTTTAGTCTTCATTCAACTATTCACTTAGTATATATTTTTTATTACTAAGTATATTTCCAATACCAATTTTCTTAAGAATTTCATTCTTCAATTCTTAGGTTCAATATAAATATTTTACATTCTGCTTATATTTATTTTCACTTCACTATTGAAGTTCATATCCATTTCTATTCATTTTTGCCTTTACAATTTCACTTTAATTCAATTTATCTTCCATTTTGAATAGTTTCACTTTCTAATTAATTTAAATCTCAATTAAAATTTATTTGTGAACTTTATTTCCTTTAGTTCCTTCGATTCCACTTACTTTACATTCACAGTTAAAATAGATTTCAATGTTCAGTGTCACATTCTATTTACTTAGCAATTTAAACCATTTGCCGTAAATGAAAATTTCCAAAAATTTTCTAACTCTCAAATTTTACGGAAAATTTTGGCAAAATCTCCTTTGTACGGAGGGACTTCTGCGATATCGCAGGATGCACAAATATATATATACATCGGCCTCAGGCCGAAAATCACAATATATATCAATATAAACAGTTGATATCTCCTATTAAATTCTTTTGCGTAGGCGTACCTCTATTTTAGCATTTTTAAAGCAAGCGGGTTATTATTTAGCAATTAATGCAACCCAAAATCAGCTATACGGCTTCCCTGAACCTGTACTAACTCAATTTAAAAGTAAGTGACAAATATAGGAAGTTCATAGCATTTCACTTATATTTAAATAGCTAAAATATGGATTCTATTACAATGCATGTTATATACTTCCATAAACACGTATGAAATGTTCCAACACTAATTTTAAATGTTTCACAACAACATTTAAACCATCCCATTCAATTTAAATGATTTTACAACTTCCTTTCTTAACTTCAATTTATTTTTAAGTCCAAACAAACCCATATCATTACAATTGATTCAAAACAAATTTTATTGTTTATATTAACTCAATAGATTTATACAATCTCATTTCCATTGCATTTTGAATTCGAACCCTTTAACTACTTAGGTTCATCTTCATTACCAAGTGGATTTCCTTTTTATCTTAATTCATTCACAACAATTATTTAGCTCGACGCATTCCAATTAAATGTTATCTGTAACTCACCTAAATTTAGTTCGATTAAAATTTATTTCCACTTAGTTGGATTCTATTTGCAATTCATACCATTTCTATTTTAACCCAATTTCATTTTTATATGATACAATTTCAATTATAATTAATTTGTTAACACTTCATGTTAACTTTTAATTTATAACTCAAGTTCTAGATCCACTACCCGTTTCCAATCTACTTATTTCTAATATTTGATTTTTTTTATTTCAAAAACACTTTACTATTTTCAAGTGTTCAATCTATTTTATAATTTAAATTTCTGGATTATATTCCTTGCTATTACAACAGTTTTATTTGGCTTATTTATTTTACTCCCAAATTTTATAAGTCCCAAATTTATTTATATCTATATTTTATTCATTTACAATCGATTTCATTCACATTTTAATACTTTACTACAGGATTTATATTTTATTTAGTTTGGCATATTTATTATTCCATATAAACATTTTAAATATGATTCCAGAGTTTAAACAATTCTCCAAAATTTCAAAATCACTTTTGAAATCAACTTCATCCAAAACCCTTGACAATTTTCATTCCCCTTTGGAATTTCAAAACCAAACCTAGTTCACAAACAATTCCAATTTAAAACAGTTTGGTAGCAATTTTTCTTTGGAGACCCGAAAACAAACATCGATGATGCTGCAGTCATCATCGAAGTTATTTTCCAGCGACCGAAAGAGAATTTAATGCTTTCATCTCTTTAAAAACATTTCAAATACTTTTAATTTCCAAATCTCACAAGATTTCAAATTCAACTCAAAAATATTCCTGAAATAATACTATTAGTTCTCCAAAATCTTTGAAAACCATTTCCAAATCCCAGGAATTTGAATTTTTCCCAAAATTCCAAACTTGAACTCCATTCCGATTTATTTTCAACATTTCTCTGGAATCCTATTTCCAATTATAAATCACATTTGTATATGAAGTTCATTCAATTCATTTATAACCGATATTCTCCGATTTCCATTTGTTATATCAATTTATTTTTCAACTTGGTTATAAACTTTCAATTTCTTATTCAATTTACACTTAAATGATAATAATTTAATATTATCACTTCCTAACAACCAAGCAACCAAATATATATATTTACAAAAGTTATTCCTTATTATACAAAAATAATTTGGGCAAAATTATTCCATTCACCCTATTTAAAACAATATTGTGTCGAACTGTTCTATTCAAGTGTTTAGAAACCCCTTCGATACAGTTGCGCAGACTGTGCCGACGAAGGTTCATATGCCACTCAATAAACCAACCAACACAATATAAAACCATTTTATATTCACTAACAAATACGCGCTCATATCTATTAATACTCTCAAAATTCCCACCAGAGCCAAGGTTATCGCCAGCCTAAGCTCTGATACCACTGTAACGACCCGACTTTCCAGACCCGGAAAATCGAACCATTTGGTTAAGAAGAAGAGGTAGAAGAAGAAAAATAGAAAACAACATCAGAATCTAACCATCGCAGCGGAATAAAATATAATATATATATCAACAGATCTTTACACAAATCAAAAACTATATCTGTTTATACAATACATCATCAGAGTACATCAACATCCATAACATACAACTGAATACACAGCGGAAAAATAATAGCAAGTACGAGAGTACGTATCGTCATCCAGCTCATCTCCTGAGCTCCACAGCATCATATCCTGTAACCTATAATACTCGGTCTGACCCGAGCATCATATAAAACAATACCCGAGTCAGTCTGGAATACCAGCGTGAGAAAATCACACTCAAATTGATTATTAAAGTTTCAAAATCCTTTGAAAACAAAAGCATCTCGTAAGACCACGCCACAAATAAACATGTCAGGTTTTTACCTTACGATAGCTAAAACACTTTTTATAAAAATCCTCTGATATTATAATAGTGTCTATTCACAAATACTTATTAAAATAGCTGAAATTGTTACATGATTAAATTCCAGCATACTAGCCACAACGTGGGTAATACAAACAAAACTCGTACAAGGCACGTAGGAAGAATGGATTTCCAACGAATGACTAGGCACTGGGGTACCACCTGTCACAGTACGTGGCCTAGATCACAGTACCGAGGAGTACGACCGCTCCCCTGCAACACAAGGCCGGAATCATCCCTTACTGGATAATTCCAAATAAAATCACCCCACGGTTGGGATCAGCAACCGCAACACTAAGCCGAAATAAAAGGGACATCTAGACAGGGATGACCTTACTCTCAAGTGGGGGCTACCCACGAAGCCTTGCTGCATAACCCCTGATTTTTAGTCATTCCCGGTTGATGAGGTTCGAGGCTAAATGATACCTTTTCAGAATATATCCCTTAGAATGCCCATGGTCCACCTGACGATGTTATGAAAGCATTCGTCCATACAAGTCCGTCCCGGGTCCGAACGGAACCGAAGGCACTATTCCTACTACATCCATTTTGGAAATATCCTCAGGATTAGTAGCGACTAGCCCTTGCACTTCACTGCTCCATCTTCGCCTTCGAAATCGTTACACGAAACGTACAAACCGGATCGAAGTGGTATTCGAGTCTCCAGACCTAGAATCCCGGTATACGGAAACTCGATCCCGGTCTCTTCGAAACGATCAGCGCATTTGGCCAATATTGATAGTCGGTTATTTAACTATCAATTAACATCCACAAGCAACCATCACACAATAAATAATTTCCCACATTATTTATTTGCTTAAATATCTTTCCAAGATATATTTCTATTTTCAAACTCCTTTGAAAACAATTTCAAACAGTTTCCGCTTACGGAATACCTTTCCCCAGATATTTATTTCTCTGAAACACCAAGTACAAAATACTTTAGATTTAAAAATAATTTAAAAGCACTTTACTATAAATATACTTTATAATATTGAAATTTAAAAACTACTTTAATACCTTAACAAAATATATACTTAAGGAATATTTAAAATGAAACCCCTTTACAAATTTAAACTAAATTTCTCTTTTAAACATAATAGCAAATCACTTTTATATAATTACTACAATAATAGATTTTTGAAAATACTTACTTTAGACTTTAACATTTAGAAATAATCAATCTTCTAAAATATGCTTTTTAAAACATATTAAACTTTTAACTTGTATTTAAAATTGCCTTGGAAAAACGCACTTGGCAATCCAGAGAAATACACTTCTCATTTTCATCTTTTAAAAATAAACCAACATTTATTTTTAAACCAATCCATATCCTTTTATAAATTCCCATCTTGAATTTATATTCTCAAATATCCACTGATATTTTATTTTACCTTATAAACCCAGTTTATATCTCCAAAATCTCATTTCTCTTTTAAAAATCCAAGTTTTTAAACACTTAAATCAATTTCCAATTGATTTCCATTTTACTTTACTTTGAAGTAAATTTCCCTATTTACTTCAATTATTTCAAATACATTAACTTTCATCTTTTATTTCCTTATTATGAGTTAAAACCCTTTTTAACTAAAATACCAATTTCGGATTTCCAAACTTCTTCAATTAATATTTTGATTAAATTAAATCTTTAAATTTCAATAAAATCAATTCTTTTATATTTTTAAATAATATCACTTTAGTTAAAGATTTATTTCATCACTATTAAATTCAAAATCCTCTTTTCCCATATTTGTTCGAATTAAGAAATTTCTTTATTTCTTTTACAATTCCCTATTTAATTTATTCGAATTCACTAGAATTATTTAACTTAAATTTACTCTTTTATTTCTTTCCAAAATTCAATTCAATTTCTTTTGATAACTCATTATACTGGGAAATTCAATCCAACCAGATTATCCAATATAAATCATCACAGGATATCAAAAATCATATCACAGAATATTTAAACAAAATTAAATATTTTGAGGAATCTAGTTGGATCCCTCCAACCTGTTTCCCTGCATCCACAGACGTTAGCACAATACCAATTCCACTTCGAGGTGGAATATCGCGGTATATGGGTTTTATAAAATATCATCCGCTATTATGCGGCGCATAGGGTCTCATCCGCTATATAATGCGGGAATATCAACAATTCCAATATATACATATGCCAATATGTATATATTGCTATATACTACTATATATATATAGCACATCAATCAATGCAATCATCCAATCAATGATTTAAATTTATCCATTTAAATTTAAATTCAACTGAGTGAGATTAACTCACCTTTGCTTTTCATTTGCAACCGATTTCCAACCAGCTTGTTTCCATTATTTTCGACCTTGTTCAAGTATCATAAGATTTATTAAGATTTGAACTATTCGAAGGGTAAATTACCATCAATATAAATTTAATTAACCAATTATTTTATTTAAACTAATGTTCTGGACGAATACAATCTAAGTTACAAAAATAATTAAATAGATTATCTTACAAATATTTCACCTTAATAAATTATTATTATTTTTAAAATGATTTGTAAATTAAAATATCTATGTATGTATTTATCTACTTCATTTTCTTTTGAAACTACCTAAACTACCTACGCCTATACTTATAAATAAATCTATATTTCCCTTTTCAAATTCTACCTACTAAATCATGTCCATACATAGACTGTTTCAGATTTCAGTTTACATATATTTATACACGACTTTAAACGTATTTATCTTTTGATCTATATATATATACGTTTTCTCTGTCAATAAAAATGAACAATTTGAAAACGTTTTAAGTTTACTTAAATGGAAACAAGATGATTACCTTACTTCAAATCGGAGGCACAAACTGCCTCGTGAATCCCTCTGCAGTCGCCAAGACACACGCCACCACTCCAGTTCGTGCACGCGACTTTCTCGACTTTGGCCAACAACTCACGCTCCGGCCCCTCCATCGAAACCCTAGTCGCACTTTAGAAAACTGCCTCGCGAGCGCCACCTTCCAGATCAAAATCGATTCGCACGCCACCCCTTCCCAATCTAGCCCACAACAGAGCGAAGCCCTAAATTTTCACATGAACCCCTCTACCTCCGACCTCGCCCAAACTATTCGACAGAGATCGCCAAAGAAAATCGCCACGCCATGCTCTATCGACATCCCCTCTCGCTCAAAAGATTAGGGTCGAAGCAAAGGGCAGCTCGACTAACTTCGAATGACTTCGGTCTGGAAAGGAAAGAACGAGGGGAAGGACGCGATTTAAATAGGCTTCGATCGACAGTTCGTTTTACTTCTTATTATTACTGAGAGGGTTTGTTTCGAATTTTGAAAAGAGAAGGGAAAGCATGTGCCGTTGATTTCGAAGAACTCAGTTTCTTTTTTTTTTCGAACGAGTAGAGGATTTACTCGGCCATTGATTTTTATTTTATACCTTGAACAAGCTTTTGCACAATGAAGAGCGACAATAAATAAAAAGGGAAGTGTATTCGAGAAGATACAGATAGAATTAGTCGACTACAGTGTTTTCTAAAGTGTAAGGATAAAGTTTTGATTTGAACTGATGAGGAAAGAAGATTCGTGATTTTATTTCTTGGATTTGTTTTGAGAGGAAACTGCATTCGAGAAGGCTCTATTAGTTACAGTGATTTGGGATATTGAAAAACTCTGATGTGCGATGAATTTGACCAGTCAACTTATTATATAAATTTTTTTCAAATCGTCTCGATAAAATTCCCAACGCGTTTTTATATCATACGCGCACACAACCACTCCAAATGCTACGAAATTTAAAATCCGATAATAATACAATATTACGGATCCAATGGAACTGGTTTCGTCGAATTCCGAGACTGTGCCTCGGACGGCTATTTTTAAATTCAGTTTAAACGGTATATATTTTTAAAACTGAACAAATCTGTGTTAAATTAAATTTTAACACTTCTGTTATCTTCAGTATTGTTAATACGAATTTTACAAGCCTTTAAATTATTTTTATCAGACTTAAAATTCCAGATTCAATAATTTACCCAATTCCGATAATTAAATCTAACAATTAATTATCTAATAAATATTGATATTTGAAATTCGAGTTAAAATTTACTCTCGAATATTTAAAATCAATTTAAATATCCAAATTCAAATTGTCCAAAATTCCGGGTCGTCACACCATTCCACCCTTAACACGTTTTTATTCCCAAAAGCATATACAAGACCGTAGTTTCCCAAAAACCGGAAGTCACCAGAGGGCAATCCATATACTAAAGGTACAAAACAAATTCGTAGTGGTCGCGAATATGGGAATACAAGTATGACAAGGCACATGAGGCAATACCCAAGGTAGTGACACTACCGTTTGCCTGATCCGGACTGGTGAGAACGCAACGCCGCAGCGCCCGCAACACCGTGAAACAACACTCCCAAAATCAAGGGTGCACCAATCGACAACAAGTAATGAGTAGTTCGAAGAAGTGTGTCCACTTGAGGTAGCTAATCCTCCATTGGCCCGGCACAGCTCCTGTTTTAGTCATTTCCAATTTGACACAAGTGTCAAGGCTATCCATCATCGTTCACTTTCTTCAGTCATCACGAACATCATTCCAACCACTTCATTCTGGATCATCACTCCGCGCATAGTTATTAAAGTGGTCTCGGTTTAGATAGAGAGTATATCCATTACCGATCCAGGTCTCTTTAAAAACTTTCGTAATTATTACACCGATTGGTCGTTTATATATTTCAAAACCCAAATCAAATTCAATTTCAATTTCAATTCGTAAACCAACATTTCATTTGTCTTTCTAAATCAATTTCCAATATTTATGTTTCAAAAACTTCCAAATTATCATTTCAAAATCTTATAATTCAATTTCAATTTTTATTTAAACAATTCAAATATTGATTCAAGTTCGTAAATAAGTTTCATTTCGAAAATCATTTAAATAAATTTAATTTAACATTCAAATCAATTTAAATTCATTTATCGATTTCATTTAATATTCGTAAAGTAAATTTATCATTCAAAACAATTTCTATTAAATTTTCAATTCATTAAATCAATTTCTTAAGTCCAACTTCATTAAATCAAAACTTACAAATTTGAATTAAATTAAATTCATCAAATCAAATTCTTTAAATTTTCAAGTCTTACATTAATTTCAAAAATATCACATTTTATTTCTTGTTAAAGAAAATTCAATTTCAATTATTTACTTACTTAAATAATTTTCCAAAACTTAATTTATAAAGAAAACTCAATTTCAATTATTTACGAAGTAAATTCACTTATTCAAAAGTTCAATTTCTCTTATTAAAGAATCCAATTCAATTTTAATCATTAAATAATTCAATCTTATTTAATTATTAAATAATTCAAAACTTAATTATTAAATAATTTCAAACTTAATTATAATTTCCAACTTGATTATTAAATCATTTCAAAGTTTAACAATTTCAACTTAATTACAATTTCAAACTTAATTATCAAATCATTTCAAAGTTTAATAATTTCAAGCTTAATTCAATAATTTCTCAAATTAAACAACATTCTTACATCAATTACATTGTTGATATTTTATTTCATATTTTTTTTAAATATTAACATTTTCCTTTCGTTAAATTCAAATTTCAACTTCATTTCAAAACCGTATTATTTATTCAAATAAAATCTTCGTTTTATTTTTAAATCAAATTATTGACCAATCGGGTTTTATTTAATTTTCTATCCTAGGTCAAAGTTCAATTTGGGTATTTATCATTTCAACCCGATTCCAATTCAATTCAAAATCAAGGCATAACAAAGGGAACTTACAGTGTGATAACTGGGATGGTGTCAAAGTAAATAAACAAGCAATAACAATCAAACAAAACAATCCAATAATCAATTAAAATAATCCCAAAATAACCGTATTAATTCGCATTGTTATTTATACGAATTAATATAATTATCTCTAGAATCTACACTATCATTTCATGTAGATTAAAGATTATTACATTACGGTTTTCACTTGTCATCTATTTCATCAATCATCAATTTAACAACATACATTCAGTGGTTCAAAATGTAATTAAACAAATCCTACGTGTGAATAAATTCAACAGTTAAAGGGGTCATATTATACAAATGTCAGTTAATCAAATTTAACATTTAACTATTCTATATCAAGTTCAATTTCATACTATTTATCATTTTAACATTAACAATTTAACGTTCAACATAAACATCAACAATCAATCAATTATCAATCAAACTGTATTATCATCACATTAATAATTAACAGATAATGGTGTCAGATGTCACAGGTGAACTGATATAGTTAATAGCATAAATAACAGTGTAATTAACTAACAACAGCATATTTCAATTGTCGTTTCAATTGAAATCAAATTTAATAAATAAAAGAATGTTAATCGTGAGTGATTGCTCACCTATCGAGGCTAGAGAGAACAGGAGATGACACGGATACGCACACAGATACAGACACTGAAATTTAGTTATGAATCCAAGCACGAATTCGATGATCAAAGCTGATAACACGGAATAGACGAAATCAAATCAGAATTGGATCGATGGTGATAAATGGTATAAGTGAAGATATATATAACTATATATATATATATACACACACTAGATTCAATCATATTTTAAATTAATTATATATGTATTTCAAAATCCATTGTTTTAAATGAAAACACATAAACATATATACATCATATATTTGAAACAACTGCTTATATATGTGTGTATATATATACTTATTAAAATGAAAATACTTATATTTATTTCTTTCAAAACGTCATATATAAAGAAATATATATATATATATATATGACTCATAAAGTAACATGTTGTAACACATATATACCTGTATATAAAACTCTATATATAAAGTCGTACACGCATACTTGTAGTAATATAAACTTATTTTATAAACTTCAGTTATAAACTAATATATATATAAACTATCATAATTTAGACATTGAAAACCAAACTCAATCATTACATTGAGAACAACTTAATATACAATAAAATTTATAAAAGAACAAGTTTACGCTTATATATAATAAAGACTGCAGCAACTTATAATGTATTGTAAACTAGTATATTTACCTCACAGGCACTTAACATATAGAAATGTACACTTTAATATATATACTTACTTTACCATACTATTTATACTAACATGCAGCTTATAACTAACTGTATACCTCCCTTTTCAAACTCATATAGATGATAAAATAGAATATATATACAACTCACACGTACCCACAGCCGAAAATATAAACTAGTATATACACATATATCTTATATAAAACATAACATTTTAAAGTATTATAAATATACTACACATATATATGTTGACCAAAAATTTGCGTACACTTTCATATAAATACCGAACTTTAAATATAAGAACGAACGAATATTTCCTATCATTTCCAAAATATAGGTACTAACAATATATCAATACAAAACCAACTGACAGAACCTCTATATCAATACAAAACCAACTCATGTATAAATAACAAATATACACCATAACATATAGATAATATATGGGTACCTTATACAACAAAAGAAGTGAAGTATGGCTTAGATGCTTGGCTCGAACGGTGCTGTCGGGTGGCAGATTGAGGAAAGGCGGAGGTGGTTGACAAGGCGGGGAAAAGAAGGAGGCGAGGGGAGGCAGTGGGGGTTCGGCGAGACTGGGAGAAGGTGCGGCTTGTGGTGCTTGATCGGCAGTGGTTCAAGGACGAGGGTGGTGCTCTGACGAGGCGAGTGGAGGGGACAACTTCAGTTTGGTTGGAGGGAAAGATGTGGGGTGTGCGTGAGGCTGCAGGATGGAGGGCTGGTCTTGGCGTCTAGAGATGTGAAGGCGGAGGGTGGAGTTGCGTGGTAGGCTCTGGGTTGGAGAAAAGTAGATGGAGGCGGTGTGCTTTGTTTTGTTTTTTTTATGTAGAAGAGAAACTGAACCATATTTTAGTATATAAAATTTTTGTTTTATTTCTAAAAGCAAACCAGGGGAAAATGGAAGAACGAAACAATAGAAGTGAACGGTTGGGAATTTTGAAAGTTAGAATAAATGGTCACGAAAATAAATAAAAAAATTTGAAAAAAATAAATGCAAATGGCTGGGTTAATAGACATGGAATACGAAAGGTAAGGGAAACTAAAAGGTCGAATGCGGAACCGATACGAAGTCGTTTTACTGATTTCACAGCATACCGGACTTCAAAACATAGAATTGAATATACCGTAGAGATCAGCACGACGAGATGATTAAAACGGTATAAAGATACCAGTGGTACGATTGTTCTATCAAAAGTCGATATCGGTACCAAAACGCTGCTATTAAGCCGAAAATAAGATCGACGGAGCCAAAGATGTCCGAATTTGGAAAAACGACAAACTGACATCTTGCTCAGAAGATGGTTTAGAATTTTTCTATGTAAAAATATTTAGGTTTCGAGAACGTTTTATTTTCATTGCTTTTTAACTGATTAAATTGAAGTGAATTTACGCGTGAAATAAACTTTCATATTTTCGGACGAAAATTTACCAGTTGCTATGTTTAACTAGACGTATTCCAAATATAAAATTTTTATTTCAAAATTTTATCGTTTAAAATTTCACAAAATTTAAACTAATTACGTTATTAAAACAGTTGAAATTTACGGGTCGTTACATGATATTTCAGTTGAGTTGGATTTATTGATATAAGAATGTTAATCCTGACTTGAGTGTTTTATTTTTGCTTTACGCTCGGGTCAGACTGAGTGACACAACATTCGAGACTCACCTTTGGAGTTGGAGCTTCGCTTGGAGATCCATCTATCGATTCTGCTTTCAGTTATTCAGTTGATTTCAGTGATGTATTCAGGTCTTGTATTTGACTATTGTATTGAGACATCTATGTATTCGTGACTTCTGTTGTATCTTGTTTAACTCTGTATATATATATAGTAGCTTCATGAACTACTATTCTTTTATTTCTGCTGCATTATTGTTATATTACTCTGTGTCTGTGATTCTATGATTATTTTTTAACTGTATATGCTGAGTTCTGCCAAATTTAAATTAACAATCTGATATTTTGAGCAATTCCAGTCCGACGTGTTTGGATGCGAATGGTTGAAAATTTCTGGATGGTATATTTGGGAAAGTGGATTCTGCATTTGTGATATTTTATAATTATTTAAAATAATATTTAGAGGATAATAAAATAATTTAAAGTCAAGTTAACTAATAAAATAATAAAAATTTAATTGTACTAGTTAAATGAATTAGATTGTGAAATGTTTTCTCAGTTGATATTCTTTAGTTATTAAACTATGTTTAAGAAATTTTACTATATAATCCATGTTTTGTAAATGTGTTTCATTGAATATAAATTTATATATAATAGATTTGGATGTTCTATAGAATTATATAAATGTAGTATGTAGTATTTAATTATTGAAAAGTTTTAAACAATGGTATGTATAAAATTTAGTTTTATAAACTATTTTTTTATTGTAAATATTAAACTATATCGAAGTTTAGATAATTACATAATCTATTTTGAAAGATTTGCTAATTCTTTATCTCTTAATGTTTACCTTTCTTATATGAAATTATATGTTTTGGATGTTTCATTACTAAGTATTGATTTATTTAGTTATATTTATTTGAATAATCTATTTTATATTAGTCTATGATTTTTGATTTCTTATCTTCTTTATATTGATCCCAATGATATGAATGATTCACCGTTGATGTTGATTTCATTATTATGATAGGGTGATGGCATACTTCTATATGAATTTGAGACATTTTATATTGGATTTGTGAGATTTCAGTTCTATGTGACGAGAAATTTGAATAAATGGTTTAGTGATACTGTCTTGTATGGGACATTCAGTAACACTTTTTGGTTATTCATTGGACTTGTCATATGTAAATATCTAGTATGGATTGAGTGTAGTTTATGAACATTGAATAACTATTCGAGCAACATGCGATGGTATGGGACACCGTCATGTTATTTGTTTGGTTATATATTGCTAGTAATCATCACTCAAATGGGGATTACTCATGTATGTGACGATAGTCGCTACAGTGAATATATTATAGCCATATATTAGCTATTGGGTAGAGCCTTGTGTCGAGGAGGGATGGAGCTCTAGTTTACTATTGTCACGTGGTAACCTATGTGGTGCCATGTGTCGGTTTATGTCTAGAGCTATATGTTAATATATGATATGAGTACTATGTGTTGTCCACTTATGTCCAGCTCCCTTTATGGTTTGGGAGTGAACCACATTGGCCAGTATCCACCCTAGAAGCCTGATCGTGGGGTCGCGCCCCAGATTCACTACACAATTGTTCTATTATATGGATGCGCATCACGGGGTTTGGGTTAGGTGACCCATAGGGTAAGTTCCCTATAGCTCCATGTGTCGCATAGGCCACCAGTCTGTTACCCATAGGGGCAAAGCAGGGTCGAGATCGAGGCTACACGTTGATGAGCCACTGGTGGATATGTGTCACGATGTCTGTCGAGGTAACTAAGGATGTAGGAATAGATTCGGCTACTAGCGGAAGGTTAGTAGACCTTGGGTTCCTAGAGCGTGCTGTGTGCTATCAGTCTCCCTTTCTAGTTAAGGGTTATGTGTGTGATGTGGATTGGCATATATTATTCACTATCCCTTGAGGTGGCTATACTAGAGACTGTGTGTTTGAAGTGTAGTCAGTCCCCGTATATCGATACTATCCTGATTTATTCATATATAGTGGTCCTCGGATCTTTTATTATATATTAATAGGACTATCTTGGTGGAATTATAATGAATCTTTGTTGAAATTGAGTGATATTTGAATATTGTTGTAAAATAATTTGATGATATATCATTAATGATGGTTTCTTAATTTTAATAATGGTTTCTAGATTTGGATGATTCACCTATCGGATTTGATGCTCTTGACTTCTGAATTAATTTTCTTTGAGATGGGTGATGGCATCTTTATATATGTTTTGTGATATTTGAAGTTATATAATACGTGGAGAATTTTTTATGGTGTTGTGATTATATACAATACATATAATATATATTTATCTATATACTATATGAGTAATTATATTATTAATTGCTAGTATATTAGATTATAAATATTTTATCCTATAATACAGTCATAATCTGACGCATGACTTATTTATAATACTTAGGTCAGTCCGAGACATTTCGGGATTCAGAGATATGTTGATCTAATTATGGATACTTGAATATAGAAGGAGGATAGGATATAATTGATATTATGTAAATAATATCTTGTTGAAGTATCTCTAGTTATTATTTATACATTATGTATTGTTAATTTGAGGCACACATGTTTATCGCTTTGTACCAAGACCGAGTACGAATATGGTAAGTATTATTGATATTTGAGATGCGTACCAGTGTTGGTCCAAAGGAATATTCATGTGTGTGATTCATATCTCTTCATTCTCTGTACTACTTGACAGAATTACTCGATAATACTCTTGGATAGTATGGGTATAGAAGTGAGGGTGTCATAGGTTGGTCCTTTTAGGTGCCAGTTCTTAAATCCTAGTTGGAGCGCAGAGTTTATAGGTGATTTGCACTAGTTAGTAAGGGGTTTTTTCACTTGATTATTATAGGCAAGTAATTGAGTTCGATTCTTGAGGTGGCTAGGAGATTTCTAAAACCCGGCCTTGGTCGTGTGAGAGGATTTCAGTAGTTGGGTCAAGGAACCTGATCAAAGTTCGTCTAAGAAGGGTTAGGTGGCCGACCTTAATTTAACATAGAAATCTTGTGAGCAAATAAAGGGTTGAAACAGACATCGTTCATTTTGGATGACCTTTAGTTATTGTAAATTTTAGGGTAGTATAGTTAAGGTTGCTTGGGATAGTTTGAAGAAGGATTTCTCGATTGGTTTTGTGGTTATTTATAAAATCTTCTAAGTGAAGGTATGATATTTGCCTAGGCGAGTGTCTTAGTTCACTCAGTGTATTATCCTTATTAACATCATACGGTTGAGGTGAGTTCGAACCCGAGCAAACTTAAGCATTTGTAGATCTTCATTTCATGATGATTTAATTTGTAGAGTATTCTCCTTTGGAAAATGAGTTTTATTTGAAGAATAGAAAAGTTGAGGCTTAGATTGTTGGAGTTATTCAGGAGTTTCAAAACTCGATGATCCTGCATATCCTATAAAATTTCCTTTTTGTAGCGGGAGGTGTAATAATCTTTCAAGTATGGTGTTGACAAAAGGGGTTACATCACTTGAGAATTTTTTTCATCTTGAATGTTAAGCATATTAATGGAAGTTTACAGTCTGATGTGCACACTTCAACCATTGTCGATTACCGTGCATGTTGGTATAGAATCCCTAGTTATTTTTTCGCATATATTGTTTGTTGTTGTGCTCGATTGATTTATTGATTGTTAATATTTATTATTGCTCGTTGATTGGTTATTTGTGTTTTAGTTGTATGTTATTTATTTATTTATTATTGATTATATATGGTTGTTGTTGCTTGTTGTTGTTTGACATTGTTCATTGTTTCTTGCTACCGTTTGATATTGTTTGTTGTCATTTGATTTTGTTATTTTCTAATTCTGGTTATTGTTGATTTTGTTGCTTGTTTGCATGCGTGATAGTTTGTGAACTAGTTATAGTTTTCTGTTTTTGATTGCTTATCGGGTAGTTATAATTTCATAATTAAAGTATATTCGAAGAGTGATAGCATGGCTATCTAAAATAGATCACATATCATCCATGCTCACTGTAGGTCAAGGTGGGACTTATATGAGTCCATTACAATGATATGACTCAGAGTCTATAGTATATTTTGATACTAACTTATTTGAATTTACTCTCCAATAGATTGTCATGTATGATTATGGTAGTATCAGTTGCTACACTATGGTCATACATGTATGAATTCTGTGTTGTTGTGGATGTATATAATCCTCTTGGTTTAGTACTATTTGGTACTTTAGAGCTGAAACATGGGCATTTAAATTCTTATTTGTTTAGATTTGCATTTAAATTATTCAACTTTTAACATATATCAATGTCATATTAAATATGGCCAACTACGAAACCTTTAGCCTTAAACTATTTATACAACAAGTATATAACTGAGATTTAAAATCAACAATGGTGAGGAATCCGAATTCCTCTACAAAATTCCCTATATTTCATTTTATATGTTAGTTGTTTTTCATAGCGGAAATTCAACCAAACCAAACTAATAAATCATTCAAGCATGCAACCAGTAATCTATAACAACACATATATATCATGTAGAGTTCATTCAGGGGTGAGTTAGCTCACCAAAATTCCAACTGATGCATATGCATTTTGGTTCGATCTAAAATCGAACGATATTCAATTTTAGCTCAAAATTCAACTTGCTCTAAGCTTGATGAAATCATTTCCATTATGTAGATAACGATCCTATGAGTACAAAGAAAAAGACCATATCTTGATTGGACCTCATATGAAAACATTACTGGATTTATAAGTTTTTGAATTAAAATTTGTAACCAATTAACTTAATCCCTTAATTAACTTTTTAAATCACTCTCTTCCCACAATTTTTCCCTCTACTGTGCACTACATATGCACATACAAATCCATTCATAGTCGTGCATTCATCCACTCTTCCTCCTTCATTCCTCAATGAAAACAAGATCCGTCGACTCCGCCACGCTCCGCGTCGCACGAGCTTCACAACGCACACAACCTTGTTGAGCTCAAACCCCCAAGAGAAAACCCAACTTGCTCCTTCCTTCCTTGACCTCCCAATGTTGCAATTTACCACATTGAGCCGCACCATCCCAAACTCGGCTGCAAGATGCCATTTTCCTGCACAAACCCACCGTCAACCTCCGTTCGTGTTAATTTCGCCTAAATCATCGTCACTATCAAACCCAAGTTCACTGTCTCCAATGTCGAACATGACCAACCACCACCACACACTGTCATTCCTATATAGATTGAAGCTCTTCATCCTATGAGTCCAACAAATCCAAATCCATAATTATTCATTAAGTGAATCATTTAATTTTGATTTTTGAAGAGGAGGCTAGGTTATTTTGTTTACTGTAAATGAAAATGAAAGAGGGAAAGACGTAAAAATGGAAAAAGTAGCGAATAGTCTAAGTGTGGTGTTAAATTTATGTTATAATTTCTTGCACTTCGCTACACATTATTTCATTCACGTACAATCCGCGAACGATAGGAATAAAAATACGATCGCGCACAATAATACGACACGATTACAAAACAACATAAAATACACTGAAATTTCAAAATATAATCGTTTGCTGAAAAATGCGTCAAACGATAGTTTAAATATTTTCCAAATTAAAAATTATGGAAAAATCCTATAAATTCATTTAAAAATATGTCAATATAAATCAAGTTGTTTTATTAACCAGTTAATTTTCTTATTATTTATTATAGTTGAATCGAACTTGAATATTAAATAAATTAAATGTTCCCATTCGTAACGTTAAAAATTACGAGTCGTTACAATAGTGTATATCTGACTTTTTGGTAGGCAAGTTATAAACTTCATTGAAATGTCTACCCAAATTCTTTTTAGGATGGGGAGGGGTTACTGAAGTCTAGGGATGAGTATATTTTCACTCTTGTTCCTCTAACATACATCACGTGCCTTGACATATTTCTCCACTTTTCCCATTATTTTTCTCCAATTAAAATCTTCATTCAATTTTTTTAAAGTTCCCTTTACACCGATGTGTCCTCCTAAAGGTGAAGAGTGATATACTTTAATAAGAAGCTGTAGCAAATTATCTAAATGGGGATCAATCGGAATTTTTCCTTTATGAAAAATCAAATTATCCACTGCTTTATATTTGTTTCCTAGTAGTTCTCGCCTTTGATTTTTTTTTAATTGTTGATGGTACCATGACGTTCACTATTGAGTGTGCTTCGGTTTTTATAACTAGGTTGTTTGTACAGCTAAGACTACCTGTGGTTTCTTTCTTCCTAATAGTTCTTCTTTTCTAGATAGAGAATCAGCCACAACATTTTCTCTACCACATTTACATTCCACTTTATAATCAAATCCATGCAATTTTGCTAACCATTTATGTTGCAGTCCAGTGTGTAGTTTCTAAGATAATAAAAACTTCAAAATTTGGTGATCAATTTTAATGATGAACTGCCTTCCCACAAGGTATTGAGCCAACTTCTTTGTTGCTATGATAATTGTCAATAATTCTTTTTCATATGTAGATAATGCAAAATTTCCTCCATGCAATGCCTTGCTTAGAAAGGGCAGTGGTTTAGCATTTTGAGATAGAACTGCTCCTACTCCTTGCCCACTTGCATCACACTTTAATATGAATGGTTAGTTGAAATCAGGCATTGCTAGAACATGAGGATTAATCAAACATTGCTTTAGTTGCTCAAAGGCATGTTTATCTTCCTCACTCCATTTAAAGGCATTTTTTAGCATTTCTATCAAGGGTCTAGAAACCAAACCATAAATTTCTTATAATAACCTATTAACCCTAGAAATTGTAACACCTCGCAATTTTAACGATCAAACGTTTAATGATTAATTTAAATTTTAAATCGTTAAGCTACAAAAATCCATTTATACTTGATTTTTACAAACGAGCGAATTGGTACTTGATAAACCGTAGTTGAGTTAAATGTTTTAAGGTGAGTAAAATTAGTAAAACCTGTCTATGTTTGGGGTCGATGCATTTTGGGGTTGAGTAGTGTTTTCATGAGAAGATGGGCTAGGCCCATGAGTTAGCATATAAGTTAACATCTACTTTATTTTTTCCCCATTCATGTTTCATTCCTCTCCACTTCCCTAATCACTTTCATAATTACCTCCTAATCTCCAAACTGTAGATCCACTATGTAACGGCCCTAATTTTAATTAACATTATTTATGATATATGATTAGTCAAATTAAATTAAATTAAATAATGTGATGATTAGAGGATTGAGATTTGTGTTAATATAAAGGTAGCCATGCCATATAACAAATGAACTAAATGGGGACTAAAATAAAATAGGTAAGGCAAATAGACGAGGGGTGAAACAGGAATAAGTATATTCTTATACCCTAATGCCTTAGGCCATTCATTTTACATGTTCATTTGCAAAAATTAACCATAAGAGGCCGGTCAGCATAAGGAGGAACAAGAAGAAGATAAAGCAATCAAAGAAAGGAAGCTTAATAAATTCAAAACCATTCTCAATTCTCAACTCCTTAATCACAGAGCTAAGGTGAATAATGACTACATCTCATGTTTATTATTGTTTTGGGTTTTAGATTAAATCCGAACTATTTTGCAAGGTTTTGCCATGTTTTTTATTGTTAAATTTGATATATATGCTTGTTGATGATCTATGCTAATTCATATGAATTTTATGATGTTTTGATGTGAAAACCCTATTAAATGACATCCAAACGCCTTGCAATTTAAGAATAAGGTTAGAAATGATATTTTCGAGACGGGTTTCAATTTTCATAATTTTTTGAATTAATGTGGATTTAATAACCATTTTCTAGTGAAGAAAATGGTTATTTGGGTTTAAAATTAATTACGGCTAACATATGCATGTTTTGGGTCAGAAATCAATATATGTTAGAAAACATATTAAAAATGATCTATGGGAATTTTTATAGATTTTTCCTAAGTGTTTTAATAAGTATATAAAATTATTTAAGGTATGGGACTTAAATGTTTTATATATTTATAAAAGGAGAATGGGCATCTTGTAAATAATTTAATTTGTTTATTTCAGAAATTTCGGCGGTACTTTTAGAAAAGAAATCAGCGGTCAATAATGTTTTGACAAACAAGGTAGGTTAGTTAAAAAGAATTACTTTAAAAGGTTAAAAATCAGTGTATACATACTTTTTTACATGTTTCGCCACTTTCGACACTTAGTCTTCGACACCTTACTTCCGCCTCCATTTCCATCGAAACCAAAGTACAGGGTATTAAAGACTTGGTATATAGTGAATTGGATATATAGGCGAAAGGTACTAGGTCAAAATAAGGGGTTTCGAAGGGGTCGAAGCCTTACTATGTTTTTAAATGAAAATGCGCCTGCTTTTCTTTCGAAAGGAATACTTTCGACTTGGTTAGCTTTCGACTTGGCCAAATTTTTTTAAAGGAATGGTTTCGCAAGAGGTTATGCCTTTTTGTTTTAAGTAAATGCTTTCGAATGGGTCGAAACCTTTTGTTGCTGCTTCCCACCTTTCGAAGCAAATGGTTTCGAAAGGATTACATTGTTTTAAAAACTTAGCTACTTCTCCAATGCTTTTGAAGGGTTTGTTTCGATGCCATCACTTCTTTACTTAGGAAATAACTTTTGGAAGAGTGCTTTTGACTTAGTTGTTTTATGACCCTTTTGTTCTATTGAAAGTTAAACCCAAAAGGTTTTGAAAGGAATAGTTTCTAATGGTTTGGAAAAGTTATTACACATGTTTTACTTGAATCCAATGCTTTCGAAAGGTTTTAAATGAAGGTTTCGAAGGGGTGGTTCCCCGATGTTTTCAAAAGGTTTTAAGTGGAAGGTTTTTAAAGGTTTCGAAAGGTATGTTTTGGCCTTCGGCCTATGTTATAAAGTAAAATAGCTTACTTGTACCGAAAGGGGTACTTTTAATGGTTTTGAAAGGGGTACTTTCAAAGGTTTCAAATGTTTTCATCAAGAATGTTATGTGTAAAGTATATATAACATGGCAAAGTGTTTTGAGTAAAGCATAGAATATTTTCCTTATTTTAAATATGATTTAAAAAGGGTTAAATCATTTTGAAAGAAATGTTTTTAAGGAAAATTTTAAGGGAAGATGACACTAAGTAAAATGACTCAGATGTTTGAATACCAGATGAGACTGGTATAGGCTCATGCCCCATACATTAGCTATTTATCGCTAGCTAATTTAGTCCAAAATTCCAGTGTGTAGGGCTTTGTCAAAGGTAAGACTAAAATGATGTTACACACAGAAAGGAATATACAGAGTGAGTATAGGTTATTGGTGAGCCCGCAAAACCATTAGGATCCGTTGACCCTAGGAGAACTAAGTTAGGGACAGACCGTCAAGAAGAGGAGTATCTAACAGAGGTCAGATTTTTTATTTATTTTATCTGGTAGGCCCGAGTCAGCCAAAGGTTGGTAGTTAGCCAAACAAAACTATAGTGTTCGAATAGATAGTCCATTTGTTACATGATTTGTATGCATACATGATATTGCTTTATTAGCTTAACCAGTTTTGGTTGCAGAATTAAGATTTGCAAAAGATATGTTTTAAAAGGGTATTGTTGAGGGGAAACTCGTTCCGCTAAGCGGCGTGGTCTCACTTAATATCAAATAACCGAGATGTATATTATTATTCACACCAGGCTTTATGTCTGACTCGAAGTTTATGTTTTCCCCCTTAAACCCTCGGGTGCTCAAAATTTATTTGAGTAGGCTAAGGGCTGAGGATTTTCAGGTTTTTGTAGGTGGACGAATAAAGCTTCCGGAGACGAGCAGGGGGCTGATGCTAGCTATATTTTGAAGTTGTTCTGTTTTATTTCCGCTGTGTTGTATTAAGTCCATTATGACTATTTAGTACTTTGTTCATCCAAGGGGGTACCTTCATATGTCGCTCTTGGCGTATTTATGTAATAATTATATTTGATCTGAACTTGGGAAACGTTTAGGATTATGTAACTTGGATATGAAATGTTGTTTTGAAATGTAATCAGAAAAGTGTTTTTATCTGTGATGATTTTATTTCATATTCAAGTGCTTTTGATATTATGGATACTGTTAACATTACCGTTTTTGGTCACCGGAAGTTAGTACTATAGATGACTGCAGCATATGTAGCGCTTAGCTTCGAGCCTCCAGATAGGGGACGTTACAACTTAGTATCAGAGCATAGGATTATGAAATTTTTTAAACTTAAAATGATTTTCGAAAACATAATCCTAAGAAATTAGAGAAAAGATCGGGGTATGGGATAATGCTATAGTAACGTTCTTGTATTTGCTACATATAAGTATGCGCTATATCTCTATTCTCCTATCTCCCTTAGGCTATCCTTCTGTATCTTACGAAAGCTCGAATGCAGATATGGGTGCTAGAGGTGGAAGAGTTAACCTTGGTGGGGGTAGCACAACAACTAATGGAAATGCCAGACCAAAGACGAGAAGGAACCAAGGTCAGGAACAAGCTGGAAATGTGGGTGCTGGAGTCCCACTAGTTGGCATAGGAGCGATGTATCAGTTCTTCGTAAATATGATACAAGCGGGAGTTGCTGCTGGAGTACTTGGAGGAGGAAATCAAGAAGCTCTAGCGGTCAACAACTATGCAATTCTGAGTAGAGATTATGCTCAACTGGGAGGAAAGCCATTTATTGGTACTGAAATGCAATCGAACTAGAGAATTGGCTGCTTCATTGCGAGAGGATTTTCGCTGATCTGGGGCTCAATGCTGAGCAGAAGAGGAGGCTTACTTCGAGACAATTGCAAGAAGAAGCATTGTACTGGTGGAACATCATTATAGTTGGAGTTAAGGAGGATACAATGACATAGGTTGAGTTTAAAAGGAGATTTGAGGAGAGTTTTGTGTCAGAGATTGCTAAGTCCACTCTGCTCAGGAAGTTTGCTGATTAGGAGTACGAGGATATGACTGTGCTTGAGTATGCGATGAGATATGAGGAGTTGGCAAGGTATGGTTATGCTACTGTGGACACTATGATTAAGAGAAATGAGAAGTTAATTAGGGGGTTGAAGCTTGAGCTGACAAAGGCTACATTACCTCATATCAGAGATCCATGTGATGTGTAGTTGAGATGGTGTTGAGGAATGAAAAGATGCTTGCTTTTCTGGATAGGAATAAGGCAAAGGAAATCCAAGTAGGGCAGAATCAAAAAAGAAAGTTCTTCCATAAGAAAGGAGCTCAAAAGGGTGGAGCTACCATGAAAGGAAAGTCGGAAGTTGTCTGCTACAAGTGTGACAAGAAAGGGCATTTTGCAAATGAATGTCGCTCAGGAGATGGAAAGAAGGTGATCAGGAAGAAGAATATTAGGTGCTTCAACTGCGATCAAATCGGACATTACAAGATCTAATGCAAGGAGCCTGCTAAGGGTGGGAAGGGCAAATTATATGCATTGGAGCCAGCTACCACAAGGCCAACAACAGAGGAAAAAGGAAAAGCTGTATTGGGAGGTACACTTCTGATTCATGGTATGTCAGTTAGCGTTCTGTTTGATACTGGTGCATTGCATTCTTTTATATCTCATTGTTTGGTAGATAAGCTTAACCCTAGAAGCCTCGTACTTAGTTACTCCCCTAAGGGTTGCAAATCCGATTGGAGGGTATGCGACACTTGGGATGAAGTGTGACCACCTAGAGTTTGATTTGTTATGTTATACCTTTGTTTGCAGTTTAGGTGTGTTTGATTTTGTAGGGTTCGGAATTATTTTGGGCATGGATTGGTTAAATAAATACGATGCTAGGATATTTTTCCATGATAGGGTAATATCGCTTAGACACCCTGACTGTAGTGACCAGATTATATATTCCGCGGGAAACCCTAGTTTGAGGTTAACGCTTTGTTGGGTGTTGTGGAGGTAGAAGATGAGTTGAATTGAGTTTTCGTTGTAAGAGAATTCACAGATGTCTTTGAGCCTGTAGTAGGACTGCCACCAAAACATGCCATTGAGTTTCAGATAGATTTAGTACAAAGAGCTGAACCGGTGAGTAGACCCCGAAGCAGAATGACACCTACCAAGACAAGGGAGCTAAAGGTGTCGTTGGTTGATTTGGAAGAACAGAGCTTTATTAGACCAAGTAGTTTGCCTTGGGGAACAATTGCAGTGTTTGCCAAGAAGCCAGATGAATCGTTAAGGTTGTGTATTGATTATCGTAAGTGGAATGAGAAAACGATAAAGAATCGATATCCGTTACTTAGAATTGACGATTTGTTCGATAAGTTGAGTAGAGCCAAAAGTATTTTCTTAGTTGGATTTGGCGACAAGATTTCATCAGCTTAAAGTAGCAGAGGATAGTATTCCTTTGATTGCGTTTAGAACTAGATATGGATCATACGAATGGTTAGTGAAGCCGTTCAGACTAATTAATGCGCCATCATTCTTTGTAGATTTGATGAACCGAAATAAACAAGAACACTTGGATAGGTTCGTGTTGGTTTTCATAAATGTTATTTTGATATAATCTAAGGACGAAAGAGAGCATGAAGTTCATCTAAGAGTGGTGTTGGAAACGTTGAGGCAGCATCAGCTAAAGCCGAATTTTTCAAAATGTAATTTCTGTAAGAATGAAGTGAAGATTCTTGGTCATGTAGTCTCAGAGAAAGGGTTGTCCATAGATCTGACTAAGATCGAAGCAGTGAACAATTGGAAGAGACCCGAAACAGTGACTAAGACAAAGAGTTTTCTTGGTTTAGCTTGTTATTATCGAAGATTCATTAAGGATTTTTCATGGATAGCGACACTGATGACCAAGCTAATGCGAATGAATGTGAAGTTCATTTGGACCGATAAGTGTGAGGAGACATTCCAAAAGCTAAAACACTTATTGACTAATGCAGCGTATTAGTTGTTCCAGAAGGGAATCGGGACTTAGTAGTGTATATAAATGCTTGTGGAATTGGGTTAGGAGCTGTGTTAATGCAAAGAGGTAAAGTAACTGCCTATGCTTCTCGACAACTTAGACCGCATGAGGTTAGGAACCAAATTCACGATTTGGAATTAGCCATGGTTACCTTTGCATTGAAGGTGTAGAGACATTAGCTTTTGGGAGAGAGATTCGAGTTGTACATGGATCATAAGTCGCTGAAGTATTTATTCTCTCAGAAGGAGTTGAATATGAGACAGCAGAGGTGGTTGGAGTTTATAGCCGCTTATGATTTTGGTATTGAGTACACACCAAGGAAGGGAAATAAGGTTGCACATGCACTTAGCAAAAGATGCCAGAATGCAGTGTTGGCGATGCTAGTTGAGTGGAAAGATTTGGAACTGTTGACGACATGTAGAGTACAGTAGAGATCTGAAGCTAGATCTAGTAAGGAAATCGTTGTGTTGTCATGTTTAGAAGTTCAACCATTTATGATCGAAAAGATTGCTTCTAAATAGATGGAGGATCCAGTATTAGTTGAATGGATCAAGAAGTTAAAGGATGGAACCAAGAGCGGTGAATTGAAGGATTTTAGTCTTTACCAGAATGGGTGGTTGAGAAAGAAAGGAAGATTGTGTGTTCCGAATGTGGGAAACGTTAGAAAGGAAGTTTTGGAGGAATGCCATCGTTCGAAGTTCACCATTCAACCGGAAGGAACTAAGATGTATCTAGATACGAGGAGGAGTTTCTTTTGGAAAGGAATGAAGAGGGATGTAGGCTTATGAGTGAAGCAGTGTCTGAACTTTCAGTAGGTAAAGGCCAAACATTAGAAGCCAAATGGGTTACTTCAGCCATTAGATATTCCAGTATGGAAGTGGGATTCTATTTCTATGGATTTTATAGACGGGTTTCCAAGATCTAATAGAGGAAATGAAAGTATATGGGTCATAGTGGATAGATTGACCAAGAGTGCCCATTTCATTTCAGTTATGTCAACTAGGACGGCACCTGTTTTGGCATAGTTATTTATGAAGAATATAGTTAGACTTCATGGAATTGTTAGTAGTATAGTAAGTGATAGAGAATCCTTATTCACTAGCGAGTTCTGGAAGAGTCTACATGATACTTTATGTACAAGCTCAAGATGAGTACCGCTTACCATCCAGAGACCAATAGGCAAGCAGAAAGAGTTAACAAAGACTTGGAAGATTTGTTACAAGCTTATGTGCCAGATTTTAGAGGATCATGGGAAGACTATCTACACTTAGTCGAGTTTTCATATAACAACAGTTATTAGGCTAGTATAGGGATGGCACCGTTTGAAGCTTTGTATGGAAGGCCATCCAAATCTCCAGTTTGTTGGTTAGAGACTGAGGATAGGTTAGTTCTTGGTCCAGAATTAGTCAGAAAAGCTGCAGAGAAGATTGAGTTAATTCGAGCTAGGATGAAGGAAGCTCAATCTAGGTAGTAGAGTTATGCTGATAGAAGACGAAAAGACTTGGAGTTCTTGGTTGGAGATCATGTTTGCGTCAAGGTTTCACCGATGAAAGGTGTAATTAGATTTGGGAGATCATGAAAGTTGGCACCAAGGTTTGTTGAACCATTTCCCATTGTAAAGAGGATTGAGAAACTTGCATATAGAGTACAGTTACCGAATAGTTTGGTAAGAGTCCATGATGTTTTTCATGTTTCTCATTTGAGGAAGTGTATTCGGGTTCCGGAGACTATCATAGCACCGACTACGTTAGAGGACTTAGCAGTAGAATCGAACTTGACTATAGTTAGGAAGCCAGTTTGTATAGTCGTGAGAGATGAGAAGAGGCTAAGGAACAAGACAGTAAGATTAGTTAAGGTCCAGTGGAGCGCGACGACGAGAGAAATTGTACTTAGGAAACTGAGAGCAGGATTAGAGACGCTTATCTTGATTTGCTTGATAGTATGTTTTACCTTTTTCATTTTTTTGTTGAGTACCTTATCGTAACTTCGAGGACAAAATTCTTTAAGGAGGGGAGTCTGTAACGACCCTAATTTTGATTAACATCATTTAGGATATATTATTAGTTAAGTTAAATAAATAAATAATGTGATGATTAGGGGATTGAGATTTGTGTTAATAGAAAGGTAGCTGTGCCATATAACAAATGAACTAAAGGGGGACTAAAATAAAACAGGTAAGGCAAATAGATGAGGGGTAAAACAAAAATAAGTGTATTCTTATACCCTAAATCCTTAGGCCATTCATATTACATGTTCATTTACAAAAATTAAACATAAGAGGCCAGTCACCATTAAGGAAGAGCAAGAAGAAGATAAAGCAATCAAAGGAATGAAGCTTAATCAATTCAAAACCATTCTCAAATCTCAACTCCTTAATCACAAAGCTAAGGTGAATAATGACTACATCTCATGATTTTTAATTGTTTTCTGTTTTAGATTAAATCCGAACTATTTTGCAAGGTTTTGCCATGTTTTTTATTGTTAAATTGGATATATATGCTTGTTGGTGATTTATGTTAATTCATATGAATTTTATGATATGTTTTGACATGAAAACCCTATTAAATGACATCCAAACGCCTTGCGATTTGAAAATAAGGTCAGAAATGATATTTTAGAGATGGGTTTCAATTTTCAAGTTTTTTTGAATTAATGTGGATTTAATACTAATTTTCTAGTAAAGAAAATGGTTATTTGGGTTTAAAATTAATTATGGCTAACATATGTATGTTTTGGGTCAGAAATTAATATATGTTAGAAAACATATAAACTATGATCTATAGGAATTTTATAGATTTTTCCTAAGTGTTTTAATAAGTATATAAAATTATTTAAGGTATATGACTTAAATGTTTTATATTATAAAAGGACTAGGGGCATTTTGTAAATAATTTAATTTGTTTATTTCATAAATTTCGATAGTAATTTTAGAAAAGAAATTAGCAACCAATCATGTTTTGACAAACAAGGAAGGTTAGTTGAAAAGAATTGCTTTAAAAAGTTAAAAATCAGTTTATACATGTTTTTTACATGTTCCGCCACTTTCGCTACCTAGCTTTCGACACCTTACTTCTGCTTCCATCTCCATCAAAACCGAAGCATAGGGTATCAAAGAATTGGTACGTAGTGAATTGGACATAGGCGAAAGGTACTGGGTTGAAATAAGGGGTTCCGAAAGTGTCGAAGCCTTACTTTGTTTTTAAATGAAAATGCACCTGCTTTGCTTTCGAAAGGAATGCTTTCGACTTAGTTAGCTTTCGACTATGTCAAATTATTTTAAAGGAATGGTTTTGAAAGAAGTTGTGCCTTCTTGTTTTAAGTAAATGCTTTCGAAGGGGTCGAAACCCCTTACCGCCGCTTTCCACCTTTCGAAGAAAATGGTTTCGAAAGAATTACTTTGTTTTTAAAACTTAGCCACTTCTCTAATGCTTTCGAAGGGTTGGTTTCGACACTATCACTTCTTTACTTAGGAAATAGCTTTTGGAAGAGTGCTTTAGGCTTAGTTGTTTTTTGACCCTTTTGTTCTATTGAAAGTTAAACCCAAAAGGTTTCGAAAGGAATAGTTTCAAATGGTTTCGAAAGGTTATTCCACATATTTTACCTGAACCCAATGCTTTCGAAAGGTTTGTTTATAGAAAAGTATTTAAATGCTTTCAAAAGGTTTTAAATGAAGGTTTTGAAGGGGTGGTTCCCTAATGTTTTTTGAAAGGTTTTAAGTGGAAGGTTTTCAAAGGTTTCAACAAGTATGTTTTGGCCTTCGGCCTAGGTTATAAAGTAAAGCAGCTTACTTGTATCGAAAGTGATACTTTCAATGGTTTTGCAAGGGGTGCTTTCAAAGGTTTTGAATGTTTTCATCAACAATGTTTTGTGTAAAGTATATATAACGTGGCGAAGTGTTTTGAGTAAAGCATAGAATATTTTCCTTGTTTTAAATAAGATTTAAAAAGGGTTAAATCTTTTTGAAAGAAAAGTTTTCAAGGAAAATTTTAAGGGAAGATGTCCCTAAGTAAAATGACTCAGATATTTGAATATTAGATGAGACTGGTATAGGTTCGCGCCCTATACTTCTAGTGTGTAAGGCTTTGTCACAAGTAAGACTAAAATGATGTTACACACGGAAAGGAATATACATAGTGAGGATAGGTTATTGGTGAGCCCGCAAAACCATTAGGATCAGTTGACCATGGGACAACTAAGTTAAGGACAGACCGTCCAGAAGTGGAGTATCTAACAGAAGCTAGATTATTTGTTTATTTTGTTTGGTAGGCCCGAGTCAGCCAAAGGTTAGTAGTTAGTCAAACAAAACTATAGTGCTCGGACAGATAGTCCATTTGTTACCTGATTTGTATGTATACATAATATTTCTTTATTGTTTTAACCGGTTTTGGTTGCAGGATTAAAATCTGCAAAAGATATGTTTTAAAAGTATATTAGTGAGGGGAAACTCGTTTCGCTAAGCGGCGTGGTCTCACTTAATATCAAATAACCCAGATGTGTATAGTATTCTTCACACCAGGCTTTATGTCCGACCCGAAGTATGTTTTTCCCCTTAAACTCTCGGGTGCTCAGAATTGATTTGAGTAGGCTGAGGGTTGAGGATTTTTAGATTTTATTAGGTGGACGAATAAAGCTTCCGGAGACGAGCAGGACGAATAAAGCTTCCGGAGACGAGCAGGATGAATAAAGCTTCCGGAGACGAGCAGGAGGCTGATGCTAGCTATATTTAGGAGTTGTTTTGTTTTATTTCCGTTGTGTTGTATTAAGTCCGTTATGACTATTTAGTACTATGATCATCCAAGGGGGCATCTTCATATGTCGCTGTTGGCATATTTATGTAATAATTATATTTGATCTGAACCTGGGAAACGTTTTTGATTATGTAACTTGGATATAAAATGTTGTTTTAAAATGTAATCAGAAAAGTGTTTTAATCTGCAATGATTTTATTTCATATTCAAGTGCTTCTGATATTATGGATATGATTAGCATTACCGTATTTGGTCACCGGAAGTTAATACTATAGATGACTACAACATCTATAGCACTTAGGTTTAGGCCTCCAGATAGGGATTGTTACAGCTAATCCAAGCCTAAATAAATTTCAATAAATTACGATAAAATAACCATAATTCTTCTCATAGGATTCTCTACAAAACCCTCAAAGGACTTAGCTTGGAATTTGGTTTGGGGTTTCATCTTGGATTTCAATGGAGTAAGGATTTAGGTTTTGGCAATTAGAGCTTGGTTTAGGTGAAAGCAAGGTGAGTGTGATGATTCTCCATATATATTTGAGTGTTAATCTTCATGTATTCATTTATTGGTAATTATATAATTATATGAAGTGATTTGGAGATTGTTTGAGTTAATTTGGGCTTATGTTTATGTTATAAACATGACTATGTTAACTCATTATTTGATTAAGACCTTAATAACTAGTTTTGAAATAGTTATTAATCTAAGAATTTCACTTTTAGGTTTGAATGATTATAAGTGATATAAGATTATAGACTAATTACATGTTACAACTAAGTGCATGTCATAGTTAGCTATAATTAAACTAATTCAAATGGTTTTGAAAATAGTTAGTAAGCTAATTTATCAAGGTCTGAACTCTACACTTATTATTAAAGTGATTATAGTGTTAATGAAACTAAATTAGTATTTATAAATATTGTTTAGTGAAAATAAGGGACACATCCCTAAAATTAAACTTAATACACAAAACATCCTCCTCACAAAAAAAATATAAATTACATCCCTATTTTCAAATACTACAATTTGCTTCCCTACAATACCCCTCTTCTCCATTGCAGCAATGTTGATTCTTCATATATGGATGTTATTCTCACATTCATAATTAAAATTTGCACCCCATTAATTATCAATCTTTAAAACGCAATAACATCTTGTAGAAACGACGGATTAACAAATCGTTTTCACCATTAAATCACAAATTTTATTATCTTTCTAACGAGTGGCATTGTGCATATGTAAAAACAAAGGCAGGACAAGCTATTCGTGGACATTTTTGCAACTATATGCAATAATTGCAGACATGTCTGCAATTATATGCAATAGTTGCATACATTTCTTCAACTATATGTAATAATTGCAGACATATCTGCAATTATACTATATAGTTGAAGAAATGTCTGCAATTATATGCAATAGTTGCAACTGTATGCAATAATTGCAGACTGGTCTACAATTATATCATATAATTGCAGAAATGTCTACAATTATATGCAATAGTTGCAACTGTATGCAATAATTGCAGACAAGTCTGCAATTATACCATACAATTGCATAAATGTCTACAATTATATGCAATAGTTGCAGACATTTGTGCAACTATATGCAATAATTGCAGACATGTCTGCAATCATACCATATTATTGCAGAAATGTCTGCAATTATATGCAATAGTTGTAGATTTGAAGAAAAATCAAAGATGTTTAAAATTTATAGAATTGTCTGCAAATATATGGAATAATTGCACCTTTACTGTTGGTATGAACAGTGGATCTCATTTTAGAGATCATAATTTTTTTGATTTTTTGGTGAAAACGGTATGCTGATCCGATGTTTCTACAGAAAGTTATACGCGTTTGAAATGTTAAAAACGTAAAGGGTATTTGGGTCTTTGTGCGTGCGTGAATTTGAAAACAGGGACCAGAAACTTATTAAAAAACAGAGGAATGTTTTGTGTATTTTCAAACCTTAATAGGGATGTATGCCAAACGCACCCTATTGTTTAAGTAGAATAATGATTTTTATAAGTAAACAAGGTAATTTATAAAATGATATGATATTTGATAAAATAGCAAATGAAGCTCAATTAGTATTTATAAAATGGTTAGATGATTTTATAAATGATGTGTATATTTTGTGAAATGGAAATGAGATTTTATAAGATAGTAAAATGAAGTTTACTTAATTTCAAGTGAGAAAATTAAGTATTCAATGGTTTAAGCTGATTTATGAGCTAATGATATATTTTTATAAAATGGATCTAAGATTTTATAAAATAGTATAAAACCATATTAAACCTTTATTGAAGTGGTTTTTTAAATAAAAGTAAGTTTTGATTTATGTAATAAATGCATTACTTATTTAAATATACATGTATGTATATGAGTATAGGCAAGTATACGTAAACAAGTAGTTGAAGATATATAGCAATCGAAACGTTGTGTGAATTGTAATTAAAACTGTTGTTTGTTTTGTTGTTTATATATGTATGTACGTATACGCATCTGTTTGATTATCTAGAAATATTATTGAATACGAGTTCATTACAAGCATTTCATGTAGCAATAACAACCATTGTGTGCGTTAAATTACATGAAAGTATATCGGGTTGAGCGATCACCCTAGTAAAGACTGTAGTGTGGCTTGAGAAGTTGTTGTGTGTTTGTATATGTGCATTAACGTGCGCAAATAAGTGTATCGACATACGAATAAGCTACACACAAGGTAAGGAAGCTGGGTATGTCAACTCGTCGTGCTAGAGGAAGCTGGGTTGCTATAATCGCCCATTGAACTCTACTCGTGCAAAGAGTGGATTTTGCTGTTGAAATCGGTTTTTGAATACTAATGGAATCCACTACCAAAACGTCAAAAAATTAACCCCGATGGATGTTCGATGTGGTAGGGTCAGGCTTGGGAAGTAAGGAAACCATCGGGTGAAGCATGAGAAGAAATGACATGCAAATCGATGGCCAGAGGGGAGTTTTCTCTGTATCCTAGGCTCAATGCCTGGAAATAGTAGGGTTCGGTTAACTGAATGAAAGGTTCAGTCCACCGAATGTGAGTAAATAGATGGTCAATGGGGAAAGCCCTAAAATAAAAGACTAGGGGATAATCCTCAGTCGACTGAGTTCAAGGGACTGAAACTTCCCCAATTAACTGAATTACGGGGCCAACAAGCAACTTCATGGAACTTCTTCCCCATTCGAGAACGGTTCTTCATGGTGTCTTGGTATGGCTTCGGGAACGATCTTGGCAACTCAGAGAGGCAAGACGCAATGCGAAGCTTGAGATTCGTATATGAATGTTAAGTGATTCCTTTAGAATTGATAACGACTGAACACGGAGTCTGTACGTCAATTGGTTGCACACTCACGTTCGATGAGCATGTACAATCTAATGGAGTGAAATCGTACCTTCGAGGGTTGACCCTGGGGTATGTATTGTTAGATAAATTCTATTGGCCTTATATTAATGACCTTACACAATATTGGACTCATATTAATGGCCATGCATATTATTGGTCTTTTAGCGGAGACCATATGTGTAGATGGATGATGACATGATATCCGTCATCGTCGGTGATAGACGTATTTGATAACGTTTGATGTTATGTTTCGATATACTATCTATACAATATCGGTGTTCCTATGTGGTCCTAACGACATATTACACTAGACACGGGCATTGTTCTCTTTTTGATAGAGGTGTACGCATGTTATCTGACAAGTCCATGATGATGAGGATGGTGGAACGATGATGCCGTCCATGAGTGAAATAAATGGCACCAAAGCTTGCTTCAGAGGGTACAGTGTGGTTCGCATAGGATGACGATCATTTACATGTGGGCTAGATGCCACCAAAGCTTGCTTCAGAGGGTACGTTGTGGCTCATATTAATTTCAAGTAAATAGAGTAGGTCATATATCACCAAAGCTTGCTTCAAAGGGTACAACGAGATCTACAAGAGACCCATCATAGTGGACGTAGCTTGAGGTCTATGGGTACAATTAGTTGCTGACTCTGTTTATCATGGATCCTAGAATGGAATCATTGGATTACGATAAATGTATGCAGTGGACTTAACCTGTAAGAAATGATGGGTATAAATTGTATTCTTTGGTTGTTTTCAATTCTATATTTTGCATACTATTGGTTAGTTGATGTTATAGTTGTTACATTAATTTTCATTACATTCTCCATGATAGACCTATATTATGATCACCCTACTTTTGATGTCGGCTAACTTTATTATAATATGATTTTTACATTTCAGTCACATTATATTAGTTGTGCTTGACTCATTGATTACTAGAGAAGAGCGGGGTATGGTATTGTCCTCTATTTTTTAGCTAGGTTTACTACACTTGTTTATAGGCAGTCCAGATTACCCTTGAGCCATGTTTGTGGAGAGGGTCGGTTGTGATTTAGTAGTTCCTGTTTATTTGAATATAGCTTTAATATACAGTATTTTGAGATAGTTCTCCTCACACCAGGCTTTAAGTCTGATCCGCATTTTGTCTTTGTCTTTTTATGTCATGACAACTCTCGAGTACTCGATTGAGTAGTTTTGGGATTTAGGTGCTTTGGGGAGACGCTAGTAGGATGCACAGCTAGAGCATTTTGAAGGCGTTGCATCAATATTTTAAGATATATACAATATTTTAGTAGTATATAACAGACCTGTTATTTGTATATGTGACTATTATATCAGATATTTATTTATAACTTTATGCTTTTGAAGTTTTTGTATTTTGACTTTCTGTACTGATATTTATTTATCTATTGCTTTAACTAGTTTGGTCTTTTCTACATTGCCATTCTATTCTATTAATCTATATTTAGTATATTATACGTTATCGTCTCGTTGTGAGATCCCATCGTTGTATTGGCTTAGTGTTTTTTTTTCTAAATTTTACCCTGACGATCTGTCTTTTGTGATATTCTAGAGTTTGTCATTGTTTTGAGACGGCGACTTTTGGGTTCCACGAAGGGGTTATTATAGTTGGTATCATAGCTTAGGCTCAACACTTGGACTAAGTAGACCAATTTGAGTTAATCAATCTAGTGAAAGAAGATACATAGAGGGAGTGTACTTGTATTTTTCTACTACATGATATTGTACACATTGCTTGTCTTCTAGACTTGATTTATTTTTTGCCATAATTGCCAAGGTATCATTGTTAGCCTATCAACATGAGTAGATAGAGTGCATGTGTGACTGTGGATAGGTAGTCTAAGATGCTTGATTAGTTCAGAGACTATTTAGCTACCACAAAAGATGTTTCGTCGCCCGTGAACATTTCCATCAGATTGTGGTAGGCGCCAGAAGTGTTATGGCCCTTTGGGTACCAATATTTCTAGCTCCAACAACTATAGAATCTTCGAAGCAGTGCTAGAATTTTTTAGCCTTAGAGGGAATCCATATCTGGGTCCGAAGACTATTGTTGAGACACGGTCTTGAAAACGTGCATGAGAAGGCTTCCGTCGATATAAGTTTAGGGAATGTTCTTTAGGGAAGACTATTTCTCAACATTTGAGAAAGAAAGGCTTTGGCTCGGTAGGATTCAGTGTTTGTGTGGCTGACGACCAGGCCTATGATTTAGAACTTATTCAGGTGTCGTGTTGGTTCTCAGTTCATTTCTGAGATAGAGAAGGGCGTATAGCCTGAGCATTCCATCCATCTTGAGTAGGACAACATGTCGGTGAAGGAGTTTTGACTGATTCAAAATTTTGTTTTTGGGGTTTGAGGGGTTAATGCTCCATTGTTGTGGGCAAAGAGATTTTCTTTAGGGCTTAGGCATTGGTTAAGGGCTCATTGCTTAGCCTTATCTCAGTTAGGGTCTACTTTTGAATATCTCGTAGGGATGGTTCTCCTTAGTGAGAATGCCCACGAGATACCACTGAGGTAATGAAATTGGAAAACCAACCAAAACTCCAACCAAAGCATAAAGGCCATGACACAAGGAAGATCGAGCTTATGCAAAGAAGAAGCTGGCCAAGTATGTTATTCCCATGCATATGGGGAAATTTCGCTATGAGATGTCATCTTGCTAAAGCAAAGCATAAGCACTTCAATTGCGAATGGCTTGATCATTTGAAGAAGACTATCCTACATTTTCAAAGGGTGAGTAAGTGATGACGACTTTTGCCTTTTAGGCATTACTAGGACCTAGTAGGCTTACGACCCAGGAGAATCTGAAGAAACTTTTAGAGTAAGGTATGCTCTATTTTTTGAAACTTACTTATGTTCCTTCTGACACTTGAGCTGTATATTTATTTATTGCTAGTTACTTAATCCTTAGGCTAAACTTGAGACCTTTCATAGTAGGTAAATTCTTTGATAGTCGCCTTAGTTGCAAAGCTAAGGTGATGCAACAAAAAGTACCACCATTCAAACTTGATTCACGAGTTTTCAAGTTGAGCAGGATCGGTCGATGAAGTGTGAATTGGTCTTTTATCCAGGTAGGGTCTAGTGGATGCCCAGTAATGGGCAGACACTGAGCGAATGACTTATGGGCGTTAGCCAAGAGTCATTGTGTTATAATTGTTTTTCTTTCAGTTAGTAATGCTCAAGTGATGGGAGTAATCCCATGTGTCGAAAGGGAAATTTTCTAAAGATTGGTGCATTCACGTGCCAGTTCATAACCTATAGTTTGAGCGTAGAGTTCTTGGTGGTTTGCACCAGTTAGGAAAGGGTTTTTTTCGCAAGATTATGATAGACGAGCACTTGAGTCGGATTCTTGAGATAAATGAGAGATTTCCAAACCCTACCTTAGTCATGGGAGGAGATTTCGGTGGTCAGTTCAAGGGACCGGATCAAAGTTCGCACGGATAGAGTCAAGTGGCCAACCCTAATTTAACAAAGAAATCTTACGAGCAAACAAAGGATTGGAACAGACCCCGTGCCATTAGGATGATCTTTAGTTATTGTAAAATTTTAGTGTAGTATAATTATTATTGCTTGGGATAGTTTAGAAAAGGATTTCTCAACTAATCTTATCGCGATTTGGATAATCTTCTAAGTGAAGAAATGATGTTTGCCAAGACGAGCGTCGTAGTGCACTTAGTATATTATCCTTATTAACATTGTGTGGTCGAGGTGAGTCTGAACACAAGAAAACCCAGGCAATCATTGATCTTCATTTTATGATGATTTAATTAGTATAATTTTCTCTTTTACAGAATGCGTTTTGTTCAAAAGAAAGAGAAAGCAGAGGCATTGATTAGTGGATTGATTCAAGAGTTTTGAGACTCAATGATCATGTATATCATACGAGTTTTCCTTTTTGTACTAGAAGGTGTAGTAGTCATTCATGTATTATATTCACGAAAGAGTTTGCACCACTTAGGTGTTTATTCCTTTTGAATGCTGAACAAACTCATTGGAGATTATGGTTTGACATGCACATTTAACTCATAATGGTTACCGTGCATGTTAGTACAGACTTATTTTAAATATTTCGTTGTTTTGTATCCTTATCATTGCTTGTTGATTTGTTATTGTTTATTGCTTGTTGTTGTTTTCTACTGCTTATGTTTGCTTACTACCGTTTGTTGTTGTGTGTTGGTTGATTTTGTTGTTGACTGATTTTTATTGTTGTTGATTTTTGTTGATTGCTTGCTTGTATAATTAATAATTTATATGCTAGTTATTGTTTCTTATTATTGCTTGCTATGATTTGCTGGTTGCTTGTTGCATGATTGTTGTTTATTGATGTTTGCTATTGTTTGACTATTTCTTGCTTATGTATTTGATTGCTTGTATGGTAGTTATAATTTTACAATTTGAAATAAGATTCGGAAAGTTATAGCGATTGCTATCTTGAATATATCGCATATCATCCATACCCACTAAAGGGTTGGGATGTGATCTATACGAGTCCATTGCCTTTTGATGTGACTTGGAGTCACTAGTATACTTTTATACTAACTCACTTGAGCTTACTATCTAATTGTTTATCGTGTATTACTAGGGTAGTATCGGTTACTATGCTAAGGTTATGCATGTTTGAATTTCTTGTGTGCACAATCCTCTTTATATAGTACAATTAAGTACTTAAAAGCTGATGTATAGCTATTTAAATGCTTATATACTTTGATTGACATTTAAATAATAAGAAGCTTTCTTGAGAGAGCTATCGTTTTTTGAGAATGTAGTATGACGTAGGTCATCGCATATTTCCTAGTGTGAGATACATTATAATTTGGGAGTTTCTGTGATGTTGATAGCATAAAGGAAGGTACTATTATGATTTTCTGAAACTGAGATTCGAGAAGTTTGGTCAGTCTTGTTACTTTCTCATACTCATGGGAATTTCGAGGATGAAATTCTTCTAAGGAGAGGAGAATGTAACATCCCATAATTCTAATGGTCGAACATTCAAATGTTTAATTTAAATATGTAATCGTTAAGTGATGGAACTCTTTTTATACTTGACATTTACAAATGAGCGAATTGTGACTCGATACAACTATAGTTGAGTTCGCTTTTTTGACATAAGTAAAATGAGTATAAATTTGTCTGTGTTTGGAGTCGATGAATTTCAAGGATGAATAGTGTTTTCATGAGAAAAGAAATGGACTTGGGCTAGGCCCATGAGTTAGCATATAAGTTAACGCACACTTCATTTTTTTTCATTCATGTTTCATTCCTCTCTACTTCCCTAATTTCTTTCATAATTACCTCCTAACCCCCTAACCCTAGATCCACTAATCCAAGCCCGAATAAATTCCGATAAAATAACATAATTCTTCTCAAGGGATTCTCTACAAAACCCTAAAGGAATTATCTTGGAATTCGGTTTGGGGTTTCATCTTGGATTTCAAAAGAGCATGGATTTGGGTTTTGGCAATTAGAGCTTGGTTTAGGAGAAAGCAAGGTGAGTGGGATTGACACTCTATAAATATTTAAGTGTTAACCTTCATATTTTTGTTTATTGATAATTATAGAATTATATGAAGTGGCTTGGAGATTATTTGAGCTGATTTGGGCTTATGTTTATATCATAAACATGATTATATTAACTTGTTAATTTTTTAAAATCTTAATAACTTTTTTTGAAAATAGTTAGTAACCGAAGAATTTCATTTTTAGGTTAATTGAATTATCATAAGTGATATGGTGATAGATTATGGACTAATTAAATGTTACAACGATGTACCTATCATTATTTAGCTATAATTAAACAAATTCAAATGATTTTGAAAATAGTTAGTAAGCTAATTTAGCAAGTTTTGAACAGTTCACTTATTATTAAAGTGATTAGAGGGTTAACGAAGCTAAATTAGGATTTATAAATATTGTTTAAGTAGAAGAATGATTTTTATAAGTAAATAATGTATTTCATAAATTGATATGATATTTTATAAAATAGCAAATGAAGCTCAATTAGTATTTATAAAATGGTTAGATGATTTTGTAAATGAAGTATAGATTTTGTAAAATGGAAATGAGATTTATAAGATAGTAATATGAAGTTTACTTACTTTTAAGTGAGAAAATTAAGTGCACAAAGGTTTAATTTGATTTATGAGCTAATAATATATTTTTATAAAATGGGTGTAACATTTTACAAAATAGTATAAAACCATATTAAACATTTATTAAAATGATTTTGTAAATAAAAGTAAGATTTGATTTAATAATAAATGAATTACTTATTTAAATATACATGTATGTATATGAGTATGGGTGAGTATACGTATACGTGTATTTGAAAATATATAGCAATCGAAAAGTTTTGTGAATTGTAATTATAATTATTGTATGTTTGGTTGTTTATATATAAATATATATATATATATATATATATATATATATATATATCTATGTGTGCGCGCACGCGCAATTGTTTGATTATCTAGAAATATTATTAAATACAAGTTCATTGTTGGCATTCACGTAGCCATAACGACCATCATGTGCATTAAGTTACGTGAGAGTATACCGAGTCGAGCAATCGTCCCAGTAAAGTCTAGAATGTGACTTGAGAAGTTGTTGTGTATTTGCATAAGCATGTATGCATTAGCGTGCATGAATTAGTGTATCGACACACGTATAAGCTACGAACATGGCAAGGAAGCCGGGTGTGCCGTCTTGGCATGTTAGAGGAAGCTGGGTTGTTATAATCGTTCGTTGAACTCTACTCACGCAAAGAGCGGATTTTTGTGTCGAAACTGGTTTTTGAATACTTATGTAATCCACTACCAAAATGTCAACAATAAATGCCGGTGGAAGTTCAATGTGGTAGGGTTAGGCTGTAGAAGGAAGGCAACTCATCAGGCGAAGCATTAGAAGAAATGACATGCAAATAGATGGCCGAAGGGTCATTTTTTCCTGTCCCAGGTTCACTGCCTGGGTACGGCAGGGTTCAGTCGACTGAATGTTAGTAAATAGATGGTCGATAGGGAAAACCCCAAAATAGAAGACTAGGGGATAATTCTCTGTCAACTAAGTTCGGTCGACTGAAACTTTCCCATATTAACTGAATTATGGGTCCAACGAGCAACTTCGGAGAACTTCTTCCCCGTTCAAGCGCGATTCTTCTTGGTGTCTTTGCATGAATTCGAAGAGGCTTTGGGCTACTCAGGGAGGTGAGACACAAGGCGAAGCTTGAGATTCGTACATGAATGTTAAGTGATTCCTTTGGAATCGATAATGGCCGGATACGGAGTTGGTACGACAATTGGTTGCACGATCACGTCCAACGAGCATATACTATCGAATGGAGTGAATTCGTACCTTTGAGGTTTGACCCTGGGGTACGTATAGTTAGATAAATTGTATTAGTCTTATGTTAATGACTGTACATAGTATTGACCTTATATTAATGGACATGCATATTATCGGTCTTTCTGTAGAGACCACACATATAGATAGACGGTGACGAGATATCAATCTTTATTGGTGATCCACATATCTGATAACGTGTGATGTTATATTTCGATACACACACACACATATGGTATCAGTGTTCCTTTGTGATCGGAAGGTGTTTTACACAAGACACGAAGTCGTTCTCTTTTTGATAGAGGAGTATATAGGTTATTTGAGAAGTTCATGACGATGAGGAAGGGGAACGATGAAGTAATCCATGAATGAACTAGATGTCACCAAAGCCTTCTTCAGAGGATACAGTGTGGTTCACAGAGGATGATGATCATTTATGAGTGGGCTAAATGGCACCAAAGCTTGCTGTAGAGGGTACGGTGTGGCTCAAATAGATTTCAAGTAAATAGAGTAGGTCATATTTCACCGAAGTTTTCTTTAGAAGGGACGATGAGATCTACACGAGACCCATCACAGAGGATGTGGCTTGAGATCTATGGTACAATTAGATGCTGACTTTATTTATCTTGGATCCTAGAAGGGAATCATTGGATCACGATAGATGTCCATAGTGGATTTAACCCATTAGAAATGACGGGTATCAATTTGTATGCTTTGGTTGTTTTCAATTATATATTATGTGTACTGTTGGTTGGTTGATGTTATAGATTTTTACACTAGTTTTCATTGCATACTCCATGATAGACCTATATTATGGTCACCATACTTTTGAATGTTGAGTTTCCTTTATCATAGTATGATTTTCAGGTTTCAGTCACATTATATTAGTTGTGCTGACTCGTTGATTATAGGTGAAGAGTAGGTTATAGTAGATGCCTTATTTTTGAGATGGGCTTACTGTACTTGTTTATAGATAGTTTGGATTACCCCTGAACCACGTTTGTTGAGAATGCCGACTATGATTTAGTAGTTCCAGTTTATTTGTATATAGCTTCAATTTATAGTATTTTGAGATGGTTCCCTCACACCAGGCTTTAGGTCTGACCCTCGTTTTGTCTTTATCTGTTTATGTCATGACAACTCTTAGGTACTCGATCGAGTAGTTTTGAGCATCAAGTGCTTTGGGGATATGCTAGCAGGATGTACAATTGAAGTATTTTGGAGGTGTGGCATCGATATTTTTAGATATATATACTTTATATTTTAGCAGTACATGACAGACATGTTATTTGTATATAAGACTATTGTATGAGATATTTATTCAGAACTTCGTTCTTTTGGAGTTGTTGTATTCTGATGTTTTGTATTGATATTTATTTATCGGTTGTTTCCGTTAGTGCAGTCCCTTATATATTTTCATTATATTCTGTTCATGTATATGCGGTATACTATATGTTTTTGTCTCATTGTGAGATCCTATCGATTTCTTGGTTTAGAGTTTTATTTCAAATTTTACCTTCTTTTGTGATGTTGGGGAGTCTGCCGTTGTTATGAGATGATAACTTTTAGGTTTTATGAAGGGTAGGTTTTTACAGAAATCCTCTTAGAGCTTTTAAAATTTTAGGTAATACCTAATCTAAAAATACCTGCATTTTGCTTGAATCTATAACTACACCTTAGATAGAAATAACATGCCCCAAGTGCTCAATTGTTTCTTTGGAAAAATTTCATTTAGATAGCTTGATTACTAACTTGTTTTGCTTCACGACCCAGAAGGTTATATGAAGATGTTCAAGATGCTCAGTCTATATCAGCCTATATATTAGTATATCATCAAGAAAATACAAATTTTCTTAGGTATTATCTAAAGACATCATTCGTATGGGCCTGGAGGGTAAAAAGGGCATTAACTAACCCAAAAGGCATAACCGGAAATTCATAATTCCCTTCATAATTCTTGAAGGCAGACTTATGTATGTCATGCTTAAACATTATAATCTGATTATACCCAGACCATAGATCTAGTTTAGAGAAGTACTTAGATCCATGTAGCTCATCAAACAAATCTACAAACAAAGGAATAGGAAATTTGCCCTTTGTTATTTATGAATTGAGACTTCTATAGTCAATACAAAGCCTCGATGTCCTATTTTCTTTCTTACCATGACAACTAGAGATGGAAAAGAGTAGCTACTATGCTTGATTATTCCACATTCTAATAGTTCCATGACAATTTTCTCTAACTAATTTTTGATGTGATATGAGTGTCTATAGGGTTTTAGACATATTGGTTTGGAGCGTGGTAGTAAGAGAATTTTGTGATCGTGGATTCCTTTAGGGGGTAGTCTGGAAGGGTTTCAGGTAATTTCTGGATAGAACTGTAGAAATCTTTAAATTTCTTATGGTTAGGAGGAGTGTTCTTTGCTTCTAGAATGAGTTGGGAACATAGCATCATGGAAATCTGCCTAAGTGCGCTTTCCTTACTCATTTCTTTCCTATTAACTACTTTCTTTCCATCTTGCTAGAAGCCATGCCTTATATAGAGTTTATTATTGTAGTGGAACTTCACTTGCAGTTGCTCTAGACGAAGGGAAATCTCACCTAGATTTTTCATCCACTATGCTCTAAGCACCACTTGACATCCTTCTAATGGAAGTAAGATCAAGTAGTCTACATGCATCTTACACCCATGATACTTAAGAAATACATAATTGCATACCCTATATCTTGTCAACTTCTCACCACTGGCCACTATCAACTCATATGTTTTTGAGTTATCAACCTTCGACCGTAATTTCTTGGCTAACTCATAATTAATGAAACTTCAAGTTGACCTAGAATCAAAGAGAATTTGGACTGGTCTTCCTTGTTTAATTCCTTTCACCTTGATAGTTGACAATGTAGGGATTCCATATATAGCTTGTAAAGTTATTGATAATGTTTGTCATGTTATATTTTCTAGTTCTTGCAGTTCATTAATATTCTTGTTCGCTTGATCTTATTCATCTTGCAATGGCATTACTCCTAACACGTATACTCTAGAATTTTTGCATTTTTGATCTTTATGCCACTTTTCCTTATAACCGTAACATAAATTTTGCCTCTTATTTCAATTAATTGACTAGGAGTTAACCCTTACTTCTTGCCAATATCTCTAGATGAGTTCCTCTCCAGTCTATAGTGTTAGAGTGAGGGTTAGGATTAGGGTTTTTGAATATTGTTTTATAAGCCTGCAACATTTCTTGCTGATTGTTTAATGGTTCTTGGTGAAGGAATGTGAGTTCTTGAAGTGGTAACAAGGATTTTTGGGCCTTGTTGATGCAGCGGAAAATAACAGAAATGAATACAATGATGAAAGTAGCAATCGGTGGATTGAAAATACCAAACGCCCAAATCCGTTGATCTCAAAGATACCGGATTCTAGCTATCTTCGTCACGTTGATCGCGCACGATGCCGTGAAAGAAGATCTACAATTCTTCGAACGTTGATCAAGCGCACTTGATTCCGTGAATTGGCTTCAACAATCATTGGTTCGAGCGCACTCGAATGCCGAAGGTGGAGATAGGAGATAACACTCAACTACCAATTTCAAAGTGGCACAAAGCACACAAACAAAGTTTTATTCAAAATCAACTAACTCTTACAAATGACGCAACGCCCATATTTATAGGCAGTTTACAACACAGCATAACATTCACAACCTAACAGGCGGCCGACGTACGACTTACGGCCTAGTATAGGTCGTTAACGACCTAACAAACACGTTACAACAACAACACACGACTTACAGTATTTACAACACAAACGACTTAACATACATGCGACTCAACAAATACCACATAACATCAATATAGTGAACGACTTAACAACAGAACACAAGTCGCGATCTACGCAACACAACACATACGCGACTTAAGACTCACGCGACCTAACAACATACGACACCAAGCGACTTAACCAACAGCAGCTTGCTTCATGTGGCATAAGGTCGTTATCTTGCTTGAGCGACCTAAAGAAATGGCTTCTGGAAATCTTCGAGCGACCTAAACAAACATTACTGCTTCATGAACTAGTGTCTAACGAGTTAGCAACCTAAAGTTGAGCGACTTATCATAGGTCGATGGTTCCCCTTTCCCTGCATAACTCGCTTCACCGCACAACCTTGATGCCTCGCTAGGTCGTAACTCGCTGCGCGACTCAACACATAGGTCATTGGCGGTTGACGTTGCATCTCCTTCTTCTCTTATCTCGCTATTCTTCACCCCGTTAGGTCGCACGCGACTTAACAGCTCGTTAGGTCGTTCGCGACCTAAGACTACATCAGGCTGGGCTGCATCATCCTCCCCTGGTTGGGAAAAATTCATCCTCGAATTTAAAAGTTCTTCCCCATTGGATTGTTCATCTCCATAATAAGGTATAAGATGTTTAACATTAAACACGTCAGAAGTGTACACATCCTCCGGCAGCTTCAACCTATAAGCATTTTCATTGATCCGTTTCACAATCTTTACAGGACCAATCTTTCGAGCTTTAAGTTTATTGTATGCTCCCACTAGAAAACGATCCTTCGTTAGTACAACATATACTAAATCTCTTTCATTAAATTCAACACTTCTTCACTTCAGATCCGCAGATCGTTTATACTTCTCATTCGTCTTCTCCAATCGTTCCTGAACGATTCTATGTCATTCTATCAAACCATCAACGAAATCAGCAGCCCGCTTAACTGTCCCCTTTGGTTGTGGCACTGTCGTTAAATCCAACGGCCCCTTTGGCAAGCTTGAATATACAATCTGAAATGGACTGAAACTCGTGCAACGGTTGATAGCATGATTATGGGCAAACTCCGCTTGACATAACTTCATATCCCAACTCTTCAGATTAACCTTCACAAGACATCGCAACAAATTTCCCAGGGATCTGTTAACAACTTCAGTCTGTCCATCCACAAACTCAGCCAAAAATGACTCAGAAATCTGGTATCTCTGTCCGAAACTATAGATTTTGGTAAACCATGTAAGCGATAGATCTCCCTAAAGAACAACTGTGCCACATGAACTGCATCTGCCGTCTTCTTACAAGCAACAAAATATACCATCTTCGAGAAACGGTCCACCACAACATATATAGAGTCATTTCCCCGTTGAGTCCTCGGTAAACCCAACACAAAATCCATGCTTACATCAACCCATGGTTTTGTAGGAACAGGTAAAGGCATATACAATCCCGCATTTGTAGCTGTCCCTTTCGAAACTTGACAAACATGACATCTTCGCACAAACTTTTCAACTTCATGCTTCAACGAAGGCCAATAATAAGACTGAGAAATCAACTGCAAAGTACAATCTCTACCCACATGACCTTCCTCATGCAACTCCTTCACGATCTTCATTCGTAAGCTGCACTCTGGTATGCACAATCGATTCCCCTTAAAAAGAAAACCATCCACCAACACATACTCATCTGTCTTCCCTTTATTGACTTCATCCATAACCTTAGCAAAGTACGGATCATCAACAAACAATTCTGGCAATACATCAAACCCTATCATCTCAACCTTCATTGTAGTCAACAAATGATTCCTTCGACTCAATGCATCTGCCACGCGATTCGTAATTCCCGACTTTTGTTTCACAACAAATGTAAATTGTTGCAGCTATGCAATCCACGAGGCATGCCTAGTTGAAATTTTCTCCTGTCCTTGCAGATGTTTCAAAGCTTCATGATCAGTATATAAAACAAATTCTTTATGAAACAAATAATGTCTCCAATGTTTCACAACTTGCACGATAGCATAGAATTCCACATCATATGTATTATATCTCATCTTGGCTCCCGAAAGCTTCTCACTGAAATATGCAATTGGTCGTCCTTTCTGACTCAACACCCCTCCAATCCCAACTTTAGATGCATCAGTATGTAACTCAAACAACAACTGAAAATCTGGTAATACTAGAATTGGTGCTGTCGTAAAAAGTTCCTTGATCCGCTCAAAAGCAAATCCTGCTTCCTCTGACCATGAAAATTGCTTCCCCTTCATACAATCAGTAACTGGTGCCATCACGCTACTGAAGTGTGGAATAAATCTTCGGTAGAATGAAGCTAAACCATGAAAACTTCTAACTTCTGTTATCGTCCTAGGTTGTGGCCAATTTCTGATTGCTTCAACTTTATTCTGATCCACCTGTATACCTCCTTCTGATATAACATATCCCAAAAATAAAACACTATGCATCATGAATACGCATTTCTTCGTTGCAGCATAAAACTGTTCCTGTCGCAGTATCATCAACACTTCTCTCAGATGATGCAAGTGTTCTTCTGGGCTTCCACTGTATATCAGTATATCATCAAAATACACCACCACGAACTTCCCAATAAATGGTCTAAAGATCTGATTCATCACCCGCATGAACGTACTAGGTGCATTCGAAAGACCAAATGGCATAACCAGCCATTCATATAATCCTTCTCTCGTTTTGAATGTTGTCTTCCATTCGTCCCCTGATCTAATTCGAATCTAATGATAACCACTCTTAAGATCAATCTTCGAAAAGATTACAGATCCACTGATTTGATCTAACAGATCATCAAGCCTCGGCATCGAAAATATGTATCTGACAGTTATTTTGTTGAGTGCCCTACTATCCGTACACATCCTCCACGAACCATCCTTCTTCGGCACTAACAATGCTGGTACAGCACAAGGAATTAAGCTCTCTTGTATGCGCCCTTGTTCAAGCAATTTTTCCACCTGCCTTCTCAACTCCTCATGTTCCTTTGGACTCATCCTGTAATGTGGTTTATGTGGTAACACAGCTCCTGGAACAAGATCTATTTGGTGTTGTATGTCCCTTAATGGTGGCAACTCCGTTGGCAGCTCTTCAGGAAATACATCGTCAAATTCTCCCAGCACTGGCTTTACTTCTTCAGGAATTTCAACCACTCCATTACTCTCACGTCCAATCAACAAAAATACTTCAGGCTCCTCTTCTACTTCCTTAACAAACTCCTTCAAAGATAGCAAGGTTTTAAGTTCTTCAATCTCCTCCAGCTTGCTTTCTTCTTGTTGTCGCTTCTTGGGAACTAAAGTGATTTTTGTGCCTTCGAACATGAAACTATAGCTGTTGGTACGTCCATCATGTTGCACAGCTCTATCATACTGCCATGGTCTCCCCAACAACAAATGGCATACATCCATATCCACAACATCACACCAACACTATAACAAAAACACATTTTCACAACTGCCAAAAACAGTTGTAATAGGTCTATTACAACGGACAGCCGTCCGTCGTGATATCCAGAGTTGTAATAGAGCTATATTTTTTTACAACTGTCTTTGCTAGTTGTTAAATAATTTTTTACAACTGCTCATCGCAGTTGTAAAAAAGTCTTTCACAACTGCCAGTGGCAGTACTGCAAGTTGTAAAAAAAGTCTTTTACAACTGTAAATCATAGTTGTATAAAGGTCTTTTACAATTGTTTTTGCCCGTTGAAATAGAGTATTTTGCAACTGTTTTTGCCCCTTGCAATAGTATTTTTTGCAACTATTTTTGCCCCTTGCAATAGTATTTTTTGCAACTATTTTTGCCTGTTGCAATAGAATCTTTTGCAACTACTTTTTTCAGTTGTTAAAAAGTCAAACGAGAAAAAAAACTACTACAATGCACTTGTAAATTTAAAACTAATTTGCAATTGAAACCAAAATATTATACTAATAACAACCATATTCATTCATATTTATTAAAAATAACAAAAAGAAATTCATATGTCAAAATACCAAAAAGATTCATGTATTTACACCATTCATAAAGTTTTACATAGTTACAAAATATCATATTCAAGCCTAAACTAACACAACATGTAGTACATAATAAAAATAACATCGTATTCATCTATAACCTTGGTACTTAATCCTTTGAGCCCTCCGAGTGGCACTTCTGCAACTGTAACCAAAGAGTAAAGTTCTTTTGCATCTTCTTCTTCATTTCCAAGAAATCCTTACATGGGCTCAAATTTAGGAATACAACAAAAATAACTTTTTCTTGCTTTCTGAATCAACAAAAATATACGCGCATTATCTGACTATTTCGAGTGTTCTTTTGATTTGTGCAAGTGATCAAAACTTGCACAAACCCACTCACTTGTATCCCAAAATAACGTTTTCGACGGTTCTCTGTAATCTAAGATAAGAGAAAATATTCTTGAAAGAAAGTGATTCAACCACGCCACGCCACGGTAATACATCTATACAACTTATAATAGTACTCGCACTATACACTTGTACAGTAAGAGAATGACATGATATAAATGTAACATGCAAGCAATAATGACAGCCATAACCGCCTGATATTTAGCTTCATATGTATAGCTACATGCAAGACAATGAGAGATTCACATAACCCTACCATATGACCCTGGGCAAAAATGTATATTGCAGATCATCTATTTGAGTTTAATTAAGAAAAAAGGACTTCACAACAACAATTTAAATTAACAAAATAAAATTCCACAAGAGGAAAACTGTAACAAATGCCTTTAATTTCTATCTGCAAGGTAAAAAGTGCATGAAAACAAGTTTTAATACCATTGATGCAACATGGATATATGGTAACAAATGCAGATTATCACTTACTACCATTTTCTTACTCATTCCTACATGTATTTCACGTTTCATGAACTACACACTTGGGCCGCATGCGAGAAAAGCAGTAACCTGGGCTTTGAATTGTATATGGCGGTCCATGTAATGATTAAAGAGATAACGAATTCATTAGTAGATAGGATGCAAAACCGACAATATGGTTGGGCTTAGGAATGTGCAGCTGCAGCTGAAAAACTGCAGTTGCAACTGTAGTTGCAAAGTGCACTTAAAACAGCAGTTTTGCAAAACTGTAGTTTGCAAAGTTGCAAACTGCAGTTGCAAAAATTCTTGGTTTCATCAATTAATTAGCTACAAACTTGGTTTGAATTTTGTGGTTAATCCATATTCATATTGGACAAAGTTGAATTTAACTTGGAAATTCTTGGATGGCATGATCAATTTTTGATATTTTCTCTGGTATGAATTGCATATACAACAAGTTGATATATTAACCTACAAAGCAAAATAGAAGTTTAAAACTGCCATCAAAATTAACCTACAAAGCAAAATTAATCCACCTGCCTCAAATTTACGAATTCAACATATCCAAACACTGACAAAAATGTTTAATGAATCATAATAATAATCACAATTATTACGTACACAAAACAAAAACAAAAAATATGCTGATGCACTTAAAAAACAATACTTGCCTTTAACATCGCTGGGTAGATAAATAGAAAGTATCCAATGCAAGACCTGGGTTGAAAGAATTCTCCAAAAAATTGCTATATGAATCAACAGAAGTTAAATACATGCAAGGTAATAAATAATACCAGCAATAGGTACTGAATCTCCCGTCCTAGTCAGATCTGATTATAATTAGCATAATCATCACACCTGAAAATAAATTAAGCTAAGAAATGCAACTTTACACATTTCATATTTTTCACACTTTATATGATAATTGGTCTTTCAAATGGAAGGAAATTTACATGATGGTGAGGGGAAATAAGAAACTCCAATGCTTTGCTGCCTGAATCCACAGTGGTAACTGTACAAAATCAAAATTAGATTACATTAGAGCAATGAAAAATCAGATTAAATGGGCGCCTGTAGTGAATTTGTCATATGAAAGAAAGTGCCTTGAAAAGATGAAGTCTTGAGCAATCCTTCAATGAGTTTTCTATCCAATACGTTGTCATCAACAGCAAGGACATGATATTGAGACTCAGCACAAATTGCCATTGGAATCTAGAAGAGGAATACTTTGACAGAAAAAATCGAGAATGAAATAGTAATGAAGAAGAAGAAAGTTAATGGTGGTTTGGATTTACTGTATTGAAATTGAAGCGGGTATAGATTTATGGTGATATGAGAGTGGTCCAAAATGACAAATCTAAGAAAATCACAACTACTTGCAAAGAAAGATCCGACCAGATTTTCTCCAGATCTTGTAACTGTCATTGTGCATAGAGTTAGAGACTAGAGAATGACTAGACGAGATCGTCGTAGTAAATGAGCTCGCGGCGGAGGTCGAGGTCGAGTGGAAGTGTTAGATCTGAGGTTTCGCATTTGTATGGGATGGTGATTTTTTGGAAGAGGATGTGCTGGGAGGGAAGTGAAGGGTTTGCGGTTGAGTTAGATTTCTATTTGGAAGAAGGAGGCAAAAATAATTAGGGGAAAATTTAGGTTTGGAGCCAAATATTTGACGTTGGAGCCAAACTGAAAATTTCGTAAAATATATAGTTTATTACAACTTTCCTGGTGAAAGCGTTGTAAAATGGTGTAAAGAGGATGTTTTGTACAATGTTTTTTCAAAAAACGTTGTATTAAGCTATATTTATAATTATTAAAAATTACTTAATATTTGTTAATTATAACTATATTGCTATTATTTCTTAATTATAATTTAATATTAGTTATTAAACATTAATTACAATTATTAAATATTAAATAAAATTATCAATTATAATTATTAAATATTAAATACTAAATAATAAATATAACTTTTTAACTATTAAAAATTACCCATTGATCATTAATTATTAATTAACAAAATATAACTTCTTAACTAATTCAATAGTTTACTTCTTAATTATAATTGAATACTAATTATTAATGCTAATTCTTATGTATATATTATTAGTTATCAATTACTAATATAGTATTTATTAAACATTAATTATTATTATTAATTATTAATAATTTACTAAATATACTACTAACTAGTAAATTAATTATAATTATTAAATATTAAATAAGAAAATATAATAATCATTAAATATTAATTATTAAAACAATAAACTTTAAATATTTTATATAAATTTCAATTACTGAATGTTAATTATTTAATGTTAAATATTAACTATTAATTATATTTATTTATTAATTAATATAATTAATAAATATAAAATGTAATTTACTAATTATTAATAATTAAATATAATAAATTATTGAATATAAAAATAATTAATAATTACATATTGTCATTAGTAATTATAAATTATTTATTAATAATCATTAATTATAATAAATTACTAATCATAAATTATTAATCACTCAATATATTACTAAATAGTAAATTAATTATTATTTATCGATTATGATATATTAAATATTAAACTATAGTTAATTAATAAATAATAACTATTATAGTAATAGTAATTACTAATCATTAATTATTAATTACTGAATATATTACTAAATAGTAAATTAATCAATAATTAATGATTGTTAATTATCAATTATGAAATTATAATAATGTACTGAATAATAATTATTAAAATTGTAAATTAATTAAATATTAAATATTAAACTTTGCTTATTAAATATTAATTATTTAAAGTTAATTATTAATTATTTAATAGTAATATTTAATGTTAACTATTAATTATTAATTGTATTTATTAATTAGTAAATGTAATTAATAAATATTATATGTAATTTACTAATTATTAATATTTAATTATAATAAACTATTAAATATAAAAAATAAATTATTGATTATTGGTAATAATTAGTAATTATGAATTATTTGTCTATAATCATTAATTAGTATAAAAAATGTCATATATAAGTTGAATTTTATAATTATTATTTATAAATTATTAATTAAGTATTATTGGTTATTAATTACAAATTATTAATTATCATAATATTTAAAGCAATAGTAAATATATTCAAAATAATTAATGTAATTCGGTATTTAATATTTATTTTTTATTTGTTATTAATTATTATTATTATTTTAATTAATTATTGATTATTATTTTTATAATTTAATATTGATTATTAACTTTTATTATTATTTAATATTGATTTTTAAATTTTAATTTATTATAAAATTATTATTATATATTAATTATTAGTTACTATTATTTAATAGTAATTATTATTTATAAATTATTATTATTTATTTATTTATTATTAATACATAAATTATTGATTATTTTTTATTAGTTATTTAATTATTAATCATTATGTATAAGTTATCGACTGTTAATTATTAAATATTCAATGGCAATTTTTGAAAACTAATTACTATTTATTAATTATTAAGTATTAATTATTTAATAGTGATTATTGGTTATTAGTATTAATTATTATTAATTTTTAAGGTTATTATTAAATATTCTTTTTTATTAATTATTTAATAATAATAATTATTTATTAATTATCGGATAGTGATTATTAATATTAATTATTCAATTTTCTAATTAATTATTATTATTTAATAGTAAATATTAATTATTAACAAAAAAATATTCATTGTTAATTACTAACTACTAATTATTAAGTATTATTATTTAATTATAATTATTAATTAATTATTACAATGGGCAAACGAAAAAGATTGTAATAGACATTTATTACAAATGATAAAAAAAGAGTTGTTAAAAATAGATATCTATTACAATTGGCAAATGAAAAAGGTTGTAATAGGCATCTATTACAACTGACAAAAATGAAAAGTTGTTAAAAATTGGTATCTATTACAACTGGCAAAGAAGAAATGTTGTAATAGGCATCTATTACAACTGGAAAAATAAAAGAGTTGTTGAAAATAGGTTTATCACAACATTTTGAAAAAAAGAGTTGTAAAAAACCTTTATTACAACTGCCATTTTTTGGCAGTTGTAAAAATACAGTTGTAATATGGTCTTTTTGTTGTAGTGCAAATTTCATCTTTGTATTTCTTCCCAATCGAAAAATTAACACAAGCTCTTCGTCCAACCTTCACCTCCCCACCTTTTCTCAACCAAGCTAGCTTGTAAGGTTTCGGATGCTTCTCAGTCTTTAATGCCAACTTCTTCACAGCCTCGGTAGAAATGATGTGATCACAGCTGCCCGCATCAATACCAAACTTACAAACCTTCCCCAGAATAGTGCACGTTGACTGAAAAATGTTGCTCCTCAACTAGCTAGAATCATCCTCTTGCTTTGGTGTTAAACAAGATCTCCTCATCATTAATGAATACCCTTCATCTCCCGACACTTCTTCTTCCTCCTCAACATGTGGTGAATTAGAACATTCAGCTTCTACATCCTCATCCTCAACCTCAGCTGCCATTGCTCGCTTCTTTGGCTTTGGACATTCATTGCTTTTGTGACCAAACTCCTGACAATTGAAACATTTGATACCACTACTGACCTTGGTCTTAGCAACTTCACTAACAACCGGTTTTGCAACAGCATAGGAAACATTCGCATTGCCACTAGCCCCTTTCATTTGATTGTTGGAATTTGTAAACACACCACCACCTCTCCTACCTTGCTTCTCCCAAGCTAGAGCTTTTTGATGTGCTTCAGCAACAGATCTGGGATCAAACATATTCACCATATCTTGAATCTGCATTCTCAACCGTCCAACAAATCTAGTGGTCAACTATTCCTCCGTCTCCATGATGTCATTTCGAGCAATCAGTTGATAAAACTCATCAGCATAATCATTAATAGTCTTCGTCCCCTGTCTCAAGTTCTGCAAGCACTGATACATAAGTGACTAATAATTATAAGGTAAGAAAGTAGCTTTCATTAACTTCTTCATCTTATCCCATGTAACAATCTTTGACTTCCCCATTCTCTCCCGTGTAAGTTTAGTTTGTTGCCACCATGCCATAGCTCTTCCTCTCAAACGAGTAGCAACCAACTTAACTCTTCGATGCTCAGGAACCTCTTTGAGGTCAAAAATCTCTTCAACATTAGATAACAAATCAAGGAATTCTTCAGCTTGCATACTACCCTTGAATTCTGGAATTTCAGTTTTCATCCCCGACTCCCATCGTCGATCATCTTCTACATCCCGATATGCATTTCGTACTTGGTCTTGATCCCGATAATGAATATTACTTCTATCACTCTCTTCATCATAATCACGTGTACTTCGGTATCGATCTCGACCATCAACATCTCTTCGATCACGCATGTCTCTTCTACTATGTCTTTCATCATCACGATATGGATCATTCTCAAACTCACGTTGAGTTCTTCCTTCTTCATCTCGAAATTCATGGTGATCTCTTCTTGTTGAAACTGATGACTCTCTTCTATCTCGAACAGATTGTGGCGACACCCTCCTCGCTTCCGTAACCGATGGCGAAACTTTGTTTCCTCCATGGTTCGAGTCTGGCGACCTTCTCCTTTGACTTTGATTCATATCAATCATCAATTTCTCCAATCTACCAATACCTTCATCCAACTTCTCATTGAATTTATTGCTAATGCGTTGTTCCATTTGTTCAGCATCTCCTCTTTTGTACAAATCTTCAACATTTTGATGACGGTTAGCTCTTCTCGGCGGCATTGTCAAATGAAACAATCTTCAACTTAACTCAAATCTTTGCACACGGCATGCACTTAGCTCGCACGGCTCTAACACTTCAAGAACTTCAACTAGCTCGGCCTAAACTTAATTGGCTCGGCTTGAACTCTTCAAACTCTCCTCCTTGACTCCAAGACTCGGCTTAGCTATGATTGGCTAAGTCTAGCTCTGATACCAAATGATGCAGCGGAAAATAACAGAAATGAATACAACGATGAAAGTAGCAATCGGTGGATTGAAAATACCAAACGCCCAAATCCGTTGATCTCAAAGATACCGGATTCTAGCTATCTTTGTCATGTTGATCGCGCATGATGCCATGAAAGAAGATCTACAATTCTTCGAACGTTGATCAAGCGCACTTGATTCTGTGAATTGGCTTCAACAATCGTTGATTCGAGCGCACTCGAATGCCGAAGGTGGAGATAGGAGATAACACTCAACTACCAATTTCAAAGTGGCACAAAGCACACAAACAAAGTTTTATTCAAAATCAACTAACTCTTACAAATGACGCAACACCCATATTTATAGGCAGTTTACAACACAGCATAACATTCACGACCTAACAGGCGGTCGACCTACGACTTACGGCCTAGTATAGGTCGTTAACGACCTAACAAACACGTTACAACAACAACACACGACTTACAGTATTTTACAACACAAACGACTTAACATACATGCGACTCAACAAATACCACATAACATCAATACAGTGAACGACTTAACAACAGAACACAAGTCACGATCTACGCAACACAACACATACGCGACTTAAGACTCACGCGACCTAACAACATACGACACCAAGTGACTTAACCAACAGCGGCTTGCTTCATGTGGCATAAGGTCGTTATCTTGCTTGAGCGACCTAAAGAAATGGCTTCTGGAAATCTTCGAGCAACCTAAACAAACATTACTGCTTCATGAACTAGTGTCTAACGAGTTAGCGACCTAAAGTTGAGCGACTTATCATAGGTCGCCGGTTCCCCTTTCCCTGCATAACTCACTTCACCGCACAACCTTGATGCCTCGCTGGGTCGTAACTCGCTGCGCGGCTCAACACATAGGTCGTTGGTGGTTGGCGTTGCATCTCCTTCTTCTCTTATCTTGCTATTCTTCATCCCGTTAGGTCGCACGCGACTTAACAGCTCGTTAGGTCGTTTGCGACCTAAGACTACACCAGGCTGGGCTGCATCACTTGTTGTTAAATTGCTGGTTTAGGAATTACTGGTTAAGGAATTGCTAGCATAGAAAGGGTAGCGTTTGTGTTATGTAGAAGAGGATCTAAATGGTGTATAGGTGGTGGTTGAGGGATAACTGTTGAAAGTCTTGAACAAGAGTGGTGATTACATTGTGTATTCCTTCAAATTTTGTGTTTAATGTTTGAGTAGCATGCTCTAAATTTTTAAGAGAATAAGTTATTCTATTGGACATTTCCTCTTGCCTTACCCATGCCCAATCTTGTTCTTGGATCTGATGTGCAGTTTGAGAGATGATGCTAGTGATATTTGGATCAAAATGGGGGTTTGAAGCATCCCTACTTGACTGCTCTAATACCAAATTGGAATATCATGGTCGATCATTTGCCTTTGACATGGTTATGGCATTGCATTTTAGAGGGGAATATGATGATAATGTAATAGAAGAAGTTTAGAAAAGATGTAGTAGGTGAAGGAGAATGTAGAAGAAGAAGTGGAGAAGATGACTAGAAAAGACGATCATAATTAGTGTTTAATGGAAATAAAGCAAGAAAATGAAACTACAGTATTAAGAAACAAAAAGCAATTGTAAGGAGAAGTTTTGTTATTCATTCACAAGCACAGTTTGCATTGCATGATGTTACATTTGTATACATAGTCATGCACTCTTGCCATATGGCCTAACCATGTTTGAACCAGGCTGGACTCGACCCTTATACAAGCCATCCCTTTATTACATTACTCAAGTAATACAATTTACACAAATTAACAACAAACAGGCATTTGGAACTAATTGTACCAATGTCCATGTGCACAACATGAACACATATGCATACACTGATACACTCATTTATCTATTACCTCTAGCCTTAGCTATTACATGACCTGGCGGTAGCTCTTTGATCATCTATGTTAGAATTTGTATTTTCTTCTTGTCTTGGAATTTGACAGTGGGTCTGGGAGCTTGTAATTAAAGCAATTATGATTTGATTGTTACAAATATCATATAAAAAAGGGGAAATTGGTTGCGAAGAAGAAATTGTGATTGATTTGGTAAGGGATATTTGTAACATCCCACATTTTGAGGCTCGAAATAAAGTGTTATGGATGTTACAATCATCCATAGTATTAATTTCTGCTGGCAAAATATGATCATGTTAATTGTATCGATAACATCAGAAGTACAAGAATACGAATTTTTTTAGACACATTTCAATAGTAAACTATTTCATTTCATTTCATAAATAAAATTTCATATTCTTTACATAATTCCATTCAATCCCACGTTCAGAGATATATAATATTTACAAAATACTCCAAGAGCGACATATAAAATGCCCCCTTGGTTGATCAAAGTCTAATACTTGGTAGTTATAACTTCCGCCATTACATCCAATTAGACACAAAATAATACAGTGGAAAATAAAAGCTTCTAATAATAGCTAGCTTGCCTTCTGCACGTCTCCGGAAGCTTATTCGTCTAACTTGGAAATCCCTGCTCTCGACCTACTCAAATGAGTAGCCCAGAGTTTAGGAGGAAAAACAAAAACTTCGGATCAGACAAAAATTTTGGTGTGAATAATAATATTCCATCTTGAAACAAATAGATATCTAGTGAGACCACGCAGTTGAGCGGAACGGGTGTTCCCTACACTAGTATCTTATTAAAATATGTCAACCATAATCTTGCACATGCAATCACAATGGTTAGAATAATCATAACATGATCATATGCTTGTATGCAACATGGGTAAGTCTGACTACTCTGTCTTCCTAGGGATATGCACATCTAAGGTTTTCCCTTTCCTAAAATACACTATCTGTCTCACTCAAATGATCTATCTGTCTCAAATCATAGTTTTCATGGGATCACCATGAACCTATCCGTTTTTCCAATAACATATCTCCTGTCATAGTTTTCATGGGATTATTATGAAATTATTAGTTTTCACCAATATCATATCTCCAATCATAGTTTTCATGGGGATCACTACGAACCTATTAGATGCCTTTAATAACATACATCAGATCATAGTTTTTATGGGATCACTATGAACCTATTAGGTTCTACTAATAACATATCTCAAATCATAGTTTTCATGGGATCACTATGAACCTATTAGTTGGCACTAATAACATGTCTCCAGTTATATTCTTTTGATCAGTTCTGGGCATCCTAACACATTGGATCTATTTGATCTCTTGGATGCAATTCTACTCACTCGGTACTCAAATCTGACCATACTCACTAGGCTACCTAGCCGGTGCATCTACCCCCAAATCCCAAGATGCAATGTTGGGCCATATTGATGTGAGCATGACAATGATAATTATGCAAATTTAACTGATCAAATAACCACAAGAACATATAACAATATTTCTCAAAATATGTTCAATCAACAATCATTAGCATCACAAAATTACTTAATCATAAGTAATAACTCCCTTTTGCAAATTCATATAAAACTTTGGGCTAAATTACCATTTTTATTTCCTTGAAAACATTCATCCTTAGAAATGATTTATCACACAAAATCATGTTTTAAAACAAGGAAAACATAGCCCTTCCTTATCCAAAATCTTATACCAAAAATTACAATTCTTTTTGAAATAGCTTTCTTGATTTACAATATCAAACGAAGGTTTTTGAACCCGTTATTTGGCTATCACGACTTAAAATAAGCTATTTTATTTAATAACATGCGGTATCAATATTGCCGAAATAGGTTGTCGCACCCTTGATATCGGAGCTTTGAACAAAGTATTCTGGCCGAAACCATGATTTTACATATATATGTGTGTGTATGTATATATATGTGTGTATGTATGTATGTGTGTGTGTGTGTATATATATGTACGTGTGCGCATGTGTGGCCACACCTATAAAAACTTAACATTTGGTTTGCATAATATATAGCTTGCACCATAGAAAGTATAGAATATCGATCCTAATGGTTTTCGGTGTCATTGCCTTAAATTAGTTGATGTCGAAAATAACACTTGCCGCATCATTGCCATAAAACACTTGATTTCAAAAATAATACTTGGGGCACTATTGCCGTAAAACACTTGATGTTGACTTCTTTAAAAACAGCGGCAACCTACGCCGCTAATAAAAAAAGGATGCTAGAATATATATCTTACGACATTAATATAAATGAAATAAAAGGGAGACAAGGGGTACAAATCTTTAAAAGGATAAAAGCATGTCGTATTTCAGTCTTGAAGGGTTATGAAATCCTGGATGTTGAAATGTAGGGAGGTTGAAGTCCTATGCATCGATATGAATTAATTCATTCCATACCTACCTAAGTAGATATAATATGCATCCCTTCATATCGATTTCACTCTTTACCATGGTTATCGATATCGGCCATTGTCAGCATTTCGATATCCAAAACAGGCAACATGGCAATTTCGCAAATAACACGAAAATAGTTTTATTTTCGTAAAGTTCTTTCTTTTCACCAATCCTTATCCTTTGTCAATTTTCTATTGGTAAAAATATACTTTATGATTTTCTCTATAAAACTACTGTAAAACCAGTGTTCTTTCTCCAAAACAATTTGTAAACCCAGCCAAATAAGATTATTATTTAATATTATTAATAGCTTTACTAGCTAATTAAATTCATAAAAAATTATAATAACTTGGAAGAAATAACCAAAATCCACTAAAAATCAGAATTTGCTTCCTCTTTCTCATACAAAAATTTCAGGACCAAAATCATTATTTAATTATTTTTATTAATTAAAACCTGAAATTAACAGATTTTCCACCATAAGATATTCATAACCACTTGAAAAATTATGAAATTGAAAGTCGATCTGCAAAATAATGTTTTACACAACATGTCAAAATTTCGAATCAATAGAAGATCAAAAGGCTAGGTTTTACCCTTAAAACCTAATAAATCAATTAAAAAATTCCAATAAATCATCATTTAATCCAGTAATGATAGAATCAATCCTTACATAACATATTATCATAATCAATTCGAAAATAGATCATAGATCTGAAAATAACCATAAAAACTTGAGATGGATACTATTATTCACCTTAGATTAGATAATGAGGTTGATATTTGTAGTTGTAGGATTTCCCAAAGCTTTCCCCTTGAACTGCTTTAGTTTTCCTCCTCCTTTTCTTTTTAGTAATGGTCGGCCTCGCTTCATGTTTTTACTTAGTAAATTTCGAAAGTGAGAAACAATGAGAGGGAGGAAAGGTTTAGAGTATGAACTAAGGTTCTATTCCTAATTTTCCCTTCTCACTTATTTTTTTCTTTTATAAGTTTAAAACAGTCTTATTAATTGATTAATGAAGCTACGAACTAGGTTAATTAACAAATATCATCCTCCTTTTCACACCACACATTATTCTATTTAATCTATCTAATTAAATCTTCTGAATAATGTTAAAAAAAATCAAGGGTGTCAGAGGATACCCTATTAAAGAATTTCGTCCTCGATTATAGTAATGATAATAATAAGCATATCAACCATACAAACAATACTAGCTTATCTAACTAGCAAAAAGATTTTATATAACAAGTATAGAACATATGATCAAAAAATGTAGGATATGTATCTTTAATTCTGTCTTTCATCTCCCAAGTATAGTCTTTCTCTTTGTCACTCCACTGGGCTTTCACTAAATTGAGGGTCTTGTTTCTCAATCTTTTCTCATATCTTACTACAACTCGAATTGGTTGTCTAAGCAAAGTCATATCTTGTTCCACTGCTAAATCTTCCAATGCAGTCGGAGTAATAGTACTTTATGGGTCATATACATACCTCCTAAGATGAGAAACATGAAAACCACTACGGACTCCTGCCAAACTATTCGGTAACTCTATCCGGTACGCAAGTTTCCTGATCCTCTCAATAATAGAAAATGGACCTACGTATCTCGGTGCCAATTTCCTTGTCATTAAAAACCGTACCACACCCTTCAGCGGTGATACCTTAACGAATACACAATCTCCAACTGAGAACTCTAGATCCTTACGCCTTTTATCTACGTAACTATTCTGCCTGGACTGAGCATCCTTCATCCATGCTTGGATCAATTCAATCTTTTTCATGGCTTCTCTCACCATATATGGACCTAGAACCAATCTGTCTCTAGTTTCCAATCAACATGTTGGTGATTTGCATGGCTTTCCATGTAAAGTTTCAAAAGGTTCCATTCCTATACTAGTTCGATAACTATTATTATAGAAAAACTCAACTAAGTGCAAGTGGTCTTCCCGTGACCCTCCAAAATCTAGTACGTAAGCTCTTAACAAATCTTGAAGTACTTATTGACTCCCTCTGTCTGCCCATCTGTCTATAAGTGATAAGTGGTACTCATCTTTAACTTAGTACCTAACACTTCCTATAGACTCTTCCCGAATTTGCTAGTAAACAAAGTATCTCTATCACTAATATACTACTAGGAATCTCATGCAGTCTAACAATATTCTTCACAAAGAACATCGCCAAAGTAGGTGCCTTCCTTGTCGATTTAACAGGAATAAAATATGCACTCTTGGTCAATCTATCTACCACGACCTAGATACTTTCATTTCCTCTAATCAACCTTGGCAACCTATCTATAATATCCAGGGATATTGGTTCCAATTTCCAAAGTGGTACCACTAAGAGCTGAAGCAATCCACTTGGTTTATGATGCTTTGCTTTCACTTGCTGGCAATTTAAACATTGCTTTACCCATAAGCCTAAATCTCTTTTCATAACTTCTCGAAAGAAACTCCTCTTCATATTATGATATATATTAGTTCCTCCATGATGAATAGTAAACTTTGATCGATGACATTCTCTAAGAACTTCCTACCTTAGGTCACCAACATCAAGAACACAGAATCATCCCTTCTTTCTTAACCATCCATTCTAGTCGAGACTAAAATCCTTTAAATCATCAATCTCAATTCCATCTTCCAATCTTCTAATCTGTTCAGCTAGTAATGGACATCTCTCAGTTTAGAAGCGATCCTTTCAATTATCATTCATCGAACTTCCAAACATGACAATATGGCAGTTACCCAACTAGAACTACCCATTGATCTCAACTGCACTCCCCAGGTAGTCAATGCTCTAAGTCCTTCAATTCTGCTAACATAGCCAATACCACATTCTGATGTTTTCTGCTAAGTGCATCTACTACTTTATTTTCTTTTTTTGGCATATACACAATACCAAAATTATAAGCTGCGAAAAAATCTAGCCATCTTTGTTGTCTCATATTCAACTCCTTCTGAGAGAATAAATATGTAACGACCCGTATATTTGGACCATTTAAATTGACATTAATCCACACATGTCAACTTAAATAGTACAAAACATGAATCATTAATGGAGTATATGTATATAAATGAGAATCATCATAGAATCACAGAAAATACAACATAATAGAATAGTGCAGCGGAATCACAACATATTCATAAGAGTAGTTCATGAAGCTACCCATAAATACAACAATGTCTCAAATAAATGAAATAGAACAACATAGATGTCCAATAGTGTCCAAATAGAAAGAGCAATACTGATAAGGTAAATATAATGATAGTCTTCGGTCTTCAGCTCCAAGTAGAATAGCAACAGCAATCCTCAGTCTGATCCGAGCATAAGCACAAACAAACACTTGAATCAGGACATATATTCTTATACAGATAATATGATTCGGAATTGGAAATAACAGTAACTCAAAGATGAATGGAATAAACATCTTTCAGGATCCGTTAAACTATTTATACATAGTAGTGTACGATAAGTAGATAATGTCTAACAGTAAAGTAAAATATCAAGGTAGTGTTAAGGCGTCACCATTATTCCCCTGAACACATTTTCTATAAGCATCATAGTCTATACAGCACTGTAAACTCCACCGTAAACTAGTGAGCTATCAGGGAGTACTCCATAGGTATAATACAAACCAAATTCGTAGTGGTTGCGTATAGGGATACAAGTATGACAAGGCACATAAGGCAATACCCAAGGTAGTGAAACTACCGTTTGCCTGATCCGGACTAGTGAGAACGCATCGTCGCAACGATAGCAACACCGCGAAACAACACTCCCAATTCAAGGGTGCGCACCAATCAATAACAAGTAATGAGTAGTTGACGAAGAAGTGTGTTCGCTCGAGGTAGCTAACCCCATTTGGCCCGGCACGCCTCCTGTTATAGTCATTTCCAATTTGACACAAGTGTCAAGGCTATCCATTTTCGTTCACTTTCTTCAATCATCGACGTACGTCATTCCAACCACTTTATTCTGGATCACTCTCCGCGTATAGTTATTAAAGTGGTATTCGGTTTAGACAGTGAGTATGTCCCTAACCGATTCCGGTCTCTTTAATAACCTTCGTAATTATTTCACCGATTGGTCGTTTAATAAATTTCAAAACCAAACCAAATTCAATTTCAATAAGAATTTGTAAATCAACATTTCATTTGTCTTTCCAAACAATTTCCAAAATTTTACGTTTCATAACTTCAAAATCCATTTCAAAACTCTATAATTCAATTTCAATTTTTTTTAAACAATTCAAATATTCATTTGAATTCGAATACAAGTTTTATTCCATAATCATTTAAAATAAATTTAAACTCATTTATCATTTACGTTCAATGCTCGTTAAGTTAATTTATCTTCTAAAACAATTTCCATTTAACCTCTAATTCATTAAATCAATTACTTACGTTCAACTTATTATATCGAAGCTTACAAATTTAATTAAGTTAAATTTGTCAAATCAAATTTTTTAAGTTACAAGTCTTACATTTGTCTCAATAAAACGCATTTTTATTTATTGTTAAAGAAATTCAATTCCACTTATTCATTTACTTAATTACAAATTACAAAACTCAATTAATAAAGGAACTTAATTCCACTTATTCAAGAAGTTCAATTTCACTTATTAAAGAATTCAATTTAGTTTAATTTATTAGATAATTCAATCTTATTCAATTATCAAGTAATTTCAAAACTTAATTATTAATAATTTCAAAACTTAATTATTAACAATTCCAAATTTAATTATTAATAATTCCAAATTTAATTATTAATTAATAAATTTTTACACAACGTTCTTTCATCAAAATTTAAATTCCAGTTTTATTTCAAAACTTTATTTTCATTCAAAAAAATCCTTATTTTATTTCAAATCAAATTATTGACCAATCGGGTTTTATTAAATTTCTATCCAAAGTCAAGTTTATTTGGGTATTTATCATTTCAACCCGATTCCATTTCAATTCAAAAATCAAAGCATAGGAAAGGGAACTTGCAGTGTAATAACTGGGATGGTGTCAAAGTAAATAAACAAGCAACAGCAACCATACATAACAATTCAACAATTTATTTAAATAATCCCGAAATAATCGTATTGATTTACATTTGTTATTTATGCAAATTAATATAATTATTCCTAGAATCTACACTATCATTTTATGTAGATTAAAGATTATTACATTATGGTTTTTCACTTGATGTCTATTAATCAAATTATACTACATTAATCATACATTCAATGGTTCAAGGTGTAACTAACACCACTTCTACGTGTCGATTTATTTATCGTTAAAGGGGTCAAATTTAACTAATCAATATTCAACATATGAAGGGGTCAAGTTTTACTAATCAATATTCAACATAAATAATCCATTTTAAATTGTTAACTATCCTATATCAAATTCAATTACATATTATTTATCACTTTAAAATAATAATAATAATTAACATCCAATTTCAACATCACATAATAATCATTCATCAACCAACTTGTATAAGAATATAAGTCGTGAAAATTAATTCACCTTTCGTGGCTAAAGAAATTGACGGCGAAGCGAAAAGAAGCACGAATAGAGTCGGTACAATACGAACAACGGACACTGCAAATATCGACAAAAGAAAGACGATATTAATTCAATGAACGTTCATATATAATTTATAAAATTATATAGATGCAGTTACCGACGACGGAGAAAGAACGAAAGCTGAAAATCGATGCTGCAGCAAATGGAACTCAAACGGTTGCTGTAACAACAGAGAAAAGAAAGATGGTTACCATTTTCAGTAACAAAATAGATGCTGCGAATATATTCTTCAGCAACACTTTTGAAAATGACAATACACTGCTACTATTGCATAAAACAAAACTACACTGTCACCTTATTATCTTTTCCACTTATAAACTAAACCGTGACTTTTCTATAAAACCGAGACTACACTTTTCTTTCCAGATAGTGATCCATCACTCTTTCCAACGCAAGCACAAATTTACTGTTTCCATCATTTTCTACTTCAATGACACAAGCACATATTGTTGCATATATATGCATGTGCACGGCGTGCACAGCATGCACGACACAGGCCTGAAAATGGTGGCACAGGCGAAGAGGGAACAGCGACTCGGTGGTGAACTGTTGCACGAGGTGAAGTGGAGTGTTGCCGTGGTGGAGTGGGTGGAGTTTTACGGTGGTGCGGGTTCTTTGGATTCGACCGATGGTGGCAGGGCAATGGATGGTTCGGCGTGAGGTGGGGTGGTATCGGTTGAGGGTGGAGATGCTTGTGGAGTGGAGTGTGTGTTTCTTAGTTCGGCCATAGGTGAAGAGAAATGGTGAGTTTGGAGAGGTGGAGTGAAACAGAGCATCTTGGCCATCTTTTCATTATTATTATTTTTTATTTCAGAAAAAGTATGAAGAAGAAGAAAGGAGGAGAGGCTGGGGAGAGAGTTTTACCTGAAGAGATGCAGATTTTTGAATAGTGAAATGAACGAAGTGAAGTGTCTTATTTTATCTTTAAACTTTGGTACAGTAAATTATTTTTGAACTCCCCAAACGTCACACACGTTTCCAAGTTTCTCACCGAATTTCCAAACGTCCATTCATATTCCCAAGCTAACCACTAGCTCCCAACTACCACCATAAATGCAACAGCTTAATTTTATTTTTCAAAATTTTGAATGTATACGGGCTGAAAAATTTGTTTAACCCGTCCGTCCGGAACGGTTAAATTAATGCGACTATTTTTACGTCGAACTCCGATCAGCACGACAAAACGATCAAAACGGTATATGGATATCAGTGGTACGATTGAATTGTAAAAATTAGAATTTTCTACTAGCGGAAAATGCAGTAAAAACGCAGAAAAATAAGATCGACGGAGCTAAAGAAGTCCGAATTTGGAAAACAAAAAATGACGTCTTGCTTAGAAGATGATTTAAAATTTTCTATGAAAAAATATTCAGGTTTGGAAAATATTTAATTATCATCAAATATTAACCGATATAGATTTAACTAAAATAACACTAGAAAAATAAACTTCCATATTTTCTAATGAAAATTTACCAGTGGTTATGTTTAAATAGACGTATTCCAAATATCAAATTTTTATTTCAAAATTTTATTATTTAAAATTTCACAAAATTCAATAAATTCAATAAATAAAACAACTAAAATTTACGGGACGTTACACTCTCCCCCACTCAAAACTTTTCGTCCTCGAAAAGGAACGAGACGGGTGAAGTAAGAATGAAGTAAGCAGAAAAGTCAAGATAGATTTTAAGAAAATTGAATTGTACCTGAAATTAGTAATTCGGGATTTGAATCCCGAATACTATCCTCAGTTTCCCATGTGCAATCTCGCTCATCTGCACTCCACCGGACTTTGACGAGATTGACTGACTTCCTTCTAAGTTGCTTCGTCTCACGATCGACTATCCGAAGTGGCTTCCGCTCAATAGTCAAGTCAGGCTCGATGACTAACTATTCCAACTGAGCAGTGGGAATGGTCATAGATGGATCGCACACTACTTTACGGAGATGTGAGACATGGAACACATTGTGCACACCGGCAAACTTTTCTGGCAATGAAATTCTATAGGCCAAGGTTCCAACCCTTTCAGTAATATCAAACAGGCCAACAAATCTGGGAGCAAGCTTTCCCTTCCTTCCAAATAGAATAACATTCTTCAAAGGCGACACTTTCAGAAATACTTCGTCTCCTACACTGAATTCGAGATCTCTCCTCCTCCTGTCAGCGTAGCACTTCTGTCTATCTTGTGTCGTCTTAATCTTCTTCCTGATTTCTTCAACTTTCTCGGAAGCTTCCATAATCATTTCCGGACCAAGCACTAATCGGTCACCAGACTCAATCCAACAAGCTGGCGATTTGCACGGCCGTCCATATAAGGCTTCGAACGGTGCCATACCAATGCTTGCCTGATTTAATTTAAGATAATTAATTCCAATTCAAATATACTTATTCAAATTTGAAATTTGATTTCTTTACCTGATAACTATTATTATAGGTAAATTCAACCAAATGGAGATGATCTTCCCAGGATCCACCAAAGTCTATAATACAAGCTCGGAGAAGGTCTTCCAAAATCTGATTTACCCTCTCAGTTTGGCCATCCGTCTGAGAATGATAAGTTGTGCTCAGATTCAGTTTGGTGCCCAAAGTATCCTGAAAAGCTTTCCAGAATTTACTAGTGAAAATAGGATCTCTATCGCATACGATACTAGATGGTACACCATGAAGTTTAACAACTTCCTTCATATATATCTCGGCCAAACTCCATGCAGTACGAGTGGTCTTGACTGGGATAAAGTGAGCGGATTTTGTCAGCCTATCGACAATCACCCAAATGCTCTCATTACCCCCTTCTAGTCCTTGGTAGCCCATCAATAAAGTCCATGGAAATCTGCTCCCACTTCCAATTTGGAATCTCTAGAGGTTGAAGCAAACCTGCCGTCTTTCTGTGATCAGCTTTAACTTGTTGGCAAGTTGTGCATCTGCTAACATAGGTAGAAATATCGCGCTTCATCCCACTCCACCAATATAGCTTCTTCATATTTTGGTAAATCTTGGTAACTCCTGGATGAAATGAAAGCGACGATTGATGGGTTTCTCTCAGCACTTCCTGTCTTAGACCATCAACATTAGGAACACAAATACGATTCTCAATTCTCAAGACTCCATTACTATCAACTTGTGCACCCAATTTATTATCAACATTTCCAACTCTTCCGAGAACTATTTCTTTAATGCTATAGAGCAACGTGTCCTCATATTGCTTGGCGATAATGCGATCCATAAGAGCTGGGGAGACGACGAGCTGGAATAACATTCCCTCGACAAGGTTACAACACACCATAGCTTGGTTTCTGCTCAAAGCATCGGCTACGGCATTGGCTTTCCTCGGGGTGTAGTTAATATCAAGATCATATGTAGCTAAGAATTCGAGCCATCGGACTTGTCTCTGATTCAAATCCTTTTGTGAGAAAATATATCTCAATGACTCATGGTCAGTGAATAACTCGAATTTGGTTCCCAAGAGATAGTGCCTCCATAGTTTAAGAGCAAATACAACCGCAAGAAGCTCTAAATCGTGTGTTGCATAATTTGCTTCATGGGTCTTTAACTGACGACCAGCATAGGCAATAACCTTTCCTTTCTGCATTAAAACTGCTCCTAATCCATCACGATAGGCATCAGTATAGACGGTCAATCCTTCGCTACCGTCAATCACCGTGAGAACTGGGGCATAGGTCAACTTTCGCTTCATCTCATTGAAAGCTTCTTCGCACTTTTCACTCCAAATAAATTTTACATTCTTTCTGGTCAATGCGGTAAGTGGTGCGGCAATACGAGCAAAGTTTTCTATAAATCTACGATAATAGCCAGCCAAGCCTAAGAACCTACGAATATCTGTAGGAGTTTTAGGAGTCTCCCAATCCTGCAAATTCAAAGGATTCGAGTTTAGATAGAGATAAGAGGTTTGGATAGAACGACGAATAAGGATAGAACTTACACTGATTACGGCGATCTTAGCTGGATCGACCGAAATCCCATTCTCCGAGACAATATGGCCAAGAAACCGAACTTCATCTTTCCAAAAGTGGCATTTCAAAAACTTGGCTTTAAGCCGATGACTGCGAAGAGTTTCAAGAACGAAAGCCAAATGCGACCTATGTTCTTTTTCGTCTTTAGAGAAGACGAGAATATCATCGATGAAAACAAGAACAAACTTGTTAAGAACATCACGAAAAACTATATTCATTAAGTCGACGAAATAAGATGGAGCATTAGTAAGACCGAATGGCATAACCAGCCATTCAAAGAAACCATTTTTAGTGAGGAAAGCTATTTTAGGAATACTCTCCTCGGCAATTCTGAGTTGGTGAAAGCCGGTAGCCAGATCGAGTTGAGAGAAAACTTTAGCTCCATGAAGCTGGTCGAATAGATCGTTGATGCGGGGCATCGGATATCTGTTCTTGTGTGTGAGCTTGTTTAGCTCTCTATAGTCGACACATTCTGAGAGAACCATCAGACTTGGTGACGAATACAACTGCAGCTCCCCATTCTGAATGACTTCGTCGAATCAAGCCTTTGGCAAATAAATCTTCAATTTGAACATTCAATTCTGCCTTTTCTTTAGGAGCCATTCTCCTGGGAGGGAGAACTACTGTTCGAGCACTAGGAATAAGATCAATGCGGAATTCGATTTCCCGTGGAGGTGGTAGAGAATTGACTTCTCCAAACACATCAGAAAAAATTGAACAACTGGAGTAGAGCTTAGTTCATTTGGATGAGAGTCAAGAGAGAATATAAAACTCCCAGCACATTCTTGAGGTGATTTACCTTTAATAACTAAAGGTATACTCTTGTCGTCAATTAGAGAGATGGTTCGAGCTTTGCAAGAGATAACAGCTTCGAATTTTCGTAGCCAATCAACACCTAATAGGATTTCGAATGCCTCGAATCCAAGGACATAGAAATCCCAAGTGAAACAGTGCATGCCATACATAAGCGTGACATATTTTCATTCCCTTTTGAGGTTAGCGGGTCCTCAAATGGGATTTGATACACATAAGAAAGTAGATGCAAGGATGGGTTCCAATCCAAGTTTATTGCACAAATCAATAGATATGAAACTATGTGTTGCTCCGGTATCAAATAGAACTTTAACAGGTAAAGTATGCAACATAAAAGTACTCTATAATGTACCTTGGGTATCACTAGGAGCAGGTGGGGTAGGTGGATCACGGGTGGAAGAAGTCATAGCAAATACTCCAGATGTCTTTCCCTTTTGATGCATGGGACAATCCTTCTTGAAATGGCCAGGCTGCAAACAGACATGGCAGAGGTTGTTCTTGGTATCCTGAGGCGGAGGAATGGCAGCACCGACAGATGTTGGACAACTGTTGGCATAGTGACCCTTTTGGTCGCACTTGAAACAAGTGATGGAGGATAGGTCAATGGGCTTCTTTTGAGAATAGCCAAGCCCGGTTGTCTTCTGCCAGTTCTTCTTCTGTTGCTCAAAGTTTGGCTTCCTCTTCCCAGCCTGAATAGAAGATGGCTGAGTAACTGGAGCCTTGTTGGCTGATGTTCCCTTCGGCTTTCCCTCATACCTAAGAGCAAAATCCATCAACTCGGTGAAAGTGCCATGGACATGAGCTGTGAGGAGATCGTAATACTCTAGACATGCTCCATGGATGAACTTCTCATTTTTCAGCAGTGGTGTATCAATCAAGCCAGGTCCGAACTTAGAGAGTTTGTTAAACTTTCTTTCATACTCGGAGAAAGTCATGTTACCCTGCTTGAGGTCCATAAATGATTGATAGAGCTGAGCCTTTCCGGCAGCTGGCATCCACTGGGCCATAAAGGAATCCCTATTTACAAGCGATATAAGATGAGTAAAAATTTGATGAGATAGAAGGAATAAATTTGGATGTAATTCAGATAGATTTCTACCTAAACTGAGCCCAGGTGATAGTTTCCTCGTCAGTACGGGAGGTGACTGACTCCCACCAATCCTATGCCGCATCCTGAAGCTGCCAAGCGGCCAATTGACGCTTCTATGCATCAGTAATCTCTAGGCCAGTGAAGATCCTTTCCAGGCTCTTCAGCCGCTGTTGTGCTCCAATGATGCTCTCGGATCCAGAGAATTTTATGCCGCCAAGTTGGGTGTATTCCTTGCTAAGAGTAGAAAACTTGACTGCGGGAGCTGGGGCACGTGGTTCGGGAGCATTTCCTCTACCCCCACCTCTAGCGTTCCTTCTGGTACTCATCCTAGAATACCAAAAGTGATTTAGAATCAAAGATAGCAATTTATAGAACTTAAGAAAATTCTAATCAAACGAATTCAATAAGAAGGATGGAATCAAAGGATATGGATTCTACAATGATTCTCCTCATTTTAATGTTTGGTTACCCTATCTCTAATGAGCTTTAAAACTCCACAGGCTAAGGTTTTCGGGAACCAAAGCTCCGATACCAGCTGTACGACGCGTATATTTGGACCATTTAAATTGACAATAATCTACACATGTCAACTTAAATAGTACAAAACACGAATCATTAATGGAGTATATGTATATAAATGAGAATCATCATAGAATCATAGAAAATACAACATAATAGAATAGTGCAGGGGAATCACAACATAGTCATAAGAGTAGTTCATGAAGCTACCCATAAATACAAAAATGTCTCAAAACACTTCATTTGTCTTTCCAAACAATTTCCAAAATTTTACGTTTCATAACTTCAAAATCCATTTCAAAACTCTATAATTCAATTTCAAAATTTGTTTTAAAACAATTCAAATATTCATTTGAATTCGAATACAAGTTTCATTCCATAATCATTTAAAATAAATTTAAACTCATTTATCATTTACGTTCAATGCTCGTTAAGTTAATTTATCTTCTAAAACAATTTCCATTTAACCTCTAATTCATTAAATCAATTACTTACGTTCAACTTATTATATCGAAGCTTACAAATTTAATTAAGTTAAATTTGTCAAATCAAATTTTTTAAGTTACAAGTCTTACATTTATTTCAATAAAACGCATTTTTATTTCTTGTTAAAGAAATTCAATTCCACTTATTCATTTACTTAATTACAAATTACAAAACTCAATTAATAAAGGAACTTAATTCCACTTATTCAAGAAGTTCAATTTCACTTATTAAAGAATTCAATTTAGTTTAATTTATTAAATAATTCAATCTTATTCAATTATCAAGTAATTTCAAAACTTAATTATTAATAATTTCAAAACTTAATTATTAACAATTCCAAATTTAATTATTAATAATTCCAAATTTAATTATTAATTAATAAATTTTTACACAACGTTCTTTCATCAAAATTTAAATTCCAGTTTTATTTCAAAACTTTATTTTCACTCAAAAAAAATCCTTATTTTATTTCAAATCAAATTATTGACCAATCGGGTTTTATTAAATTTCTATCCAAAGTCAAGTTTATTTGGGTATTTATCATTTCAACCCGATCCATTTCAATTCAAAAATCAAAGCATAGCAAAGGGAACTTGCGGTGTGATAACTAGGATGGTGTCAAAGTAAATAAACAAGCAATAACAACCATACATAACAATTCAACAATTTATTTAAATAATCCCGAAATAATCGTATTAATTTACATTTGTTATTTATGCAAATTAATATAATTATTCCTAGAATCTACACTATCATTTTATGTAGATTAAAGATTATTACATTATAGTTTTTCACTTGATGTTTATTATTCAAATTATACTACATCAATCATACATTCAATGGTTCAAGGTGTAACTAACACCACTTCTACGTGTCGATTTATTTATCGTTAAAGGGGTCAAATTTAACTAATCAATATTCAACATATGAAGGGGTCAAGTTTTACTAATCAATATTCAACATAAATAATCCATTTTAAATTGTTAACTATCCTATATCAAATTCAATTACATATTATTTATCACTTTAAAATAATAATAATAATTAACATCCAATTTCAACATCACATAACAATCATTCATCAACCAACTTGTATAAGAATATAAGTCGTGAAAATTAATTCACCTTTCGTGGCTAAAGAAATTGACGGCGAAGCGAAAAGAAGCACGAATAGAGTCGGTACAATACGAACAACGGACACTACAAATATCGACAAAAGAAAGACGATATTAATTCAATGAACGTTCATATATAATTTATAAAATTATATAGATGCACTTACCGACGACGGAGAAAGAACGAAAGCTGAAAATCGATGCTGCAGCAAATGGAACTCAAACGGTTGCTGTAACAACAGAGAAAAGAAAGATGGTTACTATTTTCAGTAACAAAATATATGCTGCGAATGTATTCTTCAGCAACACTTTTGAAAATGACAGTACACTACTACTATTGCATAAAACAACAGTACACTGTCACCTTATTATCTTTTCTACTTATAAACTAAACCGTGACTTTTCTATAAAACTGAGACTACACTTTTCTTTCCAGATAGTGATCCATCACTCTTTCCAACGCAAGCACAAATTTACTGTTTCCATCATTTTCTACTTCAATGACACAAGCACATACTGTTGCATATATATGCATGTGCACGACGTGCACAACATGCACGACACAGGCCTGAAAATGGTGGCGCAGGCGAAGAGGGAATAGCGACTCGGTGGTGAACTGTTGCACGAGGTGAAGTGGAGTGTTGACGTGGTGGAGTGGGTGGAGTTTTACGGTGGTGCGGGTTCTTTGGATTCGGGCGATGGTGGCGGGGCAATGGATGGTACGGCGTGAGGTGGGGTGGTATCGGTTGAGGGTGGAGATGCTTGTGGAGTGGAGTGCGTGTTTCTTAATTCGACCATAGGTGAAGAGAAATGGTGAGTTTGGAGAGGTGGAGTGAAATAGAGCGTCTTGGCCATCTTTTCATTATTATTATTTTTTATTTTAGAAAAAGTATGAAGAAGAAGAAAGGATGAGAGGCTGGGGAGAGAGTTTTACCTAAAGAGTTGCGGATTTGTGAATAGTGAAATGAACGAAGTGAAGTGTCTTATTTTATCTTTAAACTTTGGTACAGTAAATTATTTTTGAACTCCCCAAACGTCACACACGTTTCCAAGTTTCTCACCGAATTTCCAAACGTCCATTCCTATTCCCAAGCCAACCACTAGCTCCCAACTACCACCATAAATGCAACAGCTTAATTTTATTTTTCAAATTTTTGAATGTATATGGGTTGAAAATTTTGTTTAACCGGTCCGTCCGAAACGGTTAAATTAATGCGACTATTTTTACGTCGGACTCCGATCAGCACGACGAAACGATCAAAAGGGTATATGGATATCAGTGGTACGATTGAATTGTAAAAATTCGAATTTTTTACTAGCAGAAAATGCAGTAAAAATGCAGAAAAATAAGATCGACGGAGCTAAAGAAGTCCGAATTTGGAAAATGAAAAATGACGTCTTGCTTAGAAGATGATTTAAAATTTTCTATGGAAAAATATTCAGATTTGGATAACATTTAATTATCATCAAATATTAACTGATATAGATTTAAATAAAATAACACTAGAAAAATAAACTTCCTTATTTTCTGATGAAAATTTACCAGTGACTATGTTTAAATAGACGTATTCCAAATATCAAATTTTTATTTCAAAATTTTATTATTTAAAATTTCACAAAATTTAATAAATTAAATAAATAAAACAACTAAAATTTACGGGACGTTACAAAATACTTCAAGGACTTATGATCAGTAAATAACTCGAATCATTCTCCGAACAGATAGTTTCTGCACACTTTCAAAGCAAAGACCACCATTGCCAACTCCAAATCATGAGTTGGATATCTAACTTCATGTGGTCTAAGCAGTCGAGAAGCATAGGCAATCACTTTACCTTTTTGCACTAACACAGCTCCTAACCCTGACCTACAAGCATCTATTTACACCACCAAAACATATTTTATATCCGAAATAACCAAAATGAGAGCATTGGTCAATAAATGCTTTAGCTTCAAGAATGCTTCTTCACATTTATCGGTCCACACAGATTTCACATCCTTCCTATTTGGTATAGTCATAGGTGCTGCTATTCGAGAGAAATCCTTAACAAATCTCTAATAATAGCCATCTAACCCTAGAAAACTTCTTATCTCGGTCACAGTCTTGGATCTCTTCCAATTATTAACAGCTTCAATCTTAGCTGGATCCATAGATAACCCTTCTTCTAAAACTACATGACCTAGAAACTTCACTTCTCTCTTCCAAAAATGACATTTTGAGAACTTCACTTTTAGTTGATGCTGCCTCAACATTTCTAGCACTATTCTAAGATGAACTTCATGATTTTATTCATTCTCAGAATATATCAGAAAGTCATCTATAAATACTAATAAGAATCTATTCAAATACTCTCGGAAGATTTGGTTCATCGGATCCACAAAGAAAGCATGTGCTTAGTCAGTCGGAAGGGCATGAAAAACCATTTATACAAACCATACCTTGTTTGGAATGCCGTTAGTGGAATGCTATCTTCTATCACTCTCATTTGATGGAACCCTATCGCCAAATCCAACCAAGAAAATACAATGGCTCTACTCAACTGATCAAAAAAATCATTTATTCTTGGCAAAGGATGTCTATTCTTTATCGTCTTCTCATTCAACTTACGATAATCAATACACATCCTCAATGACCCGTCCGGTATTATAACAAATACCACGGTCGCTCATTAAGGCGAACTGCTTGGCCTAATAAGTTTCTTTCTTTCTAAGTCTACCAGCTACACCTTTAACTCTTTCATCTCCGTAGGTGTCATTATGCTAGGTGGTCTACTTACAGGCTCAGCTCCAGGTACAAGATCTATTCGAAACTTAGTAGCTCGTTTCGGTGGTAGTCCTGCAACTAGCTCAAATATATCCGCAAACTCTCTAACAAAAAACCCGATTCACTTCATCCTCCACTTCGATTGCACCAATAAAGCACAAACATCGAAATCCGCACTCTATATTAAGTATATAATCGATCACTGCTATTAGGATGTCTTAATGATATCTTTCTATCCTGGCAAAATATCCTAGAATAATATCTGCTTAACCAATCCAAACTCAGAATCTCCAAACCCACAAAGTCATATACATACAAATTGTAGGAAAAATCATGACCTAACAGTTCTAATTCTAGTTGGCCAGATCTCATCCCAAGAGTTGCATAACCTCTTATCAGATTCACAACTCTTAAAGAAGTAATAAGGTATGATGGTTCTAGACTTAACTTACTTACTAAATAGTGCGAGATAAAAGAAGGTGATGCGTCAATATCAAATAATACTTTAACTGGTATGTCATGAATCAAAAGCGTACCTCCCATCACAGACTTTCCTTTCTCCTCCATAGTTGGTCTAGAAGCTAACGGCTCCAAAGCAAACACTTTCCTCTATCAGCCTTGGCCAGTTTTGGATACTGGTTTTTGTAATGCCTCATTTGGTCGCAGTTGAGACAATTTGCATTTTTCTTTCCACAACCTTCTTTCCCTTACTGGTTCAACACTCATGAGCAAAATGTCCTTTCTTTTCACACTTGAAGAAAATAAGATCAGTCTTTCCTTTCTTGGTAGCTTCACCATTCTGAGCTCCCTTCTTCTTAAAGAACTTCCTTTTCTTGTCTTGACTATCGTGAGTTTCCACTAGCTTGTCCTTTCCAAATGTCAAAAACATTTCTCCATTCCTTACCGCCATCTCTACCACCACATTATTTGGATCTCTAAGATGTGGCATTGTTGTCCTGGTAATCTCCGGCTTCAAACCCCAAATGAACTTTTCATTTATCTTAATCACGATATCGATGGTGGCATATCCATATCTGGATAACTCATCAAACTTAATTGCATATTCTAGAACAAACATTTCTCCTTGCTTCAATTCCATAAATTTCCCGGGCAAAGTTGAATTGGCTACCTCAGACAGGAATCACTCCTTAAATCTCCATCTAAACTCAGCCCAAGTCAATTCCTTCTCTAGGACTCCTACGGTCACATCGTTCCACTAATACAATACAGTTCCTTGCACCTACTTTGATGCGAACCTCATCTTTTGCTCATAATTCAGACCTAAGTCAGAAAAGATTCTTTCGCAGTGCAATAGCCAATTTTTAACTTCAGTAGCATCCTCCGTTCCTAGGAACGGGTTCTCACCAAGACTAGTATAATCACAGTTCAGCTTGGCATAGTTATTGCCAACTGGCACCATAGGATTAGCTCCTCCCATATTAGTAACAATTCCTTCAGCCAAACCAGTAGCAGCTCCAGCATGCATCATGTTGACAAAGTATTGATACCTTTTCCCCATATCTATTGGTGGAGTTTCGGCACCCACAATAGCATTTGCATTTTGGTTAGCATTTGTCGATCGACCATGATTCCTTCTGGTAATGGGCCGAGCATTTCCATTTGTTGTGGTGCTTCCTCCACCTAGATTCACACTTTCGTTTCCTGCTTCCATATCTTGCTTTCTCGTAATTTGTATATGAGCCTCAATAAGATACAGAAGAATGGTCTAAGAGAGAGCAGAGAATACATACTTACATATAGAAAAAACAATTATGTTGTTATAGCATTATCCTGTACCCCAACCATATTCTCTAATTTATTTGGGTTATGTTTTAAAAACCTTTAATCTTTTAAATTTACATAAACCTATGCTCTAATACCAGGTTGTAGCAACCCCAATTTTGAGGTCGGAAACTAAGCGCTTCGGATGCAGTAATCATCCATAGTATTAATTTCCGATGACAAAATGCATCATGTTAATTGTATCGATAATATCAAAAGTACAAGAATATAAAAAATTTCAGACATATTTTAATAATAAACTTTTCATTTCATAAATAAATAAAATTTTGTATTCATTACATAATCCCATTTGAACCCACGTCCAGAGAAATATAATATTTACAAAATATTCCAAGAGCGATATATGAAGATGCCCTATGGTTAATCAGAGTTTAATACTTGAAAGTTATAACTTCTATCATTACATCTATTAAAACACAAAACAACATAGAAGAAAAGCTCCTAAAAATAAATAGCTTGCCTCTTGCACGCCTCAAGAAGCCTATTCATCTAACTTGGTAATCCATATTCTCGATCTACTCAAATGAGTACCGGAGAGTTTATGGGGAAAAACAAAAAGTTCGGGTCAAACAAAAAATTCGGCATGAATAATAATATTCCATCTCTAACCAAATAAATATCTAATGAGACCACATAGTTGAGCACAATGGTTTTCCCCTCACTAGTATCTTACCAAAATATGTCAACCATAATCTTGCACATGCAACCACAATGGTTAGAATAATCATAACATAATCATATGCATGTATGCAATATGGGTAAGTCTGACTACTCTATCCTCCTACGGATTTGCACACGCAAGTTTTTCCCTTCTCCAAAATACACTATCTTCTCACTCAATTGGACTATCTATCTCAAATCATAGCTTTCATGGGATCACTATGAACCTGTTGGTTTTTCCAATAACATATCTCTAGACATAGTTTTCATGAGATTACTATGAACCTATTAGTTTTCACCAATATCATATCTCATGTCATAGTTTTCATGGGAATCGCTATGAACCTATTAGATGCCTCTAATAACATACCTTAGATCATAGTTTTCATGGGATCACTATGAACCTATTCTTTTAATCAGTTCTGCGCATCCTAATACATTGGATCTATATGATCTCTTGGATGCAATTCTACTCAATCAGGAGTCAAGTCTGACCATACTCACTACTGAGCTATTTAGTAGGAGTTTCTGCCCCTAAATCCTAAGTTGCAATGTTGGTTCATAAATGATGTGAGCATGACAATGATAACTATGCAAATCTAACCGATTAAATAACCACAAGAACATATGGCAATGGATCTCAAAATATGTTCAATCAACGATCATTGGCATTACAAAATTACTTAATCATAAGTAATAACTCCCTTTTGCAAATTCATATAAAATTTTGGGCTAAATTACCATTTTTTATTTCCTAGGATACATCATCTTTGTAAATGATTTATCCGTTAAAATTATATTTAGAAACAAGGAAAACATAGGTTTTCTTAGCCAAAATCATATACCAAAAATTACAATTCCTTTCAAAAAAGATTTCTTGATTTATGATATCAAAAGGAGTTTATGATATCAAACCCTTGGCTATCACGCCTTAAAAAAAGCTATTTGATTGATAACATGCGACATCAATAGTGCCAAAATAGGTTGTCACGCCCTTGATATCGGGGCTTTAAACAAAGTATTCTGATTTTTATAAAACATAGGGCCATAAGGCCGAGATAATGATTTCGCATATATATATATATATATGTATATGTATATATGTATATATATATATATATATTTGTGTGTGTTCTCAAGCCTATAAAAACTTAACACTTGATTTGCATGATAAACGATTTGCAGCATAGAAAGTAAGGAATATTGGTCCTGATGGTTTTCAGCATTATTGCCTCAAATTAGTCGATGTCGAAAATAACACTTGCGACATCATTACCATAAAACACTTGATTTTGAAAATAAGACTTGCGGTAGTATTGTCGTAAAACACTTGATATCAACTTCTTTGAAAACTGCAGCTACCTATGCCACAAATAAAAAAATGATGTTGGAATCTATGTTGTCAATGGCACCGTTGAGCGCCGGTTAAGCGCTATTTTGCAATTTCAGTGTCCCACCTTTCTATTGTAGCGCTTTACTATGCCCTTTGTCCGAGACGCTTTCTGAGCGGTAAGCTTTTCTTGAGGTGTCAGAAAATAGGAGTTTTTAGTATAAATTTATTTTTTACTTAACTAAATCAAGTACACTTACAATAACATTATTCGGTTACTATATTTGTTTATTGTAGATCTTTGTATTTCAAGAATTTCAACGCTTGAATCATTTATTAATTTATTTTCAAAATATACAAACAATTACTTTATAAATAATAACATTTCTTCTTTATATTTGAGAATAAAATTCATTCTTTAGTTTTTTTAATTCTTTGAAATTTAGCTTTATTGATTTCTCAATTTTTTTATCTTAGTTGTGTTACCCTTTTAAATGTTATTTAAAAAAATTCTTTAGTTTTAAAGATTATTCACTAATATTATACTTGAATTTTTAAGATTATTTGGTATATAAATATTCAGTTATTGCCATGACACAAACTTTAATAATATGAATTTTATTACTTCTATAAATTATACAAGTACTTGATTCATTTTTAAATTTATTGATGAAATATTTACAAGTATACACACACACACACACATACATACACATATACATATCATTATGGTAAACTAATAAGTAGTGATCATCTAAGCAACATCAATATAGATTAGTAAATAGTTAGATTTTTGTAATTATTTAATGTGAATATTGTTTATGCAAAATATATGTGACAAATGCCTATTTCGTCTAGGCTCCGCTTGAATTCCACCTAGAATCTAAATCTCACTTAGCACTCGGCACTCCGCTTCGAAGAGCATATGTCGGAATATATAACTTATGGTTTCAATATAGCTGATAGCTGAAATAAAAAAGAGAAAAGGGATAGCAATCTTTAAAATAAATAAAAGCATGTCATATTTCGGTCCTAAAGGGTTACAAAATTCTTAATGTCGAAATTTAGGGAGGTTGAAATCCTATGAATCTATATTAACTGATTCATTCCATACCTACCTAAGTAGATATCATATGCATCCCTTCATAACTATGTTGCTCTTCATCATGGTTATCGATATCGGCCATTGTTAGGGTTCTGATATCCCAAACAGCAGACGTGGTAATTTTGTAAATAACACGAAAATTATTTTATTTCCATATAAAGTTATTTCTTTTCACCAACCCTTATCCTCTGTCAATTTCTATTGGATAAAAATATACTTTATCATTTTCTTTATAGTAAAACTGTTGTAAAACCAGTTTTTTTTCTCCAAGACAATTTGCCCAACCAAATATTATTGTTATTTAATATTATTTAATAGCTTTTCAAGCTAACTAAATTCATAGAAAATCATAATCACTAGGGAAAAGTCCTTGAAAACCCCTAAAAATTAGAATTTACTTCCTCCTTCTCATATAAAAAGTTTTGGGCCAAAATCCTTATTTAATAACTAAAACCCAAAATAAAAACTTTTTCCACCTTAGGATATTCATATTGACCTGGAAAATTATAAAATTGAAAAATCATCTCCAAAATAATGTTTTACACAACATATCAAAATTTCAAATCAATAGAAGATTAGAAACTTAGATTTTACCCTTAAAATCTACTAAATCAATTCCATAAATATTCAATAAATCATCATTTAATCCAATAGTGATAAAATCAATCCATACATGACATATTATCGTAATCAATTCGAAAATAGATCATAGATCCGAAAATAACCTTAAAAACTTGAGAAGGATACTATTATTCAACTTAGATTGGATAACGAAGTTGAGATATGTAGTTGATGGATTCCATAAGTTTTCCTCTTGAATTGCTTTAGTTTTCCTCTTCCTTTTCTTCCTAATAATCGACAGCCTTGCTTTGTGTTTTTACTTAGTGAATTTCAAAAGTGAGAATGAATGAGAGGGAGGAAGTGTTTAGATTATGAACTAAGGCTCTATTCCTAATTTTCCCTTCTCATTTATTCTTTTCTTTTGTAAGTTTTAAACAATCTTATTAATTGATTAATTAAGACAGACCCAAGTTAATTAAAAAATCTTATCCTCCTTATCACATTACACATTATACTATTTAATTTATCTAAATACACTACAACAAAAAGACCATATTACAACTGTATTTTTACAACTGCTAAAAAATGGCAGTTGTAATAAAGGTTTTTTACAACTCTTTTTTTCAGAAAGTTGTAATAAACTTATTTTCAACAACTCTTTTATTTTGCCAGTTGTAATAAATGCCTATTACAACGTTTCTTTTTTGCCAGTTGTAATAGATACCGATTTTTAACAACTTTTCATTTTTGTCAGTTGTAATAGATGCCTATTACAACTTTTTTCGTTTGCCACTTGTAATAGATATCTATTTTTTACAACTTTTCTTTTTGTCAGTTGTAATAGATCTATATTGCAACCTTTTTTGTTTGCCCATTGTAATAATTAATTAATAATTATAATTAAATAATAATACTTAATAATTAGTAATTACTAATTAACAATGAATATTTTTTTATTAATAATGAATAGTTACTATTAAATAATAATAATTAATCTGAAAATATAAATAGTTAATACAAATAATCACCATTTGATAATTAATAAATAATTATTATTATTAAATAATTAATAAATAACACTACTTAATAACAACCTTAAAATTAATAATAATTAATATTAATAATTAATAATCACTATTAAATCACTACAGGAAAACTCGTTATTAGATGCATTAATCGATAGCATTTAAAGCCAAGCACAACCACTACATATTTAGAAGATCAAAAATAAATAAATCAACGTTGATAATTGTTTGGCGCCAATAATTTGGTAAAATTTTGATGAAACTTTTATTTGGCCGCTCGTCTTTCTTTCTTCCGCTTACCTGTTTGTATTAGAAAAACCTAAATAAAAATGGAGTCAAATTGTCAGCCACCACCCTCATCTCTTCCTTATCTCCTCGTTTACCTACTCCTTCACTCTGACCTTGTCTCCTAACCTTTCCTTCTTGTTCAACCTACCTCCATCTCTTCCGCTCCTTTAATCGCTAAATTTCCTTTCAAATTTGCAAACCCTAGATCTACCTTGCTGTATCAACCGTCGCATCACGACTCGATTTACAATCATTCAATCACGACTCGATTTGTCTATACCACATCGCGGCAGCAGAGGACTGTCATCTGTGAACCTACCGACGATGACGGCGGAGGACCATTCACCAACATAGCGACCGCGACCGTAGACATATTCATGAATCGAAAGGTCTGTGATGCTTTATTGCTTGTTAAATCAATTTTCATTCATTTGGGGAAAAAGCAGCGTAAACTAAGCATGTTAACCATAATTGGATAACCCAATATTTTTGTTTGGAGAGTTTAGGTAGAAGTTAACTGTGATGATTTCATGAATAATAAGCTCCACGATTTGATGCAGTTTTTCAATTGTAAATTATGTAGATGGTATTTGGACAGGCTTTTTGCATCCTATAGGCTCATTTGGATTAAAAGTTTAGAATCCTTACTGATTAAACTTAATGAAAAGAACTGAAGAAGCAAAGTTTGCCTCACCAAAGTTAAGTAGTCAGATTTTAACATGTAGTGTTATTAGATCATAAAATTATTTTATGACTGCAATGTTTTTATTTGGTTAATTTGCAGTTGAATAAAAGATAAGTCATTTCATATATGTATTGTTACATGTAAATCGTAGTTATTAGTTAATTGCTAGCTGTATTTTGTATATTATCCATTATGTGGATCTAAGTTGTTGGATTTATGTGATGAGGCTTCACTACCAGTATTAGATACGTCAAATTTATTTAAATTATTACCTTTATTCTCCATTGTACTTTCTGACAACATCCCCTCATCTATTGCTAGGCCACCTTCCAAGTCTGTGGTTGAAAGATCAGGTACAATTTCCTGTCCCTTTAATTTACTTGCATGATTATTGTTTATGCCGTCAAATATTGTCTTCATTAAGTTTGTGTGGATTTTTTCCTTTGTCATCAATTGCAGAAGCACCATGGGTAGTAGGGTCATTTTGTTTGTCACCATTATCATTATATATTGCTGGAGCAACATGTGGGCTGTAGGATCCTTGTTTTTGTCATCTTTTTCTTTTATGCTGTCCTGATTATCATTATCATTATATATTGCTGGAGCAACATGTGGAGCAACATGTACTCATCAACCACATTAGCAATATTTTGTCAACTTTTTTTTTCGTTCTAATTTTTGTACAGGTATCCAACGTTTTGCTGATCTGAGCTCATTTATGCTGGCCTATTGCTGCGAAACCTTCCAATTTTAACATGTCGTCTCTTTTTCTTTAAACAATGCTTAGTTTCAGGTACGTATTTAATTATTTGTTCTCATTTACAGTGTGCGCATTTGATTTCCATTGTGATTGATTCAATCTGACACCTTGTCAGATTAAACATGCCTTGAATTACTCTTCAGTATTTTAGATTTGATTTTAATTAATCAGTATCCCCTATTTGCTTGATTTCTCTTAAGTATATGTGGATAAATGTTCATACTATTTGCGAGCAAAGATACAAGTTGAGCCAAATGTTTAATTAAAAATTGATGCAAATTGAACTGATATGCATTTGTGATTAACTATTATGTCATCCTTTTTGGGATGGTGCTATTAAACATCTTTGATTTGTATTCTTCAAAGTTTCTGTCATACTTTCATGTTGCTTATCTTGGTCTATCCTAACATCTACCTTTTTGAAGGAAATAAATATTCTGTGCATTTATAGATCTAGGTGGTTTTACAATTTGAAGATTTTTTTTATCGTTCAATGCGTTTATTTTTAATAATGGTTCTTTCAGATTATACTATTCACTTGAGCATTAGGTCATACTTTTGGAAATAAGTAATTTTTCCCCGAAGAACACTACCCAATTTAATAATATGATAATTTTCTTTTAGTAAGATTTGAAAGAGTAATTTTTTTATGGCTGCATGCGCTTTTGAATTGTTTTTCTACTCCTGAGAATATACGAAATATTCTTCAGATTATGTTATTATTATAAGTTAAATGTTGTGGCCTAACTGGAAGGCTAACCCCACACGCACACATATATGCGTATATATGTATATATGTGTATATATGTATGTGTGTATATGTTTGTGAATTTGACTCAACCATTCAAACGAAATATTTATTTGTCAAAAGTTAATTGTTTTCCTCGGTTTCTAAATTTACAATCCAATGTCCATATGACCATGTAAATAAGTAATGTGACTGCCCATTAAATCTTGAGTATGTTACCATTTAAAACCTTAATGTTTGGATGCATTCAATACTATAACATAACTCAAAAAATGGGGATATACGTGTTATTTTAAATTTCAAATTTTTGTTTCCGTGTTTGGATGCCTGCTTGATTTTTTAATGAATTTGCCGATTATAAATTGTATGCTTCTACAAACTCATATAATAGAGACAATTAGTGATTAGATAATTTATTTACTTTTTTACTTTGGAATTGGATGCTTGAATAGTTAGTTTTCATGTAAAACATGTTTAGTGGGAAATAACTACAATATTGATGAAATAATTTAAAAATAAAATAAAAATTGCAACAAATATATACTGTGAATATTCAGTTTGTAGTTCCTTAAAAATTATGTAATTTTTTTAATCATAAACACTTGATACTCATTTCTTTTGTTCTTATTTGTTTTTTAATATTGTTTATTACTCTAATCTTTATTTAAATTTACCAATGTTAGATGATGGTGAACTAAATTGCATTTCCATCAAACAATCTATTGTCATCACAAATGTCATGTGGCTGCTTGAAAATCAAATAGCCTATGCTTTTGTTGACTGGAGATACTGCTTCCACTGCTTGGAATGCAGAAAAGTTGGAATGCAGAAAGGGTAACTCGGTTTTAGGTGAGTAAACACGAACATATTTATGTCAAAAGTTATAATCTTTGAATTTTATATGCTTGTTGTGATGTTGGTTTTTGAACTTGTTATCTATGCTACGTTTATACCACCTTTAGTCTTGTGGCATGAGAAATCAAAGATGACAGCAGCAATCTTTTTGCCTCATATTTAGCATGCCTGTCATTTGAAAGAAAAAAATATTACGTCATAAGCCTTATGCCAACCGCCCAGTAGGATAGGCTATTAAATTTGATTTGTTGCTTTTATTCAATGTTACATGTGTGTGACAGTTTCAAGCAGTGCAGGTGATTCTTTGTGTGTAGATGTGTGTGCATGAGTGCGGCTGTTTGTTTGGGTGTATGTATGTGGTGTTGAATGTGTATAGGGTTGAATACAAGAACAAATATACATATATAACTTACTGTTGTTAGCCTTAGAACATCACATGTCCTTACTTTTTGAGGTATTTCATGTTTTAACCTCCTTTCTCTAGTCATCTTGTTGTTTTATTCTATATATATACTAGACAATATATATGTGTATACACACACACGTGTGCGCGCACTGGTTGTTAATGACCACGATCTTCAACCAATTTAGATATGACTAATCCAACTCATCTCATAGTTGTAAGTACTGCTCCTATTAATTTTAATGGTCCTCAAAAGGAATAATCTATATGCAGTGGATATCAATCTGTACAAGTGCTGTTGTACTGCACCACCTCAGTCCAACCCAGAAGAAAGTGTTACTGATGTCAGGTAATTGATATTCAAAGAAAGTGTTACATTTGGAAACTAAATGAATCCTCGCGGCTAACATCTGTTATATTACCAATTTTGTTATCACTTTGTATTCAAATAGAATTTCTCATAATTTTTTTCTCCTTAATGTATGTTTGGCTTTGTAAAACCTGTACTAAGACAAGCATTGCAACTTGATACAGCATGAAGGTTAGACAAAAGGTTAAATAAGCATTGGACAAACATTGAACATGTTGGCATAGCTTGATGGTTATACAAACATTAAACATGTATACTGGGACAAGCTCGAGGTCATAACACATCAAGATTTGAAATACGGTTAGATCATAACACATCAAGATTTGAAATGAAATGATGTTGTTTTATTAAAATGCATCAAATGAAAGGTGTTAGATTTTGGACTCTTATATTTCCATGATTTATAAATGAATTAATAATGATGTAAATAAGGAAAAGGATTAGGGCTCAGATTTACGCATGCGAAGGTGTGGGGGGAGAAGCAAAGGCTGGTAAGCTCCACGCCAAAGAAAGATTGGCCCACAGTGGGTTTCCACATGAATAACCATGAAGATTGGCCCATAGTGGGTTTTCACATTTTTTTTTCATATTATGGTGTTTTTCTAGGTTGATCACTCGGAGAAAGAAGCTTGAACTTGTTACATCTATAGGTAAGAACGAGCAGATACCTGGAAAGTTTGGGTCGATGCGGTGGTGGACCTGAAGCTCTTCTATTTAGGCCTACTTCAGATATCTATACGATTGGACAAGCGATTGGGGCATCTATCGCTTGACAAAAAGAATTTATCTCTTTTGATTAGTACGTATATGTACTTTTACTGATTTATGTTATGGATTTAGTTATGTTTTGGAACGAAGTTATGAATTCATAAATGGTGTAAACTTGAATTGTTTTTGAATGTTAATGAATTGTTTTGTTTCAAGTATTTGAATGACTGTGATTATTATTAACGAAATATTGGTTTTAATTATAATATCATGAAATTTATGGTTAATACCAATTGTAAAAAGATGAATCATAGTAGTTTGTAGCAGTTGTAAAAATATTTGTTGCAACTGTCAGCACTAGTTGTAGTAGATCCTACTACAACTATTACAAACTTGTAAAATGTTAACGCAACAGACAGAAACAGTTGTTAAAATATTATTATAACTGTCGTAAATAGTTGTAATAAGTTTTTTATAACTGCAAAAAGCAGTGGTAATAGATTCTATTACAACAGCCATTGATAGTTGCAAAAGAGTATTATAACAATCATCGAAAGCAGTTGTAAATAACACTTTTACAACTGCTACTTGTAGTTGTAAAAAGACTTTTAACAACTGCTTCTGCAACTGTACATATTCGTTGTAAAATAATCCAGCTCTATTACAACTGCGGATATAAAGACTGGCGGGTGCGAGTTGTAATAGACCTATTACAACTGTTTTTGGCAGTTGTGAAAGGGTAATTTTGTTGTAGTGATAAATCTCCTGAATAATGTTAAACAAAAATCAGGGGTGTTATAGTAGCAGCGTGCAATGGAGGGTGGCCGCACATGGAGGTTTTCGCTTGAGTGAGGCAGGCAACAAGCGCATGCGACTGAAACATGAAGCGAAGATGGAGCTAATGTTGGCATGACGACGTGGAGGTGCAGTTTGCTGTTTTTGCATGTGTGATGGTGAAGAGCATGATCGTTGATGCAGAGCTAAGCGTGATTGCTCGTGATTGGAGCAGTGTCAAGTGATGATAGTGCATGACTGGAGCTAGCAGTTTAAAGCTGGAGTAGTGATGTGAGTAACCTTGCCTTATTTCCAAATAATGTAAGATGTTTGAATTGTTAGTTTTGGCTATGATCTGAATGCTCCAAAATTGACGGTGGTATAAATACGCAAATAATGGTTGCTTTACATAGTTTAAATGTGGAGTAAATAACACCATATATACAAAGGCAAACTATGTATATGTCAATTAAAATAGGAAGAATAAACTGGGAGATTTAAATTAATTACATAAAACATTATGAGTTGAGCTATTAACAATGAGATGTTAAACTTTATTAATTTGATAATATAGATATCGAGTTGAATTAAATATATAATTATTTATTGAATTGGTAAATGGTGATTAATTGTTGAATTAGATAGTTTAACTCATTTTATTCTATTGAATTGAAAGAATACCATAAGATAAATATATTTCGAGATAAAAAACAGTTGTGGTATGATATTAAATGGATGAGTGTTTACTTGCACATTCCATAGCTACTATGGAAAACTAAACTGATTGGTTGTGTAATTATTTGATTGGTGCTATATATTGATTGTATGTTATGCATTGGACGATAGTCCATTAGATATGATTTAAATTGTTACTAGACTTGATTTAAATGGGGGGAAATCGAGTTCTTTGAAATTTAATGAAAATTTGATGTTGAATTCTCTGAAAATTTAATATAAGGTTTGATTTGATTCATGTTTGTATGAATGGTGTACTCATACTTGTCATATGGAACAATAGCCTTCTTATTGAATATCTTGTGCCATGCCTTATGCTACCATGTCGTGATGGTTGTATTAAAAGTATGAGGTGCTATATGTATACATGAATGATTATACTGAAACATCATGTTAAGATGATATTTTGTGATTGAAGAATAGTTTAATTAAAGAAGTGTTTATTATGTTATAATCGTATTCATGTTAGATTGGCTTCATTGTTCTATGTGTTGATTCAAATTGTTATGCCTTATTGATATTAATCATTGAACACTATGATAATGAATTGTTGACTAGGGGAATTCAGTGCAATGTTAAATAAAGTATGATGATATGTAAGCATGATACACGTATAGGATATGTAACGACCCGCCATTTTGGACCATTCGTATCCATTATAAGTGTATAGGTAGACACTCATGCCGGAGTTGAATTGCTCAAAATACCGCGTTGTTAATTTAAATTTGGCAAAACTGAACATATACAGTAAATAAAATAATCACAGATCACAGACACAGAGTAATAAGTGCAGCGGAAATAAAAGAGATAGTAGTTCATGAAGCTACTATATGAATATATAAAATACATTAGAGTTTACAACCGAAGAGTAATACGATACATCAGATACAAATCAGAATACATCACTGGAATCATCGAATATCGAAAGCAGAATAGATGGCTGGATCTTCAAGCAAAGCTCCAACTCCAAAGGTGAGTCTCGAATACTGGTACACTCAGTCTGACCCGAGCGTAAAGCAAAAACACAAGACACTCGAGACAGGATTAACATTCTTATATTAATAAATCCAACTCAAGTGAAATAGCAATTGAAATACAAGTAACTCAAAGGATGTTTGGAATAACCATCCTTTAAGGATCCGTTAAACTATCTACTAGGTAGTAATGTACGCTAAGTAGATAATGTCTATCAGTAATATAAAGATATCAAAATAGTGTTAAGTCATGGCCCATTCCACCCTTAACACATTTTTATTCCCAAAAGCATATACAAGACCGTAGTTTCCCCAAAACCGGAAGTCACCAGAGGGCAATTCATATACTAAAGGTACAAATCAAAATCGTAGTGGTCGCGTATAAATGGAATACAAGTATGACAAGGCACATGAGGCAATACCCAAGGTAGTGATACTACCGTTCGCCTGATCCGGACTGGTGAGAACGCAACGCCGCAACGCCCGCAACACCGTGAAACAACACTCCCAAAATCAAGGGTGCACCAATCGACAACAAGTATAAGTAGTTCGAAGAAGTGTGTCCACTTGAGGTAGCTAATCCTCCATTGGCCCGGCACAGCTCCTGTTTTAGTCATTTCCAATTTGACACAAGTGTAAAGGCTATCCATCATGGTTCTCTTTCTTCAATCATCACGTACATCATTCCAACCACTTCATTCTGGATCATCACTCCGCGTATAGTTATTAAAGTGGTTTTCGGTTTAGATAGAGAGTATATCCATAACCGAATTATGGTCTCTTTAATAACTTTCGTAATTATTACACCGATTGGTCGTTTGTTTATTTCAAAACCAAATCAATTTCAATTTCAATTCGTAAACCAACATTTCGGTTGTCTTTCAAAAACCAATTTTCAAAATTTACGTTTCAAAATTTCCAAATTATCATTTCAAAATCTTATAATTCAAATTCAATTTCTATTTAAAACAATCCAAAATTGATTCAAGTTCGAATACAAGTTTCATTTCGAAAACATTTAAATTAAATCTTATTTAACATTCAAATCAATTTAAAATCATTTATCGATTTCATTTAATATTCGTAAAGTAAATTTATCATTCAAACAATTTCTATTAAATTTCCAAATCATTAAATCAATTTCTTAAGTTCAACTTCATTAAATCAAAACTTCAAATCGAATTAAATTAAATTCGTCAAATCAATTCTTTCAATTACAAGTCTTACATTAATTTCAAAAATATTACATTTTCATTTCTTGTTAAAGAAATTCAATTTCACTTATTTACTTTCTTAAATAATTTTCCAAAAACTTAATTAATAAAGAAACTCAATTTCAATTATTTACGAAGTAAAATTCACTTATTCACAAATTCAATTTTATTTAAACATTAAATAATTCAATCTTATTTAATTATTAAATAATTCAAAACTTAATTATTAAATAATTTCAAAGTTTAATAATTTCAAACTTAATTATAATTTCAAACTTAATTATTAAATCATTTCAAAGTTAATTCAATCATTTCTCAAATCAAACAACATTCGTTCATCAATTACATTGTTAATATTTTGTTTCAGATTATTAAATATTAACATTTTCCTTTCATAAAAAATTTAAATTTCAACTTCGTTTCAAAACCATATTATTTATTCAAATAAAATCTTCGATTTATTTTCAAATCAAATTATTGACCAATCGGGTTTTATTTAATTCTCTATCCTAGGTCAAAGTTCAATTTGGGTATTTATCATTTCAACCCGATTCCAATTCAATTCAAAATCAAAGCATAGCAAAGGGAACTTCCAGTGTGATAACTGGGATGGTGTCAAAGTAAATAAACAAGCAATAACAACAACAATAACAATCCAATAATCAATTCAAATAATCCCGAAATAACCATATTAATTCGCATTATTATTTGTACGAATTAATATAATTATTTCTAGAATCTACACTATCATTTCATGTAGATTAAAGATTATTACATTACGGTTTTCACTTGTCATTCAATTTCAATTTTTACACTACAACAATTAATCCAATATACGTTCAATGGTTCAAAGTGTAATTATCACTATTTTACATGTCAATTAATTTTACAATTAAAAAGGGTTATATTCAACTAATCAAATTCAACATAGGTGTCGATTCAAATTTTAGTTATCCTACGTCAAATTTATTTGCATAATATTTATCACTTTACAATTTAGCATCTAATATAAACAATCAATCAATCAATCAATTTATCAACTAAACTGGATTATCATTGTATAAATAGCAGATAATGGTGTCAGATGTCACAAGTGAACTGATTCAGGTAATAACAGATATAACAGTGTAAATAACTAACAGTTGCATATTTCAATTGTCGTTTCAATTGAAATCAGATTTAATAAATAAAAGAACGTTAATCGTGAGTGAGTGCTCACCTTTCGAGGCTAGAGAGATTTGACGATAGAGTGAGTTACGATTCCAAGCACGGATCTCAAAACAAGACAAGGTTGAACTCGAATCGACGAACAAAACTGATAAATAGGATTTGACGAAATCGATTAGAACTGGATGAATGAAGATGAATGGTATAAGTGAGCTTTATATATAACTATATCTCCGTATATAAAATCATACTCAAAATTCATATATATATTAAATTATATATATATATATGTGGTTTCCAAAATCATTGGTTACACTAAAACACATAAAACTTTAATTTATAATAACCATAACCAAACTTGTAAACTTATAAAAAAAAAATTTTTTTTTAACATATAATATATATAATGATGCAAGGTTTCTTTTCATATCTACATATACACTAAAATGTTCACAATTAACTGATATACTAGTATACCAACATATGCAACTTATATACTTCACTAAAACAAATCAGAACACACACTACATTAGAATACAAACAAATATATGTTAACTGATGTTTTATAACTTTTATAAACTAGTATATAACTGAAACAACTCTATGTAACAACCTATATAAGCCACGCATGCTTTGAAATCTTTGACAAACATAATTTATATATATAACCTTATACAACTCACATGCAAAAATGTGTACAACATAGCAAAGCTTTTATAATATCAGATTCTCCTTGTAAACAATATATAACAGACTATAATATATGAAACCGCAGTGCCCTTTTATATATAAAAAGTATGCTAATTTCAGTAAGACTAAACACAGACGACACCTCGTTATAATATAATAAAATCTATACTTACCTATAATTTACTATGAAATCAATACTATAAATATAATATAATATGATACAATGTTTACTATATATATAAGTTTTATATTCAACAGACTTATAAGCTGTATGACAATGCCTCAAACTTACACACATAGCCGACAACAACTTGCATATATTAACAAGTATACACTCAACCTTAACAAACTGTTCCTATACTAACATTATGTACTTCAAGCTTACAAACTATCAATATACATAATTCCAAACATTACATATGAATACACTTTAGGCTCGCAAAACAATATATTCATATAAACTAATAGGGAACCTTAAAATATAACATATAGCTTGTAAACCACTCAGATCTAAAATTTTACACATATTATAAATAATATATATACTGTTATAAACATATATTATAACTTACCTTATATAAAAAGAGGCCGAGCAAGGTGGAATGCATGAGTGTGAAGGTCGGCTACAGGGCAGAGGAAAGGGCACGTGAGTGGTTGGAAACACGGGTTGCGTGCGTACTCGGGTGGGAAGGCCGGGGTCTTGAGTGGCAGTCGACGAGATGAAGGGATAGGCAAGTACGGTCGGACGAGCAAGGCCGTGATGGCGAACTGGAGGGGATGGGTTGAGCAATGGGACAGCGGGTCTGCGGTCAAGGCTATCGGGCAGTGGGTTGTTGAAGGGTTTGGTGAAGGCTGAGGGTGGTCGTGGTCGACGTGGATGGAAACGCGGCAGGCTGTGCCGTAACAGCAGAGGGAGGCTAAGGCGATGTGGAGCTCGGGCCATGGGAGGTTGAGGTGTGGGGTTGTTTGCGGCGGTGGCTCACGCGGCGGAGGGAAGAGCCTGGTGGTAAGCGGAGACGGGGAAGGAATAGCTTGGTGGAGAGGGAAAGTCGGCGGAGATGGGTTAGAGGATGTGAGGTCGGAGCACTGCTCGGCAGCTAGAAGGAAGAAATGATGAACAAGTGGGAAGGCAAATCAAATATCTTTGAATGAACTGGTGGTAGATGAAGGGCTATTGGGCAAAAGAAATACACATATAACCTATGTAACGTATAGTTTCAAAATGAAAGAAAAGAGGGCCGAAAAATGGGAAAAGAAAAATAAATCAACCAGTAATAAATTTACATTTGGGAATAAGAGAAGTCAATATGCTTGAATTCAAGGCAAAAATAAAAGCTGATGGCTTTTGGTTGTCTCGAGAAGCAACGAAAAGGCATAGCCCAAATACGGAACCGATACGCTTGGCATTTCGCAGATTGCACCGCTCACCGGATTCCGAATTTTGACAATCGAATATACCGTAGAGATCAGCACGACGAGACGATCAAAATGGTATACAGATATCGGTGGTTTGATTGTATTATAAAAATTCGAATTTTTCAATTGGCGGAAAATGCAAGAAAAATGCAAGAAAATAAGATCGACGGAGCCAAAGATGTCCGAATTTGGAAAAACGACAAACTGACCTATTTCTTAGAAGATGGTTTAGAATTTTTCTATGTAAAAATATTTAGGTTTCGGAAACATTTTATTTTCATCGCTTTTTAACTGATTAAATTGAAGTAAATTTACGCGCGAAATAAACTTTCATATTTTCGGACGAAAATTTATCAATTGCTATATTTAACTAGACGCATTCCAAATATCAAATTTTTATTTCAAAATTTTATCGTTTAAAATTTCACAAAATTTCAACTAATTACGTTATTAAAACAGTTGAAATTTACGGGTCGTTACACTCTCCCCCACTCAAAACTTTTCGTCCCCAAAAAGGAACGAGGTAGGAGAATAGAAACAACCAAAAAGAAAAACAGATTTGAAATACAAAATAACAATTAATTTAAACCATATAAATTCAAATTTAAATTAATTGATATTCAATAATTGATTTAATCCAATTGATTTCACTAAAATCAATCTCACTATTTCTAAATTCATTATCTTATTATCCCATTTTCTTCAATTTACAATTTCTAAAACCATAAATTTGAATAGTCTTTTATTATAATCATATTTTCTTCAACAATTTTAAATTCTTCTTTATTCCAAATTACTGTTAAATTTATTCTACTTAATATATCTTATCACATATATTTATCCCACATAAATTAATTTAAAACATAAAAGTTTCGATTTAAATTAATTTACATCTATTAATTTCCTTTAAATTCAAGGTATTTTCATATGTTGATCAAATTTCACTTTAATAATTCTTTCAAAACAAATTTATTAATTCTTTCAAAACAAATTTATTTCATTATTAACTGAGTTTAATTATTATCCTATCTAACTCTATTAACATCTTTATAATCAAAATTTGGTGTATAACATTTATTATAAACACTCAAATTTTATTTATAAATTCAATTTATATTATATATTATCCAATTGCATATTCAACTTCTGAATGATCTAGGTAAGTTGTATTAGAATGTAGTTGAACAATATACAAATAAAATTTTCCCAATTCAATTATTCAAGTTTAAATATTTGTTCCAAATTTTGGTTTTATTTATAATTAAAATCATCCTTTAACAAAATTTAAGAATTAGGTTTCCGATTAACTTTAAACAATTTAGAGATATATATATAATATTTATATCAAATCAAATTAAATTTTAAAATAAGATACCTATATATATATAAATCAAATTATACTGAAGAAATTCAAATCAAAATATTTTTTTCTCAAAACTAATCCGTAGCAAAGCTACAGAATGGTTCCTCCACTTCGAAACTCGAAAATGAATGTCGATGATGCGGCCGCCATCACCGAAATTATTTTCCAGCGACAAAGAGAAGAGCACTGATTTCAACATTTTAAAATTCTTTGAAAACAGTTTCTATTCGAAAATACTTTCAATAATATACACTTTAAATTTTAAAACCAAAGTTCGAAATCACCGGAAACTAAATTCTCAAATTTCTGAATTAAATTCATTTCAAATTCCAAATCAATTTATAAACCGTATTTATAAATTTATTTAGAACAACAAATGATAATCAAATATTATCATTTCAAACAAACAATTTAATTAACCTATTAAATTCCAGAAAATTTTACTTATATTTTCACAATATACTCAAACAAATTTATTTCATTTTCCAAATTTGAAAATAATATTGTGTCAGTTTGCTCTGTTCAAGTGTTTTGGAAATCCTATCGATAGCGTTGATTAGACGAATCGATCGGAAACCCAAAACAACATCAACAACTCAAACAACACAGTATATTAAAACATTTATATATTAGTTTACAAATACATTTCCTTGCTCGACGATACAGGAATGAATTTTCAAAATAAGGATAGGGATTCAAATTTTTGTTGACTTAAATCAAAGAGAATTTTGATTCGAAAATAGGTTTGAACAAAGACGAGATAATTAAATAACAAAATAAGGCGATGGATAAGTTTATATAAATCGCGGGCAACCTTAACCGGGTCGACCGTGACTTTAGAAATAAGATCGGTGTAGAATTCCGAGGTAAATCGACATTCGATCTCAAGAAATAGAATTCATGTATAGCAGGAGATAGATAGCATCGTAAACCGAGGATACAGAAATCTCCGGTAAATCGATGTCTATTTTAAAGGAGTTTCACTCCTTTATAAATTAATTTGAGATTGGCGAGATCGCCGACTCATTATAAAGATCATTCGAAGTGGAGTTATGGGATGCTCCAGAATTGAAAGAAGACGAATAGTGAGGGACACGAATGAATTCCGGAACCGAGGGGAACGTTCCAAAATTCAAAGGAATTGAGTCAAAGGAAGAGATTGAAACTCGAATGAGAGTGACTCTGTAATTACATTTACCCTATATGTTGAGTTTTTCCTAGAGCTACCAAAGCTCTGATACCAACTGTAACGACCCGCCATTTTGGACCATTCGCATCCATTATAAGTGTATAGGTAGACACTCATGCCGGAGTTAAATTGCTCAAAATATCGCGTTGTTAATTTAAATTTGGCAAAACTGAACATATACAGTAAATAAAATAATCACAGATCACAGACACAGAGTAATAAGTGCAGCGGAAATAAAAGAGATAGTAGTTCATGAAGCAACTATATGAATATATAAAATACATCAGAGTTTACAACCGAAGAGTAATACGATACATCAGATACAAATCAGAATACATCACTGGAATCATCGAATACCGAAAGCAGAATAGATGGTTGGATCTTCAAGCAAAGCTCCAACTCCAAAGGTGAGTCTCGAATACTGGTACACTCAGTCTGACCCGAGCGTAAAGCAAAAACACAAGACACTCGAGTCAGGATTAACATTCTTATATTAATAAATCCAACTCAAGTGAAATAGCAATTGAAATACAAGTAACTCAAAGGATGTTTGGAATAACCATCCTTTAAGGATCCGTTAAACTATCTACTAGGTAGTAATGTACGCTAAGTAGATAATGTCTATCAGTAATATAAAGATATCAAAATAGTGTTAAGTCATGGCCCATTCCACCCTTAACACATTTTTATTCCCAAAAGCATATACAAGACCGTAGTTTCCCCAAAACCGGAAGTCACCAGAGGGCAATCCATATACTAAAGGTACAAATCAAAATCGTAGTGGTCGCGTATAAATGGAATACAAGTATGACAAGGCACATGAGGCAATACCCAAGGTAGTGATACTACCGTTTGCCTGATCCGGACTGGTGAGAACGCAACGCCGCAGCGCCCGCAACACCGTGAAACAACATTCCCAAAATCAAGGGTGCACCAATCGACAACAAGTATAAGTAGTTCGAAGAAGTGTGTCCACTTGAGGTAGCTAATCCTCCATTGGCCCGGCACAGCTCCTGTTTTAGTCATTTCCAATTTGACACAAGTGTAAAGGCTATCCATCATCGTTCTCTTTCTTCAATCATCACGTACATCATTCCAACCACTTCATTCTGGATCATCACTCCACGTATAGTTATTAAAGTGGTTTTCGGTTTAGATAGAGAGTATATCCATAACCGAATTCTGGTCTGTTTAATAACTTTCGTAATTATTACACCGATTGGTCGTTTGTTTATTTCAAAACCAAATCAATTTCAATTTCAATTCGTAAACCAACATTTCGTTTGTCTTTCAAAAACCAATTTTCAAAATTTACGTTTCAAAATTTCAAAATTATCATTTCAAAATCTTATAATTCAAATTCAATTTCTATTTAAAACAATCTAAAATTGATTCAAGTTCGAATACAAGTTTCATTTCGAAAACATTTAAATTAAATCTTATTTAACATTCAAATCAGTTTAAAATCATTTATCGATTTCATTTAATATTCGTAAAGTAAATTTATCATTCAAACAATTTCTATTAAATTTCCAAATCATTAAATCAATTTCTTAAGTTCAACTTCATTAAATCAAAACTTCAAATCGAATTAAATTAAATTCATCAAATCAATTCTTTCAATTACAAGTCTTACATTAATTCCAAAAATATCACATTTTCATTTCTTGTTAAATAAATTCAATTTCACTTATTTACTTTCTTAAATAATTTTCCAAAAACTTAATTAATAAAGAAACTCAATTTCAATTATTTACGAAGTAAAATTCACTTATTCACAAATTCAATTTTATTTAAATATTAAATAATTCAATCTTATTTAATTATTAAATAATTCAAAACTTAATTATTAAATAATTTCAAAGTTTAATAATTTCAAAATTAATTATAATTTCAAACTTAATTATTAAATCATTTCAAAGTTAATTCAATCATTTCTCAAATCAAACAACATTCGTTCATCAATTACATTGTTAATATTTTGTTTCAGATTATTAAATATTAACATTTTCCTTTCATAAAAAAATTTAAATTTCAACTTCGTTTCAAAACCATATTATTTATTCAAATAAAATCTTCGATTTATTTTCAAATCAAATTATTGACCAATCGGATTTTATTTAATTCTTTATCCTAGGTCAAAGTTCAATTTGGGTATTTATCGTTTCAACCCGATTCCAATTCAATTCAAAATCAAAACTTAGCAAAGGGAACTTCCAGTGTGATAACTGGGATGGTGTCAAAGTAAATAAACAAGCAATAACAACAACAATAACAATCCAATAATCAATTCAAATAATCCCGAAATAACCATATTAATTCGCATTGTTATTTGTACGAATTAATATAATTATTTCTAGAATCTACACTATCATTTCATGTAGATTAAAGATTATTACATTACGGTTTTCACTTGTCATTCAATTTCAATTTTTACACTACAACAATTAATCCAATATACGTTCAATGGTTCAAAGTGTAATTATCACTATTTTACATGTCAATTAATTTTACAATTAAAAAGGGTTATATTCAACTAATCAAATTCAACATAGGTGTCGATTCAAATTTTAGTTATCCTACATCAAATTTATTTGCATAATATTTATCACTTTACAATTTAGCATCTAATATAAACAATCAATCAATCAATCAATTTATCAACTAAACTGGATTATCATTGTATAAATAGCAGATAATGGTGTCAGATGTCACAGGTGAACTGATTCAGGTAATAACAGATATAACAGTGTAAATAACTAACAGTTGCATATTTCAATTGTCGTTTCAATTGAAATTAGATTTAATAAATAAAAGAACGTTAATCGTGAGTGAGTGCTCACCTTTCGAGGCTAGAGAGATTTGACGATAGAGTGAGTTACGATTCCAAGCACGGATCTCAAACAAGACAAGGTTGAACTCGAATCGATGAACAAAACTGATAAATAGGATTTGACGAAATCGATTAGAACTGGATGAATGAAGATGAATGGTATAAGTGAGCTTTATATATAACTATATCTCCATATATAAAATCATACTCAAAATTCATATATATATTAAATTATATATATATATGTGGTTTCCAAAATCATTGGTTACACTAAAACACATAAAACTTTAATTTATAATAACCATAACCAAACTTGTAAACTTATAAATTTTTTTTTTTAACATATAATATATATAATGACGCAAGGTTTCTTTTCATATCTACATATACACTAAAATGTTCACAATTAACTGATATACCAGTATACCAACATATGCAACTTATATACTTCACTAAAACAAATCAGAACACACACTACATTAGAATACAAACAAATATATGTTAACTGATGTTTTATAACTTTTATAAACTAGTATATAACTGAAACAACTCTATGTAACAACCTATATAAGCCACGCATGCTTTGAAATCTTTGACAAACATAATTTATATATATAACCTTATACAACTCACATGCAAAAATGTGTACAACATAGCAAAGCTTTTATAATATCAGATTCTCCTTGTAAACAATATATAACAGACTATAATATATGAAACCGCAGTGCCCTTTTATATATAAAAAGTATGCTAATTTCAGTAAGACTAAACACAGACGACACCTCGTTATAATATAATAAAATCTATACTTACCTATAATTTACTATGAAATCAATACTATAAATATAATATAATATGATACAATGTTTACTATATATATAAGTTTTATATTCAACAGACTTATAAGCTGTATGACAATGCCTCAAACTTACACACATAGCCGACAACAACTTGCATATATTAACAAGTATACACTCAACCTTAACAAACTGTTCCTATACTAACATTATGTACTTCAAGCTTACAAACTATCAATATACATAATTCCAAACATTTACATATGAATACACTTTAGGCTCGCAAAACAATATATTCATATAAACTAATAGGGAACCTTAAAATATAACATATAGCTTGTAAACCACTCAGATCTAAAATTTTACACATATTATAAATAATATATATACTGTTATAAACATATATTATAACTTACCTTATATAAAAGGAGGCCGAGCAAGGTGGAATGCATGAGTGTGAAGGTCGGCTATAGGGCAGAGGAAAGGGCACGTGAGTGGTTGGAAACACGGGTTGCGTGCGTACTCGGGTGGGAAGGCCGGGGTCTTGAGTGGCTGTCGAGGAGATGAAGGGATAGGCAAGCACGGTCGGACGAGCAAGGCCGTGATGGCGAACTGGAGGGGATGGGTTGAGCAATGGGACGGCGGGCCTGCGATCAAGGCTATCGGGCAGTGGGTTGTTGAAGGGTTTGGTGAAGGCTGAGGGTGGTCGTGGTCGACGTGGATGGAAACGCGGCAGGCTGTGCCGTAACAGCGGAGGGAGGCTAAGGCGATGTGGAGCTCGGGCCATGGGAGGTTGAGGTGTGGGTTTGTTTGCGGCGGTGGCTCACGCGGCGGAGGGAAGAGCCTGGTGGTAAGCGGAGACGGGGAAGGAATAGCTTGGTGGAGAGGGAAAGTCGGCGGAGATGGGTTAGAGGATGTGAGGTCGGAGCACTGCTCGGCAGCTAGAAGGAAGAAATGACGAACAGGTGGGAAGGCAAATCAAATATCTTTGAGTGAACTGGTGGTAGATGAAGGGCTATTGGGCAAAAGAAATACACATATAACCTATGTAACGTATAGTTTCAAAATGAAAGAAAAGAGGGCCGAAAAATGGGAAAAGAAAAATAAATCAACCAGCAATAAATTTACATTTGGGAATAAGAGAAGTCAATATGCTTGAATTCAAGGAAAAAATAAAAGCTGATGGCTTTTGGTTGTCTCGAGAAGCAACGAAAAGGCATAGTCCAAATACGGAACCGATACGCTTGGCATTTCGCATATTGCACCGCTCATCGGATTCCGAATTTTGACAATCGAATATACCGTAGAGATCAGCACGACGAGACGATAAAAATGGTATACATATATCAGTGGTTTGATTGTATTATAAAAATTTGAATTTTTCAATTGGCGGAAAATGCAAGAAAAACGCAAGAAAATAAGATCGACGGAGCCAAAGATGTCCGAATTTGGAAAAACGACAAACTGACCTCTTGCTCAGAAGATGTTTTAGAATTTTTCTATGTAAAAATATTTAGGTTTCGGAAACATTTTATTTTCATCGCTTTTTAACCGATTAAATTGAAGTAAATTTACGCGCGAAATAAACTTTCATATTTTCGGACGAAAATTTATCAATTTCTATATTTAACTAGACGCATTCCAAATATCAAATTTTTATTTCAAAATTTTATCGTTTAAAATTTCAACTAATTACGTTATTAAAACAGTTGAAATTTACGGGTCGTTACAGGATATGAACATGGGATGAAATGGCATTTTGGGGATTTAATGGCGTTAGCGAGGCCAAATATTTATAAATATGTAGAATGTGATTTTGATGAGGTCGGTATGAGGGGAGGCTACTAGAAAGGCTATTGATCAATCTTTGTCAAAGAGATTTAGGGTCGCTGCCTGAATCATGGTGAATTGGTCCATCGTTGCTATTTTTCCAAATGATCTGTTGCACAGACACTCGCTAGACTAATACCCAACCCATCACTCATCATTTCAATACAAATTTAAACACACAAGTCACAGCTCTAAATTACGTGACTCACAACTATAATCTAAGACCAAGAATTATAGATTTTCAGGTAAGGACGTGCTGGAGCTCAAGTGGCGAGCTGGATGGCAGGAACGTATGGAGTGTATTCCACTGTGTATATTATTGTTTATCTGAGACAAGTTGTTATATTGTCCAGTTTAATTGAGATTGGTTGTAACTCTGATGTATTGATGTAAATAAACAGATATAGTTTTCCTTTGTATAACTGTTATTATTTGATATTATATTTTGATCCGCTGCGAATGTGAGATTCTAAGTTTTGGTTTTCTGTTTCTCTTTCTACCTCTTTTCTTCTTTTTCCTAACTATCTGGAATTTTCGGGGTCGAAAATTCCGGGTCGTTACATTTTGACGTCGGTATGAGGGGAGGCTACTAGAAAGGCTATTGATCAATCTTTGTCAAAGAGATTTAGGGTCGCTGCCTGAATCATGGTGAATTGGTCCATCGTTGCTATTTTTCCAAATGATCTGTTGCACAGACACCCGCTAGACTAATACCCAACCCATCACTCATCATTTCAATACAAATTTAAACACATAAGTCACAGCTCTAAATTACGTAACTCACAACTATAATCTAATCAACCGGGCTATCGCATTCTATGCAATACCAAATCCATCAAAGTCGTCGTCATGCCACTAGGTGGAGATTGATGACAAAATGCTGCCCCATTAGCTCCACAGGTCATGTTATACCAACATCGCACCTCCACACCAGCAAATGTCGCCTATCATGTAGAGCTCTACCATGAAACAATCATCAACGCATCACCAGGTCATGGCCGCTATCCCCAAAATCACCGAATACCAATAGATTATCACCCTCTCACATGACTATTGCCATCCCCAGAAGTCGTGCCACATAGCTCCAACTGTGCACATCCTTGGCGACACCTTCTTCTTCTTCTATTGACTTTAAGTGTAACGATTTGCATTTTCGATCTCCAACTGTCGACACTGATACATCAACGGTATTCTCAAGTTCCAGAAAAACAAATTATTAGGGTAAATAAAAAGAAAATGAACAAGGAAGAAAGAACACAACATTAGAGTCTTACAGTGGAACGATAACATATAATATCAAAAGACGGAAAAACTGTCACTCTAAGATATATAGCATTTCAGAGTTACAAGCCTAAATATTATCATCAGCCTGTCATCATAAGTGCTGATATATCTTTACTACTAATAATGAGAATTCCTTGAATAGGAATTCAACCATGTCTTTTTGAAATACCAAAAATACCCCTCATTATAATAATGAAAATCGTTCACTCTATCTTTATCTTTACTACTAATAAAGAGAATTCATTGAATAGATTTACTCAGTGTCTTTTTGAAATTCCAAATATACCCTTTTACATTTTATCTTATAGAGAAATAGTATTCAAGTATGTGAATATAGCCTGTTATTTTCTAAGTACAACTGTCAGTCCCCATGGAGAACTACAGTATGTTCACAAGATGAAGTATCCGAGTGTTTCATATTGTCCGTAATTTAGGTGGGAGTTAATCGGTCGAAGTCTCGCCGAATTTTGAGTTAGTATGAAGAAAATATTGCAGTCTGAACAAAAAAAAATAGCGGCTTGTGCACTAGGCGGAGTTCAAATATGGGGATGTGGTATCCTATTATTTTCTAAGTACAACTGTCAGTGCCCATGGAGAACTACAGTATGCGTTCACAAGATGAAGTATCCGAGTGTTCCATATTGTCCGTAATTTAGATGGGAGTTAATTGGTCGAAGTCTCACCGGATTCTGAATTAGTATGAAAAAGTTATTGAAATCTGAACAAAAAAAATAGCGGCTTCTGCACTATGCGCAGTTCAAATATGGGGATGTGGTAGCCTGTTATTTTCTAAGTACAACTGTCAGTCCTCATGGAGAACTACAATGTACGTTCACAAGATGAAGTATCCAAGTGTTTCATATTGTCCGTAATTTAGGTGGGAGTTAATCGGTCGAAGTCTCGCCAGATTCCGAGTTAGTATGAAGAAAATATTGCAGTCTGAACAAAAAAATAGCGGCTTCTGCACTACGCGGAGTTCAAATATGGGGATGTGGTATCCTGTTATTTTTTAAGTACAACTGTCAGTGCCCATGGAGAACTACAGTGTGCGTTCACAAGATGAAGTATCCGAGTGTTCCATATTGTCCGTAATTTAGGTGGGAGTTAATTGGTCGAAGTCTCACCGGATTCTGAATTAGTATGAAGAAGTTATTGCAGTTTGAACAAAAAAAATAGCGGCTTCTGCACTAGGCGGAGTTCAAATATGGGGATGTGGTAGCCTGTTATTTTCTAAGTACAACTGTCAGTTCCCATGGAGAACTACAGTGTGCGTTCAGAAGATGAAGTATCCGAGTGTTCCATATTGTCCGTAATTTAGGTGGGAGTTAATCTGTCGAAGTCTCGCCGGATTTCGAGTTAGTATGAAGAAAATATAGCAGTCTGAACAAAAAAATAGCGGCTTCTGCACTAGGCGGAGTTCAAATATGGGGATGTGGTAGCCTGTTATTTTCAAGCACAACTGTCAGTCCCCATGGATTGTTATGTCAACATCACATCTTTATCTTTATCTTTATCTTTACTACTAATAATGAGAATTCCTTGAATATGAATTTAACCATGTCTTTTTGAAATACCAGAAATACCCCTCATCTTTACTACTAATAATGAGAATTCCTTGAATAGGAATTCAACCGTGTCTTTTTGAAATACCATAAATACCCCTCATTATAATAATGAAAATCGTTCACTCTATCTTTATCTTTACTACTAATAAAGAGAATTCATTGAATAGATTTACTCAGTGTCTTTTTGAAATTCCAAATATACCCTTTTACATCTTATAGAGAAATAGTATTCAAATATGGGAATATAGCCTGTTATTTTCTAAGTACAACTGTCAGTCCCAATGGAGAACTACAGTGTACGTTCACAAGATGAAGTATCCGAGTGTTTCATATTGTCCGTAATTTAGGTGGAAGTTAATCGGTCGAAGTCCCACCGGATTCCGAGTTAGTATGAAGAAAATATTGCAGTCTAAACAAAAAAAATAGCGGCTTCTCCACTAGGCGGAGTTCAAATATGGGGATGTGGTATCCTGTTATTTTCTACGTACAACTGTCAGTGCCCATGGAGAACTACAGTATGCGTTCACAAGATGAAGTATCCGAGTGTTCCATATTGTCCGTAATTTAGATGGGAGTTAATTGGTCGAAGTCTCACCGGATTCTGAATTAGTATGAAAAAGTTATTGTAGTCTGAACAAAAAAAATAGCGGCTTCTGCACTATGCGCAGTTCAAATATGGGGATGTGGTAGCCTGTTATTTTCTAAGTACAACTGTCAGTCCTCATGGAGAACTACAATGTACGTTCACAAGATGAAGTATCCGAGTGTTTCATATTGTCCGTAATTTAGGTGGGAGTTAATCGGTCGAAGTCTCGCCGGATTCCGAATTAGTATGAAGAAAATATTGCAGTCTGAACAAAAAAATAGCGGCTTCTGCACTACGCGGAGTTCAAATATGGGGATGTGGTATCCTGTTATTTTCTAAGTACAATTGTCAGTGCCCATGGAGAACTACAGTGTGCGTTCACTAGATGAAGTATCCGAGTGTTCCATATTGTCCGTAATTTAGGTGGGAGTTAATTGGTCGAAGTCTCACCGGATTCTGAATTAGTATGAAGAAGTTATTGCAGTTTGAACAAAAAAAATAGCGGCTTCTGCACTAGGCGGAGTTCAAATATGGGGATGTGGTAGCCTGTTATTTTCTAAGTACAACTGTCAGTTCCCATGGAGAACTACAGTGTGCGTTCAGAAGATGAAGTATCCGAGTGTTCCATATTGTCCGTAATTTAGGTGGGAGTTAATCTGTCGAAGTCTCATCGGATTTCGAGTTAGTATGAAGAAAATATAGCAGTCTGAACAAAAAAATAGCAGCTTCTGCACTAGGCGGAGTTCAAATATGGGGATGTGGTAGCCTGTTATTTTCAAGTACAACTGTCAGTCCCCATGGATTGTTATGTCAACATCACATCTTTATTTTTATCTTTACTACTAATAATGAGAATTCCTTGAATATGAATTTAACCGTGTCTTTTTGAAATACCAGAAATACCCCTCATCTTTACTACTAATAATGAGAATTCCTTGAATAGGAATTGAACCGTATCTTTTTGAAATACCATAAATACCCCTCATTATAATAATGAAAATCGTTCACTCTATCTTTATCTTTACTACTAATAAAGAGAATTCATTGAATAGATTTACTCAGTGTCTTTTTGAAATTCCAAATATACCCTTTTACATCTTATAGAGAAATAGTATTCAAATATGGGAATATAGCCTGTTATTTTCTAAGTACAACTGTCAGTCCCAATGGAGAACTACAGTGTACGTTCACAAGATGAAGTATCCGAGTGTTTCATATTGTCTGTAATTTAGGTGGAAGTTAATCGGTCGAAGTCCCACCGGATTCCGAGTTAGTATGAAGAAAATATTGCAATCTAAACAAAAAAAATAGCGGCTTCTCCACTAGGCGGAGTTCAAATATGGGGATGTGGTATCCTGTTATTTTCTACGTACAACTGTCAGTGCCCATGGAGAACTACAGTATGCGTTCACAAGATGAAGTATCCGAGTGTTCCATATTGTCTGTAATTTAGGTGGGAGTTAATTGGTCGAAGTCTCACCGGATTCTGAATTAGTATGAAGAAGTTATTGCAGTTTGAACAAAAAAAATAGCGGCTTCTGCACTAGGCGGAGTTCAAATATGGGGATGTGGTAGCCTGTTATTTTCGAAGTACAACTGTCAGCCCCCATGGAGAACTGCAGTGTACGTTCACTAGATGAAGTATCCGAGTGTTTCATATTGTCCGTAATTTAGGTGGGAGTTAATCGGTCGACTCGCCGGATTCCGAGTTAGTATGAAGAAAATATTGCAGTCTGAACAAAAAAATAGCGGCTTCTGCACTACGCGGAGTTCAAATATGGGAATGTGGTATACTGTTATTTTCTAAGTACAACTGTCAGTGCCCATGGAGAACTACAGTGTGCGTTCACAAGATGAAGTATCCGAGTGTTCCATATTGTCCGTAATTTAGGTGGGAGTTAATTGGTCGAAGTCTCACCGGATTCTGAATTAGTATGAAGAAGTTATTGCAGTTTGAACAAAAAAAATAGCGGCTTCTGCACTAGGCGGAGTTCAAATATGGGGATATGGTAGCCTGTTATTTTCTAAGTACAACTGTCACTTCCCATGGAGAACTACAGTGTGCGTTAAGAAGATGAAGTATCCGAGTGTTCCATATTGTCTGTAATTTAGGTGGGAGTTAATCTGTCGAAGTCTCGCCGGATTCCGAGTTAGTATGAAGAAAATATAGCAGTCTGAACAAAAAAATAGCGGCTTCTGCACTAGGCGGAGTTCAAATATGGGGATGTGGTAGCCTGTTATTTTCAAGTACAACTGTCAGTCCCCATGGATTGTTATGTCAACATCACATCTTTATCTTTACTACTAATAATGAGAATTCCTTGAATATAAATTTAACCGTGTCTTTTTGAAATACCAGAAATACCCCTCATCTTTACTACTAATAATGAGAATTCCTTGAATAGGAATTCAACCGTGTCTTTTTGAAATACCATAAATACCCCTCATTATAATAATGAAAATCGTTCACTCTATCTTTATCTTTACTACTAATAAAGAGAATTCATTGAATAGATTTACTCAGTGTCTTTTTGAAATTCCAAATATACCCTTTTACATCTTATAGAGAAATAGTATTCAAATATGGGAATATAGCCTGTTATTTTCTAACTACAACTGTCAGTCCCAATGGAGAACTACAGTGTACGTTCACAAGATGAAGTATCCGAGTGTTTCATATTGTCCGTAATTTAGGTGGAAGTTAATCGGTCGAAGTCGCACCGGATTCCGAGTTAGTATGAAGAAAATATTGCAGTCTAAACAAAAAAAATAGCGGCTTCTCCACTAGGCGGAGTTCAAATATGGGGATGTGGTATCCTGTTATTTTCTACATACAACTGTCAGTGCCCATGGAGAACTACGATATGCGTTCACAAGATGAAGTATCCGAGTGTTCCATATTGTCTGTAATTTAGGTGGGAGTTAATTGGTCGAAGTCTCATCGGATTCTGAATTAGTATGAAGAAGTTATTGCAGTTTGAACAAAAAAAATAGCGGCTTCTGCACTAGGCGGAGTTCAAATATGGGGATGTGGTAGCCTGTTATTTTCGAAGTACAACTGTCAGCCCCCATGAAGAACTACAGTGTACGTTCACTAGATGAAGTATCCGAGTGTTTCATATTGTCCGTAATTTAGTTGGGAGTTAATAGGTCGAAGTATCGCCGGATTCCGAGTTAGTATGAAGAAAATATTGCAGTCTGAACAAAAAAATAGCGGCTTCTGCACTATGCGGAGTTCAAATATGGGGATGTGGTATCCTGTTATTTTCTAAGTACAACTATCAGTGCCTATGGAGAACTACAGTGTGCGTTCACAAGATGAAGTATCCAAGTGTTCCATATTGTCCGTAATTTAGGTGGGAGTTAATTGGTCGAAGTCTCACCGGATTCTGAATTAGTATGAAGAAGTTATTGCAGTTTGAACAAAAAAATTAGCGGCTTCTGCACTAGGCGGAGTTCAAATCTGGGGATGTGGTAGCCTGTTATTTTCTAAGTACAACTGTCAGTTTCCATGGAGAACTACAGTGTGCGTTCAGAAGATGAAGTATCCGAGTGTTTCATATTGTCCGTAATTTAGGTTGGAGTTAATCTGTCGAAGTCTCGCCGGATTCCGAGTTAGTATGAAGAAAATATAGCAGTCTGAATAAAAAAAATAGCGGCTTCTGCACTAGTCGGAGTTCAAATATGAGGATGTTGTGCCATGTTATTTTCTAAGTAAACTGCCAGTCCCCATGGAGAACTACAGTGTGCGTTCACAAGATGAAGTATCCGAGTGTACCATATTGTATGTAATTTAGGTAGGAATTCATCGGTCGAAGTTTTGCCTGATTCCGAGTTAGTATGAAGAAGTTATTGCAGTCAGAATAAAAAAAATAGCAGTTTCTGCCTAGGCGGCGTTCAAATGTGGGGATGCTACTATCAAATCTACTTCCACATGTACAAATAAAAATGCATGCACATTGTGGTTGAATGCAGGCCTACTTGAGCGTGCATATGTACTCGTATACATAATAGTAGTGTAGTGGAAATAAATACTGCCGTATGCAAATGGAAGCATCCAGCACATCTCTTGAAGCTTCAAAGGGCATTAACGAAAATCTACCTTTATCATACTAATCGAAAGAGCACTCATGGAATTAAGGGAAAGATAAAATCACAAGGCAGAAAATAGTTGTTCTGGTTGCATCTTACAACACAACAATATTAGAAATGAAACTAAAACTGCGAAGGTATGTTCGCATATGGATTTCCATAGAGGTCTACTTGGTAAAAACTGAAAGCTGGCCTCTTGCACAAAGGTCAGAAGCTACCTTCTAAGTGTCATATATCTCTACTTAGAATATACAAATAAGCTAAACACAACTGGTCCACGCACGAAATCATGATAATGAATATCATCAACTTCTTAAGCAACACCGATAAGTATCTCTAGATATGGAGTTAATATACCCTTGGGTTAGCTAAACCCACTGTTTATGCATTCTACTTTGTTTTCTATCATTTTCGATGGTGAAGTAATGTTCAACATCTCAACACATGAGCCTTCATCACTTGAATAGATCTCAAATCTCTCTTTATAATATAGCATCTTGAACCATCATCACTCGAATAGTTCATGAATCTCTCTACGGATTTTAGAATAAGTCGTTTGAAGAATGCTAATGATTAACTCTCTCTTGGGATTACCCTCTAGATAGACAATCCCACATGACAACATTGTTCGAAATGTTAAGTTGACAACTCCCTTGGACTTAACCTTAGGATAAATAGTGCAACTCTATAACATTTCACTTCACAACCAATTCCAAAACACTAAAGATGTATATCAGTTTTTATGTGGTTACGGTTTCGTGCCATCTCATATAAGTACACTCCCCCGCTTACCGGACTCTTCAAAACGAAACCGATGAATTCCAGGTTAACTCAATTTCAATTTTTTAGAAATAAACAAACAAAGCATAAGGTAGAGATCATCCCATATCCATATAGATTTCCTTATCTCTTGTCCAAGAAGGTAAGACGAGTTTATACGTAGGGTATAACATCACCTTGTGTTCCCTTTAGATATTTCCTAAGTTAATTTGTTCAAATTCTATAGTCAACTAATCAACCATTGAGTATAAATGAAAGCGATCGCATATGAAAGCAAAGTCTCGTATACTTATTATGTTTCCAACCTTTTCAACTTACACTATTCCTAAATCAAGAGTGAAGCTAGGTAGGTTAAAGCATTGGTTGTAACAAAGCCTTACCTTGACACTTCAGTCTTATCTCTCACAGATGGAACAAGTCTAGTTCATCGGCTTTTAGTGCTAAGTATAGGAATAAATACAATCTATAAACAAGTAAACACACAAAACACGATAAAGTCACATAAGCGAATTATAATCCCCTTTTTATTTAATTAATTCTCTAGTTAATTAAAATACATGTATACTACTATTTCACTATTCATTTGTACTCTTTTCAATTGTAACGACCCGAAATTTTCGATCCCGAAAATTCCAGATAGTTAGGGAAAGAAGAAAGAGATAGAAGAAAAAAACAGAAAATAAAACACAGAACCTCACATTCGCAGCGGATCAAAATATAATATCAAATAATAACAGTTATACAAATGAAATCTGTACTTGTCAAATTACACTTTAATATATCGGAGTTACAACATATACACAAACACTGGACACATACAATCAACATGTCCCAAACAAACTACAGTATATCGCAGCGGAGTACACTCCATATGTTCCTGTCATCCAGCTCGTCTCCTGAGCTACAGAACGTCGTTACCTGAAAATCTGTAATACTCGGTCTGACCCGAGCATTACATTAAAGTAACACCCGGGTCAGGCTGGAAACCAGCGTGAGTAAACCCATCTAACACGGAATACCAAAAACATACGACTTATATAAACCCGGGTAACTTGTATCACATTACAACTTCACAAGTTGTTATAACATCCCTTATCCCACATATTAATTTATAAAGGAATCGAGGTGGTTTCAGGTATTTACAAATTTCCGACTTCAGTCCCTTCGAACTTAATACCATCTTAACCCAAGTTATTTAAGTGAAACACAATTCAACTTTAAATACAGGATGTCACTGTTTTAACCCAACATATTTTATTCCATAGCATCACACATCACATACCAGGGATATCAACTAATCTAAGGAACATAATATTATTCAATCATTCATAAGCAGGATTAATCAACCATACCATTTTTAATTAATTAACCATGGTTAATTATTCTTTAATTACATAAAGTAATTAGTCTTTAATTAATTACACAAATTAATTATCCCTAATCCCTTACAGTAATTTACCTTTAATTACCTTCATTATTCAACCATAATTAATCATAACAGTAATTAACCCTTCTATAATTCCCTTCCTTCATTTTAACCCCTTCATTAATCCTTTAATTAATTACACCTAGTAAATATCCATTAATTACTTCTACAAAGTAATTATCTTTTAAGTACTACCCATTAAGTAATTTCCCTTCTTATCAATTGAGGGATTCATCCCTTAATTACTCTTAACAAATTAGTTCTTGATTACTTACATTAAGTAATTATCATTTAAGAAAATTACTTACATTAATTACCAATTTATTTTCCCTTAATTACCATAAATTAATCTTTAATCACTTAGTTGTAAATCTCAATTTAATTGATTAATAAACCCTAATTATTAATTTATCAATCCTTAATCATTAATTAACTTAAACTAATTAATCCACTTTAATTTCTTTATTAATTTAATTAATCTTAAATTGTTAAAGATCTTAATTAACCTTAAGATAACCCATTACTAAAACATTGTTAAGATCCTATTCAAATTTTCGTTTGAAAATAATTTACTATTAATAACAAAATTACTTAATTTCCTTATGATTTATTCCATTCATTTATCTCATTACTTAATTATAAATGCGAATGCACTTAAAGATATAATTAAATAATCCACTTAAATATTCAAACCAAATCAACCTAAATTTTCAAACACATTTATCCTCATCATCTACACTTTTGAAAACATATATAAATAACTTGATAAATACCCTTGCTTGAGAACTTATTTATTCTCCTTTGTTCTGAAATTTTGTTACATTACCTTCCTTTTAATACTTGGTAATTTCACCTTGCTACCATAACATGCTGACTAACCAAAACTAGCCGAGCCCAAAACAATCCCTCTGAGCCAACATTCGCGCTTCCTTTCCTCTCGAAATTCTCGAGTACAATCCTGGGCCAGTAACACGAAACACGAGCAACAACTCGATCCTCTCTTCTTCTTCTCCTTATTTTTTTTTCTTCCATCCTACAGCAACCACAACCATCAGACGCCGATGGTTACATGTGCACGTGCACATATATTCAGGCTGACTCCGATGTTAGGACCAGACTTTGCACTTCTTGTTTTAGTCATGATGTTGCAGCAGTTTTCAGATTGAAGAAGCAGTTTACTGTGGATTTTGGGTTCAGGAAAGAGGAGTTGGTTGCAGTAAGAAATTAGTAGGGATAGAGGAGGTTATAGTGTGTTTGGCAGGTATAAAAATGAAGAATTCTATGGGAGGAAGAAGAAGAAGAATAACAGAAGTTCTTGGAGAATTTAACAGAGAATAAAATTTGAAAATAAAAATGAGAAAATCTTTCATTCAACTTCACACTTTACAACTGAATTCCTATTGCTATTTATACATGACAAAAAAGACCCATTTCAGATTATTACATAAGTTTTGCAGGCCTTAAACCCAATAAAAACAATCTCAGTTTCAAACTACACATCCGTGCATCCTGTGCACGTGTGCACATGCACACACGTTCTAACAAGGCTTGAGTGTTGCTGACTGGTCGAATGGGCTCGGCTGGGCAAGTTGAAGTATCTGGTGAGGTGGGTTGGTCAGCTCCGCCGCGTGATCTCCTCTGATGGCTGTAGTGTAAATTCGAGCATAGGTGTTTGTTAAAATTCCTCCTTCTTCCCGCTTTCTCTCAACCCTGTTCATTATCTTAGCTGAAGGCATAACATTCCCTTCCCCTTCAAAACTTGACCTTGTCTCAAGGTCAAAGGTAGGAAATCGTTTGATCAAATCCCAATAATCTTCCCACGTCGATTCATCATGATTTCTTTGCTTCCATTCACCAAGACTTGAGTAACTGCCTTGTTGTTCTTTGGAAATATTCTTCGATCTAATATCAATTCTGGTTCATCAATTATCTCTTCAGTGAATGATGGTGCATCTTGTTGTATAATTATACCACTCCCAACTCTCCTTTTCAACTGGGATACATGGAAGATAGGGTGGATTCTGGCATCAACTGGCAGCTCTAGCTTATAAGCTACACTGCCTATTTTCTGGATTATTTTATAGGGTCCATAGAATTTTGGCGATAGTTTGGTGGTTCTTAAATTACTCGCTGTGATTTGTCTGTATGGTTGCAATTTAAGGTAAACCCAGTCCCCTTCTTGAAAACTTCTTTCAGTTCTTCTGGCATCTGCAAATTTCTTCATCCTTTCTTGTGTTAACTGCAAACTATCTTTAAGCATTTGTATGACAATATCTCTGGAATAAAGCTCCTGTTCAACTTGAGGTAGTTTAGCAGTTCTGGGCACATATGAAATCAGTGTAGGTGGGTTTATGCCATAGACTACTATATAGGGTGTCATGTTGATTGAGCTCTGCCAGCTACTGTTGTACCAATACTCTGCAAGGGTTAACCACCTCGACCATTCCTGTGGCTTATGACATACAAAACATCTAAGATAATTCTCTAGAATTTTATTGATTGCCTCTGTTTGCCCATCTGATTGTGGATGGTAGGCTGAGCTCATTTTCAGTGCGCAACCTTGCAATTTGAATAATTCCTGCCAAAATATGCTTGTAAATATAGAGTCCCTGTCACTTACTATACTTTTAGGCATCCCATGTAACTTAAACACCCCATCAAAAAATATCTGTGCTATGTCCTTAGCAGTGTAAGGATGCTGAAGTGGAAAAAAGTGTGAATATTTGGATAACCGATCTACAACTACGAATATAGTTGTATATCTATGACTTTTTGGCAAGCCTATGATGAAATCCATTGATATATCACTCCAAATTTTCTCGGGAATGGGAAGTGGCTGCAGTAGACCTGGTACGAGTACATTTCCATGTTTGTTTCTTTGGCAGGGATCACATTCCCTTATATAATTTTCAACATCAGATTTTAGGCCCTTCCAATAAAAAACTTGTTTGAGTCTATGCCTTGTCTTCTTTACACCTGCATGACCTCCTAGTGGTGTAGAGTGGTATTCATGTAGCAAGGTATGAATCAGTTCCCTATAATTGTGATCTATCAACATCTTGCCTTTATAGTATAGTAACCCATCTAGTAGCTTGTATTTGAATTCATTGAGTTTTCCATCTGCTAACTTTTGCTTCATTTCTTTATAATATTCAGATAGCTCCATATTCCTTTTCAGTTCTTGCACCCAGCTACTTTCCACTTTGGATATAGCTTAATAATGCTGCTGCCCTTCATTGTATTCCTCAGGTATTCTAGATAATGCATCTGCTATGGTATTTTCCTTACCTTTCTTATATTCTACCTTGTAGTCATATCCATGGAGTTTAGCTAACCATTTGCCTTGAATTCCCGTATTAAGTCTCTGTGTTAGTAGATGCCTCAAACTTTGATGATCGGTTCTTATTGTGAACCTTCTGCCTATAAGATATTGTGACCATTTCTTCGTAGCAAGTAACATTGCTAGTAGTTCCTTTTCATAGGTGGACAGCAACAAATTCTTTCCATTTAAAGCTTGACTAAGATATGCTATAGGTCTGCCAGTTTGAGTTAAAACAGCTCCTATACCAACCCCACTTGCATCACATTCAATGATAAACTCTTTACTGAAATCTGGCATGGCTAGCACTGGTGGATTCATGAGACAATTCTTCAACTTGTTGAATGCTTCTGTGGCTTGCTCGTTCCATCCAAATGCATTTTTCTTCAATAGGTCAGTAAGTGGTTTTGCAATGGTGCCATAATGCTTGATGAACCTTCTATAGTAACCAGTGAGACCAAGAAACCCTCTCAGCCCCCTTATATTTTTTGGTTGTGACCAATCCTCAACTGCTTTGACCTTTTCTGGATCAACACCTATACCTTCGTTAGAGATAATATGCCCAAGGTATGTGACTTGCTCTTGGGCAAACGAACACTTTGCAATTTTAATCACCAGCTGATTTTTTTCAAGAATCTGTAAAGTAAGTTGAAGGTGTTGCATATGCTCAGACCAGGTCTGGCTATAGATTAGTATATCATCAAAGAATACTAATATAAACTTTCTTAAATAAGGTTTAAAGACATCATTCATTAATGCCTGAAAGGTTGATGGTGCATTGGATAAACCAAATGACATTACAAGGAACTCATAATGGCCCTCATGAGTTTTAAAGGCTGTTTTATGTATATCATCATGATGCATCCTCACTTGATGATACCCAGACTTCAGATCTAATTTAGTAAAATAATGTGAACCGTACAGTTCATCCAATAAATCATCAACAAGAGGTATAGGGAACTTGTCTTTGATGGTTTGGCTGTTGAGTACTCTATAGTCTACACACATCCTCCATGTTCCATCTTTTTTTCTGACCATGACCACCGGGGATGAATACTCGCTGGTGCTTGGTTGAATTGTTCCAGCTTCTAACATTTCCTTTATAAGCTTTTCCAGTTCATTCTTTATATGATATGAATGTCTATATGGCCTCAGGCAGACTGGCTTGGAGTTTGGATTCAATGGAATCTTATGATCACACATGCGGTTAGGTGGTAAAGTAGCAGCAGTAGTCGTAACAGTAGGGTACCTTGCTAGAATTTGTTGTATGTCTTCGGGAATTCTTGAGTCATAATGGGTAGGACCAACTTGTATCTCCTTTGAACATAACAGCAAAGATAATTGCCCTTTAGAACTTTCTTTAATAATATTCTTGCCATCAGTTAACTTGTTACTGTCCTTGATTCCTTGCCATATAAACAATTTTCCTTGAAATTTGGATTTAACCTGTAACTTAGCAAAGTTAAAGGAGACTTCACCCATTTCCTTCATCCATTGAGCACCAAGGACTAGTTGGCACCCCTCCAGAGGTATGATCAACAAATCAACTGGCATCTGACAACCTTGGCATTTAAAAATGATCCCCTTACATACTCCTTTTCCTTGTATTTTCTCACCATTGGCTACTTGCACTACATATTCCGGGTTTTCTTGAACTGGTAACTTGATTTTCTTGGCCATGTCTGAATTGATAAAACTGTGTGTAGATCCTGAGTCAATAAGTACAGTGACTGCATTACCATTAAGATAACCATGCACTCTAATAGTAGAAAGGGTGGGTATACTGCACATGGCACTGAGTGTAATGGCATAGGGTTCTTCATCTGAATAAGATTTGTCTTCTGTTGCTGGAAGGTCTTCTTGGGAATAAGATTTGTCATTATCTTCTTGATCCACATCTGAATCATGTAGAGACATAACTCCTTCTATAATGTACACTTGTTTATTCTTGCACACATGGCTGGGATGCCAATTTTCATTGCATCCAAAACACAGATTTTTTTTCCTTCTGTCAATAATGTCCTGAGGTGTTAAACCCTTATTTTTAGCAAAAGGTTCCTTAGAACTTCTCCCACTGCTCACTGCCTTATCTATGGCATTATGTGGGGTAGTTCTTAATGATTTACTGAACTTGTTTTTCCTTTTCTTGGCTCTTTTGCATTCAAAAACCTTAGCCAAACTCACAGCTTCTCTGAAGTCAACAGGGTGAAGGGCTATCACATCATATTTAATGTCTTCTTTAAGCCCATCAATAAATTTTTCCAGTAAGAACTGATCGGGCAAGGCCTCACACATTCCCTGCAAATGCTCAAATTGAGTGAGGTAGGATTTCACTGTTGAAGTCTGTTTCAAATTGGAAATGGCACCATATGGTGTCTGGAATTCTTCTGGGGCAAATCTCACTAGAATTTCTTCTTTAAATACAACCCATGTCTCATAGTTCTTGACCTTCTTAGTGAGCCACTGATACCATTTGCGTGCTACGTCTCTTAAATGAAATGAGCATGTTGGTACCCATTCATTCTCTGGAGTATTATGATAATGGAAAAGATGCTCAACTTGATTGATCCATTCCACAACTTCTTCATCTCCATTGTAGGTGGGAAAGTCTAATTTAATGGTGGTGTTTTGGAGTAATTTTGGTGGGACTTGAGGGTTGGGTAAGATGCCTCCTGAATTTCTGGACATATCATTATTGTGGTGATGGTTATGGTTATTTCTTGGTTGGTAGGGTTGATGTGGTTCAACTAGGAGATTTTCTTGGATCGGTCTAGGTGGATTTCTTTGTGCAGGTGGAATATAGGTGGTTCGTGGTGGTGGTGGACTTCTGAGCTCCTTTAATTCTTTTGATATGCCATTGATTGCCTCACTTATGCTGTCCATCTTTACACTGAGTTCTTGGGTGGCTTCTTGCAAGTTTTGGTGAGATTCTTGAAGTTCTCTTATAGCCAGGGCGGTCTTGACATTAATTTGATCTTGTCTGGTTTCCTCTACATCTGATTCCCCTACCTTATCTACGTTTTCATCATCAGAAATCTCAGGTTGTTCTGCAGGATTAGGCTCTGATACCAATGTGTTAGGACCAGACTTTGCACTTCTTGTTTTAGTCATGATGTTGCAGCAGTTTTCAGATTGAAGAAGCAGTTTACTGTGGATTTTGGGTTCAGGAAAGAGGAGTTGGTTGCAGTAAGAAATTAGTAGGGATAGAGGAGGTTATAGTGTGTTTGGCAGGTATAAAAATGAAGAATTCTATGGGAGGAAGAAGAAGAAGAATAACAGAAGTTCTTGGAGAATTTAACAGAGAATAAAATTTGAAAATAAAAATGAGAAAATCTTTCATTCAACTTCACACTTTACAACTGAATTCCTATTGCTATTTATACATGACAAAAAAGACCCATTTCAGATTATTACATAAGTTTTGCAGGCCTTAAACCCAATAAAAACAATCTCAGTTTCAAACTACACATCCGTGCATCCTGTGCACGTGTGCACATGCACACACGTTCTAACAAGGCTTGAGTGTTGCTGACTGGTCGAATGGGCTCGGCTGGGCAAGTTGAAGTATCTGGTGAGGTGGGTTGGTCAGCTCCGCCGCGTGATCTCCTCTGATGGCTGTAGTGTAAATTCGAGCATAGGTGTTTGTTAAAATTCCTCCTTCTTCCCGCTTTCTCTCAACCCTGTTCATTATCTTAGCTGAAGGCATAACATCCGACCTACGCTTCGGTCATCAACCTAACGGCGACAATCACCTCGACTTATTTGGCCACCCAAAAATCACATCGATCCCCAAAATCGAAATCGAGGCAATCAACACCCTCAGGTCTAAACTACATCGCCCAAAACTCGCCTCGCGACACCAACTCCGATCACCAGAGTCCTCATCATCGCACCGGGAAATTCGCCACACTCCCATCTCTCTAATCCCCATACACCGCACTCACCAATCATCACCGCATCACCGTCTTTTGCCCTGCAAGTTCGACCACCCAGTTCAACATTAAAACCCTAAATCTATCACTCCTTCGCGAATCCTGCAATAGAAAAATTCCTGGCCATTTTTCCTCGAATCCTCAGCACCATGGCCTCCTCCATAACCAATGATGACCACTAACATCATCGCGACCATCAGATATTGACGAAAGTGCAATCTCTGTTCAACTCTTGAATTTCCCCTAATTCTACACTTAAAAATTTTGATATGTTCATCATAATTCATCATTTTTCCCTTTCGATCAGTTTATACAATTAAAACTTGAAATTTTAAAAATTTAATTTTTAACTTGGATTTATTTTTACTGTTATTCCTCATTCCCAGTAATCCTTCTTGTTAAATATACTTAATAATGTTTCAAAAAAATGAATCTAGTTATTAATAATAAAATTTCTTGAGGATCCTGATCTAAAATTTGTTTATAAAATGAGTCATGACCTTATAAAGAAATTTTTGGCCATGTAGAACATAACAGAGGCTTGTTTATACAACACAGATTTGCACATAACTAATCATGAAGGTACATCTAAATTCCAGACAATAAAATCATGCAACCATTATTCACAACACTTCTGCATACACCAAAGTATAGATTCAGATAAAAAAATGTTTTACTCGCATAATTATAACTGTTTAAGGTAAAGTTTACTCACCTGTACATAAACTTTGAACAGAGAATAGACTTTGTGTTTTGAACAATATCAGCCCAATCTTATTTTCCAGTCTCTTGTTTGTTGATGATGTTGCTATGTTTTAGTTTCAGATTTGCTATTTCCCTTCTTTTTTTTAAACAAATATGTACTCAGTTTTTTTGATCAACGAATGTAACAAGAAGGTGATACATATATAAAAAGAAAGTGTGACAGGTTTGAGTTGTTTGTACAGGAAATATTGTACTGAGAAGATTTTTGTATAAATTTTTGACCAGTGATTTTTGTTCCAATTTGAGGCTGATATGATTTATGGTGGCTTGCATTTATTAAGCTTATCTTGTTTTGCAAGCTTAGACTTATTTGTTTGCATTTTTACAGTAATACCTATCTATTTGTTTCCCATGTACAACTTGATTTGCATGAGTGCATTCATATATATGTAACTTTATCTCTCTCTTTTTTTTCACAGGTTAACTAAGTTTCCCCTTTTTTTCTGAACCAACTAAAAAGAATATGTATACACATATATATAAGATATCAGGATGTACAAGTTAAGGTGGTAACCGGTCAGCTTCATCTTTGATAAGATTTTATAAATGCTTTGAATAGACAAAATGTTAGGCTGAGATGATGGCAATTAAATGCCTTGTTTCTTAATTAGTTTACATAATTATCATCATGTTTGCTGTAGATAATAATTTGTATGAAGACATACATTTGACAGGTAGACATATGGCTTGTAAATGAAGATACTTGTATAAAAAATGTTTGTGTCAGGTTTATACTTTATACTTTGACAGATTTCCCTTTTCTACTTTGTTTTTATGCTTATTTTAGTTTTATACATTTGTGCTTCCAATTCTCAGTTTATGTTGTATGTTTACCAAAATTACTTAATCCTTATTTTTCTTTTATTTTTATTTCTAACTACCAATTATTTAAGTTATAATCAATATGGTTTACTTGCCTATATTTATATTTATTTCTATTTGTATTTTAACTATCAATATTTAAATTATATTCATATGTTTGACTTATATTTAATAATTATATTTTATATTGATAGACTTTGATTTTATTTCAAACATTAGATGTTAACAAGTAAGCATATTAATTTAATTATATAAGATAAATTTTATTATAAATATTATCAAGAGATTTTATTTTAAATTTCCAAATCAAATTTTCCTTTCAAAAATACAAATCCATACCAATAAATGGCCATTATTTCAAAAGTCATATTCATTTTAAAATGATAAGTTCACTTTTTAATTAATTAGATTAAATATTTATTAAAATAATAGGGCCAAAATCCAGGGTCGTTACATCAATACTTCAAAAAGTATTCATATACTTATCTCAAATGCTATAAGATATTCACAAATCATTAACATAATTTCTTACTTTAAAATATAATCAAAGAGGTTAAAAACAAATAACATTTTTACTATAAACCTCTTCTCTTCTATAAGTTAAACTTTACCTTTTCTATCCTTTTCCAAAATATTTTATACTTGTTATTATTTTAAAATATCTATTATTAAATATCTAAGTATATTCATAAGAATTAAAGACAAATATTATTAAGCACTGTCACTACAAACCCAAAACCATTTCACTAAGAATTATCTTTAAAATATTCTTTTAAAAGATCTAGTTATATTCATAAGTACAACAAAAAGGGTTAAAAACAAATACGACTTAAACATTGTTTACTATAAACCCAAAATCATTCTATCCTTAACATTATCCTTAAAATGTTCTTTTAAAGGATCTAGTTATATTCATAAGTACAACAAAAAGGGTTAAAAACAAATGTTACTTAAACATTGTTTACTGTAAACCCAAAACCATTTTAAACTTAACATTATCTTTAAAACACTCATTTTAAAGATCTAAGTATATCTACACTTATTAAACAAGGTAATATACTTTTAATTAACTTCATAAAACCATTTATTAGAATGTAAGTTTTATAATCTAAAACTTTCATTATTCTTTCATAATAATACTTAACTTACTTTTTCAAACTTATATATATAAATATTCTAAAAATACTTATAAATATGTTTTAAATATCTATGTAAAATATTACTTAAAGATAACTAATTTACAATTTACTAAAAACTTTTTATTTTAAATGCTGCAAAGGAAATATTTTTCTTTAAAAGTTAATATTTAATTTTAAAAAATATATTTAAACTTCTAATATTTTTTCATACTCTAATCCATGTTATTAGACTTCCCTAAAGAGATTCCATAATGATAATAAACTATAAATCATAACATGAAAGACTATTCAAAATGTTTTTTTAAAACAAAATATTGCAACAAGCCTGGAGGTGCTGCAGTAGACTAAAGATAGCATCTATAAGTGCTTGGAAAGCCTTGGAGAGAGAACAACATGAAAACGCATGATCTTTGTGCCAGGTTTGACCACTTAAACAACTGATTTTTAATCCAATTTTTTTTATAATAAGTAGAATACCTAAGCTAATTAAAAACCATGAAATGTAACCATAAAGGATGTCTTTCAAATTAACTACAAAAATTCCCGAAAATAAGCTATTTACTAAAGTGTTCGTATAACCACCTTTTTATTCCAAACTTTCTCAACTTTGATTTACCAGTTCTTAAATGTTTTAAACTCTAATTTTTTTTACAATATGAAGTAATCCTTATTTGCTTGTTAAATCGGTAAAGAAATGCCTAAGGACGTCTTCCAAAATTAACTTAAAAATCGCTAAACGCAAGGTGATTTCAAAGTGCATCCATAGTGATTTTTTTCGCTTCTAACTTTTACAACTTTGTTATAAAATTTCTATAAATTTTCAAAACTTTCTCTTGCTGTCCAATAAGTGTAGAGAATAAAAAAATAAGTTATACCAAGTTAAGTTCATAAATCTTCCATTCACACAAGCTAAAGTTAAAGGATATTAAAGTGTACTTATAGCGACCTTTCTCGCTTCAAACACTTTCAAACACACTTCAACTTCACATACAGTCACAAAAACCATGGGAACACAAATTCTAGGCCATAATACATGTTTTAGAGGGAAATAGAAGCGAAAATATTACAATATAAGTCATCATTTGCTTTCCAATGCAAGGTGTCCAAAAGTTATAACTTTCATTTTTCTTTATATAATTTACATTCGTGAACGTGTATATACACAATAAATACAATCAAATGGAGAGTTAAAACATCCAAATCCAAGCATATAATAAGGTCAAAAACATAAGAACCCAAGAATACTTCCTACCATCACCCAAACTCCTAAAGATCCAAGATTTAGCACACACAAGCTCAAGGCAACCCTCCTTTCTATCCACAATGCTCATGGCCTCCACCAAGTACACCAAATTCTTCACCTTCTTTCCACTATAACTTACTTTCCATGCTTCCTAAGGTGATTTAAGGCAATGATTTAAGTTTGAAGAGGACTGTAGTTGATTTTCTATAGGAAAATGAAGATTGAAGAGAGAAAAGAGAGCTCGAACACTACAACAAAACAGGCTTTTTACAACGGGCAATGCCCGTTGTAATATGTGTTCCACAACGGGCAGCGGACCGTTGTAATAAGCGATGTGGTAATAGGTCATCCATATTTTACAACGGGCAGTTAATGTTGTAAAGACCGTTGTAGTAAACTTTTTTACAACGGGCAATGCCCGTTGTAATACACCTTTTTACAACGGGCAATGCCCGTTGTAATATGGAATATGTCGATCATATTTTACAACGAGCAATGCCCGTTGTAATACACCTTTTTACAACGGGCAATGCCCGTTGTAATACATGATATTGCAACGGTTTCTGACCGTTGCAAAATAAATGCAAATTTTTTTTAAAAATACAGCAGCATACCTCCATACCAATAATGAATAATTTAACGAGTAATAAATATTATCATAAAACAACCAAAATCACATTCGAAAAGACTAAAAGCTAGAGTCATAAAATTCCAAGACATTCCAAAAAGTTAGATAAGTTTACATTGACATAGTTCTAATATACACTATTTTTCATTTATTTAGTTCTCTACCCAATTCTCTACCTAGTTCTCTGCACCATTTCACATTTACAAACAAACCACCCACCACAGTCATTCACTTCCTCCATATTTAACTAACTTCTCCCTCATACAACTGTGCATTTCCCTTCTGCACACTTTAAACATTGCACTACCCAAACCACTTCGCTACTTAGATAGGCACTGTGCCTGTGCCTTCAAACATCAGCAGTTTCATCTCTGCCTACAACTCTTCACTTCCCCATCTAACACTATAACATTCACAGTCACCATCAAAACCATCCAACTACCTGATCACCACTCCTCCTTTTCACCAAACCAAACAACAACTTCATCAAACAATCACTGCAACTGACTACTTCTATAACCATCATCACAATCACCCCCTTAGCAAACAACCATCACCCACATCCATCATACACAGCGCTTGTCCCTCCTCCTTCAATACTACAACTCTTCCTACGAACAGTGCATACAACTACACAGCCTACATCAACTCCCTGACCAACAGTGCTTCTCTCTACCCATAACACAGTCATATAATCTCCTCCTCCATTCACTGTCCCTGCATATTCACTCTGCTACAAAATATCCATCCAACCTTTACTTGCATTCACCGAACATTCTCCTTCACCAACAGTACAACCCACATCATCTCTACTGTCATTCATTTCAGCCTCGACAACCAACAACTGCAGCGAGTTCACCCTGCATTTCATTCCTTGGCCACATTATTCAAGGCACTAGAAATTTATGCAACCCTGCATCAAGAAATGGTTATGATTGACTGTGATTCCAATAGAAATGGTTAGATTTTCCAACTAATGCGCTTATATTTGAAAAACAATTAAAAAAAATGAAAACAAAAACAAATACTGAACATAAAAGATGGGGAGGAACATTTGAACAAAGATACACGTTACATAACATTTTGTTTATATTAATTTACATCGGTGAACTTGGCATAGCTCGTGAGACAATCTCAGTTGTGTTTAATTATTTTACATAATAACATTGTCCTTTATCTGTTAGTTTTAACTACAAGCTGAGAATTATGATTCCACGGTACTACAAGTGCACACTACTCTGAATCTAACTTACATTGAATTTATCATACAAACAATAATACTAAAAAAACAAGGAAACAGACAACAGGCACATCCAAAACTTCATATGCATCATAGATTGTTTGAAAATCCAGTAGATATCTCATTTGGAAAAGCATTCGAGTCCCACGGCGTATTTGGTCTCCGATCATCAGTGGTAACAGGAGACAAATTGAAAGGAAAACTAATTGCCTGTGTACCATTAACAATAACCCTGTTTGTGCTTGATCGCATCCCAGTAACCCATCAAATCAACTCAAGTAAATAAATCTCTAATAAATTTTACCTGTCATTTTAAATTAAAATCATATCATCCAGTTCAACTAGTATTGAATGCCTAGAACAAAATTACAAGATACATACAGTTTATATCCAATTGCCTTATTTAAATGATCCTGGGGACATCCGATTAAAATGATTTTTTTAAAACATTAAGTGTCAATATTATGCATGTGAATAATCATTCTCTACTGCGTAGGAAATATCTAAACCTGTAGCACTCACATTATATGGGAAGATAGGTATATCATATACATTGGTCAATTTGGTATACGCTGACTCTTTACAGTGGCCATCGGTGCAAATATCTGACTCTTCTTGTTGCTGACTTTCCAAAGAATCACCATGCTAGAGCCCATTAGTTTGTAAGTCACTGTCATTTTCATTAGTTTGCATATACTTAAGTAATTGTGTCCCTATCACCTACCAGCTAATTTATTATGTTTTCCCTGAATTATGTTTCTTCTTAAATTTAGGATCAATTTAGGAGTTATTAAAGATTTGAATTCAGATTGTGAAATATTTTCAAAACACAAGTAAATTTGACATAATTCACTTTGTTGTGCTTTATTATTACGGATGTAATTTTTGATTCTATGGTCCGATTTGGGTGAACCTTTTTTTTAGTTTGAGGGAATTTGAAATAGAATAACTTTTGTGTTTGTTATTTTCCAAAATTTTGAAGTCCCCAAAGGTTAAACATAAATTTCAATGAATATTCATCGCTGTTCCGAAATGCAGGGTTAACTTTATCTTTATGTTTGATTTCTCTAATAAAAAATTAAAAAGTATATTTACATCTTTACAGATCATTTTTTATGATCATATATTTATATGTTTTATGGGTTTATAATGCCCATATTTAAACACAAACCATGTAAAAACATAACGACGACATATTTTAATTATTGAAATTTTCAACTATAAAAGACCATGATTATAAATTTACAACGGATTGTCGAAAGTGCTTGCTTATAATTGGTACTAGTTGACAAGGTGTGCATCTCAAAATGAGACATGATTTATAGGCTGCTAGGAATTATTTTGGACTATACAGTAGATACAATACACACTTCCTTATAGTCCGGACCAATTATGATTTTGTAATGCCTAACTTAAACCCAAATTATACGGTTAAGCTTACGTTTCTATGGCAGACAACATCCATGTAGAAATCACTACTAAATTGAAGTTAGTTTCCCATATAAAAATTATTCAATTTACTGGAATATGAACCACTATCAAATGCAAAATAAATATAGCATAAACTATAAAAGTAATGCTAGAACATATCTTTAATGCATGCGTATGTTCCAGTAAAAGGCATGTCTATGTATGCAATGTGTGTACCTCAAAAACAAGCATATGATGTTACACTTGCGCTCAAGATGTTCTCCAACAAAATACGTACGTGCAGGTGTCAGGCGAAGACGCAGAATAAATAAAAATTATGCTAATATTTTCTATACAAAAGCTGAATGGCTGCTACATCAGAGTAAGTTTTTGTGTAGTATACAGATAACAGAACACTTGTAAACTAATTTATATTTCACTGCAAACAAGATGGGAAACATTATGAGGACTGAACCAAGATGCCAAGAATGTCAATATAATACCAGACAATCAAATTCAAACAAGTGCAAGAACAAAAAACGTATTTAAAGAAATTGGAAAAATAAGTAAATGAACAAATAAAGAAATAATCAATTTCATCATGTTATTTGTTGAAATGGAGGAGAGAAAGGGAGTACGAGAGAAAGTGCCCTAATTTCATTTTCCATCTATTACAACGGTCCATCTATTACAACGGCCATTTGCTGAATGTTGTAAAATATACTTTCACTACAACGGGCAAAAGTTGACCGTTGTAATATCTCTCTATTACAACGGGCAAATAATGCAAGTTGTAAGAAGGACGTTGGATAAATAAATTATGAATCAAAGAGATAAGTTACAAGCACTTTAACAAAGGCAAAAGGCAATCCATGCCCCTCATATTTCTAATTAAAACCCTCCCCCTATGTGATTTGCTTTACACCTCACCAAATCCAAAAACAAATATCTTCTCTTCCTTAATCAGTTACCAAACTACCCCTCCTTCATAAATATCTTCTAAGACCTTCTAGAAGCTTTTATTAGGAAAATTATTTTTAGTTTCTAATTAATGAAACATTAGTTAATGAGCGAACACAACAAGTTCGAACAACTTCTATTGAGTAAATCTGTTTATCGATGAAATGATTTTCGGTTACATTATCGATATTTCTTTGAATTATTTGTTTTTGTAAACATTCTTCAATACCAAGTTTACCATCATTAATTATTAATTAAAAGGGGGTTAACAAGGTTATAAAATAAATGTAACCACATTTAATCTAAGATTCAGATATTAAAATAATTCAAATATTTAAATATAATGTGTTCAAAATTCCAATCGTTACATTCTCCCCCCATTTAAAACATTTCATCCTCGAAATTCCAACTTGAGCAACATAAAGAAACAATCATATATCAATACCTAATAGTATTCAAAACTACTAACAAACAAAGCTCATGGTTTGCTAAGGTTCAAAACCCTCTCATCACCCAAGGATGATAAAAAATCTACTAAGTGTACCTTACGCTCAACAATATCAGGTTATTACCTAAACAATTATTCATGATCCTTATGAACAAATTGAAGAGTCATTCCCTAAACTCTCCAAAAGCCAACAGACATAGTATAAATATACAAAAGCCTATACAATGTGTATGGATCATCCTTATGTAATATCCAATATGATTACTTAATCAATCGCATAAATTTCGTTTTCCGACTAGTATAGATCACTTGACCTGTCTAATGCGGACTCCGATCAGGTTCCTTGATTAGAAAATTCTATTTTTCTTACATAGCCATATATTATGGTATAAAACCTTAGGATCATATTAAGAATCCATTTCAAGTGTTCGCCATCGAGAACCGAGTAATAAATCCTTATCGGATCGATGTAAATCACCTAGAAACCATGTACTCGAATCCTAAATAGAACAGTCATGCAAATAAAATGATCTACATACTACTTACGTATTTTATCCTATTAGTTTATTAATTTATGTCAATTACTTTTTAATCGCATTCATTTACATAAATAATATATCATATTCAATATTAAAATCATTTATGAAGCATTTCATAAGACATAACTCAAGATTATAAAAATTTATAAAGACATATCTTTATTTATAAAACATTTTATAAAAACTTACTTCAAGTTATTACTCATATGATGCTCTAATACATACTAAGAGCATATGCAAAATATCTAATTCATTTTACTTTCTTAAAATTCAGATGAAGGCCTAAAATAAATCTGGGTCTTATAACCGAGTCAACCTTTTTGATGTCTTTAACCATCGAGTTAGCAACTAGCTAACACCGGTATCTGAACTCAAGACTAGAGTCTACTTTCCTTAGACAACCCTAAGGTAAAGACGTTATTAGTTGGCCTAATAACATCGAATTTTCTACTTAACATGGATGTTCAACTTATTAAAAACTTGTTTCAACTTACTATCTTTTTAATTCAAGAGTTATAAAAAATCAAATTTATATTTTCAAAAACACTTAACTTTAAGTTCTATAATGATCTGTAAGTTTCAAGCTATCCAAAATTGCTGAAAAATTCATTTCACTCTAAAAAAAGAAAATTAGCAAACAATCATATTATAACAAGATGAACATACCACAAAGTCCTAATGCATAGAATACATGCGTCAATAAAACAACTCATCGAAGTTAAACCTATTTATTAAAAAACTTTACTTAAAAGAGAAAACCATAAATTATTTCATAATTATTCGAGTTATGCAACTAAGACTCGGGCTCCTAATATTGCATACATACAAATCTTTTCCATAAGAAAGTTCCTATCAAAATCTGCATTACCAAACACTAATCTTTATTAAACTATTATATATTTTATATAAAACTTCTTTAAAAAAAACTTTTGAACTAAACATCATGTTATATTCTAAATCATTTGACATAATAATATATACATATATCTTGAAAAATCTTACTTTTGGGAATAAATCAAAATCCTTTTCAAAGCGGTATCAAATACTACGTATAATAGTACTAAGTATCATGATCTCAATTTATAAACAAATTTCCTAAATACTTACTTTAAAATACATAGAAAATATACATATAGATTGAGTAATAAAAAATGATACCATGGAAACGGGTCCTATCAAGTTGTACTATATATTCCCTTATTAAGAAGAGTTCTCACGAGAAGTGATTAACTACCGGACACATCTCTCGCTAATTTTTAGTCAGTTTCAAGCCACTTGAAAAAGATACATAAAAATACTTTGTTCCCAAATTTACTCATCGATTCTGAGAGCAAGCTCGAACTCGAGCAAATCTTAAAAATTATTTTCAAAATATTAGTATTCATAAATACTTTCAAATAATACTACTATTATTTTCTCTAAAATCTTAAAAAACCATTTTGAAATACACTGGAATTTAAGTTCTCAAAATATCAGTGCAAATCCTCTTCATTTATAAACCATATGTTGTAAACCATACTTAGAAAATTTATACTAAACTTATTTCAAAGTAAACTTCTAACCCAACATTATCATCGAACGCCTTATAGTCAGACTACAAAACTCAATCCATAAGGTGTTCATTTCAATAAACCCTTAAATATTGTCTACCCAACCCATGCAGTAAAAAGGTAAACTGCTCATAAACTGTTCAATAACAAATCAATAATAAATAGATGATAATAAATGCTCAAAATTGGTCAAGCAAAACTAATCAATCTACAAATGATAATAATGCTCATAAACTGGTCGAGAATGTCAAATCATTCTACAAAGGATAGCAATGCCCATAACTGGTCGAGTATGTCAAGTCATTCTACAAAGGGTAGCAATGCTTATAAATTGGCCGAGCATAGCTAAACTAATTATTGAAGGGTAATGAATGAACATCATTTATCCCTACGTTAATTAGGCTACACTTACAAATTATACTTACATAAACTACTTATATAACAAATACATATACACTCTCATTTATATAATAGATTCAACTCATGCAAGGGCATCTCTTACCCTTTCTCTATAAGCCATACCAAACCAAAGCCAAGGTTCCGCTTAACCTTTAGCTTTGATGCCAAATGTAATGATTTGCCTTTTCGACCCCAAATGTCGACACTAATACATTCATGTATTGACGTGCTGAGTACTCAACTACCAGAAAAACAAATTGTTAGCGTAAATAAAAAGATGAAAAAAATGAACAAGGAAGAAAGAACACAACATCAGAATCTCACAGTGAAATGAAAACATATAATATCGAAAGACAATACAAACTATCACTCTAAGATACATAGTATTTCAAAGTTATAATCCTAAGTATTATCATCAGCTTGGACAGTTATAAAAGCATGTCCACATAGGTGCTGATATATACATACTAGTTGTGAATTGGAAATAATTCTACTATAGGCGAATGAAAGCATTTAGCTCGTCTCCTGAAGCTCCAAAGAACATCAATGAAAACTTACTTTCTCAGACTACTCGAAAGAGCACCCATGGAATTAAGGGAAATATACAACCAAGAGTCTAACATAAGTTTGGTATGGGAAACTCAAGAAATATGTAGCTAGCATATAATAGTACTTTTGAGACCATTTGAATCACTATGATGGTTTTCCCTTCAAAAGAACAACCCATCTAATAAGTACATAAGGTGATATAATAGACAATGTCTAGGGTGTAGAATATAAATCAGAAAATAAGTGTGCTATTTGCATCTCACAACACAACCATATTAGAAGTTCAACTAAAACTGCTAAGATAAGTTTGCATATGGATTTCCATGAAGGTCTCCTCGGTAAAAAGTGAATGTCGGCCTCTTGCACATGTTCAAAAGCTATCTACCGAGCATCATATATCTGTAGATAGAATACACGAATAAGGTAAATATAACTGGCCTATGTTGGAACACGTGATACTGAATCTCACCAACTCCCTAAGCAACTTCGATAAGCATCTGTAGATATGGAGTTGATATACCCTTGGGTAATCTAATCCCATAGGTTGTGCATCCTAAGCTATTTTCTGCCATTTGTAATGGTGAAATCATGTTCAGCTTCTCAACACACGAGTCTTCATCACTCGAACATGCCTCAAGTCTCTATGTGGATTCTAGCTTCTCGAACCATCATCACTCGAACAGTTCACAAATCTCTCCATGGATTCTAGCATAAGTCGTCCGATGAGTGCTAACACTATCGTCTCTCTTGGGATCACCCTCAACAAAGAAAGTCCTACACGATAGCATCGTTCGAAATATTAATGTTGACTTATCCCTTGGACTTAATCTTAGGATAGATAATGGACTCTATAACATTTCGCTTCACAACACTTTCAAAACATAGAATACGTATATCGATTTTGAAGTTGTTACGGTTTCGAATCATCTCGTTAAACTACACTCCCCCGCTTACCAAACTCTTCAAAACCAAATCAATGAATTTCCATTTAACTCAATTATGGTTCTTTTATAAATAAACAGACAAAGCATAAGGTTGAGATTGTCACATATCTAGACAGATTTCCTTATATCATGTTCTAGAAGGTAGGACAAGTTCATAGATAGGGCATATCATCATCTCGTGTTCCCTCTAGAGATTTCCTAAGTTAATTTGGTCAAATTCGATAGTCGACTAATTGACTATCAAGTACAAAATGAAAACAATCGCATATGAAACCAATTCTCGTATACTTATCATATTTTCGACCTTTTCAACTTACACTATCCCTTGGTCAAGAGTGAAGCTAGATAGGTTAGAGCAATTGTTGCAGAAAAGCCCTAGCTTAACACTTCATTCTTTACTTACACAGATAGAAAAAGTCTACTTCGTCGGCTTTTAGTGCTAAGTATACGATTAAATACTTTCTATAAACAAGTGAACACAAAAAGCACAATTAACTTACATGATCGACTTCTAATCCCTTTTTTATTTAATTAATTCTTTTATTAATTAAAACTTTTTGTAAATAATTATATATATAATTAAAATATCTTTACAAAAGACATATACTACTATTTCACTATTCATTTGTACTCTTTTCAATACTTTAAAAAATATTCATACAGTTATCTCAAATGGTATAAGTATATTCACAAATCATTAACAAGATTCTTACTTTAAAATATAATCAAAGAGGTTAAAAACAAATGTTACTTAAACATTGTTACAATAAACCTCTTCTCTTTTATAAATTAAACTTTACTTTTTCTATTTGTTTCAAAAAGATTTCATACTTGTTATTATCTTTAAAATATCCATTATTAAAATTCTAAGTATATTCATAAGGATTAAAGACAAATGTTACTTAAACAATGTCACCACAAACTCAAAACCATTTCACTTATAGTTATCTTTAAAGTATCCTTTTAAAAGATCAAATTATATTCATGCGTATAATAAATAAAAAGGGTAAAAAGAAATGTTACTTAAACATTGTTTACTATAGACCCAAAAACATTTTGTACTTAAAATTATCTTTAAAACATTCTTTCAAAAGATCTAATCATATTCATAAGTATAACAAAAATGGTTAAAAACAAATTTACTTAAACATTGTTTACTATAAACCCAAAACCATTTTATACTTAACATTATCTTTAAAACATTCCTTTTAAAGATATAGGTATATCTACACTAATTAAATAAGGTAATATACTTTTAATTAACTTCACAAAACCATTTATTATAGCATAAGTGTTATAATCCGAAACTTCCCTTATTCGTTTATAAAGTACTTAACTTACCTTTCTTAACTTATATACATATAAATACTCTAAAATGCTTATAAATATTTTTTAAATATCTATGTAAAATATTACTTAAAAATAAATAATATATAATTTACTCAAACCCTTTTATTTTATATGCTGCGAAGGAAACTTTTTTCTTTAAAAATTAATATTTAATTATTATAAATATGTTTAAACTTCTATTTTTATGAATACTCTAATCCATGTTATTAGACTTCCCTAAAAGGATTCCACAAAGATAATGAACTATAAGCCATTTAAAACATGAAAAACTATTCAAAATGTCGCATTAAAACAAAATATTGCAACAAGCCCAGAAGTATTGCAGTAGACCAAAGACAGCATTTATAAGTGTTGTAGCAAGCCTTGGACAATGAACAAGATGAAAATGCATGATCTTTGTGGCCAGTTTTGACCACAAAAACAAATGATTTTTTATCAATTTCTTTTAAATAAGTAGTATACTTAGGCTACTTAAAAACCTTGAAAAGTATCTCCTAAGGATAGCTTCCAAACTGATTATAAAAATTTCCGAAAATGAGTTATTTATTGAAGTGTTCGTATAGTGACCTTTTTACTTCAAACTTTCTTAACTTTGTTTGACAAGTTTTTAAATGTTTTAAACTCTAATTTTTATAATGAGAAGTAAAAATTATTTACTTGTTAAATCAGTAAAGAAACGCCAAAGGATGTCTTTCAAAGTTAAATTAAAAATCATCGAATACAAGGCGATTTCAAAATGCATCCATAGCAACCTTTTTCGCTTCTAGCTTTTACAACTTTGTTGTACAATTTCTATAAATTTTCAATCCTTTTCCTTACTATTACAAACACACTCTTATAATGTAGAGAACAGTCAAAACAAGTTTTACCAAGTTAAGTTTGTAAATCTTCCATTTACACAAATTAAAGTTAAGAAAAATTAAAATGCACTTATAGTGATCTTTCTCGCTTCAAACACTTTCATACACACTTCAACTTTACATACAAGCACATCAATAATGTAAACACAAAGTTTAGGCCATGATACATGTTTTAGAGGGTAAGAGAAGTGACAGTGTTACAATATAACTTACTATTTTCTTTTCAATGCAAGGGGTCCAAAAGTTATAACTTTCATGATTCACTATATAACTTTACATTCAAGCACATATATACACGCATAATATATACAATCAAACGGTGAGTCGAGTTACCCAAATCCAAGCCTAACACAAGCTCAAGCACATCATAATTAAAGAATACTTCCTACCATCACCCAAATTCCTAAAGGGTCAAGTTTTAGCACAGCTTTCCATGTTTCCTAAGGTGGTTTAAGGCCATGGTTGAAGTTTGAAGAAAATTGTAGTTGATCTTCTATGGGAAAAATGAAGATTGATGAGAGAAAAGAGAGCTTGAATAACTTGGCTTTTTTCACAAAACCTTAGGAATAAATTATGAATCAAAGAGATAAATTGCAAGGACTTTAACAAAGCAAAATACACTCCATTTTCCTCTTATTTTTGGTCAAAACATCCCCCCTCATGCAATTTGCTTTACACCTTAGCAAATTGAAAAACAAATATCTTCTCTTCCTTAATCAATTCCTAAACTACACCTCCTTCATAAATATCTTCTAAAAAATGCTAAAATATTTTATTAGGAAAATTATTTTTAGTTACTAATTAATGAAACATTAGTTAAATATACAAGCACAATAAGTTCGAACAACTTTTATTGAGTGAAAAGCGGTTTATCAATAAAACGACTTTCGGTCATATTATCGATATTTATTCGAAGTGTTTATTTTTGTAAACATTCTTAAAAAACAAGTTTATCATCATTAATTATTCATTAATAGGGGGTTAACAAGGCTATAAAATCAATTTAGTCACGTTTAATCCAAGATTAAAATATTTAGATAACTCAAATATTTAAATATGAAGGGGTCGAAAATCTGGGTCGTTACATCAAACATATGCTTGTTTATTTTACATTTTCTTTCCTTTCATGTGCAATTTAGGGGAATAAGGGGCTAGAGCCGGTTCAGATATGATGGAGGATGTTTTAAAAGAGATAAGGATAAGGTTGGTTATATCGGTACATTTGTCTTTAAATTCCCGTTAAGCTCAAAAGAAATAAAATAATTGGCTTTTCTTTGTATACGTTTTATAAAGGGGCATTTCACCAGAAGGACAAACTTTGCAGTCCAATTAGTTTCTAGGACACACATTCAAAAAAATTACTTTCAAGGCCAAAGTCAGCAGAATAATTATTTTCAATGACAAAGTCAGCAGTCCAATTACTTTCAAGGACATAATTTCATAGGTTTTTAGGCCCTAGAAACTAATTATTTTACGTTTTGTCCTTGAAAATAATTATTTCAATTGTGTGTCCTAGAAACTAATTCCACTTGCTAAAGAGGCCCTTGTGGCTAATTTCCACTTTTATAAATAACCTTTTCAAGCTATTTTAATATGTATAAAAAATTTCAAAGCTAGTAACATATTTTCTCAAATTTATTTCCATTCAGAATAATTTTTCGATAGCAAAAATACCACTTTTACTCAAACAATTCTAAAATATTTAAATATATTTTACTTCCCAATAAAAATTTCTTAACAAAACTTGGATTCATAAAACAAAATTCAAATTCCAAATTCGAATTTTAAAACCTTATTTCTCCATTCAATCCTAAAAATTTATCTTTATTCATCAAAATTTTCAATTTAAATCCGAAAATATATTTTATTGTATTTATTTTATTTAGCTCCTTACCAGGATGTTACAAACTCCCCTCAAAATAATTTGTGCCATCACAATTTATAAGGAGAGTATCATAACAAATTTAACCACTATTATCGAAACAAGCATATATAAACATGCACACAACCTTAGTATGTATCTATTTGTATATACTCATAAACTCAAGCCATTAAGTGGTTGCATTCAATTCACCTCATCGGTCAACCATACACTAGCAAAGCAAACGTTCCATGCTTCATTTCATTCAAACATACCTCACTACATCCTTAACATAAAGAACAATGTACATATAACTTTCAAAATTTCTCTTGAAAATTTTCTTCAATTTCAAAAGAAATGTAAATTTTAAAAATTATCCAAGTATTAAAAATTTTGAAATTTTTCGACAGGGTCCTAAAACAGGGTCGAAAATAATTTATATATTAAAATTTGCCATATGGCATATAATCCACAATATATATATTACTTTTTATGTAAAAATGTACCTTGTTTTTAGCGTTTTAAAGTAATATATTTAAATCTATGCGAGCAGAACTGAGTGCGCGCCAACATTAATCCAACTAGCCTTCGTGCACTTATTCTCAACCTAAATAAAAAACATAAGTCTCATATACAAGGATTTAATGAGCATGACATTCATTAATCAGAAGAACGATATCGTATTCTTGTTAAAGCTACTTTTTGACTAACTTTAAGGTCAAAAACACAAAGCTATCTAATGATTTCAAAAGTGGAGTTGATGCATAATTCATTAGCTTTCCAAAAAATCTTTTGGATTGTTCAAAATGCATGGCGGTTTTTTTTCTAAGTAATACAAATTTTGAAATGAATTAAATTCAGTGGGCTCATTTCTTTATATAGCAGATCTCGCCTAACAAACGACAAAATTTCATAGGACTCATAAAACAAAATTTCTTGCTTATTATCCTAGCTTCGAAAAGTACAAGACCGTTGAAGATAGATGAAGCATTTAAAAATTATGGTATAAACAATAGGGCATATAAGCGCAGGCCAGATTTATTATCCCAATTTCAAGCATATATTATTACTAATAAGCTTTAAACTTTCAAAAAGTGTCTAAAACCAAAGTTGTTCCATATTAAAATATCTTTCAAATGAAAGAAATGTTACCAAAATGGGATCATAAAACCGAAAGTTATTTCCGTAACGGTAGAGTACATCAAAGTGAGAAATTTCTGTTATTTTTTTCTTTTGCTTCGAAAAAATTATAACAACTTCAATTTTCAAGCATAACTATTTTAAAATAATTCATTTTTAATTTTCCTTCTAAGAGATCTCTTAATCACCTTAAGTTTCTAAAGTATTTGCTTCCTTGCTTTCCATTCTAATTGCGATATTCAATACAAATTTTTATACTTTTTATTCAATATTCAAAAGAGAAATATCTTTATTTAAATCATTTTACAAATTTTTAAAATTCATACACATATCCTTGTATTAAAATTTAAAAAGTTGGAGTTTTTCAAATTAATTAAATTGATATATTAAGGCCATATTCCATTTATCATTCAAAATAATCTTCAAACTTTTATTATTACTCAACTGGATAAAATATTCTTTTATTAAACTATAAACACAGTTTAAAAAATATAGCACTCCAAATTTCTAAATCGTTTAAATCACTTTCTTTCTTTAAAAACCATATTTTCTTACTACCCATTATTTTCACGATTTTAATTTTCAAAAGAGTACTTCATTTTTGAGAAACTCGATTAGAATTCAAGCACCTCCCTATTTATTAATCTTTCTCAAAATAAGGACAATTGTACTTTTAACTCAAATGTACATTTTATAAGAAAATGCATTAACTTCAAATTAGTTTTCAAATTTCAAAACTCATACATATATACGTACCACTATTTGAAAAGTACGACCTTTTTCTTTTAATTTTAGCTTTTATACACAAGTTCCTTTCAATGCATTTTCCCACATAAGCGATTAATCACTAACAACACATCAATATACAAAATACCATAAGCAACTAAGCAACCAAGTACATAAATCAACAAAAATCAATAAATACATGTACTTAATATAACAACATTGGCATGTCAATATCTTGGTTACTCGTTTGGTCGATTGGCTGTAGCGTTGACCACACAAGAAAATATATTATCATTGTCTTGTCATCGATCTCAACTTCTTGTAACACCAGATGGCTGCAAACATCGTATGAAAATCATATAAACTTCATATATAAAAATATTTAACTCGTATATTCTAAAATATGAAACAAATCATTTAATTCTCATTAAAAATTTCATATACACTAAATCTACTTGTCATCTCGGTTAAACTGGATATTATTATTATAAAATCACTTTATGAAATAAGGAATCACTTCCCTATATAATAAAATTTTCTTTGCTTGAAATAACATACTCCTTTTCCCATATCAAAACATAATCTACATATTTTTCAAAACATTGTTATGCCACCATACCTTGTTTTATGGTACAGTAATCCCTATCAATACGTTAGTTACTCTTATTGACCAAAATTCTTAGAGAACTAAAAAGATAGGTCAACATAGAAAAATTCCAAATTCCATCCCTTTCCTTACAAATAATCTCATCAATTCATATTTAAAGACATCCTCAGTTTCTCACATATATACATACATAAATGCATGCATGCATTCATGCATATTTGTATAACATAAATATCATTTTTCTCATATATTTTTATCTTCAAAAATATATTTCTCATTTCAAAATATATTTCTTACTTCTTTCCAAAACTCTTATTTTCCTTCAAAATATTTCCATTGTTAAATTTCTTTATTCCTTGAAAACCAAAGCTTGCTTTTAAAATCACAAATCAGGTTTATTTTTAAATATTCGTTTAAAATCATATACAACACCATCAGTCAAACATCATAATAAACCATACATATGATCAAGCAAGCATCCATTACATCTAATTTTGAATTTATTTTATCACATTATAGACACATACAAATATTCACTACATACATGCGAATATAGCATTTTAAATAATTTTTACTTCTGTTTATATCATCGCTAAAATACCCGTATATGCATATGCTTTTATACATATTTTACTGTAACGACCCCGAATTTTATATATATTTAAATTGATAATTAAAGTAAATTTTTGAATTAAAATTGTATAGTTAATTGAAAATTGAAGCGAGTTTCCCCAAATTACAATAAATTTTGTATAAATCATTTAAATTTAAAATATTGTATATATATGTATATATGTATATATGTAAATATATGTATATATATTTGGGTATATATGAGGAAATTTCAAATTTTATATTTGATTTGGATTTAAATTTCAAATAAATGGTTTAATAATAAATGATAATAATAAATATTTGAATTGATGGTTAATAATAATAATTTGAACTTATAAATTAAATACAAGATAATAAATATTTAAGTAGATTAATCATAATAAATATTAAGTTAGGAATAGAATCAATGTATATAAGATAACTATAAAAAAAATCTAAAGTAAACAAACACATAGATAAAATTTAACCACATATTAGAATAGAAGTTTATTTATATTATCAAGTAATATTACAAAGTATAATTCAAGAAAGTAAACAAATTAGCTACATTATAACGCAATAAAAAAATAGAACTTTATTTATATTGTAAAGCAACAAGAAAAAAAATACACTCAAGTATAAACAATAACCATAACAACTTTATATTTGTATATTGGGTATAAAAGCAAACCAGGCAAAGTAAAATATGTAGCCTGTAAGTAGTTATGCAAGAACAAAGTGAAACATGAAAATTAAGCAAATAAAATAAGGTATGTTGTACATGATAATTAATGCAAATGTCTCTAGTACACTACCTTATATCCATCAGCCGAAATGAAGGAAAGCAAATATATATATTTGTTTGTACAACACCATTAATGCCATCATCTCTTTAGCCACCAACACTTCATTTTCAGCCAACAAAGATTAAAAATATCTCTACTAAAAATGTACAAACCAATGTTATAACACCCTGTACAACATATTACTCTGTAACTTCATTTTCTATACATACATCAACCTTTCTCATTTCAGTTCGTTCCATTCAAAACTGAGAATAAACTAAAGTTAATATCATTCAAACTTTAACAAAATTATACTGAAAACATCAAACAACAAAACAAATCAAAGTAAATTAGAGAATCAAAGGAAAGGGAGTTTTAGTTTTGCAATTTTCAAAAGCCTGTTTCATCATCAACTCTGCTCATCCATTCTGAAACCCAAGTGAGTAACTTTTCTATTTAAAATTTTAAAACTTGATTCTGTTGCAAGTTTTGTGGTAAATATGTTTGTATATGTGTATGTTCTTTGTGTATACATGAGTGATGGATGAATATATGTGCACAGCTATCTCCTGTATCATCCCTGTTCTTAGTTTCAAGCTCAAGACTTGATAAAAAATTATATTCTCTTAAACTAATGTCTGTTAGAACATGGATTATAGATGAAAGTTGTTTATTGGATCATAGACTAATGTTTTAAAATTTTAATTAAGTTAAAATTTAACTTGAATGTCTTTGGAAACTCAAATAACAGGGTAAGCTTAAGGTAACTGAAAATTCAAACATGTTAATTCACTGATTCAATCATATAATCTGAGAACTTATCTAAAAACTTAATTTTTAAAAACTAAAATTATCAATTTTAGTGATAGATTGAGGATGTAATTCTGGTTTGACCAGAAAAGGGTAATTCGGTGATCTCTGGTGATCTACTACGCTGTAGAGGTCGGGATCTTTACTGGTGATAGAAGGATGATCGGGGATTCGAGGAAAAATAGTGCGGTGGTGGTCAGAGGGTTGTGGAGGCGGCGGCGAACTCGTAAAGTCTCTAGACCTAATTTTGTCGAAGCTAAGTGATTTGTCTCGTTCGTCGTCTAGAAGTGATCGAGTGCTACAGGGTGTTAGGTGATGGTAGAATGGTTGACAAACGAGTAGTTGGCGGAAGTTTCGAATTTTATGGTGGCCGAGATGTCGAGAACGACGTGGTTTCCAGTTTTGATGGTGGACCAGTGATGTTTCCAGGTTTGGGATTTTGGCTCGATTTTGTTTTTGGGGTGGCGGCGAAGTTCAGTTGGTTGGAGGATGATCTGGAGGCAATCGTCGACTTGCTCGACGACGTGGGGTCAGTTGGAATTTATCGCTGGCGAAGTGCACGTGCACGTGCACGTTTTATCGTCTCTGGGATTCGATTAGTACATATGTTTTTGGGGAAGACGAAGTTATTCTCGGGTCAAACTCGAAGCATTTCGCGAATTTACTCAAGGAAGAAAAGAAATGGCTCGGGTTGGTTTCGAATGCGCACGCGAGTGGGTTAACAGGTTTTAAATTTAACAGTTTTAAAATTTTTAACAAGGGGATGGAAGACTCGGGTTTGGTTTGGGTAAATACTAGGTTGACTCGGGTAAAGATAAATATGTTTTCAAGTGTTTAAAGTTAACCTAATTAAGTTTTTAATAATTCACTTAATCATTCTTTTAAATAAAAGTGTTTATTTAAATGGTTGATTAATTAAGTTGTATAAATTATTTTAACTTAGTAAGTAAATTCATAAAGTTTACTTAATTTATAATGTAATTTAAATTAAGAAGATTAAAGGTGTTTAATCATTAATTAAACTCAAGGGTTGAAGTTAAGTTATAAGTAAATGATAAATTATTTTCTAAAGTTATTAAATAATTAAAGGTTAATTAAGAAAATTAATTAAGATAATGGTTAACCTTTTATTAATAATGGTCTTGAGCAATTAATATTAATTAATTAATTAATAAGTAAATTAAGATCAATTATTGATTTATTAATTAATAATTAAAGGTTAATTAAATTAAAGGATAATTAATTAAGGTTAATGAATAAATGGATAATTAATTAAGGTTAATTTATCAATGTAATTAATTAAAGTTGATTAGTTAGTATAATTAAGTAAGGATAACTGATTGATTATTAAGTAACTAAGGAATAGTTAATAAATGAAAGTGATTGATTTTTCATAATTAATTACATTAGAATAATTAATTTAATAACAATTATTTATGGAATTGTTTAAGTATAATTACTTAATGGAAGTAATTAAGGAATTAACTATTCATTGTAAATGAGTGAGTTAATCGGATTAGTTTAAGTTAATTACTTGGATTAATTAATCTAGAATAATCATTTAACAAATTGGGAAAAAATATAATTACTTAGAGAAGTAATTGATAAATGATTACTGGATGTGATTAATTAAATGATGGTTAGTAACTTGAGTATAATTATGGGTTAGTAATCAAAGGATTAATTAATGAATGTGATTAATTAAAATTTATTAAATAATTAAAAGTTAATTGATTCATTAATTAAGATCAATTAGTTAATAATAAAAGATTAACTAACAAATGATGAAAGGGAAATTTATTTCAAATAAAATTGTAATTAGTTAATGATAATTAACCAGGATTTGTGACTAATCTGATTTAAATTAATCAGATAATTAAATTAATTTACTTATGAATGTTTGGATTCTATTGAATGTTGAATTGTTTGATATCCCCTGATCTGTGATGCTGTGTGATATATTCTGATTTGTGTTGTGATCTGTTTCCCTGGAATGAATGTAGTTAATTATCTGTGATGTAAATTATTATCTATGATCTGTGAATAAAAGATAAGTGTTATAGTTATACCGCTTATCAACTATATTTCTGTATTCTAATCTATGATGATGATTTTATTGCACTATTGTGTTAAACCCCTGGACTACACCATACCCACACAAATATGGATTTCACGAGGAAATCGGTTAAGTCACAGATGATTTAAATTTAATATTTTTGAAATTGAAATTTTAATTTCAATTGATTTTTGGAAATGAATTTGGGTTAAATGTTAAAGCTTTTGAAAAGAAGTTTTAAGATAAAAGTAATTTTAAATAACTTGGCAAAGTTTCCAATTTAAATAATTTAATTTGAATTCAAAATTTTGAATTGAATTCAATGATTGGAAATTTTGGTTAAAGATGTTATAAATGTGTTTATATGAATTCAAACCATTTTGAAAGTATTGTTTGAGAATTTGAATTTAACCCAAGAACCTTAACTCGTATAAACGAATCAGATTTCCGAAATGAAAACTATTTGTTTTCAAATGATAAAAGCTTTCATATAAGAAATGAAATTCCAATTTAGTTAAAGGAATTTCAAGTTTGAATTGAAAATGGTTTTTCCAAGTTATGAGTGAATTCTTTTTTTTGAAAGCTATGAATTGAATTTGTTTATCTTTAACAGATTTAAAATGGTGATTTGTTTAAACCATTCGAAATGGAATTATTTTGAAAGCTATGAGTTAAATCTTTGATTTAAAGATTTAACGAGTTAATCAAATTGAAATGGAAATTGATTTGGAAAATCTATGAATGAAACTTTGTGGAACTGGGTGAACGTTGTGAATGAATCTTTTGTTTAAAAGATTAAAGTGTGGAAATTGTTTAAACCGTTGAAGGTTGTTAAAATGAATCTTTTTGTTTTAAAAGATTGTAAATGGTAATTTGTTTAAACCATTTGAAAGCAAAGTTTTGGGTAATAAGTTGTGACTTAATTGAAATTCCATTATCCATATGTTTTTAAATATTATGCTCATTATTCGGTTTAGCCGGGAGAGGACCTTTGTGTCACATAACCCATTCCGAATAAGTGATACGTCGTATATGGATGGCATTTGAAGACCGGTGTTGAAGACCGGGTGTTTGCGTAAACGATAGGATAACCTATCGATTGTCTCTGCACTGGGTAGCTCCTGGTATAGAGATTCCCTAAGTGATGGGAAGTCCGATTGGGATTGTGAATACCCGGATTGCAAGGGCTTCTTCGGAAGTGCCTTCGGTTCTGTTCGAACCCGGAACAGGCTTGTATGGTTCCATGTCTGACATTACACTTTGAGATATAAAGCTGATTTCTTTCAAAAACATTTCTGTTGGTGGCGGAGAATTTATTCTCTTAGCTTAACACCCTTCTCTGAGACGTACGAGCTCAGAGGTTATGTAGTTGAAATTTATCAGTGATATACTCCCAATTTGGTAATGTGGCATGCTGAGTGTTGCTGTGTGATGATCATTTATTGATCATTTGTGATCAAAGCGTGGCTTTGTGAAAAATCGTAGCTTTGTGGACGAGACCTCTTCGGACCTCACAACCCGGAAATGGTCGAAATAGGAATATGCGGCAAGGTTATGAGGGTCGCGCCCTTTAGGGTATGTCATTTCCTTCTGGAAAAGGGTGGTATCAGGTATGGAGCCCTGGTATTTAACCTATGTGGATACTCCGATCTCATTTATTGTGTGATTGTGTGTTTATCGAGGCGCCTCGGGTAAAGGTCCCAAAGGACCGTGGGATGGCATATTCGTGAGTTACCTAGTTACAGGGGTAACCCGGCCTTGTGTTGGCAGAGAGCTAGTGAGTTCTCGCGATGTCCCGCCAGAGGCTATCCCATTGGCAGTAGGAAGTTCCTTAGCCTGACCATTTGTTGGAAATCCAAAGAAACAATATGAAACCAGTACAGTTTTAGTTGTAGAACCTGCCATTTACTTATGGTGGCGCCACACTATTTAGATGGTAGCTATAGTAGGCATAGTTCAGAATGTCTATGTTGGCTAAAATTAATATTATACTTTTGAAATGTTTTTCACTATGCACTAATAATAATATCCAATGATTTGATTTTGCGTAGTAAGCATCTTTGACTATCATAAGAAGAAATCTCCTCCAATTTTGCGTTTGCATTGTGTGTGTGGCGGAAGGTCTTATGGTAGTTTCATTTTCCAAAAGCATTGCTGATATTTTCCACTTCCTTTGTTGTTGTTGTTTTAAAGATAAACTATTTTTGTTTGCTCACACTAGTCCCATGACTGACCTGGAGTTTATTGTTCCCTTCCTAAACTCTAGGTGCCCACAATTTTCTACATGGGCAGTCTAGAGTTGGGGTTTTCAGATATTCAGGTTTAGTAGACTAGTTGGAGCTAGTTCAGTTCATCGGAGATCAGGACTGAAGTTGCTTACCTTTGTGCAACGTGATGGTGATTCGAGCTTGATATTGGAGTGGGTGGATTCATTCTCTCTTTCAGATCATTTGGAGTTATCAGTTATGTTGTTTCCGCTGTATCATTATTTATCTCTGATACTGTTGTATCATATTAATATCATTGTTGTATATCATTCTGGATATTGTATTCATTGGAGTTGTATATGATATTATTTATTTTTTTCTTCCGCTATGTTGTTATACTTAATGGTGTTATAAGCTCCGGGAAGCCAGATTCGGCGTTTGAATCTACGGCATTTGAGTACAAGTGAAGTACGGACGCCGATTTTCGAAGGCCGAGTTTTTGGACTCTTACATTTGGTATCAGAGCTGAGGGTAAAACTTTAGCTCAGGAGTATAACACATTAAGTAGCTCATTAGAGATAGGGTGGAATATACCCTAGAATGAGTAATTTCTCAGATATCCATCCGTATGCCTCAGTAAATTCTCTTGCTATCCACTGATAGTAAGTATGAGTGCAAGGAGAGGATGAGGTAGGGGACAGGGGAATACGAATATAAATGGTCAATACCTTGTAACAACAAGGAAATAATCCTTTCTCCATCAATCTCTTTTGTTCGTAATCTTTTCTCAATTCTTCGATAATTTCTGGTAGATCTAGGAAGAAATTCAATATATGAATATGGGACGTAAACTCCAAAAAGACCAGAATTGTTTGTTTGGATGAATTGTTTGTTTTGGTTGCTATGGTTGATAGGTATAATTTAGTTTCTAAACTAAATTTTTTTTTGGAATTGTATCCATATATCTGTCTATTTTTGGGTCCCAATATATTCTACGAATGGCTAGTTATCCCTTCGAACTGACCAATGCCATTGCATACTTCGTAGACCTGCATAACCCGAGTATTTTGTGAAGTGTTAAAACAGATTCGTATCTATTATTGATATTCTGATTTGGTAAGCCAAATGCAGAATAGATGTTCAGTTAATTTGATGAAATATTCTTCATCTATCTTTGTGTCTCCTTGGCAAATTTCGAGGACGAAATTCTTTTAAGAGGGGAAGTCTGTAACGACCCCAAATTTTATATATACTTAAATTGATAATTAAAGTAAAATTTTGAATTAAAATTGTATAGTTAATTGAAAATTGAAGCGAGTTTCCCCAAATTATAATAAATTTTGTATAAATCATTTAAATTTAAAATATTGTATATATATGTATATATGTAAATATATATATATGGGTATATATATATATGGGTATATATGAGAAAATTTCAAATTTTATATTTGATTTGGATTTAAATTTCAAATAAATGGTTTAATAATAAATGATAATAATAAATATTTGAATTGATGGTTAATAATAATAATTTGAACTTATAAATTAAATACAAGATAATAAATATTTAAGTAGATTAATCATAATAAATATTAAGTTAGGAATATAATCAATGTATATAAGATAACTATAAAAAAATCTAAAGTAAACAAACACATAGATAAAATTTAACCACATATTAGAATAGAAGTTTATTTATATTATCAAGTAATATTACAAAGTATAATTCAAAAAGTAAACAAATTAGCTACATTATAACATAATAAAAAAATAGAACTTTATTTATATTGTAAAGCAACAAGAAAAAGAAAAAAATATACACTCAAGTATAAACAATAACCATAACAACTTTATATTTGTATATTGGGTATAAAAGCAAATTAGGCAAAGTAAAATATGTAGCCTGTAAGTAGTTATGCAAGAACAAAGTGAAACATGAAAATTAAGCAAATAAAATAAGGTATGTTGTACATGATAATTAATGCAAATGTCTCTAGTACACTACCTTATATCCATCAGCCGAAATGAAGGAAAGCAAATATATATATTTGTTTGTACAACACCATTAATGCCATCATCTCTTTAGCCACCAACACTTCATTTTCAGCCAACAAAGATTAAAAATATCTCTGCTAAAAATGTACAAACCAATGTTATAACACCCTGTACAACATATTACTCTGTAACTTCATTTTCTATACATACATCAACCTTTCTCATTTCAGTTCGTTCCATTCAAAACTGAGAATAAACTAAAGTTAATATCATTCAAACTTTAACAAAATTATACTGAAAACATCAAACAACAAATCAAATCAAAGTAAATTAGAGAATCAAAGGAAAGGGACTTTTAGTTTTGCAATTTTCAAAAGCTTGTTTCATCATCAACTCTGCTCATCCATTCTGAAACCCAAGTGAGTAACTTTTCTATTTAAAATTTTAAAACTTGATTCTGTTGCAAGTGTTGTGGTAAATATGTTTGTATATGTGTATGTTCTCTGTGTATACATGAGTGATGGATGAATATATGTGCACAGCTATCTCCTGTATCATCCCTGTTCTTAGTTTCAAGCTTAAGACTTGATAAAAAATTATATTCTCTTAAACTAATGGCTGTTAGAACATGGATTATAGATGAAAGTTGTTTATTGGATCATAGACTAATGTTTTAAAATTTTAATTAAGTTAAAATTTAACTTGAATGTCTCTGGAAACTCAAATAACAGGGTAAGCTTAAGGTAACTGAAAATTCAAACATGTTAATTCACTGATTCAATCGTATAATCTGAGAACTTATCTAAAAACTTAATTTTTAAAAACTAAAATTATCAATTTTAGTGATAGATTGAGGATGTAATTCTGTTTTGACCAGAAAAGGGTAATTCGGTGATCTCTGGTGATCAACTACGTTGTAGAGGTCGGGATCTTTACTGGTGATAGAAGGATGATCGGGGATTCGAGGAAAAATAGTGCGGTGGTGGTCAGAGGGTTGTGGAGGCGGCGGCGAACTCGTAAAGTCTCTGGACCTAATTTTGTCGAAGCTAAGTGATTTGTCTCGTTCGTCGTCTAGAAGTGATCGAGTGCTACAGTGTGATAGGTGATGGTAGAATGGATGACGATGAGTAGTTGGCCGAAGTTTTGAATTTTCTGGTGGCCGGGATGTCAAGAACGACATGGTTTCCAGTTTTGATAGTGGGCCAGTGATGTTTCCAGGTTTGGGATTTTGGCTCGATTTTGTTTTTAGGGTGGAGGCGAAGTTCAGTTGGTTGGAGGATGATCTGGAGGCAATCGTCGACTTGCTCGATGACGTGGGGTCGACTGGAATTGATCGCTGGCGAAGTGCACGTGCACGTGCACGTTTCAACGTCTCTGGGTTTCGATTAGTACATATGTTTTTGGGGAAGACGAAGTCATTCTCGGGTCGAACTCGAAGCATTTCGCGAATTTACTCAAGGAAGAAAAGAAATGGCTCGGGTTGGTTTCGAATGCATACGCGAGTGGGTTAACAGGTTTTAAATTTAACAGTTTTAAAAATTTTAACAAGGGGATGGAAGACTCGGGTTTGGTTTGGGTAAATACTGGGTTGACTCGGGTAAAGATAAATATGTTTTCAAGTGTTTAAAGTTAACCTAATTAAGTGTTTAATAATTCACTTAATCATTCTTTAAAATAAAAGTGTTTATTTAAATGGTTGATTAATTAAGTTGTATAAATTATTTTAACTTAGTAAGTAAATTCATAAAGTTTACTTAATTTATAATGTAATTTAAATTAAGAAGATTAAAGGTGTTTAATCATTAATTAAACTCAAGGGTTGAAGTTAAGTTATAAGTAAATGATAAATTATTTTCCAAAGTTATTAAATAATTAAAGGTTAATTAAGAAAATTAATTAAGATAATGGTTAACCTTTTATTAATAATGGTCTTGAGCAATTAATATTAATTAATTAATTAATAAGTAAATTAAGAGCAATTATTGATTTATTAATTAATAATTAAAGGTTAATTAAATTAAAGGATATAAGGTTAAAAAATAAATGGATAATTAATTAAGGTTAATTTATCAATGTAATTAGTTAAAGTTGATTAATTAGTATAATTAAGTAAGGATAACTGATTGATTATTAAGTAACTAAGGAATAGTTAATAAATGAAAGTGATTGATTTTTCATAATTAATTACATTAGAATAATTAATTTAATAATAATTATTTATGGAATTGTTTAAGTATAATTACTTAATGGAAGTAATTAAGGAATTAATTATTCATTGTAAATGAGTGAGTTAATCGGATTAGTTTAAGTTAATTACTTGGGTTAATTAATCTAGAACAATCATTTAACAAATTGGGAAAAAATATAATTACTTAGAGAAGTAATTGATAAATGATTACTGGATGTGATTAATTAAATGATGGTTAGTAACTTGAGTATAATTATGGGTTAGTAATCAAAGGATTAATTAATGAATGTGATTAATTAAGATTTATTAAATAATTAAAAGTTAATTGATTCATTAATTAAGTTCGATTAGTTAATAATAAAAGATTAACTAACAAATGATGAAAGGGAAATTTATTTCAAATAAAATTGTAATTAGTTAATGTTAATTAACCAGGATTTGTGACTAATCTGATTTAAATTAATCAGATAATTAAATTAATTTACTTATGAATGTTTGAATTCTATTGAATGTTGAATTGTTTGATATCCCCTGATCTGTGATGCTGTGTGATATATTCTGATTTGTGTTATGATCTGTTTTCCTGGAATGAATGTAGTTAATTATCTGTGATGTAAATTATTATCTGTGATCTGTGAATAAAAGATAAGCATTATAGTTATAGCGCTTATCAACTATATTTCTGTATTCTAATCTGTGATGATGATTTTATTGCACTATTGTGTTAAACCCCTGGACTACACCATACCCACACAAATATGGATTTCACGAGGAAATCGGTTAAGTCATAGATGATCTAAATTTAATATTTTTGAAATTGAAATTTTAATTTCAATTGATTTTTGGAAATGAATTTGGGTTAAATGTTAAGGCTTTTGAAAAGAAGTTTTAAGATAAAAGTAATTTTAAATAACTTGGTAAAGTTTCCAATTTAAATAATTTAATTTGAATTCAAAATTTTGAATTGAATTCAATGATTGGAAATTTTGGTTAAAGATGTTATAAATGTGTTTATATGAATTCAAACCATTTTGAAAGTATTGTTTGAGAATTTGAATTTAACCCAAGAACCTTAACTCGTATAAACGAATCAGATTTCCGAAATGAAAACTAGTTGTTTTCAAATGATAAAAGCTTTCATATAAGAAATGAAATTCCAATTTAGTTAAAGGAATTTCAAGTTTGAATTGAAAATGGTTTTTCCAAGTTATGAGTGAATTCTTTTTTTTGAAAGCTTTGAATTGAATCTGTTTATCTTTAACAGATTTAAAATGGTGATTTGTTTAAACCATTCGAAATGGAATTGTTTTGAAAGCTATGAGTTAAATCTTTGATTTAAAGATTTAACGAGTTAATCAAATTGAAATGGAAATTGTTTTGGAAAATCTATGAATGAAACTTTGTGGAACTGGGTGAACGTTGTGAATGAATCTTTTGTTTAAAAGATTAAAGTGTGGAAATTGTTTAAACCGTTGAAGGTTGTAAAAATGAATCATTTTGTTTTAAAAGATTGTAAATGGTAATTTGTTTAAACCATTTGAAAGCAAAGTTTTGGGTAATAAGTTGTGACTTAATTGAAATTCCATTATCCATATGTTTTTAAATATTGCGCTCATTATTCGGTTTAGCCGGGAAAGGACCTTTGTGTCACATCATCCATTCCGAATAAGCGATACGTCGTATATGGATGGCATTTGAAGATCGGTGTTGAAGACCATGTGTTTGAGAAAACGATAGGATAACCTATCGATTGTCTCTACACTGGGTAGCTCCCCGTATAGAGATTCCCTAAGTGATGGGAAGTCCGACCGGGATTGTGAATACCCGGATTGTAAGGGCTTCTTCGGAAGTGCCTTCGGTTCTGTTCAAACCCGGAACAGACTTGAATGGTTACATGTCTGACATTACACTTTGAGATATAAAGCTGATTTCTTTCAAAAACATTTCTGTTGGTGGCGGAGAATTTATTCTCTTAGCTTAACACCCTTCTCTGAGACGTACGAGCTCAGAGGTTATGTAGTTGAAATTTATCAGTGATATACTCCCAATTTGGTAATGTGGCATGCTGAGTGTTGTTGTGTGATGATCATTTATTGATCATTTGTGATCAAAGCGTGGCTTTGTGAAAAAGCGTAGCTTTGTGGACGAGACCTCTTCGGACCTCACAACCCGTAAATGGTTGAAACAGGAATATGCGGCAAGGTTATGAGGGTCGCGCCCTTTAGGGTATGTCATTTCCTTCTGGAAAAGGGTGGTATCAGGTATGGAGCCCTGGTATTTAACCTATGTGGATACTCCGATCTCATTTATTGTGTGAATGTGTGTTTATCGAGGCGCCTCAGATAAAGGTCCTAAAGGACCGGGGGATGGCGTATTCGTGAGTTACCTAGTTACAGGGGTAACCCGGCCTTGTGTTGGTAGAGAGCTAGTTAGTTCTCGCGACGTCCCACCAGAGGCGATCCCATTGGCAGTAGGAAGTTCCTTAGCCTGACCATTTGTTGGAAATCAAAAGAAATAATACGAAACTAGTACGGTTTTAGTTGTAGAACCTGCCATTTACTTATGGTGGCACCCCACTGTTTAGATGGTAGCTATAGTAGGCATAGTTCGGAATGTCTATGTTGGCTAAGATTAATATTATACTTTCGAAATGTTTTTCACTATGCACTAATAATAATATCCAATGATTTGATTTTACGTAGTAAGCATCTTTGACTATCATAAGAAGAAATCTCCTCCAATTCTGCGTTTGCATTGTGTGTGTGTGGCAGGAGGTCTTATGGTAGTTTCATTTTCCAAAAGCATTGCGGATATTTTCCACTTCCTTTGTTATTGTTGTTTTAAAGGTAAACTGTTTTTGTTTGCTCACACCAGTCCCATGACTGACCTAGAGTTTATTGTTGCCTTCCTAAACTCTGGGTGCCCACAATTTTCCACACGGGCAGTCTAGAGTTGGGGTTTTCAGATATTCAGGTTTAGTAGACTAGTTGGAGCTAGTTCAGTTCATCGGAGATCAGGACTGAAGTTGCTTACCTTTGTGCATCGTGATGGTGATTCGAGCTTGATATTGGAGTGGGTGGATTCATTCTCTCTTTCAAATCATTTGGAGTTATCAGTTATGTTGTTTCCGCTGTATCATTATTTATCTCTGATATTGTTGTATCATATTGATATCATTGTTGTATATCATTCTAGATATTGTATTCATTGGAGTTGTATATGATATCATTTATTTCTTTCTTCCGCTGTGTTGTTATACTTAATGGTGTTATAATCTCCGGGAAGCCAGATTCGGCGTTTGAATCTACGACATTTGAGTACAAGTGAAGTAAGGATGCCGATTTTCGAAGGCCGAGTTTTTGGACTCTTACATTTACTCTAATGATCGACCCCTTCGATCGTTCAATAACTTGCACATCAAATGTGTGAGTCGAATAAAAATAGGTAAAACATTCTAGGTTTCACTCCTCTAAGGCCAAAATAAATCTCTGTCCCTGTATTATTCTGACCTCAGCCACTTTTATACCAACTTGTGACGCCCTGGCTACAATGACCAAATTATCAAACATGGTTTACCGCTTGATTGCCTAGATCAAAGGGCTTGGAAGGAGCAATCTTTCATATATGCTACTTTGGATCAACATGGATAATTGAAAACATCTTAATAATAAGTATTACATTTCAACACAAAGCATCATTACGAGTTGCCCGGACTAAAAAATATAGTAATATTAGAGATACATATGAAAATAAACCTACAATACACATAATCAAAGTCTAATAAAAGATAACGAATGATATATATCATGTCTAAATATCTAATATAATATATCATACAAATACATGGCTATAAACATAATACATCATGCTATCGCATCTCATGAGATGACAATACAAGCAGAACGAGTAACTATCATCGTCATCGACTCCATCCCTATTTTATAGTCCACAAAGCAAATAAGCACATATTAAACCGGTAAAACAACCTCAGCCCGATCCGTTGTTAAATACATAACAAACTTTGAGTTGGTTTAGAAACTAGCTGAGTGTAATGATGTTTAATACACTGCATAATATGTGGGTGTCGGGTGTAAAAAAATATGATACGCTTTTATTCTCAAACATGTCATACACTCGTTAGACTAATACCCAACCCACCACTCGTCAGTTTCATACAAATTATAATAGACATGTCACAGGTCAAAATTTCGTGACTCGCAGTTGCAACTCTAGTCAACTAGGATTTCACATCCTGTCCACGTATGAGTTGCGATCTTTATACTAATTAATCACATCATATCATCATTATACAAGTGTAAACGAGGTGTCCATTTCTAAGTAGCCTTATTCATTTTACTAAAACTGAGTCGACACCAAGGCCTTACGGTCTTTTTCACTTGCACCCCCTCGACCAATCATTACAAAACTCCGTCTAGAACCGATATCACGACATTTTTCATCCGTATACCTCCTAATCAGAAGTTGTGGATGGCCCCACACAATCTATATGTTGCACCATCTTCTACTTCTCGTTGGTGCTTACCTTATTATGATGTAATCATCATTCCGTCTCCTTACGTATCCATCAACATTATTATTATTCTCCTTATCATTTCCTGATTGCACTACGTCTGTCATTGTAGTTGTGTCCGTGCAACAGATTGCTTGGACAATAAATGATGTTGGACTAGTTTGTCATGATTCAAGTTGCGACCCTGAATCTATCCACAAGGATGGATTCCAGCATCGAGTAGCACACATCGTACCGATCACATTATTAATACATTTACTCTCGTCGGCCTCGCTAATGACATTACCTTCTAAATTTCATTTATATCCCATGTCTTTATGGGTTTTAACACTCATCTCATATAGCATATCACATGTGCATCATCATCACGTCATGCATACAAATAGACATAAGCGATAATCAACGCTAATCACTTTGCATCAAATCATAGTTTGCATCAAATAATAACATGCAAGACATAGTGAGGCAACATAATTATATATATATATATATGCAAACATTTATCTTATAGCATGCATCTTAAACATTAACACATTCAAATATTATCGTGCATGTCACTATAATCCCAAAGCATAAGCTGCGATACTTCATTCTATGCATTTATAAATATTGGGCCTTCCACTACAGGAGAAATAGTATTTCAATGTTCAAGAAACATTATAATAAGATACGACAACGTCGTTAGGAACACTGTATAATCACATGTTGTCGTGGATACAAAAACTCATACCAACAAATGAAAAACGATGTATAACAACATGCGTTTATATTGAGTTGTTAATAGTTTTCTACAACGCCTACTATCTTTCTATTTTAAACGTTTACAGGATTCGCATTTTCCTATAAAAGATGCTTACATTTGTTTACTACATTTTCATCAGTAGTTGATAAATGCTGTTATTTTTTACGGGATTATATAATGTTGTAAAAATATGCATTAATTAGTAGAAATTACAGCACATATTAAATGCCATATTTTGTTATTATGATTTTTACAACATTCATATTTTGTTGTACTATCACACACGCATCATTAAACTGCATTTGAATATATTTCAACCAGCTAGTATACTTAACATATTTGAATAAAACTCAAAAACTATCATATAAACACATAAGTATTGATCATTTCCATAAACCAAGCATAATACAATATCCATGAACAAAGACAAAACCCTAAATCAAGTTTACATAACATCCATAAACAAAAACAACATACACAAATCAAGTTTACAATAAACAAAGATAACACAAAATCCGTAAATAAAAGACGCAACATTCATAAACAAAGATACAACATCCATAAAGCAAGTTTGCACCAAATACTAACAAAAAATATGTAACCAAAAAGTTACATATATTTGCCACACCAAAATGAGCATCAAGCACCTGAAGAATGTGTCATCTTGTACATTTTTACACCTAAAGTCTTTAATTACATATAATGAAGAAATTCAAAAGTTGGTAATTAAATACTTTATACTTTCCTCGAATAGTATCTACATTCAATTTAGACGAGTAAATATAACATTGAGTATTATCTTACTCGGTTATAATAAAAGAGAAAGAAAGAAAAGAAATTAGTAGCCCAAACTTGAAAACTATGATATGAGATGTCACAATTGAATTAGTATTACCACTCTATTATTATTAAAACTATTATCATTAGAAGTAGTATTACCACTCTATTATTATTAAAACTATTAATATTAACTTCTTTGAACTAATTCAATTTTCATAAAACTTGGTAGATGTTTAGAAACTTAGATAACTTGGTTAAATACTTCCGAACTTAGTAAATTTGTATAAACTTAGTTAACTTAAATTTTTATAAAATATGGTTATTTTTTATGGACTTATTTAATTTGTATAGAACTTAGTAAATTTTATAAAACATAGTCAAATTTCAATTTTGCAAACTTAGTTAATTTAGTTAAATTTTATAAAATAGTCAACTCTTATAAAAATTTGGTTAAGTTTATAAACATAATTACTATTAAGCAAAGTGGTTAACAAATTATTATCATTAGAAGTAGTATTACCACTTCTATTATTATTAAAACTATTAATATTAACTTCTTTGAACTAATTCAATTTTCATAAAACTTGGTAGTTGTTTAGAAACTTATATAACTTGGTTAAATACTTCCAAACTTAGTAAATTTGTATAAACTTAGTTAACTTAAATTTTTATAAAATATGGTTATTTTTTATGGACTGATTTAATTTGTATAGAACTTAGTACATTTTATAAAACATGGTCAAATTTCAATTTTACAAACTTAGTTAAATTAGTTAAATTTTATAAAATAGTCAACTCTTATAAAAGTTTATAAACATAATTACTTTTATAAACTTATTTAACTTTTATAAAACTTAGTTTACCTAATTAATTTTATAAAATTCAGTCAATTTTTATAAATTTAGTTAATTTTTATAAAATTTAGTCAACTTAGTTAACCTTTTTAGATTTTTTATGTAATATCCCGGAAATTTTAACAATATCAATTTAATAATCTGTTAAATAATTAAATTGATATGGATAATCTTTGATAATAAGATTTGAATTTAATTTAATAATCTGATTAAATTAGTATTAATTGATGATTTTATCTTTTAAAAGTTAATAAGATATTTTCTATTTGAATATATATATTTATTTATATATATTGTAAATAGAAGCTTTGGCAAATTGGAAATTTAGATTTAGTTTAATCTGGACTTTTTAAAGTTATTTAAATAAATAACATTTTAGTTTTAAATATACTTTAGATAAATCTTTTAATTGGTTAAGATATATTTTACTTAAGTTTAAATAAATAAGAAAAGGGCTTTTCATTAACTTTTAAAATAAATAGAAATATGAGTAATTACTTAAAGGACATGTGTCTTTATCTAAAGTCTTGTTTTAACATGTGTTAAATAATGAATTAATCTATGTGACAAGTGTCTTTTTATTTTCTTTTTATTTTATTTTTATAAATCATAAATATACATGTATATAAACATTTTATCTCTTTACTTCATTTTCTTTCTAATCTTCATTTTCAAAACAAGAAAAACTCAGTCTTTCCTCTAATTAAAATCTGAAACAAATCAGAGAATCCTCAATCCAAAAACAAAAGCCTGCAAATCTTCTTCAACTAGAGAAATCAATCCCTATAATCTCATTTCCATTGCAAATATAAAATCCTCAGCCTTAATTCATTTCTACACTTCAAAAGAAAATCAGTAAGCATCTTCCTCAAACCAAATTCATCAATCTGTAACCAAATTTACATTTCAAAATCAAAGTCTTCTGTCTACATTCATTTCTTAAATCTGGAAGCAATCCTGAAATCATCTCAAGCCTGCTGCATTCTATTCAACTCGGGAAGCAATTCAAACTGTCTACATTCAATTTTCAACCACTGGTAGTTGCATGCATGTAGTTTAATCAATCTAAAGCTCCAGCAACTCCAGTTATTAAATCAAGTGAGGCATTCCAGTTTAAGATTCCCAGTTTCAAAAAGCTTTTCAAAATAAGGCTCTGCCTCTGTTTCATCTTTAATCAAGTGAGTAACAATTTTATTTAAAATAACCTAAATAAGTTGCTTGATTTCTTCATCTGATAATCATGTTTACAGTAAATAAATGATGCAATTCTCTGTATTCTACTTGGTTTTGAATGCATGTTGATTTTGGTATGTTCTTGCCTGTTATCAAATGCCAGTTTCAGATATTGATCAAAATTTATGATTTCATGTTAAGTCCTAGTCTATAAACTGATTTCATATGAATGTTTGTAGATAGTTCTGTATATATATATATATGTGTATTGTGAAATGCTTCTTGTTTGTATATGTGAATGTATGGTATGCATGAATATCAGTGTGACCCTGTTATCTTGAATTCCAGGCTACTGTTTTTGATATAAATCATATCTCATGATCTAGTTTTAATTTAGATCTAAGGTTTAAATAAAATTAGTTGTTCCATAGTAAACTAAATATTAAAAGGTTAATTAAATCAAAATTTAGTCTGAGTGCCTCTGTAAATTAAAATAACAGTGCATGTTATAAAATGTAAAAATTCGAACTGGGTAATTAATAGATTCAGGATTATATATGGAATAGATAGGCTATAACATGATTTTTAACATTAATATCATAGTTTTTAGTCTAGTATAATAAGAGCAGTTCTGGTTTATGTTAGAGATGAAGTTCTGGTGATTTTGATCATCTCAGTGAAATTGGAAGTTTGAAATCTTTAGTAGTGGTAGTGGAATGATCATGGATATAAGGAAAATTATTAGAAATAGAATCAAGGCAGTGAGGAAGAAATGATTTAAGTTTTAAAATTTTAAACCTAGTTATTACCAGTCTAGAGAAATCGAGCATCATTTCGTCTAGGATGGATCGAGTTCGACGAAACTCTGGGAATTGATAGTCGTGACGTAGATGAACTCGTCGCCGAAGTCACTGGCGTTCTGGTGGTAGAGATTTCGAAGGCGAGGAGATGTTGACAGGCTTTGGAAATGTTGTCTGGGTTCCTGGTTTTAGATTTTAGGCTCGATTTCGAGTTCGAGCAGTGATCGAAGTAGTGATGGTAGTTTTCTGGTAGGTGGATGATCGTCGATGGGTGGAGATACTCAGTGATGGCCGGAGGCGTCGATCTGGACTGTGCACGTGCACGCTTGAGTGTTTGTTCTGGTAGCAGTTTCTTTGGGGATGGAAGAAGCGAACTCGAGAATATTGTTGTTTGGCCCGGGAGATTACTCGTGTGTTTGAGGGATTGTCTCGAAGTAGTTGGAGCTGGAAGGTTGGACTCATGTGGCAGGAAAGACTCGTGATTTTTTAGTGTTTTTGCGGGGGAAACTCGGGTAAGATAGGGTTGCGACTCGAAGCAGATTAGGTTGGACTCGAGTACTTTTGTGTTGACAGGTTTTTAAAACTGTCTGTTTCTAAATTTTAAACTGGATTTAAAATTGTAAAGAAAATTTTTAAACATGAATTTAAATCAAGTTTAACTATATAGATTCAAGTTAGTTTTGAATCTTAAAGGTATGAAATAAATAAGTTATAAATTTATATGTTTTAAATAGGTTTTAAATGGTAGTTAGATTTAAATTGTTTGAAATTAAAAAGGAAATTTTAAACTCTTCTTAAATTTCTTTTATAAGAGATAAGTATTTTAATAAGTAAAAGTTTTAAATTGGTTTTAAAAACTTAGTTAAAAATAAATTGGTATTCATTTTAAATACAGAATTTAAAATGAAATTTTCGAAGTAGATTTGTAAGGGATGTTTCAAATATGAATGATAAATGATAACTTGTTTATCAATAAGAATAATGTTTTATCTTAAAGTAATTAAAGATTTATGTTCATTAAATTAATTAGGAAATTTAATGGATAATTAAATTGTTTGATTAATTAATCATTTGGATTAATTAAATAAATAATTAAAGGTTTAAACTAATTTAGTTAGGATTAAGATAAATAAATTAGGAATGATTAATTTATAATTGAGGATTATAAATTAGAGTATTAATTAATGGTTAAGAATTAATTAATAGAGTAATTAAATATTAATTAAGTTATGGTTAACACTTAATTAATTAAGTAATTAGAGATAAATAAATTGGTTATTAAGATTTATTAATTTAGGATTAATAATAATTAATATAAGTTAATTACTTAAGGAAAGTAATTAAATAATAGTTAATGAGGTCATTAACTATGGGTTATTAAATAATTAATTTAATAGAATTAATTTTGATAATTAATTAGTTAAATTAATTTAAGAATAATCATTTATGAATTTGTTTAAATGTAATTACTTATTGGAAGTAATTAAGAATTAATTACTTATTGTAATTAATTGAAGTTAATTTGATTTAGTTAAATTAATTAATTAAGTTTAATTAATTTAGAATAATCAAGAGATGATTTGATAATAATTACTTAATGTAATTATTAAGGTAAGTTTATTTAGAGAAGTAAATAATAAGATAATTACTGGAAGTAATTAGTTGAATAAATGATTTTATTAATAGAAGTAATTTGAGTTAATTACTTTGAATAATTAATCAAGGGATTAATTAAGAAATTAATTAAGGAGTAATTAATTTAGTTAATGAAAGTAATTAAGGGTAATTAATTACTGATTTAAGATTAATCAAGGGTGATTAATAAATGTTGTTTAATTAAAGGTTAATTACTTAATGTAATTAATTTAATTAAGTTGTAATTAAGGATCATTAATTAATATAATTAATGATGTAATTAAGATTGGTTAATTAAGTAATAATTAATAAATGAAGTAATTAATCAATGTAATTAATTAAGGATTAATGTAATTAATTATAGTTGATTAAGTTAATTAATTTTAGTAAATTAATTAATGAAGTAATTAAAGGTTAATTACAATAAGTGGTTAAGGATAATTAATTTAAGTAATTAATTGAGAATAAATTACTTGAATGTAATCAAAAGATAATTAATCAAGATGATTAATTGAAATGAATTATTAGAGGATAATTAATTAATTGATTGTAATTAATTAATGGTTAAGTAAGAAGGATTTATAAAATGAAGTAATTAATTTAATTCAATTTAATTAGAGATGATATAAATCATTACTTATGAATGGGTGATAGTATTGAATACTTGGCATTGATTGATATCTCTGATGAGATATATGCTGTATGATATGGATGTTAGTTGAATTGTATGGACTATCTGATAATGTTGATTATCTGTTGTGAATTATCTTTCTTTGTGTATAAAGATAACAAATTGAATTGTTTTAACCTTTAAAACAACTTGGCCTTAAAAGATACGCTTTGGATTTCGATGAGACCGGGGTCACACGTGGTATCAGAGCATTAGGTTGAGCGAATACCTAAGCTCTGGAGTGGTGTCTATCGTGAGAGAGCGTATTTGTAATTTTTATATAATTATATATATCTATTCTACCTATCTGTTGGGTTACCCGTACAGGTTTTCCAATATAGGATATAAAGGTAGATAGGGTAGTGGTGTGTGTAACACGACTACCAATGGTTGGAGTTTGAGTGTTGAGATTGGAAGTGTATCTGTCGAGACTGTAGATCTAATACCGTCTCGAGTAAGCTTTGCTGTGGTGAAGGATTTCATCGATCTCCGAAGGAAACTGTAATGGTTCGGAGTTTATCTTTGAAGTGTGGATGAGTAGAGTTGGATCTGTCGTTGAGGCAGAAGTGAGTGATGGTATCTTGATACCTCAGGTAATAGTAGCTGTATGATGAGATACAGTGACGATGGATGTTCCTGAAGATGTTTTCTTTGGAACAAGATTAAGGAAGTGTGTATGTTTTGGTATTGTGGCTGAGTTCAGCACGGTGTTTCTGTTTGGTTTGGAGTTCGAGTTTCTCGAAGATCTTTGGAATAGGAAGTCCTTGGCATCAGTGTCAGCAGTGCAGCTCGGAGTATTCTGTGATGGCAGGAAGTTTTCTGGCTGAGCAGTTTTTCTGGAGGTGAAGTTCAGAAGCAGTAAGAGGATCCATTTCTTCGATGGATTGGATAGTTAAGTTGAACTGTTCTGATTGGTAAAGAGAGGACAGTTTTCTTTGGAATTAGGATGGGTTGATCGCAAAAGTGACTTGCGATTGTCTGAGTGTTCTCTTGGGTTGTCAGAATTTTTCTGGATGTCTTCAGAGAAGTCAGGAGTTGTCCGCATCTGAAGGTTGAGTTTTCTTATCGACTTGGATTCCAGGAATGGTACCGGTAGTTCAGTCTTGTGGAAGGATGTTTTCCTAGAGATGGAGTTGGCGAAGCAACTCAAGTTTTGCTGGAGTATCTGAGTTTTCTTTATGGATCAGTGAACCTTATTTCTAGAAGTGAGTTGTCCAGTCTGTGCTTGTGTCCTACCTCATATCAGAATTGAGCAGCGAAAGCAGTTTAGAGTGTATCTCTGGATAGGAGAAGTAAGCTTGGAATCTACTGATAGTTGTGAAGTAGAGTTATGTTTGGATCTCGTCTGTGTTCTGATTTGGATAAGTAATTGGTCTACTTGGTTGAATTGTCAATTTGGATGACTTGAATTCATTGTGTTTTACGTATCTCTGAGGGAATACGTATTTGATCTATCTCTGGTTTTAGAATCTGCAGTTTTGGGAAGTTTGGTTATTGAGTCAGACTCGTCTGTAGTCTGATATCCTGTTTAGTTCTGTAGATCTAGATGAGTAGGAGATCTATAGCTTAGTAGTTTAGATTGTTTGTAGAGCGAGTATCCCGGTATATATATATATATATATACTTGGGGAAACTCGAGGTATTTTATCTAAAATTTAGTCTAGATAGTTAAATTGTTTGATTGGATGATTTGGTTGCTATGGTTGTTAGCATATGGATGATAGTATATGCTTGTGTTTTGAATTTAAATCTTTAATAAGATTATTAAATTACCTTTGTTTAAATTTCGGGGACGAAATTATTTTAAGGGGGGAGGAATGTAATATCCCGGAAATTTTAACAATATCAATTTAATAATCTGTTAAATAATTAAATTGATATGGATAATCTTTGATAATAAGATTTGAATTTAATTTAATAATCTGATTAAATTAGTATTAATTGATGATTTTATCTTTTAAAAGTTAATAAGATATTTTCTATTTGAATATATATATTTATTTATATATATTGTAAATAGAAGCTTTGGCAAATTGGAAATTTAGATTTAGTTTAATCTGGACTTTTTAAAGTTATTTAAATAAATAACATTTTAGTTTTAAATATAATTTAGATAAATCTTTTAATTGGTTAAGATATATTTTACTTAAGTTTAAATAAATAAGAAAAGGGCTTTTCATTAACTTTTAAAATAAATAGAAATATGAGTAATTACTTAAAGGACATGTGTCTTTATCTAAAGCCTTGTTTTAACATGTGTTAAATAATGAATTAATCTATGTGACAAGTGTCTTTTTATTTTCTTTTTCTTTTATTTTTATAAATCATAAATATACATGTATATAAACATTTTATCTCTTTACTTCATTTTCTTTCTAATCTTCATTTTCAAAACAAGAAAAACTCAGTCTTTCCTCTAATTAAAATCTGAAACAAATCAGAGAATCCTCAATCCAAAAACAAAAGCCTGCAAATCTTCTTCAACTAGAGAAATCAATCCCTATAATCTCATTTCCATTGCAAATATAAAATCCTCAGCCTTAATTCATTTCTACACTTCAAAAGAAAATCAGTAAGCATCTTCCTCAAACCAAATTCATCAATCTGTAACCAAATTTACATTTCAAAATCAAAGTCTTCTGTCTACATTCATTTCTTAAATCTGGAAGCAATCCTGAAATCATCTCAAGCCTGCTGCATTCTATTCAACTCGGGAAGCAATTCAAACTGTCTACATTCAATTTTCAACCACTGGTAGTTGCATGCATGTAGTTTAATCAATCTAAAGCTCCAACAACTCCAGTTATTAAATCAAGTGAGGCATTCCAGTTTAAGATTCCCAGTTTCAAAAAGCTTTTCAAAATAAGGCTCTACCTCTGTTTCATCTTTAATCAAGTGAGTAACAATTTTATTTAAAATAACCTAAATAAGTTGCTTGATTTCTTCATCTGATAATCATGTTTTGTGATATCCCGGAATTTCAGGGAATTTAAAATTTGATAATCTTCTAAATTAATTATTTAAAATTGGCAAAAGTGTTATTTTCTAACAATTTAATATTATGTTGTTTTTAAATATAAATATAAATAGATTTTAAATAGACTTATTATTTTCTAATTTAATAAGTGTTGTTTAAATGTGTATATATATGTGTATTTAAATTGATTTTAAATAGGATAATTATTGACAATTAATAATGTGATTGTTTAAAATGGATATCTATATTTATTTGAATTAATTTTAAATTTGGATTTAAATTGACTTTAAGAATTGAATTTAAAGAAATATATATATCTTAAAATAAAAATAAGAATATTTTGGATAAAATATATGAATAAAGTTTTTATTTGAATAAGATTTCTTTTATATTATTTTCCTTAAAGGGATTTATTTATATGAATTTATAAAGTATTTAGTTAATAGTAAATAAATATAAAAGTTTTATATTATCATTTAAAATGGATTAAATATACTATATATGATTTAGTTAAAATCTTATTGGTTTTTATTTTATTTTCTTTTAAAAGTTTTATTTTTATAAATTGAGAAAAGCATTTATAAATTAGGATATGTATTTATTAATTAGGAAAATTTAATAATAAAAGCTTTTAAATCCATTTAAAATAATATAAATATATTCATGCATGTAGTATTACAAGTGTTAATCTATAAACCTCTTAAATAACATGTGTTAGCAAACTAAGTAAGGTTAAGGACAAGTGTCACATTTATTTTGATTTTCTTTTATAAAATCTAAATTAATTTATATAAACCTCTATCTTTCCCCTTCATTCCTTTATCTATTTCTCATTCCTAAACAAAGAAACAATCTGTAAAACCATTTCAAACCAGAGAATCCAAGAATCAAGATCTGTAAAACATCTCCTCTAACAAATCGAAACCCTGTAACACTTCTCAAAAACAAATCCAAAGCCTGTAAATTCCTCAAACCAGAAAATGTCATCAACCTGTGATATTCATACCAGAGGCAAATCAAAATCAAAAGCCTGTGATAAAGGGTTATTTTCAAATACAACCTGAAATCAAAAGTTTAAAGCATTCAAGTTCCAGTAAAGCAAGAATCAAACTTCAGTTCTAATCAACTTCAGATTCGAATTCAAAGCATCAGTATCTCAGTTTTCAAATCCCAGTTTTATCAAGCTCTCTGTTTTTTTTAAAAGGTGAGTAAATCTAATTTTAAAAACAGTTTTAAAATCTGTTACTATGTCTTGATAGGCCTGATAAATGTTACAGTAACATGATATGCAATGCTTACTTGAATGTTGGATGTGAATGGATGTTTATATAAGAGTTTGTTATGAAATATTTGTGTATATTGATGTTCATGCTTCTCTGTTATTTTCCTGTGAGTAAACAATCATTTTATTTGTTTAATCTGCTTTAACTGGATGATGTGATAAGTAGTTGAGGTAATGTTGTTTGCATGCATGAATTAATGTGGCTGTATGTATATAAAATTGTGAAGAATGTCTGTGCATGTCAGTATATACATTTATTCAACACTCTGTTTGATGTTAACAGACTAATCCAGTTTCAAAAATCCATTTCTCCTTCTCTGATCTCTTTTAGGTTAGGATTCTTAAAGGAAAATGGTTAGTAATAGCCATATTAAACTTTTAAAAATAATTTTAAGTAAAGTTAACTAATAGGATTCCTGGAAACTAGAAAAGACGGTGATGATCAACATAAGACAGAAAACCAAATGATTTAATTTCATGTTTTGATTTCACAACTAGATGCGTACTTAAGAATGGTGAATTTTGATATTAATATCATGATTTTTAAATTAGAAATTGTGGAGATATTGCGAGTTGAACTGAATTGGGTATTTCATCGAATTCTGGTGATCGGCGTGATCGAGTTGGATGCCGTTTGGTCTGGAGGTGGCCAATGTGGTGAGGTTCTCTGGAAAAATGGAGATGGATTTTTCTGATGATCGAGCTGTGAGGTCGTAGCTAAACTAGGGTTCCAGGGACAGTTTGGAACGATGATGTTCTCGAAGCTTTCGCGATGGCCATGGGGGATCGGAGGTGATCGCGAGGTGGGGATTAGGAGTGGGAAGTCGAGATGTAGGTCTGGTGATGTCGGTGAGGAAACTCGTGGTTGAGATCAACGGCAATGGTCGTTTTTCCGATGATGTATGTTCAGGTGGTATGGGTTTTTGGGACGAATTCGATCCTAGATCGAATCGAGTAAACTGGGTGATCGCGTGGTATTGCCGAGGTTTGGGTCGACTCGTCGAAGGCCAGAGAGGAGTTCGTCAGCGATCGTGGTCGTTGTGCACGTGAACGTGCACGTTATCGTGTACGTGTTGGTGACAGGCGATGATTTGGGGAGAAGTTGTTGTCTCGGGTTTTTCTCGAATTTGCTCAAGTGATTCTGAGTGTTGTCTCGAAGTTTTTGAGATCGCGAATGTACCGTGTTTTGCTCGGTGAGGGTACGAGTTTGACTCAGGGTGTTTGAGGGTAGGGTTCGGGTGAGTATTTCGAGCATGGGCTTAACTAAGTTTTAAAGTAAATTTAAAGTGAAATGTTTTTAAAGGAATATTTATTTAAGTTTTTAAAATTTAATGTTTAAATTGTTTTGGGTCAAAGAAATTATATAATTTCAATTATATAATTGAATTATAAAATGTTTTCAAATCTTTCAATTATAAAATAAATTTGCAAAATGTTTTCAAATGGAAATTTAATGATGTAATTAAGAATTTAATAAAGATAAAGAATTTATCTTTAAAGTTGGTTAAAGTTGTGATAATTAATTAGTGGATTAATTAAAAGAATTATCACCTAATAAAATTTATTGGTATAATTAATTAGTGATGAGATTAATTAAAGATAATTACTTAGGGTAAGTAATAAATGGGATGTTAATGGGTAGTTAATGATGGGACCATTAACTAGTGATTAGGATAATTAATTAAATTAAGATAATTTAATTAATTGATTAATTAATCAAGGATAAACTTTGAATTGGATTAATTACTTAATATAATTAATTAAGTAAATTACTTAGTGTAAGTAATAAATTTGTAATTACTAAATGTAATTAATTAAAAAAGAATAATTACTTTATGGAAGTAATTAATGAAAGGTAATTAGGGATTAATTACATAGATAATTAATTAATGTGATTAATTAAAGTTAATTAATAAATAAGATTAATTAAGACTGATTAATTAATGTGATTAATTAAATGGACTGTAATTACTTAGTAAAGTAATTAATGGTAATTACTGGATGTAATTAATGAAAGATGATTTAAGAATGGAAGTAATTTGAGTTTAATTACTTTTTGTAATTAATCAAGGGATTAATTAAAGATAATTAATTAAGGAGTAATAAATTTATATAATGAAGTAATTAAGGGAAGTTAATTACTGGATGAGATTAATCAAAGGTGGTTAATAAATGTGGTTTAATTAAAGATTGATTACTTAATGTAATTAATTTAAATAGGATAATTAATTAAGAATAATTAAGGATCATTAATTAATATAATTAATGATGTAATTAAGAATTGATTAATTAAGATTAATTAATAAATAATAAGTGATTAAAGTAATTAATTAATTGTCATTAGTTAAGGATTAATGTAATTAAATATAGTTAATTAATTAATGAAGTAATTAAAGATTAATTACTGAATGGTTTAAGATAATTAATTTGTGAAATTAATTAAGTATTAATTACTTAAAGTAATTAAAGGGTAATTAATCAGGAATGATTAATTAAGATGGATACTTAGAGTAATGATTAATTAATTGGTTTAATTAATAATTAAGTAAGCAGGATTTATGGGATGAAGTAATTAATTTAATTCACTTTAAATTAATCAGGGATGATAAATCATTACTTAAGAATGGATGAATGATATTGAATGCTTTACATTGTTGATATCTCTGATAAGAGATGTGCTGATCTATGATATAGATGTTTGGTTGGATTGAAATGATAATATGAATTATCTGTTTGGATGATAATATGGATTATCTATTGTAAATTATCTATCTGTGTGTAGTATAGATAAGAATTGAATTGTTTTAACCTTAAAACAACTTGGCCCTTAAAAGATACGTTTTGGATTTCGATGAGACCGGGATCGGGTTTCCGTATACCGGAATTCCAGGTCTGGAGACCCGAATACCACATCGATCCAAATTTACGATAGGTCGTGAATCTCAAGTGAAGATGAAGATTCAGAGTGCAAGGGTTATTGTCGTTAACTCTGAGGGTGATTCCAAAACGAGTGTAACGAGATAATGCCTTCGGTTTCGTTCGAACCCGGAACGAACTTGTATGGATTGAATGCTTTCAGCACATCGTCAGGCGGACGATGAGCATTCTAAGTGATATGTTCTGATTAAAGGTAATCGTAACCTCAAGCCTCATCAACCGGGAATGGCTAAAACAGGGGAGGTGCAGCAAGGCTTCGTGGGTAGCACCCACTGAGAGCAAGATAGATCCCTGTCTAGAGGTCCCTTTTCTTTTCATTCGGCTTAGTGTGTGGTTGGTCGCGCCAACTACGGGGTTATCTTGTTCGGGATTATCCAGTAAGGGATGGTTCCGGCTTTGTGTTGCAGGGGAGCGGGCGTACTCCTCGGTACGGTGATCTAGGCCACGTACTGTGACGGGCGGTACCCCAGTAGCCCTGCCATTGTATGGAATCCAAACTCCAATAAGTGCCGTACGTATTAGTTGTGCCCAATTATGTTGGAATGTGAGATGTAAGCATTTCAGCTATTTCTGTATTTTACTTGAAAACCCTAGACCCTATTATAATACAATCGGATTTCCTATCAAATGTTTTAGTTAGCGTAAGGTAAAAACTTACCCATGTTTATTTGTGGGGAGTCTTACGTGATACTTTTGTTTTCAAAGGTTTTCAAAGTTAAGCCATCTAACTGTTTACTCACACCAGACCCATGTCTGACCCAAGTGTTTATTTTCTGTTTTATTAAACTCTTGGGTACTCAATATTGTATTGAGTAGTCAAGGGATTCAGGACAGTCTTGACGAATTCTAGAGGAGCTGTGAAGCAGGAGGCTTCAGCGAGTAGATATATAGAGTTTCCGCTGTGTTTGTATTAGTCTGTATTGTACTGATGTACTTCTGTTGTATAATAGACAGAAGTTTATAACTGTCTATTCTGTGATGTATAAGTTGTGTAACTCTGATGTAATATGATACTATGTAATATTTTATGTGATATATTATATTTTATTCGTTCCGCTGTGAGATTCTGATGTGTTGTTCTTTCTTCTTTTCTATCTTTTCTTCTTCTATCCCTTTCTTTCTTAATTCATGATACGTCTTTCTGGTGGTAGAAAGCCGGGTCGTGACATGTTTACAGTAAATAAATGATGCAATTCTCTGTATTCTACTTGGTTTTGAATGCATGTTGATTTTGGTATGTTCTTGCCTGTTATCAAATGCCAGTTTCAGATATTGATCAAAATTTATGATTTCATGTTAAGTCCTAGTCTATAAACTGATTTCATATGAATGTTTGTAGATAGTTCTATATATATATATGTGTATTGTGAAATGCTTCTTGTTTGTATATGTGAATGTATGGTATGCATGAATATCAGTGTGACCCTGTTATCTTGAATTCCAGGCTACTGTTTTTGATATAAATCATATCTCATGATCTAGTTTTAATTTAGATCTAAGGTTTAAATAAAATTAGTTGTTCCATAGTAAACTAAAGATTAAAAGGTTAATTAAATCAAAATTTAGTCTGAGTGCCTCTGTAAATTAAAATAACAGTGCATGTTATAAAATGTAAAAATTCGAACTGGGTAATTAATAGATTCAGGATTATATATGGAATAGATAGGCTATAACATGATTTTTAACATTAATATCATAGTTTTTAGTCTAGTATAATAAGAGCAGTTCTGGTTTATGTTAGAGATGAAGTTCTGGTGATTTTGATCATCTCAGTGAAACTGGAAGTTTGAAATCTTTAGTAGTGGTAGTGGAATGATCATGGATATAAGGAAAATTATTAGAAATAGAATCAAGGCAGTGAGGAAGAAATGATTTAAGTTTTAAAATTTTAAACCTAGTTATTACCAGTCTAGAGAAATCGAGCATCATTTCGTCTAGGATGGATCGAGTTCGACGAAACTCTGGGAATTGATAGTCGTGACGTAGATGAACTCGTCGCCGAAGTCACTGGCGTTCTGGTGGTCGAGATTTCGAAGGCGAGGAGATGTTGACAGGCTTTGGAAATGTTGTCTGGGTTCCTGGTTTTAGATTTTAGGCTCGATTTCGAGTTCGAGCAGTGATCGAAGTAGTGATGGTAGTTTTCTGGTAGGTGGATGATCGTCGATGGGTGGAGATACTCGATGATGGCCGGAGGCGTCGATCTGGACTGTGCACGTGCACGCTTGAGTGTTTGTTCTGGTAGTAGTTTCTTTGGGGATGGAAGAAGCGAACTCGAGAATATTGTTGTTTGGCCCGGGAGATTACTCGTGTGTTTGAGGGATTGTCTCGAAGTAGTTGGAGCTGGAAGGTTGGACTCATGTGGCAGGAAAGACTCGTGATTTTTGAGTGTTTTTGCGGGGGAAACTCGGGTAAGATAGGGTTGCGACTCGAAGCAGATTACGTTGGACTCGAGTACTTTTGTGTTGACAGGTTTTTAAAACTGTCTGCTTCTAAATTTTAAACTGGATTTAAAATTGTAAAGAAAATTTTTAAACATGAATTTAAATCAAGTTTAACTATATAGATTCAAGTTAGTTTTGAATCTTAAAGGTATGAAATAAATAAGTTATAAATTTATATGTTTTAAATAGGTTTTAAATGGTAGTTAGATTTAAATTGTTTGAAATTAAAAAGGAAATTGGTTTAAACTCTTCTTAAATTTCTTTTATAAGAGATAAGTATTTTAATAAGTAAAAGTTTTAAATTGGTTTTAAAAACTTAGTTAAAAATAAATTGGTATTCATTTTAAATACAGAATTTAAAATGAAATTTTAGAAGTAGATTTGTAAGGGATGTTTCAAATATGAATGATAAATGATAACTTGTTTATCAATAAGAATAATGTTTTATCTTAAAGTAATTAAAGATTTATGTTCATTAAATTAATTAGGAAATTTAATGGATAATTAAATTGTTTGATTAATTAATCATTTGGATTAATTAAATAAATAATTAAAGGTTTAAACTAATTTAGTTAGGATTAAGATAAATAAATTAGGAATGATTAATTTATAATTGAGGATTATAAATTAGAGTATTAATTAATGGTTAAGAATTAATTAATAGAGTAATTAAATATTAATTAAGTTATGGTTAACACTTAATTAATTAAGTAATTAGAGATAAATAAATTGGTTATTAAGATTTATTAATTTAGGATTAATAATAATTAATATAAGTTAATTACTTAAGGAAAGTAATTAAATAATAGTTAATGAGGTCATTAACTATGGGTTATTAAATAATTAATTTAATAGAATTAATTTTGATAATTAATTAGTTAAATTAATTTAAGAATAATCATTTATGAATTTGTTTAAATATAATTACTTATTGGAAGTAATTAAGAATTAATTACTTATTGTAATTAATTGAAGTTAATTTGATTTAGTTAAATTAATTAATTAAGTTTAATTAATTTAGAATAATCAAGAGATGATTTGATAATAATTACTTAATGTAATTATTAAGGTAAGTTTATTTAGAGAAGTAAATAATAAGATAATTACTGGAAGTAATTAGTTGAATAAATGATTTTATTAATAGAAGTAATTTGAGTTAATTACTTTGAATAATTAATCAAGGGATTAATTAAGAAATTAATTAAGGAGTAATTAATTTAGTTAATGAAAGTAATTAAGGGTAATTAATTACTGATTTAAGATTAATCAAGGGTGATTAATAAATGTTGTTTAATTAAAGGTTAATTACTTAATGTAATTAATTTAATTAAGTAATTAATAATTAAGTTGTAATTAAGGATCATTAATTAATATAATTAATGATGTAATTAAGATTGGTTAATTAAGTAATAATTAATAAATGAAGTAATTAATCAATGTAATTAATTAAGGATTAATGTAATTAATTATAGTTGATTAAGTTAATTAATTTTAGTAAATTAATTAATGAAGTAATTAAAGGTTAATTACAATAAGTGGTTAAGGATAATTAATTTAAGTAATTAATTGAGAATAAATTACTTGAATGTAATCAAAAGATAATTAATCAAGATGATTAATTGAAATGAATTATTAGAGGATAATTAATTAATTGATTGTAATTAATTAATGGTTAAGTAAGAAGGATTTATAAAATGAAGTAATTAATTTAATTCAATTTAATTAGAGATGATATAAATCATTACTTATGAATGGGTGATAGTATTGAATACTTGGCATTGATTGATATCTCTGATGAGATATATGCTGTATGATATGGATGTTAGTTGAATTGTATGGACTATCTGATAATGTTGATTATCTATTGTGAATTATCTTTCTTTGTGTATAAAGATAACAAATTGAATTGTTTTAACCTTTAAAACAACTTGGCCTTAAAAGATACGCTTTGGATTTCGATGAGACCGGGATCGGGTTTCCGTATACCGGATTTCCAGGTCTGGAGACCCGAATACCACATCGATCCAAATTAACGATAGGTCGTGAATCAAGTGAAGATGAAGATTCAGAGTGCAAGGGTTATTGTCGTTAACTCTGAGGGTGATTCCAAAACGAGTGTAACGAGATAATGCCTTCGGTTTCGTTCGAACCCGGAACGAACTTGTATGGATTGAATGCTTTCAGCACATCGTTAGGTGGACGATGAGCATTCTAAGATAGATGTGTTCTTTTTAAAGGTAATCGTGACCTCAAGCCTCACAAACCGGGAATGGCTAAAACAGGGGAGGTGCAGCAAGGTTAGTGGGTAGCACCCAAGTAGGACAAGATTACCTCTGTCTAGATGTCCCTTTCTATTTTCGACTTAGTGGTGCGGTTGCTGATCCCAACCGTGAGGTATCTTGTGCGGGAATTATCCAGTAAGGGATGTTCCGACCTTGTGTTGCAGGGGATTGGGAGTGATCCTCGGTACGGTGATCTAGGCCACGTACTGTGACGGGCGGTACCCCGGTAGCCCTGCCATTGTATGGAATCCAATTTCCAATAAGTGATAACGGACTTGATTGTATAACCCACTTTGTTGGCTAGTATGCTGGAATTTAATAATGTAACAATTTCAGCTATTTCATATTTATTTGAAAACCCTAGACCCTATTATAATACAATCGAATTTCCTATCAAATGTTTTGGTTAGCGTAAGGTAAAAACTTACCCATGTTTATTTGTGGGGAGTCTTACGTGATACCTTTTCTTTCAAAAGGTTTTGAAGTTAAACAAGTTTAACCTGTTACTCACACCAGACCCATGTCTGACCCAAGTTGTTTATTTCTGTTTTATAAACTCTTGGGTACTCAAATTTTTACGAGTAGCCAAGGGATTCAGGTTAGCCTTGACGAATTGTGGAGGAGCAATGGAGCAGGAGGCTTCAGCGTTGTAGATATAGATAGTAGTTTCCGCTGTGTTGATTTTGTATTGATCTCTGTATTGTATTGAGATGTAATAACTAGACGATGTTTATAACTGTCTAGTATATGATGTGTAATCTGTGTAACTCTGATAAGTGTTGTATATGATACTATGTAATATTTATGTGATATAATATATTTTGTTCGTTTCCGCTGTGAGTATTTGTGTTTGTTTCTTTTCTCTTCTTCTCTTTTCTACTTCTCACCCCTTTCTTTCTTACTGTCGATGCGATTTTCCGGGAGTGGAAAGTCGGGTCGTCACATTTTATATGATTTTATTTAATATTTATTGAACTTAGTTTGTAGTTTATTTTTACAAAACTTAGTTAACTTAATTAATTTTTATTAATTTAATTACTCTTTATAAAAATTAGTTAACTTAGTTAAAATTATTTTGAGAGAACCAAACATCGATATGCTAGGCCAAGAACAAAGATGAAATCAACTAAACATAGGTACACTAGAAAACCAAGTGTTTTTAATAGGTTTAGTAATATTGGTAATATCAATAACATAAAAGTACAAAGATAATTTTAGTATGACTAACCATTATCACATCCCATTCCATCACACAATAATAAGAACATAACATAGATAGAGAATACAATTTGTGAAACACACAATAATAAGAACATAACATAGATAGAGAATACAATTTGTGAAACTTACCAAACAGGGACGGAGCCAGGATTTCAAATCACCAAGGGCTATGTAGTATTATTCTTCGACCAAATATGTAGGATAATAGGAAATTTGACTAAATATGAATAACCTGATAGGCTGAAAGTAGAAATGTAATAACAGTGGGAAATTAAATATGTATCTTTTATTTCAATCTTTAATCGGACTTTTTTATTATGAAAAAACTTAATTGGTAATATAGTTTATTACAGAGAATATTTAGCATGTTTTGAAAGAGTTAAAAGTAATGGACTTTACACCACTTGAACGAGCTATATGTATAAGTAATTTAAAATAAAATTTCAAAGATTCACCCAGACTGTAGCCCGGGTTGCATTGGCCATGGATCCATCTTAGTTACCAAATGGGACCAAATGCAAAATGGAGATCATCTTTTCTTGAATCCATACTTTTTGCAATCATAAGGGATCACCAAGATTAACAATATAGGACATCCATCTGCTCAGTAGAAAATTTAGGATAAAAGTAACATAAAATATGATATGAAGGGCAGAATGCATCATAAAACATACCTAGCAAACAATTATGTCCAACAACCAACTTGTTTACAAATGAAAGAATTTTAATTATATGGCGAAAGCAACCGCATACTGAATTTATTGCTTTAGTAATCTCAACATATTATCATTCGCCTCTTCCTATGCCAAAATAGAAAGGACTGGACGCATTAGTGCCCAAATAAGATACATTGTCTGATGGAAGCAATAGAATTATTGGTTTTACATTATGAAATACACACTGACAATATTAGAACAATTACCAAGTGCATTTAAGTCTACAATCGTATAAGAAGATTATTTAGTACATCTACAATGATAGCGAACAACTAATTATCTCAAACCATTGTCCCCATTTTATATCCTTTTTAAATGGAAATAGATAATTACATGTATGATACTAATGAAATTTAAGATAGTTGAGAATTGGTTATGTTCTTATGAGTCCCAAAAAAGTAACATATTCTGGCTAAAGTGTTGACATAAAATCCAGGGAACACCTGCTTTCACACAACATATTGTTGATAAATTTTCCAAACATAAATGTAAAAAGGAACCTGCGGAAATTAACATAGGGAATGATCGGAAATAAATACAGTTTGGAACATGTAAAATTTCGAAGTTCTAGTTCATAGCCATTGGACATTCGAAGTATCAAAGAGGGATGTGAGATATCAAATCGGATCCGATATAGATAGCCTAGTAGTTAATTTTTATAAATTTATTTAATTTTTATACAAATTAGTTAATTAGTCATTTTTTACAAACTTGGTATTTTTTATAAAATTAATTAATTTTTAGAAACTTATTTAATTTTTATAAAATTTGGTTAACTTAGTTAATTTCTATAAAACTTACTTACCTTAGTTAAACTTTATAAAAAAATTTAGCTAATTTTTATAAATTGTCAGCTTTTTTTTAACAAAACTTAATTTATTTTTCTGAACTAAGTTAACTCAGACAACAATTTATAAAACTTGGTTAACTTTTGTAAACTTGTTTAATTTTTATATAACTTACTTAACGTAGTTTTTTTTTTCAAAAGTTAATTAATTTTTATAAATTTAGCTAATTCTTATAAACCTTTGTCAACTTAGTTAATTTTGATAAAACTAAATTAATTTTTATAAACTTACTTAATTTTTACAAAATTTATTTAACTTAGTTAATCGCACCTTGCATTACAATGTAGGAAGCAATAAGATGTCACGACATATATTATTTTGTCATATATATAAATGCATACTACCATTTTATTATTGCCGAATTTGACAAAAAAAATCTGACATGCATCCTCATGGCCATTAACGCTTTCTCGTACACCTCAATTATATATATATATATATATACACACATATACATATACATATACATATATATATCTATATCTATATGTATGTACATATATATATATCTATATCTATATGTATGTACATATATATATCTATATCTATATGTATGTACATATATATATATATATCTAGATGTATGTATGTATGTATTTGAAAATGATACACACACATACGTACATAGAAGTGTTTAGTGGCATCACCGTAAATAGTGCAACAACTTGTAGCCCCTTGATTTCCACCTCACAAACTGAATTAAATAATATGGTTTGCTCTCTTCCCACTCGGATTGTGTGGTGGAAAACAAAGCCTACATGGATGCTGCAAAATGAGGGTGTCATTGAGTGCTCCTCATATACATATACATGTGTGTGTGCATGTGCGCGTGCACAAGGATCGACTACACCTCATGTCTAGGTACACTGACCTCGAACATGACTCAATTGGTGAACAATAGATCTCCTCACTTCAAGCTCAAAGCATATTTACTTGATACATGTAGTTCTATACTGCCCCTAAATTTAAATCATCAATTTAAAGCGTAAAACAAAACTAAAGAATTGGAATAGCACATGGGAAACATATATTAACATAATGAAAAAGACAACATCTAACCTAGACATCATTTACAGGTACATCACCAAATGAAATGGCAGCCGCAAAATTGTACACGAGCAGCAATATTCAATGTAAGCTGAAACTTAATATATTTTTTGGATATTTGCATATACTAGACGACCTCAGCGAAAACCTAATTAACCAATATTGTTTTAGGAAACCGAAACTTAGAATTAGATTTAAAACTTAACTTCATATTAGAATAGCATAATTATAAAAATCTATAAACTTTAACAATGGATGCAAAATTGTAATACAGATTCATGATTATAACGATATAAAAATAAGTATTTAATGATATTTATATGTTAAACACGAATGGATGGTCATAAAATGTACACATATGTTGGCTTTATAAATATGATGATCTCTATGGCCTTTTTCAACAAGCATTTGATGTAAAAATAAAATTTGAGACTATGTTATAAAGAGGAAAAATGTTATTTTTCATCTTCTAGTCTTCTACCTGTTTATTTCTATTACTATTCCTAAGCAAATCATTGAAAAATAAAATTAAAAAGACTGATAACTTCCAATTTTGTTCAATTTCAATAAGTTATTTTCTTAAAAAGAAGTATTTGTATATCTTGGTACTTGTCATATTTCAAGTAATTATTTAATCAGAATAGTGGGAGATAGTATATGTAGTGTGGTACCAATCTGAAAAAAGCACTCAAAACTTTGAATTATTTTCAAGAACAAAAATAGAGCATTCATAGTTAATTATACATTTTTCGGTTAATTTTTTTATGTCAGTCAAGTCTTCCTTGGATTTAAGTTCCCCTAATGATAAATAATCAACAAGAACATGATGCTACATAATCTGTACTGAACTGGTCATACAATACTCACTTGTAAAAGATTATATATATGTTAGCATTTTAATAGAATATTTTTTTTTCAAAAATAATATTTTCTTAATTTTGCAACAATATCTAGTTTTCCAACATAACGCAAATGCTCATGTAGTATTATAGTTCAAATAACATTTTCATTTCAGGCATACATCCATACTCATAGAGTTTGAGCAATCATAGATCTGGAAGTGCGTTTAAAAGCTATTCGCAGACAGTCAAATTGAGGTAATGCTTAACAAAAATCACTTTTTCATTCATAATTTGGATCATATTTCTTCATGCAAAGCTAAAAATGCTCTTTTTAGCTTTTACAATTTCATAATTTGTGCAAATCCACACTAGCTTATATCTACTATTGTTTTAATCACTACTTTTTCCTTTTGGAATAGCTAGGAATAAATACAAAAACTTTAGAATAGTGGACTATATATAGGTGGAGGTGAGGGTGCGTTGTTTGTCTATGAATGAATATTATTTTGATAAGGCAATTAATATTATATGCTTTCATATGGTATTTAATATGACAATGGTTTACCCCCACCTCCCAAAAAAATCACCTTCAAGGTTCTTTAAAAAAAACTTAATGTAATACTTAATAATTTCAAAATTTTCAAGCATAGTAATACTTTAGTCTTACTCATTCCTATGCTGTGTTTGATGGGTTTTTCAGACCAATAATTCAGAAAGTCATGGAAGTTTATCAATCTGATCTGGTTGTACTAAGTGTGGTGCTGATTCATTAGCTATAGATAGATAACATAGGTCAAGCTATTTTAACTTATCACTGAAAGAACTTACAATCGCTTCAATTTCTTAGGTCCTTGAACCACTTGTGGTATTGGGTTGTTGTAGTGGTTAAAAAAAATTGAAATGTGGTGAGTTTTTGGTGCTACGACATTTACTTGGATCTTTATGACTAATGATATCTGAGTTTCTTTTGTAACTTCTATTCCAACTATTCCCATTGCAAGGCCTGTATTAGTCTACAATAATTAAATAAATAATAGAAAACACATGTAACTGGATGCTATTAAGCCTTCTAAAATATAAGCAAATGTTTCACCAAAAAAAATTAGGCATTAGACCGAATATACCTCATTTAGACACAATCTTCTCCAATGACAAACTTTTACTTGTGCAATCTTTGAAAAGAATAGGAGATATTGTTGTAGTTACTGGTGATGGAACGAATGATGCTTCCATTCTTTGTCTATATCAGATAGAATGCAATCACAGACAAAATAGATGTAATGCCTTCCCTTCCATAACTAAGTTTCATAAAAATTAAACAAGTTTATAAAATATTGAGTTTGTTTTTTGCACCTTTTAATATTTAAGAACTGTAATCAAGTCCACACTACAACAATTATTGTAAGGCAACTTGTTTTAAAGCTCCACTCCAACTATTACAACTTTCTATGAACTCACAGCTCTAAATGAAGCACATGACCAAATCATTTGCATAATTAATTATGGTCATAAAGATCTAAGTTAAATATCACACATGTCGTAACACCAATACCTCACTACATTTCAACTTTTTATTAACCACCCTCACAACCCAATACCATAAGTGGTTCACGGACCTAAGAAATCGATGCGATTGTAAGTTCTTTCACCGATAATTTAAAATATCTTGACCTATGTTGTCTATCTAGAGCTAATGAATCAGCACAACACTGTTGTACAACCAGATCAGCTTGATATACTTCCATGACTTTCTGAACAATTGGTTTGGAAAACCATCAAACACAGCATAGGAATGAGTAAGACTAAAGTATTACTATGCTTGAAAATTTTGAAATTATTAAGTATTACATAAAGTTTTTTAAAAAAAAAAGAACTTTGAACGTGATTTTTTTTGGGGGGGCAAAACATTGTCATGTAAAATACCGTATGAAAGTATATAATATTAATTGCCATATCAAATAATATTCATTCATAGACAAACAATGCACCCTCACCTCTACCTATATACATTTTATAAAGTTTTTGTATTTATTCCTCCTATTCCAAAAGGTAAATTAATGATAAAACAATAGTAGATATAAGCTAGTGTGGCTTTGCACAAATTCTAAAATTTTAAAAGCTAGAAAGAGCATATTTAGCTTTGCATGAAGAAATAATGCATGAGGAAATAATGATCGAAATTGTGAATGAATAAGTGATTTTTGTTAAGCATTACCTCATTTTGACTGTCTGCGAGTAGAGAAATTTATCTAATGCATATTGATGTATTCAATATACTTATTTTGGTCTACAATTTCAATTCTAAGTTTTCTAAACAAAATAAAATGGAACAAAAGAAGAAGAAAAATTGAGTTTTAGGTTTAGATTTAGAAGTTCAAACATCAAAATCAATTTTAAAGTGTATACAAACCTTTAAATATGGATGTTTTGAATCTACTATTTACGATTTAAATTCCGTTTGCAATTTAGAATTTAATCTTTATGATATACGATTTGAACCTCATTTGATAATCTTGACCATGATGTACTCATACTCTAGTTCTAAAAGATTAAAATATCCACATATCATGTTGTACCATATTAATGTATCCACACCCTTGCCTATGTTACATAGCTTAGTAGTACTTCCTGACAATATGCAACCCCGAGTATAAAAATGGTTATACAAACAAGTATAAGGGCAAATATAAGTGAATGTCTTCAGAAATGGATGATGCATAATACTAGATGAACAAAATACTTTATTCAACTTGTATTTGACTCTTCTTGCATGCATATTTATAAAACACACTAATCTTAAACTTTAGATTCGCTGTTATAATCTCCACCATCAAGGATATATATTATATATATACTAATACCATCCCTATACCTATACCTGATCAACAAACTTCTCAAAGCAACCAAAGGTAATAGATACATTACCAAACAGAGACGGTTTTTTAGAAGCAGAGCGAAGGGCAGATATGTTGATATGGATTCACAAACTTGGAGGCAACAAAATTTCAAATAAAACAAATTCCGCGTACAACGAAAATAAACACGATATAAATAATCAAAGAAAAATAACATTAATTGACAGGGAATGGGGACTAACCAGTTAAAAAAATTTCTCAAACATGCCATCAATAGATAGAATACCCTTCATCTGATAGATATCATCACCACGTTCCACTAAATAGGTGATAAACCATTGGTCATGACAACATGCATTGCTTAATCTTTGCGGAACTTTCGTGAAATTATTGTCTCTTTTTTTCTGAATATTGGGGCTATACAATGCAACAAAACTCTATTTTGTTACAATAAGAATCAAGTACATAATATAACTAAGGAAAGTATGAAAAAACACCATATATATATATAGTTCTTAGGTATGCAGTACTTAAATCATAAGGCAGAAAATACATTAATTGGTAATTTGAAACTTTAAATGCATCTTCAAAATCTTGCTTTATTTTAGTCATCTTATAAATTTCACATTTAAAGGACAAAAAAATATCAATATATAGAAAAGTAATGACTCAAAGAAAAAAGGAACGTCAGATTACATTGTATATTATAGGACTTACTGTCAAAAATGAGTTGCTCTGAGTGATTTTTTTGCAAAACGGGATGGTTCGTTCACAATGTGGCCAAAATACTGGCATATTGTAGTATTAAGATGTTTTATGTGCTTGATCATCACGTCAGTTAGCTTTCCTCACTCTGCCTGGTTTGTTATTCTCTTTTGTTAGGGTGAATGGAGGATATAGTAGGGATAAATGTTGCTGCTTATAATTGTGATCTCTGAGCTACAGGTTTGAGTTGCGGTAGTAAAGAGCTTTAGATGCTACTGACTTAAGTTTTTTGAGAACAAGATTTTTGTTTGAGACATTTGGTGTGTGTTATTAGTAATTATCTTTTTTTCCTTATTTATAGATGTATTTAAAATGTACATGGACCTGCATTATTAAGACATACTCCATTTGAAATCAGTTTTTCTTATCATCACGTCACTCCATCCACACTTTCATATATCTTTAGCTCTCATAATTTGAGAACCTAAGTCTCAGAAAAAGCTACATAGCATGGTCATTAACTAAACTGCAATGATAACACATGTTTTAACCCTGTTGTAAACTTGTTATAAAGTTAACAACTAGAATCAGTAACAACCGCCTTGATCGTAAAAATAAGGCCCAAAAATTAAAATGTATGCTATTATAACCATGATCATTATCCATATCCATAATGACTGATAATCTACATACTACATTGATACCATAACAAATGAAATGTATGTCCAAGTGAAACGAATTATCTTCCAGTGTGTATATTGACATTCTTCATCATGTAAAAGTAAAAAACAATTAAAAGTAACTAAAAATAAGTCCATATTTTGTTAGAAAAATGAAATTATAATAAAATAAACTTTATAAACCTTCATAGATTAAAGGTTCACAAAATAAAGAAAGCAAGGGTCATATAAGTTGTGCATTACCTATACTTTTCAAATCATCAATATCATTTAAGCTTAATCACCTAAAAGTTATAAAAGATCTCGTTTAGAAGTTTTAGTGAAATGCAGTGTTTGTTATATACTTTCACAAAATATAACATAAGTTCAGTCTGCATAATGACTTTTTCATCATTATGATTTATATGAGCGGAAAATTAAATGGAAGAAGAGAGTCAAAGACAAAATATTAAAAAATATTAACACAATTGATTCGATTCCCACTTTTTCAACATATTAAAAGACTTAGATTCATCTGAAATCAACAAATAATTTACATTTTATTTGTTCATGTATATTATTTGTTCTCAATCATAAATTTAGTTGAACTCCAGCATTAGTTGTTCATAGGGAACAAACAACTCGTGACAATGCTCGTTAGAGATGAAACATATGTTCAAAACATAAGTATTGATGGCACATAGTGCATAAAGACAAAAAACCTTCCTGGAGCCTTGGCACGGTCTTGATTCTAGTCGGATTGGATTTTGTCAAGTCTAATTTGTATATTTTAAAATTTTGACACGATCCGATGTTCAATTCAAATTGAATCGGTTCAGGTTAAATTGGGTAATAACATTAAAAACTATATATTTTCTCGCTTTTTGTTTAATCTTCTGGGTCTGACCCGATTCTTCATGTTATTTTCAATCAACTAGACCCGATCTGAAACCCACTGGGTTCAGATCTATTTGGTTTAAAATTATGGATCTTGGTTCTAATTGTTCATCATAGTTCGGTGTGACAATAACACAAATAAATAACTCAAAGTTTATTGAAGGTAGTTTGAAGTGTAACCGTATCATTGTATAAAAAAATTATAATACATTCAACCATTTTTAGGGATTAGTTTGGATTATGAAAAATAAATAAATAACGAAAAGGCATGCCATTTGCTCCGTAAACGTTATTTGCTCCATTGGCCGCACCTTTCCATGTGCGTTGCGTCATATGGAAGAAAGGCACAAACTTTACGCTGTGGCGCGCGACACTAACCATGTCGCATGCCATAACGCGTTTTTCATAACTATATTCAAAAGCTCTCTTCTTAGCACATACATCGAAAAATCATGATAATCCACAAATCTAAGTACCTGAAGTATGAATTTGACATCAACGACTGAAAAAGACCTAAAAATTGTCAAATCCATTAAACCTAAAATTGATGAATTAGGGTGATTCATTAACAAGGGAGTACCCGAGGTATTAAAGGTGAATTAGGACAGTGAGGACGAACAAAAAAAAGTGAAATCCAAGGGAGAGATGAGGGTGGGGCAGTAGGAGAGATGATAAAGTACAAGGAAAGAAGCGGTAAATATTTTGACAGTGAAAATAAGACCATGTATTATTCTATACGTTTGGACGCAAATATTTTTCATTCTAAAATAATTTTAACCGCACTTGCATTTTGAATGCTAAGAATACTTGCAAACAAAAATATGATTTGTTGTAGTGTCCCGAATGCCATTCATTCCCAAAATGGCGTTATATCCTAAAATGTGTGTGTGTATCGCATTATTTCATAACATCAATTCATTAATAGGTAGCTATGACATGACAATGCAGTAAACATAGCATCATATGGGATATTAATACATAACTTGGCACTCAAACAAGACAATATTTAATCAACTAAGTCATATGATTATTTCAACATAGCAATCCAAGGCCATTTGCATTTCAGATATATCAGTCCAAGGCTAATTTGTGTTTATTAATTCAGCATGAAACCAATGATAAAGTAATGGTTAGACATAGGGTAACATCGAATATTTCATCAGTTTCAAATAATTCAATAACCATAATTTATACTTACATATGAACTTCAAATATATAAATATTTCTCAAAACATTATTTATTTTTCACCTTAGAACATTTCAGGTCCTACCAATAAAATACACTTCAATTCTATTATAAATTCTCTTTATTTTTACAACAATGAATATAATCCCTTTTTGAAAATTTATCAATGAATTGAAAATTTCCATATTCATATAAAAGAAATTTATAAAAATATCAAACATGTCGAAAATATATCCATATTAAACTTTCAGATTTTAAAACCAATTTGTATGTATATCCATATATTTTGAAAATTACCACTTTATATTCATATATCATCACTATATATTTACATCTAAATACATTTGTTCATTTTAATTATTTCACCATAACCCTTTTCAATTTTATTCACTATTGTGTGTGTGTGTGTATCGGTGTGTGTATGCATCTCATATTTAATGAACAATGGCCATAAAAGAATGCTTCAATTGCATAATCAAGTCAAGCACCAAATATGGTTCACATCCAAGCATATGTGAATGAATCATATTAATAACCAATAATCCATTCAAACAGCATACACATCAATCAACAAATAATATCAAATTGTTTTACGTCCATATATACTTACCTTTAAATTTCCATATATTCACCAATTCCATATTTAATTAAATCAATCACCTAATCACACAGCATATGAACATGAATATCATAATATATGCTCATTTGTTCATAACTCATTATATGTATATTTATATTTCAACCAATCTACTGGCTATTTTAATCATCGTTGGCTATGTTCAATTAATATAATTTGTTAAATGATATTGGTTGATAAAAGGGATAACTTCATTCAATAACCACTTTATATCAAAGATATATAAAGTTTTAACTCACCAAAATGCTAAAAGTTGATATCAAAATCTACCAAACGACCTCCTCCACTGCCATGCCAAATCTATCTAAGTCGCTGTCGGCCACCATATGGAAATTGATGCCAAAACGCTACCGAGCGAGCTCCCTAGGTTATGAGATCATCATCAAATAATTCTTATATTTCAACTTTTTTATCAAAATTTTTGAAACTAATCACAAATATTTAAGTAAGTTATGTTGTAGAATCAAAAAGCTATTTAGATGCAACTTATTCTGGAAGGATTGGCTGTGAAAGGAAAAGAAAATGGAAAATAACATGTTATCTTTTGCATAACTGTCCTTAAAATTTATTCCAAACGATATACTTTCAATTGAGCATAATATGTGAGCAGTTTCAACTTAAATATCAGACAAATAGTAGACAATATTTCATACCATTCAAGCCATGCATTATTTCTAGTACTAAACATTTTTATAACTAAGCTCTTCTTAATTGGAAAAGATAAATCACAGTTAAAACATTCGTACCCTAGGAATATTGCCAAACCAGGCCTGTGAGTCCATCTTTTACTCAATCTCGTCTCTCCAATTAAGACGATTTCTCCAAATATACGATCTTCTTCTTCTTGTGCGACCTCTTTGCCTTCATCTCGTAGCTCAGCAACTCTAGGTTCATATTTTGCCACTTGATACTTCTAAATATGAAACGGGCTTCTATAATCACCACATAATACTTTTAAAAGAGAAATAGACAGATTCTACCATTCAAGACCTCAAGCAAGATAGACCCCGTCATCTAAGACCTATTCCCAAGGTGGTTTCCTAACAATGTTATCAATGGTCGGTGGGTCCTAGCTACAAAGACCTATAACCACTATTTAAGGCTTCCAACATTTAATGTTTAACTATTACTGCATCTATCGCCATAATACCATAGCCATGTAAGAGACAATATCTAAGCCACTTAATACCTTTAAAAGGAATAGGCGATAACCATTTAATACCTATATTTCCAACATCACTTAATACCTATCCCCAGGTGAACTCCTCACATGTACTATCATTATTACAGCCTTAGCAATATGAGAGACTGTATCCAAGCCACTAAACACCTCATTAATAAGGACTAGGCAGATCCTTGACCATTTAACACTGAGTAAACCTTTTTAGAGACATTCTTATTTATTTGGAACCTCATTAGGTTGTTCAATACTTCCTTCTAGGAGAGAGACATATCCTACGGCCACTTAATACCTCAAACCAGAAGCGAACCCCTATGGATATATCTCTCAACGTTCCTAATTTCAAATTTGGACCATTTAATACCTTTTAATTGGGAAAGAGGAAAACCCTTAAACCACCACTTACTACCTCTGATCCTTAAGCAGGTCCTACCTATCACAAAGTAACGGGTCCTAGGATTAGTGATAGCTCACATTAATAGTAAGTACACTCGACTTTTGGTAGCCTCAAAGTGGAGGGCAGTCTTCCGTCGAGTGACTCTACTGACCTTGCATCACTAACCTGCTAAGTCCAATTAACTATCCTACGTCTCTACTTATATTGTCATAGGTTGACATTAGACTTAGCTTACTAATTTTCTTTTTATTTAAGGCAATAAAATTTACTTTAAATACTTATCTATTCATAAATCCCCTTTTAATGCTCATAAATGTCAATTTGCTCATAAAATCCTAACAGACATTTTCTAAGACTTTATGTATAACTATTAATTCCAAATTAGTAACCTTTTTATAATTATACCATTTTTATCCATTTGTCTCTATTGATTGTAACTCCTAAATTCTTTTTCATTTCTTGCTTATTAGTTGGAATTACATTCTTTAATTCTTGTACTAATCAATTGTAACCTTAGTCTAATCCTATCTATTATTTCATTAGTTGGGGTTACAATCTTTTATTTTCTACTAATTATTGGCACCTAATTTATTGCCCATTATTAGGAATTACTACATTTTCTAATTCTACCTATTCGCTTCCTTAAATAAAATAATAACCAACGAACGTTATGAATAAATAACGCACGAATAAATGTTGTTCTTTTTATTAATGCAATAAATACATATAAAATGCCTAATGAAACTATTTATTATTATCCAAATATATCATAGTCATAAATATTTAACCAGAATATACTTTCCATCTTTAATTTGCTGGAATTAAACCCCTTATGAAGATTTTTTGCTATGATTTACAAAAATTGGTTTAACCCAAAAGAAAAGATTTACTATGTTTGAAATTACAAGGAATGGAAATTTTCTTTTTATCTGGAATTAAGAGTATAAACTATGGAGAATAAATCTATACTTTACAAATCTCTTTCCTTTTTGTTTATGAGCATTCCTTGTCAAATTAAACGTCGCCCTTTTGAATCAAAAGTGGAAAAGTAAATAAATTTATAAACATTAAACGGATGTTCTTCCCACTACTCAAACTATGGAAAATATACAACCTAGCACAAATTAGGCAATAACCCAAAAATCATATTTTATACCCTAGTATATACCTGGAATAAAAATACACAACATTCAAATTCTAAAACCTTTGGGACTGATATCCAGATTTAGGTGTAAACATATTTCAAATTAGATTTAAAACTAGAATATGTAGGCAATAGTTTTCTATACTAATTTAAGCCTATAATTCACAAATAAAATTGGTTTAAGCATAGAATCAAAAGTATGCCAACGGAATATAATTAAAATTATAAACAATATAGAAAAAAATTTACTCACCTTTTAAGAGCGATCCAAATCTCTAGATCTGAAGTAAAACCTTAAATTCATCTTCAAATCCTTTTTAATCCAAGAAATTTGTATAAAAAGGTATATACACACACACACATTAGAACTACAGATCTGAGAATCGATTTGGGATTGAAAGAGAAAATAGATACAAATATATAAATATATAAAATACCTCAAATACGTGTATAGTTGATTCTCTTCTCTTCTCCATTTTATTAGATTTCTATTCTTATTTTTATAATTTAGAAAGAAAGCTGAGAAGAAGAAATGACAAAGCTTCGCTACTGCCTCCAGAAAAATATGAGAAAAAAAGATAGGGTTGTGCCTAAATTTATAAGAGCAATATTCAACCTCAACCGTCATATCGAAATATATTAAATCTGGACCATTGGTCCTAGGCTAACCTAACCGCCCCACATAAAGCGGTCGACCGCCCTTGGTCGACCACTCCATTATGCAGGTCGAGACCCGTGGGCCCTAGATGATTAATATATAAATGTTAATTAATTCTAATCGAATTATTTCTGTTTCGAATTCGTTTTTCGTCCATAAATTCTTCGTTTGGACTCCGATCACGAAACCCAAATTTGAAAGTTGCTCATAATTTCGCCACGGACGCAATGATGCAAGTTTCGTGGTAAAATTCCATCGTCTTTCGAAATTCTATTTTTGAAGTCTAATTAATTAACTAACTAATTAAATAGATAACGCCAAATTATGGGATGTTACATTTCACACATTGCTCCCCGTAATAAATAGTAATAAATAGAATTAAAAGCTCAATAATCGAAGAAAATCACAATATCCATTTTCGAATGATTTAAGAAATGAAGCAAAACTAAAATCATAATAAGATTTTTGAAATCCAATCATGTGGATTCATTTTAATAGGATGAAAGTAAGACAAAAACAAATAAAAGATAAAAAATAGTGAGAATGGAAAACAGTAAATAGCTAATTATAAATCAAATAGCCAGACTAACAAAAGGAAAAAATTACCAATATCTAGGATTAAAGTGTATAGTAGGAGTGTCATCATTTTTCATCTTTTTTGTATTGTTAACGAGAGAATGATAAGAGTGTTTTTTAAAAAATATCCATGAATTGATGAGCATGACAATAAAAATGCAACGGAAAATAAAAAGGTGAGGGAAATTTATCAATCTCAATCAAAGAGATAAATTATATGGATGAAAATGAAATGTTGAAATAGACGATTGAAATTTAAATTTTAATGTAGATGAAAAATGTCAGAAGTAATAAATGGAGGAGATAACCCCAAAAAAATTACTTCTCGAAATGATAACTAGCTTTCGTTCTTTTTAGCGCTATCATATCCTACATACAGCACCATCGAATTATAAAAATAAGTTCAGGATAATGTAAAATTAATCAAAATTAGCAATCAACCTTCAAATGCATTGAATTAGATGCATGTATGCTTGCCAAAATAAGCTTTAATAAATAAATGAACTAAAAGCTTAGATATTATAGTAAATCAAAATATTTGTCAAATAATTTAAGAAATGAAACAAATGTGAAATCATAAAGAGATTTTGCAAATTCAAACGTTGTCGTACTCATTCCAATAAAGATGAATGTAAGACATAAACAAACAAAAGATAGAAATTGCGAGTGTAAAAAAGAGTGTATATCTAAATAAAATTAAATAACTAAACTATCAAAAGAAAAAATAATCAATACCAAAGTGATATAATGGAAGCTTTTATCATTTATTATCATTATATCTTTGAATTGATAAGAGATCATTTTAAAGATAATAGTTTTTAATTAATGAGAATGATAATAAAGATGCAATGGAAAATAAATATATGATAAGACATTTATTTGCCTCAATCAAATGAATACATTATATGAATAAAGATGAGGAGTAGAAATAAACATTCAAAATTTGAAATTTAGTAGAGATGAAAAGTGTCAACAGAATGAAGGAGACAATGGTAAAAAGCTTCTTCAAATGATTGGAGTGGAATATATGATTTTATCTGGTTGATTTTTTTTCTTCAAATTTGTAAGTGCACAGTTCGCAAAAGTTCGATTGAGCGATTGATTAGAAAATCTCATAGCTGAAGTGCGTGATTTTTAGACCAATCGTAAGGTGTGTGGCTTGGGTTCCACGCATGATAGCAGTGTAGTATTGCAAATCCACATGCTTGGGCTATATGGTTGATTTTTTATTGGAATGACCTTTTGCAACACCAAACGGTGTAAAGGGAAAGTGCTATCAATAATATGGGTATACTAAGCAAAATTATGAGTATAAAAGTTTTTTTTCTTCAGTTTTGTAGGGAGATGACCAGCAACTTTTCAGATTCAAATAGAATTAGTATTGATTTACTTCTTCTAATCACTTCCTTTTATTGGTTTCATTGTTACATCCTTTGTATTTAAAGTTAGTTTAATATCCAATTGATAAGATTTTGCTGTATTTTATGGTTATGGTTATTATTGCATTAAAATGAAATTTAATTTGAAGTTTGAAATAGTAAATAATTACAACAGAGGTAACTGAAAAATTATCACTCAAATTAAGGAGAGAAAAGGAATGTGAATGAAAATAAATAAGGAAATAATACAAATATTCATGTATTCTTATACATATATATATATATATAATAGATATAATGATGAGTGAAAGAGATTTAGGATAGAAATGTTTGAACATTAATTAGAGAATTTATTTTGGAATTGAAAAAATCGAGAAGGAAAAGAATTAAGTGGCTAAGCGTAAAAATTTCACTTGAATTAAGGAGAGAAAAATGTGAAAGATTGAATTGTGTGAGTGTCAATATACACTGTGTGTATATATACACACATAAACACAGTAGTGTTAACCCGTGCTACGCACATGGGGTCTACCTATAAGTTATTTTGTGAATTAGCATTTAACTTCTTAGTTATTTGAAAATGAAAACTCTCTTCCATCATTATCGAATGTAAATATGCGTTATTTTCATATATAAGTTTTAATGAGATATTGGTCAACATATAATTATTTTTAAAAGAAAACATAAAGAGAGTATAACTTAGAAACTGGTAACCACCATTTGTTACGTCGATATGTTTCTAACATTTTCTATAAATGCAAAAAACGGAAGCATGTTAGATGTAATGAAAAAACACATTTTGTAACAACCCGGGATTTTGTAACAGTTAGTTATCGTCATTAGACGAATAAAAATTGCTATCAAAAAGCTATTGGAATTTTAAATTGGGTTGTGATTCTTTAATAATTTGATTGAGGGTTAAGCGGGCTTTGAATAGTATTGGCCTACGTTTTTGCCGAGATAAAAATTGATACCTGTTCCTCTTTTCAAAGTCATTTGTTCACAAACCTAAAAGTAAACGAATCGAAAAAATAAAATAAAAATGGCGGCCTCTTCCTCATCGTTCAAAAACTAGGGTTTTGAGCAAATTCGAAGACGTCGACTTCAAACGCTCGATTCAACTCGATTTCCTTGCTTTCCGAGTTGATCGTCTCGTGATACCTTCAGCCGCTTGATTCGAATTCGTCTTTGCTTCGGACACCGTGCAAAGGCGGGCAAAAGGAGATGCCTTCGACTTCGATTTGGGTTGGGCTCTTCGAATCTAAGGTGAGTGATCTTCCCTTCACTCACATCTAGTTCGATTCTATGCTTGGCAGTTTGATTTTGTTTTATTGTTGGTGATTCCTATGACGTTTTCAATCCACATGGTTTTGATTTCTAATTTTGTTCGATTCCTTGATACCTACGGCTTGAATTGCCTCGCTCATCATAGCTTCGATTTTGCTGGTTCGACTTTGGCACTAACATGTTTAATGTCGGCCTTGACACTTTTGTTGATATTATTGGGAATTGCTATACATTTGAACCCCCGTCACTTGTTAATTTCGGCCACTTGATGCTGGTATTCATCTGAATGTTTTGTGTTGTTTTTCTTTGGGTCCGTTGCATATATATATTGCTGTTGCGTTGTAGTTGAAGAATTCTTTGAGTTTAATCATTCAGGGTAGCTGTCTCGACCAGTTGAGACAGTTTGCAAACCTGTTCATTATAGTTTGGTCATTCGTTATTCTGACTTGGTCATTTGTTTGCTACTTGACTTTAATTATAGCATCGGTGTACTTGTGTGTGTGCTTATGCCTACTACTGCACATACTAGTCTGTGTCATTTTACCTTGAGACATTGTTTGACTTGCATCCTTGAATCTGACGCATTGTGATATTTGAGTCAGTTAGCACTTTTGTTTCACAAATGCGTGCTGCCTGGCTTTTGTTTCTGTGTTGCCATACCCCTGGCACACTCACTCATTTGAGTTTGTATTTTGTTCACTTGAGGGCTTCAAGCCTGAACTACTTTGTTCTTGTTTTGGTATGCCACTGTTTTATGTACCTTGTCCAGGTTGTGCTGTCCAGTTGAGTTCGGCACTTGAGTTGTCGTTGCTTGACTGTTTAGTTTCCTGGCTAATTGCTTGCATAGGTCTACAAGTGTTCACTGTTTGTAGTCTCTGGTCGACCTGATTTTGCTTTGACTTTGGTCACTGTTGCATATTGTTCCACATGTAGTTTGCTGTCTGATTTTGGTTTAAAATCTGCAAACGTGATTTTGTGAAAATGTTTTAGATGAGAATTTATTTCGACTTTGATCGTGGTTGACTTCGGCCATGGTGATTTCGTGATGATATTTTGGTCCTATTGACTTGAATGCTTGAGATGATCTAGTTGCACTTGATATCTTTACCAGTGCATGTGTTTACTGATTCGACCCAGATCATATTTATTCATGTGGTCTTGTTTTATTTTGTATGCAGTCTTGACCTTGTTGGTTTGTATTGCAATGATGCACTAATTCATTTTGTAGCAATTGCGTTAAGTCATGCTAGCCGTGACTTGACCTTTGCAGTTTTGACTTACTGTAGTGCAGAGGCAGTGCACGCGTGCGTGTACTGCAGCCACACAGAAATTTGATTTGATTTGATCATTTTGAGATTGTCTAATTATCTATTTGATAATTACATTATGAGTTTCTAATTATTTATTTAATAATTGGATTTTGTTGATAATTGATGTGTAGGCAATTCTGGAGTTTTCATATTATCTTCATCGATAATCTTTTTATTTATCCTTGTTGATGATTTGAATTTACTGATTTGTTGTTTAACACTGTTAGTGTTATATCTACCGTTATCCGATTCTCTTATTGTAGGGTTGGATAGACGAGATTTCTGTGACTGTCGTCTATTTGTTATTTATTTATTATTGCTTCTGTGCATTAATAACTGAGTTTGAATTAGACTGACCCGTGTATTATTTTCTCTTGAATTTAATACTCGGGTCAGACCGAGTTATTTTAGGTTGTAGATATCTTGCTTTGGGTTGCTGCTTGAAGTCTTTTCATATCATTTGAAGTAGTCTTCGTCATTTTGTTGTAGTCAGTGTATCTGATCTAGGTTGATATGTATTCATGTATATTAGTCGATAATGTACTTGTATATATAACTTCCAGAGTCGACAGTTGTATTTGTATCATATGTATTGTGTCAAATGTATTGTAACTGACATTAGTTATATATATATATATGAGACTTTTGTTATCTGTGTTCCGCATTTTTAGTATCTGTGTTATTATTATATATATTGTCCTAAACTATTATGAACCATCGTAGTTCGTTTTATACTGGAATAGGGTATGTCGATGGGAGTAAATAAATAAGAGATGAAAAATAAAAATATATACCACTCCTACCGAGGTAACCAATACTAGTGTAAGGCCCAACTACGGATGGCCGCTCCTATCCAGCCTTATTCTTCGTAATAACAGACAATATTTCTTTTAATACTCTTTGTTATTGTGAGCATAGAGGTGGGGCATCACAGTTGGTATCAGAGCTTGGGGTTTATGGACATAATATAAAACATAACTTAGATGGAACATGCGTTACAACTATTGGTCGATGTTTTTATTTGTGCTTTGAGTCAAAACTAAAGTTTTGAAATTTTGATGAAATTTTTAAATATCCTTATTTAAAAATAAAAGTGAAACTGTGTTTTGATGATTGATTAATTTGTGTTCTGTTTATCAGAGTGCGTAGCGGAAACAGTGAGACTGTCTTCGCTGAATACTGCTGATAACCTTTTTGATTTAAAAATCAAAATATGAAATTGAAATAAATTTCATATGTTGTTTACATAGCTGGGTTTATTTTGTTTCTTTGAAAATTTCGAATCCGATTTGAGGATTCGAAGAGATTGCAGTTATGTGAATTTGTTGAGATTTCATTGTTTTGAATTATCTTCATCGAATATACATTCGAATGATTTCTTTGTTCATTTTGTAGTATACGTGCAAATTTGAGTTGCCCGTTACTGCATTAATTTTACGTTGAACCGGTGTTTGGTTTAAACGTATTTTGTTGCCGTTATCTTTATAACAGGATTTTTACATCAATGCTAAATTTTTAAAGCACGGTGTTTTGTGGCATTTTGATGAATGAAAATTCACTGATATTGCATTTTGATGTAAATTATTTTGATGAGATTTTGACGTTTAAAAATTACTGTCGCTTTGACTTCAGTAACCGTCAAATTTTAAAAGTGGATTTTCAAGCGGTTATTCTGCAATGCTGATTTTGAGATTCGTTTTACGATGTTTTGAGAAGTGCAATTTCCTTTTCGAAATTGCTATTGAGGTTGTTGTTTTAATCACGTGTTCTGAAAATTGTTTTAAAATTTTACAGTTTATGCTTTCAAAAGAATGAGGAAGCGATTTAAACGCTTCAGCAAAATTGAGGACTATGAACCCTCACTTTTACTGATTCGCTTAATTCCGGACTTGTCCGTTTGAGTACGTAAAATGTTAATTATATAAAATACAAAATTTTCTTTACATTTTGCGCTTTCAAAAGAATGAGGAAGCGATTTAAACGATTTAGCAAAATCGAGGACTATGAACCCTTTCTTTTACTGATTCGCTTAATTCCGAACTTGTCCGTTTGAGAATGTAAAATGTATTTTTACAAAATACACAATTTTGCACTTTCAAGGAAACGATGAAGAGAATCAAACGATTTAGTAAAACACGTGGTTTGGGACATGTGCGTTTGCTATTTCGGTTAATTCCGGACTCGATAATTGAAACATCTACTGTTTGATGATTCTGATGATTTTGTGTGCTTTCGAGCCACTATGTTGGACCTTCGGGTCATCTGCTGGACCTTCGGGTCATTTGTTGGGCTTTCGGGCCACTCTACTGGACCTTCGGGTCATATGATGGACTTTCGGGTCATATGATGGACCTTCGGGTCATATGATGGACCTTCGGGTCAAATACCAGTACTAGACCTTCGGGTCACTCTGCGGACTTTCGGGTCATCTGATGGGCGCCAAAATTTTATAGTACTTGGTAGGCTTCGGCCATTTGTTGATGCACGTGCGGCGTAGCTAAAACTCGCCATCTGATGGGATCGATCCAACCTTTTATGTTGATTTTCTAGTCTTCTTAATTGATTTCTAGATATTTGTTGTTTCCAATTACCTGCAGGTAATTGGATATTTGTTGTTTCTGATTATCGTTTTTGATAATCGGATATTTGTTGTTTCTGATTATCGTTTTTGATAATCGGATATTTGTGTTTCTGATTATCGTTTTTGATAATTAGATATTTGTTGATTTGAGATTTCTGATTATCGTCTTTGATAATTAGATATTTGTTGTTTCTGATTATCGTTTTTGATAATTGGATTTCTAATTATCGTTTTTGATAATCGGATATTTGTTCTTTCTGATTATCGTTTTTGATAATCGGATATTTGAGATTTCTGATTATCGTCTTTGATAATTAGATATTTGTTGTTTCTGATTATCGTTTTTGATAATTGGATATTTGTTGTTTCTGATTATCGTTTTTGATAATCGGATATTTGTTGTTTCTGATTATCGTTTCTGATAATCGGATATTTGTGTTTCGGATTATCGTTTTTGATAATTATATATTTGTTGATTTGAGATTTCTGATTATCGTCTTTGATAATTAGATATTTGTTGTTTCTGATTATCGTTTTTGATAATCGGATATTTGTTGTTTCTGATTATCGTTTTTGATAATCAGATATTTGTTGTTTCTGATTATCGTTTTTGATAATCGGATATTTGTTGTTTCTGATTATCGTTTTTGATAATCGGATATTTGTTGTTTCTGATTATTGTTTTTGATAATCGGATATTTGTGTTTTTGATTATCATTTTTGATAATTAGATATTTGTTGATTTGTGATTTCTGATTATCGTTTTTGATAATCGGATATTTGTGATTCTGATTATCGTTTTTGATAATTAGATATTTGTTGATTTGAGTTCTGATTGTCGTTTTTGATAATTAGGTATTTGTTGATTTGAGATTTCTGATTATCATTTTTGATAATCGGATATTTGTTGTTTCTGATTATCGTTTTTGATAATCGGATATTTGTTGTTTCTGATTATCGTTTTGGATAATCGGATATTTGTTGTTTCTGATTATCGTTTTTGATAATCAGATATTTGTGTTTCTGATTATCGTTTTTGATAATCGGATATTTGTGTTTCTGATTATCGTGTTGATTTGAGAGTTCTGATTATTGTTTTTGATAATCAGATATTTGTGATTTTGATTATCGTTTTTGATAATTAGATATTTGTTGATTTGAGTTTTGATTGTCGTTTTTGATAATTAGATATTTGTTGATTTGAGATTTCTGATTATCGTTTTTGATAATCGGATATTTGTGTTTCTGATTATCATTTTTGATAATTAGATATTTATTGATTTGAGATTTCTGATTATCATCTTTGATAATTAGATATTTGTTGTTTTTTATTATCGTTTTTGATAATCGGATATTTGTGATTCTGATTATCGTTTTTGATAATTAGATATTTGTTGATTTGAGTTCTGATTTTCGTTTTTGATAATTAGATATTTGTTGATTTGAGATTTCTGATTATCGTTTTTGATAATTGGATATTTGTTGTTTCTGATTATCGTTTTTGATAATTAGATATTTGTTGATTTGAGTTCTGATTGTCGTTTTTGATAATTAGATATTTGTTGATTTGAGATTTTTGATTATCGTTTTTGATAATTAGATACTTGTTGATTTGAAATTTCTGATTATCGTTTTTGTTAATTAGATATTTGTGTTTTCTGATTATCGTTTTGATAATTGGATATTTGTTAGTTTTGCTGATTATGAGATTTTCTAGTCTCTAAATGATTCTAGATTATGTTGATTTTATTGAATTGCTATTTCCTATCTATCTCTGTTGATAGTTAGGGTTTGCTGGTTATGAAGTTCGTAATTTCTACTTATCTGTTGGATAACTAGATATTTGTAGTTTTGCGATTTGTGATTTGTGTTTTCTAATTATCTTTGCTGATAATTAGACATTGCTGTTTTGTGATTTCTGTATTCTAATTATCTAATTGATAATTGAATATCGCTGATAATTATATTTATTCAGTTTTGCTGTTTTCTGATTATCTATTTGATAATTAGGTTTTGTTGAGAATTTGTGAATTTCTTTTATGGAATTAAAAGATTTCCTTGGCGTTTGTATTCCCGACTTTTATTTTCTAGCTTAACCAGTTTATGTTAGAAAAATAATTGTTATTGACACCTTTAATTATGAAAATTGCGGGGACGCAATTTTTATAAGGAGGGGAGTCTGTAACAACCCGGGATTTTGTAACAGTTAGTTATCATCATTAGATGATTAAAAATTGCTATCAAATAGCTATTGGAATTTTAAATTGGGTTGTGATTCTTTAATAATTTGATTGAGGGTTAAGCGGGCTTTGAATAGTATTGGCCTACGATTTTGCCGAGATAAAAATTGATACCCGTTCCTCTTTTCAAAGGCATTCATTCACAAACCTAAAAGTAAACGAATCGAAAAAATAAAATAAAAATGGCGGCCTCTTCCTCGTCGTTCAAAAACTAGGGTTTTGAGCAAAGTCGAAGACGCCGACTTCAAACGCTCGATTCAACTCGATTTCCTTGCTTCACGAGTTAATCGTCTCATGATACCTTCAGCCGCTTGATTCGAGTTCGTCATTGCATCGGACACCGTGCAGAGGCAGGCAAAGGAGATGCCTTCGACTTCGATTTGGGTTGGGCTCTTCGAATCTAAGGTGAGTGATCTTCCCTTCACTCACATCTAGTTCGATTCTATGCTTGGCAGTTTGATTTTGTTTTGTTGTTGGTGATTCCTATGACGTTTTCAATCCACATGGTTTTGATTTCTAATTTTGTTCGATTCCTTGATACCTACGGCTTGAATTGCCTCGCTCATCATGGCTTCGATTTTGCTGGTTTCGACTTTGGCACTGACATGTTTAATGTCGGCCTTGACACTTTTGTTGATATTATTGGGAATTGCTATACATTTGAACCCCCGTCACTTGTTAATTTCGGCCACTTGATGCTGGTATTCATCTAAATGTTTTGTGTTCTTTTTCTTTGGGTCCGTTGCATATATATATTGCTGTTGCGTTGTAGTTGAAGTATTCTTTGAGTTTAATCATTCAGGGTAGCTGTCTCGACCAGTTGAGACAGTTTGCAAACCTGTTCATTATAGTTTGGTCATACGTTATTCTGACTTGGTCATTTGTTTGCTACTTAACTTTAATTATAGCATCAGTGTACTTGTGTGTGTGCTTATGTCTACTGCTGCACATACCAGTTTGTGTCATTTTACCTTGAGACATTGTTTGACTTGCATCCTTGAATCTGACGCATTGTGATATTTGAGTCAGTTAGCACTTTTGTTTCATAAATGCGTGCTGCCTGGCCTTTGTTTCTGTGTTGCCATACCCCTGGTACACTCACTCATTTGAGTTTGTATTTTGTTCACTTGAGGGCTTCAAGCCTGAACTACTTTGTTCTTGTTTTGGTATGCCACTGCTTTATGTACCTTGTCCAGGTTGTGTGGTGTAATATCCCGGGATTTCGAGGAATTTAAAATGTGATAATCTCTAAATTTAAATTATTTAAATTGATAATATTAATATAAATAACCAAATAATATAATAATAAGATGTTTTAATTATGGTATAGATTGATTTGTAATAAGAATAATTGTTTAAATTATGTTATTTTATAAATTTGATTTTTAATAGATTTATCATTTCCAAAATTAATAAGTATTGTTTAAATATATATATATATATATATATATTGTTTTGAGTTGTTTTATATCAATTTCAAACTAAATAAAGTGTTTATTTAAATAGTAAATAAATACAAAAGATATGATTACACTTAAAAATGAATGAAATACATTGTATATGATTTTAGAATATAAATGGGTTTTTATTTTATTTTTCTTTCAAAGGTTTCATTTATTTATAATTTAGAAAAGCATTTATAATTAAGAAATGTATTTATTAAGTAAGAAATTAATATAAAAGCCTTTTTAAAACTCTTTTTAAAAATAATATAAGATTAAGGACAAGTGTTAAATTTTTAAAACATGTAAAATACATGTGTAAGGTAATTAAACAATGTATGAGACATGTGTCATAAGTTTACTTCTATTTTCTTTAATTTTAAAGCAAATCTAAATGAATTTATATAAGACAATATTATCCCTCTCTTTCATTTCCTGTTTTTTTTAATTTCATACATCCTCAAAGACAACCAAAATCAGAAATGATCAAACCGAAATCATCTTCTCAAAACCAAAACTGAAATCTTCACAAACAAATCTGAAGATCTTCTCAAACTAAAATAGAAATTCTTTCCTCAAACAAAAACTGAGATTTTATCTCAAACCTGAAATCATTTTCAGAAGCTTAAAACTCAAAAAGTTCAATTGCCTAAAACCACATTCCAGATCATATCAAAGATCTGTAACCATGTTCTTGTTTCAAAATCAAGTCTGTCACCATTCCAAGTGCATGCAAGTAAATCTGGAGTTTTCAAGAGCTTTTCAATTTTTAAAGAAATCAAAGTAGATGCAGTTCAAAAGTTTCCAGTTTTCAAGCCTTGTTCAAACTGTTTTAAACTTCTCTGCCTCTTTGAAAGGTGAGTAAACATTTTAAAAAAAAATATATAGTTTAATCTGGATTTAACTATCATGCATGTGATGATATTAGCTTGTATTGAAGTTCTTCAGTTTGAATTTATATAAATTGGTATAAATATGTTGTGAGCTTGTCTGTTTAAATATACAAGTCTGTTCTCTGTTGTTCACTATGTATGTTTTGTTATCAAAAAAAAAAATTCATATCTTCAAATCAAATCCATATTAGCCTTGGATATTTAAATAAAAATTGTTTGTAAAAGTATAATGAAGATTATAAAAATAGTTTTAGGGTTTTATATTCAAAAGAAAATTTGTAAAATAAAAATAACAGTAACATATATGTATATGTTAAAAATCAATTATCTTAATTTCTGAATTGGATTACTTGAATGTAGTCATGATTGAAAATCATGAATTTTGATATGCATTTCATAATATTTAGATGGTTAATCTTTTGGAATTTTCGAGATGTTCGAATTGGGTGTTGTTGGCGATTGCCGATGATCAGCGAAGAATTGGGAGGTCGGATTTGGTTTGGAGGAGGGTAGTGGCATGGAGATTGCAGGAAAAAATACATTGGTATTTTATTAATGGCTAAGGTGATCGGGTTTGGGAAAAGTAGGGTTTTCCCTGACGATTTGACAACCGATATATTCAAGGCGAATGTGGCGATGGTGGTGCACCGGTCGTGATCGCGAAGGGGGGAAAAGATGCTGGAAGACATGACGAAGATTTAGTGATGATAGCGGGGGATCTCATGGTCGAGATTGACGGCGAGAGTGGTTTCCGATCGAAGTGATTAAGTTCCAATTTTGGGCTTTGTGCTCATTTTTCGATTAGTTGACGAAATGGTTGAACGGAGGCGACGAGAAGGATGGTGAAGTCGTTGTCGACATGTTGAAGGCCGGAAAGTTGGTCGGAATCGCCATGGTTGGCTGTGCACGTGCACGTGAACGAGGATGAGTGTCAGTGTATCAGTTCGTTTAGTTTTTGGGTTCGTGGGTGTTTTTCTCGAAGTTGGTCTCGGGAAGAAAGGGTTTGAACTCGAGTAATATTATAGGGAGATACGCGAGAGAGTGAAACTGTTAAAAGTTTTACAGTTTAAACTTTAAAACAAACAGTGGTAAAATTTCTCGGGAAGGAACTCGTGAAAATAAGGCTTTGACTCGGGATTGTTTCCGGGTTGTATGCGAGAATTTTTAGAGAACTGTTATGTTCAAAACAGTTTTTAAATTTAAAAATAAACTTTGATTTAAATGAAAAGGATGTATTTGTTTTGTTCAAATATATATGAGTTAAACCCAAAGATAATGTTAAACCAGTTTTTTAATATTTAAAATAAAAGTAAGTTTTAAATTTAAATAATCAAGTTAAGTTTATTGTCTTGAAATTTCATTTCTTTGAAATGAATGATTTGAATAAATTAAATTGTATGAATTGATTTACTTAATTTTATTAAGTAAAATCTTAAGTTATTTTCAAACTAAATTTGAAAATAAGGTAATTAATAAGGAAATGGTTTGTCTTAAAACTTAATTTAAGTTTAATAATAATGGAATGAATAAAGAATGATTTATTAAATTAAATTAGTGAATGATTAAGGATAAGTGAATTAACAATTAAGTTTTCAAGTGTTTTATTAACTTGTAATTAAGGATTGTTAATTTATATAAAGGTAAGTAATTAATGATTATTTATTTTAACTTAATTAATAATTTAATTAAGTAAGTTAATTACTAAGATCAAATGTTTAATGATAATGTTTTATCTCAAGATTAATTAAGATTTTAAAGAATTGAAATTAACTAAGTTAATTAAGAATTTAAGTTTAATTAATTTATTTAATTAATTTTTGATAAGGATTAATTAAATGATTAAGAGTAAATTAAAATGGAAATTAAGAAGTACTTAATAAGTTTTGTTAAGTAATAATTAAGTTTTCTTAATTAATAATTAAGAGATTATTAATCTCTGATAAAAGTTAATTAAGGATTAATTAACTATTGTTAAGGGTTAATTAATTGTTATTAAAGATAGATTAATAGATAATTATGGATTAATTAAATTGGTAATTAAGGTTGTTAATTAATAATTAAGTTTTATTAATTAATAATTAAGAGGTAATTAATTTGTTAATTAAGTTTAATTAATTAATTATAAAAGTAATTAAGGATTGATTACTTTGTATTAAAGGATATTGATTAATAATTAAGGTTTATTAATTAATAATTAAAGAATAATTAATCAAGGATTAATTAATTTGTTTAAAGGGTAATTAAGGATGAGTTACTCAGTTATGATTTAGGAATGAATGTGATTTATTTAAGTTAATTAATTTGTTAATTAATTAATGATAGTCACTTGGTAATTGATTAAGTGTAGTTACTTAATAAGATTGATTAAGTATAATTACTTAATGTAAGTAATTAATAAATAAATTACTGTATGAAATTGGAGTAATTATTTAAGGTTGATAAATGAAAGTAATTGATTAATGCATAATTAATTAATGTAATTAATTAAAGAATAATGTAATTAATTATAGTTAATTAATTAATGGAAGTAATTAATTAAGGATCATTAATTATTATAATTAAGGAAAGTAATTAAAGGTTAATTACTATAAATGATTAAGGATAATTAATTTGTGAAATTAATTAAGGATAATTACTTTATGTAATTAATAATTAATCAAGAGTGATTAATATTTAATGATTAATTAATTAAATGGATTGTAATTAATTAATGTTGATTAAGCAAAGATAGGAATTAATTCTTAAGTAATTAATTTAATTTAAATTGATTAAATTGATTTTAATAGAGATTAATAAATGGTTGCTTATGAATGATGGTTGAGTAGAATGTCTGATTTGGTTGATATCTCTTGGATGATATACTATGATATTCTGTGATATGATATTTGATATATCTGTGATAAATGTGTGATATTTATCTATGTTAATGCTATGTGAATTCAAGTATTAAATTGAATTGAATTGTTTAAACCTTTAAACAACTTGGCCTTAAAAGATACGTTTTGGATTTCGATGAGACCGGGATCGGGTTTCCGTATACCGGATTTCCAGGTCTGGAGACCCGAATACCACATCGATCCAAATTAACGATAGGTCGTGAATCTCAAGTGAAGATGAAGATTCAGAGTGCAAGGGTTATTGTCGTTAACTCTGAGGGTGATTCCAAAACGAGTGTAACGAGATAATGCCTTCGGTTTCGTTCGAACCCGGAACGAACTTGTATGGATTGAATGCTTTCAGCATATCGTCAGGTGGACGATGAGCATTCTAAGTGAAGTGTTCTGATTAAAGGTAATCGTGACCTCAAGCCTCATCAAACCGGGAATGGCTAAAACAGGGGAGGTGCAGCAAGGCTTCGTGGGTAGCGCCCACTGAGAGTAAGGTCATCCCTGTCTAGATGTCCCTTTCTATTTCGACTTAGTGGTACGGTTGCAGTACACAACCGTGGGGTGATTTTATTCGGAATTATCCAGTAAGGGATGGTTCCGGCTTTGTGTTGCAGGGGAGCGGGCGTACTCCTCGGTACGGTGATCTAGGCCACGTACTGTGACGGGCGGTACCCCAGTAGCCCTGCCATTGTATGGAAATCCAACTTCCAATAAGTGCCGTACGTGTTAGTTGTGCCCAACTATGTTGGAACGTGAGATGTAAGCATTCCAGCTATTTCTGTATCTTACTTGAAAATCCTAGACCCTATTATAATACAATCGAATTTCCTATCAAATGTTTTGGTTAGCGTAAGGTAAAAACTTACCCATGTTTATGTGTGGGAAGTCTTACGTGATACCTTTGTTTTCAAAAGGTTTTGAAGTTAAGCAATTTAAACCGTTTACTCACACCAGACCCATGTCTGACCCAAGTGTTTATTTCTGTTTTATATAAACTCTTGGGTACTCAAATTTTTACGAGTAGCCAAGGGAGTCAGGTTTGCTTTGACGAGTTATCTGGAGGAGCAATGGAGCAGGAGGCTTCAGCGTTCGTAGATATAGTATTCCGCTGTGTTGATCTCTGAGTCATTTGTTATCTGTGTTGTATCCTGTATTGTAGAAACTAGACAGGTGTTTATAACTATCTAGTATGTGTTGTATATATTATATAACTCTGATAGTTGTTGTATATGAAACTATGTAATAGTTTATGTTATTAATATAATTTATTCGTTCCGCTGTTTAGATTCTGTTGTTGTTTTTGTCTTTCTTCTCTTCTTTTCTCTTTCTATCCCTTTCTTTCTTATCAGCGATACGACTTTCTGGTCGATGAAAGCCGGGTCGTCACATTTGGTATCAGAGCAATTGGTTGAGTGAATACCTAGGCTCTGGAGTGGTGTCTATCTTGAGAGAGCGTATTTGTAATTTTTATATAACTATATATATATTTATTCTACCTATTTGTTGGATTATCTGTTCGGGTTTTCCAATATGAGTTATAAAGGTAGATAGGGTGGTGGTGTGTGAAACACGACTACCAATGGTTGGAATTTGAATATTTGAGGTTGGAAGTATTTGTCGAGACTGTAGACCTAATACCGTCTCGAGTAAACTTTGATATGGTGTAAGGATTTCATATTTCTGAAGGAAATCTGTTAAGATTCGGAGTCCAACATTGAAGTATAAGTTGATCATGCTCGTGTGAGCGGATTTTTCAGGAGTTTGGATCTGTTGGTTGAGCAGAAGCGAGTGATGGTATCTTGGGTAACTCAGGAGTAGTAGCTGCGTGATGAGATGCAGTAACTATGGGTATCTCCGATGATGTTTTCTTTTGGAGCAAGTTTGAGGATGTGTGTCTGCTTCGGTATTGTGGCTGAGTTCAGCATGATGTTTGTGTTTGGTCTGAGGTCCGAGTTTCTTCAGAAGCTTTGGATAAGGAGTCTTTGTCATCCGTGTTAGCGGTGCAGCTCGAGTGTTATGTGTTCCTGCTGGAAGATCTTTTGGCTTAGCAGTTCGCAAAGTGGAGTTCAGAAGCTGCGGAGTAAATTCATTTTTCAAATGGATTGGTCAAGCACTAGACTGTTCTGATGGATTAAGAAAGAACAGTAATCTTTGGATATTGGACTGGATAGGATCGCAAAAGTGACTTGCGATAGTTTGAGTGTTCTCTTGGGAAATCTTTTACTTAAGTTTGAGGCATCTCTAGAAGATGTAGGAGTTATAGAGTTGTCAGAGATTTTATGGGAAGTGTTGATCTAGTTTGTGCTCGAGTTCATCGACGACATCCAGATCAGAGTTGAGCAGCGAAAGCTTGGTAGTAGTTGTTCTAGAGTGGAAGCAACCGGAAGTTGCAGTGTTTGGATTAGAGGGTTCCTACATGAAGTTTTCAAGATCTGAGGCCAGATTGGCAGGTGCATCTGTTTTGTCTTTTCCGGATAGGAGAAGTTTGGAATCTACCAATGATTGTGGAGTAGAGTTTGAGTTCTGGATTTCTGTAGATCTTGAGAGGATCCGTTATTGGATTGTTTTTGGTCCTGTTTGTTTCAAGAAGCATCAGCGATGGTTGAGCTGATCAGGGAAGGATGAAGGCAGCCCAGAATCGTCAGAAGAGTTCTGTGGATTAGAGATGGAGAATTTGGAATTCGAAGTTGGAGACTTCGTTGTTATTTCTTCGATGAAGGGAGGAAATAAGTTTGGGTAAGATTAGAAAGATAGCTCCGAGTATATTGGATCTTTCTGAATTTTTGTGAGGATTAGTGTTTTGGCTTCGGTATTGAATTACCAGTTGGATTTAGTAGAGCGAGTAACCCAGTATCTGTATCGGGGAAACTCGGGATAATTTTAGGTAGTTTATCCGGATCTATGTTCGGATAACTAGAATTGTTGTTTGTATGAATTGTTTGTTTGGATAAAATTGTTTGTTTGGATGAATGGTTGTTTGATTGATAGTATATGGCTGTTAAGTATAATTGAATTGTTTTAAAATTGGTTGAAATAAATATAAAAATCTTTGGATTATCTTTTGTTTTAAATTTCGAGGACGAAATTCTTTTAAGGGGGAAGGAATGTAATATCCCGGGATTTCGAGGAATTTAAAATGTGATAATCTCTAAATTTAAATTATTTAAATTGATAATATTAATATAAATAACCAAATAATATAATAATAAGATGTTTTAATTATGGTATAGATTGATTTGTAATAAGAATAATTGTTTAAATTATGTTATTTTATAAATTTGATTTTTAATAGATTTATCATTTCCAAAATTAATAAGTATTGTTTAAATATATATATATATATATTGTTTTGAGTTGTTTTATATCAATTTCAAACTAAATAAAGTGTTTATTTAAATAGTAAATAAATACAAAAGATATGATTACACTTAAAAATGAATGAAATACATTGTATATGATTTTAGAATATAAATGGGTTTTTATTTTATTTTTCTTTCAAAGGTTTCATTTATTTATAATTTAGAAAAGCATTTATAATTAAGAAATGTATTTATTAAGTAAGAAATTAATATAAAAGCCTTTTTAAAACTCTTTTTAAAAATAATATAAGATTAAGGACAAGTGTTAAATTTTTAAAACATGTAAAATACATGTGTAAGGTAATTAAACAATGTATGAGACATGTGTCATAAGTTTACTTCTATTTTCTTTAATTTTAAAGCAAATCTAAATGAATTTATATAAGACAATATTATCCCTCTCTTTCATTTCCTGTTTTTTTTAATTTCATACATCCTCAAAGACAACCAAAATCAGAAATGATCAAACCGAAATCATCTTCTCAAAACCAAAACTGAAATCTTCACAAACAAATCTGAAGATCTTCTCAAACTAAAATAGAAATTCTTTCCTCAAACAAAAACTGAGATTTTATCTCAAACCTGAAATCATTTTCAGAAGCTTAAAACTCAAAAAGTTCAATTGCCTAAAACCACATTCCAGATCATATCAAAGATCTGTAACCATGTTCTTGTTTCAAAATCAAGTCTGTCACCATTCCAAGTGCATGCAAGTAAATCTGGAGTTTTCAAGAGCTTTTCAATTTTTAAAGAAATCAAAGTAGATGCAGTTCAAAAGTTTCCAGTTTTCAAGCCCTGTTCAAACTGTTTTAAACTTCTCTGCCTCTTTGAAAGGTGAGTAAACATTTTAAAAAAAAAAATATAGTTTAATCTGGATTTAACTATCATGCATGTGATGATATTAGCTTGTATTGAAGTTCTTCAGTTTGAATTTATATAAATTGGTATAAATATGTTGTGAGCTTGTCTGTTTAAATATACAAGTCTGTTCTCTGTTGTTCACTATGTATGTTTTGTTATCAAAAAAAAAATTCATATCTTCAAATCAAATCCATATTAGCCTTGGATATTTAAATAAAAATTGTTTGTAAAAGTATAATGAAGATTATAAAAATAGTTTTAGGGTTTTATATTCAAAAGAAAATTTGTAAAATAAAAATAACAGTAACATATATGTATATGTTAAAAATCAATTATCTTAATTTCTGAATTGGATTACTTGAATGTAGTCATGATTGAAAATCATGAATTTTGATATGCATTTCATAATATTTAGATGGTTAATCTTTTGGAATTTTCGAGATGTTCGAATTGGGTGTTGTTGGCGATTGCCGATGATCAGCGAAGAATTGGGAGGTCGGATTTGGTTTGGAGGAGGGTAGTGGCATGGAGATTGCAGGAAAAATACATTGGTATTTTATTAATGGCTAAGGTGATCGGGTTTGGGAAAAGTAGGGTTTTCCCTGACGATTTGACAACCGATATATTCAAGGCGAATGTGGCGATGGTGGTGCACCGGTCGTGATCGCGAAGGGGGGAAAAGATGCTGGAAGACATGACGAAGATTTAGTGATGATAGCGGGGGATCTCGTGGTCGAGATTGACGGCGAGAGTGGTTTCCGATCGAAGTGATTAAGTTCCAATTTTGGGCTTTGTGCTCATTTTTCGATTAGTTGACGAAATGGTTGAACGGAGGCGACGAGAAGGATGGTGAAGTCGTTGTCGACATGTTGAAGGCCGGAAAGTTGGTCGGAATCGCCATGGTTGGCTGTGCACGTGCACGTGAACGAGGATGAGTGTCAGTGTATCAGTTCGTTTAGTTTTTGGGTTCGTGGGTGTTTTTCTCGAAGTTGGTCTCGGGAAGAAAGGGTTTGAACTCGAGTAATATTATAGGGAGATACGCGAGAGAGTGAAACTGTTAAAAGTTTTACAGTTTAAACTTTAAAACAAACAGTGGTAAAATTTCTCGGGAAGGAACTCGTGAAAATAAGGCTTTGACTCGGGATTGTTTCCGGGTTGTATGCGAGAATTTTTAGAGAACTGTTATGTTCAAAACAGTTTTTAAATTTAAAAATAAACTTTGATTTAAATGAAAAGGATGTATTTGTTTTGTTCAAATATATATGAGTTAAACCCAAAGATAATGTTAAACCAGTTTTTTAATATTTAAAATAAAAGTAAGTTTTAAATTTAAATAATCAAGTTAAGTTTATTGTCTTGAAATTTCATTTCTTTGAAATGAATGATTTGAATAAATTAAATTGTATGAATTGATTTACTTAATTTTATTAAGTAAAATCTTAAGTTATTTTCAAACTAAATTTGAAAATAAGGTAATTAATAAGGAAATGGTTTGTCTTAAAACTTAATTTAAGTTTAATAATAATGGAATGAATAAAGAATGATTTATTAAATTAAATTAGTGAATGATTAAGGATAAGTGAATTAACAATTAAGTTTTCAAGTGTTTTATTAACTTGTAATTAAGGATTGTTAATTTATATAAAGGTAAGTAATTAATGATTATTTATTTTAACTTAATTAATAATTTAATTAAGTAAGTTAATTACTAAGATCAAATGTTTAATGATAATGTTTTATCTCAAGATTAATTAAGATTTTAAAGAATTGAAATTAACTAAGTTAATTAAGAATTTAAGTTTAATTAATTTATTTAATTAATTTTTGATAAGGATTAATTAAATGATTAAGAGTAAATTAAAATGGAAATTAAGAAGTACTTAATAAGTTTTGTTAAGTAATAATTAAGTTTTCTTAATTAATAATTAAGAGATTATTAATCTCTGATAAAAGTTAATTAAGGATTAATTAACTATTGTTAAGGGTTAATTAATTGTTATTAAAGATAGATTAATAGATAATTATGGATTAATTAAATTGGTAATTAAGGTTGTTAATTAATAATTAAGTTTTATTAATTAATAATTAAGAGGTAATTAATTTGTTAATTAAGTTTAATTAATTAATTATAAAAGTAATTAAGGATTGATTACTTTGTATTAAAGGATATTGATTAATAATTAAGGTTTATTAATTAATAATTAAAGAATAATTAATCAAGGATTAATTAATTTGTTTAAAGGGTAATTAAGGATGAGTTACTCAGTTATGATTTAGGAATGAATGTGATTTATTTAAGTTAATTAATTTGTTAATTAATTAAGGATAGTCACTTGGTAATTGATTAAGTGTAGTTACTTAATAAGATTGATTAAGTATAATTACTTAATGTAAGTAATTAATAAATAAATTACTGTATGAAATTGGAGTAATTATTTAAGGTTGATAAATGAAAGTAATTGATTAATGCATAATTAATTAATGTAATTAATTAAAGAATAATGTAATTAATTATAGTTAATTAATTAATGGAAGTAATTAATTAAGGATCATTAATTATTATAATTAAGGAAAGTAATTAAAGGTTAATTACTATAAATGATTAAGGATAATTAATTTGTGAAATTAATTAAGGATAATTACTTTATGTAATTAATAATTAATCAAGAGTGATTAATATTTAATGATTAATTAATTAAATGGATTGTAATTAATTAATGTTGATTAAGCAAAGATAGGAATTAATTCTTAAGTAATTAATTTAATTTAAATTGATTAAATTGATTATAATAGAGATTAATAAATGGTTGCTTATGAATGATGGTTGAGTAGAATGTCTGATTTGGTTGATATCTCTTGGATGATATACTATGATATTCTGTGATATGATATTTGATATATCTGTGATAAATGTGTGATATTTATCTATGTTAATGCTATGTGAATTCAAGTATTAAATTGAATTGAATTGTTTAAACCTTTAAACAACTTGGCCTTAAAAGATACGTTTTGGATTTCGATGAGACCGGGATCGGGTTTCCGTATACCGGATTTCCAGGTCTGGAGACCCGAATACCACATCGATCCAAATTAACGATAGGTCGTGAATCTCAAGTGAAGATGAAGATTCAGAGTGCAAGGGTTATTGTCGTTAACTCTGAGGGTGATTCCAAAACGAGTGTAACGAGATAATGCCTTCGGTTTCGTTCGAACCCGGAACGAACTTGTATGGATTGAATGCTTTCAGCATATCGTCAGGTGGACGATGAGCATTCTAAGTGAAGTGTTCTGATTAAAGGTAATCGTGACCTCAAGCCTCATCAAACCGGGAATGGCTAAAACAGGGGAGGTGCAGCAAGGCTTCGTGGGTAGCGCCCACTGAGAGTAAGGTCATCCCTGTCTAGATGTCCCTTTCTATTTCGACTTAGTGGTACGGTTGCAGTACACAACCGTGGGGTGATTTTATTCGGAATTATCCAGTAAGGGATGGTTCCGACTTTGTGTTGCAGGGGAGCGGGCGTACTCCTCGGTACGGTGATCTAGGCCACGTACTGTGACGGGCGGTACCCCAGTAGCCCTGCCATTGTATGGAAATCCAACTTCCAATAAGTGCCGTACGTGTTAGTTGTGCCCAACTATGTTGGAACGTGAGATGTAAGCATTCCAGCTATTTCTGTATCTTACTTGAAAATCCTAGACCCTATTATAATACAATCGAATTTCCTATCAAATGTTTTGGTTAGCGTAAGGTAAAAACTTACCCATGTTTATGTGTGGGAAGTCTTACGTGATACCTTTGTTTTCAAAAGGTTTTGAAGTTAAGCAATTTAAACCGTTTACTCACACCAGACCCATGTCTGACCCAAGTGTTTATTTTTGTTTTATATAAACTCTTGGGTACTCAAATTTTTACGAGTAGCCAAGGGAGTCAGGTTTGCTTTGACGAGTTATCTGGAGGAGCAATGGAGCGGAGGCTTCAGCGTTCGTAGATATAGTATTCCGCTGTGTTGATCTCTGAGTCATTTGTTATCTGTGTTGTATCCTGTATTGTAGAAACTAGACAGGTGTTTATAACTGTCTAGTATGTGTTGTATATATTATATAACTCTGATAGTTGTTGTATATGAAACTATGTAATAGTTTATGTTATTAATATAATTTATTCGTTCCGCTGTTTAGATTCTGTTGTTGTTTCTGTCTTTCTTCTCTTCTTTTCTCTTTCTATCCCTTTCTTTCTTATCAGCGATACGACTTTCTGGTCGATGAAAGCCGGGTCGTCACATGTGGTCCAGTTGAGTTCGGCATTTGAGTTGTCATTGCTTGACTGTTTAGTTTCCTGGCTAATTGCTTGCATAGGTCTACAAGTGTTCACTACTTGTAGTCTCTTGTTGTAACGACCCTGAAATTCCGACCCAATTTTAAAATTTTGAATCCATTATTTTAATATAAAATATGGAACTTTCATACGATTTCAATCAGCGTCCAAACTTTGTTTATAAATTGCGCCTAGATGGTTATAGATATGAGAAAAGTTTCGTCGGAAAATACCGCAGTAAATTCCGTTCGCGTTTATTTCACATCAGTTCATTTTAAACGCGAAATTTTTTATCTTCTGAACCGGAATATTTTTACATAGAAAAATTCTAAACCATCTTCTGACCAAGGCGTCATTTTTCGTTTTTCAAAATTCGGACATCTTCAGCTCCGTCGATCTTATTCTTCAGCGTTTTTGCTGCATTTTCTATAATAGAAAACTTGAAATTTTATAATTCAAATCGTACCACTGATATCTATATGCCATTGTGTTCGCCTTGTCGCGCTGATCAAAATGGTATATTTATTTGTGTCATTCGGAGTTCGGAGTTGGAAGATACAAATTGGTTAACAATTTGAAACATGTCCGTTACACTATTAAACCCAGTGTCTATTATGATTTACTGGGTGGAATACGAGGCATTTTCTGGTCAGCAGCTCCTCTAGGAAACCCAACAGGCTTTGGTAATACCGATGCAAACAGTAAAGGCTTTTCAATTTCTGTATGGTTTTATATAAACTAAGCTTGGATCCCTGATCCTTTTCGTTTGCATTCTAACTTTTCTGGTTCGTTCACATCTGCTTCTTCCTCTTCTATATTTTTTTACTTTTGAAAAAAAAGAGAACCCAATGCCTGACCTTGTGCACCTCCCAGTTCGCCTCCACCCGCTGTCCCCTGCCAGTCCACCCGCCTCCAAACCTCCACCCGTTCGCTGTCCCCTACCAGTCCACCCGCCTCCCAAGCCTCTACCGCCCGCATCCACCTGCCCAGCCCTACCGCCCGCATCCACCTGCCCAGCCCTATCGCCCAGATCCCACCCCGCCTCCCTTCGCCTTCGCCTAGACCCCACCCCGCCTGCCTCCGCCTTCGGCCAAACCCCACCACGCCTGCCTCCGCCTTCGCCCAGACCCCACCCCACCTGCCTCCGCCTTCGCCCAGACCCCACCCCGCCTGCCTTCGCCTTCACCCAGACCCCACCCCGCCTGCCTCCGCCTTCGCCCAGACCCCACCCCGCCTGCCTTCGCCTTCGCCCAGACCCCACCCCGCCTGCCTTCGCCCAGACCCCACCGCCGCCTGCCTTCGCCTTCGCCCGCCCCAGCCAGGCCCGTCCCTGTCCAGTCCCGTCCTGCCTCCCCTCCCACCAGCCGAGCCACCTACTCCACTGCCCAGCCCGCACCCACCAGCGACCCAACCCGCACCCGCCAACGACCCAACCCGCACTCGCCTTCTCCGACCACCGCGACGTCCCGCTCCGACGTCTTTGTTGTCCTCGCCTTGGCCGCAGTTATATTTCAGAGTTTTATATATATAAATATATATGAAACTATATATATTATAGCTGTATAACTTTGAAAATTCTAGCTGCTCACATACAGTTTTACTGTGTTTTGTTCCAACTACTGCTTCAGAGAATTAGGCTTCCATTCAGCTTGTCGGATCAATCTAGTTTGCTTTGTTTGTGTTCGTTTTGTGTCGTGCTTGTCAGTGCCTCTTATATATTTGTCTTCGTGCTTCGCCGTCATCTTCTTCAACCACGCAAGGTGAATATTTCATTCACGACTCAAATCTATTATGCTATGATACTTAAGTGATAATTGTTAGGAATATTAATTTGGATATTAAATTATTGATTGTAAAAAATTGTTAGAAAAAAAAATTGTTAGAAAAAAAATTGTAAATCGCCATTCAAGTTAAATTTGAATATTGTTAATTTACGACAAATAGTTGTGACACTAAATTTGTTATGTGATGTTGAATTAGTCGTTAATATAGTGATGATTAATATGAAATTGAAATTGGTATAGATTAGTTTAAAATTTAAAATAGATTATATATGTTGAACTTGTCCCTTTAAATGTTAAATAAGTCGACACGTAGAAATAGGGTTAACTACACTTTGAACCATTGAATGTATGATTGATGTAATAATTTGATAATAAACACCAAGTGAAAACCCATAATGTAATAATCCTTAATCTGCATGAAATGATAGTGTGGATTCTAGGAATAATTTTATTAATTTACATAAATAACAAATGTAAATTAAATACTATTATTTCGGGATTATTTAAATAAACGGTTGAATTGTTATGTATGGTTGCTATTGATTGTTTATTTACTTTGACACCATCCCAGTTATCACACTGCAAGTTCCCTTTGCAATGCTTTGTTTATTTGATAATATGGGGTTGAAATGATAAATATCCAATTGAACAACTTTGACCTAGGATAGATAATTAAAAATAAGAAACCCGATTGGTCAACAAAAATCAATTTGGAATTGAAATCCATTTGAAATTAAGAAATGGACTTAAAAATTTGTTGGAAAGTAAGTAACGAAATTTATGGATTTAATTGTAATAAATCAATAGATTTAATTGTAAAAAATGAATGGATTTAATTGTAATAAATCAATAGATTTAATTGTAATGAATGAATGGATTTAATTGTAATAAATCAATAGATTTAATTGTAGTAAATGAATGGATTTAATTGTAATAAATCAATAGGTTTAATTGTAATAAATCAATAGATTCAATTGAAATAAATGAATGGATTTAATTGTAATAAATAAATGGATTTAATTGAAATAAATCAATGGATTTAATGGTATTAAATTAATAGGATTAGTGGTAATAAATTAATGGACTTAATGGCAATAAATTGATGGATTTAATTGCAATGAATTAATGGAGAAATAAGTGGACCTGATTGGAATAAATTATTGGATTAAATTGAAACGGATTAATAAATCTATTTAACTAGATAAACTGATTGACACATTTAATTGAAATGAGATTTGAATAAGTAAGTTTAGAATCTAATAAATTGAATTTATTAGATTCGAAATTAAATCTAAATTGGATAAATTTAATAAATTTGGAATTTGTTATAAATTTAATTTGAGATTAAGTGACAAAGTGACTTAAAAGGAATGTAAAACCCACTAAAGTTAAGGAGTTGATTTAGCTGTTGAAATTGGTAAATCAAAGTTTTGATTAAATTTAATGTAACGATGAATGGGAATAGGAATTAAATTGAACTTGAATACTTAAGTATTGTCAACTCAAGGGCTTGAACTAAAACTTAATTTGGAAATATGATTTTTAAATGTTCGAATTAAATTGAATTGTGATGTGTCAAATTTTGGAAGTCAAACTTGCAACTTGACTTTTGGACTTTGATTTGTTTAAACTTTAATATTAAATGACCATCGGGTAATTAATGCGTAGTTATTAAAGAGACCGGGATCAGATATGGACATACTCTCTGTCGATACTGAAAACCACTTTAATAACTAATATACGCGGAGTGTTGATCCAGAATGAAGTGGATGGTTTTGGTGAACGCGTTGACTGAAGAAAGAGAACGATTTTGGATGACCCCTGACATGACTAAAACAGGAGCCGCGCCGGGCCATTGAGGATCTCCATCTCTAGCGGACACACTTCTTTGATACCTTATCTATTACTTATGTGATTCGATTTGGGTGCACCCCTTGATTTGGGAGTGTTGTTTCGCGGTGTTGAGATAGTAGCTGCTATGCTCAACATCAGTCTGGATCAGGCAACTACTAGTATCCTAGTTGGTATCGCCTCATGTACCTTGTCATACTGATTATCCTATTCGCGACCAGTATGTTTTGTTTTGTACCTTTAGTATATGGATTGCCCTCTGGTGACTTCCGGTTTTGGGGAAACTACGGTCTTGTATATGCTCTTGGGAATAAAAATGTGTTAAGGGTGGAATGGGCCACGACTTAACGCTATTTTGATATCATACTTTACTGATTAGACCTTATCTATTTAGTGTATTCTATTGTATATATAGATAGTTTATCGGATCCTTAAAGATGTGTATCACATTCATCTTTGAGTTATGGACTTTATTATTTGCACCTAATTATCCTGTATAAGATTTTGAGTCCTGACTCGAGTGTTTCTTTTGTATATGCTCGGGTCAGTCTGAAGCTATCCAGCTGCTGATCAAGGTTGGTTGAAGATGCTGAAGACTTAGCATTTATCTTTATCAGTTATTTCTTTTCTAGTATTTGATGAACTTACGTATTGAACATCTTGTATTTCTCTTTGTCACTTTATGTTGAGACATTGTTGTATTCCTGTAGTAGCTTCATGAACTACTATTATGATGATGTACTTTTCCGCTGCATTATTCTGTGACTATTCTGTGTCTGTGATGTTGTATTGATTCTCATTTACATATATGTATTCATAATCCCATAATGATTCGTGTTTTGTATTATTTAAGTTGACATGTGTGGATTATTGTCAATTTAAATGGTCCAAATATACGGGTTGTTACAGTTGGTATCAGAGCTTCGGTTTCCCTAAAAACCTTAGTTCGGGATTATGAAACTCATTAGAGATAGGGTAGCAATACCCTAGAATGAGGAGAATCGATTCAATATCCAAACCCTTTCTATTCAAACTCCTTTGATGCGTCGATTGAATTTTCCTTTGAGTTCTATGATTTTATCCTTGGTCCTAAATTTCTTTTGGTATTTCAGGATGAGTGCCAGAAGAAACAATAGGGGTGGAAGAGGCAATGGTCCTGCTCAGGCTGCACCTGCCGCTCCGGCTCCTGTCAAATTCACCATTCTTAGTAAGGAGTATTCACAGCTTGGAGGTATTAAGTTTTCTAGATCCGAGAACATTATTGAGGCTCAGCAATGGCTTAAAGGCTTAGAGAAGGTATTTTCGGGTCTGGAGATCACTGATGCTCAGAAGCGTCAGCTTGCTGCTTGGCAACTTCAAGATGCCGCACAGGATTGGTGGGAATCAGTTACTTCTCGTATCGAGGAAAACACCATCACTTGGGCCCAGTTTAGGTATAAAATTTAATTGGATTCCGTAGTCTAAATTCTTCTTTCAATCTTAGGAATGTTATTTATCTAATCTATCTTTTGATTAGGGATACTTTCTCGGCACAATGGATGCCAGCTGCTGGGAAAACCTAACTTTATAGAGCTTTCATGGATCTTAAGCAAGGCAGTATGACTTTTTCTGAGTATGAGAGGAAATTCAACGAACTCTCAAAATTCGGACCTGGCTTGATCGATACACCGCTTCTGAAGAATGAGAAATTCATTTTGGGAGCTAGACCAAAATATTATGACTTGCTTACTGGCCACACTCACTGCACCTTCACAGAGCTTGTTGATTATGCTCTTAGATATGAGGCAAAGCCTAAGGGATCAACTGCCAAGGCCACTCCTACTCAGCCCTCTTCTAGCCAGCCCGGGAAAAGGAAGATGAACTTTGATCAACAAAAGAAAGCTTGGCAGAAGACTACTGGATTGGGATATGCTCAGAAAAGCCCAATCGACCTTGCTAATATCACTTGCTTCAAATGCGATAAGAAGGGCCATTATGCTAATAGTTGTCCATCTACCGGAGCTGTTGTTCCACCACCTTCTACGACTAGGAAAGATTTATGCTATGTCTGCCTCCAGCCGGGTCATTTCAAGAAAGACTGCCCACTGTATAAGCGTGGCACACCATCTAGAGTATTTGCTATCACCACACCTGCACCCTCTGCACCACCCACCCAGGATGACCAAGGTACCTTACGAAGTGTTTTTCATTTACATGCTGCACCTGTTAGGGTATTATTCGATACTGGTGCTTCACATAGCTTTATATCAGTTGACCTTTTTAATAAACTCAAATTAGAACCTACTCTTGCTACTACCTCCTTATGTGTCTCAAATCATATCGGAGGACCTGCTAACCTCCAAAGTGTTTGCAAGGGAGTTGCACTTATGTATGATTTTTCTCGATTCACTTGGGATTTCTATGTACTTGGATTCCAAGCATTCGACTTTCTTTTAGGAGCTGATTGGTTAAGCAAATTCGATGTTGTTATTTCATGCAAAACTCGTTCAGTTTCTTTGGTAAGCGACAAGGGCCAGCCACTTGTCATTGAATGCAAATCACCTCAGAAATATGCCGGAAGCTTCATATTCTCTCTTGATGCTCATCCGGATGATCTTAATACTACCCCTATTATTCAGAAATTTCCCGATGTATTTGGAGAGGTCAACTCTCTACCGCCCAAACGGGATATCGATTTCCGTATTGATCTTATTCTTGGAGCTACTCCCGTAGTTCTCCCACACCGAAGGATGGCTCCTAAAGAAAAAGCTGAACTAAAAACCCAAATTGATGATCTATTTGCTAAAGGGTTGATTAGGAGAAGTTGTTCTGAATGGGGCGCCGCAGTTGTATTTGTCACCAAATCAGATGGATCTCTTCGCATGTGTGTTGATTACCGAGAACTGAACAAATGCACTCTCAAGAATCGGTATCCGATGCCTTGCATCAACGATTTATTCGATCAGCTCCATGGAGCTAAAATTTTCTCACAACTTGATCTAGCCACTAGGTTCCATCAACTCAGAGTTGCTGAAGAAAGTATCCATAAGACAGCTTTTCGTACCGAGAATGGATTCTATGAATGGTTGGTTATGCCATTCGGTTTGACCAACGCACCTGCTTATTTCGTCGACTTGATGAATCGAGTCTTTCGGGATGTACTTAACAAGTTTGTTCATTGATGATATTCTCGTCTTCTCCAAAGACAAGAAGGAGCATGAAACACATCTCCGTTATGTTCTAGAAACTCTCCGAAACCATCAGCTTAAAGCCAAGTTCTCTAAATGCCATTTCTGGCGAGATGAAGTAAGATTCCTTGGCCACATAGTTTCTGAAAATGGGATTTCGGTCGATCCAGCTAAGATCGCCGTAATCAATGTGAGTTCTATCCTATTCACTATTTCTATTCAATTCCTCTTATCCCTCTCTAATTTGAAATTTATCTACAGGATTGGGAGACTCCTAAAACTCCTACAGATATTCGTAGTTTCTTGGGTTTAGCCGGTTATTATCGCAGATTTATTGAGCACTTTGCTCGGATTTCTTCCCTACTTACTGCTTTGACTCGGAAGGATGTTAAGTTTATTTGGAGTGAGAAGTGCGAATCAGCCTTTAATGAGTTGAAGCGTAAGTTAACTTCAGCCCCTATTCTTGCGGTAATCGATGGAAGTGAAGGATTAACTGTCTATACAGATGCTTGCCGAGAAGGTTTAGGCGCTGTTCTTATGCAAAATGGAAAGGTTATTGCCTATGCGGGCCATCAGTTGAAGACCCATGAATTAAACTATGCCACACATGACCTAGAGCTTCTTGCCGTTGTATTTGCTCTGAAACTATGGAGGCATCATCTTTTGGGAACAAAATTCGAATTATTCACTGATCATAAGTCCTTGAGATATATCTTTTCCCAAAAAGATTTGAATTAGAGGCAAGTCCGATGGCTCGAATTTTTAGCTGCATATGATCTCGACATCACTTATACTCCTGGGGAAGCAAATGTTGTAGCCGATGCATTGAGTCGTAGCAAAGCATTGTCTTGCTGTAATACTGTTGAAGGCATGCTATTTCAGCTTGTCATCTCTCTATCTCTTATGGATCGCATTAAAGCTAAACAATATGAGGACACTTTGCTCTATCGTATGAAGGAGTTGGTTCTTGGTAGAGTTGGAAATGCCGACAGTAAAGTGGGAGCACAGATAGATAGTAATGGAGTTATGAGGATTGACAATCGTGTTTGTGTTCCTAATGTCGATGGATTGAGACAAGAAGTACTTAAGGAGAATCATCAGTCATCACTTTCATTTCATCCTGGTGTCACGAAGATGTATCGTAATATGAAGCGTTTATATTGGTGAAGTGGGATGAAGAGAGATATTTCTATATATGTTAGTAGATGCACCACTTGCCAACAAGTCAAGGCCGATCACCAGAAGACTGCTGGTTTACTTCAACCCCTAGAGATTCCTTGTTGGAAATGGGATCAGATTTCTATGGACTTCATTGATGGATTACCGAGGACAAGGAAAGGTAATGAGAGTATATGGGTGATCGTTGATAGGTTGACAAAATCTGCTCACTTTATTCCTGTTAAGACCACTCGTACTGCTTCAAGTTTGCCAGAGATTTACATGAAAGAGATTGTTAGACTTCATGGGGTTCCATCTAGTATTGTATGCAATCGAGACCCTATATTCACTAGTAAATTCTGGAAGGCGTTTCAGGACGTCTTGGGTACTAAACTGAATCTGAGCACAGCTTATCATCCTCAAACAGATGGCCAAACTGAAAGGGTAAATCAGATTTTGGAGGATCTGCTCCGAGCCTGCATTATTGATTTCGGTGGATCTTGGGAAGACCATCTCCATTTGGTTGAATTCACTTATAATAACAGTTATCAGGCGAGTATCGATATGGCACCGTTCGAAGCTTTATATGGACGGCCATGCAAATCGCCAGCTTGTTGGATTGAACCTGGTGATCGATTGGTTCTTGGCCCAGATATGATTATGGAAGCATCCGAGAAGGTTAATGAGATCAGAAGAAAGATGAAGACCGCACAGGATAGGCAGAAGAGCTATGCAGATAGGCGTAGAAGAGATTTGGAATTCCAGGTTGGGGATGAGGTATTTCTGAAAGTATCACCTTTGAAGAATGTTATTCGATTCGGTCGTAGAGGGAAGCTTGCTCCAAGATTTGTCGGACCATTTACTATCATCGAGAGAATTGGCACACTAGCTTATAAAGTTGCATTACCAGAAAAGTTTGAGGGCGTGCACAACATATTCTATGTTTCACATCTCCGGAAAGTCGTGCGTGATCCATCCATGACCATTCTAATTGCTCAGTTAGATGAAGTAGATATCGAGCCAGATTTGACTATCGAAAGAAGACCACTTCGAATAGTCGATCGGGAAACAAGGCAACTAAGAAGGAAGTCTATAAATCTCGTCAAAGTCCAATGGAGTGAAGATGAGCGAGATTGCACATGGGAAGTTGAGGATAGTATCCGGGATTCAAACCCCGAACTACAGATTCTAGGTATAAATCAAATTTTCTTAAAAATCTATCTTGACTTTTCTACTTACTCCATTCTTACTTCACCGTCTCGTTATTTTCGAGGATGAAAAGTTTTGAGTGGGGGAGAATATAACGACCCTGAAATTCCGACCCAATTTTAAAATTTTGAATCCATTATTTTAATATAAAATATGGAACTTTCATACGATTTCAATCAGCGTCCAAACTTTGTTTATAAATTGCGCCTAGATGGTTATAGATATGAGAAAAGTTTCGTCGGAAAATACCGCAGTAAATTCCGTTCGCGTTTATTTCACATCAGTTCATTTTAAACGCGAAATTTTTTATCTTCTGAACCGGAATATTTTTACATAGAAAAATTCTAAACCATCTTCTGACCAAGGCGTCATTTTTCGTTTTTCAAAATTCGGACATCTTCAGCTCCGTCAATCTTATTCTTCAGCGTTTTTGCTGCATTTTCTATAATAGAAAACTTGAAATTTTATAATTCAAATCGTACCACTGATATCTATATGCCATTGTGTTCGCCTCGTCGCGCTGATCAAAATGGTATATTTATTTGTGTCATTCGGAGTTCGGAGTTGGAAGATACAAATTGGTTAACAATTTGAAACCTGTCTGTTACACTATTAAACCCAGTGTCTATTATGCTTTACTGGGTGGAATACGAGGCATTTTCTGGTCAGCAGCTCCTCTAGGAAACCCAACAGGCTTTGGTAATACTGATGCAAACAGTAAAGGCTTTTCAATTTCTGTATGGTTTTATATAAACTAAGTTTGGATCCCTGATCCTTTTCGTTTGCATTCTAACTTTTCTGGTTCGATCACATCTGCTTCTTCCTCTTCTATGTTTTTTTTACTTTTGAAAAAAAAGAGAACCCACTGCCTGACCTTGTCCACCTCCCAGTTCGCCTCCACCCGCTGTCCTCTGCCAGTCCACCCGCCTCCCAACCTCCACCCGTTCGTTGTCCCTTGCCAGTCCACCCGCCTCCCAAGCCTCTACCGCCCGCATCCACCTGCCCTACCGCCCGCATCCACCTGCCCAGCCCTATCGCCTAGATCCCACCCCACCTCCCTTCGCCTTCGCCTAGACCCCACCCCGCCTGCCTCCGCCTTCGCCCAGACCCCACCCCGCCTGCCTCCGCCTTCGCCCAGACCCCACCCCGCCTACCTTCGCCTTCTCCCAGACCCCACCCCGCCTACCTCCGCCTTCTCCCAGACCCCACCCCGCCTGCCTTCGCCTTCGCCCAGACCCCACCACCGCCTGCCTTCGCCCGCCCCAGCCAGGCCCGTCCCTGCCCAGTCCCGTCCCGCCTCCCCTCCCACCAGTCGAGCCACCTACTCCACTGCCCAGCCCGCACCCACCAGCGACCCAACCCGCACCCGCCAACGACCCAACCCGCACTCGCCTTCTCCGACCACCTCGACGTCCCACTCCGACATCTTTGTTGTCCTCGCCTTGGCCGCAGTTATATTTCAGAGTTTTATATATATAAATATATATGAAACTATATATATTATAGCTGTATAACTTTGAAAATTCTAGTTGCTCACATACAGTTTTACTGTGTTTTGTTCCAGCTACTGCTTCAGAGAATTAGGCTTCCATTCAGCTTGTCGGATCAATCTAGTTTGCTTTGTTTGTGTTCGTTTTGTGTCGTGCTTGTCAGTGTCTCTTATATATTTGTCTTCGTGCTTCGCCGTCATCTTCTTCAACCACGCAAGGTGAATATTTCATTCACGACTCAAATCTATTATGCTATGATACTTAAGTGATAATTGTTATGAATATTAATTTGGATATTAAATTATTGATTGTAAAAAATTATTAGAAAAAAAGTTGTAAATCGCCATGCAAGTTAAATTTGAATATTGTTAATTTACGACAAATAGTTGTGACACTAAATTTGTTATGTGATGTTGAATTAATCGTTAATATAGTGATGATTAATATGAAATTGAAATTGGTATAGGTTAGTCTAAAATTTAAAATAGATTATATATGTTGAACTTGTCCCTTTAAATGTTAAATAAGTCGACACGTAGAAATAGGGTTAACTACACTTTGAACCATTGAATGTATGATTGATGTAATAATTTGATAATAAACACCAAGTGAAAACCCATAATGTAATAATCCATAATCTGCATGAAATTATAGTGTGGATTCTAGGAATAATTTTATTAATTTACATAAATAACAAATGTAAATTAAATACGATTATTTCGGGATTATTTAAATAAACGGTTGAATTGTTATGTATGGTTGCTATTGATTGTTTATTTACTTTGACACCATCCCAGTTATCACACTGCAAGTTCCCTTTGCTATGCTTTGTTTATTTGATAATATGGGGTTGAAATGATAAATACCCAATTGAACAACTTTGGCCTAGGATAGATAATTAAAAATAAGAAACCCGATTAGTCAACAAAAATCAATTTGGAATTGAAATCCATTTGAAATTAAGAAATGGACTTAAAAATTTGTTGGAAAGTAAGTAACGAAATTTATGGATTTAATTGTAATAAATCAATAGATTTAATTGTAAAAAATGAATGGATCTAATTGTAATAAATCAATACATTTAATTGTAATGAATGAATGGATTTAATTGTAATAAATCAATAGATTTAATTGTAGTAAATGAATGGATGTAATTGTAATAAATCAATAGGTTTAATTGTAATGAATGAATGGATTTAATTGTAATAAATCAATAGATTTAATTGTAGTAAATGAATGGATTTAATTGTAATAAATCAATAGGTTTAATTGTAATGAATGAATGGATTTAATTGTAATAAATCAATAGATTCAATTGAAATAAATGAATGGATTTAATTGTAATAAATGAATGGATTTAATTGAAATAAATCAATGGATTTAATGGTATTAAATTAATAGGATTAGTGGTAATAAATTAATGGACTTAATGGCAATAAATTGATGGATTTAATTGCAATGAATTAATGGAGAAATAAGTGGACCTGATTGGAATAAATTATTGGATTAAATTGAAACGGATTAATAAATCTATTTAACTAGATAAACTGATTGACACATTTAATTGAAATGAGATTTGAATAAGTAAGTTTAGAATCTAATAAATTGAATTTATTAGATTCGAAATTAAATCTAAATTGGATAAATTTAATAAATTTGGAATTTGTTATAAATTTAATTTGAGATTAAGTGACAAAGTGACTTAAAAGGAATGTAAAACCCACTAAAGTTAAGGAGTTGATTTAGCTGTTGAAATTGGTAAATCAAAGTTTTGATTAAATTTAATGTAACGATGAATGGGAATAGGAATTAAATTGAACTTGAATACTTAAGTATTGTCAACTCAAGGGCTTGAACTTAAACTTAATTTGGAAATATGATTTTTAAATGTTCGAATTAAATTGAATTGTGATGTGTCAAATTTTGGAAGTCAAACTTGCAACTTGACTTTTGGACTTTGATTTGTTTAAACTTTAATATTAAATGACCATCGGGTAATTAATGCGTAGTTATTAAAGAGACCAAGATCGGATATGGACATACTCTTTGTCGATACCGAAAACCACTTTAATAACTAATATACGCGGAGCGTTGATCCAGAACGAAGTGGATGGTTTTGGTGAACGCGTTGACTGAAGAAAGAGAACGATTTTGGATGACCCCTGACATGACTAAAACAGGAGCCACGCCGGGCCATTGAGGATTGCCATCTCTAGCGGACACACTTCTTTGATACCTTATCTATTACTTATGTTATTCGATTTGGGTGCACCCCTTGATTTGGGAGTGTTGTTTCGCGGTGTTGAGATAGTAGCTGCTATGCTCAACATCAGTCCGGATCAGGCAACTACTAGTATCCTAGTTGGTATCGCCTCATGTACCTTGTCATACTGATTATCCTATTCGTGACCACTACGTTTTGTTTTGTACCTTTAGTATATGGATTGCCCTCTGGTGACTTCCAGTTTTGGGGAAACTACAGTCTTGTATATGCTCTTGGGAATAAAAATGTGTTAAGGGTGGAATGGGCCACGACTTAACGCTATTTTGATATCATACTTTACTGATTAGACCTTATCTATTTAGCGTATTCTATTGTATATATAGATAGTTTATCGGATCCTTAAAGATGTGTATCACATTCATCTTTGAGTTATGGACTTTATTATTTGCACCTAATTATCCTGTATAAGATTTTGAGTCCTGACTCGAGTGTTTCTTTTGTATATGCTCGGGTCAGTCTGAAGCTATCCAGTTGCTGATCAAGGTTGGTTGAAGATGCTGAAGACTTAGCATTTATCTTTATCAGTTATTTCTTTTCTAGTATTTGATGAACTTACGTATTGAACATCTTGTATTTCTCTTTGTCACTTTATGTTGAGACGTTGTTGTATTCCTGTAGTAGCTTCATGAACTACTATTATGATGATGTACTTTTCCGCTGCATTATTCTGTGACTATTCTGTGTCTGTGATGTTGTATTGATTCTCATTTACATATATGTATTCATAATCCCATAATGATTCGTGTTTTGTATTATTTAAGTTGACATGTGTGGATTATTGTCAATTTAAATGGTCCAAATATACGGGTTGTTACACTGGTCGACCTGATTTTGCTTTGACTTTGGTCACTTTTGCATATTGTTCCACATGTAGTTTGCTGTCTGATTTTGGTTTAAAATCTACAAGCGTGATTTTGTGAAAATGTTTTAGATGAGAATTTATTTCGACTTTGATCGTGGTTGACTTCGGCCATGGTGATTTCGTGATGATATTTTGGTCCTATTTGCTTGAATGCTTGAGATGATCTGGTTGCACTTGATATCTTTACCACTGCATGTGTTTACTGATTCGACCCGGATCATATTTATTCATGTGGTCTTGTTTTATTTTGTATGCAGTCTTGCCTTTGTTGGTTTGTATTGCAATGATGCACTGATTCATTTTGTAGCAATTGTGTTAAGTCATGCTAGCCGTGACTTGACCTTTGCAGTTTTGACTTACTGTAGTAGCGAGGCAGTGCACGCGTGCGTGTACTGCAGTCACACAGAAATTTGATTTGATTTGATCATTTTGAGATCGTCTAATTATCTATTTGATAATTACATTATGAGTTTCTAATTATTTATTTAATAATTGGATTTTGTTGATAATTGCTGTATAGGCAATTCTGGAGTTTTCATATTATCTTCATCGATAATCTTTTTATTTATCCTTGTTGATGATTTGGATTTGCCGATTTGTTGTTTAACACTGTTTAGTGTTATATCTACCGTTATCTGATTCTCTTATTGAAGGGTTGGATAGACGAGATTTCTGTGACTGTCGTCTATTTGTTATTTATTTATTATTGCTTCTGTGCATTAATAACTGAGTTTGAATTAGACTGACCCGTGTATTATTTTCTATTGAATTTAATACTCGGGTCAGACCGAGTTATTTTAGGTTGTAGATATCTTGCTTTGGGTTGCTGCTTGAAGTCTTTTCATATCATTTGAAGTAGTCTTCGTCATTTTGTTGTAGTCAGTGTATCTGATCTAGGTTGATATGTATTCATGTATATTAGTCGATAATGTACTTGTATATATAACTTCCAGAGTCGACAGTTGTATTTGTATCATATGTATTGTGTCAAATGTATTGTAACTGACATTAGTTATATATATATATATGAGACTTTTGTTATCTGTGTTCCGCATTTTTAGTATCTGTGTTATTATTATATATATTGTCCTAAACTATTATGAACCATCGTAGTTCATTTTATACTGGAATAGGGTATGTCGATGGGAGTAAATAAATAAGAGATGAAAAATAAAAATATATACCACTCCTACCGAGGTAACCAATACTAGTGTAAGGCCCAACTACGGATGGCCGCTCCTATCCAGCCTTATTCTTCGTAATAACAGACAGTATTGCTTTTAATACTCTTTGTTATTGTGAGCATAGAGATGGGGCGTCACAGTTGGTATCAGAGCTTGGGGTTTATGGACATAATATAAAACTTAACTTAGATGGAACATGTGTTACAACTATTGGTCGATGTTTTTATTTGTGCTTTGAGTCAAAACTAAATGTAAAGACCCGCAAATCCGTCTTCCGAAAACTCGACACCGATACGTCCACTGTACCAAATGTCGAAAAATCGAATGGCGGAAACGCGAAACTTTAGGGTTAAAAGAAGAGGTAGAAGAAAAGATAGAAGAAAAAGAGAGAACAGAAACAGAATCAGAAACAGAATCAGAAACAATTATCAGAATCTCACATTTCGCAGCGGAATAATATACAATAGATAAATCAATAATCTTTAAAACAAAAGACTATATCAGTTTATACATACATCAATCATCAGAGTTTACAACAATGTATAGTTATATAAACTTGTCCTCATACAGAATACACAGCGGAAAATAATAAACAAGTACGATAGTACGCTTCGCCATCCAGCTCATCTCCAAAGCTCCAGAATATCCAGAATATCCTGATAACATAACTCTAGGCTGCCCGTGTGGAAAATTATGGGCACCCAGAGTTTAGAAAGGGAACAATAAACTCCGAGTCAGTCATGGTGACTGGTGTGAGATCGTAAAACAGTTACTTTCGCAAAGAAAATAAAACAACTTCGCAATGCTTTTGGAAAATGAAACTACCATAAGGCCTCCCGCCACACACACAATGCAAACGCAGAATTGGAGGAGATTTCTCCTTATGATAGTCAAAAATGCTTACTACGCAAAAATCAATTGATATTATTATTAATGTCTAGTGTGGAAAACATTTCGAAAGTATAATATCAATCTTAGCCAACATACAACAATTGTTGTATGCCTAGTATAGCTACTACGTTCAATAGCAGGTTACCGCCACATTCCATAGCAGGTAATACAATTAAAAATCGTACGGGGTTCGTATTGTTTCTTTGGATTTCCAACAAATGATCAGGCTAAGGAACTTCCTTACCGAAATAGAAACGCCTCTGGAAAGACGCCCCGGATCCTAACCGGATCTCTGCAAACAAAAGGCCGACGCTACCTCACGCTCTAACCGAGCTGTAACTAGGTAACTAACACACGAGCTATGCCATCCCCCGGTCGTTACCGACCTTTATCCGAGGATCCTCAATCGAAAAGCAACAGCCACAAAATATAATCAACATAGGTAAAATATCTGGGCTCCATACCATGATATCACCTTTTATCCAGAAGGAAATGGCATACCCTAGGGGCGCTACCCCTACAAACCTTTGCCGCAACATTCCTGTTTCGACCATTACCGGGTTGTGAGGCTCGACGAAGTCTCGTCCACATACATTACGCTTTTTCACAAAGCCACGCTTTTTCACAAAGCCACGCTTTGATCAACCAATGATCATCAGCACTTCGTATGCCACATTACCAAATTGGGAATGTATCACTAGTAACCATCAACTACATAACCTCTGAGCTTGTACGTCTCAGAGAAGGGTGTTAAGCTAAGAGAATAAATTCTCCGCCACCAACAGAAATGTATTTGATAGAAACCAGCTTTACATCTCAAAGTGTAACGTCAGACACACATCCATACAAGTCCGTTCCGGGATCGAACGGAACCGAAGGCACTTCCAAAGAAGCCCTTGCAATCCGGATATTCACTAATCACGTCCGGACTTCCCATCACAAAAAGAGTGATATAAATCTCTATACCGGAGCAACTCGGTGCAGAGACATTCGACAGGTTGTCCTTTCATTTTCACAAATATCCGGTCTTCACACCGGTCTTCAAATGCTATCCATTCGCGACGTATCACTATTCGGAATGGGTTATATGACACAAAGGTCCTCTCCCGGCTTAACCGAATAATGAGCGTTTGTTTTAAAAACAAATCAAGTGTCATTTCAAAGGCAAATATTGATAGTTGGTTCTTTAACTATCAATAACATTCATAACAAACATCCAATTCAAATAATTTTTCCCAAATTATTTATTTAATTTCAAATCTTTTCACAAGATATATATTCTTCCACACTTCACATTTGAAAATCAATTTCAAATCATATTTCATACTTCACGTTTGAAAATCAATTTCAAATCATATTATGGTCCATTTAAACCAATTAGAAAAATCCTTATCGATTTATTTCAAATTTACATTTCAAATTTGTAAATTTATTTCCACACTTCATCACTTTGAAAATCCGATTTCAAATCATATTTTCCACACCTTTAAAAATAAATCAATATTTATTTTTAAAACAAATTTCCCTTTCCTTTACAACTTCTATTCGGAATTTACATTCCTAAAAATCCACTTTTACACGATTTTCAAATCGTTTTCCAAATATTTATTCTCAACCCCAAATCAACTTTAAAAATTGATTTCTCCATTTTATTTCAAATCCCAAATCGAATTTCAAATTGATTTCTGAATTTACTTCAACACCGAATCACATTTCAAATTGATTTTAACTTTTAATCCCAATTACCAAATCATTTTACAAGTCGATTCCCAAATTTATTCTCAACACAAATCATTTTTTTTCCATTCATATTGATTCCTCAAAGATTTATTTTAAATACCCAATCAATTATCACTTTGATTTCAAACAAATTTATCTCCTTTAAAATAAATTCTTTTATTTTTTTCCAAACCATCAAAAATTCAATTTTTAATTTTACAAATCCAATTTCATCTATTTCTGGTATCCAACGATACCAAAAACACATTCGGCTAAATTATAGCTCTCAACAAATTCAATCACAGATATAATCATACACAGATTATAAATAATCAATTAAACAACATATGAAATCAATTCAAATGTTTTGAGGAATCCTGTTGGATCCCTCCAACCTGTTTCCCTGCATCCACAGATGTTAGCACAATACCAATTCCACTTCGAGGTGGAATATCGCGGTATATGGGTTTTATAAAATATCATCCGCTTACTAACGGCGCAATAGGGTCTCATCCGCTATACGAGGCGGGAAATCAATCAATCCAATATATACATATGCCAATATGTATATATTGCTATATATATATAGATATCCTACTATATCTAATACACATCCAAACAGCAATCAAATCAATCAATAACTGTAAAAGAAAATCCACTTTCATTTGAGTGAGAAGATCTCACCTTAGCTTTTATTTGCAATCCCATTTTCCATTTTGATCATTTCTTCACAGTTTTGACCTTGTATAAATAATTTATACAATTTATTAATATTCGAATTGTCAAACAAATAAATTTTCCTATTTGGTAAATTTCATTTTGCCTAATAAGTTAATTTCAACCTAATTTTATTTTTATAAAATATTTTCCAGTTAAACAAATTTCCTTATTAGTAAATTGGTAAATTAAAAATATACACATTTTTTTCTTTTGAAACTTCATATATAAAACTATTTTAAAAATTCAGATTCCTGTATTATATTTTCAAAACTTTTCTATAAAAAAAAAATTTCTACTCTGTTTTCTGAAAATAACAACAGTAACTTACTTTACTATGTATATATACAAATCTAAAACATGTTTATATCTCTCTACAGAAAATTTCTTTTCTACATATAATTATATTTTCACATTATGATAATTGAAAAAGAAAAGTCATATACAAATATATATACCTCACTGCAAATAAATCTTTTTGCATATAGATAAACATATATATATAAAGAAAAAATCTTCTCTACTATAAACTGCAGAAAAATTATATTTACTTTACTGTTATAATTTCTAACCTATGTTTATCTTTCTCAACTGTATATACTCATATATATATTATTGGGTTAGAATAAATAAAATGTATATATATACCTTGCTATTATCGAATCCCTAGCCACGAAGACCACTAAATCGCGACCCTCGTGCCACCTCGTCCTGCCTCGGACCACCACCCAAAATGTTGTCAATGAACCCAGCCTCGTCGTGATTCCCATCGCCCAGTCGACCGCCACTGCCAACCCGCGAGATCGTACACGCCATCGAAACCACCTTGTGACCACCGAGATCCCCCATCGCCTCCCAGCCGCGAAACCCCCCTTCGATCGCTGCGTGCTCGAACACCAATCGAAGCCTCGCGCGAATAACCCTAGCTCACGACTTGCCGCTGCCTCCATCTCGCGATTCCCTTGCTCTCGAACCCACGCCATCACGCGCGAACGTGACTCTCCACAGCAGTCGACCTAAACGTACGCGAACAAGTCGCGACTTCGAACCCCTGATTTTTTTTTTTTGAACGAAAGAATGGCTTCGGCCATTGATTTGAATTGGAGAAAAGGTTAGGTCACAACAGCTCGCTTTTATTTTGAACGGGATTTTTAACGAGGCTCGACTTTGTTTAAAATGAAAAGGGATCAAATTTTCTTTTTATTTTCGGCCATTAGAAACGAGAAGACAAGTTTTTTTTTCCGTTTGTTTTGAACGAGATGATGAAGTGTTCTGCTGTGAACGAAATAAAGGGGACAAGAGTATGCGATGTTTCAGGGAATAGGTCTGCTAAAGAAAACCTAGGGTGGCTGATGTTGACAAATTTTAAAAGTTTAAATTCAAATCGAATTCAGTTTAAACTTCAACGCGTTTTCTTAACGTACGCTCACACGGCAAGTCCGAAAAATACGAAATTTGAAACCCGGTAATAATTCAATATTCCGGATCCAATGGAACTGGTTTCGTCGGATTCCGAGACTGCGCCTCGAAACGCTATTTTTAATTATCGATTTAAACGATATAAATTCAAAACTGAACAAAACAGTTTCAAATTCAATTCTGAAAGTTTTATTATCTTCAGTATAATCAATATGAATTTTCCAAGCCTTCAGATTATTTTTAATCAGCTTAAAACTAAAGATTCAAATTTTTACCCAGTTTCGATAATTAAATTCAATAATTTAATCGCCAAATTCATTCTGATATTTGAATTTCAAATTAAATTATCATTCGAATATTTAAACTCAATTAAATATTCATATTTTAAATGTCAAAAATTCAGGGTCGTTACAATCTTCCCCCCTTAAAAGAATTTCGTCCCGAAATTACAAGTTAGGAAAAATGGTCCTTAACTCGTCTACTATTTTCCACAATCCAACAGTTTTATCAACTTATCAAAACAAATCTTTCTACTAATGATTCGTTATTAATTCAACTAAACTTCCAACTTCAATTATAAGTTTGAAACAACCTTGTTTAACTTCTCAATCCAAATTCGAGTTTTAATTCAAATTTTAAACTTTCAAAATTTTCTCAAAAATTTTCTAACACTCGAAATTTTCGAAAAATTTCGCCAGCGTCTCCTTTGCGCGGCTAATACGGTACGACTACAAAACGTCCCTACGGACTCTCAAATCTCAAAAGAAAACAAAATGCCAAGTGGCAAAATCAGAAACTCATCAAATTTCATACTGAAATTCAAATACTTACCTTTTTGTCGAGCAATTCAAGTTTATTTTTGAAATCAAAATTCCAATTCCTGTATACACCTGTATATATCCTACTAGCCATAATATCTAGTTACAATATTCAAATCATTTTGCAAATTCCACTACACAATTTTTAATGTATGCTTCTTATACATTTTTACTTCACTATTGAAGTTACATATCTATTTTCATTCAATTTTGCATTTCCAATTTCATTTGAATTCAATTGACAATTTCAATTCTATTTGGAATTCATTTTATCTTCAGATTTTCATTCAGATTTTCATTTCGAATTTTTTTTACTTCAATTCGATTCATCTTCTAATTTTGAATATTGAGTTTTATTCACTTTTATCTCAATTCTCAATTTGAAATCACTTAAAAATCCTTTTTAAAAATGGATATGGAAAGCACGTTCCCCCATGGATCACAGTTACTCGGCGGTTTCGCTACTATCCCAGTAGAATCGCTCGTAATCTGTAGATTTCTCATCTCTTAAATTTCGCCATGGTTGTTGCCATAGATCGTAGTTCACACGGCGGTTACACCACTATCTCAGTGGAATCGCTTGTAACCATAGGCATCTCGCCCCTCGAATTTCGCTGTGGCATACGTCGTGATCAATCAATATGATCCCATCACGATCAAACGGATACTCATACTGAATTCCAACACCTTCACAATTTTTTCAATGGAAGGTACTTTTTCATATCCTTAGTTTGGAAAACATATGTCATATATGTATAGTACTTCATTTCCAATTGATTCCATTCAATTTTAATTGGCATTTCATATTCACATTCACCAACTTAAAATATTTTCAATATCAAATTTACTTAAGAATTTCACACTTATTTCTTAAGTTCAATACAAGTATTTTCCATACTTTTGATATTAATTTTCAATTACCACTTATATTTAAACTGGATTACCAATTCCATATAAATCCAATCAATATTTCATTTATAATTATTGAATTCAATTTGTTTCGAACCTTATTCATTTGGTCAATCTTCAATTAGCTTCACTTACTAATTTTAGTTTAATACATCACTTCGTTTTCCACAAATCAAATTCAATTCCAGTTCTATTTACTTACAAATTCAAAATGAATTTTAACACTCAATTTCATTTTCTTGCACTTGCAGTTGCAAATTTATTTATTCATTCACAAATTCATTCATTTTCAATTTGAATCTCATTCCAATCCAATTTCAACTATTTCATAAGTTATCAACTTATTTTACATTTCATTTGTGAATTTTATTTTCAAATATTTTTCTGGAATCCATTTCAATTTGTAAATTACATTTACAATGCACATTCCCAAATCTCATTCGTATATGGATTTTTATTTCATTATCTTTCAATTCATATTTATAAATTTCATTTGTTAAATGAGTTTATCTCCAAATCTTTGGTTATTATTTGAATTTCTTATTCAATTCCATATATCAATGATAATACGTCAATATTATCTTTTTCTAACAACCAAGCATCCATATACTACTATAATTCATAGAAAATCATTTCTTTTCTATACAAAAATAGTTTTGGGCAAAATTATTTCATTTACCCTATTTAAAACAATACTGTGTCAGTTTATCTTGTTTAAGAGTTTAGAAACCCCTATCGATTACAGTTGGCCACCCTGCATCGACCAGAATCTATAAACAATCAACCGATAAGTCAACACAATACAAAACAAATTTTGTATTCACTAACAAATACGCACTCATATCTATTATTACACTCACACTCATTCTAGAGTACTACTGACTCTATCTCTAATGAGTAACACCCAACAGAGCAGGGTTGTCGCTTAACCGGATGCTCTGATACCACTTGTAAAGACCCGCAAATCCGTCTTTCGAAAACTCGACACCGATACGTCCACTGTACCAAATGTCAAAAAATCGAATGGCGGAAACGCGAAACTTTAGGGTTAAAAGAAGAGGTAGAAGAAAAGATAGAAGAAAAAGAGAGAACAGAAACAGAATCAGAAACAATTATCAGAATCTCACATTTCGCAGCGGAATAATATACAATAGATAAATCAATAATCTTTAAAACAAAAGACTATATCAGTTTATACATACATCAATCATCAGAGTTTACAACAATGGATAGTTATATAAACTTGTCCTCATACAGAATACACAGCGGAAAATAATAAACAAGTACGATAGTACGCTTCGCCATCCAGCTCATCTCCAAAGCTCCAGAATATCCAGAATATCCTGATAACATAACTCTAGGCTGCCCGTGTGGAAAATTATGGGCACCCAGAGTTTAGAAAGGGAACAATAAACTCCGAGTCAGTCATGGTGACTGGTGTGAGATCGTAAAACAGTTACTTTCGCAAAGAAAATAAAACAACTTCGCAATGCTTTTGGAAAATGAAACTACCATAAGGCCTCCCGCCACACACACAATGCAAACGCAGAATTGGAGGAGATTTCTCCTTATGATAGTCAAAAATGCTTACTACGCAAAAATCAATTGATATTATTATTAATGTCTAGTGTGGAAAACATTTCGAAAGTATAATATCAATCTTAGCCAACATACAACAATTGTTGTATGCCTAGTATAGCTACTACGTTCAATAGCAGGTTACCGCCACATTCCATAGCAGGTAATACAATTAAAAATCGTACGGGGTTCGTATTGTTTCTTTGGATTTCCAACAAATGATCAGGCTAAGGAACTTCCTTACCAAAATAGAAACGCCTCTGGAAAGACGCCCCGGATCCTAACCGGATCTCTGCAAACAAAAGGCCGACGCTACCTCACGCTCTAACCGAGCTGTAACTAGGTAACTAACACACGAGCTATGCCATCCCCCGGTCGTTACCGACCTATATCCGAGGATCCTCAATCGAAAAGCAACAGCCACAAAATATAATCAACATAGGTAAAATATCTGGGCTCCATACCATGATATCACCTTTTATCCAGAAGGAAATGGCATACCCTAGGGGCGCTACCCCTACAAACCTTTGCCGCAACATTCCTGTTTCGACCATTATCGGGTTGTGAGGCTCGACGAAGTCTCGTCCACATACATTACGCTTTTTCACAAAGCCACGCTTTTTCACAAAGCCACGCTTTGATCAACCAATGATCATCAGCACTTCGTATGCCACATTACCAAATTGGGAATGTATCACTAGTAACCATCAACTACATAACCTCTGAGCTCGTACGTCTCAGAGAAGGGTGTTAAGCTAAGAGAATAAATTCTCCGCCACCAACAGAAATGTATTTGATAGAAACCAGCTTTACATCTCAAAGTGTAATGTCAGACACACATCCATACAAGCCCGTTTCGGGATCGAACGGAACCGAAGGCACTTCCAAAGAAGCCCTTGCAATCCGGATATTCACTAATCACGTCCGGACTTCCCATCACAAAAAGAGTGATATAAATCTCTATACCGGAGCAACTCGGTGCAGAGACATTCGACAGGTTGTCCTTTCATTTTCACAAATATCCGGTCTTCACACCGGTCTTCAAATGCTATCCATTCGCGACGTATCACTATTCGGAATGGGTTATATGACACAAAGGTCCTCTCCCGGCTTAACCGAATAATGAGCGTTTGTTTTAAAAACAAATCAAGTGTCATTTCAAAGGCAAATATTGATAGTTGGTTCTTTAACTATCAATAACATTCATAACAAACATCCAATTCAAATAATTTTTCCCAAATTATTTATTTAATTTCAAATCTTTTCACAAGATATATATTCTTCCACACTTCACATTTGAAAATCAATTTCAAATCATATTTCATACTTCACGTTTGAAAATCAATTTCAAATCATATTATGGTCCATTTAAACCAATTAGATAAATCCTTATCGATTTATTTCAAATTTACATTTCAAATTTGTAAATTTATTTCCACACTTCATCACTTTGAAAATCCGATTTCAAATCATATTTTCCACACCTTTAAAAATAAATCAATATTTATTTTTAAAACAAATTTCCCTTTCCTTTACAACTTCTATTCGGAATTTACATTCCTAAAAATCCACTTTTACACGATTTTCAAATCGTTTTCCAAATATTTATTCTCAACCCCAAATCAACTTTAAAAATTGATTTCTCCATTTTATTTCAAATCCCAAATCGAATTTCAAATTGATTTCTGAATTTACTTCAACACCGAATCACATTTCAAATTGATTTTAACTTTTAATCCCAATTACCAAATCATTTTACAAGTCGATTCCCAAATTTATTCTCAACACAAATCATTTTTTTTTTCCATTCATATTGATTCCTCAAAGATTTATTTTAAATACCCAATCAATTATCACTTTGATTTCAAACAAATTTATCTCCTTTAAAATAAATTCTTTTATTTTTTTCCAAACCATCAAAAATTCAATTTTTAATTTTAGAAATCCAATTTCATCTATTTCTGGTATCCAACAATACCAAAAACACATTCGGCTAAATTATAGCTCTCAACAAATTCAATCATAGATATAATCATACACAGATTATAAATAATCAATTAAACAACATATGAAATCAATTCAAATGTTTTGAGGAATCCTGTTGGATCCCTCCAACCTGTTTCCCTGCATCCACAGATGTTAGCACAATACCAATTCCACTTCGAGGTGGAATATCGCGGTATATGGGTTTTATAAAATATCATCCGCTTACTAACGGCGCAATAGGGTCTCATCCGCTATATGAGGCGGGAAATCAATCAATCCAATATATACATATGCCAATATGTATATATTGCTATATATATATAGATATCCTACTATATCTAATACACATCCAAACAGCAATCAAATCAATCAATAACTGTAAAAGAAAATCCACTTTCATTTGAGTGAGAAGATCTCACCTTAGCTTTTATTTGCAATCCCATTTTCCATTTTGATCATTTCTTCACAGTTTTGACCTTATATAAATAATTTATACAATTTATTAATATTCGAATTGTCAAACAAATAAATTTTCCTATTTGGTAAATTTCATTTTGCCTAATAAGTTAATTTCAACCTAATTTTCTTTTTATAAAATATTTTCCAGTTAAACAAATTTCCTTATTAGTAAATTGGTAAATTAAAAATATACACATTTTTTTCTTTTGAAACTTCATATATAAAACTATTTTAAAAATTCAGATTCCTGTATTATATTTTCAAAACTTTTCTATAAAAAAAAAAATTTCTACTCTGTTTTCTGAAAATAACAACAGTAACTTACTTTACTATGTATATATACAAATCTAAAACATGTTTATATCTCTCTACAGAAAATTTCTTTTCTACATATAATTATATTTTCACATTATGATAATTGAAAAAGAAAAGTCATATACAAATATATATACCTCACTGCAAATAAATCTTTCTGCATATAGATAAACATATATATATATAAAGAAAAAATCTTCTCTACTATAAACTGCAGAAAAATGATATTTACTTTACTGTTATAATTTCTAACCTATGTTTATCTTTCTCAACTGTATATACTCATATATATATATTATTGGGTTAGAATAAATAAAATGTATATATATACCTTGCTATTATCGAATCCCTAGCCACGAAGACCACTAAATCGCGACCCTCGTGCCACCTCGTCCTGCCTCGGACCACCACCCAAAATGTTGTCAATGAACCCAGCCTCGCCGTGATTCCCATCGCCCAGTCGACCGCCACTGCCAACCCGCGAGATCGTACACGCCATCGAAACCACCTTGTGACCACCGAGATCCCCCATCGCCTCCCAGCCGCGAAACCCCCCTTCGATCGCTGCGTGCTCGAACACCAATCGAAGCCTCGCGCGAACAACCCTAGCTCACGACTTGCCGCTGCCTCCATCTCGCGATTCCCTTGCTCTCGAACCCACGCCATCACGCGCGAACGTGACTCTCCACAGCAGTCGACCTAAACGTACGCGAACAAGTCGCGACTTCGAACCCCTGATTTTTTTTTTTTTGAACGAAAGAATGGCTTCGGCCATTGATTTGAATTGGAGAAAAGGTTAGGTCACAACAGCTCGCTTTTATTTTGAACGGGATTTTTAACGAGGCTCGACTTTGTTTAAAATGAAAAGGGATCAAATTTTCTTTTTATTTTCGGCCATTAGAAACGAGAAGACAAGTTTTTTTTTTCCGTTTGTTTTGAACGAGATGATGAAGTGTTCTGCTGTGAACGAAATAAAGGGGACAAGAGTATGCGTTGTTTCAGGGAATAGGTCTGCTAAAGAAAACCTAGGGTGGCTGATGTTGACAAATTTTAAAAGTTTAAATTCAAATCGAATTCAGTTTAAACTTCAACGTGTTTTCTTAACGTACGCTCACACGGCAAGTCCGAAAAATACGAAATTTGAAACCCGATAATAATTCAATATTCCGGATCCAATGGAACTGGTTTCGTCGGATTCCGAGACTGCGCCTCGAAACGCTATTTTTAATTATCGATTTAAACGATATAAATTCAAAACTGAACAAAACAGTTTTAAATTCAATTCTGAAAGTTTTATTATCTTCAGTATAATCAATATGAATTTTCCAAGCCTTCAGATTATTTTTAATCAGCTTAAAACTAAAGATTCAAATTTTTACCCAGTTTCGATAATTAAATTCAATAATTTAATCGCCAAATTCATTCTGATATTTGAATTTCAAATTAAATTATCATTCGAATATTTAAACTCAATTAAATATTCATATTTTAAATGTCAAAAATTCAGGGTCGTTACACTAAAGTTTTGAAATTTTGTTGAAATTTTTAAATATCTTTATTTAAAAATAAAAGTGAAACTGTGTTTTGATGATTGATTAATTTGTGTTCTGTTTATCAGAGTGCGCAGCGGAAACAGTGAGACTGTCTTCGCTGAATACTGCTGATAACCATTTTGATTTAAAAATCAAAATATGAAATTGAAATAAATTTCATTTGTTGTTTACATAGCTGGGTTTATTTTGTTTCTTTGAAAATTTCGAATCCGATTTGAGGATTCGAAGAGATTGCAGTTATGTGAATTTGTTGAGATTTCGTTGTTTTGAATTATCTTCATTGAATATACATTCGAATGATTTCTTTGTTCATTTTGTAGTATACGTGCAAATTTGAGTTGCCCGTTACTGCATTAATTTTACGTTGAACCGGTGTTTGGTTTAAACGTATTTTGTTGCCGTTATCTTTATAACGGGATTTTTACATCGATGCTAAATTTTTAAAGCACGGTGTTTTGTGGCATTTTGATGAATGAAAATTCACTGATATTGCATTTTGATGTAAATTATTTTGATGGGATTTTGACGTTTAAAAATTACTGTCGCTTTGACTTCAGTAACCGTCAAATTTTAAAAGTGGATTTTCAAGCGGTTATTCCGCAATGCTGATTTTGAGATTCGTTTTACCATGTTTTGAGAAGTGCAATTTCCTTTTCGAATTTGCTATTGAGGTTGCTGTTTTAATCGCGTGTTCTGAAAATTGTTTTAAAATTTTACAGTTTACGCTTTCAAAAGAATGAGGAAGCGATTTAAACGCTTCAGCAAAATTGAGGACTATGAACCCTCACTTTTACTGATTCGCTTAATTCCGGACTTGTCCGTTTGAGAACGTAAAATGTTAATTATATAAAATACAAAATTTTCTTTACAGTTTGCGCTTTCAAAAGAATGAGGAAGCGATTTAAACGATTCATCAAAATCGAGGACTATGAACCCTTTCTTTTACTGATTCGCTTAATTCCGGACTTGTCCGTTTGAGAATGTAAAATGTATTTTTACAAAATACACAATTTTGCACTTTCAAGGAAACGATGAAGAGAATCAAACAATTTAGTAAAACACGTGGTATGGGACATGTGTGTTTGCTATTTCGGTTAATTCCGGACTCGATAATTGAAACATCTGCTGTTTGATGATTCTGATGATTTTGTGTGCTTCCGAGCCACTATGTTGGACCTTTGGGTCATCTTCTGGACCTTCGGGTCATTTGTTGGGCTTTCGGGCCACTCTGCTGGACCTTCGGGTCATATGATGGACCTTCGGGTCAAATACCAGTAATAGACTTTCGGGTCACTCTGCGGACCTTCGGGTCATCTGATGGGCGCCAAAATTTTATAGTACTTCGTAGGCTTCGGCCATTTGTTGATGCACGTGCGGCGTAGCTAAAACTCGCCATCTGATGGGATCGATCCAACCTTTTATGTTGATTTTCTAGTCTTCTTAATTGATTTCTCGATAATTGTTGTTTCCAATTACCTGCAGGTAATTGGATATTTGTTGTTTCTGATTATCGTTTTTGATAATCGAATATTTGTTGTTTCTAATTATCGTTTTTGATAATCAGATATTTGTGTTTCTGATTATCGTTTTTGATAATTAGATATTTGTTGATTTGAGATTTCTGATTATCGTCTTTGATAATTAGATATTTGTTGTTTCTGATTATCGTTTTTGATAATTGGATTTCTGATTAAAGTTTTTGATAATCAGATATTTGTTGTTTCGGATTATCATTTTTGATAATCGGATATTTGAGATTTCTGATTATCGTCTTTGATAATTAGATATTTGTCGTTTTTGATTATCGTTTTTGATAATTGGATATTTGTTGTTTCTGATTATCGTTTTTGATAATCGGATATTTGTTGTTTCTGATTATCGTTTTTGATAATCACAAACGATAATCAATTTTCAAATTCAACAAATATTCGATTATCACAATCGATAATCAAATTTCAAATTCAACAAATATTTAATTATCAAAAGTGATAATTAATACCTAAATCAGCAAATATTTAATTATCAAAAGCGATAATTAAATCTCAAATCAGCAAATATTTAATTATCAAAAGCGAAAATTAAATTCTAAATCAGAAAATATTTAATTATCTAAAGCGATAATTAAATTCCAAATCAGAAAATATTTAATTATCTAAAGTGATAATTAAATTCCAAATCAGCAAATATTTAATTATCAAAAGCGATAATTAAATCTCAAATCAGCAATTATTTAATTATCACAAGCGATAATTAAATCTCAAATCAGCAATTATTTAATTATCAAAAGTGATAATTAAATCCCAAATCAGAAAATATTTAATTATCTAAAGCGATAATTAAAAACAACAAATATCCGATTATCAAAAACGATAATCAGAACTCATATCAACAAATATCTAATTATCACAAGCGATAATTAGAAACAACAAATTTCCGATTATCAAAAACGATAATCAGAACTCATATCAACAAATATCCAATTATCACAAGCGATAATTAGAAACAACAAATATCCGATTATCAAAAACGATAATCAGAACTCATATCAACAAATATCCAATTACCTGCAAATAATTGGAAGCAACAAATATCTAAAAATCAATTAATAAGACTAGAAAATCAACATAAAAGCTTGGATCGATCCCATCAGATGGCGAGTTTTTAATTCACCGCACGTGCATCAACAAATGGCCGAAGCCTACCAAGTACTCAACAAAATTTTGGCGCCCAACAAATGACCCGGAGGTCCAACAAATGACCCGAAGGTCTAGTACTGGTATTTGACCCGAAGGTCCAACAAATGACCCGAAGGTCCAACAAAGTGGCTCGAAAGCACACGAAATCATCAAATATTTCAATTAACGAGTCCGGAATTAACCAAAATAGCAAACGCACATGTCCCATACCACGTGTTTTACTAAATCGTTTGATTCACTTCATCGTTTCCTTGAAAGTGCAAAATTCATCAAAATCATCAAAACAACAGATATTCAATTAACGAGTCTGGAATTAACCAAAATAGTAAAAGTGTGGTTCCATACTCCGCACTTTTGCTAAATCGTTTAAATCTCTTCATCGTTTCCTTGAAAGTGCAAAATTGTGTATTTTGTAAAAATACACTTTACATTCTCAAACGGACAAGTCCGAAATTAAGCGAATCAGTAAAAGAAAGGAGTTATAGTCCTCAATTTTGCTGAAACGTTTAAATCGCTTCCTCATTCTTTTGAAAGCGCAAACTGTAAAATTTCTGAAAACAATTCTTATTTATTTTATAAAAATAACAATTCACATTCTCAACTGGACAAGTCCGGAGTTAAGCGAAACAGTAAAAGAAAGGGGTCATAATCCTCGATTTTGCTGAATCGTTTAAGTCGCTTTCTCATTCTTTTGAAAACGGAAACTGTTAAAAATTTATAAAACAATTTTCATTTTAAAACGATTTTCCAATCACGTGATTAAAGCAGCAATATTAGTAACAATTTTGAAAAGGAAATTGTACTTCTCCAGAACATCGTAAAACAAATCTCAGAATCAGCATTGCGGAATAACCGCTTGAAAATCCACTTTTAAAAATTTGACTGTTACTGAAGTCAAAGCGACAGTAATTTTTTTTTAAATGTCAAAATCTCATCAAAAGAATTTACATCAAAATGTAATACCAGTGAATTTCCATTCATCAAAATGCTAACAAAACACCGTGCCTCAAAATTTAGCATCGATGTAAAAATCCCGTTATAAAAATAACGGCAACAAAATACGTTTCATAACCAAGCATCGGTTCAACGTAAAATAAATGCAGTAACGTGCAATTCATATTTGCACGCACATTACAATATAAACAAAGAAATCATTTGAACGTATCTTCAATGAAGACAATTCAAAATAGCACAATCTAATCAATAGATGATTAGTCCAAAAGAAAGCCAGCGGAAATTTCAACAAAAATCACATATCTGCAATTTCTTCGAATCCTCAATTCGGATTCGAAATTCTCAAAGAAACAAAATAATTACAGCTATGTAAACAGCAAATGAAACTCATTTCAATTTCATATTTCAATTTTTAAATCAAATAGATTATCAGTTGCACTCAGCGAAGATAGTTTCACTCCTTCCGCTGCGCACTCTGATAAACGGTACACAATTTAATCAAAGCAACAAAACACAATTTCACTTTTTATTTTTTAAATAAAGATATTTTAAAAATTTCCATCAAAAATTTCAAAACTTTAGTTTTTGACTCAATCACAGATAAAACATCGACCAATAGTTGTAACATATGTTCCATCCAAGTTATGTTTTATATTATGTCCATAAACCCCAAGCTCTGATACCAACTGTGACGCCCCACCTCTATGCTCATAATAACAAAGAGTATTAAAAGAAATACTGTCTATTATTACGAAGAATAAGGCTGGATAGGAGCGGCCATCCGTAGTTGGCCTTACGCTAATATTGGTTACCTCGATAGGAGTGGTATATACTTTTCATTTTTCTTCTTATTTATTTACTCCCATCGACATACCCAATTATCAGTATAAAACAAACTACGATGGTTCATAATAGTTTAGGACAATAGATATAACAATAACACAGATAATATAAATGCAGAACACAGATAAAAACAAAAGTCTCATATATATATATATATATATATATATATATAACTGGTGGCAGTTACACATAGTTGACACAATACAAGATACAACCACAACTGTCGACTCTGGAAGTTATATATACACGTACATTATCAACTAATATACATGAATACATATCAACCTATGCAATTTGACACGACTTCTAAAAATGACAAAAACTACTCCAGAAGATATAAAAAGTCTTCATAGCCTGAACAGCAACTCAAAGAAGGAAATCTACAACCTGAAATAACTCGGGTCTGACCCGAGTATTAAATTCAAAAGAAAATAATACACGGGTCAGTCTAATTCACACTCAGTTATTAGTGCATAGCAGTAATAATAATCAGATAGTCAAATAGACGACAATCACAGAAATCTCGTATATCCGACTCCTCGATAAAAGAATCGAATAACAGCAGATATAACACTAACCAGTGTTAAACAACAAATCAGCAATCCAAAGCAATTTAAACAATTGAAATGTCAATTTAAAACCGTCAAATCTGATAGGGCTGAAGTACACGCACGCGTGTACTGCCTCGCCACTATCGCATGAGATACACAAAATCTCAGTAAAAGACACAAGTGATCACAAGGTCAAACCCCGAAATCAGGTTCAACTCAAGTGCGATTTCATAAATCAACATGAAATAATCAAAAACCAACAAATAGATCACAATACAAAGTCCACAAGCTCGAAGCCAGAACTAAAATCGAAGTGGGACAATATTCAAACTGTCCCAAGGAATGATGCCAGATTCAATGCAAACTACAAGTGAAACTGTACAATTCAAAGGTCAACAGCATGCAAATGAAACTGTCCAAGGCTCAGTACACCCAGTGACTAAAGAGATTCGAGTGCGACTAGTTACAAGTGCACCAGTTCAAAAATGCACAAGCTAATGCAGACCACTGGTTTATCAATCAAGGAGCAATGAAGTGCAAGTGATAATGCAAGCTACAGGTCGATCTTAAGTCAATTGAAGATGCATAACAACTGTACCAATGCTATCAGATGCATATGCAGAATGTGCAGACTACACAAAAGTGAAGACCACAAAGGCAATGCAAACTAGAAATGAGACAGTGGACATTCAAGTATACTACCCCAACATGAACAAAGACATAGCAGGTGAAGTGCGATAAGAATCAGACTCAAATACATGGTATACATGTACACAAATGCAAAGGACACATATATGAAGACCACATACTTGAAACAATGGTAACTACACAGAGCTCAGTGCAACTGAATGGAATGCAATTTCAAGATGCAACCAGATGCATGCCACCAGTTCAATATGCTATGCACTTGAACTCAGACTGGTCAAAGAAACTTCAATACAACATGCCATGCAAAACAATGTATCAAAACTCAAGTGAACCTGATATACAAAACTCAAGCCTGGCAACATAATACAAATACAACATGAAGACTGCAATATCAAAGTGAAGAATGGATGCAACAAAATCGATGCAGTAAAGTATGAATGCCACGACTTCAGAGAAACAAGTGTGAACATGAATGCAACCATTAGTGTAGCTCAAAACAGTTTCAAAGACATCATGAACTAGATATGGACTGTGATCAAAGCAGTATGAATATAACCAGAACCAAGGCAACATGTACTCGATGCAGAACAAAAAAAGTGAAACAACACTGAATACACATGCATATGTAACAACCAGACTATATGCAAGCAAGGCTATAATTTCAATCATGTATGTAGTAAACAACATGTACAGTGATATATATGCAACAAGTCAAAGACTGCAACACTACAGGCAAACACACGTGAATGGTTAACAAAGACAGGGAAGTGCAGACTAACCAAGTCAGACAACTACAAGCATCAAGTTGAAAATACAGTAGAGGAACACAATTTTTCAAAGTCAAAACATATAGCATGTAACACAAAATTGAACAAAGTCAATTCAAGCCGCAAGTCAATTAAGGAAGATGAACAAGTCAGAAACCAAAACCGTAATCACAAAAATATACGAATTCGAACAAATTCCAGAAATCATTTCAAATGGACGAAGTCAAGGAGACCAAAATCATCAAGCCGTGATTGTCAAGAAAATTGAACAGTTTGAAATCGAAGCCATGTCAACCAAGTAACAGGAAAAATACGAAGTGACAAAGTCAGAACAATCACCAACATCAAAACAAAATCAAACGGGCAAGTCAAAAATTATCTGGGGCATAAAGTTGAACCAACCAAAAACGAACTATGTGGATTGAAAACGCCAACGAAATCATCAACAATAAGCTAAATCGAACTAAGCCAAAAATCACGAAATCTCAAGTTCCAAATCAATAAAGGTTTAATTTAGATGTGAGTGACGATTTTAAAATCACTCACCTTAGACCGGTCGAGAGATAGAAGTCGAACTCGACTGAGTTGACGAAATTGCGCACGCATCCATTGAAGCAGCCGAAGTATCTCATAGACGAGCGAATCAAGGGTCTTGAATCCCTAATCAAGTCGAACTCAATCCAATGGAGGCACTCGGCAATGTGAAGTATTCGAAGTCGGCATCCACGAATTACTCAAAATCCTAATTTGGATCGAAGGGACAAAGCCCTAGTTTGCAAAGATAAAGCCGCCATTTAATTTTCATTCGTATGTTTTTGGCTTAGGGTTTTCGAATGGAAGTGAAAAATGGAGGAACGGGTTATCAACCCTTAATAAAAATCACAGCATCACAAAGCATGGGCCGAGATGATTTTTAAAGCCCACCTAATTCCTTAATCAAATTTATACTAGAGTTTGTAACTGATTAAAACACTTAACAAAATTTTCAAACGAGTTTCAAACTGGTTTTAAAAATTTCCAAACAGCAATCGAATAGGAAAGGTGACCGTCCAGAGATGATAAATAATCGGTACGCAATATCGGGTTGTTACAGACTCCCTTCCTTATAGAAATTACGTCCCCGCAATTATCCTAATTAAGGTCGTCATTATCAATAAATTTTCTAATGTGAACTGGTTAAGCTAGAAAAATAAAGATAGAGAATTTCAAACATCAAAGAAATTTTTAATCCCATAAAGGAAATTCACAAATTTTCAACAAAGTCTAATTATCACTAGATGATCAGAAAACAGCAAAACTGAATAAACACTATTATCAGCACTATTTAGTTATCAACTAGATAATTGAGATTCAAAAATCATAAAACAGCAATATCAAATTATCGATATAATAATTAGAAAACAGAAAAATCTAATTATCAACAAGGATAATTATGAAACAAAATTCGCAATTCGTCAGACTGCAATTATCTAGTTATCCAACAAATCACTAGAAAACACGAACTTCATAATTGACAAACTATAACTATCAACAGAGATAGATATAGATAGAAAACCGCAATCCAATAAAATCAGCATACTCTAGAATCAATTAGAGACTAGGAAATTTCATAATCAACAAAATTAGCAATCAACCAATAGTCGATTATCAAAGACGATAATCAAATCTCAAGTCACAAATATTCGATTATCAAAATCGATAATCAAATCTCAAATCAACAATTATTCGATTATCAAAAACGATAATCAAATCAACAAATATTCGATTATCAAAAACGATAATCAAATTTCAAATTCAACAAATATTCGATTATCACAAACGATAATCAATTTTCAAATTCAACAAATATTCGATTATCACAATCGATAATCAAATTTCAAATTCAACAAATATTTAATTATCAAAAGTGATAATTAATACCCAAATCAGCAAATATTTAATTATCAAAAGCGATAATTAAATCTCAAATCAGCAAATATTTAATTATCAAAAGCGATAATTAAATTCCAAATCAGAAAATATTTAATTATCTAAAGCGATAATTAAATTCCAAATCAGAAAATATTTAATTATCTAAAGCGATAATTATTCCAAATCAGTAAATATTTAATTATCAAAAGCGATAATTAAATCTCAAATCAGCAATTATTTAATTATCACAAGCGATAATTAAATCTCAAATCAGCAATTATTTAATTATCAAAAGCGATAATTAAATCCCAAATCAGAAAATATTTAATTATCTAAAGCGATAATTAAAAACAAAAAATATCCGATTATCAAAAACGATAATCAGAATTCATATCAACAAATATCTAATTATCACAAGCGATAATTAGAAACAACAAATATCTGATTATCAAAAACGATAATCAGAACTCATATCAACAAATATCCAATTATCACAAGCGATAATTAGAAACAACAAATATCCAATTATCAAAAACGATAATCAGAACTCATATCAACAAATATCCAATTACGTGCAGATAATTGGAAGCAACAAATATCTAGAAATCAATTAAGAAGACTAGAAAATCAACATAAAAGCTTGGATCGATCCCATCAGATGGCGAGTTTTTAATTCGCCGCACGTGCATCAACAAATGGCCGAAGCCTACCAAGTACTCAACAAAATTTTGGCGCCCAATAAATGACCTGGAGGTCCAACAAATGACCCGAAGGTCCAACAAATGACCCGAAGGTCCAACAAAGTGGCTCAAAAGCACACGAAATCATCAAATATTTCAATTAACGAGTCCATAATTAACCGAAATAGCAAACGCACATGTCCCATACCACGTGTTTTACTAAATCGTTTGATTCACTTCATCGTTTCCTTGAAAGTGCAAAATTCATCAAAATCATCAAAACAACAGATATTCAATTAACGAGTCCGGAATTAACCGAAATAGTAAAAGTGTGGTTCCATACTCCGCACTTTTGCTAAATCGTTTAAATCTCTTCATCGTTTCCTTGAAAGTGCAAAATTATTTATTTTGTAAAAATACACTTTAGATTCTCAAACGGACAAGTCCGGAATTAAGCGAATCAGTAAAAGAAAGGAGTCATAGTTCTCGATTTTGCTGAAACGTTTAAATCGCTTCCTCATTCTTTTGAAAGCGCAAACTGTAAAATTTCTGAAAACAATTCTTATTTATTTTATAAAAATAACAATTCACATTCTCAACTGGACAAGTCCGGAGTTAAGCGAAACAGTAAAAGAAAGGGGTCATAATCCTTGATTTTGCTGAATCGTTTAAGTCGCTTTCTCATTCTTTTGAAAACGAAAACTGTTAAAAATTTATAAAACAATTTTCATTTTAAAACGATTTTCCAATCACGTGATTAAAGCAGCAATATTAGTAACAATTTCGAAAAGGAAATTGTAGTTCTCCAGAACATCGTAAAACAAATCTCAGAATCAGCATTGCGGAATAACCGCTTGAAAATCCACTTTTAAAAATTTGACTGTTACTGAAGTCAAAGCGACAGTATTTTTTTTTTAAATGTCAAAATCTCATCAAAAGAATTTACATCAAAATGTAATACCAATGAATTTCCATTCATCAAAATGCTAACAAAACACCGTGCCTCAAAATTTAGCATCGATGTAAAAATCCCGTTATAAAAATAACGGCAACAAAATACGTTTCATAACCAAGCATCGGTTCAACGTAAAATAAATGCAGTAACGTGCAATTCATATTTGCACGCACATTACAATATAAACAAAGAAATCATTTGAATGTATCTTCAATGAAGACAATTCAAAACAGCACAATCTAATCAATAGATGATTAGTCCAAAAGAAAGCCAGCGGAAATTTCAAAAAAAATCACATATCTGCAATTTCTTCGAATCCTCTATTCGGATTCGAAATTCTCAAAGAAACAAAATAATTACAGCTATGTAAACAGCAAATGAAACTCATTTCAATTTCATATTTCAATTTTTAAATCAAATAGATTATCAATTGCACTCAGCGAAGACAGTTTCACTGCTTCCGCTGCGCACTCTGATAAACGGTACACAATTTAATCAAAGCAACAAAACACAATTTCACTTTTTATTTTTTAAATAAAGATATTTTAAAATTTTCCATCAAAAATTTCAAAACTTTAGTTTTTGACTCAATCACAGATAAAACATCGACCAATAGTTGTAACATATGTTCCATCCAAGTTATGTTTTATATTATGTCCATAAACCCCAAGCTCTGATACAAACTGTGACGCCCCACCTCTATGCTCATAATAACAAAGAGTATTAAAAGAAATACTGTCTATTATTACGAAGAATAAGGTTGGATAGGAGCGGCCATCCGTAGTTGGCCTTACGCTAATATTGGTTACCTCGATAGGAGTGGTATATACTTTTCATTTTTCTTCTTATTTATTTACTCTCATCGACATACCCAATTATCAGTATAAAACAAACTACGATGGTTCATAATAGTTTAGGACAATAGATATAACAATAACACAGATAATATAAATGCGGAACACAGATAAAAACAAAAGTCTCATATATATATATATATATATATATATATATATATATAACTGGTGGCAGTTACACATAGTTGACACAATACAAGATACAACCACAACTGTCGACTCTGGAAGTTATATATACACGTACATTATCAACTAATATACATGAATACATATCAACCTATGCAATTTGACACGACTTCTAAAAATGACAAAAACTACTCCAGAAGATATAAAAAGTCTTCATAGCCTGAACAGCAACTCAAAGAAGGAAATCTACAACCTGAAATAACTCGGGTCTGACCCGAGTATTAAATTCAAAAGAAAATAATACACGGGTCAGTCTAATTCACACTCAGTTATTAGTGCATAGCAGCAATAATAATCAGATAGTCAAATAGACGACAATCACAGAAATCTCGTATATCCGACTCCTCGATAAAAGAATCGAATAATAGCAGATATAACACTAACCAGTGTTAAACAACAAATCAGCAATCCAAAGCAATTTAAACAATTGAAATGTCAATTTAAAACCGTCAAATCTGATAGGGCTGAAGTACACGCACGCGTGTACTGCCTCGCCACTATCGCATGAGATACACAAAATTAAGCTCAGTAAAAGACACAAGTGATCACAAGGTCAAACCCCGAAATCGGGTTCAACTCAAGTGTGATTTCATAAATCAACATGAAATAATCAAAAACCAACAAAATAGATCACAAGACAAAGTCCACAAGCTCGAAGCCAGAACTAAAATCGAAGTGGGACAATATTCAAACTGTCCCAAGGAATGATGCCAGATTCAATGCAAACTACAAGTGAAACTGTACAATTCAAAGGTCAACAGCATGCAAATGAAACTGTCCAAGGCTCAGTACACCCAGTGACTAAAGAGGTTTGAGTGCGACTAGTTACAAGTGCACCAGTTCAAAAATGCACAAGCTAATGCAGACCACTGGTTTATCAATCAAGGAGCAATGAAGTGCAAGTGATAATGCAAGCTACAGGTCGATCTTAAGTCAATTAAAGATGCATAACAACTGTACCAATGCTATCAGAAGCATATGCAGAATGTGCAGACTACACAAAAGTGAAGACCACAAAGGCAATGCAAACTAGAAATGAGACAGTGGACATTCAAGTATACTACCCCAACATGAACAAAGACATAGCAGGTGAAGTGCGACAAGAATCAGACTCAAATACATGGTATACATGTACACAAATGCAAAGGACACATATATGAAGACCACATACTTGAAACAATGGTAACTACACAGAGCTCAGTGCAACTGAATGGAATGCAATTTCAAGATGCAACCAGATGCATGCCACCAGTTCAATATGCTATGCACTTGAACTCAGACTGGTCAAAGAAACTTCAATACAACATGCAATGCAAAACAATGTATCAAAACTCAAGTGAACCTGATATACAAAACTCAAGCCTGGCAACATAATACAAATACAATATGAAGACTGCAATATCAAAGTGAAGAATGGATGCAACAAAATCGGTGCAGTAAAGTATGAATGCCACGACTTCAGAGAAACAAGTGTGAACATGAATGCAACCATTAGTGTAGCTCAAAACAGTTTCAAAGACATCATGAACTAGATATGGACTGTGATCAAAGCAGTATGAATATAACTAGAACCAAGGCAACATGTACTCGATGCAGAACAAAAAAAGTGAAACAACACTGAATACACATGCATATGTAACAACCAGACTATATGCAAGCAAGGCTATAATTTCAATCATGTATGTAGTAAACAACATGTACAGTGATATATATGCAACAAGTCAAAGACTGCAACACTACAGGCAAACACACGTGAATGGTTAACAAAGACAGGGAAGTGCAGACTAACCAAGTTAGACAACTACAAGCATCAAGTTGAAAATACATAGAGGAACACAATTTTTCAAAGTCAAAACATATAGCATGTAACACAAAATTGAACAAAGTCAATTCAAGCCGCAAGTCAATTAAGGAAGATGAACAAGTCAGAAACCAAAACCGTAATCACAAAAATATACGAATTCGAACAAATTCCAGAAATCATTTCAAATGGACGAAGTCAAGGAGACCAAAATCATCAAGCCGTGATTGTCAAGAAAATTGAACAGTTTGAAATCGAAGCCATGTCAACCAAGTAACAGGAAAAATACGAAGTGACAAAGTCAGAACAATCACCAACATCAAAACAAAATCAAACGGCCAAGTCAAAAATTATCTGGGGCATAAAGTTGAACCAACCAAAAACGAACTATGTGGATTGAAAACGCCAACGAAATCATCAACAATAAGCTAAATCGAACTAAGCCAAAAATCACGAAATCTCAAGTTCCAAATCAATAAAGGTTTAATTTAGATGTGAGTGACGATTTTAAAATCACTCACCTTAGATCGGTCGAGAGATAGAAGTCGAACTCGACTGAGTTGACGAAATTGCGCACGCATCCATTGAAGCAGCCGAAGTATCTTATAGACGAGCGAATCAAGGGTCTTGAATCCCTAATCAAGTCGAACTCAATCCAATGGAGGCACTCGGCAATGTGAAGTATTCGAAGTCGGCATCCACGAATTACTCAAAATCCTAATTTGGATCGAAGGGACAAAGCCCTAGTTTGCAAAGATAAAGCCGCCATTTAATTTTCATTCGTATGTTTTAGGCTTATGGTTTTCGAATGGAAGTGAAAAATGGAGGAACGGGTTATCAACCCTTAATAAAAATCACAGCATCACAAAGCATGGGCCGAGATGATTTTTAGAGCCCACCTAATTCCTTAATCAAATTTATACTAGAGTTTGTAACTGATTAAAACACTTAACAAATTTTTCAAACGAGTTTCAAACTGGTTTTAAAAATTTCCAAACAGCAATCGAATAGGAAAGGTGAGCGTCTAGAGATGATAAATAATCGGTACGCAATACCGGGTTGTTACATATTTTCTAGTTATCTGTTGGATAACTAGATATTTGTAGTTTTGCGATTTGTGATTTGTGTTTTCTAATTATCTTTGCTGATAATTAGACATTGTTGTTTTGTGATTTCTGTATTCTAATTATCTAATTGATAATTGAATATCGCTGATAATTATATTTATTCAGTTTTGCTGTTTTCTGATTATCTATTTGATAATTAGGTTTTGTTGAGAATTTGTGAATTTCTTTTATGGAATTAAAAGATTTCCTTGGCATTTGTATTCCCGACTTTTATTTTCTAGCTTAACCAGTTTATGTTAGAAAAATAATTGTTATTGACACCCTTAATTATGAAAATTGCGGGGACACAATTTTTATAAGGAGGGGAGTCTGTAACAACCCGGGATTTTGTAACAGTTAGTTATCGTCATTAGACGATTAAAAATTGCTATCAAATAGCTATTGGAATTTTAAATTGGGTTGTGATTCTTTAATAATTTGATTGAGGGTTAAGCGGGCTTTGAATAGTATTGGCCTACGTTTTTGCCGAGATAAAAATTGATACTCGTTCCTCTTTTCAAAGGCATTCGTTCACAACCCTAAAAGTAAACGAATTGAAAAAATAAAATAAAAATGGCGGCCTCTTCCTCGTCGTTCAAAAACTAGGGTTTTGAGCAAATTCGAAGACGCCGACTTCAAACACTCGATTCAACTCGGTTTCCTTGCTTCGCGAGTTGATCGTCTCGTAATACCTTCAGCCGCTTGATTCGAGTTCGTCTTTGCTTCGGACACCGTGCAGAGGCGGGAAAAAGGAGATGACTTCGACTTCGATTTGGGTTGGGCTCTTCGAATCTAAGGTGAGTGATCTTCCCTTCACTCACATCTAGTTCGATTCTATGCTTGGCAGTTTGATTTTGTTTTGTTGTTAGTGATTCCTATGACGTTTTCAATCCATATGGTTTTGATTTCTAATTTTGTTCGATTCCTTGATACCTACGGCTTGAATTGCCTCGCTCATCATGGCTTCGATTTTGCTGGTTCGACTTTGGCACTGACATGTTTAATGTCGGCCTTGACACTTTTGTTGATATTATTGGGAATTGTTATACATTTGAACCTTCGTCACTTGTTAATTTCGGCCACTTGATGCTGGTATTCATCTGAATGTTTTGTGTTGTTTTTCTTTGGGTCCGTTGCATATATATATATATATATTGCTATTGTGTTGTAGTTGAAGTATTCTTTGAGTTTAATCATTCAGTGTAGCTGTCTCGACCAGTTGAGACAGTTTGCAAACCTATTCATTATAGTTTGGTCATACGTTATTCTGACTTGGTCATTTGTTTGCTACCTGACTTTAATTATAGCATCAGTGCACTTGTGTGTGTGCTTATGTCTACTGCTGCACATACTAGTCTGTGTCATTTTACCTTGAGACATTGTTTGACTTGCATCCTTGAATCTGACGCATTGTGATATTTGAGTCAGTTAGCACTTTTGTTTCATAAATGCGTGTTGCCTGGCCTTTGTTTCTGTGTTCCCATACCCCTAGTACACTCACTCATTTGAGTTTGTATTTTGTTCACTTGAGGGCTTCAAGCCTGAACTACTTTGTTCTTGTTTTGGTATGCCACTACTTTATGTACCTTGTCCAGGTTGTGTTGTCCAATTGAGTTCGGCACTTGAGTTGTCGTTGCTTGACTGTTTAGTTTCCTGGCTAATTGCTTGCATAGGTTTACAAGTGTTCACTGCTTGTAGTCTCTGTTCGACCTGATTTTGCTTTGACTTTGGTCACTGTTGCATATTGTTCCACATGTAGTTTGCTGTCTAATTTTGGTTTAAAATCTGCAAGCGTTATTTTGTGAAAATGTTTTAGATGAGAATTTATTTCGACTTTGATCGTGGTTGATTTCGGCCATGGTGATTTCGTGATGATATTTTGGTCTTATTTGCTTGAATGCTTGAGATGATCTGGTTGCACTTGATATCTTTACCAGTGCATGTGTTTACTGATTCGACCCAGATCATTTTTATTCATGTGGTCTTGTTTTATTTTGTATGCAGTCTTGACCTTGTTGGTTTGTATTGCAATGATGCACTGATTCATTTTGTAGCAATTGTGTTAAGTCATGCTAGCCGTGACTTGACCTTTGCAGTTTTGACTTACTGTAGTGGCGAGGCAGTGCATGCGTGCGTGTACTGCAGCCACATAGAAATTTGATTTGATTTGATCATTTTGAGATTGTCTAATTATCTATTTGATAATTACATTATGAGTTTCTAATTATTTATTTAATAATTGGATTTTGTTGATAATTTCTGTGTAGGCAATTCTGGAGTTTTCATATTATCTTCATCGATAATCGTTTTATTTATCCTTGTTGATGATTTGGATTTGCTGATTTGTTGTTTAACACTGTTTAGTGTTATATCTACCGTTATCCGATTCTCTTATTGAAGGTTTGGATAGACGAGATTTCTGTGACTGTCATCTATTTGTTATTTATTTATTATTGCTTCTGTGCATTAATAACTGAGTTTGAATTAGACTGACCCGTGTATTATTTTCTCTTGAATTTAATACTCGGGTCAGACCGAGTTATTTCAGGTTGTAGATATCCTGCTTTGGGTTGCTGCTTGAAGTCTTTTCATATCTTTTGAAGTAGTCTTCGTCATTTTGTTGTAGTCAGTGTATCTGATCTAGGTTGATATGTATTCATGTATATTAGTCGATAATGTACTTGTATATATAACTTCCAGAGTCGACAGTTGTAGTTGTTCATATGTATTGTGTCAAATGTATTGTAATTGACATCAATTATATATATATATATATGAGACTTTTGTTTTCTGTGTTCCGCATTTTTAGTATCTGTGTTATTATTATATATATTGTCCTAAACTATCATGAACCATCGTAGTTCGTTTTATACTGGAATTGGGTATGTCGATGGGAGTAAATAAATAAGAGATGAAAAATAAAAATATATACCACTCCTATCGAGGTAACCAATACTAGTGTAAGGCCCAACTACGGAAGGCCGCTCCTATCCAGCCTTATTCTTCGTAATAACAGACAGTATTTCTTTTAATACTCTTTGTTATTGTGAGCATAGAGGTGGGGCGTCACACATTTAGTGCTTATTTTATGAATCATGCATATTTGTACTTATTTTTGGTGTGTTGCAACCCAGTTTCCCTCTTCCTAATACCGTAGAAAGTAATAATAAACGCAATAAAATTTGTGTGCTTTCTAACACCACGGTCATTTCACGCACAAATCAACCGCCGTGTAAATTCATTTTGCATGGCGAACAACCAACGATAAATACCATTCTACACGATCATCAACCACCGAACTACAATTGTTTGGTGGTTTATCACCACGGAAAATGATATCATCGTCGATTGTTCGTCATGCAAAAAAGAGTCGAAAACGACACCTTGGGTAGCCCCCGTAAAAAGTTTGATATTAGGAAGAGTACAGTTTAAAGTTTTATGGTATTTTTAGCAATAATATTAGGAAGAAAAAAATGAGATGCACTTAGCATCACACTATCTTTGAGCACACATTAATTATAATAATAATCCAATTCTTGCTATAAATCTTACATAATATTCAAATTAACAAATTCAACCACATTATAGATCTTGGAGAAAATGATAGGAAAAATGCTTTATTTCAGATTTTACCCAAACATTTTGATTGGTTAGTAGAGGAATTTGTGGCAGACGATCTTTGCACCTTATAACCACTATCTTCTATTAATGTTTCTTGATATCATCATTGTAAAACTTCAAATATTTTTTTCTTTTTGGGCAATAATCGTGCTTTCAAGCAGCATAATTCATCTTTAGTGTGCTTGACACATTTTTTTATCTATCTGAATAGTTTAAATGATTTTCAATTTTTATCACATTAGTAATTGTAATAACCTTTCGATTGTGGAGCAAATAATTTAAGTGATGCTTTCACAAAAAAATATCCGAGAATATATTTTTTAAAATAATGTAAAATAAAAAATGAGGAAGGTATGTTTTTTCGAGATATTAAAAGTATTCAAATTAAAATGGATGTATTTTATAGTTTAATTATTCGTTAAAATTAGGAAATTTGGTAAATATATCCCTTTCTGAAAACTAATGACATTTTGAAAACTATTAGAGCTAGATTAACATAAGTGCGAAACAAAACTGGGTAGTATTTGATGCATTGGTTGTTGAAATGGATGTTGAAATTTTAGCACATACTCTCGCTATGCATTAATGGTTTAAGTATTAAAAGCTAGAGTTTAGGTTGAAGAAAGGAAGAAGAAAAGGCACATCAATTTTGTTTGTAAAAGAAGATTTGATTAGAGAAAACAATTAATTAAAATTATAGGTTGATTAATTTGTAATTTCCATTTAATTTCTACGGGAAGAATTAATTATATGATTCTCCCATTCACAATTTCTTATTAATAAAATGTTAATATTCTTTTATTCTCTTAACCAAAATAATAGTCCCTTCAACAACTCCCATTTGAAAATTATATGGTCTAATGTTAACTAAATAAATAACTTGTTATATTCCTAATATTTAATGAGTAAGAAACGATAAGAATAATTTAAAACACAAAAGATTGTACATCAGAAAATAACTTACATACCTCGTATTTTTGAATGAGGCGATGCTAGAAGGCCCAAAATGTGAGGGTATGGGATGAAGTAGAAACAAACTCAAGTAAATCTTTACTTTTAGTTTGAGTGATGAAAGTTTGTAGTTTTGGGTTTGAGTATGATATCCAATTCTAATAGGATCTGAATTTTGATAATTGTGCTATGCAGATTAATTTTTTTTAATGATATGATGTGTGCGTAAAATATTTGATAGATAGAATACTGCAGTTAAATTAGTGAGTTTAATGATATTAAGCAAAAATATTAATTATTTTACATTTCCATTTATGTTGCAGGTATTAGGTAGTCCAAATTGGCATTTGTGATTGCGTTTTAAAGTTGAAAAGTTTATAAAATGTTAACGTTTCCATCTAAGAACGAACCACCGTAGATTGAATCCTTAATTTGGTCCAAGTAGTACATGCCTATAGAACATATCATGTTCAAGTAAGGTCAACCAACCTGTCTCAACCACCAGTCTTAAATTTATGTAGGAGTTTTCTGAAATATCAGCAGATGTGGGACTAAATATGAAACGGGCAACAATTGTTGTACTTTCTATTTGTGTACTTTGAAATACATCAAACCATTGCAAAAGGTAAATTGCACAAAATTTACTCGGAGATTGTACCGTTCCCTAATTAATTCTTTGAACAATTATACTATAGAGCAGGGGCAAATCCAGAGCTCTACTCAAGAGGGGTCAAAATTTGAGAGGGATCAATTTTAATATACATTTTAGTGAAAATGTGCTTAATACCGTGTTAGGCAATTAACAAAACACAAAATAGTAACATCGTGTAAATTTTTGAGAAGGATCAAATGCTCATTCTGGAGCATGAGTAGATTCACCTTTGTTGTAGGGTAAATTTTTCAGAAACTCCTTATAGTGAAATGTTACTATCTATTTTATCAAATTAAAAAGTAAAATTTTGGAGTTAAATTTCATGAGAATATATAAAACCACATTTATTTCCAATTAAACATGTAAAAGGCTAAAATAAACATGTTTTCGTCATTTTTAAATATTAAAGCACAATCAAGGGTTATTTATTTACAAGGAAGCCTCTGTTTTTAACTAATTTATTGTTTTCATTATAGTCTAATACCTTTTTATCTTTTTTTATTTCATTTATTCATAGTTAAAAGCAGGAGGTATAATTTGTTTTGTTTGCTGTTACTTTTTGGATGTTTGATCTACTTGCTATCTTAATGTAAGTTTTATATATGCTTCATCGTGTTGTGAACTGGTCCATCATTTAATATTTTGTCTCCATTTCAAAATAACACTAGATATTTATCTCCATTTCAAAATAACACTAGAGCTTTAGCTTCTTTACAAAATAATATTAAAGCTTTAGCTCCAGCTTCAGCTCTAGCTCCAACTCCATAAGGGCATCTACAGTAGTTTTAGCCTTGAATGTTTAGGGCATTGAATATGCAGAGTTGAAACCTGTAGAAAACCTCAATAGCCAGCGGTCCATTTAATGGATGCCTAGCATTTGACACCCATTAAATGGTGGACCCCTAGCTCTTACAAAATTATTAAATTAGGTTTTATTAAATTATTTTAATAAATCTTTGCGCCCAATAAATGGACGCCTAATGTTAAGCGTCCATTTAATGGGTGTTGGACGTCTAACACTGAGCGTCCATTAAATGCATGCTCATTTTCAATCAAGTTTCCTAAACTGAATATTGAATATTACCCTTAATATTTAGTGTCAGTTACGTTTTTGGGAAGTAAATGTTGAATAATTTAGCTCATTGTCATTGGAGATGCTCCAAGAGGTTCTGGAATCCACTATATGCGCTTGAAGATCCTCCTGGCATGTGATATTTTTTTAAACATATACAGTGATGTTCATGCTCTTATAATAAACCTAACATGTATAGTAGGAAGCATGTAATGAAAGCTTTAATGTTCTTTAACTTTGATGCCTCATACTTGCAATTTCCTATGAATACCTGGAGACCTGACAAACTGCTTTGAGGTAGGATTTTCTTGTATATACTTATTCCATATTTTCACCAAATCATGCTACTCCAACTAATTATATGTTTAATCATCTTTCGTAGCAACTTCAAAACATTTTTTTAACTGTTAACTGGATATGGATGTTCAACACTTGTTTACTACCGTGAGTTAATAAGATGGATGACAATTAAATATAATTTTGTGCCATGAAGAGAGTACTTTGAATATGAACACTTTATACGGTGCAAAATCCTTAGTTTTGTGTATGCTCAGATTATACGGAGCAAATTTCCTTTCGTTGGGTTACTTTAATTTTTTATGATGCTTGTACGTGGTACATTTTTGATGAAAATTTGTATAATTGCCTTTTCCAAGTGATCCTAGGAGTAGAACAATGAACTGAATGCAAAAAGGATAGAAGTGACCATTGATCAGGATGTAGTGCAAGTAGTGGCTTGTTGAAAAATGAAATTATCAGTTATTAATTTCCATCTAATATGAGGTGAGAAAGGTACACCGTAAAACTCAAAATATTGAATTTTTATTTTTATTTTTTGTACGTCAACCTATCAACGCTGGCTAAATCTCCAAAATAGAGTATATACTTTTGAACCATTGTATAATTAGCTTCTCAATTGTTATGGATATTATAATAAGATGTAGTAGTCAATTTTTATGATCATACGTATGTTCACTAATGCATATTTCGAAACTAATTTATACTATACTATTATTACACTGTTAGGTTTTAGCAGCGCGCAGGAAACTCAACGGTCACCATTTTTATTTCTTTCTCTTCGTACCCATCCACAATTTCCACTTCCTTCCTTATCTTCCAAACCCTACATATTAGGTTTGTGTCTTTTCCTATCCGATGACGTTCACCTCTCCTCCAACCCTTTTAGTCCAACCGAAATAAAAAAGTACCCTCGATTTTTGCCTTCTCCAGTTCGTCGTCTTTGTCTTCTCCTCCTACCACCGTCGCTGGCCCCTTCGGCTCGGAATCACCTCCAAAACAACTGACAACCGCCTTCGCCTCTCCATCCCTTTTGATTATTGTAATTGTTAGGAACTCCTATCTACAAGTTTTGATGACGACAAACCATATAACTATGATTGTACATATATATCTCGTATCTTAATTTTTGCAGACACTCAAGAATACAAATCGAAGCATGGAGCATGGATCACAACAGTAGAGAGATCAATATTGTATACAAATCTTAGAAACAATATGTAAAATCTCTCTGGGTTTTGTATATGATAAAATACAAACATTTACACAAAAAGAACAAATTCTACATATTCCAGATGTCTGGTAATATGCTCCCAAGGGTCTTGAGCCATCCTATGGAATTTTTACAGACAATACATGACCAGACGTCTGGTCATCATAATCCAGACGTCTGGATTTGGCTCCGGGAATTTTTTAAACAATGCAACTGATTAAATCTGAAAGGCTACTTTATGCATCTCTTCTTCAATTCAATTCTATTCAAACAGAAGCATCTCCAGAAACGAAGAGAAATGGTAGCAACACTTCAAACCAACCTTTTTCACAACTATAAATACATCACAGATTTTACAATCAAATAACGAACTTTCTGATTTCTATTCTCTATATTGACTTTGCATTCAAATTCAAGATTACTCATTTTTGCTATCAATATTTTAACCAAAGATCGTTAACTTTGGTTAAATTATTCTTCCGTATTCTCAAAGCACGCATAAATTTATATCTATACATATCCAGTGGAGATTATAGGAAGACTTGTACATATTGTCAATATCAGTGTTGCATAGAACACACATTTGTCAACGAAATACTCTTGTGTAAAAGCCTATTCCTCCAGGCAAAGCGAGGGCAATTGGTTAGTGAAATTCCGAAGAGGAGCTTCGGGACTAGACGTAGGATGGGAGGTTCGAACCAGTATAAAATTCCTGGCGTGATTACTTTTAATTTTACCTGCATTATTACTCTATGAAATTCATACTATCATACACCCACTTGTCATATATTATATACATATACGATCCACATAGACTTTCAATTGGTATCAGAGCCTGGTATTCTAGAGATCGTAACAACATCCTAGAATAAATGGCCAAAAAGAGATCTAGTCAAGGCAATAGGAAGAGGAAGAGCAATAAAGAAGAATCAAAGGAGCAAACAAACAAATGCTTCTTGGCTAAACTCGTATCACAATCGATATGCTTAAATTCTTTATATAAAGATCTTTTGTTAGCACATGATGAATTATTAAAAGATTGTAAAACTTTGAATAAAGTTAATAGAATTGCTTTAGCTAAGTTAAAAGATTATGAGCAAGAAATTTCCAATTTAAAAGAGGAAAATAAATTTTTGATAAAACAAACTAAATGTTTTGAAAGTACCATAGAAGAACTTATTTTACAAAAAGATTTCCTACAAAACGAAAATGAGCAGTTAGAAGAGAAAACCAATAATCTTTTGGAGGAAATCAATGTTTTGCAAAATAAAATACATTTTTGGAAAATTCTTTAAACAATTCTAGTTCTTTAATTTTGTCTCTTGAAAAAGAGAATGAAGCTTTAATTAAAAAGAATTTAAAATTATATAAAGAATGTGAGATTTTAAAAGTTAATAATAATATTTTTCAAAAAGAAGTTTGTGATTCTAAGGCAAATTTTGAAAGATTAAATAAAAAAATCATAAATTTTAACGAAGGTAAAGTTATCTTATCTTCCTTAGTTACAAATTTTAAAGCTCACAATGATAAAAGCGGTTTAGGCTATAAACAAGCTAAAAGTAAAAATAGTACTAGATGTGCATTCTTGTATAAAAATTTTAATACTAGCACTAGTAACAAAGATAGTTTTAAAACCACTTGCAATCATAATAATACTTTGTTTAGAAATGGTAGAAATTATTTTTCAAGTACTAAGCTAATAACTAATAGTATTAAGATATGGATTCCAGCTAATATGATTGATCATGATAAACAACTTTATATTAGCAAAATTTATAAGAATGTGATTTGTAATGAAAAATATATCTATAAAGATTTAACCACACCCAAATGGATATGGTTTCCTAAAAATTAGGAAATTAAAAGAACCTTGGATATCGCATGCTTTAAATGTTAATTTTTTTCTGATACCTTATATTATAAGTAGTAGTTATTGTGTTTTATATTGTTCTATGTTATCACTGATGTGGAATATAATTTATGTCATCATATAAACACTCCTTTTTGTCGATGACAAAGGAGGAGAAAGATATTGCTCAATTACTATTTTCAGGGAAATATAAGCACATATTCAAGGGGAGAATACAGTATCAAAGTTGCAAGCATATACTCAGGGGGAGAGATATTTTAACAAATCTTGTCGAAGATTCACTCGTAGCAAATGGAGTTGTCATGTGCTACAAGCTCTGTGTTTTAGATAACATTTTCTATTTTCTCTACTCTTTTTTAATGCCAAAAAGGGGGAGAAATATGCACACACACAGGGGGAGGATAACATATGATATACATATATACATGGGGAGTAAAATATGTTTTATATTACATAGTTTGTCATCATCAAAAAGGGGGAGAATCCTTTGCTCGACAGTGTTCATCTTCTCCATTCGCCATACTAGTTGTCGACAAAGCAAAAGTGATGGGGTTTCTTCGAAGTTTCCAGTTCTTCCCCTAATGTAAGTACCTCTTATTCCTGCGGATTTTTTTGTTTGCACTAAATCAATTTTGGGTTCAGGTAATTTCTAGACCATTTTGATTGTGCTGAATCAAATTTAGATCTAATATGTACGACATTGTTTACTCACATAGTATTTTCTTGAATCAAATTGCGCAATTTTTTGGTTCAGGCAATGACGGTGTGAAATTCTTCCTTTAAAAGTTAGTGTTCATAGGTAGCTTCTTCTGCTATAAAGAAAGCTTTATGGATTGAACAATAACATGAAGGAATAATAAGTATTAATTTTTTTTTATTCGATGTGCTAAGTATAAGTATGCTATATATCAATAAAATGTCATAGGAGCTAGCCTACATCTGACGTTTGATTTCACCTAGAAAAGGTACCGTGATTATTTGAATATGAAAGATTACAGGAATTCTTATTGATAAGATAATAATTCATATTTCAAATCATTTGTGTAGCAAAAATTATGAAGTGAAACAAATAATTTGTCAATCTCTACGGAGACTACACATAAACACAATAATTATGAACTGGAATTCTCACTATGGAAATCTACTTCCCTCCGACAAGTATTCATCAATAATTGTTTCTTGCCTCCTTTTCCTAAATTTAGTTTGTCCTCTATTAGTTAAAAATAAAGAAAAGATTTTGTTGTTATTCAAACTTTGATGTATCAGTCGACTAAGTACTCATCTTAGGGTTCCTCAAATTTTCTTTTTTAATTCCTAAAATATGTTAATACCTCATCTAATCCCACCATGTTATTCTATTTATTCTAGATTGTTGTCTACACTATCCAAATTTTGTAGATATGGTTAAAAAAATCATTTTACTTTGTCAATTCATAATATGAATTTGTTTGCTCAATTAAGTTAAGATTAGATTTTCTATTTTTTTTGTATTTGATTTTGAAAATTATCTAACATGAATTTTCTCACGGATTTGTTTGCTGAATAACTCTTTTTTATTTGCTATAGTTACAATAATTTTGCTTAAAGAATGAGACTGGATTTGAAACCAAAAGATTTTAGAAGAATGCTATGGAATTTGAATTCTCACCATGGATGTCTACTTCCCTCCCTCTTTTCTTCATCGGGTAAGTATTTCTCCTGCTTTTCTTGAAATTAATTTGTCCTTTGTTAGTTAAAAATGATGAAAAGAGTTTTTTGTTTTTCAAACTTTGATATATGAATCGATCAAGTCAACTAATTACATGGTACTTGCATTACATTTTTTAATTTATTTATTTCCTGCCTTCTTAAGATGAAAGGGTCGATTTTTGGTTATAAAGTTGAATAAACAAGGTTATACTCTAAATTGGCCATCTTCTTAGTAATAAACATGTCGAAGTCCTCTATAAACTCATAAAGTGGCAAGTTTTGTTCTGTTATAAACAAAAATAGGTATTTAACTTCCAAAGCTTTGTGATACACATTTTACCATCTGTGGCATTTTTGATATATTATTATTCAAAATATATTAGTGATCAACTTAATAACATTAGACGATTACTTATTTTATATGTCCAAAACATACATTATTCATTTTTGGTGATTTCATTTCGGCCACTGTCTATGCCAGTTTATGCACTGTTACAGCCTGCTCGCCCCACCATCGCAGCCTGCTGCCTTTTGGTTTCGTGCCTCTCACCTAGGGTTGTGATCGACTTCATCTCCATTATTGTCGTTGACATTACTGTATGTTTAATTTCTTATCTCCTCCTTGGTGGATTTTATTATTCATAAAAAATAAATTGTTTGATTTCAAACCTATACTGCTGTTGTTTCTACACTTAATAAAAAAAACGTACATAGTTGTGTACCTATATTCAACTGTCCTACTATGATTAACAATCAAGAAAAAAGACATGTAGACTTCTGATGTTCGACTGGCTACTTACAAATTTTGTTTCTTTTGAATTATAAATTGATGTAGAACAATGCTTCTAAAAGAGATAATATACTCTATTACTATGATTTATTTATTTATTTATTTTAGTTTGCTTTTTTATTTAGTTTGAGAACAAGAAGGGTGATGGGGAAAAGGAAAATAGGTGAAATTGATCAATGTTGGAGAACCTATTACTGTACAGCTCCAAAGTTAGGTACTTATCGGTTTGTAGTTTATAGGATTATGTATTTAATTTGCTCTAGACTATATACATATTAATTGCCTTTAAGTCAAATTGAACATTCTAAATTTTGCTATCATTGTATAATATCTCAAAATAACTACATGATCATTGCTGATTGCATAACAATTTTTACCATTAAGTATTTTATTAAACTTAGAGTTAACGACTAAAGTGAAAGTCCGGGGCTATAATATTCAATATTTTTTCTACCATGTGGGTCAAAATATTGGAAAAAGATTCGATAAAAAATTAAATTTTGATCGGATTCAAATCCAAGAAACAACATACATTATTATACTATGGGAGGGAAGTACCAAAGTCATGATAATGTTTGTAAATCCCTAGGTACATATGAGTGTTTAGATATATTAATATATCATGAATTCCAGGCATTAGATTACTTTAGGAAATCCTGTAATATTCAGCATATTATTATCATATCATATGACCATGGGGGACAAGTAATTACTTAAACTTTGATGATAATATATTTGAGATTAAATTTAAATAGCAATGTAGGTTATTACACAATTTGGTGTATTGAAATCTCTTAATTGGCCGAAAATGTCCATAGATATTTGAGCGTTTAGGTGAATCATAATATTATGAATTCAATACAGGAAAATTTGTTTAGTGGAGGGGAAATTTCAGAGTTTCTTAGAGAGATTGGGAGTAGAGAAAAAGTTTTAAGGATGAGAATAGAAGGGTTAAAATTAGAAACATTGGGTAAATGAAAGGTTCACTTCATGTATTACAATAATTCAGACAACAATAAGATTGGCTTTATCTACAGCAGAATTAGATATGCTTGTTTACTTGATTTTACTATAGAACTAGGTCATTATTTGATTAACATTATGGCTACTTATTCAAATTTGATTAAAAATAAATCACTATAAAAGATGCTATTTCCATATTTGTTGGAAGTGGCAAGAACTATTTAGGGAAAGACTGCAAGTTGTTTAATATTGAGATGTATGGTAGGATCTCTTGGTTATGGACCGATCACAGTTTTTTGTATTCAAAGTTTTACAACTTACACTTGGGACAATACTGGCTATGTTTGTCGCTTTTAAGAGCTCAAAGAAAAAGTATTAATTCTTTAATTAATGCATCCTTTTTAGCAGTATATAGCATAAATGCGTTCGATTCGTGATTTGGCAATTAAATGAAAATACTTTGATATCTTTATCATTTTGCTATTCGAATCAATGCAAGTTCTATTCGCTGATAGCAAATCATCAAATAATTAAAATTTGCATTGGAGATATTGTTTTAATGTTTTATCCCAACTAAATTTGAATTCTTTACAATTTTATCAATGTATGTGGTGGGTAAAGATTTATACAAAGTCGAGGTTTTCTAATACATTTTGCCAATACACATATACAAAATGATTACCTATTTCATGTTTTCAATATTTCTAGGTAATTTAGTTGATTAGTGAAGGGGTATGTTTTTTAAATTATTTGAAAAAATGGGACTACAAATTGATAATTGAATCTTAATTATACACTTTTGATACCGTTATGCACCTACCTATCCCTGTAATTCTATGTTTCTAACATGTTACTGAGAATTTGTAGGCCACTGTTGAAAATCTTTTGGACAATAAGTCAAAATGACAAAAAATTAATTGGCTCCACTAAGTTCTGATCTTTTCTAAAGAGAGAGTAAGTCATGTAAGTTCGGTTATTCCTTTCATATATTCTAGCTCCTTTGGACTTTTAAAGATGAATATTACATTATGACTATTTTAATTTAAGGCTAACATATACGGTAATGGCCCTATAGATTAATTGGAGTTCAATATTACCACTATGCATAAACATAAATTGAAGTGAGAATCTGCACAAGGTATTTGGGAATTCTAATATAAATAACAATGGGTAAGTTTTATAATAATTAACTGAAAAAAATATAAACCTCTATTCAATACCTAATTTGATAGTGGAAAGATTGGGAGAGTGAGTGAGCTCCTCATTCAGCAGTTTCCTTGGCTCTAAGAGGCAATGCGCAACCAGGAACTTATGTGTGTATTTGTGTACTATAGGCATGATGCTCAATCATTTTGATTGTTTTGGCCATTACAATTTTTTTACTAGGGATCATGTAACCTATATGATGACTATATACGTAAATGATGTGATCATACAATTGCCAAGGAATTCTAAGGTTTGATTTTTTTTCCCACTGATATAGGTTGAACATCTTTTCATATAAAACAATGAAAAAAAACCATTAGTGAAAGTTATACGGTTATATTTAAACAATTTCTTACGAGCTAAATTTTGGTAACTTAGTGATTTTTCATTTGAGCATAAAAGCGAATATTTACAAGCTATAGTCCACATAGATGGTCGACTATATTTGTCAAATTCTTTGATTTTTTGTAACAGCACTCTTTATCATTCTGTACTGACTAATTTTTCATCTATATATATATATATATATATATATTTGTGTGTGTGTGTGTGTATGCATACACACACACACACTAACACTCGTGTTTGTGGATTGAGCGCTATAATTCATTCTAAGCTTTATTGTTAATTGGACTGTCCCGGTTTGTCCAAATTAAAATAGTGAAATGATCTTATTTGATGTGAATATTTTACATAATTAAGCATAATTTATGTTTGAATTTCATTGATTCTAAGTAAATTAGTACATTAATTGTTTCCTGGAGATTGGGCCAGGCAACTTAGTACTCGGCATACCCACAGTTCGGCCCAACTGAATTATTTTCAAGAACAAAAATAGAGAATCCATAGTTAATTATACGTTTTTCGGTTAATTTTTTTTATGTCAGTCAAGTCTTCCTTGGATTTAAGTTCCCCTAATGATAAATAATCAACAAGAACATGATGCTACATAATATGTACTGAACTGGTCATACAATACTCACTTGTAAAAGATTATATATGTTAGCATTTTAATAGAATATTTTTTTTTCAAAAATAATATTTTCTTAATTTTGCAACAATATCTAGTTTTCCAACATAACGCAAATGCTCACGTAGTATTATAGTTCAAATAACATTTTCATTTCAGGCATACATCCATACTCATAGAGTTTGAGCAATCATAGATCTGGAAGTGCATTTAAAAGCTATTCGCAGACAGTCAAATTGAGGTAATGCTTAACAAAAATCGCTTTTTCATTCATAATTTGGATCATATTTCTTCATGCAAAGCTAAAAATGCTCTTTTTAGCTTTTACGATTTCAGAATTTGTGCAAATCCACACTAGCTTATATCTACTATTGTTTTAATCACTACTTTTTCCTTTTGGAATAGGTAGGAATAAATACAAAAACTTTAGAATAGTGGACTATATATAGGTGGAGGTGAGGGTGCGTTGTTTGTCTATGAATGAATATTATTTTGATAAGGCAATTAATATTATATGCTTTCATATGGTATTTAATATGACAATGTGTTACCCCCACCTCCCAAAAAAAGCACCTTCAAGGTTCTTTAAAAAAAAACTTAATGTAATACTTAATAATTTCAAAATTTTCAAGCATAGTAATACTTTAGTCTTACTCATTCCTATGTTGTGTTTGATGGGTTTTTCAGACCAATAATTCAGAAAGTCATGGAAGTATATCAATCTGATCTGGTTGTACTAAGTGTGGTGCTGATTCATTAGCTATAGATAGATAACATAGGTCAAGCTATTTTAACTTATCACTGAAAGAACTTACAATCTCTTCAATTTCTTAGGTCCTTGAACCACTTGTGGTATTGGGTTGTGGTAGCGGTTAAAAAAATTTGAAATGTGGTGAGTTTATGGTGCTACGACATTTACTTGGATCTTTATGACTAATGATATCTGAGCTTTCTTTTGTAACTTCTATTCAAACTATTCCCACTGCAAGGCCTGTATTAGTCTACAATAATTAAATAAATAATAGAAAAGACATGTAACTGGATGCTATTAAGCCTTCTAAAATATAAGCAAATGTTTCACCAAAAAAAATTAGGCATTAGACCGAATATACCTCATTTAGACACAATCTTCTCCAATGACAAACTTTTACTTGTGCAATCTTTGAAAAGAATAGGAGATATTGTTGTAGTTACTGGTGATGGAACCAATGATGCTTCCATTCTTTGTCTATATCAGATAGAATGCAATCACAGACAAAATAGATGTAATGCCTTCCCTTCCATAACTAAGTTTCATAAAAATTAAACAAGTTTATAAAATATTGAGTTTGTTTTTTGCACCTTTTAATATTTAAGAACTGTAATCAAGTCCAAACTACAACAATTATTGTAAGGCAACTTGTTTTAAAGCTCCACTCCAACTATTACAACTTTCTATGAACTCACAACTCTAAATGAAGCACATGACCAAATCATTTGCACAATTAAGAATGGTCATAAAGATCTAAGTAAAATATCACACATGTCGTAACACCAATACCTCACTACATTTCAACTTTTTATTAACCACCATCACAACCCAATACCATAAGTGGTTCACGGACCTAAGAAATCGAAGCGATTGTAAGTTCTTTCAGTGATAATTTAAATTATCTTGACCTATGTTGTCTATCTAGAGCTAATGAATCAGCACCACACTGTTGTACAACTAGATCAGCTTGATATACTTTCATGACTTTCTGAACAATTGGTTTGGAAAACCATCAAACACAGCATAGGAATGAGTAAGACTAAAGTATTACTATGCTTGAAAATTTTGAAATTATTAAGTATTACATAAAGTTTTTTTATAAAAATAAGAACTTTGAACGTGATTTTTTTTGGGGGGGCAAAACATTGTCATGTAAAATACCGTATGAAAGTATATAATATTAATTGCCATATCAAATAATATTCATTCATAGACAAACAGTGCACCCTCACCTCTACCTATATACATTTTATAATGTTTTTGTATTTATTCCTCCTATTCCAAAAGGTAAATTAATGATAAAACAATAGTAGATATAAGCTAGTGTGGCTTTGCACAAATTCTAAAATTTTAAAAGCTAGAAAGAGCATATTTAGCTTTGCATGAAGAAATCATGCATGAGGAAATAATGATCAAAATTGTGAATGAATAAGTGATTTTTGTTAAGCATTACCTCGTTTTGACTGTCTGCGAGTAGCTTTTCAACACAATTCCATATCTGTGATTACTCAAACTCTACGAGTATGGATGTATGCAAGAAATGAAAATGATATTTTAACTATAATACTACGTGAGCATTTGCGTTATGCTGGAAAACTAGATATTGTTGCAAAATCAAGATAATATTATTTTTGAAAAAAAAAAGATTATTCTATTAAAATGCTAACATCTATATAATCTTTTACAAGTGAGTATTATATGACCAGTTCAGTACAGATTATGTAACATCATGTTTTTGTTGATTATTTATCATTAGGAACCTTAAATCCAAGGAAGACTTGAATGGCATAAAAAAATTAACCGAAAAATGTATAATTAATTATGGATGCTATATTTTTGTTCTTGAAAATAATTCAAAGTTCTGAGTGCTTTTTTCAGATTGATACCACACCGTATATACCATCTCCCACTACTTTGGTTAAATAATTACTTGAAAGATGACAAGTACCAAGATATACAGATACTACTATTATACTTAAGAAAATAACTTATTGAAATTGAACTAAATTGGAAATTATCAATCTTTTTTATTTTATTTTTCAATGATTTGCTTACGGATAATAATAGAAATAAATAGGTAGAAGACTAGAAAATTAAAAATAACATTTTTCCTCTTTATAAAGTAGTCTCAAATTTTATTTTACACCAAATACTTGTTAAAAAAGGCCATAGAGATCATCGTATTTATAAAGCCAACATATGTGTATATTTTTATGACCATCCATTCATGTTTAACATATAAATATCATTAAATACTTATTTATATATCGTCATAATCATGATCATTGTTATCAAAAATCATAAAACCCTACGATCTAAATCCTATTTTAGATTGAATCTTTCTCTTTACAATTCAATTTACATTCTGATTCAAACTCGATTAAAACCATAGTAGAGAAATTTATCTAATGCATATTGTTGTATTCAATATACTTATTTTGGTCTACAATTTCAATTCTAAGTTTTCTAAACAAAATAAAATGGAACAAAAGAAGAAGAAAAATTGAGTTTTAGGTTTAGATGTAGAAGTTCAAACATCAAAATCAATTTTAAAGTGTATACAAACCTTTAAATATGGATGTTTTGAATCTACTATTTACGATTTAAATTCCGTTTTCAATTTAGAATTTAATCTTTATGATTTACGATTTGAACCTCATTTGATAATTTTGACCATGATGTACTCATACTCTAGTTCTAAAAGATTGAAATATCCACATATCATGTTGTACCATATTAATGTATCCACACCCTTGCCTATGTTACATAGCTTAGTAGTACTTCCTGACAATATGCAATCCCGAGTATAAAAATGGTTATATAAACAAGTATAAGGGCAAATATAAGTGAATGTCTTCAGAAATGGATGATGCATAATACTAGATGAACAAAATACTTTATTCAACTTGCATTTGACTCTTCTTGCATGCATATTTATAAAACACACTAATCTTAAACTTTAGATTCGCTGTTATAATCTCCACCATCAAGGATATATATTATATATATACTAATACCATCCCTATACCTATACCTGATCAACAAACTTCTCAAAGCAACCAAAGGTAATAGATACATTACCAAACAGAGACGGTTTTTTAGAAGCAGAGCGAAGGGCAGATATGTATATATTGATATGATTCACAAACTTGGAGGCAACAAAATTTCAAATAAAACAAATTCCGCGTACAATGAAAATAAACATGATATTAATAATCAAAGAAAAATAACATTAATTGACAGGGAATGGGGACTAACCAGTTAAAATAATTTCTCAGACATGCCATCAATAGATAGAATACCCTTCATCTGATAGATATCATCACCACATTCCACTAAATAGGTGATAAACCATTGGTCATGACAACATGCATAGCTTAATCTTTGCGGAACTTTCGTGAAATTATTGTCTCTTTTTTTCTGAATATTGGGGCTATACAATGCAACAAAACTCTATTTTGTTACAATAAGAATCAAGTACATAATATAACTAAGGAAAGTATGAAAAAACACCATATATATATATATATAGTTCTTAGGTATGCAGTACTTAAATCATAAGGCAGAAAATACATTAATTGGTAATTTGAAATTTTAAATGCATCTTCAAAATCTTGCTTTATTTTAGTCATCTTATAAATTTCACATTTAAAGGACAAAAAAATATCAATATATAGAAAAGTAATGACTCAAAGAAAAAAGGAACGTCAAATTACATTGTATATTATAGGACTTACTGTCAAAAATGAGTTGCTCTGAGTGATTTTTTTGCAAAATGGGATGGTTCGTTCACAATGTGGCCAAACTACTGGCATATTGTAGTATTAAGATGTTTTATGTGCTTGATCATCACGTCAGTTAGCTTTCCTCACTCTGCCTGGTTTGTTATTCTCTTTTGTTAGGGTGAATGGAGGATATAGTAGGGATATATGTTGCTGCTTATAATTGTGATCTCTGAGCTACAGGTTTGAGTTGCGGTAGTAAAGAACTTTAGATGCTACTGACTTATGTTTTTTGAGAACAAGATTTTTGTTTGAGACATTTGGTGTGTGTTATTAGTAAATATCTTTTTTTCCTTATTTATAGATGTATTTAAAATGTACATGGACCTTCATTATTAAGACATACTCCATTTGAAATCAGTTTTTCTTATCATCACGTCACTCCATCCACACTTTCATATATCTTTAGCTCTCATAATTTGAGAACCTAAGTCTCAGAAAAAGCTACATAGCATGGTCATTAACTAAACTGCAATGATAACACATGTTTTAACCCTGTTGTAAACTTGTTATAAAGTTAACAACTAGAATCAGTAACAACCGCCTTGATCGTAAAAATAAGGCCCAAAAATTAAAATGTATGCTATTATAACCATGATCATTATCCATATCCATAATGACTGATAATCTACATACTACATCGATACCATAACAAATGAAATGTATGTCCAAGTGAAACGAATTATCTTCCAGTGTGTATATTGACATTCTTCATCATGTAAAAGTAAAAAACAATTAAAAGTAACTAAAAATAAGTCCATATTTTGTTAGAAAAATGAAATTATAATAAAATAAACTTTAGAAACCTTCATAGATTAAAGGTTCACAAACTAAAGAAAGCAAGGGTCATATAAATTGTGCATTACCTATACTTTTCAAATCATCAATATCATTTAAGCTTAATCACCTAAAAGTTATAAAAGATCTCGTTTAGAAGTTTTAGTGAAATGCAGTGTTTGTTATATACTTTCACAAAATATAACATAAGTTCAGTCTGCATAATGACTTTTTCATCATTACGATTTATATGAGCGGCAAATTAAATGGAAGAAGAGAGTCAAAGACAAAATATTAAAAAATATTAACACAATTGATTCGATTCCCACTTTTTCAACATATTAAAAGACTTAGATTCATCCGAAATCAACAAATAATTTACATTTTATTTGTTCATGTATATTATTTGTTCTCAATCATAAATTTAGTTGAACTCCAGCACTAGTTGTTCATAGAGAACAAACAACTCGTGACAATGCTCGTTAGAGATGAAACATATGTTCAAAACATAAGTATTGATGGCACAAAGTGCATAAAGACAAAAAACCTTCCTGGAGCCTTGGCATGGTCTTGATTCTAGTCGGATTGGATTTTGTCAAGTCTAATTTGTATATTTTAAAATTTTTGACATGATCCGATGTTCAATTCAAATTGAATCGGTTCAGGTTAAATTGGGTAATAACATTAAAAACTATATATTTTCTCGCTTTTTGTTTAATCTTCTGGGTCTGACCCGATTCTTCATGTTATTTTCAATCAACTAGACCCGACCTGAAACCCACTGGGTTCGGATCTATTTGGTTTAAAATTATGGATCTTGGTTCTAATTGTTCATCATAGTTCGGTGTGACAATAACACAAATAAATAACTCAAAGTTTATTGAAGGTAGTTCGAAGTGTAACCGTATCATTGTATAAAAAAATTATAATACATTCAACCATTTTTAGGGATTAGTTTGGATTATGAAAAATAAATAAATAACGAAAAGGCATGCCATTTGCTCCGTAAACGTTATTTGCTCCATTGGCCGCACCTTTCCATGTGCGCTGCGTCATATGGAAGAAAGGCACAAACTTTACGCTGTGGCGCGCGACACTAACCATGTCGCATGCCATAACGCGTTTTTCATAACTATATTCAAAAGCTCTCTTCTTAGCACATACATCGAAAAATCATGATAATCCACAAATCTAAGTACCTGAAGTACGAATTTGACATCAACGACTGAAATAAACCTAAAAATTGTCAAATCCATTAAACCTAAAATTGATGAATTAGGGTGATTCATTAACAAGGGAGTACCCGAGGTATTAAAGGTGAATTAGGACAGTGAGGACGAACAAAAAAAAGGTGAAATCCAAGGGAGAGATGAGGGTGGGGCAGTAGAAGAGATGATAAAGTACAAGGAAAGAAGCGGCAAAATATTTTGAAAGTGAAAATAAGACCCTGTAGTATTCTATACGTTTGGACGCAAATATTTTTCATTCTAAAATAATTTTAACCGCACTTGCATTTTGAATGCTAAGAATACTTGCAAACAAAAATATGATTTGTTGTAGTGTCCCGAATGCCATTCATTCCCAAAATTGCGTTATATCCTAAAATGTGTGTATGCATCGCATTATTTCATAACATCAATTCATTAATAGGTAGTTATGACATGACAATGCAGTAAACATAGCATCATATGGGATATTAATACATAACTTGGCACTCAAACAAGACAATATTTAATCAACTAAGTCATATGATTATTTCAACATAACAATTCAAGGCCATTTGCATTTCAGATATATCAGTCCAAGGCTAATTTGTGTTTATTAATTCAGCATGAAACCAATGATAAAGTAATGGTCATACATAGGGTAACATCGAATATTTCATCAGTTTCAAATAATTCAATAACCATAATTTATACTTACATATGAACTTCAAATATATAAATATTTCTCAAAACATTATTTATTTTTCACCTTAGAACATTTCAGGTCCTACCAATAAAATACACTTCAATTCTTTTACAAATTCTCTTTATTTTTAAAACAATGAATATAATCCCTTTTTGAAAATTTATCCATGAATTGAAAATTTCCATATTCATATAAAAGAAATTTATAAAAATATCACACATGTCGAAAATATATCCATATTAAACTTTCAGATTTTAAAACCAATTTGTATGTATATCCATATATTTTGAAAATTACCACTTTATATTCATATACCATCACTATATATTTACATCTAAATACATTTGTTCATTTTAATTACTTCACCATAACCCTTTTCAATTTTATTCACTATTGTGTGTGTGTGTGTGTGTATCGGTGTGTGTATGCATCTCATATTTAATGAACAATGGCCATAAAAGAATGCTTCAATTTCATAATCAAGTCAAGCACCAAATATGGTTCACATCCAAGCATAGGTGAATGAATCATATTAATAACCAATAATCCATTCAAACGCATACACATCAATCAACAAATAATATCAAATTGTTTTACGTCCATATATTCTTACCTTTAAATTTCCATATATTCACCAATTCACATATTTAATTAAATCAATCACCTAATCACACAGTATATGAACATGAATATCATAATATATGCTCATATGTTCATAACTCATTATATGTATATTTATATTTCAACCAATCTACAAGCTATTTTAATCATCGTTGGCTATGTTTAATTAATATAATTTGTTAAATGATATTGGTTGATAAAAGGGATAACTTCATTCAATAACAGCTTTATATCAAAAGATATATAAAGTTTTAACTCACCAAAATGCTAAAAGTTGATATCAAAATCTACCAAACGACCTCCTCCACTGCCATGCCAAATCTGTCTAAGTCGTTGTCGGCCACCATATGGAAATTGATGCCAAAACGCTACCGGGCAAGCTCCCTAGGTTATGAGATCATCATCAAACAATTCTCATATTTCAACTTTTTTATCAAAATTTTTGAAACTAATCACAAATATTTAAGTAAGTTATGTTGTAGAATCAAAAAGCTATTTAGATGCAACTTATTCCGGAAGGATTGGCTGTGAAAGGAAAAGAAAATGGAAAATAACATGTTATCTTTTGCATAATTGTCCTTAAAATTTATTCCAAACGATATACTTTCAATTGAGCATAATATGTGAGCAGTTTCAACTTAAATACCAGACAAATAGTAGACAATATTTCATACCATACAAGCCATGCATTATTTCTAGTACTAAACACTTTTATAACTAAGCTCTTCTTAATTGGAAAAGATAAATCACAGTTAAAACATTCGTACCCTAGGAATATTGCCAAACCAGGCCTGTGAGTCCATCTTTTACTCAATCTCGTCTCTCCAATTAAGACGAGTTCTCCAAATATACGATCTTCTTCTTCATGTGCGACCTCTTTGCCTTCATCTCGTAGCTCAGCAACTCTAGGTTCATATTTTGCCACTTGATACTTCTAAATATGAAACGGGCTTCTATAATCACCACATGATACTTTTAAAAGAGAAATAGACAGATTCTACCATTCAAGGCCTCAAGCAAGATAGACCCTATCATCTAAGACCTATTCCCAAGGTGGTTTCCTAACAATGTTATCAATGGTCGGTGGGTCCTAGCTACAAAGACCTATAACCACTATTTAAGGCTTCCAACATTTAATGTTTAACTATTACTTTATCTATCGCCATAATACCATAGCCATGTAAGAGACAATATCTAAGCCACTTAATACCTTTAAAAGGAATAGGCGGTAACCATTTAATACCTATATTTCCTACATCACTTAATACCTATCCCCAAGTGAACTCCTCACATGTACTATCATTATTACAGCCTTAACAATATGAGAGACTGTATCCAAGCCACTAAACACCTCATTAATAAGGACTAGGCAGATCCTTGACCATTTAACACTGAGTAAACCTTTTTAGAGACATTCTTACTTATTTGGAACCTCATTAGGTTGTTCAATACTTCCTTCTAGGAGAGAGGCAGACCCTACGGCCACTTAATACCTCAAACTAGAAGCGAACCCCTATGGATATATCTCTCAACGTTCCTAATTTCAAATTTGGACCATTTAATACCTTTTAATTAGGAAAGAGGAAGACCCTCAAACCACCACTTAATACCTCTGATCCTTAAGCAGGTCTTATCTATCACAAAGTAACGGGTCCTAGGATTAGTGATAGCTCACATTAATAGTAAGTACACTCGACTTTTGGTAGCCTCAAAGTGGAGGGCAGTCTTCCGTCGAGTGACTCTACTGACCTCGCATCACTAACCTGCTAAGTCCAATTAACTATCCTACGTCTTTACTTATATTGTCATAGGTTGACATTAGACTTAGTTTACTAATTTTCTTTTTATTTAAGGCAATAAAATTTACTTTAAATACTTATCTATTCATAAATCCCCTTTTAATGCTCATAAATGTCAATTTGCTCATAAAATCCTAACAGACATTTTCTAAGACATTTATGTATAACTATTAATTCCAAATTAGTAACCTTTTTATATTTATACCATTTGTCTCTATTGATTGTAACTCCTAAATTCTTTTTCATTTCTTGCTTATTAGTTGGAATTACATTCTTTAATTCTTGTACTAATCAATTGTAACCTTAGTCTAATCCTATCTATTATTTCATTACTTGGGGTTACAATCTTTTATTTTCTACTAATTATTGGCACCTAATTTATTGCCCATTATTAGGAATTACTACATTTCCTAATTCTACCTATTCGCTTCCTTAAATAAAATAATAACCAACGAACGTTATGAATAAATAACGCATGAATAAATGTTGTTCTTTTTATTAATGCAATAAATACATATCAAATGCCTAATGAAACTATTTATTATTATCCAAATATATCATAGTCATAAATATTTAACCAGAATATACTTTCCATCTTTAATTTGCTGGAATTAAACCCCTTATGAAGATTTTCCGCTATGATTTACAAAAATTGGTTTAACCCAAAAGAAAAGATTTACTATGTTTGAAATTACAAGGAATGGAAATTTTCTTTTTATCTGGAATTAAGAGTATAAACTACGGAGAATAAATCTATACTTTACAAATCTCTTTCCTTTTTGTTTATGAGCATTCCTTGTTAAATCAAACGTCGCCCTTTTGAATCAAAAGTGGAAAAGTAAATAAATTTATAAACATTAAACAGATGTTCTTCCCACTAATCAAACTATGGAAAATATACAACCTAGCACAAATTAGGCAATAACCCAAAAATCATATTTTATACCCTAGTATATACCTGGAATAAAAATACACAACATTCAAATTCTAAAACCTTTGGGTCTGATATCCAGATTTAGGTGTAAACATATTTCAAATTAGATTTAAAACTAGAATATGTAGGCAATAGTTTTCTATACTAATTTAAGCCTATAATTCACAAATAAAATTGGTTTAAGCATAGAATCAAAAGTATGCCAACGGAATATAATTAAAATTATAAACAATATAGAAAAAAATTTACTCACCTTTTAAGATCGATCCAAATCTCTAGATCTGAAGTAAAACCTTAAATTCATCTTCAAATCCTTTTTAATCCAAGAAATTTGTATAAAAAGGTGTGTGTGTATATATATATATATTCACACACATTAGAACTACAGATCTGAGAATCGATTTGGGATTGAAAGAGAAAATAGATACAAATATATAAATATATAAAATACCTCAAATACGTGTATAGTTGATTCTCTTCTCTTCTCCATTTTCTTAGATTTCTATTCTTATTTTTATAATTTAGAAAGAAAGCTGAGAAGAAGAAATGGCAAAGCTTCGCTACTTCCTCCAGAAAAATATGAGAAAAAAAGAGAGGGTTGTGCCTGAATTTATAAGAGCAATATTCAACCTCAACCGTCATATAGAAATATATTAAATCTGGACCATTGGTCCTAGGCTAACCTAACCGCCCCATATAAAGCGGTCGACCGCCCCTTCCTTGGGGTCGACCGCTCCAATATGCAGGTCGAGACCCGTGGGCCCTAGATGATTAATATATAAATGTTAATTAATTCTAATCAAATTATTTCCGTTTCGAATGCGTTTTTCGTCCATAACTTCTTCGTTTGGACTCCGATCACGAAACCCAAATTTGAAAGTTGCTCATAATTTCGCCACAGACGCAATGATGCAAGTTTCGTGGTAAAATTCCATCGTCTTTCGAAATTCCATTTTTGAAGTCTAATTAATTAACTAACTAATTAAATAGATAATGCCAAATTATGGGATGTTACATTTCACACATTGCTCCCCGTAATAAATAGTAATAAATAGAATTAAAAGCTCAATAATCGAAGAAAATCACAATATCCATTTTCGAATGATTTAAGAAATGAAGCAAAACTAAAATCATAAAAAGATTTTTGAAACCCAATCATGTGGATTCATTTTAATAGGATGAAAGTAAGACAAAAACAAATAAAAGATAAAAAATAGTGAGAATGGAAAACAGTAAATAGCTAAATCAAATTGCCAGACTAACAAAAGGAAAAAATTACCAATATCTAGGATTAAAGTGTATAGTAGGAGTGTCATCATTTTTCATCTTTTTTGTATTGTTAACGAGAGAATGATAAGAGTGTTTTTTAAAAAATATTCATGAATTGATGAGCATGACAATAAAAATGCAACGGAAAATAAAAAGGTGAGGGAAATTTATCAATCTCAATCAAAGAGATAAATTATATGGATGAAAATGAAATGTTGAAATAGACGATTGAAATTTAAATTTTAATGTAGATGGAAAATGTCAGAAGTAATAAATGGAGGAGATAACCCCAAAAAAAGTACTTCTCGAAATGATAACTAGCTTTCGTTCTTTTTAGCACTATCATATCCTACATACAGCACCATCGAATTATAAAAATAAGTTCAGGATAATTTAAATTTATCAAAATTAGCAATCAACATGCATAGAATTAGATGCATGTATGCTTGCCAAAATAAGCTTTAATAAATAAATGAACTAAAAGCTTAGATATTATAGTAAATCACAATATTTGCCAAATAATTTAAGAAATGAAACAAATGTGAAATCATAAAGAGATTTTGCAAATTCAAACGTTGTCGTACTCATTCCAATAAAGATGAATGTAAGACATAAACAAACAAAAGATAGAAATTGCGAGTGTAAAAAAGAGTGTATATCTAAATAAAATTAAATAACTAAACTAACAAAAGAAAAAATAATCAATACCAAAGTGATATAATGGAAGCTTTTATCATTTATTATCATTATATCTTTGAATTGATAAGAGATCATTTTAAAAATAATAGTTTTTAATTGATGAGAATGATAATAAAGATGCAATGGAAAATAAATATATGATAAGACATTTATTTGCCTCAATCAAATGAATAAATTATATGAATAAAGATGAGGAGTAGAAATAAACATTCAAAATTTGAAATTTAGTAGAGATGAAAAGTGTCAATAGAATGAAGGAGATAATGGTAAAAAGCTTCTTCAAATGATTGGAGTGGAATATATGATTTTATCTTGTTAATTTTTTTTCTTCAAATTTGTAAGTGCACAGTTCGCAAAAGTTCGATTGAGCGATTGATCAGAAAATCTCATAGCTGAAGTGCGTGATTTTTAGACCAATCGTAAGGTGTGTGGCTTGGGTTCCATGCATGATAGCAGTGTAGTATTGCAAATCCACATGCTTGGGCTATATGGTTGATTTTTTATTGGAATGACCTTTTGCAACACCAAACGGTGTAAAGGGAAAGTGCTATCAATAATATGGGTATACTAAGCAAAATTATGAGTATAAAAGTTTTTTTTCTTCAGTTTTGTAGGGAGCTGCCCAGCAACTTTTCAGATTCAAATAGAATTAGTATTGATTTACTTCTTCTAATCACTTCCTTTTATTGGTTTCATTGTTACGATCCTTTGTATTTAAAGTTAGTTTAATATCCAATTGATAAGATTTTGCTGTATTCTATGGTTATGGTTATTATTGCAGTAAAATGAAATTTAATTTGAAGTTTGAAAAAGTAAATAATTACAACAGAGGTAACTGAAAAATTATCACTCAAATTAAGGAGAGAAAAGGAATGTGAATGAAAATAAATAAGGAAATAATACAAATATTCATGTATTCTTATACATACATACATATATATATATACATACATATATATATATAATAGATATAATGATGAGTGAAAGAGATTTAGGATAGAAATGTTTGAACATTAATTAGAGAATTTATTTGGGAATTGAAAAAATCGAGAAGGAAAAGAATTAAGGGGCTAAGCGTAAAAATTTCACTTGAATTAAGGAGAGAAAAATGTGAAAGATTGAATTGTGTGAGTATCAATATACACTGTGTGTACATATACACACATAAACACAGTAGTGCTAACCCATGCTACGCACATGGGGTCTGCCTATAAGTTATTTTGTGAATTAGCATTTAACTTCTTAGTTATTTGAAAATGAAAACTCTCTTCCATCATTATCCGATGTAAATATGCGTTATTTTCATATATAAGTTTTAATGAGATATTGGTCCATTGCATGGAAATGCATAACATAGAATTATTTTTAAAAGAAAACATAAAGAGAGTATAACTTAGAAACTAGTAACCACCATTTGTTACGTCGATATGTTTCTAACATTTTCTATAAATGCAAAAAACGAAAGCATGTTAGATGTAATGAAAAAACACATTTAGTGCTTATTTTATGAATCACGCATATTTGTACTTATTTTTGGTGTGTTGCAACCCTGTTTCCCTCTCCCTAATACCGTAGAAAGTAATAATAAACGCAATAAAATTTGTGTGCTTTCTAACACCACGGTCATTTCACGCACAAATCAACCATCGTGTAAATTCATTTTGCACGGCGAACAACCAACGATAAATACCATTCTACACGATCATCAACCACCGAACTACGGTTGTTTAGTGGTTTATCGCCGCAGAAAATGATATCATCGTCGATTGTTCGTCATGCAAAAAAGAGTCGAAAACGACACCTTGGTAGCCCCCGTAAAAAGTTTGATATTAGGAAGAGTACAGTTTAAAGTTTTATGGTATTTTTAGCAATAATATTAGGAAGAAAAAAATGAGATGCACTTAGCATCACACTATTTTTGAGCACACGTTAATTATAATAATAATCCATTCTTGCTATAAATCTTACATAATATTCAAATTAACAAATTCAACCACATTATAGTCTTGGAGAAAATGATACGAAAATTGCTTTATTTCAGATTTTACCCAAACATTTTGATTGGTTAGTAGAGGAATTTGTGGCAGACGATCTTTGCACCTTATAACCACTATCTTCTATTAATGTTTCTTGATATCATCATTGTAAAACTTCAAATATTTTTTTCTTTTTGGGCAATAATCGTGCTTTCAAGCAGCAAAATTCATCTTTAGTGTGCTTGACACATTTTTATCTATCTGAATAGTTTAAATGATTTTCATTTTTTATCACATTAGTAATTGTAATAACCTTTCGATTGTGGAGCAAATAATTTAAGTGATGCTTTCACAAAAAAATATCCGAGAAAATATTTTTAAAAATAATGTAAAATAAAAAATGAGGAAGGTATTTTTTTCGATATATTAAAAGTATTCAAATTAAAATGGATGTATTTTATAGTTTAATTATTCGTTAAAATTAGGAAATTTTGTAAATATATCCCTTTTTGAAAACTAATGACATTTTGAAAACTATTAGAGCTAGATTAACATAAGTGCGAAACAAAACTGCGTAGTATTTGATGCATTGGTTGTTGAAATGGATGTTGAAATTTTAGCACATACTCTCGCTATGCTTTAATGGTTTAAGTATTAAAAGCTAGAGTTTAGGTTGAAGAAAGGAAGAAGAAAAGGCACATCAATTTTGTTCGTAAAAGAAGATTTGATTAGAGAAAACAATTAATTAAAATTATAGGTTGATTAATTTGTAATTTCCATTTAATTTCTATGGGAAGAATTAATTATATGATTCTCTCATTCACAATTTCTTATTAATAAAATGTTAATATTCTTTTATTCTCTTAACCAAAATAATAGTCCCTTCAACAACTCCCATTTGAAAATTATATGGTCTAATGTTAACTAAATAAATAACTTGTTATATTCCTAATATTCAATGAGTAAGAAACGATGAGTATAATTTAAAACACAAAAGATTGTACATCAGAAAATAACTTACATACCTCATATTTTTGAATGGGGCGATGCTAGAAGGCCCAAAATGTGAGGGTATGGGATGAAGCAGAAACAAACTCAAGTAAATCTTTACTTTTAGTTTGAGTGATGAAAGTTTGTAGTTTTGGGTTTGAGTATGATATCCAATTCTAATAGGATCTGAATTTTGATAATTGTGCTATGCAGATTAATTTTTTTTAATGATATGATGTGTGCGTAAAATATTTGATAGATAAACTACTGCAGTTAAATTAGTGAGTTTAATGATATTAAGCAAAATTATTAATTATTTTACATTTCCATTTATGTTGCAGGTATTACGCAGTCCAAATTGGCATTTGTGATTGCGTTTTAAAGTTGAAAAGTTTATAAAATGTTAACGTTTCCATCTAAGAACGAACCACCGTAGCTTGAATCCTTAATTTGGTCCAAGTAGTACATGCCTATAGAACATATCATGTTCAAGTAAGGTCAACCAACCTGTCTCAACCACCAGTCTTAAATTTATGTAGGAGTTTTCTGAAATATCAGCAGATGTGGGACTAAATATGAAACGGGCAACAATTGTTGTACTTTCTATTTGTGTACTTTGAAATACATCAAACCATTGCAAAAAGAAAATTGCACAAAATTTACTTAGAGATTGTATCGTTCCCTGATTAATTCTTTGAACAATCATACTATAGAGCAGGGGCGAATCCAGAGCTTTACTCGAGAGGGGTCAAATTTTGAGAGGGATCAATTTTAATATACATTTTAGTGAAAATGTGCTTAATACCATGTTAGGAAATTAACAAAACACAAAATAGTAACATCGTGTAAATTTTTGAGAAGGATCAAATGCTCATTCTGGAGCATGAGTAGATTCGCCTTTGTTGTAGGGTAAATTTTTCAGAAACTCCTTATAGTGAAATGTTACTGTTTATTTTATCAAATTCAAAAGTAAAATTTTGGAGTTAACTTTCATGAGAATATATAAAACCACATTTGTTTCCAATTAAACATGTAAAAGGCTAAAATAGACATTTTTTCATCATTTTTGAATATTAAAGCACAATCAAGGGTTATCTGTTTACAAGGAAGCCTCTTATACGGCAACGTGCACCAGGCCTGCATCACGCCCAGCTGTGCATGCATCCACTAGCTCAAATATTGCCACAACCAAACCACAAAGATGCACAAGGATCCCTAGCCGTTACAGGGAATAAATGGCACGTGGTGACAGCTCATAAAGCATAACTAATTTTCTGCTTTTAGTAATTTTCTGCTTTTAGTAATTTTCTGTTTTCAAATAAATGGTGATGACAAATTGTAGAGGCACACCTGTCCAAGGTTGTTATGCAGTGGTTTGTATCGTTTTGTTATATATACCAGTAAAGATGAATGAAAAGATATGGCTGAATGAAACTTTTCTTCAATTCTTTGTCTTCTTCCACTTCTTTTCTCCTCTAATTTCTTATTTGCAGTAAAGTTTGTTAGCTTGAGACCTTGTGCACAACAATTTGGTGCTTTCACTCTCCTCCTACCAACCATCATGACCCGTTTTGAGGAACTAGCTTCACAACTCACCAACCAGCAATCCGCCATTGATTCCATCAGCACCACCATCGCTGCCCAACAAACCTCCCTTGCCAAACAAGAAACTGCCCTCGCTGACTTACCCGACATCAAAAGCACATTAGCTGCACAACACCTAGCCATACAACAACTTACCCAAGCTATTGCAGAAATATCATCAAAATTTGCTTCTCATTCCTCTACGTCGACAGCCTCACCCCCTCCAAATCCACCATAATTCTTTGTTCGGCAACCAGCCCCTCCCCCTCCTCTACTTACAACCCCTATCAACAACCAACATAACCCCACACCAATCCACATATGCTCCCCAAAATGTGAACTCACAAAATTCGACGGCTCCAACCCTTTTGATTGGATATTCCAAGCCGAAAGGTTTTTCAAATATCACTCAACCCCCGACGAATATCGCATAGAGTTAGCTAGTTTTTATATGACGGGCCAAGCCTTAACTTGGTTCCAATGGATGTATAACAACCACCAACTATCCTCTTGGCCATCCCTTACTCAAGCCATCGAAAATCGCTTTGGACCATCCCCTTTCATCAGTCCACAAGCATCACTTTTCAAACTCCGACAAACAACATCGGTCGACGAATATCAATCAAACTTTGAAACTCTCTCCAATCGAATAACTAACCTTCCTCCCGACGCCATATTGCATTGCTTCCTCTCCGGCTTAAAACCACAAATCCGAAACGAAGTTCAGCCCCACAATCCCACCACCATCACCAATGCAATTGCCCTTGCTAAGCTTATCGAACACAAATTCAATGACACCAAACAATTTTTCAGTAAAACCATTGCTAACCGAAACAATCCTCCGCTTCTTACCAATCATTCCCCTCTTCTTGCCCTTCCGCCAATCCCAAACCCTACTTCAAACCCTACTGCCAATTACCCAATCTGCCGATTAACCCAAACCAAGCTCCAAAATCATAAAGCGCAAGGTCTCTGCTATCACTGCGATGAGAAATATTCTTTCGGCCACAAATGTTCAACAAAACACGCACTGCTGCTCCTCCCAGATGACAACGAAGACAATTAGGACGTGGACACTCCGAACAGTTCCCAAACAGCGGAACACGCTATCTCCTTCCATGCTTTGGTCGGCTCCTCACATCCAAGATCTATCAGGTTAGAAGCCGTCATCAACAAAAAAACCATCTCAATTCTCGTAGACTCCGGAAGCTCTCATAATTACATACATCCAAAGGCGGCGCGATTTCTGAACCTCCAGATTGAAAGCACGCCTGAATTTCATGTGACCGTGGGCAACGGAGAAAAGCTTCGCTGCCTTGGAGCCTGCCGTCGTGTATTGGTACATATCGGTATTTATGAATTTTACCCTGATTTTCTCTTACTTCCAATTTCTAGAGCTGATGCTGTTTTCGGCATTGAATGGCTACAAAGTCTTGGGCCTATCACTGTTGATCACAAAAAAATGACAATGGAATTTGACTATCAGAATAAACATATAATATTAGTGGGCCAAAATTCTAGTGACAGCCCATCAGAAATCTCGGTTCAGCAATTGAAAAGAATTCAATCCACTACTTCTTTCAACTGCTACTTTCATTTGGAATTGATAACAGCCCCAGATTACCCCACTGCTTCTAACATTTTATCCGTACACCCTGACATCTCCACGCTATTAAACCAGTACCCAGACCTCTTTCTCAAACCAACCACCCTTCCACCGCATCGTGACCACAACCACCATATTAATCTACAACCAAATTCCCAACCCGTCAACGTTAAACCATACCGCTACCCATACTTTCAAAAAAATGAAATCGAAACACAAGTCCGCGAGATGCTCAACTCCAAATTAATACAACCATCCACTAGTCCATTTTCTTCACCCGTTCTACTTGTCAAAAAAAAAGATGGTTCATGGCGCTTTTGCGTTGACTATAGAGCTTTAAATGCAATTACGATCAAGGATCGATTTCCTATACCGACCGTGGACGAATTACTTGATGAATTACACGGCGCAACGTATTTTTCTAAATTAGACTTGCGTAGTGGCTATTTCCAAATCCGACTACATCCACCCGACATCCCCAAAACTGCCTTCCGAACCCACAAAGGTCATTACGAATTCCTTGTAATGCCTTTCGGACTCACCAACACACCGTCTACATTTCAAGCGACAATGAATGACATCTTCCGCCCCCACCTTCGAAAATTCATCTTAGTTTTCTTTGATGATATCCTTATTTATAGAAGTTCATGGGAAGCACACCTTTCTCATCTTAAAACTACATTGGGTATCCTAACCATCCATCAATTCTATGCTAATGTTTCAAAATGTGTATTCGGACACAAGGAATTATTTTATTTGGGCCACATAATCTCACAACAAGGCGTACGCGTCGACCCTGCAAAAATCGAAGCGATAATAAATTGGCCGATTCCATCAAATTTAACAGCAGTCAGAGGATTCCTTGGCCTCACAGGATATTATCGACGTTTTATTAAAGGGTACGCCCAACTTGTTACCCCAATCACTGATTTACTAAAGAAACACGTGGATTTCCATTGGCCTCAGCAATCAAATACTGCATTCACTACCCTCAAAACTATTGTCACCTCCACACCAGTACTTTCCCTTCCTGATTTTACCAAACCATTCGACATTCACACCGACGCCTCTGCCACTGCCTGCGGTGCTGTCCTCTCCCAATCTGACCATCCGATAGCCTTCCATAGTCAACGCCTCCCCTCTCGCCTGCTCACTGCCTCAGCATACGCACGGGAAATGTTCGCTATCACTTCCGCAGTGCAAAAGTGGCGCCACTACCTCTTGGGCCGACAGTTTACAATCACAACCGACCATCAGAGCCTCCGTCAACTCCTCACTCAGACTATTCAAACACCGGAGCAACATAAGTGGTTATCCAAACTCCTCGGATTTGACTTTGTGATTCGTTTCAAACCAGGTAAAGACAATAGCGTCGCAGATGGATTGTCTAGATGGACATCGGAAGCAATTATGGTTGCTCTATCTTGTCCGACAATGGATTTCACCTCACGCATACGTGATGCTCTGCAAAATGACCCTGAAACACAACGCATTGTTGCTGCAGCACACAATTCCAGTTCGGCCTCCTCTCCGTATGTGTTTCGCGATGGTCTTCTTTTCCGTGGTACTCGCCTTTTCATCCCTTCAGATTCTGCTCTACAATGTGACATTATTACAGCATTCCATTCATCGAAAGTTGGAGGACATTCGGGTATTAAGGCTACAACAGCAAGAGTTTCGAGTAATTTCTACTGGCCAAATCTTCAGCGCACCATCCAAGAATTCGTCCAGGCCTGTGATGTTTGCCTTCGGGCTAAACCAGAGAACACGGCTGTGAAGGGACTCCTCCAACCCCTTCCTATACCACATCAAATATGGGAAGACATTTCTATGGACTTCATCACCCACCTTCCCCCTTCGTCCGGGAAAACATGCATATGGGTCATCGTGGACCGTCTCTCAAAATATGCTCATTTTTGTGCTTTACCAACCTCGTTCAATGCCACTCAATTGGCTTCATATTTTATACAAGAGTATGTCCGTCTCCACGGCTTTCCGAAATCAATAGTTTCCGATCGGGATCGGATCTTCATGAGTCAATTTTGGAGAGAGATATTCCGTCTTCATGGCACGTCACTCAAAATGAGTAGTGCTTATCACCCGCAAAGCGATGGCCAAACGGAGGTGGTAAATCGGTGTTTGGAGACGTATTTGCGGACCGTTTGTGGCGACTTACCCTCGAAATGGTCAAAATTCCTACCTTGGGCCGAATATTGGTATAACACATGTAAACGCTCTTCGACCAGCATGTCACCATACCAAGCTGTTTACGGCCGACCACCACCCACTATCTCCGATTACATCCTTAATAACACACACTCTCCAGATGTAAAAGAGTGGGCACAAGGAAGAGATGAATTATTGCATACCCTTAAACATAACCTGCAACGTGCTCAAGCAAGAATGAAGAGTCAAGCGGATCAACACCGTCAAGACAAAGAGTTTTCCGTCGGTTCATGGGTTTATGTCAAACTCCAACCGTATCGCCAACTTTCCATCCGCCACACTCAACACAAACTATCAAAAAAGTATTTTGGTCCATTTCAAATCGTCGAGCGCATCGGACCCGTGGCTTACAAATTGCTGCTTCCACAAGAAGCTCGACTGCACCCCGTCTTCCACATCTCACTGCTCAAATACTGCCCCAGTCCACAGCATGCGGTTCCGACCCCTCTACCCCCAGAGATCATCTCAGCTAACAGACATGCTGACCTTGAGGACAAGGTCATTCTCCTAGGAGGGGATATTGATACGGCAACGTGCACCAGGCCTGCATCACGCCCAGCTGTGCATGCATCCACCAGCTCAAATATTGCCACAACCAAACCACAAAGATGCACAAGGATCCCTAGCCGTTACAGGGAATAAATGGCACGTGGTGACAGCTCATAAAGCATAACTAATTTTCTGCTTTTAGTAATTTTCTGCTTTTCAAATAAATGGTGATGACAAATAGTAGAGGCACACCTGTCCAAGGTTGTTATGCAGTGGTTTGTATCGTTTTGTTATATATACCAGTAAAGATGAATGAAAAGATATGGCTGAATGAAACTTTTCTTCAATTCTTTGTCTTCTTCCACTTCTTTTCTCCTCTAATTTCTTATTTGCAGTAAAGTTTGTTAGCTTGAGACCTTGTGCACAACAGCCTCATTTTTTAACTAATTTATTATTTTCATTAAAGTCTAATACCTTTTTACCTTTTTTGATTTCATCTATTCACAGCTAAATGCAGGAGGAAACATGTGATTTCTTAAAAAGGTAAAATCATTTTTTAATCTGATTTCATCCATATAGTAACAAATTGTTTATTGGGCTTTATTACATATTCCATGATGATTTATTTGGAGATGAAAAATGTGATAGTTAGTATGCCTAGGCTATATTGTTATGTAATAAATTCTAACATTTTCTAGTATATGTACTTTTCACGTGTACATTGTTGCACTTCTACATGAATATCAGGTGTAGAATTGGTTTTGTATCTTAATGAATGGTTAGATTGTTACTGTCACACATATTAATTAATATATTCAAGTTCTCTGTATTTATTGGTGTAGGAAAACAAATCGACTTCCATGAGGTGCATCCATGTAAAAAGGAATGATAAGTGAAGATGTCATGTATTTTTTTTAGGAAAAGTGCTAATTGTTATATTAAATAAAGAATATTGTTGTTTCTTACTTTATGTCACATAAACTTTATTTGAAGATGGCATGTATTTTTCTCGTAGGTTTTATTTCTCTTTGATTTATGTGAGCCATATGTGATTTTAGTTTAAGTTTCTAGCCGGAAAAAATTCAGGTGAAACCAACCTTTGGTTGTCTATAATTCTTATACAAAGATGATTTAATTCTTGATTTACTTTGTTTTATGATCACATTCAATAGATTTAAATTACAAGTACTTCATGCAGGTCAAGTTGTTGATGGGAAATGTTGATCACTATGCCGATATTTTGAAACTGATCACTCGGATGGAGGTATAATTTTGTTTTGTTTGCTATTTCTTTTTGGATGTTTGATCTACTTGCTATCTTAATGTAAGTTTTGTATATGCTACATCGTGCTGTGAACTGGTCCATCATTTAATATTTGGCTCCATTTCAAAATAACACTAGAGCTTTAGCATCATTACAAAATAATATGGAAGCTCCAACTCCAGCTCCATAAGGGCATCTTCAGTAGCTTTAGCCTTGAATGTTCAGGGCACTGAATATGCAGAGTTGAAACTTGTAGAAAACCTCAATAACCAGCAGTCCATTTGACGGACGCCTAGCATTTGACGCCCATTAAATGGTGGACCCCTAGCTCTTACAAAATTATTAAATTAGGTTTTATTAAATTATTTTAATAAATCTGTGCGCCCATTAAATGGACGCCTAATGTTAGGCGTCCATTTAATGAGCGTTGGACGTCTAACACCGAGCATCCGTTAAATGAGCGCTCAGTTCCAATTCAGTTTCCTAAACTGAATACTGAATATTACCCTTAATATTTAGTGTCAGTTACGTTGTTGGGAAGTAAATGTTGAACAATTGAGCTGATTGTTATTGGAGATGCTCCAAGAGGTTCTTGAATCCACTATATGCACTTGAAGATCCTCCTGGCATGTGATATTTTTTTTTAAACATATACAGTGATGTTCATGCTCTTATAATAAACCTAACATGTATAGTAGAAAGCATTTAATGAAAGCTTCACTGTTCTTTAACTTTGATGCCCCATACTTGCAATTGCATATGAATACCTGGAGACCTGACAAACTGCTTTGAGGTTCGATTTTCCTGTATATACATATTTCATATTTTCACCAAATCATGCAACTCCAACTAATTATATGTTTAATCATCTTTCATAACAACTTCAAAACATTTTTTTAACTGTTAAGTGGATATGGATGGTCAGCACTTGTTTACTACCGTGAGTTAATAAGATGGATGAAAACTAAACATAATTTTGTGCCATGGAGAGAGTACTTTGAATATGAACTCTTTATATAGTGCAAAATCCTTAGTTTTGTGAATGCTCAGATTATACACAGCAATTTTCCTTTCATTGGGTTACTTTACTGTTTTATGATGCTAGTATGTGGTACATTTTTGATGGAAATTTGTACGATTGCCTTTTCCAAGTGATGCTGAGAGTAGAACAGTGAACTGAATGCAAAAGGAATAGAAGTGATGACGCAGCGGATAATTCAAAATGATCTTCAATCGACGTAAATAGCAATCTGTGGATTGATGGATACTGAAATGCCCGAATTCGTTGATCCGAAGATGCCGAACTCTAGCTATCTCTGACTCGTTGATCCGAAGATACCGGGAAAGAGATCTACGATTCTTCGACGTTGATCTTGCGCACAAGATACCGTGAATCGGCTTCAACAAACGATGATCCGAGCGCACTCGAATGACGTAAGTGGAGATAGGAGATACACTCGACTACCAATTGAAATTGAGAGCAACAAGCTAACAAAAGAGAATTTTATTCAATATTCAACAACCTTTACAAATGACTTCACTTGCCTATTTATAGGCTACAACACACCAACACAGAAAAATACAAGTCATAAGTCGGCAACCGACTTATCACATCTCCGACTTAACATAAGTCGCATACTATTTACAACACAGTTCAGAAAAAGTTTAAAAATTACAAGTATTTAGGTCGGTTCCGACTTAAAAAAATATTCACGCGACTTATAAGATCATCACCGACTTAAGCTAAGGTCGTTTGCGACCTTCCTCCTTGTTTCTTCATTCGCGACTTAGATGAAATCAACGAAAGTCGTTCGCGACTTAAGGGATAGCTCGGCAAAGGAATAGCTCGGCAACGCCTTCATCTTCTTTCGCGACTTAAGGGATAGCTCGGCACGACTTAATGGAAGCTTATCTCGGCAACGATTTAGGGTTAGGTCGGAGCTTGCGACTTTGGGAAGAGGTGTTAGGTCGTAGCTCGGCATGGAGGTGAGAGATAGGTCGGCAATTGGGGTGGTAGGTCTACGGTCTTGTGTAGGTCGGCAATTGGAACGGTTGGCAATTGGGGATAGGTCGGAGCTTCTGGTTAGGTATGCTGCTTCATCATCCTCCCCTTGTTGACAAAAATTCAACCTCGAATTTGTACTTCTCTCTTTTTCAACAAGTTCATCTCCATGGTACGGAAACAAATGTTTAACGTTGAAAACGTCAGCAGTGTGAATGTGATCTGGCAACTTTAACTGATAAGCATTGTCATTGATTTTCTTCAAGATTTCTACTGGTCCAATCTTTCGAGCTTTCAACTTGTTGTAAGTCCCAACTGGAAAACGATCTTTCGTCAATACCGCGTAAACAAAATCACCTTCTTTGAAGACTACACTCCTTCGTTTCTTATCCGCCATTTGTTTGTACTTCTCATTTGTCTTTTCCAATCGTTCCTGAACGATTCTATGGCACTCCGTCAACCCTTCAACAAAATCAGCAGCTTTCTTAACTGTCTTCTTTGATTGTGGTATTATCGTTAAATCCAACGGGCCCTTCGGTAAGCTCGAATAAACAATCTGGAATGGACTGAACCCAGTACTTCGATTCACAGCATGATTATGGGCAAATTCTGCCTGACATAACTTTACATCCCAACTCTTTAGATTATCTTGAACAAGACACCTCAACAAGTTTCCCAACGATCGATTAACCACCTCCGTTTGTCCATCAGTTTGCGGATGATAAGCACTACTGAACTTCAGCTTTGTTCCCACCATTTTCCACAAACTCAACCAAAAGTGACTCAGAAATCGAGTATCTCTATCCGACACAATAGATTCTGGCAATCCATGAAGTCGATAGATCTCCTTGAAAAACAACTGAGCAACATGAACAGCATCTGCCGTTTTCTTACAAGCAATAAAGTGTGCCATTTTCGAGAATCTGTCCACCACCACATATATGGAATCGTTACCACGCTGCGTTCTCGGCAATCCCAACACAAAGTCCATACTCACATCAACCCATGGTTTAACTGGTACAGGTAATGGCATATATAAACCCGCATTAGTCGCAGTGCCTTTCGAAACCTGACAAATATGACAACGCTCCACAAACCTTTCCACCTCTTTCCTCATCGATGGCCAAAAGTAGGATTGTGAAATCAACTGTAAGGTACGATCTCTACCCACATGGCCTTCTTCATGTAGTTCTTTAACAATCTTCATTCTCAAGCTACAGTCTGGGATGCACAAACGATTTCCCTTAAACAGAAAACCATCCACCAACACAAATTCATCCGTATTTCCTTCCTTTACCTTTTCAACAAATTTCTTAAAATAAGAGTCTTCTGCAGTCTGCTCCGGCAATAATTCAAAACCAGTCACCTCAACTTTCATTGTTGTCAACAAATGACTCCTTCTACTTAAAGCATCAGCCATACGATTTGTCACCCCTGACTTGTGTTTAACAACAAAAGTAAACTGTTGCAGATATGCAATCCACGATGCATGTCTTGCTGAAATCTTGTCTTGCCCTTGTAAATGCTTCAATGCTTCATGATCAGTATACAGAACGAACTCCTTCTGAAATAGATAGTGTCTCCAGTGTTTAATAGATTGCACAACCGCATAAAACTCCACATCATATGTACTGTATCGCATCTTCGCTCCTGACAACTTCTCACTGAAATAGGCAATTGGACGCCCCTTCTGACTCAACACCCCTCCAATCCCAACCTTGGATGCATCAGTATGTAGTTCAAACACCAACTGAAAATCAGGTAGCACTAAGATTGGTGCGGACGTCAGCAATTCCTTGATTTTTCCAAAAGCAATCCCTGCTTCCTCTGACCATGAAAACTGTTTGCCTTTCATACAATCTGTAACAGGCGCCATCACACTACTAAAGTGTGGGATAAACCTTCGATAAAATGAAGCCAACCCATGAAAACTACGAACTTCCGTTATCGTCTTGGGCTGTGGCCAGTTTCTGATCGCCTCAACTTTACTTTGGTCAACCTGTATTCCTTTCTCTGAAACAACATACCCCAGAAATAAAACACTATGCGTCATGAACACGCATTTCTTCGTTGCAGCATAGAATTGTTCTCGTCGCAATACCATCAGCACTTCTCTAAGATGATTCAAATGTTCCTCTGGACTCCCACTGTAAATAAGAATATCATCGAAATACACCACCACGAATTTTCCAATGAACGGTCGAAAAATCTGATTCATCACCCTCATGAAAGTACTTGGTGCATTGGATAAACCAAATGGCATGACTAACCATACGTATAGACCCTCCCTGGTTTTAAAAGCAGTCTTCCACTCATCTCCTGGTCTGATACGAATTTGATGATATCCGCTCTTCAAATCAATCTTAGAAAAGATAGTAGCTCCGCTTATTTGATCCAACAAGTCATCCAACCTCGGCATTGGAAATCTATATCTCACGGTAATTTTATTCAATGCTCGACTGTCAGTGCACATCCTCCACGTCCCATCCTTCTTGGGTACCAATAAAGCTGGTACAGCACAAGGACTCAGGCTCTCCTGCACACGCCCCTGTTCAAGCAATTCCTCTACCTGCCTCCGCAATTCTTCATGTTCCTTCGGACTCATTCGATAATGTGGTCTGTGTGGTAATACAGCACCGGGAACAAGATCTATCTGATGTTGTATATCCCTCAACGGTGGCAACTCCGTTGGTAACTCATCTGGAAATACATCGTCAAATTCTTTCATAACTGGTTTAACTTCTTCTGGAATTTCAATCTCTTCACTGCTTTCTCGTCCAATCAACAAGAATACTTCCGGTTCTTCTTCAACTTCTTTAACAAACTCCTTCAAAGTCAATAAAGTTTTCAGCTCTTCGATTTCCTCCACTTTGTTTTCTTCCTGTTGGCGTTTCTTCGGAACCAGAGTAATCTTTGTACCTTCGAACATGAAACTGTAACTGTTGGTCCGTCCATCATGTTGTACTGCTCTATCAAACTGCCACGGTCTTCCCAGCAACAAATGACAAACGTCCATATCTACAACGTCACACCAGATTTCATCTTTGTATTTCTGCCCAATTGAAAACTTCACACAAGCTCTACGTCCAACTTTCACTTCACCACCCTTCCTCAACCAAGCTAACTTGTACGGTTTAGGATGTTTCTCAGTTTTCAACTCCAACTTCTTCACTGCTTCTGTAGAGATAATATTATCGCAACTCCCAGCATCAATAACAAATTTACAAACTCTTCCCAGAATAGTGCATGTAGATTGAAAGATATTGTTCCTCAACCAACTACTTTCCTCCTCTTGCTTCGGTGTTAAACAACTTCTCCTCATCATTAATGCATACCCGTCATCTCCCGACAGTAAATCTTCCTCCTCAACTGGTAAAGAATTAGAACATTCAGCTTCTTCATCCTCATCCTCAACCTCAGCAATCATTGCTCTCTTCTTTGGCTTTGGACACTCATTGCTTTTATGACCCAACTCCTGACAGTTGTAACATTTGAAACCGTTGTTAATCTTTGCCTTCTCAACCTCCTTCGCCACTGGTTTACTGATAGGTTTAGACATATTAGAACTTCCACCAACACCCTTCACTTGATTATTGGAATTCGTAAACACACCACCTCCTCGTCGTCCCTGCTTCTCCCAAGCCAACGCTTTCTGATGTGCTTCCGCCACAGATCTTGGATCGAACATATTAACTATATCCTGGATCTGCATTCTCAATCCCCCAATGAATCTAGATGTCAGCTGCTCTTCCGTTTCCATAATATCATTTCTCGCAATAAGCTGGTAAAACTCGTCCGCATAATCATTAACAGTCTTTGTGCCCTGCCTCAAGTTCTGCAAACGTTGATACATCAAAGATTGATAATTGTAAGGTAAGAACGTTGCTTTCATCAATTTCTTCATTTTCTCCCAAGATTCAACTTTTGACTTCCCCATTCGTTCACGGGTAAGTTTAGTTTGCTGCCACCATGCCAAAGCTCTACCCCTCAACCTTGTAGCAACCAACTTCACTCTACGACGTTCTGGAACTTCTTTGAAATCAAAAATTTCTTCAACATTAGCCATCCAATCCAAAAACTCCTCAGCCTGCATACCACCTTTGAATTCTGGAATTTCTGTCTTCATCCCAGATTCCCACTTGTGATCGTATTCCGACTGATTCCTTCCTCGTCCACGTCCTCGTCCATGAACACTACCACCATCATACTCTTCTTCACAATCCGATGTATATCGATGTCGATCCTGACCACCAACATCTCTACCACCATCACGTCTTTCACCAACATTTCTACGATCCACATTTCTCCGATCTCGATCAGTCACATTTCTATCACGACCTCGATCATCAACATTTCGATCACAATCTCGATCCACGCTTCTATGATCACTATCAACACTTCTCTCTCGATTTGAATGTGGTGAAATTCTACTTCTTCCATGGCTCGACTCAGGTGAAACCCTTCTCTGATTTTGACTCATTTCCAACATCATCCTCTCTAATCGACCAATCCCTTCCGTAAGCTTCTCATTGAAATTCTCGTTGATTCGTTGCTCCATTTCGTCGGCCTCTTCTCTTCCGTATAAAGCATTAATATTGCGATGACGTTGAACTCGTCTTGGCGGCATGATTGAATCCTTCCCAAACACTTCAACAAATTCACACTTCAAGTTTCAAACACCTTTCGAACTTTGATCCAAAATGAAATGGATCGAAACTCCAACTTTGTTGCAAAAATATGATGAACACGATGAACACAACTTCGACACTTCAAATTCTCGGCTCCAAGACTCGATTTAGCTATGATTGGATAAAACAAGCTCCGATACCAAACTGACGCAGCGGATAATTCAAAATGATCTTCAATCGACGTAAATAGCAATATGTGGATTGATGGATACTGAAATGCCCGAATTCGTTGATCCGAAGATGCCGAACTCTAGCTATCTCTGACTCGTTGATCCGAAGATACCGAGAAAGAGATCTACGATTCTTCGACGTTGATCTTGCGCACAAGATACCGTGAATCGGCTTCAACAAACGATGATCCGAGCGCACTCGAATGACGTAAGTGGAGATAGGAGATACACTCGACTACCAATTGAAATTGAGAGCAACAAGCTAACAAAAGAGAATTTTATTCAATATTCAACAACCTTTACAAATGACTTCACTTGCCTATTTATAGGCTACAACACACCAACACAGAAAAATACAAGTCATAAGTCGGCAACCGACTTATCACATCTCCGACTTAACATAAGTCGCATACTATTTACAACACAGTTCAGAAAAAGTTTAAAAATTACAAGTATTTAGGTCGGTTCCGACTTAAAAAAATATTCACGCGACTTATAAGATCATCACCGACTTAAGCTAAGGTCGTTTGCGACCTTCCTCCTTGTTTCTTCATTCGCGACTTAGATGAAATCAACGAAAGTCGTTCGCGACTTAAGGGATAGCTCGGCAAAGGAATAGCTCGGCAACGCCTTCATCTTCTTTCGCGACTTAAGGGATAGCTCGGCACGACTTAATGGAAGCTTATCTCGACAACGATTTAGGGTTAGGTCGGAGCTTGCGACTTTGGGAAGAGGTGTTAGGTCGTAGCTCGGCATGGAGGTGAGAGATAGGTCGGCAATTGGGGTGGTAGGTCTACGGTCTTGTGTAGGTCGGCAATTGGAACGGTTGGCAATTGGGGATAGGTCGGAGCTTCTGGTTAGGTATGCTGCTTCATCAAGTGACCATCGATCAGGCTGTAGTGCAAGTTGTGGCTTGTTGAAAAATGAAATTATCTGGTATTAATTTCCATTAATATGAAGCCAGAAAGGTACAGGATAAAAATCAAAATTTTGAATTTAATTTTACTTTTTGACGTCAACTTATCAACGTTGGCTAAATTTGCAGAATAGACTGTATACTTTTGAACCTTTGTATAATTAGGTTCTCAATTGTTATGGATATTATAGTATGATGCAGCAGTCAATTTTTATGATCATATGTCAGTTCCACTAATACATATTTCCAAACTAATCTATTAAATGAGATGCATATTTAAACAGTATCAATTGAGTTAAAGTTCACCCAAAGTTGAAATTTTGGTGAGTAGGGAATATTAGATGAGATCAAATTTTTTTCCTATCTCAAATTCCTTGTTCCGGTTTTCCCCTTTTAATACTTATTATCGTAATTTTATTATCATGTGAGACTCACTTCATCACATTGAAGATTGATAATTTGTTGATCAATGACTGAAAGCAAGTGGGCACATGAGACATGTAGGTTGAGGAGAAGATTGTTGCGATAATGATCTAAAACAGGACGTTTCTAGAATTCTATCACGAAAAGTGTACAGTAAAGGAGGAATATGGTATAGATGCAACATTTTTAGTATTTTTGATAAAAATAAAATTTTAAACAAAAACATGTATAGGAATTGTTCTTTTACATTTTATTCAATTTATAGACATTCCTTTATTATTAATATAAATATTTTTATTATTGATACGGGTTAATTAGGCCTTAGCTTCCAAAAAAAAGTAAAACATGTTCACTGCTTGCTATGAGCAATAACTGGATAAAAAACTATTATACTTGAAAGAGATGCAAATGGTTGTTTGAAATTTAATTTGTTTATGGTTTTATGTTTGGAAGTAATGACATTTTCAAAATGATTCATATTTTTATGGGGTATCAAGAAATGGTTTTAGGATTTTCAAATAATTTTTGGGCTCTGATGCACTACCGGCTAATTAGTTTTTTTGGAATTGAATAAAGGTCGGTTCAGTTGCATATTGTATTTCACAGGTTTATTGTTTATCTTAGAGAAATGTATAATATTTGGTTAATACATGTTGAATATGAAAGAAAGCAGAGCTTATTAAAACATTTTTTCAGTCTGGTAATGTATCGATATTCTCTATATAATAGCATCTTTAGCAGGATGTTGATTTATGGGTTGAGAATTAAATTTCAATTGAGAAAAGATTGCAAAATTGATTTTATTGATATTAATCTTCAATCCAATACAATACAGAAAACGATGACTTTATATAAAAAACAATATATGGACCGAAAGCCCATCCAGCTAATCTAGCAATCCAAACCAAGAGAAGCAAAAGACGGTGACCATTGATCTGTGTGAACGGTTGAGATAGATCAAAAGATATCTGCAGCGGATTACAAAACTAACACACTTCAGTTGGTACCGCTAATATTCCCCCTCAAACCAAACTAGGGTTTCCTTTCTCCTTCGTCTTTCATGGCGACTGAGAAAATACCCAAATCTTCACGAAATCTGGCGAAGTTTTTAGATGAAATAGCCTTCGTTAAGACATCCGCACGTTGATAGAACGAGGGAATGTGTTGAATGAGAAGCTTTCCCTTCCCTGTTTGCTCACGAACGAAGTGTAGATCGACTTCAAAATGCTTCGATCGTGAGTGTTGGGTAGGATTCATAGACAATGATATTGTGTTGAGGTTATCAACCCAGATAGTTGGCTTTCTCTTTGGCTCGAGCCCTAGCTCTTTTAGCAAAGCTTCAATCCAAATAATTTCAGCGGTAGCACCGGCTACGGCTCTATACTCGGCCTCCGTGCTAGATCTGGAGATGGTGGCCTGCTTTTTGCTGCACCATGAAATGAGATTGCTGCCCAGATATACACAATAACCAGTGATAGATCTTCTATCATCCACGTCGTTGGCCCAGTCAGAATCACTGTAAGTTCGTAAATATAAGTTGCTTGAAGGTGTGAGTCTTAACCCATAGTTGATAGTCCCTTTAATGTATCTTAATATGCGTTTAACGGCACACCAATGTTCTCCTGTCGGGGCTTGCATGTACTGACATACTTTGTTAACACTAAAACTTATGTCTGGTCTAGTGATAGTGGCATACTGAAGGGCACCCACTATGCTTCTGTATTGCTTGATATTCTCTATAGATTCACCTTTATTTTTGCTAAGTTGATGGTTACTGGTCATAGGAGTAGCAATAGCTTTTGCATTATTCATATTGGCCCTGACTAGTATATCTGACATGTATTGTCTTTGTGATAAAATGATGCTAGAGTCTTCCTGTCGTTGAATTTGTATGCCTAGGAAGTAGTTAGCTTCACCCATATCCTTTATAGCAAAATGATTGTCTAAATGTTTTATGACAAGCTCAATTTCCTGTTGATCATCTTCTGTGATGAGTATGTCATCAACGTAGACTAGTATATAAATGATGTTTCCATTCTTTCTTCTGGTATATAATGAGTTGTCAGATATAGTAACATTGAAACCAAGTTTTACCAATATGCTTTTCAGTTTGTCATACCAAGCTCTTGAAGCTTGCTTTAAACCATATATGGCCTTGTGTAGCTTGCATACTTGATTGCTATTTTCATTGTTGTAACCCTTTGGCTGTTGCATATACACCTCTTCGACTAAGTCTCCATTTAAAAAAGCATTCTGTACATCCAGTTGTCTAATTTTCCATTGTTTGTGCAAAACTATAGTCAATATGATTCTTATAGTGGCTGGTTTAATGACTGGAGAGAAAGTCTCTTTGAAGTCAAATCCAAATTGTTGAGTATAACCTTTTGCTACCAGTCTGGCTTTGTGTTTGATAACATTTCCATTAGCATCTCTTTTGATCTTATAAGTCCATCTTCTTCCCACTATATTTTTGTGTTTGGATGGATCAACTAGGCTCCATGTTTTATTTTTAATTAAAGCCCCATACTCCTCATCCATAGCTTTTCTCCACTTAGTGTCTTTAACAGCAGAGTCATATGATGTTGGTTCAATTTCATCAATCTGAGATTATAAACTTTGGGTTTGAAAATCCCACTTTTAGATCTTGTGACCATGGGATGTTGGATGATGCCTGGCTGTTGTTCATGAGCTTCAGTATTGGCTTCAGTGGTTGTGTCTATACTGTCATGACTTTGTAGTGTATCTCTATCTTGTTGCTCATTGTTTTGCTGTGTGTCTGTTTGTTGTTCATCATGTGCTGGGTTATAAGTGGTTTCTTGTATGTAGTGGTCATTTTGACTTTCTGTAGATCTCCTTTCAGTATGAGTTTCAGCATTGAACCACTCTGATAAATCTGGGATGCCACCATTGTTGGCTTTATTAATATTAGTGCTTTGTATGTGTTTCTCCTTTTCTGCAAAAGGAAAAACATGTTCATTAAAAACAACATGCCTTGAAATGTATATTCTGCCTTTATCATCTAGACATATATATCCTTTTTGGTTATGAGCATACCCTAAAAAGGTGCATTTGCTAGATCTTAGGCTTAATTTGTGCTTATTGTAGGGTCTAAGATAGGGAAAACATAGGCATCCAAAAGTTTTTAAATAATGATAATTTGGTTTTGAAGAGAATAATTTTTCAAAAGGAGAAATTTGGTTTAACACCCTTGTAGGCATTCTATTAATAAGATATACAGCTGTAGTGAATGCTTCTCTCCAATATTTCATTGGCAAACTTGCCTGTGATATGAGTGTTAATCCAGTTTCTACTATGTGCCTATGTTTTCTCTCAACTAACCCATTTTGTTCTGATGTGTGTGGACAAGTTAATCTATGAATGATCCCCTTTTGATTAAAAAAATCTTTCAAAGTCTTGAACTCACCCCCACCATCAGTTTGAAAAAATTTCACACTGCTATTAAATTGGTTTTCAACACAAGTGATAAAATGCTTTATAGCACTGCAAGCATCAGATTTAGCTTTCAAGAAGTATATCCAAGTATACCTGGTATGAGCATCAACTAGAGATAAATAATACTTGTCTCCTTTTGTCGACATGTGTGGTGATGGTCCCCACAAGTCTGCTGCAATAAGCTCCAATGGCTTTTCATAGATAGTTTCAGAAACTTGAAAAGGTAATTTATGACTTTTACCAATTTGACAATGCGAGCAAATATATGAGTTGTTTAAAAAAGAGACAGAAATTTTATTTTCATTCAGAACTTGTTTAACTACATCATAACTACGGTGCCTTAGTTTGCAATGCCATGAATGGAATACATCACTGATTTCTTTATGATTCACACTAGTGTTATTGCACCACACAGCATTATTACAATTGTTCTTGGGTCTCATATTGCAGAATTTGTATAGACCTTGGTCCAGCCTACCCTGTAATAATATATTTTTGTTTAGTAAATCTCTAACTAGGCAAACTTTGGGGTGAAACTCAAAATACACTTTGTTTTCCCTAGAAAATTGAGAGACACTGATTAAGTTCTTTTTGATACTTGGCACTCTCAATAAATTATTGAGATAGAGTAGCCTCGTACCTTTTATAGTGCCTGCCCCTATATGTGATATATTTGCAGTTTCACCATTACCCATTAAAACTGAATTGTTACCTGTGTAGCTTTTGCTGCCTAAATTGAGATTTTGTAAGTTGTTGGTAAGGTGGTTAGTTGCCCCTGAGTCTGGAAACCATTCAGCTGTGTTAATATCATCAGCTTTATCTGCATCATCTCATGTATTGTCATTATTCCTTGATTGATTGTTGTTTTGAACCATGTTAGCTGTTGGTTGCCTGCTGGTTTGACCTTGCTGTGCTGGGTTGTAGTCCTCTTTGAATCTGAAGTAGCATTTATTCGCCATGTGACCAAACTTTTCACAAATTTGGCATTTTACTCTATTGTTGTTAGAAAATCTTCCCCTACCCCTTCCTCTTTGAGTGTTGCCCCCTCTTGCGTTGGGAGTGGACTGATTGATTCTTTGGTTTTTATTTTTTGTTGTGGCAAAATTTGCAGAATAATCTTCTTGCATGAGTTTCCTTTGTTCGACTCTCCCTTCATGTGCAAGGAGGGCTGAGTAAACATAATCTGGATTGGGTAGGATTGGTTGTGTGGCAATGAAGGTCACTAAAGATTCATAATCTTGATCAAGACCGTTGGTAATGATGAGAATCTGTTCGCTGTTCGAAATTTCGTGGCCAACAGCTTTTAGCTTGTCACACAGGTTCTTGATCTTGGCAAGGTACTCTCTCATGCTTGTATCTCCTTTTCTACAATTCTGTAATTCTCGTCTATAGCGCATAACCCTTGCTGCAGATTGAGAACTGAAAGTTTTCTCTATAGACGACCATATTTCATATGAAGTGTAACATCCAACAAGTTGAGACAAAAGTGTTTGACTGACAGAGGATAATAGCCAAGATGCGAGCATGTTATCTTGTTTTTGATATGTAATATACTCAGAATTTCTTACAGTATTCCCTTTATCATCAGTAACATTAATTGGAGGAATAATCTTAGTACCCTTGATGTAATCCATCAGATCATAGCCTCTTAAGGCTATTTCAACTTGATATTTCCATGTGATGTAATTGTCCTCATCTAACGGTGTACTAATGGCTTGATTCTTAGGTCTGATCAAGATGGAATCTGACCTTCGTTCATCCTTGGATTGGTTGCCGGTATTAACTGAAGTGACCTCCTCTTCTTCGAGGGCCATGGGAAAATAAGAAATCTTGATGCAATATGATCAAGAAGAGGGTATTTTGTGATTTGAGAAATGGGTGTATTACTGTTTCAAATAGAAGCAGTAATACATGCAAAGAATCACGAAAAGAAGATAAAAAAACTGACCGGGGTTGTGCAACCAGAGAGAAAATGATGAAAATGAATCGGATTCTCTTCTAGGATGGCACAATCAGATGGTAAAAACTGATGAACATGAACTTTGCATTTAATCTCGAGAAAGGTAAGTCTCCCCTATGATGAAATTATTCTGAGGGGAGCTCTCTAACCAAAATACCTCTGAATTTATTTGGTGATGAGTGAAATCTAAAATCAGTAGCAAGAATATAGCCGTTAGGCAGTTTTGCTCTGATACCAAATTAAATTTCAATTGAGAAAAGATTGCAAAATTGATTTTATTGATATTAATCTTCAATCCAATACAATACAGAAAACGATGACTTTATATAAAAAACAATATATGGGCCGAAAGCCCATCCAGCTAATCTAGCAATCCAAACCAAGAGAAGCAAAAGACGGTGACCATTGATCTGTGTGAACGGTTGAGATAGATCAAAAGATATCTGCAGCGGATTACAAAACTAACACACTTCAGTTGGTACCGCTAATATTGAGGAGAACACTAAAAATTGTTGATTTCTCTCACTCTTTCCGCAGTCGAGTAGAAGGAATTGGCTTTAAAAAACATATGTATATATAAACGGATTTCTAAAATCCGTTTATGGTATAACAAAGTTTTTGAAAATCATTAAGGGTATAAACGGTTGTCAGAAAACTATTTATACCATATATGATGTTCAGAAACCCGTTTGTAAACCCATGCAAAAAAATTGAACAAATCTCCACTTCTTTCATTTCCTCACAATCAAATCCACACTGCAGCAGTGTGGAAAAGGAAAAAAAAGGGTTCCCTTAATTTTCTTCCGTCCTAAGTGCTGTCGGAAATACTTTGGTAAAGATTATTTATCAACTCAGCACAAATTTGAGAACATATAGTAAACAGACCAACTTTAGAACATATTGCAAACCTATGTTTATTTTTACCATGTTGGGGCTGATTCTGCGTTCTATGTGAAATTTCAAAATTTTCATAACTATTTATTTTTCTTTAGTTTCATGGTGACGTTTAAATGGAACGAGGGAATATTATTTGAGAGGACTTTCTCCATGTGAACTTTAGGAATGCTTCAATGTCATTTTTATTATTTCAAATGCATAAAAGAATGAGTTGCTGAATCTGCATTAATATGATAAAAACAAATCAACTTTGTAATATGGTGTCGACTTCTGTTTGTTTTTTATTTTCAAAAGTGCTCTTAAATTGTTTTAAAAAATAAATCCAATAATAAACAATTAGCATTCAATATGTAGGAAAATACGGTAGAAGTCCATTTCTGACATTGGTATATATTTATTTTTAATCTCCCACAATTTCTCCTCTTCTTTTGCAGTGTAATTTGTGTACTTGTACTTTCAACTTGAATAGAAATATCACTTTCTACTTTTACCTGAATCATGATTATCTTGATCTTTAATCTACATGAAATGATAGTGTAGATTCTAGAGATAATTATATTAATTTTCACAAACAACAATGTGAATTAATACGATTATTTCGGGATTATTTGAATTGATTATTGGATTGATATTGATTGTGGTTATTGCTTGTTTATTTACTTTGACATCATTCCAGTTATCACACTGCAAGTTCCCTTTGCTATGCTTTGATTTGAATTGAATTGGAATCGGGTTGAAATGATAAATACCCAAATTAAACTTTGACCTAGGATAAAGAATTAAATAAAAACCGATTGGTCAATACTTTGATTTGAAAATAAAATGAAGATTTTATTTTAATAAATAATATGGTTTTGAAACGAAGTTGGAATTTGAATTTTAATGAAAGGAAATGTTAATATTTAATAATCAGAATCAAAATATTAACATAGTAGTTGATGAAAGAACGTTGTTTTAAAATTTGGAATTATTAATAATTAAGTTTGAAATTATTTAATAATTAAGTTTTGAAATTTTTTAATAATTAAATAAGATTGAATTATTTAATAATTAAATAAAATTGAATTCTTTGTTAAGTGAAATTGAACTTCTTGAATAAGTGAAATTAAGTTTCTTTATTAATTGAGTTTTGAAATTGTAACTAAGTGAATAAATAAGTGAAATTGAATTTCTCTAACAAGAAATAAAATGTGTTTATTGAAATTAATGTAAGATTTGTAATGTAAAGAATTTGATTTGATGAATTTAATTTAATGCAATTTGTAAGTTTTGATACAATGAAGTTGAACTTAAGTAATTGATTTAGTGAATTGGAAATTTAATAGAAATTGTTTTGAATATAAATTAACTTAACGAATATTGAATGAAATCGATCAAGGAAGTTAAATTGATTTGAATGTTAAATTAAATTAGTTTAAATGATTTCGGAATGAAACTTATATACGAACTTGAATCAATATTTGAATTGTTTTAAATAGAAATTGAAATTGAATTATAAGATTTTGAAATTATGAATGTGGAAGTTTTGAAACGTAAATTATGGAAATTGATTTAGAAAGACAAATAAAATGTTGATTTACAAATTCTAATTGAAATTGTAATTGATTTGGTTTTGAAATTTATTGAACGACCAATCAGTGTAATAATTACGAAAGTTATTAAAGAGACCGGAATTGGTTAGGGACATACTCACTGTCTAAACCGAAAACCACTTTAATAACTATACGTGGAGTATGATCCAGAATGAAGTGGTTGGAATGATGTACGTGATGACTGAAGAAAGAGAACGATAATGGATAGCCTTGACACTTGTGTCAAATTGGAAATGACTAAAACAGGAGTCGTGCCGGGCCAAATGGGGTCAGCTACCTCGAGCGAACACACTTCTTCGAAACCACTCATTACTTGTTGTCGATTGGTGCACCCTTGATTTGGGAGTGTTGTTTCGCGGTGTTGCGATCGCTGCGGCGATGCGTTCTCACCAGTCCGGATCAGGCAAACGGTAGTTTCACTACCTTGGGCATTGCCTCTTGTGCCTTGTCATACTTGTATCCCTATATACGCGACCACTACGATTTGTTTTGTGTTATACCTATGGAGTACTCCCTGATATCCCACTAGTTTACGGTGGAGTTTACAGTGCTGTATAGTCTATAACGCTTATATAAAATGTGTTAAGGGGGATAATGGTAACGCATTAACACTATTTTGATATTTTATATTACTGATAGGCATTATCTACTTATCGTACACTACTACATAGTAGATAGTTTAACGGATCCTTAAAGGATGGTTATTCCAAACGTCCTTTGAGTTACTTGTATTTCAGTTGCTATTTCACTTGAGTTGGATTTATTGATATAAGAATGTTAATCCTGACTCGAGTGTTTTGTGTTTTGCTTTACGCTCGGGTCAGACTGAGTGTACCAGTATTCGAGACTCACCTTTGGAGTTGGAGCTTCGCTTGGAGATCCAGCTTTCAGATATTCAGTTGATTCCAGTGATGTATTCTGATATTGTATTTGATTATTGTATTCGAGACATCTGTTGTACCTTATTTAACTCTGATATGTATATAGTAGCTTCATGAACTACTATCTTTTGTTTCCGCTGCATTTATTACTCTGTGTCTGTGATCTGTGATTATTTTATTTACTCTATATGCTCAGTTTTGCCAAATTTAAATTAATAATTCGGTTTTTTGAATTATTCAAGTCCGACATGTGCGGATGCGAATGGTCCAAAATAGCGGGTCGTTACAGTTGGTATCAGAGCTTTGGTAGCATATAGGGTAAATGTATTTACAGAATCACTTCCATCCAACTTTGAATCTCGTCCTTCTTGACTCGATTCCTTTGAATTTTGGGACATCCCACGGTTCCGAAATTCATTCTTGTCCCTCACGATTCGTCTTCTTTTAATTCTGGAGTACCCCATAACTCCACTTCGAATGATCTTTATAATGAATCGGTGGCCTCACCAATCTTCGAATATTTGTAAATGGGTGAAACTGCTTTACAATAGGCATTGATTTACCGGAGATTTCTGTATCCTCGGTTTACAATGCTATCTATCTCCTGCTATACCTGAATTCTATTTCTTGAGATCGAATGTAGATTTGCCTCGAAATTCTGCATCGATCTTATTCTTGAAGTCACGGTCGACCGGGTTAAGGTTGCTCGCGATATATATAAACTTATCCATCGCCCTATTTTGTTATTTAATTATCTTATCTTTTTTTCAAACTTATCTTCGAATCAAAATTCTCTTTGATTTGAGTCCATCAAAATTTGAATCTCTATACTTATTTTGAAATCCATCCTTGTATCGTCAAGCGAGGAAGTGCATTTGTTATTAATATAAAAATGTTTTATATATTGTGTTGTTTGAGTTGTTGATGTTGATTTGGGTTTTCGATCGCTTCGTCTGATCAACGCTATCGATTGGATTTCCAAAACACTTGAACAGAGCAAACTGACACAGTAATATTTCGAATTTGGTGAATAAAATAGATTTGTATGATTATATTACATATAAGTATAAATTTCTCTGAAATTAAATTGTTAATGAAGTTTCTTGTCAGAAATGAAAATATTTGATTTATTGTTTATAAACCATTGACTATTGCATAATATGAATAAATGAATTTATAAAATTGGATATAATTTGATTTGGAATCTGAAATGAATTTAAATTAGAATTTGAGAATTTAATTTCCGATAATTTCGAACTATGTTTTAAAGTTTTAAAATGAATATTATTTAAAATATTTTCGAATAGAAATGGTTTTCAAAGAATTTTAAAAGATTAAATCAGTGCTCTTCTCTTTGTCGCTGGAAAATAATTTCGGTGATGGCGGCCGCATCATCGACATTCATTTTCGAGTTTCGAGGTGGAGAAACCATTCTGTAGCTTTGCTACGGTTTTGTTTGGAAAATATTTTAATTTGAACTTCTTAAGTATGACTTGATTTATATATATATATATATGTATGGGAATATTATTTAAAAAAAAATTAATTTGATTTAATATATATAGTATATACAGAATTATCTCTAAAGGGTTTGAAATTAAACGGAAATTTAATTCTTAAAATTATGTTAAGGGATGTTTTCAATTATAAATAAAGCTAAATTTTGGATAAATATGTAAACTTGAAATAATTGAATTTGAAATTTTTATTTGTATAGTACTAAATTGCATTTCAATCAAACTTACCTAAATTATTCAGAAGTTAAAATGTAATTGGATAATATACAATATAAAATGATTTTATAAATAAAATTTGAGTGTTTATAATAAATATTATACACTTAGATTTTAAATTATAAAAAAATGCTAATAAAGATGATAGAATAATAAGTTAATTGAATGAGACGAATATAATAAATTTGTTCTGAAGGAATTAATATATTGAAATTAGATCAACTTATGGAAATACCTTAAAATTTAAAACAATTGTTGAATATAAATTAATTTAAATTGAAATTTATATGGTTTAAATTAATTTATATGGTTTAAATATATGTAATAAGATATATTAAGTGGAATAAACTTAATAATAATTTGGAATAAAAGAATTAAATTTGTTGAATAAAATATGAGTACAATAAATGATTATACAAATTGGCGATTTAGAAATGCTTAATTGAGGATGACTAGATAATAAGATAATGAATTTAGAAATAGATAGATTGATTTAACTTAAGTGAACTCAAGTGGATTTAGTCAAATTGTTAAATATTAATTAATTTAAATTGAAATTTATATGGTTTAAATTAATTGTTTTACTTGTATTCCAATCTATTTTCTTTCTGGTTGTTTCTATTCTCCTACCTCCTTCCTTTTCGGGGATGAAAAGTTTTGAGTGGGGGAGAGTGTAACGATCCGTAAATTTTAACTGTTTTAATTACGTAATTAGTTGAAATTTTATGAAATTTTAAACGATAAAATTTTGAAATAAAAATTTGATATTTGTAATGCGTCTAATTAAACATAGCAACCGGTAAATTCTTATCCAAATATATGAAGTTTATTTTGGGTGAAATTTTATTTCAATTTAATCAGTTAGAAATTGATGAAAATAAAATATTTTCGAAACCTAAATATTTTACATAGAAAAATTCTAAATCATCTTCTGAGCAAGACGTCAGTTTTCGTTTTTCCAAATTCGGACTTCTTTGGCTCCGTCGATCTTATTTTTCTGCATTTTTCCTGCATTCTTCCGCTAGTAGAAAATTCGAATTTTTATAATTCAATCGTACCACTAATATCTGTATATCGTGTTGATCATCTCGTCGCACTGATCTCTATGGTATATTTTTTTCTGTATTTTAGTTCCGGTACGCAACGAAAGAAATAAACTAAACGGTGTATCTGTACCACTTTTGTTGTCCATTCAAAAATTCAGACGGTTGAAATGAATGGCCACTGCTAGTTATTATCAGCTGCTGCTATCCCATTATTTCAATTTTTTTCCCTGGTCCCAATGCATATTTTCGGTTCGAATTGCTCTGTCCTTTCACTTCTTCTCCATACCAACGTTCGAATATAATAGTGCACCAAGATCTATTTCTTTTCTCTGCCTTTTTCTTTTGCTCTTAAAATTTTTCTCCAGAAACAAGCCCTATCTCCCGTCCTTTTCTTTTGCTTGGCCTCGCTACCTCCAAATCCCCTCCAACATCAGCCGTTCTCCGCCTTCACCGATGCTTCACCGCCCACCTTTGTGAATCGAGCCTTGCTAATCCATCGCCTCCGCCACCTTGCCACCGTCGAAACCCCACTCCGCCTGGACCACCATCAACCGCCATCTCCCTGTTGCCGAAGCTTCCAGATCTCCACTTTGTTCGCAACCCGCCTCGGCCTTGAACCCCTCTGGTCGTGCCTCCTCCTGTTACATATATATGTAAGTCGTTCGTTGTCAATATGTTTAGTTACTTAAACTATAATCTGGAATTTTATATGCGTCGTATATATATTTGGGTTTGATAAGTTAGGTGCAGATATATATATAGTATCGTGTATATTATAAGTGTAATATGTGTATTGTTTTATAAGTCTGCATGAGTTGTATACATTGTTATAGTTACATGTCTGTATACATATTGTTTTGCATGTAAATTTGTTTATAGTTGGTTCGCATATACTTGGTTAGAAGTCTGCACACATATATATTGTTATGAATCATTTAAGTTTTATTTTGCAATAAGCATATATTATATATTTATACACTGACTTGTTTATTGTTTTATATCTTCCAGTCTGGTTACAATATTCTGTATAAAATGTTTAAATATGCAAGTATAGTTGCTATATAGTAGTTCATTTGAATCTGTCACTTTATATATTGACTTTTGAATCTTAACACAATTGTATATATATTATATATTTATTTGAAGTGTCTGCATATATTCTAGCTTACATAGACTTTGTAATAATGATAGTTGTACACCATTTTAAAATATGTACGTATCTATTTTCTGAAGTAGTATTATCTATATATAGATATTTCAAAAACTACACTCGAATAGTGTTTATATACATTTGTATTTATATTAGTGTATATGCTGTCTCTCTTGCATTTGTTCATGTTGAATATAAATTGCATATATACGGTTTAGCATTTTTAATAATAATAAAAAAAAATTCTTATACGTAGTATATACCAACATATATTTGTCTGTTGATGTTTTGCAGAGAGTAATATTTAAATTATATAAGAAACTTGTATTTTATAAGTATAGGTATCGATATAAATATTATACGTTATATATAGGTATGGATTTCTGTATAGTAAGTTTACTTGATTTTAGCAATTGCTTGTTTGCTCATATGTGGTTTACAGCTTGTAGTAGATTTGTTTTAAGTATAGTTTGAAGTTTTATGTACAAGTTATATTTACATATCAGTTTTAAATATATATGTTATGTATTAGTATATATATGTGTATACAAAATTTTCAACGTGTGTCAGTATATATATCAGTATTGATTTTTGTAAGGATAAGTTTATATAAGTGATGTATTTATTTAGAGTTTGGTCTGCTATATTCACATATATATTTAATTTTAAAATATGTGTTTTGATTTAAACATTCATTTTTGAAAGAAAGTAATGAAATAATAATATAATTTCAATTATATAAAGCTAATTTGATCAGTTCTCATCCATTTCTATTTATCAGCTTTGTCCGACCAGTTCGTACCAGTTCTGTTTTGCTTTAGAATTCGTGCTTGGATCCGTAACTCATTTCATTATCTATTCTCTCTTGCCTCGAAAGGTGAGCAATCACTCACGATTAATGTTCTTTTATTTATTAAATTGGCTTTCAATTGAAATATGTTGTTGTTAGTTTTTTTCAATGTTATATATGTTATTACTTGTATCAGTTCACCTGTGACATCTGACACCATTATTTGTTAATTATACGATGATAATCCCGTTTGATTGATAATTGATTGATTGTTTGTTGTTTATATTGGATGTTAAATTGTAATGTATAAAGTGATAAATATTATGCAAATAAATTTGACGTAGGATAATTAAAAATTTGAATCGACATATATGTTGAATTTGATTAGTTAAATATGACCCCTTTTAATTGTTAAATTAATTGACATGTAGAATAGTGATAATTACACTTTGAACCATTGAACGTATATTGGATTAATTGTTGTAGTGTTAAAATTGAAATCGAATGACAAGCTAAGAACCGTATTAATATTAGTGTAATAATCTTTAATCTACATGAAATGATAGTGTAGATTCTAGAGATAATTATATTAATTTGCACAAACAACAATGTGAATCAATACGATTATTTCGGGATTATTTGAATTGATTATTGGATTGATATTGATTGTGGTTATTGCTTGTTTATTTACTTTGACATCATCCCAGTTATCACACTGCAAGTTCCCTTTGCTATGCTTTGATTTGAATTGAATTGGAATCGGGTTGAAATGATAAATACCCAAATTAAACTTTGACCTAGGATAAAGAATTAAATAAAAACCGATTGGTCAATACTTTGATTTAAAAATAAAATGAAGATTTTATTTTAATAAATAATATGGTTTTGAAACGAAGTTGGAATTTGAATTTTAATGAAAGGAAATGTTAATATTTAATAATCTGAATCAAAATATTAACATAGTAGTTGATGAAAGAACGTTGTTTTAAAATTTGGAATTATTAATAATTAAGTTTGAAATTATTTAATAATTAAGTTTTGAAATTTTTTAATAATTAAATAAGATTGAATTATTTAATAATTAAATAAAATTGAATTCTTTGTTAAGTGAAATTGAACTTCTTGAATAAGTGAAATTAAGTTTCTTTATTAATTGAGTTTTGAAATTGTAACTAAGTGAATAAATAAGTGAAATTGAATTTCTCTAACAAGAAATAAAATGTGTTTATTGAAATTAATGTAAGATTTGTAATGTAAAGAATTTGATTTGATGAATTTAATTTAATGCAATTTGTAAGTTTTGATACAATGAAGTTGAACTTAAGTAATTGATTTAGTGAATTGGAAATTTAATAGAAATTGTTTTGAATATAAATTAACTTAACGAATATTGAATGAAATCGATCAAGGAAGTTAAATTGATTTGAATGTTAAATTAAATTAATTTAAATGATTTCGGAATGAAACTTATATACGAACTTGAATCAATATTTGAATTGTTTTAAATAGAAATTGAAATTGAATTATAAGATTTTGAAATTATGAATGTGGAAGTTTTGAAACGTAAATTATGGAAATTGATTTAGAAAGACAAATGAAATGTTGATTTACAAATTCTAATTGAAATTGAAATTGATTTGGTTTTGAAATTTATTGAACGACCAATCGGTGTAATAATTACGAAAGTTATTAAAGAGACCGGAATCGGTTAGGGACATACTCACTGTCTAAACCGAAAACCACTTTAATAACTATACGCGGAGTATGATCCAGAATGAAGTGGTTGGAATGATGTACGTGATGATTGAAGAAAGAGAACGATAATGGATAGCCTTGACACTTGTGTCAAATTGGAAATGACTAAAACAGGAGCCGTGCCGGGCCAAATAGGGTCAGCTACCTCGAGCGAACACACTTCTTCGAAACTACTCATTACTTGTTGTCGATTGGTGCACCCTTGATTTGGGAGTGTTGTTTCGCGGTGTTGCGATCGCTGCGGCGATGCGTTATCACCAGTCCGGATCAGGCAAACGGTAGTTTCACTACCTTGGGTATTGCCTCTTGTGCCTTGTCATACTTGTATCCCTATATACGCGACCACTACGATTTGTTTTGTGTTATACCTATGGAGTACTCCCTGATATCCCACTAGTTTACGGTGGAGTTTACAGTGTTGTATAGTCTATAACGCTTATATAAAATGTGTTAAGGGGGATAATGGTAACGCCTTAACACTATTTTGATATTTTATATTACTGATTGGCATTATCTACTTATCGTACACTACTACATAGTAGATAGTTTAACGGGTCCTTAAAGGATGGTTATTCCAAACGTCCTTTGAGTTACTTGTATTTCAGTTGCTATTTCACTTGAGTTGGATTTATTGATATAAGAATGTTAATCCTGACTCAAGTGTTTTGTGTTTTGCTTTACGCTCGGGTCAGACTGAGTGTACCAGTATTCAAGACTCATCTTTGGAGTTGGAGCTTCGCTTGGAGATCCAGCTATCTATCCAGCTTTCAGATATTTAGTTGATTTCAGTGATGTATTCTGATATTGTATTTGATTATTGTATTCGAGACATCTATTGTACCTTATTTCACTCTGATATGTATATAGTAGCTTCATGAACTACTATCTTTTGCTTCCGCTGCATTTATTACTCTGTGTCTGTGATCTGTGATTATTTTATTTACTGTATATGCTCAGTTTTGCCAAATTTAAATTAACAATTCGGTTTTTTGAATTATTCAAGTTCGACATGTGCGGATGCGAATGGTCCAAAATAGCGGGTCGTTACAGTTGGTATCAGAGCTTTGGAAGCATATAGGGTAAATGTATTTACAGAATCACTTCCATCCAAGTTTGAATCTCATCCTTCTTGACTCGATTCCTTTGAATTTTGGGAAAGCCCACGGTTCCAAAATTCATTCTTGTCCCTCACGATTCATCTTCTTTTAATTCTGGAGTACCCCATAACTCCACTTCGAATGATCTTTATAATGAATCGGTGGCCTCGCCAATCTTCGAATATTTGTAAATGGGTGAAACTGCTTTACAATAGGCATTGATTTACCGGAGATTTCTGTATCCTCGGTTTACAATGCTATCTATCTCCTGCTATACCTGAATTCTATTTCTTGAGATCGAATGTAGATTTGCCTCGAAATTCTGCATCGATCTTATTCTTGAAGTCACGGTCGACCGGGTTAAGGTTGCTCGCGATATATATAAACTTATCCATCGCCCTATTTTGTTATTTAATTATCTTATCTTTGTTTCAAACTTATCTTCGAATCAAAATTCTCTTTGATTTGAGTCCATCAAAATTTGAATCTCTATACTTATTTTGAAATCCATCCTTGTATCGTCAAGCGAGGAAGTGCATTTGTTATTAATATAAAAATGTTTTATATATTGTGTTGTTTGAGTTGTTGATGTTGATTTGGGTTTTCGATCGATTCGTCTGATCAACGCTATCGATTGGATTTCCAAAACACTTGAACAGAGCAAACTGACACAGTAATATTTCGAATTTGGTGAATAAAATAGATTTGTATGATTATATTACATATAAGTATAAATTTCTCTGAAATTAAATTGTTAATGAAGTTTGTTGTCAGAAATGAAAATATTTGATTTATTGTTTATAAACCATTGACTATTGCATAATATGAATAAATGAATTTATAAAACTGGATATAATTTGATTTGGAATTTGAAATGAATTTAAATTAGAATTTGAGAATTTAATTTTCGATAATTTCGAACTATGTTTTAAAGTTTTAAAATGAATATTATTTAAAATATTTTCGAATAGAAATGGTTTTCAAAGAATTTTAAAAGATTAAATCAGTGCTCTTCTCTTTGTCGCTGGAAAATAATTTCGGTGATGGCGGCCGCATCATCGACATTCATTTTCGAGTTTCGAGGTGGAGAAACCATTCTGTAGCTTTGCTACGGTTTTGTTTGGGAAATATTTTAATTTGAACTTCTTAAGTATGACTTGATTTATATATATATATATATATGTATGGGAATATTATTAAAAAAAATTAATTTGATTTAATATATATAGTATATACATAATTATCTCTAAAGGGTTTGAAATTAAACGGAAATTTAATTCTTAAAATTATGTTAAGGGATGTTTTCAATTATAAATAAAGCTAAATTTTGGATAAATATGTAAACTTGAAATAATTGAATTTGAAATTTTTATTTATATAGTACTAAATTGCATTTCAATATAACTTACCTAAATTATTCAGAAGTTAAAATGTAATTGGATAATATACAATATAAAATGATTTTATAAATAAAATTTGAGTGTTTATAATAAATATTATACACTTAGATTTTAAATTATAAAAAATGCTAATAAAGATGATAGAATAATAAGTTAATTGAATGAGACGAATATAATAAATTTGTTCTGTAGGAATTAATAAATTGAAATTAGATCAACTTGTGGAAATACCTTAAAATTTAAAACAATTATTGAATATAAATTAATTTAAATTGAAATTTATATGGTTTAAATTAATTTATATGGTTTAAATATATGTAATAAGATATATTAAGTGGAATAAACTTAATAATAATTTGGAATAAAAGAATTAAATTTGTTGAATAAAATATGAGTACAATAAATGATTACACAAATTGACGATTTAGAAATTGTTAATTGAGGATGACTAGATAATAAGATAATGAATTTAGAAATAGATAGATTGATTTAACTTAAGTGAACTCAAGTGGATTTAGCCAAATTGTTAAATATTAATTAATTTAAATTGAAATTTATATGGTTTAAATTAATTGTTTTACTTGTATTCCAATCTATTTTCTTTCTGGTTGTTTCTATTCTCCTACCTCCTTCCTTTTCGGGGATGAAAAGTTTTGAGTGGGGGAGAGTGTAACGATCCGTAAATTTTAACTGTTTTAATAACGTAATTAGTTGAAATTTTGTGAAATTTTAAATGATAAAATTTTGAAATAAAAATTTGATATTTGTAATGCGTCTAATTAAACATAGCAACCGGTAAATTCTTATCCAAATATATGAAGTTTATTTCGGGTGAAATTTTATTTCAATTTAATCAATTAGAAATTGATGAAAATAAAATATTTTCGAAACCTAAATATTTTACATAGAAAAATTCTAAAACATCTTCTGAGCAAGACGTCAGTTTTCGTTTTTCCAAATTCGGACTTCTTTGGCTCCGTCGATCTTATTTTTCTGCGTTTTTCCTACATTTTTCCGCTAGTAGAAAATTCGAATTTTTATAATTCAATCGTACCACTAATATCTGTATACCGTGTTGATCATCTCGTCGCACTGATCTCTATGGTATACTTTTTTTCTGTATTTTAGGTCCGGTACGCAACGAAAGAAATAAACTAAACGTTGTATCGGTACCACTTTTGATGTCCATTCAAAAATTCAGACGGTTGAAATGAATGGCCACTGCTAGTTATTATCAGCTGCTGCTATCCCATTATTTCAATTTATTTTCCCTGGTCCCAATGCATATTTCCGGTTCGAATTGCTCTGTCCTTTCACTTCTTCTCCATACCAACGTTCGAATATAATAGTGCACCCAGATCTATTTCTTTTCTCTGCCTTTTTCTTTTGCTCTTAAAATTTTTCTCAATAAACAAGCCCTCTCTTCCGTCCTTTTCTTTTGCTTGGCTTCACTACCTCCAAATCCCCTCCAACATCAGCCGTTCTCCGCCTTCACCGATGCTTCACCGCCCACCTTTGTGAACCGAGCCTTGCTAATCCATCGCCTCCGCCACCTTGCCACCGTCGAAACCCCACTCTGCCTGGACCACCATCAACCGCCATCTCCCTGTTGCCGAAGCTTCCAGATCTCCACTTTGTTCGCAACCCGCCCGGCCTTGAACCCCTCTGGTCGTTCCTCCTCCTGTTACATATATATGTAAGTCGTTCGTTATCAATATGTTTAGTTACTTAAACTATAATCTGGAATTTTATATGCGTCGTATATATATTTGGGTTTGATAAGTTAGGTGCAGATATATATAGTATCGTGTATATTATAAGTGTAATACGTGTATTGTTTTATAAGTCCGCATGAGTTGTATACATTGTTATAGTTACATGTCTGTATACATATTGTTTTGCATGTAAATTTGTTTATAGTTGGTTCGCATATACTTGGTTAGAAGTCTGCACACATATATATTGTTATGAATCATTTAAGTTTTATTTTGCAATAAGCATATATTATATATTTATACACTGACTTGTTTATTGTTTTATATCTTCCAGCCTGGTTACAATATTCTGTATAAAATGTTTTAAATATGCAAGTATAGTTGCTATATAGTAGTTCATTTGAATCTGTCACTTTATATATAGACTTTTGAATCTTAACACAGTTGTATATATATTATATATTTATTCGAAGTGTCTGCATATATTCTAGCTTACATAGACTTTGTAATAATGATAGTTGTACACCATTTTAAAATATGTACGTATCTATTTTCTGAAGTAGTATTATCTATATATAGATATTTCAAAAACTACACTCGAATAGTGTTTATATACATTTGTATTTATATTAGTGTATATGCTATCTCTCTTGCATTTGTTCATGTTGAATATAAATTGCATATATACGGTCTGGCATTTTTAATAATAATAATAATAATAAATTCTTATACGTAGTATATACCAACATATATTTGTCTGTTGATGTTTTGCAGAGAGTAATATTTAAATTATATAAGAAACTTGTATTTTATAAGTATAGGTATCGATATAAATATTATACGTTATATATAGGTATGGATTTCTGTATAGTAAGTTTACTTGATTTTAGCAATTGCTTGTTTTCTCATATGTGGTTTACAGCTTGCAGTAGATTTGTTTTAAGTATAGTTTGAAGTTTTATGTACAAGTTATATTTACATATCAGTTTTAAATATATATGTTATGTATTAGTATATATATGTGTATACAAAATTTTCAACGTGTGTCAGTATATATATCAGTATTGATTTTTGTAAGGATAAGTTTATATAAGTGATGTATTTATTTAGAGTTTGGTCTGCTATATTCACATATATATTTCATTTTAAAATATGTGTTTTGATTTAAACATTCATTTTTGAAAGAAAGTAATGAAATAATAATATAATTTCAATTATATAAAGCTAATTTGATCCGTTCTCATCCATTTCTATTTATCAGCTTTGTCCGACCAGTTCGTACCAGTTCTGTTTTGCTTTAGAATTCGTGCTTGGATCCGTAACTCATTTCATTGTCTATTCTCTCTTGCCTCGAAAGGTGAGCAACCACTCACGATTAATGTTCTTTTATTTATTAAATTGGATTTCAATTGAAACGGCAATTGAAATATGCTGTTGTTAGTTTTTTTCAATGTTATATATGTTATTACTTGTATCAGTTCACCTATGACATCTGACACCATTATTTGTTAATTATACGATGATAATCCCATTTGATTGATAATTGATTGATTGTTTGTTGTTTATATTGGATGTTAAATTGTAATGTATAAAGTGATAAATATTATGCAAATAAATTTGACGTAGGGTAATTAAAAATTTGAATCGACATATATGTTGAATTTGATTAGTTAAATATGACCCCTTTTAATTGTTAAATTAATTGACATGTAGAATAGTGATAATTACACTTTGAACCATTGAACGTATATTGGATTAATTGTTGTAGTGTTAAAATTGAAATCGAATGACAAGTGAAGAACCGTATTAATATTAGTGTAATAATCTTTAATCTACATGAAATGATAGTGTAGATTCTAGAGATAATTATATTAATTTGCACAAACAACAATGTGAATTAATACGATTATTTCGGGATTATTTGAATTGATTATTGGATTGATATTGATTGTGGTTATTGCTTGTTTATTTACTTTGACATCATCCCAGTTATCACACTGCAAGTTCCCTTTGCTATGCTTTGATTTGAATTGAATTGGAATCGGGTTGAAATGATAAATACCCAAATTAAACTTCGACCTAGGATAAAGAATTAAATAAAAACCGATCGGTCAATACTTTGATTTAAAAATAAAATAAAGATTTTATTTTAATAAATAATATGGTTTTGAAATGAAGTTGGAATTTGAATTTTAATGAAAGGAAATGTTAATATTTAATAATCTGAATCAAAATATTAACATAGTAGTTAATGAAAGAACGTTGTTTTAAAATTTGGAATTATTAATAATTAAGTTTGAAATTATTTAATAATTAAGTTTTGAAATTTTTTAATAATTAAATAAGATTGAATTATTTAATAATTAAATAAAATTGAATTCTTTGTTAAGTGAAATTGAACTTCTTGAATAAGTGAAATTAAGTTTCTTTATTAATTGAGTTTTGAAATTGTAATTAAGTGAATAAATAAGTGAAATTGAATTTCTCTAACAAGAAATAAAATGTGTTTATTGAAATTAATGTAAGATTTGAAATGTAAAGAATTTGATTTGATGAATTTAATTTAATGCAATTTGTAAGTTTTGATACAATGAAGTTGAACTTAAGTAATTGATTTAGTGAATTGGAAATTTAATAGAAATTGTTTTGAATATAAATTAACTTAACGGATATTGAATGAAATCGATCAAGGAAGTTAAATTGATTTGAATGTTAAATTAAATTAATTTAAATGATTTCGGAATGAAACTTATATACGAACTTGAATCAATATTTGAATTGTTTTAAATAGAAATAGAAATTGAATTATAAGATTTGGAAATTATGAATGTGGAAGTTTTGAAACGTAAATTATGGAAATTGATTTAGAAAGACAAATGAAATGTTGATTTACAAATTCTAATTGAAATTGTAATTGATTTGGTTTTGAAATTTATTGAACGACCAATCGTTGTAATAATTACGAAAGTTATTAAAGAAACCGGAATCGGTTAGGGACATACTCATTGTCTAAACCGAAAACCACTTTAATAACTATACGCGGAGTATGATCTAGAATGAAGTGGTTGGAATGATGTACGTGATGACTGAAGAAAGAGAACGATAATGGATAGCCTTGACACTTGTGTCAAATTGGAAATGACTAAAACAGGAGCCGTGCCGGGCCAAATGGGGTCAGCTACCTCGAGCGAACACACTTCTTCGAAACTACTTATTACTTGTTGTCGATTGGTGCACCCTTGATTTGGGAGTGTTGTTTCGCGGTGTTGCGATCGCTGCGGCGATGCGTTCTCACCAGTCCGGATCAGGCAAACGGTAGTTTCACTACCTTGGGTATTGCCTCTTGTGCCTTGTCATACTTGTATCCCTATATACGCGACCACTACGATTTGTTTTGTGTTATACCTATGGAGTACTCCCTGATATCCCACTAGTTTACGGTGGAGTTTACAGTGCTGTATAGTCTATAACGCTTATATAAAATGTGTTAAGGGGGATAATGGTAACGCCTTAACACTATTTTGATATTTTATATTACTGATAGGCATTATCTACTTATCGTACACTACTACATAGTAGATAGTTTAACGGATCCTTAAAGGATGGTTATTCCAAACATTCTTTGAGTTACTTGTATTTCAGTTGCTATTTCACTTGAGTTGGATTTATTGATATAAGAATGTTAATCATGACTCGAGTGTTTTGTGTTTTGCTTTACGCTCGGGTCAGACTGAGTGTACCAGTATTCAAGACTCACGTTTGGAGTTGGAGCTTCGCTTGGAGATCCAGCTATCTATCCAGCTTTCAGATATTCAGTTGATTCCAGTGATGTATTCTGATATTGTATTTGATTATTGTATTCGAGACATCTGTTGTACCTTATTTAACTCTGATATGTATATAGTAGCTTCATGAACTACTATCTTTTGTTTCCGCTGCATTTATTACTCTGTGTCTGTGATCTGTGATTATTTTATTTACTGTATATGCTCAGTTTTGCCAAATTTAAATTAACAATTCAGTATTTTGAATTATTCAAGTCCGACATGTGCGGGTGCGAATGGTCCAAAATAGCGGGTCGTTACAGTTGCTATCAGAGCTTTGGTAGCTCTAGGCAAAACTCAACATATAGGGTAAATGTATTTACAGAATCACTTCCATCCAAGTTTGAATCTCGTCCTTCTTGACTCGATTTCTTTGAATTTTTGGACATCCCACGGTTCCGAAATTCATTCTTGTCCCTCACGATTCGTCTTCTTTTAATTCTGGAGTATCCCATAACTCCACTTCGAATGATCTTTATAATGAATCGGTGGCCTCGCCAATCTTCGAATATTTGTAAATGGGTGAAACTGCTTTACAATAGGCATTGATTTACCGGAGATTTCTGTATCCTCGGTTTACAATGCTATCTATCTCCTGCTATACCTGAATTCTATTTCTTGAGATTGAATGTAGATTTGCCTCGAAATTCTGCATCGATCTTATTCTTGAAGTCACGGTCGACCGGGTTAAGGTTGCTCGTGATATATATAAACTTATCCATCGCCCTATTTTGTTATTTAATTATCTTATCTTTGTTTCAAACTTATCTTCGAATCAAAATTCTCTTTGATTTGAGTCCATCAAAATTTGAATCTCTATACTTATTTTGAAATCCATCCTTGTATCGTCAAGCGAGGAAGTGCATTTGTTATTAATATAAAAATGTTTTATATATTGTGTTGTTTGAGTTGTTGATGTTGATTTTGGTTTTCGATCGATTCATCTGATCAACGCTATCGATAGGATTTCCAAAACACTTGAACAGAGCAAACTGACACAGTAATATTTCGAATTTGGTGAATAAAATAGATTTGTATGATTATATTACATATAACTATAAATTTCTCTGAAATTAAATGGTTAATGAAGTTTGTTGTCAGAAATGAAAATATTTGATTTATTGTTTATAAACCATTGACTATTGCATAATATGAATAAATGAATTTATAAAACTAGATATAATTTGATTTGGAATCTGAAATGAATTTAAATTAGAATTTGAGAATTTAATTTTCGATAATTTCGAACTATGTTTTAAAGTTTTAAAATGAATATTATTTAAAATATTTTCGAATAGAAATGGTTTTCAAAGAATTTTAAAAGATTAAATCAGTGCTCTTCTCTTTGTCGCTGGAAAATAATTTCGGTGATGGCGGCCGCATCAGCGACATTCATTTTCGAGTTTCGAGGTGGATAAACCATTCTATAGCTTTGCTACGGTTTTGTTTGGGAAATATTTTAATTTGAACTTCTTAAGTATGACTTGATTTATATATATATATATATATGTATGTGAATATTATTTCAAAAAAAGTAATTTGATTTAATATATATAGTATATACATAATTATCTCTAAAGGGTTTGAAATTAAACGGAAATTTAATTCTTAAAATTATGTTAAGGGATGTTTTCAATTATAAATAAAGCTAAATTTTGGATAAATATGTAAACTTGAAATAATTGAATTTGAAATTTTTATTTGTGTAGTACTAAATTGCATTTCAATATAACTTACCTAAATTATTCAGAAGTTAAAATGTAATTGGATAATATACAATATAAAATGATTTTATAAATAAAATTTGAGTGTTTATAATAAATATTATACACTTAGATTTTAAATTATAAAAAAATGCTAATAAAGATGATAGAATAATAAGTTAATTGAATGAGATGAATATAATAAATTTGTTCTGAAGGAATTAATAAATTGAAATTAGATCAACTTATGGAAATACCTTAAAATTTAAAACAATTATTGAATATAAATTAATTTAAATTGAAATTTATATGGTTTAAATTAATTTATATGGTTTAAATATATGTAATAAGATATATTAAGTGGAATAAACTTAATAATAATTTGGAATAAAAGAATTAAATTTGTTGAATAAAATATGAGTACAATAAATGATTATACAAATTGACGATTTAGAAATTGTTAATTAAGGATGACTAGATAATAAGATAATGAATTTAGAAATATATAGATTGATTTAACTTAAGTGAACTCAAGTGGATTTAGCCAAATTGTTAAATATTATTTAATTTAAATTGAAATTTATATGGTTTAAATTAATTGTTTTACTTGTATTCCAATCTATTTTCTTTCTGGTTGTTTCTATTCTCCTACATCCTTCATTTTCGGGGACGAAAAGTTTTGAGTGGGGGAGAGTGTAACTACCCGTAAATTTTAACTGTTTTAATAACGTAATTAGTTGAAATTTTGTGAAATTTTAAACGATAAAATTTTGAAATAAAAATTTGATATTTGTAATGCGTCTAATTAAATATAGCAACCGGTAAATTCTTATCCAAATATATGAAGTTTATTTCGGGTGAAATTTTATTTCAATTTAATCAGTTAGAAATTGATGAAAATAAAATATTTTCAAAACCTAAATATTTTACATAGAAAAATTCTAAAACATCTTCTGAGCAAGACGTCAGTTTTCGATTTTCCAAATTCGGACTTCTTTAGCTCCGTCGATCTTATTTTTCTGCGTTTTTCCTGCATTTTTCCGCTAGTAGAAAATTCGAATTTTTATAATTCAATCGTACCACTAATATCTGTATACCGTGTTGATCATCTTGTCGCACTGATCTCCATGGTATTTTTTTCTTCTGTATTTTAGGTCCGGTACGCAACGAAAGAAATAAACTAAACGTTGTATCGGTACCACTTTTGATGTCCATTCAAAAATTCAGACGGTTGAAATGAATGGCCACTACTAGTTATTATCAGCTGCTACTATCCCATTATTTCAATTTATTTTCCCTGGTCCCAATGCATATTTCCGGTTCGAATTGCTCTGTCCTTTCACTTCTTCTCCATACCAACGTTCAAATATAATAGTGCACCCAGATCTATTTCTTTTCTCTGCCTTTTTCTTTTGCTCTTAAAATTTTTCTCCAGAAACAAGCCCTATCTCTCGTCCTTTTCTTTTGCTTGGCCTCGCTACCTCCAAATCCCCTCCAACATCAGCCGTTCTCCGCCTTCACCGATGCTTCACCACCCACCTTTGTGAACCGAGCCTTGTTAATCAATCGCCGCCACCACCTTGCCACCGTCGAAACCCCACTCCACCTGGACCACCATCAAACGCCATCTCCCTGTTGCCGAAGCTTCCAGATCTCCACTTTGTTCGCAACCCGCCTCGGCCTTGAACCCCTCTGGTCGTGCCTCCTCCTGTTACATATATATGTAAGTCGTTCGTTGTCAATATGTTTAGTTACTTAAACTATAATCTGGAATTTTATATGCGTCGTATATATATTTGGGTTTGATAAGTTAGGTGCAGATATATATAGTATCGTGTATATTATAAGTGTAATATGTGTATTGTTTTATAAGTCTGCATGAGTTGTATACATTGTTATAGTTACATGTCTGTATACATATTGTTTTGCATGTAAATTTGTTTATAGTTGGTTCGCATATACTTGGTTAGAAGTCTGCACACATATATATTGTTATGAATCATTTAAGTTTTATTTTGCAATAAGCATATATTATATATTTATACACTGACTTGTTTATTGTTTTATATCTTCCAGTCTGGTTACAATATTCTGTATAAAATGTTTTAAATATGCAAGTATAGTTGCTATATAGTAGTTCATTTGAATCTGTCACTTTATATATTGACTTTTGAATCTTAACACAGTTGTATATATATTATATATTTATTTGAAGTGTCTGCATATATTCTAGCTTACATAGACTTTGTAATAATGATAGTTGTACACCATTTTAAAATATGTACGTATCTATTTTCTGAAGTAGTATTATCTATATATAGATATTTCAAAAACTACACTCGAATAGTGTTTATATACATTTGTAAAAAATTCTTATACGTAGTATATACCAACATATATTTGTTTGTTGATGTTTTGCAGAGAGTAATATTTAAATTATATAAGAAACCTGTATTTTATAAGTATAGGTATCAATATAAATATTATACGTTATATATAGGTATGGATTTCTGTATAGTAAGTTTACTTGATTTTAGCAATTGCTTGTTTGCTCATATGTGGTTTACAGCTTGCAGTAGATTTGTTTTAAGTATAGTTTGAAGTTTTATGTACAAGTTATATTTACATATCAGTTTTAAATATATATGTTATGTATTAGTATATATATGTGTATACAAAATTTTCAACGTGTGTCAGTATATATATCAGTATTGATTTTTGTAAGGATAAGTTTATATAAGTGATGTATTTATTTAGAGTTTGGTTTGCTATATTCACATATATATTTCATTTTAAAATATGTGTTTTGATTTAAACATTCATTTTTGAAAGAAAGTAATGAAATAATAATATAATTTCAATTATATAAAGCTAATTTGATCCGTTCTCATCCATTTCTATTTATCAGCTTTGTCCGACCAGTTCGTACCAGTTCTGTTTTGCTTTAGAATTCGTGCTTGGATCCGTAACTCATTTCATTGTCTATTCTCTCTTGCCTCGAAAGGTGAGCAACCACTCACGATTAATGTTCTTTTATTTATTAAATTGGATTTCAATTGAAACGGCAATTGAAATATGTTGTTGTTAGTTTTTTTCAATGTTATATATGTTATTATTTGTATCAGTTCACCTGTGACATCTGACACCATTATTTGTTAATTATACGATGATAATCCCGTTTGATTGATAATTGATTGATTGTTTGTTGTTTATATTGGATGTTAAATTGTAATGTATAAAGTGATAAATATTATGCAAATAAATTTGACGTAGGATAATTAAAAATTTTAATCGACATATATGTTGAATTTGATTAGTTGAATATGACCCCTTTTAATTGTTAAATTAATTGACATGTAGAATAGTGATAATTACACTTTGAACCATTGAACGTATATTGGATTAATTGTTGTAGTGTTAAAATTGAAATCGAATGACAAGCTAAGAACCGTATTAATATTAGTGTAATAATCTTTAATCTACATGAAATGATAGTGTAGATTCTAGAGATAATTATATTAATTTGCACAAACAACAATGTGAATCAATACGATTATTTCGGGATTATTTGAATTGATTATTGGATTGATATTGATTGTGGTTATTGCTTGTTTATTTACTTTGACATCATCCCAGTTATCACACTGCAAGTTCCCTTTGCTATGCTTTGATTTGAATTGAATTGGAATCGGGTTGAAATGATAAATACCCAAATTAAACTTTGACCTAGGATAAAGAATTAAATAAAAACCGATTGGTCAATACTTTGATTTAAAAATAAAATGAAGATTTTATTTTAATAAATAATATGGTTTTGAAACGAAGTTGGAATTTGAATTTTAATGAAAGGAAATGTTAATATTTAATAATCTGAATCAAAATATTAACATAGTAGTTGATGAAAGAACGTTGTTTTAAAATTTGGAATTATTAATAATTAAGTTTGAAATTATTTAATAATTAAGTTTTGAAATTTTTTAATAATTAAATAAGATTGAATTATTTAATAATTAAATAAAATTGAATTCTTTGTTAAGTGAAATTGAACTTCTTGAATAAGTGAAATTAAGTTTCTTTATTAATTGAGTTTTGAAATTGTAACTAAGTGAATAAATAAGTGAAATTGAATTTCTCTAACAAGAAATAAAATGTGTTTATTGAAATTAATGTAAGATTTGAAATGTAAAGAATTTGATTTGATGAATTTAATTTAATGCAATTTGTAAGTTTTGATACAATGAAGTTGAACTTAAGTAATTGATTTAGTGAATTGGAAATTTAATAGAAATTGTTTTGAATATAAATTAACTTAACGAATATTGAATGAAATCGATCAAGGAAGTTAAATTGATTTGAATGTTAAATTAAATTAATTTAAATGATTTCGGAATGAAACTTATATACGAACTTGAATCAATATTTGAATTGTTTTAAATAGAAATAGAAATTGAATTATAAGATTTTGAAATTATGAATGTGGAAGTTTTGAAACGTAAATTATGGAAATTGATTTAGAAAGACAAATGAAATGTTGATTTACAAATTCTAATTGAAATTGTAATTGATTTGGTTTTGAAATTTATTGAACGACCAATCGGTGTAATAATTACGAAAGTTATTAAAGAGACCGGAATCGGTTAGGGACATACTCACTGTCTAAACCGAAAACCACTTTAATAACTATACGCGGAGTACGATCCAGAATGAAGTGGTTGGAATGATGTACGTGATGACTGAAGAAAGAGAACGATAATGGATAGCCTTGACACTTGTGTCAAATTGGAAATGACTAAAACAGGAGCCGTGCCGGGCCAAATGGGGTCAGCTACCTCGAGCGAACACACTTCTTCGAAACTACTCATTACTTGTTGTCGATTGGTGCACCCTTGATTTGGGAGTGTTGTTTCGCGGTGTTGCGATCGCTGCGGCGATGCGTTCTCACCAGTCCGGATCAGGCAAACGGTAGTTTCACTACCTTGGGTATTGCCTCTTGTGCCTTGTCATACTTGTATCCCTATATACGCGACCACTATGATTTGTTTTGTGTTATACCTATGGAGTACTCCCTGATATCCCACTAGTTTACGGTGGAGTTTACAGTGTTGTATAGTCTATAACGCTTATATAAAATGTGTTAAGTGGGATAATGGTAACGCCTTAACACTATTTTGATATTTTATATTACTGATTGGCATTATCTACTTATCGTACACTACTACATAGTAGATAGTTTAACGGATCCTTAAAGGATGGTTATTCCAAACGTCCTTTGAGTTACTTGTATTTCAGTTGCTATTTCACTTGAGTTGGATTTATTGATATAAGAATGTTAATCCTGACTCGAGTGTTTTGTGTTTTGCTTTACGCTCGGGTCAGACTGAGTGTACCAGTATTCGAGACTCGCCTTTGGAGTTGGAGCTTCGCTTGGAGATCCAGCTATCTATCCAGCTTTCAGATATTCAGTTGATTCCAGTGATGTATTCTGATATTGTATTTGATTATTGTATTCGAGACATCTGTTGTACCTTATTTAACTCTGATATGTATATAGTAGCTTCATGAACTACTATCTTTTGTTTCCGCTGCATTTATTACTCTGTGTCTGTGATCTGTGATTATTTTATTTACTGTATATGCTCAGTTTTGCCAAATTTAAATTAACAATTCGGTTTTTTGAATTATTCAAGTCCGACATGTGCGGATGCGAATGGTCCAAAATAGCGGGTCGTTACAGTTGGTATCAGAGCTTTGGTAGCATATAGGGTAAATGTATTTACAGAATCACTTCCATCCAAGTTTGAAACTCGTCCTTCTTGACTCGATTCCTTTGAATTTTGGGACATCCCACGGTTCCGAAATTCATTCTTGTCCCTCACGATTCGTCTTCTTTTAATTCTGGAGTACCCCATAACTCCACTTCGAATGATCTTTATAATGAATCGGTGGCCTCGCCAATCTTCGAATATTTGTAAATGGGTGAAACTGCTTTACAATAGGCATTGATTTACCGGAGATTTCTGTATCCTCGGTTTACAATGCTATCTATCTCCTGCTATACCTGAATTCTATTTCTTGAGATCGAATGTAGATTTGCCTCGAAATTCTGCATCGATCTTATTCTTGAAGTCACGGTCGACCGGGTTAAGGTTGCTCGCGATATATATAAACTTATCCATCGCCCTATTTTGTTATTTAATTATCTTATCTTTGTTTCAAACTTATCTTCGAATCTAAATTCTCTTTGATTTGAGTCCATCAAAATTTGAATCTCTATACTTATTTTGAAATCCATCCTTGTATCGTCAAGCGAGGAAGTGCATTTGTTATTAATATAAAAATGTTTTATATATTGTGTTGTTTGAGTTGTTGATGTTGATTTGGGTTTTCGATCGATTCGTTTGATCAACGCTATCGATTGGATTTCCAAAACTCTTGAACAGAGCAAACTGACACAGTAATATTTCGAATTTGGTGAATAAAATAGATTTGTATGATTATATTACATATAAGTATAAATTTCTCTGAAATTAAATTGTTAATGAAGTTTGTTGTCAGAAATGAAAATATTTGATTTATTGTTTATAAACCATTGACTATTGCATAATATGAATAAATGAATTTATAAAACTGGATATAATTTGATTTGGAATCTGAAATGAATTTAAATTAGAATTTGATAATTTAATTTCCGATAATTTTGAACTATGTTTTAAAGTTTTAAAATGAATATTATTTAAAATATTTTCGAATAGAAATGGTTTTCAAAGAATTTTAAAAGATTAAATCAGTGCTCTTCTCTTTGTCGCTGGAAAATATTTTCGGTGATGGCGGCCGCATCATCGACATTCATTTTCGAGGTTCGAGGTGGAGAAACCATTATGTAGCTTTGCTACGGTTTTGTTTGGGAAATATTTTAATTTGAACTTCTTAAGTATGACTTGATTTATATATATATATATATATATATGTATGGGAATATTATTTAAAAAAAATTAATTTGATTTAATATATATAGTATATACATAATTATCTCTAAAGGGTTTGAAATTAAACTGAAATTTAATTCTTAAAATTATGTTAAGGGATGTTTTCAATTATAAATATAGCTAAATTTTGGATAAATATGTAAACTTGAAATAATTGAATTTGAAATTTTTATTTGTATAGTACTAAATTGCATTTCAATATAACTTACCTAAATTATTCAGAAGTTAAAATGTAATCGGATAATATACAATATAAAATGATTTTATAAATAAAATTTGAGTGTTTATAATAAATATTATACACTTAGATTTTAAATTATAAAAAAATGCTAATAAAGATGATAGAATAATAAGTTAATTGAATGAGACGAATATAATAAATTTGTTCTGTAGGAATTAATAAATTGAAATTAGATCAACTTATGGAAATACCTTAAAATTTAAAACAATTATTGAATATAAATTAATTTAAATTGAAATTTATATGGTTTAAATTAATTTATATGGTTTAAATATATGTAATAAGATATATTAAGTGGAATAAACTTAATAATAATTTGGAATAAAAGAATTAAATTTATTGAATAAAATATGAGTACAATAAATGATTATACAAATTGACGATTTAGAAATTGTTAATTGAGGATGACTAGATAATAAGATAATGAATTTAGAAATAGATAGATTGATTTAACTTAAGTGAACTCAAGTGGATTTAGCCAAATTGTTAAATATTAATTAATTTAAATTGAAATTTATATGGTTTAAATTAATTGTTTTACTTGTATTCCAATCTATTTTCTTTCTGGTTGTTTCTATTCTCCTACCTCCTTCCTTTTCGGGGATGAAAAGTTTTGAGTGGGGGAGAGTGTAACGATCCGTAAATTTTAACTGTTTTAATAACGTAATTAGTTGAAATTTTGTGAAATTTTAAATGATAAAATTTTGAAATAAAAATTTTGTGACGACCGCCCATGACCCCTGCACCGAATCTAGAGATAGCGCGCTGTAAAGTGTGCCAGGCGACCATGGACGATTGTCAGGGTAGATTAAAACAACAGAATCTATCGTATTACTCACAGCGCATGGACAAAATACAATAGAACATATATATAGTGAAGCTTTACAGAATAAAATACCATCATATAAAACTTCATAATAGTTGAATACAAGCATTCAAATAGTCAATACATCAAGCCTCACTACATATCTCTCAGAGAATACAAAACAGTGGAACATCCAGTACATATAAGAAGATAATATGCAACCCTCTGGCTCGTCTTCGATATCAACATCGTGAGAAGAGAACAGCACCTGTCACCTGCTACCTAGTCTGCCCGTCCCAAAATGGACGAACAGCCTAAGGCAATAAGAATTAAAACATAAAGCCTTGAGTCAGACAACAGTCTTAGTGAGCAGTAAATTAACTAACATCATACCAAAAGCGCATAAAGGAAAAGGAATAGGAATACAACCCTCCCACTCCAACCTCATTCTACAGTGATAGCCCCCAGACACACACTAAGCAGAAGCAACACAGCAAAGCATACAATTTAAAGTAAAATAATAATCATTCGAGTCAAGGGCGATGTTTTCCAAGTACCAAGGCCTAAATCAGATAAGCACCCAGAAAATACCGCTCTTGAGTCCGAATGACGATACAACCAAACATCCATGACTCTGGCTATCACTGTTATCATTGCTTCGAAATCACCGTTAATTGAATGACCGGCACATTCTTTCAGCCGTCCGTCAAGGGCTAATGGAAACCCCGGTTCTAGACAAAACTCCGCACGTCGTCGCAGCCCGTGCCAAGGATTTTTGCAACTACCCAGGGTACTCGACCATCAATTCATTGTCGTTGGGATTTTCGCAACTGCCCAAACGTACCCTTGCTTTGAGTCTGCTAGAACCTTCAACAACGATGCTATCCAAGCCTCCTAGTCATCCTTCTCGACGACTATTTCCATACTAGCTCAAGCGCCTCTCAAGCATCTATTACCCTTAACTCGAATCATATCACCGAGTTACCAACGTGCTTGGAATGATCCCGTCTGGATTAGACCAAGTCTTCATCACATGATGCCTCGCTTCATTACATCCTCGCAAAGCCTCATCTCAACGTCACATCATCAAATCTATGCATAAGAGCTTCATCATCCCACTACATATGCCACGAGCAGCTTTCCCAATTCAAGAGCCTTTCCCTTAGCTTTTGAATCATCTTCGATCTAAATCTAATCATCAATCATTTAGTTCATAACAATCAATCAAATCAAACATCAATCCAAGCAATCAAGCATTCAAATATGATCTAAGTAGACAATTATAACAATAATGGCATTTTCGTAATTAATGAGTTGAAAGTCCAATAAGCATGAAAACATGAATTATATCTCTACAAACTTGATGAATGAACTTGCATAGGTTAACATATGATAATATGGATGTAACATCATCATGAACAATGGATCTACATGGATCTACACTTAGAATGAAGAAAATGCATGGAAATCACTATTTTAACACCAAATTGAACCAACGATCCGATATACTCCTTTGGATCCGTGTGAGAGATAATCACCACTCACCAAATCACCAAAACAACCTCAAATCAACACGCTTCAGATCTGGACAGCGAAGGATCAAGCTTGATCTATCACGAATCCGCTTCAACCGAAGAAATCTCACTTGAAAAGATGAAGATCTTCAACTTTAGCTCTTGGATCTTCAATCTTGATCTTCGATTTGGATGGATGGAAGCACTAGATTAGAGTGGAGAAAAGAAGTAAAGAAGTGTAGAAGTCGAGCTCTCAAAATGGCAACACTTCGTCGCTTCGAAATCCGGATCCCAAAAAGTGAGAACAACCCCCTCTATTTATAGCAGAAATCTCTCTAAGTCGCTAGCTCGGAATTAGGTCGTCTGCGACCTACGACCTAAAACCCCTCCGACCTAAAGCCTCTACGACTTAACACTTAGCGCCTAACAACCTAACGACTTATTCCCCAGGCGCTTCAACGACCTAACAAGGTTACGACCTATGACTTAAGGGGATACGACATAGCACATCAGCGCACCCAAGCGACCTAACAGATGCGCTTCCATGCGACCTACCAAATAACTGGGTTACGACTTAACAGCTATCTCCTAGGTCGCTCGCGACTTAAAACATAGGATTCGACCTAACAACTTAGCAACCCACGCGACCTAACAATGCCGCGACTTAAGACTTAAGCCCTCTTGCGACCTAACACATAAGTTTTCCTCGCGACCTAACGTAAGTCGCGAACAACCGGGATGCGACCTAACACTTAGCCAGAATATTACCTAACTGACTACTGACCTAGCGACCTAACCAAAAACGGAGCTCACGACCTAACTCTTAGGTCGCTAACCTATAGGTCGCTCCACCATACTAGGTCGCTAACTATTATCACTAGTTCCTTAGGTCGCTGCCGACCTATCCCCTTAGGTCGCTAACTAATCTCAGGTTGCCAAATCCTATAAGACGCTAACTCTCTTAGGTCGCTCACTCGACCTAGCCTTCCCCACGACCTAAGCCAGCATACGACCAACCCATCCCTTAGGTCGCCCACGACATAACTTCCCTCACGACCTAAGCTAACATGCAACCTAACTCCTAGGTCACCTCACCTTCTTAGGTCGCCAACCACGACCTAACACTTAGAAAAATTCTGCCTAAAAATCTGAAATGGCTCAATCAACACTAAAATTCCAGATTTTGATAAACTTGTCGATCCGTAAAAATACGGGTCGTTACATTCTCTCCCCCTTAGGAATTTCGCCCCCGAAATTCCAAACAACCAAAGCAATCAAAGACTATTCTGTACGCCTACCATCCATAACAATCAACAAACCATGCATCCAATTCTAGCTTAGCGTACAGAATTCTAACACTAGAACAAGTCACAATATCGTGAGATGACACGACACCTTAGTGCCATACCTTGAAGAGTTCAGGATGAGCTGCTTTCATCCTCTCTTCCACCTCCCACGTACAGTCGTTATCATCATCACTCCATTGTATCTCGAGCAACTTAACTACCTTCCTCCTAAGCTGTTTCGTGTCAGTTTCAACAACACGGAGCGGCTTACGAGGTCTTCTATCGACTGGATCAACTTCGAAATCTTCATAGCTATCAGCAGAAACCACCGTACTCGAGTCGTGCACATACTTCCGTAGATATGATACATGAAAAACATTGTGCACACTCGACATCTTCTCTGGTAACTCCAATCTGTAGGCGAGCTTTCCAATTCGCTCGATAATCGGGAATGGTCCAACAAATCTCGGAGTCAATTTTCCTTTCTTCCCGAATCGAATAACATTCTTCAGTGGGGAAATCTTCACAAAAACCATATCTCCTACGTCGAATTCCAAATCCTTTCGACGCTTATCGGCATAACTCTTCTGACGGTCTTGGGCTGCCTTCATTCGTTGCCGAATGATCTCTATGCAATCCGAAGTTTGTCGAATCATCTCTGGCCCAAGCATCAGCTTTTCTCCAGTTTCTAACCAACACGTCGGAGAGTTACACGGTCTTCCATACAATGCCTCATACGGTGCCATACCAATGCTTGACTGGTAACTGTTGTTGTATGAAAACTCTACCAAATGAAGATGATCTTCCCATGATCCTCCGAAGTCCAAAACACATGCTCTAAGGAGATCTTCCAAAACTCGGTTGACTCTCTCAGTCTGACCATCTGTTTGAGGGTGATACGCTATACTCAAACACAACTCGGTTCCCAAAACTTCCTGGAAGCTCTTCCAAAATCCACTAGTGAACAATGGGTCTCGATCGCTCACTATACTCTTCGGAATACCATGGAATCGAACTATCCACTTAACATACAACTCAGCCAACTTTGATGCAGTCCTAGTCGATCGAACATGAATGAATCTCGCACTCTTAGTCAGACGATCCACAATGACCCAAATCCCTTCATTTCCCGTTCTGGTTCTAGGCAATCCATCGATAAAATCCATCGACACTTGTTCCCACTTCCATGTAGGAACTTCTAATGGCTGAAGCAATCCACTAGGCTTCTTCTGTTCGGCTTTAACCAACTGGCAGTTCATACACTTGGAAATAAAATTTCCAACATCCTTCTTCATGCCTTCCCAGTAGTAGGTTCTCTTCATATCCCGATACATCTTATTTCCACCTGGATGAATTGTCAGCTTCGAGTGATGACTTTCCTTCAGAACTTCACTCCTCAATCCAACTATATCGGGAACAACTAGTCGTCCTTGCTTCCGAAGCCAACCCTCTCGATCGACCTCGAATCCTTTATCCTTTTCTGGATCCAATCCAGATTCCAATTCACGGATAATCCTGACAATCTTATCGTCTCGCTTTTGGCCCTCGCCAATCCTTTCCACAAGAGAAGGTCTTATTGATAAGTTTGCCAACATCTCAGGTTCCAATTCGCATCTGGGCCTGAAGTCAAATCTAGCTAGATACTCGAGATTCTTCCATTCTGAAAACATGGCTCCCAATCCTGCATGTCTTCGACTTAACGCATCTGCCACTGCGTTACCTTTTCCCGGAGTATAAGCTATACCAAAATCATATGATGCCAAAAACTCCAGCCAACGTTGCTGCCGAAGATTCAAATCCTTTTGGGAGAAAAGATACTTCAACGACTTATGATCCGTAAACAACTCGAATCAAACTCCCAACAGATAATGTCTCCACATCTTCAGAGCAAATACAATCGCCGCTAACTCCAAATCATGAGTCGGGTAATTCCTTTCATGCGGCTTCAGTTGTCGACTTGCATACGCAACAACTTTATCCCTCTGCATCAGCACTGCTCCAAGTCCAGTACCACATGCATCGGTGTAAACCACCATCTCAACATTTCCACTTGGAATAGTCAAAACAGGAGCACTCGTCAATCTCTCTTTCAGGATTCCGAAAGCTTGCTCACACTTAGCATCCCATCTGAACACTAGGTTCTTCTTCGTCAATCCTGTTAACGGTGCAGCTATCTTGGAGAAGTCTTTGATAAACCGTCGATAATATCCTGTTAATCCAAGAAAACTTCTCACATCAGATGCATTCTTAGGTCTAACCCAATCCTGGATTGCTGCCACCTTAGCGGGATCAACCGCTATTCCATTTCCAGAGATAACATGGCCTAAGAACCTCACTTCACTCTTCCAGAAGTGACACTTCGAAAACTTAGCCTTCAGCTGATGTTTCCGCAAGATTTCCAAAACAATACGCAAGTGCGTCTTGTGCTCTTCTTCCGTTCTGGAATAAATCAGAATATCATCCACGAACACAAGTACGAACTTGTTCAACTGATCTCTGAACACTCTATTCATAAGATCCACAAAATATGCTGGCGCGTTAGTCAATCCAAACGGCATTACCAGCCACTCATAGAAACCCGATGGTGTCCGAAAAGCAGTCTTCGGCACACTATCCTTAGCCACTCTCAACTGGTGAAATCCCGTTGCCAAATCCATCTGAGAAAACACCTTGGCTTCGTGAAGCTGATCAAACAAGTCATCTATTCTCGGCAATGGATACTTATTCTTCTTAGTCACCTTATTCAGCTCACGATAATCGACGCACAATCTCAACGACCCATCTGCCTTGGTTGCAAACACAACTGGTGCACCCCACTCGAACACACTACGCCGAATGAATCCTTTCTGTAAAAGGTCATCAACTTGCACCCTCAACTCCTGTTGTTCCCTAGGTGCCATCCGCCTAAGAGGCATCACAACAGGTCTGGCTCCTTCCACTAGATCTATACGAAACTCGATCTCTCTATGCGGCGGCAACCCTTTGACTTCGTCAAAGACATCCTCGAATCCATTAGCGATCGGCACTGATGACAGTCCATCCCGTGGAACAACCAGCGAATACATGAAGCTCATGAAGACGCCTTCTTCATGCTTACATTGTATTACAACCTTTCGCCCCTCCACATTCTCGACTGTCACTTCCAACCTCTCGCAATCAACCTTTGCTGCATACTTCCTAAGCCAGTCCATACCCAGAATAATTCCGAACCCCGCAAAGTTCAGAACAAAGCAATCACAAACAAAAGAGCAACCATGACTCGACACAATCAGACCATGGCATAACATACACAAACAAGACGAACCCTCAACTGGATTAGTCACAACCAATGGTCTATCAACAATATCCGGTTCCAAACCTAACCGGCCTACGAGTTCATTACAAACAAACGAATGCGACGCTCCAGTATCAATCAAAACTCTAACTGGAACACCACATAGGAAAAGAGTACCTTGAACCACCACACTCTTTCCCTTCTCTTCTGCGGTAGGAGCTTTTGAAGACGACGGAACAGCTCCCAAAGCATAAGCTTGCACAATCTGCTTGTCCCTCCTCGGTTCTGGACAATTCTTCCTGAAATGCCCCGGCTTGTCACAGTTGTGGCACTTCGTTGGCGCTTTCGGATTCTTGCAATCCCTGGAGAGATGGCCTTTCTGCTGACAGTTGTAGCAAGTCACCTCGCCTTTCGGCTTCTTCTGGCCATCCTTACCCTTCTGCTGCTGCTGCTTCCTCTTCTTGTTTCCACCCTGTTGGGGTTTAGACTCTTCCCTGGTCACAGCAACAACAGATCCTTCCTTAGGAAACAGACTCTCATGCCTGTGAGCTTTCTCCACAAGCTTCTCAAATGAATCGTCCAAATGATCCACCAACTGTCTTCCCAGATAACTGTCCAAGCCTGTCACAAAATTCTCATTCTTCTGATATGCAGACTCAATATATGACCGGGCATACTTGGACAAAGCTTCAAACTCAGAAACATACTCAAGAACAGATCTTCCTCCTTGCTTGAGCTCCACAAACCTCTTGAACAGAACAGACTTCTGCGCTGTAGAAATGAACTTAGCTTCAAATCTAGCTTGGAATTGCTCCCAAGTAATCTCTTCCTCCGGAGTATCGATGGTAATAGAGTTCCACCAATCAGAAGCTCTCCCTTGAAGCTGCCTTGATGCCAACTTCCTCTTAGTTGCATCATCAATTCCCAAATCACCAAAGATCCTTCTACAAGCATCGATCCATCTCTGGACTTCAATGGTTGATTCTGTTCCCAAGAAAACCCTCCCTCCAAGAGCAGTATAATCCTTGCACAACTTAGCAAAATCCACTGGTTTCGGAGTTTGGACTTGAACTCCAACATCTACTGCTACCCCCGGAACTGGTATCCTTCTCATGATCGAAGTCATCATAGCTTCGAACATGGCTGCATAATCAGCAGTCTCTTCAGTAGCACGGCCTTCCCTAGCAGCTGGTCTCCCTCTTCGACTCATTCTCAATATCTATAAAAAGGAATGATTAGAACATTTAAAGAAACAACTGCATAAAGGACTCAAACCCTACTAAGCTACTATATTATATATAGTATTCATCCATCAAAATACAATTACGTCTCTCATACGTAGTTACGACGGCGAGCGTTGGGTAAAATCGATTAACCAATGCTCTGATACCAAATGTGACGACCGCCCATGACCCCTGCACCGAATCTAGAGATAGCGCGCTGTAAAGTGTGCCAGGCGACCATGGACGATTGTCAGGGTAGATTAAAACAACAGAATCTATCGTATTACTCACAGCGCATGGACAAAATACAATAGAACATATATATAGTGAAGCTTTACAGAATAAAATGCCATCATATAAAACTTCATAATAGTTGAATACAAGCATTCAAATAGTCAATACATCAAGCCTCACTACATATCTCTCAGAGAATACAAAACAGTGGAACATCCAGTACATATAAGAAGATAATATGCAACCCTCTGGCTCGTCTTCGATATCAGCATCGTGAGAAGAGAACAGCACCTATCACCTGCTACCTAGTCTGCCCGTCCCAAAATGGACGAACAGCCCAAGGCAATAAGAATTAAAACATAAAGCCTTGAGTCAGACAACAGTCTTAGTGAGCAGTAAATTAACTAACATCATACCAAAAGAGCATAAAGGAAAAGGAATAGGAATACAACCCTCCCACTCCAACCTCATTCTACAGTGATAGCCCCCAGACACACACTAAGCAGAAGCAACACAGCAAAGCATACAATTTAAAGTAAAATAATAATCATTCGAGTCAAGGGCGATGTTTTCCAAGTACCAAGGCCTAAATCAGATAAGCACCCAGAAAATACCGCTCTTGAGTCCGAATGACGATACAACCAAACATCCATGACTCTGGCTATCACTGTTATCATTGCTTCGATATCACCGTTAATTGAATGACCGGCACATTCTTTCAGCCGTCCGTCAAGGGCTAATGGAAACCCCGGTTCTAGACAAAACTCCGCACGTCGTCGCAGCCCGTGCCAAGGATTTTCGCAACTACCCAGGGTACTCGACCATCAATTCATTGTCGTTGGGATTTTCGCAACTGCCCAAACGTACCCTTGCTTTGAGTCTGCTAGAACCTTCAACAACGATGCTATCCAAGCCTCCTAGTCATCCTCCTCGACGACTATTTCCATACTAGCTCAAGCGCCTCTCAAGCATCTATTACCCTTAACTCGAATCATATCACCGAGTTACCAACGTGCTTGGAATGATCCCATCTGGATTAGACCAAGTCTTCATCACATGATGCCTCGCTTCATTACATCCTCGCAAAGCCTCATCTCAACGTCACATCATCAAATCTATGCATAAGAGCTTCATCATCCCGCTACATATGCCACGAGCAGCTTTCCCAATTCAAGAGCCTTTCCCTTAGCTTTTGAATCATCTTCGATCTAAATCTAATCATCAATCATCTAGTTCATAACAATCAATCATCTAGTTCATAACAATCAATCAAATCAAACATCAATCCAAGCAATCAAGCATTCAAATATGATCTAAGTAGACAATTATAACAATAATGGCATTTTCGTAATTAATGAGTTGAAAGTCCAATAAGCATGAAAACATGAATTATATCTCTACAAACTTGATGAATGAACTTGCATAGGTTAACATATGATAATATGGATGTAACATCATCATGAACAATGGATCTACATGGATCTACACTTAGGATGAAGAAAATGCATGGAAATCACTATTTTAACACCAAATTGAATCAACGATCCGATATACTCCTTTGGATCCGTGTGAGAGATAATCACCACTCACCAAATCACCAAAACAACCTCAAATCAACACGCTTCAGATCTGGACAGCGAAGGATCAAGCTTGATCTATCACGAATCCGCTTCAACCGAAGAAATCTCACTTGAAAAGATGAAGATCTTCAACTTTAGCTCTTGGATCTTCAATCTTGATCTTCGATTTGGATGGATGGAAGCACTAGATTAGAGTGGAGAAAAGAAGTGAAGAAGTGTAGAAGTCGAGCTCTCAAAATGGCAGCACTTCGTCGCTTCGAAATCCGGATCCCAAAAAGTGAGAACAACCCCCTCTATTTATAGCAGAAATCTCTCTAAGTCGCTAGCTCGGAATTAGGTCGTCTGCGACCTACGACCTAAAACCCCTCCGACCTAAAGCCTCTACGACTTAACACTTAGCGCCTAACAACCTAACGACTTATTCCCCAGGCGCTTCAACGACCTAACAAGGTTACGACCTATGACTTAAGGGGATACGACATAGCACATCAGCGCACCCAAGCGACCTAACAGATGCGCTTCCATGCGACCTACCAAATAACTGGGTTACGACTTAACAGCTATCTCCTATGTCGCTCGCGACTTAAAACATAGGCTTCGACCTAACAACTTAGCAACCCACGCGACCTAATAATGCCGCGACTTAAGACTTAAGCCCTCTTGTGACCTAACACATAAGTTTTCCTCGCGACCTAACGTAAGTCGTGAACAACCGGGATGCGACCTAACACTTAGCCAGAATATTACCTAACTGACTACTGACCTAGCGACCTAACCAAAAACGGAGCTCACGACCTAACTCTTAGGTCGCTAACCTATAGGTCGCTCCACCATACTAGGTCGCTAACTATTATCACTAGTTCCTTAGGTCGCTGCCGACCTATCCCCTTAGGTCGCTAACTAATCTCAGGTTGCCAAATCCTATAAGACGCTAACTCTCTTAGGTCGCTCACTCGACCTAGCCTTCCCCACGACCTAAGCCAGCATACGACCAACCCATCCCTTAGGTCACCCACGACATAACTTCCCTCACGACCTAAGCTAACATGCAACCTAACTCCTAGGTCACCCCACCTTCTTAGGTCGCCAACCACGACCTAACACTTAGAAAAATTCTGCCTAAAAATCTGAAATGGCTCAATCAACACTAAAATTCCAGATTTTGATAAACTTGTCGATCCGTAAAAATACGGGTCTTTACAAATTTGATATTTGTAATGCGTCTAATTAAACATAGCAACCGGTAAATTCTTATCCAAATATATGAAGTTTATTTCGGGTGAAATTTTATTTCAATTTAATCAGTTAGAAATTGATGAAAATAAAATATTTTCGAAACCTAAATATTTTACATAGAAAAATTCTAAAACATCTTCTGAGCAAGACGTCAGTTTTCGTTTTTCCAAATTCGGACTTCTTTGGCTCCGTCGATCTTATTTTTTTGCGTTTTTCCTGCATTTTTCCGCTAGTAGAAAATTCGAATTTCTATAATTCAATCATACCACTAATATCTGTATACCGTGTTGATCATCTCGTCGCACTGATCTCTATGGTATACTTTTTTTTTGTATTTTAGGTCCGGTACGCAATGAAAGAAATAAACTAAACGTTGTATCGGTACCACTTTTGATGTCCATTCAAAAATTCAGACGGTTGAAATGAATGGCCACTGCTAGTTATTATCAGCTGCTGCTATCCCATTATTTCAATTTATTTTCCCTGGTCCCAATGCATATTTCCGGTTCGAATTGCTCTGTCCTTTCACTTCTTCTCCATACCAACGTTCGAATATAATAGTGCACCCAGATCTATTTCTTTTCTCTGCCTTTTTCTTTTGCTCTTAAAATTTTTCTCCATAAACAAGCCCTCTCTTCCGTCCTTTTCTTTTGCTTGGCTTCACTACCTCCAAATCCCCTCCAACATCAGCCGTTCTCCGCCTTCACCGATGCTTCACCGCCCACCTTTGTGAACCGAGCCTTGCTAATCCATCGCCTCCGCCCCCTTGCCACCGTCGAAACCCCACTCCGCCTGGACCACCATCAACCGCCATCTCCCTGTTGCCGAAGCTTCCAGATCTCCACTTTGTTTGCAACCCGCCTCGGCCTTGAACCCCTCTGGTCGTTCCTCCTCCTGTTACATATATATGTAAGTCGTTCGTTGTCAATATGTTTAGTTACTTAAACTATAATCTGGAATTTTATATGCGTCGTATATATATTTGGGTTTGATAAGTTAGGTGCAGATATATATAGTATCGTGTATATTATAAGTGTAATACGTGTATTGTTTTATAAGTCCGCATGAGTTGTATACATTGTTATAGTTACATGTCTGTATACATATTGTTTTGCATGTAAATTTGTTTATAGTTGGTTCGCATATACTTGGTTAGAAGTCTGCACACATATATATTGTTATGAATCATTTAAGTTTTATTTTGCAATAAGCATATATTATATATTTATACACTGACTTGTTTATTGTTTTATATCTTCCAGTCTGGTTACAATATTCTGTATAAAATGTTTTAAATATGCAAGTATAGTTGCTATATAGTAGTTCATTTGAATCTGTCACTTTATATATTGACTTTTGAATCTTAACACAGTTGTATATATATTATATATTTATTTGAAGTGTCTGCATATATTCTAGCTTACATAGACTTTGTAATAATGATAGTTGTACACCATTTTAAAATATGTACGTATCTATTTTCTGAAGTAGTATTATCTATATATAGATATTTCAAAAACTACACTCGAATAGTGTTTATATACATTTGTATTTATATTAGTGTATATGCTGTCTCTCTTGCATTTGTTCATGTTGAATATAAATTGCATATATACGGTCTGGCATTTTTAATAATAATAATAATAATAATAATAATAATAAATTCTTATACGTAGTATATACCAACATATATTTGTCTGTTGATGTTTTGCAGAGAGTAATATTTAAATTATATAAGAAACTTGTATTTTATAAGTATAGGTATCGATATAAATATTATACGTTATATATAGGTATGGATTTCTGTATAGTAAGTTTACTTGATTTTAGCAATTGCTTGTTTGCTCATATGTGGTTTACAGCTTGCAGTAGATTTGTTTTAAGTATAGTTTGAAGTTGTATGTACAAGTTATATTTACATATCAGTTTTAAATATATATGTTATGTATTAGTATATATATGTGTATAGAAAATTTTCAACATGTGTCCGTATATATATCAGTATTGATTTTTGTAAGGATAAGTTTATATAAGTGATGTATTTATTTAGAGTTTGGTCTGCTATATTCACATATATATTTCATTTTAAAATATGTGTTTTGATTTAAACATTCATTTTTGAAAGAAAGTAATGAAATAATAATATAATTTCAATTATATAAAGCTAATTTGATCCGTTCTCATCCATTTCTATTTATCAGCTTTGTCCGACCAGTTCGTACCAGTTCTGTTTTGCTTTAGAATTCGTGCTTGGATCCGTAACTCATTTCATTGTCTATTCTCTCTTGCCTCGAAAGGTGAGCAATCACTCACGATTAATGTTCTTTTATTTATTAACTTGGATTTCAATTGAAACGGCAATTGAAATATGCTGTTTGTTAACGTTAAAAAGTGAACATTAACACCCGGTGTGTGTAATAGAATTGTGAAAGCACCACCCGTTGGTACAGGAATAGAATATAAGCTGAAAATAGCAGAAAAGCAGTAAATGAACAACAGATTTATAGTGGTTCGGCCCGTAATTGAGCCTACGTCCACTTTATAGTCTTTTATTGCTGATTCGGTTACTATTTGATACAATATCCTTCAAAATACAATACAACTTGATCATGAAAGCACTCTTGACTACTAGCTCAATCTTTGATGATGAAACTCGACGAATCCGTGTTGGATGTAAGGAGTTCTTCTCGAAGCTTGTTGTAGTGTCTCGAATGCTTGAAGATCTTTGATTGCTGAATGAGAGGAGACTTCGACAGAGTAACGGCGCTTGAAGAAATGGATGGCAAAAGTCCCCCTCGAGTTGGATGTGGTAGGGTATTTATAGGAGCAGCTCTGGATTCTGGGCAGAGAAAATGCTAAGTCCTAAGTCGTGGAGGACTTAAGGTAAGTCGGTGACGAGTTAAGGGACAGTATGGGTTGTTCCGGGCTCATCTTGATGCTTTGTCGAAGACAAGTGTTAAGTCGTGGTCGACTTATCAGATAATGGTCGTATAGGCATGGGCTCTGGACTTTAACCTCATAGCTTTTAGGTCGTGGACGACTTAAGCCAAGTCATGAGTTCCTTAAGTCGCAGGTCCTTTAAGTCGTAACATCTTCTTGAGTCGTGTAGACCTTAACTCGCTGAGTCATTTGGACCATGAGTCGTAGGCTGTGAAGCTCTTAAGTCGTACACCCACTAAGTCGTAAACTGTTAAGTCGTGTACTTCTTCTTGAGTCGTGTAGACCTTAACTCGCTGAGTCGTTTGGACCATGAGTCGTAGGCTGTGAAGCTCTTAAGTCGTACACCCACTAAGTCGTAAACTGTTAAGTCGTGTACTTCTTAAGTCTTTAGGAACTGGAGCTATAGGTCATGGACGACTTAAGCTAAGTCGTAACCCATTAGGTCGGAACCTTCTTAAGTCGTAGTCTTTAGGTCGCAACACTGCTAGGTCGCGAAGTTACCTTCAGTAGTTAGGTCGTAGACTCTCTTAGGTCGTAGCTCCCTAACCCAGTAGGTCGTAGACCCTCTTAATAGTTAAGTCGTAGGTCGCTGACCTGCTTCAAGAGTTAAGTCGTTACATCCTTAGGTTGCTTCAGCAATTAGGTCATAAGTCGTTCAAGCCGTAGATCCTCTTTCAGCAGCTAAGTCGTAAGCCGTTGAGTCCATTTAGGTTTTAGGCTTTTTAACTCGTTGGCTTCTTATAAGTCGTGGCATAATCTGAGTCGTTCATTTCTTGACTCGTAGGTCGTTGCTAAAAGGGAGTTAACATTTGCCCCTCGAAGTACATGCCTTAAGTCGTAAGTCGTGTGCTTCGATTTCCTTAGCTCGCTTCTTGATGAGTGCGCTAGATTGCGACCGACTTAAGATGAGTCGTAGGTCGCGAACGACTTAGTATAAGTCGTAAGTCGGATGTGTCGATTCACCTTTCACTGTCCCAGGGTATAAATAGCTTAGGTCGTTCCTTCTCCTCCTTCACCTGTTTCATTCCGTCATTTGCAAGCATTCAAGTTCTTCTCAGACAAATTCAATTACTCGATCGCCAGACATCTTCAATTTCGTATTGCGTAAGTGATCCCATTCTCTAATCAATCCTTGGCTATCACCGAACTATGAATTTCGCTTACCTTATGCCTTGCTTCACGATTTTTGTTTCAATTGATCGCCGAGGAAATCGAAATGGTTCGACTTGGCTTTCGGTGATTTGCGAGAAGAAGGGGAAGAGTTTCAGTGCATTAGGTTCGCTGATTCGTGATCTTAGAAGGGATGAAGAGGCCATTATCGGGTTGGAGAATTATGAGGAATGGGATTCTTAGTAGAGGAAAGAATTTGAGGAGAGGAACTGATGCTTTGGTTTGAGTAGGAGATAGCTCGAGATCCCCTGAGAACGACCTAACACTTTCTCAGCTTGGATCGCGCGCGACTTAACTCTTCTGGTTGCCTACTGCAGCATTAGGTTTAGGTCGTTGCCGAGCTAGGACAAGACTCTTCTTTTGTGTGGCTTACGGCCTAAAAAGTTAACGACCTATCTTGTTGCAGTTTCTCATGGATCGTTGACGAGTTAGCACTTAAATCCTTAACTTGCGAGCACATCTGAATGACTAGGTCGTGGATGAGATAGCCCTTAACTCGTAACTCGCGAACTCATCTGAATGACTTAATAACTTAAACTCCATGACTTCGAATTCTTGGACTTGAATGATCTGACTTAAGAGAACATGCCTTGAACATCTTGACTCGCACAATACGACCTAAAAGCCCCGACCTACGATAGGTCGTTAAACGACTTAAGACTTAGAGGAACTTGCACAGAAGTTGGCTGGACACTTGAATTTGAACTGTGTTGTGTTCCCTCTCACACTGTCTTGACTTTAATGCTAATAACCTGCTTAACACAACATTCACAGAATACTGGGACGAATATACTGTCACTGACTGCCCACATCAAATGACAGATTAGTTGATAAAGAAAAAATCAAATTAGAACTGCGTGAACGAAATGTTGTACAATAACCAATTCAAGTGAAGTATTAAAGCAAAATTGTAATAATCAACTGAAACTGATTTGTTTGCATCAACACTGTCCTTTAAATATTAGCAAGTCCTGAAATCTCATAATCGACCGAACGTCGACTAGTTTAATTCCAGTTGTCTTTTACTTGTTATTTTTATTGGCTCTGCACAACACTTCACACTTTTTAGGAAACGTGCACCTTAATATTTGATCATCCAGTTGATTGTGTAGAATGGCGTCTCAACAAGAAGACTTGGAACTAGCTGGAGAAACTTTTCCAATTGCTACTCCATTGAATGATCCTCCAGAAAGGACTTCTACCACTTTGAGCCATAAAGTTTTCCGTCAGTTATGCATCCAGTTCGGCATTGCCGAAGCCGATGCTTTGTTTCCTGGAATAAATGATACTGCTGATAGGCCGCCTCATGGCTTTGTCGCAGTTAACCGCCAAATGTGTTCGAGTGGAGCTATCCCACCATTTAACGACTGTCTTCGAGAACTTCTCCTTCGATTATCTATCTCCCCTTTTCAACTACACCCTAATGGCTACGCCATCCTGCTGGGACTGTGTGTGCTTTTTAGAAGAACGCTGGACCGTTTTCCCAGTTTTGGAGAAATTTGCTTCCTGTGCTCATTTGCAAAGAACAAAGACCATCCCTCTATCACAGTTGTAAGGAGTGCCAGGAACCGTAAACTGATTATTGGTCTTCCCGAAAGCGTTCCTGGGTTTCTGAGCCAGTTTTTCTTTGTTCGTTGTCCCCCGGGATTTTACGCCATTTGGAGAGTGGGAAGTACGACTATCTATTTTTCCCTGTGTTTTCTAAATTCTTCGAAGTCCAAATTGTCAAGTGTTAACTTCTTTTTCTACTGTTTCAGCGCTCCCTCCCCCCTCTAGGGAACCTCGTCACAAAACTACCTTCGAGAGGCTTATGGCCGTGCCGGTTGAGGAGAGGAGTGTTCAATTTCTATTGAAAGATGAGTTCCTCCATGAATTTGGACTCTTACATCCTTCCCGCTCCACTCAGTCACATGAAGTCCCTGATTCTCCAGCTGAGGAGTCAGATGCCCCCGTTTCTGCTAAAGAACCTTCACCGGAAGAACTTACCGTTGAGACTTCATTGGTAAAGTGTTCTACTCTTACCGACATTGCGGGGTCATCCAGTAAGTTAGCACTTGCCCCGGTTATTGAAGAGGAGGAAAATCTTCACATTCTTGAAAAGACGGCTGAGGTGGAAGTTGAAAAAGATAATTCTCCCATGCATCATGGCGATGATACTTTTGACAGTCTGAGCGACATCATGATAACCTCTCAGGAGCTCTTTAAAGATGACGCCTCTAAAGCGATCTCTTCTGTTATTGAAGCAACTTCTTCTTTGCAACAAACCACAACGCCTTCTATACAAGCCGTCACCATTCCCACACAAAAAAGTGGTTTGTAGTTCGACGCGCATAGCCCACACGCCACACACACATAGAATTTTGGCACTTATATGCACTTAGCTCCTTTAATTTGAAAATTTCTAAGACTTGCCTTTCTTTTTCAATTTCAGGTTCTACAATGGGGCGAAGTGGCTCTTACTTTAACAAATTTCAGCATCACGGAAGCCGCGATGCTTATGACTTTAGGAGTTATATCGGCGCTCCGAAGGAAACTGATGAGGAAAGGGCTGCTAGAAAGGCTCACGAAAGGCGAGCTCATGAAGAACGTCGTCGGAGAGAAGATGAAGAGCACTATTGTAACAACCCGGAGTATGATAACAGTTGATTATCGTCAAGTGACGATTTAATTTGTTAGACAATTGCAATTGAAATTTTATTCGAGTTAAAATTCGTGCATAAAATTGTTAAGTACTTTTGTCAGTGTAAATTCATTTATAAAACGATTAACGTTGACAAATATTTGCTGTCAGGAGTTTCGATACTAGTAGACATTCATTTAAAAATCTGAGATGGTTAGTTCAACAACATAATTTAACAAAAACAAAACAAATTTGTTTTTAAAAGAAAAGAAAAAAAAATTGATTTAACATCCCTCCATACCTCAAGTACCCCACCCCATACCCCTCCAAAGACACGCCCCCCTCTCTTTTCAATCAGAACAGAAGAAAGTAAACGAACGAAATAAAATGGCGGCATCATCTTCGCCCTCGTCTTCTCCAAATTAGGGCATGCTAATCTCGTCTCGAATTGGGGCTTCGTGAATTCGAAGGTGCCACTGCCTGTTGATCAATCAAAGTGCTTGCCTGGCGATCAGTGTTTTCTTGCTTGCGTCGGTGGTGACTGGTTTTGGGATCTTCGAAAATAAGGTGAGTGATTACCTTATCACTCACATCTGTTATTCAACCTAGTAGAGTGCTTTGGCTGTTCGATTTTGTCTCGTGGTTGATGATTTCTCTGCCTTAATCAATTTCGTATAATTTGATGAATTTTTGGCCTGATGGTGATGCTATGATGATTTTGGTTTTGTTCGACTTTCGGACTTGTTTTGGTTGGCTTCGACTTTGAATTGATCACTGTTACTTGCCTTGGTTTACGCGATGATATTCAAGACATCTCTGTCTTTGTTCGGAGCAGTTGTACCCTGATTTTTGACTGAGTTCGATTTCTTGTTTTCTTGGTTATTATGGCACAGTTTGATTTCGTTTGAAATTGAGCTATTTCTTTGAAAGTGAATGGTTGGCTTCGTTCACTTTCTCCTTTGACCTTATTTTTGGTTTGATACTTAGGCTTCCCTGTTCACTGCCTCGAGTCATTTGCAACCTGTAACTTGACTTGTTTGTGAATTTTAATTGACGTTTCATAACTCTGGCCACCTGTACTATTGTAACTTTGGTACAGTGTGAATTGAACTGCAATTGACCTTGAGCATTTTTATGTTGACATAAGTCTTAACTTTGGTCTTGACATTTACTTCACCACTTGTCACGAGTCTGGGTAGCTTATCATTGGGGTTGCATTTGCTCTCTATTACTACGAGACAGTTCAGTTGCTAGTACATTTAGTTGTTTTCATGTATAACTAGTATTGTCCAGTTCACAGTAGTTGTACATATGTATAGAAATGTTGCATTCCTGTTTTTGGGTTCACTGGTCTTTCTGGTGCACTGTGTGTACCTGGTTTGTATGCATTCGTCGCTGGTTTGATTTGTGAGCAGACCAGTATTGTCCACTGTTGCATTTTGCTTGAGCAATTTGGTACTTCTGGCCATTTTGTCTCTGACCTGACTTGTAGTATGAGCTACTAACTTGCATTGCAATTTAGTTGGTAGTGAAATTTCTTCACCTGTGCATGTCTTTGGTTTTGTAAGTGCATATCGTCTTGTAAGCTTAGGTGAACTTACTACTGTTTTATACTTAGTTGGTTCATCAGGCTGTCTGGTCGACACTTGTCTACCATCAGTGGTCACTGCCTATTTCATTTGTACTACTTCATATGAATCGATTCATTGTCCCATTTAAGATGCTGTCTGCACTATCATATCTTGTAGTCTTGTTTCCATGATTTCAACAATAGCTTGATTATTTTTATGGTTTCACATGCGTGCATACATACCATAGTATGTGTGCATGTATATGTGTTGACCCTACACATGTGGGTTCACTACCGCTTTGATGATTTCTGTAGCATACTTGGCTTTCCCTTGACTTCGACATTGTTCAGTTCTTTGCCTTTTTACTTAGGCATGGTCTTGTTCTTGATTGAAATACTAGTACTGCCCAGTTTTACTGTGTTGTAATCTTGTTGTATCTGCAGTTTTGTTACAGGCTGTTCTTGTATTCATTTGTGCATCACTTGTTGCGCACTTCATATTTGCACTGTTTCTGTAGTGGTGTAGTATATATCCACTATCTTCTTGAACTTGTTTCATCAGTGATGTTCTGTACATCCTACTATTCTCACTTGCCATCCTCGTTTGCATATGGCTGCTGCCTTGATCCCCGGTCTTGGCTCATGTAGTCTTGACTTCGAGTACTTATGTGTATGTGCACTCGTATCTGGTGCATGTGCTATGTCCATTCGAGTTGTCCTTCTTTTGTTGCCTGCACTATGATACGGTGTAGCCTTTGAATTATCACTTCATGTTACATCTGTTAGGTGTAATAGTATTGAACTACTTTATGTTCATATACATTTCCTGTTGAGTTTGCTCCATCCAGTTTCATGCATACTTGACACTGCAGTTTCTTCATTTGGTTCCTACTTAGATACCACTACATGTTGTTTATGTTACCCGGATTTATGTGCATGTGTCTTTGAACATATGCGTTTGTGGCTGCACTTCCTTATCAGTGCAGTACTCACCTCTCTTGTTATTCCTTGAGTTGAACCCGATTTCGGGGTTTGACCTTGCAATCATTTGTGACTTTCTCTGAGCTTTTGTGTATCTCTTGCGATAGTGGCGAGGCAGTACACGCGTGCGTGTACTGCAGCCCTATCAGATTTGACAGCTTTAAATTGATTTAGTCGATTTGATAAATTGTTTATTTATCTCTGTTGATGATTTAAATCTGCTGATTTTTGTTAAACACTGTTAAGTGTTATATTGACCGTTATCCGGTTTCTTTGTTTAAAGAATCGGATAGACGGGAATTATTGTGACTGTCGTCTATTTAAATTATTACTGCCTATATGCACTAATAAACTGGTTTGAATTAGACTGACCTGGGTATTATTTTCTTTTGAATGTAATACTCGGGTCAGACCCGAGTTATTTCAGGTTGTAGACTTTCTTCTTTGAGTTGCTGTTCGGGATTTGAAGACTTTTCGCATCTTCTGAAGTTGTCATTGTCCTTTTGTAGTAGTCGTGTCATTGTATAGAACGATATGTATTCATGTATATTAGTCGATAATGTACGTGTATGTATAACTTCTAGAGTCGACAGTTGTAGTTGTATCGTATGTATTGTGTCAACTATGTATTAACTGACATCAGTTATATATATATGAGACTTTTGTTTTTATCTGTGTTCCGCAATTATATTATCTGTGTTATTGTTATATCTAATGTCCTAAACTATTATGAACTATCGTAGTTTGTTTTATACTGATAATTGGATATGTCGATGGGAGTAAATAAATAATAGATAAAAATAAAAAGTATATACCACTCCTATCGAGATAACCAATATTAGTGTAAGGCGAATTACGGATGATCGCTCCTATCCAGCCTTATTCTTCGTAATAATAGACAGTATTTCTTTTAATACTCTTTGTTATTATGAGCATAGAGGTGGGGCGTCACAGTTGGTATCAGAGCTTGGGGTTTATGGACATAATATAAAACATAACTTGGATGGAACATATGTTACAACTATTGGTCGATGTTTTATTTGTGATTTGAGTCAAAACTAAAGTTTTGAAATTTTGATGAAAGTTTTTAAATATCTTTATTTAAAAACAAAAGTGGAATTGTGTTTTGTTGTTTTGATTAAATTGTGTTCTGATGATTTGATTGGTTTGAGTACTGTTTATCGGAGTGCGCAGCGGAAACAGTGAAACTGTCTTCGCTGGGTACAACTGATAATCTATTTGATTTAGAAATTGAAATAAATTTCATTGGTTGTTTACATAGCTGTAATTATTTTGTTTCTTTGAGAATTTCGAATCCGAATTAAGGATTCGAAGAAATTGCAGATATGTGATTTTTGTTGAAATTTCTGTTGGCTTTCTTTTGTACTAATCATCTATTGATTAGATTTTTGCTGTTTTAAATTGTCTTCATTAAAGATACATTTGAATGATTCTTTGTTCATTTTGTAGTACGTGCAAAAATTTGAATTGCACGTTACTGCATTTATTTTACGTTGAACCGATGCTAGGTTATGAAACGTATTTTGTTGCCGTTATTTTTGTAACGGGATTTTTACACCAATGCTAAATTCTTGAAGCATGGTGTTTTATGGCATTTTGATGAATGAAAATTCTCTGATATTACATTTTGATGTAAATTGTTTTGATGTGATTTTGACGTTTTAAAATTACTGTCGCTTTGGCTTCAGTAACCGTCAAATTTTAAAAGTGAATTTTCAAGCGGTTATTCCGCAATATTGATTTGTGACCGTTTTTACGGTATTTTGAGAAGTACAATTTCCTTATCGAAATTGTTACTAATATTGTTGCTTTAATCACATGATTGGAAACTCGTTTTAAAAATGAAAATTGTTTTATAAATTTTTAACGGTTTGCGTTTTCAAAAGGATGATAAAGCGACTTAAACGATTCAGCAAAATCGAGGATTATGACCCCTTTCTTTTACTGTTTCGCTTAACTCCGGACTTGTCCAGTTGAGAATGTGAATTGTTATTTTTACAAAATAAATAAAATTGTTTTCAGAAATTTTAACAGTTTGCGCTTTCAAAAGAATGAGGAAGCGATTTAAACGTTTCAGCAAAATCGAGGACTATGACCCCTTTCTTTTACTGATTCGCTTAATTCCGGACTTGTCCGTTTGAGAATGTGAAATGTATTTTTACAAAATACACAATTTTGCACTTTCAAGGAAACGATGAAGAGAATCAAACGATTTAGTAAAACACGTGGTATGGGACATGTGCGTTTGCTATTTCGGTTCCGGACTCGTTAATTGAAATATTTGATGATTTTGTGTGCTTTCGAGCCACTATGAGGACCTTCGGGTCATTTGTTGGACCTTCGGGTCATTTGTTGGGCTTTCGGGCCACTCTGCGGACCTTCGGGTCAAATACCAGTACTAGACCTTCGGGTCACTCTACGGACCTTCGGGTCAATCTGATGGGCGCCAAAATTATGTTGAGTACTTGGTAGGCTTCGGCCACTCTGAGATGCACGTGCGGCGAATTAAAAACTCGCCATCTGATGGGATCAATCCAAGCTTTTATGTTGATTTTCTAGTCTTCTTAATTGATTTCTAGATATTTGTTGTTTCCAATTATCTGCAGGTAATTGGATATTTGCTGATATGAGTTCTGATTATCGTTTTTGATAATCAGATAATTGTTGTTTCTAATTATCGCTTGTGATAATTAGATATTTGCTGATATGAGTTCTGATTATCGTTTTTGATAATCAGATAATTGTTGTTTCTAATTATCGCTTGTGATAATTAGATAATTGCTGATATGAGTTCTGATTATCGTTTTTGATAATCAGATATTTGTTGTTTCTAATTATCGCTTGTGATAATTAGATATTTGCTGATATGAGTTCTGATTATCGTTTTTGATAATCAGATATTTGTTGTTTCTAATTATCGCTTGTGATAATTAGATATTTGCTGATATGAGTTCTGATTATCGTTTTTGATAATCAGATATTTGTTGTTTCTAATTATCGCTTATGATAATTAGATATTTGCTGATATGAGTTCTGATTATCGTTTTTGATAATCAGATATTTGTTGTTTCTAATTATCGCTTGTGATAATTAGATATTTGCTGATATGAGTTCTGATTATCGTTTTTGATAATCAGATATTTGTTGTTTCTAATTATCGCTTGTGATAATTTGATATTTGCTGATATGAGTTCTGATTATCGTTTTTGATAATCAGATAATTGTTGTTTCTAATTATCGCTTGTGATAATTAGATATTTGTTGATATGAGTTCTGATTATCGTTTTTGATAATCAGATATTTGTTGTTTTTAATTATCGCTTTAGATAATTAAATATTTGTTGATTTGAGATTTAATTATCGCCTGAGATAATTAAATATTTGTTGATTTGAGATTTAATTATTGCCTGAGATAATTAAATACTTGTTGATTTTGAGATTTAATTATCGCTTGAGATAATTAAATATTTGTTGATATGAGTTCTGATTATCGTTTTTGATAATCGGATATTTGTTGTTTTTAATTATCGCTTTAGATAATTAAATATTTGCTGATTTCGAATTTAATTATCGCTTTAGATAATTAAATATTGGTTGATTTGAATTTGATTATCGCTTGAGATAATTAAATAATTGTTGAATTTGAAGTTTGATTATCGCTTGAGATAATCAAATATTTATTGAATTTGAAATTTGATTATCGTTTTTGATAATCGAATATTTGTTGATTTGAGAAATTTGATTATCGTTTTTGATAATCGAATATGTATTGAGTTGAAATTTGATCACCGTTTATCATAATTAGATATTGCTGTTTCGTGATTTCCGTATTCTAATTATTTATTGGTAATTGAATATTGTTGATGATTGCATTTATTCTGCTTTGTAGTCTTCTGATTATCTATTGATAATTAGATTTTGTTGAGAATTTGTAAATTTCTTTTATGAAAATAAAAGATTTCTTTGGCGTTTGTATTCCCGTCTTTTATTTTCTAGCTTAACCAGTTTATGTTAGAAAAATAATTGTTATTAACAACCTTATTTATGGAAATTGCGGGGACGCAATTTTTATAAGGAGGGGAGTCTGTAACAACCCGGAGTATGATAACAGTTGATTATCGTCAAGTGACGATTTAATTTGTTAGACAATTGCAATTGAAATTTTATTCGAGTTAAAATTCGTGCATAAAATTGTTAAGTACTTTTGTCAGTGTAAATTCATTTATAAAACGATTAACGTTGACAAATATTTGCTGTCAGGAGTTTCGATACTAGTAGACATTCGTTTAAAAATCTGAGATGGTTAGTTCAACAACATAATTTAACAAAAACAAAACAAATTTGTTTTTAAAAGAAAAGAAAAAAAATTTGATTTAACATCCCTCCATACCTCAAGTACCCCACCCCATACCCCTCCAAAGACACGCCCCCCTCTCTTTTCAATCAGAACAGAAGAAAGTAAACGAACGAAATAAAATGGCGGCATCATCTTCGCCCTCGTCTTCTCCAAATTAGGGCATGCTAATCTCGTCTCGAATTGGGGCTTCGTGAATTCGAAGGCGCCACTGCCTGTTGATCAATCAAAGTGCTTGCCTGGCGATCTGTGTTTTCTTGCTTGCGTCGGCGGTGACTGGTTTTGGGATCTTCGAAAATAAGGTGAGTGATTACCTTATCACTCACATCTGTTATTCAACCTAGTAGAGTGCTTTGGCTGTTCGATTTTGTCTCGTGGTTGATGATTTCTCTGCCTTAATCAATTTCGTATAATTTGATGAATTTTTGGCCTGATGGTGATGCTATGATGATTTTGGTTTTGTTCGACTTTCAGACTTGTTTTGGTTGGCTTCGACTTTGAATTGATCACTGTTACTTGCCTTGGTTCACGCGATGATATTCAAGACATCTCTGTCTTTGTTCGGAGCAGTTGTACCCTGATTTTTGACTGAGTTCGATTTCTTGTTTTCTTGGTTATTATGGCACAATTTGATTTCGTTTGAAATTGAGCTATTTCTTTGAAAGTGAATGGTTGGCTTCGTTCACTTTCTCCTTTGACCTTATTTTTGGTTTGATACTTAGGCTTCCCTGTTCACTGCCTCGAGTCATTTGCAACCTGTAACTTGACTTGTTTGTGAATTTTAATTGACGTTTCATAACTCTGGCCACCTGTACTATTGTAACTTTGGTACAGTGTGAATTGAACTGCAATTGACCTTGAGCATTTTTATGTTGACATAAGTCTTAACTTTGGTCTTGACATTTACTTCACCACTTGTCACGAGTCTGGGTAGCTTATCATTGGGGTTGCATTTGCTCTCTATTACTACGAGACAGTTCAGTTGCTAGTACATTTAGTTGTTTTCATGTATAACTAGTATTGTCCAGTTCACAGTAGTTGTACATATGTATAGAAATGTTGCATTCCTGTTTTTGGGTTCACTGGTCTTTCTGGTGCACTGTGTGTACCTGGTTTGTATGCATTCGTCGCTGGTTTGATTTGTGAGCAGACCAGTATTGTCCACTGTTGCATTTTGCTTGAGCAATTTGGTACTTCTGGCCATTTTGTCTCTGACCTGACTTGTAGTATGAGCTACTAACTTGCATTGCAATTTAGTTGGTAGTGAAATTTCTTCACCTGTGCATGTCTTTGGTTTTGTAAGTGCATATCGTCTTGTAAGCTTAGGTGAACTTACTACTGTTTTATACTTAGTTGGTTCATCAGGCTGTCTAGTCGACACTTGTCTACCATCAGTGGTCACTGCCTATTTCATTTGTACTACTTCATATGAATCGATTCATTGTCCCATTTAAGATGTTGTTTGCACTATCATATCTTGTAGTCTTGTTTCCATGATTTCAACAATAGCTTGATTATTTTTATGGTTTCACATGCGTGCATACATACCATAGTATGTGTGCATGTATATGTGTTGACCCTACACATGTGGGTTCACTACCGCTTTGATGATTTCTGTAGCATACTTGGCTTTCCCTTGACTTCGACATTGTTCAGTTCTTTGCCTTTTTACTTAGGCATGGTCTTGTTCTTGATTGAAATACTAGTACTGCCCAGTTTTACTGTGTTGTAATCTTGTTGTATCTGCAGTTTTGTTACAGGCTGTTCTTGTATTCATTTGTGCATCACTTGTTGCGCACTTCATATTTGCACTGTTTCTGTAGTGGTGTAGTATATATCCACTATCTTCTTGAACTTGTTTCATCAGTGATGTTCTGTACATCCTACTATTCTCACTTGCCATCCTCGTTTGCATATGGCTGCTGCCTTGATCCCCGGTCTTGGCTCATGTAGTCTTGACTTCGAGTACTTATGTGTATGTGCACTCGTATCTGGTGCATGTGCTATGTCCATTCGAGTTGTCCTTCTTTTGTTGCATGCACTATGATACGGTGTAGCCTTTGAATTATCACTTCATGTTACATCTGTTAGGTGTAATAGTATTGAACTACTTTATGTTCATATACATTTCCTGTTGAGTTTGCTCCATCCAGTTTCATGCATACTTGACACTGCAGTTTCTTTATTTGGTTCCTACTTAGATACCACTACATGTTGTTTATGTTACCCGGATTTATGTGCATGTGTCTTTGAACATATGCGTTTGTGGCTGCACTTCCTTATCAGTGCAGTACTCACCTCTCTTGTTATTCCTTGAGTTGAACCCGATTTCGGGGTTTGACCTTGCGATCATTTGTGACTTTCTCTGAGCTTTTGTGTATCTCTTGCGATAGTGGCGAGGCAGTACACGCGTGCGTGTACTGCAGCCCTATCAGATTTGACAGCTTTAAATTGATTTAGTTGATTTGATAAATTGTTTATTTATCTCTGTTGATGATTTAAATCTGCTGATTTTTGTTAAACACTGTTAAGTGTTATATTGACCGTTATCCGGTTTCTTTGTTTAAAGAATCGGATAGACGGGAATTATTGTGACTGTCGTCTATTTAAATTATTACTGCCTATATGCACTAATAAACTGGTTTGAATTAGACTGACCTGGGTATTATTTTCTTTTGAATGTAATACTCGGGTCAGACCCGAGTTATTTCAGGTTGTAGACTTTCTTCTTTGAGTTGCTGTTCGGGATTTGAAGACTTTTCGCATCTTCTGAAGTTGTCATTGTCCTTTTGTAGTAGTCGTGTCATTGTATAGAACGATATGTATTCATGTATATTAGTCGATAATGTACGTGTATGTATAACTTCTAGAGTCGACAGTTGTAGTTGTATCGTATGTATTGTGTCAACTATGTATTAACTGACATCAGTTATATATATATGAGACTTTTTTTTTATCTGTGTTCCGCAATTATATTATCTGTGTTATTGTTATATCTAATGTCCTAAACTATTATGAACTATCGTAGTTTGTTTTATACTGATAATTGGATATGTCGATGGGAGTAAATAAATAATAGATAAAAATAAAAAGTATATACCACTCCTATCGAGATAACCAATATTAGTGTAAGGCCAATTACGGATGGTCGCTCCTATCCAGCCTTATTCTTCGTAATAATAGACAGTACTTCTTTTAATACTCTTTGTTATTATGAGCATAGAGGTGGGGCGTCACAACTATGGGAGTAGAGACGAGCGACGCGACTCTTCCCGCAAAAGCGACGATCCTTACAAGAGGAAATCTTACAACGATAAGGGGAAGAGTCATACTTCTTATGATTCCAGCAAACGGATCAGACTTGGTGAGAAAGACACATCTAATATCTCGGAAAAGACTACCGCTTCTATTCCTCCTAATACATCGTCCGGTTCTCCTACCCTTAAGGAGTCTGACATCCAGGCAATTATTAATAGGCCTCAGTATCAAGCCGGGGACGGGCCTCCCACACTTCAGAGCCGATTTCCAAATTGGTGTTTAAGAGGAGTCCGTTTTGACTTAGATTTGGTTCCCATTGATAAGCAGGCGATGCTGAGAAATGTCGATGCCGTCAAGCTTGACATTGAAAGAATGTCTGGATGGAAGAAGCTGGTTGATGAACTTCAAAGGGTCAACCATATGAACCTTGAGGCGATGATGACCATGGAGAACGATAAATCAGAATGGGACAAATGGCGTAAGCAGCATGATGCGGAGATGAAAAGCATTAGTGATGGTTATGGGAAGCTCGAAGCTGAAGTTGAAAGACTCAAAAATGAGCTTGCCACTTCTTCCATTTCTTATTCTCAGAAAGAAGAAATGCTTCAAAAACAAGTTCGAGACGCCCATGCTGCTCAGCGAGATACTGAAGTAAAACTTGAAGCAGAACAGCATGTTACTAGAAAATATCGTGATGACGCTGCTCAACTTCAGGAGAAAATCAGCTCTCGAGACTTAGAAATTGCGAGGCTGCAATCCCAGTTATTGAAAGCTGAAAGAGAGCGTGATGAAGCTCTCTCTGGTAAGGCTGCGGCTGAAGAATCCCAAAAGGCAACCAAAGCCACCATTGACGCGACTTTATTCGACTTTTATATGCATTGCGTCCTGGGGCGTGGGAGCCTTTCATTTTTGGGACCAGAATATGAAGTCACCTTAGCGGAAGTATGGGAGGCAATCATCGACTTGTTTGGCGGTGCCGGTTATGCTGAAGCAGATCTTCAAGCTACCTACTTAGGTGAGAGCGACCGCGCTGCCCTTGCCAAAGGAAAAGAGCAGCTTATCCGAGTGCGGGCCGAGGCGACGGGAGAGAAGCTTCCTGAGAGAGAAATACCTCCTATTACTCCTGCTTATACTTCGGCTTTAGCTTACGCAGATATTACTGGCTCTAGTTCTCATTCCACGCCTCCCGCTAAGGTTGACAAAGAAACTGTAACCACTCCTACAGAGGAAGAGGCAATGAAGGACTTCCAGGCTCGGGAATTTGAGATTGATCTCGCTAAACCGGCTTCTCCAGGTAACTTTGACGAGACGAATTCAGTGAATCGCTTATTCGACTTAACCGAGTTCGACGAACCTCTTACTTATCACTTAAGCTTTGACGATTCACGGTCTTCTTTTTTCTCGGAGAATACTGATTTTGATTTCTTTTATTATGCAGCAGACGTGCCGGAAACTGCACCAATTCTTCCTTCTTCAGCTGCCGTTCCTCCTCCTTCTCAAGTTACTCCTCTTCCAGCTTCTCAACCAGGTTCACAGGAAGAACCTATAGTAGCCCTTCAAGGTTTGGACGAACCACCTGCTTTCGAGGAACAAAAAGCAGAAGATCTGGAAGATAGCGAGAAGACCCCGGAGCGATCTTTTGACTACGACACAAAGCTTTCTACATTTCTTGCTCCGGGGAGTGAGTCTTCTTCCAAGAAGAAGGGGAAACGTGTGGTTTCGAAGAAAGGAAAGAAGAGTTCTTCTGTTGCTGGAGATGAAGCAGAAGTCGATCCGGCTGAGTCTCTTTCTCCTTCTTCTCCGATACGGCCTTCGAAACTAATTACCAGGCCGGGTAAAGGCTCCAAGGGTGGGAAGAAGGAGAAATGAGTTTGATTTTGTCTTTTCTGCTTTTTGCATGCATTGACCGGAGATTGTGCGGATACCGGTCTCCGCTCCTTTTTGTAATCTGCACAATGTAAAAAGTTTCCATAGTATTGAATAAAATAACTATTTTACTTGTACAAATTCTTGTGTATGTGAGAATGCATCTGTTTCTCTTTTTTGGTGTAGAATAAACGATTCCTTTTACTTGTACAAACTTTTTGTCTGTGTTTGGGAATACATTTATTCCACATCTATTTTTTGCGATATTGCAATGAACTTGTGGCATGTTGCTTTTATTAATACAATTAAATTATATAGTGTTGCCCCCATACCGCAAGTGCATTGCAACATTTCTAGCTTCTTCAAGACTGATATTCTTACTTCAGAGAATAACTACTTCACTTTTAAGGGAAGAATCATTCTGCTTTTAATAGAGTATATTTCGTCTTCAGAGAAGTTTTTACTTTCTCTTTCTTCCTGAAGAACACTTCAACTTTTGGGAATGATCACTTTTATTTGTTTAAAAGTGAATTTTCCTGCACAGTGAAATGAGCTTCTGAAGAAGGTTTTGATTTTGTGCCCCTGTAAAGGGTTTATTTTTGGTACTCAAGCAAGGTGAAGTACGCCTCTGAAGAGGTCTTTTGGCCTCTGAAGAGAAGCGATTTTGGTCTCCAAAGAGAAGCAATTTTGGTCTCCGAAGAGAAGCAATTTTGGTCTCCGAAGAGAAGTAATTTTGGTCTCCGAAGAGAAGCAACTTTGGTCTCCGAAGAGAAGCAATTTTGGTCTCCGAAGAGAAGCAATTTTGGTCTCCGAAGAGAAGCAATTTTGGCATTTCAGCTCTGGTGAAGTGGGTCTCCGAAGAGAAGCATTTTGCACTTCTACACGGGTGAAATGTGCCTCCGAAAAGGGCTTTTTAGCATTTCATCACTGGTGAAGTGGGTCTCCGAAGAGAAGCATTTTGCACTTCTACACGGGTGAAATGTGCCTCCGAAAAGGGCTTTTTAGCATTTCATCACTGGTGAAGTGGGTCTCCGAAGAGAAGCATTTTGCACTTCTACACGGGTGAAATGTGCCTCCGAAAAGGGCTTTTTAGATTGCTTGGAAGTTACTTTCTCATGGTTGAGTGGATCCACGGGGCGGACGCAAGTTGCTTGATTGGATGTTCGTTTGCACAAACGATCGCAACCAATTAACAAGGGCCTTGTTCCTTCAGCTTGGGAAGGTGCCCCTCCGGTGGTTCCACCAATCTTGTTATTGAGAGAAGCACTTTCATTTATTGGCGTGCCTCGTTAGAGGGCTTTGTTGACCTTTGGGAAGGAGCATCGGTTGGTTGGTGTGCCAGGAAGGTTGCTTCTCAGGGGCGAGTAGATCCACGGGACGGACGCAAGCTGCCTGATCGGATGCATCACGATCAGTTAGCAAGGGCCCTGTTCCTTCTGCTTGGGAAGGTGTCCCTTCGGTGGTTCTACCGGCCCTTTTATTGAGGAGCAAAATTCCTTTTGGTTGCTTCCGTGCTTGCTTGGCCATGTTCTCCCATCATCTGCCCATTAGCGATCTTTTTATTATCATTTCCAAGCGTATCTTCGTTCCTTTTGTAAGTAAATTGCCTTATCCGAAGAAGTGGACTTCACTGTTGAATAACTTCATGGGACAAGCGCGAGTTACCTAGCTGGATGTCTGTTCATATTGACAATCACAACTGGTTAACGAAGGCTTGCCCCAGTGAAGTTGCCAACTTTTATGTGAGGTTCTTCTTGTATAGGATTTGAATATGGAATTTTTTGTTGCTTGGTATTTGCTTTAATAAATGATTTGTAAGGCTCGCTTAGCTTTGCGATGGGTGAGCTTTGCTTTAATGACCTGCAATATTAGATCGACATTTTAGCAATACATTTAGAGTATTTACACATCGAAATATAACAGGCATTTTATAATAGAAAACACAGAATGCATAGTTTTTCATTATTCAGTCACGCTGATTTCTCAGCGGTTTACAATGCAGAAGTTTCACATCCATCATTATTTTTTACAAATTTAAGCAACGCTGTTAAGCAAAAAATGGATGCTAGTGATTGTTGTTTCAGAATCTCCGGACTGATTTTCCATTTGCACTAGATTTGCAGCTTCGGATTTATATGCCAGAGAAAGTGAAAGATGCCCCAGTTGCAGTTTTGTGGACAATTAGCAGTCGTCCCAACTTCTGCCTGCTGGGTGTGGACCTCCTGTGACAACATTAATGACAAGCTTTTCTGAATCTTGCACTGCAGCGTTGTTGAGAGAATCGGATTGATGGGTAGGACGTTGTTGATCTGCAGTATTTACTCCGTTTCTTCAATCACATTCTTTAATTGGCGACATTGGTCAGTGTCATGGCCAGGTTGATTGTGAAATTGGCAGAATTTTCCATTACGCTTTGCACCTCTCGTCATCTCAGGTGGCTTAGGATACCTGACAACGTCCTTTGTTGCAAAAAAGATATTTCTTGGTGTATCAGTTAAAGGAGTATAATCCGAAGGATTAAAGCGGCGAGGTTTCTTTTCATTTCCCTGGCTCTTTCCTCCTTCATTCTCCCTTTTCTGACTTTCAGATTCTCTTTTATTAGATGGGACATTGTTATTATTAGCTTGGGCAACAACCACTTTCGATGTCATAGCAAGGCTTTCGAGGCGAATGAACTCGTCGGCCTTTTTATAAAAATTTTCAAGCGAGTTCGGTTCCTTCATCTTTAGCCATATCCCAAATTTGCTCGATTTATCAATGGCTCGCATCAAATAAGTCAGGATCATGCGTGGTTCCGCATTTTCTACTTCGGCTAAAGCTATATTGAAACGGCTCAAGAAAGATTTGATTGATTCTCCGGGCGCTTGTTCAAGGTTAGACAGTGACATTATATCCTTAGCTTTTGAAGCATACAATCTGAACTGTTCTTTGAACTTTTGCGTTAAGTCGGAGAACTTATCAACAGACCGAACTGGAAGCTTTGTGAACCAAAGTAAATCCACACCTTCCAGGTATACTGGAAAGTATCGACATTTGATCTCGTCTGATGCTCTTGCACCGGTCATATGCCAATCGTATTTGTATAGGAAATGATTAGGGTCACTCGTTCCCCTATAGGCTTGGATAGTAGGAGGTGCAAATTTCCTTGGAAATTCCGCTTTCAGGATCCTCTCCGTAAACGGAGTTCTGCTTGGTGCAAATCCCCAGTCGTTCTCATCCTCTTCCCTTTGCATGCTCTCTTTCATGATGCGGCTAACCATTTCGGACAGGTATTCTTTATTGTTCAAAGACACCTCCGGGCAAGCATCAGTTCTTCCCTCGGAAGTTTGCCCGGGCATATGTTCATGACAAGTTGGTTGCGGCATAGAACCGTCAGCTTGGAAAGGTGGCATTTCAGGAAGAGTAGTTTGATGGTTTTCTGGTTGATGATTTGCCCCGAGCAGAGCAGTTAATCTATCCATCATCAAAGCGTTTTGAGTTTCAATTTGTTGGTATAATCCAAAAACTGCGTCGTCCAATTCATCCCTGGTGACTCCAAAGGTAGGAGTAGCTTGGTCTGTTGTTGGGGAAGCGGAAGTCCCTTCGTGAGCATTTCTGGATCTGATAGGTCTACCTCTTCTTCCAGGAGCCATTATTTCGGATCTGGTTTTGAAGAGAGGTTCCTTTTATGAATCTTTGCGAAGCAACGGTGGATGATCGCCTGAGTTGGGTTCTCAGTGAAAGCACCAAAATGTTAACGTTAAAAAGTGAACATTAACACCCGGTGTGTGTAATAGAATTGTGAAAGCACCACCCGTTGGTACGGGAATAGAATATAAGCTGAAAATAGCAGAAAAGCAGTAAATGAACAACAGATTTATAGTGGTTCGGCCCGTAATTGAGCCTACGTTCACTTTATAGTCTTTTATTGCTGATTCGGTTACAATTTGATACAATATCCTTCAAAATACAATACAACTTGATCATGAAAGCACTCTTGACTACTAGCTCAATATTTGATGATGAAACTCGACGAATCCGTGTTGGATGTAAGGAGTTCTTCTCGAAGCTTGTTGTAGTGTCTCGAATGCTTGAAGATCTTTGATTGCTGAATGAGAGGAGACTTCGACAGAGTAACGGCGCTTGAAGAAATGGATGGCAAAAGTCCCCCTCAAGTTGGAAGTGGTGGGGTATTTATAGGAGCAGCTCTGGATTCTGGGCAGAGAAAATGCTAAGTCCTAAGTCGTGGAGGACTTAAGGTAAGTCGGTGACGAGTTAAGGGACAATATGGGTTGTTCCGGGCTCATCTTGTGGCTTTGTCGAAGACAAGTGTTAAGTCGTGGCCGACTTATCAGATAATGGTCGTATAGGCATGGGCTCTGGACTTTAACCTCATAGCTTTTAGGTCGTGGAAGACTTAAGCCAAGTCATGAGTTCCTTAAGTCGCAGGTCCTTTAAGTCGTAACATCTTCTTGAGTCGTGTAGACCTTAACTTGCTGAGTCGTTTGGACCATGAGTCGTAGGCTGTGAAGCTCTTAAGTCGTACACCCACTAAGTCGTAAACTGTTAAGTCGTGTACTTCTTCTTGAGTCGTGTAGACCTTAACTCGTTGAGTCGTTTGGACCATGAGTCGTAGGCTGTGAAGCTCTTAAGTCGTACACCCACTAAGTCGTAAACTGTTAAGTCGTGTACTTCTTAAGTCTTTAGGAACTGGAGCTATAGGTCATGGACGACTTAAGCTAAGTCGTAACCCATTAGGTCGGAACCTTCTTAAGTCGTAGTCTTTAGGTCGCAACACTGCTAGGTCGCGAAGTTACCTTCAGTAGTTAGGTCGTAGACTCTCTTAGGTCGTAGCTCCCTAACCCGGTAGGTCGTAGACCCTCTTAATAGTTAAGTCGTAGGTCGCTGACCTGCTTCAAGAGTTAAGTCGTTACATCCTTAGGTTGCTTCAGCAGTTAGGTCGTAAGTCGTTCAAGCCGTAGATCCTCTTTCAGCAGCTAAGTCGTAAGCCGTTGAGTCCATTTAGGTTTTAGGCTTTTTAACTCGTTGGCTTCTTATAAGTCATGGCATAATCTGAGTCGTTCATTTCTTGACTCGTAGGTCGTTGCTAAAAGGGAGTTAACACTGTTGTTAGTTTTTTTCAATGTTATATATGTTATTACTTGTATCAGTTCACCTGTAACATCTGACACCATTATTTGTTAATTATACGATGATAATCCCATTTGATTGATAATTGATTGATTGTTTGTTGTTTATATTGGATGTTAAATTGTAATGTATAAAGTGATAAATATTATGCAAATAAATTTGACGTAGGATAATTAAAAATTTAAATCGACATATATGTTGAATTTGATTAGTTGAATATGACCCCTTTTAATTGTTAAATTAATTGACATGTAGAATAGTGATAATTACACTTTGAACCATTGAACGTATATTGGATTAATTATTGTAGTGTTAAAATTGAAATCGAATGACAAGTGAAGAACCGTATTAATATTAGTGTAATAATCTTTAATCTACATGAAATGATAGTGTAGATTCTAGAGATAATTATATTAATTTGCACAAACAACAATGTGAATTAATACGATTATTTTGGGATTATTTGAATTGATTATTGGATTGATATTGATTGTGGTTATTGCTTGTTTATTTACTTTGACATCATCCCAGTTATCACACTGCAAGTTCCCTTTGCTATGCTTTGATTTGAATTGAATTGGAATCGGGTTGAAATGATAAATACCCAAATTAAACTTTGACCTAGGATAAAGAATTAAATAAAAACCGATTGGTCAATACTTTGATTTAAAAATTAAATGAAGATTTTATTTTAATAAATAATATGGTTTTGAAACGAAGTTGGAATTTGAATTTTAATGAAAGGAAATGTTAATATTTAATAATCTGAATCAAAATATTAACATAGTAGTTGATGAAAGAACGTTGTTTTAAAATTTGGAATTATTAATAATTAAGTTTGAAATTATTTAATAATTAATTTTTGAATTTTTTTAATAATTAAATAAGATTGAATTATTTAATAATTAAATAAAATTGAATTCTTTGTTAAGTGAAATTGAACTTCTTGAATAAGTGAAATTAAGTTTCTTTATTAATTGAGTTTTGAAATTGTAACTAAGTGAATAAATAAGTGAAATTGAATTTCTCTAACAAGAAATAAAATGTGTTTATTGAAATTAATGTAAGATTTGAAATGTAAAGAATTTGATTTGATGAATTTAATTTAATGCAATTTGTAAGTTTTGATACAATGAAGTTGAACTTAAGTAATTGATTTAGTGAATTGGAAATTTAATAAAAATTGTTTTGAATATAAATTAACTTAACGAATATTGAATGAAATCGATCAAGGAAGTTAAATTGATTTGAATGTTAAATTAAATTAATTTAAATGATTTCGGAATGAAACTTATATACGAACTTGAATCAATATTTGAATTGTTTTAAATAGAAATTGAAATTGAATTATAAGATTTTGAAATTATGAATGTGGAAGTTTTGAAAAGTAAATTATGGAAATTGATTTAGAAAGACAAATGAAATGTTGATTTACAAATTCTAATTGAAATTGTAATTGATTTGGTTTTGAAATTTATTGAACGACCAATCGGTGTAATAATTACGAAAGTTATTAAAGAGACCGGAATCGGTTAGGGACATACTCACTGTCTAAACCGAAAACCACTTTAATAACTATATGCGGAGTATGATCCAGAATGAAGTGGTTGGAATGATGTACGTGATGACTGAAGAAAGAGAACGATAATGGATAGCCTTGACACTTGTGTCTGTTTGATGTGTGTTTCTTATTTGATGATAACAAAATATATATCAATTTATAGATGTATTTGCAGATTATACTATACACATACAGGAATAAATATTCATATTGAGTAATAATACTATTGCATAGAATTTAACAAATTCAATCAGTATTTTTATTTCAATATAATATTTTACAAAGTTTTCAGCTCATACACTGATTTAATACATTTCATATTTACATTTGTTTCCTCACTACATCACTCAACACTCAGCTATAACTATCTGCATTGTCCAGCTCCAGTTCTTGTCCTGTCTCCTGTGTACCTGCATAATTAACAACTACAGCAGTAATCTGAAAATAAACAAATTTGAATTTACAAAAATATAAAATTTGTTTTTATCGTTGTCTCGGATATATGGGTTATTGTCATCATCTTTGATTGTGTAATATCTGTGCATATCAGTATTCATATCAGGGACAGATAGTCTTGAGTGGCTGCAATACACACGTGTACATTCATACACGTGTGCACTGCCTCGCCAACTCGTGTGCACAGTCAACAAAAACAAGGTCAAATCCAAATCAGATTCAACTCAAGTGCAAATGGTCTCGACCAAAATCAAAATGTACACATGAACTCAACAACAATGCATGCATCAGAGACCAAAGGTGAAAAGTGAACAGAGTACAGCAATGCACCAGTGACATCAGTGTGCAGTATACAAGTCAGTGCACAATAAAGAATACACAACTCAAGGTACTCAAATGTGTAAGACATGATCAGATCAGAGACTAGGCAGAAGTGAAAAGTGAAGACTACAAGCAACTGGTCAATACACAAGTACAAGTAATAAAGCACTGTAACTCGAAGTCATAGTGAAACTGTACAAAACAGAAGAACCACAACAATATCAAGTGAAGAAATTACAACACTGAAGACCATATGATCAAGTGCATCAAATAAACAGCAACATGACACAATGGATACAACAGATGTATGGTGAAACACAAAGACAAAAACACATCTACAAGCAGTTCGACCAAAACTGGACAGAGCAACATGTTCAACTGTAACTCAAATGAACAACAGATAACAATATGGCAACTGCAACAATACAACCAGAGAAGTGCACAAGCATAGCTCAATATCACAAGGCTCAAGTCTACAGATTCAAACAAGTCCATACTGCAAAGTGACAAATGCACAAATGACACCAATAAACTCAAGACAGTGAACACATGCACATTAAACCAGACCAAATACATGAATGGTGACAAGTCAAAGCAATTACAATACTGAAGTCAAAATGATCAACTGTCTACACAAGTGAAGATTGTAAATTAAACTGGATGCTACAAAATAGAAACAACTATAAGTCAGTGCACCATAAGCGCACAGGGAAACACATGCACGTCACCAAACAGAGAAGCCAAAGTCAAGGAAGCCAGAAAATCACATAAACACAGATGGCCAGAAGAAGATGATCAAAGTCAATGATCAAAGTCAGGGATAAACACTGTAATGACCAAGTGATCAAAGCATAAGTCGTAAATCGAACAAGTCGAGTATGCTACAGATCAGACAAGTAAAAATGTCGAAGTCAACATTGAACAGGTCAAAGTCGAAGCCGTGGTCAAGAAATCAAAGTTGTATATTTTTAATCACATTAACAAATTGAAAAAGTCAGAGTTAAAATAAGGAAATTTTCTGGTATGAAAATCAAAGAGGGATCGAACGTTGTAAAATCAAAGCCGTGTGAACAACGTAATTACCCAAAATAACATAGCATAAAAATGGAAAGATTCAACAACGTGGAAATCACGTAAATCAAATCAGGCAAGTTTAAGGGATTCGAAAACCCTATAAATACAGAACCCAAAATCATCATAGACGGCGTGCAAAGCAAAGAGCAGAGCAAAGAAAAACCCAGATCATCATTGACAAGCCGTAATCGAATTCAAGCAATCAAGTTAAAAAGCATAGAGAAGAAATCACATACCAAAGCCAACGAACGATCGAAGAAATTAATCATCTCGAGGCCAGCATTCATCAATCGACAGAGCGCAATTCACAGAGAAATCAAGGCGCAAAATCGATCAACAAAAGCCCTAATTCAGTTGCATAGAGAATTGCCAGAGAGCCGAAGCCCTAATTCCAGAATCGCAAGAACGAGCCGAAGCCCTAATTCCAGAATCGCAAGAACGAGCCGAAGCCCTAATTTCATTCAGAAGATCGAGCTGCCATTTTTCTTTCTCCAAGCAAATAGAAAGCGGGTCGATAAAAAGAAAAGAAGGGGGAACCGGCCTTAATAATTTAATTAGGGTTTTTAGTGGTTGGGCCGGGTTTATTAATTAGGGGCAAAATTGTTTTAAAGTTTTCAATTTAAGTTTTGCCCTTGTTTTTCTTATTTTCTGTTTTCAAGTTTGTACTTTTCAAATTAAATCAAGGTAAATCACCACCTAGGGTTTAGGTAGTGTCAAATTGTCTAGTTAGAATTAGTTCAGTGAGCAGGGTTTGCGAGTTTGCAAAACTCTATAGGCGGTAGCAGGGTGTGCGAGTCTGTTAGAGTGTTTGTAAGCGGGATACTGTTTAATTCTAATAGAAATCTGGGAATGCAGTAGTAGGCAGGGGTTGCCGAAGCTGGGTAAATTTTGTGCGTGATTTACTTTTCAGCATATTTATTTATCTGCAGTTTGATTTCGTGTTTAATTCAAGAAAATTTGCTATAACCCTATTCACCCCCCCCCCCCTCTAGGTTTAATCTAGATCCTACAAGTGGTATCGGAGCCTGGTAATTTTTACTTTAACTCTAGAGTCATGAATCCACCAAATAATGTTTTTTCTGAGGGGCAATCTATTGCTAGGCCACCCATGTTTAATGGGAATGATTATGCGTATTGGAAGGTTAGGTTGGGTATTTATCTTAGTTCTGTTGATTACGATGTTTGGGATATTATTGAATCTGGCTATAAATCCCCCACTATAACTCTCGGTGACACTGAGATACCTAAACCAAAGGATAGGTGGGATGCTAACGATAAGAAATTGAAAACCACAAATGCTAAAGCCATGAATGCTTTGATCTGTGCTCTTGATAAAACTGAATTTAATAGAATTTCTCATTGTAAAACTGCACAGGAAATTTGGCATACTTTGGAGGTGACACACGAAGGAACTTCTCAAGTCAAGGAGTCTCGTGTAGTCCTGTTCAGCAATGAATACGAGAACTTTGTGATGGACAAAGGCGAGAGCATAAAGGACATGTTTGGACGCTTCTCAACCTTGGTGTACAATGCTAGAGCGCTTGGAAAGGTATTCTCCGAGGTAGAGATGGTGAGGAAGATACTACGAGTCTTACCGATGAACTTTGAGGCAAAAGTCACAACAATACAAGAATCGAAAGATCTGAGTAAACTCAGCATGGAAGATTTGATCGGAAACTTGATGACATATGAGCTTGAGCTAAAAGCAAAGGAGGAACGCAACAACTCCGAATCAAAGAAGAAGACGATTGCCTTAAAGAGCAAAGAAGAGAGCGATGAAGAAGAAGAAGATCCAATTGAAGAACTTGCAATGGCTGTCAATAATCTTAGAAAATTGTCGAGATTCAGGCCACGCAAGAAGAAAACGAGTGGTAATAGGTCAAAAGATTCTGACAATTCCGAAAATGAATTAACCTGCTATAACTGCAACAAGTCTGGTCACTTCAAACAAAATTGCCCACTTCTCAAAAACACCAAAGGAAAGAAAAAGAAGAAAAAGTCCTTCGCAGCAACTTGGGATGATGAAGAAGGAGAGGAAGTCTCGGATAATAGCTCAGAGGAGGCTAACTTGTGTCTTATGGGAAAATCAGATTCAGAAGCAAGCTCAGAGGAATCTAGTGAGGTAAGTAACTATTCATACAAAGAACTTGTTTTTATGTGCCTTTATCTTACTAACAGTTGATGCTCTTGATTCTAAAATTGAAAAACTGAAATCTGATAGAAGAAAACTTGCTCATGAAAATTTTAGGTTAGAAACTGAACTTGAAAATATTCAAAATCTAGACTGTAAAAACTGTAAAATTCTAGATTCAGAATTATCAAAACTGAAGAATAGCTTTGAGAATCTTGAAAAAGAAAACTTGAATCTTAAGGAAACCATTGACACTAGGAAAAAGGATTTTATAAATAGATGCACCTCACTTGTGACTGAAAACACAACACTGAAAACCAAAGTCCAAGATCTTGAGAAATCATTGAATAACTTTTCAAGAGGAGAAAAATCATTCAACATGTTATTGGGAAATCAACTATTTGCTAACAACAGAAAAGGACTAGGCTTTGGGAAAACACAAGTTGATGATAGTGCAAAAGGTAAGAGTGTCTTTGCTAGATGTGAAATAATTGAACAACGTGTTGAAAATTGTAGTCATAGGAACAAGAACACAAAATTTATACAAGTTTGGGTTCCTAAAAATTTTACAAACAAATTTCATGTCTATTGGAACAAGAATGAAAGGACAAAACAAGTTTGGGTGCCAAAAGGAACATATATTAATAGTTTTGGGTCTACTCAAACATATTCATCTTATTCCTCCACTAACAACCATGGACCTATAAAAACAAATAGGTCACAAAAATCTTTTACCGTGTAGGTGTGGTGGCAGGCTAAGGAACAACATTAGTGTTATTTGGATTCTGGCTGTTCCAGACACACAATGGGTGACAAATCAATGTTCCTTAGCCTAGTATAAAGGTGACAGATTCACAATGGGAAAACAACGAAAGATTATCGTACAGGTAAGACAGGTAATTGTATTTATTTTCAAACGATAGATAAAGTTTGAAAATCTGCACCATAATCTGAATTAAATCAGCCAGTTATGTGAAATGATTGATTTTGATTTTTCATCTTTAAATAGAATTACTCGAAGTAATTATGATGGTTGACAGATTCTAACTTACTTGATATGACTTGTTCTTATCTATGACTTTGATTTGTGCTTAAAAATTGACCAACAATCTTTTTTCCATTGAACTTAATCTTATGAGGTTGATTGATTATTGAGTACTCATGCTATAAAAGGGATTTTTAGAAATTGTTAAAACTTTGAGAAGTGATAATGAAGGCTTTGAACATCTAGTGAGAAAACTGAAAATAAGACTGTTAATGTTGATAGATTGAAGTTAAAGACCAATCATCCTTCTGAATTGGTTATTGGTGATCCTATGGAAGGTATACGTACTCGCTCTCCATTTGATAAAAATTTGTGTGTGTTTTGTGGTCACAGTGGTTTTATTTCTGAGATTGAACCTGATTCTATTGAAATGGTTCTTAATGATGAAAGTTAGATCTTAGCGATGCAAGATGAACTTAAATCAATTTGAGAGAAATAAAGTTTGGAAATTAGTTCCTAGGCCTAATGATTATCCAATTGTTGGAACTAAATGGGTGTTTAAAGGATATAACCAGATAAAAGGCATAGATTTTGATGAAACATTTGCTCCAGTTGCTAGGTTAGAAGCCATTAGGATTTTACTAAGTTTCGCATGTTATAAAGGTTTCAAACTTAAACAAATGGATGTAAAGAGTGCCTTTCTAAATGGTGATTTGAAAGAAGAAGTTTTTGTTGAACAACTCCCTGGTTTTGAAAATCACGATTTTCCAAATCATGTGTATAAGCTAGAAAAAGCATTATATGGTCTTAAGCAAGCTCCTAGAGCTTGGTATGACTGTCTTTGTACATATCTTTTGGAAAATGGCTTTAAAATGGGAAGTGCTGACACGACACTGTTTCTATTACATAAAGAAAGTGATTTTTTGATTGTTCAGATTTATGTGGATGATATTATTTATGGTGCTACTAATGAACTATTGTGCGAGAAATTTGAACAAGTCATACAGGCTAAATTCGAGATGAGCTTGGTTGGAGAATTGAAATATTTTCTTGGATTTCAAATCAAGCAAAGCAGTGATGGTATTTTCATTTCACAATCCAAGTATGTGTTGGAACTGTTGAAGAAATTTGGAGTTGAGAACTCCAAACCAATGAAAACTCCTATGAGCCCATCAACGAAGTTGAACAAAGACGAGAAAGGAGTTGCTATTGATCAGAAGAAATATCGAGGAATAATCGGTTCACTTCTCTATCTTACTGCTTCTAGACCTGATATTATGTTTTCTGTGTGTTTACATTTTCAATTTAACCCTAAAGAATCTCATTTGAAAGCCACTAAACGAATTTTGAGATATCTTTCACACACACACAAATTCAGACTATGGTACCCTTCTTGTGAAAATTTTGATTTAGCTGGTTATTCTGATGCTAATTATGCCGGCTCATTGGTTGACAGGAAAAGCACTAGTGGGACATGTTTCATGCTAGGACATTCATTAGTTTCATGGTCAAGTCGAAAACAGAATTGTGTTGCATTATCCACCACTGAAGCAGAATATATTGCTTTAGGAAGTTGTTGTGCTCAAATTTTATGGATGATGCAAACTCTTTCTAATTTTGGCTTAGTTTATAAACAAGTTCCATTAAAATGTGATAGTAAAAGTGCAATAGACTTGTCAAATAATCCTGTTCATCATTCACGCACAAAACACATTGATGTGAGACACCACTTTCTTAGAGATCACATTGATAAGGAAGACATTTGCATTGAACACATTTCAACGGAGGATCAACTTGCTGATATTTTCACAAAACCCCTCCCCGAAGACAGATTTTCCAGATTACGTTTGGATTTGGGGATTATGGAAATTGACTAATCATTTTTCAATTTTTGGTTGAAATATTCTTGGATATTTATTTTCAATTTCTAGGATTCAAACCTGTTTTGGATATTATTCAAAGATTGATTCGAATATGGTATTCAGCAGTGGAAATATGTTTGTTCTATCTTAAGAAATTTCATAATATGATTAATTTGATAACTTATTCCACGACCATTTCTATTTCTACCATCTTTCTATCATTTATAATGGTTTTTGAAAAATGAGAAGAGTGAATTATTTTTTTAAAAAGGAAACTAAAATTAATTTTTTTTTAAAATATATCTCATGCATCCATTCTCATTTAAAAGTCCTTATGGTTATGCATGGATGGATCATATGAATTTTAGTTTTTCATCACTCCATTCTCATTTAAAAGTCCTTATGGTTATGCATGGATGGAGCTTGATAGCTAATGAGTAACTGCTAATCCCATTTAAAAGTCCTTATGGTTATGCGTGGTTAGTAAGTGCTTATTTTTGTGCTTAAATGTCAAATTATTTAAAAAAAACATCCCTCTTCTCATTATATAAAAACAAAATCATCGATCCATTCTCTAAAATGTGGAAATTGTTATCTTGTTATGATATATTATGGTTTTTGTTGGGTTTAAATTTGTTTTTCCCCTACCGTTCCATTATTTTTTTGTCAGTCTTTTGATGGTAACAAAAGGGGGAGAAGAACAAGATTTTGATAAGGAAATAAGTATTTTTGGAATACTTCACCAAATTTGTTAAATGTTGTTAGTTATTTTTCTATAGTTCTTTTATTCTTCTGTAATTTCCTAAATCTTCTAAATAGGGAGTGGTCTCAGTTGTAGGGGGGAGTATTCATGTAGGGGACCATTCATATAGGGGGAGCTAAATATTTCATGCTCAAACACATTTATTAGAATTTCAAAATCTTAAATATATATGTTTGTCATCATCAAAATGGGGAGATTGTTTGATGAGTGTTTCTTGTTTGATGATAACAAAATATATATCAATTTATAGATGTGTTTGCAGATTATACTATACACATACATGAATAAATATTCATATTGAGTAATAATACTATTGCACAGAATTTAACAAATTCAATCAGTATTTTTATTTCAATATAATATTTTACAAAGTTTTCAGCTCATACACTGATTTAATACATTTCATATTTACATTTGTTTCCTCACTACATCACTCAACACTCAGCTATAACTATCTGCATTGTCCAGCTCCAGTTCTTGTCCTGTCTCCTGTGTACCTGCATAATTAACAACTACAGCAGTAATCTGAAAATAAACAAATTTGAATTTGCAAAAATATAAAATTTGTTTTTATCGTTGTCTCAGATATATGGGTTATTGTCATCATCTTTGATTGTGTAATATCTGTGCATATCAGTATTCATATCAGGGACAAATAATCTTGAGTGGCTGCAATACACACGTGTACATTCATACACGTGTGCACTGCCTCGCCAACTCGTGTGCACAGTCAACAAAAACAAGGTCAAATCCAAATCAGATTCAACTCAAGTGCAAATGGTCTCGACCAAAATCAAAATGTACACATGAACTCAACAGCAATGCATGCATCAGAGACCAAAGGTGAAAAGTAAACAACGTACAGCAATGCACCAGTGACATCAGTGTGCAGTATACAAGTCAGTGTATAATAAAGAATACACAACTCAAGGTACTCAAATGTGTAAGACATGATCAGGTCAAAGACTAGGCAGAAGTGAAAAGTGAAGACTACAAGCAACTGGTCAATACACAAGTACAAGTAATGAAGCACTGTAACTCGAAGTCACAGTGAAACTTTACAAAACAGAAGAACCACAACAATATCAAGTGAAGAAATTACAACACTGAAGACCATATGATCAAGTGCATCAAGTAAACAGCAACATGACACAATGGATACAACAGATGTATGGTGAAACACAAAGACAAAAACACATCTACAAGCAGTTCGACCAAAACTGGACAGAGCAACATGTTCAACTGTAACTCAAATGAACAACAGATAACAATATGGCAACTGCAACAATACAACCAGAGAAGTGCACAAGCATAGCTCAATATCACAAGGCTCAAGTCTACAGATTCAAACAAGTCCATACTACAAAGTGACAAATGCACAAATGACACCAATAAACTCAAGACAGTGAACACATGCACATTAAACCAGACCAAATACATGAATGGTGACAAGTCAAAGCAATTACAATACTGAAGTCAAAATGATCAACTGTCTACACAAGTGCAGATTGTAAATAAAACTGGATGCTACAAAACAGAAACAACTACAAGTCAGTGCACCATAAGTGCATAGGGAAACACATGCACGTCACCAAACAGAGAAGCCAAAGTCAGGGAAGCCATAAAATCACATAAACACAGATGGCCAGAAGAAGATGATCAAAGTCAATGATCAAAGTCAGGGATAAACACTGTAATGACCAAGTGATCGAAGCAGAAGTCGTAAATCGAACAAGTCGAGTATGCTACAGATCAGACAACTAAAAATGTCGAAGTCAACATTGAACAGGTCAAAGTCAAAGCCGTGGTCAAGAAATCAAAGTCGTATATTTTTAATCACATTAACAAATTGAAAAAGTCAGAGTTAAAATAAGGAAAATTTCTGGTATGAAAATCAAAGAGGGATCGAACGTTGTAAAATCAAAGCCGTGTGAACAACGTAATTACCCAAAATAACATAGCATAAAAATGGAAAGATTCAACAACGTGGAAATCACGTAAATCAAATCAGGCAAGTTTAAGGGATTCGAAAACCCTATAAATACAGAACCCAAAATCATCATAGACGGCGTGCAAAGCAAAGAGCAGAGCAAAGAAAAACCCAAATCATCATTGACAAGCCGTAATCGAATTCAAGCAATCAAGTTAAAAAGCATAGAGCAGAAATCACATACCAAAGCCAACGAACGATCGAAGAAATTAATCATCTCGAGGCCAGCATTCATCAATCGACAGAGCACAATTCATAGAGAAATCAAGGCGCAAAATCGATCAATCAAAAGCCCTAATTCAGTTGCATAGAGAATTGCTAGAGAGCCGAAGCCCTAATTCCAGAATCGCAAGAATGAGCCGAAGCCCTAATTTCATTCAGAAGATCGAGCTGCCATTTTTTTTCTCCAAGCAAATAGAAAGCGGGTCGATAAAAAGAAAAGAAGGGGGAACCGGCCTTAATAATTTAATTAGGGTTTTTAGTGGTTGGGCCGGGTTTATTAATTAGGGGCAAAATTGTTTTAAAGTTTTCAATTTAAGTTTTGCCCTTGTTTTTCTTATTTTCTGTTTTCAAGTTTGTACTTTTCAAATTAAATCAAGGTAAATCACCACCTAGGGTTTAGGTAGTGTCAGATTGTCTAGTTAGAATTAGTTCAGTGAGCAGGGTTTGTGAGTTTGCAAAACTCTATAGGCGGTAGCAGGGTGTGCGAGTCTGTTAGAGTGTTTGTAAGCGGGATACTGTTTAATTCTAATAGAAATCTGGGAATGCAGTAGTATGCAGGGGTTGCCGAAGCTGGGTAAATTTTGTGTGTGATTTACTTTTCAGCATATTTATTTATCTGCAGTTTGATTTCGTGTTTAATTCAAGAAAATTTGCTATAACCCTATTCACCCTCCCTCTAGGGTTAATCTAGATCCCACAGTGTCAAATTGGAAATGACTAAAACAGGAGCCGTGCCGGGCCAAATGGGGTCAGCTACCTCGAGCGAACACACTTCTTCGAAACTACTCATTACTTGTTGTCGATTGGTGCACCCTTGATTTGGGAGTGTTGTTTCGCGGTGTTGCGATCGCTGCGGCGATGCGTTCTCACCAGTCCGGATCAGGCAAACGGTAGTTTCACTACCTTGGGTATTGCCTCTTGTGCCTTGTCATATTTGTATCCCTATATACGCGACCACTACGATTTTATTTTGTGTTATACCTATGGAGTACTCCCTGATATCCCACTAGTTTACGGTGGAGTTTACAGTGCTGTATAGTCTATAACGCTTATATAAAATGTGTTAAGGGGGATAATGGTAACGCCTTAACACTATTTTGATATTTTATATTACTGATAGGCATTATCTACTTATCGTACACTACTACATAGTAGATAGTTTAACGGATCCTTAAAGGATGGTTATTCCAAACATCCTTTGAGTTACTTGTATTTCAGTTGCTATTTCACTTGAGTTGGATTTATTGATATAAGAATGCTAATCCTGACTCGAGTGTTTTGTGTTTTGCTTTACGCTCGGGTCAAACTGAGTATACCAGTATTCGAGACTCACGTTTGGAGTTGGAGCTTCGCTTGGAGATCCAGCTATCTATCCAGCTTTCAGATATTCAGTTGATTCCAGTGATGTATTCTGATATTGTATTTGATTATTGTATTCGAGACATCTGTTGTACCTTATTTAACTCTGATATGTATATAGTAGCTTGCTACTATCTTTTGTTTCCGCTGCATTTATTACTCTGTGTCTGTGATCTGTGATTATTTTATTTATTGTATATGCTCAGTTTTGCCAAATTTAAATTAACAATTCGGTATTTTGAATTATTCAAGTCTGACATGTGCGGATGCGAATGGTCCAAAATAGCGGGTCGTTACACAAGACGTTCGTTTCAATGTTCCTACAATTCGTATTACCTAACTTATGTTATGAAAAGGAAGATTTTAGATCGATCAACGAACAATAGTCAATGCTTAGAACTGGACGAGCATGACTAACCAAATCCTAGATGATAATGATGGAATATTATAATTCCATCAAACAAAGACAACCAAGGATAATTATATTAAAGTTCTTTGAATTTTCTTATTCTTTTATATATACGTAATATATACTTAGGTAAAATTGTTTCATTTCCCCAATTAAAACAATATTGTGTCCGTTGGCCTTGTTTAGTGTTTAGAAATTCCTATCGATAATGTGGGTTAGAGGTATCGACCAGACTTCATAAACTACTCAACAAATCAAACAACACAATATAAAACATTTTTATAAAAATAACAAATACACGCTCTTGTATATATACACTCTCAAACTTATTCTAGGATATAGGGCATTACTAACCCTATCTATAATAAGTTTACCCTACCAAGGTCTAAGTGTTCGCTTAACCTAAGCTCTGATACCACATGCAACGACCCACGTTTACGACCTTTAGAAATCGACACTAATATATCAACGGTATTCACGTGCCGAATATCCAAGTGCTAGAAAAACATATTGTTGGGATTAAAGAAATAAAAGACAGAACAAAATCACACATCATGATGATAAAAATAAATAATATACACAAGATCTTTACAAAAGGAAATCATCTTTATTATTTATACATAACACAAATCAGAGTACACTAACTTATCATCAGCCCTTGATAGTTATAACAACCCGTCCTTACACTTTTTGATATATACATACAAAATCAAGAACAATAAAAACAGCAGAAGAATATAAGATACATGAATACGTCTTGTAGAATCCAGCTCGTCTCCTAAAAGCTCATAAAAGTATCCAGCTAAATCTGAAAAACATGCTCGGGCTGACCCAAGCATCATAGGAAAACAGTGCCCGGGTTAGTCGGGTAAAACCAGCGTGAGAAACTCAAATCACAAGGAATTTTATTTATTATAATTGTAAAATCCTTTAAAATCAAAGGTATCTCATAAGGCTACACCACACATAAACACGAATGGGTTTTCACCTTACGATAACCAAAATATTTATATCAGAAAATCCAATGATATTATAATAATGTTGAAGGGTTAAAATAATAACAATCAAGTAGTTGTGATGCTCGTGAGTGTATATCACAACAATATTAGGTATATAATCAAAAAATGATAAGGCGTGTTCGCTAATTGTGTATGATTCTTTGGAGGTGCCTTCAGTACTTCGAGAACGGTCCTCATGCACAAAGATCAGAGATATCCTTCTGAAGCAGCAGACATCCCTAGTGATGTACCGTAGGAAAAACATAGCTAGTCTCGCTAAGACCGAGTGCATTTCTCCATGCATGCATAACAACTGAAGGTAACATCTAGGTGTAGACGACTACACCCTATGAGTATGCTAACCCTACTGGCCATGCCTCCTATCTCTTGTTTTAGTCATTACCACTGATAAGGCTACGTATGGCGTTCAGCTCACGTATCGCCATCAAAATAGATCATGGAATCCCATATGGACTCTCATACACCCTCTAACGGGTCTCGAAATCACACATGGATTCCAATATCCAAAATAGATCTTGGAATCACACATTAATTCCCACACCCTAACGGGTCTCGGAACCACACATGGATTCCAACATCTCAATAGATCACGAAAACTCCTCCATAGAACCGTTTATGGTTTTTGAAGTGGTTACAGTATGAGTCATCTCTTACGAGTACACTGCCCCGCTTACCAGGCACTCCAAAAACCAATCATTGATTTTTCCAGAATGCTTAATACCGGTTCTTTAGGAAATAATTAGACAATATATAAGAGCGGGGATCACCCCCTAACCATTAAGTGGACAGATCTCCTTGTCATTTGTTCTAGAAGAACAAAACGAGTTTATATGTAGAGTATAGCACCACCAATGGTAACAATACCATATAATTCCCGTATTTCTCCTAGATATTTCCAAAGTTAAAATCTTTCGGTGTTAAGTAGGGAATATTTTCGTAACACCAAAATTAAGCAGGATTACATATTTAGGCCAAGGTTTGATAGTCGGTTATTTAATTATCAAATAAACAAATATTCAAACAAAGATTATATTTCCTATGGAAATCACTATGCCTCTTAAAATTTCTCTTTCATGAATTAAATCTTTTTTCAAAATATTTATCAAAATATTCATATATTTGTCTCGTCGATATAAATATATTCACAAACCATTCCCTTCAAAACTTGGTAAACCTTTTCATATAATTATAAGATGGTATAAGTATATTTTCAAAATACTTAAAAAGATATTCTATTTCAAATCATATTAAAATGATCAAACCCAACTCCAAAATATTAATATAAATTATCTTTAAAAAAAATTAATATATAAATAAATATTTTTAAAACAATATCTTCTCCAAATCTGAACCCTAGTTTTCAACTTCCGTCCATGACACTCACCAAATGCTACCAAACTCACACCAAGAATACTACGACTACCCACGGACCCAATGATATGAACGACGTCTATCAATTCGGCTTGATTCAAGAGAATTTAATTTTTGAAGTTTTGAACAATATTTTCCCTCTTTCAAAAATATTGGGATATCTAGCTCGATTCTCGACGAAATCGAACGCGGTCAATTTCTAAAAATACTAGAGACCGATACGTATAACTTTCTAGTTGAATGGTTGGGTTGAAAGTGGGTAGATTGCAAGGATTTAATTTTTGAAAGAAGGATGGCATTTTCTTAGTTTTACAGGAAATCAAAAATGAAATCATATCTGAAGAAGAAGAAGAAGCCCGTGCTTCCTTGAGCACATATATATACATGATAACCCACTTCAACATCATGTAGACCAAGTTTTAAATTTAGGTCAAAAAACAAGAAAGACAAGAGCAGGCAAGGCCAGGGGAGAAAAAAGCAAGGGAGGCAAACACGTATGCTGAGTTGATGGTGTTGCTATGTATGGATTTACTTTGATTTTGAATTGATTCTGATAACCCTTCACACAATATTGCGTCCGCGTACGAGCCACGAATGATAAAAAATTAAATACGTTTGCGTACAGAATTGTGATGCGATCATAAAACAAGAATAATATAAATAGGTTACAAGTTCTGTTAAATATTTAAAAAGCCAACTTACGACGTAAAATACGTCAAATGAAAATTTAAATATTTCCCAAATTAAAAATTATGAAAAAATTCTATAAATTAAATTTAAAAATATGTCATCAAAAATCAAAAATTATTTGTAATAGATTTTACTATAAAAACCCCAAATCGAATATTTAAAACTAACTAAATATTCCAAAAATCAAAGTAATAAAATTCCAGATCGTTACACTATGCCAAGTGGTTGCCCATAATCAAACTACAATTTACACACTTAAATTCGATAGTACTCTCAAGTTAGAATAATACTGTATGTCGTTACCTCGAGATATTCGATTTTAACTAAGTTATATAACCTATAGAAGACTCTTATTGGGTCATTCTTTGATTGTTCTAAACAACTAGTATGTAACTTGGTTCCCCTAACAGTCATGAGTAAATCACCATCCATCATATGGAGAGCGTGATGTACACTAGCCTTTATAGATGTATCGTGTTTTTTCTTCATACTTCTCAATTAGAAACATCTAAGGAGTGTGTGTATCAATTCAATACTCATGGTTATGAATACATTCGTAACTACAATCGATAAAAATATGGCTCATTCAAATTTGGTTATGGATATAAATATATGGCTCATTCAAATTCAAATTTCAGAATTAAAAACATACATATATTTTCTTCTTCCTCTTTTTCTCTTAGAATACCTATTTTTAAATCAAATTTCAAAAACAAAAACTCGATCAAATCTTCATCGAATTGCATAAACCAATAGTCGTGGTTACTTATTGATATAAATTTTTAGAGGAGACACACAAATTTAAGGGTAGTTCCAATTCTCAACAGCGAAGGATTATTGCTTTGGATCTTCAATTTGGGGCTAACAAATCATAATGAGTGGGTTTTATCTAGTTTGACACTTACTTGATTAAACTAATAAAGTATTGTTATGTTTATGGGCTAGGATTAGAAATTGGAATTCTTATTTGTTGATTATGGTTATAGTAAGTAATTAAAATCAATTGAAGATGAATTAAAATATAAATTTGAATTTGATTGAGATATGAAGTGACTTTATAAACAATGGAAATGAGAGTGTATTTTGGTTATACATGACTTAAAGACCATAAAAGTGGATGAAATTAGGAAGAATGTATTTCTGAATATAATGTGAATAAATCATAGAGTAAATTTGAATTTTAATACACACACACATATGTGTGTGCGTGCGTGTGTGTGTGGAATATATTTTTTTCTATGGAAAAATGATGTTATTTTGATTATGTATGGGCCAAGTACCCTATAAAGACGGTAGGAATGTTTTGGCATATATAACTGAAGTTAGTGTGCCCGCACGCGTGTGTGTAAGAGGTAAATAACAAATTTAAATGTATATTTTGATACACACACACACACACATATATATATATATATATAACTATGTGCGTGTATGTGTGTGTGTATGAAGTATGTGTATACATATGAAGTTTTGGTAGAAAAAGAGTTGTACAATCTACACACATGAAAACATGTTATTAAATCATATAAAATGATGTTGACCAGTAAGTATTGTGTTTTCGGATAATATTAATGCTTTATTTCAAGATTTATATATTTTAATGTATTTAATGGTATATTTTTGAAGAAAAGTAGACTTGTAAATTTACACAAAATGAGTCAAATGTAAAGAAATTTAATATGAAATCATGTATGAAATAGAAGTATATTGCTATGGTAACAACATAAAAATATAAAATCAAATTATAGAAGAAAGAAACAAAGAAAAAGAGAAGAAAAATGAAAATGGAATACACATGAATTCCTTTGTGTGCTCACGGCCAGGCATCAACCGGTAAACCAGTTGGACCCTACTGGACATAGGTTGAACTTGGACCCAGCAGGGCCAATATAAAAGGGAATTTTAAATCGTGTTCATTTTTTGACTTTTTTGTGGGATTGAGTAAGAATTTTTTAAATGATTACATAGTACAGATTGGATGTAACAAATACATATATTGGTGGTGGTAGATATGATTGTGTATTTGATGCATTCGATGTTTTTGGTTGATCGATGTATGGACTAACTACGGTATCGTTAATAGTCGATACTACTTGATGATTGATTGTTTATTATGGCATGGTGTTGTCTAAATGCGGTTATCCGTGTCACTGTCCATGTGAGGTTTAATGTGGCATGGCGGTGTCTGAACGTGAGTATCCGCATTGCTATCCATGCGATGTTATGTTGGGTATAGCAGTTTATGAATGCGGGAATCCACGTCGCCGTCCATACAATGTTTGTGTTTGGTGTGGTAGTGTCTAAACACACAAGTCCATGTCACTATCCATGTGATATTTATTATTGAGTTATGACCCTGTTTTCATATGTCAACCAAGTATATAGTATTATTAGACTAGATTTATGGTTAAATGTAACACTCCTATTTTTTTGTTAAACATTATTCTAGACATTTAATTGGATATATTAAATAGAATAATGTAGAGGGTCAAGGAGAATGAGATTTGAAACTTATAAGGTTGTGCCATACTTAATTAATTAAGCAAGATTGTTTATACTTAACATATAAGAGAATATATGAGAGGTGCAATTTAGGAAATAGACCTATCCTTTGCCTTAAACCGTCTTCCCCTAATATCATTCTCATTACTCATTCACAAAACAATCTAAGAAAAACCTAAGGAGGTCGGCCATTCTAAGGGGAAGAAGATCACGAAATCAAGAGAGACTTACAAGTTAAGCTTAAGGGAGCATAACACTTATCAAATCTCAACTCCAACATCAATTTTAAAGATGAATAATGCTAAAACCATCTCTTTTATCTGTTGATTGACTAGGTTATGGATAGTACCCGATTCACCTTGTTTGTTTTGCAAAGATATGGTTAAATAATCATAGTTTGGATTGAATAACGATTTATGAAACTATTATGAAATTATTTAAGTAGTTTTAAGGGAAAAACCTAGGTTTTTAAGTTCCATATGATTCGAAATTTTGATATGTTGTGTAAAATGATATTTTAGAGACAGGTTTTTAATTTCATAACTTTTTAAGTTATATAGATTATTTTATGAATGTCCTAAGGAGGAAATAGTATCATTTCGAGTTTTAATTATTTAAAATAATTAAATATGGTTTTTGACTCTGAAAATTTTAATGATAAAGAGAAGGATATTCTCTAATTTTTGTGAATTTTTGGGATTCCCAAGTAATTTCAATTTATTGTGAATTTATTATGCTAGATAAGCATTTAAAAGGATAATTAATCAAAGATATTAATTAATTATTTTAAATATGTTTAGGGAACTTAAAAATTTAGTGTGGTAGTAATTAAAGGATTTGTAAAGAAATTGCTTTATCTCATTCTGAATTTTTTTTGCTTTAAGTAGTAATAAGATATTTACTTAACAATTACGATAACGCCATTCTACTATATGTCGTCAAGCCTAACAATGAGGCCGCATCATTGGATGTCGACGTCGATGAAGGTGGAAGCACGTGGTAGCTACCTAAGTATTTATTGAGTGATTCCTTCGCCATCGAAGTGGATAATAGTGGCAATAGATGATTAGCGGCATGGTGTCTTCGTGATTCATCTAAGCGTTTTAAATGATTAATGTCGGCGTCGACGACGTCGCATGTCTTCATCACTGTTTTCAATGATGTCGCACCTAATCACTTTAATTGTTTTCTAGACTAAGGCAGTGATGCCGCTTTTACCGACTTTGACTCTATATATGAAGCGGCATGATAGCCAAAGTAACTTAAGTATAAAAGTTTTATAACGTCATTGAGGGTCTTGAAGTCGATGCGCATCAAGGTCAGTGACCTTATGTTATAGTGTCGATGCCTCCTGGCCACGACATCACACTTTACCTTTTGTATGCTGAAGAGGCTTCCTTTTAAGTTAACTAAAATTGTTTTTAAGAGGGGTGAAGAGGCCTATGGTTTAAATGGGTCGATGACCCTATGTCTTCGGCAATTAGCCACACAACTTATAAAGATTTTAAGTTTTGTTTTAATAGGTGGATAGCCTATAGTTTATGAAGGTCGATAACACCAATTTCGACATGACTTTTTCTTGAACTTAAAAGAATTTAAGTTTTTGTGTTCGACCTTGGATAGTGGTCGACGTTGATTTATTATTGCGTGTGTTGTGTGTATTTCATTAAAGGCAGAGAGCCTTATGTTTTCTATTTTCGATGTTGTCATTGGGGATACCAATGCCATTTTAAATTGTGCACTTCTACACTATCATTGGGGACACTAATGTAGATATACTTCGACATTGATCTAAATTTAAATTATTTAATGGAGGCGAGCCATATGTCCCTGACTTCGACTTTAAACCTTGGGGATACCATTGGTTGTTTAATAAGTTCGACATGAATCAATTAGGGATACCAATTGTGTTTCACTTTGAAATGTTATAACTTTAAGAGGAAATAACCTAATTGGAGATACCAATAGACATAGGTTAAACATGTAGGTAACATGAATTGAATTGTAATGATGAGTTCATAGTCATTCTAGGAAAACTATGTGATGTGAGATAGATAGTCCACATCATGCCAGAGATGGATAGTCTCTATGAGGATAATGAAGGGTACTATAGGATGTGTGATGGATAGTCCGCATCATTTTAAGTTAAATGAAATATGTATGATAGATACGAAACATAATTTTAAATAATTATGTATAAATATAAACACCTACAACATCTGTAGCAGTTAGTTTTGGGCTTCAGAATGAGGGATGTTACAAGTTGGTATCAGAGCATAGGTTTATGATTAAAAGAATTTTAAACTAAAGAGTTTTTGAAAACATAATCCTAATGAATCGGAGATTAAGTTTGGTGTATGTGATAACGCTATAACAACTTACTTGTTTTTTTATATATAAGTATGTATTCTATCTCTATTCTCCCCTCTCTCTCTTAGACTGTTATTCTGTATCTCATTAAGGCTCATATGCAGATTTACGAAGAAGAAAGATATGGAGGCAGGAAATAGAAGGGTGAATCTAGGTGGCAGAAGCACCACAACCAATGGAAATGTTCAGCCCAACACCACAAGGAAGCAGGGTTGACAGGCAAATGCTAATCACAATGCAAATTCCAATACAAGCATAATACAAGCTCATCGATTTTGTGTTACACCACACACATACCCAAGAATTTTGTGTTACACCACACACATACGTTGTTCTAAGGTTAGAAAACACTAATACAAGCACTATGACATAATATAAACCAATGTAAAAATGGGACAACCTTACTAACTCTTCTACTAAAAACTGACATTACATTAAGTAGAAACCGAGCTTGCATTCATAAGGGAACACATTCCAACTGATAAAGTCATTGTAATAGGAAGCACCAAAACACCAAAAGTAAAAAGTTCCATAAACAAACAAGGTACAAAGGCCTGCTAAGGCAACAAAAACTCAAGCAGAACTATAAGATCGATGAGCATCATTAACTCATCTTGCCACAATCCTCCAACATGTTCGTAAGACACGACACTCACCAACAAACAGCAACACAAATTACATCATAAATTGTTCCTGTAGTGTTGTAATATGCAAATAAAAGAGACATGGCATTAAATAGAAGGGAAAACAAAACCCAACAACAAGAAAAGAAACCGCCAAAAGTCAATGGCTTATTAAACCGAACAAAATACTAGAACCACCACTAGACAACCACGCAGTTGAAAGACCATGAAAAAGAGAAAGCTACTGCCGCATTCTAGAAGAAAAAGAACCTTACCCATCCAAAATTACATACCACACACCCTCAGAAAGCCAGAATGCTTAACGAACTAGAATTTGGTGTTATAGAAAGATTTTACAAATTTTGATGATGACAACTTTAAACATCATTTATAGCAAAAAAACTAAAGAAACCATATCAATAGAGCTGTATATTGAAGTAGAGAACACTTGCAACCTTATCGGAGTATCTGTGAAAGAAGATTTCCTTGAAGACTTTAACATTGTGAGTCCATAGCCATAGCTATAGCTTGTTAAAACTTACAAGAATCTCACCATAATTTGCTTAAAATGGTTTTTAATTATTTTTTGGAATTTTTATAGTACTTTTTAAATCTTTTAAATGTCTTAGGAATTTAGAAAAACCACGTACACTGGTGGATCAGTGGGGCCAAAGATGTACCGGTGGATACAGGTTTTGTAGAATTCCCGAAGCCATGAATTTTTTCAAATATTGTGTCTCTTCAAAGCGTTGTGATCTCTCTCTGGATTTCATGATGTCGGTCGCTTCTCTTGAAAAAAATTTTTCAACACCTACGTGATGACCGGCCTACACTACCATCACTTAATATAACTAAATAGAGCGTTGCTGCCATGCTCGACCGATGTAGGATGATTGTCAAGGGTTAAAAAGAAATAAAACATCCCAAAACTTGTTGCATATTTCACAGTGCAACGAATAAAATATAATATTCATCACAGATACAAAACATGAGCGACAATAATAATCAAGTGAACAAAATATCAAAGTACAGATCTACAGAGTTATATAACATAGTAATATAGTTTATACAAATGGAAATAAACTCAAATAAACTCTATCAATTGTAAAGCAAACACTGCCTAGGATTCATTGTGTTGCACAGTGGAATAAGTAATAGTATATCTATATATAATACGGGAAAGCTCCATCCGACTCATCCTTTGCACAATCACCGCGCATCACCTAGACCTGTTATTTGGTATACTCATTTTAAGAGTACCCGAGATAGTAAGAAGCAAAGCATAAAAACGTGAGTCAAACAACAGTCTGGTGTGAATGATAAATGAATCTCAAAATACTATACAAGTCGATATAGAAAGGAACAAGGGTATAGAACTATACTTGACTTGTCCCTGCAACCAAATAGTTAGCATATAACAAACAAAATATGCTACTCTATAAACATCATAAAGCTGTACTGCAAACTAAGTACAATAATGGGTGTCCAGGCATCCCTATCCATAATACATATCTCAAGTGACATCCCTAGAGTGATAAACTATAAGAGAAAACAACCAAAGCAAACATAACATCCATCAAACAATCCTCACTATCACTCGATATACCCTGGATATATGATAACTCGCATGACCATTTCTCTACCATGGATTAATGGACAAATCATGGTTTTAGTGTACTTTCCTTTAGCCCAAAGATGATACTAGACACATTCAACCGGTCAAGGGTACATGGATCCATTCAAACGATTCGGGGTAGCCAAATAAAGTACCCATGAGTGTCCTCATAATACCCCTGCTTTTGAGTACATCAGAAAACACTCTAAGTACCAATGATCCCTTAGCATACATATCCGAGCCCTTTCCTTACATATCCGAGCCCTTTCCTTGCTCCATCTAGTTTCCATTATCATCAAGGAACCATTCCACATTGCTTCTTTCCATGATAGAACCATTCAATATTCTATCCATGGTTCACCCTTCCTAGAACCCATCCTTTATAGATAATAATTCTCACGACTCCTTTCAACATCGAGCCGCCATTATCGAAACCTAATTTCATTCACCATCGAGTTACCATTATTGAAGTCCTGAAGCTATCATCCTTCATCATGATACTTCATTGCCATCGAACCCCAAGCGAACAATCAAACACCTTCAGCACGACCTGTAAAGCCCCCACATTCCCCTCTTGAAATTTCACGAACCTTGCTTCCAAAATTTCATGTCAGTGCCGACCGAAAGAGGTCGTTACCAATATGAATCCCATCATGTTTACTTAGCCAAAATTTGGCTAAGTAATTTCCTCCCAGATCCCTTCTTCTCGGCATGTTTAGAACCCCTTGCTTCATTCCTCTAAGCTCACATGCTCCATGCTCTAACCAGATGCCAGAAAAACTACTCAGTACCGATCAAAAGTATCGGTACCGACCACCATTCTTAGCAAAATTTTCCACTTTGGCTCCTGGAACTCCTTCCTTACTCTAACTTGAAGTTCGCCCCGAAATCTGTAGCTAAAGTCCCGAAGTTTTACTCTACACCGACCAGATCTGCTATTTCTTCCTTGTGTAACCATCTCATTACCAACATGAATTTCGACATCCAAACTTCATGCGACTTGAATCATAAGATTGCCATATCCTCTAGAGCACCTCCTCCAAGTTTCATCCAGTTCTGACAGCTTTTGCATTCGTTTTGTCCGAAACGACAATCTCTTTCCTAACTTCGCTAAACACTAGGAAACCATATCAAAAAAATTCATCCAAGCATATATATCATACACAAGCATTCACCAAACATATTCAAGCATTTCAAACCAGATTAACATGCAAATCCTAGTCTAAATCTATCTTTTCATTAACATGACGATATGGTCCAAATGAAGTTGTAAACTATTTAAAATCAAATCCAATCTTTTTAATTTTTTCCATAATAATTTTAAAAGATGTAATTAAGGTTATAAAACATTTTAAAATCAAAATCATGTTAAAAACATATATTTTAACTATATGAACAAGTATAGAATATTGAGAGGTCAAGAACCACTCATCAAATACCCAATATGCCAACTTTTCTCCACAAATCCAAAATGAACAATAGCAATTCGGATCCTCAGATGGCAAAAATGATAGATCTACAATCTCCTTTTCTAATTACTCTTCTAATAATGATTTAAGCTAAGATTAGTAAGAAAACGAGGAGCTTTTTGATGAATCTAGGGCTAATGGAGGTTAGGAATTGTTTTGGGAAAGAGGAGATGAATAAGGTCAGCTCTATAGCCCCAATTAGGTACAATTTCCAAAATTAGTTAGTGGGCTAAGTTTTGGGCCTAATTAATTAACATTAAACCGTCTAGCAGCAAATAGAATAAAAGATGTCTATATCTCCTAAACGGTAAGTCATTTTTCCTATTATGACCACTTTATGGAAAAAGAAACCACAAGCCCGATCTAATGAAAATGGTTCCAGGCCCTAATTCTATCCTCATCAAAAGTTATAGGCCTTACAAGAATTTCTAGGCTAGAATGTTCGATAAAAATTATAAGGTGGAAAATGTCCATAATAGTCATTTTCCAAAATCTTAGAGTCATACGACCTTATATGAATTAAATAATAATATTCTACAATCCTCCAATATGTAAAACACAGGTTGTTACAACCTATATCTACATATGTTTCTTTGAAGTAATCAGAAATTTCTTCCAGTTCTTACTATCTAATTTTCAAAAAGCTCTTGATTTCTAAAAGTGATTAAAATCGACGTTCTTCAAATTCCAAAATTGGTTCTCTTATTACTATCTGTCTTAAACTCTTGTTAATTTAATTGCAAAAGATTACTTTGAATTATAGGACCCATGTACTGAAGTCCACAAACCAGTATACTGAGATACAATTATTGTCGAAGTTTCTAAGTTTGTTAAAAGACATGTTAAGCGGCTCAAGCACTCTATAAACTCGTTCCTTTGAATGAAGTGAGGGTGTTAGATAGTGAAAAGCTAGAATAGAGATTCTGGGACTAGATGTACGATAGTTCTTCAAACCAGTATAAAATTCCTAGTGTGCTGGTTTATTTTCACTTTACTATACTTTTGTTGTTTAGTTTAATATATGTGTGTGTGTGTGTGCGCGTGCGTGCGTGCGCGTGCATGTATGTATGTCCAGTTAACTTAGCCATATACACAATCCATTAAAATTTCATCTAGCATAGAGGTGAGTGACAGAATTTCAGTATGGCATAGAGGACTGCAAGCTTATGAGAAATTTCAGTATGAGTGGCAGAGGGTAAAGGTCAGAGAAACTTTGAAGTGGTGAGGCTGGATACGCTATCGAAAGCAGAGTAGTTAAGAATGAGACGACTAAAAAATGGAAAGGCAAAGGACTATGAGAAGAAACAATGGAGAGTAGGATAAGATGATGAGGTCAGTATGAATAGTGTGGAGGAGTGGTAGAGTGAAGTGGGTGGAGAGGCTGAAGAAAATGAAGATGGCAGAGGTGGCTAAACCTAGTACCCATTTTTCACATTTCAAAAATTCTATTATTTGAAACCTAATTTGAGAATATTATCTGGAATAGATAATAACACTGTAAATCAAATTAATATTATTATTAATATAATAATAATATAATTAAAACTATATTCAAATCAAATTGAAACAACAAGCTTTAAATATGATTAATGTAAACAATATTATTCACAATAATATGCTATGAAAGATTTAGTGCATAACGAGTTAATAAGGATTATTTTTCAAAATCTACCCTTTTTACCATATTGCTCGATGCGCATGATTGAATGTCATATGAGTCGTACATTTGCAAGTTTTATATTTGAAGTTCTTGTATATGACAATTCGCTTGATATATATCATGGCTTTACTCTTTTAATACTAGCTGATGCATGGATATGTTTAAGTTCCATAGCTCATTCGGAGTGTAATATGTAAGAGTAGGAGGCAACTTTGAAAGTTGTGGAATCTCCGCCGAACCACTTTACATTTCATTCAAGATGTTGAATATTGCTCTTGTTAGTTTCAGATTGGGTATTTGATGTTGATTGTATTTCTGGTAAGCTCCAGGCTGTTGTTGAATTTGTTAAAGTGTAATTCTAATTGTATATAACATTTCATTTTAATAGTTAACTATTTGTATCATTCATAAATATTGTAAAATTTACAGGTGTATTAAATGTTTTTGAACAATTTTAAGTACTTAGCAATATATGGTGTTTAATATTTTCACGGTACAAACATTTAACATCAACTTTTTGCATTATTCTAGTTGTATATTGCATTTCAGTATAATTAAAAGTAATAGGAATAGACATACTGTTGTGTAATTTAAAGTTGTATTACACACTTTCCATACTTTTGCAAGTACTTAGTAGTTCGTCATTCTAAAACTATGACAGTTGACTTCATACCTAAAATGCTACATTAACCTATCATTTCAGATATTGCATAAATGCTACTGAACTTTGTAACTGCAATGCTACATTAAACTATTACTTTGCATATTTTAACATGCTAGTAGATTTCATAGCTAAAATACTATATCAGACTATTGTTTCAGAGGTCATAAACATGCTAGTAGAATTTGTAACAAAAATGCTACATTAAACTTTCACTTTACATGTTTTAAACATTCTAGTGGATTTCATAGTTAAAATGCCACATGAAATTATCATTTCACATATCACAAACATGCTACTAGACTTTGTAACAAAAACGATACACTAAATTATCATTTTTCTTTTTTTTAAACATGCTAATGGATTTAAAAGTTAAAATCCTTTATAAAACTATCATTTCACATATCATAAACATGCTACTGGACTTTTTCTATGTACCTCAGTTAAATAATATATCTCGATTAAACAATTTATCTAGGTTATATATTGGTTTTCATACATACCCATTTAGTTTTTGCATCCATATGTATCCGATATGGTTTTGTATTCGATTAGCTTTTGTACCCATACATACCCGATTAGGTTTGGCATTTGGCTAACTTTTGCATCCATACATACCCAATTAGATTTGGCATCCGATTAGCATTTGCATTCAGTGATATTTTTGGTTAAACAATATATCTCAATGGTAAATTGGTTTCCATATATATATATATATATTCGATTATGTTCGACATCATGTTTGCTTTTGTTTCCATACGTATTCGATTAGATTTGACATTCAATTAGCTTATGTACCCATACTATACAATTAGGTTTGGAATTCAGTTGGCTTTTACATCTATATGTACCTGATTAGGTATGGCATTCGGTTGGATTTTTGCATCAATATGTACTCGATTAGGTTTGACATTTGGTTGACTTTTGCATTCATGGGTACCGACTAGGTTTGGCATTCAGTTGACTTTTACATCCATACGTACCCGACTAGGTTTGGCATTCGGTTGGCTTTTACATTCATACATACCAAATTAAGTTTGGCATTCAGTTGTCTTTTACATCCATTTGTACTCGATTAGGTTTGACATTCGGTTGATGCATTCAATGGTAAGCTCGGTCAAAAAATGTATCTTGGTTATAAATTGGTTTCTATATGTATCCGATTAGGTTTGGCATTTGGTTGGTTTTTGCATCCATACGTACACGATTAGGTTTGGCATTCGGTTTACTTTTACATCCATACATACCCGATTAGGTTGGCATTCAGTTGGCTTTTACATTTAGGGGTATGCTCGGTTAAACAATATGTCTTAATTATAGATTGGTTGCCATATGTACCTGATTAGGTTTGGCATTCGATTTTTTTTTGTATCCATATGTACTCGATTAGATTTGGCATCCGGTTAGCTTTTACATTTAGCAGTATGCTCGGTTAAACAATATATCTTGTTATAAATTAGTTTCCACATGTATCCGATCAGGTTTGGCATTCAGTTAGCTTTTGCATTCGATGGTGTGCTTGGTTAAACAATATGTTTTGGTTATAGGTTGGTTTCCATATGAACCCGATTAGGTTTGGCATCTAGTTTGCTTTTACATCTATATATACATGATTAGGTTTAGTATTCGGTTCACTTTTGTGTCCATACGTACCTGATTAGCTTTTGCATTCGATAGTATGCTCAGTCAAACAATATGTCTTGGTTATAGATTGGTTTCCATATGTACCCGATTAGCATCAGGTTTGCTTTTGCGTCCGTATTGATAGAGTTTGGGGTATGCCTAGGGGAAATTATGTAATTGTTACATATATCTAACTCGATAACCAATCTTGTTCGAAATAAAAGGTGTTTTCTTTCGATTATTTATTTGATATAATGTGTTATATTAATTAATTAATTGAATTAAAAGTGTATTTAATAGAAAATTCATAAATGGAATGTTTTTTGATAGTAGTTACAAAGTGTCATAACCGTGAGTAATTTACCACAATGAAAACATATATACCATTTTAAATGTTCCTAGTCAAGACGCATTGAGAGTGGATATCTGTAACAACCCAAAATTTTGGTCATTTGATTTTAAATGTTTTATTTATTTTAAATATTTAAAATAATTGAATTTTGGAATTTAATAACTTATAATTCAAATTCAAATATAAGGAATGATTAAATATTTGAATTGCGAATTAAACGTTAATTAAATGAATTTAATAAATTTATTTATCTCCTTTTTATTAATATATAATATTGATGAATTCGGTTTGTAAATTTACTTACAAATACAAATAGATTGGACAAATATCGATAATTAAATATAAAAACGATATTTAAATCCGTGAAATTAGCCTTTCGGAGCACTGTCTCGGATTTCGGCGAAACTGGTTTCATTGGATTCGTAATAGTGAATTATTATACGCCGTAAAGTTTCGTAATGATTGGGCGTATCGTTTGGTTGTGCGAGATCGAAACAAACGTTGAAATTTATATCAGAAATTTAATATAATAACTGGGTCTAAAAGCTATCTTCTGCATACGATCGAATTAGATCTCGAGACTAGTTCCATTGCGTTCCAGGCAACACGCCGCGTTTGGAGTTCGAGATTTTTGGGTATGTTTTATGGAATAATTTAAATTTTTTAAATAATATATATATAATATTCAGCCATATACTTGCCCATGCCTACATCACATCAGCCATACCCATGGCCATAACTCCACTGTTCAAGCCCATACTCCTTTTCCCTCTATTTAAACTTGCCTGGAAATGAAAATGGAGCTCTTCTTTCAAATTGGAAAGTTTAAAAATAAAAAATAAAATATATATTCAATGGAAAATCCCAAAACTTAAATCTTTGAACTCGTTTTAGCTACATCTACAATTCCTTATGTCATTTGTGGGTTGCGGCATCCATTGCTCGAACTTGTCTATGTCAGACGTGCCTAGGGTTTAGGATTGTCGGAAATACGGACGGAATTAGAGGGATTTTAGGATGGCAACGCGGTTGTCGGGTCGAGGAGCTTCTAGGGCGAGTTTTTGGTGGGGTCTGATGCACTATTGGAAATCACGACCTATAGCTCGAAGTGGGGAGAACATGTGGTGGTCGCATTTTGATTTGATGATGGAAGCTTAGATTTTTGGGTACGGGGGAGTCAAGATTGTCGAAGGGAGTTCGATGGCGAAGACGGTTCGCTAAACGGAGCATCGGAGCTCTGTATCATTGTCTTGGCGTGCACGGTATTAGGAGTTCACTATCGCTGTGCACGTTTTATGTCTAGGAGGAAGAAGAAGTTGGATTATATTAATTTAAGGGTAATATTGTAATTAATGTTTAATTTTAATTTAAAAATTCATTAACTTATAAATCGTATAACTCCTTTATACGAGGTCGGATTCGAATGCCATTTTTTGCATTGGACTCATGGCGACGATGACTACACATTGGAGTTGTTTTGGTTGGATTTGGAGTAAGTGAAAATTTAGGCTAAAATTGGACGACCGTTCGGTTTTAATCCAAATTCCGGACCTTTTGACGAAAACAAAAACTAATGTGAGTTTAACTCACATTCAATTTTATTATAGCATATCTACGATATTAATAACATTTATTGCTTGCATGTTAGTTAAATTGTTTGGTTGAATTTCCGTTTGGAAAATGAATGACATATTAATTTGATCGTTATAAACCCATGTGATTTTATATATACATACATACATACATACATACATACATACATATATATATATATATATCTGTCTGTGTGTTATCCATAACCATTGTTTTGCAGGGAAAATCTATAGAGAGACCCAAAGGGGTTTCTTGCCAATAATTATTTATTTACATCCGTATGGTGTTATAATTGAATAAAATCCTGATATTCCATTTAACTTGTTTATTGTCATTATAGTGATTTCACTATATCGTCATTCATTAAATTTCATTACCAAAACCCTTTCGTATGAACTTGAACTTGTGTTTATGCTAAACGGAATATAAAATTCATTTATCATTTGATTAATGATAATTTAAAATAATTAATCATTTTAACTAATGATTTTGAGATTAATTAACCAATTTAATAAATGATGATTAAAATTGGTTTATCTTTAGATTTAATTAATCATTTTTGCTAATGATGTTTTATACTTGGTTAATCGTTTTAACTAATGATTATTTGAGTTTAATTAATTCTTTTAATTAATGATAATGAAGTTTAATTCATTTATTGAACTTAACTATTTATTTTAATTAATGATGATTAGAATTAATAATCATTTTAATTAGTGATATTTAAAAGTAATTGGTCATTTTAATAATGATATTTGAATTTAATTAATCATTTTTAATTAATGATTGTTTTAAATTTAATTAATTGTTTTTGCTAATAATATATGAAATTTAGTTAAATCATTTTAATTAAAAAATGATGTTTTATAATTAAATAAATCATTTTAAAAAATGATATTTTAATTAATTGTCTTAACTAATGAGGCTTGAATTTAATTAATTTATGATTCTTTGAATTTAATTAATTGTTTTAATTAATGGAATTTAAATTTACTTATCATTTTAATAAATGATGTTTGAGATGACTTATTCATTTATCAAATGATTATTTGAATTTAATTAATCTTTGTAATTAATGATATTTAAAGTTAATTAATTGATTTAATAAAAGTGATTAAAGTAAATTAACTAATATAATAAAATTGCTTTAATAAACTGATTTAAAGTTAATGAACTGATTTAATAAAGATTTTAAAAATAATTTACCAAAGTTATAAAAGTGTTTGGAAATAATTATCTATTTTATTAAAGATATTGGATTTTTTATTTAAAAGAGATTTTAAATGTGATTAATTATCTTTCGGGATAATTAATATTGTTTTAAAGTAATAAAAAGGAATTGGAACTCAATTATTGGGATGCTAAGTTGATAATCTTTTGGGTGTTCGGTCTAATGTTGGTTTAGGTATTTGGGATCGCGCACTTGGAAAAATCATTCTCTTAACGTTTTAACAATCAGAAACAAATTCTAAAAGTGTTTTACCAATATGTAAATCAAGCACATATTTGGTTTTAAAAAAAGAGTTAAAGTTCGATTTCGGTTATAGAACAATAGTTCCATAATCGATATCGCTTATATGGAGAGGATCTAGTCATGCATTTAACGCTAGACGTTGAGGCTTGGACTTGTTTCTATCTTGAAAGTTAAAAATGTCACCAAGGTGATGCCTAAAGGTAACACTACCTCAACTTGCTCGACTTCATTTTCAACCGAGAGATAGGACTTGTCTAGAATCAACGAGTAGTGGTAAATATATGAAATCTAATTTCCATGTACGATCATTTTAATTATCCCCGATAGTTGATTTATTAATTATCCGATTCAGCTTTCTTCATGGTGTATCGTCACCATAAAAATGATTTGCTGCTCTTTGAGCTTTGCAATCCTTTGTCGGAAAATGACTAAACCAAAGGCGCGAGTGGACGTCCAGCTATGTGGGTTTGCTCCCATCAAAAAGGTATTTCACATCTCATCTAGATTTTTATGCACCGTCACGTGAAAAACGGTTTGAGTCTAGATGTGAAATATTCGGATTCTCAGTAAGGTCTGGCGGGGTCTGGCTGGTACATTTTCGAGAAGTGTCAAGGAATATATGAGCTTCTCTGGAGTATATTACTAGAGGTATACTCCAAAGGGGGTGTACCTTCCTTGTCATTTGTTGGAAATTTTCCTTTCCTTATTTGATTCGAAAACCCTGAATCTGTTTTAGCTTTAAATTGCCATGAGTAGAGTCAACTCCTCATCACATCATCTAAGTATTGATTCTTTCCATTCTATCAAGTTGGACTGTTACCTTATTCAGTCCATTCAATCAAGTTTGGATTGTTACCTTATTTAGTCCATTCTATCAAGTTGGACTGTTTCCTTGTTCTATCCATTCTGTCCAGTTTGGATTTTACTCGGTTAATTTTCCATTCTTTCGAGTCTGGTTTTAATATTAATTATGCCTATCCCTATTTGCATCTGTTTCTTATTATTTATTTCTGCTCTTGCCTGTATGGATGTTATTCTTGTGAGGTGAAAAACCATTCCGCGTTAGCGGCGTGGTCTCACATAATTTTATACATTCCCCTATTATTTGAATTATCTCCCGTTGGTATTTCCAGACCGACCTGGGTGTTATTTATTTATAATGCTCGGGTCAGACCGACTATTTTCCCAGGTTGTATTTGAAGTTTTGGAGATTGTGGAGGGGAGCTGAAGATTCACCTATCGTAGTATTTTATTTTCCACTGTATTATATAGTATACCTACCGGCATTTGTAAGGTCAGGATTTTATAACTGTCCAGCTGAGTAGGTTTGTTTTTAACTCTAATATACTTTGTATATTTGGATTGACAGTTTCTACTGTCCATATTACATTATATGTTGTCGATTCCGCTGCGAGATTCTGTTTTTCTTTGTTCTCTGTTCTTTTCTTTTTATTTACCCTAACAATCTGCCCTTTTGTCGATTGGATGCGCGACATTGGAACACAGTGGTAGCGTTTGGTGTCGACTTTTGATGGTCAAAAATGCGGGTCGTTACAATATTGATGTATCCGTTGAGACTAGAGTACGTAACGCTCTTCAAATATTGGACAGTGTATTACTCATGACTGCTAGGGGGTACCTAGGTGTTACGTACTAATAATTATTTGGTCACCATGGAACGATTCACTCGATAGTTTTCTGTCGGTTAATATAACTAAGGTCAAATAGAAAATATCGATGTGACTAATTTATACAGTTCTCTCGACTTGAGAATACTGTGGATCTTCAATATGAAAGCTCTACTTTGATTATAGTCAAATCATGGCACGGTGTCCATCGAGTGACTATAGTTTGGTCGAGTGGATGAATTAGAAGTGATGCATTATTTAAGAGAGTATTCATCTCCTCGGTTATATAGGGATAGTATCACGGTCAACTCAAAGTCAAAGTCTTTGGCCAGAGCATTTCGGTTAATAATAATTGTTATTATTGAACCAAAGACTTTGTGTTTAGACTATAGAGTTGAATATGGATGATGTTGGAATTTTGACCATTACCAAATTCAATAAGTCCAAAGTGATTTAGTTTTGACAAAGAGAATTAGTGTAAATAAATGTCACAACCATGTAACGCTTAATAAAGTGAAATTAGATTTTATCGAAACTAAGTAAGCGATAAATTTGGCCAAAATGTCACACCACCCTACTAAGTGACGTGTGAACTTTAACATTCGAATAGTTCGATGTTAATTGCTGACCAAATTTACACCTAACGAATCACACAACTGATATGATGAATTCTCTTTAGACCAAACGATTTAATTAGTTTATAATTGTTATAAATTAATTAATATTTATAAAATATTGAAAATGATTTGAGGAATAAATATTATTGTATATTTATAATAGTTATAAATATATATCGTTCGATATGCGATATCGATAAGCAATTAAATTAGATTCAATTATTAATATATTTGCGTTTAAAATGGGTTTAAAGTCCATGAAAGGGCTGGAAATTTCGACCAAGGAAATGTAGGAGGTGGCTAAAAATTGGGCCAGGGGTATTTTAGATGGATGGCTTGGATTTAGGGAGAATGGGTAAGCGATTTGATCCACCTTTCTCTCTATTCCTTCCACTATAAAAGAACTCATAACTCTAATGCATTTGAATCATTTGGCTATAATTTTCATCTCCTTACTGGCCTATCACACCTACACAAAGCTCCATCAATGTTCATCTCAAATCAATTTCAAATCAATAAATATTGAATAGTCAACGGTCCATAATTCAAAGATTAGCAGTCTATCGAATTGAGAAGAGTTCTAAGGAGGAATATTCATCATATCAAGGTGTACTTTAAGGCATAGCTTTGGTATGTTTTCTTATTTTATATAACTTATAATTTATGTATAATATTCCATTGCTTGTGTGCGTGTATCATATTTATATTGTGAGTTTGGTGAGATTCCTATATGTATGAATGTTTTCACATATTGAATGGTTATGTATATGTATGTACAATAAAAAAAATAGATCTAACGTATATAAAGAAAAATTTATTTATTTTAATATATATATATATATATATATATATTAATAAGTCATATTACACAAATTTAAATAACCTATAATTCATTGTGTTACCATATCATGTTAAAAATTGATCTAATATTTTATATATGCAAATTTATACTAAATATAATTTTAAGTAATAGCAAAATATTTTTTGTTAATTATTTACTACTTTTAATATCATTTAAATCAAAATAAAGGTTATATAATTAATATAAAATAATATATGATTTGAAAATTATATTTTAAGTTTTACAAAAAATTCCATCATCACATTAACTTTCAACCAAAATATAAGAATTTAAAAATTAGATTTATTATTATTTTTAAATCATTTATAATAATGGCTAAAATTAATTAAATAATAATAAATATATAATTTCAACTCAGAAAATTATGGAAATTTTTTCTTGACCTTATAATAACAAATTAGAATTTCAAAAAATTTAAAATTTGGAAAATATATTATGAAATATTTTTTAATAATATTTTAATTTTTTGGCTAATAAATTTATATATAAATAATTTAATAATACAATATTATAATAAAAACTTTTTTTGCTACATATTGGATTTAACATGTTATAAGATATATATATATATATAATTTTAATTAATTTTATAATTGATATAACTATATAATATAAATATATATATTTAAATACATACATTTATAAATATTTTTAGATATTACAAATATAATTATAAATATATATATGTATGTATGTATTAATTTTATTGTTATAAAACATACATGTATAAAAAAAACTTTGCATAATTTATATATATATATATATATTAATATATAACCATTCATCAAATCATTATCTAATTTAATATATATACATATATATATATATATTTCACATTTATGTAATACATATTATATACACATGCAAATATTTACATTGTTTTAATACTCATTTTAAAATAACAAGTTTGTGTGTACATACATACATACATACAAACATCATACATACATATATTTGGACAACATATAATATACATAAGATGAGCTAGCATGTCCGTTGCAATGCAAATCCCTATATTTATATACGTGCATGTTATGCCTTGCACAGATTGTTATGTTGCACATGCACACGCATATGTGTGACGCCCCACTCCGAGACCCACATTAGCAAAGAGTATTACATGGTAACACCGTCTGCTAATGCGGAGAATAGAGCTAGTTAGGAGCGACCATCTATAGCCTTGTCTTAATTATCTATTGAATACGCCGACAATGCCACTTCTTACTTAAATGGATCGACATATCCAATACATACTTAATACAAAGCCATAGGTGGCTGAGGGATCTATTAGAATAAAGTATAACAACTCAATGTAATACACATCACAGAACAGTATATCATCACATACATTTTTCCCATATACAGATACATTACGGAGTTTATAAAATGATACATGTCAAGTGGTATAGCAAACCACAATATACAGGCGAATCAAAAGAATACATATCAGAGATACAGACAAAAGGACTACACAAAAAGCTATAACAAAAAGGAGCTAGCAGACTAGTCCATGCGGAAGCAAATGAGGCTAAGTCCAAAGTACCTAACCTGAAACATCTCGGTCTGACCCAAGTATAAAATACACGGGTCAGTCTAGCTAACAAATCAGTTAGATATACTAATGATAATGCCCATACAAAATCATAAAGTACTATAAATATCTCCAAAGGAGATAACTAAATCATCTAACATAAGATGAATCATAACAAATCTCATATCATAGGCAACTCAAATAAACAAAGGACGTACATGCCCTAAAACAAGCCAAAAGGCAAATAACAAATACCAATAAAGGTAACACAAGTTTCCACAAGGTAATCGCTATATATCGTGTGGTTCAAAGGACCTACACCGAAAGGCGATACACTAGGGAAATATAATCAAAGAAACGAAAGATGCTCGAGCTCAGTACTGTATAACAAGGATCCACAAACCCGAAGGCAACAAACCCAATATCACTCGAGTGGTGACGATGGACCAACTCCAAAAGCGATACTATAGGGCAACAAACCCGAAGGCACAAACCCGAAGGCAACAAACCCAATATCACTCGAGCGGTGACGATGGACCAACTCCAAAAGTGATACTATAGGGCAACAAACCGTAGTGGTGAAGGTCCGAAGGCCCAGTACTTGATGCAGCGCAGAAAGTTAAAGGCCTAGGTCGCTCATGACCTAAGGAGTTCATAGGTCGCTCACGACCTAGCGAGATAGAGGAGGAAGCAAGTAATGCTGGAAAAAATGGCAGTGTCCAAATCGGTGAAGTATTAGGTCGCATGCGACCTAACGAAGCTTTTAGGTCGCTCCAACGACCTACCAGTTTCAAAGATCACATGCTACGACTTAAGGGAAGTGGAGAGCTACGACCTAACAATCTGAAGGGAAAGGTGATACGACCTAACAAATTACGACCTATGTTAGGTCGCAGGAAAACAGAATGACCTAAGTTAGGTCGCGAAGTTTTAGATTGTGAGGAGTTAAATCGCAAGGCCTTAGGTCGTAAAGTTTCTGGAACTGCGTATCTGTTAGGTCGCAAAACTCTGGATGACGTTGATTCTTATGCCGCATTGATCTCTGCCGTTGATCCTTAAGTCGCTACATATTTTAGGTCATTACCGACCTAAAGCTTAGGTCGCGAAGTTTCTAATGCGCTAATTTTTTAAGTCGCTGAAGCATTGGATGCCGTAGAATCTCATGCCGAGTTAATCTACACCGTTGATTCTTTAAAGTGTGAAGAAGCTGCTGTTAAGTCGCTACCGTCTTATACTAAGTCGTAGGTCGCAACTGTTATAGCTTAAGTCGCCTGTTTTTCATATGTTCTGTTGTAAGTCGTGTACGACTTATGTTGAGTCGGAGACTTTGATAGGTCGCGTCTGTTCTAGGTCGTAGGTCGTTTTCGACTTAAGTACTTGTAATATTTTGAAGTTTTCTGTTGTGTTGAGTTGTAGCCTATAAATAGGCGTGTTTGGTCATTTTGTAAAGGTGGTTGAATATTGAATAAAATTCTCTTTTGTTAGCTTTGTGCTTTCAATTTAAATTGGTAGTTGAGTGTAATCTCCTATCTCCTCTTTCGGATAATCGAGTGTGCTCGATTCAACGATTGTAGAAGCCGATTCGCGGAATCAAGTGCGCTTGATCAACGCTTGAAGAATTGAAGATCTTTGAACCCGGTATCGTGCGCGATCAACGAGTTCGGGATAGCTAGAATTCGGTATCTTCGGATCAACGAATTTGGGCATTTCAGTATCCATCAATCCATCGACTGCTACTTTCACCGATTGAAGATTGTTTTGATTAATCCGCTGCGTCAGTTTTGGTATCAGAGCTTGTTCTAGCCAATCATAGCTAGATCGAGACTTGGAGCCTAATCATTTGAAGAGTTTTGAAGTTTGAAGAGAAGCCGAGAGCTTGAAGTGTTGAGCCGTGGCCGAGAGGAAGAAGAGTTCATCATTGTTCAAAGTTGTTTGATCGGATTTGATTTGGAGGCTGAAACTTTGTCCATCGTGTTCATCGCGATTTGCTACAAAGTGGAAGTTTTCGATCCGTTTCATTTTGGATCAAAGTCCGAATTGTGTTTGAATTTTGAAGTGTTGGAAGATTTCAAGTATGCCGCCAAGGAGAGCTAATCGTCATCAAAACGTAGAAGCTTTGTATCGAAGAGAAGAAGCTGATGAGATGGAGCAAAGAATCAATGAAAACTTTAGTGAAAAGCTTAACGAAGGAATTGGCCGGTTAGAGAAGCTTATGACGGAGATGAATCAAAATCGGAGAAGGGTTTCACCAGAATCTAACCATGGGGGAAGTAGAGTCTCACCGCATTCTAATCGAGACAGAAGTGTTGAAAATGATCAAGGGCGTGGGAGGAACGTGAATGATCGTGAATGGAGGAATGTCAATAGAAGGGATGAAGGTGGTAGGCGTGATGGTAGTAGAGATGTGGGTGGAAGAGATAGACAACGATATACATCTGATTTTGAAGAGGAGTATGAAGGTGGTAGTGTTCAAGGACAAGGACGAGGACAAGGAAGAAATTACTCTGGATATGATCACAAGTGGGAGTCGGGGATGAAGACTGAAATTCCTGAATTCAAAGGTGGTATGCAAGCAGAGGAGTTTCTAGATTGGGTAGCTAATGTTGAAGAAAATTTTGACTTTAAAGAAGTTCCAGAACATCATAGAGTGAAGTTGGTTGCTACGAGGCTGAGGGGTAGAGCTTTGGCGTGGTGGCAACAAACCAAGCTTACACGTGATCGGATGGGAAAGTCAAAAGTTGAATCTTGGGAGAAGATGAAGAAATTGATGAAAGCAACGTTCTTACCTTACAATTATCAATCTTTGATGTATCAACGTTTGCAAAATTTGAGGCAGGGCACAAAGACAGTTAATGACTATGCTGATGAATTCTATCAACTTATTGCGAGGAATGATATTATGGAAATGGAAGAGCAGCTGACATCCAGGTTCATTGGGGGATTGAGAATGCAGATTCAGGATATGGTTAATATGTTCGATCCAAGATCTATAGCGGAAGCACATCAGAAAGCGTTGGCTTGGGAGAAGCAGGGACGACGAGGAAGTGGTGTGTTCACTAATTCTAACAATCAAGCGAAGGGTGTTGGAGGAAGTTCTAATGTTTCTAAACCTATCGGTAGACCAGTGGTGAAGGAGGTTGAGAAGGCAAGGGTTAACAATGGTTTCAAATGTTACAATTGTCAGGAATTGGGTCATAAAAGCAGTGAGTGTCCAAAGCCAAAGAAGAGAACCATGATTGCAGAAATTGAGGATGAGGATGGTGATGGGGAGTGTTCTAGTCCGGTTGAGGAAGATGAACAGGATATTGCGTCAGGAGACGAAGGTTGTAATCTAATGCTGAGGAGATCGTGTTTAACACCAAAGCAGGAGGAAGCTAGTTGGTTGAGAAGTAATATTTTTCAGTCAACATGTACTATTCTGGGGAAGGTGTGTAAGTTTGTGATTGACGCAGGAAGCTGTGATAATATTATTGCAACCGAAGCTGTGACAAAATTGAAATTGAAGACAGAGAAACATCCGAGTCCATACAAGTTAGCATGGTTAAGAAAAGGAGGAGAAGTGAAAGTGGATAGACGAGTTCGTGTTCCATTCTCTATTGGGAAGAAATACAAAGACGAGATCTGGTGTGATGTAGTAGAGATGGATGTTTGCCACTTATTATTGGGAAGACCATGGCAGTATGATCGAGCAGTACAACATGACGGTCGGACCAATAGCTACAGTTTTATGTTTGAAGGCACTAAAATTATCCTAGTTCTGAAGAAGAGATCACAAGGAGAAAGTAAGTCGGAAGAGATTGAAGAACTGAAAACTTTATTGACTTTAAAGGAGTTTGTTAAAGAAGTTGAAGAGGAACCTGAAGTGTTTTTGTTAATTGGGCGAGAAAGCAGTGAAGAGGTTGAAATACCAGAAGAAGTTAAACCAGTTTTGAAAGAATTTGACGATGTATTTCCAGAGGAGTTACCAACGGAGTTGCCACCGTTGAGGGATATACAACATCAGATAGATCTTGTTCCAGGTGCTGTGTTGCCACATAGACCACATTATAGAATGAGTCCGAAGGAACATGAAGATTTGCGGAGGCAGGTAGAGGAATTGCTTGAGCAGGGGCGTGTGCAGGAGAGTCTGAGTCCTTGTGCTGTACCAGCTTTATTGGTACCCAAGAAGGATGGGACGTGAAGGATGTGCACTGACAGTCGAGCATTGAATAAGATTACTGTGAGATATAGATTTCCAATGCCGAGGTTGGATGACTTGTTAGATCAAATAAGCGGAGCTACTATATTTTCGAAGATTGATTTGAAGAGCGGATATCATCAAATTCGTATCAGACCAGGCGATGAGTGGAAAACTGCTTTTAAAACCAGGGAGGGTCTATACGAATGGTTGGTCATGCCATTTGGTTTATCCAATGCACCGAGTACTTTTATGAGGGTGATGAATCAGATTTTTCGACCGTTCATTGGGAAATTTGTGGTGGTGTATTTTGATGATATTTTGATTTACAGTGGGAGTCCAGAGGAACATTTGAATCATCTTAGAGAAGTGCTGATGGTATTGCGACAAGAACAATTCTATGCTGCAACGAAGAAATGCGTGTTCATGACGCATAGTGTTTTATTTCTGGGATATGTTGTATCGGAAAAGGGAATACAGGTTGACCAAAGTAAAGTTGAAGCAATTAGAGATTGGCCGCAGCCCAAGACGATAACGGAAGTTCGTAGTTTTCATGGGTTGGCTTCATTTTACCGAAGGTTTATTCCACACTTTAGTAGTGTGATGGCACCTGTTACAGATTGCATGAAAGGTAAACAGTTTGCATGGACAGAGGAAGCAGGGAGTGCTTTTGAGAAGATCAAGGAATTGCTGACATCTGCACCTATTCTAGTATTACCAGATTTTCAGTTAGTGTTTGAACTACATACTGATGCATCCAAGGTTGGAATTGGAGGAGTGTTGAGTCAGAAGGGACGTCCAATTGCATATTTTAGTGAGAAGTTGTCAGGAGCAAAGATGAGGTACAGTACGTATGATGTGGAATTCTATGCTGTTGTACAATCTATTAAACACTGGAGACACTATCTATTTCAGAAGGAGTTTGTTCTGTATACTGATCATGAAGCATTGAAGCATTTGCAAGGGCAAGACAAGATTTCAACGAGACATGCATCGTGGATTGCATATCTGCAACAGTTTACTTTCGTTGTTAAACACAAGTCAGGGGTGACGAATCGAGTGGCTGATGCTTTGAGTAGGAGAAATCATTTGATGACTACAATGAAGGTTGAAGTGACGGGGTTTGAAATGTTGCCGGAACTATTTGTCGAAGATCCTTACTTTGCAAAGCTTGTGGATAAAGTCAAGGAGGGAAAGACTGATGAGTTTATGATGGTAGATGGTTTTCTTTTTAAAGAAAGTCGATTGTGCATACCGGAGGGTAGTCTGAGAATGAAGATTATCAAGGAGTTACACGAAGAGGGACATGTTGGGAGAGACCGTACCTTACAGTTGATTTCACAGTCCTACTTTTGGCCATCAATGAGGAAAGAGGTGGAAAGGTTTATGGAGCGTTGTCATATTTGTCAGGTTTCGAAAGGAACTGCAACGAATGCTGGTTTATATATGCCATTACCTGTACCAAATAAACCATGGGTTGATGTGAGTATGGACTTCGTGTTGGGATTACCGAGGACACAGCGTGGTAACGATTCCATTTATGTGGTGGTTGATCGATTCTCGAAAATGGCACATTTTATTGCTTGTAAGAAGACGGCGGATGCTGTTCATGTTGCTCAACTGTTTTTCAAGGAGATCTATCGACTTCATGGGTTGCCAGAATCTATTGTGTCGGATAGAGATACTCGATTTCTGAGTCACTTTTGGTTGAGTCTGTGGAAAATGGTGGGAACGAAGCTGAAATTTAGTAGTGCATATCACCCGCAAACGGATGGACAGACCGAGGTTGTAAACAGATCGTTGGGAAACTTGTTAAGGTGTCTTGTTCAAGATAATTTGAAGAGTTGGGATGTGAAGTTATGCCAGGCAGAGTTTGCCCATAATCATGCTGTGAATCGAAGTACTGGGTTCAGTCCATTCCAGATTGTTTATTCGAGCTTACCGAAGGGACCGTTGGATTTGACGGTGGTGCCACAATCAAAGAAGACAGTTAAGAAAGTTGTTGATTTTATTGAGGGGCTGATGGAATGTCATAAAATCGTTCAAGAACGATTAGAGAAAGCAAATGAGAAGTATAAACAATCTGCAGATTTGAAACGAAGGAATGTAGAATTTCATGAAGGTGATTTGGTTTATGCAGTATTAACGAAAGATCGTTTTCCAGTAGGCGCGTACAATAAATTGAAAGCACGAAAAATTGGTCCGGTGGAAGTTGTGAAACGAATCAATGAAAATGCTTATAAACTGAAGCTGCCAGATGATGTGTATACATCTGACGTGTTCAATGTTAAACATCTCGTACCATATCACGGGAATGAACGAGCTGATGGAGATGAATTTACAAATTCGAGGTCGAATTTTTCTCAACCTGGGGAGGATGATGCAGCGCAGAAAGTTAAAGGCCTAGGTCGCTCACGACCTAAGGAGTTCATAGGTCGCTCACGACCTAGCGAGATAGAGGAGGAAGCAAGTAATGCTGGAAAAAATGGCAGTGTCCAAATCGGTGAAGTATTAGGTCGCATGCGACCTAACGAAGCTTTTAGGTCGCTCCAACGACCTACCAGTTTCAAAGATCACATGCTACGACTTAAGGGAAGTGGAGAGCTACGACCTAACAATCTGAAGGGAAAGGTGATACGACCTAACAAATTACGACCTATGTTAGGTCGCAGGAAAACAGAACGACCTAAGTTAGGTCGCGAAGTTTTAGATCGTGAGGAGTTAAATCGCAAGGCCTTAGGTCGTAAAGTTTCTGGAACTGCGTATCTGTTAGGTCGCAAAACTCTGGATGACGTTGATTCTTATGCCGCATTGATCTCTGCCGTTGATCCTTAAGTCGCTACATATTTTAGGTCGTTACCGACCTAAAGCTTAGGTCGCGAAGTTTCTGATGCGCTAATGTTTTAAGTCGCTGAAGCATTGGATGCCGTAGAATCTCATGCCGAGTTAATCTACACCGTTGATTCTTTAAAGTGTGAAGAAGCTGCTGTTAAGTCGCTACCGTCTTATACTAAGTCGTAGGTCGCAACTGTTATAGCTTAAGTCGCCTGTTTTTCATATGTTCTGTTGTAAGTCGTGTACGACTTATGTTGAGTCGGAGACTTTGATAGGTCGCGTCTGTTCTAGGTCGTAGGTCGTTTTCGACCTAAGTACTTGTAATATTTTGAAGTTTTCTGTTGTGTTGAGTTGTAGCCTATAAATAGGCGTGTTTGGTCATTTTGTAAAGGTGGTTGAATATTGAATAAAATTCTCTTTTGTTAGCTTTGTGCTTTCAATTTAAATTGGTAGTTGAGTGTAATCTCCTATCTCCTCTTTCGGATAATCGAGTGTGCTCGATTCAACGATTGTAGAAGCCGATTCGCGGAATCAAGTGCGCTTGATCAACGCTTGAAGAATTGAAGATCTTTGAACCTGGTATCGTGCGCGATCAACGAGTTCGGGATAGCTAGAATTCGGTATCTTCGGATCAACGAATTTGGGCATTTCAGTATCCATCAATCCATCGACTGCTACTTTCACCGATTGAAGATTGTTTTGATTAATCCGCTGCGTCAGTACTGGACACCACTAACTGGCGAAATGTGTCACAACTCTCAAAAAGGAACCCGAAAAATGTTAACGTGAGTCTCATACCACACGTTCGCACTAAACGGTTTACTAACCGTTAGTCAATTTCACACTCAAAGTAGTACAAAGTTCACCTCATATCATCAATAAACCAGACCCAAAGGTCCAAACGGACAAACGAATAGATTAGGAATTAACAAAAAAAATGAACGCACGTGTTCATAGCACGCATTTTATCTAATCATTTAATTCTCCTCCCTCTTCGCTCGAAGTGCAAAATTGTGTGTGTGTTTTAAATAGAAATTATGAATTGGAGAGACGAGCTTTTAATACACTTTAAAAAGATCATTTTATAAAAACTCGTGTACGAAGTCAAAAAGGAATCATCAAAGTCAAAAATGAGACAACAACTAATTGGATCGACACGAATCGATCGAAATTGGAAAACCAAAGCAAATAACAAATGGGGCAGAGACCAGCAGGTCAGTTGACTGAACCAGTAGGTCAGTCGGCTGGACTAGCGCTTGGAAACCTTTTGTTTCCAGGTCAGTCGACTGACCTAGGGTGTCAGTCGACTGACATAGGGGCAAGGAATATTTATCCCCCCAGGTCAGTCGACTGAACCCAGAGGTCAGTCGACTGATACAGGGGCAGAACGTTTTCTGCCCTCTGGTTCAGTCGACTGACCTCTGGTTCAGTCGACTGAACCTGCTTCCTGGGCAGAATCAACTAGCCCCCTTTGGGGCAAAATCCGATAACACGAAACGGGAGCGACGAGCGAGCGACCATGGCCAAGGACTTACGTCAAGCGACAACCCAGGCTTGTATAGCCATTCGAAACACTCAACTAATGTGTTCAAACATCAAAGATTGGATATTCCACAAAAATTGGATTCCAAAACCAAAAATTGGACAATTCACCAATCGATCCAAATCGAACACAAATGAACAAGAATTGGTGTTAGGAATTCTTACCCAACAACAACAAAAGCAAAAGGCTTAGATGTGAGTTCAAAAATCTCACCTTTTAACTCAAAAACAAAGATGAAAAGCACAAACACATGAAGAAGATCAACCACTCTTCACTTCAACTCCACTAGCTTCAATCTAAAATCAAAACAAGTATTTCCTAAATTAGGGTTTAGGAATTTTCTGAAATTGAAGAGGAGAAGAGATGGAGAAGATGAAGATGGATCTTACCTTAGCTTCTTTGAATTTGGAGCAAGAATTTGGAGTTTGCAAATGAATCTAGGGCTTGGAATTTCTAATTCCTCTTCTCTTCCCACATTTTCAGTTTAGCTTGAGTAAAAGAAATAAAATGAGGATGAATGGATGAAGAGAGGGGCTGAGCTAGAGTATAAGATGAGTTGGGTGAAACCCAAACCCAAAAGCCCAACAGAAAATAGCAAAATTCAACTTACTCCAAACATATCGAAGCTTATACTCAAAAAAGTCGCAAACGCCATTTTGGACTCAATGGAAGTGGTCCCGAGTCCTAATTCAACCGTTTGCAAAAAGTAGCTTTTCGGACTTAAATCCAATTAACGGCGTTATATTTAAATAAAATATTTAAATATAAAATCGTAAAATATGAGGGTTGTTACAATATGTATATGATACACATGTGTGCCATTATACTTAATTTAAAATATAAATTAAATATAATTCAATCTATTAATTATAATTTAAATGAAATAAATATTTTATTTAAATAAATTTAGAAATGTTCTAAATAAATTAGACTTCATAGGCCCAATAAAGATACAATAGGGTAAAAAAATGAAATTCACCTATAACTTCCACTGCAGACTAGCCCAGTTCCAACAATGACATCAGAGCCCAATAGACTATGCGGTCTAAATTAGTCATGTTAGGATTAACTGTTAAGCTCATAGCCCAAAAGTTGTCCCTAATATAAAATGCCCAAATTTGAATTGGGCCTTAGGCTAATTTTCAAAATTGTTTGAAAATTAAAAGATAAGATTTTAAATTTAAAAGTTAAATTTGAAATAAGATATACAAATTTATAAAATTTACAGTATAATAAACAATTCCAAAACGTTTGAAAATTAATATTAATTTCAAAATTTCAAAATTTATTAACAAGATTAATAAAATAAATAAATTAAATAAGATAATTAATTAATAAATGTATGCATGTATTATATATTATGATATATGTTATGTTATTTTAAAATGTTTAAAATAACATAAGTATGCATATATGTATATGAATTAAATTTTGAAATTAATATAATTTAATTAAAATTATTTAATTAAATAAATTAATTATATAAATAAATTAAAGGTTACTTAATTAAATAATATAAATAAATTAATTCATTAAAGGTTAATTAATTACGTGAATATATGCATATATAAGGTATATGTGTAATACTATAAAGGTTATAGTATGTATAAATATTTAATATAAATGTTATATTAAAATAATATAAAATTGATTAAAATCTTAATTAACTAAAAATTAATTAAATAATATTTAATTAATATAATATTATACATAAGACTATTGTATAAGTAACATAAAATATAAAAGTTATATAATAATTAAACTTATATAATATGAATGTATAAACTAAAGGTGGAACATTAAGAACCAATAATTAGACTTAAGGAATAAATACATACGTAAATGTACATATACTTTAATTTCAGATGTGTTTGACACTTGAATCACGAGAGTATTTCATAAGAAATACAGTATTCCATGAGTTGATATCACTCAATATAATATGCTGAAGATTATGAATCTTCAATATAATGTTGTCCTTTACCATATATATATATATATATTAATAAATTACTTGCATACTCCTTAGTTGTTGAGCAGACTCAAGCTAGGGATGTTATGTGTAGTATTATTAATATATTGAATAGACAAGGTAAGATAACTATATGTATTTGTTGAGCAAACTCAAGGTATACATACTATATGTAGGCCGTCACGATATGGTAGGTACGAGTGAATTATTTCATTTCGATTTGTTGAGCAGACTCAAAGTCAAAGTAGAATTAGGACAAGATACCGAAGAATTAGGAGTTGTATATGATACAATCGATAAGGAGTTATCCATCGTCTGTAGAGCTATGACTTGTTAAGTAGACTCAAAGTATGAATTCCAAGATGGACGAGTCCTAACACTCATTAGCGAATCGAAAGACTTCTATGTTTCAACTTAGGGTTTGGTGAAATATAAAAAACTATTGGAAGAGCCTTATTAGAAAAATGAAATGATAACAAGTAATCTTTCTAATATTGTAAGAACATATGCTATATAATGTTACAATAATCTATAATGATAAATTTGTGCATTTCATACGATTGATAAAATGTTTATTAATTAACATATACAAACGAACATAATTGATAATTGACAAATAGAAATATGGAATATACTTACTATTAAATGCTTATTGCATGTTAACGTTTCAACACTCATGCAAGCTCCCGATTATACAACTGCTAAATACTTTCGTAATTTGGTCGCTTACATGTTTATTTGGTCGAGACCATGTTTTGAATGGTTTTCTATATGATCTTTATGATATTGTAGTAAGGGTTTTCTTTTGAATGGTTTGACCATTTGAAATGAAAATGAATGTATAAGCGTAGATGTAATTTAAGGTACAGTTAGGATGAAGATAATGAATAGTCACTTCTGCTTCATAAAGAATCATTAGAAACGAAAATTGCAATAATAATGACTGATACTTAACATTGGAATAAAAAATATGATTTCTTTTTCGAAATGTATTTTCATATAGAAAATTATTTTTTATGAGATTTATTTGTTTAAGTTCAAGATATTTGATCAAAGAACTCTCCATTATAAACTAGTTACAGTATATGTAATAAATAATTTATATTAAGTGAATGATGGACCTCAGAATTTAATACGTTGTTATAGTAATGATGAAAATAGTGGAAGCATGCCATATAGCACTTAACGATTACATCACATTACGAAAATTGATTTTGTAAAACGTACCGAGCATTATTTATGAATAATGACTATTTTTCAGTATCGATTGAAAGATAGACATTGCTACATTTCAATATTATGAATATTTATTATGAGATAAAACTATAATATGGGAATTGTTTTCATAATAAAAGCGATGCATTGGAAAATACAGAAGTATCTAATATTATTTACAGTTATTTTGGAATTATAGACTAAGCCTTAGTTTTGATAAATAAATTTTATTTTATGATTATGAATCATATGATAATGATTAATTATATCTTATACAATTGAGGGCAATGCACCTATTTAGTGGGAGTGTTATAGGAGTTAATGAACTCATCGGATTGATACATATAGGTGTATGCAATCATAAGTCTATAAGTACCAAAACTGTTTCACGTACTTTTTTATATTCATCGATGAGTTATCACTGACATGGACATGTGTATTTGATACATATATAGTATGTCTAAGCTAGACTCATAGAGTATAAAACAAAAGTAAATAATATAACATACAATAGAAATGATTCGATTTAATTGAATGGGTGAGTGGAAAGAGTTTCGAACATACCTAAAAATGAACAAAGATTCAATCTCAAAAGTCACTCCTCTATGTGATGCATAATGATGTATCGATAAGGAGCGATCGAACTTTTTTGGACAAAGTACAATTAATTATGAGTGAAGTTGAGTTAATTTCTTTCTATAAGGTCATATATTTAAGAGTAGTACATGAGGTTAATATTATTTCACCTAATAATAGTTTACAAAATCATACAAGATAAAGGATTATAAGAAACCCCAACATATCTAAGGCCAAGGAGTTGGCAGGTTGTGCAAGTATAAAGTTTGCACGTAATAATTGTTCGTAAGGGATTTTGTATGAATCTCCTCAAAAGGAGTTTGGAAAGGACTATCATTGGATGACATATTTATGTTTTGAACATAAGTTTTGTAAACTAAACTAAATTAGTTTTATATATAAAAAATTCATAAAATGTTTATGAATACCCATTCCACTACACCGAGAAACCATTGTTGTTTCAAGAAATCCAACTTCACGGTGAAGGAATTTCTTTGAGAAATTATTGATTGTAAAATAGAATTGGATATGATCCAAAGATAAAGCTGGTTACATAAGGTGAAATGAATTTAACTAACCTAAACGAACACATCACATTAGAGAGTATTCTTACATATTGAAGAGAAACTATGAGTTTCTTATCAATGTCAAAAATATATAATCCTCGGTTGTTTAATTAAAACATTAATAGTATCGACTCTATGATATGGTATGATGCGCAAATCCGAAAGAATTCCACGTACGTTATCAAAAGATGATTTTGGTAGTCATAACCGAAAGGGATATGATCCATCGATCGCAAATGTGGCTTCAAGAGCAAGACTAGTGCAGTTGAAATATAATGAGCAGCATTGATAAGAATAACATCGCAGATTTCAATTGCTGAAATTTGTGTAATAAATTCAATATTCAACGTGCTCAGGTTAATTCAAATTTACCTACAAAATTAGCACTTATTATGAATTTATGTTTGGTACGTATGTATTGAAATAGAAAATTCTAAATAATGATTTAGAATAAGTTGCTTACACATAATAACCAAAATGTCTCTAAGTCAGTGGGAGCAATATTGAGTTTGTGAGTCTTTGGATATGATCCAAGAAATTACAGAAAGTGTCATTTTATAAGCATCAGAATTGAACAAATATTTTGATATCAAATAGTCTGATTATCCATCAAAATGCAGAGGAAGCGTATGTTCATAAGAAAGAACGTTAAAAGGTACATTGATATTTCTAAATTATAAGTAAACAACATATTGCTGATTTTATTGATGTACCTGTATTAAAATCAGCCTTAGTTTTTTTAATACTTGACGTTGGAGGTGTAAACGATGTCTTTTATAGTGAGTATAAAAGATATTGAAAATGTCCCAAATCGATATGCAAAGACATCATATTAAATTGTTTAATACAGAACATGTGAGATGGATTCTTTATGCATGACAATAGAAATTATCATACGTGTTATGTTATCTACGATACCGTGACTTGTTCATGTGTTTGATACATGAAGCAAATATTAAATCCAAATTGATATCACCGAATGATAGTTTAGTGTATTCTCGAATATTTATGAAATACTAGAGAATTGTCTACATAAACAACGAACTCCTTGTGATGAAGTGTTCAGACTCAAAGTATCATAAGTGATATTGAGTATGATATGTCAATAATAATTCAAGTTAAGAATCTTTAAGTTGGAAATGTTTCAAATGAAAGACTATAGCTGATTCAATCGAAAAGGCTAAGTACATCGCCTTGAATAGAGCAGCAATAAAGAAAGGTATATAAATATAAATGCACAAATTTAGAACTGGGCCAAGGGTGATTCCAAATGTTGAGAATCTCATAAAATTGTTATATGATAACAATGTCATTATATAATTCATAAAAGAACTTAGAGCTCACGGGAAGTTGAGAGACATACTCTGGATCGTTTCACATGATAAAGGCAGTTTATCAACATTGTAGAGAGTTAATTAACAGTGTAGATAATTGAAACATAATAGCATACTTGTTCACTAAGGGACTGACCAAACTGGTTTTGAGAAAACTGATTGGAGAAGTTGGAATAAGATTCCATAATTGAATCTAAGTGCAATTGGGAGATTGATAGAGTTAGGGGTATGCCCTAGGGGCAATTATGTAATTTGTTAAATATATCTAACTCGATAACCAATCTTGTTTGAAATAAAAGGTTTTTTCTTTCTATTAAATACTTGATATAATGTATTATATTAATTAATTTAATTAAAGGTGTATTTAATAGAAAATCCATATATGGTATGTTGTTTTAGTAGTTACAAAGTGTTGTAAGCGTGAGTAATTTATCACAATGAAAACGAATATACTATTTTAAATGTTCCTAGTCAAGATGCATCGTGACTGGATATCGATGTTTCCATCGAGACTAGAGTGTGTAACACTCTTCAAATATTGGACAGTGTATTACTCATAACTATTGGAAGTACCTAGAGGTTACGTATTAATAGTTTTGGATAACTATTGAATGACTCACTTGATAGTTTTCTGTTGGTTAATATAACTAAGGTCAAAAAAATATCAATAATAATTTACACAGTTCTCTCGACTTAAGAATACTGTGGGTCTTCAATATGAAAGCTCTGCTTTGACTATAGTCAATCGTGGTACGGTGTCCATCGAGTGACTATAGTTGGGTCGAATGGAAGTATTAGAAGTGAAGAACTATTCAAGATCGTCTCCTCGGTTATACGAGGTTAGTATCACGGTTATCTCAGGTTAACTCAAAGTCAAAGCTTCTGACCAGAGCATTTTGGTTAATAATAATAATTATTATTGAACCAAGGACTTTGTGTTTGGATTATATGGTTGAACATGGACGATGTTGTAATTTTGAGCATTACCAAATTCAATAAGTTCAAAGTGATATAGTTTTGACGAAGAGAATTAGTGTAAATAAATGTCATAATCGGGTAATGCTTAATAAAGTGAAATTGGATTTTACCGAAACTAATTAAGTGATAAATTTAGCTAAAATACCACACGACCTGCTAAGTGACGTATGAACATTAATATTCGAATAGTTCGATGTTAATCGATGATCAAATTTACAACTGACAAGTCACACAACTGATATGATGAATTCTCTTTAGACCAAATGATTTAATTAGTTTATAATTATTATAAATTAATTAATATTTATGAAATATTAATTATAAAAGCTTGAATATGATTTGAGGAATAAATATTATTGTATATTTTAGTTATAAATTTACATCGATCGATATGCAATATCGATAAGCAATTAAATTAGATTTAATTAATAATATTTATTTAGGTTTAAAATGGGTTTAAAGCCCATGGAAGGGGCTAGAAATTTCGACCAAAAGAATTTGGGGGCGTCTAAAAATGGGCTTGGGGTATTTTAGATGGATGACTCAGATTTAGGGAGAACGGGTAAAAGATTTAATCCACTTTCTCTCTATTCCTTCCACTATAAAAGAACTCATAACCGTAATGCATTTGAATCTTTTTTGGCCACCATTTTCATCTCCTTGCTGGTCGACCACTCCTACACAAAGCTCCATCAAAGTTCATCTCAAATCAATTTCGAATCAATAACTATTAGATAGTCAACAATCCACAATTCAAAGATTAGTAGTCTACCGAATTGGAAGAGTTCTAAGGAGGGATATTCAACATATCAAGGTGTATTTCAAGGCATAGTTTTGATATATTTTCTTATTTTATATAACTTATAATTCGTGTATAATATTCCATTGCTTGTACCTATATATCATATTTATATTGTTTATTACGTGAGATTTTTGTATGTATGAATGTTGTCACATATTGAATGGTTATGTGTATGTATAATAGTTAAAAAAATTGATTTGATGTTTACACACCCGAAATTATTTATTTTAATTTATATATATATATATAAATTTATTATCACACAAATTTAAATAACCTATAATTCATTGTATCATTATCATGTTAAAAATTGATCTAGTATTATATATATATATAAATTTAAACTAAATATAATTTTAGGTAACAGTATTTTTTTATAATTATTTAATATTTTTACTATTATTTAAATAAAAATAAAAATTATATAATTAATACAAAATTATATATGGCTCAAAAATTATATTTTAAATTTTATAAAAATTTTCCATCATCAATAAACTTTTGGCCAAAATTTTAGAATTTAAAAATCAAAATAACTATTTTTTAAAAATAAGTTATAATAATGGTTAAAATTAATTAAATAAAAAAAAATTCCAACTCAAAAAATTATGGAATTTTTTTCTGACCTTATAATATCATATTCAAATTTTAAAAAATTTATAATTTGAAAAATATGTTATGAAATTATTTTTAATATTATTTTAATATTTTTCGGCTAATAAATTTATATATAAATAATTTAATAATATAATGTTATAATAATAATAAACTTTTATGTTGTTTATTGGATATAGGATGTTATAAGATATATATATTTATTTAATTTTAATTAATTTTATAATTGATATATTATATAATATAAATATATCTATATTTAAATACATACATTTATAAATATTTTAGATATTACAAATATAATTATATATATATATATATTAATTTTATTGCTGTAAAACATAGATGTATAAAAAGCAACTTTACATAATTTATATATATATATATATTAACATATAATCATTCATCAAATTATTATCTAGTTTAATATATATCGACACACACACAAATATGTGTGTGTGTGTTACTATTTCACATTTATGTAATACACATTATATATATATATATGTAAATATTTATATTGTTTTAATACTCATTTTGAAACAACAAGTTTGTGTATATATAGATACATACATATATTTGGACAATATTATATATATATATATATAAGATGAGCTAGCATGTCTGTTTCGATGCAAATCCCAATATTTACATACGGGCATGTTATACCTTGCAAGGATTGTTATGTTATACATGCACACACATACACATATGTATATGATACATATGTGTATCATTATATTTAATTTAAAATGTAAATTAAATAAAATTCAATCTATTAATTATAATTTAAATGAAATAAAGATTTTATTTAAATTAAATTTAGAAATGTTCTAAATAAATTAGGCTTCATAGCCCCAATAAAGGTCTAATAGGGTAATTTTTTTTTGAAATTCAACCATAACTTCCGCTGTGGGCTAGCCTGATTCCAAAACACATGTACCCAATTAGGTTTGGTATTCGGTTTGCTTTTGCATCCATACATACCTGATTGGGTTTGGCATTCGGTTTGCTTTTGCGTCCTTACATACCCGATTAGGTTTGGCATCTGGTTAGCTTTACATTCAGTGGTATGATCGATTAAACAATATGTCTTAGTTATAGATTAGTTTCCATATGTACGGAATTAGGTTTGGCATTCAATTTGCATTTGCATCCATTTGTGCCCGATTAGGTTTGGCATCCTGTTTGCTTTTTCATCCATATTTAACCAATTAGGTTTGGCATTCGGTTATCTTTTGCATTCGATGGTATCCTTGGTTAAACAATATGTTTTGTTTATAGATTGGTTTCCATATGTACCCGATTAGGTTTGGCATCCGATTAGCTCTTGTATCCATAAGTACCCAATTAGGTTTGACATTCGGTTAGCTTTTGCATTTGATGGCATGCTCAGTTAAATAATATATCTCGATTATAGATTGGTCTCCATATGCACCCAATTAGGTTTGGCATCTGGTTTGCTTTTGTATGTGAGGATATCATAAACATGCCAGGTGACTTCATAACTAAAATGCAACATCAGACTATCATTTTAAATATCATAAACATGCTACTAGACTTTGTAACTAAAATGCTACATTATACTATCATTTTTCATACTTTAAACATGCTAGTGGACTTCATAGCTGAAATGCCGCATCAAACAATCATTTTAGATATCATAAACATTCTATTGAAATTTATACTAAAATGATATATTAAACTATCATTTTGCATATCTAAAACATGTTAATGTACTTCATAGCTAAAATGTCACATTAAACTACCATTTCAGATAACATAAACACTTTGTAATTAAAATACTACATTAAACTATCACTTTGCATACTTTTAACATTCTAGTGTGCTTTATAGTTAAAATGCTACATCAAACTATCATTTCAAATATCATAAACATACTACTAGGCTTTGTAACTAAAATGCTACATTAAACTACAATTTTTCATATTATAAACATGCTAGTGGACTTTGTAATTAAAATGCTACATTAAACTATAGTTTTGCATATTATAAACTTGCTAGTGGACTTTGTAATTAAAATGCTATATTAAAATATCATTTTGAATATTTTTAATATGATAGTGAACTTCATAACTAAAATGCTACATTAAACTAGTTAACTATCATTCGTCACATTCGATACGTTCTAATGCACTTTAAAAATACAAATGCTATTTTTAACTATTATTCAGCACATTCAACACATTGTAATGCACTTTAGAAATACAAATGATATTTTTAACTTTCATTCGGCACATTCCATTCAATTTGATGCATTTAAAAATACAAATGCTATTTTTAACTATCATTCGACACATTTCATTCAATTCGATGCACTTTAAAACTATAAATGATATTTTAACTATCATTCAGCATATTTGATTCATTCTAATGCACTTTAAATATAAAAATATTATTTTCAACTATCATTCGATACATTTGAATCATTTTAATTTAGTATTCTTTTTTTGCTATAGGTGTTTTTGGTGATGTAGATAATTGTGTTGGTTGGTAGAGATGTCGGTTTGGGGTTGAGCATGGCGGCATAGTATGGTAGAGGTAACGTCGACTACAAGTGAGAATGGTAAGGGAGGTGGGATCTAGGTTTTGGTGAGATTTAAGGTGATAACGACATGGGAGAGGCTTGGACGGCGGTGGCTTGGATGACGGCAGCTTTAGACGATGATTGCTTGGACGACGGCAGCTTTAGACGATGATTGCTTTGACGGCGGAGTGAGAACGGCAAGGGAGGCGAGATCTAGGTTTTGGTGAGATCCATGGTAACAACGACAAGAGAGAGGCTTGGATGGCAGTGGCTTGGATGACGACGGCTTTAGATGATGATTGCTTGGACAGCGGCTAGGGCAAACAATGGATGAAAGTAGATGGTGGCTGATGTCCATCGGAGGTGGAGGAGAAATTCAAAATCGGTAAACTGAAAAAAGGCTACTGTCCTTCTGTCTAAATTTCAAAAGTTGCGTCCTAGATTTAAAAATTAGTTTAAAGTTTTTCCTTTAAACTAATTATCTCTTTGAACCAATATTATGTGTATTTTGCCTTGCATTTTTCCCCCAAACTCTTGGATAACACTGGGACTTTAGATCATCATCGATAATGAATTTGCCAAATCCGACATATTCAAAATACAAAAAAACAATATTATAGGAGAATGTAAAAAAATTAATTTAAGAATGAAATATTCATTTAAGAATGAAATATTCTTTAATAAAATGAAATTTAATTACGTGTACCTCAAGAAAAACCACGTAATATGTCCACTCGTAGTTACAATATTTAGACTTTGATAAAGATAACTAAGAATAATAGACCCCCTTCAAAATTTCTAGCCAAATCAACTCAATCAAAGCTTCCAAATTTGCAGTCGCAAACAAACCACCATCAAAAACAAAATAATGGTGATTGGCCAGGGTTCTAAGCTCCCTAGTAGAGAGAGAGGGTTCGTTTCTTGGCAGCCGCACTTTAGTGGTCTATTATTACGGAGGCATGTAATAATTCCTAAAATGAATACAAAATCTCAAAATCGAAAAGTGTCTCTGTGAGGGCCTGAATTAAAAGGGGGTGGGGTGATGGTGGACCTTTTTACATCCCTAGCCAACAAAAGTAGGTTTTTTTAAGAAAAACAAAATAATGCTCTAGAAATGTTGTCATATTGATCATAATGTGCATTAATATATCCGGGAGTAAGATTCATAGCTAACTATGTCTTTTTTTAAATTTCCACACTTTATATACTCTACTGTCAAAAGTGTTAAAAACATCTTTGCATCACTAAGATGACTCCATCGATCACTAAAAGAAATGGGTAATTCAATAGTCCAATAGAAATAGATGTTAGAATAGTGAAATCCAAAGAGATTGTATCTAATTCGACTTAACAAAAAATAAAAAGAAAGTGCGTTTTGGTCACAACTATAGCTTGAATGCATCCATTATCAAATTTCCTATCCGAATATGCATGAAATTTCTAAAAATTCCAAAGACATTTCGTTCGATGGAAGGAATAATGGATAATAATCTCCAAACTTTCTTAATTTTCTAAAATGATTCATAATAATGTCCCTATCATACAGAATTAGGAAATACTAATATTACTAATTATATATTATAAAGCATTGTAGCAATATATAGTTGTAACAATCCAAAAAAATTAACGTTTTGAATGAGAATATTCAATTTATTTAAATATTCAAACTTGATTCAAGTTTAATTAATAATAAGAAAATCAATTTTTAATATAATGACTCAATTTCTATTGATGTATTTTTAGTTTAATTTATTTGATTTGTCCATAATTTTTAATATTGAAAAATATTTAAATTATTGTTTGATGATTTTTCGACAAACGACGGTATTTTTGTGATTCTACAGAATTAGTTAACCAATGTATATTATTGTTGTTTTGAGATTGTATCGTATTTTTTGCACATTCGTATTTTATTTATGTCATTCACGATTCATAAGCGAATGGAATATTGTGTAGTGGAGTACCGCAAAAATATTTCAAGTCAAATCAAATTCAAATTCTTGAACTAGCCTTAATGGTGATGGGCATTTGGACTTAATGTGTTGCTTGTGAATTTTTCTTTACTTGGTTTTGAAGTAAAGCAAATATGTTTTGGTTATTACATAAATCACTTCAAAAACTTAAAACAAAAAAAAATTCACTTTTCACTTCCCTCCGTTTCTTTTTTTTGCATTTCCTGTAACTAAGGAAATCAAACCCTCCTTCAAAGACTTATCAAAATAAAATAGTATACTCAACAAAAAATGCAAAATATGATTCGTTGGAATCATGTAGCCAAGAGCTTTGCTTTGGTATAGGTTTAGTTAGTTGCGGCATGACTTGGGGCTGGTCGATGTAGAGGCCGTGAAGCTAGCGTTAGGAATTGTGAGTGCTAGAGGCAACGTTAGGCGAAGGGGTGGTCGTCATTGGTCTTCTCGCCGCATGGAGAAGCTAGGTCAGAATTTGGGGTGGTATGACTATTAGGAGGGGGTTGCGACTGTGAGTTTGTCATTTATTGAGGAGCAGGTCAGGATGGACCTGGGTGGACCGAGCGTGGCATTTTTGGGAGGGAGATGTCGAGTTCGGAGAGGGAAGTTCAACGGTGAAATCCATTCATCGTTTCATGGTCCGGAGCTTCGTATCGCATGATGGCATGCACGATATTGGAGGATTGGAGTTATGATCATGCGTAGGTGTGTGGTTTGAGGGAGAAGAGTTTGGTTGGGTAACTAACTAATAAACTTTGTAATTAATTTAGTTAATGAATCTTTTAATCTTAAATCGTATTAAATTGAATATCACTTTAATACGAGATCCAATCGAGGAGAGATTTTTTGCATTGCGCTCGTAATAGCGATATCTACGCATTGGAATTGGTTTTGTCTAATGTGGAGCTAGTGGAATTTTGGACTAAGTTCAAATCGGAACGCTCCGACGTCAACGGGAATTTCAATGATTTAAATTCACCATTTTGGGATAATCGGTATGATATATATTAGGTAAAATTTACTATTTGTGTTTGGATGAATTATGGGTTGGTTTGATTAAATATCCACTTTTGAAAAGCGATTAGAGAAATCCAGATTTCTCGTCGTAGTAAATTTTTAATTTCAATTATATACCTATTGATTTTAATTTCAATTATATATCTATTATGTAGATTATCGTATCGTATGCTAAATTATGATAATTTGACCATATTGGACACGACATCAACATATGTTGAAAATTGAACTTTTTAGGGATAAAAGGTAGTATTAGCATTGGTTAAGTACTATAGTAGCTACTGGCCTCGTTATAGTATTTTAAAAACACTATTAATTTCTGTTTTGGTTTGAAATTTGTTTCGATTTGAAAATAAGGTTTTTAATCTAACCCTTGGGATTTTCAGAGATATTTTATTTAAAAAGAGCTTTTGTATTTCTTTATTTTACTTCAACTTATTTATTCTTCTTTTCTAATATATGTAGATAAGTGGATGTTTAAATCTGTTTTGGAAAGTATCTATCTTTTTATAAAAGTTATAATAACAATGAAAGTTTATTTTAAAAGGAAATTAAAGGGGTTCATCTTTATTTTAAGGTGATTTTCGTTTTAAAAAAGAAGATAGAAATGTTTTGGGGTAAATATCTGGAAAACATTTTTATGAAAAATGTTGCAATAAATGAACAAATTTATAAATGGTATCTTATAAATTAAAGAGAGATTTATGAGTGGTATTTTATAAATAAAAAAATAGGTTTATAAATGGTATTTTATAAAGGGAAAATATTATTATTTCGATAAATTAGAGAAATAAATCACGGTTGTGAATTTATTGTAATATATGGAATGATCATGCTATGGAAAGTATATGAGTTTTATAATTATATTTGGAGTGTTTGGAGTTTGATTTTATATTTGGAATTTTGTATTATTAAAGGAGTTTTGTGCTCATATTTAGAAATTTATAAAAGGTGTTTTCTAAATGAATTTGGAGTTTTCATAACAAGAGTTGCAAATAAATTTGGAGATTTATAGAATGAGTTTTATAAATGACTATTTTACAAAAGAAGTTATATAAAAGAGTTTTATAAAAATATAAAGGATGTTTATAAAGGTGTTTATTAAATAATTATGTTTGGATATTTATAAATGGGAATTTTATAATTTATAAATACTATTTTTATAAAAGGAGTTTGTAAATATAAGGAGTTTTATAATGGCATTTTATAAAGAAGGGATTTATAAAAAGACTAAACATGATTTTCATAAATGGTTGTTTTAAATACACTGGTATGAAAAATATGCTTTTCATACTTAACACCGAATTTCGAGGTATGGAAACTCATCTCTATCTTGAGAATTAAGAATGTATGTCGAGATAAGGATAGTTTTCTAACTTGTTCGATTTCATTGTTAATCGAGAGATAGTACTGTTTGAAAATCAGAAAGTGGTGGTAAGTATATTTGGGCTAGTTTCCATATGATCCGTTTACTTACACCAAAGATGGTTTGGGTTTATTGTTGTTAATATTTTTAAATGATATTTGTTTTAACCCAATTAAATATGGTTTCAAAAATAAAATCATTCTTAAGATTTATGAAAATATTTATACCGTTGAGATAAGTATATGGGTACATTTTCTAAATATTGGAAATGTAATGTTTTGTGAATATACTTATACTGTTGATATAAGTATATGTAAAAGTTTTCTAAGTATTAAAGGATGAAATGGTTTGTGAATATACTCATACCGTCGAGATAAATATATGAATATTTTTCTATGTATTGGAAGGAGGAGAGGAATCTTGTAAATATATCTTTGTAAATGTATTTTGATACAAGTATTTGGAAGATGGTTTTAATTAACGAAAGGATTAATCAAAGAGGCTTAGTGGTTGCTTTGTGCTTAACCATGCTTGGTTAAATCTTCGATTGAATTAGTTGTTTATTTGATAGTTAAATAACCGACTATCAAATGTTGGCAAAATTTTTGAAACTATCGTTGTCAGTTCGGAGAGACCGGGATCAGGTATATTATCCAAAAACCAATTTGAACCAGCATAGGCGTTCGAATTGGAGACATCCTAAAGATGATGGAATCGAAGATGGAGTTCTTTGAAGTGCAAGAGTTACTTGCTACTAATCCTAATGGTAATTCCAAAAATGATGTAGTATAAGTAGTGCCTTCGGTTTTGTTCAGTCCTAGAACAAACTTGTATGGACGAATGCTGACATTACATTATGCCTAGATGGTAGTGTTAGTATTCCAAGTGAGATTTGCTACAAGGTAAAACGTAATCTCAGACCTCACCACCGGTAATGACTAAAGTAGGGACGTGCCGTAGGGCTATGTGGGTCGCTTCCATTAGGGTATGATCATCACTTGTATCTATATTGACATTTATTTATGGATTAGTATGTTTGTGGCCACGGAAATGGTTTATCACGAACAACCGGGGGAGGGGGGGTGGAGGGTGATAATATTCGGTACTATCCAGGAAGGGATGGGCCGGTCTTGAGTAGTAGATGAGCAATTAAGGCAGTCTCCGTACATTTTCTCTAGAGGTGTACTGTACGGAAGGTAGACTCTTATCTTGTCATGTATGGAATCCATTCTCCAATTAGTACATTCGGACTTAGTTGTATACCTATTATGTTGAAATTTAATCAATGTAACAATTTCGGCTAAGATTCAATATTTTATTTTACCTTGGACATTATTATAATATCAGAAGATTTCATATAAATGATTTGGTTATCGCAAGGTGAAATCCGTTTGTGTTTATGTACGACGTGGTCTTACGAGATACCTTTATTTTGAAAGGTTTTATAACATTAAAATCCACTTGAGATGTGTTTCTCACGCTGGTTTACCAGACTGATCTAGACGTTATTTTTCTTAAAATGCTCGGGTCAGACCGAGCATATTTTTCAGATCTAGTTTTGGATGCTTTGGAGTTCGGGGACGAGCTGGAGGCCTCTAAGACGTACTTACGTATTTTTTATTTTCCGCTGCATTTGATAGTGGTATTTATCAGCAAATTGTGAGGACATGTTGTTATAACTGTCCAAGCCAATGATAAATTAATGTAATCTAATTTGATGCATGTATATTACAGCTTTCTTTTGTAAAGATCAGTTGTATATTATATATTACTCGTTATGATTGAGATTCTATTCTGTCTTTTTTTTACTTTTCTCCCAACAATCTGTCTTTTCGGCACTTGGATAATCGGCATGCGAATACCGTGGATGTACTAGTGTCGACTTTTTAAGGGTCAAAAAGGTGGGTCACTACGATTGTAAACGTGGTAAAACGTAGATATTACTATTAATTTCTTTTTGATGTTGTAAATATGATTTTGTTCGGTCTTTAACCGGGTTATCCGATGACAACTATTGAGGGATCCATAATTGAAGAATACTTTGGTTTTTCATCTTTTTTTTTTATATTCAAATTACTTCTTTCTTTAGTGGTTTTCTACTTAACCAACTTGGAAGTCTAGTGGAATTTATTTGAAACTTGTGAAACTAAAAATGAATATGGTAGACAAAAAGGATTTGCCACGTAACTAGGAAGAATTCAAAATCGATATAGGTTGCTTTCATACAAAATTGAGAAATTGATAGTTAGGGGTTAGAGAATTGAGAGCTTTGATGTTCTCATAAGACAATATAAGAATGATAGAAATGGAGAAGGACGTGAAATGAACTTCAACCGTATTTAATTTTTGTTTTTATAAACTGTATTTAATTTAAAATCTACCGCATTTTACCATGGTTTTTAAAATACCACAACACCGTTTGCTCTTCAAGTGCCGCATTTCCGACCTTCCTCCCCTCTTCTAAACCATAGAATACTACTGCATTCTAAGTTAACTCGGTGCTCGAAGGACAAGAGGCAAAGGTAACCATTATATTTGTTGATTTAAGTAAGATTTTGGCCGAAAAGTTTTATTATTTACTTAATTATTAATTATAATCCAAAATTCGATATCGTTCTAGTTGATCTCAGTTTGTTTAGTCCTTTTTCCTCAAATACGATGCAAATAACGCTCTGCAAACAAATTAAACCGTAGATAATTTCTTATTTTAGAATCTCCGCTTTGTTCGTCGGTTGTACAAAAATATTAATTTGGAACATTATTTCAAGTGGATCTGTGGCGCAATGGTAGCGCGTCTGACTCCAGATCAGAAGGTTGCGTGTTCGATTCACGTCAGGTTCATTTTTTTTTGCTTCCTCTTCCCTTTGCACATGTTTTGGCCTACAACCCAAATCTCTGATTCATCCGCCGCTGCCGACAATTCTATACACCACGATTATTTTCCCCCAATCTACGGTACCAGCTCTTTTAATTAAAAATTGTTACATGTCAGTGGAATACTTGAACCCTAAACAAGTATCCAGAAACATTAAAACAAGGATCCAGATGATAGGCAGCAGAGATTTCATACGGCTTCGATTCTCCAACATTGTAACTTGTAAGTAGTGTTTTTTTCATCCTTTTGTGAAAATGTTTTAAAGTTCATCTGCGATTGTTATTTTTTGGGATTTTATACTCACTAATGTATTCAAATAGTGAAGTCTATCTTCAGTTGCCATAGGTACAATCACGATTCAGTGCTTGTGAGTTGTTTATTGCTTTGCTTCGCTTCAGTTAAATTTCAATCTGTTTTTATTGAAAGTTACAATGTCAAATTTGTACTCGATTTCATTGTTAAACCTCCGAACTGTTGATACGTCATTAGGTACATACAAATCATGCAAAGAGTCAGTATACTGCATTTTTAGATATTTTGTGGAATAATAATAAATCTTAATCTTAAAGAGCTAAAATTAGATTCCGTCTTCTTTGCATTTGCTATATGTACTATGAACTTCTCACTTGTGAGAGGAAGGTGTGTGGTTTATGTTGCTTATTATATATTACTAATGTAGGATGAATAAGTTTCAAGTCAAAATACATGAATTTTTTTATTTTTTCTGGGATGTGCACATCAAAATGTCAAGAAACCTTCAGACACAGTAGTGCTCTACTAATTATTTTTATTTTTATTCTTGTTGTTCCCAACGATCTTACAAGTAAACTGTATCTTCCATCATAAACATGCTGTCTTGTAGATGTCTGACTTCTATTATCATACCCATACTACTGGTTCAGTTATGGGTCTGCTGCACTACTTTGTGTTATGAATGCATGCAACAAAATGCTTCGTTAACTGTTTTGATTATTCAAATCATTTTTCTATTGTTAACATGTGATGCAACGCATACCTCGCGCTCACAAACGACATTGCTAAGTCGCGAATTCCTTAAGTCGAACGGAAGCAGGTCGCGAGCTCCAGGATTCCTATGTCGCAGATTGCTAGGTCGCGCGCTCCTGTTTAGGTCGCGAAGACGAAGGTCGCTCCAGGAATTCTTATGTCGCGAGCGACATAACTTAGGTCACGAGGACGAAGGTCGCTCCAGATCTCCAGTAGGTCGCTGTGTCTTATGTCGCGAACGACCTAAGCCAAATTCCAGTAGGCCGCGAACGACATTTCCCTTAAGTCGCGAGCAAACTCAAGTAGGTCGCGAACGACATTTGTTAAGTCGCTCCAGTTGTTTGCTGCAAGTTCTTAAGTCGCTGAAGATTAGGTCGCGAAGAGTTAGGTCATGCCATTCCTTAAGTCGTTGAAGATTAGGTCGCGAAGCTTTAGGTCGTGCCATTCCTTAAGTCGCTGAAGATTATTTCTTAAGTCGCATTGTTCTGTTATATCGTTTGTTTCTTAAGTCGCATTGTTTGTTATGTCGTTTGTTTCTTAAGTCGAAATTTGTTAAGTCGTATGATGTAATTTGTGATGTAATTTGTGATGTATTTTCTTAAGTCGTGTGAAGTGTTGTAACGTGTGTTGAGTTGTACTTTCCCTATAAATAGGGATGTGTTGTCATTTGTAAAAGGAGTTGAATATTTGAATAAAATTTGGTTTGTGCTTTGTGCCACCATTGAAATTGGAAGTCGAGTGTTATCTCCTTTCTCCATCTTCGGATATTCGAGTGCGCTCGAATCAACGAACTTGAAGCCGATTCACGGAATCTCGTGCGCGAGATCAACGTCGAAGAATCGTAGATCTTCTAACGCGGTATCGTGCGTGATCAACGTGTTGAAGATAGCTAGAATCCGGTATCTCGAGAGATCAATGGATTTGGGCACTTGGGTATCTTCAATTCATCGATTTATTTTGTTTCATCGATTCATTTTCCGCGAATTCATCAATTCGTGAGTTGTGTGATCCTGTAGGCTGCGTCATTTGGTATCAGAGCTAGAAGCGAGCTTGTTCAAGTTTGTGCGAGATTTGTTCAAGTCGTGAGCTAGAAGTTTGTGTTTGGATTTGTTGAAGATTTGACAATGCCTCCAAGAAGAGTTAATAGTCATCAGAATGTTGCAGATGTGTATCGAAGAGAAGATGCTGAACAAATGGAGCAACGAATTAGTGATAAATTCAATGAGAAGTTTGATGAGGGAATTGGTAGATTGGAAAGGCTCATGATGGATATGAATCAAACTCGACAAAGAGCATCGCCAGGTTCAAATCAAGGTGGACATAGAATTTCGCCGTCAAATTCCGAGAGGAGAAGAATGTCACCAACATCGGATCTGGAGAGAAGAGAACCGTCAGTTTCGGGAGACAAAAACGTGCGTGGTAGCAGAAATGTTGATGGTCAGAATCGACATCGACATACGTCAGATTTGGAGGAATCCAGTGATAGTGGTAGTAGCTCTTGTCGAAATCGTGGCCAAGGACGAAATCGAAATAGAGATTCTGAAGATGATCGTCGATGGGAGTCGGGGATGAAAACAGAGATTCCAGAATTCAAAGGGGGAATGCTAGTGGAAGAGTTTCTGGATTGGTTATCAAATGTTGAAGAAATTTTTGACTTCAAGGAAGTACCCGAGCATCGTAGAGTTAAGTTGGTTGCTACACGATTGAGGGGAAGAGCTATGACATGGTGGCAACAAACTAAACTTACACGGGAAAGAATGAGAAAGTCGAAGATTGTTTCATGGGAAAAGATGAAGAAGTTGATGAATGCTACTTTCTTGCCTTATAATTATCAGTTTCTTATGTATCAGCGCTTACAGAATTTGAGACAAGGGACAAAGTCGGTAAATGATTATGCAGATGAGTTTTATCAACTGATTGCTAGAAACGATATCATGGAAACGGAGGAACAATTGACATCCAGATTTGTTGGATGATTGAGAATGCAAATTCAGGATATGGTAAATATGTTTGATCCGAGATCCGTTGCTGAAGCACACCAATAGGCTCTAGCTTGGGAGAAGTAAGGAAGAAGAGGAGGTGGTGCGTTTACAAATTCGAGCAATCAGGTGAAGGGGGCTAGTAGCAATACTAATGTTTCCAAGACTGTTAGTAAACCGGTTGTCAATGAAGCTGCTAGGACCAAGGTCAACAATAATTTCAAATGTTATAACTGTCAGGAGTTTGGTCATAAGAGCAATGAATGCCCGAAGCCTAAGAAACGAGCGATGGTTGCTGAGGTTGAGGATGAGGATGCAGAAGTAGAATGTTCCAATTCACCACAGGTTGAGGAGGAAGAAGAATTATTGACGGGAGACGAGGGATATTCTTTAATGATGAAGAGATCTTGCTTGACGCCAAAGCAGGAAGAGGAGACTAGTTGGTTGAGAAGTAATATTCTTCAGTCGACATGCATTATTTTGGAAAAAGTTTGTAAGTTTGTTATCGATGCAGGGAGTTGTGATAACATCATCTCTACAAAAGCTGTAAAGAAGTTGGCGTTAAAGACAGAGAAGCATCCCAAACCCTACAAATTGGCTTGGCTGAGGAAATGTGGGGAAGTGAAGGTGGATCGAAGAGCTTGTGTAACTTTTTCCATCGAAAAGAAGTATAAGGATGAAATTTGGTGTGACGTGGTGGATATGGATGTATGTCATTTGTTGTTGGGAAGACCGTGGCAGTTCGATAGAGTCGTGCAACACGATGGTGGGACTAACTGCTATAGTTTCATGTTCGATGGCACTAGAATCACTTTAGTTCCTAAAAGGCGACAATAAAGTGAAAGCAAGTTGGAGGAAATCGAGGAACTAAAGACTCTGTTATCTTTGAAGGAATTTGTCAAATTGTAAAAGCTCCTCCGTACAAAGGAGACTGCCAAAATTTTCCAAAATTTTGGGAGTTAGAAATTTTTTAAAATTTTCATTCACGACAAATGATTTAAAATGAGTAAGAAAATAGATTAGAAACTGAATATTGAAACCTAATTTAAAATTGTGTATGTAAAGTAAGGTGAAATCGAAGAAATTGTTTGAAGAAACTAAAGCAAGAAAAAGTTTGCAAATAAACTTTTATTTGAGATTTTAAATAAATTAGTAAGTGAAACTAATAAAAGGAAATGGTTAATTAAATAGGGGTTGAGATAAGGTGAATAAAATTCAATATTCAAAGTTTGAAGACAAATTGAATTCAAGTAGAATTGAAGATGGAAATCTGAATGGAAATTGGGAAAAAGTATTGAGATTTGAAAATAATTAATGAATTGAGGCAAAGTGAAATTTATAGGGAATTGGAATTCAATTTGAATATAAACTTCGGCAGTGAAGAGGTAAAATAAATATAAGAAAAATTTATATTGGACTTAAGAAATGAATGGTGAAATTCTTAAGTAAATTTGGTATTGAGAAAATTATTCTAAGTGAATAATTGAATGAAGATTAAAACTGAAAGTTGTGAAATGAAATGATAATTGTGAACGAGTGGATAGAAATCAAAATGAATGTGAATAAAAAGAGAATTGATATAGTTGATAATCAATTGAAATTAATACGTAGGATGTAGTATATTATTTTATTCGCATAATGGTTTGGTCCAGATTCGAGCACAGAATTTCGAGATAGTTATATCGGTCCGAGTTGGGATTTTTCACTCGATTTTCGACGGCGAACCTGGATATGGATTTTGATTGATTCTGGATATTCTCTATCATAGTTTGTGGCTATGCAAGGAGAATGATGGTTTCTGATCAAGAAACCAGATCTGAGTCCGCACTAGGAAGTTGGGTGGACGATACTAGTTCGGAAGTGAAATTGTGTGATCGAGTGAGCGATCAGATTTGGTATTGCGTACGGATGATATATGTGCATTGTACGAATGTGAATGAAATAGATATGAAAACTTTTGTAAAGAAATGTGTAAAGAGATTTTGAATGTTGTAATTAGATATTATTGCTAAGTAGGATATACAGGTATTTAAAAGAAAATGGGAAATTTATGTTTTGATTTCAGAAGATAAATTTTGAATTGCCCGACAAAAGGTATGTGTTTAAAATTCTGTATGAAATTTGATGATTTTCTGATCTAGCCACTTGGCTTTTGTTTTCTTTTGAATTTTGGGGCCCCGTAAAGGCATTTTGTAGTTGTTCCGAGCTAGCCGCGCAAAGGAGACGCTGGCAAAAATTTTCGAAAATTTAGGGAGTTAGAAAAATTTTGAGAAAATTTTGATAATTCAAAATTTTGGTTTCAAATTTAAATTTGAATTGTTGAGTAAGTAACATTTTTTGAAGTTATGAATAAGTTTGGAAAGTTAGAAGAGGATTTGTGTGTCTTTAATAAAAAGTTTGCTTTGGAAAGTTGTTAAAACCGTTTGGTTTTGGGAGAAAGGTTAACGGGTTATGGACCATTCCTCCTAACTGGTAATTTCGGGGACGAAATTCTTTTAAGGGGCGAGGAATGTGACGACCTGGAATTTTGGATATTTGAATTGGAATATTTAATTGATTTTAAATATTTAAAAGTTAATTTTTGACTTGAATTTCAAATATCACTATTTATTGGGTAATTTAATCATTAAATTAAATGATTTGAAGTTGGGTGAAATATTGAATCTGGGGTTTAAAGCCAGTTAAAAATAATTTGAAGGCTTAAAAAATTCATATTGATAATATTGAAGGTGATAAAAGTTTTAAATTTGGATTTAAAGGTGTTTTGTTCAGTTTTAAAAATATATCGTTTAAATCGAATTTAAAAATAGCCTTCCGAGGCACGGTCTCAAAATTCGACGAAACTAGTTCCATTGGATCCGTAATAGTGTATTATTATCGGATTTCAATTTTCGTAGTGATTGGAATTGTCGTATGATCGTAAGATATATAAACGCGCCGAAATCTATATCGAAAATTCAATATAATAACTGGGTCCAAAAAGCTATCTTCTCCATATGATCGAATTAGGACTCGAAACCTTTTCCATTGCATTCAGAATAGGGGTATAACATTATAAACGCCTAGCGGCACGCCTCGGTAGGAGGTCAAGATTTTAAGTTGCAAAATCGAGACAATTTGAATTTAAAATTAATATATAAAATTGTTGACCAGTCAAACGAATCACATCAGCTGTTTTTTATCACTTCTGGCTACTATAGCTAGGCAAATTTTTCACACAAACATTTCTAACACGCTACCTCTGCTGTACAAAGCTGTTCCTTTTCATTTTAAATCACAGTGCCTTCTTCCTTTCTTCCAGAACGAAAACACAAGAAAGATTTTTACTTACCGATCCAAACTAAATCTTCTTTTCCCTTCTCTTCTCTTGTTATGGCTAACACTCAAATCAGTTTCCCTCCATATTGATTCGAACAGAATTATTCGTCAAAAAAAAGAATGAGATCGAACGAAATCCAGTTGCCCCTTTTCTTTATCAATTTCGTTCGATTAAAAAAAAAGAGGTATGGAGCCGATTCGAACTCCAAGCTCGGAAGGGCGACCGGGGGTCGCTGGTGAGGGGGTGCACGTGCACGGCGCTGGAAGCTCGAGCGACAGCGCGAGCATGAAGCAAAGTCGAGCAGCGGTGGGATTCGAGTGGTCGAGGAGGAGGTCGCGGCATCGCGTTGGAATTCTCGCGACTCGATTTGAGTGGGGGTGTTCAGGCTCGGCGGCGGAGTGGTGAGGCTCGGCGGTGGGGTTCCGACGTGGTGGCCGTGGTGAGCACTGTAGGTACTTTATTTTTATATGTATATGTATATATATACACAGAAGGAAAAAAGTCTGTTTTAAAAATCTAACAGTAAGAGTTTTTATCAGATTTTTATTTTTATTGAATTTTACAGATATATATATAAGGAAGAAAATTTTACAGTAAAAGAAATTACTGTTTTTGTTATAATAAAAAAATATCTATATAAACACCCACATATTCTATTTTATATAGGAACACATAAAAATTATTATATATAGATAAAGTTGGAAATAAAAATAGGGATTTTAAATGTTTGAGAGTTATATAAAAATTAGATTTTTAAAACCTATATAGATTATTTTTGCAAAATGAATACACATCTTTAATTTACTTGTTTATTTCAAAATAATGTATTTAGGGTAATTAAATTGGTTAATTAACTTGTTAATTATTTTGGTTACTAAAAGATTTTTTTTAAGATAAATTATTAGTTTAAATTAAATTAAAAATTTTAGTAAATTAAATTTGTTAAATGGTAATAAATTGTGTGGTTAATTCGAATATTAATAAATCATATAAATTGTTTATTCAAGGTCAAAAAAATTGAAAAACCAAGGCAATAATGAAGTGGGTTGCAAACAAAAATCAAAGGTGAGTTAATCTCACTCATCTGGGTTTAATTTAAATTTAATAGTTAAATTTAAATTTTGGTTGAATGGTTGAATTGATTGGATGCGGTATATTATATATAGTAGTATATAGTATATATTGGAGTGATTGATTTCCCGCAATTATATAGCGGATGAGACCCTATGCGCCGCATAATAGCGGATGATATTTTATAAACCCATATACCACGATATTCCACCTCGAAGTGGAAGTGGTATTGTTCTAACGTATGTGGATGCAGGGAAACAGGTTGGAGGGATCCAACTGGATTGCTCAAAATTATTAGATTGTTCTAATAATTCTATGATGTGATTATTTGATATTCTGTGATGAATTATATTGATAATTGGAGATGATGGATTCTATGGTTTGATTGAATATATTTGGGTATACTGTGTTACCAAATATATAGATTGGATTTTTGAAAAGAAATAAAAGAGTAAATTTTTGAGTAAATAAGTATAGAGAATTTAAATAAATTAAGAATGAATTGGGAAAGGATAAAAGTGATTTTCAAATTCTATTAAATAAATTCCGAGTATGGGAAAGGAGATTTTGAATAAAAGGGGAAATGTTAAATTTTTAAACCTAAGTGAATTTATTTAAAGGGATAAAGAAGGTTTTTGGAAAAACCTGAAATTGATATTTCCAGTTTAAAAGGATTTTAAATCATAATAAAGAAAGAAAAGCTGAAGTTAATGGATTTTGAGATAAATGGAGTAAGTAAAGGAATTTATTTCAAATTGGAGTAATTTGGAAATCAATTTGGAAATTGTAATTTTAAAGGAAGACGGGGATAAGAAATTTATAAACTGGGTTTATAAAGTGAAGTAATATATCAGTGGATATTTGGAAGACTAAATTCACGGTGGGAATTTATTAAAGAAATGGATAAATTTGTTTAAAAATAAATAGTGATTTATTTTTAAAGATGTGAAAGAGAAGTGTATTTCCCTGGATAGCCAAGTACGTTTTCAAAGCAAACTTTTAAGTACGAGTTAAAGGTTTTAAAGTTGTTTTTAAAGTATGTTTTTTAGAAAAATTATTATTTTTAAATGTTTAAAGTTTAAAAGTAAGTATTTCCCAAATTTAATTTAGAAGTAATTATTTAAAGGTAACTTGGTATTGTGTTTTAAAAGGATAAAAAATGTAGTTTTATATTTTATAAAGTAGTTTATTTTAAATATTCTTAAAGTATATTTTTTTAATAAAGTATTAAAGTAGTTTTAATTTAAATGTTTTAAAGTGTATTTTATAATAAAGTGTTTTTAAATTATTTTAAAAATCTAAAGTAATTGTACTTGGTGTTTTCAATGGAAATAAATATTTGGGAATTTATTCCATGAGAAGAGTGTGGTTTGAAAACTGTTTCCAAAAAGGTTTGAAAGTGGAAATATATCTTGAGAAGATATTTCGAGATTAATAAATAATTTGGAAAATTATTTATGTTTGATGGTTGTTTGTGGATGTTATTTGATAGTTAAATAACCGACTATCAATATTGGCCAATGCGTTGATCGTTTCGAAGAGACCGGGATCAGGATTTATTTTTCGAAAACCACTTCGATTCGGTTTGTACGTTTTCGTGGGGAAAACGAGTTTGGAATCGGAGATGGAGCAGTGCAGTGCAAGGACTAGTCGCTACTAATCCTGAGGGTGATTCCAAAATGGATGTAGTAGGAATGTGCCTTCGGTTCCGTTCGAACCCAGAACGGACTTGTATGGATGAATGCTTTCAGAACATCGTCAAGGGGACGATGAGCATTCTAAGTGATATGTTCTAAAAAGGTAACGCTTAGCCTCGAGCCTCATCAACTGGGAATGACTGAAAATCAGGGGTTATGCAGCAAGGCTAAGTGGGTCCGCCCATTAGGGTGAGGTCATCCCTGTCTAGATGTTCCTTTTTATTTCGGCTGTGTGGGCGGTTGCTGATCCCAACCGCGGGGTGATCTTACTCGGGCTATCCAGTAAGGGGTAGTCCGGTCTTGTGTTGTAGGGGATTGGGAGTGATCCTCGGTACGGTGATCTAGGCCATGTACTGTGACAGGTGGTACCCCAGTGCGTAGTCATTAGTTGGAAATCCATTCTCCCTACGCGCCTTTTACGGTTTTTGTTTGTAGAACCCACTTTGTGGCTAGTATGCTGGAATTTAATCATGTAACAATTTCAGCTATTTGAATAAGTATTTGTATATAGACACTATTATAATATCAGATGGATTTGATAAGAAAGTGTTTTGGCTATCGTAAGGTAAAAACCCGACATGTTTATTTGTGGTGCGGTCTTACGAGATGCTTTTGATTTCAAAGGGTTTTGAAACTTTAATAATCCAATTTAGTGTGTTTTCTCACACTGGTTTGCAGACTGACTTGGGTGTTATTTTATTATAATGCTCGGGTCAGACCGAGTATTACAGATACAGTATAGGATGCTGTGGAACTCAGGAGACGAGCTGGAGGGCGAGACGTATCACCCGTATTTGTTGTATTCCGTTGTGTATCAGAAGTGGTCTAGTCATCTTGTGAAGACAAGTTATTATAACTGTCCTGAATTGTCACTACGCCATAAATGACCTTCTGCAACATTTTTGCAAGGTGTTGCCAGCTAAAATGTTGCGATAGCTATAAAATTTTGGTCCTACTGCAACGTTGTATTTTTAGTGTTACCTTAGCCATAAAAATGTGTTGCTCTAGCTAAACAAGTGTAACACGATGCAACATTTTTATATAGTGTTGCTATAGATGTTTTCAAATTAAAAAATTAATAAAATTAGCAATCCGCGTGAATACGATCCAACAGTCTACATTTAATCTGATTGTTAACATGGATCACCGCTACAATTTGCCCTAAATTTTCGTTTTCCCGCTTTACTGTTCATACCATTTCGTTCTCACCCCCAATTTCCAAATCCAAATCCCCAATTTTCCAAATCCCTAATTTCCAAATCATATTTTCGTTCCTATTTCGTTCTCACCCCCAATTTCGCTGCTGTTTGCCTACATGTCGATACGCAACCTCTCCCAAATCCTACCAACCGCAGCCCCCAACAAAACTCCACTACCCCACCGCCGTTTCTACAGCCTGATTCCGATGGTCATCGAGCACACATCCCGTGGCCAACGTGCCTGCGATATCTTTTCCCGGCTTCTCAAAGAGCGCGTCATCTGCCTTAACGGACCCATCGAGGAGGATATGTCGGCGATAGTTGTGGCTCAGCCGCTGTTCCTAGAATCTGGTGGTTTCGTGACGGCAGGGTTGGCAATTTATGATACTTCGACCAGATTTGATGCATGAATCTTTCTCGCCAATGTTCAGAAGAAGTTCGATTCTGATGAAGCTTTGCTCGATTGCTTCAAAAAGTACCATTTTCGGATTCAAGGAAGATGTCAAACGCAGATTTCTTGTTTGAGAGAATGCCGCTTAAATTTTCAAATTGGCCAGCAATCATAAAACCAGTTTCAATTCCTTGATTGATTGCTCGAATTGCTTTGACTTCGTCGTCGGGTGCGATGTGATATTATTTGGTATGTTTTATGCCTTCTGGTTTACTTGATTATTCTCGATTTTGGTTACACTCGCATGCTTTTGCCGATGATGAATTGGGATTTATTTATATGCTTTATTTCCTATAATCTCGGGTTTAATCTTTCCGTTGGACTTTGATAAATCTGGTATGTTGGATTGCGATGATGTATTGGTATGTTGGATTGCGATGATGTATTGGTATGTTGGATTTTGGTTCACTGGCTGGATTTTGCTTTGCCGATGATGAATTGCGATGTGATATTATTTGGTATGTTGGATTTTGGTTCACTGGCTTGTTTTTGATTTATGGTCTGAGCTTGTTAGCTCCTTTCTGCTGCATTTGTTAAACCAGAACATGAACTGGTGCTCCAAGTCCTCTGTATATCATATTACTGCCTATGTTTCTCTTGTACATGCCTGATGCATTCACTGTTTTTGCTTGATGGGCTGCCTATGTGTACTGCTGTGTTTCTTGCACTGGCTTGTCTATATTTCGCTGAACCTGGTTCTTGTTTGTTTTGTTGGTTGCTTGGCCCTGAGTTGAATCCAGTCGATGACTCGGGTTTGACCTTGTGTCGTGTCCTTGTATCCATGTGTTGCATTCATGTTTGGCTTATGCACTTATGAAAAGAAACAAATACCTGAGGCAAATATTATAACAAAAATATTTTCATTTTCTGTTCGAGTTAAATATTATTTTCCAAATTACTGCTTTTGAATTATATGTGACAGGTATTGAAGACTGGACAGCTGGATACAAGCTTGAAGACAGAGTCAAATCAAATGTGCATGAGTGTATGAATGCATGAGCTGAAGACAGGTTTCAAAGAAGGCTTGATCTTCCAAAATCGGATGAATCGAGCTTCTCGGCTCGCCTTCGACTCGGCACTCGGCTCGCCTTCGGCTCGGCATATATTTGTCAGTGTCGGTGTATGTATAAATTGAAACTGCATATGTAATGAGTGAACTGAGTGATGTAGTGAGGAATATCTGTATATGTGAATATTAGTGTTATATATCATTGAATTGTAAAATAGTGGAGTCAGGAATTTGTACTATTTCAAATGTTGAAATAAAATATTTATTTAAATAAATTACTGTTTAAATATCAAATTCTGTGTAATAGCATTTTATTAAATAAATATTTATTTTTATTAAAAAATCAAATATGCTCTACATTGTGGGCCCCACAAATTCAAAAAGTTCATATCTATAGCAACATTTTGGAATGTTGCTACAGATACCTATGGGTGTTGCCATAGACCCAAATAGGGTTCTATTGCAACAATATTACTTATGTTGCCTTAGATAGCCAAAATGTTGCCTTTGAGGTCTAAGGCAACGGCAAAAATTGCATCACCCTAAAAGTGTTGCCATAGACCTATGGCAACATTTTTCGGGCCTGAGCCAACATTTTTTTGTGTTGCAGTAGGCCATTTATGGCGTAGTGTGTGATGTTGATTGTATTGTACTCTGATGTTGTATTCTGATGATGTATGTATAAACAGATATAGTTTCTTTCTGTAAAGATCAGTTATTATCTATTATATTTTATTCCGCTACGATGTGAGATTCGATGTTGTTTTCTATTTTCTTCTTCTACCTCTTCTTCTTAAACCCTAACGATTCGTTTTTCCATTCACTTTGAGTCGATATGTTGGATAATAGTGTTGATTCAAGGAGTACGGGTTTGCGGGTCATTAAATAAATCGTAAATGAATTTAAACTTCGAAATCTATTGAAATTGAAATGGTTTATTTAGAAACTGAATTGAATTGGAATTGATGAATTGAGAATGAATTAAATTGAATTTTTGTAATTTGAATTGACTTGAGTCGATTTGTAAACTTTGAGGAAACCATTTTATTAAATAAACTATTTTTGATATAAACTATTTTAAATAAACTATTTTTAATATATTAACTACCTTATTATAAACTATTTAATTTATAACTATTTTATATATACCAATTATTTTATTACACCAACCATTTTATTTATAACTAATTTCATATATATTACTTTTAATATCTAAACGGTTTAAGAGGTAAGTGTTATGGATTTCAAAGTGATATAATTTCGAAAAGTTATAATTTTAGAAAGTGTTACGATTCTGGAATGAATAATATTTTAAGTGAGAAATGATATCATATGGTTTTGAATGGAAATGATATTTTGGTTTGAAGTATAAACTATTTTAAAATGACCACGGTGTTATAATAACGATTGGTTGTTAAAGAGATCGGGATCAGATATTGTCATACTCTCTGCCAATACCGAAAATCACCTTAACAACTGTGTACGTGGTGGAGATTCTAGAAATGAAGTAGGATGGTTTGGCGACGATTCTATATGGTATGACGTGACCCTGACTCCCGTGAGTCAGCTTAGATGTGACTAAAATCAGGAGCTATACCGAGCCAAGTGAGATCATTCCTCCTATCGGGCACATTTCTTCGATACTATATTTTGACTTTGTGATTGATTTGGTGGCCACCCCTCGATTTTTGATATGGGAGTGTGCCCGAGGTGAGCGGTAGTAGCTGCTATGCATTACCACCAGTCCGGGAGTGCAATTGGTATATCTACCCTGGCATCTCCTCGTGTGCCGTGTTCACATGCCCTATCACACCTTCTACGAGTTTGTTTTGTACCATACCTATGTGGTGTCCTCTGTGTAAACCTCTCGGAGGAGCATACGACATTGTATAGACTACGGGAATATATAAAATGTGTTAAGGGGGATATGAGTAACGCCTTAAGGCTATTTTGATACTTTTACTTTACTATAGGCATATTATAATAGCGTATATCACTACATAGTAGATAGTTCCACGGATCCTTAGAGGATGGTTATCCCAAACATCCTTTGAGTTACTTGTATTTCAGTTGATATTTCACTTGAGTTGGATTTATTGATATAAGAATGTTAATCCTGACTCGAGTGTTTTATGTTTTTCTTTACGCTCGGGTCAGACTGAGTGTCACAACATTTGAGACGCACCTTTGGAGTTTGGAGCTTCGCTTGGAGATCCATATATATCTATTTATCTTGCAGTTATCCAGTTGATTCTTGTGATATATTTTGATCTTGTATTCGACTATTGTCTTGAGACTTCTATGTATTCAAGACTTCTGTTCTATCTTGTTTAACTCTGTTGCATATATATAGTAGCTTCATAAATTACTATTCTTTCATTTCCGCTGCTTATTGTATATTACTCTGTGTTTGTGATTCTGTGATTGATTTATTTACTGTATATGCTGAGTTTTGCCCAATTTAAATTAACAATCTGATATTTTGAGCAATTCAAGTCCGACATGTGCGGATGCGAATGGTTGAAAATACCAGGTCGTTACAGTTGGTATTAGAGCTTTGGTTTTAGGCAAACTTAGCATATAAAGTAAAATTTATTAAAGAATCACCTTCGTTCGAGCTTGAATTCCTTCCTCTTTGATTCGGATTTCTTTTGAACTTTGGAACCCTACCTTTGTTCTGAAATCCATTCTAGTCGCTCCCTGTTCGTATTCTTCTTGATTCTGGAGTATCCCATAACTCCACTTCGGTTGATATCTATAACGAATCGGCGGCTCCGCCAATTTTAGAATGATGTGTGAAGGGGTGATACTCCTTACAACAGGCATCGATTCACCGGAGATTTCTGTATCCTCGGTTTAAATGCTGATATCTCTTGCTATGCCAGGATTCTATCCCTTGTGATCAATCTTTTTCTGCATCGACCTTAGTCTTGAAGTCACGGTTGATCCAGTTAAGGTCCCCCGCGATTTATATTAGTCCATCCATCTTTCCTCTTTTGTAATCTGTCTATCTTATCTTCCTTTCGAGCCTATCTACTTAGTTAGAATCCTCCTTGATTAGGATCCCCTGAATTTGAATCTCTATCCTTGTTCTATGATCTATTATTGAATTATCGTGTGAGGGAGTATATTTGAAATTAATATAAATTTTTTATATTGTGTTATTTGAGTTGTTAAGTTTGAATTTTGGGTTTCGATCGATTCGTCTGATCAACGCTATCGATAGGAATTCCAAAACACTTGAACAGAGCAAACTGACACAATATTGTTTTCAAATTTGGTAAATGAAATAAAATTTATGATTATATTACATATATAAGTTTAAATCTTCTGGAATTAAATAGTTAACTGAATTGGTTCATGGAAATGATAATATTTGATTTTCATTTATTGTTTTGTAAACCATTTGACTATTGCAACATGATAAATAAATGAATTTATAAACGTGGTTTATAAATTAGATTTGAAAATGAAATCAATTTAAAATAAGGATATGAGGATTAAATTCCCGGTACATTTCAAAGTTGGTTTTAAAGTTTGAAAAGTATTATTATTTAAAGGTATTTTCGAATAGAAATTGTTTCAAAAGAATAATTTTAAAGTTTAAAATCTGTACTCTTCTCCATTGTCGCTGGAAAATAATTTCGGTGATGACTACAACATCATCGACATTCATTTTCGAGTTTCAAAGTGGAGAAATGAGTTACTAGCTTGCTACACTTTTGTTTTGGACAATGAATTTTGTTTGAATTTCTTGTGTACAATTTGAATTTCTTGTGTATAAACTGATTTATAAAATATATATGTATATAATTATTTCAAAATAGTTTGAAGTGAAACCGGAAATTTAAACCTTAAGTTTTAAACTAAGAAATGGTTTCAATTATTGAAATAAAGTAAAATTTTGAATAAGTGGAATATCTAAAATGATAAATGAAATTTAACCGACTTGAAGTAGTTGAATTTTAATGAAACTTATTTGTATAACACTAATTACATTCTAATATATAACTTTCCTAAAATATTCAAAAAGTTAAAATGTTAGGGTATAATAAAGGGTTGTACAAGAAGAAAACTTAAGTAATAAATTTGTTCAAACCAAAATCTGGCTTAATATAAATGTTGTAAATAAGAGAAAATTTGTATAGTATTTAATTACACTCAGAAACATTAATATAACTTACCTAGAAAAGTTTAAATGTAATTAGAATGTAATTGGATAGTATACACTATGATATAAGTAATAGGATATCAAAGAATGATATTTTGTTAAGGGAATTTACAGATAAAAAAATTGGATAATAAATTGGATAATAAAAGGGAATTTTTATGTGTTGAATAATATATGGTTATAAAATGTATACACCTAATATATGTTGCAAAATATGTTAAGTGAAGTAAATTAAATAAATAAAAGAGAAGACTATTTAAGCAGATAAATATGAACTTAAGAATAGTGAACTTAAATTTTGGTGGAATCAACTTAGCTGAAGATAAATGGATAAAATAAATGAGTTAATTTAAAAATGAATTTGTTTGAAAGAAGTGTTGATAAAATGGAAGAAATCAATTTTAAATTGAATGACTATTTATTAGTTGAATAAAATGGGTTAAACCGAACTGTTGAATATTAATTTATTTAAAATTGAAATCTATATGGTTTTGAATAGTTGAAGTTGAATGTTGAGGTAGAATTTACTATGGTTGATCAAATAGATTTAATAAATAAGTAAAATAAAACAAATTTTGTGGTGAATTTTTTTGCGATAAATGTTAATAAATTTGAAACAAATTAATTGAATAAAAATATATGGAAATGAAATCAATCAAATGTGAACACAATAAATTGGATTGATTAAATAGAATGAATTGAGATCAATTAATTGAATATAAACCAATTTTAAAATAAAATTTAGTTCATATGGTTTTAAATTAATTGTTGTATTTGGTATTTTAATCTATCTTTTCCTTTCGGTTGTTCATATTCTCCTACCTCTGTAACGATCCCAGTTTAATGACAAATACGAATTTATAATTTGTTGAATTTTTGAATAAAATTTGTAAAATTTATTATAAACGGAAGCGAGTTTCCCCGATTTCGAATTGAAAATATGTTAAGTCATGGATTTGAAAATTTGTATATATTGAATTTGAATATTTAATTCGTATTTAATAAATAAATGACTTACAAAATGTTGATAGTTAAAACTTTAAAACAAAATATCGTTATACAAAATAAATTTTTGTTAATAGTATTTTCTTTTAAAATAATGTGTATATGATAATAATAAGAAAGAAAAAATATAAATATCTTTGGCTTACAAAATAAATAAAATAGAAATAAAAATGAAAGTGCTAAAAACAAAGCAAAGGAAGAAAGAAATATACATATACATGAATATGAAACAAGGGAACAAAATGAAGATAAGTATGAAACAAAAGATATTTACTTGTACAATATAAATCACTACAGCCACTAAAGTAGAAAAGAGAAATCTCTTTAGCCAAGACAACAAACAAATAAAATAAGGTAAGTTATACAAAAGCAATTAATGCCATAATATCTTCAGCCGAAATGAAGATAATATTGTACATGATAATTTATGTAAATGTTTCTAGTATACTACCCAACACAATCTCATCGGCCAAGAAAATCTGGTGATGTACAAAACACATTAATATCACTTGTACCAAATGTATCCATCAGCCACCATTGAATAAAAATCTCTGGCATAATTGTACAAACAAGAAAAAAAATATCACCTTGTAACTTCTCTTCCTTGTATCAAGCCTCTCATTTCATTTCGTCCATTTAAAACTGAAAGGAAAAGAAAATGAATGAAGTAAAATCATTTTATACTTAAACAAAAAGAAAACCTCCTCAAAGCATTTTCAAAACCCGTAATCATCTCCTCTAAAACAAATGCAAGCCAGAAATCAAAGAAATATTTTAGCTTGCCAGTTTTTACAACCTGTTTCAAGCTTTCAAGCCTGGAAATCAATGTCTGGATCGAGAACAAGGTTTCAGTTTGCAAATTCAAAACCTGGTTCAACAATGGAAACTCTGTTTATCTCTGTCTTTTAATAAGGTGAGCAAACTTTCAACTCTTAATCTTTTGATTCTGATGCATGTGATATATCTGTGGGGTGATGATGTATATATGTTTGTCTAGATATATATTCAACTTGAATCTAGTGAATTAGGCTATATATTGTAAGCATGTTAGAGAAACAGGCATAAATTTGCCTCTGCTTCGCTAACAGGTTCCAAAACCTGTTCAAAGAAAATCAAATATAATCTCTTTATCTAATTCTTTTTAGGATTTGATATTAAACAAATATGCTTGCATAAACAAGATCCAAGTTTTAAAAATATTCTCGAATTAAAAGATCAAATGGTTTTACTGTAAACCAAGAATAGACAGTGAAAACACTGAACTATGTCAAAATTTAGTATTTTAATTTCTTGGTTCAATTATATTATATGTTTTGTTTTTGAAAGTTATGATTTTTAAGAGAAAGATCATGAATTTTAAGATTGAGAATCACGAGCAGTTGCGAGTTGAACGTAAATTGGATTTTCACGATTTTCCGATGATCCAATCATTTTCGAAGTTTGAAACTTGGCATGGAGGTGCTAGTACGGTCAGGGGTTAAAGAAAAAATGCAAGAAATTTTTTAAATTCGTTACGAAGAGAGTTATTAATCAAACTAGGGTTGAGAACCCAGGTTCGTTCATGTTGAAAGAACGGGTCGCGGATGATTCTGGGGTGCATCGAGTTGGACGAGGTCCGGGGGGACAGCTTCGTGGATGACCGGAGATGGTAGGGATGCGGTGGCGCGAGGTCAGGTGGACGGCGTCGCGGGGTCGAGGTGCATTTAGTAAAACAGTGGGTTCCAGTTTTTTTGGAGTGAATGGTTCGATTTTGATTCGAGACATGTTAGGGTGTTTGGATGGCTGGGGATGGTTGTTGGGTTGGTGGTTGACGTGCGGGGAGTCTCGGTGATGGTCAGCGACCATCCAATCGCCTGTGCACGTACACGCGATGTCAGTTGTATCGGTGATGGTTATAAAGTAGGAAAGAAGAAGAAGGAGGAGGTTGCATGAATGACAGGGGAGAGACTCGGGGAAACTAGCGTGCAACTCGAAGCAGTTAAGGTCTGGTTCGGGTAGAAATGGTGTACAGGCTTTATACCTGTTTCTGGTTGAAATTTTGAAATTAAATTTTAAATTTTAAAACAAGATCCGAGATAAGTTTAAATTAAAAGTTGGATATTAATTCAAGTTTAGTTTAAACTTAGATTTAAAGTGTTTTTAAAAGAAATTAAACTAAAAATGGAATTTAAAATCGTAAAGAAAAAACATTTAAACCAAAGTTTAAATCAGGATTTTTAAACTTGGACTTAATTCAAATTTTGAATTCCAGATTTTGGAATTAAATTAAGTTTGATAAATTTGAATGTTTGAATCCGGTTAAATGTGAAATATTCCTTTAATATGAAAATTTAAATAATTTGATTTAAACTCTTTTAAAAAAATTAAAAATATTACTTCAACAAGTAATTTAAAAGATTTTAAAAATTAGTTTTAATTTTATTAAAGATAAATATGGGCACATTTTAAATCCTGGATTTAAAATGAAGTTATAAGGTAAGTTTGGGAATAAAAGTTTTTAAACATATTTGTAAATATCAGAATGAGTTTCACCTTAAATTATTGAAGATTTATTTGATTTATAATTCATAATTTTTTCCGTCAATCAAAATGAATAACTTATTTAGTTTATGGATTAATTAAATAAGAAATTAACGGTTTTAAGATAATTAATTAAAAGATAATTAAATAATTAAAGGTTAATTATTTAATAATTTAAAGGTTGATGAATTATAATTAAAGGTTAATTAATTTATTATAAATGGTTAATTAATAAATGATTAAAGAATAATTAATCAAAATGATTTGTAAAATTTTTGATGTTAATTAACCAAGATTTGTAGTTTATTCATAAGTAATTAACCTGGTATAAATTAATTATAATCAGATATTAACTGACCTTACTTATGAATATTTGGATCCTATTAGATGATTTGATTGGTTGATATCCTTAATATATGATGCTTTGTGATACATCCTGATTTATGTTGTGATCTGTAATTTACTTATCTGTGATATATATCTGTGATCTATGAATGAATGATAAGCGTTATAGTTAATATCGCTTATCAACTATATTTCTGTATTCTGATCAGTGATGATTGAATATCGTTGCACTATTGCGTGTAAAACCCCTGGACCACACCTTTACACACACAAATATGGATTTCACGTGGAAATCGGTTAAGTCACAGATGATTTAAATTTAATATTTTTGAAATTGAAATTTTAATTTCAATTGATTTTGGAAACAAATTTGGATTTAATGTTAAAGCTTTTGAAATGGAGTTTTTAAGACGAAAGTTATTTTAAATAACTTGGTAAGTTTTCCAATTTAAGTAATTTAATGTGAATTTGAATCAAAATTTGGAATTGAATTCCATGTTTGGAAATTACGATTGAAAATGTTATAAATGTGTTTATATGAAGTTAAACCATTTTAAAATATTTGTTTGAGAATTTGAATTTAAATCCAAAGACTTCAACTCGTATGAATGAATCAGATTTTCTGAAATGAAACTGTTTGTTTTAAAAGAATAAAATCTTTCAGATAAGAAATGAAATTCCTGTTTAATTAAAGGAATTTCAAGATTGAATTGAAAAATGGTTTTTCCAAGTTATGAATGAATTGTTTTTGAAAGCTATGAATTGAATCTGTTTATTTTTAACAGATTTAAAATGATGATTTGGTTAAACCATTTGAAATGAAATTGTTTTGAAAGCTATAAGTTGAATCTTTGTTTTAAAGATTTAACGAGTTAATCCAATTGAAACTGAAATTGTTTTGAAATCTGTGAATGGATTTTTGTTGAAACTGGGTGAACTTTGTGAAATAAATCTTTTTGTTTAAAAGATTTGAAATGGTAATCGATTGAAACCATTTAAAAAGAAGTTGAATTATTAGGTTGTGACTTAATTGAAACCACATATCCATATGTTTTTAAATATCGCGCTCACCATTCGGGTTAGCCGGGAAAAGACATTTGTGTCATATAACCCATTCCGAATAGTAATACGTCGTATATGGATAGCATTTGAAGACCGGTGGTGAAGACCGGATATTTTCGAAAACGAAAGGACAACTCGTCGAATGTCTCTACATCGACTGGTCCCCGGTATAGAGATTTGATCATCCTTTGTGATGGGAAGTCCGGACGTGATTAGAAAATTATCCGGATTTGCAAGGGCTTCTTTGGAAGTGCCTTCGGTTCTGTTCGAACCCGGAACAGACTTGTATCGATTATATGTCTGACATTACATATTGAGATATAAATCTGATTACTTTCAAATACATATCTGTTTGGTGGCAGAGAATTTATTCTCTTAGCTTAACACCCTTCTCTGAGACGTACGAGCTCAGAGGTTATGTAGTTGAAATTTATCAGCAATATACTCCCAATTTGGTAATGTGACATGCTGAGTGTTGCTGTGTGATGATCATTATTTGATCATTTGTGATATGATCATTTGTTTGATTTTATATCTTTGTGATCATTACTTTGATCATCTGTTGACCCAAAGCATGGCTTTGTGACAAAGCGTAGCTTTGTGGACGAGACTTCGTCGAACCTCACACCCCGGAATGGTCAAAACAGGAAAGATGCGGCAAGGTTATTGGGGGTAGCGCCCCTTAGGGTATGTTCATTTCCTTCTGGATAGAAGTGGTATCATGGTATGGAGCCCAGATACCTTAACTTATGTGGATGTCGCAAGTATATATATATATATATATATATATATATATCTTACTTTGTGATTTGTTGTTGGGGCCCCGGTTAAAGGTTGGTTACAACCGGGAGATGGCATACTCGTGTCAGTAGTTACCCAGTTAGGGGTAACCCGACCTTGTGTTGGCAGAGATCCGGTTAGGTTCTCGGGACGTCCTTCCAGAGGCGTTTCCATGTGGCAATGGGAAGTTCCTTGGCCTGACCATTGTTGGAAATCCAATTCCCAATACGAAACCCTGTACGGTTTTAGTTATAGAACCTGCCATCTAATATGGTAGCTATAGTAGGCATAATATAATGGTACCTATGCTGGCTAAGATTTATATTCTACTTTCGAAATGTTTTCCACTATGCACTAATAGTAATATAAAAAATGATTTGATTTTGCGTAGTAAGCATCTTTGACTAACATAAGAAGAAATCTCCTCCAAGTCTGCGTTTGCATTGTGTGTGTGGTGGGAGGTCTTATGGTAGTTTCATTTTCTAAAAGCATTGCGAATTGACTTTAAAATTCTCTGCTATTTGTTTTTAAAGATAAACTGTTTTTGTTGCTCACACCAGTTCCATGACTGATCCGGAGTTTATTGTTCTTTCCTAAACTCTGGATGCTCAAAATTTTCTACACGGGCAGTCTAGAGTTGGATTTTTCAAATAGTCAGGATTAGTAGATTTTCTGGAGCTAGTTCAGTCTTTGGATATGGACTGCACTTGCTTATCTTTGTGCATCGTTACTGGGAGTTCAAGCTATTTCTGGATTAGTGCTTTGGAGATGGAGATTATCCGCTGCTGATGTTATCGTTTTCTTTTCCGCTGCTATTTGTTGTATCATATCTCTGATGTATATTGATATTCATTGTACCATTATGTTGTAACAGATATTGTATATCAATGTATTATTCATTTATTCCGCTGTGTTATTTACTTAATGTTGTTATAAGCTCCGGCGACTTGGATTTGAACGGTCGAATCTACGGCATTCGAGTACGATGTAAAGTATGGATGTCGATTTTCGAGCGGGCAAAATCCGCCTCGTTACATTTGGTATCAGAGCTAAGGTTGAACTTTAGCTCAGGAGTATAACACGTTAAGTAACTCATTAGAGATAGGGTGAAGTATCCCTAGAATGAGTGTATCCCTAAGATATCAGTCTGAATGTCTCAGTAAATTCTCTTGCTATCCACTGATAGTGAGTATGAGTGCAAGAAGAGGACGAGATAGGGGAAAAGGGAATACGACTATAAATGGTCAATATCCTGCAACAGTGGAAACAACTTTCTCATCAATTTCCTTTGATTCGATTTCAAATTCTTTTGAATTGTTTCGTGACAGCTCCAGAAAGAAATTTCGGTGTGATGAGGGCCCTACGAATCGTTGTAGAAAAATCCTTACTTCGTATTTCACTGGTTTCTTATCAGTTTTGATTTAAACCTTAATGAATAAAATTGGATATTTAGAATTATAATTTGGAAATTTTAATTTGAGGTAAATTGATTAATAGAACATGAGGATAAAATTGAATTAAATCAATAAAACGATTTCGTTTGAAACCAAATTTTGAAATTCTATTGTAATTTCTTGTGAATACCAAAGTCCGAAGAGGGACAAATTGGTATGTATTCTGAGATATTCCGACTTGAGTTTGGAATTCATATCTTAAGTTTGAGGAATTATAGGAGATCGAATCTGCCTATCTCTGCATTGTTTTCGTGCCTGCGAATTTCGAGGATGAAATTCTTTTAAGGGGGGAAGTTTGTAACGATCCCAGTTTAATGACAAATTCGAATTTATAATTTGTTGAATTTTTGAATAAAATTTGTAAAATTTATTATAAATGGAAGCGAGTTTCCCCGATTTCGAATCGAAAATATGTTAAGTCATGGATTTGAAAATTTGTACATAATGAATTTGAATATTTAATTCGTATTTAATAAATAAATGACTTACAAAATGTTGATAGTTAAAACTTTAAAACAAAATATCGTTATACAAAATAAATTTTTGTTAATAGTATTTTCTTTTAAAATAATGTGTATATGACAATAATAAGAAAGATAAAATATAAATATCTTTGGCTTACAAAATAAATAAAATAGAAATAAAAATGAAAGTGCTAAAAACAAAGCAAAGGAAGAAAGAAATATACATATACTTGAATATGAAACAAGGGAACAAAATGAAGATAAGTATGAAACAAAAGATATTTACTTGTACAATATAAATCACTGCAGCCACTAAAGTAGAAAAGAGAAATCTCTTTAGCCAAGACAACAAACAAATAAAATAAGGTAAGTTGTACAAAAGCAATTAATGCCATAATATCTTCAGCCGAAATGAAGATAATATTGTACATGATAATTTATGTAAATGTCTCTAGTATACTACCCAACACAATCTCATCGGCCAAGAAAATCTAGTGATGTACAAAACACATTAATATCACTTGTACCAAATGTATCCATCAGCCACCATTGAATAAAAATCTCTGGCATAATTGTACTGTGACGACCGCCCATGACCCCTGCACCGAATCTAGAGATAGAGCGCTGTAAAGTGTGCCAGGCGACCATGGACGATTGTCAAGGTAAGATTTAAAACAACAGAATCTATCGTATTACTCACAGCGCATGGACAAAATACAATAGAACATATGTATAGTGAAGCTTTATAGAACAAAATGACACCATATAAAACTCCATAATAGTTGAATACAAGCATCCACATAGTCAATACATCCAGCCTCACTACATATCTCTCAGAGAATACAACACAGCGGAATATCCAGTACATATAATAAGAAGATAATATGCAACCCTCCAGCTCGTCCTCGATATCAGCATCGTGAAAAGAGAACAGCACCTGTCACCTGCTACCTAGTCTGCCCGTCCCAAAAATGGACGAACAGCCCAAGGCAATAAGAATTAAAACATAAAGCCTTGAGTCAGACAACAGTCTTAGTGAGCAGTAAATTAACTAACAACATACCAAAAGAGCATAAAGGAAAAGGAATAGGAATACAACCCTCCCACTCCAACCTCGTTCTACAGTGATAGCCCCAAACACACACTAAGCAGAAGCGAACATAGCAGGGCATACAATTTAAAGTAAAGCTACTATCACTCGAGTCAAGGGCGATGTTTTCCAAGTACCAAGGCCTAAATCAGATAAGCACCCAGAAAATACCGCTCTTGAGTCCGAATGACGATACAACCAAACGTCCATGACTCTGGCTATCACTGTTATCATTGCTTCGATATCACCGTTAATTGAATGACCGGCACATTCTTTCAGCCGTCCGTCAAGGGCTAATGGAAACCCCGGTTCTAGACATAACTCCCGCACGTCGTCGCAGCCCGTGCCTAGGACTATCGAATCTGCCCAGAGTACTCGACCATCAACAGTTGGCCGTTGGGACTATCGAATCTGCCCAATCGTACTCTTGCTTAGAGCATGCTAGAACCTTCAACAACGATGCTATCCAAGCCTCCTAGTCATCCTCCTCGACGACTATTCCCATATCCATTCATTATCCTCAACTCGAATCATATCACCGAGTTATCAACATGCTTGGAATGATCCCGTCTGGATTAGACCAAGTCTTCATCATATGATTGTCTCGCTTCATTACATCCTCTCAAAGCCTCACCTCATCATCACATCAGCAAGTCTATGTATAAGAGCTTCATCATCCCGCTACATATGCCACGAGCAGCTTTTCCAATTCAAGAGCCTTTCCCTTAGCTTTTGAATCATCTTCGATCTAAATCTAATCATCAATCTTCTAGTTCATAACAATCAATCAAGTTAAACATCAATCCAAGCAATCAAGCATTCAAAAATGATCTAAGTAGACAATTATAACAATAATGGCATTTTCGTAATTAAAGAGTTGAAAGTCCAATAAGCATGAAAACATGGATTATATCTCTACAAACTTGATGAATGAACTTGCATAGGTTAACATATGATAAAATGGATGCAACATCATGATGAACAATGGATCTATATGGATCTACACTTAGGATGAAGAAAATGCATGGAAATCTCTATTTTAACACCAAATCGAGCCAACAATCCGATATACTCCTTTGGATCCGTGTGAGAGATAATCACCACTCACCAAATCACCTAAACAATCCAAAAGATATCAACTTCAGATCTGGACAGCGAAGAACTAAGCTAGATCCGACAAGATCTCACTTCAAACGAAGAAATCTCTCTTGAAAAGATGAAGATCTTCAATCTAAGCTCTTGAATCTTCAATCTTGATCTTCGATTTGGATGGATGGAAGCACTAGATTAGAGTGGAGAAAAGAAGTGAAGAAGTGTAGAAGTCGAGCTCTCAAAATGGCAGCACTTCGTCGCTTCAAAATCCGGATCCCAAAAAGTGAGCCAAACCCTTCTATTTATAGCAGAAATCCTTAACTCGGCTGCCTTCTTAAGTCGCTGCCGACTTAACACCATGCCGACCTACGACCTAAAGCCTTGCCGACCTAACAAAGTCTCAAACCCATCACACAGCCTCAAAACCCAATTCCTAACGACCTACAACAAAGCGCATCTGCGACTTAACACATAGGCGCGACTTAACTTAGGTCGTTGCCGACTTAAGTGCCTTGCCGACTCAACTACCTACCGACTCACAACTCAACACACACTGCCGACTCAACTATCTACCACAGGGGACGACCTACCGACCCAATTACCCTGCCGACCTATCCTTAACTCGCTTATCCCGGTAAGCCGCTAACTACCTTAAGTCGGAGAAACTCTTAGGTCGTCTAAGTCTTAAGTCGGTCAAACCTATAAGTCGGTCCATCCTATGAGTCGTTAGCTCGGTACAATCCTTAAGTCGCCCCAAACTGCCAACCGACCTAAATCACTCCCCTATCTACCTTAGGTCGTCACCGACCTACACCTTAGTCATTAACTCGCCCAGACTTGTTGCTTAACTCGTCCAAAACTCCTAAGTCGGCTACGACTTAGGACTTAAGCAAAATTTTGCCAAAACCTGAAATGACTTAACAACAATACAACCAAGGGTCAATCATTTTAGAATGTTTTGATCCGTAAAAATACGGGTCGTTACATTCTCTCCCCCTTAGGAATTTCGCCCCCGAAATTCCAAACAAACAAGGCAATCAAAGCTATTCTGTATGCCTATCATCCATAACAATCAATAAACCATGCATCCAATTCTAGCTTAGCGTACAGAATTCTAAGACTAAGGACAGGTTACAATTTCGTTAGATGACACGACACCTTAGGGCCATACCTCGAAGAGTTCAGGATGAGCTGCTTTCATCCTCTCTTCCACCTCCCACGTACAGTCGTTATCATCGTCACTCCATTGTATCTTGAGCAACTTAACTATCTTCCTCCTAAGCTGTTTCGTGTCTGTTTCAACAACACGAAGCGGCTTACGAGGTCTTCTATCAACTGGAACAACTTCAAAATCTTCACAGCTATCAGCAGAAACCACCGTATTCGAGTCGTGCACATACTTCCGTAGATATGATACGTGAAAAACATTGTGCACACCCGACATCTTCTCTGGTAATTCCAATCTATAAGCGAGCTTTCCAATTTGCTCGATAATCGGGAATGGTCCAACAAATCTCGGAGTCAATTTTCCTTTCTTCCCGAATCGGATAACATTCTTCAGAGGAGAAATCTTCACAAAAACCATATCACCAATTTCAAACTCCAAATCCTTCCGACGCTTATCGACATAACTCTTCTGACGGTCTTGGGCTGCCTTCATTCGTTGCCGAATGATCTCTATGCAATCCGAAGTCTGTCGAATCATCTCTGGCCCAAGCATCAGCTTTTCTCCAGTCTCTAACCAACATGTCGGAGAGTTACACGGTCTTCCATACAATGCCTCATACGGTGCCATACCAATGCTTGATTGGTAACTGTTGTTGTATGCAAATTCCACCAAATGAAGGTGATCTTCCCATGATCCTCCGAAGTCCAAAACACACGCTCTAAGAAGATCTTCCAAAACTCGGTTGACTCTCTCAGTCTGACCATCTGTTTGAGGGTGATAAGCTGTACTCAAACACAACTCGGTTCCCAAAACTTCCTGGAAGCTCTTCCAAAATCCACTAGTGAACAATGGATCTCGATCGCTCACTATACTTTTCGGGATACCATGGAATCGAACTATCCACTTAACATACAACTCAGCCAACTTTGATGCAGTCCTAGTCGATCGAACAGGAATGAATCGTGCACTCTTAGTCAGACGATCCACAATGACCCAAATCCCTTCATTTCCCGTCCTGGTTCTAGGCAATCCATCGATAAAATCCATCGACACTTGTTCCCACTTCCACGTAGGGACTTCTAATGGCTGAAGCAATCCACTTGGCTTCTTCTGTTCAGCCTTTACCAACTGGCAGTTCATGCATTTGGAAATAAAATTTCCAACATCCTTCTTCATGCCTTCCCAGTAGTAGGTTCTCTTCATATCCCGATACATCTTATTCCCACCTGGATGAATTGTCAACTTTGAGTGGTGACTTGCCTTCAGAACTTCACTCCTCAATTCATCTATATCGGGAACAACTAGTCGTCCTTGCTTTCGAAGCCAACCTTCTCTATCGACCTCGAATCCTTTATCCTTTTCTGGCTCCAATCCAGATTCTAAATCACGGATAATCTTGACAAGCTTATCATCTCGCTTTTGACTCTCGCCAATCCTTTCCACAAGAGTCGGTCTTATTGATAAGTTTGCCAACATCTCAGGTTCCAATTCACATCTAGGCCTGAAGTCAAATCCAGCTAAATACTCGAGACTCTTCCATTCTGAAAACATGGCTCCCAATCCTGCATGTCTTCGACTTAACGCATCTGCCACTGCGTTACCTTTTCCCGGAGTATAGGCTATACCAAAATCATATGATGCTAAAAACTCTAGCCAACGTTGCTGCCGAAGATTCAAATCCTTTTGGGAGAAAAGATACTTCAACGACTTATGATCTGTAAACAACTCGAATCGAACTCCCAATAGATAATGTCTCCACATCTTCAGAGCAAATACAATCGCCGCTAACTCCAAATCATGAGTTGGGTAATTCCTTTCATGCGGCTTCAGTTGTCGACTGGCATACGCAACAACTTTATCCTTCTGCATCAGCACTGCTCCAAGTCCAGTACCACATGCGTCGGTGTAAACCACCATCTCATCATTCCCACTTGGAATAGTCAAAACAGGAGCACTCGTCAATCTTTCTTTCAGGATTCTGAAAGCTTGCTCACACTTAGCATCCCAACTGAACACTTGGTTCTTCTTCGTCAATCCTGTTAACGGTGCAACTACCTTGGAGAAGTCTTTGATAAACCGTCGATAATATCCTGCTAATCCAAGAAAACTTCTCACATCAGATGCATTCTTAGGTCTAACCCAATCCTGGATTGCTGCCACCTTAGCGGGATCAACCGCTATTCCACTTCCAGAAATCACATGGCCTAAGAACCTCACTTCACTCTTCCAGAAGTTACACTTCGAAAACTTAGCCTTCAGCTGATGTTTCCGTAAGATCTCCAAAACAATACGCAAGTGCGTCTTGTGCTCTTCCTCCGTTCTAGAATAAATCAGGATATCATCCACGAACACAAGTACGAACTTGTTCAACTGATCTCTGAACACCCTATTCATAAGATCCACAAAATATGCTGGCGCATTAGTCAATCCAAACGGCATTACCAGCCACTCAAAGAAACCGGACGGTGTCCTAAAAGCAGTCTTCGGCACACTATCCTTCGCTACTCTCAACTGGTGAAATCCCGTTGCCAAATCCATCTGAGAAAACACCTTAGCTTCGTGAAGCTGATCAAACAAGTCATCTATTCTCGGCAATGGATACTTGTTCTTTTTAGTTACCTTATTCAGCTCACGATAATCCACACACAATCTCAACGACCCATCTGCCTTGGTTGCAAACACAACTGGTGCACCCCACTCGGACACACTACGCCGAATGAATCCTTTCTGCAAAAGATCATCAATTTGCACCCTCAACTCTTGCTGTTCCCTAGGCGCCATTCGCCTAAGAGGCATCACAACAGGTCTGGCTCCTTCAACTAGATCTATACGAAACTCGATCTCTCTATGCGGCGGCAACCCTTTGACTTCGTCAAAGACATCCTCGAATCCATTAGCGATCGGCACTGATGACAGTCCATCCCGTGGAACAACTAGCGAATACATGAAGCTCATGAAGACGCCTTCTTCATGCTTACATCGTATCACAATCTTTCGCCCCTCCACATTCTCGACTGTCACTTCCAACCTTTCGCAATCAACCTTAGCCGCATACTTCCTAAGCCAGTCCATACCCAAAATAATTCCGAACCACGCAAAGTTCAGAACAAAGCAATCACAAACAAAAGAGCAACCATGACTCGACACAACTAGACCACGGCATAACATACACAAACAAGACGAACCCCCAACTGGATTAGTCACAACCAATGGCCTATCAACAATATCCGGCTTCAAATCTAACCGGCCTACTAGTTCATTACAAACAAATGAATGCGACGCTCCAGTATCAAACAGAACTCTAACTGGAACACCACATAGGAAAAGAGTACCTTGAACAACCACACTCTTTCCTTTCTCTTCCGCAGTAGGAGCTTTCGAAGACGACGGAACAGCTCCCAAAGCATAAGCTTGCACAATCTGCCTGTCCTTCCTCGGTTCTGGACAATTCTTCCTGAAATGCCCCGGCTTGTCACAGTTGTGACACTTCATCGGCACCTTAGGATTCTTACAATCCTTCGAGAAATGGCCCTTCTGCTGACAATTGTAGCAAGTCACCTCGCCTTTCGGCTTCTTCTGGCCATCCTTACCCTTCTGCTGCTGCTGCTTTCTCTTCTTGTTTCCACCCTGCTGTGGTTTAGACTCTCCCCCGGTAACAGCAACAACAGGTCCTTCCTTAGGAAACAGACTCTCATGCCTAAGAGCTTTCTCCACAAGCTTCTCAAATGAATCGTCCAAATGATCCACCAACTGTCTCCCAAGATAACTATCCAAGCCGGTCACAAACTTCTCATTCTTCTGATAAGCAGATTCAATATATGACCGAGCATACTTGGACAAAGCTTCAAACTCAGAAACATACTCAAGAACAGATCTTCCACCCTGCTTGAGCTCTACAAACTTCTTGAACAGAACAGACTTCTGAGCTGTAGAGATGAACTTAGCTTCAAATCTGACCTGGAATTGCTCCCAAGTAATCTCTTCTTCCGGAGTAGTGATGGTAATAGAGTTCCACCAATCAGAAGCTCTCCCTTGAAGCTGCCTCGATGCCAACTTCCTCTTAGTTGCATCATCAATTCCCAAATCACCAAAGATCCTTCTACAAGCATCTATCCACCTCTGGACCTCAATGGTAGATTCTGTTCCCAAGAAAACCTTCCCTCCAAGAGCAGTATAATCCTTGCACAGCTTAGCAAAATCCACTGGTTTTGGAGTTTGGACTTGAACTCCAACATCAACCGCTGCCCCCGGAACTGGTATCCTTCTCATGATCGAAGTCATCATAGCTTCGAACATGGCTGCATAATCAGCAGTCTCTTCAGTAGCACGGCCTTCCCTAGCAGCTGGTCTCCCTCTTCGACTCATTCTCAATATCTATAAAAAGGAATGATTAGAACATCCAGAGAAACAACTGCATAAAGGACTCAACTCTACTAAGCTACTATATTATATATGGTATTCATTCATCAAAATACAATTACGTCTCTCATACGTAGTTATTTCAGCGAGCGTTGGGTAAAATCGATTAACCAATGCTCTGATACCAAATGTGACGACCGCCCATGACCCCTGCACCGAATCTAGAGATAGAGCGCTGTAAAGTGTGCCAGGCGACCATGGACGATTGTCAAGGTAAGATTTAAAACAACAGAATCTATCGTATTACTCACAGCGCATGGACAAAATACAATAGAACATATGTATAGTGAAGCTTTATAGAACAAAATGACACCATATAAAACTCCATAATAGTTGAATACAAGCATCCACATAGTCAATACATCCAGCCTCACTACATATCTCTCAGAGAATACAACACAGCGGAATATCCAGTACATATAATAAGAAGATAATATGCAACCCTCCAGCTCGTCCTCGATATCAGCATCGTGAAAAGAGAACAGCACCTGTCACCTGCTACCTAGTCTGCCCGTCCCAAAAATGGACGAACAGCCCAAGGCAATAAGAATTAAAACATAAAGCCTTGAGTCAGACAACAGTCTTAGTGAGCAGTAAATTAACTAACAACATACCAAAAGAGCATAAAGGAAAAGGAATAGGAATACAACCCTCCCACTCCAACCTCGTTCTACAGTGATAGCCCCAGACACACACTAAGCAGAAGCGAACATAGCAGGGCATACAATTTAAAGTAAAGCTACTATCACTCGAGTCAAGGGCGATGTTTTCCAAGTACCAAGGCCTAAATCAGATAAGCACCCAGAAAATACCGCTCTTGAGTCCGAATGACGATACAACCAAACGTCCATGACTCTGGCTATCACTGTTATCATTGCTTCGATATCACCGTTAATTGAATGACCGACACATTCTTTCAGCCGTCCGTCAAGGGCTAATGGAAACCCCGGTTCTAGACATAACTCCCGCACGTCATCGTAGCCCGTGCCTAGGACTATCGAATCTGCCCAGAGTACTCGACCATCAACAGTTGGCCGTTGGGACTATCGAATCTGCCCAATCGTACTCTTGCTTAGAGCATGCTAGAACCTTCAACAACGATGCTATCCAAGCCTCCTAGTCATCCTCCTCGACGACTATTCCCATATCCATTCATTATCCTCAACTCGAATCATATCACCGAGTTATCAACATGCTTGGAATGATCCCGTCTGGATTAGACCAAGTCTTCATCATATGATTGCCTCGCTTCATTACATCCTCGCAAAGCCTCACCTCATCATCACATCAGCAAGTCTATGTATAAGAGCTTCATCATCCCGCTACATATGCCACGAGCAGCTTTTCCAATTCAAGAGCCTTTCCCTTAGCTTTTGAATCATCTTCGATCTAAATCTAATCATCAATCATCTAGTTCATAACAATCAATCAAGTCAAACATCAATCCAAGCAATCAAGCATTCAAAAATGATCTAAGTAGACAATTATAACAATAATGGCATTTTCGTAATTAAAGAGTTGAAAGTCCAATAAGCATGAAAACATGGATTATATCTCTACAAACTTGATGAATGAACTTGCATAGGTTAACATATGATAAAATGGATGCAACATCATGATGAACAATGGATCTATATGGATCTACACTTAGGATGAAGAAAATGCATGGAAATCTCTATTTTAACACCAAATCGAGCCAACAATCCGATATACTCCTTTGGATCCGTGTGAGAGATAATCACCACTCACCAAATCACCTAAACAATCCAAAAGATATCAACTTCAGATCTGGACAGCGAAGAACTAAGCTAGATCCGACAAGATCTCACTTCAAACGAAGAAATCTCTCTTGAAAAGATGAAGATCTTCAATCTAAGCTCTTGAATCTTCAATCTTGATCTTTGATTTGGATGGATGGAAGCACTAGATTAGAGTGGAGAAAAGAAGTGAATAAGTGTAGAAGTCGAGCTCTCAAAATGGCAGCACTTCGTCGCTTCAAAATCCGGATCCCAAAAAGTGAGCCAAACCCTTCTATTTATAGCAGAAATCCTTAACTCGGCTGCCTTCTTAAGTCGCTGCCGACTTAACACCATGCCGACCTACGACCTAAAGCCTTGTCGACCTAACAAAGTCTCAGACCCATCACACAGCCTCAAAACCAAAGTCCTAACGACCTACAACAAAGCGCATCTGCGACTTAACACATAGGCGCGACTTAACTTAGGTCGTTGCCGACTTAAGTGCCTTGCCGACTCAACTACCTACCGACTCACAACTCAACACACACTGCCGACTCAACTATCTACCACAGGGGACGACCTACCGACCCAATTACCCTGCCGACCTATCCTTAACTCGCTTATCCCGGTAAGCCGCTAACTACCTTAAGTCGGAGAAACTCTTAGGTCGTCTAAGTCTTAAGTCGGTCAAACCTATAAGTCGGTCCATCCTATGAGTCGTTAGCTCGGTACAATCCTTAAGTCGCCCCAAACTGCCAACCGACCTAAACCACTCCCCTATCTACCTTAGGTCGTCACCGACCTACACCTTAGTCATTAACTCGCCCAGACTTGTTGCTTAACTCGTCCAAAACTCCTAAGTCGGCTACGACTTAGGACTTAAGCAAAATTTTGCCAAAACCTGAAATGACTTAACAACAATACAACCAAGGGTCAATCATTTTAGAATGTTTTGATCCGTAAAAATACGGGTCGTTACATGTACAAACAAGAAAAAAAATATCACCCTGTAACTTCTCTTCCTTGTATCAAGCCTCTCATTTCATTTCGTCCATTTAAAACTGAAAGGAAAAGAAAATGAATGAAGTAAAATCATTTTATACTTAAACAAAAAGAAAACCTCCTTAAAGCATTTTCAAAACCCGTAATCATCTCCTCTAAAACAAATGCAAGCCAGAAATCAAAGAAATATTTTAGCTTGCCAGTTTTTACAACCTGTTTCAAGCTTTCAAGCCTGGAAATCAATGTCTGGATCGAGAACAAGGTTTCAGTTTGCAAATTCAAAACCTGGTTCAACAATGGAAACTCTGTTTATCTCTGTCTTTTAATAAGGTGAGCAAACTTTCAACTCTTAATCTTTTGATTCTGATGCATGTGATATATCTGTGGGGTGATGATGTATATATGTTTGTCTAGATATATATTCAACTTGAATCTAGTGAATTAGGCTATATATTGTAAGCATGTCAAAGAAACAGGCATAAATTTGCCTCTGCTTCGCTAACAAGTTCCAAATTTTGACTGCTATTTCTTTTCTCCAAATTTTGACTGCTATTGCTCCGTTTATCTTAATTCTAGCGTTTTAGCAGCATTTTGGTACCGATATCGATTTTTGATTGGATGATCGTACCACTGATATCCATATACCATTTTGATCGTCTCTTCGTGCTGATCTCTGCGGTATATTCAATTCTGTGTTTTGAAGTCCGGTATGCGACGGAATTTGTAAAACGTCGGACCATATCGGTACTCAAATCTTAACCTTTTGGGTTCTTGTCTGTTCATTATCAACGGTTGGATTCAAAGCAGCCTTTTGCTTTTCAAATCCCTGAATTCGTGCTGACTTTTATAATTCCATGGTTGTAATATATTATCGGTGTCCTTTCACTTCCTTTCTTGACAGTTGTTCGATTTGAAAATTTTATATAAAAGATCATGTACGTTGCTTTTGTAAGCCTATAGCATTTATCATATGTAAAACTCTTTATAAAGTTTCCTTTGTGTAATATCTTTGACAATACAAATTACCATTTACAAAATCCATTTTAAATCACTTTAAATAAACCCTTTTATTTAGTAGAACCCTTTTTATTAAAAACAAGTTATTATTTATAACTACCTTTATAAATAATTATATAACTTGAAAAATCATTTATAAACTTTTAAACCCTAACTTGATTAAAGAATTGAAGTTGATGCAAAATCATACTTCATAAATTCAAAAAAAGCTTAGCAATCCTAATGGTACTAATTTAAGTTACCATTTAATCTCAATTTCAAGTTATTCAAAAATTTATTTACATAAGTCAACATATATTTAAATAAACTTTATATCCGAATCAGGAAATAACATACCAATATAAACTAACCAGTATAAACATGTCCAAATAACATAATAGCAGGATGGTGATTTGTCTTGCTAAATAGATGTCCAAAACAATCAACAATTAACTTATAGCAAAATACAGATTTATTCTGCTAACATATATGTACATACAATCAAACAACCAATCTATAGTAGAACGAGGATTTATTCTGCTAACGTATGTCCACAACAATCAAGTCTATTACATTATAGCAGAAAGAGGATTTTTTCTGCTATCAAATGTCCAAATAAACACATCATAACTCATTCACAGTCATTTATCTACTTAATGATATTGACATTTGAAACCCTTGTGCCCAAAACTATCCTTTGTAAAAGAATTCTCTTTTTAAAAAAATTGATTCTTGGAAAATAAAAGGATTTAAAACTTAAACTTCCCTTAAAATAATTAATTATAAGTTAAACTGTTATTAAATCATAATTAATCTATATTAAATCTTAATTTAATTAAATAAATAAATTAAGAAATAATTAAACCTTTAAATAAATAATTAAACAATAATTAATTATTAAATAAATAATTAAATACTAATTAATCCTTTATTAATGATTAAATAATCATTTAAACCTTAATTAATAATTAAATATTAATTAATCCCAATTAAATATCTTTAATTAAGTCTTAAATAATAAATTAAACTTTTAATAAATAATTTATAAATTAAAACCTTAATTAATTTAAAATTAAACACATGGTTAATAATTAATTAATAATTAGCCCTATATTTAATTAGTAATTAATTAAAAGTAAATCATATACTTAACTTATAATTAATTAAAAATTAATCATACTTAATAATTGATTAATTTAAATTAATCTTATCCTTTAAAGGGTAATTAATTAGTAACTAATCTTCACTTAATTAAAGTTAATAAACCTTATTAACACTTAATTAATTAATAATTATTAAAAATTAATTAATTATTAAATCCTTAATTAACTTTTAAAAACATTATTATTAGGCTTATAAAACATTTACAAAGTAATTTTAAGTATGAAACTTAAATTTGAAAATTTCGGATTTTTAAAGCGAAACTGCATCCATAGCGACTATCGACACCATAACTTGAAAATGTTTCGACTTTCCTCATAGAAACTTCAACACTTAAATACTTACCAATTTATCATAAATATAGCATAAGAGTTTGCATAAGAAAACAAAGTCGAAAATTTTGAAATGATTTTCAATTTCCTTTAAAACTAAACATTAGTTTTTCCATAAAGAAATCCAATCGTTAATACCATATCAAAGTTCCACTTCCTTAGCATGGCATCACATACACATTCCTAAACATCCGTAAACATATCACCATCATAGCACAAACCCAAAAATCAAATCTTTATAATGAAACACAACGCTTTGGCTTTCGATTCACAAGTCAATATCTAAACCGCAACTAGCAACATGTGCATATATTCACACCATATAATATTCCAACCAAACAACCAACTTATTTTACCATCAGATATTAAACATATAAGGGTAAAACTTTTCCAAAAGTTAAAAGAATTTAATCACCAAAAATCCAACGAAAACTTGATACATTTTGGAATTCGGAAAGCTTGGAAAAATCACAAAATCTACTCGAAAATAGGTCAACTTCCCATCGATTTTTGGACATGTAGTCCTCAGATTTTGGAAAAGTGGTTTAAAGGTAAATTTTAGGAAATTATTTCCTCTACAATTTAAAAAAAAGAAACACTTAATTTCAGTTATTTTTTAGGAAGATATGGCCGAAATAAGAAGGACCATTTTCGGACTTGGATCTCCGAGTCAAATAAAACTTTGCAAATAAACGAGATTTTGACATAGCTTAACCCAAAATTTGAAAAAGTGATCTACATAAAAGTTGTAGCCACTAAATGTTTACATGATTTCAAAAAAAGAAAATCTCCATTTGAACAGGAAATGAGGAAGGCATGGCCGAAGAAAGAGGAGGAAATATTGAGGAAATGGAAGGCTATTTATAAATAAAAGAAAAAGGAAATTACATATCTACCCTTGGCTTATACTCTCCACTACCTTATTGCCACTTCATCTAGCCTTCAATTTACACCCACACCAGCCCCCAAAGCATCACTCCATCTTTCACATCAAAGCCAATATGCCTAAGACATGTTTAAACATGTTAGGTGTACCTTTTTGTACCTAATGTCCCTTATGATGTGACTTTTTTTTCATTTTTATTTTAAACTTAGTATACTTAGGTGTAAATACATATATACATACACTAATATACATACACACATATATATGTTGACTTATCTACAAATATGTATACTTATGCTAAAGAGTTCACAACGTTTTCGATAACTTTTATCCGGTGACAAGTCGAAAATTCGAAAAACGAATTCCGATCACATTTCCGATTTTTCTTCGAACTAACTGTTTTTGTAAATCAAATTTGAAAAACAAATTCACCATCATTATTTATTATTTAAAAAGACTTTTATTTTCATTATAAAACCTATTATTTGAATATTTAAAATTAACTAAATATTCGCAAATCAAAGGAGTGAAAGCTCGGGCCGTTACATTCCCCCTTAAAAGAATTTTGTCCCTGAAATTACATCTCAACCTAACCCAGAAAACACTTAACACTATACATCAGTTCGTATGATGTACATAGAACATTTATATTCAAAGTCCGATTCGATCTATATTTGAATACATAACTTCACTTCCAAACTAGTATCTCTCACCTGATTTTCTAGTGCGGACTCTGATCAGACTCCTTGATTTAGAACCTCTATTCCCCTAGCATAGCTGTAACTATTATATGAAACATTTGTCCCATATCAAAAACCCTCATCAAGTGTTCGTTGCCAAAAATAGAGTAATAGATCCTTATTGGGAATGGTGTGAGCCACCTCAAAGTCATGTACTCGAATCTTAGATCAAGACTATATGGAAGAAGAAATGAACTACGTCCAACCTACGCATTTATTTAATTGGTTCTCACTAATACCAACTCTATTTCCACTAAATTATTTTTGAAAACATTTCATAAAAAATAAACTTAGATTTAACTTATATAATACTCCACTACATCCTAAGAGTATATACCCCTATTTGATTCAAGTATTCCATTTTTACATTTATTTTTCTGAGAAAAATCAAAAGCCAAAATACATGGTCTTATTTCAATTTTTTTTTTAAATGAAACTTATATATATATATATTAATCATAGAAATATATATATATATATATGTATATATATATAGCCCGAGTAATTCCAAAACGATACTAAGGAACTGGGTACTACCAAACAGTATCATACATTCTCTTACCAAGAAGGTAATACTCAAGAGAAGTGTTTACCATCTGAACACATCTCTTTCCCAATTTTAAGTCATTTTCGAGTCACTCGAACTAATTAACTTAAATATATTACTTTTATTTCAAAATCCTATTTTTGAAACAATACTTTTTATTTTTCACCAAAACATTTATCACCAACTCGTTTTGATTTCGTTCGGGGTTTGAACTTGTTTTGATTGTACAATGATATAGAGAATAATTTACTAAGTACCCCGCAACGTTCGTCTAGGCAAACATCTAATCATCACTTAGAAGATTATTCAGATCATCACAAAACAATTAAGACTCATTCCTCCAAACCAATCCAAAGAAAACACTTCTTACTTAACCGTTTCATTCCCAAAATCTTATACTTGAACCAAAAATATTTTCAAAAAATACTATTATTTTTATTTATTTTTCCCAATCCTTGAAATCCATTTTTCAAAAGTCCCGGGATTTTAGTCCTCAAGTTTCAACTTAAATTCTTTCTTATTAAAAGACACCTTTTTATAAATTCATTTTATAAGATCAACTTTTATAAAACATTTTCCAAATATTTATTTCAAATATTTTAGCTTTTAATAACATCTTTTATTAAATCAAAATTTAATTCAATATTAACATCGAACGCCTTGTAATCAAATCGTGAAACTTTATTCACAAGGTGTTCGTTTTAATGTTTTTCCTATTTCTATTTACCCAACCCAAATCTTAAAAAGGAAAGCAACCTATACACACTAATAATAGTCAATGCTCAATTGGACGAGCATGACTAAACAAACCCTAAATGATAATAGTATAATGTTATTATCTCCTTATAACAATACTTTAAAATACTATACTACTTTTGAAATCATTCTTTATATATAAAATATATCCTAGGTAAAATTATTTTATTTGCCCAATTTCAAAACAATATTGTGTGGGATGGCCCTATTCAAGTGTTTAGAGATCCCTATCAATAATGTTAGCTACTCGTATTGACCAGAATCCGTAAACCACTCAACAGATCAATCAACACAATATAAAACATTTTATATCACTAACAAATACACGCTCTTAAATATATACACACTCAAACTCATAATAAGGCATTCCATTACCTTATCCCTTAATGAGTTACCCCACCAAAGCCAAGGTTTTCGCTTAACTTTGCGCCATAATACTAAATGTAACGGACCGCCTTTTCGAACCCTAGAAGTCGACACTAATACATCCACGGTATTCACGTGCCGACAACTAAGTACCGGAATGACAGATTGTTAGGAAAAAGAAATGAGATAGAAGATATGAAGAACTAACAACCACAGAATCTTACAACGCCATAGAATAACATATATTAATCAACATAATACTTTACAAAGTCATTTCAAAAATGATACATCAGAGTCATTTTAATACAATTCTACCCTTGGATAGTTATAATAGCCTGTCCCTACCTAACTGATATAAGACACATATAATACAGCGGAAACAAGATAATAACTAGCTATCGATGGAGCCTCCTGCTCTAAGCTCCTCCAAGATGCATCCGTGGGAAACCTGAACTACTTGGCTACCCATAAAAATTTAAGCATTCACGAGTTTTAGGAAAAGAAAATAAAACATTGGGTCATGCATGGGTTCGGTGTGAGTAAACTCAAATAACTGAATTATTATGTTTAAAACCCTTTTAAACTTAAAGGTATCTCGTAAGACCACGCCGCACATAAAAACGGATGGGTTTTTACCTTACGATAACCAAAACATCTCTTTATAGAAAATCCGGTGATATTATAATAATGTCTAGAGTACAAATACTTATTAATCATAGCCGAAATTTTTACATTAATTAAATTCCAGCACACTAGGTTCTACAATCAAAACCGTAAAGGCACATATTAAAGATTGGATTCCATACTATGAAAAGGCACCGGGGTACTACCTATCACGGTACACATCTAGAAAATGTACCGAGGACCTCGTCGGGATCACCTGCCAACACAAGACCAGCCTACCACTGATTGGATAATATCGAATATGTCATCACCCCGGTTGCTTTGCAACCCTTTTTATTGAGATCTCATGCACAACCAATCCATAAATATGTAGATGCATCTAGAAAGGTGATGACATACCCTAATGGGAGCGACCCACTTAGCCTTGATGCATCTCCCTTGATTTTAGTCTTTCCCGGTTGATGAGGCTTGAGGCTACACTTACCTTTTGAATAGAAATCCCACTTAGAATACTAACACTGCCTTCCAGGCAATGATGCAGTGCCAACATTCATCCATACAAGTTATCTAGGATAAGGACAAATCAAAGGCACTACTTCTACTACATCCACTTCGGAATCACCCTCAGGACTAGTAGCAAGCAGCCCTTGCACTTCAATGCTCCGTCTTCGATTCCATATTCTTCAAGATGTCTTCAGTTCGAAACACCTGAGTTGGATCGAAGTGGTATTCGGATCACAGATCTGATCCCAGTCTCTTCGAAACAACTTTCGATAATTTCCGGTAAACTCAACCTCGGTTCTTTAGGAAATAAACAAAAAAAGATAAGAACAGATATCACCTCCTAACCATCAGTGGACGGATTCCTTATCATTTATCCTAGAAGAATGAAACGAGGTATACACACAGTACACCATCATTGGGATGATTGTTCCATATAACTCACGTGTTTCTCCTAGATATTTCCAATGTTACGTTTAGGTCCAGATTTTATAGTCGGCTACTTAACTTTCAAATAACAATCATTCAACATTGATTCGATTCCATATGGGATCATCTAAGCCTTTATTAATTAATCTTTCATTAGTTAAAACACTTTGCAAAGCTTGATCAAAAGATCTTTTTAAAACACTGTTCTCAAAACCCTTTACATCCCTTTTATACTTGGAAATTTTTTTACTTATCTGAATATATAAGTATTTACCAAAAACATTTAGAAAATTCCCTCTTCTCAAATTCCATATTAAATAGCCAAGAAATTCCCTTTTCAAAACATCACTTACTACAAAATCCAGTCACTTTATAAAACTCATTCGCTTATCCCTTATAAAAAATCTTTTTATAAGTTCACTTCATATTTCAACCCTCCTTATAAATTTTCAAACTAAATTCAAACTTCTTTTAAAATCTCTAAATGATTTATAAAATCTCTTTTCATGTATAAAAATCTTTATAAAATTTCCTTTGTATAATATCTTTGACATTACAAAATATCATTTACAAAATCCCATTTTAAATCACTTTAAATAAACCCTTTTTATTTGGTAAAACCCTTCTTATTGAAAACAAGTTATTATTTATAAATACCTTTACAAATACTTATATAACTTGAAAAATCATTTAAAAACTTTTAAACCCTAAACTGATTAAAGAATTATTATACTTTATAAATTCAAAAGGAGGCTTAGCAATCCTAATGGTACTAATTTAAGTTACCATTTAATTTCAATTTCAAGTCATTCAAAAATTTATTTACATAAGTCAACATATATGTAAATACACTTCATATCCGAATCAGGAAATAACATATCAATATAAAGTAACCAGTATAAACATGTCCAAATAACATAATAGCAGGATGGTGATTTGTCCAGCTAAAAAGATGTCCAAACAATCAACAATTATAACAAAATGGAGATTTATTCTGCTAACATATATGTCCATACAATCAAACAACCAATCTATAACAGAACGGGGATTTATTTTGCTAATATATGTCCATAACAATCAAATCTTTTACATTATAGCAGAACGGGAATTTATTCTGCTATCAAATTTCCACATAAACACAAACAATCACATCATAACTCATTCACATTCATTTATCTACTTAATGAGATCGACATTTGAATCCCTTTTGCTCAAAACTCTCCTTTGTAAAAGAATTCCCTTTTTAAAACAATTGATTCTTGGAAAATCAAAGGGTTTAAAACTTAAACTCCCCTTTAAAATAATTAACTATAAGTTAAAATCTTATTAAATCATAATTAATCTTTATTAAATCTTAGTCTAATTAAATAAATAAATTAAGAAATAATTAAACCTTTAAATAAATAAATAAACAATAATTAATTATTAAATAAATAATTAAACACTAATTAAACCTTTATTAATTATTAAATAATCATTTAAACCTTAATTAATAATTAAATATTAATTAATCCCAATTAAATATCTTTAATTAAGTCTTAAATAATAAATTAAACTTTTAATAAATATATAATTTATAAATTAAAACCTTAATTAATTTAAAATTAAACACATGGTTAATAATTAATTAATAATTAGCCCTATATTTAATTAGTAATTAATTAAAAGTAAATCATATACTTAACTTATAATTAATTAAAAATTAATCATACTTAATAATTGATTAATTTAAATTAATCTTATCCTTTAAAGGGTAATTAATTAGTAACTAACCTTCACTTAATTAAAGTTAATAAACCTTATTAACACTTAATTAATTAATAATTATTAAAACTTAATTAATTAATTATTAATTATTAAATCCTTAGTTAACTTTTAAAAACATTATTATTAGGCTTATAAAACATTTACAAAGTAATTTTAAGTATGAAATTTAAATTTGAAAATTTCAGATTTTTAAAGAGAAACTGCATCCATAGCGACTATCGCTATGGACACCATAACTTGAAAATGTTTTGACTTTCCTCATTGAAACATCAACACTTAAATACTTACCAACTTATCATAAACATAGCATAAGAGTTTGCATAAGAAAACAAAGTTGAAAACTTTGAAATGATTTACAATTTACTTTAAACTAAACACTGGTTTTTTCACAAAGAGATCCAATCGTCAGTACTATATCAAAGTTCCATTTCCTTAGCATGGAATCACATACACATGCCTAAGCATCCATAAACATATCACCATCATAGCACAAACCCAAAAATCACATCTTTATAATGAAACACAATGCTTTAGCTTTCGATTCACAAGTCAATATCTAAACCGCAACTAGCAACATATACATATACTCAAACCATATAATATTCCAACCAAACAACCAAATTATTTTGCCATCCAATATTAAATACATATAATGGTAAAAAATTTCCAAAAGTTAGAGAATTTACTCATCAAAAATCCTTTGAAAACATAATGCATTTTGGAATTTGGAAAGCTTGGAAAAATCACAAAATCTACTCGAAAATAGGTCAACTTACCCTCGATTTTTGGACATGCAATCGTCGGATTTTGGAAAAGTAGTTAAAAGGAAAGTTTTATGAAATTCTTTCACCTACAATTTGAGAAAAAGGAATACTCAATTTCAGTTAATTTTTAGGAAGATATGGTCGAAATAAAAAGGGCCATTTTCTGACTTGGATCTCTGAGTCAAAAAACACTTTGCAAATAAACGAGATTTTGACATAGCTTGACCCAAAATTTGAAAAAGTGATCTACATAAAAGTTGTAGCCACTGAAATTTTACATGATTTAAGAGAAAGAAAATATTCATTTGAAGTGGAACTGAGGAAGACATGGCCGATGAAAGAGGAGGAAATATTAAGAAATGGATGGCTATTTATAAATAAAAGAAAAAGGAAATTACATATATACCCTTTCCTTATACCTTCCACTACCTTATTGCCACCTCATCTAGCCTTCACCTCAAGACCACACCAGCCCCCAAAGCATCACTCATCCTTCCCATCAAAGCCAATATGTCTAAGACATGTTTAAACATGCTAGGTGTACCTTTTTGTACCTAATGTCCCCTATGATGTGACTTTTTTTTCATTTTTATTTTAAACTTAGTACACTTAGGTGTAAATACATATATACATACACTAATATACATACATATGTATGTTGACTTATCTATAAATATGTATACTTATGCTAAAGAGTTCACAATGTTTTCGATAACTTTTATCTGGCGAAAAGTCTAAAATTTAGAAAACGAATTCCGGTCAAATTTTTGATTTTTCTTCGAACTAATTATTTTTATAAATCAAATTTGAAAAATAATTCACCATATTTATTATTTAAAAAGACTTTTATTTTCATTATAAAACCTATTATTTGAATATTTAAAATTAATTAAATATTCGCAAATCAAAGGAGTGAAATTCCAGGTCGTTACAATTTCGGCATATTCAACATTGCGGTTGTACAACTCAAGGATGTAAATTCGATCAGCAATTAATATCAAATAACTCAAATATTGAAATTCGCACGTCACTTTAGCTGTTGGCCTGACAATATGGTAGAATTCATTGCATGCACTTTTTTTGGTAAAATCCAATTTCACTATTTTAAGCCGCACCTAGTAGTGGTGAATATTTACAGCAATTCTATTCATCAAAACTTTATTACTTTAAGACTTATGGAATTTGATTTTGGTCAAAATACCAATATCGTTCACGTTCAACTTGTTTAATCAAATACAAAGTTCTTGGTTCAATAATAACTATTACTATTAATCGAACTGCTCTAGATAGAAACTTTGACTTTGAGTTGACTACAATTGACCATGATACTAATTTCATACAACCGAGGAGAATTATTCTCTATTAAATAGTGTTTCACTTATGATGCTTCAACTCAGATCCAATTATAGTTGTTCAATGGACGTTGGCCATGATTTAACTATAATCAACATGGAGTGTCCATATTAAAATTTAACTGTATTTTCAAGTCAAGAGAACTGTGTAATGTCGTCACTTCAAGATTCTCTTTTTGATCTTAGTTATAAACTAATAGAGAACTCTCAAATGAATCATTCCATAATTATCTAATAACTATCAGTACATAACCCCTTAGCGCCTCAGTAGCCATGAGTAATACACTATCCAACATTTGGAGAGTACTGTGTACTTTAGCCTCAACGGATGTGTCGATATCCTATCTCGAAACATCTTTACTAAGAATATTTAAAACAGTATATTATTTTTAATATAATAGATTTATCTTGATTACAACAACCTGTAATTACTATCACATAACATATCATTAAAGTATTTTCTATTAAATATACTTAAATTAAATAATTAATTAACGTAACGCGGAATGAAAAGTATATGATAGAAAGAAAAGCACATTTTATTCCAAACGAGATTTTACTATAGATTTTATAATTTACAATTAATTATAGAATTAACTAGGGGTGTAAATCGGTCGGACCGGACCGGACGGAGGTGTGTTCAGTTTCTGTCCTAAATGAAATCGGACCGGACACGGACCGGACGAGATTTATGATCGGACAAATTTTGTTGTCCTAATTCATGTCCTAAATAAAATCGGACGGACACGGACGGACGTTTTTCGATCACGGACTCGGACGGACACGGACGGACATTGCTATTTACTTCATATTTTATATTTTTAATATAGTTTCTACCAATTATATTATTTTTATCAGTATATATACTGAAGAATAAGCATTTTAATTATCTTTACTTAATCAACCAACCAAACAGTTGTCATAAATATTTTGAAGAACATAATGGATATACCGACTTATAAGAAATTCGAACGAATTCAGATGAATTCGAACGAACATCGGTCGGACAAGGTTTATTTTCGTACAAATTTTGCTGTCCTAATTCATGTCCTAAATGAAAATCGAACGAACTAGGACGGACGTATTTAGGCCACGGACACGAACGGACATCGGACAGTCGAACAAAATTTACAGCCCTAGAATTAACCCAAGGGCATACTAATAACTCTATCACTAACTAGTAGCCTCAAAGGCTTAGGTAATCTTAATAAAGCTGTAAAACCTATAAATGAAAGAATTATACTCGAAAGGCTATATACTGAATAACCTATGATCTTGAACACTTAAGTAATTCAGCTTACAACCTAAAAATCAAGGGAAAAAGATCAACCAAAAGGCCAAATATAACATCAAGTTCTTTTTTAGTTGTTTACGGATACAAAATTCCAAGTCAGAACCGAAAGTCGAAATGGGTAGTACACCAGATGAATAGAGCCTCGGGAAAGAGGAAAGATTGAGCGAGCCTAGAGTAACGCACAACCATCAAGTAATACAATGAAATCTCAACCTTACACGTGTACTTCCCAAATATATCTGAAGAAAAGGAAGTCACAAAGTACACATTAGCAATCCATGTGCTATATCAATAGCAAGCTAGGTTAACACCAGGTGTTAGTAATTCGACATACTAGCTTAATAGCGTAATCCACATCATCAATCATGTTTACTCCGAATGGCTATAAATCTGTGCTAATTTTTATGCAGAAAGGATCTTTTGCAATATCATAATTTTTATACTAAGAATAAATTCTACTTTGCTATATTAGAGCATCTTGTATAAATTCATTAATGGCGGACTTAGCAGCATTGTAATAGCCTTTCGACTTCGATATAGATAAAGAAGGAAATAACAAAGTGGACATAGCGATTCAGCTAGAACCATTATAATCTCGGTGTCTCTGTACTGATTTCGTACCTTTACTTTCGGCTCTATTTACTACATTACTCTTGGTTCAATTCAATATCAATAATTCTTGGCATTAACTCCGAAAGTCCAACCTAAAACTTCCAACATTCACTTAAAGAATTCGACAACCACCCTTCGAAAGCCTCCATAAATAAAAATAATCAACTGAAGCTTGCCTTGGGTTCTAAGGTGTTGGTATTATGGAAACTACAACCAACAAAACGTAGAGCCCTTCCCACCATATATTATGCTGTCTATATGCTCCAGTACACCAAAACATCATTTTCTATCTCATCTTGCTCATAAGTCATCACATTACTACAAAAAACGTCATTTATAACTCTCAAAAAAGTTATAGTAGGTATTTTACAATGTTTTCCCAAACGTTGTAATAGCCACAGTTGTAATAGGATCTATGTCTATTACAACTTGTCAAAATCGTTGTGGTAAAACGTTACACTAAATTTATTACAACGATTTAGAATTGTTGTAATTTGTTTGCATACACTCATGTAGTCTTCTTACAACTCTTAGTCTATGTTGTAAAAGAATTTATTACAAATATTGAAAACAGTTGTAATATACTAAACTACAACTGTATTTACAAGTTGTAATACTCTTTTACAACTAACAAATTGGTAAGCATACATCGAACCCCTTTTACAATTTTTTTTAATTGTTGCAAAATAAATACCACTTTTAAAAAAAATTAAATAGGCTTTATCCTAAATACTATTATAGAATTAAAATTTCAGAAATTGAAATACATAAAATTCATCGATTCAAACAATAACACTTTATGTACAATATTATATTCATTTACATATAGTATTCAAACAATAGTGCCACATTGCTCACACTATATTACATCCACCACTAACAAAAAAAACCTTAAATAAACACGAAGCTTAGTCTCCAATAAATTTATGACAACTACTATAATTATAGTATATCACTATGCTACCACTAACATTGAAGCAAGCATAGTTCCTTGAGGAAATTTTGATTATGACCTTAAACGAACCGTCATCTGCTAATTGCTGACATGGCCAGCCCTACCACAAGCATGTAATGACCTAGATGATGAAAAATTGGAACAATAACTCAATTGCTTCGGAAGCCTAACAGAATACTAAATGATGACAAGTTGAAAGTAGTACTAGTAAGAATAATAATTAATATGAATAATAAAAGGAAAACTATAAATGGCAAAAGTATAAGGGATGGTTACCATAGCACTCAACAAAATTTATGTGAGTTGAGTGCACATTATCCCCAAGAAGTCTTAAGCGAGAAACCTGGAGGAAAAAACTTGCAAAAAGTATAAGACGCTCAAACAAAATTTTCAAAAACAACTAATAACACTAGTTTAATTTCACTAAGAAGTGGCAAAGACTAATCAATGACCTAATTAAAATTCCTACCTTTTCAACGATGAATCAAAATTTAGTGCATGGTTTCTTTAACGGTAAGAATGGCCTTATGCAAGATGATCCTTTATCGTCCCTACCTTTCCAACGATGAAACTCCTACCTCTCAATGTTGATTGATGAAAAAGTGGAAGAAGGAGAAATAAAACAATGTTAAAAGCTAAACATAATTGGGCTTACATCATATATAAGGATGACATATTAACTTTTGCAAAAATCGATTAAAGTGGAGAGATAGAAATCAGAGAAATTTTCAAAAAATTCTATGCAACAACATGCCTAAATCTAATTAAGCAAAATCGAATAAGTTAGACTTATATCCAATCATGTGTTTATATAATTGCTTGATTTATTCATATCCAACCTTAGACAGACTCATGAACAAAAACATTATTATTGACCTAATCATGAAAATGGAAACATGCAGCAAATTCAGTTATAAAATATACCTGACAATGGATGCAATTAATTGGTTTATAGGTAAGAAAATTCATCGCCAGCAAAAGTCAACATGAAAATGGCATTCAAAGTAAGTGGTTATAAAGTATACCTGACAGTGGATGCAATTTGGTTTGACTGGTTTTGAATAAAAATGGCATGATGTTTAGATCTCTCTACCGCAAGGCAAACATTTTCTAGTACTCACGTTGTTAGGTATGGACACATATTAATTTTGCTCTAATCTTTTTTGTAGCGTTATTCATTCATTTTAGGTTGATCTTTATATTTTCAAACTAATAAACAAATGTAACAAAATAAATTTGTTGGTTCATGATAATGGCCTGATATTAAAAGAAAAGACCTTATGAGCGGCCCTTCGGTTTTGGAACCAACACTTGATCTTATCATCACTCAATGCTAATGCTGCTCCTATTTGTTCTCGATCACTTGTATCTGGATGAGGGTTCCTACAGAAGAACCTACACAAAGCACAAACAAAAAAATCATAAATATACGACTCTTATAGATATAAGCAATTTCAACTTCTTGTTGATTAAAATAAAGAAACAATGGAGCATCTCTTTAACTTAGTTTACATCAGCAAATAGCACCACACCTGATACAATCATCTGATATCACTGCTACTTTAACACCAAAACTGTGGCAGCTCAAAATCGAAGCATCATTGTAAGGCATTTAATCCAAGCATTGACTTAGAATAGCGTGTCTCAACATCTCAGTTCTAGGCATGCTAACTCCAGAGTAATTGCAAAGACACGAAGCAAAAAATATTCACACTTCAGAGGTACTGCCAAATTGAGAGGATGTGTTATTAATGGTAGGTTTCTGTTTTGTTGATCAAGCCTAACCTGATACCCACAAATCTCCACTCGAGTCACCCATCCCCACATGCGGACCCAAAAAGATTGTGAAAGCATTTGCCTTTGGGGAGTTCGACTTTGGTTGCGATTGTTGGTAGAGGTGATTTTGTCAATTTCGATTGAGGTGCGGTATTTGGATTAGCTTAGAGATTTGGTTGAAGGAGTTTAGATCTGGAGGGGCGTGCGTGTTTTGATTTCATTGGAGGAAGAAAAGTAAAATAACACTGGTGTTGTCAAGAGAAGCTAGTATAAAATAAGCGGAGGGAAAGTATTCCATATTGGAGCCAAAAAATTTTGGATTGGCGGGAATTTTTTTGTTTTAGAGCCAAAATTTTCTATATTGAAAACTAAAAATAAACTTGCATATGTCAAATAAGATAGTTACAAAGAAAGCCTCCAGATGTATATGGAACTAATAATTTGCAACCTAATATTTATATTTGTTTTCAAATTTTGTTTTTAGACATTTAGGAATTTTCTCAAAGTTTTAAATATTTTATACGGTTTTTAATTTATTTACACTTTTGATATTTTTAATCTTGAATTTTATGAAAATTTCAAAAATTTTGCTTTTAAATTGGATAAACATTTCAAATTTATTTTAGAAATTTTCAAAATTTTGAATTTTCTTACATATTAGAAATAATTATTAATTGTTAAATTCCTATTAATAAATATTACTTCTTAATTATTAAAAATAAAATTTTAGTTATTATTCATTATTAATTCAAATATGAATGAGATATACCATTTTTCAAATGGGGCGCTGCCTCGCACGCCGCCACGGAACGCAGCCACCTAGACCCTTGTGACTTGACCACCAGGTCGACTGCCGTCAGCGGGAGCGTTGCCCCCGCACCTTCACCTAGGAGTTGTCATCCCCTTGGACCCCCTTTTCGTAGCGCCAATTAATTATTATATAGATGCATATTAACTATTAAATATTAGCCTTAATTATCGATTATTATTATTAACTATTGATTTTTAGTGGTCATTATTAATTAATAACTATTTAAATCTAATTATTAAATATTACTTCTTAATTATTAGATTTACTTATTATTAAATAGTAGTCTTAATTATTATATAATTATTGATAATTAGCAATAATTATTAATTATTCAAAAGTAATTATTTATTAGTAATTATTAAATATTAATTCTTATTTGCTAAATATTACTCATTACTCATTAATTATTAAATATTAGTCTTAGTTCTTGGTTATTAATTATTTAATGATAATTACTTATGATTATAGATAATGATTAGTAATTATAAATTATTTATTAATAGTCATGGATTATAATAAATTATAAATAATTACATATAAAAGTTGTCATCTATAATTATTAATTATTAAGTTGGCATGTAATTATTGGTTATTAATTTTAAATTATTAATTATTATCATATTTAAAGCAATGGTAGCTATATTCAAAAAGATTAATGCTAATTCGATCTTTTTCAGTAGTGAACGTTTCCTCAATTTTTTTACAACCTATGAGTAAAATAACTATTATGGTAGTTAATTAATATTTACAACGTTTAGGGGGAGTTGTAAAAAACAATGTTTTTGCAACATTTTGTAATAGAAGTTGTTAAAAGGCTTTTATTACAACATTTGCAAACAAACATTGTAAAAAACTAGGTTTTTACAACATTTTTAGTAAAAAAGTTGTAAAATACGTGGTTTTTACAACGTTTGCTTTGAAAACGTTGTAAAATACATGGTTTTTACAGCGTTTGCTTTGAAAACATTGTAAAATGGATTTTTTACAACGTTTTTACCATAAACGTTGTAAAAGAAGTTATGATAGGTTGTTTTGTTGTATTGTTTAGTTACAATAAAAAACCGCAGTACGTATAAACTGATATTATACAGTATCATTATATGAAAATGTTGGTCTGGGCCAGTCCGTAGTGGAGTTAAAGGGTAAATTTCAATAATTTCCTTTATGGATCTATTGGGCCTATGAAGTCTAAATAGATTTTAGATCCAATCTAAAAGGTGTTTGAAATAAAATCCTTTATTTTATTTTATTAGTTTGAAAGAGTTTGAATTGGATATAAAATTAAATTAATGAGTGTATCAAATACACCTACGTATGTAACAGTTACTTAATGAAATTAATTTTAAGAAGGAACCTTTTGTTTCCTTCTCTAATATTTGTGCAATTAATTAAAGGAATAAATAACAGTAATTGGAGAGAGAGTTCTTTCATTTCTTTCTCTAATTAGATTGGTAATTTGTGAAATCACAAATGCAGTTGTGCTACTCAAAGATGTAAATTCAGTCAGTGTTTAATATTGAGCAATTCAAACATCAATGTTCACACATCACCTTAGCTAGTAATGTGATAGTTTGTCTGAATCCGTCACTTATAGTTCTTTTCTATAAAATCAAATTTCACAAACACTTAGCGGTATCTTTTAGTGATAATTATTTACACTAATTCTATTTGTCCAAACTATATCATTTTGGACTTATAGAATTCGGTAATGGAAAAATTCCAGTATCGTCCATATTCAACTCTATAGTCCAAACACAAAGTCCTTGATTCAATAATAACAATTATTATTAACCGAACTACCTTGGCCAAAGATTTTAACTTTGGGTTGACTTTAGTTGACCGTGATATTAACTCCATATAATTAAGGAGACGATTTCTCTCTTGAGTAGTGTCTCACTTCCAATACTTCCACTCGACACAACTATAGTTGTTCAAAGGACAATGTGCCATGATTTAACTACAATCAAAGTGGGGCTTTCATATTTAATGTAATGACCCGATTTTTTGACATTTGAATGTTGACACTAAATACATCCACGGTATTAGTGTGCCGAGCACCCAAGTGCCAGGAAGACAGAAAGTTAGAGTAAAATAAAAGAAAGAAGAATAGAACATGAAAGGAAGAACACAACATCAGAATCTCATAATGGAACGGTAATATATAATATCAAAGGAACAATACAACGAGTTACTAAGTACTATCATCAGTCTGGACAGTTATAACTGCTTGTCCTTATAATACTGATATATAAATATAAAAATGCAGCAAAACTAAGAATACTACCGTAGGTAATTATCCAGCTTTTCTTCATAAGCTCTAAATATAAAATAGATGTACGAAACCCCTAGATAACCTCCTTCGAAAGCATAGAAAACTTATTTTCAAAACGTACATCCAAACGTACTAAGTACTATCATCAGTCTGGACAGTTATAACTGCTTGTCCTTATAATACTAATATATAAATATAAAAATGCCGCAAAACTAAGAATACTACCGTAGGTAATCATCCAGCTCTTCTTCATAAGCTCTACAGTGTTTGTAGCTAAATCTGGAAACATACACGGGGCTGACCCGAGCATTATATGAAAATAACACCCGGATCGTCGGGCAAGCCAGCATGAGAAATCAAAAAATATGCAATAAGTAATAATAACCATTGAGATCGTATGGATTCCCATAGCGGTTTTCCCCTCAAAGAGCCAACCATTTATTAAGTTTAACATATAGTGGTTTGATAGATAATGTCTAGAGTGTAGCACATAAATCATATTAAATAGCTGATGTGTGAACGCCACAACAATAATAGGTATATAATCAATCCCGCTAAGGTGCGTTCGCATAGTGGAATTTCCACGGAGATCCCTTCAGATCTGGCCGAATCCGAACTCATGCATAAGGATCAGAGATATCCTTCCGAGTAAAGTACATCTTTAGGGAATGTACTATAGGAAATACATAACTGGCTCATGCCCTAAACACTCGTGGTTCTGAATGCATCGCTCCTGCATGCATATCCATATGTAATATTATGTGGGAGTTGCCTACACCTTCGGGATTGCTAAACTGCTACGTTACCTTTGTCTATGCATCCTATCTCTGGTTTTAGTGATTTCCGATGTCAAGGCTACGTTCTACATCTCTCACTCGAGTCTTCGTCACTCAAATAGAACAAAGATCCTCAAATAAATTCTCGCATCTCAAACAGATCATGAATCACTCCATGAATTCGAGCATCTCGAATAGATCTTGAACCTTCACATAGGTTCCCATATCAGTCCTCTAATGAAAGCGAACACTATCTTCTTTCTTGGAATACTCCTTAAGATATATTATCCTACACGATAGCATCATTTGAAATGTTAAAGCTGACCTATCCCTTGGACTTAACCTTAGGATTGATAGTTCAACTCTATAACATTTCACTTCACAACCGCTTCCAAAACATAGAACTCATATACTAGTTGAAGTGGTATTCAATAAGTAAAATAGTTACCGATCCCGGTCTCTTCAAAACTAATTCGATGAATTTTCGGCTAACTTAATTTCAGTTCTTTCAAAAGTAAACGAAAGCCAGAGACATTTTGTACCAATGTTCCTTCCTAGGGGTTCTCATTGGTATGAAATCGCGAAGCCTTTTGATAACATCTTAAGTCAATATTAGGTCAAGTTCGATAATCAACTAATTGATTATCTAGCCAAAAATAATTGCTTATACAAATCACAATTCATAGCTTAACTCGTTTCCTACATTCCAACTTAATTATTCCCAGTTCAAGAGTTGTAACGACCCGTAAAATTTAACTTGTTTTAATAGCATCATTAATTGAAAATTTGTGGAATTTTAAAAATAAAATATTGAAATAAAAATTTTATATTTCGAATGCATCTAGTTAAGCATAGCAACTGGTAATTTTTTGTCCGAAAATATGAAAGTTTATTTCGCGCGTAAACTTACTTCAATTTAATCAGTTAAAAGCGATGCAAATAAAATGTTTTCGAAACCTAAATATTTTTACATAGAAAAATTCTAAAACATCTTCTGAGCAAGACGTCAGTTCGTCGTTTTTCAAAATTCGGACTTCTTTAGCTCTGTCGATCTTATTCTTCTGCGTTTTTATTGCATTTTCCGTAGTAGAAAATTCGAAATTTTTATAGTTCAATCGGATAACTGATATTGTATACCGTTGTGATCGTCTCGTCATACCGATCTCGGAGGTACATCGGATTCTGTGTTTTGGACCTTTGGTATCTGACGAAATCCGTGGAACGGATAACCGTATCGGTACGGTTCTTAAGTCTTTTGGTTTCTGCCTTTTATTGACCACCGTGTAAATCAACAACCTCTAAATTTTTATTATTCCCAGTGATAACCCTTGACTATTGCGTTTCCCTATTTCAATTTATTATCGCCTAGTTCCATAAATTTATCTCGTTGGTTACTGTTCTGTACTTCAAAATATACCACTGCTTTCATCATTTTCTTTCTCCAATCTTTATCTTCTCAGTTCAAAACTACCACCTATTTTCAAAGAAAGAAAAAAATGAATAAAGACTGCACATAAAGTTATCCAATAATACATGCATTCGTCCCTCCTTCCAGCTGCAACCCTACTTCCACCGCACCTCAACCACCACCCATGTCTGACCTTACCCTCGGCCGAACACCCTCCACCGCCGTTCTTCTCCGACTTCGCGTTGCTTGTTTTTCCTCTCCTCCTCGCCATGCGCTTTCCTCCCCGGCCTCGACGCTAGCAGCCGAAGACAGCCTGCCTCTCCTCTCATTTCTTCCGCTCGGCCAAAAGTTTGTCTATGTGAGTTACTCATATATATATATATATTTATATATATGATGTATGTTATATAAAATATAAGTTTATACAATCAAAGCAATGTGGTCTCGGTTACATCATATGTTTATATAAAATTGGATCTGTGTACTGCATATAAATTTGCATTAAAGTAAATTGAAATAGATGCCGTATATAGGTATGCTTTTGTATCTTTTAGACCGATATCTAATAAAAAAAACCTATTTTCTACGCCTACAATTTACATCAGTTTAGACTGATATTTAATAAGTTGTATTTTATGTTATAAGTATGAGGTGCACTTAAGATTTTGGAACTAATAGTATAGTTTGTATTTATATAAAACATACGCATTTGTATATAAAATTTCTAACTGTTGAAACATGCGAAAAAGGGTATATTGGCACTGGCTTTGATATATATAGTTGGTTACAAAGTTATAAATTGCTAATAATATCAGTTTTTGTAGTTGATATATTTAAAGGTTAGCTTAGGATATATATGTTAAAATTCACCCTGTGTAACATACTACATGTCTATAAAGTAAGTGTATAGGTTACAATATATTTTAGGTACTGATTCAAAAATATAATACGTATATGTATATATTTGATTTTGTGAACATGGGTGTTTTATTTTAATATATATGTTTTGTTTTAAGACAATGATTTTAAAGTGCATATATGTCTAAAATTTGGAATGTATTTGAATTTAGAATATGATTTACATATGCAAATAGTTATATGTATATAAGTCCATTTATATCAGTCATCGCCATCGATCCCGTTTTGATTTAAATTCGTCTATTCCTATTTGTCAGCTTTGTCCGTCAAGTCCGCTTCCAGCTTACTTCGCTTTGAGATTGTTGTTCGAATTTGTTCGATTGTCTAGGTTCATGCTTGGATTCGTAACTCGACTCAGCTTCATTGTGTATCTCTCTAACCTCAAAAGGTTAATGTTCTTTTATTTATTAAATTTGATTTCAATTGAAACGACAATTGAAATATACTGCTGTTAGTTATTTACACTGTTATATAAATGTTATTACCTGTATCAGTTTACCTGTGACATCTGGCGCCATTATCTGTTATTTATGCGATGATAATATAGTTTGGCTGATAATTGATTGATTGTTCGATGTTTATATTGGACGTTAATTTGTTAATGTTAAGTGATTAATAGTATGCAGAATTGAAATTGATATAGGATAGTTAACAATTTTAAAACTGATTTATATGTTAAATTTGATTAGTTGAATATGACCCCTTTTAATTGTTAAATTAATTGACATGTAGAATAGTGATAATGACACTTTGAACCATCGACGTATATTGGATTAATTGTTGTAGTATAAAATTGTAATTGAATGACAAGTGAAAAACCGTATAAATAATTAGTGAAATAATCTTTAATCTACATGAAATGATAGTGTAGATTCTAGAAATAATTATATTAATTTGCACAAACAACAATGCGAATTAATACGATTATTTCGGGATTATTTTAATTGATTATTGGATTGATATTGGTTGTTGTTATTGTTTGTTTATTTACTTTGACACCATCCCAGTTATCACACTACAAGTTCCCTTTGTTATGCTTTGATTTTGAATTGAATTGGAATCGGGTTGAAATGATAAATACCCAAATTGAACTTTGACCTAGGATAGAGAATTAAATAAAACCCGATTGGTCAATAATTTGATTTAAAAATAAAATGAAGATTTTATTTGAATAAATAATATGGTTTTGAAACGAAGTTGGAAATTGAATTTTAATGAAATTTAAATGTGAATATTTAATAATCTGAAATGAAATATTAATAAAGAAATTGATGAAAGAATGTTGTTTAATTTAAGAAATGATTGAATTAAGTTTTGAAATTATTTAATAATTTAATGAGATTGAATTATTTAATAATTAAAATAAATTGAATCCTTTGATAATTAAAATTGAACTTTTAATTAGTGAAATTTAGTTCTTATTTAATCAAGCTTTGAAATTGTAACTAAGTAAATGAATATGTGAAATTGAATTTCTTTATCAAGAAATGCAAATGTGATTTTTGAAATTAATGTAAGACTTGTAATTTAAAGGGTTGATTTGTCGAAGCTAATTTAATTAAATTTGAAGTTTTGATATAATGAAGTTGAACTTAAGTAATTGATTTAATGAATTGGAAATTAAATAGAAATTGTTTGAATGACAAATTTACTTAACGAATATTTAATGAAATTGATCAATGAAGTTAAATTGATTTGAATGTTAAATTAAATTAATTTAAATGATTTCGGAATGAAACTTATATACGAACTTGAATCAATATTTGAATTGTTTTAAATAAAATTTGAAATTGTATTATAAGATTTTGAAATGGTAATTTGGAAGTTTTGAAACGTAAATTTTGGAAATTGGTTTAGAAAGAACAAATGAAATATTGATTTATAAATTCTAACTGTAATTGAAATTGATTTGGTTTTCGAAATACATAAATGACCAATCGGTGTATTAATTTCGAAAGTTATTAAAGAGACCGGAATCGGTTAGGGACATACTCGCTGTCTAAACCGAAAACCACTTTAATAACTACACGCGGAGTGTGATCCAGAATGAAGTGGTTGGAATGATGTACGTGATGACTGAAGAAAGAGAACGATAATGGATAGCCTTGACACTTGTGTCAAATTGGAAATGACTAAATGTAACGACCCGTAAATTTTACTGGTTTTAATAACGTAATTAGTTAAAATTTTACGAAATTTTAAACGATAAAATTTTGAAATATAAATTTGATATTTGAAATGCGTCTAGTTAAACATAGCAACTGGTAAATTTTCGTCCGAAAATATGAAAGTTTATTTCGCGCGTAAATTTACTTCGATTTAATCAGTTAAAAAGTGATGAAAATAAAACGTTTTCGAAACCAAAATATTTTTACATAGAAAAATTCTAAATCATCTTCTGAGCAAGACGTCATTTTTTGTTTTTCCAAATTCGGACATCTTTAACTTCGTCGATCTTATTTTTCTGTGATTTTTATGCATTTTCCACTAGTAGAAATTTCAAATTTTTATAATTCAATCGTACCACGGATATCAGTATGCCGTTTTGATCGTCTCATCATGCTGATGTCCGCAGTATATTCATATCTGTATTTCGGTGTCTGTTGTGCGACAAAAGAATCACAAAACAGATATCCGTATCGGTTACAAAATTTCAACTCTTCGTTTTCTCTGTCTTTTCAATTCAACTGCCCACCGTTTTAAACCTATGGTCGGTAGCTTTAATATGATGTAGAAATTCGTCCCTACCTTTCTCCTATTCTCACCTGTCCATTGTATATTGATTTTCCCTTTCGTTATCTGTCATGTAATATCAAACAGCACTTGCTTTTGGTATTCCCAAAATTTTTATTTGACCTTTTATTTTTCATTCTACAGTTAATAAATTACTATTTCATTTTTTTTTATCTCCAATTCATTTTCTTGCTTTTCGTCCTGAATGCCTGCTTCACAAACAAGAGTGTGTACTGTTCCTATATATGTAATAGTATAAACCCAAAAAAAAAGATTTCGTGAAGCCTATATTAATTGGAAACAGTTCTCCTGCATGACCACATCATCTTCCCCCTTTGATTTCGGCTAATCACCTCGGCCACCATGACTCTATCCTCTTTCCCACTCGAGTGCAACCTCCTCCCACCCTTGGCCATCACCGAGAGCCTACCCAGCTATCATATTTTGCCTTCTTCCTCCACAACAGCCCCACACCGAACACCAAACAACCACCAACAGCCCACACGAGAGAGCCCGCCTTGTCGCCTCATCCAGCAACACTCTCACCCCTCGGCCTTCGGCCTCAACCTGCTGCAACCACCACCCATGCCACCGGATCTAGACAGCCATCCGCTTCCACCAAGTGTCGACCGCCTTCGCGCTTCCCTGTGCAAACCCGAGCCTCGCTTTCACCACCAACTTTGCAACCTTTGCCGAGCTCCGCCGCATCACCATGCTCTGAAGCAGTCGTAGCCTCCACTTTATATATTGGTAATATATATATTTCTTACGTATGTATACGTTTACTTTATATAAAATTTATTTCTACATTTTACGTTAGTTTTGAAACTTATATATGTACTATGTCTTAGTATACATATTTTATAACAATTCATTTATATTTTAGTATATTTTAGGTTTGAAATGATATAATATTATAAAAGCAGTTTTATGTATGTAAGTTATATAACAGAATGTGGTTTCAAAATGTTGCAACTGGGAAACCAATATATGTTTGTGATGTTATATATATGTGCTTATAGCACGCGTGTCTTATTTTCCGGTTATATATATTTTTGTTTTAAGAAAAAATTTCCGTATGTTGCTTATGGTCTAGATATATATATTATAAATTTGTTTAAATATCAGTAAATAGATATGCGTATATATGAGTAGTATGATGTTGTTTAGTTTCACCAGCGACATCATCATTTTATATTGCCTGAGACATATATATGTTAGACTATATATACACCTATATATGTGAGCTTATGTAAATGTTTGCGTAAATATATATTAGTTACAGTGTGTAGTTATGCACAACAGTTTGCATTTTTCAGTGAATAATATATATAAGTTTTGTATATATAAGTTTTACAGTAAATAATATATATTATATACCAATGCCTTGCATTTTATTAAGTATAGGTTCGGTTGTATTATTCTGTGGGTTTAGTTTACACATATTTATATATATACATAGGTATATGCATATATTTATGAGTTTGGTTTCAATTGTTATATAGGGGTTTAGTTTAAAGCTTAATATGTGGTTTTTTTTTAAAAAAAACGTGTCTCTTATATCTCAATGTCTGGTTCACATTTTATATTAAAAAGCATGTTGCGATATTTTGTCTAAATATATGTTTACGTTAGTTAGATATATGGTATATTATGAGGTTATTTCGATGGTCATTTTATTTTTAATATATATATAATGATTTCGATAAGATGTTATATATGCTTGTAGTTATAAAAATTACAATATCTATATAGAGCTGTATATAAGTATATATATATATTTCAAATTATAATATGTGGATATGTTTTTTTTATTATATGAGTTTTATTTAAAACCATGATTTTGAAATACACATATATTTGAATTTAAATTGTGTTTGAATTTAGAATATGATATTTTAGTATATATTGTTATATATATAAGTTCACTTATACTAATTATCTTCGTCGATCCAGTTCTGATTTGATTTCTTTTATTCCTATTTATCAGCTTTGATCATCGAACTCGTGCTTGGATTCATAACTCAATTTTAGTATCTGTATCAGTGTGCGTATCTGTGTCATCTTCCGTTCTATCTAGCCTCGAAAGGTGAGCAATCACTCACGATTAATGTTCTTTTATTTATTTAAATTTGATTCAATTGAAACGACAATTGAAATATGCTGCAGTTAGTTATTTACACTGTTTTATATGCTATTACCTGTATCAGTTCTTATATGACATATGACATCTTTTTCTGTTTATTATTTATGCGATGATAATACAGTTTGGCTGACAATTGATTGGTTGATGGATATTTATATTAGACGTTAAATTGTTAATGCCAAGGTGATAAATAATATGCAATTGAATTTGATATAGGATAGTTAAATTTGTATAATGTGACCCCTTAAATGTTAAATAAATTGACACGTAGAAATAGTGTTAACTATACCTTGAACCACTGAATGTATGTTGTATAAGTTGATATAATATGAAATTGAATAGTGGATATCAAGTGAAAAACCGTATAAATATTTGTGTAATAATCTTTAATCTACATGAAATGATAGTGTAGATTCTAGAAATAATTATATTAATTCGCACAAACAACAATGTGAATTAATACGGTTATTTCGGGATTATTTGAATTGATTATTGGATTGATATTGGTTGTTGTTATTGCTTGTTTATTTACTTTGACACCATCCCAGTTATCACACTGCAAGTTCCCTTTGCTATGCTTTGATTTTGAATTGAATTGGAATCGAGTTGAAATGATAAATACCCAAATTGAACTTTGACCTAGGATAGAGAATTAAATAAAACCCGATTGGTCAATAATTTGATTTAAAAATAAAATGAAGATTTTATTTGAATAAATAATATGGTTTTGAAACGAAGTTGGAAATTGAATTTTAATGGAATTTAAATGTGAATATTTAATAATCTGAAATAAAATATTAATAAAGAAATTGATGAAAGAACATTGTTTAATTTGAGAAATGATCGAATTAAGTTTTGAAATTATTTAAAAATTAGTTTGAAATTATTTAATAGTTAAGTTTTGAAATTATTTGATAATTAAATAAAATTGAATTCTTTATTAAGTGAAATTGAACCTCTTGAATTTGTGAGATTAAGTTCTTTATAAGTTGAGTTTGAAATTGTAACTAAGTAAATGAATAAGTGAAATTGAATTTCTCTAACAAGAAATAAAACGTGTTTTATTGAAATTAATGTAAGATTTGAAATGTAAGGAATTTGATTTGATGAATTTAATTTAATGAAATTTGTAAGTTTGATACAATGGAGTTGAACTTAAATAATTGATTTAATGAATTGTAAGTTAAAAAGAATTGTTTTGAATGATAAATTTACTTAACGAATATTGAATGAAATCGATAAATGAAGTTAAATTGATTTGAATGTTAAATTAAATAAATTTAAATGATTTCGGAATGAAACTTATATACGAACTTGAATCAATATTTGAATTTGTTTTAAATAGAAATTGAAATTGAATTATAAGATTTTGAAAATTATGATTTGGAAGTTTTGAAACATAAATTGTAGAAATTGATTTAGAAAGAGAAATGAAATGATGGTTTACAAATTCTAATTGAAATTGTAATTGATTTGGTTTTGAAATATATGAACGACCAATCGGTATAATAATTACGAAAGTTATTAAAGAGACCGGAATCGGTTAGGGACATACTCACTGTCTAAACCGAAAACCACTTTAATAACTATACGCGGAGTGTGATCCAGAATGAAGTGGTTGGAATGATGTACGTGATGACTGAAGAAAGAGAACGATAATGGATAGCCTTGACACTTGTGTCAAATTGGAAATGACTAAAACAGGAGCCGTGCCGGGCCAAATGGGGGCTAGCTACCTCGAGCGAACACACTTCTTCGAAAACTACTCATTACTTGTTGTCGATTGGTGCACCCTTGATTTTGGGAGTGTTGTTTCGCGGTGTTGCGGTCGCTGCGGCGATGCGTTCTCACCAGTCCGGATCAGGCAAACGGTAGTTTCACTACCTTGGGTATTGCCTCATGTGCCTTGTCATACTTGTATCCCTATACGCGACCACTACGATTTGTTTTGTGTTATACCTATGGAGTACTCCCTGATATCCCACTAGTTTACGGTGGAGTTTACAGTGCTGTATAGACTATAACGCTTGTATAAAATGTGTTAAGGGGGATAATGGTAACGCCTTAACACTATTTTGATATCTTATATTACTGATAGACATTATCTACTTATCGTACACTACTACATAGTAGATAGTTTAACGGATCCTTAAAGGATGGTTATTCCAAACATCCTTTGAGTTACTTGTATTTCAATTGCTATTTCACTTGAGTTGGATTTATTGATATAAGAATGTTAATCCTGACTCGAGTGTTTTGTGTTTTCTTTACGCTCGGGTCAGACTGAGTGTACCAGTATTCGAGACTCACCTTTGAAGTTGGAGCTTGCTTGAAGATCCAGCCATCTATTCTGCTTTCAGTATTCGATGATTCCAGTGATGTATTCTGATTTGTATCTGATGTATCGTATTACTCTTCCGTTGTATCTGGTTTAACTCTGATGTAACTTATACATTTATATAGTAGCTTCATGAACTACTATCTCTTTTATTTCCGCTGCATTTATTACTCTGTGTTTGTGATCTGTGATTACTTATTTACTGTATATGTTCAGTTTTTCCAAATTTAAATTAACAACGCGGTATTTTGAATTATTCAAGTCCGACATGTGCGGATGCGAATGGTCCAAAATAGGGTCGTTATAGTTGGTATCAGAGCTTTGGTAGCTCTAGGCAAAACTCAGCATATAGGGTAAATGCATCTACAGAATCACTCTCATTTGAGTTTCAATCTCTTCCTTTGACTCAATTCCTTTGAATTTTGGAACGTTCCCCTCGGTTCCGAAATTCATTCGTGTCTTTCACTATTCGTCTTCTTTCAATTCTGGAGCACCCCATAACTCCATTTTGAATGATATCTATAATAGATCGGTGGTCTCGCTAATCTTCGAATGATTCGTAAAGGAGCAAAACTCCTTTATAATAGGCATCGATTTACCGAAGATTTCTGTATCCTCGGTTTATGATGCTATCTATCTTATGCTATGTCTGAATTCTTTTACGCGAGATCGAATGTCGATTTGCCTCGGAATTCTGCATCGATCTTATTTTTTTAGTCATGGTCGGCCCGGTTAAGGTTGCCCGTAAATTAAATAAGCTTATCCATCTTCCGATTCTGTTAATTGAATCATATTATCTTTTCTTTCGAACTTGTATTCAAATCTAAATTCTCTTTGATTTGAGTCAATCAAATTTGAATCTCTATTCTTGCTTTGAAAATTTATTCCTGTATAGTCGAGCAAAGAAATGTATTTGTAAACTAATATATAAATGTTTTAATATATGCTGTGTTGTTTGAGTTGTTGATGTTGATTTGGATTTCCAATCGATTCGTCTGATCAACGCTATCGATAGGATTTCCAAAACACTTGAGCAGAGCAAGCTGACACAATATTGTTTTCAAATTTGGAAAATAAAATAAAGTTTGTATGATTTTACTATATATATAAGTATGAATTTTCTTTAACCAAACTGCTAATAAATTGATTTTTGGAATGATAATATTTGATTATCATTTATTGTTTTGTAAACAATTTACTATTTCAATATCAATAATTGAATTCATAAACTTGGCTATAATTTGATTTGAAATTTGAAATGTATTTAAATCAGGAATTTGAGAATTTAATTTCCGAAAATTTCAAACCTTGGTTTTAAAGGTTTTAAAATGTATTATCTAAAGTATTTTCGAATAAAAATCATTTCATAGAAATTTTAGATGTTTAATCAAGTGCTCTTCTCTTTGTCGTTGGAAAATAATTTCGGTGATGATGGCCGCATCATCGATATTCATTTTTGAGTTTCGAAGTGGAGAAACCATTCTGTAGCTTTGCTACGGTTTTGTTTGGAAAAAATATTTTGATTTGAATTTCTTAAGTATGACTTGATATATATATATATATATATATGGGTATATTATTTTAAAATTTAATTTGATTCAATATATATAGTATATACATAATTATTTCTAAAGGGTTTGAAATTAAATGGAAATTTAATTCTTAAAAATCATGTTAAAAGATGTTTTCAATTATAAATAAAGCTAAATTTGAATAAGTATTTAAACTTGAAATAATTGAATTTGAAAATTTTATTTGTATAGTACTCAATTTCATTTCAATATAACTTACCTAAATTATTCAGAAGTTAAAATGTAATTGGATAATGTACAAAACAAAAAAAGAAAAGAAATGTCTTTATAAATAAAATTTGAGTGTTTATAATAAATGTTATACACTAAATTTTGATTATAAAGATGTTAATAGAGTTAGATAGGATAATAAGTAAAACTCAGTTAATAATGAAATAAATTTGTTTGAAAGAATTAATAAATTTGTTTTGAAAGAATTAATAAAGTGAAATTTGATAAACTTATGAAAATACCTTGAATTTAAAAGCAATTAGTAAATATAAATTAACTTAAATCGAAACTTTTATGGTTTAAATTAATTTATATGGGTTAAATATATGTGATAAGATATATTAAGTAGAATAAATTTAACAATAATTTGGAATAAAGAAGAATTTAAATTGCTGAAAAAAATATGATTATAATAAAAGACTATTCAAATTTATGGTTTTAGAAATTGTAAATTGAAGATAATTTGATAATAAGATAATGAATTTAGAAATAGTTGAGATTGATTTTAGTGAAATCAAATGGATTAAATCAATTATTGAATATCAATTAATTTAAATTTGAATTTATATGGTTTAAATTAATTGTTATTTGTATTTCAAATCTGTTTTCTTTCTGGTTGTTTATATTCTCCTACCTTGTTCCTTTTCGGGGACGAAAAGTTTTGAGTGGGGGAGAGTGTAACGACCCGTAAATTTTACTGGTTTTAATAACGTAATTAGTTAAAATTTTACGAAATTTTAAACGATAAAATTTTGAAATATAAATTTGATATTTGAAATGCGTCTAGTTAAACATAGCAACTGGTAAATTTTCGTCCGAAAATATGAAAGTTTATTTCGCGCGTAAATTTACTTCGATTTAATCAGTTAAAAAGTGATGAAAATAAAACGTTTTCGAAACCAAAATATTTTTACATAGAAAAATTCTAAATTGTCTTCTGAGCAAGACGTCATTTTTAGTTTTTCCAAATTTCGACATCTTTAACTCCGTCGATCTTATTTTTTTGTGATTTTTATGCATTTTCCGCTAGTAGAAATTTCGAATTTTTATAATTCAATCGTACCACGGATATCAGTATGCCGTTTTGATCGTCTCATCGTGCTGATCTCTGCAGTATATTCATTTCTGTATTTCGGTGTCTGTTGTGCGACAATAGAATCACAAAACAGATATCCGTATCGGTTACAAAATTTCAACTCTTCGTTTTCTCTGTCTTTTCAATTCAACTACCCACCGTTTTAAACCTATGGTCGGTAGCTTTAATATGATGTAGAAATTCGTCCCTGCCTTTCTCCTATTCTCACCTGTCCATTGTATATTGATTTGCCCTTTCGTTATTTGTCATGTAAGATCAAACAGCACTTGCTTTTGGTATTCCCAAAATTTTTATTTGACCTTTTATTTTTCATTCTACAGTTAATAAATTACTATTTCATTTTTTTATCTCTAATTCATTTTCTTGCTTTTCGTCCTGAATGCCTGCTTCACAAACAAGAGTGTGTACTGTTCCTATATATGTAATAGTATAAACCAAAAAAAAAGATTTCGTGAAGCCTATATTAATTGGAAACAGTTCTCCTGCATGACCACATCATCTTCCCCCTTTGCTTTCGGCTAATCACCTCGGCCACCACGACTCTATCCTCTTTCCCACTCGAGTGCAACCTCCTCCCACCCTTGGCCATCACCGAGAGCCTACCCAGCTATCATATTTTGCCTTCTTCCTCCACAACAGCCCCACACCGAACATCAAACAACCACCAACAGCCCACACGAGAGAGCCCGCCCTGTCGCCTCATCCAGCAGCACTCTCACCCCTCGGCCTTCGGCCTCAACCTTCTGCAACCACCACCCATGCCACCGGATCTAGACAGCCATCCGCTTCCACCAAGTGTCGACCGCCTTCGCGCTTCCCTGTGCAAACCCGAGCCTCGCTTTCACCACCAACTTTGCAACCTTTGCCGAGCTCCGCCGCATCACCATGCTCTGAAGCAGTCGTAGCCTCCACTTTATATATTGGTAATATATATATTTCTTACGTATGTATACGTTTACTTTATATAAAATTTATTTCTACATTTTACGTTAGTTTTGAAACTTATATATGTACTATGTCTTAGTATACATATTTTATAACAATTCATTTATATTTTAGTATATTTTAGGTTTGAAATGATATAATATTATAAAAGCAGTTTTATGTATGTAAGTTATATAACAGAATGTGGTTTCAAAATGTTGCAACTGGGCAACCAATATATGTTTGTGATGTTCTATATATGTGCTTATAGCACGCGTGTCTTATTTTCCGGTTATATATATTTTTGTTTTAAGAAAAAATTACTGTATGTTGCTTATGGTCTAGATATATATATTATAAATTTGTTTAAATATCAGTAAATAGATATGCGTATATATGAGTAGTATGATGTTGTTTAGTTTCACCAGCGACATCATCATTTTATATTGTCTGAGACATATATATGTTAGACTATATATACACCTATATATGTGAGCTTATGTAAATGTTTGCATAAATATATATTAGTTACAGTGTGTAGTTTTGCACAACAGTTTGCATTTTTCAGTGAATAATATATATAAGTTTTGTATATATATAAGTTTTATAGTAAATAATATATATTATATACCAATGCCTTGCATTTTATTAAGTATAGGTTCGGTTGTATTATTCTGTGGGTTTAGTTTACACATATTTATATATATACATAGGTATATGCATATATTTATGAGTCTGGTTTCAATTGTTATATAGGGGTTTAGTTTAAAGCTTAATGTGTGTTTTTTTTAAAAAAAAACGTGTCTCTTATATCTCAATGTCTGGTTCACATTTTATATTAAAAAGCATGTTGCGATATTTTGTCTAAATATATGTTTACGTTAGTTAGATATATGGTATATTATGAGGTTATTTCGATGGTCATTTTATTTTTAATATATATATAATGATTTCGATAAGATGTTATATATGCTTGTAGTTATAAAAGTTACAATATCTATATAGAGTTGTATATAAGTATATACATATATTTCAAATTATAATATGTGGATATGTTTGTTTTATTATATGGGTTTTATTTAAAACCATGATTTTGAAATACACATATATTTGAATTTAAATTGTGTTTGAAATAAAATTTAAAACCATAATTTTGAAATACACATATATTTGAATTTAAATTGTGTTTGAATTTAGAATATGATATTTTAGTATATATTGTTATATATATAAGTTCACTTATACTAATTATCTTCGTCGATCTAGTTCTGATTTGATTTCTTCTATTCCTATTTATCAGCTTTGATCATCGAACTCATGCTTGGATTCATAACTCAATTTTAGTATCTGTATCAGTGTGCGTATCTGTGTCATCTCCCGTTCTATCTATCCTCGAAAGGTGAGAAATCACTCACGATTAATGTTCTTTTATTTATTTAAATTTGATTCAATTGAAACGACAATTGAAATATGCTTCAGTTAGTTATTTACACTGTTTTATATGCTATTACCTGTATCAGTTCACATATGACATCTGACATCTTTTTCTGTTTATTATTTATGCGATGATAATACAGTTTGGCTGACAATTGATTGGTTGATGGATATTTATATTAGACGTTAAATTGTTAATGCCAAGGTGATAAATAATATGCAATTGAATTTGATATAGGATAGTTAAACTTGTATAATGTGACCCCTTAAATGTTAAATAAATTGACACGTAGAAATAGTGTTAACTATACATTGAACCACTGAATATATGTTGTATAAGTTGATATAATATGAAATTGAATAGTGGATATCAAGTGAAAAACTGTATAAATATTTTGTGTAATAATCTTTAATCTACATGAAATGATAGTGTAGATTCTAGAAATAATTATATTAATTCGCATAAACAACAATGTGAATTAATACAGTTATTTCGGGATTATTTGAATTGATTATTGGATTGATATTGGTTGTTGTTATTGCTTGTTTATTTACTTTGACACCATCCCAGTTATCACACTGCAAGTTCCCTTTGCTATGCTTTGATTTTGAATTGAATTGGAATCGAGTTGAAATGATAAATACCCAAATTGAACTTTGACCTAGGATAGAGAATTAAATAAAACCCGATTGGTCAATAATTTGATTTAAAAATAAAATGAAGATTTTATTTGAATAAATAATATGGTTTTGAAACGAAGTTGGAAATTGAATTTTAATGGAATTTAAATGTGAATATTTAATAATCTGAAATAAAATATTAATAAAGAAATTGATGAAAGAACATTGTTTAATTTGAGAAATGATCGAATTAAGTTTTGAAATTATTTAAAAATTAGTTTGAAATTATTTAATAGTTAAGTTTTGAAATTATTTGATAATTAAATAAAATTGAATTCTTTATTAAGTGAAATTGAACCTCTTGAATTTGTGAGATTAAGTTCTTTACAAGTTGAGTTTGAAATTGTAACTAAGTAAATGAATAAGTGAAATTGAATTTCTCTAACAAGAAATAAAACGTGTTTTATTGAAATTAATGTAAGATTTGAAATGTAAGGAATTTGATTTGATGAATTTAATTTAATGAAATTTGTAAGTTTGATACAATGGAGTTGAACTTAAATAATTGATTTAATGAATTGGAAGTTAAAAAGAATTGTTTTGAATGATAAATTTACTTAACGAATATTGAATGAAATCGATAAATGAAGTTAAATTGATTTGAATGTTAAATTAAATAAATTTAAATGATTTCGGAATGAAACTTATATACGAACTTGAATCAATATTTGAATTTGTTTTAAATAGAAATTGAAATTGAATTATAAGATTTTGAAAATTATGATTTGGAAGTTTTGAAACATAAATTGTAGAAATTGATTTAGAAAGAGAAATGAAACGATGGTTTACAAATTCTAATTGAAATTTTAATTGATTTGGTTTTGAAATATATGAACGACCAATCGGTATAATAATTATGAAAGTTATTAAAGAGACCGGAATCGGTTAGGGACATACTCACTGTCTAAACCGAAAACCACTTTAATAACTATACGCGGAGTGTGATCCAGAATGAAGTGGTTGGAATGATGTACGTGATGACTGAAGAAAGAGAACGATAATGGATAGCCTTGACATTTGTGTCAAATTGGAAATGACTAAAACAGGAGCCGTGCCGGGCCAAATGGGGGCTAGCTACCTCGGGCGAACACACTTCTTCGAAATCTACTCATTACTTGTTGTCGATTGGTGCACCCTTGATTTTGGGAGTGTTGTTTTGCGGTGTTGCGGTCGTTGTGGCGATGCGTTCTCACCAGTCCGGATCAGGCAAATGGTAGTTTCACTACCTTGGGTATTGCCTCATGTGCCTTGTCATACTTGTATCCCTATACGCGACCACTATGATTTGTTTTGTGTTATACCTATGGAGTAATCCCTGATATCCCACTAGTTTACGGTGGAGTTTACAGTGCTGCATAGACTATAACGCTTGTATAAAATGTGTTAAGGGGGATAATGGTAACACCTTAACACTATTTTGATATCTTATATTACTGATAGACATTATCTACTTATCGTACACTACTACATAGTAGATAGTTTAACGGATCCTTAAAGGATGGTTATTCCAAACATCCTTTGAGTTACTTGTATTTCAATTGCTATTTCACTTGAGTTGGATTTATTGATATAAGAATGTTAATCCTGACTCGAGTGTTTTGTGTTTTCTTTACGCTCGGGTCAGACTGAGTGTACCAGTATTCGAGACTCACCTTTGAAGTTGGAGCTTGCTTGAAGATCCAGCCATCTATTCTGCTTTCAGTATTCGATGATTCCAGTGATGTATTCTGATTTGTATCTGATGTATCGTATTACTCTTCCGTTGTATCTGGTTTAACTCTGATGTAACTTATACATTTATATAGTAGCTTCATGAACTACTATCTCTTTTATTTCCGCTGCATTTATTACTCTGTGTCTGTGATCTGTGATTACTTATTTACTGTATATGTTCAGTTTTGCCAAATTTAAATTAACAACGTGGTATTTTGAATTATTCAAGTCCGACATGTGCGGATGCGAATGGTCCAAAATATCGGGTCGTTACACTAAAACAGGAGCCGTGCCGGGCCAAATGGGGGTTAGCTACCTCAAGCGAACACACTTCTTCGAAAACTACTCATTACTTGTTGTCGATTGGTGCACCCTTGATTTGGGAGTGTTGTTTCGTGGTGTTGCGATCGCTGCGGCGATGCGTTCTCACCAGTCCGGATCAAGCAAACGGTAGTTTCACTACCTTGGGTATTGCCTCATGTGCCTTGTCATACTTGGATCCCTATATACGCGACCACTACGAGTTGTTTTGTGTTATACCTATGGAGTACTCTTTGATATCCCACTAGTTTACGGTGGAGTTTACAGTGGTGTATAGACTATAACGCTTATATAAAATGTGTTAAGGGGAATAATGGTAACGCCTTAACACTATTTTGATACCTTATATTACCGATAGGCATTATCTATTTACCGTACACTACTACATAGTAGATAGTTTAACGTATCCTTAAAGGATGGTTATTCCAAACATCCTTTGAGTTACTTGTATTTCAATTGCTATTTCACTTGAGTTGGATTTATTGATATAAGAATATTAATCATGACTCGAGTGTTTTGTGTTTTGCTTTACGCTCGGGTCAGACTGAGTGTACCAGTATTCGAGACTCACCTTTGGAGTTGGAGCTTTGCTTGAAGATCCAGCCATCTATTCTGCTTTCAGTATTCGATGATTCCAGTGATGTATTTTGATTTGTATCTGATGTATCGTATTACCCTTCCGTTGTATCTAGTTTAACTCTGATGTAACTTATATATCTATATAGTAGCTTCATGAACTACTATCTCTTTTATTTCCGCTGCATATTATTACTCTGTGTCTGTGATCTGTGATTATTTATTTACCGTATATGTTCAGTTTTGCCAAATTTAAATTAACAACGTGGTATTTTGAATTATTCAAGTCCGACATGTGCGGATGCGAATGGTACAAAATAGCGGGTCGTTACAAGAGTGAAGCCAGGTAAGTTAGAGCACTGGTTGCATCGGCGCCTTGCCTAGACACTTCATTCTTGAATCTCACAAATAGATAAGTCTACCTTGTTGGCTTTTAGTGTTGAGTACATTATTAATGATTTCCATAAACAATATGAAATCAACACAATTAACACGTTTCTGATATTTTCCGACTTACTATTCCTTGGTCAAGAGAAAGTCTGGTAGGTTAGAGCTCTATTGCTTTGTCTCTACTCAACACTAATCTTAAATCTCACAAATAGATAAGTCTTACTCCATTGGCTTTAGTGTTAAGCTTAGCAAATTACTTCTTAAACAAGTAATTAATCAATTAACCATCTGGCCATTTAGCAATTCTAACCTGTAACGATCCATAATGTGTGTAAAAGATCTATAAATCATGGTGGCTAGCAATGTAGACTTAAGTAGTCAGACTTAAGGTGGAGCTAGATCATGGTACGTTGGATCTGCTAGAATGGCACGGGAAAAAAGTCTCGATATGATGCTCCCATTGTGTGTGAGTAATAGATGCACATTGAAAAAAAAATCCCACATCGTGAAAAGTAGTGGAGGTAATGTTGTATATATATGAGTTTGGTCGCATGTAACAACAAGGGATTTCTTTTGATTAAAAGGTGTTCCTACATGGATGCATAATAACATTTCATTGTTATTAGCTTACACTAGCTTGTTTCTTGTCAATTTGTGACACTTCTACTTCAATACGTTCTGCCTTATCACAATATTTTTACATCTTTTCCATTTTTGTATATTTGGGTATAACACTAATAACCTCTATTCTTATTTTGATTTTTCTCTTCTCGAATTGCCATCCCTTATTGGTGTGCTTTCCGTCATAGATTGCTTATGCTTCTTGACTTGTAATAATTTCTGGTCTCAAGAATCTTGATTTTTCTACAAGTTACTTTATTAAAAGGTTTTTCAACACAGAGTGGTTTTCACAATATATTTATAGTTGTAACAATCATTTTATTAAAAATGTTCTTTTGATGAAAATTTTCCAAATTTTTTGTTGAAAATGTTCTTTACCTTATGAAGATCTTTAAATATTGTTACATGTCCATCTGTAGTTATAGCAAAATCTAGACTTTGATAAAGATATCCAAGAATTACAGACTCTTAAAAAAAATTTCTAGCTTGATCAAGTCAATTAAAGCTTCCAAATTTGCAGCTGTAAAAACCAAACACCCCATCAACAGCAAAATAAATGATATATAAATGTTTTCATATTAATCATGATGTGCATTAATATATTCTGGCTGTAGGATACCTATTGAGAAAAGATTTTCTTATACTTTAGAGCCTTTGCTATCAAAATGGATAAAAACATCTTTGTGTCACTAAGATGACTCTTATTAAAAGGAATGGATAATTCACATAGTCCAATAGACATAGATGTTAAAATAGTGAATCCAAAGGGATTGTACCGGATTCGACACAATGAAATTAAAAAGTGTGTGTTATTGGCCACCATTGCCAAACTATATCTTGAATGCATTAATTATTAGAATTTCACAACTGAATATTCATGAAGTTTCCAAAAATTCCAAAAACATTTTTTTAAATAAAAAGGAATAATGGAGAATAATCTCTAATTTTTCTTAATTTTTTAAAGGGCATTGTTAAAGAGACTCCGAAACTGGATAAGGAGGGGCAATTTTTTAATTTTTTGAAAAATTGCTAGAGTGTGTACACAAAGATTTGTCCAATTAATAAAAAGTTCCATAGTCACTCATAGTTTTCCAGTGACAAATTACCGTTTTTTCACCTTTTACAAAACCTATCTGTTAACGAATAAATTCGTCAACACGCAAAAGCATATAGAAAGTGGGTTTATCGATGATAGTCTCTTTGAAGCCATTCCAACTTGGTGATATCAAAATTATTGATTTTAGAGAGGGACCTTATCGAGGCAAATAGGACTCATCGAGGATATGCACAGAATCATTGAAGTCATCGAGGTTGTATACATATTCATGTCGATCCTTAACTTTAGCGTCGAGGTCTTTGATATATCAGGGAAAAAGGTATTCAAAGTGTAGCTTATATGAAACTCGTTGAGATTTGCTAATCAATTGTGAAATCGACGAGGTTTATGTCAACATGATCAATGATGTAACGACCTAGAATTCTATTTATTTAAATTTAGAATATTTAATTGATTTTAAATATTGGAGAGTTAATTTATAAGTTAAATGCTTGAATTTCAAACTCAGCGATTTATTTAATATTTAAATTGTTGAATTTAATGATTGGGAATATTTAAATTCTATTTTGATTTTGAATTGAAATGAATGAAAATGACTTTGAAAGTTGATTTAAATTCTATTTTGATAGAAATAAAGCCAGCAAACTTTTAAATTTCAATTAGAAGCGATTAATTTAGTTTTATAATAATTCGTTTTAATTAAGGTATAAAAATAGCCTTCCGAGGCACTGTCTCGGATTTTGACGAAACTAGTTTCATTGGATCCGTAATAGTGAATTATTATATGCCATCAAATTTCATGGTGATTGGATATATCGTTTGGTCGTGCGAGTTCGAAACGCGTAGAAATTAATTTAAAAAAATTAAATTAATATGATAATTGAGTTTGAAAAGCTATCGTCTGTATATGATTAAATTAGGTCTCAAGACTAGTCCTATTGTGTTCGGAATAGGAGTATAACATATAGAACGCCAAACGACACATCTCGATAGGAGTTCGAAATTTCCAAATGTTTTGTAACTTGGTATTTAAATCGATATATATATATATATATATATATAATATTATATAAACCCATACTCTACCCCATGTCCTTCCCTTAGCTTGCCCATGCCAACCACGTCCTACCCATACCATCTGCCTTGCATAAAACCGCGCCTATCAGAAATAGTTTGTTTCCCCCAAAATTCAGATGCTCATAATCCAACGGCCAGGGACATTCACGGCAATCATGGCCGATTCAGGCCAAGCGACCAACTGAAGAAAGTTAGGCGAGGGAACAAGGAGTAGATCGGTGGTGGCTGATCGAAGTATAGTGAAGCATGGTGGCATGGAAGTCGAGATGAATAGAGAGGATGGATTCAACGGTTCTGGCAATTTGATGGGCCTAGAGGTGATGGCGCGTGAAGAAAGGTGGAGGGAAGCTAGGGGAGTTTGACGGTGGTCGTCGCTTGGCCAACGGTGGCTCGAGGCGGTGGTGATTTGTGTGGGAAGTGGCGGTGGTTCTTGGGCAAGAACTCGGTAATGGAGGCGATTCTTGGAAGAAGGTCATGGTGAGGAGGAGCTCGATGTCAGGCGCACTTGGGGAAGTCACGATGGTGGTGGATGGCAAATGAGTTATCGCGGTTAAGTTTTTCTTTCGGCCTGGAATGATGAAGAGAGTGGGAAAGGGTAATTAAGTTTTAAAAGTTATTAATCTTTGTAAATTATCAATTAATTATTTCGAAGTTCATTAATCCATATCAAATTCATTTGAGGTCCAAATCGAACGCGGCGAGTTGTGTTGCGATCGTATCGACGAAGGTTACGTTATGGAGTTAGATTGGACGGATTCAGAGGTGATAGAATTTGGGTTAAAATTGAACGTTTGTTCAATTTTTCAACTTTAATTCAAACTGGGACGTTTTGATGAAATTGAAATCAATGTGAGTTAATCCTACCTTTTTGGTTAATCAGAAAATATTATATAGTTAGAAAAATTATTTATTGGATGTGTGGATATATTTTTTGTTGATGATTAGTGACTATTTGGATGATTTACTAGTTTATATTGTTGGTTTGGATATATCCTGCCTTTGGAGCAGATGAGACCCTATTACTTTCCCATGTAAGGGCGGATGACCATTTGTATACGAATCCCGCCTCAAAGCAGTTGATTTATATTTTCATGATTATATTATGTATGTGATGCAGGGGGACATGTTGGAGGGATCCAACGGGATTTCTCACACTGTTGATTTTATTTTTCATATATATTATGACTTGTTGGATGCTATATTGATGACATGGATATGATTTTGCTTATTTAGTACTTCAGTAGCATTTGCCTTATTTTTGGTATTTTAAAATATTATAAATTAATGATTTGATTTAAAAAGGAATTTCAAGTGATTTTGGAAATTATATATGTTTAAATAATTTTTCTAAAATAAAAGAATGATTTTTAGATATTATAAATTGATAGGTTTATGAAACATTTTAAATAGAGTTTTTGAACTGTGAATATAGATTTTTTTTAAAATCTTGAAAAATAAGCCAGTCTTTTATAATAAAGGGATATGGTTTTAAAAAGAAAATATAAATATTTTGATATAAATATTTATTAACCATTTTATAAGAAGTGATATATATATATATATATATATATGTACATATATTCTAATTTATTTGTAAAGGTGAAATTTATAAATTTGATAAATTACAAAAGTGATATTACAAAGAAATTGAAGATTTGTAAAATCGTATTTTCGTTAGTAAAAGTATGGATTTATAAACGGTGTTTATAAATAAAAGGGAATCATTGGGTAGATTGGTAAAATAAATTAAACAGTGGATATATTATACAATATGAAATGATATTTTAGAAAATAGTTGATTCTATTTTGGAAATTGAAAGTGAGGGTAAATTGAGATTGTTAAACGATATTCTATAAAGTGAAAGAAATTTATACATATGGGAACAAGATTAAAAACGGTCGAAATTATATTTTAAATGAGACTTTATCAATAAGTGAGATTTATAAACAAATGGGGTTATAAATGGGGTTCATAACTAAAGGGATTTTATGAGAGGGAGTTTCATAAAATAGAAGAGATTTATAAATATAGCTTTATAAATATGGAAAAGATTATGTGGAAAGTTAAGTATGGTTTTTTTCAAGGAAACATAATTATGTTTTAAAAGTTGTTTATTTATATTAATATTGTTTTAAAGTGATTAATCAATATTTTAGTATTTCGAAAAGTTAATTATTTAAAATTATTAATATGGTTTGAAGTTAAATATAATTATTTCTCAATAGAGTTTTGGAAATTAATTATTAGTATTTATAAAAATGTTAAAGATAAATTATTATTGTTTTATTTAAGATGTTTTGGAATTTATTAATTATTATTTTAAAATGTTTTAAAGTTAATGTTTATTTATTTATAATGTTTACTATTATATAATAGTGTTTTTAAGTAAACGATTAGAAATTATATTTTGAATGTTTTTGAGATTTATAAATAGGGTTTTATAAACTGATGTGGATTATAAGAAGAATCTTATATCGTTTTTTGGAAAAACGTAAAGGAAGATTGGTTAAAAAGATAAACGAGTTTATAAATGGTTTTAGATATGTATAAAAGAATTTTAGAAATGGGTTTATAAATTTATAAAAGGAGTTTTATAAATAATTTTGTGAATTTATAATGGAGTCCTAAATGGTTTTGGAATTGTATAAAAAGAAAATCTTCCTCAGTGTTGGTGAATATACATATACCGTTGAGATAAGTATATGGATATTTTCCAAGTATTGAAATATAGGGATTTATAGGTGTGTATACACACACACACGCATATATATATATATATATATATATATCTTTGTAAAAAGAATTTTGATTCAAGTATTACAAAGTGAATTTAAATTAATGAAAGATTAATTAAAAGGAGGTTAGTGGTTGCTTGTGTGCTTGACCATTATTGGTTTCCCTATGGAATTAAATCCCTAATTGAATGTTTGTTATTCGATAGTTAAATAACCGACTATCGAATTTGGACCCAAAACATAACTTTGGAAATATCTAGATGAAACACGTAAGTTATATGGCATGGTACTGTACTGTGCATATAAATCTCGTTTCGTTCTCGTAGGACAAACGATAAGGAAATCCATCCATTAACGGTTAGGAGGTGATCTTCGCTCTTATCTTTGACTGTTTATTCCCTAAAGAACTGGGATTGAGTTTACCAGAAATTATCAAAAGTTGTTTCGAAGAGACCGGGATCAAACATGTTATCCGAAACCACTTCGATACAACTTAAGCATTTCGAAGCAAAGACATCTTGAAGATGATGAAATTGAAGATGGAGCTCTCAAGCATTTCGTTTAGTCCCAAAACAAACTTGTATGGATGAATGCCGGTATTGCATTGTTGCCTGGAGGGCGGTGTTAGCATTCTAAGTGGGAAGTGCTATATAAAGGTAAAATGTAGCCTTGAGCCTCATAAACCGGGAAATGATAGAAATCGGGCATGCTGTAGGGCTAAGTGGGTCACTCTCAAGTAGGATTGAGTCATCCCAAACTAGATCGGTTACTATTTATTCTTATATGCTTCAAGGCCCATTAATAGATGGGTGATCATATTCGGTACTACTAGTCAAGTGGTAGGCCAGCCTTGTGTGGTAGAGGTACAAGATGTTCTTTTCGAACCCTGGTGCATTTTATCTAGAGATGTACCATCGGAAGGTAGTTCCTTACCTTCTCATAGTATGGAATCCAATCTCCAATACGTGTCTATATGGTCTTGATTGTAGAACATCGTATGCTGGAATTTAATAGTGTAACAGTTTCGGCTATGATTAATAAGTATTTGTATTCTAGACATTATAATAAAATTAGAGGATTTTTTATAAAAATGTTTTGGTTATCATAAGGTAAAAACATGTTCGTGTTTATGTGCGATGTGGTCTTATGAGATACTTTTGATTTTCAAAGGTTTTCTATAACTTTAAAATCCAGTTGGATGTGTTTTCTCATGCTGTTTTTCCAGACTGACTTGGGTGTTATTTTATTATAATGCTTAGATCAGACCGAGCATATTTACAGATTTCTTTGGATGCATTGGAGCTCAGGAGACGAGTGGGAGGTCTTCAAGTCGTATTTACGTATATGTTTATTTTCCACTGCTTTGTTATTGAAATCATCAGCAATCGTGAGGGTAGGTTGTTATAACTGTTTAGGCTGATGATTGTGATTTGTTGTTGTACTCTGACAGATGTATGTATGTAACGTTTCTCTTTTGTAAAGATCATTGAAATTATAATATATATTGTTCCGCTGCGATTATGAGATTCTATGTTGTTTTAGTTTTCTTTTCTCTTCTTCTTCTTTCCCCTTCTTCTTTCTTCTTTCTTCCCTATAACTATTCATTACTCCGTTCAATTTGAGTTGGACATGTGTGGCTTATTGTTAGCTTGAATTATGCGGATTTGCGGGTCGTTAAAGCTTGGTATCAAAGCACAAAGGTTAAGCGAAAACCTTGGTTTTGGTAGGGAACTCATTAAGAGATAAGGTAATGGAATACCTTATTATAAGTTTTGAGTGTATTATAGATATCAGAGAGTATTTGTTAGTGATTATAAATATGTTTTATAATATATAATCCTTACCTTAAGAACTCTTTGTTCCTAGACCTAGATTGGATCTATCAAAAGTATGCTTTGATTTATTCTTCAAATGACGTTACCTTTATCCTTCCAGTAAGAATGAGCTCTTTATTTTATTCCTTTCGTCATTCCATTAGTTTTCAAATTTCTTTATGTCTCCTATCTTTGCGTCTTTTTGGGTTTTGCACAAATGGATTTTTCTTCTTTTTGCTTTTTCTGTTCCGTAGAAATTTTTTTCCTTTTTTCATTCATGATTTCACACATCTTTGTCCTTTTTATTTAAGCCACTTGTTGGGGCTTCACCTTTGCTTTGAACTGTGGATATCTTTGCTCATTTTTTTAGCCTTCTTTGGGCCTTGCCTTGGTTATGGCTGCAGACACCTTTGTCATGTTTGTTGAAAGCACTTCGAGAATTCATCGGAGACTTTAGTGTGTACTGGACCCTCCTCCCTCTAGGAGGCGCTTCAGATTGGCTGAAGGCTTTTTGTCCCTCCATCTAAGAGGTGCTCCTAGAGGAGGCATTGGTAGGTACTAGACCCCTTTCTCTCTAGGAGGCACTTCGGATTGGCTGAAGGCTTTTGGGTGGGTACTAGACCATCCTCCCTCTAGGAGGCACTTTAGATTGGCCAAAGGCTTAAAAGTAGTTTCTTGAAAACTTTGTTTTGAGAAAACAATTTTTGTCCCATTAAAGCATTTGTGAAAGCCCTTTTGGTTTATAGAACCTTTGAAATAAGATTTCTTTGATAAATCACGAAGCCATTTCTTAAAATTCGTTTTTCCCTTCTGAAAAGGTTTTGGGACATTTGAATTCCTTGATAAAGAAGTCTTTTCTTAGTGTTTCCATTAGGAAAGGGTTTTTGAATCATTCTCGTGATAGAAACACAAATCTCAAATAAGAGGTTGAATAGTCATGATTCATGAACCAATAGTCCTTTAATCGACAATAGGCTTTTCTAATTAGAGTTTTTGTTAATGACTTTGGTAGTTTCAAAATCTTTTCTTTGGAAGATATGTCTAGATTATCCCAATAATGTTGAAATGCTTCGAAAGTGCTTTTGTCAAGATATACTCGACTAGAATTTTATCCTTCTCGAAGGTATGTTTAGTAAAACCATTTTTTGAAATAAAATAACTTGTCAAAAATAAGGCTAGTGTATCTACTTCTACTTTTATATGATATAGGTAGTCGGTCCATTTTAGGTTTTGCTTGTCAAAAAGAAATGTCTCATTTGCAATTCCGAGGAGTCAAGATTCATTAACTAATAGACTTTCCGAACAAGAACATACTTTTCTTTAAGAATTCCTTCCTTTAGGAGAATTTTAAGCATTTACCTTCTGCTGAAAGTTGATTGCACATGTTTAGTTCTTGGGATAAATAACCATTTGGATATTTGGATTTGCTATGCTTTGTCAATGGAATCCAGAATCCTTTGGTTATGAACAAATTAGTTTTGTTTTTACCTGTAAAGAAACTCGAACTTTGTGTTAATACAAGATTAATTTCAAGTATAAATCAAATTGGAAAATTTATAAAACAAAGATAAGTAGGTGGCAAGCAGGTACTATGAAATTTCTTGATTTGGCTGGAATTTGAATTTGAAGTTGTAAAGCTGCTTCGCCTCTTAAGTTAAAAGTGCCTGAATTACTTTCTTCAAGGTAGGGAATCTTTTAAGCCTCTTTGACGAACTCTTTCAAGAATCCCAACTTGATCATATCCTGAACTATATTTTCCAGGACACAACAATTGTCAGTTTCATGTCCATTTACTTTGTGGTAAGCACAATAATCTCTTCCCCTTTTAGGTTCTTGGGGTTTCCTTGTTTCATAGGAAATGGAGAAATCTTAATTGTTTTTTGTCATAACAAAAGTATAGGAAAGGGGTTTGTTTAAGTCTACACGATCATATTTAGGGATCTTTATTCGGTCTCCTCCTTTGTTTTCATTCCATCTTGGCTTGGAGTGATTGAGACCGAACTTTCCTTCTTGTGCATCTTGCTGGGATTCTTTCTTGGCATGGTACATCTCATCCACGCAAACAAATTTTTTAGCTCGAAAGTGGAAGTATTGCAGATCCTTACATCTATTAATATGAAGTTCTTTCTAAAAGGAGTTTGCTCAATTAGTCCTGATCGAACTGCTATTAGTTTATTTCTATCGACCGCATTTTCTGCTTTCAATGCCTCTGTATTAAATCTCTTCAGGTATTCGCCAAGAAATTCCCCTAGCCTTTGCTTGATAGTTGCGATCATGCTAAAATCTGTAGTTGGATCTTTGAATATGTAAAATTGTGCCACAAATTCATGGGAAAACTACTCCCAAGAATATATGGTCTTTCCTTCGTAACTTTTGTACCACTTGATAGTTGCTCCATGAAAAATTACAAGGAAAAACTTGCATCGAACCGCTCCAGATGTGTTGTACGGATCCATTCAAGTTTCAATAGTTAAAAGATGATCTTCTGGATCGGTAGTTCCATTATACTTTAGTGGGAGAATTTTGATGTGAGAGAGAATCCTAGCAGCCATTATTTCTTTTGAAAAATGAGTCTTTCAAAGGTTACCATATTTCTCCAGGTCGAGGAGTATATCCTTTATTGCCTGGTTGAGGATGTCCTTTTGGTTGGTTTCATCATTGTAGTAATCTCTATTATCTCCTTGAATTGAACTATTTGATTACTCAAGAGGCCTTCTAGCTTGACTCCCCCGGTTTAGGATGTCCTTTTGGTCAGTTTCATCATTGTAGTAATCTCTGTTGTCTCCTTGAATTGAACTATTTGATTGCTCAAGGGGCCTTTTAGCTTGACTCTCTCATTTTTCATTTTGTTTTTCATCTTGGACTTTACTTGGAAATTGTGCTTCATCTCCCTCTTCCATAAGTTCTGTTATCTTTAAAGATCTTTGAGATAGTGCCCCTTCAAGAAGTTCTTGTATGGTTATCACTTGTTGTAGTAGACATTGAATTTTGGTTTTATTACTTGCAAATCTTGTTAGAGTTGAAGATTGTCAAACTTCCATACTTTCCAAATTGAAGTTCGGGATAATATTGTTTTCCAAATTCGCTTATGATGCAGCTTCTTCATTTAGGATGTCATTACTGCTTCCGGCCCTTACCATTTTCCTTGTGAAACAAAAGAGCTATATGCAAATAGTTAATGCAGAGAATTATAAGAGATCGGAGGTTCGAGCCCTCCTTCTAGCCTCAAAATGTTAACGAATAAATTTGTCAACACTCAAAAGCATATAAAAAGTGGGTTGATCGATGATAGTTTCTTTGAAGCCATTTTAGCTTGGTGATATCGAGATTATTGATTTTAGAGAGGGACCTTATCGAGGCAAATAGGAGTCATCGAGGATATGCACAGAATCATTGAAGTCATCGAGGTTGTATGCATATTCATGTTGATCCTTAACTTTAACATCGAGGTCTTTGATATATTAGAGAAAAATTATTCAAAGTGTAGCTTATATGAAACTCGTCGAGATTTGCTAATCAACTGTGAAATCGACGAGGTTTATGTCAACATGCTCAATGATGTCGAGGTCGCTAGCTCAGACAAAACTCGATATAGCATGTAAATGTGTAGATCGAAGCCCAAATCAAGCTAACTGGACCAACTCTCGTTAATTGATCGAATCAATGTGAGTTTCACAATTTCAATATTACAAAGAATAAAATCCCCAATTCAATTCAGGGTTTGCTATATTGTTACGAGTAAGAAATGAGGCAATGAGAATTCGAACCCCCAAAATGAAGACCCTCGGTCCCTATTTATAGAGTTTGGTGGATGGTAAACTTCGACATCCCCGAATCCTGGTATCTCTAGCTTCGTCGAGTGTCAAAGGTGAATACTCTATCGGCCTCGACAAGCGCATCGAAGTATGTACAATTGCATCTTCCTCGCCATGGCCTTCGTAGCTCCAACACTCGACTCCAACACTCTATTGTTGACATAATGTGATGTTAACTCTATTTGTGGACATCGACATTAATAGATATTAATATCGCGTGTATAGATATGCGGTGCTGATCTCCATTGCGCTCGATGACTTGGCAGTATTAATCCTCGGTGAGCTTCAACTATAACTATTTGTGGATTGACGACGATGTTGAGAAGGAAGCTTAGTGTTCCTCGATGAGTCTAATAGTTCTAATGTTGATTGGAGACGTCTTTGGTAATCTTCCGACTGTGTTTATTAATGTCGACATCATCGTGTTAATGATGTCGAGGTTAGCTGCTGTGTAAGGCTTCCTCGATGATGATAATGATAGCAACAACCCTTGCCGTGTCCATGTTAACATTTTCATCGCTGTATTTAACGATGTCGATACTAAACGATGTGCAGAACTTTCTCGATGACAATAATTGTAGTAACACCATCTAAAATGGTTTTTGGTGAACTATCATCGTTTGTTTTTAATTTTTTGATGGGCTGCTTACGAATTTTGCTTCGCACGACAGATAAAATTGTAAAACATTTTGTTTAAATGAATTCTCCATAACAGTTTTTTTGTCTAAATGCAGTCCCTTGAAGAATAGGCTGTAAAGGTTGACCTTTAGATTTGATTTAACTAATATTTTGACAAAAAATTGGATTATTTACCTCACTATTCATTATAATCCAAATATCGACATCGTTTTATCTCGTTACGTTAATCTCAGTTCATTTAATCCTTCTTCTCCAAACATACAGCTAACTTTCTGTAAACAAATTAAGTCGTGGATTTTTGCTGCTGTAGTATCTCCACTCTTTTTTATCATTTATACAAATAAAATAAATTCGGAATCCTGTACAGTTGGATCTGTGGCGCAATGGTAGCGCGTCTGACTCCAGATCAGAAGGTTGCGTGTTCGATTCACGTCAGGTTCACATTCAGCTATTTTTCCTCACTTTCTCTATTTTTTTGCTCCCTGTCTGATCCGCTGCTGCCAAATATTCTACGCACCACAGTTGTTTTCCCCCAATCTACAATATCAGCCCTTTGATTTCAAAAATGTTATATTTCGGTGGAATCCTGAACAAGGATCCAGATTATGGGCAGCAAAGATTTCTTCTTCAATTCCAAAATGTAAGTAGTGCTTTTTCCCTCCTTTTGTTACGGCTGCAGATTACGCGAAGAAGTTCTAATATTTATCTGCGACTGTTATTTTTCTTCAACCTTAGCGTTTATAATCACTGATGCATTCTAATACTGAAGTCTATCTTCAATTGCCATAGATACAATCACGGTTCAGTGCTTGTGAGTTGTATATTGCTTTGTTGAGTTTAAGTTCTTATTTGAAACAAATCTGGTTCCGAATGAATTTCACATTGTTTTTTTCAAAGGTTACAATCTCAAATTTGTACTGGATTTGATTGTTAAATTTCAGAAGCCTTGATATGCAAAGAGCCAGTATACTGCATTTTTAGGTATGCCGTGGAATGATAATAAATCTTAATCTTAAAGAGCTAACATTAGATTCAGTCCTCTTTACGTTTGCTATATGTATATACTGTGAACTTCTCACTCGTGAGAGGAAGGTGTGTGGTTCATGTTGTTTATGATAGATTAGTAATGTAGGATGAATAAGTCTCAAGTCAAAATACACGAAGTGTCACGGTTGATATGATATGTTGATTAGTTAACAATCATCATTTGTTTTTATTTTCTATATTTTAGATATTGGTTGTGTGGATGGTCCACGCATTATTAATTCTTGCATTAAACACAAAATTGCAACAGTCGTGGACTTATTTAATGCCGTTTAAAAAAAAAATTGCTATCAAATGAATTCCACATTCTAAGGACTTAGTCTCCTATCAAAGAATAACTCACACGTCTAAAAAAAATCAGTGTTACAATTCTATAATACATTAATACTAACACACACTCATTTCTGTGTTAGAAGAAATTCAAATTAGTACATTTTGATTGTCTACTCTACTGAATCGTGGATATTTAATTATATTGGCTCTACTTATTTGACTATATACCCATGTATGAAGTAGCTTTTTTTTCTTCTGAAAAAAGAAACAACTCAAGTGAACCATTACATTTAATTTGAGTAATGAAAGTTGTTGCTTTTGGATTTGAATATTATATTCAATTCTAATAGGATTTGAATTTGATAATTTTGCTACACCATTATGTTTAATAAAAACGTATACAATCGTTTATGAGGGAAGTTTCTTTCCTATTCAATAAAAATTGAATAGATATGCTGACGACCTCTATCCCATCTTAGCTGGAGTAGCTTGAATCCAGGAATTGGTTCCTGTAACCCAATAATCACACTGCAGGACCGAGGGCACATGTCATCATCAAAACTGAGTTGGCTTCCTTCTTTAGTTAACAAAGATACAAGCCTTTAGTATAGATGCTTCCTTCAGCAGTCTGATATTTATACTAGAGTTTTTTGAAATATTAGCCGCTATGTGACAATATAAGTAGTGTTAGTAGCTCTTATGTCTATGAAGAGTTAATTATAAGACCAGCAGCCTCCCTTAGAAAACTTATTTCACAAATAATTTTCCCCAGAAACTTTGATGCAGCGCGAGCTACAAAAGTACAAGGCATAAGTCGCTCACGACTTAACAGAGAAGCTATAGGTCGCTCACGACCTAACGAGGGGGAATCTAAAGCATCCAAACGACCTAGCACCTCCAATCTCTTAAGTCGCTCGGTAAATTTAGGTCGCTCGCGACCTAGTAAGGATGACACAGACCAAGTCTTAGGTCGCTCACGACCTAACAACAATTTAGGTCGCTCACGACCTATGGAGGATCGCTCCCGAGTCAACGAGGTACTGGAGCAAGGCGGTGGAGCAAATTATGCTGAAGAAGGAGACCAACGACCTATGATAGGTCGCATACGATCTAACAAAGGAGGTACGCCGAGTTGTTCAGAGGGAGTTTTAGATCGCTCCACGACTTACGACCTAGTTAGGTCGCGGGAAGATATGGGAGATAAGTCGTTCACCATAAGTCGCGATACTTTAGGTCGAGAAGCCATAGGTCGTGAAGACTTAAGTCGCAATGTTCTGAAGCCGCTTCTTTAGGTCGCTGGAATTTGAAGCCGTAGATTCTTTATGCCGCTTTATTCTCTACCGTTGATTCCTTAAGTCGCTGATGGATACTGATGATAAGTCGTCAAGTCTTAGGTCGTTATCGACCTATGTCATGTAAAGCGTTGTGTTGTAGATCGGTCAAGAGTTAAGTCGTGATGGTTTGTAACATGATGTGTTGTATTTTCTTATGTTGTAATCTTTTAAGTCGTGTTGTTTTAGGTCGACTACTTTAAGTCGTCTACTTTTCTTAGGTCGCACTATGTTAGGTCGTAGGTCGTTCACGACCTAAGTGTTGTACTGTTTTCAGTGTTGAGTTGTAAAATGCTATAAATAGGCGTGAGTTGTACATTTGAAAGTTAGTTGATTTGAAATAAAAACTTTGTTTTGTTAGCTTTGTGCTTTCACCAAATTGGTAGTCGAGTGTAATCTCCTATCTCCTCTTTCGGATAATCGAGTGCGCTCGATTCAACGACTGCAGAAGCCGATTCGCGGAATTAAGTGCGCTTGATCAACGCTCGAAGAATTGAAGATCTCTCCTCACGGTATCGTGCGCGATCAACGTGTCAGAGATAGCTAGAATTCGGTATCTTCGGATCAACGAATTTGGGCATTTCAGTATTCATCAATCCACCGACCGCTACGTTCATCGATCTATCTTGTTTTGTATTATCCGCTGCTACACCATTTGGTATCAGAGCTTGCTTTAGCCAATCATAGCTAAATCGAGTCTTGGAGCCGATTTATTTGAAGAATTAGAGAGGCCGAGCTACATCAAGCAAAGCCCAATTGAAATCGAAGTATTAAAGATTGAAATTTGCATCATTTTGAGAAGCTTGTGCTCATCGTGTTCATCCTATTTTGCAACAAGAGTGAAGTTTTTGATCTATTTGCTTTTGGATCAAAAGTTGAAAGGTGTTGAAATTTGAAGTGTTTGTGAAGTATTCAATCATGCCGCCAAGGAGAGCTAATCGACATCAAAACGTTGAAGCTTTGTATAGAAGAGAAGAAGCTGATGAGATGGAGCAAAGAATCAATGAAAACTTTAGTGAAAAGCTTAACGAAGGAATTGGTCGATTAGAGAAGATGATGTTAGAGATGAATCAAAATCGGAGAAGGGTTTCACCTGAATCTAACCATGGGGGAAGTCGAGTCTCACCACATTCCAATCGAGAAAGAAGTGTTGATGATGATCAAAGACGTGGGAGGAATGTGAATGATCGAGAACAGAGGAATGTAGATAGAAGGGATGATGGTGGAAGACGTTATGGCAGTAGAGATGTTGGTGGTCAGGATCGACATCGATATACATCCGATTTTGAAGAAGAGTATGATGGTGGTAGTGTTCATGGACAAGGACGTGGACAAGGAAGAAATCAATCGGAGTATGATCATAAGTGGGAATCTGGGATGAAGACTGAAATTCCAGAATTCAAAGGAGGTATGCAGCCAGAAGGGTTCGTTGTAGATGGAAAAGAAAATTGGATTTGCAAATTGAAGAAGTCATTGTACGGACTTAAGCAGTCGTCTAAACAATGGTACAAGAGGTTTGACTCTTTTATGCTTTCACTTGGTTTTGATCGTAGTATCAAAGACGCTTGTGTGTACTTCAAGCATTTAAAGAATGGTAGATGAGTGTACCACTCTTGTACGTGGATGATATGTTGATTGCTTCCAAGGATAAAGCTGAAATCGATAGTTTAAAGCAAAAGCTAAAAACGGAATTCGAAATGAAAGACATTAGAGAAACAAAGAAAATTTTGGATATGAAATTACAAAGGGATAAAAAGCTAGGACTTTGAGCCTCACTCAAAAGGAGTACATTCAAAAGGTGCTTGCTCGGTTTAGCATGGAAGAGGCAAAGGCAATCAGCACATCTATGCCTTTGCACATACAGCTTTCTAGTAAAGGTTTTCCGATCTCAGAAAAGGACAAGGCTTATATGATGAAGGTCCCATATGCAAGTGCAGTTGGCAGCTTGTATAGTATGGTCTGCACTAGGCCTGACATTGCACAAGCGGTTGGATCGGTGAGTAGGTTCATGGAAAATCCAGGAAAGACGCATTGAGAAGCAGTGAAGTGTATCTTCAGATACCTTAGAGGAACTCCAAACCATAGACTTGTCTATGGCGGCAGAGGAAGAGATTTCAGCTTGGTTGGATTTTGTGATTCCGACTATGCCAGTGATAGAGATCGAAGGAAGTCAACCTCCGGATATGTGTTTACCATTGGTGGGACAACGATCAGTTGAAGAGCGAGGTTGCAGACGATTGTGGCTTTGTCCACTACAGAGGCAGAGCTCATAGCTGCGGTTGAAGCAGCTAAGGAGGCGCTTTATTTGAGGCGACTGTTGTGTGATTTGGGCTTCGTATATGAAGGAGTAAATGTGTACTGTGACAGTCAGAGTGCAATTCACTTAGATCTGACGTTCAGCTCAAGCACGAAGCATATTGAGGTGAGAGAGTCGTTCCTTGTCTCGATGAGTGAAGAGAAGCTAGTTCGTCTTTAGAAAGTTCACACAAAGGAGAATGCAGCAGACATGTTTACCAAGTCGTTGCCTATTGCTAAGTTTGAGCATTGCTCGGACTTGATTCGCTTAATGAAGTGCTAGGTGCCACGGGGTGGCACGGGAAGAGAATTGAGATGGTTTATGAAGACGTTTGTTTTCATGGTGGAGATTGATAGGTTCTATACGGACTGGATACTACAAACATTTTGTTGATGTGCGGTGGCCTTGCCGGAGTTCGTTGACAGAGTGTAATGGCATTGTCGAAGCTCATTGGGTAAGTATTCATTGCTTGGAGCATTAAGGTGTAGACGGAGCTAGATGGCTGGATGAAATATGGTAACAAGATGGAGATTGTTGGAATTATTAGCTCGATTCCATCAATGGCGGAGCTGATGATGTGGTGGAGGAAGAAGAAGCAACGAGAAGGTGGGGTCGATTCCATCGATAGCGGTGTTGATGTCGCATGGAGGAAGAAAAAGCAACGTAGGAGACGCGATGATTTCGTTCGGTAAAGCCATAACCCTAGCTCAGTTTTGCTGAACGAAATGGAAGTCACGGAACATGAAGGAAGAGGGATGAAGCTTTGGAGCGGTAAAATTTCTTTGCCGAACGAAACAGTTCGTTCGGTAATTTGAAAAATGACGGTTCAGATAGACAGCGAACCAAATGAGTGTTATGCCGAACCAAATGGCGCCGAACCAGATGCATGCCGAACAAAACCCTAGGGCTGCTATATAGCAGCTACCCCTCCTCATATCTTCACTCTATAAATAGGAAGTTTCTGGACAACAATGACAGCCGAAATTGAGAGCTAATTTCAGCCAATTTCAAAGTCATCCTAGAGAGCTGAAACTCCGCAGAATTTTGTCTGTATTGTAAATTCTTCTTATGTACAGCCTTCAAAAGTGAATCAATCTTGTAACTCTAATCTTTCAGTTTTGAGTGATTAATAAAATCTTCTCTCTCCAAGTGGACGTACATTGCCTAGCGGTAGTGGAACCACTATAAATACTGGTGTTATTTATTTTTCTGCGTTGCATTGGTCTGTGACTGCCTGTTCTGGTGTTAATCGTTTGTTTGTTCCGTCTCGCTACAATCACGATCCAGTTATTTTCCACTGCGTTGGGTTTTTTTCATTCTCTTAGACTGATCATCTGAAGGGATTTTCCCCAACAGCAGTGATATCTAACTCGTTGTCAACTGAACGAAGTACATAATCGTATGTGTTGACTTGTTTTTTGTTGTTGACTTAATCATATTAGGTGCTATGTGACAACATAAGTAGTGATAGGAGCTCTTATATATCTATGAAGAGTTACTTATAAGACCAGCAGCCTTCATTAGAAAAGTTATTTCACAAATATTTTTCACCAGAAACTTACTACAAGATCAAACCTCGTTTTAAGCCAATATATGGGCATTTTGAAAATACATATATACAGTTTTCAAAATGTGTACGAATTCAAAAATTATATATTTGCAGTTTCAAAATGCGCATGTATTGCTCTGAAAAAGAGACCCATGTTTGTATAAATTTCAAGTCAGGTCTATATTTAGGACCGTTATGGTAATGGTTACCATTACCGATATTGAAAAACCGTTACCATACCGGTTCTACCGGTAACCGAAAATGGATATCGTTGGTTTACCATTACTGTTGGTAAAACTGTCATTGATATACCGATAGATTGGTATATCGATGGTCGGTAACAGTAAATTTACCAATAGATAAAGACATCAAAAACGTGTTGTATTATTTTTTTGATAATGATAAAAACTAAATTAATTGTTAGTGATACTAAGTCCACTAATGCACACACACATATACTAAGGGTGTACACAACCCAAACTCGACCCAATCAATCCACGAAACCCAACCCACATAAACCTGATCCAACCCAACCTAGTTCGAATTGGATGTGGATTACAATTTGTAAACCATACTATATACAGGTCGAATATGATATTTTATTCAATCCAACTCTATTTTAACTCAACCCAACTCTATGTAACAAACTCATTCAATGTCAAACTATGTAAAATTGGAACAATCAACATCTAGAATATGCAGTGAATCAATTCTACGTGATATATTTTATAATGAAATAATAAAATAATTATAGTGAATCATCGGTTATATTTAATGTATTATGCTAGCTAAAATCCGCTATTTTGAGTTGAACATTTTAATATTTTATTTTAATTTTTTCCTTCAAATTCTCATTTTCGTATTAGGCTTATGTAACCCAATCCAATCCTACTAAACCCGATCAAATCCATACTTCAACCAAACTCATATCTAACCTCATATGGGGTCGGATACATGTTGAACTATCTTTAACACATACCTATATGGGTTGGGTGAAATATTTGATCCAACCCGACTCAACCCATACTTTGTGCATCCCTAATATATACATATGTATCAACACATTAATTTTATCAGTTGATATCAATAAATTACTTAATTCATCATAAGCTAGTTACGACTAAATGAAAGAATAGTTTGACTCATCTCAAAATCAATATTGAAAAACAAATTAAATGGAAAGAATTATCATAAATTAGACCACGAATATCTACGTAAAATCCGATAAACTTCTCCATTATTTGGATTAATTTTATAATAACATATTGAGATATATTTAGAATATATGATTAAGATATTATGATATATTTAGAATATATGATTAGATGTTATGAGTGATATATGATAAGGGAAATATCTTCGGAAGATTTCTTGCTATTTCCGCAATATATGATTAGATGTTATGAGTGGTATGTGATAAGGGAAATATCTTCGGAAGATTTCCTGCTGTTTCCGCAATATATGATTAGATGTTATGAGTGGTATGTGATAAGGGAAATATCTTCAGAAGATTTCCTGCTGTTTCAGATAGAGTCTTGGGTATGTATTATAAATAGGGATGCTGGTGATTAATAAAAATTCAAGCTGAGTTTTGCCAATTCTTCATGGTATCAGAGCCAGAGAACGATTTTTTTTTCAAGAATAATTTTCCATGCCTGGTGTTGAAGATCCACCACCTCCTCCACCGCCTAAAATTGAACCCAATTCCTCTTATTATCTCGGCCCACAAGATAGACCAGGAGACTTCATTACACCCACTCGACTCAAGGCTGATAATTATGACGACTGGGCGGCTGATATTCAGACGGCATTAGAAGCCCGACACAAGTTTGAATTTCTTGATGGCAGTATCCTTGCACCAGCGCCTCCCTGTACAAAGTCCGATTGGACCGCGATTAATGCTATGCTTATTTCTTGGATTTCGAATACTATCGATCCCGAGGTTAGGTCCTCTTTGTCGAAATTAAGGGAAGCTAAACCCTTTTGGGATCATCTCAAGCAACGTTTTTCCCAAACAAACGGACCTAGGGTTCAACAATTACGATCTTCAATTGCGCGATGTGAGCAGACAAAGACGATGCATGTTTCGGTTTACTATGGTAAATTGCACGCTTTGTGGCAAGAATTGGATCACCATGAACCTTTAATCTCTTGTTCTTGTTGTTCCTCGTGCTCGGCTGGCAGATTACATGAGGAACGACGAGCACAGGCCAAATTACACGATTTTTTGATGGGCCTTTGTTTTGAATTTTATGGTCCTTTGCGCACACATATCCTCTCTCAAGATCCTCTCCCTAATCTTGATCGAGCTTATCAATTAGTGTCACAAGAAGAACGTGTTCGTCAATCGAAGCGGGAAGTCGAGCAAAAGCCCTTTGAAGCAGTCGGTTTCGCTGTACATACAGGGGCTGGTTGGGGTCGAGGAACCTCTGGTAGACCGACGTGTTCTCAGTGCAAGAAGCAGGGCCATGAGGCCTCAAGTTGCAGGGCGAAATCCGTTTGTAGCCACTGCAAGAAAACAGGCCATGAGGTTAGCCGGTGTTAAGAGCTTCATGGATACCCCGATGGTTGGTTCAATGCCAGACGAGGCAGCTCCGTTGGGCAAGGTAGGGGGCAAGTACGAGCTAATGCGGCTGCTGGCAGCAGCTCCTCTATCGCATCCAATTCGTCGACGGTGTCAGCCTTGGGTCAATTGTTCACGAATGAGCAGTGGAAAGCTATTTCGGGCGTGATTGGTAATAGTAAAATTCTCGAAAATTGATTGAATGGTAAGTTTGATGATACTTCATGGATTATCGATACCCGAGCAACCCATCATGTTACAGGGCAACGTTCATGGTTATTTGACACACAAAATCTTGAGTGTTCTGTTGGTTTGCCTAATGGTGAAAAAGAAATGGCTACTTTGGTGGGATCCGTATGTGTGACGGACAAAATTACTCTCATCGGAGTACTTTATGTTATACGTCTAGTATACCAAAACAAAGAATAATCAAATATAAACCCGTCTCACAAGTTTATCAAATAGATTTCTACTACTCTAGAAGTTTGTATTAGTTAATTTAAATAATAGTTATGTCGTAATTAAATTACAACAACAAATTAACAACTATAGTAATAATAACTATAGTGCTAAATCAACCGTTATACTATTTAATGAAATAGTATACCACAGCAAGAAAAAGAAATATATATGTATATATAAATCTAACCGGTTGAACAGGGAAATTTCGCCTGAGGCTTGTCGTGACAATTTCCTTAAGACTTTATTTAAAGTCTCCAAGATACAACAGACGTAATCTGCACGAGATTGTAAAGAGTATGTCAACTTTGTGATATATTATTTAGAGCAGTAGAGAAGGAAGAAGCAGAAAAAATTAGATTGGAATGGAATGAGAATGTGATCAGTATTCTCTTCTATTTATAATTTCATCCGCACCCCTTCGAACAGTCGCGTCTGCCTGAAAGGTTGCACCCGTTGCCTTTCATTGATGTTGTTCATTAACGGGCCGCACCTGTTCGCTCCTGCCGCACCCGCTTCCGGCTGCGTCTGTTCGCCAAAAACCCGCGCCCGCTTCAGAAGTTGCACCCCCTCGGCCAATCCGCGTCCGTTTGAACAGAGTTGCACCTGTTCGTATAGCCTGCAACTGTCAGAAAGCCCGGCCCAGTTTTACAGTAAAAATATGATCATATTAGACCCGAACCCGGCCCGATTCGGTTCGGTTCGGACGGACGGCGGCGGCGGCGCGCGCGCGCGTGTGGTGGTGATGCATGATCTCCCTCCTCACAACGAAGCAAACATTTGGGTGCCCCAAGGCCCCAACCCCTTCATTAGGAAGCTATTATATACTTGGCTTTGTTTGTATATTTGGCGATGTGTGACAAGTGTATTTCATTTACACTTTGAATTCCAACAATCCCCCACATAAATGATAATATACTTTCCCCCCACACAAAGCAAAATATCACAGAGTACATATAGAATAATGCTTTATCGTGGATAAGTAGATATTTCACTTTAAACTTTCCCTAGTTAAAACTTATCGGATCTACTTGGCTAATCGGTGAATTATTTCATGTTGAACCGTCGGCCTTTATTGTATATCCAGACAATAAGCTTTACGAAGCATTGGTTCCCTTCTCATGCAATCTCTTGGTTGTGTTCATTTTGGTCCTGAACAAATTTGTTTGGTTCTGCGAGTGTTTATAGAAAATATAAACCTTTAATATTCTCATAGAGCCGACCCAGCTCACACTAACATAGGTGATCGCAACCATTAAGAGTATCCTACATATACTCCACTTGTTATATTCAAGATATGGTAATTATTAAAAAACATAGTTTTAACCTTTAAATACTTCTGTAGGCATGCATTTATATTATGCACCATAGGAATGGAGTTGGACTATGTCCAAGCAAATGCATCACATCTTGAGTTACTCAGAACTGGTTTGCCTATTGATCCTAGTTCTTGGGATCTCCAGTCGCTAGGATAGGTTTCCGTATAAGATAACTCTTGGTGGTTTAGGCTTTTAAACTCATTCCCCTCGATGCGCAGTCAATTTTCTCTCTTGATAAACCTTTAGTAAATGGATCCGCTAGGTTATCATTTGTTCTCACATAATCTATGGAAATAGTTCCATTTGAGAGTAACTGCCTAACTGTGTTATGGCATCGACGAATGTGTCATGACTTTCCATTATACACAAAGTTGTGCGCTCTGCTTAGCGCAGCTTGGTTATCACAGTGTATGCATATGGCCGGTTCAGGTTTAGGCCAAAATGGAATATCTTCTAAAAAATGACGAAGACATTGCTTCTTCGTCTGCTTTATTTAAAGCGATGAACTCCGATTCCATAGTGGATCGAGCTATGCATGTTTGTTTAGTAGATTTCCATGACACTGCTGTCTCTGCTAAGGTAAATACATAACCACTTGTTGATTTTGATTCCTCTGAATCAGCAATCCAGTTTGCATCATTATATCCTTCTAAGACGGCAGGATATTTTCCATAATGTAAGGAATAATTTGTGGTATTTTTTAAATATCCAAGCACTCTCATTAGTGCTTTCCAGTGTTTCTTTCCTGGATTGCTTGTATACCTGCTCAGTCGACTTACCGCGTAAGCGATATCTAGTCTAGTGCAATTCATGAGATACATTAAGCATCCTATTACACGAGAGTATTCCAATTGCATTACACTCTCATTAGTGTTTTTATGCAGTACTTCTGATGGATTAAAAAGTGTTCTCACTCCTTTAATTCCGTGGTCTTGGAATTTTTCAATCACTTTGTCTACATAGTGTGACTGAGACAATTCAATTCCATTAGGTATTCTTATTATTTTGATTTCCAAAATAACGTCTGCAACTCCTAAGTCTTTCATATCGAAATTGCTAATTAACATCTTCTTTATGGTCTCTATTACCTAAGTATTTGGACCAAATATTAACATATCGTCTACATATAAACAAATCATCACATATGATTGTCCAATTTGTTTATAATAAACACATTTATCACATTCATTTATACGAAAACCATTTCTCATCATGACACTATCAAATTTTGCGTGTCATTGTTTTGGAGCTTGTTTTAGTTCGTATAATGATTTTACTAATCTACAGACTTTGTTTTCATTTCCTTTGGAAACAAAACCTTCAGGTTGCTCCATGTAGATCTCCTCATCGAGATCTCCATTTAAGAATGCTGTCTTTACATCCATTTGATGAATTTCTAAATTATAGATCGATGCAATTGCTATTAGCATTCTTATAGAGGTTATTCGTGTTACCGACAAATATGTATCAGAGAAGTCTACTCCTTCATTTTGACGATATCCTTTGGCTACTAATCTGGCTTTATACTTATCGATAGAGCCATCTGCTTTTATTTTCTTTTTGAAAATCCATTTGCAGCCAATAGGTTTTATTCCAGGTGGAATATCAACAATTTCTCAAGTTTTATTACTTAGAATTGAATCAATCTCACTTTGGATTGCTTCTTTCCAACATGAAGATTCAAAAGATGACATTGCTTCCTTGTACGTTTGAGGTTCATGTTCTAACACATACGTGAAAAAATCCGAACCAAATGTCTTGGAAGTTCTAGCCCTTACGCTTCTTCTTGGTTCAACTTCCTCAATCTCATGATGAGTTTCATCTTCATGTGAATTGCTTTATTCTTCTCTTGTCCTTTTAGGAACATTATTCCCTTCATTCCTTTTGTGCGGAAACACGTCTTCAAAGAATGAGGCATCTCTTGATTCCATGATTGTATTTACATGAACATCAGCTATATCAGACTTGAATACCAAAAATCTGTAGGCACTGCTATTTTGGGCTGGCCCTAGATAGTAACAATCTACTATTTTTGGTCCAAGTTTGACTTTCTTGGAAGGCGGAACTGGAACTTTTGCCAAGCACCCCCACACTTTGAGGTATTTAAAACTTGGTTTGTGTCCTTTCCATAACTCATATGGAATTGTTCATGTTTTATTGTGAGGTACTTTGTTTAATATGTGATTAGACATATTTAAGGCTTCCCCCCACAAGTTCGTCGGTAGATCAGATGTTAAAAGCATGGCATTAATTATGTCTTTCAACGTTCTGTTCTTCCTTTCGGCTACACTATTTTGTTGTGGTGAATATGAAGCTGTTGTTTGATGAATTATACCATTTTCGACACAGAACTGTTCAAACGGTGATTCATATTCTCCACCTCGATAAGATCTCAATATCTTGATCTTTTTATTTAACTGATTTTCTACCTCAGCCTTGTACTTTATAAATGATGTAATTACTTCATCTTTACTATTCAAAAGATATACATAGCAATATCGCGTATAATCGTCAATAAACGTGATAAAGTACTTTTTCTCACCTCTTGTAGGTAATGATTTAAAATCATATAAATCTGTATGAACCAAACCTAGTTGTTCGGTGTTTCTATCAACATATTGAAATGGTTTTTTAACCATTTTTGCTTCTACACATGTCTCACATTTGTAGTTCTTATCTACTTGGAATTAATCCCAAGTTTGATAATGTTTTCATTTTTCGGAAATTTACGTGTCCTAATCTATCATGCCATAGTAAAATTTCATGCTCATGCAAGTAAGAAACTTCAATTTTATTAATAGCACAATCAGAATACATAGTTTTATTGCCGATAACGGCTACATTTGCCTTAAATAGGCCATCACATATATATCCCCTTCCGATATACATTCCAGCTTTGGACAGAACCATCTTGTCTGACTCGAACACCATTTTGAATCCTTTCTTTGATAGTACTGAACCAGAGATCATATTCTTGCGTATGTCTGGAACGTGGAGCACGTCATTCAACTTGACAGTTTTTCCAGAAGTAAACTTGAAGATTACTGTGCCGCTGCCTTCGATCATGGAAACAGCAAAATTACCCATGTAGAGTTTTTCTTCCCGATCGAATTTCTGATATGTTGAAAACATGGATTTATCAGAGCAGACATGACAAGTAGCTCCTGTGTTCACCCACCATTGGTTAGGATTCTGAACCAAATTGCATTCAGATATAATTGCTGAAAAGTTGGACTCGTCCACTTCCATGTTGTCAACTACGTTTGCCTCTGAGTTGCGTTCCTTTTTGTGTCTGCAATCTCTAGCGGCGTGTCCCATTTTGCCACAAACCCAACATTCACCATTAAACTTCTTGGTCTTATTATCTTTGGGTTTGTTTTCAGGAGCTTTCATCTTCTTTGAGAAGTTCATTTTGTTGAAGTGGCCTTTATTCTTGTTCTTCGACCCTTCTGTTACCAACACCTCCTCGCTTTGTTTGGTAATTTCGTGGTTATGTGCCTCAATCTTTAATCGTACGATGAGGTCCTGCAAAGAAATCTCTTTCTTTTTATGCTTTAGACAGTGGCGGTAGTCTCTCCATGATGGCGGCAATTTTCCCGTGATGGCTTCAACCAAAAACGATTCTCCAACCTTATGACCTTCCGCTTCGAGTTCATGAATGATGATTTGCAGTTCATGCAGTTGAGCAGTCACCGGTTTGGAGTCGACCATCTTGTAGTCCATGAATTTGTCTACAATGAATTTCTTAAGACTGATATTCTGCGTCTTGTACTTCGTGGCAAGCGCATTTCAGAGTGCTTTTGCTGTCTTTAGAGGTTGATATACTTTGTATAGCACCTTGTCGAGACAATTCAGAATATAATTTCTGCATAGGAAATCGGAATGCTTCCACGTAGCAACATCTGATTCCTTGCCTGGTGCAGGAATCGGTTCCTCCTTCTCGAGATACCGTTGCAGACCGAGTGTGGTGAGATAGAATAACATCTTATTATGCCATGTTAAAAAGTCGTCACCATCTCCTTTAAAAGGATCGGGCCTGTTGTGTGTAGTAGCCTTTGTTGAGAGCTCTACTGTTGCCATCTCTGTTTTAGTTAAAACAGGAAAGTCTTAAGATATTATACGTCTAGTATACCAAAACAAAGAATAATCAAATATAAACTCATCTCACAAGTTTATCAAACAAATTTCTACTACTCTAGAAGTCTGTATTAGTTAATTTAAATAATAGTTATGTCGTAATTAAATTACAACAACAAATTAACAACTATAGTAATAATAACTATAGTGCTAAATCAACCGTTATACTATTTAATGAAATAGTATACCACAGAAAGAAAAAGAAATATATATGTATATATAAATCTAACCGGTTGAAGAGGGAAATTCCGTCTGAGGCTTGTCGTGACAATTTCCTTAAGACTTTATTTAAAGTTTCCCAAGATACAACAGACGTAATCTGCACGAGATTGTAAAGAGTATGTCAACTATGTGATATATTATTTAGAGCAGTAGAGAAGGAAGAAGCAGAAGAAATTAGATTGGAATGGAATGAGAATGTGATCAGTATTCTCTTCTATTTATAATTTCGTCCGCACCCCTTCGAACAGTCGCGTCTGCCTGAAAGGTTGCACCCGTTGCCTTTCATTGCTGCTGTTCATTAACGGGCCGCACCCGTTCGCTCCTGCTGCACCCGTTCGCGTCTAACGGGTCGCACCCGCTTCCGGCTGCGTCTGTTCGCCAAAAACCCGCGCCCGCTTCAGAAGTCGCACCCCCTCGGTCAATCCGCGTCCGTTTGAACAGATTCGCACATGTTCGTATAGCCTGCAACTGTCAGAAAGCCTGATCCAGTTTTACAGTAAAAATAGGATCATATTAGATCCGAACCCGGCCCGGCCCGGTTCGGTTCGGTCGGACGGACGGCGGCGGCGGCGCGCGCGCATGTGTGGTGGTGATGTATGATCTCCCTTCTCACAACGAAGCAAACATTTGGATGCCCCAAGACCCCAACCCCTTCATTAGGAAGCTATTAATATACTTGGATTTGTTTGTATATTTTACAATGTGGGACAAGTGTATTTCATTTACACTTTGAATTCCAACACTTTATGTTCCAAACTTAAGTTGCAATTTAATTTCTGTTTCTCAATTTAATGATGATTTACGAACTGTTGTCCAATTTGATTCTCATACTTGTGCTATACATGACCAAACGAAGAAGCTGATTGGAACGGGAGTTAGGAGAGATGGACTGTACTACTTTAGCAAACCGAAATTTGTGTCAACAGTTGAAGCAACATCAAATTTGGAGTTGTGGCATCATCGGCTCGGGCATCCTTCCGAAAAAGTAGTTAAGTTAATTCCTCACGTCAAAAATAATAAAGATAGTTTAGATAAAGGGTGTGAAGTATGTATGCGTGCTAAACATCCTAGAGACAAGTTTTATTTAAATGACAATAAAGCTTCTAGAATTTTTGAGAAAATACATTGTGATTTGTGGGGTTCGTATCGACACGTTTCGTTGTGTGGGGCCCATTATTTTTTGACAATAGTCGATGATTTTTCGAGAGCAGTTTGGATTTATTTGTTGGTTGACAAATTAAAGGTGTTTCAAATGTTTATGTCCTTTGTTGCTATGGTCGATAGGCAATTTTCTCAAACAATTAAGGTCGTTCAAAGTGATAATGGAACTGAATTTAATTGTTTGATTGATTATTTTAATGCAACTGCAATTTTGTTTCAAACTTCGTGTGGGTACTCGACAACAAAATGGGAGAGTTGAAAGGAAACATAAATATATTTTGAATGTGGGTAGGGCATTACACTTTCAAGCAAACTTGCCTATTTATTTTTGGGGTGAATGTGTTCTTGCTGCCGCTCATTTAATTAATCGTACAGCCTCTTCCATGTTACAAAATAAAACACATTTTGAGATAATTTTTGGTAAACCATCCTCTTTTGGTACTATTCGAACATTTGGGTGCTTGTGCTTTGCTCATAATCAAAAGACTAAGGGAGATAAATTTGCAAGTCGGAGTCGAAAGTGTATTTTTTTGGGTTACCCGTTCAGTAAGAAGGGGTGGAAATTATTTGATCTTTGATACAAAGGAATTTTTCGTGTCTAGAGATGTGAAATTTATAGAGGAGGTATTCCCGTTTGGGTGTTCGGAAGATGTTAATATAATATCTAGTGAGAATAATGATCATGATATTCATCAAGATTTTGCTGAAATAATTTATGAAGATGACCGTGGTCTTCGGGAAAAGTTTCCAAATGTTCTGTATCGAGATTTTGTGACACATACGGTTTTTGCTAATGGTCCATCTTCTGATTCCCCTCCTTCCAATCACTCCTCAGGTACTCCTTGTCCTCTAGCACATTACATAAATTGTGACAATTTTTCTCTAAATTATCGTTCTACTCCTTCCAATCATTCTTCAACCATAATTAAGGTTAAGGACCCTAAATCATTTAAAAAAGCCATGAAATCCGATGAGTGGCGCCGTTCCATGAAGGATGAGATACGGGGTCTAGAAGACAACGACAAGGCTCAATTTGATTTTCTTCTCTCCAAGTTGTGCATTTTTGAATCTCATGCTCCAACTTGAGGGGGTATTGAAATATATTTAGAATATATGATTAAGATATTATGATATATTTGGAATACATGATTAGATGTTATGAGTGGTATGTGATAAGGGAAATATCTTCGGAAGATTTCCTGCTGTTTCCGCAATATATGATTAGATGTTATGAGTGGTATGTGATAAGAGAAATATCTTCGGAAGATTTCCTGCTGTTTCAGATAGAGTCTTGGGTATGTATTATAAATAGGGATGCTGGTGATTAATAAAAATTCAAGCTGAGTTTTGCCAATTCTTCATAACATAGTAGGATTAAAACCATCGGTAAATTTAACGTTACCACTGGTTTTGACATGTCCTTATCGTTGAATTTACCGTTATACCATACCGATAATGCTAATATACCGATAAATCTCAATATTGGTTACCAACTATTTTGTGATGGTATGGTACTGATATATTTACAGTTTAACATAAAAGACCAAGGTCTATTCTTGCAATAAGTTTTTCCAGGCCTATTAGTAAAACGAGTCTTATGAATTCGTCCAATTAGATGCAAGGGTAAAATGGCAATTGTTTAAAGTACTTTTTTTTAATCTTGTTTCTGTGGGAAGTACTGAGCACCAAACATTGCAGAAAGTTAAATATATAAAGTTACGTGGGTACGAATTATATTATAACATGATTAGTTCTATGAACAATTATACTACCGGGTAATTGGTTTCTAAAATTCCTTATATTGAAATGTTATTATGCTTGCAAGCAGGTGTATTGTCATCAGTTTTATCAAATTTACAAGTAAAATTCTGAAGTTAACTTTCTTGGCACTTGACAAACATGTTAGAAGGTGAGGAGGTAGTAACATGTTTATTTAATGGGTTTTATTACCCATTCTGTGATGATTTATCTAGAGAAGATACATGATAATTTTCTGGTATACCTAGGCTACATTGTTATACGTCCTTACAGTTCTTTTATGGATCAATTTTATTTGGAGAAATACATAGTAATTTTATTTGGAGAAGATGCACTTGATAAAATCTACTTGCAGTTCTTTTATGCATCAATGCAGTGATATCTGATTTGTTGTCAACTGAACAAAGCACATAATCATAAGTGTTGACTTGTTCTTTTTCGTTGGTCATCGGTGGTGAATTCGAGGTGACATATGGTTTTATTATCTTTTATTTCCAATATGGGGGAATCTATCTTCAATTGATTTTTTTTTTTCTTTTTTGGATTAGAATGAATGTATTCTCAAATAAGTTATCCTACTTATTTATTGAGCAATGCATGCATGCTTGTTGAATTGGTAGAAGAACCTGTTTCAGAGTCAGTCTAAGCTTTCATCTACTCATCGTAATGATTCCTAAAAGGCTAAAATGTCTTATCAAGTATGACAAACACGTACAAGTAATTCACAACTAAAATGTTGTTACTGAAGTATAAATGTAGATATTTGCATTTAAATCCATCTTTGCAGTCATACGGTGGTAATATGTGTTTACATACTTTTGTTTTCCATGTTTATTTATCATACCACTTTCCGGTATTTTTGTTTGTTTTACTGAAAAACCGTAATAGTTCAAAATGTTTTGTTTACTTATATGATCTGTCATCTACTGCCTGAGACTGAATAATTAGAACATCTTTCTTTGCTATTTTTATTTTGTTAATCACATAATGCGCAATGCAGGACCTTTTTGACTGTAAATATGCTGAAACTTGGATGCAGCATCGAATGCTGTTATAATTAGTTATTCTGATAATAATAGCTCAACGTATGGTTTTCCTATGAGCATTGCTGCAATATCTGAATCAAGCCATGGAAAAAAAGCTCATGGTCATGCTTGCCAGGTATGTATTAATAAATTGACAACTTTGAATTGTACATTGAGAGCTTGGCTGGCCTTGAAAGAACAAAGAAACATGTATAGGTAACTTAAAGTAATAATATAGGTAACTTGAAAAAGGTGGATGGATATCACTATCATCCTCTCATCTCTAAACACATCGGAATGTCCAGTCGAAAAAAAAAAATCCAATGATGAGTGTGAGTGCGTATGTAGTTTACAAAGTGGTCGTGGCAATAAAAGTCAACAATGAGTGCGAGTGCGTACGTAGTTTACAAATGGCCGTGGACTACGCTTGAATGTGTCATACCTTTGAGGATATCTGTGTCATTGTTAGATAAGTTATGTTAATTGGTGGAAATGGATTATTATTTTCAAGGGAAAAATTTACACAAAATTTTAAGCTTGATAAGTTTTGGTGGTATCCTTTATCCCTTCGATATATTGCTGATTTAGTTCTTCAGTAAATTAGGAAAGTATTATAGTAATCAATTGCTCTTCTTTGGAAGGCACTGGGCATGTTATATTATAAGTTGGTTAGTTCATAATGTGCTATTGCCTATTTACATCATTTTTGTTTTAATTTTGTATCACATAAAAAATACATTATCAGTTCTTAATGCACAACCAATTGGTTGGTGTACTTAATAGTGCCCTTATTTTATTATTTTACTTCTTCCTCCACTGTCTACAAAATCTTGATCAATTTACTTGATAGTGACCTCTCTTCTCCATACCGTAGCTCTAATGATTACTGAACCCATCTAACTAAACCACGATCAAAACTGCTCTACATCCAAATCAGATTTGTGTGTTGAAAGGGTAAACCAAAATTTTACATTTTGACTTTTTTGACATGTTTTTTGTGTGCCAATATCTAATTTAATAATATTGATTCTACTTGTATGATCCTATACCCATCTATTGGATAGTCTTTTTTTCTAAAAAAGGAATTATTTTGATATTGTCTTGTCAAAAAAACTTATTGCGAAAGTGGACTTCATTGAAAACTTGTTACAAAATTAGACCTGGTTTTCACCAAGTCAGAATTTGTACGTTCTCACTTTTAAAGTGCGCATGTACATATTTGCAATTTGTACATGCACACTCTTAAAGTGCGCGTGAACATTAATGTACACACACATATGTGTACACACACATACACACACATTTGCATACACACATACACACACATACACACACAAACACACAGACACACACAGACACACATGGTATATTCTCATTTTAATGTGCACATATACAAAAGGTTGATGTGTTGAAACATATTTTCGTAATAAGTTTATTTGGCAAGTCTATATCTAAAATTTGTCCTCTAAAAAAAACAACACAAATGAAACATTACTATTGAAGTTTTGATATAAATCGTGAAATTTTTGGGTTTGAATATGATATTCAGCTCCAATAGGATTTGAATGTGATAATTAGTCTGCATCAATTTTTATTTTTAAAATATAACATTTTGACTAAGAATGTGTATATTGATTTACAAGGAAAGTTAGTCTCTATGCAACATAAAGTCAATAGATATGATGAGTGCTAGTAATTTATTTTACTGCTGCAGTTAAATTAATAAGTCATATTATACTTGACAAAATATTTAATTTATTTTACACTTATGTTGTGCGCGCGCGGGGGCAAGGATGTGCGCGCGCGTGTGCATGTGTGTACACACTATTATATTGACCGAATTGGCATTTGCACACATTTTTAAAATTAAAATTCTATTGCATGTTTTGGTTTATCTAATTAATAAAATAATATTGGCACTACTCCTTTGATTGTTTACCCATCTAGGAAATAATGTCTTTAATATCAACTCAAATGGACCATTACGTTTAATTTAATAATGACAGTTTTGGGTTTGAATATGATGTAGCCAGTATTACTAATTTATCTAACTAATAAAATGAACATTCACTCCTCAGTCTTTGCCAAATGCAAGATCTGGCACCATTGCTCCAGCAACCAGTATCCCCCTTTCAAAATCGCGACCACCACTACTCTCCATCCAAGTCTGATATGTGACTTGAAAGGGTAAGCCAATTTTATGTTTTATTTTTTTGGCAGGTCTTTTTTTTTTTGGTTTATATCTAGTCTAACAACATCGAGTATTCTACTTATATGATTATATATCCATCTATGAAATAGTATCTTTTTTTTCTTAAAAAAAATCAACTCAAATGAAATGTTATTGTAAATGTAAATCATGAAATTAATGGGTTTGAATATGTTATTCAACTCAAATGGGATTGGAATTTGATAATTATTCTGCGTCAAATTTTGTTTCTAAAACATATCATTTTGACTAAGAATCCGTATATTGATTTATAAGGAAAGTTGGTTTTCTATGTAATAAAAAGTCACTCAATATGATAAATTGATACTCGCGCTGCATCAATATTTTTCATTCAAACATATCATTTTTGACAAAAATTCTATATAGTAAAATGCCAGCATATATGATTAATTTGATTATGCTGCATCAATATTTTTCTTTCAAACATACCATTTTGACAAAGAATCTGTATAATCATAAGCAGTATGAACCTATAGAACGGATCCTGTTCAAGTAAGTTCCCGCTGCTTTATTCAACAGTCTGATATTTATACTGGTGTTTTCTGCAATATCAGGACAATCATTTAACGTGTTTTTTTGTTAATCTTGTTTTTGCGCGGTATTCAGTATCAGAATATTGCAGAAAATAAATTATATAAATTTAACATGGATATAAATTATAATATTGCAAGATTAATTTAACGAACAATTATACCGCAGAAAGATCTGTTCCTTTTCATTATTTCAAAATTATAAATTTTGATATATAAGTAGTGTCCGTTTTGTTTCTTGCCTTCATTAAATTCGTGAAGCAAGAGAGTAGATGTTTGTCAACTTGTTCTTATTATTTAGTTTCCCAGCCTCTTTTACATGTGCACTGAGCAACATCCTTGACTTATTTATAACGTACTTTAGTGTTCGACAAGATGTATTTCTGAAGTTTGGCTAGATGGAGAAAATCGTTGAACAATTAATTTGCATAAATTGTGTTTGTGGATTTTGGTAATTTTGATGAGTATAACTGATTAAAATCAAAAGGCAATATAAAATATAATATAATATAATACTAACATTCATATTTTTGTTTGATTAATATTGAGTCCCAATTTGATGTTCCTTAAGTGGTGATTTATGCAACAACTTCAATCTGAAATTACATGAAGCTGTACAATCACGTAACTAATGGTCCTAAAGTTTATTAAACTTGCCTGCTATTTTCCATTGTAGAATGTCTAGTTTGTCAGGGAACGTCTAATTTGCTGCTGTAAAACCATAGAATTTAGTCGTAAAGATTGCAATGAGAATAACAGCAACTAGCGAGTTGTTTCTTTCTTTCTTTTTTCTTATATTTTTTACTTTTGTTATTATTATTATTATTATTTTAAATGGCTTCGTAGGGTAGAATTTATAATTGTTAACCTTTTCTATGATAAGCACTAGATTTATCAGGTTGGTAGAACAAATTTTTGCATCATGATTCACACTTGTTATATAGTAGGGTGGTACTTTTGTCAACTGACCTTCATAGTTCAGTATTTATACAACTAATCTGATTGTTAAGCATGACTTTTATATGGAGTAAGAGCACTATTTAGTGAAATAAAGTTCTTTTTGTTTGTCTACAGATTGTTCTGCGGATTTCAAAAGGTACCCTCAACTATATAACCTCATCTCAAAACTTAGAAAGGTAACCGTTAGAAGCTAACTTTTATTTAGGTAATGGCTATATTCTGGTTATGAAAGGCATGGCGTGTTTCCAGAGGCAAGGCATTGGGTACCGGCGCGAAAAGGTACGACTTTTTGATGTTTTTTTTATTTTATTTATTTATTTTTTTAACCTTTCATAATCTAGAAATGCATAAAGATTGATTTATTCCATAATTCGTTTTGCTCTAAGACAATAATATAATGTAATTGACACACAAAATATAATTCTTTTTTATTTAATATTCTCAAAGCAAATTGTAATATAAAATCTATAATCTATACACACACAAAAATATTGATGTTTGGATGTATTATATATTATCCCCATAATATGATATAATAACCTTTTATAATCCATAATATGATGTTCGTATGTATAATATATTTAATCCATATTATTATGATGCTTGAATGTATTAAAATATATCTTATATATATATATATATATATATATATATCTTATACACACACACACACACACACACACACACACAATTACTGGATTTGATACCGTTGTATGATACGTTAGCCGATGACATAAATTACCATTGTTTTGCAGGAGACAAAAGCAAGTAAAAGTTGAAGTGTTTTCGTAGCGAATAGGTCGTTACACTTTGAAGAGCATACATATATGAGATTTACATAGCCCTTTTGTCGAGAGACCCTAAGGGGTTTTTCATCAATATTGATTTACTTTTATACTTATGTTGCTTGTATTGAATTTTGATTAAAATATTTGTGTGATTTATTGGTTGTTTGTGAAAGTGTCATTATGGTTATTATCTTTATATCGACATTTACGAAATCTCCTTTTTCAATCTTTGTTAGTTGCTTTTGTGCTTGTGTATGCATCACTAAGTATTTGGTCATGCTTTTGCGCTTTTAAATTGTTGTTTGAACAAAGTTTTGATGGCTTGGAAAAAGTTATAAAACCTAGCTTCAAAGATTTTAAAAGTTAGAAAGGTTTTGGTCACGTTTTTGTAGTTTGAAAGTTAAGTTTTAAAACTACTTTTAATTGGGTTTTGTTAACTTCAAATTCTCTAAATTTTTGTGAAAGCATACTAGACTCATAGTATGTTGTTTAAAATTAAAATATAGGATTCATACTTTATAAAATTGTGGAGAAAATTCCAATTTAAAAAGAATCGATTTAAAAGAATTTTCCGTACTTTTTTTAGCTGCAGTTTTGCGGCACTATTTCCAACTTTTATGAAAATGTTCTAAGCTTGATTTTTCTTCTTCAACCTTTTTGGAGCATCTTTTTAACCTATATTGAAGTGTTTTAAAAGTGGTTTGGAATTTATATAAATATTTAAAGAAGAAGTTTTTATAATGAAATGATTTTGAGTTTTAATATATATTAAACTTGAGATTTTCTTTTTGAGTAATATTTGAAAAGTGAGAAAGAATTCATGAATTATAGCACCTTTGTTATACTAAATGATTTCGTAAAGTTATTAAGAATATTTGTTTCTTGATTTAATAAGTGTTAATATTCTTAAATTATTAAAGGGTTTTTTTTATAAAGATAATAATTAGTTTGAGTGGTCATGTAGAAATTACTTATACTTGTCACTAAACTTCGAGGTAGGTAAACTCCTACCATCTCGAAAGTTAGTAGTGTATGTCGAGTTAAGGTTTAAGGGGTAGTGGTACCCTAACTTGTCTAGCTTTTTTATCAACCAAGAGATAGTTTAAGTTTAAAATTGAAGAGTAGTGATATGTGTAAGAGTGGTGATTTCTGTATATCCATTTGATTTGTTAATATGAAGTTGATTTATAAATAATATTTTATAAATGAAAAAGATTTTAAAATGATTGTTTTAAAGATAAAGCCGAGTGTTATTGGTTTTGGGTTTATAGTAAATAATGTTTTAATGATATTTGTTTTTAACCCTTCTTTTGATACACTTAAAAATATAATTAGCTCTTTAAAGGAATATTTTAAAGAAGTGTTTTTAAAGTATTTTACAAATATTTATGATGTGAAAATCAAGCACAAGTGTGAGTCGAATGTTTTAAAATGTTTAAAAGTTTGATTTGGTTCAAGGAAATGATTTAGTCTTATCCTTAATACCAAACATCGAGAAAGTAGATTCGTTACTATCTATGAGATTTAAAAACCAGAGTGTTTAGGCAGGGCCAGTAGCAACTAGTGCCTTGATTTACCTTGCTTCAATTTTAAGCGAGGGATAGTACGAGGAGGAAATCGAAGTTTGGTGATAACGGTAAGAAATTGAATTTTCATAAGCGATATCACTTATATGGAAAGGATTTAGATATATACTTAACAGTAAATGTCGAGGTATGAAAACTCATCTCTATCTCGAAAGTTAAGAATGCACGTCGAGGCAGAGTCTGAAAGGCAACAATGCCCTAACTTGTCCGGCTTCATTGTTAACTGAGGGATAGTACAAGTTTGAAAATGACGAGTGGTGATAAGTGTATGAGATTTAATTTCCATATACGATCATTTTTATTATTTTTGATAGTTGATTTATTGACCATCGATATCCTTCTTTGAGTTCCGTCAATTTAAGACGATTTATTGCTCGTTTGTGGGCATTGATATCCTTTATCAAAAATGACTAAAACCAAAGAGTGGGTGAAAGCTAAGCTATGTGGGGTTGATCCCATTAGGATATTCACACAAATACTCTGGAGTGGTTTTGGTTGTATGCGCACAGAGATATAAAATACTCAGATACTCGGTAAGGTTGGTAGGGTCCGGCTTAGACATGTTCGAGAGCCATCGTAGTCTTCGAATATATTTTCTAGAGGTATACTTTCGGTAAGGGGGTGCACCCTCCTAGTCATTGTTCTCTTCTCTATGTTTAATTATTTATGTCCATTCTTTAAGTTTGGATTTTGTTCTGATTTATTTCCATCCTTTTATATATGAATGTTGTTCTTGCGAGGTAAAATCTGTTCCATGTTTGGTGGCGTGGTCTCACGGATTATTATATGTTCATCATATTTCTTGAGTTTTCTTACGCTGGTTTTTCAGACTGATTCGGGTGTTATTTTATTATAGTGCTTGGGTCAGATCGAATATTTTTTCAAGTTGTCGTTGGTGGACATGGAGATCATAGAGGAGAGCTAGATGTTCAACTACCGTAGTATTTTTAATTTCTATTTTACTATTATATATACCCATCAGCAAGTGTAAGGTTAGGGAATTATAACTATCCAAGCTGATGAGGTTTGTTTTTAACTTTGATGTACCATGTATTTTACAGTGACAACTTTTACTATTTTTATTATATTATATGCTATCGTTCCGCCGTGAGATTCTATTTCCCCTATTTATTTTCTTTTATTTTACACTAACAATTTGTCTTTTCGACACTTTGATGCTCGACATTTGAATACCATGGATCTATTAAGTGATGACTTTTGACGGTCGAAAAGGTGGGTCGTTACAAAACCTCATGGTATCGACCCATTTACTTATGAGTTTTCTTGAGTTTCAACTCTTTCATTCTTTTGATCGTATTTCCAAGTACTCGAGTCGCTTTGTCTTCAGTTTGACCTTCTACTTCGGGTTAAATTCTGCTTGGTTAAAAACCCGATTAACATGACCAAAGTCGCCTTGGAACTCCACTTTTTCCTTCCTCTTTAATTTATAAAACTTTCTGTTGAAAATATTTCAAAAATCCGTGGCCATTTGAAAAACTCGAGCCAAGCCCCGGTAGCACTCAAAGCTAACCGAGAGAAAGCAGTGCAAGACAAAACCTGAGTCAAAGCTTGAGCCTTCCCTTGAAAATTCCTGAGCATGCTTCGAGTTTTTCCTAAGTTTGCCAAGTACAAGTCCATATGTTATGTTGTGTTAAATTTTTTGAAATATCTTCCTAAATCTTAGTACGTCAACGATCACTACAAGAAATAATAATTTTACAATGGTGAATAAACGATATGAAAACACTTTAACAACTTATATGTTGCCGTTGTCATATCCATAGTTGCATAAAATAAGTTTTTTCTACAATGTTTATTTATTATTGCATCAACCTTTGTAGATGGTATATTTGCAACTCTTTCCAATTAACGTATATATTTCATATACCAATAAGAGATATTTTTCACCTGATTTCAAAACATAACAATTATTGTTTCTACAACGTAATATAAACATCATGGAAACTTTTTTTTACTTTGATCATAGAACGTTGTATTTTACATGGTTTAAAATGAGTTACGTTCATATTTTACACAGCAATTTTAAAATATTGTAAACAAGTTTAATATAATTTCTGCTAAATGTTGTTTTTGTTGTTTCAACCATGTTTAAGACTTGTAGGAATTATTTTAACAACCTTTTCTATTTATCGTTAAAATAATATTTACAACATTTTGCAAGAGTAGTACACATATTTCACATAACATTCCACGAACATGGTAAATATCATCTTTTAACAATAATTTACATATATAATGTAATATTCACCACTGTTTGCAAATATCATTAATGTAAGTAAAACATTATATAACTGTTTATAAATGGTACCTGAACTATTCTTAACATGGTACCTGAACTGCTCGAGTATGCTCTGGATTGATCATGGTGTATGCTCTGTACTGCTCTCAAAGTGGGTATGTGCCATACAGCCATGACTCTATTTGCTCCTGAACTGCTCTGAATAGCTTTGTTCTCATCCTATAAGCTTTCCCTGCAGCATAATTAAGCATTTATTGATGGTTTGTGTTTTCATTTAATTTGGAACAATTATTATTTCCTTTGTAGTATATATTAAAATCTGGTACAAAATAATTTTGTTCAATATTGTGTATGTTTATTATTATATTTCTCAAGACTGTCGACTTTGCAAATATTGTTTACTCAATAGGCATATATTGCTACATACATACATTCATGCATTATATATATGTTTGTGCGCGTGTGTTTATATACATATACATATATATATATATACATATATATATGTATGTATGTATGTATATATATATGTATATAAACACACGCGCACAAACATTTATAATATATATATATAGCTAGGGCTGAACCGGTTCACAAATCAACCGTATAACCGCAAAAAATGACCATTCCATACCGCTAAAATCATAGTCAAACGGTTGTCGTTTGACTACTAACGGTGCAGTTCTTCTCACCGTAAGATGCGAAAGCGGAAATTGCGACAAAAATCAAAACCGATGGCCTACCGTACTGCATGTAATTTTGTACCATTGTTGAAAAAATTAGGGTTACTGGTATATTAATTTGTGCCGTTGGAATAAAGAAGAATGATCTCAGCCATTGAACTCTATGCTATATATTCTATGTTGAGGGTTACTTCCTCAAATCATTGCCGATCATGCTTTCTCTTTTAGCATCTCTCTCCAACCCATCTCAAGTTTCTCAACAGCCTATCATCCAAGTACAACCAGAAATTGATGGTAAGTTTTCAACTTTATTTGCTACTTTCTCTTTAAATTGTTCATTTGGAGTGATTTTCTGTTTAATTTTAACTTTTAGTTACGCAAGTTATCAGTTGTAATTTTGTGAGTCTAGTTTCTTTAATTCCTAATAGCAATTTGTTGAAGCGGTAAACTTTGATTGTTACTTTAGTTTCTGAAGTAGTAATTTGGTAAAGTAAATAATTGTCTATGGTAAGATTTTTGTGTGGGTGCATATAACTAAAAACTAATTTGTATAACGATGACAACATTTATGCAATAGCATTAATAAATACATTAATGACCATTTCCTCTTTAATTCTTAAATCTTATAGGTTGCTTGCTATTACGGTTATTGCCAATTTGCCACTATGTAAAGTATTAATGTTGAAGATTCAAGAATTGCTAATATGTCAAGTATTTATGAAAATATTGTAAACCCATTATAAAGCAGGATTGCAAATATGCCAAGGATTAATGACCATTAATGCCAATATGGTTTGATTGTAATTCATGATAGAAAAATGTTAATTTTTTTGGACTGCATTCATCGATACTTATCTGCATTTATGATAGAAAATGTTAATTTTTTGACTCAAAATAAATAAACTGTTAAAAAAATTATCTGCATTCATCGGTTTTTGTTTATAGTTCATAATAGGCAAGGTGTTAATTATTTTTTTTCATACTTTGTGACTTAGGAATGGATATAATTACTGAACAGAATTCCTCTGTTCAAGTGCAAGGTCGGATATCTATTGAAGAACAAAATTCTCTTGTTATTCTAGAACAGAGTTCATCTGTTCCCAACTCTTCTCTATAGGTAAATCCTAAAACAAGGTCTAGTAAGAAACGTAAATCTTGGATATGGGAACATGCCACTGAGTCTAAGGATGTCAATGGAAAAAGAATTGGCATTTGCAATACTTGTAAAACAGCATTACCTACCGTTTCCTGGAGACTTGACCAGGCAACTAAGTACTCGGCATTATCATACTGTCCGGCATTTATGGGTCATTCGGCATCCATATCATTCGGCTCAACTGGGTTGTTCGGCATCCCATTGCGATCAGCATCCAGGAGCGCTCGGCATCAAGAGACGTTCGGCATCTAGGAGCGCTCAACATCCAAGAAGCGTTCGGCATCCAGGAGCGCTCGGCATCCAAGAAGCGTTCGGCATCAAGAGACGTTCGGCATGGTATAACGTTTGGCATGTACAAACGTTCGGCATGGCTGAATTGTCCGTCATAAGATATTGTTTGGCCTAACTATTGTTCGGCCTAAGTTCATTCGGCCAAGATATGGTTCGGCCTTGATGGCGTTCGGCCAGTGTATCGTCCGGCCTAGGTTTTGTTCGGCATTCAGTTATCCAGTACAAATGGATGTTCGGTATTCAGAGTGCCTAGTCTCACCTCGTTCGGCATAAAGAAGGAAGCTCGACATTCTGTCATTCGGCCTATCTGGTTCGGCGCATAGGACTTGCACTATTTGGACCAAGTTATTCAGCTACCAGGCCCACCGGAGAAGTCCAACCCACCTTCGCCTATAAATAGAGAGGCAGGGGTACAGTGAAAGGGACTTTTTTCGGGAACACTGGGGAGACTCTACCGCTTTCAAGACTCATCCTCTTTACTTACCAATTGTATTCAAGTATTTGATCTGCGGATTGTATCTGTAATCAATCATCAAGTAAAGCAATAAAGTTTAACCTCAAAGTGGATGTAGGCAATTACGCTGAACCACTATAAATCCGGTGTTCTTACTTTCTGCATTCAAATTAGCATATTCTTCCTTGTTTAATTTATCTCCATCACTTATATCTCTACACAATCTTTCTCAACTAGGTTAGTGACCAATTTTGGTGCTAACACTTTGGTGCTTTCACTGAGAATTGAATTCTCAGACCTCAAGGATTTGCTTTGAAGCTACTGGATTGAATAAATCCCCCAATGAAGATCCGACTCATTCATAGGATGTCCGTTGATTCTACTCAGAGTTCATACCAATAACTCTACAATGGCAAGACCACGTACCAGATCAGCTTCTCATAATGCGGACGCCCACGAGACTGCTAGCATGCAACAAGCAGGACCTAGCAATCAGCAAGCAATTCCAGGTGCGGGGACTACCGTCCAGGACCAAATGCCGGTTGTCACCAGAATAGAGTTCAACGACTTGATGTGAGAACTCAGGGAAAGCAGGAGACAACTCGGAGAGCAGATGCAAGCTAACGCCAACCTCATGGCACAACTCACTCAACAACAGCACCAGAATGCTGGAGGCAATCCCGCTCCTTATTTCTCATCCGACAGCTCAACTTCCTCCGATGAACCTCCCAGGCGTAGACGCCGTAAGACTGAAACTGCGCGGGCAGGTGCTACTGTCCGAACAACTGGAGACCGTGACCAAGCCGGAGCTGGAAACTTAGGAACTGGAGTGCAGGTGGAGGCTGGAGGCCCAGACCATCAAAATGCTAACGATGTCGAACCTCAAGATGCACGTTTGGAAGATCGCCAGCAGAGGAGGCATCAGCATGATCAGTCACGTATAACTGACTCCAACCTTCCACCTTCCATACAAACACCAGACCTGACAGCCATGATCAGACAATTGATGAAAGAGAATCAAGACTTATCAAATGACGATTGGGGAGTATCCAGAAGTCATACTCCGGTCACAGACATTATTCTACAAGCAGCGTACCCCAGAAAGTTTAGCATGCCAACTATCCCGGCTTATGAAGGAAAGACTGATCCCAGACAGCATGTCATGAGGTACGAGTGGATGATGGATTCAGCTAGAGCAAATGATGCAACCAAGTGTAGATGCTTTCCAATTACTCTATCTGGGATTGCTACTATGTGGTTCACCCGACTTCCTCCATGGTCCGTATCCAGTTTTGAGGAGTTGGTGAAGAAGTTTATAGAACAGTTCAGGATACACACTACTCGTCCAAAGGACGTGATGTCTCTATCAAGTGTAATCCAGACTCCTGGGGAGTCATTGAAGGAGTATTTACAAAGATTCCATGTTGCGGCGACTGAAGTCATTAATCCTAATGATCATGCAATTTTAATGGTTGTGATGCGAGGTGTGGATCCAGATTCTGGGTTTGGAGACTGGCTGGCAGGAAAACCTTCGACTACGCTAGAGCGTTTTTACTCAAAGGCACACCAGTTCATAAGAAGAGAGGAAACCAGGTGGGTAAGGCGAGATAAGGCACCGGGACCTGCCCAGGAATCCGTAAAAAGCAACATTGCGGTGAAGCAGTCCGGAGACAACTCGGGAAAAGTCCAAGTCAATGTCCAGAACAAGCCCGGGCAGCCTAAGGAATCCAGAGGAAGAAGTCAAGGGAAGAAGAGAGAAGCGGGGAAGTGGAAGTCGAGAATTCCAAGCTACAACGAGTATACCCCGCTGAATGCATCTCTGGAGAACATTTACCTATCAACCTGCAATACCTTTCAATACAGAAAGCCACGTCCAAAGGAGTCAACCAAGGAACAAAAGCGAACTGGGAAATACTGCCGCTTCCATGAGACTTATGGGCACAATACAGAAGAGTGCAGACACCTACACGATGCTATAGAGAAGTTGATCAGGCAGAAAAAATTACAGGAGTTTGTGAAGGATCCACATGAAGGATGACAGGGAACATCCAACCCATGCCGTGCACCAGCTCCGCGTCATCCCGAGAAGCCTGCCCGGACTGTGGGTAGACTAGTCATAAACACGATCATCGGCGGACCCCACCCCACAGATAAGAATTGGCAAGAGATGGAGCGGTATGCTAGTTCCCTGAAGCATGCAGATTTCGAGTGTTGTTCCAACGTAGAGGATGGGACCCCTGCTAAGCAGCTGCGCGTGATGATAGACGATATAGTATTCAGAAACAGAGATGCTGACCAAGTGGAGGCTCCTACCATCGACCTGATGGTCATATCTGCGACAATCAGACCGGCTTATGTGAAAAGAATTTTGATTGATTGTGGAAGTTCTGTCAACATCATCTTTAAGAAGGCTTATGACCAGATGAAGTTGGAAACGAAGGATTTGAAACCGTCTAAAGCTCGTATACATGGCTTTAATGGCGCAGCGACCGATGCAGTGGGGTATATTGAGTTACCAGTTGAACTGGGACAAGGCGAACGTCGGAGGGTGCGAATCCTACCCTTCGTAGTTTTGGATGTGGATTCTCCGTACAATGTGTTCTTGGGCCGACCGGCCCTGGCTGAGTTTAGGGCAGCATTAGCCCCGTGGTGCTTAACTTTGAAGTTCCCAATTGACAAAGGAGTAGGTGTTGTTCACGGCGACCAGGCAACTGGTCGTGCTTGTTATGTGGCTGAGCTCCGAGAGGCCCATCGGAGGGAGAAAGGAAAGGTTGCGGACAATCTCGTCCGCATCCATAATACTGATAATTGACAAGTAGTGCCCGAGCTCTGTCTTGGGCATAACTATCGGATCTTCAGAGACATAGATCCGAGAGACGACGATGAGAAACCCAGGGAAGAAAAGGCAGCACCGGCTGAATTAACAGTTGACATTTCAGTCAGCCGAGACGATCCACCGCGAGTACTGAAGATCGGATCAAAACTCGGCCCCGCAATAACTGAAGACCTTAGTGATTTCCTCCGGGCAAATCTTGATGTTTTCGCCTGGACGCATTCTGATATGTGCGGGATTTCTCCTGCCATTACGAGTCATATGTTGAACATAGACCCGAAATACGTCCCGGTTAAACAAAAGAGAAGAGGATTGGACCCAGAGTGGTCCGCTGCTCTTAGAGAGGAGGTGGACAAACTCAAAGCCAATGGGTTCGTCCGCGACGCCCTCTATCCCGAATGGGTATCGAACCCCGTGCTGGTGAAAAAGGCGAATGGGAAATGGAGAACTTGCGTAGACTATTCCGATTTGAACAAGGCATGCCCCAAGGACAGTTTCCCGTTGCCTAGGATTGATCAGTTGGTCGACTCCACTGCAGGACACGAGCTGTTATCATTCATGGATGCATACTCAGGCTACACTCAAATCCCGATGCATATTCCAGACCAAGAACACACCAGTTTCGTCACAGACATCGGGCTATATTGCTATGTAGTAATGCCTTTCAGATTGAAAAACGCAGGAGCGACTTATCAGCGTTTGGTGAATCGAATGTTCAAAGACCAGCTTGGTAGAACGATGGAAGTCTATGTGGATGACATGCTCGTGAAGTCACGACAGTCAAACGACCACCTTCGAGACTTAGCAGAGATGTTCGATATACTCAGATATTATGGGATGAAGATCAATCCTCTAAAATGTTCCTTCGGCATTGCGTCGGGGAAGTTTTTGGGATTCATTGTTAACGCAAGGGGAATTGAAGCTAACCCAGAAAAGATTCAAGCTATCCGAGATGTGCAAGTGCCCAGAACTATAAAACAGGTGCAAAGCTTGAATGGGAAAGTGGCTGCGTTGAGTTGATTCATATCCAGAGCCACGGACAAGTGCATTCCTTTCTTTGATATAATAAAGAAAGGGAAGAGGAATTTCGAATGGACATCTAACTGTGAGGAAGCATTCCGAGATCTGGTGAGGCATCTGGAGAGTCCTCCAGTGCTGTCAAAGCCAGTAGAGCACGAGATGTTGTACGTATACTTGGCCGTATCCCCACATGCTATAAGTGCGGCTTTGGTCCGCGAGGAGGACCGAGTCCAAAAGCCGGTGTATTACGTAAGTAAACGTTTAACGAGGGCAGAAAGAAATTACCCTAAAATTGAGAAATTGGACTATTGCTTGGTGATTGCATCACATAAGCTGCGCCCATACTTTCAAGCACACTCAGTCAGTGTCTATACCGATCAGCCCCTACGGCAGGTACTCCAACGACCAGAAACTTCTGGGAGGTTGTTAAAATGGAACATCGAGTTGAGCCAGTTCGATATTACCTACTTGCCACGAAGAGCCATACAAGGGCAAGCATTAGCAAATTTCATCGCTGAGTTTACTGTGTCCGACGAACCAGACAATCACAGTGTCATTCCCCCGTCCGATGGAAATTGTACACTGATGGGGCATCAAACGACCGTTGCTCTGGAGCTGGCGTAGTTCTTGTAACTCTAGAAAATCGATCGATCTGTTACGCTTTGAAGCTCAATTTCTCGGCTACGAATAATGAAGCAGAATATGAAGCACTGGTTGTTGGCTTAAAACTCGTTGGAGAACTTGGGGTTAAATCAGTTGAGATCTTTTGTGACTCGCAGCTGGTGGTGTACCAAGTGCGAGGAGACTACCAAGCAAGGGGACAGAAGCTTGCTCCGTACCTTGTTCTGGTTCAGGAACTATTATCGAACCTCAAACATTATGATATTTTGCATGTCCCGCGTGAACAAAACAAAGAAGCCGACTCCTTGGCTAAATTCGCAAGCACTGGCGATGCACAGCAAATGGGACTGTTTCCCGTTGAAACATTGCATGCTCCAAGCATCGACGCGATGAAAGTTGATTTTGTGTTTGAATAGGAATCGAGAGAGAATCATGGATAACCCCATTCAAACTATACCTGACAACCGGGGCTTTACCAGAAAAAAGGAGCGAAAGACGACATGTCATTCGAAAGGCCACGCGATATGTGATGCTGGATGGAATAATGTATCGAAAGGGGTTCTCGGTCCCCTTATTACGATGCATCGCCCATGATGAGACAAAGCGGGTCTTGAAGGAGGTTCACGAAGGAGAATGTGACGACCATACTGGGGGGGCAGACACTAGCAAAAAAGATCCTCCGCTATGGATACTATTGGCCAACCGTAAATCGAGACACTGCAGACTACGCAAGGAAATGTGACAAGTGTCAAAGATATGCGAAAATTCCGAGAGCTCCACCAACATAACTCATACAAATGGTTAGTCCCTGGCCATTTGCAATCCGGAGAATCGACATAATCGGCTCTTTGCCTATATCTAAAGGTGGTGCGAAATACGCGATAGTTGCAGTCGACTATTTTACAAAATGGACCGAGGCAGAACCTTTAGCCACAATCACCTCTAAGAAGGTCATTAATTTCATTTTACGAAACATTATATGCCCCTTTGGCCTCCCTCGAACCATCATTATGGACAACGGAACGCAGTTTGAAAGAAGAGAGTTCAAAGAGTTCTGTTTAAAGTATGGCGTTGAGAAGAAGTTCGCCGCCGTTGCACATCCAAAAGCTAACGGGCAAGTCAAGGCCGTAAAAAAAAATCAAATCCATACTGAAGAAGCGTTTGGAAAGCCGGAGGCAAGTGGGTAGATGAACTCCCGACAGCATTATGGGCTTATAGGACCACCCACAAGTCCGCGAATGGCCACACTCCATTCGCCTTGGCATACGGCTCGAAAGCCGTTATACCCGTGGAACTTGAAGTTCCATCGCATCGAATGACATATTATGATCCCAGGACGAATCAGGATCTCTTGTTGGAATCACTGGACTGCATCGATGAAAAACGTGAAGAGGCTGAATTAAGGGCGGCAGCACATAGGCACCGAGTCAAGCGATATTACGACGGCAGAGTTCGCCCAAGGATTTTTGATGTGGGTGATCTCGTTTTGAAACGAGTTTTCCCAGTGTCATCACGTATGAATCCCAACTGGGAAGGTCCATACGTCGTTGAACGGAAGCTTGGAGAGGGAACATTCAAGCTAGCGATCGTTGATGGCATGACACTCCCACGAGCGTGGAACAGTGAACATTTGCGACATTATTACATTTAGCTTGTTTCTTTCCTGTTTTAGGCACAGTTATTTCCTTTATGTTTTCGTTCCGTTATCACTTAGTTTCTTTTTGACCATGTAATCAGGCAGTTTAGTTGGTTTTCATTAATAAAGGCTTAAAGCCGTCTTTCCTATATATTACTAATGTTTCAATGTCTCACAGTCGGGTGATGTATTGCTGGAGTTACATTATTCTGTATGATGTACGAACTCATATAAACGACTTTAATCTCCGAGTCCCCTGAGCGTGGACCGGAGTACTCTAAGTCCCCAGAGCGCGGACTAGAGTATAAACGACTTCAATCTCCGAGTCCTTTGAGTGCGGACCGGAGTACTCTAAGTCCCTAGAGCGTGGACTAGAGTATAAACGACTTCAATCTCCGAGTCCCCTTAGTGCGGACCGAAGTACTCTAAGTCCCCAGAGCGCGGACTAGAGTATAAACGACTTCAATCTCCGAGTCCCCTGAGTGTGGACCGGAGTACTCTAAGTCCCCAGAGCGCGGACTAGAGTATAAACGACTTCAATCTCCGAGTCCCCTGAGTGCGGATCGGAGTACTCTAAGTCCCCAGAGCGCGGACTAGAGTATAAACGACTTCAATCTCCGAGTCCCCTGAGTGCGGATCGGAGTACTCTAAGTCCCCAGAGCACGGACTAGAGTATAAACGACTTCAATCTCCGAGTCCCCTGAGTGTGGACCGGAGTACTCTAAGTCCCCAGAGCGCGGACTAGAGTGTAAACGACTTCAATCTCCGAGTCCCCTGAGTGCGGACCGGAGTACTCTAAGTCCCCAGAGCGCGGACTAGAGTGTAAACGACTTCAATCTCCGAGTCCCCTGAGTACGGACCGGATTACTCTAAGTCCCCAGAGCGCGGACTAGAGTATAAACGACTTCAATCTCCGAGTCCTCTGAGTGCGGACCGGAGTACTTTAAGTCCCCAGAGCGTGGACAAGAGTGTAAACGACTTCTATCTTCGAGTCCCCTGAGTGCGGACCGGAGTACTCTAAGTCCCCAGAGCGCGGACCATAGTGTAAACGACTTCAATCTCCGAGTCCCCTGAGTGTGGACCGGAGTACTCTAAGTCCCCAAAATGCGGACTAGAGTGTAAACGACTTCAATCTCCGAGTCCCCTGAGTGCGGACCGGAGTACTCTAATTCCCTGGAATGCGGATTGGAGTATAGGCAATTCGAATCTCCGAATCCCTTGAATGCGGATCAAATTACCCTAAATCCCTGGAGTGCGGGTTTAGAAAAAATTCTAAGTACTCAAGAATGTGGAACAAGAAATATGCCACTCCAAAGAATGTTCGAACAATGTAAGAACGGATTGGGAAATTATACGACTCATAAGAACTTGAGTTTTGACCACAGTTATTCATAAAGCCAAAAAAGCAAAAGAATCGTTCAAGTGACAAAGAAACTAAACTTCGTTTAATAGTCCAAAATGGGGTTACACAATTATTCCTCCAAAACTTGGAGTCAAAAATCTATCTACACAAACTACGGAAACGAAAAAATAAAAATAGTTACAAGACCTAAGCAAAATCTCGTTGAACGAGTATAGCGACTATTTCTTCGGTTTCTTCTTCTTGTCTTCCTTTATTTTCTCAGATGACTCCTCTACTTCACGCTTCTTCTTGGATTTTTTGCTTGCCAATGAAGCAGAGTCAGGAGTGGGAGAAGGAACATCCAGCGGTTTGGATTTGCCGGGGAGAATGATTTTCAGAGGTCTATTCCTCGGGTCGGTAAGTTCCAGTATTTGAGGCTCGACTTTGATCTCGACCTTCTTTTTCTCCTCTTCTGCGAGTCGCTCCTTCATGCTCATCTTCGAAGTATGTTCGGAGGCACCAGTGATCTCGATTTCATCACTCCCATCGACGGGAGATGAAGTGTCAAACTTATCATCATCTAGCGCCCCGATCACTTGAGCGTCAGGGCCAGGAGTTACTCCCGCATGAGCAACATCGCCTGCTTTCTCTGCCTCCTCCTTGGCATCATCGCTCCTCAGAGATGGTTAAGGATCAGAGCAGCCTGCATGAAAACATTAAGAATGAACATTAGGACAAATAACCGCTACCAGGAAGTGACATATCTTTTAGTTTCTAAAAGAGGAATTTTATACCAGGTTCTGGCTGGCTATCAGTTGCGCGTGGAGTTTCACCCTCTATAATAGGGGATAACACATGAACGCCAAGCCCGGGATCTTTTGGATCATAGCCGGCATGCTGCTCAAATGGGTCAAGTGTTGGCCGACCGGCCGATTGAGCAGAAAGAGGAGCTGCAGCCTTAGCCCCAGATGGACCAGCTTCGTCATTTTTCTCTTTTGGTAGGGGAGAGCCTTTGCTATAAAGAGCCAAAGCTACAGATAAGTCCGCTAGCTCGTTCCCCCTGAGAAATTCTTTCACCAGAGCATCCTCATCGACCTCCTCGGAGCCCGACTCGATCTTTCTGATCTTTATTAAAGTTTCCTAGGCTTCAGCTAGAGATTCAAGATAACCCTCGCCTAAGAATGTCAAGTCGCGGTGCATAAGGACGCGGGCGCTGTACTCGGCGATCAGCGGGTCAAACATGCACTTGACCTCTTCTCTACCGGCCTCTGCAGCTGCTTCGAGGCGAGAGTCAATCTCCTCGGAAGCTTTTCTCTTGCCCTCCTCGCAGGCTTCGTCTTTCATTATCTCAACCCTAGAAAGTTCATCATCGAGCTTTGTTTTTAAGAGCCGTGTAGCAACGATTTCATCGCAGTATCGTTGGGACTCTTCTTGAGCAGCTATTTTATCCTCTTTCTCCTTAGAGAGTAATTCTTTCAGCTCTCTGACTTGCAGGGCGAGCACGTCCCTTTCTTTATGGATAGAATCTTTTTCTAAGGCAAGGGCTCTGTTGCGCTGGACTGCTTCATCAAGTTCATTTTTATGGGTCGCCTCTAGACGAGTGACGGCCTCGACAGTGTCTTTTGCACTTTGCTCTGCGACTTCAAGTTTTGACTTATACAAGGCAAGCTCTTCATCTTGATTCTTGATGATGTCCTTGTCAAAGCCAGCTTCCAACTTCAAACGGTCGATTTCATGTTGTCGCTCAACAGATACCTCCGAGACTTTTTCGACCAAGTGTACAAACGCATCATGTTGAACATAGATGTCATTGTTGCAGGCGATGGCACTCTGCTTGACGTGCCCTGGGATGTGATGAATAGTTGGGAGGAATTTCAGGCCGTCAAAGCAGATTTTTTGGAATTTTGCCTTAAGATCGACCATCTTCTCTACTATCGTTGGGTCAGCCGCAGGAGTAGGGGGAGGAGGCTTTGAAAGTTCTGTTCTTTTCCGATGCTCCCGAGTTTGCCTTGTGCTCGACGAACCAGAATGTTGTTCTCGGGAGACATCGGGTTGAGACCCCTTCTGCGAAAGTTTTTCTCTATCTGGCTCAGTTTGAGGAGGGGGATCACGAGAATATGAAGACTGGGAATATGTTTTCTTTCGATAAGACGAATCACGAGGACGGTTGTCTCGATCCTCGTAATCGTCTCTGTCCCTGCGTCTACCCGAGCCTGAATCCCGTTCGGGATGGTGAAATATAGAAGAACTGTGGAGGCGATCGAGTCCGTGGGAGCGCCCCATGTCACCTGCAAAGAATTAAAATAACAATGAATTAGGAAAAATCAGGGTAATGGAAAAACTTGAAGTGTAAGGTGAAGTGCGAGTGTGCGTGTGTGTCCTAGTGTTCCCCCCGACGGACCGGCTCCTTTATCTTTACTGATTTGAGTGTTATCTCCCTGAACTGGGGGTTGAACTCCCGCATTGCCTCTAGCGGGCGAATGAAACTTAAGGGCTTCCGGATCATCGAAGCCGTAATTGAGTAGATCGTCGGGGATGGTAAGGTTCGACAGACCCTTTAAAGAACTTTCCATGTGCTATGAAGAAGCCTCTTTCTCTAGCGGGATGAGCGTAACTTTGGAAGTTCCGCCAACTTTCTCCTTCCGTATCTTGTACGTCAATTTCTTTTTCCCCTTCGAAGGGGAAGATGACGTCTCAATATCGTGCACTTCGACCGCCGGGTCCCAAGTAGGACCCACATTCTCGCCTTGTGTCTCAGGAGCTTCATCCTCTTTGTTTTCTCCCCCTTCATGTGCATCGAGGGTATGGCGTGATGACGATTCAGCTTGTTTTTTCCCTTTAACGGATGCGGACTTAGGAATGTAAACGCCCTCAGGAAGGCTAATCCGGTGACCTCCTGCTAACAGTCCGAACCTCGACAATGATTCATTCGAAATGATGGTTTGGATGTCCCGATCCTCGACAGGAAGAGCTCTAATGGCTTCGACGGCCTCAGAATATCCTCGGCCCTCAGGACGCGGGTTAATACCTGAAAAGATGAAACAAGGAGTTAGAAAAAGCGTAGCTCCGATTGAGCGTGAATGTTGACTCAGGGAAGAGACTTACTGCCTTCGACCCATCTCCTCGCGAAACTAGGAGGGCAACGCACATAGAACCATTCCTGTTTGTACAGGGCGAATTTGCTACATGCTCCGGTCAAAATCTGGCATTTGTGGTACGGCTCGAGGAACATAAAGGAAGGGCTATCTTTCCGTTTCTTAATCATATAAATATATCTGATGTCACCGGAAGTTGGAGGCCTAGAGAAGATGGCCATGAAAAGTAGGTAGGTCCCGTATATGAATGCGTGACCGTTTGGATGCAGCTGCGATGGGGCGATGTCTATGTATTGCAACACGTCCCGAAGAAATAAATTCAATGGAGGCACGCTGCCTATCCAGCACATGAACTTATTACAAGCAGTATATCCGATTGGGGGCAGATGAGGACGATCATGTCTCGATAGGACCAACACATCGGCAAAAGGGATTCCGTGGATGGAGCATATTCGCCGAAGCGCGACTTCGTTAATCTTCGAAGCTTGTGAGTCGATCGGATTGTCCAAGAGAATCGATGCCTCCAGGGCATCGGGAGCTAAGTTATGAGCAGGGGAAGTCGACGGATTTGAAGTGTCCGTGACTTCTTGCCTTGAAGATGGCCCAGGCCTATCAGATATAGTGGCGGAGCTAGATTTTTTAGACATCTCCAATAAATAGTGAATCTGGTTAAGCGCCTGTGAAAACTATACTTGAAAAATGTTCAATGTTAGAATTAACAACACGAATATTCCCCCCCCCCCCCACGTGGTGTGTGAACTAGTGCAAGCAATCCTGTATAAGCATTGAGAATTTGAAGGTCACAAAGTTACTGATATAAAACTGGGCTTCAAATCATCGCCTTCGAAGACCGTCATCGTTGACCGTCTCCAAAAGCCTGCCTTGTGGTGATTACATTTTCAGATTCATTAAACGTATGTTAATCTAATTTCAGATTTATGTCTACTAAAGCTAGAGAGTTAATGATCCGGGTCAGTTTCATATGTTAGTATGCCAGGGTCCTTGTCCTTGTTTTGTTATGTGATTAGGCAAGGCAAAAGTGTGGTTCGACATTTATGTTGTCCGGCACTTATGATTATTCAACATTTGTATTGATCGGCCTAAGTGTGGTTCGACATTTATGTTGTTCGGCACTTATGATTGTTCGGCATTTGTATCGCTCGGCCTAAGTGTGGTTCGGCATTTATGTTTGTTCGGCACTCATGATGGTTCGGCATTTGTGACTGTTCGGCAAAGCATCGTTCGGCCAAAATTTTGTTCGGCCGAGACAATGTTCGACATCCTATCCGACTCATACTCCCTCCATATCCTTCCATTGCACTGCCCGGCATGTGACGAATCATGCCGAGCCAAGGTTACGCCGAGCGCCAATGTTCGACACACCGTCCTTAACAGCGACCTCATTCTCCTCTTCTTCTTCCATCCACACCGAACCACGAGGACGTATCGTTCGGCGAGTCATACCGGACCATCCTTTTCGGCATTCTAGCCACCTCCTACTTTCCTCCACATCATCTATCCCTAAAAGGTCCTAGTCGAAGTTCGATTCCTTCATCCACGCAACACCTATGGGCTACAGTTCCAATTTACGAACTCGAGCTTCGTGTTAAAACCACTTTGTTCAGGGAAAGGATTTAATTAGAGGGATTGTTACCTAGTTAGTAGATCGAGACTTGGAGAAATCTGGAGTTGAGGGCACGGTTTTGATTAATGCCGAATAGATTAGGAAGAATTGTTAAGTCTTTGAAGGCTGTTAACATGCGAGTTTCTCAAGTACAAGATAGAAGAAGTGAGTGTAAAAAAGAGAAGAAGATGGAGCAGGCCGGCCTTTATATAGGGAAAAAGAAGAAGTCGAAGAGACGATGACCGTTTGAACCGGTTAAAACAAAGTTGTTCGGCAAACACGGAGCGCTCGGCTTCAGCTATACTGTTCGGCATTCACATAACGTTCGGCACACACCACCTGGTAATCACAAGATGACGCCTCCGAGAGAAATAAGACGAGGGTCGAAGCGGATCACAGGGAGCATGTAATCCAAAGCGTACCACGTTCGGTCACGTGGTACACTTTGGGGGGCAAGTGTTTCCTGAAGACTTGACTAGGCAACTAAGTACTCGGCATTAGCATACTGTCCGGCATTTATGGGTCATTCGGCATCCATATCGTTCAGCTCAACTGGGTTGTTCGGCATCCCATTGCGATCGGCATCCAGAAGCGCTCGGCATCAAGAGATGTTCGGCATCCAGGAGCGCTCGGCATCTAAGAAGCGTTCGGCATCCAGGATCGCTCGGCAACCAAGAAGCGTTCGACATCCAGGAGCGCTCGGCATCCAAGAAGCGTTCGGCATCAAGAGACGTTCGACATGGTATAACGTTCGGCGTGTACAAACGTTCGGCATGGTTGAATTGTCCGTCATAAGATATTGTTCGGCCTAACTATTGTTCGGCCTAAGTTCGTTCGGCCAGTGTATCGTCCGGCCTAGGTTTTGTTCGGCATTCAGTCATCCAGTACAAACGGATGTTCGACATTCATAGTGCCCAGTCTCACCTCGTTCGGCATAAAGAAGGAAGCTCGGCATTCTTTCATTCGGCCTATCTGGTTCGGCGCATAGGACTCGCACTATCTGGACCGAGTTATTCAGCTACCAGGCCCAAGTCCAACCCACCTTCACCTATAAATAGAGAGGCAGGGGCACAGTGAAAGGGACCTTTTTCGGGAACACTGGGGAGACTCTACCGCTTTCAAGACTCATCCTCTTTACTTACCAATTGTATTCAAGTATTTGATCCGCGGATTGTATCTGTAATCAATCACCAAGTAAAGCAATAAAGTTTAACCTCAAAGTGGATGTAGGCAATTACGCTGAACCACTATAAATCCGGTGTTCTTACTCTCTGCATTCAAATTAGCATATTCTTCCTTGTTTAATTTATCTTCATCACTTATATCTCTACACAATCTTTCTCAACGAGGTTAGTGACCAATTTTGGTGCTAACACCTACTGATAGCATACATTATGGGACTACCACCATTGCCGTGCATCTTAAACGTAAATGTAACAATTGTCCAGCTTATCAAGGTATGCTTAAAGGCCAACCCATTATAACTCAAGTAAGTATGGGCACACCACTAACTCCTCATTTCTTTAGCCAAAAAAGATGTGAAGAAAGATTAGTTCGGTTTATTATTCAAGATGAAATGTCTTTTAGAATGGTGGAAGGAGTTGGTTTTAGACAATTATTATTAGATTGTGTCCTAAACTAAAAATATCTAATAGGCAAAAGGTTGCTTCTCTTGTATGGGAAATGTATCACATGGAAAAAGCTAAAATTATGAGTGTACTAGGGAAGCAAAGAGTTAGTATTACAACGAACACTTGGACATCCGTACAAAATATTAACTACATGGTGGTCACGGCTCATTTTATAGATAGTGATTGGAAGCTACACAAAAGGGTAATTAATTTTACTAAAATAACTAGTCATGTTGGTTTGGAGCTACGCAAAATCTTAGAGACTTGCTTGAGGGGTTGGGGAATAGAAACGGTGTTATATATGGAATTTTTCTTCTTCAGGTTTTTGGAAATTTTGTTGCAGCTTATATATGGACCTATGAAGTCATGTGATGATAATTGCTAATTGTTGCTGTACTACACCAAATGGAGTTGGGCTCCATTACAAATAGTCTACTCAATCTTTATGGAGAATGAAGTCTGTAGACTGCATAACAAGATTGATCAGTGGGGACTAGACAAAATTTGGATGCTGCACCATTGTTCTGCAGAGAAAGAAAAAGAATTACTGCGATGTATAATGAAGTAATGAGTAAGACTAGTTATACAAATGTAAACCTTGAACTCTATTTAGTATTTATAGTCTCTTATTTACTATGTTGATTGTGAATGACTACTGAACAAGTGAATTATGAACAAGTGAACTATGGAAGTTTGTTTGCTGAATTATTTATTAGCATTTATTGATTATCAGTAAACATTAAAGCGATTATTTATAACTGAAGTAATTATTGATGTTTAATGAATTTTGTTCATTTTGTGTTACAATGGTTGGAGATTAACCGTACCGTATCGGATGCGACGGTAACCGCATCGTTTCACGGTAAATCGTAACCGATGGTTGACAGTGATGGTTGACAAAACAGTCTAACCATCAAGCGATAGTATGGTAACAGTTGGCTTAAATTTTAGCGGTTACCGCACCGCATACACCCCTATATATAGCAAGAAATTAGTTTGTTGAAAGGGAGAAAATTAGGCTGAAGCTTTTAATTGTGAGAAGAGTTGAAGAAAGAGCGGTAATAAGAAACTTCGATTATTTTGTGTTATTTACTTTTCATTAAAATAAAGAAATTTATCGGTTAATCCAATGGTAGTTTACATAAAAAATATATGGTGTATTGACTTGTTAATTTCAAAATGTGGACTTACTAACAAAATTGGTGGATATAAATAAAATATCCCTCTGTAAAATAGTATAAATGTAGAAGAGTGAAAATGACTAAGACATTGTTTGTGAAAGAAACCGCAAACAAATTACATGAAATAATACGAGTTTGTGTTAAACAAGCGATTCAATATAAAATTACTTTAAATAAGATACTAGAAATCCACTGCAAGGGTAGCTCACGTAGAAAAATGGTAGACTAAAAATGAACAAATTTAAGACATAAGTTCTGATGATCGCAATAAATTGCTTCATCTAAAGTGATGCTTTTACGACACTCTTTAAAAGTTTTAGGCAAATTTGACTAACTTTAAGAAAATACTAAATAATTTTGTAGTTAAAAGCGAGAGTGCATAGAATGGTGTTTTTTCTCCTGGTTTAAAAAGAGAGTAGTCACACAACATTCTTACTTCTTTCACTGTTGGTAGACAAGTATTTTGTATGCATGTTGCATATTCTTGTATTGAAAATAATATATGCAATCTATTACAATTCTACCTTAATAAATAATTATATTTAATGAAGAATGGATAATCAAGATATGTTTACTATACACTTTAATTTCACTTTTATAATTGTGATATTAATATTGATGTACTATTATATATAATGATAATGATGTCCTAATATAAATTTATTTCACAATTACTTGTGACCAAAGTTCGAGATTCTGACCAGCATTCTAGAATTTCAGCCATTCTGGTCTGGTTCCGGCAATGACTAGGCCAAAACTTGTTTGTAAATCTAGTGTTGCTGACTAAGGTAGTAAGACAAATCATTGTAAAAAATGATAGATTGAAAATATTGCAGCGAACTAAACCTGAGAGGGAATTTCATTTGAGAAGAATTCCATTTGGGGTGCTGTAACGATATTTAGGGTTCAATATTTAGGGAAGAATTCGTGATTTTATTTTGAAAGCAGCAAAATTTGGGGTTCAATGTTGCAGAGGCTGGAACATGAAATCAGGGCTTGCGAAGGAAATGGGTTAGATGTGTAGTTGTAAGGGCTGGGCTGTAAACTAGTCATGTTTGTTATACTTATACTATTACAGCCCAATAATTTTATTTTATGGGCTTTAAAGGCTTCGACAAAGTAATAATATTTGAAAGTACACTGTTTAAAATTTTTAATTGTTAAGTACTATTACCCTCATTAAATATACTTATCCCCTGAAATCGGAATAAAAAAAGTAACCAAAAAATAATAAAAATCCAGAACCAGAACTAAACTGGAAATTTCAAAATGTTCGAAATCGTGCCTAAACTTTAAAAAATTCAGCTGACCGAAACAGAAACCTAAGTTTGGACCTTGCTTCTAACTGAAGGAAAATGAAACAAGCATGTAAGCTTAATTGGATAATCTATAGTAATATGGTACAAGACAATGATTATTTACTAAATGTCAAAGCATAATGTTAACACCTCTCTTATTCACGACTTGGCGACCTATTCGACTCAACGACCTAAGGGAATAAGCGACTTAACTATCCAAGGCATAAACGACTTAACGACCTACAGCAGGGCACGACCTAACGACCTAAAGCACAGAGCGGCTCAATATGGCACGACTCAACGACTTAAGGAGCTCCAGCGACCTAGCGACCTAAAAGACTCCTGCGACTCAACGGGTTGACGACCTAGCAACTCAATGAAGGCAACGACCTAACGAGTTAAGGAAAGAGCGACCTAACAAGCTTCAGAGTTAAGCCGCCTCTTCCATTAGGTCGCTTACGACCTTAGCAAGCCGAGATAATTCCTGTGCTACACATGCTAAGTCGCTTGCAGCATATATCTCATCCAGGATGGCTCCATTAAGTCGCTAACGACTTATGCTACCTCGGGATCGCTCTTAGGTCGCAACTCCCTAGGTCTCTCACGACCTATGACATGGCCGACCTAAGCCCAACTTCTCCTATAAATACCCCGCCAACTCCATACTAATGGGGGATTGGAATTTTTGGAGCGCCAAGACTTTGCTGTTTTCACGACTTCTACACCTGCTCCAACACTTCAAATGCAAAAGACACTTCAAAGAACCTTCGGAAAAGATCAAGTTCATTCAACATGAATTCAAAGAGCTTTTCTGCATCAAATTCTAACTACCTGTCTTAATTGTGTTGTAATTGAAGAATTATTGCAAAAGTTGTAATCAAATCAGTAATAGAAGAGATTAAGTGGACGTAGGCTTGACTTTGAGCCGAACCACTATAAAAATTGTTGCCTCTTTACTATTTTCTGCTATTTTTCTGCTTGCTTTTAGTTCCCGTACCAACGAGTGGTGCTTTCGCTATATCACAACTCACATCGGGGTGTTAGCGTACATTTTTAGCGTTAACACATAAATAAGCTTTAGTTTTAGTACCATAACAGTGGATATTAAAAATATAAGTCAATTCTCATAGTTTAGCAAATAAAATAAGGAAATTAATTTGGAGAACTTGGATCTTATCTGAAATCGAAGATTTGAGAGTGCTCAACTCAGACTCAGCCGTATTTCCTAGAACTTGAGTTTATTCTTCCTACATAGATAGGAAAAGAGTAAAGATTTAATCTTTAGCTTATTATAGAGTCCTTAAGAATTAACATCGCTTACAATTTCATCACTTATCTGCATATATTATAAGAAGAGATGCCTACTGCTGCTAAAACAAAAAACTAAAATGTAAGTTTTGGATCATAACATACAATGATAAGCAATGTATAAAGTGCAGCCGAGTAATCACATAACTACCCACTTAGCTGTGCATCCACATAAGCTCAACCTATCACACTTGCAAGATTTTAAACATAACGGGTTGTAATAATTTATTTTGCAGCTATATGCATAAACACTCTGAAAATTGGTAAATACCTATAAAAGACATGCGGTTCAACTTGATTCAACAAGTTCATGGTAGCCTTATCCACGTTGAGGAATATTTCTCTAAATATCTAAACAATTGGTTAAGCTACTATAATAGGAAAGAAATATAATAGATACATACTTTCATATAATTAAAATGGCAACTGATGACAACTAAATATTTGTCACAACTCTAAATCAATGTCTTCAGTACTATTTATAATATCAATATAATACAACAGTAAGTTGATTAATTCATGACCTAGGTGTAAATATAATATTACACCAAAACTATGAGATGGTTCAAGAATCTTCCACCATAATAAATATAATTAAGAAAACGAATACACCAATGAAGCCATGAATGTAATTTACAAATATTCACATTTCTAAAATTGTACAACAGTCTAAACTAAGCAAGGAGCCATCAGGATGTTCATTTCACACAGCCCAACCTATCCCACTTCCAAGTTTCGGAAGGTTGCAAACATACTTGGGCGCATTAGGAAAAATACCTATAAACACAGAAATGGTTCAATTCATTGCTAGCTTGTTCATGGTATCTTTAGTTTGTAAATTTAGTAATGATGATTATATGCATGTACTTTTATTAAGAACATACATATTTATAGGTAGTATTTATTAGTACATATGTGGTATCATGATCTATATTACACTTTCTTCAAATAAATGTGGTGAAAAAGAATGTGTTTTCTCAACAAAGCTTAATTTTGAATAAATACTGCTACATAAAATAAAACGAAAAAGTGATAAAACCCAATCTCATATATTTGACAATTTACAGCCTTTTATATTCAACATCAATATACAGGCAAAATGAACATGATGCCTAAAAATTATTATAGATTATCTAGATACATGAATACAATGATAAGTAGATTCATACCTGAAAATAAAAAGGTACCTTTAGTACCATCGAGACCTTCCCATTTTGACATTTGCAGTCCACAAAATATTAATGTCTCCTATGTTACCAAACATATTGACATAAGTAAAAAATATAAACAACTGATAAAGATATTGGCGATAAGCAGTTTCAATTAATTTAACTGTTAATTTGCTATGAAAAGCCATTGATTTCCATCAATCCAAATGATATAAAAAATGTTTGTTATGCCTATCTACAATCAAAGAAAAATTTCTTTCCATCACTATCATTCTCCTTTACTGAAATTGGATGAACTGGTAAAACCCGATTGCAATTCAAGTGATGGATTATTTTGGTTATATATGACATAATCATTGAATAAAATGCACAGTATTTATACTTCACCTGACAAAAATCTTTATCAGATGCATTCTTCAATCTAAACATCTCAGGAATGTTCATTTTTTTTCTTGTACCATAATATCTGTATGAGAATTTTACTTCAACCGGTATTCCAAATTGCATTAAAGCATCAAGTATTTGCAGTTGTCCCTTCAAAATAAATAACTATAATAAATGACGCAATACAAGGAAAATGTACCATTGAACTTGAATCCAAATATATCATCATAAGAAATAGAAAAAACCCTTACAATTAATCACCGCATCTACTTTTCAATATGCATTTATTCCGAATTCCAAAAAATATCAATAGTGATTTGTTGTGTTTTTCTACTAACTATTGCATGTTATCAATTTTTGTTTTAGGTTTAAAACTCTAAATAGGCATTCATATTTTATGGGCAACATGATGTTCAATATGTATTAACACAGCAGTGAAAATGTGAAACACATCTTTTAAATTAAAGTTATTGATGTAAAATTATAGTTGGTTTGAGCCGGGTAACCCATACCAGGGAATGCTGGTTTGAAAAAGGTTTGTAGTTGCATTTCAGTATAATTTATCATGAGACTAAAATTATGTACTATAAAACTTGATATGCATTATGAGACTTGTAGGCAACATCATCACAAATCAATATAATCGAATTACTTGCAGTTCACCACCAGCAAGAGCAGGTTTTGGTATGTTGGCAGCATCAATATTGCATCAATTGGTCCATCTTCTTTTATAGTGTGCACCTCATCAATTATGAGTTTAAAATCATCTTTTATTTCAATTTCTTTCATTAATTTTTTTATACATGGTCAATCTCTCAATAAGGGTTTGTGCTAGCAATAAAATGCACTATCTTAAGGGTACTTACCTAAGTTACCGTAGGAATTATAAAGGATAGAATATGACACAAGAAGAAATTTTGGTACTTGTATAAGTGCGAGAATAAAGTTTGACTACCGAAAAAAATTTACTTAACAATGACCAATTGAGTATGTAAATGAATCAATCAACCAACCAACAATTAAAATAATCAAAACTACTTTGGTAATGAATCAATCAACCAACTAACATTTAAAGTATACTGAAGAATTAATTAACCTATAATTATAGTAGACAAGAGCTTCAATTCAAAAAAAATTAACAGATTTTGACCATCAGCAAAATTCGAACAACAATTCATAGAAAATAATTTAGTAGAAAAGGACAATAGCAAGAGTAACAAACTAAAAGATGGGTTGTTCTATTAACACCTCAGTTTTTTTCTTTTCCGCCCCGGTGAAAAAAAATAAAGATTTGATGACCAAAATTTCCATAAGAAGAAAGGAAAAGAAGTAGAAATAAACACGTTATAGTTTATAATCTCAGCATTAGTTATCTGATTCTATCATAATGAAACACCATTGCTATTTCAGATCAAAAATAACATAAATTTCTCCAATCTTTCCATATTGACATTAGAGATCTAACACCAACAATTGCAAGAATTCCATCTACAATTATATCCAATTCAAATTAGATACTATTTGAATTAACGTATATTAAAATCGAAATTACTAAAAAGATATCATTGAAAAACTAGCTATTCAACAAATATAAGTCTCATGCAAAATCCAAGTGAAATGATGCCATATTTCATCAAATTCACTTTGTTGTGACAAGGGGAATTTAGGTATAAAATGGGTTGGGAAAGGGAATATGCGAGGTGTTGTTCCTTTTTTAGACTACCGGAGTAAAAAAGGAAATAATTGGAGCGCTAATAGACTTCGCCTAAAACAATAACTAAATTCAATTACTAATCAAAATAATAAATTTAATAATATTTAATTTACTCACGTATTTCAGTCTTGATTTGTTTCAACTCAAGTAATCAATTAATTCTTCGATTCACATCAGAGTATAACTTAAGAAGCTAGAGGACGTTGATGTGACGATGACTACAACAAGGAGCACAGAGGCGGGGCAACTAGTTGAGCTTGAAAAGACATGCCCTAAAAAAACCAGTGGCGATAAAAACTATTTTATTGCCTTAAGGTTTTTGTTGCCATCGGCCGTGGTTAGATAAGATGGGAAATTAAACCAAAATGGGGTTTTCAATTCATGGATAAAAACGTTTATTATGAGATGTTAGGTTTTTTATTTGGGGCATAACTTATATTTCGAAAAGAAGATGAAGGCGATGGATCAAGGGTTTTGGAATCTTAATAGTATTTGAGTGATGTAAAAATCTCAAATGCATAGGAAAATACATCCAACGGACTAGAATAGTTTGATGTATGTTCCCGGGATTACTGACTAGGTCTAACAGTTAATATCACTACCGCATGGATGACGAATATGATAACAACAATTGTACACTAGTGTAAAACCCGTGAGTTGCACACGATACGTTGTAGAAAAATAATATTATAATTATTTTTGAAAAATATAATTTATCATGCAATATCCAATGACTTTTATTAGGGTAAATGACTTGTAAATTTAAATTACTATATTTATGAATGTATAATTTTGTTACGTGATTCGTATATTTTTATATTGGAACAAAAATTAAATTATTATTTTTGTGATAAAAATGATCCATCTAAGGAGATGGAAAGCGGAGTTCAAGCCGCGATTAGAGGTGGTCAATGATCGGTTGCCAATAGGCCACCAAAAGTAACGTCACCACCTACTTAAGTCAACTTGGAGAAATTAGAAGTTAAGGTTCCTTAGAATCTTAAAGAAGCAAGAAACTCGAATTAAATTGAACATTGAGTTCGACTGTTCCAAATATGAAGGCAATGGGCTTCGATGACGATTAAGATCAACGGTGGCGAAGCTATGAGGCGGTGGTGGTCATTAGGGAAATAGGTCAAAGCAATTCGCAATGTTCGGCAATGAGGAGCCCTTGGTTCAAAAGCACTTAGAAAATAAAATAAACAAGTGAGAAGAAAGGAGGGGGGGTCCAAACATTTAAGTATCAGATCGTCTAAAGAGATAGGCTAAAATTTTGGTACCAAACCATAAGTTACAAATCAATACCGATCTGTGATATAAAAAAAGAGAAATAATGGAGAATAGAAAGCGGGGTCCGTGATGCAAGGGTAAACAAAATTCAAGTATTAGACTTTACCTGACCAACCTAAAGAAAAGTACTTCTAGAATCTCCAAAGTTCCAACATCGAACTCTAACAGTAAGCTTCAACTTTTATATTACCCACAAGATGTGAATCCAAAAATTGTTCATAGTGACGGATCCTGAGAAGGAGCATTGATATATGGTAACGGTTTGAAAGCTTAAAATATCAAATCAAAGTAGAATTTAAAATCGATAGCTTGTCCGATCCAAAGCATACCTTGTTTGCAAGAAGGCATACTTTGGGGGGAAGTGTTATTCTGCCTTTGAACCAGGCCATATCTAGACAAATCAGAACTATCGAATGATCGGACGGTAAGCTAGAGATCTAGAACTATAACTCAGAAAGTCAGAATTCAACCAAAGCTTGAAGTAAGGAATAGAAACTTGCTAGCAAGCCAAGGAAAGTTAACCATCTTCTAAAGGAACCAAGTGGTACAAAGGAGAATTGGCAAAGGGAATGTGAAGTGCCAGATCGGCACCAAGTTGACTTACACAACTCGTTGTGGATTCTTGAAGGCGAACCAATTAAGTAATTTAAAGATGATCAAAGCATTAACCTAAGATAGTAAATAAACTTTGAAAAACAGGAGATTGGCCACTTGCTTTTCATCAAAGCAAACAAGAAATCAATTTCAAAAGTCCAAAATTAGTTTAAGTTTAGTACCAAGCTGACACATAACTTATGATCATGGCTATGATCTTCTTCTAGAACCTCCTCCTGAATGTGGAGAACGTGGGTAGCAAATCGTGAAGATTACTTCGCTGATATATGTCTATAAATAGGAGGAGAGGGGCACTATTTTGGGGATCTTTTTCTATTTTCCTACTTTCTGGTTTTACTTTGTCACTTTGCTGGATTCTCACCGAGACTGTGAGCACCGATTTGTAAGAACACAATCTGTAAAATCTATAAAAGTTATCAACAAAGTTCAAGTGGACGTAGGCTAGAGTTTAGCCGAACCACTATAAATTAATTTGTGTTGTTTTATCCCGTTTTCCATTTAATTTCTTCATTTTATTCTCTACTTCAGTCTGTTTGAGTGCTTGTCCAACTTTTAGCACAAACAATATATATACATATATACACACACACACATACACACATACATATATATACATATATATGCTTGCAAAGATTCAGCCATAATAATAATATTTTTTTATTTTATAATTATAAGCTTTTGGTTTAATTAGTTTTTTTAATAAAGGATTTCCGTACAGAAATCTTTGAGTTTTTTTTTGAAAATATTCTAAAACACTTATGATTAATTTTATTAAATAATTGTAAATATAAATTTATAATATATATATATATATAAATCTATTTACTTTATATTAATTAGATACGGTATTAAAATAATTATATATATACGGATTTAAATTATACATATATTATCATTCTATGTAGACAACACAAACATATGTGGATTAATGATATTCATACCCTATCTAAGCATACATATAACAAAATGAACACACACACATATATAATGTAAATGAAGAATTTACCTTGTTAAGCCTAGATGAAACATCTTGAAATGCTGAGTCAAAAATTTCTTGAAATGATGTCCAGAATCCAGAGAGTGCTACCAATCTAAATGCAGCTACCACTGATATTTGATTTTTATTTAATTAGTGTTTTAATGGCTTGAATTTTGATGAGGAGAGCTAGAGAAGGAGGCGGCCTTGCTGGTCTAAAGATAGCAAAAGAGAGAGAGAGAAAGAGAGAGAGAGTCTAAAGTGAGGGTGAGAGATAAATAAATAGGCAAGATTTCAAAAGGTGAAAAGGGGATCTTAATCTAGCTTTTGCTCTTACCAAATCAACTCCTTTTGAATCAAAAATCGCCTCACCTGTTCTTGATACAGCCGGCCACTCTAGACTCCATAATGGGCCTCAAAACCACTTCAAGTCCGATCAATAAAAATGCATTTAAATCTAATTGAATTGCACATGGATATTATATATTGATACGTGTGTTTATAACTACTATATACACACTTTTTAATATTGATCAACACAAACTAAATAATATTTTATAATTAATATTTCATAAATATTAATCAATTTATAATAATTATAATTAATTAAATCAAGTGGTAAGATGGGTACTCAATGGTTGTGTGACTATAATGACCCGAGTTTTCTGACGTCTGAAATTGGGTAATTAACTGATTTTAATTATTGAAATGTTGATTTTATAAGTCGAACAAATAAATTTCTGATTATTAAAATATCGGGATATATGTAAATTGATTTAAAAGCTATATTAAATATTAAATTATAACATCTCTGGATATGATAAATCTTATAGAAAATAATATATATATATATATATATATATATATATATATAAACTCCACCATTTAAATTAAAAAGAAAAACCCATAGATATATATAGATAAATATATACAAGCTTCACGATGATTAAAAATATAAATACGCAAGTGTAGATGTACATGGTTATAAAAGTATAGTATATGAGAATAAATATCTATATTTACATATATACACATGGACGTAAACTCCAAAATGGCAATTTCAAACTTATGAATATATATATATATACACACACACATACTTATATGGGTATATGTCTATGAAATGTAGTGCACATGGGAATGTATATATGTCTATATATGTGAAACATGAGTGTATTTAAATGGTATGTGAACATATATAGTAATATAAGTAAATATATAGGTACATACATTATATAAACTAGTAAATAAGTAAATATATATGTCAATATTAAATAGTGAAATGTAAACATATATGTAAATATAATAGTATACATGAAGAATATTAATACATGTGCAAATAAGTATATACATTATTATAAAAATGAGAAAGACATACATGTAATTGTACATTATCAGGGAATGGAAAAGGCATGTGTGTATATATATATATATATATGCATAAGGATATATATCAATAAATGTACAGTAGACATGCTAGGGAGACAACATCAATTCAAGCATACAAAATTTCAACTCAAAGCATACAAAACATTATATCAATGTCAAAACATTTAGTCAAGTCATAGGAAAATCAAATCAGGTCAAAACATTTTTCAAATCAAAAATTAAATAAATAAATGAAAATAAAATGCAAGGCCTGTACAAAATGGTTCAGCTGGCTTACCCTGTACACTCCAATTTTATTTCCTATATATATGCACAGTTATGTCTACCACTTGTTGATACTCACGCAAAGAAGGAAAAAAATATTTATATAAAAAAAAGAAAGAGGAAGAAATCAAACAACATAGGTTCATAGAGGATAAACAAAGCAGAGAAAGCAACAGTCATAATCTTGATAAAATGTGAGTAAAACTAAAACTTTTGTTACTGGGAATGATGTAGGAATACACATATGTTGAAACTTGATAAATCATGTCAGGCATCCATGTACAAATAAGTCTGTATACAGTATAAGTATATGGTTAGTCTGTAAACCCACAGTAACAAGCATCAACACTTTGTTCCCTTGCAAGAAATTTGACAGCTTACCACTTTAAAAATCTTTTTCTCTCTATTCTGTAAAGTATTAGCTTGTGATTCCAAAAGGAAGTTTGTTTATTTTCGAGTGTAGTTTACCTTAAAGTTTGTTTTCGTTGATATTATAAAGTGAAAGGGTAGGAAAACACGAATTACAGTAGATAGCTCGGGTTTAGTTAAAAATCGAATGTCATGATCGTAGGATTTGATCATATGATCTTGTTAGTTGATTAAAATCGTGAATTTTCGAAATAGTTTGGTGAATTTAAATCATGGGAGGGGTGAGAAAATTAGAGATGACCGAAAACGTGATTTTGGCCAAATTAGGGTGGCCCGTGCATTTTCTGTCTCGAGGCTTGGCGTAGTGGAGGCTTGGAAGGTAGTGTACTCATGAAAAATGGAGCGAGACTTTCTGGTGAAGCAAGGCGTCGAGACGAGGCAAAGGTAGGGTTAAGGTAGGTGTTTTGGGTGATCTTGGTCGCGCAGCAAGAGTGAGGAAAATGGAGGGGTGGCGGGCTGCGCACCCAGTGGAGAAGGAAGGTAAGGATGTAACGGTCGTTCTGGCATAGTTTGGTGGTAAATGGTGGTTCATAGTGGCTTCGAGTGGCGATCAAGTGGTGGTAGATTCTGTGTTGTTTTGGGGTAGCTGTTCGATTTTTGAGTAAGTGGATTGGTGGAGTTTTCCAGTGGTGGAGCTTGGGGTAAGGGTCGGCGGTGACTTGCAGGGATGGTCGGCGTCGAAGGAAGGCAAGGGACAGCAGTGTGCATGTGCACGTGCACGACTATGTGAATTCCCTGGACTTGAATTAAAGAGGGATAGGTAGGAACTGGAAATGAGAGGAGGAGGGAAAGATTTGGGCCGGGTTGGGCCAGGAAATAGAAAAAAAGAAAATAACGGAAATAATAAAAGAAAGAAAAGGGAAGGAAAGAAAAGGGAAAGAAAATGGAATTCTTTGCCTTTTAATCCTATTTCCTAATATTTAAGCTAAATTCATTTGTGTAAAGTAAACTTAAATTATCTAAATAATTAAAGTAAGTAATTAATTTAGTTCTTAATAAATTAAATCTTAGGTTAATAATAGGATTAGTTATTGCTTGGACTGCTTAATTAGTTAGAAATAAATTGTTTATAACTCCCTTAATTTATAATTATTTTTGGGTTAATAATATAAATAGTTTCAGTAATTAAAGTGAAAGAATCCTGATTTACGAACTGTTGGATATTAACTATAAATCGTTAAATTAAGTTAACGATTTATGTTTTTGCCTTATTGCTATTGAATACTTATTTCAAGTGTTTTCTCTGTGCATTTAGTAGCCAAACGAATCAAAATGCTAGAATAAAGCGTTGACACGTTTTAAATCCATGTCTGTAATAAATTCCCATTTTTAGTATTGTCACCTTAAATATAAATTGTTATTTCAAACAATTTACCTACTTTTAAATTTATTACTTGAATTAGAAGAGGCCAGGTCGTATATCAGTGATATCCGAAACCACCTCGATAACACTACGAGACTTAACGAGTTGATATTAGAATACTGGGCTTGGATTGACTTAACATACTCAACCATTTTAAGTAAGTAGCGGTACTTAGATATTACTATAATATCAATGGATTTCTATAACAGTGTTTTGGTTATAATTGGATGAAAACTCGTCATGGGAACGAGTTACCCTGGGTTTTTGGAAGAATTTTTATAACTTAAGTATTTCAGATTAAATGGGTTTACTCACGCTGGTTTCCAGTCTGACTCGGGTTTTACTTTATTGTAATGCTCGGGTCAGACCAAGTATTACAGATTTTCAGGTTAGGATGTTCTGGAGCTCAGGAGATGTGCTGGATGGCAGGGACGTATTGATTATATTCCGCTGTGTAGTATACTGTATAGACAGTATTCAGGGAAAGTTATTATAACTGTTCCAGATTTGTGTACTCTGATATCTTGTATGTATATTGAACAATTTGAATATCAACATTCGCACATCACTTAGTAGGTGACGTGACATTATGGCCAAATTTATCGCTTACATAGCTTTAGTAAAATCTAATTTTACCTATTTAAGCGTTACCCGTAGTGACGTCAAAACTATATCATATTAGGACTTAAGAAATTTGGTAATTATAAAATCCCTATATCATCCATGTTCTATTTTTTAGTCCAAATACAATGTCGGTTGTTCAATAATAACAATTATTATTAACCGAACCGTTCTGGCTAAAAACTTTGACTTTGAGTGGACTTTAATTGAAGATGATACTAATTCCATATAACTAAGGAGACAAATTCTTTCTTGAATAGTGTTTCAATTCCAATGCTTCCACTCAACCCAACTATAGTTGTTCGATGGACGTTGTGTCACGATTTCACTATAATCAAAGTGGAGTTTCTGCATTGAAGCTCGAAAATATTTTCAAGTGGAGGAAATTGTGTAATATTGTCACATCGACATTTTCCATTTAACCTTAATTATTTTAACCATAAAAAACTATCGAGTGAGTCATTCCATAGTTATCCAATAACTATCAGTACGTAAACCCATGGAGAGCGTAATGTACTCCACTGGTCTCAACAGACATATTGATATCCAGTATCGATACATCATGACTAGGTATATGTAACAACCTGCATATTTAGGATTGTATATTTAAATATTTTATTTAAATATAGCATCGTAAGTCGGATTATAGTCCGAAAAGCTGCTTTTTGCAAACAGTCGAATTAGGACTCGAGACCACTTCCATTGAGTTCAAAATGGCGTTTGCGACCTTTTTGAGTATAAACTTCGATATGTTTTGAGTTGAGTGAATTTTGCTATTTTTCACTTAGGGCTTTCGGTTTGGGTTTCAGCCCAATAACCTAACATAAGACCCTAGCTCCACCCCCTCTTCTCTTCATTCACTTTCATTTCCTAATACCTTCAAGCTTTAGATAAAAATGGGGGAAGAGAAAAAGAATTAGAAATCCTAAGCCCTAATTCTCTTAGGAATTATCAACTTCAAGCTAGAAATCAAGGAGAAGCTTAGGTAAGCATCTTCTTCATCTTCTCCAACTCATTCTCTCTTCAATTTATGAAATTTCCTAAACCTAACTTAGGAAGTGTTCTTCTTTTGAGCTTAGATTCAAGCTTCTTTGGTTGAAGTGAAGAGTGGTTGATCTTTCCTTGGTGATTAAGCTTCTCATTCATTGTTTTTGGATTTAAAGGTGAGATTTTTATCTCACATCTATGTCTATACTATCTTTGATTGTTAGGTATGAATTCCTAACATCTTTACATGTTCATTTGATTTTGATTTGGATTGATTTGGTGAATATTCCAATTTTTGGTTTTTAAGTCCAATTTTGTGAAAACCCTTTTATGGAGTTTTGAACATGTTTTCGGTGAAGCATCGAAGAGCTTATAGGACTAGGTAGCCATTTTGCGTAAACCCCTAGCGCCCGTTGCTCGTCCGATCACGATTTGTAGAACTTTTGCCCCACAAGGGGGCTTGGCTGAATGTGCTACAGAAGCAGGTTCAGTCGACTGAACCAGTGGTTCAGTCGATTGAACCAGAAGGCAAGAAATGACTTAGAAGCAGGTTCAGTCGACTGAACCAGTGTGTCAGTCGACTGAACCAGGATCCAGGAAATTGCCTGGGTCTGTATCAGTCGACTGACCATCTGGGTCAGTCGACTGACACTAGGGATGCAGAATTCGTATCCCTGTGTCAGTCGATTGACCACCTGGTTCAGTCGACTGACCTGCTTGCTTCAGCCCCATTTACCTATTTTGCTTGAGATTCCAATGTTAATCGATTCGTGATTATCCGATTTGTTGTTATCATTTATTATCGATTTTGATGACTTCTATTTCGGGATTTTTGGGTATATCCATTTTGATGGATTCGGCATCGATTTCTATGGATTTGATTCACGTCTTCGTGTGTGGATTTTGGTGATTGATTGTTTCTACAATCTTTTTTGTGAATTGTCACTTCTAAATACAAAGGTTTCTAACCCGCCGTTCGTAGCTCGGTTGGTTTGGGAGCTGGGAGATGGGAACCAAAGGACTGTGTCCGGGCAGGTTCGAATCCCAGCGCCAAACCATCAGTGGGAGTTTCAACGTTACGCATCCGTGTGCGACGACTAAATAAAAGCGGGGTAGACACACGGCGTGGGGTTTACTTAAATGAGTATCAATGAATACCATGATCTTAAGGTTCCCCATGATCTCAAAAAAAAATACAAAGGTTTCTATACTAGTAGTAAATATTCAAACTCTTTCACAAAGATGATTTCAACTCTATTTTTAATACAAAGCTCGTTTATAAAACCATTTTCCAATCTATTAGTATATACAAACCTTTACCTCATTTGTATGTGAAATCTAATTAAACGGCTTAGTATACCAAGTGGTATGAAACGCTTACGTTTGCTTTGTCGGTTAATTCTTGGACTTGTTCGATTGAACTCTTGTGACAACTTTCGAGTGGAAATCTACAATATGTTCGTAAATATTTGAGTTAAGCAAGTGGTTATGGGACATGAATCTAAACTCTTATATTTACTAGCTTAGTGTAATCGGCACTTCTTGATGATCGATGATGATCATTTTATGGTTTAGACTAGCAATGTGCGATGTCTCTTTGTCCACGTGGGGGACCGTACCCCGATTTATGGAGCTTCGTCTCATTTTTATAGGCTTGCGACCTATAGTTTTATTGGAGTTCGGTTCATCGGGCGTTCGCTGTACTACGTCGTTGTTCCGTACTATTTGTGTTCAGGTTCATCGGGCGTAACGCTGTACTACGTCGTTGTTCCGTATTATTTGTGTTTCGTTCATCGGGCGTAACGCTGTACTACGTCGATGGTCTGGATTATTTGAGTTTGGTTCCTCGGGCGTTCGCTGTACTACGTTGTGGCACCGGCTCTATGGTTAGCGACCATGGGTTATTTACCCGTTTGTGACACACGTGTTGGTGAGTTTTCATGCTCCCGTTTGTGATAGGCCTTCCCCCTTTTGTGATTTCTGGATTTCTCATTATGATTTCTAGAATTTGTGTTTCACCAATTTTTGTGGATCACATTGATAAGCTTTATCAATATTTGTGTTTGGTGAATAAAATAAAGAATATGACATTCTTTTTGGTGCTTCGAGTTGATTTGAGATATGGTACGATTTTAGTTGTTATTTGATGTATACTTGACACAATATGGCATTTTGGTTATCATACGTTTTTGGTCATATCTCTTATCCTATCTCATTTTATCTGATATTTATAGCTAGACTGATCCGTTTATTATTTTCTTCTTAAATAATACTCGGGTCAGACCGGGATATTTCAGGTGCTCCTGCTTGACTTCTTATCAGGGTCCTTCACCTGACTTTTGGGCTAACTACTTTAGATTAGTAGTTTTTGTTATTATACATTTGTGATATAGACTCCTTGATGTATAATTATTCTTTTGTCTAGAACATGTATCTATTCTTTTGTGTTGTAGTGGATCTTCTTTGACCACTATTTTGATGTACACTTTTATGTGTTATATTCATATCTGTTTCCGCCTTTGTGATTTGAATATCTGTGACTGATTTGTGTTATGTTATTTCTATATTTGTTTCCGAAGTCCACATAGCCACTATGTGGTAGCTTTGAGTTTGTATTTGATATGTCGGATTTCCTCTTGAAATGAAATGTAAATTATATTTTCTGGCATATCGGTACTCGCACAAAGCAATTACACAGATGGTCGCTCCTCAACAGCCTTATTCTTCGTGCTAGTCGACGACATTGCACCGTCGTGTCCTTGGCTAGCGTGAGCATAGAGGTAGGGCGTCACAGCATGGTATCAAAGCCAAACTTCTGAACAATGTAGAATAATCTAGCAAGGATCATTGTCCTAAGTCTTTCTTAGGAATCGTGCCATAGGATTTGATTCGAGTCTTCGAACCGTTCTATTCTATTTTCTTTTGTGATGCCTTGTTTTATCAATCAAGGTTATTTGATATTCATTTTGAGAATAACATTTTTCCTCTTCTTTCTTTCTTTCTTAGAGAAGAGAAATGGTTAGACCTGGCCGTCCCTAGGGCTGTAAATTTTGTACGAGTGTCCGATGTCCGTTCATGTCCGTAACCGAAATATGTCCGTCCGAGTCCGTTCGATTTTCATTTAGGACACGAGCTAGGACAAGAAAATTTGTACGAGAAAAAATATTGTCCGGTCCGAGTTCGTTCGAATTCGTCCGAATTTCTTATAGTTCAGTATATCTGATGGAAATTCTATTAAATATCATAAAATTTGATGTAAATAGCATTGTCCGTCCGTGTCCGTTCGGGTCCGTGTCCGAAAAATGTATGTACGAGTTCGTCCGATTTCATTTAGGACACGAGCTAGGACAACAAAATTTGTACGAACATAAATCTCGTCCGGTCCATGTCCGGTCCGATTTTATTTAGGACATAAACTGAACACACCTCCGTCCGGTCCGGTCCGACCGATTTACACCCCTAGCCGTCCCAGCGCCGGTCAATCTAGTGCTACTCCTCAGGATGGAGTATTTATGTCAGCTCAACAACTTTTAGATCTTGTGAACAATGCCCGAGCTGCCGGACCCGTTCCAGCGCCAACTCACCCTAAATTCGGGTTTGCACGCTTGTGCAGAGATTATACCGCTTTGGGTGGAAGGCCATTCAAGGGTTCCGAAACCGTTATAGAAATCCAAGCTTGGCTTAGATCATGCGATCGCATCTTTTCCCGCATGGATCTTATTGATTCACTTCGAGTCCAAGTGGCTTCTAGCATGCTCCAAGAAAGAGCATTAGATTGGTTTGAGCTTTTGATTTCTGAAATTATCGAAGCGGATCTTACTTGGGAGCAATTCCGGGAAAGATTCGAATTGAAGTTTGTGCCGGAGGTTGAAAAAGTAACTTTAGCCCGACGCTTTATTGACCTTGTTCAAGGTGAATCTTCTGTGATGGATTACGTCGCATCTTTTGAATCTCTCTAAATACGGGGTCGAGTATATTAATACCCCATTGAAGAAAAATCAGAGGTTCGTCTATGGGTTGAATAAAAACCTCAAAAAGCCTTTACTTCTGAAACTAGAAGTTTCTTTCAATCAGCTTGTTTATATCGCTCTTCGGCTTGAAGAGACCGATAAAGAAGGTGATGTTGAAGTTATGCGTGCCAAACAGAACTTCAACAATAACATGAAGAGGCCTGTTAAGTTCAAAGGCCCCAATCCCAATCCCAACAAGAAAGGGAAGCAAGAAACTTCGATAGCAAAGTCTCCTACCTCTAGTCGTGGACGATGCTACAATTGTGGTCTTACAGACCACTATGCAAATGAGTGTCCAAAACCATTTTTTTGTCGATATTGCAAAAGTTCGGGCCATCTTATATCTACATGTCCCATACTCCGGAGTAGGAGAGAGGGAGAGTTGAATGTTGTGCAAACTCCTAGTGACACTTCTCTTGGTCAAGGTATTTCTCATTCTATCCTTGACGATATTTGTTTTGTAATTATCTTATTCGAGTTCTTTTTGATTTGGGTTCATCTCATTATTTTATATCAAAAGAACTTGTTGATTCTTTCTCTTTTAATATTATGGGCTTGATGACTTCATTGAGAATTGAGAATTCGATTGATGGATCCGCAACACTCAATTTACTTTGTGAAAATGTCGAGATTATTTTATGTGACTATTCTTTTCGAGCCGATTTGCATGTTATGCGTTACTTAGGCTTCGAAATTGATTTTTTGAGAAAGGATTGGCTTGATCATTATGAAGTCCACATCCTATGTCCTGAGCGGACTATTTATCTTCGACAATTTTCAATCTGTTAAGCAGATTTCTATTTTTCTTTCTAATTTCGATTCCAATTTGGTGGAATCATTTTTATTCTTTAAGCCCACATGATGAGGAAAGTGTTATTTCTCTCATTTTAAATAGTTTGTAAATTTTCCGGTATATTTGAGCTTGTCTTAGGATTATCACCTAAGCAATCTTTTGAATGGTGCTAAGGCCTTTTCACCTCGACCTTGCCACCAGTTTTCATTAGCTACGAGTTGCGGAGGATAACATTCCACTTACCGCATTCTACACTCGTTATGATTCTTGTGAGTGGTTCGTTATGTCATTCGATTTGACGAACCTTCTACCTTATTTCATCCATTTTGTGAATCGAGTATTCTACGAATATCTCGATTAGTTTATTCTTATATTTATTGATTATGGATGAAATAACAAATTTAAAATTTGCAAATCTTTTTAATAAGATATTTATAAGTATGATTGGGTTTTGTTCTTAAAACGAGCAAAGAATATTTGTAAATTTTATAAGAGACATGTTGTCATATATAAGATGATTTTGTGTTGTTTTGCCTATTGAGTGCTTTAAGAATTCTGGTCGGTACGCTTGATCAACGTCATCGATAGGAATCTCCTAAACGCTATGATGAGACAGTCAAACACAGTAAATTGACTTGTAATAAGTAAATTTTTCTAAAAAGATGATTACATAAAGTTAATGGAATTTTTGAATGTCTTAGCTTTTCGGGAAAGAGGATGAGAACTCTTTTCCGATGTTTTTATTCTTGCAATTCCCGAAGGGAACCAAGACTTTATTGTTTGCATCGATACTAGTCGTATTGGTTTTTGTGTCATTCTCTTGCAAAGGGAATGTGTTATCGCATTTGCTTCTTGACAATTAAAGCTTGTCGAGACTAGATATGCCACTCATGATTTAGTGCTCGCGGCCTTTGTTTTCGCTCTTAGAATTTGGCGACATTATCTTTTGGGAGAGTAATTTGTTCTCTACATCGATCATAAGTTTTTGAAGTATTTATTTTCTCGAAAGGAACTTAATTTGCGTCAACAACGTTGGCTCGAGTTCCTTGCATCTTATGATCTTGATATTCTTTATACTCCCGGAAGGTGAAATCATGTTACCGACGCCCTTAGTCGCAAGCAACAAATAGTTGTTTTCATGATGATATCCGAATGGAATGATCTTGAGACTTTATCCACTTGTGAGATTCGAGATCGTGAATCCAATTCATGTTCATCTCTTGTTTTGTGTAGCCTTGAGGCTCGTCCTTCTCTTTTAGACCGTACCTCTTTTGGCTAAACTCTATGTCAAATTAAATTGCATGGAGTTCCTCCTTCTATTGTTAGCAATCGTGATCCATTATTTTACTAGTGGATTTTTGGCAAGGTCTTCAAAAGCTTTGGGAATAAAGCTTAATTTTAGCACCGCTTATCGTCCTCAATCCGACAGACAACCGAGCGTGTGAATCAAACTCTTGAAGATCTCCTTCGTGCTTGTGTTCTTGATTTTGGTGGAAGTTGGGAAGATTATATTTCTCTTATTGAGTTTTCTCCCAATAATAGCTTCCAATCTTGTATTGGTATGGCACCTTTTGAGGCACTCTACGGAAGGCCGTGCCGATTTCCTTCGTGTTGGCTTGAAACCGGCGAGAAGCTGGTTTTGAGCCCAGTCTTATTTGGTGTTCATTCGCGTTTCACCTATGATGGGTGTTGTGTATTTCAGTTGATCGGGAAAGTTAGCACCTTGATATGCTGGTCCATTTCCCATCATCGAACGTATTGGTTCCGTGGCTTATCGCCTTTTTATTACCGGCTCAATCTTTTGCTATTTATGACGTTTTCCACGTCTCTTTACTATGGATATACCTTAGGGATTCCGATTATTATTCTCGAGTCCGGTGTAATTGTAGAAATTGAGGTTTCACCAGATTTGACTTATGAGCAACATCCTATTCGCATCATTGCTTCGGAGATTGAGCGCCTTCAAAATAAAGATTTCCTTTCTTTTTGTGAAAGTTCAATGGTTCTCAAATCCTAAGGATTGCTCTTGGGAATCTTGAGAATTCATCGAGCAAACATGTTCGGGCTTACTCTTTCGTGCTCTTTATGGTGAACTTCTTATTTCAAATTTTCTTTTGTGTTGATATGCTTTTATGGTTGTTACTCCTTATTTTCTTCTTAAGTATTGCGAGGACGCAATTGAAAGTGTATGTGCGGTACTAAAGATCGTGTAATATGGTATATAAATGCGGAAACTGATAATAGCAGTAAAATAAAAATTAAAGTAAGCACACCAGGAATTTTTATACTGGTTCGAACTTCCCGTTCTACGTCCAGTCCCAGAATAACCTCTGGATTTAAACTAAACCCTACATTTAACCCTGAGGAATAGGTATACGACACCTGAGCAGCCGAACAGGAATTTTTCCACCTCAACAGCCGAAGAGGACTTCAACTTAATACATATAACTTGTTGACGAATGTGTTCTGAATAACACTAATTGTCTTTTGATAGTACAGCTTTCCTATAATCAAATCCTCAAGAGTATATATGTGTGTGAAGATTTAGAAGAAAGATAATCACGTAGAATCGAAGTATATGAATTAATTCAAGGATTCTAGTGATATTGAATGAGAATGAATGCTTTTTATTTGCACAGAATAATAGAGAATAGATTTCAGAATTATAAACAAGAATTAGTTGTTGTAGAAGTGAATTGAACATGTTTATATAGTTGTAGAATAGTTACAATCTTTCATGAAGAGTTTCAATCAAAAGTTGTGTCCGTATCTCTTGGATTGAAGGAGATTCCTCTTCACGAACGATCACAACTTTTCAGAAAACTAGCCGTTATTCTCAAGTCGGTTGACCGAGAAAACTGCCCGGTCAGCTGAGTTTCAAAAACGTACACAGAACAGTGCATATCTGTGCACTGACACAGAGTCGGTCGACCGAAGTTCCTAGTCGGTCGGCCGACCTGCTGTCAATTGCACAGTGCACACTTTTTCATTATAAATTAATGTATAATAATTTGTGTGTGTGTGACTACTTGAGGAATGATTTTAACAATATTCTAAGACTCAATACAATAAAATATTCATACTAATCTCTGGATTGTAGTCTTGTCTCCTTTGTAGTGCACAATATACGCTTATTCTCTTTTTGTCGCTTTCGTATAGTATTCTCATCGTATGATCTCTGAAGCTTGTGTCATGAATCAACATTCTCCCCCTTTTTGATTGAGGACAATACTTAGGTGACGAAGTAGTATATACATATATATTATAACTCTCCCCTGAATATATGGCGATTTTTCTGCAAAAATTTGTTAGCTTTCATATATTTCTCCCCCTTTGTCATCGAAAAAAGGAATAGTTATTAGATATAATATGAAAAAAAATATGGAACATGTAACACAAGTAAGAAAACATCGAGTTTAAATATTACATACTCAAACCAAATAGGAATATTAATGATGTTTACTTACTACACAACATCTAAAAAAAAGGACATATTGTTCATAAAAAAAACAGAATACTTGAAATTATGAAATAGCAAGTTGTAAAACAATATGATCACTCCTTACCATACCAGAATCCCAAAATTCTGGACGAATATTTTCTTCCGGAGGAGCATGTTCCTTACCACGTCTTTGAGCGTTAGAAGTGTGAGTTCCCGATGTACCAGAACTTGTATTCTCCAAAGTGGACCAAGAGAAGTTTGGCGTCGGCCTTTTTCCGGGAGCAAGGTGAGAGGCACCGGCTTCGGAAGTGCATGATAAGGCATCCCATAGATTGACGAAGAATCCCTTAATTTTCTAGAACCGACCGTCAGTTTTTCGTAACCGGGTATCTAAGGCAAGTTGATTTTGAGCCAAAATATCAATGGTCGCTTCCGTACTAATTCCGGGAGTTGGTCTTTGAATTGAGGATTGGCGACTTAGACGTTCTGTAGCATGAGTAGATGGTTGAGGTGTCGAATAGCTACGGCGTAGCTGTTCTCTCGGAGTAGCACGCCATTGGTCAAATATTATAAATCTAGGTGGAGCATCGGGCAATTTCATTAGTTTTATGGTCCTTGAATCAAAAGAACGGACTTTGGAGGTTTCGGATTCCGGAGCATGTGTGACGAAGCTATTGATTAATCTCATTATGTATTCTCCATAATAAATATGAAGCATCCTTCCTTGATTAAATGAGAGAAATTCGTCCATAAGAAGCTGTGCCCAATTAACTCGTACATTCCCACATATAGCATATAACGCCTTAAAATTTTCGGGATATACTAGATGATATGAACCGCCTCTAGGAACAATAGATTTCATCATGAAACGATAAAAAAGTCGAGCTTTAGGTCGAAGTGATGATGTTTGTCTAAAATCTGTAGCATCATCTTCGAAAAATATCCGGTCACGACTTGATATATTACAATCTACATCGTGTAATGAAATTCCACCCGGTCGAGCATTCAAAAATGTGGTTAATTCGATCAATGGAAAGGAAAATTGAAGTGCCACAAACCGATGTCCAAACACAATTGTCAGTGTTTCTCGGCGGATTGACAAGGTTAAGGTTTGCTAGAAATAACTTGACCATAATATGATTGATTTTCAAATTATTTTTCCTATGGTCAAGGAATGTATCAAGGCCACTCTCAATAGCGGCATTTTCAATACCGTAGGGAGCGAAATCAGGGTAACTTACAAATTATTCTTTAAAGATCTTGGCATCTTGAAGTTGTATCCATCTTTGAAGTGCTACATCATTGATAAGCCATGAGGCAATTTGAGTATCTACTGGAGTTGATGAAGATGAACCACCGGTAGTCTTTGTTTTCTTCTTAGGAGCCATTGTTTTTGAGGAAAAGATAAAAAATTGAGAAAATTTTAATGGGGGCTAGGGTAAAAACCGAAATTGGGAAAGTAAAAGTGAAGAGGTAGGTGAAATAGTTGAAGAGATGGGTTATAATTTGAAGTGAAAAGCAGCAGGAAATCTCGTTCGGTAGACCGAATATACTGGGTCGGCTGACCGACTGGGTTTCTTGAGTAATATTAAACTTTCGGGATGGGTTTCGGCTGACCGACTCAGGGCTTCGGTCGACCGATACTGTCAAAAATGCACAGTTTTGCTGTTTTTCTTAAAAAAAATTCTATAAATATAAATTTTATTATTGTTGCACTATATTAATATAACTTATTGAAAACAAGCAACATACAAATATATATATATATAAAAAGTGTTTAGCCACCGTTCTTTAAAATCGACGTTCCCAAGAGTTTGGAGATAGAACATCTTCTATAGTTGACCATTTTGGAGCTATTGGAGATTGAGCCGGATTTAAAGAGGATGAAGGTCTATAAGTGGGTTCAGTAATGTCATCCTTCTTTGATGAACAAACTTTCATAGCCATTCGTTCTAGAAAGCTCAAACGTCGTGACGTAATCTTCTGCTCATAGTATAACTCCTTTTGTAGATCCAATTGTTGTTGTTGATAGTGGTGTATCTCATCTATTTTCTGTTTAGTTGATGAAGATATGACCATAGCCTTCTTGCCTTTCTTCTTTTCCGGTGTATAACCGATATGAATGTTCTCCCATGGTTTCCAGCCATGTCGGGGGTCTTTATCCGGGGAAGGAGAGAATTTAAGAACACGATTAGGTAAGGGAAAAATAAGATAGGGTCCGTTTTCAGGAATATGATCGGAATCATCGTCCGGAGATGTATACGATAGACGAGAGTTTTCGGAATTATAGAAATCATTGTTTGAAGACATTTTCAATTTTTGATTTTAAACTTTTCTTAGTATATGTTTTTAAAAACATAGAATATATGAGCATTTGTTTGCTAAAAGATGAGTGGGTATGAGCTAGTTTTAATTATAATCACAGGTAATAAAGCCGTTTGTAAATGGGTGATTATAAATATAGAACTAAAAATAACTTTCTGAAAATAAAACAAACTCGAAAGTAGACCGAAACAAGAAACACCCATAGCTCAAGTGGCTATAACACAACATTTAGCAAGCAAGTCAGAGGTCATGAGTTTGAGTCACACCTTGGTCAGAAATAAAACAATTTTTGTTTTTCAATATTTTGCATATTTTTATTTATAAATCTTTTATAAATATTATTCCTAAGTCTCGTCTAAGTTTTATAAAAATATTTTCATTTAATGGTTTAGTAAAAATGTCAGCAATTTGATTTTCAGTATTAATAAATTCTAAATTTATCAATCCTTTTTCCAAACAATCACGAAGAAAGTGATGACGAATATCGATGTGTTTTGTTCGTGAGTGGTTGATCGGATTTTTAGAAAGATTTATTGCACTAGTATTGTCACAATAAATTATAGATTTTTAAAGGTGATAATTAAAATCCTGAAGTGTTTGTTGCATGTAAATGACTTGTGCACATGCCAAAGCAACAGATATATATTCTGCTTCACATGTCGATAAAGAAACGCAGTTTTGTTTCTTACTGAACCAAGAGACTAAGGAACGTCCAATGAAATGACATGTTCCGCTCGTACTTTTTCGATCCGTCCGACTTCCTCCAAAATCAGCGTCGCTATAGGAGACTAATTCGAAAGGACATTCTTTTGGATAAAATAGTCCGAAATCTTTGGTTTTAGTTAGACAACGAATAATGCGTTTAACTGCTCGCATATGTGACTCTTTAAGATTTGCTTGAAATCGAGCACATAAACAAACACTCATCATTATATCGGGTCGACTTGCTGTTAAATATAACAAAGATCCAATCATACTACGATACAGTTTCTGATCAACACTTTTTCCCTCCTTGTCTCTATCGAGATGAATAGTTGTGCTCATTGGAGTTGGTTTGGCAGAAGTGTTTTCCAGACCAAATCGTTTAATTAAATTATAACAATATTTTTCTTGATTAAAAAAATTCCATTTTCAACTTGTTTAATTTGTAATCCAAGAAAATATGACAATTCTCCCATATGAGACATTTCAAATTCATTTGTCATTATAGTCGAAAATTCCTGACATAACTTTTCATTTGTCGAGCCAAAAATAATACCATCAACATATATTTGAATTATTAAAATATCTTTCTTAGTTTTCTTAATAAAAAGTGTTTGATCGACTTTACCTATTTCAAAACCAGATTCTAATAAATAGCTTTTAAGACGATCATACCAAGCACGTGGTGCTTGTTTTAAACCGTATAGGGCCTTTTTGAGTTTATAAACATGATTTGGATATTTTTCATGATTAAAAAGTGGTGGTTGTTCAACAAAAACATTTTCTTTTATATACCCATTTAAAAAAGCACTTTTAACATCCATTTGATAAAGTTTAAAATTATGAAAACATGCGAAAGCCAATAAGATTCGTATTACTTCAAGTCGGGCGACTGGAGCAAACGTTTCTTCGTAATCAATTCCCTCTTCTTGATTATATCCTTGTGCAACTAATCTAGCTTTATTCCTAGTTATATTTCCTAGTTCATCTGCTTTATTTTTGAAATCCCATTTAGTACCAATGACTGCTTGATCACTAGGTCTAGGAACGAGTTCCCAAACTTCGTTTCGTTCGAATTGATTTAGTTCTTCTTGCATGGCAAGAATCCAGTAGTCATCAGTTGATGCTTCTTTTATATTCTTAGGTTCTATATTAGAGAGAAAAGCTACATGTCCAACTTGATTTAATTGATGTCTGGTTTTAACATTCGTATTAACTTCTCCGATTATATTTTGCATAGGATGATCTCGTAAACTTCTAGGTGGAGATTTTATTATATTAGGAGTAATATTCTTATTTTCAGTAATATCATGATCATTATCGAAATTTTCATTAGTATTACTATTTTCATTCTAAGTAGTTTCATTGTCAGAATCAATAGTAATATTTGGATTTATATTTTTAAAATTTTCGTCAAATGAAACATGTAAACTTTCTTCAATAATTTGAGTTCTTTTATTAAAAATTCGATAAGCCTTGCTTCGTTCCGAATATCCAACGAATATTCCTTCATCGGATTTTGGATCGAATTTGCCTAGCTGATCTTTAGTATTCAAAATAAAACATTTAGAACCAAAAACTTTAAGATATGAAATATTTGGTTTTCTTCCGTTTAGAAGTTCATATGAAGTATTCTTAGTTAACGGTCGAATAGAAACACGATTCAACACATAACAAGCAGTAGCTACAGCTTCTGCCCAAAAGTGTTTCGATAAAGTGGTTCCATTTAATAAAGTTCTCGCATATTCTTGTAACGTTCTATTTTTCCTTTCTACAACTCCATTTTATTGTGGTGTTCTAGGAAACGAAAAATTATGATTAATACCTTTCTTGTTACAAAATTGTTCGAAAGCTTCATTTTCAAATTCTCCTCCATGATCACTTCTGATATTTTTAATTTTCAAACTTTTAATATTTTGAATTCTTTTAACAAAAACTTTAAAATTATCGAAAGTATCACTTTTATTTTTCAAAAAGAAAATCCAAGTGTATCTAGAAAAATCATCTACGATAACAAACACATATCTATTATGATTAATAGACTGAACTTGAGTTGGACCAAAAAGATCCATGTGTAAAAGTTCAAGTGGTTGTTCTGTAGATATTACCTTTTTAGATTTAAAAGAAGATTTTTTTAATTTTCCTAATTTACATGCATCACAAAATATATTAGTTTTGAATTTTATATTGGGTAATCCTTTAACTAATTTGTTTTTAGCTAATTTGTTGATGGTATTAAAATTAACATGACAAAATCTTTTGTGCCAAAGACAGGAATCATTTTCCTTAGCTACTAAACACAAATTTGAATCATTATTAACATTCATATTTAAGATATAAATATTTTTATCTCTTATTCCTTCGAAAATAGTGTTATGATTTTTATCGAAAATATTACATTTATTTTCTGAAAAAGTTATATTAAAACCTTTATCGCATAGCTGACTAATACTTAATAAATTGTGTTTTAAATTTTTAACTAATAAAACATCAGTAATGAGAGGTAAATTAAAGGTACCGTTGCTACTGACATCGCCTTTGCCGATGATATATCCTTTTGAGTTATCTCCAAAGGTGACTGCTCCTCCATTTGAGTATATAATGTTTGACAACATTTCTTTGTTTCCAATCATGTGTTTTGAGAAACCGCTATCTAAAATCCATTTTCCTCTCTTCTTATGAGGTACCTGCAAAAAGTTTATAAAAAGTTGGTACCCATTCTTTTTAGGGTCCTAAGAGTTAAATCTTAGGAAGTCAAACCCATACGGGTTCAGAATTTCCTTTATAAACATAATTTTTGTTATTATGAACAGTTTCCATAAACATTTTGATATGTTTATTCCTTATCAGAATATTATTTGATTTTGGAATCCATATCATGATGGTATTAGTGTTTGGATAAAATGTTTTCTTAATATCCTTTTTAATATTATTATTGATCCTACTTTTAACAAAATTATTCTGTTTCTTAAATCCTAGTCCAGATTTATTGTTAGTGGATTGAGAATTTTCAAGTATTCTAGAAAGATTCTCTCTTCCTTTATTGAAATTAGATATATTTTTAGAGATATCATCAAATTTTACTTTAAGACTAGAATTTTCTAATTCTAAATCCTTAATTTTAGAGTTTAAACTATTATTTTCAAAGAATAAAATATCATTTTTATTTTTCTAAATTTCTAGTTCTTCAGATATTGAAGAAATTTGAGAAGATAAGTTAGAATTCAATTGTTGAGAAATTTCAAGTTCTTCTTCTAATATTTTCTTCTCATCTTTCAGCATATCTACTTCTAAGATAGTCCTATCTAACTTTCTTTGCAACTCCTTATTTTTCTTTTTAAGTTGCTTTGCTAAGTCTACTAATTCAGAATTAATTTCAATTAAATCTTCAAAAGTAAGATCACTTACATCGTTTGACGAAGCCATGAAGCATACATTTGCTTGTTCATTTTCATTATCACTTTCGCTCTCTGATGAGGATGATGAGTCAGTGTCGTCCCAAGTGACTGAAAAAGCTCTTCGTTTGGTTCTGTCCTTCTTAAAGTTGCTCTTTTTACGTTCTGGACAATCCTTCTTCATGTGACCTTTCTTGTGACATTCATAACATTCCATTACTGAAGATGATGGTTTGCTATTGTTGTTGGAATTATTTTTGTTTCCCCTGAATTTATTTCTTTTGAATTTCAGAAACTTCTTGAAATTTTTAGCAATCATTGCCATATTTTCATTCTCTGAGTCGGAGTCATCTTTTTCTGCTTGAAATGCCACATCTTTCTTTTCTTGTGCTCCATTTCTCTTTGCCTGCAAATTTACTTCGTAAAACATTAAATTACCTATAAATTCTTCTGGTTTTAATGTTGACAAATCACTTGCTTCTTCAATGGCTAGGACTTTTCTTTCCCATTCGTTCGTTAAAGAATTTAAGATTTTTGTGACAATATCAAAATCAGTAAATTTTTGTTCTAATGATAGTAGAGCATGATAAATATCCTGGAATCTAGAGTACATATCATTTATAGATTCATTTGGCCTCATTTTGAAATTTTGAAATTGATTTTTCAACATAGAGATTTTGCTTAATTTAACTTTGTTCGTTCCTTCATGTGTTATCTTAAGTGTTCTCCAAATTTCATAACCAGAAGTGCACACGCTAACTCTATTAAATTCATTTCTATCTAATGCACAAAATAAAATATTCATAGCCTTTGCATTTGATGTAGCATCTAGTTTTTGTGTGTTACTCCAAGTTGAGTATTCTCCAGTAGGAGTTGTGTACTCAAATCCACTAGATTGCATATAGATTCTCATTCTAGTTGACCAATAATTATAGTTTATACCATTAAAAAGTGGAGGTCGTGAAGTTGATTGACCCTCTGTGAAACTAGTATTAGTGTTAGTGTCAATATCGTTAGTATGTGTTGTTGCCATATTACTAGAAATAGATATCAAATAACTTTGTGACGGTTATAGGATAGCCTTGCTTTGATACCAAATGAAAGTGTACGTGCAGTACTAAGGATCGTGTAATATGGTATATAAATACGGAAACTGATAATAGCAGTAAAATAAAAATTAAAGTAAGCACATCAGGAATTTTTATACTGGTTCAAACTTCCCGTTCTACGTCCAGTCCCAGAATACCCTATGGATTTAAACTAAACCCCTCACTTAACCCGGAGGAATAGGTATACGACGCCTGAGCAGCCGAACATGAATTTTTCCGCCTCAACAACCGAAGAGGACTTCAACTTTATACAAATAACTTGTTGATGAATGTGTTCTGAATAACACTTATTGTCTTTTGATAGTACAGATTTCCTATAATCAAATCCTCAAGAGTATATATGTGTGTGAAGATTTAGAAGGAAGATAATCACGTAGAATCGAAGTATACGAATTAATTCAAGGATTCTAGTGATATTGAATGAGAATGAATGCTTTTTATTTGCAGAGAATAATAGAGAATAGATTTTAGAATTATAAATAAGAATTAGTTGTTGTAGAAGTGAATTGAACATGTTTATATAGTTGTAGAATAGTTACAATCTTTCATGAAGAGTTTCAATCAAAAGTTGTGTCCGTATCTCTTGGATTGAAGGAGATTCCTCTTCACAAACGATCGCAACTTTTCAGAAAACTAGCCGTTATTCTCAGGTCGGTTGACCAAGAAAACTGCCCGGTCAGCTGAGTTTCAAAAACGTACACAGAACAGTGCATATTTGTGCACTGACACAGAGTCGGTCGACCGAAGTTCCTGGTCGGTCGGCCGGCCTGCTGTTAATTGCACAGTGCACACTTTTTCATGTATAAATTAATGTATAATAATTTTTGTGTGTGTGTGACTACTTAAGGAATGATTTTAACAATATTCTAAGACTCAATACAATAAAATATTCATACTAATCTCTGGATTGTAGTCTTGTCTCCTTTGTAGTGCACAATATACGCTTATTCTCTTTTTGTCGCTTTCGTATAGTATTCTCGTCGTATGATCTCTGAAGCTTGTGTCATGAATCAAAACTCATGAATCAACAGCAATTTCTTTAAGGAGGGGAGTCTGTAACAACCCACATATTTTACGATTGTATATTTAAATATTTTATTTAAATATTGCATCATTAGTCGGATTATAGACCGAAAAGCTACTTTTGAAAACAGTCGAATTAGGACTTGAGACCACTTCCATTGAGTTCAAAATGGCGTTTGCGACCTTTTTGAGTATAAACATCGATATGTTTTGAGTTGAGTGAATTTTGCTATTTTTCACTTAGGGCTTTGGGTTTGGGTTTCAGCCCAATAACCTAACATAAGACCCTAGCTCCACCCCCTCTTCTCTTCATTCACTTTCATTTCCTAATACCTTCAAGCTTTAGATAAAAATGGGGGAAGAGAAAAAGAATTAGAAATCCTAAGCCCTAATTCTCTTAGGAATTATCAACTTCAAGCTAGAAATCAAGGAGAAGCTTAGGTAAGCATCCTCTATATCTTCTCCAACTCATTCTCTCTTCAATTTCTAAAATTTCCTAAACCTAACTTAGGAAGTGTTCTTCTTTTGAGCTTAGATTCAAGCTTCTTTGGTTGAAGTGAAGAGTGGTTGATCTTTCCTTGGTGATTAAGCTTCTCATTCATTGTTTTTGGATTTAAAGGTGAGATTTTTATCTCACATCTGTGTCTATACTATCTTTGATTGTTAGGTATGAATTCCTAACATCTTTACATGTTCATTTGATTTTGATTTGGATTGATTTGGTGAATATTCCAATTTTTGGTTTTTAAGTCCAATTTTGTGAAAACCCTTTTATGGAGTTTTGAATATGTTTTTTGTGAAGCATCGAAGAGCTTATAAGGCTGGGTTGTCGTTTGGCGTAAACCCCTAGCGCCCGTTGCTCGTCCGATCACGATTTGTAGAACTTTTGCCCCACAAGGGGGCTTGGCTGAATGTGCTTCAGAAGCAGGTTCAGTCGACTGAACCAGTGGGTAGGAAATGACTTAGAAGCAGGTTCAGTCGACTGAACCAGTGTGTCAGTCGACTGAACCAGGATCCAGGAAATTGCCTGGGTCTGTATCAGTCGACTGACCATCTGGGTCAGTCGACTGACACTAGGGATGCAGAATTCGTATCCCTGTGTCAGTCGATTGACCACCTGGTTCAGTCGACTGACCTGCTTGCTTCAACCCCATTTACCTATTTTGCTTGAGATTCCAATGTTAATTGATTCGTGATTATCCGATTTGTTGTTATCATTTATTATCGATTTTGATGACTTCAATTTCGGGATTTTTGGGTATATCCATTTTGATGGATTCGGCATCGATGTCTATGGATTTGATTCACGTCTTCGTGTGTGGATTTTGGTGATTGATTGTTTCTACAATCTTTTTTGTGAATTGTCACTTCTAAATACAAAGGTTTCCATACTAGTAGTAAATATTCAAACTCTTTCACAAAGATGATTTCAACTCTATTTTTAATACAAAGCTCGTTTATAAAACCGTTTTCCAATCTATTAGTATATACAAACCTTTACCTCATTCGTATGTGAAATCTAATTAAACGGCTTAGTAAACCAAGTGGTATGAAACGCTTGCGTTTACTTTGTCGGTTAATTCTTGGACTTGTTCGATTGAACTCTTGTGACAACTTTCGAGTGGAAATCTACAATCTGTTCGTAAATATTTGAGTTAAGCAAGTGGTTATGGGACATGAAGCTAAACTCTTATATTTACTAGCTTAGTGTAATCGGCACTTCTTGATGATCGATGATGATCATTTTATGGTTTAGACTAGCAATGTGCGATGTCTCTTTGTCCACGTGGGTGACCGTACCCCGATTTATGGAGCTACGTCTCATTTTTATAGGCTTGCGACCTATAGTTTTATTGGAGTTCGGTTCATCGGGCATTCGCTGTACTACGTCGTTGTTCCGTACTATTTGTGTTCAGGTTCATCGAGCGTAACGCTGTACTACGTCATTGTTCCGTATTATTTGTGTTTCGTTCATCGGGCGTAACGCTGTACTACGTTGATGTTCTAGATTATTTGAGTTTGGTTCCTCGGGCGTTCGCTGTACTACGTCGTGGCACCGGCTCTATGGTTAGCGACCATGGGTTATTGACCCATTTGTGACACATGTGTTGGTGAGTTTTCATGCTCCCGTTTGTGATAGGCCTTCCCCCTTTTGTGATTTCTGGATTTCTCGTTATGATTTCTAGAATTTGTGTTTCACCAATTTTTGTGGATTACATTGATAAGCTTTATGAATATTTGTGTTTGGTGAATAAAATAAAGAATATGACATTCTTTTTGGTGCTTCGAGTTGATTTGAGATATGGTACGATTTTAGTTGTTATTTGATGTATACTTGACACAGTATGGCATTTTGGTTATCATACGTTTTTGGTCATATCTCTTATCCTATCTCATTTTATCTGATATTTATAGCTAGACTGATCCGTTTATTATTTTATTCTTAAATAATACTCGGGTCAGACCGGGATATTTCAGGTGCTCCTGCTTGACTTCTTATCAGGGTCCTTCACCTGACTTTTGGGCTAACTACTTTAGATTAGTAGTTTTTGTTATTATACATTTGTGATATAGACTCCTTGATGTATAGTTATTCTTTTGTCTAGAACATGTATCTATTCTTTTGTGTTGTAGTGGATCTTCTTTGACCACTATTTTGTTGTACACTTTTATGCGTTATATTCATATCTGTTTCCGCCTTTGTGATATGAATATCTGTGACTGATTTGTGTTATGTTATTTCTATATTTGTTTCCGAAGTCCACATAGCCACTATGTGGTAGCTTTGAATTTGTATTTGATATGTCGGATTTCCTCTTGAAATGAAATGTAAATTATATTTTCTGGCATATCGGTACTCGCACAAAGCAATTACACAGATGGTCGCTCCTCAACAGCCTTATTCTTCGTGCTAGTCGACGGCATTGCACCGTTGTGTCCTTGGCTAGCGTGAGCATAGAGGTGGGGCGTCACAGCATGGTATCAAAGCCAAACTTCTGAACAATGTAGAATAATCTAGCAAGGATCATTGTCCTAAGTCTTTCTTAGGAATCGTGCCATAGGATTTGATTCGAGTCTTCGTACCGTTCTATCCTATTTTCTTTTGTGATGCCTTGTTTTATCAATCAAGGTTGTTTGATATTCATTTTGAGAATAACATTTTTCCTCTTCTTTCTTTCTTTCTTTCTTAGAGAAGAGAAATGGTTAGACCATGCCGTCCCAACGCCGGTCAATCTAGTGCTACTCCTCAGGATGGAGTATTTATGTCAGCTCAACAACTTTTAGATCTTGTGAACAATGCCCGAGCTGCCGGATCCGTTCCAGCACCAACTCACCCTAAATTCGGGTTTGCACGCTTGTGCATAGATTATACCGCTTTGGGTGGAAGACCATTCAAGGGTTCCGAAACCGTTATAGAAATCCAAGCTTGGCTTAGATCATGCGATCGCATCTTTTCCCGCATGGATCTTATTGATTCACTTCGAGTCCAAGTGGCTTCTAGCATGCTCCAAGAAAGAGCATTAGATTGGTATGAGACTTTGATTTCTGAAATTATCGAAGCGGATCTTACTTGGGAGCAATTCTGGGAAAGATTCGAATTGAAGTTTGTGCTGGAGGCTGAAAAAGTAACTTTAGCCTGACGCTTTATTGACCTTGTTCAAGGTGAATCTTCTATGACGGATTACGTTGCATCTTTTGAATCTCTCTCTAAATACGGGGTCGAGTATATTAATACCTCATTGAAGAAAAATCAGAGGTTCGTCTATGGGTTGAATAAAAACCTCAAAAAAACTTTACTTCTGAAACTAGAAGTTTCGTTTGATCAGCTTGTTGATATCGCTCTTCGGCTTGAATAGACCGATAATGAAGGTGATGTTGAAGTTGTGCGTGCCAAACAGAACTTCAACAATAACATGAAGAGGCCTGTTAAGTTCAAAGGCCCCAATCCCAATCCCAACAAGAAAGGGAAGCAAGAAACTTCAATAGCAAAGTCTCCTACCTCTAGTCGTGGACGATGCTACAATTGTGGTCTTATAGACCACTATGCAAATGAGTGTCCAAAACCATTTTTTTGTCGATATTGCAAAAGTTCGGGCCATCTTATATCTACATGTCCCATACTCTGGAGTAGGAGAGAGGGAGAGTTGAATGTCATGCAAACTTTTAGTGACACTTCTCTTGGTCAAGGTATTTCTCATTCTATCCTTGACGATATTTGTTTTGTAATTATCTTATTCGAGTTCTTTTTTATTTAGGTTCATCTCATTATTTTATATCAAAAGAACTTGTTGATTCTTTCTCTTTTAATATTATGGGCTTGATGACTTCATTGAGAATTGCGAATTCGATTGATGGATCCGCAACACTCAATTTACTTTGTGAAAATGTCGAGATTATTTTATGTGACTATTCTTTTCGAGCGGATTTGCATGTTATGCATTAGTTAGGCTTCGAAATTGATTTTTTGAGAAAGGATTGGCTTGATCATTATGAAGTCCACATCCAATGTCCTGAGCGGACTATTTATCTTCGACAATTTTCAATCTGTTAAGCAGATTTCTATTTTTCTTTCTGATTTCGATTCCAATTTGGTGGCATCATTTTAATTCTTTAAGCCCACATGATAAGGAAAGTGTTATTTCTCTCATTTTAAATAGTTTGTAAATTTTACGGTATATTTGAGCTTGTCTTAGGATTATCACATAAGCAATCTTTTGAATGGTGCTAAGGCCTTTTCACCTCGACCTTGCCACCAGTTTTCATTAGCTATGAGTTGCGGAGGATAACATTCCACTTACCGCATTCTGCACTCGTTATGATTCTTGTGAGTGGTTTGTTATGTCATTCGATTTGACGAACCTTCTATCCTATTTCATCCATTTTGTGAATCGAGTATTCTACGAATATCTCGATTAGTTTATTCTTATATTTATTGATTATGGATGAAAATAAAAAATTTAAAATTTGCAAATCTTTTTAATAAGATATTTATAAGTATGATTGGGTTTTGTTCTTAAAACGAGCAAAGAATATTTGTAAATTTTATAAGAGACATGTTATCATATATAAGATGATTTTGTGTTGTTTTGCCCATTGAGTGCTTTAAGAATTCTGGTCGGTACGCTTGATCAACGTCATTTGAGATATAGACTCCTTTAGATTAGTACTGTTTGTTATTATACATTTGAGATATAGACTCTTTCATGTATAATTATTCTTTTGTCTAGCACATGTATCTATTCTTTTGTGTTGTAGTGGATCTTCTTTGACCACTATTTTGATGTACCCTTTTATGTGTTATATTCATATCTGTTTCCGCCTTTGTGATATGAATATCTATGACTGATCTGTGTTATGTTATTTCTATATTTGTTTCCGAAGTCCACCTAGCCACTGTGTGGTAGCTTTGAGTTTGTATTTGATATGTCGGATTTCCTCTTGAAATGAAATGTAAGTTATATTTTCTGGCATATCGGTACTCGCACAAAGCAATTACACAGATGGTCGCTCCTCAACAGCCTTATTCTTCGTGCTAGTCGCCGGCATTACACCATAGTGTCCTTGGCTAGCGTGAGCATAGAGGTGGGGCGTCACAGTATATTTAAAACGGTATTTATTTTATTATGATAAATCACTCACGATTACAATATGTTGTAATTACTTTCACAAAACATACAATTTATGCATTTTCTATTAAATATACTTTTAACTAAATTAATTAATTAATATAACATAGTATATCAACTATATGATAGATAGAAACACCTTTTAATTCGAACAAGATTGATTATCAAGTTAGATATATGTAATGATTGCATAATTTCTCCTAGGGCGTACCCCTAACTTTATCAATCTTCCACTTGCACTTAGGGCCAATTATGGAATCTCACCCACATCCCTTCGATCAGTTTGATAAGAAATAATTTAGTTAGACCCTTCATGAATGGATCTGCTATGTTGGTTTAATTATATACTCTATCAATCAACTCTCTTTGTTGTTGATAAACTACCTTTATCATATAGAAGTAGTCGGAATATGTTTCTTAACTTATAGTGAGCTCTTATCATTGCATTGTTATCATATAACAATAATGTTGTATCTTAATACCTGGAATCACCCTTAGCCTAGTTATAAATTTATGCAATTATATTTATACGTTGCTTTTATCGTGGTGCTATCCAAGGCGATGTACTTAACCTTTTTGTTAAATCAACCACAACCTTCTATTTGGAAATTTTTCCAACTTAAAGCTCCTTAACAATGGTTGAACATAAATTTAATATTGACATATTATACTCAATAGCAATTAAGAAGTTCGAGTTTGAATGCTCTTTCATAAGGAGTCCGTTGTTTCTATAAACAATTCTCTATATTTCGAAAATACTCAAGAACGCTCTAAAATACCATTTAGAGATCCTAATTTAGATTTGATATTTTCTTCATGCACCAGATACATAAGAAAGATACAATATCGTAAACAACACACGAGTATGATAATTCCTATTTGTAATACATAAGGAATCCATTTTACATGTTCCATATTAAACATTTTAATAAGGTTTCTTCGCATACCGTTTGGGACATTCCAAACATCTTTTATACTGATTATAACAGATATAATTTACAAATCAAATATCTAGTATTAAACAACTAAACTATTACCAATTTTAATATAAGTACATCGTCAACAATCAGCAGTATGTCGTTTACTTATAGTTTTAGAAATATCTATGTGCATTTTAATGGTTCTTTCTTATGGACCCATGCTTCCTCTGCATTTTGACTGAGTATCAAACTATTTAATATTTATATCAAAATATTTACCCAATTCTGATGCTCGTAGAATGATACTTCTGTATCATTACTTGTATCATATCCAAAAAATCCACAAACTCAATCATCGCTCCCACTAACTTTGAGACACTTTGGTTGTTATGTGCAATCAGTCTATTCTAAATCATTATTTAGAATTTTCCATTTCAACACATATGTATCAAAAACATAAAGTCATACTAAGTGATAATCTTATGAGTAAAATCCAAATCATCTTGAGCACATTGAATGACATCTATTACGTTAAATTCAACAATTGAAATTTATGATTTTATTCTTATTAATGTTGCTCATATATTATAACTGCAATAGTATTCCTTTTGAAGGCGCATTTGTGGCCGATGAATCATATCCCTTCAGGTACAACTATCCAAATCATATTTCGATAACGTACTTGGAATCCTTTTGGATTTGTGCATCATACCATACGACAGAGTCAATACGCTTAGTGCATTAATTGACAATCGAAGATTATTTATTCTCAACGTTGATATTAGGCTCATAATTTCTCTTCAATGTCCGTTAATACTTATGAGACACTCTAATGTGTGGTGTTTGTTTATGTTAGGTTAGTTTCATTTCATCCTACATAATCAGTTCCATCTTTGGAATCGTATCCAAATCCATTTTACTACTAGTAATTTTTAAATGAAATTCCTTTACTATGAAGTTGGTATTTCTTGAAACAACAATTGTTTCTCAGTGCAAGGAATATGTATTCATAAATAGTTTATAAATTTCCTCATATATAATCATTGTTTTGGTATTAGTTTACAATACTTATGTTCAGAACATAAATTGGTCATTTATTGGCTATCATTCCCAAACTTCTTTTAGGCGATTCATACAAGATCCCTCACGTACAATTATTACGTGCAGCCATTCGACTCGCACAACCTACCAACTCCTTGGCCTACGATATGTTATGGTTTCTTATATACACTTATCATATATGATTTTCTAAACTATTTTAAGATGCCATTAATTTTAACCTCATGTACTATTCTTAAGTACGCTACCTAATAGAAATAAGTTAACTCAACATCACTCACCATTAATCATACTTTATTCAATAAAGTTCAATTACTCCTATTGATACATCATTATGTTTCATAGAGAGGAGTGATTTTGAGATTTAATATTTATTCATTTTTAGTATACGTCCAAAACTCTTCCAATATCTCACTTATTCGATTAAATCAAATCAATCTGTTGCATGTAATTTCCTTTTGTATCGACCCGCCTTTTTGACCATCGAAAGTCGACACCGAATACTACCATTGTGTTCAAATGTCGAGTATCCAATCGACAAAAGGGCAGATTGTTAGGGTAAATAAAAAGAAGAACAGAGAAAATCATAATCTCACAGCGGAATCGACAACATATAATATAACAAGTACAATAAAAATTGTGACTCCAAAAATACATAGTATATCAGAGTAAAAAAAAACCTTATCAGCTGGACTATTATAAAATTCCGACCTTGCAATTGCTGATAGGGATATTATATAATATAGTGAAAAATAAAACACTACGACATGCGAACCTCCAGCTCCTCTCCAAGATCTCCATAACACCAAAGTCAAGCTGGGAAAATACTCAGTCTGGCCCGAGCATTATAATAAAATAACACTCGGATCGTCTGAAAATACCAGCTTGAGAAATCTCAAATAATGGGGAACATATAAAAGTTCTGTGAGACCATGCCGCTAACGTGGAATAGGATTTCTCCCACACAATCAATAACCAAATATAAGAGTGGAAAAGAAGAATAGGAAACAAATCCAAACATAAACGATGGGCAAAAATAATATAAAGATCCAGACTTGAAAGAATGGAAATAGTCTGAACAAAATGCAAATTTGACAGAATAAATAAACAAGATAACAGTCCAAACTTGACAGAATGGACAAAATAAGATAACAATCCAATCTTGATAGTATGGACAAAATAAGGTAATAATTCAATCTAGATAGAATGGACAAAACCTATAATTAAACATCATAAAGAGTGGTTGATTCTTCCTGTTGCAATTACAGAAAAAAAATTCGAAGGTTCGAATCAAATAAGGAAAGGAAATTTTCCAACAAATGACTAGGAAGGTGCACCACCCTTAAAGTATACCACTAATAATATACTTCTGAGAAGCTCATATACTCCATGACACTTCTTGGAAATGTACCAGCCGGACCCTGCCAAACCTTACCGAGAATCCGAATATTTTATATCTAAATGCGCAAATGAATCCGATCTAGATGAGATGTGAAAATACCTTAATACGAGCACCCCACATAGCTGGACGTCCTTTTGCACTTTGGGTTCAGCCATTTATCGACAAAGGATAACAAAGCTCAACAAAGCAACAAATCGTCTTAGAATAACAACAGTAATGAAGCTGATGTAACCGATAGTTGAGAAACCAACTATCGAGGATATAAAATGATCGTATATGGAAATTAAATCTTGTATACTCACCACCACTCATCGAATTCAAACTTGTACTATTTCTTGGTTAATAATAATACTGGACGAGTCAAAGTAGTGTTACCTCAAAGTCATGTCACATGATTATTCTTAACTTTTGAAATAGCGACAAGTTTACTTCTTCGATGTTTAGTGCTAATTATAAATCATTTCCATACAAGTGAATCACTTTACGGAAATTAATTCATTTCCATAAATAATTCAAACTTTTCTTTTAAAAACTTGAATTCGTACTTGGCTTCACATTACAAGTATTAGCTTTAAAACACTTTGTTAAAAAAGTTTACGAACTTTAAAACATCATTATAAAAAGGATTTAACAACTTAAAACATCGTTATTTCATTGATTAATTAACTTTTAAAACTTTATTAACTAAGTTGATTAATTAACTTCAATAACCCTTGTTTAAAAAAGAGTAAATCACCTTTAAAACATCATTGATTCAATTAATTAATAATATTGGTAAAATCACTTTGGAAATACTCTTTAAAATTATTCGTTTATAAGACAAATTTTTTAATACTAAGTGTACTAAAACAAGGATCAAGTGCAAATGTCATTAAAGTATTGTTTACTATAACCTAAACAATTTACACTTAGCTTTATTTACAAATAATTCCTTTTAAAGGATTTTCTCATTTAAAAACCATCATTTGTAAATTTAAAACAATATTTATTATCCAAAAAAAACAATTTAAATACCTTTATAAATTTGAAACAATATTAATTATTCCGAAAGATGATTAATTACATTTATAATCTCTTTTAAATAAACAAATCCATCATCTTTAATAAAATAGTTACTTATTTCCAAACACTTTTATATCATCATTGAAATAGTTTGTTAACTTTAAAACACTTTCATCAAATTAGTTAATTCACTTTAATTACTTTTATTAAATTACTCTACTTTAAATATAATTAATTAAAAGATTTATTAAATTCAAATATTCATTAATTAAAATGAATAATTAACTCAAACATCATTAATTAAAATGATAAATAAATTTTAAATACCATTAATTAAAGACAATTAATTAAGCTTAAATAATCATAAGTTAATTGAATTAATTATATATAAGACAATCATTAATTAGAATGATTAATTAAAGTTTAAATCATTATTTCAAATGACTTAATTAATATTCAAATCTCATTAAATCAAATATATTAACAAATTTCAAACATCATGAATAAAAATGATTAACTACATACAAATATCTGAAATTATGATGATTAACTAAAATCAAATGTCAATAATTAATTAATTAAACTCAAATAATCATTAGTAAAATGATTAATTAAATCCAATCTCATTTAAATCAAAAGATAAACCAATTTTAAATATTATTAATTGAACTGGTTAAAATCATTAGTTAAAACGTTTAATTAATTTTAAAATTATCATTAATCCAAATGATTAGTGGATTTTAAAACTCTGTTTAGTGAAAACACAGGCCTAAGTTCAAACACACACGATAGGGTTTTGGGGATGAAAGTCAATAGACGATGGTATAGCGAAAATCGCTATAACGACATTTAAACAATTTAAATGGAATATCAAAATTACTTTCAATTAAATATCAATATAATAACATAAGGATGTAAATAAATAATTATTAGCGAGAAACCCCTAAGGGCCTCTCTATAAATGTTCCCTACAAAACACTGGTTATGGATATTATATATGTAATCATATGGGTTCAGAACAATCAAATTAATATATCATCCATTCTCCAAATGGAAATTCAACCAAACAATCAATCAGACAATCTAATTTACATCCAAGCAATCAATAATAGTTTATAGTATCGCAGATATGATATAGTAAATTTGAATGTGAGTTAAACTCACATTGGTTCCATTTTCGCAAAGCGTTTCGATTTGAACTAAACCCAAATGGACGTTCGATTTTAGTCTAAGATTCTACAAGCTCCAAATTCCTCCAATCCAATTCTATTATGTAGTATTCATCGTTACGAATTGAACGCGGGGAACCTAACGCAACTAACCACGTTCGATTTGGACCTAGGACGAATACGATATTCATTATGCAAAATTTAGGAATTAATTCAATAATTAAATCCCTAATTATATTATTAAACAAAACCCTAATTACCAAACAAATCAGGGCCGTTAATATCACTTTAGCCAAATCATGGCCACCTAAAACCCCTTCTTCCTAAACGTGAAAAGAAAGCTCCGGCTATCGATCTTCAACGATACCCCACCGCCGCGTCAGAGCTCCAACCACCGCCGCATTACCACCCGAGCCTCCCATGACGACGAGCCACCCAATGACGCCCAACTCATCGCCTGAAGCCCAAAGACGAACCCAAAATCGTCAACTAACGCCCCCGCCTTCATAGGCAAATTCCGGCCACACACGAGGACTGCGCGCTAAACCCACCGTCAGATCACTTCATCTCCCCCAAATGAACAACTCCCTAGTTAACAACTTCGATTAAAAACGCCCAGAATGGCTCCAATCATCTCTTGCCATTGGATGCATGGCTAAGGCTTAGAAAGGAATTGCGGCTGGGTAAAAAGATTAGGGTTTTTAAAAAGATATATGGGTGTGGCGGTCCTTAAATAGGTAACTAACAAATCGCTATTCATGCTTAAAATTACAAACTCTAATCGAAGCATGCCGACTGGCGCTCTATACCAAATACTCCTATTATGAACTCAATGGAATTATTTTCGAGACCTAATTTCAAAGTATACAGAAGTTAGATTTTTAAATCAAATTATATTAATTTAATTCCCTAAAATTAATCGCTACATGTTTCGAGCTCGCACGCCTAAACATTACGTCTGATCGTTATGAAACTCGATGGCATACAACAATTTATTATTCTGGATCTAATGGCACAAGTTTCCTCAAAACTCGAGATAGTGCCCCGGGATGCTATTTTCATAGATTTAAATATTGTTTTATATTTTCGATCCAATTATCGATATTTATTCAACCTACTTGTTTTTGTAAATAAATTTTCAAATTGAATTCATCAATATTATTATTTAATTAAAAGGAGTTAAATAAAATTATTAAATCTATTTAATTAATATTTAATTCACAATTCAAATATTTAAATGGTTACAATATTTGAATTATAAGTTATTAAATTCAAGAATATAATCATTTAAATATTTAAAATTAATTAAATATTTAAAATCAAATGACCAAAATTCTGGGTTGGTACATTCTCCTTCCCTTAAAAGAATTTCATCCCCAAAATTTCGAAGGTAGGAAAAAGCTTCAAACCCCTTAAATTTTTCAAAGTCAATTAGATGAAATTTGTTATCAAAGTTTTCTAAGTCCTAAAATTACGAAAAATTTCGACAGCATCTCCTTTGCACGACTCAATTAGAACAACTACAAATTTTCTCAATAGACTCAAAACCAACTAAAGAAAACAAAAGCCAAGTAGCTTCCCATAACTGGGGCATAAAATCATCAACCAATTTAAATTTATAAATATATTACATACCTTTTTGTGTTTTTGGCAAGTAATTTATTATCTCTATGCAAATGCAGGTGCATAAGAATCAAATAGCAATCTCTTTCATACATGTACTTATGAAATCCAAAAGAGACTCAGGCTGACAAAAGCAATATGATGTAACTCTACAAGCAAAAACTAGCATGACATAAATCTACATGCAACTCTAGCATAAAATAAAGCTACATGCAACTAACAACAATCTCACAATCATAGACGATAAAACACAGAGAATATTCTGTAATAGATGCTATGTATTCAATATTTTCAGAAGATAAATTTAGAACTAAATGCTCGGGTTTTATATTAAAAAATTTTATTTTCAAATTTCTCAGATGGGAATTAAATCAAAGATCAAATATAAAAATGACAAGGAGGGGATTCCGCCTAATAAAGTATGGTGAAACTCTAGAATCAAAACGACATGGAGCATCCTGTGGTATTCCAGTTCCTTAAAAACATCAAAATAGAGTGAATAAATATTATTTCTTTCCCAAAATCTTCAAAATCTCTTTTGCAAAATCACCGGGATTTAGGTCCAAATAACAATAATTCAAAATCCTTTGTCTATAAATTTAAACTTTATAAACGATGGTATATAAAATCACACAATCAATTTAATCAAATTCAAGCAAATTCTGTAAGGAATAAAATAACACTGTCAATCAACCAAATTCCGTAAGGGAAAATCTAACACTTATCATTATTTAAAATACCAAATGGTTTACAAACAAATCTTAGCATAGATTCAAAAATTTCTTGATTGTCCAAAAATATAGATAATTATCTAAGCGTACTATTTTGCTCATTAGCCTTTGGTTATTGCTTAGAAGATTATCCAAACTCACTTGGACAAAATGGAAAGTTATGCTCTAAATTTATTAGTTTCTTTATTACATTAATGTTTTTTAAATCATTTATATTTCCACTTAATATTTTATTCAATACTAAAATTATTTATGAATTATTTCATAAATTTTCACCTAAGTTTAAAAATATTTTATAAAGTCATTTCTTTATAAAACATCAAATAATAACTTATTCCACATTATTTACTTGTATAATATTCATCTATATCCTAAGAGCACATGCAAACACAAATTTCATTTTACTTTTTCAAAGATCTAGATGGAGATCAAATCAAATTATGGTTCCTTCAAACCGAGTCAACCTATTAACCTCGTTAACTTAGAGTGTTAAAATGAATGATGTTTCATGGGTTGACCCAAAACTGCAAATAATTTAGAGTAAATAGATGTTTTAAACAAAATTTATGGTTTTAATAAAGCAATGTTATCAAAACTTTCTTATCCAATTTAACCCATTTTTAAACCTTTGTTAAATTATTCATATTTAGCTAAGGGTAAAATCTCATTTATCAAACCAAACTCTTATCAGAAATACTTTTTATTTTGAAAACAATTCCCTTTTATAGGAACTAAAAAATAGATACCCAGTTTTTCATTTCAAAAATTCATCACTGAAATCATAGTGCATATATTTTATATGAAATAACTTCAAACGATTTATGTATTAAAAATCACTTTGGATTCGTTTGGATTTGAACTCATTTCGATCGCACAATGATAAAGAGAATAATTTACTAAGTACCCCACAACGTTCGCCTAAGGGAACATCTGATTGTCACTTAGAAGATTATTTAGATTACCATAAAACTAATCAAGACAATTTTCTTTGAATTATGCCAAAGAAAATGCATTTCATTTAAAATTTTACTTCCCAAAATATTTTTACTTTCAATTACTTCCAAGAATACTACAATATCATCTCTGAAAATACTTTTGAAATTATTTTGAAAATTTTTAGGATTTAGATTCAAAAATCCTTTTTAAACACATTTTATAAACTAAAGTTATATAAAATTTCCTTTATATAAAAATCATTTCATATTATAATAACTCTTCTTTATCATAATAAAATTATCTCAAATATCTATTCTCTAAAGGTCTTGTCCTACCATTTAGACTATATTTAACAACTTTTTAATTAAAGTTTAATCCTTAACTCATCATTATTAAAAGGTGAATTTAATTTAACACTTTCTTCGAACATCTTATAGTCAAATTGTGAAAAATGAATTCACAAAGGGATTCATTTATAAATTCAAACAACAAATGCTTATAAATAAGCTAAACACAAATAATTAACAATTAACACTCCTAATTTAATCAAGCATGACTGATCAAACAACAGTGATAATAAATCAATATTATCACATTCAAACTGTTAACCATAAAATATGAATGGAGATAAAGAAGGCCTTTTGGAAACCTTCCGTGTAGATAAAGAACATCAGGAGAAAATCCCTTGACAATATCGAAAGGATTGTACAATGCTAACAAAGAAGAGCACATGGGAACTTAAGAATGAAGCTTTTGCAAGCATGAAGGAAAGAACTACTAAAGTACAACGAAGCAGCTAGATACAAAACTGCTAAGCACCTCCCGAATGAAAAAGGAAAATGGCTCCATAACCATTTGCCATAAAACAAAGACTAAAGAATAGAAGTTCACACTAAACCTTTCGAAGGAGTCGAAAGAATGCGAATTAATAGCTTGTAGCAATCCCAAACCTTTCGAAGGAAACAAAGGGTTTCGACTCTCGACATTCAAATAGTTCTTACCTTCCGAAAAAGAGGGAGAAGTCAAAGCAACGGTATGCGACTCTATAATGACCTTTTCGAAAGCATAATAAGCCTTTCGGACAAGTTGGAATACATACTTAGTACATTTCGATAGTGTCGAAAAGTTTATGATAAGGGCGGCATTCATAGGTCAACAAAGAATGAAAGACAACCTTTCGACAACATTCAAGAAAAGCACAGCTTTCGGCAGCAATCTAGTAGAGGAGGAACCTCCCGACAAGGTCGAAGGGTTCACAACAGTCAAGTAAGGGAGCAACCTTCTGATAAGGTCGTAGGGTTCACAATACCATATAAAAGGCAAACCCTTTGGAAAAGGAAAAAGGTTCATGAATACATTAGGAAATGCAGACCCTTCGACAACATTCAAAGGTCAGTGATGATGTATAGTGGACAAACCTTTCGACAAGGTCGAAAGGTTTACAACCGCATATAAGAGGCAACCTTTCATCCCAGTCGAAGGCATGGAGCCGAAGGAAGGGCCACCTGCATCTATAAATAGGACCCAAGTGGTCCAGTTTCGGGGGCTGATTTTTCTTCTCATTCTGCTTTCACTCAACTAGTATTGCTTCTGCTCACTAGTTTGTAACCCTAATTTAGAAATCAAATTGGGGATTGGTTCCTTGAATTTTGTATCAAACTTCATCATGAAGAAATAAAGAGAATTATGGCTTATGATCGACTCAGAATTTGAGGATGATCATAGTTAGGTGTTAATTCAATATTAACGGCTGATCATATATGATTTATCTCTTATCTTCTTTTTTTATTTCGAGTATATGCCATGGAACTGTCATTAGACATTTTCATGAGTCTTGTACCCTTTCTTGGCTCTGGCCACAAAAAGGGAGATACTACTTGTAAATTAGTCCCTAATATGGTTCCATCGTATATTAAATAAGTTCTTATTTTTGTCTAAGCATGTTTGGATGATGCATTCTTTTCAAAGGGTTTTCACAAGAAGAATATCAACCTAGGAGGTTAGAAAAATGTAAAAGGAGTAACATCTCCTTTCGACAACGTCGAAAGGTCTACTACCTTCTGACAAGATAGAAAGGAGATGAAATCATTGATCGACCGCTCTCGGTTTTCAGGGGAGATGGAATACAATGAAATGACAAGGTCAAAAGCTATATAATCATGGCAACCTTGTCGAAAGGTTTAGATGATCTTTAAACCCTCCAGCCAGGGCGAAAGGTTTAATAATCTTATTATTCCAACCAAACCATAAGGTTTAAACGGAACCTCAACCTTTCGACATGGTTAATGAACTAGTTAATTTTCTACTCAATTCCATAGAAGGGGTAAACAATTTCTCAAAACCTATCGATATTGCCCATCTCAGGTTAAGGTTAAAACTAAGGCCTTAAAACCTTCCAACTTAGTCATTTATTCGAAAGATGTGAATTCACTCAACCACAAAGTTGAACCCACGTGAAACAATATTATGCAAAAGCATTGGGGATGTTAACAAGAAATATTGTTAACACAAACAAACACATTATATAACTATATAAAGTCTGAAAATTATCCCTTTATATATATAAAATATAATCCTAGGAAAAATATTTCATTTGCCAAATTTTCAAAAATCAATACATGTCCATTGTCCTTGTTCAAGCGTTTATAAACCCCTATCGACACCGTGGCATCCCACGTCTCGACAATAATTCATAAACAACACAATAGACCAACTAACACAATACGTTTTTATAACAATAACAATACGCTCTCGCATATATAATAGTCTCAAACTCATTTTAAGGTATTACTAACCCTATCTCTAATGAATTAGACACTACCAAAGCCAAGGTTCTCACTTAAACTTGCGCTTTGATGCCATGCAGTAATGACCCTTCTTTTTTACCATCGAAAGTCGACACCAAATAGTACCACTGTGTTCAAATGTTGAGCATCCAATCGACAAAAGGGCAGATAGTTAGGATAAATAAAAATAAAGGAACAGAAATCAGAGAAAATCAGAATCTCACAGCGAAATCGATAACATAAATTATAACAAGGATAGTAAAAACTATCAATCCAAAAATGCAGAGTATATCAGAGTAAAAAAACAAACCTTAACAGTTGGACAGTTATAAAATCTCAACCTTACAATTGCTGATAGAGGCACTATATAATATAGCGGAAAATAAAACACTACAACAGGTGAACCTCCAACTACTCTCCAAGATCTCCATAACATCAAAGCCAAACTGGAAAAATACTCGGTCTGTCCTGAGCATTATAATAAAATAACATGCGGATCAGTCTGGAAATACTAGCATGAGAAAATTTAAATAATAGGGAACATATAAAAATTTTGTGAGACCTCGCCGCTAACGCAAAATGAGTTTTCTCCCACATAATCAATAACCTAACATAAGAATGGAAAAGAACAATAGGAAACGAATTCAAACATATATAGTGGGCAAAAATAGTATAATGATCAAGACTTAAAAGAATGGAAATAGTATGAACAAAATCCAAACCAGACAGAATGGATAAACAAGATAACAGTCCAAACTTGTTGAATTGGAAAAAATAAGGTAATGGTCCAATCTTAATAGAATGGACAGAATAAGGTAACAGTCCAATCTTGATAGAATGGACAAAACCTATAATTAAACATCGTAAAGAGTGGTTGACTCTTATCGTTGCAATTACAGAAAAACAATATGAAAGTTCGAATCAAATAAGAAAAGGAAAATTTCCAACAAATGACTAGGAAGGTGCACCACCCTTGAAGTATACCTCTAGTAATATACTTCTGAGAAGCTTATATACTCCGTGACATTTATCGGAAATGTACTAGCTGTAACGACCCATAATTTGACCACTTTAAAATATACTATTTAAATTGATTTTAGATATAAAATATATAACATTTTATGATTTAAATAATATTAGATAGGATTTGCAAAGAGAAATATACATAAAAATTGAATAATTGCTTATATCGACAAAAGTGACAAAATCCTGATTTTAGAAAAGTAAGTTTCAATGGTTAAATAAATTATTTTAATTAATTTACAAGTGTTTATATTTTTAAATAACATTATACAAATTTATTTTTAAATTTGGTTTACATAAATAAATAATTTAACTAAAACGTCAAAATATAACCGTAAAACATTTTGTCGGAAATCAACGTTTTGTTCAATATAAGTTGTCGCATCGTTGTTGCACCTTTATTTTCTTATATATGAACATATATAGTATAAGTATTAATTAATTCACTAATCAAGTTTACTTTTACTAAACATACTTATAAAATTCTAGAATGTAATTAACAAAAAGTAAGCATAAAAGGAGAAAAAGTGTTATAAAAGTCAAAAAGTAAACATTAAATCAAACAAACATAATTATTATATTCTTTACTTAATACTTAAGTGAAAATGACATAAAGTGATGATTTGAAAGGTGCTGCTAAGTGTTGAAAAAGTAAGTTTACTTTAAGTTGAAGTAAGGTTATTTTTGTCATTTCACATAATAATATTTTATTCCAAACTTTTCTTATAAATACCTACCACTTCTTTCACAAATTGCACACACTTTCCATTCTTCTTCATTTTCTAAGCTTCTCCTTCTTCTTCCTTAGAGCTTTAATGGCTTTCGTGCCTTTCTAAAAAATCTGGGTCGTCACATTTGGTATCGGAGCTTAGGTTAGGTGCCTAAGTAAAAAATTTGTCTAGGTTAGTAAATCAACTTAGGAATTTTAAAAATGAAACTACCTTAATTTGATAAATAAAATAGATAGGATAAGGCACCGTATCTCCGACAGGGGTTATGCGTGATATTACTATTTTTGATGTGCTTAACTCTCATTAATTGTTGTTTTTTTTCATTATATTTTCCCGTCCTTGTAATTTCGAGGAAAAATTCTTTTAAGTAGGAGAGAATGTAATGGCCCAAAATTTGACCACTTTAAAATATACTATTATTTACTTGTTTAATAACTTATTCCACATTATTTACTTGTATAATATTCATCTATATCCTAAGAGCACATGCAAACACAAATTTCATTTTACTTTTTCAAAGATCTAGATGGAGATCAAATCAAATTATGGTTCCTTCAAACCGAGTCAACCTATTAACCTCGTTAACTTAGAGTGTTAAAATGAATGATGTTTCATGGGTTGACCCAAAACTGCAAATAATTTAGAGTAAATAGATGTTTTAAACAAAATTTATGGTTTTAATAAAGCAATGTTATCAAAACTTTCTTATCCAATTTAACCCATTTTTAAACCTCTGTTAAATTATTCCTATTTACCTAAGGGTAAAATCTCATTTATTAAACCAAACTCTTATCAGAAATACTTTTTATTTTGAAAACAATTCCCTTTTACAGGAACTAAAAAAATAGATACCCAGTTTTTCATTTCAAAAACTCATCACTGAAATCATAGTGCATATATTTTATATGAAATAACTTCAAACAATTTGTGTATTAAAAATCACTTTGGATTCGTTTGTATTTGAACTCATTTCGATCGCACAATGATAAAGAGAATAATTTACTAAGTACCCCACAACGTTCGCCTAAGGGAACATCTGATTGTCACTTAGAAGATTATAAACTAATCAAGACAACTTTCTTTGAATTATGCCAAAGAAAATGCATTTCATTTAAAATTTTACTTCCCAAAATATTTTTACTTTCAATTACTTCCAAGAATACTACAATATCATTTCTGAAAATCCTTTTGAAATTATTTTGAAAATTTTTAGGATTTAGATTCAAAAATCCTTTTTAAACACATTTTATAAACTAAAGTTATATAAAATTTCCTTTATATAAAAATCATTTCATATTATAATAACTCTTCTTTATCATAATAAAATTATCTCAAATATCTATTCTCTAAAGGTCTTGTCCTACCATTTATACTATATTTGACAACTTTTTAATTAAAGTTTAATCCTTAACTCATCATTATTAAAAGGTGAATTTAATTTAACACTTTCTTTGATCATCTTATGGTCAAATTGTGAAAAATGAATTCACAAAGGGATTCATTTATAAATTCAAACAACAAATGCTTATAAATAAGCTAAACACAAATAATTAACAATCAACACTCCTAATTTAATCAAGCATGACTGATCAAACAACAGTGATAATAAATCAATATTATCACATTCAAACTGTTAACCATAAAATATGAATGGAGATAAAGAAGGCCTTTTGGAAACCTTCCGTGTAGATAAAGAACATCAGGAGAAAATCCCTTGACAATATCGAAAGGATTGCACAATGCTAACAAAGAAGAGCACATGGGAACTTAAGAATGAAGCTTTTGCAAGCATGAAGGAAAGAACTACTAAAGTACAACAAAGCAGCTAGATACAAAACCGCTAAGCACCTCCCGAATGAAAAAGGAAAATGGCTCCATAACCATTTGCCATAAAACAAAGACTAAAGAAAAGAAGTTCACACTAAACCCTTCGAAGGAGTCGAAAGAATGCGAATAAATAGCTTGTAGCAATCCCAAACCTTTCGAAGGAAATAAAGGGTTTCGACTCTCGACATTCAAATAGTTCTTACCTTCCGAAAAAGAGGGAGAAGTCAAAGCAACGGTATGCGACTCTATAATGACCTTTTCGAAAGCATAATAAGCCTTTCGGACCAGTTGGAATACATACTTAGTACCTTTCGATAGTGTCGAAAAGTTTATGATAAGGGCGGCATTCATAGGTCAACAAAGAATGAAAGACAACCTTTCGACAACATTCAAGAAAAGCATAGCTTTCGGCAGCAATCTAGTAGAGGAGGAACCTCCCGACAAGGTCGAAGGGTTCACAACAGTCAAGTAAGGGAGCAACCTTCTGACAAGGTCGTGGGGTTCACAATACCATATAAATGACAAACCCTTTGGAAAAGGCAAAAGGTTCATGAATACATTAGGAAATGCAGACCCTTCGACAACATTCAAAGGTCAGTGATGATGTACAGTGGACAAACCTTTCGACAAGGTCGAAAGGTTTACAACCGCATATTAGAGGCAACCTTTCATCCCAGTCGAAGGCATGGAGCCGAAGGAAGGGCCACCTGCATCTATAAATAGGACCCAAGTGGTCCAGTTTCAGGGGCCGATTTTTCTTCTCATTCTGCTTTCACTTAACTAGTATTGCTTTTGCTCACTACTTTGTAACCCTAATTTAGAAATCAAATTGGGGATTGGTTCCTTGAATTTTGTATCAAACTTCATCATGAAGAAATAAAGAGAATTATGGCTTATGATCGACTCGGAATTTGAGGATGATCATGGTTAGGTGTTAATTCAATATTAACGGCTGATCATATATGATTTATCTCTTATCTTCTTTGCTTATTTTGAGTATATGCCATGGAACTGTCATTAGACATTTTCATGAGTCTTGTACCCTTTCTTGGCTCTGGCCACAAAAAGGGAGATACTACTTGTAAATTAGTCCCTAATATGGTTCCATCGCATATTAAATCAGTTCTTATTTTTGTCTAAGCATGTTTCGATGATGCATTCTTTTCGAAGGGTTTTCACAAGAAGAATATCAACCTAGGAGGTCAGAAAAATGTAAAAGGAGTAACATCTCCTTTCGACAACGTCGAAAGGTCTACTACCTTCCGACAAGATAGAAAGGAGATGAAAATCATTGATCGACCGCTCTCGGTTTTCAGGGGAGATGGAATACAATGAAATGACAAGGTCGAAAGCTATATAATCATGGCAACCTTGTCGAAAGGTTTAGATGATCTTTAAACCCTCCGGCCAGGGAGAAAGGTTTAATAATCTTATTATTCCAACCAAACCATAAGGTTTAAACGGAACCTCAACCTTTCGACATGGTTAATGAACTAGTTAATTTTCTACTCAATTCCATAGAAGGGGTAAACAATTTCTCAAAACCTATCGATATTGCCCATCTCAGGTTAAGGTTAAAACTAAGGCCTTAAAACCTTCCAACTTAGTCATTTATATGAAAGATGTGAATTCACTCAACCACAAAGTTGAGCCCACGTGAAACAATATTATGCAAAGCATTGGGGATGTTAACAAGAAATCTTGTTAACACAAACAAACACATTATATAACTATATAAAGTCTGAAAATTAATCCTTTATATATATAAAATATAATCCTAGGCAAAATATTTCATTTGCCAAATTTTCAAAAATCAATACATGTCCATTGTCCTTGTTCAAGCGTTTATAAACCCCCATCGACACCGTGGCATCCCACGTCTCGACAAGAATTCATAAACAACACAATAGACCAACTAACACAATACGTTTTTATAACAATAACAATACGCTCTCACATATATAATAGTCTCAAACTCATTTTAAGGTATTACTAACCCTATCTCTAATGAATTAGACACTACCAAAGCCAAGGTTCTCGCTTAAACTTGCGCTTTGATGCCATGCAGTAATGACCCTTCTTTTTGACCATCGAAAGTCGACACCAAATAGTACCACTGTGTTCAAATGTTGAGCATCCAATCGACAAAAGGGCAGATAGTTAGGATAAATAAAAATAAAGGAACAGAAATCAGAGAAAATCAGAATCTCATAGCGAAATCGATAACATAAATCATAACAAGGATAGTAAAAACTATCAATCCAAAAATGCAGAGTATATCAGAGTAAAAAAACAAACCTTAACAGTTGGACAGTTATAAAATCTCAACCTTACAATTGCTGATAGAGGCACTATATAATATAGTGGAAAATAAAACACTACGACAGGTGAACCTCCAACTACTCTCCAAGATCTCCATAACATCAAAGCCAAACTAGAAATATACTCGGTCTGTCCTGAGCATTATAATATAATAACACGCGGATCAGTCTGGAAATACTAGCATGAGAAAATTTAAATAATAGGGAACATATAAAAATTTTGTGAGACCTCGCCGCTAACGCGAAATGAGTTTTCTCCCACATAATCAATAACCAAACATAAGAATGGAAAAGAACAATAGAAAACGAATTCAAACATATATAGTGGGAAAAAATAGTATAATGATCAAGATTTAAAAGAATGGAAATAGTTTGAACAAAATCCAAACCAAACAGAATGGATAAACAAGATAAGAGTCCAAACTTGTTAAATTGGACAAAATAAGGTAATGGTCCAATCTTAATAGAATGGACAGAATAAGGTAACAGTCCAATCTTGTTAGAATGGACAAAACCTATAATTAAACATCGTAAAGAGTGGTTGACTCTTATCGTTGCAATTACAGAAAAACAATATGAAAGTTCGAATCAAATAAGAAAAGGAAAATTTCCAACAAATGACTAGGAAGGTGCACCACCGTTGAAGTATACCTCTGGTAATATACTTCTGAGAAGCTTATATACTTCGTGACATTTATCGGAAATGTACTAGCTGTAACGACCCATAATTTGACCACTTTAAAATATACTATTTAAGTTGATTCTAGATATAAAATATATAACATTTTATGATTTAAATAATATTAGATAGGATTTGCAAAGAGAAATATACATAAAAAAGGAATAATTGCTTATATCGACAAAAGTGACAAAATCCTGATTTCAGAAAAGTAAGTTTCAATGGTTAAATAAATTATTTTAATTAATTTACGAGTGTTTATATTTTTAAATAACATTATACAAATTTATTTTTAAATTTGGTTTACATAAATAAATAGTTTAACTAAAACGTCAAAATATAACCGTAAAACATTTTGTCGAAAATCAACATTTTGTTCAATATAAGTTGTCGCAACGTTGTTGCACCTTTATTTTCTTATATATGAACATATATAGTATAAGTATTAATTAATTCACTAATCAAGTTTACTTTTACTAAACATACTTAGAAAATTCTAGAATGTAATTAACAAAAAGTAAGCATAAAAGGATAAAAAGTGTTATAAAGGTCAAAAAGTAAACATTAAATCAAACAAACATAATTATTATATTCTTTACTTAATACTTAAGTGAAATTGACATAAAGTGATGATTTGAAAGGTGATGCTAAGTGTTGAAAAAGTAAGTTTACTTTAAGTTGAAGTAAGGTTATTTTTGTCATTTCACATAATAATATGTTATTCCAAACTTTTCCTATAAATACCTACCACTTCTTTCACAAATTGCACACACTTTCCATTCTTCTTCTTCTTCTTTTTCTAAGCTTCTCCTTCTTCTTCCTTAGAGCTTTAATGGCTTTCGCGCCTTTCTAAAAAATCTAGGTCATCACATTTGGTATCGGAGCTTAGGTTAGGTGCCTAAGTAAAAAATTTGTCTAGGTTAGTAAATCAACTTAGGAATTTTAAAAATGAAACTACCTTAATTTGATAAATAAAATAGATAGGATAATGCACCGTATCTCCGACTGGGGTTATGCATGCTATTAATTTAATGGCTTTCCGTCCTTGTAATTTCGAGGAAAAATTCTTTTAAGTAGGAGAGAATGTAACGGCCCAAAATTTGACAACTTTAAAATATACTATTTAAAGTGATTTTAAATATAAAATATATAACATTTTATGATTTAAATAATATTAGATAGGATTTGCAAAGAGAAATATACACAAAAAAAAGAATAATTGCTTAAATCGACAAAAGTGACAAAATCCTGATTTCAGAAAAGTAAGCTTCAATGGTTAAATAAATTATTTTAATTAATTTATGAGTGTTTATATTTTTAAATAACATTAGACAAATTTATTTTTAAATTTGGTTTACATAAATAATAGTTTAACTAAAACGTCAAAATATGACCGTAAAACATTTTGTCGAAAATCAACGTTTTGTGCAATATAAGTTGTCACAACGTTGTTGCATCTTTATTTTCTTATATATGAACATATATTCAAATAGTATAAGTATTAATTAATTCACTAATCACTTTTACTAAAAATACTTAAAAAAATTCTAGAATGTAATTAACAAAAAGTAAGCATAAAAGACAAAAAGTGTTATAAAAATCAAAAAGTAAACATTAACTCAAATAAACATAATTATTATATTCTTTACTTGATACTTAAGTGAAAATGACATAAAGTAATGATTTGGAAGGTGATGGTAAGTGTTGAAAAAGTAAATTTACTTTAAGTTGAAGTAAGGTTATTTTTGTCATTTCACATAATAATATTTTATTCCAAACTTTTTCTATAAATACCTACCACTTCTTTCATAAATTGCACACACTTTCCATTCTTCTTCTTCCTTTTCTAAGCTTCTCCTTATTCTTCCTTAGAGCTTTAATAGCTTCCATGCCTCTCTAAAAAATCCGGGTTGTGATAACCCAGATTTTTAAACAACTATTAATTGGATGATCAACTGATTTTAAATTAGGGAGAAATACCGATATCTGGATGAATATTATAAATAGATATATGCAAAACTCTATAAAGTTTGAATTTATAAGTTTACAAGTATATGAGTGTGTGTGTATATATATATTGTGATTTGAAGCATGAGTTTGAATCCAATATAATAAATTTTCAAAAGTTATTTAAAGTTAACTATGTATTTTAAAAACTCTAAAGATAAATACTTATTCATTTAAAGGCATGATAATTAAAATAAGATTTAATAAAGGATTTATTATGCTCTCTTTTAAAATTTCTTAAACTATAATGGTTTGTAAATATACATAGGAAAGTTTAAAACAAATGATACATAAATTTGTATAAAACATTAAAAAAGATTTAAATAAAGAATAAATACTCTTTCTTTTAAAATTGCACATGAATAAGAATAATTTAAAATGTATAGATTTTTAAACAATTTAAATAAAAATTTAAAACACTCTAAATACATGTGTAAGTCTCTTAAGACATCTAAATAACATGTGTAAGCTATTAAATAAACTAAATGACAAATGTTTATTTTTCTTACAAGTGTCACTTATTATTTTATTTTCTTTATATTTTTCATAAATCCTAATTTAGTCCATATATACATCTTTCCCTTTTTCTTAAATTTTTTTCATATTCTTCATTTTCATTACAAAGAAAACTCAATCTGTTAAACATTCCTCAATTAGATCAAAACTCAACCCTGTAAAACAAATCACAAATTCAAAACAAACTAAACACCAGGTTTCAATCTTCAACTCGGAGATAAAAAGCTTCAACCAGTTTGAAAGTCTTCAACCTGGGAACTAAACTAATGCAAGTTCAAAGACTCAACCAAATTCGAGTACAGATCAAATTCAACAGAGTAAATCAAAGGTTCAAGCATTAGTTTCAAAGTAATCGATTGGCAAATTAAAATTAAGTTCCAGATTCAAATTTAAAAGCATTTCCAGTCCTCTGTTTTCATTCCAAGTGAGTAAACTTAACTTTTTAAAGGCTAAATTCTCTTATTTCTGTGTGCATGTAAGATCCGGTAATGGAAATGTCTTGCATATTAAATGCATGGATGAAATTGTTGATGTCTGTGATAATGAATGACTTGAAATGGTTAGTCATAGATGTACATGCATGTATATGAATTTAAAGTGCCTGTGCATATCTTTATTGAAATAACTTACCTCTGTTTGTTTTATCAGACCAAAACAAGTTTTAAAAAAAAATGAAATTCTTTTTCCCCAATCTCCTTTAGGCTTAAGGATCTGAACGAAACATGTTTGTTTGATCATGATATAGGTCTTAAAAAAAATACTTTAAGAAGAATTAACTTGAATTTATCTGGGAATTTAATTGTATAGAGAAAAACTTTGAAACTGGGTCAAATTCAAATATCATATTTTTCTTGTTTCAATTATATCAACTTATTCGTTTTCGAAAACGATGATTTTTAAAAGTGGAATCAAGATTTTTTTATCTTCGTTTTAAGTGAGAAATCCCAAGTTGAACGGAATTGGTTATCTGCTTAATTCTAATGATCGGAGGAAGGTTGCGGGTCGAGGCCGTGGTGGAAGGTAGCTTGTGGGTCTGGGAGCGAAGGAAAAATAGAGTGGTGATCGGATGGTCGTTGTGGTGGCCGGACGGGGAAGAAATAGGGTTTAAGGACCAGGTTTGTTCGACGTTGTTTCTGGAGTTCGTTCAACGGCGATGATATATCGGACTTGGCAGCAGTAGGGGGAAAAGTGAGGTGATCGTGTGGCGTAGCTAGGGGCTTGGTGGCGTGGATGATAGTGGTCGGCATTGTCAATGGCAAGGCGAGTTCGTCGAATGTTTCAGTTCCAGTTTTGGGTCAATGGCTCGATTTTGATTTATAGGCCATTCGAGGCTCGGGGTAGTTGGAATCGAATGAGTGAAGCGTAGTCGATCTGCCGGCGTTGACGACGATGGTCGGAGCATCGTGGTTGAGGCGTACACGTGCACATGTATACGTTTAAGTCTGGGTTGTTGTGGTGTTTTGGGAAGAAGGGGTTTTCTCGGGTATAGCACGAAGTAATTGTAGATTTTTCTCGAAGAAATGGGGCAGGGAGGTAACTCGAAGTGGTAACCGGGATTTCATTGAGATGGCTCGGGTTTTTGGAAGCAAGGGCAAGTTTCAAGAAATAAAAATGTCCAGTTTTGAAATTTTAAATTAAATCAAGTTAAATGATTTCCTGGTCAATGTTTTTATAAAACTCGATGTTCAGGTGTTTTTCACTCGTAAGTTAACCAAGCTAATAGTAATAATGATAAATTCCTAAATGATTTTTAAATAAGATTTAGTGATGAAATTAGTATAGGTAATTAGAGAATAGTTAATGATTTTAATTAATTCAAGATTATTAACTAGTGATTATGAATTAATGTGATTTCTTTAAGATAATTAATTAGATTAATTAATTAAGGATACTCATTAGTAGAAGTTGGTTAAGTATAATTACTTAATGAAGTAAATAAATGAATAATTACTGAATATAATTAATTAGAAGATAATTACTTTTTGAAAGTAATTAAATGGAAGTAATTAAGGATTAAATTACTTAAGTGTAATTTATTTAAGGGTGGATTAATTGAGGTAATTAATTAAAGAATAATTAATTAAAGGAATTAATTAGAGGATCATTTATTAATAAATTAATTAATGAGATTGATTAAAGGATAATTATTTTAAATGGTTAAGGTTAATTCATTTATATAATTAATTAAAGACTAATTACTTAATGTAATTAAAAAGAAATTAATCAAGAATGATTAAAAAAGGGGTAAGTAAAGAATAACTACTTATTGTAATTAAGGAATAATTAATCAAGGAAGATTAATTAAGATAAATAATTAAGAAATGATTAATTAATTTATAATTAATTAATGTTAAGTAAGATGGATTAAGGTAATCCAAGTAATTAAAGGTTAGTAAATAATTTAATTAGAGATTAATTAAATTAATTAAGAATGAATTGACTTGTTATGGATTGGTTGAATGATATTAGATGCCTTGGATTAGTTGATATATCTGATATGTGATTGTGAGATGAGATGTTTTGGATGAATTGTGATAATGTAAGTTATCTATCTGTGATAAATTTGTTATATGAATATGATATCCTGAATTTAAATTAAATTGTTTAACTGAAAAATCTTGGTTTAAAGGATGACTTTTGATTCGAAGAGACCGGGGTCGGGTATCAGAAATATACCCGAAACCACTTCGATTTGTAATCTATAATTCTTTATAGATTTGTTTTGTAAATCGAATAGGCTGGAATGAAATAAATCGAGTAATCTGGATCATTTGAACTAAGTAACGATACTTAGATATTATTTTGTGAAATAAATTGTTTGAATATAATAAGTAAGAACTCGTAGAAGATACGAGTTATCCCGATTTTATATAAGATCTATGGATTGAAATTTCATGTTAGATGAGTTTACTCACGCTGGTTTCCAGCCTGACTCGGGTGTTACTTTGATGTAATGCTCGGGTCAGACCGAGTATTACAGATTTTCAGGTAAGGACGTTCTGGAGCTCAGGAGGTGAGCTGGATGGCAGGAACGTATGGAGTATATTCCGCTGTGATATTATAGTTGTCTGAGACATGTTAATTTTAACTGTCTAGTACATTTGTGAATGTTGTAACTCTGATATATTAAAATGTAATTAACAAATACAGTTTTTCTTTGTATAACTAATATTATTATTTGTTATTATATTTAATCCGCTGCGAATGTGAGATGTTGTGTTCTCTGTTCTCCTTTCTTCTTTCTGTTTCTTTCTTCTATCTCTTTCTTTTTCTTCTAACTATCTGGAATTTTCGGGTTCGAAAATTCCGGGTCGTTACAGTTGGTATCAGAGCGAGGTTAAGCGAGAACCTTGGCTCTGTTGGGATTACTCATTAAGGATAGGGTCAATAGTACCCTAGAATGAGTTGAGTGTATATATATATATTTATTTATGAGAGCGTACTTGTTATTTTCTTATATAAAGGTTTTAAAATGGTTTTAAAAATAAATGGTTTTTATATAAGTTTATCTTTTGATATATATAGAAATAATTTTCTAATTATTAAATATATTAAAGAAATTGGTTGTTAAATAATTGGAATTAAATAAGATAATGAGAATTAAGTAGTAATGGTAATACAACCAAATTAAAATTGAATGAAGATAAGTTTGAAAGGGATCCAAACTGAAAAAAAAAATCCAATTAGAATTGAAGATAATTTAAAATTGTGAAATTTTAAATCTAAATCCAGAAAATTTGAAATTATTTTAAAGGAATTTGTTTTAAATTAAAACCAAAGGTGGTTTAAAATTTTAAGGTATAACTTGGTGTGTAAAGGAAATAAATATGTATAAATGAGGATATACATTATATTAAAGATGATTTGAAATAAACTCTAAGTATCGAGCTTTAAATTTTTCCTTGGAATGTGATGTGAAAACCTAAAGTGAATAAGTTTTTAAACTTAAGTGGGAAGATTTTTAATAAGAAGTTTAAAATTTGAATGGGAATTCAATTTGGGTAAAGATAAATTGTATTGAACTTAAGGAAAGTTAAATGAGTTTAGAATGAACAACTTGAATTAGAAATTTCAAGATGAAATTAAAATTTAACTTGGGAAGTTAAATGGTTGATTAAAATGGGAGTTATGAGTGATCTCAAAATGGGTTTGAGATTTGGAAATTGAAAATGGATAATAAATTATAATCTGAAATTTAAATGTTTTTAAATTCTTATTTGAACTTTATAATAAGTTAAGTAAAGATAATCTTAAAATGGAATTTTGGAATTTGGATCCAGAATTAAATGGTTTAAAGATTTAAGTTGTTAAATTAAAAATTAAGGTTGATTTGATTTAAAAGTAAAGGTTAATTTGATTTAAAGGATTAAATCAACATTTAAAATTTAACTCGAATTTATATAATTCGAGATAGTTTAAAATTGAGATTTAAATTGAATTAGTTCAAACTGAAATTGATTTAAATAAATGGGAATTGTGATTTAAGATGAATAAGTTTAAAATTCAAATGGAGAGTTTGAATTGAATTAATTTGAAATAAAAATTGAAGATTGAATGAGTTCAAATTCAAATGGGAAATTGGGATTAATTCACATAGAAATTGAAATGATTGAAATTGAAGTGGATTCAATTTGAAATTAGTTTGAATAATTTGAAATTGTAATTAAAGTGAATATGTTTAAAATCAAATGGAATTTGATTTGAATTTGGAAAGGAACTAAGATTAATTCAACTTGAATTAGGATTGAATTAAATTCAATGGAAATTGAAGTATTGAGTCAATTTAAATGGAAGTAGAAATTTAAATTGAATTGATGGGAAATTGAACGGTTTGACTCTGGACTATTTTCCAAAGTAAATTGTTTTAATATAAACCTATTTTTTTTTTCTTTCCAAACTATTTATTATACAATCTTTCTTCTTAAACCCCAAACTATCTATACTTATTTTACAATTATTTTAGAATTATTTAACTATTTTGAAACTGTCTTATAAACTAATTACTATTTTTCAGTTATTTATATCTAATCACTATTTTAAAAACTATTTTGCAATTATCTAACTATTTTGTACCTACTTAACTATATTATAGCTATTTTATAAACTAATAACTATTTTTCAACTACTTATCTATTTTAAAACTTTTTCAAGCTATTTTTAAATTTAAATGGGTCAGAGTTCAAACTGTTTATAATTGAAGTATTAACTCAATTATAAATGGAAGCAATTGAGAATAAGAGAATAGAATTAAAGGAAATATGAATAGAAAAGAGAATTGATTTGGCTAATAACCAATAAAGATAAATACGTAGGATATACGTATATTATTCTATTCGCATAGTGATTTGATCCAGATTCGAACACAGAATTTCGAGATAGTATTATCGATCCGAGTTAGGATTTTTCGCTCGATTTTCGACGGCGAACCTGGATATGGATTGTTGATTGGTTCTGGATATTCTCTATCATAGTTGTGACTATGCAAGGAGAATGACGGTTTCTGATCAGAAAACCAGATCTGAGTCCGCACTAGGAAGCCGGGTGGACAATACTAGTTCGGAAGTGAAATTGTGTGATCGATTGAGCGATCAGATTGATATAGCGTACGGATGATATGTGTACATCGTACGGGTTTGAATGAAATTGGCATTTAAAATTTGAGGATAAGAAATTTGAAATGGTTTTCGAAAATGAAAGGTATATTATGTGAAATATAATGGAATTAGGTATTTCTTTGGTTGAAATTTACTTTATGGAGGTAAGTAAATGGTAAATAACTTTATAAAGAAATCAAACTTGAATATTTGATTTGACAATAAATAAAGTTATATTTTGTAATATGATAAACTTCCCTTATTGAATCTAGCCAGAATAAAAAGGGTTTTGAAATATTTGAAGTATAAAAGAGGTTTTATACAAGTTTGAAATGATCCAAAGATTTTCAAAGTTATATATATCTATATCTATATATATAAAGGATCTTATGAGAATGATTTTGGAAAAGGTCTTGGGAACCTATGAATTTGGAAAAGGCTTTTGATTTTTGGGAAAATCAATTTTGGATTTTGGAAAGCCTAGTTTGAGAATTATCGATTTTGGTAATCGATTTTGTGTAAAGGAGATTTTGATAAATCATAAAGGGTATGATTTGAAGATACTATAAGTATATAGTATAAAGTATTTTGAAAATAGCTCTGGGGAAAAAGGTGCTTCCTTGAAATGAACTTCTCAAGAGTACCACAGGGTGGTACTGCCTTGAGCACCAAGGGGGGTTTCTAAAGTTGATCCTGTGAGGAGTCCGGACAAACTAGTTCCTGAGGATTATTTGTGTAGCGAAAGTCGAGGGGCTGGTGCCCACAGAGGCATTTGGGTTATGCTGTGACGACAATTTAACTCGATGTCTCTACGATCTACTGCAGACCATAGCGGAAGTCATGTGTGCCGCTGAGAGCCAACTGTCTACGTTTGATTTTATATCGGTAGACTGTGACACTATGGTAACATAGCGAAAGTCGTTTGTGCCGCTGAGAGCCAACTGTCTACGTTTGATTTTATATCGGTAGACTGCGACCTATGTGGGAGAAGTTTCATTATTTGGCAGCGAAATTCGGTGGCGCTGATGCCTACAGTTATATGGGTTTGTGCTGTGCTAGCAACGTAAGGCCCGGGTATAACTGCGATCTGTAGCGGGTTCCATGGCGTAATCGAGGAGCGTGGAGACCTACAGTTATCTGTGGATTTTGCCGGGACGGCAACGTAACCATCGGGTTAACTGCGACCATGGATGGGAGTGATGATTTCCAGAGCATTCTCACCAAAGATATTTCCTCTATTTTCAAAAATGTTTTCTATATTTTCATAAATTATTTTCTAAATATTTTCACTGGGTGTTGAAAACGGGTTTGCTAAGTCCTTATAGATTTTCAGTCCTACGTCTGATCAACGTATGACCGAATTTCTGTGAGAACAAGGATAGACTTGTTGAAACATCGAGTTATAAAAGTATTTTTATAAAATTATTTTACAATATTATATAGATTTTAAGAGTGTTTTAAAAATGATCAAAGAATAATTTATCTGATTTTAAGTAAATAATAAATTTTGGCTTCGTTTCTTTTCGAGGACGAAAAGATTCTAAGGGGGGAGGAATGTGATAACCCAGATTTTTAAACAACTATTAATTGGATGATCAACTTATTTTAAATTAGGGAGAAATACCGATATCTGGATGAATATTATAAATAGATATATGCAAAACTCTATAAAGTTGGAATTTATAAGTTTACAAGTATATGAGTGTGTGTGTATATATATATTGTGATTTGAAGCATGAGTTTGAATCCAATATAATAAATTTTCAAAAGTTATTTAAAGTTAACTATGTATTTTAAAAACTCTAAAGATAAATACTTATTCATTTAAAGGCATGATAATTAAAATAAGATTTAATAAAGGATTTATTATGCTCTCTTTTAAAATTTCTTAAACTATAATGGTTTGTAAATATACATAGGAAAGTTTAAAACAAATGATACATAAATTTGTATAAAACATTAAAAAAGATTTAAATAAAGAATAAATACTCTTTCTTTTAAAATTACACATGAATAAGAATAATTTAAAATGTATAGATTTTTAAACAATTTAAATAAAAATTTAAAACACTCTAAATACATGTGTAAGTCTCTTAAGACATCTAAATAACATGTGTAAGCTATTAAATAAACTAAATGACAAATGTTTATTTTTCTTACAAGTGTCACTTATTATTTTATTTTCTTTATATTTTTCATAAATCCTAATTTAGTCCATATATACATCTTTCCCTTTTTCTTAAATTTTTTTCATATTCTTCATTTTCATTACAAAGAAAACTCAATCTGTTAAACATTCCTCAATTAGATCAAAACTCAACCCTGTAAAACAAATCACAAATTCAAAACAAACTAAACACCAGGTTTCAATCTTCAACTCGGAGATAAAAAGCTTCAACCAGTTTGAAAGTCTTCAACCTGGGAACTAAACTAATGCAAGTTCAAAGACTCAACCAAATTCGAGTACAGATCAAATTCAACAGAGTAAATCAAAGGTTCAAGCATTAGTTTCAAAGTAATCGATTGGCAAATTAAAATTAAGTTCCAGATTCAAATTTAAAAGCATTTCCAGTCCTCTGTTTTCATTCCAAGTGAGTAAACTTAACTTTTTAAAGGCTAAATTCTCTTATTTCTGTGTGCATGTAAGATCCGGTAATGGAAATGTCTTGCATATTAAATGCATGGATGAAATTGTTGATGTCTGTGATAATGAATGACTTGAAATGGTTAGTCATAGATGTACATGCATGTATATGAATTTAAAGTGCCTGTGCATATCTGTATTGAAATAACTTACCTCTGTTTGTTTTATCAGACCAAAACAAGTTTAAAAAAAAAATCAAATTCTTTTTCCCCAATCTCCTTTAGGCTTAAGGATCTGAACGAAACATGTTTGTTTGATCATGATATAGGTCTTAAAAAAAATACTTTAAGAAGAATTAACTTGAATTTATCTGGGAATTTAATTGTACAGAGAAAAACTTGGAAACTGGGTCAAATTCAAATATCATATTTTTCTTGTTTCAATTATATCAACTTATTCGTTTTCGAAAACGATGATTTTTAAAAGTGGAATCAAGATTTTTTTATCTTCGTTTTAAGTGAGAAATCCCAAGTTGAACGGAATTGGTTATCTGCTTAATTCTAATGATCGGAGGAAGGTTGCGGGTCGAGGCCGTGGTGGAAGGTAGCTTGTGGGTCTGGGAGCGAAGGAAAAATAGAGTGGTGATCGGATGGTCGTTGTGGTGGCCGGACGGGGAAGAAATAGGGTTTAAGGACCAGGTTTGTTCGACGTTGTTTCTGGAGTTCGTTCAACGGCGATGATGTATCGGACTTGGCAGCAGTAGGGGGAAAAGTGAGGTGATCGTGTGGCGTAGCTAGGGGCTTGGTGGCGTGGATGATAGTGGTCGGCATTGTCAATGGCAAGGCGAGTTCGTCGAATGTTTCAGTTCCAGTTTTGGGTCAATGGCTCGATTTTGATTTATAGGCCATTCGAGGCTCGGGGTAGTTGGAATCGAATGAGTGAAGCGTAGTCGATCTGCCGGCGTTGACGACGATGGTCGGAGCATCGTGGTTGAGGCGTACACGTGCACATGTATACGTTTAAGTCTGGGTTGTTGTGGTGTTTTGGGAAGAAGGGGTTTTCTCGGGTATAGCACGAAGTAATTGTAGATTTTTCTCGAAGAAATGGGGCAGGGAGGTAACTCGAAGTGGTAACCGGGATTTCATTGAGATGGCTCGGGTTTTTGGAAGCAAGGGCAAGTTTCAAGAAATAAAAATGTCCAGTTTTGAAATTTTAAATTAAATCAAGTTAAATGATTTCCTAGTCAATGTTTTTATAAAACTCGATGTTCAGGTGTTTTTCACTCGTAAGTTAACCAAGCTAATAGTAATAATGATAAATTCCTAAATGATTTTTAAATAAGATTTAGTGATGAAATTAGTATAGGTAATTAGAGAATAGTTAATGATTTTAATTAATTCAAGATTATTAACTAGTGATTATGAATTAATGTGATTTCTTTAAGATAATTAATTAGATTAATTAATTAAGGATACTCATTAGTAGAAGTTGGTTAAGTATAATTACTTAATGAAGTAAATAAATGAATAATTACTGAATATAATTAATTAGAAGATAATTACTTTTTGAAAGTAATTAAATGGAAGTAATTAAGGATTAAATTACTTAAGTGTAATTTATTTAAGGGTGGATTAATTGAGGTAATTAATTAAAGAATAATTAATTAAAGGAATTAATTAGAGGATCATTTATTAATAAATTAATTAATGAGATTGATTAAAGGATAATTATTTTAAATGGTTAAGGTTAATTCATTTATATAATTAATTAAAGACTAATTACTTAATGTAATTAAAAAGAAATTAATCAAGAATGATTAAAAAAAGGGGTAAGTAAAGAATAACTACTTATTGTAATTAAGGAATAATTAATCAAGGAAGATTAATTAAGATAAATAATTAAGAAATGATTAATTAATTTATAATTAATTAATGTTAAGTAAGATGGATTAAGGTAATCCAAGTAATTAAAGGTTAGTAAATAATTTAATTAGAGATTAATTAAATTAATTAAGAATGAATTGACTTGTTATGGATTGGTTGAATGATATTAGATGCCTTGGATTAGTTGATATATCTGATATGTGATTGTGAGATGAGATGTTTTGGATGAATTGTGATAATGTAAGTTATCTATCTGTGATAAATTTGTTATATGAATATGATATCCTGAATTTAAATTAAATTGTTTAACTGAAAAATCTTGGTTTAAAGGATGACTTTTGATTCGAAGAGACCGGGGTCGGGTATCAGAAATATACCCGAAACCACTTCGATTTGTAATCTATAATTCTTTATAGATTTGTTTTGTAAATCGAATAGGCTGGAATGAAATAAATCGAGTAATCTGGATCATTTGAATTAAGTAACGATACTTAGATATTATTTTGTGAAATAAATTGTTTGAATATAATAAGTAAGAACTCGTAGAAGATACGAGTTATCCCGATTTTATATAAGATCTATGGATTGAAATTTCATGTTAGATGAGTTTACTCACGCTGGTTTCCAGCCTGACTCGGGTGTTACTTTGATGTAATGCTCGGGTCAGACCGAGTATTACAGATTTTCAGGTAAGGACGTTCTGGAGCTCAGGAGGCGAGCTGGATGGCAGGAACGTATGGAGTATATTCCGCTGTGATATTATAGTTGTCTGAGACATGTTAATTTTAACTGTCTAGTACATTTGTGAATGTTGTAACTCTGATATATTAAAATGTAATTAACAAATACAGTTTTTCTTTGTATAACTAATATTATTATTTGTTATTATATTTAATCCGCTACGAATGTGAGATGTTGTGTTCTCTGTTCTCCTTTCTTCTTTCTGTTTCTTTCTTCTATCTCTTTCTTTTTCTTCTAACTATCTGGAATTTTCGGGTTCGAAAATTCCGGGTCGTTACACGGGTTGTCACACCAGGCGGACCCCGCTAAACCTTACCGAGAATCTGAATATTTCACATCTAAATTTAAAAATGAATCCGATCTAGATGAGATGTGAAAACACCTTAATGGAGCAACCCCACATAGTTGGAAGTCCTTTTGCACTTTGGGTTCAGTCATTTATTGACAAAAGGGTAACAAAGCTCAATGGAGCAACAAATCGTCTTAGAATGACGATAATAAAGAAGCTTAAGTAATCCATAGCTGAGAAACCGACTATCGAGGATATTAAACGATCGTATTTGAAAATTATGTCTTGTATACTCACCACTGCTCGTCGAATTCAAAATCATATTATTTCTTGGTTAACAATAATACCAGACAAGTCAAAGTATTGTTACATCAAAGTCATGTCCCATGATTATTCTTAACTTTCAAAATAGCGACAAGTCTACTTCTTCGATGTTTAGTGCTAATTATATGAATAAATCATTTCCATACAAGTGGATCGCTTTACGGAAATTAATTCATTTCCATAAACAATTCGTACTTTTCTTTTAAAAACCCGAATTCGTACTTGGCTTCACATTACAAGTATTAGCTTTAAATCACTTTTAAAGAGTTTACTAACTTTGAAACATCATTATAAAAAGGATTTAACAACTTAAAACATCCTTATTTCATTGATTAATTAATTTTTAAAACTTTATTAACTAAGTTGATGAATTAACTTCAATAACCCTTAATTAAAAGGGTAAATCACCTTTAAAACATCATTGGTTCAATTAATTAATAATATTGGTAAAATTTTTTGCAAATACTCTTTAAAAATATTCTTTTATAGGACAAAATTTATAATACTAAGTGTATTAAAACAAGGGTCAAGAGCAAATGTCAAATATTGTTTACTATAACCCAAACAATTTACACTTAGCTTCATTTACAAATAATTCCTTTTAAAGGATTTTATCATTTAAAGACATCATTTGTAAATTTAAAACAATATTTATTACCCAAAATAAAATAAAACAATTTAAATACCTTTATAAATTTAAAACAATATTAATTATCCCAAAAGATAATTAATCACATTTATAATCTCTTTTAAATAAACAAATCTGTTATCTTTAATAAAATAGTTACTTATTTCCAAGCACTTTTATATCATCAGTAAATTAACTTTAAAACCTATATTGAATTAGTTTATTAACTTTAAAACACTTTCATCAAATTAGTTAATTCACTTCAATCACTTTTATTAAATTACTCTACTTTAAATATCATTATTATTAGATTTATTAAATTCAAACATTCATTAATTAAAATTAATAATTAATCTCAAACATCACTAATTAAAATAATAAATAAAATTTAAAAACCATTAATTAAAGACAATTAATTAAGTTCAAATAATCATAAATTAATTGAACTAATTAAATTTAAAACAATCATTAATTAAAATGATTAATCAAAGTTTAAATCATTAGTTAAAATGACTTAATTAATATTCAAATCTCATTAAATCAAATAGATTAACCAATTTCAAACATCATGAATTAAAATTATTAATTACATTCAAATATATGAAATTATGATGATTAATCAAAATCAAATGTCTTTAATTAAAATAATTAATTAAACTCAAATAATCATTAGTTAAAATGATTAATTAAATCCAATCTCATTTAAATCAAAAGATAAACCAATTTTAAACATCATCAATTAAATTGGTTAATTAATTTCAAAATCATTAGTTGAAATGATTAATTAATTTTGAAATTATAATTAATCAAAATGATTACTGAATTTTAAAATCCTGCTTAGTGAAAACACAAGCTCAAGTTCAAAACATACACGACTTGTTTTTGGGGATGAAAGTAAATAGACGACGGTATAGCAAAAATCGCTACAACGACATTTAAACAATTTAAATGGAATATCAATATTACTTTAAATTAAATATCAATATAACAGCAAAAGGATGTAAATAAATAATCATTGGTGAGAAACCCTTCAGGGCCTCTCTACAATTATATCCTACAAAACATTGGTTATGGATAATATATATAATCGTATGAGTTCATAACAATCAAATTATAAACGGAAATTCAACCAAACAATCAATCAGACAATCTAACTAATATGCAAGCAATCAATAAAGCATCAAAGATATGATATGGTAAATTTGAATGTGAGTTAAACTCACATTGATTCCAGTTTTCGCCGAATCATTTCAATTTGAACTAAAACCGAATGGACGTTCGATTTTAGTCTAAGATTCTACAAGCTCCAAATTCCTCCAATCCAATTATATAACGTAGTATTCATCGTTACGAACCTACTACAACTGAACGCGTTCAATTTGGACCTAGAACGAGTAAGATATTCCTTACACAAGGTTTAGGAATTAATTAAATAAGTAAATCCTTTATTATATTATTAAACAAAAACCTAATTACCAAACAAATCAGGACCATTAATATCACCTCAGCCAAATCGTGGCCACCCAGAAACCCTTCTTCCCAAATGCAAAAGGTAAGCTCCAGCCGTCGATCTTCAACGACACCCTACCGCCACGTCAGAGCTCTAACCATCGCCGCGTTACCACCCAAGCCTCCCACAACCATGAGCCACCCAATGACGCTCAACCCCTTGCCTGAAACCCGAAGACGAACCCAAAATCGTCGACTAACGCCGCCGACTTCATAGGCGAATTCCGGCCACCAACGAGGACCGTGCGCTAAACCCACTATCAGATCACTTCATCTCCCCCAAACGAACAGCTCCGTAGTTGATAACTTTGTCTAAAAATGCCTAGAATGGCTCTAATCATCTCTGGTCGTGGATGCATGACCAGGGCTTAGAAAGGAATGGCGACTGGGTAAAAAGATTAGGGTTTTGAAAAAAAATATGGGTTTGGGGGTCCTTATTTAGGCAACTACCAAATCACTATTCATGCTTAAAAATTACAAACTCCAATCGAAGTGTGCCGACTGGCTCTCTATACCAAATTCCCCTATTCTGAACTCAATGGAAGTATTTTCGGGACCTAATTTCAAAGTATACGGAAGTTAGCTTTTTAAATCAAATCATATCAATTTAATTCCCTAAAATTAATCGCTACATGTTTCGAGCTCGTACGCCCAAACCGTACGTTTGCTTGTTATGAAACTTGACAGCGTACAACAATTTATTATTCCGGATCTAATAGCATTATTTTCGTCAAAATCCAAGATGGTGCCACGAGATGCTATTTTTACAGATTTAAATATCGTTTTACATTTTGGATCAAATTATCGATATTTATCTGACCTGTTTATTTTTGTAATTAAAATTTAAAATTGAATTCATCAATATTATTTATTAATTAAAAGGAGTTAAATAAAATTATTAAATCCATTTAATTAATATTTAATTCACAATTCAAATATTTAAATGATTACTATATTTGAATTATAAGTTATTAAATTCAAAAATCCAATTATTTAAATATTTAAAATTAATTAAATATTTAAAATTAATTAAACATTTAAAATTAATTAAACATTTAAAATTAAATGACCAAAATTCTAGGTTGTTACATATTTACTTCCAATTTATATTATATGAACTTATCATCGACATGCTACATGTGTATCAAATACACATATTCATGCTTGTGATAATTCATCAGTGAATTCAACGAAGTATGTGGAACCATTTTGGTATTATTAGACTAACGATTACATATGTCTTAATGTATCAACCCAAAAGTTCATCAACCCTTATGTCATTCCCATCAATCGGTGTTTTTCCCTTTATTGTTTGAGATATAATTCACTAGTACCATATGATTCATAACCATATAATTAAAGAATTATTTCTCAGAACTATGGCTATAGCCTATAATCCTAAAATAATTGTAAGCAGTTTCAAATGCTTATGTATATTCCACTACATCACTTTTGTTATGAAAACAAATACCAAGTTATAGTTTTATTTTATAATGAATATTCCTAATATTCATATTGAAATAAATTATATCTATTTTTCAGTCAATGCTGAAATATTATTATTATTTCATAAATAATGGTTTGGTATGTTTTACGAAAATAATTTTCATAACTTGATAAGATCAATAAATGCTATATGGCATGCTCCCATTAGTTTCGCCATTACTATAATAGCGTACGAAAAACGTAGACCCATTAAAGCGCTTAATGTAGGCTATTTATCCTATCAACTTCAACCAGTTTACAACCAAGAAATTTCAAATCAAACATCTTAAACTCAATGAAATATATCTCATGGAAATAATTTTCTATATGAAAATCCACTTCACAATAGAAATCATATTTCTCATTCCAATATTAAATATCGATTATTATTTTATAACTCTCGTTTCCAATGTCTTTTAATGAAGTAGAAGTGACCATTCCCTCTTTTCATCCTAATTATGCCTTAAGTTATATTCACTCTCATATATATTCTCTTTCTTTTCTAAATGGTTAAACCATTCAAAGGAAACCGTTACTACAATATCATAAAGAGCTCTTTACAAAAGTGCATTTATTTATGCTTAACATTTAAGAATATCAAATATATTGCACTTTACATAAATTGATCGAACTAACATTTTAGTGATCGAATTCTTATATCTATCTTGTAGCTCTTAGTCTATTATTACATTTAACACAACATGCATGACTGTAGTCAGTCATATTGAATACACGATCTCGCACTTTAGTTACTTGCTTATTTCAAATGAATTAATTTCATCGTGGTTTGGTACATTACGAGTGGTGACCGTTCACCATATAACATTTATATGTGATTGGAAATGAACCGAATTTTCACATCCTTTTATTGCTTTTAGAGTTCGAAACTCATTGGAGACATTACTCAGTCTCGAGTAAGTAAACGCATAAGTGAACAAGTTATGAACGTATTTAATGGTTGTATAATTAGGCGCTTACATGGGTCAACATGCAAAAAAATTATTGGTAAGTATATTTTATTTTTCTATTTATCAATCTTAATTCAATCTATTTGTATATGTTAATTGATTAATATTTTATCAATTATATTAATTGCACAAATTTATCGATGTAAATTATTTTAACTTTATATAGCAGTTGTTCATACAATAATAGAAAGGTTAAAAGTTTCCATATCATTTTTCTAATAAGTCTCTCACTAGTCTTTTATGTTTCTAAAAATCCTAAGATGAAACATAAAAATCTTTCGACTTCACTAGTGGGTGTTAGGACTCGTCTGTCTTGGGATTCTGACCTTGAGTTTGCTCAATAAGTTATAGCCCTACAAACGATGGATAACTCATTATCAGTTGTATCATATGCAACTCCTAACCCATGTTTTCTTATCCTAATCTCATTTCGACCTTGAGTTTGCTCAACAAATCGAATAAGATTATTCACTCGTACCGATCATATTGCGATGGCCTAAGTATAGTATATGTAACGACCTGGAATTTTGTTCATTGGATTTGAATATTTGATTTAAATAAAAAAATTCAATAATGGATTTTTATAATTTAAAACTTGAATTCAAATATATAGATTGTTTAAAATCTTCAAATAAGTGAATTTAATATTTGAAATAATGATTCGATTAATTGGATTTTAATTGAATATCTAATTTAATAGTGTAAATAACTTTATTTAACTCTTTTGGAATAAATGAATAGTAACAGTAAATTTAGTTGTAAATTTATTTGCAGCAATAACAATTTGAATAAATAATCGAAAAAATAAATTTTTATTTTTATGACTCAATTTTTATTGATGTATTTTTGATTTACTTTATTTGGTTTTTCCATAATTTTTAATTTGGAAAATATTGATATTATTTTTGATAATTTATTGGCAAATATCAGTGTTTTGTGATTTTTCAAAATGCAATAACCACTGTATATTATTATTGTTTTAGGGTCGCATCGTTGTTTTGAATGAGACCATATTTTTGTTTTGTCAATTTGGGGTCCATACGCAAACGGAAAGCGGTGCAGCGAAATGCTGGAAATTTCAAATTATAATATAGGTCAACACTACTCCCTCAACATATTATGCCATCTCTTTTCCTTTTCTTCATTTTCGTACCAGACATGTTTCAAATAAGAAAACTATCTTCCTCTTCAATTTAAAAATTCAAAAACAACTCGAATAAATTCTAAAAATTGGAAAACATGAATCTTTGCACTTATTGGAGTGAGATCTATGTTCGACAAGAAAATGAGGGGTTAACGTTGCGGCAGAGCTTTTGATTGCTCAACAATGAAGCCCATGTGCCATATGTAAACTAGGGTTTTGGCTTTTGCAAATTGTAGTTGTCGATTTGAGAATTGCAGGGTTGCTTTGGACTCGGGTTGGCGGAGTGCAGTAAGAAGCTTGATTTCATGGTGTGCGATGGTCCATTGTAGTCTGCATTCTGACGCATGAAGGAGGTGGACCTATGGTGTTGCGATTTAAATTAGAGGCTCGGGTGTGAGGATGTGGTGTCGAGAAGGTGGACAATGAGATGAGGAAGATATGGGTGATGTCGATGGCGGGTTTAGTGGACGGTGGAGGTGGAGATTGGTGATCAACATACGGTCATGGAGAGGAGCTGTTCAGGAAATAGGCGGCCTCATTTTTGAATTGGGGAAGATGAAATTTTAAGGGTAATTAGTTCAGAATAAAATGTAATTAGTAAAATTTAATTTTGTTTTAAAAATCGGTAGCTTATAATTGTATAACTCTCTCATACGAGGTCCGAATTGAACGCAATAAGTTGCGTTGCGCTCATTACAACGAATACTTCAATATAAGATTGAATTGGATGGATTTGAAGCTAGTAGGAATTTGTGTTAAAATTGAACTCCTATTCGATCTCGATTTTAACATAAACCAGAACGCCTTGGAAATAACTGAAATTTCGATCAGTTAACTCACCTCTCTGGCCCACTTATATTTTTATACAAGTGTGGCTAGTTTCATTGTTGATTGCTTGATGACAGTTGGATGATATACTATTTTATTAGTTGGTTTGGACATATTCCCTCCCTTGGAACGGATGAGACCCTATTACATTCCTATATATGAGCGGATGAGCCTCTGTACACGATCCCGCCTCGAAGCGGTTGATTTATATTTTAAAATTATATACTGTATGTGGTGCAGGAGGACAGGTTGAAAGGATCCAACAGGATTTCTCGCACATTTGATTTTACTTTTCATATATTTTAATGTATGATGTTTTGGATACCATATTTGATGACATTGATATGATTACCCTTATTTAGTGCTATAGTACCACTAGGCCTTATTTTTAGTATTTTTAAATACTATAAAATAACGATTTTTAATTGAAATGATTTTAAAATGATTTTATAATTTTATATGTTTTAATAATTATTATCGAATTATTAAAAGGAATGAATTTATTCTAAACAAATAAAAGTTATGAATTTTGATGTTATAAAATTTTAGTTTTGGGAAATAATTTAAATAGAAAATTTTGAATGGTTTATATAAAGGATTTATAAAAGGATATTTTATAAATGAAGTAATAGATTTTAAACGGTGTTTTATAAATATTAGGAATGGATTTGTAATTGATATTTATAAATGGATTTGATAGTAAAATGAGTTTTTATAATGAAATAGATTTATAAATGGATTTTTATAATGAATGAGATTTATAAAGAATGGATTTATGAATAGAATTTTATAAATAAAGAGGTTTTATAAAAAGAAGTTTTATAAAATAAAAAGAAGATTCATAAACATAGTTTTATAAATATAGAAATGATTTATGTAGAGATATAAATATGGAGTTAATCGTTTTAAAAGTGGTTTACCTTTAAAAGGAATGTTTTGAAAATAATAATTTCAAATGGAATTTAATGGTTTTAAAAAGCGATTTAAATGTGTTAAGTGACGAAAGCATAGGTTTCAACATTTATTGTTGTAATAGATGTTTTCGGGAAAGAGAGGAAGACATGGACTATAACACTGTTGTTATAGTAAACGGTTTCCGAAAGGAAATTTTTTATATAGTATACAAGGTTTATATATGCATATAATTAATCGAATCCCTATACTAGTGTTTTTTGGTTTTCGTAATGATGTTTTATGCAACATTCATTTCGACTCAATAATTTGTGTTTTGACCTTCCATTGTGAATTACACGAATTGGTTCTTATGATCATACTAAAGACTTGGTGGTATAGGAAGATTGCTTCTTATACTTAACACCCGTCCGGAGGCGTATGAACTTGGGAGTTGTATGGTTATAGAAATCTATTTAGTGTGTCTCCAAAATGGTAGCATTATTAAATATACTTGTACCATTGATATAAGTATATAGAAATGTTTTCCAAATATCGAATAGTTGAAATGATTTTGAGAAAATATCTTTTAAAGATATTTCAAGATAAATATTTGGAAATTGATTTAATTAATAAAATATTAATTAAATGGGCCTAGTGATTGCTTATGTGCTAGATTTTATTTGTTGCTTTTATAGTTAAATAATCGACTATCAAATTTGGCCATTTTTGGTTCCCTGACTTGATGTGGGAACTGTTAAGTCGTGCATTTAGCATGAAGCTGACTGTGTATGCTTGATTATTGTTTGGTGTTAAGAATGCCGATTCGAGTAGTGCGGAGTGAATATGGTACTCCAATTTATCGGGCTTCCTTCTTGGCTGAAGGATAGCAAGTTGAGAGTTAAAAACGTGATAAGTTTACGAGACTTGGTTTTCATATGTGGTTGGGGGACTCTTATCGTTATTGGTCCGAAGAGATTGGGATCAAATTTATCCGAAAACAACTTCGGACCAATGTATGCGTTCGAAAGTGCAGGTTTATGATGATGATTTTTGAAGACAGAGATCTTCATGATTAAGGGCTACTTGCCACTAGACCCGCGATGCATATTGTATATATATAGTGACAGCAATGCTTCATTATGAAAATCTTTGATATCAAGGACTTCTCACTACTAATCCTAGGGATGACTCTCGACAATATGTGGTAGGAGAGTACCTTCGGTTGTCCAGTTCCTGGACAACTTGTATGGACGAATGGCTAAATTTGAATGTCTAGATCACATTGATTGATCTCTATAAATGTATCATCTGTTTGTTGGCGGAGAAGGCAACTTCTCTTAGCTTAACACCCTTTTCTGAGGCATACGAGCTCAGGAGATATAGTTTGTAGAAATTAGTTGTGTGATTGTGGAAATGGCAATGTGGCATTCAAAGTGGAATGTGTTATGTGAAAGGTAACCGTTACCTTAAGCTTCACACCCCGAAGATGATATGGGTAATGTTGTGGTCTAACATATATTTGCGCTATAGGTTTATGTGCAGATCGGAATGAAAAGGCCTTTGTTTCCTTAGGCCTTGTTGTTTTATGGACCGGACCCTTATATTGTATGTTTTAGTGGTGGGTGAGTCCTTGCACGAGAAGCCACCGGATACGTAGTAGTGTAGAAATATGAATGGTACAGTGGTGTATGAGTCCTTGCACGAGAAGCCACTGGGTACTATGATTGCTATACGTGGAAATCCATAAGAGAAGGAAAAGGCCACTATTCCCTATCATGTTAGAAACCCAAATTCCAAAATGAGCTTTACGGTTTTGATTGTATTCCCAAAATAGATGTAATGCTTTGCACACATTTTAGCTACCCCTTGGGTATCATATATACCGTTTGAAATTATCCGGGTATTGATACCTACTTTGTATATGTTTATTTTAAAAGTATTTTCAAAACAAATGTCATTAATAATAATATTAAATTGTTTAAGTATAAAGTGTTTTGGTTATCGTAAGGTAAAAAACCCATCCGTGTTTATGTGCGGCGTGGTCTTACGAGATACCTTTGTTTTGAAAAGTTTTGACATTGTTAAAATTCAATTGAGATTTTGTTTTCTCACGCTGGTTTACTAGACTGATCCGAGCATTATTCCCTTCCAATGCTCGTGTTAGACCGAGTATATTTACAGATTTAGATTTGGTTGCTTTGGAGCTTCAGCAGACGAGCTGAAGGTCTTTAGGACATATTCATGTATATATTTATTTTCCTCTGCATTGGTTGTTTAGAATTATCAACAATTATGAGGACGGGTTGTTATAACTGTCCAAGCTGATGATTAGTGATTTGTTGTTGTACTTTGATGGATGTATGTATATTACAGTTTCTCGTTTGTAAAGATCATTGATATTATATTATATGTTGTTTCGCTGTGATTGTGAGATTCTGTGATGTTTTAGTTTTTTTTTCTCTTCTTCTTCTCTTCTCTTTTTCTTTCTTCTTTCTTTCCTATAACTGTCCGCCTTTCCGTTCAATTTAGGTTGGACATATGTGGTTTATTGTCAGCTCAAATTGTGCGGATTTGCTAGTCGTTACAGTATATGTACCTTGATTTGCTTAACAAATACATAAGTTATCTTACCTCATCTAGTCTATATATTAATAATACTACATATAATCTCTAGCTTAAGTTTTCTCAACAACCAAAGAGTATTCAAGTAATTTATTAATATATAAATGATATTAGATAACACTTATAATAAAAATTCATAATCTTTACTGTATTTAATTGAGTGATATCGTTTTATGGAATATTGTATTTCTTATGAAGTACCCTCATGATTCAAGTGTCGAACACATCTGAAATCACATCACGGTATTATACTATACATATGTATTTATTCCTTAAATCTATTTTAGGTTTCTTACCATTTACCTTTATTATACATTTTTATTATATAAGTTTAATTCTTGTATAAAATTTTATAATATAATTAAGTTATATAATAAATATTATGTATACTCTTAAACTAATTTTATGAATTAAATATTATTTAGTTAATTAATTAATTAACATTTTATTTTATTCACTTTAAACATTTTAAATTGAATATGTGCACTATAACATTTATAATTATACACATATATCTTATATATATGTGTAATATTATTTATTAATTAACATTTGGTTTATATACTCAGGCAAAACAATTTTATTATTTATAATTAAGTTCGAAAATTACATACATACATACATACATACATATATATATATACATATATATATATATATATATATATATATATATATATTACCTTAACATCTTAAGATGATGTTGCATATATTAATATATATATTATTTAATTTAATTAATTATTCAATTTATTAACCTAATTAATAACTAATAATTTTCGATATTTTATTTTCAAAACAATTTTGAAAATTATTTTAAAACATTTATAACATCTTTATTTATTTTAAAATTAACTTTTTAATTTTAAAGTATTATTATTTATTTATTCTAAATTTAACGTTTTAAATTTAAAATTTTATTTTACTTTCAAAACTTAGCCTAATGTCCAAATCAATTTGGTTCTTTATATTGGGGATAACCTTTAGGCTTACTTCATCTATTTGGGCTGGGCTAGTAGCTAGCTAGGGTAGGTACTTTATTATCCAAATCCAACCTTATATACTACTTTTCTACTATATTGGTAGGCTTTCATAGGTTAGTCCTAATATTGCTAATTTAGACTGCATAGGCTATTTGGTTACGATGCTATTATTGGAGTTGGGCCAACACGCAGTGAGGTAAATGGGTAAATTTCAGAAAAATTGTTCCATTTGGATCTTATTGGGCTTAATTATGAAGTCTAAATTAATTTAGATCTTACCAAAATTTAGTTTAAATAAAATAATTATTTTAATTAATTCATAAATAAGGTTTTACTTATTGTTATATTTATATTGTATATTATAATATGTGTACCATATACACATATATCTATACGTGCACGTGCAACATAAATCGTGTACATGGTTTAACATGCACGTGTATAATGGTTGGGATTTACAGTGCAACATATATATTAGCCCCTCCATATACACATGTGGCATCTAATATATATATATATATATTTGTATGTGTATATATGTTTATATGCATATATAGTTTTATGTAATATAAAAATAATAATGGTAAAATGTTAATATTTATATAATTATGTGTGTGTGTATATATCTAATTAACATTATAATGTAATGTAATATTAAACATAAATGTAGATAATTTTTAATAAGAATACAAATTTAAAATTTAAATCTTGGATCTTGATCAGCTTATATATCTAATGTAGATAATTTTGAATATCAATACAAACTTAAAATTTAAATTTTAAATCTCAGATCTAGATCTGCATAAATATCTAGTATTTACAAATTCAAACTGATATACAAATTTAAATAAAATTTTATCTATAAATTTATAAAATATGTTTTGAAATAATTTATTTTAAATAAAATTAATTAAATCAGCATTTTGAGTGTATATATATATTTAATAACTATATATATGTGTATATATATATATATATATGTTTTGAAGTAGATAACCAATGCACATACGTGCGCGCGTGCACACACACACTGATATATATATACACATACATACACACACATACATACATATATATATATATATGTGTGTGTGTGTGTGTGTCTGTATGCAAGCATACATTTAGCCATTATAAAAAAATATTTTTTTTTAAATTTAATAATTAAAAGCTTATAGTTTTGGTAAGCGTTTCAAATCTTAGGTTTTTTTGAAAAAATATTCTAAAACACTAATATGTAATTCTATTAAATAATTGTAAATATAATTTTACAATATATATATATTCTTTGTATAAATAAGATATGATAGTAAAATAATGATATATACACACACAGATTTAAATTATATATATATAAATATAATTTGTTATATTTTCAAACACTTTAATATGTATATATATATATATATATTAACAAAAATAAATATATACATCTTATATAATTTTGTTTGTATTTTTAAATTTAATTATTATTTAAAAATCATTTAAAAATGCTATATTATTTTCAAATTTTCTTTCATGACCATGAGCAACATGCTCACACACACACACACATACACACATATATATATATATATATAAATTTTTTAGATTTATGTACACATATATATTATCATCATATGTAGACAACACAAACATATGAGGATTCATGATATTCATACCCTATCTAAGTATACATATAACATAATGAATATATATATATATATATATATATATATATATATATTATACAATGTAAATTAAGGATTTACATTGTTCAAAGCCTAGATGAAACACTCTAAAATGCTAAATAAAAAACTCCTTGAAACAAAGTCTAGAATCCAAAAAGTGCTACCAATCTGAATGCAGCTACCACCAATCTTTGATTTGTATTTAATTAGTGTTTTAATGGCTTGAAATTTTGAGGAGGGGGGCTAGAGAGGGGGTCGGCCTTGCTAGTCCATAAAGAGCAAAAGTGAGAGTCTAAAGTGAGGGTTAGAGATGAATAAATATGCAAGATCTCAAGGAGTGAAAAGGGGATCACCTTTTGCTCTTACCAAATCACCTCCTTTTGGATAAAAATTCACCCCACTTGTCCTTGATATGGCCAGCCACTCTAGGCTCCATAATGGGCTTCAAAACTGCTTCAAGCCTGATCAATAAAAATTGCATTTAAATCTAATTCAAATGCATATCGATTCATGAGTTTATAACTATTATATAAACACTATTTAATATTGATCAATACAAATTAAATAAAATTTTATAATTAATATTTATGAAATATTAACTAATTTATAATAATTATAATTAATTTAATCAGGTGGTAATAGGAATATTCAACGTTTCGGTTGTGTGGCTCTTATGTGTAAATCTGGTTAGCGATTAATATCGAACAATTCGAATATTAACATTCATACGTCACTTAGTAGGTGTTGTGACAATATGCCAAATTTTTCGCTTAGATGGCTTTGGTAAAATCCAATTTTACTTATTTAAGCATTATCCGACAGTGACAATTAATTATGCCAATTTCCTTTGTCAAAACTTTATCACATTTGGACTTATGAAATTTGGTAATGGTTAAATTTTCCATACCCCCCATGTCCAACTTTCCAATCCAAACACAAAGCCCTGGTTTAATAATAATAATTATTATTAACTAAACTGCTCTGGTCAGAGATTTTGACTTTCAGTTGACTTCAGTTGTCCATGATACTAACCCCACATAACTGAGAAGATGAATTCTCTCTTGGATAGTATCTCACTTCCAATGCTTCTGCTTGACCCAACTATAGTCGTTTAATGGATGTCATGCCATGATTTAACTATAATCAAAGCGGAATTTCCACATTGAAACTCGACAGCATTTTCAAGTCAAGGGAATTATGTATTATTATCATATTGATATTTTCTTTTTAACCTTAGTTATATTAACCAACAAAAAACTATCAAGTGATTCAGTCCATAGTTATCCAATAACTATCAGTACATAACTCCTTAGTGCCCCAACAGCCATGAGTAATACACTACCCAACATTTTGGGAGCATGACTTACTCCAGTCTCAATGGATATATCGATATCCAATCTTGATACATATTGGCTAGGAATATTTAAAATGGAATGTTTATTTATTGTGATAAATCACTTATGATTATAAGACATTGTAAATACTATCACAAAACACACCATTTATGGATTTTCTATTAAATATACTTTTAATTAAATTAATTAATATAGCATATTATATCAAGTATATAATAGAAAGAAAACATCTTTTAATTCGAACAAGATTGATTATCGAGTAAGATATATGTTAGAATTACATAATTGCCCCTATGACATACTCCTAACTTTACGACGATCTCCCTATGTGGCGCAAGACTAGGAACTTCGGAAAAGACATCTGGGTAGTTGCGAACTACTAGCACCGAAGCTAACTCATCATGTAACGTGCCTAAGAATATAGGTAACTCAATATACTTGAACTCCTAGGGTTGTAATAAACCTCAAGGCTGTGCCCGCTACAAGTACCTAACCGAACCACCTTCCTGTCACAATGTTGCACTGCTCCGTACAGTCTTACAGTCCATTCCCAAAATAAATAAAAAACCCAGAAAATCCTAAAACTAAAGCATCACAATGGAACTTGACACCCAAAATATATAACTTCAAACCCTTACAAATCATGGATAAATGAGTTGATCCTTTAACAAGGTTTGATACTACTATAGGGCCTATAACTATGTTAGTTTCTAAGTGCAATACATGTACTAGTCTACTAAAAATACAAGAGTATGTTACCTCGGTGTTAACTAAAGTACAAATATATAAATCGAAAAGATTCAACACACCTTCGATAACGACCTTCTTTCCCTTATCCATAGCTGGAGCAGCGCTCAAGCAAGGAATAACATCTAGGGAATATGTTGGAACCAGCTAGATAGAAGTCTTAGATCCACTTAGACACTCTCTTTGTATGCCAAATTGGTTGCAGCCATAGCACTTGATCTTCGTGATTCCCACCCTAGCATTTGATCTCTGCAATGCCTGCCCTGCAATCCTTTGCTAGATTCCCTTACCTTGGTACTTCTTACACTTGAACTTTGGCTCTTTGTCTTGCTCTGAGCTCCTATTATACTTTGTGGTGGTCTTGCTAAAATGGATTAACCTCTACCGTCTTTGTTTCCTCCTTCCCAATTGAATTGAACGACGCCATCTCCACCAATCTCTCCAAAGTAGCTCCAGTAGGTACATGGCTCAAAGCAATACCTCTTAAAGGCGGATTCAACACCTTATCAAACTTCATTACCTTTTTTGTTGATGTATTAATAAGATCCAAGCCATACTTTGACAGTTGATTAAACTCATTTACATACTCCTTGACATTGTGATCTCCTTGCTCTAAATGAACGAACTTCTCTAGCTCTATTCCCCATTCTGCCGTAGAAATGAACTTAATCTCTAAGCGCCTCTTAAAACTGGTCCAAGAAATACCGATTTTAGGTCTCTCCTAAATGCCACGATGCTAACTATTTCTTCACTACATCCTCCTAACCCACCATTGCACAAATCCTATTACAATTCCTTAGCCATGCCCATGACTCTACAAAAGATCCAGTCCCATGATAATTCTTTTCATCCAGACTTTGGAAATCCCAATACAACTTGGGAAAATCCAAAGTAGGTGGAGGAGCTAAGGCTATAACTTGCATTTGTATTGCAGGTTCTCCATTAGGGTTGAATTCAATCTGACCTCTTCCTTGAAGATACCGGTAGAACCATATAGGAATATTCATGCCCGGAACCTCAACAGCCTCACCAGAACTATTTCCAGTCTAATTTCTCATTCTCACCTATTTTTAAATAGAAACTATTAGCTACTTTCCTTAGATAGTGTTTAACATTACTGGAATTATAAGGTTGAGTTTGAGTTATACTTATTTATATTTAATGATAATTTTTGAAAATATACTATGCTCTCTTAATACACACCTAATCCCTAAAGAATCCTCGATCTAAGCTCTGATACTAACTAGGACAACCCGCACCGCCAAATAAACCGATTCAAAGCCTAAAATGACTTTCGAATTTGGATTGTGCCAAGAAGTATGAGCCATTGGAGTTTTAGAACATTACATGATATAAAGACTAATATGAAATTTAAAGCATTCTATATATTTGCATCTCACAGTAGAAGGAAATAAAATATAAATATTGAAAGTAGCCCAAATAAGTTGATAGTTTGAAAAACATGGTCCATACAACAACATCTCCAAATAGTAGTACATCAAGTCTGACAAATAGAAATAACATAATATAAAATATAGTACATGGAAAGTAATACCAAAAAATAGATATATCCCCAGGCCTAGTCTCCTCTTCCATGCGCTGTGTCTAAGCCAAATCAATTGATGGACTATCCTTCTATAATTGGTATAAAGGGGGAAAAAGGAGTGGATCAAACAAAGCATGGTGAATGAATTATATTGCTAGTGTATAGTGTTCACTAGCAATTAACTTCAATTATAACCTACATAACCTAGGATGTCCATTTATGTTTAATTACTATAAAGGATTGATTATTTTACAAATAAAGGGTATAATTCTAATTACACATACAACCATAAGCAACATACAAAGTTTTCAAATCAACGGTTGAATAACCAACATCTAAAAATTTCTAGTTCAATTCCTAGTATGTGAATCCTGATGATTAACATTCAAACCTACATTTGATTAACATTCCAATGACAAACTACGTATATCACACTTACACACTAAGCGAACATCGTAATTTTTGGGATCGCACTGAGTATACCAACTCAATGATTTATGGCCTACTTGAGCATTTATGTCAACATCTCAATAATAAACTGTCATATGCTCTTTATCATTCGACCTGAAGTATCAAGAAAAATCACTAGAGTGATTTCCTTATAGGTCCAACCCTTACCCAACGGTGTGGCCCTACTATTGCAAATGCCTTGTAACGACCCGCAAATTTATCACTTTAATAAATTATATTTATTTTTAAATTTATTCAAATAAAAGGTTGATAATGTAAATAATATTGATTTGAGTGATAATAAGTAATATTAATCTTATTTTGAATAGATATTTAACAAAATATTTCTCTCGAAATTTAAATCGATAAAATGGTCGAAAACTATTTTATAGATAACCAGCTTTATAATCGTAAAACATCACACATGGAGCTGGATACGTAAACTTATTTTTATAATTGAAAAATAATATGAAATAAAATTAATTATTTTATTTTTGAAAATTAAATGCATTTATGACATTGTTAGTAATACCCTTGAATATAATAATTGATTTATTAGATTGAGATTTAATGATTTAATAATTATTATAATTATTCAAATAATGATTTAATAAAGGTTATAATTCATTTTAAATAAGTTATAAAGTGATAATAAATCATTTGTAATATAAGAAGATATATATTTGATTTGAAAATATAAGGAAAAAATCGATATCGCTTTATCGGTATAATAGCAATTACTGTAAATAATTGTTAATAATAATTTGTATGGTTTTATAATTCAAATATGATCATTTTAATTCATCTAAAATGATAAGACAAAAGTTTTCAAATTTTGTTTACAAATATATGTAAGTTAACTAAGAAGTGAAAATGTGACCGAAAACGGTTTCCCGAATTTCAACGGTTTGACGAATGAAAGTTGTTTTAAATTGTTGCAACGTTGTTTTTGTATCATGTGCACACATAAAACATACACATACATATCCTAACATGCACATAAACATGCATATATAAATATATTTGAGTATATATAAATATAATATAAAAATACATAAAATATTTTAAGTTTCCTTACTTCTTAAGCATACAAAAGTCAACATATACGTACCCTAAAGTGATGGAAGTGATGGGCACATCAAAGAGAGGGTTGTAGCCGTGCATTTAGGGGGGGGGGGAGATGTGATGATGATGGTGATGAAGATGATGATGAATGCATAGATATTTTTGCTCTCTTCTTTGCCTATATATACACTACCCTCTTTCATAAATTCGTAAGCCATTTTCTACTTCCTCTTCCTCTTCTTTTCAAGCTCTAATGGGTTCTTATTCATAGAAAAAAATATTGAAAATTTAGGGAAAAATGTTGAGAATAAAAGAGAAAAATATATACAATAGTTTATAATATCAATCCACTTCAAAACTAGTTCAAATCACCTCCTTATCACCACTCAAACCCACGGCCACAACCCACCACCACCATGGCCGATCCCTTCCACCTCTTCTATCTTGGGCCGTGGCCTTCTTAAGGTCTTAGACTCGATTCCATAAGCTCCGGTGCGATGGTAGCGGAGCTATAGCCAATTTTATATTAGGTCGAAGGGAAATGAAGGTGAGAGCTCCTAAAACTATAGTATTATATGCTATTGGATGTTATATATGTTTACTTATGATTGTTGATGATGGTTGTAAAATATGAATGTTAAATATATATACAAGTCACAGAAATACACGTCAATAAGCACAAAGGAAATCACTTTCCACTATTTTAATGAATTGGTGTATATGGAAGGTTAAACCTCTTTAAAATGGTTTAAAAATGAGATTGAAATGTTTTATAAACATATGAAATGGTTTTGGTGAAGTTTGAAAAGCAATTGAAAATTTAGGCAAAATTAGATGCGTCGCATAATGGCAGTTCGCAATTTCGCACCATAAAGGTCAAACGAGTATAGAGAATGGAATTTAGCTCGAAATTCTTTGAGATAATAATCTTCCAAACTATTATATCCATAGTTTTCCAACAAAGGAAGAAAATTGAGATTTCGACAAGTAGATTTTGAAAATGCGTAAAACAAGTTTTTGAAAAAATCGCGGTTTTGCAGTTCGGAATCCATAATAGGATTTCTTTGAAAATGACATCTACAAATTGTTTAAAAATATGAAATAAATTCTAAAAATATTTTAAAATGTTTTAAAAGTGAGTTGAGTTATAAAAATGAATTTTCAAATGATAAAAAGTTGTTTTGATCCATATAGCTTAAAAAACATTTTCCACAGCACTTTTCTATAACTTTTAAATTATAGTTTTAAACTTAATGATTCCTTTCCAAATATTTCATAAATGTTCTCAAATGGATAATTAAGCATTTTAATAATAATTTAGATTTTTATAAGCTTATTTAAAAGAGTTTAAATAAATGATGTAAAGAAAAGCTATTATATATTAAGTGGTTTAATCTTGGCTCTAAATGCCATCGAGTAGACTGGATTTTTCTATTTGTGAGATCCGGATGTGAGGTGCTTAAACTAAGGAGATGTTCAGGAGCAAACAGTGCCCTGGCTCACTAGGCCTCTTCCTCGGGCGAGGGATGGATAAGGTCGAAATGTCAGAAACGTAAGTACAAAAAAGATTTAATTTTTCCAAATTTAAGTTAAATACAACTTTGATTTTATAGAGTTGATCTTCTTATACTCGGTGTTAAAACCCGAAAAGGGAACTTGTACTATTCGTGGAATTTAGAAGGTGATTTCGCCGTTATTTCGTCCATAGTATTTGTTGAATGCGGGAATTGATATCGTGTAGAATTAGATAATTTCTATAGATTCTGCTCACGTAATATTTGTTGGTTTTGGATTAACATCCTAGATAACAAGGTTTTAATTAAATTAAAATTATGATTTTTGAATTAAGAAATCTTAGTTAATATTTATATGAAATGATTTGGAAATGTTTTCCAAAGTGAAAAATGAAATGATTTCGAATTATTCCCAGTTTAAAAAGGTTTAAAGTTATCAAAGGACTTGATAAGAGAGGTTTAATGATTCTGTATATACTGGAAAGAATATTTTAGACTTATATATCCCCGAAAGATATTTTTATAAAAAGAACTTAATCGATTAAAGAATGATTCCTTATTCCCAGAACATCTTTTTATCGATGATTGGATTCGAAGGAAGCGAGGTTGGATTTGGATGATTCCTATCCGTAGACTACTTCGAACCAATTTACGTATTCGAAGTGAAGACATGGATATGATATTTTGGATTTTCATAATGAAGGACTGCTTGTTGATCATTTGGGGATAAACTCCCAATATACATATAGTAGCAGTAGTCTCTTCGTTATGAAATATCTGATGCAAGGTGTAACGACCCACTATTTTGGACCATTCAAATCGACAATAAAACCACACATGTCTGACTTGAATAATTCAAAATACCGAATTGTTAATTTATATTTGGCAAAACTCAGAATATATAGTAAATAAATAATCACAGATCACAGACACAGAGTAATATAATGCAGCGGAAACAAAGAAATAGTAGTTCATGAAGCTACTATATAAATACATCAGAGTTAAGTAAGATACAATAGGAATACCAAGATACAACAGGAGTAACAGTATGATAATCAGGTACAACTGGAATCAACTGGATAACAAAATGAATAGATATTCGGTTCTTCAAAGAAAAACTCCAGCTCCAAAGGTGAGTCTCTAATGCTTTATCACTTAGTCTGATCCGAGCGTAAAGCAAACACAAAATACTCAAGTCAGGACATACATACTTATACAATGTAAACCAACTCAAGTGAACTATAATAAAGGGTACAAGTAACTTAAAGATTGCTTGAGATCACCCATTCTTTAAGGATCCGTTAAACTATCTACTATGTAGTAGTATTCGCTATTATAATAATGTCTAATATAAAATAAACATACTTTTAAATAGCATTAAGGAGTGACCCAACATTCCCCTTAACACGTAATAGTCCCAGTAGTCTATCCAGTATTAGCATACTCCTAAAATGGGGGCTACCCTCGATACTCCACAGGCTATGGGAGAAATTAAAACTCGTAGTAAAGCTCGCTATGGTAGGTGACACGGCACAACTAGGCAATGCTAGGGTAGATATATCAATTACGCATCCGGACTGGTGGTAACGCATAGCAGCCACTACCACCCACATCGAACAACACTCCCAAATCAAGGGTGCGCGCCAAATCAATCACAAGTAATAGAATGGTATCGAAGAAGTGTGTTCGATCAGAGGTGCTACCTCATTGGCCCATCAATCGCTCCTGTTTTAGCCACCTTATGCCAACTCACGGGAGTTGGGTCCACGTATATACCATAGGATCGTCGCCACCATCCTACTTCATTCTAGAAACTCCACCGTGTACACAGTTGTTAAAGTGGTTTCGATATCGACAGAGAGTATGTCCATATCCGATCATGGTCTCTTTAACAACCAATCGTTATTATAACCCGTGGTTATAAATTTCAAAATAGTTTATGTTTCAAATCAAAATACATCCTTTAAACCATTTCAAAATCATATCATTTATTTTAAAATAATACATACTTTCAAACCCAAAACATATCCATTTCAAACCAATTCAACCATATATCATTTCCATTTCAAAACCAGTTCAATAATATATCATTTCCATTTCAAAAATCAAAGCAATAATATATCATTTAAATTCCAAACTAAATCAATATATTTCTTTCAATTTATTTAACTTGAAATATTCTTTTAAATCATATTAAACCAAACCACCTTATAAAGTCATATCCTTGAATCTTCAATTTCAACAAGTTTCAAATTAATATATATTTAAAGACAATTCTTAATTAAATACAATTCCAATTAATTTCATTTCCAAACTATAGTACTTTGAAAGTCATAACAATTCTGAAACCAAACCTTTTGAAACCAAAATACTTGGAAATCATAACACTTGAAATATTGTCATTAGGACCTCATAATACTTAGAAAAATCATAATACTTCTAAATTAATATTCATTACCAAAGTTATAACATTTTAAGTTCATTCATTCAATTATACCAATTTCAAACATTGTATTAACTCGTAAATTTCAAAGTGGTTTATATTCAAATCAAAATAATTCATTTACACCATTTAAATATGAAGTCATTATACTTACAAATCAAATATTCAATTCCCAAAATTTATCTTTTCTGAGCTCATTTATTCACTTAAATACTTCAAACAATTTAAATTTCAGCCTTCGTAGCACTTAGAAAATGCCACGGTAAGTTACATTTGAAACAATTCAATTCAGCAAAGACAGCATTTAAAAACTGCGGTAATTGTTCAGTTTTAGTTGAAAAATAGTTTAATTCAGCAAAGACAGCATTTACAAAACTGCCGTAATAATTCAGTTTTAAATTTCAAGTTTAGTTCAATTCTGCAACTACAGCATTCACAAAATTGCTGTAATAGCCCTTAGTCATTTTTTTTGCCTTTTAGTTCGCTTCTGCAACTACAGCATTTACAAAGTGCTCCAGATTCATTTAGTTCAGATTTTAGTTATTATTCAGAAACGATAGCATTTCTGAAGTGCTACTAAAAGAATTTTCAGATTTATGAATAAATTTCAGAAAACAAATAAACTCCAAATTCAACCATTTTAACTTTATAAAAATCATATTTTCCATTTCAAAATGTTCATTTTAAATACCCTTTAACTTATGATTTCATAAAGTCAAAATTTACAATAATTATCAATTTCTTTCAATAATTCACTTATTAAATTCAAGTGTACAAATTTCCCGTTCTTTGCATTTACTTAACACTTTAATTTAAATTTACCATTTCACAAATAAAACTTAATTTCCATTTTATTTTCTTTACTTAACATTTCATTTAAACCACATCACAAATTTCCAAATTAAGTTATATTTCAAATCACAAATTTTTCCATTCATTTATTTAACATTTTTAATTCATACAAAAATCATTAACACTTTATTAAATCATTTTAAATTCAATTTAAAATCAAAACATCATATTTCTCATAAAATATATATTTAAAAACTTCCAGAAAAATATATATATAATAACCACGGGTCTGTATAATATTTTCTAACCTAGGTCAAGTGATACGGATAATATATCATTTCAATCCGTAATTTACAAAGAAAATCCAGGTTCTATCATATCAAACCCGCAATCCCAAGTTTAATAAAAATAAATAAAAATCGCTCAGGCCTATTATTTCAGCCCATAACGATTTTTCCCTATTCTAAAGTCCGTTCGGGTATGTATCATTTCAACCATAGTGATTCTATTCTACAGGGAACTTGCAGTGTGATTTAACAGAAATAAATAAACAGTAAAATAAAATATAACATGGCAGATGATGTGACAAGTTAATTACAGGGTTTAACATCATATAATTTACATCACAGGTAGGTATAACATGATATAATTATTTCTACACTTTCACTTGCTATCAATTCACAGTTATTTAAGTATGAATGTCAGGTGTGATTACTCACCTCTCTGAAGCTAAAGATCAACTAAAACAAAAAGATCCACACACTGAGAAACACGCGAAGGCACGACAAGATTTGGGGTGAGGTAACAACCAGATTTAGATCTTGTAATTAAAATAAACAAAGCAATATAAATATATACTCAACAAAATTTAGATTGAAACAAATAGGAAATTAAAATAAACAAATAAAAAGATAGCATGACCATGCTTTCAACCTTCATGTGCTCGGCCTAGGGGACCTTGTGTTCGGCCATGACATGGTTTTGGCTCGGGTATAGGTCCAAAACGGCACGGCTACAAAGAATTGGGAAGGTGTAGGAGTTACACATCATGAATACAAAGAAGCAAGGCATAAATAGGAGTTTTTTTCTCAACAATTTGGGATCGGCCAAAGGGGGTGTGGGCTCGGCCATTCATGTTATAGATCTGGACAGAGGGTAGGTGGTATCATGGTGGTGGTGGAGCTAGAAGTGGCGGCCATGGTGATATATGGTGGTGGTGATGAAGACTAGACTTTGCTATTATGGTTTTTGTGGAGTTTTAGCAATGTTTTGATGATGTTTTGGTCACGGCTTGTATTGGTCAAAGGAGGAGAGGTACTGGCCGTGGATCATGGGGAGGAAAGTGGAGGTGGTGGTTGGTGAAGGTGGTGAAGGGTTTAGGCCGAGCAATCACAAGAAGAGATCAAACAAACAAATGGAAAAATCAATAGAAAAAGAAGAGAAAAAGTGAAAAAGGAAGAAGCCATTACCTACTTTCCTTTATGGCCGTGAGAAATGAAGATGGGAAGAAAATTTTTCACGTAAAAATGTGATGGAGGCGGCTAGGGTTAAGGGATGTACGGCTAAAATTGTGGAGAAGTTATGGTAGGAAATCAAAAGGGTGGAAAGATATAAAGGCAAGAAATCAAACGTAATGTATGTCTATAATTAAAACAGGTAACATATCTTAATTGATGTGTTTCCTATATATTAAAGAAATATGTATACAAGAAGCCTTCTAAACTAAATAAATACAAGAAACGTTTAAATAAATACATTTTAAAAGATCTGCCTTTTAAAGCAATAACACACACACACACAGATATATATATATATATATATATATATTGAAACTTCTTTCCTAGAAATAAATAAGGGATCTAGATGCTTATAAAATGTTTTATAATAAAATATACATATATAACATGTCATGTTGCACAGGTAAACATAAATTTGAACATGACATGACAAACAAATATTATTTATATAAATTAAAATAAACAATTTACATACAATAATGTAAAAAGCATAACTTTCACAATATTAATCCGATTTCAACGAAACGAAAAGCAGTATACTTTTAAACTTTTAAATTAAAAGTCAAAGTTTGACCACATTGACAAAAATTCACATTTCTGGAAAATACTCTATTTATTAATGTTTGGAATTATAATTCACATAAAAATAAAAATTAATATTTAAAATAACAAAATTTATCCATCTTAATAAATAAAATAAAGTTTTTAAATCAGGAAATTCAATTTAAAAATAATTACAAAATACAGGGCGTTGTTACACAAGGACTAATCGCTACTAATCCTAGGGGTAACTCCCGACAGGATGTCGTAGGAGAGTGCCTTCACTTTATCCTGTTCCTGGACAGCTTTTATAGACGAACGTCTGACGTTGCATTTCTAGTTACATAAATTGATCTCTATGAACATATCATCTGTTTGGTGGCGGAGAAGGCAACTTCTCTTAGATTAACACCCTTTCCTGAGATGTACGAGCTTAGGAGTTATACGTTTGTAGGAATCAGTTATGTAACCATGGAATGGTAGCGTGGCATTCAAAGTGAAATGTGGAATGTGAAAGGTAATCGTTACCTGAAGCCTCATACCTAGAAATGGCCAAAACAGGGTAAACGCGGTAAGGCTATGTGGTTCGCAACCATAGTGTATGATCATTCCCTTCTAGATATATTTTTACCCGCTATGAAGTTCAGGTTTAAATTATTGTGGTGTATGCAAAGAGAGCTCTCGGATAGGTCGGTAATAACCGGGGTGATGACATATTTGGTATTATCTAGTGAGAAAGGTAAGCTGGTCTTGTGTTGGTAGAGGTGCAGATGTTCTGTTGACCTCGGTATATTCCTCTAGAGATGTACTACCGGAAGGTAGTCCCTTCACCTAGTCATTTGTATGGAAATCCATTCTCCAGCAAGTCCCTACCATTTTGTTTGTAGAGCCTAGTATGTTGGAATTTAATAATGGTAATAATTTCGGCTAAGATTAATAAGTTTACTTGCAAATGTTTTCAAAGATATGTCATTAAAAATAATATCCCTTATTTTTACTTAATAAAGATTTGGTTATCATAAGGTAAAAACCCGTTCCGTGTTTATGTGCGGCGTGTCTTATGAGATACCTTTTTGTTTTCAAAATGCGTATTTTTGGGTTCTCACACCAGTCCCATGACTGACCCGGAGTTTATTTTCCTTTCCCTTAAACTCTAGGTGCCCTAATTTTTCTCGGGCAGCCTAATAGTCAGGTTTAGTTTAGAAGAAAGCTGGATGGAACTCGAAGCATGGAGTTAGAAGATTCTTCTTAAGATTGTTATCTATTTGCACCACACTCATGTAATTTTGTATTCTGTATATGTAAGGTTAAATATTTATAACCGTCCATGTTTAACTCTGATAAATGTATTTAAATTTTTTGCTATAAAGGTTATATGTTGAAATAATATATGTTACTTCATTCGTGTGAGATTCTATTCTGTCTTTATTTTCTTTCTTACCATTGAGAATCCGCATCTTCGGCACTTAGATTTGTGGCATGTGAATACCGAGGATGTATTAGTGTCGATTTCCAAGAGTCGAAGAAACGGGTCCTCACATTTGGTATTAGAGCGCAAGGTTAAGCGAGAACCTTGGCTTTGGTAGGTGAAAGTCTCATCAGAGATAGGGTTAGTAATACCCTAGGATAAGTAACTCATTAGAGATAGGGTTAGTAACACCCTAGAATCAGTTTGAGTATATATGAGTGCGTATTTGTTAATATTTATACAAATGATTTTGGTTTTGAAAATTGGTAAATGGAATAATTTTACCTAAGATTATATTTTGAATATAAAGAATACTTTTCAAGTAATATAATTATTTGTTTAAGGAAAGGATAATACTCAATTATTATCATTAATTAATAGGTTTTTTAATTTAAAAGTTTAAGTACGAACACCTCATGAATTTAGTTTCACAATTTGACTATGGGGTATTCGATAAATAATAATGTTGGTTTAAGATTAAAGGAATTTATTTAAGATAAATAAATCTTATGAATATGTTTTATATAAGTGATTTTATAAAATGGATTTATAAAACGTGCTTTATAAAGGAATTTTCGAGAATTTAAATTTCGGCATTTTTGAAAGGAATTTCAAATGATTTTTGGAAAAGGATCAATAATAGTATTATTTCTAAAATGGGATTTGAAAACAAAAAAACTATCTTTCGATTAATTGGTTCGAGTGGCTCAAAAGTAACTAAAAATGGGCAGGAAATGTGTTCGGATAGTAAACGCTTCTCTTAAGTATTCCCCTTCTTGTTAAGGAAATATGCGATACTATTGGTAATACCTAGTTCCTTGATATTATATTTGAGTTACTCGATCAATATAATTTTCTAAAGTTAAAAAGCATAATGTGAATCATTAGTTGATACATTAATTAATGGTTGTCAATTTTTTATCAAAGTGTATTATCTTAATTAATAAGCATGAGTACGCTTTGGTCTTTAAAAGAAATGGTTAGAGTTATTAATGAATGGTTTTGGGTTTTTAGTAAACAATGTTTTAACAACATTTGTTTTTAAACCCTTGAATAACACTTTGGAAGAAATCTTATAGGTATATTTAGATATTTAATAATTGGATTTTAAAGATAATAACAAGTATTGGAGTCTTTTATAAAAAAAAGGATAGAAAATATTATAATTAACATGTTATAAAAAGAGAAGTTCATTATAACAATGTTTTGGCAGTAATTTTTTTTAATCTTTTTGATTATATTTTAAACGTAAGAAAAAAAAACTTGTTAAATATACTTATAACATTTGAATAAGTATATAAATACTTTTAAGTATTAAAACTGGTATAAGTAAAGAGAATATATATAAAGGAAGTTTTAATTAATAAAGGATTGTTAATTGATAAAGGAAGTTTTAACTAAATAAAGAATGTATTCACATTTGATATTAGCTAAAGGAAGTTTATGATGATTAATCAATTTAATAAATTATTTTGAAAATGAGTTTTTCAGAAACTATTAAGATGTGTTTAGAGATCTGTTATAGTAAAAAGATATTTATCTTTTAAAAAGAAATATGTTTTTAAGTAGAAATATTGGAAATAAAAATTTAAAATGGTTATGTATAAAGAAGTATCTTTATAAAAGTTTGAATAAAGAATAAAGTTTTGTGAAATGTTTTCATTAAATTTTTTAAAAGATTATTAAATTCATATGAAGTTTGTGGATTATTTCGTCGCACGATTTAATCTAAGATTTGAGTGCAGAACTTTGACGTGTTAAACACTTATTTATCACTCGATTCTTGATGACGAACATTGAGGAGGTTTTGTGGTCGGATACTTGAGTGTTGTATCATAGTTGAGAGCCATGCAAAGAAAAACTAAAGTTCCGATTGGGAAGTCTAGTCAGAGTCTGCACTAAAGGATCGGGGGATCAATACTAGTTTGGAAATAAGTTATGCATACGGATGATCTATATACATCAAAAGGGTGTAAGTTTAAATAAATAAATATTTTGAGAAAACCTTTGGGTTTTTGTTTTGGGTAATTTCGAGACGAAATCCTTTTAAGGGGGAAAGTCTATAACGACCCGCAAATTTATCACTTTGATAAATTATATTTATTTTTAAATTTATTCAAATAAAAGGTTGATAAAACAATTAATATTGATTTGAGTGATAATAAGTAATAGTAACCTTATTTTTAATAGATACTTACAAAAATAATTTTCTCGAAATTTAAATCGATAACATGGCCAAAAATTGTTTTATAAATAACTAGCTCTATAATCGTAAACCGTCGAGCATGGAGCTGGATACATACACTTTTTTAATAATTGAAAAAGAATATAAAATAAAATTAATTATTTTATTTCTGAAAATTAAATGCATTTATGACATTGTTAGTAATGCCCTGAATATAATAATTGATTTAGTAGATTGATATTTAATGATTTAATAATTATTATAATTATTCAAATAATGATTTTAAAAAGGTTATAATTCATTTTAAATAAGTTATAAAGTGATAATAAATCATTTGTAATAATTTTAAGAAGATATATATTTGATTTGAGAATATAAGGAAAAAATCGATATCGCTTTATCGGTATAATAGCTATAAATAATTGTTAATACTAATTTGTATGGTTTTATAATTCAAATATGATCATTTTAATTCATCCAAAATGATAAGAAAATAGTTTTCAAATTTTGTTTACAAATATATTTAAGTTAACTAAGAAGTGGAAATGTGACCGGTAAACGGTTTCTCGGTTTTCAACAGTTTGACAAACGAAAGTTGTTTTAAATCGTTGCAACCTTGTTTTAGTGTCATGTGCACATATAAAACATACACATACATATCCTAACATGCACATAAACATATATATATATATATTTAAATATAAAAATAAAATATAAAAATATATAAGATATTTTAAGTTTCCTTACTTCTTAAGCATACAAAAGTCAACATATGCATACCCTAAAGTGACGGGCACATGGGAGAGACAGTTGTTGCTGTGGATTGGGAGGGGAGATGTGATGATGATGGTGCATGTGATGGTGATGAAGATGACGATGTATGCATAAATATTTTTGCTCTCTTCTTTGCCTATAAATGTACTACCCTCTTGCATAAATTCCTAAGCCATTTTCTACTTCTTCCTCTTCTTTTCAAGCTCTAATGGCTTCTTATTCATAGAAAAAATATAGAAAAGTTAAGGAAAAAAGTTGAGAATAAAAGAGAAAAATGTATACAATAGTTTATAATATCAATCCACTTCAAAACTAGTTCAAATCACCTCCTTATCACCACTCAAACCCATGGCCATAAACCACCACCACCATGGTCGAGCCCTTCCACCTCTTCTAGCTTGGGCCGTGGCATTCTCAAGGTCTTAAACTCGATTCCATAAGCTCCAGTGCGACGGAAGCGGAGCTATGGCCAATTTTATATTAGCTCGAAGGGAAATGAAGGTAAGAACTCCTAAAACTATAGTATTATATGATATTGGATGTTATATATGTTTAATTATGATTATTGATGATTGTTGGCAAATATGAATGTTGAATATATATACAAGTACAGATATACACGTTGATAAACACAAAGAAAATCACTTTCCTCTATTTTATTGAGTATATGGAAGGTTAAACCACTTTAAAATGGTTTAAAACTGAGTTTGAAATATTTATAAACATATGAAAGGGTTTTGGTGAAGTTTGTAAAGTAATTGAAAATTTCATCAAAACTAGGCGCGTCGCGTAATGGCAGTTCGTGATATCGCGCCATAAAAGTCAAACGAGTATATAGAATGGAATTTAGCTCGAAATTCTTCAGGATAAGAATTTTCCGAACTATTATATCCATAGTTTTCCAATGAAGAAAGAAAATTGAGATTTCGACGAGTAGATTTTTAAATATGAGTGAAACAAGTTTTTGGAAAAATCGCGGTTTTGCAGTTTGGAATCCATAATAGGATTACTTTGAAAATGATATCTTAAAATCGTTTAAAAATATGAAGTAAATTCTAAAAATGTTTTAAAATTAATTTGAGTTATAAAAATGAATTTCCAAATGATAAAAAGTCGTTTTGATCAATATAGCTTAAAAGCACTTTCCGTAGCACTTTTCTATAACTTTTAAATTATAGTTTTAAACCTAATGATTCTTTTCAAAATCTTTTATAAATGTTTTCAAATGGATAATTAAGTGTTTTAATAATGATTTAGGGGGTTTTATAAGCTTATTTAAAAGAGTTTAAATAAACGATGTAAAGAAAAGCTATTACAAACTAAGTGGTTTAACCTTGACTGTAAAAGCCATCGAGTAGACTGGATTTTTCTATTCATGAGATCTGGATGTGAGGTGCTTAAACTAAGGAGATGTTCAAGAGCAACAAGTGCCATGGCTCACCTGGCTTCTTCCCCGGGCGAGGGATCGATAAGGTCAAAATGTCGGAAACGAGTTAAGTACAAAAAAGATTTAAATTTTTCAAATTTAAAACTAAATACAACTTTAATTTTATAGAGATGATCTTCTTATACTCGGTGTCAAAAACCGAAGAGGGAACTTGTACTATTTGTGGAATATTAAAGGTGATTTCACCGTAATTCTACCCATAATATTTGTTGAATATGGGAATTGATATTCAGTAGAATTAGATAATTTCTTTAGATTATGCTCACGTGATATTTGTTGGTTTTGGATTAACACCCTAGATAACATGGTTTTAACTAAATTAAAATTATGAGTTTTTAATTAAGAAATCTTTGTTAAGATTTAAATGAAGTGATTTGGAAATGTTTTCCTAAGTGAAAAATGAAATGATTTTGAATTATTCCTAATTTAAAAAGGTTTAAAGTAATCAAAGGATTTGATAAGAGAGGTTTAATGATTCCGTATACACTAGAAATATATTTTAGAAATATATATCTCCAAAAGATATTTTGATAAAAAGAACTTAATCAATTAAAGAATGATTCTTTATTCACAGAACATCTTTTTATCGATGATTGGATTCGAAGGAACTAGGGTCTGATTTGGAAGATTCCTATCCGAAGACCACTTCGACCAATTTATGTATTCGAAGTGAAGATATGGATATGATATTTGGGATTTTCGTAATAAAGGACTGCTTGTTGATCATTTGGGGATAAACTCCCAATATTCATATAGTAGTTGTAGTCTCTTCATTATGAAATATCCGATGCAAGGACTAATCGCTACTAATCCTAGGGGTAAGTCCCGAAAGGATGTGGTAGGAGAGTGTCGTCGGTTTGTCCTGTTTCTGGACAACTTGTATGGACGAATGTCTGACGTTGCATTTCTAGTTACATAAATTGATCTCTATGAACATATCATCTGTTTGGTGGTGGAGAAGTCAACTTCTCTTAGCTGAACACCCTTTCGTGAGACGTACGAGCTCAGGAGCTATACGTTTGTAGAAATCAGTTGTGTGACCATGGAATGGGAGTCTGGCATTCAAAGTGAAATGTGCAGTGTGAAAGGTAATCGTTGTCTCAAGCCTCACACCCAAAAATGACCAAAATAGGGTAGATACGGTTAGGCTATGTGGTTCGCAACCATTAGGGTATGATCATTCCCTTTTAGATATATTTCTACCCGCTACGATGTTCGGGTTTAAATTATTATGGCATATGCAAAGAGAGCTCTCGGATAGGTCGGTAATGACCGGGGTGATGACATAATCGGTACTATCTAGTGAGAATAAGCCGGTCTTGTGTTGGTAGAGGTGCAGATGTTCTGTTGATCTTGGTACGTTTCTCTAGAGATGTACTGCCGGAAGGTAGTCCCTTCACCTGGTCATTTGTATGGAAATCCATTCTTCAATAAGTCCCTGCCATTTTGTTTGTAGAGCCTAGTATGCTGGAATTTAATAAAAGTAACAATTTCGGCTAAGATTAATAAGTTTACTTGCAAATATTTTCAATGAGATGTCATTATATTCCTTATTTTTACGTAATAATGATTTGGTTATTATAAGGTAAAAACCCGTTTCGTGTTTATGTGCGGCGTGGTCTTATGAGATACTTTTTTGTTTTCAAAACGCATATTTTTGAGTTCTCACACCAGTCCCATGACTGACCCGGAGTTTATTTTCCTTTCCCTTAAAATCTGGGTGCCCTAATTTTTCCCGGGCAGCCTTGCAGGTTTAATTTAAAAGAAAGCTGGATGGAGGTCGAAGCATGGAGTTAGAAGACTCTTCTGAAGATTGTTATCTGTTTGCACCACACTCGTGTAATTTTGTATTCTGCATATGTAAGGACAGATATTTATAACTATCCATGTTTAACTCTGGTAAATGTATTTAAAATTTTCACTATAAAGGTTATATGTTGAAATAATATATGTTATTCTATTGGTGTGAGATTCTGTTCTGTCTTTATTTTCTTTCTTGCCTTTGAGAATCCGCTTCTTCGACACTCTTGGATTTGTAGCACGTGAATACTGAGGATGTATTAAGGTCGATTGCCGAGAGTCGAAGAAACGGGTCCTCATATGCCTCCATCTTCCTTTCCTAGTTCCTACATGTTTAAATGTGACCTGGCGTACCTCAATAAAAATAAGAGCTTCTAATTGCGCTTCTAACACATGCCATGTAAAATTCCCCGTTATGCCACAAAGAAGTGATATTACTCGTTGCACCTGCTCCATGAAGTTATGTGAACAGCTAACAGTCGAGGAAGTTGAATATAAATCCCTTATTTTGCCTTACTTGTCCTACACCGGGTCTAGGTTAAACCCTTGCTTTCTAAAACAATTCAGACTTCTAGTCCACCATTTCAGATGTTAGACCTTCATTTTATAAAAAAAAATTCCAGGCATTCAGATGTCTAACTCCATTTTCTAGACGTTCAACTTTGATTCTAGATGTCTAAAAATGGATTCGGACATCTAAATTGAGTCAAATTCGAACTAATTCCTCTTTGGTTGGAATTTTCTGAATCCCAGACATCTAACCCTTATTTCAAACGTTTGGTCCTAAATTTCGATCTCTACATGAATTTTTAGATGTTTGTTTCATGTTTTTCCAGATTTTAATGTTTGCTTATTCTTGTTATTTCAATTCAGCTTCTTTGTGATTTAGAACATAGGTTTAAGGAATTGTTTTCAACCATTTTTGTGTATTGTTTATACCTTTATTTTCACAAATTCAACTAGTTAATTGGATGATTATATACGAATATTTACACCATTTTATTTAAAACTACTATGTGCTTCCAATGAATTCTTTTACCTATATTTCAAATTACAAAATCAATTCAAGGTGGAAAAAAAGGGTACTTGATTTCTTCATTTATCCAAACAATAAAGATAAAGATTATCTCTATAGAATTTGATATAAATTTCACTAAGCCAATCGTTTCCTTTTTTCAATAATTATTTAATTAAACAACATCACTATTCATTTTAATTCATAATTGAAATTGCAATTCAAAATAGATTCAAATTGGAATTTTTATTCAAATTCAGAAACTTTATTTTCAAATCATATAAAATTATAAAGAAATTCAATTACCTATAATCAACATAAACGTAGTAATCAATTCACTCACCTTTTTGAAGTTTTCCTCTTCCTAATTTGAATCGCACTTCTTCCTGTTCTTCTTCTAATCTCACTTCTCTCCTTTTAATTTTATTTTTATTTTATGTAGAAAATTTTGAAGAGAAAAAAGTTCCATTTGGATTGAGAAATTTCTAAGAGAGAGGAAGAAGAAATGTACGTACAAGTGACGGCTAGGATTAGGAATAAGAAATAATGGAGGCTATGGTCTACTTGAAAACTAGGGTTTTCTAACTTAGTAACGAAATCCATACTTACAAAAATGCCAATGGTTATACTTTCCGCTATTTTCGACCCATTTTATCAAATTTAATAAGTTAAATATGATTCCTTTCTGGAAATGACATTCTAGGCACAATGGAATGTCTTGTGGCCTAATTCCAGCATTTGTAAACATTTATAATTGTACACTTTAATGTAAAATAACATTTTTGCTCTTATTAGTACTCTAATTTATTAATTAAAATTTCTGGGATGTTACAAGCACACAAGATTATAGTGTTTTGGCCTAAAACCAATAGCCTAGATCCATTGTCAACTTTGTTAATGATTCCGACTTTCTTTTACAATAGTAATTTTACAACTCGGTTACTTACAACTCAGGTAAGGATCCAACATACAAGGTAAAATCTATTAACTCGAAAAGTAAGAAAAGGATCCATTTTCAGAACACTCTCTCTCCTATTTATAGATGGAGATCAATGAAATATGATCGAATTATTACGACCTATGTTCTCCACGTTTGATAGGAGGCTTTGGAAGAAGATTGTGGCTAGATCATCTCTTGGGTGTCAACTCGGTACCGAGTTGTGCTTCACAACTTAGTGCGAAGTTATGAAGTTTTCAGACTTAACCTTTTTTTCTTTGTCTTCAATCTTTTGTGTATGTTGTGCTGAGTCATCATCGAACTATATGAATCAGTACCAATTTATGAGCTCATGTCGGTATCGAGCTAGGGAACTCTGGCAGAACCAAATACCCTGAGATAAGAATCCCTTAACTATGCTATGTTGCTCATATATAAAATCTAGAGTTCAAAAAAAAAAAAAGAAGGAGGAGGAGGAGAAGAAGGAGAGAAAAGAAAATCTAGAAATTAATTAATTAAACAAACGCTTTTCTTCACGTGATGCACGCTCTTCCACTTTGCACCTCAGGCCTTCCCTTTTTTGTATTTCTCCTCAGATAAAACTTTGACTTCTCCCAAAATATATTCCACCCGAACATTTCACCCATAATAACACCTCAACATCACAAAATCCACTTCGGCCGCAGATCAGAAACCTCAGTCGCTGAGTTGCTTCTCATTGCCATCGAATAAATGTAGCTGCCATCTGAAGGAAACATCACTGTCGACGTTGCTAATGTTTGCGCCTGGTTGCCGAGGATACTACCGTCGTAGATCTGGAGTGGTTGATGCGAGAAGCTCACTGTCATGTTTACTTTTGATGGTTGTATCGTCGTTGGAGTTCGCAGTGGATGAAATTCGTCGTTGAGTTTGGATGTCGATGTCTAAAAGGCTAAAATAGGCGTTGCTATTGTTTTAACGCTCGCGTCTATTTGTTTGATGCTAGAAGTTCGTCAGAAGTTGATTTGGACTGTGATGCTGAAAACATCCTGGAACGACGTCAACTGTAGCTGACCGCCTAGAGTTTTGGCTGGTGCCTTGAACACCACGCTGCCCTGACAATGTCTAAAGCTTTGCAAATGACAAACCGCCAGCTAGATCTATGACGTTGCTTAGATGACTGCTCTGTGGTTGTTTGGTTACGGCACTGGCTGTAGGTGCTTCGTGCTTTGCCAGAAATCGATGCTTGGATGCTCAGTTGGTTTGGTCTGTGTTTGATCATGATTATATGTGCCAATGTGAGGAGTTGTGGTAAGTTGCCGGGCTTGGTGATTGAAGGGATGTAGTTGGTGAGGCTGTGCTTTGTCTGGAAAGATAAACTTGTTTTGTTATGCAAAAACTGAGTGGTACTGCACTTTGTTGTGGATGCAGGTGATGTCGGTGCAGTTGCGAGGAGGTTGGTTGTTTTTGATCTGATTTGGTTGATGATGAACTGAGCTTGTTGTTTGGTTTTGCTTTGGTTCTTGTTTATATGATATGGAGATGTTTGGATCACATTTTTTATTTTTTATTTTTACTTCAATTTTCTTGCGTGAGTATGTGATGCAAAAGAGGGTTGTAGATGATGATGGGATGAGAGCTCTGCATACTTTTGTTTTGAATCTCATTGGAGAAGAAAAATCTCTGTATTATAGAGAGCTTGTAATGGTTGAAATATCTTTTCCTCGGAATCTTTATTTGAACAAATCAATATATCACTGGAATATCTTTCCTCTTTTTCTCCTTTTTTTTCTTTGATAAAAGTTTGTATGATTCAAAGATCATTTAGTTGTACCATAATATTATATATATATATATATATATATATATATATATATATATATAGGGGCCAATAATACTTGGTCGGTAGCCTGGTTTTTTTAGGTGGACCAACCACGGTTACAAAAAGATACAACACATGTGTGAGGCAGATGAGCCTCAACAGCTACTCCAGGCACAAGGCCTACATATCCACAAATACTGCCAACATGCTTAGTCGGTAGCAAAATAAATATAGTAAAAGTATACCGAACAATCCTCGCAGACCATAAAACAGCAGCTAAAACAAATACAACGATAGTGGATCAACATGAAGATGCATAAAGGCCAACCAGATAATTGAACTAGCAACGGGCACATCTACGGAACCAGCTAATAATATCGGGGCAATAGCCAGAAGTACGAGGGGAGAGAATAAATTTTCGGTCCCAATCTAGGACAGTTAGAATCGCCTCATTGTTTGCACCATATTCACCATAATTGCATAGGACCAACTCATCATTTATAAGCCATTAGTAAAGCTCACGCTCATCAACATCATCATCAGAGACCCATTTGGAGAAAATATTCCAACGCATGTGGGAACACAAACCCCTTTCCCCATGAGACCATGTTCCAGATTTAGCACAGCAAACCAGCGGCATATCCTCGGCACGCCTATCAACGATCTCTTGAGCTATGAGCCTAGCACTAGAAGGGTCAGATTGAAAAGCTTTGATAAATTTCAATTGTAGACCAGCTGAAGGAGAGGGCAGAGAAGGTGGGGGCACAACAGGAGAGGTCACATGCGAGGGTGGAGACACAAAGGCGGTAGGAACAACTGGAATGTCGGACGAAAGTGGATCAGGTGGAGGAGCAACGGGGCAAGACAGAATAGGAGCGGGAGGGACAAAATGAGCTGATTTGACCCGCCAACGCCTAGTTGGGGGCTTGGGCAGGGGATTTTTGATTGGGTGGTCTACAGGAACTTTCGCTGAATGTGGACAGGAGGAAATAGTATGGCCAAAGGAATGGAAATGATCACAAATAGGTGGACTCCACTGGCATTATATGTCTCTGAAGGCCACCCTATCACCGACAAGGGAAACGGGAATACGAGTTGGCAACTGCTTAGAGGGGGAAATTTCAATAAGAGCTTTGGCAAAACGGAGTAACATCCTACCCTCAGTTGAGATATCAAAATAAATCAGCTGACTTATATGATTGGCGATCCAATTTATCCCCTTAAGTGATTGAAAAACTAAAGAGATATTAGAAAAATGCGCCCAGACGGGGATTGATAAAACTTGCTCACGGGCGAGGTCAACAGATGAGTTCCATTGGGTTATAATAAACACTTTACCTACAATAATATTAAGATTTGATTCTAAAACATAGAATCCTTGTTTGAATTTTGTTTCTTATTTGAATTATTCTAAAATATCTTTCATCTTTTGAATGATTTGAAATCCATACTATAATAGGAAATAATCCAATTAAATCTCTTTTGCTTCAAACTGAATGATTATAGAAATTTGTTTCCACATTTTCTTTTGTTGAGATTTGAGTTGACATATACATATAAATTTCTTTTGTACAAATACATGGAATCGATATTCATTACTGAAACTGTCATCAACTATATCCTATAAATACACATCACTAACTAAACACATTAAATATAACATATGTTTATTAATATCAAAAATAAATTAATTACAATATCTCACAATATTTATTTTTTGATAATAATAAACACAAATTATTTTTATAGACAAAAATAGTTGTGTTTGATATGTGATGGATTGACATAAAAAATAATATATAACAGGTTGATTGAAAACAAAGTTGTATTTTGATGATTTTTTTAAATTACAACATACTCGTAAAAGAAATGATATATTTGCTATCATCGAATAAGAATGCAGAATGATGATTTGACTTAACACACGTCTCCTTATAATACATAATCATGTATCGATAAGGTGTAATCGAACTTTGTTGAGAAAAGTACGGCTGATGATGAGTAAAGTTGAGTAAACTTCTTACTGTAAAATCGAGTACTTAAAAGCAAGTAAATATGGTTAAGTTCAATTTCATTTAAAACAAAGTTTACAAAATCATACAAGACAAGACTTGATCAAACAACCCCGACATATCCTAGGTCAAGAAGTTGACAGGTTAGGTGAGACGAGAGTCCGGACGTAATATTTACTCATGAGGGATATTATGTGAAACACACCAAAGCAGTTTGGAACCGATCAATGTTGATTGACCAATTTATGTTATGTACATAGAAGTTGAATAAACATAAAACCAAATCAGTCATACACACTCATATAGGCAATTCATGAAATGTTTATGAATACCAATTCCATAGCATCGAGAAACAATTTCTTTTTAAAAAAACACTAGCTTCATGACGAAGGAATTTCTTTTAAAAATTATTGGTAGTGAAATGGATTTGGATACGATCCAAAGATAAAACTGATTACAAAGGATGAAATGAAATTGAGCACTACAAAAAAAATACAATTTACTGACATCGAAAAGCATCAGCGGGGCAACAGTAAATCAAATACCGATGTCACGCCAACGCCTAAATAGGCATCGGTAAAAGTTATGTCAGAAAAATTCTATCGACGGCTTGAAGACAACAGGCGTGGTGCTGTTACCGACGCCCTACAAATGACACTTGCAGACGCCTTACCGACATTATATGCCGATGCCTTTTTGATGCCTTACCAATGCCTAACATGCAAAAACTGGATTTTCCGACGCCTTACAGGCGCCATTCTGATGCCTTAGCTGTAACAAATTTGCAGCATTTCAGCTACTTTTCGCACCTCAATCACACATCTGTGTGTGTGTATACGTACATATATATATATATATGTATATATATATATGTGTGTGTGTGTATGTATATGTATATATATATATCACAATCATCGCCATCACAATATAAATCAAATATTGGAACTACATAATACCATCACCATCACAATACAATTCAAATAATACGATAACTATCTCAATACAAACCAAATATCCAAACTATCCTTAAGTATATGTTAGGAACTGGAGTTAGTGGTTTTGATGACAACAACCTTTGTAACTTATTTTATTATAACTTATATATTAACACTATTGTCTAGATATATATGAATGTTATTATGCAGGATATATATAAGGCAGGTACTGATTATTGAAGACTGTACAATATAAAGATCAAGAATGAAGAAATCAAGTTTTAAGACTCATGAGTATCAAGATCAAGATTTCAAGATAAGTGTCTAGTTTTGTTAAAACTTCATGATAGCATGGAAATCTTCATTCCAAATTTCATTTGGGATGGAACCCATTTCTACCTTCTTAGTGGCTTACAAACCCACGACAAGTAGCTTACAAACCAACGACAAGTGGCTTACAAACCCACGAACATCCTGGTTTTGTACAAGTTCTCGAGTCCTGATGTGATGAGATATTCTGCAGGAAGAAGCTTGCAAAACTACTTCAAAATGGTTTTTTCAAAATGATTTTCAAAACTGCTTTTCAAAATGTTTTAGCCTTAAAAATTATCTTTTCAAATGATTCTCAAAAAGATGTTTTAGCCTTAAAATATTCTTTGTTTTTTTTTAAATAAACTCTTATTTTAAGCTTCGTTTGTTTTTAAAACTATCTTCTGATTTTTAAATATTCTTTTATGATATATATATATACTTGAGATTTAAAATCAAATTTATATATACATTCTAAAAATATATTTTTATACCCTTCTTTATTTTAAAACATAGGAAAATTAGTTTATTTTACTCCAGAATCATTTCATCTTGTTTTCCTTTCAATACCATTTTCAAAACTAATTTTACATTGTTTTTAACTAAGGGATGTCGACATCATGGGATACCCCATGTCGACATGGTGGCCGTTAAATTCAAAAGTTTCAATTTTCAAAAGAAGTGTCTATTCGTTTAAATCTCTTCACGAATGGTTATGACCGTTACTGATATATAAATAGCCTTCTCAAACGAATTTTTTAACTAACTATTTTCTTATTTTCTTCACTCCTTCTCCACAAATCCATATTCTAAAATTTTCATATTTTAAAGATCGTGCCGAAATTCTGCCAAATTCTCAAGTGAATCAAATTAGAATCTCATTCTTGTTTGATTCTCTGCCCTCTCTCGAAGATCAAAGTGCTATTCAGAGTTATAGGATCAATTTGTAATCAAAAGTTTATCGAGTCTCTCTATAAGGTGTGGTTGTGCCTGGAAATCAATTGGGTGATCTTGTGTCCCGTAAATCAAGAGAGTTTGCCCCGGACTCGAAGACAGGAGGGTACCTCAAGGCCTTTAGAAATTGAGGATTGTAATCTCGACATTGGTATAATAAAAATCTGTACGAGGTGTTTGCCTTGGTGCAGGACTGGACGTAGGGTAACTCCGAACCAGTATAAAATCCAGTGTGTTCTTTCCTTTTACTGCTTTTTATTTACTTTCTGCATCTGTGTTTGATTCTGTGATTGTTCTGTGATTAAGTTCTGCATTTGTTTATATCATAATTTTTAAATTAGTCCATATAAGTCTTAGAATCCATTAAACACTATTCACCCCCCCTATAGTGTTAAATTAGCCTTAAGATCCTTAATCCGCACTCCCTTTCAGAATATACCCAAACAACATCAATAATACTAACACTAATATCCAAACCAAATATCCTAACAAACAAATATACATCTCGTCTTGAACAAATATATATTTCCAAAGAAATCAAATATACATAACCAAATACCTAGTTATGTGAACCCTGCCCAGCATCACTAGCTGCATCTCTAGCTTACTGACATGTGACTTCAAATGTCGATTTTCTTCTATCGTATAACCAAATTTGTTTGTTAATAATAAGTAATTTTTTATTTCTACCACTGTAACTATTGAGTGATTTTACTTTATGCACACTTGTTTAATTTATTTAGTGATTTAACTTATATATTTGTTGTATTTATTGTGTGATTTAAAAAAAATCTATAATTTAGCTCCAATAAACTCTTGTATAATTTATTGAAATTTTTTTTATAATTTAATCAATTATATGTACATTTGTTTAATTTATTGAGTGATTTAACATATATATATATATATTCATTTACTTATTATGTGATTTAAAAACTAATCTATATTTTAACTCAAATTATATATTGTATAATTTATTGAAATAAGATTTATAAAAACTCAATTATATGTACACTTGTTTAATTTATTGAGTGAATTAACTTATATATTTGTCGTATTTATTGTGTGGTTTAAAAAAAATCTATAATTTAACTCGTAATTTTAAATATTCAATTATTGAGTTTTAATAGTCAAATAACTCTCTTTTAACTAATAATTAATGATAGCGAACTTGTTTTGAAATTTTGTTTACAAAAATAAATAGTTCGGAGAAAGATCGAAAATGTGACTGAAAATCGTTTTTCGGATATTCGACTTTTCCTCGAACAAATGTTGTTAAAACTTGTTATGCACACTAGTGTACATATGTGCACATATATCTATTAAGTTATAGTAAAGCAGAAGAATTTGAAGCTCTTTCTTTAATTCTAAAGGTTATATCTATTCCCTTAATTCTCTCCAAATCTAGATATTTTATTTTTAAAATCATATAATTGACCACTTTACAATTATTCTACTAAACCTCTCGCACTATTTTATATTCAAATACCTACTTTTTTTTTAAAAAACCTATAATTATTTACAAATCTTTCATAGTTCACTTATAAAAGTTTACATTAAAGTCCACCCATTTAAATTAATTACATAATCCAAATTTTAAATTAACTATTAAACTTAGTCAACTAATATTTATCAATAATCCAAAAAGATGAAAGTTTCAATATGTATACTATAGGCGCATCAACAAATTGGTTAAAAAATAATTTAGATGCAAATATATATAAATCATATATGATGTGCACGTAAATGTGCATATTTTTACTTTCATATTTAGTCTAATTTAATTAAATAAATGAGCATTTAGGGTATTTTAACATGTTTAAACCAAAATTTCAATTATTACCAAATCATCTTATATTCATCTTCATATATGAGCAAAATGATCATTTTTGTGTAAGATTTAATTTGTGAAAAATTTACTTGGATATGTTTCTGTTATTTTATAGGAATTTGGATTCAAATGGAAGAGGGTTTCATGAAAATATGCATGCATAAGAGTTAGAAGGCAAATGTAGATGGAAATAAATCAATTCATGAAATCATGGAGGACCCCACCTACCCACTTACCATGATCTACAATTAGGAGGTAATGCACATGTTAGTGGAGATAAAAGTTACATGCATATGTAATGGTAGATTATGCTCATGTTAATGACAACTTAGAGGCCACACTTCCTAGAGGGGTATTTTGGGTATTCCCCTAAAATATGGATTAGGGTTTTAGGCATGTATAAATACCCCTTATGTTTCATGTTATGTAGCTTTTAGCACCACCTTGTAGTTAGTTTAGTGGTAGCAACAAATTATATGAGAAATAAAATGGCTTCCTAAGCCTCTTTTTCCTCTTTTTCTTCTTCACTTTTATTTTATTTTCATGCACATTTTCACTTACATGCTCTTTTTTCTTTCATGTTAGTAGTGTAGATTTATTTATTTATGCAAGTAGTTTAATTCTCTTTTTAGTTAACTAGCTTGCACTTTCTCTTGTTTTTGTTATATGTTGAACTCTACATTTATTGAAATGATAACAAATATGAGAAGCTAAACCCCTTCAATTTAGGGGCAATGAAGCTTTCTTAATCATGTAGATTCAACATTTTGCTAATTTTTGATCTCTTTTTGTGCTTAATGGCAATATTTGATGTGGTTAAATTTTGTTGTTTAGCTTTGAATTTGATAGTCTATATTGTTGACACCAAATAGGCAATATTGGATTGTATGTTTGAATTATATGTTGTTATCACACTGCAAGTTCCCTTAGTTATTGTTAGGAAAATCACTATGGGTTGAAATGATCATACCCGAATGGACTTATAGATTAGGGAAAATCGTTATGGGTTGAAATGATATATATCCATATAACTTGACCATAGGGTAGAAAATTATATACGAACACTAGATTGGTTAAATTTAATGATTTTCAAATCCTTAATTTTTGAATCTAGTTAAAAGATATTTTGAAATAAATTTTGATTTATATGAACTGAATTGTTTTCAAAATTTAAGCTTTAAAACTGTTGAAATTTAAATTAATTTAAATAAATTGTTTAAAGAATTTAAATTGAAATTTTAAAGTTGAAATTTATTGTAAACGTTGAATATTTAAATTTTGAAATCTATTGAATTTGAAGTGGTTTAAATTTATAGTTCAAACATGGACTTGAAATAGTTATAAATCAAAATGGTTTTATTGGGAATTTGAATGGAAAGATTTAAATTGAGTTTGTTGGTTTGAAATCTGGATATGGTCCAAATTTGTTGAAATGGAAAAAAAAGTTGATTTGATATTATTTCCAAATTAATTATTTTAATACAAACTGTTTAAAGATATATTATTTTAAATTCAGATTTTCAAAATATTACTATATAAACCATTTCAATAATCAAACCATTTTCATTAAACTATTACAACTATATTTAATCAATTTTAAACTATTTTAAACAATTTTAATATATTTTAAACTATTTTAATCTATTTAATATATTTTAATCTATTTAATCTATTTTAATCTATTTTAAACTATATTTAATCTATTTTTAACTATTTTAAACCATTGTAATATATTTTATACTATTTTAATCTATTTAATCTATTTTAGTCTATTTTAAACTATTTTAATCTATTTTAAACTATTTAAACCATTTAAACTATTTTAAAGTATTTTAAACTATTTTAAATTATTTTAAACTATTTCAAAGTATTTTAAACTATTTTAAACAATTTTAAAACTATTTTAAAACTATTTAAACTATTTATGACTATCAAAACTATTTTCAAAAATTCAAACTGTGTAAGGCTGAATTGTTTATATTTAAATCTTTGATTTAAAAGCGAATATGGTTAAATGATGTTATAACCTAGGTGGGATTTCAAATGATATTTTCTAGTGAAATGACATATTTTGAGTAAATATGATGATTTTGAAATGAGGGTTTAACCTATTTTGAAAATATGATTTCGAAAGTGAATATGATTTCGAAAGTGATATGATTTTTGAGAATATGATATTTTGATATCAATATGAAATGGTTTTGGAAATGTAAAAGAACCATCCGGTGTGTAATAAGTGTTTGGTTGTTAAAGAGACTAGGATCATATATTGTCATACTCTCTGCCAATACCAAAAACCACTTTAACAACTATGCACGTGGTGGATATTCCAAAATGAAGTAGGATGGTTTGGCGAACGATTCTATATGAGGTATTAACATAGCCCTGACCCCCTCGGGTCAGCTTGATGTGGCTAAAACAAGAGCCATGCCGGGCCAAGTAAGGTCGCATCTCCGATCGGACACATTTCTTCGATACCATATTACTTTGTGATTGATTTGGTAGCCACCCCTCGATTTGATTTTGGAGTGTGTTCAGAGGTGGGCGGTAGTAGCTGCTATGCGTTACAACCAGTCCGGATCTGCAAAACTGTGACCCCCCACCTCTATACCCACGCTAGACAAGAACATTACGGAGTAATGCTGTCGACTAGCATGGAGAATAAGGCTGTTGAGGAGCGACCATCCATGTAACTTCTTTGAGCGAGCACCGATATGTCAGATAGTATATAATGAACTTTATGCACAAGGAGGAAGTCCGACATATCGATACAAACCAAAAGCTATAACACAGTGGCTATAAATAATCTTCGGAAACAAACATAGAAATAAACATAACATAAATCAATCACAGACATCCATATCACAAAGGCGGAAGAAGATATGAATATATATATATATAACACATGAAAGTGTACATCAGAGTAGTGGTCAGAAATATCCATGATAATACAAAAGAATAGCAACACGTGCTATACAAAAGAATAAGTACACAACATAGGGTCTATATCTCAAATGTGTACATCTAAAAACTACTAATCTAAGTAGTTAGCCAAAAGTCAGAATAATCCCAGAAGAGAAGTCAAGCAGAAGCACCTGTAACATCTCGGTCTGACCCGAGTATTATTTATAAGAAAATAATAAACGGATCAGTCTAGCTATAAATATAATATGATATGGTATAAAGTAACAGACATGGCATGAACATGTAATAATCATAATGGCATTCTACTATAAGTATGTAATTGAAAATCAACAAGAGATTAATCAATATCACAAGAATCTTCTCAAAGATAAAATAGGGTATCATACCCCAAACTTGTATTCATAACAAGTCAATGACACATGAATTCACCAATGCACAAAAATGATAAACATATCAATGAAAATCATTGAAAATTGGTGAAGCATAAATTCCAGAAATCAACACACGAAATCCAGAAATCACATAAAAAGGGGGGAGGCCTATCACAAGAACGAGAGCATGAAAACTCACCAACACGTGTAACACAAGAACGAGAAGCTATCCATTAAATTTTGACACACGAATGGCCCGAAGACCGTGGGGCGCTACCCCACATATGTGATGGTGAAACATCACACAAACGGGGTTTAGTCTCCCTCGTAGACAAAGAGACATCGCATAATTGCTAGTCTAAATGAAATCACAAAAATGATCGTCATGATCATCAAGAAGTGTCAATCACACCAAGCCAGTAAATATATGAGTTTAGCTTCATGTCCCATAACCACTTGCTTAACTTAAATATTTACGAACAAGCTGTAAATCTTCACTAGAAAATTGTCACAAAAGGTTCAATCGAACAAGTCCAAGAATTAACCGACGAAGTGAACGCAAGCGTTTCATACCACTCGTTTTACTAAGCCGTTTAATTAGATTTCTCATCCGAGTGAAGTAAAGGCTTGTATATACTAGTAGATTGGAAAACGGTTTGAGGAAAAGAGCTTTGTAGTTAAAACAGTGTTGAAATTGCTTTGATGAAAGAGTTTTGATATTCACTACTAGTATTGAAGCCTTCACATTTTTAAAGTGACAAGTCACAAAACGATTGTTGAAACAAATCGAATCACATAAATTCACGTTCGAAGACGTGAGTAAAGTCCAAAGAAATCAATCCCAAAACCATTAAAGTAGGAATATACTTGCGACCTAACGCGGTCGAATTGAAGTGCAACGACTTTAAGTCAAATAAGTCGAACGACCTAATGGATGCGACCTAGGGGTCTAAGGGGTCAAGCGACCTAGTGGTTGCGACCTAGAGGTGTTCACGAGTTAGCATTAAACAAGGCCAAACGACCTAGTAGAAAAAAAGGTCTAACGACCTAACACCAAAGTGCTGAGCGACCTAGCAGCACAATGCCAAGCGACATAGCGCGTGAATCGGCCGAGCGACCTAAGGGTCTTAACACGCGAGCGACCTAAGGGTTGAATGGTCGTGCGACCTAATGGAGTGCGCGAACTAAAGGGTGCGCGACCTAACTGGTACGCGACCTAACGAAGTACAGATGCGAGCGACCTAAGGAGGACTCGTGACCTAACATGACCAACCTAAGTGCAAACGACCTAATTGGTCAAAGGGGCGCGACCTATCAAGTCAACAGGACGAGCGACTTAAGGGACCCGCGACCTAACAAGGTAATAAGGTCGAGTGACCTACGACCTAACAAGGTAAAGGCCTAACGACCTAGTGAAACACGCGAGCGACCTAACGAGGTCAATGTTGAGCGACATAACGGGGTCTAGTGGAGAGCGACTGTAACGACCCGTATTTTTACGGATCGAAACATCGTAAAACAATTGACATTTGGTCGCATTGTTGATAAGTCGTCCAGAGTCTAAGTCTTAGGTCGTATGAGAGTTTGGAGTGACCTAAGGAAGTGGGCGAGTTAAGGAGTAGACGACCTAGTGAAGTGGAGCGACCTAAGGATTAGAACGACCTAAGGAGTTAGGTCGTGTGATAGTTAGGTCGTTTAGAAGATAGGTCGTATGGTGGCTTAGGTCGTGGGGTAGGTTAGGTCGGTTGGAGCGACCTATAGGATGTTGGCGACCTAAGGTTTTGAGCGACTTAAGGGTTTGCAGCGACCTAAGAGAGCTAGTGAGTAGCGACCTATAGAATTAGGCGACCTAAGGAAGTTTAGCGACCTATAGGAGTTAGCGACCTATAGGAGTTAGCGACCTATAGAATAAGGCGACCTATAGGAGTTAGCGACCTATAAGAGTTAGCGACCTATAGGAGTTAGCGACCTATAGAATTTGGCGACCTAAGGAACATGCGACCTAAGAGATTAGCGGTATTGGAAACAAGGTAAGTTAGCGACCTAAGAAGGATAGGTCGGCAACGACCTAAGGAAGGAGTAGTTAGGTCGTATGACTTGTGTGTAGTTAGTTCGTGAGACCTTGTGTTGAAGTTAGGTTGTAAGCGACCTAAGGTAGATTGCTAAGTATAGTTAGGTCGCTAGGCCATTAGTCAGTTAGGTCGCATGTGTGTTAGGTCGCGTGAGTGTTAGGTCGCGTAAGGGCTTAGCAGTTAGGTCGCGGATGCGCATGTGTTAGGTCGAAGAAGCGCTTATGCGTTAGGTCGCGTGGATGCGCATCTGTTAGGTCATAGGGTTTTAGGTCGTAGGTCATAGACGACCTAACTCCGAGTGAGCGACCTAAAGTGATTTCAGCCTATAAATAGGAGGGTTTTTCTTCATTTTTGGGATCCGGATTTTGAAGCGACGAAGTGCTGCCATTTTGAGAGCTCGACCTCTACACTTCTTCACTTCTTTTCTCCACTCTAATCTAGTGATTCCTTCCATCCAAATCGAAGATCAAATTGAAGATTCAAGATCTTAGATTGAAGATCTACATCCTTTGAAGAGAGATTTCATCGTTTGAAGCGGATTTGTGATAGATCAAGTTAGATCCTTCGCTGTCCAGATCTAAAGTGTGTTGGTTTGGGTTGTTTAGGTAATTTGGTGAGTGGTGGTTATCTCTCACACGGATCCAAAGGAGTATATCGGATCATTGGCTTGATTTTGTGCTAAAGTAGTGATTTCCATGCATTTTCCTAATCCTAAGTATAGATCCATATAGATCCATTGTTCATAATGATTTGGCATCCATTTTACTACATGTTAACCTATGCAAGTTCATTCATCAAGATTACAGAGATATTGCTCATGTTTTCATGCTTGTTAGACTTTTGACTCTTTAATTACGAAATTGCCATTATTGTTATAATTGTCTATTTAGATCATATTTGAATGCTTGTTTACTTGGATTAATGTTTGACTTGATTGATTGCTATGAATTAGATGATTGATGATTTGATTTAGACCGAAGATGATTCAAAAGCTAAGGGAAAGGCTCTTGAATTGGAAAAGCTGCTCGTGGCATATGTAGCGGATGATGAAGCTCATATGGATAGATTTGATGATGATGTTGAGATGAAGCTTTGCTATGATGATGATGAGGCGAAGTATGATATGAGATAGCCTTGGTCTAATCCAGACGGGATCATTCCAAGCAGATTGATAATTCGGTGAAATGGTTCGGGTTTGAGGATAATGGTTTGCTCGAGAGGTGCTTGAGCTAGTATGGAAATAGTCGTCGAGGAGGATGACTAGAAGGCTGAGATCTCATCGTTGTTGAAGGTTCTAGCATGCTCAAAGCAAGAGTACGTTGGGCAGATTCAATAGTCCCTGAAGGCTACTGATTGGTAGTCAAGTACTCTGGGCAGATTCGATAGTCCTAGGCACGGGTCACGATGACGTGCGGAGTTATGTCTAGAACCGGGGTTTCCATTAGCCCTTGACGGACGGATGAAATAAAGAGCCGGTCATTCAATTAATGATGATATCGAAGCAATGATAACAGTGATAGCCAGAGTCATGGATGTTTGGTTGTATCGTCATTCGGTATCAAGAGCGGTATTTTCTGGGTGCTTATCTGATCTTGGTTTAGGCCTTGGGGGTTTGTACTTGGAAAACATCGCCCTTGACTCGAGTGATAATTGCTTTATTTAAAATTTTATGCTTTGCTATGTTTGCTTCTGCTTAGTGTGTGTCTGGGGGCTATCACTGTAGAAAGAGGTGGAGTGGGAGGGTTGTATTCCTATTCCTTTTCCTTTATGCTATTTTGGTATGTTGTTAGTTAATTTACCGCTCACTAAGACTGTTGTCTGACTCAAGGCTTTATGTTTTAAATCTTATTGCCTTGGGCTGTTCGTCCATTTTGGGACGAGCAGACTAGGTAGCAGGTGACAGGTGCTGTTCTTGCTTTCCACGATGCTGATGTCGAAGACGAGCTGGAGGCTTGCATATTATCTTCTTACTATATGTACTGGATGTTCCGCTGTTTGTATATTCTCTGAGTGTTATGTAGTGAGGCTTGATATATTGACTGTTCAGATGTTTGTATTCAACTATTATGAAGTTTTATTGATGAGATTCTATTCTGTGAAGCTTCACTATATATATATTCTATTGTATTTTGTCCATACGCTGTGAGTAATACGATAGATTCTGTTGTTTAAATTTACCCTGGCAATCGTCCATGGTCGCCTGGCACACTTTACAGCGCACTATCTCTAGGTTCGGTGCAGGGGTCATGGGCGGTCGTCACATTTGGTATCAGAGCCAGGTTAATCGATTTTACCCAACGCTCGCTGACGTAACTACGTATGAGAGACGTAATTGTATTTTGATGGATGATTACTATATATAATATAGTAGCTTAGAATGATTTGAATCTCTTATGCAGTTGTTTCTCAAGGTGTATTAATCATTCCTTTTTATAGATATTAAGGATGAGTCGAAGAGGGAGACCAGCTGCTAGGGAAGGCCGTGCTACTGAAGGGGCTGCTGATTATGCTGCTATGTTCGAAGCTATGATGACTTCGATCATGAGAAGGATGCCAGCTCCGGGGCCATCGGTGGATGTTGGAGTTCAAGTTCAAACTCCAAAGCCGGTGGATTTTGCTAAGTTGTGTAAGGATTATTCTGCTCTTGGAGGAAAGGTTTTCTTGGGAACGGAACCAACCATTGAAGTCCAGAGATGGATAGATGCTTGTAGAAGGATCTTTAGTTATTTGGGAATTGAGGATGCAACTAAGAGGAAGTTAGCATCAAGACAGCTTCAAGGAAGAGCTTCTGATTGGTGGAACTCTATCACCATTGATACTCCGGAGGAAGAGATTACTTGGGAGCAATTCCAAGTCAGATTTAAAGCTAAGTTCATTTCTACAGCTCAGAAGTCTGTTCTGTTCAAGAAGTTTGTGGAGCTCAAGCAAGGTGGAAGACTAGTTCTTGAGTATGTTTCTTGAGTTTGAAGCTTTGTCCAAGTATGCCCGGTCATATATTGAATCTTCGTATCAGAAGAATGAGAAGTTTGTGACAGGCTTGGACAGTTATCTTGGGAGGCAGTTGGTGGATCATTTGGACGATCCATTTGAGAAGCTTGTAGAGAAAGCTCTCAGGCACGAGAATCTGTTTCCTAAAGAGGGATCTGTTGTTGCTGTGACCAAGGAAGAGTTTAAACCACAACAGGGTGGAAACAAGAAGAGGAAGCAGCGGCAACAGCAGAAGGGAAAGGATGGCCAGAAGAAGCCGAAGGGCGAAGTGACTTGCTTCAATTGTCAACAGAAGGGCCATTTCTCCAGGGATTGCAAGAATCCGAAGGTGCCGGTGAAGTGCCACAACTGCGACAAGCTGGGGCATGTTAAGAGGAATTGTCCAGAACCGCGGAAGGACAAGCAGATTGTGCAAGCTTATGCTTTGGGGGCTGTTCCATCGTCTTCGAAAGCTCCTACCGCTGAAGAGAAAGGAAAGAGTGTGATGGTTCAGGGTACTCTCTCCATTTGTGGTGTTCCAGTTAGAGTGTTATTTGATACTGGGGCGTCGCATTCTTTTGTTTGCAATGAACTTGTAGGCCGGTTAGGTTTAGAACCGGATATTGTTGATAGGCCATTAGTTGTGACTAATCCAGTTGGGGGTTCGTCTTGTTTGTGTATGTTATGCCGTGGTCTGATTATATCGAGTCATGATTGCTCTTTTGTTTGTGATTGTTTTGTTCTGAACTTTGCGGGGTTCAGAATTATTTTGGGTATGGACTGGCTTAGGAGATATGCGGCAAAGGTTGATTGTGAGAGGTTGGAGGTGACAGTCGAGAATGTGGAGGGGCGAAGGATTGTGATACGATGTAAGCATGAAGAAGGCGTCTTTATGAGCTTCATGTATTCGCTGGTTGTTCCACGGGATGGACTGTCATCTGTGCCAATCGCTAATGGATTTGAGGATGTCTTTGACGAGGTCAAAGGGTTACCGCCGCATAGAGAGATCGAGTTTCGTATAGATCTAGTTGAAGGAGCCAGACCTGTTGTGATGCCTCTTAGGCAGATGGCGCCTAGGGAACAGCAGGAGTTGAAGGTGCAAGTTGATGATCTTTTGCAGAAAGGATTCATTCGGCGTAGTGTGTCCGAATGGGGTGCACCAGTTGTGTTTGCAACCAAAGCAGATGGATCGTTGAGGTTGTGTGTGGATTATCGTGAGCTGAATAAGGTGACTAAGAAGAACAAGTATCCATTGCCGAGAATAGATGACTTGTTTGATCAGCTTCACGAAGCTAAGGTGTTTTCTCAGATGGATTTGGCAACGGGATTTCACCAGTTAAGAGTGGCTAAGGATAGTGTGCCGAAGACTGCTTTTAGGACACCATCTGGTTTCTTTGAGTGGCTGGTAATGCCGTTTGGATTGACTAATGCACCAGCATATTTTGTGGATCTTATGAATAGAGTGTTCAGAGATCAGTTGAGCAAGTTCGTGCTAGTGTTCGTGGATGATATTCTGATTTATTCCAGAACTGAAGAAGAGCACAAGACGCACTTGCGTATTGTTTTGGAAATCTTGCAGAAACATCAGCTGAAGGCTAAGTTTTCAAAGTGTCACTTCTGGAAGACTAAAGTGAGGTTCTTAGGCCATGTTATCTCTGGAAATGGAATAGCGGTGGATCCCGCTAAGGTGGCAGCAATCCAGGATTGGGTTAGACCTAAGAATGCATCCGATGTGAGAAGTTTTCTTGGATTAGCAGGATATTATCAACGGTTTATCAAAGACTTCTCCAAGGTAGCTGCACCGTTAACAGGATTGACGAAAAAGAATCTAGTATTCAGATGGGATGCTAAGTGTGAGCAAGCTTTCGGAATCCTGAAAGAGCGATTGACAAGTGCTCCTATTTTGACTATTCCAAGTGGGAATGATGAGATGGTAGTTTACACCGACGCATGTGGTACTGGACTTGGAGCAGTACTGATGCAGAGAGATAAATTTGTTGCGTACGCAAGTCGACAACTGAAGCCGCATGAAAGGAATTATCCGACTCATGATTTGGAGTTAGCGACGATTGTATTTTCTCTGAAGATGTGGAGACATTATCTATTGGGAGTTTGATTTGAGTTGTTTACGGATCATAAGTCGTTGAAGTATCTTTTCTCCCAAAAGGATTTGAATCTTCGGCAGCAACGTTGGCTAGAGTTTTTAGCATCATATGATTTTGGTATAGCTTATACTCCGGGGAAAAGGTAACGCAGTGGTAGATGCGTTAAGTCGAAGACATGCAGGATTGGGAGCCATGTTTTTAGAATGGAAGAATCTCGAGTATTTAGCTGGATTTGACTTCAGGCCCAGATGTGAATTGGAACCTGAGATGTTGGCAAACTTATCGATAAGACCGACTCTTGTGGAAAGGATTGGCGAGAGCCAAAAGCGAGACGATAAGCTTGTCAAGATTATCCATGATTTGGAATCTGGATTGGATCCAGAAAAGGATAAAGGATTCGAGGTCGATCGAGAGGGTTGGCTTCGGAAGCAAGGATGACTAGTTGTTCTCGATATCGATGAATTGAGGAATGAAGTTCTAAGGGAAAGTCATCACTCGAAGTTGACAATTCATCCAGGTGGAAATAAGATGTATCAGGATATGAAGAGAACCTATTACTGGGAAGGTATGAAGAAGGATGTTGGAAATTTTATTTCCAAGTGCATGAACTGCCAGTTGGTAAAAGCCGAACAGAAGAAGCCAAGTGGATTGCTTCAGCCATTGGAAGTTCCTATATGGAAGTGGGAGCAAATATCGATGGATTTTATTGATGGGTTACCTAGAACAAGAACGGGGAATGAAGGAATTTGGGTCATCGTAGATCGTCTGACTAAGAGTGCAAGATTCATTCCTGTTCGATCGACTAGGACTGCATCAAAGTTGGCTGAGTTATATGTTAAGTGGATAGTTCGATTCCATGGTATTCCGAAGAGTATAGTGAGCGATCGAGATCCATTGTTCACTAGTGGATTTTGGAAGAGCTTCCAGGATGTTTTGGGAACCGAGTTGTGTTTGAGTACAGCTTATCACCCTCAAACAGATGGTCAGACCGAGAGAGTCAACCGAGTTTTGGAAGATCTCCTCAGAGCTTGTGTTTTGGATTTCGGAGGATCATGGGAAGATCACCTTCATTTGGTGGAATTTTCGTATAATAACAGTTACCAGTCAAGCATTGGTATGGCACCGTATGAGGCATTGTATGGAAGACCGTGTAACTCTCCGACATGTTGGTTAGAGACAGGAGAAAAGCTGATGCTTGGGCCAGAGATGATTCGTCAGACTTCGGATTGTATAGAGATCATTCAGCAACGAATGAAGGTAACCCAAGACCGTTAGAAAAGTTATGCCGATAAGCGTCGTAAGGATTTGGAATTCGACGTAGGTGATATGGTTTTTGTGAAGATTTCTCCACTGAAGAATGTTATTCGATTCGGGAAGAAAGGGAAATTGACTCCGAGATTTGTTGGACCATTCCCGATCATCGAGCGAATTGGAAAGCTCGCCTACAGATTGGAGTTACCAGAAAAGATGTCGAGTGTGCACAATGTTTTTCATGTATCATATCTACGGAAGTATGTGGACGACTCGAATACAGTGGTTTCTGCTGATAGCTGTGAAGATTTCGAAGTTGATCCAGTCGATAGGAGACCTCGTAAGCCGCTTCGTGTTGTGGAAATCGACACGAAACAGCTTAGGAGGAAGATAGTTAAGTTGCTCAAGGTACAATGGAGTGATGATGATAACGACTGTACATGGGAGGTGGAAGAGAGGATGAAAGCAGCTCATCCTGAACTCTTCAAGGTATGGCCCTAAAGTGTCGTGTCATCTAATGACATTGTAACTTGTTCTAAGTTTTAGAATTCTGCATGCTAAGCTAGAATTGGATGCATGGTTTGTTGATTGCTATGGATGGTAGGCATGCAGAATAGTCTTTGATTGCTCTGTTTGTTTGGAATTTCGGGGGCGAAATTCCTAAGGGGGAAGAATGTAACGACCCGTATTTTTACGGATCGAAACATCGTAAAACAGTTGACATTTGGTCGCATTGTTGATAAGTTGTCCAGAGTCTAAGTCTTAGGTCGTATGAGAGTTTGGAGCGACCTAAGGAAGTGGGCGAGTTAAGGAATAGACGACCTAGTGAAGTGGAGCGACCTAAGGATTAGAACGACCTAAGGAGTTAGGTCGTGTGATAGTTAGGTCGTTTAGAAGATAGGTCGTTTGGTGGCTTAGGTCGTGGGGTAGGTTAGGTCGGTTGGAGCGACCTATAGGATGTTGGCGACCTAATGTTTTGAGCGACTTAAGGGTTTGCAGCGACCTAAGAGAGCTAGTGAGTAGCGACCTATAGAATTAGGCGACCTAAGGAAGTTTAGCGAACTATAGGAGTTAGCGACCTATAGGAGTTAGCGACCTATAGAATTAGGCGACCTATAGGAGTTAGCGACCTATAAGAGTTAGCGACCTATAGGAGTTAGCGACCTATAGAATTTGGCGACCTAAGGAACATGCGACCAAAGAGATTAGCGGTATAGGAAACATGGTAAGTTAGCGACCTAAGAAGGATAGGTCGGCAACGACCTAAGGAAGGAGTAGTTAGGTCGTATGACCTGTGTGTAGTTAGGTCGTGAGACCTTGTGTTGAAGTTAGGTCGTAAGTGACCTAAGGTAGATTGCCAAGTATAGTTAGGTCGCTAGGCCATTAGTCAGTTAGGTCGCGTGTGTGTTAGGTCGCGTGAGTGTTAGGTCGCGTAAGGGCTTAGCAGTTAGGTCGCGGATGCGCATGTGTTAGGTCGAAGAAGCGCTTATACGTTAGGTCGCGTGGATGCGCATCTGTTAGGTCGTAGGGTTTTAGGTCGAAGGGTTTTAGGTTGTAGGTCGTGGATGACCTAACTCCGAGTGAGCGACCTAAAGTGATTTCAGCCTATAAATAGGAGGGTTTTTCTTCATTTTTGGGATCCGGATTTCGAAGCGACGAAGTGCTGCCATTTTGAGAGCTCGACCTCTACACTTCTTCACTTCTTTTCTCCACTCTAATCTAGTGATTCCTTCCATCCAAATCGAAGATCAAATTGAAGATTCAAGAGCTTAGATTGAAGATCTACATCCTTTGAAGAGAGATTTCATCGTTTGAAGCGGATTTGTGATAGATCAAGTTAGATCCTTCGCTGTCCAGATCTGAAGTGTGTTGCTTTGGGGTTGTTTAGGTGATTTGGTGAGTGGTGATTATCTCTCACACGGATCCAAAGGAGTATATCGGATCGTTGGCTTGATTTTGTGCTAAAGTAGTGATTTCCATGCATTTTCCTAATCCTAAGTATAGATCCATATAGATCCATTGTTCATAATGATTTGGAATCCATTTTACTACATGTTAACCTATGCAAGTTCATTCATCAAGATTATAGAGATATTGCTCATGTTTTCATGCTTGTTAGACTTTTGACTCTTTAATTACGAAATTGCCATTATTGTTATAATTTCCTATTTAGATCATATTTGAATGCTTGTTTACTTGGATTAATGTTTGACTTGATTGATTGCTATGAATTAGATGATTGATGATTTGATTTAGACCGAAGATGATTCAAAAGCTAAGGGAAAGGCTCTTGAATTGGAAAAGCTGCTCGTGGCATATGTAGGGGATGATGAAGCTCATATGGATAGATTTGATGATGATGTTGAGATGAAGCTTTGCTATGATGATGATGAGGCGAAGTATGATATGAGATAGCCTTGGTCTAATCCAGACGGGATCATTCCAAGCAGATTGATAACTCGGTGAAATGGTTCGGGTTTGAGGATAATGGTTTGCTCGAGGGGCGCTTGAGCTAGTATGGAAATAGTCGTCGAGGAGGATGACTAGAAGGCTGAGATCTCATCGTTGTTGAAGGTTCTAGCATGCTCAAAGCAAGAGTACGTTGGGCAGATTCGATAGTCCCTGAAGGCTACTGATTGGTAGTCAAGTACTCTGGGCAGATTCGATAGTCCTAGGCACGGGTCACGATGACGTGCGGAGTTATGTCTAGAACCGGGGTTTCCATTAGCCCTTGACGGACGGATGAAATAAAGAGCCGGTCATTCAATTAACGATGATATCGAAGCAATGATAATAGTGATAGCCAGAGTCATGGATGTCTGGTTGTATCGTCATTCGGTCTCAAGAGCGGTATTTTCTGGGTGCTTATCTGATCTTTGTTTAGGCCTTCGGGGTTAGTACTTGGAAAACATCGCCCTTGACTCGAGTGATAATTGCTTTATTTTAAATTGTATGCTTTGCTATGTTTGCTTCTGCTTAGTGTGTGTCTGGGGGCTATCAGTGTAGAAAGAGGTGGAGTGGGAGGGTTGTATTCCTATTCCTTTTCCTTTATGCTCTTTTGGTATGTTGTTAGTTAATTTACCGCTCACTAAGACTGTTGTCTGACTCAAGGCTTTATGTTTTAATCTTATTGCCTTGGGCTGTTCGTCCATTTTGGGAAGGGCAGACTAGGTAGCAGGTGACAGGTGCTGTTCTTGCTTTCCACGATGCTGATGTCGAAGACGAGATGGAGGCTTGCATATTATCTTCTTACTATATGTACTGGATGTTCCGCTGTTTGTATATTCTCTGAGTGTTATGTAGTGAGGCTTGATGTATTGACTGTTCAGATGTTTGTATTCAACTATTATGAAGTTTTATTGATGAGATTCTATTCTGTGAAGCTTCACTATATATATATTCTATTGTATTTTGTCCATGCGCTGTGAGTAATACGATAGATTCTGTTGTTTAAATTTATCCTGGCAATCGTCCATGGTCGCCTGGCACACTTTACAGTGCACTATCTCTAGGTTCGGTGCAGGGTTCATGGGCGGTCGTCACAGTGACCTAAAAGAGACGCGACCTAAAAGAGGCGCGACCTAACTCAAACAAACCAAGCGATATAAGGTCGGAGATGACCTACGACTTAGCGACCTATCCCCGTGCGACCTAAGCCAGAACAAGCTATAAGCAGGCAGAGACTTTTCACGCCGAACGACCTAGCACAGGCAGAACGACCTAAGCCCAGATTTTTGCCAAAACACTGAAAATTGGAGTTTTTCGCCGATTCGATCCAAACCAAAAGCAATCGTGTATGCTAAAATGATAGGGAATCATTCCCAACAACCCAATGACAGTTATAGGCAAGATGTGAGATTAAAAATCTCACCTTTTCACTAAAATGGATGAAGATGAAGCTTGAAAGCAAGGAGAAGCAATCCAAAGCTTGAATCCAATATCTTCTACTTGAATTTGGAGTTGAATGTTGGATTTGCAATTGAGTTTGAGTTTGGAGTTTTAATTTCCCATTCCTACCACCATTTTTGATGAAGCTTGAATGTTAAAACAAATGATGAATGAAGTGAGGAAGAGGGTTGGGCTGAACTAAAGAAGGTGCAGTCCAAACCAAAGTCACAAGCGGGAAAAAGTAGCGAGAATTCCACTAACTCCAAACATATCGAAGTTTACACTCAAAAAGATCGCAAACGTCATTTTGAACTCAATGGAAGTGGTCTCGAGTCCTAATTTGACCGTATGCAAAAAGTAGCTTTTTGGACTAACATCCGACTAACGATAAAATATTTAAATAAAATTTTTAAATATAAAATCGATAAATATGCGGGTTGTTACAGACTCCCCTCCTTAAAGAAATTGCATCCTCGCAATAAGTAAGATGGAAATAAAAAGTAACAACCATAAAAGCATATTAACATAAAAGAGATTTGAAATAAGAAGTTTACCTCAAAGAGCATGAGAAAGTAAGTCCGGATGTGTTCGCTCGATGAATTCTCTAGTTTCCCAAGAGCAATCCTTAGGATTTGAGGACCATTGAACTTTAACAAGCGGATCATCTTTATTTCGAAGTCGTTTGACCTCTGAAGCAATAATTCGAATAGGATTCTGCTCATAAGTTAAATTAGGTGAAACTTAAATCTCTTCCACAACACCGGGCTCGAGAATAGAATCGGAATCCCGAAGGCACTTTCGTAATTGAGAAACGTGAAACACGTCATGCATGGTAGAAAATTGAGCCGGTAATGAAAGGCGATAAGCCATGGAACCAATACGTTCAGTGATAGGAAATGGCCCAATATATCGAGGCGCTAATTTTCCCGATCGACTGAAGCGTACAACACCCTTCATAGGTGAAACACAAACAAATACAAGATCTCCAACAAAAAATTCTAATTTCCTTCTTCGGTTATCGGCATAGGATTTTTGACTACTTTGAGCTTCTTTCATCCTATGTCGTATAAGGTCAATCTTCTCTGTGGAATCACGAATAAAATATGGACCTAAAACAAGCTTCTCACCGGCCTCAAGCCAACAAGAAGGAGATCGACATGGCCTTCCATAGAGTATGCTTGATGGGTGTGATTATGAGCACTGGTTGATTGTTATGGAGTTTCCTGAAAATGAGAAGCCAAGCGAAGAGGAAATGGTGAATTCATACGTTAAAACGTTGTCTGCTGTTGTTGGAAGCGAGGAAGAGGCTAAAAAGAAGATATACTCTGTTTGCACTACTACGTACACTGGCTTTGGAGCATTGATATCTGAAGAGCTTTCTTATAAAGTTAAAGAATTACCTGGGGTTTTGTGGGTGCTACCTGACTCATACCTTGATGTTCCCAACAAAGACTATGGAGGTGATCTATTCGTAGATGGAAAAGTCATACACAGACCACAATTCCGATTCACAGAGAGGCAGCAAACTAGAAGCAGGCCTCGCCCATGCTATGATAGCCGCAGGGAAACAATGCAAGTTGAAAGGAGAGCACCCATGAGTAGAGATCAACACAGTCAGAAAAGTGTAGAACTTCCTGAACAAAAATCTGATAATTGAAACTTCTTTGGTTCATAAAACCATCTGACTTTAATTGTTGGGATCTAAAAAATATATATGATGAATCACTGTTATCTATTTGAAGTAATTCTGTTGTGTAAAAAAAATGGAAGAAGGAACTCCATGCAGTTTAACAATTTCTTTGATAAAAAGTTTGGCCAGAAGAGGAACGGTTCGGTTCGATCGAACGGGAATAAAATGGGCATATTTAGTAAGTCTATCAACAATCACCCACAAGCTATTATGACCCGAACGAGAACGGGGAAGGCCATCAATAAAATCCATGGAAATTTGATCCCACTTCCAAACTGGAATTTCCAATGGTTGCAATAACCCACCAGGCCTTTGATGTTCAGCCTTAACAAGTTGGCAAGTTATGCAACACTTAACAAAGTTAGCGATATCAGATTTCATTCCCTCCCACTAATAAAGTCGCTTCATATCTGCGTACATTTTACTGCTACCGAGATGAATGGAATATTTGGAACGGTGAGAATCTTCTAGAATATCTTTACGAAGATCTCCAGTATTTGGTACGATAAGTCTACCAAATTTTTGAATGCCGCCACAAAAATCGATATCAAAGTCTTTCAAACCTTCAATATCGATTTTATCCCTAATATTCTGGCTAAGTAGAGCCAATTCAGGATCTAGCTGTTGAGCTTCAAGAATGCGGTCGAAAAGAGAAGGACGAGCCTCAAGGCAACATAAAACAAGAGATGAACATAAATCGGAGACACGATCTCGAATTTCACAAGTGGATAAAACCTTGAGATCCCTCCATTTGGATATCATCATGGAAACAACCGCTTGTTGCTTGCGACTAAGAGCATCAGCAACTCGATTTCCCTTTTCGGGAGTATAAAGGATATCAAGATCATATGAGGCAAGGAACTCGAGCCAACGCTGTTGACGCAAATTAAGTTCCTTTTGAGAGAATAAGTATTTCAAAGACTTATGATCAGTATAAAGCATAAATTTCTCTCCCAAAAGATAGTGTCGCCAAATTCGAAGGGCGAAAACGATAGCCGCGAGTTCTAAATCATGTGTGGCATATCTAGTCTCAGCCGACTTCAATTGCCTTGAAGCATAAGCAATAACATGTTCTTTTTGCATAAGAACGGCACCCAAACCAACGCGACTAGCATCAGTATAAACGACAAAATCTTGATTCCCTTCGGGAATAATAAGAATAGGAGCATCAGAAAGGAGTTCTTTTAATTTCTGAAAAGAAGTTTCACATTTGTCTGACCAAATATATTTAACACCTTTCTTTGTTAAGCCAGTAAGAGGCACGGCAATCTTAGAAAAGTCTTTTATAAAACGGTGGTAATAACCTGCCAATCCGAGAAAGCTACGGATTTCAGTCACGCTCTCCGGTCTCTTCCAATTTTGAATCGCTTCAATCTTTGAAGGATCCACTGATATTCCGGATTCGGAAATAATATGACCGAGAAACTTCACACTAGATTGCCAAAAATGGCATTTAGAAAATTTTGCCTTTAATTGATTGCTCCTAAGAGTTTCCAATACAATCCGAAGATGCTTTTCATGTTCCTCCTCGGTTTTAGAATACACAAGAATATCATCAATAAAGATGAGAACAAACTGATCGAGGAAATCTTTGAAAACTCGATTCATAAGGTCAACGAAATAAGCCGGAGCATTCGTTAAACCAAATGGCATAACTAGCCACTCGTAAGATCCATAACGAGTACAGAAAGAAGTCAAAGGAATACTATCCTCTGCAATACGAAGCTGATGAAAACCGGTAGCCAAGTCCAATTGTGAAAAGACTCTAGCACCACTAAGTTGATCAAATAGGTCATCAATCCGAGGTAAAGGATATCTATTCTTAATAGTAAGATCATTAAGCTTGCGGTAGTCAACGCAAAGCCTAAGTGTACCATCAGATTTATTCACGAAAATTGCAGAAGCTCCCCAAGGCGAGGAACTAGAGCGAATAAGTTGCTTCGTCTCCAACTTGGATAATTGTTTGCGCATCTCTTCATTCTCCTTATTGGACATGCGATAAGGAGGACGAGTAATAGGTTGAGCTCCAGGTATAAGATTAATTTTGAACTCAATTGCTCGCTTAGGTGGTAATCCTAAGACGGGCTCGAATATGTCGGAAAATTCACGAATGATGCGAATAAGAGAAATGAAATCCTCCTCATCATCATTGTCATCATCACGAGGATTTAAAGAATATAAAGGTTCCACCAAAGCGGAATCCGAATCTTTAAGAATAATAGGAATCTGATTAACAGATTGCAGATGTCGGAGATAAATAGTCCGTTCAGGGCATAGGATATGAGCTTCATAACGGGTAAGCCAATCCATACCCAAAATCATTCCAAAGCCTAAGTAACGCATGACATGCAAATCGGCTAGGAAAGAAAAATCACACAAAATAATCTCCACATCTTTACAAAGCAAACTAAGGGTTGCAGATCCACCAACCGGATTCGCAATTATTAAAGAAGTCATTAAAGCAATAACACTTAAAGAAAAAGTGTCTACAAGTTCCTTTGATATAAAAGAATGGGATGCACCCGTATCAAAGAGAACTCTAATAGGTTGATCATGAAATTTAATAATGCCATCAAGGACAGAATGAGACATACCTTGACCGCGAGATGTGTTGCCAGGGGCTTTAGCCACATTAAGCTTTCCCTCCTTGCCTTGAAGCTTAGGGCATAGATGCATATGATGATCTGGACTTTTACAATAGCGACACGAATGGGGCTTTGAACACTTGTTCGCAAAATGGCCCTTAGCACCACAGTTGAAGCATTTCCCATCATTGGGAGAAAGTGTCTTTGCAGCAGGAGTTGCTTGTTTACCCTTTTTGTTGGGATAAGGACCTTTGAACTTATTAGGCCTTTTCTTGTTGTTGAAGTTTGGTTTGGCAGCCACCACTTCAACATCACTGTCCTTATCAGCCTCTTCAAGACGAAGAGCGATATCAATGAGTTGGTCGAAAGAAACTTCTAATTTGAGAAGTAATGGCTTCTTGAGATTTTTGTTTAAGCCATAAACGAACCTTTGGTTCTTCTTCAATGGGGTGTTGATGTATTCAACCCCATATTTAGACAGTGACTCAAAGGATGCGACATAATCTGTCACGGAGGATTCACCTTGAACAAGGTCTATAAAACGACAAGTCAATGTCACCTTCTCTGCTTCTGGTACGAATTTTAATTCGAAGCGTTCCCGGAATTGCTCCCAGGTGAGATCCGCTTCATTAATCTCTGAAATAAGAAGTTCGTACCAATCCAATGCTCTCTCTTGGAGCATACTGGAGGCCACCTGAACACGGTGAAGATCGATGAGATTCATGCGAGAAAAGATTCGATCGCATGTTCTCAACCAAGCCTGGACCTCGATAATAGTCTCGGAACCTTTAAATGGTTTCCCACCCAAGTTGGTATAATCATTGCACAAGCGTGCAAATCAAGACTTAGGGTGAGTTGGTTCCGGATTAGGACCAGTTGCCTGAGCATTCTTTACTAAATCAAGAAGCTGTTGAGCAGTCATAAAAACTCCATCCTAGGGAGTAACAGTAGATGGTCTAGCTCTGAGACGACCTGGTCTAGACATTCTCTCCTTTAAGAAAGAGAGAAGAAGAAAAGTTATTCTCCAAATAAATATCAAGCAAATCTTGATAGAGAAAACAAGGATTCGTAGAAGGAAATAGGATAAATCGGTTCGGAGACTCGACTTAAATCCTAAGGAACGACTCCTAAGTTGGACTTAGGACGATGATCCTTATTAAGTTATTCTACATTGTTTCGAAGTTTCGCTCTGATACCAAGCTGTGACACCCCACCTCTATACCCACGCTAGACAAGAACATTACGGAGTAATGCTGTCGACTAGCACGGAGAATAAGGCTGTTGAGGAGCGACCATCCATGTAACTTCTTTGAGCGAGCACCGATATGTCAGATAGTATATAACGAACTTTATGCACAAGGAGGAAGTCCGACATATCGATACAAACCCAAAGCTATAACACAGTGGCTATAAATAATCTTTGGAAACAAACATAGAAATAAACATAACATAAATCAGTCATAGACATCCATATCACAAAGGCAGAAGAAGATACGAATATATATATAACACATGAAAGTGTACATCAGAGTAGTGGTCAGAAAGATCCACGATAATACAAAAGAATAGCAACACGTGCTATACAAAAGAATAAGTACACAACATAGGGTCTATATCTCAAATGTGTACATCTAAAAACTACTAATCTAAGTAGTTAGCCAAAAGTCAGAATAATCCCAGAAGAGAAGTCAAGCAGAAGCACCTGTAACATCTCGGTCTGACCCGAGTATTATTTATAAGAAAATAATAAATAGATCAGTCTAGCTATAAATATATGATAATATGGTATGAAGTAATAGACATGGCATGAACATGTAAAAATCATAATGGCATTCTACTATAAGTATGTAATTGAAAATAAACAAGAGATTAATCAATATCATAAGAATCTTCTCAAAGATAAAATAGGGTATCATACCCCAAACTTGTATTCATAACAAGTCAATGACACACGAATTCACCAATGCACAAAAATGATAAACATATCAATGAAAATCATTGAAAGTTGGTGAAGCATAAATTCCAGAAATCAACACACAAAAACCAGAAATCACATAAAAAAGGGGGGAGGCCTATCACAAGAACGGGAGCATGAAAACTCACCAACATGTGTAACACAAGAACGAGAAGCTATCTCATGGAAGCTATCCATTAAATTTTGACACACAAATGGCCCGAAGACCGTGGGGCACTACCCCACATATGTGATGGTGAAACATCACACAAACGGGGTTTAGTCTCCCTCGTAGACAAAGAGACATCGCACAATTGCTAGTCTAAATGAAATCACAAAAATGATCATCATGATCATCAAGAAGTGTCAATCACACCAAGCCAGTAAATATATGAGTTTAGCTTCATGTACCATAACCACTTGCTTAACTTAAATATTTACGAACAAGCTGTAAATCTTCACTAGAAAATTGTCACAAAAGGTTCAATCGAACAAGTCCAAGAATTAACCGACGAAGTGAACGCAAGCGTTTCATACCACTCGTTTTACTAAGCCGTTTAATTAGATTTCTCATCCGAGTGAAGTAAAGGCTTGTATATACTAGTAGATTGGAAAATGTTTTGAGGAAAAGAGCTTTGTAGTTAAAACAGTGTTGAAATTGCTTTGATGAAAGAGTTTTGATATTCACTACTAGTATTGAAGCCTTCACATTTTTAAAGTGACAAGTCACAAAACGATTGTTGAAACAAATCGAATCACATAAATTCACGTTCGAAGACGTGAGTAAAGTCCAAAGAAATCAATCCCAAAACCAACAAAGTAGGAATATACTTGCGACCTAACGCGGTCGAATTGAAGTGCAACGACTTTAAGTCAAATAGGTCGAACGACCTAATGGATGCGACCTAGTGGTCTAAGTGATCAAGCGACCTAGTGGTTGCGACCTAGAGGTGTTCACGAGTTAGCATTAAACAAGGCCAAACGACCTAGTAGAAAAAAAGTTCTAACGACCTAACACCAAAGTGCTGAGCGACCTAGCGGCACAATGCCAAGCGACCTAGCGCGTGAATCGGCCGAGCGACCTAAGGGTCTTAACACGCGAGCGACCTAAGGGTCTTAACACGCGAGCGACCTAAGGGTTGAATGGTCGTGCGACCTAATGGAGTGCGCGAACTAAAGGGTGCGCGACCTAACTGGTACGCGACCTAACGAAGTACAGAGGCGAGCGACCTAAGGAGGACTCGCGACCTAACATGACCAACCTTAGTGCAAACGACCTAATTGGTCAAAGGGGCGCGACCTATCAAGTCAACAGGACGAGCGACTTAAGGGACTCGCGACCTAACAAGGTAATAAGGTCGAGTGACCTACGACCTAACGAGGTAAAGGCCTAACGACCTAGTGAAACATGCGAGCGACCTAACGAGGTCAATGTTGAGCGACATAACGGGGTCCAGTGGAGAGCGACCTAAAAGAGGCGCGACCTAACTCAAACAAACCGGGCGATATAAGGTCGGAGACGACCTACGACTTAGCGACCTATCCCCGTGCGAGCTAAGCCAGAACGAGCTATAAGCAGGCAGAGACTTTTCACGCCGAATGACCTAGCACAGGCAGAATGATCTAAGCCCAGATTTTTGCCAAAACACTGAAAATTGGAGTTTTTCGCCGATTCGATCCAAACCAAAAGCAATCGTGTATGCTAAAATGATAGGGAATCATTCCCAACAACCCAATGACAGTTATAGGCAAGATGTGAGATTAAAAATCTCACCTTTTCACTAAAATGGATGAAGATGAAGCTTGAAAGCAAGGAGAAGCAATCCAAAGCTTGAATCCAATATCTTCTACTTGAATTTGGAGTTGAATGTTGGATTTGCAATTGAGTTTGAGTTTGGAGTTTTAATTTCCCATTCCCACCACCATTTTTGATGAAGCTTGAATGTTAAAACAAATGATGAATGAAGTGAGGAAGAGGGTTGGGCTGAACTAAAGAAGGTGCAGTCCAAACCAAAGTCACAAGCGGGAAAAAGTAGCGAGAATTCCACTAACTCCAAACATATCGAAGTTTACACTCAAAAAGATCGCAAACGTCATTTTGAACTCAATGGAAGTGGTCTTGAGTCCTAATTTGACCGTATGAAAAAAGTAGCTTTTTGGACTAACATCCGACTAATGATAAAATATTTAAATAAATTTTTTAAATATAAAATCGATAAATATGCGGGTTGTTACAAAAACGGTACACTACACCAGAAAAGGCCTTTGGTAGGGTTGAAAAAACACTGCCAAAACTTTTAGTAGCGTCTTGATAAACGCTGCGATACGACATGCAACTAAAAGTGCGAAACTTTTTGTAGCGTTGTAGAAAACGCTGCCAAAACTTGACCTATTGTAGGGTTCTAGAAATGCTACAAAAAGTTTCAGACTTTTAGTAGCATGTGTTAGTCCTTGAGATGATGGTTTTGATGATAACAACCTTAGGACTTGTTATAAAATATAAATACTAACGTTATGGTTTAGATATATATGTATATGCAGAATATAAACATGCAGGTACCAAGAATGAAGACTGTACAGTATAGAGATACAAGAATGATGAATTTAAAGATCGAATATATCAAGACTGAAGACTTATGAATATCAAGAAATCAAGTTATCAAGAGTTCAAGATTTCAAATAGTACAAGATAATATAGTTAGTCTAGAATTATGTTAAAACTTCTTGAAAGCACTTACATCTTTATTCGAAATTTATTCATGGAATGGAATCCACTTCTAGCCTGTTAAAGGGATGGAATCCTAGTGGGATGGAACCCATGACAATATCTAGTGGAACATATAGTGGTCCTATTTTGATATCCACTAATTTTATAAAAATGATTTTCAAAAATATATCTCTTGTTTTTTAAAAATGATTTCAAAACTTTCTTTTCAAAAAGACATCTCTCTTGTTTGAAATATTTTAGCCTCAAAACTATTTTTATCATTTTTAATATTTTGATTTCAAAATTTTCATTGTTTTTAAACCATCTCTTGTTTTAAATATTTATATACTCAGATTTTAAATCACTTTATAGATTAAGATTATATATATTAAAAATTATTTTCTAAACTCTTTTATATGTTTAAACTATATTCAAATATATTTACAAAGTTTAAATTTGTTTTGACAAATTATAGAAACCAAATTTAATAAGAAAATCCAAACATCAATTTTTTCCTTGAGCATGTCGACATCCCTCAACACCCCATGTCGACATTGTGTCTGTTATTTTCAAATTTCAATTTTCAAAAGAAGTGTCTATTCATCGTATCTTTTCACGAATAGATATGGCTGTTGGTCTACTATAAATACCAGTAAGTTCTAAACGATTTTTTATCAGATTTCATTTATTTTCTCTCCTCTTCATCTTCCACATTTATTCTAAAGAATCCTAAACTATACTCTGCCAAAATACCAAGTGAATCAAACTTCATTATCTCTTATTTGATTCTCTGCCACTCTCTCCATAAGATCTCAGTGCTATTCAGAGTTATAGAATCTTTTGTAAATCAAACTGTTGAGTAAAAGGTGCGGTTGAGCCTTGAAATCAATTGGGTGTGATTGTAGCCCCGAAAATCAATTAGGTGATCTTGTAGCCTGGTTAAATCAAGAGAGTTTGCCCTGGGCTCGAATATAGGAGGGTGTACCTCGTAGCCTTGAAATGGAGGGTGTAATCTTAGAGATTATTTTGATAAGAAATCCGTACGATTGTACGAGACTAGATGTAGGGTAACTCCGAACCAGTATAAAATCTTGGTATGTTCTTTCCTTTACTGCTTTTATTTAGTATTTGCATCCGTGTCTGATTCTGTGATTATATCTGTGTTTGTGAATTGCATTTTTTGGTGTTTAAATTGAATAAAATTCAAAAAGATTTAAAAAATCCATAAAACACTATTCACCCAATCTCTAGTGTTATTCCAGCCTTAAGATCCGTAATCAGCATATCTCACATTTGGTATCAGAGGCAGGTTTTCAAATTTTTCATAATCTGAAATTTGAAAAGTTTTAAAAATGGCTACCAACACTGGTTCTGTTAACACTATCTCTAGTTCATTTGTAGAGGGTCAGTCTACTGCCAGACCATCACTTTTTAATGGGAGTAACTATGCATATTGGGCATGTAGAATGAAAATATATTTACAGTCAATAGGATTAGACACTTGGAATATCACACAAACTGAATATTCTGAACCCACAACTAGTTTTACACAGTGGACTGCTGAGAAAAAGACTATTGCACAAAATAATTCCAAAGCCATGAATATTTTATTTTGTTCACTTGATAGGAATGAATTCAATAGAGTATCTGTTTGTAAGTCTGCATATAATATCTGGAAAAGTTTGCAAGTTACTCATGAAGGAACAAGCAAAGTCAAATAGACCAAAATATCCATACTCACAAATCAGTTTCAATTATTCAAAATGAATTCTAATGAGTCCATTTCAGATATGTATAGTAGATTTCAGGAGATTGTGCATTCTCTAATATCATTGGGAAAAAGTTTTTTCGAAGAAGATCAAGTCAGAAAAATTCTAAATTCTCTTATTCTAGAATGGGATTAGAAAAATCTTGCAATCGAAGAAGCAAATGATATCAGTACTTTAAAGATTGAAGAATTGATTGGAAATCTAATGTCGTTCGAAGTATAAATGAAAGGAAGAAGAGATAGCAAGGCATTCGAAAAGAAGTCAATTGCGTTCAATACATTAACAGATGGATCAGACTCGGAAAGTGATGATGATGAAGAAATAACTTTCATGATAAAGAATTTTCGAAAGTTTCTAAAATACAGAAAGATGAACAACTTCAAAAAGAATGATCACAGGAATTCTAGAAATCATAATGAGGTACCATACCACTCAAATGTTTTAACTGTGACGAACCATGCCATCTCAAAAGAGACTATCCGCATCCTGATAAGCAAAAGTTTCCTGCAAGCAATGATTATACAAAGAAAAGGAAAAGAGCATATATCGCCATACTAGATGATTCAGACTCAGACTCATCCTCAAGCGATGATGATCAGAAGACGGAAAATTCAAATATGTGCTTTACGGCTATTCATGATTCCGATGATCTCGGATATGCAAATCTAGAAAAAGGTACACGTTTACAATATATTGGTTGAAATTGTTTGCTTAAAATTGTTTGATTGTTTGATTGTTTTTGAAATTATGTGTTGTTTGAATTTTAAATTTTTTATTATTATGTTTATTTTTATTTTTAATATTATAATATTTTTTATTAAAAGAGTATTATTATATTTAATATTACTCCAGAAAATATATAGACATTAAAAATAATATATATATATATATATATTAAAGTATATAGGAAAATATAAGTCACATGAATTCTCCGACCCACGTCGACATGGCCCTACCCATGATGTCGACATCCCTGTCAAAAATTTGAAATTCAAATTTGAATTCAAATCTTTGAATTTCCCTCCACCTTTTCACCAAATCCAATGTTCTGGAAAGGTACCTCTTGACCAAAGAACATGTCTATTGAATACCTATTTATTTCCATTATCTTATCATACCTTTTCACTTTCATTTTAAAATTCAAACTCTCTCTCAATTTTTCAAACTTTCTACTCTCTTCAAAAATGGCTTCTTCAAGCACTCCATCCACAATGAGGCTATCAAAAACCATTAAAGAGTATCTCTATAATGATCCGGAAGCAATCAAGGCTTATATAAGCTATGCTAAATTCGGAAAAGTTCATACGGGAAAGTTAGTTATATTTAGCGATTTCTCTACATATGAAATCAATACTCTTCTTGAAGAGAATCATATCCTTTGTCTTTTTGACAATTCTCAAAATGATTTTGTTTGTTACCCAAGTCTTGTTAAAATGTTTTATGCGAATTTGAATCACGGTTTTTATAGAGGAAATGGAAATTGAAGAAGGTAATGAAGAAACCTCCTTGGAAAGTATTGAATATCCTACCAATACTAACAATCCTTCCAACAAAAATCTCCTCAAAAATCAAAAGATTATAGTGGAAAATCAATGAATTCTCAAAAGATCCGTTAGTAAGAAATTGGATAAAACGTCCACTAATATGAACAAATTCTTTGCTAAAGTTAGTCGGAAACTTGGCTTATCATCATCCTCCTCATCCTCTAGCACATTCTAAGAACTAGGTTGTGATGTATTAGTTTGTTTTGTGTAAGCTTGTATTGTTCTTTTTATCATATTATGTAGTATCTTATGTATCATATATTTATAAAAATCATCTATCTTATGTTTTCCTACCTTATCGTGTCTCCGGAATAAATGTTAGTATAGTATATAAGTTTATATATATACATACTTATTCACAAAATAAATAAGACACATAGATTAACAGACCCATGTCGACATGCCTCTACCCCCCTATGTCGACATATAACTGTCAGATTTGGTTATTTTTAAAATTTTGAAATTAAAATAACTAATTCGTGCCTATTTATTTTAAACGAATTTCTGCCTATTTAAACACCTGTTTCTTCCAGAAATTTGTAATCTTTTCATTTCTACTTATCTATATTTGCATCTCTTCAGTACTTATCAAAAATAGCTTCCTCTTCTCAAACTCTAAGTGATAATCTTGAAGAAACTCTCAATTCATTCAAGAATATACTTACTTTTATTCTTCGCAATCAAAGGCACTTAGAACTAAGTCAAATGTAGATGATAAAAGAACAAGAGAAGCATTTCGATGCCCTTCGTTGGATGATTTCTGCCCTCAACAAAGATGATCTCGATGCAAATTCTATAGGAACTTTGATTCAAGATAATGAAGATTGGAAGGTTATTAAAATAGATCCTATCTTTGGAGAAGAAGGATGGGTTGAAGTTCCTAGAAATATTTGATCTCCTTATGGTTTGAATTGCTTGTTTTTGAATTGTGTGATTTGATTTAATTTTCTTTGATTTGATTAGAATTGATTTGGTTTGAATGGATTGTATAACATTATATGAAACATAGTATATATTTATTGGGTTTAAACTTTCATATTTGTCATGTCTTTATTATTAACTCATGTTATGTTATATATATATATATACTCCATCATAATTTATCACAGTTAGTCCAGTATAAGACTAAAGGGGAGTTATATAAGTTTAGAATTAGTTTTTTGTTGATGACAAAGTGGAAGAAGTATAAAATAGAGTAGTTAGGCTTAGATTAAGGGGGAGTTATTAATTTTAGGGGGAGTTATAGTGAAGGTGAAGTATATTTTATAAATATAGGTTGTCATCATCAAAAAGGGGGAGAGTGTTAGTCCTTGAGATGATGGTTTTGATGACAACAATCTTAGGACTTGTTATAAAATATAAATACTAACGTTATGGTTTAGATATATATGTATATGCAGAATATAAACATGCAGGTACCAAGAATGAAGACTGTACAGTATAGAGATACAAGATTGATGAATTTAAAGATCGAAGATATCAAGGTTGAAGACTCATGAGTATCAAGAAATCAAGTTATCAAGAGTTCAAGATTTCAAACAGTACAAGATAATATAATTAGTCTAGAATTATGTTAAAACTTCTTGAAAGCACTTACATCTTTATTCGAAATTTATTCGTGGAATGGAATCCACTTCGAGCCTATTAAAGGGATGGAACCCATGACAATATCTAGTGGAACATATAGTGGTCCTATTTTGATATCCACTAATTTTATAAAAATGTTTTTCAAAAATATATCTCTTGTTTTTTTAAAATGTTTTCAAAACTTTCTTTTCAAAAAGACATCTCTCTTGTTTAAAATATTTTAGCCTCAAAACTATTTTTATCATTTTTAATATTTTGATTTCAAAATTGTCCTTGTTTTTAAACCATCTCTTGTTTTAAATATTTAGCTTTAAAATATTTATATACTCATATTTTAAATCACTTTATAGATTAAGATTATATGTATTAAAAATTATTTTCTAAACTCTTTTGTATGTTTAAACTATATTCAAATATATTTACAAAGTTTAGAAATTGTTTTGACAAATTATAGAAACCAATTTTAATAAGAAAATCAAACCATCAATTTTTGCCTTGAGCATGTCGACATCCCTCAACCCCCCATGTCGACATGGTGTCCGTTATTTTCACATTTCAATTTTCAAAAGAAGTGTCTATTCGTCGTATCCTTTCACGAATAGATATGGTTGTTGCTCTACTATAAATACTAGTTTCTAAACGAATTTTTATCAGATTTCATTTATTTTCTCTCCTCTTCATCTTCCACATTTATTCTAAAGAATCCTAAACTATACTCTGCCAAAATACCAAGTGAATCAAACTTCAGTATCTCTTGTTTGATTCTCTGCCACTCTCTCCATAAGATCTCAGTGCTATTCAGAGTTATATAATCTTTTGTAAATCAAACTGTTGAGTAAAAGGTGCGGTTGAGCCTTGAAATCAATTGGGTGTGATTGCAGCCCTGGAAATCAATTAGGTGATCTTGTAGCCTGGTTAAATCAAGAGAGTTTTCCCTGGACTCGAATATAGGAGGGTGTACCTCGTAGCCTTGAAGCTGAGGGTGTAATCTGGGAGATTATTTTGATAAGAAATCCGTACGATTGTACGGGACTGGATGTAGGGTAACTCCAAACCAGTATAAAATCCTGGTGTGTTCTTTCCTTTACTGCTTTTATTTAGTATTTGCATCTGTGTCTGATTCTGTGATTATATCTGTGTTTGTGAATTGCATTTGTTGGTGTTTAAATTGAATAAAATTAAAAAAGATTTAAAAATCCATAAAACACTATTCACCCCCCTCTAGTGTTATTCCAGCCTTAAGATCCGTAATCCGCATTTCTCACAGCATGTCGTATCGTAGTGTTTACTAATGCGTTACTAAAAGTTTTGGTAGCGTTTTTTCAACGCTTCAAAAGGCGTATCGCATCTATTTACATTTATTTTAGTAACGTTTTTAAAACGCTACTAAAAGTTATTAACTTTTTTGTGCATACTTTATATGCTTCTATTCCATGTTAATGGCCTGTACCATTTCTTGCCATCGCTCACATAATAGTCTTATTACAACTAGCAATGAATCACATAATCATTGTATTCAATCAATCAATCACATAATCATCGTATTCAAACAATTAAAAAATATATTAATCACATAATCAAATATAATATCCATAACCATTTTGATAATCGTTTTTCGACAAATAGAGCAAATTCACATAAAATCCACAACCATTCATAAACAAGTTTACACAAGTGCTAACAAAATGTTACAGTATATATAACAATTAAAGACATGTTCATTACTTGATTACCCACAATTCTTTGTTGCAGCTGGTCTTTACTCCAAAAAGGCAAATTACCTGTAGACAAGTTTAACAATCAACAAATGATTATGAAACTGTTTCATATTTAAAGTATATCAAACATCCTTAGCTGGAATTTTCTTAAATTTAAATAATTTTAATAAAACTTAGTTAAATTTTTATAAAACTTGGTTAATTTTTATAATAAACTGGTTTAATTTTTAAAAACTTATTTACGTAGTTAAATTCTAGTAAAATTTAATTAATTTGTATAAATTTATTTAATTTTTATAAAATGTGGTTAAATTATACAACTGTCAGTTAATTTTTAAAAATTTGGTTAATTTTTATAAAAAATTAGTTAAATTTTTATAAAGCTTGGTTAACTTATTTATAAATTTATTTATATGAACTCAATCTTATAAATTATCCCAATTTGTAAAACTTAATGTCATGACTTAAACTTATAAATTATCTCAAACTTAAATTTTATTAACTTGATTAATTTTATAAATTATCTCAAACTTATAAATTTTTCATAAACTTAGTTAATTTATTATTATTATTATTATAAAATTAATCAATTTTTATAAACTTATATATTTTTTATAAAACTTAGTTAACTTAGTTTATTTGTATAAACTTAGTTTTAGTTATTATTATTGTTTTTGTTACTATTATTAATAATTATGAAACTTAGTTGACTTTGTTAATTTATTATTATTATATACTTAGTTAATTTTATCAAACTATAGTTGTTTATCATTATTATTACAAACTTAGTTGATTTTTTTATCAAGCTTTGTTTATTCTTATTAGTATTATAAACTTGTTAATTTTTATAATACATAGTTAATCTTTATAAATGTATTTAATTTTTATGAACTTAGTTAATTTATTCAAACTATTGTTTATTATTATTATTATAATTATTATCATTAAATTTATAAATTATCTTAATTGCTAAAACCTAAAATGTCATAACTTATATTTTAATTAACTTAAACTTATAAATTATCTCAAACTTATAAATAATTCATAAACTTAGTTAATTATTATTTATTATTATTATTATTATAAACTTAGTTAATTTTTATAAACTTATTTATTTTTTATAAAACTTAATTAACTTAGTTAATTTTTATAAACATAGCTTTTTTTCTTACTGTTATTAATTATAAACTTAGTTGACTTAGTTAATTTATTATTATTATTATTATTATCACTATTATTGCCATTTTCTGAGCTTGTTTTCAAAGCGACTTTATTATGCTATCTTTTTAAAGGCCTAGGCTTTCTGATATCGCCATTAGTATCAATGCTAGTTCCCTCACTTTCTTTGAATATTCAACTGGCACTTCTCTGTTTTTTATTGATCATTTCAAAAGAATATTTTTGATATATGATGAATAAAGTATTTCTAAATGTGCAAATAATGATTAAAACCTGAACCGAGGAGGATTAGAAGGCCAGTCATGAATAAATTTTTCAAGAGGATAGCAATGAAGTCTTAGATAATCTCTCTAGTTGCTTACATTTTCAATGGATACATTGAAGCTAGTTGATACCCTTGTCTCCTTTGATGTGTCACTCGAGTAGTTCTTTAGCCTTTCGGACTTAGGTAGACCGAAGAACTCTTTAGCGGTACTTAGCATTGAATTGACCAAATCTTCAGGTATGCCATGATTGTTCATCTGAGAATGACAGTACGCTTAGATCATGCTTTGAAGTACATATAGCTTCTATTAGTATATGTATGTGAAAATGATTAGAGAAGTATATGCACTGAATAACCTGAAAAAATCCACTTGAGTAACATGCCAAACCAATTACTTTTACCACTCTTAGTCAGTTAAAACCTTTGATGCCTTGAACATCAACAAGTGGAATAGGAGAATCAGCAATGCCAATGAGATTTGGCTGCTTGTAAGTAGGTCTGGTATAATTGGGAGGAACAGTTTTAAGCTGTGATACAAAGTTGCTGCAACAACAATAAAAACAAACAAAATCTATGTGGTGCAAACTGAAAAGAAGAAAAACCACCCCATACCTAAAAAGGAAATCGGGTCAAGACATAGTGTTCAGAAAGTTAAGTATCTGTATGTATCTGTTATATCCAAACCCCATATGAATCCCATTGCATAGACCTGCACCCAATAACATCTTGTAACATCCTGAAATTTTCAACCATTCGCATCCATACATGTCGGATTTGAATTGCTCAAAATATCGTATTGTTAATTTAAATTTGGCAAAACTCAGTATATACAGTAAATAAATAATCACAGAATCACAGACACAGAGTAATATAACAATGATGCAGCGGAAACAAAAGAATAGTAGTTCATGAAGCTACTATATATATATAACAGAGTTAAACAAGATACAACAGAAGTCAGGAATACATAGATGTCTCAATACAATAGTCAAATACAAGATCAGAATACATCACTAAAGTCAACCGAATAACTAGAAGCTGGATAGATATAGCTAGATCTCCAAGTGAAGCTCCAACTCCAAAGGTGAGTCTCGAATGCAGTATCACTCAGTCTGACCCGAGCGTAAAGCAAAACACAAAACACTCGAGTCAGGATTAACATTCTTATATCAATAAATCCAACTCAAGTGAAATATCAACTGAAATACAGTAACTTAAAGGATGTTTGGGATAACCATCCTCCAAGGATCCGTTAAACTATCTACTATGTAGTAATACGCTATTATAATATGTCTATAGTAAAGTAAACTATCAAAATAGCGTTAAGGCATTACATTTTCCACCTTAACACAATTTATATATTCCCATAGTCTATACAATACCGTAATCTCCCCCGTAATGGGCGTCGTTGGAGGGCACTTCATAGGTATGGTACGAAACAAACTCGTAAAAGGTGCGCTAGGGTAGGTGACACAGCACAACTAGGCAATGCCAGGGAAGATATACCAATTACACTTCCGGGCTAGTGGTAACGCATAACAGCCACTACTGCCCACCTCGAGCCACACTCCCAAAATCCAAAGGTGCGCACCAAATCAATCACAAAGTAATAGCATGGCATACGATGGAGTGTGTCCGATCAGAGAAGCTACCTCATTAGCCCATCAATTACTCCTGTTTTAGCCACCTTATGCCAACTCACGGGAGTCGGGTCCACGTATATACCTCATATAGGTTCATCACCACCATCCTACTTCATTCTGTAATCTCCACCACGTACACAGTTGTTAAAGTGGTTTTCGGTATCGACAGAGAGTATGCCCATATCCGATTTCGGTCTCTTTAACAACCAATCATTATTATAACACCGCAGTCATTTCAAAGTAGTTTATACTTCAAAACCAAAATATCATTTTCATTTCAAAAACCAAATCAATACGATATCATTTTCACTTCAAATATATTCACTTCCAAAATCACAGTACTTTCAAAGTTATAACACTTCCGAAACCAAAACACTTTGAAATCATAATATTTTGGAAAACCTTAACTTTGAAATCATAACTTCCACCCTTAAATAGTTTAGATATTAATAATAGTATATAATAAAATAGTTTATAAAATAAAAATAGTTTATATAAAATAGTTATAAGTTAAAATAGTTTATAATAAAATAATTTATATTAAAAATGATTTATATTAAAATAGTTTATATTAAAATAACTTATAAAGTAAAATATAAATAGTTTTAGATATAGTTTAAAAATACTTTACATAAAAATAGCTTCCTCAAATTTCACAAATCGATTCAAATCAACTCGAATTCCAAAATTTAAATTTAATCAAATCTCAAATCATCAATTTCAATTCAATTCAGTTTCTCAATAAACCATTTTAAATTATCGATTTCAAATACATATTTGAACCATAGAATAAGCCATTTCAATTTCAATATATTTCAAAGCTTTAAATATTCAACATTTTCAAAACTAAATTCGATAATTTCATATATATATATATCAAATTCACTTTACTATGATTTAGTTTTGAAATATTCACTTAATAAACCCAATATCATTTAAATAAAACCCTAAATTTCAAACCACTAAATATTTCCTTCGATTTATTAAACTTGAAATATCCATTTAATCACTTTAAACCAAAATCAATTTATAAAATCATATCTTTAAAATCTCAAATTTAAAAATTTCAAATCAAACTTATTTAAGTATAATTCTTAAATAAATATAATTCCAAATCAATTTCAAATTTATCCTTTCAACCTGAATCATTTCAAACTCTATCTTTGAAAATATAAATTTAAATAAATACTTAAACATATTTTGTATTGATTAAATCAACTTTATTAAATCAACTTTAATAAATCTTGAAATCAATATTTATAAAAACCACATATTTCTTTCCAAAACCATAGAAATCATTTTCAAAATATTTATATAGACCAACGGTGTCTGTATATAATTTTCTGTCCTATGGTCAAGTGATACGGATAATTATCATTTCAATCCGCAATTTTAGATATCTAGAGGTATATATCTTTTCAACTCGTAATCCCAAATTCAATTCAAATGAAAATCGCTTGGGTTTATCATTTCAACCCATAATGATTTTCTCCTATTCTACAGATTGTTCGGGTATGTATCATTTTAACCCATAGTGAATTCTATACTAACAGGGAACTTGCAAAGTGATAACAGATATGAAAAATATAGCAGGCATATGTCATCAATATAAATAACAGATAATGGTGTCAGATGTCATAGGTGAACAGATACAGATAATGCATATATATAGTAATGTAAATAACTAACAATAGCATATTTCAATTGTCGTTTCAATTGAGATCAAATTTAATAAATATAAAAACGTTAATCGTGAGTGATTGCTCACCTTTCGAGGCTAGAGAGAATAGATAACAAGACAGGCTACGATTTGAGTCACTATCTAGACTATCGACCGATCCAACAACAAATCTCAAAGCGACGTAAGCAGAACACGGATTCGACGGACAAAGCTGATAAATAAGAAATTGATGAAATAAATCAGAATCATCTAGATAGAAACATAATATATATATTATCTTAAATTTCAAATCAATATTAATTTAAACACTTATTAAATTAAATATATATATATATTTCAATTTCATTGTTTTAAATAAAAACACGTATAAAACAAAGAAGTCTACAACAAAACTTATATAACTAGATTCAAAAATCAAATATGTAAGAAACTTTGGAAACATATATATACTTCCTTTATACTACACGTACTCTTATACCTTTAACATACAATATAACATATGCCTTAAAACTATGGTAAACTTATATTAAACATATATATAAACTAATATATTATACAACCAGACAACATATATAGGATATATAAATAAATATATACTTAAAACAATATTTTATACTTAAAACCATATACAAAGCATACATACGTTTGTAAATATATATGCTATATATGATACAAAAGTAATATAAAGAACCGTACTAATATATTTTAAGATTTATATCAACTAACTTTTAAGATTGTAAACATGCAGACCAATCTTTATATCTTACTGTAAACCATATACAAAACATATTTTAAGATTTATATCAACTAACAATTTAATATATATAAACACATATGCAGACTTATCTTTATATCAACTAATATATATACAAAAAACATTTTACTCATTAATATATACAAAACATTTATAAGCCTATATAAATTAAACTGTTATTTATGTATATATTTACAGTATAACAAACTGGTATATATATACTTGCAATTCAAAGTTTGTTAAAATAACATGAACAACAATATTATACAACTGATTATATATGTGACTTTTATATATATAAACAAACAGATCTTTAAACTTATGTTTACAGTAAAAAAATAACTTGTATAACTTTATATTTACTGACATATAAATGTAACTTCTTTTATAATATAACATATTTTAAGCATTTATACATCACAACACACACACACACACACACATACATATATATATCTATATATACCTTCCCATATATATTCAAGGGCGAGGAGAGTTGCAGGCAAGGAGGCGGAACGTTGAGGAGCTGAAATGGCGTGAGTGCTCACGTGATGCCGAAGCCTAGTCGTGGGGATGAGGGAAAAACCGAGAGGAGAGGAGGCTAGGTCGGCAGGCTATTTGTGAAGTAATAGTCACGAGGAGGTTAAAAGAGAAGATGAAAAATCTTTATATTAATTTAGGTTTCACAACGAAAAAAGAAGTGTACAGGAAGCATGAACGAACCAACCAAATATTGAAACCAATTAAAATCCAAAAGTCATGTCTGTTGAAATCTGGAATAGTAATAGCAAAAATTAAATTCAGGGAATATAAAAAGCCAAGAAGCTATTGGTTTCTACACGGTGAGCAATGAATGGTTACGGGAAATACAAAGACCAAATTGCGGAACCAATACGGAAATCGTTCCGTAGATTTCGCTGTCTCCCGGACACTGAAACACACATATGAATATACCGTAGAGATCAGCACGACGAAACGATCAAAACAATATACAAATATCAGTGGTACGACCATCCAATCAAAATTCGATAATCGGTACCGAAAATGCTGCTAATTTGCTAAAAATAAGATGAACGGAGCAATAGAAGTCCAAATTTGGAGAAACGAAATATGACGTCTCACTCAGAAGATGATTTACAAATTTATTGTATAAAAATATTCAGCTTTGGAAAACATTTTATTATCATCAATATTAACTGATTTAAATTGAAATAGAATTACACAATAAAAATAAACTTTCATATTATCAGATGAAAATTTACCATTTGCTATGTTTAATTAGACGTATTCCAAATATCAAATTTATATTTCAAAATTTTCTTGTTTAAAATTTCACAAAATTTCAATTAATTACCTTATTAAAACAGTTAAAAATTTACGGGTCGTTACACATCTCTTAAAAATGGATCACAATACTAACTCATTCAATCAGATCCCATAACGATTACCTAGTAGGACCTTGCTTCTCCAGTGTTACCAAAGTTGCCACTTCTTTTAAAAAAAGTGAACTGTAGTGGTCCACAACTACAACAAAATATAGCGAGACATGTATTATTATATAACTTGCATGACAAAAAAATCTTATACTAAAAATGAATATGAATCAGACTAAAAAAGAAGTGAGTGGAAAGATTGCACGTGCCTATAATGGATGTTTAAGAAGACATGCGAGGTGGTACTGCACTTCAGACAATGCTTTCATGTGCTAGCCTTGCCAACAATCAGCTCACTCTGCTAACCTGCTTGCAAGCAGGCATGAGAGAGTTAGGCTGAAGACAACATCGTCTAGAGATGATAGTTTTCCACACTAGAATCAGGGGTTTAAGAGAAAAGCATGGAAACCAAGACGCCATGCAAAGAGTTCTGTTGCAGTGAAGCCAACGATTCAAGTGTCGGACATGGAAGCGTTAGCTGAAGAGGAGAATGCAGTGAGTGATATCATGACTGTGGAAGGAGAGGATGTGGAACAAATGCTTCTCGAAGCTCCACTTCTCAAGCATCCACATTCCATTTGCCTATCATCTCGAACAACACCACATGACTTAAAGTAAATCACATTTATCATTCGAATAAATATGTCGATCTATTTTTTTTCCTAATAGTCCAATTGAAATTTAAAAAATAGTATGTCAATTCCTATATCCTAACTTTGATCTTCTCCAAAGAATCATATCAGATTATCCATCAAACTAACAACTATAGCATGTTTAAGTTTCATTTGATGTTAAATCAAAATGACTTCCTCCATAACTAGACCTAGGTGAAAAGTCAAAGAATAACAATAGTGATAAATCTGCATACATTTAAGAAAAATTGATCGAATAACATGTTTGTATAGAATACTGGTTGGTTAACAATTAATTTAAATTGATCCAGAATATAGTGCTGACAAGCTAATACTCCTAAACATCAGTAAATGGTAATGTTTATTAACCAGTGAATTATATGACACCTACAAAATAATAATAGTATCTCAATATCTGATTAAACCATATTCATAGAAGAATGAAGGTAGTTCCTTCACAAACACAAGAACTTTGATCAACATCGTAAAAAGGTAGGTTTAGTAAAAAAAAGCATCCAACCTATTTCAGTTACCGTAATCTCCTAAGTTTCTGAATCCTCCAAAAAAATCCTAAGTGGATTAAACTCATGATTAGCAGTTGCTAGTAAAGCTTAATTGATTTGATTATGAATTTGAGACTGGCTACGATAGTGGCAATGAAGCGAGCGATGCACGAACTAAAAATAACATCTTCTCCATTTCCTAATTTGTAGAATGACTTGGTAATTTATTATTAATTTATAATTTTGTTGGCTTAATGAAAAAAAATTAAATAGCTATTCAAGAATGAAAATTAATTGAAATTAATTAACAGGTCAAAACTAATATGAAGGTATTCAAGAAAAAATAATACATGCACTTTCTCAAAAAATTCTATCAGTATATTTTTCTATGCCCCATAGAGTTGCAAATTTCAAGCATAAAAACTTGTGTGAATAAGAAGAATCTATATATTTTCTAGTAGATCCCTAGTCTACGAATTGTGAACATAAATAATTGCAACTGGACTATACACTATAGTACTGACAACTAAAATGTTCATTGTAAACCTGACAACTTAAATAATTGTATACTTTTAGAAGTATTCTGATGAACAACTCTAAGACTGTAATATATTAGTGCTCCAACAGTGACATATATAGGTGAAGGAGGATCAAGTGACATAGCTTCAGAAACAGTAAAAACAATCTTGTCCATCACATGTTCGAATTGTGGCTCAAGCAATTGAGCACTCACAACATCATGCCCAATTTCTATCCCCTCGCCACATACAAGTCTGAACCGAAGCCCTACTGCACATTCGGTGAGTAAGAATCAAGTTAGGTGTTACACAAAAACAATTGATGAGTGAAATTTTATTACATACTTCCTTTTCCAACTCTATTTGAGTATCCTGATTGCCACAGAAACCTCCACAATCGCTTAATGGCATTTCTACCAATGGGACATGACAAGGTGATCAATAATAGAAGAATACGAAGATTTAGCCAGAGAAATCGCAAACCCATCAATGATGAGAATACATTGTCTGCAAGAATTAGCAAATAATGACATTTTTTGGGAATGTAAACAAGATTGGGTTCTTAATAGATATTACAAAGAAAAGCATAAAAGGACCGACCATCCAAAAATTAAAATTAAAATACATGTCAAACCCAGAAAATGAATTGCTTAAACCCCCTAAGTACTGTTTCGAGCTAAATTTGTACAAAACTAGACAATTAATCATCCTATGAGACCGACATTTCCTGTATGCTGCAACAATTCAATTTGTACTCTTAGTTACTCGTGTCCTTTTTATGCATGAACCTCAAAAAAATTGAAAAAATGATAAAGTTTGTAGGGTATTTCCAATCTCAAAAGATATATTATTTACCAGTGTAAATAATGGATGGAAAAAAAGTTAAACATTCAATTTTTTACAAATATAATGTAACTAATTGAGTTGTGAACAATATTCAAGTTTTAAATTTACAGGGTCATGCATATCCTTTTACTCTAGCTTAATAACTATGCTACTAGCTTATATGTTCTAATCTAGTTACATGTAACACAAACTTCTATGTTTTATATAATGATAAACTGTAGCTTACTGACAATTCTGAATCAAGCCTTTTAATCTTGGATTTCATTTGAAATCATGGACTAACATCTCGGTTCATATCTCGGGTTCTTAAGATCTTCAATGAAATGGGTGTTAAACAATCAAAAATCATGTTTGAAATATTGTCTCGCCCAAGTGCAAAAAGTGGATCTTGGATGAAATCTCGAGGGAGATGAAGGAGATTTAAAACTCTATTCTGAATACAATATTTAGAGGTCTAGCACAACAAACCTGACACATGACTCATCAAAAGAACTACTTAGGAAGCTAGCCTGAATTTAGTGATAGAGAGAATGGAGTGGCAAACTGTTATTAAAGAAGTATGTGTTTAGAATCTAGGGCACACGCTCTCTATCACCAAATTCAGATCGACTTCTGAAGGAGCTTTTTTGATAGTCATGTGTTAGGTTAGGTTTGTTGTGCTAGACCTCTAAGTACTATATATAAAAAATCGCCAACAAATTACATTTAAATATTATACCAAATGTATAAGCTTTATCCAAAACATTTTAGTTCTATTTCACTTTGATGAGGGCAAGCTAGTTTATGTTGCTTGTAACATGATTAATGTTGAACATATTAACAATAAATGCTAACATTAATATACTACACACCTTCGTCATCAAATGCATGAATTCACAAAGTAGCAAGCTCCTCCAGATCAATCTTAACTGCATGATGAAATATTTGAATTCGTAAAATATAGTCGATAAAGACCTTACACCTAATAGTAATTCCAGTCCGCTTATCAGTAGCATAAACTACAGCCTCCTTTCTCTTTGAGCTAAGAGGAGCGATCGATGTCAATCGTGCAATCATCGAGCATCCACTACTGTCGTTATACTCAAGTTTCACATCATGAAGATCCCATGACCTACCAAATCAAAAAAGGTACCATATGCTTAATTTAGAATGCATAAGGTTTCTTGTGAAAATACATAATTGATACATTGCACCGAACTAGTCTGATATTTGCAAAATTTGATCATTGCATCTTAAACACTCTCAAATATAGAAAAATTATCTCCTTTGTCAATAAGGAAAAGAAATAATGGAACAAAAAAATACCAAAAAGGTGCAAGGGTTACTTGAACACCCTCAAATTTAAAAATTGTAAAACATCGAGCATTCACTATGTACTTGAATATTGCTGAAGTTTGACGAATCAAGGAATTTTAGGGTGAATGCAACTTATATTGTGAGTGCTTTATAAACTCCAATTCAATCTTTATAAACCCCACTCACAAGAACATCAAATGAAATTTTGTATTTCTCTCTAAAACCCAATACACCCCATGTTGATGAAAAATAGAAATCTTAATTGATTGTTGTTCTCCCTTCTTACGTTATGATTCTATGTTAACTCATCGATAAAATCTTATCCAAATTCGATCAAATAGAGTCATGCATTAGAAAATCTTCACCGTGGTGATCAATCAATACATGTTGGGCATTATTGAAGTCATAATATTTTTATTATCCTGCCTTTTGGCAAGGCCTGTGATACCAAGAAATTAACTGGAAACCAAGGACAGTTTGTTCCGAAGATCGGTTATACACAGGTTCATTATGGATACTGGTAAATTTTTCCTAAGTCCGCATCAAGCTACAATCGATATAGTATGATAAGCAAAGCTATGAAAGCCAGCGTCCCAAATTTCGAGTCAATCGGAGTTCGTACGCTCAAGATATTAATCGGTCAAAATCAAGGAAGACAGCTATAATTCGTATCCATCAAAGCAAACGGTGGTTTGTATCCATGACAGAAGCACCATGTTCGAATCCTTGGAAAAAACCTCATTCGTATCCACCAAACGTCCTTCAGTTCAAATCCATCATGCATGCTCCAACTCGTATCCATCACCTAGAGGCGCTTCGTATCGTTCCCCCCAATACATGATTCGTATTGCTCGGTTCCTCCAAAATTTGTATCGATCGGCCAAAGAATCGATACGATCTATACAACCCCCGAGCGATATGAAGCGGCCCTCTCCCATCGTTACAAAGTGATAAAGTATGTATCGATAAGAAATGATCAAAAATGAACGATACAAAACTATCGATACGAGATGGAGTATGATCGATGGATACGAACGAAGCCATACCAATGGATACAAACAAGGCACGATTAAGAGGAAGACTCGGTCACTCAGCCTGAAAAGTGGATCGATCCTAGAAGATAGCGCCACGACATCTAGCAGTACCGTGCGCAACATCGATACGAAAGGGAGCGATATGAACGTATCGATACGAGCTCGGTTTCACATTGAAAACGCAAACTTGCATCGATCATATCTCAAAATCTACAAGTCCAAATGCCACCAAATTTTCACAGGAGTTTGCGTACTACCTTAAGAATGTACCTGATCGATCTCGGCCCAAAAGGATGCAATTTGGATCGATACGAATTTGATACGTATCGATCATGGATCGAGTCGAAATGTCCGGGGATCGATCACGTAGGCCCACCCACGTGATAGAAGGAGTCTTCTGAGATTGGGGCGAGATATTTGCAGCCTACACCTATAAATAGTAGTCCAAGGACTTCAGAAAATGGACTTTTGGACGCTGGAACGCCGATACTCTACCGAAATCATTGTTGTATCTCGATTGTACTATTATAAACATCTGTAACCAACGAGTAATATCAATAAAACAACAACTTTCCATAGTGGACGCAGGCTACAACGCCGAACCACTCTAAATCCTTGTATTTCTATACTTCTTTCTATCTGTTTTTGGTGTGTTTGTTAGGTTAGCCTCTTTTTTCATTTATATTCTTCAATTTAATCTCTTCAAATATGCCCGAAGAGTGTTGTGCCCAATTTTTACACAAACTCTTTGGTGCTTTCACTGAGAGATCTCAGCTTTTCTCCTGCTCTTTGGATCTACTACTGATATCGGATTGCAAGAATCTAAGGAGAATATCCAGATCTCATACCTAGAAGTTCTTCCATCCTATTCAGATTTGTATCAAGTCTAGGAAAGAGCTTCACCCTTCACCATGGTCACTACAAGGACTACCTCAACCGCGACAGACCAGGAAGGAAGAGATAGACTGAATCCTGCATAGCTACCCGACACAGGCCAGAACTCAGTTGGACCTTCAGATCCACAAGGCCCCGTCACTAGGGAGGAATTCCAGATGTTGATGCAAGAATTGCCCCAAAGTCGCCAGCAGCTTAACCAGCAGATCCGTGCCAACATGGAGTTAACCAACCAATTGAATCAGGAAAGACGAAGGAGATCTAGGAGGGATCAAGCTTCCTACCCATCCACCGAGAGCTCTGCTTCTTCCGATTACCATCACAGATCCACACGTCCACGACCGGATGGAAGCTACACGCAAGCTCCCGGGCATCAGTGCACTTTGAATATTGGACAAGCAATACCTGGTCCGTATGCTAGTCACCAGGCAGGCCTCTCCTCCCGAGAAGGGACAATTCCTTACCACATCACTGATAATCGTGCTGCGGCTGCCGCTATCGACTTGGAAGCTGACATTCGAAACCGAACAGATCTGAACCTTCATCAACGCGATCGTACTCCTGAACCCTATGTTCTCGAAGACCTGGAGCCAAGGTGGCGAGGTATGGACCGTTGACCGCGCCTGGGCCATCCTTGCATTGTGGAATCCAACCACACCTTGGCCCAGCATGCTTAGAATGTCCAAATGGCAGACATCCCGACCATGATTTGTCAAATGATTCGTGAAAGTCAAGGTCTCTCCAATGACGACTGGGGAATCTCCCGGAGTCATACACCCTTTACTAATGACATCCTTTATGCTGAACTGCTTCGTCGATTCAGAATGCCAAGTTTACCTGTTTATGAAGGGAGTTCAGACCCTAACCAGCACATTTTGAAGTATGAATGGCTTATGAATGCCACACGAGTTGACGATGCAGTCAAATGCAGAAGTTTTCCAATTTCTCTAGGGGGCTAGCGACTATGTGGTTTACTCGCTTGCCACCCCAATCCATTTCATGCTTTGATCAGTTAGCTACGAAATTCGTCGAACAGTTTCATATGCACGTTTTAAGACCTAAGGATGTGAACACCTTATCTAGCGTCACTCAAGCTCCTGGAGAGACGCTCAGAGTTTATCTGGAAAGATTCCATTCCGCTTGTGCGGAGATTAGTAACCCTAATGATAATTCCATATTGATGGCATTGACTAAAGGAATCGATCCTGATTCTGAATTTGGCAACTGGTTGGCTAGGAAACCCCCTGCGTCATTGGACCGTTTCTGTTCCAAGGCAGCCCAGTTCTTGAGGAGGGAAGATGCAAAACAATCTAGGAAGAAGGATGATGCAGGGCCCAATGTAGAAGGGATTCAGAGCAATGTCACTGTGAAACAAACCGGTGAGAGTTTCGGAAACGTACAGTTGAATATACAGAATAAGCAGGATCAGCAGAAAGGCGATGGAAATCAGGGTAAGAAGCGGGATCAAAATCGCGGACCGCGACGTAGAGCTCCCATTTTTGACACATATACTCCTTTGAATACATCCCTGGAGAATGTGTACTTGCAAACCTGTAATATTGGCCAATATAAGAAGCCTGCTTCGAAGTAGTCATCCGAAAAGCAGATTCAATCTGGAAAATTCTGTAGATTCCATGATTAATATGGTTAGAATACCAATGAATGTCGCCATTTATAGGATATCATTGAGAAGTTAATTCGAGATAGGAAATTGGAACAATTTTTTCAGGCCCCGCAAGCTAGAGGTGCGGGCCCATCAAATCAGAATCAAGTACCGAATCAGGCTAAGCCGGAGGAACCCGCGCGTAGTGGCGGGAGGTTAGTGATTAACATAGTTAGTGGTGGTCCTCATCCAGTGGATCGGAGCTGGAGGGAAATGGAGTCGTATGCCAGTTCGATTAGACATGCGGACTTCGAGTGTTGCAGTAATCGGGGCTCCGGCTAAATAACAGAAGACAATGACAGACGACATCGTTTTCTGAGACAGAGATGTCGATAGAGTCAAAGCCCCTACCATTGATCCACTAGTCATTTCACCTTAGATAGGTCCTGCTTGGATGAAGAGGATCTTAGTGGACAGTGGAAGCTCAATGAATATACTTTTTAAGTGAGCGTATGACCAAATGAAAATGGAAGCAAAGGACCTGAAGCAGTGTCAATCCCGTATACATGGTTTCAATGGAAGTGCGACTATACCCTCTGGAATGGTAGAATTACCCGTGGAGTTAGAGGTTGAAGAACGCCGAAGAGTCCGGATGTTGTAGTTTATTGCGTTGGATATTAATTTGTCGTACAATGCTTTCTTGGGCCGACCGACCCTAGTTGAATTTAGGGAAGCTATTGCCCTTTGGTGTTTAACTTTAAAATTTCCCACTAACAACGGGGTTGGAGTAGTTCAGGGAGATCAGGCGGCTGGATGCGCCTGTTATGTTGCTGAGCTGTGGGAGGCGCAGCGAAAAGAGTAGGGCAAGGACGTTGAGGAATCTCTCTGCGTCGTTTTACCGACAATTGACAGCTAACACCTGGGCCTAGGTCTGGGCGCCATAACCAATTCCCAAAAGATCTTGATCCAAGAGACGATGATAATGAAGAGGAAGTCAAAGACAGCCAGGCTTCCCCGGTAGAGTTGACGATCGATGTTCCGATCAATGATGGTGATGACTCCAGAATGATAAAGATCGGGTCTCAACTAAGCCAACAAATGAAAGAAGAATTGGTTGAATTTCTCTAGGCAAACCTCGACGTGTTCGCCTGGACACACTCAGACATGTGTGGGATCTCGTCGGACATTGTGAGCCATACATTGAATATTGACCCACGGCATGTCCCGGTCAAGCAGAAGAGGTGCGGTATGGATCCGGAGAGATTTGCCGCCCTAAAAGAAGAGGTGGATAAACTCAAGACGAACGGGTTTATCCGAGATGCATTATATCCAGAATGGGTATCCAACCCAATGCTTGTCAGAAAACTAAACGGGAAATGGAGAACTTGTGTGGACTACTCGGATCTAAATAAAGCATGCCCTAAAGATAGTTTCCCACTTCCTAGAATTGATCAGCTTGTAGATTCAACGGCTGGACACGAGCTCTTGTCTTTTATGGATGCATATTCCGGCTACAATCACATACCTATGCACCTACCCGATCAAGAGCATACCAGCTTTGTCACTGATCTCAGACTCTATTGTTACAAAGTGATGCCGTTCGGACTTAAAAAAGCCGGGGCAACCTATCAAAGACTTGTCAATCGAATGTTTGCCAGCCAGATCGGGAAAACTATGGAGGTGTACATGGATGATATGCTTGTAAAGTCATGACTCTCCATCAATCACTTCAAAGACCTTGAAATAATGTTCAACATCCTCCGAGAATACCGAATGAAGCTCAACCCGTTGAAGTGTCACTTCAGAGTCGCCTCCAGAATGTTCCTTGAATTCATTGTCAATGCTCGAGGAATTGAAGCCAATCCCAAGAAGATCTGGGCGATTCGAAATCTCGAAACTCCCAGAACTATAATGCAAGTGCAAAGCCTCAACGGGAAGGTAGCAGCATTAAACAGGTTCATCTCCAAATCCACCGACAAATGTATTCCCTTCTTCGACCTGATTAGGAAAGGAAAGCGGAACTTTGAATGGACTGAGGAGTGTGAGGGCGCATTCCGAGCATTGGTTCAACACCTATCTATGCCACCTATTCTGTCAAAGCCGATTGATCATGAGAAACTATATACCTATCCATTGCTCAGGCGTTGGAGTTGTACTTGAAACCCCAGAAGGTCGATCCATATGTTATGCTTTGAAGTTTGATTTCCGTGCGACCAATAACGAGGCCGAATACAAAGCTTTACTTGCCGGACTCAGACTCGCCAAAGACTTGAAAATTATTGCTGTGGAAATTTACTACGATTCGCAATTGGTTGTATGTCAAGTTCGGGGAGAATACCAAGCTAGAGACCCAAGGTTGGCTGCTTATCTTGCTAGGGTCCACGAAGTATTGAATCAGTTCAATTATTATGCCATCTAATGCACACCCCGAGATCATAACCAGAAGGCCGATTCTTTAGCAAAACAGGCTAACACCCGTGAAGCACAGCAAATGGGACTTGTCCCTGTTGAGACACTTACTTCTTCGAGTATTGATCAGATGGAGACAGACTGGGTTCATGAAGCCACATGAGAAAGATTCATGGATGACCCCTTTCAGAAACTATCTCGAGCATGGAACTTTGCCCGAGTGTAGAAGTGAGAAAAGACAAGTTCTTCGGAAAGCTTCACGATTCATTATCCAAAATGGAGTCATGTATGGAAAAGGATACTCTATTTCTTTACTCCGGTGTATTACCCATGACAAAATCAAACGAGTATTACATGATGTGCACGAGGAAGAATGTGGCGATCACACTTGGAGGCAAGCCCTTGCTAAGAAGATACTCCGTTATGGGTATTATTGGCGACTGTAAATCGGGATGCATTAGACTATGCTAAGAAGTGTGACAGATGTCAGAAACATGCTCGGATACTAAGAGCCCCACCTACTGAAATTACTCAAATGGTCAGTCCATGGCCGTTCGCCACGTGGGGCATCATTATAATTGGATCTTTACCTCTAGCTAAAGGTGGTGCGAAGTACGCCAATGTTGCAGTTGACTACTTTACCAAATGGGTGGAAGCTGAGGCCCTTGCTACTATCACGACGAAGAAAGTAATCAACTTTGTTGTCCGCAACATCATCTGTCACTTTGGCCTCCCACATACCATTATCACTGACAATGGAGCTCAATTCGACAGTGTCGAGTTTAAGGACTTCTGTCAACGTTTCCACATTCAGAAGAAGTTCTCAGAAGTTGCTCACCCTCAAGCGAATGGACATGTCGAAGCTGTTAACAAAATTATCAAATCCATTCTGAAAAAGCGACTGGAAAAGGCCGAAGGCAAATGGGTCGATGAGCTTCCCATGGCCCTACGGGCAAATCGAACTACCCACAAGTCCACGACCGGCCACACTCCATTTTCACTTTTTTACAGCTCGGAAGCCGTCATTCCGGTCAAACTGGAAGTACCTTCTCATCGTGTGACTTACTATGATCCGAAGACAAATGATATATTGTTGGCTGAATATCTGGACTTATTAGATGAGAAGCGTGAAGAGGCTGATTTGAGGGCAGCCGCACACCGAAGTCGAGTCGTTCGATTGTACAATGCAAAGTTCCGACCCCGAACCTTTGAACTTGGTGATCTCCTGTTCAAGAGAATTTATCCTGTCCCTTTGCATATGAAGCCAACGTGGGAAGGACCGTATATTATTGAATGAAGACTCGGAGACGGGACATTCAAACTATCAACCGTCGATGGTCTCACTTTGCCAAGAGCTTGGAACAACGAAAGTCTTCGTCGCTACTACACATAACATGCTTTGTTTATTCATTTAGTATGCTTTTCATTTGCAATTAGTTTATGCATTTCGAAATTTGAACTTGTAATAAGGCAACTGACTTTGCCGTACTTTCTTATTTCAGCAATAAAATGCAATCTCTTCGAGCAAAAGTAGTAATTCTTGAAATGCATCATGCGACCATCACGATGCACGGAGAGCTAAGTTTTATCCTATGGTGGGACTTTTTCAAATAGGGAGTGGCTGTGATATGACCGGTCACTCACTAAGTGAAACCCGAGCTCGGGGGCAAACTACCACACTGAAGCCAAAAAGTATTGATACACGACAATCCTCTAACTAACTCCAGCTCCCAGAGTGCGAGCTAGAGTATAAACTTACAAACGTGGGTTCGAGGAGGGTGAATCCGTCCACCCACGACTTCGCCCATGTACCACCAAAGCTCGAGGAGGGTGGACCCGTCCATCTAACGACCTTGCTCTCCACATTCACAAGATCGAGGAGGGTGGTTCCGTCCACCTACGACTTCGCTTGTTTACATAGGGTGGATGTGACCCGACCATCCACGATCCTGATAAATTTATCGCTCCCAGAGTGCGAACGAGATCTCAAAAATTTAAAACAGATGTGATCGACCGTCTGTTAGCTAACTTCGGATTCCCAGAGTGCGAACTGGAGTATAAACATTGATTGGACGTGAACCAACCGCTCACCATATAACTCTAAGTCCCCAGAGCGCGAACTGGGGTATAAGCATCAATTTGGCATGAACTGAAACAAAGAATCCCTATAAGCAGGGGCCAAACTTGCATCTATACACGGCTTATAGAAACAAAGAAAAAGTAACTCCACCATTTGGCCCTTGCTTATAGTACACTAGCTTTTCCAGCTTTGGGTAGTTCTTCTCTGCCACCGTCAATCGCTTGCTAATGTAATACACCAGCCTCTGGATTTGATACTCCTCATGTACAAGTGCAGCGCTCATAGAATGCACCGACACTGCTAGATAAACAAACAAGTCATCATCTTCCATCGGCTTAGATAGGATGGGAGGCCTTTCCAAATTATCTGCTACAACTTGGAGAGCATCTGTACATTCCTATGTCCAAGCAAATTTCCACTTCCCATTCTTGATGACGTCAAAAAAGGGATACACTTGTCGGTGTCTCTAGAGATGAAGCGACACAACACAGCCACCCTACCGTTCAAACTATGAACTTCATTGATTGACTTCAAGGCTTTTATGTCTCTCAAAGCTAGAATCTTCTTCAGATTGGCTTTTATGCCTCTCAAGTTCACTATGAAACCTAAGAAATTCCCAAATGCAACCCCAAATGAACTTTAGCGGATTGCGCTTCATACCATATTATGAGGCACGACGAACATCTCTGCCAAATCATCAACATGGCTCGTAGATCATTATGACTTATCAAGCATATTGTCCACATAGACTCCTATTGAACGCCCAATTTATTCCTTAAACATTGAACTCACTAACCTCTGGTAAGTTGCTCCGGTAATTTTCAAATAAAAAGGCATGACAAGATAACAATACAGTCCCAGTTCAGTTTTAAAGCTAGTGTGTTCTTGATCTGGGATGTGCATTGGAATCTGGTTGTAGCCAGAGTAAGCATACATGAATGATAACAGTTCGTGTCCGGTGGTCAAATCAACTAATTGATCGATTTTAGAGGGTGGAAAGCTGTCTTTTGGACATGCCTTATTCAAATCGGAATAGTAAACACATGTTCTCCACTTCCCGTTGGACTTTTTCACCAGTACTGGATTAGATACCCATTTTAGTACAGAGCATCATAGATGAAGTCGTTGTTCCTCAGCTTATCCACCTCTTCTTTCAATGTAGCGAATCTGTCCAAACCTAGGCTGTAGCATTTCTATTTCATTGGAATACATTTTGGACTCACATTTAATCCGTGGCATGTTATCTCCGACGATATTCCACACATGTCGAAATGCATCTAGGTGAACACATCAGGATCGTCCAAAGAAAACTAGTCAATTCTTTCATTATCTTTAAGTCGAGTTTAGAGCCGATCTTTAGGGCCCATGTAGGATCATCCTGACTAACTGAGATGTTGATCGTCAATTCCGCATGAGCCTCTTTTCTAGGATCCATATCCTTATGAAACCGACCGTGCTTCCCGAGCCAGTGTTCAGGTGGTGGTTGCTATACATCCAAAGATTTGAAACAATGAGCCTTCTCTACATCATTTCTTTCTCACATTGCCTTGCCTCTTTCAGCTCTACGACCTAACATTCACGTCCAAGCCCCTGGTCTCCCTACACAACTCCCACTCCATTCTTCGTCGGGAATTTCATCATTAAGCATCATGGAGCGATAGCTTCTCGAAAATAAGCTAGGGCCGGTCGGCTTAGGAATGCATTGTAGGCCGAGAAAATGCCTAACATAATGAATGTTACAACCCGCACTCTCTTGCAGTTACCTTTTGTTGATTCAAGAGTTTTGATTCATGACACAAGCTTTAGAGATTATACGAAAGCGACAAAAAGGAGAATAACCATATATTGCACACTACAAAGGAGACAAGACTACAATCTAGATATTAGTATATTTCATTGAGTCTTAGAATACTGTTAAAATCATTCCTCAAGTAGTCACACATACACACAAGAAACAATTTATATTAAAATGTGTTCACTGTGCAAATAACACCAGGACAGCCGACCGACCAGGATCCTCGGTCGACCGACCCTGTGTTATGTGCATGGCTACACTCTGTTTTGAACGAATTTTAATTTCAGCTGACCGGCCAGAATTTTCAGTCGACCGACCAGAGAATAACGGCTAGTTTACTGAAGAGACGCGATCATTTCATGAAGAGGAATGTCCTCTGTTTCAAGAGGTATGGACACAACTGTTGACTGAAACTCTTCACGAAAGATTATAACTCATCTACAACTATATAAACATATTCAATTCACTTCTACAATCACCGATTCTTGTTTATATTTCTGAAATCTATTCTCTATTCATTTCTGCAAATAAAAGCTTTCATTCTAAATTATTATCACTAGAATCCTTGTTTTAATTTATATACTTCGATTCTACGTGATTATCTTCCTTCTAAATCTTCACACACATATATACTCTTGAGGATTTGATTATAGGAAAGTTGTACTATATAAAGACAATCAGTGTTATTTAGAACACATTCGTCAACAAACAATTTATATTAGGCTGAAGTCCTCTTCGGTTGTTGAGGCGGAAAAATTCCTGTTCGGCTGCTCAGGTGTCATATACCTATTCCTCCGGGTTAAGTGAGGGGTTTAGTTTAAATCCAGAGGGTATTCTAGGACTGGACGTAGAACGGGAAGTTCAAACCAGTATAAAAATTCCTGGTGTGCTTACTTTAAGTTTTATTTTACCATTATTACCAGTTTCCGCATTTATATACCATATTACACGACCCTTAGTACTACACGTACACTTTCATTTGGTATAAGAGGGAGGTTATCCTATAACCATCAAAAAGTTATTTGATATTTATTTCTAGTAATATGGCAACCACAAAAATTAACGATGTTAACACTCACACTAATTCTAGTTTCACAGAAGGTCAATCGACTTCACGACCTCCACTTTTCAATGGTATAAATTACAATTATTGGTCAACTAGAATGAGAATCTATATGCAATCAAGTGGATTTGATATCTGGAATATTATACAAAGTGAATACACAACTCCTACTGGAGAATACTCAACTTGGAGTAACACACAAAATCTAGATGCTACATCAAATGCTAAGGCTATGAATATTTTGTTTTGTGCATTAGATAGAAATGAGTTCAATAGAGTTAGCATGTGCACTTCCGGTTATGAAATTTGGAGAACTCTTAAAGTTTCACATGAAGGAACGAACAAAGTTAAATTAAGCAAAATTTCTATGTTGAAACATCAATTTGAAAATTTTAAAATGAGGCCAAATGAATCTATAAATGACATGTACTCCAGATTTCAGGATATTTATCATGCTTTATTATCATTAGAACAAAAGTTTACTGATTTTGATGTTGTTACAAAAATCTTAAATTCTTTAACGGACGAATGGGAACTAAAAGTCCTAGCTATTGAAGAAGCAACTGATTTGTCAACATTAAAACCAGAAGAATTAATAGGTAATTTAATGTCCTACGAAGTAAATTTGGCGGCAAAACGAAATGGTGCACAAGAAAAGAAAAATGTGGCATTCCAAGCAGAAAAAGATGATTTCGACTCAGATAATGAAGATATGGCGATGATCGCTAAAAATTTCAAAAAGTTTTTGAAATTCAACAGAAACAAATTCAAGGGAAACAAAAGTAATTCCAACAACAATTCCAATAGCATCAAACCATCATCTTCAACAATGGAATGTTATGAATGTCATAAGAAAGGACATATGAAGAAGGATTGTCCAGATCGTAAAAAGAATAACTTCAAGAAGGATAAAACCAAACGAAAAGCTTTTTCAGTCACTTGGGACGACACTGACTCATCATCCTCATCAGAGAGTGAAAGTGATAATGAACAAGCAAATGTATGCTTCATGGCTTCGTCAGACGATGAAGTAACTTTACTTTTGAAGATTTAATTGAAATAAATTCTGAATTAGTAAATTTAACAAAACAACTTAAAAAGAAAAATAAGGAGTTGCAAAGAAAGTTAGATAGAACAGTTTTAGAAGGAGATATGTTGAAAGATGAAAAGATAATATTGGAAGAAGAACTTGAAATTTCTCAACAATCGAATTCTAACTTATTTTCTAAAATTACGTCAATATCTGAAGAACTAGAAATTCAGAAAAATAAAAATGATGTTTTACTTTTCGAAAATAATAGTTTGAAATCTAAGATTAAGGATTTAGAGTTAGAAAAATCTAGTATTAAAATAAAATTTGATGATATTTCTAAAAATGTTTCTAATTTCAATAAAGGAAGAGAAAATCTTTCTAGTATACTAGAAAACTCTCAATCCTCTAACAATAAATCTGGACTAGGATTTAAGAAACAAAATAATTTTGCTAAAAATAGGATTAATAATAAAATTAAGAAAGATATTAAGAAAACAGTTTATTCAAATACTAAAACCATTAAGATATGGATTCCAAAAACAAATAATGTATTGATAAGGAATAAACATATCGAAATGTTTATGGAAACTGTTCATAATAACAAAAATTATGTTTATAAAGGGAATTCTGAACCCATATGGGTTTGGCTTCCTAAGATCTAACTCTTAGGACCCTAAAAAGATTGGGTACCAACTTTTTATAAACTTTTTGCAGGTACCACATAAGAAGAGAGGAAAATGGATTTTAGATAGCGGTTGCTCAAAACACATGACTGGAAACAAAGAAATGTTGTCAAACATTATATACTTAAATGGAGGAGCAGTCACCTTTGGAGATAACTCAAAAGGTTATATCATTGGGAAAGGCAATGTCAATAGCAACGATACCTCTAATTTACCTCTCATTACTGATGTTTTATTAGTTAAAAATTTAAAACATAATTTATTAAGTATTAGTCAACTATGCGATAAAGGTTTTAATATAACTTTATCAGAAAATAAATGTAAATTTTTTTGATAAAAATCATAACACCATTTTCGAAGGAAAAAGAGATAAAAACATTTATATCTTAAATATGAATGTTAATAATAATTCAAATTTGTGTCTAGTGGCTAAAGAAAATGATTTTTGTCTTTGGCACAAAAGATTTTGTCACATCAATTTTAATACTATCAACAAACTAGCTAAAAGTAAATTAGTTAAAGGTTTACCCAATATAAAATTCGAAACTAATATATTTTGTGATGCATGTAAATTAGGAAAATTAACAAAATCTTCATTTAAATCAAAGAAAGTAATATCTACAGAACAACCACTTGAACTTTTACACATGGATCTTTTTGGTCCAACTCAAGTGCAGTCTATTAATCATAATAGATATGTATTTGTTATTGTAGATGATTTCTCTAGATATACTTGGATTTTCTTTTTGAAAAATAAAAGTGATACTTTTGATAATTTTAAAGTTTTTGTTAAAAGAATTCAAAATATTAAAACTTTGACAATTAAGAATATAAGAAGTGATCATGGAGGTGAATTTGAAAATGAAGATTTTGAACAATTTTGTAACAAGAAAGGTATTAACCATAATTTTTCGTTTCCTAGAACACCACAACAAAATGGAGTTGTAGAAAGGAAAAATAGAACGTTACAAGAATGTGCAAGAACTTTACTAAATGGAATAACTTTATCGAAACACTTTTGGGCAGAAGCTGTGGCTACTGCTTGTTATGTATTGAATCGTGTTTCTATTCGACCATTAACTAAGTATACTCCATATGAACTTCTAAATGGAAGAAAACCAAATATTGCATATCTTAAAGTTTTTGGTTCTAAATGTTTTATTTTAAATACTAAAGATCAACTAGGCAAATTCGATCCAAAATTCGATGAAGGAATATTCGTTGGATATTCGGAACGAAGCAAGGCTTATCGAATCTATAATAAACGAACTCAAATTATTGAAGAAAGCTTACATGTTTCTTTCAACGAAAATTTTAAAAATATAAATCCAATTGCTACTATTGATTCTGATGATGAAACTACTCAGAATGAAAATAGTAATACAAATGAAAATTTTGATATTCATGAAACCAATAAAAACGTTACTCCTAATATAATAAAATCTCCACCTAGAATTTTAAGAGATCATCCTGTGCAAAATATAATTGGAGAAGTTAATACGAATGTTAAAACCAGACATCAACTAAATCAAGTTGGTCATGTAGCTTTTCTCTCTAACATAGAACCTAAGAATATAAAAGAAGCTTCAACTGATGACTACTGGATTCTTGCATTGCAAGAAGAACTAAATCAATTCGAACGAAACGAAGTTTGGGAACTCGTTCCTAGACCCAGTGATCAATCAGTCATCGGTACTAAATGGGTTTTCAAAAATAAAGCAGAAGAACTAGGAAATATAACGAGGAATAAAGCTAGATTAGTTGCACAAGGATATAATCAAGAAGAAGGAATTGATTACGAAGAGACGTTTGCTCCGGTCGCCCGACTTGAAGCAATACGAATATTATTAGCTTACGCGTATTTTCATAATTTTAAACTGTATCAAATGGATGTTAAAAGTGCATTTTTAAATGGATTCATAAAAGAAAATGTTTTTGTTGAACAACCACCTTTGTTTAATCATGAAAAATTTCCGGATCATGTATATAAACTCAAAAAGGCGTTATACGGTTTAAAACAAGCACCACGTGCTTGGTATGATTGTCTTAAAGGCTATTTATTAGAATCTGGTTTTGAAATCGGTAAAGTAGATCAAACGCTTTTTATTAAGAAAACTAATAAAGATATTTTAATAATTCAAATATATGTTGACGATATTATTTTCGGCTCGACAAATGAAAAACTATGTCAAGAATTTTCAACTATAATGACGAATGAATTTGAAATGTCTCATATGGGAGAATTGTCATATTTTCTTGGATTACAAATTAAACAAATTGAAAATGGAATTTTTATTAATCAAGAAAAATATTGTTATAATTTAATCAAACGTTTTGGTCTGGAAAACACTGCTGCCAAACCAACTCCTATGAGCACAACAATTCATCTCGATAGAGATGAAGATGGAAAAAGTGTTGATCAGAAGCTATATCGTAGTATGATAGGATCTTTACTTTATTTAACAGCAAGTCGACCCGATATTATGATGAGTGTTTGTTTATGTGCTCGATTTCAAGCAAATCCCAAAGAATCACATATGAGAGCAGTTAAACGCATTATTCATTATTTAACTAAAACCAAAGATTTCGGACTATTTTATCCAAAAGAATGTCCTTTCGAATTAGTTTCCTATAGTGATGCTGATTTTGGAAGAAGTCGGACGGATCGAAAAAGTACGAGCGGAACGTGTCATTTCATTGGACGTTCCTTAGTCTCTTGGTTAAGTAAGAAACAAAACTGTGTTTCTTTATCAACGTGTGAAGCAGAATATATATCTGCTGCTTTGGCATGTGCACAAGTCATATATATGCAACAAACACTACAAGATTTTAATTGTCATCTTAAAAAATCATTAATTTATTGTGATAATACTAGTGCAATAAATCTTTCTAAAAATCCGGTCAATCACTCACGAACAAAACACATTGATATTCGTCATCACTTTCTTCGTGATTGTTTGGAAAAAGGATTAATAAATTTAGAATTTATCAACACTGAAAATCAAATAGCTGACATTTTTACTAAACCGCTAAATGAAAATATTTTTATAAAACTAAGACGTGATTTAGGTATAATGTCGTTTAAAGATTTATGAATAAAAATATGCAAAAATATCGAAAAACAAAAATTATTTTATTTCTGACCAAAGCGGAACTCGAACTCATGACCTCTGACTTATTTGTTAGATATTGTATTATAGCTACTTGAGCTATGGGTGTTTCTTGTTTCAGTTCTATTTACAATCTGTACCATTAACTTTAATTTCAGAAACAAACTATTTTTAGCTCTAAAGCTTATATATCATACAATTACAAACAGTTTTGCTTTAAAGTTCTGTGATTAAAATTAAAATTTGTTTTAAAACCACTAATTTTTTAGAAAATAGATGGTTATATATATGTACTATGTTTATTGATTAGAACATATACTACAAAAAAATTTTACAAAACAAAACTTGAAAATATGTCTTCAAAAAATGATTACTATAACTCTGAAAATTCTCATCTTTCATACACATCTCCGGACGACGATTGTTCTGATCGCATCCCCGAAAATGGTCCCTATCCTACTTTTCCAATGCCTAACCATGTTCTAGACTTCTCCTCTCCAGATAAAGACCCCCGACACGGGTGGAAACCATGGGAAGACTCCCATACAGGCTATACACCTGAAAAGAAGAATGGGAAGAATACAATGGTAGTATCTCCATCAACCAAACAAAAAATTAATGAAATACATCACTACCAACAACAGCAAATGAATATGCAACGGGAACTCTACTACGAACAAAAAGTCACGGCAAGACGTTTAAGTTTTCTTGAAAAAATTGCCATGAAAATTTGTTCATCTAAGAAGGATGACGTTGCTGAACCTTCTTACAGATCTCCATCACCTTCAAACCCCGTTCAAACTCCAATAGCTCCAAGATGGTCACCAATAGAAAATGTTCCGTCTCCAAACTCATGGGAACGTAGATGCTGATGAACCATGGCTATAATTTAATATATATATGTTATTATTTTCAATAAGATGTATAGATATAAATGATGTAATAATATAATTTATATTTCTATAATTTTTTGTTGAAAAACAGCAGAAATTTGTTTGTTCACATGCCTCGGTCGACCGGAGAGCCTGAGTCGGTCAGCCGAAGCTATCCCGAGAAGTTTTAAAAAAACATATTTCTGCCAGGTCGGTCGACCGAACCCCCTGAGTCGGTCAGCCGAACCTGTATCCCAAAAAGCAACTATAACATTTTTTTTGAGTCGGTCAACCGAGTACCCTGCACCGGTCGACCGAAGCTCTTCCTGAAAGATTAAGCACTAACCTGAAACTCAAGTCGGTCGACCGACCCAGGTAACTCAGCCGACCGAGCGTGCTATCTGTTGCAATATTCTATATATTTTAACCCACCCACTCACCTTTTCCATCTCACCTCTTCACTTTTACTCTCCCAAATCAGATTTTAACCCTAGCCCCCATTACAATCTTCTCAAATCTCTTCAAATTCTTCAAACAAAAATGGCCCCTAAGAAGAAATCTAAGACTAATGCTGGCTCATCTTCATCAACTCATGTAGACTCTCAAATTGCTTCTTGGCTAGTAAGTGACAAAGCTTTAGAAAGATGGATAAGGCTTCAAGATGCCAAAATCTTTGAGGAATCGTTTATAAGCTATCCTGATTTTACCTCTTACGGTATTGAAAATGCCGCCCTTGAAAGTGGTCTTGATACATTTCTTGACCATAGGAAAAATAACTTGAAAATTAATCATATAACGGTCAAGTTATTTCTAGCAAATCTCAACCTTGTAAATCCACCGAGAAACACTGAAAATTGTATTTGGACATCGGTTTGTGGCACTTCGATTTTTCTTTCCATTGATCGAATTAACCACATTTTAAATGCTCGACCGGGTGGAATTTCATTACATGATGTAGATTGTAATATATCAACACGTGACTAAATAAGCCATCTATTTTTCGAAGATGATGCATCAGATTTTAGATTAACATCGGCGCTTAGACCAAAAGCTCGACTCCTACATCGATTCATGATGAAATCCTTAGTTCCTAGAGGTGGTTCATATCATCTCGTATATCCTGAAAACTTAAAAGCATTGTATGCTATTTGTAGGAAAATACGAGTTAATTGGTCACAACTTCTTATGGATGAATTTCTCACTTTTAACCAAGGAAAGATGCTTCATATCTATTATGGAGAATATATAATGAGATTGATAAATAGTTTCGTCATCAATGCTCCAAAATCCGAAATCTCTAAAGTTCATATGTTTGATTCACGGACCATAAAGTTAATGAAATTACCTGATGTTCCACCTCGATTTATCAGATTTGAGCAATGGAGTAATACTCCGAGAGAACAACTGCGTCGTAGCTATTCTACACCTCAACCGTCTACTCATGCTACGGAACATATAACCCGCCAATCCTCAATTCAACGACCAACTCCCGGAATGAGTACGGAAGCGGCCATTGACATTTTGGCACAAAACCAAATAGCCTTGGATAGCCGGCTACGAAAAATTGATGGACGTTTCAAGAAGATCAAGGGCTTTTTCGTAAATTTATGGGACGCCTTATCATGTACTTTCGTAGCCGGTGCTTCATTTGTTGCTCCCGAAAAAAGACTAGCGCCAAATTTCTCTTGGTCTACATCCGATAACACAAGTTCCAGCACATCGACAACTCACGTTCCTCACACTCAAAGACGTGGAAAGGAACAGGTTCCTCCGGAAGAAAATATTCGTCCAGAATTTTGGGATTCTGATGATGATGAAGAGTAACCATATGTTTGCACTTTCAAGTATTATTTATGAACAATATGCCTATCGTTAGATGTTGTGAAACTATGAAAGTATTTCTATCTTGTTTAAACTATGTAATATTTAAAACTTGTTGTTCTCTTACTGGTGTTTACATGTTCCATAATTTTTAATATTACATCTAATAAGTATTCCTTTTTGTCAATGACAAAGGGGGAGAAATATATGAAAGCTAACATATTTCTTGCAGAAAAGTCACTATATATTCAGGGGGAGAAGTATAATATAGATAAGTCCTACTTTGTCATATAAGTATTGTCATCAATCAAAAAGGGGGAGAATGTTGATTCAAAAGTTTTGATTCATGACACAAGCTTCAGAGATTATACGAAAGCGACAAAAAGGAGAATAACCATATATTGCACACTACAAAGGAGACAAGACTACAATCTAGATATTAGTATATTTCATTGAGTCTTAGAATACTATTAAAATCATTCCTCAAGTAGTCACACATACACACAAGAAACAATTTATATTAAAATGTGTTCACTGTGCAAATAACACCAGGACGACCGACTGACCAGGATCCACGGTCGACCGACCCTGTGTTATGTGCACGATTACACTCTGTTTTAAACGAATTTTAATTTCAGCTGACCGGCCAGAATTTTCAGTCGACCGACCAGAGAATAACGGCTAGTTTACTGAAGAGATGCGATCATTTCATGAAGAGGAATGTCCTCTGTTTCAAGAGGTATGGCCACAACTGTTGACTGAAACTCTTCACGAAAGATTATAACTCTTCTACAACTATATAAACATATTCAATTCACTTCTACAATCACCGATTCTTGTTTATATTTCTGAAATCTATTCTCTATTCATTTCTGCAAATAAAAGCTTTCATTCTAAATTATTATCACTGGAATCCTTGTTTTAATTTATATACTTCGATTCTACGTGATTATCTTCCTTCTAAATCTTCACACACATATATACTCTTGAGGATTTGATTATAGGGAAGTTGTACTATATAAAGACAATCAGTGTTATTTAGAACACATTCGTCAACAAACAATTTATATTAGGATGAAGTCCACTTCGGTTGTTGAGGCGGAAAAATTCCTGTTCGGCTGCTCAGGTGTCGTATACCTATTCCTCCGGGTTAAGTGAGGGGTTTAGTTTAAATCCAGAGGGTATTCTGGGACTGGACGTAGAACGGGAAGTTCGAACCAGTATATTCCTAGTGTGCTTACTTTAAGTTTTATTTTACCGTTATTACCAGTTTCCGCATTTATATACCATATTACACGATCCTTAGTACTACATGTACACTTTCACCTTTTACTAATACCATCGGTAGGTCTTTACCTATGCTAGCAAAAGCACTACCAGGGCACCGTGAAGCGCCGTTTAGGAGCTATTTCATAATTTCAGTGCTCTGCTTTTTTGCTTTGACGCTTTATTCCGCCCCGTATCTAAGGCACCATTTATTTTTGGGCACTATGAAAATAGTCGTTTTTGGTATAATTTTTTTAGTTCGACCAAAATAAATATAATCATGGTAAAAATACTCTATTATTTTGTTTATTTATTGATGCTTTTCATCTTTTGATATAATTTCAAAGTTAATTTACTTTATATATTTCATTTCAAAATATATAGAAAATCATTCAGTAATTATTCCTTTTTATAATTTAAAATAAGTGTACAATTGTTCTTGTTTTTCAAAGCTTACCGAATTGATTTTCCTATTATTAAAAATAAATATAGAATAATAATTACTCATTAACTTTTCACTTCTTTGAAATTCGATTTTAATGGTTCTTCCATTTAATTTATTATTATATTTATTAATTAAATTATATTTTAAATATTTTTGGAATATAACCTAAAGTAATCTACTACAAATAAAATAATCTAAAATTTTCATAATTATTATGCTATAAATCATGATTACTAAGTATACGAATAATTAGTTATAAATATGGCATAAATTTAATAATGTATAAACTTTATTATGTATAAATTTTATTATGTATCAATTTTATTACTATTGTAAATATAATAATATTTTGTTTTTTTATTACTGATGATAGACTTAAATTTTGTGTATATATGCATAGGTCACTCAAATTACAATAATGAACGATGAATAATCAACACAAATTGAATTTTTCACTATATGTAGTTACTATTTTTATAGTTACTTAATGAAAAATTTATTTATTTCAAATTACATGGAAAACCATATATTTGTCCAGGCTCCGCCTAGATCCGTTAGGAATCTGTAATAACCCAAAATTTGAGCTATAATAATGAATTAACGAATTAATTAAATAATAAAATAAGTTTGTGAAATTTTCAAAATTGAGCTACGGGAGTTGCACCATTGTGTCCGTGGCGGTTTTTTGATAAATTTCCATATATAACTTGTCGAAATCCGAGTCAGTATGGAGAAGATACAAGAGAAATAAGAAATCGAGAAAAAATGAAAAAAAAATAACATGGGGTCAGGTCGACCCAAACCTAGGCCCGGTCGACCCCCAAAGGCCATAGGTTGACCTGTAGGTTGACCCCATAGTAGCTAGGTCGACCCGCCTTGTTTTTGGATGAGGAAGCGTCCAGATTCGAGCCGTATGACGTGTTTTGCAAATTTCTTCAAATCCTGTGCGTTCGTGCTTCCATCCGACGGTTCCTAGCGAGCCGATGATGTGGTTGCACCATATTTAATCTTCAAATCCAACGGCCTGAGATCCCTTAGCTACACTATAAATAAGACCCTAGACCTAGCTATTTTTCTCATTCAGATTTTCTCCCAATTGGGTTCATTGCCTGAGGCTGGACCCTAAAAAGAAATTTTTTCTTGGGAGGACATCTTTTTAATAAAAATATTCTACGCCCTAGAAGTGGATCCTGGAAGGCAAAGGAATAGAGCTAAGGACCATAGGTGAGTGTTTCGTAATTATTTTAGATTTTTAAGTAATTTAAAATAATAGGGTTCTCAATAGTTGTAGTTTTTTTGCAATTTTGAGACAGTTTTTATATAAGTTGGTTACAGTTAGTTTTAAAAGTTCTTTTCAGTTTATTTTATTCAGCTATTTCATTCGGTTATTTATAGTTATTTACAGTTATTTTTATTTATTTGTCTTGTGAATCTTGATTCTGTGATGCTTTAGCTATACCTATAATGCACCACATTCTTTGGTGTGCCCTTTTTGGGTATACTAAAGGGTGTGGGGTGTTTCACTTGGTATCGGAGCCTAAGGTTACAGGATTCCTAAAAACCTGTTTTAAAGGTAAAGTATTTTTCAAAAGTAACATATCTTCAAACTAAAAGTGTTTCTCAGAAAGAAACTCTTATTATAGAAATGGTTTTTAAGTATAAGAGAATTTTTATAAGAGTCCCCTCAAAGTCCAATTCAACCTTCTTTCGATTCTTTCGAGCCTAAATTCTCTTTTCTTTGCATACAATGGTGAACGCCCCAAATCTTCCAGAGGTGTCCAAGTCCCTGGCTGGTTTCGTAGATACCTTCAAGCTACGACACCAAAGGTGCAAGGGCAAGCACCCAATGCAGCACCAGTGGGTGGAGATCTCGTTAATCCACCTGCAGTAGCCAATTTTTCTAAGCTATGCAATGACTTGGCTAATCTAGGAGGCAAGACGTTTTCCGGCATGGAGGATTTCATAGATGCACGAGCTTAGTTAAGGAATACAGAGCAGATATTTGGACTGTTAGGATTGGAAGACCGATAGAGAGTTCAGCTTGCATCTTGGTAGCTGAAGGGAGAAGCTTCTAACTGGTGGGAGATCATAGAGATGGAAGGTAGAGAAATTGGTTGGTTTGGATTTTGAGAAATGTTTGAGATAAAGTTCTTCTCGCAAGCTGAGGAAAGCATGCAATTAGAGAAGTTCATTAGTCTAAAACAAGGGAGTCTTTCGGTGAAAGATTATATAAATCAGTTTAATGAGCTATCGCGGTTTGAAATGAAGCTTGTTAATACACCGCATAAGATGGCCATCAAGTTTGTTAAGGGTTTGAACCAGCCCCTCCAAGGGTTGTTATTGACACATGTACCTATGGGAGCGACATATGAGTCACTTGTGGAGATGACTCTCATGTCAAATGTTGCTAAGAAAGAAGAGGTTAAGGAAGTTCCTAAATTAGACAATTCTAAGAAAGCAGTGGTGGAAGAATAAGAGGGATAAGGACAAGCAGAAAGGAGGTGGACCTCAAAAGCAGATTAAGAAGGGCGGAAAATGTCAAAATTGTGGAATGGTTGGGCATTTCACAAAGGACTATAAGAAGGACACGATGAAGGGGAGGTGTTACAATTGTGGGCAGCCTGGGCACCTTAGTAGAGCTTGTCCTCAGAGGGCAAGGTAGAGAGCAGGAGCACTTACAGCGCAAGTACTGCCTTTGGATGTAGCACCTTCTAGTGGACCGGATCGAGGTAGGATAGTCTATGTAGAATGTTTGATCTCCATTTCGGATTTTCCTATTCAGACTCTTTTTGACTCTGGAGCATCGCATTCTTTCATTTCTAGTTCCTTGGTTGATTGTTTGCACTTAGATATTTCTCTAGTAGTAGACCCTATAGTTTTTCAAACCCAATAGGAGAATCGGCACATTTATCCATGATTTGTAGGGGTTTGAAATTTTTTATACTAGACGTAGAATTTGGTGTGACGCCTATGTATTGGGATTTTTGGAATATGGGATGATTTTGGGGATGGACTGGTTATCCACTTATGGAGCGATATTAAACCGCGAGAGGAGAGTCGTCAGACTCTAGATATGTAGCGGAAGGACTCTCGAGGTTTCTTGCGATTCATAAGGGTCAGTCAGGTTGAGCTTTCTTTATTCCCTTGATTCATTACTAGGAGAGTTAGATTCAGTTCCAGTCGTTAGAGATTTCCCAGATGTTTTTGAAGAGGTTAGGGGACTACCCCCTAAGAGAGGGATCGACTTTAGGATCTATCTAAATGACAATGCTAAGCTAGTGGCATTGTCCATGCTCCTAGGAAGAGGAAGGAAAAGTAAGCAAATTGGTGAGCTATTGGAGAAAGGCTTCATCAGACGGAGCATATCTGAGTGGGGAGCGCCAGTCGTCTTCGCTACAAAGGCGGATGGTTCCCTTCGACTTTGCGTAGACTATAGAGAGTTGAATAAGCTTACGAAGAAGAAACGTTACCCGCTTCCTAGGATAAACGATCTTTTCAATCAGTTGGTTGGCTCTTCAGTATTTTCTCAGCTTAACATAGCCACTGGATTTCATCAGCTTAGGGTTGCTGACGATAGCATCGATAAGACAACATTTAGGACACCCAAGGGATTTTTTCAGCGGTTGGTTATGCCGTTTGGGCTGACCAACGCCCCAGCCTATTTTTTAGATTTGATGAGCCATGTTTTTCGAGATGTCCTAAATAAGTTCATTGTAGTGTTTGTGGATGACATTCTAGTGTTTTCCAAGAGTATGGAAGAGCATGCTATTCACCTTGAGGAGGTTCTTCGTACACTTCGTGTTCATTAGCTGAAAGCAAAATTATCGAAGTGTCACTTTTGGCGTGAGGAGGTGCGTTTCTTGGGGCACGTAGACTCAATAGAGGTTTAGCTGTGGATCCCGCTAAGATAGTAGTAGTACATGATTGGAAGGCCCCCAAGAACGCTACCGAAGTTAGAAGCTTCCTAGGTTTGGCTGGCTATTATAGGAAGTTTATCAGAGATTTTGCTAAGATTTCAGCACCGTTTACTCGCCTCACTAAGAAGAATTCGACATTCGTGTGGGACATAGATTGTAAGGATTCCTTCACGATGCTGAAGAGGTCCCTTACTAGTGCACCAGTGTTAGTTTTACCCGACGGAGTTAAGCCTTTTACAGTATACACTGATGTATGTGGGATGGGTCTTGGAGTAGTATTAATGCAAGAAGTGAGGGTAGTATGTTATGAAGTAGACAGTTGAGAACTCATGAGAAGAACTACCCCACCCATGATTTGGAGTTAGTTTCTATTGTTTTCGCGCTCAAGTCTTGGAGACATTACTTGCTAGGAGAGATGTTCGAGCTTTTCACCGACCATAAATCATTGAAGTACCCATTCTCACAGAAGGGTTCAAACTTGAGGCAGCAGCATTGGATGGAGTTTCTAGCATCATATGACTTTGAGATAGCTTACACCCATGGTAAAGGGAACGTAGTTGCGGATGCGTTAAGTAGGAAGAGAGCAACCCTTAGTCCAATGTTCGTGCAGTGGAAAAGCCTAGAGTTTATTTCCACCTTCGATTTTAAGCCCTCTACGAACATTACCCCAAGATTATTAGCAGCACTTGAGGTTAAGCCTACCCTCATAGATCAGATTGGCTCAAGGCAGCGAGAGGATTAAGAGCTTATGGATATTTTGGATAGGATTAGCAGAGGAGAGGTCTCTAGACATCTCCAACGCCATTCTGATGATAGTAAAGGGTGGCTAAGGAGAGATGGACTTTGTGTCCCCCGCACCAGTAATTTGACGAGAGCAGTTCTAGAAGAAGCACACCATTCTCGAATGACTATTCATTGGGGCGGTGATAAGATGTATAAGGGCATGAAGAGAGTGTTTTACTGGAGCGGCATGAAGAAGGATGTGGCAGAGTTTGTAGCTATGTGTCTTGTGTGCCAAAGAGTTAAGGCGAAGCAGCAAAACCCAGCAGATTGCTTTGACCATTGGATGTACCCGAATGGAAATGGGATAGTGTTTCGATGGACTTCATAGATGGTTTACCCCGATCTAGGAAGGAGAATACCAGTATTTGGGTAATTGTAGATCATTTGACTAAGAGCGCCATTTCATTCCAGTCAAGAGTAAGAGGACATCACCTTATTTGGCATTCTGATATGTTCATGAGATAGTCCGACTTCATGGAGTTCCCTCTAGCATAGTGAGCGATAGAAACCCTATCTTTACTAGCGAGTTTTGGAGAAGCTTACAAGAGGCTTTAGGGATGCAGCTTAGATTGAGTATGGCCTATCACCCCCAAACGGATGGCCAAACGAAGAGAGTTAATAGAGTTCTTGAGGATTTGTTAAGGATGTGCATTCTTGATTTTGGAGGAACTTGGGAGGAGCATCTTTCTTTAGTGGAGTTCGCATATAATAATAGTTTTTAGGCTAGCATTGGGATGGCACCTTTTGAAGCTCTTTATGGAAGACCTTGCAAGTCGCCTTCGTGTTGGTTGGAGTCTACAGAGAGATTGCTACTAGGTCCCCACATGGTTAGAGAAACTTCGAAAAAGATTGATTTGATTAGAAGGAGAATGAATACGGCCCAAGATAGACAGAAATCCTATGTAGATAAGCGAAGAAGGGATATTGAGTTTGAGATAGGAGTTTTGGTTTTCATTAAGGTGTCTCCGCTAAGAAAGGTAGTAAGGTTTGGATCAAGTGGGAAACTTGCTCCCAGATTCGTAGGACCGTTCCTCATTGTGGAAAGGGTAGGGAAGATGGTGTATCGGATAAAGCTACCAGAGAGGCTCGCGGAAGTTCATGATATTTTTCATGTTTCACACTTGAGAAAGTGCTCACATGATTTAGCAGAGGTAGTGAAACCCAACTAACTTGAAGAAGTTGAAGTGGAGAGAGAAGCATCGGTTCGTCGCATACCTACCAAGATCGTTGGACGTGATATCAAGAAGCTTAGGAATAAGGAAGTACCTTTGGTTAAGATGCAGTGGGGAGACAACATTGAGGACGCTACGTGGGAGGTTGAGGAGAAAATACATACCTCTTATCCGCATCTTTTCGACGGTACATCTTGAATTTCCTATTTCCATCTTTAGTATCCTTTGGGAGGGTAGATCTTAGGATTTGACCTATGGATGGTAGGACTGAATGTAAACATGTTACTAGAACATGTTATGTATGATGGACGCTAGTGGTTGCTAGTGATTGCTAGTGGATGCTAATGGATGCATATATACACACTAGGCACTATTATCTCTTAGGGATCGGCCTAACTAGGTCACTAAAACATATGCATATGGATGTGTTGCATTTGCATTTTTATTTTATTTCCATGGTTGCTATAAATGGATGATTATCATATGATTGTTGCATTTGGATGAAGATTGTAGCACGCATATAGAATTATCAGTTATCATTAGGAAATTTGCATTCATTTGGATACACGGCACGAACATGATTGCATTAAATGAGGTCGACTAAATAAGTAGACCGCCTAATCTTTTGCATTAGTTAGGGACATTGACACTACACTATTGCATATAACATAAATTGCACTAGAAAGCTTAAGGACAATGGATGTAATGGATGATGGTTGAATATGTGTTTGTAGAATTTTGATGAAAATATTTATATCATTCTTCTATCCTTGGAGATTTCGGGGAAAAAAATCCTTTAAGGAGGGGAGAATGTAACAACCTAAAATTTGAGCTATAATAATGAATGAAAAAATTAATTAAATAATAAAATAAGTTTGTGAAATTATCAGAATCGAGCTATGGGAGTTGCACCATTGTGTCCACGGCGATTTTCTGATCAATTTCCATATATAACTTGTCGATATCCGAGTCAGTATAGAGAAGATACGAGAGAAATAAGAAATTGAAAATGAAAAAAAAAATTAACAAGGGGTCAGGTCGACCCAAACCTAGGCCAGGTCGACCCTAGGGTCAACCCCCAAAGGCCATTGGTCGACCCCCATAGTAGCTAGGTCGACCCGCCTTGTTTTTGGACGAGGAAGCATCCAGATTCAAGCCGTATGATGTGTTTTGCAATTTTCTTCAAATCCTGTGCGTTCGTGCTTCCATTCGACGGTTCCTAGCGAGCCTATGACATAGTTGAACCAGATTTATTCTTCAAATCCAACTGCCTAAGATCCCTAAGCTGCACTATAAATAAGACCCTAGACCTAGCTATTTTTCTCATTCAGATTTTCTCCAGATTGGGTTCATTAGCTGAGACTAGACCCTAAAAAGAAATTTTTTCTTGGGAGGAGATATTTTTAATAAAAATATTTTATGCCCTAGAAGTGGATCCGGGAAAGCCAAGGAATAGAGCTAAGCACCACAGGTGATTTTTTGTAATTATTTTATATTTTTAAGTAATTTAAAATAATAGGGTTCTCAATAGTTGTAGTTTTTCTGCAATTTTGAGACAGTTTTTATATAAGTTATTTACAGTAAGTTTTTAAAGTTCTTTTCAATCTATTTTATTTAGCTATTTTTATTCAGTTATTTCATTCAATTATTTATAGTTATTTACAATTATTTGTATTTATTTACATCTGTTTTACATTAGAATTTAGCATGTAAATGTTAGTTTCTTTTTATTCCTTTTTACGCGAATAAAATATAAGAATATTAAAAAGAAGTGAATTCGCTAATATGGATTAAATAGAAATAAAAACTAAATTTACAGAAATTAGATGTAAAATAAGAAAGAACTGTAATAAAAAAAAGTTAGACCGAAATAGGAAAATTTGAGACATTTGCAAGCATGTTTATAACTAGTGGTTATAACTAAAAAGATAGAATAGAAGAGTAACAATTATCACATAGGTTATAATTAAGAAGAAAGAACAAAAAAGACTTATTTTAAGATTTAGATTAAGTTAATAAGAAAATATAGCAGAAATTATAGAAGAGGCTTATTTTAAAACTTACACTGAGTTAATAAGCAAACATAGAAGAAGGGCCCGTACCAACAGCATTCCCTTTCAGTCAGGAACTGATGGTCTCATAATAGTTAGGTGAGGCTGGAACACGCTTATGCTAATTAGGTTACATAAGTGGCCAATAGATAGAAGCTCAAATCTGGGGATTTGGGCAAGGGACGCAAACTAGAATTTGTTTGTTAGGACCAGTACCGGCAGCACTCCCTTTTAGACTAGGACTGATGGTCTCACAACACTTAGGTGAGGCTGGGCAGCATTCCCTTTCAGACTAGGACTGATGGTCTCACAACAGTTAGGTGAGGTTGGGCATGCTTTTGCCGAGTAAGGTAAATAAGAGGTCAAAATAGGGGGCGACGGTTAGTGTGTACCGACGATGACCGAGCGTGCGGCATCGATTAGGGTAAATAATTCACTAGTGCGTTCCAAGCGCTAAGAGGTGTCTTTTGCTATGACCAAAAGGATTGGTTCACAGTGGCACAATAGAGATAGAAGGCCGATCAAAGGGTAGAATTAGGATTTCAGCCTAATTAATAGGATTAGGGTTTCAACCTAATAACAGCAATCTAAGACAATTGCAAACAATCACAATCAAAACAAATAGAATTAGAACCAGTATTTTATACCAGTTTTATCTTTTCTGTATTTTCCTTTCATACTAGAACTGTTGCTTAGTCTATTATCTTTATCTTGCTTAAGAATGCTAGTAATTACTTTCACTCACCAGACTTATAGTCTGACCCACTCCACTATTTCCCTTTTTCCCCCATAGGCCAGCAGAATCGAGGACAATAGATTCAGACCGCTTGGAGATATATTCTTGGAAGTTCTTCATGTATTCTTCTTCTTTTCAGATTTCTTTTCATTTGACTTTGGATGTACTTGTACTTTATGGGAGGGATGATTTTTATTGTCTATGTACTCTGATGATGTGACTGAGATTGTATTTTTCATGAGACATGTGTATTTGGTTTTTAAGACATATTCTATTTTGAAATGAAGTTTAATTTTAAATGTCTAGTTATTATTAAAAGTTTCTACTGTTTTTTTATTTGTCTTGTGAATCTCTTAGTCTATGTGATGCTTTACCTATACCTATAACGCACCACATTCTTTGATGTGCCCTTTTTGGATATACTAAGGGGTGTGGGGTGTTTCAGACTCTAAGGATTTCTTAGCGCCTAGCGCTCCGCTTCGCTCCGCCTCGAACAACACAGGTCTAGACATCCAATAGGTTCCGTCGTCATGCCGTTAAATTCTTAGATATGAGATCCACATGACTTTAGATCCTTACATCCAACAACATCTGATTATAAGCCTTTTTAAACATAATAGTGAAAAATGCCACAGTTAACCAACACCTTTTTTATAATCGTCGGCCCAATCGTGATCGATATCACCAAGGAATCCAATGTTAGGGCTTTATCACCATCGGCATCCTTTTTCTGAAACACAATATCATCGGTCATAGTCCTGAGTTGTTTCACTGGAACTCCGTCTTCGTTGGCAAAACAACTCTCAGTATTAGCATAATTTAAAGCATAAGTGTATCTCTCCATTTCATTCTAACTCTTCTCTGTTGGATGTGGTCCTCTATGAATTATATTAATAAATAATCTTTTCTCAAGCTGTCTGGGTTCTCCATTACCAGTCCCGGCTTGCCACCGTTGGAAAGATGGTCCTTGGGAGTTAAAACATCCTTCCCCACCGTCTTACAGGGCTTTCACAAACTGCTGAAATTTCTTTTTCCATATCAAGTCTTCATCACATCATGTAAGTGCCTGCACTCGTTTGTGTCGAGACCACGTGTGTCATACTACTCAGTACCTTGGGTCATAAGATAGATATTCTTGATTGAGTCATTCAGCTCAGTGTAGTTGTCGTATTTCAGAAACCTGGGGCATTTCCTATTGGTAGACTTTTTATCTTTGGCCCCGCTTTTATTCCTTCTCTAGCCACCACTCTGGTTTTCAAAATTCACGTCGACATTTCCAGAACTCCACGTGGACTGTTTCATAGCAACATTACTTTGCACAACTTTAGCTGGCATCCCGGCCCCAGCCTTTCTAGTAATAACACCCGCCTCTTCTAAATGCAAGAATTGGTTTGCTTTCCTGTAAAATACATCCATCATTGATGAGGGTTTCAACTTTAACCATCTCCCAAAATCGGTATCAGGATGAACCCATTTATCAATGCCATCAAAACGATGTCTTCCCAGGCATTGGTTACTTCGATCATAGCTGTGTGGAACCTGCTCAAAATATCCTTTAATGACTCTCCCGTCTCCTGGAAGAGATTTGACAATGACATCACATCCTTGGGATTGTAAGTTTGCAGAACAGGGATCTTAAGGCTAATTTAACACTAAAGGGGGGGTGAATAGTGTTTTCTAAATTTTGTGAATCTTTTTGAATTCTTATGAAATTATAGTGTAAACAATACAATTAACAATCATAGATTCAAACACAGATAAATATAAATGTAGAAAAGTTAAAAGGAAAGAACACACTAGGATTTATACTGGTTCGGAGTTACCCTACATCTAGTCCTGTACAATTCCTTGTACATATTTCTTTTCAAATAGTAAAGACAATACAATTTTGATTTCAAGGTAACGAGACACAACCTCCAGACTTTCCGAGCTTTGGATAGACTCACCTGATTTACAAGGGCCATAAGCACATCCACTTGAATTTTTGGGTCACCAAGCACATATAATTGATTTACATGGGCTACAATCACACCCACAAATATACAAATATAATTTGATAAAGTTTTACAGACATAGATCATTGATCTTGAATACAAATGATCCTATAACCTCTTGAATAACACTTTGATCTTATTTCAGCGAGAGAGAGATTAAAGAGTAGTCAATAATGAATTAAATTAATGGAGTTGAATTTGATTTTGATTAATTTTGAGTAGAATTTCTTTTCAAAAACAAGAGAGTGAAAGAGGGGAGAAAATATGATAAAGTAGTTAAAGAAAATTCGTTGGTTTAAGCTCTATTTATAGAGAAACAATAGTTGTTTCCATTCGTGAATAGATACGATGAAAAGACACTTCAATTCAAATTTGAATTTTGAAATCTACGGTCTATATATCGACATACGGGGTTAGAGTATGTCGACATACTCTTTGAAAATTTGAAAAACTCTTTTTAAAATTTGTTTTGAATATATTAGGTTTGGTAAAATATTTTGATACTTTGTACAATTAATTAAACATAGTTTATACATATTTTAATCATATTAAGGCTTAAGAAAACTTTATAAAATTATTTTAGAATATTTTAAGTATATAAAGGATTCTTAAATATAAATAATAAAGTATAAGTGAATATATTTAAAATCAAAATTATAATAAATATCAAAATATACTTGTAGATATCTTGAAATCTTTAAAACTAAAATTATAACAAAGTATAATATTCAAAGTATATTTTAAAACACTTTAAAAACTTAATTTCTCAAGGTATAATAAAATCAAAAAGTAAAAACAATTTTGAAAACAAGAATTCTCTTTAAAAAACTGTTTTTGAATTTTAAGATATTTGAAATTGAAAATTATTTGAAAAGGAAAAATATAGAGAGGGAGAGAGATCAGAGAAGTGCTATCAGGGTTTAAGAAAATTTTTATGACTCTATAACTTGTTTGAGAAATCTTGAGTTCTATAATATTCAGGAGTCTTCAATCTCCAACTCTTGTATCTCTATATCAGCCTGTTGAATCTTTACTTGATATCCTGTAGTCTTCCTAATCAATACCTGTCTAGTATCCTGCACTATATACTATAAATATCTTGATAGAAACATCGGTATCTATATTTTATATAATGTCATATAGTTTTCATTAAAACCAATGCCTAATGTACCAACAGGGATGAGTAGTGTGTAAATAGAATAGCTCAATAAACTTACGTGCAAACTGGTCAAAAGATGATATGGATCTTGGTGGAAGCCGGGTGAACCACATCGTTGCCACCCCTTCAAGGAAAATTGGGAAATAATGACATCTAACAGCATTATTTGCTCTGACAGAGTCTATATGCCAGTCAGATTTCAACAAATGCTCCTTCGGATCCGTCTTTCCATTATATAATGGCATCGTCGGCATCACAAATCTCCTAGGATACTCTTCGCGCGGTATTTTCTCAGTGTACAGGTTCCGGCTAGGGGAAGTGGCCTATTAATCATTTCTTCGATGCTGACTCTTGCTTACTAACTTCCTTACCATGTTAGCCAATGGTTCTACAGGTTCTCCGAATGGCGGTAATCGAGGTCTGTCCTAGGTGTTTGTCCTGGCAAATGCTTTCAAGCAGATTCACGATACCTAGTTTCTACTGACTCCTGGAGAACCATTCGTCCAATAGATCCAATCATCTGATTCCTGTGCGGTGGATCGATAGTAGCCACTTGATATCCAGTTTTGTTATCATCCACAACACGACCAAAAGTAAGTCCGACATTCCCTCCGACTTGATGAGTTGCCATCCTAGGGGCAGATGGTTTGGTACCAATCCATGGGGATGGATTGGTATCGAGCGTCAAACTTTGGCCGTGACCTGCATCCGGCTTCTCTTTCGATGTGACAGCCTCTTCCTTGACCATTTTCTACTTCCTTCATCTCTACTGCTGGCTCAATGAAGGGGAACTATCGGATTTTGAATCGGAAGACGCCAAATCCCTTCTACTTCTACAATGATTCTATGTTAACTCATTCAGCCATTTAAGGCTCTCCCGCATATGATGATTCATCTCATTGCGACTTTCCTACAACCCATCTTCCATTTGTTTCATCATGCCGTCCATCTTGACTCTAGTTATCAAATCAATCAGGTTCTAGGCCTTAGGAGTGCCTGGTTGTGCAACTTTGATGCAGCCCATACCTTATGTCGCCTCCAGCCTAAGTCGCGTACGAACATCACGAGTGAAACCCTAGATCGCTCCAGTCTAGGTCGCAAAGCTACGGAAGGTCGCGAAGCCCTAAATCGTGAAGATACAGCAAATCGCGAAGTTTCCTTTGTCGCGAATCCAGTAGGTCGCTGCGCCTTATGTCGCTCCAGATCCTTAAGTCGCGAATCCACTAGGTCGCTCCGCCTTATGTCGCTCTAGATCCTTAAGTCGCAAAGGCCAAATCGAGAAGCTTATGTCACCAGTTTTCCTGAATCGCTTCCAGTTAGGTCGCGAAGCAAAGGTCGCGAACTTCCACTAGGTTGCTGAAGGAATTTATGCTGCATTACTCTTGTGATGTTAAGTCGCGAGCGAACATTTCTGATGCCGTGCTTCTTCCTTAGGTCGCGAGCGAAAGTTAGGTCGTGAACATTTCTTAAGTCGTTAATGTTAAGTCACGTGATTTTGTTAAGTCGTATGTTGTAACTAGTGCATTGTTTAGGTCGTTACTTTCTTATGTCGTTTGTTTTGTAAGTCGTTGTGAAGTGTTGTAATTTTCTTAAGTCGTGTGTTGAGTTGTAAATCTCTATAAATAGGGATGTGATGTCATTGTAAAAAGGGGATTTTTGAATAAAATTTGGTTTGTGCTTCGTGCCTCCATTAAAATTGGTAGTTGAGTGTTATCTCCTATCTCCACCTTTGGCATTCGAGTGCGCTCAAATCAACGATTGTTGAAGCCAATTCACGGAATCAAGTGCGCTTGATCAACATTCGAAGAATTGTAGATCTTCTCTCACGGCATCGTGCGCGATCAACGTGTCGAAGATTGCTAGAATCCGGTATCTTCGTGATCAACGGATTTGGGCATTTGGGTATTCTTAAATTCACCGATTTATCATCGATTCACCGATTATTTCCGCTAATCATGTAAGATCCTGGACGGATTCGATTTACATCATCGAATTCGCTTCCTAGGCTGCATCAGTTTGGTATTAGAGCTAGATCATAAGAAGTTTGCATCATTTGGAGAATTGGGTTTCGAGAATTTGAATTTTGGAGATCGGATTTGCATTGTTGAGAAGTTTGGTGTTCATCGTGAAGTTGCAACAAGTTGGTAGTTTCGATCGATATCATTTTGGATCAAAGTTCGGAAAGTGTTTGAATTTTTGAAGATTTGTTTGAAGTTCAATCATGCCACCGAGACGAGCTCAACGTCATCGCAATGTTGATGCTTTGTATGGAAGAGAAGATGCTGAACAAATGGAGCAACGAATTAGTGATAAATTCAATGAGAAGTTTGATGAGGGGATTGGTCGATTAGAGAGAATGATGCTTGAAACGAATCAAAGTAGAAGAAGGGTTTCACCTGGATCGAACCATGGGGGAAATAGAGTTTCACCACATTTAGATCGGGAGAGAAGAGAAGATCATGATCGTAGAAATGTCGACGATCGTGATAGGAATGTAGATCGAAGGGATGTTGGTGGTAGAAATGGTGGTGGTAGAGATGTTGGTGGTCATGATCGACATCGATATGCATCAGGTTTTGATGAGGAGTTTGATGGTGGTTGTGTTCATGGTCGAAATCGAAGCCTAGGAAGAAATCATTCAGAGTATGATCACAAATGGGAGTCCCGAATGAAAATTGAAATTCTAGAGTTTAAGGGTGGTATGCAGGCTGAAGAATTTCTAGATTGGTTATCTAATGTTGAAGAGATCTTTAATTTCAAGGAGGTTCCGGAAGATCGTCGAGTGAAGTTGGTTGCTACTAGGTTGAGAGGGATAGCTATGGCGTGGTGGCAGCAAACAAAACTTACACGAGAACGGATGGGGAAGTCGAAGATTGTTGCTTGGGAGAAAATGAAGAAGATGATGAAGGCTACATTATTGCCTTACAATTATCAAACACTCATGTATCAGAGGTTGTAGAATCTGAGGCAAGGGACGAAAACTGTTAATGATTATGCTGATGAGTTTTATCAACTGATTGCTCGAAATGACATTATGGAGACGGAGGAACAATTGACTGCTAGGTTTGTTGGGGGGTTGAGGATCCAGATCCAGGATATGGTAAATATGTTTGACCCTAGATCTATGGCTGAAGCGCACCAGAAGGCGTTGGCTTGGGAGAAGCAGGGAAGACGAGGAGGTGGTGTGTTTCCAAGTTCCAATACTCAGAACAAGGGTGCTAGTGGGAGTTCCAATGTTTCTAAAGCTGTCAGTAAACCAGTTGTGAATGAAGTTGCGAAGGCAAAGGTCAACAATAGTTTCAAGTGTTATAATTGCCAAGAAGTGGGTCACAAGAGTAATGAATGCTCGAAACCGAAGAGGCGAGCTATGATTGCTGAAGTGGAAGGTGAGGATGTTGATGAAGGTTATTCTAGTCCAGTTGAGGAGGATGAACATGATATCGTGTCGGGAGATGAAGGATGTAATCTAATGTTAAGGAGATCATGTTTGACACAGAAGCAGGAAGAGGAGGCTAGTTGGTTGAGGAGTAATATCTTTCAGTCGACATGCATTATACTAGGGAAGGTGTGTAAATTTGTGATTGACACGGGAAGTTGTGACAATATCATTTCTACCGAAGCTGTGAGAAAGTTGAAGTTGAAGACGGAGAAGCATCCAAATCCTTACAAGTTAGCGTGGTTAAGTAAAGGAGGAGAGGTGAAGGTGGATAGGCAAGTTCATGTTCCATTTTCTATTGGGAAGAAGTATCAAGATGAGATCTGGTGTGATGTGGTGGAGATGGATGTTTGTCACTTGCTTTTGGGAAGACCATGGCAGTATGACCGAGCAGTGCAGCATGACGGTCGAACCAATAGCTACAGCTTTATGTTTGAGGGTACTAAGATCATTTTAGTTCCGAAGAAGAGACAACAAGGAGAGAGCAAGTCAGAAGAGATTGAGGAGCTGAAGACTTTGTTGACTTTGAAGGAATTTGTTGAAGAAGTAGAGGAGAGTCCAGAGGTGTTCTTGTTGATTGGACATGAAGCTACTGAATCTGTTGAAGTTCCAGAGGAAGTAAAGTCAGTGTTGGAAGAATTCAGAGATGTGTTTCCTGAAGAGTTGCCAAAGGAGTTACCACCGTTGAGAGATATTCAGCATCAGATAGATCTTGTGCCAAGGGCGGCATTACCTCACATGCCACATTACAGGATGAGTCCTAAGGAGCATGAGGAACTGAGAAGGCAGGTGGAGGAGTTGTTAGAACAAGGGTGTGTTCAGGAGAGCTTGAGTCCTTGTGCAGTGCCAGCCTTATTGGTACCGAAGAAGGATGGGACTTGGCGGATGTGTACGGACAGTCGGGCTCTAAACAAGATCACTGTGAGATACAAGTTTCCTATGCCGAGGTTCGATGATTTGATTGATCAGTTGAGTGGGGCTGTTGTGTTCTCAAAGATTGACTTGAAGAGTGGATACCATCAGATTCGTATTAGACCGGGTGATGAGTGGAAGACTGCTTTTAAAACTAGGGAAGGTTTATACGAATGGCTGGTTATGCCGTTTGGCTTGTCAAATGCTCCTAGTACTTTTATGAGAGTGATGAACCAGATTTTCAGACCATTTATTGGGAAGTTCGTAGTAGTTTACTTTGACGATATTTTGATCTATAGTGGGAGTATGGAAGAGTATATCCAGCATTTGCGAGAAGTGCTGTTGATTCTACGACAGGAGCAATTCTATGCAGCAACGAAGAAGTGAGAGTTCATGACGCACAGTGTTTTGTTTCTGGGATATGTTCTGTCGAAGGAGGGTATTCAAGTGGATGAAAGCAAAGTGGAAGCTGTCAGGAATTGGCCACAACCCAAGACAATTACTGAAGTAAGGAGTTTTCATGGGTTGGTATCTTTTTATCGAAGATTCATTCCACATTTTAGCAGTGTGATGGCACCTGTAACTGATTTCATGAAAGGAAAGAAGTTCGTGTGGACGAAGGAAGTAGAATTAGCTTTTGAGAAGATCAAGATACTTTTGATGACAACACCCATTCTGGTACTGCCGGATTTTCAGATATTGTTCGAGTTACACACTGATGCTTCGAAGGTTGGGATTGGTGGAGTATTGAGTCAGAATGGAAGACCAGTTGCTTATTTCAGTGAGAAGTTGTCTGGAGCCAAGTTGAGATATAACACTTATGACGTGGAGTTTTACGCAATTGTTCAAGCAGTGATGCACTGGAGACATTATCTGTTTCAGAAGGAGTTTGTCCTTTATACGGATCATGAAGCTTTGAAACATTTGCAAGGGCAGGACAAAATTTCAGCTAGACACGCTTCATGGGTCGCGTATCTGCAGCAGTTTACTTTTGTTGTAAAGCACAAATCAGGGGTGACGAATTGTGTAGCTTATGCCTTGAGCAGGAGGAATCATTTGTTGACAATGATGAAGGTTGAAGTGATAGGATTTGAACTATTGTTAGAGTTGTTTGAGGAAGATCCTTACTTTGCGAAAATTGTTAAGAAAGTCAAGGATGGGAGTACTGATGAGTTTGTGTTGGTAGATGGATTCTTATTCAAGGGGAATCGATTGTGCGTACCAGATTGCAGATTGAGAATGAAAATTGTAAAAGAGTTGCATGAAGAAGGACATGTTGGTTGGGATCGCACATTGCAGTTGATTTCTCAGTCTTATTATTAGCCCTCGCTGAAGCGGGAAGTTGAAAAGTTTGTTCGAAGATGTCATGTTTGTCAAGTTTCGAAAGGGACAGCTACAAATGCGGGTTTGTATATGCCTTTACCTGTTCCTACAAAACCGTGGGTTAATGTAAGCATGGATTTTGTGTTGGGCTTGCCGAGGACTCAATAGGGAAATGACTCTATATATGTTGTGGTGGACCTTTTCTCGAAGATGGTACATTTTATTGCATGTAAGAAGACAGCAGATGCAGTTAATGTCGCGCAGTTATACTTCAGGGAGATTTATCGTCTTCATGGATTACCATAATCTATTGTATCGGATAGAGACACTCGTTTTCTAAGTCATTTTTGGATGAGCCTATGGAGAATGGTTAGGACGAAGCAGAAATTCAGTAGCGCTTATCATCCACAGACAGATGGACAGACTGAAGTTGTGAACAGATCCTTAGGTAATCTATTGCGATGTCTTGTGAAGGATAATCTGAAGAGCTGGGATGTGAAGTTATGTCAAGCGGAGTTTGCTCATAATCATGTTATCAACCGTAGTACGGGTTTCAGTCCATTTCAGATTATATATTCAAGCTTGCCAAAGGGGCCGTTGGATTTAACGATAGTGCCACAACCGAAGGGGACAGTTAAGCGGGCTGCTGATTTTGTTAATGGGTTGACAGAATGCCATAGAATCGTTCAGGAACGATTGGAGAAGACGAATGAGAAGTATAAACGATCTGCGGATCTGAAGCGAAGAAATGCTGAATTTAATGAAGGAGATTTAGTATATGATGTACTAACGAAGGATCGTTTTCCAGTGGTAGCATACAATAAACTTAAAGCTCAAAAGATTGGTCCTGTAAAGATTGTGAAATGGATCAATGAAAATGCTTATAGGTTGAAGCTGTCGGAGGATGTGTACACTTATGACGTGTTAGTGTTAAACATCTTATACCTTATTATGGAGATGAACAACCCAATGGGGAAGAACTTTTAAATTCGAGGATGAATTTTTCTCAACCAAGGGAGGATGATGCAGCCCATACCTTATGTCGCCTCCAGCCTAAGTCGCATACGAACATCACGAGCGAAACCCTAGATCGCTCCAGTCTAGGTCGCAAAGCTACGGAAGGTCGTGAAGCCCTAAATCGTGAAGATACAACAAATCGCAAAGTTTCCTTTGTCGCGAATCTAGTAGGTCGCTCTGCCTTATGTCGCTCCAGATCCTTAAGTCGCGAATCTAGTAGGTCGCTCCGCCTTATGTCGCTCTAGATCCTTAAGTCGCAAAGGCCAAATCGAGAAGCTTATGTCGCCAGTTTTCCTGAATCGCTTCCAGTTAGGTCGCGAAGCAAAGGTCGCGAACTTCCACTAGGTCGCTGAAGGAATTTATGCCGCATTACTCTTGTGATGTTAAGTCATGAGCGAACATTTCTGATGCCGTGCTTCTTCCTTAGGTCGCGAGCGAAAGTTAGGTCGCGAACATTTCTTAGGTCGCTAATGTTAAGTCGCGTGATTTTGTTAAGTCGTATGTTGTAACTAGTGCATTGTTTAGGTCGTTACTTTCTTATGTCGTTTGTTTTGTAAGTCGTTGTGAAGTGTTGTAATTTTCTTAAGTCGTGTGTTGAGTTGTAAATCTCTATAAATAGGGATGTGATGTCATTGTAAAAAGGGGATTTATGAATAAAATTTGGTTTGTGCTTCGTGCCTCCATTAAAATTGGTAGTTGAGTGTTATCTCCTATCTCCACCTTCGGCATTCGAGTGCGCTCGAATCAACGATTATTGAAGCCAATTCACGGAATCAAGTGCGCTTGATCAACGTTTGAAGAATTGTAGATCTTCTCTCACGGCATCGTGCGCGATCAACGTGTCGAAGATTGCTAGAATCCGGTATCTTCGTGATCAACGGATTTGGGCATTTGGGTATTCTTAAATTCATCGATTTATCATCGATTCACCGATTATTTCCGCTAATCGTGTAAGATCCTGGACGGATTCGATTTACATCGTCGAATTCGCTTCCTAGGCTGCATCAAACTTCCTCCTGGTTTTGTAAGTCAACGTTCTCAACACTATCTACAGCCCTGGAAATGGTAAAACGATCTCGCCATGGGGCCATAATTGAATTCATTTTTATAGATTTTGGAAAATCCGAGTACTTTAAAATATCAAAAACATAAGGATATATCCTTTGGATTTTGTGATGATCTACCTTTCTTACACCCAAAGATGATACTTTATACATTCTCGATATTCATGTGCCGATCATCTGAGTGTCCGTCAGACAGGCCGTGGGTAAAGAAAATAAAAATCAAAGAATAAAAACACAGATTTTTCTCAAAAACATTAGAGTTACAATTACATCATGATAGAATAGTACATATGGTCACTCCAAAATGTTATATCAAAGTTACAACAAGTACTATTCGCAACAAAGACAACTATATCAGCCTACCCAACTACTAATACATAATACACAGTCACAACAGAAACAAACATAACTACTAGATGATGAAAGAAGCTCCTACTCCATGTTGCTTCCTAAAATGCTCCATAGAAACCCAACTACTTGGCTACTCATAAAAATTTGAGTACCCAAGAGTTTAAGGGAATGAAATAAAACTCCAGATCAGACATGGGCCTGGTGTGAGTAAATCATACATTTTAACTTTATAATAATTCTTTAAAAACAATGGTATCTCGTAAGACCACGCCGCACATAAACACAGATGGGTTTTACCTTACGATAACCAAAACATTTCTATATAAAATCATCTGATATTACCATAATGTCTAGGTTTAAAGTAAATATTGAATCATATCCGAAATTGTTACATTGATTAAATTCCAGCATTATAGGTATACAATTAAGTTTGAATGCTCGTACTGGGAAATGGTTTCCATTTATGAAAGGGTAAGGGTCTACCCATCAAACTCGTACATCTCTAGATAAAATGTACGGGAGAACACCTTGCACCTCAAATACTCAAGACTAGCCTTACTCCTTACTGGATAGCGCCGAGTATGATCACCCCTTGGTTGCGGTCAACAACCATAAAAGGGATCTCGAAGCATACATAAACCGTAGATATCGCTCTAAATTTGACGATGATCATACCCTAATGGGAGCAACCCACATAGCTCTGTAGCATGTCTCTGCTTTAGTTATTTACCAGTTGTGAGGCTTGAGGTTACGCTTTTACCTTTGCTCCTAGCGGAGAATCTTGGAATGCTAACATTGCCCTCCAGGTGCCCAATGCAATGATAGCATTCAACCATACAAGTTGTTCCAGGATCGAACAAACATTCAACATTTACTATCTTCCACTTTGGGATCACCCTCGGGAATAATAGTACAGCTCCATATCATACTTTATAATGATTTGTCACGAACGTTATTAGTTTGGAGTTGTACTGATAAATCATACTTATCTGAAACCAGTGTCTCCAAACTAAGTGATAATTTCCGACTAACTCAATTCCGGTTCTTTTGGAAGTATGTAACTAGTATTCGAGTCTTCACCGGGGAAATCTAATATGCACAACATACTTCCTGAGTTAAAACAGGTCAAGTTATAAATAGCGGACAATCCGCTACTTAGGATAATTATACAAAGTTTGCTTATCGATAACCATATACTTAATTTAACATTACCCACTGATAGGAATTAACCCTCCCATATTTATCATGTTTTCGATATTTCGATCTTATTCTATCCCTTGCCTAGTCATAAATTCTAGATCTCACAGATAGAGGATCAGCCTACTCATCGGCTTTTAGTGCTAACTATGGGATGGCTTACTTCCCCTAAATGTGTCATCACATTAACATTGGTTTCATATTTGTTTGAGGTTACTTAAGGGTAATTGACAGAGAAATCCATTTATTTAAAACACTTTTGCAAATGATCATAGTTTTAACAAAACCAATTTTTAGAAATAAAGCGACTCTAAAATTTATAAACCTTTATTAATAAATTAAATAATAAGGCAAACCTTTATTAATTAATAATTAAATATTAATTAAGTCCTAATTTAAATCTTAATTAAGTCCTAATGTAATTATTAATTAATTAATAAATTTTTAAATAAATAATAAAATAACTTCCACTTCAACTTGAAAACAACTTAGAACTTTTACTTGCTTTCTAAAAATGATAACTTTATGGGCTTATGGGTGCAGAAGTGGTTCATCTAGGGGCTTGTGGTGTACGACCAAGGTGGTTAAGGGTGGGTATGTGCTTGTATTGTGGAGGAGAGATGTTCAAACATGGAAAGAAAGATTTAAACAAGAATTTAGAAGTTTAAATGTGGATGAACTAAACTTTTTAAGCTTTTAAAAATATTTAGAAAGCCATTAAAGTACATATGAAAGCTTAGAAGAGAATTTAGAAAGTAGAAATGAAATTAGAAAATGAGGAAAATGATAGGAAATGAGTTTATATACTAGTGCAAAAGTTAAATTACTAAAATAGCCTAAGAGTACATACACTCCACTAGATTTTTACCACATCATTTTCTTGACCCCTCCCCTTCATTTCAAAACCAACATACATTTATTTACTATGGTACTTATCTTTTTAAAGACATGACATGTTATGACAATTTCCTTTTACCTTTTAAACTTATTTATTTTTCATAAAATGTCATTTCACACTTTAATAAATGAAAGCATAAATATATATGTATATTCTAAAATATATTCTAACCTGTATATAAATATGTATATGTGTTATACAAATGTGGATAATATTTTCCGACAACTTTTCGACATCTAAAAGTCGAACATTTGAAAAACGATTTTCAGTCACATTTTCTATTTTTCTTTGAACTAATTATTTTTGTAAACAAATTTTCAAAACTATTTCAACATCATTAGTTATTATTTAAAAGAGTTTTAATTTGAGTTTAAATTCCATTAATTAATTATTAAAAATATATTTTAAATATCCATATTTAAAGTGATTAAATCTTGGATCGTTACTGATTTAGATAATCCAATAGTAGATGGTGGATCTAAACATCCTGAGAATTGCATCTCTTAGTGAAAGCAACAAAATGTTTAAAGCAAAACATGGTGCAAACACCCAACAGATTGAAGTAGAGAATAAAATGAAGAATAATAAATGAAAATAAAGTAAAAACAATGTATATAGAGTTTATAGTGGTTTGGCCAACTGAAGCCTAAGTCCACTTAGTGTTTCTATTGATTATATTGCTATTTGCAATTGTTGTTCTTATGGATCGATAAGGATTCTCGGGATTACAAGAGAATTATGGAAAAAAAATTAAACAAGCAAAAAGATCCCTTAAAATGCCTCCCTAACATCCTATTTATAGCTATAGGTCGTCGAGAATTGCTCCTCCATGATTTCCAACACGTTCTCCATGTTCAACAGTAGTTAAACTCAAGAAAACATAACCATGTCAGCAAATATGATGGATCTGTACCGACCCATAGGCATGGATTGGTACCGATCCATAAGATTGCCTTATGGACCTCTTCAATTGCTTTGTTTAGATGTGACTTGTTGTTAGCTTCAAGTTTCCCATCTTAAGAGCCATGTTAGAAACTTGTTTTTGGGTCAATACGCTGGATCGGTAGTGTAATAGAGTTCTTGATTTAAGGTTGTTATCCACATATTTTCTAAAGGAGGAAAGCAAAGGATTCGATGTCGAAACTAAGGATTTATGTCGAAGTCCAAGGTTTTAGATGCTAAGGGAAGGGATAATTGATATCAAAGCCTTACAACTGATAATGGAAATGCACTACTTCCATGACATATAACATTTATGCCACACTTAATCAATGCCACATAAATTCTGTGCCGCTTGTCACCAACGCCGCTTCTTAATGACTCAGACTCTTATTTTGTGCTGCTAATCTCCAATGCTGCTTATTATCAATGCCGTCTATTATCAATACCGCATTCCATCAAAGGAGTATACTGAATGTCATCCATGCCGCATTTAATCAATGTCACACTTCACTAAAGTTATAGAGAAAGGGAGGTTACCGCATACCAGCGGTATACAAAGGCTTATCGCATATCACCTATTCAATAGGAATATTAAATAACAACGGCATGATATTGATGCCGCATTTCATGACATGTTATTGATACCGCATAACATCAATGCTATGGGAATGTCAAAGGCCATGTGAAAAAGAGGAATAAAATCGATCGCAAGAGCAAATTCAAGAGGATTTAGTATGTTTCCCTTCATAAGCTTCAAAGGCATTCATGTTGAAGCCATCACCAAAATAGCAATCAAAGTCCTACTCGCTAATGGAAGCAAGACTACCACCTTCCAACTACTATAAATAAAGATGCACCCCTTCATGGAAAGGGGCCCTTAACCTTCTTCTCAATCTTATCACTTTTTTCAATTAGGATTTTCTCCTAGTTCTCTTCATTAAGAGCTCGGGACAAAATAATGGCATAAAGGCTAATGAAGGAGAAGAGTACATTCAATATTTACAAACAAGGGCTTGAATAATTTGAAAATTGCATATTGACATATTCTGTAACATGTTCAAAGTTGAATAAAGGAACATGGCTTGAGCATATTGCCTATTGTTATTTTGACTTGCCTATTTTATTTTTGAACTCATGAATGATATTTTTGAACAATCTTGTGAATTAATATAAAATCAAGGGGTATTATTGGAATTTCTTTGAACATGCCACTTTGAACACGCATCTTAAATGTTGAACCAAATTTCAGTTTATCAAAGGTGCTCGAGACACTGGATAGTAAACAACATGTGAACGATCCTAAGAAGCTTGGAATAGGTTGCCGTCAATATGGCTTGGGAGTAGAGGGAATTCGAGGTGGAATGATGAGATTTTATGGAACGGTACTAATCCATAGAGATGGATCGGTACCAATCCATCACTTTAATGGGTTGAAGTTTGTTGAACTTTAGGATGACTTGGAACTTTCTTTTTGGTCTTGTTCACATTTGATTTATAGTATTGCAAGTTATCTGTCTGGGCTCTTTGTCTTGACAATTTTTAAGTTCGACTCACCAAGTTCGTCCAAATACTTCCTGGCTAAAAGGTTTGATTTTCCTATGTATACTTATTCCCAGTTTTCAACAAATCATGCGACTCTAACTAATTATATGTTTAAACATCTATCATCATAGCTTCTAAACATTTTGTTAAATGGATATGAATGTTCATCACTTGTTTACTACTGTGAGTAAATAAGATAGACGGAAAATAAACATAATTTTATGCTAGAGAGAATACTTTGAGTATGAAATATTTTTACACTATAAAATCATTTGTTTTGTGAACACTCAGGTTATATAAAGCAAATTTTATTCCGTTGGATTACTTTAATAATGTTTTATGATGCTTGTACGTAGTACATTTTTTTTGAAAATTTGTATAATCTCCATTTTGATGTGATCCTGGAAGTAGACACTAAGCTGAATGCTAAAAGAATAGAAGCGACCACTAATCAGGCTATAGCGCTAGTGGTGGCTTGCTGAAAAATGAAATTACATACCCATTATTAATTTTCGTCTAGTATGATGTCATGAAAGTATGTGATAAAACTCAAAATTTTGAATTTTTATTTTTTGTACATATAGCTTATTGATGTTGATTGAATCGATAGAATAAAGTCTGTATTTTTGAGCCATTGATGCAATTAGTTTTTTAGCTATTAGTGCATCTCCAACCAATTTAGGAAGACTTAAATATTAGGCGGCGAGCCTTGTCTGATAACCAGAAGCTTATTAAATAAGCGTCTAATTGTCAAACACTTATTTAATAGACACCCAAGTATGAGGCGTCCGATTCTGGGCACTTACAAATCATATGTGAGCCCATCTCCCCCATAATATCTTCATTTAATTTTCTTTTTGTTCCAAAAAACCATTGAAATGACATCATACATCAATAAACCAAAAGATGTACCGTCCGAAAAAAAGCAAATGATAAAGCCGATTAGCTTTACATTGCCCATAGCCACGAGACGATAGTTTACGACCTACGAATCTTGTAGAAGCTATCGTGGGATGCACGCATCACATGTGGACCACTCTAGATATAGTTGAAGTATAATTATAAATATAAAATAACTATTAGTATATCGATGTTACATTAATCGTATATTAATCATGAACTATTGTTTATTATATACACCCAGTATGTATCCAATATATTAGTTGATGTTACATTAATCATAAATTAATCATGAAATATTATTTATTATATAGGTCAAGTATATACCAAGTATATTAGTCGACGTTATGTTAATCATTTACTAATCATGAATTGTTGTTTATTATATAGATCCACTATATACCAAGTACATTAGTCGATGTTATGCTAACTGTGCCTTAATCATGAACCATCGTTTATTTTATAGACCCAGTATGTCATTTATGGGCGCAGTTGATCCAAATGTGTAGTACACTGCTATAATATATTCCATGAAGCTTTAGAAGATAGGCCGCAGGCAATCCATTTTGTGTAACGACCCAAAATTTCGAACATTTCGTATTTAAATATCTGGATCATTTAAATATTTGAATCTTGATTAAATGTGATTAAATGGACTTTATAACCTTATTAATTCTCATTTTGTTAATAACACAAGATGGTGAACTTGTTTTTGAAATATGTTTACAAAAATAAATAGTTTGAAGAAATATCGATAATATGTATGTAATCGTTTTATCGATAAATGACTTTTTACTCGATATAAGTTGTTCGAACTTTTTGGGCTTGCTTAGAACATTAATGTGTAATTAAATAGCAACTAAAAATATTTTGAGTGTTGTACCTAACTAATGATAATGTCATGGGTGTTGTCATAGAAGATATTTCAGTGAGGGGTATTTGGGAAGACTTAAGGATGAAGTAAAGGAGATATTTTGGTGGAAAGTAAGCATATGTGAGGGAGGTTACTTATTGACCTTTAATAGAAGGTTTAAGAGGTGAGGATGACCTCTTGTTTAAGTCTAAAATTACACTTCATATGTTACATTAATCCACTTTGCTAAATAATAAAAATAAAAAACATATACTCTTCATCCACTTTCACTTCACTTTAAATTCCTTAACAATATCAAATTAAGTCCAAGCTCCTCTAAATTTTGGCAAATACTTTAGCACACCATAGAAGATAAGAATATTAAGTCAAAGTGGAAGAAAAGAAGCAAAAACCACCCACCTCAATATGGTTGAGAGAAAATATAGTTGGAAGGAGCATGGCCGAGAGCAACTTAAGGGAAATGTGATGTCTTTGGTTGTTTGGTGATGGTAGGAAGTGTTCGTGAGTTATTGTGTGCTTGTTCTTGAGGTTAGCTTGACTTTTGGTTGGTTTACTCACCATTGAAGTATATATATTATGTTTACATATGTTTGTTGTTGAATCTAAAGTTAAAGTAAAGAAATAATACAAGTTATCACTTTTGGACCCCGCTTTCTTTGGAAAGCAAGTGACAACTTTATATATAGTATATTCACTTCTATTACCCTCCAAGACATGTAAGTGGCTTAGACTATGTTTATACATGTTTTGTGCGATTATATGTGAAGTTAAAGTGTTTGTGAACTTGTTTGATGCAAAATAATTTATATAAGTGTACTTCAAAATCCCTTGTGTCTAACCTCTTAAAATGGTTGTATGTGAATATATTATGAAAGAATATATTTTTGTTGTGCTCTACACTTATAGTAGTGTATAATGATAGCAAAGAAAAGGTTTGGAAAAATATAGAAAAGGTTGAAAAAAGTGGCAAAAATTATTGCGAAAAGGTCGCTATATGAGCACTTGTATAAGGCCCTGTTTTGGGTATTTTAAGTATGGTTTTGAAAGACATCCTTAGGGATCTCTTTGTTGCTTTATTAAGTACAATACACGTACTAATTACTGTAAAAATTTAAATTTTAAATCATTTTAAAACTAGTTGAAAGAGATTGCAAAAGTTAGTAGTGAAAAGATCGCTATATGAGCACTTTGTAAATAACCTATTTTTGGGAATTTTTAATATGATTTCGAAAGATAACCATAGTGGTTTCTTTGCATGGTTTTTAATTACTCAAAGTATATACTTATTGCAAAAATTTAAGATCTTAAAATTGACTGGAGTAGACTGGTCACAAATTTCGTGCTTTTTCTAACATGCTCTCTGTCAAGTATCTTTTACCACATTTATAAATGTTGTCTTTGACCTACAACAGCATTTCGGCCCGCTCATAACTGTTTTGGTGTTGTGTTGTTTCTAGTAAGTTTTGTTGTTTTAAATGAGTTTAAAATGATTTTAAATTAATTATTTTTATGAGATCTTTTTATGGAATTTTAATAGGTTTTAAAGTATTTAAAAGTACTTTTAAGTTTAAATAATTTTCTAATAATTATTTATGAATTTTTATACTAAATGATTATACGTATAATATGTTTTTTATGATTTTTGTTGAATTCTAAATTTGTTGTTTTTAAGTAATAATTTTTATGGATATTTATAACCTATCTATAAGTAATTTTAAAGTATTTATATATATATGTAAGTTTTGGAAAAGTAGGTGAAGTATTTTATAAAAAGAATAAATGAAGTTTGGTTATAATATTTAGTTATAACAAACTATTTTGAGAAGTTATTTGAAAGTATATTATCTTGTTAAATAAGCATACTTAAATTTCAAAATGAGTATTTTAAAGTAAATGATAAGTATAAAATTGTTTTGGCTTTAGAGTAACAATGTTTGACTAGGGTTTCCCCTAGATCTCCTCTTTCTTCTACTTTTTCTCTTCCTCAATTTCTGTCTTTAATCTTTTCTCTTCAAATACTAAATCGCCATGGGCCCTCTACGGGACGAAGAAGGCTGGGAAGAGGTGCGAAGGAAAAGGGGCAAGGCTCCTTTGTCGACTGGATCTGAAGCTAGGTTAAATCTGAGAGGCCATAATAATTTCACATCCGGAGCTGATCGGAATCAGGTCAAATCAGGAGCTAGTCAGGTTCGTAAGCAGGGAGGTACTGTTCTGGAGGCTTTTGCAGGGCGATCTTCATCAAAATTCTCGAAATCCTCAAAGAAGAAAGTTAATCTAGTAGGAAATAATGGGAAAATTAAATTCACCGTTTCAGAGAACGCGAAAAAATTTTCTTATAGTGAAGCAGTTAAAATAGGAGCTGTTGGTAATCTAGGAAACCTAGATCTGGAATTTATTGAACCAAAAATATCTGGTGGTAAAAGGATAGGTTATCTTTCATCCGAAGCTATCAATGAAGCAGAGGGTGGATGGGACTTATGCATTTTATTGTATGTTGTTGGTTATAAACCTTGGCTTAAAACTTTTGAAGGATACGCCAACAGAGTATGGTCTACACAGAAGTCGTTCTCTGTTCAATCGAGGAATAATGGCTTCTTCGTGGTAAGATTTGGATCGGAGGAGGATTGCAATAAGATTTTGAAATCTGGTCCTTGGTTTATGGATCGGAACCTGATTATTATGAAACGTTTGTCCTCAAACTTGAATATGGACAGGGATCTTCTTACTTCATTGCCTATGTGGGTAAGACTCCTAGGTTTAAGCTTTAAACTATGGGGCAATAAAGCTATTAGTGCACTAACAAGTACTATAGGCCTTCCTATCAAGATGGATGAGGCCACGAAAACTAAATCCAGGCTAGCCTACGCCAGAGTTCTGATAGAGGTTAATACTACCTATGGTATGCCTAATATCATTGAAGGTATGGATGAAAATGGGAGAAGTTTCGTGCAGTCAGTGGAATATGAAAATCCTCCTCCCACTTGTGGTAAGTGCGTGTGTTTCGGACATGTTTCCGAAGAATGTCCTATGACTAAGACATAGGTTCCTAAACAGACTCAAATAGATAATGCTGAGAAGGAAAATATAGTAGAACCAACCCTTGTTGGTTGTTTGGAAACGGTGAGTGAGGAAGTCGGAGTAGGTATTAATGACCCTTCTAGCAATCAAGAGACCAGTGGAAACATTCCAGAAGAGGGCCATCATTCTGTCGAAATTATTAAGAACAACGATGGGGAGGGTTTAGGAGGAGAAGTTCTTCCTCGAGAGACTCAGGAAAATGAAGACTGTTCCTCCAATGATGGTGCTCAGAATGGAAATCAGATAGGTTCTAACTTATTAGAGCAAGCAGTCTCCACTGATTCAGGAAATAGGGAGAACAACATTCTTGTGAGTCAATCGACTTTAGAAGATAGAGAATTGATCCCTATTCCTACGAAGTCTCCTACGGCTCAGAAATCTATTCTCAAACGCCCTTCAACTTCAGTGGACTCACAAATAACTCCTTTTAATTTACTTTCTAATGAAAATATGATTGATGATTGTGTAATTAATAATGTTAACTTAAGGAGAGGTACTGATTTATGTTTTGATGTGCAGGTACAGGAAGTCTTGAATCTGGATACAAGAAGGACAGAAGCGATAGGGGAACAAAATACATATGACAAGGTCGATCAAGCCCAGGAGGAGCAGGCCATTCTTAAGTCCCAGGTTACAGAATTTGAGAACATTCAGAAGGACAAGTTAGTTCGCAAGAACCCTAAGTGGGTGCAGATGTTAGGTATCTCAGCGGAAGATAAAGGTGAGTCCTCTAGCAGTAGGTCGCAGAGGACTCGAAATAATAAGACGTTTTAATGTCGATTGCATGTTGGAATGTTAGAGGGTTTCATAACCCTTACAGATTGAAAGAAATAAGAAGACTCATTGATAAGTTTAAAATTAGTTGTTTTGGTGTTTTGGAAAACAAGCTGCTGTATTCGGAACTATTAGAATTGGAAAGAGGTTTGTTGGATGGTTGGAAAATTATCAGTAATGTCTCATGTTATTATAAATGCAGAATTTTTATTCTACTGGATGGGAATTCTTGGGATTTCAACTACATTAGTATGAGTGACCAACATATTACTATTGAACTGGTTAACAAATTGAAGTTTAAATGCAATTTAACATTTGTTTATGCTCCAAATTTTGTTCAGCTCAGGATAAGATTGTGGAAGAATTTACAGGAAGACGCGATAAATATATACAGACCTTGGTTGGTTCTTGGGGACTTCAATTGTATCCGTTGTCCATCAGAGAGAAAGGGAGGTAATCCAGTGCCATTTCGAAACCTATTTGAACTAGATGATATGTCAAATGACACAGGCCTTAAAGAGATCAATACTAAAGGTTACGAATATTCATGGTGGTCTGGGCCTAGTCGAAACATATTTTCTAAAATTGACAGGGTTTTTGCTAACCTAGACTGGATTAATATGTATCAGGATCTATCGGCAGAATTCTTACCTCCCTCTGTGAGTGATCACAATGCTGTTCTTGTCTCTCTTTTTCCTAAGCCTAGAGTAAAAAATAGACCTTTTAGATTTATGAATCACTGGCCCCTTTGTGAGCAATACTTTCCATTGGTTGAGAAATTATGGTCAGCTGATCAGAATGATCGACCTCTATTTCAAATATTATTCATTCTCAAGAACATTAAAAAAGAGCTTAAGATTTGGAGTGCTGGCATTCGTAACACCAAAAAAGAGGTTAATGTTCAGAGAGAAAACTGTTCTAGACTTCAAAAGATCCTGGAAACATCTAAAGATCACAATTTAGTTATGGAATTTCAAAATGCTAGAATTAAATTGGAGTTGGCACTCAATAAAGAATTTCTGGACACCAAACAAAAGGCTAAATGTGATTAGTTGTTGAAGGGTGACGAGGCTTCTGCTTTCTTTTATTGCTAAAATGTCTAGTAGAAGAAGCAGAAAAAGTTTCACTAACATTTCAGTTGATGAGGCCATAAATTTCTATAAACAAGCTTTCAATCTTTCTTTAACTGACCAGTTTCCAGAAATTATTTGTAAATCGATAATTTCTGAATATGGCGCGAACTTCCTAAATGAGGGTCTTTCTTTGGAGGAAATTAAATTTGCTTTGTGGAACATTAATGATACGACTTCTCCAGGCCCAGACGGATTCAATTCAAAGTTTTTCAAAACTCATTGGTCTCTTTCGAAAGATTTAATTTTCAAAGCTTTGAATGATATTTTCCATAAGGGTTCTATAATAAAAGAGTTGAATCACACTTTCTTGCATTTGATTCCTAAAAAAGATCTTGCCTCTAGAATCCAAGACTTTAGACCGATTGCCTGTTGTAACACTTTATATAAAGTTTTCACAAAGACTCTTTGTAATAGACTGGCTCCTTTTTTGGATAAGTTGGTATCCCCTAATCAGTCGGCATTTATAAAAGGAAGAACAATAGGGGATGGAATTTTGTTTGCTCACGAAATTATTAGGGGTTTTGGAAGAAAGGATAATAAATACATGTGTATCAAGGTAGATTTGGAAAAGGCTTACGATTCGATTAACCGAGCTTTTGTTATACACATGTTATTAAGTATGGGTTTCCCAGACAAATGGGTGACCACTCCAGTGTTTTCCATTATTGCTAATGGGGAATCGCATGGTTATTTCAAGAGTTCAAATGGTCTTAGACAAGGGGACCCTCTTTCCCCTATTTTATTTTGTTTGGTTATGGAATATTTTACGCTACTGATGGATGGTAAAGTCAGGTATGGTCTCATTTCTCCTATCACAGAATTCAACAACAAGTTAACTCACATCATTTACGCCGATGATATAATAATTTTTACTAAAGCAAGTGTTCTTAATACTTCTGCCATTGGTGATGTTTTTCAAAGTATGAAGAGAGTGATCGGATTGGAATTAAGCTGCGATAAGTCTAACGTTTTCTTTGGTAAAGGGGTAACCAACTGTACTGATATTTGTTCTATTCTTAATATCCAGCAGTCAGTTCTTCCAATAAGGTACTTGGGCATCCCTCTATCTAGTTCTAATTTGAAAGATAGGGATTGTGCTCTATTGATAGAGAAGATAAAGACAAGATTGGTAGGATGGGAAACTAGAATGCTCAGCCTAGCTGGGAGACTAGAACTTATCAAATCTACCATTTATCCTATCATTCAATATTGGATGCAATGCTTTTGTCTCCCAAAAACTACGGTACATAAAATAAAGCATTTGATTCTTAATTTCCTTTGGAAAAGCCGTAGTAGTAAGATCCCCTGGGAAATTTTGTGTAAGCAAAAAGAAGAAGGAGGAATGGGTCTGAGAAATTTAGAAGAGCTGAATCAAGCGTTATTCATTAAATTAGTTTGGAAAATCCTCCATGTTGAAGGAATTTGGGCAGATTTCCTTAAGCGAAAATATATTGGAAATAAAAGCTTTTGGGATATCAATCTGAGACTGGACGACTCGGGAGTGTGGAAATATATTTTGAAGAACAGACATGTAGCTTTGAAGTGCCTTTCTCTTAATATAAGTGATGGCAAAACTACTTCTCTCTGGTATGACCCTTGGTTGAATGGAAGTTCTATTATGGAACGAATTGGATTAGATACGGCTTTTAGAACTGGCACAGAATATTTGACTCTTGATAGGATTGTTAAACAAGGAGACTGGAAGTGGGACGAGTTTAGTTTCCTTCGTCAGATTCATTCGAAGATAGAAGGTGTCAAGATCCATAAAGATAGAGAGCGGGATTTTTGGGCTTGGAAATGTTCCAAACACGGTCAATATCAGTTTAAACTAGTTTGGAACTCAATTAGGTCAAGTTTTGAAATTAAAAACTGGTCGTCATTAGTTTGAAACAAAATACATGTTCCAAAAATGGCGGTTTGCCTCTTTAAAGCCATTAACGACTATTTGCTAACGAAAGAGCGATTAATACTCAAACAGATTGTCGTTGACCCCTTATGTGTTTTCTGTAATAATTACATTGAAAATATTGACCACCTTTTTTTCCAATGTAATTATACAGAAAAAGTTTGGTTTTGGAGCTGCAAAAATTTTTTTAGCTTGCCGAAAAGTATGTTCTCATTTACACTAAGGGAAGATTTGCACAAAATTGTATCTATCTCTAAATTAAGAAATCTTAACTCAGATTTGTTCCAACTATCTATCTCAGTTTGCATTTGGCACATATGGAAAGAAAGAAATGACAGGATATTTCTTAACAGATTTAATGATACTTCACAGTTATGCTCAAAAATTTATCAGACAGTGAATATCAGAATTGTTAAATCTAAACATTTTAAGCACATGAAAGGCACGTCAGATACAATAGCTAAGAAATGGGGATTTACCTCGCTAAGCTAGACAGGGATTTATCAGATTGACCATATGTATTGCTTCTCCTCGCTGCTTCCTTCTTATGCCTTGATTCAGGTTTTCTGCATCCTGTTTTATCTTTACATTTATCTTACATCTTCTCTTTTAACTTACATTTTTACTTAATAATTATCAATTCTATTTGACCTAGTCTGTAAGCTATAAGAATGCAGATACAATTACTGATCCGCTACCTCTTTGACTGGTGTCTTCATCTATTATAATATATACTGAGTTAGTTTTCAGAAGTCAAAAATTAATTATAAACATAGGGGAGTCAAAGACTTAGCTCGTGAAGCAGTTCAAGGAGGACTGGTTTCTCTGTGACTTCTCCTTAGAGATCCTGTGAGTACGAAGACATCAATCAGCGACTTCTTTGTCTTATGAAGCACAAAGATTTCATCTTTTGGAAGACGGAGACTCCTCTAGCTAAGATCTATGGATCTTAAGTCAGTGACTTCTAGAAACCGAAGGTTTTAGAGACTTTGATGATTTCTCGACTCCATTTTCTGTCTTGCGTCCTAAAACAATGAAATCTGTTGTTAGAATCCTTATAAAGCTAAAAGGTATAACCTTTATGGGATTTGGACAATTATCTGTAGCTGCTAGTTCTCGTGGAGGATCTGATTCTTGGAATAGAGCTTCCTGGTTTTGCTTCTTGCTTAGACGTGGCCTAGATGAAGAAATTGAATCAGATTAGAGTATGAGTTTGTTTACTTCCCCTCGCCGCCATTAGTGTTACCTTATCTTCTTTTGTTCGAGAGGAGTAAATGAAGTAGTTCTTAAGTGAAGGCTTGCCGTTTTTAACCTAATGAGTAGTCTGGAAGCTTCAAGCGGGTTTTGGGTGTTAGTTTGTTTTGTTTCATTTCGGTATTGGGCCTTGTTTTAGTTTTAAAGAAGATATCAGGCCTGGTTTGTTTGTATTTCGAGTTTTGTTAAACTTTGTATATTTCTTTGTTTTCTTGGTTATTAATAGAATGTTTGAACCCTTTTTCAAAAAAAAACAATGTTTGAGCAAAGTTTGTTTATAGTAACAATGATAAGTATTTGAATATATTAATTGTATGAAGCTAATTTGAAAGAATGAGAGATATTATAATAAAGCAATAAACATGAATGCTTGTTCTCTTTTAAACATATAACTTAAAAAATATTATCTTAAGTAGTGGGGTGGTTAGCAACATCAACAAGATAGAGAAAGAGTGTATCTTTAAAAATTTGTAAACAAAGCAGAAGATAAGACAAATTTTTATGTGCTAAAACTAGAAATATATTGATTGATTAAATGCTAATTTTTTGAAAATCGTCTTAAATAGAGAATTATAATAATTTGGACATGACACTAACTTATGTCATCAAATTTACCTATGTTCCAAAAATTGAGGTAATTGATTGTTGTAACGATCCAAATTTTAAAGATAAAATACATCAGAAGATTATTTAGCGCAACAAGATGAAATTATTTTCAACTATAATTTAGCAACGAAGCATAACTTAGTGTTTTAGAATTTTAGGTTAAGTTGTGTTGCATTTGGAAACTGACACTTTGATTTAGCTATAACTTTTAGCTAGAGACTAATCAGAGGCTCTTTTTATTTGTAGTGAATACTAGATCAAGTAGATGTCCAAATGGTGGTTATAATAATAATGTCGATCTTTTTCTTTAGTGATATGACTTTTATATTGCTTTGGTCTATAACGATCGACATTCAGTCAATTTCACCTCAAAGTCCAAATTGAACTAATAAACCATTTCATGATAAACAACTGCATATGCTTAGCAGCAGTTATCTCCTTTATTCTAAAACATTCTCTAGCACCATTATCCGTATTCCCTTCGAGGAATTAAAATACAAGTGTACAAATCAATCAACTAGAAAAGAAAACTCATTTTTTGTGTTTTGATTTCAACCAAATCTGAAATGATGAATTAACGAGTGAAGATGTTTAAGATAAAATTTAGTTTAAGTGAGTGGGATTGCTATCCTATATCTTGTTTGTATAAATTTTGTTAATTTGCTGTTCTTAAATAATAATATGATACATATGTTAATCATGGGTTATTTTGATTCGTTATAGATATAAGATGATTAAATGACCCAAAGTTATTGATTTGAATGTGAAAATATCGTTTAACTATGTAGATTAATACTTAAAATTTGATGCCTTGGTTTGTTAGTAAGCAAATAAGGTCAAACATAGAAATTAGTCTATGAGAATTGATAATATCAATTTGAATATGTATTTGAGTTTGCTTTGATTTGCTTGATGTATGTTAATCAATTGTCTTGAGATTAAATGATCGATGTTTGGTGTAGTCACCTGGAAAGATTTTTTCCAAAATGCGCCATAGAGAAGTAGAACATTTGATCAACAAATTCAAGGAAAATCCACAAATTTATAAAAGGAGAATCACTCAAAGAATTGATTTGCTTCATGTCAAGAATGAGAAAAAAGTGTCGGGGTTTTGGCTTTTGGGTTTGAACGTTGATTTGAGCATTGAATTAGAGGGTCGAAAATTACATGTTGTTATAATTGACTAGAATGTCATCCATGAGCATGACTTCTTCTCCTAGGACATTCTCTATGACCTCTAGCTCTTTCATGATAATGTTGCTCAGCTTGAACATGGTGAATTGCAATATGAATGGCTAAGCTTAGCAATGGCCAAACCCAGTTTGACAAGGTTAGGTTCTGTCCAATACTGAACAGTTCTTTAAGTGCAAAAATTTAAGTTGAGCCATTACCCATTCAGACTATCTTTTAGGTTCGCTTAGTCTTATTCTGTAATAATCACGTCCAAAATCGATACTAGAGCATAATCTCCTCCTTTCCATTCCTCTAGATCGAAACCTCTCTGGTCCTTTACTATTCTAACCAATATTTCACTACTATTCAAGCCATATCATTAGCTAGTCCACCATAACCTACTATTGAGCAACAAAATAATTGTTTAATTCTGCAATGATAGTATCAACATCACATTTCATTACTATTTCAAATGTCAAAGTGGTAATCGTTGTTTATTTACCATAACTAGCCCTTGGATGGTTCGATGTAGTTCCTGAAGATTGGATGGCTGTTCCAACTTTACTCTTGTGCATAGGAGGCATGTTTTCTCATAGAGAATGAAATGAAACTCAAGTTTGCTAGTGAGAGCACCAAAAGCTAAAAAATAATTGACAAACACCCCATAAAGGCTTGTATAGAGCTATGGATACAGAATGCAATCTACAATCGAGTTTTAGATATGATGTTCTTGTTTGGATTTTATTACAAAGTATATATGTTCACAAAATCATAGAAAGATAGTGCAAATATTTTTTTGTAGAAAATAATGATACACAGGGTTTTTATAATGGCTTGGCCCAAGAGTTTCCTACATCCACTGTGATACATTGGTCATTTCCTTATACATCTAAAGTAAAATGCTGAAATACAAAAAGCAATTTATAAAAAAATTAAACAATGTGGTTTATAGAGATCAATTTTCTAATAGGTGCAGGTTATGACCGACATTCATGATATGCATAAAATATGTCCCCCATTAGTGTTCATGCTTGGGTTATTAATAAGTATCATAAAAGTTGAATTCTTTTCATTATTTCCTAAAAGATAGCTACTTTCCATAAATACAGTAAAAATCTATTAACGTCATTTAGTTCTGCATCATTTTGTCTGTCATCGTTATGTTCATTAGGATGTGTTTAACACTGGATAGATTGGTTGGAAAAAAGCATTGGTGGCATGAGAAGGCAGAACGTAGCTACACAATGACCACCTAACAAAATTTGTTGTTTGCTAGTATTTAACTGGTACCGAACTACGAAATTACTTGGTACTTGATACTTGGTAAAAAGTTTAAGCGTTTTTCTCTAGCTAGCAAGTAAAGGAAAATAGTGCGAGTTTTGATCAAACTTTGACCGTCGTACCATTTCCATTATTCGATAGTGTTCTATTTGGTACCAGATAATAAAATCTGACCAATATCAGACATAATTTTACACTAGGTAGAATCTCTCCTTTTTCGTTACTTCTTTCTAGTTAATTTTAAACCTTCTCATTTATCTACTTTACCCATTTGATCATTCTATAGTAGACCTATTAGGACTCTTCCAATCATTTCTTTTGTCACATGATGTCTTTCCGTCTTGAATCTTCTATGAGTATAAACACCCATAATGCTTTACAATTTATTTCAAAGCAAAGAAAATAAAATGAAAAGGAAAACCTATCTTTCATCTGTTCTAATTTTGTGATTGCCATATCAAATTCATTTTCACCATTATAATATGGTTCGTCCATCGTAGCAAATTATTTTGTTTGTACTATTACATGAGTTGCCTAGTAGTCCACCAAATTCTCACGTATTATAGCAGTCGATTCCTCCAAACATGCTCCTTTATCATATCCCTCGAGTATCGGCATTTGTGACATCCCGGAAATTTTGGCAATATCAATTTAATAATCGGCGGTAGAAATTAAATTGATATGACAATGACTGTTAATAAAATGTGAATTTGATTAATAATCTTCTTCTGAATAAATGTTTAACTGATGATTTATATTTTAAAAGCTAAAAATAAATTGTTTCTATTTATAATGTATATATATATATATATATATTTGTATATATTGTAAATAGATAAGATCTGATTTGAATTTTAATAAATGAAGATAAGTTTTCTTATTTTAATATTTTTGGTAGTTTTGGTTTGATTTAATATATATATATATATATATATATATATATATATCATTTTAAAAGCTATTAAATGAATAACCATTTGGCTTTAAATATACAAGATGAAGTTAAAATTGTATAAAATTGATTTTAGCTTAAATTTAAATTTAACAAAAGGTTTGTTTGCTTTGTTTTAAATTTAGCTTGATAGGAATAAGTAATTAAGTGATAATTTCTTTTATAAATCATTTTAAGTCGATAATGAGTTTTATTAATAATATTATATCTTTACAATTGGGTTTTAATACTAATAGAAATTGTTATCTATGTATATAATTGGAAGAGCTATAATTGAAGTTCAAAATAAATTCTTCCAAAATGTTTTAACTTTAAAATAAACTTTGTAAATGTTTATGTAGTGTAAAATATTAGTAATTGGATACAATATTGTATAGTTAAGTTTTAAAATAAGATAAACTTTATAAATATTTACCTTAAATGTAAATCAAATATATTAACATAAGTAAGAAATAAAGTAAATAACAAGCAAATTAAATTTTGTAACCTTGGCCAAATTATTAAAACAATATCCATTTACATTTCAGTTTCAAACAAGTTAACAAAAATACAAGAACAAATATACATTAGTAGACTTCATAGATTTGAAAATAATCAAACACCCTAAATATTTAAATAACCTTTCAATCACATTTTAAGGTAGAAAAACAAGCAGTATAGTTTATAAAAATAGTGCCAGCTTCCAAATAAATCTGCATAGCAAGTTAAACAAAGAGAAATTATTAACTAAACTTGCATAGTATAAAAACAAATGTTCGAGTGGGGTTTATGCCTACAGACCTGATAACACAAAGCAAAAATGTGTTATGCATATGGCTTGTAAAACAAGATACAAGCAAAGTAGAAATATCTATGACATATGTAGTATAAAATAATCAAAATGGGAGACATAAGTACAATACCATTTAATGCTTCATATCTCAATAGCATACCCAAGTCTATTCGAACTGGTTCCAAAATCATTTCAGCTACCTATTCTAAAAGAAATCTATGGCAAATATGAAAATGCTTGTACCTGAAGCATTACTTGACCAGATACCACCTACCCTCTTACAAACTCCCCCATATTATTTCACATTCGTGTCTTGTTTTAACATTTCAAACCAGAGAGAAAAATATGTAGTAAACATTTCTTTTGCAAACTTAAATCACATTTCCAAACAACAAAGGCAAGATGATAGGAAGATCAAACAAAGCCTTCCCAGTTTTTAAAGTTCAAACTGTTTCAAGGCAGTGCTCTGTTCTTCTTCTTCTATGCAAGCTTTTGGTGAGTAACTATTTTTTTAAAGATTACAATCTAAGTTAAACATGGCTGAATGTGTTCTCTGTGATAATACAAGTATAAAATGCTGTGAATATATAGTTGTAAATATATACACATTGTTCACTGTTGTAAGGCTGAGGATCCCTGTTCTAGTTTCAGGCTTAAACTTGGTTCAAACTTATTTTGATCTTGATTCAAACCTTGTTAAGATTTAAGCCTTGAACAAATGTGTTATTTATACCATCAGTTTTAGTTTAAAATTTTGTTTAAGTAAACAAACTTGTGATATCACTGGAAATGCTTAAAAACTACAGAACCATCTTCATATGTGAAATTTTCGAGTTTCTTATTTCACAATTTCATGAATATAAATCGAATACGCATACTTTAATGTGAATTTTAAAACAAAGATTCAAATTTTTAGTGATAAGAATGGAGAGCAGTTTGTGTTTATCTGATTTTGACATTCCGAGTTACTGGAGACGGCCTAGTTGATCAGAGGGATCGGGGTTTTGGCAGGTGATGAAGGGATGAACGATGATGTTGGGAAAAATATTGGGAGGTGGTGTAGTTGGTCGTGGTGATGGCGGTGGGTTCGAGAAGTTCGTAAACCTAGTTTTTGTAGGGACACGAATTTCGTTTCGTTTTTCGTCGAAGTGTTGATCGAGTGCTCTGTGGTTCTGGGAAATAGTAAGGGGACCAATGGTGAGTAGATGGTCGGAGTTTGGGGTTTTCTAGTTGTCGGGGTTACGAGAACGGCGGCATTCCAGGTTTGAAGGGTTGCTGCTACTTTTATTCCAGGCTGACATAGGTTGCTCGATTTTGATTCGAGTGAAGGTGGTAGATTTTGGGGTTTGCGACGTGATCGTGGATCGTTCGCTGATTGGTGGCGACGCTGGTGGGTGACCGGGAGCGACTGGAGGCACGGTGCACGTGCACGTGCATTCTGGTGTCTGGGTGTAATGTTGTCTGGAAAGAGGCAGTGGAAGTTCGCGTGATACTCGAGTATTCCGAGAGATGAACTCGAAGCAGGGATGAGAAACTCGACGTAGTATTATTTGCTTCAGATCGAACTGTCGAGTGGTTGGTGTGGTAACTTGTCTCGGGGGAAGACTAGGGTAAACGCAAGAAAAACCCGAAGTAAATGAAAAAGGGACTCGGAGCAGTCTGTTTGATTTCGAGACAGAGAGTAATTCCAGTTTTTCATAAATTTGAATTTTCCCAGGTTTAAATTTAGTTTAAAAATGTAACAGGATTTAAATAGTAGTTAAAAAAAATCAAGTAGTGGTTGTTTTCAAAATTTTCTTGAATCCAAATCTGAAATTTTAATAAATTTTTAATTTTAAATGTTTAAAATAAATATAGTTTAATAAACAGTTTTTAAAAGAATAAGTTTTGTTTTAAACAAATGTTAACAGGATTTGAGGAATTCTTTTATAAAAATTTTTTTTGAATGGAAGAAGTAAATTTGCAAGTTAAAAATATGTTTTAAAAGAATTGATTTTTATAATAATTTAAATTTCAAAGTTCTTTTCCTTTATATAAATTTCGTTTGTAAGTAATAAATGTTATGTACATTTATTTAAAGGAAAATTAAAATGAATTTGCATTGGATTAATGTTTAAATCATTAATCACTTTAAATCTTAAATTTAGAAAGAAATTTGGAATTTAAAATGTGAAAAAGTTAATTAAGTCATTTATTAAGGAATTAATTATCTTAGAAATGAATTAAATATTGAAGTAATTAATAAATTAATTAGAAAATGACTTATTTATATTAAGTTAAAATTAAAAGGAAATTACAAGGGAGTAATTCAGAAATTGATTTAGTTAATAAAATAAATTAACTAAGGATTTTAATTGATTTATAAATGCGATAAATTTGATAATAATAAGATGAATTAAATTGGGAATTTATTAAAACTGTTAAATGAATATTTAACAAAAGTAATTAAAGGGTTATTATCTATTGGAACTAAATTGGATGATATGATTAAATGAATGAATCTATTTAACTTAATCAAATTTATAAATCATGTAATAATCCGATGAGTGGAATTACTCGGTGTAATTAATGGAGCAAAATTACTTAGAGAAGTAATTAGACGATAATCACTGGATGTGATTTATGTAAGTTGATGTGTAGATAAAGTAATATGGGAAATTACTTTTGTAATTAATCGGGGATTAATAAATGAAGATAATTAATTATGGAATAATTAATTTATTTGATAAGTAATTAAGGAGAGTTAATTACTGGTGCTATTAATCCAGAATGATTAATAATTGTTTGATTTAAAGATTAAATTACTTGAAGTAATAAAGTAGTTTAATTTACAAATAAATTAGAGATCATTAATTTATATAGTTAATGATATAATTATGAATTGTTTAATTAAGTAATAATTAATAATGAGGTGATTAATTTATGTAATTAATTAAGAATAAATGTAGTAAATTTTATTTAATTAATAAATGAAGTAATTAAAATATTAATTACTATAAATGATTTACATTAATTAATCTGTGGAATTAAAATAGGACTAATTACTTATTGTAATTAGAAAATGGTTGTATAAGCAGGATTTATAGATAAGTAATTAATTTAATTTACTTTAAATTAATCAGAGAAAGATGTAATTAATTTAATTCATTTTAAATTAATTATAGTTGTGAATAATAAATCCTTGCTTATGAATGATATTGATATCCCATTGATTGATTGATTGTGATCTCAGATATGAGACGAGTGATATCTGTTGTGATATGGATGCTTGTTTGAGATGATATTGATTATCTGTTATGATGATGTTGTGATATCCATTGTTATATTGTGATTTATCTATCTGTGTTGATATAGATAATTGAATTGAATTGTTTTAACTTTAAAACAACTTGGCCTTAAAAGACACGGTTTGGATTTCGATGAGACCGGTATCGGGTTTCCGTATACCGGGATTCCAGGTCTGGAGACCCGAATACCACATCGATCCAAATTAACGTTAGGTCGTGAAATTCAAGTGGAGCAAGTGAAGACTCGAGGTATAAGAACTATTCGTCAGTATAACTCTGTGGGTGATTCCGTAATGAGTTTGACGGAGATAGTACTTATAGATTCGAGATGGTGATTCAGAATGCAAGGGTTATTGTCGTTAACTCTGAGGGTGATTCCAATACGAGTGTAACGAGATAATGCCTTCGGTTTCGTTCGAACCCGGAACGAACTTATATGGATTGAATGCTTTCAGCACATCGTCAGGTGGACGATGAGCATTCTAAGTGATGAGTTCTATTAAGGTAATCGTGACCTCAAGCCTCATCAACCGGGAATGGCTAAAACAGGGGAGGTGCAGCAAGGCTTCGTGGGTAGCACCCACTTGAGAGCGAGATTTTCCCCTGTCTAGATGTCCCTTTTTATTTCGGTGTGTGGGCAGTTGTTGACGTCCTACTGCCGGGGTTGTCTCGTTTGGAACTGTTCAGTAAGGAACGGGTCCGGCTTTGTGTTGCAGGGGAGCGGGCGTACTCCTCGGTACGGTGATCTAGGCCACGTACTGTGACGGGCGGTACCCCAGTAGCCCAGCCATTGTATGGAATCCAATCTCCAATAAGCACCGTACGTTTTGATTGTGCCCAACTATGTTGAAATGTGAGATGTAAGCATTTCAGCTATTTTCTAGCTTTACTTGGAAACCCTAGACACTATTATAATATCACTGGATTTCCTATCAAATGTTTTGGTTAGCGTAAGGTAAAAACTTTTCCATGTTTATGTGTGGGAAGTCTTACGTGATACCTTTTGTTTCAAATGATTTTCAAAGTTAAACAACTTTACCCTGTTACTCATACCAGACCCATGTCTGACCCGAAGTTTATTTCTGTTTTTCATAAACTCTCGGGTACCCAAATTTTTACGGGTAGCCAAGGGATTCAGGTTAGCTTTGACGAATACTGGAGGAGCAATGGAGCAGGAGGCTTCAGCGTGTAGATATATATTGGTTCCGCTGTGTTAGTGTTCATGTGTATTTTCGCTGTGTTGTATCTCTGTGATGTGTGAGTTGTATTAACTAGACAGGTGTTTATAACTGTCTAGTTTGTGATGTATTGTCTGTGTAGCTCTGATGTATATGATACTATGTAATATTTATGTGATATATTATACTTTATTCGTTCCGCTATTGAGATTCTGTTGTTGTTTCTTCTTCTTCTTTTTCTTTTCTACTTTCTCACCTCTTTCTTTTCTTCAAAACGATACGATTTCCTGGGCATAGGAAGTCGGGTCGTCACAGTTGGTATCAGAGCATTAGGTTGAGTGAATACCTAGGCTCTGGAGTGGTGTCTATCCCGAGAGAGCGTATTTGTATTTTTGATATATATATATATATACATATTTATATTTATTTCTACCTATCGGTTGGGTTACCTGTTCAGGTTATCCAATATAAGTATAAAGGTGGATAGGGTAGTGATCTGTGTAACACGATCACTGATGGTTGAATTTGTAGAGATTGGAAATGTGTATGTCAAGATTGTAGGCCCAATTTCCTTCTCGAGTTAGTTTTGTTGTGATGAAGGTTTTCATCGATCTTGGAAGGATATCTGTTAAAGTTTGGAGTTTATCTTTGGAGTGTAAGTTGGATGAACTAGAGTTGGGATCTATGGGATGGACAGAAGTTAGTGAAGGTATCTTGATATCTCAGGATATAGTAGCTGTGTGATGAGACGCAGTGACTATGGATGTTTCCGAAGATATTTCTTTGGAAAAAGTTAACGAAGTGTGTCTGCTTAGATATTGCGGCTGTGTTCAGCAGGATGTTTCTGTTGGTTTGTGGTCCGAGTTTCTTGAGGAGATTCTAGATTAGCAGTTTGTGGGCATTTGGGTCAGCAGAGTGACTCAGGGTGTTCTGTGTGTTGGCAAGGAAGCTTTTAGCATAGCAGTAGATTTCAGGAGTAGCAGAGTGAATCCATTTCTTCGATGGATTGGCTATGGAAGTGTGTGCTGTTCTGATTTGTGATGAGAGAGCAGTTTTCTCTGGAATTAGGCTGGATTGATCGCAAAAGTGACTTGCGATAGTTTGAGTATTCTCTTGTGTTTTGGATTCTTCTGGTGTCTTCTGGAAGTCAGAATTTTGTCGGCATCTGGAGTTTGAGTTGGTATCGACTGTATTTCAGAAGTGATACCGATGGTTCAGCTTGGTAGTAGAATGGTTTATGGAGAAACTGCTGAGTTTTCTCTTTATGGATCTATTGAGCCATATTTTCCGAATAATTGAGAAGCCTACCAGTTGTGATTGCTGACTGATGGTTGCAAAGCCTAGGTCCGTCCCAATTGGTATCAGTGGAAGTTTGTGCTTGTGTACATCATCTGTGTCTTCATCTACCTATATCAGAGTAGCGCAGTGGAAGCATGGTGGCAGCAGTTTTAGAGTGGAAGCAAATGGAAGTTGCAGTGTTTGGATTAGAAAATTTTTACAGTAAATTTTTCAGGATCTGAGGCCAGATTGGAGTGCATCTGTTTTATCTCTTTCGAATGTGAGATGTGAGATCTGTCTTCTGATTGTGGAGTAAAGTTGGTGTTTTGAGTTTTAGTTGATCTTGGAAAGATCGTTTTGTTGGATTGTTTTGGGTCCAGTTTGTTTCTGTAGAGCATCAGCAGGGATGAGCTGATCAGAGAAGATGTAGGAGACCCAGGATCGTCTGAAGAGTTTTGGGGATTAGAGATGGAGGAAATTTGGAATTCGAAGTTGGAGACTTCGTTGTTGTTGAAGTTTTCTCTGATTCAAGGAGCTATAAGTTGGGTAAGATGTGGAAAGCCAACTCTGAGATATTTTGGATTTTTTCTGTTGTTCTTCTGAGGATAAGTGTTGAGTCTTCAGATTTGAATTGTCAGTTGCGATGATTGGGATTCGGTGTATTTCACGTATCTTTGAGGAAGTACGTGTGAGATCTATCTCTGGTTATGGAACCAGCAGTTCGGAAGTTTTGGTTGTTGAGTCAGACTTGTCTATAGTCTGATATCTTGTCTAGTTGAGTAGATCTAGATGAGTAGGAGCTCCGTAGTTTAGTAGCATTGATGGTTTGGATTTTATAGAGCGAGTAACCCGGTATTTATAATCGGGGAAACTCGAGAGAATTCTAACCAGAATTTTATAGGGATAGATAGATTTGTTTGATTGGATGCTATGATGGTTAGCATATGATTGATATATGTTTGTATTTTAAAATTAAAACTTTAATTGGATTATTAAATTACCTTTGTTTAAATTTCGAGGACGAAATTCTTTTAAGGGGGGAGGAATGTGACATCCCGGAAATTTTGGCAATATCAATTTAATAATCGGCGGTAGAAATTAAATTGATATGACAATGACTGTTAATAAAATGTGAATTTGATTAATAATCTTCTTCTGAATAAATGTTTAACTGATGATTTATATTTTAAAAGCTAAAAATAAATTGTTTCTATTTATAATGTATATATATATATATATTTGTATATATTGTAAATAGATAAGATCTGATTTGAATTTTAATAAATGAAGATAAGTTTTCTTATTTTAATATTTTTGGTAGTTTTGGTTTGAATTAATATATATATATATATATATCATTTTAAAAGCTATTAAATGAATAACCATTTGGCTTTAAATATACAAGATGAAGTTAAAATTGTATAAAATTGATTTTAGCTTAAATTTAAATTTAACAAAAGGTTTGTTTGCTTTGTTTTAAATTTAGCTTGATAGGAATAAGTAATTAAGTGATAATTTCTTTTATAAATCATTTTAAGTCGATAATGAGTTTTATTAATAATATTATATCTTTACAATTGGGTTTTAATACTAATAGAAATTGTTATCTATGTATATAATTGGAAGAGCTATAATTGAAGTTCAAAATAAATTCTTCCAAAATGTTTTAACTTTAAAATAAACTTTGTAAATGTTTATGTAGTGTAAAATATTAGTAATTGGATACAATATTGTATAGTTAAGTTTTAAAATAAGATAAACTTTATAAATATTTACCTTAAATGTAAATCAAATATATTAACATAAGTAAGAAATAAAGTAAATAACAAGCAAATTAAATTTTGTAACCTTGGCCAAATTATTAAAACAATATCCATTTACATTTCAGTTTCAAACAAGTTAACAAAAATACAAGAACAAATATACATTAGTAGACTTCATAGATTTGAAAATAATCAAACACCCTAAATATTTAAATAACCTTTCAATCACATTTTAAGGTAGAAAAACAAGCAGTATAGTTTATAAAAATAGTGCCAGCTTCCAAATAAATCTGCATAGCAAGTTAAACAAAGAGAAATTATTAACTAAACTTGCATAGTATAAAAACAAATGTTCGAGTGGGGTTTATGCCTACAAACCTGATAACACAAAGCAAAAATGTGTTATGCATATGGCTTGTAAAACAAGATACAAGCAAAGTAGAAATATCTATGACATATGTAGTATAAAATAATCAAAATGGGAGACATAAGTACAATACCATTTAATGCTTCATATCTCAATAGCATACCCAAGTCTATTCGAACTGGTTCCAAAATCATTTCAGCCTCCTATTCTAAAAGAAATCTATGGCAAATATGAAAATGCTTGTACCTGAAGCATTACTTGACCAGATACCACCTACCCTCTTACAAACTCCCCCATATTATTTCACATTCGTGTCTTGTTTTAACATTTCAAACCAGAGAGAAAAATATGTAGTAAACATTTCTTTTGCAAACTTAAATCACATTTCCAAACAACAAAGGCAAGATGATAGGAAGATCAAACAAAGCCTTCCCAGTTTTTAAAGTTCAAACTGTTTCAAGGCAGTGCTCTGTTCTTCTTCTTCTATGCAAGCTTTTGGTGAGTAACTATTTTTTTAAAGATTACAATCTAAGTTAAACATGGCTGAATGTGTTCTCTGTGATAATACAAGTATAAAATGCTGTGAATATATAGTTGTAAATATATACACATTGTTCACTGTTGTAAGGCTGAGGATCCCTGTTCTAGTTTCAGGCTTAAACTTGGTTCAAACTTATTTTGATCTTGATTCAAACCTTGTTAAGATTTAAGCCTTGAACAAATGTGTTATTTATACCATCAGTTTTAGTTTAAAATTTTGTTTAAGTAAACAAACTTGTGATATCACTGGAAATGCTTAAAAACTACAGAACCATCTTCATATGTGAAATTTTCGAGTTTCTTATTTCACAATTTCATGAATATAAATCGAATACGCATACTTTAATGTGAATTTTAAAACAAAGATTCAAATTTTTAGTGATAAGAATGGAGAGCAGTTTGTGTTTATCTGATTTTGACATTCCGAGTTACTGGAGACGGCCTAGTTGATCAGAGGGATCGGGGTTTTGGCAGGTGATGAAGGGATGAACGATGATGTTGGGAAAAATATTGGGAGGTGGTGTAGTTGGTCGTGGTGATGGCGGTGGGTTCGAGAAGTTCGTAAACCTATTTTTTGTAGGGACACGAATTTCGTTTCGTTTTTCGTCGAAGTGTTGATCGAGTGCTCTGTGGTTCTGGGAAATAGTAAGGGGACCAATGGTGAGTAGATGGTCGGAGTTTGGGGTTTTCTAGTTGTCGGGGTTACGAGAACGGCGGCATTCCAGGTTTGAAGGGTTGCTGCTACTTTTATTCCAGGCTGACATAGGTTGCTCGATTTTGATTCGAGTGAAGGTGGTAGATTTTGGGGTTTGCGACGTGATCGTGGATCGTTCGCTGATTGGTGGCGACGCTGGTGGGTGACCGGGAGCGACTGGAGGCACGGTGCACGTGCACGTGCATTCTGGTGTCTGGGTGTAATGTTGTCTGGAAAGAGGCAGTGGAAGTTCGCGTGATACTCGAGTATTCCGAGAGATGAACTCGAAGCAGGGATGAGAAACTCGACGTAGTATTATTTGCTTCAGATCGAACTGTCGAGTGGTTGGTGTGGTAACTTGTCTCGGGGGAAGACTAGGGTAAACGCAAGAAAAACCCGAAGTAAATGAAAAAGGGACTCGGAGCAGTCTGTTTGATTTCGAGACAGAGAGTAATTCCAGTTTTTCATAAATTTGAATTTTCCCAGGTTTAAATTTAGTTTAAAAATGTAACAGGATTTAAATAGTAGTTGAAAAAAATCAAGTAGTGGTTGTTTTCAAAATTTTCTTGAATCCAAATCTGAAATTTTAATAAATTTTTAATTTTAAATGTTTAAAATAAATATAGTTTAATAAACAGTTTTTAAAAGAATAAGTTTTGTTTTAAACAAATGTTAACAGGATTTGAGGAATTCTTTTATAAAAATTTTTTTTGAATGGAAGAAGTAAATTTGCAAGTTAAAAATATGTTTTAAAAGAATTGATTTTTATAATAATTTAAATTTCAAAGTTCTTTTCCTTTATATAAATTTCGTTTGTAAGTAATAAATGTTATGTACATTTATTTAAAGGAAAATTAAAATGAATTTGCATTGGATTAATGTTTAAATCATTAATCACTTTAAATCTTAAATTTAGAAAGAAATTTGGAATTTAAAATGTGAAAAAGTTAATTAAGTCATTTATTAAGGAATTAATTATCTTAGAAATGAATTAAATATTGAAGTAATTAATAAATTAATTAGAAAATGACTTATTTATATTAAGTTAAAATTAAAAGGAAATTACAAGGGAGTAATTCAGAAATTGATTTAGTTAATAAAATAAATTAACTAAGGATTTTAATTGATTTATAAATGCGATAAATTTGATAATAATAAGATGAATTAAATTGGGAATTTATTAAAACTGTTAAATGAATATTTAACAAAAGTAATTAAAGGGTTATTATCTATTGGAACTAAATTGGATGATATGATTAAATGAATGAATCTATTTAACTTAATCAAATTTATAAATCATGTAATAATCCGATGAGTGGAATTACTCGGTGTAATTAATGGAGCAAAATTACTTAGAGAAGTAATTAGACGATAATCACTGGATGTGATTTATGTAAGTTGATGTGTAGATAAAGTAATATGGGAAATTACTTTTGTAATTAATCGGGGATTAATAAATGAAGATAATTAATTATGGAATAATTAATTTATTTGATAAGTAATTAAGGAGAGTTAATTACTGGTGCTATTAATCCAGAATGATTAATAATTGTTTGATTTAAAGATTAAATTACTTGAAGTAATAAAGTAGTTTAATTTACAAATAAATTAGAGATCATTAATTTATATAGTTAATGATATAATTATGAATTGTTTAATTAAGTAATAATTAATAATGAGGTGATTAATTTATGTAATTAATTAAGAATAAATGTAGTAAATTTTATTTAATTAATAAATGAAGTAATTAAAATATTAATTACTATAAATGATTTACATTAATTAATCTGTGGAATTAAAATAGGACTAATTACTTATTGTAATTAGAAAATGGTTGTATAAGCAGGATTTATAGATAAGTAATTAATTTAATTTACTTTAAATTAATCAGAGAAAGATGTAATTAATTTAATTCATTTTAAATTAATTATAGTTGTGAATAATAAATCCTTGCTTATGAATGATATTGATATCCCATTGATTGATTGATTGTGATCTCAGATATGAGACGAGTGATATCTCTTGTGATATGGATGCTTGTTTGAGATGATATTGATTATCTGTTATGATGATGTTGTGATATCCATTGTTATATTGTGATTTATCTATCTGTGTTGATATAGATAATTGAATTGAATTGTTTTAACTTTAAAACAACTTGGCCTTAAAAGACATGGTTTGGATTTCGATGAGACCGGGATCGGGTTTCCGTATACCGGGATTCCAGGTCTGGAGACCCGAATACCACATCGATCCAAATTAACGTTAGGTCGTGAAATTCAAGTGGAGCAAGTGAAGACTCGAGGTATAAGAACTATTCGTCAGTATAACTCTGTGGGTGATTCCGTAATGAGTTTGACGGAGATAGTACTTATAGATTCGAGATGGTGATTCAGAATGCAAGGGTTATTGTCGTTAACTCTGAGGGTGATTCCAATACGAGTGTAACGAGATAATGCCTTCGGTTTCGTTCGAACCCGGAACGAACTTATATGGATTGAATGCTTTCAGCACATCGTCAGGTGGACGATGAGCATTCTAAGTGATGAGTTCTATTAAGGTAATCGTGACCTCAAGCCTCATCAACCGGGAATGGCTAAAACAGGGGAGGTGCAGCAAGGCTTCGTGGGTAGCACCCACTTGAGAGCGAGATTTTCCCCTGTCTAGATGTCCCTTTTTATTTCGGTGTGTGGGCAGTTGTTGACGTCCTACTGCCGGGGTTGTCTCGTTTGGAACTGTTCAGTAAGGAACTGGTCCGGCTTTGTGTTGCAGGGGAGCGGGCGTACTCCTCGGTACGGTGATCTAGGCCACGTACTGTGACGGGCGGTACCCCAGTAGCCCAGCCATTGTATGGAATCCAATCTCCAATAAGCGCCGTACGTTTTGATTGTGCCCAACTATGTTGAAATGTGAGATGTAAGCATTTCAGCTATTTTCTAGCTTTACTTGGAAACCCTAGACACTATTATAATATCACTGGATTTCCTATCAAATGTTTTGGTTAGCGTAAGGTAAAAACTTTTCCATGTTTATGTGTGGGAAGTCTTACGTGATACCTTTTGTTTCAAATGATTTTCAAAGTTAAACAACTTTACCCTGTTACTCATACCAGACCCATGTCTGACCCGAAGTTTATTTCTGTTTTTCATAAACTCTCGGGTACCCAAATTTTTACGGGTAGCCAAGGGATTCAGGTTAGCTTTGACGAATACTGGAGGAGCAATGGAGCAGGAGGCTTCAGCGTGTAGATATATATTGGTTCCGCTGTGTTAGTGTTCATGTGTATTTTCGCTGTGTTGTATCTCTGTGATGTGTGAGTTGTATTAACTAGACAGGTGTTTATAACTGTCTAGTTTGTGATGTATTGTCTGTGTAGCTCTGATGTATATGATACTATGTAATATTTATGTGATATATTATACTTTATTCGTTCCGCTATTGAGATTCTGTTGTTGTTTCTTCTTCTTCTTTTTCTTTTCTACTTTCTCACCTCTTTCTTTTCTTCAAAACGATACGATTTCCTGGGCATAGGAAGTCGGGTCGTCACAGCATTCATTAGTCTCGTGACCATCCAGCTCGTGAAACATAAAGAATTTTTCCAATCTCCTATCTCGCTCTATGGTTTCTCATTTCGAGGATATCTTGTACTAAATGCCCCTTATGGTACCAAGTGAATCCTTTACAAAGTCCACCAAAATAGTTTATGAAGGAAACTCCTATTCTATTTTCGGACCTCTTTGAACTCGAAAGTCCTTATTAGGCTCCCTTTTGCCTTTTCTTCCCTACATTAACTTTGGATGGTTCTTTACCCTCATCTATGTTAACCTCAAACTAGTCAGCTTCGGGATCCTCCAAACTTAAGGTATCGTTTGTATTTTCCAAAAAGTGCTTTTTTAGCGGCTGGAAAGAAATGACTGAATCCAATCAGTGTTTTTTGACTGTTTGCTAACATATTTCGTTCGGTAAGAAATGTTCAAAATGGCTGAACAGTCATAAGCATATATTTTTTTCTTTTTGAAGTGCTGATTCAAAACAACGGTTAATTTACAAAGTTATCCTGCTTCTTTATAAATAATAGCAACTATCATCTTTTTATTATTATACAACAGTAGCAGCAATAGCAGCAAATTTGTGGACATCAGCTCTCATACTTCGAGGTAACTTTTAACTATGTTTGTTCATAAATTACATATCCCACTCTTGCCTTTATTAGCACAGTAGTAGTTATTCAATATCAAATAATGAATTCGGTCACATGCATTGTACTGCTTATACAATACAATAGTCTGACAGTTTTCATTTTGTTTTATTATGATATATGGTTGCTTGTATTATTTTTTTGTCTACTGAAGCCTAACTTCTGTTAGAAAAAATATATGTTTCAAATGCAAATATAGATTCTTCATCTAACTATGAATATTTTTGTAGCAAGTACATGGCAGTGACTGACTCTTTCCACCATCATTATTAATTGTTTCATATTTTCATGTATTAATTAGCATACTGACAGAGTGACCATCATGTTGCTGCCACTTTATTTTTTTCAACCTTGTAGTACGGGTTAAACTTGTAATTTATTGTGAGTATAGTCTAACATGGACGTATAATTCCATATGTGTGTAACTTTAGTAACTTATAACTAGTTTATGTTACTATATTTGTGTGATTAAAAATAAATTAAATTAATTTGGATGTTTTATAATTATTTTTAAATAGAAATCATTTGTTAATTATTATGGAATAAACGTTATGTATTATATTTTGTTTATCAACTATTTTTGAGTTTCAAAAGAAAGATATGAATTTTGTAGTACTATTAGTGAATATTAAGTTATTTAAAAAAAGATGGAAAATTACTTATTTGTTGTAAAGAAAACATTTTTATTTGTAATTAGACCATTCTCTAATTAATTTTGTAATATATAACTGTTATCCATTTATACATTAATTTTGTTAATTGATAGATCAAATTTTAGTGGTAGTCAGAAGCATTTTCTTTGGTGCCAATAGTAGCACATTGTAAAATATATGTCAGTTCTAACACCAATTTGTTAACTACATTTACCTAAATATTTTTATTTCTGTGTCAAATAATGCAAATTATTTTGTCTTCCTTTACTTAAACGAACTATGATTCATCATTCTAGCTGATTAACTTATATCCCTCAACTCTTCATCATCATTTTAACAAGACATGTAAACTTTTTGGTTAATTACCAAAAAAATTCATTACTGTTCATTCTTTTTTATTGCTTTTTTTGCTATGTAATATGTGGTTAAGAAGATATATAATAATTTCCTTAAAATACGAAAAACATGTAGGAATGGCATCACATGGAAACTGTAAACGTAAATATATGGAAAGTGAAATTCCAAATGCATCTTCCAAGAGTAGGGCTGCTTTTTTTGAAAATCCCGAAATGGAAAAACACTTCCTTGAGCTATGTGTGAAAGAGGTCAGCAATCATGGGCATAAAGGAGCTTCACTTACTTTAGATTCATGGAAAATATTAGAAAAAGAATTTAATACAAAGTGGAGTGTCAACTACGAACATAAACAATTTAAAAATCATTATACTTATTTGAGAGACGATTACGCACTTTGGACAAAAATGATTGGATTATCTGGACATGGATTTAATGCCGAGATGAATACCATACTTTGGCCCCTTGAAAAATGGAATGAGGTCATTCAGGCAAGTCCATTACATATTCTTGAAATAATTAGTAAAATAATATTATTATATTGATTTATCATATGTACTTTCAATACACAGCAACATCCTAAAGCTCGAAAATTTTGAAATAATCATTTAGAGAACATTGACATGTTAAAGGTGATTTTTGAATCTACACTTGCAAAAGGAGAAAATGCATGGTCATCTGCATCAACAGAACCACCCCCTAATGTAGATAACACCCAAGTGGATGATGGCATACCAACATCAACTAATGCAGAAGTAGAAGAAACTCAAATGCCCGCTTATGTGGATGATGATTTTTTTGATGGGATTGCTGTTAATGGAGAGCGTGATAGTCCTTTTAATGGAGAAGTTGGAGATAGTGGTCCTTCCAAGTGTACACCTTGCCCCTCAAACAAAAAGAAGCGTAAAAGTTCAGATGGTGAACCGATAGAGAAACAGATTGAAGAACTAGTTGGTGTTCTAAAAGAACAAATTAACAAGGAGGAGACTCATATGGGAACTTCACTAAATGACGTAATTATTGCTTTAAAAGAATTGAAGGACATGAGCATTTTGTCTCAGCAAGATTATATCAAAGCGAAAGTGTTATTTTATGAGAAACCAGAACCGAGGATAGCATTCATGGACGAAGATAGTATAGTTAACAAAATTGAGTTCTTGACTTATGTATTAGGTATGCAATAAGATACGATGTTTGATAATAAATGGGAACAAGATGGTGTTGCTAGGTTTAGTTTCTTTAATAAATAATTTGATGAACTATAGTAGTTACGTGTATTCAAATAACATGTTATATGTATCTCCACTGATTTTGGTAAGTGACATGTGCATTCAACATTTTTCTAGTCTTCACTGATGTGTGTACTTAGTTCAAGGAGTAATACTTTTTTTAGATAACGCATCGTAATTTGTGAATATTCTAACTTTTATTTTCTCAAATTATAGGATGATGTCGAAAAAATGGTTACTGGTGAAATTTTTGTCACTTTTACTACTGCTTCAGACAAAGAATCGTAAAAATAGTCGAGAAAAAGTTTTAACTTCGTCACTTTCTGGAAAAAAGTACATGCAGGAGCTCATGAATGGTTCTTCTGTTGTGATGTATGATAAGTTCAGAATGGACAAATCATCCTTTATAAAGTTATGTTCCTACTTTCGAGAAAAGAACTGACTTCGAGATAGTAAGCATATAGATGTTGAAGAGAAAATGACAATGTTCTTAACCATCATAAGTCATAATTGTAGAAACCGTATTGTAAGATATCGTTTTCAACATTCAGGTCAAATAGTTAGCAAGTATTTTCATGAAGTTTTGACAGCCATGAGAGATTTTGCTCGAGAAATGATAGTCCCACCTAAGTTCGATAAATCGACCGAAAATATACGATTTCATATTGAACTTCGAGAAGGACCTTTTAAGGGTGCGGTTGGGGCAATAGATGGCACTTTAGTAGATGCAAGTATTCCAATCCGTGACCAAATTCCATTTCGAGGCAGGGGTCAAGGTAATTGTATGTATATACACCATAAGTATTAAAATTATAAACTACGAAGGGCAAATTTTTCAAACAAAAATACATTACAATAAAACAAAATTTTAATTAGCAAACAATCAAACAACATTTCAAATATTCAGCATTCAGCTTTTCTGTTCAGCTTTCAGAAGTCAGCATCCAACAGTAAGCATTCAGCCATTTTTAACAAATGAAGCCTAAGTATTATCAACTTGGTGTTAGAAATCTATTAACTTTACTCAGGTATGAATCTCATAGTACCCATATCTCCGTTGAATGGCTTTTTCCCCAAGCTTGTAATGTTTTGACTAAAAGTTTAGCCAACGTTCGAAATATAGTTGAGAATTGATATCAGCGAAGGTTACTCACTAATACCTTAATTTGAAAATGACAAATGAGGAAGTAGATATGCAATAAGTAAAGAGACACATCATTTAGAGTGGTTCAATTTAAGTTGTTATACCCACTATAAATATTTTCTTTCTTTTTTTCTTTTCGTACAATGAATGAGATTATAAGAGAATAAGAAAATAATTGCTTAAGTGCTTAAAGTGTTAGATCCATGTAGAAATGCATGATTGGTTGTATTTATAGCTGTTGGAAATTGAGTTGGATGACCGAGAGTATGCTACTAATGTCTGGAAATCATTCTTGGCCGTTGATTAAGTTGTTCGACTGATATGTGTGTCAACTATGATACCAACTGGATTGTATGACACAGATGATCACTAAATAGAGGTCCAAAGTTGAGAATTCCTTGATCAGGGATAGGCGACATAAGATCGGGTTGTGGTTATGCAGCGGCGCTTTGCTAGTGTGGTAGCAAAGGACCGAAAGTGGTTATCACGTAGTTCCGCTGTTGTCATATAAATAGTGTCATATGTGCCCGTCTTTTCAGAGAAATAATGCATAGTTGTTGCTTCTTTTTTCTGTAGACTTGATTAGGTGCTTATGACCAAAGCTTGTCGAGTTAAGATAAGAGGTACTTAAAAGCTTCAAGTGATTAAGGTCTAGGGCACTCGCATGTGGAAAATCATAATATGCCAGGCCAATCAAGGGACGAGAATGATAATTATCCAGGATGCTCGACGATTGACGGCAACTTGCATTTCAAACTACTACATGTTTCCATCTTCCGTTGATAGATGCATGGATATGTATGGCTTGCATGTGTATTGGTGCTGGGCAGGCCGTTTTGTTATGGAAACTAAGTAGTTCAAGCAAGATGTGGGCTTTTGGAACTACTCGGATCAAAACGTGGGCTTTTGGAACTATGCGGGCTGGCATGTATTATACTATTGAGAAAGTCCAATAACATTTTTCCCCTAAAGTTCAATCTTGCAAGTAGGGGCAGACTTGTTATTTAGGCATTTAATGTTGCCTACACGTTTCTTCTTGCAATTGGCTCTACCGATTGGTCGAGACGTTACTGAGGTAGTTCAGAGACATGATGGTTGATTTGATGGAGTAATTTACGAAACCTAGACAGTCCAGATCATCTCTTACCTATTTAATATAACAGTTTGGGTTAGCTATCACTATTTATATAAACCACTCCTCTCCCTTTTCAATCTTTACTAAACATTCTTCATTTTCGCCATTAAAGAGAACTCGGAGCTTTCAATTTTCTTCGTCGTCGATCAACGTCTTACTTCAACTTTTAATAGTGGTTAATTGTTCTCCGAAGTCGATTTCATTTATATTAGATTTTTCTTTGATGCCTTGTTGAATGTTGACCCGTAGTTTGAATTTTGAGTATATTCATCATTTAGATATTGATTTGATTTCATTGTTGCATTGTGTCCTTCATTTTTTTTCTTTTACTTTAACAGTCCATGCCACATTATTGTAACGATGAACTTTCTCTAAACATACCGTCGATTGATTGTCATCATGAATTCAACATTGATCGATCGACAACAAACATTTCTTCGACCACCTTAAAAAACTCAAAAGTCATGTCAATATTATTGATTTTCCCTCTCCTTAGATTAGCAAGGTCGCACATTGGATTTAGACTCGCAAATTCCACCTATGATTTGATAGAGCATGGGTTACATGGCTCGCCTAGGAGTATAGTTTGCCCATGTCTAAGTTGGGGGAAAGCTTGCCCCCGGGTTTAGTCAATTCCTAAGTTAGTCGAGATTGTTCGGTAACTAAGTTGGTTGCTGATATAGATGGCTAATAACACTTATACTAGTGGTCAGGCCTTGAGCTTGGAGGTTTCCAAGGTCCGAGAAGGTTGGATCAATCTTGTTGATGCTTTGATCCAACTTGAATACATTGGGTTAGAATTTTGCTATCCAGCTTCCAATGAAAGCGCCACTCACCTTTCGACCGCTTATTTCACATGGTCTCTTGCTTATTTGCGGAGTAGGCTGACATTTCCTTTCCATTCCTTCTTCATCTGGTTCCCCAATACTTAACAGAAGATGTTTGAATTTTTTTTACCAAATAGCTACAACCTCTTGTCTGGACTATACATTGTCTTCCATGACCTGAGTATCCAAGTGCTAGAACCAACCCTTGTCAGTTTGGTTTTTAAGATGTATAAGCAGGCAAAGATTCTACTGGGCCACAACTACCATCTTAAGTGGGCTGACAAAACCCTTAAATGACAAATTGTATATTTCTAATTTGAAAAAGAAAAACTGTATATTTCAAATTAGATCGAACTTATTATCTTCTAAGTTTTCCAAATTGGCCGAAGGAGGAGATGAAATACTGACCTGCTTAGAAATCAATAGCAGTAATCAACGACGAGGCCACCTCCACCAAATTAGAAATCATCAACAAGCAAAAATGATGGATTTATTTTTTAAACCAACCTTCATAACGTCAACAATCTCACAGACCAAAGAATAAGCAAAACACCATCATACTCAAGTGATCGAGTCGGAAACCATTTCTATCTTTATCATTAGCTATGCATCCAGATCCGAGAATCCTAGCTTGAGTTCTTTCATAGCTAAACCGTTATCTTCAATTTAGCCAACAGCTAAGAGCAGGACCGCATCACCCAAGAAAGCAAGTGGAGAAAAGAAAATTGTAAGCAATCTGAGGCATCTACATAAGATTTTTAGATTCGGACACGATATCAGATAGAAAACTCTAGCATTACAAGGACATTACAGTATCTAACAGTTGTCGATTAGGCGGTAGAGGTGGAATCCTAGGCATTCTTAACAGGCACGAGCAACAAGAAGGGTGCAGATTGAAATTTGAGGAAATCAATTTAACTTTTGGCGAAGGAGACATGGAGGGAAGTTTTACTTGGGATCTGAATTATTGAAGTTGGAAACGGGATTAGGATCCAAAAGTACAGGGATCAAAGTTTATCAGAACTTGGGTTCGAAGATGAAGGAGAGGAGGGTGGAGTGGAAGAAGGAGAGGGCGGAGGGTGGTCATGATGGAGGAAATTATTTAGATCTAGGCTTTACTTATTTTGGAATTTGGGAAAGTGAGCTGTTTAATTTTACGTTAGTGTTTAATTTAGAGTGGAGGGAACGAAAATTTTAAGTGGTAGAACAAAAATTCAAAGCAATTTTAAGTGGGAGAATGAAAGAACAGAGCGGGAGAACTTATTACGTATAAATTAGTTTTCAATCTTTAATGAAGTCATTTTTAAATTTCTATTATACTCCATTATTTATGAATTACGAATTATAAATCATTAATTATAATAACTTATTAAGCATAAAATGACAAGTTCAAATTTAAACATTTGTTTGGTATAAATTAATATCTGCAATAATTAAATATTTAATTTGAACATTAGTCTTAATTATATGCTAGGTCGACCGCCATCAGCGAGGGCGTTGCCCCGGCACCCCCACCTAAGGGGGTTGCCACCCCCCTGGACCACTCCTTTCGTAGTGGCAATCAATTTAGACAATTTTATGAAAAACTTCCAACAAGTCTTAGTTGTTAATTATTAATTATTTAATAGTAATTATTAATTACTAATTATTAATTCTTACTTATTACTTCTAAATTATAATTGAATATTAATTATTAAGTTTTACCTATCATGTATATTTTATTAACTATTAATTATTAAATATTAATAGAATTATCAATGGCTAACTATTATATATTTAATATTAATTAATTAAATGTTAATTATTACTTCTTATTTATTAATTATTAATTATTAAAAATTAATTCATATTTGTTAATTATTCATTATTTGTGAATATCAAGGCATCTATTACAATTGGAAAAATAAAAGAGCTGTTGAAAATAAGTTTATTACAACTTCCAGAAAAAAAACGTTGTAAAAGACGTTTATTAAAATTGGCATTTTATGACCATTGTAAAACTACTATTTTAATATATCCTTTTTGTTGTAGTGAAACGTAGATTACCATTAAATATTAAATACAAGATAATAAATATAACTTATTAACAATTAAAGATTACTTATTAATTATTAATTATTAAATAGTAATTACTAATTATTTAATAGAAATAATTAATTATTCAATATTACTTCTTATTTATTAGTTATTAATTATTACTTCTTAATTATAACTGAATATTAATTATTTATTATTAATTATTCAATAGTTTAATTATTTAATATTAATTTTAACAGAATATTAATCGATAATTATTAAATATTAAATATTACTTCTTATTTATTAGTTATTAATTATTAATTATTACTTCTTAATTGTAACTGAATATTAGTTATTTTATATTAATTATTAATTATTTAACATTAATTATTAATTATTTAATATTAATTATTAATTATTTAAAACTAATTATTTATAATTAACTATAATAAATTATTAATATAAAAAATGAATATTGATTATAGATAATAATTAGAAATTATAAATTATTTATTTGTAATCATTAATTGTGATAAATTATAAATAATGACCTATATACGTTATCATTTATAATTATTAATTATAAATTACCATTTATAAATTATTAAGTAAGTATGTTTAAATAATCAAAGATAATGGTGATTAATATTAATATTATTAATAATTAATTACTAAATATTAATAATTAATAATAATTAATATTTTCGAAGAAAGCATTGCAGTTATTAATTATTAATTATCAAAAATCGGCAACGGGCATTTATTACAACAAGCATTCTATGGCCGTTGTAAAATCGGCACCTATTACAACGGGAAAAAGAAAATAGTTGTAATAGGAATCTATTAAAATGGGCTAACAGAGATGAAAATCAGTGTATATTACAATGGGCAAAAAACCATTGTAATAGGCATATATTACAACGGCCAAATTAAAAACGTTGTAATAGGTGTCTATTACAACGTGCAAAGTAAAAGGGTTGTTGAAAAGTGGTATCTATTACAACAGGCCTGAAAAAACCGTTGTAATAGGTTTCTATTACGACGGGTATTTAAAGACCATTGTAAAAACGACGTTGTAATATGGTATTTTTGTTGTAGTGCTACTTTAGCCGCAATACTCCTTTGGTTGGACTTTTTTGTATTTGCGTAAACCCGACGCAGAACTAGGTTACCGACGAAAAATTAGTGTTGTTTCATCCTTGCATTGTAGTGCTTGGCTATCTTTCTTTAGTAGGCCTCGGTGTGGGGCTCTACTTTCGCTCTTCTTTTTTCCAAGACATCTAGCTTAAGCCTTAGTAGTTCAATATTTTGCTCTGGGTCATTAGTGAGTTGCTGAGTGAATGTGACCTCTACTTCGATGGGCAACATGGCTTTATACCCATAGGCCAAAGAGAAAGGAGAGTGCCTAGTGGAGGTTCGCTTAAGGTCTGGCATAAACAAAGCACAAGAGGTCATCAGCCTAATTTTCCTTTTCCTTGGTGAGGCTCTTCTTTAATGTCGATATGACGGTAATGTTTATGACCTTAACCTGCCCATTTTCTTGTGAATGGGCGACTGAGGGAGAAACTTATCGATCCTATTCTTCTTGCATAAATCCTAAAATTGACTTCTCTCAAAGCGCATGCCATTGTTTGTAATTATCTTTTTAGGGAGCATGGAGTGACAAAGATGTTTTTGATCATAATATTCCGAATATTGGGCACGGTGATCCTTGTGAGGGGCTTCGCTTCAACCGACTTCGTGAAAAATTTGATGGTGATAATGGCGTGATTATATCCTCCCTTTGCATAGGGAGATTCCCAATCAAGTCTACCACTCAGGCGTTGGACAACAAAGGGGACGTCATGGTAGTTAGTAATTTTTGGGATGCCCTAGGGATCTTGGCAAATCGCTAACATCGGTCGCATTCTTTGACGTAGTCCACTGCATCCTCGATCATATTTGACCAATAGTAACCTTATTAGGTGGCCTTTGTTACTAGGCTTTATCCCCCCATGTGATCTCCGCAGAAGCCCATATTCAGCTCTTCCAGTATTTGATCGGCTTCTTCATCCATTTCCCATCATTGAAGGAGAACCAAATACCCCATATAGTTTTACATCCATGATCATGTAGTTGGGTGCTTAGTAAAAAATTTCCATGCCTCGTTCCTATATGTAGGTATGTCTCTACTTGTAAGATAATTTAATGACCTGGTCATTCAAGTATCAGGTTGGGCTTCATCAATTTCCATAGAGATTGCCCCCGACTTAAAGCAAATGATGGTTCGTATTTCCAACGAGATCTAAAGACTATCCTCTTCGGGTTTTCTTGCTGCCTTGGTCAGGTTTGGCATTTTCTACATGTGATATCTGCTTTAGCTTGAAATAGGAGAATATGCTTATGATTTTTTTGGCTTCTACGACATATAGGACCGGTGTCTTGCCCTTAATCTAGGAATCTCTTACTGATTTGGTTGATGACTAGCGATGAGTTGCTAGACAAGTAGAGGAAATCTATTTATGGTTCTTTAGTCATCCTGAGACCGACCAGGATGGCTTCATACTCAGCTTCATTATTGGTGGTCTGGCGAACCAAAGTTCCTTTCCATTGGGCATGATGAGGACCAGCCGGCCCTGACCCTTTCTCCTTGGATGTGTCATCCACATATAGTTGCTATGTTTGTTGGCTAGCAGTTATTCTTCCTCGCCATTGTCTAGGCTTGAGCATTACGCCATGAAATTGGTCATAGCTTTTCCTTTTTTGGAAGTGCAAGGGTGAAAGAGGATGTGGTGTTATCGAGTTCCATGGACAACTTCAAGAGTCTGGCAGTTGTATTATGCCGACTCAGTACATGCTTTAGTGGCCAGTTGGTAAGGACCTTGATCGGGTGAGCCTGGAAATATGGCCGAAGCCATCAGGCCGCCATCAGAAGGTGAAAATCTACCTTTTCCAAACTGTTGTATCTCATCTTTGGGCCCAATAAAATTTTCATATTATATCGGTCGTAGCATTTTTTCATTATACTAGACCAGGGCATCACTAATCACGTGGTTAGTAACTATGTAGTATAAGTACAAATCTTCTTCGACTATGGGCTTGGAAAGTATAAGGGTGTTGTTAGATGCCGCTTGAAATCTTTGAATGCCTTCATGCATTCTTCATTCCTTGTTAATGATTTTCCCTTCTTGATAAGGTTGAAGACGGGTATACATCTGCCCATAGCTTTAGATACAAAGCGACTGAGTGCTGCAACCATCCTGTTCAGGCTCTGCAGTAGTTTAATTATGCGAGGAAGTTTTATATCTTGGATTGCCTGAATCTTGTCATTTGTGGCTTCGATTCCTTTGGCGCTCACCACAAATCTAAGGAACACCCCGACTGGACGACGAACGAGTATTTCTTATGGTTTGAGTTTCATGTCGTATTGGAGAAGGATATTGAAAGTGTCGGCTAGGTTCTTTGTATGCCCCCGACCCTTTCTTAATTAGTAGCATGTCGTCCACATATATTTTTGTGGATTAGCCGTTATATTCAAAAAACATTCTGTTAACGAGCTGTTGGAAGGTTGCACCCACGTTGTGGAGCCCAAACAACATGACCTTATAGCATTAGAGCCCTGTGTTTGTGATGAAAAATGCATGCTTTTGGTCCGGACCGTACATCACGATCTAGTTGTATCTAGAATAGGTATCTGTGAACGTAATGAGCTCGTACTTGTTGGTCACATCCAGTAGTTGATCAAGCGAGGTAATGGTAAACTATCTTTCGAGCATGCTTTATTAAGGTTTAAGAAGTCAATGCATGTCCTCCAGGCCCTGTTTGGTTTGTGAACCAATACTGGATTAGCCAACCAAATCAGATATTCGCTGGATGAATAAAACTATTGGTGAGGAGCTTCTCTACCTCTTCTTTGAGCACTTAATATTTTCCTGAGTTGAGAGGACTTCTCTTTTATAGGATATGTCCTTTGGGTCGATGTTAAAGGCATGACAGATATAGGGGTTTATACTTGCCATGTCATGGTTCTCACAAGTGAACACATATTTGCTTTGCTTTAGGAAGTGTTAGCACCAAAATTGGTCACTAACCTCGTTGAGAAAGATTGTGTAGAGATATAAGTGATGAAGGTAAACCTAAACAAGAAAGAATATGGTAATTTGAATGCAGAAAGTAAGAACACCGGATTTATAGTGGTTCAGCGTAATTTCCTACGTCCACTTTGAGGTTAAACTTTATTGCTTTACTTGATGATTGATTACAGATAAAGTCCGTAGATCAAACACTTGAATACCATTGCTAAATAAAGAGGATGAGTCTTGAAAGCGGCAGAGTCTCCCCAATGTTCCCAAAGAAAAGTCCCATTTCATTGTGCCCCTGCCTCTCTATTTATAGACAAAGATGGGTTGGACTTCCCTGGCGGGCCTGGCAGCTGGATCCCTTGGCCCAAATGGACTGGTCATTGTATGCCGAACCAAACAGGCCGAACGGTCGGATGCCGAACCATCCTCCTCATGCCGAACGATGCTTGTTATGTGGGAAGAGTGGGCCGAGTAATAATCAAAGCCGGACATGCTGGGAAGAATGCCGAACGATATTGTTGTGCCGAACAGAAGTGGGGTGCTGAGTGGGGAGTGTATGCCGAGCAATGGTTGAAGTTGACTGAGGTTGGATGAATGCTGAACACCTCTGGCTGCCGTACATTCTTGGGATGCCAAACAATCTTTGGATGCTGGACGAACTTGGATGCCGAGCACTCCTGGATGCCGAGCGCTCCTTGGATGTCGAGCGCTTGCCAATGCTGAGCGCTTCGTGGATGCCGAGTACTCCTGGATGCCGAGCGCTCCTTGGATTCCGAGCGCTTGCCAATGCCGAGCGCTTCGTGGATGCCGAGTACTCCTGGATGCCGAGCGCTTGCTAATGCCGAGCGTGGCGAGATGCCGAACAACTCAGTTAAGCCGAACGATATGAATGCTGAATGACACACAGATGTCGGACAGTATGCTAATGCCGAGTACTTAGTTGCCTGGTCAAATCTCCAGGAAACACTTGCCCCCCAAAGTGTACTACGTGACCAATCGTGATACGCTTTGAATTACGTATCCTCCATGCTCCGCTTCGAACCTTGATTAAATCTTCTTGGAGATGCCTTCTTGAGAATATCAGTGGTTGAGATGTGTGCCGAACATGGTATAAATGTCGAACGATGCGTTCGAAGCCGAAAGTTCCTCATGTGCTAAGCGACTTTGTGTTCCGAAGCCGAACGTTGCGGCTTTGACCGGTTCCACCGGTTATAGCCTTTTCGACTTCTTCTTCTTCCCTATAAAGCCAGGCATCCTCCCTCTTCTCTTCTTTTCCACTTTTATTTCTGTCATTCTCTAAAGATTTGCAATTCTCGCCTGTTACTCGAACTTAAAGCCTAATCAATCCTTCCCAAGTTTCGATCTACTAACTAGGTATTATCCCTTCTATCTAAATCCCTTCCATGATTAAATAATTTCAATACGAGACATAGGTTTGTGTGTAGCCGAGAGGGTCATGTGGAAAACTTTGATTAGGATATCTTTATGGCTGAATGATGTGAGGCGAGGAGGAATGACCAGGGGTGATCGCACATAGGTGTTATTGGGTGATGTGTGGTAGTTAGGCGTAGCTTCTTCGTGCCGAACAAGACTGGAAGAAAAGAAAGAATAGAGGAAGTGTTGGAGGTGATTAGGGTGTCGAATGGCATAATCTGGGATGATTCGCCGAGCGACCTGTTCTTGTTGTTCGGTGTAGATGGAGGAGGAGAGGAGTGGAACTATAGCCAAGGGTGGAGTGCCAAACGTTAAGGCTCGGCATAACTCTGGTTCGGCGTATCTTACCATATGCCGAACAGTGAAATGGAAGGCTAAGGTGAAGGCATGAATTAGTGGGGATGCCGAACGATCACGAATGCCGAACAATATTTCAGCTGAACAACACTCAGGCCGAACAGGCTTAAATGCCGAACCATATCAAAGCCGATCATAACTTAAATGCCGAACCATATCAAGGCCGATCATAACTTAAATGCCGAACCATATCAAGGCCGAACATAACTTAAATGCCGAACCATATCAAGGCCGAACATAACTTAAATGCCGAACCATATCAAGGCCGATCATAACTTGAATTCCGAACCATATCAAGGCCGAACATAACTTAAATGTCGAACCATATCAAAGCCGAACAATGATAAGTGCTGAAACATACTTAGGCCATCCCACGTAAATGCCGAACCATATATAGGCTGACCAAACATAAATGCCGAATAGAAAATTGCCTTGCCTAATCACACAACAAAACAAGGACAAGGACTCTAGCATACTAGCATATCAAACTGATCCGGACTATTAACTCCCTAGCTTCAGTAGACCTAAATCTGAATTTGGATTGACATAATCGGATAGCTTCTTTTAACGTTTTCTGAATCTAAAACTGTAATCACCATAAGGCAGGCTTTTGGAGACGGTCAACGATGACGGTCTTCGAAGGCGATGATTTGAAGCTCAGCTTTATATCATTAACCTTGTGACCTTCAAATTTTCAACGCTTATACAAGATTGCTTGCACTAGTTCAAACACCACGTGAGGAGAATATTCGTGTTGTTAATTCTAACGTTGAACATTTTTCAAGTATAGTTTTCACAGACGCTTACCCAGATTCACTATTTATTGAAGATGTCTATAAAATCTAACTCCGCCACTATATCTGATAGGCCCGGGCCGTTTTCAAGGCAAGAAGTAGCGGACACTTCAAATCCATCGACTTTCCCTGCTCATAACTTAGCTCATGATGCCCCTGAGGCATCGATTCTCTTGGACAATCCAATCGACTCACAAGCTTCAAAGATTAACGAAGTCGCGCTTCGGTGAATATGCTCCATCCATAGAATCCCTTTTGCCGATGAGCTGGCCCCGTCGAGACATGATCGTCCATATCTGTCCCCAGTCGGATATACTGCTTGTAATAAGTTTATGTGCTGGATGGGCAGCGTGCCTCCATTCAATCTATTTCTTCGGGACGTGTTGCAATACATAGACATCGCCCCATCGCAGCTGCATCCAAACGGTCACGCGTTCATATACGGGACCTACCTACTTTTCATAGCCGTCTTCTCTAGGCCTCCAACCTCCGGCGACATCAGATATATTTATATGATCTAGAAGCGGAAAGATAGCCCCTCCTTTGTGTTCCTCGAGCCATACCACAAATGCCAGATTTTGACCGGAGCGTGTAGCAAATTTGCCCTGTACAAACAGGAATGGTTCTATGTGCGTTGCCCCCTGGTTTCGCGAGGAGATGGGTTGAAGGCAGTAAGTCTTTTCACTCAGTCGACATTTGCGCTCTATCGGAGTTATGTTTTTCTAACTTCTTGTTTCATCTTTTCAGGTATCAACCCATGTCCTGAAGGCCGAGGATATTCTGAGACCGTCGAAGCCATAAGAGCTCTTCCTGCCGAGGAACGGGACATCCGAACCCTCCTCTCAAATGAGTCGTTATCGAGATTCGGACTGTTAGCAGGAGGGCACCGGATTAGTCTTCCTGAGGGCGTCTCCATTCCCAAGTCTGCACCTGGTAAAGGAAAAAAACTAGCTGAATCATCTTCACGCCATACCCCTCACGTACAGGAAGGGGATAAAATCAAGGAGAGCGAAGTTCCTGAAACACAAGGCGAGAATGTGGGTCCTACTCAGGACCCGCTGGTCGAAGTGCATGATATTGAAATGTCATCTTCCCCTTCGAAGGGGAAAAGGAAATTGACGTATAAGAAACAGAAGGAGAAAGTTGGCGGAACTTCCAAAGTTACGCTCATCCCGCCAGAGAAAGAGGCTTCTTCACAGCACATGGAAAGTTCTTTAAAGTGTCTGTCGAACCTCACCATTCCTGACGATCTACTCAATTATGGTTTCGACGACCTGGAAGCCCTTAAGTTTCATTCGCCCGCCAGAGGAGAAATGGGAGTTCAACCCCAAGTTCAAGGAGATAACACTCCAATCAGTAAAGATAAAGGAACTGGTCCGTCGAGGGGAACATTAGGACACACACGCACACACGCACTTCACCATACACTTCAAGTTTTTCCATTACCCCGATTTTTCCTAACTCGTCGTTACTTTTATTCTATGCAGGTGACATGGGGCGCTCCCACGAGATCGATCGCCTCCACGGTTCTTCTGTATTCCACCATCCGGGACGGGATTCAGGCTCCGGTAGACGTAGGGACAGAGACGATTACGAAGATCGAGACAACCGTCCTCGTGATTCGTCTTATCAAAAGAAAACATATTCCTAGTCTTCATATTCTCGTGATCCTCCTCCTCAAACTGAGCCAGATAGAGAAAAACTTTCGCAGAAGGGGTCTCAACCCGATGTCTCCCGAGAACAACATTCTGGTTCGTCGAGCACACGACAATCTCGGGAACATCGGAAAAGAACAGAACTCTCAAAGCCTCCTCCTTCTGTTACTGCGGCTGACCCAACGATAGCAGAGAAGATGGTCGATCTTAAGGCTAAATTCCCAAAAATCTTCTTTGACGGCCTGAAATTTCTCCCAGCTATTAACCACATCCCAGGGCACGTCAAACAGAGTTCTCTCGCTTGCAACAACGACGTCTATGTTCAACATGACGTGTATGCACATTTGGTCGAAAAAATCTCCGAAGTATCTGTTGAGCGCCAACAGGAGATTGACCGTTTGAAGCTGGAAGCTATCTTCGACAAGGACATCATCAAGTGTCAAGATGAAGAGCTCGCTTCGTATAAGTCGAAACTTGAAGCTGTGGAGCAGAGCGCAAAAGACACTACCGAGGCCGTCACTCGTCTAGAGGCAACCCATAAAAAGGAACTTGATGAAGCAGTCCAGCGCAGTGGAGCCCTTACCTTAGAAAAAGATTCTATCCAGAAAGAAAGGGATGCGCTCGCCCTACAAGTTAGAGAGTTGAAAGAGCTATTCTCTATGGAGAAAAAGGAGAAAATAGCCGCTCAAGAAGAGTCCCAACGATACTGCGACGAAATTGTTGCTACACGGCTCTTAAAAACAAAGCTCGATGATGAACTTGCTAGGGTTGAGATAATGAAAGATGAAGCTCATGAGGAGGGCAAGAGAAAAGCTTCTGAGGAGAGTGACTCTCGCCTCGAAGCAGCTGCAGAGACCGGTAGAGAAGAGGTTAAGTGCATGTTTGACCCGCTGATTGCCGAGTACAGCGCCCGCGTCCTTATGCACCGCGACTTGACATTTCTAGGCGAGGGCTATCTTGAAACTCTAGCTGAGGCATGGGAAACTTTAATAAAGATCAGAAAGATCGAGTCGGGCACTAAGGAAATCGATGAGGAGGCTCTGGTGAAAGAATTTCTCAGAGGGAACGAGCCAGCGGACTTATCTGCAGCTTTAGCTCTTTATAGTAAAGGCTCTCCCCTATCAAAAGAGAAAGACGATGAAGCTGGTCCATCTGGGGCTAAGGCTTCAACTCCTCCTTCGGCTGCTCCTCCTTCTGCTCAATCGGCCAGTCGGCCTACACTTGACCCATTTGAGCAACATGCCGGTTATGATCCCGAAGATCCCGGGCTTGGCGTTCATGTGCTATCCCCTATTCTAGAGGGTGAAACTCCACGCGCAACTAATAGCCAGCCAGAACCCGGTATAAAATTCTTCTTTTAGAAGTTAAAAGATATGTCGCTTTCTGGTGGCGGTTATTTGTCCTAATGTTCGTTCTTTATGTTTTTATGCAGGCCACTCTGATCCTGAACCAACTCCGAGGAGCAACGACGCCAAGGAGGAGGCACGGAAAACAAGCGACGTCGCTCATGCGGGGGTAACTCCCGGCCCTGACGCTCAAGTGATCGGGGCGCTAGATGATGATAAGTTTGACACTTCATCTCCCGTTGAAGGGAGTGATGAAATCGAGATCACTAGCGCCTCAGAACATACTTCGAAGATGAGCATGAAGGAGCGACTTGAAGAAGAGGAGAAAAAGAAGGTCGAGATCAAGGTCGAGCCTTAAATACTGGAACTTACCGATCCGCGGAATAGACCTCTGAAAATCATTCTCCCTAGCAAATCCAAACCGCTGGATGTTCCTTCTCCCACTCCTGACTCCGTTTCTTTGGCAAGCAAAAAATCCAAGAAGAAGCGTGAGGGAGAGGAGTCATCTGAGAAAACAAAGGAAGACAAGAAGAAAAAGCCGAAGAAATAGCCACTATTCTCGTTCAATGAGATTTTGCTTAGGTCTTGTAACTACTTTTATTTTTTTGTTTCCGTAGTCTGTGTAGATAGATTTTTGGCTCCTAGTTTGGAGGAATAATTGTGTAACCCCATTTTGGACTATTAAATAAAGTTTAGTTTCTTTGTCACTTTAACGATTCTTTTGCTTTTTAAGCTTTCTGAATAACTGTGGTCGAAACTCAAGTTCTTATGAGTTGCATAATTTCCCAATCCATTCTTACATTGTTCGAACATTCTTTGGAGTGGCATATTTCTTGGGTACTTAGAATTTTTTCTAAATCCGCGCTCCAGGGATTTAGAGTAATTCGATCCGCATTCAAGGGATTCGGAGATTCGAATCGCTTATACTCTAGTCCGCACTCCGGGGACTTAGAGTACTCCGGTCCGCGCTCAGGGGACTCGGAGATGGAAGTCGTTTATACTCTAGTCCGTGCTCCGGGGACTTAGAGTACTCCGGTCCGCACTCAGGGGACTCGGAGATGGAAGTCGTTTATACTCTAGTCCACGCTTCGGGGACTTAGAGTACTCCGGTCCCCACTCAGGGGACTCGGAGATTGAAGTCGTATATACTCTAGTCCGCGCTCCGGGGACTTAGAGTACTCCGGTCCGCATTCAGGGGACTCGGAGATTGAAGTCGTATATACTCTAGTCCGCGCTCCGGGGACTTAGAGTACTCCGGTCCGCACTCAGGGGTCTCGGAGATTGAAGTCGTTTATACTTTAGTCCGCGCTCCGGGGACTTAGAGTACTCCGGTCCACACTCAGGGGACTCGGAGATTGAAGTCGTTTATACTCTAGTCCGCGCTCTGGGGACTTAGAGTACTCCGGTCCGCACTCAGGGGACTCGGAGATTGAAGTCGTTTATACTCTAGTCCGCACTCCGGGGACTTAGAGTACTCCGGTTCGCACTCAGGGGACTTGGAGATTGAAGTCATTTATACTCTAGTCCGCGCTCCGGGGACTTAGAGTACTCCGGTCCACACTCAGGGGACTCGGAGATTGAAGTCGGTTATACGAGTTCGTACATCATACAGAATAATGTAACTCCAGCAATTCATCATCCGACTATGAGATATAGATACATTAGTAATTCATGAGAAAGACGGCTTCAAGCCTTTATTAATGAAAACCAACTAAATTGCCTGATTACATGGTCAAAAAGAAACTAAGTGATAACGGAACAAAAACATACAAGAAATAACTGTGCCTAAAACAAGAAAGAAACAGGCTAAATGTAATAATGTCGCAAATGTTCACTGTTCCACGCTCATGGGAGTGTCACGCCATCAACGGTCGCTAGCTTGAATGTTCCCTCTCCAAGCTTCCGTTCAACGACGTATGGACCTTCCCAGTTGGGATTCATACGCGATGGTACCGGGAAAACTCGTTTCAAAACGAGATCACCCACATCAAATATCCTTGGGCGGACTTTGTTGTCGTAATATCGCTTGACTCGGTGCCTATGTGCTGCCGCCCTTAGTTCAGCCTCTTCACGTTTTTCATCGATGCAGTCCAGTGATTCCAACAAGAGATCCTGATTCGTCCTGGGATCATAATATGTCACTCGATGCGATGGAACTTCAAGCTCCATGGGTATAACGGCTTCCGAGCCGTATGCCAATGCGAATGGAGTATGGCCAGTCGTGGACTTGTGGGTAGTTCTATAAGCCCATAATGCTTTTGGGAGTTCATCTACCCACTTGCCTCCGGCTTTTTCCAAACGCTTCTTCAGTATGGACTTGATTATTTTGTTTACGGCCTCGACTTGTCCGTTAGCTTTCGGATGCGCAATGGCGGCGAACTTCTTCTCAACGCCGTACTTTAAACAGAAATCTTTGAACTCTCTGCTTTCAAATTGCATTCCGTTGTCCGTAATGATGGTTCGAGGGAGACCAAAGCGGCATATAATGTTTCGTACAACGAAATTAATGACCTTCTTAGAGGTGATTGTGGCTAAAGGTTCTGCCTTGGCCCATTTTGTGAAATAGTCGATTGCAACTATCGCGTATTTTGCACCACCTTTGGATATAGGCAAAGAGCCGATTATGTCGATTCCCCAGATTGCAAATGGTCAGGGACTAACCATTTGTGTGAGTTCTGTTGGTGGAGCTCTCACGATTTTCGCATATCTTTGACACTTGTCACATTTCTTACGTAGTCTGCAGCGTCCCGATTTATAATTGGCCAATAGTATCCATAGCGGAGGATCTTTATTGCTAGTGTCTGCCCCACGGTATGGTCGCCACATTCTCCTTCGTGAACCTCCTTCAAGACCCGCTTTGTCTCATCATGGGCAATGCATCGTAATAAGGGGACCGAAAACCCCTTCCGATACATTACTCCATCCTGCATCGCATATCGTGCGGCTTTTCGAATGACCTGTCGTCTTTCGCTCCTTTTATTTGGTAAAGTCCCAGTCGTTAGGTATAGTTTGAATGGGGTTATCCATGACTCCCTCTCGATTCATGTTTCCAACACAAAATCAACCTTCATCGCGTCTATGCTTGGAGCATGCAAGGTTTCAACGGGAACCAATCCCATTTGCTCTACATCGCCAGTGCTTGCGAATTTAGCCAATGAGTCGGCTTCTTTGTTCTGTTCACGCGGGACATGCGAAATGTCATAATGTTCGAGGTTCGACAATAGTTCCTGAACCAGAACAAGGTACGGAGCAAGCTTCTGTCCCCTTGCTTGGTAGTCTCCTCGCACTTGGTACACCACTAGCTGCGAGTCACAAAAGATTTCAACTGATTTAACCCCAAGTTCTCCAATGAGTTTTAAGCCAGCAACCAGTGCTTCATATTCTGCTTCATTATTCGTAGCCGGGAAATTGAGCTTCAAAGCGTTACAAATCGATCGATTTTCTGGAGTTACAAGAACTACACCAGCTCTGGAGCAACGGTCGTTTGATGCCCCATCGGTGTACAATTTCCATTGAATGGGGGGAATGACACTGTGATTATCTGGTTCGTCGGATACAGTAAACTCAGTGATGAAATCTATTAATGCTTGCCCTTGTATGGTTCTTCGTGGCAGGTAGGTAATATCGAACTGACTCAACTCGATATTCCATTTTAACATCCTTCCAGAAAGTTCTGGTCGTTGGAGTACCTGCCTAAGGGTTGATCGGTATAAACACTGACTGAGTGTGCTTGAAAGTATGGACGCAGCTTACGTGATGCAATCACCAAGCAATAGGCCAATTTCTCAATCTTAGGGTAATTTCTTTCTTCCCCCGTTAAATGTTTGCTAACGTAATACACCGGCTTTTGGACCCGGTCATCCTCGCGGACTAAAGCCGCACTTATAGCATGCGGGGACACGGCCAAGTATACATATAACATCTCATGGTCTATTGGTTTCGAAAGCACTGGAGGACTCTCTAGATGCCTCACTAGATCTCGAAATGCTTCCTCACAGTTGGATGTCCATTCGAAATTTCTCTTCCCTTTCTTTATTATATCGAAGAAGGGAATGCACTTATCCGTGGCTCTGGATATAAATCGGCTCAGCACAGCCACCATTCCATTCAAGCTTTGCACCTGCTTTATAGTTCTGGGCACTTGCACATCTCGAATAGCTTAATCTTTTCTGGGTTCGTTTCAATTCCCCTAGCATTAACAATGAATCCCAAAAACTTCCCCGACGCAACGCCGAAGGAACACTTCAGAGGGTTGATCTTCATCCCATAATATCTGAGTATATCGAACATCTCCGCTAAGTCTCGAATGTGGTCGTTTGACTGTCGTGACTTCACGAGCATGTCATCCACATAAACTTCCATCATTCTACCAAGCTGGTCTTTGAACATTCGATTCACCAGACACTGATAAGTCGCTCCTACATTTTTCAATTCGAAAGGCATTACCAAATAGCAATATAGCCCAACGTCTGTGACGAAACTGGTGTGTTCTTGGTCCGTAATATGCATCGAGATTTGATTGTATCCCGAGTATGCATCCATGAATGATAACAACTTGTGTCCTGCAGTGGAGTCGACCAACTGATCAATCCTAGGCAATGGGAAACTGTCCTTGGGGCATGTTTTGTTCAAATCGGAATAGTCTACGCAAGTTCTCCATTTCCCGTTCGCCTTTTTCACTAGCACGGGGTTCGATACCCATTCAGGGTAGAGGGCATCGCGGACGAACCCATTGGCTTTGAGTTTGTCCACCTCCTTTCTGAGAGCAGCGGACCTCTCCGGGTCCTTTCCTCTCCTCTTTTGTTTAACCGGGACGTACTTCGAGTCTATGTTCAACATATGACTCGTAATAGCAGGAGAAATCCCACACATATCGGAATGCGTCCAGGCGAAAACATCAAGATTCGCTCGGAGGAAATCACTAAGGTCTTCAGTCATTGTAGGGCCGAGTTGTGATCCGATCTTCAGTACTCGCGATGGATCGTCTCGGCTGACTGAAATGTCAACTGTTAATTCAGCCGGCGCTGCCTTTTCTTCCCTGGGTTCCTCATCGTTGTCTCTCGGATCTATGTCTCTGAAGATCCGAGAATTATGCCCGAGCCAAGGCTCGGGCATTACTTGTCAATTATCAGTATTATGGATGCGGACGGGATTGTCCGCAACCTTTCCTTTCTCCCTCCGATGGGCCTCTTGGAGCTCAACCACATAACAAGCACGACCAGTCGCCTGGTTGCCATGAACAACACCTACTCCTTTGTCAGTCGGGAACTTCAAAGTTAAGCACCACGGGGCTAACGCTGCCCTAAACTCAGCCAGGGCCAGTCGACCCAAGAACACATTGTACGGAGAATCCACATCCAAAACTACGAAGGGTAAGATTCGCACCCTCCGATGCTCGCTTTGTCCCAGTTCAACTGGTAACTCAACATACCCCACCGCATCGGTTGTTGCGCCATTAAAGCCATGTATACGAGCTTTAGACGGTTTCAAATCCTTCATTTCCATTTTCATCTGGTCATAAGCCTTCTTGAAGATGATGTTGACAGAACTTCCACAATCAATCAAAATTCTTTTCACATAAGCCGGTCCGATTGTCGCAGATATGACCATCGGGTCGATGGTAGGAGCCTCTACTTGGTCAGCATCTCTGCTCCTGAATACTATATTGTCTATCATCACGCGCAGTTGTTTAGCAGGGGTTCCATCCTCTACGTTAGAACAACACTCGAAATCTGTGTGCTTCAGGGAACTAGCATACCGCTCCATCTCTTGCCAGTTCTTATCCGTAGGGTGAGGCTCGCTGATGATCGTGTTTATGACCAGTCTGCCCACAGTCTGGGCAGGCTCCTCAGGATGACGTGGGGCTGGTGCACGACCTGGGTTGGATGTGCCCTGTCCTCCTTCCTATGGACTCTTCACAAACTCCAGTAACTTTTTCTGCCTGATCAACTTCTCTATACCATCGGGTAGGTGTCTGCACTCTTCCGTATTGTGCCTATGAGTCTCATGGAAGCGGCAGTATTTCCCAGTCCGCTTTTGTTCTTCGGTTGACTCCTTTGGACGCAGTTTTCTGTACTGAAAGGTATTACAGGTTGATAGGTAAATGTCCTCAAGAGACGCATTCAGCGGGGTATACTCGTTGTAGGTCGGAATTCTCGGCTTCCACTTCCCCGCTTCTCTCTTCTTCCCTTGATTTCTTCCTACGGATTCCTTAGGTTGCCCGGGTTTGTTTTGGACATTGACTTGAACTTTTCACGAGTTGTCTCCAGACTGCTTCACAGCAATGTTGCTTTTCATGGACTCCTGGACAGCCCCCGGTGCCTTATCTCTCCTTACCCACCTAGCTTCCTCTCTTCTTATGAACTGATGTGCCTTTGAGTAAAAACGCTCTAGCGTAGTCGGAGGTTTTCCTGCCAGCCAGTCTCCAAACTCTGAATCCGGATCCACACCTCGCATCACAGCCATAAGAATTGCATGGTCATTGGGATTACTGACTTCAGTAGCCGCAACATGAAACCTTTGTAAATACTCCTTCAATGACTCCCCGGGAGCTTGGATCACACTTGATAGAGACATCACGTCCTTTGGACGAGTAGTGTGTATCCTGAACTGTTCTATAAACTTCTTCGCCAACTCCTCGAAACTGGATACGGACCGCGGAGGAAGTCAGGTGAACCACATGGTAGCGATCCCAGATAGGGTTATTGGAAAGCACCTGCACTTGGTTGCATCATTTGCTCTAGCTGAATCCATCATCCATTCGTACCTCATGACATGCTGTCTGGGATCAGTCTTTCCTTCATAAGCCAGGATAGTTGGCATACTAAACTTTCTGGGGTACGCTGCCTGTAGAACAATGTCTGTGAACGAAGTATGACTTCTTGACACTCCCCAATCGTCATTCGATAAGCCTTGATTCTCTTTCATCAATTGTCTAATCATGGCTGTTAGGTCTGGTGTTTGTATGGAAGGTGGAAGGTTGGAGTCTGTTCTACGCGATTGATCATGCTGATTCCTCCTTTACTGGCGATCTGCCAAACGTGCATCTTGAGGTTCGACACCATTGGCATCTTGATGGTCTAGGCCTCCAGCCTCCACCTGCACTCCAGCTCCTAAAATTCCAGCTCTGGCTTGGTCACGGTCTCCAGCTGTTCGGACAGTAGCACCTACCTGCGTAGTTTCAGTCTTATGGCGTTTACGCTTGGGAGGTTCATCGGATGAAGTCGAGCTGTTGGATGAGGAATAAGGAGCGGGATTGCCCCCAGCATTCTGGTGCTGTTGTTGAGTGAGTTGTGCCATGAGGTTGGCGTTGGCTTGCATATGCCCTCCAAGTTGTCTCCTGCTTTCCCTGAGTTCTCTCATCAAGTTGTTGAACTCTATTCTGGTGACAACCGGCATTTGATCCGGGGCGGTAGTCCTTACACCTGGAATTGCATGCTGATTGCTAGGTCCTGCTTGTTGTACGCTAGCAGTTTCATGGGCGTCCGCATTATGAGAGACTGATCTGGTACGCGGTCTTGCCATTGTAGAGTTATTGGTATGAACTCTGAGTAGAATCAACGGACGTCCTATGAATGAGTCGGATATTCTTTGGGGGATTTATTCAATCCAGTAGCTTCAAAGCAGATCCTTGAGGTCTGAGAATTCAATTCCCAGTGAAAGCACCAAAGTGTTAGCACCAAAATTGATCACTAACCTCGTTGAGAAAGATTGTGTAGAGATATAAGTGATGAAGGTAAACCTAAACAAGGAAGAATATGGTAATTTGAATGCAGAAAGTAAGAACACCGGATTTATAGTGGTTCAGCGTAATTGCCTACGTCCACTTTGAGGTTAAACTTTATTGCTTTACTTGATGATTGATTATAGATACAATCCGTAGATCAAACACTTGAATACCATTGCTAAATAAAGAAGATGAGTCTTGAAAGCGGCAGAGTCTCCCCAATCTTCCCAAAGAAAAGTCCCCTTTCACTGTGTCCTTGCCTCTCTATTTATAGACAAAGATGGGTTGGACTTCCCTGGCGTGCCTGGCAGCTGGATCCCTTAGCCCAATGGATTGGTCACTGTATGCCGAACCAAACAGGCCGAACGGTTGGATGCCGAACCATCCTCCTCATGTCGAACGATGCTTGTTATGTAGGAAGAGTAGGCCGAGTAATAATCGAAGCCGGACATGCTGGGAAGAATGCCGAATGATCTTCTTGTGCCGAACAGAAGTGGGGTGCTGAGTGGGGAGTGTATGTCGAGCAATGGTTGAAGTTGACTGAGGTTGGATGAATGCCGAACACCTCTGGCTGCCGTACATTCTTGGGATGCCGAACAATCTTTGGATGCCGGACGAACTTGGATGCCGAGCACTCCTGGATGTCGAGCGCTCCTTGGATGCCGAGCGCTTGCCAATGTCGAGCGCTTCGTGGATGCCGAGTACTCCTGGATGCCGAGCGTTCCTTGGATGCCGAACACTTGCCAATGCCGAGCGCTTCGTGGATGCCGAGTACTCCTGGATGCCGAGCGCTTGCTAATGCCGAGCGTGACGAGATGCCGAACAACTCAGTTAAGCCGAACGGTATGAATGCTGAATGACACACAGATGCCGGACAGTATGCTAATGCCGAGTACTTAGTTACCTGGTCAAATCTCCAGGAAACAAGAAGCGTATCAACTCATCCCTTATTCTTAGGCTTAGTTATGTTACAATATTGACGAATTTGCTGAGGTTATCATTATCTAGTGATATTTCTTCATATGGAGTCGTTGGTTCACCGCCGAGGTTTGAGTATTAGATACGGGGGTCGATTGAGTCTTCATCATTTTATTCCATGCTTATTTCCAAATCACAGGTCCAATGCGTGCATAATACACTCTATGATTTTCATAGTTGACAAACGTCCATGCTCGAGCCTAGGAGCTATGGTCACTTCTGACTCTGATAGATGAGTCATCCGATTTTGTGAGTGAAGGAGTTATGATGTATGTAGTTCCCACTTGCCATTAGGGGTGAACCTGCTCATTCTATGTTGTTATGAGCTACTTTGTCATGTTCGGGCTATCCAAAGAAAGACGGGCCTTTCTAGTTGCAAATCTTTGGCCCTTAGCATGAACGAGAGCATTGCATGGCTCTCGAGTTCTCTTAGGGGAGGTGGTTGAAATGGATGTTTCTCTAGTGGCTTCAATGTTTCGGGTAGCCCTGGCATGAATGTGAGCATTACATGATTCTCGCATTCTGTGACGACCCTGAATTTTTGACATTGGAAATCAGAATATTTAATTGATTTTAAATATCTGGAAGTTAGTTTAATTTGAAATTCAAATATCAGAATGAATTTGGCAATTTAATTTTTGAATCTAATTTATTGCAGTTGGGTAAAAATATTGAATCTTTAATTTTTAAGTTGATTAAAAATATTTTTCAAGGCTTAGAAAATTTATATTAATAATACTGAAGGTGATAGAAATTTTGAAATTGAATTTAACAGTGTTTTGTTCAGTTTTGAATTGTTTAAATCGATATTTAAAAATAGCCTTCCGAGGCACAGTCTCGGAATTCGACGAAACCAGTTTCATTGGATCCGTAATATTGTATTATTATCGGATTTCAAATTTCGAAACGTTTGGAGTTATCATGTAACCGTACGAGATATAAACGCGCTAAAATCTATGTTGAAATTTAATATAATAACTGGGTCCAAAAGGCTATCTTCTCCATACGATCGAATTAGGACTCGAAACCTTTTCTAGTGCATTCGAAGTAGGGGTATAACATTATAAACGCCTAGCGGCATGCCTTGATAGGAGTTCGGAAATTTGAGTTGCATTTTATCGAGACAATTTAAAATTTAATTAAAAATATATATATATTTTCTGGTCAACCAGCTGAAATACTTTTCACATCAGAAATTTTTGAGTTCAATTCAAATACCACTGTAGTAGGTATATTCCCACACGCAAATTCCTTTCAAGATATCACTTTTCCCCTCCATTTCATTTCATAGTAGACCTTTTCAAAATATCCGAGCAAATAAAATAAATTTTATATTTATGAATCGCGGTCTTCAATTCTTCCCCATTCCTTTTCTTTTTATGTTGTTCGAACCAAACAATAGAATGGAAGAGCATCCTAACAAAATCGAAAACTTTATTTTCCCTTTCCAGTCTTCTTCATTCAAAACAAATCGCTAGATTCTGCTTTCCACTTTCTTCAGTTCATACGAACGAGAGCCACTCATACTTCTTCCTGTTCCAATTCGTTCGAAGAAAAAAAATAGAGGGAAATCTTAAATCGCGATGGACAACACTGGGATTCGGGGATTCAGGGATTCGCGTGTGCTCGTCAGTGAAGGGGAGACGATGGCGCAGCGTTAAGAGCGAGAGCTAGGGTTTTGGACGAGAGCGACATCGCGATCGGCCGTGAGAGGACGAGGGGGTTCGTCGGTGTGGTCGCGATGTAGTGAGCAGCCGAGCACATCTGGATTTGGAGATGGTGTTCGCGCTCGTGGGGAGGATCGGTGGGAAGATCTGGTGGCATGGCATCGTGAGTTTGGGTGGCTTGGCCTACTGTGTACAAGAGGGCGTAGGGTTCGCTGATGATTGAAGCGCATGTGTGCACGCGATTGAGGGAGGAGGAACGCGGTGATAGGCCAGATTGCGAGAAGAGTTCAATCTCGGTAGCCTCGAACCATCTATGTGCGGTGATTCGCAAGTTGATGTCGGCAGGAGTCTGTCTGTATTAGAATATTGGCATGTGAGGTATAGCTGTTGTTTTAATTTAATTTAAATAAATTTATATATGGATGTATAGTGTAGTTAAACTGAAAATTTATTTTTTTCAATGGAGAAAGGATGTCTGTTTTTAATATAATAGATAAACAGTAAAACAGAAGATAATATATATATATATATATATGATTTTGGGAAGTATATAGAAATTTTAAAATGTGAAGAGTTTAATTATTTTAGTCATTTAAAAATATTTTATTAAAGGAAGATTAGTTTAAATAAAATTCTTAGTTAACTAAAATAGATTAAAAATTTACTGATTAGTTAACCAAATCTATTTAATAGAAATTAATTGTTCGATTGGTTCAAATATTAATAAAATCATCTAATATCTATACAAGGTCTAATACAATAAAGCAAACAAGCCGGAATGGAAATGGGTTGCATGCGTAATCAAAGGTGAGATCTTCTCACTCAAATTGAATAATTGAAAACTGCAGTTATTGATTGATTGTTGAATTGTGATAGTTAGATTAAAATTGTTGATTGTGTGCTTGAATGATAAAGTATTATCAGTTGTATTGAAATAGACCCTATGCGCCGCATAATAGCGGATGATATTATATGTAAACCCATATACCGCGATATTTCACCTCGAAGTGGAATTGGTATTATATATGTATTTGGAGCTGTTGATTTCCCACATTATATAGCGGATGAGACCCTATGCGCTGCATAATAGCAGATGATATTTTATAAATCCCATATACCGCGATATTCCACCTCGAAGTGGAATGGGTATTTAATTGTTGTGCTAACATCTGTGGATGCAGGGAAACAGGTTGGAGGGATCCAACTGGATTCCTCAAATTGTATGAATTTGTTTCATATGTTGTGTGATGATTTATTGATAATCTGTGAATGATTATATTGATGATTGAATTTGTTGAAGGCTATAATTTAGCCAAATGTATTTTTGGTATCGCTAGATACTAGAAATAAATAAAATTGGATTTTTGAAATTAAAGTAGGAAATTTTAAGTAAATCCCTTTTGAAAGAATTGGGTGAATTTAAAAGAAGGAATTTAAAAGCATAAAGTTGATTTTTGAAATCTTATCGAATTATTTCCAAAATATGGGAAAATATATTAATAAATGGTTTTTGAATAATATTGTTTAAAAGTTGAAGAATTTATTGAAAATGGAATTTTAAATAATTTGGAAAGAATAAAGGGATTTATTTAAAAGGTGATAAAAATTTTTGAAATCCATTGGATAATTGATTTGGTATTGGAAAATAAATCTTTGGAAAATCAATATGAAAATTGATTTGGTGTTTGAATGAAAAATTGATTTTGTGTTGAAAATTAATTTGGAAATCGATTTGCAAATGTTTGTTATTTGGAAATATTTATACTCTATCTACTAATTTTATTAGTTTGGACTTGAAGTTTTATATGAGATATTAGTATAATATTTTCATAACTAATATTTAAGTAAGAGTTTAAAGATAGTTTTAATTTAAAATATTTCCAAGTATATTTTGGATAAGTGATTTAAATTACTAAAGTATTCGGACTTGGCAGATTTCTAGTGGAAATAAATAATATCGGGAATTTTATTCCGCGAGTGAAAAGTGATTTGAAATTGGTTTTCAAAGTGATGATGTGTGGAAAATATATATCTTGCAAAGATATTTTGAAATTTAAAAATTTGGAAAAATTATTTAGATTGGATGATTATTGTGAATATTGTTTGATAGTAAAATATCCAACTATCAGTATAAACAATTTGGGGAAATTATTGAAGCTTGATTGTTGTGAATGTTGTTTGATAGTTAAATAACCGACTTTCAATATTTGCCTTAGAAATGGCACTTGAATTTGTTTTTAAAAACAAGCGCTCATTATTCGGTTTAGCTGGGAAAGGACCTTTATGTCATATAACTCATTCCGAATAATGATACGACGTTATGGATCGCAATTGAAGACCGGTGTTGAAGATCTGGTTTTTGCAAGAACGATAGGATAACCTATCGAATGTCTCTGTACTGAGTTGCTCCAGTATAGAGATCTCCACATGTGATGGGGAGTCCGATCGGGATTGTGGATACCCGGATTTGCAAGGGCTTCTTCCTTTATTGGACGAAGTGCCTTCGATTATGTTCAAACCCGGAACAGACTTGTATGGTCGTATGTCTAACACTACACTTTGAGATATAAAGCAGATTTCTTTCAAATACATATCTATTGGTAGCAGAGAATTTATTCTCTTAGCTTAACACCCTTCTCTGAGACGTACGAGCTCAGAGGTTATGTAGTTGAAGGTTATCGGTGATATACTCCCAATTTGGTAGTGTGGCATGCTAAGTGCTGCTGTGTGTTGATGGTCATTTGTTGACCATTTGTGATCAAAGCATGGCTTTCGTGTAAAGCGTAGCTTTGTGGACGAGAACTCATTGAACCTCACACCCTGGAAATGGTCGAAACAAGAAAGATGCGGCAAGGTTATGAGGGTCGCACCCTTTAGGGTATGTCATTTCCTTCTGGAAAAAGGTGGTATCATGGTATGGAGCCCAGATACTTTACCTATGTGGTTGCTGCAATCTCATTTACTGTGTGGTTGTTGCTTTGTGATTGAGGGCCCTCGGATAAAGGTCGCAAACGACCGGGGGGTGGCATACTCGAGTAGTAGTTACCTAGTTACAGAGGTAACCCGGCCTTATGTTGGCAGAGAACCGGGTAGGTTCTCGGGATGTCCCTCCAGAGGCGTACCCATGTGGCATAGGAAGTTCCTTAGCCTGACCATTTGTTGGAAAATCCAAAGAAACAATACGAACCTTGTACGGTTTAGTTGTATAACCTGCCATGCAACATGGCGGTAACCTGCCACAAAACATGGTAGCTATAGTAGGCATACAATAATGGTTGTATGCTAGCTAAGATTAATATTATACTTTCGAGATGTTTTCCACACTAGGCACTAATGATAATATTAAAAAGATTTTGCGTATCAAGCATGTTTGACTATCATAAGGAGAAATCTCCTCCAATTTTGCGTTTGCATTGTGTGTGTGGCGGGAGGCCTTATGGTAGTTTCATTTTCTAAAAGCATTGCGGATTTCTTTTTAATACCAATAACTGTTTTTAAGATCTCACACCAGTCCCATGACTGATCTGGAGTTTATTGTTCCCTTTCTAAACTCTAGGTGCCCATAATTTTCCACATGGGCAGCCTAGAATCAGGTTATCAATTGGATCTGGATGGATTGCTGTGGAGGTCTGGAGGCGAGCTGGATGGCGAGACGTATCACTTATACTAGCATTATTCAGCTATGTATTATGTTATGTGGACAAGTTTATATAACTGTCCAGTGATGTGTGTTGTTGTTGTAAACTCTGATGATGTATTATATAAACTGATATAGTTCTTTGTTATAAAGATTATTCATTCATCTATTATATATTGTTCCGCTGCGAATGTGAGATTCTGATATTGTTTCTGTTTCTTTTTCTTTCTTTCTTCTTCTATCTCTTTCTTTTTTTTAAACCTAACAATCCAGTTTTTCGGCATTCGATAGTTCGGCAGTTGATACAGTGGTTGTATTGATGTCGACTTTCGAAAGTCGAAAAAAATCGGGTCGTTACACATTCTCTTGAATTTTCTACTGTTAAGCATGGCTTGTCCTTTTTGTATCATGAGAACCCCCGTTTTGGCTTGCTGCAATGATATGCTGTAGCTGTTTCTAGTAGCTTGTTGATCACCGAACATAGCCTATTCCCCTTTTGATTGGGAACTTCATCAAGATCGGCTGATTGGCTGTGATAACATCCAGATCCGCTAGTGTCGATCTACCTAGTAAAATATTATAAGGGGATGAGTGGTCCACTACCAAAAAGTTTACTTGAATTTGGTCACGAGAGGTTTTTGGCCGAAGGTGACTATATGTGAGGATGTCCCGAAGGGACTATGATAACACTCCCGAATTCATAAATGGGCAACAAGTACGGAGTGAGGCTTGAGGCGAGGAGCTTCATTTTGTCAGACACACATTTGAACATTACATTGACGAAGCCACCTCCATCGATGAACACCCCGTGCACTTTGTAGTAGTCAAGTTAACCGAAATAACCATGGGATCGTGGTTAGGGAACCCAACCCCTCTCTTATCCTCGCTGGTGAAGGTTATGTTTGTTTCTCCTGCCTCAACTCTAAAAGCCTTTGGAGTTCGGAACTCGGAGCTCGGCTGAGTATATCATGTGATTTGACCTAAATTCTCTCATATAGCAAGTCTACGCCTCCTTGCTGCTTCCAGCATATGCAGGCCTCCATTAATGGACAATATTTCTACGTTGATGGTGGCTACGTTATTGTCATCCACCTACCATATCTAGGAACGTGGATTAGCTCAAGCTGCTTTTTTCTTGACCTACTGCTTTACATATTGCACTAGTGTACCCTTGTAGATCAGCCGCTCTATTTCATCCTTGAGATGCCATCACTCGTTGGTAGAGTGGTTATTGAACTGATGGAACTCATAGTCCTTTCTATTACCTCTTGGCTCCTCTTTCTACCTAGATCGGGAGGTGGGAGGTAGGAGGTCATTGGTTTGGCGCGCAATCTTGCAAGGCAAGATAGATGGTTTCTAAGTCATGTTTTAAAGTAGCATAGTTCATATACTTAGGTTTGAAGTGTGAACCACCTTCAAAACGCTTCTTGTTGTTTTCTTATCGGCCATTCCATCGGCGGTTGATTTCTTCCTGCATGCTACTTTTGTCATTTCTCTTAATCTCCTTATCACTGTCAGAGTGGTTGGCCTCTTCTACCATCATAATACAATTCACTCTCTAGAGGAAGTCGGTCAAGAATGAGGCAAGTTGTTTCGGTAGTTTTTTTCCACATCTTGGACCAGCACCTCACCCCTGAACATAGGGAAACTACAAAGTTGTTTTTTTCCACTCCTCCTACATGGGTTTACTCCTAGTTGAAGTGGTTCACATATGAGTGTAGGGACTTATTTGGAACTTATTTAATGTTGCCTAGCTCACTTTCCATCATGATCCTAGTTTTCGATATGAAGAAGAAAGTTTTGAAGTCAGGGCATAACTCGGCCCATGAGTGTATGCTACTAGCCTGGAGATGAGGCTGGCCTGGTCATTATGGAAGGAAATAGAAGACAGTTGGCATTGCCTAAAATCTGGGTGGCATGAGTTATCGAGTTGAAAGCTCTAATATGGTCGGACGAATCTGTGTTCCTGTCGTATTTCTCAATATTAGGCAAAGCATAATTTCAGTGGATGTAGGTACTTAGAATTTCTTCGGAGAAGGGCTTTCCATTTTCCTCATTTGATAGACTCTCGCTGTGAGTATTCTTTGTTTGGATCATACGCATTTGCTGGCGCAAGTCTACCAATTCTTCTCGAAGGCCAGCCTCCGCATGTCGTGGATGGCATTGCCCCCTAGCTGGGATGGGCTACCCTAACGTCTAGTTGGTTGCAGGGATCTACAGTGATCATAAGGCTAGGGGAGATGACAATGGAAGAATGGTATAAGGGATCCGTTTCTATTATCCGAGGGTGACCTAGTCTAATGGGCCTGCCTCTCGTAGGATCTAAGTCGGGGTACCTCCCTCTAGGACCGGAAATGGACCGATGGCACTTTGTTTTTGGGATTTTTAGGTTGCCCCCACCACTTAGGCAGTAAAAACGCAGGTGGGGTCCACACTCGATGCCCAAAGGCGATCAAACATGTACAGTCTCTCTGTAGAAAGGGAGTGACGATCTGCTTGGCTTCTCGATACATAATTGGTTCGAGTTCTCGGACATCCCAAGCATATCCTTTCTCGTGTGTAGCACACATATCTCTGTTATAGGCATGTGCACCTTAAGTGGGAGTCTCCAGCATGATCCTATTGTGCATGTCATGTATTATATTGTAAGTGTTGGGAACATCACGCTCAATGGGAGTCCATTCGGTCGTTGAACTGTCAAGCCTAAGTTCGTAATTGTTTGAGCATCCATCCTAGCCGTGAGGTTGTTCAAGTCACAACCAATTTTCCCAATAATAGTAAAACCATTTATAATGTAGAGTCATATATCATTTCTCAACATTGGGATGGGACATATAACACTAGCCCTAGTGGCTCCGTTGGTGTTGTGACCATTGGAATTGTCAGCTTCGTTCTTATCATTGATTTCCATGGTATGAATGTGAGTGAGAAGTTTGTAGAGAAGAAGAGTGCGGAAAAAATGGTAGCATTTAAGGGAGGCACTACTTCAAGCACTAAAATGTTGACTAAAAATTTAGCCAACCTCGAATCATAGTCGAGAGTTGATATTAGCGAAGGCCACTCACTAATACCTTAATATGGAAATTAGAAATGAGTAATGAGGAAATGAATATGCAATAAGTAAAGAGATGTAAGATTTAGAGTCGTTTGATATAAGTTGATCTACGTCCACTATGAGTATTTTCTTACTATACAATAATGAGATTACAAGAGAGTACTGTTAGTCCCTGCGGAGTTGGTTTTGATGACAACAACCTTAGAATAGATTATAAAATATAAATACTAACATTAGAAGTTTAGATATATATGTATATGCAGGATCTAACCATGCAGGTATCAAGAATGAAGACTGTACAGTATAGAGATTCAAGATATCGAAGATTGAAGACTCATGAGTATCAAGATTTTCAAGAGTTCAAGATTTCAAGGTTAAGTTTGTTTTATTAGGAATATTTTTTAAAACTCGTAGAAAAGCACTGGCATCTTAATATCCAATTTATTCGTGGAATGGAATCCACTTCGAGCCCGTTAAAGGGATGGAACCCTAAGTAGGATGGAACCTACGAAAATCTAGTGGGACATTGTTTTGTATCCACTAATTTTAACTCAAATGATTTTACAAAATTATCTTGTTATAAAAATGATTTCAAAACTTTCCTTTTAAAAGATTCAAAACTCTCTGTCCTGATTTTAAGTAATTTTAGCCTCAAAAACATCTTTAATTTCAAAGTCAAATTACTCCTGATTTTAAACTATCTTTTCAAATAATATATTTAACTTTTAAATATTTATACTTAGATTTAAATAAAAAAATTATAGTTAAATTATGTATATATTGTTCTTTATATTTACTTATGTATTTTAACTATAATTAAGTATATTTATAAAGTTTAAAATAATTTTAATATAAAATAGAGGTTATTTTCAAAGAAAATCAAAACACCAAAAATCCCTTTGGGATGTCAACATGCCCATATACCCCATGTCGACATAGTGTCAGTTGGCTTCAAAATTCAAATTTCAAAAAAGTGTCTATTCGCCATAACTCTTCATGAATGGTCATGGCCTTTGCTCTTCTATAAATAAGGGTCAGTTTCAACGAATTTTTTAATCATATTTTTCTGGTTTTCACTCCTCTTCTTCTTCCACATTTCTTAATACAAAATCATACCATTACTCTGCCCAAATCAACATCGAATCATACTCGATTAATTCTAGTGTGATTCTCCATCACTATCTCTACAAGATCCAAGTGCTATTCAGAGTTATAGACTTCTTTGTAATCAATCAAGCGAGAAAAGGTGTAATTGTAGCCTTGGAAATCAATTGAGCGAGAAAAGGTGTGATTGTAGCCTTGGAAATCAATTGGGTGAACTTGTTGCCCCGGAAATTAAGTATCTCTACCCAGAGGATTGTTATTCTGGAGGGTGTACCTCGTGCCTTGAAATCGAGGGTTGTAATTGTTGAATTGGCTTTGAAAGGAAATCCGTACTTAGTTGTGCGGGACTGGATGTAGGGTAACTCGAACCAGTATAAAATCCAGTGTGTTATTTCCTTTACTGCTTTTACTTTATATTTGCATCTGTGTTTGATTCTGTGTTCATATCTGTGTTTGATTAGTGCATACATTGTTAACAAATTAAGATAAACTCAAAAAGATTAACAGATTTCTTAAAACACTATTCACCCCCCTCTAGTGTTAATTCTAGCCTTAAGATCCTTAATCCGCATTTCTCACATTTGGTATCAGAGCTTTGTTTTCAAAAGTTTCATAATCTGAATTTTGAAAAGTTTTAAAATGGCTACTAACACTAGTACTGCCATTTCCACCAACACTAGTTCATTTGTAGAAGGTCAGTCTACTGCCAGACCACCACTTTTTAATGGCAGTAACTATGTATATTGGGCATGTAGGATGAAAATATATTTACAATCTGTAGGATTAGAAACATGGAATATCACACAAACTGAATATTCTGAACCCACAAGTAATTTTGCACAGTGGACCACTGAGCAAAAGACTGTTGCATATAATAATTCTAAAGCAATGAATATTCTGTTTTGTTCACTTGAAAGAAATAAATTTAATAGAGTGTCAGTTTGTAAGTCTGCATATGAAATCTGGAAAACTTTGCAAGTAACTCACGAAGGAACAAGCAAAGTAAACAGACCAAAATTTCCATGCTCACAAATCAGTTTCAGTTATTTAAAATGAATACTAATGAGTCTATTTCAGATATGTATAGTCGATTTCAAGATATTGTGCATTCTTTAATATCTTTGGGAAAGGAATTTTCGGAAGAAGATCAATTCAGAAAATTTTTGAATTCTCTCACTCCAGAATGGGATCAAAAGACACTTGCAATTGAAGAGGCAAATGACATCACTACTTTAAAGATAGAAGAATTGATTGGAAATCTAATGTCGTTTGAAGTTCAAATGATCGGGAGAAGAGAAAGCAAAGTATCTGAGAAGAAATCAATGGCATTCAATGCATTAACCGATGGATCAGATTCAAACAGTGATAATGATGAAGAGATAACATTTATGACCAGGAATTTTCGGAAATTTCTGAAATACAGAAAGATGAATAATCTCAAGAGAAACAACTTTAAGAATTCCGGTAATCAGACTACAATACCAAACTTTGTCAAATGCTTCAATTGTGATGAACCAGGTCATATCAAAAGAGACCGTCCGTATCCAGATAAGCAAAACTCTCCTTCAAACAATGATTCTGCAAAGAAACGGAAACGTGCATTCACTGCTACTCTAGATGACTCTAACTCATCCTCCAGCGACGATGAACAGAAGAAAGATAATTCAAATCTATGTTTCACAGCAATTCTCGATTTAGTCGATACCAAAAACACGGACTCTGAAAAAGGTACACGTTTACAATACATTGGCTGAAATTGCATGCTTGAATTGATTGATTGATTGGTTGTTTTTGAATTGCTTGAATTGATTGATTTTGAATTGATATGTTGTTTGAATTTTAAAATTTATTTTCTATTTTTTACTATTAACTTATTATTTTATTATTATTTTTATTATTTTTGACACATTCTGAAATATATAATAATATTTCAGAAATATAGACATTAATAATAATATATATATATATATATATATATATATATATATTAGATAACTTAGGAAAATCATGTCATGAAAATTCAAAGGCACATGTCGACATGGCCCCTACATGATGTCGACATGCCTACCTGAATTTGAATTTCAAATTTTGAATTCAAATGTTTGAATTTCCCTCCACCTTTTCACTTCATTTATTTCTCTGAAAAGATACCTTTTGACCAGAGAATATGTCCTTTGAAAGTCTATTTATTCACTATCTTTTATTATATCTTTTCACTTTCATTTTCAAATTCAAACTCTCTCTTCATATCCTCAAGCTCTCTACTCTCTACTCTAATGGCTTCTTCAAGAAACCCCTCAACCATGAGAATTTCCAAAAAAATCAAAGAGCAATTACTCAATGATCCGGAGGCAATTAAAGCATACATCAATTATGCTAATTATGCCAAAGTCCATCCCGGAAAATTTGCTATTTTTCAAGATTTTTCTTCTTATGAAATTGATTCTCTTTTTGCAAACAATGGTGTTTTAAGTCTTATTGACTCATCTCAAAATGATTTTGTTTGCTATTCCAATCTTGTCAAAATCTTCTATGCTAATTTAAATCGTGGTTTTTATATTGGAAATGAGAATGAAATTTGGAGTAATGTCAAAGGTACTCAAATTGTTTTGAATTGTGACCTTTTGGGTACCCTTCTCAATTGCAAAAGCACGGGAATGGATCTTTCTAGTTTTCAAATCGATGAACATGATCGTGAGACATTTCATCATATTTTTGAAGGAGATGAAAACTTTGAATTTAAGAATCGAAACTTTCGTCCTAAAGCAAGAATTGTCAATCTTCTTTTACAACATACTTTGACCCCAAGCTCGGGAAATTTTAACAATCCTACTTCAAAAGTGTGCAAAGCACTTTTTGCTATTTTCGGAAATTAAGATATCAATTGGGCGCAAGTTATTTTGGATGAACTTCGTTCTAAAAATTTTGAAATGGGAGAAAACACTTTATATCATGGAATTTACCTTACTCGGATTTTCAACTATTTTGGAGTAAATTTTAAAGGAGAAGAATTTATTTCAAGAAAAGTTTTTAATATCTCAAACATCTCTCTCATGAAAATCCCATATGTATTTCAACCTTATGAAACCCTTACCAAAAAGGAAGAGCGTTTGGCTCATGAGGAAATGGAAGAAATGGAAGAGGAAAAAGAAGAAGAAAGAGATGAAATGGAAATAGAAGAAGAAGAAGAAGGTGAAACATCTCTAGAAAGTATTGAATATCCATCTAATCCTTCCAACAAAACCCTTCTCAAAAACCAAAAGATAATTGTGGAGAATCAACGGATTTTAAAACGATCCGTTAGTAAGAAGTTGGATAACATGTCTTCGAAGATGAAAAAGTTCTTTTCAAAAGTTAGCAAGAAACTTGGACTATCTTCATCATCTTCATCTTCTAACTAGTTTTATCTTTTAGTATCTTATTGTAGTTGTCTTAGTTTGTTTTTCTTTCGAATGTTCGTGTAGTTCTATATGTTTAATCATTGTATTATCCTATTATGCTATGAAATTGAATTTCCTTCATGTCATCTAGCTTATTTTATATCTTGAATAAATGTTAGTATATTATAGAAATATATATACATCATTATTCACAAAATAAAATTATCATCAAAATTCACTATAGTATGTCAACATACCTCCCTTGACCATGTCGACATGTACTAGTCAGAAGTGACTATTGATTTTGAATTTGAAATATGAATAACTACCAAATGTCTTCATTTCAAATGAATTTCTACACCTATATATACCTTTTTCTTCCAGAAATCTTCACTGAAATTTATTTCTCATTATCTTATCCTTCATTTCTTTCTCTAATTCAATCATGGCCAATCCTATTCATAATCTATTTGAAAATCTTGAAGAAACACTCAATTCATTCAAGAATCTTCTCTCTTTTATTCTACGAAACCAGCGTCACTTAGAGTTAAGTCAAATGCAGATGATCAAGGAGCAAGAAAGGCATTTCAATGCCATTCGATGGATGATCTCTTCTCTACACAAGGATGATAATGAAGTACATCCTCCTGTCTCTCTCACCAATGACAATGAGAATTGGGATGCAATTAAAGCAGACCCTATATTTGGAGAAGATGGATGGGTAGATGTCCCTCGAAACGTTTAATTTTCTTTCTTTCTTTGTTTGATTTGTCTGAATTAATTTGTTTGATTTGGTTTGATTTGATACTTTGTGTGGATTGATTTTATTTGATGTTTGGTGTGTAAAACATATATATATATACACTGAAATGAATATAGTCTTTAATTAAGTTATTATGCTCATAAGAATCATTATTTCTTAATCTATATATTATATATTCCGTTGTATAGTTTATCAATGCAGGTACTGAAGTCCAAGAATAAGGGGGAGTAAGTTTTTGTTGATAACAAAGGGGGAGAAATATAAAATAGGGTAGTTAGGCATAGATTAAGGGGGAGTTGTTAGTTTTAGGGGGAGTTATTAGGATAGAAGTGATATTTTATAAACAAAGGTTGTCATCATAAAAAAAGGGGAGATTGTTAGTCCCTGAGGAGTTGGTTTTGATGACAACAACCTTAGAATAGATTATAAAATATAAATACTAACATTACAAGTTTATATATATGTATATGCAGGATCTAACCATGCAGGTATCAAGAATGAAGACTGTACAGTATAGAGATTCAAGATATCGAAGATTGAAGACTCATGAGTATCAATATTTTCAAGAGTTCAAGATTTCAAGGTTAAGTTTGTTTTATTAGGAATATTTGTTAAAACTCGTAGAAAAGCACTGGCATCTTAATATCCAATTTATCCGTGGAATGGAATCCACTTCGAGCCTGTTAAAGAGATGGAACCCTAAGTAGGATGGAACCTACGAAAATCTAGTGGGACATTGTTTTGTATCCACTAATTTTAATTCAAATGATTTTACAAAATTATCTTGTTTTCAAAATGATTTCAAAACTTTCCTTTTAAAAGATTCAAAACTCTCTGTCCTGATTTTAAATAATTTTAGCCTCAAAAACATCTTTAATTTCAAAGTCAAATTACTCCTGATTTTAAACTATCTTTTCAAAAAAAATATTTAACTTTTAAATATTTATACTTAGTAAAAAATTATAGTTAAATTATGTATATATTGTTCTTTATATTTACTTATGTATTTTAACTATAGTTAAGTGTATTTATAAAGTTTAAAATAATTTTAATATAAAATAGAGGTTATTTTCAAAGAAAATCAAAACACCAAAAATCCCTTTGGGATGTCGACATGCCCATATACCCCATGTCGACATAGTGTCAGTTGGCTTCAAAATTCAAATTTCAAACGAAGTGTCTATTCGCCATAACTCTTCATGAATGGTCATGGATGTTGCTCTTCTATAAATAAGGGTCAGTTTCAATGAATTTTTTAATCATATTTTTCTTGTTTTCACTCCTCTTCTTCTTCCACATTTCTTAATATAAAATCATATCATTACTCTGCCGAAATCAACATCGAATCATACTCGATTATTTCTAGTGTGATTCTCCATCACTATCTCTACAAGATCCAAGTGCTATTCAGAGTTATAGACTACTTTGTAATCAATCGAGCGAGAAAAGGTGTAATTGTAGCCTTGGAAATCAATTGAGCGAGAAAAGGTGTGATTGTAGCCTTGGAAATCAATTGGGTGAACTTGTTGCCCCGGACATCAAGTATCTCTACCCAGAGGATTGTTATTCTAGAGGGTGTACCTCGTAGTCTTGAAACCGAGGGTTGTAATTGTTGAATTGGCTTTGAAAAGAAATCCGTACTTAGTTGTGCGGGACTGGATGTAGGGTAACTCCGAACCAGTATAAAATCCGGTGTGTTCTTTCCTTTACTGCTTTTACTTTATGTTTGCATCTATGTTTGATTCTGTGTTCATATCTGTGTCTGATTAGTGCATACATTGTTAACAAATTAAGATAAACTCAAAAAGATTAACAGATTTCTTAAATCACTATTCACCCCCCCCTCTAGTGTTAATTCTAGCCTTAAGATCCTTAATCCGCATTTCTCACAAGTACAATAAGAAAATAAACGCTTGAGAGATTTAAATTTTCAACCGATGTACAAATGCATGATAGGTTATATTTATAGCTACTGGAAATTGAGTTGGAGGGTTCATATCACGCTGCCAATGTCCAAAAATCATTATTGGCCATTTATTAAGGCGTTCGGCTGATATATGTGCTAGCTAGGATGCCAACTAGATTGAATGGCTCAACTGATCCCCAGTTGGCGATCTGTACATGAGCATGTCTTGGTCAAAGACATGCGACGTGGGATTAGGGAGTGTTTGTGCAGGCGTGCTTTGCCTGTTTGGTAGTGAAGGTCCAGGAGTGGTTATTACATAGTGCGCTTTTGTTAGATGAAAAATGTCGTATATGTCGATGTTTTTAGAGAAACCGTGCAGAGTCGTTACATTTTTTACAGCGACGATCGGACGCCTATGACCAAAGCCTACCGAGTCAAGACAAGAGTGCATTAGAAGGGTGCAGGAGGTCGGGGCCTAGGTCGCTCATATGTGGAAAACCATAATATACCAGGCTAATCCAGGTATAGAGAGATAACTGCCCGGGTCGCTCGATTGTTGCGAGCAACTTGCATGTCAAACAGCTACCTCTTGTCGTCATCTACTGATAGCCGCATGGGTTTTATATGGCTTGCGTGTGCATTGGTGCTAGAGGGACCGCTTTATTGTGGGAACCAAATAGTTCGAGTGAGATGCAGGCTTCTGTAACTACTCGGGCCAAAATGCGGGCTTATGAAACTATGCAGATTGGCTCTGGCTTAAGTATTCACCAAGCCTAAGTTATAATACCGCATGTAACAATCCTCCATTCTAATACCACATATAGAAAATATTAACTTCTCATTATCATGATATTTTAGGTAATGAATTAGTATTTACAAAACATACAATTAAATACCACTTACCTTCTGATTAGTAGAACTAAATATTATTATGTTTATTTATAAATGATATTATTATAATTATTGTTTTTCTATTATAATAATAAGTATTAATAATATTTTATTAATATCCCATTTAAATTTTTTATATTACCGTTTATTTTGAAATCAAATAATATGATTATTGAAATCTACCGATTCATAAGTGAGAAAACAAGCATCAGCATGCAATTGGTGTTCGTCGATGGCATATCGATTAGTTTTGGAAATGTAACAATTACAGTCGAGTTTTCGAAAACCTTAGAATTGACCAAAATAGATAATTGGACTTCAGAATGTTGAAGGAATGGATCAAGAGACTTAGAAACAAGCTTGGAATGACGATGGGAAAGACTTTGGGAAGTTTGGAGTTGAATTCACTAAGGAAAAGCGACCGATACAGACATGATAAAAGGTCTGTACCAATAAATTTTTGTGCGCATTCAAAGCTTGTAGAGTTGATGGTCAAAGAATGGTTGGCTAAGGTGAATGTCCAAGAGCACATTTTTGAAGAAACAATTAGACAACTCCAAAAGGCTTTGCAGAAAAGAAAAAGTACTAGACGTATCAGAACTTCTCGGCAACAACCTAATTTCTAAGGAAAAATTGTCTAGAATCAACTTAATGAATTAAAGCTAGAAGACAAGATAAAAGAGAGAAAAGTGAATTGCAACTAGAAAATTATGTCGGTACTGACCTGAACATGTTGGTGTCGATACGATTTTATGGCACATGGGACCTCGTCTCCCCTCCCTCTTTCTCAGATATGGAGTGGGGCCTGGTATATTGTGATCCAACGAGGCCTATAGCGACTTGGAGAAAACTTTTCTTTTGGACTCATTGGCACCTGGAAAATTTTCTATCTTCTTCTTCCCCAAACCGTTGTAAATCCGAGATCTACTTGATTGTGATCGGATTTGAATTGTAATCTTGGTATTTCGGAAGAAAAACAAAAGATAATAAAATTAATTTGACAGAGACTGGAGAATTTGGCGAACCACTATAAAAATCATGTTCTTTCATTTGTTTATTTTGTTTGCTCTTGTTTTCCTTCACTTTTGCTTGTTATATTTGGATCTACTTGCTTTTGGGTTGTTGTGTCAATTGGCGCAATGGTAACTGAAATCCTTCTTTAAAATTAAATATATTTTTTGAAAAATAAGAAGCATCGGGTAGTCAATTGCAATAGCTAATGGCTTGCCAATAAATTATCCAACATTTGTTAAGTTCATTTTCCCATGATTAATATAGTTTTAGAAAAAAATGAGAGGGCATTTGCAAGCAATTTGTGGTTTTTCGAGGTTTGTTGATGTGTTGTTGGTTCGTATGTTTTAAAATCACGATCCATTAAATTAAGCCCATCAATAGATATTGTTGAATGCGGATGGTGTTATATCCGTGTTTGTATCGAAAATCATTTTCTAGATGTCGAGTATCCTTATCTATTAATACGGAGGGGTATCGACTATTTATCTACTTCAATCATAATTAATAAATTTTGTTAAATAAATGGAAAATTTTTGTTGAACCTATATCCTTTCTGGTAATAATGCTTATACAAATATAAGAAATAAAAAATAATATAACAAAATCTACTTCTGATAACAAATATTTATTTATACATGCATAATATGAGTTATTATTGTGATAAAACAGTAATATCAATCATTTTAAATAATAAGATATGCATAATTTCAACTATTATCTTAATAAAAAACGAATGAATTTCGAATGCAGATGCTACCATGTTTGTGTTTGTGATAAAACAGTAATATCAATCCTCACATTTTGTGTCTCCTATCCTCTCAAACTAACACCATCCATTCAATTTAATTTAATAATTAATAAAATCAATGCATCTAAACCAAATGGTTTTGGTAAACACGGAATGACACCTCTTAGAGACAGATGAATGGATCAATTTCACTACTTCCGCAAATAACTAACGTCTTTTGTCCAATAATGCTAATCTTGGATACATGTTTGAAAAGACAGATAATGAAAACTGTTTCGAAAGGGTATAACATGCCAGATTAGCTAACTTGCCATATATAATAAAAAGGTCTGGGCGGAAAAAAACGAAAAAAATGAAATAAAGAGAAAAAGGAAAATTAACATACCATATATTAGTATATAGAGCCATCCAACCTGCTTCTCCCTTCTTCACTATATAAACTCCCATCTATTGTTATTTTTCTCAGTATCATCATAATATAAAACCAGGCAAAAGTAGCTAAACTTCAACCATCAATGGAAGCTCCAGAAGAAATACTTCACGAAATCTTCATCAAGCTATCAACAAGAGATGTTTTTCGAACATCCATTGTCTCAAGAAAATCGTATGATCTTGTTAATGATAAATTCTTCCGGAGCGTCCATTCAAAACACAATCCTTCAATCACCAGCCCAAGCACCCCTCTCTTCATCAAAGATCGCCGTGACAATAATGATAACCTTATCGTATCCATATGTTTGGGCCAATCTCATCCTCAGCCTAAATTATATGACATTTTTATCAGCAGCGAAGCTCTTAATGGGTACTGGAAAAAAAACCCATGGTACAATAATGATTATAGCATTGGAAACGCATGCAATGGCCTTCTATGCATCGTATCTACCGATGAGCAAAGAAAGCAACCTACAATTATCTGTAATCCTATTAACCAAGAGCATGCGATTATTCCTCCTTGTTCTAAATCTGGTTGTATTTCTCGTTCTATCGGCATAGGCTATTGCATGAAAGGTGGAAAACATAAACTCGTTGCAATATCAGATGAACGGATTATGGTTTATACGTTAGGCGTTGATTGCTCATGGAGTGACGTTGGTGTTATTCATGATTATGTACCATTTCTAGGGCCTGTTTGCATTGATGGAAGTTTATATTGGATAGTTTTGGAGGTAATAACTTGGAAGAAATATTTGATGTTATTCGATATCGAGAAAGAGAAAATAAATACGATAATGAATGTTCCTTCTGCTTTGGACGATTGTCATTTTACAGGAATCCGCTTAATGGAAATTGGACGAGAAATTGCTCTCGTAGGTTTTTATGATGATTATGTTGGAATTTGGACGATTAATGAAGATTCTTTTTGGTTAAGAAGGCATATGATCAAATTTCCTAGAGTGTGTTTAGAAGTGAAGGAGAAGTATTCATGTATTAGGGAAATTTGGGAGAAGGATGATGATACATTGGCTGTATTGATCGATGATATAATGATATCATATAATTATAAAGGCAAGGGAAAAAGGAGATGGAGGTACAGAAGAATCTCTATTTATAAAAACAACTCAAAGAATTGGAAATTGTTCAGTGGTTATAAACCAAGCTTCGTCTCGTTGTAGAAGATTATTACCCCGGGAAATCTTTTTGCCATTTTAAGAGATTTGCACTGCATGTTTTTATTTTTTTATTTTTTTAATCTTTTATTTCCTGTGCTAATAGGTTTGCAATTCTTATAATGAACACAGTGCAGTATGTATCTGTAGCCCGTACCCATATGAGACTGTACTTGTTTACACATTAGTTGAGATGATATGTGAAAGGTATAAATATTCGAATCATAGTAATTGGTCAATTAAAATGGAGCACACCCTTTGGTCAGCAGATATTTGCATTTTTATGGTGTTAGAAACATTCAAATGAGCTCTTTAGCAACTCATTATTTGATTGCAGTCAATACTTTATCAACAAATATTTACTTAAATAACAAAAATGCACCTAGGGTTGAATCCCTGCATCTTATATTGTTTTATGGTACTGACTACCTTGAATTGATTAAGAATATCTTAATTCTACCAAACTACATTAGTTTTTCAAATAGCAGATGTTGATCGCAATAATAACATTTGCGGTGTAAAATACATGATTTGGTTTACTACAAATCCATGTAAGATACATGTTTTTCCAAATTCCAACAGACAATGAAAACTGAAGATGGCCTGATAAGTCAGCGAAGTCCAAAAATGGCGCAAGCTTAATCTTATTTAAGCAAACCATGTACAAATCTTTTCATACTGTGTTGTGGATCAGCCCTATATTCACCAACAGGCCTTTTCTAAGTGGTACGTCATAGAATACATAGTTTAAATGGTTTAATAGAAACAATTAAACAAATATAATGCAATTCAAACAATCCAACTAAGATTTTAGAAAGAAAAGAAATAGTAAAAAGTTAGTTTAGGCTATTTTCAACTTAAGAATCAGTTATGTAAATGTAAGCTTTAAAAAAAATGCTGGAGGAATAAATAGTTATGTTATGTAAATTTTGATTCAGTAAGCTGAAAGAAAAATAAATAGTAGTCTGATATTTATTCAGTAGTCTGATATTTTCAGAAGGCTATTTATCCATTTACAAGAATGCCTCAGTTTTTAAATAATTTATTATTTTTATTAAAGTTAAATACCCCTTCATCTATTTGCAGATAACAGCTGGAGGAAACATGTAAATCCTTAAAGAGGCAAAAAATATTTTTATTCTGAATAGTAAGAAATTGTTTAATGGGTTTTATTACCTATTTTGCGATGATTTATTTGGAGGAGATACAGACAATAATTTTCAGGTATATCTAAGCTAAATTGTTATGTATAGAATTCTGAAATTTTCTAGTATATCTACTTTTCACATATATACATTGTGCACTTCTATATGAATATCAGGTGTAGGATTGGTTCTGTATCAGGTGTAGGATTGGTTCTGTATCTTAATGAATGGATAAACATTAATAAATATGTTCAAGCTCTATATTTTTGTTGTGTAGGAAAAACCAATTGACTTTCAAGAAATGCATCCATGTAAAGAGGAATGACAAGGTAATATGAAGATAGCATGTATTATGATGGGAAAAGTGTCAATTGCTACATAAAAAAAGCATATTTGCTGTGGTATTTAATCATTGCTTAATCTCTGTTCCACATACAACTTTTGGTGGTCTAGATTTCTTATACAAATGTAATTTTTAGGTTTACTTTGTTTTAAACTACATACAATAGCTTCAAATTACATATACTTCATGTGTTTCAGGTTTTCGGATGACAAACATTGATCAGTATGACAGTATTTTGTAAATGATCGTTTGGATTCAGGTACAATTTTGTTTTGTTTACTGTTTCTGTTAGAATTTTTGGTCTATTGGCAATCATGTTTTTCTATGTGATATGTAGTGTTTTGAACTAGCCTATCACGTAATATTTAGCTCCGTAAGAAATAATTATACAGCACAAGAAGTGGAGTATATCATGCATAGCTTCGTTACAAAATAACATGTAAGCTTTAGCTTAAGCTCTAGGTACCCATATGAGGATCTTGAATCCACTTCACGCGCTTGAAGATCCTCCTGGCATGTGATGTTTGTAAACGTTTACAGTGATGCTCATGCTCTTACAGTAGACATGACATAGTAGAAAGCATTGACTGAAAGCTTCTTTAATTTTGATGCCTCATACTTGCAGTTGCATATATACGAATGCCCAGAGACCTAACAAAGTGCTTAGAGGTTGAATTTTCCTATGTATGCTTATTCCATGTTTTCAGCAAATCACGCGACTCCAACTAATTATATGTTTAATCATCTAGCGTCACAGCTTCTAAACGTTTTGTTAATTGGATATGAATGTTCAACACTTGTTTACTACTCCGAGTAAATATGGTGGATGGAAAACTGTTTACACCAGAATATGACGCAAACACCGAAGAGATTGAAGTAGAGAATAAATTGAAGAATAGTAAATGAAAATAAAGTAAAAACGATGCATGGATAGTTAATAGTTGTTCGGTCAACTGATGCCTACGTCCACTTAGTGTTTCTATTGATTATATTGTTGTTTACAACTATTGTTCTTACGGATCGGTATGGATCCTCGGGATTACAAGAGAATTATGGGCAAATTCGTAAACAAGCACTTAAAATGACCTCCTAACCTCCTATTTATAGTTGTAGGTCATCGAGAATTGCTCCTTCACAATTTTCGCTATGTTCTATACATTCAGCAGCAGTTAAGCTCGAGAAAACGTGACCATGTCAGCAAATATTATGGATCGGTGCTGATGCATAAGATTGCCTTATGGACCTCTTCAATTGCATTGTTCAGATGCGACTTGATTTTAGCTTCTGTTTCCCATCTTGATTGCCCTGTCAGAAACTTGTTTTTGGATCAACAAGCTGGATCGGTGGTGGAATGGAATTCCTGACTTAAGGTGCTTGAGACACTCAATAGCAAATAACTTGCAAATGATCCTAAGAAGCTTGGAATAGATTGTCGTCACTTTGATGGGTTGAAGTTTGTTGAACTTCGGGACGACTTGGCACTTGCCTTGGAGTCTTGTTCGCATTGGTTTCTAGGATTGCAAGCTATCTCTCCAGGCTCTTTGTATTGATAATTTCTAAGTTCGACTCATCAAGTTCGTCCCAATTATGCCTAGTCAAAAGGCTAGATAACATTTGCCCTCCAAAAAATATCTTGTTTCCAACACATTGTGCTTTGAATCGAGATAAATTTGGATTGTCACTACGAATTCCAACCCATGGTTCGAATGGTTGTCAAAATTTCTACAGACCGTTTTGCTGAAATGTAGTATCTTTGGTTGTTTGTTGCAACGCGTCGCTTGGTTTGTGTTTGTTGATGTATGTTATTATAAGAACTTGAATTTGCTTTCATAGTTTGTTATTTCAAAGTCAATAGTTCTAGGAAAATTCCTTTTCTGGACCTTATAGGTTTAAATCTGCTGTTCTTCGGTTCTGATTGCTAGGTGTTGAGTATGTACACACACAAAGATTATTTGCTAAGTTCCAATGCACAAGCACATATTCACACACATATGCACATCCCTTTCTTTTTCCTTTATATATATATATATATATATATATATATATATATATATATATATATGGTTCAGTACCGATCCATAGGGATGGATCAGTACCAATCCAGCACTTGAAAATAAGTGAGATAATTGCCTATTTTGTTGGGTTCGAGGGCAATATAGCCGATCCAACACTTGTATTTTTCTCACTTTGTTGTCGTTTGAACCTTCGAGCTTCCTTCCGCCATTAGAACTTCCTGCCCTCAAATTAAAGCGCGTGTCTCCATCGCTTAATTTCTAGCACAAATGCCACCGTTAGCCACTTGCCATGACTCAGCATCGCTTTGACCCAATAGGATTGAACCTGATCCATCACAAGAGTTTGAATCATCGCCTGAATCGACCTCCGTCTTTGAGACTTGAAGCTTTAGTAGGTGGCGGTTGACAACTGGTATGGGTGAATCGCACGTCACTTGCCACACTTGGATTCGGGTGGAGGAAGTAAAAGAGGCCATAATTCACTCAAGGGTATGGATGGGTACCGATCCAACCCGTGATGAATTCTTGGCCTTGAGCTTGCTTCATGAGCTTGAAGGCCAACCTCTCAAGTCCTACCAAATGCTATCTCCCAAATTGCAGGGTGTTTTCAATGTGCAGTCAGTGACGTGAAGCCCGTCGAAATGGTCAGTTATGATGATAACTTCGGATAATATCCCGACTTTCAAATGAACCATTGTACAACATCGGATACTGACATTGCACGACACTGTAAGTTGCATCACACCACACTGGGCTTTTATTGTAGCACAGGGGCGCAGTCTTTTGATCTTTATGGTACAACTTGTATGTTGAGTTTTGATAGCAATGGGTCATCCACATTCCGAGCGCCTTTCCACTCTGGCTACAGGCCCATCAACTTCCAAATATGCCGAATTTGATTCTGATTCAAGTACGACAACAACTCCTTCTATACGACACACTCTAACACCATTTTACCCCACCTACAAATCAATAAGTTGAATAGCCTCTCCCAAAGGTTCCACTTGAACCTGTAGAGGGTGCTGATGTTGATGCTGCTTCGGATACCCTCAATGATGCTGAAATATTGGATGATCCCATAGACTCAGTTGCTTCAAAAATCATAAAGGGATCACTTAAGAGGATTTGTTAACAACATGGCCTCCCATTCGAAGACGTGTTGGTTCCCATACGCCACCAATGGACACATCACCCTCCAGTTGGGTATACCACATGCAATCGATATATGTGCTTAGAGGGGTGCGTCCCACCATTCAATCGATTCATCTAACTGATTCTGCATTTCTTGAGGCTGGCTCTAGCTCAGCTGCACCCTAACAGTTATGCTTTTCTACACAACGTGTTTATTATCTTTGCTCTCCATTTAAATCGAGTTCCCAGTAACGAAGAGATCCAATACCTGTATAACTTCAAACATCACAAGGGAAATCCTTCCGTCGCTTTTTTGGAACTGTCCAAGAGGCGTAGAATAGTGACTGGCACTTGGAATAAGTCAGTTGCTTCAAAAATGAATTTTTCTTAGTACGCTATCCGTTTGGATTCGCACAGCGGTGGCTATCCAGGGTAAGCTTTGCCCTCATTCTTCTCATTTGAGATCACTTCTCAGTTTTGTTTATTCAAATTGTCTTCCTTTCTTCTTTCAGATGTGTCGAACAGGCCCAGTAGTGCAGCCCCGGCATAGACCTCAAGTTGCTTTATGATGTTCCAGATGTAGACAGGGAGGCTAGGACACTGTTCACCGATGATAATCTATGGGCACATAACTTGTTAAAAGCAGGCTGTAGCGTTGGTCAAATCCTGGCCGCCTCACATAGTTATGAGGGATGACAATCCGTCCGAGAATGATGGTGAGGACCCGGTGGTGCCCCCAGTTCCAAGTCCTGCAGTTGGAACTAAAGAGGTGCAAGAGTACATTGAAGATGGCAAGGGCGGAGGAGCTGGCCACGATGACGTTTACATGGGTCTTAAGTCCCTTTATAATAAAGGCGGTGATGACCGGGGTTTCCTTTTAAAGCAGCGTCCTAAGATCAGGATCCTTTCCATGCAGTATACGATATGACCACCACCGACCATGGTAGTGGAAGAGACATCTGTCCAGCCTTCGGAGGATACTTATGAAAATTTTAGGCCGATTCTATTCGGTCTAGATAACATGAGCCTAGGGGGTCTCGACTCCCCTATTCATCTACAAAGTGACTTGCCAAGCATTTGTGCAAGGGAGATCACTTCTGTCAGCAAAGTTCAAGCCCATGGTCCGTCGAGGGGACACTAGGACACACACATATACAATACTTTGCTTATTTCATGCCATGTCTTATCATGTTAAAGCTGACTCATTTCGGTTTCACTTGCAGGTTAAATGGAGCACCGTAGTATGTTTGATTCCTTTAAGGGCTAGATGGTTCATCACAAGAGATGTAATTTGTGAACACGCTCCTACAGTACCGGCCATGATTCAGGCACCAGTAGGCACTCAAGCCGGGATTGGGGTGGCCGAGACAGAGGATATCATTATCATGATTCATCTTCAAGGCGTAGATCCAGGTCGCCTCTGCCTAGGAGTTGGGATAAATATTCTGAACGACCTAAAAATATTCGCTTGAGGATGTCTCTCGTATCCCTACTTTGGCTCCTCACTCCACGAAGCAAACAGTGACTTCTCGCACTCACCGGCAATCTGAACAATCATCAAAGCATGTTGCTACTAACTCCTATCACCGCCATAGGGCTGATAAGAAGGCTATTGAGCCTCCAACTATACCAGTAGAGCAATTGGTCGCATCCAACCCTTTAATGGACGAATTGAAGCACCGCTTTCCAAAGATATGTTTTGAAGGCTTTAAGTCCATGCCCAATCTAAAGGAAATCCCGCTAGAGGTTAAAGGCCAAACTATGGCTTATGTTGTTGATGTTTATGACCAGTATTTAATATGGAAGAGATTGGTTGAGTAGATTTTTGAATATCCCGAGAAAGTGAAAGTTTAAGCTTAGGGGTTGGAGCTTGTGGCTAACCAAGATAAGGAGACGATCGCTCATCTTGACACAGCAGTTGCCAATTTAAAGAAGGCACAGGAAGTGGTTGAGTAGAAAGTCAAAGACCTGACTAAAATGATCGAACGGGAAAGGAAAGACCATTTGAGCCAGATCGAATTCGCTCATCATAGAAATCATCCTTTATTGAAAGAAAAAGAGTGGCTAGCAAGAGAAGTGGCAGTGTTGAAATCACAACATGAGAGCGTAAAAGAGAAACTTGAAAAGGAGAAAAAGGAGAAAGATGATGCTCTTATGCAAGCTCATAACTATTGTGAAGAGTTGCTGGATGTCCGTAAGGAAAGGGATGATACGCTGGCTCTTGCAAAAAACATGGATGAATTAGTTACGGCCGCAGAGAAGCAGATTAAGGAAAGAGTTAAGCTGCTAATTATAAACTATAATCCCAATTTAATTAAGTTCATAGAATTGGAGTAGCTTGGAAAAGATTATCCCAAAGATCTAGCTTTGCGTAGATTGTGCGAGAAGAACAGCAGGCTCTAGAATGAGGAGAGGTGAATCTGGCGGAGCTGGACCGTGAGATCCTGAGTCCAGATGAGATCAAAGTGCCCATAGATGGTGAGCTTATTTTGCATCTAGAGTTGGCTACCACGGTCCAGAAAGACCATGGTGAAGGCTCTAGAACTACATCTCAAGATCCCACTATGGGCCTCACTTTCGAACTCCCGGCTGTCTCCATCTCTGTGTTAGATCCCCCTATACAATCCTGACACTCCTGGAATGTCGATGACAAAAATTCTATCCCTAATTCTGGAGGGGAATTCCGATGGCACCCTTGCTCACATAGAGTCTCAGCCTGGTGGAGGTATCTCATTGATATCCCTTGTATTTTAGAAGATCCGCATGATACCAATCAGCGTTGCTAATCTCTCCTTTCATCTTTCTCAAATTTCAAGTTAGCCCGCGATTGCTAGTCCCACAAAGGATGGCTCCTAGCCAGGTCAACAAGCAACAACAACTGAATCAACGGTTGTAACAGTTTCTGGGACAATCCCAAGCATTCCACTTGGTGATACTCCAGGCCCGGGCATGCAAATAATTTATGCTTTGGAAGAGGAGATGACTAGTGACCTCCTTGGAGCCCAAGCTAAGGAGGATGTTGTTATAACTGGGACTTATGATCCATCTTTAGGGCCCATCATGCAAGAGTTTCTCCAGACTCAAGTCTTATTGGCTAAGGAAATTAAGAAGGAGGCATTTATGTTCATTCCTCCTCCTCTATAGATGGCTTTACCTGGTAAGACTATATTTTTCCCAGTTACTCTTCGCATGCCTGGAAGTACTCAAGGTGCACAAGTCGGGTCTTCATATAGAACCCTACCTAAAAGCCGAGGAAGCTGGGGTAGGAGCAGGAAAAAATCAGAAAGACCCGAAGGACAATCTTTGGGGAAGAGGAAAAGAAGAAGAAGCACAATAAATGATCATCCGTTTGCTTTCTACTTTTTGGTTGTACAGCCGTAGGACTTGTTTTAGTTTAGGCTGGCTTTGTGCGGGTTTAGCACCCACATTTTGCTTTTTGGTTCAGTGTTAATCAAACTTGTATCTTTCTTCAAGCTTTATTTGATGTGAATAATAAAGACTTTTCATTCTATTTAATTATTGTGTGAATTTGCTTAAGTCCTAAGAAATGCGCTTGCCATCTCATTCATGTGTTTGCGAACCGCTTCTCATCATCGCTATTAGACTAAGTTATTAGTCCATTTTATTGTTTACCGGTCTAGTCCCGCCCGACTAGGGACAGGAATCGACATTATTTTAATTTCATCAAGTGAAGGGCGATGGCATCTATCTTTATATGTCGGTATAAGACCATCTTCAACTCTGGAACTTGGTTGAATTCAAATTACCCGAGAAGGCAATTTGAACATCCTTTTCGAAGACATTTTGAGTGCGATCGTGCGTAACTCTAAGAGTCAATCAAACCGATTCATCTTTGGATGACAATTTAGACATCCTTCTTTGGGATGCATGTTCTGACCATGTTGAACTCTGGGCTTTGGTTTGTGTTAACGTCTTAAGGCAGTGGTTTAAACATCCCCATCTAGGATGTTCACTCTCGATAGCGCCTATCTCCAAGCATTGATCGAAGTTCGCACAAGACCCCACTTATCTCTGGGCATTGATTTTTTGCCTTGTTGTTCTCTGGACAAGGTCTGGATGCTCTACCAAACTCTGGGCACGAGCTATGAGGGACTTCAGAAGTTAAGGGTCGAAAGAGTTAGTTGGCATCTATCTCCAATGCCGAGGGTGGTTTACTTCAATGGTCCGATCATGGACTTTAGAAGTTCATTTGGTACCTAGCTCTGAATAGCAGTATACCTGCATTATGCATATGCAGATTCATTCACATTTACTATGGTTTACAACTTTATAGTTAGACAGAGGCAGAGTTAGAGATTCAGGAAGTCATTTCATTTTATATACAAAGAAAATGAAAAATTCTGCCTAGTTATATCAAATTTGACTAGATATTCACTAATTCAGATTTCAAGTGAAATAGCATCACAAGTGTTCACAGTTCCATGCTCGGGGAAGTAAAACCCTATCTACGGTTGCTAGCTTGAACATTCCATCTCCAAGCTTGTGCTCAATTGAGTACGGACCTTCCCTCGGGCCCATATTCATGGGGTCAGGGAACATTCGTTTGAGAACGAGATCGCAAATTTTAGAGGTCCGGTTCTTGACCTTGGTATTGTAATATCGGGTGACCCATTTTTGATACGTGGGTGCTCTCAGATCAGCTTTATTATGCTTCTCATTGATCATGTCGAGAGACTCTAGCAGGAGTTCCTCATTCGTTTTGTAGCTATAATGTGTCACTCGATAAGATGACACTTTTAGTTCAACTTGGATCATAGCCTCCGATCCGTAGGCTAAGGGGAACGTAGAGTGGCTGGTAGCGGACTTATGGGTTATTCTATAAGCCTAAAGTGCTAATGGTAAATCTTCTAACCATTTGCCCTTAGCTTTCTCCAGCCGCTTTTTAATAATGGACTTGATTATTTTATTTATAGTTTCAACTTGTCCATTCGCTTGCAGGTGTACTACCGCTACATATTTCTTCTCAATGCGATGCTTGCGGTAGAAATATTTGAACTCGACATTGTCGAATTGGGTTTCGTTGTCAGATATGTTTGTTTGTGGGACCCCAAAGCAACAGATGATATTTCTGACTTCGAAGTTGATCACTTTCTTAGTCGTGGTTGTGGTTAGCAGTTCCACTTCAGCCCATTTCATAATATAATCAATAGCAACGATGTCATACTTCGCTCTACCTTTAGATATTGGCAGCACAACAATGGTATCAATACCACAAATAGCAACGGCCAGGGATTGACCATCTGCGTAATCTCTACTGGCGGGCTCTAGGAATCTTTAGGAACCTCTAGCACTTGTCACATTTTCTAGTGTAGTCAGCTGCGTCTTGGTTGACAGTCAGCCAGAAGAACCCATAACAAAGAATCTTTTTGGCTAAGGTTTGTCCTCCGGTGTGGTCACCGCAAGCCCCCTCATGCACTCCCCCGAGGACTTGCTTGGCTTCATCATTAACGCCACACCAAAGCAAGGGGGCTAAGAACCCTTCATGTGCAACATTCCTTCCTGAATAGTGTATCTTGAAACTTGGTGAAGGAGCCATTCCTGCTCGTTCTTTTTGTTTGGAAGGGTTTCTTTCTACAAGTATTTTTTGCCTAGAGTCATCCACGACCCCTTTTTAGACTTAGCCTCCAAAATCCAATCGACATCCATCCGATCGATACTTGGAGCTTATAATACTTCCATTGGGACCAGGCCTATAAGTTGCGAATCTTCTGAACTAGTTAACTTGGCCAGTGAATCGACTTTCGCATTCTCCTCTCTGGGAATATGCGCTATAGTGGCACAACACTAGTTGTGAGCCGTAGAAGATGTGCAAAGATTTAACTCTGAATTCTTTCGCAATTTTAAGTCCTATAATCAAAGTTTAATGCTCTACCTTGTTGTTTGTCCATAGAAAATCGTGTTTCAAGGCGTAACAAATCAAGAATTCCCATAGGGTTATCAACACAACTGCTGCCTCGCAAAAACGCTCGTCGGATGCATCGGTGTACATCTTCCACTTAGCATTCTTCTATCCATTGCTCTATGGAGTATTATGTGACGCCCCACCTTTATACTCACACTAACCAAGGACACTACTGGGTAATGCCGTCAATTAGTACGAAGAATAAGGCTGTTGAGGAGCGACCAACTGTATAATTGATTTGAGCGAGAACCGATATGTCAGATAGTATGTCATGCATTTCATTTCAAGAGCAAATCCGACATATCCAATCCAAACTAAAATCCACTACACAGTGGCTAAGTGGCCTTTGGAATCAACCAACCTGATCAGGAAGCATAATCTCATAAAATAATCTCGACATTTTTACAAAGTAAACTGAGTGTTGCGGATCCACCAACCAGATTCGCAATTCTCAATGAAGTCATTAAGCCCATAATTTTTTTAAAGAAAAAGTATCAACAAGTTATTTTGATATAAAAGAATGAGATGCACCCATATCAAAAAGAATTCGAATAGGATAATCATGAAACAAAATAATGCCATCAAGGATCGAATGAGAAATACCTTGACCAAGATAATGGTTACCAGGGGCTTGCACAACATTCATCTTTCCCTCTTTCTTACTTAGAAGTTGGGACATGAAGATATAAGATAGCCCGAACTTTTGCAATAGCGACAATAAAGGGGTCTCGGACACCTATTTTCATAATGGTCCTTAGAACCACAATTGTAGCATAGTCCACGATCAGGGGTAGGAGTCTTTTCTACTGAAGTTGCTTGCTTCCCTTTCTTGTTGGTATTAGGGATTTTGAACTTAATATGCCTCTTCTTGTTGTTATTGAGGCTCTTCTTGGCACCTCCAACATCACTATCACTTCCATTATCGGCCTCTTCAAGTCGAAGAGTGATATCTACAAGCTGGTTGAAAGGCACTTCTAATTTCAGAGGTAAAACCTTTTTGGGGTTCTTATTCAAAGCACAGATAAACCTTTGATTCTTTACAAGATCCAAAAGTTGTTGGGCAGACATGAATACGCCATCCAGAGGAGGACCACTAGATTGACCAGCGCTAGGACTGCCAAGTCTAACCATCTCTTCTTCTTTAAGAAAGAAAGAAAGAACAAAGAGGAAAAAGGTTATTCTCAGAATGAATTCAAATAAGCTTGATTGGTAAAACAAAGCATCATAAAAGAAAAAGGAAAGAACAGGTCCTAATACTCGGATTAAATCCTCAGGCACGATTCCTAAGTGAGACTTAGGACAATGATCCTTGTCAAATTATTCTATATTGTTCCAAAGTTTGGCTCTGATACCAAGCTGTGACGCCCCACCTCTATACTCATACTAACCAAGGACACTACTGAGTAATGCCGTCAATTAGTATGAAGAATAAAGCTGTTGAGGAGCGACGAACTATATAATTGATTTGAGCGAGAACCGATATGTCAGATAGGATGTCATGCATTTCATTTCAAGAGGAAATCCGACATATCCAATCCAAACTCAAATCTACTACACAGTGGCTAAGTGGCCTTTGGAATCAATATAAAATAAGCACAACACAAAATCAGTCACAGATATTCATATCACTAAGGCGGAAAAAGATATGAATATAACACATAGAAATGAACATCATAGTAGTGGTCATACAAGATCCACTACAAGCCAAAAGAATAGGTACATGTACTACACAAAAGAACAAGTATACATTAAAGAGTCTCTATCTCGTATACATGAAAGACAAAAACTACTAAGCTAAAGTAGTTAGCCAAAAGTCAGAAGATAGTCCCTGCTAAGAAGTCAAGTGGAAGCACCTGAAACACCTCAGTCTGACCCGAGTATTATTTAAGAAGAAAAATAATAAACGGATCAGTCTAGCTATAATTATCATGTAAGATGAGATAGGATAAGAGATATGACAAAAATATATGATAACAATAATACCATGTTGTGACAAGTATATATCTGATAACAATGAAAATCATATAATATCTCAGGTCTCCTTAAATACCCAAAAAGAATATCATCTTCTCTAGCTTATTCACCAAACCTCAAATATTGACAAAACATATCAATGCAAATCGCAAAAAAAATTGGTGAAACATAAATTCCAGAAATCATCAATTAGAAATCCAGAAAACATAAAAGGGGGAGGCCTATCATAAACGGAAGCATGAAAACTCACCAACACGTGTATCATAAACGGGACGCTATCCCATGGGTCGCTAACCTGTAATGAGCCGAACATCGACGTACCTAAAAAGATACGCCCTATGGACAAAAACTCGATTGAGCCGAATATCGATGCACCTAAAAAGATACGCCCCATGGACAGAAACTTGATTGAGCCGAACATTGATGCACCTAAAAAGATATGCCCCATGCACAGACTTATTGAGCCGAACATTGACGCACCTATAAAGATACGCCCCATGCACAGACTCATTGAGTCGATTGCTCCACGAATGGTCAAAAGACCATGGGTCGCTACCGCACCAAATTGAGCCGAAACTCCATAGACGGGGTATAGTCCCCCAAGCGGACAAAGAGACATCGCATATCGCTACTTTAAATCACAAAATGATCATCATTTATCAATAAGTGTAAATTACACTAAGCTAGTAAATAAATGAGTTAGACTTCATGTCCATAACCACTGGCTTAACTTAAATATTTACGAACAAATTGTAGACTTCCACTCGAAAATTATCATGAGATTTCAATCGAACAAGTCCAAGAATTAACCGACAAAGTAAACGCAAGCGTTTCATACCACTTGTTTTGCTAAGTCGTTTAATAGGATTTCTCATACAAATAAGGTAAATGTTTGTATATACTAATAGATTGGAAAACGATTTTAAAAAGAGTTTTGTATTAAAAGTAGTGTTGAAATCATTTTTGTGAAAGAGTTTTAGTATTTACTACTAGTATAAAAATCTTTGTATTTTAAAGTGACAAATCATAGAAACGATGGTAAAAACAATCTATCACCAAAAATCCACATTTCAATAACGTGAATCAAAACCATGGAAATTGATATCAAATCCATTAAATGGAAACACCAAAAATCCAGAAAAGAAGTCATCAAAGTTGGTATTGATTGACGATAGCTATTCAAACCAGACGCCTGGTAGGTTTAACCAGATGTCTGACCCTGGGTTTTGGAAATTTATAATTTCTTTCTCCTTTTCCATTTTATTTCCTGAAGCCTCCCAGGCGTCTGGTTGGGTTTAACCAGACGTCTAGTCCTAGGCTCTGGAAATTTATTTTCATTTTTACTATTTATTTTTTTCTTAGAAGCCCTTACCAGACGTTTGGAAATTTCAACAAGACGTCTGGTTGTTTGAGCTGGGCAGAAATTTGCCTAGGCCAATGATGGCCAAATCAATTCAGAGGCGATCGGACGAGCGATGGAGGCTAAGGATTTATGCCAAGCGACAACCCAACCCTATATGCTCTTCGATACACCCCAAACAACATGTCCAAACATTTAAGATAGGATCTTTAAAGATTTTGACACTAAAATACCAAAATTGGAAAATTCGCCAAACCAATTCAAATCAAAAGCAATTGAACATGAAATAGATGTTAGGAATTCATACCTAACATCAATGAAAGCTATAGACATAGATGTGAGTTCAAGAACTCACCTTTAAACTCAAAAACAACAATTGAGAAGCTCTAAAACAAGGAAAGATCAACTCCACTTCAATCTCAACTCTAGAAGCTCCAATCTATGATCATATGCAAATATTTCCTAAGTTAGGTTATAGGAAATTATGAAAATTGGAGAGAGATTGAGATGGAGAAGATGAAGATGATGCTTACCTAAGCTTCTCTTTGATTTCAGAACAAGAACTTGAATTCCTAAGAGAAACTATGGTTTAGGAATTTTAGTTTCCTCCTCCCACCATTCTTCCTAGGGATTGAGTGTTAGGAATTTAGAAAATGGAATGAATGAAAGAAGAGGAGTGGAGTGGGAGCTATTAGATAGAAGAGTTTGGGTCTCTTATTAGGTTAATGGGCTAGAACCCAACCCAAAGCCCAATTGAAAATACCAAAATCCTAATCAACTCCAAACATATCGATGTTTATACTTAAACAAGTTGTAAACGTCGTTTTGAACTCAATGAAAGTGGTCTCGAGTCCGAATTCGACTGTTTACAAAAAGTCACATTTCATACTTTAATTCAACTAACGATGCTATATTTAAATAAAACATTTAAATATATAATCGTAAAATATGCGGGTTGTTACATATTATCTCGCATAGTGTACTCGGCTATTAAGTATGTCAATGCCTAGCCTTGAATTGCTCTCCAAGGATGATATGTAATGTCATATTGGCTCTATTCAATGTTCCATTTCAACCGACTCCCAAAAATCTCATATCGTTGTCAGATTTGTCTCTAAGGTTGGTAGATAAGAACCATGATCGGATGAGCCTGGATGTATGGGCGGAGTTTCCTTAAAGCGAGCAACAGGTAGTACGCTAGCTTTTCTAGCTTTGGGTAGTTCTTCTCTGCCCCGTCAATCGCTTGATAATGTAATACACCAGCCTCTGGATTCGGGACTCCTCATGTACAAGTGCGACGCTCATAGAATGCATCGACACTGCCAGATAAATAAACAAGTCATCATCTTCCATCGGCTTAGATATAATGGGTGGCCATTCCAAGTTATCTACTACAGCCTGGAAAGCATCTATACATTCCTATGTCTAAGCAAATGTCCTTTTCCCATTCTTGATGATGTCAAAGAAAGGGATACGCTTGTCGGTTTCTTTGGAGATGAAGCGACACAACACAACCACCCTACCATTCAAACTATAAACTTCCTTGATCGACTTCGAGGCTTTTACATCCCTCAAACCCAGAATCTTCTTCGGATTGGCTTCTATGCCTCTCGAGTTCACTACGAAACCCAAGAATTTACCATATGCAACCCCAAATGAACACTTTAGCGGATTGCGCTTCATACCATATTGCGGGGCACGACGAACATCTCTGCCAAATCATCAACATGGCTCGTATATCATCATGACTTCACAAGAATATTGTCCATGTTGACTTCTATTGAACGCCCAATTTGTTCCTTAAACATTGAATTCACTAGCCTATAGTAAGTTGCTCCAGTATTTTTCAAATAGAATGGCATGACAAGATAACAACAAAGTCCCAGGTCAGTTTTAAAGCTAGTCTGCTCTCGATCTGGGATGTGCATTGGAATCTGGTTGTAGCCAGAGTAGGCATCCATGAATGATAACAGTTCGTGTCCAGTGGTCTAATCAACTAATTGATCGATTTTCGAGAGCGGGAAGTTGTCTTTCGGACATGCCTTATTCAAATCAGAATAGTCAACGCATGTTCTCCACTTCCTGTTGGACTTTTTCACCAGTACTGGATTAAATACCCATTCCATTGCAGAGCATCATAGATGAAGTCGTTGTTCCACAGCTTATCCACCTCTTCTTTCAATGCAGCGAATCTTTCCGAACCTGGGCTGCGGCATTTCTGTTTCATTGGAACACATTTGGGACTCACATTTAATCCGTGGCATGCTATCTCCGACATTATTCCACACATGTCAAAATGTGTCTAGGTGAACACATCTAGGTTCGTCCAGAGAATACTAGTCAATTCTTTCATTATCTTTGTGTCGAGTTGAGACCTGCTCTTTATGATCCATGTAGGATCATCTTGACTAACCGGGATGTTGATCGTCAATTCCGCTGGAGCCTCTTTTCTAGGATCCATATCCTTATGGAACCGACTATGCTTACTGAGCCGGTGTTCAGGCGGTGGTTGCTATGCATCCAAAGATTTGAAGCAATGAGCCTTCCTCATATCCTTTCCTTCTAACATCGCCTTGCCTCTTTCAACTCTACGACATAACATTCATGTCCAAGCCCCTGGTCTCCCTACACAACTCCCACTCCATTCTTCGTCGGGAATTTCATCATGAAGCATCATGGAGCGATAGTTGCTCGAATATCAGCTAGGGCTGGTTGGCCTAGAAATACATTGTAAGCTGAGGAAATGCCCAACACAATGAATGTTACAACCCGCACTCTCTTGTGGTTACCTTTTACTAATACCATCGGTAGGCCTATGCTAGCAAAAGCGCCGCTAGGGCACCGCGGAGCGCCGATTAGGAGCTATTTCATAATTATAGTGCTTCGCTTTTTTTCTTTGACGCTTTATTCCGCCCCTTGTCTAAGGGGCCGTTTATTTTGGGGCACTATGAAAATAGCCGTTTCTGGAATAATTTTTTTAGTTTGACTAAAAAAATATAATCATAGTAAAAGTACTCTGTTATTTTGTTTATTTATTGAAGCTTTTCATCTTTTGATATAATTTCAAAATTAATTTACTATGTATATTTCATTTCAAAATATATTGAAATTCATTCAATAATTATTCCTTTATATAATTTAAAATAAGTGCATAATTTTTCTTGTTTTTCAAAGCTTACAAAATTGATTTTCCTATTCTTAAAAATAAACATAGAATAATAATTACTCATTAACTTTTCACTTCTTTGAAATTCGATTTAATGGTTCTTCCTTTTAATTTCTTATTCTATTTAATTAAATACATTTTAAATATTTTTGGAATATAACATAAAGTAATCTACCACAAATAAAATAATCTAAATTTTTCATAATTATTATGCTTTAAATCATGATTATTAAGTATACGAATAATTAGTTATAAATATGGCATAAATTTAATTAAGTATAAACTTTATTATGTATAAATTTTATTACTATTGTAAAATATAATAATATTTTGTTTTTTTGATTTACTGATGATAAACTTTAATTTTGTGTATATATGCATAGATCACTCAAATTACAATAATGAATGATGAAATAATCAACACAAATTGAATTTATCACTATATGTAGTTACTATTTTTATAGTTACTTAATGCAAAATTTATTTATATCAAATTACATGGAAAACGCATATATTCGTTCAGGCTTCGCTTAGACTCTGTTTGTACTCTAAGGATTTCTTAAACCTAGCGCTCCGCTTCGCTCTGCCTCGAACAACATAGGTTTATACATCCAATAGGATCCATCGTTATGCCGTTTGTAACGACCCAGTTTTTCAGTCACCTGAATTTAGAATATTTAATTGAATTCAAATATTGAAAAAATGAATATTACAAGTTGAATTGGTTAAATAATTTAATTTGGAATCTAATGTGAATAAAAATGATTTCTAACATTGTTTTAAATACTATTTGAATTTGAATGGAGTTAGTGAAGTTTGAATTAAAAGCGATCTGGCAGAACTTGGAAATTTTAATATTTAATTAACGTGTAAAAATAGTCATTTTTGACACTGTCTCGGATTTCGATGAAACCAGTTTCATTGGATCCGTAATAGTGAGTTATTATAGGGTTCCAAATTTTGTGTCCATCGGACTTGGTCGTGCGAAGCTGAAATGCATAGAAATTTATTTAAGTAAATTTAATTAAAATAATTCGATTCGAAAACCTATCTTCCAAATACGATGAAATTAACCTCCAATACATATTCCATTGTATTCAGAATAGGGGTAAAACATTATAAATGCCAGATGGCATGCCTCGATAGGAGTTCGTGAAATTTTGGTCATGAATTGTGTTTTAGATTGGCATATAAATAGAGGACCTGTGCCCTTCATTTTTGCAAAACCCTAATCTTTTAGGGCTAGCCACCACCCACGTTATGAATGGCCGAAATCTTCAACCCTTCCTCCTCGAATTTTCTCTCCATTCACGCCATATCATGCTTCGACTTCCACATGAAAAATAGAGAGTTCGCCAAGCTCTACCAATCCAACGGTTAAGATCATCTATGGCATGGCAAGACGATGGGAATTCGTCTCTGTTCATCTGTTTTTGTGGGGCAGTTTGATGGCGATACTCTCGACCGAGCGTGGCGAGGTTGGGGGCGGAGGAGCAGTAGGTGGTAGGCGCATGCATTGGAGATGATGGATCGTTCTCTGGTGATCTCGAGGAGGAGCGGTGTTCGATGAAAGTTGCGTTATATTGGGTTCGTGCGCACGCGTATACGCTTGGGAAGGAGAAGAAGGAAGGGGCGGTCGTGATTTGTTCTTCTAAAATCAACGGCCAGATCTGATGTTAAAATTAAATATAAAAAAAAGAATTTGTAAATTAATTATATAATTCGTGCATCTTATAAATGCAATATTTAATTCATACGAGGTCGAAATCAAACGAAACAAGTTGCATGATGTTCGTATCTGCGAGATCTAGGATATGGAACTGAATTTGTCAAGATCTAAGCTATTGGGGTTTCGTGCTAAAATCAAATGCCTATTTGACTTTAGACGGAACCAGAACGTGAAAGCGACAACTGGAACTTTGGTGAGATAAACTCACCTTTTTGATTTACCAGTATAATATTGTGTAGATTAAATTTATTTATATCTATTTGAATTGATTGAATTGGTTGATTGGTTGAATATGTTCTAGGATGATGATATACCATCTTGAAATGTTATTAGATTGTTTGAACCAGATCTAGGATTCTGAGATAGCATCTTGAAATGCTACTAAATGTGTTTGAGTTTATTTTTGAATTATTCCAAGTAATTGAAACATATATGGAATTGACAAATAGAATTGGTTTAATTACGTTGTTTAATTATAACGTAACTGAATTTAAATATGTTTGGTGTTATCTATTTGGCCAAATAAACACCATTGAATAATAAATAAAAGAGTTTTATTGTAAATGACATGTGGTTAGCAGAATAAATCCTCATTCTGCTATTAGATTAATTTGGACATTATTTATGTGCCAGTTGATTTATACTAGATAATTTATGTGTTAACAATTCATTGTTAATTGTGGATTTGATTTACATATATGCCTGTTATGTAAATATATGTAGTTTAACTTGAAAAGTTATATTGATATTTTATGGTAGCTTGTTAAGTACAGTTGTGATCGTTAAGCCTCTTTCTGAATTTGGAAAGTTATGGTTTTTGGTTAACTACAAATTCTATAATTTAAAGTAAAAAGGGGTTATTTAAATCTTATATATAAAGGGTTTTGTTTAATTTTTTTTACAAATGTTTTGTAAATTCATTTCTTTAGTAAAGTTAATTATGTTTTAAAATTTAATTGTTTATTTAATTTTGATTAAAGAAAATAAATTATTTTATTATTGGATATTTAAAAATAGATAAATATTTCATTATCAATAATACTATTTAAAGGTTAAATAATTTTATTTTAAAGTTGATTTAATTTATTTTATTATGTTAGATTATTAAAATATAAAAAATTAAATTATTATATTATTAATAAATGTTTTAAAAGTATTTTTATATTATTTGAAACGATTAAGATATTTTTGTGATGTTTAAAATCTTATTTATTTAATTATAAAATAAATTGTTTATAAAAGAAATCCTTTATGTAAAAGAATTGGTTAAAGGAGTTTATAAATGTGAAAGTGGTTTGAAATTTGAAATGGGAAGTTTTACAAATGGTTTGAGATTTATAAAGAATATTTCTCAAAATTAAACTTTGAAATTTTTAAAGAAGTCTTATAAAGGGATTTGGAGATATTTGTAAGATAAATAGATTTTGGAAAGGAATGGCTGATTTTCATAGCGTAATTCGAGGGGCAGAGATTGCCTATAGTTTGTTATGTTTTGCTGGGATAGCGACGTAACCATCGTGCAAACTGCGATCTATGATTGATTTATGGCGTAATTCGAGAGGCAGAGATTGCCTGCAGTTAAGTTTGGATTTTTCTAGGATAGAGACGTAATCATTGAGCTGCGATCCATGGTCGATACCAAAGGGTACTTTCCATATCCATTTTAAAAAGTTTTCAAGTATTTTTAAAAGGAATGGTTTGTGAATATACTTATTCCGGTGAGATAAGTATATGATGTTTTGATAAAGAAATTCAAATTATGGAAGTCAAATTAAATAATGTTTAGTGATTTCAATGGGAAATGTAATCTTTGGTTGAATGTTTGTTTGTTGATAGTTAAATAACCGACTATCAAATCTTGGCCTAAATATGTAATCCTTCTTAATTTTGGTGGTAGGGAAATGATTCCTTACTTAACACCGAAGGATTTTAACTCTGGAAATATCTAGGAGAAACATGGGAATTTATATGGTATAGTTACCATCGGTGGTGCTATACTGTAAGTATAAACTCGTATGTTCTTCTAGGATGAATGATAAGGAGATCCGTCCACTTAAACGATTAGTGGGTGATCCACGCTCTTATGTATTGTCTGATTATTTCCAAAAGAACCGGTATTGAGCATTCCAGAAAATCGACGATTGGTTTATGGAGCGCCCCGGAAGTGGAAGAGTGTACTCGTAAGAGATTACTCGAATCCGTAACCACTCCGAAACCATATACGGTTCTATGGAGGAGTTTCGTGTTATATTGATATGTTGGAATCCATGTGTGGTTCTAAGACTAGTAAGGGTGTGGGAATCGATGTGTAATTCCAGGATTATTTGGGATGTGGAAATCCATGTGTGATTCTGAAAACCGTGGTGGTGTGGGAATCCATGTGGGATTCCGTGTTCTATTTTGGTGCGGTGCGTAAGTTGGAAAACCAAACGTAGCCTCATAAGTGGAAATGACTAAAACCATAGATAGGAGACATGGCCAGTAAGGTTGGAAAACCCATAGGGTGTAGTCGGCTCCCTTTTCTAACAATATATCTATTAGTTTTGGGCATGCTGGGAGCGATGCATTCGGTCTTAGCAAGACCAGGTATGTTTTTCCTATAATACCCCAACTAGACGGGTATTATGCTTCGGAAGGATATCTCCGATCCTTGTGAAGGAGGACCGTTCTCGAAGTACTGAGGGCACCTCCGTGGAAATCCTACACAATTAGCGAACGAGCCTTATCGAGTTTGATTTTATACATAGTATTGTTGTGATGTACACTGCACGAACATCATAGCTACTTGATTATTATTATTTTCGCCCTAGACATTATTATAATATCACTAGACTTACTATATAAATGGTTTGGTTATCGTAAGGTAAAAACCCGTCCGTGTTTATGTGCGGCATGGTCGTATGAATAGCTTTATTTTGGAAAGGGTTTTGGTAACTTTAAAATCAAATTGGGTGTGTTTTTCTCACGCTGGTTTACCAAACTATTCCGTGTGTTATTATTTTATAATAACGCTCAGGTCAGACCGAGCATATTATAGACTTATATTTGGATGCTTTGGAGCTCAGGAAACGAGCCGGAGCCTGAGACATATTCTCGTACTTTCTTATTCCGCTGCATTTTGTTTGTGTAAAATTATATGCATTTGTGAGGATAGGTTGTTATAACTATCCAGGTTGATGATTAGTGATTTGTGTACTCTAATTGGAGGTATGTATATTATAGTTTTCTTCGTGTAAAGATCGTTAATATGTATTATATCTTGTTCCACTGTGATTGTAAGATTCTATATTGTTGTTTCTATTTCTTCTTCTATCCTCTTCTTTCTCATAGTTATTCGTCTTTTCGTAGAATTTGTGTTGGACAAGTGTGATTTAATGTCAGCTCAAAGGGTACGAAACGGACGGTCAATACACCGTTAAATTCTTAGATACGAGATCTACATGATTTTAGATCCTTACCATCAAACAACATCTAATTATAAGCCTATTTAAACAAAATATTGATCGAAATGCCATAGTTAACCAGCATCTTTTTTATAATCGTCGGCCCAATCGTGACCGATATCACTAAGGAATCCAATGTTAGGGCTTCATCACCATTGGCATCCCTGTTTCGAAACATAATATCATCAATCATAGTCCTGAGTTGTTTCGTTGGAACTCCGTCTTCAATGGAAAAACAACTCTCAGTATTACCATGATTTAAAGCATTAGTGTATCTCTCCATTTCATTCTAACTCTTCTCCGTTGGATACCGTCCTCCGTGAATGATAATAATAAATAATCTTTTCTCAAGCTGTCTGGGTTCATCATCACCAGTCCAAGCTTGCCTCCTTTGGAACGACGGTTCTTAGGAGTAAGAACATCCTTTCCCACCATCCTTCAGGGCTTTCACAAACTGCTACAATTTCTTTTCCCATATCAAGTCTTCGATCACATCATGTAAGTGCCTGCACTCATTTATGTTGTGACCATGTGTGTCATACTGCTTAGTACCTTGGGTCACAAGGTAGATGTTCTTGATTGAGTTATTCAGCTCAGTGTAGTTGTCGTATTTCGGAAACCTGGGGCATTTTCTATTGTAAGACTTTCGATCTTTGGTCCCAATCTATTCCTTCTCTAGCCACCACTTTGGTTTTCAACATTCACGTCGACATTTCCAGAACTCCCTCTAGACGGTTTCATAGCAACATTACTTTGCACAACTTTAGCTGGCATCCCGGCACCAGCCTTTTTAGTAATAACACGCGCCTCTTCTAAATGCAAGAATCAGTTTGCTTTCTTGTAAATTACATCCATCGTTGACGGGGGTTTCGTCTTTAACCATCTCCAAAAATTGGTTTCAAGATGAACCCCTTTATCAATGCCATCAAAACGATGTCTTCCCGGGCATTAATTACTTCGATCATAGTTGTGTGGAACCTGCTCAGAAAATCCTTTAATGACTCTCCCGTCTCTCGGAAGAGATATGACAATGACATCACATCCTTGGGATTGTAATTTTGCGGAACAAGGATCTTAAGGCTAATTTAACACTAAAGGGGGGGTGAATAGTGTTTTCTAATTTTTGTGAATCTTTTTGAATTCTTGTGAAATTATAGTGTAAACAATACAATTAACAATCATAGATTGAAACATAGATAAATATAAATGCAGAAAAGTAAAAAGGAAAGAACACACCAGGATTTTATACTGGTTCGAAGTTACCCTACATCCAGTCCCGTACAATTCTTTGTATAGATTTCTTTTCATATAGCAAAGTAAATACAATCTCGATTTTAAGGCAACGAGACACACCCTCCAGACTTTTCGAGCTCTGGGTAGACTTACCTGATTTACACAGGCCACAAGCACATTCACTTGAATTTTCGGGTCACCAAGCACATTTAATTGATTTACATGGGCTACAGTCACACCCATGGATATACAAATATGATTTGATAGAGTTTTACAGACACAAATCATTAATCTTGAATACAAATTATCCTACAACCTCTTGAATAGAACTTTGATCTTATTTGAGTGAGAGAGATGAGAGAGAGATCAAAGAGTAGTCAATAGAGAATTAAATCAGTGGAGATGAATTTGATTTTGATTAATTTTGAGAAGAATTCGAGTAGAATTTCTTTTCGAAAACAAGAGAGTGAAAGAGGAGAGAAAATATGATAAAGTAGTTAAAGAAAATTCGTTGGTTTAAGCTCTATTTATAGAGAAACAATAGTCATGTCGATTCGCGAATAGATATGACGAAAAGAAACTTCAATTCAAATTTGAATTTTGAAATCTACGGTCCATATGTCGACATATGGGGTTAGAGTATGTCGATATACCCTTTGAAAATTTGAAAGACTCTTCTTAATTTTTTTTTGAATATAATAAGTTTTGCAAAATATTTTGATACTTTTTACAATCAATTAAGCATAGTTTATACATATTTTAATCATATTAAAGCTTAAGAAAACTTTATAAAATTATTTTTATAATATTTTAAGTATATAAAGGATTTTTAAATATAAATAATAAACTATAAGTGAATATATTTTAAATCAAAGTTAGAAAAAATATTAAAATATACTTATAAACCTATATGCCATGTTCCTTTATTCAACTTTGAACATATTACAAAATATGTCAATATGCAATTTTCAAATTATTCAAGCCCTTGTTTGAAAATATTGAATATACTCTTCTCCCTCATTAGCCTATATGCCATTAGTTTGTCCCAAGCTCTTAATGAAGAGAACTAGGAGAAGATCCTAATTGAAAAAAGTGATAAGAGTGAGAAGGAGGTTAAGGGCCCCTTTCTACGAAGGGGTGCATCTTTATTTATAGTAGTGGGAAGGAGGTAGTCTCGCTTCCATTAGCAAGTGGGACTTTGATTGCTATTTTGGTGATGGCTTCAACATGAATGCCTTTGAAGCTTTATGAAGGGAAACATACTAAATCCTCTTGAATTTGCTTTTGTGAATGATTTTATTCCACTTTTTTTACATGGCCTTTGACATTCCTATGGCATTGATGTTGTGTGGCATCAATAACATGTCATGAAATGCGGCATCGATATCATGTCATTGTTATTTAATATTCCTATTGAATAGGTGATATGTGATAAGTCTTTGTATACCGCTGGTATGTGATAACCTCCCTTTGCTATTACATTAGTGAAGTGCGACATTGATTAAATGCGGCATGGATGACATTCAGTATCCTCCTTTGACGGAATGCAGTATTGATATAATATGCAACATTAGAGATTAGCGGCGCAAAATAAGAGGCCGAATCATTAAGAAGCGGCATTGGTAACGAGCGGCATGGTATTTATGTGGCATTGATTAAGTGTGGCATAAATGTTATATGGCATGGAAGTAGTGCATTTCCATTATCAGTTGTAAGGCTTTGATATCAATTATTCCCTTCCCTTAGCATATAAAGCCTTGAACTTAGACATAAATCCTTAGTTACGATATCGATTCCTTTACTTGCCTCCTTTAGAAAATATATGGATAACAACCTTAAGTCAAGAACTCCATTACACCACCGATCCAGCTTGTTGACCCAAAAACAAGTTTCTAACATGGCTCTCAAGAAGGGAAACATGAAACTAACAATAAGTCACATCTAAACAAAGCAATTGAAGAGGTCCATAAGGCAATCTTATGGATTGGTGCAGATCCATCATATTTCCTGACATGGTTATGTTTTCTCGAGTTCAACTACTGTTGAACGTGAGGAACATGGTGGAAATCATGGAGGAGAAATTCTCAACGACCTATAGCTATAAATAGGAGGTTAGGGAGGCATTTTAAGGGATCTTTTTGCTTGTTTAAATTTTTTCCATAATTCTCTTGTAATCCCGAGAATCCTTATCGATCCATAAGAACAATAGTTGCAAATAGCAATATAATCAATAGAAACACTAAGTGGACGTAGGCTTCAGTTGGCCAAACTACTATAAACACTGTATACATCCTTTTTACTTCATTTTCATTTATTATTCTTCATTTTATTCTCTACTTCAATCTGTTGGGTATTTGCGCCATGTTTTGCTGTAAACATTTTGATACTCTCACTAAGAGACGCTATTCTCAGGATGTTTAGATCCATCATCTACTATTGGATTATCTAAATCAGTAATGATCCAAGATTTAATCACTTTAAATATGGATATTTAAATATATTTTTAATAATTAATTAATGGATTTTATAACTCAAATTAAAACTCTTTTAAATAATAACTAATGATGTTGAAATAGTTTTCAAAATTTGTTTACAAAAATAATTAGTTTAAAGAAAAATAGAAAACGTGACTGAAATTTTTTTTTCGAATTTTTGACTTTTAGGTGTCGAAAAGTTGTAGGAAAATCTTGTGCACATTTGTCTAACATATATACATATTTATATACAAGTTAGAATACATTTTAAAATATACATATATATATTTATGCTTTCATTTATTAAAGTGTGAAATGACATTTTGATGCAGCAGCGGATAACAAAAATGATGAATCGGTGAAAGTAACGTTCGATGGAATAGAAGATACCGAATGACCCAAATCCGTTGATCCGAAAATACCGGATTCTGGCTATCCCAAACACGTTGATCGCGCTCGATACCGTGTTTAAAGATCTACGATTCTTCGACGTTGATCTAGCGCACTAGATTCCGTGAATCGGCTTCAGCGATCGTTGATTCAAGCGCACTTGAATACCGAAGGTGGAGAGAGGAGATCACACTCAACTACCAAATGAAGAAGTGGCACAAAGCACACAAACAAATTTTATTCAAAATCAACTAAACTTTACAAATGACCAACACTCCGCTATTTATAGAAGTTACAACTCAACACGATTCAATTCTGGACAACACTTAGGTCGGCAATGACCTAACAACCCTTCGACCTAAAAAAACAGACGTGACCTACGACTTATATACAAGCGACATAAGAAACATGTTACAACACATTACAACGACATAAGAAATACAACGTTACGACCTAAAATACAACACACACTCGGCAGCAGCGACCTAAGCTCTTTCAACGACTTAAGTCTTGCGACCTATTCTTGAGCGACTTAAAAATGTAGCAGTGAGCGACCTAAAATAGGAGGCAACGACCTATCTTCTCTGTGCATAAGGTCGAGCGACCCAAAATAAAACGGCTTTCACATTAGCAACCTAACATAGGTCGTATCTCGCTTCCGCGACCTAACATAGGTCGTAACTCCTTCTCGCGACATAATTTAGGTCGTAACTCGTCAAAGCTGGTACTCGAAAGATCGGAGCGACCTAAAGAGAGCGACCTAAGGCCTCGCGACCTAAGGCCTTGCGACTTAAGGCCTTGCGACTTATCATAGGTCGTTGGCTTTCCTTTTCTTGCATAACTCGCTTCTTCTCTTATCTCGTCATCCTGGAACCTGTTAGGTCGTACGCGACCTAAGACTTCAACTTCCCACGACTTATTCCAAAGTTTTAGCTCGTTTGCTTCCTCGTTAGGTCGCATGCGACTTAACAGAACGTTAGGTCGGTCACGACCTAAGACTTTAATATTCTGGGCTGCATCATCCTCCCCTGGTTGGGAAAAATTTGTCCTCGAATTTGCACCCTCCTCTTCCATAACAAGCTCATCCCCATGATATGGTATAAGATGTTTAACATTAAACATGTCAGAAGTGTACACATCCTCCGGCAGCTTCAACTTATAAGCGTTTTCATTGATCCGTTTTACAATCGTTACTGGACCAATCTTTCAAGCTTTAAGTTTATTGTATGTTCCCATTGGAAAACGATCTTTTGTTAGTACAGCATATACTAATTCTCCTTCCTTAAATTCAACGCTTCTTCGTTTCAAATCCGTAGATCTTTATACTTTTCATTTGCTTTCTCCAATCGTTCCTGAATGATTTTATGGCATTCTGCCAATCCATCAACAAAATCAACAGCCCGTTTAACTGTCCCCTTTGGTTGTGGTACTATCGTCAAATCCAACGGCCCCTTTGGTAAGCTTGAATATACAATCTGAAATGGACTGAAACCCGTACTACGGTTTATAGCATGATTATGAGCAAACTCCGCTTGATATAACTTCATATCCCAACTCTTTAGATTATCCTTCACCAGGCACCGCAACAAATTTCTCAAAGATCTGTTAACAACTTCAGTCTGACCATCAGACTATGGATGGTAAGCACTACTGAAATTTAGCTTTGTTCCCACCATCTTCCACAAACTCAGCCAAAAATGACTTAGAAATCTAGTATCCCGATCAGAAACAATGGATTCTGGTAAACCATGTAAGCGATACACTTCTTTAAAGAATAACTCGGCAACACGGACGACATCAGCTATCTTCTTACAAGCGATAAAATGTGCCATTTTCGAAAATCTATCTACCACCACATATATAGAATCATTTCCCATTTGAGTTCTAGGCAAACCCAAAACAATGTCCATGCTGATATCAACCCAAGGTCTGGTTGGCACAGTTAATGGCATATACAATCTCGCATTCGTCGCTGTCCCTTTGGAAACTTGACCGATATGACACCTTTCCACAAATCTTCCAACCTCTTTCTTCATAGAAGGCCAAAAATATGACTGTGAAATCAACTGTAATGTACGGTCTCTCCCCACATGTCCTTCTTCATGCAACTCTTTCACAATCTTCATTCGTAAGCTGCACTCTGGTATGCACGATCGATTTCCCTTAAAAAGAAAACCATCCACCAATACAAACTCATCCGTCCCTCCTTGACTTCATCTACACACTTCACAAAGTAAGGATCATCAACAAACATTTCTGGCAACACATCAAACCCCGTTACTTCAACTTTCATTGTAGTCATTAAATGATTCCTTCGACTCAATGCATCTGCCACTCTATTCGTAATTCCCGATTTATGCTTCACCACAAATGTAAATTGTTGTAAGTATGCAATCCACGAAGCATGTCTGGCTGCAATCTTGTCCTGTCCCTGCATATGCTTCAATGCTTCCTGATCAGTATATAAAACAAATTCTTTATGAAACAAATAATGTCTCCAATGTTTCACAGCTTGCACAATAGCATAAAATTCGACATCATAAGTATTATATCTCGTCTTTGCTCTCGATAGCTTCTCACTAAAATATGCAATAGGACGTCCTTTCTGACTCAACACCCCTCCAATTCCAACCTTCGATGCATCAGTATGCAATTCAAACAACAACTGAAAATCCGGCAACACTAGAATCGGTGTTGTCGTCAAAAGTTCCTTGATTCTCTCAAAAGCAAATCCTGCTTCCTCCGTCCATGAAAATTGCTTCCCCTTCATACAATCAGTAACTGGTGCCATCACGCTACTGAAGTGTGGAATAAATCTTCGGTAGAATGATGCTAAACCATGAAAACTTCTAACTTTTGTTATCGTCTTGGGTTGTGGCCAATTTCTAATTGCTTCAACTTTATTCTGATCCACCTGTATACCTCCATCCGAAATAACATATCCCAAGAATAAAACACTATGCATCATGAACACGCATTTCTTCGTTGCAGCATAAAATTGTTCCTGTCGCAGTATCATCAACACTTCTCTCAGATGTTGCAAGTGCTCTTCTGCGCTTCTACTATATATCAGTATATCATCAAAATACACCACCACGATTTTCCCGATAAATGGTCTAAAGATCTGATTCATCACCCGCATAAATGTACTTGGTGCATTCGAAAGACCAAACGACATGACCAGCCATTCATATAATCCTTCTCTCGTCTTGAATGATGTTTTCCATTCGTCCCCTGGTCTAATTCGAATTTGGTGATAACCACTCTTCAAATCAATTTTCGAAAAGATAGTAGCTCCACTAAGTTGATCCAACAAATCATCCAATCTAGGCATAGGAAATCTGTATCTCACTGTAATCTTGTTCAATGCTCTACTATCTGTGCACATCCTCCACGTTCCATCCTTCTTTGGTACTAACAAAGCTGGCATGGCACAAGGACTTAAACTTTCATGTACACGTCCCTGTTCAAGCAATTCTTCCACTTGCCTCCTCAACTCCTCGTGTTCCTTTGGACTCATTCTGTAATGTGGTCTATGAGGTAACATAGCTCCTAGAACAAGGTCAATTTGATGTTGAATGTCTCTCAACGGCTGTAACTCCGTTGGTAGTTCCTCAAGAAATACATCGTCAAACTCTCCCAGCACTGGCTTTACTTCTTCGGGAATATCAACCACTTCATTACTCTCTCGTCCAATCAACAAAAACACTTCAGGCTCCTCTTCTACTTCCTTAACACACTCCTTCAATGATAACAAAGTTTTCATCTCTTCAATCTCCTCCAACTTGTTTTCTTCTTGTTGTCGTTTCTTAGGAATTAAAGTGATTTTAGTACCCTCAAACATGAAACTGTAACTGTTAGTACGACCATCATGTTGCACAGCCCTATCATATTGCCACGGTCTCCCCAGCAACAGATGACATACATGCATGTCCACAATATCACACCCAATTTCATCTTTGTATTTCTTCCCAATTGAAAAATTAACGCAAGCCCTTCTTCCAACTTTCACCTCCCGACCTTTCCTCAACCAAGCTAACTTGTAAGGTTTCGGATGCTTCTCTGTTTTCAAGGCTAACTTCTTCATAGCTTCTGTAGAGATAATATTATCACAGCTTCCCGCATCAATAACGAACTTGCAAACCCTTCCCAAGATAGTACATGTTGATTGAAAGATGTTACTCCTCAACCAGCTAGTTTCCTCCTCCTGTTTTGGTGTTAAACACGACCTCTTCATCATTAATGAATACCCGTCATCTCCCGACACATTTTCTTCCTCCTCATCATGTGGAGAATTAGAACATTCAGCTTCTACATCCTCCTCTTCAACCTCAGCAATCATCGTTCGCTTCTTTGGCTTTGGACATTCATTGCTTTTGTGACCCATCTCCTGACAATTGAAACATTTGATACCACTATTGATTCTGGTCTTAGCAACTTCATTAACAACCGGTTTTGCAACAGCCTTCGAAACATTGGCATTGCTACTAGCCCCTTTCATTGGATTGTTGGAATTTGTAAACACACCACCACCTCTCCTTCCTTGTTTCTCCCAAGCGATAGCTTTTTGATGTGCTTCAGCAACAGATCTGGGATCAAACATATTCACCATGTCTTGAATCTGCATTCTCAACCCTCCAACAAATCTAGCTGTCAACTGCTCCTCCGTCTCCATGATATCATTCCTCGCAATTAATTGATAAAATTCATCCGCATAATCATTCATAGATTTCGTTCCCTGTCTCAGATTCTGCAATCATTGATACATAAGAGATTGATAGTTATACGATAAGAATGTAGCTTTCATCAACTTCTTCATCTTATCCCATGATTCAATTTTTGACTTTCCCATCCTTTCCCGCGTAAGTTTAGTTTGCTGCCACCATGCCATAGCTCTCCCTTTCAAACGAGTAGCAACCAACTTCACTCTTCGATGCTCAGGAACCTCCTTAAAGTCAAAAATTTCCTCCACATTAGATAACCAATCCAAGAATTCCTCCGCTACCATTCCACCCTTGAATTCTGGAATTTCAGTTTTCATTCCCGACTCTCATCGTCAATCTTCCTCAACATCCCAATATGCATTTTGTGCTAGGTCTCGATCTCGTGAATGAACACTACCTCTACCACCATCTTCATCAAAAACAGATGTACTTCGATAACGATCTCGACCTCCCCCATTTCTATGATCTCGCATATCTCTTCCACTTTGTCTGTCATCATCACGGTATGGTTCATGTTCAAACTCACGTGGAGTTCTTCTCTCTTTATCTCTATACTCGTGATGTTCTCTTCTCAATGAAACTGAAGATTCTCTTCTTCCTTGATAAGCTTGTGGCGACACCCTCCTCGCTTCCGTAACCGATGGTGAAACTCTGTTTCCTCCATGGTTCGAGATTGGCGACCTTCTCCTTTGTCCTTGATTCATATCATTCATCAGTTTCTCTAACTTCTCAATGCCTTCATCAAACTTTTCATTGATGCGTTGTTCCATTTGCTCGGCTTCTTCTCTTCGATACAACGCTTCAACATTCTGATGGCGATTAGCTCTTCTTGGCGGCATAATTTGAAACTTCATAAACACTTCAATTCTCGGCTTGGACTTTCGAAATGATATCAAATGATGCACGGCCTTCAACTTCAAATTCTCGGCTTTGAATAGCAAAGTGATGCACGACTTGAACTCTTGAATAAGAATTGGCTCCAAGACTCGGCTTAGCTATGACTGGCTAAGTCTAGCTCTAATACCAAATGATGCAGCAGGGGATAACAAAAATGATGAATCGGTGAAAGTAACGTTCAATGGAATAGAAGATACCGAATGGCATAAATCCGTTGATCCGAAGATACCGGATTCTAGCTATCCCAAACACGTTGATCGCGCATGATACCGTGTTTAAAGATCTACGATTCTTCGACGTTGATCTAGCGCACTAGATTCCGTGAATCGGCTTCAGCGATCGTTGATTCAAGCGCACTTGAATACCGAAGGTGGAGATAGGAGATCACACTCAACTACCAATTGAAGAAGTGGCACAAAGCACACAAACCAATTTTATTCAAAATCAACTAAACTTTACAAATGACCAACACTCCGCTATTTATAGAAGTTACAACTCAACACGATTCAATTCAGGACAACACTTAGCTCGGCAATGACCTAACAACCCTTCGACCTAAAAAAACAGACGCGACCTACGACTTATATACAAGCGACATAAGAAACATGTTACAACACATTATAACGACATAAGAAATACAACGTTACGACCTAAAATACAACACACACTCGGCAGCAGCGATCTAAGCTCTTTCAGCGACTTAAAAATGTAGCAATAAGCGACCTAAAATAGGAGGCAGCGACCTATCTTCTCTGTGCATAAGGTCGAGCGACCCAAAATAAAACGGCTTCCACATTAGCGACCTAACATAGGTCGTATCTCGCTTCCGCGACCTAACATAGGTCGTAACTCTATCTCGCGACCTAATTTAGGTCGTAACTCATCAAAGCTGGTACTCCAAAGATCGGAGCGATCTAAAGAGAGCGACCTAAGGCCTCGCGACCTAAGGCCTTGCGACTTATCATAGGTCGTTGGCTTTCCTTTTCTTGCATAACTCGCTTCTTCTCTTATCTCGTCATCCTGGAACCTATTAGGTCGCATGCGACCTAATACTTCAACTTCCCATGACTTATTCCAAAGTTTTAGCTCGTTTGCTTCCTCGTTAGGTCGCACGCGACTTAACAGAACGTTAGGTCGGTCGCGACCTAAGACTTTAATATTCTAGGCTGCATCACATTTTATGAAAAATAAATAAGTTTAAAAAGTAAAAAGGAAAATTGTCATAACATGTCATGTCTTTAAAAACATAAGTACCATAGTAAATAAATGTATGTTGGCTTTGAAATGAAGAGGAGAGGGTCAAGAAAATGATGTGGAAAAAATCTAATGGAGTGTATGTACTCTTAGGCTATTTTAGTAATTTAACTTTTGCACTAGTATATAAACTCATTTCCTATCATTTTCCTCGTTTTTTAATTTCATTTCTACTTTCTAAATTCTCTTCCAAGCTTTCATATATACTTTAATGGCTTTCTAATTATTTTTAAATGCTTAAAAAGTTTAGTTCATCCATTTAAACTTCTATATTCTTGTTTAAAGATTTCTTTCCACGTTTGAACATCTCTCCTCCACAAAACAAGCACATACCCACCCTTAACCACCTTGGTCATACACTACAAGCCCCTAGACGAACCACTTTTGCACCCATGAGCCCATAAAGTTATCATTTTTAGAAAGGCAAGGAAAAGTTCTAGGTTGTTTTCAAGTTAAAGTGGAAGTTAGTTTAGTTTTGTCGACATTTGGTAAGTAAAGATCTAACCCTTAACTGAGTTTTACAAACTTAAATATATGCTTGATTTGTTATAAAAATATGATGTTGTTTGGATATAAATTGTGTTGGCTTGGATATATGTGTATGTATTTGGATGAGATGACAAAGAGTTTGGAATTTGAGAATTGAAATGTCAAGTTAGTTGCAACTTATAATCCTTACTTGTATATGTTGTTTATGGCATGATTTTATGTTGCGATATGGTTGTGATGTAATTATGTATGCTATGATGTTGAATAAATGATTATATGCTAAGGAAGTTAGCATCTTTGCTAACTTCAGTGACATGGAATCTCTTGTATAAAAACTATAATCTTTGGTTTTAAAATTTCAAGTTATTTTTGAATTAAAACTTGTTTTAGTTTTCAAGAACGTACCTTTATGTTTTAGTAAATTTTTCCAAGAGTTAAAGTTTGGAAAAGACTTAGAAAACAAAATTTCAAGTTTTAAAATTACGGGTCGTATAGCGGTAGTCGCTATAAGTGCAGTTCGAGGAATCGAACTCTTTTTGGAATCTAATTTTTTTTCCCTTAAATATCTTTTTGAAAAGAGTTTTTAAACATATACTAAGTAATATAAAGTAATTATTTAATTAATTATTTATTTATTTAATAATTATTTAGTTAATTTGTTAAGTAAGGTAATTAATACTTAATCATTAGTTAACAAAGGTAATTAGTACTTAAGTGTTAATCAAGTAAGTTAATTATAACTAGTTAATCAATAAAAGGTTAATTATTAATTTAATGTTAATTATTATTTAATTATTAATTAATGGGAAATTATTATTTTATTATTTATTTAAAAATAAATTATTTAGTTATAAAAAGTTTAATTATTAATTAATTAATAATTATGTTAGGACGTAATTAAGATTTAAATTAGGACTTAATTAAGATTTAGCAATTAATTAATAAAGGTTTACTTTATTATTTTTAATTTATTAATAAAGGTTTATAAATTTTAGAGTCACTTTATTTCTAAATATTGGTTTTGCTAAAACTATCATTCGCAAAAGAGTTTTAAATCAATGGATTTCTCTGTCAATTACCCTTAAGTAACCCCAAACAAATATGAAACCAATGTCAGTGTGATGACACATTTAGGGGAAGTAAGTCATCCTATAGTTAGCACTAAAAGTCGATGAGTAGGCTGATCCTCTATCCGTGAGATCTAGAATTTACTACTAGGTGAGGGATAGAGTAAGACCGAAATATCGAAAACGTGATAAATATGGGAGGGTTAATTCCTATCAATGGGTAATGTTAAATTAAGTATATGGTTATCCATATGCGAACTCTGTATAATTACCCTGAGTAGTGGATTGTCCACTATTTATAACTTGACCTATTTTAAATCAGGAAGTATGTTGTGCATATTTGAGTTCCTCGATGAGGACTAGAATACTAGTTACATACTTCCAAAAGAACCGGAATTGAGTTAGTCGGGAATTATTGCTTAGGTTGGAGTCTCCAGTTTCGGATAAGTATGGTTTATCTGTACCACTCCAAACTAATAACGTGCGTGATAGATCATTATAAAGTATGATATGGAGCTGTACTATTCTCACTACAACAAAAATACTCTATTACAACGTCCTTTTTACAACGGGCATATATTGCCCGTTGTAATAGACAGATATTACAACGGTCGTTTTAGAACCGTTGTAATAGATGCTATGTCCAACGCCTTTCTTACAACTTGCGTTATTTGCCCGTTGTAATAGAGCAATATTACAACGGTCGGCTTCTGCCCGTTGTAATAGATGTATATTTTACAACACTCTCTGTGTGGCCATTGTAATAAACGTGAATTCTCACGTGGTTTGTCACGTGTTTATCGACAACGTGATTAGGGATGAAGCTAGCTAGCTCTCTCCCCAGACTCGAATTTGCCTGCACGCTGAAGCTAGGGTTTTCGATTTGCAATTCAAGTGATTCGCAACTGAGACCGGTCTACCACGCAGGTTCAAATTCTTCTATTCGATTATGTTATTTTGAAGGTAAGTTGGAATACAGTCAGTTTGCAGGTAAGTAATGGCGAATATGGGAAGCGAGTCGATGGATTATAGGACGGAGCTTCTTTCTCCGATGGGGCTGGAAGCTGTTTTAGCGGAGAGCGCGGTTGATCAACCACGGCGGCAATGGAGATTGAATTTGGACAATTTTCATATTCCGGATGTGCCTGAAGCTCCTCCTTTTGTTTCTCGAGTGCTCCTTAGAACCACTGGTAATTTATCCTGTTGTGTTCGTATTTCAAAATCTTCTGTACATTCATAATTGTTTTTGTTTTTCCTCTTTTTTATGTTCTTTTTGTAACTTACAGTTTTAATGATTTTCTCTGAATTGATACTAAGTGACCTGTGAATTATAGTTCTATTTTAAACACTGTATTATATCAGTACTATGGTTTTAGTATGAGAAAGCAAAGAAAAACTTATTTGGGGCTTATATTTGTACGACTGTACAAGTTACAAGTAAAAATCAGATCAAGAAATTCTTTCTAGTTGAATGTGTATTTCTTCTTGGAGTGAGTTGATTTTAGTCAATATGGAGTGGTAAAAAGTACAGGAAAATATGCTGACCTTTAACCCTTGCCATTGATTGTTTCACAAACTCTTTTGAACAGGAATGAATCAGCTCAGAGAGGAGCATGAAACTAAAATAGTTTTTCACCCTTCTTTTCATATAAATACACTGATGTCTCAAATTTTCTATTTTACTAGTTGAATGTGTATATAGCACTAGTTAAGAATATTTAACTATAATAGTCAAGAAACTTTTTAAGAGGTTTCCACAAGGGGAGCGAAAATGCCTTTTTTTTTAATGTTTTGTTTTGTTTTTTGTAAGTTCAAGGTTTGATTTTCTTATCCTAGATCATGATTATTAATATTGTGTCACACTCATTTATTTTATTTTATTGTCAAAATTGGGTTGTATATCATACATCTTATTCTGTACAGTAGGAAACATTGAATTTACTATTATCATCGAAATAATGGTCAAGGAAAACTACAATAGACTATTTCTTCAAAAAACCATGATTTGCAAATCTAATACTAATTCTACCGATCTTTTTGGATCAGGCATATGTGACACAGGATGATAATTTGATTGGAACATTAACTGTGCGAGAAACAATAATGTATTCTGCTCAACTTCGATTACCAGATAAGATGCCATTTGATGAGAAGAGGGCACTTGTAGAAGGTACCATAGTTGAAATGGGACTTCAAGATTGTGCAGACACCGTGATTGGTAATTGGCATTTGCGAGGAGTGAGTGGCGGAGAAAAGAGGAGAGTTAGCATTGCTCTTGAGATTCTCATGAGACCTCGATTGCTCTTTTTAGATGAACCCACAAGTGGACTTGATAGGTAGCTGATATTTTAGTAACTTAATGCTATTTTACAGTACATAAATATAAATTTGTGTTTATCATTTAAAATTGCAATGCTTTTGCTTTTTTCGTGACGCAAACATTACGAAGTTTATCAAGAGATGGTCGTACTGTTATTGCTTCTGTACACCAGCCTAGTAGCGAAGTCTTCGCTCTATTTGATTATCTGTATTTGCTTTGTGGGGGTAAAACTGTTTACTTTGGCCAAGCTTCGGAGGCTTGTGAGGTATTTAGGCATGCTTGACCCTAAATATATATATTCTTGAGGGTTAAAAATCAGAACTGGAAGTCCAATTTTACATAACTTTAATATTCCATATTGATAGAACCTATATTTACTGTACCCGACATAATAATAAATTGCACAGTAAAATGCTAAACTGTCAAGGTCTGCACGAGTTTATGTTCTGAACGGATACATGAGGGAACTTTTGTTTGACATAGAGAATAGCACTTTTCGGAGGATTTATGACAATTTAGCTTATATTAAATTATCTTGTTCTGAATTATTTTCCCCTTCATTTATGCAGTTCTTTGATCAAGCTGGCTTTCCTTGTCCTACACTAAGGAATCCATCAGATCACTTTTTGCGTTGTGTAAACTCTGATTTTGAAGTGCAACATGTATTATATTGCACATGCATGTTGATACTTGCTAGTTGATTTTCTGAAGTGATATTTTTTCCCCCTGCAATCCATGTTTGCGATATTATGCAGTTTGTCACTTTTTGGCTCATTTCTGACCATATACTAGGTGTCAAGGATGGAGCTCCTGGATGAAGTTCAAATAAGGGCAATCAATATTGCAAATGGAAAACATTTACCTGAAAAAACAACATTAATGTTTGAATTCATAGGCACATGTAAAGCATAAGTTTATGGTTATATCTTTTGCTTGGAAAGATTTTGGCAACATAGGATCTATAGGATATATACTATATAGAGTCATAGATAGGTGATCTGTCTAAAGAAATTTATTCCTTTGCTATATGGAGATCCTGAAATGATTCTTCTTTCTTCTTTTGTTGAAACTTTGCTGTGATTTTTTGTACAACTCTCTATTAGAGGCTTCCTCGCGAGAACAGGCATTGCTTATTCAGAAAATAGTCTCCGAACACAATGGCACTGATTTTATATATGTGGAAGATTTTGAAGCAAAGGAGGAGCTATGGAAGGTATAATAATTGTTTAATGGATACTTTTTCTTTTCTTCAAAAACACAAAATTTACTTATTTGCTGCTATTTTCATGCATTAAATGTGTTACTTTTCTCTCGCAATAATTTCTTGTTTACATTTTTTACTGCGAAACTCTACTGTCATTATTTTCTGTAAGGTTATTGCAATATCTAGCGAGGATTGTACTGTAGCATGTACTAAAGCAGAAATTAGAGTGATCATAAAAGATTTGATTTCTTCGAATGTCTCAAAGTATAAAAATTAAACTGTTTGGTTATAACACTTTATATCTTTGCAATAGCAAAAAAATGTAAAATAGAGTAATGGAATAGAATAGACATATAGTTCATCTATGGAAACAAGTTTTAAAAATATTGTATGTTTCCTTTTATTCTTTTCTGTCTAATGAATGCCATACTTTAATTCAGGATGTATGTGTTCCACTGTCACATCTTGCTGACTGCATATCGAAAACCAAAGAAGAGCTTGATGCATCAACTTTGTTATGGTATCATTTGTAATTGTACGGCTGTTAGTTTCTTAGATTTAAAGATTTGTATCATTTGTAAAAAAAAGAAAAAAAGAAAAAAAAAAGAAAAAGAAAAAGAAAAAAAACCTGCACAGTTTGCTTGTTTTCTGTTTTTACTGCCTGTTCCATTGTTAAGTAGTAAAGGTACCCTTGACTTAGCCTAGGGGATCCCAACCTCTTCCCAGAATATCATACTGAACATAACATCCACTGTGTAATTGCATGTTCATTTCGTCTATGATAGTGATGCATCTGCCATGGAAGTTGTTGTAACTATAATATTTTAAATGCCAAATTTTAATGTTGTATGAAGGGCAATCATCTAGGAAGGCAGTTGCTTAAATTTGGAATGCAAGAGGTTTAGTTGTATGAGTATCTTAAAGCTCTTTTCTTTCTATTCAGTGAACACAAATTTCAAAATCATCTTCTATTTCTAACTATCTATTGCTTTGCAGAGTTGTACAAGACAGTCCATCAGAACGTATAGCAGCTCTTCCGACAACCAGGAAGATTGCTTTGAAGAATAAGATTGTATTTGGAACTGGCGATTATTGGCGTGCTCCTACATTAACTGCAAATATGGGATTTGTAAGAGCTGTTGCACAAACTGGTATGTCTTTGTTCACAATTGAACATAGACCCCGTGCGCTAATAGGTGACTTGATCTATGTATTATTTGCTTTTGCAGTATTTGAGTAAGTGTAATCTTTCTGTAGTATTCAAAGACTATTTCACCTGGCACGTGCACAGTGTAGGGGTAGTGGTTTGGGTTGCTTGTTGGCTATTGGTTGTATTGCGCACGTGCACAGTGTAGGGGTGATAGGCAGTGTTTATGTGATTATAACTGTTCTTTTTTATGTTTTATAAAGAAATGTACAGTGCACAGTGAAAATGTAAATGAAATGCAAACACACTTGAAATGAAATGATTTTGGTTGTTTTATGATAATATTTATTACTCGTTAAATTATTCATTATTGGTATGGATGTATGCTGTTGTAATTTTTTTTAAAATTTGCATTTATTTTGCAATGGTCAGAAACCGTTGCAATATCATATATTACAATGGGCATTGCCCGTTGTAAAAACGTGTATTACAACGGGCATTGCCCGTTGTAAAAAGTTTTATTACAACGGGCATTGCCCGTTGTAAAATATGGTCAACCTATTACAACATCGCCTATTACAACGGTCGGCTGCCCGTTGTGGAACACATATTACAACAGGCATTGCCCGTTGTAAAAAGCCTGTTTTGTTGTAATGTCTTCCCGAGGGTGATCCCAAAATGGAAGATAGTAAATGTTGAATGTTTGTTCGATCCCGAAACAACTTGTATGGATGAATGCTATCATTGCATTGGGTACCTGGAGGGCAATGTTAGCATTCCAGGTCCGCTAGGAGGAAAGGTAAAAGCGTAACCTCAAGCTTCACAACTGGTAAATGACTAAAGCAGAGATATGTGACAGAGCTATGTAGGTCGCTCCCATTAGGTTATGATCACCGCCAAATTTAGAGCGATATTTATGGTTTATGTATGCTTTGGGATCCTTTTTATGGTTTTTGACCGCAACCAAGGGGTGATCATATTCGGCGCTATCCAGTACAGAGTGGGGCTAGTCCTGAGTAGCTGAGGTGCAACGAGTTGTAGTCTCCCGTACATTTTATCTAGAGATGTACGAATTTGATGGGTAGACCCTTACCCTTTCATAATTGGAAACCATTTCCCAATACGAGCAATCGAACTTGATCGTATACTTTTTATGCTAGAATTTAATCAATGTAACAATTTCGGCTATGATTCCATATTTACTTTAAACCTAGACATTATGGAAATATCAGAGGATTTTATATAGAAATGTTTTGGTTATCATAAGGTAAAAACCTGTCCGTGTTTATGTGTGGCGTGGTCTTACAAGATATCCTTATTTTCGAAGAATTTTTGTAAAGTTAAAACATATGCTTACTCACACCAAACCCATGTTGGACCTGGAGTTTTATTTCATTTCCTTAAACTCTTGGGTACTCAAATTTTTATGAGTGGCCAAGTAGTCGGGTTTCTATGGAGCATTTTGGAAGCAGCATGGAGTAGGAGCTTCCTTGATCATCTAGTAGTTATGTTTGTTTCCATTTAGATTGTATATTATGTACTGGTAGTTAGGTAGGCTGATATAGCTATCTTCGTTGCGAATAGTACTTGTTGTAACTTTGACATTACATTTTTGAGTAACCATATGTACTATTCTATGATGATGTAATTGTAACTCTGATGTTTGTGAGAAAAATCCGTGTTTGTTTTTCCTTGATTTTTATTTTCTTTACCCCACGACCTGACTTTCGGACACTTAGATGATCGGCACATGAATATCGATAATGTATAATGTGTCGTCTTTGGGTGTAAGAAAGGAAGATCATCACAAAATCCAAATGATAGATCCAGTTTTCTTTGTTTTTGATATTTTAAACTACTCGGATTTTCAAAAATCTACAAAAATTGCTTTCAACTATGGCCCCACGATGAGATCATTCTACCATTTCCAGGGCCAGATAGTGTTGAGATTGTTGACGTCCAAAACTAGGAAAAAGTTGCACAACCAGGCGCTCCTGAGGCCCAGAACCCGACTGATTTGATAACTAGAATCAAGATAGACCGCATGATGAAACAAATGGAAGATAGGTTGCAGGAAAGTCGCAATGAGATGAATCAACATATACGGCAGAGCCTTAAATGGCTGAATGGGTAAACATAGAATCGTCGTAGAAAGTGAAGGGATTTGGCATCTTTCGATTCAAAATCCAATAGTTCCCCTTCATCGAGCTAGCAGTAGAGATGAAGGAAGTAGAAAATGGTCAAGGAAGAGGCTGTTGCATCGAAAGAGAAGCCGGATGCAGGTCACGGCCGAAGTTTGAGGATCGGTACCAATCCATCCCCATGGATTGGTACCGAACCATCTGCCCTTAGGATGGCAACTCAAAAAGTCGGAGGGAATGTCGGACTTACTTTTGGTCGTGTTGTGGATGATAACAACATTAGATATCAAGTGGTTGCTATCGATCCACCATGCAGGAATCAGATGGTTGGATCTGTTGGATGAATGGTTCTCTTGGAGTCAGGAGAACCTAGGTATCATGAATCTGCCCGAAAGCATTTGCCAGGACAAACACCTAGGACAAACCTCGATTACCGCCGTTCGGAGAACCCGCAGAACCAGAGTATTTGGCTAAGATGGTGAGGAAGTTTGTAAGAAAGAGTCAGCATCGAAGCAATGACGAATAGGCCACTTCCCCTAGCTAGAACCCGTACACTAAGAAAATACCACGCGAAGAGTATCCTAAGAGATTTGTGATGTTGATGATGCAATTATATAATGGAAAGACGGATCCGAGGCAGCATTTGTTGAAATCTAACAGGCATATAGACTCTGCTAGAGCAATTGATGCTATCAGATGTCGTTATTTCCCAATTTTCCTTGAAGGGGTGCAATGATGTGGTTCACCCGGCTTCGGCCAAGATCCATACCATCTTTTGACCAGTTTGCACATAAGTTTATTGACCTATTCTATTTACACACTACTCATCCCTGTTTGTACCTTAGGCATTGGTTTTGATGATAACTAAATGACATTATATAAAATAAAGATACTAATGTTTCTAACAAGATATCTATGGTATATGGTGCAGGATATTAGACAGGTATTGATTAAGAAGACTATACACTATCAAGTAAAGATTCAAGAGGCTGATATAGAGATACAAGAGTTAGAGATTGAAGACTCATGAGTAGTAAAGAACTCAAGATTTCTCAAACAAGTTATAGAGTCATAGAATTTTGCTTAAACCCTGATAGCACTTCTTTGATCTCTCTCCCTCTCTCTATTTTTCCTTTTCAAATAATTTTCAATTGCAAATATCTTAAAATTCAAAAATAGTTTTTGAAGAGAATTCTTGTTTTCAAAATAATCTTTCAAAATAACCTTTAAATTATATTTTCTTTTTGATTTTATTATACCTTGAGAAATTAAGCTTTTAAAGTGTTTTAAAATATACTTTGAATATTATACTTTGTTATAATTTTAGTTTTAAAGCTTTCTAAATATTTATAAGTATATTTTAATATTTTTTATAACTTTGATTTAAAATATGTCTTCTACTAGTTCTCTTCATTAAGAGCTTGGGACAAACTAATGGCATATAGGCTAATGAGGGAGAAGAGTATATTCAATATTTGCAAACAATGGCTCGAATAATTTGAAAATTGCATACTGACATATTTTGTAATATATTCAAAGTTGAATAAAGGAACATGGCTTAAGTATATTGCCTATTGTTATTTTGACTTGCCTATTTTATTTTAGAACTCATGAATGATATTTTTGAACAATCCTGTGAATTAATATAAAATCAAGGGGTATTATTGGAATTTCTTGGAATAGCCTCCTTGAACATGCATCTTTAACGTTGAACCAAATTTCAGTTTAACAAAGTTTCTCAAGACACTCGATAGTAAACAACATGTGAACGATCCTAAGAAGCTTGGAATAGGTTGTCGTCACTATGGCTTGGGAGTAGATGGAATTCGAAGTGGAATGATGAGATTTTATGGATCGGTACCGATCCATTACTTTAATGGGTTGAAGTTTACTGAACTTCAGGATGACTTGGAACTTTGCCTTGAGGTCTTGCTCACATTTGGTTTATAGTATTTCAAGCTATCTCTCCGGGCTCTTTGTCTTGATAATTCCTAAGTTCGACTCACCAAGTTCGTCCAAATACTTCCTGGATAAAAGGTTGTATTTTCCTATGTATACTTATTCCTTGTTTTTAACAAATCATGCGACTCTAACTAATTATATGTTTAATCATCAATCTTCACAACTTCTAAACATTTTGTTAAATGGATATGAATGTTCATCACTTGTTTAGTACTGTGAGTAAATAAGATAGATGGAAAATAAACATTATTTTATGCTAGAGAGAATATTTTGAGTATGAAATCTTTTTGCACTATAAAATCCTTAGTTTTGTGAACACTTAGGTTATATAAAGCAAATTTTCTTTCGTTGGATTACTTTAATAACATTTTATGATGCTTGTACGTGGTACGTTTTTGGTGAAAATTTGTATAATCGCCATTTCGATGTGATCCTGGAAGTAGACACTAAGCTGAATGCTAGAAGAATAGAAGCGACCACTAATCAGGCTATAGCGCTAGTAGTGGCTTATTGAAAAATGAAATTACATACCCATTATTAATTTTGAATTTTTATTTTTATTTTTTGTACATACACTTTATCAATGTTGGTTGAATCGATCGAATAAATTATGTATTTTTGAGCCTTTGATGTAATTAGCTTTTTAGCTATTAGTGCATCCCCAACCAATTCAAGCAGACTTAAATATTAGGGTACGAGCCATGTTTGATAACTAGAAGCTTATTAAATAGCGTCTAATTGTCAAACACTTATTTAGTAGACGCCCAAGTATGAGGCGTCCGATGTTGGGCACTTACAAATCCCATGTGAGCCCATCTCCCATATAATATCTTCATTTAATTTTTTTTTGTGTTTCAAAAAACCATTGAAATGACATCACGCATCAATAAATCAAAAGATGTACCATCCGAAAACAAGCAAATGAGAAAGCCGGTCAGCTTTACATTGCCCATAGCCACGAGACGATAGTTTACAACTTACGAATCTTACAGAAGCTATCGGAGGGATGCACGCATCGCATGTGGACCACTCTAGATACATTCGATGTAAAATTAGAAATATAAAATAACTTTTAGTACATCAATGTTACATTAATCGTATATTAAAGGAGTTTCACATATGTTAAAAATGCCTTTTGAAGGCATCAAAAGAAAGGTTCTACATCAATCAAATGGATTGCTTTCAAAAGCTACATTATACAACCATCTTCGTTCTACCAAGAAGCCTTCTCTATTACAATTGACCTTTCGCAATGATCCATCCCCACCATTGAATCCTTTCGAAACTATCCAAATGCCCTTCCGCACTCATTCATGTAGCAACATATCAAGTTGACACCAGATCTTAACAATAATGAAGAAGCCTAAGAAGCCTTCTACTACGCTATAAACCTTTCGATACTAAGTAAATAATCTTCTGATAGTGTCGAAAGCTTCCAAAGATGCATACAAGTGAAGTGCAAACCAATTCGACACCTAATGATGGAAGGAACATCCATGTGTTTCGTAAGCTTGAACAAAGAAAGCATCACCACCTTTCGCAAGCCTTGGATGAGTACCTTTCAAACACATTTGAACATCCTTTCTGCTTACTCAACACATCAAAAACAAGATGAGAGTCATTCATGTACCTTCCGATGAAGTAGAAAGCCCCTAAGTCTCATCTAAAAGGAGTGTAAAAGAGGCCCCCTAAATTCAATTACGGTGGAAGGTCATCAAGAAACCTTTCGACCAAATTGAAAGGACTAGTGTGAAAGGGTCCAACCTGCACCTATAAATAAGACCCTAGGGGTGTTGTTGAGGGGATTCGAATTCATTGATTATATACTTGTTCTCTTCTTGAGTTTGTAAACCCTAATTCCTAAACCAAATTGGGGATTTCATTTTCTTATAATACTTAAACCCTTGTATTTATGAAAATTATCAATGAAACAAATGCATTGTACTTTCAAATATATAGATTCTGATTCACTGCTTATGTTTGATTTCAACAATGGAGTAGTTATATCAATGCCTATTAAAGGGATACCTTTCGAAGGAGTAGAATCCATCCAACTTAATTAAAACCCTTAAGATCCCATTAGGTTACAACCTTAGATTATCTCAACCAATTCAAAAGGTGATTTCGGAGGGGTCCTTGATTACTACAACCAGTTCAAAAGGTGGTTTCGAAAGAGTCTTGGATAACCCCAACTGATTCGAAAGGTGGTTTTGAAGGAGCCTTAAATTACCTTAATTAATTCGAAAGGTGGTTTCGAAAGGATCACTCACATTTCTATTTTTGCTTTGAGGTGTTGACAAGATTGACAAGAATTCTTGTTAGCAATGTGTAAGTAATAAATTTAACCAAAATGTCACAATAGTAGCTAAGGTGACATATGAATGTTAGTATTTGAATTGTTTGATATTAATCACTTATTGATTTACACCTTTGATCACACAACCGAAATGATAAATACTTCAAATAAACCATGTGATTTAATTAATTTACAATCATCGTAAATTAATTAATATTTATGATATATTAATTTTTAAATTTCATTTTTTTGAATGCCATTAGTACTTAATAAAGTGCATATATAAAAATTATAAACGTGCGTACTAATATACGATGTCGGTGGAATGTTGAAAATGGATTAAAATAGAATAAATACTAATTGGATTTTGAATAAATTAATTGAATTAATATTTGTGAATTATTAATTATTAAAATTTTATTTGATGTTTGAATACATTAGTATTTAATAAAGTGCATATATAAAAGTTATAAATGCACGCAGCGATATACGATATTGGTAGTACATTTATATTAGGTTTAAATAAAATTAATGCTAATGAGAATTTGAAATTTTTGAAGGCCATATGGCACCTTCTATGGCCTGACATGCATATAGAGGAGAAATAGGATTTATTGAGATTTAATGAAGAATTAAAGGGTGAAGTTTATAATGAAGGAATAGGAAAGGTTTCAATTATTCCTTTAAAAAAATCTCTCTTTATTTCTTCCAATCAATTCATTTTTCTTTCTTGATGAAATTTTCTCTTCCGTTCCCATCGTCTATCACCAAATTTTTCTGGTAGCCTTAGGTTCTAAAATCTCCAAAACCAACAATAAAAAATAAAGTAAAAAAGTGGTTATCTCTTGATTGTTGCAAGAAAGAATGGTTCATTCAGAATCCCTTCATCATTCGAGGTGTTTCTCTTAGCTATATCCCAAGATAATTTTCTGTTTTATTTATATAAAATTTCATTATGTTTATATTCTTTGAATTTCCCATGTTTTGTTCTCTTTCATCTATATGAATGTCACAATACGATTTAAATCTCTACTTGCCTCCCTTAAATCAGTTGTATGCTCATCTTGTTAATATGTTTTAAAACCTCCTTGTCCTTCTCTTCTACTATTCACATGCTATCTATGCTAACAATTATAAATCCATCACTATCTTTTGTTTATTTGTTCATATTGTGTATTTAATTTATATTCTCACCATATTATCATGAATTTATATATGCCTAAGTCATCTAATTTCTTTTGTTTCAAAGACTATTGTTTGAATAAATTTTTATTAATTAACTTAAGTTTCATGTTATGAAGCTGAGAATTGAATACATATACTACAAGATAGTTTAAAACAATTTAGGTTATTGTTTACATGAGAATAGTAATCAAGTCCATCTAAAATTTATAAGCGAACTTTTTCAAATCATAAAGTTACAACTTTTGATTTCCTTCTTAACTTAACAATTGGATCTAAGTTAGATTAGTCTCATTATTTGAAGGTATGTCTTTCAAATTATAAATTAACTAAATATATTTGTTACTTGTTGTTTTGATTAAAACATTGATTTAATTATTGTGAATATATGTGTATGTATATACATACATACATGTATCTATGTGTGTGTAGTTCTTAATTCAAAGTTTATAAAATGGACTTTTATGTAAACTATTGTAAATTTGATTTTAAACTATCTCTTAGTTAAAACAAACATTAAATTGTTCACCTTAACTTTAAAACATGTCAGACAATCAAATTTTATCTTAATGTAAACATGTATACACACATGTGATTGTGTACAAATTAAATCTTATGTAAGGACCCAGAATTTCACTGCTTTGAATTCCGAATATTTAATTAATTTTTAATATTAAAACAATAAATATTATAATGAAAATAATTTTTTTTAAATAATAATTAATGATGGTGAAAATAGTTTTCAAAATTATTTTACAAAAATATATAGTTTGATTAAAAATAGAAAATGTAACCGTAATTCGTTTTTCGAATTTTCGACTTTTCATCGGCTAAAAGTTATCAAAAACGTTTTAAACTCTAATGAAAATATATTCACGTACATTTATACATTTATATATAACGTATAATATATTTTGATATATACATAAAATTATAAAAAATGATGTGACATTTTAGGAAAAGTAAAAAATAAATAAACTAATATATATATAATATATATACACATACCCCTTTTGAAACATGAAGGGACATATGTACTATTATCATTTAATGGATGTTGGAGCATAATACAAGAAGGTGGGACAAGCTTGGTGAGATGGTACAAGATGGTAGACTGTAAAGGACAAGGGGTGTTTAGGCAATTTACATTTTTTTCTGGCTTATAAATAGCCCTTTCCTCCTTCAATTTTTCCTCCTCTTCTTTCTATCATATCTTCCTCTTTTCCGCTTCAAATGGAGAAATTCTTTTTTTTTAAAACCATGTAAAATTCCAATGGCTACAACTTCAATTTGTATCACTTTTTCAAATTTTGAACTTAGCAATGTCATGCATTTCTTTCAGACCTATTTTTGGACTCAGATTTTCTAGTTCGAAAATTTACCTCTTCTTCTTTTGACCATATCTCCTTCAGAAATGATCCAAATTGAGTGATTCTTTTTTAAAAATTATAGAGAAAATAATTTCCATGGCTAAAAATCTAAGAGAATATGACTAATTTTTTGGTCTGGTTTTGTGAATTCAATCTTACCAAAAGTACCTCCACCTCTCCAAGTCAAGCCCACACATCCTTGCTCTTATCATGGTCGAGCTATGCATGCCCTAGGCTAAGCCTATTTCAAGATGCAAGGGTCCTGAGTCAAGTTTGCATAGTTATTTCAAGTTTTCAAAAAGTTTTCTAAACTATGGTGAGTAAACTTTTAGTTTTTAAATTCAAAGTTTTAAACTTTTATATGTTGGTTAAAGTGTGGTATAATTTGTTTGTTGAAATCTTGGTTTATGATGTGATTGATTTTATAAGTGTTGGTTGAGTGTGATTGTAAATTAGACTTGAAATCGAAGTCAAATATAACATTGTTTGGAAAGTTGTAAACTTTGTTTATGTGATGCGATCTTGCTTAGATTTGTGGATGTGGCATGTATGATTATGTTGTGATATTGAAGATTTGGGTATATGCTAAGAAAAGTTAGCATCTTTAGTGTTATAATGGAATGGAATTCCGTGTGTAAACTATAATCCTTTTTTTGGAAATCGAAATCGATTTTAAATTTTCAAACTTTATTTTACTTTTAGAAGGCTTACTTTATGTTTTGGAAAAAGTAAGTTAACATCCAAAGATGATAAGTTTCAAAGTAAAGTAAAAAACACATTTCCAAGTTACCAGTATCCATAGCGATAGTCGCTATGGATGATGTTTTGCTTAAAAATCTAATTTTTGCAAAATTGTTTTTTATAGTTAAATTATTTTACAAACTTAACAATGATGTTTAAGGAAAGATAATTAAGAATTTAATAATTATTTATTAATTAATTAGTTTGATAATTGATAATTAATTAAGTATTCAATAAGGTAGATTAGTTACTAATTAATTATCTTTCAAATGTAAAATTAATTTTAATTAATTATTAATTAATTATTAATTAAGCAAGATTAATTTTTAATCAATTTTGAGTTAAGTATATGATTTATTTTTAATTAATTATTAATTAAATATAGGATTGATTATTAATTGATTATTAAGATAATGTTTAATTATTTTTGATTATAAATTATTTAAGGTTTTAATGTATAATAAATTATTTATTAAAGGTTTAATTTATTATTTAAGTGTTAATTAAAGATTATTTTATTAATTAATTGAGATTAATAAAATTTATTTATTAATGATGGTTTAAATTATTATTTCATAATTAATAAAGGATTAATTGGGGTTTTATTATTTATATAATAGTTAATTATTGTTTAATTATTTATTAAAGTTTAAATTATTTCTTAATTTATAATTAAATTAAGTTAAGAATTAAAAGATTAATTATGATTTAATAAAGGGTTTAGCTTATAATTAATTTTTTTTAAAAGATGTTTTAAGTTTTAAAAATTCTTTCTTTTCCAAGAATCAAAGTGTTTTTAAGACACTTCTTTTCAAAGATGGTTTGAACACAAGGAATTCAAATGTTGATAATACTTAGTAGAAAAATAACTGTGAATGAACTACAATGTGAATGGTTGTGTTTGTATGGACATCTACTAGGAAAATAAATCTCCATTCTGATATACTGTAATTGATTTGATTATTGTGGACATATATTAGCATAATAACCCCGTTCTGCTATAAATTGGTTGTTTGATTGTATGGACATATATGTTAGCAGAATAAATCCTCATTCTTCTATAAGTTAATTGTTTGATTGTTTGGACATCTATTTAGGAAGACAAATCACCATCTTAGTATTGTGTTTTTTGGACATGTATATTCCAGGTAGTTTATATTAACATGTTATTCCTGATTTGGATATGAAGTGTATTTACATATATGTTGACTTATGTAAATAAATTGTTGAATGACTTGGAAGTGAAATTGAAATTAAGTGGTAAATTAAATTAGTACCATTGGGTTTACTAAGCCTCGTTTTGAATTTATAAAGTATGATTTTGAATTAAATTCAATTCTTTAATCAATTTTGAGGTTTATAAATGATTTTCAAGTTATATAATTATTTCATAAATGTATTTATAAATAATAACTTGCTTATAAAAATGGGCTTTACTAAGTAAAATGGTTTATTTAAAGTAATTTAAAAGGATGAGTTGCAAAAGATATTTTGTAAAGTATTTTTCTTAAGTAAGATTTATCAAAGGAATTTTAAATAGGGAAAACTTTTATAAATGATTTTAGAGGTTTATAAAGAGGTTTGTAAATTGACTTATAGACTTATAAAAGTGTATTATAGATTGATTTGGAAATTTATAAAGGTATTTAAATGTGAAGGGAGCTTCTAAAAGGGTGCTTTTATAAAGGATAAGTGGATCATCTTATAGCAAGTAATGTATCCAAAAAGAAATTTGAAAGGAAGAATTTATCAAATGTTTTGATAATATACTTATACCTTGATATAAGTATATAAATGTTTTTAAGTATAAAAGGGATGTAAGGGGTTTGAGAATAGTGTTTTGAAAAGATCTTTTGATCGAATGGTTATAAAGTGGTTTTAATTAATTAAAGATTAATTAAATAAGGCTTAGTGGATTCCATATGAAATTAAATCAATGTTTGAATGACTGTTTATTTTATAGTTAAATAACTGACTATCAAACCTGGACCAAAAGATAACTTTGGAAATATTTAGAAAAAAACACATGAGTTGTATAGCACAATCATCCCTAATGATGTTGTACTGTGTATATATCTTTTTTCGTTCTTCTAGGATAAATGATAAGGAAATCCATCCACTACCGGGTAGGAGGTGATCTCCGCTATTATCTTTGTATGTTTGTTTCCTAAAGAACCGGGGTTAAGTTTACTACAAATTATTGAAAGTTGTTTCGAAGAGACCGAGATTGGATATGTTATCCGAAAACCACTTTGATCAAACTCAAGCATTTCGACTTGAAGACATCTTGAAGAATATGCAATCGAAGATTGAGCTTCGGAGTGCAAGGGCTATTTACTATTAATCCTGGGAGGGATTCCTCAAAAGGATGTAATAGAAGTAGCGCCTTCAGTTTCGTTCAGCCCTATAACGAACTTGTATGGATGAATGTTAGCATTGCATTCATGCCTAGAGGACAGTGTAGCATTCCAAGTGGGCAGTGCTATATAAAGGTAATCATAGCCTCAATCCTCACTAATTGGGAAATGACAAAAATCGGGCATGCAGGAGGGCCAAGTGGGTCGCTCCCATCAGGGTATGGTCATTCCAAATCCAGATCGATTGTTATCTACTCATGTATGCTTTATGGCCCAAAATGGAGTGATCATATTCAGTATTACTAGTCAAGTGGTAGGCTAGTCCTATGTGGCAGGGGTATAAGATGTTCATGTTAGACCCCGGTTCATTTTATCTAGATATGTACCAACAGAAGATAGTTCCTTACCTTGTCATAGTATGGAATCCAATCTCCAATAGGTGCCTTTTCGATTTTGATTATAAAACCTAGTATGCTGAAATTTAACTAATGTAAATTTTTTGACTATGATTAATAAGCTTTTGTACTCTAAACACTATTATTATCAATGGATTTTCTATAGAAAATGTTTTGGTTATCGTAAGGTAAAAAACCACCTGTGTTTATGAGTGGTGTGGTCTTATGAGATACCTTTGATTTTAAAGGAGTTTTTTTTGAACATTATAATTCAGTTGTTTGAGTTTACTCACACTAGATCCATGTCTGACCTAGAGTTTTATGTTCTTTCCCTAAAACTCTTGGGTGCTCAAAATTTTATGGGCAACCAAGTAGTTCAGGTTTTCCCATGGATGCATTTTGGAGGAGCTTGGAGAATGAGGCTTCATCGATAACCAGTTATTATCTTGTTTCTGTTGTATTATATGTATCTTGTATCAGTTAGGTATGGGCAGCTTTCATAACTGCCCAAGGGTAAGATTGTATTAGTATGACTTTGATGTATCATTTTTGAAATGACTTTGTAAAGTATTATGTTGATTTATATATGTTATTCCATTGCGCTGTGAGATTCTATGATTGTTTAGTTTCTTCTTATTTGTTCCACCTTTCTTTCTTTTCACCCCTAACGACTTGTCTTTCTGATACTTAAATGATCGGCACATGAATACCGTGAATGTATTAAGTGTCTTCTTTAGGTGTAAGAAAGGCAGATCGTTACATCATATTTTGTCAAAAAAATAATTTTGGATGAAAAAGGCATACATAAAGGGGAATGTGTCTATTACAGTGAAAATCCAAGCACCTAAATACGTTCACATAACTATGTACTTGCTAGCGGCAATAATGGCCGCCAACACCCAGTTGTAAGTGAAAGCACTAATATCCAATATTTAGATCCAAACAGAGAAGTATAGATTCATTGATCACATAATATATTATGGTACAGTAAATGAACATGCAAGTTTTATAGTGGTTCGGCAAACTCTGACCTACATCCACTCCAATAATCTTTTATTTATACTGTAACATTACAAGTACTGTTGTTTTTGCCTTAGAAAAATTAATGGAGGAAGATATAAGAAGTGATGAAGGAGAGCCAAAAGAAGATCCAATTAGAAGAAGAAGAGGATCCCTTGTAATGATCCAAGTCCGCTATATTAATAGGTGAAGATGTGCAAGGATCGGGTTGAAATTTCGCCAGATGAACCTCTAGAGCTGTACGACCCGATCCACCAATTTTCAGATCAATCGCACACCATTGGAATGATCACTGTCGGTCATTCATATTAGCTCCAATGGGGGTGCAATCATTTTTGTCAGTCCTCCATAATGTAAGCTACTTGCACTCCAAATTTCGTGCCATTATGATTTATCGTTTGTGAGATATCACGTTTTCCTTGCAGTTGGGACCGTTCTGACTAAAATGATACGATCGTTCAAGAATGATGTTGGCCGATCATTCAGATTTGTCCAAATGATGTGCGATCGATATGGTAGGCTTTTTTACATAATATTTTACTATTTCCAAAGTTTCATGTCATTTCGACTTTGTGTTTGTGAGATATGTTGGATCTTAAGTTTTGATTGTTGACAAGTATTTCAAGCAACACAACGATTCATGAATCTGCGACTAATACGACGATCGGACTTAACGACTCATTGTATGGTTCGTATATTCTATATATTTAAACTAGAGGCATGTATTATTTATATAGAGTCAAGTCTAGTTGTTTTGTGTTTAACGACAAATTTTCTATCGAGTTAGAAAATCGCCGATAAATTTCAAATTAAAATAACTACAAGCGCACGGCATACTATCATAGTACGTAGTGAGTACGGGTCGATCCACGGGGAATTGTTAGATTTTTAAAAAGTTATTCAATCAAATTAACCAAGATTAGAGAGTGTGTTTAAGCTAGAAAATAAGAAAACTAACAAAGTAGCAAATTAAAAGTGATAAAAATATGAAAGTAGAAAGGCAATTTTGAGATAAATCCACTCTCTAGATCACATAGGTCAACAAATTATGATATTATGATCTCTCTTTTTTGGTCATTAGTGAATTTAAATGATGTGTTTATCATAAGTATGGCTTATTTATGCTATTAATTAGCTCAACATAAGCCATCAAACTATAACACACCCCTTAAACAACTATTTAATTCTCCTGAAAAATGACAATGAAGTTGAAAATAAAATCTATTTTAAGCATGGCCTATTAACTATTGATTAGAAATATAGACCATCAAATTTTAATTTTAAAATCACTTCATTACCATAATCATATGTAAATGAAGAGGTAACTTTTGTTTGTGATTGTTTAAGCATAGCCAATTTGTTATAAACAACATAGACTATCAAATTCAACATGAAACAATAAATCACATCAACATTCATTTTCCATTAAGCACAAAAAGAGAGAAATAATTATCAAATTGTTGAAGCTACATAATTAGAGAGCTTTATTAACCCTAAATTGAAGGGTTTAGCCTCTCATTTGTGTTATCATATCAACACAAGTAACGTGCAACATGAAACACAAAAAGAAGAAAAGTAAAGGAAGAGTTATTCTACTTGTATAAAATAACAGAAGATCTACACTACTAACATGAAAGTAAATAAAAAAGAAAAGACTTTAATTAAAATTGCATGAAAAAGTTACATAAAAGAAATGGCTAAGTAGCCATGAAAAGAAAGAAGAGAACTTGATTTATTTATGAGCCTAAACTAAACTAAAGAGAGGCTAAGAGAAGAGAGTAGGGTTACATGAAGACATGAGGTATTTATACATGTTTTAAAACCCTAATTCACTTTTTGGGAAATACCCAAACTACCCTCTTAGGAAGTGTAGTGGCCAAGTAATCATTAACTTTAATAATCACCCATTAAGTGTACATGAAAGTGTAATGGCCATTAGCACGTGGATTAGTTTCTAATTTGTACATGAAGGTAGGTGGGTAAGTGGGGTCCTCCATGATCCATGAAATGAATTATTTCCATTTCCATTACTTTGTATTCACTCTTGTGCATGCATATATCTTCATGAAACCACTTGTATATGAAGTCAAATTCCTACAAAATAATATAGAAATTTCCAATTAAATTTTCTCAAATTAATATATGCACAAAAATGACCATTTTGCCCCTATATGGAGATGAATATATAACGATTTGAAAATAATTTGAATTTTGGTTTAAACAAGTTAAAATACCCAATATGATCATTTATTTAATTTAATTAGATTAAATATGGTGGTAAAAATATGCACATTTATGTGCACATCACTTTGTTAAGATATTTTCTTAGGAATCATCACTCTCATTCATATATTCACATATATTTGCACTTGATTTAAAATTTATCATTTTCTAACTCACATGCACTCAGGCTTCAGGAAATACATAGTTTAGTCAACTGAACTGATGCCCTCAGTCGACTGAACCTATGCATAATATTTTTTTAAATTATACACGAACCAGTCGACTGACAGGAATCATTCAATCGATTGAATCTGTGCATTTTCAAATGCATGTGCATATTTTGAATTCAGTCGATTGAATGGTCCTTGTCAGTCGACTGAAAACTGCAACTGTCATTTTTTTTAATAAAGACTTCTTTTCTGAAAAGATTTCTTCCTCGCCAAGGGTTGCAGTCATTACTATTCGCAGAGCTCTCTTCACCAGCAGTTGCAACTCATTATCTATTATAAATATACTTGAGTTTCATTGATCAAATAAAATTAATTAACTTCTCTCTCTTGATCTAACTTGAATTATATTCTTTAAATCTATCGCTTACTTGATTTTATATTTTTATTGCTTACGATCTCACTTCCATTTCTCACAAGCAATCCTAAACTTCCTATTACTCATACACGCACAACCATACACATCATTCTTGAGGAAAAGATTATAGGAAGGGTGTACTACAAGTGACAAATCTGTGTTATTAGAACACACAAGGTCAAGTCAATCTACTTTGTAATCAAGTCCTGTTCGGTTGCTTGGGCGGTCAAGTCCTGCTCTATTGCTCAGGCGGTCAAGTCCTGTTCGGTTGCTCAGGCGGTGTAAACCTATTCCTCTGGGTTAAGTGAGGGTTGCTAGTTTAAATTCCAGAAGGAGTCTGGGATTGGACGAAGAACGGGAGTTCGAACTAGTATAAAAATTCCTGATGTCACTTTACTTTACTGCTATTTTAATTTACAGTTATTTTCCGCACTAGTTATCTATTATATATTCCATATTACTCGATCCTATAGCACAATCACTTTCATTTGGTATCAGAGCAAGGTAATCTTATAACTGTAACATAGTTATCAGATATTTTAATATAGAAAACAACACTAGCACTTCAACCAACACTAGCTTTCTTGAAGGTCAATCTACTGCATGACCTCTATTTAATGGAATGAACTATAACTATTAGGCTACTAGGATGAGAATTTATATACAAGCAAATAGTTATGAAACCTGGAATATAACTCAAACTGAATATAACATACCTACTACAGAATATTCACAATGTTCTAACACATAAAAATTGGATGCTACTGCAAATGCTAAAGTCATGAATATGTTATATTGTGCATTAGACAAGAATGAGTTTAATAGAGTAAGCATGTGTAAAACGACTTATGAAATTTGGCGTACACTTAAAGTTACACACGATGGTACTAACAAAGTAAAACAGAGTAAAATCTCTATGCTCAAAAACCAGTTCCATAATTTCAAAATGAAGCAAGATGAAACAATAAATGAAATGTACTCTAGATTCCAAGATATATATCATTCTTTTTACCTTTAGGAGAAACATATACAGACTTTGATATTGTTTAAAAAATCCTCAACTCTCTAATGGATGAGTGGGAACGAAAGGTCTTAGCAATCAAGGAAGCTAATGACATTTTAACCATTAAACCAGAACAATTGATAGGAAATCAAATGTCTTATGAAGTTAATCTCCAGACAAAACGGGTATAGGATCAAGATAAGAAGAATATAGCATTCCAAGCAGAAAATGATGAATCAGATTCAGAGGAGGAAGATATGCCGTTCATTGCTAAGAATTTCAAAAGGATTTTGAAATTCAATAAGAGCAACAAATTTAGAAACAACAACAACAAACCATCATTTTCTATTCTAGAACGTTATGAATGTAGCAAGAAAGGCCACATCAAAAAAGACTGTCCTGATTGAAAGAAAGACAAATATAAGCATAAGAAAGGCATATTCAAAAAGAAAGCCTTCTATATCATTTGGGATGATTCAGAATCATCTTCATCATCAGATAGTGACTCAGACAGTGATACGGAACAAGCCAATGTATGTTTTATGGCTACTAATGACGAGGTGGGTGATCTAACTTTTGATTATTTATTGGAAATAAATTCTGAAATACATAACAAACTAAGAGACATCAAAAGAAAATATAAAGAAGCTTTTGAAAAATTAAATAGGACTGAAATTGAGGTAGATATGTTAAGAGATAAGAAATAAATTTTAGAAGAAGAACTTGAAGTTACTCAAGAATCTTTTTCTAATATGAAATCTCAACTCTCTATGTTAAGTCAAGAGATAAGAACTCTGAAAGAAAAGAATAATGCTCTATTAATTGAAAACATGATCTTAAAGCTAGTGTTAAAATTTTGGAATTAGATAATTCTAGTCTTAAAACAAAATTAGATGATATTACTAAAAATGTCTCTAATTTTAACAAAGGTAAAAAAAATCTTTCTAAAATTATAGAAAATTCTCAGACTGTTTCAAATAAAAGAGGACTAGGCTATAAGCAAGTTTCAAAAGTTATTCCAAAGAAAAAGGATTCATTATATATAATTTTAAAAGGAATAAAATTGAAAAGCCAATTTCAAAAGCTACAAAATTTTCTAAATCAATTAAGATTTGGGTTCCTAATTTAAATAATTCTTTGATTAGAAATAAATTTATAAAATCTTTTATAAAAACTGTTCATAAAAACAAAGATTTTATTTTTAAAAGGATTTTTGAACCCTCTTGGGTTTAACTTCCTAAGACCTAACTCTTAGGCCCCAAATGAAATGGTGGGTACCAATGTTAATTCTATATTTTGCAGGTACCACCTAAAAAGAGAGGAAAATGGATATTAGACGGTGGTTGCTCGAAACACATGACAGGAAACAAAGAGATGCTAATGAATATTACCTACTCAGATGGAGGATTTGTCATTTTTGGGGACAATTCCAAAGGATATATCATCGGCAAAGGCGATGTGAGCAATGACGGTATATCTAATTTACCTCTTATTACAAATGTTTTATTAGTTAAAAATTTAAAACATAATTTACTTAGTATCAGTCAACTGTGTGACAAAGGATTCAATATATCTTTTTCTGAAAATAAGTGTAGCATTTTTGATCAAAATAAAAATCTTATTTTTGAAGGTTTTAGAGATAAAATATATATGTTTTGAATATGAATATAAATTACAATACTAACATTTGTTTAATAGCCAAAGAAAATGATCCTTAGCTATGGCACAATAGATTTTGTCATATTAATTTCAAAGCTATAAACAAATTATCTAAAAATGAATTAGTAAAAGGTTTAACGAAAATGAAGTTTAAAGTAAACAATATTTTTGATGCCTGTCAATTAGGAAAATTATCAAAATCATCTTATAAATCAAAGAAAAATATTTCTACTATACAACCACTTGACCTATTGCATTTAGATCTTTTTGTTCCAACTCAAGTTCAATCTATAAATCATAGCAAATATGTGTCTATTATAGTAGATGATTTCTCAAGATATACTTGGACTATTTTTCTGAAAAATAAAAGTGATACTTTTGAAAATTTCAAAATTTTTGCTAAAAGAATTCAAAATCTCAAAAATTAAAAATTAAAAATATTAGAAGTGATCGTGAAGGTGAATTCAAAAATGAAGCTTTTGAACATTTTTGTAATAAAAAGGGAATTTATCATAATTTTTCTTTTCCTAGAACAACACAACAAAATGGAGTTGTAGAAAGGAAAAATAGAACTTTACAAGAATGTGCAAGAACTTTGTTAAACGGAAGCACTTTACCAAAACATTTTTGGGCAGAAGCTATAGCAACTGCCTGCTATGTCCTGAATCGTGTTTACATCCGACCACTAACTAAACACACTCCATATGAACTATTTCATCAAAGGAAACCAAATATTTCATATTTTAAAGTTTTTGGCTCAAAATGTTTTATTTTAAACACAAAATATCAGCTTGGAACGAAGCAAAGCTTATCAAATTTTTAGTAAAAGAACTAAAACAATCGAAGAAACACTTCATGTTTCCTTCGACGAAAATTTTAAATTTACTAGAAATTTTGAGGATGATGAGATAATCACTAAGACGGTCATAAATACGGTTACTCAAAATAATTTTGAAGAAGATGAAAATATTGTTTATAATTTTGAGGAAGATAAAACATTGTTCATAATGAAAATGAATTAAGATCTCCTCCTAGGATTTTATGAGATGACCTTGTAGAAAATGTCATAGGAGAAATTGGTTCACATGTCTGAACAAGAAATCAACTTAATCAAATGGGCCATGTAGCATTTTTTCTAATATTGAACCTATAAATGCAAAAGAAGACTCTACTGATGACTATTGGATTATAGCTATGCAAGAAGAGGTAAACCAGTTCGAACGAAACGAAGTTTGGGAATTAGTTCCTAGACCGAGTGATCAAACAGTCATTGGTACTAAATGTGTAACGACCCGTATTTTTACGGATCGAAACATCGTAAAACAGTTGTCATTTGGTCGCATTGTTGATAAGTCGTCCAGAGTCTAAGTCTTAGGTCGTATGAAGGTTTGGAGCGACCTAAGAAAGTGGACGAGTTAAGGGGTAGACGACCTAGGAGATTGGAGCGACCTAAGGGAATTGGCGACCTAAGGGTTTGGGTTAGGTCGTGTGATGGTTAGGTCGTTTAGAAGATAGGTCGTGTGGTGGCTTAGGTCGTGGGGTAGGTTAGGTCGGTTAGAGCGACCTATAGGATGTTAGCGACCTAAGGTTTTGAGCGACTTAAGGGTTTGTAGCGACCTATAGAATTAGGCGACCTAAGGAAGTTTAGCGACCTATAGGAGTTAGCGACCTATAGGAGTTAGCGACCAATAGGAATTAGCAACCTAAGGGTTGAGCGACTTAAGGATAGGCAGCGACTTAAGGATAGGCAGCGACCTAAGAAAGTTAGCGAGTTAGCGTAGTTAGGTCGTTAGACGACCTAAGGAGTTAAGTCGTAACCTGGCTAAGTGTTAGGTCGCGTGTGTGTGTTAAGTCGTAGGTTTGTTAGGTCGTTAGGTCGTGGCATTGTTAGGTCGCGAGGATGCGGTCTGTGTTAGGTCGCTAGGCTGCATCATTCGTTAGGTCGTAAGTCGCGGATGCACGTAGGTCGTTGGATTTGATAGGTCGCATGGATGCGCATTCGTTAGGTCGTGGGTCGTTTGGGTGCGCTGATGCGCTAAGTCATTAGGTCGTAGGTGCGCATCTGGTTAGGTCGTAGGTCGCGAGGAAGTGCATCTGGTTAGGTCGTAGAGGCTTGGGGCTGTTAGGTCGAAGATTTTAGGTCGAAGGGTTTTAGGTTGTGGACGACCTAACTCCGAGTGAGCGACCTAAGGGGTATTTCAGCCTATAAATAGGAGAGTTCTTCTTCATTTTTGGGATCCGGATTTTGAAGCGACGAAGTGCTGACATTTTGAGAGCTCGACTTCTACACTTCTTCACTTCTTTTCTCCACTCTAAATCTAGTGATTCCTTCCATCCATATCGAAGATCAAATTGAGGATTCAAGAGCTTAGATTGAAGATCTTCATCCATCAAAGAGAGATTTCATCGTTTGAAGCGAATTGGTGATAGATTGAGTTAGATCCTACGTTGTCCAGATCTGAAGTGGGTTTCTTTTAAGGTGTTTAGGTGATTTGGTGAGTGGTGATTATCTCTCACACGGATCCAAAGGAGTATATCGGATTGTTGGCTTGATTTTGAGTTAAAGTAGTGATTTCCATGCATTTTCCTAATCCTAAGTATAGATCCATATAGATCCATTGTTCATAATGATTTGGCATCCATTTTACTACATGTTAACCTATGCAAGTTCATTCATCAAGATTATAGAGATATTGCTCATGTTTTCATGCTTATTAGACTTTTGACTCTTTAATTACGAAATTGCCATTATTGTTATAATTGTCTATTTAGATCATATTTGAATGCTTGTTTACTTGGATTAATGTTTGATTTGATTGATTGCTATGTATTAGATGATTGATGATTTGATTTAGACCGAAGATGATTCAAAAGCTAAGGGAAAGGCTCTTGAATTGGAAAAGCTGCTTGTGGCATATGTAGCGGATGATGAAGCTCATATGGATAGATTTGATGATGATGTTGGGATGAAGCTTTGCTATGATGATGATGAGGCGAAGTATGATATGAGATAGCCTTGGTCTAATCCAGACGGGATCATTCCAAGCAGATTGATAACTCGGTGATATGGTTCGGGTTTGAGGATAATGGTTTGCTCGAGAGGCGCTTGAGCTAGTATGGAAATAGTCGTCGAGGAGGATGACTATAAGGCTGAGATATCATCGTTGTTGAAGGTTCTAGCATGCTCAAAGCAAGAGTACGTTGGGCAGATTCGATAGTCCCTAAAGGCTTCTGATTGGTAGTCAAGTACTCTGGACAGATTCGATAGTCCTAGGCACGGGTCATGATGACGTGCGGAGTTATGTCTAGAACCGGGGTTTCCATTAACCCTTGATGGACGGATGAAATAAAGAGCCGGTCATTCAATTAACGATGATATCGAAGCAATGATAACAGTGATAGCCAGAGTCATGGATGTTTGGTTGTATCGTCATTCGGTCTCAAGAGCGGTATTTTCTGGGTGCTTATTTGATCTTGGTTTAGGCCTTGGGGGTTTGTACTTGTTAAAAATATCGCCCTTGACTCGAGTGATAATTGCTTTACTTTAAATTGTATGCTTTGCTATGTTTGCTTCTGCTTAGTGTGTGTCTGGGGGCTATCACTGTAGAAAGAGGTGGAGTGGGAGGGTTGTATTCCTATTCCTTTTCCTTTATGCTCTTTTGTTACGTTGTTAGTTAATTTACCGCTCACTAAGACTGTTGTCTGACTCAAGGCTTTATGTTTTAACTCTTATTGCCTTGGGCTGTTCGTCCATTTTGGGATGGGCATACTAGGTAGCAGGTGACAGGTGCTGTTCTTGCTTTCCACGGTGCTGATGTCGAAGACGAGCTAGAGGATTGCATATTATCTTCTTACTATATGTACTGGATGTTCCGCTGCTTGTATATTCTCTGAGTGTTATGTAGTGAGGCTTGATGTATTGACTGTTCAGATGTTTGTATTCAACTATTATGAAGTATTATTGATGAGTTTCTATTCTGTGAAGCTTCACTATATATATGTTCTATTGTATTTTGTCCATGCGTTGTTAGTAATACGATAGATTCTGTTGTTTTAATTTACCCTGGCAATCGTCCATGGTCGCCTGGCACACTGTACAGCGCACCTATTTCTAGGTTCGGTGCAGGGGTCATGGGCGGTCGTCACATTTGGTATCAGAGCTTTGGTTAATCGATTTTACCCAACGCTCGCTGACGTAACTACGTATGAGAGACGTAATTGTATTTTGATGGATGATTACTATATATAATATAGTAGCTTAGTAGAGTTTGAGTCCTTTATGCAGTTGTTTCTCTAGGTGTGCTAATCATTCCTTTTTATAGATATTAAGGATGAGTCGAAGAGGGAGACCAGCTGCTAGGGAAGGCCGTGCTACTAAAGGGGCTGCTGATTATGCTGCTATGTTCGAAGCTATGATGACTTCGATCATGAGAAGGATGCCAGCTCTGGGGCCATCGGTGGATGTTGGAGTTCAAGTTCAAACTCCAAAACCGGTGGATTTTGCTAAGCTGTGTAAGGACTACACTGCTCTTGGAGGAAAGGTTTTCTTGGGAACAGAATCAACCATTGAAGTCCAGAGGTGAATAGATGCTTGTAGAAGGATCTTTAGTGATTTGGGAATCGAGGATGCAACTAAGAGGAAGTTAGCATCAAGACAGCTTCAAGGGAGAGCTTCTGATTGGTGGAACTCTATCACCATTGATACTCCGGAGGAAGAGATTACTTGGGAGCAATTCCAAGTCAGATTTGAAGCTAAGTTCATTTCTACAGCTCATAAGTCTATTCTGTTCAAGAAGTTTGTGGAGCTCAAGCAAGGTGGAAGACCAGTTCTTGAGTATGTTTCTGAGTTTGAAGCTTTGTCCAAGTATGCCCGATCGTATATTGAGTCTTCATATCAGAAGAATGAGAAGTTTGTGACAGGCTTGGACAATTATCTTGGAAGACAGTTGGTGGATCATTTGGACGATCCATTTGAGATGCTTGTGGAGAAAGCTCTCAGGCATGAGAATTTGTTTCCTAAAGAGGGATCTGTTGTTGCTGTGACCAAGGAGGAGTATAGACCACAACAGGGTGGAAACAAGAAGAGGAAGCAGCAGCAACAAAAAGGTAAGGATGGCCAGAAGAAGCCGAAGAGCGAAGTGACTTGCTTCAACTGTCAACAGAAGGTCCATTTCTCCAGGGATTGCAAGAATCCGAAGGTGCCGGTGAAGTGCCACAACTGCGACAAGCTGGGGCATGTTAAGAGGAATTGTCCAGAGCCGCGGAAGGACAAGCAGATTGTGCAAGCTTATGTTTTGGGAGCTGTTCCATCGTCTTCGAAAGCTCCTACCGCTGAAGAGAAGGGAAAGAGTGTAGTGGTTCAAGGTACTCTTTCCATATGTGGTGTTCCAGTTAGAGTTCTATTTGATACTGGGGCGTCGCATTCGTTTGTTTGCAGTGAACTTGTAGGCCGGTTGGGTTTAGAACCGGATATTGTTGATAGGCCATTGGTTGTGACTAATCCAGTTGGGGGTTCGTCTTATTTGTGTATGTTATGCCGTGGTCTGATTGTATCGAGTCATGATTGCTCTTTTGTTTGTGATTGTTTTGTTCTGAACTTTGCGGGGTTCGGAATTATTTTGGGTATGGACTGGCTTAGGAAGTATGCGGCAAAGGTTGATTGTGAGAGGTTGGAGGTGACAGTCGAGAATGTGGAGGGGCGAAAGATTGTGATACGATGTAAGCATGAAGAAGGCGTCTTCATGAGCTTCATGTATTCGCTGGTTGTTCCACGAGATGGACTGTCATCTGTGCCAATCGCTAATGGATTTGAGGATGTCTTTGACGAGGTCAAAGGGTTACCGCCGCATAGAGAAATCGAGTTTCGTATAGATCTAGTTGAAGGAGCCAGACCTGTTGTGATGCCTCTTAGGCGGATGGCGCCTAGGGAACAGCAAGAGTTGAGGGTGCAGGTTGATGATCTTGTGCAGAAAGGATTCATTCGGCGTAGTGTGTCCGAATGGGGTGCACCAGTTGTGTTCGCAACCAAAGTAGATGGATCGTTGAGGTTGTGTGTGGATTATCGTGAGCTGAATAAAGTGACTAAGAAGAACAAGTATCCATTGCCGAGAATAGATGACTTTTTTGATCAGCTTCACGAAGCTAAGGTGTTTTCTCAGATGGATTTGGCAACGGGATTTCACCAGTTGAGAGTGGCTAAGGATAGTGTGCCGAAGACTGCTTTTAGGACACCGTCCGGTTTCTTTGAGTGGCTGGTAATGCCGTTTGGATTGACTAATGCGCCAGCATAATTTGTGGATCTTATGAATAGAGTGTTCAGAGATCAGTTGAGTAAGTTCGTGCTAGTGTTCGTGGATGATATTCTGATTTATTCCAGAATTGAAGAAGTGCACAAGACGCACTTGCGTATTGTTTTGGAAATCTTGCGGAAACATCAGCTGAAGGCTAAGTTTTCGAAGTGTCACTTCTGGAAGAGTGAAGTGAGGTTCTTAGGCCATGTTATCTCTGGAAATGGAATAGCGGTTGATCCCGCTAAGGTGGCAGCAATCCAGGATTGGGTTAGACCTAAGAATGCATCTGATGTGAGAAGTTTTGTTGGATTAGCAGGATATTATCGACGGTTTATCAAAGACTTCTCCAAGATAGCTGCATCATTAACAGGATTGACGAAAAAGAACCAAGTGTTCAGATGGGATGATAAGTGTGAGCAAGCTTTCGGAATCCTGAAAGAGCAATTGACAAGTGCTCCTGTTTTAACTATTCCAAGTGGGAATGATGAGATGGTGGTTTACACCGACGCATGTGGTACTGGACTTGGAGCAGTACTGATGTAGAGGGATAAAGTTGTTGCGTATGCAAGTCGACAATTGAAGCCGCATGAAAGGAATTATCCGACTCATGATTTGGAGTTGGCGGCGATTGTATTTGCTTTGAAGATGTGGAGACATTATCTATTGGAAGTTCGATTTGAGTTGTTTACGGATCATAAGTCATTGAAGTATCTTTTCTCCCAAAAGGATTTGAATCTTCGGCAGCAGCGATGGCTAGAGTTTTTGGCATCGTATGATTTTGGTATAGCTTACACTCCGGGAAAAGGTAACGTAGTGGCAGATGCGTTAAGTCGAAGACATGCAGGATTGGGAGCCATGTTTTCAGAATGGAAGAATCTCGAGTATTTAGCTGGATTTGACTTCAGGCCCAGATGCGAATTGGAACCTGAGATGTTGGCAAACTTATCAATAAGACCGACTCTTGTGGAAAGGATTGGCGAGAGTCAAAAGCGAGATGATAAGCTTGTCAGGATTATCCGTGATTTGGAATCTGGATTGGATCCAGAAAAGGATAAAGGATTCGAGGTCGATCGAGAGGGTTGGCTTCGGAAGCAAGGACGACTAGTTGTTCCCGATATAGATGAATTGAGAAGTGAAGTTCTGAGGGAAAGTCATCACTCGAAGCTGACAATTCATCCAGGTAGAAATAAGATGTATCGGGATATGAAGAGAACCTATTACTGGGAAGGTATGAAGAAGGATGTTGGAAATTTTATTTCCAAGTGCATGAACTGTCAGTTGGTAAAAGCCGAACAGAAGAAGCCAAGTGGATTGCTTCAGCCTTTAGAAGTTCCTACATGGAAGTGGGAGCAAGTATCGATGGATTTTATTAATGGACTACCTAGAACAAGAACGGGAAATGAAGGGATTTGGGTCATTGTAGATCGTTTGACTAAGAGTGCAAGATTCATTCATGTTCGATCGACTAGGACTGCATCAAAGTTGGCTGAGTTATATGTTAAGTGGATAGTTCGATTCCATGGTATCCCGAAGAGTATAGTGAGCGATCGAGACCCATTGTTCACTAGTGGATTTTGGAAGAGCTTCCAGGAAGTTTTGGGAACCGAGTTGTGTTTGAGTACAGCTTATCACCCTCTAACAGATGGTCAGACCGAGAGAGTCAACCGAGTTTTGGAAGATCTCCTCAGAGCTTGTGTTTTGGATTTCGGAGGTTCATGGGAAGATCACCTTCATTTGGTGGAATTTTCGTATAATAACAGTTACCAGTCAAGCATTGGTATGGCACCGTATGAGGCATTGTATGGAAGACCGTGTAACTCTCCGACATGTTGGTTAGAGACAAGAGAAAAGCTGATACTTGGGCCAGAGATGATTCGACAGACTTCAGATTGTATAGAGATCATTCGGCAACGAATGAAGGCAGCCCAAGACCGTCAGAAAAGTTATGCCGATAACCGTCGTAAGGATTTGGAATTCGACATAGGTGATATGGTTTTTGTGAAGATTTCTCCTCTGAAGAATGTTATTCGATTCGGGAAGAAAGGAAAATTGACTCCGAGATTTGTTGGCCCATTCCCGATCATCGAGCGAATTGGAAAGCTCGCCTACAGATTGGAGTTACCAGAGAAGATGTTGGGTGTGCACAATGTTTTTCACGTATCGTATCTACGGAAGTATGTGCACGACTCGAATACAGTGGTTTCTGCTGATAGCTGTGAAGATTTCGAAGTTGATCCAGTCGATAAGAGGCCTCGTAAGCCGCTTCGTGTTGTGGAAACCGACACGAAACAGCTTAGGAGGAAGGTAGTTCAGTTGCTCAAGATACAATGGAGTGATGATGATAACGACTGTACATGGGAGGTGGAAGAGAGGATGAAAGCAGCTCATCCTGAACTCTTCAAGGTATGGCCCTAAAGTGTCGTGTCATCTAACGACATTGTAACTTGTTCTAAGTTTTAGAATTCTGCATGCTAAGCTAGAATTGGATGCATGGTTTGTTGATTGCTATGGATGGTAGGCATGCAGAATAGTCTTTGATTGCTATGTTTGTTCGGAATTTCGGGGGCGAAATTCCTAAGGGGGAGAGAATGTAACGACCTGTATTTTTACGGATCGAAACATCGTAAAACAGTTGTCATTTGGTCGCATTGTTGATAAGTCGTCCAGAGTCTAAGTCTTAGGTCGTATGAAGGTTTGAAGCGACCTAAGGAAGTGGACGAGTTAAGGGGTAGACGACCTAGGAGATTGGAGCGACCTAAGGGAATTGGCGACCTAAGGGTTTGGGTTAGGTCGTGTGATAGTTAGGTCGTTTAGAAGATAGGTCGTGTGGTGGCTTAGGTCGTGGGGTAGGTTAGGTCGGTTAGAGCGACCTATAGGATGTTAGCGACCTAAGGTTTTGAGCGACTTAAGGGTTTGTAGCGACCTATAGAATTAGGCGACCTAAGGAAGTTTAGCGACCTATAGGAGTTAGCGACCTATAGGAGTTAGCGACCTATAGGAATTAGCGACCTAAGGGTTGAGCGACTTAAGGATAGGCAGCGACCTAAGAAAGTTAGCGAGTTAGCGTAGTTAGGTCGTTAGACGACCTAAGGAGTTAAGTCGTAACCTGGCTAAGTGTTAGGTCGCGTGTGTGTGTTAAGTCGTAGGTTTGTTAGGTCGTTAGGTCGTGGCATTGTTAGGTCGCGAGGATGCGGTCTGTGTTAGGTCGCTAGGCTGCATCATTTGTTAGGTCGTAGGACGCGGATGCGCATAGGTCGTTGGATTTGATAGGTCGCATGGATGCGCATTCGTTAGGTCGTGGGTCGTTTGGGTGCGCTGATGCGCTAAGTCGTTAGGTCGTAGGTGCGCATCTGGTTAGGTCGTAGGTCGCGATGAAGTGCATCTGGTTAGGTCGTAGAGGCTTGGGGCTGTTAGGTCGAAGATTTTAGGTCAAAGGGTTTTAGGTCGTAGGTCGTGGACGACCTAACTCCGAGTGAGCGACCTAAGGGGTATTTCAGCCTATAAATAGGAGAGTTCTTCTTCATTTTTGGGATCCGGATTTTGAAGCGACGAAGTGCTGACATTTTGAGAGCTCGACTTCTACACTTCTTCACTTCTTTTCTCCACTCTAAATCTAGTGATTCCTTCCATCCATATCGAAGATCAAATTGAGGATTCAAGAGCTTAGATTGAAGATCTTCATCCATCGAAGAGAGATTTCATCGTTTGAAGCGGATTGGTGATAGATCGAGTTAGATCCTTCGCTGTCCAGATTTGAAGTGGGTTTCTTTTAAGGTGTTTAGGTGATTTGGTGAGTGGTGATTATCTCTCACACGGATCCAAAGGAGTATATCAGATTGTTAGCTTGATTTTGAGTTAAAGTAGAGATTTCCATGCATTTTCCTAATCCTAAGTATAGATCCATATAGATCCATTGTTCATAATGATTTGGCATCCATTTTACTACATGTTAACCTATGCAAGTTCATTCATCAAGATTATAGAGATATTGCTCATGTTTTCATGCTTATTAGACTTTTGACTCTTTAATTACGAAATTGCCATTATTGTTATAATTGTCTATTTAGATCATATTTGAATGCCTTTTTACTTGGATTAATGTTTGATTTGATTGATTGCTATGTATTAGATGATTGATGATTTGATTTAGACCGAAGATGATTCAAAAGCTAAGGAAAGGCTCTTGAATTGGAAAAGCTGCTCGTGGCATATGTAGTGGATGATGAAGCTCATATGGATAGATTTGATGATGATGTTGGGATGAAGCTTTGCTATGATGATGATGAGGCGGAGTATGATATGAGATAGCCTTGGTCTAATCCAGACGGAATCATTCCAAGCAGATTGATAACTCGGTGATATGGTTCGGGTTTGAGGATAATGGTTTGCTCGAGAGGCGCTTGAGCTAGTATGGAAATAGTCGTCGAGGAGGATGACTATAAGGCTGAGATATCATCGTTGTTGAAGGTTATAGCATGCTCAAAGCAAGAGTACGTTGGGCAGATTCGATAGTCCCTGAAGGCTTCTGATTGGTAGTCAAGTACTCTGGGCAGATTCGATAGTCCTAGGCACGGGTCACGATGACGTGCGGAGTTATGTCTAGAACCGGGGTTTCCATTAGCCCTTGATGGACGGATGAAATAAAGAGCCGGTCACTCAATTAACGATGATATCGGAGCAATGATAACAGTGATAGCCAGAGTCATGGATGTTTGGTTGTATCGTCATTTGGTCTCAAGAGCGGTATTTTCTGGGTGCTTATCTGATCTTGGTTTAGGCCTTGGGGTTTGTACTTAGAAAACATCGCCCTTGACTCGAGTGATAATTGCTTTACTTTAAATTGTATGCTTTGTTATGTTTGCTATGTTTGCTTCTGCTTAGTGTGTGTCTGGGGGCTATCACTGTAGAAAGAGGTGGAGTGGGAGGGTTGTATTCCTATTCCTTTTCCTTTATGCTCTTTTGGTATGTTGTTAGTTAATTTACCGCTCACTAAGACTGTTGTCTGACTCAAGGCTTTATGTTTTAACTCTTATTGCCTTGGGCTGTTCGTCCATTTTGGGACGGGCATACTAGGTAGGAGGTGACAGGTGCTGTTCTTGCTTTCCACGGTGCTGATGTCGAAGACGAGCTAGAGGATTGCATATTATCTTCTTACTATATGTACTGGATGTTCCACTGCTTGTATATCCTCTGAGTGTTATGTAGTGAGGCTTGATGTATTGACTGTTCAGATGTTTGTATTCAACTATTATGAAGTATTATTGATGAGTTTCTATTCTGTGAAGCTTCACTATATATATGTTCTATTGTATTTTGTCCATGCGCTGTTAGTAATACGATAGATTCTGTTGTTTTAATTTACCCTGGCAATCGTCCATGGTTGCCTGGCACACTGTACAGCGCACCTATTTCTAGGTTCGGTGCAGGGGTCATGGGCGGTCGTCACAAAATGAGTCTTCAAAAATAAAGCAGATGAACAAGGAAATATAACTAGGAATAAAGCTAGATTAGTTGCACAAGGATATAATCAAGAAGAAGTAATTGACTATGAAGAAACGTTTTCTCCAGTCGAACGACTAGAAGCAATACGTATCTTACTGGCCTTTGAATGTTTTCATAATTTTAAAATTTATCAAATGGATGTTAAAAGTGCTTTTTTAAATGGACATATAAAAGAAAATGTGTATGTTGAACAACCTCCTTTATTCGCACATGAAAAATTTCCAAACCATGTCTATAAACTTAAGAAAGCCTTATACGGTCTAAAACAAGCACCCCGTGCTTGGTATGAACGTCTTAAGAGCTATCTTATAGATTCTGATTTTGAAATTGGGAAGGTTGATTAAACTCTTTTTATTAAACGAACAAAAAAGGATATTTTAATTATTCAAATTTATGTAGATGATATTATTTTTGGTTCTACAAATGAAAAATTATGTCAGCAATTTTCTACTATTATGACCAAAGAATTTGAAATGTCACATATGGGAAAATTATCTTATTTTCTTGGTTTACAAATTAAACAATTAGAAAATGAAATTTTTATTAATCAAGAAAAATACTATAATAACCTAATTAAACGCTTTGGTATGGAAAATGCTTCTGCCAAGCCAACTCCAATGAGTACAACAACACATCTCGATAGAGATGAAGATGGTAAGAGTGTCGACCAAAAATTATACCAAAGTATAATTGGATCATTACTCTATCTAACTGCTAGTAGACCTATCATAATGATGAGTGTTTGTTTATGTGTTCGATTCAAGCAAATCCTAAAGAATCACATATGCGAGCAAGGAAACGAATACTACGTTATCTAAGCAAAACCAAAGATTTCGGACTTTTCTATCCGAAAGAATGTCCTTTCGGGTTAGTATCATACAATGACACTGACTTTGGAGGATGTCGGATGAAAAAAGTACGAGCGGGTCTTGTCACTTCATTGGACAATCCTTAGTCTCCTGGTTTAGAAAGAAACAAAATTGTATTTCACTATCAACGTGTGAAGCGGAATACATTTCGGCTGCTTTAGCATGTGCACAAGTCATTTACATTCAACAAACACTTCAAGATCTTGGTATAAAATTATCTAAATCAACTATTTTCTGTGATAACACAAGTGCTATAAACTTGTCCAAAAATCCTGTCAATCATTCACGAACTAAACATATTGACATTCATCATCATTTTCTTCATGATAATATTGAAAAGGATATAGTCAAATTAGAATTTGCATCCTCTAAAAATCAGCTGGATGATATATTTAAAAAACCTTTAAATGAAAATATTTTTATAAAACTAAGAAGAGATTTAGGAATTTTATCATTAAAAGATTTATAATTATTATATATTTTATCCAAATATTTTTTTTTCAAAAATCGAGTTTCCAAGACTCAAACTCTGTTCCCTTATTTGCAAGTTAGATGTACTACCACTTTACTATTGTCTTATTCACACCATATTAAGTTTTCTTTGCACTCCTTTTATAATTTATTTTCTCTATTCTTAAAAATTATTTTCATCCTTGCATTTTCTTATTCCTTTTAAACCAAACATACATTTCTGGTTTAAATTTGTTTCACCACAAACCTCTTTACTATTTCTACTGTGCTTTTCGCCTATATATACCTTTCCTTATCAAAAAGTTTTATATATTCAATTATTTTTTCAAAAGAAAAGTTTTTTCTCTAAAGTCTCTCCACTTTTAAACATGTCGTCTCATGAATCGTCGGAGTACCTTCCATTGACTTTTCTTCATCCAACTCCGGCTCGGCAAATTTACCCACACCAACACCAATCTACGAACCTGTGCCTATTGTTCCTCCCGGCTATCACACCAGATATAAACCTGACTCAAAACGCGTTCGTAGAAATCTGAGCTTCGGCTCCTCATCGATTGCTCGTCAGATTGATAATATTCATCATTATCAACGAGCATTGTTGAGCATTCAACGGGAAATGTACTACGAGCAGAAAAATCATAGTAGGAGACTCAGCTTACTGGAGAAATTTGCGCTCAAATTCTGTGGTTCGCCTCCATCGAATAAATATGTTCATCAACCATCTCCCCAGAGGCCTCCATACTCACCTAATTCATGGGATAGTTCGACTATTCAACCGGTGAGAGAAATAACCAAAATCGAACCAGAAGAGTGCTCGACTCCAAAATCTACCGAGTCATCTAAATAAATGTTTTTTTTATATATTTTCTATTGTTTCTTCTGCTATTTCTTAAGTTATGTTTGTATATGTTCTTTTCAACATTTAATAAAAATCATTTCTGCATTTTTTCAACAAAGGCAGTCGACTAAATGAATATTTTCAACTGTATTTTTCACTGCAACTCATTCGACTGACCCAAAAATTCAGTCGACTAAATACCCCAAAAATACACTATAATCTTTCGGGAATGATTCAGTCAACTGAATCCATAGGTCAGTCGACTGAACCCAGATATATCATTTTTTAAAACCCCAGTCAGTCGACTGGTTTTGCAACTTCAGTCGACTGAAACTGGTAAAACCGGTTACCCTTTGGCCAAAAGACATTTCTAACACCAAAATAAACTTATATTTTTTTTCACTTCCTTTTATTTCTATTACTATTTGGTCATTACCTCTTCGTCTCTACTCCAAAAATTTCACAAATTTCCTCATATATTATTACTATTTGGCCATTACCTCTTCGTCTCTACTGGGAATGACCCACTTAGCCTTACTGCATCTAACCCTATTTCGGTCATTTCCGGTTGATAAGGCTTGAGGCTACGATTACCTTTTCACATAGCACATATCACATTTCTGAATGCCACGTTGCCATTTCCGTTGACTACTAATTGCCTTCCACAAAAATACAACCCTTGAGCTCGTACATCTCAAGGAGGGTGTTAAGCTAAGAGTAGTTGCCTTCTCCGCCACCACATGTGTATGTTTGTAAAAACCAATGTACGTAATCTCAAAAAATGCACTGTTAGGTATTAATCCATACAAGTTTGTTCTGGGACTGAACGAAACCGAAGGTATTCTCCTACCAAATCCTGTCGGGAATTAACCCTAGGATAAGTAGCGAGAAGTCCTTGCAACCCAAAGAATTTCAGAAATGAAAGCACCACTGCTACTTAGTATTTGGGAGCCAACCAGAATTATCAACAAGCAGTCCTTTCATCTCGAAAATCCATGGTCTTCATTCTTCATTCTCTCTATCAGGTCTTCATTTTTCGAACACTTAAATTGGTTCGAAGTGGTTTTCGGATAGGAATCACCCAAATCCGACCTCGGTTCCTTCGAAATCCAATCACCGATATAAAGTGAATATGAGTATATAGGATTTATTAAGTCTCTTTTCATTTTAATTCTTTTTGGATAATTACAAAATCTCTTCTTTTGTCTTAGAGCAATTCTAATTTAATTCAGTCTTTTGCTTTGGACATTTTTCAAATTTCCTTACTTATCATCGATCCAAATTCCTTAACTCTTAAATGGGTCAAAAACAATGTTATTTAAGACATCGTTTACTGTAAACCCTAAAATCAATCTTAGCAAACATTATTATGTAAATAGGATCATAGAAATCATTTTAATTTTAACCAATATCAATTTCTGTATTCAACAAGTGCTATGGGCAGAATAACGGTGAGATCACCTTTTAAATTCCACAAATAGGACGAGTTCCCTCTTCGGATTTTAACACCAAATATAATAAGATTATCTCTTTGCAATCCAGGTTGTAGTTTATTCATTTTAGAGATTGCTTAAATTTTGGATAATACTAATCTTCTTTTATTTTGGAAAACTTAATATAATCTTTTTAGAGCATCTGAGCTTTCCTTTCGATCTGTTCCACCCCTCGCCTAAGAAGAGAAAACAAAGGCCAGGTAAGTTCAGGGCACTGGTTGCTCCATCCCTAACCTTAGCTAAACACCTTGTTTTATCTTCCCAGATCTCACAAGCGGGACAAATGTACTAGTCGTTTCCGCATACTCAGTTATCAACTTTATTTTGGAATTGATTATAAAGATTCCAAATTATCTTTTAAACACTTAATTTTCCTTTTAAAAACATTCATAATAGATTCTATGAAAAATCATTATATTTAAACTCATATTCAAAAGGTTATAGAATTCTCAGCATAAAAGTATTGCGGAAAGTGCTATACAGGCTTATTTGATTTAAACCACTTTTTAATATTTGAAAATTCATATTTTCCATTCCAAATCTCTTCTAAACTATTTAAATAGATTTGTCAAATTTATTCCACATTTTCCATAATTAAAATCGTTCATTTAAAAGGATTTCCGTTATGGTCACTTAATCGCACTAGCGCGATTTTTCTAGAAAATTGATTTAGACTTAATCCAAAATCTGCTTATCGAAATTTTGATTTTATTTCTTCGTTTATAAGATATGGATATCATAGTCCGGAATTTTCTTAGCTCGAAGAATTCCGAGCCATATTCCACTCAATACACTAGTTTGAACTTTTCGGCGCGAAATCGCGAACTACCATTGCGCGATGTGCCTAGTTTTAACTCATTTTTCAACATTTGAAATAATCTATTCAAATTAAATTTTATTACTTATAAAATCATCACAAATCATTTTAAATCAATATTTTCACTTTTTAAAGTTTATAAAATGCATTTTCACTATTTCCATATTATAATATAATTTTATTCCTATTATTTTAATATTAAATTTTAAATTCCAAATTCAATTCAATTTCAATTCTAACTTCAAATTAAACCAAATTAATACTTAGCTTTCAAATCTATTTCCACTCTAATTTAAATTTCAACCTTAATCTCAATTTTAATTTTCAAAATTGATTTCAATTTCACTATTCATCTCAATTTCAATTTCAATTTAACTTTCCATTTCAAATCCAATTTCACTTCTAATTTCAAATTCTCTTTTATTTCCACTTTAATTTCAATTCCACTTGAAAAGAGACTTATTCTTCCAAAGTATATCATGTCACCAAAATTGGGTCTTATTTAACAAAGGGGATACTTAATCAAAATGAGCATAATCGAGTTAACATTTATCCCTAACATAATTATGGTCCATACACAAACTAACATGATAAATAATCACAACCATAAACACTTGGTACTTATTCAAACATAACACAAACATAACCAAACATCCATAACAATATTTTAAAGGGGTGTATACTTGTATATGTCATAAGATAATTATTATTGCAAAATCAAAATACGATCTTTTAAAAGCGGTGAGAATTTTCTCACCTTTATTTCCACTCCGTCAATCTTTTACGTAAGATACGCGTCTCTCGAGCTAATGTGCTTTTTCCGAACGTCTCGAATTTTACCGTTTCCTTTCCTTCTCTCTTTTTTGTTTTTTTGTAAGTGTGTGGCCATGGGCTAAAGGGGAGGGTACGACCTTGGAGTGGGGTGTGGAGGAGGGTGTTTGAGTTTGAAGCTTGGGTAGGTGGTGTGGGAGGCATGGAGGAGGCGGGTATGGGTTGGGTGCATGGGTTTTGAGGGGGGTATGAGTGTAGGAGGTGGGTAGATGCTTGGGGGACTTGGCCTTGGCTACAAGTGGTGGGTGGAGTTCGGGTGTGGGGTAGTGAAGCTTGGCCATAGATTTGGGAGGTAGGTAGGTGATTTTGGTGAAGATGGTGGAAGGAAATGGAGGTGGAAGAGGAGTTGGATGCCATGGAAATGGAAGTGGAGAGGATGAAGGAAGGGAAGAAAATGTAGAGAATGAGATAATGAATTTTTGTGAAAAATGAAGTGAATGGTGTAGGCTATTTATACTTGAGCTTTGGATGGAAAATGACTACAATACCCTTCTCTACTATTTGACTTTTAATTTACCCCTTTTACCCTTGATTTGACCTTTGCTTAATGGAGAGGAGATGGTATTAAATATGAAATGATGTTTACCTCTTTTTCTTACACTTTAAAACATTTAAATATCCATTTGCTTAATTTCAATACAAGATAAGACTTGGCATTAATGGTGAGAGAGATGGTTTGATTCGATTCATGTACTTAAGGTAATGATGTTGTTTTATAAAGTTTTATTTAAATTTATATTAGTCAAATCATGTTTTGTAAACTTTATTTAAACCACTTTTGTCTTTATATGATAAATGTAACATGTAACATAGTTTGTTAAGTTCATATATGTGTTAGAAAACATATCATGTTGCAACAACTTAACGACAACTTGTTTTGATTGAAAACGATGTTTTTGTTGACATATTTTACAGTCAAAATTTGACGTTTTTGTTAAGCTATATATTGAAGTAAACCAAAATTAAAAATGAAAATTTTAATTCTTTTAAATAAATTAAAATATGTCTATTCATATTTTAAAATTATATTTAAATAATATCAAAATCTCTATTTTTACAGTGCATGTAAAACTGACAAAATGCGACAAATTTTGGTTATTTTTGTAAAATGATTATTAACATATTTTTAAATCTTTTAATATACTTTTATTATCTTTATTAGGTGTTTTTAATAAGATTTAACTTTCCAAATAAATATTTAAATCCATTTATTTAAGCCTTTATTTATTTTTAACAAAACTTAACTTTTGCTGATTTGTTCTAAAATCCAAATTTATACCTTTTAATTAGTAATTATAAGAATAAATAATTCCTCTATTATTATTTATTATATATAACTTATTTATTTAAGTATTTAAACCTTTTTAAATTTTGAAATAAACAAAATCTCTCATTTTCGAAGTAGCGAAACTATGGGTCGTTACATCACATTTCTGACTCGAAGCAGATACTGAAAATTCTGGCCTAGTGTTAAACTCGGGTAAAATCCAAATTTTCTCCAAGCAAACGTGATTTTGACTCTAAGCATGAAAAACAATCGGTGCCGATCGTTTTTCTCCGAATTTTTTCCAAGCAATCTCCAAGCAAACATGCATCCGACTCCAAGCACAATCCAGCATTTCAAATTTCTACGACTCCAAGCAAACCATGCGCCAACTCCAAGTAAGTAGCAAACTTTCCTAGGACCAACTCCAAGCAAATTACCACTGATTGGTCAACACCGATTCATCTTCTTTTGCCTATAACTCGAGCATACAAACTCTAATCGACTGGAAATTTGAAATGTAGCCTTATGTAGTCTTGCTTGTCACTTCATATTAATAGGGCCTTGATTAGGTCATAAATTGGAGATCTGATCCAATCCGTTGCCTAGGTGAAGTGCCAATTTCATACTTAGCCCTTTTTCGAGTGTTGTCCACCGAATACATTCGACTATCGTCCATGGTTTCAACTGTAATCAATCCTCAATCCATCCATTTTAGTCGAATCCACAGTATCCCAGCCTGACCAAAAGGCAGGATAACTCTTCCTACATGTTGCACTTGCACTTTTACACATGAGTGAATTTGATGCACTCATTACAACATTCATAGAACTTAAATTAAATCAAATTATTTTCAACAAATGAAATAAAATGAAGATTTTATTTGAAATTTTAGATTAGATTTAAAAATCTAATTTAGGCTTTATAGGCTGAACTAAGATCAAAATGATTTTTTTATTTAAATTCTCCTAATTAACTAGCTTCTGGTTGGCCATGTTCCATCAATGGTATTAGAGCTGAATAGTCAATACGATCTAAGTTAGCATTATTAGGGCTAACTAATTAAAGCCAACCCATTTAATAAGGTGTCAAGAAAGGTTGTGTCAACGGATTGAGTTTGGGTAATCAAGTACTATGCCCTAACTGGCTAATGGCCTGGCCCAAAGGATGGATTAAGCCCACAGGCTATCCCTAATATAAAGGCTTAAATGATTTTGGACCTTGGGCTAAATTTCAAATTTTGTTGTTAAAAGATAATTCAAATTTAAAAGTTAACTTTAAAATATAAAAGGGAATTTTGTAAAAGTTATAAAATGCATTAAAATTTTCCAAATTATTTTGAGAAATTAAATAATTAATTTTGAAAATTTGAAAATTTATAATTTAATTAATATGATTAATTAAATAAAGTAATTAATTAAAAGTAAATTATTAAAACATATATGTTGATAGATGTGTATAACTATAATTAGAGTAGTTACTTATTTATCTTAAAAATTTTTATGATAAATTAAATTAAAATTTCAAATTAATAAAATATTTAATTAAAACATTTAACTAAATAAATTTTATTAAATTAAATTAAGTAAAGGTTAATTAATTAAAATGTATACATATATCGATATGTACACATAAACAAGTTATAAATGTTATAGTTGATGAACTATCTTAAATTGCTTACGACGAGTAATATATAATTTAAGAAATTTTATATAAATTAAATTAAATAATTAGATAGGATTTATTATTAATAATTAAAATTACTTAAATAATATTTAATTAATAAAATACATGTATATATTATGTACGTAAATTAACAAAGTTATAAATAAATTAATAATTATATAACGATATATGTATTAATTAGTGGAACTAAAAAGAAATCCAAATTAGATTTAAGGAACAAACACATATGTATTGTATGTATACCTAGTTTCTGATCTGTTCGACACTTGAATCATGAGAGTATTTCATAAAAAATGCATTGTTTTCTAAATCGATATCACTTAAATACACAAACACACACATTAAAGGTTCTAAATCCTTAATATATAAGTTGTCATGTACCATTATATATTAATAGATTGCTTGCATACTCTTTAGTTGTTGATATTCCTCAAGCTAGAGATGTTATGTTTAACATAAGTATATTGACTAGACGACATAAGATACATGCATGTATTTGTTGGTAATCCTCAACATACGTGAATTATAATTAGGCTGTCATGAAATGGTAGGTATGGGAGAATAATCTCTTTTGGTTTATTGATATTCCTTGTGATGGCCCATAAATCCGTACCCCTTTGAGCTGACAAAATTCCACCACAATTCAGCTCAAAGTGGAACAAAAGTACGAGTCTTCAGCCAATGTCGCGCAGCCCAAAACCCACGTCGCTCCAACCCTTCCCTCGCCGCCTCCGCCTAGAGTCGCGCGTGCAGAGCTCCCCTCCGATGTCTACTGGAATCGAGCCACAGCTCGATGATTTCCTCTCGTCTAACTTTTTTTCTTTTAACTTCGATTTGGTTTTCACGAATTGGAATTGGAGGGAGGGGAGAAACAAATTTCCCCGGCCATGAATAAAATTAAAAAAGGGATTTTTCTTTTTCGATGAGAATGAAAAATATGGTTTGGGTATCGGCCATTAATTTGAACTTCGTTCTGATGATTTCGTTTGGCCATTATTATCCCCTTTCCTTTTGTTTGCCATTTATTTACGAACGATGGATAAAATTTTTCGTTAGAATGATTTCAGAAGACAAAGAAAGGGAAAGCGTGCTGTATAAAGGAGAGTGGCTTCGAAAATAAGCTAAGCAGTGCTTTGATTTTTCTCTCTGAAATTGGAATGAAAGAATGACGTGATTTTGAAATTGAGGTGAAGGCAAAAAGCATTAACGTGAAATAAATTTGACTGGTTAAACAATGTATAAATTTTTATTTAAATTTAAATTCGAATCGACTCGGAAACAAAGCCAAAAGTCCCAACCTCTTATCGAGGCATGCCGCTAGGCGTTTATAATGTTATACGCCTATTTCGAACATAATGGAAAAGGTTTCGACTCCAAATTTGATCGTATGGAGAATATAGCTTTTTGGACCAGTTATTATACTAAATTTCGATAGCGCGTTTGCTTATCGTATGGCCAAACGATCACTCCAAACGTTACAAAAATTGAAATCCGATAATAATACAATATTACGGATCCAATGGAACTGGTTTCGTCGAATTCCGAGACTGTGCCTCGGAAGGCTATTTTTAAATATCGATTTAAACGATATAAATTCAAAACTGAACAAAACAGTTTCAAATTCAATTCTGAAAGTTCCATTACCTTTAGTATCGTAAATATGAATTTTCTAAGCCTTGAAAATATTTTTAATCAGCTTAAAACTGAATATTCAAATTTTTACCCAACTTCAGTAAATTAAATTCAATAATTAAATTGCTAAATTCATTCTGATATTTGAATTTCAAATTAAACTAACTTCCAGATATTTAAAATCAATTAAATATTCTGATTTCAAATGTCAAAAATTCAGGGTCGTTACATTCTTCTCCCCTTAAAAGAATTTCGTCCCGAAATTACAAGTTAAGAAGAATGATCCTCAACTCGTTTATCATTTTCCCAAAACCAAACAGTTTTAACAAATTATCAACCCAAATCTTTTTATCCTAACCACACTATCATCCTTATTGATTTTCCAAACATTTTCATAGTTTCAAGCAACTTTATTTTACTTCACAATTCAAATTTAAATTTGAAACCAAATTTTGAATTATCAAAATTTTCTCAAAATTTTTCTAACTCCTTAGATTTATTGAAATTTTTTGCCAGCGTCTCCTTTGCGCGGCTAGCTCGGTACAACTACAAAATGTCCCTATGGACTACCAAATTCCAATAGAAAACAAAATGCCAAGTGGCTAGATCAAAAACCCAATCAAATTTTATACAGAAATTTTTTAAATACATACCTTTTTGTCGAACAAATTCAAATTTATCTTCTGAAATCAAAATCCAATTCCATTTTCCGATAGCCTTTATAATCCCTGTATACTTTACTTAACAACAATGTCCAAATTTACTTAGTGGATTCCCAATACCAATTTACTTAAGAATTTCATTCTTTATTTCTTAAGTTCAATACAATTATTTCTTATATTTATTTTTACTACTTCATTACTGAGTTTTATATTCAAATTGAATTCCACTTCCATATAAAATCAATTTGCTTCAATTTACTAATTCATTTCAAATTTTACTACTTTTATTTCCAAATTTTCATTCAGATTTTCATTTTCAATTTTACTTGAATTCAATTCATCTTTTAACTTCGAAGATTGAATCTTATTTACCTTATCTCAAATTCCAATTTTAAATCAGTTATTGTTAGTGAAAATTTCCAAGAATCTCAAAAAATTTCTAACTCCCAAAATTTTCAGAAAATTTTGAAGGAGTCTCCCTTGTACGGAGGAGCTTTTGCAATTTGACAAGAGATATAAATATATATACATCGACCCACACGGTCGGAAAACAAAAACAGTTCATATTTCCTATTTTTATTGCATAGGCATACCTTTATTTAGCATTTTAAGCAAAACGGCTTATTTATTTAGCTATTTGCGCAACCAAAATGCAGCCAAACAGCTTCCAAAAACCTGTACTTACTCAATTTAAACATGTAAGTAACATATATAGGAAATCTATTAACATTTCACTTATTTTCAATAGTAAACACATAGTTTTCATAAGTAATACATCCAAAACAATTTCCATTAGCAATTTATATGGTTTCAATACAAATTAAATTTCTTACAACTATATCAAACATCATTTCTATTCAATTCAAGTGATTTACAACTCACTTTCTTACATTCTATTCATTTTTAAGCGGAACGAATTCATATCCATTTCAACTGATTCAAAAATCAATTTTATTTTCTTTTAATAACTCATATAATTTTATGTAACCTCGTTTGTGTCAAACGACAACCATTCATATGCAAATTCAACGATATTCATTTAATAGAATATCCATTCTAGTTTATTACTAATTTAAATTGATACCAACTAAATTTATTTTAATTCCATTTCATTTCCAATTGATTCCATTCAATTCAATTTGAATTCATTAATCAAACAAATTTCATTGAAAACCATTCAATAAAATTCGACAACAACCATTTCACAATTTTTTTTTCTTAAGTCGAGCTTTTATCCAAATATTGCTAAGTTATTTCAACTCAAAACTCAAGTTCATTTTCCTTGTAAACAATTTCTAATTTAAATTCTTGATTTGATTTTTCCATTTAATCAAATCCATTCCATCTACTAATTTAATTCAATTAGTATATTCACTTATCCCTTTTAAATTTCAAATTTCCATATTCAATTCATCTTGAATTTACTTTATCTATAACAAGGAAATTTCAATTTATTTCTACTACTTACTTGAATTTATATGCAAATTCAAACCATTTTCAAATTTAGCTCACAATTCAACTTTAATTTAACTAATTCAACTTCCAATTCATTATTTCATGAATTAATAAATTATCAAGTTAGTTTATTTGAATTCAATCCATTTTATTTTATTTTCCAAAGTTCAGATATTTTTCTTCAACTTGATTCAAATCAAATCTCATTTCATTATTCAATTTCCAATTCATTTATTTACAAATGTAACCTCATTTGTTCATTCACAAATTCATTCCTTTTCAATTTGAATCTTATTTCAATCAAATTTCAAATATTTTTATAAGTTATCAAACTTATTTACATTCCATAACATTTTAAAGAAATTCTAGAGTCTCTTTAACAATTACTCACATTTCAAAAAAAACTTTGAAATTAATTATGTCCTTCAAACCCCACCAGATTTCATGTCCAACTCAAAGAAAATTTCTCAAAAAATTATTTTTCAGACTTTTGGAAACCATTTTCAAATTAGGAAATTTAATCCTTTGAAATTTTCAATCCGAATCCTTTTAATTCATATTGCAAAAATTACTCTGGCATCTCATTTCAATTTATAAAACTCATTTATAAATTCACATAACCAATTTCATTCCATTAATGAATTTTATTTTCCAATATTTTTCTGGAATTCTATCTCAAATTATAAATCACATTTATAATTTACATTTACAAATATCATTTGTATATGAATTCATTTCCGTATACTTTCAATTCATATTTATAAATTTCATTTGTTAAATGAATTTATGTCCAAATCTTTGGTTATACCATTATTTCTTATTCAATTTCCATATAATAATGATAATAATTCAATATTATCTCTTTCTAACAACCAAGCAACCATATACAATAATAATTCATAGAAAATCATTTCTTTTCTACAAAAAAATAGTTTTGGGCAAAATTATTTCATTTACCCTATTTAAAACGATACTATGTCAGTTTATCTTGTCTAAGAGTTTAGAAACCCCTATCGATTATAGTTGGCCAAACTGAACCGACCAGAATCTATAAACAATCAACCGTTAAGTCAACACAATATAAAACAAATTTTTTTATTCACTAACAAATACGCGCTCATATCTATTGTTACACTCACACTCATTCTAGAGCACTACTGACTCTATCTCTAATGAGTAACACCCAACAGAGCCAAGGTTGTCGCTTAACCAATTGCTCTGATACCACATGTGATGGCCCGTAAATCCGTACCCCTTTGAGCTGACAAAATTCCACCATAATTCAGCTCAAAGTGCAACAAAAGTACGAGTCTTCAGCCAATGTCGCGCAGCCCAAAACCCACGTCGCTCCAACCCTTCCCTTGCCACCTCCGCCTAGAGTCGCGCGCGCGGAGCTCCCCTCCGATGTATACTGGAATCGAGCCACAGCTCGATGATTTCCTCTCGTCTAACTTTTTTTCTTTTAACTTCGATTTGGTTTTTACGAACTGGAATTGGAAGGAGGGGAGAAACAAATTTCGCCGGCCATGAATAAAATTAAAAGAGGGATTTTTCATTTCGATGAAAATGAAAAATATGGTTTGGGTATCGGCCATTAATTTGAACTTCGTTTTGATGATTTCGTTTGGCCATTATTATCCCCTTCCCTTTCATTCACCATTTATTTACGAACGATGGATAAAAAATTTCGTTAGAATGATTTCAGAAGACAAAGAAAGGGAAAGCATGCTGTATAAAGGAGAGTGGCTTCGAAAATAAGCTAAGTAGTGCTTTGATTTTTCTCTCTGAAATTGGAATGAAAGAATGACGTGATTTTGAAATTGAGGTGAAGGCAAAAAGCATTAACGTGAAATAAATTTGACTGGTTAAACAATGTATAAATTTTTATTTAAATTTAAATTCGAATCGGCTCGGAAACAAAGCCAAAAGTCCCGACCTCCTATCGAGGCGTTCCGCTAGGCGTTTATAATGTTATACGCCTATTTCGAACACAATGGAAAAGGTTTCGACTCCAAATTTAATCGTATGGAGAATGTAGCTTTTTGGACCAGTTATTATATTAAATTTCACTACAACAAAACAGCCTTTTTACAACGGGCAATGCCCGTTGTAATATGGATTTCACAACGGGCATGCGCCCGTTGTAATAGGCCTCGTTGTAATAGGTCGACCGTATTTTATAACGGGCAATAAACGTTGTAAAAGGCCGTTGTAATACACCTTTTTACAACGGTCATCGACCATTGCAATAGACTCTATGACAACAATTAAAACCCATTGTAAAACATTGAAATTTGTAATGGGTTCTGACCATTGTAATAGCCTATAATACAAGTGGCATGGCCCGTTGTAATAGACTATAATACAACTGGCATAGCCCGTTGTAATACATGATATTGCAACTGTTTCTGACCGTTGCAAAATAAATGCAAATTTAAAAAAAATTACAACAGCACCCATGCTGTACATCCATACCAGTAATGAATAATTTAACGAGTAATAAATATTATCATAAAACAACCAAAATCACATACGAAAAGACTAAAAGCTAGAGTCATAAAATTCCAACACATTTCAAAAAGTTAGATAAGTTTACATTGACATAGTTCTAACATACACGACAACTAGTTTCATAACAGCCAAATACATAAAGCATTAACACATAAGCATAAAGCTTTTGTTAACGAACCCATCTTTCTTTGATTGTCGCTTTCTCTTTTCATGCTTTCTTTCTCTTTTCCTTTTGTTTTTCTTCGTGCTTTTATCCATATAATCTTCCTCTCTTTCTTCTTTCGTCTATATGGACAGGTGAAAAACACCAATTTATATGTGCAATAATTGAATGGTAACATGTGCTTATAAGTTATTGTCAATGAGCAAACTAATGCTACTAAATATATAAACAAAATGTGCATCAAGGAACTCATTATCATAAGTTTTATGTTCATATTATCTGAAATAATATAGATAAAAGATAAAAACAAAATTTGAGTCATGCTGTTAAGCAGAAGAGTTTGAATTTTGTACAATTTCCTGCAAAGCCTTATAAAAAGGTTACATGGGAATGACTTGGTTGTCTTATCTGTTTCATTTTTTGGTGAAGCCATACTTAAATAATATTAATCCAGTCAAAAGTGGCTTTACTGCCTGGGACAAGATAGCCAAAATTTTGACAGTTCAAAAGCATGACTTACCTTCGAAGGTAGCGTGTCCTACTGTTGTCTACAAGTCTTTAAATTCATAAATTCCACATGGAACAGGAATGCAAAATAACTATAAAATAACTCATTGCTTTCTTTAATTACAAATTCACTCTACTAGCCATTCTTTTAATATAATTATTATTATGTACATTGGTTATAGGTTATTAATTAATACATACATACTTACATATATTAAATATCAAAATAAAATATGAATAAATTCTTAGCACGTGGCCTGTTAACATGGAATACTACTAATATACTAAAGGCATTAAAATATGCAAGTGGTTATGTGAACAGGTCATGAACACTAAGAAATATAATCAAACAAAATTGGTACAGGCAAAACATGTAAAGTTTTACTTGGAACCAAAAAACAAAATACAGGGTGAACCAATATATATTATCATACTGTTCAATACTCAAGACAAAGAACATAGCACAAAATGGAACACTCTCTCACACTTATGCCTTATCGAATAAATATATTTATATACAATAGTTTTAAGTAAATATTTAAATAAGTTTATAAAAATAATCGGATACATGGACCTTGCAAATTATAAACTTGATACATATATATGAAATGAGTGAGCGTGTGTGTGTATAACTTGAACCAAAAGATATAAGTTAAGTGAAAAGTATGTATTCTCAAGATGGCATATGCATGTATAGGAGAAGTACGTATATTTAAAATACTCAAAATAAGATTGAATGCAAAGTTACATAAACACATTATATAAGTTTGCAGAAATAAAGGTATTGTTAGTTCTTGATAGTAAACTAGAATGCACATAAAGAAATATTCAAAAAAAATGCAATAGTGTATACATACTTGGTACATGTGAATTATATAACAATTCCTGCTGAGGTATATACTTTACTTGGACACACACACATAATAAGTATATATATATTAAAGATTAGATATCTTTGAATCAGTTTATTTTAAACATAAAAATATATTTCTTTATTTATAAATCATTAAAACTTACCCATATTAATAGTGTTACATGCACACACATAAGGAATAAAGCAGATTAAACTAATATTCACTCAATATGGACATGGAGCAGTACTACATAAACACATATATAACCGACGTATAAAAATATAGCCTAAAACACACACTCACAACTCAACCTAGCGCGCACACACACAAAAACAATAGCACACACTTAAGAAATAGGAGCTCAACTTCCCTCTAGCAGCAGCTCACTCACCATAAGAAATGGTATACGACAATTTATATGGATATTCAACACACATTCAAACTCATATACACATGCAGTAAGAGAAACACACACCAACCTACATGAATTCACGCATTTCTATTTTATCGTTTATATATTAAGCTTTGGAACATCTCTACTATTATTGATACGCAGCTTTAATCATGTCCAAACAAATTGAATATAAAGTTCGTTTTTCCTATTAATTCTTTACATCATTACTATTAAATAACTTGAATCTCTAATTTCAACATAATGAAAAGTGTGGCTATGCAGGAAGATGTGAAAACCATAGGACCTAAGGGTCATGTGCTTGCACATTTTCCATCTCATGAGCCATAAATTTTCCAAGTACTTTGAGCTATACATAAATTTACAATTTACATACAAATAAAATCCTTAATACGTACCTTTTACACTTCAATTGTGTTAGATGGAAAGATCAGTGGAAGAATAAACAAAGGAGAAGTTGAGTATTACAACAACCTTATCAACGAGCTGAAATTGAAAGGTCCTGATTCAACACAAAAATATTTACACATAAACATAGCATGTACATCACATAATAAAAATATTCTTACATGTTATTGTGATATGCGTTTCCAGGTTTGGAACTATTTGCAACGTTATTTCACTGGGACGTTCCTCAAGCACAAGGAGTGTAACGACCCATATTTTTACGGATCGAAACATCGTAAAACAGTTGACATTTGGTCGCATTGTTGATAAGTCGTCCAGAGTCTAAGTCTTAGGTCGTATAAGAGTTTGGAGCGACCTAAGGAAGTGGACGAGTTAAGGGGTAGACGACCTAGGAGATTGGAGCGACCTAAGGGAATTGGCGACCTAAGGGTTTGGGATAGGTCGTGTAGAAGATAAGTCGTGTGGTGGCTTAGGTCGTGGAGTAGGGTAGGTCGGAGGAGCGACTTAAGGAAGGGCAGCGACCTAAGAGAGTGAGCGACCTATAGGAGTTAGCGACCTATAGGAAGTTGGCGACCTAAGAGAGTGAGCGACCTATAGGAGTTAGCGACCTATAGGAAGTTGGCGACCTAAGAGAGTGAGCGACCTATAGGAGTTAGCGACCTATAGGAAGTTGGCGACCTAAGAGAGTTAGCGAGTTAGCGTAGTTAGATCGTTAGATGACCTAAGGAGTTAGGTCGTATCCTGGCTAAGTGTTAGGTCGCGTGTGTGTGTTAAGTCATAGGTTTGTTAGGTCGTTAGGTCGTGGCATTGTTAGGTCGCGAGAAAACGTGTCTATGTTAGGTCGCAGGAGTGTTAGGTCGTTTGGGTGCGCTGATGCGCTAAGTCGTTAGGTCGGAACTGTTGCTAGGTCGCGTCTAAGTTAAGTCGTAGGTCGCGAGGAAGCGCGCATATGCTAAGTCGTTAGGTAGTATAAACGCGCATGTGTTAGGTCGTTGGATATGTAAGTCGCGCGCTTGTGCTAGGTCGTAAGTCGCAGGGTTTTGTTAGGTCGTGGGTTTTAGGTCGTGGACGACCTAAGAGCGAGCGACCTAAGGATCAGCCTATAAATATGAGGGTTTTTCTTCATTTTTGGGATCCGGATTTCGAAGCGACGAAGTGCTGCCATTTTGAGAGCTCGACTTCTACACTTCTTCACTTCTTTTCTCCACTCTAATCTTGTGATTCCTTCCATCCATATTGAAGATCAAATCGAAGATCCAAGAGCTTAGATTGAAGATCTTCATCCTTCAAAGAGAGATTTCATCGTTTGAAGCGGATTGGTGATAGATCGAGTTAGATCCTTCGCTGTCCAGATCTGAAGTGGGTTTCTTTTAAGGTGTTTAGGTGATTTGGTGAGTGGTGATTATCTCTCACACAGATCCAAAGGAGTATATCGGATCGTTGGTTTGATTTTGTGCTAAAGTAGTGATTTCCATGCATTTTTCTAATCCTAAGTATAGATCCATTGTTCATAATGATTTGGCATCAATTTTACTACATGTTAACCTATGCAAGTTCATTCATCAAGATTATAGAGATATTGCTAATGTTTTCATGCTTGTTAGACTTTTGACTCTTTAATTACGAAATTGCCATTATTGTTATAATTGTCTATTTAGATCATATTTGAATGCTTGTTTACTTGGATTAATGTTTGATTTGATTGATTGCTATGAATTAGATGATTGATGATTTGATTTAGACCGAAGATGATTCAAAAGCTAAGGGAAAGGCTCTTGAATTGGAAAAGCTGCTCGTGGCATATGTAGCGGATGATGAAGCTCATATGGATAGATTTGATGATGATGTTGAGATGAAGCTTTGCTATGATGATGATGGGGCGAAGTATGATATGAGATAGCCTTGGTCTAATCCAGACGGGATCATTCCAAGCAGATTGATAACTCGGTGATATGGTTCGGGTTTGAGGATAATGGTTTGCTCGAGAGGCGCTTGAGCTAGTATGGAAATAGTCGTCGAGGAGGATGACTAGATGGCTGAGAAATCATCGTTGTTGAAGGTTCTAGCATGCTCAAAGCAAGAGTACGTTGGGCAGATTCGATAGTCCCTGAAGGCTACTGATTGGTAGTCAAGTACTCTGGGCAGATTCGATAGTCCTAGGCACGGGTCACGTTGACGTGCAGAGTTATGTCTAGAACCGGGGTTTCCATTAGCCCTTGACGGACGGATGAAATAAAGAGCCGGTCATTCAATTAACGATGATATCGAAGCAATGATAACAGTGATAGCCAGAGTCATGGATGTTTGGTTGTATCGTCATTCGGTCTCAAGAGCGGTATTTTCTAGGTGCTTATCTGATCTTGGTTTAGGCCTTGGGGGTTTGTACTTGGAAAACATCGCCCTTAACTCGAGTGATAATTGCTTTACTTTAAATTGTATGCTTTGCTATGTTTGCTTCTGCTTAGTGTGTGTCTGGGGGCTATCACTGTAGAAAGAGGTGGAGTGGGAGGGTTGTATTCCTATTCCTTTTTCCTTTATGCTCTTTTGGTATGTTGTTAGTTAATTTACCGCTCACTAAGACTGTTGTCTGACTCAAGGCTTTATGTTTTAACTCTTATTGCCTTGGGCTGTTCGTCCATTTTGGGACGGGCAGACTAGGTAGCAGGTGACAGGTGCTGTTCTTACTTTCCACGGTGCTGATGTCGAAGACGAGCTGGAGGGTTGCATATTATCTTCTTACTATATGTACTGGATGTTCCGCTCCCTGTATATTCTCTGAGTGTTATGTAGTGAGGCATGATGTATTGACTGTTCAGATGTTTGTATTCAACTATTATGAAATTTTATTGATGAGATTTTATTCTGTGAAGCTTCACTATATATATATTCTATTGTATTTTGTCCATGCGCTGTGAGTAATACGATAGATTCTGTTGTTTAAAATTACCCTGGCAATCGTCCATGGTCGCCTGGCACACTTTACAGCGCATTATCTCTAGGTTCGGTGCATGGGTCATGGGCGGTCGTCACATTTGGTATCAGAGCATTGGTTAATCGATTTTACCCAACGCTCGCTGACGTAACTACGTATGAGAGACATAATTGTATTTTGATGGATGATTACTATATATAATATAGTAGCTTAGAATGATTTGAATCCCTTATGTAGTTGTTTCTCAAGGTGTATTAATCATTCCTTTTTATAGATATTAAGGAAGAGTCGAAGAGGGAGACCAGCTGCTAGGGAAGGCCATGCTACTGAAGGGGCTGCTGATTATGCTGCTATTTTCGAAGCTATGATGACTTCGATCATGAGAAGAATGCCAGCTCCGGGGCCATCGGTGAATGTTGGAGTTCAAGTTCAAACTCCAAGACCGGTGGATTTTGCTAAGCTGTGTAAGGACTACACTGCTCTTGGAGGAAAGATTTTCTTGGGAACAGAATCAACCATTGAAGTCCAGAGGTGGATAGATGCTTGTAGAAGGATCTTTAGTGATTTGGGAATTGAGGATGCGACTAAGAGGAAGTTAGCATCAAGACAGCTTCAAGGAAGAGCTTCTGATTGGTGGAACTCTATCACCATTGATACTCCGGAGGAAGAGATTACTTGGGAGCAATTCCAAGACAGATTTGAAGCTAAGTTCATTTCTACAGCTCAGAAGTCTGTTCTGTTCAAGAAGTTTGTGGAGCTTAAGCAAGGTGGAAGACCAGTTCTTGAGTATGTTTCTGAGTTTGAAGCTTTGTCCAAGTATGCCCGGTCGTATATTGAATCTTCATATCAGAAGAATGAGAAGTTTGTGACAGGCTTGGACAGTTATCTTGGGAGGCAGTTGGTGGATCATTTGGACGATCCATTTGAGAAGCTTGTAGAGAAGGCTCTCAAGCATGAGAATTTGTTTCCTAAGGAAAGGACTGTTGTTGCTGTGACCAAGGAAGAATCTAAACCACAGCAGGGTGGAAGCAAGAAAAAGAAGCAGCAGCAACAGAAGGGTAAGGATGGCCAGAAGAAGCCGAAGGGCGAAGTTACTTGCTTCAATTGTCAACAGAAGGGCCATTTCTCCAGGGATTGCAAGAATCCGAAGGTACCGGTGAAGTGCCACAACTGTGACAAGCTGGGGCATGTTAAGAGGAATTGTCCAGAACCGCAGAGGGACAAGAAGATTGTGCAAGCCTATGCTTTGGGAGCTGTTCCATCGTCTTCGAAAGCTCCTATCGTTGAAGAGAAAGGAAAGAGTGTGGTGGTTCAAGGTACTCTTTTCCTATGTGGTGTTCCAGTGAGAGTGCTATTTGATACTGGGGCGTCGCATTCTTTTGTTTGTAATGAACTTGTAGGCCGGTTGGGTTTAGAATCGGATATTGTTGATAGGCCATTGGTTGTGACTAATCCAGTTGGGGGTTCGTCTTGTTTGTGTATGCTATGCCGTGGTCTGATTTTATCGAGTCATGATTGCTCTTTTGTTTGTGATTGTTTTGTTCTGAACTTTGCGGGGTTCAGAATTATTTTGGGTATGGACTGGCTTAGGAAGTATGCGGCAAAGGTTGATTGTGAAAGGTTGGAGGTGACAGTCGAGAATGTGGAGGGGCGAAAGATTGTGATACGATGTAAGCATGAAGAAGGCGTCTTCATGAGCTTCATGTATTCGCTGGTTGTTCCACGGGATGGACTGTCATCTGTGCCAATCGCTAATGGATTTGAGGATGTCTTTGACGAGGTCAAAGGGTTATTGCCGCATAGAGAGATCGAGTTTCGTATAGATCTAGTTGAAGGAGCTAGACCTGTTGTGATGCCTCTTAGGCGGATGGCGCCTAGGGAGCAGCAAGAGTTGAGGGTGCAGGTTGATGACCTTTTACAGAAAGGATTCATTCAGCGTAGTGTGTCCGAATGGGGTGCACCAGTGGTGTTCGCAACCAAAGCGGATGGATCGTTGAGGTTGTGCGTGGATTATCGTGAGCTGAATAAGGTGACTAAGAAGAACAAGTATCCATTGCCGAGAATAGATGACTTGTTTTATCAGCTTCACGAAGCTAAGGTGTTTTCTCAGATGGATTTGGCTACGGGATTTCACTAGTTGAGAGTGGCTAAGGATAGTGTGCCGAAGACTGCTTTTAGAACACCATCCGGTTTCTTTGAGTGGCTGGTAATGCCGTTTGGATTGACTAATGCGCCAGCATATTTTGTGGATCTTATGAATAGAGTGTTCAGAGATCAGTTGAGTAAGTTCGTGCTAGTGTTCGTGGATGATATTCTGATTTATTCCAGAACTGAAGAAGAGCACAAGACGCACTTGCATATTGTTTTGGAAATCTTGCGGAAACATCAACTGAAGGCTAAGTTTTCGAAGTGTCACTTCTGGAAGAGTGAAGTGAGGTTCTTAGGCCATGTTATCTCTGGAAATGGAATAGCGGTTGATCCCGCTAAGGTGGCAGCAATCCAGGATTGGGGTAGACCTAAGAATGCATCTGATGTGAGAAGTTTTCTTGGATTAGCAGGATATTATCGACGGTTTATCAAAGACTTCTCCAAGGTAGCTGCACCATTAACAGGATTGACGAAAAAGAATCAAGTATTCAGATGGGATGCTAAGTGTGAGCAAGCTTTCGGAATCCTGAAAGAGCGATTGACAAGCGCTCCTGTTTTGACTATTCCTAGTGGGAATGATGAGATGGTGGTTTACACCGACGCATGTGGTACTGGACTTGGAGCAGTACTGATGCAGAGAGATAAAGTTGTTGCGTATGCAAGTCGACAACTGAAGCCGCATGAAAGGAATTATCCGACTCATGATTTGGAGTTGACGGCAATTGTATTTGCTCTGAAGATGTGGAGACATTATCTATTGGGAGTTCGATTTGAGTTGTTTACGGATCATAAGTCGTTGAAGTATCTTTTCTCCCAAAAGGATTTGAATCTTCAGCAGCAGCGATGACTAGAGTTTTTGGCATCATATGATTTTGGTATAGCTTATACTCCGGGAAAGGGTAACACAGTGGCAGATGCGTTAAGTCGAAGACATGCAAGATTGGGAGCCATGTTTTCAGAATGGAAGAATCTCGAGTATTTAGCTGGATTTGACTTCAGGCCTAGATGTGAATTGGAACCTGAGATGTTGGCAAACTTATCGATAAGACCTACTCTTGTGGAAAGGATTGGCGAGAGCCAAAAGCGAGACGATAAGCTTGTCAAAATTATCCATGATTTGGAATCTGGATTGGACCCAGAAAAGGATAAAGGATTCGAGGTCGATCGAGAGGGTTGGCTTCAGAAGCAAGGACGACTAGTTGTTCCCGATATCGATGAATTGAGGAATGAAGTTCTGAGGGAAAGTCATCACTCGAAGCTGACAATTCATCCAGGTGGAAATAAGATGTATCGGGATATGAAGAGAACCTATTACTGGGAAGGTATGAAGAAGGATGTTGGAAAATTTATTTCCAAATGTATGAACTGCCAGTTGGTAAAAGCCGAACAAAAGAAGCCAAGTGGATTGCTTCAGCCGTTAGAAGTTCCTACTTGGAAGTGGGAGCAAGTATCGATGGATTCTATTGATGGACTACCTAGAACAAGAACGGGAAATGAAGGGATTTGGGTCATTGTAGATCGTTTGACTAAGAGTGCAAGATTCATTCCTGTTCGATCGATTAGGACTGCATCAAAGTTGGCTGAGTTATATGTTAAGTGGATAGTTCGATTCCATGGTATTCCGAAGAGTATAGTGAGCGATCGAGATCCATTGTTCACTAGTGGATTTTGGAAGAGCTTCCAGGAAGTTTTGGGGACCGAGTTGTGTTTGAGTACAGCTTATCACCCTCAAATAGATCCAAGTATCAACTTAGGTTGTCTTCATAACCTAAGCTCCAATACCAAGTGTGACGACTGCCATATACCATCGATATCCAATATAATTGTATAACGCATTGTGGATGTACTCGATCAATGTAGGAGGGTAGCTAAGGGTGTAAAGTAAGGAATATCCAAACACAGAACCTAAAAAACATCTCGCGACGCACAGATGAAATATAATATAATACCATGGATGTAAAACAAACAAGACAGTGATATAATCAAATGAACCATAAATAAGAACATCAAAGTACACCAGGTTCATAGGTTATAAAAAACTCAAATCGAAGAGTTCATACATCCCAAATCTCCAAATAATATCTATAACTATCTCCAAAGTAGTGCAAGTACTGGTATAGCTCCACAATACTGCACAGTAGAATGTAAGTGATAGTAAACTCCAAGTATAGATATATGAAAGCGTAGCCTCCTACTCGTACTCAGTACAAGACTATGCACTATCTAGACCTATTATCCCTAACCTACTCATTCAAGGGTACCCGAAATAATAAGAAGCAAAGCATAAAACCTTATATTAGACAATAGTCTGGTGTGAGCGACTCATTATCTCAAAAATACTATAAAAATCATTGCATGTGAGGATGAACAGGAGATTACGCATTCCAGATATTAATGCAAATAGGCAAGAGGCGTTAGAAGGAAGTCATCATTCGAGACTGGCATAGAGTTACCTAGATGTATCGGGATATGAAGCAGACTTTCTAGTGGGAAGGTACGAAGATGGATGTTTCCATATTTGTGAGTAGGTATTCAAACTGCCAACAAGTTAAAAGCAGCCATCAATAGATAGTTGGTCTGCTTCGGCCACTTGGGATTCCGAAGTGGTAGCAGATATCTATGGACTTTATTGATAGGTTACCTAGGTCGAGGAATGGTAATAAGGCATTTAGGTTATAGTTGATCGACTAACCAAAAGTTCACACTTCTTACTAGTGAAGACAACGAGAACATCTTCGAGTTTAGGTAAGTTATATGTTAAGGAGATAGTCAGACTTCATGGAGTTCCTTATGATATTATGAGTGATAGAGATTCGATATTCAGTAGTCGGTTTTGGAAAGGGTTACATGATGCCTTAGGGATGGAGCTAATTTGAGTACAACTTACCATCCTTAAATGATGGGTAGATGGAGAGAATTAACCGTGTATTATAGGATCTCCTTCGGGCTTGTATCTTAGACTTTGGTGGTTCAGGATGCGCTTCAGGCTTGGCTAAGGAATTACCCGGACAGATATTGGAATTTGGTGAATTTTGGTCATGGCAAGGCAAAACTTCGGGATTTCTTTAGGACTTTTTCTGAGCATCTAGTAGGTTTTTTTTAAGTGAAGTATATGGCTCCAAACAATTCAGGATGACCTCAGATTTCATGTGGCGACTATTTATGTGATGGCATAACACTTCGAAATGATGACGTCGACGATGATGACTTTGGAACTTTGGTACGATGGCTCTACGACTTTCGAAGGATGTCCAGAGGCATTTCGAAGATAACGACTTACTGATGGGAGTCGTAACGGTGATCCACAAAGATAAGATCAGCCATGAGGGATTATGAGTAGGATTTGCGATTATGTTCTAATATTGTAACGATCGCTATTTTTCGACGCTCGAAAAACCGAATTGTTATGGAGAAAAAGAAGAGGTAGAAGAAGACAGAAGAAAAAGAAAGAGGAAGCAACAGAAACAATATCAGAATCTCACATTCGCAGCGGAACAACATATAATAGATAAATGAATTGTTGGGCGTGTTCTCACCCAGAAGACCTCGAGACTAAGAAGCTTGATTCATTCGGCATTCTCGTTTTCCAGGGCCCATTCGGCATACCCCATTCGGCATACCCCATCCGGCAGACCTCATTCGAACTCATTCGGCAAACCAACCTCTCCTAACTCCATAACCGGACCACCCTTCCTAACTCCCACCGAACCACCTCCTGCCGAACCAACCGGACCAACCCTCCTGCCAAACCAACCGGACCAGCCCATGCCGAACCATCTCCACACCGGATCAACCTCACCATCCCACCACTGGTCCAAGCAACTGCCGGTCCATTCTACACTCCAACCACCTCCGAACCAAGCAATGACGAACCAAGACGTACCAGGCCAGATTACATCAGCCCAGGCCCATCAGCAACTATACACATCCTAGACCCCTACCCCCAACCTCACTTTATAAATAGAGGGGCAGGGGTACAACAATGGAGGACAAGTTGGAGAGCTCAAGCACGGAGAGAACTTTCAAACAACTTTCTTTTACTTGTATCAAAGCTTTGTACTTGTAATCAAAACAAGAGAAGAGAAATAACATATAAAGTGGACGTAGGCACATTCTGGCTGAACCACTATAAATCTGCGTGTCTTTTTACAGTTTAGCCCCTGCTTTTCATATATTTGCATAAATCACCCAAATCACTAAGAACAACATAAGATCTACTAAATCATACAACTTTGAGGTGTTTGTCCATTTTTCGTGCAAACATTTTTGGTGCTTTCATTGAGAGATAGAAGCTCGAAGCTTCAGCTTCATCCGCTTAAAAAGTTTTCCTAACAGCATCGTCCGCCACTTGGAAAACATGCCTCCTAAACAGAGAAAAGATGTTAACAAAGGAAAAAACATCGCATCCAGCAGTCTTCCAGATCCAGCTGTCACGAATCAAGTAAATCGTCCTCCTCCAGCAACAGTAACAAATGAAGAACAGGCTAACCCAACCACTCCTGCCACAGAATAGCCTGCAGCAATTACTAGAGCAGATCTGGACAGAGTTGTGGTTGAAGTAACTAACCGCTTCACGTCCCAGCAGGAAGCCTTGGTGGACCATCTCATGTTACGCTTAAGGGACGCTGAAGAATCCAACCGCAACACTGAATCATGAGGCGAGTCCCAGTCTGGAGGATCTCAGAGACAACAAAGATCTTCCTTCTTCGAAGGAGCTAACGGCAGAAGTAGCCATGGTAGGAGCCGAGACCGAGCATAGCCCGAAGTTAGGCCTGAGGAAACGTTTGGTACCGAACCCAACGGGGGAGGTACCGGGCGAAGGTCAACTGTAGCTGAGCCTGTCATGCTGCCTAACCACAGAAACGCCAGTGAACGGGGCCGAGCTAGAGTCCAGCCCGAAGTTGGACCCGAGGAAGTGCTTAGATCAGAACCCAACAAGGGGAGATCAAGGCAAGGACCAACTGTAGCTGACCCGAGCATGCTCCCAGAAGACCAAAGGCAGCCACTGGAAAATATGAGGAATGATAGACGATACCATCCCTACAGGTCATCTGGACGGAATCAATCCCACAGAACAAAACCAAACTCGCTTCTATCTGCTCCAAATTCTGATGAAAGGATGGCGCGCTTATTCAGAGAGTGCGTCCAATGGGAGCAAAGAGATCGAGGGATAGGCGCTAGGGTGACCAGCCCTTTCGCCCGCAACATTGAAATTGCTATCACCCCCCGAGAATGGAAGATGCCAACAATGGAACCTTACAAAGGAACCTCCGACCCCGTTGTACACTTGCAGAGATACACACAACATATGCTCATGAGTGGAGCGACAGAGGGAGTACTGTGCAAATGCTTTCCACTCTTCTTAGCAGATCTCGCTACCTCCTGGTTCTGTCATCTACCTCAGGGATCCATCAGCTCATGGGAAATGTTGAAAGAAAAGTTCATCAGCCAGTTCCACATTCATGTGGAACAACCTAAGGATGCTTATTCCCTATCCAGTATCAAGCAGAAACCTGGAGAGAAGCTGCAGCAATACCTAACCCGATTCAATGCCGCAACGGCCACAGTCCAAGATGCCGACGAGAAGCTTATCTTAATGGCCCTCTGTAGTGGTGTGCATCCAGATACTAAATTTGCTAGAAGATTGACAAAAGAAAAACCAGCTACTTTACCCGATTTTTTCTATGAGGCCGGGAAATATATGAGGCTTGAAGACGCTGCCACTAAAGGGCAGTCGGGGTGACAAAATAAGACAGCTTACGGCAGCACGCCCGCTGTAGCAAAGGACGTTCGAAGGGATGCTTCTAGAGACAATGCTGGGGGCAAGAAGGGAGAAAAGTGCTTGTATCGGCCAGGACCGAGATTTGACACTTATACTCCTTTAAATGAAATGATCGAAAACATCTCCCGGGACACTCAAGATGAAGTTAGATACAAACGCCACCCGCACAAGAAGAAACCAGATATCCTAAACATGAGAAGCTAGCCTATTGCCTACTAATCACATCACGGAAACTGCGTCACTATTTCCGATCTCATTCCATCAGAGTTCTGACCGATCAACCACTAAGGCAGGTACTCCATCGTCTCGACGCTTCTGGGCGACTACTTAAATTGTGCATTCAACTAAGTCAATATGATATCACCTACCATCCTCGCACCGCCATCAACGAACAAGGCTCGGGGGCAGGTGTGGTAATAATCACTCCCAAGGGAAATGAACTACACTATGCTATAAGGTCAGGAAACGCTGCCGCCAACAACGATGCAGAGTATGAAGCAGTGATAGCTGGATTAGAACTTGCCTTAGAAATCGGAGCCAATTCTTTGTGTCTTCATAGCGATTCTCAACTTATTGTAAATCAAATACTAGTAGGATTCCAGGCTCGAGAAGAACGACTCATAGCACATTTAAAGAAGACCAAGTTGCTTCTCAATCGATGGGATCACTATTTAATCAAACACATCCCTCAGGAAGCAGAACCCCTAAATAAAGTATTTTTAGCAAAAGTTATTAACTTCTTGATCAAAAAATGTTCTATGCAGGTACGGAGTTCCATTCAAAATCATATCGGACAATGGACTTCAGTTTGACAGCGAGGAGTTCGCCAACTGGTGCCATGAGCATGGAATTCACAAAAGCTTCTCATCCGTAGCTTATTCCCAGGCAAACGGAAAAGTCGAAGCCGTCAACAAAATTCTCAAAACTCTAATAAAAAAGAAACTCGAAAAGTCAAAGGGCTCTTGGGTGGATGAACCTCCTACGGCACTATGGGCCAATCGCACGTCTTTCAGAACATCAACGGGGCATACTCCTTTTCTCTTTGGCATACAGATCGGAGGCTATGCTCCCAATTGAAACTATAGTACCTTCCCATCGTAGGATCCACTACAACCCAGAAGAGAACGAAGAGTTCCTCCTCATGTCTCTGGATCTAATTGAGGAAAGAAGAAATGATGCAGCCCCCCAAGGCAGCAGCTCACAAGCAAAAAGTGGCAGCGCAATACAACTCCAAAGTCAAGCATCGTAGCTTACAGAAAGGAGATCTTATCCTCAAGCGAATCTTCCCGCGCCCCGGAGCGCTAGATCCAATCTAGGACGGACCATATGTAATTCATAAAGATCTTCGCAATGGAGCTTATATTTTGTCAACAGTGGACGGGGAGGTGTTCCAGAGGGCATGGAACATCCAACACCTTCGTCGATACTTTTCTTAACTCATACTGCCCATATGAAGTGAATTAACAAAGAGAATCAGTGGACGTCGGCATTTTTGTGTCGAACCACTTTAAAAAACTTGTCTCTTTTTAACTTGTTCCTTCATATCTTGGCTGCTTGTTAACTGTATCCTTTTCTGTTGAACAAAATCCTGTGCAAATAGCATTTCTATTCGAAGGACTCCACAACGCAACTTCACCTGGACAAGACCCAACAAGTACTATGCGAATCTATGCCCTCGCTAATGAGACACTTTTGCTCCAGCATCCCTCTGCTGCGGGTTAGCTCATTGCTCGCGACGGCCCTTAAAGCCAACTGTAATGAGCCGATTATAAGCCACCGAGAAGGCCGACTATAGCCAAGGCAGCTCATTACGGCGTTAGGCTCGCCGGCAACTGTGAACCGACTATAAGCCCCAACATAAGGTGTGGCCAGCCAGGGGCAGTTCACAGTTGACGATCGGCACCCACGCTAGCCGGCCACAGTAAATCGAATAATACCCATGAGTACGGGCCATAATGGCCCGGGTAGTTACTGTGCGCGATTTGGGCTCCGATGTGTCTTAAGTGCGGCTGTGGTAAAAAAGAATTAACTCCCCGCGGAGGCGTAAGATGGGTGACAAATGTCTCCAAGACCCACAGCTAGGGAAAGTGACTACAAAACCAGTTTGCCACGAACTTAAGCACATCGAAGGCCTTCCGTGATTGGAAGTTTTACTATTTCACGTATTTCAATTTTACTTAAAAAAGCTATCCTCCTATCCTCTATAACAATCCATAAAGTACAGGATACAGAGTAGGAGATACTCGCCAATGGATGCAGAGATTTACAATCGAACGGCAGGGCATTCGACTGCATTCCATGTTCGGTCATACAAGATATACAAGACTGCCATCTACGACTGAAACATGAAAGGCGGTATTTTCTTCTTTTGTGTACAAATACATGACTATAATTTGTTCACACCACACACGAACATTGCAAGTCATGAAATTATGTCTTAAACCAGAACCCGACATCAAACACAATTTAATTACAAAAATATACATAGCTATATTTCTCGTATGACATGCCAAAATAACAGCAAACATTCAAAAGACGACAAAATCAGCTTAAGTTAAAGAATTACACGTCAAAAATAAGACTATTTATTACAAGTGGCAAAATATTACAACCTAAAGGCTACGTTACTATTTTTCGACTAACATATACAACACTGTCAAATCCACAAAAGGAGTTTTTCCAGGTATAATCAAGGGGCCGGCTGCAGTGGAGCTTTATCCTTGCCCTGTTGACCCCCTGTCCAGTCAAAAAAAGGACTCATTAGCAATAAGCAACCAAGTTGATGGAGAAACTAAAAAGGGAGACTTACCAGCACCTGCTTCCTGACTATCCTGATCGTCATCCTCTACCTGCACGCCTACCTCCTCAGCGGCAAGTAACCGCATACCTTCCTTCACCGCCACCTTCTCCTCCTTGGCAAACTGGGCAGTGACCGCATCCATGCTGAAGGCCACGCCACCATCTTTATCCGCATCGGCCTTAGCCTCCTCCAGAGCCCGAAGATAGATCTTAGCCATGACCCTGGGATAATCATCCATCCAGGATAAGTTGCCCTGCTTCCACGTTCGGAAGTACATGTCCTGAAGCATTTCGTCCATCATCCCCTCATTCTCCTCAAACTCCCTCATCCGGGCCTCGGAAGCCGACAACCTCCCAACGACAGCATCTCTCTCCGATCGGTATCTCGAGCAGTCGGCCAGAAGGGATCCCCGCATTGCCTCCATCTCCTCCCTCAACTTGGCTTGAGCAAGCTCTGCAGCCTCAAGTTTCCCGGACAATTCCTCCACCTGCTCAAGATCCGCTTTCCGAACCTCGTCCACCGTGGCAATAGCCATGTCAATCCGTTCTTTGCAAGTAGCTTCCATTTTCCGCAATTCGGCCCGACTGGCCTCTTCCATGGTTTTCCTTAGTCGTCCAGTAGCAGCCTCATGCTGAGAAATCTGAATAGCCTGATCCGCAAGCTGTTTTGCCGGATCCAAAACCACCAATCGAAGTCGGATATTGGCGCTCCCAATCTTCTCTCCGGCCTTAACCAGCCGGGCATGATGCCCCATCAGCTTCTTAGTCTCCTCCACCACCCGATCAATATTAGCCTTGGCCTCGTCTCCTATAGTGATTATACGAGTAGTGAGTAAATCGAGATCTAAGGACTTAGCTTCATCAAGTACTCGTACCATGGGGTTGCGGGGGAGAAGGTGTTCACCGGTGACTTCGTCAAAGGTAATATCATGAGAGCTTGGATCCAGGTCAGGATGACCCGCAAATGGATTACGAGCCAAGACAGGACGGTCGATGTGAATAACGGTAGGGTTTCCGGACGGGTGCGGAGAAGGTGCAAACTCGCTGTCCTCCTCCGTGATATCATGAAGAGGCTGAGCCGGGAACTGAAGACCGGGCGAAGGTTCGGATAAAGGACGACTCCTCTTTCTCTGCTGAATACCCTCTTCGATAACCCCGAGAAGAGGACGGTAGCCGACTACATCCCCAGAGCGGTGGGTCGAAGGCTTCGGCTTGATAGAAGTTTTGGAAAGCTTGTATTGCTCAAGCCTGTGCCGAAGATCCGAGGCCTTGGATGTTTTACCTGCTCCTGATATGAAGAAAAAGTGTCACAAGCTTACATCACTATATGATTCGAGAAACGCGGTAAAGTACAAGTTAAAAGAAGAAAGAAAGCACGTCTGTTATACAAACCCTGGGGAGAAGTAGGATACTGCAATAAGTCCTGGATTTCATTCCAGGACGGGAGCGGATCATAAAATATTCCTAAGTCTCTATCATTAATGAAGCATGCAGGAGTCAAGAGTTCACCTTGAGTCGTCGGAGCCACCTTGGCTGGAATGGTCTTAAAAGACTCGCTTGCACCGGTCCCGGCCTTGTCCGCTGTCCCGGTTTTCTCTACCAAAGCCGGATCTTCGTCCAGCCCCTCGAAAGCCTGGTGGAAAGCATCATCCGTCCACTCCTGAATCTCACCCGCCTGCCCAGGGAGCAAGGCCCCGATGCCATCGCCACCTTTATCACCTTCCTGACCATCTCCACCCTCACCTCTTTCCTCCTCTATGTCTTCCTCCTCCTGGGTAAGTGGACAATTGCTGGGGGAGGGACCGTCCGACTTCTTGAGTTTCTTACCTCCGACGGCTGGAGGTTTTGTGAAAGGTTTCCTTTTGCTACTCTCTACCGTAACACCTCCCTTAGTCTGAACAACCACCTTCTCCTCCGCCGTTTCCCTCAGCTTGACTACTGACTGCTGTGGAAGGATTAAGTTATACTCCAGAAGGATCGCATTTCTGATCAGGAAGGCAGATGATCTATATTTCCCGAGAATAGCTTCTATCTCAGCCGCCGTCTGAACCAGGCGGTCAGTCTCCACAACCGCAAAGCCACCTGTTGCTAGCAAAAATGAGGAAGTATGAGAAGAAGCATCGCAATCGAAATGGAAATTATAAGTAAAAGCATCAACTTACATCCAGAAGTAAAGCGCCGAATTGATACAGAGACATCCCTAACAAAGAACCATTCCTTCTTGAACATGCTGAATTTGGAATACAGATCCAAGACCGGCTTGAAGGTCACAGCTGACTCCAAGCTAATGTATGGGGACCCCTTCTTATAGCCCCTCAGGTTATATAGATACCGGATCTCTCGGTTGGAAGGAGCACGACCATACTTCCTCCGGAAAATGACGAAGAGGCTCACCAGTATAGCATAGGAGTTGGGTTGAAGCTGGAACGAGGCCACCTTAAGATATGTAAGGAAGCTGGCTATCCAAGCGTTCAGAGGAGGGATGGCACCACACATGCAGTGGTATCTGCTGTAGGCGAAGTACCCTTCAGGAGGATCATACGGCATAACGTCTCTCCCAGGCAATAGCAAGCGCGCCCTATCGATTCCAAAGGATCGGGAAATGACATCGAGCTGCTCCTCCTTGAGGGAACTAGGAAAGCAATCGGGCGGGGAGTTCAGAAGCTCCTGAGGGCCGTACCCGTCCACTAGTGATCTCGGGGCAGATCCGTGACGTTCTGGATTCGGCTGAGCTGGGGGCACGGCAGAGGAACCTCCTTCACCCCCGGATTTCTTTTTGTCTGATCGAGTTTCCACTTTACGAGACATTATCTACAACACCGGAAAAACATGTTGTTAGAACAAAGGATGTAAAAAAGTAAGTATATAATATGGAATTTCACTCATAAAATCAGAATGTTCAAACTGCCGTTGTCATTCGGTAAAGTAAATGCAAAATTCTCAAGGACGTTCGGTAGTTCTCATATCCATTCGGCATTTCCAACGTCATCCGGATATGACCCCATCCGGCATCTCCATGCTATAACCCACTCGGCATTCCCAACTCCATCCGTTTATACAGATATACAACTACCTTCGATAAACCATTTGTCCAACATAGAAAGGATCTCACCTGATTCAGTGAAAATAGGGAAATTGATTCGGGCACCACGTTGATTCGGCTATCACTTTGATTCGGTTACCAAATTGATTCGGGCACCACGTTGATTCGGCTATCACTTTGATTCGGCTACCAAATTGATTCGGGTATCACTTTGATTCGGCTACCAGGTTGGTTCGGCTACCACGTTGATTCGGCTACCACGTTCGATTCAGCTACGAAGTTTGATCCGGCAAGAGCAAATGTTTAGTTCGGCAGGTAGGAAATAGCAAAGGCGTACGGTCCCTACTTATAGACAAAAGGACACGACCGGACCATCTGGTTCGGCATCCAAGGGCCAATTGAAAATGTCAAACAAAGCACGCCATATTCAAGAATATGCCCCACTTTGGGGGGCAAATGTTGGGCGTGTTCTCACCCAGAAGACCTCGAGACTAAGAAGCTTGATTCATTCGGCATTCTCGTTTTCCAGGGCCCATTCGGCATACCCCATTCGGCATACCCCATCCGGCAGACCTCATTCGAACTCATTCGGCAAACCAACCTCTCCTAACTCCATAACCGGACCACCCTTCCTAACTCCCACCGAACCACCTCCTGCCGAACCAATCGGACCAACCCTCCTGCCAAACCAACCGGACCAGCCCATGCCGAACCATCTCCACACCGGATCAACCTCACCATCCCACCACCAGTCCAAGCAACTGCCGGTCCATTCTACACTCCAACCACCTCCGAACCAAGCAATGACGAACCAAGACGTACCAGGCCAGATCACATCAGCCCAGGCCCATCAGCAACTATACACATCCTAGACCCCTACCCCCAACCTCACTCTATAAATAGAGGGGCAGGGGTACAACAATGGAGGACAAGTTGGAGAGCTCAAGCACGGAGAGAACTTTCAAACAACTTTCTTTTACTTGTATCAAAGCTTTGTACTTGTAATCAAAACAAGAGAAGAGAAATAACATATAAAGTGGACGTAGGCACATTCTGGCTGAACCACTATAAATCTGTGTGTCTTTTTACAGTTTTGCCCCTGCTTTTCATATATTTGCATAAATCACCCAAATCACTAAGAACAACATAAGATCTACTAAATCATACAACTTTGAGGTGTTTGTCCATTTTTTGTGCAAACATGAATAATCTTTAAATCAAAGAACTATATCATTTTATACATTACATCATCATCAGTTTACAACAACAATACAACACTGTAAAGTTATATATACTTGTCCTCATACAGAATACACAGCGGAATAAATAATATCATATACAAGTAATACGTCTCGCCATCCAGCTCGCCACTAAGCTCCATAGCATCTCCTGAATCCAGAATGACCTGATAACCTGACTCTAGGCTGCTCGTGTGGAAAATGATGGGCATCGAGAGTTTAGGAATGGAACAATAAACTCCAGGTCAGTCATGGTGACTGGTGTGAGAACTAAAACAGTTTATCTTTAAAGAACAACAAAGAAAAGTAAAAGACATTCGCAATGCTTTTGGAAAATGAAACTACCATAAGATCTCCCACCACACACAAAATGCAAACGCAGAATTGGAGGAGATTTCTTCTTATGATAGTCAAAAATGCTTACTACGCAAAATCATTCGATATTATTATCATTAGTGCATAGTGTCGAAAACCATTTCGAAAATATAATATTAATCTTAGCCAGCATACAACCATTATTGTATGCCTACTATAGCTACCATCTAAACAGTGGTGACCACCATAAGTAAATGGCAGGTTCTACAACTAAAACCGTACAGGGTTGGTATTGTTTCTTTGGATTTCCAACAAATGATCAGGCTAAGGAACTTCCTTACACCGAAATGGAAACGCCTCTGGAAAGACGCCTCGAGAACCTAGCCGGATCTCTGCAAACACAAGGCCGACGTTACCTCATGCTTTAACCAAGCTGTAACTAGGTAACTAACACACGAGCTATGTCATCCCTCGGTCGTCACCGACCTTTATCCGAGGATCCTCAACCACAAAGAACCAAACCACAAAGTATAATAAATTTGCAGCATCAACATAGGTAAAATATCTGGGCTCCATAACATGATATCACCTTTATATCCAGAAGGAAATGACATACCCTAGGGGCGCTACCCCTAAAAACCTTTGTCGCAACATTCCTGTTTCGACCATTACCGGGTTGTGAGGCTCGATGAAGTCTCGTCCACAAAGCCACACTTTTTCACAAAGCCACGCTTTTTCACAAAGCCATGCTTTTTCACAAAGCCACGCTTTGATCAACAAATGATCAACAGCACTTCGTATGCCACAGTACCAAATTGGGAATGTATCACTAGTAACCATCAACTACATAACCTCTGAGCTCGTACGTCTCAGAGAAGGGTGTTAAGCTAAGAGAATAAATTCTCCGCCACCAACAGAAATGTATTTGATAGAAACCAGCTTTACATCTCAAAGTGTAACGTCAGACACACATCCATACAAGTCCGTTCCGGGATCGAACAGAACCGAAGGCACTTCCAAAGAAGCCCTTGCAATCCGGGTATTCACTAATCACGTCCGGACTTCCCATCACAAGAAAAGTGATATAAATCTCTATACCGGAGCAACTCGGTGCAGAGACATTCGACAGGTTGTCCTTTCATTTTCACAAATACCGGTCTTCACACCGGTCTTCAAATAATGTCCATTCACGACGTATCACTATTCGGAATGGGTTATATGACATAAAGTCCTCTCCCGGCTTAACCGAATAACGAGCGTTTGTTTTAAAAACAAATCAAGTGCCATTTCATAGGCAAATATTGATAGTCGGTTATTTAACTATCAACAACATTCACATCAATCAACCAATTTAAATAATTTTTCCCAAATTATAAATTTCAAAAATATCTTTACAAGATATATATTTTTCCACACTTCAACGTTTGAAAACCAATTTCAAATCACATTTCACACTTCATCACTTTGAAAACAAATTTCAAATCACATTTCACACTTCATCACATTGAAAACAAATTTCAAATCACATTTTCACCTTTCAAACCTTTGAAACACATTTCAAATCAATTTCGCACTTCATCTCAAAATGGTCCATTTAAACCAATTAAATAAATCCTTATCGATTTATTTCAAATTTACGTTCCAAATCTGTAAATTTATTTCCACACTTAAAAAAAATAAATCAATGTTTATTTTTAAAACAAATTTCCCTTTCCTTTATAAATTCCATTGTGAATTTAAATTTCCAAATATTCACTTTCAAACACAAAATCAAATTCCAAATTTGATTTCTAAATTTATTTCAACGCCAAATCAATTACAAATTGATTTCAAATTTTACTTCAACACAAATCCATTTTACAAATCGATTTCCCAAAGATCTATTTTAAATACCAAATCAATTATTTATTGGATTTCAAACAAATTTATCACCTTTTTAAATAAATTCCTTTATCTCTTCCAAAACATTAAAATTCCATTTCCAAGAAATTCTTCAAGTTCTAAACAATATTATTCAAAATCCTTTGATTTATATCTTTTCCCATATCTTGAAAATAATTTGATAAGATTTCAAAATCAACTTTATACTTTTGAAATTCCTTCTTTTAAATTCACTCAATTCTTTCAAAAGAATTTACTTAAAATTTCAACTTTAATTTCAAAAATCCAATTTATTCATTTCTGGTATCCAACGATACCAAAAATATATTCGGCTAAATTATAGCCTTCAACGAATTCAATCATAGATATAATCATTCACAGATTACAAATAAATAATCACACGGCGATTATAAATAAATCAACACACAACATTGAAATAAATTCAAATGTTTGAGGAATCCAGATGGATCCCTCCAACCTGTTTCCCTGCATCCACAGATGTTAGCACAATACCAATTCCACTTCAAAGTGGAATATCGCGGTATATGGGATTTATAAGTATTATCCGCTATTATGCGGCGCAATAGGGTCTCATCCGCTGTATAATACGGGAAATCAACTCCAAATACATATATAATACCAATTCCACTTCACAGTAGAATTATCGCGGTATATGTTTTTACTAAATAACCTCCGCTTAATATACGGCGTATAGGGTCTATTTAACACAATAAATAGCAACCATCATTCAATTCACACAATCAACACTATCAACAAATTTTAAATCTAACTATTTAAAATTTAAATCGAAACATAATATTCGATTGAGTGAGGAGTTCTCACCTTGCTTTCAATAACAGTTGCAGCGTTTTTTTTTCTCGAATAAAATTAAACGACCGTTTAATTTTACCCAAAATTTTCACTATCTCCAATCGACTCCAAATCAGCTCCATTGTGTAGAGCTTGTCGAAACGATTCCAACGCAAAAAGTATCGTAATTTTCCGACCTCGTATGAACAAGTTACGTTATTTCAAAGTTTGAACGATTTAAAATACAATAATTTACAATTTCTTTTTATTTTTAAACCTTAAACAAATCTGGTCGTTGCTTCTCTTCTGCGTAGATCTGAGCCGCACGAATCCTTCTTCTCCCGTTCGTGAAACCCCAGCCGATCAAACCCACTACGTCGTTCAACTTATTCGAACGTCGGGGCCACCACAACGATATCTACGGCGATCGGCCATAGCCAAACTGTTCGCCTACGCAAGCTCCACCGTCCACCATGATTTTGTTGAACTCGGAACTCCCATCGCATGGGAAATCGTGCGTGAACCGAAGATGAATGCGACCCTCCTGACGATGATTCACTCGATTAAAATCGATCATACCCGTATAGAATCGAAGATCACGCGACACTCTACGTTTTTCGTGTTGAACAATTTTGGTAATACTGCTTGAATCGATCGGAAATTAGAGAAGAAGAGAACAAATTCATGGCCATTGAATATGTAAACGGCGGCTGCTAACCCTAGCGTTTTCTGAATGCAAATGTGAATAAGTGAGGGCCTTTTATAGAAAATTTCACAAAACACTATTCATCCAAAATTTTCCGAACTCCAAACGAAGTGTGCCGGTTGGTGTTCATAATGTTTTACCCACGTTCCGAACACAATGGAACGTGTTTCGGGAGCTAATTCGGTCATATGTGCGAGTTACGGAAATTTAACGATCAAATTAAATTAAATCGATTTAAAACGATTTCTAGGCGTTTTGGCGTGCCCCGGACAAACTGCAAATCTTATTGACACGAAATTTGAAACCATACAATAATTTCACATTACGGATCCGATGAAACTAGTTTCGTCGAAATCCAAGACTGTTTGAAAAATGACTATTTTTAGTCGTCAATTAAATATTAAAATAATCAATTTTCACAATTTAACTTCTAAATCAATTTTAAAAGTTCACAAACATCATTCTAACTCAAATATGATTTAATATAACTTTATAAATCATTTTTATACACATTAAACCCAATTTCCAATTATTTCTGGAATTTCAAATATTAAATTATCGATTTAATTATCTAATTAAATCACTATATTCGAAATATAATTTATTCGACTTACAATTCTTACTTGTTAATATTTAAAATCAATTAAATATACGAATTTCAAATGACAAAAATTCTGGGTCGTTACAAATATGGAGATTGACAGAATGGAATAACGATTGAGTTCTATAATAGCGACGTGTGCGGAGGGATCATTGCTAATGTGCTCATAAAGAATGGGTATGTGGGATGCATACTTAGATTTGCGATTGTTTCCGAATGTTGTGATTGTAGATTCCCCTGGGCTTTTGCGATTGTGAGCCTAGTTCCTAAACTTACAAAGTGGCATGGATTTGAGCACCAATGAAGCTAGGTTTTTAATTGAGTCCCTGGTTTGCGATTGTGCCATACGAGTTATCATATATCCAACGCACACGAGTGATGGTGAGGATTGTCGATGGATTTTGTGCATGCAATTGTTGTTTATCGCTATAAAGTGTCACACGATGTAGGTTTTTTCGACCATATACCTAAACACTGGATATTGTACAACGATTGCAGTACAGTTATATGATAATGATAGTAGATTATTATGTATAGATTGTTACGTGCTAAATCTTTTGATGCAGGGACAGGTCGGGTAGGTTCTTCATACCATATGCCCCTATTTATTATATATGATTTTTATAGTATTTTTGAGGTAATGAGTCGCTCACACCAGACTATTGTCTAATATAAGGTTTTATGCTTTGCTTCTTATTATTTCGGGTACCCTTGAATGAGTAGGTTAGGGATAATAGGTCTAGATAGTGTACAGTCTTGTACTGAGTACGAGTAGGAGGCTACGCTTTCATATATCTATACTTGGAGTTTACTATCACTTACATTAAACTGTGCAGTACTGTGGAGCTATACCAGTACTTGCACTACTTTGGAGATAGTTATAGATATTATTTGGAGATTTGGGATGTATGAACTCTTCGATTTGAGTTTTTGTATAACCTGTGAATCTGGTGTACTTTGATGTTCTTATTTATGGTTCATTTGACTATATCATTGTCTTGTTTGTTTTACATCCACGGTATTATATTATATTTCATCTGTGCGTCGCGAGATGTTTTTTAGGTTCTGTGTTTGGATATTCCTTACTTTACACCCTTAGCTACCCTCCTACATTGATCGAGTACATCCACAGCGTGTTATACAATTATATTAGATATTGGTGGTATATGGCAGTCGTCACACTTGGTATTGGAGCTTAGGTTATGAAGACAACCTAAGTTGATACTTGGATCTATTAGAGATAAGGAAGGAGTTATCGCCATATAACGGATCGAGAGATATATAAGAGATCATACTTGTTATATTTTTGTTTCCAAAACTATATAACAGTATATAACTCACACTGCATTCATGGACACCACCGATTCCTTTTAGAGAGGCTAATCATTCTTATTATAGCTTGTAAGAATGAGTCGGCTAACGAGGAATGCTGCTAGAAACTCCATTTATGGAGTTGAGGAAGGGAGGATCGGGGTTTGCTAACCGAGCCCATAACCGAGCCCATAACCGAGCCCATAACCGAGCCAAACTAAACAAGGATTATTCTACTCTGGGCGATAAACTGTTCATCGCAGCGGATCATCCATCAAAGTGCAGGATTGGTTAGACACATGCGAATGCATCTTTGAGGATATGGAGTTAGAGGATGCGATGATGAGGAAGCCGGCCTCTATATATTTCAGGGACGAGCTGTGGGTGGTGGAACTCCATCAAGATTACTACTCATGAGGATCAGATTACTTGGTAAGGCAAGGTTTGAAGAGAAGTATATACTGGTCGATAAGAAGTCGTTGTTATTCTTAAAATTTGATGACTTGAGACAATGGGATATGTCTGCATCAGAGTACATGGTTGAGTTTGGCATGCTGTCGAAGTAAGGTCTATCTTTTATCGATACTTCGCTCAAGAAGAATGAGAAGTTTATTATGGACTTGGACCATTGTCTTAGATAAAAGCTAGTAAGACATATTGATGAGTCGTTTGAGAGGCTGGTGGAGAAGGGTCTTCGACATGAAAATATGTATCCTAATTCAAAGCCTGCTGTTGCTTCTAAGGATAAGCCAAAGCCACAAGCTAGTAGGGGAGGGAAGAAGAAGTGAAACAACAACAACAACAGCAATAAGAGGAAAGAGCTATAGATCAAGGATGGCGAGAAGAATGGAAAGTGGGAGCCTACTAGCTATAATTTTTGGGAGAAGGGCCATCTTATCAGAGATTGTAAGGTAGAAGACAAGAAGTGTTACAATTGCAACAAATCAGACCGTATCAAAAAGGATTGTTCATAATAGCAATGAAATAAGCATTTGTGTCTGCTTACACTTTGAAAGCTATTCCATCTTTGTCGAGTGCTCCATCAATGAAGGAGAAAGGAAAGAGCGTCATTATATATGGTATGCTTTCTATTTCTAACACAGGTGTACATGTTTTATTTGATAGCAGGGCTTCACATTCCTTCATACTAGTGATATGGTGGATAGATTGGGATTGAAACCCGATATAGTTGACCGACCTTTAATTGTTACAAATCCTATTGGAGGTTCAACAAGACTCTGCATAATTTGTCGAGACTTAGCCTTATCAAGTCATGGATGTTTGTTTGGATGTGATTGCTTTTTTGTGCGTTTTGTGGGGTTTAGTATTATATTAGGGATGGACTGGCAGTAGAAGTACATAGTAGTTGTGGATTATGAGAGTCAGTTGGTGACAATAGGGATAAACAATAAATAGGCGTAGGTTGGAGATAGGCTGCCTATCTGACGATGAGGTGATGTTTAGCTTTCTGTACTCGTTCGAGATCCCGTATGATTAGTTTTCTTCCGTCCCTATAGCGAGGGTACATCCAAACATATTTGAGGAGGTTATCGGATTACCATAACATAAAGAGATCGAGTTTTGCATATATTTGGTGAAGGATTCCAGACCGATTGTTATGCCATTTCAAACTCCATTAGAAATAAGCAAAGTTTGAGGAGGTTGATTTCCATGGTATGAATGTGAGTGAGAAGTTTGTAGAGAATAAGAGTGTAGAAAAAATGGTAGCATTTAAGGGAGGCACTACTTCTAGCACTAAAATGTTGACTAAAAATTTAGCCAACCTCGAATCATAGTCGAGAGTTGATATTAGCGAAGGCCACTCACTAATACCTTAATATGGAAATTAGAAATGAGTAATGAGGAAATGAATATGCAATTAGTAAAGAGATGTAAGATTTAGAGTCGTTCGATATAAGTTGATCTACGTCCACTATGAGTATTTTCTTACTATACAATAATGAGATTACAAGAGAATACAATAAGAAAATAAACGCTTGAGAGATTTAAATTTTCAACCGATGTACAAATGCATGATAGGTTATATTTATAGCTACTGGCAATTGAGTTGGAGGGTTCAGATCACGCTGCCAATGTCCAAAAATCGTTATTGGCCATTTATTAAGGCGTTCTGCTAATATATGTGCTAGCTAGGATGCCAACTAGACTGAATGGCTCAGCTGATCGCCAGTTGGTGATCTGTACATGAGCATGTCTTGGTCAAAGACATGCGACGTGGGATTAGGGAGTGTTTGTGCAGGCATGCTTTGCCTGTTTGGTAGTGAAGGAACATGAGTGGTTATTACATAGTGCTGCTTTTGTTAGATGAAAAATGTCGTATATGTCGATGTTTTTAGAGAAACAGTGCAGAGTAGTTACATTTTTTACAGCGGCGATCGAACGCCTATGACCAAAGCCTACCGAGTCAAGACAAGAGTGCATTAGAAGGGTGCAGGAGGTCGGGGCCTAGGTCGCTCATATGTGGAAAACCATAATATACCAGGCTAATCCCGGTATGGAGAGATAACTGCCCGGGTCGCTCGACTGTTGCGAGCAACTTCCATGTCAAACAGCTACCTCTTGTCGTCATCTATTGATAGCCGCATGGGTTTTGTATGGCTTGCATGTGCATTGGTGCTATAGGGACCACTTTATTGTGGGAACCAAATAGTTCGAGTGAGATGCGGGCTTCTGGAACTACTCGGACCAAAATGCGGGCTTATGAAACTATGCAGATCCGCCCTGACTTAAGTATTCACCAAGCCTAAGTTATAATACTGCATGTAACAATCCTCCATTCTAATACCACATATAGAAAATATTAACTTCTCATTATCATGATATTTTAGGTAATGAATTAGTATTTACAAAACATACAATTAAATAGCACTTACCTTCTGATTAGTAGAACTAAATATTATTATGTTTATTTATAAATGATATTATTATAATTATTATTTTTCTATTATAATAATAAGTATTAATAATATTTTATTAATATACCATTTAAAAATTTTATATTACCGTTTATTTTGAAATCAAATAATATGATTATTGAAATCTACCGATTCTTAAGTGAGAAAACAAGCATCAACATGCAATTGGTGTTCGTCGATGGCATATCGATTAGTTTTGGAATGTAACAATTACGGTCGAGTTTTCGACAACCTTAGAATTGACCAAAATAGATAAATTGGACATTGGAATGTTGAAGGAATGGATCAAGAGACTTAGAAGCAAGCTTGGAATGGCGATGGGAAAGACTTTGGGATGTTTGGAGTTGATTTCACTAAGGAAAAGCGATCGATACAGACATGATAAATGGTCTGTACCAATAAAGTTTTGTGCGCATTCAAAGCTTGTAGAGGTGATGGTCAAAGAATGGTTGGCTAAGGTGAATGTCCAAGAGCTCATTTTTGAAGAAATAATTAGATAACTCCAAAAGGCTTTGCAGAAAAGAAAAAGTACTAGACGTATCAGAACTTCTCGGCAACAACCTAATTTCTAAGGCAAAATTGTCTAGAATCAACTTAATGAATTAAAGCTAGAAGACAAGATATAAGAGAGAAAAGTGAATTGCAACTAGAAAATTATGTCGGTACTGACCTGAACATGTTGGTGTCGATACGATTTTATGGCACAGGGGACCTCGTCTCCCATCCCTCTTTCTCAGATCTGGAGTGGGGCCTGGTATATTGTGATCCAACGAGGCCTATAGCGACTTGGAGAGAAATTTTCTTTTAGACTCTTTGGCACCTGGAAAATTTTCTATCTTCTTCTTCCCCAAACCATTGTAAATTCGAGATCTACTTGATTGTGATCAGCTTTGAGTTGTAATCTTGGTATTTCGGAGGAAAAACAAAAGATAATAAAATTAATTCGACATAGACTGGAGAATTTGGCGAACCACTATAAAAATCATGTTCTTTCATTTGTTTATTTTGTTTGCTCTTCTTTTCCTTCACTTTTTGCTTGTTATATTTGGATCTACTTGCTTTTGGGTTGTTGTATCAACTTTTGGCGCAATGGTAACTGAAATCCTTCTTCAAAATTAAATATATTTTTTGAAAAATAAGAAGCATCGGGTAGTCAATTGCAATAGCTAATGGCTTGCCAACAGATTATCTAACATTTGTTAAGTTCCTTTTCCCATGGTTAATATAGTTTTAGAAAAAAATGAGAGGGCATTTGCAAGCAATTTGTGGTTTTTCGAGGTTTGTTGATGTGTTGTTGGTTCGTATGTTTTAAAATCACGATCCGTTAAATTAAGCCCATCAATAGATATTGTTGAATGTGGATGGTGTTATATCCGCGTTTGTATCGAAAATCATTTTCTAGATGTCGAGTATCCTTATCTATTAATACGGAGGAGTATCGACTATTTATCTGCTTCAATCATAATTAATAATTTTTGTTAAATAAATGGAAATTTTTTATTGAACCTATATCCTTTCTGGTAATAATGCTTATACAAATATAAGAAATAAAAAATACTATAACAAAATCTGCTTCTGATAACAAATATTTATTTATACATGCATAATATGAGTTATTATTGTGATAAAACAGTAATATCAATCATTTTAAATAATAAGATATGCATAATTTCAACTATTATCTTAATAAAAAGCGAATGAATTTCGAATGCAGATGCTACCATGTTTGTATTTGTGATAAAACAGTAATATCAATCCTCACATTTTGTGTGTCTCCTATCCTCTCAAACTAACACCATCCATTCAATTTAATTTAATAATTAATAGAATCAATGCATCTAAACCAAATGGTTTTGGTAAACACGGAATGACACCTCGTAGAGACAGATGAATGGATCAATTTCACTACTTCTGCAAATAACTAACGTCTTTTGTCCAATAATGCTAATCTTGGACATGTTTGAAAAGACAGATAATGAAAACTGTTTCGAAAGGGTATAACATGCCAGATTACCTGACTTTCCATATATAATAAAAAGATCTGGGCGGAAAAAAACGAAAAAAAGAAAAAATAAAGAAAAGAAGAACATTAACATAATATATTAGTATATAGAGCCATCCAACCTGCTTCTCTCTTCTTCACTATATAAGCTCCCATCTGTTATAATTTTTCTCAGTATCATCATAATATAAAACCAGGCAAAAGTAGCTAAACTTCAACCATCAATGGAAGCTCCAGAAGAAATACTTCATGAAATCTTCATCAAGCTATCAACAAGAGATGTTTTTCGAACATCCATTGTCTCAAGAAAATCATATGATCTTGTTAATGATAAATTCTTCCGAAGCGTCCATTCAAAACACAATCCTTCAATCACCGGCCCAAGCACCCCTCTCTTCATCAAAGATCGCCGTGACAATAATAATAACCTTATCATATCCATATGTTTAGGCCAATCTCATCCTCAGCCTAAATTATATGATATTTTTATCAGCAGCGAAACTCTTAATGGGTATTGGAAAAAAAACCCATGGTACGATAATGATTATAGCATTGGAAACGCATGCAATGGCCTTCTATGCATCATATCTACTGATGAGCAAAGAAAGCAACCTACAATTATCTGTAATCCTATTAACCAAGAGCATGCGATTATTCCTCCTTGTTCTAAATCAGGTTGTATTTCTCATTTTATCGGCATAGGCTATTGCATGAAAGGTGGAAAACATAAACTTGTTGCAATATCAGATGAACAGATTATGGTTTATACGCTAGGCATTGATTGCTCGTGGAGAGAAGTTGGTGTTATTTATGATTATGTACCATTTTTAGGGCCCATATGCATTGGTGGAAGTTTATATTGGATAGTTTTGGAGGTAATAACTTGGAAGAAGTATTTGATGTTATTCGATATTGAGAAAGAGAAAATAAGTACGATAATGAATGTTCCTTCTGCTTTGGACGATTGTCATTTTACAGGAATCCGCCTAATGGAAATTGGACGATAAAACGCTCTCGTAGTTTATGACGATTATGTTGGAATTTGGATGATTAATTATGAAGGTTCTTTTTGGTTAAGAAGGCATTTGATCAAATTTCCTAGAGTGTGTTTAGAAGTGAAGGAGAAGGATGATGATGCATTGGCTGTATTGATCGATGATGTAATGATATCATACATTTATAAAGGCAAGGAAAAAAGGAGATGGAGTTACAAAAGAATTTCTATTTATGAAAACAACTCAAAGAATTGGAAATTGTTCAGTGGTTATAAACCAAGCTTCGTCTCGCTGTAGATGATTATAACCCTGGGAAAATTTAGTGAATTTTGATTATTACCTTTGTAATATTTTTGCCATTTTAAGAGATTTGTGCACAGCATGTTGTTTTGTTTGTGCTAATAGGTTTGCAATTCTTATAATGAACACAGTGTAGTATGTATCTGTAGCCCGTACCCATATGAGACTGTACTTGTTTACACATTAGTTAAGATGATATGTGAAAGGTATAAATATTCGAATCATAGTAATTGGTCAATTAAAATGGAGCACACCCTTTGGTCAGCAGATACTTGCATTTTTATGGTGTTAGAAACACTCCAATGAGCTCTTTAGCAACTCATTATTTGATTGTAGTCAATACTTTATCAACAAATATTTACTTGAATAACAAAAATGCACCTAGGTTGAATCCCTGCATCTTATTTTGTTTTATGGTACTGATTACCTTGAATTGATTAAGAATATCTAAATTCTACCAAACTTCATTAGTTTTTCAAATAGTAGATGTTGATCACAATAATAACATTTGGGTGTAAGATATACATGTTTTTCAAACAGACAATGAAAACGGGATATGGCCTGATAAATCAGCGAAGTCCAAAATTTGGCACAAGCTTAATCTTATTTAAGCAAACTGTTAACGAGAAAAATTGAACGCTAACACCCTGGTGTGTGTAAGAGTTATGTGAAAGCACCACCCATTGGTACAGGAACAGAAATAAGCAGAAAATAGCAGAAAAGTAATGAGACAACAGTCTTATAGTGGTTCGGCTTAAGATTTAGCCTACGTCCACTTTAATCTCCTTTATTGATGATTCAATTACAATTCTTTACAATACACTTCGATTACAACAAACTTTAGGCGAGTAGCTAGAACTTGTATGGAGAAGAAGCTTTCGAATTCATGTTGAATGTGTTCGATCTGCTCCTGAAGTTCGTTGAAGTGTCTTTGATGTTTGGAGAGCTTGAAGTGTTGGTTGAGTTGAGAAAACGGCAGCGTAATGGCATTCCAGAAATGAGCCCCCAAAAGTCCCCTCTTCGCTGGAGTTAAGGCTGTATTTATAGGGAAATCTTGAGCTGAGTCGTAGGTCGTGACCGACCTAGGATAGGTTGTAGGTCGTAGCCGACCTATCTGACATGGCTAACGGCTTAGTAGGGGCGCGCTTGTTCGTTTGGATATACTGGCAAGTCATAGGTCGCAAACGATCTACGATAAAACGGCTTAAGTAGTTGCGGCATAGAGATTTGCCTTTGTTTGCTTAGGTCGTGAGCGACCTATCATAGGTCGTTAACTTGCTATGTCGCTTAACTCACTAGGTCGTTAAGCCGTAGGTTCTCTTAGGTCGGTAGGTCGCTCCCTGTTGGGTCGTTGAGTGTTTAAGCTACTAAGTCGCTAACTCCCTTAAGTCTTTAGGTCGTTAAGTCGCTTGAACCTCTAGGTAGTTAGGTCGCGAAGTACTTGAGCCGTTAGGTCGCTACCTTCTTAAGTCGTTGAGTCGCTCTGTCTTCATTTGACTACTAGGTCGCTTCTGTAGTTAGGTCGTTAGCCTCCTTAGGTCGTTAGGTCGCTACCTTCTTAAGTCGTTGAGTCGCTCTGTCTTCATTTGACTACTAGGTCGCTTCTGTAGTTAGGTCGTTAACCTCCTTAGGTCGTTAGGTCGCAACTTCCTATAGGTCGCTTCACACCTTAGGTCGCATCTTTCCCTCCGAAGTTGGGTCGCTGGGTCGTATGATCAAAAGAGGATTAACACTTTCCCCTCGAAGTACACGCCTAAAAGTTAGGTCGTGTGCTTCGATATCTTTTAACCCGTTCCCTTCTGAGTCGTAAGGTCGTGAGCGACCTAAAGGCTTGGTCAGGTCGCTCGTGTCGTTTCAAGTTCCTCCACTTTAGTGTATAAGTCGCCCACCTTTCTCTTTCTTCTCATTACTTACTCCTTCATCCATTAACGATCTCTCGAGCTTCCAAAGACGATTTCAATCCGACTAATCACCAATTATCCTTAACATTACATTGCGTAAGTGAAATCGCTTTCTACTCAATCCTCGATTATCATTGATTCACGAACACCATCTCTCATCTCTGACCGACTTCCTTACGCCGCGTTTCATCACGAATCTCATTACATCGACTGTTGATGGACTTGAGGTGATTCGATTTGGCTTTAGGCGATTTGCGAGAAGAAGGAGATGGGTTACAGTGCTTTAGGCTAAATGATTTGTGATTTTAGAGGGGATGAGGAGATCGTTAACGGGTTACGGAGTTATGGGGGATGAGACTTGGGTTTGGAAGTTGATGTGTTAATCAGCTTCTCAGTGGAGAGGAAGGCAATTGGTGAAAGGAAACGATGCTTTGGCTCGAGCAGGAGATAGCTCGAGATTCCATTGGAGACGACCTAATGAATCTTAGCGACCCATGAACCTTCGCGACCTAGGACTTAAACGACTATATACTGCCATGAACTATTGGCTTAGGTTGCGACCTATCGAATTAGCGGCTTAATCTCTTGCGGCATAGGGTTTAGGTCGTGGCAGAGCTAGGACTTGAATGATTTGTATTGCTTTGACTTGAGGCCTTTTCCTTCATGTGCCTTACGACCTAGAGAATCAACGACTTAATTTAACTCACAGCATTCCCTTTAGGTCGTGGACGAGCTAACACTTAGACATTTGATGCAGCTTAACTTCCTGCGCCTTAAGCTTTTAGGTCGTGAGCATGTCTGAATGACCTAATACTTAACCAAATTTGCATTACCTTTCCCCGAAGCTCTACGCCTTGAACTCTTTGACTTGAACAATGCGACCTAAGAAAATTTTCCTTGGACATTTGCAAAGCTTTGACAGAACTTGACTGAATTTTCAGTTTGAACAGCGAGAATGAACCGCTTGAAGTTCGAACTGTTTGAACTTCTTTACAGATTACCACTAATGCTAATAACTTGTTAAACACAATATTTGCAGAAAACTGGGACGAATATACTGCCATTGACTGCCCACATCAAATGACAGATTAGTCGATAAAGAATAATCAACTTAAATGAACTGTGCGAATGAAATGCTGTAAATCAACCAATTCAAGTGAAGTATTAAAGCAAAACTAAAATAGTTTGTTTGCATTAACACTACACTTGAGTTTTAAATTAACAAGTCCTGAAATCTCGTAATCGACCAACTGTCAACTAGTTTAATTCCAGTTATGTTTGCTTTCTATTTTTATTAGTTATGCACAACACTTCACACTTTTTAGAAAACGTGCACCTTCACATTTGAACATCTAGTTGATTGTGTAGAACGACTTCTCAACAAGAAGAGGTAATAGTTCAAGCTGGAGAAGCTATTCCTATTCCTGCTCCATTAACTGATTCTCCAGAAAGGACCTAAACTACACTAACATATAAAGTTTTCCGCCAACTGTGCACTCTGTTCGGGATTGCTGAAGCAGATGCCATACTCCCTGAGAAAAGCGACACTGCTGATATACCACCTTCTGGTTTCGTCGCAGTGAATCGTCAAATGTGCATGAGTTGATCTATCCCTCCTTTTAACAACTTTCTTCAGCAACTTCTTCTCCGGCTGGCTATTTCTCCTTTTCAGCTACACCCCAATGGCTATGCCATTCTGATGGGGTTATGTGTGTTATTCAGGAGGACGTTCGATCGTCTTCCGAGCTTTGACGAAATCTGCTACTTATGATCATTTGCCAAAAACAAAGACCATCCCTCCATCACACTTGTGAGAAGTGCCAGGAACCGTAAACTGATCATCGGTCTTCCTGAGAGTGCTCACGGGTTTCTGAGTCAATTTTTCTTCGTTCGCTGTCCTCCTGGATTTTACGCTGTTTGGAGAGAAGGAAGTAAGATTATTTACTTTTACTCCTTCTATTTTCTGAGCTTTACGAAGTCCGAATTGCCAAGTGCTAACTTCGCTTTTACTTTTCAGCGCTTCCTCCTCCTTCTAGAGAACCTGGCCATAAACCAACTTTTGAGAGGCTTATGGCTGTGCCGATCGAGGAAAGAAGCATCAAATTTCTGTTGAAAGAAAAATTTCTACATCAGTTCGGACTTCTTCACTCTTCCCGTTCTACTCAGCCTCATGAAGTGTCTAGTTCCGAGACTGAATTATTAGCTGCCCCCGGTTCTCAAACAGAGACATCAAATGCCCCAGTTTCTGCAGAAGAAACTGCATTGGGAGAACCTGCTGTAGAGGCTACATTGGTGAAGTGCTCTACTCCTATTGATACCATGGGGTCATCCGACATACTTACACCTTTGCCGGTGATTGAAGAAGGAGTTGAAAAAGAAAGCTCCGCTGGTGACGATATTTATGGTGAACTGAGTGACCTGATGATAACCTCACAGGAGCTTTTTAAGGATGACTCAGTTACTACTAAAGTTGCTTCTCCAGCAGTTGAGGCGACATCCGCCTTGCAACAAACTCTGTCAACCCAAGAGATAACGCCAGCTGCAAAGTTGACATTACCCCCAAGCCGAAGAGTGGTTTGTAGCTTGACGCGCATAGTTTACACGCCACACACACTTAGGAATTTATAGCAGTTACACGCACTTAGCTTCTTTACTTTGAAATTTTTTAAGACTTGTCTTTTTCATTTTCAGATTCTCCGATGGGGTGAACTGGATTGTACTATGACAATTTCCAGCGCCATGGAAGCCACAACACTTATGATTATAGGCGCTATCTCACTGCCCCGAGGGAAACAGATGAAGAAAGAGCTGTCAGAAAAGCTCATGAAAGACAAACCTATGAGGAGTGGCAAAGAAGAAGGGATGATGACTCCCATAAAAGGAAATCTTATGACATTAAAGGGAAAGGTCACGTTGCTGAAGATCCAAGCAAACAGACCAAGCTTAGCAAAGAGGAGGCGTCTGCAATTTCTGAAAAGACCGTTGCTCCTAACCCTCTTGACATTCCCTCCGGTTCTCCTACCCTTAAGAAATCTGACATTCAGACAATTATCAACAGGCCTCAATATCAAGTCAAGGATGCTCCTCCTACACTTCAAAGTCGATTTCCAAATTGGTGTTTAAAGGGAGTATGTTTCGACTTAGACTTGGTTCCTATTGATAAGCAGGCTATGCTAAGGAACCTTGATGCCGTTAAGCTTGACATCGAGAGAATGTCTGGATGGCAAAAGCTTGTTGACGAGCTTCAAAGGGTCAATCATATGAATCTCGAAGCCATGTTAACTATGGAGAACGACAAGTCGAAGTGGGATAAAATTTGTAAGCAACATGATACAGAAATGCAGAGCATCGTTGATGATAATGAGAGACTCGAGGCTAAAGTCAAGAAACTTGAAGATGATCTTGCCGATTCCTCCACCTCTTTTACTCAAAAGGAAGAAGTACTTCAAAAGCAAGTACGGGATGCTCATGCCAGTCAACGAGATGCTGAGGCCAGATATGAGGCACAAGAGAAAATTATCGAGAGTTATGGCGCCGATGTTGCTCGGTTGCGAGAAAAAACTAGCTCCCAAGACATTGAGATTGAACTGTTAAAAGCTCGACTTCTTAAAGTTGAAAAAAAGCGGGATGAGGCAGTTGCCGGCCAAGTTGCAGCCATCGCCGAAAAAGAAGCGGCTGAGCAATCACACGAGGCAACGAAGGCCAAAATTAGCTCTACTTTATTTGATTTTCACATCCATAGCGTCTTGGGACGCGGGAGCCTCTCATTTCTGGGACCGACATATGAAATTACTTTGGCCGAAGTGTGGGAAGCGATAATTGACATGTTCGGAGGTGCTGGCTATGCAAAAGCGGATCTTGAGGCGACCTATCTGGATGATGAAGCACGTATTGCCCTTGCCAGGGGAAAAGAACAGCTTGTTAGGGAGCAAGCTGAAGCAGCAGGAGGAGAGCGTTTAGAGAAAGCGACTTTAACTGACCCCGCTCGTCCTTCGGCTTCAGTCGACCCTAATACCATTGGCTCTAGTTCTTATTCTCCATCTCCTGCAAAAGCCGAATTTAAAACCGCAATTACCGAGCCTCCCACTATTCAAGCCGAGGAGAAAACCCAGGATGACACTGAAGCCGAAAACTTTGAAATCGAAGTGACTAAACCGACTTCTCCAGGTAACTTCGATGTTGATCCAAGTCAAGCGGATTACTGGCTTGCTTCACCTGAGTTTGATGAATTTCTCGCTGATTACTTAAGTCTTGATGAACCAATATCTTCTCTTTTTTCGGAGAATACTGATTTTAACTTCTTTTCTTCTATAGCGGAAGTACCGAGAGCTGCGCAAACTTCTCCCATTCTAGCTGTTCCTCCTCCATCCCTTCAAGTCACTCCTGCTTCTCAGCCGGGATCACAGGAAGAACAAATAGGAGCCCTTCAAGGCTTGGACGATCCACTTGCTTTGCAAGAGCAGAAGGTTGGGGAACTTGAAGAAGGCAAGAAGACTTCGGAGTCTTATGATGATGACATGAAGCTATCTGAGCTAATTAGTCCAGGCAGTGAGTCTTCTTCAAAGAAGAAGGGGAAGCGCACAATTACGAAGAAGAAGAAGAAAGTTGCTTCTGCTGGTGAAGACAAAGTAGAAGAAGATCCGGCTACTCCTTCTTCTCCTTCTTCCCCGACCCGTTAGCGCCGGATTCAGAAATTAATCATCAGACCGGGCAAGAGTTCTAAAGGTGGCGGGAAGAAGGAGTAATGAGCTGGACTTTACGCTTCTTATTTTGTTTTTTGCTTTTTGCATGTATTGACCGGAGTTTGTGCGGATACCGGCCTCCGCTTGTTGAAACCTGCATATGTACAAAAATTTCATAGTATGGAATAAAATGGTTCTTTTTACTTGTACAATTTCTTGTTAGTATATGTGTGAACGCATTTATTCCTTGTTTTTGCACAAGTTTCTTTATTTACTTTATATGATATTGTAGTGAGCTCGTGGTATGATGTTTGAGCATTGTTTTTATTAATATAGCTATATGCCCCCATATCATGGCTTACTGCAATATTCTGAAAAGACTTGTACTCTTATTTTAGAGAATAATTCTTCCGTTTTGAGGAAATATTATTCTGCTTTTAATAGAATACGCTTTGTATCGGAGAAGTTTTTTCTTTCTGTTTTCTTTTTAAATAACACTTCTACTTCCAGGGATGATCACTTTTATTTGTTGAAAAGTGGATTCCCCTATGCAGTGAAGCGAGCTTCCAAAGAATGTTTTGATCTATTGGACGTGCCTCGTTAGAGGGCTTTGTTTAGCACTTCATTGTTGAGAGTATAAGCGTGCCTCTGAAGAGGGCTTGTTTGATATGCCTTTGGGAAGGGCTTTTTTGTTGTGCCTCGGGAGAGGGCTCCTCCGAAGAGTTGTGCCTCCGAAGAGGGCTTGTGCCTCCGAAGCAATTTTTTGCCTACGAAGAGGTCATCGTTTGTGTGCCTCCGAAGAGGGCTTGTGCCTCGTTAGAGGGCTTTGGTTTGGCACTTCAAGCTTGGTGAAGTGTGCCTCCGAAGAGGGCTTTTTGGCATTTCAGCTCTGGTGAAATGGGCCTCCGAAGAGAGATTTTTGCACTTCAACTCCGGTGAAATGTGCCTCCGAAGAGGTCTTTTTGGCATTTTAGCTCTGGTGAAGTGGGCCTCCGAAGAGAGATTTTTGCACTTCAACTCCGATGAAATGTGCCTCCGAAGAGGTCTTTTTTGGCATTTCAGCTCTGGTGAAGTGGGCCTCCGAAGAGAGATTTTTGTACTTCAACTCCGGTGAAATGTGCCTCCGAAGAGGTCTTTTTGGCATTTTAGCTCTGGTGAAGTGGGCCTCCGAAGAGAGATTTTTGCACTTCAATTCCGGTGAAATGTGCCTCCGAAGAGGTCTTTTTTGGCATTTTAGCTCTGGTGAAGTGGGCCTCCGAAAAGAGATTTTTGCACTTCAACTCCGGTGAAATGTGCCTCCGAAGAGGTCTTTTTTGGCATTTCAGCTCTGGTGAAGTGGGCCTCCGAAGAGAGATTTTTGCACTTCAACTCCGGTGAAATGTGCCTCCGAAGAGGTCTTTTTGGCATTTCAGCTCTGGTGAAGTGGGCCTCCGAAGAGAGATTTTTGCACTTCAACTCCGGTGAAATGTGCCTCCAAAGAGGTCTTTTTGGTTACGAAGAGGAGCGTTTGGACTCCGAAGAGTAGCACGTGAACTCGGAGGAGTAGCATTTGGACTCCGAAGAGTGGCACGTGAACTCGGAGGAGTAGCATTTGGACTCCGAAGAGTGCTTTTATTGCTTGTGTCCTTCCACCATCTGTTCCTTAGCGATTCGTCGTTATCACTTCAAGTACATGTCCCATTCTTTTATAAGTTGCTTGCTTTTTGCCAGAGAAGTGTACTTTGTTGTTGAGTGAATCCACGGGGAAGACGCAAGCTACTTTACCGGATGTTCATTTGCATAAACGATCGCGATTAGTTAGCAAGGGTCTGGAACCTTCTCGTCAGAAAGGTGCCCACTTTGGTGGAATCATCAACTGTTTGTGTAGTACTTCTTTTGTAAGAGTTGAATTTTGGAACTTTTGTGACTTGACATTTGTTTGTTGAGTGGTTTATAGGAATCGCTGAGCCTTGTGATGTGTTGAATAGGTAAGCTTTGCTTTGATAGCCTGCAATATTAAATCGACATTTTAGCAATATTTTAAAGATACTTGCATATCGAAATGAGACAGGCATTTTAAAGCAGTAAAAGACACAAGATTTTAAAGTTCTTTATTATTGATTCGCACTGATTTCTCAGTGGTTTACAATACAAGAGTTATACATCCATTATTATTTTAAAATTTAAGCAATGCTGTTAAGTAAAAATTGGATGCGAGTGATTGTTGTTCCAGAATCTCGGGATTGAATTTCCATTTCCGCTGGAATCATTGTTTCTGATTCATATGCCAATCAGAATGGAGTGTGGTCAGACGCTGTGTGAGGACCCCCTATGACAACATTAATGACAAGCCTCTCTGATTCCTGCTCTGCACTTTTGTTGCCTGAGCCGTATTGATGGGCAGGAAGTTGTTGCCCCTGAGTAGATGAGGATGGGTCATTCCTGTTTTTCTTGACATATTGTTGAAGTTTATTCTCTTTCAACAGCTCTTCAATCAAATCCTTCAAGTGGCGGCACTCATTAGTGTCATGGCCGGGCTGATTGTGGAACTTACATAATCTTCCACTTTGCATGGCATTTTTCCCAAGTCTCAACTTATGTGGTTTAGGATATTCAACAGTATCCTTAGTTGCAAAGAAAATATTCTCTGGAGTATCAGTCAAGGGAGTGAAATTCGAAGATTTGAAGTGGCGAGTTTTCTTCGCATTTCCCTGCTTTTTCTCGTCCTCATTTTCCCTCTTCTGTCTTCCAGATTCTCCTTTATTAGAAGCCACACTGTTATTCTGGATTTCGGAAACAACTACTTTCGCTGGCGTAGAAAGGCTTTCTAGGCGCATTAATTCGTCGGCCTTCTTATAGAATTTCTCGAGTGAATTTGGCTCCTTTATTTTTAACCATATTCCGAATTCACTTGATTTGTTGATGGCTCGCATCAGGTAAGTCAGGATCATACGGGGTTCTGCATTATCCACTTCGGCTAGGGCTATATAGAAACGGTTCAAGAAAGATCTGATAGATTCTCCGGGAGCTTGTTCAAGGCTAGACAGTGACATTATATCCTTAGCTTTTGAAGCATACAACTTGAACTGATCCTTGAATTTTTGAGTTAAGTCGGAGAATTGATCTACAGACCGAACTGGTAGCTTTTTGAACCAAAGTAGAGCCAATCCTTCCAAGTACACTGGAAAATATCGACATTTAATCTCATCTGATGCTCTTGCACCGGTCATATGCCAGTTGTACTTATATAGGAAATGATTAGGGTCAGTTGTTCCCCTATAGGCCGGGATAGTAGGAGGTACAAATTTCCTTGGAAATTCTGCTTTTAGGATCCTTTTAGTAAACGGAGTCTTGCTTGGAGAAAATCCCCAGTCGCTCTCATTTTCTTCCCTCTGCATGCTCTCTTTCATAATTCGATGAACCATCCCTGATAGGTATTCCTCATTGTGCAGAGGCATCGCCGGGCAAGCGTCAGCTATTCTTTCGGAAGTTTGCTTGGGAAAATGTTCACGAAAAGTTGGTTGCGGCCTTGAACCTTCAACTTGGAAAGGTGGCATTTCGGCGGTGCCTGTTGCTCTTTGAGGAATTCCTTTCTCTTGGAAATTATGAGCATCTTCGGCAAAGGTTGGTTCAGCATTTTCTGGTTGTCGATTTGCCCCAAGCAGAGCGTTTAATCTATCCATCATCAAAGCGTTTTGAGTTCAATTTGTTGGTATAATCCTGACACTACATCGTCTAATTCAGCCCTTGTGACTCCAACGGTAGGAGTTTCCTGGTTTGCTGTTGGGGAAGCGGAGGTCCCCTCATGAGCATTTTTGGATCTGGTAGATCTACTCTTTCTTCCAGGAGCCATGATTTCAGATAAACTTCTGGTCTTTAGAGAGATTCTTTCAACAAATCTTTGCGAAGCAATGGTGAAAATATCCCTGAGTTGGGTTCTCAGTGAAAGCACCAAAATGTTAAAGAGAAAAATTAAACGCTAACACCCTGGTGTGTGTAAGAGTTATGTGAAAGCACCACCCGTTGGTACGGGAACAGAAATAAGCAGAAAATAGTAGAAAAGTAATGAGACAACAGTCTTATAGTGGTTCGGCTTAAGATTTAGCCTACGTCCACTTTAATCTCCTTTATTGATGATTCAATTACAATTCTTTACAATACACTTCAATTACAACAAACTTTAGGCGAGTAGCTAGAACTTGTATGGAGAAGAAGCTTTCGAATTCATGTTGAATGTGTTCGATCTCCTCCTGAAGTTCGTTGAAGTGTCTTCGATGTTTGGAGAGCTTGAAGTGTTGGTTGAGTTGAGAAAACGGCAGCGTAATGGCGTTCCAGAAATGAGCCCCCAAAAGTCCACTCTTCGCTGGAGTTAAGGTTGTATTTATAGGGAAATCTTGAGCTGAGTCGTAGGTCGTGACCGACCTAGGATAGGTCGTAGGTCGTAGCCGACCTATCTGACATGGCTAACGGCTTAGCAGGGGTGCGCTTGTTCGTTTGGATATACTGGCAAGTCATAGGTCGCAAACGATCTACGATAAAACAGCTTAAGTAGTTGCGGCATAGAGATTTGCCTTTGTTTGCTTAGGTCGCGAGCGACCTATCATAGGTCGTTAACTTGCTATGTTGCTTAACTCACTAGGTCGTTAAGCCGTAGGTTCTCTTAGGTCGGTAGGTCGCTCCCTGTTGGGTCGTTGAGTGTTTAAGCTACTAAGTCGCTAACTCCCTTAAGTCTTTAGGTCGTTAAGTCGCTTGAACCTCTAGGTAGTTAGGTCGCGAAGTACTTGAGCCATTAGGTCGCTACCTTCTTAAGTCGTTTAGTCGCTCTGTCTTCATTTGACTACTAGGTCGCTTCTGTAGTTAGGTCGTTAGCCTCCTTAGGTTGTTAGGTCGCTACCTTCTTAAGTCGTTGAGTCGCTCTGTCTTTATTTGACTACTAGGTCGCTTCTGTAGTTAGGTCGTTAGCCTCCTTAGGTCGTTAGGTCGCAACTTCCTATAGGTCGCTTCACACCTTAGGTCGCTGCTTTCCCTCCGAAGTTGGGTCGCTGGGTCGTATGATCAAAAGAGGATTAACACAAACCATGTATAAAAATTTTCATACTGCGTTGTAGATCAGCCTTATATTCACCAACAGGCCTTTTCTAAGTGGTACGTCATAGAATACATAGTTTAAATGGTTTAATAGTCAAACAATTAAACATATATTGTGCAATTCAAACAATCCAACTAAGATTTTAGAAAGAACAAGAAATAGTAAAATTTTAGTTTAAGCTATTTTCCACTAAAGAATCAGTTATGTAAATGTAAGCTTTAAAAAATAAGCTGGAGGAATAAATAGTTATGTTATGTAAATTTTGATTCAGTAAGCTGAAAGAAAAATAAATAATAGTCTGATATTTATTTGATATTTTCAGAAGGTTATTTATCCATTTACAAGGATGCCTCAGTTTTTAACTAATTTATTATTTTTATTAAAGTTTAGTACCCCTTCATCTATTTGGAGATAACACCTGGAGGAAACATGTAAATCCTTAAAGAGGCAAAAAATATTTTTATTCTAAATAGTAAGAAATTGTTTAATGGGTTTTATTACCTATTTTGGGATGATTTATTTGGAGGAGATACAGACAATAATTTGCAGCTATATCTAAGCTAAATTGTTATGTATAGAATTCTGAAATTTTGTAGTATATTTACATTTCACATATATACATTGTGCACTTCTATATGAATATCAGGTGTAGGATTGGTTCTGTATCTTAATGAATGGATACACATTAATAAATATGTTCAAGCTCTATATTTTTGTTGTGTAGGAAAAACCAATTGACTTTCAAGAAATGCATCTATGTAAAGAGGAATGACAAGGTAATATGAAGATAGCATGTATTTTGATGGGAAAAGTGTCAATTGCTACATAAAAAATGTTGGGGAATTTTGCGGTTCGAGACAAATTTGATGGAGATTGTGAAGAAGATAATGCTGTACTTCCGACTTCAAGGATCTATGGAATAGATTCTTTCAGACAATAGTTCAACCCACCAGGTACAAACGGGTTATCGAACTATCGACTTTCAGGATTCAGTGAAGTCCTATAACAGCGAAATCGGATTCAAAGTTTGTATGCCTTTGATCCAACCAAGAACACTTTAGCAATGGTTTCTGATGATGCAATCTGTATAGAATAGAAAGAAGAGGAAGAAGAGAGCAATTCTGTGACGTTTTTCTGAGTTTGCAACACCTCGGAGGCGTCACAAAAACAGAGTAATGGCGACGGAGTTCTGGCGTCGCAAAACTGCACTGTGAGGTAGAAGAAGAGGATTCAGAAAAATTAGTTTTTTGTAATGTTTCTGGGCGTTGCTATTTATAGATGTGAAGACGTGTCTATTCGTGAAGTGTCACAACCGTTTGCAACGGTTCGCAACTGTTACGAACGGATTCAATTTAAACGTCGCGTCCATTCATATTTTGCAACGTTCAGAAAACCGTTGCAATTTCCCGCCCTATATTCAATTTCAGAAATTCGGTGTTGGTTCCTTAATGGGCTGAAATCTGGCCCGTTACTGTTTATAGATGATCCAAATATATTTTCGGATCCGAACCCGAAAAACGTCCCATCCCGGTTCGGACGGACAGCGGCGGCGCGCATGTGGTGTTGCATGACTTCTCTCCTCACAACAAAGCAAACATGTGGGAGCCCCAAGGCCCTTATACCCACATGAAAAAACTTTATTTATACAAATATATTGTATAAGTTTCTATCATGTGGGACTAACTTCTCTTCTTCCTCTTTACTTCTTCTCTTCCAAATCAAAACCCAAAGCCCCAATAAAATGTTTGAAAATTTTACAACAATCTCCCCCAATTTTCAAAATAAGAAAAAATTAATAAATAGGATGGTTGCATCACTAGAGTGACTTCCTACATACCCAAGTGGGATCAAGCCTATGTAGTTCTAAGATCAAGTTTTGCATCATCGTGAAAACCAATACATAAATGAAAGGTATCTTTTGGATTTGAACCTTTACTTAGTGTAAATCATTCAAGGCCTTATCGAGATTCTATGGTGAACGAATCTGGAACCAAGTATCCCTAATGATAAAACCAGAACAATCACATATGTTGATTTCCTTAGGTAAAGTGTTTTGTATTGCTCAGCACGTTAATGGCCATGTGCTCAAATCCAAGTTCATGAGTCTACTTAGAAAGCGGTCTTACTTTCCTAAGAAACAGCCTGATTTCCATACTCATATAGGTAAGTCTCTTAAGGTGTTTCTGCGATTCACCTTTTAAGGTTTCTAGACTTATTAAGGATATATATCCATCCTTTGTTCTTGCAGAATCCAACACTAAATAATATGGGATTATCGATTTAGTGTTCCATAATCATTCTCTTAACTTGTTGGTATCTATTGAACTTTGTCTATCCTTTTCAAGACATAAGTTGGGTTTCTGTTAAGGATGATCAACCTTCATTCACAGACCTTAGTCCCATTTCTTGTGACTTTATAGAAACCATTTCCTTTGGAAGACTCTTTGTAAGTTGATCAACCAAGTTTTTCTTCGTTTCTATGTAGTCAACAGTTATAACTCCTCTTTTGAGTAACTATCTCACCATTTGATGTCTTAGACTCACATGTCTAGACTTTCCATTATATGTCTTATTAGACACATTGTATATCGTTGCTTGATTGTCACAGTTAATCAAGACTGCTAAAGATGGCTTCTTCCATAAAGGTATTTCCATTAATAAATTCTTAAGTCATTCCGCTTCTTTACATGCATCTGCTAATGCAATCAATTCTGACAACATTGTTGAGTCATAAATACAGGTCTGCTTCTTGGAAGCCCAAGACACAGCAGCGCCTCCTAATGTAAAGATCCATCCAGTAGTAGACTTGGATTTGGATTCTACATTGTTCCAGGTTGCATCACTATATCCTTCTATTACAGCAGGATATCCTTTATAAGATAAACCATATTCAATGGTTCCTTTCAAATAAGCTAAAACTCTAGAAATAGCTTTCCAATGTTCGAAACCTGGATTACTCGTAAATCGACATAATACACTTATAGCATGTGCGATGTCTGGTCTAGTGCAATGCATAGCATACATAAGACTTCCAATAACACTGGAATACTCTAGTTGAGAGATAGTACGTCCAGTGTTCTTTTCTAATTTAATACTAGGATCTAAAGGAGTTGGTGCTGGTTTGTCATCGTAATGACCATACTTTTGTAGGAATTTCTCTATGTAATGAGATTGAGTTAGTAATAACTCCCCCTCTTTCCTAATAATTTGAATTCCCAAAATTACATCAGCCTCTCCTAGATCTTTCATATCGAATTTAGAAGACAGAAACTTTTTAGTTTCATTCACACATGATATATTGGAACCAAATATTAGCATGTCATCAATGTATAAACATATTATAACACTACCGTTGTTATCCGATTTGCTATAAATACATTTATCAGCATCATTAACAATGAATCCATATGACAGTGCAACTTTATTGAGTTTCTCATGCCATTGCATGAGAGCTTGCTTCAGGCCATAAAGAGATTTCACTAATTTGCAAACTTTCTTTTCTTGGCATAGGGTTTTGAAACCTTCAGATTGTTCTATATATATCTCTTCTTCTAAATCTCCATTTAGAAAAGCAGTCTTTACATCCATTTGATGTATGACTAATTTATGAATTGATGCAAGTGCAATTAAACAGCGTATTGAAGATATGCGAGCAACTAGAGCATATGTATCAAAGTAATCTACTCCATGTCTTTGCTTATATCCCTTAGCAACTAATCTGGCTTTAAACTTATCAATGGATCCATTTGTATTCAACTTTTTCTTGAATATCCATTTACATCCTATAGGTTTAGCACCAGAAGGTAAATCAGTTAAAACCCAAGCTTGGTTTAACAGTATGGAATTCAATTCATCATTGACAGCTTCTTTCTAGAAATTGGAATCTCTGGAACTCATAGCCTCAAAATAAGTTTTGAGATCGTCATCGACGTTCATTACATATTTAGTCATATTAAGGACTTCGTCCTTACTGCCTTCTACATATATACATTGTGCACTTCTATATGAATATCAGGTGTAGGATTGGTTCTGTATCTTAATGAATGGATACACATTAATAAATATGTTCAAGCTCTATATTTTTGTTGTGTAGGAAAAACCAATTGACTTTCAAGAAATGCATCCATGTAAAGAGGAATGACAAGGTAATATGAAGATAGCATGTATTTTGATGGGAAAAGTGTCAATTGCTACATAAAAAATGTTGGGGAATTTTGCGGTTTGAGGCAAATTTGATGGCGATTGTGAAGAAGATAATGCTGTACTTCCGACTTCAAGGATCTATGGAATAGATTCTTTCAAACAATAGTTCAACCCACCAGGTACAAACGGGTTATCGAACTATCGACTTTTAGGATTCAATGAAGTCCTATAACAGCGAAATCGGATTCAAAGTTTGTACTCCTTTGATCCGACCAAGAACACTTTAGCAATGGTTTCTGATGATGCAATCTGTATAGAATAGAAAGAAGAGGAAGAAGAGAGCAATTCTGTGACGTTTTTCTGAGTTTGCAACAGCTCGGAGGCGTCACAAAAATAGAGTAATGGCGACGGAGTTCTGGCGTCGTAAAACTGCACTGTGAGAAAGAAGAAGAGGATTCAGAAAAATTAGTTTTTTGTAATGTTTCTGGGCGTTGTTATTTATAGATGTGAAGCGGTGTCTATTCGTGAAGTGTCACAACCGTTTGCAACGGTTCGCAACTGTTACGAACAGATTCAATTTAAACGCCGCGTCCATTCATATTTTGCAACGTTCAGAAAACCGTTGCAATTTCCCGCCCTATATTCAATTTTAGAAATTCGGTGTTGGTTTCTTAATGGGCTGAAATCTGGCCCATTACTGTTTATAGATGATCCAAAAATATTTTCGGATCCGAACCCGAAAAACGTCCCGTCCCGATTCGGACGGACGGACGGCGGCGGCGCGCGTGTGGTGTTGCATGACTTTTTTCCTCACAACAAAGCAAACATGTGGGAGCCCCAAGGCCCCAACATCCACATGAAAAAACTTTATATATACAAATATATTGTATAAGTTTCTATCATGTGGGACTAACTTCTCTTCTTCCTCTTTACTTTTTCTCTTCCAAATCAAAACCCAAAGCCGCAATAAAATGTTTGAAAATTTTACAACAATCTCCCCCAATTTTCAAAATAAGAAAAAATTAATAAATAGGATGGCTGCATCACTAGAGTGACTTCCTACATACCCAAGTGGGATCAAGCCTATGTAGTTCTAAGATCAAGTTTTGCATCATCATGAAAACCAACACATAAATGAAAGGTATCTTTTGGATTTGAACCTTTACTTAGTGTAAATCATTCAAGGCCTTATCGAGATTCTATGGTGAACAAATCTTGAACCAAGTATCCATAATGATAAAACCGGAACAATCACACATGTTGATTTCCTTAGGTAAAGTGTTCTGTATTGCTCAGCACGTTAATGGCCATATGCTCAAATCCTGGTTCATGAGTCAACTTAGAAAGCGGTCTTACTTTCTTAAGAAACGGCCTGATTTCCATACTCATATAGGTAAGTCTCTTAAGGTGTTTCTACGATTCACCTTTTAAGGTTTCTAGACTTATTAAGGATATATATCCATCCTTTGTTCTTGCAGAATCCAACACTAAATAATATGGGATTATCGATTTAGTGTTCCATAATCATTCTCTTAACTTGTTGGTATCCATTGAACTTTGTCTATCCTTTCAAGACATAAGTTGGGTTTCTGTTAAGGATGATCAACCTTCATTCACGAACCTTAGTCCCATTTCTTGTGACTTTATAGAAACCATTGCCTTTGGAAGACTCTTTGTAAGTGGATCAGCCAAGTTTTTCTTCGTTTCTATGTAGTCAACAGTTATAACTCCTCTTTTGAGTAACTGTATCACCATTTGATGTCTTAGACTCACATGTCTAGACTTTCCATTATATGTCTTATTAGACACATTGTATATCGTTGCTTGATTGTCACAGTTAATCAAGACTGCTAGAGATGGCTTCTTCCATAAAGGGATTTCCATTACTAAATTCCTAAGCCATTCCGCTTCTTTACATGCATCTGCTAATGAAATCAATTCTGACAACATTGTTGAGTTAGAAATACAGGTCTGCTTCTTGGAAGCCCAAGACACAGCAGCGCCTCCTAATGTAAAGATCCATCCAGTAGTAGACTTGGATTTTGATTCTACATTGTTCTAGGTTGCATCAGTATATCCTTCTATTACAGCAGGATATCCTTTATAAGATAAACCATATTCAATGGTTCCTTTCAAATAAGCTAAAACTCTAGAAATAGCTTTCCAATGTTCGAAACCTGGATTACTCGTAAATTGACATAATACACTTATAGCATGTGTGATGTCTGGTCTAGTGCAATGCATAGCATACATAAGACTCCCAATAACACTGGAATACTCTAGTTGAGAGATAGTATGTCCAGTGTTCTTTTCTAATTTAATACTAGGATCTAAAGGAGTTGGTGCTGGTTTGTCATCGTAATGACCATACTTTTGTAGGAATTTCTCTATGTAATGAGATTGAGTTAGTAATAACTCCCCCTCTTTCCTAATAATTTTAATTCCCAAAATTACATCAGCCTCTCATAGATCTTTCATATCGAATTTAGAAGACATAAACTTTTTAGTTTCATTCACACATGATATATTGGAACCAAATATTAGCATGTCATCAACGTATAAACATATTATAACACTACCGTTGTTATCCGATTTGCTATAAATACATTTATCAGCATCATTAACAATGAATCCATATGACAGTGCAACTTTATCAAATTTCTCATGCCATTGCATGAGAGCTTGCTTCAGGCCATAAAGAGATTTCACTAATTTGCAAACTTTCTTTTCTTAGCCTGGGATTTTGAAACCTTCAGGTTCTTCCATATATATCTCTTCTTCTAAATCTCCATTTAGAAAAGCAGTCTTTACATCCATTTGATGTATGACTAATTTATGAATTGATGCAAGTGCAATTAAACAGCGTATTGAAGATATGCGAGCAACTGGAGCATATGTATCAAAGTAATCTACTCCATGTCTTTGCTTATATCCCTTAGCAACTAATCTGGCTTTAAACTTATCAATGGATCCATTTGTATTCAACTTTTTCTTGAATATCCATTTACATCCTATAGGTTTAGCACCAGAAGGTAAACCAGTTAAAACCCAAGTTTGGTTTAACAGTATGGAATTCATTTCATCATTGATAGCTTCTTTCTAGAAATTGGAATCTCTGGAACTCATAGCCTCAGAATAAGTTTTGGGATCGTCATCGACGTTCATTACATATTTAGTCATATTAAGGACTTCGTCCTTACTGCCTTCTACAAGATATGTAATGAAATCAGGACCATAGTCCTTCTCTATTCTCGCTCTTTTACTTCTCCGTTGTTCAGTACTATTATCTGGTACTGATACTTCCTTGCTGTTTTGAGCAGGAGCATAATCATCGTCATTGATATCATTAGCCATACTAGGTTCTTGACTAGATGATCTCAATGGGATCTCAACAGCTTGATTTTCAAAAAATTCTACATCTACAGATTCTATAACTTCTAGGGTGTCAAGAATAAGGAATCTATAAGTTATACTATTAAGTGAATATCCTATGAAAACACATTTAAATGCTCTATTTCCTATATCTACACATTCTATAACTTCTGGACTAGATGATCTACACATTTAAATGCTCTATTTCCTATATCTACACATTCTATAACTTCTGGACTAGATGATCTCAATGGGATCTCAACAGCTTGATTTTCAAAAAATTCTACATCTACAGATTCTATAACTTCTAGGGTGTCAAGAATAAGGAATCTATAAGTTATACTATTAAGTGAATATCCTATGAAAACACATTTAAATTTTTTGTTGAACCTATAACCTATATCTCAACAGCTTGATTTTCAAAAAATTCTACATCTACAGATTCTATAACTTCTAGGGTGTCAAGAATAAGGAATCTATAAGTTATACTATTAAGTGAATATCCTATGAAAACACATTTAAATGCTCTATTTCCTAACTTTGGTCGTTTAGGGTCTGGTTTTCTAACATATGCTAAGCAACCCTAAACTTTAAGTTTAGTTAGGTTAGGTTTTCTATTAAACCATAATTCATAAGGGGAAATATTATTCTTTTTAAGTGGTACTCTATTTAAAATATAACATGTAGATAACATAGCATCACCCCATAGGTTATAAGGTAAATTAGAACTTATGAGCATGGCATTAACCATTTTTACTAAGGTTCTATTTTTCCTTTCAGCAACACCATTTTGTTGTGGTGTATATGGGGCAGTACATTGGTGAACTATACCTTGTTGTTTACAAAACAAGGTGAATTCATTTGAGAAATATTCACCACCACGATCTGAATGTAATATTTTAATTTTAACTCCTAATTTTGTTTCGACCTCTGCTTTGTAAATTTTGAATTTATCAAAAGCCTCATCTTTAGTTTTCATTAGATATATATATACATATCTAGTATAATCATCAATGAATGTTATATAGTATTGGTTACCACCATAGGTGATATGACTTTTTAAGTCACCCACATCACTATATACCAAATCAAGCAAACCAGTTTTCCTTTCTACGGATTTAAAGGATTTTCGGTGTATTTTTGCTTGAACACATATTTCACATTTAGAGATGGTATCGAAATCACAATCAGAAATTAATCCTAATTTATGCATATTTCTAATGGAATTATAATTAACATGTCCTAATCTACCATGCCATAAATTAATAGAATCAACTATATAAATATAAGATTTCTTTATTAGATTCAACTTAATCATGTCGTTACAAGAGTATCCTTGTCCAATGAATCTACCATTCTTAGACAACACTAGCTTATCAGACTCATACACCATCTTGAATCCTCCTTTGTTAAGAAGGTATCTAGAGACCAAATTCTTACACATATCAGGTACATAAAATACATTTACTAATGTAAGAACTTTTCCAGAGGTGAAAGTAAGTTCTATAGTGCCTTTTCCCCAAAACTTTGCTTGGAACCTTATTTGCTCCAGTAACTTCGTCGGCTACTCCTTTATTTTCTTCGTAACTTTTAAACAGATTACGGTCTTTGCAAATGTTAATGGTTGCTCCAGTATCGAACCACCAATCATTATCATTGCCGTTAACGGAGTTCGCCTCTTGCACTACAGCCACAAGCGAGTCTTCGACCATATTCACTTTTTGTTGTTTCTTCCGTAGACGGTAGTCTCGGGCATAGTGGCCGGGCTTGTTACAAAAATAACAAGCACCTTTCTTTTTGTTGTTGGTTTTGGAATGATTTTTCTTCTTAAAATATATCTCATTCTTTGGCTTTAACTTATCAGTAATTTCAATATTATTTACCTTAGAATGGGACTCAGTTTGCGGATTATCATCTAGATCGCGTTTGCGAGAGTCTTCTTCAATACGAAGATGACGCTATAAACTGTCTAAATTATAATCCGTTTTCGCATGCTTCATCTTTTTCTTATAATCATTCCAACTATGCGAAAGTCTAGAAATTATAACTCCAACAACAAAAGATTCAGGGAGATCAATTCCAGCATCTTTAAGTTGATTCACTATCAGTAAGATTTCGCTTACTTGTCCAATTATGGACTTATTGGTGACCATTTTGAAATCCATAAAATTGGAAATAAGAAACTTTTTATTACTTGCCTTCGATATGCGGTACTTATTCTCCAGTGCGGTCCAGAGTGCCTTCGCTATTTCCAAGGTCCTATGAGCATTGTAGACTGGGGTAGATAGCGCATTCAGAATATGGCCTCTGCATAGAAAATCATCCTCTTTGCGCTTTGCACGTTTAGCCTTTAGAGCAGCATCATCCTTATCAGTTTCCTCCGGGATTTCTTCCAAGTCATCTTCCAAAATGTAGAACAATTTGACGGTGACCAAGAAAAATTTCATCGTCTCTTGCCAACGAGTGAAATTGTCGCCATCAAAACGCTCTAATCGCCATGGTTAAAAAATATTGTCTGAAATTTGGTGGGGAATTTTGCGGTTCGAGACAAATTTGATGGAGATTGTGAAGAAGATAATGCTGTATTTCCAACTTCAAGGATCTATGGAATAGATTCTTTCAGACAATAGTTCAACCCACCAGGTACAAACGGGTTATCGAACTATCGACTTTCAGGATTCAATGAAGTCCTATAACAGCGAAATCGGATTCAAAGTTTGTACGCCTTTGATCCGACCAAGAACACTTTAGCAATGGTTTCTGATGATGCAATTTATATAGAATAGAAAGAAGAGAAAGAAGAGAAAGAAGAGAGCAATTATGTGATGTTTTTTTGAGTTTGCAACACCTCGGAGGCGTCAAAAAAACAGAGTAATGGCGACGGAGTTCTGGCGTCGCAAAACTGCACTGTGAGGTAGAAGAAGAGGATTCAAAAAAATTAGTTTTTTTGTAATGTTTCCGGGCGTTGCTACTTATAGATGTGAAGAGGTGTCTATTCGTGAAGTCTCACAACCGTTTGCAACGGTTCGCAACTGTTACGAACAGATTCAATTTAAACGTCGGGTCCATTCATATTTTGCAACGTTCAAAAAACCGTTGCAATTTCCTGCCCTATATTCAATTTTAGAAATTCGGTTTTGGTTTCTTAACGGGCTGAAATCCGGCCCATTACTGTTTATAGATGATCCAAAAATATTTTCGGATCCGAACCCGAAAAACGTACCCGTCCCGGCCCGGTTCGGTTCGGTCGGATGGACGAACGGCGGCGGCGCGCGTGTGGTGTTGCATGACTTTTCTCCTCACAACAAAGCAAACATGTTGGAGCCCCAAGGCCCCAACATCCACATGAAAAAACTTTATTTATACAAATATATTGTATAAGTTTCTATCATGTGGGACTAACTTCTCTTCTTCCTCTTTACTTCTTCTCTTCCAAATCAAAACCCAAAGCCCCAATAAAATGTTTGAAAATTTTACAACAAAAAAGCATATTTGCTGTGGTATTTAATCATTGCTTAATATCTGTTCCACATACAACTTTTGGTGGTCTAGATTTCTTATACAAATGTAATTTTTAGGTTTACTTTGTTTTATACTACATACAATAGCTTCAAATTACATATACTTCATGTGTTTCAGGTTTTCGGATGACAAACATTAATCAGTATGACAGTATTTTGTAAATGATTGTTTGGATTTAGGTATAATTTTGTTTTGTTTACTGTTTATGTTAGAATTTTTGGTCTATTGGCGATCATGTTTTTCTATGTGATATGTAGTGTTTTGAACTAGCCTATCAAGTAATATTTAGCTCCATAAGAAATAATTATACAACACAAGAAGTGGAGTATATCATGCATAGCTTCGTTACAAAATAACATGTAAGCTTTAGCTTAAGCTCTAGGTCCATATGAGGATCTTGAATCCACTTCACGCGCTTGAAGATCCTCTTGGCATGTGATGTTTGTAAACGTTTACAATGATGCTCATGCTCTTATAGTAGACATGACATAATAGAAAGCATTGACTGAAAGATTCTTTAATTTTGATGCCTCATATTTGCAGTTGCATATATATGAATGCCCAGAGACCTAACAAAGTGCTTAGAGGTTGAATTTTCCTATGTATACTTATTTCATGTTTTCAGCAAATCACGCGACTCCAACTAATTATATGTTTAATCATCTATCGTCACAGCTTCTAAACATTTTGTTAACTAGATATGAATGTTCAACACTTGTTTACTACTTTGAGTAAATATGGTGGATGGAAAACTGTTTACACCAGAATATGGCGCAAACACCGAGGAGATTGAAGAAGAGAATAAATTGAAGAATAGTAAATGAAAATAAAGTAAAAATGATGCACATAGAGTTAATAGTTATTCGACCAACTGATGCCTACGTCCACTTAGTGTTTCTATTGATTATATTGTTGTTTACAACTATTGTTCTTACAGATCGGTATGGATCCTCGGGATTACAAGAGAATTATGGGAAAATTCATAAACAAGCACTTAAAATGACCTCCTAACCTCCTATTTATAGTTTTAGATCATCGAGAATTGCTCCTTCACAATGTTTGCTATGTTCTCTACGTTCAGCAGCAGTTAAGCTCGAGAAAACGTGACTATGTCAGCAAATATTATGGATCAGTGCTGATGCATAAGATTGCCTTATGGACCTCTTCAATTGCATTGTTCAGATGTGACTTGATTTTAGCTTCTGTTTCCCATCTTGATTGCCCTGTCAGAAACTTGTTTTTGGATCAACAAGCTGGATCGGTGGTGGAATGGAATTCCTAACTTAAGGTGCTTGAGACACTCGATAGCAAATAACTTGCAAATGATCCTAAGAATCTTGGAATAGATTGTCGTCACTTTGATGGGTTGAAGTTTGTTGAACTTCAGGACGACTTGGCACTTGCCTTGGAGTCTTGTTCGCATTGGTTTCTAGGATTGTAAGCTATCTCTCCAGGCTCTTTGTGTTGATAATTTCTAAGTTTGACTCATCAAGTTCGTCCCAATTCTGCCTAGTCAAAAGGCTAGATAACATTTGCTCCCCAAAAAATATCTTGTTTCCAACACGTTCTGCTTTGAATCGAGACAAGTTTGGATTGTCACTACGAATTCCAACCCATGGTTCGAATGGTTGTCAAAATTTCTACAGACCATTTTGCTGAAATGTAGTGCCTTTGGTTGTTTGTTGCAACGCTTCACTTGGTTTGTGTTTGTTGATGTATGTTATTATAAGAACTTGAATTTGCTTTCATAGTTCGTTATTTCAAATTCAATAGTTCTAGGAAAATTCCTTTTCTGGACCTTATAGGTTTAAATCTGCTGCTCTTCGGTTCTGATTGCTAGGTGTTGAGTATGTACACACACAAAGATTATTTGCTAAGTTCCAATGCACAAGCACATATGCACACACACATATGCACATCCCTTTCTTTTTCCTTTATATATATATATATATATATATATATATATATGGTTCAGTACTGATCCATAATGATGGATCAGTACCAATCCAGCACTTGAAAATAGGTGAGATAATTGCCTATTTTGTTGGGTTCGAGGGCAATATAGCTCGATCCAACACTTGTATTTTCCTCACTTTGTTGTCGTTTGAACCTTCGAGCTTCCTTTCGTCATTAGAACTTCCTGCCTTCAAATTAAAGCTCGTGTCTCCATCGCTTGATTTCTAGCACAAATGCCACCGTTAGCCACATGCCATGACTCAGCATCGCCTTGACCCAGTAGGATTGAACCTGATCCATCACAAGAGTTTGAATCATCGCCTGAATCGACCACCGTCTTTGAGACTTGAAGCTTTAGTAAGTGGCGGTTGGCAATTGGCATGGGTGAATTGCACGTCACTGGCCATACTTGGATTCGGGTGGAGGAAGTGAAAGAGGCCATAATTCACTCAAGGGTATGGATGGGTACTGATCCAACCCGTGGTGAATTCTTGGCCTTGAGCTTGCTTCATGAGCTTGAAGGCCAACCTCTCAAGTCCTACCAAATGCTATCTCCCAAATTGCAGGGTGTTTTCAATGTGCAGTCAATGACGTGAAGCCTATCGGAATAGTCAGTTATGATGATAACTTCGGATAATATCCTGACTTTCAAATGAACCGTTGTACAACATCGGATACTGACATTGCACGACACTGTAAGTTGCATCACACCACACTGGGCTTTTATTGTAGCATAGGGGCGCAATCTTTTGATCTTTATGATACAACTTGTATGTTGAGTTTTGATAACAATGGGTCATCCACATTCCGAGTGACTTTCCACTTTGGCCGCAGGCCCATCAACTTCCAAATATGCCGAATTTGATTCCGATTCAAGTATGACAACAACTCCTTCTACACGACACACTCTAACGCCATTTTACCCCACCTACAAATCAATAAGTTGTACAGCCTCTCCCAAAGGTTCCACTTGAACCTGTATAGGGTCCTGATGTTGATGCTGCTTCGGATACCCTCGATGATGCTGAAATATTGGATGATCCCATAAACTCGGTTGCTTCAAAAATCATAAAGGGATCACTTAAGAGGATTCGTTAACAACATGGCATCCCATTCGAAGACGTGTTGGTCCCCATACGCCACCAATGGACACATCACTCTCCAGTTGGGTATACCACATGCAATCGATATATGTGCTTAGAGGGGTGTGTCCCACCATTCAATCAATTCATCTAACCGATTCTGCATTTCTTGAGGCTGGCTCCAGCTCAGCTGCACCCTAATAGTTATGCTTTTCTACAAAACGTGTTTATTATCTTTGCTCTCCATTTAAATCGAGTTCCCAGTAACGAAGAGATCCAATACCTGTATAACTTCAAACATCGCAAGGGAAATCCTTCCCTCGCTTTTTTGGAACTGTCCAAGGGGCGTAGAATAGTGACTGGCACTTGGAATAAGTCAGTTGCTTCAAAAATGAATTTTTCTTAGTACGCTATCCGTTTGGATTCGCACAGCGGTGGCTATCCAGGGTAAGCTTTGCCCTCATTCTTCTCATTTGAGATCACTTCTCAGTTTTGTTTGTTTAAATTGTCTTCTTTTGTTCTTTTAGATGTGTCAAACAGGCCTAGTAGTGCAGCCTCGGCATAGACTCTCAAGCTGCTTCATAATGTTCCAGATGTAGACAGGGAGGCTAGGACATTGTTCACCGATGAGAATCTATGGGCACATAACTTGTTAAAAGCAGGCTGTAGCGTTGGTCAAATCCTGGCCGCCTCACATAGTTATGAAGGATGACACTCCGTCCGAGAATGATGGTGAGGACCCAGTGGTGCCCCTAGTTCCAAGTCTTGCAATTGGAACTAAAGAGGTGCAGGAGTACATTGAAGAAGGCAAGGGCGACGGAGCTGGCCACGATGACGTTTACATGGGTCTTAAGTCCCTTTATAATAAAGGCGGTGATGACCGAGGTTTCCTTTTAAAGCAGCGTCCTAAGATCAGGATCCTTTCCATGTAGTATATGATATGACCACCACCGACCATGGTGGTGGAAGAGACATCTGTCCAACCTTCGGAGGATACCTATGAAAATTTTAGGCCAATTCTATTCGGTCTAGATAACATGAGCCTAGGGTGTCTTGACTCCCCTATTAATCTACAGAGTGACTTGCCAGTATTTGTGCAAGGGAGATCACTTCTGTCAGCAAAGTTCAAGCCCATGGTCCATCGAGGGGACACTAGGACACACACACATACAATACTTTGCTTATTTCATGCCATGTCTTATCATGTTAAAGCTGACTCATTTCGGTTTCACTTGCAAGTTAAATGGAGCACCGTAGTATGTTTGATTCCTTTAAGGGCTAGATGGTTCATCACAAGAGATGTAATTTGTGAACACGCTCCTACGGTACCGGCCATGATTCAGGCACCAATAGGCACTCAAGCCGGGATTGGGGTGGCCGAGACAGAGGATATCATTATCATGATTCATCTTCAAAGCGTAGATCTAGGTCGCCTCTGCCTAGGAGCTGGGACAAATATTCTGAACGACCTAACAATATTTGCTTGAGTATGTCTCTCGTATCCCTACTTTGGCTCCTCACTCCACGAAGCAAACAATGACTTCTCGCACTCACCGGCAATCTGAACAATCATCAAAGCATGCTGCCACTGACTCCTATCACCGCCATAGGGCTGATAAGAAGGCTATTGAGCACCCAGTTGTATCAGCGGAGCAATTGGTCGCATCCAAACCTTTGATGGACAAATTGAAGCACCGCTTTCCAAAGATATGTTTTAAAGGCTTTATGTTCATGCCCAATCCAAAGGAGATCCCGCCAGAGGTTAAAGGTCAAACTGTGGCTTATGTTGCTGATGTTTATAACTAGTATTTAATATGGAAGAGATTGGTTGAGTAGATTTTTGAATATCTCGAGAAAGTGAAAGTTGAAGCTTAGGGGTTGGAGTTTGTGGCTAACCAAGATAAGGAGACGATCGCTCATCCTGACATAGCAGTTGCCGATTTAAAGAAGGCATAGGAAGTGGTTGAGCAGAAAGTCAAAGACCTAACTAAAATGATCAAACAGGAAAGGAAAGACCATTTGAGCCAGATCGAATTCGCTCACCATAGAAATCATCTTTTGTCGAAAGAAAAAGAGTGGCTAGCAAGAGAAGTGGTAGTGTTGAAAGCACAACATGAGAGCATAAAAGAGAAACTTGAAAAGGAAAAAAAGGAGAAAGATGATGCTCTTATGCAAGCTCATAACTATTGTGAAGAGTTGTTGGATGCCCGTAAGGAAAGGGATGATACGCTGGCTCTTGCAAAAAACATAGATGAATCAGTTACGGCCGCAGAGAAGCAGATTAAGGAAAGATTTGAGCCGCTCATTATAAACTATAATCCCAATGTAATTAAGTTCATAGAATTGGAGTAGCTTGGAAAAGATTATCCAAGAGCTCTAGCTTTGCGCAGATTGTGCGAGAAGAACAGCAGGCTCTAGAATGAGGAGAGGTGAATCTGGCGGAGCTGGACCGTGAGATTCTGAGTCCAAATGAGATCAAACTGCTCATAGATGGTGAGCTTATTTTGCATCCACAGTTGGCTACCACGGTCCAGAAATACCATAGTGAAGGCTCTAGAACTACATCTCAAGATCCCACTACGGGCCTCACTTTCGAACTCCCGGCTGTTTCCATCTCTCTGTTAGACCCCCCTGTACAATACTGACGCTCCTGGAATGTCGATGACAAAAATTCTATCCCTAATTCTGGAGGGGAATTCCGATGGCACCCTTGCTCACATAGAGTCTCAGCATGGTGGAGGTATCTCACTGATATCCCTTGTATTTTAGAAGATCTGCATGATACCAGTCAGCGTTGCTAATCTCTCCTTTCATCTTTCTCAAATTTCAAGTCAGCCCGCGATTGCTAGTCCCACAAAGGATGGCTCCTAGCCAGGTCAACAAGCAACAACAACTGAAACAACGGTCGTAACTGTTTCTGGGACAATCCGAAGCATTCCACTTGGTGATACTCCAGGCCCGGGCATGCAAATAATTTATGCTTTGGAAGAGGAGATGACTAGTTTCATCCTTGGAGCCCAAGCTAAGGAGGATGTTGTTATAATTGGGACTTATGATCCTTCTTTAGGGCCCAACATGCAAGAGTTTCTCTAGACTCAAGTCTTATTGGCTAAGGATATTAAGAAGGAGGCAGTTATGTTCATTCCTCCTCCTCTATAGATAGCTTTACCTGGTGAGACTATATTTTTCCCAGTTACTCTTCGCATGCCTGGAAGTACTCAAGGTGCACAAGTCGGGTCTTCATATAGAACCCTACCTAAAAGTCGAGGAAGTTGGGGTAGGAGCAGGAAATAATCAGAAAGACCTAGAGGACAATCTTTGGGGAAGAGGAAAAGAAGATGAAGCACAATAAATGATCATCCATTTGCTTTCTACTTTTTGGTTATACAGCCGTAGTACTTGTTTTAGTTTAGGCCGGCTTTGTGCAGGTTCGGCACCCACATTTTGCTTTTTGGTTCAATGTTAATCAAACTTGTACCTTTCTTCAAGCTTTATTTGATGTAAATAATAAAGACTTTTCATTCTATTTAATTATTGTGTGAATTTGCTTAAGTCCTGAGAAATGCGCTTGCCATCTCATTCATGTGTTTGGGAACCACTTCTCGTCATCACTATTGGACTAAGTTATTAGTCCATTTTATTGTTTACCGATCTAGTCCCGCCCGACTAGGGATAGGAATCGACGTTATTTTCATTTCAGCAAGTGAAGGGCGAGGGCATCTATCTTCATAAGTCGGTATAAGACCATGTTCAACTCTGGAACTTGGTTGAATCCCAATTACCCGAGAAGGCAGTTTGAACATCCTTTTCAAGGACATTTTGAGTGCGATCGTGCGTAACTCTAGGAGTCAATCAAACCGATTCATCTTTGGATGACAATTTAGACATCCTTCTTTGGGATGCATGTTCTGACCATGTTGAACTCTGGGCGTTGGTTTGTGTTAACGTCTTAAGGTAGTGGTTTAAACATCCCCATCTAGGATGTTCACTCTCGATAGCGCCTATCTCCAAGCATTGATCGAAGTTCGCACAAGACCCCACCTATCTCTGGGCATTGATCTTTCGCCTTGTTGTTCTATGGACAAGGTCTGGATGCTCTACCAAACTCTAAGCACGAGCTGTGAGGGAGAATTGCCTCATTATGCTTTTGAATGTTTATATTCTTACCCCCAAGTTAGGGGTCGTAAGAGTTAGTTGACATCTATCTCCAACGCCGAGGGTGGTTTACTTCAATGGTCCGATCATGGACTTTAGAAGTTCATTTGGTACCTAGCTCTGAATACCAGTATACCTGCATTATGCATATGCAGATTCATTCACATTTACTATGGTTTACAACTTTATAGTTAGACAGAGGCAGAGTTAGAGATTCAGGAAGTCATTTCATTTTATATACAAAGAAAATGAAAAATTCTGCCTAGTTATATCAAATTTGACTAGATATTCACTAAGTCATATTCCAAGTGAAATAGCATCACAAGTGTTCGCAGTTCCACGCTCGGGGAAGTAAAACCCTATCTACGGTTGCTAACATGAACGTTCCATATCCAAGCTTGTGCTTAATTGAGTACGGACCTTCCCTCGGGCCCATATTCATGGGGTCAAGGAACATTCGTTTGAGAATGAGATCGCAAATTTCAAAGGTCCGGTTCTTGACCTTGGTATTGTAATATCGGGTGACCCATTTTTGATACATGGGTGCTCTCAAATCAGCTTTATTATGCTTCTCATTGATCATGTCGAGAGACTCTAGCAGGAGTTCCTCATTCATTTTGGAGCTATAATGCGTCACTCGATAAGATAACACTTTTAGTTCAACTTGGATCATAGCCTCTGATCCGTAGGCTAAGGGGAACGTAGAGTGGCCGGTAGCGGACTTGTGGGTTATTCTATAAGCCTAAAGTGCTAATGGTAAAATCATCTACCCACTTGCCCTTAGCTTTCTCCAGCCGCATTTTAAGAATGGACTTGATTATTTTATTTATAGTTTCAACTTGTCCATTCGCTTGCAGGTGTGCTACCTCTACATATTTCTTCTCAATGCGATGCTTGCGGTAGAAATCTTTGAACTCGACATTGTCGAATTGGGTTTCGTTGTCAGATATGATTGTTTGTGGGACCCTAAAGCAACAGATGATATTTCTGACTTCGAAGTTGATCAATTTCTTAGTCGTGATTGTGGTTAGCAGTTCCACCTCAGCCCATTTCATAAAATAATCAGTAGCAACGATGTCATACTTCGCTCTACCTTTAGATATTGGCAGAACACCAATGATATCAATACCACAATTAGCAACAGCCAGGGATTGACCATCTGCGTAATCTCTGCTGGCGGGCTCTAGGAATCTTTGGGAACCTCTAGCACTTGTCACATTTTCTAGTGTAGTCAGCGCGTCTTAGTTGACAGTCGGGCAGAAGAACCCATAACAAATAATCTTTTTGGCTAAGGTTTGTCCTCCGGTGTGGTCACCGCAAGCCCCCTCATTCACTTCCCTAAGGACTTGCTTGGCTTCATCATTAACGCTACACCAAAGCAAGGGGGCTAAGAACCCTTCATGTGCAACATTCCTTCCTGAATAGTGTATCTTGAAACTTGGTGAAGGAACCATTCCTTCTCGTTCTTTTTGTTTGGAAGGGTTCCTTTCTACAAGTATTTTTCGCCTAGAGTCATCCACGATCCCTTTTTAGATTTAGCCTCCAAAATCCAATCGACATCCATTTGATCGATACTTGGAGCTTATAATACTTCCATTAGGACCAGGCCTATAAGTTGCGAATCTCCCGAACTAGCTAACTTGGCCAGTGAATCGACTTTCGCATTCTCCTCTCTGGGAATATGCGCTATAGTGGCACAACACTAGTTGTGAGTCGTAAAAGGTGTGCAAAGATTTAACTCTAAATTCTTTCGCAATTTTAAGTCCTACAATCAAAGTTTCATGCTCTACCACGTTGTTTGTCCATAGAAAATCGTGTTTCAAGGCGTAACAAATCAAGAATTCCCATAGGGTTATCAACACAACTGCTGCCTCACAAAAACGCTCGTCGGATGCATCGGTGTACATCTTCCACTTAGCATTCTTCTCTCCATTCCTCTATGGAATATTATGTGATGCCCCACCTTTATACTCATACTAATCAAGGACACTACTGGGTAATGCCGTCAATTAGTACGAAGAATAAGGCTGTTGAGGAGCGACCAACTGTATAATTAATTTGAGCGAGAACCGATATGTCAGATAGTATGTCATGCATTTCATTTCAAGAGCAAATCCGACATATCAAATCCAAACTTAAATCCACTACATAGTGGCTAAGTGGCCTTCGGAATCAACCAATCGGATCAGAAAGCATAATCTCATAAAATAATCTCGACATTTTTACAAAGTAAACTGAGTGTTGCGGATCCACCAACTGGATTCGCAATTCTCAATGAAGTCATCAAGCCCATAACATTTAAAGAAAAGGTATCAACAAGTTCTTTTGATATAAAAGAATAAGATGCACCCGTATCGAAAAGAATTCGAATAGGATAATCACGAAACAAAATAATGCCATCAAGGACTGAATGAGAAATACCTTGACAAAGATAATGGTTACTAGGGGCTTGCACAACATTCAGCTTTTCCTCTTTCTTACTTAGAAGTTTGGGACATGAAGATATAAGATGGCCCGAACTTTTGCAATAGCGACAATAAAGGGGTCTCGGACACCTATTTTCATAATGGTCCTTAGAACCACAATTGTAGCATACTCCACGATCAGGGGTAGAAGTCTTTGCTACTGAAGTTGCTTGCTTCCCTTTCTTGTTAGGATTAGGGCTTTTGAACTTAATATGCCCCTTCTTGTTGTTATTGAGGCTCTTCTTGGCACCTCCAACATCACTATCACTTCCATTATCGGCCTGTTCAAGTCGAAGAGTGATATCTACAAGCTGGTTGAAAGGCACTTCTAATTTCAGAGGTAAAACCTTTTGGGGTTCTTATTCAAAGCACTGATAAACCTTTGATTCTTTACAAGATCCAAAAGTTATCGGGCATACATGAATACGCCATCCAGAGTAGGACCACTGGATTGACCAGCGCTAGGATTGCCAGGTCTAACCATCTCTTCTTCTTTAAGAAAGAAAGAAAGAACGAAGAGGAAAAATGTTATTCTCAGAATGAATTCAAATAAGCTTGATTGGTAAAACAATGCATCATAAAAGAAAATAGGATAGAACACGTCCTAATAATCGGATTAAATCCTAAAGCATGATTCCTAAGAGAGACTTAGGACAATGATCCTTGTCAAATTATTCTATATTGTTCTGAAGTTTGGCTCTAATACCAAACTGTGACGCCCCGCCTCTATACACATACTAACCAAGGACATTACTAAGTAATGCCGTCAATTAGTATGAAGAATAAGGCTGTTGAGGAGCGACAAACTATATAATTGATTTGAGCGAGAACCGATATGTCAGATAGTATGTCATGCATTTCATTTCAAGAGGAAATCCGACATATCCAATCCAAACTCAAATCTACTACACAGTGGCTAAGTGGCCTTTGGAATCTATATAAAATAAGCACAACACAAAATCAGTCACAGATATTCATATCACTAAGGCGGAAAAAGATATGAATATAACACATAGAAATGAACATCATAGTAGTGGTCATACAAGATCCACTACAAGCCTAAAGAATAGGTACATGTACTACATAAAAGAATAAGTATACATTAAAGAGTCTCTATCTCGTATACATGAAAGACAAAAACTACTAAGCTAAAGTAGTTAGCCAAAAGTCAGAAAATAGTCCCTGCTAAGAAGTCAAGTGGAAGCACCTAAAACACCTCGGTCTGACCCGAGTATTATTTAAGAAGAAAAATAATAAACGGATCAGTCTAGCTATAATTATCATGTAAGATGAGATAGGATAAGAGATATGACAAAAATATATGATAACAATAATACCATGTTGTGACAAGTATATATTTGATAACAATGAAAATCATACAATATCTAAGGTCTCCTTAAATACCCAAAAAGAATATCATATTTTTTAGCTTATTCACCAAACCTCAAATATTGACAAAACACATCAATGCAAATCGTAAAAAAATTTGGTGAAACATAAATTCTAGAAATCATCAATTAGAAATCCAGAAAACATAAAAGGGGGAGGCCTATCATAAACGGGAGCATGAAAACTCACCAACACGTGTGTCATAAATGAGACGCTATCCCATGGGTCGCTAACCCGTAATTTGCCAAACATCGACGTACCTAAAAAGATACGCCCCATGGACAGAAACTCGATTGACCCAAATATCGACGCACCTAAAAAGATACGCCCCATGGACAGAAACTCGATTGAGCCGAACATCGATGCACCTAAAAAGATATGCCCCATGCACAGAGTTATTGAGCCGAACATTAACGCACCTATAAAGATACGCCCCATGCACAGACTCATTGAGCCGATTGCTCCACCAATGGTCAAAAGACCATGGGTCACTACTCCACCAAATTGAGCCGAAGCTCCACAGAACGGGGTATAGTCCCCCAAGCGGACAAAGAGACATCGCATATCGCTACTTTAAATCGCAAAATGATCATCATTGATCAATAAGTTTAAATTACACTAAGCTAGTAAATAAATGAGTTAGGCTTCATGTCCCATAACCACTGGCTTAACTTAAATATTTACGAACAAATTGTAGACTTCCACTCGAAAATTGTCATGAGATTTCAATCGAACAAATCCAAGAATTAACCGACAAAGTAAACGCAAGCGTTTCATACCACTTGTTTTGCTAAGTCATTTAATTGGATTTCTCATACGAATGAGGTAAAGGTTTGTATATACTAATAGATTGGAAAACGGTTTTAAAAAGAGTTTTGTATTAAAAGTAGTGTTGAAATCATTTCTGTGAAAGAGTTTTAGTATTTACCACTAGTATAAAAATCTTTGTATTTTAAAGTGACAAATCATAGAAACGATGGTAAAAGTAATCTATCACCAAAAATCCACATTTCAATAATGTGAATCAAAACCATGGAAATTGATATCAAATCCATTAAATGGAAACACCAGAAATCCAAAAAAGAAGTCATCAAAGTCGGTATTGATTGACAATAGCTATTCAAACCAAATGCCTGGTATGTTTAACAAGACGTATGACCCTGGGTTTTGGAAATTTATAATTTCTTTCTCCTTTTTCTTTTTATTTCTTGAAGCCTCCCAGGTATCTGGTTGGGTTTAACCAGACGTCTAGTCCTAGGCTCTGGAAATTTATTTTCGTTTTTATTATTTATTTTTTTCTCAGAAGCCCCTACCAGACGTTTGGAAATTTCAACCATACGTCTGGTTGTTTGAGCTGGGCAGAAATTTTCCTAGGCCAATGATGGCCAAATCAATTCGGAGGCGATCAGACGAGCGATGAAGGCTAGGGATTTATGCCAAGCGACAACCTAACCCTATAGGCTCTTCGATACACCCCAAACAACATGTCCAAACATTTAAGATAAGATCTTTAAAGATTTGACATTAAAATACCAAAATTGGGAAATTCGCCAAACAAATTCGAATCAAAAGCAATTGAACATGAAATAGATGTTGGGAATTCATACCTAACATCAATGAAAGCTATAGACATAGATGTGAGTTCAAGAACTCACCTTTAAACTCAAAAACAACAATTGAGAAGCTCTAAAACAAGGAAAGATCAACTCCACTTCAATCTCAACTCTAGAAGCTCCAATCTATGATCATATGCAAATATTTCCTAAGTTAGGTTATATGAAATTATGAAAATTGGAGAGGGATTGAGATGGAGAAGATGAAGAGGATGCTTACCTAAGCTTCTCTTTGATTTTAGAACTAGAACTTGAATTCCTAAGAGAAACTAGGGCTTAGGAATTTTAGTTTCCTCTTCCCACCATTGTTCCTAGGGCTTGAGTGTTAGGAATATAGAAAATGGAATAAATGAATGAAGAGGAGTGGAGTGGGAGATATTAGGTAGAAGAGTTTGGGTCTCTTATCGGGTTAATGGGCTAGAACCCAACCCAAAGCCCAATTGAAAATACCAAAATCCTAACCAACTCCAAACATATCGATGTTTATACTTAAACAAGTTGTTAACGTCGTTTTGAACTCAATGAAAGTGGTCTCGAATCCGAATTCGACTGTTTACAAAAAGTTACATTTCAGACTTTAATTCAACTAACAATGCTATATTTAAATAAAACATTCAAATATATAATCGTAAAATATGCGGGTTGTTACATATTATCTCGCATAGTGTACTCGGCTATTAAGTATGTCAATGCCTAGCCTTGAATTGCTCTACAAGGATGATATGTAATGTCATATTGGCTCTATTCAATGTTCCATTTCAACCGACTCCCAAAAATCTCATATCGTTGTCAGATCTGTCTCTAAGGCTGGTAGGTAAGAAACTTGATCGGATGAGCCTGGATGTATGGGCAGAGTTTCCTTAAAGCGACCAACAGGTAGTACGCTAGCTTTTCTAGCTTTGGGTAGTTCTTCTCTGCCTCGTCAATCGCTTGCTAATGTAATACACCAGCCTCTAGATTCGGGACTCCTCATGTACAAGTGCAGCGTTCATAGAATGCACCGACATTGCCAGATAAACAAACAAGTCATCATCTTCCATCGGCTTAGATATGATGGGTGGCCATTCCAAGTTATCTACTACAGCCTGGAAAGCATCTATACATTCCTATGTCCAAGCAAATGTCCTCTTCCCATTCTTGATGATGTCAAAGAAAGGGATACACTTGTCGGTTTCTTTGGAGATGAAGCGACACAACACAACCACCCTCTCATTCAAACTATAAACTTCCTTGATCGACTTCGAGGCTTTTATGTCCCTCAAACACAGAATCTTCTTCGGATTGGCTTCTATGCCTCTCGAGTTCACTATGAAACCCAAGAATTTACCATATGCAACCCCAAATGAACACTTTAGCGGATTGCGCTTCATACCATATTGCGGGGCACGACGAACATCTCTGCCAAATCATCAACATGGCTCGTAGATCATCATGACTTCACAAGCATATTTTCCACGTAGACTTCTATTGAACACCCAATTTGTTCCTTAAACATTGAATTCACTAGCCTCTGGTAAGTTGCTCCAGTATTTTTCTAATAGAATGGCATGACAAGATAACAACATAGTCCCAGGTCAGTTTTAAAGCTAGTTTGCTCTTGATCTGGGATGTGCATTGGAATCTGGTTGTAGCTAGAGTAGGCATCAATGAATGATAACAGTTTGTGTCCAGTGGTCTAATAAACTAATTGATCGATTTTCGAGAGCGGGAAGCTGTCTTTCAGACATGCCTTATTCAAATCAAAATAGTCAACGCATGTTCTCCACTTCCTGTTGGACTTTTTCACCAGTACTGGATTAAATACCCATTCCAATGCAGAGCATCATAGATGAAGTCGTTGTTCCTCAGCTTATCCACCTCTTCTTTCAATGCAGCAAATCTCTCCATACCTAGGCTGCGACATTTCTGTTTCATTGGAACACATTTGGGACTCACATTTAATCCGTGGCATGCTATCTCCGATGATATTCCACACATGTCAAAATGTGTCTAGGTGAACACATCCAGGTTCGTCCAGAGAATACTAGTCAATTCTTTCATTATCTTTGTGTCGAGTTGAGACATCCTCTTTATGATCCATATAGGATCATCCTGACTAACCGGGATGTTGATCGTCAATTCCGCTGGAGCCTCTTTTCTAGGATCCATATCCTTATGGAACCGACTATGCTTACTGAGCCAGTGTTCAGGCAGTGGTTGCTATGCATCCAAAGATTTGAAGCAATGAGCCTTCCCCATATCCTTTCCTTCTAACATCGCCTTGCCTCCTTCAGCTCTACGACATAACATTCATGTCCAAGCCCCTGGTCTCCCTACATAACTCTCACTCCATTCATCGTTGGGAATTTCATAATTAAGCATCATGGAGCGATAGCTGCTCGAATATTAGCTAGGGCCGTTTGGCCTAGAAATGAATTGTAGGCTGAGAAAATGCCCAACACAACGAATGTTACAACCCGCACACTCTTGTGGTTACCTTTTACTAATACCATCGGTAGGTCTATGCTAGCAAAAGTGCCGCCAGGGCACCGCGGAGCGCCATTTAGGAGCTATTTCATAATTATAGTGCTCCGCTTTTTTTCTTTGACGTTTTATTCCGCCCCTTATCTAAGGGGCCGTTTATTTTGGGGCACTATGAAAATAGCCGTTTTTGGAAAAAAAAATTTAGTTTGACTAAAATAAATATAATCATAGTAAAAATACTCTGTTATTTTGTTTATTTATTGAAGCTTTTCATCTTTTGATATAATTTCAAAATTAATTTACTATATATATTTCATTTCAAAATATATTGAAATTCATTCAATAATTATTCCTTTTATAATTTAAAATAAGTGTATAATTTTTCTTGTTTTTCAAAGCTTACAGAATTGATTTTCCTATTCTTAAAAATAAACATAGAATAATAATTACTCATTACTTTTCACTTCTTTGAAATTTGATTTTAATGGTTCTTCCCTTTAATTTCTTATTCTATTTAATTAAATTACATTTTAAATATTTTTGGAATATAACCTAAAGTAATCTACCACAAATAAAATAATCTAATTTTTTCATAATTATTATGCTTTAAATCATGATTATTAAGTATACGAATAATTAGTTATAAATATGGCATAAATTTAATTAAGTATAAACTTTATTATGTATAAATTTTATTACTATTGTAAAATATAATAATATTTTGTATTTTTGATTTACTGATGATAAACTTTAATTTTGTGTATATATGCATAGATCACTCAAATTACAATAATGAATGAATAATTAATCAACACAAATTGAATTTATCACTATATGTAGTTACTATTTTTATAGTTACTAAATGCAAATTTTATTTATATCAAATTACATGGAAAACACATATATTCGTCCAGGCTTCGCTTAGACTCCGTTTGTACTCTAAGGATTTCTTAAGCCTAGTGCTCCGCTTCGCTCTGCCTCGAACAACATAGGTCTATACATCCAATAGGATTCATCGTTATGCCATTTGTAATGACCCAGTTTTTCAGTCACCTGAATTTAGAATATTTAATTGAATTCAAATATTGAAAAAATGAATATTATAAGTTGAATTGGTTAAATAATTGAATTTGGAATCTAATGTGAATAAAAATGATTTCTAACGTTGTTTTAAATACTATTTGAATTTTAATGGAGTTAGTGAAGTTTTAAATTTGAATTAAAAGCGATCTGGCAGAAATTGGAAATTTTAATATTTAATTAACGTGTAAATATAGTCATTTTTGACACTGTCTTGGATTTCGACGAAACTAGTTTCATTGGATCCGTAATAGTGAGTTATTATAGGATTCCAAATTTTGTGTCCATCGAACTTGGTCGTGCGAAGCTGAAATGCATAGAAATTTATTTAAGTAAATTTAATTAAAATAATTCGATTCGAAAACCTATCTTCCAAATACGATGAAATTAACCTCCAATACATATTCCATTGTATTCGAAATAGGGGTAAAACATTATAAACGCCAGACGGCATGCCTTAATAGGAGTTCGTGAAATTTTAGCCATGAATAGTGTTTTAGATTGTCCTATAAATAGAGGACCTGTGCCCTTCATTTTTACAAGACCCTAATCTTTTAGGGCTAGCCGCCACCCACGTTATGAATGGTCAAAATCTTCAACCCTTCCTCCTCAATATTTCTCTCCATTCACGCCATATCATGCTTTGGCTTCCACACGAAAAATGGAGAGTTCGCCAAGCTCTACCAATCCAATGGTCAAGATCATCTATGGCATGGCGAGGTGATGGGAATTCATCTCTGTTCATCTGCGTTTGTGGGGCAGTTTGATGGCGATACGCTCGAGTGAGCGTGGCGAGGTTGGGGCGGAGGAGCAGTAGGTGGTAGGCGCATGCATTGGAGATGATGGATCGTTCTCTGGTGATCTCAAGAGGAGCGGTGTTCGATGGAAGTTGCGTTATATTGGGTTCGTGCGCATGCGTATACGCTTGGGAAGGAGAAGAAAGAAGGGGCGGTCATGATTTGTTCTTCTAAAATCAACGGCCAGATCTAATGGTAAAATTAAATAAAAAAAAGAATTTGTAAATTAATTATATAATTCGTGTATCTTATAAATGCAATATTTAATTCATACGAGGTCGAAATCAAACGAAACAAGTTGCATGATGTTCGTATCTGCGAGATCTAGGATATGGAACTGAATTTGTCAAGATCTAAGCTATTAGGGTTTCGTGCTAAAATCAAAGGCCTATTTGACTTTAGACGGAACCAGAACGTGAAAGCGACAACTGGAACTCTGGTGAGTTAAACTCACCTTTCTGATTTACCGGTATAATATTGTGTAGATTAAATTTATTTATGTCTGTTTGAATTGATTGAATTGGTTGATTGGTTGAATATGGTCTAGGATGACGATATAGCATCTTGAAATGCTATTAGATTGTTTGAACCAGATCCAGGATTCCAAGATAGCATCTTGAAATGCTACTAAATGTGTTTGAGTTTATTTTTGAATTATTCCAAGTAATTGAAACATGTATGGAATTTTCAAATAGAATTGGTTTAATTACGTTGTTTAATTATAACGTAACTGAATTTAAATATGCTTGGTGTTATCTATTTGGCCAAATAAACACCATTGAATAATAAATAAAAGAGTTTTATTGTAAATGACATGTGGTTAGCAGAATAAATCCTCGTTCTGCTATTAGATTAATTTGGACATTATTTATGTGCTAGTTGATTTATACTGGATAATTGATGTGTTAACAATTGATTGTTAATTGTGGATTTGATTTACATATATGCCTGTTATGTAAATGTATGTAATTTAACTTGAAAAGTTCTATTGATATTTTATGGTAGCTTGTTAAGTACTGTTGTGATCGTTAAGCCTCTTTCTGAATTTGGAAAGTTATGGTTTTTGGTTAACTACAAATTCTATAATTTAAAGTAAAAAGGGGTTATTTAATTCTTATATAAAAAGGGTTTTGTTTAATTTTTTTTACAAGTGTTTTGTAAAATCGGTTCTTTAGTAAAGTTAATTATGTTTTAAAATTTAATTGTTTATTTAATTTTGCTTAAAGAAAATAAATTATTTTATTATTGAATATTTAAAAATAGATAAATATTTCATTATCAATAATACTATTTAAAGGTTAATTAATTTTATTTTAAAGTTGATTTAATTTATTTTATTATCTTAGATTATTAAAATATAAAAGGTTAAATTATTATATTATTAATAAATGTTTTAAAAGTATTTTTATATTATTTTAAATGGTTAAGATATTTTTGTGATGTTTAAAATCTTATTTATTTAATTATAAAATAAACTGTTTATAAAAGAAATCCTTTATGTAAAAGAATTGGTTAAAGGAGTATATAAATGTGAAAGAGGTTTGAAATTTGAAAAGGGAAGTTTTACAAATGGTTTGAGATTTATAAAAGAATATTTCTCTAAATTAAACTTTGAAATTTTTAAAGAAGTCTTATTAAGGGATTTGGAGATATTTATAAGATAAATAGATTTTGGTAAGGAATGGCTGATTTTCATAGCGTAATTCGAGGGGCAGAGATTGCCTACAGTTTGTTATGTTTTGCTGGGATAGCGACGTAACCATCGTGCAAACTGTGATCTATGATTGATTTATGGTGTAATTCGAGAGGCAGAGATTGCCTGCAGTTAAGTTTGGATTTTTCTAGGATAGAGATGTAACCATTGAGCTGCGATCCATGGTCGATACCAAACGGTACTTTCCATATCCATTTTAAAAAGTTTTCAAGTATTTTAAAAGGAATGGTTTGTGAATATACTTATTCCGGTGAGATAAGTATATGATAGTTTTGATAAAGAAATTCAAATTATGGGAGTCAAATTAAATAATGTTTAGTGATTTCAATGGGAAATGTAATCTTTGGTTGAATGTTTGTTTGTTGATAGTTAAATAACCGACTATCAAATCTTGGCCTAAATATGTAATCCTTCTTAATTTTGGTGGTAGGGAAACGTTTCCTTACTTAACACCGAAGGATTTTAACTCTGGAAATATCTAGGAGAAACACGAGAATTATATGGTACAGTTGCCATCGGTGGTGCTATACTGTAAGTATAAACTCGTTTGTTCTTCTAGGATAAATGATAAGGAGATCTGTCCACTTAAACGATTAGAGGGTGATCCACGCTCTTATGTATTGTCTGATTATTTCCTAAAGAACCGGTATTGAGCATTCCGGAAAATCAACGATTGGTTTATGGAGCGCCCGGGAAGCGGAAGAGTGTATTCGTAAGAGTTTACTTGAATCCGTAACCACTCCGAAACCATATACGGTTCTATGGAGGAGTTTCGTGTTATATTGAGATGTTGGAATCCATGTGTGGTTCTGAGACTAGTAAGGGTGTGGGAATCGATGTGTAATTCCAGAATTATTTGGGACGAGGAAATCCATGTGTGATTCCGGAAACCGTGGTGGTGTGGGAATCCATGTGGGATTCCGTGTTCTATTTTGGTGCGGTGCGTAAGCTGGAAAGCCGAACGTAGCCTCATTAGTAGAAATGACTAAAACCAAAGATAGGAGACATGGCCAGTAAGGTTGGCAAACCCATAGGGTGTAGTTGACTCCCTTTTCTAACAATATATCTATTAGTTTTGGGCATGCCGGGAGCGATGCATTTGGTCTTAACAAGACCAGTTATGTTTTTCCTATAATACCCCAACTAGACGGGTATTATGCTTCGAGAGGATATCTCTGATCCTTGTGAAGGAGGACCGTTCTCGAAGTACCGAGGGCACCTCCGTGGAAATCCTACACAATTAGCGAACGAGCCTTATCGAGTTTGATTTTATACATAGTATTGTTGTGATGTACACTGCATGAACATCACAGCTACTTGATTATTATTATTTTCACCCTAGACATTATTATAATATCATTGGACTTTCTATATAAATGGTTTGGTTATCGTAAGGTAAAAACCCGTCCGTGTTTATGTGCGGCGTGGTCGTACGAATACCTTTATTTTGGAAAGGGTTTTGGTAACTTTAAAATCAAATTGGGTGTGTTTTTCTCACGCTGGTTTACCAAACTGATCTTTGTGTTATTATTTTATAATAACGCTCGGGTCAGACCGAGCATATTATAGATTTAGATTTGGATGCTTTGGAGCTCAGGAGACGAGCTGGAGCCTGAGACATATTCTCGTACTTGCTTATTCTGCTGCATTTTGTTTGTGTAAAATTATCTGCATTTGTGAGGATAGGTTGTTATAACTGTCCAGGCTGATGATTAGTGATTTGTGTACTCTGATTGGAGGTATGTATATAATAGTTTTCTTCGTGTAAAGATCTGTTAATATGTATCATATCTTGGTCCACTACGATTGTAAGATTTTGTATTGTTGTTTCTATTTCTTCTTCTATCCTCTTCTTTCTCATAGTTATTCGTCTTTTCGTACAATTTGTGTTGGACAAGTGTGATTTAATGTCAGCTCAAAGGGTATGAAACAGACCGTCGTTACACCGTTAAATTCTTAGATACGAGATCTACATGATTTTAGATCCTTACCATCAAACAACATCTAATTATAAGCCTATTTAAACAGAATACTAATCGAAATGCCATAGTTAACCATCACCTTTTTTATAATCGTCGGCCCAATCATGACCAATATCACTAAGGAATCCAATGTTAGGGCTTCATCACCATTGGCATTCCCGTTTCGAAACATAATATCATCAGTCATAGTCCTGAGTTGTTTCGCTGGAACTCCATCTTCGATGGAAAAACAACTCTCAGTATTACCATGATTTAAAGCATTAGTGTATCTCTCCATTTCATTCTAACTCTTCTCCGTTGGATGTCGTCCTCCAAGAATGATAATAATAAATAATCTTTTCTCAAGCTGTCTGGGCTCATCATCACCAGTCCTAGCTTGCCTCCTTTGGAACGACGGTTCTTGGGAGTAAGAACATCCTTTCCCACCATCCTTCAGGGCTTTCACAAACTGCTACAATTTCTTTTCCCATATCAAGTCTTCGATCACATCATGTAAGTGCCTGCACTCATTTATGTTGTGACCATGTGCATCATACTGCTTAGTACCTTGGGTCACAAGGTAGATGTTCTTGATTGAGTTATTCAGCTCGTATTTCAGAAACCTAGGGCATTTCCTATTGTAAGACTTTCAATCTTTGGCCCCAATCTATTCCTTCTCTAGCCACCACTCTGGTTTTCAACATTCACGTCGACATTTCCAAAACTCCCTCTAGACGGTTTCATAGCAACATTACTTTGCACAACTTTAGCCGGCATCCCAGCACCAGCCTTTTTAGTAATAACACGCGCCTCTTCTAAATGCAAGAATCAATTTTCTTTCTTGTAAAATACATCCATCGTTGACGGGGGGTTTCATCTTTAACCATCTCCCAAAATCGGTTTCAAGACGAACCCCTTTATCAATGCCATCAAAACGATGTCTTCCTAGCATCGGTTACTTTGATCATAGCTGTGTGGAACCTGCTCAGAATATCCTTTAATGACTCTCCCGTCTCTTGGAAGAGATATGACAATGACATCACATCCTTGGGATTGTAAGTTTGCGGAACAAGGATCTTAAGGCTAATTTAACACTAAAGGGGGGTGAATAGTGTTTTCTAATTTTTGTGAATCTTTTTGAATTCTTGTGAAATTATAGTGTAAACAATACAATTAACAACAATAGATTCAAACACAGATAAATATAAATGCTGAAAAGTAAAAAGGAAAGAACACACCAGGATTTTATACTGGTTCGAAGTTACCCTACATCCAGTCTTGTACAATTCCTTGTATAGATTTCTTTTCAAATAGCAAAGTCAATACTATCTCGATTTCAAGGCAATGAGACACACCCTCCAGACTTTTCGAGCTTTGGGTAGACTCAACTGATTTACATGAGCCACAAGCACATTCACTTGAATTTTCGGGTCACCAAGCACATCTAATTGATTTACATGGGCTACAATCACACCCATGGATATACAAATATGATTTGATAGAGTTTTACAGAAACAAATCATTAATCTTGAATACAAATGATCCTACCACCTCTTGAATAGCACTTTTATCTTGTTTGAGTGAGAGAGATGAGAGTGAGATCAAAGAGTAGTCAATAGAGAATTAAATTAGTGGAGTTGAATTTGATTTTGATTGATTTTGAGAAGAATTCGAGTAGAATTTCTTTTTGAAAACAAGAGAGTGAAAGAGGAGAGAAAATATGATAAAGTAGTGAAATAAAATTCGTTGGTTTAAGCTCTATTTATAGAGAAATAATAGTCATGTAGATTTACGAATAGATATGATGAAAAGAAACTTCAATTCAAATTTGAATTTTGAAATCTACAGTCCATATGTCGACATATGGGGTTAGAGTATGTCGACATACCCTTTGAAAATTTGAAAGACTCTTCTTAACTTTTTTTTTGAATATATTAATTTTTGCAAAATATTTTGATACTTTTTACAATTAATTAAACATAGTTTATACATATTTTAATCATATTAAAGCTTAAGAAAACTTTATAAAATTATTTTTAGAATATTTTAAGTATATAAAGGATTTTTAAATATAAATAATAAACTATAAGTGAATATATTTTAAATCAAAGTTATAAAAAATATTAAAATATACTTATAAATATTTAGAAAGCCTTAAAACTAAAATTATAACAAAGTATAATATTCAAAGTATATTTTAAAACACTTTAGAAACTTAATTTCTCAAGGTATAATAAAATAAAAAAGCAAATATAATTTAAAGGTTATTTTGAAAACAAGAATTCTCTTCAAAAACTATTTTTGAATTTTAAGATATTTGCAATTGAAAACTATTTGAAAAGGAAAAATAGAGAGAGGAAGAGAGATCAAAGAAGTGCTATCAGGGTTTAAGCAAAATTCTATGACTCTATAACTTGTTTGAGAAATCTTGAGTTCTTTAATACTCATGAGTGTTCAATCTCTAACTCCTGTATCTCTATATCAGCCTCTTGAATCTTTACTTGATACTGTATAGTCTTCTTAATCAATACCTGTCTAATATCCTGCACTATATACTATAGATATCTTGTTAGAAACATTAGTATCTTCATTTTATATAATGTCATTTAGTTGTCATCAAAACCAATGCCTAAGGTACAAACATGGATGAGTAGTGTGTAAATAGAATAGGTCAATAAACTTATGTGCAAACTGGTCAAAAGATGATATGGATCTTGGCGGAAGCCGGGTGAACCACATCATTACCACCCCTTCAAGGAAAATTGGGAAATAACAACATCTGACAGCATTAGTTGCTCTAGCAAAGTCTATATGCCTGTCAGATTTCAACAAATGCTGCCTCGGATCCGTCTTTCCATTATATAATGGCATCATCGGCATCACAAATCTCTTAGGATACTCTTTGCGTGGTATTTTCTCAGTGTATGGGTTCCGGCTAGGGGAAGTGGCCTATTCGTCATTGCTTCGATGCTGACTCTTGCTTACTAACTTCCTCACCATCTTAGCCAAATACTCTGGTTTTGCGGGTTCTCCGAACGGTGGTAATCGAGGTATGTCCTAGGTGTTTGTCTTGGCAAATGCTTTCGAGCAGATTCATGATACCAAGGTTCTCCTGGCTCCAGGAGAACCATTCGTCCAACAGATCCAATCATTTGATTCCAGCACGGCGGATCGATAGCAACCACTTGATATCCAATGTTGTTATCATCCACAACATGACCAGAAGTAAGTCCGGCATTCCCTCCGACTTTCTAAGTTGCCATCCCAAGGGCAGATGGTTCGGTACCAATCCATGGGGATGGATTGGTACCGATCCTCAAACTTCGGCCGTGACCTGCATCTGGCTTCTCTTTCGATGCGATAGCCTCTTCCTTGACCATTTCATGCTTCCTTTGTATCTACCGCTAGCTCGATGAAGGGGAACTATTTGATTTTGAATCGAAAGACGCCAAATCCCTTCTCTTTCTACGACGATTCTATGTTTACTCATTCATCCATTTAAGGCTCTCCCGTATATGCTTGCGACTTTCCTGCAACCTATCTTCTATTTGTTTCATCATGCAGTCTATCTTGATTCTAGTTATCAAATCAGTCGGGTTTTGGGCCTCAGGAGCGCTTGGTTGTGCAACTTCCTCCTGGTTTTGGACGTCAACGTTCTCTACCCTATCTGGCCCTGGAAATGGTAGAATGATCTCGTTGTGGGGCCACAGTTGAAAGCAATTTTTGTAGATTTTTGAAAATCCGAGTAGTTTAAAATATCAAAAACAAAGAAAACTGGATCTATCCTTTGGATTTTGTGATGATCTTCCTTTCTTACACCCAAAGTCGACACTTTATACATTATCGATATTCATGTGTCGATCATCTAAGTGTTCGAAAGTCAGGTCGTGGGGTAAAGAAAAAAAAATCAAGGAAAAAAACATGGATTTTTCTCACAAACATCAGAGTTACAATTACATCATCATAGAATAGTACATATGGTTACTCAAAAATGTAATGTCAAAGTTACAACAAGTACTATTCGCAACGAAGACAACTATATCAGCCTACCCAACTACTAATACATAAAATACAATCACAATGGAAACAAACATAACTACTAGATGATCAAGGAAGCTCCTACTCCATGCTGCTTCCAAAATGCTCCATAGAAACCCGACTACTTGGCCACTCATAAAAATTTGAGTACCCAAGAGTTTAAGGAAATGAAATAAAACTCCAGGTCTAACATGGGTTTGGTGTGAGTACAACATATGTTTTAACTTTATAAAAATTCTTCGAAAATAAGGGTATCTTGTAAGACCACGCCGCACATAAACACAGACGGGTTTTTACCTTATGATAACCAAAACATTTCTATATAAAATCCTCTGATATTACCATAATGTCTAGGTTTAAAGTAAATATGGAATCATAGCCGAAATTGTTACATTGATTAAATTCTAGCATAATAGGTATACGATCAAGTCTGAATGCTCGTATTGAGAAATGGTTTCCAATTATGAAAGGGTAAGGGTCTACCCATCAAATTCGTACATTTCTAGATAAAATGTACGGGAGACTACAACTCGTTGCACCTCAGCTACTCAGGACTAGCCCCACTCTGTACAGGATAGCGCCGAATATGATCACCCCTTGGTTGCGGTCAAAAACCAGGATCCCAAAGCATACATAAACCATAGATATCGCTCTAAATTTGGCGATGATCATAACCTAATGGGAGCGACCCACATAGCTCTATCACATATCTCTGCTTTAGTCATTTACCAGTTGTGAGGCTTGAGGTTACGCTTTTACCTTTCCTCCTAGCGGACCTGGAATGCTAACATTGCCCTCTAGGTATCCAATGCAATGATAGCATTCATCCATACAAGTTGTTTCAGGATAGAACAAACATTCAACATTTACTATCTTCCATTTTGGGATCACCCTCGAGAGGAATAGTACAGCTCCATATCATACTTTATAATGATCTATCACGAACCTTATTAGTTTGGAGTGGTACAGATAAATCATACTTATCCGAAACTAGAGACTCCAACCTAAGCGATAATTCCCGACTAACTCAATTCCGGTTCTTTTGGAAGTATGTAAATAGTATTCTAGTCCTCACCGAGGAACTCTAATATGCACAACATACTTCCTGAGTTAAAATAGGTCAAGTTATAAATAGCGGACAATCCGCTACTCAGGGTAATTATACAGAGTTCGCATATGGATAACCATATACTTAATTTAACATTACCCATTGATAGGAATTAACCCTCCCATATTTATCACATTTTCGATATTTCGGTCTTACTCTATCCCTCACCTTGTAGTAAATTCTAGATCTCACGGATAGAGGATCATCCTACTCATCGGCTTTTAGTGCTAACTATAGGATGACTTACTTCCCCTAAATGTGTCATCACACTGACATTGGTTTCATATTTGTTTGAGGTTACTTAAGGGTAATTGACAGAGAAATCCATTGATTTAAAACACTTTTGCAAATGATAGTTTTAGCAAAACCAATATTTAGTAATAAAGTGACTCTAAAATTTATAAACCTTTATTAATAAATTAAAAATAATAAAGTAAACCTTTATTAATTAATAACTAAATCTTAATTAAGTCCTAATTTAAATCTTAATTACGTCCTAACGTAATTATTAATTAATTAATAATTAAACCTTTTATAACTAAATAATTAATTTTTAAATAAATAATAAAATAATAATTTCCCATTAATTAATAATTAACCTTTTATTGGTTAACTAGTTATAATTAACTTACTTGATTAACACTTAAGTACTAATTACCTTTGTTAACTAATGATTAAGTATTAATTACCTTACTTAACAAATTAATTAAATAATTATTAAATAAATAAATAATTAATTAAATAATTACTTTTTATTACTTAGTATATGTTTAAAAACTCTTTTCAAAAAGATATTTAAGGGAAAAAATTAGATTCCAAAAAGAGTTCGATTCCTCGAACTGCACTTATAGCGACTACCGCTATACGACCCGTAATTTTAAAACTTGAAATTTTGTTTTCTAAGTCTTTTCCAAACTTTAACTCTTGGAAAAATTTACTAAAACATAAAGGTACGTTCTTGTAAACTAAAACAAGTTTTAATTCAAAAATATCTTGAAATTTTAAAACCAAAGATTATAGTTTTTATACAAGAGATTCCATGTCACTTAAGTTAGCAAAGATGCTAACTTCCTTAGCATACAATCATTTATTCAACATCATAGCATACATAATTACATCACAACCATATCGCAACATAAAATCATGCCATAAACAACATATACAAGTAAGGATTATAAGTTGCAACTAACTTGACATTTCAATTCTCAAATTCCAAACTCTTTGTCATCTCATCCAAATACATACACATATATCCAAGCCAACATAATTTATATCCAAACAACATCATATTTTTATAACAAATCAAGCATATATTTAAGTTTTTAAAACTCAGTTAAGGGTTAGATCTTTACTTACTAAATGTCGACAAAACTAAACTAACTTCCACTTTAACTTGAAAACAACCTAGAACTTTTCCTTGCCTTTCTAAAAATGAGAACTTTATGGGCTTATGGGTGCAAAAGTGGTTCGGCTAAGGGCTTGTGGTGTATGACCAAGGTGGTTAAGGGTGGGTATGTGCTTGTTTTGTGGAGGAGAGATGTTCAAACGTGGAAAGAAAGCTTTAAACAAGAATATAGAAGTTTAAATGTGGATGAACTAAACTTTTTAAGATTTTAAAAATATTTAGAAAGCCATTAAAGTATATATGAAAGCTTGGAAGAGAATTTAGAAAGTAGAAATGAAATTAAAAAATGAGGAAAATGATAGGAAATGAGTTTATATACTAGTGCAAAAGTTAAATTACTAAAATAGCCTAAGAGTACATACACTCCACTAAATTTTTTCCACATCATTTCTTGTCCCCCTCCCATTCATTTCAAAGCCAACATACATTTATTTACTATGGTACTTATGTTTTTAAAGAAATGACATGTTATGAAAATTTTCCTTTTTACTTTTTAAACTTATTTATTTTTCATAAAATATCATTTCTCACTTTTATAAAGGAAAACATAAATATATATGTATATTCTAAAATGTATTCTAACTTGTATATAAATATGTATATATGTTATACAAATGTGCACAAGATTTTCCTACAACTTTTCGACACCTAAAAGTCAAAAATTCGAAAAATAATTTTCAGTCACATTTTCTATTTTTCTTTAAACTAATTATTTTTGTAAACAAATTTTGAAAACTATTTCAACATCATTAGTTATTATTTAAAAGATTTTTAATTTGAGTTATAAAATCCATTAATTAATTATTAAAAATTTATTTAAATATCCATATTTAAAGTGATTAAATCCTAGATCATTACCGATTTAGATAATCCAATAGTAGATGATGGATCTAAACATTCTGAGAATAGCGTCGCTTAGAGAGAGCAGCAAAATGTTTACAGCAAAACATGGCGCAAACACCCAACAGATTAAAGTAGAGAATAAAATGAAGAATAATAAATGAAAATGAAGTAAAAATGATGTATACACTGTTTATAGTAGTTTGGCCAACTGAAGCCTACGCCCACTTAGTGTTTCTATTGATTATATTGCTATTTGCAACTGTTGTTCTTATGGATCGATAAGGATTCTTGGGATTACAAGAGAATTATGGGAAAATTTGTAAACAAGCAAAAAGATCCCTTAAAATGCCTCCCTAACCTCCTATTTATAGCTATAGGTCGTCGAGAATTTCTCCTCCATGATTTCCACCATGTTCCCCACGTTCAACAGTAGTTGAACTCGAGAAAACATAACCATGTCAGCAAATATGATGGATCTGCATCGATCCATAAGACTGCCTTATGAACCTGTTCAATTGCTTTGTTTAGATGTGACTTGTTGTTAGTTTCATGTTTCCCATCTTGAGAGCCATGTTAGAAACTTGTTTTTGGTCAACAAGCTGGATCGGTGGTGTAATGGAGTTCTTGACTTAAGGTTGTTATCCATATATTTTCTAAAGGAGGCAAGCAAAGGAATCGATATCGTAACTAAGGATTTATGTCTAAGTTTAAGGCTCTATATGTTAAGGGAAGGGAATAATTGATATCAAAGCCTTACAATTGATAATGGCAATGCACTACTTCCATGCCATATAACATTTATGCCACACTTAATCAATGCCGCATAAATACCATGCCGCTCGTTACCAATGTCGCTTCTTAATGATTCGGCCTCTTAAAAGGAGGATACTGAATGTCATCCATGCCGCATTTAATCAATGTCGCACTTCACTAAAGTAATAGCAAAGGGAGGTTATCGCATACTAGTGGTATACAAAGACTTATCACATATCACCTATTCAATAGGAATATTAAATAACAATGACATGATATCGATGCCACATTTCATGACATGTTATTGATGCCACACAACATCAATGCCGTAGGAATGTCAAAGGCCATGTAAAAAAAGTGGAATAAAATCATTCACAAAAGCAAATTCAAGAGGATTTAGTATGTTTCCCTTCATAAAGCTTCAAAGGCATTCATGTTGAAGCCATCACCAAAATAACAATCAAAGTCCCACTTGCCAATGGAAGCGAGACTACCTCCTTCCAACTACTATAAATAAAGATGCACCCCTTCGTAGAAAGGGGCCCTTAACCTCCTTCTCACTCTTATCACTTTTTTAATTAGGATCTTCTCTTAGTTCTCTTCTTTAAGAGCTTGGGACAAACTAATGGCATAAAGGCTAATGAAGGAGAAGAGTATATTCAATATTTGGAAACAAGGGCTTAAATAATTTGAAAATTGCATACTGACATATTTTGTAATATGTTCAAAGTTGAATAAAGGAACATGGCTTAAGAATATTGCCTATTGTTATTTTGACTTGCCTATTTTATTTTAAAACTCATGAATGATATTTTTGAACAATCTTGTGAATTAATATAAAATCAAGGGGTATTATTGGAATTTCTTGGAATAGCCTCCTTGAACATGCATCTTGAACGTTGAACCAAATTTCAGTTTAACAAATTTTCTCGAGACACTCGATAGTAAACAACTTGTGAACGATCCTAAGAAGCTTGGAATAGGTTTCCATCACTATGGCTTGGGAGTCGATGGAATTTGAAGTGGAATGATGTTATTTTATGGATCGGTACTAATCCATGGAGATGGATGGGTACCGATCCATTACTTTAATGGGTTGAAGTTTGTTGAACTTCAGGATGACTTGGAACTTGCCTTGGGGTCTTGCTCACATTTGGTTTATAGTATTTCAACCTATCTCTCCGGGCTCTTTGTCTTGATAATTCCTAAGTTCGACTCACCAAGTTCATCCAAATACTTCCTGGCTAAAAGGTTGTATTTTCCTATGTATACTTATTCCTTGTTTTTAACAAATCATGCGACTATAACTAATTATATGTTTAATCATCAATCTTCACAGCTTCTAAACATTTTGTTAAATGGATATGAATGTTCATCACTTGTTTACTACTGTGAGTAAATAAGATAGATGGAAAATAAACATAATTTTATGCTAGAGAGAATATTTTGAGTATGAAATCTTTTTGCACTATAAAATCCTTAGTTTTGTGAACACTTAGGTTATATAAAGCAAATTTTCTTTCGTTGGATTACTTTAATAATGTTTTATGATGCTTGTGCGTGGTACCTTTTTGGTGAAAATTTGAATAATCGCCATTTCGATGTGATCCTCGAAGTAGACACTAAGCTGAATACTAAAAGAATAGAAGCGACCACTAATCAGGCTATAGCGCTAGTAGTGGCTTATTGAAAAATGAAATTACATACCCATTATCAATTTTCATCTAGTAAGATGTCATTAAAGTACGTGATAAAACTCAAAATTTTGAATTTTTATTTTTATTTTTTGTACATACACTTTATCAATGTTGGTTGAATCGATCGAATAAATTATGTATTTTTGAGCCTTTGATGTAATTAGCTTTTTAGTTGTTAGTGCATCCCCAACCAATTTAGGAAGACTTAAATATTAGGGGACGAGCCTTGTTTGATAACTAGAAGCTTATTAAATAAGCGTCTAACTGTCAAACACTTATTTAGTAGACGCCCAAGTATAAGGCATCCGATGTTGGGCACTTACAAATCCCATGTGAGCCCATCTCCCCCATAATATCTTCATTTAATTTTTTTTTGTGTTTCAAAAAACCATTGAAATGACATCAGGCATCAATAAATCAAAAGATGTACCATCCGAAAACAATCAAATGAGAAAGCCGGTCAGCTTTACATTGCCCATAGCCACGAGACGATAGTTTACAACTTACGAATCTTATAGAAGCTATCATAGGATGCACACATCGCATGTGGACCACTCTAGATACATTCGATGTATAATTAGAAATATAAAATAACTTTTAGTACATCGATGTTACATTAATCGTATATTAATCATGAACTATTGTTTATTATATAGACCCAGTATGTATCTAATATATTAGTTGATTTTCACTAATCATAAATTAATCATGAAATATTATTTATTGTATAGATCTACTATATACCCAATATATTAGTCAATGTTATGTTAATCATATACTAATAATGAATTGTTGTTTTTTTGTAGATCCACTGTATACCAGGTACATTAGTCGATGTTATGTTAATCGTGTATTAATCATGAACTATTGTTTATTTTATAGACCCTGTATGTCAATTGTTGGTGTAGTTGATCCAAGTGTATAGTACACTACTAGGAAATACTCCATCAAGCTTTAGTACATAGGCCACAGGCAAGTCATTTTGGGTAACGACCCGAAATTTCGAACATTTCATATTTAAATATCTGGATTATTTAAATATTTGAATCTTGATTAAATGTGATTTAATGGACTTTATAATCTTATTAAAGCTCTTTTTGTTAATAACACAAGATGGTGAACTTTTTTTTGAAATATGTTTACAAAAATAATAGTTTGAAGAAATATCAATAATATGTACGTAAATCGTTTTATCAATAAATGGCTTTATACTCGATATAAGTTGTTCGAACTTTTTGGGCTTGCTTAGAACATTAATGTGTAATTAATTAGCAACTAAAAATATTTTGAGTGTTATACCTAGCTAATGATGATGTTATGGGTGTTGTCATAGAAGATATTTCAGTGAGGGGTATTTGAGAAGACTTAAGGATGAAGCAAAGGAGGCATTTTGGTGGAAAGTAAGCACATGAGAGGTAGGTTACTTGTTGACCTTTAATAGAAGGTTTAAGAGGTGAGGAAGGCCTCTTGTTTAAGTCTATAATTACACTTCATATGTTACATTAATCCACTTTGCTAAATTGTAAACAACAAAAACATATATTCTTCATCCACTTTCTCTGCACTTTAAATTCCTTAACAATATCAAATTAAGTCCAAACTCCACCAAATTTGGGCAAATACTTTAGCACACCATAGAAGATAAGAATATTAAGTCAAAAGTGGAAGAAAAGGAGCAAAAACCACCCACCTCAACATGGCTGTGAGAAAATATAGTGGGAAGGAGCATTGTTGAGAGCAACTTAAGGGAAATGTGGTGTCTTTGGATGGTAGGAAGTGTTCGTGAGTTCTTGTGTGCTCGTTCTTGAGGTTAGCTTGACTTTTGGTCGATTTACTCACCATTGAAGTGTATATATTGTGTTTACATATGTTTGTTGTTGAATATAAAGTTAAAGTAAAGAACTAATACAAGTTATGACTTTTGGACCCCGCTTTCTTTGGAAAGCAAGTGACAACTTTATATATAGTATATTCACTTCTATTACCCTCCAAGACATGTAACATGGCATGGACTATGTGTATGCATGTTTGGTGCGATTATGTGTGATGTTGAAATGTGTGTGAACTTGTTTGATGCAAAATAGTTGCTATAAGTGCACTTCGAAATCCCTTGTGTTTAACCTCTTTAAAATGGTTATATTGAATATATTCTGAAAGAATATATTTTTGTTTTGCTCTACACTTATAGTAGTGTATAGGATAGTAAGGAAAATGTTTGGAAAAATATAGAAAAGTTGAAAAAAGTTGCAAAAATTATAGCGAAAAGGTCGCTATATGAGCACTTGTATAAGGCCCTATTTTGGGAATTTTAGTAGGATTTTGAAAGACATCCTTAGGGATCTCTTTGTTGCTTTATTAAGTACAATACATATACTACTTATTGTAAAAATTTAGATTTTAAATAATTTTAAAACTATTTCAACGAAATTGCAAAAGTTAGTAGTGAAAAGATCGTTATATGAGCACTTTTTAAATAGCCTGTTTTTGGGAATTTTTAATATGATTTCGAACGATAACATTAGTGGTTTCTTTGCATGGTCTTTAATTACTCCAAGTACAGTACTTATTGTAAAAATTTAAGATCTAAAAATTGACTTGAGAAAATTGGTCACAAATTTCGTGCTTTTTCTAACATGCTCTCTGTCCAGTATCTTTTACCGCACTTATAGATGTTGTCTTTGACCTACAACAGCATTTCTGGCTTGCTCCAGAACTGTTTTGATGTTGTGTTGTTTCAAGTGAGTTTTGTGATTTTAAATGAGTTTAAAATGATTTTAAATTAATTATTTTTATGAGATTTTTTTAGGGAAGTTTAATAGAAGGTTTTAAAGTATTTAAAAGTACATTTAAGTTTAAATAATTTTCTAATAACTATTTATGAATTTTTATATTAAATGATTATATGTAGTATGTTTTCTTTATGATTTTTGTTGAATTCTAAATTTATTATTTTTAAGTAATATTTTTTATGGATATTTATAACCTATTTATAAGTAATTTTAAAGTATTTATATATATAAATGTAAGTTTTGGAAAAGTAAGTGAAGTATTTTATAAAAGAATAAAGGAAGTTTGGGTATAATTTTTAGTTGTAATGAACTATTTTGAGTATTTATTTGAAAGTATATTATCTTGTTAAACAAGCATACTTAAATCTTTAAAATGAGTATTTTAAAGTTAATGATAAGTATAAAATTGTTTTGGGTTTATAGTAATAATGTATGAGCAAAATTTTTTTATAGTAACAATGATAAGTGTTTGAATATATTAATTGTATTAAGCTAATTTGATTGAATGAGAGATATTGTAATAAAGAAATAAACATGAACGCTTGTTCTCTTTTAAATATATAACTTAGAAAATATTATCTTAAGTAGTGGGGTAGTTAGCAACCTCATCGAGATAGAGAAAGAGTATATCTTTAAAAATTTGTAAACATAGCAGAAGATAAAACAAATTTTTATGTGCTAAAACTAGAAATATATTGATTGATTAAATGCTAATTTTTTGAAAAATCATCTTAAATAGAGAATTATAATAATTTGGATATGAATTGACTTATATGTCATCAAATTTACCTATGTTCCAAAAATTGTGGCAATTGATGTTATAATGATCCATATTTTAAAGATAAAATACATTTGAAGATTATTTAGTGCAACCAAATGACATTATTTTCAACTATAATTTAGCAACGAAGCATAACTTAGTGTTTTAGAATTTTAGGTTAAGTTTTGTTGCATTTGGAAACCTATACTTTGATTTATCTATAACTTTTAGCTAGAGACTAATCAGAGGCTCTTTTTATTTAAAGTGAATACTAGATCAAGTAGATGTCCAAATGGTGGTTATAATAGTAATATTGATCTTCTACTTGAGTGATATGACTTTTATATTGCTTTGGTCTATAATGACCGGCATTTAGTCAATTTCACCTCAAAGTCCATTGAACTAATGACCCATTTCATGATAAACAACTGCATATGATTAGCAGTGGCTGTCTCCTTTATTCTAGAACATTCTAAACCATTCTCTAGCACCCATTATCCGTATTCCCTTCGAGGAATTAAAATACAAGCGTACAGATCAATCAACTAGAAAAGAAAACTCATTTTTTGTGTTTTGATTTCAACCAAATCTGAAATGATGAATTAATGAGTGAATTAAAGATGTTTAAGATAAAATCTAGTTTAAGTGAGTGGGATTGGTATCCTATGTTTTGTTTGTAAAAATGCTGTTAATTTGATGTTCTTAAATAATATGATACATATGTTGAAAATGGGTTACTTTGATTCGTTATAGATATAGATGATTAAATGACCCAAAGTTATTGATTTGAATGTGAAAATATCGTTTAACTATGTAGATTAATACATAAAATTTGGTGCCTTGGTTTGTTAGTAAGCAGATAAGGTCATCCATAGGGATTAGTCTATGAGAATTGATAATATTGATTTGAATGTTTGTTTATGTTCGCTTTGATTTTCTTGATGTATGTTAATCAATTGTCTTGAGATTAAATGATCGATGTTTGGTGTAGTCACATAGAAAGAATTTTACAAAATGCCTCATAGAGAAGTAGAACCTTTGATCAACAAATTCAAGGAAAATCCATAAATTTATAAAAGGGGAATCACTCAAAGAATGATTTGCTTCATGTCAAGAATGAGCAAGAAGTGTCAGGGTTTCGGCTTTCGTGTTTGAACATTGATTTGAGCATTGAATCAGAGGGTTGAAAATTACATGTTGTTATAATTGACTAGAATGTCATCCATGAGCATGACTTCTTCTCCTAGGACATTCTCTGTGAGCTTTACCTCTTTCATGATAATGTTGCTCAGCTTGAATACGGTGAATTGCAATATGAATGGCTAAGCTTAGCAATGGCTAGACCCAGTTTGACAAGGTTAGATTCTATCATATACCGAACAGTTCTTCAAGTGTAGATTTAGGTTGAGTCATTACCCATTCAGACTATCTTTTAGGTTCACTTAGTCTTATTCTTTAATAATCACATCCAAAATCGATACTGGACCATGATCTCCTCCTTTCCATTCCTCTAGATCAAAACCTCTCTGGTCCTTTACTATTACAACTAGTATTTTACTACTATTCAAGCCATAGCATTAGCTAGTCCACCATAACCTACTATTGAGCAACAAAAATAATCGTTTAATTCTATAATGATAGTATCAACATCACATTTCATTACTATTTCAAATGCCAAAGTGGTAATCGATATCTATTTACCATGACTAGCCCTTGGATGGTTCGATGTAGTTTCCGAAGCTTGGATGGCTGTTCCAACTTTACTCTTGTGCCTAGGAGGCATGTTTTCTCGTAGTGAATGAAATGAAACTCAAGGTTGCTAGTGAGAGCACCAAAAGCTAAAAAGATGAATAAAGACCCCCATAGAGGCTGGTATAGAGCTTCAGATGCAGAATGCAATCTACAATCGACTTTTAGATGTGATGTTCTTGTTTGGTTTTTATTACAAAGTATATATGTTCACAAAATCATAGGAAGATAGTGCTAATATTTTTTTTGTAGAAAATAATGATACATAGGGTTTTCATAATGGCTTGGTCCAAGAGTTTCCTACATCCACTGTGATAAATTGGTGATTTCCTTATATATCTAAAGTACACTGCTGAAATACAAAAAGCAATGATTTATTTATAAAAAAAATAAACAATGTGGTTTATGGAAATCAATTTTCTAATAGGTATAGGTTATGATTGACATTCATGATATGCATAAAATATGTCCCTCATTAGTGTTCATGCTTGGGTTATTTGTAGGTATCATAAAAGTTGAATTCTCTTCGTTATTTCATAAAAGATAGCTACTTTCCATAAACACCGTCCAAATCTGATCGACATCATCTAGTTCTGCATCATTTTGTCTGTCATCGTTATGTTCATTAGGATGTGTTTGACACTGGATAGATTGGTTGGAAAAAAGCATTGGTGGTATGAGAAGGCAGAACGTAGCTACACAATAACCACCTAACAAAATTTGTTGTTTGCTAGTATTTTAGCTGGTACCGAACTACGAAATTATTTGGTACTTGATACTTGGTAAAAGTTTAAGGGTTTTGCTCTAGCTAGCAAGTAAAGGAAAATAGTGCGAGTTTTGATCAAACTTCAATCGACGTACCATTTCCATTATTTGATAGTGTTCTGTTCGGTACCAGATAATAAAACCTTCCCAATATCAGACATAATTTTACACTTAGGTAGAATCTCTCCTTTTTCATTACTTCTTTCTAGTTAATTTTAAATCTTCTCATTTCTCCACTTTACCCAATGGATCATTCTATAGTAGACCTATTAGGACTCTTCCAATCATTTCTTTTATCTCAAGATGTCTTTCCGTCTTAAATCTTCTATGGGTAGAAACACCTATAATGCTTTACAATTTATTTCAAAACAAAGAAAATAAAACGAAAAGAAAAACCTATCTTTCATCTGTTCTAATTTTGTGATTGCCATATCAAATTCACCATTATAATATGGTTCGTCCATCATAGCAAATTATTTTTGTTTGTACTATAACATGAGTTTGTCTAGTAGTCCCCCAAATTCTCACGTATTATGCAGTCGATTTCTCCAAACATGCTTCTTTATCATATCCTCGAGTATCGTCATTCATTAGTCTCGTGACCCTCCAGCCCGTGAAACATGAAGAATTTTTCCAATCTCCTATCTCGCTCTATGGTTTCCCACTTGGAGTGTCTCTTGTACTAAATGTCCCTTATGGTACCAAGTGAATCCTTTACCAAGTCCATCAAATCAGTTTATGAAGGAAGCTCATTTTCTATTTTCTGACCACTTTGAACTCCAAAGTCCTTATTAGGCTCCCTTTTTCCTTTTCTTCCCTACGTTAGCTTTGGATGGTTCTTTACCCGCATCTATGTTAACCTCAAACTACTCAGCTTCAGGATCCTCCAAACTTAAGTATTATCAAATTGGTGTTATAAATCTATTAAATTTACTAAGGTATGAATCTCATAGTACCCATATCTCCTTTAAATGGCTTTTCCCCCAAGCTTGTAATGTTTTGACTAAAAATTTAGTCAACGTCCGAACTATAGTTTGGAATTGATATCAGCGAAGGCTACTCACTAATACCTTAATTTGAGAATGTAAAATGAGGAAGTAGATACTCAATAAGTAAAGACATACATCATTTAGAGTGGTTCAATTTAAGTTGGTATATCCACTATAAATATTTTCTTCCTATTTCTCTTCTCATACAATTAATAAGATTACAAGAGAATAAGAAAATAATTGCTTAAGAGCTTGAAATCTTAGATCCATGTACAAATGCATGATAGGTTGTATTTATTGCTATTGGAAATTGAGTTGGATGATGAGAGTATGCTACCAATGTCTAGAAATCTTTCTTAGCCATTGGTTAAGTTGTTCGACTGATATGTGTGTCAACTATGATACCAACTGGATTGTATGGCACAGATGATCACTAGATAGAGGTCCATAGTTGAAATGCCTTAATCAGGGATAGACGACATAAGATCAGGTCATGGTTGTCTAGGGGCACTTTACTAGTGTGGTAGTGAAGGACCAGAAGTGGTTATCACACAGTGCCGCTTTTGTCATATAAATAGTTTCATATTTGTCAGTCTCTTCAGAGAAATAATGCATAGTTGTTGCTTCTTTTTTCTGTAGAGATGATTAGGCGCTTATGGCCAAAGCCTGCCGAGTTAAGATAAGAGGTATAAAAAAGCTTCAAGCGATGAAGGTCTAGGTCGTTCACATGGGGAAAAGCATAATATGCTAGGCCAATCAAGGGACAAGAAGGATAATTATCCAGGATGCTCGACGATTGAGGGCAACTTGCTTTTCAAACTACTACACGTTGCATTGTCTATTGATAGCCGCAATGGTATGTATAGCTTGCATGTGCATTGGTGCTAGGTAGGCCGTTTTGTTATGTAAACTAAGTAGTTCGAGCAAGATGTGGGCTTTTAGAACTACTCGGATAAAATGTGGGCTTTTGGAACTATGCGGGCCAGCATGCGTTATACTATTAAGAAAGTCCAATAACATTTTTCCCCCTAATTTCATGCTTGCAAGTAGGGGCAGACTTGTCATTTAGGCATCTAATGTTGCCTACATGTGTCTTCTTGCCATTGGCTCGAGATGTTGCTGAGTTAGTTCAAAGACATGATGGTTGATTTGATAGAGTAATTTAAGAAACCTAGACGGTCCAGATCACCTCTTACCTATTTGATATAATAGTTTAGGTTAGCTATCATTATTTATATAAATCACGCCTCTCCCTTTTCAATCTTTACTAAACATTCTTCATTTTCGCCTTATTTATATAAATCACTCCTCTCCCTTTTCAATCTTTACTAAACATTCTTCATTTTCGCCATTAAAGAGAACTCAGAGCTTTCAATTTTCTTCATTGTCAATCAACGTCTTACTTCAACTTTAAACAGTGGTTAATTGTTCTCCTAAGTCGATTTCATTTATATTAGATTTTTCTTTGATGCCTTGTTGAATGTTGACCTGTAGTTTGAATTTTGAGTATATTCATCATTTAGATATTGATTTGATTTCGTTGTTGCATTGTGTCCTTCATTTTTTTTTCTTTTACTTTGATAGTCCATGTCACATTATTGTAACGATGAACTTTCCCAAAATGTACCGTCGATTGATTATCATCATGGATTCAACATTCACAACACCAAATAGGTCATTTTGTAACACTTTTTATGAGGTAATTTACAACGGTTATTAGCGTTAGAAATTTCCAACGGATATTTCCATTGGAAAAGATTGCAACGGTTATTACCGTGATAAAACAAGGTTATGTGGTAAATAGTTGAAATTAAGTGGACACGATTGTAATTTCCCTTTTATTTCACTTATCTCACTACTCACGCTTTTATCGTTTCACCCTCCCTCTTTTGATCTAGGGTTACGCGCTCGCTCCTCACGCTTCTATCGTTTCACCCTCCCACTTTCCCTCCTTTGATCTAGGGTTATGCGCTCGCTCCTTATGCGTCTTTCGTTTCACCCTCCCACTTTCAATCTAGGGTTATGCGCTCCTGCTCCACTCGTCGGTTCTTTATTTTCCATCCACTTTCCATTTGGAGTTACTGCGCCCCTCCTCCATTTCATCCTAGCGCCGCCTCGGCCTTATTCAGGTTACTGTAACTTTATCGTGTATTATAGAAAATTAATTTGTTATTTTTGTTTTGAGTCATCAACTTACAATACAACTTTTATGTTATAGGTTGCAATTCATCAATGTAGCATCAACAATAGTCATGACAGTCTTACGTCAAGGTAGATGAAAAGATAGACAAGTTTAGGGTTAGGTAATATTTATTCTATTAATTTCCAATGAAACTTGGGTAAGAAACCATTTTATGTATATTTTTTCCAAAAATTTCATTATGTGAAGTTAAACTATAACTATGCATAGGATTTCTTAATGGATGTTTTTTTGGAAAATGATAAAACATTGGTTATTGATATCATTGTTCTAAGGTTCATATGTTAAATTGTAATTATAGAGATAAATTAGTGTCAAACTGTATAAACTGAAATATCTTATAGAGAACTGCTTGTTTTTTGCATCCATAATATGAAATTTTCAATTTAATACTTGCATGTATTCAAACTACAATCCCATGTGCTCAAGGATGTACATTTGCTTTGTGTAGCTTGGTTGACTTGTTTTTAATCTAGGTGCACTTTTATTGTATTGATACAGAGCAAGGATGGATCTACTACTAGCATGATTACAAGCTGCATGTTCCTGCACATATTTTAGTTTTAGGTGCAGTAAAAAAAGTCATTTCATTTCAAATGCATGACAATGTCAGAAAATTTCATATCATTGTACATCTGATCATTGGCCATTGTAGGAGATGAACAACAGTAATAGAAAAGTACTTTGATAGGTATTATTATTATACACTTCTGAATGTACATCATAGTGCCAACAATGAAGTTCTGTTTTTTACTCCCAATTTTAACAGCATTTTGCAACTTTAAATTTTTTGGATATGAAGTCTCCAATCTACTATACTGCAACCCACATGAGATTATTGCATATATACAAAAGAGGTATGTGATGTAATTTCATGATATCACGTCACTAAACTGAGTCCAAGTAACAAAAGATCAAAACGATTAGTGTCCAAGCACAAAGTGACATACATGAAACAGCTATTCACCACTTTTCCAGGATTTCTCATGTGAAATTATTGTGTTTTAAATGAATGTCTTGTTCCCTAGCATTTTAACATATACTCCATACTTGCTGACTGTGATTAATTCGAAGTCAGTGTTTATGTTCTGAGAAATTTGTCAAATATGCATGTATGTTATGTAGTTTGACTATGGAAACCGATGAGATTTTTATCCAGTTTTCAATTCCAAGGTTTCTAAATCGTTTTAAAATGTACAACTATAAATTTTTGTGAATTGCCTTTACTACAACAATCTAGCATGTTTGGTAAAAAAATTCCCTCACACACTTTGTAATGATCCATAATTTTTGTCATTTGAAATTCATATATTTAATTGATTTTAAATATTAACAAGTAAGATTTACAAGCCGAATGAATTAAAATTCGAATATAGTGATTTAATTGTTTAATTAAATCGACAATTTTAATATTTGAAATTCCAGAAATAATTGGAAATTTGGTTTAATATGAATAAAAATGATTTATAAAGTTATATTAAATCATATTGGAGTTAGAATGATGTTTGTAAACTTTTAAAATTGAATTAAAAGTTAATTTGTGAAAATTGAATATTTAATTGACGAGTGAAAATAGTCATTTTTCAAACAGTCTCAGATTTCGACGAAACCAGTTTCATCGGATCCGTAATGTGAAGTTATTGTAAGATTTCAAATTTCATGTCAATCGGATTTACGGTTTGTCCGGGGCGAGCCAAAACGCATAGAAATCGTTTTAATCGATTTAATTTTAAATTGATCGTTTAATTCCATAACTCGCACATATGATTGAATTAGCTTCCGAAACATGTTCCATTGTGTCCAGAACGCGGGTAAAACCTTAGAAACGCCAGTCGGCATGCTTCGTTTGGAGTTTGGAAAATTTTCGACGAATAGTGTTTTGGAGAATTTTCTATAAAAGGCCCCCATTATTTCACTTTGCATCAAAACCCTAGAAGCTAGTTCAGGCCGCCACATACGAAAACAATGGCCAGAAATTCACATCATTTCTCCCTCAATCTCTCACGATCCACTCACTTTCGTCAGAAACTCCCAACTACAATCTTGTAGAGCATCGAGAGAGCTTCCAATCCATACGGTTGTGATCGGGAATGGAGCGATGGATCGACCGAAAAGTACTCGCGTTCGACTGGACTTCGCGCACGTCATTCGAGACCAGATAGCGACCGAGCTCCTTCATATTCACGGCAATGGTGGCTCACGAGTTGGGCTTCGAGACCATGGTCTCTGATCATCTTCAAACATCTCGTGGTGGTCGCGATAATTGGGGGATGAACGGCGGCTATGGGTTAGGGTTGTACATGATTTTCACGTAGGGGGAAGAAGAGATGACGTGCGGCCCATATGTGGTGTTGGAAAAATCAACGGCAGATGATGAATGTAGGGTTTTAAATATAAAAGAAATTGTAAATTATTATAATATTAATTCGTACAATGTTTAAAAATGTATATCTTCTTCATACGAGGTCGAAAAATTACGAAACAAATTGCATTGGAATCGTTTTGCCGAGCACTACGCAATGGAGCTAATTTGGAGTCAATTGGAGTCAGTGAAAATTTTGAGTAAAATTAAATGTGCGTTTAATTTTATTTGAAATAAAATACTGCAACCGTTATTGAAAGCAAGGTGAGAACTCCTCACTCAATCATATTTTGTTTTCGATTTAAATTTTAAATACTTAGATTTAAAATTTGTTGATAGTGTTGATTGTGTGAATTGAAAGATGATTGTTATCTATTGTGCTGAAATAGACCCTATACGCCGCATATTAAGCGGAGGTTATTTATTAAAAACATATACCGCGATAATTCCACCGTGAAGTGGAATTGGTATTATATATGTATTTGGAGTTGATTTCCCGCATTATATAGCGGATGAGACCATATTGCACCGCATAATTGCGGATAGTATTTTATAAAATCCCATATACCGCGATAATTCCACTGTGAAGTGGAATTGGTATTGTGCTAACATTTGTGGATGCAGAGAACAGGTTGGAGGGATCCAACTGGATTCCTCAAACATTCGAATTTGTTTCATATGTTGTGTGTTGATTATTTATAATCTCTGTGTGATTATCTTTGTGATTGTAATTGTTGAAGGCTAAAATTTAGCCGAATGTATTTTTGTTTTCGTTGGATACTAGAAATTAATAAAATTGGATTTTTGGAAAATTATTTTTAAGAATTGCATTAATTTGAAAGAAGGAATTTAAAAGAAAGAAAAAAATTGATTTTTATAATCTTATCGAATTATTTCCAAAAATATGGGAAAGGATTTTTATAAAAGGATTTTGAGTAATATTGTTTAAAAGTTGAAGAATTTATTTTAAATGGAATTTTAAATAGATTTGAAGAGATAAAGAAATTTATTTAAAAAGGAAATGATTTTGTAAATTCATTGGAAATTTATAAGGATATGTGATGCTTTGTGATATATCCTAATTTGTGTTGTGATCTGTAATTTGTTTATCTATGATATATATATATATATATATTTGTGATTTGTGAATGAAAGATAAGCGTTATAGTTTATACCGCTTATCAATAATATTGTTATATTTGATCTGTGATGGTTGAATGTTGTTGCACTATTGTGTTGAACCCGTGGACTACACAATACACACACAAATGTGGATTTCAGTTGGAAATCGGTTAAGTCACAGATTTTTATCAATTTTGAAAAAATTGAATTCTTGAATCCAAAATAGTTTTGGGATTGAAATTGAAAGCTTTTGAAAATGAGTTTCAAATATAAAAGTTATTTTAAATAACTTGATAAAATTGAGATTTGAATAATTTGATTTAAATTTGAATTCAATATTTGAAATTGAATTCAATGAATTGGAAATTATGGTCTAAAAGATTTTACAAGTGTAAAAGGTGTTTATATGGGTTTTTAACCATTTAAAATATGGTTTTGGAAAATTTAAATTAAAGTTATACATGAGTGGCTTTAACTCATGTAAAATTTGTAATCAGTTTTCCCAAACGGAAACTATCCGTTTTCAAATAATAATAGCTTTCATTTTAAGAAAGGATTTGTAAATTGTGTTGAAAGGTTTCAAGTTTGAAATGGAATTGAAATGTTTTAAAAGCTATGAAATGAGTCTTTGATTCAAAGACCGGATGAGTTAATCCAACTTGAAATAAAATTGTTTTGAAAGACTATGAATGAATCTTTGGAAACCAGTTTTGAAAGCTATAAGTTAACTCTTGAATTAAAGATTTAACGAGTTAATCCAATTGAAATGGAAATTGTTTTGAAATCCATGAATGGATCTTTGTGAACGGGGTGAACTTTGTGAATTGAACCTTTTTGTTTAAATGATTAAAAGTATGGGAATTGTTTAAACCATTGAAGGTTTTTGAAATGAATCTTTTTGTTTAAAAGATTGGAAATGGTAATTTGTTTAAACCATTTAAAGGAAAGGATTTGGGTAATAAGTTGTGACTTAATTGAAATCCCTATATCCATATGTTTTAAAATATTGTGCTCACTATTCGGGTTAGCCGGGAAAAGACCTTTGTGTCATATAACCCATTCCGAATAAGTGATACAGCGATATGGATTGCAATTGAAGACCGGTGTGAAGACCGGGTATTTTTGAAAATGAAAGGACAACCTGTCGAATGTCTCTGCACCGAGTTGCTCCGGTATGGAGATTTATATCACTCTTCTTGTGATGGGAAGTCCGGACGTGATTAGTGAATATCCAGATTGCAAGGGCTTCTTTGGAAGTGCCTTCGGTTTTGTTCGATCCCGGAACGGACTTGTATGGATGTGTGTCTGACGTTACACTTTGAGATGTAAAGCTGGTTTCTATCAAATACATTTCTGTTGGTGGCGGAGAATTTATTCTCTTAGCTTAACACCCTTCTCTGAGACGTACAAGCACAGAGGTTATGTAGTTGATGGTTACTAGTGATACATTTCCAATTTGGTAATGTGGCATACAAAGTGCCGTTAATCAATGCGTGGCTTTGTGAAAAAGCGTGGCTTTGTGTAAAAGCGTGGCTTTGTGAAAAAGCATAGCTTTGTGGACGAGAGTTCGTTGAGCCTCACCACCCAGTAATGGTCGAAACAGGAATGTTGCGGCAAGGTGTTTAGGGGTCGCGCCCCTAGGGTATGTCATTTCCTTCTGGATAAAAGGTGATATCATGGTATGGAGCCCAGATATTTTACCTATGTTGATGCTGCAAATTTATTATACTTTGTGGTTGAGGATCCTCGGATAAAGGTCGGTAACGACCGGGGGATGACATAGCTCGTGTGTTAGCTACCTAGTTACAGCTATACAGCGTGAGGTAGCGTCGGCCTTGTGTTTGCAGAGAGCAGGTTGACTCTCGGGGCGTCTTTCCAGAGGCGTTTCCATTTCGGTGTAAGGAAGTTCCTTTGCCTGACCATTTGTTGGAAATCCAAAGAAACAATACGAACCTTGTATGGTTTTAGTTGTAGAACCTGCCATTTACTTATGGTGGTCACCACTGTTTAGATGGTAGCTATAATAGGCATACAATAATGGTTGTATGTTGGCTAAGGTTAATATTATACTTTCGAAATGTTTTTCTGCATTATGCACTAATAATAATAATCCAATGATTTTGCATAGTAAGCATGTTTGACTATCATAAGAAGAAATCTCCTCCAATTCTGCGTTTGCATTGTGTGTGTGGCGGGAGGTCATATGGTAGTTTCATTTTCCAAAAGCATTGCGGATATTTTCCACTTTCTTTGTTGTTGTTGTTTTAAAGATAAAAAACTGTTTTAGTTCTCACACCAGTCACCATGACTGACCTGAAGTTTATTGTTTCCTTCCTAAACTCTGGGTGCCCATCATTTTCCACACGGGCAGCCTAGAGTCAGGTTATCAGGTCTTTCTGGATATTCAGGAGATGCTGTGGAGCTCAGTGACGAGCTGGATGGCGAGACGTATCACTTGTATATGATATTATTATTCCACTGTGTATTCTGTATGAGGACAAGTTTATATAATTGTCCATTGATGTATTGTGTTGTATTGTTGTTGTAAACTCTGATGATGATGTATGTATAAATTGATATAGTTCTTTGTTTAAAAGACTAGTGATTATCTATTATATATTGTTTTACTGCGAATGTGAGATTCTGTTGTTGTTTCTGTTTCAGTTCTTTCTTTTCTTCTGTCTTCTTCTACCTCTTCTTTTTAAACATAAAAATTAGGTTTTCCGGCATTCGATTGCTCGGCAGTTGATACAGTGGACGTATTAATGTCGATTTTCGAAAGTCAAAAATCTGGGATGTTACATGTGGTATCAGAGCATATGGTTAAGCGATAACCTTGGCTCTGTTGGGTGTTACTCATTAGAGATAGAGTCAGTAGTACTCTAGATGGGTGTGAGTGTAATAATAGATATGAGCGCGTATTTGTTAGTGAATATGAAATTGTTTTGTATTGTTTTGACTTATCGGTTGATTGTTTATAGATTCTGGTCGGTGCAGTCTAGCTAACTGTAATCCATATGGGTTTCTAAACTCTTAAACGAGATAAACCAACATAGTATCATTTTAAATTAGGTAATGAAATAATTTTACCTCGATTATATTTTGTATATAAAGGAAATAATTTTTCAGAAATTATTAAGGTGTATATAAATTAATTGTTTGGTTGTTGAAAATGTGAATATATATGAGTTAATAAAAGTTGTTTGAATAATCTAAATAAAAACAACAATTGTAAAAGAATGAAATATATAAGCAAATGAATTATTAAGTATAGAATTATAATTAAAATGATTTACAATTGTGAAATAATCTTGTATAACTAAAGTAAAATAGTGAAATTATATGAGAAAAAGATTTATAAATGTGATTTATATATAAAAGGAAATTTTGAAAGAATATTAAGCACTGAATTCACTATTGTTGCTGGGAAATAATAAGGGTGATGACTGCAGCATCATCTGTATCATTTTCGAGTTTCTGTGTGATGGATTTACTACCATAATAAATTGGAAATTGAAGTTTTGTTGTGATAAACAAATTTAATTTAAAAATCCAAGTTGAAATTGATGAATATAAGTAGAAATGAGTTTTGGACTTATAATCTGAGATAATAAATTTAGCTTTGGTAAAAGTTTAATAGAATTTTGTTAAGAAAAACAAAATCTGAATTGGATTTATCAGTGGAAATTTAAGTTAAGTTAAACAAATGATGTTTGAAATGAAATATAACTTAAGTAATGTTGAATGAAGTTGATTTTGATATCAAAGTAAATTAATAAAGTGAATTAATGAGATGAAGTGATGAATGTGAACTTGAGTTATATAAATGAAATTCAACTTTATTTGTAAAATGAATTAGCAATTGAATTAATAAATGGATTGAATGTTAATCAATCGAATGTGAATAAACTGATATGGAATAATGAATGTAAGTGTTAATTCATTAAAGCTAATTGAAAGTGTTGAACCAAATTGAATGTAAATTTAATAATTTGGTTGTGTTGAATATACATTGGTTGTTATATGATTGTGGGTTGATTGTATATAGTATAATTCATTAAGTGTTAATGAAATTGAATTAGTGAAATTGAAAGCTATGTGATGGAATTTGAATTGAAAGCGAATCAACTTGAATTTAAATTAGTGAATGTAAACTAATTGAAAATGAGGAAATGAATGTCGTTGTATATGAATTGGTTGTAAACAAATTACAAGTAATGTCGAAATTTTATAAGTTGCTTATAAACCTTGTTTAGTATGCATTTCTTTTAATATGCATATGTTGTAGTTGTTTAAAAGAGTAAAATGTTAATAACTTTATATATATGTCACTTACGTGTTTATATTGAGTAAGTACAGGTGCCGTGGCTACCGTTTGGTGGGATTTGGTTGCTAAAATGCTAAATAAATAATCGCTTTGCTTAAAAATGCTAAAAAGGTACGTCTATGCAATAAAAATAGGAAATATGAACTGTTTTTCTGCTTTTCCGACCGTGTGGGTCGATGTATATATATTTATGTCTATTGTGATCCTACTATGATCGAACCGCGCAAAGGAAGCCATGGCGAATTTTTCTGAAAATTTAAGGCGTTAGAAAATTTTCAGGAAATTTTGGAAAATTGGTGAAAACTAAATTTTGGATTTGGAGTTAAAAGTTAAACGATATAGTTGTTTGGAAAAGTATAACTAAGTATAATTTAAAAAACTTAGTAAAGTTTTTGAAAGAGTTTAACTATTGGATTTTGGGGAAGTTGTACCCTTAAGTGATTTTGAAATCTAATTTGAATGGATTGTTTGAAAAGTTAATGAATTTGGTGCATTTTTCTTACTTTGAAATTTCGAGGACGAAATTCTTTTAAGGGGGAAAGTTTGTAACGATCCAGAATTTCTGTCATTTGAAATTCGTATATTTAATTGATTTTAAATATTAACAAGTAAGATTTACAAGCCGAATGAATTAAAATTCGAATATAGTGATTTAATTGTTTAATTAAATCGACAATTTTAATATTTGAAATTCCAGAAATAATTGGAAATTTGGTTTAATGTGAATATAAATGATTTATAAAGTTATATTAAATCATATTGGAGTTAGAATGATTTTTGTAAACTTTTAAAATTGAATTAAAAGTTAATTTGTGAAAATTGAATATTTTAATATTTAATTAACGAGTGAAAATAGTCATTTTTCAAACAGTCTCGGATTTGGACGAAACAAGTTTCATCGTATCCGTAATGTGAAGTTATTGTAAGATTTCAAATTTCATGTCAATCAGATTTACGGTTTGTCCAGGGCGAGCCAAAACGCATAGAAATCGTTTTAATCGATTTAATTTTAAATTGATCGTTTAATTCCGTAACTCGCACATATGATCGAATTAGCTTCCGAAACACGTTCCATTGTGTCCGGAACGCAGGTAAAACCTTAGAAACGCCAGGCACGCTTCGTTTGGAGTTCGGAAAATTTTCGATGAATAGTGTTTTGGAGAATTTTCTATAAAAGGCCCCCATTATTTCACTTTGCATCAAAACCCTAGAAGCTAGGTCAGGCCGCCACATATGAAAACAATGGACAGAAATTCACATCGTTTCTCCCTCAATCTCTCACGATCCATTCACTTTCGTCAGAAACTCCCAACTACAATCTTGTAGAGCATCGAGAGAGCTTCCAATCCATACGGTTGTGATCGGGAACAGAGAGATGGATCGACCGAAAAGTACTCGCGTTCGACCGGACTTCGCGCACGTCGTTCGAGACCAGATGGCGACCGAGCTCCTTCATATTCACGGCGATGGTGGCTCATGAGTTGGGCTTCGAGACCATGGTCTCTGATCATCTTCAAACATCTCGTGGTGGTCACGATAATTGGGGGATGAACTGCGGCTATGGGTTAGGGTTGTACGTGTTTTTCACGTAGGGGGAAGAAGAGATGACGTGCAGCCCTGATGTGGGGTTGGCAAAATCAACGGCAGATGATAAATGTAGGGTTTTAAATATAAAAGAAATTGTAAATTATTATAATATTAATTCGTACAATGTTTAAAAATGTATATCTTCTTCATACGAGATCGAAAAATTGTGAAACGAATTGCGTTGGAATCGTTTTGCTGAGCACTATGCAATGGAGCTAGTTTGGAGTCAATTGGAGGCAGTGAAAATTATGAGTAAAATTAAACGTGCGTTTAATTTTATTTGAAATAAAATACTGCAACCGTTATTGAAAGCAAGGTGAGAACTCCTCACTCAATCGAATTTTGTTTTCGATTTAAATTTTAAATAGTTAGATTTAAAATTTGTTGATAGTGTTGATTGTGTGAATTAAATGATGATTGTTATCTATTGTGCTGAAATAGACCCTATACGCCGCATATTAAGCGGAGGTTATTTATTAAAAACATATACTACGATAATTCCACCGTGAAGTGGAATTGGTATTATATATGTATTTGGAGTTGATTTCCCGCATTATATAGCGGATGAGACCCTATTGCATCGCATAATAGCGGATAGTATTTTATAAAATCCCATATACTGCGATAATTCCACCGTGAAGTGGAATTGGTATTGTGCTAACATATGTGGATGCAGAGAACAGGTTGGAGGGATCCAACTGGATTCCTAAAAAATTTCAATTTGTTTCATATGTTGTGTGTTGATTATTTATAATCTCTATGTGATTATCTTTGTGATTGAAATTGTTAAAGGCTAAAATTTAGCCGAATGTATTTTTGGTATCGTTGGATACTAGAAATTAATAAAATTGGTTTTTTGGAAATTATTTTTAAGAATTGCATTAATTTGAAAGAAGGAATTTAAAAGAAAGGAAAAACTTGATTTTTATAATCTTATCGAATTATTTCCAAAAATATGGGAAAGGATTTTTATAAAAGGATTTTGAGTAATATTGTTTAAAAATTGAAGAATTTATTTAAAATGGAATTTTAAATAGATTTGAAGAGATAAAGAAATTTATTTAAAAAGGAAATGATTTTGTAAATTCATTGGAAATTTATAAGGATATGTGATGCTTTGTGATATATCCTGATTTGTGTTGTGATCTGTAATTTGTTTATCTGTGATATATATATATATATATATATATATATCTGTGATTTGTGAATGAAAGATAAGCGTTATAGTTTATACCGCTTATCAATAATATTGTTATATTTGATCTGTGATGGTTGAATGTTGTTGCACTATTGTGTTGAACCCGTGGACTACACAATACACATACAAATGTGGATTTCACTTGGAAATCGGTTAAGTCACAGATTTTATCAATTTTGAAAAAATTGAATTCTTGAATCCAAAATAGTTTTGGGATTGAAATTGAAAGCTTTTGAAAATGAGTTTCAAATATAAAAGTTATTTTAAATAACTTAATAAAATTGAGATTTGAATAATTCGATTTAAATTTGAATTCAATATTTGAAATTGAATTCAATGAATTGGGAATTATGGTCTAAAAGATTTTACAAGTGTAAAAGGTGTTTATATGGGTTTTTAACCATTTAAAATATGGTTTTGGAAAATTTAAATTTAAGTTATACTTGAGTGGCTTTAACTCATGTAAAATTTGTAATCAGTTTTCCCAAACGGAAACTATCCGTTTTCAAATAATAATAGCTTTCATTTTAAGAAAGGATTTCTAAATTGTGTTGAAAGGTTCAAGTTTGAAATGGAATTGAAATGTTTTGAAAGCTATGAAATGAGCCTTTGATTCAAAGACGGATGAGTTAATCCAACTTGAAATAAAATTGTTTTGAAAGACTATGAATGAATCTTTGGAAACCAGTTTTGAAAGCTATAAGTTAACTCTTGACTTAAAGATTTAACGAGTTAATCCAATTGAAATGGAAATTGTTTTGAAATCCATGAATGGATCTTTGTGAACGGGGTGAACTTTGTGAAATGAATCCTTTTGTTTAAAAGATTAAAAGTGTGGGAATTGTTTAATCCATTGAAGGTTTTTGAAATGAATCTTTTTGTTTAAAAGATTGGAAATGGTAATTTGTTTAAACCATTTAAAGGAAAGGATTTGGTTAATAAGTTGTGACTTAATTGAAATCCCTATATCCATATGTTTTAAAATATTGTGCTCACTATTCGGGTTAGCCGGGAAAACATCTTTGTGTCATATAACCCATTCTGAATAAGTGATACGGCGATATGGATTGCAATTGAAGACCGGTGTGAAGACCGGGTATTTTTGAAAATGAAAGGACAACCTGTCGAATGTCTCTGCACCGAGTTGCTCCGGTATGGAGATTTATATCACTCTTCTTGTGATGGGAAGTCCGGACGTGATTAGTGAATACCAGATTGCATGGGCTTCTTTGGAAGTTGTGACGACCGCCCATGACCCCTGCATCGAATCTAGAGATAGTGCGCTGTAAAGTGTGCCAGGCGACCATGGACGATTGTCAGGGTAGATTAAAACAACAGAATCTATCGTATTACTCACAGCGCATGGACAAAATACAATAGAACATATGTATAGTGAAGCTTTACAGAACAAAATGACATCATATAAAACTCCATAATAGTTGAATACAAGCATCCAAATAGCCCATACATCAAGCCTCACTACATGACACTCAGAGAATACAAAACAGCGGAACATCCAGTACATATAATAAGAAGATAATATGCAACCCTCCATCTCGTCTTCGATATCAGCATTGTGAGAAGAGAACAGCACCTGTCACCTGCTACCTAGTCTGCCCATCCCAAAATGGACGAACAGCCCAAGGCAATAAGAATTAAAACATAAAGCCTTGAGTCAGACAACAGTCTTAGTGAGCAGTAAATTAACTAACAACATACCAAAAGAGCATAAAGGAAAAGGAATAGGAATACAACCCTCCCACTCCACCTATTTCTACAGTGATAGCCCCCAAACACACACTAAGCAGAATCAACATAGCAGAGCATACAATTTAAAGTAAAGTAATAATCATTCGAGTCAAGGGCGATGTTTTCCAAGTACCAAGGCCTAAATCAGATAAGCACCCAGAAAATACCGCTCTTGAGTCCGAATGACGATACAACCAAACATCCATGACTCTGGCTATCACTGTTATCATTGCTTCGATATCACCGTTAATTGAATGACCGGCACATTCTTTCAGCCGTCCGTCAAGGGCTAATGGAAACCCCGGTTCTAGACATAACTCCCGCACGTTGTCGCAGCCCGTGCCTAGGACTATCGAATCTGCTCAGAGTACTCGACCATCAACAGTTAGTCGTTGGGACTATCGAATCTGCCCAAACGTACTCTTGCTTAGATCATGCTAGAACCTTCAACAACGATGCTATCCAAGCATCCTAGTCATCCTCCTCGACGACTATTCTCATATCCATTCATTATCCTCAACTCGAATCATATCACCGAGTTATCAACATGCTTTGAATGATCCCGTCTGGATTAGACCAAGTCTTCATCACATGATTGCCTCGCTTCATCACATCCTCGCAAAGCCTCATCTCAACATCACATCATCAAATCTATGCATAAGAGCTTCATCATCCCGCTACATATGCCACGAGCAGCTTTCCCAATTCAAGAGCCTCTCCCTTAGCTTTTGAATCGTCTTCGGTCTAAATCAAATCATCAATCATCTAATTCATATCAATCAACCAAGTCAAACATTAATCCAAACAATCAAGCATTCAAATATGATCTAAGTAGACAATTATAACGATAATGGCATTTTCGTAATTAAAGAGTTGAAAGTCTAACAAGCATGAAAACATGAGAATTATCTCTACAACTTGATGAATGAACTTTCATAGGTTAACATATGACAAAATGGATGTAACATCATCATGAACAATGGATCTATATGGATCTACACTTAGGATGAAGAAAATGCATGGAAATCACTATTTTAACACCAAAACGAGCCAACAATCCGATATACTCCTTTGGATCCGTGTGAGAGATAATCACCACTCACCAAATCACCAAAACAAACCCAAATCAACACGCTTCAGATCTGGACAGCGAGGAATCAAGCTTGATCTATCACGAATTTGCTTCAAACGAAGAAATCCCACTTCAAAGGATGAAGATCTTCAACTTTAGATCTTGGATCTTCGATCTTGATCTTCGATTTGGATGAAAGGAAGCACTAGATTAGAGTGGAGAAAAGAAGTGAAGAAGTGTAGAAGTCGAGCTCTCAAAATGACAGCACTTCGTCGCTTCAAAATCCGGATCCCAAAAAGTGAGAAAAACCCTTCCTATTTATAGCAGAAAATTCCTTAAGTCGTAACTCGTCCGCCTCTATAAGTCGTCTCTGACTTATAACCTTCGACTTAACAAAGCCTTCAACCTAACAGACTACGACTCAGTGATCTCTCGACTTAAGACTTAGCAGCTAACCTCTAAGTCAGTTGCGACTTAACACCTACGTCTATTCGACTTAACGACTCAACCACTTGCGCGAGTTAACACATACGCGCGACTTAACCGGGATACGCCTTAGCGACTTAACAGCTCTACAACTCATCAACCTCACGACTTAGCTAGGTTACGACTTAACTGGTCAGACAACTTAACGAGATAACCCATCCTACGACTTAACAGTGTTACGACCTAACACTTAAGAGGATACGACTTAAAGATTTCAGCTACTCTATGACTTAACAACAAACACCAAAGTCGTCTACGACTTAACACATAGGCTACGACTTAACTATAAGGCTGCCTATCTCCTAAGTCACTAGCCTCTATAAGTCGGTCACGACTTATCTCTTAGGTCGTTTACGACCTAGGACTTAAACAAATATGACCGAAAAGACAAACATACTAGGTCGTCCACGACTTACCACCTTAACTCGCTAACTCGCCGATCCCTTAACTCGGTAACAACTTAACTCACCTCTATCCATAAGTCGCCTACAACCATAAGTCGGTCAACTCGCTAACTCGTCCAACCAACCTAACTTCTCTACGCTCTAAGTCGTTGCCGACCTAACTGCCTTAACTCGCCATCCACCTGGGTATCTCCAATCCCCTAAGTCGTATACGACTTACGACTTATACTAAGTCGTGAACGACTTAGGACTTAGCCATATTTTTGCCTAAAATCTGAAATGGCTCAAAAATGCTAAAATTCCAGATTTTGACAAACTTTTCGATCCGTAAAAATACGGGTCGTTACATTCTCTCCCCCTTAGGAATTTCACCCCCGAAATTCCAAGCAAACAAAGCAATCAAAGACTATTCTGTACGCCTATCATCCATAACAATCAACAAACCATGCATCCAATTCTAGCTTAGCGTACAGAATTCTAACACTAGAACAAGTTACAATATCGTGAGATGACACGACACCTTAGGGTCATACCTTGAAGAGTTCAGGATGAGCTGCCTTCATCCTCTCTTCCACCTCCCACGTACAGTCGTTATCATCATCACTCCATTGTATCTTGAGCAACTTAACTACCTTCCTCCTAAGCTGTTTCGTGTCGGTTTCAACAACACGAAGCGGCTTACGAGGTTTTCTATCGACTGGATCAACTTCGAAATCTTCACAGCTATCAACAGAAACCACTGTATTCGAGTCGTGCACATACTTCCGTAGATATGATACATGAAAAACATTGTGCACACTCGACATCTTCTCTGGTAACTCCAATCTGTAGGCGAGCTTTCCAATTCGCTCGATGATCGGGAATGGTCCAACAAATCTCGGAGTCAATTTTCCTTTCTTCCCGAATCGAATAACATTCTTCAGTGGAGAAATCTTCACAAAAACCATATCACCTACGTCGAACTCCAAATCCTTACGACGCTTATCAGCATAACTCTTCTGACGGTCTTGGGCTGCCTTCATTCGTTGCCGAATGATCTCTATGCAATCCGAAGTCTGTCGAATCATCTCTGGCCCAAGTATCAGCTTTTCTCCAGTTTCCAACCAACATGTCGGAGAGTTACACGGTCTTCCATACAATGCCTCATACGGTGCCATACCAATGCTTGACTGGTAACTGTTGTTGTACGCAAACTCCACCAAATGAAGGTGATCTTCCCATGATCCTCCGAAGTCCAAAACACATGCTCTAAGAAGATCTTCCAAAACTCGGTTGACTCTCTCGGTCTGACCATCTGTTTGAGGGTGATAAGCTGTACTCAAACACAACTCGGTTCCCAAAACTTCCTGGAAGCTCTTCCAAAATCCACTAGTGAACAATGGATCTCGATCGCTCACTATACTCTTCGGAATACCATGGAATCGAACTATCCACTTCACATACAACTCAGCCAACTTTGATGCAGTCCTAGTCGATCGAACAGGAATGAACCTCGCACTCTTGGTCAGACGATCTACAATGACCCAAATCCCTTCATTTCCTGTTCTTGTTCTAGGTAGTCCATCAATAAAATCCATCGATATCTGCTCCCACTTCCATGTAGGAACTTCTAATGGCTGAAGCAATCCACTTGGCTTCTTCTGTTCGGCTTTTACCAACTGGCAGTTCATACACTTAGAAATAAAATTTCCAACATCCTTCTTCATGCCTTCCCAGTAGTAGGTTCTCTTCATATCCCGATACATCTTATTTCCACCTGGATGAATTGTCAGCTTCGAGTGATGACTTTCCTTCAGAACTTCACTCCTCAATTCATCTATATCGGGAACAACTAATCGTCCTTGCTTCCGAAGCCAACCCTCTCGATCGACCTCGAATCCTTTATCCTTTTCTGGTTCTAATCCAGATTCCAAATCACGGATAATCTTGACAAGCTTATCGTCTCACTTTTGGCCCTCGCCAATCCTTTCCACAAGAGAAGGTCTTATCGATAAGTTTGCCAACATCTCAGGTTCCAATTCACATCTAGGCCTGAAGTCAAATCCAGCTAAATACTCGAGACTCTTCCATTCTGAAAACATGGCTCCCAATCCTGCATGTCTTCGACTTAACGCATCTGCCACCGCGTTACCTTTTCTCGGAGTATAAGCTATACCAAAATCATATGATGCCAAAAACTCTAGCCAACGTTGCTGCCGAAGATTCAAATCCTTTTGGGAGAAAAGATACTTCAATGACTTGTGATCTGTAAACAACTCGAATCGAACTCCCAACAGATAATGTCTCCACATCTTCAGAGCAAATACAATCGCCGCTAACTCCAAATCATGAGTCGGGTAATTCCTTTCATGCGGCTTCAGTTGTCGACTTGCATATGCAACAACTTTATCCCTCTGCATCTGCTCCAAGTCCAGTACCACATGCGTCGGTGTAAACCACCATCTCATCATTCCCACTTAGAATAGTCAAAATAGGAGCACTCGTCAATCTCTCTTTCAGGATTCCGAAAGCTTGCTCACACTTAGCGTCCCAACTGAACACTTGGTTCTTCTTCGTTAATCCTGTTAACGGTGCAGCTATCTTGGAGAAGTCTTTGATAAACCGTCGATAATATCCTACTAATCCAAGAAAACTTATCACATCAGATGCATTCTTAGGTCTAACCCAATCCTGGATTGCTGCCACCTTAGCGGTATCAACCGCTATTCCATTTCCAGAAATCACATGGCCTAAGAACCTCACTTCACTCTTCCAGAAGTGACACTTCGAAAACTTAGCCTTCAGCTGATGTTTCCGTAAGATCTCCAAAACGATACGCAAGTGCGTCTTGTGCTCTTCTTTCGTTCTGGAATAAATCAGAATATCATCCACGAACACAAGTACGAACTTGTTCAACTGATCTCTGAACACTCTATTCATAAGATCCACAAAATATGCTGGTGCGTTAGTCAATCCAAACGGCATTACCAGCCACTCAAAGAAACCAGATGGTGTCCGAAAAGCAGTCTTCGGCACACTATCCTTAGCCACTCTCAACTGGTGAAATCCCGTTGCCAAATCCATCTGAGAAAACACCTTAGCTCCGTGAAGTTGATCAAACAAGTCATCTATTCTCGGCAATGGATACTTGTTCTTCTTTGTCACCTTATTCAGCTCACAATAATCCACACACAATCTCAACGACCCATCTGCCTTGGTTGCAAACACAACTGGTGCACCCCACTCGGACACACTACGCCGAATGAATCCTTTCTGCAAAAGATCATCAACTTGCACCCTCAACTCCTGCTGTTCCCTAGGCGCCATCCGCCTAAGAGGCATCACAACAGGTCTGGCTCCTTCAACTAGATCTATACGAAACTCAATCTCTCTATGCGGCGACAACCTTTTGACTTCGTCAAAGACATCATCGAATCCATTAGCGATTGGCACCGATGACAGTCCATCCCGTGGAACAACCAGCGAATACATGAAGCTCATGAAGACGCCTTCCTCATGCTTACATCGTATTACAACCTTTCGCCCCTCCACATTCTCGACTGTCACTTCCAACCTCTCGCAATCAACCTTTGCCGCATACTTCCTAAGCCAGTCCATACCCAAAATAATTCCGAACCCCGCAAAGTTCAGAGCAAAGCAATCACAAACAAAAGAGCAACCATGACTCGATACAACTAGACCACGGCATAACATACACAAACAAGACGAACCCCCAACTGGATTAGTCACAACCAATGGCCTATCAACAATATCCGGTTCCAAACCTAACCGGCCTACAAGTTCACTACAAACAAACGAATGCGACGCCCCAGTATCAAATAGAACTCTAACTGGAACACCACATAGGAAAAGAGTACCTTGAACCACCACACTCTTTCCCTTCTCTTCAGCGGTAGGAGCTTTTGAAGACGAAGGAACAGCTCCCAAAGCATAAGCTTGCACAATCTGCTTGTCCTTCTTCGGTTCTGGACAATTCTTCCTGATGTGCCCTGGCTTGTCACAGTTGTGACACTTCATTGGCACCTTCGGATTCTTACAATCCTTAGAGAAATGGCCCTTCTGCTGACAATTGTAGCAAGTCACCTCGCCTCTCGGCTTCTTCTGGCCATCCTTACCCTTCTGCTGCTGCTGCTTCCTCTTCTGGTTTCCACCCTGCTGTGGTTTAGACTCTCCCCTGGTAACAGCAACAACAGGTCCTTCCTTAGGAAACAGACTCTCATGCCTAAGAGCTTTCTCCACAAGCTTCTCAAATGAATCGTCCAAATGATCCACCAACTGTCTCCCAAGATAACTGTCCAAGCCTGTCACAAACTTCTCATTCTTCTGATAAGCAGACTCAATATATCACCGGGCATACTTGGACAAAGCTTCGAACTCAGAAACATACTCCAGAACTGATCTTCCACCTTGCTTGAGCTCCACAAACCTCTTGAACAAAACAGACTTCTGAGCTGTAGAAAAGAACTTAGCTTCAAATCTAGCTTGGAATTGCTCCCAAGTAATCTCTTCCTCCGCAGTATTGATGGTAATAGAGTTCCACCAATCAGAGGCTCTCCCTTGAAGCTGCCTTGATGCCAACTTCCTCTTAGTTGCATCATCAATTCCCAAATCACCAAAGATCCTTCTACAAGCATCGATCCATCTCTGGACTTCAATAGTTGATTCTGTTCCCAAGAAAACCTTTCCTCCAAGAGCAGTATAATCCTTGCACAACTTAGCAAAATCCACTGGTTTCGGAGTTTGGACTTGAACTCCAACATCTACTGCTGCCCCCGGAACTAGTATCCTTCCCATGATCGAAGTCATCATAGCTTCGAACATGGCTGCATAATCAGTAGCCCCCTCAGTAGCACGACCTTCCCTAGTAGCTGGTCTCCCTCTTCGACTCATTCTCAATATCTATAAAAAGGAATGATCAGAACATCTAGAGAAACAACTGCATAAAGGACTAACTTACTGCTAAACTACTATATTATATATAGTAATCATCCATCAAAATACAATTACGTCTCTCATACGTAGTTACGTCAGCGAGCGTTGGGTAAAATCGATTAACCAATGCTCTGATACCAAATGTGACGACCGCCCATGACCCCTGCACCGAATCTAGAGATAGTGCGCTGTAAAGTGTGCCAGGCGACCATGGACGATTGTCAGGGTAGATTAAAACAACAGAATTTATCGTATTACTCACAGCGCATGGACAAAATGCAATAGAACATATGTATAGTGAAGCTTTACAGAACAAAATGACATCATATAAAACTCCATAATAGTTGAATACAAGCATCCAAATAGCCGATACATCAAGCCTCACTACATGACACTTAGAGAATACAAAACAGCGGAACATCCAGTACATATAATAAGAAGATAATATGCAACCCGCCAGCTCGTCTTCGATATCAGCATCGTGAGAAGAGAACAGCACCTGTCACCTGCTACCTAGTATGCCCGTCCCAAAATGGACGAACAGCCCAAGGCAATAAGAATTAAAACATAAAGCCTTGAGTCAGACAACAGTCTTAGTGAGCAGTAAATTAACTAACAACATATCAAAAGAGCATAAAGGAAAAGGAATAGGAATACAACCCTCCCACTCCACCTCTTTCTACAGTGATAGCCCCCAGATACACACTAAGCAGAAACAACATAGCAGAGCATACAATTTAAAGTAAAGTAATAATCATTCGAGTCAAGGGTGATGTTTTCCAAGTACCAAGGCCTAAATCAGATAAGCACCCAGAAAATACCGCTCTTGAGTCCGAATGACGATACAACCAAACATCCATGACTCTGGCTATCATTTTTATTATTGCTTCGATATCACCGTTAATTGAATGACCGGCACATTCTTTTAGCCGTCCGTCAAGGGCTAATGGAAACCCCGGTTCTAGACATAACTCCCGCACGTCGTCGCAGCCCATGCCTAGGACTATCGAATCTGCCCAGAGTACTCGACCATCAACAGTTAGTCGTTGGGACTATCGAATCTGCCCAAACGTACTCTTGCTTAGAGCATGCTAGAACCTTCAACAACGATGCTATCCAAGCCTCCTAGTCATCCTCCTCGACGACTATTCTCATATCCATTCATTATCCTCAACTCGAATCATATCACCGAGTTATCAACATGCTTGGAATGATCCCGTCTGGATTAGACCAAGTCTTCATCACATGATTGCCTCGCTTCATCACATCCTCGCAAAGCCTCATCTCAACATCACATCATCAAATTATATGCATAAGAGCTTCATCATCCCGCTACATATGCCACGAGCAGCTTTCCCAATTCAAGAGCCTCTCCCTTAGCTTTTGAATCGTCTTCGGTCTAAATCAAATCATCAATCATCTAATTCATGGCAATCAACCAAGTCAAACATTAATCCAAACAATCAAGCATTCAAATATGATCTAAGTAGACAATTATAACGATAATGGCATTTTTGTAATTAAAGAGTTGAAAGTCTAACAAGCATGAAAACATGAGAATTATCTCTACAACTTGATGAATAAACTTGCATAGGTTAACATATGACAAAATGGATGTAACATCATCATGAACAATGGATCTATATGGATCTACACTTAGGATGAAGAAAATGCATGGAAATCACTATTTTAACACCAAAACGAGCCAACAATCCGATATACTCCTTTGGATCCATGTGAGAGATAATCACCACTCACCAAATCACCAAAACAAACCCAAATCAACACGCTTCAGATCTGGACAGCGAGGAATCAAGCTTGATCTATCACGAATTTGCTTCAAACGAAGAAATCTCACTCAAAGGATGAAGATCTTAAACTTTAGATCTTGGATCTTCGATCTTGATCTTCGATTTGGATGAAAGGAAGCACTAGATTAGAGTGGAGAAAAGAAGTGAAGAAGTGTAGAAGTCGAGCTCTCAAAATGGCAGCACTTCGTCGCTTCAAAATCCGGATCCCAAAAAGTGAGAAAAACCCTTCCTATTCATAGCAGAAAATTCCTTAAGTCGTAACTCGTCCGCCTCTATAAGTCGTCTCCGACTTATAACCTTCGACTTAACAAAGCCTTCAACCTAACAGACTACGACTCAGTGATCTCTCGACTTAAGACTTAGCAGCTAACCTCTAAGTCGGTTGCGACTTAACACCTACGTCTATACGACTTAACGACTCAACCACTTGCGCAAGTTAACACATACGCGCGACTTAACCGGGATACGCCTTAGCGACTTAACAGCTCTACAACTCATCAACCTCACGACTTAGCTAGGTTACGACTTAACTGGTCAGACGACTTAACGAGATAACCCATCCTACGACTTAACAGTGTTACGACCTAACACTTAAGAGGATACGACTTAAAGATTTCAGCTACTCTATGACTTAACAACAAACACCTATGTCGTCTACGACTTAACACATAAGCTACGACTTAACTATAAGGCTGCCTATCTCCTAAGTCGCTAGCCTCTATAAGTCGGTCACGACTTATCTCTTAGGTTGTTTACGACCTAGGACTTAAACAAATATGACTGAAAAGACAAACATACTAGGTCGCCCACGACTTACCACCTTAACTCGCTAACTCGCTGATCCCTTAACTCGGTAACAACTTAACTCACCTCTATCCTTAAGTCGCCTACAACCATAAGTCGGTCAACTCGCTAACTCGTCCAACCGACCTAACTTCTCTACGCTCTAAGTCGTTGCCGACCTAACTGCCTTAACTCGCCATCCACCTGGGTATCTCCAATCCCCTAAGTCGTATACGACTTACGACTTATACTAAGTCGTGAACGACTTAGGACTTAGCCATATTTTTGCCTAAAATCTGAAATGGCTCAAAAATGCTAAAATTCTAGATTTTGACAAACTTTTCGATCCGTAAAAATACGGGTCGTTACAGAAGTGCCTTCGGTTCTGTTCGATCTCGGAACGGACTTGTATGGATGTGTGTCTGACGTTACACTTTGAGATGTAAAGCTGGTTTTTATCAAATACATTTCTGTTGGTGGTAGAGAATTTATTCTCTTAGCTTAACACCCTTCTCTGAGACGTACGAGCTCAGAGGTTATGTAGTTGATGGTTACTAGTGATACATTCCCAATTTGGTAATATGGCATACGAAGTGCTGTTGATCATTTGTTGATCAAAGCGTGGCTTTGTGAAAAAGCGTGGCTTTGTGAAAAAGCGTGGCTTTGTGAAAAAGTGTAGCTTTGTGGACGAGACTTCGTCGAGCCTCACAACCCGGTAATGGTCGAAACAGGAATGTTGCGGCAAGGTGTTTAGGGGTCGCGCCCCTAGGTTATGTCATTTCCTTTTGGATAAAAGGTGATATCATGGTATGGAGCCCAGATATTTTACCTATGTTGATGCTGCAAATTTATTATACTTTGTGGTTGTTGCTTTGTGGTTGAGGATCCTCGGATAAAGGTCGGTAACGACCGAGGGATGACATAGCTCATGTGTTAGCTACCTAGTTATAGCTGTACAGCGTGAGGTAGCGTCGGCCTTGTGTTTGCAGACAACAGGTTGACCCTTGGGGCGTCTTTCCAGAGGCATTTCCATTTCGGTGTAAGGAAGTTCCTTTGCCTGACCATTTGTTGGAAATCCAAAGAAACAGTACGAACCTTGTACGGTTTTAGTTGTAGAACCTGTCATTTACCTATGGTGGTCACCACTGTTTAGATGGTAGCTATAGTAGGCATACAATAATGGTTGTATGTTGGCTAAGATTAATATTATACTTTCGAAATGTTTTTCTGGACTATGCACTAATAATAATAATCCAATGATTTTGCGTAGTAAGCATGTTTGACTATCATAAGAAGAAATCTCCTGCAATTCTGCGTTTGCAATGTGTGTGTAGCGGGAGGTCTTATGGTAGTTTCATTTTCCAAAAGCATTGCATATATTTTCCACTTTCTTTGTTGTTGTTGTTGTTGTTTTAAAGATAAAAAATTATTTTAGTTCTCACACCAGTCACCATGACTGACCTAGAGTTTACTGTTTCCTTCTTAAACTCTGGGTGCCCATCATTTTCCACACGGGCAGCCTAGAGTCAGGTTATCAGGTCGTTCTGGATATTCAGGAGATGCTGTGGAGCTCAGTGGCGAGCTGGATGGCGAGACGTATCACTTGTATATGATATTATTATTCCGCTGTGTATTCTGTATGAGGACAAGTTTATATAATTGTCCATTGATGTATTGTGTTGTATTGTTGTTGTAAACTCTGATGATGATGTATGTATAAATTGATATAGTTCTTTGTTTAAAAGACTAGTGATTATCTATTATATATTATTCCGCTGCGAATGTGAGATTATGTTGTTGTTTCTGTTTCTGTTTTGTCTTTTCTTTTGTCTTCTTCTACCTCTTCATTTTAAACATAACAATTCGGTTTTCCGCCATTCGATTGCTCGGCAGTTGATACAATGGACGTATTAATGTCGATTTTCGAAAGTCGAAAATCCGGGACGTTACATGTGGTATCAGAGCATATGGTTAAGCGATAACCTTGGCTCTGTTGGGTGTTACTCATTAGAGATAGAGTCAGTAGTACTCTAGAATGCGTGTGAGTGTAATAATAGATATGAGCGCGTATTTGTTAGTGAATTTGAAATTGTTTTGTATTGTGTTGACTTATCGGTTGATTGCTTATAAATTCTGGTCGGTGCAGTCTAGCTAACTGTAATCGATAAGGGTTTCTAAACTCTTAAACGAGATAAACCAACATAGTATCATTTTAAATTGGGTAATGAAATAATTTTACCTCAATTATATTTTGTATATAAAGGAAATAATTTTTCAGAAATTATTAAAGTGTATATAAATTAATTGTTTGGTTGTTGAAAATGTCAATATATATGAGTTAATAAAAGTTGTTTGAATAATCTAAATAAAAACAACAATTGTAAAAGAATGAAATATATAAGCAAATGAATTATTAAGTATAGAGTTATAATTAAAATGATTTACAATTGTGAAATAATCTTGTATAAGTAAAGTAAAATAGTAAAATTATATGAGAAAAAGATTTATAAATGTGATTTATAAATAAAAGGAAATTTTGAAAGAATATTAAGCACTGAATTCACTATTGTTGCTGGGAAATAATAAGGGTGATGACTACAGCATCATCAGTATCGTTTTCGAGTTTCTGTGTGATGGATTTACTACCATAATAAATTGGATATTGAAATTTTGTTGTGATAAACAAATTTAATTTAAAAATCCAAGTTGAAATTGATGAATATAAGTAGAAATGAGTTTTGGACTTATAATCTGAGATAATAAATTTAGCTTTGGTAAAAGTTAAATAGAATTTTGTTAAGAAAAACAAAATCTGAATTGGATATATAAGTGGAAATTTAAGTTAAGTTAAATAGATGATGTTTGAAATGAAATATAACTAAAGTAATGTTGAATGAAGTTGATTTTGATATCAAAGTAAATTAACAAAGTGAATTAATGAGATGAAGTGATGAATGTGAACTTGAATTATATAAATGAAATTCAACTTTATTTGTAAAATGAATTAGCAATTGAATTAATAAATGGATTGAATGTTAATCAATCGAATGTGAATAAATTGATATGGAATAATGAATGTAAGTGTTAATTCATTAAAGCTAATTGAAAGTGTTGAACCAAATTGAATGTAAATTTAATAATTTGGTTGTGTTGAATATACATTGATTTTTATATGATTGTTGGTTGATTGTATATAGTATAATTCATTAAGTGTTAATGAAATTGAATTAGTGAAATTGAAAGCTATGTGATGGAATTTGAATTGAAAGCGAATCAACTTGAATTTAAATTAGTGAATGTAAACTAATTGAAAATGAAGAAATGAATGTCGTTGTATATGAATTGGTTGTAAACAAATTACAAGTAATGTCGAAATTTTATAAGTTGCTTATAAACCTTGTTTAGTATGTATTTCTTTTAATATGCATATGTTGTAGTTGTTTAAAAGAGTAAAATGTTAATAACTTTATATATATGTCACTTACGTGTTTATATTGAGTAAGTACAGGTGCCGTGGCTACCGTTTGGCGGGATTTGGTCGCTAAAATGCTAAATAAATATTCGCTTTGCTTAGAAATGCTAAAAAGGTACGCCTACGCAATAAAAATAGGAAATATGAACCGTTTTTCTGCTTTTCCGACCATGTGGGTCGATGTATATATATTTATGTCTATTGTGATCCTATTACGATCGAACCGTGTAAAGGAGGCTATGGCGAATTTTTTTGAAAATTTAAGGCGTTATAAAATTTTCGAGAAATTTGGAAAATTTTTGAAAACTAAATTTTGGATTTGGAGTTAAAAGTTAAACGATACAGTTGTTTTGAAAAGTATAACTAAGTATAGATTTAAAAAACTTAGTAAAGTTTTTGAAAGAGTTTAACTATTTGATTTTGGGGAAGTTGTACCCTTAAGTGATTTTGAAATCTAATTTGAATGGATTGTTTGAAAAGTTAATGAATTTGGGGCATTTTTCTTACTTTGCAATTTCGAGGACGAAATTCTTTTAAGGGGGGAAGTTTGTAACGACCCAGAAATTCTATCATTTGAAATTCGTATATTTAATTGATTTTAAATATTAACAAGTAAGATTTACAAGCCGAATGAATTAAAATTCGAATATAGTGATTTAATTGTTTAATTAAATCGACAATTTTAATATTTGAAATTCCAGAAATAATTGGAAATTTGGTTTAATATGAATAAAAGTGATTTATAAAGTTATATTAAATCATATTGGAGTTAGAATGATGTTTGTAAACTTTTAAAATTGAATTAAAAGTTAATTTGTGAAAATTGAATATTTTAATATTTAATTGACGAGTGAAAATAGTCATTTTTCAAACAGTCTCGGATTTCGACGAAACTAGTTTCATCGGATCCGTAATGTGAAGTTATTGTAAGATTTCAAATTTTGTGTCAATCGAATTTACGGTTTGTACGAGGCGAGCCAAAACGCATAGAAATCGTTTTAATCAATTTAATTTTAAATTGATCGTTTAATTCCGTAACTCGCACATATGATCGAATTAGCTTCCGAAACACGTTCCATTGTGTCCGGAACGTGGGTAAAACCTTAGAAACGCCAGCCGGCACGCTTCGTTTGGAGTTCGGAAAATTTTCGATGAATAGTGTTTTGGAGAATTTTCTATAAAAGGCCCCCATTATTTCACTTTGCATCAAAACCCTAGAAGCTAGGTCAGGCCGCCACATATGAAAACAATAGCCATAAATTCACATCGTTTCTCCCTTAATCTCTCACGATCCACTCACTTTCGTCAGAAACTCCCAACTACAATCTTGTAAAGCATCGAGAGAGCTTCCAATCCATACGGTTGTGATCGGGAACGGAGCGATGGATCGACCGAAAAGTACTCGCGTTCGACCGGACTTCACGCACGTCGTTCGAGACCAGATGGCGACCGAGCTCCTTCATATTCACGGCGATGGTGGCTCACGAGTTGGGCTTCGAGACCATGGTCTATGATCATCTTCAAACATCTCATGGTGGTCGCGATAATTGGGGGATGAACGGCGGCTATGGGTTAGGGTTGTACGTGATTTTCACATAGGGGAAAGAAGAGATGACGTGCGGCCCTTATGTGGTGTTGGAAAAATCAACGGCAGATGATGAATGTAGGGTTTTAAATATAAAAGAAATTGTAAATTATTATAATATTAATTCGTACAATGTTTAAAAATGTATATCATATTCATACGAGGTCCAAAAATTATGAAACGAATTGCGTTGGAATCGTTTTTCCGAGCACTACGCAATGGAGCTGGTTTGGAGTCAATTGGAGTCAATGAAAATTTTGAGTAAAATTAAACGTGCGTTTAATTTTATTTGAAATAAAATACTGCAACCGTTATAGAAAGCAAGGTGAGAACTCCTCACTCAATAGAATTTTGTTTTCGATTTAAATTTTAAATAGTTAGATTTAAAATTTGTTGATAGTGTTGATTGTGTGAATTGAATGATGATTGTTATCTATTGTGCTGAAATAGACCCTATACGCCGCATATTAAGCGGAGGTTATTTATTAAAAACATATAATGCGATAATTCCACCGTGAAGTGGAATTGGTATTATATATGTATTTGGAGTTGATTTCCCACATTATATAGCGGATGAGACCCTATTGCGCCGCATAATAGCGGATAGTATTTTATAAAATCCCATATACCACGATAATTCTACCGTGAAGTGGAATTGGTACTGTGCTAACATCTGTGGATGCAGGGAAAAGGTTGGAGGGATCCAACTGGATTCCTCAAACATTTGAATTTGTTTCATATGTTGTGTGTTGATTATTTATAATATCTATGTGATTATCTTTGTGATTGAAATTGTTGAAGGCTAAAATTTAGCCGAATGTATTTTTGTTATCGTTGGATACTAGAAATTAATAAAATTGGATTTTTGGAATATTATTTTTAAGAATTGCATTAATTTGAAAGAAGGAATTTAAAAGAAAGGAAAAAATTGATATTTATAATCTTATCGAATTATTTCCAAAAATATAGGAAAGGATTTTTATAAAAGGATTTTGAGTAATATTGTTTAAAAGTTGAAGAATTTATTTAAAATGGAATTTTAAATAGATTTGAAGAGATAAAGAAATTTATTTAAAAAGGAAATGATTTTGTAAATTCATTGGAAATTTATAAGGATATGTGATGCTTTATGATATATCCTGATATGTGTTGTGATCTGTAATTTGTTTATCTGTGATATATATATATATATATATATATATATATATATATATATATCTGTGATTTGTGAATGAAAGATAAGCGTTATAGTTTATACCGCTTATCAATAATATTGTTATATTTTATCTGTGATGGTTGAATGTTGTTGCACTATTGTGTTGAACCCATGGACTACACAATACACACACAAATGTGGATTTTACTTGGAAATCGGTTAAGTCACAGATTTTTATCAATTTTGAAAAAATTGAATTCTTGAATCCAAAATAGTTTTGGGATTGAAATTGAAAGCTTTTGAAAATGAGTTTCAAATATAAAAGTTATTTTAAATAACTTAATAAAATTGAGATTTGAATAATTCGATTTAAATTTGAATTCAATATTTGAAATTGAATTCAATGAATTGGGAATTATGGTCTAAAAGATTTTACAAGTGTAAAAGGTGTTTGTATGAGTTTTTAACCATTTAAAATATGGTTTTGGAAAATTTAAATTCAAGTTATACTTGAGTGGCTTTAACTCATGTAAAATTTGTAATCAGTTTTCCCAAACGAAAACTATCCATTTTCAAATAATAATAGCTTTCATTTTAAGAAAGGATTTCTAAATTGTGTTGAAAGGTTTCAAGTTTGAAATGGAATTGAAATGTTTTGAAAGCTATGAAATGAGTCTTTGATTCAAAGACAGAATGAGTTAATCCAACTTAAAATAAAATTGTTTTGAAAGACTATGAATGAATCTTTGGAAACCAGTTTTGAAAGCTATAAGTTAAATCTTGACTTAAAGATTTAACGAGTTAATCCAATTGAAATGGAAATTGTTTTGAAATCCATGAATGGATCTTTGTGAACGGGGTGAACTTTGTGAATTGAATCTTTTTGTTTAAAAGATTAAAAGTGCGGGAATTGTTTAAACCATTGAAGGTTTTTGAAATGAATCTTTTTGTTTAAATGATTGGAAATGGTAATTTGTTTAAACCATTTAAAGGAAAGGATTTGGGTAATAAGTTGTGACTTAATTGAAATCCCTATATCCATATGTTTTAAAATATTGTGCTCACTATTCGGGTTAGTCGGGAAAAGACCTTTGTGTCATATAACCCATTCCGAATAAGTGATACGACGATATGGATTGCAATTGAAGACCGGTGTGAAGACCGGGTATTTTTGAAAATGAAAGGACAACCTGTCAAATGTCTCTGCACTGAGTTGCTCCGGTATGGAGATTTATATCACTCTTCTTGTGATGGGAAGTCCAGACGTGATTAGTGAATATCCGGATTGCAAGGGCTTCTTTGTAAGTGTCTTCGGTTCTGTTCGATCCCGGAACGGACTTGTATGGATGTGTGTCTGACGTTACACTTTGAGATGTAAAGCTGGTTTCTATCAAATACATTTCTGTTGGTGGTGGAGAATTTATTCTCTTAGCTTAACACTCTTCTATGAGACGTACGAGCTCAGAGGTTATGTAGTTGATGGTTACTAGTGATACACTCCCAATTTGGTAATGTGGCATACGAAGTGTTATTGATCATTTGTTGATCAAAGCGTGGCTTTGTGAAAAAGCGTAGCTTTGTGGAAGAGACTTCGTCGAGCCTCACAACCAGGTAATGGTCGAAACAGGAATGTTGCGGCAAGGTGTTTAGGGGTCGCGCCCCTAGGGTATGTCATTTCCTTCTGGATAAAAGGTGATATCATGGTATGGAGCCCAGATATTTTACCTATGTTGATGCTGCAAATTTATTATACTTTGTGGTTGTTGCTTTGTGGTTGAGGATCCTCGGATAAAGGTTGGTAACGACCCGGGGATGACATAGCTCATGTGTTAGCTACCTAGTTATAGCTGTACAGCGTGAGGTAGCATCGGCCTTGTGTTTGCAGACAGCATGTTGACCCTTGGGGCATCTTTCCAGAGGCATTTCCATTTCGGTGTAAGGAAGTTCCTTTGCCTGACCATTTGTTGGAAATCCAAAGAAACAGTACGAACCTTGTACGGTTTTAGTTGTAGAACCTGTCATTTACTTATGGTGGTCACCACTGTTTAGATGGTAGCTATAGTAGGCATACAATAATGGTTGTATGTTGGCTAAGATTAATATTATACTTTCGAAATGTTTTTCTGCACTATGCACTAATAATAATAATCCAATGATTTTGCGTAGTAAGCATGTTCAACTATCATAAGAAGAAATCTCCTCCAATTCTGCGTTTGCATTGTGTGTGTGGCGGGAGGTCTTATGGTAGTTTCATTTTCCAAAAGCATTGCGGATATTTTCCACTTTCTTTGTTGTTGTTGTTTTAAAGATAAAAAACTGTTTTAGTTCTCACACCAGTCACCATGACTGACCTGGAGTTTATTGTTTCCTTCCTAAACTCCGGGTGCCCAACATTTTCCACACGGGAAGCCTAGAGTCAGGTTATCAGGTCATTCTGGATATTCAGGAGATGCTATGGAGCTCAGTGGCAAGCTGGATGGCGAGACGTATCACTTGTATATGATATTATTATTCCGCTGTGTATTCTGTATGAGGACAAGTTTATATAACTGTTCATTGATGTATTGTGTTGTATTGTTGTTGTAAACTCTGATGATGATGTATGTATAAATTGATATAGTTCTTTGTTTAAAAGACTAGTGATTATCTATTATATATTGTTCCACTGCGAATGTGAGATACTGTTGTTGTTTCTGTTTCTGTTCTTTTTTTCTTCTGTCTTCTTCTACCTCTTCTTTTTAAACATAACAATTCGGTTTTCCGGCATTCGATTGCTCGGCAGTTGATACAATGGATGTATTAATGTCGATTTTCGGAAGTCGAAAATCAGGGACGTTACATACTTAGTAGTAAGAATATTTTTTAACTTATTATTACAAGAATATTTTCATATTAGAAAAAGCATAGATAATAAAATAATTGAAAGTGAAAAGAAAAATATCAAATTAGACAATTTATTTCCCGCTTATAGGTAATAGTGTGAATTATTTTACCTTATTATTACAAGGATTTTATTTATATGAAAAGAGTGGATAAATAAAAACACAAAGTGCAAAGTTTCATGTTGTACTAGATGATTTTGAGCAATGACTCCTGGAAACTATGTGATTATTTGTCTAGATATTAGAACTAACGCTTCTAGCTTCACAAAAAATGGGTGTGGCGGTAGATTTGGAGCGAATGACCTTCGATGCAACAATTTGAAGATTTAGAGAGAAGTAATAAAGAAATCTTGGAGATATATGGACTGAAAATTGGTTAGTGGAATTTGACACAAGTACATCGATCTTTCATTGTCATAAATATTTTGTTTATGTGAGTTAACACATATAAATTGTTTGACAATACATTTTATTCATTATGAATGACTAATAGCAATAAAGACGTGAATCTAATTTATTTGCCAATGACCTACTTTTTATTTTATCAAAAAGCCAATAAGATGTACTACTTAATGCAATAATGGTAAAATTGCAATAGTGCTATCAACTGCAGCCTATGGCGTTCTTGATCTTAAATCCAGTATGTTCATGTTCTATACTGTATTCATGTATTTGGCTAAACTAAGCTCACCACCCATGATTCGTTTAGAAATGTGCATGCTTCTAAATGTGATTGATCTCAATATGATCTATAGTAATTGAGACATGTTGATTAATTATGCAATATTAGCATTGCCAACAAATATTTGGAGACTCCACGCTAAGCCGTTAGGATTTCACAATTGAAGTAAAAATATACACTTTTAAAGTATTGTAATTTAAAAGAAATACCCGGAAGACTACATTTATTGGAAAGTATAATAATATAAGTTTTACTCTTTTCTGTTAAGTTTTACTCTTTTGCGTTTTCCACTAATGTTGCCGAGTGAATATTAAATTTAATTTGGCATTGATAAACTACCAACTATGGTCAGTTTCAATTCAAAAGGATGAATGTTCAAGAACAAATTGTTGGTATCACTCTCTTCTTTCTTAGATGATAAAATGGAGGAGAATGGCTCTATCAATACTTGCTTTTTCATGTAGGAACAAAGAAATTTAGGTATCATTCTTATGACGAATCGGGCAAACAAAGTTGGCTTCTGCGTCCGACGCATCCCATGTCGAACGCGTCAGAGGTGGGCCCCACTAGTTTGCCTAGTTCAACTTAACTGTTGAAGGGGAGCCGTCCACGTCTGACGCGAATCGGACGCGGACGGCTCCCTTAAAACGACCTTATTTCCCTATTTCATTCTTCTCTTTGTTGTAGTATTATATAGATATATCACTCCAGGGCACAATGTAATCACTTTCTTTCAAGAATGTTTTCGCCTTTTTTAGAGGCTTTCAGAAAACCTTCCCAACAGTCATACCCGTTTGCTTTTTGAATTCAAATTCAAACAGCAAACGAAATGTACCGTTTTCGACCACCGCCAGCGGGGGCGTTGCCTCTGCACCCCCACCTAGGGGGGTTGCCACCTCCCCTGGACCCCCTCTTCATAGTGGCAATCAATTTAAACTGCTGGATAATCCCGAGCAGTTCAACTTAACAATCCTTTGGATGCCCTGCTGGATAACCCCGAGCAGTTTAGGAAGACTGTTATTTATTTTGTTAGGCAGTTGAGAAGGAGAATGTAGTTTTCTATCTACCTATGTGTGCGAGGAATTCCCAACGGTTATAACCGTTGGAAATTAGAAAATTTCCAACGGTTATAACTGTTGGGAATATGAAAATAGTCGTAGGTTATAACCGTAATTCCCAACGGTTATAACCGTTGGAAAAGGAAAAATTCCCAACGGTTATAACCGTTGGAAAAAGAAATATTTCCAACGGTTATAACCGTTACAAAATGACAATTCTGGTGTTGTGATTGATTGATCGTCAACAAACATTTCTTCGACCACCTTAAAAAAACTCAAAAGTCATGTAATTATTATTGATTTTCCCTCTCCTTAGATTAGGAAGGTCGCACATTGGATTTAGACTCGTAAATTCCTCCAATGATTTGATAGAGCGTGAGTTACACGACTTGCCTAGGAGTATAGGTTGCCCATGTCTAAGTTGGGGGAAAGCTTGCCCCCAGGTTTATTCAATTCCTAAGTTAGTCGATATGGTTTGATAACTAAGTTGTTTGCTGATACAGATGGCTAACAACACTTATACCAATGGTCAGGCCTTCAGCTTGGAGGTTTCCAAGGTCCGAGAAGGCTGGACCAATCTTGTTGATGCTTTGACCTAACTTGGATACATAGGGATAGAGTTTTGCTATCCAGCTACCAATGAAAGGGCCAATCATCTTTCGACTGGTGATAGAATTCCTTTGAAGACTTCCTTTAACAGATTAGGTGATAGAGTTTGGGGTATATCCTAGGGGAAATTATGTAATTTGTCACATATATCTAACTTAATAACTAATCTTGCTCAACATAAAAGGCATTTTCTTTCTATTATATACTTGTTATATTATGATATAATTATTTTGTAAATGAATAAAGTATATTAAATATAACATGCTTAAATGATATTTTATGTTGTAGTAATTACAATGTGTTTAAATCATGAGAAATTTACCGGATTAAAAGTAACATATTATTTTAATTATTCCTAGTTAATATGTTTCGAGATGGGATATCGATACATCCATTGATACAAGAGTGTTTAACACTTTCCAAATGTTGGGTAGTGTTACTCATGGCTACTAAGGGATAGATGGGTTGCCTTAGTTATCAATTAACTATGGAATGAATTGCTCAAGAGTTTCTTATTGATTAATATAACTAAGGTCAAATAGAGAATCTCAAAGTGACAATGTTACAAAATTCCCTTGACTTGAGAATACCATGGAACTTCAACGTGGACACTTTACTTTGATTATAGTTAAAACCAAGCATGAGGTCCATCAAATGACTATTGTTAAGTCTGAGTTGAAGCATTGGAGGTGAAACACTATTTAATAGAGAATTCGTCCCTTCGATTATATGTGGTATCACGGTCAACTTTAGTGAACTCAAATTCAAAGTGGATAGAGCAAAATGATTAATAGTAATTGTGACTATTGAATCAATGATTTTGTCTATGGACTTACAAAGTTAAAGGCGGATGATGTTGGAGTTTTGACCAAAACCAAATTCCATATGTCCTAATTTTAAATAGTTTTGACAAAGAGAATTGGTATAAATATTCATTACTACCAGGTACCACTTATAATACATAAAACTGGATTTTACCAAAAGATGTGTGTTATCATCAAAAATCACTTCAACCTTGTCGAAGCCAAAAGGAATACAAAAGAAGGCTTCTTGAAGAACGATGGCGATAGCAATTATTTTCGAAAGAGTCGAAGGGATGCTTCTGCAAATATTAGATGAAATAAGGGCTTCCATAGATGTCAAAAAGGGACAAGGCTACCCTTCCGCTTCTGTTGATCCCTTCGAAACAGTGGTTCCGCATACATAAGGGGGTTTGGCATATATTAAAAATGCCTTTTGAAGGCATCAAAAGAAAGGTTCTGCATTAATCAAAGGGATTGCTTTCACAAGCTACCTTCCGCAATCATCTTCCATCCACCAAGAAACTTCCTCTGTTACAATTGACCTTTCACAATGATCCATCCCCACCATTAAAGCCTTTCAAAACTATCCAAATGCCCTTCCTCACTCATTCAAGTATCAACATACCAAGTTGACACCAGATCTTAACAATAATGAAGAAGCCCAGGAAGCCTTCTACTATGCTACAAACTTTTTGAAACCAAGTAAATACCCTTCTGACAGTGTCGAAAGCTTCCAAAGATGCATACAAGTGAAGTGCAAACTAATTCGACACCCAACGATGGAAGGAAGATCCAAGTGTTTCGAAAGCTCGAACAAAGAAAGCATCACCACCTTTCGCAAGCCTTGGATGAGTACCTTTCAAACACATTTGAACATCCTTTCTACTGACTCAAAACATCAAAAACAAGATAGGGTCATTCCTGTACCTTCCGATGAAGTCGAAAGCACCTAAGTCCCATTCAAAAGCAGTGTTAAAAAGGCGTCCTGAATTTAATTACGGCGGAAGGTCATCAAGACACCCTTTCGACCAAGTTGAAAGGACTGGTGCGAAGGGGTCCAACCTACGCCTATAAATAAGACCCTAGGGGTGTTATTGAGGGGATCTGAATTAATTGATTTTATACTTGTTCTTTTCTTGAGTTTGTAAACCTTAATTCCTAAATCAAATTGGGGATTTCGTTTTCTTATATTACTTAACTTGTATTCGTGAAAATCATCAATAAAACAAATGCATGTTACTTTTGAATATATAGATTCTAATTCACTGCTTATATTTGATTTCAGCAATGGAGTAGTTGTATCAATGCTTATTGAAGGGATACCTATCGAAGGAGTAGAATCCGTCCAACTTAATTAAAACCCTTAAAATCCCATTAGGTCATAACCTGAGATTACCTCAACTAATTCGAAAGGTGGTTTCGAAGGGGTCCTTGATCACTGCAACTAATTCAAAAGGTGGTTTTGAAAGTGTCTTGGATCACACCAATTAATTCAAAAGGTGGTTTTGAAGGAGCCTTAGGTTACCTTAACTAATTCGAAAGGTGATTTCGAAAGGATCGCTCACACTTCTATTTTTTCTTTGAGGTGTTGACAAGATCGACAAGATTCTTGTTAACATTTTTGGTGCTAGAAGGAGGGCTTGAACCACTGACTTTGTTGAATTTCCAACCTTACTTTCCTCTATCACTATTCCATTCTAAGTTAACCTTAGACCAACACCACAATGCTTAGCAAAGTCAAAAAGTCCGAGCAAGGATCTTCAGAATCACACTTGGTTAGGTCCTCTAATAAAATTGTTGAAGATTCAAGATTATATGAAGAACAAATGTTAAAATTGGAAGCTTTAAGAGTCATGGAAAAGAAGAGAGATGAAACTTATGATCCAAACAATTAGAGCCTTAACTCATTCCATATTAGCCCTGCCCCATTTTCAATTTAGGAGGAACAAGATGTAATGATGATAATTTCTTTGTTCAAACAAAGAAGGCTATCTAGTGCTATGCAAAAGGGTCTATTTTTGAAGAAGGAATGATGGCCGATTTTTACACTTTTGCTCAAAAATGGAATCAAGCAACAAGTGGATCATTACCTACATACGAGCTTCGAATGGTTTTAAAAAGGAAATTGGTCATTGAGAATGAAGTTCCCGAACTGAGCAACAAAAATGCTAGAAATCAACCTTAAAAGAAAAGCTTTAAATTAAGACTCCCTAAAGAATGCAACTTGATTACATCTATTGAAAATATCTACATACTAACAATGGAAGAACTCAATTAATGGCCATCCAAAAAGAAAGAGCCCAAGTATGAAAGAAATTTAGGAGGACTTTACTGTCACTATCATATGATGAATGAGCATGAACTAAATCAATGTAGATCTCTTGAAGGAATGGTCATCAACTTTTTAAGACAAGGAAAGGTCAACAGATTTGTAAAGCAATCCCAGAGAAATTTAATAAAAAAACCTTTTTAAGAAAATCTACTTGGTTGGGGGTAAAATCCTCCTTAAACTTAGAAACTACCTTAAACGGTTATAAACCTTTGTACACGCCAAGTTGGTCTGGTCAAAGCGCCTCATGGAGGGAGGTTAGAGTAAACCTTTATCCGCACCACGCTATGGCCAGGTTACAGTATCTACAAGCCCTTGGTTGCGCCACGCTATAGGCAGATCAAGGCGCCCCCTAGAGGGGGGATGGAGTAAGCCCTTGAACGCGCCACACTATGGCCAGGTCAAGGCATTGACTAGCCTTTAGTCCCACCTATAATGCCTGGCTAGAGCACCTCTTAGATGGAGTAAGCCCTTAATCCTGCCACGCTATGGCCTAGTCAAGGCACCGAACAAGCTTTCAGTCCTGCCTATAAGGATTGACTGGAGCGCCTCTTGGATGGAGGTCGGGTACGTCCTTAGGCCCTGCTTATAGATAAGCTAACCAAGCACACCGGACAACAACGGACTAAGACGTCCCAGCCTAAGAAGTGGCACGCAAAGCGTTAACAATATACGAAGCCTAAAGGATGGCACATATCAAAAGAGTCAAGTACATGGAATAGAAGAGGTGCCATAAAGCAAAAGAAGTAAACAACCAAAGCCCAAAAGAGTGGTGCATAACAAAAGGCTTGGATAAAAATTTCTAAATTTTTATTCGAATAATATTTTACTTTCCTTCTTATTATCAGGACTTGATTTTTGGTCTTCTGTTATTTTCAGACGATAATTTATGGACTACTTTCATTATTTATGGTCTTTGACTAACTTCCAAAAGATAATTCCTGGACATCTCTTATTAATACTTGAGTCTAGGTTTTAGGTCTTCTATTATAAATTCATGGTCTTCCACTATATCTAAAAGGTGATTTCTGGGTCTCTATTACTAATAACTAAATTTGGGTTATCTTCTAGTATTAATTTTTGGATTACACTTAACAATACCCAAATCTAGGTTGCAGGTTTTCTATTATTTTCAGATAATGATCTCTAGGCTTTCATTATTACCAGATAATTGTTGTTGGTCTTTTATCAGTTATTTCTAGAAGCGGATTTCTATTAATAAAGCCAAACATGAATTTATGGTCCTTTATTACTAATTCCATTTCTTGTCATCTCTCATTACCAAAATTGGATCTCGGGACTTCTATTATTGTTAGATGAGAATTTCTAGTTTGTAATCGTTCCCAATTGTAGAATTCTTATCACTTACTATCTTTAGATGACGATCTGTTGACTCCCATTGCCTCCAGATTTAGATTTCTGGAATTCTATTATCAAAAATCCTAATACTATCGCCAATAATATGGATGAATTACCGAAAATATTCTTACATAAATTTTATATTAACAGTAAGAAATATTGTCTACCTTGTGCTTTGAAGAAGAACAAGATTGATAAGGATGATCAAATGATTCAATAAATACAAGAAACTATAGCCAAAGTTATCAAAAAACAAATTCAGAAACAACATTACAAGTACATGGAAGGGCAACAAACCAGGTGATATTTAAATAATTTACATACTTTACAAAATTATTTACAAATCATATTATACAATATAAGTGCGTGCTTCAAAGATCTTGTACAACATTATCTAAATTCTCAACAGTTAAAGGATCAACAATGTGGCGAATCGCTATACAAAGAATTTCTTTAAGTTTCTTTTCCTTCTTCTTAACCTCATCAGCATTATCAATAGATTCAATACGGGTCTTCAAAGCATGATTGAAGGCATTTTTTACGCCTTTAAGAGTCTTGTTTTGTCTTTCTAAATCGGCGATATGCTTTTGAAGAAGATACTTTTCATGTTCGAGCTTTTGAATTTTGGTTGCATACTCATTGATACGTTGTGAGTATCTTTCTTTTTGTTTATCGTTAAAGTATCTCATCATTTCAAATTCGACCTTTCTAGGGTAATGACTGGAGGGCATTTGCTATAGACCCATTCTCCAACTGGAGGACTATCATGACCAAAAATTAATTTTGTAAGACATGTTCGAATTTCCTTAAAGAGGTTCCCCTTTCCTTCGCCTAGAAAATCAAAGTGAAGACGGGGATGTTGCATATAAAGCCTCTATAGATCTCTAAGAAAGCAATATCTAGCCAACCTTGAGGGCTTCAAGAGTAAGGCCTTTTTTAAATAATCTCTTCTTAATTTGACATATTTTCCTAAATTATCCCTAGTAACATTGCTACTTATTTACTCTATAATAATGTAATAAAATAAAACTAAGTACAAAGGAAGTAATATAGAAGATCCATAAGTCAATATAATTACACAATCATAAAGTTTCATCTGGATTGTACAAGAATGATTTTTTAACTCAGAAATGAACTTATCCTTATAATATTTTAGTTTTTCTGGAGGCAATGTGCGAGGAATTGAGTTGACTCTTTGTAAATTCCAGCAAGCCCCCGGGTAGGGATCAGACATGAATTCGTCTAAGTACCTCTTATGTAAGTATCTAAGTAGACCCCCACTAAAATCACCTAGATATGAAAAATCTACAGTCGGATGTTTGCAATAACCTTTATATAGGAAGTCTACTAGGATGTATCTTTCCTCAACCAACATCCAAAAGAGTGTCATTAATTCTCTATTCTCTTCAAAGTGCTTATCATAACAAAGACGTGCCCTTTTAAGTCGAGGGGTCGCTTCATGATCTTTAAAAGAGGCTAATACTACAGTGCTTTTATTAAACATATAATACTTGTCAGAGAGTGCATTATGTTCTTTTAATTGTTTATCTAGCTCCCTATACAAGCTATTTATTTCCACTTATTTTATTTTAATCTTTGTTTTATAAAGGCGAATGGATTTCTTCCTTATCTAAAATAGAAAGATACCAGCCACTGTTATCCAAAAGTGAGAGCGATTTTAACAAGGAATTCCATACCTGAGAAACTGGAATTGAAGTTTGTAGGGCCTGCTTCTCCCCCTTTTGCTCTCCAGCACCTATATCAGCGTCTTTTCTTTGGGGATCAAAGGAATCAGGGACTTCAGTCTATCCCTCCTCGTAGGCGGTAGGATCAGGGTTGACATCATTCAAAGCCCTAAAAATGTCTCTGTCATCCCCACCATGAGAATCATCGTGACCACCCTCATTGTCGCCAGTCCCCTAGCCTTGGTCATCGTCATCAAGATTATCGTCGTCATTGTCATCATCGTTGTCGCCCTCTTCGTCTCCCTCCTCATCGAAATAAGAATCTTCTTTTATTAGAGGGACTTCAAAAGATAGTAGCCTGGCAGCACCAGTTTCTTCTCTATCAGGGACCTCAATCCCTTGCTTCATTTCCTTATTTTTGGCCATAAATCTTTTGACCAGTACAAGGTCAAGAGAGGGAAAACTCAAATTTTGACACTTCTCTATATTATCGGAATAAGCTAACATGAGTGCATCCTCATAAGAACTTATGATGATATGATTCAAAGAAGTGCTCAAAAATTGAGACATCTTTTGTTTAGCCTTAGAAATGGTTTTTATGGCCTTGGATAAAGAATCCTTTTTCTTTTCCAACTTCTTTTTGAAAGAAGTACACTTCTTCTTGATAGAAACATGTTAAGCATTAATCCAGGCCTTTCCTCAGAATCCTTTAAAGTCATTTTCAAAGCCAAGACTTCATCGGCTAAGATCCGTCTAGCCTTCCACTCCTTAGAAATTGAAGATTCTGCTTGAGCAAGAGAAGTGCTCAATCTTTATTTTTCCCTCACTGCATTATCTTTGGCAGTTGTTAGGGAAGTGAACTGGCTATTTAGGGTTAAGACTTCTTCTTTAAGCTTTGATGTCTCGGCAGAGGACTTGAAACATTTTCTTGAAGAGAGTACCAGCTCTTAGAGATCTGAAAGGAAAAGTAAAACATGAGTCAGGATTCAGTAAAAACAGTAATAGGAGAATTGAGCGGTATGGAATATACCCGAAGTTGTTGTTCAATGAGAGATCGATAATGACTCGATGAATCAGGTATAGAGGTAGGCGGCTAAATAGCGAAAAATGATGGAGAGACCATAATTGATCGTACAACATTCTCAAAATCATTAAGAGGCACTAGTGTTGAGGGTCTAGAGGGATTCAACTCTTGGAAAGGAATTGAAGTGCCAAGATCTTTCTGCATTTGATTAATGACATTAGGAGAATCAGATATGATGATACAATACATAAAGGTATCCTTTGAGGGAAGTACTTTAGCCTGATCAGCAGTTGTGGAGGGTAGGTCATCTATAGAAGAAGTGAGACCAAGAATAAGACCCTTAGAAGTTGTGCCTGAGCTAATGAATTCACCCTCTTCGGGGTAAGAGAAGAATGTACGTCAGCAATTTTGGCTTTCTTGAGAGCGGGTCTCGCGGTAGCCACTCCGCTTAATTTTCTTTTAGCAGTTATTCTTGACCTAGCTATGGCTTGGGTCAAAGCTAGAGTGTAAAATTCTGAAGATGGAGGGAGTAGATTCGTTTAGTAAATTTAGTCTGAGGAGCAGCTATTAAAATCAAAAAAATAATAGATTAGCAAAAACAATCTAAAGAATAACACGAAAGCAAGTAATAAACGATACACTTAAGTTTACCCTGTTGATCGGGGCAAAATGGAGACAAAGGTGAGAAATACATGGGGCCACCTAGAGATATGAAGCGTTTTCTTTTTTAGGTATGTTGGATAAGAGGAGGTTGTCCAAGAATTCTTTGGCCTTCTGGTAGAAAGGAATGTTTTTGGAGGTTGTTGAAGTCAGTAAAGTAAGCCTATTCCTAATGCGGCTTGAGGCAGTAGTCAGCAACTTTATAATTCTTTTACCTTCATTACCAAGATCCTTAGGAGCAGGGCTTAATAAGAAGATATTATTCAGCAAAAGAAAACAAGTAAATAGAAATAATGGTAACGGTCAACTTACAAGGAGAAGAAAAGTCTCTACTAATATTTGGGAAGCATTTGACGTAGAAAAACTGCGTTTCCCAATCCTTGAAATTGTTTATTCCCTCTGAAACCAACTTCTTGAGAGGGTTAGCCCAGAAAATCAGGCTATTTAAATTGCTAAATTTGACGAGGCATACTACGTAATTAAGAACTTTAGCACTTAGAGAAGGAATGTCCGACTTTAAGGCCATGAGCTCTAAGGAGATGAGGTATGTATATAGGTTGGGTGACAATTGAATAGGTGCTATGCCAAGGTGGCTTAGAAATCTCAATGAAAAATCAGGGAATGGAATAAAACCCTCATGCCAAATATGGATGGAGGTGTAAGAAAAATATCATTCAGGAGGATTTTGAATGGTGTCATTATCGCCAGGAGGAGTATCTTCAGCTCTAGTAATTCCAAAGTCATTGAGGATTGCGTCTACTTCGTCTTGAGAGGTTATAAGAGAACGTCTTGATAGTATCAACTTTCTTTGGGAAAGATTCTGATGTAGAAACTATATCCTTTTCAGGTCTTTTAGAAGTCCTTTTTAAACCCATGATTCTACCAGGTGATATAATTTCATAAAACTTATGATTTATTCAACAAATAATACCTTTCGAAGATCATGGCTAATTTACAAAATATTACGATAATGGCTTCCAGATCTAGATTTGGAGATTAGGGTTTCTTCCCTTTTCTCCTTTCTTTTTTCAATTTTTCCAAGTTTTCTTATTTTCCTTTGATATTTCTCTTTTCTCTATCTTCACTGCTATCTCCTCAAACTGGACGGCCAATTAAAACCATGGGATCTTTGCGAGATGATGAAGGATGGGAGGAGGTGAGAAGGAAAAGGGGCAAGGCTCCAGCATCTTTGGGTCCTGAACAAAGGCTCAACCTGGGAGGGCAAAGACCAAGCAGATTTGGACCTTTTCCAGATCAGAACAAGGGGAAGAAGGTGCAGGCGAACCTTGCAGGGCGGACTATGAAATCAATGAAGCAGAAAGGCTTGCTGCCTGGTAGCATCCCAAAAATCAAATTCACTGTCTCAGAAAACGCTAAAAAGTTTTCGTACAGTGAGGCAGTGAAAGCAGGAGCGGTAGGGGATTTAGGTAATCTAGATCTTGAGTTTATTGAGCCTAAAGTAGCGAATGGTAAAAGGATTGGTTCCCTTTCCTCTGACGCTATCAAAGAAGCGGAGGGAGGCTAGGAGTTTTGCATTTTACTATATGTGGTAGGGTATAAACCATTGCTGAGAACTTTTGAGGGGTATGCCAATAGGGTTTGGGTTACAAAGAAAACGTTTTCTTTTCATTCAAGGAATAATGGTTTTTTTGTAGTGAGATTTGGCTCTGACGAGGATTGCAATAAGATTTTGAAATCAGGTCCTTAGTTTATGGACCGGAACTTGATCATTATGAAGAGATTGTCTCCAGACATGAGAACAGATAGAGATCTACTTACATCCTTGCCTATGTGGGTCAGACTTCCGGGTTTAAGTTTTAAACTATGGGGCAATAAGGCTATTAGCGCTTTAACAAGTACCATTGGAATTCCAATTAAGATGGATGAGGCCACGAAAAATAAATCTAGATTAGCCTACGCTAGAGTCCTGGTCGAGGTTAATGCTACTTATGGCATGCCTAACATTATAGAAGGTATGGATGACAATGGGAGGAGCTTTACTCAGGAAGTGGAATACGAGAATCCACCTCCCATTTGTGGTAAGTGCGTGTGTTTTGGTCATGTAACTGATGAATGCCCAATGACCGAGTCTTGGGTTCCCAAATTGTCTCTAGATTCTAACTTTGATACGGATAGCCCAGTGGTACAGAGTTTGGATGGTAGTGTGGAAGGTGTAAGGGAGGAGGGTGGAATTGAGAATTCTATTGACCTTGTAAAGCAGCTGAATGGTGGATGCCCCAATGATTCTCCTAATGAAATCAGTAGGAATCCTGTGGAGGTGGTCTCTAATGGGGAGGTTTTGACTGAAACTTTACAGTCAGTAGTTTTTAAAGAAAACCAAAATTTAATTGTTGAATGCCTAACTAAGGAAGGGTCTCGGGATAGGCTACATATAGTTTCTAAAGGATCAGAGACAGAACTTAGAGGAAAGTCTCTTTCTGAACAACACCAAACAGAAGTTATTCCCTCGGTACAGGTCTTAGAAGGAGTTGCATCCTCAGAAGAGCACGGTGAGGGGGCAACTTCAGAAGCTTCAAAGTCAGAACCTGCCACTCACACCGAGGTAGGAGTCAGTGAAGATTGCAACATTACCCCATTAGCCAAGTCGGAAGTTCCTCCTGATCAAGGAACCTCTGAGCCATTCTTTCATATGTCTCCAACTACCTCGGGAGCCAGAGATCCGAGTTTATCTCCTACGAAGTCACCTTCGCCCCATAAAACTATTCTCAAACGCCCTTCGTCATCATCGGAGTCTCCTTCACTTCCTAAATCTTTATTTTCTAATAATATATTTATTGATGATTGTATAAATAATAATGTTAATTGTAGACGAGGTACTGAAACTTGTATTGATTTACAGGTGCAGAATAATCTGGACCAGGATACAGGATCGGCAGAGAGGGTAGAGGAACAGAATACTTATGATAATGCAGACCCAATTCAGGATGCCCCTGTGGAGCACCCTACTCCTAATCTCCAAGGTATAGAGTTTGAGAACATTCAGAAGGATAAGCTTGTTCGTAAGAATCCCAAGTGGGTTCAGATGCTAGGTATTCTAACGGAAGACACAAGGGAATCCTCCAGTAGTAGATCGTTGAGGACCCGTAATAACAAGGTTTTATAATGTCTATAGCTTGTTGGAATGTAAGAGGGTTTCATAACCCCAACAGAATGGGAGAAGTGAGAAAACTTATTGATAAGCACAAAATTAGTTGTTTCGGTGTTTTGGAAAATAAGCTGTTGTTGCCAGATATTTTGAAGTTGGAAAAAGCGTTGGATGACAAATGGAAAATAATTAGTAATGTCTCTTGTTATTTTAAGTGTAGGATTATGGTCTTCATTGACGGAGATTCTTGGGATTTCAATTATATAAGTATGAGTGATCAACACATTTCCATTGAATTGATTAATACCTCGAAATTCAAATGTAATCTCACCTTTGTCTACGCTCAAAATTTTGTTGCATTAAGAAGTAGACTACGGAAGAATTTACAGGAGGATGCTATCAATATTTTTGGACCATGGCTTGTTCTTGGGGACTTTAATTGTATTCGCAGTCCCTCAGATAGAAAGGGAGGTAACCCAGTTAATTTTGGTAACTTGTTTGAACTAAATGATATGTCTAATATTACTGGTCCTAATGAGATTAATATTAAAGGTTACGAATTTTCATGGTGGTCTAGTCCGAGTCGTAACATATTTTCCAAAATTGATAGGGTTTTTGAAAATCTAGACAGGATAAACTTATTTACAGACTTATCGGCTGAATATTTGCCTCCTTCTGTGAGTGATCATAATGTAGTCCTAGTCTCGCTTTCTGCTAAGCCAAGGGTCAAGAACAGATCGTTTAGATATATGAACCATTGGTCTTTATGTGATTATTACTTTCCTCTGATTGAGAAACGTTGGGTTTCTAATCATAAAGATAGACCTTTGTATCAAATCATTAGTATCCTCAAGAATATCAAGAGCGAGAGCTTAAGAGTTGTAGCGCTAAATCTCATGATACCAAATAAGAGGTTATTGTACAGAGAGAGAATTGTTCAAGACTTCAGAAACTTCTGGAAAAATCTTATGATCACTGTTTGGCTATGGAATTTCAAATTGCCAAGACTAACCTGGAAATTGCACTCAAGAAAGAATTCCTAGATGCCAAACAAAAGGCTAAATGTGAATGGTTGATGATGGGTGATGAGGCTTCTTCTTTTTTCTATGCTAAAATGTCTAGTAAAAGAAGTAGAAAGCGGTTTACCAACATTGGTGTTGATGGGAAGGTAATTTCGGAAGATAAGTTTATACAATCGGCTATTGATTTCTACAAACGAATTTTTAACCTTCCATTATGTGATCAGTTTCCAGAGGTTACCTGTAAATCGATTATTTTTTATTATGGAGCTAATTTCTTGAACGATGGTATATCTTTGGAAGATATTAGATTTGCTCTATGGGATATTAAAGATTCTACCTCTCCAGGTCCGGACGGTTTTAACTCGCTGTTTTTTAAAATTCATTGGAATATTTCGAAAGACTTAATTTTCAAAACTTTGAATTATATTTTTCAAAAGGGTCTTATTATCAACGAGTGGAACCATACGTTTATACACTTGATTCCAAAAAAAGACCATTCCACATGTATCCAAGATTTTAGACCCATTGCCTGTTGTAATACCTTATATAAGGTTTTCACCAAAATCATGTGTAACAGACTGGGTGTTTTTTTAGATAAGTTGGTGTCCCCGAATCAGACGGCTTATATTAAAGGTAGATCTATAGGGGATGGTATTTTGTTCGCTCATGAAATTATCAGGGGTCTTGGTAGAAAGGACAATAAATATATGTGTATTAAAGTTGATTTAAAGAAAGCATACGATTCGATAAATCGATCTTTTGTCATACATATGCTAATAAGCTTGGGTTTCCCAGATAAATGGGTGAGAATTATAGAAAAGCTAATTAAGACTCCCATGTTTTCTATTATTGCTAATGGTGAAGCGCATGGCTATTTCAAGAGTACTAATGGGCTTAGACAAGATGACCCACTTTCCCCTATACTGTTTACCCTGGTTATGGAATATTTTACTCTCCTGATGGAAGAAAAAGTCAGGGCTGGTCTTATTTCTCCAATTACAGATTTTGACAATAAATTGACTCACCTTATTTACGCTGACGACATTATTGTTTTTACAAAAGCCAATGCTCATAATGCAATTGCTATTAGTGATGTATTTAAGACCATGAAGAGGGTTACTGGCTTGGAGCTAAGCTTTGAGAAATCTAATGTTTTTTTTGGGAAAGGGGTGGATTGCTGTAACGATATTAGTAAGATCCTCAATATCCAGCAATCGGATCTCCCAATAAGGTATCTGGGAATTCCTCTGTCTAGTGCTAACCTAAGGGATAAGGATTGTTCTCCTTTAATAGAGAAGATCAAGGTTAGGATTGATAGATGGGAAACAAGAATGTTGAGTTTAGCTGGGAGACTAGAACTTATTAAATCTACCATTTACCCCATTATTCAATTCTGGATGCAATGCTTTTACCTCCCAGTTTCTACTGTTCAAAAAATTAAACACTTGATCTTGAACTTTCTTTGGAAAAGTCGTAGCAGTGAGATTCCTTGGGAGGTTCTGTGTAGGCAAAAAGAAGAAGGAGGAATGGGATTGAGAAATCTAGAAGAGATGAACAAAGCTCTATATATCAAACTAATATGGAAAGTAATCAATTTAGAAGGTATTTGGGCGGAACTAATACATTGTAAATATATTGGCCTTAAAAGTATTTGGGAAATTAACCAGCGTTCGGATGATTCGGGAGTGTGGAAATTCATTTTAAAAAACAGACACGAAGCTTTGAATTGCCTTTCTCTTAACATTGCAGACGGTAAAACTACTTCTCTTTGGTTTGATCCATGGTTAAATGGTAGTTCTATTATGTAACGTATTGGGAGAGACACAGCTTTCAGAACTGGTACGGAAAATTTGTCTCTCAGTAAGATCTTAAGCAATGGTTAGTGGAAGTGGGACTCGTATAGTTTCTTATTCCAAATTCATGCAGAAATTGAAGGCGTCAAGATTCACAAGAACAGTGAGAGGGATTTCTGGTCTTGGAAGTGCTCTAAGGATGGTTTGTATCAGTTTATGAAAGTTTGGAATTTGGTTCGTTCCAGTTTTGAAATTAAGAATTGGGCGTCTATGGTCTGGAACAAAATTCACGTTCCTAAGATGGCGGTATGCCTTTTCAAAGCCATTAATGATTATCTTTTAACAAAAGAAAGATTACTACAGAAACAGATAGTCGTGGATCAAAACTGCGTCTTTTGTAATAATCACATTGAAAATATAGACCATCTATTTTTTCAATGTAATTTTACAGAAAATGTGTGGCTTTGGAGTTGTAAGAAAATTTTCAAATCGCCGAAAAGTATTTTATCTTTTTCTTTGAAAGATGATTTACATAAAATTGTTTCTTTATCTAGTTCAAAAGGTCTCTTTTCAGACTTGTTTCAACTATCCCTTTCTGTTTGTGTTTGGCATATTTGGAAAGAAAGGAATGACAGGATTTTTCAGAATCGTTTTATAGATAGGTTGCAGATCTGTTCCAATATTTTCCAGACTATGAATATTAGAATGGCTAAATCTAAACATTTCAAGAACATCACTGACTTAAATGAAACAATAGCATTGAAATGGGGATATACCTCCCAACGCTGAATTGGGGCATCTACTGCTTTATCATAAGTATCATTCCTCCGCCTTCCTCCTGTTTCAATGATCCTTGGCTCCAGGTTTTGTGAACCTGTATTATTTACATTGTTTCTCTCCTCCTCTCAATTAATTACATTATTATTTACAAGTTACAATAAATATTGAATTAGCTTTTAAGAATGCAGATTTGCAGGTTGATCCGAGCGATGTAGTCTCGTCTTGGACACTCAAGTATATTCTGCTTAAGTTCTCATGATTCTCAGTCTGGTTACTTTGAGTTTTCTGAAAGAAATTTCAGAATTTAATTTACACAAAGTTAAAAGAAGTATCTTTTTGGTTATTAATGACTTATCTTGTTAACTTCTTCTCTGTTCTTCCCGAGGGAGTGTTGGTTGCATCTTAGATCTGGAAGTTGAAGTCGTATTCCCAAGCAATTGCAGGCTGTTTCCGAGTTCTCGCCTTTTTGACCTATTCACGAAAGAAGTTAGTTCGAACACAAAGTTAAAAGAAGCATCTTTTCGGTTATTAGTGATTTATCTTGTTATTTTCTTCTTGGTTCTTCTCAAGGGAGTGTTGTTTGCATCTTAGATCTGGAAGTTGAAGACGAATTCCCAAGCTTTTGCAGGCTTTCGACCTGTTCACGTAAGAAGATTAGTTCGAAGATTTGAGTTTTTTTCATAGATAGTTTTGTCAGATCTAATACCTGTCTTCATTCTGGTTGGATCGAAGATTTTGTTGGCTGATGGCCTCCAAGTTGTTGCTGTTGTTCATCTCCTTGGTCTTTAAGGAAGAAGCTACGACTTGGAAGTAGATGAGGTTGCTTCATTATGTTCTCGCTCGCCGCCATTGTTTCTTTTTTATTTTCTTCGAGATGAGATAGGAATTAAATGAAGTAGTATAAGTGTCGGTTTGCCTTATTTGCTGTGAGATCTGTCTTGAAACTTCTGGTATTTGGTTACTGTTTAGTGGGCTTTGGGCTGGTATTTTGTTTAGCTCGGGCCTATCTTGGTTGTTTGAGGGTAGTCTTTGCTTTGTTTTGGTCTTGTAAGACTTTTGTATATACTTTGCTTATAGTAATAGAAAGTTTGAACCCTAATTCAAAAAAAAAATACCTTTCAAAGATGTTGGATGCCTATTACAACGGTTCATGTACCTACCGTAGCACTTGGTTTCATGTCTGTGAAAAGGTCAAAATTAATTAAAACTGTGTGAACCATTGAGCTTTCGACAATGTCGAAACCAATAACAACATTCCCCAATCAATTCAAATATACCTTTCAACAACATCAAAACCCACCGATTTTATTCTACCTAAAATTATGTGCATTGTCGAAACGCCATACTCTCATTAAGTCAAAAGACTCGAAGCAAAGTAACTTCAATACTAATGAAAGGGCCTTAAGACGTTTCGACAACGTTATATTGAGAAAATGATGGTTACATTCCTGTTGACTATTATGGGTTCCGAATAAGTCTAAAAGGCAAGATAGAATTTGGAAAGTGTGCAAATGGCTAGGCTTGTCTCAATTTTGGGGGTTTCGATTAAGTCGAAAGGTTGGATAAGGCTTTCGACGATAATAAAAAGTTTTTTTTAATTCAATTCATAATGAGGACGTTAATTTTTAACCTAAAAATCCTCCGAGGCAAGTTAAAATTGAGCATAATAGAATTCGAGTTCGAATTTGCATCCAATAGCAGCAAAACCCACAAATTTAGAAAATTCAAGCTCGAACCCTAATTGATGCCATAGATTAGTCAAAATCGGTATAAAATTGGGTTTAGAGTCATCTTAAATGGACGATGAACTTGAACTGAGTTCGAAAATTAAAACTGTAACATAAACTCAAGCCCTAAGAATTAGAAATCAATATTGAACATGAAAAATCGATTTTAATTATAAAACAATTGATACTCACCTTAATCTTGAACTTATGTCTCCTGAAATGATGAATTTAATAAGAAATTGAAATAATTGATTCTTGCTCCAATGTTTTTAATCGCGGATAAATGGAAACGGGGAAGTAGGAAGCGTAATTTATAAATAAAGTAAATTCAAGGAAAGCCATTCGATCGGATTTAAATAAATGGCCAGGATTCATTTGGGAATATCAAAAGGCGAGAAAACTTTGTGCTGAAATAATGATGGGTGTCAAAGTAGTTGTCTTGAAATGTCAAGAGCATCCCTTCGCTAGGGGGGCAAATGTTATCATCAAAAATCACTTCAACCTTATCGAAGCATAAAAGAATACAAAAGAAGGCTACTTGAAGAAATATGGTGATAGCAAGACTTTTTGAAAGAGTTGAAGGGATGCTTTTGCAAATAGTAGATGAATTAAGGGCTTTCGAAGAGGTTGAAAGGGGACAAGGCAGCCCTTCCGATTCAGTTGATCCCTTTAAAATTGTCCGTTCCGCATGCATAAAGGGGTTTTGCATATGTTAAAAATGCCTTTTGAAGGCATCAAAAGAAAGGTTCCACATCAATCAAATGGATTGCTTTCGAAATCTACATTCCATAACCATCTTCTTTCTACCAAGAAGCCTTCTCTGTTACAATTGACCTTTCGCAATGATCCATCCCCACCATTGAATCCTTTCGAAACTATCCTAATGCCCTTCCGCACTCATTCAAGTAGCAACATATCAAGTTGACACCAGATCTTAACAATAATAAAGAAGCCCAAGAAGCCTTCTATTATGCTATAAACCTTTCGATACTAAGTAAATAATCTTCTGATAGTGTCGAAAGCTTCCAAAGATGCATACAAGTGAAGTGCAAACCAATTCGACACACAATGATGGAAGGAACATCCAAGTGTTTCGTTTGCTCGAACAAAGAAAGCATCACCACCTTTCGCAAGCCTTGGATGAGTACCTTTCAAACACATTTGAACATCCTTTCTGCTTACTCAACACATCAACAACAAGATGAGAGTTGTTCCTGTACCTTCCGATGAAGTAGAAAGCCCCTAAGTCTCATCTGAAAGCAGTGTTAAAGAGGCTCCCTGAATTCAATTACGGTGGAAGGTCATTAAGAAAACTTTTGACCAAATTGAAAGGACTGGTGTGAAAGGGTCTAACCTGCACCTATAAATAAGACCCTAGGGGTGTTGTTGAGGGGATTCGAATTCATTGATTCTATACTTGTTCTCTTCTTGAGTTTGTAAACCCTAATTCCTAAACCAAATTGGGGATTTCATTTTCTTATAATACTTAAACCCTTGTATTCGTGAAAATTATCAATGAAACAAATGCATTGTACTTTAGAATATATAGATTCTGATTCACTGCTTATGTTTGATTCTAGCAATGGAGTAGTTATATCAATGCCTATTAAAGGGATACCTTTCGAAGGAGTAGAATCCATCCAAATTAATTAAAACCCTTAAGATCCCATTAGGTCACAACCTTAGATTACCTCAACCAATTCGAAAGGCGATTTCGAAGGGGTCCTTGATTACTACAACCAGTTCAAAAGGTGGTTTCGATAGAGTCTTGGATAACCCCAACTGATTCGAAAGGTGGTTTTGAAGGAGCCTTAAATTACTTTAACTAATTCGAAAGGTGGTTTCGAAAGGATCACACACACTTCTATTTTTGCTTTGAGGTGTTGACAAGATTGACAAGATTTCTTGTTAGCAATGTGTAAGTAATAAATTTAACCTAAATGTCACAACAGTAGCTAAGGTGACGTGTGAACGTTAGTATTTGAATTGTTTAATATTAATCGTTTATTGAATTTACACCTTTGATCACACAACCGAAATGATAAATACATCAAATAAACAATGTGATTTAATTAATTTACAATCATTGTAAATTAATTAATATATATGAAATATTAATTTTTAAATTTCATTATATTTTTTTGAATGTCATTAGTACTTAATAAAGTGCATATATAAAAATTATAAACGTGCGTACTAATATACGATGTCGGTGGAATGTTGAAAATGGATTTAAATAGAATAAATACTAATTGTATTTTGAATAAATTAATTGAATTAATATTTGTGAATTATTAATTATTAAAATTTTATTTGATGTTTGAATACATTAGTATTTAATAAAGTGCATATATAAAAGTTATAAATGGGCGCAGCGATGTACAATATTGGTAGTACATTTATATTGGGTTTAAATAAAATTAATGCTAATGAGAATTTGAAATTTTTGAAGGCCATATGGCACCTTCTATGGCCTGACATGTATATAGAGGAGAAAGAGGATTTATTGAGATTTAATGAAGAATTAAAGGGTGAAGTTTTTAATGAAGGAATAGGAAAGATTTCAATTATTCCTTTAAAAAAAATCTCTCTTTATTTCTTCCAATCAATTCATTTTTCTTTCTTGATGAAATTTTCTCTTCCGTTCCCATCAACTATCACCAAATTTTTCTGGTAGCCTTGGTTTCTAAAAGCTCCAAAAACAACAATAAAAAATAAAGTAAAAAAGTATTTATCTCTCGATTGTTGCAAGAAAGAATGGTTCATTTAATCTTGGAATCCCTTCATCATTCAAGGTGTTTCTCTTAGCTGTATCCCAAGGTAATTTTCTGTTTTATTTATATAAAATTTCATTATGTTTATATTCTTTGAATTCCCTATGTTTTGTTCTCTTTCATCTATATGCATGTCACAATATGATTTAAATCTCTACTTGCTTCCCTTAAATCAGTTGTATGTTCATCTTGTTAATATGTTTTAAAACCTCCTTATCCTTCTCTTCTACTATTCACATGTTATATATGTTAACAATTATAAATCCATCACTATCTTTTGTTTATTTTTTCATATTGTGTATTTAATTTAGAGTCTCACCATATTATCAAGAATTTATATATGCCTAAGTCATCTAATTTCTTTTGTTTCAACGACTATTATTTGAATAATTTTTTATTAATTAACTTAAGTTTCATGTTATGAAGCTGAGAATTGAATACATATACTACAAGATGGTTTAACACAATTTAGGTTATTGTTTATATGAGAATAGTAATCAAGTCCATCTAAAATTTATAAGCGAACTTTTTCAAATCATAAAGTTACAACTTTTGATTTCTTTCTTAACTTAACAATTGGATCTAAGTTAGATTAGTCTCATTATTTGAAGGTATGTCTTTCAAATTATAAATTAACTAAATATATTTGTTACTTGTTGTTTTGATTAAAACATTGATTTAATTATTGTGAATATATGTGTATGTATATACATACATACATATATGTATTTATGTGTGTGTAGTTCTTAATTCAAAGTTTATAAAATGGACTTTTATGTAAACTATTGTAAATTTGATTTTAAACTATCTCTTAGTTAAAACAAACATTAAATTGGTAACCTTAACTTTAAAACATGTCAGACAATCAAATTTTATCTTAATATAAACATGTATACACACATGTGTCTGTGTACCAATTAAATCTTATGTAACGACCCAAAATTTCACACTACTTTGAATTCCGAATATTTTATTAATTTTTAATATTAAAACAATAGATATTATAATGAAAATAAAACTTTTTCAAATAATAATTAATGATGGTGAAATAGTTTTCAAAATTATTTTACAAAAATATATAGTTTGATTAAAAATAGAAAATGTAACCGTAATTCGTTTTTCGAATTTTCGACTTTTCATCAGCTAAAAGTTATCGAAAACGTTTTAAACTCTAATGAAAATATATTCACGTACATTTATACATTTATATATAAGTTATAATATATTTTGATATATACATAAAGTTATAAAAAATGATGTGACATTTTAGGAAAAGTAAAAAAATAAATAAACTAATATATATATATATATAGACGCCTTTTGAAACATGAAGGGACATATGTACTATTATCATTAAATGGATGTTGGAGCATAATACAAGAAGGTGGGACAAGCTTGGTGAGATGGCATAAGGTGGTAGAGGGTAAAGGACAAGGGTATTTAGGTAATTTACAATTTTTTCTTGCTTATAAATAGCCCTTTCCTCCTTTAATTTTTCCTCCTCTTCTTTCTATCATACTTCCACTTTTCTGCTTCAAATGGAGAAATTCTTTTTTTTAAAACCATGTAAAATTCCAATGGCTACAACTTCAATTTGTATCACTTCTTCAAATTTTGAACTTAGCAATGTCATGCATTTCTTTCAGACCTATTTTTGGACTCAGATTTTCTAGTTCGAAAATTTACCTCCTTCTTTTGACCATATCTCCTTCAGAAATGATCCAAATTGAGTGATTCTTTTTTTTAAATTATAGAGAAAAGAATTTCCAAATATATTTAATTTGAACACTTTTCAAACTTCTGAGAGTCCATGGCTAAAAATCTAAGAGAATATGACTAATTTTTTGGTCTGGTTTTGTGAATTTGACCTTACCCAAAGTACCTCCACCTCTCTAAGTCAAGCCCACACATCCTTGTTCTTATCATGGCCGAGCTATGCATGCCCTAGGCTATGCCTATTTCAAGATGCAAGGGTCCTGAGTCAAGTTTGCATAGTTATTTCAAGATTTCAAAAGGTTTTCTAAACTTTGGTGAGTAAACTTTTAGTTTTCAAATTCAAAGTTTTAAATTTTTATACGTTGGTTAAAGTGTGGTATAATTTGTTTGTTGAAATCTTGGTTTATGATGTGATTGATTTTATAAGTGTTGGTTGAGTGTGATTGTAAATTAGACTTGAAATTGAAGTCAAATACAGCATTGTTTGGAAAGTTGTAAACTTTGTTTATGTGATGTGATCTTGCTTAGATTTGTGGATGTGGCATGTAAGATTATGTTGTGATCTTGAAGATTTGGGTATATGCTAAGAAAAGTTAGCATCTTTAGTGTTATAATGGAATGGAATTCCGTGTGTAAACTATAATCCTTTTTTTGGAAATCGAAATTGAATTTAAATTTTCAAACTTTATTTTACTTTTACAAGGCTTACTTTATGTTTTGGAAAAAGTAAGTTAACATCCAAAGATGATAAGTTTCAGAGTAAAGTAAAAAAACATTTCCAATTTACCAGTATCCATAGCGATAGTCGCTATGGATGATGTTTTGCTTAAAAATCCGATTTTTGCAAAATTGTTTTTTACAGTTAAATTATTTTAGAAACTTAATAATGATGTTTAAGGAAAAATAATTAAGAATTTAATAATTATTTATTAATTAATTAGTTTGATAATTGATAATTAATTAAGTATTCAACAAGGTTTATTAATTTTAATTAACTGAAGATTAGTTACTAATTAATTATCTTTCAAATGTAAAATTAATTTTAATTAATTATTAATTAAGCAAGATTAATTTTTAATCAATTTTGAGTTAAGTATATGCTTTATTTTTAATTAATTATTAATTAAATATAGGATTAATTATTAATTGATTATTAAGATAATGTTTAATTATTTTTGACTATAAATTAATTAAGGTTTTAATGTATAATAAATTATTTATTAAAGGTTTAATTTATTATTTAAGTGTTAATTAAAGATTATTTTATTAATTAATTGAGATTAATTAAAATTTATTTATTAATGATGGTTTAAATTATTATTTCATAATTAATAAAGGATAAATTGGGGTTTTATTATTTATATAATAGTTAATTATTGTTTAATCATTTATTAAAAGTTTAAAGTATTTCTTAATTTATAATTAAATTAAGTTAAGAATTAAAAGATTAATTATGATTTAATAATGGGTTTAGCTTATAATTAATTTTTTTTAAAAAGATGTTTTAAGTTTTAAAAATTCTTTGTTTTCCAAGAATCAAAGTGTTTTTAAGACACTTCTTTTCAAAGATGATTTGAACACAAGGAATTCAAATGTTGATACTACTTAGTAGAAAAAGAACTGTGAATGAACTATAATGTGAGTGGTTGTGTTTGTGTGGACATCTACTAGCAGAATAAATCTTTGTTCTGCTATACTGTAATTGATTTGATTTTTGTGGACATATATTAGCATAATAACCCCATTATGCTATAAATTGGTTGTTTGATTGTATAGACATATATGTTAGCAGAATAAATCCTCATTCTACTATAAGTTAATTATTTGATTGTTTGGACATCTATTTAGCAGGACAAATCACCATCTTAGTATTATGTTATTTGGACATGTATATTCCAGTTAGTTTATATTGACATATTATTCCTGATTTAGATATGAAGTGTATTTACATATATGTTGACTTATGTAAATAAATTGTTGAATGACTTGGAAGTGAAATTGAAATTAAATGGTAAATTAAATTAGTACCATTGGGTTTACTAAGCCTCGTTTTGAATTTATAAAGTATGATTTTGAATTAACTTAAATTCTTTAATCAATTTTGGGGTTTAAGGTTTATAAAAGATTTTCAAGTTATATAATTATTTCATAAATGTATTTATAAATAATAACTTGCTTATAAAAATGGGCTTTACTAAGTAAAATGGTTTATTTAAAGTGATTTAAAAGGATGAGTTGCAAAAGATATTTTGTAATGGATTTTTCTTAAGCAAGATTTATCAAAGGAATTTAAAATAGGGAAAACTTTTAAATGATTTTAAAGGTTTTGTAAATTGACTTATATTATAAAAGTGTTTTATAGATTGATTTGGAAATTTATAAAGGTATTTAAATGTGAAGGGAGATTCTAAAAGGGTGCTTTTATAAAGGATAAGTGGATCGGCTTATAGCAAGTAATGTATCTAAAAAGAAATTTGAAAGGAAGAATTTATCAAATGTTTTGATAATATACTTATACCTTGAGATAAGTATATAAATGTTTTTAAGTATAAAAGGGATGTAAGGGGTTTAAGAATAGTGTTTTGAAAAGATCTTTTGATCAAATGGTTATAAAGTGGTTTTAATTAATTAAAGATTAATTAAATAAGGCTTAGTGGATTCCATATGAAATTAAATCAACGTTTGAATGATTGTTTATTTTATAGTTAAATAACCGTCTATCAAACTAGGGCCAAAAAATAACTTTGGAAATATCTAGGAAAAAACACATGAGTTGTATGGCACAATCATCCCCAATGATGTTGTACTATGTGTATATATCTTGTTTCGTTCTTTTAGGATAAATGATAAGGAAATCCATCCACTACCGAGTAGGAGGTGATCTCCGCTCTTATCTTTGTATGTTTGTTTCCTAAAGAACCGGGGGTTGAGTTTAGTACAAATTATTGAAAGTTGTTTCGAAGAGACCGGGATTGGATATGTTATCCGAAAACCACTTTGATCAAACTCAAGCATTTCGACATGAAGACGTCTTGAAGAATATACAATCGAAGATTGAGCTTTGGAGTGTAAGGGCTATTTTCTATTAATCCTTGGAGGGATTCCTAAAAAGGTTGTAATAGAAGTAGTGCCTTCAGTTTCGTTCAGTTCCATAACGAACTTGTATGGATGAATGTTAGCATTGCATTCATGCCTAGAGGACAGTGTAGCATTCCAAGTGGGCAGTGCTATATAAAGGTAATCATAGTCCCAAGCCTTACCAATTAGGAAATGACAAAAATCGGGCATGTAGAAGGGCCAAGTGGGTCGCTCCCATTAGGGTATGGTCATTCCAAATTCAGATCGATTGCTATCTACTCATGTATGCTTTGTGGCCCAAAATGGGGTGATAATATTCGGTATTACTAGTCAAGTGGTAGGCCAGTCCTATGTGGCAGGGGTATAAGATGTTCTTGTCAGACCCCAATTCATTTTATCTAGAGATGTACTAACGGAAGATAGTTCCTTACCTTGTCATAGTATGGAATCCAATCTCCAATACGTGCCTTTACGGTTTTGATTATAAAACCTAGTATGCTGAAATTTAACTAATGTAATAATTTTGACTATGATTAATAAGCATTTGTACTCTAAACACTATTATTATCAATGGATTTTCTATAGAAAATGTTTTGGTTATCGTAAGGTAAAAAACCATCCGTGTTTATGTGTGGTGTGGTCTTATGAGATACCTTTGATTTTAAAGGATTTTTTTTAAACATTATAATTCAGTTGTTTGAGTTTACTCACACTAGATCCATGTCTGACCAGGAGTTTTATGTTCTTTCCCTAAAACTCTTGGGTGCTCAAATTTTTATGGGCAACCAAGTAGTTCAGGTTTTCCCATGGATGAATTTTGGAGGAGCTTGGAGAATGAGGCTTCATCGATAGCCAGTTATTATCTTGTTTCCGCTGTATTATATGTATCTTGTATCAGTTAGGTATAGGTAGCTTTCATAACTGCCCAAGGGTAAGATTGTATTAGTATGAATTTGAAGTATCATTTTTGAAATGACTTTGTAAAGTATTATGTTGATTAATATATGTTATTCCATTGCGCTGTGAGATTCTATGATTATTTAGTTTCTTCTTATTTGTTCTACCTTTCTTTCTTTTCACCCCAAACGACTTGTCTTTCTAACACTTAAATAATCGGCACATGAATACCGTGAATGTATTAAGTGTCGTCTTTAGGTGTAAGAAAGGCAGATCGTTACATCATATTTTGTCAAAAAAATAATTTTGGATGAAAAAGGCATACATAAAGGGGAATGTGTCTATTACGGTGTAAATCCAAGCACCTAAATACGTTCACATAACTATGTACTTGCTAGCAGCAAAAATGGCCACCAACACCCAGTTGTAAGTGAAAGCACTAATATCCAATATTTAGATCCAAACAGAGAAGTATAGATTCATAGATCATAGAATATATTATAGTACAGTAAATGAACACACAAGTTTTATAGTGGTTAGGCAAACTCCGACCTACATCCACTCCAATAATCTTTTATTTATACTGTAAGATTACAAGTACTATTGTTTTTGCCTTAGAAAAATTAATGGAGGAAGATATAAGAAGTGATGAAGGAGAGCCAAAAGAAGATCCAATTAGAAGAAGAAGAAGATCCTTTGTAATGAGCCAAGTCCGCTATATTAATAGGTGAAGATGTGCATGGATCAGGTTGAAATTTCTCCAGATGAACCTCTAGAGCTGTACGACCCGATCCACCAATTTTCAGATCAATTGCACACCATTGGAACGATCGGTGTCAGTCGTTCATATTAGCTCCAATTGGGGAGCAATCATTTTTGTGGGTCCTCCATAATGTAAGCTACTTGCTCTCCAAATTTCGTGCCATTAAGACTTATCGTTTGTGAGATATCACGTTTTCCTTGGATTTGGGACCGTTCTGGCTGAAATGATACGATCGTTCAAGAATGATGTAGGTCGATCGTTCAGGTTTGTCCAAATGATGTGCGATCGATATGGTAGGCTTTTTTACATAATATTTTACTATTTCCAAAGTTTCATGTCATTTCGACTTTGTGTTTGTGAGATATGTTGGATCTTAAGTTTTGATTGTTGACAAGTATTTCAAGCGACACAACGATTCAAGAATCTACGACTAATACCATGACCAGACTCAACGACTCGATGTATGGTTCGTATATTCTATATATTTAAACTAGAGTCATGTATTATGTATATAGAGTCAAGTGTAGTTGCTTTATGTCGACGAATTTTCTATCGAGTTAGAAAATCACTGATAAATTTCAAACTAAAATAACCGCAAGCGCACAACGTACTATCGTAGTACGTAGTGAGTACGGGTCGATCTGCGGGGAATTTTTAGATTTTAAAAAATCTATTCAATCAAATTAACCAAGATTAGAGAGTGTGTTTAAGCTAGAAAATGAGAAAACTAACAAACTAGCAAATTAAAAGTGATAAAAAAATGAAAGTAGAAAGGCAATTTAGAGATAAATCCACTCTCTAGATCACATAGTTCAACAAATTATGAAATTATGATCTCTCTTTTTTGGTCATTAGTAAATTTAAATGATGTGTTTATCATAAGTATGGCTTATTTATGCTATTAATTAGCTCAACACAAGCCATCACACTATAACACACCCCTTAAACAACTATTTAATTCTCATGAAAAATGACAATGAAGTTGAAAATAAAATCTATTTTAAGCATGGCCTATTAACTATTGATTAGAAATATAGACCATCAAATTTTAATTTTAAAATCACTTCATTACCATAATCATATGTAAATGAAGAGGTAACTTTTGTTTGTGATTGTTTAAGCATAGCCTATTTGTTATGAACAACATTGACTATCAAATTCAACATGAAACAATAAATCACATCAATATTGAGTTTCCATTAAGCACAAAAAGAGAGCAATAATTATCAAAGTGTTGAAGCTACATAATTAGAGAGCTTTATTACCCCTAAATTGAAGGGTTTAGCCTCTCATTTGTGTTATCATATCAACACAAGTAGCGTGCAACATGAAACACAAAAAAGAAGAAAATGAAAGAAAAGTAAAGGAAGAGCTATTCTACTTGCATAAAATAAAAGAAGATCTACACTACTAACATGAAAGTAAATAAATAAGAAAAGACTTGAATTAAAATTGCATGAAAAAGTTACATAAAAGAAATGGCTAAGTAGCCATGAAAAGAAAGAAGAGAACTTGATTTATTTGCGAGCCTATACTAAACTAAAGAGAGGCTAAGAGAAGAGAGGAGGGTTACATGAAGATATGAGGTATTTATACAAGTTTTAAAACCCTAATTCGCTTTTTGGGAACTGCCCAAACTACCCTCTTAGGAAGTGTAGTGGCCAAGTAATCATTAGCTTCAATAATCACCCATTAAGTGTGCATGAAAGTGTAATGGCCATTAGCACGTGGATTAGCTTCTAATTTGTACATGAAGGTAGATGGGTGAGTGGGGTCCTCCACGATCCATGAAATGAATTATTTCCATCTCCATTCCTTTGTATTCACTCTTGTGCATGCATATATCTTCATGAAACCACTTGTATATGAAGCCAAATTCCTACAAAATATATAGAAATTTCCAATTAAATTTTCTCAAATTAATATATGCACAAAAATGACCATTTTGCCCCTATATGGAGATGAATATATAACGATTTGAAAATAATTTGAATTTTGGCTTAAACAAGTTAAAATACCCAACATGATCATTTATTTAATTTAATTAGATTAAATATGGTGGTAAAATTATGCGCATTTACGTGCACATCACTTTGTTAAGATATTTTCTTAAGAATCATCACTCTCATTCATATATTCACATATATTTACACTTGATTTAAAATTTATCATTTTCTAACTCACATGCACTCAGGATTCAGGAAATACATAGTTTAGTCAACTGAACTTGTAACAACCCGCATATTTTACGATGTATATTTAAATGTTTAATTTAAGTATAGCATCGTTAGTCGGATTTTAGTCTGAAAAAGTCACTATTCGTCAAAAGAACAGTCGAATTAGTGAAAAGTCTATGTGGAGCGTGCTATTTGGAAGTGCCTATTTGAAAACACTTTCAAACAGAAATTCAAACGTCAGAAATTGGTCTTTCAGACGTCTGAAATTGTTCGAGTCTAACCAGAAAGGAAATAGGCTAAAATTGCCATTTTCAGACGTCTAAAATGGACGATTCAGACGTCTGAATATTGTTCTAGACAACTCATGTTTTTCCAGATTCAGACGTCTGGTTTGGAAATTTCAGATGTCTGAATCAAGAATGAAGTTGAGAATCAACAATTTGGACTCGAGACCTCTTCCATTGAGTTCAAAATGGTGTTTGCGACTTTTTGAGTATAAGCATCGATATGTTTGGAGTTGAGTGAATTTTGCTATTTTCACTTAGGGCTTGGGCTTGGGTTTGGGTTTCACCCAACTCATCCTATAACCTAACTCAGCCCCCTCTCCTCTCCATTCACTCACTTCATTTCCTAAACATTCAAGCTTTTGCAAAAATGGGGGAAAGAATGGAAATTTGAAATTCCTAAGCCTTAGATTCATTTGCAAACTCAAATTCAAGTCCAAAATCCAAGAGAAGCTTAGGTAAGCATTATCTTCTCCTTCTCCATCTCAATTCCTCTTCGATTTCTGAAATTTCCTAAACCCTAACTTAGGAAATATTTGTTCTTGAGCTTAGATTGAAGCTCCTTGGGTTATAATTGAAGAGTGATAGTTCTTGCCTTGCTCTATAGCTTCTCTCTTGAGTTTTTGGGTTAAAAGGTGAGTTTTTGAACTCACATCTACATCTATATCTTTGATACTGTTAGGTAGCAATTCCTAACATATCATCCTTGTTAACGCTAAAAAGTGAACGCTAACACCCGGTGTGTGTAATAGAATTGTGAAAGCACCACCCGTTGGTACGGGAACAGAATATAAGCTGAAAATAGCAGAAAAGCAGTAAATGAACAACAGATTTATAGTGGTTCGGCCCGTAATTGAGCCTACGTCCACTTTATAGTCTTTATTATTGAATCCGGTTACAAATCGATACAAATCACTTGTCAAATACAATGCAACTTGATCACACAACAATCTCGAATACTAGCTCAAACTTCGGTGATGAATCTTGCTAAATCCGTGTCGGATGAATGAAGTCCTTCACGAAGCTTGTTGTAGTGCCTTGAGTGTTGGAAGATCTTTACTTGTTGAATGAGTTGTGAGTGCAGCAGAGTATGGACGCTTGAAGAAATGATTTGCCAAAAAGTCCCCTTCATTTTGGAAGTGGTGGGGTATTTATAGGAGCTGATTTGGACTCAGGAAATTTTCCTAAGTCTTTAAGTCGTGGCCGACTTATAGAAGTCTTAGGTCGTAAGTCGGCGACGAGATAAAGCACTTGTACCAGTTGGTACTTCCAGAACGAGTTAGTAAGTCGTGAGCGACTTAGTTTAAGTTGTAAGTCGGTAACGACCTAAAAGATGCAATACTGTTTTCGTTCCCTTAAGTCGGTGACGAGGTAAAGGTGTATAAGGTGTTCTGAGATTGTACATGACTTAGTATAAGTCGTAGGTCGGCGACGACTTAAGAGATAGGTCGTAGGTCTTAAGTTATCAACAATTGCCTTAGGTCCAAGACTCCCTTATCTCGTAGACTCTTAAGTCGTAGTACTTCTTAACTCGGAGCATTTCATAACTCGGTGTTGTTAGGTCAGAGCAGAGTTAACCCATAGGTTGTTAAGCTGTTGAGTCGGAAGCCCTTGTTAACTCGCAATTTGTTAAGTCGGTAGGCTTCCTTAAGTCGGTAGGCTCCTAGGTCGGCACACATCTTAAGTCGGCGGCTCTTCTCAGTAGTTAGATCGGCAACTGTTGGGTCAGAGCTTCCTTAAGTCGTAGCCTGTTAAGTCGGAGACCTTGTTAACTCAGAGCCTTCCTTAGGTCGTAGCCTGTTAACTCGGAGTCTTCCTTAAGTTGGTCACGCCTTTAGCTTGTTAGGTCGTCTTCTGTTAAGTCGCGAATCAGAGGATTAACATTTGCCCCTCGAAGTGTGTGCCTAGGTCATAGGTCATATACTTCGATTTTCTTAACCTGCTCTTTGATTAGGTCGGAAGCGAATTAATAGAGGTCTTAGGTCGGCAGCGTGCAAGTCGACTCACCTTCCTGCGAATAAATAGTTGAGTCATCCTTCCTCTTCCTCACTTATTCTTCTTCTCGATTCAGCCATTGACGCAATTTAGAGCCCTCAGAGATAAATTCCATCCATCCAATCGTCGATCAATCTCCTGTTATACATCGTAAGTTAATCTGATCTGAGTTTACCCATGCCCACTGTCGAATCGATGACTCCCCAGTTTTCGACTTCCATTTGTTTGCCGTGGTTCATTATGAATAACCCTTCGACTGTTTCGCCATTGCCATCGATCACGTTGTAGTTGTGATAGGGCAACAATACGTCAGATTCGCAACAAACCCGAGGCGATTCGAATTGGCTTTTTTGGGCGATCCAATGGTGTGATGGAATTAGGATCGTCATTGACTGTGAGGTTATTGGGCTAATGAGTTAAAAATTATGGAAGAAAGTGGGTTGATGTACTGACTCGGTCATGACTTAGTGATTTCACTGATTTAAGTCGGAACCGACTTAGCAATTTCATGTGTCCTAGGTTTTGAGTCGCTTCCGAGTTAGGACTTAGAGGATTTCTTGTTGCTTCGAACTAGTTTTGCTTCTTAATCCGGCCAAGACTCGGGAACTACTAGCTTTGACCCATAGGGAATCTCTCTTAAGTCGTCACCGAGTTAGTACTTAAGTTTTCGGCGACTAAGCAGATGACTTTTGAACTTTGCCTGGACTTCGAACTGTTGAACTATGAACTGTGTTGCATGTATTTCTTTTTACAGATTGCTTCAATTTGCAAGTTAACAATCCTGTTTAACACAACATTCACAGAGTACTGGGACGAATATACTGTCACTGACTGTTATCCCGCTTTTTGGTCAAAGCCGGAATATCAAACAAATCGACAAGAAAGGATGGATATCAGGATTGGAGTGCAATTGGAAACAAGGGTGCAATGGATAATGTCAAAATTTTACCGGGCTCCGATCGAGACGAAATCGATTGGAGATGATGATGAGGACTAGGAGAGGCTATGTTTCAATTTTCAGGCCAATCGGAGTCCGTACGCACAAGATATGAATGGACCAAAATGCACAGAGCACGGTTCGAATCGATGGGACTTCGTATCGATTAGGGTGGAGTTGTTCGTATCGATCACCCAGCTTCGAATCCATCACGCTCGACTCCATCAGGATCGACTTCATCTACCTCATACCCTTGGGTGAACACTCTCTCGAATCCACAAAGGTTGGTCACTTCGTATCCATCTGGAACCATTACTTCGAATCCATGCAATTAAGGGTGCCTCGACTCCATAACCTTCGAATCACCAGGATAAGACAACTCCGAATCGATCCACAGCAGCGCGTCTTGATCGATTCGAACCAGCTCCAGTTCCATCGATTCGAAGGAAGCGAACCTTCGAATCCAACGTCTCGAGTCCACCAGGTAAACGCGGATAAAACCAAGGATTCGACCTAGTAAACTCGGAGAAAAAGGAGGATCAACTCGAAGATTGCACGATGCATCACCACGAGAGCGCGTGCCATGATCGATTCGAAAGAATCGATTCGAAGGAGATCGATTCGAACGACATGCACAGCCGAAAAACGTCGTCTTGGATCGATCATAACTTGAGATCTACAAGTCCAAATGCTATGAAATTTTCACAGTAGCTTGAGCACATGTTGACGAATGTTCATGCCAAATTTCAGCTCGATTGGACAATTTCTTGATCGATTCGAACATAGCTTCGAATCGATCCCAAAGTGGGCCCGGATTTCCAGAAAACGGGCATGTGGGCCCCCTCACGTGCCAGAACTGGTCTCCCCTCAATTTAGGCGAAATATCAGCCTCCTACACCTATAAATAGAGCCCCTGGTCATTCAGAAGAGGGGTCGGATAATTTGGAGAACTAAAGTGTGCCCAGACTCTGCCAGATTTACTCCAGATCACCATTGCTGCCTTAGATTCAGATTATAATCATAAAGTCTGTTGTACTACGCAGTAGGAAATTGTAATCTTCAAACATCAAGCAATAAAACCATAAAAAACTTGGAGTGGACGTAGGCCGGAGATAGCTGAACCACTATAAATCGTGTGTCACTGTTCATTATTCCTAGATTGCTGTTTGTTGTTTACTTAGATTTGATATTTGTGTTTGAATATTGCTGATTTATATTCATACACTGGTGCTTTCACAACACTTGGGGTTTGTGACCATTTTTGGCGCAAACACTTTGGTGCTTTCACTGAGAGGGACTAGCACCCGCTACATCGGATTGAAGTTTAGATTTGAAAGTTTGAAGGATTCAGATTGACTCGGCAATGACTCGACAAACAAGACAAAGAGCTGAGAGAAGCCAACAGGGAGGAAGTCAAGAGGCATCCTCCGGAGCTGGAGAAGGACAAGCTCCGATTTACATTACCAGAGACGAAATGGAAGCTATGGCAAATTCATTGCATGAGAGGTTGCTGAAGAGTCAACAGGATATGATGCAGACTTTCTTCGAGCAGATGAGAGCCGCAGGAACACAGAACCTTGGACCAACTATAGCAACTGCAAATGTGGAACAAGGAACTAGGGTTGCAGAACCCAATGGAGGACAGAATACAGAACTGGAAGGCAATCAACAAGGGATTGGGGGCAGGCCCACAGGATCCAACGCAGAAGGACCTTTGGAAGGAGTTCAGCAGGCTAGAGCCAATGTTGCGGCTAATGAGCCACATGAAGAATATGTGCCGGAGTTCCCTCGGGAGCATGGGGGGCAACACCTAACAGGCAATGCTGGATTAATGGAAATCATTAGGAAGACTATGCGTGGAGGTTCGACCAATAGAGACTTAGAAGGGGTGAACAGGAGTCCGTTCGCTCGGGAAATCAGGATAGCTCAGAATCCACCTAAGTTCAAGTTACCTAGCGTGGAAGTATATAATGGAAAGGCTGACCCGACTGATCACTTGTGAGATACACTAGACACATGGAAGTGCTGGGGGCATCGGAGGAAGTGATGGCCAGGTGTTTCCCTTTATACTTGACAGACCTAGCGGCAATGTGGTTTAGGCAGCTGGAAGAAGGATATATCAGGACTTGGAGGGAACTGGTGGATAGGTTTTTGGGACAGTTTCGGGTTCATATCAAAAGACCTAAGAACGTGATGACGTTAAGATCGGTAAAGCAAAGAACGGATGAATCGCTTAGAGCATTTTTAACTCGATTTAATGCGGCGGTTGCTTCGGTGGATCGGCCGGATCCATCGATGGTTTTGATGGCGGCAGTGTCGGGAGTCAGAGAGGATTCAGATTTTAAGGTATCTTTAGTACGAGACCCGCCACTGGATCTCGGGGAATTCTTTCATGAAGCTGAAAGGTTCCTTCGGCAAGAAGATGCATGTATGGACTTAAAGTTGAAGGAGGTGAATGTGACTGGAGGTGGAGGACCATCCAACGGAAGCTCGGATAAAGATAAAGGAAAAAGGAAGCTGGATGACGATTCAGGAAAAACCAGGAAGCAATGGAAGGATCCAAAGTTTTCCACATACACAGAATTAAACGAGACGCAGGAGCGGATATACATGGAAACTCGGAATCGCCTTCCTTACCGGAGGCCGGCTAGGAGAGAACCATCCGAGCGGGAGAGGGCATAAGGAAAGCATTGTCTCTTCCACGATTTGGACGGGCATGATACCAATAGCTGCAGGCATTTAAAGGACATAATTGAGGAGCATGTGAGGAATGGACAGTTGAGGCAGTATGTTGGAGTACGGAATGCAGCAGTGGAGCAGGAGCAACCACCGCCTACCTCGAGCCATGATGGTGCGAGGCCCAGGAATGATGGTTGATTGGTCATCCATTGACCAGGATAATATGAAATAAGTAACAAACCATTGGCGAGCAACTGAGCCATTTACACATGTATGGGGACGGAGATAGCCCCTAGGCATGCTCTGAATGGTGATAAACCGCAAAGCCATGGTTTGTGAAATCTGTTTTTTGTTTTTGATTGGACACTTGGTTTTCTGATTTGGTTTTTGGAGTTTGGATTAAACTCTTGATTTCGCTTGTTTTTCTGGTTTCAACATTCATTCGGATGATTGTTCTCCGTTTTGGATGATGATTTCGATTTTTGATATGGATTTCCGATTTGATTTGGATTTTGGATTGGATTTCTGATTGGATTTTGATTGGATCCTTTTTGGTTTTTGATAAACGGTCGTCGAGTGTGGATTACGCCTGGCAAGGGATGAGTCTTTTTGCCCGAACGCGGTAAATTAACTCATTCAGGTCGTCGAGTATGGACTATGCTCGGCAAGGGTCCGGAGTGGCCAGGATTCGGCCTAGGATTTAGGCCCCCTATTATCGATTATTGTTTCAGGTCGTTGAGTATGGACTATGCTCAACACAGGTCCGGAGTGACTAGGATTCGGCTTAGGACTTAAGCCATGGCATTACTTACGCTCAGGGACACTAGGCCACGGTCGTCAGGTGTGGATTGCGCTTGGCAAGAACCCGGAGAGGTTAGCTCAACGTCCAGGGACACTGGACCACGGTCGTCTGGCGTGGATTGCGCTTGGCAAGAGCCCAGAGAGGTTATGGATTTGGATATCGACCTGGAGAGGTCTTGGATTCGGTTGTTGGATAAGGACGGACTAATAACTCAGCCTTCGAGTTTGGATGGGCATGGAATTGGCTATGGACTTTGGGCATTGGATTTGGAAACTATTCAAAACACGCCTTCTTATCACAAGGCATGTTTTGGGGGGCAAATGTTATCCCGCTTTTTGGTCAAAGCCGGAATATCAAACAAATCGACAAGAAAGGATGGATATCAGGATTGGAGTGCAATTGGAAACAAGGCTACAATGGATAATGTCAAAATTTGACCGGGCTCCGATCGAGACGAAATCGATTGGAGATGATGATGAGGACTAGGAGAGGCTATGTTTCAATTTTCAGGCCAATCGGAGTCTGTACGCACAAGATATGAATGGACCAAAATGCACAGAGCACGGTTCGAATCGATGGGACTTCGTATCGATTAGGGTGGAGTTGTTCGTATCGATCACCCAGCTTCGAATCCATCACGCTCGACTCCATCAGGATCGACTGCATCTACCTCGTACCCTTGGGTGAACACTCTCTCGAATCCACAAAGGTTGGTCACTTCGTATCCATCTAGAACCATTACTTCGAATCCATGCAATTAAGGGTGCCTCGACTCCATAACCTTCGAATCACCAGGATAAGACAACTCCGAATCGATCCACAGCAGCGCGTCTTGATCGATTCGAACCAGCTCCAGTTCCATCGATTCGAAGGAAGCGAACCTTCGAATCCAACGTCTCGAGTCCACCAGGTAAACGCGGCTAAAACCAAGGATTCGACCCAGTAAACTCGGAGAAAAAGGAGGATCAACTCGAAGATTGCGCGACGCATCACCACGAGAGCGCGTGCCATGATCGATTCGAAAGAATCGATTCGAAAGAGATCGATTCGAACGACATGCACATCCGAAAAACGTCGTCTTGGATCGATCATAACTTGAGATCTACAAGTCCAAATGCTATGAAATTTTCACAGTAGCTTGAGCACATGTTGAAGAATGTTCGTGCCAAATTTCAGCTCGATTGGACAATTTCTTGATCGATTCAAACATAGCTTCGAATCGATCTCAAAGTGGGCCCGGATTTCCAGAAAGCGGGCATGTGGGCCCCCTCACATGCCAGAACTGGTCTCCCCTCAATTTAGGCGAAATATCAGCCTCCTACACCTATAAATAGAGCCCCTGGTCATTCAGAAGAGGGGTCGGATAATTTGGAGAACTAAAGTGTGCCCGGACTCTGCCAGATTTACTCCAGATCACCATTGCTGCCTTAGACTCAGATTATAATCATAAAGTCTGTTGTACTACGCAGTAGGAAATTGTAATCTTCAAACATCAAGCAATAAAACCATAAAAAACTTGGAGTGGACGTAGGCCGGAGATAGCTGAACCACTATAAATCGTGTGTCACTGTTCATTATTCCTGGATTGCTGTTTGTTGTTTACTTAGATTTGATATTTGTGTTTGAATATTGCTGATTTATATTCATACACTGGTGCTTTCACAACACTTGGGGTTTGTGACCATTTTTGGCGCAAACACTGACTGCCCACATCGAATGATAGATTAGTTGGTAAAGAGAAAGTTAAATTGAATGAATATGAATGAGATGCTGTACAATAACCAATTCAAGTGAAGTATTAAAACAAAATCGTAATAGTCAAATGAAACTGATTTGTCTGCATTAACACTGCACTTGAACATTAACAAGTTCTGAAATTCTGTAATCGGTTGATTGTCAACTAATTTAATTCCAGTTATGCTTGTCTTTTATTTTCATTAGTTTTGCACAACACTCCACACTTTTTAGGAAACGTGCACCTTCACATTTGAACATTCAGCTGATTGTATAGAATGTCTTCTCCACAAGAAGGAATAGAGCGAGTTGAAGATGCATTTCTAGTTGCTGTCCCGCTAAATGATCCTCCAGAAAGGACTCCTACCACTCTGAGCCATAAAGCCTTTCGTCAATTATGGATCCAGTTTGGAATTGCCGAAGCTGACGCTTTGCTTCCTGGAATAAATGATACTGCTGATAGGCCGCCCCATGGCTTTGTCGCAGTTAACCGCCAAATGTGCTCGAGCGGAGCTATCCCCCCATTTAATGACTGCCTTCGAGAACTTCTTCTCCGACTATCTATCTCCCCTTTTCAATTACACCCTAATGGCTACGCCATCCTGCTGGGACTGTGTGTGCTTTTTAGGAGAACGCTGGACCGTTTTCCAAGTTTTGGAGAAATTCGCTATTTGTGTACTTTTGCCAAAAACAGAGATCATCCCTCTATCACAGTCGTGAGGAGTGCTAGAAATCGTAAGTTGATCACCGGTCTCCCTGAAAGTGTTCATAGTTTCCTAAGCCCGTTTTTCTATGTTCGCTGTCCCCCGGGGTTTTACGCTATTTGGAGAGTAGGAAGTAAGATCACTTGCCTCTGCTTCTTATGTTCTTTCAAACTTACCGAAGTCCGAGTTATCAAGTGCTAATCTTTGCCTTTTTTCCTTTTCAGTACTTCCTCCTCCTTCTAGAGATCACGGTCACAAAGTGACTTTTGAGAGGCTTATGGCGGTGCCGGTAGAGGAGAGGAGTATCCAGTTTCTATTAGATGATGAGCTTTTGCACCAATTTGGGCTTTTACATCCTTCCAAGTCGACTCGGATTCATGAAATTTCTAGTTCTGATGCAGAAATGTTAGCTGCTTCGGGCTCTCAAGCAGAGGCATCGAATGCCCCAGTTTCTGCAGAAGAAGTTGCATCAGAAACACATGTCGTAGAGGCTGCTTTGATAAGATGTTCCGCATCCACCGATGTTGTAGGGTCAGTCAGCAAGTCGGCACTTGCTCCAATTATTGAGGAGGAAGAAAATCCTCGAGTTTCTGAAAAATCAATTGATGTGGAAGTTGAGAAGGAGGATTCTGCTGAGCATCACAATGATGACACCTTCGATGACTTAAGTGACATAATGATAACTTCTCAAGAGCTTTTCAAGGATAATATTCCAAAGGCGAACTCTCCTGTCGTTGAAGCGACTTCCTCTTTGAAACAGACCTCGACGCCTTCTACTCCTGTCGTCTCCGTTCCCGCACTAAAGCGTGGTTTGTAGTTTGACGCACGTAGCTCGCACGCCGCACACACTTAGGATTTTTCTGCATTTATAAGCATTTACTCTTTCTTTCTGGAAATTTCTAAACTTTACTTCTTTTCCGTTTTCAGATTCTACGATGGGGCGCCCCGGCTCATTCTATGACTCATTTCAGCACCATGGAGGTCGTGGATCCTATGACTTTAGGAAATATCTTGGTGACCAGAGAGAGACAGATGAGGAACGGGCCCAAAGGAAGGCTCAAGAAAAATGGGATTATGAGCAGCGGCAGAGAAGAAGAGATGCTGATCGATATGATTCTTCTTACAGAACTTATGATTCTCATAAGCGAAAGTCTTATGATGACAAAGGGAAGACTCATATTACTGATGAATCGAGCAAACGGTCTAAGCCAAGTGACGCGTCTGCTATTTCTGAGAAGACTAACGCTTCCATTTCATCTGATATTCCGGCCGGCTCTCCTCCTCTAAAGGAATCTGATATTCAAACCATCATTAACAGGCCACAATATCAAGTTAAAGACGACCCTCCAACGCTTCAGAGCCGATTTCCGAATTGGTGTCTAAGAGGAGTCCGTTTTGACTTAGATTTGGTTCCCATTGATAAGAAGGCAATGCTGAGAAATGTCGATGCTGTCAAGCTTGATATTGAAAGAATGTCTGGATGGCAGAAGCTGGTTGATGAACTTCAAAGGGTCAACCATTTGAACCTTGAGGCGATGATGACCATGGAGAACGATAAATCAGAATGGGACAAATGGCGTAAGCAGCATGATGCGGAGATGACGAGCATTGCAGACGACAACGCAAAGCTTGCATCTGAAGTCAAGCGACTTAAGGAAGATCTCGCCTCATCTTCTGCATCGCACACTCAAAAAGAAGAAGTCTTTCAGAAGCAAGTGCGGGATGCACATGCTGCACAAAGAGATGTCGAAATGAAGCTTGCCGCCGAACAGCACATTACTGAGAAATATCACATAGAAAATACCGAACTGCGGGAAAAGGTCACCTCCCAGAACGTAGAGATTGAGTTACTAAAGTCTCGACTCGCTAAAGCTGAGACAGAGCGTGATGCGGCTATTGCTGGTCGGGTTGCTGCCGTTGCCGAAAAGGAAGCGGCTGAGCAATCACATGAGGCGACGAAAGCAAACATCAGCTCTACCTTATTCGACTTTTATTTACACAGTGTTCTGGGTCGTGGGAGCCTTGCTTTTCTGGGTCCTGATTATGAAATCACTCTGGCTGAAGTGTGGGAAGCCGCACTTGATATGTTTAAAGGTGCCGGCTATGATGAAGCAGAACTCGAGGCTCGCTATCTTGATGATGAGGCTTACGCCGCTCTTGTTAAAGGGAAGGAGCAGCTTGCTAAAGTACGAGCTGAATCAACGGAAGAAGAGTTTTCAAAGGAGAAAGCTCCTTTAACTGCCCCTGTTCACACTTCCACTTCGGCCGATGTAAACATTATGGATTCCAGCTCTCATCCTTCACATCCAGTTGTGACCACTCCTACAGAAGAAGAGGCAATGAAGGACTTTCAGGCTCGGGAATTTGAGATTGATCTCGCCAAACCGACTTCTCCAGGTAACTTTGACGAGATGAATTCAGTGAATTGCTTATTCGACTTAACCGAGTTCGACGAACTTCTTACTTATTACTTAAGCTTTGACGATCCACTGTCTTCTTTTTTCTCGGAGAATACTGATTTTGATTTCTTTTATTATGCAGCGGACGTGCCGGAAACTGCACCAATTTCTCCTTCTTCAGCTGCCGTTCCTCCTCCTTCTCAAGTTACTCCTCTTCCAGCTTCTCAACCAGGTTCACAGGAAGAACAGATAGCAGCCCTTCAAGGCTTGGACGAACCACCTACTTCCGAGGAGCAGAAAGCAGAAGATCTGGAAGATAGTGAGAAGACCCCGGAGCAGTCTTTTGACTACGACACAAAGCTTTCTACATTTCTTACTCCGGGGAGTGAGTCTTCTTCCAAGAAGAAGGGGAAACGTGTGGTTTCGAAGAAAGGAAAGAAAAGTTCTTCTGCTGCTGGAGATGAAGCAGAAGTCGATCCGGCTGAGTCTCTTTCTCCTTCTTCTCCAATACGTCCTCCGAAACTAATTACCAGGCCGGGTAAAGGCTCCAAGGGTGGGAAGAAGGAGAAATGAGTTTGATTTTGACTTTTCTGCTTTTTGCATGTGTTGACCGGAGATTGTGCGGATACCGGTCTCCGCTGCTTTTTGTAATCTGCATAATGTAAAAAGTTTCCATAGTATTGAATAAAATAGCTATTTTACTTGTACAAATTCTTGTGTATGTGAGAATGCATCTGTTTCTCTTTTTTGGTGTAGAATAAACGATTCCTTTTACTTGTACAAACTTTTTGTCTGTGTTTGGGAATACATTTATTCCACCTCTATTTTTTGTGATATTGCAATGAACTTGTGGCATGTTGCTTTTATTAATACAATTAAATTATATAGTGTTTCCCCCATACCGTAAGTGCATTGCAATATTTCTAGCTTCTTCAAGACTGATATTCTTACTTCAGAGAATAACTACTTCACTTTTAAGGGAAGAATCATTCTGCTTTTAATAGAGTATATCTCGTCTTCAGAGAAGTTTTTACTTTCTCTTTCTTCCTGAAGAACACTTCGACTTTTGGGAATGATCACTTTTATTTGTTTAAAAGTGAATTTTCCTGTACAGTGAAATGAGCTTCTGAAGAAGGTTTTGATTTTGTGCCCCAGTAAAGGGTTTATTTTTGGTACTTCAAGCAAGGTGAAGTACGCCTCTGAAGAGGTCTTTTGGTCTCTGAAGAGAAGCGATTTTGGTCTCCGAAGAGAAGCGATTTTGGTCTCCGAAGAGAAGCGATTTTGGTCTCCGAAGAGAAGCGATTTTGGCATTTCATCTCTGGTGAAGTGGGTCTCCGAAGAGAAGCATTTTGCACTTCTACACGGGTGAAATGTGCCTCCGAAAAGGGCTTTTTAGCATTTCATCACTGGTGAAGTGGGCCTCCGAAGAGGAGCATTTTGCACTTCTACACGGGTGAAATGTGCCTCCGAAGAGGGCTTTTGCCTCCGAAGAGGTCTTGAAATTGCTTGGAAGTTACTTTCTCATGGTTGAGTGGATCCACGGGGCGGACGCAAGTTGCTTGATTGGATGTTCGTTTGCACAAATGATCGAAATCAATTAACAAGGGCCCTATTCCTTCAGCTTGGGAAGGTGCCCCTCCGGTGGTTCCACCAATCTTGTTATTGAGAGAAGCACTTTCATTTATTGGCGTGCCTCGTTAGAGGGCTTTGTTGATCTTTGGGAAGGAGCATCGGTTGGTTGGTGTGCCAGGAAGGTTGCTTCTCAGGGGCGAGTAGATCCACGGGACGGACGTAAGCTGCCTGATCGGATGCATCACGATCAGTTAGCAAAGGCCCTATTCCTTCTGCTTGGGAAGGTGTCCCTTCGGTGGTTCTACCGGCCCTTTTATTGAGGAGCAACTTTTGGTTGCTTCCGTGCTCGCTTGGCCATGTTCTCCCACCATCTGCCCATTAGCGATCTTTTATTATCATTTCCAAGCGTATCTTCGTTCCTTTTGTAAGTAAATTGCCTTATCCGAAGAAGTGGACTTCACTGTTGAATAACTTCATGGGACAAACGCGAGTTACCTAGCTGGATGTCTGTTCATATTGACAATCACAACTGGTTAACGAAGGCTTGCCCCAGTCAAGTTGCCAACTTTTTATGTGAGGTTCTTCTTGTATAGGATTTGAATATGGAATTTTTTGTTGCTTGGTATTTGCTTTAATAAATGATTTGTAAGGCTCGCTTAGCTTTGCGATGGGTGAGCTTTGCTTTAATGACCTACAATATTAGATCGACATTTTAGCAATACATTTTAAAGTATTTACACATCGAAATATAACAGACATTTTATAATAGAAAACACAGAATGCATAGTTTTTCATTATTCAGTCACGCTGATTTCTCAGCGGTTTACAATGCAGAAGTTACACATCCATCATCATTTTTTTTACAAATTTAAGCAACGCTGTTAAGCAAAAAATGGATGCTAGTGATTGTTGTTTCAGAATCTCCGGACTGATTTTCCATTTGCACTAGATTTGCAGCTTCGGATTTATATGCCAGAGAAAGTGAAAGATGCCCCAGTTGTAGTTTTGTGGACAATTAGCAGTCGTCCCAACTTCTGCCTGCTGGGTGTGGACCTCCTGTGACAACATTAATGACAAGCTTTTCTGAATCTTGCACTGCAGTGTTGTTGAGAGAATCGGATTGATGGGTAGGACGTTGTTGATCCCGAGTGGATGAGGTTGGAGCGACTCCGCTTCTCTTAACGTATTGTTGGAGTTTACCCTGCTCCAGCAATTCTTCAATCACATTCTTTAATTGGCGACATTGGTCAGTGTCATGGCCAGGTTGATTGTGAATGGCAGAATTTTCCATTACGCTTTGCACCTCTCGTCATCTCAGGTGGCTTAGGATACCTGACAACGTCCTTTGTTGCAAAAAAGATATTTCTTGGTGTATCAGTTAAAGGAGTATAATCCGAAGGATTAAAGCGGCGAGGTTTCTTTTCATTTCCCTGGCTCTTTCCTCCTTCATTCTCCCTTTTCTGACTTTCAGATTCTCTTTTATTAGATGGGACATTGTTATTATTAGTTTGGGCAGCAACCACTTTCGATGTCGTAGAAAGGCTTTCAAGGTGAATGAACTCGTTGGCCTTTTTATAAAATTTATCAAGTGAGTTCGGTTCCATCATCTTTAGCCATATTCCAAATTTACTCGATTTATCAATGGCTCACATCAAATAAGTCAGGATCATGCGTGGTTCCGCATTTTCTACTTCGGCTAAAGCTATATTGAAACGGCTCAAGAAAGATTTGATTGAATCTCCGGGCGCTTGTTCAAGGTTAGACAGTGACATTATATCCTTAGCTTTTGAAGCATACAATCTGAACTGTTCTTTAAACTTTTGCGTTAAGTCGGAGAACTTATCTACAGACCGAACTGGAAGCTTTGTGAACCAAAGTAAAGCCACACCTTCCAGGTATACTGGAAAGTATCGACACTTGATCTCGTCTGATGCTCTTGCACCGGTCATATGCCAATTGTATTTGTATAGGAAATGATTAGGGTCACTGGTTCCCCTATAGGCTTGGATAGTAGGAGGTGAAAATTTCCTTGGAAACTCCGCTCTCAGGATCCTTTCAGTAAACGGAGTTCTGCTTGGCGCGAATCCCCAATCAGCCTCATCCTCTTCCCTTTGCATGCTCTCTTTCATGATGCGGCCAACCATTTCAGACAGGTACTCTTTATTGTTCAAAGACACCTCCGGGCAAGCATCAGTTCTTCCCTCGGAAGTTTTCCCGGGCATATGTTCATGACAAGTTGGTTGCGGCATAGAACCATCAGCTTGGAAAGGTGGCATTTCAGGAAGGGTGGTTTGATGGTTTTCTGGTTGACGATTTGCCCCGAGCAGGGCAGTTATTCTATCCATCATCAAAGCGTTTTGAGTTTCAATTTGTTGGTATAATCCAGAAACTGCGTCATCCAATTCAGCCCTGGTGACTCCAAAGGTAGGAGTCGCTTGGTCTGTTGTTGGGGAAGCGGAAGTCCCTTCGTGAGCATTTCTGGATCTGATAGGTCTACCTCTTCTTCCAGGAGCCATTATTTCAGATCTGGTTTTTAAGAGAGGTTCTTTTTATGAATCTTTGCGAAGCAACGGTGGATGATCGCCTGAGTTGGGTTCTCAGTGAAAGCACCAAAATGTTAACGCTAAAAAGTGAACGCTAACACCCGGTGTGTGTAATAGAATTGTGAAAGCACCACCCGTTGGTACGGGAACAGAATATAAGCTGAAAATAGCAGAAAAGTAGTAAATGAACAACAGATTTATAGTGGTTCGGCCCGTAATTGAGCCTACGTCCACTTTATAGTCTTTATTATTGAATCCGGTTACAAATCGATACAAATCACTTGTCAAATACAATGCAACTTGATCACACAACAATCTCGACTACTAGCTCAAACTTCGGTGATGAATCTTGCTAAATCCGTGTCGGATGAATGAAGTCCTTCACGAAGCTTGTTGTAGTGCCTTGAGTGTTGGAAGATCTTTACTTGTTGAATGAGTTGTGAGTGCAGCAGAGTATGGACGCTTGAAGAAATGATTTGCCAAAAAGTCCCCTTCATGTTGGAAGTGGTGGGGTATTTATAGGAGCTGATTTGGACTCAGGAAATTTTCCTAAGTCTTTAAGTCGTGGCCGACTTATAGAAGTCTTAGGTCGTAAGTCGGTGATGAGATAAAGCACTTGTACCAGTTGGTACTTCCAGAACGAGTTAGTAAGTCGTGAGCGACTTAGTTTAAGTTGTAAGTCGGTAACGACCTAAAAGATGCAATACTGTTTTCGTTCCCTTAAGTCAGTGACGAGGTAAAGGTGTATAAGGTGTTCTGAGATTGTACACGACTTAGTATAAGTCGTAGGTCGGCGACGACTTAAAAGATAGGTCGTAGGTCTTAAGTTATCAACAATTGCCTTAGGTCCAAGACTCCCTTATCTCGTAGACTCTTAAGTCGTAGTACTTCTTAACTCGGAGCATTTCATAACTCGGTGTTGTTAGGTCGGAGCAGAGTTAACCCATAGGTTGTTAAGCTGTTGAGTCGGAAGCCCTTGTTAACTCGCAATTTGTTAAGTCGGTAGGCTTCCTTAAGTCGGTAGGCTCCTAGGTCGGCACACATCTTAAGTCGGCAGTTCTTCTCAGTAGTTAGATCGGCAACTGTTGGGTCAGAGCTTCCTTAAGTCGTAGACTGTTAAGTCAGAGACCTTGTTAACTCGGAGCCTTCCTTAGGTCGTAGCCTGTTAACTCGGAGTCTTCCTTAAGTCGGTCACGCCTTTAGCTTGTTAGGTCGTCTTCTGTTAAGTCGCGAATCAGAGGATTAACAATCCTTGTCCATTTGCCTTTGAATTGAATTGGTTTGATGAATATTCCAATTTTTGGCGTTTGAAGTCAAAATCTATGAAAATACTTATATGGTTGTTTAGGCATGTTGGTCGGAATCTATTGGTGAGTCTTTAAGGTTGGGTAGTCATTTGGTGTAAACCCCTAGCCATCATCACTCATTCGATTGCTTTCGATAGGATTTGGCCATCATTGGCCTAGGCAAAGTATTGCCTGAGCACCAGTTTCATACGTCTGAAATATACAATTCAGACGTCTGAATCTGCTTGTCTCAGCCCAATTTGCCTATTTTGCTTAGTTTCCAAATTTAATCGATTTGTGCCGATTACAATCGGTTGTTATCGCATTTTGACTATGATGATTTCTTTTTGATTTCCTACACGGGTTTTTATAAAATGATCTTTTTTAAATTATATTAAAAGCTCGTTTCTCCAATTTATAATTTCTATATAAAACACACACAATTTTGCACTTCGAGCGAAGCGGGAGGAGAATTAAATGATTAAATAAAACGCGTGCTATGAACACGTGGGTTTATCTTTTCAGTTAATTCCTAATCTATTCGTTTGATCATTTTGATCTCTGGGTCTAGTTTACCGATGAGATGAGGTGAACTTTGTACTGCTTTGAGTGTGAAATTGACTAATGGTTAGTAAACCGTTTAGTGCGAACGTGGGGTATGGGACTCACGTTAACATTTTTCGGGTTCCTTTCTTAGAGTTGTGACACATTCTGCCAGTTAGTGGTGTCCAGTACTGAGTCTCCGGACCTTCACCACTACGGTTTGTTGCCTTCGGGGTTTGTTGCCTTCGGGCTTGAGCCTTCGGGGTTTGTTGCCTTCGGGGTTTGTTGCCTTCGGGCTTGAGCCTTCGGGGTTTGTTGCCTTCGGGGTTTGTTGCTTTCGGGCTTGAGCCTTTGGGGTTTGTTGCCTTCGGGGTTTGTTGCCTTCGGGCTTGAGCCTTCGGGGTTTGTTGCCTTCGGGGTTTGTTGCCTTCGGGCTTGAGCCTTAGGGGTTTGTTGCCTTCGGGGTTTGTTGCCTTCGGGGTTTGTTGCTTTCAGGCTTGAGCCTTCGGGGTTTGTTGCCTTCGGGTATGTTGCCTTCGGGCTTGTACCTTCAGGTTTGTTGCCTTCGGTCGTGTGGATCCTTGTTATACAATACTGAGCTCGAGCATCTTTTCTTTCTTTGACAATTATATTTCCTTAGTGTGTATTGCCTTTCGTTGTAGGTTCTTTGAACCACACGATATATATCGATTACCTTGTGGAAACTTGTGTTACCTTTATTGGTATTTGTTATTTTCCTTTTTGGCTTGTTTTGGGATATGATATCCTTTTTTATTTGAGTTGCCGATGATATGAGGCTTGTTATGATTCATCTTATGTTAGATGATTTGGTTATCTCTTTTGGAGATAATTGTGGTACTTTATGATCTTGTATGTTCATTATCATTTAGTTTATCTAACTGATTTGTTTAGCTAGACTGACCCGTGTATTTTATACTCAGGTCAGACTGAGATGTTTCAGGTTAGGTACATTGGACTTAGCATATTTTTCTTCCACATGGACTATTCCGCTAGCTCCTTTTTGTTATAGCTTTTTGTGTAGTCCTTTTTGGCTGTAACTCTGATATGTATTCTTTTGACTCGCATGTATATTGTGGATTGCTTACCACTTGACATGTATCTGTATATGTGTAAATGTATGTGACGATCTACTATTCTGTGATGTGTATTACATTTGAGTTGTTATATTTTATTCTGATAGATCCTTCAGCCACTTATGGCTTTGTATTAAGTATTTATTGGAGATGTCGATCCACTTCAGTAAGAAGTGGCAATTGTCGGCGTATTCAATAGATAATTAAGACAAGGTTATAGATGGTCGCTCCTATCTAGCTATATTCTCCGCGTTAGCAGACGGTGTTACTTAGTAATACTCTTTGCTAACGTGGGTCTCGGAGTGGGGCATCGCAGAACTGATGCCCTCAGTCGACTGAACCTATGCATAATATTTTTTAAAGTATACACGAACCAGTCGACTGACAAGCATCATTCAATCGATTGAATCTGTGCATTTTCAAATGCATGTGCATATTTTGAATTCAGTTGATTGAATGGTCCTAGTCAGTCGACTGAAAACTGCAACTGTCATTTTTTTAATAGACACTTCTTTTCTGAAGAGATTTCTTCCTCGCCAAGGGTTGCAGCCATTACTATTCGCAGAGCTCTCTTCACCAGCAGTTGCAACTCGTTATCTATTATAAATATACTTGAGTTTCATTGATCAAATAAAATTAATTAACTTCTCTCTCTTGATCTAACTTGAATTATATTCTTTGAATCTATCGCTTACTTGATTTTATATTTTTATTGCTTACGATCTCACTTCAATATCTCACAAGCAATCCTAAACTTCCTATTACTCATACACGCACAATCATGCACATCATTCTTAAGGAAAAGATTATAGGAAGGGTGTACTACAAGTGACAAATCTGTGTTATTAGAACATACAAGGTCAAGTTAATCTACTTTGTAATCAAGTCCTGTTCGGCTGCTTGGGCGGTCAAGTCCTGCTCTATTGCTCAGGCGGTCAAGTCCTGTTCGGTTGCTCAGGCGGTGTAAACCTATTCCTTCGGGTTAAGTGAGGGCTGCTAGTTTAAATTCCAGAAGGAGTCTGGGACTGGACGTAGAACGGGAGTTCGAACCAGTATAAAAATTCCTGGTGTCACTTTACTTTACTACTATTTTAATTTACAGTTATTTTCCGCACTAGTTATCTATTATATATTCAATATTAATCGATCCTATAGCACAATCACTTTCATTTGGTATCAGAGCAAGGTCATCTTATAACCGTAACATAGTTATCAGATGTTTTAATATAGAAAACAATACTAGCACTTCAACTAACACTAGCTTTCTTGAAGGTTAATCTACTGCAAGACCACCTCTATTTAATGGAATGAACTATAACTATTGGGCTACTAGGATGAGAATTTATATACAAGCAAATAGTTATGAAACCTGGAATATAACTCAAAATGAATATAACATACCTACTATAGAATATTCACAATGGTCTAACATAGAAAAATTGGATGCTCCTGCAAATGCTAAAGCCATGAATATGTTTTTTTTTTTTTAAAACGGGTTCAAACTTTTCTATTAAAACTATAATCCAAACAAACAAAATACAAGAGCCAAATGCAGGCCCAAAACATAGCTAACTCGACTACAAAATAAACAAGACAGGCCCGAACTTAATCAGCCCAAAGCCCACCAAAATAGAAACCACCCAAAAAGTTCGAGACTCTTCTCAAAGTAAAAGAAGGCAATACGACCACTTCAATTACTTCATAACTCTTCTCAAAACGAAACAAACTAAAAAGAACGATAATGGTGGTCATCAAGGAGCAAACTTCTTCCTTTGCATCCGAAGAGAAGTTCAGCATCAACCACTCATAGAGAAGCAACTAACAGGAGATCTACAATCCATCCAGAAACAACGAAGTAAGTATAAAATCTAAAACTATCTTCTATTTAGATCTCATGACTTCAGACTGAAGCTGATTTTGTGACCAGGACAGGGATACAAGAAATTCATAACAACTTAAATCATTCACTGATGCTCAAAATACAGATCTGAGCTTCATAAAACAGATCTGAGCTTCTTACAAAACAATGGAAACAACAACTCTTCCTCAAGATGGCACTTAAACAAGATAAGTCTCTAATAACCCAAAATATAGCTTCTTTTGTCCTCGTTAGAGTTAATTTCCTTTGAATCTTCTAATCTAACCTCATGCTGAAACAATGTCTTTTTTGTCCAGGACGAGATCACAATCACTCTGAGCAACCTGCAGATCTATATACTTATATACTAATTCAATAGTTATAGATAAAAGAAAATTATAATGTAATTAAGAGAGAGGGAGAGAGAAAACATTGTAAATTATACAGGTACTCGAAACCTGGAGCTAGAAGACATAGGAAACAGAAAAATGGTAGGAGAACAGAACTTATGATAAATCTGATGAATCCCCAATTCAGCGTTGGGAGGTATATCCCCATTTCAATGCTATATCTTCATTCATGCCAGTGACGTTCTTGAAATGTTTTGATTTTGCCATTCTGATATTCATTGTTTGGAAAAATTTTAAACAAATCTTCGACCTATCAGTAAAACATTTCTGGAAAATCCTTTCATTCCTTTCTTTCCAAATGTGCCAGACGCAAACTGAAAGTGAAAGTTGAAACAAATCTGAATTGAGATTTTTTGAGCTAGAGATAGAAACAATTTTCTGTAAATCCTCTTTCAACGTGAAAGAAAATAGACTCTTCGGCGTTATGAAAAAAAAATTACAGCTCCAAAGCCAAACATTTCCTGTAAAATCACATTGAAAAAATAGGTGGTCTATATTTTCAATGTGACTATTATAGAATACACAGTTATGGTCCACAACTATCTGCTTCTGAATTAATCTTTCTTTAGTCAAAAGAAAATCATTGATGGCTTTAAAAAGACATACCGCCATTTTAGGAACGTGAATTTTATTCCAGACCAAAGACGCCCAATACTTAATTTCAAACCTGGGTCGAACCGAGTTCCAAACTTTTTTAAACTGATATAATCCATCCTTAGAACACTTCCAGGACCAGAAATCCCTCTCCTTATTGTTGTGAATCATGACACCTTCAATTTCTGTATGAATTTGAAATAAAAAACTATACAAATCCCACTTCCACTCAACATTTCTTAAAATCTTATTGAGCGATAAATTTTCTGTACCGGTTCTAAAAGCTGTGTCCCTACCAATGCGTTTCATAATAGAACTCCCATTTAACCATGGATCATACCATAACGAAGTAGTTTTGCCGTCTACAATGTTAAGGGAAAGGCAATTCAAAGCTTCATGTCTATTCTTCAAAATGAATTTCCACACTCCCGAGTCATCCGAACGCTGGTTAATATCCCAAAAACTTGTAAGCCCTATATATTTACAATGCATAAGATCCGCCCAAATACCTTCTGAATTGATTACTTTCCATATCAATTTGATATATAGCGCTCTATTCATCTCTTCTAAATTTCTCAATCCCATTCCTCCTTCTTCTTTTTGCCTACATAAAACCTCCCAAGGGATCTTACTACTACGGCTTTTCCAAAGAAAGTTTAAAATCAAGTGTTTAATTTTTTGAACAGTAGCAACTGGAAGACAAAAACATTGCATCTAGAATTGTATTATAGGGTAAATGGTAGATTTAATAAGTTCAAGTCTCCTAGCTAAGCTCAACATTTTTGTTTCCCATCTACCAATCCTAACTTTGATCTTCTCTATTAAAGGAGAACAATCCTTATCCCTCAAATTAGCACTAGACAAAGGAATACCCAAATACCTTATAGGAAGAGTTGATTGTTGAATGTTGAGGATCGTACTAATATCGGTGCAACACTCCACCCCTTTCCCAAAGAAAACGTTAGATTTCTCAAAGCTTAACTCCAAGCCAGTAACCCTCTTCATGGTCTTAAAAACATCACTAATAGCAATCACAGTTTGAGCATTGGCTTTAGTAAAAAGAATGATGTCGTCAGCGTAAATAAGATGAGTCAATTTATTATCAAAGTCTGTTATAGGAGAAATAAGACCAACCCTAACTTTTTCCTCCATCAGTAGCGTAAAGTATTCCATAACCAAGGTAAAAAGGATAGGGGAAAGCGGGTCGCCTTGTCTAAGCCCATTAGAACTCTTAAAATAACCGTGCGCTTTTCCATTAACAATGATAGAAAAAACAGGAGTCTTAATTAAGTTTTCAATAATTTTCACCCATTTATTTGGAAAACCCAAGCTTATTAACATATGTATGACAAAATCTCTATTAATCGAATCATAAGCTTTCTTTAAATCAACTTTAATACACATATATTTGTTATCCTTTCTTCCGAGACCTCTGATTAATTCGTGAGCTAACAAAATTCCATCCCCTATTGATCTTCCTTTGATAAATGCCGTCTGATTCGGGGACACCAACTTATCCAAAAAAGGGCCCAGTCTATTACACAGGATTTTAGAGAAAACCTTATATAAAGTGTTACAACAGGCAATAGGTTTGAAATCTAGAATACAAGAGGAATGGTCTTTTTTGGAATCAAGTGAATAAACGTGTGATTCCATTCGTTAATAATTAAACCCTTTTGAAAAATATCATTCAGAGCTTTATAAATAATATCTTTCGAAAGATTCCAGTGGGTCTTAAAAAATAACGAGTTAAAACCATCCGGTCCTGGAGAAACAGTATCTTTAATATCATACAATGCATATTTAATTTCATCCAAAGAAATACTCTCATTCAAAAAGTTAGCCCCAAATTCAGAAATAACCATTTTACAAATAACTTCAGGAAAATGGTCACATAAGGGAAGGTTATAAGTTCGTTTAAAAAATTCAATAGCCGATTCAACAAACTTATCTTCCGAAACCACCTTACCATCGACAATTAAATTGGTCAAATGCTTTCTACTTCTTCTGTTAGACAATTTAGCGTAGAAAAAAGAAGAGGCCTCGTCACCCATCATCAGCCAATCACATTTAGCCTTTTGTTTGGCAACCAGAAATTCTTTCTTGAGTGCTAAATCCAGATTTATCTTGGCATTTTGAAATTCCAAAGCTAAATTGTGATCAAGAGAATTTTCCAAAAGTTTCTGGAGTCTTGAACAGTTCTCTCTCTGAACATTCACCTCTTGTTTGATATTTCAAGATTTAACACTCCATCTCTTAAGTTCTCTCTTAATATTTTTGAGAATGTTAATAATTTGATACAAAGGTTTGTCTGTGTGATTAATAACCCAAAGTTTCTCGATCATAGGAAAGTATTGATCGCATAAAGACCAATGATTCATATATCTGAAAGGACTGTTCTTAACCCTAGGCTTAGAGTAAAGCGAAACGAGAATAGCATTATGATGACTCACCGAAGGAGGCAAGAAATCAGTCGATAAGTCTGAAAATAAGTTAATCCAATCAAGGTTTGCAAAAACCCTATCAATTTTAGAGAATATGTTTCGACTCGGACCAGACCACCAAGAAAATTCATAACCTTTAATATTAATCTCATTAAGACCAGTATAAAAAGACAGTTCATCTAATTCAAACAAATTACCAAAAGTTACTGGGTTACCTCCCTTTATTTCTAAGGGACTGCGAATGCAATTAAAGTCCCCAAGAACCAGCCATGGCCTATAAATATTGATAGCATCCTCCTGTAAATTCTTCCATAATCTTTTCCTTAATTTAACAAAATTTTGGGCGTATACAAAGGTCAGATTACATTTGAATTTCGAGGAATTGATCAGTTCAATGGTAATGTGATGATCACTCATACTAATAAGATTGAAATCCCAAGAATTTCCGTCAATAAGGACCATTATCCTGCATTTAAAATAACAAGATACGTTACTTATTATTTTCCATCTATCATCCAACGCTTTTTCCAGCTTCATTATCTCTGAAAACAACAACTTATTTTCCAGAATACCGAAACATCTTATATTATACTTATCAATGAGTTTTCTCACTTCTCCCATTCTGTTAGGGTTATGAAACCCTCTAACATTCCAGCAGGCTACTGACATTATGAAACCTTGTTATTGCGGGTCCTCAAAGACCTACTTGTAGACGACTCCCCTTTGTCTTCAGAAGGAATACCTAACATCTGAACCCACTTGGGATTCCTACGAACAAGCTTATCCTTCTGAATATTCTCAAACTCTATGATGCATGCCTTTCTTTGCGTGACGGTTTATTGTCATCTTAGAGCATGCCTAGGGACCGTTCATGATCTCGTACATGTATAAGTGACTTAGCCATTTTTTATGAGGAAAGAAATTGCAAAATAATTATTACAACCATAGTCCAAGTCCTGAACTCGACCCTTGCCATCACGATTAGTTGATGACGAGCGTGACCCTGATCTTGAGACAATCCTGTTTCCATTTGATGCGGACGGTCGCTGCTCTTGTTCCACCACCGTTGTCCGCGACCTCACATACTACGGCAGTCTACCAATCATAACGTGCTCCTCTATCACATCCTTTAAGTGCATGCGATCATTTGTATCATGCCTGTAACGATTCGACTTTTCGACGCTCGAAAATCGACATTAATACGTCCACTGTATCAATTGCCGAGAAATCGAATGCCGGAAAACCGAATTGTTATGGAGAAAAAGAAGAGGTAGAAGAATATAGAAGAAAAAGAAAGAAGAAACAATAGAAAAACATAGAACAATATCAGAATCTCACATTCGCAGCGGAACAACATATAATAGATAAATGAATAATCTTTAAATCAAAGAATTATATCAGTTTATACATTATATCATCATCAGAGTTTACAACAACAATACATCAATGGACAGTTATACAAACTTGTCCTCATACAGAATACACAGCGGAATAAATAATATCATATACAAGTGATACGCCTCACCATCCAGCTCGCCATTGAGCTCCACTGCATCTCCTGAATCCAAAATGACCTGATAACCTGACTCTAGGCTGCCCGTGTGGAAAATGATGGTCACCCAGAGTTTAGGAAGGGAACAATAAACTCCAGGTCAGTCATGGGACTGGTGTGAGAACTTAAAACAGTTTATCTTCACAAAGGAAATAAAACAATTTCGCAATGCTTTTGGAAAATGAAACTACCATAAGACCTCCTGCCACACACACAATGCAAATGCAGAATTGGAGGAGATTTCTTCTTATGATAGTCAAATATGCTTACTACGCAAAATCATTTAATTTGATATTATTATTAGTGCATAGTGCAGAAAACATTTCGAAAGTATAATATCAATCTTAGCCAACATACAACCATTATTGTATGCCTACTATAGGTACCATCTAAACAGTGGTGACCACCATAAGTAAATGGCAGGTTCTACAACTAAAACCGTACAAGGTTCGTATTGTTTCTTTGGGTTTCCAACAAATGGTCAGGCAAAGGAACTTCCTTACATCGAAATGGAAACGCCTCTGGAAAGATGCCCCAAGAGTCAACCAGCTCTCTGCAAACACAAGGCCGACGCTACCTCACGCTATACAGCTATAACTAGGTAGCTAACACACGAGCTATGTCATCCCCCGGTCGTTACTGACCTTTATCCGAGGATCCTCAACCACAAAGCAACAACAACAAAGTATAATAAATTTGCAGCATCAACATGGGTAAAATATCTGGGCTCCATACCATGATATCGCCTTTTATCTAGAAGGAAATGACATACCCTAGGGGCGCTACCCCTAAAAACCTTTGTTGCAACATTCCTTTTTGACCATTACCGGGTTGTGAGGCTCGACGAGTCTCGTCCACAAAGCCATGCTTTTTCACAAAGCCACGCTTTTTCACAAAGCCACGCTTTTTCACAAAGCCACGCTTTGATCAACAAATGATCAACAGCACTTCGTGTGCCACATTACCAAATTGGGAATGTATCACTAGTAACCATCAACTACATAACCTCTGAGCTCGTATGTCTCAGAGAAGGGTGTTAAGCTAAGAGAATAAATTCTCCGCCACCAACAGAAATGTATTTGATAGAAACCAGCTTTACATCTCAAAGTGTAATGTCAGACACACATCCATACAAGTCCATTCCGGGATCAAACGGAACCGAAGGCACTTCCAAAGAAGCCCTTGTAATCCGGGTATTTACTAATCACATTCGGAATTCCCATCACAAGAAGAGTGATATAAATCTCTATACCAGAGCAACTCGGTGCAGAGACATTCGACAGGTTGTCCTTTTATTTTCGAAAATACCCGGTCTTCACCACCGGTCTTTAATATGATCCATATCGTCGTATCACAAATTCGGAATGGGTTATATGACACAAAGGTCTTTTCCCGGCTAACCCAAATAGTGAGCGTTTGTTTTAAAAAACAAATCAAGTGCCATTTCAAAGGCAAATATTGATAGTCGGTTATTTAACTATCAACAACATTCACAACAATCATCAGATTTAAATAATTTTTCCCAATTTATTAAATTTCAAAATATCTTCACAAGATATATATTTTTCCACACTTTAACATTTGAAAACCAATTTCAAATCACATTTTCACACTTCATCACTTTGAAAACAATTTCAAATCACATTTTCACACTTCATCACAAAATGGTCCCTTTAAACCAATTAAATAAATCCTTATCGATTTATTTCAAATTTTCATCCCAAATCTGTAATTTATTTCCACACTTTAAAAATAAATCAATATTTATTTTTAAAACAAATTTCCCTTTCCTTTATAAATTCCATTGTGAATTTAAATTTCCAAATATTCACTTATACACGATTTTCAAGTTGTTTTCCAAATATCCACTTTCAAACACCAAATCAATTACAAATTGATTTCTAAATTTATTTCAAATCCCAAATCATTTTACAAATCGATTTCCAAATATATTTCAACACCAAATCCATTTTAATTCAACACCAAATAAATTTTCATATCGATTTCCCAAAGATCTATTTTCAAGTACCAAATCAATTATTAATTGGATTTCAAGAAATTCATCACCTTTTTAAAATAAATTCATTTATCTCTTCCAAACCATTTAAAATTCCATTTTAAATAAATTTTCCAACTTTCGAATAATACTATTCAAAATCCATTTATAAAAATCTTTTTCCATATTTTATAAATAATTCGATAAGATTTCGAAAATCAACTCTATGCTTTTAATATTCCTTCTTTTAAATTCACCCAATTCATTCAAAAGAATTTACTTAAAATTTCAACTTTAATTTCAAAAATCCAATTTTATTTATTTCTGGTATCCAACAATACCAAAAATACATTCGGCTAAATAATAGCCTTCAACACATTCAATCACAAATATAATCATTCACGGATTATAAATAAATAATCACACATCATATGAAACAAATTCATATAACATATGAAACAAATTCATATAATTTGAGGAATCCAATTGGATCCCTCCAACCTGTTTCCCTGCATCCACAGATGTTAGCACAATACCAATTCCACTTCGAAGTGGAATATCGCGGTATATGGGATTTACAAATATTATCTTCTATTATGCGGTGCAATAGGGTCTCATCTGCTATATAATGCGGGAAATCAACTCCAAATACATATATAATACCAATTCCACTTCACGGTGGAATTATCGCAGTATATGTTTTTAATAAATAACCTCCGCTTAATATACGGCGTATAGGGTCTATTTAACACAATAGATAACAATTTATCATCCAATCATCATAATCAACACTATCAACAATTTTAAATTCAACTATTTAAAATTTAAATCTAAACACAATATTCGATTGAGTGAGAAGTTCTCACCTTGCTTTTAATAACGGTTGCAGCGTTTTATTTCGAATAAAATTAAACGACCGTTTAATTTTTACTCAAAATTTTCACTGGCTCTAAACGATTCCAATCCAGTTCCTTTGCGAAGAGCTCGTCGAAATGATTCCAACGCAATTCATTTCGTAATTTTTCGACCTCGCATCACAAAGTTACAGCATTATAAAGATTGTACGAATTTAAATATAAATTAATTACAACTTTTATTTTTAATTTAAACCCTACAATTAAATCTGGCTGTTAGATTCAATTCATCAGATCGTGGCCGCATCTTCCCTTCTTCCCTCCAATGCACGCGTGACATTCCTAGTTTTGAACGAACGTAAACAAACCCATTAAGTCGTCGAACTAAAGCCGATCGCCCCACCACCAATGCGCAACGATAAATCGATTGACAACCGCCACTCGAACGCCCTTCGCAAACCCTACCTCTGCCCCTGACCTAGGCGAACTCGAGTTCCCCTTTAGCCCAGAAATCGAGAGCGAACGACCAACCAAACGAGCAGCCTACGCCTTCATTGTTCCCTCATATGCGATCTCCACCGTTAGATGGGTGGATCTCACTTCCCACTATCATTTTGTAGTTGATGATTTCTGATGATTGATGGTAGATTGGAAGAATGAGAAGGAAGAAGTTTCGAATTTTTCTGGCCATTGGTTTTGAAAATGGCGGCCTGCCCTATCCTCCTTAGGGTTTAGTGAAAAAGAAAGTGTTGAGGTGCTTTTATATAAAATTGACGAAACACTATTCATCGAAAATTTTCTGAACTCCAAATCTCACGTGCCGACTGACGTTACTAAGGTTTACCCCGCGTTCCAAACACAATGGAACGTGTTTCGGGAGCTAATTCGATCATATGTGAGAGTTACGGAATTAAACGATCAAATTTAAATTAAACCGATTAAAACGATTTCGATGCGTTTTGGCTTACCCCGGACAAACCGTAAATCCGATTGACATGAAATTTGAAATCTTACAATAATTTCACATTACGGATCCGATGAAACTAGTTTCATCGAAATCCGAGACTGTTTGAACAAAATGACTATTTTTAGTCGTCAATTAAATATTAAAATATTCAATTTTCACAAATTTAACTTTTAAATCAATTTTAAAAGTTCTATAATATCGTTCTAACTCCAATATGATTTATTATAACTTTATAAATCATTTTTAATCACATTAAACCTAATTTACAATTATTTACACAATTTCAAATATTAAATTGTCGATTTAATTATACAATTAAATCACTATATTCGAAATTAAATTTATTCGACTTACAAATCTTACTTGTTAATATTTAAAATCAATTAAATATACGAATTTCAAATGACAGGTATTCTGGGTCGTTACAATGCCCTTTAAACTCATGGAATATGCAATATCTTCATGATTTCCTTTTATTGTCTATAGGCTCTCTCCTCATTGTTCTTCGATAGGGGATCTGCCCCTATTATCCAGATATATCTGTTCCAATGTTTCACTCATTTCTATTTAAGAGGTGAATCTTGGTTCCCTCCTTGGTTGCTTTAATCTATCAAACCTATCATTAGCCTTTCTCTTTCCTTTATTTATTTTGGACCCTTCGCCAAATGGTCCTTCATCTCGAACAGTTTTTGCTTCTTACTTGTTAGCTTATTCATCCTATTGCCACAAGAACCTTTCTACTTCATGGTAAAATTACCTAAGATCCATCGGTCGATCCCGTGCCAGTGAATCCTTGAATTCTACGTTGTTAGCAATTCCAGATACTGCCATGATCAAAACCATAGATGGATCTGGTCGATCCACTGATGCTACTGCGGCATTGAATCATGTTAGAAAACTCCTCAGGGACTCTTCGGCCCTTTGTTTTAGTGTCGCCGAAGTCATCAAATTTTTTGTGCTTGAGATTTGAACCATAAATTATCTCATGAACATGTCTACTAATTCTCCCCAAGTTCTAATTGATCCATTTTCAAGCTTCCTGAACCAGAGCACAACCAAATCCATTAAAGATAGCGGGAAACACCTTGCCATGACTTCTTCTAAAGCCCCAACACCTCTATATGTCAGATATACCTCATCATATGCATAGTTGGGTCTGACTTTCAATCATATGCTTCCAGTGTTGGTAGTTTGAATCCTGGTGGATTCCTGCATTCCTGATATTCAAAGTGAACGGACTCTGATTGACGTCTTCCATGCTTCTATTGGGCATTCCGCCTCTAATTATCCATCGTATCATCTCAGGCATCCTTTCATTTTTGGCTATGGGTAATCTCCTATTGTCATTTGCAAACTACCGCCCGAGTCCATGATGGAATTCTAAAATATACTCCTCGTGATGCACATTCGTATCTGATCAGTACCTAACTATGCAGCACCGTTCGTCGCCCCGCCCGGGATCGATCCAGCATGACCCGGGGGCATGTCCCTAAGTCCTGATTGATCGGCGTCGATCGTTTTGGAACGATCGGTATGATTGTTATATGTCGACCGAAGACTTCCCCGGCTGTACTACTCCATCCTGCTGTTTGTTAGCTTTGTTTCCTCCATCTTGATTTCGGTTTTCCTCAGCTCCTGCTGCTCCAACTCCACGATCCATATTTCCAACGTTTCGTGCTACTCCATTTCCTTGGTTTTGTACTCCAGCTTGTCCCATCTGCCCGAGGAGATTTTGGATCATCTCCTCTTATCTCTTTAGCATCCTTTCCTACTTAGCTTCTTTCGTCGTTTCCATCTCGTCTCTGGTGATGTAGACCGAGGTTTGATTAGCTTTCGAGGAAGCCTCATGACTCCCTTCATGATGGCTCCTATTCGCTATATATCTTCTTGTTGATGGTTTCACCATTGCTCAAATTCCAAGTTCTCTAATTTATTCTAAGTCTGAACTGCAAATTCATGGGGGATAGCTCTCTCAATGAAAGCACCAAAATATTAGCATTAAAAATGGCCACCAACACTCTGTTGTAAGTGAAAGCACCAATATCCAATATTTTGATCCAAAAAGAGAAGTATAGATTCACAGATCACAAAATAGATTGTAGAAAAGTAAATGAACATGCAAGTTTTACAGTGGTTTTCCAAACTCCGGCCAACATCCACTCCAATAATCTTTTATTTATATTGTAAGATTACAAGTACAATTGTTTTTGCCTTAGAAAAATTAATGGAGGAAGAGATAAGAAGTGATGAAGGAGAGCCAAAGAAGATCCAATTAGAAGAAGAAGATCCCTTGTAATGAGCCATGTCCGCTGTATTTATTGGTAAAGACGTGCATGGACTGAGATGAAATTTCGCCAGAAGAACCTCCAGAGCCGTACGACCCGATCCACCAATTTTCAAATCAGTTGCACACCATTGGAACGATCGGTGTCGATCATTCATATTAGATCCAATGGGGGTGCGATCCTTTTTGTGGATCCTCCATGATGTTAAATCCTTGCTCTCCAAATTTTGCGCCATACCAACTTACCATTTGTGAGATATCGCGTTTTCCATGGAGTTAGGATCGTTCTGGCTGAAGTGATACAATCGTTCAAGTACGATGTAGGCCGATTATTCAAGTTTCTACAAATAATGTGCGATCGATATGGTAGGTTTATTTACATAATATTTTACTATTTCCAAAGTTTCGTGCTATTCCGACTTTGCATTTGTGTGATATTGATCGATCATGATTGATTTGAATTGTTTCATGGATCAATCCATATGGATCATGACCGATTAATCCAACTTCTTCGTAAGGCCCAACGATCGATAATATAGGTCCCTCTTAGTGTAATGTAGTTATCCTCCAAATTTCATGTTGATTGCCTTTATAGATTTTGAGTTATAGATCGATCATCGTCGAAAATCGCCAAAACAATCATCGAAAAACCCACTTAAGGGTTGACCTGAAGCGAGACCCGAAGTAATTACCTGTGACGACCCAAAACTCTGTGCCCTTTGTGCCAACAATAAACCACACATATCATACCAAAATTGCACGGAATTATGGATTATCAGGGTTAATAAAGAAAAATAGACAGAACAGAATCTCACACGAATGAAATAACATATAATGTTGAACAAATATCTTTATAGCGGAAAACTTTTAATATAAAAATATTAGAGTCTAACCTAAATTCAGCTTGGACAGTTATAAACATCTGTCCTTACAATTGCTTACACACATCAAACAAAAAAACAGAAGCGGATAATAGAATACGTCCATACATAGATGAATATCTCCATCTCTCCTCTGGAAACTCCAACCGTCTTCGACTAAACCTAAAACTACTCGAATCTGACACGAGTATTGAAAATACCCGGATCAAGTTTGATAAACTAGCATGAGAAAAACTCAATAATAAATGATAGTGTCATATATCAACCTTTGGATAACATCCTTTGAAAAGAAAGAGTATCTCATAAGACTACGTCCACACATAAACATGGACGGGTTTTTACCTTATAATGACTAAAACGCTTTTATATCAAAACATTTGATATTATTTTTAATGACATTCTTTGAAAACATTTGCAAATAAACTTATTAATCTTAGCCAAAATTGTTACATTGATTAAATTCCAGCATAATAAGTTTACAATCAAGTCTGTAGGTTCTTATTGGAGAATGGATTTCCATATAAATGACCAGGTGAAGGGACTACCTTCCAATGGGTACACCTTTAGATGGATGTCCCGAGGCACAGAACATCTACCCTCTACCAACACAAGACCGGCCTACCTCTTTAACTAGGTAGTACCAAATATGCCATCCCCCGGTCGTTACCAACCTTTAAACCGGGTGCCCGAGCATACAAGCCACATTAAGTTACATCCCAAACGTCATAGCGAAAAGAAATATATCTAGAAGGGGATGATCATACCCTAACTGAGAATGACCCACTTAGCCTTACTACATCTAACCCTACTTTGGTCATTTCCGGTTAATAAGGCTCGATGCTACGATTACCTTTTCACATAGCACATATCACATATCTGAATGCCACATTACCATTTTCGTTGACTACTAATTGCCTTCCACAAAAATACAACCCTTGAGCTCGTACATCTCAAGGAGGGTGTTAAGCTAAGAGAAGTTGCCTTCTCCGCCACCACAGGTGTATGTTTGTAAAAACCAATGTACGTAATATCAAAAAATGCACTGTCAGATATTCATCCATACAAGTTTGTTCTAGGACTGAACGAAACCGAAGGTACTCTCCTACCACATCCTGTCGGGAATTAACCCTAGGATTAGTAGCGAGAAGTCCTTGCAACCCAAAGAATTTCAGAAATGAAAGCACCGCTACTACTTAGTATTTGGGAGCTAACCAGAATTATCAACAAGCAGTCCTTTCATCCCGAAAATCCATGGTCTTCATTCTTCATTCTCTCTATCAGGTCTTCATTTTTCGAACACGTAAATGGGTTCGAAGTGGTTTTCGGATAGGAATCACCCAAATCCGACCCCGATTCCTTCGAAATCCAATCACCGATATAAAGTGAATATGAGTATACTGGATTTATTAAGTCTCTTTTCACTTTAATTCTTTTTGGATAATTACAAGATCTCTTCTTTTGTCTTAGAGTAATTCTAATTTAATTCAGTCTTTTGCTTTGGACATTTTTCAAATTTCCTTACTTATCATCGATCCAAATTCCTTAACTCTTAAATGGGTAAAAACAATGTTATTTAAGACATCGTTTACTATAAACCCTAAAATCAATCTTAGCAAACATTATTGAGTAAATAGGATCATAGAATTATTTTAATTTTAACTAATATCAATTTCTGTATTCAACAAGTGCTATGGGCGGAATAATGTTGAGATCACCTTTTAAATTCCACGAATAGGACGAGTTCCCTCTTTGGATTTTAACACCAAGTATAAGAAGATTATCTCTTTGCAATCCAGGTTGTAGTTTATTCATTTTGGAGATTGCTTAAATTTTGGATAATACTAATCTTCTTTTATTTTGGAAAACTTAATATAATATTTTTAGAGCATCCGAGCTTTCCTTTCGATCTGTCCCACCCTTCGCCTAAGAAGAGTAAACAGAGGCCAGGTAAGTTCAGGGCACTGGTTGCTTCATCCCTAACCTTAGCGAAACAACTTGTTTTATCTTCCCAGATCTCACAAGCGGGACAAATGTACTAGTCGTTTCCGCATACTCAGTTATCAACTTTATTTTGGAATTGATTATAAAGATTCCAAATTATCTTTTAAACAATTAATTTTCCTTTTAAAAACATTCATAATATATTATAGGAAAAATTGTTATATTTATACTCATATTCAAAAGGTTATAGAATTCGCAGCATAAAAGTGCCGCGGAAAGTGCTATACAAGCTTATTTGATTTAAACCACTTTTTAATATTTGAAAATTCATATTTTCCATTCCAAATCTCTTCTAAACTATTTACATAGATTTATCAAATTTATTCCACATTTTTCCATAATTAAAAACGTTCATTTAAAAGGATTTCCGTTATGGTCACTTAATTGAACTAGCTCGATTTTTCTAGAAAATTGATTTGGACTTAATCCAAAATCTGCTTATCGAAATTTTGATTTTATTTCTTCGTTAATAAGATATGGATATCATAGTCCGGAATTTTCTTATCTCGAAGAATTCCGAGTTATATTCCACTCAATACAGTAGTTTGATCTTTTCGGCACGAAATCGCGAACTACCGTTGCACGATGCGCCTAGTTTTAACTCATTTTTCAACATTTGAAATAATCCATTCAAATTAAATTTTATTACTTATAAAATCATTACAAATCATTTTAAATCAATGTTTTCACTTTTAAAAGTTTATAAAATGCATTTTAACTATTTCCATATTATAATATAATTTTATTCCTATTATTTTAATATTAAATTTTAATTTCCAATTTCAATTCAATTTCAATTCTAACTTCAAATTAAACCAAATTAAAACTTAGATTTCAAATGTGTTTCCATTCTAATTTAAATTTCAACCTTAATCTCAATTTCAATTTTCAAAATTGATTTCAATTTCACTATTCATCTCAATTTCAATTTCAATTTAACTTTCCATTTCAAATCCAATTTCACTTCTAATTTCAAATTCTCTTTTATTTCCACTTTAATTTCAATTCCACTTAAAAAGAGACTTATTCTTCCAAAGTATATCATGTCACCAAAATTGGGTCTTATTTAATAAAGGGGATACTTAATCAAAATGAGCATAATCGAGTTTACATTTATCAGTAACATAATTATGGTCCATACACAAGCTAACATGATAAATAATCACAACCATAAACACTTACTACTTATTCAAACATAACACAAACATAACCAAACATCTATAACAATATTTTAAAGGGTGTATACTTGCATATGTCATAAGATAATTATTATCGCAAAATCAAAATACGATCTTTTAAAAGCGATGAGAATTTTCTCACCTTTATTTCCACTCCGTCAATCTTTTACGTAAGATACGCGTCTCTCGAGCTAATGTGCTATTTTCGAACATCTCGAATTTTACTGTTTCCTTTCCTTCTCTCTTTTTTGTTTTTTTGTAAGTGTGTGGCCGTGGGCTAAAGGGGAGGGTACGGCCTTGTAGTGGGGTGTGGAGAAGGGTGTGTGAGTTTGAAGCTCGGGTAGGTGGTGTGGGAGGCTTGGAGGAGGCGGGTATGGGTTGGGTGCATGGGTTTTGAGGGGGGTATGAGTGTAGGAGGTGGGTAGGTGCTTGGGGGGCTCGACCTTGGCTACAGTTGGTGGGTGGAGTTCGGGTGTGGGGTAGTGGAGCTTGGTCGTGGGTTTGGGAGGTGGTAGGTGATTTTGGTGAAGATGGTGGAAGGAGATGGTGGTGGAAGAGGAGTTGGATGCCTTGGAAATGGAAGTGGAGAGGATGAAGGAAGGGAAGAAAATGTAGAGAATGAGATAATGGATTTTTGTGAAAAATGAAGTGAATGGTGTAGGCTATTTATACTTGAGCTTTGGATGGAAAATGACTACAATACCCTTCTCTGCTATTTGACTTTTAATTTACCCTTTTTATCCTTGATTTGACCTTTGCTTAATGGAGAGGAGATGGTATTAAATATGAAATGATGTTTACCTCTTTTTCTTAAACTTTAAAACATTTAAATATCCATTTGATTAATTTCCATACAAGATAAGACTTAGCATTAATGGTGAGAGAGATGGTTTGATTTGATCCATGTACTTAAGGTAATGATGTTGTTTTATAAAGTTTTATTTAAATTTATATTAGTCAAATCATGTTTTGTAAACTTTATTTAAACCACTTTTGTCTTTATATGATAAATGTAACATGTAACATAGTTTGTTAAGTTCATATATGTGTTAGAAAACATATCATGTTGCAACAACTTAATGACAACTTGTTTTGGTTGAAAATAATGTTTTTGTTGACATATTTTACACTCAAAATTTGACGTTTTTATTAAGCTATATATTGAAGTAAACCAAACTTAAAAATGAACTTTTTAATTCTTTTAAATAAATTAAAACATGTCTATTCAAATTTTAAAATTATATTTAAATAATATCAAAATCTTTATTTTTACAGTGTATGTAAAACTAACAAAATGCGACAAATTTTGGTTATTTTTGTAAAACGATTATTAACATATTTTTAAATCTTTTAATATACTTTTATTATCTTTATTAGGTGTTTTTAATAAGATTTAACTTTCCAAATAAATATTTAAATCCATTTTTTTAAGTCTTTATTTATTTTTAACAAAACTTAACTTTTGCTGATTTGTTCTAAAATCCAAATTTATACTTTTTAATTAGTAATTATAAGAATAAATAATTCCTCTATTATTATTTATTATATATAACTTATTTATTTAAGTATTTAAACCTTTTTAAATTTTGAAATAAACAAAATCTCTCATTTTCGAAGTAGCGAAATTACGGGTCGTTACATCACCTTTCTGACTCGAAGCAGACACTGAAAATTCTGGCCTAGTGTTAAACTCGGGTAAAATCCAAATTTTCTCCAAGCAAATGTTATTTTGACTCTAAGCATGAAAAACAATCGGTCCCGATTGTTTTTCTTCGAATTTTTTCCAAGCAATCTTCAAGCAAACAAGCATCCCACTCCAAGCACAATCCAGCATTTCAAATTTCTACGACTCCAAGCGAACCATGAGCCAACTCCAAGCTAGTAGCAAACTTTCCTGGGACCAACTCCAAGCAAATTACCACCGATTCCTCAACACCGATCCATCTTCTTTTGCCCATAACTCGAGCATACATACTCTGATCGACTTGAAATTTGAAATGTAGCCTTATGTAGTCTTGCTTGTCACTCCATATTAATAGCGCCTTGATTAGGTCAGAAATTGGAGATCTGGTCTAATCCGTTGCCTAGGTGAAGTGCCAATTTCATACTTAGCCCTTTTTTGAGTGTTGTCCACCGAATACATTCTACTATCGTCCATAGTTTCAACGGTAATAAATCCTCAACCCATCCATTTTAGTCGAATCCACGGTATCCCAGCCTGATCAAAAGGCAGGATAACTCTTCCTACATGGTGCACTTGCACTTTTACACATGAGTGCATTTGATGCACTCATTACAACATGCATACAACTTAAATTAAATCAAATTATTTTCAACAAATGAAATAAAATAAAGATTTTATTTGAAATTTTAAATTAGATTTAAAAATCTAATTTAGGCTTTATAGGCTGAACTAAGATCAAAATGATTTTTTTATTTAAATTCTTCTAATTAACTAGCTTCTGGTCGGCCATGTTCCATCAATGGTATTAGAGCCGAATAGTCTATGCGATCTAAATTAGCATTATTAGGGCTAACTAATTAAAGCCGACCCATTTAATAAGGTGTCAAGAAAGGTGTCAACGGATTGAGTTTGGGTAATCAAGTACTATGCCCAACTGGCTAATGGCCTGACCAAAGGATGAAGTAAGCCCATAGGCTATCCCTAATATAAAGGCTTAAATGATTTTGGACCTTGGGCTAAATTTCAAAATTTGTTGTTAAAAGATAATTCAAATTTAAAAGTTAACTTTAAAATATAAAAGGGAATTTTGTAAAAGTTATAAAATGCATTAAAATTTTCAAAATTATTTTGAGAAATTAAATAATTAATTTTGAAAATTTGAAATTTTATAATTTAATTAATATGATTAATTAAATAAAGTAATTAATTAAAAGTAAATTATTAAAACATATATGTTGATATATGTGTATAATTATAATTAGAGTAGTTACTTATTTATCTTAAATTTTTTTATGATAATATAAATTAAAATTTCAAATTAAGTAAAATATTTAATTAGAACATTTAACTAAATAAAATTTATTAAATAAAATTAAGTAAAGGTTAATTAATTAAAATGTATACATATATCGATATATGTATTAATTACGACGAGTAATGTATAATTAAAATGTATACATATAACGATATGTACACATAAACAAGTTATAAATGTTATAGTTGATGAACTATCTTAAATTGCTTACGACGAGTAATGTATAATTTAAGAAAATTTATATAAATTAAATTAAATAATTAGATAGGATTTATTATTAATAATTAAAATTACTTAAATAATATTTAATTAATAAAATACATGTATATATTATGTACGTAAATTAACAATGTTACAAATAAATTAATAATTATATAACGATATATGTATTAATTAGTGGAACTAAAAAGAAATCCAAATTAGATTTAAGGAACAAACACATATGTATTGTATGTATACCTAATTTCTGATCTGTTCGACACTTGAATCATGAGAGTATTTCATAAAAAAATGCACTATTTAATAAATTGATATCACTTAAATATACATATATACATACATACACATATATATATATAGACACACACACACACTAAAGGTTATAAATCCTTAATATATAAGTTGTCATGTACCATTATATATTAATAGATTGCTTGCATACTCTTTAGTTGTTGATATTCCTCAAGCTAGAGATGTTATGTTTAACATAAGTATATTGACTAGACGACATAAGATACTTGCATGTATTTGTTGGTAATCCTCAACATACGTGAATTATAATTAGGCTGTCATGAAATGGTAGGTATGGGAGAATAATCTCTTTTTGTTTATTGATATTCCTCAAGGTCGAGATAAGATTAGGACAAAGACCATGAGTTAGGAGTTGTGTTTGATACAACTAATGAAGTGTTATCCATCGCTTGTGGGCCTATGATTTGTTGATATTCCTTAAGGTTAGAATCTCAAGGCAAATGGGTACTTACAGTCATAGGAGAAATCAAAAATATTCTATGTTTTTTTAAGGGTTTTGAGAAACATAAAAATCTAACCGGAGCCTTATTAGAAAATGAAATGATAATATTTAACATTTATAATATTATAAGAACATATGCTGTATAAAGTTAAAATAGTCTACATCAATAAGTATGTGCAACTAATATAGTTGTTAACATGTTTATCAGTTAAAATATACTATTGAACTAAATTAAGATTGATAAGAAATATATAATATACTCTCCTTTAAATCCTTTGGCATGTTTTCACTTTAAAACATATGTAAATCCTAATTTACAAAACCACTAAAACATTCATGCCTCTACTACTTAATAATTTATTTGAACAAAACTGAATATTGTCTGTTACTAGCTTTGAACTTTTAAGAAATACAAGAACATGGATATTTTATCCATATTCAATCACATATAGATGTTATATGGCAAAATGTCATAGTTCGTAACGCACGAAACTTTATTGAAATTAGTTTATTGGAAATAAGCAAATAAACCATTATGGGAAATCATGTATTCAATAAGATTGATTACAATAAGGATTTTCTTTGAATGGTTTGACCATTTCGAAAAGGAAAATGAATGTTCAAGAGTGGATGCAACTTGGTATAATTGGGATAAAGAGAGTGAACAGTCACGTCTGCTTTATAAGGAACATCGGATATGAGAACTGTATAAAATACTAAAACATACTTAATATGGAATGATAAATGTGATTTTTATTCCATATTATGTTATAATATAAAAAATTATTTGCTGATAAGATCAATTCCATGAATCTAAGATATTCGATCGAAAACCCTTTATTGTAAAGTAGTTATAGGAAAAGAAATAATAGCTCATAATAAGTAGTTGAGTAGAACATCTTATTTCATATGCTATTATAGTAATGGTGGAAATAGTGGAAGCATGCCATATAATTCTTATAAATGGATGCATCAAGATACAAAAAATTATTTATATATATATACCAAATCTTATTTAAGAAATATTAATTAATTTCAATATTGACTGAAAGTGAACATATTTTTATTTTACTATGAATATTTTTGTAACGACCCGGATTTTCAGTCACCTGTTATTGGGATAATTAACTGATTTTTATTATTGGATATTAAATTTTATAATTTGAATAAATGAGTTTTCCGATATTTAAAATATCTAAATACATAAATAGATGAAAACTATGGCAATTTCAATATACAAATTTTGGATATGATAAATTATATATATGTGTGTATATGCTCTCCACCATTTAAAATTTATGATCGAATATCCATATATGTGTGTATATATAAGTGTATAAAAGTTTATGATGTTTAAAAATTTATATATACTTGAATGTATAACTTTATAATGACAAGATTTCAAACTTATGGATATATGTATATATGTTATGTTAAATGGTGAACATGTAAATGTATATAACATGTGTGTATTTTAAAGCATATAGAAATGTGTAAGTGTATATATATATATATATGTATATATATAAATATATATATAAAATTAAAAATCTTAAATTTCTAACTTTTTCGAAATACGTTAATGGCTAACTTTTCCGGAATACGTTAATGGCTTCCAGATCTAGATCTGGAGATTAGGGTTTCTTCCCTTTTCTCCTTTCTTCTTTCGATTTTTCCAATTTTTCTTGTTTTCCTCTGATATTTCTCTTTTCTCTGTCTTCACTACTTTCTCCTCAAACTAGAGTCATGGGATCTTTGCGAGATGATGAAGGATGGGAGGAGGTGAGAAGGAAAAGGGGCAAAGCTCCAGCGTCTTTGGGTCCTGAATAAAGGCTTAACTTAGGAGGGCAAAGACCGAGCAGATCTAGACCTTTTCCAGATCGGAATAAGGGGAAGAAGGTGCAGGCGAACTTCGTAGGGCAGACTATGAAATCAACGAAGCAGAAAGGCTTGCTGCCTGGTAACATCCCGAAAATCAAATTCACTGTTTCTGAAAACGCTAAAAAGTTTTCGTACAGTGAGGCAGTGAAAGTAGGAGCGGTAGGGGATCTAGGTAATCTAGATCTTGTGTTTATTGAGCCTAAAGTAGAGAATGGTAAAAGGATTGGTTCCCTTTCCTATGACACTATCAAAGAAGCGGAGGGAGGCTGGGAGTTTTGCATTTTACTGTATGTGGTAGGGTATAAACCATGGCTGAGAACTTTTGAGGGGTATGCCAATAGGGTTTGGATTACAAAGAAAACGTTTTCTGTTCATTCTAGGAATAATGGTTTTTTTGTTGTGAGATTTGGCTCTGACGAGGATTGCAATAAGATTCTGAAATCAGGTCCTTGGTTTATGGACCGGAATTTGATCATTATGAAGAGATTGTCTCCAGACATGAAAACAGATAGAGATCTACTTACTTCATTGCCTATGTGGGTCAGACTTCCGGGTTTAAGTTTTAAACTATGGGGCAATAAGGCTATTAGTGCTTTAACAAGTACCATCGGAATTCCAATTAAGATGGATGAGGCTACGAAAAATAAATCTAGATTAGCCTATGCCAGAGTTCTGGTTGAGGTTAATGCTACTTATGGCATGCCCAATTTTATAGAAGGTATGGATGACAATGGGAGGAGCTTTACCCAGGAAGTGGAATACGAGAATCCACCTCCCATTTGTGGTAAGTGCGTGTGTTTTGGTCATGTAACTGATGAATGCCCAATGACTAAGTCTTGGGTTCCCAAATTGTCTCTAGATTCTAATTCTGATAAGGATAACCCTATGGCTCAGAGTTTGGATGGTAATGCGGAAGGTGTAAGAGAGGAGGGCGGAACTGAGAACTCTATTGACCTTGAAAAGAAGTTGAATGGTGGATGCCCCAATGATTCTTCTAATGAAATCAGTAGGAATCCGGTGGAGGTGGTCTCTAATGGGGAGGTTCTGACTGAAACTCTACAGTCAGTATTTTTTAAAGATAATCAAAATTTAATTGTTGAATGCCTACCTAAGGAAGGGACTTGGGATAGGCCACAGATAGTTTCCGAAGGATCGGAGACAGAAATTAGAGGAAAGTCTCTTTCTGAACAATTCCATACAGAAGTTATTCCCTCGGTACAGGTCGTAGAAGGAGCTGCATCCTCAGTAGAGCGCGGTGAGGGGGCATCTTCAGTAGTTTCAGAGTCAGAACCTGCCACTCGTACCGAGGTAGGAGTCAGTGAAGATTGCTACATAGCCCCACTAGCCAGGTTGGAAGCTCCGCCTGATCAAGGAACCTTTGAGCCTTTCCTTCCTGTTTCTCCAACTACCCCGGGAACCAGAGATCCGATCCTATCACCTCCGAAGTCACCTTCGCCCCACAAAACTATTCTCAAATGCCATTCGTCATCATTGGAGTCTCCTTCAGTTCCCAAATCTTTATTTTCTAATAATATATTTATTGATGATTGTATAATTAATAATCTTAATTGTAGAAGAGGTACTGAAACTTGTATTGATTTACAGGTGCAGAATAATCTGGACCAGGATACAAGATCGTCAGAGAGGGTAGAGGAACAGAATACTTATGATAATGCAGACCCAAATCAGGATGTCCCTGTGGAGCACCCTACTCCTAACCTTCAAGATATAGAGTTTGAGAACATTCAGAAGTATAAGCTTGTTCGTAAGAATCCCAAGTGGGTTCAGATGCTAGGTATTCCAACGGAAGACAAAGGGGAATCCTCCAGTAGCAGGTCATTAAGGACCCGCAATAACAAGGTTTTATAATGTCTATAGCTTGTTGGAATGTAAGAGGGTTTCATAACCCCAACAGAATGGGAGAAGTGAGAAAACTTATTGATAAACACAAAATCAGTTGTTTCGGTATTTTGGAAAATAAGTTGTTGTTGCCAGATATTTTGAAGTTGGAAAAAGCGTTAGATGGCAATTGGAAAATATTTAGCAATGTCTCTTGTTATTTTAAGTGTAGGATCATGGTCTTCATTAATGGAGATTCTTGGGATTTCAATTATTTAAGCATGAGTGATCAGCACATTTCCATTGAATTGATTAATACCTCGAATTTTAAATGTAATCTCACCTTTGTTTACGCTCATAATTTTGTTGCATTAAGAAGTAGACTATGGAAGAATTTACAGGAGGATGCTATCAATATTTTTAGACCATGGCTTGTTCTTGGGGACTTTAATTGTATTCGCAGTCCTTTAGAAAGAAAGGGAGGTAACCCAGTTAATTTTGGAAACTTGTTTGAACTAGATGATATGTCTAATCTTTCTGGTCTTAATGAGATTAATATTAAAGGTTACGAATTTTCATGGTGGTCTGGTCCGAGTCGTAACATATTTTCCAAAATTGACAGGGTTTTTGCAAATCTAGATTGGATCAACTTATTTATAGACTTATCAGCTGAATATTTGCCTCCTTCTGTGAGTGATCATAATGCAGTCCTAGTTTCGCTTTATGCTAAGCCAAGGGTCAAGAATAGACCGTTCAGATATATGAACCATTGGTCTTTATGTGATCATTACTTTCCTTTGATTGAGAAACATTGGGTTTCTAATTATAAAGATAGGCCTTTGTATCAAATCATTAGTAGCCTCAAGAATATCAAGAGAGAGCTTAAGAGATGGAGCGCTAAATCTCGAGATACCAAACAAGAGGTTATTGTACAGAGAGAGAATTGTTCAAGACTTCAAAAATTGCTGGAAATATCTTATGATCACTATTTGGCTATGGAATTTCATACTGCCAAGACTAACTTGGAAATATCTCTTAAGAAAGAATTCCTGGATGCCAAACAAAAGGATAAATGTGAATGGCCGATGATGGGTGATGAAGCTTCTTCTTTTTTTCTATGCTGAAATGTCTAGTAAAAGAAGTAGAAAGCGATTCACCAACATTGGTATTGATGGGAAGGTAATTTCGGAAGATAAGTTTGTAGAATCGGCTATTGATTTCTACAAAAGAATTTTTAACCTTCCATTAGGAGATCAGTTTCCAGAGGTTATCTGTAAATCGATTATTTCTGATTATGGTGCTAATTTTTTGAATGATGGTATAACTTTGGAAGAAATTAGATTTTCTTTGTGGGATATTAATGATACTACCTCTCCTAGTCCGGATGGTTTTAATTCGATGTTTTTTAAAATTCATTGGAATCTTTCAAAAGACTTAATTTTCAAAACTCTGAATGATATTTTTCATAAGGGTCTTATTATTAACGAGTGGAACCATACGTTTATACACTTGATTCCAAAAAAGACCATTCCTCATGTATCCAAGATTTTAGACCCATTGCCTATTGTAATACCTTATATAAGGTTTTCACCAAAATCCTGTGTAACAGACTGGGTGTTTTCTTAGACAAGTTGGTGTCCCCGAACCAGACGGCTTTTATTAATCATAGATCAATAGGTGATGGTATTTTGTTTGCTCATGAAATTATCAGGGGTCTTGGTAGAAAGGATAATAAATATATGTGTATTAAAGTTGACTTAAAGAAAGCATACGATTCGATAAATCGATCTTTTGTCATACACATGCTAATGAGCCTGGGCTTCCCTAATAAATGGGTGAGAATTATAGAAAATTTAATTAAGACTCCCGTGTTTTCTATTATTGCTAATTGTGAAGCGCATGGTTATTTCAAGAGTACTAATGGGCTTAGACAAGGTGACTCGCTTTCCCCTATACTGTTTACCCTGGTTATGGAGTATTTTACTCTCCTGATGGAAGGAAAAGTCAGGGATGGTCTTATTTCTCCAATTACAGATTTTGACAATAAAGTGACTCATCTTATCTACGCTGACGACATTATTATTTTTACTAAAGCCAATGCTAATAATGCAATTGCTATTAGTGATGTATTTAAGACCATGAAGAGGGTTACTGGCTTGGAGCTAAGCTTTGAGAAATCTAATGTTTTCTTTGGGAAAGGGGTGGATTGCTGTAACGATATTAGTAGGATTCTCAATATCCAGCAATCGGATCTCCCAATAAGGTATCTGGGAATTCCTTTGTCTAGTGCTAACCTAAGGGATAAGGATTGTTCTCCTTTGATAGAGAAGATTAAGGCTAGGATTGATAGATGGGAAACTAGAATGTTGAGTTTAGCTGGGAGACTTGAAATTACTAAATCTACCATTTACCCTATTATTCAATTCTGGATGCAATGTTTTTGCCTCCTAGTTTCTACCGTTCAAAAAATTAAACACTTGATCTTGAACTTTCTTTGGAAAAGTCGTAGCAGTAAGATTCCTTGGGAGGTTCTGTGTAGGCAAAAAGAAGAAGGAGGTATGGGATTGAGAAATCTAGAAGAGATGAACAAAGCTCTATATATCAAACTGATATGGAAAGTAATCAATTTAGAAGGTATTTGGGCGGAACTTATACATTGTAAATATATTGGCCTTAAAAGTATTTGGGAAATTAACCAGCGTTCGGACGATTCGGGAGTGTGGAAATTCATTTTAAAAAACAGACTTGAAGCTTTGAAATGCCTTTCTCTTAATATTGCAGACGGTAAAACTACTTCTCTCTGGTTTGATCCATGGTTAAATGGTAGTTCTATTATGGAACGTATTGGGAGAGACACAGCTTTCAGAACTGGAACGGAAAACTTGTCTCTCAGTAAGATCTTAAGCAATGGTAAGTGGAAGTGGGACTCGTATAGTTTTTTATTCCAAATTCATGCAGGAATTGAAGGTATCAAGATTCACAAGAACAGTGAGAGGTATTTCTGGTCCTGGAAGTGTTTTAAGGGGTGTTTGTATCAGTTTAAGAAAGTTTGGAATTCGGTTCGTTCCAGTTTTGAAATTAAGAATTGGGCGTCTTTGGTCTGGAACAAAATTCACGTTCCTAAGATGGCGGTATGCCTTTTCAAAGCCATAAATGATTATCTGTTAACAAAAGAAAGATTACTACAGAAATAGATAGTCGTTGATCAAAACTGCGTCTTTTGTAATAATCACATTGAAAATATAGACCATCTATTTTTTCAATGTAATTTTACAGAAAATGTGTGGCTGTGGAGTTGTAAGAAAATTTTCAAATCGCCGAGAAGTGTTTTATCTTTTTCTTTGAAAGATGATTTACAGAAAATTGTTTCTTTATCTAGCTCAAAAAACCTTTATTCAGACTTGTTTCAACATCCTTTTCTGTTTGTGTTTGGCATATTTGGAAAGAAAGGAATGATAGGATTTTTCAGAATCGTTTTATGGATAGGATGCAGATCTGTTCTAATATTTTCCAGACTATGAATATTAGAATGGCTAAATCTAAAAATTTCAAGAACATCACTGACTTGAATGGAACAATAGCATTAAAATGGGGATATACCTCCCAATGCTGAATTGGGGCATCTGCTGCTTTATCATAAGTATCATTCCTCTGCCTTTCTCCTGTTCAATGATCCTTGGCTCCATGTTTTTTGAACCTGTATTATTTACATTGTTTCTCTCCACCTCTTACTTAATTACATTATTATTTACAAGATACAATAAATATTGAATTAGCTTGTAAGGATGCAGTTTTGCAGGTTGATCCGAGCGTTGTAGTCTTGTCCTGATCATTCAAGTTATAAGAAATTTCAGAATTCATTTTTTCTCAATGTCAAAAGAAGCATCTTTCTGGTTAGAAATGACTTATCTTGTTAATGTCTTCCCTGTTCTTCTCGAGGGAGTGCTCGCTATATCTTAGATCTGGAAGATGAAGTCGTATTCCCAAGAAGTTGCAGGAGGTTTCCGAGTTCTTGTCTTCTTGTCCTGTTCACGATAGAAGTTAGTTCGAATTCAAAGTTAAAGGAAGCATCTTTTAGGTTATTAGTGACTTATTTTGATATTTTCTTCTTGGTTCTTCTCTAGGGGGTGCTGTTTGCTTCTTAGATCCGGAAGTTGAAGTCGATTTCCCAAGCTTTTGCAGGCTTTCGTCCTGTTCATATAAGAAGATTAGTTCGAAGATTAGAGGTTTTCTTTTCATAGATAGTTTGTCATATCTAATACCTGTCTTCTTTCTGGTTGGAACGTAGACTTGGTTGGCTGATGGCCTTTAAGATTGTTGCTGCAGTTCTTCTCCTTGGTCTTAAAGGAAGAAGTTACGAACTGGAAGCAAATGAGGTTGCTTCGTCATGTTATCGCTCGCCGCCATTGTTTCTTTTTTATTTTCTTCGAGAGGAGATAGGAATTAAATGAAGTGTCGGTTTGCCTTATTTGCTTTGAGTTCTGTCTCGAAGCTTCTGGTATTTGGTTAATGATTAGTGGGCTTTGGGCTGGAATTTTGTTTAGATCGGGCCTATCTTGGTTTTTTGAGTGTTGTTTTGCTTTGTGAATGGTCTTGTAAGACTTTTGTATTCTTTTTGCTTAGAGTAATAGAAAGTTTGAACCCATTTTCAAAAAAAAATAAATGTATATATGCCATATGAAGTAATGTATATGGAAAATTGTATAAATGAAAAAAAAATATGTGATGACAAAATAAATGTACGTATAGGTGTATATATTCTTAAAGGATAGTGGATATGAAATTTTATATGGATATATAAACATGTAAAGGGCTTCATGATGGAAAAGGGGAAAAGAAAAGTAATATAATAATAAAAATAAAATGTATATATAAGTAGAGAGGTAAATACTTGTGTTGCTTTATACGTGTACCTATTATATAAAATAGAGTATGTAGGCAAAACTTTGCATATGATGAAACTGTATAGAAAATAAATATATACTTATATGAAAAGATGTACATATGTAAGGGGACATCATCATGGCAAAACTTTATTTCAAGCACTCTAATATTTAATCAAGTCATAAAATAAATCAAATCCACAAAATAAATCAGGTCAAAGGTAAAATCAAATCATCAAATCAAGAAAATAAAAAAAAATAAAGAGAGAAAATGGAATAAATGAAAGAAAAAAAAGAAAAGGGCTGTACATAGTCCCATTCTCTTCTATATATACACAGTTTATATCTATCACCTTGTTCATACTCACGCAAGAGAGAAAAAAATATCTACCTGTCAAAAAGAAAAAAGTAGAGATCTGCCATTGAATCTAAAGCCTGAAGCAGAGCAATACAAGCAAAGCTAGGCAGTGTGTACATACAGGTGAGTAAAACTTAAAACACTTTGCTTACTGGGAATTTTGTATATATCTTATTGCTTGAAAATTTTGATGAACCCTTTAAGTATGTCAAGCATTTAGGTGCTATTAGATTTCTCTAGCTGGTATATATGTGTTAGTCATGATAATACCTGTAACTCAGAGACATGGTTATCAGCCTTTGTTCTTTGAGAAAAAAATCTAGAAACTTTTAAAATCAATATCTTTTTATACTGTTAGTTTTAGGCTTTTATTCTAAAAGAAAAGTTGGTTGTTTTCGAGTGTAGATCACTCTAAAATTTATTTCACTTGACATCATGGGGTACAGAAGAGGAAAGGCTCATTTTACAGTAGACAACTTAAAATGGACAAAATTCGAACATGGTAATTCAACCTTTTGATCATATGAACGGGTTTGTTGTTTGAAATGATGATTTTTGTTAGTGGTTTGATGATTTTTAGTCGTGTATTGAGGGAGGTAGAGGGATATGACCGAGATTGGGTATTTGGTGAAATTCCGGTGGTCGAGGTGATGGGTGGGCTTGTCCTTGGTTGTGGAGGTGGCTTGGGTGGCGATGGAGCTGGGAAAAATAGCACTACATTTTTAATATAGGCATGGTGGCTTGTCGAGGTTGATTTGGGGTTTGAAGGGGGGGTTGTGGTTGGCTTCGGTTAAGAGTGAATGGAGACGAAAAGGGAGAGAAAGGCATGCGGTTGTGGGGGAAAAGATGGAGGAAGTCGGGGCGAGCGTAGTGGTGAAGTTTGTCGTATACGGTAGTGGGTGGTGGCGTAGAGAGGCGAGGTGGTGGCTCGTCTTTGTTCGTGGTTTGGGTACCAGTTCGAAAATTCAAACTGGGCTTGGATAGCGTGTTTCTGGTGGGTCATTAGGTCACGGGGGGTAGTAGGCGAATTATGGAGATGGTCGGTGGTAAAGTTTCAGTCATTGACGATGGGTGTACGTGCACAGTGGTGTGCACGCAAATGGTCAGAGGGAAAGAAAGAGGGGAGGAAGGAAAGAACAAGAGGGAAGGAAGAAGATTAAAAGTTGGGTCGTGATCCTCTTTTGCCTTTTTGGGTCGGGTCGATTATATTACGGGCTAGTTGTTTAAAAATAGAACAAGTATAAGTGATTTAATAATGGTTAAATGTTTTAATGTTAATGATCTTTCATTTTTTTATACATTGTTTTCTCATTAACGAAAATTTCCAATGGATATGAAAGTCCTTGTGTTGTGACCCTCTCAGCTAACCTTACAATTTAAACTAATTTTTTTAACTAATATGGAACTTAATAAATTTAATAATTAAAGTGAGTTATTAAAATAAAACTTATTTGATTTAATCGTATGTAAATAAATAAGTAATTAGATCCTAAATTGTTTAAAACTTATGTTAATTAATAAAATTTGTTATTAGCTAGTTTAGTTAATTGGAGTTAACCAAAAATAAATTTTTTATAATTTCTTAAATTATAAGTAAATTTGGATCAAAAATACAAGTAGATTCAGTAATGAAAAATTATTAATTCTGATTGTGAATTGTTTAATATTAGTATTAAGCATTTTTTTAGTTAATGATCTATGTTTTGGTTATTATCCTTGAATATTTATTTTAATCGTTCTTGTCTGTGCCATCAAGTGGCCAGGCAAGTTAAAATAGTTAGAACATCACATTGATACTTTTTTTAGGAATAAGCATATGTAACAGATCCTCGTACATGAATAACTGTCACCCTAAATATAAATTGTTTATTTTAAACAATTTACCCTTTTAAATTTATTGCTTGGACTCTAAGAGATCGGAATCAGATATCAGTGTTATCCGGAACCACTTCGACTTAATAATCTCTTCGAACCTTTATGGTTTTTGAATTGTAAAATTTAATATGCAGAAATTGGATAAATTTAATAAATTCAATCATTTAAATAAGTAATCGTATTTAGACATTTTTAAAAAATATCGATGGATTTCTGTTAAAGTGTTTTGGTTATAATCAGTTAAAACTCGTCGTGTTGTACGAGTTACCTTAGTTTTCAAAAGATTTTATAAATTAAGTATTTCAAATTAAGTGTGTTTTACTCACGCTGGTTTCCAGCCTGACTCGGGTGTTACTTTATTGTAATACTCGGGTCAGACCGAGCATTACAGAATTTCAGGTTAGTATGCTTTTGGAGCTCAAAAGACGAGCTGGATGGTTGGAACGTATTGCACGTATTTGATTATATTCCGCTGTGTATTGTACGCTGTATGTTCAGCATTTAGTGACAAATTATTATAACTGTCCAGATTTTTGTGTTGATGATTGTACTCTGAGAACTTGTATGTATATTAACAGTTACAACTTTCCTTTATATAAAATGCTATTGTTGTATATTATATTTTGTTCAGCTGCGATTGTGAGATTCTGAGTGTTGTTGTTTCTGTTTCTTCTTCTCCCTCTTTTCTTCTTAAACCCTAACGACCTGGTATTTCCGTCACTCGATTGCTCGGCACTATATACAGTGAACGTATTAGTGTCAATTTTCGAGGGTTGAAAATCGCCCGGCCTTTACACGTGGTATCAGAGCCGAAGGTTAAGCAAGAACCTTGGCTCTGGTGGGGATTACTCATTAGAGATAGGGCCAGTAGTACCCTAGAATGAGTTGAGTGTAGTATATAGGAGGGCGTAATTGTTATTTTCATATATAATGATTTTAAAAACGATTTTAAAATAATTTTTATTATAAGATTATATTTTGATATAAAAGAAATAATCTTTGTAGGTTATTATAGTATATCATGGTGATTGGTCATGATTATTATAACCAATAAGAATTTAAGTGGTAATACACATATAACCAAATAGAGATTTGGGTAAGGATGAATTATACAAATAAGTTAAGCTAAAAGTAGACTCAAGCCAGAATTTAAAATTCCGAAAATTGCAGAAGTATTTTTCAAAGTGTTTGAAATAAAATAAATTTACCCTGATTATATTTTAAATATATAGGAATAATTTTTCAGGAAATTATTATGGAATATATGGTATGTTCGGTTTCTAAATAAATATGATAATATTGATTATTATCATAAAATTGGTTGTTGTGTCTTAATAAAGATGTTTATTACAGAATAAACAATGATAAAACAGTGTGAAATGTTTTAAGAGAGTGAAATTATATAAGCTTAATTTATAAATATGACTTATAAATTAAAATGGATCTAAATTGTGGGTTTTGAATCTAAGTCTCGGAAATTTTGAAATGTGTTTCAAGGTGTTTGAAGAAATAATAAATAATAAGATTATTTAGAATATGGAAATTTTTGTTTAAAACAAGAGTTGGTTTGAAAAAATTCTGAAGGAATTTTTTTTGGATAGAAAACAAGGTTGGTTTAAAATTTGAAGTGTGAATTGATATGTAAAAATATATAAGTGATTTTAAAGTTGATTTGAAATAAATACTGAGTGTTTAAATTCTGGAATCCCTCTTGAAAAGAGAAGCATAACCCAAAAAGGAAGGTAAGTTTTTGAACTTATAAGTGGGAAGTGATATTAATAAGAAATTTAAATTTGGATGGTAAAAATTTAAATTGAGTAAGTTTAAAAAGGGTTGGATAAATTGGGAATTTAACTCAGGCCTAGTTAAATAAGTTTTGAACTTATAACTTGAATTGGAAATTTTAGGGTGAAATTAAAATTTAACTTATGGAAGTTAAATGAATTAAATTGTAAAATAAAAGGGTATGGATTTGGGAAAAAGTTTAAATAGGAGTTATGTATATATAAATGATTTCAAAACGATTTTTGAAATAAAAATGGGTTTTGAATTCTGGAAATTAAAATGAACCGGATTATCAAATTAGTGGATTAAATTATAAAAATGACCGAGAACAAATAAAAGAATAGTTGGAAATAAGAATAAAGCTGAAATTCGACTAATTAAGGTTTTAATTATAGGATAGGGAATCATACTAGAACCTAGTCCAAGTTGTAAGAGATGGCAAAAGGAGAAGAATGAAATGCAAGACGTAGGGAGCGAAGAGGAGCTGCACGTAAGGCACGGGAAGAAGCAATACTGGAACATGAGAAACGGGTTAAGGAAAGGGCTGGACCTTGTCCTTATGATATTGTCACAGTAAGGGGCATTACGCAGCTAAGTGCAGTAAACCTAGAAAGGAAAAGAATAAAGAAGTCAAACGGTTTCGCTTCGAGATTTTATGCTTTAAGTGTCAAAAGAAAGGACATTTTCTAAACCATTGCCCTAAAGCGAGGAAGATGAAGCATAAACACATGGTACCAGTCGACGGATCAACCATTTGCTACCATTGTAAAATGATGGGACACATCGCTAGGGATTTTCCCAAGAGACGGAAGAAAGAAAAAGTTATGGAACACCCCGCGGGAGGTGTGAAATTATCCAGGAAGATGGGGGTGTAAAATTCTTTTGTGGCAAATGCAATAAGTGGGGCACTTTGTTACAGGTTGCATGGATGGGCTTGGCAAGTTGGTAGGAAGTCCTTAAGGAAGTTTTTATGAAGGATGATGGGGCTCTGTTCTTTTCTAAACCCCTAGGTAGTTGTTAAGGCATCTAGATTTATGACCTTTTGTAAAACTTTTTATATGGATAAATGAATGTAATGATTGAACTCACTAGTGTTATGGCCTATCAATGTTGTGAAATATTTTGCAGAAATACAATCTAATATAAAACCTCTTTTTATATTAATTTGAATGAAAATTTATGATCACTTAATTACTAATGTGGGAATTGAAATAGATTTGAATTGGAGATTGGGAATTGAATCAGTTTGACTTTGAAACTATTTTCAAACAAATTATTTTGATATAAACAGTTAAATCTATCTTCTTAAATATTCAAATTATTTTGATTTTCCAAGCTATTTATTATACAAACCATTCTTTTTAATACCCAAACTATCTTATATTAACTATTTAACTATTTTAAAACTATTCCAGCTATTTCCTAAATTTGAAACTGGACAAAGTGGAAATTGTTTATATTTGAATCATGGATTTAAATACGAATTGGGATAAATTGAAGTTATAACCCAAAATGAAACTCAAAGCATATTTTGAATTGGAACCGAAATCAAAATATTAAGGCAAAAATTATTTCGAGGTGAAATAGTACACTTTGAGTAAATGTGAGGACTTAAAGATGAAGATATAATAATTACTATAATTGAAACTTACTCTATAAGAGGTAAGGAATGTAACAAATAACTTTGAAAAGAAAGCGAACTAGGAAATATTTGATTTGGCATAAATGAGATTATATATATTAGTTATATATTCAAACACCCCTTATTTATAACCAGAAAGAAATGATCTTGAAAAGATATTTGAGAATACTAAAATAGAGTTTATATAAGTATGAGATGGACTCGTAAAATTATTAATCTGAAAGTTATTCGAGTTGGAAGGAATAATCTTATATGTATATGAGAAATGAACTGAAATAGGTTTTGAACCCATTGATTTTAAGGACTTTTGATTTTGGCAAATAGACAATTTTGGAAAATTGGGTAAACCAAATTTGAAAACTATCGGTTTTGAAGATATCGATTTTGTATAGATAAAGTTTATATGTGATACATATAAAGAGTATGATTTTGAAGGTACTATATATGTATATAGAATGATATGATTTGAGACAAAAGTATGGAAAGGCACCCCTATGAGAGTTGAAACTTATAGTAGGAGATCCATTGGGTGGTTCTGCCTAGGAAACCAAAGGGTGGGTTCAATGAAAATTGGGATCGCAGATGACGTCCAGACAAAACTCAATGAGTTCCCGATGATCATTTGTTGGGTAGCGTAAGTCGAGTGGTGCTGATGCCTACAGTTACATTGGGTTTTGCTGTGATGGCAACATAACCTTTGTGTAACTGCGATCTATCGTAGTTCCATAGTGTAAGTCGGGTCGCAGTGATTGCCTACAATCTACGTTTGATTTCGCTGGGAGGGTGACGTAACATCGGTAGATTGTGATCTATGTGGTTTGGTTCCATAGCGTAATTCGAGTGGCAGCAAGTGCCTACAGTCTTCACTGGGTTCCACTGGAACAGTGACACAACTTTGTGTAGCCTGCGATCTATGTGGTATAGTTTCGTTTGATAGCGTAATTCGAGGGGCAGTGATTGCCTACAGACTACTTACGGTTTTGTTGTGATAGCAACACAAACTTGTTGTAGCTGCGATCAGTGGTGTTCCCATGGCGTAAGTCGAGAGGTGCGGATGCCTAAAGTTTTCTTATGGATTTCGCCGAGATGGCGACGCAATCATCGTGTTAACTACGATCCATGGTGGTTAAGGGGGGTGATACTTTCCATAGCATTTTCGAAAAAAAAAGAAGTTTTTCAAGTATTTTCACTGGGTGTTGAAAATGGGTCTACTGAGTACTTATAGATTTTCAGTCCTACGCCTGATCAACGTATGACTAAATTTCTGCAAGAACAAGGATGGACTTGTTTAGACATCGAGTTATTAAAATTATTTTTATATAAATCTATTTTGCGAATACTATGTAATTTAAAGTGTGCGTGTTTTAAAATTGTATAATAAAAGAGTAAGGGGTTAAATGTTTAAAAATGATTTAATTAATAATACACATCAAAATTCAAATTCTCGCTTCTTCCTTTTCGATGACGAAAATTCTAAGTGGGGAGGAATGTAACGACCCGGATTTCCAGTCACCTATTATTGGGATAATTAACTGATTTTTATTATTGGGATATTAAATTTATAAGTTAAATAGATGAGTTTTCCGATATTTAAAATATCTGAATACATAAACTGATGTAAACTATGGCAATTTCAATATATAAATTCTGGTTATGATAAATTATATATATGTGTGTGTATATGCTCTCCACCATTTAAAATTTATGATGGAATATCCATATATGTGTGTATATATAAGTGTATAAAAGTTTATGATGTTTAAAAAAAATATACCTGAATGTATAACTTTATAATGACAAGATTTCGAACTTATGGATATATGTATATATGTTATATTAAATGGTGAACATGTAAATGTATATAACATGTGTGTATTTAAAAGTATATAGAAATGTGTAAGTATATATATATATATGTATGTATGTATGTATGTATGTATGTATATATATATATATGTATTCTATATGAAGTAATGTATATGGAAAATTGTATAAATGAAAAAATATATATGTGATGACAAAATAAATGTCAGTATAGGTGTATGTATGCTTAAAGGATAGTGGATATGAAATTTTATATAGATATATATATGTAAAGAGCTTCATGATGGAAAAGGGAAAAAGAAAAGAAATATAATAATAATAATAAATATATATATAAGTAGAGAGGTAAATACTTGTGTTGCTTTATACATGTACCTGTTATATAAAATAGAGTATGTGGGCCAAACTTTGTATATGATCAAAGTGTATAGGAAATAAATATATACATATATGAAAAGATGTACATATGTAAAGGGACATCATCATGGCAAAACTTTATTTCAAGCACTCTAATATTTAATCAAGTCATAAAATAAATCAAATCCATAAAAGAAATCAAGTCAAAGGTAAAATCAAATCATCAAATCAAGAAATGAAAATAAAATAAAGAGAGAAAATGGAATAAATTAAAGAAAAAAAAGAAAAAGGCTGTATATGGTCCCATTCTCTTCTATATATACACAGTTTATATCTATCGCCTTGTTCATACTCACGCAAGAGAGAAAAAAATATTTATCTGTCAAAAAGAGCAAAGTAGAGATCTGCCATTGAATCTAAAGCCTGAAGCAGAGCAATACAAGCAAAGCTAAGCAGTGTGTACATACAGTTGAGTAAAACTTAAAACACTTTGCTTACTGGGAATTCATATGTATCTTATTGCTTGAAAATTTTGATGAACCCTTTAAGTATGTCAAGCATTTAGGTGCTATTAGATTTCTCTGGCTGGTATATATGTGTTAGTCATGATAATACCTGTAACTCAGAGACATGGTTAGCAGCCTTTGTTCTTTGAAAAAAAAGAAATAGCAACTTTTAAAATCAATATCTTTTTATACTGTTAGTTTTAGGCTTTGATTCTAAAAGAAAAGTTGGTTTTTTCGAGTGTAGATCACTCTAAAATTTATTTCACTTGACATCATGGGGTATAGATGTAACAACCCGTATTTTTAACACTTTAAAAATACGAATTAAAATAAAAAAATTTGGATAAAAATCCGAAGGAAATAAAATTTTGTGTTGTTAAATGTGAATTACAAGTTAAAATACAAAACTGAATTCTGAAATAACTTATTTGTAAATTAAATAAAGATGTTAACTTGTAATTGAACGTAAGTAAAGATTTAAATTTGAATGTAACAAGTAATTGAATTGAATTGAATTTGATTGTAAACAACGAAATAAATAAAATGTTACATTTAATATTGAAGTTATAATATTGAAATCAACGTAAATGAATGTAATTTAATATTACTGTGAATTTAAATAAGGTGGTAGTTGAAGAAAATGAAAGTAAATGAATTATAAACTATTGATAATAATGTATAAGTAAATGGTTGATTCAATAATGAAAGTGTAAATCGAAATAAAAGAATTCAATTGGAATTAAATAACTTGAATTTGAATTACAATAAAATTGAACGCTGAATCTACTATAATCTTTTATATTGGATTTATAATGGAAAACTGCATTGTAAAAGATTGTTAATTACTGTGAAATTAAAAATGGAATTTGTGAACAATTGAAATTTGATTTAAAAGTTAATAATTTAAAATTGGGAATTTTATATTGAAATTAAACAGTCGAATAATTTATTTTTCGAATATTGGATTTAATTAGACAATTAAATCGATAATTTAATAAGTTAAATTTCAGAAATAATTGAAATCGAGTTGAATATGATTGAAAATAATTTGTAAAATTTTATCTTATCATATTGGAGTTATAGTAATGTTATAGAACTTTTAAAATTGAATTTAAAGTTAATTTGTGAAAATTGAATATTTTAATATTTAATTATCGACTGAAAAATAGCCATTTTTCGAACAGTCTCAGAATTGAACGAAACTAGTTCCATTAGATCCGTAATAGTTTGTTATTATCGGATTTCAATTTTTGTAGCAATCGGAGTTATCATTTGACCGTGGCAGCTCGAAACGCATCGAATTGTTTTTAATATTAATTCGGCGAGAGAAAATAGTCATTTTTCAAAAAGTCTCGGATTTCGACGAAACCAGTTTCATCGGATCCGTAATGTGATATTATTGTATGGTTTTAAATTTCGTGTCAATTGGATGTACCGTTTGTCCGGGGCAAGCCAAAACGCATCAAAATCGGTTTAAATCGGTTTAATTTAAAACTGATCGTTTTTCTCCGTAACTCGCACAGATGACCGAATTAGCCTCCGAAACCTATTCCATTGTGTCCGGAACGTGGGGTAAACCCTAGAAACGCCAGCCGGCACGCTTCGTTTGGAGTTCGGAAAATTTCGGGTGAATAGTGTTTTGCAATTTTCTATAAAAGGCCCTCCATTTCACAATTTGCAAACAAAGGCTAGGGTTTCAAGCCAGCCGCCACTTATACTTCAATGGCCAGAAATGCACGAATCTTCTCCCCTCAATTACTCAAAATCCGTCGATAATTAGAGAAAACTTCCAACACGAAAGTTGTAGAGCACGACGAGAGCTTCAAATCCATACGGAGATGATCGAAAACGGAGCTTCGAGTCAACGGGAAATCGAGCATGAAGGGGCTGCGTTTTTCACGCAATTCGAGGCAGAGGAGGAGGCCGAGCTTCAAGCTATTCCAGGTGAAGGTGGAGTAAGGCGGTGGCTTCGAAGTGGTGTAACCTGATCGTCTTCAAGTTGCTCGGTTTGGTCGTGAAAATTCATGGAGTAAAGGTGGCTATGGGTTTGTGTTGTACGTGTTTATCACGTTGAAGAGGAAGATGTAGGGGACGGCCCAGATCTGAAGATGCAGAAATGAACGGCCGTGTTCTGATCTAGGGTTAGAAAAATAAAAATAAAGCTGAAATTGTATATTTAAATTCATACAAACTTTGAAAAATCATAACTTTTTCATACGAGGTCCGTTTTGCGCGAAACAAGATGCATTGGAATCGTATGGACTAGCACTACGCTATGCAGCTGGATCGGAATCATTTGGAGCTAGAGAAAATTTTGAGTTAAATCGAACGTCGTTCGATTTGATTTAAAATCGTAAAAATCAAGGTGAGTGTTTATACGCTCACAATTGACTGAATATCTTTATGGTAGTTAAATCTGACATTATGAAGTGATATGGATTTATTTATCGTTGTTTGATAAAAATTTAATTGTCATATAGATTGTCATTTGAATTCACCGTTGAAAATTAAATTGACAGTCAAATTGAAGTTAAAATTTAATTGCGATCAAATTACCTGATATTGATAATTATGAAGTTGTTGTGAATGTTATTGGCTTTATGGTTGATTTGTTGTGATGGATGCTATTGGTCGATATTGGTTGTTTATTTATTTTGATATATCATGCTATCATCATGTATATTGTTTATTTCATATAAACTGTAAACTGAATCATTTCGAATAAATTAAGAAATAGGTTGAAATGATATACCTATGACATCTATTTGGATTGAAATGATATATGTCCATCCTTGAAATTAAAATTGAATAATTATCCACTTGGCCATAAGATAGAAAATTATATACGGACACCGGGTTGGCTAAATTAATTGATTTTAAAAGTTGTTTTGAAATTATTTAAATGAATTGATTTTAAGGAAAAATCCAAATTATGGAAATTGAATTATTTTGAATTGGAGCTTGAAATGTTGGAATTTAAACTTGATAAACGAAATTGTTTAATTAATCGAAGTTTAGTTTTTTAATTAAAAATTGAAATACGGCATAAATTTTCGGAAGTTGATTTGTTTTAAAGATTGAACTTTTAATCGAACTATGAATATTTCTAAGAAAATTTATATGAAATGATATTTCAAGTTTGAGTTTGGAATTGAAAATTGATTTGAAATTGAGATTTAATTAATTTGGAATTTAATTAAAATTCAAAGAAATTTGTGAATTGGACTAAATTGAAACTATTGAATTAAGTTTGAAGATTTGAATCGGATTTGAACCGAAATTGATTTGGAATATGATAATTAAATGAATTCTTGAAATCCGAATATTAATCTAAGTTTATTGAATTGGAATTGTTCCAGAAATTAAGTAAACTACTTAATACGGATATTTAATTTGAAGAATATTCTAAGTTGAATGCGAAATGGTTTTAAAGCGAATCTTATATTCTTATATAAATATATGAACTATTTTGAAATGTGAAATATTTAAAGTTTCGAAATATATCGGAAGTGAAATTGTTTATTTTATGGTTCAAATATGTATTTGAAATTGATAATTTGAAATGGTTTATTGAGAAGCTGAATCGAGTTGAAATTGATGATTTGAAATCTGATTAAATTTTAATTTTGAAATTCGAGTTTATGTGAATCGATTTGTGAAATTTGAGGAAGCTATATTTTATATAAAGTGTTTCGATTTCCAAAGTGTTTTGATTTTAAAAGACTTATGATTTCGAAAGCGGTATAACTTTGGAAAGTGATACGATTTTGGAAATGGATTTATTTAAAGTGAAATGTTTATATTTAAATCTTGAATTTAAATACGAATTGGGTTAAATGAAGTTGCGACATAAATTGAAATTCGAAAATGATTTTGAAATCGAAATGAGATATTGAGGCGAAAATGATTTTGAAATGAAATCGTATATTTGAGTAGATATGTTGATTTTGAAATGGATTTGATTTTGAAGCGAATATGATATTTTGATATCAATTATGAATCGATTTGAAATGTAAAAGATCCAACCGGTGTGAAAAATATAACGTAGTTATTAAAGAGACCGGGATCGGATATGGACATACTCTCTGTCGATACCGAAAACCACTTTAATAACTATATTCGTGGAGTGTTGATCCAGAACGAAGTGGATGGTTTTGGTGAACGTGTTGATTTGAAGAAAGAGAACGATTTTGGATGACCCCTGACATGACTAAAACAGGAGCCGCGCCGGGCCATTGAGGATCGCCATCTCTAGCGGACACACTCCTTCGATACCATGTCTATTACTTTTGTGATTCGATTTGGGTGCACCCCGCGATTTGGGAGTGTTGTTTCGCGATGTTGGGGTAGTAGCTGCTATGCCCAACATCAGTCCGGATCACGCAACTACTAGTATCCTAGTTGGTATTGCCTCATGTACCTTGTCATACTGATTATCCTATTCGCGACCACTACGATTTTGGTTTGTACCTTGAGTATATGGATTGCCCTCTGGTGACTTCCGGTTTTGGGGAAACTACGGTCTTGTATATGCTCTTGGGAATATAAACTGTGTTAAGGGTGGAATGGGCCATGGCTTAACGCTATTTTAATACTTTTACTTTAATGTAGACATATTATAATAGCGTATTGTACTACATAGTAGATAGTTTAACGGATCCTTGAGAGATGGAAAATCCCGTAACATCTCTTAAGTTATTGCACTCACGTTGACACTGGATAGGAGATGTCAAACCCCGTAAACATCTCTGACGCCGTCACACTCATATTTTCTTATTCGATTTGACTTACATGAGATATTTTAGTCCTGACTCGAGTGTTTTGTCTTTTCATTACGCTCGGGTCAGCCTGAGCATTTCAGATAAGGTTGAAGATCTATTTTGGAGGACGAAGACGGAGTTTGGTATTACATCATTTGTATTCTACTACCATATTATTTTTCCGCTACATTATTGTATTATCTCTGATATGTATGTAACTCTGATTTATGATGTATAATAATAATCAAATTTATTTATTTAACAGCTTCATGAACTGTTATTTTATTATTATATCTTGTTCCTTCCGCTGCAAGATTCTGAGTTTGTTTCTGTTCTTTCTTTTCTTTTCTTATTTAACCCCAATAACCATCTGCCTTTTTGAATGGTTTGAGTTGAACATGTGTGGATTATTGTCGACTTGAACGGTCAAAAATGCGGGTCGTTACAATAGAAGAGGAAAGGCTCATTTTACAATAGACAACTTAAAATGGACAAAATTCGAACATCGTAATTCAACCTTTTGATCATATGAATGGGTTTGTTATTTGAAATGATGATTTTTGGTAGTGGTTTGATGATTTTTAGTTGAGTATTGAGGGAGATAGAGGGAGATGACTGAGATTGGGTGTTTGGTGAAATTCCGGTGGTCGAGCTGATGGGTGGGTTTGTCATTGGTTGTGGAGGTGGCTTGGGTGACGATGGAGCTGGGAAAAATAGCATGGCATTTTTAAAACAGGCACTATGGCTTGTCGAGGTTGGTTTAGGGTTTGGGGGGTTGTTGTTGGCTTCGGTTACGAGTGAATGGAGACAAGAATGGAGAGAAAGAGGCATGCGGTTGTGGGGGAAAACATGGAGGAAGTCGTGGAAAACGTAGTGGTGAAGTTTGTGGTATGCGGTGGTGGGTGGTGGCGTAGAGAGGCGAGGTGGTGGCTCGTCTTTGTTCGTTGTTTGGGTAGCAGTTCGAAAATTCGAACTGGGCTTGGATAGCGTGTTTCTGGTGGGTCATTGGGACGCGGGGGTGGTAGGCGACTTATGGAGATGGTCAGCGGTAAGGTTTCGGTCATCGACGATGGGTGTACGTGCACGGTGGTGCGCACGCAAATAGTCAGCGGGAAAGAAAGAGGGGAAGAATGAAAGAACAAGAGGGAAGGAAGAAGATTAAAAGTTGGGTCGTGATCCTCTTTTTCCTTTTTGGGCCGGGTCGATTATAATATGGGATAGTTGTTTAAAAATAAAACAAGTATAAGTGACTTAGTAATGGATAAATGTTTGAATGTTAATGATCTTTCATTTTTTTAAACATTGTTTTCTCATTAACTAAAATTTCCAATGGATATGAAAGTCCTTGTGTTGTGACCCTCTCAGCTAACCTTACAATATAAACTAAATTTGTTAACTAATATGGAACTTAATAAATTTAATAATTAAAGTGAGTTATTAAAATAAAACTTATTTGATTTAATCATAAGTAAATAAATAAGTAATTAGATCCAAAATTGTTTAAAACTTATGTTAATTAATAAAATTTGTTATTGGCTAGATTAGTTAATTGGAGTTAACCAAAAATAAATTGTTTTATAATTCCATAAATTATAAGTATATTTGGATCAAAAATACAAGTACATTCAGTAATGAAAATTTATTAATTCAGATTTTTAATTATTTAATATTAGTATTAAGCATTATTTTAGTTAATGATCTATATTTTGGTTATTGTCCTTGAATATTTATTTTAATCGTTCTTGTCTATGCCATCAAGTGGCCAGGCAAGTTAAAATAATTAGAACAACACGTTGATACATTTTTTATTGGGAATAATAATATGTAACAGATCCCCGTACGTGAATAATCGTCACCCTAAATATAAATTGTTTATTTTAAACAATTTACCCTTTTAAATTTATTGCATGGACTCGAAGAGATCGGAATCGTATATCAGTGTTATCCGGAAACACTTCAATTTAATAATCATTACGAACCTTTACGGTTTTTGAATGGTAAAGTTTATTATGAAGGAATTGGATAAATTAATAAATTCGATCATTTAAATAAGTAATCGTATTTAGACATTGTTAGAAAATATCGATGGATTTCTGTTAAAGTGTTTTGGTTATAATCAGATAAAACTCGTCGTGTTGTACGAGTTACCTTGGTTTTCTAAAGATTTTATAACTTAAGTATTTCAAATTAAGTGTGTTTTACTCACGTTGGTTTCCAGCCTGACTCGGGTGTTATTTTATTGTAATACTCGGGTCAGACCGAGTATTATAGAATTTCAGGTTAGGATGCTTTTGGAGCTCAGGAGACGGGCTGGATGGTAGGAACTTATTACAAGTATTGGACTATATTATGCTTTGTATTGTCGGCTGTATGTTCAACATTTAGTGACAAATTATTATAACTGTCCAGATTTATGTGTTGATGATTGTACTCTGATAACTTGTATGTATATTAACAGTTACAGTTTTCCTTTATATAAAATGTTGTTATTGTATATTATATTTTGTTCCGTTGTGATTGTGAGATTCTGTGTGTTGTTGTTTATGTTTCTTCTTCTACCTCTTTTCTTCTTAAACCCTAACGACTTGGTACTTCCGGCACTCGATTTCTCAGCACTATATACAGTGAACGTATTAGTGTGGATTTTCGAGGGTCGAAAATCGCCCGGCCGTTACAGTTTTAAATATTTATCATGAAATAAATCTGTTAGAATAATGTTATTTTCTGCATTAGCTATATAAAACAAAAGTATTTATAATTTTTTTACAGTTATTTTGGAATTAAGGACAAAACACCCATTTAGTGGGAGAGACATAAGAGTCTGTAACTCTATAGACAAGTAAATAAAGACGTATGCAGTCGAAAGTCCAATGATACCAAAAACGGTTACACAGACGTCGTTTAATTCATATATCAATTATCATTAAATAAACATGTGTATTTGATACACGTGTAGTATGTCTATGACAAGTTCATTGAATATAAAATGAATGTAGAAAACATAAATTACAAAAGAAATAAGAAAATTCGATTTGATCGAATATGTGAGTATATAGGAAACAGTTTCCAAAGGTACCTAAAAACGTATAAGATTCAATCTCAAAAGTCATTCTTCCCTATGGTACATAATGATGTATTGATAGGGAGTAATTGAATTATGTTGGATAAAGTACGATTGACAATGAGCGATGTTTAGTTAACTTCTTTCTGTAAGGTCGTGTACTTAAGAGTAAGTGCACAAGGTTAAAATTAATTTCATCAAAAGCATAGTTTACGAGATCATACAAGATAAAGTTTATAAGAAACCCCTACATATCCTAAATCAAGGAGCTACTTGGTTATAAGTCGAGAGGTACATGTAATACTTGCTTGTAAGGGATCTTGTATAGACCACCCCAAAGGAGATTGGGACTAATCAATATTAATTGACCAGTTTATGCTGTGAACATAACTATTGTAAACTTAAACAGTTTCATACATATATTTAGGTAGTTCATAAAATGTTTGTAAATACCAATTCCTTTGCATTGAGAAACAATTGTTGTTTTAAGAAACACCAACTTCATAATGAAGAAATTTCTTTTGCAAATTATTGGTATTTAAATGGATTTGGATACAATCCAAAGATAATAATGATTACAAAGGATGAAATGAAATTGACCTAGCCTAAAAAATACAACTAATTAGAATGTTTAATAAGAATTCTTGCACATTAAAGAGAAACTATTATTTTCTTATCGATGTCGAGAAAAGAAGTTCCTCAATCTTAAGGAAGCCACAAAGCATATTGACTCTATCATGTGGCATGATGCGCAAATCTGAAATAGATTCTAAGTAAGTTGTGACGCCCCACCTCTATACCCACGCTAACCAAGAACACTACGATGTAGTGCTGTCAATTAGCACGGAGAATAAGGCTGTGGAGGAGCGACCATCCATGTAACTTCTTTGTGCAAGCACTGATATGTCAGATAGAATAGGATGCATATCATTTAAGGAGGAAATCCGACATATCGATATAAACTCAAAGCTATCACATGGTGGCTATATATAATCTTCGAAAACAAACATAGAAATAATCATAACATAAATCAGTCACAGACATCCATATCACAAAGGCGGAAAAAGATATGAATATATATATAACACATGAAAGTGTATATCAGAGTAGTGGTCGGAAAGATCCACGATAATACAAAAGAATAGCAACATGTGCTATACAAAAGAATAAGTACACAACATAGAGTCTATATCTCAAATGTGTACACCCAAAAACTACAAATCTATGTAGTTAACCAAAAGTCAGAATAATCCTAAAGAGAAGTCAAGCAAAAGCACCTGTAACATCTCGGTCTGACCCGAGTATTATTTATAAGAAAATAATAAACGGATCAGTCTAGCTATAAATATCAGATGATATGGTATAAAGTAAAAGTCATGACATGAACAAGTAATAATCATAGTGGCATACTACTATAAGTATGTAATTGAAAATCAATAAGAGATGAATCAATATCACAAGAATCTTCTCAAAGAAAAAATAGGGTATCATACCCTAAACTTGTATTTCATAATAAGTCAATGACACACAAATTCACCAATGCACCAAAATTGATAAAACTTATCAATGAAAATCACGAAAATTGGTGAAGCACAAAATTCCAGAAATCAGCACACGAAATCCAAAAATCATAAAAGGGGGAAGGTCTATGAGCCGAATGCTCCACGAACGGTCTGAAGAGAGCCGAATGCTCCACGAACGGTCCGAAGACCAATGAGTCAAATGCTCCATGAACGGTCCGAAGACCAATGAGCCGAATGCTCCACGAATGGTCCGAAGACCTATGAGCCGAATGCTCCACGAACGGTCCGAAGACCAATGAGCCGAATGCTCCACGAATGGTCCGAAGACCTATGAGCCGAATGCTCCACGAATGGTCCGAAGACCTATGAGCCGAATGCTCCACGAATGTGAGTCGAAACATCACACAAACGAGGTCTAGTCTCCCTCGCAGACAAAGAGACATCGCACAATTGCTAGTCTAAATCAAATCACAAAAATGATCGTCATGATCATCAAGAGTGTCAATCACACCAAGCTAGTAAATATATGAGTTTAGCTTCATGTCCCATAACCACTTGCTTAACTTAAATATTTACGAACAAGCTGTAAATCTTCACTAGAAAATTGTCACAAAAGGGTTCAATCGAACAAGTCCAAGAGCTAACCGACGAAGTGAACGCAAGCGTTTCATACCACTCGTTTTACTAAGTCGTTTAATTCGATTTCTCATCCGAGTGAAGTAAAGGCTTGTGTATACTAGTAGATTAGAAAACGGTTTGAGAAGAAGAGTCTTGTAGTAAAATAGTGTTGAAATCGCTTTGATGAAAGAGTTATGATATTTACTACTAGTATTGAAGCCTTCACATTTTTGAAGTGACGAGTCACAAAACGATTGTTGAAACAAGTCAAATCACATAAATTCACGTTCGAAGACGTGAGTAAAGTCCAAAGAAATCAATCCCAAAACCATCAAAGTAGGAACATACTTGCGACCTAACGTGGTCGAATTAAGGTGCAAAGACTTTAAGTCAAATGAGTCGAATGACCTAGTGAAATCAAGTGTCGAGCGACCTAGTGGTATCCAGAGCCGTGAGACCTAAAGGATTCTAGGCCAAGCGACCTAATGTGGTTGAGGTCTAGCGACCTATCGAAGTACGGTGACGAGCGACCTAAAAAGGTCAAGAGGCGAGCGACCTAACCAAACGATGTGGTGAACGACCTAACTCATGTCCGAACTAAAAGTGAAAAGGAACGACCTAAAGTTAAATAGGTCGAACGACCTAAGTGTTGAAAGGTACGCGACCTAAGTAAGACTCGCGACCTAACATGGCCGACCTAAAAGTGGGGACCTAAAGTCTCGCGAACAAGAGGCCAGCGACCTAACTTGGCAATAGGTCTAACGACCTAACAGATGCAGACCACGCAACCTAAAGGGGTTTGCGACCTAACAGTGACGCACGACCTAAAAGAGGCGCGACCTAAAAGAGGCGCGACCTAACTCAAACCAGCCGGGCGATATAAGGTCGGAGACGACCTAACGAAGGTAAGTGGCAAGCGACCTAACAGTGTCACGTGGCAAGCGACCTAACGAAGTCACGCGGCGAGTTAGCGACCTAAGTGTTCGCGACTTAAGTATGGCCGAGCGACCTAAAAAGGCGAGCGACTTAAAATAGAGAACGACCTAACGACTTAATGCCACGCGACCTAAAGGTACGAGGCCGAGCGACCTAAAAGCAACGACCTAGAGAGGTTGAAGCAGAGCGACCTACGACCTAGGCCCAGTGCGACTTAACTCAAAACAAACAAGGCGTTAGAAGGTTGGAGACGACTTACGACTTTGCGAAGTCGAATGACCTAACGCTGCCGAGTGATGATAGGTCGGAAACGACCTAAAACCAGCGACCTAACACCCCAGAGCGACCTAGTGCCAGGAAATCACCAAAAACACTGAAAATTGAGGCTTTTCGCCCATTCCATCCAAATCCAATTCAAACAAACATGCTAAAGTGATGGGGAATCATTCCCAACAGTCCAATGACGATTATAGGCAAGATGTGAGATTATAAATCTCACCTTTTCACGGAATTTGATGGAGATGAAGCTTGAGAGTTAAGCAAGAACAACCACAAGCTTGAATCTATGTTCTTCACTTGAATTTGGAGTAGATGTTGGATTAGCAATGAAGAAGAAGACTTTGGAGTTTTAATTTCCCATTCCCTCCACCATTTTTGATAAAGCTTTAATTTTTATGCAAGAAGAGATGAAGTAATGAAGAGAATGAAGGGGTTGGGCTGAGTTAACAAGTGGTTCAGCCCAAACTAAAGGTCCAAAGCAAAAAGTGACGAAAATTCCGCTAACACCAAACATATCAAAGTTTATACTTAAAAAGATCGCAAACGTCATTTTGAACTCAATGGAAGTGGTCTCGAGTCCTAATTTGACCTTATTCAAAAAGTAGCTTTTCGGACCAAAATTCGATTATCGATAAAATATTTAAATATTAGATTCGATAAATATGCGGGTTGTTACAGACTCCCCTCCTTAAAGAAATTGCGTCCTCGCAATATATAAGATGGAAATGAAAAGTAACAACCATAAAAGCATATTAACACAAAAGAAATTGGAATTAAGAAGTTTGCCATAAAGAGCATCAAAGAGTACGTCCGAATGTGTTCGCTCGATAAATCAAATAGGCGAAACTTCAACTTCCACAATAACACCGGGCTTAAGAATAAGAATTGGAATCCCAAAGGCATTTCCGCAAATAAAAGACATGAGAAAACGTAATGAATAACAGAAAATTGAGTCGGTGCAATGGCGTAGCGCAAAAAGCGATACGCCATAGAAATCTGGAAATTGGAATAACTCCGAACACCGACGTAGTACAATAACGGTACGCCCAATGAACGGAAACTCAAATAATTCGAAACACCATAAAAGAACATCGGACGCGAGTCCATAAAAGAAATGAGACAAAGCTCAACAAAACAAAGTACATCGAAACGTCCGATGAACTTGGTAGAAAGATCATAAGATACAAGGAACTTGAGCCAACGAGGTTGACGCAAATTAAGTTCCTTATAAGAAATAAATATCCCAAAGATTTATCATCGAGGTGGAGAACAAATTTCCCCACCGAAAACAATAATGCTGAACTCTGAAAGGGAAACTAAAATCACCAAGGAAAAACAGAAATCTGCTTAGCAGATTGAAAATGTCGAAGAGGAACAAAGGATATGGCTTTGGAATAAATAAGCCAATCCTTACAAAAGTCAATTCCGAAGCATAAGTAGAAATGGGCTCGGAAAGAAAAATCACATAAAATAATTTCAACATAAATAAAAAGCAAATTGTGTGTTGCGGATCCACGAACCGGATTCGCAATCCTCAAAGAAGTCAACAAGCCCAAAAATGTTTAAAGAAAATGAATCACAAGTTCTTTTGATAAAAATAATTATATCAAAAAGAACTTGAATAAGATAATCACAAAACAAATGCCATCAAAGATTGAATGAGGAGTACCTCGACCACGAGAAGTGTCACTAGGCGCGTTTAGCTTTCCCTCTTTCCTACTTTGGAGTTTGGGACAAGAAGATATATGTGAAAGAGTACGTGCAGTACTAAGGATCGTGTAATATGGTATATTAATGCGGAAACTGGTAATAACAGTAAAGTAAAAATTAGAGTAAGCACACCAGGAATTTTTATACTGGTTCGAACTTCCCGTTCTACGTCCAGTCCCAGAATACCCTCTGGATTTAAACTAAACCCCTCACTTAACCCGGAGGAATAGGTATACGACACTTGAGCAGCCGAACAGGAATTTTTCCGCCTCAACAACTGAAGAGGACTTCAACTTAATACAAAATGTTTGTTGACGAATGTGTTCTAAATAACACTGATTGTCTTTTGATAGTACAACTTTCCTATAATCAAATCCTCAAGAATATGTATGTGTGTGAAGATTTAGAAGGAAGGTAATCACGTAGAATCGAAGTATATGAATAAATTCAAGGATTCTAGTGATATTGAATAAGAGTGAATGCTTTTATTTGCAGAAATGAGAAGAGATTAGATTTCAGAAATATAAACAAGAATCGGTGATTGTAGAAGTGAATTGAATATGTTTATATAGTTGTTGAAGAGTTGTAATCTTTCATGAATAGTTTTAGTCAACAGTAGTGTCCATACCTCTTGAAATAGAGGACATTACTCTTCATGAAAAGATCACGTCTCTTCAGAAAACTAGCCGTTTTTCTCTGGTCGGTCGACCGGAAAAACTGGCCGGTCAGCTGAGTTGAAAAACGTATACAAAACAGAAAGTCACTGTGCATATGATACAGGGTCGGTCGACCGAGGATCCTGGTCGGTCGGCCGACCTGGTGTTATATGCACAGTGAACATATTTTTGATATAAAATGTTTTGTGTGCGTGTGTGATTATTTGAGGAATGATTTTAACATTGTTCTAAGACTCAAATAAAATAAAATATCCATACTAATCTCTGAATTGTAAGATTATCTTCTTTGTAGTGCATGGTATGCACTTATTCTCTTTTTGTCGCTTTCATATAGCATTCTCGTCGTATGATCTCTGAAGCTTGTGTCATGAATCAAAACTCATGAATCAACATTCTCCCCCTTTTTGATTGATGACAATACTTATGTGACGAAGTAATATTGACATATATATTATAGTTCTCCCCCTGAATGTATGGCGACTTTTCTGCAAAAATTCGTTAATTTGCATATATTTCTCCCCCTTTGTCATCGACAAAAAGGAATACTTATAACAGATTGAAGTAATGCAAAAAAAATTTTAAATTTACATGGTACATTCTTTGAGCTTAATTAGAAATAACTTAAAGATGTTTGCTTAGAACATAACAAAACAATTAAGTAAGAAATAAAATAAACTACGAGAGATTCTTGAAAGTTAAAATATATTTAAAAAAATACTACAATTACTCCTCATCATCGTCGGTATCCCACTGTGCTGGATGAAGATTTTCATCGAGAGGAGCCGGTTCCTTACCCCGTCTGTGAGTGGTAGGTGCGGGAGTTGCCGATGTGCTGGAACTTGTGTTCTCGGATGTAGACCAAGAGAAATTTGGTGCGGGTCTTTTTCCAGGAGCAACAAATGAAGCACCGGCTTCAGAAGAGCATGATAAGGCATCCCATAAATTGACGAAGAAGCCTTTGATCTTTTTGAAACGCCCATCAATTTTTCGAAGGCGAGAATCCAAAGCTAATTGATTTTGGGCTAAAATATCTATGGCAGCCGCTGTGCTAGTACCGGGAGGTGGTCTTTGGATAGAGGTTTGACGAGTTAAACGTTCTGTGGAATGAGTGGAGGGTTGAGGAGTAGAATAGCTACGACGTAGTTGTTCTCGTGGAATGGTACGCCATTGCTGAAAGGTTGTGATTTGGGATGGTGCATCGGGTAACTTCATCAACTTTATTGTTCGTGAGTCAAAGGTACGAACTTTGGATGTTTCGGATTCCGGTGCATGAGTGACAAAGTTGTTAATCAACCGCATTATGTATTCTCCATAGTAAATATGGAGCATTTTTCCTTGGTTGAATGTAAGGAATTCATCCATAAGTAGTTGTGTCCAATTTAGTAAAGTTCTTGCACATTCTTGTAACGTTCTATTTTTCCTTTCTACAACTCCATTTTGTTGTGGTGTTCTAGGAAAAGAGAAATTATGGTTAATACCCTTTTTGTTACAAAATTGTTCAAAAACTTCATTTTCAAATTCGCCTCCATGATCACTTCTTATATTTTTAATTTTCAAAGTTTTAATATTTTGAATTCTTTTAACAAAAACTTTAAAATTATCAAAAGTATCACTTTTATTTTTCAAAAAGAAAATCCAAGTATATCTAGAGAAATCATCTACAATAACAAAAACATATCTATTATGATTAATAGATTGCACTTGAGTTGGACCAAAAAGATCCATGTGTAAAAGTTCAAGTGGTTGTTCTGTAGATATTACTTTCTTTGATTTAAAAGAAGATTTTGTTAATTTTCCTAATTTACATGCATCACAAAATATGTTAGTTTTGAATTTTATATCGGGTAACCCTTTAACTAATTTATTTTTAGCAAGTTTGTTGATGGTATTAAAATTTATGTGACAAAATCTTTTGTGCCAAAGGCAAGAATCATTCTCTTTAGCTACTAGACACAAATTTGAATCATTATTAACATTCATATTTAGGATATAAATATTTTTATCTCTATTTCCTTCGAAAATAATGTTGTGATTTTTATCAAAAATGTTACATTTATTTTCTGAAAAAGTTATATTAAAACCTTTGTCGCATAGTTGACTAATACTTAATAAATTATGTTTTAAATTTTTAACTAATAAAACATCAGTAATGAGAGGTAAATTAGATATACCATTGCTATTGACATTGCCTTTGCCGATGATATACCCTTTTGAGTTATCTCCAAAGGTGACTGCTCCTCCATTTGAGTATATAATGTTTGATAACATTTCTTTGTTTCCAGTCATGTGTTTTGAGCAACCGCTATCTAAAATCCATTTTCCTCTCTTTTTATGTGGTACCTGCAAAAATTATAAAAAGTTGGTACCCAATCTTTTTAGGGTCCTAAGAGTTAGATCTTAGGAAGCCAAACCCATACGGGTTCAGAATTCCCTTTATAAACATAATTCTTGTTATTATGAACAGTTTCCATAAAACTTTTGATATGTTTATTCCTTATCAATATATTATTGGTTTTTGGAATCCATATCTTAATAGTTTTAGTATTTGAATAAACTGTTTTCCTAATATCTTTCTTAATTTTATTATTAATTTTACTTTTAGCATAATTATTTTGTTTCTTAAATCCTAGTCCAGATTTATTGTTGGAAGTTTGAGAGATTTCTAGTATACTAGAAAGATTTTCTCTTCCTTTATTGAAATTAGAAACATTTTTTGAAATATCATCAAATTTTATTTTAAGACTAGATTTTTCTAACTCTAAATCCTTAATTTTAGATATTAAATCATTATTTTCAAAAAGTAAAACATCATTTTTATTTTTTTGAATTTCTAGTTCCTCAGATATTGACGTAATTTGAGAAGATAAGTTAGAATTCGATTGTTGAGAGATTTCAAGTTCTTCTTCCAATATTACCTTCTCATCTTTTAACATATCTACTTCTAAAACTGTTCTATCTAACTTTCTTTGCAACTCCTTATTTTTCTTTTTAAGTTGTTTTGTTAAATTTACTAATTCAGAATTTATTTCAATTAAATCTTCAAAAGTAAAATCACTTACATCGTCTGACGAAGCCATGAAGCATACATTTGCTTGTTCATTATCACTTTCACTCTCTGATGAGGATGATGAGTCAGTGTCGTCCCAAGTGACTGAAAAAGCTTTTCGTTTGTTTTTGTCCTTCTTGAAATTGTTCTTTTTACGATCTGGACAATCTTTCTTCATGTGTCCTTTCTTGTGACATTCATAACATTCCATTGTTGAAGTTGATGGTTTGCTGCTATTAGAATTGTTGTTGGAATTATTTTTGTTTCCCTTGAATTTGTTTCTGTTGAATTTCAAAAACTTTTTGAAATTTTTAGCGATCATTGCCATATCTTCATTGTCTGAGTCGGAATCATCTTTTTCTGCTTGGAATGCTACATTTTTCTTTTCTTGTGCTCTATTTCGTTTTGCCTGCAAATTTACTTCGTAGGACATTAAATTACCTATCAATTCTTCTGGTTTTAATGTTGACAAATCAGTTGCTTCTTCAATAGCTAGGACTTTTCGTTCCCATTCGTCCGTTAAAGAATTCAAGATTTTTGTAACAACATCAAAATCAGTAAACTTTTGTTCTAGAGACAATAGAGCATGATAAATATCCTGAAATCTAGAGTACATGTCATTTATAGATTCATTTGGCCTCATTTTAAAGTTTTCAAATTGATGTTTCAGCATAGAAATTTTGCTCAATTTAACTTTGTTCGTTCCTTCATGTGAAACTTTAAGAGTTCTCCAAATTTCATAGCCGGAAGTACACATACTAACTCTATTGAATTCATTTCTATCTAATGCACAAAATAAAATATTCATAGCCTTAGCATTTGATGTAGCATCTAGTTTTTGTATGTTACTCCAAGTCGAGTATTCTCCAGTAGGAATTGTGTATTCCCTTTGTATAATATTCCAGATATCAAACCCACTTGATTGCATATAGATTCTCATTCTAGTTGACCAATAATTATAATTTATACCATTGAAAAGTGGAGGTCGTGAAGTCGATTGACCTTCTGTGAAACTAGAATTACTGTGAGTGTTAACATCGTTAATTTGTGTGGTTGCCATATTACTAAAAATAAGTAAATATCAAATAACTTTGTGATGGTTATAAGATGACCTTGCTCTGATACCAAATGAAAGAGTACGTGCAGTACTAAGGATCGTGTAATATGGTATATTAATGCGGAAACTGGTAATAACAGTAAAGTAAAAATTAGAGTAAGCACACCAGGAATTTTTATACTGGTTCGAACTTCCCGTTCTACGTCCAGTCCCAGAATACCCTCTGGATTTAAACTAAACCCCTCACTTAACCCGGAGGAATAGGTATACGACACCTGAGCAGCCGAACAGGAATTTTTCCGCCTCAACAACTGAAGAGGACTTCAACTTAATACAAAATGTTTGTTGACGAATGTGTTCTAAATAACACTGATTGTCTTTTGATAGTACAACTTTCCTATAATCAAATCCTCAAGAATATGTATGTGTGTGAAGATTTAGAAGGAAGGTAATCACGTAGAATCGAAGTATATGAATAAATTCAAGGATTCTAGTGATATTGAATAAGAGTGAATGCTTTTATTTGCAGAAATGAGAAGAGATTAGATTTCAGAAATATAAACAAGAATCGGTGATTGTAGAAGTGAATTGAATATGTTTATATAGTTGTTGAAGAGTTGTAATCTTTCATGAATAGTTTTAGTCAACAGTAGTGTCCATACCTCTTGAAATAGAGGACATTACTCTTCATGAAAAGATCGCGTCTCTTCAGAAAACTAGCCGTTTTTCTCTGGTCGGTCGACCGGAAAAACTGGCCGGTCAGCTGAGTTGAAAAACGTATACAAAACAGAAAGTCACTGTGCATATGATACAGGGTCGGTCGACCGAGGATCCTGGTCGGTCGGCCGACCTGGTGTTATATGCACAGTGAACATATTTTTGATATAAAATGTTTTGTGTGCGTGTGTGATTATTTGAGGAATGATTTTAACATTGTTCTAAGACTCAAATAAAATAAAATATCCATACTAATCTCTGAATTGTAAGATTATCTTCTTTGTAGTGCATGGTATGCACTTATTCTCTTTTTGTCGCTTTCATATAGCATTCTCGTCGTATGATCTCTAAAGCTTGTGTCATGAATCAAAACTCATGAATCAACAATATGGTGACCCGAATCTTTGCAATAGCGACAATGAAGGGGTTTTGGACACTCCCTCGCATAGTGGTCCATGGAACCACAATTGTAGCATTGCCCACTGCTAGAGGTAGGGGTCATTGATACCGAAGTCTCTTGCTTCCCTTTCTTATTGGGGTTGAGGCCTTTGAACAAAGAAGGCCTTTTCAAATTATTGTTGAAGTTCTGTTTGGCACCCACAACTTCAACATCACACTCTTTATCGGCTTCTTCCAGACGAAGAGCGATATCAATAAGCTGATCAAAAGAGACTTCCAATTTCAGAAGTAATGGCTTCTTAAGATTTTTGTTTAAGCCATTGACGAACCTTTGATTCTTCTTCAATGGGGTGTTGATGTATTCAACCCCATATTTAGACAGCGACTCGAAGGATGCGACATAATCTGTCACAGAGGATTCACCTTGAACAAGGTCTATGAAGCGACAAGCCAATGTTACTTTCTCGGCTTCTGGTACAAATTTTAATTCGAAGCATTCCCGGAATTGTTCCCAGGTGAGATCCGCTTCATTGATTTCAGAAATAAGAAGTTCGTACCAATCCAATGCTCTCTCTTTGAGCATACTGGAAGCCACCTGAACACGATGAAGATCGACAAGATTCATGCGAGAAAAGATTCTATCGCATGTTCTCAACCAAGCCTGGACCTCGATAATAGTTTCGGAACCTTTGAATGGTTTCCCACCCAAGTTGGTATAATCGTTGCACAAGCGTGCAAATCCAGACTTAGGGTGAGTTGGTTCCGGATTAGGTCCAGTCGCCTGAGCATTCTTAACTAAATCAAGAAGCTGTTGAGCAGTCATAAAAACTCCATCCTGGGGAGTAACAGTAGATGGTCCAGCTCTGGGACGACCTGGTCTAGACATTCTCTTCTTTTAGGAAGAGAAAAGAAGAAAAAGGTTATTCACCAAATGAATATCAAGCAATCTTGATAGATGAAACAAGGGATCATAAAGAAAATAGGATGAATTGGTTCGAAGACTCGAACTAAATCCTGAAACACAACTCCTAAGGTGGACTTAGGACGATGATCCTTGTTAAGTTATTCTACATTGTTCCGAAGTTTGGCTGTGATACCAAGCTGTGACGCCCCACCTTTATACCCATGCTAACCAAGAACACTACGATGTAGTGCTGTCAATTAGCACGGAGAATAAGGCTGTGGAGGAGCGACCATCCATGTAACTTCTTTGTGCGAGCACCGATATGTCAGATAGAATAAGATGCATATCATTTAAGGAGGAAATCCGACATATCGATACAAACTCAAAGCTATCACACGGTGGCTATATATAATCTTCGGAAACAAACATAAATCAGTCACAGACATCCATATCACAAATGCGGAAAAAGATATGAATATATATATAACACATGAAAGTGTATATCAGAGTAGTGGTCGGAAAGATCCACGATAATACAAAAGAATAGCAACACGTGCTATACAAAAGAATAAGTACACAACATAGAGTATATATCTCAAATGTGTACACCCAAAAACTACAAATCTATGTAGTTAGCCAAAAGTCAGAATAATCCTGAAGAGAAGTCAAGCAGAAGCACCTGTAACATCTTGGTCTGACCCGAGTATTATTTATAAGAAAATAATAAACGGATCAGTCTAGCTATAAATATCAGATGATATGGTATAAAGTAAAAGTCATGACATGAACAAGTAATAATCATAGTGGCATACTACTATAAGTATGTAATTGAAAATCAATAAGAGATGAGTCAATATCACAAGAATCTTCTCAAAGATAAAATAGGGTATCATACCCTAAACTTGTATTTCATAACAAGTCAATGACACACAAATTCACCAATGCACCAAAATTGATAAAACTTATCAATGAAAATCACGAAAATTGGTGAAGCACAAAATTCCAGAAATCAGCACACGAAATCCAGAAATCATAAAAAGGGAAGGCCTATGAGCCGAATGCTCCACGAACGGTCCGAAGACCAATGAGCCGAATGCTCCACGAACGGTCCGAAGACCAATGAGCGGAATGCTCCACGAACGGTCCGAAGACCAATGAGCCGAATGCTCCACGAATGGTCCGAAGACCTATGAGCCGAAAGCTCCACGAACGGTCCGAAGACCAATGAGCCGAATGCTCCACGAATGGTCCGAAGACCTATGAGCCGAATGCTCCATGAACGGTCCGAAGACCAATGAGCCGAATGCTCCACGAATGGTCCGAAGACCTATGAGCCGAATGCTCCACGAATGGTCTGAAGACCTATGAGCCGAATGCTCCACGAATGTGAGTCGAAACATCACACAAACGAGGTCTAGTCTCCCTCGCAGACAAAGAGACATCGCACAATTGCTAGTTTAAATTAAATCACAAAAATGATCGTCATGATCATCAAGAAGTGTCAATCACACCAAGCTAGTAAATATATGAGTTTAGCTTCATGTCCCATAACCACTTGCTTAACTTAAATATTTACGAACAAGCTGTAAATCTTCACTAGAAAATTGTCACAAAAGGGTTCAATCGAACAAGTCCAAGAGCTAACCGATGAAGTGAACGCAAGCATTTCATACCACTCGTTTTACTAAGTCATTTAATTCGATTTCTCATCCGAGTGAAGTAAAGGCTTGTGTATACTAGTAGATTAGAAAATGGTTTGAGAAGAAGAGTCTTGTAATAAAATAGTGTTGAAATTGCTTTGATGAAAGAGTTATGATATTTACTACTAGTATTGAAGCCTTCACATTTTTGAAGTGATGAGTCACAAAACGATTGTTGAAACAAGTCGAATCACATAAATTCACATTCGAAGAAGTGAGTAAAGTCCAAAGAAATCAATCCCAAAACCATCAAAGTAGGAACATACTTGCGACCTAACGTGGTCTAATTAAGGTGCAAAGACTTTAAGTCAAATGAGTCGAATGACCTAGTGAAATCAAGTGTCGAGCGACCAAGTGGTATCCAGAGCCGTGCGACCTAAAGGATTCTAGGCCAAGCGACCTAATGTGGTTTAGGTCTAGCGACCTATCGAAGTACGGTGACGAGCGACCTAAAAAGGTCAAGAGGTGAGCGACCTAACCAAACGATGTGGCGAATGACCTAACTCATGGCCGAGCTAAAAGTGAAAAGGAACGATCTAAAGTTAAATAGGTCGAACGACCTAAGTGTTGAAAGGTACGCGACCTAAGTAAGACTCGCGACCTAACATGGCCGACCTAAAAGTGGGGACCTAAAGTCTCGCGAACAAGAGGCCAGCGATCTAACTTGGCAATAGGTCTAACGACCTAACAGATGCAGACCACGCAACCTAAAGGGGTTTGCGACTAACAGTGACGCGCGACCTAAAAGAGGCGCGACCTAAAAGAGGCGCGACCTAACTCAAACCAGCCGGGCGATATAAGGTCGGAGACGACCTAACGAAGGTAAGTGGCAAGCGACCTAACAGTGTCACGTGGCAAGCGACCTAACGAAGTCACGAAGTGAGTTAGCGACTTAAGTGTTCGCGACTTAAGTATGGCCGAGCGACCTAAAAAGGAGAGCGGCTTAAAATAGAGAATGACCTAACGACTTAATGCCACGCGACCTAAAGGTACGAGGCCGAGCGACCTAAAAGCAACGACCTAGAGAGGTTGAAGTAGAGCGACCTACGACCTAGGCCCAGTGCGACTTAACTTAAAACAAACAAGGCGTTAGAAGGTCGGAGACGACTTACGACTTTGCAAAGTCGAACGACCTAACGTTGCCGAGTGATGATAGGTCGAAAACGACCTAAAACCAGCGAGCTAACACCCCAGAGCGACCTAGTGCCATGAAATCACCAAAAACACTGAAAATTGAGGCTTTTCGCCCATTCCATCCAAATCCAATTCAAACAAACATGTTAAAGTGATGGGGAATCATTCCCAACAGTCCAATGACGATTATAGGAAAGATATGAGAATAAAAATCTCACCTTTTCACGAAATTTGATGGAGATGAAGCTTGAGAGTTAAGCAAGAACAACCACAAGCTTGAATCTATGTTCTTCACTTGAATTTGGAGTAGATGTTGGATTAGCAATGAAGAAGAAGACTTTGGTGTTTTAATTTCCCATTCCCTCCACCATTTTTGATAAAGCTTCAATGTTTATGCAAGAAGAGATGAAGTAATGAAGAGAAGGAAGGGGTTGGGATGAGTTAACAAGTGGTTCAGCCCAAACTAAAGGTCCAAAGCAAAAAGTGACGAAAATTCCGCTAACATCAAACATATCAAAGTTTATACTTAAAAAGATCGCAAACATCATTTTGAACTCAATGGAAGTGGTCTCGAGTCCTAATTTGACCATATGGAAAAATTAGTTTTTCGGACCAAAATCCGATTATTGATAAAATATTTAAATATTAGATTCGATAAATATGCGGGTTGTTACATAAGTTATCAAAATGCAATTTTGATATTGGTACTCGAAAGGATAAGATGCATCGACTGCAAAAGTGTCTTTAAGAAGAAGATTAATGCAGTTGGAATATAACCACGCTAATAAGAATAATATCATAAATTTCGATTATTAAACCTAATGTAATAGATTCATCATTCAACGTGATTTAGTTAATTCAGATTATACTCGAAAAATTTATTATTTGCTATGACTTTGAGTTTTGGTACATATATGTTGAAATAAAATTCTAAATAATGCTTTAGAATAGATTGTTTGCACATCGCAACCAAAAGATCTCCAAGTCAGTGGGAGTAAAATTTGAGCTTGTGAGTATTGGATATGATCCAAGAAAATATACGGAAGTGTTATTTGATAAGCATTAAATTTAAGTAAGTATTTTGACAAAGAAATAAAATAACTTGAATTTTAGTCAAAACGCAGAGGAAGCGTGTGTCTATGAGATAGAATGTTAACATGTACTAAAATATATTTCTAAAACTATAAGCAAACAACAAACTTATTATTGTTGATGATACATTCATATTAAAATCATGTTCGTTTGGTTATTTAATACTCAACATTGGATTTGAAAATAACATCTTTTATAATTAATATAAGAGGATGTTGGGATTGTCCTAAACATATATGCAGACATGATAATAAATTTTTTTAATATGAAGGATGTAAGGTGGGTTCCCAATGCATTGGCAATGAGAATCGTCATACAAGCTATATTGTCTACAATATCACACTTTACTTATACAATTTATACATAGAGCAAGTAACAAATCTAGATTATGGTTACCAAATGAAAATTGAGTGTTCTCGAGTATTAGCAAAATATTGGAGAATTGTTTATGGAAACAACAAACTTCTTACAAAGGAGTGGGTGGACTCAAACATCATAAGCAATATCAAGTATAATATGTCAATCCTAAATTTGTGCTCAAAATTAAGTTAAGAAGATCAAGTTAGAATTGTTCCAAATAATAGGTAGTGGCCGATTCAACCAAAGGCAAAGTACATCACCTTGAATAGAGCTACAATGTAAGAAGTATAAATAAATGCATAAATTTATAACTGAGTTGAGAGTGATCCCCAATGTTGAGAATCCCATGACATTGTTATATAATAACGATGCTGCGATGTAGTTCATATAAGAACCTAGAACTCACTATAAGTCAAGAGACACAATCTGAATATCTCCACATGTTAAAGATGGTTTATCAACGATGGAGAGAGTTGATTGATATAGTAGATAATTAAAATAAAATAGCATACCCATTCATAAAGGGACTAACCTGAGTAATTTTGAGAAAAACAATCGAAGAAGTTTGAATAAGATTCCATAGTTAACCCTAAATGTAAGTTGGAGATTGATAGAGTTAGGGGGTATGCCCTAGGGGCAATTATGTAAATTGTTAAACATTTCTAACTCGATAATGAAACTTGTTAAAAAAAAAAGGTGTTTTCAGTCAATTATATACTTGTTATATTATGATGTAATTTATTAAATTATATCAAATAGAAAATCCTTAAATGATATGTTATGTGATAGTAATTACAATGTATTGTAATCATGAGAACTATATCACATTAAAAATAACAAATTATTTTAAATATTCCTAATTAAGATGTTTCGAGACGGGATATCAATACATCTCCTGATTTTAGAGTATGTTACTCTCTCTAAATGTTGGGAAATGTATTACTACTGGCTTTTGTAGGGCCAAGAGGTTATGTACCGATAGTTATTGGATAACTATGGAATGAATTAATTGAGAGTTTTCTGTAGGTTGATATAACTAAGTCAAACAGGGAATCTCAAAGTGACGATGTTACACAATTCCCTCGACATAGGGATACTATAAAACTTCAATGTAAACACTACACTTTGATTATAGTTAAATCGTGGAATGGCTTCCATCGAATGACTATAGTTGGGTCTAATTTGAAGCATTGAAAGTGAAATGCTATTTAATAGAGATTTCGTCTGCTAAGTTATATAAGGTTAGTATTATGATCAAATGTAGTCAACTCAATGTCGAAGTCCATGGGCAAAGCAATTAAATTAATAATAATTGTTATTACTCAATTAAGAATTTTGTGTTTGGCATAACAAAGTTGAATGTGGACGATGTTGAAATTTTGACCAAAACCAAATTATATAAGTCCTAATGTGTTATAGTTTTGACGAAGAGAATTGGTGCAAGTAATCATTACTACAAGGTACCATTTATAATAAGTAAAAATTGGTTTTACCAAAAAACATGTAAGCGATAAATTTGGCCAAAATGCCACACCACTTGCTAAGGAGACGTGTGAACGTTAATATTTGAATTGTTTAGTATTAATCGCTGACTGAATTTACACCTTTGAGTCACACAACCAAAATGATGAATATCCAAAGAACCACATGATTTAATTAATTTACAGTCATTGTTAATTAATTAAATTAATCAATTTTTATTACTAAGTGTTAACACTAAAAAGTGAACGCTAACACCCGGTGTGTGTGGTTGAGTTGTGAAAGCACCATCCGCGTGACGGGAACAGAATTTAAGCAGTAAAATAGCAGAAAAAACAGTAAAAGACAGCAGTTTATAGTGGTTCGGCTTGAGATTAAGCCTACGTCCACTTTGAATCTCTTTATTACTGAATCCGGTTACAAATCGATACAAATCTCTTATGAAAACAATACAATTTGATCACAAGAAACAATCTTGACTACTAGCTCAATCTTCGACGTTGAAACTCGATGAATCCGTGTTGGATGTAAGGAATTCCTCTCGAAGCTTGTTGTAGCATCTCGAATGTTTGAAGATCTTTGATTGCTGAATGAGTGGAGAGTTCGATAGAGTAACGGCGCTTGAAGAAATGAATGGCCCCCCCAAAAGTCCCGTGCTCGTTGGAGTTGGACCTCTATTTATAGGAGCTGATTTCTGAGCAGAATTTTTGCCAAGTCTTAGGTCGCGTACGACCTAAGTTAGGTCGTAGGTCGCGAGCGACCTAAGCCAGGTCGCAGTCCTGTTGCGGCTAAAGAAGTCAGTTGATGAAATCTTAGTAAATCTTGCCAAGTCTTAGGTCGCGTACAACCTAAGTTAGGTCGTAGGTCGCGAGCGACCTAAACTAGGTCGCAGTCTACTCGCGACTTAAGAAATTAGCTGATGAAGTTGCACTTGGCTTCATTTGAACAAGTGGTAGGTCGCAAGCGAGTTAAGGAATAGTTGTAGGAGCTTTAGGTCGCTAAAGTCTTAGCTCGTTTGACTCTTAGGTCGTAGGTCGCTGAGCCGCTTTAATAGTTAGGTCGCGCAGTCTGTTAGCTCGCTAACCTCCTTAGGTCGTTAAGTCCCTTAGGTCGCTAACTACCTTAGGTCGTTAAGTCCCTTAGGTCGCTAACTACCTTAGGTCGTTAAGTCCCTTAGGTCGCTAACTACCTTAGATCGTGAGCTTCTATAGGTCGCAGGCTTTTTTGTAGTTAGGTCGCAAGCTCTTTAGGTCGTGCAGTTTTAGGTCGTCAAGTTTTAGGTCGTGACTAAAATACGAGTTAACATTTGCCCCTCGAAGTACACGTCTATGCCATAGGTCGTATGCTTCGACTTAACCTCGCTAGGTCGTGAATGACCTAAAGCTAGTACTATCCTGTACGCCTGCTCGCCTTCTTCTCCCAGCTCCATATAAATAGATTAGGTCGTGCCTTCCTCCTCACCTTACTACTCTGAGATCCCATTGCCATTGACGAATTCTTAATTCTTCGGAGGCGAATTCATCCAAGCAAAACATCGATCCACTTCAATCAGTATATTACGTAAGTGGATCAATCACTTCTCCTTCGCAATCGCTGATCGATCGTAAATCCACGTTTACCGACCCAAGTTTAATTTTGTGTGTCATGCTTCATTTTTTGGTTGTTTCGATCGATTTTTGATCGTTGTTTGATATATGTATTGATTCATGATCGCACAGAAGTTTTCACAATGGATCGGTGGGATTTCTAGTCGATTTGCCGAATGATTCGGAGGTATATGGATGATTTCCAGTTGATTTGCTGGATGACTTGAGGATGAAATGAGGAAGATATCGAATTCTCTTATAATGGCGGTATTGGGTTATCGGATCCAATATGATGTTGCTTGGAGAGGAAGTCAACGACCTACCAAATTTGGACGACCTAAGAGTTAGGTCGCGTGGGAATGCTTGGCGATCTAAATCTTTGCGATCTAATAATATTCGCGACCTAAAGAGTCTTCGACCTAAGCTAAGTCGTATGCGACCTAGGACTTAGATGAAATTGCACCGCTTTGATTCACAGTTACACTGTGCGACCTAAAAATGCTACGACTTATGTTAGGTCGCAGAGCGACCTAGGACTTGAACCACCTTTGCACTACTTTGAACATCTTGACTCGCACAATACAACCTAAGAAGCCCCGACCTATGATAGGTCGTTAAATGACTTAAGACTTAGAGGAATTCGCACAGAAGTTGGCTGAATTCTTGAATTTGAACTGTGTTGCATTTTCTTTCAAACTGTCTTAACTTTAATGCCGATAACCTGCCTAAATACCACACTTTCAGAAAACCGGGACAAATATACTGCCATTGACTGCCCACATCGCATGACAGATTAGTTGATAATGAATAATTAACTTAAATGAATTCTGTGAATAAAATGCTGTGAAATGACTAATTCAAATGAAGTGTTGAAACAAAGCTGGAATAATCAACCTAAGCTGACTTGTTTGCAACAATACAACATCATATTTGAACTTGAAATAACAAGCCTCGAAACTTTGTAATCGACAAACGTCAATTGTCTCAATTTCAGTTATACTCGCTTGTTACTGTTTTAGTTTTGCACAACACTTCACACTTTTTAGGAAACGTGCACCTTTATATTTAAATATCCAGTTGATTGTGTAGAATGACGTCCCAACAAGAAGATTCAGGACCAATTGAAGGAGCTTTCCCGATTGCCAATCCTTTGATTGATCCTTCGAAGAGAACTCCGACTACTCTGAGCCACAGAATTTTTAGACAACTGTGTATCCAATTTGGTATTGCCGACTCAGACGCTATATTCCCTGGAGCAAATGATACAGCTGACAGGCCACCTCTTGGTTTTGTCGCGGTGAATCGCCACATGTGCTTAAACGGAGCTATTCCGCCCTTCAATGAATTTCTCCAGGAACTTTTCCTTCGACTAGCTATCTCGCCTTTTCAGCTACACCCCAACGGCTACGCCGTTCTGATGGGGTTGTGTGTTCTGTTTAGGTGGACGCTTGACCGTCTTCCGAGTTTTGACGAAATTTGCTATCTATGTACCTTCTCTAAGAATAAAGATCACCCTTCGATTGTCCTTGTAAGGGGTGCCAGAAATCGAAAATTAATCTTGGACTTGCCTGAAAGTGCTCACGGTTTTTTAAACCAATTCTTCTTTGTTCGATGTCCTCCGGGATTCTACGCAGTCTGGAGAATCGGGAGTAAGATTGCACTTCTCTGTTCATCTTATAAGTTTTTCGAAATCCGAATTATCAAATGCTTATCTTCGTTCTTTTCTCTTTTCAGCACTTCCTCCCCCGCTTAGAAATCCCAGCCTCAAGTCAATCCTTGAAACTTTAAATGCTGTGGCGGCGGAAGAAAGAAGTGCCAAATTATTGTTGAAGGATGAATTTTTGCACCAGCATGGACTTTTACACTCTTCCCGATCTATTCAGCCTTGTGAAGTCCCTAATTCTCCAGTAAAAACATCGGATGCCCCAGTTCCTGCTGAAGAACTTACACCAAAAGAACTTACAATTGAGACTTCATTGGTAAAGTGTTCTACTCCTACCGACATTTCGGGGTCGTCTAGCAAGTTAGCACTTTCCCCGGTTGTCGAAGAGGAAGAAAATCCTCGAATCTCTGAAAAGCCAGCCGATGTGGAAGCTGAAAAGGAAAGCTCTGCTGGGCACCATGGTGATGACACCTTCGATGGCTTAAGTGATATAATGATAACTTCTTGGGAGCTCTTCAAGGATAATACTTCAATAGCGACCTCTCCTGTCGTTGAAGCGACTTCTGCCTTTAAACAAGCTTTGACACCTTCTACACCTGTCGTCTCCGTTCCCATATTAAAGCGTGGTCTGTAGTTTGACGCACGTAGCTTGCACGTCGCACACACTTAGGATTTTTCTGCACTTATAAGCACTTATCCTCTTTTTCTGGAAATTTATAAACTTTACTTCTTTTTCATTTTCAGATTCAACAATGGGGCGATCTGGCTCGTACTATGACTAATTTCAACGCCATGGAGGCCGTGGATCTTATGACTTTAGGAAATATCTTGGTGACCAGAGAGAGACAGATGAGGAAAGGGCTCGAAGGAAGGCTCAAGAAAAATGGGATTATGAGCAGCGGCAGAGAAGAAAAGACGCTGATCGATATGATTCTTCTCACAGAAGTTACGATTCCCATAAGCGAAAGTCTTATGATGACAAGGGGAAAACTCATATTACTGACGAACCGAGCAAGCGGTCCAAGCCAAGTGACGCGTCTGTAATTTCTGAAAAGACTGATGCTTTTATCCCTTCTAATATTCCGGCCGGCTCTCCTCCTTTAAAGAAATCTGATATCCAAACGATCATCAGCAGGCCCCAATATCAGGTTAAAGACGGCCCTCCTACACTTCAAAGCCAGTTTCCGAACTGGTGCTTAAAAGGAGTGCGTTTTGACCTGGATTTGGTCCCAATCGATAAGCAAGACATGCTTAAAAGTCTTGATGCAGTTAGGCTTAACATTGAGAGGATGTCGCAATGGCAGAAACTTGTTGATGAACTCCAGAGAGTCAACCATATGAATCTTGAAAACATGCTGACTCTGGAGAATGATAAAGCTGAATGGGATAAATGGTGCAAGCAACATGACGCGGAGATGACGAACATCGTGGATGACAATGCAAGGCTTGAATCTGAAGTCAAGCAGCTTAAGGAAAATCTCGCCTCTTCTTCTGCATCACATACTCAAAAAGAAGAAGTCTTTCAGAAGCAAGTGCGGGATGCACATGCTGCACAAAGAGATGTCGAAATGAAGCTTGCCGCCGAACAGCACATTGCTGAGAAATATCGCATAGAAAATGCTGAACTACGGGAAAAAGTTAATTCCCAGAACGCGGAGATTGAATTACTGAAGTCTCAACTTGCTAACGTTGAGAAAGAGCGTGATGAGGCTGTTGCTGGTCGAGCTGCGGCCATCGCCGAAAAAGAGGCAGCCGAGCAATCGCATGAGACAACAAAAGCTAGCATCAGCTCCACCTTATTTGACTTTTATCTGCATAGCGTTCTGGGTCAAGGGAGCCTCTCTTTTCTGGGTCCTGACTATGAGGTTACCCTGGCCGAAGTATGGGAAGTAGCAGTTGACATGCTTGGCGGGGCCGGCTATGATGAGGCAGAACTCGAGGCACGCTACCTTGACGAAGAAGCTCGTGCTGCTCTCGCCAAGGGAAAAGAGCAACTTGCTGAAGCCAGAGCTGGAATAGTGGCAGAAGAACATCTAGAGAAGAAAATATCTTTAACTGCCCCTGTCCACACTTCGACTTCAACTGACGTCCATATCGTTGGTTCCAGCTCTCACTTTTCTTCTCCTGCAAAAACCGTCGAGACCAAGCCCGTCACAACCGAATCTCCCCTTACTCATATCGAGGAGCAAAGCCAAGAAGACACTGAGGCTGAAAAATTTGAAATTGACTTGTCAAAACCGACTTCTCCAGGTAATTTTGGTGTCGATCCAGATCCAGTGAATCATTTATTTGATTTAACCGAGTTTGACGACCTTCTTACTTATTACTTAAACTTTGGTGAACCGATACCTTCTCTTTTCTCGGAGAATACCGATTTTAACTTCTTTTCTTCTACAGCGGAGGTACTAAATACTGCACAAACTTCCACTCCTTTAATTGCCGCTCCTCCACCTTCCCAAGTTACTCCTCCTTCTGCTTCCCAACCAAGATCACAAGCAGAGAAAATCGAAGCTCTTCAAGACCTGGATGATGCGGCTACTTCTCAGGAGCAGAAGGCGGAGGATCTCGAAGACATCGAGAAGACCCCAGAGCGGTCTCTAGATGATGACACGAAGCTTTCAACATTGCTTGCTACTCCAGGAAGCGAATCTTCTTCGAAGAGGAAGGGGAAGCGTGCCATAAGGAAGAAGAAGAGAAGTGCTTCAACTGGGGAAGACAAAACAGAAGAAGACCCAACCACTCCTCCTTCTCCGTCCCGCCCACATCGGATTCCGAAATTAACTATTAGGCCAAGCAAAGGCTCCAAGGGTGGCGGGAAGAAGGAATGACAAGCTGGAATTTCTACTTCTTATTTTGCTTTTTACATGTATAGACCGGAGATTGTGCGGGTACCGGTCCCTGCTTTTGCTTTTTTGAGATATCTGCACATGTAAAGAATTTTCATAGTACTCAATAAAACAGTAATTTTACTTGTACAAATTCTTGTGTATGTGAGAACGCATTTGTTTCTCTTTTTTAGTGTAGAATAAACGATTCCTTTTACTTGTACAAACTTTTTGTCTGTGTTTGGGAATACATTTATTCCACATCTATTTTTCGTGATATTGCAATGAACTTGTGGTATGTTGCTTACATGTTACTTTTATTAATATAATTGAATTGTATAGTATTGCCCCCATACCGTAAGTGCATTGCAATATTCCTAGCTTTTTCAAGACTGATACTCTTATTTTAGAGAATAATTACTCCACTTTTAAGGGAAGAATCATTTTGCTTTTAATAGAGTATATCTAGTCTTTAGAGGAGTTTTTACTTTCTCTTTCTTTCTGAAGAACACTTCAACTTTTGGGGATGATCACTTTTATTTGTTAAAAAGTTAATTTTCCTATGCAGTGAAGTGAACTTTCTGAAGAATTTTTTGATTTGTTTAGTGCTTCCGAAGAAGGCTTTGTTTTTGTGCCTCTGAAGAGGGCTTATGTCTGGTACTTCAAGCATGGTGAAGTGTGCCTCCAAAGAGGTCTTTTGGTCTCCGAAGAGAAGCGATTTTGGTCTCCGAAGAGAGGCAATTTTTGGTCTCCGAAGAGAAGCAATTTGGCATTTCATCTCTGGTGAAGTGGGCCTCTGAAGAGGAGCATTTTGCACTTCTACACTAGTGAAATGTGCCTCCAAAGAGGGCTTGTTAGAATTTCATCTCTGGTGAAGTGGGCTTCCGAAGAAGAGCATTTTGCACTTCTACACGGGTGAAATGTGCCTCCGAAGAGGGCTTGTTAGCATTTCATCTCTGGTGAAGTGGGCTTCCGAAGAAGAGCATTTTGCACTTCTACACGGGTGAAATGTGCCTCCGAAGAGGGCTTTTGCCTCTGAAGAGGGCTTGTAATTGCCTGGAAGTTACTTTCTCATGGTTGAGTGGATCCACGGGGCGGACGCAAGTTGCTTGATTGGATGTTCGTTTGCACAAACGATCGCAATCAATGAACAAGGGCCCTGTTCCTTCAGCTTGGGAAGGTGCCCCTCCGGTGGTTCCACCAATCTTTTTATTGAGAGAAGCACTTCCATTTGTTGGCGTGCCTCGTTAGAGGGCTTTGTTGACCTTTGGGAAGGAGCATCGGTTGGTTGGTGTGCCAGGAAGGTTGCTTCTCAGGGGTGAGTAGATCCACGGGATGGACGCAAGCTGCCTGATCGGATGCATCACGATCAGTTAGGAAGGGCCCTGTTCCTTCTGCTTGGGAAGGTGTCCCTTCGGTTGTTCTACCGGCCCTTTTATTGAGTGGCATACCTCCTTTTGGCTGCTTCTGTGTTTGCCTGGCCATCTTCTCCCATCATCTGCTCATTAGCGATCTTTTATTATCATTTCCAAGCGTATCTTCTTTCCTTTTGCAAGTAAATTGCCTTATCCGAAGAAGTGGACTTCACTGTTGAAAAACTTCACTGGACAAACGCGAGTTACCTAATTGGATGTCTGTTCATATTGACAATCACAACTGGTTAACGAAGGCTTGCCCCAGTGGAGTTGCCAACTTTTTATGTGAAGTTCTTCTTGTATAGGATTTGAATATGGAATTTTTTGTTGCTTGGTATTTGCTTTAATAAATGATTTGTAGGGCTCGCTTGGCTTTGCGATGGGTGAGCTTTGCTTTAATGACCTGCAATATTAGATCGACATTTTAGCAATACATTTAGAGTATTTATATATCGAAATATAACAGGCATTTTGTAATAGAAAACACAGAATTCATAGTTTTTCATTATTCAGTCACACTGATTTCTCAGCGGTTTACAATGCAGAAGTTCCACATCCATTATCATTTTTACAAATTTAAGCAATGCTGTTAAGTAAAAAATGGATGCTAGTGACTGTTGTTTCAGAATCTTCGGACTGATTTTCCATTTGCACTAGATTCGCAGCTTCGGATTTATATGCCAAAGAAAGTGAAAGATGCCCCAGTTGCAGTTTTGTGGACAATTAGCAGTCGTCCCAACTTCTGCCTGCTGGGTGTGGACCTCCTGTGACAACATTAATGACAAGCTTTTCTGAATCTTGCAATGCAGTGTTGTTGCGAGAGTCGGATTGATGGGTAGGACGTTGTTGACCCTGAGTGGATGAGGTTGGATCGACTCTGCCTCTCTTAACGTATTGTTGGAGTTTACCCTGCTCCAGGAATTCTTCAATCACATTCTTTAATTGGTGACATTGGTCAGTGTCATGGCCAGGTTGATTGTGAAATTGGCAGAATTTTCCATTACGCACTGCACCTCTCTTCATCTCAGGTGGCTTAGGATACCTGACAACGTCCTTTGTTGCAAAAAAGATATTTCTTGGTGTATCAGTTAAAGGAGTAAAATCAGAAAGATCGAAGCGACAGAGTTTCCTCTCATTCCCCTGATTCTTTCCTCCATCGTTTTCCCTTTTCTGATTCTCTAAATTTCTTTTGTTTGAAGCAAGATCATTATTGTTGTCCTTGGCAACTAATACTTTTGCTGAGGCGGAAAGGTTTTCCAGGCGCATGAATTCATCGGCCTTTTTATAAAACTTCTTAAGGGAATTTGGTTCCTTCATTTTTAGCCATTTTCCAAATTCACTCGATTTATTAATGGCTCGCACCAAGTAGGTCAGGATCATACGCGGTTCTACATTATCCACTTCGGCTACAGCTATATTGAAACGGCTTAAGAAAGATTTGATTGATTCTCCGGGAGCTTGTTCAAGACTAGACAATGACATTATATCCTTGGCTTTTGAAGCATACAATCTGAACTGTTCTTTAAACTTTTGCGTCAAGTCGGAGAATTGATCTATTGACCGAATTGGAAGCTTTGCGAACCAAAGTAAGGCCACACCCTCCAAGTACACTGGAAAGTATCGACACTTAATCTCGTCTGACGCTCTTGCACCGGTCATATGCCAATCGTACTTGTATAGGAAATGATTAGGGTCACTCGTTCCCCTATAGGCTTGGATAGTAGGAGGTGCAAATTTCCTTGGAAATTCCGCTTTCAGGATCCTTTCCGTAAACGGAGTTCTGCTTGGTGAAAATCCCCAGTCGTTCTCATTCTCTTCCCTTTGCATGCTCTCTTTCATGATGCGGCTAACCATTTCGGACAGGTACCCTTTATTGTTCAGAGACATTTCCGGACAGGCATCAGTCCTTCTCTCGGAAGCTTGCCCAGGCACATGTTCACGATAAGTTGGCTGCGGCATGGAACCCTCAGCTTGGAAAGGTGGCATTTCAGGAAAGGTTGTTTGATGGTTTTCTGGTTGACGATTTGCCCCGAGCAGAGCAGTTAATCTATCCATCATCAAAGCGTTTTGAGCTTCAATTTGTTGATATAATCCAGAAACTGCATCATCTAATTCAGCCCTGGTGACTCCAACGGTAGGAGTTGCTTGGTCTGCTGTTGGGGAAGCAGAAGTCCCTTCATGAGCATTTCCGGATCTGGTAGGTCTACCTCTTCTTCCAGGAGCCATTATTTCGGATCAACTTCTGGTTTTTAAGAGAGGTTCTTTTTATGAGTTTTTGCGAAGCAACGGTGAATGATCGCCTGAGTTGGGTTCTCAGTGAAAGCACTAAAATGTTAACGCTAAAAAGTGAACGCTAACACCCGGTGTGTGTGATTGAGTTGTGAAAGCACCAACCGCGTGACGGGAACAAAATTTAAGCAGTAAAATAGCAGAAAAAACAGTAAAAGACAGCAGTTTATAGTGGTTCGGTTTGAGATTAAGCCTACGTCCACTTTGAATCTCTTTATTACTGAATCCGGTTACAAATCGATACAAATCTCTTATGAAAACAATACAATTTGATCACAAGAAACAATCTTGACTACTAGGTCAATCTTCGACGATGAAACTCGATGAATCCGTGTTGGATGTAAGGAATTCCTCTCGAAGCTTGTTGTAGCGTCTCGAATGTTTGAAGATCTTTGATTGCTGAATGAGTGGAGAGTTCGACAGAGTAATGGCGCTTGAAGAAATGAATAGCCCCCCCCAAAAGTCCCGTGCTCGTTGGAGTTGGACCTCTATTTATAGGAGCTGATTTCTGAGCAGAATTTTTGCCAAGACTTAGGTCGCGTACGACCTAAGTTAGGTCGTAGGTCGCGAGTGACCTAAGCTAGGTCGCAGTCCTCTTGCGGCTAAAGAAGTCAGCTGATGAAGTCTTAGTAAATCTTGCCAAGTCTTAGGTCGCGTACAACCTAAGTTAGGTCGTAGGTCGCGAGCGACCTAAACTAGGTCGCAGTCTACTCACGACTTAAGAAATTAGCTGATGAAGTTGCACTTGGCTTCATTTGAACAAGTGGTAGGTCGCAGGCGAGTTAAGGAATAGTTGTAGGAGCTTTAGGTCGCTAAAGTCTTAGCTCGTTTGACTCTTAGGTCGTAGGTCGCTGAGCCGCTTTAATAGTTAGGTCGCGCAGTCTGTTAGCTCGCTAACCTCCTTAGGTCGTTAAGTCCCTTAGGTCGCTAACTACCTTAGGTCGTTAAGTCCCTTAGGTCGCTAACTACCTTAGGTCGTTAAGTCCCTTAGGTCGCTAACTACCTTAGGTCGTGAGCTTCTATAGGTCGCAGGCTTTTTTGTAGTTAGGTCGCAAGCTCTTTAGGTCGTGCAGTTTTAGGTCGTCGAGTTTTAGGTCGTGACTAAAATACGAGTTAACACTAAGTTTTATTTAATTTGTTTGAATGCCATTAGTATTTTAATAAAGTATGTATATAAAAGTAGTGTAACAACCCATAATTTTGTAAATATTTTATTTAATTTTTATTTTGAAAACTTTGATTTTTAAATCATTTAAAATTGAATTTTTGGAATTTTCCAATGTAATTTTGGATTTCGTTTGTAATTTATTTTCCCAATATAATAAAATAGATATTTTCTAAAAAAATTATATTAAGGTCAACCGAAAGTCAAAGTTTGACCACAGTTGAAAATTTTACATTTGAATTTTTAATTTCTAATCTTTTTCTTTGAAGTAGAATATAATTCTGATATTCGTTCTGCTTTTCGTTTCGTCAAATTCTGTTTTGTACTTTTCAAAATGTGATAAAATACAGCGTTTTACACACAATGATTTTTTTGTATTCTATTTTCTATTTTTCCTATGTTCATTCTCTATTTTATTTATTTTGTGTAGACTTTTATTTTATTTTCCAATCTCTTTTCTATTTGATTTTATTTGGATTTTGGGCTTGGAAATTCTAAGAGAGTTAGGTTTCTTTTTTTGGAAATCAAGTAAGCCTTTCTAATTCCTAGCCGTTCAAGGCTTTCCATCTCTTAGCCGTTCATTTTCTCTAACCCTAGCAGCCACTTCAATTTGTAATTCACATACAAAAGTTTCTCATCCCTTCTCATCCCTCATTTGCTTCCTGAAGAAAAATATATTCAAGTTTCCATGGCTTCCCCCTTCCTCCTTCTTTCCATTTCTTTTGTTTTTCTTTTGGTTCCAACGCTTATGCTCGGCCATGCTCCTATTGCCGACCCCATCACCATCTCCACCACCACCATGCCAACCACATCACCTCCTCATCTCCCCCAAACCAAGGCCGAGACCACCATACATCACCAAAACTTGATGCAAATCATAGCCGACCACCTTATTTCAAGAGTTCCTCCTTTATTAGCCTCAGCCACCACCCAAACACCACCTCATTGCCTTGCCTTGACCAAAACACCTTCATGGCCGTACCTATTGATTACCTAGACCCGACTCAAACCATCATGGCCGAACACATTGCATAGGGTCGAGTCTATGTTTGCTTGTAACCTTCCAATCTCCTTGACCTTTTGCCTTCCATGCTTGTAACTTGCCATTTTTCCACTTCCTCAAGCCATAGCCGTGCACTTTAGTGACCATGGCCGAGCCTTTATGCGGCAGATCAGATCATGGTCGAGCCATGATGTGGATGGTCTAGCCTACTTTCCTATGTGGCCGAGCCCAATGGCCTGGGTGTAGCCATTTTGTCTCATCTTTGATTCATATTTTTCATTGTTGAATTCATATTTGTTTGGGTTGAATCATATACTTATAATTGTTGTATTTGTTTGTGTACAAGAGTTGAAATCTTGGATCTTCATCCACTCAAAATCTTGTTCGTGCTTTGTCGTGCCTTTTCGTACTGTGTAGAGTGTGGATTTGTGTTTTGAATTTAATCTCTAGCTTTAAAAGGTGAGTTTATCACTCTCGACATTCATACTTATATAATTGTGAAACGATGACAAGTGGATTGTAGAAATTGATATACTATGTTGATTAATTCATATATGCCTGTGATATGATTATATGATGTTAAATACTACTTATATATTTGTTACATCACCTGATATAATATTATATGCTCTACTGTTATTTTATTTTCTGTATCTCACACTGCAAATTCCCTTTCACTATGGGTTGAAATGATACATACCCGAACGGACTTTAGAATAAGGAAAAATCATTATGAGCTGAAATAATAGGCTCGAGTGATTTTTATTATATTTTATTTGACTTGGGATTACGGGTTTGAAATGATAGAACCCAGATTTTTCTTTTTAAATTACGGATTGAAATGATACATATCCGTATCACTTGACCTAGTTTAGAAAATATTATACAGACCCATGGATAATTTTTAAATAATATTTTCCTAAAGATTATTAAGTATTTTGAATTTTATTTTATGTAATTTTTAATTAAATTGTGGTTTAATGATTTACAATATAAAGATACATTGGTTTTCTATAAGTTAAAATTTTATAAGTCAATAAGTGGTTTTACTTGAATTTTAAAGATATATTGGTTTTAAATTGAATTTAAAGATCTTCAGTGATGATAAATAATTTAATAATTAAATTTGATTTGATATGGAATTTTAAATCTAACCTAGTGATTTTAATAGATTTTATTTTATTAAATGGATATGTTTTGTAAATTAAATAATTTTATGTATGAAATGGATATGTTATGTAAATTAAATAATTTTATGTATGAAATGGATATGTTTTGTAAAATAAATAATTTTATGTATGAAATGGATATGTTTTGTAAATTAAATAATTTTATGTATGAAATGGATATGTTTTGTAAAATAAATAATTTTATGTACGAAATGGATATGTTTTGTAAAATAAACAATTTTATGTATGAAATGGATTTGTTTTGTAAAATAAATAATAATGATTTAAAATGGTAAAATGTATCTTAAATTACGACTTAACTTTATAATGGAAAATTTGGTTTTAATTGGAAATGTGAAGTTTGACTTATTAAAAGAATATTTTGTTTATGAAATGGGTATTTCAAATAAACTGTTAAGTTATTTGTTAAAATAAAAAGTAAAGTAAATAGTGTACTTTTGACTTAATAAATGAATTATAGTAAATTTGGATATTTTAATTATAAAAGTTATTTTATGCAAACTATAAGTAAATTGATATCCAAATGAATATTTCTGAAATGTGAGATATGTTTTATAAGTTAAAAAAATTTCAAATTGAAGTTTTTAATGTTTCTGAAATGTTATAATAAATCTGAAATTGTATTGGCAGCATTTCCAAAGTGCTGCTATTTTTGAAATTTAACTATGTTCTGAAATAACTACAATACTACTGCACTTTATAAGTGCTATTGTTTTTGAAATTGAACTATTTCTGAAAATACCAATATGTTTACTACAACACTTTATAAGTGCTGTTGTTTCTGAAACTTAACCATTTCGCAACACTAAAATACTGTAGCACTTTCTAGGTGCTGCTGTTTTGAATTTGACAATGTTTTTGAAATGTTAATATATTTACCGTAACACTTTATAAGTGCTGTTGTTGCGGAAATTACAATGAACTTTGGAAATGAATATTATTTTGGAAGATTTTGACATTGAATTTAAATAGTTTAAATGAATATGTTTTGAAGTGAAATATAAATCATTTTTGAAATTTATAAGTTAATACAATGTTTTCAAAATTGGTATAATTGAACGAATGAACTTAAAAATGCTATAACTTTGGTAATGAATATTATTTTTAAGGGTATTATGATTTTTCTAAATATTATGATTTCCAAATGATAACATTTTAAATTGATATGGTTTCAAAGTATTATGGTTTCAAAGTGCTTGGTTTCAAAGGTGTTATAACTTTGAAAGTACTATGATTTTGGAAATTAATTTATTTGAAATAGTATTTAATTAATAATTTTATTTGAATATATTGATTTGCATTTAAAGATTTACGAATATGACATTATAAATTGGTTTTAGTTTAAGATGATTTTAAAAGGAATATTTCAAGTTTAAATAAATTGAAGGAAATATTCAGTGATTGCTAATCTGGGTTTATTCAAATGATATTTTAGTCTTGAAGTATAAACTAGTTTTGAAATGGATAGCGATATTTTGGTTTTGAAGTATAAACTAGTTTTGAAATGGATAATGATATTTTGGTTTTGAAGTATAAACTAGTTTTGAAATGGTAATGATATTTTGGTCTTGAAGTATAAACTAGTTTTGAAATGGATATGATATTTTGGTTTTGAAGTATAAACTAGTTTGAAATGGATCTGATATTTGGTTTTGAAGTATAAATTATTTTGAAATAAATATCCATGGGTTATAATAATGATTGGTTGTTAAAGAGAACGGGATCGAATATAGACATACTCTCTGTCGATAACGAAAACCACTTTAACAACTGTGTACGCGGTGGAGATTCCAGAATGAAGTAGGATGGTGGCGGTGATCCAATTGAGGTATATACGTGGTCCCGACTCTCGTGATTTGGCATAAGGTGGTTAAAACAGGAGCGATCTCGGGCCAATGAGGTAGCACCTCTGATCGGACACATTTCTTCGATACCATTCTATTACTTTGTGATTGATTTGGTGGCCACCCTTCGATTTTTGATTTGGGAGTGTGTTCTGAGGTGGGCGGTAGTGGCTGCTATGCATTACCACCAGCCCGAGTGCGTAATTGGTATATCTACCCTGGCATTGCCTCGTTGTGCCGTGTCGCCTACCATAGCGAGCTTTACTACGAGTTTTGTTTTGTGCCGTAGCCTGTGGAGTATTTAGGGTAGCCTCCCGATCTGGAGGTATGCTGATACTGGATAGACTACTGGGACTATTTATGTGTTAAGGTGGAAAATGTAAAGCCTTAACGCTATTTAAAAGTAAGTTTATTTTACTATTAGACATTATTATAATAGCAAGTATTGTTACATAGTAAATAGTTTAACGGATCCTTAAAGAATGGGCGATCCCAAGCATTCTTTAAGTTACTTGAGCATTTCTATTACAGTTCAATTGAGTTGGTTTACATTGTATAAGTATGTATGTACTGACTCAAGTGTTTTGTGTTTTGCTTTACGCTTGGGTCAGACTGAGTTGTACCAGTATTCGAGACTCACCTTTGGAGTTGCAGCTTCGCTTGGATCCATCCATTGATTCTGCTTTCAGTCATTCAGTTGATTCCAGTGATGTATTCAGATCTTGTATTTGACTATTGTATCGAGACATCTTTGTATTCGTGATTTCTGTTGTATCTTGTTGAACCCTGTTATACATATATAGTAGCTTCATGAACTACTATTTCTTTGCTTCCGCTGCATTATTATATTACTCTGTGTCTATGATATGTGATTTATTTACTGTATATTCTGAGTTTTTCCAAATTTATATTTACAATTTGGTATTTTGAGGAATTCAAGTCCGATATGTGCAGATGCGAATGGTTGAAAACATCGGGTCGTTACATTTGGTATCAGAGCTTTGGCTCTAGGCAAAGCTTAGCATATATGGTAAATTTATTTACAGAATCACTTTTGTTCGAGCTTGAATTCTTTCTTCTTCGTGCCGATTTCTTTTGAATTTTGGAACGTTCCCTGCGGTTCCAAAATCCATTCTTGTCTCTCCCTATTTGTCTTCTTTTGATTCTAGAGTATCTCATAACTCCACTTCAAATGATCTTTATAATGAATAGGCTGTCTCGCCAATCTTTAAATGATTGTAAAGGGGTGAACTGCTTTACAAGAAGAATTGATTCACCAAAGATTTATGCATCCTCGGTTTACAATGCTATCTATCTCTTGTTATCCCGAATTCTATCTCTTGAGATCGGATGTAGGTTTGTCCCAGAACTCTACATCGATCTTATTCTTGAAGTCATGGTCGACCTGGTTAAGGTTGCCAGTGATTTATATAAGCTTATTCATTCCCTTATTCTGTTATTTAATCATCTTGTCTTTTGTTTCCAAATTATCTTCAAATCATTCTTGAAGTGTATTTATAAACTAATATTTAAAATGTTTTATTATATATTGTGTTGTTTGAGTTGTTGATGTTGATTTGGGTTTCTGATCGATTCGTCTGATCAACGCTATCGATAGGATTTCCAAAACACTTGAACAGAGCAAACTGACACCATATTGTTTTCAAACTTGGTAAATGAGATAAAATTTATATAATTATATTTTATATATGTATAATTTTCTGAATTTTAATAGTTAATTTGATTTGGATGTTAAGAAATAATATTTGACTTTGTATATATCTTGTAACCATTGGCTTTTGTTTCATATATAAATAATTGAACTACAAAATATGGTTATAAATTAATTTGGAAATTTAAATGAATTTAAAATCAAGAATTTGGGAATTTAATTTTCGATGATTTCGAACTTTGGTTTTAAAGTTTTAAAGGGTATATTATTTGAAATATTTCCGAATAGAAATCGTTTCTAAGAAAATTTAAAGTTTTAAATCAGTGCTCTTCTCTTTGTCGCTGGGAAATAGTTTCGGTGATGATTGCAGCATCATTGACATTCATTTTTGAGTTTCGAAGTGAAGAGACCATTCTGTAGCTTTGCTACAGTTCTGCTTTGAAGAATTAAATTGATTTGAATTTCTAAAAATTGACTTGATTTATAATATATATTGATATATGGTTTAAAATTTGATTTGATATACATATTGTATATATATTTATTTATCTCTAGAATATTTGAAGTTAACCGGAAATTTACTTCTTAAATTTGGTCTTAAAGGATGATTTCAATTATAAAAAGACGCCAAAATTTTAAGTAAATATTTAAACTTGAATAATTGAATTGGGAAATTTTATTTGTATAATATTCTATTACATTCCAATATAACTTACCTAAATTAATAAGAAGTTGAATATGTAATTGGATAATATACAATATAAAAGGATTTTATAAATAGAATTCGAGTGGTTATAATAAATGTTATACACTTAATTTTTAGTATAAAAGATTAATAGAGGTAAATAGAATAAAAGGTTAATTGAATAATCACAATATAAAACGGTGTTAAAGGAATTTATAAATAAATTGGAGCAGTTATAATAAGTGTAAATAAACTAAATATATATGATTAGATATATTAAGTGGAATAAATTTAATAATAATCTAGAATAAAGAAGAATTAAATTTATTGAATAAATTATTTTCAAATTCATAATTTTAAGAGGTATTAATTGGATGATAAGATAATGAAATTAGAAATAGTCAAGATTTATTTAACTTAAGAAAAATTAAATGGATGAAATCAATTATTAATTTAAGCTGAAATTTCCATGGTTTTAAATTTATTATCTTCTTTTGTTTTCCAATCTATTTTTCTCCTAGGTTGCAAATATCCAATGCCTCGTATCTATGATATGTCTGATCAGCTCTATGGAGCTACTGTTTTCTCTCAGCTTGAGCTTGTGACCGGTTTTCACCAGCTCAGTGTTGCCGAGGAATGCATCCCCAAGACTGCTTTTCGTACTGAGAATGGTTTATATGAATGATTAGTTATGCCTTTTGGTTTGACTAATGTCCCTGCTTCCTTTGTTGATTTGATGAATCGTGTTTCCGTGTTGTGCTTATCAAGTTTATTCTAGTCTTTGTTGATGATATCCTTGTCTTCTCCAAGTCAAGGAAAGAACATGCGCACTTGAAATCTATTCTGGAGACTCTTAGGAATCATCAGTTGAAGGCTAAAATTTTTGAAATACCATTTCTGGAAGGATGAAGTCCGATTTCTCAGACATATTGTTTCTAGTAATGGAATTTATGTTGATCCAGTTAAGATCGTTGTGATCAATGTAAATCTTTCTTCTCATTTTTCTTTGTGATTTCATATCATAACTCTATCATTTTGGTTGTCCTTATTTTTCACTATCTTGTTAGAGAATGGAAGGGTATTGCTTATACTAGTCTGTTTTGAAAACTTTTCAAGAATCTTCGGGTACTCACCTGAATCTGAGCACTTCTTACCATCCACAGATCGACGGTCAAACGGAAAGGGTGAATCAGATTCTAGAGAATCTTCTTCGTGCTTGTATTCTTGATATTGGAGGATCTTGGGAAATTCATCTCTATCTTATTGAATTCACCTATAACAACAGTTATTAGGTGTAATTTCAATTTTCTTTTCATCTTGTCTTAATCCTATCTCATTTTATCTTGTTTTCCTTATTTTACCTGTCTTGTTCCTTTTCGAGGACGAAAAGTTTTGAGTGGGGGAGAGTGTAACAACCCATAATTTTGTAAATATTTAATTTAATTTTTATTTTGAAAACTTTGATTTTTAAATCATTTAAAATTGAATTTTTGGAATTTTCCAATGTAATTTTGGATTTCGTTTGTAATTTATTTTCCCAAATATAATAAAATAGATATTTTCTGAAAATTTTATATTTTGGTCAACAGAAAGTCAAAGTTTGACCAGAGTTGAAAATTTCAAATTTAATTTTTAATTTCTAATCTTTTCTTTAAAGCAGAATATAATTCTGATATTCGTTCTTCTTTTCGTTTCGTCAAATTCTATTTTGTAGTTTTCGAAATGTGATAAAATACAGCGGTTTTACACGCAATGATTTTTTTTTGTATTCTATTTTCTATTTTTCCTATGGTCATTCTCTATTTTATTTATTTTATTTTATTTTGTGTAGACGTTTATTTTATTTTCCAATCTCTTTTCTATTTGATTTTATTTGGATTTTGGGCTTGGAAATTCTAAGAGACTTAGGTTTCTTTTCTTGGAAATCAAGCAAGCCTTTTTAATTCCTAGCCGTTTAAGGCTTTCCATCTCTTAGCTATTCATTTTCTCTAACCCTAGCCGCCACTTCAGTTTGTAATTCACGTACAAAAGTTTCTCATCCCTTCTCATCCCTCATTTGCTTCCTGAAGAAAAATATATTCAAGTTTCCATGGCTTCTCCCTTCCTAATTCTTTCCATTTCTTTTGTTTTTCTTTTGGTTCCAATGCTTATGCTCGGCCATGCTCCTATTGCCGACCCCATCACCATCTCCACCACCACCATGCCGACCACATCACCTCCTCATCTCCACCAAACCAAGGCCGAGACCACCATGATGCCATACATCACCAAAACTTGATGCAAATCATAGCCGACCACCTTATTTCACCACTTCCTCCTTTATTAGCCACGGCTACCACCCAAACACCACCTCCTTGCCTTGCCTTGACCAAAACACCGTCATGGCCGTACCTATTGATTGCCTAGACCCGACCCAAACCATCATGGCCGAACACTTAGCATAGGGCCGAGCCTATGTTTACTTGTAACCATCCAATCTCCTTGACCTTTTGCCTTCCATGCTTGTAACTTGCCATTTTTCCACTTCCTCAAGCCATAGCCGTGCACTTTGGTGACCATGGTTGAGCCTTTATGCGGCAGATCAGATCATGGTCGAGCCATGATGTGGATGGTCTAGCCTACTTTCCTATGTGGCCGAGCCCAATGGCCTGGGTGTAGCCATTTTGTCTCATCTTTGATTCATATTTTTCATTGTTGAATTCATATTTGTTTGGGTTGAATCATATACTTATAATTATTGTATTTGTTTGTGTACAAGAGTTGAAATCTTGGATCTTCATCCACTCAAAATCTTGTTCGTGCTTTGTCGTACCTTTTTGTACTGTGTAGAGTGTGGATTTGTGTTTTGAATTTAATCTCTAGCTTTAAAAGGTGAGTTTATCACTCTCGACATTCGTACTTATATAATTGTGAAACGATGACAAGTGGATTGTAGAAATTGATATACTATGTTGATTAATTCATATATGCCTGTGATATGATTATATGATGTTAAATACTACTTATATATTTGTTACATCACCTGATATAATATTATATGCTCTACTGTTATTTTATTTTCTGTATCTCACACTGCAAGTTCCCTTTCACTATGGGTTGAAATGATACATACCCGAACGGACTTTAGAATAAGGAAAAATCATTATGAGCTGAAATGATAGGCTCGAGTGATTTTTATTATATTTTATTTGACTTGGGATTACGGGTTTGAAATGATAGAACCCAGATTTTTCTTTTTAAATTACGGATTGAAATGATACATATCCGTATCACTTGACCTAGTTTAGAAAATATTATACAGACCCATGGATAATTTTTAAATAATATTTTCCTAAAGATTATTAAGTATTTTGAATTTTATTTTATGTAATTTTTAATTAAATTGTAGTTTAATGATTTACAATATAAAGATACATTGGTTTTCTATAAGTTAAAATTTTATAAGTCAATAAGTGGTTTTACTTGAATTTTAAAGATATATGGGTTTTAAATTGAATTTAAAGATCTTCAGTGATGATAAATAATTTAATAATTAAATTTGATTTGATATGGAATTTTAAATCTAACCTAGTGATTTTAATAGATTTTATTTTATGAAATGGATATGTTTTGTAAAATAAATAATTTTATGTATGAAATGGATATGTTCTGTAAATTAAATAATTTTATGTATGAAATGGATATGTTTTGTAAAATAAATAATTTTATGTATGAAATGGATATGTTTTGTAAATTAAATAATTTTATGTATGAAATGGATATGTTTTGTAAAATAAATAATTTTATGTATGAAATGGATATGTTTTGTAAAATAAACAATTTTATGTATGAAATGGATTTGTTTTGTAAAATAAATAATTAAGATTTAAAATGGTAAAATGTATCTTAAATTATGACTTAACTTTATAAAGGAAAATTTGGTTTTAATAGGAAATGTGAAGTTCGACTTATTAAAAGAATATTTTGTTTATGAAATGGGTATTTCAAATAAACAGTTAAGTTATTTGTTAAAATAAAAAGTTAAGTAAATAGTGTACTTTTGACTTAATAAATGAATTATTGTAAATTTGGATATTTTAATTATAAAAGTTATTTTATGTGAACTATAAGTAAATTGATATCCAAATGAATATTTCTGAAATGTGAGATATGTTTTATAAGTTAAAAATGGATAAAATTGAAGTTTTTAATGTTTCTGAAATGTTATAATAAATCTGGAATTGTATTGGCGGCATTTCCAAAGTGCTGCTATTTCTGAAATTTAACTATGTTCTGTAATAACTATAATACTACAGCACTTTATAAGTGCTGTTGTTTCTGAATTTGAACTATTTTTGAAAATACCAATATGTTTACTACAACACTTTATAAGTGCTGCTGTTTCTGAAACTGAACTATTTCGCAACACTAAAATACCTACTGTAGCACTTTATGGGTGCTGCTATTTTGAATTTGACAATGTATTTGAAATGTTAATATATTTACCGTAACACTTTATAAGTGTTGTTGTTGCTGAAATTACATTGAACTTTGGAAATGAATATTATTTTGGAAGATTTTGACATTGAATTTAAAGGTTTAAATGAATATGTTTTGAGGTGAAATATAAACCATTTTTGAAATTTATAAGTTAATACAATTTTTTGAAATTGGTATAATTGAACGAATGAACTTAAAAATGCTATAACTTTGGTAATGAATATTATTTTTAAGGTTGTTATGATTTTTCTAAATATTATGATTTCCAAATGATAACATTTTAAATTGATATGGTTTCAAAGAATTATGGTTTCAAAGTGCTTGGTTTCAAAGGTGTTATAACTTTGAAAGTACTATGATTTTGGAAATGAATTTATTTGAAATAGTATTTAATTAAGAATTTTCTTTGAATATATTGATTTGCAATTGAAGATTTAAGAATATGACATTATAAAGTGGTTTTAGTTTAAGATGATTTAAAAAGGAATATTTCAAGTTTAAATAAATTGAAGGAAATATTCAGTGATTGGAAATCTGGGTTTATTCAAATGATATTTTGGTCTTGAAGTATAAACTAGTTTTGAAATGGATAATGATACTTTGGTCTTGAAGTATAAACTAGTTTTGAAATGGATAATGATATTTTGGTCTTGAAGTATAAACTAGTTTGAAATGGATATGATATTTGGTTTTGAAGTATAAATTATTTTGAAATAAATATCCATGGGTTATAATAACAATTGGTTTTTAAAGAGATTGGGATCGGATATGGACATACTCTCTGTCGATACCGAAAACCACTTTAACAACTGTGTACGTGGTGGAGATTCCAGAATGAAGTAGGATGGTGGCGACGATCCTAGTGAGGTATATACGTGGACCCGACTCTCGTGAGTTGGCATAAGGTGGCTAAAACAGGAGTGATCTCGGGCCAATAAGGTAGCACCTCTGATCGGATACATTTCTTCGATACCATTCTATTACTTTGTGATTGATTTGGTGGCCACCCTTTGATTTTTGATTTAAGAGTGTGTTCCGAGGTGGGCGGTAGTGGCTGTTATGCGTTACCACCAACCCGTGTGCATAATTGGTATATCTACCCTGGCATTGCCTTGTTGTGCTGTGTCACATACCATAGCAAGCTTTACTACGAGTTTGGTTTTGTGCCGTAGCCTATGGAGTGTTTAGGGTAGCCTCCCTATCTGGAAGTATGTTGATACTGGATAGACTACTAGGACTATTTATGTGTTAAGGTGGAAAATGTAAAGTCTTAACGCTATTTAAAAGTAAGTTTATTTTACTATTAGACATTATTATAATAGCGAGTATTATTACATAGTAAATAGTTTAACGGATCCTTAAAGAATGGGCGATCCCGAGCATTCTTTAAGTTACTTGAGCATTTCTATTACAGTTCAATTGAGTTGGTTTACATTGTATAAGTATGTATGTACTGACTCGAGTGTTTTGTGTTTTGCTTTACGCTCGGGTCAGACTGAGTTGTACCAGTATTCGAGACTCACCTTTGGAGTTGCAGCTTCGCTTGGATCCATCCATTGATTCTGCTTTCAGTCATTCAGTTGATTCCAGTGATGTATTCAGATCTTGTATTTGACTATTGTATCGAGACATCTTTGTATTCGTGATTTCTGTTGTATCTTGTTGAACCCTGTTATACATATATAGTAGCTTCATGAACTACTATTTCTTTGCTTCCGCTGCATTGTTATATTACTCTGTGTCTATGATCTGTGATTTATTTACTGTATATTCGGAGTTTTTCTAAATTTATATTTACAATTCAGTATTTTGAGCAATTCAAGTCCGACATGTGCGGATGCGAATGGTTGAAAATATCAGGTCGTTACAAGTTGTACCGATGTACGATGTCAGTAAAATGTTGAAATTCGATTTAAATATAATAAATTCTAATTGCATTTTTAAATAAATTAAATGAATTAATATTTGTGAAATATTAGTATTAAAATTTTATTTGATTTTTAGCATTAATTGTTTTTTTGAAATGGTACTTAGATACAACATGTCACCGGGACAACAAAGCACAAATCATGTGTCAATAATTGTTCGAATCACGCTATGCAAGTTTCGAACTTGTGACCTCTTGCACCAAAGTCGAATCACTTAACCACTGGGACAATGGTGCTTGTCTTAGCATAAACTTGCGTGCATAAAAGCTATAAATGAGCGCAGCGATATACGATATTGGTAGTACATTTAAATTGGATTTAAATTGAATTTATGCTCTTGGGACTTTGGATATTTTGAGGGCGCATATGGCACCTTCTATGATCGAATATGCATGTAGAGGAGGTGGAGGATTTATGGAGATTCATTAGAGAATTAATGAGGGAAGGTTTTAAGGAAGGAATATGATTGGTTTCTATTATTTGTTTAAAACAAATCTCCCTTCATTTCTTTCAATCATTTAATTTTTCTTCCCTAGCCAAATTTTCATGGTAGCCTAGGGTACCAAAAACTTAAAAACAAAATTCAAACAAAATAAAATAAAATGGTAGTTAAATCTCGATTTTTGCAAGATAAAGAGATTGATTCGTTGAATCTAGGAATCCCTTCAACATTCAAGGTGTTTCTCTGGGCTACATCCCAAGCTAATCTTCTATTTTATTTATATATAAGTTATCACTTTTATATGCTTTGAATTCCGCACCTCTTGTTTCTCTTTCAATAGTATGAAATTTGCAATATGATTTAGATCTATACTTGCCTCCCTTGAAACAGTTGCATGCTCATCTTGTTAAAAAGAATTATACCTCATTGTCCATCTCTTCTATTGTACACAAGCTATCTTTGTAAATAATTATAGACACATCACTGACTTTTGTTTAATTGTTTATATTGTGTATTTAATTTGGATTTGAGTCCTATTACCATGTATTTATATATGTCTAAGTTGTCTAATTCCTTTTGTTTCAGAAACCATTGTTAGAACAAATTTATATTGAAAATAATTTTTATCGATCGATTTAAAGTTTCATATTATAAAATTGAGAATTTAATACATATACTACAAGTTGCTTTAAACCAATTTTGGTTATTATTTACATGACAATAAAAATTAAGTCAATCTAAGATTTATAATTGGACCTTTTCAAAAAAACTTATAACTCTTGTTTTTTTCTTAACTTAACAATTGGATCTAAGTTAGATTATTTTTTATTGTTTGGAGGTATGTCTTTTAAATTAAAAATTAATTAAACACATTTGTTACTTGTTATTTGGATTTTAAAACATTCATTTAATATGTGTGTGTCTGTGTATTTGTGTGTGTATGTGTGTATGTATGTATGTATATGTTCTTAGTTCAAAGTTTAAAAAATGGACTTTTATGTAAAATATTTTAATTTTGATTTTCTACTATCTCTTAAATATAACTAACATTAAATTGTTCATACTAAATTTAAAACATGTTCGACAATCAAAGTATATCTTAATGTAAACACGTATATATACACATATATGTGTGTATGTACAAAATAAATCTTATTTTGTTAAAAAGATTATTTTGGATGATAATAGAATATACAAAGGGGTTCACAGCAGTGTAAATCCCAATACATAAATACATTCACATTAACTAGGTACACATCCCATATGTTGCACTTGCACTATCACGCATGGGTGCATTTAATGCACCCATTATAACATACATACAACTTAAATAAAATCAAATTATTTTCAAAAAAATGAAATAAAATGAAGATTTATTTGAAATCTAATATTATATCTAAATATCCAATTTAGGCTTCATAATCTGATATAATATCAAAATGATTTTTTTAAATCCATCCAGTTAACCTGCTTTTGACTAGTCTGGTTCTATCATTAGGGATCGAAATAGTGAGAAATTAGGCCATGATTTGACAAATGAGAACCTCCACTGCATCGGGTTATTTGAGCTAGGCTATATAATAGGAGAGGGAGAGGTCACTGCATAGGCTCCAAGTAGACGACCATCTAGTCATGTGGGTTGATATTAGGGAGCCGGTTTAAGACTAGTGATAAATGCTGATGACAAAGAGGCCATAAAAATAGACCCAGGCCGTAATGAAGGTCAGTGTGAGGTTTATGACCTGTGGCTTCTAGAGGATTTGGTGGTCCTTTATGACTACGTCTCTTAATCGTCAAATTATTCCTTCATCCCTAAGATGCCCAAGGTGGTAAGGATGGGGAGGTGGACGTGGGAGCCAGGTATGCCGATTAGTGTAGGATCCTCCTTTGACACCCGCCCACACGTGGGCCTCTAAATCGAGTTACACACACTGTGCCCTTCTATACACAAAATTCTATAGCGGCATGTACTAATAGTATCAGCACTGGGTCCCATTATCATCCTTTCATTAGAAATTGGTGGGGGAACCAATCTAATGATAGTAGTTTTAACTTGGGTCGTGTTGTCTTTGTTTTCCTTGAAGTCTTTCTAACTTTTTCTTGTTTGTGTTTTACAATGGTTCGCCTGAACTTTGCACATCTAGTCGACACAGCCGACTCCAAGAGAGATTCCCAAAGGACACCACTATGACAACACCAAGGTGCTTCCTTCGCTAATTACAAAATGACCCAAATTTCTCAGTTGGACCATTCAAAGGGAAACGTCATTCCCTCGACTGATCATTCATCGTAGCACCAACCCTAAACACACGTTAACCGCCCGCCTAGGGTCATCTCTAGCTTAGAGAGGGCGTAACGCAAGTGGCCCTAAGTAGAAGAGTCGGAGTGCTCTAAAGGTGGCCTTTCCTTCAAATTCTTAAGGGAGGCGGATATGATTGGGCCCTTGTTGGGGGAAACCGGTTTCGGATAGTGGGTTCCACCGTTCTAAGGGTGATTGAGTATAGTGATGTGGCCAATATGTTGATGCTCTTGCAATCACTAACTTGGTAGCCTCATCGGCCATGGCTCAAGCGGTCAATTCATGTATGGCTAGGGCTCCCAGTCTTTAGAGGCGGTAATGGACGTCGAGCTAGAGGAAGCCTAATTGGTAAGTGTTTTCTTGCTTCACTTTAGAAGGATTTTTGTTTCCTTCTCTTTTTTTAACTTCTCATGTTTGACCTATGTTGTAGGCCGGACCCCACTCCCTTGCACTCACATGGCTTATAAGATTTAAGGAAGTCCATTGAGGATGAGTTCGCGACTCACCAAATGGCAAAGGGAAGAGTGGTGGATTTCTAATACCATTGTTGGGCAAGTTTAATTAGTTAGCCCTAGAATAATTAATTTAGACCGCATAGGCTATTAGGCTCTGATACCATTGTTGCAAATGGGTAAGTCGGAGTGGAAGATATGGGTCACTTCAATATTTTTTTACCATTTCAAATCTATATTGGGCATATAAAGTCTAAATGTATGTTAGATCCAATCCAATAAAATTTTAAATAAATTCATTGTAACGAACGCGATTTTTCGTCGCTCGAAAATCGACATTAATACATTCACTGTATCAACTGCCGAGCAATCGAATGCCGAAAAACCGAATTGTTATGGAGAAAAAGAAGAGGTAGAAGAAGACAGAAGAAAAAGAGAGAAGAAACAACAGAAACATAAATAATATCAAAATCTCACATTCGCAGCGGAACAACATATAATAGATAAATGAATAATCTTTAAATCAAAGAACTATATCATTTTATACATTACATCATCATTAGAGTGTACAACAACAATATACAACACAACTGGACAGTTATATAAACTTGTCCTCTTACAGAATACATAGCGGAATAACTAATGTCATATACAAGAGATACGTCTCGTCATCCAGCTCGCCAATGAGCTCCACAACATCTCCTGAATCCAGAATGACCTGATAACCTTACTCTAGACTGCCCGTGTGGAAATTGGTGGGCACCCAGAGTTTAGGAAGAAAACAATAAACTCCAGGTCAGTCATGGTGACTGGTGTGAGAACTAAAACGGTTGTTTTCATAAAGAAAATAAAGCAGATTCGCGATGCTTTTGGAAAATGAAACTACCATAAGACCTCCCACCACACACACCATGCAAGCAGAATTGGAGGAGATTTCTTCTTATGACAGTCAAAAATGCTTACTACGCAAATCATTCGATATTATTATCATTAGTGCATAGTGTCGAAAACCATTTCGAAAATATAATATTAATCTTAGCCAGCATATAATCATTTTTGTATGCCTACTATAGCTACTACGTTCAATAGCAGGTTACCGCCACATTCCATAGCAGGTAATACAACTAAAACCGTACAGGATTCGTATTGTTTCTTTGGATTCCCAACAAATGGTCAGGCTAAGGAACTTCCTTACACCGAAATAGAAAACGCCTCTGGAAAGATGCCTTGGATCCTAACCGGATCTCTGCAAACACAAGGCCGACGCTACCTCATGCTTTAACCAAGCTGTAACTAGGTAGCTAATACACGAGCTATGTCAACCCCTGGTCGTTACCGACCTTTATCTGAGGATCCTCAATCAAAAAGCAACAATCACAAAGTATATTCAACATAGGTAAAATATCTGGGCTCCATACCATGATATCACCTGTTATCCAGAAGGAAATGAATACCCTAGGGGCGCTACCCCTAAAAACCTTTGCCGCAACATTCTTGTTTCGACCATTACCGGGTTGTGAGGCTCGACGAAGTCTCGTCCACAAAACTACGCTTTTTCACAAAGCCACGCTTCTTCACAAAGCAACGCTTTGATCAACAATTGATCAACAGCACTTCATGTGCCACATTACCAAATTGGGAATGTATCACTAGTAACCATCAACTACATAACATCTGAGCTCGTATATCTCAGAGAAGGGTGTTAAGCTAAGAGAATAAATTCTCCGCCACCAACAGAAATGTATTTGATAGAAACCAGCTTTACATCTCAAAGTGTAACGTCAAACACACATCCATACAAGTCCGTTCCGGGATCGAACGGAACCGAAGGCACTTCCAAAGAAGCCCTTGCAATCTGGATATTCACTAATCACCTCCGGACTTCCCATCACAAAAAGAGTGATATAAATCTCCATACCGGAGCAACTCGGTGCAGAGACATTCGACAGGTTGTCCTTTCATGTTCGAAAATATCCGATCTTCAACACCGGTCTTCGACACGATCCATATCGTCGTATCACTAATTCGGAATGAGTTATATGACACAAAGGTCTTTTCCCGGCTAACCCGAATAGTGCGCGTTTGTTTTAAAAACAAATCAAGTGCCATTTCAAAGGCAAATATTGATAGTCGGTTATTTAACTATCAACAACAATCACAACAATCAATCAATTTAAATAATTTTTCCCAAATTATTAAATTTCAAATCTCTTCGCGAGATACGGTTTAACACTTCAACCATTTGAAAACAATTTCAAATCACATTCATTTAAACCAATTATATAAATTCTTATCGATTTATTTCAAATTTACATCTCAAATCTGTAAATTTATTTCCATACTTCATCACTTTGAAAACCAATTTCAAATCATATTTTCCACACTTCAAAAATAAATCAATGTTTATTTTTAAAACAAATTCTCCTTTTCTTTATAAATTCCATTGTGAAATTAAATTTCCAAATATCCATTTTTAACTCCAAATCAACTTTCAAATTGATTTCCAAATTTGTTTCAAAACCCAAATTGATTTTCCAACAATTTATTTCAAACACCAAATCAATTACAAATTGATTTAAAAATTCATTTCAACACAAATCAATTTTTTTTCATTCAACATCAAATAAATTTTCATATCGATTCCCCAAAGACTTATTTTCAAATACCAAATCAATTATAAATTGGTTTCTAGAAATTAATCACCTTTTAAATAAATTCATTTATCTCTCCCAAACCATTTAAAATTCCATTTTAAATAAATTCTTCAACTTTCAAATAATACTATTCAAAAATCTATTTATAAAAACCCTTTCCCATATTTTAGAAATAATTCGATAAGATTTCAAAAATCAACTTTATACTTTGAAATCCTTTCTTTTAAATTCAACCAATTCTTTTAAAATAATTTACTTAAAATTTCATACTTTAATTTCAAAAATCAAATTTCATTCATTTCGTGTATCCAACGATACCAAAAATACATTCGGCTATATTATAGCCTTCAACAAATTCAATCACAGATATAATCATTCATAGATTATAAATAAATAATCACACGGCAATTATAAATAATTCAACACACAACATTGAAATAAATTCAAATGTTTGAGGAATAAAGTTGGATCCCTCCAACCTGTTTCCCTGCATCCACAGATGTTAGCACAATACCAATTTCACTTCGATGTGAAATTATCGCGGTATATGGGATTTATAAATATTATCCGCTATTATGCGGCGCAATAGGGTCTCATCCGCTATACAATGCGGGAAATCAACAACTCCAATATATACATATTCCAATATATATTGCTACATACATATATAATACCAATTCCACTTCAATGTGAAATTATCGCGGTATATGTTTTTAATAAATAACCTCCGCTTAATATACGGCGTATAGGGTCTATTTAACACAATAAATAGCAATTTATCAACCAATCACACAATCAATCACTATCAACAATTATAAATCTAACTATTTAAAATTTAAATTGAAACAAAACATTCGATTGAGTGAGAAGTTCTCACCTTTGCTTTTAAAATGGTTGCAGCGTTTTATTTCGGATAAAATTAAACAGACATTTAATTTTATTCAAAATTTTCACTAGCTCCGATTGACTCCAAACCAGCTCCATTGCGAAGAGCTCGTCCATACGAAGCCAACGCAATTCGTTTCGTAATTTTTCGACCTCGTATGAAGAAGTTATAACATTTTGAAGTTAATACAAATTTTAAATACAAATTATTTACAACTTTTATTTTATTTTATACCCAAAACACATCTTCCGTTCATTTCCTATGCCCAGATCCAAGACACACGCACGTTCTTCCCCTTCCCAGTTTCACGTTCGAACATCGTAACCCATAGCCGCCATCAACCTACAATTTTCGCAACCAATTCAAGCACCTTCATGTTAATCAAACGTTCCCACCTTGAAGCCCTACGCGAGCTCTACCTATAGGCGACACCACGTTGAACTCGGCCCTCCCTATGGCACGCAAAACGAGGATGAGTGGCACCACTTTGGACGTGGATTGCCGTTGATTCGCCTCACCAAATTCGATCATCACCGTTGATCAGCTAGATCTCCTTGCCCTCTTCGATGTTGTAGTTGATGACTTTGCATAAATATCGACGGGATGAACGTGGGAGCTTCCTGGCCGTGGGTTTCAAAAATGGTGGCTACTGAATAAGGGTTAGGGTTTGGAGCAAATGAAGGGCAAGGGTTCCTTTTATAGAAATTCTCCCAAAAACACTATTCATCGAATTTTTTTCGAACTCCAAATCTCGCGCGGTGACTGACGTTCCTAGGGTTTATTCCGCGTTCCGGACACAATGGAATAGGTTTCGGGAGCCAATTCGATCATCTGTGCGAGTTACGGAATTAAACGATCAATTTTAAATTAAATCGATTTAAACCGATTTCGATGCGTTTTCACTTGACCCGGACAAACGGTAAATCCAATCAACATGAAATTTGAAACCATATAATAATATCACATTACGGATTTGATGAAACTAGTTTCGTCGAAATCCAAGACTGTTTGAAAAATGACTATTTTAACTCGCCAAATTAATATTAAAACAATTTCGATGCGTTTGGATCTGCCACGTTCAAACGACAAATCCGATTGCTACAAAAATTGAAATCTGATAATAACAAACTACTACGGATCCAATGAAACTAGTTTCATCCAATTCTGAGACTGTTCGAAAAATGGCTAATTTCACTAGTCGATTAAATATTAAAATATTCAATTTTCACAATTTAACTTTAAATTCAATTTTAAAAGTCCTATAACATCATTATAACTTCAATATGATTCAATATAACTTTATAAATCATTTTTAATCACATTTAATCCAGTTTTCAATTATTTCTGGAATTTCAACTATTAAATTATCGATTTAATTACCCAATTAAATTCAGTTATTCGAAAAATAAATTATTCGACTTATTAATTCTACTTGTTAATATTTAAAATCAATTAAATATTACGAATTTCAATGATAGAAATCCAGGGTCATTACAAACTTCCCCCCTTAAAAGAATTTTGTCCTCGAAATTACCAAGTAAGAAAAATTCACAGAATCCATTAACTTTCCAAAACAAACTGTTCAAATTAGATTTACAAATCTCTTAAGTGTTTAACTTTTCCAAAGTCCATAGTTAAACTTCTTTCAATAACTTTTACTAGGTTTTCCAAAATTTTCCAATTTTCTCAAAAATATTCTAACGCCTTAAATTTTCAGAAAAATTCGCCAGCGTCTCCTTTGCGCGGTTCAATCGTAGTAGGATCACAATAGTCATAAATATGTATACATCGACCCACCCGGTCGGAAAAGCAGAAAAACAGTTCATATTTCCTATTTTTATTGCGTAGGCGTACCTTTTTAGCATTTTTAAGCGAAGCAGTTATTAATTTAGCATTTTAGCGCAACCAAACCAACCGAACGGCAGCCACGGCACCTGTACTTACTCAATTTAAAACCGTAAGTTACATATATAAGAAATTCATTTACATTTCATAAATTTTCAATAACAAATACAAAGTTTCCATAAGCAATGCAATCAAATAATTCCCATAAGCAATTTATAAGGTTTCGATACAAATTTTAATTGCTTACTACCAATTCATATACAATGACATTCAATTATACATTTTCAATTAGTTTACATTCACTAATTCACATTCAAGTTGGTTCACTTTTAATTTGGATTCAATTACATAGCTTTCAATTTTTTTATCAATTCAATTTCATTAACACTATCAACCAACAATCGTATAACAATCAAATCATAACCAACACAACCAAATAAATTTACTTTACTTACATTCTATGTGGTTCAACACTTTTATCTCAATTCCCAATTTTAAATCTTTTGTCGTTAATGAAAAATTTCCAAAAATTTCAAAAAAAATTTCTAACTCCTAGTGAAAACACTTAAAAATCCTTTTAAAAATGGATATGGAAAGCATGTTCCCCTAGGATCACAATTACTCGGTGGTTTCGCTACTATCCCAGTAGAATCACTTGTAACTATAGATTTCACATCTCTTGAATTTCGCCATGGTTGTTGCCATAGATCGTAGTTCACACGGCGGTTACACCACTATCCCAGTGGAATCGCTTGTAACCGTAGGCATCTCGCCCCTCGAATTTCGCTATGGCATCTAGATCGCGGTTTACACGGCGGTTGCGCCACTATCCCAGTGGAATCACTTGTAACTGTGGGCATCACACCCCTCGAATTACGCTAGCATACATCGTGATCAATCAACATGATCCCATCACGAGGGATTTCAACTCAAATGGATATTCATACCAAGTTCTAACACCTTCACAATTTTTCAATGGAAGGTACTTTTCCATATCCTTAGTTTAGAAACATAATATGTCATATATGTATAGTACTACATTTCCAATTGATTCCATTCAATTTTAATTGGCATTCCATTAATCAAACAAATCTCACTGAAAACCATTCAAATCTATTCCATCTACTAATTTAATTAGTATATTCACTCATCCATTTTAAATTTCAAATTTCCATATTCAATTCGTCTGAATTTATTTTGTTAACAACAAGGAATTTTCAATTCATTTATTTACAAATGTAGTTTCATTTGTTCATTCATAATTTCATTCATTTTCAATTTGAATCTTAGTCCAATCAATTTCAAATATTTTCATAAGTCTTCAAACTTATTTACATTCCATTTATGAATTTAATTCCAAATATTTTCCTGGAATTCTATTTCCAATTATAAATCACATTACAATTTATATTTACAAATTCTATTTGTATATGGATTTATTTCTTAACTTTGGAGTTACGATTTAAATTTCCTTTTCAACTTTAATGATAATAATTTAATGTTATCACTTCCAAACAACCAAGCATCCATATACTATGATAATTCATAGAAAATCATTTCTCTTCTATACAAAAATAGTTTTTGTGATGCCCCACCTCTATACCCACGCTAGCCAAGAACACTACGGTGTAATGCTGTCAACTAGCACGGAGAATAAGGCTGTTGAGGAGCGACCATCTATGTAATTGCTTTGTGCGAGCACCGATATGTCAGATAGTATAACATGCATTTTTATTTCAGGAGGAAATCCGACATTCCGATACAAACTCGAAGCTATTACACAGTGGCTATAATAGTTTAGGACAATAAATATAATAATAACAGAGATAACATAAATGCGGAACACAGATAAAACAGAAAGTTTCATATATATAATAACTGATGTCAGTTACAATACATTTGACACAATACATATGATACAACTACAACTGTCGACTCTGGAAGTTATATATATATATACAAGTACATTATCGACTAATATACATGAATACATGACAACCTAAATCAAAACACTGACTACTACAAAAAAACGAAGACCCCTTCAAAAGATATGAAAAGTCTTCATAGCTCAAACAGCAACTCAAAGCAGGAAATCTACAACCTGAAATAAATCGGGTCTGACCCGAGTATTAAGTTCAAAAGAAAATAATACACGGGTCAATCTAATTCAAACTCAGTCATTAATGAACGGAAGCAATAATAATCAATATCAAAAATATGACAGTCACAGAAATCTCGTATATCCGACTCCTCGGTAAGAGACTCGAATAACGACAGATATAACACTAAATAGTGTTAAACAATAAATCAGCTAATCCAAATCACCAACAAAGATAGAAAAAAGATTACCAATGCAGATAATTCAGAAAACAACAGAATTGTCTAAACGACAATTTATAACAAAATCTAAGTGTTAAATAAATATTTAGAAACTCATAATCTAATTATCTAGAAGATAATTAGACAACACAAAATAATCAATTTAAAGCATCAATTCTGGTAGGGCTGCAGTATACGCACGCGTATACTGCCTCGCCACTACAACCCGAAATACACAAAAGATCAACGAACCAAAATCAAATGAAGATTCAAATCTCAATGCCACGGCCTCAAATGTCAAAGCAGGCAGACATGGACAATGTGCACACATGTACACATTGAAAATTCACAAATGTTCACAAGATCAGATCAAAATCAGATTCAACTCAGATGTAATTGGAAGAATCAAATGGCATCGACCAAAATCCAAAAGTATCACGGCAACAATAAGGCAACAGTGAAGTACACAGTGGCCAGAAAACATGTACCAGTGAAACTGTTCAAATCAACTAGAAAAGATGGTCAGAGATGTATGGGTATGCAGAGGCAAAGAGATAACAGAACAAAAACAATACAAAGTTCAAATGCCAAAGTGAAGTTAACTGCTTCAAGAAGTTACAGGTCATACATGTATGCAACAGGAAGCCAAAGTCAGATGGCCAGAAGATGATCAAGTCACAGCAACGCTAAACTTAGCAATATCAAATCAGACCAAGTCAAAGTGAATGTGCAGACTCAACCAAGATCATGAAGCACAAAGAAATACACATCACAGTGCACACATGCATCATGAGATCAGGTCTGCAACAATAACAAAGTGAAGACTACTTGAAGTATGTAGTCAACTGATCAGAGACATGGCATGTTGGAGACAAATGCAAATGCAGACTAGAATATACAACAGGGCATATACAAGTTCAATCCCAAATCAACCACAACATCATTATCAAGTACAAAGGCAACTGCAACAATACAACCAGAGAAATGCACAACTTTACTGCAAACTCAAGTGAAGCACTACAAGGAGACTGACTCAAAGCTAAATGTAACCCAAAGTCAAGGACAGACATGTACAGGTCAGGGATGAACATACATGAATGGTATCAAGTGCAAATGCAACAGGTCGAGGAAACAGTAGCACAAAGACTACAAACAGAAACAACTACAAGCAAGTAGTGAATACAAGTACACTAACTAACAAGTCAACAGCAACATAAATGCACCAATGACGTCAATGCAGTCAGGGTGCAGTATACAAGTCAGAATGCACAGGGAAACACAAGCAACTTTATACATGGACACAAAAATCAAAACTGGACAGAGCATCATCAATGAAACTGCATGATGATGAACTATGTTCAAGTCTACAAATATACAGTAGTGAAGTCAAAGTCGTGATCAACAGTAAAAAGAATATCAAAGCCATGGTCAAAGTTAACCACACGAATTTGAATTAGATGTGAGTGAAATACATCACTCACCTTTGCCACAATCGAAGCAGCCGAGAGCCAAGCTACAAAGAGTCGTCGATCCACAAAGCATCTCAAAGCAACAAAGTCGACTGTAACAAAAGCCCAAATTCTAGAATCAAGTAGAAGCCCTAAATCAGAGCAACAGAGGAATGAGATCAAGCCGAAGCTCCAATTCCAGATTCGCCAGCTCTAATCTCAAAAGAAAGACGAAGCCGAAGTCCAGAATCGCCAGTCACAAAGAACGAAGCCGAAGCCCTAGTTTTTAATCGCCAATTTCTTTCGTTTATTTGCTTAGGGTTTAAAACGAATGAAGTTAATAGGGTCGGGTTTGCCTTTTAGAAACGAAGAGAGGGAGGACGGGTTTTCCATTTGATAATTATAACAGCCCAATTATAAAAAGGAACCATGGCCAAGATTTTGCTTAAAACCCAAACACTTAACCCCATGAGGACCAGAGATGTATTCAAAGCAGATTCAACCAGATTTAATCGTCTAGAGACGATAATTAATTGGTACGAAATCTCGGGTTGTTACAGACTCCCATCCTTATAGAAATTGCATCCCCGCAATTTTCATAATTAAGGTCGTCATTAACAATAAATTTTCTAACATAAACTGGATAAGCTAGAAAAATAAAGGTAGAGAATTCAAACATCAAAGAAATCTCTTAATTTCATTAAAGAAATTCACAATTCTCAACAAAATATAACTATCCAATAGATAAGTAGAAAACACGAACTTTATAATCAGCAAACTCTAACTATCAACAGCGATAGGTAGAAAACAGCAATTCAATATAATCAACATAATCTAGAATCAATTAGAGACTAGAAAATCTTATAATCAGCAAAATTAGCAATTACCTAATTATCAAAACGATAATTCGATCTCAAATCGAAAATATTCAATCATCAAAAACGATAATCGAATTTTCAAATCACAAATATTTAATTATCTCAAACGATAATCAAATCAAAAAATATTTAATTATCCCAAACGATAATCAAATCAACAAATATTTAATTATCAAAACGGCAATTAGAATCTCAAATATCGAATTATCACAAGCGATAATTAGAAATCACAAATATCTGATTATCAAAAACGCTAATCAGAAATCACAAATATCCGATTATCAAAAACGATAATCAGAAATCACAAATATCAGATTATCAAAAACGATAATCAAAAATCACAAATATCCGATTATCAAAAACGATAATCAGAAATCACAAATATCCGATTATCAAAAACGATAATCAGAAATCACAAATATCCGATTATCAAAAACGATAATCAAAAATCACAAATATCCAATTATCAAAAACGATAATCAGAAATCACAAATATTTGAATATCGAAAACGATAATCAGAAATCACAAATATCCGATTATCGAAAACGATAATCAGAAATCACAAATACCCGATTATCGAAAACGATAATCAGAAATCACAAATACCCGATTATCAAAAACGATAATCAGAAATCACAAATACCCGATTATCAAAAACGATAATCAGAAATCACAAATATCCGATTATCAAAAACGATAATCAGAAATCACAAATATCCGATTATCAAAAACGATAATCAGAAATCACAAATATCCGATTATAAAAAACGATAATCAGAAATCACAAATATCCGATTATCAAAAACGATAATCAGAAAACATCAAATATCTAATTATCAAAACGATAATCAGAAACACAAATATTCGATTATCAAAAATGATAATCAGAAATCACAAATATCCGATTATCAAAAACGATAATCAAAAATCACAAATATTTAATTAACGAGTCCGCAATTAACCGAAATAGCAAACGCACATGTCCCATAATCCTCGAGTTTTACTAAATCGTTTAATTCCATTCATCGTTTCCTTGAAAGTGCAAAATTGTGTATTTTTAAAAATAACATTTCACATTCTCAAACGGACAAGTCCGGAATTAAGTGAAGCAGTAAAAGATAGGGGTCATATTCCTCGATTTTGCTGAAACGTTTAAGTCGCTTCCTCATTCTTTTGAAAATGTAAACTGTAAAAAATTTTGAAAATAATTTTAATTTATATTTTGAAACAACTTTTAAAAATAATGAATTTTGAAAACACGTGATTAAATTAGCAACATCAGTAGCAACTTTGATAAGGAAATTGCACTTCTCAAAATACCATAAAAACGGACAACAAAATCAGCATTGCGGGAGAACCGCTTGTAAATCCATTTTAAAATTGACGGTTACTGAAGTTAACACTTCAAAATCTTATCAAAATAACTGGTATCAAAATATAATACCAATGAATTTTCATTCATCAAAAATGTCACAAGAATCTTCTAAAACTTAGAAAGGGATACCATACCCTAAACTTGTATTCATCACAAGTCAATGACACATGAATTCACCAATGCACCAAAAATTGATAAAACTTATCAATAGAAATCACGAAAATTGGTGAAGAACAAATTTTAGAAATCATCACAAGAAATCCAGAAAACACAAATTCTAGAAATCTACACACGAAATCCAGAAAACACAAATTCTAGAAATCTACACATGAAATCCAGAAATCACAAAAATTCTAAAATCGACACACGAAATCCAGAAATCACAAAGAGGGGGGAGGCCTATCATAAAACGGGAGTATGAAAACTCAAAACACCGGTATCACAAGAACGAGAAGCTATCTCATGAAAGCTATCCATTAAATTTTCACATAGGAATGGCCCGAAGACCGTGGGTCGCTACCCCACATATGTGATGGCGAAACATCACACAAATGGGGTTTAGTCTCCCTCGCAGACAAAGAGACATCGCACAAACGCTAGTCTAAATCATAAAAAGGGGAAGGCCTATCACAAAATGGGAGCATGAAAACTCACCGACCGGTATCACAAGAACGAGAAGCTATATCATGGAAGCTATCCATTAAATTTTCACACAGGAATGGCCCGAAGACCGTAGGTCACTACCTCACTTCTATGTGATGGTGAAACATCACACAAACGGGGTTTAGTCTCCCTCATAGACAAAGAGACATCGCACAATTGCTAACCTAAATCAAATCACAAAAATGATCGTCATGATCATCAAGAAGTGTCAATTACACTAAGTTAGTGAATATAAGAGTTAAGCTTCATGTCCCATAACCACTTGCTTAACTCAAATATTTATGAACAAACTGTAGATCTTCACTAGAAAATTGTCACAAAAGGTTCGATCGAACAAGTCCAGGAGTTAACCGACGAAGTAAACGCAAGCATTTCATACCACTTGTTTTACTAAGCCGTTTAATTCAATTTCTCATACGAGTGAAATAAAGGTTTGTATATACTAATAGATTGGAAAATGGTTTAGGAAAAGAGCTTTGTAGTGAAATAGTTTGAAATCGTTTGGAGAAAAGGATTTTAATATTTACTACTAGTATAGAAAACCTTTATATTTTCAAAGTGACAAATCACAAAAATGATTGTAGAAACAATCAATCACAAGAATTCACATACAAAGATGTGAATAGAATCCAAAGAAATCGATACCGATTCCATCAAAACGTATGTTCACAAAAATCCCGAAGAAAATGTCATTAAAGTTGCTAATACATGATAGCAACAAATCGGGGAAATGATCAAGAATCGATTAAATTTGGAAACCAAATCAATTCACTAAAATTCACATTCGAAGACGTGAATAAAATCCAAAGAATTCGATTCCAAATTCATCAAAGTAGAAATACCCAAAAATTCCAGAAATAGAAGTTATCAAAGTCGACAAAGGTGATAACAACTAATTGGAAAAGAAGAATCGATTATCAATTGGAAAAACAAAGCAAAACGAGCATAAATGCATAAATGACTTCAACAAAAATAAGAAACAAGTCAATGCCGAAGTCAACAAGTAATGGCCACTGTCAAGTACAAAATGAATCAACATCGTCATCAAAGAATCAAACGGCAAACAAAGTCAGAGTCTTGGAAATCAAGCCGAGGAAAACACAAAATATCAAGTTCAAAATCGCGGAGATTCGAACTAGATATGAGTGACAAATCAAAATCACTCAATTTGCAACCAGTCGAGCTATTTTTCATCATAGTGTAACAGGTACACAATGACACCCATAGCATAGCACAAAAGTGGAACAAAGTCCAAAGGTCAAAATAGCTTTAATTGGCCAAATTCGAACAAAATCAACATCGGCTAAATCAATTCAAAGTCGAAAACACAAGAACAAAATCCTCATCAAAAAAAACCCAACTTGAGTTCGCAAAGCAAACGGAGGCAGAAGCCAAAATACTTTCACGAAATCAAAATCAAATGCACATGAATAAGCGTTAGGAATTCATACCCAACAACCAAAGATAATCATATGTAAAGATGAGAGATAAAACATCGACAAATAGTTGTAACACATGTTCCATCTAAGTTATGTTTTATAATTGTCCTAAACCCCAGGCTCTGATACCAAGCTGTGATGCCCCACCTCTATACCCACGCTAGCCAAGAACACTACGGTGTAATGCTGTCAACTAGCACGGAGAATAAGGCTGTTGAGGAGCGACCATCTATGTAATTGCTTTGTGCGAGCACCGATATGTCAGATAGTATAACATGCATTTTTATTTCAGAAGGAAATCCGACATTCCGATACAAACTCGAAGCTATTACACAGTGGATATAATAGTTTAGGACAATAAATATAATAATAACAGAGATAATATAAATGCGGAACACAGATAAAACAGAAAGTCTCATATATATAATAACTGATGTCAGTTACAATACATTTGACACAATACATATGATACAAGTACTACTGTCGACTCTGGAAGTTATATATATATATACAAGTACATTATCGACTAATATACATGAATACATATCAACCTAAATCAAAACACTGACTACTACAAAAAGACGAAGACCCCTTCAAAAGATATGAAAAGTCTTCATAGCTCAAACAGCAACTCAAAGCAGGAAATCTACAACCTGAAATAACTCGGGTCTGACCCGAGTATTAAGTTCAAAAGAAAATAATACACGGGTCAGTCTAATTCAAACTCAGTCATTAATGAACGGAAGCAATAATAATCAATATCAAAAATACGACAGTCACAGAAATCTCGTATATCCGACTCCTCGGTAAGAGACTCGGATAACGACAAATATAACACTAAACAGTGTTAAACAATAAATCATCTAATCCAAATCACCAACAAAGATAGATAAAAGATTACCAATGCAGATAATTCAGAAAACAACAGAATTGTCTAAACGACAATTAATAACAAAATCTAAGTGTTAAATAAATATTTAGAAACTCATAATCTAATTATCTAGAAGATAATTAGACAACAAAAAATAATCAATTTAAAGCATCAATTCTGGTAGGGCTGCAGTATACACACGCGTATACTGCCTCGCCACTACAACCCGAAATACACAAAAGATCAACGAACCAAAATCAAATGAAGATTCAAATCTCAATGCCACGGCCTCAAATGTCAAAGCATGCAGACATGGACAATGTGCACACATGTACACATTGAAAATTCACAAATGTTCACAAGGTCAGATCAAAATCAGATTCAACTCAGATGTAATTGGAAGAATCAAATGGCATCGACCAAAATCCAAAAGTATCACGGCAACAATAAGGCAACAGTGAAGTACACAGTGGCCAGAAAACATGTACCAGTGAAACTGTTCAAATCAACTAGAAAAGATGGTCAGAGATGTATGGGTATGCAGAGGCAAAGAGATAATAGAACAAAAACAATACAAAGTTCGAATGCCAAAGTGAAGTTAACTGCTTCAAGAAGTTACAGGTCATACATGTATGCAACAGGAAGCCAAAGTCAGATGGCCTGAAGATGATCAAGTCACAGCAACGCTAAACTTAGTAATATCAAATCAGACCAAGTCAAAGTGAATGTGCAGACTCAACCAAGATCATGAAGCACAAAGAAATACACATCACAGTGCACACATGCATCATGAGATCAGGTCTGCAACAATACCAAAGTGAAGACTACTTGAAGTATGTAGTCAACTGATCAGAGACATGGCATGTTGGAGACAAATGCAAATGCAGACTAGAATATACAACAGGGCATATACAAGTTTAATCCCAAATCAACCACAACATCATTATCAAGTACAAAGGCAACTGCAACAATACAACCAGAGAAATGCACAACTTTACTGCAAACTCAAGTGAAGCACTACAAGGAGACTGACTCAAAGCTAAATGTAACCCAAAGTCAAGGACAGACATGTATAGGTCAGGGATGAACATACATGAATGGTATCAAGTGCAAATGCAACAGGTCGAGGAAACAGTAGCACAAAGACTACAAACAGAAACAACTACAAGCAAGTAGTGAATACAAGTACACTAATCTAACAAGTCAGCAGCAACATAAATGCACCAATGACGTCAATGAAGTCAGGGTGCAGTATACAAGTCAGAATGCACAGGGAAACACAAGCAACTTTATACATGGACACAAAAATCAAAACTGGACAGAGCATTATCAATGAAACTGCATGATGATGAACTATGTTCAAGTCTACAAATATACAGCAGTGAAGTCAAAGTCGTGATCAACAGTAAAAAGAATATCAAAGCCATGATCAAAGTTAACCACACGAATTTGAATTAGATGTGAGTGAAATACATCACTCACCTTTGATACAATCGAAGCAGCCGAGAGCCAAGCTACAAAGAGTCGTCGATCCACAAAGCATCTCAAAGCAAAAAAGTCGACTGTAACAAAAGCCCAAATTCCAGAATTAAGTAGAAGCCCTAAATCAGAGCAACAGAGGAACGAGATCAAGCCGAAGCTCCAATTCCAGATTCGCCAGCTCTAATCTCAACAGAAAGACGAAGCCGAAGTCCAGAATCGCCAGTCACAAAGAACGAAGCCGAAGCCCTAGTTTTTAATCGCCAATTTCTTTCGTTTATTTGCTTAGGGTTTAAAACGAATGAAGTGAATAGGGTCGGGTTTGCCTTTTAGAAACGAAGAGAGGGAGGACGGGTTTTCCATTTGATAATTATAACAGCCCAATTATAAAAAGGAACCATGGCCAAGATTTTTCTTAAATCCCAAACACTTAACCCCATGAGGACCAGAGATGTATTCAAAGCAGATTCAACCACATTTAATCGTCTAGAGACGATAATTAATTGGTACGAAATCTCAGGTGGTTACAGACTCCCATCCTTATAGAAATTGCATCCCCGCAATTTTCATAATTAAGGTCGTCATTAACAATAAATTTTCTAACATAAACTGGTTAAGCTAGAAAAATAAAGGTAGAGTATTCAAACATCAAAGAAATCTCTTAATTTCATAAAAGAAATTCACAATTCTCAACAAAATATAACTATCCAATAGATAAGTAGAAAACACGAACTTTATAATCAGCAAACTCTAACTATCAACAGCGATAGGTACAAAACAGCAATTCAATATAATCAACATAATTTAGAATCAATTAGATACTAGAAAATCTTATAATCAGCAAAATTAGCAATTACCTAATTATCAAAACGATAATCCGATCTCAAATTGCAAATATTCAATCATCAAAAACGATAATCGAATTTTCAAATCATAAATATTTAATTATCTCAAATGATAATCAAATCGAAAAATATTTAATTATCCCAAACGATAATCAAATCAACAAATATTTAATGATCAAAACGACAATTAGAATCTCAAATATCGAATTATCACAAGCGATAATCAGAAATCACAAATATCTGATTATCAAAAACGCTAATCAGAAATCACAAATATCTGATTATCAAAAACGATAATCAGAAATCAAAAATATCCGATTATCAAAAACGATAATCAGAAATCACAAATATCCGATTATCAAAAACGATAATCAGAAATCACAAATACCCGATTATCAAAAACGATAATCAGAAATCACAAATATCCGATTATCAAAAACGATAATCCAAAATCACAAATATCCGATTATCAAAAACGATAATCAAAAATCACAAATATTCAATTAACGAGTCCGCAATTAACCGAAATAGCAAACGCACATGTCCCATAATCCACGAGTTTTACTAAATCGTTTAATTCCATTCATCGTTTCCTTGAAAGTGCAAAATTGTGTATTTTTAAAAATAACATTTCACATTCTCAAACGGACAAGTCCGGAATTAAGTGAAGCAGTAAAAGAAAGGGGTCATAGTCCTCGATTTTGCTGAAACGTTTAAGTCGCTTCCTCATTCTTTTGAAAATGTAAACTGTAAAAAATTTTGAAAACAATTTTAATTTATATTTTGAAACAACTTTTAAAAATAATGAATTTTGAAAACACGTGATTAAATTAGCAACATCAGTAGTAACTTTGATAAGGAAATTGCACTTCTCAAAATACCATAAAAACGGACAACAAAATTAGCATTGCGGGAGAACCGCTTGTAAATCCATTTTAAAATTGACGGTTACTGAAGTTAACACTTCAAAATCTTATCAAAATAACTGGTATCAAAATATAATACCAATGAATTTTCATTCATCAAAAATGTCACAAGAATCTTCTAAAACTTAGAAAGGGATACCATACCCTAAACTTGTATTCATCACAAGTCAATGACACACGAATTCACCAATGCACCAAAAATTGATAAAACTTATCAATAGAAATCACGAAAATTGGTGAAGCACAAATTTTAGAAATCATCACAAGAAATCCAGAAAACACAAATTCTAGAAATCTACACACGAAATCCAGAAAACACAAATTCTAGAAATCTACACACGAAATCCAGAAATCACAAAAATTCTAGAATCGACACACGAAATCCAGAAATCACAAAGAAGGGGGAGGCCTATCATAAAACGGGAGTATGAAAACTCAAAACACCGGTATCACAAGAACGAGAAGCTATCTCATGGAAGCTATCCATTAAATTTTCACACAGGAATGGTCCGAAGACCGTGGGTCGCTACCCCACATATGTGATGGCGAAACATCACACAAATGGGGTTTAGTCTCCCTCGCAGACAAAGAGACATCGCACAATCGCTAGTCTAAATCATAAAAAGGGGAAGGCCTATCACAAAATGGGAGCATGAAAACTCACCGACCGGTATCACAAGAACGAGAAGCTATCTCATGGAAGCTATCCATTAAATTTTCACACAGGAATGGCCCGAAGACTGTGGGTCACTACCCCACTTCTATGTGATGGTGAAACATCACACAAACGGGGTTTAGTCTCCCTCATAGACAAAGAGACATCGCACAATTGCTAGCCTAAATCAAATCACAAAAATGATCGTCATGATCATCAAGAAGTGTCAATTACACTAAGTTAGTGAATATAAGAGTTAAGCTTCATGTCCCATAACCACTTGCTTAACTCAAATATTTACGAACAAACTATAGATCTTCACTAGAAAATTGTCACAAAAGGTTCGATCGAACAAGTCCAGGAGTTAACCGACGAAGTAAACGCAAGCATTTCATACCACTTGTTTTACTAAGCCGTTTAATTCAATTTCTCATACGAGTGAAATAAAGGTTTGTATATACTAATAGATTGGAAAATGGTTTAGGAAAAGAGCTTTGTAGTGAAATAGTTTGAAATCGTTTGGAGAAAAGGATTTTAATATTTACTACTAGTATAGAAAACCTTTATATTTTCAAAGTGACAAATCACAAAAATGATTGTAGAAACAATCAATCACAAGAATTCACATACAAAGATGTGAATAGAATCCAAAGAAATCGATACCGATTCCATCAAAACGTATGTTCACAAAAATCCCGAAGAAAATGTCATTAAAGTTGCTAATACATGATAGCAACAAATTGGGGAAATGATCAAGAATCGATTAAATTTGGAAACCAAATCAATTCACTAAAATTCACATTCGAAGACGTGAATAAAATCCAAAGAATTCGATTCCAAATTCATCAAAGTAGAAATACCCAAAAATTCCAGAAATAGAAGTTATCAAAGTCGACAAAGGTGATAACAACTAATTGGAAAAGAAGAATCGATTATCAATTGGAAAAACAAAGAAAAACGAGCATAAATGCATAAATGACTTCAACAAAAATAAGAAACAAGTCAATGCCGAAGTCAACAAGTAATGGCCACTATCAAGTACAAAATGAATCAACATCGTCATCAAAGAATCCAACGGCAAACAAAGTCAGAATCTTGGAAATCAAGCCGAGGAAAACACAAAATATCAAGTTCAAAATCGCGGAGATTCGAACTAGATATGAGTGACAAATAAAAATCACTCAATTTGCAACCAGTCGAGCTATTTTTCATCATTGTGTAACTGGTACACAATGACACCCATAGCATAGCACAAAAGTGGAACAAAGTCCAGAGGTCAAAATAGCTTTAATTGGCCAAATTCGAACAAAATCAACATTGGCTAAATCAATTCAAAGTCGAAAACACAAGAACAAAATCCTCATAAAAAAAAACCCAACTTGAGTTCGCAAAGCAAACGGAGGCAGAAGCCAAAATACTTTCACGAAATCAAAATCAAATGCACATGAATAAGCGTTAGGAATTCATACCCAACAACCAAAGATAATCATATGTAAAGATGAGAGATAAAACATCGACAAATAGTTGTAACACATGTTCCATCTAAGTTATGTTTTATAATTGTCCTAAACCCCAGGCTCTGATACCAAGCTGTGACGCCCCACCTCTATACCCACGCTAGCCAAGAACACTACGGTGTAATGCTGTCAACTAGCACAGAGAATAAGGTTGTTGAGGAGCGACCATCTATGTAATTGCTTTGTGCGAGCACCGATATGTCAAATAGTATAACATGCATTTTTATTTCAGAAGGAAATCCGACATTCCGATACAAACTCGAAGCTATTACACAGTGGATATAATAGTTTAGGACAATAAATATAATAATAACAGAGATAACATAAATGCGGAACACAGATAAAACAGAAAGTCTCATATATATAATAACTAATGTCAGTTACAATACATTTGACACAATACATATGATACAACTACAACTGTCGACTCTGGAAGTTATATATATATATACAAGTACATTATCGACTAATATACATGAATACATATCAACCTAAATCAAAACACTGACTACTACAAAAAGACGAAGACCCCTTCAAAAGATATGAAAAGTCTTCATAGCTCAAACAGCAACTCAAAGCAGGAAATCTACAACCTGAAATAACTCGGGTCTGAATCGAGTATTAAGTTCAAAAGAAAATAATACACGGGTCAGTCTAATTCAAACTCAGTCATTAATTAACGGAAGCAATAATAATCAATATCAAAAATACGACAGTCACAGAAATCTCGTATATCCGACTCCTCGGTAAGAGACTCGGATAACGACAAATATAACACTAAACAGTGTTAAACAATAAATCAGCTAATCCAAATCACCAACAAAGATAGATAAAAGATTACCAATGCAGATAATTCAGAAAACAACAGAATTGTCTAAACGACAATTAATAACAAAATCTAAGTGTTAAATAAATATTTAGAAACTCATAAGCTAATTATCTAGAAGATAATTAGACAACACAAAATAATCAATTTAAAGCATCAATTCTGGTAGGGCTGCAGTATAGGCACGCGTATACTGCCTTGCCACTACAACCCGAAATACACAAAAGATCAACGATCCAAAATCAAATGAAGATTCAAATCTCAATGCCACGGCCTCAAATGTCAAAGCAGGCAGACATGGACAACGTGCACACATGTACACATTGAAAATTCACAAATGTTTACAAGGTCAGATCAAAATCAGATTCAACTCAGATGTAATTGGAAGAATCAAATGGCATCGACCAAAATCCAAAAGTATCACGGCAACAATAAGTCAACAGTGAAGTACACAGTGGCCAGAAAACATATACCAGTGAAACTGTCCAAATCTACCAGAAAAGATGGTCAGAGATGTATGGGTATGCAGAGGCAAAGAGATAACAGAACAAAAACAATACAAAGTTCGAATGCCAAAGTGAAGTTAACTGCTTCAAGAAGTTACAGGTCATACATGTATGCAACAGGAAGCCAAAGTCAGATGGCCAGAAGATGATCAAGTCACAGCAAAGCTAAACTCAGTAATATCAAATCAGACCAAGTCAAAGTGAATGTGCAGACTCAACCAAGATCATGAAGCACAAAGAAATACACATCACAGTGCACACATGCATCATGAGATCAGGTCTGCAACAATACCAAAGTGAAGACTACTTGAAGTATGTAGTCAACTGATTAGAGACATGGCATGTTGGAGACAAATGCAAATGTAGACTAGAATATACAACAGGGCATATACAAGTTCAATCCCAAATCAACCACAACATTATTATCAAGTACAAAGGCAACTGCAACAATACAACCAGAGAAATGCACTACTTTACTGCAAACTCAAGTGAAGCACTAAGGAGACTGACTCAAAGATAATTGTAACCCAAAGTCAAGGACAGACATGTACAGGTCAGGGATGAACATACATGAATGATATCAAGTGCAAATGCAACAGGTCGAGGAAACAGTAGCACAAAGACTACAAACAGAAACAACTACAAGCAAGTAGTGAATACAAGTACACTAATCTAACAAGTCAGCAGCAACATAAATGCACCAATGACGTCAATGAAGTCAGGGTGCAGTATACAAGTCAGAATGCACAGGGAAACACAAGCAACTTTATACATGGACACAAATACCAAAACTGGACAGAGCATCATCAATGAAACTGCATGATGATGAACTATGTTCAAGTCTACAAATATACAGCAGTGAAGTCAAAGTCGTGATCAACGGTAAAAAGAATATCAAAGCCATGATCAAAGTTAACCACACGAATTTGAATTAGATGTGAGTGAAATACATCACTCACCTTTGCCACAATCGAAGCAGCCGAGAGCCAAGCTACAAAGAGTCGTCGATCGACAAAGCATCTCAAAGCAACAAAGTCGACTGTAACAAAAGCCCAAATTCCAGAATCGAGCAGAAGCCCTAAATTAGAGCAACAGAGGAACGAGATCAAGCCGAAGCTCCAATCCCAGATTCGCCAGCTCTAATCTCAAAAGAAAGACGAAGCCGAAGTCCAGAATCGCCAGTCACAAAGAACAAAGCCAAAGCCCTAGTTTTTAATCGCCAATTTTTTTCGTTTATTTGCTTAGGGTTTAAAACGAATGAAGTGAATGGGGTCGGGTTTGACTTTTAGAAACGAAGAGAGGGAGGACGGGTTTGCCATTTGATAATTATAACGGCTCAATTATAAAACGGAACCATGGCACAGATTTTGCTTAAAACCCAAACACTTAACCCCATGAGGACCAGAGATGTATTCAAAGCAGATTCAACCAGATTTAATCGTCTAGAGACGATAATTAATTGGTACGAAATCTCGGGTTGTTACAGTTTTGGGTAAAATTATTTCATTTACCAAATTTAAAATGATACTATGTCGACTTGCCTCGTTTAAGTGTTTAGAAACCCCTATCGATAATATGGCGTCCCACATACCGACCAAAATTCATAAACAGCTCAACGGATAAGCAAACACAATATAAAACATTTTTATATTCACTAACAAATATGCGCTCATATCTATTATTACACTCACACTCATTCTAGAGTACTACTGACTCTATCTCTAATGAGTAATACCTAACAGAGCCAAGGTTTTCACTTAACCATATGCTCTGATACCAAATGTAACGAACGTGATTTTTCGTCGCTCGAAAATCGACATTAATACATTCAATGTATCAACTGCCGAGCAATCGAATGCCGAAAAACTGAATTGTTATGGAGAAAAAGAAGAGGTAGAAGAAGACATAAGAAAAAGAGAGAAGAAACAACAGAAACAAAAACAATATCAGAATCTCACATTCGCAGCGGAACAACATATAATAGATAAATGAATAATCTTTAAATCAAAGAACTATATCATTTTATACATTACATCATCATTAGAGTGTACAACAACAATATACAACACAACTGGACAATTATATAAACTTGTCCTCATACAGAATACACAGCGGAATAACTAATGTCATATACAAGAGATACGTCTCGTCATCCAGCTCGCCAATGAGCTCCACAGCATCTCCTGAATCCAGAATGACCTAATAACCTGACTCTAGACTGCCCATGTGGAAATTGGTGGGCACCCAGAGTTCAGGAAGAAAACAATAAACTCCAGGTCAGTCATGGTGACTAGTGTGAGAACTAAAACAGTTGGTTTCACAAAGAAAATAAAGCAGATTCGCAATGCTTTTGGAAAATGAAACTACCATAAGACCTCCCACCACACACACCATGCAAACGCAGAATTGGAGGAGATTTCTTCTTATGACAGTCAAAAATGCTTACTATGCAAAATCATTCGATATTATTATCATTAGTGCATAGTGTAGAAAACCATTTCGAAAATATAATATTAATCTTAGCCAGCATACAATCATTTTTGTATGCCTACTATAGCTACTACGTTCAATAGCAGGTTACCGCCACATTCCATAGCAGGTAATACAACTAAAACCGTACAGGGTTCGTATTGTTTCTTTGGATTCCCAACAAATGGTCAGGCTAAGGAACTTCCTTACACCGAAATAGAAAACGCCTCTGGAAAGACGCCCCGGATCCTAACCGGATCTCTGCAAACACAAGGCCGACGCTACCTCACGCTTTAACCAAGCTGTAACTATGTAGCTAACACACGAGCTATGTCATCCCCCGATCGTTACCGACCTTTATCTGAGGATCCTCAATCAAAAGCAACAATCAAAAAGTATAATCAACATAGGTAAAATATCTGGGCTCCATACCATGATATCGCCTTTTATCCAGAAGGAAATGACATACCCTAGGGGCACTACCCCTAAAAACCTTTGCCGCAACATTCTTGTTTCGACATTACCGGGTTGTGAGGCTCGACGAAGTCTCGTCCACAAAGCCACGCTTTTCCACAAAGCCACGCTTCTTCACAAAGCAACGCTTTGATCAACAATTGATCAACAGCACTTCGTGTGCCACATTACCAAATTGGGAATGTATCACTAGTAACCATCAACTACATAACCTCTGAGCTCGTACGTCTCAGAGAAGGGTGTTAAGCTAAGAGAATAAATTCTCCGCCACCAACAGAAATGTATTTGATAGAAACCAGCTTTACATCTCAAAGTGTAACGTCAGACACACATCCATACAAGTCCATTCCGGGATCGAACGGAACCGAATGCACTTCCAAAGAAGCCCTTGCAATTCGGATATTCACTAATCACGTCCGGACTTCCCATCACAAAAAGAGTGATATAAATCTCCATACCGGAGCAACTCGGTGCAGAGACATTCGACAGGTTGTCCTTTCATTGTCGAAAATATCCGGTCTTCAACACCGGTCTTCAACACGATCCATATCGTCGTATCACTAATTCGGAATGGGTTATATGACACAAAGGTCTTTTCCTGGCTAACCCAAATAGTGCGCGTTTGTTTTAAAAACAAATCAAGTTCCATTTCAAAGGCAAATATTGATAGTCGGTTATTTAACTATCAACAACATTCACAACAATCAATCAATTTAAATAATTTTTCCCAAATTATTAAATTTCAAATCTCTTCGCGAGATACGGTTTAACACTTCAACCATTTGAAAACAATTTCAAATCACATTCATTTAAACCAATTATATAAATCCTTATCGATTTATTTCAAATTTACATCTCAAATCTGTAAATTTATTTCTACACTTCATCACTTTGAAAACCAATTTCAAATCATATTTTCCACACTTCAAAAATAAATTAATGTTTATTTTTAAAACAAATTCCCCTTTTCTTTATAAATTCCATTGTGAAATTAAATTTCCAAATATCCATTTTTAACTCCAAATCAACTTTCAAATTGATTTCCAAATTTGTTTCAAAACCCAAATTGATTTTCCAAACATTTATTTCAAACACCAAATCAATTACAAATTGATTTAAAAATTCATTTCAACACAAATCATTTTTTTTTCATTCAACATCAAATGAATTTTCATATCGATTTCACAAAGATTTATTTTCAAATACCAAATCAATTATAAATTGGTTTCTAGAAATTAATCACCTTTTAAATAAATTCATTTATCTCTCCCAAACCATTTAAAATTCCATTTTAAATAAATTCTTCAACTTTCAAATAATACTATTCAAAAATCTATTTATAAAAACCCTTTCCCATATTTTAGAAATAATTCGATAAGATTTCAAAAATCAACTTTATACTTTGAAATCCTTTCTTTTAAATTCAACCAATTCTTTTAAAAGAATTTACTTAAAATTTCATACTTTAATTTCAAAAATCAAATTTCATTCATTTCTGGTATCCAACGATACCAAAAATACATTCGGCTAAATTATAGCCTTCAACAAATTCAATTACAGATATAATCATTCACAGATTATAAATAAATTATCACACAGCGATTATAAATAATTCAACACACAACATTGAAATAAATTCAAATGTTTGAGGAATCCAGTTGGATCCCTCCAACCTGTTTCCCTACATCCACAGATGTTAGCACAATACCAATTTCACTTCAATGTGAAATTATCGCGGTATATGGGATTTATAAATATTATCCGCTATTATGCGGCGCAATAGGGTCTCATCCGCTATACAATGCGGGAAATCAACAACTCCAATATATACATATTCCAATATATATATATATTGCTACATGCATATATAATACCAATTCCACTTCAATGTGAAATTATCGCGGTATATGTTTTTAATAAATAACCTCCGCTTAATATACGGCGTATAGGGTCTATTTAACACAATAAATAGCAATTTATCAACTAATCACACAATCATCACTATCAACAATTATAAATCTAACTATTTAAAATTTAAATTGAAACAAAACATTCGATTGAGTGAGAAGTTCTCACCTTTGCTTTTAAAACAGTTGCAGCGTTTTATTTCGAATAAAATTAAACAGACATTTAATTTTATTCAAAATTTTCACTAGCTCCGATTGACTCCAAACCAGCTCCATTGCGAAGAGCTCGTCCATATGAAGCCAACGCAATTCGTTTCGTAATTTTTCGACCTCGTATGAAGAAGTTATAACATTTTGAAGTTAATACAAATTTTAAATACAAATTATTTACAACTTTTATTTTATTTTATACCCAAAACACATCTTCCGTTCATTTCCTATGCCCAGATCCAAGACACACGCACGTTCTTCCCCTTCCCAGTTTCACGTTCGAACATCGTAACCCATAGCCGCCATCAACCTGCAATTTTCGCAACCAATTCAAGCACCTTCATGTTAATCAAACGTTCCCACCTTGAAGCCCTACGCGAGCTCTACCTATAGGCGACACCACGTTGAACTCGGCCCTCCCTATGGCACGCAAAACGAGGACGAGTGGCACCACTTTGAACGTGGATTGCCGTTGATTCGCCTCACCAAATTCGATCATCACCGTTGATCAGCTAGATCTCCTTGCCCTCTTCGATGTTGTAGTTGATGACTTTGCGTAAATATCGACGGGATGAACGTGGGAGCTTCCTGGCCGTGGGTTTCAAAAATGGCGGCTACTGAATAAGGGTTAGGGTTTGGAGCAAATGAAGGGCAAGGGTTCCTTTTATAGAAATTCTCCCAAAAACACTATTCATCGAATTTTTTTCGAACACCAAATCTCGCGCGGTGACCAACATTTCTGGGTTTATCCCGCGTTCCGGACACAATGGAATAGGTTTCGGGAGCCAATTCGATCATCCGTGCGAGTTACGGAATTAAACGATCAATTTTAAATTAAATCGATTTAAACCGATTTCGATGCGTTTTCACTTGCCCCAGACAAACGGTAAATCCAATTGACACGAAATTTGAAACCATACAATATTATCACATTACGGATCCGATGAAACTAGTTTCGTCGAAATCCGAGACTATTTGAAAAATGACTATTTTAACTCGCCAAATTAATATTAAAACAATTTCGATGCGTTTGGATCTGCCACGGTCAAACGACAACTCCGATTGCTACGAAAATTGAAATCCGATAATAACAAACTATTACGGATCCAATGGAACTAGTTTCGTCCAATTTTGAGACTGTTCAAAAAATGGCTAATTTCACTAGTCGATTAAATATTAAAATATTCAATTTTCACAATTTAACTTTAAATTCAATTTTAAAAGTCCTATAACATCACTATAACTTCAATATGATTTAATATAACTTTATAAATCATTTTTAATCACATTTAATCCAGTTTTCAATTATTCCTGAATTTCAACTATTAAATTATCGATTTAATTACCCAATTAAATCCAGTTATTCGAAAAATAAATTATTCGACTTATTAATTCTACTTGTTAATATTTAAAATCAATTAAATATTACGAATTTCAATGACAGAAATTCTGGGTCGTTACATTCATATTTTGTTTAAATTGTTAAAATGTAGATATAAATATAACTTAAACTTATAGGTATTATAATGAATGTATCAAATACATTCAATTTTGTGAATTGTAAGCGAAGTATATAAGTGGTGTATGTGTGTGTATGTAAATGAACATGTATAAATGAATTTAGAGAGGGAAACCTTTTGTTTCCCTCTCTTATCCTATGCAATTAATAAAGAGAAGATATGACAATATACAAAGAGAGAGAAACCTTTCATTTCTCTCACACTTTAATTGTAATAATTGATGTATTAAATGACATTTATAACTTATCAACAAAATTTGCACACGTCTTGTTGTCCAAATTTTGGTTAAAGAAATATATGCATACATCTATAATAATAATTGTAGATACATACATACCTACATACATACATAAATACATACATAAATACATGCACACATGCTTGTGCGCATACGCAAATTTATATATATATATAATGAAAACCTATTGGAATTTTTAAATAATTTGAAATCTGAAATTAACATTAATGGGAATGATTTCAATTAAAGAAAGATTTGACATCAAAAGGTTACATTATTGTATAAAATCCTCTTAGAAATTTGAATTAAATTAAACATGTATATTTCCATATACATGGCTAATACATTTTTATAATTTAGATCTAAACAATGTAAAACGTTATAGCATATGATATATGTATATACACATTTATACAAATAAGTTTTGATTTTAAGGTTAACATTTTTCATTAAATGTTTAATATAGGAATAAAATAATACTTTAGATTTACACAAGACTTTAAATATAGAAAACTACGAAGAATTAGAATTTGCACTAAAGCCCATTTATTAATCTAAAGTCAATTATTTTATAAACATGGATTAAAACAATTATATTCAACTGTTTAGCATATGAAATTGAAGATTAATTTCAAAATCATTGACAATTTAACATATATACAGTCCATTTGCATTTAATTATGTAAATGTTATATAATTATATTTATAAAAAAACTCATTCTAAATTAGCTTTCAATTTCACAAAATTTCCAAAACAAGATAAAAGAAATTTGGACAAAGTAGGCATGTGCAAATTTGTGATAAGAATTTATAGATCTAAACACTATAAAGAATAATGACAAGTTATCAAAAGTAATATGGGATTCAAGACACATCAATTTATCATGAACATACAATAAAGGGAGATAATGAACAAACATAAGTCTAAATCAAAGCAATAAAGTGAACATGTTTTAATCTAAATAGACAAATGGGAGATTTAATTTACATGTGGAAAGATGAATAGTTAAAAGATGGGGTGAATCAAAGGAAATCTAATTATATCAATCATATATATACATATGTGAATTCAAATAACAAAATTACCTTTGGATGTAGCTAAATCATACCTTGAGGGGAAAGGTTTGATCTTATCTTATGACGGAGTAAAAGGTGAAAATGATAAGATCGTTTTAGAGGATGACACTTGGGATATGAGGTATTATTACTCTTATGATTCTATACACTTTGTGCTGAACATGGCATCTTTATTTTCTGGGTATTTGCAAGTCATGGGGCATGTTTTTGTTGTTGGCTGCAGTAGAGATGACGGGGATTAGCCCTCCCTTGTCTGTTAGTAGTTTAGGTGCTTTTGCCTAACTCATATTTTTTTCCTTTAGCTATTTTGGTGCCTATGTTAAACACCTGTTATTAAAGTTCATCAATAAAGTGGACGACCCACTTTAAAACTAGCTAGCTTTGCTTAAAAAATAAATCACCTTTTGAACATTGAATCAAAATCTCTAGATTCAAAAATCAACCTTTAGATTTTGCAAGGATCAAGAAGGATAAACCACTTTTAAAGAATAGATTTGATTTGTATTTGATTTTGGGAGTTTTTGAAGCCATAGGAGCTTTCATATTTTCGTCGATTAGAGAGGAAGGAGAGAACCAAAAATGTTATATAATGGAATGAATAGCCAAAAAGGTTATGGAAATAATGAAATAAAGAAGGCAATCAATGCTAATTAAAGAGTGACTTTTTCCCCTTCTTTATATTATTCTTTTCCCCTTATTTATTCTTTTGAAAACATATGCACTCTCTCTTATGTGGTCAGCCAAACATGGAGGAATTATGGGCCTCAAATGATCCCAAACGGACTTAGCATTTATTTCATTAAAATCCAATTCAAACAATCTATGGATATCGCATATTGATATGTGCATTTATAACTTTTATTTACGCACTTTATTAAATGATAATGTTATATTAACAAATAAATTAAATTTTAATAATTAATATTCCATAAATATTAAATAATTTAATTAATTTACAACGATTATAAATTAATTAAATCTTGTGGTGTATTCAAAGTATTCATCAGTACAGTTGTGTGACTCAACGATGTCAATTCAATCAGGGATTAAGATTGACTAATTTGAATATTAACGTTTACACATCACCTTAGCTAATGGTGTGATAATTTGGTTTAATTTATCACTTATACATCTTTTGGTAAAATCTAATTTTACTTATTTAAGTGTTATCTGGCAATGACAATTATTTACACTAATTCTCTTCGTCAAAACTATATCGCATTAGGACTTATGGAATTTTGTAATGGTAAAAATTCCAATATCATCCATATTCAACTCTATAGACCAAACAAAAAAAGAATGGTTCTACAATAATAGTTATTATCAACTGTACTACTCTTGCTAGAGACTTTGACTTTGAGTTGGCTTTTGTTGATTGTGATACTAACCTCATAAACTAAGGAGACAAATCCTCTCTTGAATTGTGTTTCACTTCCAATGCTCCACTGAACCCAACTATAGTCATTCGATGGATGTCACGCTACAGTTTAGTATAATCAAAGCGGAGTTTCCACATTGAAGATCAACTGTATTCTCAGTCAAGAGAGCTATGTAATTTTATCACATTGATATTTTCTATTTGAGCTTAGTTATACTAACCAACATAAAACTATCGAGTGAGTTATTCCATAGTTATCTAATAACTATCAGTATTTAACCCATTGGTGCCTCAACAATCACGAGTAATACACCATCCAATGTTTACAGAGCATTACGTACTCTAGTCTCAATAGATGTATCGATATCCAGTCTCGATACATCTTGACTAGGAATATTTAAAAAGTATGTTTAATTTCATTGTGATAAATTACTCATGATTACAACACCTTATAACTATTATCACAAAATATGTCATTTATGGATTTTCTATTAAATATACTTTTAATTAAATTAATTAATTAATATAACTCATTATACCAAGTGTATAATAGAAAGAAAATACTTTTTACTATGAACAATATTGGTTATCGAGTTAGATATATGTAACAAATTACATAATTGCCCTTAGGGCATACTCCTAACTCTATCAGGCTTGAGGTATGATATGAGCAAAGCACAAGCAAGAAGTTTTCAGCCCAATTTCCTTTTTCCTTGGTGATGCGCTTTGTTAATTTCGGTATGATGGTCTTGTTTACGGCCTCAACCTGCCCGTTTGCTTGTGGATTGGTGCTTAAGGAGAAAAAATTCTTAATCCCATTTTTCTGCATAAATCGTGAAATAAACTGCTCTCAAAGTGCATGACATTATCTATGATTATCTTCTTTGGGAGCTCGGAGTGACAAAAGAAGTTTTTGATCATAGCATTCAAAATTTTAGGCATGGTGACCCTAGTGAGGGGCTCCACCTCAACCCACTTCATGAAATATTCAATGGTGATAATGGTATGATTATATCCTCCCTTAGCATTAGGGAAATTCCCAATCAAGTCATCCCCTCAGCTGTCGGACGGCAAAGGAGACATCATGATAGTTAACAGTTTTGGGTAGGCCCTAGGGATCTTAGTGAACCGTTGACATCGGCGTATTTCTTGACGTAGTCCATCGCATCTTTGATCATGGTTTGCCAATAGTAACCTTATCGGGCGGCCTTTGTCCGTGGAACTTGGATAACACCACATCTCCTTTTATCCCGGTGTATTTCCAAGTTTCACACATGTTGCTAAGCCAAAACAACATAACCCTATAGTAGTAGAGCCCTACATTTGCAATTAAAGATGTGTGCTTTTGGTCTAAATCGTGCATGGCAATCTGGTTGTATCTGGAAGAGCCATCCATAAATGTAAGGAGCTCGTGCATGTTGTTCGCATCCACAAGTTGATCAATGTGGGGTAGTGGGAAACTATCTTTTATGCGTGCTTCGTTAAGGTTTAAGAAGTCAATGCATGTCCTTCATGCCCTATTTGGTTTGCGAACCAATACTCGATTGGCCACCTAGATTGAATATTCTACTAGACGAATGAAACCATTGGCAAAGAGCTTCCCTACCTCTTGTTTAAGCGCTTTATATCTTTCTGGGTTAAGAGGTCCTCTCTTTTGTAGGATCAAGTGATCGTTTGGGCAATGTTTATGGCATTACAGATGATAGGGGTCTATGCCGGTCATGTCATGGTTCCTCCAGGAAAACACATCTTTGCTTTGCTTCAGGAAGCATATCAACTGTTCCCTTATTTCTAGGCTTAGTTATGTTACGATCTAGGCGACCTTGTTAAGATCATCATCATCTAGTGATATTGCTTCGAGTGGAGTACTAGCCTACCGTCGAGGTTTGAGTCTCCGATACAGGGGTCGAGTAGGTCATCATCATTTTCTTCCATGCTGGTTTCCAGATCACATTAGTCCAACACGTGTATAATATACTTTATTATTTCCCCAGTTGTGACAAATGTCCATGCTTAAGCCTAGGAACTATGGTTGTCCCGACTCTCACAGATGAGCCCTCCACAATTGTTAAGGAAGGAGTTGTGTTGTATGTCATTCTCGCATGCCATCAGGGGTGAACATGCTCATTCTATGTTGTTATGAGCTCTTTTGCCATGTTCGGGCTTGCCAGGGAAAGATTACTTATTTCTTTCTGCTCCTGACCCGATAGGACATTGTCACTCTCTAATTGAGCAACAACTTCTAGTACATTTCATATTACTCGCCCATCTTATTACTTATTTCTTACTGAATTCTGACTCATGTCGTACCTTCCCTTTCAAATTTCTAAAAGTTGGTACTCTCTTCAAGAAAGTGCTTCAAAGTCTTCCGCTAAGGCGTCTAAGCTTCAAGAAGATATCTCAACTTGGAATAGCCAAATTACTTCCCTTTCTACTGCTAAAGATAATGCAGTGAAGGAACAAGAAAGATTAGGCATCTCTCTTGCTCAAGCGGAATCCATCATTTCCAAGGAGAGGCAAGCGAAACAAGTCCTAGCTGATGAGAATTTGGCTTTAAAAATGACTTTAAAAGAATTCGAGGAAGAGAAGGCTCGGATGGTTGCTAAACAATCTTCTCTCAAGAGGGAAGCTGGGAAAGAAGAAAAATTCTTTAACAATGGCCATTAATACCATTTCTAAAGCTAAGCAAAAGGTGTAGCAATTTTTTAGCACTTCCCTCAATGACATCATCGTGAATTCTTACGAGGACGCTCTTATACTTGCTTATTCTGACAACATTGAAAAGTGTCCTGACTTGAGCTTCCTTGCACTTGATCCTGCTCTAGTCAATAGATTTATGGATAAAATCAAAGAATGGAGCAAGGGATCGGAGTTCCTGAGAGAGACGAAATTGATGCTAAAAAACTTTTATCTTTCGAAGTCCCTTCCATAGAAAGAGATTCTGATTCTAATGAAGAAGATGATGAAGAATTCATTGTCGAGGAAGGTGGAAATGACGATGACAATGATTATGATAACCTTACAATGGGGATAAAGGTTAGGGTTCAGGCAGCGGCGGTGGTAATCAGGCAGGTTTTCATGGAGGAAAAGATGATGAAATTACTAGGGCTTCAGAAAAGTTAACCTCGATCCTAATGGCCATGAAGCAGGCTAGACTAAACTTCCTGAGCCTTTTGATCTCGACGAAGAAGCCACCAACATTGATGTTGGAGAACGGGGGGGGGGGGGGGCGGAAAGCAGGTCAGAATCAATATAGTCATATCTGACTTAATATACATAGCGGAACCAAAACAAGATAAAACTATAACTCCTAATTAGCTATCTGTCAGCCACTTGCTCGTCTCCGGGAGCTTTATTCGCCAAAATTTCTAAAACTTGAAAACCTTAACCCTCAGCCTACTCAAATCAATTTTGAGCACCCAGTAATTTAAGGGGAAACAAAAACTTCAAGTAAGACACAAAAGTCTGGTGTAGATAATACTGTTACATCTCAGTTTACTGATAATATATGAGACCACCCCGCTTGGCAAAACGGATTTCCCCTCACTAATATCCTCTTTAAAACATAAATTTTGCAAATCCTTTCCTACTACCAAACTAGTTAATCAAACTGATATAATAACGATAATAATAGCTAAGTCCGTTAAGCTATAATCAGGTAACTAATGAACTATCTGTTCACAAGTAATAAGTGGACTATGTGTACGAAAACTGGGCTGACTTCCTGCAAACTGGACAAACTGTCCGCAAACTGGACTAACTGTCCGAATCAAAATGGATATCTGTCCGAATCATTTTCTTAGGGTTAACTACCCTTCACCTTTTTTCTTGAAAACCTTTTCAAAATTATTTAACCTTTTAAATTATACTTATACAAGGAAAGTATATTCTTAGCTTTATTCTAAGCTACTTCGCCATGTTATATATACTTTACTCAAAATAACATTGATCAATTTAATAAGGATTAGCCATCCTTTCAAAACAAGTTAAAACCCTATTTTAAGCTTGAAAACACTTAGGCTACATTGCTTATTTAATACATTCGAAACCTTAGTTTAAAACCTTTAAACAACCCCTTCGAAACCCTTGAAAGTAACCCTTTCGAAACCACGTAAAACCCTTTAACTAATCTACGCCGAAAGGCCAAATCTTTCTTTTGGAAACCATTCAAATTCTTCCTTTCGAAAGCATAAAAACCTTTCCTTCGAAAGCCTTTAAAATCCTAAACATACTTCTTTTAAAAACTTTAAATATTGCCTTTCGAAAACATAGGAAAAACCTCTCCTTTCAACCCTTTTGAAACACTGGGGAACCACCCCTTTCAAACCATTCATTAAAACCTTTCGAAGGTGTCAAAACCTACCTTTCGAAAGCACTTGGGTTTAATTTGAAATATGTGGAAACCTTTCGAAACCATTCAAAAATCTACCCCTTAGAAACCTTTGAAAGTCATCTCAGTCGAAACCATTTGGATTATGCCTTCAAGTAGAGCAAAAGGATCAAAAACCCATTAAAGTCGGAAGCATCTATTTCGAAACTATTTAAAACTATCTCTTTCGGAACCGCTTGGGTTTTACGTCAATCATAGCAAAAGGGTCTTTAAAACATTTAAGTTAAAAGCATCTGTTTCGAAATCATTTCCTAAGCAAAAAAGTGATGGTGTCGAAACCATCCCTTCCAAAGCATTGTAGAAGTGGCCAAATTTTAGAAAACAAAAGTACCCCTTCGAAAACATCTAGGTCGAAAGGTAAAAAGGCGGCAGCAAAAGGTTTCGACTTAGTCGAAAGCAGTTGTTTAAAAATAGAGGTGCAATTTAATTGAAACCATTTCCTTAAAATCCATATGACTTAGTCGAATGCTAACTAAGTCGAAAGCTACTCAGTCGAAAGCAAGCAGGTGCATTTTTAATTTAAATGCAAAGTGATGCCTCAACCCCTTCGGAACCACTGGTTTTGACTCCATACCTTCCCCCTACATCCAATTCACTACGTACCAGTTCCCTGATACCATGTGCATTGGTTTTGACTCTGTTGAAGGCGAAGCTAAGGAGGCGGAACCTAGTGCCGAAAACATCGAAATAGTAAAAACAATGTAGCAAATAGTTCCTTTCACCTAACCTGCTTTACGAGTCAAATTTTGATTGGTTGCCTCTTTTCTTTACCAATAAAAATTGCTGCAATTTTCTGAACTAACTATTTGAATTATTTGCAAAAAGCCCCTTCTCCTTTTATAAATACATAACATATTTAAGTCCCATACCTCAAATAATTTTATATACCCATTAAAACACTTGGGAAAATTCTACAAAAATTCCAGAAAATCTCTTTTAATATGTTTTCCAACATATAAAAATTTCAGACCCAAACTTTTTATTATTTAATCGTAAATAATTTATAATCCAAATTAACATTTTCTTTACTAGAAAATTCATATAAATTCCACAAAAATTTATAAAATTATGAAAATTGAAACCCATCTCCAAAATAATATTTCCGGTCCTCAAAATTACGATATGGTACACAACACATCAATCAAAGAGGTAAAACATACAATCAAATAAGTCAGGATAAGTATCTCCAATCTTTCTCTCAATCTCCCAAGTACAGTCCCTGTCATCGTCGCTCCAGTGGACTTTGACTAATTTGACATTCTTGGTTCTAAGCCTCTTCTCATCTCTCGCAACAATACGTATAGGCTTCCTCACTATAGTCAAATCCGGTTCTACCACTAAGTCATCTAGCACAGTCGGTGCAAAAGTAGTCTCCGAGTCTCTAACACACTTTCTGAGATGATAAACATGGAAAACATCATGGACTCCTGCCAGAATTCTCGGTAACTCAACTCTATCTGCGAGTTTCCCGATCCTCTCAACAATAGGAAAAGGTCCAACGAATCTAAGTGCTAACTTTCCTGATTTCCCAAATCTAATCACACCCTTCATCGGTGACACTTTGAAGAAAACCTGGCCACCAACTGAGAACTCTAAACCTTCCCGTCTACTATTAGTGTAACTCTTCTGCCTAGACTAAGCCTCCTTCATTCTAGCCCAAATGACCTCAATCTTTTCTGTGGTTTCCCTAACCAAATCTGGATCAAGAACGAACCTATCCCTGATCCCTAACCAAAATACGTGAGATTTGCATGGCCTTCCATAAAAAGCTTCAAATAGAGCCATCCCAATACTAGTCCAATAACTAGTGTTATAGGAAAACTTGACTAAATGCAGATGGTCTTCCTATTATCCCCCGAAGTCCAATACACAAGCTCTTAACAAATCTTCCAAGATTTTGTTAACTCTTTCTGTTTCCCCATCTGCCTGCGGATGGTAAGCAGTACTCATCTTGAGCTTGGTTCCCAAAACTTCTTGCTGACTCTTCTAGAACTCGCTAGTGAATAAAGGATCTCTATCGCTTACTATACTACTAGGAATACCATGCGGTCTAATCACATTCTTCATAAACAACTTTGCCAAAAAAGGTGTCATTCTGATTGACTTAACTGGAATGAAATGGGCACTCTTTGTCAGTCTGTCCACTATGACCCATATACTATCATTTCCCCTGTTCGACCTTGGCAACCCGTCAATAAAATCCATGGAAATAGAATCCCATTTCCATACCGGAATATCCAATGGTTGTAGCAACCTACTTGGCTTTTGGTGTTCTGCCTTTGCCTCTTGGCAAATCAAGCACTCTATTACCCATAAGCCAATATCCCGCTTCATACCATCCCAGAAGAAACTCCTCTTCGTATCCTGATACATCTTAGTACCTCCCGGATGAATAGAGAACTTCGAACGATGGCATTCCTCAAAGACTTCCATCCTTATGATTCCTACACTTGAAACACATAATCTTCCTTTCTTTCCCAACCTTGCATTCTGGTCAAGACTAAAGTCTTTCAAGTCATCGCTCTCGGTTCCTTCTCTTAACTTTCTGATCCGTTTAGCTAATACCAGATCTTCTTCCTATTTAGAAGCAACCTTTTCGATCATCCCAGGTTGAACTTCCAAACAAGATAACACTACGGTTTCTCCGCTAGACCAGTCTCAGATCTTCACTGCACTCTGCTATCTGCTAATGCTTCTAATCTTTCCACTCAGCAATCATCGCTAATACTGCATTCTGATGTTTCCTGCTAAGTGCTTCTACAACCTTGTTGCCTTTCCCCGGTGTGTACTCGATTCCAAAATCATAAGCATCGATAAACTTTAACCACCTCTGCTTTCTCATGTTCAGCTCCTTCTGAGAGAACAAATACTTTAGCGACTTACGATCTGTATATTACTCAAACCTTTCTATCAAAAGGTAATGTCTCCACACCTTCAATGCAAAAATCACTGCTACCAATTCCAAATCATGCGTCGGATCCCTGACCTCATGCGGTCTAAGCTGTCTAGAAGCATAGGCAATCACTTTACCTCTCTGCATCAGCACAGCTCCTAATCCTGTTACACACGCATCTGTATAAACCACCAAATCCTGATTCCCTTCTGGAACAATCAACAAAGGTGCATGGGTCAATAAGTGTCTCAAATTCTAGAATGCTTCCTCACACTTATTGGTCCACACAAACTTCACATCCTTTCTCGTTATCTTGGTCATCGGTGTTGCTATCCGCGAAAAATCCTTAATGAACCTCCGATAATAACTAGCCAACCCAAGGAAACTCTTTATCTCCGTCACTGTTTCGGGTCTCTTCCAACTATTTCATCGCTTCAATCTTAGTCGGACCTACCGACAACCCTTTCTTTGAGATTACATGACCTAGAAACTTCGCTTCCTTCTTCCAGAAATGACACTTCGAAAACTTCGACTTCAGCTGATGCTGCCTCAGCGTCTCAAGCACCACTCTAAGATGAACTTCATGCTCCTTCTCATCCTTAGAGTATATCAGGATATCATCTATAAAAACCAATATGAACCTATCCAAGTACTCTCGGAAAATTGGTTCATCCAATCCATAAAGAAAGCTGGCACATTAGTCAGTCCGGATGGCATAACTAACCATTCGTACGACCCATATCTGGTCCTAAACGCCATCAAAGGTATACTATCCTCTGCTACTCTAAGCTGATGGAAACCTATTGCCAAATCCAACTGTGAGAATACCTTGGCTCCACTTAACTAGTCGAACAAATCGTCCATCCTCGGTAAAGGATATTGATTCTTTATCTTCCTCTCATTCAACTTACAATAATCGATACATAGACTTAACAATCCATCCGGCTTCTTAGCAAACACTATGGCTGCTCCCTAAGGCAAATTGCTCGGCCTGATGAAACTATTGCTATCTAAATCCACAAATTGCACCTTTAACTCCCTCATCTCTGTAGGGGTCATCCAGCTTGGCGGCATACTCACTGGTTCTGCTCCCGGAACCAAATCTATCCGAAACTCAATGGTTCGTTTCGATGGCAATCCAACTACAGGCTCAAAAACATCTACTAATTCTTTAACCACGATAACTCGATTCAGATCTTCTTAGAAATCCATAGCACCCAACAAAGCGTTCACCTTACTGTTAGAACCATCTATGGTATAAACTATCTGACCACTATAATCAGGGTGTCTAAGTGATAATTCCCTATCCTGGTAAAATATCCTAGCATCGTACCCACTTAACCACTCCATCCCAAGAATAATCCCGAACCCAAAAAATCAAACACATGAAAACTGCAAACAAAGGTATGACCTAATAAGTCAAACTCTAACTAGTCACATCTTAACCCTAAAGTTGCATACCCTCCTATTGGATTCGCAACCCATAAGGAAGTAACTAAAAATGTGGATTCTAGGTTAAGCTTACCTATCGAACATCGAGATATAAATGAATGGGATGCACCAGTATCAAATAGAATGCTAACAGACATACCATGAATCTAAAGCGTACCTCCTCAAACTGTCTTTCCTTTCTCATTAGCTGTTGGCTTCGAAGTAGCAGGCTCAAATACACCTTGCCTTTTCTATCCTTAGCAGGCTCCTTGCACTGATTCTTATAATGGCTAATCTGGTCATAATTGAAGCACCTGACATTCTTCTTCGCGGCTACCTCCTTTGTCTTTCCAGCACGACACTCATTAGCAAAGTGCCCCTTCTTGTCGCACTTAAAGCAAACAATCTCAGGCTTCCCTTTCTTAGCAGCTCCACCCTTCTGAGCACTCTTCTTAGGAAGAACTTCCTCTTCTGATTTTGCCCAACCTGGACCTCCTTAGCCTTACTCTTCTATAGAGAATCAAGAATCTCCTCATGCTTGTGCCTTAAAGTGAACGCAGGCTTTGTATGAGGTAATGTGCCTTAAAGTTGGTCAGGTATGGGTATGCTTCAGTGGATACAATAATGAAGAGAAATGAGAATTTTATCAAGGGGTTGAAGCCTGAGTTAGCTAGGGCTACATTACCTCATATTTTGCCCAACCGGGACTCCAGCATCCTCATTCTCTACTTGTGCCTACCACTCCAGCTACAATTCCAGCCTACATCATATTCACAAAAAACTGATACATAGCTCCCATGTCCACTTGCGGGACTCCAGCACCCTCATTCTCTACTTGTGCCTGACCTTGGGTCCTCCTAGTATTAGGTCTAGCATTCCCATCGGTGCCCTCCCCTCCTGGGTTAACTCTTCGTCTTCTACCATCCATATATGTGTTCAAACCTCATGAGATATAGAAAAGTAACCTAACAACCTTTCTCGTTAGCTTGGTCATCGATGTTGCTATCCGTGAAAAATCCTTAATGAACCTTCGATAATAACCAGCCAACCTAAGGAAACTCTTTTTCTCCATCACTGTCTCCGGTCTCTTCCAACTATTCACATCTTCAATCTTAGTCGGACCTACTGACAACCCTTTCTTTGAGACTACATGACCTAGAAACTTCACTTCCTTCTTCTAGAAATGACACTTCGAAAACTTCGCCTTCAGTTGATGTTGCCTCAACGTCTCAAGCACCAATCTAAGTTGAACTTCATGATCCTTCTCATCCTTAGAGTATATTAAGATATCATCTATAAAAACCAATATCTGGTGAATGGCATAACTAACCATTCGTACGACCCATATCTGGTGCTAAACGCCGTCAAAGGTATACTATCCTCTACTACTCTGGGCTGATGGAAACCTATTGCCAAATCCACTTGTGAGAATACCTTGGCTCCACTCAACTGGTCGAACAAATCGTCAATCCTTGGTAATTGATATCAATTCTTTATCGTGCTCTCATTCAACATACGATAATCGATACATAGCCTTAACAATCCATCCGGCTTCTTAGCAAACACTACGGGTGCTCCCCAAGGTGAATTACTTGGCCTGATGAAATCTTTCCTTCTAAATCCACCAATTGCACCTTCAACTCCCTCATCCCTGTAGGGGTCATCTTGCTTGGCGGCCTACTCACTAGTTCTGCTCCCGAAACCAGTCTATCTGAAACTCAATGGCCCGTTTCGGTGGCAATACGACTACAGGCTCAAAAACATCCGCTAATTCTTTAACCACGAAAACTCGATTCAGCTCACTACAACAAACAGTACCTTTAACAGCGTTTCAAAAACGCTATAAAAGCTATTAAAAACGTTTTTACATACGTTGTATATTGACATGCAATTATACATCAGAGATATACAATGACAAGGAATAAACACTGTTAAATGTCCTTTTTTACAGCGTTTCCCTGGTGTCATGAAATCATTTAACAGCGTTTGGTCTAATTTAACGACATTTTTAAAAAATGCTATTAAAACAATTCAACGGCATTTTTAAAACGTTGTTAAAACATTCAACGACGTTTAAAAAAGCCGTGGAATGTTTTAACAGCGTTTTAAAAACGCCGTTAAATTGTATTTGGTTATGTTTTTAGACACAATTTAACGACATTTTTAAAACGCTGTTAAAACATTAAACGATGTTTAAAAAACACCGTTAAATTGTATACAAAGCTAAGTCAATTAGGCTTTTTTTTACTTTTCTGTAAATTCCATTTCAGTAAACATCAGTCAAAATGTGTATATATAACACATTTCAAAATTAGCATATTATATCAATACCACATTTCAAAATCGACATATTGTATCAATACCACATTTTGGACACATATTTGATAACCAACGTATGAAATTTCATAATCAAAATTCACAATATTCTTACACCAAACATAAATAGTTCATCATCAATAGTTCATAAACAAAATATAGAACAAGTAGCAATAGCAAAACAAAAGCAAGTAGTACATACGTTAAAACCAAAAAGTAGTTCTAGCAGCAAAATAACTTCGATCCATAACTCGTTGCAACCTTTTTTGCATCATAGTCATCTATCTACCTATAAAGAAAAAGTAATGCTTGAGAATCAATTAATCAAAGAAGTGTACACAAAGTTAAATCAGATTCATAATTTAAACACTAAATATTCATCACACTATTTCATTAGGCGATTGACTAATACAAAGTATACATCATGCCATAAAATCAAGTAGCACTTACAAGTGAAGTAGAGTAAAAAATAATAAACGAACTCGGTAATTTACTTGGAGTAAAATCAAGCTGCATATTATCGACGTATGAAGTGGTCTGTTTACAAATCACGTAAACTAGTCGTTCATGTTGTTAACTAAGTGGTCCTCTCAGTATACCAATAGAGGTGTAGTCAGTTTTCAAAAATTAGACTCGGTTTTTAAGTTGGACTCGGTTCTTGAAACTGAGACTCGGTTAAATTGAGTCTCAGTTGAAACTAAGACTCGGCTAAACCGAGTCTTAGTTTAACTAATACTCAATTAACTGAGTCTCCACTGAAACTGAGTTCAGCTAAACCATGTCTCAGTTTAACTGAGGCTCAACTAAGTTTGAGACACAGTCAGCAGATACTCAGTTAACTGAGTCTCAGTTAAACTGACACTTAACTGAGTCTGAGACTCAGTTAACCAAGTCTGCTTCTTTGAAAAAAAATTGGTACCCAGATTAACTAATTCCCAAACACCTCACAAGACTGTGGTTCAAGCGTTCAGTAACAACCCTTGAATCCAGTGTAGCTACATATTGTATCGCATGATAACATGACTAGAAAGTGAAGTACAGATGTTCACAAGTCACCAACATTGCACCTAACTGAACCACATTTCCTAAAAGTAATTGGCTGTTTAAGAGAAAGAAAAAAGGTCGCAGATTATAATATTTCCAAACATACAAGGTTAAACATACTTATTCACTGGAGTCTATACAGGTTCAGCGTTCACTGGATTAAATCTATAATGACTTCTATGCTAACATTCACCAGGTATATCACTATTATAATATAGCAGAACCAGAATCATATTGTGCAATGCTCAACATCAGATGCGTATGTATGGTTGCTCATCACATTTGAAATGTTTTATAATGTTACGTTCTTGTAATATTTACTTGTAATTACCTTCAGGTAACGATACACCTCAGAACCCATTTTTGGAGCTTCCTCAAAGGTATCTACACCTCTGGGAAGTATCATGATTTCCTAGAGAATATCATTGACATTATTATTTAGTTAATTATATCATAATATGATAAGTTAACAAAAATATCAAACAACTTTAGCCGAAGGGATCATATAATTAGGTATTTCGATATAAAAAAAGATAAAATTAGCTCTGCACAAAATAGTATAATACTATTAATTAGCTAAAAACATAATAAATAAAGGGTAAAAAGGGTAGTTAGCCTTGAAAGTATCCACAACTCTTCAGATTTACTAATCTATGATACATATGCACTAGAAACTTCCTTAGTGACCATGTCAAGCCATTACATAGTAGCACGATTCTTTTTAGCATTTATGTTTTAGCAGTACTAATAAGCATTCAAATGTGTTTTACATTTACCAATCCTGTCATCACTAAAGCATAGTGTTAAGCACTGGAGTTCGAAAAAAACTCAAGGCGTCGAGGTGAGACAAAGCATTAGGAGACACCATTAAAAACTAGGCGCTCGGCTAATTAAATAGAGTTTAGACAGAGTACAGGCACAAGTTCCCATTTACATGTTTTTACATCAGTTTTAGTGTGTTTCATATGTGTTTATATAAAATATATGATTTATTTCTACATATTAGGTTGTGACCGCTAACTTAACTTAGAAACACTAACCAGAGCTAATTGTTGATTACTCCAACAAAAAAGAGCAATGCATAAATGTTTCATTACCTAGGCTTGCATCGGAGTTACATGTGCATTTACAAAAAAAATGATGTCTATTGACCAGTTGAAAATTGCAATTCCAGAGTTTAGAGAACCAATAAATAACCAATAATCATGCTGCTAATTATTCCAACAAATAAAAATGTAGCAATTTTATTGCTCGAGTAATTAGTTGGATCCACTTATCCATTATGCAAAATTCAAAAGGGATGTCAAAGATTGACACTCAAAATTGTTTGAGCAATTGACCCATGACTGTATTGTAATATAATTACCGAAACTCATGAACTTATTGTGCAGCGATTATTTAGACAAATTAGTACTTGCCATGTCACTATTTAAATATTGTCCATCACAACTAATATCTTGTTATGAAAAACTAGTAAAACAAAACATAAAATTTGGTTGGAATCCCTTTTTTCATGTATCGACCAAGATATTGATATCTAGGCCGATATTTAGGCCAAGGTCAAATTTTGGACCTCAGCCAATTTGTAAGTTTTATGTACCGACCTGAATTTTGACCAAAGTTAAATTTGTGTGATCAATACCAAAATAAAAATTTATATCTACACAAGAACAATCGAAATGGAGGTTTTTGATGTGAATGGAAATAATGGTGCAAGTAGATTTGCCATCAGATGCATGAAGCTCAAGATATGATGGTTGCATCGATATCGAGGCCAATGATTTTGGGAATTGTGCACAAACTTGTCGAGCAAGGCCACACTGTAAGGACTCTTTAGGAAAAATAGAAGAGGAAACTGAATTTCATTTTAGTAGGAAAAGAAATTTTAATTCCAGAGCCAAAATTTCATAGGGTTGTAAATACCACATTCCTATTTATCTTATTTGGCATTCAAAAGAAAGAAGAAAATTTACATAAAGAGAAAAAGAAAAGGAAACAATTCAAACCTTATATTGGTTAACAAAAATCGGCAAATAAATCTCTCACTCGATCCCTTTCATCAATGATTAGTTTTATTGATTCCTTTTCTGCTAATTTACTTTGTTTCATACTGAAATGTAAATGATACAAATTTTACTTTACCTTGAAAATAATTTTTTATGGCAATATTTGTGAATCTCGCTTCATAAGCAAATCAATTTTAGACATAACATATACTCTAATATAGTACCGATATATTTGTGATCGGAGATGTAAATCTAAGATGGATGTTTGAGATGAACACATCTTGTCCAAGATCTCTTCTAATAAAGATCGGATCTCTAAAATCTCCAAGACGAGACACGATCAAAATCCGAGGGTTAAAACCGTGGGTAGTGTCAATTGTCAAATGGACTATTAAGAGTGGATTGGCAATTAAATTATTAATTCATAAATAGGCAACTGATCTAGGCTAATGAGTTCAACATCAAAGCTAGGTTTGAAAGAATGCACAATAGTAGTTGCAAAACACTAAACTTAAATAAAATATATGCAAATTTACAAATATATGTTTTTTTGTTGAAATGCTAGTAGTTGAGGCAGTTACGTGCTACACTGAACAACAAAATAAATGTTTTCTCTAATTTGATTATTGTTGAGAAAGGTTCACAAGGCTAAAATGATGGGGTTGTTACATCTTTAGACCATAACGCAACAAGCGGAAATTTATACCTCTTGGTTTTATAAAGTGGTTTAGCGGCTATCATACCTGAAGGGCCAGATTATTTCCAACATGTTTTCCTCCACTGACTATTGTGATGGCAGGAACAAGAAGGACTGGTTTGTATTTACCAAATAGATCTGAAATATGTTTATACAATTGGACCTGCAATTATTGGATATTTCACATCATCAGTTGCATGCAAGCTAGAAAATTGTGTTACTCAAAGATACGGTGACATTTACCTCTTTTTTAGCAGCACCAGCTTTACAGATAGCAATTGATACAACCAACATAGCATTTGCTCCAAGTTCTCCCTGTAAGACACCACACAGACATGAGAATTACATCAATCCTTATATAAGGCCTTAAATTTATTTTTAGATTATGGTTTATCTTTATATAATTTATAAATAAATAAAATATTAATTACATTGAACATGTGATCATTCAACAATATTATCGTTTCTGTTTGATAGACTATTATTGTTTAGTACTTTAACAAACAACTGCCTTCCAACAAGAAAAGGTATAAATACGAAATTAGAGAATTGTTACGATATACTATCCTCTTTGATCAGAAGATAGTGGAAGAAAAAGCAGTCGCTTATGGGATAGAAAATGTGGGATAATATATTAACATGGACAATGTGTTTAACAGTAAGCATGAAGGATATAATGCAAAGGATCAGTGTCCTTCTATCAAAGACTTTTAAACTTACTTCCTGTGTATGGATCAAGGTTTAAAATCTCATATTTCAGTCCTGTCTCGTCTTGGGAATTTTACAAACAATATCTCATATTGAACGAGATCTCAAGCGAGATGAATGTATCTCGAGTGTATATCTGTTAACGCTAAAAAGTGAACGCTAACACCTGGTGTGTGTAGTTGAATTGTGAAAGCACCACCCGTGTGACGGGAACAAGAAGTAAGCAGTAAAATAGCGAAAAAGTGGTAAAAGACAGCAGTTTATAGTGGTTCGGCTTGAGATCGAGCCTACATCCACTTTGAATCTCTTTATTACTAAATCCGGTTACAAGACGATACAATACACTTATGAAAACAATACAATTTGATCACAAAGACAATCTCGACTACTAGCTCAAACTTCGATGATGAAATTCGATGAATCCGTGTTGGATGTAGGAAATTCCTCTCGAAGCTTGTTGTAGTGCCTCGAATGTTTGAAGATCTTCAATTGTCGAATGAGTTGAGAGTTCGGCAGAGTAACGACGCTTTGAGAAATGATCGGCCAAAAAGTCCCCTACTTGTTGGAGTTTGGGGGGTATTTATAGGAATTGAATTCTGGACAGAAGTTTTCCAAGTCTTAGGTCGCGTACGACCTAAGTTAGGTCGTAGGTCGCGAACGACCTAAGCTAAATCGTAGTCCACTAACGACTTAAGAAGCAGGCTGATGAATTTGCACTTGGATTTATCTAAAGTGGTAAGTCACAGGCGAGTTAAGGAGGGTACTAGGTCGTTGGCGACTTATAGGAATGATTCAGTGCGAAACTTAACCCCAAAGTCTTAGGTCGCGTACGACCTAAGTTAGGTCGCAGGTCGCGAGCGACTTAGGAAGTTAGCCTGATGTAGTTATTCTCGGTCTTCTCTGGATAAGGTGGCAAGTAGTAGGTCGTGTGCGACCTAAGGTAGGTCGTAGGTCGTGAGCGACCTAAGGAACAGTTGCTGAGATGTTAGGTCGCTAGGTCGCAGCTTTTCATAAGTCGCAGAAACCTTTAGTAGTTAGGTCGTGAAGTCTGGAGCCACTAGGTCGCTGACTCTCTTAGGTCGTAGAGAAGTTAGGTCGTAGATACCTTTAGATCGTGAAGTCCTTTAGGTCGCAGCTTCCTTTAGGTCGCAACTTCCCTTAGGTCGCAACTTCCCTTAGGTAGCAGCTTCCTTTAGGTCGCAACTTCCCTTAGGTCGCAGCTTCCCTTAGGTCGCAGCTTCCCTTAGGTTGCAGCTTCCCTTAGGTCGCAACTTCCCTTAGGTCGCAGCTTCCTTTAGGTCGTTGAATATTTTAGGTCGCAAAGTCCCTTCAGCAGTTAGGTCGCGAAGTCCTTTCAGCAGTTAGGTCGCGAAGTCCTTTCAGCAGTTAGGTCGCGAAGTTCTTAGGTCGTGACATTTCTTAGGTCGCGACATTCTTTAGGTCGTGAGGTTTCTTAGGTCGCAGAGTTTTAGGTCGGTACTAAAATATGAGTTAACATTTGCCCCTCGAAGTGCAGGCCTATGCCATAGGTCGTGTGCTTCGACTTAACCTTCTTAGGTCGTGAACGACCTAAAACTCGTGATAAATCGTATGCCTGCTCGCCTTCCTCCCTTAGTCTCATATAAATAAGTTAGGTCGCTCCTTCATCCCCATCTTACTGCTCTGAAATTCCATTGCCCTTGACAAAATTTTCAATTTTCCGAAGGCGAATTCAATCCAGCCAATCATCGATTCATTCCCATCAGCATATTACGTAAGTGGATCAATCTCTACTCCTCCATAATCGCTGCTTGATCGTGAATCCTCGTTTTCCGGCCTAAGTTTAATTTCATGCGCCATGCTTCATTTTTTGAATGGTGGTTTCGATCGATTTATGATTGTTGTTTGATATGTTGTGGTGATTCATGATCGCATGGAAATTTTCACAATGGATCGGTGGGATTCACAATCGATTTGCTGGTCGATTTGGTGGCATGTGGAGATGGAACGAAGAGGACGACGAATTCTTTTATAATGGCGGTATTGGGTTATCGGATCCAGTAAGGTGTTGTGTGGAGAGGAAGTCAGCGACCTACTAGATTTGGGCGACCTGAAAGTTAGGTCGCACTGGGATTCTTGGCGACCTAAGCCTTGCGATCTAAGAACATCTGCGACTTAAACGAAACCGAACAACCCTTTTTTGCGACCTAAAGAGTTTCCGACCTATGATAAGTCGTGTGCAACCTAGGACTTGAACCAAACATGTACTGCCTTGAAGATGCTTCGACCTATGATAGGTCGCTGCACGACCTAGGACTTGAACCAAACCTGCACTTCCTTGAACGTCTTGATTCGCACAGTACAACCTAAAAAGGCTTCGACCTATGATAGGTCGCTGAACGACTTAGGACTTAGAGAAATTTGACTAGAAGTTGACTGAGCTTTCAAATGTGAATTGTGTTGTATTTCTTTTCAATTTGTCTTGACTTTAATGCTAATAACCTGTTTAAAAACAACATTTGCAAAAAACGGGACAAATATACTGCCATTGACTGCCCACATCGGATGACAGATTAGTTGATAGTGAATAATTAAATTAAATGAATTCTGCGGATAAAATGCTGTGAAATGACAAATTGTATTGAAACAAAGCTGAAATAATCAACCTAAGTTGACTTGTTTGCGTCAACACAACATTGTATTTGAACTTGAAATAACAAGCCTCGAAATTTTATAATCGACAAATGTCAACTATCTCAATTTCAATTATGCTTGCTTGTTATCATTGTAGTTCTGCACAACACTTCACACTTTTTTAGGAAACGTGCACCTTCATATTTAAATATCCAGCTGATTGTGTAGAATGACATCTCAACAAGAAGATTCAGGACCAGTCGGAGAAGCTTTCCCAATAGCCAACCCACTGATCGATCCACCGAAGAGAACTCCGACTACTCTGAGCCATAAAGTTTTTAGACAACTATGTATCCAATTCGGTATTGCTGAATCAGATGCTATATTCCCTGGAGCAAGCGACACAGCTGACAGGCCACCCCTCGGTTTTGTCGCAGTGAACCGCCAGATGTGTTTAAGCGGAGCTATTCGGCCTTTCAACGAATTTCTTCGTGAACTCTTTCTTCGATTAGCTATCTCGCCCTTCCAGCTACACCCCAACGGTTACGCTGTTCTGATGGGGTTATGTGTTCTGTTTAGGAGGACGCTTGACCGTCTCCCAAGCTTTGACGAAATTTGCTACTTATGCACTTTTTCAAAGAACAAAGACCATCCTTCAATCGTGCTCGTAAGAGGTGCCAGAAATCGGAAATTGATTTTGGATTTGCCCGAAAGCGCTCACGGATTTCTGAGTCAATTTTTCTTTGTCCGATGTCCTCCAGGATTCTACGCTGTTTGGAGAGTCGGAAGTAAGATTGTCTTTTGCCGTTCATCTCATGAGTTTTTCGAAACCCGAATTATCAAATGCTTAACTTCATTCTTTTTCTTCTTCTAGCACTTCCTCCTCCGCTCAGAAATCCCAGCCTCAAGTCAATCCTTGAATCCTTAAATGCTGTGGCGGCAGAAGAAAGAAGCGCCAAATTTTTGTTGAAAGACGAATTTTTGCATCAGTATGGACTTTTACACTCTTCCCGATCTACCCAGCCTTATGAAGTTCCCAATTCTCCAGTAAAAACATCGGATGCCCCAGTCCATGCTGAAGAAATTTCACCGAAAGGACTTACCATTGAGACTTCATTGGTAAAGTGTTCTACTCCTACCGACATTGTGGGGTCATCGAACAAATTAGCACTCTCTCCCGTTATTGAAGAAGAAGAAACTTCTCAACATTTCGAGAAAGTTGATGATAAAGGAGTCGAGAAAGAAAGCCCCACAAAACACGATGGTGACGATACCTTTGATGGGTTGAGTGATCTGATGATCACTTCATAGGAACTTTTCAAAGATGATATAACTAAAGCTACATCTCCTGTGACTGAAGCAACATCTACTTTGCAGAAAACTTCGACGACTCAAAAATCAACTCCCGCTTCTCAATCTGTTATCACTCCCCAACCAAAGAGTGGTTTGTAGTTTGACACGCGTAGTTTGCACATCACACACATTTAGGATGCTTAGCACTTATACGCACTTTGCTTCTTCAATTTGGAGATTTCTAAGACTTGTCTTTTTTTTTCAATTTCAGGTTCTACAATGGGGCGAAGTGGCTCATATTTCGACAACTTTCGGCGCTATGGAGGGCGCGATTTTTACGATTCCGGACGTTATCTCCCCACTCGCAAAGAATCTGACGAAGAGCGAGCAATTAGAAAAACTCAAGAGAGACGAGCTTATGAGGAGCAACAGAGAAGAAGGGACGATGAATTCCATAAAAGGGAATATCATGATGATAAAGGGAAAAGCCATGCTGCTGAAAACCCGAGTAAACGGGTTAGACTTGATGAAACGGACGCATCTGCAATTTCTGGAAAAACTGACGCTCCTATCTCTTCTAATATCCCGTCTAGCTCTCCTCCTTTAAAGAAATCTGATATCCAAGCGATTATCAACAGACCCCAGTATCAGGTTAAAGATGGCCCTCCAACGCTTCAAAGCCGATTTCCGAATTGGTGCTTAAAAGGAGTGCGCTTTGATTTAGATCTAGTTCCGATCGACAAACAAGCCATGCTCAGAAATCATGATGTAGTTAGGCTTGATATTGATAGGATGTCGTGATGGAAAAAGCTTGTTGATGAACTCCAAAGAGTCAACTATATGAATCTCGAAAACATGCTGACTCTGGAGAACGATAAGACTGAATGGGATAAAATCTACAAGCAGCACGATGCGGAGATGACGAGCATCACGGATGACAACGCAAGGCTTGAATCTGAAGTCAAGCGACTTAAAGAAGATCTCACCTCTTCTTCTGCATCGCATACTCAAAAAGAAGAAGTCTTTCAGAAGCAAGTGCGAGATGCACATGCTGCGCAAAAAGATGCCGAGATGAAGCTTGCAGCCGAGCAGCACATTACTGAGAAATACCGCAAAGAAAATGCTGAGCTGCAGGGTACAACTATTTCCCAAAACGCGGAGATTGAGATGTTAAAAGCTCAACTTCTTAAAGTTGAGAAAGAGCGCGACGATGCAGTTGCTGGGCAGGTTGCAGCTGAAGAATCTCATAAAGCAACTAAAGCCATTATTGACTCTACTTTATTCGACTTTTACATCCACATCGTTTTAGGGCGTGGTAGTCTCTCATTCTTGGGACCAAAATATGAGATCACCCTAGCTAAAGTATGGGAGGCTGCGATCGATATGCTCGGGGGAGCCGGCTACAATGAGACGGCGCTTGAGGCAATTTATCTTGATGATGATGCTCGCGCCGCTCTTGCTAGAGGAAAAGAACAACTTGCTGAGGCTAGAGCTGGAACAGTTGCAGAAGAGCATCCAGAAAAGAAAATATCTTTAATTGCCCCTGTCCATACTTCGATTTCGACTGACGTTGATATCGTTGGTTCCAGCTCCCACTCTCCTCTTCTTGCAAAAGACGTTGAGGGTAAGCCCGTTACTACCGAGTCTCCCCTTACCCAAATCGAAGAGAAGAGCCAAGAAGACACTGAGGCTGATAAATTTGAAATTGATTTGGCAAAACCGACTTCTCCAGGTAACTTCGATTCAGATCTGGCTCAAGTGGATTATTCATTTGATTCAATTGACTTGGATGAATTTCTCGCTTATTACTTAAGTCCTGGTGATCCGATATCTTCTCTTTTCTTGGAGAATATTAATTTTGACTTCTTTTCTTCTGTAGCGGAAGCACCGAGCACTGTGCACTCTTCCCCCTTCCAACTATTCCTCCTCCATCTCTTCAAGTCACTCCTGCTTCTCAACCAGGGTCGTAGGAAGAACAGATAGAAGATCTCCAAGGCTTGGAGGATCCACTCGCTTCTCAAGAACAAAAAGGGGAAAGGGACGGAGGACAGTGAGAAGACTCCGGAGCAGTCATTTAATGAAAATACAAAACTTTCCAAGCTGCTGACTCTGGGAAGTGAATCTTCTTCAAAGAGGAAAGGAAAACGTACACTAAAGAAGAAGAAGAGAAGTGCTTCAACTGGGGAAGACAAAATAGAAGAAGACCCAATCACTCCTCCTTCTCCATCCCGCCCACATCGGATTCCGAAATTAACTATTAGGCCAGGCAAAGGCTCCAAAGGTAGCGGGAAAAAGGAATGACAAGCTGGATTTTCTACTTCTTATTTTGCTTTTTGCATGTATCGATCGGAGATTGTGCGGGTACCGGTCCCCGCTTCTTTTTGTAATCTGCACAATGTAAAAAAAATTCATAGTATTGAATAAAATAGCTATTTTACTTGTACAAATTCTTGTGTATGTGAGAATGCATCTGTTTCTCATTTTTAGTGTAGAATAAATGATTCTTTTTACTTGTATAAACTTTTTGTCTGTGTTTGAGAATGCATTTATTCCACATCTACTTTTCATGATATTGCAATGAACTTGCGGTATGTTGCTTGCATATTCCTTTTATTAATTTAACTGAATTGTATAGTGTTGCCCCCATACCACAAGTGCATTGCAACATTTCTAGCTTTTACAAGACTGATACTCTTATCTCAGAGAATAACTATTCCACTTTTAAGGGAAGAATCATTCTGCTTTTAATAGATCATATCTCGTCTTTGGAGAAATTTTTACTTTCTCTTTCTTCCTTGAAGAACACTTCAACTTTCAGAGATGATCACTTTTATTTGTTAAAAAGTGGATTTTCCTACGCAGTGAAATGAGCTTCTGAAGAAGGTTTTGACTTTGTGCACCAGTAAAGGGCTTATTTTTAGTACTTCGAGCACGGTGAAGTGTGCCTCCGAAGAGGTCTTTTTGTAGCATTTCAACTTTTTAGGAAGAACTTTTTGAGATGAATAAGTTAACCTTCCTTTGAGAGTTGAAATGTGCTTCCGGAGAAGGCTTTTTTGTTTGAGTATTCTATTTTGGGACATGCCTCCGGAGAGGGCTCCTCTTAAAGAGTTGTGCCTCCGAAGAGGGCTTGTGCCTCCGAAGAGGGCTTGTGCCTCCAAAGAGGGCTTGCGGTGCCTCGGGAGAGGGCTTTTTCCTCCGAAGAGGGCATGTGCCTCCGAAGAGGGCTTGTGGTGCCTCGGGAGAGGGCTTTCGCCTCCGAAGAGGGCGTGTGCCTCCGAAGAGGGCTTGTGGTGCCTCGGGAGAGGGCTTTCGCCTCCGTAGAGGGCGTGTGCCTCCGAAGAGGGCTTGTGCCTCTGAAGAGGGCTTTTTGATTGCCTGGAAGTTACTTTCTCATGGTTGGATGGATCCACGGGGTGGACGCAAGTTGTTTAATTTGATGTTCGTTTGCACAAACGATCGCAATCAATTAACAAGGGCCCTGTTCCTTCAGCTTGGGAAGGTGCCCCTTCGGTGGTTCCACCAATCTTTTTTGATTGAGAGAATCACTTTCATTTTTTAGCGTGCCTCGTTAGAGGGCTTTGTTGACCTTTGGGAAGGAGCATCGGTTGGTTGGTGTGCCAGGAAGGTTGCGTCTCAGGGGCGAGTAGATCCACGAGACGGACGCAAGCTGCCTGATCGGATGCATCACGATCAGTTAGTAAGGGCCCTGTTCCTTCTGCTTGGGAAGGTGTCCCTTCGGTGGTTCTACCGGCCCTTTTATTGAGAGGCATACCTCCTTTTGGCTGCTTCTGTGTTTGCTTGGCCATGTTTTCTCATCATCTGCTCATTAGCGATCTTTTATTATCATTTCCCAGCGCATCTTCTTTCCTTTTGCAAGTAAATTGCCTTATTCGAAGAAGTGGACTTCACTGTTGAATAACTTCACGGGACAAACGCGAGTTACCTAGTTGGATGTCTGTTCATATCGACAATCACAACCAGTTAACAAAGGCTTGCCACAGTGGAGTTGCCAACATTTTATGTGAAGTTCTTCTTGTATAGGATTTCAATTTGGAATTTTTGTCGCTTGGTATTTGCTTAATATGTGATTTATAGAGGTCGCTTGGCTTTGTGATGAGCAAGCCTTGTTTTAATGTCCTGCAATTTTGAATCGACATTTTAGCAATACATTTAAAGTATTTACATATCGAAATGAAATAGGCATTATGAGATAGTAAGGAACACAAGATTTATAGTGGTTCGGCCAAGAATCGGGCCTACATCCACTTTATAGCTTTTATTAACTTGCACTGATTTACAATGTCTTTCAATACAACTGATACATTCATCACTATTTTACAATTTTGAGCAAAGCTTTTTTCAAGTAAAATAAGGACATAAGTGGTTGCTGTTCCAGGCTCTTGGAATTGGATCTCCTTCAACAGTTATGAGTTTGAAAGTGCCATCAAGAAGTTTACTGCCTATGGCATATGGTCCTTCCCAGTTTGGCCCAAACACACCAGTTGCTGTCATGATCCTTTTCAAAACTAAGTCTCCGACCTCAAAGCTGCGTTGGCGAACTTTAGAGTTGAAGTGCCTGGCTATCCTTTGCTGATAAGCTGAAACTCTGAGCCTAGCTTCTTCTCTTTTTTCATCAAGAAAATCAAGTGCTTCAAGTTGCAGCTTTTCATTTTCAGCTTCATTGAAATGAATTCTCCTGTGTGAAGGAACTTCTACTTCCACTGGAATCATTGCTTCTGATCCGTATGCCAGTGAAAATGGAGTGTGCCCAGTCGCAGTTTTGTGAGTAGTTCTGTATGCCCATAGTGCTAATGGAAGCTTATCGACCCAACCGCCTTTTGCTTTTTCGAGTTGCTTTTTGATGGTTGACTTGATAATTTTGTTCACTGCTTCCACTTGCCCGTTTGCCTGCGGATGAGCCACTGCTGAGAAGCTTTTTCGAATTCTGAACCGTTTGCAAAAATCCTGGAATTCTTCACTTTCAAACTGAGTGCCGTTGTCTATGATTATCTTCTGCGGCACACCATACCTACAAATGATATTTTTAGATACAAAATTTATCATCTTTTTAGAGGTAATGGTGGCCAAAGGTTCTGCTTCAGCCCACTTAGTGAAATAATCAACGGCAACAATAGCATATTTGATTCCTGATTTAGCGATCGGTAGTGGTCCAATCAAGTCTATTCCCCAAATGGCGAACGACCACGGGCTAACCATTTGTGTGAGCTCGGTGGAAGGCGCTTTTGGGATTTTTGTGAATCTTTGACATTTGTCTCACTTCCTGGAGTAGATAGCAGCATCTCAATTAATATCCGGCCAGAAATATCCATATCGGAGAACTTTCTTGGCTAGGGTTTGACCACCTGAATGATCCCCGCATTCTCCTCCGTGTACCTCAGCTAGAATTGTCTTGTCTTCTTCCTTAGTTACACATCGAAGTAATGGCATTGAGAATCCCCGTCTATATAATCGGCCATCTTGAATTATATATCTTGATGCTTTCCTCAATAGTTTTCGGCGTTCTTTAGAACTTTCTGGCAGGGAACCATTGAGTAGGTATTCTTTGATTGGAGTTATCCATGATTCATGCTCTTGAGATGCAGCCATAATCCAATCAACATCCATTTCATCAATGCTTGGAGCTGACAGAACTTCTACAGGAACTAATCCCAGTAATTGAGCTTCTCCAGAACTTGCATACTTTGCTAGAGAATCCGCTTTCATGTTTTCTACTCGAGGAATATGACTTATCGTATAATGATCGAAATCTTCGAGAAGTTCACATGCCTTTGACAAGTATGCGGGCAGATTTCCACCTTTAGCTTGAAACTCTTTTTTTACCTGGCAAACAATAAGTTGAGAATCACTGAAAATCTGTAACACTTTGATGTTCAGTTCCTTGGCAATTTTCAAACCAGCAATAAACGCTTCATATTCTTCTTCATTGTTTGTTGAAGAAAATTCCAGTCTCAATGCATAACACAACGATCGTCCTTCGGGGGTTTCAAGCACAACCCCTGCCCCAGAACAGTAATCATTTCTTGATTCGTCAACATACAACTTCCACTGGATTGAAATGCCATCAGTTATTTCATTCTCACTATCACCTTTGTCGGTAGATTCTGCGATGAAATCCGCTAAAGCTTGTCCGTTGATTGCTCTCCGGGGATGGTAAGTGATGTCATATTGGCTGAGTTCAATGTTCCATTTCAAAAGACGACCCGAAGTTTCAGGACGAAACAGGACTTGCTTTAGAGGTTGATCAGTAAGAAATTTGATAGGATGAGCTTGAAAGTATGGTCTCAATTTCCTGGAAGCAATTAGCAAACAATAGGCGAGCTTTTATATCTTTGAATAATTCATCTCTGCCCCAGTGAACCGTTTACTGATGTAATAAACTGGACGTTGTACTTTCATATCTTCCCGTACAAGTGCTGCGCTGAGAGCATGAGATGAAATTGCTAAATAGATGAAAAGATCTTCACCATCACTAGGCTTGGAAAGAACTGGAGGCATTTCCATATGACGAATTAGTCCATCGAAAGCATTCTGGCATTCGGGAGTCCATTCAAAAATTTTCTTTCCTTTCTTTAGAGCGTCAAAGAAGGGAATGCATTTGTCTGTGGCCTTGGAAATGAACCGACTCAGAGCAGCGACTTTTCCATTGAGGCTTTGCATTTCTTTCTTTGTTTTAGGGGCTTTGACCTCTCTTAGAGCTGTGATTTGAGTAGGATTGGCTTCGATGCCCCTGGCGCTCACAATGAAACCTAAGAATTTCCCGGACTCTACTCCGAACGAGCATTTCAATGGATTGAGCTTCATTCCATACTTTCGAAGAATTGCAAACATTTCCTCCAAGTGACCCATGTGGTCTACGGCTTTCTTTGACTTTACCAACATATCGTCAACATAAACTTCTATGGTCCTACCAATCTGAGGTTTGAACATCGCATTGACGAGCCTTTGGTAGGTTGCCCCAGCATTCTTCAATCCGAAAGGCATATCTTTGTAGCAGTAGAGACCCACATCTGTGATAAAGCTTGTGTCTTCCTGGTCCGGCTCATGCATCATAATCTGATTGTACCCAGAGTAAGCGTCCATAAATGATAACAACTCATGCCCAGCTGTTCCATCCACCAATTGATCGATTCTGGGCAGCGGGAAGCAATCTTTAGGGCATGCTTTGTTTAGGTCCGAAAAATCGATGCATACTCTCCACTTTCCATTTGCCTTCTTAACCAGTACTGGATTTGAAACCCAATTTGGATAAGTGGAGTTTCTGATGAAGCCGTTCTCCATGAGCCGATTGACTTCTTCCTTTAGTGTCGTCGATCTTTCTGAGCCTTGAGTTCTCCTTTTCTGTTTTACTGGCGTGAATTTTGGATCGATATTCAGAGTATGTACAGCAATTTCCGGGGAGATTCCACACATATCAGCATGACACCAGGCGAACACATCTAGATTGGCTTTTAAGAATGATATCAGCGTGTTTTGAACTACTATGCTCATCTATAAACCCACATTGAGTACTTTGTTCGGGTCTTTCGAGTCAACAGATATTGGTACCGTTACTTCCACGGGTACCACTCTATTCTCCCCTGTACTGGCTTTCCTGGGGTCCATTTCTTTCCTTGCATTGCTGTGTTCGCCAGTACAGGGGCCACCCCATAGCTGCTACAAGGTTGGTTCTTTGATGCGGAGTGGAGCTGCCGCATCTTTTCCCATTTCTCTTTTCCTGGCCTCTCGGAGCTCTACAAGATAACATTCTCGCCCCGCGTTCTGATCTCCCTTAACGACAGCAATCCCATTATCAGTGGGAAATTTCATTGTTAAGCACCACGGAGCGAGGACGGCCCTGAAAGCAGCAAGAGTAGGCCGACCCAAGAAAGCATTATAGGCGGAGAATCCATCAACAATTACAAAAGTTTGCTTCCGAACCAACTTCTTATGTCCTTCGCCCATTTCAACAAACAAGTCCACCGTTCCAATTGGCTGTTTCAGCTCTCCTGTAAATCCGGCAATCTTGTGTGAGGAAGCTTGTATGTCTGTCATTGGAATTTTCATTTGGTCAAATGTCTTTTTAAAGAGTATGTTGCACGAGGCACCACTATCAACCAGCACTCTTCTGACAATAGCCGGCCCAATACCGACAGAGACAATTAAAGGGTCCTCAGTAGGAGCTTCCACATCAATAGAATCCTTGGTTCTGAACATAATATCATCATGAAAAGTCTTCTGCTGCTTTAGGGGCGCAACGTCTTCCAAGATTAAGACACTTTCTTCAACTGGGGCATACTTCAAAGCTCTAGCATACCTTTCCATCTCACCCCAACTCCTGCCAGCCGGATGAGGTCCTCCTGTGATCACATTGATAACAGGTCTTTCCTTTTCAGCAGGCCTCTCTCCTGGACCAGATGAATGAGCTGGGGGTAGTTGCCCTTGGTTAGATGAAGACGGGTCTTTTCTATTCCTTTTAACGTACTGCTGCAACTTATTTTCTCTCAACAATTCTTCAATCAGGCTTTTCAAGTGGCGACACTCGTTGGTATCATGGCCTGGTTGGTTATGAAACTTGCAAAATCTTCCGCTTTGAGCAGCATTTTTCCCAACTTTTACTGCCGGTGGTTTAGGAAATTCAACAGCATCCTTAGTGGTGATGAAAATATTCTCCGGTGTATCAGTTAGAGGGGTAAAATCCGAAGGTTTGTGGAAGCAGGGCTTTTTGAGATCTTTCTGCTTCTTTCCACCTTTACTCTCCCTTTTCTGATTTGCAGATTCTTTCTTGTTCTGAACTGTAGCATTATTTTCCACCACTGTTGTCACAACTTTAGCTGACGCGGAGAGATTCTCTAGGCGCATGAACTCATCAGCCTTTTTGTAGACCTTTCGAGTGAATTTGGTTCCTTCATTTTTAACCATCTTCCAAACTCGCTTGACTTGTCAATAGCCCGCATTAAGTAGGTCAAGATCATTCGCGGTTCCGCGTTATCAACTTCTGCTAGGGCTAAATTAAAGCGATTCAGGAAGGATTTGATGGGCTCTCCAGGATTTTGTTCAAGACTTGAGAGAGACATTATATCCTTTGCTCTTGAAATGTACAATCTGAATTGTTCCTTGAATTTTCGAGTCAGGTCGGAAAATTGATCAACAGATCGTACAGGAAGCTTGGTAAACCAAAGTAACGCCACTCCTTCCAAGTATACCGGGAAATATCGGCATTTAATCTCGTCAGTTGCTCTGGCGCCAGTCATGTGCCAATCATATTTGTATAGGAATTGATTCGGATCACTTGTTCCTCGATAAGAAGGAATGGTAGGAGGAACGAATTTTCTCGGAAACTCAGCCTTTAGAATCCTTTCAGTAAATGGAGTTTTACTCGGTGCGAATCCCCAATCATTCTCATCTTCGTTTCTCTGCATGCTTTCTTTCATTATCTGCCGAATCATGCCGGAGAGATACTCCTCATTGTTTAGTGACTTTGCAGAATAGGCTTCGGCCATTTTCTCAGAAGTTTGTCCGGGCAAACGTTCGGGGAGAACTGGCGATGGCCTGGATCCTTCAGCTTGGGGAGGTGCCCCTTCAGCGGCACCGGATCTGTCCTGAGGAATATTTCTCCCTTCGGAGTTGGGAACAGCATCAGCAAAGTTTTCTTCATTGTTTACTGGTCTTTGATTAGCCCCGAGCAGAGCATTCAATTTATCCATCATTAGAGTATTCTGAGTCTCAAATTGCTGGTTTAACCCGGATACAGCAGCATCTAATTCTTCTCGCGTCACTCCGACAGTCGAAGCTGCTTGACTTGGAGAGGGAGAAGTGGCTGTATTATCACAAGCATCTTCAGATCTGACAGACTTACGTTTTCTTCCAGGAGCCATTATGTCTGATAGACTTCTGGTCTTGTAGGAAATTCTTTCAACAAACTTCCATGAAGCTATGGTGAATGATCGCCTGAGTTGGGTTCTTAGTGAAAGCACCAAAATGTTAACGCTAAAAAGTGAACGCTAACACCTGGTGTGTGTAGTTGAATTGTGAAAGCACCACCCGTGTGACGGGAACAAGAAGTAAGCAGTAAAATAGCGAAAAAGTGGTAAAAGACAGCAGTTTATAGTGGTTCGGCTTGAGATCGAGCCTACGTCCACTTTGAATCTCTTTATTACTGAATCCGGTTACAAGACGATACAATACACTTATGAAAACAATACAGTTTGATCACAAAGACAATCTCGACTACTAGCTCAAACTTCGATGATGAAATTCGATGAATCCGTGTTGGATGTAGGAAATTCCTCTCAAAGCTTGTTGTAGTGCCTCGAATGTTTGAAGATCTTCAATTGTCGAATGAGTTGAGAGTTCGGCAGAGTAACGACGCTTTGAGAAATGATCGGCCAAAAAGTCCCCTACTTGTTGGAGTTTGGGGGGTATTTATAGGAATTGAATTCTGGACAGAAGTTTTCCAAGTCCACTAACGACTTAAGAAGCAGGCTGATGAATTTGCACTTGGATTTATCCGAAGTGGTAAGTCACAGGCGAGTTAAGGAGGGTACTAGGTCGTTGGCGACTTATAGGAATGATTCAGTGCGAAACTTAACCCCAAAGTCTTAGGTCGCGTACGACCTAAGTTAGGTCGTAGGTCGCGAGCGACTTAGGAAGTTAGCCTGATGTAGTTATTCTCGGTCTTCTCTGGATAAGGTGGCAAGTAGTAGGTCGTGTGCGACCTAAGGTAGGTCGTAGGTCATGAGCGACATAAGGAACAGTTGCTGAGATGTTATGTCGCTAGGTCGTAGCTTTTCATAAGTCGCAGAAACCTTTAGTAGTTAGGTCGTGAAGTCTGGAGCCACTAGGTCGTGAAGCTTACTAGGTCGCTGACTCTCTTAGGTCGTAGAGAAGTTAGGTCGTAGATACCTTTAGATCGTGAAGTCCTTTAGGTCGCAACTTCCTTTAGGTCGCAGCTTCCCTTAGGTCGCAGCTTCCCTTAGGTCGCAACTTCCCTTAGGTAACTTCCCTTAGGTCGAAGCTTCCTTTAGGTCGCAACTTCCCTTAGGTCGCAGCTTCCCTTAGGTCGCAGCTTCCCTTAGGTCGCAGCTTCCCTTAGGTCGCAACTTCCCTTAGGTCGCAGCTTCCTTTAGGTCGTTGAATATGTTAGGTCGCGAAGTCCCTTCAGCAGTTAGGTCACGAAGTCCTTTCAGCAGTTAGGTCGCGAAGTCCTTTCAGCAATTAGGTCGCGAAGTCCTTTCAACAGTTAGGTCGCGAAGTTCTTAGGTCGTGACATTCCTTAGGTCGCGACATTCTTTAGGTCATGAGGTTTCTTAGGTCGCAGAGTTTTAGGTCGGTATTAAAATATGAGTTAACGATATCTCATATTAACATTTCAGATTGATATCTCATATTTTAAAGTCCATCCAGGGACTATCTCAGAGTAACTTAAGCTTCTAAAATTGACTTAATTTTTTTTATAATAATCATTATCTAAATATAAACTTTTTAACATGCATAATTTATATACAATAGTAGTGTTAATTTTTGTTAGAGTAGAGCGGTAACATGATTGATTTGGTATTTGATTGAAAGAATTCTACTACTCTGAATATTACAGAATATAGATAAAACGTATTTCATTTATTCTAACTCGTTAAACTTAAAAAGAAAAATTAGACGGTTAGTAAAAAGTCAATAGAGTGAAATTTCTTTTGGACCCACATAAGAATTAAAAGAAACATGTAAATGAAAAAAGCATAACTTTGTATGAGATCTTACCTTAATTCCGCTTGAGATCTTAATACAGTGGACAAAATGAGTGTCAAATAATACATAAACAAAATAATGTCTCGTTTTGCTAAATATCATCCTGCTCAAGTTCGAAAATGAGATCTCAAGCGAGATCTATGATGAGATAAAAGAAATTTGAAATAATGGAATGCATTAGTTGTGTTATTAGAATGCTTTCTATAAGACATTAAGTTTATAGTGGTCTAACTATCTATCTTGAAAAACTTTACAATGATAATTTACATTTTAATTCAGTGTTACTGTATAAATAAACATAATAGGTCAGTAGTAAGAAAATCCCAAACCTATTGCAATCAGTTGATTTTCCATGAATACACAACCTAATAATGCTAAATTACATAAAAGAAAGGAAATGTATCTGGACGCTCAATAGTTAACCTTTTCTGTTTTATCAAGATCAATCATTGCTTGGTCAACTTGAGATTGAAGTGTAGGATCCATGCCTATTAATGCCTCGATATCTTTTCATTTATGTTTTTAACGGTTTTGGATACACCTTTTCCAAAGTATTTTCCCTTTTCATCGTCATGTAATCCACAAGCTTCATACATGTACCAAGCATAAAAAGATAAAAAGTAACAATCTAATCACAAAAGGTGGTTCCAATAAGTTACTAATATAATATAGATATATGACTTGGAGCATAAGTTGTAACAAATATTTTGATGCTACAGGCAAAGAGATATATTAGTTGCATAAGAATATAGACAGGGTTATTCGTATAGTAGATTTTCTTTTGATCCTACAACAAAATTACAAAGCTGTGTGTGTCATGGTTGTTTTGAACTTACCAAAGATGATTTATATAGCTGGATATGAATACTATTGTCTAATGTCAATAAATGAAAATGTAATGTACCGTATTTTGAAGGCAAATTTTGTAAATTCTATACATATATGATTTACTAAAGGTCACTTTTGATCCCATGAAAGTTCTAACACTTGATAACTGTTCATCATTTATATATGTAAAAGATTTTAGTTCTTTTTATTTTACAAAATATGAATATGATTGCAACATAAAAACATTAAACGCTATCATGATAAAAGCCTATCGATATCTACATATTGGGTATAACACTAAAAAATTTATATCCTTCTATGCAAAAACTTAGAGAATATAATATTTTTTATTTACTCCTATATAGCTTTTGATTTTTTCCAATACACCCTTGATTTTATAAGGATATGCCACAAAGAGTCACAATAATCTGCGTATTCATGTGATTATCTTTTCTCATTGTTATTCTGCACAACTCATGAGTTATTATCAATTCTTAGTGTCACTAATCAGTAACCTAATAGTATACTATTTTTCTTACTATGTAAAGACATGGACAAATTTAAGATCTACAATAGGATACAAAGAGAGAGCCACGAAGACTTGAAAACTTCTACAACATTTTCCATTGCCAGAACATATTCATAGAACTATGCAACTTAAAAAAAATTTCCAGAATTAATACAAAAGCATCAAATACACGTTGAAGATATTGCTCAAATGAATATTGTTGGATAGATTACTGCTGGAGTTTTGGAATTTGCTGGATTACAGGTTTTTGTATTAGGTCATTTTATTTGTAGTTGACAATATTATCTAAATATCAACATACACAATTCTACTTATTGGTTAAAATTGTGTTTTAATTTGGCTACATACATGAAGTTTTGAGTTCCATTATGATTTCTAACAACAACCAATCATTGAAGTTAAGACTCCACACATCACTTGCTCTGAAAATAGAAAATAAAGGAAAAAGGCAATCGGTTACAACTTACTCTGAAACTTCAAGGACAAAGGGCTACTATCGATGATGGCTGCTGATTTGTGTCCACTAATCGACCACAGCGGGAACTAGAGCTAACAATCACTTCCACTGACAAGCCTGCAATGGGGACGGGGTCGAGAAAAAATGGAGACGAGCCTGCAATTTGGACGACTACAACGGGGATGGAGACAACGACAAATAGAAACAAGCCTACAACGAGGACAACTGCAACGAGGCCAATCGACTGCAGCGGGAACTAGAGCTACTGGCGATGAATTTTTTTTTCAAAGGAGGAATAGTTTGTACTTAAATTTGGATCGAGGAACTGAAATTTTGGGTAAGTTTTTGTTTAGTGGAAATTCATAGAAATGGGGGAAAGGAAATTAAATTTAGCGCCTTTGATTTCTAACAGCGTGCGCAACTTAGGGTTTAATAATTTAGCGTCAAATTATCGTTTCTCATGGCAACGCACTCAAAAACACTGTACTGTTGTGCTAAGAAAATAAACTTTTCTTTTAGTAGCTCTTCTTCTAACTCCATAGCACCCAACAAAGCGTTCATCTTACAGTTAGAACCTTCTACGGTATAAACTATCCAATCATACAATCAGGTTGTCTAAGTGATATTTTCCTATCCTGGCAAAATATCCTAGCATCGTACTCACTTAACCAATCCATCCCAAGAATAATCCCGAACCTACAAAATCAAACACATGCAAACTACAAACAAAGGTATGACCTAATAAGTCCAACTCGAACTGGTCACATCTTAACCCTATAGTTGCATACCCTCCTATTGGATTCACAATCCATAAGGAAGTAACTAAATTTGTGGGCTCTAGGTGAAGCTTATCTATCAAATGTCGAGATATAAAAGAATGCGATGCTCCGGTATCAAATAGAACGCTAACAGACATACCATGAATCTAAAGCGTACCTCCCAAAACTATCTTTCCTTTCTCCTGAGCTGTTGGCTTCGAAGTAGCAGGCTCCAATGCATACACCTTACCTTTTCCATCCTTAGCGGGCTCCTTGCACTGGTTCTTATAATGGCCAATCTGGTCACAATTGAAGCACCTGACATTTTTCTTCGCAGTTACCTCCTTTGTCTTTCCAGCATGACACTCATTAGCAAAGTGCCCCTTCTTGTCACACTTGAAGCAAACAATTTTAGACTTCCCTTTCTTAGCTTCTCCACCCATTTGAGCACCCTTCTTAGGAAAGAACTTCCTCTTCTGATTTTGCCCAACTTGTTCCTCCTTAGCCTAACTCTTTTCTAGAGAATCAAGAATCTCCTCATGCCTTAAGGTCATCTCCACTACAAAATCAAAAGGATCTCTAATATGAGGTGATGTAGCCCTGGCTAACTCAAGCTTCCAACCCTAGAGAAACTTCTCATTCCTCTTCATTACTGTATCTACTGAAGCATACCCATATCTAGCCAACTCCTCAAACCTTCTAGCGTACACCAGAACAGACATTTCTCGCTACTCTAACTCAGCAAACTTTTTGATCAGAGCAGACAGTGCCATTGCAGACATGAACCTCTTGTGGTACCTTCCCTTGAAATCTACCCATGTCAAGGTTTCCTCGTCCACACCAGTCGTCACACTATTCCACCAAAACAAAGATGCTCCCTGAAGTTGCCTCGAAGCAAGCATCCTCTTCTGCTCATCATTGGGCCCCAGATCTGCGAAGATTATCTCATTATGTAACAACCAATTTTCCACCTCTATAGCATCCAATGTTCCCAAAATGGCTTTCCCCTAAGCTTAGCATAATCTCCGCTCAACTTAGCATAATGGTTAATTACTAGAACTTCCGGAACTCCTGCCCCTACACCATCTCCTCCTACCACTCCAGCTGCAATTCTAGCCTGCATCATATTCACAAAAAACTGATACATAGCTCCTATGTCCACTTGCGGGACTCCAGCACCCTCATTCTCTACTTGTGCCTACTACTCAAACTGTAATTCCAGCCTGCATCATATTCACAAAAAACTGATACATAGCTTCCATGTCCACTTTCGGGACTCTAGCACCTTCATTCTCTGCTTGTGCCTGACCTTGGGTCCTTCTAGTATTAGGTCTGGCATTCCCATCGGTGCCCTCCCCTCCTGGGTTAAGTCTTCCTCTTTTACCATCCATATTTGTATTCAAACCTCATGAGATACAAAAAAATAACCTAACAACGACATGAGACTAGAGATAAAGCATATACTTATATATAGCAAATACAAGTATGTTACTATAGCGTTAATATAGCAAACCATTTTTAGTTTAAATTTTTTCATAAACCTATGCTCTGATACCAAGTTATAACATCCTATATTAAGAGGCCAAAAGCTAAGCACTACAGATGCTGCAGTCATCCACGGTATTAATTTCTGGTGACATAATACGGTAATGCTAATGGTATCTTTAATATCATAAGCACTTGAATATGAACAAATTCATAGATTTCCAAAAATAATATTTTATTGATTACATTTCAAAACAAATTCATATCCAAGTTACATAATCCCATAACATTTCCCAAGTAAAGATTAAATATAATCACTACAAAATACGCAAGAGCGACATATGACGATGCCCTCCTAGTTGATCAGAATCAATATAGTCATATCTGACTAAATATACATGGTGGTATCAAAACATGATAAAACTATAACTCCTAATTAGCTATCCGTCAGCCACCTACTCGTATCCGGGAGCTTTATTCGCTAAAATTTCTAAAACCTGATAACCTTAACCCTCATCCTACTCAAATCAATTTTGAGAACCCGATAGTTTAAGGGGAAACAAAAACTTCGAGTCAGACATAAAGCCTGGTGTGAATAATACTATTACATCTCAGTTTACTGATATTAAGTGAGACCACACCGCTTACCGGAATGGGTTTCCCCTCATTAATTTCCTCCTTAAAACATAAATTTTGCAAATCCATTCCTGCAATCAAACTTGTTAATCAAACTGATATAATAATGGTAATAATAGCTAAGTTAGCTATAATCAGGTAATTAATGAACTATGTTTTCACAAGTAATAAGTGGACTATCTGTCCGAAAACTGGGCTGTCCGCCAAACTAGACTACTTATCCGCAAACTTGACTAACTGTCCGAATCAAAATGGACTATCTGTCCGAATAATTTTCTTAGGGTTAACTACCCTTTATCTTTTTCCTCGAAAACCTTTTCAAAATGATTCAACCTTTTAAATCATACTTATATAAGGAAAGTATATTCTTAGCTTTATTCTAAGCTACTTTGCCATGTTATATATACCTTACTCAAAATAATGTCGATGAATTTTAATGAGGATTATCTATCCTTTCAAAACAAGTTAATACCCTTTTTTTAACTTGAAAACACTTAGGCTATATTGCCTATTTAATACATTCGAAACCTTTGTTTAAAACCTTTAAACAACCTCTTCGAAACCCTTAAAAGTAACCCTTTCGAAACCAAGTAAAACCCTTTACTTAATCTAGGTCGAAAGGCCATTTCGAAACCATTCAAATTCTTCCTTTTGAAAGCATAAAAACCTTTCCTTCGAAAGCCTTAAAAATCCTACACATCCTTCTTTTAAAACCTTTAAATATTGCCTTTCGAAAACATAGGAAAAACTTCTCCTTTCAACCCATTTGAAACCTCGGAGAACCACACCTTAGAAACCATTCGTTAAAACCATTCGAATGTGTCAAAACCTACCTTTCGAAATCACTTGGGTTTAATTTGAAATATGTGGAAACCTTTCAAAACTATTCAAAAATCTACCCCTTCGAAATCTTTAAAAGTCGTCTCGGTCGAAACCATTTGGATTATGCCTTAAAGTAGAGCAAAAGGATCAGAAACCCATTAAAGTAGAAAGTATTTGTTTCGAAACCATTTAAAACTATCTCTTTCAAAACCATTGGGGTTTTACTTCAATCATAGCAAAAGGGTCTTTAAAACATTTAAGTCGAAAGCATCTGTTTCAAAACCATTTCCTAGGCAAAGAAGTGATGGTGTTGAAACCATCCCTTCGAAAGCATTGGAGAAGTGGCCAAATTTTAGAAAACAAAGTACTCCTTCGTAACCAACTAGGTTGAAAGGTAAAAAGGCGATAGCAAAAGGTTTCGACTTAGTCGAAAGCAGTTGCTTAAAAATAAAGGAGCAACCCAATCGAAATCATTTCCTTAAAATCCATTTGACTAACTTGAAAGCTAACCAAGTTGAAAGCTTCTCACTCGAAATCCATTTAGTCTAAAGCAAGCAGGCGCATTTTTAATTTAAAAGCAAAGTGATGCCTCAACCACTTTAGAACCCTTAGTTTTGACTCTCTACCTTCCGCCTACATCCAATTCACTATGTACCGGTTTCTTGATACCATGTGCATTGGTTTCGAATGTGTCGGAGGCGAAGCTAAGGAGGCGGAACCTAGTGCCGAAAGCATCGAAACAGTAAAAACCATGTAGCAAATATTTCTTTTCACCTAACCTGCTTTACGTGTCAAATTTTGATTGGTTGCCTCTTTTCTTTACCAATAAAAAGTGCTTCAATTTTCGGAACTAACTATTTGAATTATTTGCAAAAAGGCCCTTCTCCTTTTATAAATATATAAAACATTTTAGTTCCATACCTTAAATAATTTTATATACCCATTAAAACACTTAGCAAAATTCTACAAAAATTCCAAAAAATCTCTTTTAATATGTTTTCCAACATATAAAAATTTCAAGCCCAAACCTTTTATAATTTAATCGTAAATAATTTATAATCCAAATTAACATTTTCTTTACTAAAAAATTCATATAATTCCACAAAAATTCAGATAATTCTGAAAATTGAAACCCATCTCCAAAATAATATTTTTGGTCAATATCAAAATTCGCAAGGCATTTGGATGTCATTTAATAGGGTTTTCATATCAAAACATGTCATAAAATCTATATCAACAACCATAAATCATCAACAAGTATATATAATCATTCCATTATTCAAAAACATGGCAAATCAATGCAAAATATTTTGGATTACATCTTAAAACCGAAAACAAAATAAATATGAGATGTAAACATTATTCACCTTAGCTTTAGAGATTAAAGAGATTAAGATGTAAATGAATTAGATTTGCTTAAGCTTCTTCATAGCTTTTCTCTATCTGTTTTCCTTTTCTCTTCTTAATGGTGGTTGGCCCCTTGTTTTAAAAATTTTGGTACAATGAAATGAACGTGTATAGGAATACACGACATAGTTCTAGGGATATAGGAATGGTCTCTTTCCTATTTTACCCCAATTTAACTCTTATTTTAATTCATAGGTTAAATGGCACGGCTACCCTTAATTAAATCAAATCTCAATCCCTCAATCAACACATTATTTTATTTAATTTAACTAATTAAATATACTAAATAATATTACCAAAAATATGGGGTGTTACAGGGAATTAGATAAACAACTAAAAGAACATAATGCACTCTCTAACAGGTATTATAAGCTTAATAAGAGTCCCGTAGTATTAGCATGTTTTAAAGATCAAGAAGCTGTCCCCCGATTGAAAATAGCGTGCCTTCGACATGACAAGCTTTTGGAAGAAAACCGAGAATTATTATCACTCTTTTGGATGTTGATTGAAGACAAGGATATTCTAGTGGACTTATTATACAAAGCTTATTGCAGCCCAACCGTAGTTTTTCATACTTGGGTGACTTTAACGGGGGTCTCCTAGACGTTTAGATAGAAGATATTTGGATAAGTTTGGATCTGACCCACATTCGGGGCTTCTTGGAATTTACCACAAGTCAAATCAATCCCTCGTGAATTGCCTTCGGAAAAAATCAAATATTGTAAGGATAAATTCATTTCTGAGTTATTCAAAAAATCAGTTTTGTACGCACCAAATGAACATTTGTAATTATGTAATGTGAATTTTCTATATTAGTTTCCTTTTATACTTAGTTGCATTTTGTTACGTTATTACAGAGTATATGCCTCTCGAGCAGTCCTATCAATATAGATTATTTAAGCAAATATGTCAATTAAGAAGAGACTATTAAGAAAAGACCCCGCTTTTGAAATCCTCAAAATTGGCTAGATATTTCTCTTTTAGAGATCTTCAGAGGTTTTATATGCAACATCCCCACCTTCGTTTTGATTTTATTGGCGAAGAAAAGGAAAAGCTTCTTAAGGAAATTCGAACATATCGTACCAAATTAATATGCGGTCACGATAGTCCTCCTACCAGGGAATGGGACTATAGCAAATATCCTCTAGTTAATACCCTGGAAGTATTTAATGCCCTTTTCGATTCGACAGTTACTTTTTCAGCCAATTCTTTGAACAAAGTCAAAAATGTTGTTTCCCAACTTTAAGTGTAATGAAATGAGTATTTGATTATAACAATGAGATTGTTCCTTTTGTTTTACTTCCTCTTGAGTTGTAACTTCTATTATTGTAATAAAATAAACTGGTGATTTGGGTATTAATTTCATTTTTTGTTTGTTTAAATAGGATTTACAATTACCTACCACGCCGCCCTCGTTAGATTCATCATCTCATTTTACCACCATCAGAGATAGGTTGGTAGCGGATATTAAAAAGAGGAGCTTTCTTAAAGATCCTTTGTCTGCCGGCTCTAAGGCAACACTGAAGCGTTGGAAAGGCGTAGGAAATTTCTGCTTCAAAAGACAATTATTAGAGATCTTAGCGATCAAATCATTAAACTTGAAGAAGATATTAAGAATGAGAATGAAATAGTTTCCTAATTAAAGTGCCAAGTCAAATCAAATCCTTCGATCGATTTTGACCACAAGATGTCTAAACTCTTTCAGCAGGTAAGCGATTTAGAAATAAAACTAAAAGATAGTCCAGCTCAATGCAAATCATTGAAATTTATCGTGGGGGAACATTCTACATATCGATTTACCAACTTCTCCAATCACCTCATCTGTCATAAAATCGACAAGGTCTTCATCTCTAGCAATTCATAAATTCCCTGTTACCACAAATCCTCTCCCAGGTTTAAATGAGAAAGCAGTAGGTGAATGATGTAGGAAGGTCAAATTTTAAATGATGAGATATTTTGATGATCAACAGAGAGTAAGATATTTGCAACGCATTAATGAATATGTAGCTAAGATTCAAAGACTTGAACGTGAAAAGTATCTTCTTCAAAAGCGCATTGTTGATTTAGAAAGACAAATCAAAACTCTTAAAGGTGCGAATAAATCTTTCTACCATGCTTTAAAGACTCATATTGAATCCATTGACAATGCCGATGAAATAACCAAAAAGGGAAAGTAACTTAAAGAAATTCTTTGTATGGCAATTCGCCATGTCGTTGATCCTTTATTTGTTAAAATCTAGATAAGGTTGTTTCGAGATTTGTGAAACATAAACTTGTGCTATATACTTGTAAATAATTTTATAAATTATGTAAATATCACCTGGTTTGTAGCCCTTTCTTGCAATATTGTTTCTGAATCTGCTTTCTAATAACTTTACTATGGTTTTTGTATTTGCTGGTCCATTCAGTCTTCCTTAATGATCTCATTTTCCTAAAAAGTACAAAGTAGAGAACATTTTTTATCTTTAATCTGCCACCTATGCAAGAACATGTTCAGTGATTTGTTCACATAATTAGTGCTAATACTAAGAATTCAAAATTTTAAGTAATGAAAGTGAACAGATCATCATGTGAAAATAATGATAATAAGTGAGAAGAAATTCCATAATTGGATATGGCTGAATGTCTCGGAATCCAACTTTGGTAATGATGAGAGAAGGCCAAGAATCAGACTCTAAATATGTTAATAGAAGATCAAAAATCTATTTATAGAATTAATAATAGAGGGCCAGAAATCTAGCTCCAACATTTATTATAGGAGCTTAGAAATTCATCTCTTGGAAACAATTGAAAGAAGACCAAGAATAATTGTTTAATAAAAGTCCAGAAATTATCATCTGGAAATAAATCATAGAAGATAAGGAATCTTTATAATAGAAAATCCGAAAGCCAGATTCGGGTGTTTACAATTGTTTCCTGAAAGATAGTAATAGAAGACCAGTGACCCTGATTTGGGTATTAATAAGATAGATCCCGAGTTTAATAGAAGACAAAAAATTCATAGGGATCTCAATATTAATTGCTCTGGAGCCTACATTCTGGCATTAATGAATGAACTTTAAAAGTTAAAAGACTCGAAACATAGATTTGGGTATTAACGAATGATAGACAAAAATGCATGATAGAGGTCTCAATAATAGAGATCCCAGAGCCTAGATTCGAGCATTCATGGGTGAAGTTCAAATATTAATAGTAAGAGACCCGAAACCTAGATTCGGGTGTTAATAAGTGAAGTCTATAAATCCACTTTTGGAAATTAGTCGAAGACTGTAGATTCTTATTTGAGCCTTTTTTCTGTAGCGCTCTTTGGGTTTTGATTCTTTTGACATGTGCCATCTTTTAGGCTCTGTATGCTATCATTGTTTGATGTTCCACTTCTCAGGCTTAGACGTCTTAGTCCATTGTTGTTTGGTGTGCTTGGTTAGCTTATCCACAAGCAGGGCCCAAGGACTTACCCAACCTCTCTCCAGGAGGCGCTCCAGCAAGGCTTTATAGGCAGAACTGAAGGCTTGTTCAGTGCCTTGGCCAGGGCATAGCATGCAGGACCAAGGGCTTACTCCATCCTCCCTCTAGGAGGTGCTTCAACCAGGCCATAGCATAGAGAAACTAAAGGCTTGTTCGGTGCCTTGGCCAGGCCATAGCGTGGCGGGATCAAGGGCTTGTTTCATCCTTCCTCCAGCAAGCGCCTTGATCTGGCTATAGCATGGTGCGATCAAGGGCTTGTTGATGCTTTAACTTGGCCATAGCGTGGCATGGATAAAGACTTACTATAACCTCCCTCCAATAGGTGCTTTGACCCGGCCAACTTGGCGCCGACAAAGGCTTTGACCGTTTAAGGTAATTTCCAAATTTAAGAAGAATTTTACTCCCAACCATGTAGATTTCTCTTGGAAAAGTGGTGCTTTATTTAGTTTGACTAACATCGCTTTACAAATCAATTGATTTTGACTTGTCTTAAAAAGTTGGTCACCATTCCTTCAAGTGCTCTTCATTGATTGTCTCATGCCCATTCATTATATGATAGTGGCAGTAGGATCCTCGTCGATTCCTTTCATATTTAGACCTTTTCTTTTGGGATGACCAATAGTTGAGTTCCTCGGTTAGAAAATAAACATTCTCAATCGATGTGGTCAGATTGCATTCCTTAGGGAGTCTCAACTTGAAGCTTGTCTTTTAGGAATGATTACTAGATTTTTTATTGCTTGATTCTGAAGCTTTAGACTCAACGACCTATTTCCTTTTCAAAACCTTTTGAAGTTCACATGTAGGCAATGCCCCACTTGTTGCTTGATGCCATTTTTGTTCAAAGGTGTTGTAATTAGCCATATTCCCCTCTTCAAAGATAGTGCCTTTAGTGTAGGGTTGGATTGTCTTCTTCATTTGGTCAAACAAGTTAACTCTTATCTTTTTTCCCCCTAAGGCGATGATAGGTGTGGGGCCAATGGGAAAGGGGTTTAAACTCAACTTGTCTAGGTCATAAGATTCAGCTCTCTTTTTGTTCATGATCCTTAAAGCTTCTAATCTCAGCATTTGCTCTTCATATAGTTTAGAATCTTTAATCATTCTATGGGAATACGAAATTAAATGTGGCTCTGAGGATCCTTGTTCGGACTTTTCACTTTGCTAAACATTGGTGGTGTAAAGTCTAAAGTAGGTAAGCTTGGAATAAAATAGGGTTAGAGGAAAATAAAGTTCGTAACTCAATAAGGACAGAGGTTTGGACACTCCTTCTAGTGCCAAAAATGTTAATAAGAAAACTTGTCAACACCCTAATTAAAGCAATGTTCAAAGTGTAAGTGAGCCTTTCGAAACCAACTTTCAAATAGATGAAGATAGTTTATACCTTTAAAATCCCTTTACCCAAACAATTTAAATGACTTAGATCTCCTTTAAACAACCTTTTGATGTGGTTGAGGCACTTGAATAACTTATGAAAATACCATTCGAACTAGTTGAATTGGCTTAGGATCCTACCGAAACCTCCTTTCAAAGTGGTTAAGGCGACTCGAGGTTAGGAACTAATGATCTAAGAGTTTTAGTTGAATTAAAGGGTTTCGACTCCTTCGAAAGGTAGCCTTTCGATCATATTGATACTTGGTATCATAACCAGAATCACATGGAAACATTAAATCAGCTAAAATATCCAAAAATGCTATATACTTGCTTTGATAATATTTTCCTTTATTACTAGAAGCTCAAGTAATACAAAGAAATCAAATTCCTAATCTAGTTTTAGAATTAGGGTTTACAAATCCAAAATTAACAAGTATAGAGTGAATGGAATTAGATCCATCAAATACTACTGCTAGGGTCTTATTTATAGGCGCGGGTTGGACCCCTTTCGAATCAGTCCTTTCGACTTGGTCGAAAGGTTGCCTTAAAGACCTTTTGTTGCTGCTAAATTCTAGGCATCCCTCCCTATCTTATCTTCTAAATGGGACTCGAGTGTTTTCGACTTCATCAAAAGGAATAGATGCACCCTCCACCTTGTTTTTGATGTGCTTTTGCAAGTAGGAAAAGATGTGGGCCTCCGACACTGTCGAAAGGTGTTCCATTCAAGCTTCGAATGAGTTAGAGTATAGTAAAAGGCTTTAATGTGGAAGGTGGCTTTCGAATGCACTCTTACTGATTGATGTGGAACCTCCATCCTTATTATTGAACTCACACAAGCTTTTCTCTATAACTGTGGATGGTTTCAACTGATTCAAAAGGCTAATGTATGCTTTCGAAAGAGTAGCTTTAGCCAAATGTTCTCTTGCAGAAGGAAAGTGATGGCGAAACCCACTATTTTGAAAGGATTTTTGCTCATGTGGAAAGTTGTAATCTATCGCCCTCGAAAGGTACCTTTAACACATTTGAAACTTCTTCATTCATGCGAAAGCAACCATTTCGGAAGGAAACAATTGAAGTGAAAGGGTGCGCTTGTCCTCTTTTGACCTCTTCGAAAGCTAATAGCTCATCCAACTTTAGTAGAAGCATCCCTTCGACTCTTTCAAAAGGTCTTGCTTTTACTATCATTCTTCATGGATCTTCCTTCTATATTCTTTAAGGTTTCGATCAAGTTGGAGTATTTTTTGATGATAACAATGTTTATTTATAAATGATATTATTGTAATTATTATTTTTCTATTATAATAATTATTATTAATATTTTATTAATATCCTATTGGAAATTTTTATATTATTGTTTATTTTGAAATCAAATAATACGATTATTTTGAACTACTAATTCTTAAGTGAGAAAATAGGAATCAACATGCAATTGGCGTTCGTCGATGGCTTATCAATGAATTTTGAAAATGTAACTATTATGGTCGAATTTTCCACAACCCTAGAACAGACTCATATAGATAGAATGGACTTCAAAATGTTTAAAGAATGGATCCAAAGACTTAGAACCAAGCTTGGAATGGCGATAGTAAAGACTTTAGGATGTATGGAGTTGATTGCACTTGGTATCGACATGAAAAGAGGTTGGCACCGATAACTTTTTGTGTGAATTGATAGCTCGTAGAAGTGATGGTCAAAGAATGACTGGAAAAGATAAATGTTTATGAGCTTATTTTTGAAGAACTTGGATAAGGGCTGTTAGGTAACGGTAAATTTACCATTACCATACCAGTACCAGTTAATCGGTTACCATTTTAAAGTAAAGTCGGAATATCAGCATAACCAGTACGGTAACAGTAAATTTACCATTTTTTACGGTAAAACATCGGTAATATTTTTTCAAAACCAGTGGTAACGGTAATTTACTAGTCCATTCATAATACATTGATATTCATGTAAGATGTTGTATTATGGACATATAGAAGCAAGAAGATAGTTTAATTTATTTTGGTAATTCAACTCAAATAATGATAAATACACTTCTTTTCTATGTCCCTTTTAAGTAACCTAATGAGATACATAATGAATTGTCATTCAGTGTAAAAATATATCGACTTATTTTTTTTCTAGACAAACGGTAATTTACCATTACTAGTGTAACGGTTACCAGTTTTTTGGTATACCAGTCATCAGTATACTAGTCAATCGGTAACAGTAACGGTATTTAGTTTACTAGTAAAAACGGTACGGTAACGGTATTTACAAAATGGTAACAGTAACCATTACCATAACAGCCCTAAGTTGGATAACTCCAAAAGGCACAGCAGAAAAGGACAAGTACTAGACGTATTAGAACTTCTTAGTAACAACCTGATTTTTAAAGAAAAAGTGATCAGAACTTAATGAATTGATGCTAGAAGACAAAATATACGTGAGAAAAGGGATTTGCAACAAACAAATCATGTTCGTACCGATCTGATCATGTCGGTACCAATATAATTTTGTGACACGGGGGAAATCTTATCCCATCCTACTTTCTTGGATCTGGGGTTTGACCTGGTATTTTGTGATCTAGCGACTTCGATTGGTGATTCCTCTATAAAAAGAAGGCCAATAACAACTTGGAGAGAACATTTCTTTTGGACTCTTTGGCACTTAGAAACTTTTCTATCTTCTTTTTTTCCAAACCATTGTAAATCCAAGATCTACTATATTGTGGTCGGATTTGAGTTTTAATCTTGGTATGCTGGAGAGAGAACATAAGATAATAAAATTAAGGTAGACCTAGGTTGGAGAATTTGAAGAACCACTATAAAAATCGTGTTTTTACTTTTATTATTTTGTTTGTCCTTATTTTCCTTCACTTTTGCTTGTTATATCTAGATCTACTTGCTTTTGGGGTGTTGTTTCCACTTTGGCACAACAGCAATTGAAAACCTTCTTCAAAATTAAATACATTTTTTGAAAAATAAGAAGCATTGGGTAGTCAATTGCAATAGCTAATGGTTGGCCAACAAATTATCTAACATTTGTTAAATTCCTTCTACCGTGATTAATATAGTTTTGGAAAAAAATGTGAAGGCATTTTTAGGCAATTAGTGATTTTTCCAGGTTTTTCAATATGTTTTTGGTTCTTATTTACAAATCTCAATCAGTTAAATTAAGCCTATCAATAGATATTGTTGAATGTAGATAGTATTATATCCGCATTTGTTCTAGAAATCATTTTTGGATATCGGCTATTTGTCCACTTTAGTCATAATTAATAAATTCTACAAAATAAATGGAAATTTTTTGTTTTACATAATTCATTTCCAGTTATAATGCTGAAAAAATATAGAAATAAAAAATAATATAACAAAATCTATTTTTGATAACAAATATTTGTTTATACATGCATAATATGAGTTATTATCCTGAAAAAACAATAAAATCGATCATTTGAAAAAATAAAATGTGCATAATCTCAACTATTATCTTGATAAAACTTGAATGAATAATTTTCGAATGTAGATACTACCCTATTTGTATTTGTTTTTTGATTTTCAGATATTCTTTCACTTTTCGAATAAGGATATAGGGTAGTTTCAGATTTTTTAGATATATTTTGGTAACAGTATGTTAAAATTTTAAAACTTGACGGACGTAGACGCTATAAATTTTTAAATAATTGAGGACAATTTTATAATGGCTTCTTTATATGTCTCTCTGGTAGAAAAAAAGAAAAGAGGCTCAAATAAATTAGAGCAATCAAACCGTTCCATTAAAGGACCAATTTCTCAATCCTTAAATTTTATATGTCTCCTATCCTCTTAAATTACACCATCATTCAATTTAGTTTAATAACTAATAAAATCAATGCATCTAAAATGAATGGCTTTTATAAACAGAGAATGAAATCTTTTACAGAGAGATGAATGGATCAATTTCACTACTTCCACAAGTAACTAACGTCTTTTGTCCAACAACGCTATTTTTGGATACATATTTGAAAAGACACATTAGGGATGGATTCGGTTCACTACCGAAATTTATATTGAAAACCATTACTATTCTGATTTATATGGTAATAGAAAAATTGTACCATTACCAACCAAAGTAATCGTAAAATCAATACTTTGGTTCATGGTTGGTTTTGGTTAGTAGATGTCGGCAATAAACTTTTACCATTTACAAATATGATATATATTTATTTTCAATATTCCATGTTAAAAGAGTAAATATTAAGATTTGCTATTCTTAATTATATGATGATTTATCAGTTTCATTTTTTGTAGTCAAATATACAAGGAAACATTTTGGAAGAAGTTAAAGTGTTATGTAAAATCATATTATTTCATACAATGCACGAAAATAATTGCATTTAGCATAATATCATAATAGCATTTTGCTGGTTTTTCTATTAAGTCGTTACACATTAGATGTTAGATGCTATATAATAAAAATATGTAATTTAAATATATAAAAAATATATTTGGGTAAGGTAAGTGGTAGGCATAGTAATAATTACCATTATTAGTAGTTGATTACCATTACCGTGCCGTATATTTTCGTATAGTTCAGCAAACCGTACAAATTAAATCGATTACCATTTGTTCAGTACCATATTAGTTAGTAGCAGTTGGTACTGGTTGCTAAGTGGTAACATGGTAAAAAGGTCCAGCCCTAAGAAAAATACTAAAAGTGTTATTAACTTTGTTTCGAAAGGATATGATTAACATGTCAGATTACCTAACTTGCCATATATAATAAAAAGGTCCGGGTGAAAAAAAAACGAAAAAAAGGAAAGAAAAGAAGGAACCTTAACATACAACTTATTAGTATATATACAGCCATCCTACCTACTTCTCTCCTCTTCAATATATAAACCAGTGTTTTCATAATCGATTTGACCTCGAATAACCCTGATTCTTGGATCTTCACCATCCGTAACTCAATCAGACCTCAATCATGCATGAACCCTAGTCAGACCTTTGAACCAGTGGTCCAATCGTCTATTTTACCTGGTTGAATCATGATTCCCTCGTTTTCCCATGCTCTCTCATTGTGTAGTTCTCCCTCATTTTCATCTTTTGTATTGCTATGAAGAAAATAAATAAATCTATATTTCAAAAATCATAATCACTACAAAATCTAAACCACAAACAGCACCACTTCATTCTTCACTATTGTGAAATCCTCTAGTACCATCGTAAGATTCATAAATTTTTACCGTCATTAAATTTCTATCGTTGCGCACTGCTCTACTATGTACATAGCTGTAGTGGTGTTGGTGTAGCTGTATACTGCAACAACACATAACTTTAGTTGCAAAACTTGAAGATCGTCTATAGGTCATGTACATAGCATTATTATTTCAATATTTTTGCATATAGCTTATGTTAACCTAAAAAATGATCAACACTTGGAGTGCGATGTGAACCACCAACCCTGCTAGAACATGGCAAATATAATAGAAAATAAAAGAAAAGTAAATGAGAGATAGGGATTTTACAGTGGTTCGGGTGTTAACTAAGCCTATGTCCACTTTATAACTTCGCCTATTAGTTTGATCTTTATAGAATATGATCACAAAGTGATTGAAAAAGTAGTAGTCACAAGTACAAGTGTTAGACAGATTCTAAGTCCTAGAATTTCTTGAAGGAACTGCCTTGGTGACTATGAAGTAGAGAAAGAGTTGAAAAAAATGATAGGGCTTCCATGTAGTAATGGAAAAAACTGGATCCTCTCTTATTTGCTCTTTGGTTTGTATTTATAGTGGTAGCAGCCATATTAGATCAGAAGCCTGCTACCAGAGAAGTCCAGAAACCAGTCCAAGACAGCACAAGAAATTCCATGACTCCCCCAGTTAAGGGCTAAATTCGGTGTTGAATTAAGGTCCTTTATTCGGTCCCGAATCTAATCCTTAACCATCTGATGGCCATGTCCTTTTGAGTCAGGTTCTTTGCTTCATCTAGATGTCCTCCATGTAATTTGGTAGATTTTGATGAGTTTTGATCATTGTTCTTCCATTACATAGATTATCTTGTCATTTGGACCGTCACGTCTTCATTCTTGATGATAGGCTCTTTGGAAATCTACAAAACATCACGAATATGCATAGAAGGACTAGTGAATCACTTATGCAAAGTATGAATGTGCCAAAGCTTAGCACCTATATTCGGAACCAAATAAAGGTTCTTAATTTAGGGATGAATTTTGGTGCTCGGCCCAATCATGGTGAAACTTTCCCAAATCCTCCTTTTTTCTTTTCTAAGTGCTCTTTCCAAATTTGAAGTCATTTTGATTCCATCTCGATGTTCTCCTTAATTCGGGATGAATTAAGGTTCCTAATTCACTGATGAATTTATGTGGAAGGGCCAAACAACTCCAAACCTTTTCTATGTCCTTCCTCGTTGTTTTCTAAGTGTACAAGTCAAGTTTCAAGTCGTTTTGACATAAGACCTTAATTTGAGGTTAATCTAAGGCCTTAATTCCGGGAGTTAATCAAAGGCATTAATTTGGGGGTTGATCTAAAGCCTTGATTAGAGGTGAATTAAGGACATTGCCAATTTTTCAACCAAATTTCCCGAGCTTAATTCTCCAATCGATTAAGTTTGCCTCTATGTTTTCAAGTCGTTTGGTCCTCGTTTAAATCTTCTAAGTCCATTTGAAATCTGCTTTACTAAAAAGCGGGTAAACAATTTATAGTTAATTGTGTAAATGTTTTGGAAAAAGAAATCACGGTTCCGATGGTTTGACTGGTTGAACCATCAATACCTTGAACCTTGAGTGATCACGATTCGGCTCATGGTCTGGTTATAAAAACTATGATATAAACTTCATATATTATTATTTTTCTCAGTATGGTCATAATATAAAACCAGGCAAAAGTAGCTAAACTTCAACCATGAATGGAAGCTCCAGAAGAAATACTTCATGAAATATTCATCAAGCATCAATAAGAGATGTTTTTCGAACATCCTTTGTCTCAAGAAAATCATATAATATCATTAATGCTAAATTCTTCCAGAGCCTCCATTCAAAACACTATCCTTCACTCCCCAGCCCAAGCATCCCTTTTTTCATCAAAGATTGCCGTGACGACGATAATAACTTTATTGTATCTATATGTTTAGGTCAGTCTCATCTTCAGCCTAATTTATATGATACTTTTATCAGCAACTAAGCTCTTAATGGGTACTGGAAAAAAACCAATGGTAGGATAATGATTAAAGCATTGAAAAGACATGCAATGGCCTTCTATGCATCGTATCCACTGATGAGCAAAGAAAGCAACCTACAATTATCTGTAATCCTATTAACCAAGTGCATGTGATTATTCCTCCTTGTTCTAAATCAGGTTGTATTTCTAGTTCTATCGGCATAGGCTATTGCATGAGAAGCGGAAATCGCAAACTTGTTGCAATATCAAATGAAGTTTATATGTTAGGCGTTGATTGGTCATGGAGAGACGTTTGTGTTATTCATGATTATGTACCATTTTTAGGGCCTGGTTGCATTAATGGAAGTTTATATTAGTTAGTTTCAGAGTTAATAACTTGTAAGAAATATTTGATGTTATTTGATATCAAGAAATAGAAAATAAGTACGATAATGAATGTTCCTTTTGCTTTGGACAATTGTCATTTTACAGGAATCTGCTTAATGGAAATTGGACGAGAAATCGCTCTCGTAGGCTTTTATGAAGATTATGTTGGAATTTTGATGATTAATGAAGATTCTTTTTGGTTAAGAAGGGAAATGATAAGATTTCCTAGAGTGTGTTTAGAAGTGAAGGAGAAATATTCAAGTATTAGGGAAATTTTGGTGAAGGATGATGATGCATTGGACATATTGATGGATGATGTAATGATATCATATAATCATAAAGGCAAGGAAAAAGGAGATGCAGTTACAAAAGAATTTCCAGTTATAAAAGCCACTCAAAGAATTGGAAACTATTTGGTGGTTATAAACCAAGTTTCGTTTCGTTGTAGAAGATTATTACACTAGGAAAATTTAGTGCATTTTGATTGTTACCTTTTTAATCTTTTTGCCATTTTAAGAGAGTTGAACTTCATGTTGTTTTTAGTGAACAGATTTGCAATTTCTACAGTGAACACGGTGTAGTATTTATCTATGGCCAATACACATATGAGACTGTACTTGTATAAACATTAAGGTGATATGTTAAAGGTATAAATATTGAAATCATAATAGTTGATCAATTAAAATAGAGCACACCAATCGCTCAGTAGATATTTGCATTTTTATGGTGTTACAAACACTCAGATTAGCTCATTATTAACTCATTATTTAAGGATGTTATTATTACACCCATCTAAATATTTACTAACCTCGCTTAAATAGTAATTAAATTAAATTATGAAATCTACTTTAAAACCCCACCTTAAGTATAAAATGATTTGGAAATAAACGATAATCGAACAACATATAAATAATAAAACCTAATACTCAAATATAATTATTTTCAATCCTGTTAATCATAAATGACAAAAGAAAATGAGATGAAAAATGTACACAAATTTTCTTTTATGAATTTAAAATTAGAAGTTAATTAGTTAAGATATTTAATTCTATTTAGAATTTGATTGTAAATCAATATTTTTGTAAATCCGTTAATTTTTTAGTGGATGGATTATCATAATTCTTTTCCCCTTTTTTGTTCAACCAACAACTAAATCGATAATTTAAATATTTTGATCGAAGTAGGAATAAATGCTCTTTAATATGTTATACTATAACACCTGATTTGAGCTACAAATTATTGTTGCTATGTTAATTTTATTCAGGGTTACTCAGTTCAAAAAATTGGAAATTCTACTTAACTAATGTCTATGACAACTTACTTGTAACAAAATTAGTTTGATTTATATATCAAGTGAAACGATATGTGGGTGAGAGAAGAATTTAGGTTGATTTAAATAGTAATACCCTTATTTAATTGTAGTCAATATATCAAAAGTAGCATTAGTTCATTAATGTACAATTTAATTCTTGTAACCATCACTTCGAAGTTCAAAACAAGTCATCAAATGCAAAATTTTAGGTGTTATTACCTTATATCATTTAAATAGAGGCAAAATATGTATATTCATATTAGTATAGTTATGGAATGAACATAGTAGGTAAATATCACATAACATAATAATTCGAGGATAAATTTTCATTTTTGACTTGAGAATAAACTTATTTTAATTTTAAACCTTGGTCAAAATTATTACAAAATAGTCCTTTTTTTACATACAACAGCATTTTGTGCTTGCGCTTCCAAATTTGCGTAAGCATAACTTTTTTACAAAAAATTACACTTGCACAAATATAGAATGCGCAAGCACAAATTTTAAAAAAAATAGACACTTGTGCAATTTATATTTGCATAAGCAGCATTTTTTTTAAATACACTTGCGCAAAACTGGACCTATCTTTCTAAATAGTTTTGAACGAGGCTTAAAGTAGATATAAGTTTTTTCTCGAACCTACAATAAAAATTTGTCCATAATTAAATCAATTATTTTAAAAGGTTACGAATTGAGAACATCATGCCAGTTTGTAATTTATAGTATGTGCACTGAGGTAGATGTGCATAGTAAAAAAATCCAACCAATTACCGGCTTAAGAAAGAAAAATATATAATGCGATTTTAGAATGATAAATAAATAGTAAAAGTCACTAATAATTTGTTGAAGTCACTAATTATTTTGATATTTTCTTCTCGGTTCTTCTCGAGGGAGTGCTGTTTGCTTCTTAGATCTGGAAGTTGAAGTCAATTTCCCAAGCTTATGCAGACTTTCGACCTGTTCATGTAAGAAGATTAGTTCGAAGATTGGAGGTTTTCTTTTCATAGATAGTTTGTCAGATCTAATACCTGTCTTCTTTCTGGTTGGAATGGAGACTTTGTTGGCTGATGGCCTTTAAGTTGTTGCTGTTGTTCATCTCCTTGGTCTTAAAGGAAGAAGTTACGAACTGGAAGCAGTTGAGGATGCTTCGTCATGTTCTCGCTCGCCGCCATTGTTTCTTTTTTTATTTTCTTCGAGAGGAGATAGGAATTAAATGAAGTGTCGGTTTGCCTTATTTGCTTTGAGTTCTGTCTCGAAGCTTCTGGTATTTGGTTACTGATATGTGGGCTTTGGGCTGGCAATTTGGTTAGATCGGGCCTGTCTTGATTGTTTGAGTGTTGTTTTGCTTTTGAATAGTCTTGTAAGACTTTTGTATTCTTTTTGCTTACAGTAATAGAAAGTTTGAACCCATTTTCAAAAAAAAATACTAAAATGTTAATTTAAACTATTTTCAACTTAGGAATTAGTTATGTAAATGTAAGCTAAAGAAAAAACATCACATGACATCATATTTGATTATGAAGGTATACTACATTTACAGTCAACAATAATCCATTTATTTCTTACCATATGACGTACGATGACATGAAATAGCTACCTGTTTCAGGGTACTGACAGTTCGAAACTATATATTATTTAACATGTAAATTCATTTGTTGTCCTAAGGAAATTGATAAATTAGATGTGATAACTCCATACATAAAACTATCATGTTTCGCTAAACATGTTTTTCTCTCTTAACATAATAAACTTACATGAAACAAAGTCATGAACACAACCAACTTTTTTATCTTTTTGCCATTTTAAGAGAACATATAAGAATAAGAGTTATTGTCCTTTTCTTTAGTATTTGATGTTTTCATCTAATATGACTTTTTTAATCATAACAGTTTCGGTAGCCGGTAGAATTAGCTACCGCGGTCTATTTTAGTGCAATTTTACCATTTTTATGTTTCGTTTCAAGGCATGGCACTACTTGGTTTTAACAGTTGCCCATATTATCACCTTCATATTTTGTTTTCAAAATGTTTTGATGCTAGCTAATTGCTCATATTATCACATAAAGCACCAAATGTGATGAGTTTCAAGATGGGTTCCAGATTTGCGATCACAGGGATGCAACATTTAAAAGGAAGAGGAATTGGAAGTGTTTTCATTCATATTTTTTATTGGAATAAAATGCTCTTGAAAAAGAAATGGAAATTATTTTCAGATCATAATTAAGCTTTCTTCCTTCAGTGTCCAAAGAAATTTAGTGGAGATGAAAACAAAGGCCTCAGCATAGGCAGTAATTTTTGTATACTGATGATAAGATCCATAGTACTCCAAATTCATGCATGCATAATGAAAAGAACACCCAAATGCGATAAGTGGACCCAGTGGCCAAACTAATAGGCCTAAATGGATGCACATTGTTCACGATAAGAAGCCTAATAAGTCTTCCTTAATTGTAGAATTCAGTAGTACCTGATTAGTTTATCCTAAAAATAAAGGCAAAAAACCTCAAAAGCTTTAAAACAAATAGTATAGCAACTGTTTCTGAATTCTCCTTCAAGTATCACAACATCCAAAAAAAAGAAAGTAGAAGGCATAATCATTATAAATTTGCTTCTTGTATAAACTATAAAGAGCCTCAAGCTTGTTGCAAAGAGAAACAACTCCAGATTAACTCATGTTGCTAGTAAGATATTAGAACATGGTAGTCACGAAAAAGTGCTAAATGCACCCTGAATTATGGAGGCCATGCACATTTTAACGATAATGGTGTGGGACCTTCTAGATGTTTTATGAGTTTAAGTGAAAGAAAGAAGATTAGTCTAAACAATGAAGTTAAGTATGAAGCACCTGTAGTTGGAAAGAAGTCAAATGGTATAAACATACATTTGGAAGACGATGGAAGAAAATAGAGGTCAAATCAAGCCAAATTGTGCAATGGTAGGACATACACATGTTGTAAAGATACTGCATAAAGAAATGCTTAAAGAAAGCAAGTGTAAGGCATATAAAAGAAAGCCATATGATGATTTGAAAGATGAAAATGGCAAAAGAACTAGTTTAAACTTGAAAAGCAACAAAGCGTAGGTGATTTGATAAATCTAAAAGGAAAAAGAGTAGTACATAAAATTTCACATAATTCTAGGCTAGATCACACTGAGGCTAATGTAAACGGTGTTGCTTTTTTCATAATCAATTCACTAATGAAATGTGCTGATAAGCAAGCTATTTGTAAAGCTAATGTAAATGGTAATCTATGCTTTCTTAACCAGTTTAGTTTTCCTAACTGTCATGGTTTAACAATAGAAAATGCACCGCGTAGACATTTGCACAAGTACCTAATGACAGCTTCCCAACAATTTGGCTGTATTCTACCTTGCCTTAGAGATTTTCTACTTGTCTTCTCTTTATTGTGGACTCAACTCCATGGACTATATATGGACTCAACTCCATGGACTACCCACTATGGCTCCTGACATTACTTTTCTGCCTATATGGTGCAGTTCTTGCCATTGTATAAATTGAATCCCAACTTTCACCACTGGCATAAAGTTTCAATTCGATTATGTGTGCTCGGTAACCTTTAACAATCCTTGCTACTAACTCAATGATGTCGTCTTGCACCATGCTAAATAACTTGAGCATAAGTATGCTCCCACTAACTATAGCTCCATAAAATCCACAATGCACAACCTACTTCCCTAAGTCTTCCAATGGTACGCCTAATCACCTTAACTCCAAGATACAAGCGGGAAAAATCAAATGTGGATGGTGTCTCTTCCAATGGTACCTACTATTTAGCTCTTTTTTATATTGTAATGGCCCATTTTTCCGTACCCTTTGAATCGACAATAAACCACACATGTCCAACTCAAATTGCATGAAAAAACTGATCATTAAGGGTAATAAAGAAAAATAGATAGACCAGAATCTCACACGAACGGAATAACATATAATATTGAACCAATATCTTTACAGCGGAAAACTTTTAAATACATATATCAGAGCCTAACCTAAATTTAGCTTGGACAGTTATAAACATCTGTCCTTACAATTGCTGACAAACATCAACTAAAACAAACTAAGTACAGCGGATAATAGAATACGTCCATACGTAAGTGAATATCTCCAGCTCTCCTCTGGAAAACTCCAATCGTCTTCGACTAAACCTAAAACTACTCGGATCTGACCCGAGTATTGAAAATACCCGGATCAGGCTTGATAAACCAGCATGAGAAAAAGTCAATAATAAATGAAAGTGTCATATATTAGCCTTTTAATAAAATCCTTTGAAAATCAAGAGTATCTCATAAGACCATGCCCACACATAAACACGGACGGGTTTTTACCTTATGATAACTAAAACACTTTTATATCAAAACATTTGATATTATTTCTAATGACATCTCTTTGAAAACCTTTGCAAATAAACTTATTAACCTTATCCAAAATGGTTACCCATATAGCATTTCGAGGCTATTCATTACGCCAATACAAACAAAACCGTAGGTTCTTATTGGAGAAGGATTTCCATACAAATGACCAGGTGAAGGATCTAACTTCCGAAATGGGTACACCTCTAGATGGATGTCCCGAGGCACAAAACATCTGCCCTCTACCAACATAAGACCGGCTTACCTCTGTAACTAGATAGTACCGAATATGTCATCCCTCGGTCGTTACCGACCTTTAACCGAGCGCTCGTTTCCATACACCACATTAATTTACATCACGAACGTCATAGCGGGAAGAAATATATCTAGAAGGGGATGATCATACCCTAATTGGGAATGACCCACTTAGCCTTGCTGCATCTAATCCTGTTTCGGTCATTTCCGGTTTGATGAGGCTTGAGGCAACGATTACCTTTTCACATAGCACATATCACATCTTTGAATGCCACATTGCCATTTCCATTAACTACTAATTGCCTTCCACAAAAATACAACCCTTGAGCTCGTATGTCTCAAGGAGGGTGTTAAGCTAAGAGAAGTTGCCTTCTTCGCCACCAACTGATGTACGTTTGTAAAAACCAATGTACGTAATCTTTAGAAATGCAATGTCAGACAAACGTCCATACAAGTTGTCCAGGAACAGGACAAAACGAAGGCACTCTCCTACTACCACTAGTAGCGAGTAGTCCTTGCAATTCGAAAAATCTCCATCACGAGGAGATCACTGCTATAAATAACTCTATAAAGGGGGCCAACCAGAGTATGTTCAACAAGCAGGTTCCACGCTATGAAGGTCCACGGTCTTCAATAATCGTCATCTTCAACATGTCTTCACATTCGAACGTATACATTGGTTCGAAATGGTTTTCGAATAGGAATCACCCAAATCCGACCCCAGTTCCTTCGGAATCCAATTATCGATAAAAAGTGAATATGAGTATAATGGATTTATTAAGTCTCTTTTCACTTTAATTCTTTTCGGATGATTTCGAAATCTCTTTCTTTTGACTTAGGATAATTCTAAGTAATTCATTCTTTTGCTTTGGGAAACATCTCGAATTTCTTACTTAACTTCCAATCAAATCCATTAACTTTTAAGCGGGTCAGAAACAATGTTATTTAAGACATCGTTTACAATAAACCCTAAAATAAATCTTAGCAAACATTTTTGAGTAAATAGGATCATAGAAATCATTCTAATATTACTCAACATCAATTTCCGTATTCACAAGTGCTATGGGCGGAATAACGGTGAAATCACCTTTTAAATTCCACGAATAGGAAGAGTTCCCTCTTCGAATTTTAATACCAAGTATAAGAAGATTATCTCTATGCAATCCAAGTCGTAGTTTGTTCATTTTGGAGATTTGCTTAAATTTGATAATACCAATCTTCTTTTATTTTGGAAAACTTAACACAATCTTTTTATTTAAAAGCATCCGGGCTTTCCTTTCGATCTGTTCCACCCCTCGCCTAAGAAAAGAAAACATAGGCCAAGTAATTTCAGGGCACTGGTCGCTCCATCCCAAACCTTAGTTAAACACCTTGTTTTATCTTCCAAGATCTCACAAGCGGGACAAATGTACTAGTCGTTTCCGCATACTCAGTTATCAACTTTATTTTGGAATTGATTGTAAAGATTCCAAACTATCTTTTAAACACTTAATTTTCCTTTTAAAAACATTCAAAATTGATTCTGGGAAAAATCGTTACATTTAAACTTATTTTCAAAAAGTTATACCATTCATAGCATAAAAGTGCTACGGAAAGTGCTATATAAGCTTATTTGATTAAATAAACTTTTAAACATTTGATAATTTATATTTTCCAATCCAAATATCTTTTAAATCATTTAAATAGATTTATCAAATTTATTTCATATTTTTCTAATATTAAAAACATTCATTAAACAGATTTCCTGTTATGGTCACTTAATTGCACTAGCGCGATTTTTCTAGAAAATTGATTTGGACTTAATTCAAAATCTACTCAACAAAACTTTGATTTTCTTTCTTCGTTTAGAAGATATGGATATAATTGTATGGAATTTTCTTATCTCGAAGAATTCCGAGCTATATTCCACTCTACACATTCATTTGAACTTTTCGGCGCGAAATCGCGAACTACCATTGCGCGACGCACCTTGTTTTGACTTATTTTTCAATATTTGAAATAATTTATTCAAATTGGATTTTATCACTTATAAAATCATTATAAATCAATATTTTCACTTTTTAAAGTATTTAAAATATATTTTCACTATTACCATATTATTATATTCCCATTATTTTAATATTAAATTTTTAAATTCCAATTTCAATTCAATTTCAATTCTAACTTCAAATTAAACACATTTAAAACTTAGATTTCAAATCTAATTTCAATTTAAACTTCAATTCAAGCTTAATCTCAACTTCAATTTTTCAAAATCGATTTCAATTTCAATTTCACTATTCTTTTCAATTTCAATTTCTATTTAACTATCCTTTTCAAATCCGTTTCACTTTAAATTTCAAATTCTCTTTTATTTTAACTTTAATTTCACTTCTAAATGAAACGAGACTTATTTTTCCAAAATATCTCATATCACCAAAATATGGTCTTATTTAACAAAGGGATTACTTAATCAAAATGAACATAACCAAGTTTAACATTTATCTCTAACATAATTATGGTCTATATGCAAACTAATATGATAATATAATCACAACCATAAACATTTGCTACTTATTCAAACATAACACAAACATAACCAAACATCCATAGCAACATTTTAAAGGGGTGTATACTTGCATATGTCATAAGATAATTATTATAGCAAAATCAAAATACGATCTTTTAAAAGCGGTGAGAATTTACTCACCTTTAACCAAATTGATTAACTTCCTACCAACATTCATTTAATTCAACGCTACACTAAACCACCACCTAAACATTGTTCCACCTTTTCCATGTGCTCGGCCACCACCCCACATCCCTTCTTGCTCTTGGCCATAGCCTTCCCCTTCCATATTGTTCACGTCCTCCCCTTATCAACTCCTAAACTCACGGCCTAAGGCCAATTTCAAGAAAAGAAGAAGAAGAAGTGAATTAAGAAGAGGTTAGAGAGTAACAAGTGGATTAGTGCTTAAGCACTCCACTATTTTTTAACCCTCCTACCTCTCTTAAAGAGAGAAGCCATTAAAATAGCTTAAAGGAAGAAGAAGAAAAGAATGATTTGTGTGAAAAAATGAGAAGAATGGATGAGTATTTATAGGAAAAGTAAGGAGTGGTAAATTACAAAACTAACCCTTTACAAAATTACTAAAATACCCTTACTTTATCTTTCTTTTTTCAACACTCACCATCACCTTATCACATCATTACTTTATGTCTTAATCACTTAATATTTAAGTAAAGAAAAGTAAAGGTTTTGGTTGGATTTGATGTGACATGTTTTGTCCTTTTGTGTTTACTTTTGCTAATTGTTTTCCAAACTTGTTTAGTGAAAGTAAACGTGATTAGTGAATTAAATAATACTTATACTATTTGAATATATGTTAATATATAAGAAAATAAAGGTGCAACAACATTGCGACAACTTTTAATCGACAAAACGTTGATTTTCGACAAAATATTTTACGGTCAAATTTTGACGTTTTAGTTAAACTATTCATTTATGTAAACCAAATTTAAAAATAAATTTGTATAATGTTATTTAAAAATATAAACACTCATAAATTAATTAAAATAATTTATTTAACCATTGAAACTTACTTTTCTAAAATCAACATTTTGTCACTTTTGTCGTTATAGGCAAATGTTACTATTTTTGTGTATACTTCTCTTTCCAAACCCTATCTAATTTTGTTTGAATCATATAACCTTACTTAATTCATATTTAAAATCACTTTAAATAGTATATTTTAAAGTGGTCAAATTCTTGGTCGTTACATATGTCTCCATTTTCCTCATGGCTATCCAAACTAGTGATTTCCCAAATGTTAAAAATAACATAACTCCTTTTCCAATTCAGCTCAACTTTAGTCGTCCCTCTTTAATTTTGAACTGTTTCTAAATATTTTAAAAATCAGGGTACCTAGGTATCATGTTTATGGTCTATATGGATCTATTCTAAGTTCTACAAGTGAAATTTTGGTCTATCATTCCATTCAAAATTAATAATAAAAGTCCTAAAATTAATTGGAGTTTTAACCTAGAATCATTCTAGCATGGATGATAATCATCGAAGGGGAACTTCATTTGCGTGCAATTGTTATGCACACGACTATGCGTTCTAAGTTAGTCTTCCATGAATTTCTTTAAGAAATTAGTCTTCTTCCAATCCGATGGATGTTTGAGAAGAATCCTTTTATCCCTTACTTCGATTCTTACCAAAAGTTTTCTAATCCTCTTTCCTATGAAAATTGCTTGTGTATTCTTAATACGTGCACTTAACCATATCTTTCTCTTGATGGAAATCCACACCCTTGAATTAACCATCCATTGCAAAATCTTGACTACTACTTTATCTAGGATACCTTTTGTAATTTTAACTTCTAAAAATTTCTTCTTCTATTCTTTGATCTCATCCCATGAATGAGACCTTTTTTTCAAATGTAAGATCTTATCACTTTATTCCAATTATTTTATGGTTGAGACAACTTAATGTGGGATAGCATCTTGCCATCTTAATCTAATAAACATGCTGACCATTACTTTGGTTTATACTTAGGGATTTCTGCATTTTAATGCATTAGAACTACATCTTTCCCTAAAAGGGAATCTAAACTCTATAACTTTCCATAAATTATCTAAAAGAGGATTTGTGTTATGTTTGGAATTACAAGGATTTATCTCTTCTGTTTATTATTGAAATAGCCAGTAAAAAATACGGTGACTATCCCTATTTTGTACATCTGTTTCTTTCGGGTATATTCCATGTTATTTCAAATTATACATTTTTGTACTAGAACTGGATAATTTACAGAAATTTACATTGTCATATGCTTCATTCCAATGGATTAAAATATTGCTCAAACCTCACTCCATTTTATGACAACTTTAAATTTGGTGTTTACTAATCCATATCAATTACTCGATAATTTTCTACGATGACCAATTTCACATTTTTACTTGCATAAGTGATTTAAGTCTACAAATCTAGAACTATCACATAATCTATAAATTTCACGAACTACTACTATCTCCCAATATTTTCTAGATTCAAGTGCATGCAACATTCAACCCTACAATTTCAAGATTCACATCTAGGCATCCATGAAACACAACTACGATGAGATAAGTCCAATAACTTGTATAAAATAAATTCTTTCCTATCCATGTCCACTTGGTCCGTCCTTAGCGTTTAAGGAAATAACACAATACCTGGACCGCTCATAGCCTACAGGAATCCTACTTTCATCTATATAGTACCAACTAATATCTTTTTGTTATAGCGCCAAGAGAATACTTACCATTCCATTTAAGATTATCTAATGTAATCAAGGAAATGCCTATTTGTTTCTTAACGCTCTTAATACAGATTGAAGTAAACCCTACTTGTCCCTTTACACTTTTAGCTAAAAAAATTCTTGCATCTGTGACAACCTTGATAATAACCATCTTGGCTTACCCTTTACTTAATTATGAGATATGTTTACCCAAACCATACTTTTCAATCTTCCTTACATAAAAGATTATACAATTGAAAGCATACTTGGGTGGATAGACATAAGGTGGTGTTCACCTTTCACTACTCCAAATTTTTTGACCTAGTTATCCATCCTTTCAATTTATACGTTGTTTGAAAAGGTTAATAAGTTCTCATGTTACTACTTATCTCAGTCCTAACCATTCCAATGCTTCCAAACTCTATTGCCAATTTTTTTCCTAGTAGGCTGTTTAATCCTATTTATCTAACTCCATGTTTCTTATCCTTTTAAGTTTCAAGTGATAGTCATAATATTTTCATTTTACCTTTTTAAATTAAAACCTTTGATTTTATCATTACTAGAAAACTACTAGGTTTTTAAAACTTTAAAACCCTTCATTCATTTTGAAAAATCATTTCCTTTTACTAGGTCATAACATTTTCTTTAATTAAATTATCAAAAATGAATGATTAACTTAACTTAGTAAAAATATACATAAAAACATACTTTTCTAAAATCTTCTTTTTTAAAAAAGAAATTTTCACGATAGCGTATTTTATATTATGTATTTTTTCAAAGAAAATATATAGTATTTTTAACTTATAATAATAATTATTATTATTTTAGAGTATAATTGAAACATTTATAAAAAGATTTCGGATACATGACCATTTCTTATTCACAAAGAAATTCAAAAGTTAGGCCTTACATACTTTCTAATTTTTCAAAATTTATATTGTTAAAAGAAAAATGCAAATTGGGGTAAGTGTAATAATATGCCAAAAAAAATTAAAACAGTTATTGAAAAATAACTTTTCCACCAAATTCTTTAATTTTACTTTTTAAACAAATTCCATAGAGTTCATCTGGTTATTTTATATAAAACCATAAACCAACATTCTCTTTTTATTTTATTTTAAAATGTTATATATCTACTGTATCTAACATTTTAGAAAATACTTTCTTCGGTTTATCACTTAAATTAGAGTGGACAATAGCAACCTAATTACCTAAGCCCATTTATTCCAAACATTACTTAAAGTGTATAAAGTTCCGGCTTCCTTTTCAAAGATGGTTACTCAAGTTTATTTTCCAATACAGTGTCCAACTTTAATATGGAAATAATCTAGCCATACCTTCAAGTAAATATGAATTCTTGCAACCATTACCAATATGAAAATAGGGGTTCTACTTTAATTAGGGGAATTTGCCTCAAATTTGTAAAGTCCACTTTCATGTTCCCCTTAAGCTTTGTCAATGTTAGACCAAAAAAGATATAACACCTCGGATGCCAATAATGATAAGTTAGTACTTGACATTATGAATAGAGGCACATAATCGAGTATTGTTGATCAATGTCGTCGGCAAAGAGCGCCAAGGTCTAACTTGTCATTATGAAACTAACTGCATGATAAAATCATTGACAAAGGACGACAATTAGTCCTCGAGGGAAAGCTGATGCAGATTCATCATTCTTTAGTCATTAGGCTTGACATCCCTAGAGGGACTCGACATCCTCAATGTGAACCACAATGGTGACATTACATCTTTTGACATAAACCTTTAGAGAATATATTCCTGAAAAGACTAATGTCATATCATATGATTGAATAGAAATGTAGAAAATGTAGCAAGTTTGAGATATGATCTATTAAGCATGATAATAGACCAATCCCTTTTTGCTCCCATGTTCGAAAATCCAATGCTCGTATAATCATGTGAATATATGTTCGCTATTGCTTAAAACTCGACAAGGTTGACCATATCGAGGTTATGCATATGTTAATGTTAAAGAATCATCGACAATGGCCATGTCGAGCCCTGAACTTCACGGTATGTTCGTCCTAGTTTAGTGCTAGCTAAGGTCGACTATATGGAGTTTCAAACTCATGGGTCTAAATGTTTGCAAGCCTAAATCGATAATGATTTGGTAACTCATGGTTGAAGTCCATAAGCCAATCCAAGCTTTTGTTACCATTGAAAAAAAATGATTAAAATCGAATATAACTTTTCCCCAATTCAATTTAGGGTTTGCTAGAGTGTGATTTAAGAACTAAAGAGCGAAATGAAAATTTTCTACCCTAGCATGAAGCCCCTAGGCCTCTATTTATAGAGTTGGGCGGGTAGTAGGCGACACCAATCTTTAGCCTCGCCATGCTTCAGCGTCGTCGAACATTAACTATAGAAGCCTTATTGGCTTCGTCATGAATAGAGTCGTCACGCTTTAATGCTTGTGCTCTTGTTCCTTCATGATGAGACCTTCGTATGACCTCAATGTTGGAAGTCATTCTTTATTGATGATCCTCGGTGCCATTGAAGCATGACATTGATGTTATTGATGAACCTCGCAACAGCAATTGTTGAGATTGCCCATATAAGATTGATACTATGTTACTTTTTGACACTTGATGATGTCTATGATTTTTTATTCTCGTCATTAACATGAAGTGGCCTGTTTTGAAGGAACTCGACATCATTGGATAGGAGCGGCATAGTTCTTTTATCACCATCTTGTGTTCTTCGACATCGACAAGGACTTTGATGTCGATATTCATCTTTGCATCTGAAACTTCTAACCTCGACATGGACCCTTAGCCTCAGCATTGATTCCTTGACTCCTTCGCAAATAATTTGATTAACATTTAGCCCCCCCAACGCCCTCCACCAAGTATAAGAGAAGATATTTACCCTTTAGGGTAAAACCTAATATTTTTTTGCATTGTCAAATCCTCAATGAGATTTACCTGCTAGCTTTATTTTCTTGTAAAACATGAAGGGTAAGATATTATTTGTTATCAATTTTCCATTTTAATTTAACTAAGTTATACCATCATTTATTGCCTATATTATTTGTGTGAGTTAAAATTATAATTCTACTATAAGAGAAAGAGCAGCAAATAATAATAAGTTTCCGAATGGAAGCCTAGAATATCATCTGGTAATATCATAGGAGGGAGCGTCAGAAATCTCTTCTATTCGAAGTCTAGAATCTCATCTGATAATGGGAGACCAGAAATTCATAGCTTGCAATAGAAGAAGAAGGTCAGAATTCTATTTGATGATTATATAATGGAAGACCCAAATCTCATCTAACAATAATTAGAAAACCAGAAATCCTCCTCTGGCATTGATAATAGAAGAAGTCCAATAATTAATATTGGTAGTAAAAGAAGAAGATTAAAACTCCATTTGCTAATAATAAGGGGAAGAATAGAGACCCCTATTTGGTGATAATAACAATTGAAAACTAGAAGTTTATATTTGGAAATATAGAAGAAGTCCAAAAACTCTTACTTAGTAATAGCAATAGAAATATAGAAATCCTTATCTGGAAATAATTATAATGGAAGATTAGATCCCCTTTTGATAATAATAATAGAAGTCTAGAAATCCATATCTTAAAATAATAACAGAAGAATAGAAATCCATATCTGGTAATAATAACAAAGGACCAAAAATTCATATCTGGTAATAATAATAGAAGTCCAGAAATCATTATCTAGAAATAATAATAAAAGTCCAAAAATCATCATCTATAAATAATAATAGAATACTAGAAACTCATATCTGGTAATAATAATAGAAGTCGAGAAATCATTATTTGAAAATAATAGTAGAAGTCTAGAAGTCATCATCTGGAAATAATAATAGAAGCCCAGAAATCATCATTTGGAAATAATAATAGAAGAACATAAACTCATTTTTGGTAATAATAACAGATGGCCAGAAATCCATATCTGGTATAAATAGAGAAGACCAGAAATTCATATCTGATAATAATAGAAGTCCCTTGTTCTGTGCCACCATTCGGCCTTTTAGTTATCTTAATCCTTTATTTTGTGTCATCCTCCGAGCTTTGGATGTTGTTAATCCTTTCTTTGTGCCACTCTCCGGGCTTTTAGTTGTCTTAATCCTTTGTTTCATGCTACCATCCAGGCTTTGGATGTTATTAATCCTTTGTATGCGCCACTCTTTAGGCTTTGGATGTTGTTAATCCTTTGTGTGTGCCACTCATCGGGCTTCAGATATTGTTAATCCTTTGTGTGTGCCACCTTTTGAGCTTGGATGTCTTAGTCCATTGTTTTGAGCCCTTACCACCATCTTAGGTGATGAATCAAGTCGTTCGGCTCGTTTGGTTAGATTTCATCAAGTAGGACCAAAGACTTACCTGACCCCTCTCTAGGAGGCGCTTCAAACAGGCCTTATAAGCGAGAATGAAGGCTGGTTCGAGCCTTTGGCCAGGCAATTGTTAGGCAGGACCAAAGGTTTACTCCATCCTCTCTCTAAGAGGTGCTTTAGACAGGTGTTATGGCAGGAATGAAGGTTGGTCGGTGCTTTGACCCAACCCTTTTAAGGTGATGTCAAAGGATTACTACGTCCTCCCTCTAGGAGGTGCCTTGATATGGTCGTGCAGGCGGTATCAAGGGCTTGCAAATGCTTTAGCCTGGCCATTTCTGGTGCATAAGAAGGCTTACTTTGACATCCCTCTAGGAAGAGCTTTGACCTGGCCATCTTGGTGCATTCAAAGGCTTTCTACCGTCTTAGGTAGTTCCATTGCTTAAGGGGAATCCTACTCCCGACGATGTAGTTACGCTTGAGAATTTGATCTTTATTTATCCATTGTTGGGAAATATGATCGTAAATGTTTCACGTTCCATGTTCTAGGGACTATATTACCATTTGGTTAGCATAATTGATAAGCTCTTAGTGGAATCACTTTGTGTATAATCAGGGGACCTTCCCAGTTTGGTCCACGTGGTCCATCTTTCGAATTTTTAGTGTTAGTCATCACTCTGTGGAGTACTGAATCCCCTTTCTGGAACGATCTTGTCCTTACTTTCGAATTGTAGTATTTGGTCATCCTTCTTTGATATTCAGCAGTTCGTATGGCCGCTTCATCTCCAAATCCATGGATTAAGTCTTAAGATTCTTTCTTCAACTCTTGGTTTGGGTCAAATACATGTGTGATTCATTGATGTGAGGGTATTTCAACTTCAATTGGAAGCATTGCCTCGCATCCAAATTTTAAGGAGTTTGGAGTATGACCCGTTATAGTTTTAGCGGATGTTCTGTACGCCTACAATACAAGTGGAAATTCTTCTACCCAATTTCCTTTGGCTTTGTTTAACCGATTCTTAAGAATAGTTTTGATTGTTTTATTGGTTTCCTCGACGAATTCATTAGCCCTTGGATGTGCTATGGAAGAGAAATTCTTGATAATTCTATTTTTGCTGCAAAATTGTGTAAACTCTTCACTTTCAAATCGTGTCCGATTGTCGGATATTATTTTGTGTGGGATCCCAAATCTAGTAAAAATATTCTTGCTCATGAATTTGAGCACCGTTCCTAAAGTAATATTTGGAAGTGGTTCTGCTTCCATCCACTTGGTAAAGTAATCATTTGCGCCTACCGCATACTTGGCTCCTCCCTTTGATATTAGTAAGGGTCCAATCAAGTCAATTCCCCATATATCAAAGGGCCATGTACTTGAGATCGTAGTTAATTTTCTTGGCAGCAAACGACGTATTTTAGAATACTTCCAGTACCTTTCATATCTTTTCACATAGTCGATGGCTTGATTGGTCATCAGGGGCCAACTGAAACCTTATCTTATGACCTTCTTCGCTAACTTTATCCCGTTAGAGGTGTCTCCACAAAATCCTTTACGCGCTTCCTTGAATAATCTCAATCCATTTTATGGAATTACACATCTCAAATAAGGAAGGGAATATTCTTTATTATAAAGTATTCCATCCATCATGGAGAAAGTTGGAGTTCGATGCCTGATTTTTCTTACGTCTACCTTATTAACCAGTAATGTCCCATTAACAAGGTATTTGACAATTGGGATCATCCAATTATTTTGGTACTGATTATCCATTTCTGGATAAACGAGTCCCTCTTGAGAAGCTTTATTTTTTATTTCTTTTTCCTCTTTTTTATGGACTCAGTCCTGAGATCTGGTTAGTACTAGTGATTCTTTTCTTGACTCTAGTACTTATCTCGATGCTGGGATTTTATTAATATTCCACTGGTACAATTCGGGTTTTTGGGGCTCCCCTCGAACTAGCCAACTTTGCTAACAAATCTTCTTGGGATTTTTTTTCTCTTGGGATCTTGTGTATAGAAAATCTTCAAATTGGTTTAGCATTTTTAATACCTTCTTCACATATAAGACCAATTTGGCATCATTGGTTTGATATGTCAGTTTCATTCAGTTTCATTTGATTCACCATTGGCTGGAAGTCACTAAAGACCTCAATTCTAGGGGTCTTTAGTTACAAAGCTAAAGTAAGCCCTGCTACCATCGATTCATGTTCCGCTACTTTGTTAGTAGCATGGAAACCAAATTTCATTGCATAATGTAAGTGATGCCCTTCAGGGTGATAATGACGTATCCTACTCCTGCATCTTGTATATTTGACGCTCCATCAATAAATAATTTCCGTTTAGGATTTTGGTCCTTTCCTTTTTCTGATCGCTCTTTGACGAAACTAGTGCATTCATTGACAAAATCAGCTAGAGCATGCCCTTTGATGGTTGCTTGGGGTATAAATTCGATATCGTACTAACCGAGTTCTATTTCCCACTTCACTAGTCTCCCTGAACTCTCTAGTTTACTGAAGACCTCCTTAAGTGGAAAATTGGTTAGCACATTGATTGTATGCGCTTGAAAGTAAGCTCTTAATTTCCATGTCGTAAGTATCATGCAATATGCTAGCTTTTTTATGACTGGATATCTGGTCTTGGCATCTTTTAGTTTTCTACTCACATAGTATATAGAAAGTTGAGTTCTGTTTTCTTCCCTTATCAACACCGCACTGACAACATGTTCTGAAATAGCCATGTATAGGTAAAGATTTTCTCGTTCTACAGGACCGGATAATATTAGTGGCTTCTCAAGATGGTCTTTCAATTCTTTCAAAGCTTTCTGGAAATCTTCTCCCCATTCAAAATTTTTCTTCTTTTTAATTACATCAAAGAATGGGATGCATTTACCGGTGGCTTTATAGATAAATCTATTCAACGATGCTACCCTTCCACTTAAACTCATTACATCTTTACTTGTTTCATGTTCTTCCATGTCTTTTATAGCTTGTATTTGGTCTAGGATGGCCTCAATTCCTCGAGCGCTGAAGACGTATCCAAAGAACTCTCCTAATTGCACCCTGAAAGAGCATTTTTTTAGATTAAGCTTCGTTTGATGCTTTCGCAACACCTCAAACATTTCTTCAATGTCTTTTAAATGGTTGCCTTTTTTATGAAATTTCACCAACATGTCATCTACATATACTTCCAAATTCCGGCCAATTTGTTCTTTAAACATCCTATTCACCAATCTCTGGTAGGTAGCACATGCATTCTTCAACCCAAAAATATCACCTTGTAACAATAAGTTCCCTAATCTGTAATGAAGCTTGTATTTTCTTCATCCAGTTTGAACATGGGAATTTGATCATAACCCGAGTAAGCATACATAAAAGACAGAAGTTCTACCCACTGGTTGCATCAACTTGCTGGTCTATTCTTGGTAAGAGGTAGCAATATTTTGCCATGCTTTGTTCAGGTCGGTTTAGTCAACACAAATCCTCCATTTGCCATTTGATTTTTTAACTAATACAGGATTGGCTTTTTGGGCACTCTCTCGAATTTTGATGAAACCAGTTTCAATGGATCTGTAATAGTGAATTATTATAGGATTTCAAGTTTCGTAGCGATCAGACTTATCGTTTGGTCGTGCGAGCTTGAAATGCGTAGGATTTATTTTTAAAACTTTGATTAATATAAAGTCAATTTTAAAAAGTTATCTTCTGAATATGATGGAATTGGCTAGTATCCTACCTTAGGCATTGCCTCACGTGCCTTGTCATACTTTTATCCTTATACGAGACTACTACGATTTTGATTTAACATGTGCATATAGTGGACTCGCTGCTATCGATCTACTGGTTATGTTAAAGGACCTGCATAGACCACATGTTTAAAAACGTGTTAAGGGGGGTTAATGTAAAGCCTTAATGCTAGGAAAAATATTTATTTTATTGATTAGACATTACATATATAGCGTATTCTACAATATATAGATATTTTGATGGATCCTTAAGAGATGGAAAATCCCATAACATTTCTTGAGTTATTGCAAGCACGTTATAAACTGGATAGGAGATGTGTAACGACCCACTATTTTAGACGGTTTAAATTGACAATAAACACACATTTCAAACTCAAACCATTCAAAAGGAAGGATTGTTATGGGGTAAATAAGAAAAAAAGAGAAAGAAATAAAACAAACACGGAATCTCACAGTGGAATGACAAAATATAATAATCAAATAACAGTTCATGAAGCCATTTTACAAATAATATTTGATTACACTTTTACAATACAGATCAGAGTTACATATAGCAGGAATAAATAAATAATGCAGCGGAACAACGTGATGCAATGGAAAAAATATAATAAATAGTATACAAATCTTCGTCTTCGTCCTCCCGAAATAGAGTCTTCAATAAACTGAAAAGCTCAGACTGATCCGAGCGTAATGAAAAGACAAAACACTCGAGTCAGAACTAAAAGATCTTATGTAAGTTAAATCAACAGTAAATAAATATGAGTGTAATGACTTCAGAGATGTTTACCGGGTTTTACATCTCCTATCCAGTGTCTAACGTGAGTGCAATAACTTAAGAGATGTTCGGGATTACCATCTCCTAAGAATCCGTTAAACTATGTACTATGTAGTACAATACGCTATTATAATTGCCTACAGTAAAGTAAAGTATTAAAATATCATTAAGGCGTTACCCATATCCCTTTTACACATTTTATATATTCTCATAGTCTATACAGATACTGTAAGCTCCACCAAACCGGTTGTTTACTCAGTGAGCATTCCATAGGTATGGTACAAACCAAACTTGTAGTGGGCGTGATAAGGCATGTGACAAGGCACGCGAGGCAACGCCCAGGGTATGATACTACCACTACTGGAAATTATGTTTTTAGTTGGATTATATAGTAGCATTTGAATGCTAAATGTCGATGTTTCTTTCACTCTAGTATAATTGCAGCGTTGTACTGTTAGGCACGTTCTAGGCGAGCTTTGTTTTCTCATTCCCGCCTATCATGCCGTCTAATTTTCATTCTCTTTTTTTCTTAGCTCCAGAACAAAATAAAAGCCTAAAATTTGTCTAATTCTAACTCCTCTTCTCAAATCTCAAAAACATCTACTATCTAGAGATCATTCCCACCACCCGAAAACATATTGTTATTTATCAAAATGATAATCAATTGAAAATTGAATCAGAATATATGTTACACACTACCATCGATCGATTTAGGTATCCAATTCTTTTCCTTTCCATAATCTGATTTAGGTATTCAATCTATTTTGGTATCTGTTTATTTTCCTTCCCTTAAATCGAAATCGATTTTAGGTGGCTATATCTTGCAAGACAAAATAGCGGACGCGAGTTCAAATAGGAATTGGAAAGAGATATTAGAGTGGTGCTTCAGAAGAATGGACGCGGAGGTGGTGATGTGACAGGCGGTCGATGGTCAGAAAGTGAAATGTAGCCGCGAGCTACCAACGCCGAAGTGCGACCATGTTTGGTCAATGGCTACTGTTGTCGCGGTTAATGCCAATGAAATTGCAGTTTCCAATAATGGAGATTCAAGGGTTGTGCTATGCTGGAAAGGATGGATACTCCTATATCTGTTGGTAGTAAGGTTCAAATTTCATTCTTGTTAGCATTCAACATACCTAGCTTAATCAATCATCATATAACCATGCAAGAATTCGATAATCTATGTTATCAAAGATGATTCACTTCACTATAAGATGGTTTATAGAATTTGTTATAAATACAACTAATCCATTTTGTTACATACATAGATTTTTTATGGAGAAGATTTTTTGATATTTCTAGATTAGGTTCTCTTTTAGTTAGACAACCTTTTACCTGTATAATGCCTGAGTCATGAAAGAATAGGAATAAGAAGAAGATGACAATAATTTGTATTTATGTGTGTTTTTATAAAGGACGACATCATATAGACAATTTCCAGAAGATACATAATTGATCAAACTAAACGATAAATAAACCCAAAAATTAAATCAAATTTACAATTGATGAAAAATTATTTCACATATAGCATGCAAACATTGCAATATATTAATATTACAGCACAATTGATGATTGATACCATGTATTTGTTACTCGATTTGCAACGTCATTGACATTATGCTTTCCACATGATTCTTATTGTGCATGATAATTGATTCCATATGTTTCTACTCTAACGTTCATGATTTAATTTTATTAAATATGTTTGTGTCAAAATTAGGCACACTACTCTTCGGGCATGTTTGAAGAGATTAAATTGAAGAATATAAATGAAAAATGAGGCTAACCTAACAAACACACCAAAAAAAAACAGAAAGAAGTATAGAAATACAAGGATTTAGAGTGGTTCAGCGTTGTAGCCTACGTCCACTATGGAAAGTTGTTGTTTTATTGATATTACTCGCTGGATACAGATGTTTACAATAGTACAATCGAGATACAACAATGATTTCGGCAGAGTATCGGCGTTCCAGCGTCCAAAAGTCCATTTTCTGAAGGCCTTAGACTACTATTTAGAGGTGTAGGCTGCAAATATTTCATCCCAATCTCGGAAGACTCCTTCTCTCACGTGGGTGGGCCCACGTAATCGATCCCCGGACATTTCGACTCGATCCATGCTCGATACGTATCAAATTCGTATCAATCCAAATTGCATCTTTTTGGGCTAATATCGATAAGGTACATTCTTGAGGTAGTACGCAAGCTCTTGTGAAAATTTGGTGGCATTTGGACTTGTAGATTTTGAGATATGATCGATGCAAGTGTGCGTTTTCAATGTGCAACCAAGCTCGTATCGATACGTTCGTATCGCTCCCTTTCATATCGATGTTGCGCACGTGACTGCTAGATGACGTGGCGCTATCTTCTAGGATCGATCCACTTTTCATGCCGAGTGACCGAGTCTTCCTCTCGATCGTGCCTTGTTCATATCCATTGGTATGGCTTCATTCGTATCCACCAATCACACTCCATCTCGTATCGATAGTTTCGTATCATTCGTTTTAGATCATTTCGTATCGATACGTACTTGATCACTTCGTAACGATGGGAGAGGGCCGCTTCGTATCGCTCAGGGGTTGTATAGATCATATCGATTCTTTGGCCGATCGATACGAATTTTGGAGGAACCGAGCGATACGAATCGTGTATTGGGGGGAACGATACGAAGCGCCTCTAGGTGATGGATAAGAGTTGGAGCATGCGTGATGGATTCAAACTGATGGACGTTTGGTGGATACGAATGAGGCTTTTTTCCATGGATTCGAATGTGGTGCTTCTGTCATGGATACGAACCACCGTTTACTTTGATGGATACGAATTATAGCTGTCTTCCTTGATTTTTACCGATTAATATCTCGAGCGTACGAACTTCGATTGACTCGAAATTTGGGATGCTGGCTTTCATAGCTTTGCTTGTCATACTATATCGATTATAGCTAGATCCGGACTTAAGCAAAATTTTCCAGTGTCCATAGTGAACCTGTGTATAACCGATCTTCGAAACGAATTGTCCTTGATTTCCAGTTAATTTCTTGATGTCACAGCCTTACCAAAAGGCGGGATAAATTTTTCCCCCCAAAGTACGTCTTGTGTGAACATGACGTGCTTTGAAAAGCTGCAACCTTTTGTCTGAATAGTCATGTCTGATTTGTTGTGTTGTCATTGTCTTTTCACCAAAAGATGTAACTTTTGATTGTTTCTTAGCAATATAAAGACTGAATTGTTGACTACCAACAATTGTACTGTGCATTGTTGTAACTGAGTGTTGAGTTCCAGCAATTTGTCATTCACTGTTGCAGTTGTCATCCAGTGAGCATTCAATTCCTATGAATTTTGAAAATTGAACATTAGTTCGTCATACATGCACGTATGTTAACCTGACTCCTATTCCTTTTTGCATGTTTATGGGTCGTTGTTAAGTTTTTTTTGATCCAGTTTCATATCGATCCTCTCCTGAATCGATGGGAAACTCGAGTTGCAACAACGTTCGATGGTTGCTTTAGAGTGTCCTTTCATATTGATCCTCTCCTGGACCGATTTGAGAAGTTGGAATAGACATTTCTTATCGATGGATATCGATATGAAATAGTGGTTCTCTAAAATGCTGCGTATCGATAGATACGAACTCCTGTGGTCTTCAAAGTGATGGATACGAAGTTGCCGCTTCATATCGATTGATCATTGATGGACACGAACAGCTGTGTTATGGATCCGAATAGTTCAAACAAGCCTTTGTTGCATCATTCATATCGATTGGTTGTCTATGGGTATGAACAGTCATGCTCTGGATTGATTCGAGTTGATGGTTACGCACAGCTGTTGCTCTAGATCGATGGTGGATGGATACGAAGAAGGCACCTTCATGTCGATAATATGGAAACTGCTTCCACCGGTTATTAGCATTTGGAGATGAATCGTTTTCTTTCTCTGGTTTCGTACCCATATAAATACACTTTGGACTTAGAAAATTTTCCACTTATTTTCATTCCCGCATACTGACTTCGCATCGATCCGAGCTAAAGAGAAAAGGAAAACTGTCTTTGTCTTCAGATCGAAACTTTTAATCCCTTGAATTAATTGCTCGAAATAGGTAATTAATCAATTAAAATCAATTATAAATGACAAGACTTGCATTCTTATGCCATTCCACTCATATCCGTGGCCAGTTCTGAAGAAGTGATGGCCAGAAATGGTTCAGGGCATGGTTGAGGACGGTTGGAGAAGATGAAGTGTAGTTTTGGAGAAGACAAAGTGTGAGGATGTGAAGATGGCATTCGTATAGACCTGGGGTGTGAAATTCGCATCGGTATGAAATTGATGGGTTGAAGGAGGAAGCTTGTATCGATCTTGGTTGCAATGTGATTTCGTATCGAAGGAAAGCTCCTACTTCGTATCAACTGCTGGTGGAACTATGGATCGATCGATTAATTTAACATGATGGTCGATACGAAGGCGTTAAGGATGATTGATATGAAGCAAGGGATCTTGCATCGATATGAAATGGTCTTTGATGATCGATACGAGGTGATGCCCTAGGACCGATACGAGGTGATGATCCCATGATCGATACGAAGTAGTGGCCTTTATGATCGATCTGTGTCAAGTCTTGATGGATACGAAGCTTCTTGTTCATCGAACACTCGACTCTGACTAGCTTCTGCCTTGCATAATTAGATTTAATAATTTCACTTCATATTTTACTGCCTCTCAAAGCTCGTCGATGGAACTGTAACTTGACGAAATTTAACGAACTTTAACTTGGGTCGATCTCTGAAGTTTGGATGGCACGGTTGTGACGGTCAGCGATGATGGACACTTCGACTGAATTTTCGTCATTCAAACACTTCTCAATCTTCGTAAAATTTCTTAAATAACATACAGCATTGCACTACACAAAACATTCATGCATTTCACACTGGGGGAAACATGGGTTTATTGTCATCTGACGATGATTTTTGATGAGTTGATTAGCTATGGAAACTGGAAGTTCACAACAATAGGAGGCTCAAAGTCCTCCTCTTCCCATAATAGAGATGTTGGCTATCGCAGCCGAAGTTATAAGTCCAGCTCCAGATGAACTACTAGGAGCAGCCTTCATCGGGAATCCACAAGACTCTGTCCCATCTAATATCTTTGAGGAAATGCTAGGTAGGATTTGCACAAGGCTTGGATTGTCGAGGGATGACATCCTACGACCAGGGGTAGAAGACATACCCCACTCTCCCCTGGAAGGGTACATCGCTTTTAATAGATTCTCGTGCACTGCTGGGACACTCCCTCCATTCAATCAATACATCTAGGAAGTGTTATCCTACTTAAGAATTGCTCCGTCACAAATGCACCCGAATGGATATGCTTCGCTAAACAGCCTGTTTATAGTCTCCATGGAGCATCTTTTTTGACCTCCGACACTAGAGGAAGTTCGGTGCCTGTTCAATATAAAGAGCCGAGGGGATAATCCATCTTTCACCTTCTTAGAGGTAGTTAGGAACTGTCAGGTCATGATCGGAGCGTGAACCAAGCTAAGTTATTTCAAGACTGAATGGTTCTACGTCCGATGCCCACCCGGTATCGCTAGACGGTGGCTTGTCAAGCATAAGTACTTCAACACTTATGCCGATTGACTGGATAATCTTATTTGATGTCAAATCTAATACTTTCTTTCTTTTACAGCTTCGATTCCATGACCCGAAGGCGACCAGTTTAAAGAGATTGTAAGGATTCTTCAAAGAGTGCTCGTTATGGATAGAGGAATTGATGAAGTTCTAACGAACGAGAATTTGAGGGTTGTCGGGTTGATTGGTGGAAATCAAAGCATCGGGCATGAAGGGTCTCTTAGGGCGGCTCCGGCGAGGCAAGTTAGGAGGAGAGTTCCTGGGATAGTGATCACCGAGAAAGGTGACGATGAGGATATGCCCGTTGGAGATGATCCCGCACCCGGGCCTTCACAAAGCCATCGACATTCTGAGAGAATAAGGAAAGGCAAGGTCGCTGCCTATAAAGCTCCAAGATGCAGGTCCGTTGTCATGATTTTACCGATAGTGGGTGTGGTAATTTCAGAGGCTCCCTCCTCGCACACGAAGAGCCCTTTCGAAGGATTATAGTTCTCCTACTTCCGGACGATGTATCTCTTCAACAAGACATCGAGTTGGAAGGGCTTCAAAGTGCCTTAGATTTAGGAGAGCCAACTCCTTCTGACATGGCTATAATAACCGGTTGGTTGGGGGGGTTAACACATGCATGCATACACTCTACGGCACTACACAACTGAAATCTATGAGCTGTTCAACTTCCGGTGATAACTAACTTTGTTTTTCTTTTCACTCTACAGATTCAATGTCGAAGCAACCATCTATGCTTGGTAGCCTCCGCTATGCACGCCATTCATCTAGTTCATACAAGGAGTCCCGCAGGCATGATTCTGACCATGACCGCCATCATTCCAGCCAGGACAGGGATTACTATGATAGAGAAAGAGCTAGGGAAAGGGAGAGAGAAAGAGAAAGATAGAGGGAAAGAGATAGTCGAGATAGGCGCCGCTCTCGATCACGCTCTCCTCCACCTAGGGTTTCATTACCACCCTCAGTTCTGGAACACAAACTGTTGGATCCTCACGCCAACCAGTGCCTCCACAAGTTCCAAGTCTTGGTGAACATCGCCATACAACTGGGGCGGACACTATTATCGCTACCACTTCAACGGCTGCAAAGATCCCAGAGGAGGGAGCTGCTCAAATTGCTCAATTGAGAAGAGAGTTTCCTAACATCTATTTCGACGGCTTCCACTTCTCTCCAAATTTGACGGTGCTTCTAGATATGGTGTAACAACCCGCATATCTATCGATTTTATATTTAAATATTTTATCGTTAGTCGGATGTTAGTCCGAAAAGCTACTTTTTGCATACGGTCAAGTTAGGACTCGAGACCACCCCCATTGAGTTCAAAATGACGTTTGCGATCTTTTTGAGTGTAAACTTCGATATGTTTGGAGATAGTGAAATTTTCGTCACTTTTCCCACTTGTGACTTTGGTTGGGACTGCACCTTCTTAACTCAGCCCAACCCCCTCTTCTCTTCATCACTTCATCAAATACTTCAAGCTTCTTCAAAAATGGTGGAGGGAAAGAGAAATTAAAATTCCAAGCTCGAGATCTTTAGTAAATTCAACATCAAACTCCGAATTCAAGGTGAAGAACATAGATTCAAGCTAGGGGCTGATTCTTGCTTTGCTCTTAAGCTCTCCAACATCAATTTCGTGGAAAAGGTGAGATTTTTGATCTCACATCTTGCCTATGATTGTCATTGGACTGTTGGGAATGATTCCCTATCACTCTAGCATCAACATTTGCATTTGGTTTGGATTGGATTGGCGAAAAACTCCAGAATTTAGTGATTTTGGTGAAAAACTGCTACTAGGTCGTTCTGGCCATTTTTAGCTCGTTCGGATTTAGGTCGCTCGTCCATAGGTCGTAGGTCGTATTCGCCCTTAAGTCGTAGGTCGTTGCCGACCTATAATCTCCAGGCAAAATGATAAGTCGTTCACGAGCTAAAGGCATAAGTCGTTCACGAGCTAAAGGCATAAGTCGTTCACGAGTTAAAGGCATAAGTCGTTCACGAGTTAAAGGCTTAAGTCGTTTGCAGTTAGCTCGCTCGTCCAGGCCTTAAGTCGTAGGTCGTCCTTGACCTAATTTCACTAGGTCGTTCCAGCCTTAGCTCGTAGCTCGTATTTGAGCTTAAGTCGTTAAGTCGTTCGTTCCACTAAGTCGTTCAAGGCTTAGGTCGTTAAGTCGTTCGTTCCACTAAGTCGTTCAAGGCTTAGGTCGTTAAGACATTCGTTTGCTAAGTCGTAGGTCGCTCGACTCTGTTAAGCCGTAGGTCGTTGGACCTTAAGTCGCTCGCCTCCCTTAACTCCAGTTAGGTCGTATGACCTTATCCCTTAGGTCGCTCGATCCCACTAAGTCGTAGGTCGCGAACCATGATAGGTCGCGCACATCCTTAGGTCGCGCACATCCTTAGGTCGCGCCTCACTGTTAGGTCGCGCACTTTGTTAGGTCGCACGCGAGTTAGCACTTAGGTCGTTTGACCTGTTCTTCTGTTAGGTCGAACCCCGTATTACTCTGCGTAGGCAATCTTATCGGAAAAGCATTCATCAGAACTTCCACTTTGATGCATTTTGAGCTGATTTCCTTGGATTTTATTCACGTCTTCGAATGTGAATTTTTGTGATAGATTGTTCCAACAATCGTTTTATGACTTGTCACTTTAAAGATATGAAGGTTTTAATACTAGTAGTAAATATCAAAACTCTTTCATCAAATCGATTTCAACACTATTTTTAATATCAAAAGTTCGTTTTCTCAAACCGATTTCCAATCTACTAATATATATAAGCCTTTACTTCACTCGAATGAGAAATCGACTTAAACGACTTAGTAAAACGAGTGGTATGAAACGCTTGCGTTCACTTCGTCGGTTAGCTCTTGGACTTGTTCGATTGAACCCTTTTGTGACAATTTCCTAGTGAAGATCTATAGTTTGTTCGTAAATATTTGAGTTAAGCAAGTGGTTATGGGACATGAAGCTAAACTCTTATATTTACTAGCTTAGTGTAATCGACACTTCTTTATGATCGATGATGATCATTTTATGGTTTAGACTAGCAATGTGAGATGTCTCTTCGTCCGTGTGTTCGGAATTGCCTTCGGGCCATCCGTGTGTTCGGAAAATTAAATGGATAGCTTCCATGAGATAGCTTCTCGTCCGTGTGTTCGGACTTCCCCCTTTTAGTGATTTCTGGATTTCGTGTGTTGATTTCTGGGATTTCTTCTGGATTTCGTGTGTTGATTTCTGGATTTAGTGCTTCACCAACTTTTGTGGTTTTCACTGATATGATATCAGTTTTTGTGTATTGGTGAATTTGTGTGTCATTACCTTTTTATGTGTTTGGATCTTTGAGAAGATTCTTGTGACATTGATTAATCCCTTGTTGATTATCATTTACATACTTATAGTAGTATGCCATCATGGTTATTATATGTTTATGCCATACCCCTTATCCTATATCATGTTATCTGATATTTATAGTTAGACTGATCCGTTTATTATTTTCTTATAAATAATACTCGGGTCAGACCGAGATGTTACAGGTGCTTCTGCTTGACTTCTCTTCTGGATTATTCTGACTTTTGGCTAACTACTTAGATTAGTAGTTTTTGGTTGTACACATTTGAGATATAGACTCTATGTTGTGTATCTATTCTTTTGTATAGCACGTGATGCTATTCTTTTGTATTATCGTGGATCTTTCTGACCACTACTCTGATGTACACTTTCATGTGTTATATATTTATTCATATCTTCTTCCGCCTTTGTGATATGGATGTCTGTGACTGATTTATGTTATGATTATTTCTATGTTTGTTTCCGAAGATTATATATAGCCACCGTGTGATAGCTTTGTGTTTGTATCGGTATGTCGGATTTCCTCCTTAAAAGATATGCATTCTATTCTATCTGACGTATCGGTGCTCGCACAAAGAAGTTACATGGATGGTTGCTCCTCCACAGCCTTATTCTCCGTGCTAATTGACAGCACTACATCGTAGTGTTCTTGGTTTGCGTGGGTATAGAGGTGGGGCGTCACATATGGTAAGAAAATTGTACACGACCATGTTTATCATGCCTTTGGCCAATATCACTAGTGGAAGAAAACCGCAGAGAAGGCCTCGCCTGTGGCATTTTAGCGGGCAAAGACGATTGAAGAGCTACAAGGAACTATCGCCAAGAAAGATCGATTAGTCACGGTGCTTACTAGTGAAAATGACACTTTGAGGAATTCTGAAACAGAGGCTCTGAAGAAAGTTGACAAGGCCAACAAGGAAATGGAGTGGATGAGGCAGGAGCATTTAAAGCTGGTAGACAACATGGGCTATATGAATGCCACTGTTACAGCCGAGAGGGATACTGTGCTCAAATAGCTTATGGAGCTTAAGGAGAAATATGACAAAGTTGTTAAAGAAAAGGATGGGAAAAACAAGGTCGCTCAGGAGGCATGTGACCAAACTGTTGAGATCAAAGGTGAACAGGATGCGGTGGTGCTAAAGGTTCAGGAGGCCGAGGCTAGGATTGAAGCCGAAGTCGGGGCAGCGGAGGCCATGCTTGAAGGCGATATGGAAGATCTTTGAATAACCTATAACGTTAATGTCCTGAAATATCATGACTTGAGTTGGCTCAACGATTACCCGACTCGCCTACACAGTGCCTGGCGCTGTTTTTGGCCGATGAGAAGGTAGAGCATCATACTAAATCCTTCGAGGAGTTCGAATTGGAGAACCGGGTGCCGACCGAGGATGAGAGAAGAGTTCTCCATGATGCCGCTATCATATTTTAAAAAGAGAGACTCGCCACTCAACGTTCGGAGGTGGAGAGGGTTCTGGTGTTGAGTATCAAGATATGAGTTCTGAAAATTCCTATGCCAACCCAGCCCGAATCTACCCCTACAGTCGATCCTCTACTTGTGCCTGCTTACAATCTTGATCAACCACAATTGTCTCCGGCTCGCGAGCACATCTCCGAAGGAGCCCCGGCTCCACCCGCGAGCCAACTCGAGGAAGTTATTCTAAACACTTCTCAAATTCATTCTAAGTCTGGAGTATTATTAGAAGAAGTCACCAATATTTTGTCTTATCTTCATTCAGTGATAGGAGCTGCACCGGTCGTGCCCCCTGCAACCCAAGTGCAGCATCAAGAGTAGGAGGCTGTCATGACGGAGGCGACGACTACCACAGCTACCGCATCGACCGAGGAAGTTCATGTGAGCGCTTTTATCTTCAACGAACAGATGATGGAAGAACTCCTCGATCATTAGAGCGATTCATTTACAGATTTGTCTTTTGTCACGGGCGAAGGCGTGTTCATAGCCGGCTCTTCGGCCCCAACTGCCAGCATCCCGTCGGACACTCAAGCAGCTCACGATGAGGCGATAATGGTGGAGATTAGTGTTGAGATTGCAAGTTCCGCACTGGGTGGTAGTATGGGAGGTCCTGGCCAGGCTCCTTTATGCATGGTCTTGCCGGGTGGTACAATCATCGTCACTGGGGTACCCCCCGTGTCTCCTCATGTAGAAAGCGCCCCCTTCCCTCTGACCATGCATTCTGAAAGTGTTCCAATTTCTATGAGTTCGGAGGAGGAGATCACAATTCTTCCCTTGGTCAGGGATAAGCCGGGTAAAGACAAGAGCTCAAAACGGCACCATAGTGGCAGCTCAAGTGGGTCGACGCCGAAGGGGAAGAAGAAGAAGAAGCCCAAGGAGTAGGCATGTATCCTGGTGTCCCCTTTTTTGGTAGATAGGTAGGTGTTACTTTTTCTTTGTTTCTGTAGGCCGTGTATAGATGCAAGTTCGGCCGCTGCTTATAGGGATTTTTTGAAATAGTGAATTGACGGCGGTAGAGAAGAACTACCCAAAGCTGGAAAAGCTAGCGTACTACATGTTGCTCACTTTAAGGAAACTCCACTCATACATCCAGGCTCATCCGATCAAGGTTCTTATCTACCAACCTCTCGAATTTGACGGCGGTAGAGAAGAACTAACCAAAGCTGGAAAAGCTAGCGTACTACCTGTTGCTCACTTTAAGGAAACTCAACTCATACATCCAGGCTCATCCAATCAAGGTTCTTATCTACCAGCCTTTGAGATAGATCTGACACCGATATGAGACATCTAGAAGTCTGTTGAAATGGAACATTGAATAGAGCCAATATAACATTTCATATCATCCTCGGAGAGCAATTCAAGGCTAGGCATTGACATACTTCATAGCTGAGTACACTATGCGAGATGATACTCCAAAGAGCAGTGGAGAGCAGAATGCTAAGTGGAAGATGTACACCGATGGTGCATCCGACGAGCGTTGTGGCGAGGCAATAGTTGTGTTGATAACCCTAGGGGAATGCTTGATTTGCTATACCTTGAAACTCGATTTTTTATGGAAAAACAACGAGGCGGAGCATGAAACTTTGATTGTAAGACTTAAAATTGTGAAAGAATTCAGAGTTAAAACTTTGCACATCTTCTACGACTCATAACTAGTGTTGTGTCACTATAGCGCATCTTTCCAAAGAGGAGAATACGAAAGTCGATTCACTAGCCAAGTTGGCTAGTTCAAAAGATTCGGAACTTATAGGCTTGGTCCCAGTGGAAGTATTATCAGCTTCAAGTATCAATCGGATGGATGTTGATTGGTTTTGGAGGCTGAATCTAAAAAGGAATCGTGGATAACTCTAGGTGAAAATTACTTGTAGAAAGGAAACCTTCCAAACAAAAAGAACGAGTGGGGATGGCTCCTTCGCCAAGTTTGAAGATACATTATTCAGGAAGGAATGTTGCACATGAAGGGTTCTTAGGCCCCTTGCTTTGGTGTGTCGTTAATGATGAAGCCAAGCGAGTCCTCGGGGAAGTGCATGAGGGGGCTTGCTGTGAGCACACTGAAGGACAAACCTTAGCAAAAAAGATTATTCGTTATGGGTTCTTCTGGTCGACTGTCAACCAAGACGCAGCTGACTACACTAGAAAATGTGACAAGTGCCAAAGGTTCCCAAAGATTCCTATAGCCGACTAACAGAGATTACATAGATGGTCAATTCCTGGCCGTTGCTATTTTTTGTATTGATATCATTGGTGTGCTACCAATATCTAAAGGTAGAGCGAAGTATGCCATCGTTGTTATTATTATTTTACGAAATGGGCTGAAGCGGAACTGCTAACCACGATTGCGACTAAGGAAGTGATCAACTTCGCAGTCAGAAATATCATATGTTGCTTTGGGGTCCCATAAACAATCATATCTCATAACGGAACCCAATTCGACAGTGTCGAGTTCAAAGATTTATGCCACAAGCATCGCACTGAGAAGAAATTCACAGCAGTAGCACACCTGCAAGAGAATGGACAAGTTGAAACTATAAATAAAATAATCAAGTCCATTCTTAAAAAGTGGCTGAAGAAAGCCCAGGGCAAGTGGGTAGGCGATTTACCATTAACACTTTAGGCTTACAGAATAACCCACAAGTCCGCTACCGGCCACTGTACATTCCCCTTAGCCTATGGATCAGAGGCTATGATCCGAGATGAACTCAAAGTGCCATCTTATCGAGTGGTGCTTTATAGCTCCAAAATGAAAGAGGAATTCCTGCTAGAGTCTCTCGACATGATCGATGAGAAGCATAATAAAGCTGATCTGAGAGCAGCCACGTATCAAAAAGGAGTCACCTGATATTACAATACCATGGTCAAGAACCAAACCTCTAAAATTAGCGATCTCATTCTCAAATGACTCGTGGGAAGGTCCATACTCAATTGAGCACAAGATTGGAGATGGAACATTAAAGTTGGCAACCGTAGATGGGGTTTCACTTCCCCGAGCGTGGAACAATGAACCCTTGTGATGCTATTTCACTTGAAATCTAACTTAGTGAATATCTAGTCAAATTTGATATAACTAGGCAGAATTTTCATTTTCTTTGTATACAAAATGAAATGACTTCTTAAATCTCTGACTACCTCTGTCTAACTATAAAGTTGTAAACCATAGTAAACGTGAATGAATTTGCATATGCATAATGCAGGTATACTAGTATTCAGAGTTAGGTATCAAATGAACTTCTAAAGTCCATGATCGGACCATTAAAGTAAACCACCCTACGCGTTCGGAGATAGATGCCAACTAACTCTTTCAACGCCTAACTTGGGGGTAGGAATATAAACATTCAAGGGCAAAATGAGGCAATTCACCCTCATAGCTCGTGCCCAGAGACAGGCAGAGCATTCAGACCTTTTCCAAAGAACAACAAGGCGAAAGATCAATGCTCGAAGATAGGTGGGGTCTTGTGCGAACTTCGATCGAACTTTTATCAATGCTTGGAGATAGGCGCGACCGAGAGTGAACATCCTAAATAGGGATGTTTAAACCACTGCCTTAAGGCATATATTAGTATATAGGGATGTTTAAACTATGGAACGACTTATATTATGGAATCAGTTTAGATGCATCGATCTGTCTCTAAGACGTTAGTTATTTGTGTAAATCAGTCACATCGATATTTTCTGTTTGACCTTAGTCATAATAACCCACAGAAAACTATCGAGTAAGTCGTTCCATAGTTATCCAATAACTATTAGTACGTAACCCCTAGGTACCCCCACTAGTCATGAGTAATACACTGCCCAACATTTGGAGAGCGTTACGTACTCCAGTCTCAATGGATACATCGATATCCAGTCTCGATGCATCTTGACTTGGAACATTTTTATTATATTATATAATTTTACTATAAGATTTCATGAAGTATTTCTTCTGGAGCTTCCATTGATGGTTGAAGTTTAGCTACTTTTGCCTGGTTTTATATTATGATGATACTGAGAAAAATAACAATAGAGGGGAGTTTATATAGTGAAGAAGGGAGAAGCAGGTTGGATGGCTCTATATACTAATATATGGTATGTTAATTTTCCTTTTTTTCTTTATTTTATTTTTTTCGTTTTTTTCCGCCCAGACCTTTTTATTATATATGGCAAGTTAGCTAAGGCATTAACATATGGTATGTTAATTTTCTGTTTGACCTTAGTTATTATATAGGGATGTTTAAACCACTGCCTTAAGGCATTAACACAAACCAACGCCCAGAGTTCGACATGGTCAGAACATGCATCCCAAAGAAGGATGTCTAAATTGTCATCCAAAGATGAATCAGTTTGATTAACTCCTGGAGTTACGCATGATCACACTCAAACTGTCCTCGAAAAGGATGATCAAACTGCCTTTCCTAGTAACTGGAATTCAACCAAGTTCTAGAGTTGAACATGGTCATATACCAGCATATAAAGATAGATACCCTCGCCCTTCACTTGCTGAAATGACAATAACGCCGATTCATGTCCCTAGTCGCGCAGGACTAGAACAGTAAACAACAAAATTGACTAATTACTTATTTTAATAGTGATGATGATATGCTGTTCGCAAACACATAAATGAGATGGCAAGCGCTTTTCTTAGGACTAAAGAAAATTCACACAAGAATTAAATAGAACAAAAAGTCTTTATTATTCACATCAAATAAATCTTGAAGAAAGTTAAAAAAAATTATTAACACTGAACCAAAAATCAAAATGCGAGGGCCGAACCCGCACAAAGCCGACCTAAACTAAAATAGTCCTACGGTTGTACAACCAAAAAGTAGAAAGCAAACAGATGATCATTTATTGTGCTCTTCTTCTTTTCCTCTTCCCTAAAGATTGCCTGTCGGGTCTTTCTGATTTTTTCCTGCTCCTACCCCTGCTTCCTCGGCTTTTAGGTAGGGTGCTATATGAAGACCTGACTTGTGCACCTTGAATACTTCCAGGCATGCGAAGAGTAACTAGGAAAAAGATAGTCTCACCAAGTAAAGCCATCTATAGAGGAGGAGGAATGAACACAACTTGCTCCTTTTTAATATCCTTAGCCAATAAGACTTGAGTCTGGAGAAACTCTTGCATGCTAGTCCCTAAAGAAGAATCAGAAGTCCCAGTTATAACAACATCCTCCTCAGCTTGGCCTCCAAGGAGGTCACTGGTCATCTCCTCTTCCAAAGCATAAAATATTTGCATGCCCGGGCCTGGAGTATCACCAAGTGGAATGCTTGGGATTGTCCTAGAAATAGTTGCGACCGTTGATTCAGTTTTGTTATTGCTTGTTGACCTGGCTAGGAGCCATCTATTGAGGGACTAGCAATCGTGAGATGACTTGAAATTTAAGAAAGATGAAAGGAGAGATTAGCAACGTTGATTGGTATCATGCGGATCTTCTCAAATACAGAGGATATCAGTGAGATATCTCCACCAGGCTGAGACTCTATGTGAGCAAGGGTGTCATCGGAATTTCGCTCTAGAATTAGGGATAGAATGGTTGTCTTCGACATTCCAGGAGCGTCTGGATTGTACGGGGGATCCAATAGAGAGATGGAAACATTTGGAAGTTCGAAAGTGAGGCCGTAGTGGGATCTTGAGATGTAGTTCTAGAGCCTTCACCATGGGCTTTCTAGACCGTGGTAGCCAACTCTGGATGCAATATAAGCTCACCAGCTATGAGCACTTCGATCTCATCTGTACTAAGAATCTCATGGTCCAGCTCCGCCAGATTCACCTTTCCTCATTCTAGAGCCTGCTGTTCTTCTCGCACAATCTATGCGAAGCTAGAGCTCTGGGATAATCTTTTCCAAGCTACTCCAAGTCTATGAACTTAATTACATTGGGATTATAGTTTATAATGAGCGGCTCAAATCTGTCCTTAATTTGCTTCTCTCCGGCCGTAGCCAATTCGTCCATGTTTTTCGCACGAGCCAGCCCATCATCCCTTTCCTTATATGCATCCAGTAACTATTCACAATAGTTATGAGCTTGCATAAGAGCATCATCTTTCTCCTTTTTCTCCTTTTCAAGTTTCTCTTTTACGCTCTCATGTTGTGCTTTCAACTCTGCCACTTCTCTTGCTAGGCACTCTTTTTCTTCTGACAAAAGATAATTTCTATGGTGAGCGATTCGATCTGGCTCAAATGGTCTTTCCTTTCCCGTTCGATCATTTCAATCAAGTCTTTGACTTTACCACTGCCTGAGCCTTCTTTAGATTAGCAACTTCTGTGTCAAAATGAGCGATTGTCTCCTTATCTTGGTTAGCCACAAGTTCCAACCCCTAAGCTTCAACTTTCACTTTCTCAGCATATTCAAAAATCTACTCAACCAATCTCTTACATATGAAATATTAGTCATAAACATCAGCAACATAAGCTACGGTTAGGATTTTAATCTCTGGCGGGATCTCCTTCAGATTAGGCATGAACTTAAAGCCTTCAAAACATATCTTTGGAAAGCGGTGCTTCAATTCATCCATCAAATGGCTGGATGCGATCAATTGCTCCCCTGATACATCTGGAGGCTCAATAGCCTTCTTATCATCCCTATGGAGATGATAGGAGTCAGTGGCGACATGCTTTGATGATTGTTCAGGTTATCGGTGAGTGCGAGAAGTCACTGTTTGCTTCGTGGAGTGAGGAGCCAAAGTAGGGATACGAGAGACATCCTCAAGCGAATATTGTTAGGTCGTTCAGAATATTTGTCCCAGCTCCTAGGCAGAGGCGACCTGGATCTATGCCTTGAAGATGAATTATGATAATGATAGCCTTTGTATCGGCCACCCAAATCCCGGCTTGAGTGCTTACTAGTGTCTAAATCATGGCCGGTACCGTAGGAGCGTGCTCACGAATTACATCTCTTGTGATAAACCATCTAGTCCTCAAAGGAATCAAACATACTACGGTGCTCCATTGAACATGCAAGTGAAACCGAAATGAGTCAGCTTTTACATGATAAGACATGGCACCGAATAAGCAAAGTATTGTATGTATGTGTGTCCTAGTGTCCCGTCGATGGACCATGGGCTTGAACTTTGCCAACAAAAGTGATCTCCCTTGCAAAATTACTTAGCAAGTCACTCTGTAGATGAATAGGGGAGTTGAGTCCCCCGAGGCTCATGTTATCTAGACTAAATAGAATCGGCCTAAAATTTTCATAAGTTTCCTCCGAAGGCTGGATAGATGTCTCTTCCACCACCGTGGCCTGTGGTGGTCGTGTAATATACTTCATGGGAAAGGAAATTTGAGAAGCGATCTCAAATGAAAAGAATGAGGGAAAAGCTTACCCTGGATAGCCACCGCTGTGCGAATCCGGACGGACATCGTACTAAGAAAAATTCATTTTTGAAGCAACTAACTAATTCCAAGTACCAGTCACCATTCTACACCCCTTGGATGATTCCAAAAAAGTGAGGGAAGGATTTCCATTGCAAAGATTGAAGTTATAAAGGTATTGGATCTCTTCATTACTTGGAACTCGATTTAGATGGAGAGTAAAGATAATGAACACGTTGTGTAGAAAAGCATAACTGTTTGGGTATAGCTGAGCGAGAGCCAACCTCATGAAATGAAGAACCATTCAGATGAATCGATTGAATGGTGGGGCGCACCCCTCTAAGCACATATATCAATTACATGTGGTATACCCAATTGGAGGGTGATGTGTCCATTGGTGGCGTGTGGGAACCAACACGTCTTCGAATGGGATGCCATGTTGTTCACAAATCCTCCTATGATACCTTTATGATTTTTAAAGCAACCGAGTCTATGGGATCATCCAATATTCTAGCATCGTCGAGGGTATTCGAAGCAGCCTCAACATCAGGACCCTCTACAGGCTCAAGTGGAACCTTTGGGAGAGGCTATTAAGCTTATTGATTTGTAGGCGGGGTACAAATGGCATTGGAGTATGTCATGTAGAAGGAGTTGTTTTCGTACTTGACTCAGAATCAGATTCGGCATATTTGAAAGTTGATGGGCCTACAACCAGAGTGGAAAGGCGCTCGGAACGTCGATGATCCATTGCTATCAAAACTCAACATACAAGTTATATCAGACAGATTAAAAGACTTCACCCCTATGCTACAATGAAAGCCCAGTGTGGTGTGATGCAACTTATAGTATCGTGCAGTGTCGTGCAATGTCAGTGTCCGATGTTGTACAACAGTTCATTTGAAAGTCGGGATATTATCAGAAGTTACCATCATCACTGACCGTTCCGACGGGCTTCACGTCATTTACTGTACATTGAAAACACCTTGTAATTTGGGAGATAGCATTTGGTAGGAGTTGAGAGGTTAGCCTTCAAGCTCAAGGCTAAAAATTCACCATGGGTTGGATCGGTATCCATCCATTGCCTTGAGTGAATTATGGCTTCTTTCACTTCCTCCCTCTGAATCCAAGTGTGGCCAGTGACGTGCGATTCATCCATGCCAGTTGCCAACCGACACCTACTAAAGCTTCAAGTCTTAAAAATGGAGGTCGAGTCAGGCGATGATTCAAACTCTTGTGATGGATCAGGTTCAATCCTACTGGGTCAAGATAATGCTGAATCATGGCAAGTGGCGAACGGTGGCGTTTGTGCTAGAAATCATGCGATGGCGACACGAGCTTCAATTTGAAGGCAGAAAGTTCTAATGGCGAAAGGAAGCTCGAATGTTCAAATGATAACAAAGTGAGGAAAACACAATTGTTGGATCGGGCTATATTGCCCTCGAACCCAATAAAATAGGCAATTATCTCACCTATTTTCAAGTGTTGGATCGGTACTAATCCATCCCTATGGATCAGTAGCGAACCATATATATATATATATATATATATATATATATAAAGGAAAAGAAAGGGATGTGCATATGTGTGTGCATATGTGCATGTGCATTAGAACTTGGCAAATAATCTTAGTGTGTATGTGTACATACTCAACACCTAGCAATCAGAATCGAAGAGCGGCAGATTTAAACCTATAAGATCCAGAAAAGGAATTTGCCTAGAACTATTGAATTTGAAATAACAAACTATGAAAGAAAATTCCACTTCTTATAATAACGTACATCAATAGACACGAACCAAGCGAAGCGTTGCAATGAACAACACAAAGCACTACATTTCAGTGAAGCGTTCTATAGAAATTTTGACAACCATTCGAACCATGGGTTGGAATTTGTTGTGACAATCCAAACTTGTCTCGATTCAAAGCACAATGTGTTGGAAACAAGATGTTCTTTAGAAGGAAAATGTTATCCAACCTTTTGACAAGGTAGAATTGGAACGAACTTGATGAGTCAAACTTAGAAATTATTAACACAAAGAGCCCGGAGAGATAGCTTGCAATCCTAAAAAGCATATGCAAACAAGACTTCAAGGCAAGTGCCAAGTCGTCCCGAAGTTCAACAAACTTCAACCCATCAAAGTGACGACAATCTATTCCATGCTTCTTAGGATCATTTGCAAGTTGTTTGCTATCGAGTGTCTCGAGCACCTTAAGTCAGGAATTCCATTCCACCACCGATCCAGCTTGTTGATCCAAAAACAAGTTTCTAATAGGGCAATTAAGATGGGAAACAGAAGTTAAAACCAAGTTGCATATGAACAATACAATTGAAGAGGTCCATAAGGCAATCTTATGCATCGGTACCGATCCATGCCTATGGATCTGTACCGATCTATAGTATTTGCTGACATGGTCACGTTTTCTCGAGCTTAACTGCTGCTGAGCGTAGAGAACATGGCGGAAATCATGGAGGAGCAATTCTCGGTGACCTACCGCTATAAATAGAAGGTTAGGAGGTCATTTTAAGTGCTTGTTTACGAATTTTCCCATAATTCACTTGTAATCCCGAGGATCCATACTCATCCGTAAGAACTATAGTTGTAAACTACAATATAATCAATAGAAACACTAAGTGGATCTAGGCATTAGTTGGCCGAACCACTATAAACTCTCTGTGCATCGTTTTTACTTCATTTTCATTTATCATTCTTCATTTTATTCTCTGCTTCAGTCTCTTGGGTGTTTTCGTCATATTCTGGTGTAAACAGTTTTCCATCCACCATATTTACTCAGAGTAGTAAACAAGTGTTGAACATTCATATCCAGTTAACAAAATGTTTAGAAGCTGTGACGATAGATGATTAAACATATAATTAGTTGGAGTCGTGTGATTTGCTGAAAACATGGAATAAGTATACATAGGAAAATCCAACCTCTAAGCAGTTTGTTAGGTCTCTGGGTATTCATATAAAGTTAAAGAACATTGAAGCTTTCAGTCAATGCTTTCTACCGTGTCATGTCTACTGTAAGAACATGAGCATCACTGTAAACGTTTACAAATATCACATGCCAGGAGGATCTTACATGTTATTTTGTAATGAAGCTATGCATGATATACTCAACTTCTTGTGCTGCATAATTATTTCTTACGGAGCTAAATATTACATGATAGACTAGTTCAAAACACTGCATAGCACATAGAAAAACATGATCACCAGTAGACAAAAAATTCTAACAGAAACAGTAAACAAAACAAAATTGTACCTGAATCTAAACGATCATTTACAAAATACTGTCATACTGATCAATGTTTGTCGTCCGACAACCTGGAACACATGGAGTATATGTAATTTGAAGCTATTGTATGTAGTATAGAACAAATAAACCTAGAAATTACATTTGTATAAGAAATCTAGACCACCAAAAGTTGTATGTGGAACAGATATTAAGCAATGATTAAATACCACAGCAAATATGCTTTTTTTTATGTAGCAATCAACACTTTTCCCATCAAAATACATGCTATCTTCATATTACCTTGTCATTCCTCTTTATATGGATGCATTTCTTGAAAGTCAATTGGATTTTCCTACACAACAAAAATATAGAGCTTGAACATATTTATTAATGTGTATCCATTCATTAAGATACAAAACCAATCCTACACCTGATATCCATACAGAAGTGCACAATGTATATATGTGAAAAGTAGATATACTGGAAAATTTCAGAATTCTATACATAACAATTTAACTTAGATATACCTGGAAATTACTGTCTGTATCTCCTCCAAATAAATCATCGCAAAATAGGTAATAAAACCCATTAAACAATTTCTTACTATTCTACCTGCTGCATGCAGGTAAAATCAGAATAAAAATATTTTTTGCCTCTTTAAGGATTTACAAGTTTCCTCCAGCTTTTATCTGCAAATAGATGAAGGGGTATTAAACTTTAATAAAAATAATAAATTAGTTAAAAACTGAGGCATCCTTGTAAATGGATAAATAGCCTTCTGAAATATCAGACTACTGAATAAATATCAGACTACTATTTATTTTTCTTTCAGCTTACTGAATCAAAATTTACATAACATAACTATTTATTCCTCCAGCTTATTTTTTAAAGCTTACATTTACATAACTGATTCTTAAGTTGAAAATAGCCTAAACTAACATTTTACTATTTCTTTTCTTTCTAAAATCTTAGTTGGATTGTTTGAATTGCATTATATTTGTTTAATTGTTTGACTATTAAACCATTTAAACTATGTATTCTATGACGTACCACTTAGAAATGGCCTGTTGGTGAATCTAGGGCTGATCTACAACACAGTATGAAAAGATTTGTACATGGTTTGCTTAAGTAAGATTAAGATTGCGCCATTTTTTGAACTTCACTGACTTATCAGGCCATATCCAGTTTTCATTGTCTGTTTGAAAAACATGTATCTTAAATGGATTTGTAGTAAACCAAATCATGTATCTTACACCGCAAATGTTATTATTGTGATCAACATCTGCTATTTGAAAAACTAATGCAGTTTGGTAGAATTTAGATATTCTTAATCAATTCAAGGTAGTCAATATCATAAAACAAAAAAGATGCAGGGATTCAACCTAGTTGCATTTTTGTTATTTAAGTAAATATTTGTGGATAAAGTATTGACTACAATCAAATAATGAGTTGGTAAAGAGCTCATTTGAGTGTTTCTAACACCATTAAAATGCAAATATCTCCTGACCAAAGGGTGTGCTCCATTTTAATTGACCAATTACAATGATTCGAATATTTATACCTTTCACATATCATCTTAACTAATGTGTAAACAAGTACAGTCTCATATGGGTACTGGCTACAGATACATACTACACTGTGTTCATTATAAGAATTGCAAACCTATTAGCAGAAACAAAACAACATGCAGTGCAAATCTCTTAAAATGGCAAAAAGATTTCCCGGGGTAATAATCTTCTACAACGAGACGAAGCTTGGTTTATAACCACTGAACAATTTCCAATTCTTTGAGTTGTTTTTATAAATAGAGATTCTTCTGTACCTCCATCTCCTTTTTTCCTTGCCTTTATAATTATATGATATCATTATATCATCGATCAATACAGCCAATGTATCATCATCCTTCTCCCAAATTTCCCTAATAGTTGAATACTTCTCCTTCACTTCTAAACAAACTCTAGGAAATTTGATCATATGCCTTCTTAACCAAAAAGAATCTTCATTAATCGTCCAAATTCCAACATAATCATCATAAAAACCTACGAGAGCGATTTCTCGTCCAATTTCCATTAAGCGGATTCCTGTAAAATGACAATCGTCCAAAGCATAAGGAACATTCATTATCGTACTTATTTTCTCTTTCTCGATATCGAATAACATCAAATACTTCTTCCAAGTTATTACCTCCAAAACTATCCAATATAAACTTTCATCAATGCAAACGGGCCCTAGAAATGGTACATAATCATAAATAACACCAACTTCTCTCCATGAGCAATCAACGCCTAACGTATAAACCATAATCTGTTCATCTGATATTGCAACAAGTTTATGGTTTCCACCTTTCATGCAATAGCCTATGCCGATAGAACGAGAAATACAACCTGATTTAGAACAAGGAGGAATAATCGCATGCTCTTGGTTAATAGGATTACAGATAATTGTAGGTTGCTTTCTTTGCTCATCAGTAGATACGATGCATAGAAGGCCATTGCATGCGTTTTCAATGCTATAATCATTATCGTACCATGGGTTTTTTTTCCAGTGCCCATTAAGAGCTTCGCTGCTGATAAAAATATCATATAATTTAGGCTGAGGATGAGATTGGCCTAAACATATGGATACGATAAGGTTATCATTATCGTCACGGCGATCTTTGATGAAGAGAGGGGTGCTTGGGCTGGTGATTGAAGGATTGTGTTTTGAATGGACGCTCCGGAAGAATTTATCGTTAACAAGATCGTATGATTTTCTTGAGACAATGGATGTTCGAAAAACATCTCTTGTTGATAGCTTGATGAAGATTTCATGAAGTATTTCTTCTGGAGCTTCCATTGATGGTTGAAGTTTAGCTACTTTTGCCTGGTTTTATATTATGATAATACTGAGAAAAATAACAGTAGATGGGAGTTTATATAGTGAAGAAGGGAGAAGCAGGTTGGATGGCTCTATATACTAATATATGGTATGTTAATTTTCCTTTTTCTCTTTATTTCATTTTTTTCGTTTTTTTCCGCCCAGACCTTTTTATTATATATGGCAAGTTAGCTAATCTGGCATGTTATACCCTTTCGAAACAGTTTTCATTATCTGTCTTTTCAAACATGTATCCAAGATTAGCATTATTGGACAAAAGACGTTAGTTATTTGCGGAAGTAGTGAAATTGATCCATTCATCTGTCTCTAAGAGGTGTCATTCCGTGTTTACCAGAATCATTTGGTTTAGATGCATTGATTTTATTAATTATTAAATTAAATTCAATGGATGGTGTTAGTTTAAGAGGATAGGGGAGGATTGAGAGATTGATGCCTCAATGAAACGGTTTGATTGCTCTAATCTATTTGAGGCTCCTTTTCTTTTTTTTTATACGTTTTAAAAATTTAATTTACTGTTGCCGGTAGATACCTGAAAAATCTGTTGCCAATCTGTATCCGTACTTGAAAAATGAAAGAGTATCCGAAAATCGAAAAATAAATACAAACATGTATTCGAAATTCATTCGATTTTTATTAAAATAATAGTTGAAATTATGCATATTTTATTTAAAATGATTGATTTTACTGTTTCATCACGATAATAACTCATATTATGCATGTATAAATAAATATTGTTATCAAAAACAGATTTTGATATATTATTATTTTTATTTTTTTTATTTGTAATTAGCATTATTACCGGAAAAGATTTAGGTTCAACAAAAATTTTCCATTTATTTTACAAAATTTATTAGTTATATTTAAAGTGGATAAATAGTCGATACCCCTCCGTATTAACAGATAAGGATACTCGATACCTAAAAAATGATTTCCAATACAAATACGGATATAACATTGTCCGCATTCAACAATATCTACATATAGGCTTAATTTAATTGATCATGATTTTATAAAATACGAACCAACAACACATCAACAAACCTCAAAAACCCACTAATTGCTTGCAAATGCCTTCTCATTTTTTTCTAAAACTATATTAATCGTGGGAAAAGGAATTTAACAAATGTTAGATAATTTGTTTGCAAGCCATCAACTATTGCAATTGACTACCCAATGCTTCTTGTTTTTCAAAAGATATATTTAATTTTGAAGAAGGATTTCGGTTACTATTGCGCCAAAAGTTAACACAACAACCCAAGAGCAAGTAGATCTAGATATAACAAGCAAAAGTGAAGAAAAACAAGAACAAACAAGATAAACAAAGGAAAGAACGTAATTTTTATAGTGGTTTAGCAAATTCTCCAACCTACGTCCATTTTAATTTTGCCATGTTATGTTTTCTCTCCGGAATACCAAGATTACAACTCAAATCCGACCACAATCTTGTTGTGAGAAATTCTAACTCGAGACAACTCAAATCAAAACCCTAATGCACAGCGGAAAAATGAGATCATGGTAAGAAGTGTAAAAACAACCAATCAATAACTCAATCTAAATCTCAACCAATCCAAATCCGATCACAATCCCCAAACAAGCAATATAGAAATCAGAGCAATAACGAAAAATAGATCACCCGACGATTTATAGTGGTTCCACTAACGTTGTGTTAGTGTACATCCACTTTAAGAGAGGGCTTTTATTAATATCGATGAGAAGAGTACAAGAGATTGATTACAATGATCAAAAATTCTGTTAGAATTGATTTGTGGAGAAGAGAATTGAAGAAAATTAGGTTTTGATAAACCCTAATTAGTGGAGGCTAAAACCCTTACAGTCGTTTTTCTGTTGCATCCAAATTTGGATCTAGAAAATAGCTTATATATGAGAATAAGAAACCTAGGAAAGATCCAAAATTTCCCATTCGAATATCACAAATCTTTATATCAAGCCCAGGCCAAAAACTAGCAGAAGTCGCCATAGACGTCTGTCACAATGCGATAGACGTCTGTTCCAAGGCTCGAGAAAAATTTTTGTGACGCCTCAGACGTCTGTCGAAAGTGACAGATGTTTGTCCCAACCCTCGGGTTCCAACCCTGCGGTGACAGATGTCTGTCACTTTCTCTCAGACGTCTGTCACTGTTGTTCAGCATAACTCCATCTTCTTCTCCATATCTTCCTCCTCCGAGTTCCGATTTGCGAACCGTTTTCTCCGTCACCAAGCTACTTCCAACCACTTTAATTTTTCCATTTAGTGTCGCCAAAATTCAACACTCCACCTCGACATTATATTCATCTCCAACTCCAATGTTACCATACCATCATCAACAACCGATAGCACCAACTATCATCACTTCTACCTTCATCCTGATAGAGTTAGGGGTATGCCCCAGGGGCAATTATGTAATTTGTTACATATATCTAACTCGTTGACCAATCTTGTTCGAAATAAAAGGTATTTTCTTCCTATTATATATTTGATATAATGTGATTATATTAATTAATTAACTTAATTAAAGTATATATAATAGAAAAATCCATAAATGGTATATTTTGTGATAGTAGTTACAAAATGTCGTAACCGTGAATAATTTATCACAAAGAAATAAATATACCATTTTAAATGTTCCAAGTCAAGATGCATCGAGACTGGATATCGATGTATCCATTGAGACTGGAGTACGTAACGCTCTCCAAATGTTGGGCAGTGTATTACTCATGACTACTGGGGGGTACCTAGGGGTTACGTACTAATAGTTATTGGATAACTATGGAACGACTTACTCGATAGTTTTCTGTGGGTTATTATAACTAAGGTCAAACAGAAAATATCGATGTGACTGATTTACACAGTTCTCTCGACTTGAGAATACTGTGGATCTTCAATATGAAAGCTTCGCTTTGGTTATAGTCAAATCATGGCATGGCTTCCATCGAGTGACTATAGTTGGGTCGAGTGGAAGTATTGGAAGTGAAGCACTATTTAAGAGAGGATTCGTCTCCTCGGTTATATGCGGTTAATATTACGGTCAACTCAAAGTCAAAGTCTTTGGCAGAGCATTTCGGTTAATAATAATTGTTATTATTGAACCAAGAACTTTGTATTTGGACTATAAAGTTGAATGTGGATGAGGTTGGAATTTTGACCATTACCAAATTCCACAAGTCCAAAGTGATATAGTTTTGACAAAGGGAATTCGTGTAAAAAAAATGTCACAACCGGGTAACGCTTATTAAACTAAAATTGGATTTTACCGAAAATGAGTAAGCAATAAATTTGGCCATAATGTTACACCACCTGTTAAGTGACGTGTGAACGTTAATATTAGAATAGTTCGATGTTAATCACTGACCAAATTTACACCCAAGAGTTACACAACCGAAATTATGAATTCCCTCAAGACCGAACGATTTAATTAGTTTATAATTGTTATAAATTAATTAAATTAGTTAATATTTATGAAATATTAATTATAAAATTTGAATATGATTTGAGAAATAAATAATGTTATATATATTTATAATAGTTATAAAAATATCGATCGATATACAATATCGACAAGCGATTAAATTAGATTTAATCGCATAGTATTTTGGCTTGGGTTTAGATGGGTTTAAGGCCCATCATTAGAGCTTCAAAATTTCGGTTTTGGGAAGGTCTAGGGGTGGCTAAAACATAGGGAATTGGCTTGGAGATAATGGGTTGAGATCAAGTGAGAATGGATAAAAAGGTTTTCCTTATTACTCTCTAATACAACCCTATATATATATATGTATGTATATGTATATGTATATATGTATATGTATATGTATATATGTATATGTATATGTATATATGTATATATATATATATATGTGTGTGTGTGTGTATATATGTATATGTATATGTATATGTATGTATATGTATATGTATGTATATGTATATATATATATGTATATATGTATATATATCTAAAAATAAGGAGATGAACCTTTTTGGCCACCATTACCTTCTACATTGCTGGTTAAATATATAAATATATATATATGTATATGTATATACATATACATATACATATACATATATACATATGTATATATGTATATATGTATATATATATATATATATATATATATCTAAAAATAAGGAGATGAACGTTAAAGGGAAGTCATTGCTTCAACGTGGATTCAAAGGCATCATTAAATTGGTAATTTTAACTCATATTACAGTAATTAAATTATATTCTATGATCCTATAATGAGCAATTTCATATCTGTTTAAATATATTGCTACTGTATATTTAGTTAGGTGAGATTTTTGTAAGTAGATGTAGTTGTCACAAATCAGTTTGGTTATGTACATAATTTGTCTATTATACTATTTGATTTATGTATAGACAAATGTAGTTTACTGTACAAAATCAATTTTTGTCATTAATAATTGTTTCATATATATTTATTAATATATATATATATATATATATATTAGTGTATATTTCTCTCTCATAATAGCATATATGCATATATAAGATATATATATGATTTAAAAAAATTTGTACACTTATTTATATATAATATAAATTTACAAATTCTAAAATTAATTATCATACCTATATTCATATTTTTAAATTAACATTTATTGAATTTTTGAATTGTTTATTATATATAAAATAAATATTACATTAAAAATTCAATTATATATTTTTTAAAAATATTATATCATTTCAGAAACATATAGAAAAAAATTAGGAATTTTCAATAAAATTTATTATTTTTAATAATTAATATTATTTCAGAAAAACTGTTTATGATTTATTAAAAATAATAATTTAGTTAAAAATTCTTCAAAAATTTTCGTAACCTTTCATTCATGATCCTAAAATTTCTAAAATTTTAAAATTTGAATTTTTAATAATATATTATTTTATATTAAATAATTATTGTCGAAATCAATGTATTTGTTTTAAAAATATTATTTCAACTTTTAAAAATCTCCAGATTTTTCCTAAGCTCTATTTTATTATCCTATATTTTCGAAAATTGTAAAATTTAAATTTTCATCAATAGATTATTTTATGTTAATTATTTATGGATGAAAACGTTATTTTATTTATAATATATACAAATTAAAATACTAAAATTATTATGTTTGCAAAACTAAGTTAATTTTAAATTATAAATAATTTTTAATAATTGTTCTCTCTCTTTCTATATATATAGATTTATTTATTTATTTTTCTATATATAAATGTTTTATGTTCATATTATATATAATATATTTATACATACATATGTGTGTGTATTTTGTAACACATATACATGCACATATTTGAACAACATACATGATATAAAAATAAGCTAATATGTCTGTTGCGAAGTAAATCCCAACATCTACATATGGCATATTATACCTTTCACGGTTAATTATGTTACACATGCACTCACACATATATGTATATGATACATTTATGTATAAACTAAATCAAATAAAATTAATTTCATATCTTAATATATTTAAATTTAAATAAAATAAATTATTTTATTTAAATGAAATTTAGAAATGTTCTAATTCAGTTAGACTTCATAGTCCCAATAGATCCAATAGGTTAAAAATTTGAAATTCATCCATAACTTCCGCTACGGGCTAGTCCAGTTCCAACAGTGGTATCGGAGCCCAATAGCCTATGCGGTCTAAATTAGTCATATTAGGGCTAACTAATTAAGCTTGCGCACTTAGAAAGGATAATGATATTTTCAAAATGTTTGAAAATATTTATATAATAATTTCAAATTCTAAATTTATTAATAAGATTAATAAAATAAATTAATTAAATATGTTAATTAATTAATACATATATGCATGTTTTATATATGTTGATATATGTTATGTTATTTTAAAATGTTTAAGATAACATAAGTATACATGTATGTATACAAGATAAATTTTGATATTAATAAATTTTAATAAAAATTGTATTTGAATAAATTAATTAAAGGTTAATTAATTAAATAAAATACACATATATGATATATGTGTGTTAGACTATAAAGGTTATAGTATACACTATAAATGTTATAGTAGATATGTCCAATATAAAAGTTATATTGGAATACTAAATTAAAATTAATTAAAGAGTTAATTGATTAAAATTAATTAGATAAGATTTAATTAATGATATATTATACGGAAGACTATCATATAAGTAATATGAAATATAAAACTTATATAACAATAAAACTTATATGATATGTATATAAACTAAATGTGGAACATTAAAGAAACTCAAATAGACTTGAGAAATAAATACATATGTAAATGTATATATACCGTGATTTCTAATGTGTCCGACACTTGAATCGTTGGGGTATTTCATAAGAAATATATTATTCTATAAGTCGATATCACTCAATATATATATTAAAGATTATGAATCTTCAATATAATGTTGTCCTCTACTGTATATATATTAATAATTACTTACATACTACTTAGTTGTTGAGCAAACTCAAGCTACGGATGTTATGTGTAGTATTATTAATATATTGAACAGATGAGGTAAGATAATGACGCAGCGGATTAATCAAAACAATGTAGGTCGATGAATGTAGTAATCGATGGATTGGAAGATACTGAAATGCCCAAATTCGTTGATCCGAAGATACCGAATTCTAGCTATCCCGAACTCGTTGATCGCACACGATACCGGGTTCAAAGATCTGCGATTCTTCACACGTTGATCTAGCGCACTAGATTCCGTGAATCGGCTTCTGCAGTCGTTGAATCGAGCGCACTCGATTAACAGAAAGAGGAGATAGGAGATTACACTCGACTACCAATTTGGCGAAAGCACAAAGCTAACAAAACAAGAGTTTTATTTCAAATCAACTAAACTATTACAAATGACCACACATGCCTATTTATAGGCTACAAATCACACGCCAAACAGAATCAAGATTTCAACACAACTCTTAGGTCGTGAACGACCTACGACCTAAATCCCAGCGACTTAGTATAGGTCGTCAACGACCTAACAGGCTTCATTACAACACAACCATATTACAAAACATAACGACTTTACAACACTTAGGTCGTACACGACCTATCAAGACCTCCGACTTAAACTAACAGTTACAAGAGCTAAACGACTCAACAAATGAACGGCATCTGGAGCTCCGCGACCTAAGAATGAACGGAATCCCTTCATTAGCGACCTAACAGAAGCGGCTTCCGAAAGTCTTCGCGACTTAAGACTCCACGACCTAACTTCTTGCGACCTAACTTAGGTCGGAACCTTTTCCTGCGACCTATCGTAGGTCGAATTATATTCCTGCGACCTAACCCCTTGCGACCTAACTTAGGTCGTAACCTCTTAGCTCGTTCGCATGCCCTCATGATGAATCCTTTGACACGCGTGCTGCCTTTACTAGGTCGTAAGCGACCTAAAATAGCGTTAGGTCGTGAGCGACCTAAGACTTCAACCTCCAACGACTTATTCCCAAGTCTTAGCTCGTTACTCTCGAACCCGTTAGGTCGTAGCTCTTTTCCTGGTGACGTGTTAGGTCGTTCCCACGACCTATGCCTTAGCTCGTTAGGTCGTATGCGACCTAAAAACAAGTTAGGTCGTTTGCAACTTAAACTGTCTCCATGTTGCACTGCCACGTTAGGTCGTTCGCGACCTATCACTTCCTTAGGTCGCAAACTCGAGACAACTTTCTCCCCTGATTTCCAGTTAAGTCGCAGCTTCCCCTCTCGTGACTTCTTAGGTCGAGGACGACCTATAACTTCTTGGTTAAGGCGTATGCGACTTGAATCCTTAAGTCGTGTGCGACTTAGACCTTCACTTCTGTCGTGAGCTGCATCATCCTCCCCAGGTTGAGAAAAATTCGACCTCGAATTTGTAAATTCTTCCACATTAGCTCGTTCATCCCTATGATATGGTACGAGATGCTTAACATTGAACACATCAGAAGTATATACATCCTCCGACAGCTTCAACTTATAAGCATTTTCATTAATTCGTTTCACGACTTCTACAGGACCAATTTTTCTGGCTTTCAACTTATTATAAGCGCCTACTGGAAAACGATCCTTTGTTAACACTGCATAAACCATATCTCCTTCATTAAATTCAACACTCCTTCACTTCTAATCTGCAGATCGTTTGTATTTCTCATTTTCCTTTTCCAATCGTTCTTGAACGATTCTATGACACTCCGTCAACCCTTCAACAAAATCAGCAGCTTTCTTAACTGTCCCCTTCGAGTGTGGTATTACCGTTAAGTCCAACGGTCCCTTTGGCAAATTTGAATATATAATCTGGAATGGACTGAATCCCGTACTACGATTCACTGCATGATTATGAGCAAACTCTGCCTGACATAACTTCACATCCCAACTCTTCAGATTGTCTTGCACAAGACACCTCAACAAATTTCCCAACGATCTGTTCACGACCTCGGTCTGTCCATCCGTTTGCGGATGATAAGCGCTGCTAAAATTCAACTTCGTTCCCACCATCTTCCACAAACTTAGCCAAAAATGACTCAGAAAATGAGTATCCCTATCCGACACAATAGATTCTGGCAATCCATGAAGTCGATATATCTCTTTGAAAAACAACTGAGCAACATGGACAACATCCGCCGTCTTCTTACAAGCAATAAAATGTGCCATTTTCGAAAATCGGTCAACCACCACATAAATGGAATCATTACCACGTTGTGTTCTCGGTAACCCCAACACAAAGTCCATACTCACATCATTCCATGGTTTAGTTGGTACAGGTAATGGCATATATAAACCAGCATTAGTCGCAGTTCCTTTCGAAACCTGACAGATATGACATCGCTCCACAAACCTCTCCACCTCTTTCCTCATCGATGGCCAAAAGTAAGACTATGAAATCAACTGTAATGTACGGTCTCTCCCAACATGTCCTTCTTCATGTAGTTCTTTTACAATCTTCATTCTCAAACTACAATCAGGTATGCACAATCGATTTCCTTTGAACAGAAAACCATCTACTATCACGAACTCATCCGTCACTCCCTCCTTGACTTTATCAACAAACTTTGCAAAGTAAGGATCATCGACAAATAATTCTGGTAACACATCGAACCCCGTCACTTCAACCTTCAGTGTAGTCAACAAATGACTCCTCCTACTCAAAGCATCAGCCACTCGATTCGTCAACCCTGACTTGTGTTTAACAACAAAAGTAAACTGTTGCAGATATGCAATCCACGATGCATGTCTCGCTGAAATCTTGTCTTGCCCTTGTAAATGCTTCAATGCCTTATGATCAGTGTAAAGAACAAACTCTTTCTAAAATAGATAGTGTCTCCAGTGTTTAATAGATTGCACGACAGCATAAAATTCCACATCATATGTACTGTATCTCATCTTTGCTCCTGATAACTTCTCGCTAAAGTATGCAATCGGACGTCCCCTCTGACTCAACACTCCTCCAATCCCAACCTTGGATGCATCAGTATGTAGTTCAAACACTAACTGAAAATCTGGTAATATTAGAATTGGTGCAGACGTCAAGAGTTCTTTGATTCGATCAAAAGAAACCCCGGCTTCCTCCGTCCATGCAAACTGTTTACCCTTCATACAATCAGTCACAGGCGCCATCACACTACTAAAGTGTGGAATAAACCTTCGATAAAATGAAGCCAACCCGTGAAAACTACGAACTTCCGTTATGGTCTTGGGTTGCGGCCAATCTCTGATAGCTTCGACTTTACTTTGGTCAACCTGTATTCCTTCTTCCGACACAACATACCCCAGAAATAAAACACTCCTTGCCATGAAAACACACTTATTTGTAGCAGCATAGAATTGTTCTTCACGTAGAATAATTAACACTTTCTTCAAATGTTGAACATGTTCTTCTGTACTAGCACTGTAGATCAGAATATCATCAAAGTAAACTACCACAAATTTTCCAATGTACGGTCTGAAAATTTGATTCATCACCCTCATGAATGTACTCGGTGCATTCGATAGACCAAACGACATTACCAGCCATTCATACAATCCTTCCCTCGTCTTGAATGTTGTCTTCCATTCATCCCCTGGTCTAATGCGAATCTGATGATAACCGCTCTTCAAGTCAATCTTAAAAAAGATTACGGACCCACTGATTTGATCCAATAGATCATCAAGCCTCGGCATCGGAAATCTGTATCTGACTGTGATCTTATTCAATGCTCTACTGTCTGTGCACATCCTCCACGTTCCATCCTTTTTGGGTACCAATAAAGCTGGTACAACACAAGGACTTAAACTCTCCTGCACACGCCCCTGTTCAAGCAATTCTTCCACTTGCCTCCTCAATTCTTCATGTTCTTTTGGACTCATTCGATAATGTGGTCTGTGTGGCAACACAGCACCTAGAACAAGATCTATCTGATGTTGTATATCCCTCAACGGTGGCAACTCCGTTGGTAACTCCTCTGGAAATACATCGTCAAATTCTTTCAAAACTACCTTCGCTTCTTCCGGAATTTCAACCTCTTCACTGCTCTCTCGCCCAATCAACAAAAACACTTCAGGCTCCTCCTCTACTTCCTTCACAAACTCCTTCAAAGATAACAAAGTTTTAAGCTCTTCAATCTCCTCCAACTTGTTTTCCTCCTGTTGTCGCTTCTTTGGAACTAGAGTAATCTTTGTGCCTTCAAACATGAAACTGTAACTGTTGGTACGCCCATCATGTTGCACCGCCCTATCGTATTGCCACGGTCTCCCCAGCAACAAATGACAGACATCCATATCTACCACATCGCACCAGATTTCATCCTTGTATTTCTTTCCAATTGAAAACTTCACACAAGCCCTTCGTCCAACCTTCACCTCCCCGCCTTTCCTCAACCAAGCTAGCTTGTACGGTTTCGGATGTTTCTCAGTCTTCAATGCCAACTTCCTCACAGATTCTGAAGAAATTATATTATCACAGCTTCCAGCATCAATAACAAATTTGCAAACCTTCCCCAGAATGGTACATGTTGACTGAAAAATATTGCTCCTTAACCAACTACAATCCTCCTCTTGCTTTGGTGTTAAACAGGACCTCTTCATCATTAGATTGTAACCTTCGTCTCCTGACACTTTTTCTTCCTCCTCATCAGGTGGTGAATTGGAACATTCAGCTTCTTCATCCTCATCCTCAACCTCCGTTATCATAGCTCTCTTCTTCGGCTTTGGACATTCGCTACTTTTGTGGCCTATTTCTTGGCAATTATAACACTTGAAACCATTATTGACTTTCGCCTTCCCAACCTCATTCGCAACTGGTTTTGCAACAACTTTTGAAACATGAGAACTTCCACTAACACCCTTCACTTGATTATTGGAATTTGTAAACACACCACCTCCTCGTCGTCCCTGTTTCTCCCAAGCCAACGCTTTTTGATGTGCTTCCGCTACAGATCTGGGATCAAACATATTAACCATATCCTGAATCTGCATTCGCAACCCCCCAATGAATCTAGATGTCAGCTGCTCTTCCGTTTCCATAATATCATTCCTTGCAATAAGCTGATAAAACTCATCCGCGTAATCATTAACATTCTTTGTGCCCTGCCTCAAATTCTGCAAACGTTGATACATCAAAGATTGATAATTGTAAGGTAAGAACGTTGCTTTCATCAATTTCTTCATCTTCTCCCAAGATTCAACTTTTGACTTTCCCATCCGTTCACGTGTAAGTTTGGTTTGCTGCCACCATGCCAAAGCTCTACCCCTCAACCTCGTAGCAACCAACTTCACTCTACGCTGTTCTGGAACTTCTTTGAAGTCAAAAATCTCTTCAACATTAGCCACCCAATCTAAAAACTCTTCCGCTTGCATACCACCTTTGAATTCAGGAAATTCAGTCTTCATCCCCGACTCCCACTTGTGATCATACTCAGAGTGATTTCTTCCTTGTCCTCGTCCTTGTCCTCGAACACTACCACCATCATACTCCTCTTCAAAATCAGATGTATATCGTTGTCTATCTCGTCCACCCACATCTCTACTACCATCACGTCTTCCACCATCATCCCTTCTATCTACATTCCTCCGTTTTCGATCATTCACGTTCCTCCCACGCCTTTGATCATCATCAACACTTCTGTCTCGATTAGAATGTGGCGAGACTCTACTTCCTCCATGGTTAGATTCAGGTGATACCCTTCTCCGATTCTGATTCATCTCTAACATCATCTTCTCTAACCGACCAATTCCTTCGTTAAGCTTTTCACTAAAGTTTTCATTGATTCTTTGCTCCATCTCATCAGCTTCCTCTCTTCTATACAAAGCTTCTATGTTTTGATGACGATTTGCTCTCCTTGGTGGCATACTTGAAAACTTCACAAAACTCTTCAATTCAAACACAATTCGAACTTTGATCCAAAATGCAATGGATCGAAACTTCCACTTTTGTTGCAAATCGCGATGAACACGATGAACAAAATTCTCGGCCTCCAACACAAATTTGATCGAAACAACTTCGAACAAGCTCTACTAACTCGGCCGACTTGGTTGGAAATGCTCGGCTCAACTTGATTTCTTCAAACTCCAAAATGATTAGGCTCCAAGTCTCGATCTAGCTATGATTGGCTAGAACAAGCTCTGATACCAAACTGACGCAGCGGATTAATCAAAACAATGTAGGTCGATGAATGTAGTAATCGATGGATTGGAAGATACTGAAATTCCCAAATTCGTTGATCCGAAGATACCGAATTCTAGCTATCCCGAACTCGTTGATCGCGCACGATACCGGGTTCAAAGATCTGTGATTCTTCACACGTTGATCTAGCGCACTAGATTCCATGAATCGGCTTCTGCAGTCGTTGAATCGAGCGCACTCGGTTAACCGAAAGAGGAGATAGGAGATTACACTCGACTACCAATTTGGCGAAAGCACAAAGCTAACAAAACAAGAGTTTTATTTCAAATCAACTAAACTATTACAAATGACCACACATGCCTATTTATAGGCTACAACTCACACGCCAAACAGAATCAAGATTTCAACACAACTCTTAGGTCGTGAACGACCTACGACCTAAATCCCAGCGACTTAGTATAGGTCGTCAACGACCTAACAGGCTTCATTACAACACAACCATATTACAAAACATAACGACTTTACAACACTTAGGTCGTACACGACCTATCAAGACCTCCGACTTAAACTAACAGTTACAACAGCTAAACGACTCAACAAATGAACGGCATCTGGAGCTCCGCGACCTAAGAATGAACGGCATCCCTTCATTAGCAACCTAACAGAAGCGGCTTCAGAAAGTCTTCGCGACTTAAGACTCCACGACTTAACTTCTTGCGACCTAACTTAGGTCGGAACCTTTTCCTGCGACCTATCGTAGGTCGAATTATATTCCTATGACCTAACCCCTTGCGACCTAACTTAGGTCGTAACCTCTTAGCTTGTTCGCATGCCCTCATGCTGAATCCTTTGACACGCGTGCTGCCTTTACTAGGTCGTAAGCGACCTAAAATAACGTTAGGTCATGAGCGACCTAAGACTTCAACCTCCAACGACTTATTCCCAAGTCTTAGCTCGTTACTCTCGAACCCGTTAGGTCGTAGCTCTTTTCCTGGTGACGTGTTAGGTCGTTCCCACAAACTATGCCTTAGCTCGTTAGGTCGTATGCGACCTAAAAACAAGTTAGGTCGTTTGCAACTTAAACTGTCTCCATGTTGCACTGCCACGTTAGGTCGTTCGCGACCTATCACTTCCTTAGGTTGCAAACTCGAGACAACTTTCTCCCCTGATTTCCAGTTAAGTCGCAGCTTCCCCTCTCGTGACTCCTTAGGTCGAGGACGACCTATAACTTCTTGGTTAAGGCGTATGCGACTTGAATCCTTAAGTAAAATGTTTTAGTAAAATGTACCAAAAATTATTTATGAAATAATGTTTATTTTTGGTATTGACTGAAAAATAGATATAACTATATTTCAATATGAGTATTATGAATATTCATTATGAAATAGAACTATATTATGGAATTTGTTTTCATAGTAAAAGTGATGAAACAAAAAGACATATGTATCTAATATTATTTATAGTTGTTTTGGAATTATAGACTAAGCCGTAGTTTTGAGAAATAATTTTACTATAAGATTATGAATCATATGGTACAGGTTAATTATATCTCAAATAATTAATGGCTATGCACCCATTCAGTGGAAACATCATAAGAGTTGATGAACTTTTTGAATTAATACATATTGATGTATGCAATCACAAGTCTATCAATACCAAAAGGGTTCCACATACTTTGTTATATTCATCAATGATTTATTACCAACATGTACATGTGTATTGGATACACATGTAGTAAGTTTATAATAAAATCATAGAATATAAAAGAAAAATAAATAAAATAGCATGCAATAGAATAAAATGATTTGATTTGGTCGAATAATTGAGTATATTGGAAAGAGTTCCAAATGTACCTAAAAATGAATATAGATTCAATCTCAAAAGTAACTCCTCCATGTGATACATAATGATGCATCGATAAGGAGTAATGAGACATTGTTGGACAATTTACGATTAATTGCGAGTGAAGTTGAGTTGGTTTCTTTCTATACGGTCATGTACTTAAGAGTAGTACACAAGGTTGATATTATTTCATCTAAATAACAATTTACAAAATCATACAAGATAAAGGTTTGTAAGAAATCCCAACATATCCTAGGCCAAGGAGTTGGCAGGTTGTGCGAGTCGAAAGATTGTACGTAATACTTGTTCATGAGGGATCTTGTATGAATCTCCAGAGGTTTTTTTGGAAAGGTTTGTCATAAAATGGCATATTTATGTTTTGAACATAATTTTTGTAAACTAAAATCAGTTTTATAAATAAAAAGGTTCATAAAGCGTTTATGAATCCCTATGCTATTTGCACTAAGAAACAATTGTTGTTTTAAGATATATCAACTTCAGTGCGAAGGAATTTCTTTGAGAAATTTTTGGTAGTTAAATGGAATTAGATCTGATTCGTAGATAGAACTGTTTATATGAGATGAAGTGAAATTAACCAACCTAAATGAACATATAGCATTAGAATGTCTAATAAGTATTCTCGTACATCGAAGAGAAACTATGAGTTTCTTACTAATGTCAAAAATATACATTACCCTCGGTTGTTCAATTAAACCATTAAGATTGTTGACTCTATATAGTATGATACGCAGATCTAAAAGAATTCCAAGTACGCTATCAAAATATGATTTTGGTGGTCGTAACCAAAGAGATGTGATCCATTGGCCGAGATTGTGTCTTTATTGGAAAGACTAATGTGGTTGGAATTAAATGAGCAATATTGAAAAGAATAATATCGCAAATTTCAATTGTTGAAATTAGCATAACAGATACAGTATTCAACATGCTCAAGTTAATTCAGATTTACTAATAAAATTATCGCTCGATAAGACTTAATATTTAGTACTTATGTATTGAAACAGAAAATTCTAAATAATAATTTATAGTAAGCCGTTTACACATATTAACCAAAAATGCCTCAAAGTCAGTGGGAGCGATATTGGGTTTGTGAGTCTTTGGATACGATCCATGAAATGATACGAATGTATCATTTTATAAGCTCAAGGTTGAATAAATATTTTGATAGAAATATCAAATAGTTTGATTTTCAATCAAAGTGCAGAGGAAGCGTGTGTTCATAAGAAAGAACGTTAAAAGGTACATTGATATTTCTAAACTATAAGTAAACAACACGTTGTTGATTTTAACAATATGTTTGTATTAAAATCAACTTTAGTTGTTTTAATACTCAATTTTGGATTGTAAATGTTGTCTTTAATGGTGAGTATAAAAGATATAGGGATTGTCCCAAAACGATATACAAGAGCACCCTATTAAAAAGAGAATATGTAAGTTGGATTCTGTATGCATTAGCAATAGGAATTATCATACAGGTTATGTTGTGTATGATATTGTGTTTTGTTTATGTATTTGATACATGGAGCAAATATAAAATCCAAATTGATATCACTAAATGGTTGTTTGAGGTGTTCTTGCGTATTTATGAAATACTAGAGAATTGTTTATAGAAACAATGAACTTGTTATGATGGAATGTTTAGACACAAACTTTTATAAGTGATATCGAGTATAACATGTCAATGATAAAATTCAAGTTAAAATCTTTAATTTGGAAATGTTTCAAAATAAAAGTGATTGTGGTCGATTCAACGAAATGTTGAGAACGTTAACTTGAATAGCGTTACAATAAACTAATGTGTATATATATAAATGCACAAATTTATAATTGAGCCAAAGGTGATTCCAAATGTTGAGAATCCCATAATATTGTTATAAGATAACAATGTCATGAAATTGGTCATGATAGAACTTAAAGCTCACTAGAAGTCGAAAGACATACTTCGAATCGTTCCACATGATAAAGGCAGTTTATTAGTGTTAGATAGAGTTAATCGACAAAGTAGATAATTAAAACATAATAGCATACTCATTCACTAAGGGACTGACCTAATTGGTTTTGAGAAAACCGATTGGAGAAGTTAGAATTAGATTCCATAATTGACCCCAAGTGCAAGTAGGAGATTGATAGAGTTAGGAGTATGCTCTAGGGTCAATTATGTAATTTGTTACATATATCTAACTCGTTGACCAATCTTGTTCGAAATAAAAGGTATTTTCTTCCTATTATATACTTGATATAATGTGATTATATTAATTAATTAACTTAATTAAAAGTATATTTAATAGAAAAATCCATAAATGGTATATTTTGTGTTAGTAGTTAAAAAAATGTTGTAACCATGAGTAATTTATCGCAACGAAACAAATATACCATTTTAAATGTTCCTAGTCAAGATGCATCGAGACCGGATATCGATGTATCCGTTGAGACTGGAGTACATAACGCTCTCCAAATGTTAGGAAGTGTATTACTCATGACTGCTGGGGGCACTTAGGGGTTACGTACTAATAGTTATTGGAACTATGGAATAACTCACTCGATAGTTTTCTGTTGGTTAATATAACTAAGGGCAAACAGAAAATATCGATGTAACAGATTTACACAGTTCTCTCGACTTGAGAATACGGTGGATCTTCAATATGAAAGATCCGCTTTAATTATTGCCAAATTATGACATGACATCCATCGAGTGACTATAGTTGGGTTGAGTGGAAGTATTGGAAGTGAAGCACTATTCAAGAGAGAATTCGTCTCCTCAGTTATATGCGGTTAGTATCACAGTCAACTCAAAGTCAAAGTCTCTGGCCAGAGCATTTCGGTTAATAATAATTGTTATTATTGAACCAAGAATTTTGTATTTGGACTATAAAGTTGAATGTGGATGAGGTTGGAATTTTGACCATTACCAAATTCCATAAGTCCAAAGTGATATAGTTTTGACGAAGAGAATTGGTGTAAACAAATGTCACAACCGGTAACGTTTATTAAACTAAAATTAGATTTTACCGAATATGAGTAAGCGATAAATTTGGCCAATGTCACACCACCTGCTAAGTGACGTGTGAACGTTAACATAGAATAGTTCGATGTTAATCGCTGACCAAATTTACACCTAAGAGTTATACAGCCGAAATGATGAATTCCCTTAAGAACGAACAATTTAATTAGTTATAATTGTTATAAATTAATTAAATTAATTAATAATTATGAAATATTAATTATAAAATTTGAATATGATTTGAGAAATATATAATGTTACATATATTTATAACAGTTATAAATATATTGATCGATATACAATATCGACAAATGACTAGATTAGATTTAATTGCATAGTATTTTGCCTTGGGCTTAGATGGGTTTAAGGCGCATCATTTGGGCTGCAAAATTTTGGTTTGGGAAGGTCTAGGGGTGGCTAAAATATACGGAATTCGCTTGGAGATAATGAGTTGAGATCAAGTGAGAATGGGTAAAAAGGTTTTCCTCGTTTTTCTCTAATACAACCCTATATATGTGTGTGTGTGTGTGTGTATGTATATGTATATGTATATGTATATGTATATGTATATGTATATGTATATGTATATGTATATGTATATGTATATGTATATGTATATGTATATGTATGTCTATATGTATATATGTATCTCTAAAAATAAGGAGATGAGCCTTTTTGGCCGCCATTACCTTCTAAATTGTTGGTTAAAAAACATAGCTCTTAATCCACTTCAAAATTCTCAAATATAGTTCAAATTAAAATAATACTATTCAATAGTTAGAGGTCGGTGATTCCGGACTTGCAATCTGACGAATCAAGAACAGTAAAAGGAAGGGAAGTCATTGCTTCAACGTGGATTCAAAAGCATCATTAAATTGGTAATTTAATTCAAATTACAGTAATTAAATTATATTCTATGATCCTATAATGAGCAATTTCATATTTGTTTAAATATATTGCTACTATATATTTAGTTAGGTGGGTTTTTTGTAAGCAGATGTGGTTGTCACAAATCAATTTGGTTATGTGCATAATTTGTTTATTATACTATTTGATTTATGTATAGACAAATGTTTTTCACTGTAAAAAAAACCAATTTTTGTCATTAATAATTGTTTTATATATATTTATTAATAAATTCATATATATATTAGTGTATATTTCCCTCTCATAATAGCATATATGCATATATAAGATATATATATGATTTAAAAATTTTAGCACACTTATTTATATATAATATGGATTTAAAAATTTGAAAATAAATTATCATACATATATTCATATTTTTAAATTAACATTTATTGAATTTTTGAATTGTTTATTATATAAAATAATTATTACATTAAAAATTCAATTTTATATTTTAAAAAAATATTATATAATTTCAGAAACATATGGAAAAAATTTAGCAATTTTTCAATAAATTTTATTATTTTTAATAATTAATATTATTTCAAAAAAATATTTATGATTTATTAAAAATAATAATTTAACTGAAAAATTCTTCAAAATTCTTTTTAACCTTCGATTCATGATCCTAGAATTTCTCAAATTTTAAAATTTGAATTTTTAATAATATATTATTTTATATTAAATAATTATTGTCGAAATCAATTTATTTGTTTTTAAAAATAATATTTCAACTTTGAAAAATCTCCAGATTTTTCCTAAGCTCTAGTTTATGATCCTAGATTTTAAAAAATTGTAAAATTTGAATTTTCATCTATATATTATTTTATGTTAATTATTTATGGATGAAAACATTATTTTATTCATAATATATACAAATTAAAATAATAAAATTATTATGTTTCCAAAACTAAGTTAATTTTGAATTATGAATAATTTTTTAAAATTGTTCTCTCTCTTTCTATATATATATTTATCTATATATAAATGTTTTATGTTTATATATTATATATAATATATTTATACATACATATGTGTGTGTGTGTATTTTGTAACACATATACATGCACATATTTGGACAACATACATTATATACAAAATAAGCTAATATGTCTGTTGCGATGTAAATCCCAACATCTACATATGGGCATATTATACCTTTCATGGATTATTATGTTACACAAGCACTCACATATATATTTATATGATACATTTATGTATAAACTAAATCAAATAAAATTAATGTTATATCTTAATACATTTGAATTTAAATAAAATAAATGATTTTATTTAAATGAAATTTAGAAATGTTCTAATTCAGTTAGACTTCATAGGCCTAATAAAAGATCCAATAGGGTAAATTTTTTAAAATTCACTCATAACTTCCGCTGCGGGCTAGTCCAATTCCAACACATCCAAATGTGAATGCTTTCCCAATGAGCTCCGGCAAAGCCACCGCCCATTGCACTCCATCAACGAGCTCAGACAAAGCCCAAGCCCGCTAATGAAGTGTTGAAAACATCCAAATCCTAAACCGTCTCACCAAAGACTAAGGTGCTAAGGAGTGTAAACTAGCACTCACCAAGAAGATGGAACCACAATCTCACACCGATACTCTTCGTCATCCATAATCAAGCTTCTCCCTCAACCATGCCACCCCATGGCACCTAGCACTTCTCCAAGCGAATCAAGGTCGAGCAATGCTCGAACTTCCCAACTGGCAATGCCTTAGTGAACATATCCACTGCGTTATCCTTTGTTTGCACTTTTTAAAAATATACTTGCTTATCCTCATCCATGGCTACTAGAAATGACTCTTTCACTTCAATATGCTTAGTCCATGAGCTAAACGCCAAATTCTCTGCCAAATGAATAGCACTCTGGTTAACACATCGAACATCAACACTATCATGCTCGAATCCCAAGTCACACAACAATCGCCTCAAATAAAGTGCCTCCTTTGCCGCCTTCACTATGGCTATCAAATCCGCCTCCGTAGTGGTTAAAGCAACTGCGGTCTGCAATCTCAATCTCTAATTTATGGCTGTACCACCAAATGTGAAGACATATCCAGAAGTTGATTTTTCGATCCCTTTCACTGGCGTACTCCGAATCACAATAACCAACCCACTTGCAATTCTTCCTAACATTACCGCCAAAAACAAGACAATGAGATGATGTGCCTCTAAGGTATCTCAATATAAGCTTCACAGCTTCCCAATGCAATTTCCCTAGATTAGCCATATAGCGATTAACCATCCCGACAGCATTTGCAATATCGGGCTTTGTACACACCATAGCATACATTAGACTTCCAACCGCACTAGCATATGGCACCTTTGCCATATAAACCTTGTCTTTCTCCAAGATAGGTGATCCCTTACTCGAAAGCTTCATATGCAAAGGTAAAGGTGTATTTGACGCCTTTGCATTCTCCATGCTAAACCGGCAAAGCACTTTCTCTATGTATTCCTTTTGAGTCAATTTCAACTCAAAATGCTTTCGATCCCTTTCTATTTCCATGCCTAATATCTTCTTTGCTTCTCCAAGATCCTTCATTTAACTTGTTGATTTCATTCTTATCCTTAGAAGCAATGAGCATGTCATCCACATACAATAGTAAATACACCCAACAATCATTTTTCAACTTCTTGAAATATACCCAAGCATCCTTGATGCTTCTATCAAAACCATTTTAAGCATAAAATGGTCAAATTTCTTGTACAATTGTCTAGGTGATTGCTTTAAACCGTATAATGATTTCTTTAACTTGCAAACCAAATTTGACTTACCATGCACAACAAAACCTTCTGGTTGCTCCATGTAGATGTCTTCATCCAAGTCACCATGCAAGAAGGCGGTTTTCACATCAAGTTGCTCCAACTCCAAGTCGTGAATATCAACTATAGCAAGTATTATCCAGATAGAAGTATGGCGCACAACCGGTACGAATATCTCATCATACTCCTTTCCCTTCATTTGTGCAAACCCCTTCACCACTAGCCTAGCTTTGTATCTTCTATCATCCTTCACCTTGTATATCCATTTGCATCCAATAGCACAGTTTCCTTTAGAAAGTGGAAGCAAATCCCAATTTTGATTGAACGATTGCATCTCTTCTTCCATGGCACAATTCCACTTCAAGCTATCACTCAACACCATGACGTCATCAAGGTCCATCGTCTAATCTTGGACTACATGAAGAGCATAGTCCAAATTATCACAAAAGCTAATATAGTTCCAATTACCATATTTATCAAGTGGCCTTATAGCACGACGACCAACCCGAGTATCAATACCATCACCCAAACTCCTTTCGGCTCCACCTTGAACCGAATCCTCTCTAAAATCATGCACATCACTAACGCTACTAGAGGAACCCTGTGGACTATGTGATGTAACATCAATCGCTTCCTCCTCACAAGCATCTCCAACTATTCTACTCTCTCTACTCCATGGACAAAATGTGGGAATAACTTCCCTCTCCTTTGATTCACCAGGAACCAAAAACGGAACATCCGATTAGCTCTCATTCTCCTTAAACAACACCGACTCATCAAAAGTAACATGATGAGAATTCACTACCTTCTTCGTTTTGGGATTCCAAATCTAATAGCCTTTTACTCCGTTCGTATAACCAAGCAAAATCCCCTTGAAAGGTCTAGGTTTAAGCTTATCATTTCTCGGATCATGCATGTAAACCGGACTACCAAACACTCAAAGATAACTCAAGTCAATGCTCTTACCCTTCCACACTTCCTTCAGAATTTTGTTACCAATAGCCGAGCATGGAATTCGATTAATAATATGCACCGCGGTTGACAAAGCTTCGGCCCAAAAACCCTTAGCCAAACCCGATGTCAATCTCAAGCATCAAGTTTTCTCAAGTAGTGTATGGTTCATCCTCTCCGCAACACCATTCGACTGCAGATCTTCCGGTGTAGTAAAATGCCTCCTAATACCATGATGCTCGCAAAACTCCAAGAATTCTCTAGAAACATACTCCCCGCCATTGTCGGACCTAAAAACCTTCAAAGACTTTCCATTCTCATTCTCAACAAGTGCTTTCCATGCTTTGAACTTTGCAAATTCCTCCGACTTGACCTTCATTACATACACCCATACCTTTCGAGAAAAGTCATCAATAAAAGAAATAAAATAGCGAGCTCCACCCAAAGAAGCTACCGGTGCTGGTCCCCAAACATCCGTTTGAACATACTCAAGAACCCTTCTCGAATCATATTTTCCCTCAACGATTGGAACTTTAGTTTGCTTCCTCATGACACATTCCTCGCAAAACTTTAGTTTATTGAAACTCTCTCCACCGATCATCTCCCTCTTTCGAAGAATATCCAATAATGAATGATACATATAAATCGCTCAATAAATTAAAAAAATTGTTTCAATAAATTATACAAGAGTTTATGCGAGTTCAATTATAGATTTTTTAAATCATGCAATAACTTAAACAATATATAAGTTAAATCACTCAATAAATTAAATAAATATAAATATAAATATAAATATATATAATTGAGTTCACTTATAAATTTTGTTTCAATAATGAATGATAAATGACTACAAGCGGAGGAGATATGCGATTTAAAAAACGAAAGATCCAATATTTCACAATTGTATCTGGAATAACTGGAAAAGTGGAAACAAGACCATATATAATTTGCTCATTATGAGCCAATCCAAAATCATTATAGATCGAACCAATCATTAGTTACCAACCATGGGTTAAGTGAAATACAATCCAGAAATCAGTAACTAAAAGAATAGAAAAAGCTTTTATTGTGTCACTTAAGTTACAAAAGAATTCCTGAATCTGAGTATGTTTGTATTGGTAAATAACTCAATAAATTATATATATATATATAATTGGGTTAAATTAAAATTTTATTTTAATAAATTATATAAGGGTTTATTCAAATTAAACTATATATTTTTTAAATCACGCAATAAATTAAACAATATATAGGTTAGATCACTCAATAAATTAAACAAGTATATATATATAATTGAGTTAACTTATGAATTTTGTTTCAATAAATTAAACAAGAGTATGTTTATATTTGGTAAATCTATATGATAAAATCCCTTGGTAGACAAACAAAAGACAAAGACCGGATGAGATCTATTTTCACAAAGATACATCGTATGGCTATAAATCTAACAGATACGCATATTTGAGGATTGCCACGTAAGACATAGGTGCCCACTACTTTCGCCCATCACGTTTCACCACAGTCTGCCCACTTCTCATCCTCTATTTGCATCTTTCCCCTCCTCTCAATTCGTATGCAATTGTTTTCCACCATAACTGTAAGTATTTTTCTACTGCTTTTTTTTCCTTCCTTCTTCTTCCTCTTGCTTTTCCTTCTGCATGCTCATATGAATTTATCCACTTTGCTTTTTTCTCTCCATTCACTGTCGTGCATATGCATTGTTTGCCAAAATGTAATAACCAATACGTACATCTTACCATGCTAATGTTTTCTTTTCACCATATAACTTTGCTTTACCTATTATACAGAAACACCACCAATATGAAAAGGGTATCCATATATTTAAAACTTTGCTTAACCTTTTGATTATTATCACTCATTATATTCATTGTAAATTCTGCGTTATTTACAGAAAAGAGTAGTAGTTAAAACGGAAGAAGCCGCCATAACAAAAACTGCTGAATCATGGGTTGTAGTCAACCTGGAAGCAGATGGAGATAGTCAAATGCTGCAAATGCAATCACAAGTCTTGACTGTAAACTTGATGAAAAGGAAGTGTCCGCTACTTTTTGAAACCAGGAAAATGTTTGAAGCATTATCCAAGTGACTGCGCTGACAATACATCAGTAGATAAAGATGGATATCTAATATATCGTCCACGCAATGATGGGGAATAATTTGAAGAGAAGGGAATGCCTGTAGATAATAAGGATGTCGTTCCTTATAATCCAAAACTTTCAGAGATGTTTAATTGCCATGTAAATGTTAAAGGATGTGCAAGCTATGGTGTAACGTCTCGGATTTTTCGCGTTCGAAAATCGACACCCGTACTTCACATTATACTAGAATGCCGCAGATTCGACCGTTCAAATCCGATTCGCCAGATCTTATAACACCATTAAGTATAACAACACAGCGGAATAAAGAAATAAATGATATCATATACAACTCCCATGAATACAATATCCAGAATGATATACAACAATGATATAAATATGATACAACAATATCAGAGATATGATACAATGACAATAGCAGCGGAAAGAAAAGATAACATCAGCAGCGGAACAATATCAATAGAAGTGATAACTCCAAAATGATCTTCAGACAAGAACGAATTCACAATTCCAAGATAAGCAACTCCGATGAATGAACTCCAAATACTGAACTAGCTCCAAATAATCTACTAACCTGAATATCTGAAAAATCCAACTCTAGACTGCCCGTGTGGAAAATTATGGGCACCCAGAGTTTAGGAAGGGAACAATAAACTCCGAGTCAGTCGTGGGACTGGTGTGAGCAACAAAAACAGTTTATCTTTAAACAAACAACAAAATAATTTTAAACATTGTAACCCGCAATGCTTTTGGAAATTGAAACTACCATAAGACCTCCCACCACACACACAATGCAATCGCAGACTTGGAGGAGATTGCTTCATATTATGATAGTCAAACATGCTTACTACGCAAACAAACTCTTTTTGATATTATTACTAGTGCATAGTGTACAAAATCATTTCGAAAATACAATATTAATCTTAGCCAGCATAGGTACCATTATATTATGCCTGCTATAGCTGCCGCTTGAGGAGACAGGTTATACAACTGCAATCGTAAAGGTTCGTATTGTTTCCTTGGATTTTCCAACAAATGGTCAGGCAAAGGAACTTCCTACTACCACATGGGATCGCCTCTGGCGGGACGTCCCGAGAACCTACCCGGCTCTCTGCCAACACAAGGCCGGGTTACCTCTGTAACTAGGTAACTACTAGTCGAGTATGCCACCCCTCCTTTGGGACCTATATCCGAGAGCTCTCTATACCAACATCACACATAATAAATAAAGTGTGTCCACATGAGTAATTATCTGGGCTCCATACCATGATACCACCCTTTTCCAGAAGGAAATGACATACCCTAAAGGGCGCGACCCTCATAACCTTGCCGCATCATTCCTGTTTCGACCATTTCCGGTCTGTGAGGTTCGATGAGGTCTCATCCACAAAGCTACGCTTTTTCACAAAGCTACGCTTTGATCACAAATGATCAATAAATGATCATCACACAGCAACACTCAGCATGCCACATTACCAAATTGGGAGTATATCGCTGATAACCTTCAACTACATAACCTCTGAGCTCGTATGTCTCAGAGAAGGGTGTTAAGCTAAGAGAATAAATCCTCCACCACTAACAGAAATGTATTTGAAAGAAATCTGCTTTATATCTCAAAATGTGATGTCATACATGTAACCATACAAGTCTGTTCCGGGTTCGAATAGAACCGAAGGCACTTCCGAAGAAGCCCTTGCAATCCGGGTATTCACAATCCCCATCGGACTTCCCATCACTAGGAAATCTCTATACCGGAGCAACTCAGTGCAGAGACAATCGATAGGTCATTCTATCGTTCTCGCAAATACCCGGTCTTCAAATGCTATCCATATACGACGTATCACTATTCGGAATGGGTTATGTGACACAAAGGCCCTCTCCCGGCTAAACCGAATAGTGAGCGTAATATTTAAAAACATATGGATATTGGGATTTCAGTTAAGTCACAACTTATTACCCAAAAATTTTCTTTTAAATGGTTAAACAAATTACCATTTTAATCTTTTTAAACAAAAAGATTCATTTTAACAACCTTCAACGGTTTAAACAATTTCCACACTTTAATCTTTTAAACAAAAGATTCATTCACAGATTTTCCAAATTAATTCCCATTTCAATTTGATTAACTCGTTAAATCTTTAAAACAAAGATTTAACTTATAGCTTTCAAAACAATTTCATTTCGAATGGATTAAATAAATCATCATTTTAAATCTGTTAAAAATAAACAGATTCAATTCATAGCTTTCAAAAAGAATTCATTCATAACTTGGAAAAAACCATTTCCCAATTCAAATTTGAAATTCCTTTAATTAAATTGGAATTTCATTTCTTATATGAAAGCTTTTATTCTTTGAAAACAACAGTTTTCATTTTGGGAAATCTGATTCATTTATACGAGTTAAGGTTCTTGGGTTAAATCCAAATTCTCAAAATTATACTTTTAAAATGGTTTAACTTCATATAAACACATTTATAACATCTTTAACCATAATTTACAATCATGGAATTCAATTCCAAATTATTTGAATTCAAATTCAAATTGAATTGTTTAAATTGGAAATTTTACCAAGTTATTCAAAATAACTTTCATCTAAAAAAACCCATTTCAAAAGCTTTAACATTTAACCCAAATCCATTTCCAAAATCAATTGAAATTAAAATTTCAATTTTAAAAAAATATTAAATTTAAATCATCTCTGACTTAACCCATTTCCTCGTGAAATCCATATGAAATGACCCTCCTAAATCTATTCTAATTTCATAAGGAATTTTTTTTTTTTTTGTAAAGAGGATATATATATATAGATAGATATATCATCCATTGCAATTATAATTCTCAGGGTCACTTTCTTTTTTCCAATAAGTCAAATATATCCAGGATCACAATAATCAACCAATATAAATATATCAGTACATTCACAAAAATAAGCACATACATGTGAGGATGTATATGCCTCTCTTGTTTGAATCAGAGTTCTGGAAAACAAGAGGATGTTGGATTGCTAATTTATTTTATTTTATTTTAGACCAAACAATCCACTGGAAACATACACATTTGTCTATTTATACTAACTAAGAAGTGATCAAGTAATAATCAGTAGTAAACAAGCTTTTAATATAGATGTTTGTGTTAAGCTCTGAATAGTGACAAATTCAGTATAAAAGAAAGTGGATCCTAAGGGAACACAAGCAACATCTAGGCGTAATGGAAACGCGCCTAACTTATACATGAAAGGTCACGAGTTCGAGTGCTATGCTGGTCGGTTCAAACACAATTTTTGGTTTTCATTCTTTTTTTTTTCCTCTGTACAGTTTGCAATCTATTATCTACCTGTTTCTGCTCATATACATATATACTTTATTTTTGCCTAAATTCCATCATACAAAACAATAATTCTTGCTTAATTATTTTTGAAACCCATCCCTATAACCTGGAAGGCTTCAGGGTTGATATGAATTAAGAGTGTGGTTCTTGGGTTTTGAGGATGATAGAAGTGTTTATCATATTTCATGCTTGTATTTCTTCTTATAAGATCTGTCTGGTATTTAAAATGCATTTGGTTAAAATCTGAGTGAAATTCAGATTCCTATTACAAGTGCAAAGGAAAAAGGTGTGTTGATATTTGCACAAAACATATTTATGTGCATATATATCTGCAACTATTTGAATCTGGCTTCCATCTACCTTACTACAGATTCTTTCTTTGTTTAAAAAAATAGGACATGAAACAATTGTATGGAACCAGTTAAATTATGAAAACCTTGCAGCCATATAAAAACATTCAACCTATGTCTATTTTCTTTTGTAAACATATGCCATAGTAGAAAATAAAACCATTTAATTTTCTGAGAATCAACTATCCTGATTATCCAGACTTAAATCCTTTTCAAAGACTCCTGATTGACTAATACATTTATAAAATGTATCATTCAATTTTTAACATGGTGTTCTTGCTAAATCCACTTACAAGATTTGATCAAAATCCTTTTTAAACATAACAGATATTTAACTTAGTTCATAGATTCCAGATACAAGTCAAATTCTTAACAAAATACTTAACAAAATATCCCTCCAATATTCAACACTTAGTACAAGTAGCAATTTAAGTTATCAATACATGCAGATTTCAACATTTAGGCTCTTATCTAACTAAGTTTTAGCATGCTATATCTTCTTCTCAAGGCCTTGCTCCTACTCCTACTTAGTTGCTGCAATCCCTGAAAAAGCATTTGAAACTGCCTCATTTTAAATGAGACACCCCAGATGCCATTAGCACACTAGGGTCAGACACATGTCTGGTATGAGAAAATTCACAAAAGCAATTTGTCAATTAGGTTAAAATCAAGTTAAGTACATATACATAAGGTTCTGTCCTTTTGAATCAGGTAATACTTGTGTGCATGCTCTGTGTCATTGTGCATGTGCACACTTTAATTTTCTTTCCAGAGACTAAACATATGAATATGCCACATACATTCAAGCATACAACTCAATCATAGACAAACAATCATTCATACCAAACAGGAAAATAACTAATATGAGTTAAATCACTTATTCAGTTCTCATATTTCAAATCTGGGAAAAACTCTAGTTTCCTCATCTTCTCAAGTATTATTCCCTGGGTGTATTTATCTATCCTTGGTCTCATCTGCAATATTTATGAATCAATGGACACACTGTAATGAACTAATTCACTCCATTACACAAAGATCTCAGGACTTAAACAAGCCATGTGTCAACTTATGTTACTCAAGCACACAAGTCATTCCTGCAGTGTTCTTGACCCCAATATCCTAATCAGGTTTAAGTTAATAATAATAACTCTTTTGATTTTTCATGGCAAAACCATTCAGTGATTCATTTCATTAGCTAAAAACATCCATAACATGGAATCTCATATTATTCATACCATACAGAGGCAAACAAGGTTCTGTATATACATATATCTATCCTGGTATTTAAAAGGAGTTTAGGCAACTAACATTGGCTTATGGTTTCTGAGAGAGTTTTTCTTTTGCAAACATTTGTGCTTGAGTTAAACTCAGGATGACCTGGTCTCACTGAATCACAAAATTTTGTTTGCTATGTATTTTATTGAATCAGGAGCATCAGCACATAGGCAACCCTATTGCACCCCTAATTCCTTTCTATTTCAAGCCTCAGCACTTATACATGAGTATATTGCAGCTCAACATTATTTACATTTTTCTAGGTTAAGCCAAAACCAATACTACTTGCCTATTCTCAACATTTTATTTTCTGGGTATTTGTTTATATCCCTAAATATTAACATATCAGAGATCTGAGTGTATAAAACAGACATGTATGCTAACAACATTTAAAACCTTGTTATAATAAAACAAGTGATCAATCAAAGAAAATCAAAACATATTCAGGTTTAAATTCACAGATAAACATTCACATATGAAAATACTCTTTTAATAAAAATACTTTTATCTGGCTGCCTACATTAGGACTTATTGCCTTAGGTTTTTGAGTGAGTTTTCTCACCTAGCTCTCTCCTTTGTTTCCTTAATTAACTGATGAACTCCTGCTCTTATCCTCAAGCTCTCTTTCTTCCCTTGTCTTATGATTTCTGTGGTATTGTTTTTCTTCTTTTTTTTTCAAAATTCTTTTCTGAGGAGGAGAGGAGGCTGCTGCATATACATGTATATATATACAGAGTCTCTCTTAGGGTTTTGGGTATTGGCTAAAGCCATTTTTGCCCACCAGAAAATCATGTTATCTGAATTTTAAACCCAAAGTTTTACCCCTTCCCGGCTTAATTTGGGTGAAGAGAAAAGTGGTTACACATTTTTTCAGAAATTTGCTTTTCAGAAAATACTTTTCCCCCTTGTCTACAATCATGCTAAAAATGTGACTTGGTTTTGTTATTTATTAAATACTCTTTTCTAATTCTGCCTATAGCAAGAACTTCTCTGTTTTATCTTATTTTCCTATTTTTAGCTTTCATGTAAATGGTATGTACTTCCTTCATTTATTTATAAGAGAATTATTCCTTTTTATATCTCCATTCTTTTCATTTCTGCTTATATTAAAATGTGCCTGTATATTTTATTTCACTAGTTTAATCTCTAGTATTTTATTAACACATATATATTTGTATATAAGTCTTTCTGAAATAATTAGTATTCCCACCTATATATATTCATACATCATTCTATACTGACACACACACATATGCACATGTACACTCAAATTATTCAGTATCACTCATATATATACATTTACTTATGCATACTACTTTTAAAGATTTAATATATATATATATATATATATATATATATATATATATATTCCCAGACATATCAATATGTATTTATTCTTAAAGTTCAGAGATTTTTAGCTTTAGTTCATGTGTATACCCTGTGCACACATGTACACACTTACTAATACACTATCAAGCCATAACAATCTCCTTCCAAAATTTATTTAAAAATTATTTTAAATTCATTTATATTTTCCAGGATAAATTCCTAAAATCTTGGGTCATTACATACACCCCTCCTTTTAGAAATTGTGTCCCACAATTTTTCCTAAGCTTAAAATAAATTTTAAACTTAATCCAGAGAACAAGTATATTCTCTACTAAATAGATTCTTAGTTCTATACTAACTAAAAATATATTCATCCAAAATAAAGAAAACAATCAAAAATCAGAATTACCTTAATCTGAAAATAGCTTAGGATAATTCATCCTAACCTTGTCTTCTAATTCCCATGTGCAATCACTAGGATCTAGACTCCACTGTACCTTCACAAGTTTTAGAGATTTATTCCTCAACTTCTTCACATCCTTTGCCAAAATTCCCACTGGATCCTTTTCATAAATCAAATTAGGATTTATCTGCACTTGGGTTGGGGTTTCAAGAATTTCTGCCTTGTCATGGACCCACCTTCTCAATTGTGATACATGAAAAACATCATGTATACCTTGCATGTTTTCTGGTAATTCCAACCTATATGCCAAGGGACCAATTCTCTCCAGAATTTTGTATGGTCCAATATATCTTGGGGTTAATTTGCCTTGTTTTCCAAACCTCAGCACATTTTTCATGGGTGAGATTTTGATGAAAACAAAATTTCCCACTTCATATTCTACCTGCCTCCTTCTCATGTCTGCAAATTTCTTTTGCCTATCTTGAGCTGCTGTCATTCTTCTTCTTATCAACTCAATTTTCTCCTTGGTTTCTTGTATGTACTCAGGTCCTAAAATAGACCTTTCTCCTGCTTCTACCCAGCAAACAGGTGACAAGCAGGGTTTACCATATAAGGCTTCAAATGGAGCCATTCCTATGGTGCTTTGGTAGCTGTTGTTGTATGTAAATTCAACTAGATGAAGATAATCTTCCCAGTTGCCCCCAAAATCCAATATACATGCCCTCAACATGTCTTCCAAAACTTTGTTTACCACCTTAGTCTGCCCATCTGATTGAGGATGGTAAGCAGTACTTAAACATAATTCACTTCCCATTGCTTCTTGAAAGCTTCTCCAGAATTTTGAAGTGAAGATGGTATCCCTATCACTCACAATGGTTTTGGGAATTCCATGTAACCTTACCACTTCTTTTATAAAAATTTGAGCTAGCTTTGGTGTTGTTCTTTCTGACTTGACTGGGATGAAGTGTGCTACCTTGGTTAGCCTATCAACTATCACCCATATGCTTGTATTACCTCTCTTAGATCTAGGCAGTCCATCTATGAAGTCCATAGAAATGTCTTCCCACTTCCACTGTGGTACACTAAGAGGTTGCATCAACCCTGATGGTCTTTGAGTTTCAGCCTTGACTTGTTGGCAAGTCATACATTTGGCAATGTACTTAGCTATATCAGATTTCATCCCCTTCCACCAGAGGTCTCTTTTCAAGTTTTGATACATTTTTGTGTTACCTGGGTGTATAGAGTATTTACTTCTGTGATATTCATTCAATATCTCCTTCTTCAATTCTATGTCCTCTGGTACACACATCCTATTCTGGTATCTCACATAACCATCTTTATCAATGTGGTGATTCATTACTTCCTCCCCTCTTGAGAGGAGCATTCTCTTCTCTAATAAGTGAGCATCTTGTTCTTGCATTTTTCCTACCTTCAGAATTAAATCTGGTTGAAGTGTCATTAAGCTTAACTTCCCTTTATCTTCTTGTGCACCATGCATCTGCACACAACCATTCTCCTCAATCTCTAACTCAGTTAGCAAAGACAAATCTTTAAATTATGATATCATCATCATAGCCAATTTAGCATGCTGTCTGCTTAGAGCATCTGCAACTTTGTTTGCTTTGCCTGGTGTATAGAGTATGTCAAAATCATAGGCAGCTAAGAACTCCACCCATCTATGTTGCCTCATGTTCAAATCTTTTTGTGAAAACAAATATTTTAGAGACTTGTGGTCAGTGTAGAGTTCAAACTTAGTGCCTAACAAATAATGTCTCCAAAGTTTTAAAGCATATATCACAGCTGCTAATTCGAGATCATGTGTGGCATACCTTACTTCATGGGGTTTAAGTTGTCTGGATGCATATGCAATGACTTGGCCTTGTTGCATCAACACTGCACCCAAGCCAAATCCACTAGCATCAGTGTATACCACTAATTCTTCATTTCCATGTGGTACCTTTAGAATTGGAGCATTCACCAATGCCTCCTTCAACTGTTCAAAAGACTTTTCACATTTTTCTGACCAAACAAAAGCTTGGTTCTTCCTGGTTAGGTTAGTGAGTGGTGTAGAAATTTTTGAAAAATCTTTTATAAACCTTCTATAATACCCTGCCATCCCCATAAATGACCTCACTTCACTCACAGTGCTTGGCCTCTTCCATGCTTGAATAGCCACTACTTTATTGGGGTTCACAGAAATTCCTTTGGCAGATATAACATGGCCAAGAAAATGTACTTCCTCCTTCCAAAACACACATTTTGAAAATTTTCCCTTTAAATCTTTTTCCCTTAGTCTAGACAAAACCAGGTGCAAATGATGCTTATGTTCTTCCACTGTCTTGGAATAAATCAAAATGTCATCTATAAAAATAAGCACAAACTTGTCCAAACAATCTCTAAAGGTTCTGTTCATTAAATCTACAAAATAAGATGGTGCATTGGTCAAGCCAAATGGCATAACCAAAAATTCATACAACCCATACCTAGTGTTAAAGGCAGTGTACTTAATGCTTGATTCTTCCACCTTCATTTGATGAAAACCAGATGCTAAGTCTAGTCTAGAAAATACTTTTGCCCCTGCTAATTGATCAAAAAGATCATCTATTCTTGGCAATGGGTATTTATTTTTAATAGTTACCTTGTTTAATTCTCTATAATCTATGCAGAGTCTTAAGGATCCATCTTGCTTCTTAACAAACACCACTGGTGCTCCCCAGCAAGAATTACTTGGTCTTATAAAACCCTTTTCTTCCAATTCTTCTAACTGTTTCTTTAATTCTTTTAGTTCATTTGGCCCCATTCTAGTTGGCTTTTTAATCACTGGGCTTGCTCCTGGAACTAGATTGATCTGGAATTCTACTGGTCTATGGTGTGGAATACCCTTGACCTCACCAAACACATCCAAATATTCATTGACTATGGGAATTTCTTCAATGGTTAGTTCACTGAAATCTTTTTCTGAGTCAACTAAATGATATAGTTTTCCTTCCTTAGCTATCTCACATAAGACTGTGATTCTCTGGCCTCTAGAATTTTGCAATGATATGGTGGATGAGTCTAAATTAATCATGGCTTTAAATTGCCTTAACCAGTCTACCCCCAATATAACACCTATATTTGGGTAATTCAAAACATATAAATTGGAAATAAAAATATTTCCTCCTATGTTCAACTCCACATCCACACAAATCATATTTAAAACACTAGAACTCCCCAATGGACTGTGTATATGCAATGGGGTTTCAACTAATATGCAATTCAGTTTTAGCATTTTAACCAATTCATAAGAAATTAAAGAGTGAGTTGCCCCAGTATCATACACTACTGTTATGGGTATGGTACAAATAAGTAATGTACCTTCCACTTGGCTATGGTTTACAGTGTTACTCTCCACTGTGGCTTTGCCTTTCCCTTCCAAATTTGCCAATTTGCCTTGCTGTTTATACTCAGGACAATTCCTCTTCATATGCCCCTCTTTCCCACATAGATAGCATTTGAAAGCTCCTCCTTTCAACTCTGGACATTTTGGTTTGATATGCCCTTCCTTCCCACACTGATGGCACACAATTTTCTTCTTGTCTTCCTTAGCCTTGACATCTCCAGTGTTTTTGTTACTAGCCTCTTCTTTCTTCTTATCATAAGGGTGATACCTCCCCTTACCTTTCTTGTTATTATTGCTCTTAAAATTTCTGAACTTCTCCCTTTCCTTGTCATGCTGCTCCAACCTCAAAGCTAAGTCTATTACATGATCAAAAGTCTTGTCTGCATAGGGTAACATGGCTCTGCTAAGTCCTGGATTCAACCCTTTTATGTACCTATCATTTTTAGATGCCTCATCTGCCACAAGCATTGCTCCATATGTGGAAAGCCCCTCAAACTTTTGAGTATATTCTGTGACAGTCATGGTTCCTTGTCTAAGTCTAATGAATTCTTCTAGCAAGGTAGTCTTTGCTGATGCTGGTACAAACCTTGCTTCCAACATCTCTTTGAATTGATTCCAAGTGATTTCATTCTCATTCCTTCCTGCAATGATTACTTCCCACCAGCCTAAAGCTACTCCTTTTAGCTGTCTTGAAGCCACTTGCCTCTTTCTTTGATCATCAAGTTGCATGTCATTGAAAATTCTTTCCAATGTTCTCAACCATGTTTGAATTTCCATGATACTCTCTGTCCCTTCAAAGCTTTTGCCTCCTAAATGAGTATATGTCTTAAGTAGTTTTGAGAGTTCTTCATAGGGATTTTCTTGCCTTTGTCCTGCCCCATCCCTAAACGCTCTCACCAAGTCTTGCAGATTGACCATTGGTGGTGCATGGGAAGATCCTGCTCCCTGATTTGGTGGTCTCCCTACCATAGTTTGCTAATAATAATTTACATAGCTGGTTAGTTTGATATTTAGTTCCTTTTAATTTTATTTCTATCTAAGGACTTGATCCTTACTTCTACTATGTTGAATAACATAGCTCTGATACCAACTGAAATGACCCTCCTAATTCTATTCTAATTTCATAAGGAATTTTTTTTTTTTTTTTGTAAAGAGGATATATATATATAGATAGATATATCATCCATTGCAATTATAATTCTCAGGGTCACTTTCTTTTTTCCAATAAGTCAAATATATCCAGGATCACAATAATCAACCAATATAAATATATCAGTACATTCACAAAAATAAGCACATACATGTGAGGATGTATATGCCTCTCTTGTTTGAATCAGAGTTCTGGAAAACAAGAGGATGTTGGATTGCTAATTTATTTTATTTTATTTTAGACCAAACAATCCACTGGAAACATACACATTTGTCTATTTATACTAACTAAGAAGTGATCAAGTAATAATCAGTAGTAAACAAGCTTTTAATATAGATGTTTGTGTTAAGCTCTGAATAGTGACAAATTCAGTATAAAAGAAAGTGGATCCTAAGGGAACACAAGCAACATCTAGGCGTAATGGAAACACGCCTAACTTATACATGAAAGGTCACGAGTTCGAGTGCTATGCTGGTCGGTTCAAACACAATTTTTGGTTTTCATTCTTTTTTTTTTCCTCTGTACAGTTTGCAATCTATTATCTACCTGTTTCTGCTCATATACATATATACTTTATTTTTGCCTAAATTCCATCATACAAAACAATAATTCTTGCTTAATTATTTTTGAAACCCATCCCTATAACCTGGAAGGCTTCAGGGTTGATATGAATTAAGAGTGTGGTTCTTGGGTTTTGAGGATGATAGAAGTGTTTATCATATTTCATGCTTGTATTTCTTCTTATAAGATCTGTCTGGTATTTAAAATGCATTTGGTTAAAATCTGAGTGAAATTCAGATTCCTATTACAAGTGCAAAGGAAAAAGGTGTGTTGATATTTGCACAAAACATATTTATGTGCATATATATCTGCAACTATTTGAATCTGGCTTCCATCTACCTTACTACAGATTCTTTCTTTGTTTAAAAAAATAGGACATGAAACAATTGTATGGAACCAGTTAAATTATGAAAACCTTGCAGCCATATAAAAACATTCAACCTATGTCTATTTTCTTTTGTAAACATATGCCATAGTAGAAAATAAAACCATTTAATTTTCTGAGAATCAACTATCCTGATTATCCAGACTTAAATCCTTTTCAAAGACTCCTGATTGACTAATACATTTATAAAATGTATCATTCAATTTTTAACATGGTGTTCTTGCTAAATCCACTTACAAGATTTGATCAAAATCCTTTTTAAACATAACAGATATTTAACTTAGTTCATAGATTCCAGATACAAGTCAAATTCTTAACAAAATACTTAACAAAATATCCCTCCAATATTCAACACTTAGTACAAGTAGCAATTTAAGTTATCAATACATGCAGATTTCAACATTTAGGCTCTTATCTAACTAAGTTTTAGCATGCTATATCTTCTTCTCAAGGCCTTGCTCCTACTCCTACTTAGTTGCTGCAATCCCTGAAAAAGCATTTGAAACTGCCTCATTTTAAATGAGACACCCCAGATGCCATTAGCACACTAGGGTCAGACACATGTCTGGTATGAGAAAATTCACAAAAGCAATTTTTCAATTAGGTTAAAATCAAGTTAAGTACATATACATAAGGTTCTGTCCTTTTGAATCAGGTAAATACTTGTGTGCATGCTCTGTGTCATTGTGCATGTGCACACTTTAATTTTCTTTCCAGAGACTAAACATATGAATATGGCACATACATTCAAGCATACAACTCAATCATAGACAAACAATCATTCATACCAAACAGGAAAATAACTAATATGAGTTAAATCACTTATTCAGTTCTCATATTTCAAATCTGGGAAAAACTCTAGTTTCCTCATCTTCTCAAGTATTATTCCCTGGGTGTATTTATCTATCCTTGGTCTCATCTGCAATATTTATGAATCAATGGACACACTGTAATGAACTAATTCACTCCATTACACAAAGATCTCAGGACTTAAACAAGCCATGTGTCAACTTATGTTACTCAAGCACACAAGTCATTCCTGCAGTGTTCTTGACCCCAATATCCTAGTCAGGTTTAAGTTAATAATAATAACTCTTTTGATTTTTCATGGCAAAACCATTCAGTGATTCATTTCATTAGCTAAAAACATCCATAACATGGAATCTCATATTATTCATACCATACAGAGGCAAACAAGGTTCTGTATATACATATATCTATCCTGGTATTTAAAAGGAGTTTAGGCAACTAACATTGGCTTATGGTTTCTGAGAGAGTTTTTCTTTTGCAAACATTTGTGCTTGAGTTAAACTCAGGATGACCTGGTCTCACTGAATCACAAAATTTTGTTTGCTATGTATTTTATTGAATCAGGAGCATCAGCACATAGGCAACCCTATTGCACCCCTAATTCCTTTCTATTTCAAGCCTCAGCACTTATACATGAGTATATTGCAGCTCAACATTATTTACATTTTTCTAGGTTAAGCCAAAACCAATACTACTTGCCTATTCTCAACATTTTATTTTCTGGGTATTTGTTTATATCCCTAAATATTAACATATCAGAGATCTGAGTGTATAAAACAGACATGTATGCTAACAACATTTAAAACCTTGTTATAATAAAACAAGTGATCAATCAAAGAAAATCAAAACATATTCAGGTTTAAATTCACAGATAAACATTCACATATGAAAATACTCTTTTAATAAAAATACTTTTATCTGGCTGCCTACATTAGGACTTATTGCCTTAGGTTTTTGAGTGAGTTTTCTCACCTAGCTCTCTCCTTTGTTTCCTTAATTAACTGATGAACTCCTGCTCTTATCCTCAAGCTCTCTTTCTTCCCTTGTCTTATGATTTCTGTGGTATTGTTTTTCTTCTTTTTTTTTCAAAATTCTTTTCTGAGGAGGAGAGGAGGCTGCTGCATATACATGTGTATATATACAGAGTCTCTCTTAGGGTTTTGGGTATTGGCTAAAGCCATTTTTGCCCACCAGAAAATCATGTTATCTGAATTTTAAACCCAAAGTTTTACCCCTTCCCGGCTTAATTTGGGTGAAGAGAAAAGTGGTTACACATTTTTTTCAGAAATTTGCTTTTCAGAAAATACTTTTCCCCCTTGTCTACAATCATGCTAAAAATGTGACTTGGTTTTGTTATTTATTAAATACTCTTTTCTAATTCTGCCTATAGCAAGAACTTCTCTGTTTTATCTTATTTTCCTATTTTTAGCTTTCATGTAAATGGTATGTACTTCCTTCATTTATTTATAAGAGAATTATTCCTTTTTATATCTCCATTCTTTTCATTTCTGCTTATATTAAAATGTGCCTGTATATTTTATTTCACTAGTTTAATCTCTAGTATTTTATTAACACATATATATTTGTATATAAGTCTTTCTGAAATAATTAGTATTCCCACCTATATATATTCATACATCATTCTATACTGACACACACACATATGCACATGTACACTCAAATTATTCAGTATCACTCATATATATACATTTACTTATGCATACTACTTTTAAAGATTTAATATATATATATATATATTCCCATACATATCAATATGTATTTATTCTTAAAGTTCAGAGATTTTTAGCTTTAGTTCATGTGTATACCCTGTGCACACATGTACACACTTACTAATACACTATCAAGCCATAACAATCTCCTTCCAAAATTTATTTAAAAATTATTTTAAATTCATTTATATTTTCCAGGATAAATTCCTAAAATCTTGGGTCATTACACCATATTTGTGTGTGTATGGTGTAGTCCAGGGGTTTTAATACAATAGTGCAACACAATGAATCATCACAGATCAAAATACAGGAATATAGTTGATAAGCGGTATAACTATAACGCTTATCTTCTATTCACAGATCACAGATAATATATTACATTCATCCCAGATAAATGGACTATAGTTCAGATTACACACCAATCAGAATATATCACACAGCATCACAGATCAGGGAATGTCAACAATTCAACCATTCAGTAAAATCCAAACATCCATAAGTAAGACCAATTTAATTATCTGATTTATTAGTTTATACCAGATTAATTACTTATGAATAAACTATAAATCTTGGTTAATTAATCATTAATTAATTATAAACCATTTTAATTAATTAACCTTTAATCAATTAATTATCCTCAGATTAATTACCTTAATTAATAAATCATATTAATTAATTATCCTTAATTAATTACCATTTAATTAATTATCCTTAATTAATTACCATTTAATTAAGTAATTATCTTTAAGTAATTAATTACCCTTAATTAATAAATTTCTTTAATAAATTACATTTAAGTAATCTCAATTACCAGTTAATCAATCTCTAATTACTTGATTAATCCTTAATTAGGAATTTATTAATTTCTAATTACTTAATAAATTAAATTAAATAATTACTCTTTACTTTCTTTAATAATTCAATTAATCTTTAACCATCAAAAACCTTAATTAAACTTAGGATAAAACATTTCATATTAATGCCTTAATTATCATTTAAACATTTTATCTTAAAAATTAATTTTACTTAATCAAAATCTAAAGTAAACAATTTCAAAACTTCTTAGCCAATTGTTAAAGAAAACAATCATTATTTATGTAAAGAAATTTATACAAGAAAACTTAAACTAAATTTATTTTTAGATTTCAAAGACTTTGTTTCTAAAAACTCTTTTTAAAAACCTACTCGGTCTTCACTTTGGGTTAAACCCAAAGATTGCTCGGGTCTTCCCCGAGTCCCCTTTCCTTTATTCTCTTTAAATTTTTAACTTTGTTTTAATTTTATAACTGGCGTAACTACCACGAGCTACCCGATAACCCACGCGAGCCCCAACCCCGTTTACCCGAGATTTTCTTCGAGCCAGCACCCTGTTTACCCAAGTACCACTCGAGTTCGACTTCTGTGCACAAATCTGTGCACGCCGTGCACATGAACGTCATCGATGATCACCGCCTTTGGTCGCCGACCATCCTTAACATCACCCACGACCTTCTCTCACCCGACCATCAACCTGAAACCACACTCGAAACTCCATCTCGAAATCGAGCCATACAACTCAAAAACTGGAACCTAAGCGACCATCTAAATTCCCCTCGCCACACTACCGCCGATCATCAGAATCCACGAAACTTGGGCCACACGATCGCCATCGTTCCCTCTACCACCTCCCAGAGTTTTGTAGCACTCGATCAACTCTAGGCGATGAACGAATCGAAACATCCTCACTCGACAAAACTGGGTTTAAAAACGTAAATTGCTCGCCGCCGACGCCTCGATGAACTGGAATGCGTGCGACCATTTTTTCCGACCTCGCCGCGCCTTCATCCTCCTCCAGTCGAACACTCGCCTTCCCCAGTTCAACATATCACTAGAAATCAATCAAAATACCATTTTCGATCATCTTTGAACTGCTCTTTAAACACTATACAAAAATTATGATTTTCGCCTTAAAAATCAAGTTTTAGAATGAGAATTCATTTTATATGCCTGAATTCATTAATTAAGAAACTTAAAATTTTGACTTATTTAAAACTTTGTTCTGTTCTTCAATTTCTAGAGGAGCTACTAAGTTGTTTAGCTTGAATACATTTTTAAATTAAATTTTATGCAAAATCAAACAAGTTTTGTTTTGATCTCGATTTCAAATCATGCCTTGATCATGAGAATCATGATTTTTTTGAAGCTGAAACTAGAGCTTGAAACCAGAAACAAAGTATCACAGTGAATGACTGTGTACATACATCCACCTCTCACGCATATGTATCCAGAAAAACATACATATATACGAATATTCTCATCACAAATACTTGCCACAGAATCATGTTTACAATTTAAAAAGGGAAGGTTACTCACTGTTTATAAAAGGAAGAACAAACAGAGCTTCAAGTTGAAACAGGTTGTAAAGATTTGCAAGTTGAAAGCTTCTCTTTCTTTGATTCTCTGCTTAAATTGTTGTTTATGTTGAAATGTTTGTTTAAAGTGAAGTTGTAGTTCACTTCAGATTTTTCTTGTCTGGAATGGACGAAAATGAATTGAGGAAGGCTTTGATATAAAGAAGAGAAGTTTTACTGGGTGATTATATGGTTTGTACAAGTTGATATATTATTTTGTACAAGAGGCAGATGATATTTGCCAGTAAATGGAGGCTGAAAACATTTTTCAACATTTCGAATGACTTGTTTGTGCTAGCATTAAATGCATGAGTACTTTGTGTTTCCTTATGATATTTATATTTTCTTTTTACTTTACTTTGCTTTTTTTGTATATGTACCAAGATACTTCTTTTACTTGTTCTATCCTACTACTACACATATATATTTACTTGCCTTTGCAAGCTTGTCTCGGCTGAGATGATAGGGGTAAGTACATAGATTTTTATTTTGTTTTTATGTATGTGTTCATACTTATCTTTATTTGCTTTTAAATTGTATCTATGGGTTACTTTATATTTTACAACCCTATAATTCATCTTATATATCAATGTTTTTATTCTTATTCATAGCTTAAGTATTAATTATTACTTTATAAAATAAGTGAACTTCTATTTTTATTTTACTTTATATTTTTATTATTTATCCTTTATTTATTTCTATTTCTAGTTTAAATATTTATTATTATTTTTACTTTAATACTAATTATATTGTATTTCTCTACATATTTATTTTATAATCCATTTACTTGAAATTTAGATTCAAATCAAGTATATATATATATTATTTCAAATTTACTCATATATGCTCAAATACATATATATTCACATATATATAATATTTACAATATTTTTAAATTTAAATGATTTATACAACATTTATAATGATTCGGGGAAACTTGCATCCATTTATCGATTTATTTCGCAAATCTTTATTCAAAAATTAATTAATTATCAATTTAAATATATATAAAATTCGGGGTCGTTACATATGGGCTTTGAAATATATACACAAATATATACACAAGGTTCATGATGGAACCACAGTTAAATCAATATTCATTTGTATATAACCGTTTTTTGCATGTATTTTATGCAGCTCAATTTTTGAATTAGTTAGTTTTATGGAAAACTCAGAATAAAGAGTAGAGCTTTTAGTCTGAGATTGAATTTTTTTTAAACATGTTTTGTTTGTATCCCTATCCATGTTTGTATTGACATTTTGTTCTTCGTTGGGCCTTGGATGTCTAAACTCCAAATTTCTACTTCTGGTCATTATTTGTCGATGTTGATGTCCATTTATTTATTACTGCCATAGGTAGTTAAAACAATAGAATTTTTTTAATGAATAGAGTAATTTCCTTCTTTAATATGTACTTTACTCTATAATTAAGAAGAACATGTATTTTACTTGCTGCTCTTCAATGGACAGGGTTGAAGCGAAGTGAAAATGAGGCATAATGGTGAAAAAAAGTTGAAAACTTTGTCACAAAGAAGAAAGAATACCATAAAATTTGAATGAAAATGGTTTTGGTAGATTGGTTTGTTAATGACATAAACTAAAAATTTCTTATAGTTTTTCTAAAATTAGAAGTTATTAGTAACACTATATTGAATTGCCATTTTGTGATTTAGCTACGTTATCCTTAAAAGTTTATAGCAGTTATTAAATTAGCATTTTGAGTATAATATCAATTTTGATATGTACGCAATCTCATTTTTGCAAATTTCTCAGTGCTTTTTATTACGTATTGTTTAAATTCATTTCCACTCAATTAGGACCAAATAGACATAATATGGTAAAAATAATCACATTAAATTCTATTTATTAATTTTGTATATGGTAAAAAATAAGTACACTTATTTATAGTTTTCATTATAATTAGATGGTAAACCACCGATCTTTGAATAATTTAGTTGAATCAAAGCATTCATCTTTTTTTAATTATACTTAAATGGCTGCTTCTGTAGAAAGTAATCAGACCACGAATAGGGCAGTGAAGTAATTTGAATTACAGTGGGTTATGGAACAATGGTTTTCCGTATATATTCAGTATAGATCAATTCCCTTATTTTGCTGTTATACCTTACGCATTTCTTTTTACCATCTTTTTGGACAACTCTTTTCTTTCTTCCCATTAGCATATATGCAACAAATTTATTAACAATTCACATGTTAAAATGTATAATTAGATAGAAGCACTTTAATTTAAAGTTATTAAATGTTAATATTATATTATCTGAAATGCATGATAAAATGTACGTCATTACCATCTTGGTAACTCTTAGTACATTGTAGCAATATGCATGGTTATTCACTTTATTACCATCTTGGTAGTGGACCTAAATTACATGACATAAGGTTTGTTTGGCAAAGTTAGCAGTTATCCTTACTTTATTTACATATTTATGGAAGTGTACATATGCATTTATTAGTTAAAGCAATTTATATGGATATGGAAGGAGGTGCGCCTGCAAGATACGTACAGTATTAACTCATAATTAATGGGTAAACAACTAGCCCAAAATCATTAACCCTACATCATTCACCCACGTTTTCCATTTAAGCATATATTATTATATATTAAAAAAATACAATCAACTACCAGGCGTATAACTCTACCTCATTCACACACGTTTTCCACCCACTTCTCCCACTCCTTCTTTATATTCATGCCTCATCAACTACATCTATTTATTTGCAAACCTCTGTAATATTAATTTGTAAACTCTATACAAAATTCTTCACATGTCAATTTAATCAGCCATAATGCTGCCATAACTCCGGACAGAATAAATATAGCCACTGCTATACCGTACAAAATGAATATATATACTTTAACCAGCCATAACACTTCATAATCTCTTCTTATTTACATTTCTTCATAACGAATTGATAATTTAACCTGTCTTACCTCTGTCCAAAATTGGCACCATATAAATAGCAAAGTTCTTTCTCCGGTGGTAAATAAAATTTCATGTAAACCCAGTAAGAGGTCACCCTAAAAATGCTTTCCATTTTTCTTCATTGGTGCAGAACATTCATGCAATAGCAATCCATATATATACATTCTATATTCACTCCTGTCCTATTTAATATTTGATGGCATATATGAACTTTGGTACGGCTAAGCACTCACTACCACAATTGTCACACTGTAACATCATTCCATGACAAGCATTTATATATTCACTCATGCCACCTTAACTCGTGCTACGCCACTACCACCTGAAAAAAAAAGGAATTTACTATTATATTATTTTAGGAATTATTTGCAAACCGTTTTATATTTATTGCAACAAATTTTTTTATGGTAATTATCCTAATGCAGCCATTATTCCTATAATTTTAGTTCTCCTTCCAAAAGGTATCATCTTTATTAATTTCCTCAACTTTTCTACCACCGCCAAAATATGTTCCTTCACAAAGTATTTCCTCCCCTCCCCATGCTCGATATACTATACAATTAATTACAACGTTCCATTTATACAGGTAGAATATACATTAAATATATCAATAAATATGCCAACTATACAATCTACATGACAACAAGCTGCAAAAATATTTAGCAACCTCATCATTCATGGAAATATTTGGGCGGATGGAGATGAGATTGTTTCCGAAATTGTAGATCTTCTACAAGAATATGGAGTCAATGTCTACGTATTTGATAATTATGTAAATTTTCTTCTTTTAATTACATACTTAAATGTTTTATTTTATAATTAGCAGTATATAATACTAACCCAAATCTTGAAGGGCTGACATGTTTATCCAAGGCAGCTTATGGAAACTCCAAAAACCACATGGCCAATACAGAGAACAAGTCTGGGGAGTGAAGTATGTCTTCTAATATTAACATACTATAACCTTATGAAATTTAATTATATAGATTCCTAATATACATTATTCACTTCATGTTATAGATTTGGAATTGTGCTGTATTGGCACACAAAGAGAACATGGCAAAAATGATGCAATCTAATGAATGGCCAGTAAAAAATATTTCAGTCTAACTATCTATTTCTTATTTTTTTTTACTAACAATTTAACTCTATGTCGTTTTGACAATCTGTTTACTTATTCCTATTTGCAGCTTAACTTGCAAACATCACATTGGAGTAAGGACGTGGTCATCGACAACTACACCTTTTTACATGTACTTAAACAAATGTTTACATGCTACAAATAGGTTTTAACCTATCTACCACATTTCAACCACTCATATCCTCACATATAGTTTACCTTCTTTGTATTAGCTTCTGTGGAATTTTTTTTATTGTTTTCATTACTACGTTTTTAATTATGTATTTGTCATGTATTATATTTTGTCTTTCCTTATTTGCTGCGAACTTTGTTTTCATGCTTAATTCAGTGATAGTCAAAAAACGTTTTGATCTTCTGTTTATTCTTCTATCCGTACAATAATGCTAATTCATTTCCCAAACATGCTTATTTTGTAGTATATGTTAACTATATACTGTCTGAAGTTCATGTCATATATTTACTGTATGATATGTTGTATATTTTGCTCACATGTGATCATGTTGTTGCAGTCTAATATCCCATTGAAGTTGTTTATTTGTGTGTGTATTATGAGTTTATATGTATCAGAGCAATCAAAGCCACATAATATTATATCTTTAGGGTTGGCTGTTTAGTAGAGAAGCCCTTGCATTGCACGGGTGTAAAATGAAATTCGTACAAAAATAGCAGAAGGATAAAATATATTGAATTATGATTTTCTAAGCAATAAGATTAGGATAACTGAAAAAAGCTAGAAAATATCAAGACTTTGAATCCACGCACACGTTTTTGTGTCTCATCGGGTTACTACTGTCCACAACTTATAATTTTGTGCTATGTTTAAAGTCAAATTTCATGATGCTTCTACTTATGTATTCAACTGAAATCACTTTTGCATGTAGTGTCTTGGTTTATAATTCTTCCTACAATTCTTACAATCTGGAATTTACTTACATTTTTTTTGTTACTTATTCGAAGTGTGTGTTGTTAAAAAAAACTAAACAGAAGATAGAAATAGTAATAAATTGAAGGCCAGCGAAATAACCATCTTTCACTTTATGAAGCTACAGCTTGTGTAATAAATGAAGTGGGCTCCATAGTTATAAAGTAGTAAAAACCTTTAATTACTGTTACCATAGTACCATGAATTATATGGGAAAGAAATGCTCTAATCACTCTCATGTTGATAGAAAGAAATATATGCACTATAATACTAAATCACAACTACACGGTATTTATGTAAATTATGAATGCCTTTATACCTAGGAAAAATATTAAGATTGACATAATTAGATGAAGTGGCTGACGTCAACTTTAACAACAAAAACTTTCAGAAAATAATATATAATCCATTTTCCATTAATAACTAATCTATATCAATAATTAATTTATTGCCTATGATTAAGATTATACCAACTATAAAATATAAAAGAAGGCACATGTAAGCGTAAATTAATGAACAGTGATGGAATATATGAAAAATAGAGAGAATTAATAGCTGGATTACCGATTCAAACAGCCTATGCGCATACAAATGTGAATGAAAATTCAGCAACAAATAAAGCATATCCATTCCCACTACTTGAAAGCAGTTGCAAATTTGACCCCACCACCTCCAGCATTCAGTTCTTCTCTCCCTTCCACCATAATTCTACCTACAAACTTCTTATAAAAATGATAGAAGGATTCGATTTTTGAGCTAATTCATTAACCTAAGAAAAGTAAATTATTATGCCATTTCCATTTTACCCAATCGCCTTTTCAATATTCTCCTTCTCTATCTGTTGACGCAGTTGGAATTGTTCACATTTACAGGTACGTTGCTTTAACAGCATGAGTTTGCAAATTATTGTATTATCAAACACTATATATTCATGCTTCTGGGTGACCATACCCACCATATACCCCATGCTATTTAATAATATTGTGTACTTCCACTTCAATGCTAATGTACCTGCAAATGTGAATAACTTCGACTTTATAATAATATTGGAGTTGAAGTTATTCACATTTGCAAGTACATTGCTTTATCATAATATTCACATTTACTTGCGCAGTATATATATTATGGAAAGCACAAGATGATAAAATCAATATGAGAACAACATTTGCTTTAAAAATACTCATTCCATGCAACTTTGTTAAACATGAGAAACTATAGCTTACAAAACCTAATCTAGCGCACATTCAAGTGGATTAATGTTAATAAGTATACTAAGTTCCCACCAAAAACTTCATATTCACAACTGTAAGATAATACGTCAATGTTTGTTGACATATACCACCATGAAGACAATGAATTATATAATGACATTACTAGAAAGGTTTGATTACCAAAATTCATGTTATTAATACTAAAATGAAACATTTTTGTACACGGTAATGAATTTAAGTTTTTGTTTCAACCATGATAAAGAAAAAAATTAACATTTAAACATCGGTTACTGTGAAAATAGCATTCATTGCATTATGTACATTTTCTACGTATAGGATTACTTCAAACTATGATTACACCTCTATTTACACCAAACCAGTATTTTGAAATTCACAAACAGTTCGAATGTCACATTGCAGTAATTTTTTGTGAAAGCATAGTAGTAGTCAAAGGTACAACCACATTCAAAAATCAACTGAAGTTTTTGGTCTATAAAATTGCATTTTTTACACCTTACCATGACCATAAAGTTATGTTAACCTCAACTCTAATGCACAACAGATAGCCCACAGTTTTTTTCAACTATTGACATCAGGTGGTATGTCAATCAAAACTTGAACCCGTGTCATCGGCACGGGCTACATACTAGTCACTCAATAAATTATATATATATATATATATAATTAGGTTAAATTAAAATTTTATTTTAATAAATTATATAAGAATTTATTCGAATTAAACTATAGATTTTTTAAATCATACAATAAATTAATCAAATATAAGTTAAATCACTTAATAAATTAAAAAAATGTATACAAAATTGAGCTAAGTTATAAATTTTGTTTCAGTAAAATTAAACAAGAGTATGCTTGTATGAGGTAAATCACTAAGTTAAATACACACACACACATTCATATAATTAGGCTAAATTATAAATTTTGTTTCAATAAATTATACAAGAGTTTATTCGAGCTAAATTATAGACTTTTTAAATTGCGCAATAAATTAAACATATACATAAGTTAAATAACTCAATAAATTAAGTAAATGTATATATAATTGAGTTAACTTGTAAATTTGGTTTCAATAAATTAGATAAGAGTATGTTTTTATAAGGTAAATCACTCATTAAATTTTATACATATATATATATATATAATTAGGTTAAGTTGCAAATTTTGTTTCAATAAATTACACAAGAATTTATTCAATTTAAATTATATATTTTTTAAATCACATAATAAGTTAAACAAATATACAAGTTAAATCACTCAATAAATTAAATAAATATAAATATATATAATTAAGTTTACTTATAAATTTTATTTCAATAAATTAAACAACAATATATTTGTATAAAGTAAATCGCTCAAAATATTATATTATATATATGTATATAATTTGGTAAAATTATAAATTTTGTTTCGATAAAGTATACAAGAGTTTATTCGAGTAAATTATAGAATTTTTAAATCACATAATACATTAAAAAAAATATAAGTTAAATCACTCAATAAATTAAACAAATGTAAATTTAATTGAGTTAACTTATTAATTTTATTTCAATAAATTAAACAAGAGTATGATTTTATAAGTTAAATCACTTAATAAATTATATATATATATATATATATATTTAATTTGGTTAAATTATAATTCTATTTTAAAAAATTATATTAGAGTTAATTTGAATTAAAATATAGATTTTTTTTAATCGGACAATAAACTAAACAAATATATATATTTGTTAAATAACTCAATAGATTCAATAAATGTATATAAAATTGAGTTAACTTATAAATTTTGTTTTAATAAATTAAACAAAAGTATGTTTGTATAAGGTAAATCACTTAATAAATTTTATATATATATAAAAAATTAGGTTAAATTATTAAAAAATTCAATAAATTATACAAAAGTTTATTCGAGATGAATTATAGATTTTTTTTTCAATCACACAAATATATAAGTTAAGTCAATAAATTCAACAAATGTATACATAATTGAGTTAACTGTTATAAATTTTACTTCAATAAATTAAATAAGAGTTTGTTTGTATAAGGTAAATCACTTAATAAATGATATATATATATATAATTAGGTCAAATTTTAAATTTTGTTTTAGTGAATTATACAAGAGTTTATTCAAGTAAATTTATAGACTTTTTAAATCATACAATAAATTAAACAAATATATAAGATTAATCACTCAATAAATTAAATACATGTATAATCAATTGAGTTAACTTATAAATTTTACTTCAACAAATTAAATGAGGGTATGTTTGCATAAGGTAAATCACTCAATAAATTATACACACACACACATTTATATATAATTAGATAAAATAATAAAATTTTGTTTTAATAAATTATATAAAAAGTTTATTAAAGTTGACTATTTTTAAATCATATAATAAATTAAACAATTATATAAGTTTTTTTTTGGCAAAGCCAGCCGGTTTTTAAAGTGGACCGTCCACTTTTTATTACAACAAGTAAGAAATACATTTGAGAACCAGGAGATAGGCCGATTGCCTAGCTACTAAATTAAAACAACTAAACTAGCTTATAGAACTAGAGTTAGGCAAATTTGCCTAAGGTACATACAAGGTTTCCAAAGTGGACCGACCACTAAAACACTAACATTACAACTGTTGCATAAGCAATCACAATGACACCAGACTCTAGCAATGCATAAACCACTAGCACACCAGAAGCACAACCAACGCATGACTCAAAACCAAACTATAATACCAAGCTGGAATATCCCAAAGCCGTGAGAGGCAGAACACATTCACACTCAAGATTGTAGTAGCTAGAAAGCAGGACAACACAAAATACCATCCAGACATATGCCAAAAAGCAGAAGATCAAACATTACAAATACAATACCCACAAAGAAACATACAAAGCAAAATCACCTCCACGAAATAGAGCCCAAGCAAAGCAAGAAAGGCAGCAGAACCCCAAAAGCTAGGCGCGATAACCATCATCAATTTTAACCCACCCCCCCACCCCCCGTTGCAAGGCAATCACCGAGGATAGGCTTGAATAGGTGAGAAACGGCAAGGAGACGCGTCCAAAAGACTTCACGATAGAACTGAGTCGCGAGAGGTGCAAGCAAAATTTCAGCCCTAACCAGCATCCAAACAAAAAGGCTGGAATATGATGATAAAAAGGAGGCGACTTTAGCTCGAACAGGTCAGAGCATAGCCACAGCACAACAACTGAAAAAACCCAAACCAATATATAAGTTAAATCACTATATAAATTAAACAAACATATATGTAATTGAGTTAACTTTTAAATTTATTTTCAATAAATTAAACAAGAGTATGTTGTATAAGGTAATTCACTGAATTATATGTATATATATAATTAGGTTAAATTATAAGTTTTGTTTCAATAAATTATATAGGAGTTTATTCAAGTTAAATTATAGATATTTTTTAAATCAAACAATAAATTAAACAAATACATAAGTTAAATTATTAAATAAATTAAACTAATATATATATATATATAATGGAGTTAACTCATAAATATTATATCAATAAATTAAATAAGAGTAAGTTTGTATAAGGTAAATCACTCAACAGATTTCACATATATATATATATGTAATTAGGTTCAATTATAAAAAAATTTAATAAATTATACATGAGTTTATTCGAGTTAATTTATAGAATTTTTAAATTACACAATAAATTAAATAAATATATAAGTTAAATCACTCAAAAAATTAAAAAATGTTAGTTAACTTACGAATTTTTTTCGACAAATTAAACAAGTGCATGTTTGTATAAGACAAATCACTCAAAAAATGATATATATGTAAATATAATTAGGTCAAATTATAAAGTCTATTTCAGTAAATTATACAAGAGTTAATTCGAGTTAAATTATAGATTTTTTTAGATCATATAATAAATAAAACAAATATATAAGTTAAACTACTCAATAAATTAAACAAATGTATATATAATTAAGTTAACTTATCTTAACAAGAAATCTTGTCAACGCCCCGAAGTAAGATTAGAGGAGTGAATGACTCCTTCGAAACCACTTTTGAATCGGTTGAGGTAATCTAAGGTTGTGGCCTAATGGGATCTAAAAGGGGTTTTAACTGAGTCGAAAGTGTCCTACTCCTTCGAAAGGAACCCTTTCATTAGGCATTAATGTGGGTACTCCATAACCGAAACAATATGTAAGCAGTGAGTCAGATTTCATGCATTCGAAAGTACCATATATTTTCTTTATTGATAATTTTCATTAATATAAAGGCTTAAGTATTACAATAAAGTGAAATCCCCAATCTAATTTTCAAATTAGGGTTTTCAAACTCCATAAAAGAATAGGTGTGGAAAGAATGAATTTGGATCCCCTAAGCAACACCCTTTAGGTCTTATTTATAGGCCCAGGTTAGAACCTTTCACATCAGTCCTTTCGACTTAGTTGAAAGGGTGCCTTGATGAACTTCTGTCGATGTTGAATCTAGAGCGCTTATATAATATTGCTTTCGAGTGAGACTTGGATGCCTTTGACTCCATCGAAAGGTATAGGAGCGACTATTATCCTTAATTAATGCGGAAGCAACACTGATCACATGTTAAACCGATTCTAAAGGCTAGTCTTTGCAAAACCATGCTTTCAAAAGGGATATTTTTAGTAGAATCTTCTCCTGTGGAAGGTAGATAGTGGCAGAACCAACTGTTTCGAAGGGTTTGATATATGCGGAAGGGGTAATGTCAAAGGAAGCCTTTATTTTCGTCCCTTGCAGAAGTATCCGATGCTTGCAGCGCCAATTTAGCAACTTCAATTCCTTTGAAGGCATGTACTCCTTTGATACCTTTGGAAGGTAGCTTTCGCTAATGTAGTTGTCTTTTGCAAAACCCCTTTTAATGCATGCGAAATCAATTATTGCGAAAGACATCAACTAAAGCGAAAGGGTGGTTTTGTCCCCTTTCGACCTCTTTGGAAGCACATGGTTCATCTAATACTTGCAGAGGCATCCCTTCGACTCTTTCGAAAGGCATTGCCATCGCCATTGTTCTTTAAGAAGCTTTCTTTCGTATTCTTTAGGCTTTAACAGTGTTGACGTGATTTTTGATGATAACATTTACCACCCCTTAGCGAAGGGATGCTCTTGACTTTTCAAGTAAAAGCTGTTTCGATCCAGCACCTTCCTTTGCTCCAGCACATTTTTTCCCGCCTATTGGTATTCCTATGTGAATCTTGGCCGTTTATTTAAGTCTGATCGAATGGTTATCCTTGCATCCGTCTTGCTTATAAATTACGTTTCCCTCTTCCTCCTTTTCGTTTATCTACAATCAAACATCTTGGAGCAAGAATCAAATCTTTCAATCTCTTGCTAAATTCACGATTTTAAGAGACGAAAATTCAAATCTAAGGTGAGTATCCGTTGTTTCATATTAGAAATCGGTTTTTCATGTTCAATTTCAATCTAAAATTTCTAAGGTTTAAGTCCATGTTATTGTTTTAAATTTTGAAATTGATTCAAGTTTACGTCCGTGTAAGATGATTCTAAACTCAATTATAATGCTGAATTTGACTAATCTATGGCATCAATTAGGGTTCGAGCTTGAATTTGCCAAATTTGGGGTTATTTGCGACTGTTGGATGCAGATTCAAGCTCGAAACCTATTATGCCCAATTTTAATCTATCTTGGAGGACACAAAAACTTAAAAATTAACGTCCCTTACTGTGAATTGAAATAAGGAAAATATACTTTATGTTATCGTCGAAACCCTTAATCAACCTTTCGACTTAGTCGAAACCCCAAAATTGAGATAAGCACATCTGTTTGTATTATTTCAATTTAGTGCCGACGCTTCCAAAATTCTCCCATGCCCTTCTGATTTTTTCGAAACCCAAAATAGTTAATTGGAATGTAGCTATTGTCACTTTTCCAACATAAACATTATCGAAACGTCTCAATATCCTTTCGTTAGTGTCAATGCCATTTTGTTCCAAGTCTTTCAACCTAATTGGAGTATGGAATTGCGACAAGGTGTATTTTCAAATAGATATTTCGTGCATAACTGCACTTATTATAAAATAGAGTAAAATCTATAGGTTTCAACGTTGTCGAAGGATAAGTCCAGATGCATGAATGTCATAAAATGAGGAATGTTGATATTGGTTTTGAGTCGTTGTAATATGCTTCTGACACCTTCGAAAGATGTTAGTAGTGGGATAAATCACAACTTTGATAAAATTATATCACCTGGCAGGATCATGGGTATTCAAAAAACTTCTAAGAGATCTGAAAAGGATATTGTTTCGAAATCAGAATCTTCTCCAAAGAAGGTTGAAGCTATTTCAAGGCACTCTCTCATAGCTTCTCAAGATGAAGTAGATGCGATCCTCAATGATTTTGGGATCGCAGGAGTTGAAACTATCCCTCCTAGCGATAATGACACTATTCAAAATCCTCCTAAGGGATACTTTAATTATACCACCATCCATATTTGGCATGGTGGTTCTATCCCATTTCCAGAGTTCTTGTTGAGATTTTTAAGTGATCTTGGCATAGCTCTTATCGAATTAACACCCAACGTATATACATACTTTATCTCCTTGGAGCTCATGGCCTTAGAGTCGGGAATTCTTTCTCTAAGTGATGAAGTTCTTAACTATTTAGTATGCCTCGTCAAAACTAGTAATTTGAATAGCCAAATTTTTTGGAGTAATCCTCTCAAAAAGTTGGTTTTAGAAGGAATAAACAAGTTTAAGGATTGAGAAACGCGGTTCTTCCACATCAAATGCTTTTCGAATATTAGTTGAGCCTTTTCTTCTCCTCATAAGTAGACCATTACCATTATTTCTATCAACTTGTTTTCTTTTGCTGAATAATGTTTTCTTATTAGGCCCTGCTCCTAAGGATCTTGACGATGAAGGGAAGAGAATCTTAAAGTGGATGATTGCTGCCTCAAACCACATTGGGAATAGACTTACGTTGCTGACTCCTAGCAACCTCCAGAAACATTCCCTCATACCAAAAGGCCAGAGGATTCTTGGACAACATCCTCTTGTTTAACATACTTCAAAAAGCAAATGCTTCTTAGCTTTGGGTGACCCCAAAAAAATTTCATCCTTGTCCCCAATTTGTTCAGATCTACCCAGTAGACTTGAGTGTATCATTTGTAACTTGCCGTCATGTTATTCCTTGGATTGTTTTGCTAATCTATGCTTTCTGGTTTGAACAGCCGCTCCTCCAGCTGAATTAACTACAAGTGATCCACCCCCTCCATCTTCAGAATCCGATGCCCTAGCTCTGACACTAGCCATTGCTAGGTCCAGAATGATTGCGAAAAGGAAATTAAGCGAAGAGATTGTCCTAGCTCTGCTCTCAAGAAAGCCAAAATTACTGATATCTAGTCTTCCCTTACCCCAGAAGAGGGTGAATTTATCGGTGCATGCAAGACTTTAGAGGGTCCTAATCCCACTTCTTCAGTGGATGACTTACCTTCTGCAATGGTTGATCAATCTAAAATGGTTCCCTCGAAGGATGACTTTATATCTCGTATTTTTGTATCTTATTCTCCCAAGTATATTGATCAAATGCAGAAGACCTAGGCACTTCAACTCCTTCCTAGGATTTGATTCCCTCAAGACCCTTGTCACCGGTGCCTCCTACTGATTTTGAGAATGTTGTATGGTCAATTGTGCACTCTCCATTGTTTTCTTCCATTCAGCCACCCTCCTTTGTACTGGATCCATCAATTCATTGTCGATCTCTTATCAAACATAACTTCTAATATATTCTATACTGTTTGATTTTCTTATTACTATTTTATACTGAATCTTCACTCATGTCTTACTTTTCCTTTTAGATCTCCAAAAGCTGGTACTCTCTTCAGGAAAATGTTTCTAAGTCCTCTTTAAGACATCAAGGCTATAGAAATAAGTCTCGACATTATAAAATCAGATCACAATCTTGTCTGCTGCCAAAGATAATGCAACTAGGGAACAAGAAAGGTTGAGTGCTTCTCTTGCTCGGGCAGAATTTACAATTTCTGATGATAGGAAGGCTAAACAGATCTTAGTTGATGAATTTTTGGCTTTGAAAATGACTTTGAAAGAGTCCGAGGATGAAAAAGCCAGGGTTAATGCTAGACATGTTTCTCTTAAGAAGAAATGTACTTCTCTTAAAAGGAAGTTAGAGAATTCTTTATCCAAGGTTGTCAAAACTATTTCTGAGGCTAAGAAAAAGTGTCTCAATTTCTGAGCACTTCTTTGAATGATATTATCGTAAATTCTTATGAAGATGCGCTCATGTTAGCCTATTCCGATAACATAGAAAAGTGCTCGGATTTAAATTTTCCTTCTCTCGACCCTGTGCCAGTCAAAAGATTTATGGCTAAAATCAAGGAAATGGAGCAAGGGATTGAGGTTCATGACAGAGTGGAAATTGATGCCTCCCAGCTCCTATCTTTTGAAGTCCCTCTTATGGAAGAGAATTTTGACTCAGATGAGGAGGAAGACGAAGAGGGTGATGAAGTCATCGTTGATGAAGATGACGATTATGATGATAATGACGATGATAACTCTAATGACGACAATAAAGGTCAGGGTGCCGACGACAATGAGGGTGATCGAGATGATTCTCATGGAGGGGGTGACGGTGACACTTCTAGGGCTCCAAATAAAATCAACCCTGATCATATCACCTACGAAGCGGGTCAGACTGAATTCCCTGACTCCTTTAATCCCCAAAGAAAAGACGTTGATTTTGATGCTGGAGAGCAAAAAGGGAAGAAGCAGATCTTACAGAATTCGATTCTAGTTTCTCAAGTATGGAGTTCTTTATCAAAATGACTCTCACTTCCAAGATAACACTGGCTAATATCTGACTATTTAGATAAGGAAGAAAACCATACCCCTTTATAAGACAAAGCTTGAAAGGAAACATATGGAAATAAATGGCATATATAGGGAGTTAGATAAACAATTAATAAAACATAATGCACTCTCTGACAAGTATTATAAGCTTAATAAAAGCGTTGTAGTACTAGCATCTTTTAAAGATCAAGAAGTGACCCCTCGACTGAAAAGGGCACGTCTTCGTTATGACAAGCTTTTGGAGGAGAACAAAGAATTGATGACGCTCTTCTGGACATTAGCTGAAGACTGAGATATTTTGGTAGAATTTTGTATAAAGCTTGTTGCAGACATCTAACTGTAGATTTTTCATACTTGGGTGATTTCAGTGAGGGCATGCTTAGATACCTACATAAGAGATAGTTAGACGAACACGGTTCTGATCCCCACCTGGGGGCTTGCTGGAACTTACCATGGGTCAACTCAATTCCTCGCACATTGCCTCTAGAAAAACTTAAATATTATAAGGATAAGTTCATTTCTGAATTATTTAAAATTTCAATCTTGTATGTGTGACGACCGCCCATGACCCCTGCACCGAACCTAGACAAAGTGCGCTGTAAAGTGTGCCAGGCGACCATGGACGATTGTCAGGGTAAAATAAAACAACAGAATCTATCGTATTACTCACAGCGCATGGACAAAATACAATAGAACATATGTATATAGTGAAGCTTCATAGAATAGAATCTCATCAATAAAACTTCATAATAGTTGAATACAAGCATCTGAATAGTCAAGTCATCAAAATACATCAAGCCTCACTACAACACTCAGAGAAAATACAGACAGCGGAACACCCAGTACATATAGTAAGAAGATAATATGCAACCCTCTAGCTCGTCTTCGATATCAGCATCGTGAGAAGCAAGAACAACACCTGTCACCTGCTACCTAGTCTGCCCGTCCCAAAAATGGACGAACAGCCCAAGGCAATAAGAATTAAAACATAAAGCCTTGAGTCAGACAACAGTCTTAGTGAGCAGTAAATTAACTAACAACATACCAAAAGAGCATAAAGGAAAAGGAATAGGGATACAGCCCTCCCACTCCAACCTCATTCTACAGTGATAGCCCCCAGACACACACTAAGCAGAAGCAAGCATAGCAAAGCATACAATTTAAAGTAAAGCAATTATCACTCGAGTCAAGAGCGATGTTTTCCAAGTACAAATCCCAAGGTCTAAACCAAGGTCAGATAAGCACCCAGGAAATACCGCTCTTGAGACCGAATGACGATACAACCAAACATCCATGACTCTGGCTATCACTGTTATCATTGCTTCGATTTCACCGTTAATTGAATGGCCGGCACATTCTTTCAGCCGTCCGTCAAGGGCTAATGGAAACCCCGGTTCTAGACATAACTCCCGCACGTCGTCGTGACCCGTGCCTAGGATTATCGAATCTGCCCAGAGTACTCGACCATCAACGGTTAGTCTTTTGGGCGTCCCCATGTACTCTTTCTTGGAGCATGCTAGAACCTTCAACAACGATGAGACCCAAGCCTCCTAGTCATCCTCCTCGACGACTATTCTCATATCCATCCATTATCCTCAACCCGAACCATTTCACCGAGTTATCAACATGCTTGGAATGATCCCGTCTGGATTAAACCAAGTCTTCATCACATGATTGCCTCGCTTCATCACATCCTCGCAAGGCCTCATCTCAACATCACATCAAATCTATGCATAAGAGCTTCATCATCCCGCTACATATGCCACGAGCAGCTTTCCCAATTCAAGAGCCTTTCTCTTAGCTTTTGAATCATCTTCGGTCTAAATCAAATCATCAATCATCTAATTCATAACAATCAATCAAATCAAACATTAATCCAAGTAATCAAGCATTCAAATATGATCTAAGTAGACAATTATAACAATAATGGCATTTTCGTAATTAAAGAGTTGAAAGTCCAACAAGCATGAAAACATGAACAATATCTTTATAAACTTGATGAATGAACTTGCATAGGTTAACATGTGATAAAATGGAGGTAACATCATCATGAACAATGAATCTATATGGATCTACACTTAGGATGAAAAAAATGCATGGAAATCACTATTTTAACACCAAATCAAGCCAACGATCCGATATACTCCTTTGGATCCGTGTGAGAGATAATCACCACTCACCAAATCACCTAAACAACCCAAAAGCAACACACTTCAGATCTGGACAGCGAAGGATCAATCTCGATCTATCACCAATCCGCTTCAAACGATGAAATCTCACTTCAAAGGATGCAAATCTTCAATCTAAGCTCTTGAATCTTCAATTTGATCTTCAACTTGGATGGAAGGAATCACTAGATTAGAGTGGAGAAAAGAAGTGAAGAAGTGTAGAAGTCGAGCTCTCAAAATGGCAGCACTTCGTCGCTTCAAAATCCGGATCCCAAAAAGTGAAGTAGAACATGTATTTATAGGCTGGAAATCCTTAGGTCGTCCACGACCTAAAATGTCGACCTAAAAAGTCGACCTAAAAAGTCGACCTAAAAAGTCGACCTAAAAAGTCGACCTAAAATGTCGACCTAAAATGTCGACCTAAAATGTCGACCTAAAAAGTCGACCTAAAAAGTCGACCTAAAATGTCGACCTAAAATGTCGACCTAAAAAGTCGACCTAAAATGTCGACCTAAAATGTGGACCTAAAAAGTCGACCTAAAATGTCGACCTAAAAAGTCGACCTAAAATGTCGACCTAAAAAGTCGACCTAAAATGTCGACCTAAAATGTCGACCTAAAATGTCGACCTAAAAAGTCGACCTAAAAAGTCGACCTAAAATGTCGACCTAAAATGTCGACCTAAAAAGTCGACCTAAAATGTCGACCTAAAAAGTCGACCTAAAATGTCGACCTAAAATGTCGACCTAAAAAGTCGACCTAAAATGTCGACCTAAAAAGTCGACCTAAAATGTAGACCTAAAATGTCGACCTAAAAAGTCGACCTAAAATGTCGACCTAGGACTTAAACAATATTTTGCCTAAAATCTGAAATGGCTCAACAACACTAAAAATTCCAGATTTTGACAAACTTTTCGATCCGTAAAATACGGGTCGTTACATTCTCTCCCCCTTAGGAATTTCTCCCCCGAAATTCCAAACAAACAAAGCAATCAAAAACTATTCTGCACGCCTACCATCCATAGCAATCAACAAACCATGCATCCAATTCTAGCTTAGCATGCAGAATTCTAAAACTAGAACAAGTTTCAATTTCGTTAGATGACACGACACCTTAGGGCCATACCTCGAAGAGTTCAGGATGAGCTGCCTTCATCCTCTCTTCCACCTCCCATGTACAGTCGTTATCATCATCACTCCATTGCATCTTGAGCAACCTAACTACCTTCCTCCTAAGCTGTTTCGTGTCGGTTTCCACAACACGAAGCGGCTTACGAGGTCTCTCAACAACTGGATCGACTTCAAAATCTTCACAGCTATCAGCAGAAACCACTGTATTCGAGTCGTGCACATACTTTTGTAGATACGATACGTGAAAAACATTGTGCACACCCGACATCTTCTCTGGTAACTCCAATCTATAGGCGAGCTTTCCAATTCGCTCGATAATCGGAAATGGTCCAACAAATCTCGGAGTCAATTTTCCTTTCTTTCCGAATCGAATAACATTCTTCAGTGGAGAAATCTTCACAAAGACCATATCTCCTATGTCGAATTCCAAATCCTTTCGACGCTTATCGGCATAACTCTTCTGACGGTCTTGGGCTGCCTTCATTCGTTGCCGAATGATCTCTATACAATCTGAAGTCTGTCGAATCATCTCTGGCCCAAGTATCAGCTTTTCTCCGGCCTCTAACCAACATGTCGGAGAGTTACACGGTCTTCCATACAATGCCTCATACGGTGCCATACCAATGCTTGACTGGTAACTGTTGTTGTATGAAAACTCCACCAAATGAAGGTGATCTTCCCAAGATCCTCCGAAATCCAAAACACAAGCTCTGAGGAGATCTTCCAAAACTCGGTTGACTCTCTCGGTCTGACCATCTGTTTGAGGATGATAGGCTGTACTCAAACACAACTCGGTTCCCAAAACTTCCTGAAAGCTCTTCCAAAATCCACTAGTGAACAATGGATCTCGATCGCTCACTGTACTCTTCGGAATACCATGGAATCGAACTATCCACTTAACATACAACTCAGCTAACTTTGATGCAGTCCTAGTCGATCGAACAGGAATGAATCTTGCACTCTTAGTCAGACGATCTACGATGACCCAAATCCCTTCATTTCCCGTTCTTGTTCTCGGTAACCCATCGATAAAATCCATCGATATTTGCTCCCACTTCCATGTAGGAACTTCTAATGGCTGAAGCAATCCACTTGGCTTCTTCTGTTCAGCCTTTACCAACTGGCAGTTCATGCACTTGGAAATGAAATCTCCAACATCCTTCTTCATGCCTTCCCAGTAATAGGTTCTCTTCATATCCCGATACATCTTATTTCCACCTGGATGAATCGTCAACTTCGAGTGATGACTTTCCTTCAGAACTTCACTCCTCAATTCATCTATATCGGGAACAACTAGTCGTCCTTGCTTCTGAGGCCAACCTTCTTGATCGACCTCGAATCCTTTATCCTTTTCTAGTTCCAATCCAGATTCCAAATCACGGATAATCTTGACAAGCTTATCATCTCGCTTTTGACTCTCGCCAATTCTCTCCACAAGAGTCGGTCTTATCGATAAGTTTGCCAACATCTCAGGTTCCAATTCGCATCTAGGCCTGAAGTCAAATCCAACTAAATACTCGAGATTCTTCCATTCCAAAAACATGGCTCCCAATCCTGCATGTCTTCGACTTAACGCATCTGCCACTGCGTTACCCTTTCCCGGAGTATAAGCTATACCAAAATCATATGATGCTAAAAACTCTAACCAACGTTGCTGCCGAAGATTCAAATCCTTTTGGGAGAAAAGATACTTCAACGACTTATGATCTGTAAACAACTCGAATCGAACTCCCAATAGATAATGTCTCCACATCTTCAGAGCAAAAACAATTGCCGCTAACTCCAAATCATGAGTCGGTTAATTCCTTTCATGCGGCTTCAGTTGTCGACTTGCATACGCAACAACTTTATCTCTCTGCATCAGTACTGCTCCAAGTCCAGTACCACATGCGTCGGTGTAAACCACCATCTCATCATTCCCACTTGGAATAGTCAAAACAGGAGCACTTGACAATCGCTCTTTCAGGATTCTGAAAGCTTGCTCACACTTATCATCCCATCTGAACACTTGGTTCTTTTTCGTCAACCCTGTTAACGGTGCAGCTACCTTGGAGAAGTCTTTGATAAACCGTCGATAATATCCTGCTAATCCAAGAAAACTTCTCACATCAGATGCATTCTTAGGTCTAACCCAATCCTGGATTGCTGCCACCTTAGCGGGATCAACCGCTATTCCATTTCCAGAAATCACATGGCCTAAGAACCTCACTTCACTCTTCCAGAAGTGACACTTCGAAAACTTAGCCTTCAGCTGATGTTTCCACAAGATTTCCAAAAAAATACGCAAGTGCGTCTTGTGCTCTTCTTCAGTTCTGGAATAAATCAGAATATCATCCACGAACACTAGCACGAACTTACTCAACTGATCCCTGAACACTCTATTCATAAGATCCACAAAATATGCTGGCGCATTAGTCAATCCAAACGGCATTACCATCCACTCAAAGAAACCGGATGGTGTCCTAAAAGCAGTCTTCGGCACACTATCCTTAGCCACTCTCAACTGGTGAAATCCCGTTGCCAAATCCATCTGAGAAAACACCTTAGCTTCGTGAAGCTGATCAAACAAGTCATCTATTCTTGGCAATGGATACTTGTTCTTCTTAGTCACCTTATTCAGCTCACGATAATCCACACACAACCTCAACGACCCATCTGCTTTGGTTGCGAACACAACTGGTGCACCCCATTCGGACACACTACGCCGAATGAATCCTTTCTGCAAAAGATCATCAACCTGCACCCTCAACTCCTGCTGTTCCCTAGGCGCCATCCGCCTAAGAGGCATCACAACAGGTCTGGCTCCTTCAACTAGATCTATACGAAACTCGATCTCTCTATGCGGCGGTAACCCTTTGACCTCGTCAAAGACATCCTCAAATCCATTAGCGATTGGCACAGATGACAGTCCATCCCGTGGAACAACCAGCGAATACATGAAGCTCATGAAGACGCCTTCTTCATGCTTACATCGTATCACAATCTTTCTCCCCTCCACATTCTCGACTGTCACCTCCAACCTTTCACAATCAACCTTTGCCGCATACTTCCTAAGCCAGTCCATACCCAAAATAATTCCGAATCCCGCAAAGTTCGGAACAAAACAATCACAAACAAAAGAGCAACCATGACTCGATACAATCAGACCACGGCATAGCATACACAAACAAGACGAACCCCCAACTGGATTAGTCACAACCAATGGCCTATCAACAATATCCAGTAATAAACCAAACCGGCCTACAAGTTCATTACAAACAAAAGAATGCGACGCCCCAGTATCAAACAACACTCTAACTGGAACACCACAAATGGAAAGAGTACCCTGAACCACCACGCTCTTTCCTTTCTCTTCAGCGGTAGGAGCTTTCGAAGATGATGGAACAGCTCCCAAAGCATAAGCTTGCACAATCTGCTTGTCCCTCCGTGGTTCTGGACAATTCTTCCTAGTATGCCCCGGTTTGTCACAACTGTGACACTTCATCGGTACCTTCGGATTCTTACAATCCCTGGAGAAATGGCCCTTCTGCTGACAATTGTAGCAGGTCACTTCGCCCTTCTACTTCTTCTGGCCACCCTTCCCCTTTTGCTGCTGCTGCTTCCTTTTCTTGTTTCCACTCTGCTAGGGTTTAGACTCTTCCCTGGTCACAGCAACAACAGATCCTTCCTTAGGAAACAGATTCTCGTGTCTGAGAGCTTCCTCCACAAGCTTCTCAAATGAATCGTCCATATGACCCACCGGTCTTGGAGCCTGAACTTGATCTCCAACATCTACTAATGGCCCCGGGGCTGACATCCTTCTCATGATCGAAGTCATTATGGCTTCGAACATAGCAACATAATCAGCAGCCCCTTCAGTAGCACGGCCTTCCCTAGCAGCTGGTCTCCCTCTTCGACTCATCCTTAATATCTATAAAAAGGAATGATTAGCACACCTAGAGAAACGACTGCATAAAGGACTCAAACTCTACTAAACTACTATATTATATATAGTAATCATCCATCAAAATACAATTACGTCTCTCATACGTAGTTACGTCAGCGAGCGTTGGGTAAAATCGATTAACCAAAGCTCTGATACCAAATGTGACGACCGCCCATGACCCCTGCACCGAACCTAGACAAAGTGCGCTGTAAAGTGTGCCAGGCGACCATGGACGATTGTCAGGGTAAAATAAAACAACAGAATCTATCGTATTACTCACAGCGCATGGACAAAATACAATAGAACATATGTATATAGTGAAGCTTCACAGAATAGAATCTCATCAATAAAACTTCATAATAGTTGAATACAAGCATCTGAATAGTCAAGTCATCAAAATACATCAAGCCTCACTACAACACTCAGAGAAAATACAGACAGCGGAACACCCAGTACATATAGTAAGAAGATAATATGCAACCCTCTAGCTCGTCTTCGATATCAGCATCGTGAGAAGCAAGAACAGCACCTGTCACCTGCTACCTAGTCTGCCCGTCCCAAAAATGGACGAACAGCCCAAGGCAATAAGAATTAAAACATAAAGCCTTGAGTCAGACAACAGTCTTAGTGAGCAGTAAATTAACTAACAACATACCAAAAGAGCATAAAGGAAAAGGAATAGGGATACAGCCCTCCCACTCCAACCTCATTCTACAGTGATAGCCCCCAGACACACACTAAGCAGAAGCAAGCATAGCAAAGCATACAATTTAAAGTAAAGCAATTATCACTCGAGTCAAGAGCGATGTTTTCCAAGTACAAATCCCAAGGTCTAAACCAAGGTCAGATAAGCACCCAGGAAATACCGCTCTTGAGACCGAATGACGATACAACCAAACATCCATGACTCTGGCTATCACTGTTATCATTGCTTCGATTTCACCGTTAATTGAATGACCGGCACATTCTTTCAGCCGTCCGTCAAGGGCTAATGGAAACCCCGGTTCTAGACATAACTCCCGCACGTCGTCGTGACCCGTGCCTAGGATTATCGAATCTGCCCAGAGTACTCGACCATCAACGGTTAGTCTTTTGGGCTGTACTCTTGCTTGGAGCATGCTAGAACCTTCAACAACGATGAGACCCAAGCCTCCTAGTCATCCTCCTCGACGACTATTCTCATATCCATCCATTATCCTCAACCCGAACCATTTCACCGAGTTATCAACATGCTTGGAATGATCCCGTCTGGATTAAACCAAGTCTTCATCACATGATTGCCTCGCTTCATCACATCCTCGCAAGGCCTCATCTCAACATCACATCAAATCTATGCATAAGAGCTTCATCATCCCGCTACATATGCCACGAGCAGCTTTCCCAATTCAAGAGCCTTTCTCTTAGCTTTTGAATCATCTTCGGTCTAAATCAAATCATCAATCATCTAATTCATAACAATCAATCAAATCAAACATTAATCCAAGTAATCAAGCATTCAAATATGATCTAAGTAGACAATTATAACAATAATGGCATTTTCGTAATTAAAGAGTTGAAAGTCCAACAAGCATGAAAACATGAACAATATCTTTATAAACTTGATGAATGAACTTGCATAGGTTAACATGTGATAAAATGGAGGTAACATCATCATGAACAATGAATCTATATGGATCTACACTTAGGATGAAAAAAATGCATGGAAATCACTATTTTAACACCAAATCAAGCCAACGATCCGATATACTCCTTTGGATCCGTGTGAGAGATAATCACCACTCACCAAATCACCTAAACAACCCAAAAGCAACACACTTTAGATCTGGACAGCGAAGGATCAATCTCGATCTATCACCAATCCGCTTCAAACGATGAAATCTCACTTTAAAGGATGCAGATCTTCAATCTAAGCTCTTGAATCTTCAATTTGATCTTCAACTTGGATGGAAGGAATCACTAGATTAGAGTGGAGAAAAGAAGTGAAGAAGTGTAGAAGTCGAGCTCTCAAAATGGCAGCACTTCGTCGCTTCAAAATCCGGATCCCAAAAAGTGAAGTAGAACATGTATTTATAGGCTGGAAATCCTTAGGTCGTCCACGACCTAAAATGTCGACCTAAAAAGTCGACCTAAAAAGTCGACCTAAAAAGTCGACCTAAAATGTCGACCTAAAATGTCGACCTAAAATGTCGACCTAAAAAGTCGACCTAAAAAAGTCGACCTAAAATGTCGACCTAAAATGTCGACCTAAAATGTCGACCTAAAAAGTCGACCTAAAATGTCCTAAAATGTCGACCTAAAAAGTCGACCTAAAAAGTCGACCTAAAAAGTCGACCTAAAATGTCGACCTAAAGAGTCGACCTAAAATGTCGACCTAAAATGTCGACCTAAAATGTCGACCTAAAAAGTCGACCTAAAAAGTCGACCTAAAATGTCGACCTAAAATGTCGACCTAAAAAGTCGACCTAAAATGTCGACCTAAAAAGTCGACCTAAAATGTCGACCTAAAATGTCGACCTAAAATGTCGACCTAAAAAGTCGACCTAAAATGTCGACCTAAAAAGTCGACCTAAAATGTCGACCTAAAATGTCGACCTAAAAAGTCGACTTAAAATGTCGACCTAGGACTTAAACAATATTTTGCCTAAAATCTGAAATGGCTCAACAATACTAAAAATTCCAGATTTTGACAAACTTTTCGATCCGTAAAATACGGGTCGTTATAGTATGAACCAGAAGAAAATTTTTAATCATGTAATTATATTGATTTATGGACTTCCTGTATTAGTTTTTTATACTTAGTTTTATTTTATTACGTTATTACATAGTAAATATCTCTCATGCAGCCCTGTTACTAGGGATTACCTTGGAAGATATGTTAAATTAATAAGAGATTACTTAGAAAATGCCTCGCTTTTGAAATCCTCAAGATTAGCCGGATATTGTTTTCTTAGAGATTTACAAAATCTTTATATATAACATCCCCGACTTCACTTCGATTTTCTAGGCAAGGAAAAGGAAAAGCTCCTTAAGGAAATTCAAACATATCCTACAAAATTAATTTGTGGTCATGATAGTTCCCTAGTCGGAGAATGGAATAATAGCAAATGTCCTCCAGTTGTTACCCCAGAAGGATTTAATGCTACTTTTGAATTGACGATTACTCTTTCGGCTAACTCTTTAGATAAAGTTAAAAATGTTGTTTCTAGACTTATTCTATACTGTGTGTTGTTCTATCTTCGAAACGCATGTGTTTATTGTTTTGTGCCGATACTTAGTATCTTCGAAATGCATGTGTGTTGTTCTATCTTAGATAAAGTTAAAAATCATGTTTTCTATGGTTTATTTTATACCGTGTGTTGTTCTATCTTCGAAAGGCATGTGTCTATTGCTGTGTGCCGATACTTAGTATGTATAGATGAGCTGTTTATTTGATTTTTGAATACGTACCGATACGAGGCCGAGGAAATATTTATGTGTGACAGCCCAATATCACCTTATTCTCTGTATTATCAAATAGTATTACCTAATAATATTCTTTGGTAGCATGGATATATAGGTAGTGTGTTACAATAATATATACTTTTTAATTCAGTATATACAAAATAGTACTGTGCGGTGGAGGTCAAATAAACAAAAAATGCTACACTTATTTTTTATACAGTAAATAATAAATGCTACTAAGTAGTTATGTTACTACAAAATGATATCATGCAGTATCGTTTAAACAATACAACATTTTTCATCCAACCTTTCTCACCCATCAATAGCTACAATAAAAATTAGTAGCATGTACAATATACAATATTATTAAATGAATAAATCATGTAAAAATAATAATAACAAGTGCAAAATCCTACTATGTCATAGCATTCAAATACATAATACTACTACAAAATAGTTTGTAATACTATGTAGTATTATTTAAACATGAAATGATGTAATTTTTTAATTCAGTAAATACAAAATGGTACTATGCAGTATCATTTAAACATAAAAATGCTAAAAAGTAAAACAAAAAAAATTCTATATTCCTTAATTCAATAAATACAAAAATGTCACTATGTAGACAACTTAAACATGCTGCTAAAAGATAGAATTGAAAAATAAATGTCATATACTTTTATCGTTTCAACAAACATAGAATGCTATTATGCGGTAGCATTATAAAATAATTTATGAAAAACAATATTATAAAATTTCAAAAGGTAAAATAAAAATTATATCAACTTCACGAAAACCATAAAAATGCTATTAGAAGGTAGAGTAATAAAAAAAACTTCATTTAAAAATGCTACCGGTAGATTACTTTATAAGCTAATATATTCATTTAATTCGTTTAAAAATATTGCTGCAATTCATATAAGCAACTACAAAATAGTATTATAACATAAGATTAGACAATTCATTTACAAAATAATACTACAATTCATAAAATACGAAAACAAATCAAAAATTAGTAACATGGCTCATAAACTACTATTTCAGTTCATAAATTCTACTATAAAATTGCATTGTGGGTTAAAATGCATAATTCATCTAAAATTTGCTACTACAATTCTTCTCCTAGTACAAATCATAAATTGCTACCACGATTCATAAACTGCAACTATAATTCATAAAATATTGCTATAAAATAGCATTATGAGCTAAAATATACATATTTTATTTACAAATGCTACTGCAAATAACATAATGCTACTACAAAATATCGTTATGATTAAAAATTACACAACTAATTTTCTTTTCAATACACATACATTAATACTATACAGTACCTTTACTGCTTTAATCTTGTTCTTTTCCAATCTGAAGCTACTCCTTAATTGTCATCACCATATCTTTACTGCTTTAAACTCCTTAACTGTCATCACCATATCTTCAAAACATAGCCGACATCTTCATTGTCATCGCCACTACTAACCATTATAAACTTGAGGCCCGAGGCAAAAACAGCAAAGCCTTGTCATTTTTGCCAAAGGAGTCTAAGAAATACGAATGAAAATATGCAGGATTGTGCAAGGAAGAATTGAGCTCTAGTTGCTGGTGTGTGAATGATATGTCTTTGCCACTAAACCATATTAAATTTTTATTATTTACGAATGGGTTACCTTTATATACCTATATTTATATATATCATTATAAAATTTCAAGGCCCCAAAAGATCGAAGCCCCAAGGCCATCACCATATTAGCCACCGCTTATCCCCAAAATTGGGTTGATGCTCTCCCTATTTCCTGATGTTATTGGTTGAAGCTCTATTTTTTTTTAACCGTTACCGCCACGCTCTCTTGTTGCCTTAATTATGTCCTGTCCTTTGGCCAATATTTTGTTTTTCTCCTCTATTTTAATAAAAACCACCCTTTAGAAAATGAAATAAACGGGTTGTTCTTGTGTTCAAAAGGACCTCAATTTTTTTCTTCAAACAATCTACCTTACTGATAAATGCATATAATTCAAGCCGTATTCAACCTACTTAGATTTTATTGATGCTATTGGTACTACCTATTTATCAATGAATTGTAGTTAAGAGAATCATGTGTATGTAGAAATGATCCCAAGTGACGATTTATTTCTCCATGATCTCAATAAGTCATGACATATGAACTGTTTTTTTTTTTCATTACTGAATCCTTAAATTTGGCATAAAACGTGCTTTAATTTACAGCGTAAGATTATTACCTAGGACGGTGCAATATTTAGGGCTGTCAACAGATACTCGAAAAACTCGAAATATGTCTGCATCCGTATCCAAAAAGTGGATAAATATTCGATGTTCGGAAAAGCTGGTACGAATGCGGATACGAAAACATGCACATCCAAAAATTATCCGTTCGATTTTGTCAAGATTATAGTTTATGTGTATTTTCATATAACGATAGATATGTATTTATTGTTTTATTCAGTTTATAGTTTATATTATACACATTTAGTACATATTAAGTATTCAAAAATACTTATTATTATCTATTTGTTAACTTTAAATATTTTTATAATCAATGGAATTGAAAAATAATTGAGTTAAGTCAAAGTTTTCGATTTATATCTTTTGATTTATCGATCTCTCGCGAATAAGATAATTATCCGATATCCGTCCGTATCCGTAGATACGAATATCCGTACGAATGTGGATGGGACACTATCCGTATCCGAAAGTATCCACTTACAGACGTAGCAACATTACCATATGAAATTATTATTTTATTAGCTTATACGAAGAAAGAATTAAACGCTATGTATTGAAAAAAATTGTTAATTACAAAATGTCTAGAATAAGCATCATAAGAAGTTAATGTTGCCTTCAATGTAACTGAAGAAAAAGTCGGATAAAGAATAAATGATGTTTATTTACCAGGCAGTCCCATGCCATGCATTGTATCTGAAGGAATTAACAACAGATTGTGAATACATTTGTACAACAACCACTCAACCAGTTGCTTCTCTTTGTATCATTTACAGTACATAATTTACTACACTCTAATGGCTATTCTATTAGTTGGACAGAAGCAATAGAAGGTATTTTCTCCCTAAGCTTTTGAGTTAAGGCCACACGAACTGTCATGACTTCTGCTGCAGGCCCGGTTAGTCGAACTTGTACTAGATACCCGTTTATTTGCGCTAGCTCCAGTATTCCACCTCCAGTGCCTGCTAAATATGGTCTTATTTCTGAAAGTACCTGAAATTATTCAAAGTTTGTTATTTGGAATTTGCTTTTAAGAACAAATTTTAGTATTAGGCTCGAATAAAAAACCTATTTCAACTTTAGGTTTTGTTCAAAAGTTATTATAGAAATAAGCCTGGTTTTCCCCAGATCAGGAAGCACAAATTTATAGTTTGTGTTTGAACACTCCGAAAATACGCAAGTACAAATTAATTTATCATTTTAAGTATGTGTTTGCGCATTTTCAAAGTGTGCAAGTATAAAATGCTGATTTAGTGAAAACAAGGCTTATTGTTGTAATATGTTTTTTGAACAAGGCTTAAAGTTAAAATAGTTATTTTTTCTTGAGTCCAGTACTAAAATTTGTCCTTTGCTTGCAGGCTACGAGATCCACAGATGCAATTTATCAATGATCCATACATTTGCTTCCATTTTCCATGACATATTTGGTTAACGATTGGATACTTAAATTCAAACTCCCATGCGGAAGGCTTATATGATTCAAAAGCTGGACTGTACGCCTCCAAAGAGTACCATGAAAAGGGTCACTGGATCCGCCGATGATAATAACTTTCTTAATGGTGAGGAAGTATGATATAACTATGGAAGTTTACAAATAATATCTGATTAGTTCGGAATTTTAAGAAAAATGCATGCATTGTTATTATCTTGTTATCTAATGTTCACCGCTAATCAAACTTGCGAATTAGGTAAGAGAACTTACAATTTGTATTTTATTTTATTTTTGAATTGTTTATAATAGGTAATTTAAAATAACATACACCTCCTTATCGTTATCTATTGTTTTACATCCTTGCTTTGTCATGCTCTCTCTCTTCACCACAAATTTTTTTTTTTCCAAACCTCAACCTATTCTCTAGAATTTCTTATCCGCTTTGATTAAAAATGAGTTTCTCTTCGAAATTACAATGATTAAAGTTCTCGGTTTCCATTGAGATTGAGAACAGAGAAAAATCAATAAAGTTTTGTATTTACTGTTGGGATCTAAGTGCTAGAAAATGAAAAAGAAATCAATTTTCACTTCAAAAAAGAAAGACTTTTTTTTAATGTGTAAATTCAAAATCTGAAAAAGCAAATAAAACTCCAGCATTGAAAAAGGTAGTCAAGAAACAAAGACAGTATTATGAAATCACTGCGTAAAAACATCCTTGGACCATCCTTAGTTAAGGCGGCACAAAGATCACGTTGGATTGGAGGAAGATCAACCCATACTCAACCTCTTATGATCATGAATAGGGTAAGGTAAAAGGAGGTTTAGTCGGATCATAAAAAACTGATAAAGAAGACGAAAAAAATGTTCAAAAATTCCACGCAAATTACCACTGTATTTGATTTAGAAATACCGAATTTAGCACCAAAATGTATATTGCAAAATACATCACAGAATTCGCCATAAAATAAATCGTATAATTCATTATGGGTTTATGACACAGTTGATTTATTATAATATTGTATCATCAATGCTGCATCAGCTCGACTACAATACTATACCAGGAAACAACTTTAACTTTTAAAAGACAAGATATAAGTGGGAATATAAAATGTAAAAATGGTATTGCTTGGAATTTGAGTAACTAAGGTATGTTTGGTTTGAAAACCAATTTTGTGTTTTGCTTTTCCAATGTATGTTGCAAATGACATAGGAGAGAAGGAGTCGGAAAATCTTACTCATTCCAACAACAGAGAGTAGGGAAATGTAGAAGATAGTTTTGGATATCTCCCAAAAGGAGGAAAACAAGCAAACGTAATTTTCAATTTTTTTATGTTAAACCATTTTCCAAATCGATTGTTTTACGCATTTGTCCCCTCTCCAGTGCATTTTTAAGTACAAGTTGAAAGCACAAAGTGCAAAGCTTTTTTCCAAACCAAACACTGCCTAAGCCTTTCTTCAAGAAGAAGGTTGGGTTGAGTTTTAACAAATGTACCACCTGACTAATAATTAGCATGACTGTATAAGTTACAAATGGATTATGTTAGACTTATATGGATTTGGTCAGATTGATATGTTGAGTTGGATCAAATTTGCTATGAGTTTTATACACCTCTATCCCTAGTAATCAGTTCCAACTAAGAGAGAATGTCTAAGTTAGTAGGTGGTCAAAAAGACACAATGAACAAAAATAAAATATAGTGTAGGAGCCATTAATTACACGCTCTTTTTCCATAGTTACAAAGGAAATTCTCCAATACACAACAAATTTCATTTATTAGGATGGATACTATGTATCATGTACTAGAAATTCAACATTAATAAGAATCATTTGGATCTCTCGTTGTGTTGGCTCAGCGTTTCGGTTAAATAAGATACTCTTTGGGATGAAAGGGTACATTTTATGTTAAAAGTAATTGCATTCGTAACACTATTGCATTTCAACATTTTACACCTTATAGATGTATACCAAATACAACAATTTGAAAGTGTATTTAATAGTTCTCTTTCTATTTATCAAGATTTTTTGCAAATGACAATGTTTTTTCTACTGTAATTCTTTAATACCTGAAATGCATCGCAAAAAATATAACTTGGCTTATAGAAACGTTAGATTAGCATATAACATGTGGAATTTGAAGCTGAATTGCTCATGCACATTTCAATGTTTTCTATTTTTGTTAAGAAGCATTTTTCAACAATGCTGCAAAAACAAGCAGAGAGTTATGTTACGGTTCTTGTTGCAAATTTATCATCTTATTTGTTTGCTAAGCAACTCTTTAACAATGTAAATTTTAAGCAACAGAAACGCTCAACTTTATTCTATGGATTGCATAGGTTGTTTTCTACCTTAAACCCCTAACAACATGACTAATATATGTTTCTTACTACAAGTACTATTCTGTAGAATGAAGATCAACTTGAAAACCTCTAACCTTTTCGACATTTTCTTCATTGAGTTCTAGTCCAGTTTCAGTATCATGAATCTGCTCTACTTCTAAAATCTCAGGAATCTTGTCCCTTAGTCTTGTTTCTATTCCCATCTTTAAAGTCATCGTTGAACTTGGACATGACCCACATGCTCCTTGAAGCATTAATACCACAACGAGACCATCTATCTCATGCAGGGCGACATTACCTCCATCAGCCATTAGGCTTGGTCTCACCTCATCTAGTACTTTCTCCACATTTTCTTCAGTTAACGGCATGACACAAACTGGAGATCCTGTGTTTAATTTAATTCCAGAATAACCAAAAGATATAAATAAATCAATGTTCAATTACATGCCAGCATATTCATCATGCTACACGTACTAAAAGCAGTCTCAATCTGGTTTTAAAAGTTACCGTTTACACTAGGATCTTTTACTCAATCCACTTTTTAACAAAATTGCACATACAAATTACTTTCCAAACAAGTTTAAAAAACAGATTATTTTCTGCTACATGGTAACAGATGATATTTCGTACTGCCACAGTTTCATATAGTGTCAGTACAAATTGTCTTCTTGATTAAAGGTACTCAAGCTATTTGAAACACCAACCAGTAAAATTCTTTCTTTTAAACAAGTTGAACTTTGATGTCTGAAACATGCATAATACAACATGTCACCTTTTGATTAAAATGTGAAATATGTTTTTGAGAATTGTCTAAATGAGTAAAATGTCCTTTTCACCATCTAGTTTTATTTTCCTTAATGTAAACTTTTACTACCGATATAATATTTCAACAGATATTGTTTCCATTTTCCTGACTATGTAAAAGGTTAAGAGCATCTCCAATCCATATCTAATGTACCGTCATCCAAACTCTATGTGGTAAAGTTTAGTACATATTGTTAAGATGACGTGAAAATACTTAACATTCATGAGTTGTTATTTTTTTGCTACAATTCAAAAGTGTAGAAATGCAAAAAATTCTTAGGTGTAACTTTCTCATAATTAGAAGAAAAAGTATTTTAGCTAAAACCTACTACAGAAAACATTACCATTGGAGACAATATTTTAACAGAAAACGTTAAATAATGACAGGCATCCAAATTACAGTAAATTCACACTAGGGTTGATGATGCTCAAGCACACATAAGTTTGTGAAACAAAACAAACAATTTTTTCCAAAATCAGAGGTGAACTTGATAAAACAGTTATACATACATATATCGGACTAAACTATCTCAAAGAATTACCTTGCCCTCTTCTTCTTCGACGATTTAAACCCATGAAAGGGTGCTTGATATGCAGTTGGCGACTGTAGAAAGAACTCTGACTTGACGAAACCCTAGACGATTTCTGCAATACATGATTAGTAAAATGATGACAACTATTTGTTCAAATAAAAATGATAATATCAGGGAATAATAGTAATTTTAGTACCTTCTGAAAAGTGAAATAAGAAGTGGATACCATTTCAGCAGTAGGAGAGATGTAATTCATTGTCGTACCGATTGATGTCAGAATATTTGAGAATTTCGATTGGGTGGAAATCAAGCCCATTCTGTGATGTTAATTTGGGGTGTGTGGCATGTGAAATTACAGGAGAGAGGTTCGAATGTGATGTTCATTCTTCCTCGTGGAAGATGATAAGAGATTTTTGGTTGGATGGCTATTAGATGAAGATATATATTATTTTATACCCCTTAAAATTTACATGATGTACCTCAAAATGTTACAAAATCAATTATGCATACATTAATTATTTAGCATTCATTTACTCTTTTTCTTCCTGCTTCTTATTCCATACCCATATTCTTCTCCTTCATTCAGTAATTATTATACATACATTTCTTTTTTCTCTATACTTCTCATTTCATATTTGTATATTATCATGCTTATTTCTTCTTCTATTTTTCTTAAACTCAAACTTAAAAATCATTTATCTCATATCTCTCATCAAATCTAAGTCATTTCAAGATTCAAATTCCTAATTATCTTAATATTTAATGTTTTAACATTGAGTGATGAAGTGGATGAGAACATCTCAAGATAGGATTCAACTATTAAATTTATTTATTTTGGATTTTGTTTAACTTTTTGATTGTCGTTCTTAAATTCTTATTTAATAATGATGAAAATATATTTATGAATCCAAGACTTTCTGTTTTTTCGAATTTGTATATTTTGTTATGCTTGCTTTCTCTTTAAGAGTAATTAGATTAATATCTTCATAAAAATAAATAACTTAAATGATAAGTTTGTAAGTTCAACCATTTATTCTTGGATTATGGCATGAATTTTATAAACAGATAATTTTATGTTGAAATATATTATGGCGTAATCGCTCTCTATCATATCCACAATCAGATTGTTGGTTTTTTTATTTGTTTCATTATACCTACTTTTAACTATTATCCATTTACGTGAAACATGAAAATCATGTTATAAACTAATAAAAAACCATTCATCCGGTAACTTTTTATTTTTGTGAAACCAAGTGAATAATTTTTTATTAGTTGATTGCGTGATTTTTGTGATTTTGTATTGAAATTTATTATTAGATTTGTTCATGGTTGCGTTTCCTATCATATCATCTACTCATATACATCATTGGCTTTGCTATTTCTTTCATATTAACCACTTTTAACTATTATGCATTTATATTTGAACTATTGTTAAAAATATATCTTGGTGTTGATAGATGTCTATAAATACTAATTGCTCATAAGTTGTGTGTTATTTTAGTTTTTATATTCTTACTTTGTATTTTTTGTGTTTATCATATTATGATAATCATGTTTACTAATTGTTATGATTATTATGAGATATATAATTCACTTATTCTTGCTATAGATATTATCCGATATTGTATATGATTGAATTTTTCTAAGGTTTTTTCTTCTTGTTTTGCTAATTTAGGTTGTATTTGGTAATTTTTAATATTATCGGTTTTCTATTCAAATCTTTGTCTTAACTTTTTTTTACAATATGGTTGGTTTTTCGTCAATTCCATGTTGGCTAGTTCGCAGGGAGGGATTAAAAGTAACAATAGAGAGAGTTCTCATAAATAGTAAGACCATTACTATTCATTGTAACACATCATAATTTAATTTATTTATTTCATAATACATACATTTGCTTACTTTTATTGTAATAAATACATTTATTTCACAATAAATGCATTAATCAGTCTATTCTAATTTAATGCAACTCAGGTTTTTTTGTTCTTAGCCCATTAGATACCAGAAAAAATATTTATTCCCTCAATTTCTCCATCTTCAATTTGTTCTCCCTCCTTTCACAAATGTGTTTATTCCCCATCTCCGGCTTCACATAAAAAATTCAACTTTAAATTAGAAACAAATTAGAGATTATTTCTAGATAGTTTATTTATTTATCCCATAATTTTTTAACATGACTATAATTTGACTGAATACATCAATAGTTCTTTACCTTTTATATTCACCTTAATTGTTTTTTATTTTATTCACATTATGCAATAGTTGTATTCCTACATTTTGCTTTAGGGATAAAATTCTTATGGAAAAATTATCTAAATGTTGCTAGAAGACCTTGGCTTATGGGATCAACAAGCTCGATTTAAAGGTTAAATATTTATTTTATTTTATGTCTTTTCTGTTAATTCAAGTTTGAAATTATTTCTTCTATCCGAAATTTCTGATTTTACTTCTTTGATTCGAATTTTCTATCCTAAATTTTTGTTTTCCTCTTATTTTTATTTTGATTACTATGGTTGTGAATTTAGTTTTCTTAATTTATTTTGTAGAAATTTATTGAATTTATTAATTGACAACCACCATAGAAGCTTCTATTAATTTATAAAATTTATTATATGTAATATTGAGTTATCTCTTATTTCTCATATTTTATGTCAATCATAAATTTGTTATGACCCTAATAATAACCTCCTTTATAAGGTAATACCTTATGAAGGGAGTTACTATTAGGAGGTAATTTGTTCTCTCTTCTACATTTATTTTACAGGGATTTATTGGTCTATTAATTCTAATACATGGATACCGAAGGAATTTTTAATGTTTTCCATAACCATATAAATGTAAAGCTGTTCTTATTTCAATCATACATATATAAGAAAATCAAGTTGGAAAAACATAATATTACTAAAAGAAATTTCATATAATAAATTCCATACTGTATTATGGGGAGGAGTATAAATGTATAAGCAACAGTTCTGTTCTGCTTCCAGTACACAATTCTAAATTTTGGTAAAAGTTTAGTGTTAAATATTTGTTTTAAAAACTTATTTACTTTAAATGTTTTATGTAGTTTGAGTCAATCTAAACTTTTTTTTTGTAAATTCTAACATTGTTCTTCTTATTCAATAGAGGATTTTAATATTTTTCTATTGTGTTATTTAATAGATTATAATCTTTCATATGCAAAACAAATCAATGGTCATCATCAAAATCTTAGTGATCTTATGCAACAAAGAGATGTTTTGAACTTTATGTAGTTTGGTAGATTTTATAAATAGCTATAATTTAGAGATACAGTTATTAATAATGGTTTTATGTGAACTATCTCAAATAGGAGGGATCATATTAAATATTTCTGCCGTACAATAAATGAAAGTAATTAATTGTTTTTAATATAGATTAATTTGAATCCAAGGTATTCTCAAAATTAAACTATAATCCAATATAATGATAGAATCAATTACACATTCAGTCTTTTTAATGCTGATCAATTATAAGATTAATCGTAGTTAATTATTGTTTTTGTTCCCTTTTATCAGCAATATCTCAAATGTATAACAACCCTAGAAGCTTCTATATTTCTTTGAACTCTACTATAGGTAATGTTGAACTAATTATTTTTTCTCACGTTTTATATCAAATTCCCTTTTAATATTTTTTTATTAGTAAGACTAGGAATTTGGGTTCTTTCATTTATTTTGCATGGAGTTATTGGTTTATTAATACATATATACAAAAAAGCCTTAATATTTTATATATAATCAAATAGAGGTTAGGTTGATCTTTATTTCATTCTCACACATAAGTATATTAAAAAATCAAGTTGGAAGGAAAACATTATCTTTGAAGTAAAATAATATTCAAATACATTATTTTTGGGAAAAGTTGAATATAAACTATTCTTCCTCTAGTAGATAATTTTAAAATTTCGTTAAGAATTTAATTTTAAATACGTCTTTTAGTGATTTATTTATTTCCATTTATGAAAACTTAATTAATGTAAACTTCATCTTTTTAATAAATTCTAACATTTTCCGTTTTAACCAACCCAGGCTTCTAATATTTTTCTACTATGTTATTTAATGGGCTATAAATGTCCATAAGCAGCACACATTCATGGTTATCATCAAAGTCCTAGTGCTCTTATGCAACAATTGGATAATTATCTATGATTATTTTTTGAAATTTGGTTTTATGTTACATTACTTTGAATTTTTTATAGTTTTTAACTGTTAGTAGATTACTCATAACTATAAATTAGAGATACTATTATTCATAATGGTTCTAATAAACTATTTTAAGTAGAAAGGTCATACCATACATAATTACCAAACAATAAATGAATGAAATTAATTGCTTTTAATTTTTATCAATTTGAATTCAAACTATAAACATTAATTCAAATTAATGAGAGAATTAGTTACATATCCCTTTTCTTTAATGCTAATTAATTATAGAATTAATATGTAATTAGTTAATTCTTTTTATTTATTCCTTTTATCAACGACATTTTGGATGCGTCACTCTATTATATTAGGGAACATGTAATATAATGTGTTATGTAGATTTAACAAATGTAATATGAAATGTTATGTAGATTTAAGAAATACGTGTATCAAAGAGAAATAGTAACTTTGGAGCTCATTAACTATTCATAACAAATAGTTTCCTTTTATTTTAACAAGGTTGGTAAAAAAAACTAAAATGATTGAGAACAAATATATTTATAGATAATTTTCTTAACAAACTTACCAATCTGATATTTGGTTTATACTTATGCTTTTAACATATTTGTTTATGCTGAACTAGGTTAATGCTTAACAATGGCTTCCAGATCTAGATCTGGAGATTAGGGTTTCTCCCTTTTCTCCTATTTTCTTTCGATTTTTCCAAGTAATCTTGCTTTTCTCTGCATATTTCTATTTTCTGTCTTCACTTTTATCTCCTCAAACCTGGAAATATGGGATCTTTACGGGATGATGAAGGCTGGGAGGAGGTGAGAAGGAAAAGAGGCAAGGCTCCAACGTCTTTGGGTCCTGAACAAAGGCTCAACCTGGGAGGGCAAAGATCGAGCAGATCTGGGGCTATTCTAGATTGGAACACGGGGAGGAGGGTGCAAGCGGATCATGCTGGGCGGACATCTACAAAATACTCGAAAATTTCAAAGCAGAAAGTATTGCTGCCAGGAAGCAACCCGAAAATAAAATTCACTGTCTCAGAGAATGCTAAAAAAATTTCATATAGTGAGGCAGTGAAAGTAGGAGCGGTGGGAGATTTAGGAAACCTAGATCTTGAGTTTATTGGGCCTAAAGTAGCGGATGGTAAAAGGATTGGTTCCCTTTCTTCTGAAGCTATCAAAGAAGCGGAGGGAGGCTGAGATTTATGTATATTATTGTATGTGGTTGGGTATAAACCATGGCTTAGAACTTTTGAGGGATATGCCAATAGGGTTTGGGCTACAAAGAAGCCGTTTTCAATTCACTCAAGGAATAATGGATTCTTTGTAGTGAGATTTGGCTCTGAGGAGGATTGTAACAAGATTTTGAAATCAGGTCCTTGGTTCATGGACCAGAACTTAATCATCATGTAGCGACTGTCCCCAGACATGAGAACTGATAGAGATCTACTTATATCCTTGCCTATGTGGGTCAGACTTCCTGGTTTAAGTTTTAAGTTATGGGGCAATAAGGCTATTAGCGCATTAACAAGTACCATTGGAGTTCCCATAAAGATGGACGAGGCCACGAAAAATAAATCTAGATTAGCCTACGCTAGAGTTCTGGTTGAGGTTAATGCTACCTATGGTATGCCTAACACCATTGAAGGCATGGATGACAATGGGAGGAGTTTCATTCAGGAAGTGGAATATGAGAACCCTCCTCCCATATATGGCAAGTGCGTGTGTTTCGGACACGTAACTGATGAATGCCCAATGACCAAGTCTTGGGTTCCTAAACTGACCCAAGCTGCCAACTCTGATAAGGAAAGCCCTTCGGATCCAGGTCTTGTTGGACGTGCGGATACTGTAAGGGAGGAAGGAGGAATTGAGATTTCTAAGGATCTCGAAAAGCAGTTGAATGATGGTTGTACCACTGATCCCCTTAATTCTGAATTACTACACGATGATAATGGAGTAAACAGGAATTTTGGGGCGGATGTCTCATGTGGTGATGATATGACCGAAATCTTACAGTCAGAAGTGCATCAAGAAAATCAAAACCTAATTGTTGACTGCCCACCTATTGATGGATCTCGGGATAGGTACCAGATAGCTTCTAATGGGCTGGAGATAGAAATTAGGGGAAAATTCAATCCAGAACAAAAGCAAACAGAAGTTTTACCCTCGGATCAGATTTTAGAAAGAGCTGCATCCTCAGAAGAGCACGGTGAGGGGGTAATTTCAGAAGCTTCTGAGTCAGAATCTGTTACTCTTACCAAAATATGAGTCAGTGAAAATTTCTTCACTGTTCCTCTGGCCAGGTCGAAAGTTCCTCCTGATCAAGGAACCAGTGAGCCATTCATTCCTGTGTCTCCAACTACCACGGGAGCTAGAGATCCGAGAACATCTCCTCCGAAGTCACCATTGACCCACATAACTATTCTCAAATGCCCTTCGTCATCATCGGATTCTCCTTCTTTACCAAACTCTTTATTTTCTAACGATATATTTTTTGATGATTGTATAATGTTAATTTTAGGAGAGGCACTGAACCTTGTATTGACTTACAGGTGCAAGATAATCTGGATCAGGATACAGGAACGACAGAAGTGGTAGAGGAACATAATACTTATGATAATGCAGACCCAGTTCAGGAGGTATTTGTGGAGCAACTTCTTCGGAAGCCTCAAGATATAGAGTTTGAGAATATTCAGAAGGATAAGCTTATTCATAAGAATCCCAAGTGGGTTCAGATGCTAGGCATTCCTACGGAAGACAAAGGGGAGTCCTCCAGCAGTAGGTCGTTGAGGACCCGCAATAACAAGGTTTCATAATGTCAGTAGCTTGCTGGAATGTTAGAGGGTTTCATAACCCCAACAGAATGGGAGAAGTGAGAAAACTCATTGATAAGTATAAAATAAGTTGTTTCGGTGTTCTGGAAAATAAGTTGTTGTTTTCGGATATAATGAAGCTGGAAAGAGCGTTGGATGACAGATGGAAAATAATAAGCAACGTCTCTTGTTATTTTAAGTGCAGGATAATGGTCCTCATTGACGGAAATTCTTGGGATTTCAACTATATTAGTATGAGTGATCAACACATTACTATTGAATTGATCAATACCTCGAAATTCAAATGTAATCTAACCTTTGTCTACGCTCATAATTTTGTTGAATTTAGGAAAAGATTATGGAAGAATTTACAGGAGGATGCTATCAATATTTATAGACCATGGCTGATCCTTGGGGACTTTAATTGCATTCGCAGTCCCTCAGAAAGAAAGGGAGGTAACCCAGTGACATTTGGTAACTTGTTTGAATTAGATGATATGTCTAATTATACTGGTCTTAATGAGATCAATATTAAAGGTTATGAATTTTCTTGGTGGTCTGGTCCGAGTCGAAACATATTTTCTAAAATTGACAGGGTTTTTGCAAACCTAGATTGGATTAACTTATTCACAGACTTATCGGCTGAATATTTGCCTCCTTCTATGAGCGATCATAATGTCGTCCTCGTTTCGCTTTTCTCTAAGTCTAGGGATAAGAATAGACCTTTCAAATATATGAACCATTGGTCTTTATGTGATCAATACTTTCCTCTGATCGAGAAACACTGGATTACTAATCATACAGACAGACCTTTGTATCAAATCATCAGTATTCTCAAAAATATCAAGAGAGAGCTTAAGAGTTGGAGTGCTAAATCACGTAATATCAAACAAGAGGTTAATGTTCAGAGAGAGAATTGTTCAAGACTTCAGAAACTTCTGGAAAAATCACATGATCACAATTTAGCTTTGGAATTTCAAAATGCCAAGATAAATCTAGATTTAGCACTTAAGAAAGATTTTCTGGTTGCCAAACAAAAGGCTAAATGTGAATGGTTGATGATGGGTGATGAGGCCTCTTCTTTTTTCTACGCTAAAATGTCTAGTAGAAGAAGTAGAAAGCGTTTGACCAACATTGTTGTCGATGGAAAGGTGGTTTCGGACGATAAGTTTGTTGAATCGGCTATTGAATTCTTTAAACGAATCTTTAACCTTCCCTTATGTGAACACTTCCCTGAAGTTATTTGTAAAACGATTATTACTAAATACGGTGCTAATTTTTTGAATGATGGTATATCTTTGGAAGAAATTAAATTTACACTATGGGATATTAAAGATACTGTCTCTCTAGGTTCGGACGGTTTTAACTCGTTGTTTTTTAAGACTCATTGGAATCTTTCGAAAGACTTAATTTTCAAAGCTTTGAACGATATTTTTCAAAAGGGTCTTATAATCAACGAGTGGAATCATACGTTCATACACTTGATTCCAAAAAAAGACCACTCCACATGTATTCTAGATTTCAGACCCATTGCCTGTTGTAATACTTTATACAAGGTTTTCACCAAAATCTTGTGTAACAGACTGGGTCCTTTTTTGGATAAGTTGGTGTCCCCGAATCAGACGGCATTTATCAAAGGAAGATCAATAGGGGATGGAATTTTGTTTGCTCATGAAATTATCAGGGGTCTCGGAAGAAAGGATAACAAATATATGTGTATCAAAGTTGATTTAAAGAAAGCATATGATTCGATTAATCGATCTTTTGTTATACATATGTTAATAAGCTTGGGTTTCCCAAACAAATGGGTGAAAATTATTGAAAACATTATTAAGACTCCTGTTTTTTCTATCATTGCTAACGGAGAAGCGCACGGTTATTTCAAGAGTACTAACGGGCTTAGACAACCGCTTTCCCCTATACTTTTCACCTTGGTTATGGAATATTTTACGCTATTGATGGATGGAAAAGTCAGGGATGGTCTTATTTCCCCAGTTACAGACTTTGATAATAAGTTGACTCACCTTATTTACGCTGACGACATTATTGTTTTTACTAAAGCCAATGCCCAAACTGCAATTGCTATTAGTGATGTTTTTAAGACCATGAAGAAGGTTACGGGCTTGGAGCTAAGTTTTGAGAAATCTAACGTTTTCTTTGGGAAAGGCGTGGATTGTTGTAATGATATTAGTATGATCCTCAATATTCAGCAATCGGATCTCCCAATAAGGTATTTGGGTATTCCTTTGTCTAGTGCTAATTTGAGGGATAAGGATTGTTCTCCTTTAATAGAGAAGATCAAGTTAAGGATTGGTAGATGGGAAACAAGAATGCTTAGCCTAGCTGGGAGACTTGAACTTATTAAATATACCATTTACCCCCATAATACAATTCTGGATGCAATGCTTTCGTCTCCCAGCCTCTACAGTTCAAAAAATTAAACACTTGATTCTGAACTTTCTTTGGAAAAGTCGCAGCAGTAAGATTCCTTGGGAGATTTTATGTAGGCAAAAAGAAGAAGGAGGAATGGGATTGAGAAATTTAAAAGAGATGAACCGAGCGTTATATATCAAACTGATATGGAAAGTAATCAATTCAGAAGGAATTTGGGCGAAACTCATGCATTGTAAATATATTGGTCATAAAAGTTTTTGGGAAATTAACCAGCGATTGGACGACTCGGGAGTGTGGAAATTCATTTTGAAGAATAGACATGAAGCTTTGAATTGCCTTTCTCTTAACATTGCAGACGGTAAAACTATTTCTCTATGGTATGATCCATGGCTAAATGGAAGTATTATTATGGAACGTATTGGTAGAGACACGACTTTCAGAATTGGTACGGAAAATTTGTCTCTCAGCAGGATTTTAAGAAATGGAGAGTGGAAGTGGGATTCGTATAGTTTTTTATTTCAAATACATGCAGAAATTGAAGGTGTCAAGATTTACAAGAATAGGGAGAGGGATTTCTGGTCTTGGAAGTGTTCTACGGATGGTTTGTATCAGTTTAAAAACGTTTGGAACATGGTTAGATCCAGTTATGAAATTAAGTTCTGGGCGTCTTTGGTCTGGAACAAAATTCACGTTCCTAAAATGGCGGTATGCCTGTTTAAAGCCATTAATGACTATCTATTGACAAAAGAAAGGTTACTTCAGAAGCAGATAGTCGTGGACCATAACTGCGTCTTTTGTAATAATCACATTGAAAATATAGACCGTCTATTTTTTCAATGTAATTTTACAGAAAGCTTTTGGCTTTGGAGCTGTAAAAAAAAATTTCAAACGCCGAAAAGTCTATTTTCTTTCTCTTTGAAAGATGATTTACAGAAAATTGTTTCTATCTCTAGCTTAAAAAGTCTCAATTCAGACTTGTTCCAACTATCTCTATCTGTTTGTGTTTGGCATATTTGGAAAGAAAGAAACGATAGGATTTTTCATAATCGTTTTACAGAAAGGTCGCAGATTTGTATCGAAATTTTCCAGACAATGAATATCAGAATGGCTAAATCAAAACATTTTAAGAACATTACTGGCCTGAATGAAGCAATAGCATTGAAATGGGGATATACTCCCAACGCTGAATTGGGGCATCATCTGCTTTATCATAAGTATTGTTCTTCTGCCATCTTCCTGTTTCTATGTTTCTTGGCTCCACGTTTCGCGAACCTGTATTATTTACAGTGTCCTCACCTCCTCTCACTTAAATTACATAATAATCTACAATTAACAGTAATTATTGAATTAGTTTATAAGGTTGTAGTTTTGCAGGCTGATCTGAGTACTTGCAATCGCGACCTGGGCATAAAAGAATTTTTAGCTTGAGTTAAGAGATTTATTTTGAAGGACTTTTTCAGATTTTTACCTGTCTTGCCAATTCTGGAGGGATCTACCATCCTTGGCTTGCTGTCGTCCTCTGATTCTTGATATCCCTGGATTTGTAGTCATTAGAGATCTGGAAGCAGATTCAAAGGAAATTAATTCACATAAAGATTAAAGAAGTTTCCTTGTTGGGTATAAGAGATTTATCTTGTTTAGTTCTTCTCTGTTCTTCATGAGGAATGTTAGTTTCTAGATTTCCTTCCATTATTTTGATAATAGCTTAGATCTGGAAGCAGAAGACGAGGTATCGAGCAACAGTCGACCTTGAAGTGATTTAGGTTGCTCCGAGTGCTCGTAATCACAGTTCTAGATGGATCGAAGATTTCGCTACTGTTCTTTGATTCCTTATTGCTGTTCCTCCTCAGTTTCAAAGGAAACATGTTAGTTTTTCATTTAAAGCTAAAAGACTTCTCCTTTCTTAGGTGTTAGAGACTTATCTGCTAAGATCTGTATAGTTCTTCACGAGGAAGTGTTGGTTCCTGGACTTGTTTGATAGAAGCTCCGATCTGGAAGTAACAGGGGATGCGTCGAGTACCAGTCGATCATTGTCAGCTGCTTCGATCTTGTAGTAATATAGATTGTGCTTCTCGTTCTTCCTTGCTTGCCGCCATTTTTATTCTTTTTTAGTTTCTCTTTCGAGATGAGTAAATGTAATAAATGAAGTAGATGAAGTGTCGTATTGCCTTTTCTACTTTGAGAACTGTCTCGAAGTTTCTGGTAGTTGCCATTTGCTAGGTGGGCTTTAGGCCGAAAGTGTTGAACGTTTAGTTCGGGTCTGTCTTGTTTGCTTTGGTCTTGCATTTTGGCTCTTGTAAATATTTTGCTTATAGTTCCTCTTTAATAGAAAAGTTTGAACCCGTATTAAAAAAAACATATTTGTTTATGCTTGAGAAGAAACATTATATATTAAATATATTTCAAACCAATTTCTACTTTCGATCTTTACATGTATAAAAATAGTATTGGGTTACAAATATTATAAACTGTCTGTGTTAGACGTACAAACAATTTTGTTGTAAGCATTTGTAATGGCATATGGTTGAATGATATTCTAATAGTTCATTATGCCGACTGTATTTTCTTATGCCATTTAATCTTATAATTATCTTCAATGTTACGTCATCTATATATTTTATGTGTATCCACATATAATTTTACTTATGGAGATGTATTATTTTTATTTGAATTATGCTAAATTTTGTATTATATAATTATTATGGTGATATAATTATTTGTAATAAAAGAAAATGTTATTTGGTTGTCCTAGAAATTAGACTATGATGTCCTTAAGTGTTAGTTTATTGGCTAATCACGTTAATGATATTAGTGGTGTAACGATTGATTCCCAACTGCAAGATTAAATCAGTTTGTTAATTACCCAGAGTATAGGGATTCTATGGCATACTCACCTAAGGGTGAATGAAATAGTTTGATTTAACTAGGTATTCAAAAATAGCATTTACATATATTTCTCATGTTATATTATGTTATATGTATTAAAAATATAACTTTTCATTCTACTTAAATATTATTCTAATTCAGTTAGCATTGGATAGTGGGAGATAGTGTGCTATTTCAAACGTTAGAATATTGTTTATTCAAATTGACTTTGAAACATTATTTTTCTTCTAGCGTGATTTCTTTATGTCATATATGGAACACTATTATCACATTAAATGCATACATATTTGGATTTATATTTTATATAAGATGAATCTTTTGAGCTTATGCATTACTTAAATTAATAGGCATGCTCAGTAATGTAATGCTTAAGAAATAAGGAATAATTAGTAGTTAACGTTAGTGTATTTTGTATATATCCATTATTCTCTAAAAAAAGGATTGTATTTTATGCGCATTATAATTACTTAAGTGGATATTTTAACGAAAGTGAGCCTATGTGTTTAGAAAAAGTGCTAATATGAATAATTTATATCCATAAACATACGTTTTCATTTTCATATTGCTATGAAAATCAAACAATGTACGTTAAATAAGTTATGTTCTAAACACCGTGTGCGTAGCACGGGTTCACACTAGTTAAATAAATTAGTTAATATAGTGTGTATGTGTGTAGATGAATGGATGTGATCAAGGGGTACTCAAGAAATGAGGACATAAGACTTGTGCTATCTAATCTAGTAATAGCTAGTAATAATCCGTTTGAAATTTGAGTTTTCGGGGTGTATTTTCAATATTGACGTCGAAAAGAACGCAAGATGAGAAATGGTGGAAAACGGTTAATTAATGAAATGGTTTTAATATATAAAATTGAAACCGATCTTTGCCTTATTTTCTGCTGAAAAATATAAAAAACCGTCTCTTACGGATGAATTTCAATATGTACCTCTACTGATCAAGGAACAATATTTCGCAGGGATTATGAACACAAAAATCCTTCAAAAGATTATATATAAAAATAGAGCTCGAAGAGGCGAAAAAGTAGGAAAGGCCAAACGTGAAAAGATGTAAAAATGTGAGAGATATGGGCTAGGTTGGCAACTTATGGATGATAGAATTAGTAAGATGTGATAGGGTCAGCAAGGTAGGACCGATGAGGTAATGGCTGACTACATACTGGATTGGGTAACAGACGCAGACTAGCTGACCTTTGAAATTGGGTTCTTATAGTATTTGTGTAGCTGGCCCAATCTAATATGTCGAACTTATACCTACTCGACGCAAGCTAACCAACCCATTGTTTTGATGTTCAAAATGCTCTTCTTTTGATGTGGTTGCGCTTACTTTTTCGAACGTGGATTGATGGACTCTCAAATGAATTTAGGAGACTTTTTTAGAACTTAAAGAGATCAACTATAAATACCAAGAGATCATGGGAAAAAGGGATCGATTTCTGCAAAATAAGAGGAGATTTTACATAACCATATAGTGATTTCTTCATTTTTTTTACTATAGCAAGAGACTTGTTAATGAAACCGGTAATAAAATTAAAGTCGACGTAGGCCAGCGATTCGTTAAACCAATGTAAAATTTGTGTTCATTTTCTTTACATTTACCTTTATATCTAGTGAGTTGTTGGAATTATTGTTTTTGAGTTTTATATTCTTATACTGGATTAGTTCTATTGACCAAATCCTTTAAAAAACAACATCAACCGATTACACATAGGCTTGATTGCTCCATGGTCTCTATGAAGTATCGGCCTAAAAGTTGAGCAAACATTTGGTTCTTTCACCGATAACACAAACTCGGGACGGAAATGAGATCTCTTAGAGTTGTGCGGATCGTTCATTTGACTCTACCAATTTATGGAACTAAAAGGAAGTAAAAAAGCAAGCGGTGATCGCTGAAGCTAATGAAGAACATCTAGACAACGCCTCAAAAGATAACTAAGGGAGTGCTTTAGAAAAATATAGAGCTTCTGATGTAACATTCCTTATTTTTGAGATCAACAAGTGAACACCGATGATGTAGTAGTCATCACAAAAATTATTTTCAAACAACGGAACATATTTATAACTTTTTATTACAGTATAAGTAAACTGAACAGCTAAATCACTTTTTTATCTACAACATGCCTTTTGATAGTTCTACCCAGACGATCCCCATGTACTAGTAACTATAAAAAGAAAAATAAATAGTGATGATATGTCGATATAAGAAGATGCCACACATAACCTAACCAGTCATATACTTTAGTTTATTACACAGTGGATGCAAATATTAAATAGTAAATTAGATAGAAAACAAGCCTTTAGCTTAGTCTTTGACTTCTTTATTTGCCAATCAAAAATAACAACATTTCTAAATAGCTAAACGATAAACTTGGCCAGCACAAGTAGGTTCCTATGAGTTTATGTAGAAAACACTAATAGACAAAAGTCTAGTGTGAATAATATTAATCCTTGTAATGCGCACATACACACTCATAACGAGACTTAGCAGAACAAGCCTTCCCCATATCACCACAGTAAGCGTTAATATCATATGAACAGTTTATCGTGAACACATCAAAGGGTCTCAACAATTTAACTTGCATAAGTTAATGCAAATGTTTTACTCTAATATTCTTCTCATAATTCATTTACACATTATTGTATAATCAATTCTTTATATTAATTAAGCATCATTATTAAGTGTCATTTAATTCATTCATTATAGTTACCTTACAATTAGGTTTCCATTTTTCATCAATTCTGTACCATGCATGTGAACATTCTAGTTCTCTTTAAGGTATCCACTATTCCTTGGCCTACCCGAGCCACTTAGGAATTGGTTGTGCACATGTCTACAACCAAATAATTATGCTAGCATGTAGCCGTTGAAGCTCTCGTAATCCCGAAAACCTATATTTTTGTATTTCTATCTATTCATCATAATTATTTTTTACATCCCGCTTTAGATCCATTGACTTCTTGGATGAAATTCTACTCGGTCGAGAGTCAACCCCGGTCATTCTCACTTTAATGAAATTCTTTAATTATATTCAACTTTCACTTATCATTGGTGATTCCACATAAGTGATAATAACTCAATCAATAGGGTTCTCATAACATCATATAATATTTATATCATAATTAGTAAAACACACAATACTACATAATGCTCTAATACATTCACTCAAGATCAATTTTCTCTTGTTTTGATCACATATAGCTACCGTCTAACACTATTGGTACTTTACAAGTCACATTTCAAGGTACTAATAAAGTTAAGCAAAGTAAAATTTCAATGCAAAAGAATCAATTCTAAAATTTTAGAATGAAACTAAATGAAACTATTATTGACATGTATTTTGGATTTCAAGATATCACTCATGCTCTAATGCCCAACTTATCAAAACAATAAGGCATCAACTGCCTAAAGGTATCACTTACACATCACTTAAGCTGTAGAAGACCACTCTCCTTGAGCTCACGGTTACAACTTACTAAACCTATTAGAATTAACTAACCGAACAACGATGACAGCTATGGTTTGTAGCTATTAAAATTAGTGAAGATCATTACCGATGAGTAATCATGGAACCTAGCGATGATTGATAAAAGTAAGTAGTTATCGAAACTAGTAATGGCAATCAGGAGATATCATAATAAGCGATGGTAACTATTGTTTTGCTATCATAACATGCGATCTAAACTATTAGTTTAGGCTTCGAACTAGCAATGTGTGTTATTGGTTATGCTACTACGACTAGCTATAGCTGCTATTTTTCTATCACAACCAGCGATGGATATTATCGATTTTGCTATCACAAATGGTGATGGGTGCTATCAATTTTGCAATTGCAATTACCAATGATACATATCGACAAGTAGTTATCAATATGGGTGATGATAGCTGTCGACGAGTAGTTATAGGTTGGCGATGGTTACGGCAATGATATTTCTGCAATTAAGTATTTAACTAATTTATTATAGGCCAAAGTAATACCTTTTTGGCTCAGTTTAATACTTGTCATATTCGAAATAGTTCTTTGCGAAAATTTTTAGTCAACTTGTCAAGTTTAATAAGAATCTTTCCACTATATCTCTGTTATAATTAATTCCTTTATTAATTATTTAATTATGATAATTGATTATTACACCATTCATTTCATATCAATTACAAAGTTACCACTTGTAAAAGTTTTGGGTCAAAATACTAATTTTCCATATTTATATGTTATTTTACACTTGAAAATGCTATATTTTCCACATACTTTCCATGAGAATATTCCTAGAAACTGATTAATTCATGGAAAATTGTCAAATTGAATATCCATCTCAGATTTATCAAAATAAATTTTATATTAAAGTTTCAAATCATTTCATAATTATTTACTCAGGTTTTTATATTCATTTGGTTATTGACATTGTAATTTGGCATATCATCCCATTTGGACTCACTCAAAAACATTAAAACTTGTTTTTAATCATTAAAAAACAGGTAAATGTAAATAGACTCTAACACATCTAGATAGGGTTCGCTAAAGGGGTAATATTACTCAACTAGATAATGAAGAATGGATTAATATTACTATATTCCTTAAGGTTGAATGCTTTCACTTTGTATTTGATTTTCTCATCATCCCTATCTCCCTAAATGGGTTTTACTGTCATTAAAGATTTTTTATTTTAGGTTTAGTTTAGAATGAATATAATAGACAAGAACAACATAGAATACAGCAGAAGAATTTAAGATGCGTGAATACGTCATGGCCATCCAGCTTATCTACTAAACTCCAAGCATCCAAAGCTAAATCTGGAAATATGCTCGGTCTGACCCGAGCATTTAGGAAACACAATGCCCGGGTATGTCTGGTAAAATCCAACATGAGAAACTCAAATCACAAGGAATTTTATTTATTTTAGCATGTAAAATCTTTTAAAATCAAAGGAATCTCGTAAGACAACGCCGCACATAAACACAGACGGGTTTTTACCTTACGATAACCTAAACATTTTCTATAGAAAATCCAGTGATATTATGTGTGGAAGATACAAATACTTGTTAATCATAGCCTAAATTGTTACATTAACTAAATTCCAGCATAATTCGTATACAACTAAAACCGTAAAGGCACGTATTGTAGAATGGATTCCATATAATGACTGGGCTACTGGGTACCGCCCGTCACTGTGCATCTCTAAACAAAATAAAACAAAGGACCTCGTCAAGATTACCTACCAACACAGAACCGACCTACCACTTGATTAGTAGTACCGAATATGATCACCCCTTGGTTAATGGACCCCGAAGCTTACAAATGATAGATAATATCGACTCTAGATAGGGATGATCATACCTTAATTAGGAGCAACCCATTTCGTCCTTCTTCATCTCCCATGTTTTATTCATTCCCTGTTGATGTGGCTTGAAGCTACTCTTACCTTTTTGAATAGCAATCCCACTTGAAATCCTAACACTGCCCTCTAGGCAGTAACACATTGCCAGTATTCATCCATACAAGTTCGTTCTGACATTGAACGAATCCGAAGGCATTATTTCTATTACATCCATTTCGAGGAATCCCTTCTAAGATTAATAGCAAATAGCCCTTGCACTTCAAAGCTCTGTCTTTAATTCCATATCACTCAAGATGGCTTCCATTCAAAAATGCTTGACTTGGATCGAAGTGGTTTCCGGATAACATATCTGATTTCGGTCTCTTCGAAACAACCTTCGATAGTTTTCGGTAAACTCAACCTCGGTTCCTTAGGAAATAAACAAACAAAGGATAAGATCGGACATCGCCTTCTAACCATTACCGAATGGATTTCCATATCATTTCTCCTAAAAGAACGAAACGAGTCTATATGTATAGTATAGCACCACCGATGGTAACTGTACCATATAATTCCCGTGTTTCTCCTAGATATTTCCAAAGTTACGTTTTTGTCCAGATTTTGATAGTTGGTTATTTAACTATCAAATAACAATCATTTAAACAGAGATCACATTTCCCATGGAAACCAATAAGCCTCTCAAATTAATCTTTCATTGATTAAAATCGCTTTCTGAAAACTTACAAATCACCTCTATATACTTATCTTAACATGATAAATATATTCACAAACCACTATATTTTCGATACTTAGAAAATATAACCATATACTTATCTCAATGGAATAAGTATATTCACAAACCCATTTCACTTTCAAAAACCTAGAAAACTACTTCTATATACTTATAAAATGGTATAAATATCTTCACCAACACTTAGATATATTTCATATTAAAAATCATATTAAAATGGAGATATAAATGATCAACAACCCATCTCTTTGCATAAATATCTTATATTTTATAAATATCTCATTTATAGATTTTCAAATCTATTTATAAAACTCTTTACAAATCACCAAGTCAATTTCCCAATCTCTTTTATAAATACCAAACCATTTATAATGCTTTTATAAATATCCATATCATTTACAAACTCTTTTCCAATTCCAAAATCTCTTTTAATTTATAAAACCCCTTTTATAAACTTTCCTTGTTTTAAACAAATTCCTTATATGAACTTCCATCAATAAAGTTCCTATGATACAATTGATAATTTAAACACCTTTAACAACCAAGTTATTATTTAACCTTCTTCCTTTAATTATTTTAAACCTTGTTCAAAATAATAACTTTAGAACAAACTTAATAATAAATTAAATTAACTCTAATTCCATATAAAAAAACAATTATTGATTATCTTTAAAACATTATTAATAAATAGTTGTTACCTTATAAATCTTAGTACTAAATAAAAATTATCTTTAAAAACCTTATAATAGATAATAATTATTCTTAAATTAACTTCCAAATCAATAATTAATTTTTTTAAATTTTAAAGAGGCTTAATGATCACAACGGTACTTAAGCAAGGTACCATATCATTCAAATACTTACTAAGCTAATAACTGATATTCACTTAATCAACAACTATGAAAATAAATTCAATACTTAATCATCATTAGTTAACATTTCACATATTCCAAGTGGCATATAAATTAACGATATATCAATAGATGTCCAAATCTATAAAATAACAAAACGGGGTTTAATTCTGCTAATTAAATGACCAATTAATTTAATTAGCGGAACAATGTTTTATTCTACTAAACCGGTGTTCAAATTACCATATTCAATTTTAGCAGTACTGTGTTTATTTGGCCAAATAGATAACACGATCAAGGTATATAAATTTAATGACGTTATTAATTAAAAATAACGTAATTAAATCTCAGTTCATTTTAATATATCATAATTTTATACACAACCAAATCTATCAATGGAACACACTATAACATTATACCAGTTATTACAAGTACAACGCAAAAATCCGCGGGTCAAACAGATTTAATATGAACGAGATATAGATTTTCAAAGTTTAAACATTTTAAACTTAACTAATTTCAATTAATAAAAAAATCCACACACAAAGCCTAAAATATCTCGGCCCAAAACCGCTTGCTACACCCCAACTCCCCTAGCTAAATATTGAAACTCCCTACACATGAACCCTTGTACATGCCATGCACACTTATCAATGATACAATGCAATACTCAATGGATTTGAATGCCTCTTGCGCCAATGCGTTGCTCTTCACAAACCCAATCTCTCGGACCCATCCAATCTAAGCTCGACCGCCTCCCTCTATGTCCAACCATCAAAACTCTTCCCATGCCATGAACGTTATGTGACATTTTTATGTCCGTTCTCCGCCAAACTTTCACCGCTCGAGCACCTCTCCTACACGAACACAACGCCAAGCTCCATTTCGTGAATCGACGCCTCCTGCTCTAATTAAATGCAACCCTAGCCGCTAACCATCATCGATCGTCAACATAGAATCTCTCCAAAACTTCACCAAAAATACTACTCCTCCATACGATCCCAACAACACATACGGCATCGATCAATTTTAAGTGGACTGGGAGAATTTAATTTTTGCAGTTTGATGATCATTTTTCCTCTTTTTAGACTTTTGAATATTACTCGGTCGATACTCGATGAAATCAAATGCCGTTAATTTCTAAAAATAATATGGATCTACATGAACAACTTTTGTGTTGGTCGATTTGGCAAATGTTGAACGGATTGAGAGTAGTTGATTTTTGAAGTAATGACAGCTATATGTTTCATTACCTGGAAGTGAAAGAAGAAGATGAATTGTCTGCAGTCGAGACCAAAGCATGGCAAAGTGAGGCAGTAGAGGGGATGATCGATTGTTGTGTGTGTTGAGTGTCTATATATATATACATATATATATATGTATATGTATATGTATATGTATATGTATGTGATCGAAATTCTAGGAGGGGACAAGGAAACCAAAAGGAAGGAGGAGCAGGAGGAGAACACACAACAAGATTTCTACTGAGTGTTGAAAATGTGCTATTGGTTGGTGAAAAAGAAAACAAGAAGCTGCACTGTGTACTTGTATATATATTCTTTAATTCAAATAAATTCCGGTACCCCTCACAAAGTATCATGTCCGCGTTCTAGTCACAAACGACAAAGAACAAAATACAAATTGTGTACAGAAATGTGATGCAGTCACAAAGCAAAGATAAAACACACCAGTTATCAAATTCTATTAAATTCTGGACGTTTGACGTAAATTGCATCAAACGAAAATTCAAATAATTTCCATATTAAAAATTACAGAAAAATTCTATAAATTAAACTAAAAATATGTCATCAAAAATCAGATCTAAATTTGAAACAAATAATTTATTATAATTTAATTTCAAATTCGAATATTTAAATAAATAAAATATTCAAATTCAAAGACTCAAAAAAATACGGTTCATTACATTCTTTCCCCCTTAAAAAGAATTTTATCCTCAAAATTGCACCCAATAAACAACCAACTACCATTCATAAGTCCGCATAATGTTAGTCGATCATTCATATACAAAATCAGATTCGATCATCACTCGAATACAATAACTTCATTTCCAAACTAGTATTGCTTACCCGATTCTCTAGTGCGGACTCCGATCAGGCTCCTTGATTAGGAAGCTCTGTTCTCCTTACATAGTCATATACTATGATAGAAAACTTTGGTCACGTACCAAGAATCCTCATTAAGTGTTCGCTGTCAAAATCGAGTAATAGATCCTTATTCGGAATGGTGTGAAAGGCCCAAAGTAATGTACCCGAATCTTAGATCAAAACTATATGGAAAAAGAAATGATCTATCTAACATACGCATTTATATTATTCTTTTTCACTAATACCAATTCTATTTCCACTAAATTATGCTCTAAAAAACATTTTCATACAACACGACTTAGGTTGTAAAACTTGTAAAATACCCTACCATACCCTAAAGTTATACACAACCATTAAATTCATACTTTTATTTTTGAATTCACTTAAGAATTTTAAACACATGGGTTTTTATTCAAAGCCCTTTTTGAAATGATACTATGTAATTTAATCCATAAAAACATATAAATACAGCCCGAGTAACCCCAAAATTATACCAAGGAACTGGGTACTACAAAATAGCATCACAATTTCCCTTATCAAGAAGGTCAAACTCAAGAGAAATGTTTACCATCTAAACACATCTCTTCCCCAATTTTAAGTAATTTTCAAGCCACTCTGTGACGCGCCACCTCTATACCCACGCTAGCCAAGGACACTACGGGGTAATGCTGTCGACTAGCATAAAGAATACGGCTGTTGAGGAGCGACCATCTGTGTAATTGCTTTGTGCGAGTACCGTTATGTCAGATAATATAACTTACATTTCATTTCCAGAGGAAATCCGACATATCAAATACAAACTTAAAGCTACCACACAGTGGCTATGTGGGCTTCGGAAACAAATATAGAAATAAACATAACACAAACCAGTCACAGATATTCATATCACAAAGGCGGCAACAGATATGAATATATCACATAGAAGTGTACATCAAAGTAGTGGTCAAACTAGATCCACTACATCACAAAAGAATAGATACAAGTGCTAGACAAAAGAATAAGTATACATCAAGGAGTCTCTATCTCAAATGTATACTAACAAAAACTACTATGCTAAAGCAGTTAGCCAAAAGTCAGGTGACGGACCCTGATAAGAAGTCAGCAGGAGCACCTGAAATACCTCGGTCTGACCCAAGTATTATTTAAGAAGAAAATAATAAACAGATCAGTCTAGCTATAAATATCATATAAAATGAGATAGGATAAGAGATATGACAAAAACGTATGATAACAATAATGCCATACTGTAACAAGTATACATCAGATAACAACAAAAATCATACAATATCTCAAATATTCTCAAACACCAAAAAGAATGTCATATTCTTTAAATTATTCAGCAAAACACAAATATTGACAAAACATATCAATGCCAATCGCATAAAAATCGGTGAAACACAAATTCTAGAAATCATCAACTAGAGATCCAAAAATCACAAAAAGGGGGAAGGCTTATCACAAACGGGAGCATGAAAACTCACCAACACGTGTATCACAAATGGGTCGCTATCCCATGGTCGCTAACCATAAAGCCGGTGCCATGACATAGTACAGCGAATGCCCGAGGAACCTGAAACTCAAATAATCCAAAACATCGACGTAGTACAGCGTTACGCCCGATGAACCAAACTCCAATAAACTGAAACAACGACGTAGTACAACGAACGCCCGATGAACCAAACTCAAATAATCCGGAACAACGACGTAGTACAGCGAACGCCCGATGAACCAAACTCCATAAAAACCATAGGTCACTAGCCTATAAAAATGAGGCGAAGCTCAATAGAACTGGGTACAGTCCCCCACGCAGACAAAGAGACATTGCACATCGCTAGTCTAAACCATAAAATGATCATCATTGATCAATAAGAAGTGTTAATTACACTAAGCTAGTAAACAGATGAGTTTAGCTTCATGTCCCAAAACCACTGGCTTAACTTAAATATTTACAAACAGATTGTAGATTTCCACTCGAAAATTGTCACAAGATTTCAATCAAACAAGTCTAAGAATTAACCGACAAAGTAAACGCAAGCGTTTCATACCACTTGTTTTGCTATGCCATTTAATTAGATTTCTCATACGAATGAGGTAAAAGTTTGTATATACTAATAGATTGGAAAACGGTTTTAAAAACGAGATTTGTATTAAAAATAGTGTTGAAATCGTTTTTGTGAAAGAGTTTGAGTATTTACTACTAGTATAGAAACCTTTGTATTTTAAGGTGACAAACCACAGAAATGATTGTAGAAACAATCAATCACCAACAATTCACATTCGAAGACGTGAATCAAAACCATAGAAATCGATATCAAATCCATCAAATGGATATTCCCAAAAATCTAAAGAAAGAAGTCATCGAAGTCGATAATAAGTGATAACAACTAACCATATCGACAAGAATCGATTAAAAATCGGAAACCCACAAAAAACTGCCTAAAATAGGCAAAAAGCACATTTCCCAGATTCAGTCGACTGATACATGCCTAGAAACAGTCGACTGACTATATAGTTCAGTCGACTGATACAGGGACAGGAACCTTCTGTTCCCAGTTTCTATCGACTGAACTGTATGGTTAGTCAACTGATATAAGGCCAAAGAATTTTCTGGTCCCAGATTCAGTCGACTGACCATACGGTTCAGTCGACTGAACTGTCATTTGCAGTATTTTCAGTCTAGCCCAAGAAGGGTAAAAATTCAAACCAGAAGTGATCGGACGAGGAATGGAAACTAGGGATTTATGCCAAGCGACAACCCAGCCTTATAGGCTCTTCGATACACCCCAACAACATGTTCAAACATCAAAGATAGGATTTTTAAAGATTTGACTTCAAAACACCAAAAATTGGAATATTCATCAAACCAATTCAATTCAAAGGAAAATGAACAAGGAATAGATGTTAGGAATTACTACCTAACAACTATCAAAGATATAGACATAGATGTGAGTTCAAAAACTCACCTTTTAAAACTCAATGACACAAATGAGAAGCTTTAAAACAAAGGAAAGGCCAATTCCTCTTCAACCTCAACTCAAGAAGCTCCAATCTAAGCTAATAAGCAAATATTTCCTAAGTTAGGGTTTAGGAATTCCTGAAATTGAAGAGAGATAGATATGGAGAAGATGAAGAGGATGCTTACCTAAGCTTCTCCTTGATTTTGGACTTGAATTTGTATTTCCTAAACAAACTAGGGTTTTGGAATTCTAATTTCCAATCTCTTCCCCCATTTTTCTCTTGAGCTAGAGTGTTAGGAAATGGAATGAATGAATGAAGAGGAGTTGAGTGGAGTTAGGGTATTATGTTGGGTTAGTGGGCTGAAACCCAAACTCAAAGCCCAAAATAGAAAAATAGCAAAATTCTACTCAACTCCAAACATATTGATGTTTATACTCAAAAAAGTTGTAAACGCCATTTTGGACTCAATGGAAGTGGTCTCGAGTCCCAATTCGACTGTTTACAAAAAGTAACATTTCAGAATTTAATCCGATTAATGATGCTATATTTAAATAAAACATTTAAATATACAATCATGAAATATGCGGGTTGTTACACACTGGAACTGGTTAACTAAAAAACAATTTCCTTCTCCCCAAATCTATACTTAAAACAACACCACATATATTTCCAACAAATAGTTTTAATGAAAATTCTAATTTCCGACTTGCTTTGGGTTCGTTCGGAATCGAACTCGTTCTGGTCGTACAATGACAAAGGGAATAATTTACTAAGTGCACTATACTGTTCGCCTAGGAAAACATTCGATCGTCACTTAGAAGATTATTCTTATCATCATAAAACAAATCAGGACTCATTTCCCAAACCAAACCTAAGAAAACACACTTACTATAAAATTTTCTTTTTAAAGTAAAAAAATACCTATAAGTAACTACTATTACCATTTCCAAAATCATATGAAATAATAATATACATAATTTCCTTTTGTAAATCAAAACATGCTTTTGGGATCATGTCAAAATCTTGTTTTATCAGAAATATTTTATAGAAAATTCCTATGGTAGTCATCTCTCACTTAGAAACTCGAAAATGAACACTGATGATGTTGTAGTCATCATCAGAATTATTCTCCAACGACTGAAGTGAGTTTAGTGCTTTATATCTCCTTGAAAAATTCTTAAAAACATTTTTATTTCAAAAATATTTTCACATAGTAATATTATCTTCTAAATCTTGGAAACCATTTTCCAAGATCACCAGGATTTAAATTTCTCAAATTTCCTTTATTTATAAGTGAAAAGGAGTGCGGATTAAGGATCTTAAGGCTAATTTGACACTGGAGGGGGGTGAATAGTGTTTAATGGATTATAAGACTTATATGGACTAAATTAAAATTATGACACAAACAAGTGCAGAACTTAATCACAGAACAATCACAGAATCAAACACAGATGCAGAAAGTAAATAAAAAGCAGTAAAAGGAAAGAACACACCGGATTTTATATTGGTTCGGAGTTACCCTACGTCCAGTTCTACACTAAGGCAAACACCTCGTACAGATTTTTATTATACCAATGTCGAGATTACAATTCTCAATTTCTAAAGGCCTTGAGGTACCCTCCCGTCTTCGAGTCCGGGGCAAACTCTCTTGATTTACGGGACACAAGATCACCCAATTGATTTCCAAGCACAACCACACTTTATAGAGAGACTCGATAAACTTTTGATTACAAATTGATCCTATAACTCTAAATAGCACTTTGATCTTCGAGAGAGGGCAGAGAATCAAACAAGAATGAGATTCTAATTTGATTCACTTGAAAATTCGACAGAATTTCGGCACGATCTTAAAATTATGAAAATTTTATAATATGGATTTGTGGAGAAGGAGTGAAGAAAATAAGAAAATAGTTAGTTAAAAAATTCGTTTGTGAAGGCTATTTATAGACCAGTAACGCTCACAACCATTCGTGAAGAGATTTAAATGAATAGGCACTTCTTTTGAAAATTGAAACTTTTGAATTTAATGGCCACCATGTCAACATGGGGTATCCCATGATGTCGACATCCCTTTGTTAAAAACAATGTAAAATTTGTTTTGAAAATGGTATTGAAAGGAAAACAAGATGAAATGATTCTGGAGTAAAATAAACTAATTTTCCTATGTTTTAAAATAAAGAAGAGTAGAAAAATATATTTTTAGAATGTATATATAAATTTGATTTTAAATCTCAAGTATATATATTATAAAATAATATTTAAAAATCAGAAGATAGTTTTAAAAACAAACGAAGTTTAAAATAAGAGTTTATTTAAAAACAAAAAGAAAGAATATTTTAAGGCTAAATCATCTTTTTGAAAATCATTTGAAAAGATAATTTTTAAGGCTAAAACATTTTGAAAAGCAGTTTTGAAATTCATTTTGAAAAACCATTTTGAAGTAGTTTTACAAGCTTCTTCCTGCAGAATATCTCATCACATCAGGACTCGATAACTTGTACAAAACCAGGATGTTCGTGGGTTTGTAAGCCACTTGTCGTAGGTTTGTAAGCTACTTGTCGTGGGTTTGTAAGCTACTTGTCGTGGGTTTGTAAGCCACTAAGAAGATAGAAATGAGTTCCATCCCAAATGAAATTTGGAATGAAGATTTCCGTGCTATTATGAAGTTTTAACAAAAACTAGACACTTATCTTGAAATCTTGATCATGATACTCTAGAGTCTTCAATCTTGATATCTCTATTCTGAATCTTGAGTCTTTATACCGATCAGTCTTCAGTAATCAATACCTGCATATATATATATATATATATATATATCCTGCATAGTTCCTGCATATACATATACATATCTATCTAGACAATAGTGTTAGTATATATTTTATAATAAGATAAGTTAAAAAGGTTGTTGTCATCAAAAGCAACATCTCAGTTCCTAATTATCTCCCCCTTTTTGATGATGACAACCTTTATTTATAAAATATACTTACCATACCATATACCATAACTCCATAAATCCCCCTTACTCCAACCATAACTCCCCTTACTCCAAGCCAACTACTATTTTATAACTTCTCCCCCTTTGTCATCAACGAAAACTTCTTACTAATAAATTACCTGAACTTGATATAAGATAATCAACCATAATACAATAGAGTAATCCATATATAAGTGTAATAAGTGCTAAGTGTGATCATAAGTATGAAATGTGATCATAAATGTGAAATGTGATCATAAGTGTGATCATAAGTGTAATCCGGAAGTAAATCAATCATCATCCAATCATATTTACAGTAATTAATCAATCCAATCATATATACAAACCACACCAAATGTTTTAAATAAGTCCAGTCAATCAAGTTTAAAACACACCAATCAAATCAAACAAATAACATATAGAATGACTAGACATTCCTTGGTACTTCCACCCATCCATCTTCTCCAAAGATAGGGTCTGCTTTGATGGCATCCCACTCTTCTTTATCTTTGTCGAGAGTGACTGGTGGATTTCCTTCGAGATCGTCCTTGTTAAGGGCTGAGATCATCCAACGAAGTATGATCGTCTGCATTTGACTCAATTCTAAGTGGTGCTAATTACGAAGTATGAATGTAAGGATATTCTTGAAGGAAGTGAGAGTTTCCTCAAGATTATCACTTAGATTCTTAATCGGAGAAGCCATAATTCAAGAAATAGGAAGAAATATGAAAGGGAGTGATTAGAAATGAAGTTTGATAATTTATTCGGGAAGAAACAGTTATAAATAGGGGTAGAAAGTCGTTTAAAATGAATAGACACAAGTTAGTTACATGAAATTAAAATTTGAAAGTGTAACTACTTTCTGCCCGTTGAATGTCGACATGGGGGGATGGGGGATGTCGACACGCCTCTGCCTAAAGTGACAATTTGCTTTGTTTTGAATATTATGAACAAATCTATGCAACTAAAATTTGTATAATATAAAAACAAGCAATTACAGAGACAAGTGGAGTTGAATAACAGGAAATAAAAGATTTCATTAACGATTCTAGTCAACATTACATAAAACAATATAATATTAACTAAAATAAAGGAAAATACGTGGATAGAACTTGAGGCAAATAAGATAACATGAACTAAAACTAATTAGATGAAGATGAAGAAGATGATAGTCCAAGCTTTCTACTAACTTTCCCGAAGAACTTGTTGATTTTAGTGGAAATCTTATCCATTTTCTTACTCATTGATCTTTTGAGTGTCTTTTGATTTTCCACTATAATTCTTTGATTATTGAGAATGGTCTTATTGGATGTATTAGCGGGATTAGTAGGATATTCAATACTCTCTAAGGAAGTTTCTTGATCTTCCTCTTCCTCCTCTTCAATTTCCATTCCTTCCTCTTCCTCCTCCTCTTCTTCTTCCTCCATTTCTTCCATCTCTTCGTGAGCAAGCCTTTCTTCCTTTTCCATAAGTGTTTCATATGGTTGAAACACTAATGGAATTTGCTTAAGGGAAATGTTTCCATGATTGAACACTTTTCTAGTTATAAATTCTTCCCTTTTGAAATCAACTCCAAAGTAATTAAAAATTCGAGTGAGATAAACTCCATGATATAATGTGTTTTCACCCATAGTAAAATTCTTGGGCCTTAGCTCATCCAAAATAAATTGAGCCCAAATTATATCATAATTTCCAAAAATTGCAAAAAGAGCTTTGCAAACTTTCAAAGTTGGGTTGTTGTAGTTTCCTGATCTTGATATAAGGGTGTGTTGAATAAGAAGGTTAACGATTCTTGCCTTTGGACGAAAATAACGATTTTTGAATTCAAAATTGTCATCCCCTTCAAAGATGTGATGAGATGTCTCTTGATCATTTTCATTTATTTGAAATTCCGAGAGATTCATTCCGGTAAACTTGCATCCCAAAATATTTCCCAAAATTTCACAATGCAAAACTATTTGTGTTCCTTTAACACTACTCCAAATTTGTCCATCTTGCCCATCATAAAAACCACGATTCAAATTCGCATAAAACATCTTAACAATATTTGGATAACATACAAAATCATTTTGTTTGTTATCTACTACACTAAGAATAGAACATTGTTGAAAAAAGTTTCAATTTCATAAGAAGGAAAATCTTAAAAATAGCAAATTTCCCCGTATGAATTTTACCAAAGTTTACATAGTTGATGTAAGCTTTGATAGCTTTTGAGTCATTAAAAAGAAATATTTTGATAGCTTTTGGAAGCCTAATAGTGTTAGGAGTGCTTGAAGAGGCCATTGAAGAAGTTTGAGAGGAGTTGAAGATAATGAAGATAAATTTGAAATTTGAAATAAAAGTGAAAAGTGATGATAAGGAGAGTGAATTAAATAGAGATTCTATAGACATGTTCTCTGGTCAAAAGGCATTTTTCCAGAGCATTGAAGTTGGTGAAAAGGTGGAGGAAAATTCAAAAGTTTGAATTCAAATTTTGAAATCAAATTTCTGAGGAGCATGTCGACATGGGGTATCCAGGTATGTCGATATGTGCCTATTGAATCAAAGGACAAGTGTCTATTCCTAATTTCTAATAAATGTATATATTATATCCTATATTCTACTTATATAATTCCTATGATAACATTAAATATAATAATACTTAAATATTAATAATTTAATATTTAAAATAATATTAAAATAATATTATTTTTGAATTTAAAATTTAAAATTTCAAGGGATATATTTGAATTTAAAATTCAAGAAATTTAAAAAAAATCAAGCAAACAAATAAGCATCCATTCAAACAAGAAAAATTAAAAATAATGTAAATGCGTACCTATTTTTAGATCCATACCCCCGTCGTCGTCTAATTCAAGAATAGTAGTGAAACACATATTTGAATTATCCGTCTTCCTTTCATCGTCACTGGATGATGAGTTTGAGTCATCAAGAGTTGTTGTGTATGCTTTCTTTCTTTTCCTTGACGAATCATTGTTTGGAGTGAACAACTGTTTATCTGGATACAGACAATCTTTCCTATGATGCCCGACTTTATTGCAATTGTAGCATCTATCATTGTTGACGTTCTCCGTATTATTTTTGGAATTCCTTTGATCATTTCTTTTGTAATTTTTCATTTTTCTATATTTTAGAAATTTCTGAAAGTTTCTTGTCATGAAAGCAATCTCCTCATCACTATTTGGTTCCGAATCTTCAGTTGTTGCATTGAATGCTAATGACTTCTTTTATGTAGCCTTGTTTTCTCTTCTTCCTTGCAGTTGAACTTCATAAGACATCAGATTCCCGATCAATTCTTCTACTTTTATTAGACTGATATTATTTGCTTCTTCGGTTGCAAGTGTCTTTTGATCCCATTCTTGAGTGAGTGAATTTAGAATTTTTTTGACTTGGTCTTCCTTCGAAAAGCTTTTTCCCAGTGCAATTAGTGAATGAACAATATCTTGAAATCGACAATACAAGTCGGAAATGGACTCATTTGCATGCATTTTAAACAATAGAAACTGATTAGTTAATATGGAAATTTTAGTCTGTTTAACTTTGCTTGTTCCTTCATGAGTAACTTGCAAAGTTTTCCAAATTTCAAATGCAGACTTACAGACAAACACTCTATTAAACTCATTCCTATCTAGTGAACAAAATAATATATTCATGGCCTTTGAGTTATTTTGTGCAACACCATTTTGCTCAGCAGTCCACTAGGCAAAATCGATAGTTGGTTCAACATACTCAGTTTGTGTGATATTCCAAGTGTCTAATCCTACTGATTGTAAATAAATTTTCATTCTACAAGCCCGATATGCATAATTACTGTCATTAAAAAATGGTGATCTGACAGTAGACTGACCTTCTACAAATGAACTAGTGTTAGTGTTAACATAACTAGTGCCAGAGTTGACATTACCAGTGTTGGTAGCCATTAAAACAATTTTCAAGTTTCAGATTATGAAAATTATGAAAACCTCGCTCTGATACCAATTGAAAAAGAGTGCGAATTAAGGATCTTAAGGCTAATTTAACACTAGGGGGTGAATAGTGTTTAATGTATTCTAAGACTTTTATGGACCAAATTAAAATTATGACACAAACAAATGCAGAACTTAATCACAGAATCAAACACAGATGCAGAAAGTAAATAAAAAGCAGTAAAAGTAAAGAACACACCGGATTTTATACCGGTTCGGAGTTACCCAACGTCCAGTCTTGCACCAAGACAAACACCTCGTACAGATTTTTATTATACCAATGTCGAGATTACAATCCTCAATTTCTAAAGGCCTTGAGGTACCCTCCTGTCTTCGAGTCCGGGGCAAACTCTCTTGATTTACGAGACACAAGATCACCCAATTGATTTCCAGGCACAACCACACCTTATAGAGAGACTCGATAAACTTTTGATTACAAATTGATCCTATAACTCTGAATAGCACTTTAATCTTTGAGAGAGGGCAGAGAATCAAACAAGAATGAGATTATAATTTGATTCACTTGAAAATTCGGCAGAATTTCGGCACGAACTTAAAAATATGAAAATTTTAGAATATGGATTTGTGGAGAAGAAGGAGTGAAGAAAATAAGAAAATAGTTAGTTAAAAAATTCGTTTGTGAAGGCTATTTATAGACCAGTAACGGTCATAACCATTCGTGAAGGGATTTAAACGAATAGACACTTCTTTTGAAAATTGAAACTTTTGAATTTAACGACCACCATGTCGACATGGGGTATCCCATGATGTCGACATCCCTTAGTTAAAAACAATGTAAAATTTGTTTTGAAAATGGTATTGAAAGGAAAACAAGATGAAATGATTCTGGAGTAAAATAAACTAATTTTCCTATGTTAGAAAAAAATATTTTTAGAATGTATATATAAATTTGATTTTAAATCTTAAGTATATATATATTATAAAAGAATATTTAAAAATCGATAGATAGTTTTAAAAACAAACGAAGTTTAAAACAAGACTTTATTAAAAAACAAAAAGAAAGAATATTTTAAGGCTAAAACATCGTTTTGAAAATCATTTGAAAAGATAATTTTTGAGGCTAAAACATTTTGAAAAGCAGTTTTGAAAACCATTTTGAAAAACCATTTTGAAGTAGTTTTGCAAGCTTCTTCCTGCAGAAAATCTCATCACATCAGGACTCGAGAACTTGTACAAAACCAGGATGTTCGTGGGTTTGTAAGCCACTTGTCGTAGGTTTGTAAGCTACTTGTCGTGGGTTTGTAAGCCACTAATAAGATAGAAATGGGTTCCATCCCAAATGAAATTTGGAATGAAGATTTCCGTGCTATTATGAAGTTTTAACAAAAACTAGACACTTATCTTGAAATCTTGATCTTGATACTCTAGATTCTTCAATCTTTATATCTCTATTCTGAATCTTGAGTCTTTATACTGATCAGTCTTCAGTAATCAATACATGCATATATATATATATATATATATATATATATATATATCCTACATAGCTCCTGCATATACATACACATATCTATCTTGACAATAGTGTTAGTATATATTTTATAATAAGATAAGTTAAAAAGGTTGTTGTCATCAAAATCAACATCTCAGTCCGAACCTCAATCGAGGCTCTGAAGTTTTTTAGCCTTCTTTTTCTACGTCAAGTGAATTTTTACGTTAAAACGGGATCACCATGGCTGGTCTTCGATTTACCATCCTTGGAGAGTGGTGCACCATTGTACTGTTCCATTTCAAATCCATGCACCCATTTCTAAAAGCCGCATGGCGCTGTTTCGACATTTTGGACGGATGTTGCACCTTTCACCGCAGATGTTGCACCCTGCGGATATCGATTCTTCGGACGGCCATAACTGTTGGCTCGTTTAGAGTTACGGGAGCCATAACCAGTCAAAACGAAGCTCTCTGTGAGTTCTACGGCTTTGACTGCTTTCAGCCGTCAATGGATTGTTTCATACCCAAAAAAGGCTATCCGAACCTCAATCGGGGCTCTGAAGTTTTTTAGCCTTCTTTTTTTCGTCAAGTGAATTTTTACGTTAAAACGGGATCACCATGGCTGGTCTTTGATTTACCATCCCTGGAGAGTGGTGCACCATGGTACTGTTCCATTTCAAATCCGAGCACCCATTTCTAAAAGTCGTAAGGCCATGTTTCGGCATTTTGGACGGATGATGCACCTTGCACTGCAGATGTTGCACCCTGCGGATATCGATTCTTCGGACGACCATAACTGTTGGCTCGTTTAGAGTTACGGGAGCGATAACCAGTCAAAACGAAGCTCTCTGTGAGTTCTACGGCTTTGACCGCTTTCAACCGTCAATGAATTGTTTCATACCCAAAAAAGGCTATCCGAACATCAATCGGGGCTCTGAAGTTTTTTAACCTTCTTTTTTTCGTCAAGTGAATTTTTACGTTAAAACGGGATCACCGTGGCTGGTCTTCGATTTACCATCCCTGGAGAGTGGTGCACCGTGGTACTGTTCCATTTCAAATCCATATACCCATTTCTAAAAGTCGCACGGTCCTGTTTCAGCATTTTGGACGGATGTTGCACCTTGCACCGCAGATGTTGCACCCTGCAGATATCGATTTTTCGAACGACCATAACTGTTGGCTCGTTTAGAGTTACGGGAGCCATAACCAGTCAAAATGAAGCTCTATATGAGTTCTACGGATTTGACCGCTTTCAGCCGCCAATGGATTATTTCATACCCAAAAAAGGCTATCTGAACCTCAATCGGGGCTCTGAAGTTTTTTAGCCTTCTTTTTCTACGTCAAGTGAATTTTTACGTTAAAACGGATCACCGTGGCTGGTCTTCGATTTACCATCCCTGGAGAGTGGTGCACCATGGTACTGTTCCATTTCAAATCCATGCACCCATTTCTAAAAGTCGCACGGCGCTGTTTCGGCATTTTGGACGGATGTTGCACCTTGCACCGCAGATGTTGCACCCTGCGGATATCGATTCTTCGGACGGCCATAACTGTTGGCTCATTTAGAGTTACGGGATCCATAACCAGTCAAAACGAAGCTCTTTGTGAGTTCTACGGCTTTGACCGCTTTCAGCCGTCAATGGATTATTTCATACCCAAAAAAGGCTATCCGAACCTCAATCGGGCTCTGAAGTTTTTTAGCCTTCTTATTTTCATCAAGTGAATTTTTACATTAAAACGGGATCACCGTGGCTGGTCTTCGATTTACCATCCCTGGAGAATGGTGCACCATGATACTGTTCCATTTCAAATCCATGCACCCATTTCTAAAAGTCGTACGGCCCTGTGTCGGCATTTTGGACGGATGTTGCACCTTGCACCGCAGATGTTGCACCCTACGGATATCTATTCTTCGGACGGCTATAACTGTTGGCTCGTTTAGAGTTACGGGAGCCATAACCAGTCAAAATGAAGCTCTTTGTGAGTTCTACGGCTTTGATTGCTTTTAGCCATCAATGGATTGTTTCATACTTAAAAAAGGCTATCCGAACCTCAATTGGGGCTCTGAAGTTTTTTAGCCTTCTTTTTTTCGTCAAGTGAATTTTTACGTTAAAACGGGATCACCGTGGCTGGTGTTCGATTTACCATACCTGGAGAGTGGTGCACCATGGTACTATTCCATTTCAAATCCATGGACCCATTTCTAAAAGTCGTACGACCCTGTTTTGGCATTTTGGACGGATGTTGCACTTGGCACCGCATATGTTGCACCCTGCTTATATCGATTCTTCGGACGGCCATAACTATTGGCTCGTTTAGAGTTACGGGAGCCATAACCAGTCAAAATGAAGCTCTTTGTGAGTTCTACGGCTTTGACCACTTTTAGCCGTCAATGGATTGTTTCATACCCAAAAAAGGCTATCCGAACCTCAGTCGGGGTTCTGAAGTTTTATAGCCTTCTTTTTTTCGTCAAGTGAATTTTTACGTTAAAACGGGATCACCGTGGCTGGTCTTCGATTTACAATCCCTGGAGAGTGGTGCACAATGGTACTATTCCATTTCAAATCCATGCACCCATTTCTAAAAGTCGCACGGCCCTGTTTCGGCATTTTGGACGGATGTTGCACCTTGCACCGTAGATGTTGCACCCTACAGATATCGATTCTTCGGACGGCCATAACTGTTGGCTCGTTTAGAGTGACGGGAGCCATAACCAGTCAAAACGAAGCTCACTATGAGTTCTACGGCTTTGACCGCTTTCAGCCGTCAATGGATTGTTTCATACCCAAAAAAGGCTATCCGAACCTCAATCGGGGCTCTGAAGTTTTTTAGCCTTCTTTTTTTCGTCAAGTGAATTTTTACATAAAACGGAATCACCGTGGCTAGTCTTCGATTTACCATCCCTGGAGAGTGGTGCACCATGGTACTGTTCCATTTCAAATCCATGCACCCATTTCTAAAAGTCGCATGGCGCTGTTTCGGCATTTTGGACGGATGTTGCACCTTGCACCGCAGATGTTGCACCCTGCGGATATCGATTCTTCGGACGGCCATAACTGTTGGCTCGTTTAGAGTTACGGGAGCAATAACTAGTCAAAACGAGGCTCTCTGTGAGTTCTACGGCTTTGACCACTTTCAACCATCAATGGATTGTTTCATACTCAAAAAAGGCTATCCCAACCTCAATCGGGGATCTGAAGATTTTTAGCCTTCATTTTTTCGTCATGTGAATTTTTACGTTAAAACGGGATCACCGTGGCTGATCTTCGATTAACCATCCCTGGAGAGTGGTGCACCATGGTACTGTTCCATTTCAAATCCATGCACCCATTTCTAAAAGTCGTACGGCCCTGTTTTGGCATTTTGGACGGATGTTGCACCTTGCATCGCAAATGTTGCAACCTGCGGATATCGATTCTTCGGACGGCCATAACTGTTGGCTCGTTTAGAGTTACGGAAGCCATAACCAGTCAAAACGAAGCTCTCTTTGAGTTCAACGGCTTTGACCGCTTTCAGCCATCAATGGATTGTTTCATACCCAAAAAGGGCTATCCGAACCTCAATCGGGGCTCTGAAGTTTTTTGGCCTTCTTTATATCGTCAAGTGAATTTTTACGTTAAAACGGGATCACCGTGGCTGGTCTTCGATTTACCATCCCTGGAGAGTGGTGCACCACGGTAGTGTTCCATTTCAAATCCATGCACCCATTTCTAAAAGTCGCACGGCCCTGTTTCGGCATTTTGGACGGATGTTGCACCTTGCACCGCAGAAGTTGCACCCTGCAGATATGGATTCTTCGGATGGCCATAACTGTTGGCTCGTTTAGAGTTACGGAGCCATAACCAGTTAAAACGAAGCTCTCTATGAGTTCTACGGCTTTAACCGCTTTCAGTCGTCAATGGATTGTTTCATACCCAAAAAAGGCTATTTGAACCTCAATCAAAACTCTGAAGATTTTTAGCCTTCCTTTTCTACGTCAAGTGAATTTTTACGTTAAAATGGGATCACCTTGGTTGGTCTTCGATTTACCATCCTTGGAGAGTGGTGCACCATGGTACTGTTACATTTCAAATCCATGCACCCATTTCTAAAAGTCGCACGACGCTGTTTTGGCATTTTGGACGGATGTTACACCATGCACGGCAGGTGTTGCACCCTGCGGTTATCGATTCTTCGGACGGCCATAACTGTTGGCTCGTTTAGAGTTACGGGAGCCATAACTTGTCAAAACGAAGCTCTCTGTGAGTTCTACGGCTTTGACCGCTTTCAGCCGTCAATGGATTGTTTCATACCCAAAAAAGGCTATCCGAACCTCAATCGGAGCTCTGAAGTTTTTTAGCCTTCTTTTTTTCGTCAAGTGAATTTTTACGTTAAAACGGGATCACCGTGGCTGGTCTTCTATTTACCATCCCTGGAGAATGGTGCACCATGGTACTTTCCATTTCAAATCCATGGACCCATTTCTAAAAGTCGAACGGCCATGTTTCGGCATTTTGGACGGATGTTGCACTTTGCACCGCAGATGTTGCACCCTGCGGATATCGATTCTTCGGACGGCCATAACTGTTGGCTCGTTTAGAGTTACGGGAGCCATAACTAGTCAAAATGAATCTCTCTGTGAGTTTTACGGCTTTGACCTCTTTTAGCCGTCAATGGATTGTTTCATACCCAAAAAAGGCTATCCGAACCTCAATCGGGGCTCTGAAGTTTTTTAGCCTTGTTTTTTTCGTCAAGTGAATTTTTACGTTAAAACGGGATCACCGTGGCTGGTCTTCGATTTACCATCCCTGGAGAGTGGTGCACCATGGTACTGTTCCATTTCAAATCCATGCACCCATTTCTAAAAGTCGCACTGCGCTGTTTCGGCATTTTGGATGGATGTGCACCTTGCACCGCAGATGTTGCACCCTGCGAATATCGATTCTTCGGACGGCCATAACTGTTGGCTCGTTTAGATTTACGGGAGCCATAACCAGTCAAAACGAAGCACACTATGAGTTCTACGGCTTTGACCAATTTTAGCCGTCAATGGATTGTTTCATAAACAAAAAAGGCTATCCGAACCTCAATCGGGGCTCTGAAGATTTTTAGCCTTCTTTTTTTCGTCAAGTGAATTTTTACGTTAAAACGGGATCACCATGGCTGGTCTTCGATTTACCATCCCTAGAGAGTGGTGCACCATGGTACTATTCCATTTCAAATCCATGCACTCATTTCTAAAAGTCGCACGACCCTGTTTCAGCATTTTGGACGGATGTTGCACCTTGCACCGCAGATGTTGCACCCTGCGAAAATCGATTCTTCGGACGGCCATAACTGTTGGCTAGTTTAGAGTTACGGGAGCCATAATCAGTCAAAACAAAGCTCTCTGTGAGTTCTACGGCTTTGTCCGCTTTTATCCATCAATGGATTGTTTCATACCCAAAAAAGGCTATCCGAACCTCAATCGGGGCTCTGAAGTTTTTTAGCCTTCTTTTTCTACGTTAAGTGAATTTTTACGTTAAAACGGGGTCACCATGGCTGGTCTTCGATTTACCATCTGTGGAGAGTGGTGCACCATAATACTGTTCCATTTCGAATCCATGCACCCATTTCTGAAAGTCGCACGGCGCTGTTTCGGAATTTTGGACGGATGTTGCACCGTGCACCACAGATGTTGCACCCTACGGATATCGATTCTTCGGACGACCATAACTATTGGCTCGTTTAGAGTTACGGGAGCCATAACCAGTCAAAACGAAGCTCTCTGTGAGTTCTACGGCTTTGACCACTTTCAGCCGTCAATGGATTGTTTCATTCCAAAAAAAGGCTATCCGAACCTCAATCGGGGCTTTGAAGTTTTTTAGCCTTCTGTTTTCGTCAAGTGAGTTTTTACGTTAAAACGGGATCACCGTGGCTGGTCTTCGATTTACCATCCCTGGAGAGTGGTGCACCATGGTACTGTTCCATTTCAAATCCATGCACCCATTTCTAAAAGTCGTACGGCCATGTTTCAGCATTTTGGACGGATGTTGCACCTTAAACCGCAGATGTTGCACACTGCGGATATCGATTCTTCGGACGGCCATAACTGTTGGCTCGTTTAGAGTTACGGGAGCCATAACTAGTCAAAATGAATCTCTCTGTGAGTTCTACGGGTTTGACCACTTTCAGCCGTCAATGGATTGCTTCATACCCAAAAAAGGCTATCCGAACCTCAATCGAGGCTTTGATGTTTTTTAGCCTTCTTTTTTTCGTCAAGTAAATTTTTAGGTTAAAACGGGATCACCGTGGCTGGTCTTCGATTTACCATCCCTGGAGAGTAGTGCACCATGGTACTGATCCATTTCAAATCCACTCCCATTTCTAAAAGTCGCACAACGCTTTTTCGACATTTTGGATGGATGTTGCACTTTGCACCGCAGATGTTGCACCCTACGGATATCGATTCTTCGGATGGCCATAACTGTTGGCTCGTTTAGATTTACGGGAGCCATAACTAGTCAAAATGAATCTCTCTGTGATTTCTACAGCTTTGACCGCTTTCAGCCGTCAATGGATTGTTTCATAACCAAAAAAGGCTTTCTGAACCTCAATCGGGGCTTTGAAAGTTTTGAGCCTTCTTTTTTTCATCAACTGAATTTTTATGTTAAAACGGGATCACCGTGGCTGGTCTTCGATTTACCATCCCTGGAGAGTGTTGCACCATGGTACTGTTCCATTTCAAATCCATGCAACCATTTCTAAAAGTCGCACGGCCCTGTTTCGGCATTTTGGACGGATGTTGCACCTTCACCGTAGATGTTGCATCCTGTGGATATCGATTCTTCGAATGGCCATAACTGTTGGCTCGTTTAGACTTACAAGAGCCATAACTAGTCCAAACGAAGCTCTTTGTGAGTTCTACAGCTTTGACCGCTTTCAGCCGTCAATGGATTGTTTCATACGAAAAAAAGGCTATCCGAACCTCAATCGGGGTTCTGAAGTTTTTTAGCCTTCTTTTTTTCGTCAAGTGAATTATTACGTTAAAACGGGATCACCGTGGCTGGTCTTCGATTTACCATCCCTTGAGAGTGGTGCACCATGGAACTGTTCCTTTTCAAATCCATGCACCCATTTCGAAAAGTCGCACAACGCTGTTTCGGCATTTTGGATGGGTGTTGCACCTTGCACCGCAGATGTTGCACCCTACGGATATCGATTCTTCGGACGACCATAACTGTTGGCTCGTTTAGAATTACGGGAGCCATAACCAGTCAAAACGAAGCTCTTTGTGAGTTCTACGGCTTTGACCACTTTCAACCGTCAATGGGTAGTTTCATACCCAAAAAAGGCTATCCGAACCTCAATTGGGTCTCTGAAGTTTTTTAGCCTTCTTTTTTTCGTCAAGTGAATTTTTACGTTAAAACGGGATCACCATGGCTGGTTTTCGATTTACCATCCCGAGAGAGTGGTGCACCATGGTACTGTTCCATTTCAAATCCATGCACCCATTTCTAAAAGTCGCATGGCGCTGTTTCGGCATTTTGGATGGATGTTGCACCTTGCACCACAGATGTTGCACCCTGCGGATATCGATTCTTCGGAAGGCCATAACTTTTGGCTCGTTTAGAGTTACGGGAGCCATAACCAGTCAAAACGAAGCTCTCTGTGAGTTCTACGGCTTTGACCGCTTCCAGCCGTCAATGGATTGTTACATAACCAAAAAAGGCTATCCGAACCTCAATCAGGGCTCTGAAGTTTTTTAGCCTTCTCTTGTTCATCAAGTGAATTTTTACGTTAAAACGGGATCACCGTGGCTGGTCTTCGATTTATAATCCCTGGAGAGTGGTGCACCATGGTACAGTTCCATTCCAAATCCATGCACCTATTTCTAAAAGTCGCACGGGGCTGTTTCGGAATTTTGGACGGATGTTGCACCTTGCACCGCAGATGTTGCACCCTGCGGATATCGATTCTTTGGACGGCCATAACTGTTGGCTCGTTTAGAGTTACGGGAGCCATGACCAGTAAAAACGAATCTCTCTGTGAGTTCTACGGCTTTGACCGCTTTCAGCCGTCAATGGATTGTTTCATACCCAAAAAATGCTATCCGAACCTCAATCGGGGCTCTGAAGTTTTTTAGCCTACTTTTTTTCGCCAAGTGAATTTTTACTTTAAAACGGGATCACCGTGGCTGGTCTTCGATTTACCATCCCCGAAGAGTGGTGCACCATGGTACTGTTCCATTTCAAATCCATGCACCCATTTCTAAAAGTCGCACAGTGCTGTTTCGGTATTTTGGAAGGATGTTGCACCTCGCACCGCAAATGTTGCACCCTGCGGATATCGATTCTTCAGACGGCCATAACTGTTGGCTCGTTTAGAGTTACGGGAGCCATAACCAGCCAAAACGAAGCACTCTGTGAGTTCTACGGCTCTGACCGCTTTCAGCCGTCATTGGATTATTTCATACCCAAAAAAGGCTATCCGAAACTCAATCATGGCTCTTAAATTTTTTAGCCTTCTTTTATTCGTCAAGTGAATTTTTACGTTAAAACGGGATCACCGTGGCTGGTCTTCGATTTACCTTCCCTGGAGAGTGGTGCACCATGGTACTGTACCATTCCAAATCCATGCACCCATTTCTAAAAGTCGCACGACGCTGTTTTGGCATTTTGGATGGATGTTGCACCTTGCACCGCAGATGTTACACCCTGCGGATATCGATTCTTCGGACGGCCATAACTGTTGGCTCATTCAAAATTACGAGAGTCATAACCAGTCAAAATGAAGCTCTCTGTGAGTTCTACGGCTTTGATAGCTTTCAGCCGTCAATGGATTGTTTCATACCCAAAAAAGGCTATCCGAACCTCAATCGGAGCTCTGAAGTTTTTTAGCCTTCTTATTTTCGTCAAGTAAATTTTTACGTTAAAACGTGATTACCATGGCTAGTCTTCGATTTACCATCCTTGGAGAGTGGTGCACCATGGTACTGTTCCATTTCAAATCCATGCACCCATTTCTAAAAATCGCACGGCCCTGTTTCGGCATTTTGGATGGATGTTGCACCCTGCACCACAGATGTTGCACCCTGCGGATATCGATTCTTCGGACTGTCATAACTGTTGGCTCGTTTAGAGTTACGGGAGCCATAACTAGTCAAAACGAAGCTCTCTGTGAGTACTATGGCTTTGACCGCTTTCAACCGTCAATGGATTGTTTCATACCCAAAAAAGCCAATCCGAACCTCATTCGGGGCTCTGAAGTTTTTTAGCCTTCTTTTTTTCGTCAAGTGAATTTTTACGTTTAAACGAGATCACCGTGGCTGGTGTTCGATTTACCATCCCTGGAGAGTGGTTCACCATGGTACTGTTCCATTTCAAATCCATACACCCATTTCTAAAAGTCGCACGACGCTGTTTCGGCATTTTGGACGGATGTTTCTCCTTGCACCGCAGAAGTTGCACCCTGCAGATATCGATTCTTCGGACGGCCATAACAGTTGGCTCGTTTAGAGTTACGGGAGCCATAACCAGTCAAAACGAATCTCTCTATGAGTTCTACGGCTTTGACCGCTTTCAGCCGTTAATGGATTGTTTCATACCCAAAAAAGGCTATCCGAACCTCAATCGGGGCTCTGAAGTTTTTTAGCCATCTTTTTTTCGTCAAGTGAATTTTTAAGTTAAAACGGGATCACCGTGGCTGGTCTTCGATTTACCATCCCTGGAGAGTGGTGCACCATGGTACTGTTCAATTTCAAATCCATGCACCCATTTCTAAAAGTCGCAAGGCGCTGTTTTGGCATTTTGGACGGATGTCGCACCTTGCACCTCGGATGTTGCACCCTACGGATATCGATTCTTCGGACGGCCATAACTGTTGGATCGTTTAGAGTTACGGGAGCCAGAACCAGTCAAAACGAAGCTCTCTGTGAGTTCTACGGCTTTGACCGCTTTCAGCCGTCAATGGATTGTTTCATACCCAAATAAGGCTATCCGAACCTCAATCGGGGCTCTGAAGTTTTTTAGCCTTCTTTTTTACGTCAAATGAATTTTTACGTTAAAACAGGATCACCATGACTAGTCTTTGATTTACCATCCCTGGAGAGTGGTGCACCATGGTACTGTTCCATTTCAAATCCATGCACCCATTTCTAAAAGTCGCACGTCGCTGTTTCGGCAATTTGGACGGATGTTGCACCTTGCACCGCAGATGTTGCACCCTGCGGATATCGATTCTTCGGACGGCCATAATTGTTGGCTCGTTTAGAGTTACGGGAGCCATAACCAGTCAAAACGAGGCCCTCTGTGATTTCTACGGCTTTGATCGCTTTCGGCCGTCAATGGATTAATTCATACCCAAAAAAGGCTATCCAAACCTCAATCGGGGCTTTGAAGTTTTTTAGCCTTCTTTTTTTCTTCAAGTGAATTTTTATGTTAAAACGGGATCACCGTGGCTAGTCTTCGATTTACCATCCCTAGAGAGTGGTGCACCATGGTACTGTTCCATTACAAATCCATGCACCCATTTCTAAAAGTCGCACAACGCTGTTTCGGCATTTTGGACGGATGTTGCACCTTTCACCGCAAATGTTGCACCCTGCACCGCAGATGTTGCACCCTGCGGATATCGATTCTTCAGACGACCATAACTATTGGCTCGTTTAGAGTTACGGGAGCCATAACCAGTCAAAACGAAGCTCTCTATGAGTTCTACGGCTTTGACCTCTTTCAGCCGTCAATGGATTGTTTCATACCCAAAAAAGGTTATCCGAACCTCAATCGGGGCTCTAAAGTTTTTTAGCCTTCTTTTTTTCGTCAAGTGAATTTTTAGGTTAAAACGGGATCACCGTGGCTGGTCTTCGATTTACCATCCCTGGAGAGTGGTGCACCATGGTACTATTCCATTTCAAATCCATGCACCCATTTCTAAAAGTTGCACGGCCCTGTTTCGGCATTTTGGACGGATTTTGCAACTTGCACCGCAGATGTTAGACCCTGCGTATATCGATTTCTCGGACGGCCATAACAATTGGCTCGTTTAGATTTACGGGAGCCAAAACCAGTCAAAACGAAGCTCTCTAGAGTTTTACGGCTTTGACCGCTTTCAGCCGTCAATGGATTGTTTCATACCCAAATAAGGCTATCCGAACCTCAATCGGGGCTCTGAAGTTTTTTAGCCTTCTTTTTTACGTCAAATGAATTTTTACGTTAAAACAGGATCACCATGACTAGTCTTCGATTTACCATCCCTTGAGAGTGGTGCACCATGGTACTGTTCCATTTAAAATCCATGCACCCATTTCTAAAAGTCGCACGGCCCTGTTTCGGCATTTTGGATGGATGTTGCACCTTGCACCGTAGATGTTGCACCCTGCGGATATCGATTATTCGGACGGCCATAACTGTTGGCTCGTTTAGAGTTACGGGAGCCATAACCAGTCAAAACAAAGCTCTCTGTGAGTTTTACGGCTTTGTCCGCTTTCAGCCGTCAATGGATTGTTTCATACCCAAAAAAGCCTAACCGAACCTCATTCGGGGCTCAGAAGTTTTTTAGCCTTCTTTTTTTCGTCAAGTGAATTTTTACGTTAAAACAGGATCACCGTGGCTGGTCTTCGATTTACCATCCCTGGAGAGTGGTGCACCATGGTATTGTTCTATTTCAAATCCATGCACCCATTTCTAAAAGTCGCATGGCGCTGTTTCGGCATTTTGGATGGATGTTGCACCTTGCACCACAAATGTTGCACCCTGCGGATATCGATTCTTCGGAAGGCCATAACTGTTGGCTCGTTTTGAGTTACGGGAGCCATTACTAGTCAAAACGAAGCTCTCTGTGAGTTCTATGGCTTTGACTGCTTCCAGCCGTCAATGGATTGTTTCATAACCAAAAAAGGCTATCCGAACCTCAATCAGGGCTCTGAAGTTTTTTAGCCTTCTCTTATTCATCAAGTGAATTTTTACGTTAAAACGGGATCACCGTGGCTGGTCTTCGATTTACAATCCCTGGAGAGTGGTGCACCATGGTTCTATTCCATTCAAAATCCATGCACCTATTTTTAAAAGTCGCACGGGGCTGTTTCGGAATTTTGGACGGATGTTGCACCTTGCACCGCAGATGTTGCACCCTGCGGATATCGATTCTTTGGACGGCCATAACTGTTGGCTCGTTTAGAGTTACGGGAGCCATGACCAGTCAAAACGAATCTCTCTGTGAGTTCTACGGTTTTGACTGCTTTCAGCCGTCAATGGATTGTTTCATACCCAAAAAAGGCTATCCGAATCTCAATCGGAGCTCTGAAGTTTTTTAGCCTACTTTTTTTCGCCAAGTGAATTTTTACGTTAAAACGGGATCACCGTGGCTGGTCTTCGATTTACCATCCCTGGAGAGTGGTGCACCATGGTACTGTTCCATTTCAAATCCATGCACCCATTTCTAAAAGTCGCACAGTGCTGTTTCGGTATTTTGGAAGGATGTTGCACCTCGCACCGCAGATGTTGCACCCTGCGGATATCGATTCTTCGGACGGCCATAACTGTTGGCTCGTTTAGAGATACAAGAGCCATAACCAGTCAAAACGAAGCTCTCTGTGAGTTCTACGGCTTTGACCGCTTTCAGCCGTCATTGGATTATTTCATACCCAAAAAAAGCTATCCGAAACTCAATCATGGCTCTGATGTTTTTTAGCCTTCTTTTATTCGTCAAGTGAATTTTTACGTTAAAACGGGATCACCGTGGCTGGTCTTCGATTTACCTCCCCTGGGGAGTGGTGCACCATGGTACTGTTCCATTCCAAATCCATGCACCCATTTCTAAAAGTCGCACGGCGCTGTTTTGGCATTTTGGATGGATGTTGCACCTTGCACCGCAGATGTTGCACCCTGCGGATATCGATTCTTCGGACGGCCATAACTGTTGGCTCATTCAAAATGACGGGAGTCATAACCAGTCAAAACGAAGCTCTCTGTGAGTTCTACGGCTTTGATAGCTTTCAGCCGTCAATGGATTGTTTCATACCCAAAAAAGGCTATCCGAACCTCAATCGGAGCTCTGAAGTTTTTTAGCCTTCTTATTTTCATCAAGTAAATTTTTACGTTAAAACATGATTACCGTGGCTGGTCTTCGATTTACCATCCCTGGAGAGTGGTGCACCATGGTACTGTTCCATTTCAAATCCATGCACCCATTTCTAAAAATCGCCCGGCCCTGTTTTGGCATTTTGGATGGATGTTGCACCTTGCACCGCAGATGTTGCACCTTGCACCGCAGATGTTGCACCCTGCGGATATGGATTCTTCGGACTGTCATAACTGTTGGCTCGTTTAGAGTTACGGGAGCCATAACTAGTCAAAATGAAGCTCTCTGTGAGTTCTACGGCTTTAACCGCTTTCAGCTGTCAATGGATTGTTTCGTACCCAAAAAAAACTATCCGAACCTCATTCGGGGCTCTGAAGTTTTTTAGCCTTCTTTTTTCCGTCAAGTGAATTTTTACGTTTAAACGGGATCACCGTGGCTGGTGTTCGATTTACCATCCCTGGAGAGTGGTTCACCATGGTACTGTTCCATTTCAAATCCATGCACCCATTTCTAAAAGTCGCACGGCGCTGTTTCGGCATTTTGGACGGATGTTTCTCCTTGCACCGCAGAAGTTGCACCCTGCAGATATCGATTCTTTGGACGGCCATAACAGTTGGCTCGTTTAGAGTTACGGAAGTCATAACCAGTCAAAACGAATCTCTCTGTGAGTTCTACGGCTTTGACCGCTTTCAGCCGTTAATGGATTGTTTCATACCCAAAAAAGGCTATCCGAACCTCAATCGGGGCTCTGAAGTTTTTTAGCCATCTTTTTTTCGTCAAGTGAATTTTTAAGTTAAAACGGGATCACCGTGGCTGGTCTTCGATTTACCATCCCTGGAGAGTGGTGCACCATGGTACTGTTCAATTTCAAATCCATGCACCCATTTCTAAAATTCGCAAGGCGCTGTTTCGGCATTTTGGACGGATGTTGCACCTTGCACCACGGATGTTGCACCCTACCGATATCGATTCTTCGGACGGCCATAACTGTTGTCTCGTTTAGAGTTACGGGAGCCATAACCAGTCAAAACGATGCTCTCTGTGAGTTCTACAGCTTTGACCGCTTTCAGCCGTCAATGGATTGTTTCATACCCAAATAAGGCTATCGGAACCTCAATCGGGGCTCTGAAGTTTTTTAGCCTTCTTTTTTACGTCAAATGAATTTTTACGTTAAAACAGGATCACCATGACTAGTCTTCGATTTACCATCCCTGGAGAGTGGTGCACCATGGTACTGTTCCATTTCAAATCCATGCACCCATTTCTAAAAGTCGCACGTCGCTGTTTCGGCAATTTGGACGGATGTTGCACCTTGCACCGCGGATGTTGCACCCTACGGATATCGATTCTTCGGACGACCATAATTGTTGGCTCGTTTAGAGTTACGGGAGCCATAACCAGTCAAAACGAGGCCCTCTGTGATTTCTACGGCTTTGATCGCTTTCAGCCGTCAATGGATTGATTCATACCCAAAAAAGGCTATCCAAACCTCAATCGGGGCTCTGAAGTTTTTTAGCCTTCTTTTTTCTTCAAGTGAATTTTTACGTTAAAACGGGATCACTGTGGCTAGTCTTCGATTTACCATCCCTAGAAAGTGGTGCACCATGGTACTGTTCCATTTCAAATCCATGCACTCATTTCTAAAAGTCGCACGGCGCTGTTTCGGCATTTTGGACGGATGTTGCACCTTTCACCGCAGATGTTGCACCCTGCACCGTAGATGTTGCACCCTGCGGATATCGATTCTTCAGACGACCATAACTATTGGCTCGTTTAGAGTTACGGGAGCCATAACCAGTCAAAACGAAGCTCTCTATGAGTGCTACGGCTTTGACCTCTTTCAGCCGTCAATGGATTGTTTCATACCCAAAAAAGGCTATCCGAACCTCAATCGGGGCTCTGAAGTTTTTTAGCCTTCTTTTTTTCGTCAAGTGAATTTTTATGTTAAAACGGGATCACCATGGCTGGTCTTCGATTTAGCATCCTTGGAGAGTGGTGCACCATGGTAGTGTTCCATTTCAAATCCATGCACCCATTTCTAAAAGTTGCACGGCCCAGTTTCGGCATTTTGGACGGATTTTGCACCTTGCACCGCAGATGTTAGACCCTGCGTATATCGATTTCTCGGACGGCTATAATAATTGGCTCATTTAGATTTACGGGAGCCATAACCAGTCAAAACGAAGCTCTCTTTGAGTTTTACGGCTTTGACCGCTTTCAGCCATCAATGGATTATTTCATACCCAAAAAAGCATATCCGAACCTCAATCGGAGCTCTAAGTTTTTTTGCCTTCTTTTTTACGTCAAGTTAATTATTACGTTAAAACGGGATCACCATGGCTGGTCCACGATTTACCATCCTTGGAGAGTGTTGCACCATGGTACTGTTCTATTTAAAATCCATGCACCCATTTCTAAAAGTCGCACGGCCCTGTTTCGGCATTTTGGATGGATGTTGCACCTTGCACCGCAAATGTTGCACCCTGCGGATATTGATTATTCGGACGGCCATAACTGTTGGCTCGTTTAGAGTTACGGGAGTCATAACCAGTCAGAACAAAGCTCTCTATGAGTTTTACGGCTTTGACCACTTTCAGCCGTCAATGGATTGTTTCGTACCCAAAAAAGCCTAACCGAACCTCATTCGGGGCTCTGAAGTTTTTTGGCCTTCTTTTTTTCGTCAAGTGAATTTTTACGTTAAAACAGGATCACCGTGGCTGGTCTTCGATTTACCATCCCTAGAGAGTGGTGCACCATGGTACTGTTCCATTTCAAATCCATGCATCCATTTCTAAAAGTCGCACGGCGCTGTTTCGGCATTTTGGACGGATGTTGCACCTTGCACGACAGATGTTGCACCCTACGGATATCGATTCTTCGGACGGCCATAACTGTTGGCTCGTTTAGATTTACGGGAGCCATAACCAGTCAAAACGAAGCACTCTGTGAGTTCTACGGCTTTGACCGCTTTCAGTCGTCAATGGATTGTTTCATACCCAAAAAAGGCTATCCGAACCTCAATCGGGGCTTTGAAGTTTTTTAGCCATCTTTTTTTCGTCAAGTGAATTTTTAGGTTAAAACAGGATCACTGTGGCTGGTTTCGATTTACCATCCCTGGAGAGTGGTGCACCATGGTACTGTTCCATTTCAAATCCATGCACCCATTTCTAAAAGTCGCACGGCCCTGTTCGGCATTTTGGACGGATTTTGCACCTTGCACCGTAGATGTTGCACCCTGCGGATATCGATTCTTCGGACGACCATAAATGTTGGCTCATTTAGAGTTACGGGAGCCATAACCGGTCAAAACGAAGCTCTCTGTGAGTTCTACGGCTTTGACCGCTTTCAGCCGTCTATGGATTGTTTCATACCCAAAAAAGGCTACCCGAACCTCAATCGGGGCTCTAAAGTTTTTTAGCCTTCTTTTTTACGTCAAGTAAATTTTTACGTTAAAACGGGATCACCGTGGATGGTCTTCGATTTACCATCCCTGGAGAGTGGTGCACCATGCTACTGTTCCATTTCAAATCCATGCACCCATTTCTAAAAATCGCACGACGCTGTTTCGGCATTTTGGACGGATGTTGCACCTTGCACCGCAGATGTTGCACCCTATGGATATCGATTCTTCGGACGGCCATAACTGTTGGCTCGTTTAGAGTTACGGGAGCCATAACCAGTCAAAACGAAGCTCTCTGTGAGTTCTAAGGCTTTGACCACTTTCAGCCATCAATGAATTGTTTCATACCCAAAAAACGCTATCCGAAACTCAATCGGGGATCTGAAGTTTTTTAGCCTTCTTTTATTCGTGAATTGAATTTTTACGTTAAAACTGGATCACCGTGGCTGGTCTTCGATTTACCATCCCTCGAGAGTGGTGCATCATGGTACTGTTCCATTCAACTTCCATGCACCCATTTCTAAAAGTCGCACGGCGCTGTTTCGGCATTTTGGATGGATGTTGCACCTTACACCGCAGATGTTGCACCCTACGGATATCGATTCTTCGGACGGCCATAACTGTTGGCTCGTTTAGAGTTACGGAAGTCATAACCAGTCACAACGAAGCTCTCTGTGATTTCTATGGCTTTGATAGCTTTCAGCCGTCAATGGATTGTTTCATACCCAAAAAAGGCTTTCCGAACCTCAATCGCGGTTCGGAAGGATTTTAGCCTTCTTTTTTCCGTCAAGTAAATTTTTACGTTAAAACGGGATCACCGTGGCTGGTCTTCGATTTACCATCCCTGCAGAGTGGTGCACCATGGTACTATTCCATTTCAAATCCATTCACACATTTCTAAAAGTCGCACGGCCCTGTTTCTGCATTTTGGATGGATTTTGCACCTTGCACTACAGATGTTGCACCATGCGGATATCGATTCTTCGGACGGTCATAACTGTTGGCTCGTTTAGAGTTACGGGAGCCATAACCAGTCAAAACGAAGCTCTTTGTGAGATCTATGGCTTTGCCGCTTTCAGCCGTCAACGGATTGTTTCATATTAAAAAAAGCCTATCCGAACCTCATTCGGGGCTCTGAAGTTTTTTAGCCTTCTTTTTTTCGTCAAGTGAATTTTTACGATTAAACGGGATCACCGTGGCTGGCCTTCGATTTACCATCCCTGTAGAGTGGTGCACCATTGTATTGTTCCATTCCTAATCCATGCACCCATTTCTAAAAGTCGCACGGCGCTGTTTTGGCATTTTGGATGTATGTTGCACCTTGCACCGCAGAAGTTTCACCCTGCGGATATTGATTCTTCGGACGGCCATAACTGTTGGCTCATTCAAAATTACGGGAGTCATAACTAGTCAAAATGAAGCTCTCTGTGAGTTCTGCGACTTTGATAGCTTTCAGCCGTCAATGGATTGTTTCATACCCAAAAAAGGCTATCCGAACCTCAATCGGAGCTCTGAAGTTTTTTAGCCTTCTTATTTTCGTCAAGTAAATTTTTACGTTAAAACGTGATTACCGTGGCTGGTCTTCGATTTACCATCCCTGGAGAGTGGTGCACCATGGTACTGTTCCATTTCAAATCCATGCACCCATTTCTAAAAATCGCACGGCCCTGTTTCGGCATTTTGGATGGATGCTGCAACTTGCACCGCAGATGTTGCACCCTGCGGATATCGATTCTTCGGACGGTCATAACTGTTGGCTCGTTTAGAGTTACGGAAGCCATAACTAGTCATAACGAAGCTCTCTGTGAGTTCTATGGCTTTGACCGCTTTCAGCCGTCAATGGATTTTTTCATACCCAAAAAAGCCTATCCGAACCTCATTCGGGGCTCTGAAGTTTTTTAGCCTTCTTTTTTTCGTCAAGTGAATTTTTACGTTTTAACGGGATCACCATGGCTGGTGTTCGATTTACCATCCCTGGAGAGTGGTTCACCATGGTACTGTTCCATTTCAAATCCATGCACCCATTTCTAAAAGTCGCACGGCGCTGTTTCGGCATTTTGGATGGATGTTTCACCTTGCACCGCAGATGTTGCACCCTGCGGATATCGATTCTTCGGACGGCCATAACTGTTGGCTCGTTTAGAGTTACGAGATCCATAACCAGTCAAAATGAATCTCTTTGTGAGTTCTACGGCTTTGACCACTTTCAGCCGTCAATGGATTGTATCATACCCAAAAAAGGTTATCCGAACCTCAATCGGGGCTCTGAAGTTTTTTAGCCTTCTTTTTTTCATCAAGTGAATTTTTAGGTTAAAACGGGATCACCGTGACTGGTCTTCGATTTACCATCCCTGGAGAGTGGTGCACCATGGTACTGTTGAATTTCAAATCCATGCACCCATTTCTAAAAATCGCAAGGCGCTGTTTCGGCATTTTTGACGGATGTTGCACCTTGCACCACGGATGGTGCACCCTACGGATATCGATTCTTCGGACGGCCATAACTGTTGGCTCTTTTAGAGTTATGGGAGCCATAACCAGTCAAAACGAAGCTCTCTGTGAGGTCTACGGCTTTGACTGCTTTCAGCCGTCAATGGATTGTTTCATACCCAATTAAGGCTATCCGAACCTCAATCGGGGCTTTGAAGTTTTTTAGCCTTGTTTTTACGTCAAATGAATTTTTACGTTAAAACAGGATCACCATGGCTAGTCTTCGATTTGCCATCCTGGAGAGTGGTGCACCATGGTACTTTTCCATTTCAAATCCATGCACCCATTTCTAAAAGTCGCACGTCGCTGTTTCGACAATTTGGACGGATGTTGCACCTAGCACCGCAGATGTTGCACCCTGCGGATATCGATTCTTCGGACGGCCATAATTGTTGGCTCGTTTAGAGTTACGGGAGCCATAACCAGTCAAAGCGAGGCCCTTTGTGAGTTCTACGGCTTTGACTGCTTTCAGCCGTCAATGGATTGATTCATACCCAAAAAAGGCTATCCAAACTTGTTAACACCTGTTTTTCACGACTTAGCGACTTACGACTTAACTAGTTAAAGCGACAGCGACCTAACAAGTTAAAGCAGCAGCAAGATAACTCCAGAAAGCGACCTAGCCGATAAACGGCCTAAGCGACCTAGCAGATAAACGACCTAAGCGACCTAGCAGATAAACGACCTAAGCAACCTAGCAGATAAACAACCTAGCGAGCTACGAGCCTCATATCCTTATGTCGCTTGGTTATAGGTCGAACCCGCACTAGATCGCTGCTACTCCTCAGCCCAGCCTAGGTCGCTCCACTTGATGCCTCGACATGTTTAAGTCACCTACCATTCTCCCATAGGTCACTACGACCTACTAACCCCCACAGACTGACCAAGTGCAACCATGGTGAGTCGTAACTCGTGTCCTCTAGATTGTTCGTGACCTACGACCTACTCTTAGGTCGTTCGCGACCTACGACTTAGCCCAGAAATTCTCTATAAATACCGCACCTGCTCCAACTAAGAGGGGACTTTTCCGGACTTAAAAGTGCCGAAGCTCTGCTGCATTCACGACTCCTACAACACTTCTACTACCAAGAACATTCCGAATGATCAACTACATTCAAGATGAATTCAAGAATCTCTTTTGGATTGTAGTGCTAATTACTTGTATCGATTGTTGAATAATCAAAGGAATTCTTGTAAAGCTTGTAATCGAACTTGTGATAAAGAAGATGAAGTGGACGTAGGCTTGATTTTGAGCCGAACCACTATAAAACTGCTGTCTCTTTACTTTTATGCTATTCTCTGCTTATTTTTAGTTCCCGTACCAACGGGTGGTGCTTTCACTTTACTAATACTCACACCGGGGTGTTAGCGTTTGATTTTTACGTTAACATCTTTGGTGCTTTCACTGAGAATTGAACTCAGGAGTGTTCTCACCATTGCTTCACAAAGATTTGTTGAAAGAATCTCTTTAAAAACCAGAAGTCTATCTGAAATCATGGCTCCTGGAAGAAAGAGTAGATCTACGAGATCCGGAGATGCTTATGACAAGGCTGCCTCTTCTCCAGCGCCAAATCAGCCGACTCCTACTGTTGGGGTCACAAGGGCCAAACTTGATGATGTCGTATCTGGGTTATACCAACAAATGGAAGCTCAGAATGCTTTGATGATGGACAGGTTAAACGCTCTGCTTGGGGCTAACCAACAACCAGAAAATCATGAACCAACCTTTGCTGAAGATGCTCATAACTCCCAAGAGAAAAGTATTCCTCCAAGGGCAGCTGGCATCGCCGAAGGGGCACCTCCCCAAGTTGGAGGTTCAAGGCCGCAACCACCTCTTCGCGAACGTTTGTTCAGGCAAACTTCCAAAAAAGTGGCTGACGTCTGCCCGGCAAGGCCTCTGAACGACGAGGAATACCTATTACAAATGGTTCGCCAAGTTATGAAAGAAAGTATGCAAAGGAATGAAGATGAAAATGACTGGGGATTTGCTCCAAGTAAGACTCTGTTTACCGAAAGAATTCTAAAAGCTGAATTTCCAAAGAAGTTTGTTCCTCCTACTATCCCAGCCTATCGGGGGACAAGCGACCCAAATCAGTTCTTGTACAAATACGACTGGCATATGACAAATGCTAGGGCAACAGATGAGATTAAATGCAGATATTTTCCTGTCTATTTGGAGGGAGTGGCTCTACTTTGGTTCACAAAGCTACCGGTTCGATCTGTGGATCAATTCTCTGACTTAACTCGTAAATTCAAGGACCAATTCAGATTGTATGCTTCAAAAGCTAAGGACATAATGTCATTGTCCAGCCTTGAACAAGCTCCTGGGGAATCTATCAAATCTTTCTTGAACCGCTTCAACATAGCCTTGGCTGAAGTGGATAATGCTGAGCCTCGAATGATTCTAACTTACTTGATGCGAGCCATCAATAAGACAAGTGAGTTTGGAAAATGGTTGAAGATGAAGGAACCAAATTCACTTGAGAAATTTTATAAGAAGGCTGACGAATTTATGCGTCTGGAGAATCTCCCTGCACCAGCAAAGGTGGTTGTGGCTGAGATTCAAAACAACAATGTGGCTCAAGCTTGTAATAAGAAAGAATCTGACAGTTAGAAGAGGAAAAACGACAGTAGAAAAGGACAGAAAGATATGAAGAAACCTCGTTACTTTAAGCCTTCAGGCTTACTCCTCTAACTGATACTCCAGAAAATATCTTCTTTGCTACCAAGGATGCCGTCGAGTTCCCTGAGCCACCTAAGATTAAGCTCGGAAAAATTTTTGTGCCTAATGGAAGGTTCTGTCGATTCCACAACCAACCAGGCCATGACACCAACGAATCTCGCCATCTAAAAAACATGATTGAAGAGCTGTTGAGGGAGAATAAACTGCAACAGTATGTCAAGAAAAATAGAGGTGATCCGGCCTCATCCACTCAGGGGCAGCGACTTCCTGCTCGTCAACCTGGCTCAGGTGAAAAGGCTGTGGTGTAGGAATCAGAAAGGCCTGTTATCAATGTAATCACAGGGGGTCCTCACCCAGCAGGCAGAAGTTGGGGAGAAATGGAGAGGTATGCTCATGCTCTGAAGCATGCCCCGAAAGAAGAAATTGTCTTTGTTTTGGAAGATACCGTGCCTTTAAAACAGCAAAGAACTTGTCACGATGACATCATATTCAGAGTTAGAGATTCTGTGGGAATTGAAGCTCCCACCATGGATCCTTTGGTAATAACTGCCGGTATCGGACCAGCTATTGTGATAAGAGTGCTTGTTGATTGTGGCGCTTCTTGTAATATCCTCTTCAAAAAGACCTTTGATCAAATGAAAATTCCGATAGCTGATGTTCAAGCTTCTTCGCAAAAAATTGTTGGGTTCACTGGGGAACCAAAATAGCCTATCGGAACTGTCGATTTATATGTAGAACTTGGTGGAGGGGAAAGAAAAGTGGTCCGTAAGAAAACTTTTGTTATTGTTGATGAATTTTCTACTTATAACGCCTTCTTGGGACGACCAACTCTTGCTGCATTCAAAGCTATTCTCGCCCCGTGGTGCCTGACTATGAAATTCCCCACTAATAACGGCGTTGGTGTTCTGAAAGGGGACCGGAATGCTGGGCGGGAATGTTATCTTATAGAGTTGCGATAGGCGAAGAAGAGAGAGATGGGAAAGGGTGCGACAACTCCGCTCCGCATCAAAGAACCCACCTTGTAGCAAGTACGGGGTGGACCCTGCACTGGTGAACATAGTGGTGCACGAAAAGAAATTGATCCCAGAAAGACCAGTGTAGGGGGGAATAGAGTGGTGCTAGTAGAAGTAACGGTGCCAATACCTGTTGACCAGAAAGATCCAAACAAGGTGGTAAATGTGGGTTCACAACTCAGTGTGACAGTTCAGAATATGCTAATATCATTCTTGAAAGCAAACCTAGATGTATTCGCTTGGAGTCATGCTGACATGATCGGAATATCTCCAGAAATCGCAGTACATGCCTTAAATATCGATCCAAAATTCACACCTGTAAAGCAGAAAAGAAGAACCCAGGGTCCTGAAAGATCAACAGCATTGAAAGAAGAAGTAGATCGACTCATGGAGAATGGCTTCATCAGAGAATCTACTTATCCAAATTGGGTTTCTAATCCGGTGTTGGTTAAAAAAGCAAATGGAAAGTGGAGAGTATGCATCGAATTGATCAATTGGTAGATGGAACAGCCGGGCACGAATTAGTGTCTTTTATGGATGCTTACTAAGGATACAATCAAATCATGATGCATGAGCCAGATCAGGAGGACACGAGCTTCATCACTGATGTCGGTCTTTACTGCTATAAAGTCATGCCCTTTCGACTAAAGAACGCGGGGGCAACTTATCAGAGACTCGTTAATGCCATGTTCAAGCCTCAAATTGGCAAGACTATGGAAGTGTATGTTGATGATATGTTAGTGAAATCAAAGAAGGCAGTAGACCACATGGATCATCTGGCAGAAATGTTCACAATCCTCCAAAAGTATGGGATGAAGCTGAATCCTCTGAAATGTTCATTCGGGGTTGAGTCCGGAAAATTCTTAGGTTTCATTGTGAGTGCTAGGGGCATTGAAGCTAATCCAGCTCAGATCACGGCCCTAAGGGAGGTCAAACCCCCTAGAACAAAGAAGGAACCACAAAGCCTCAATGGGAAAGTCGCTGCTTTGAGTCGATTTATTTCTAAAGCCATAGATAAATGCATTCCCTTCTTTGATGCTCTGAAGAAAGGAAAGAAGAATTTCGAATGGACTCCTGAGTGTCACAAAGCTTTTGATGAGCTGATTCATCATATGGAAACGCCTCCAATACTTTATAAGCCCAACAATGGTGAAGATCTATTCATATACTTAGCAGTTTCATCTCATGCTCTCAGTGCAGCGTTGGTACGAGAAGACGCAAAAGTTTAGCGTCCAGTTTATTACATCAGCAAAAGGTTCGCTGGGGCAGAGATGAATTATTCAAAGTTAGAAAAACTCGCCTATTATCTATTGATCGCGTCCAGAAAGTTGAGGCCATACTTCCAGGCTCATCCTATTAAAGTCCTCACTGATCAACCTCTAAAGCAAGTCCTATTCTGCCCTGAAACTTCGGGTCGTCTTCTGAAATAGAATATTGAACTCAGTCAATACGATATCACCTATCTTCCCCGAAGAGCAATCAATGGACAAACTTTAGCAGATTTCATTGCACAATGCACAGATAAAGGTGGCAGTGAGGAAGAGGTAACTGAAGACATTCCAATCCGATGGAAATTATATGTTGATGGTGCAAGAAATGACTACTGTTTCGGAGCTGGGGTTGTGCTTGAAACCCCCGAAGGGCGATCATTGTGTTATGCATTGAGATTAGAATTTCCTTCAACAAATAATGAAGCTGAATACGAAGCTCTTATTGCCGGTCTGAGGATTGCTAAAGAGCTGAACATCAAAGTAATGCAGATCTTCAGTGACTCCCAACTAATTGTATGCCCAGTCAAGAAAGAGTTTCAAACTAAAGGAGGAAATCTGCCTGCTTACCTATCAAAAGCCTATGAACTTCTCGATGATTTTGACCATTATACAATAAACCATATACCCCGAGAAGAAAACATGAAGGCAGATTCTCTCGCGAAATACTCAAGCTCTGGCGAAGCACGATTATTGGGATTGGTCCCTGTAGAAGTCTTAACAGCTCCAAGTATTGATGAGATGGATGTTGACTGGATCATGGCTGTATCACAAGAACATGAGTCATGGATGGCCCCGATCAAGGAATATCTACTCAACGGCTCTTTGCCAGAAAACTCAAAAGAACGCCAGAAGCTGCTAAGAAAAGCCCCGAGATATGTAATCCAAGGCGACCATCTGTACAGACATGGATTCTCGATGCCATTACTCCGATGTGTAACCAAAGAAGAGGCTAAGACAATTTTGGCTGAGGTGCACGGAGGAGAGTGTGGGGATCATTCAGGTGGCCAAACTCTTGCAAAGAAAATTCTCCGTTATGGGTATTTTTGGCCGGATATTAACCGAGATGCTGCTAGCTATTCCCGAAAGTGTGACAGATGTCAGAGATTTGCAAAAATCCCAAGAGCACCATCCACCGTGCTAACACAGATGGTCAGTCCATGGCCATTCGCCATTTGGGGGATAGATCTCATTGGGCCTATGCCAATTGCCAGATCCGGAATCAAATATTCTATTGTCGCTGTTGATTATTTCACTAAATGGGCTGAAGCTGAACCATTGGCTACTATTACCTCTAAAATGATGATAAATTTTGTGACTAAAAATATCATTTGCAGGTATGGTGTGCCTCAGAAGATAATCACAGACAATGGTACCCAATTCGAAAGCGAAGAATTCCAGGAATTTTGCAGGCGATTCAAGATCCGAAAAAGCTTCTCAGCAGTGGCTCATCCGTAGGCAAACGGGCAAGTGGAAGCAGTGAACAAAATCATCAAATCAACCATCAAAAAGCAACTGGAAAAAGCAAAAGATGGTTGGGTTGATAAGCTGCCACTAGCACTATGGGCATATAGGACTACCCACAAAACTACGACTGGGCACACTCCATTCTCATTGGCATATGGATCAGAAGCAATGATTCCAGTGGAAATAGAGGTCCCCTCACACAGGAGAATTCATTCAACCAAGCTGAAAATGAAAAGCTGCAACTTGAAGCACTTGATTTGCTTGATGAAAGAAGGAAAGAAGCTGAACTCAGAGTTGCAGCTCAACAACAAAGGATAGCCAGGCACTTTAATTCTAAAGTTCGTCAACGCAGCTTTGAAATTGGGGATCTAGTCTTGAAAAGGATCATGACAGCAACAGGAGTGTTTGGGCCAAACTGGGAAGGGCCGTATGTCATAGGCCAAAAACTTCTTGATGGCACTTTCAAACTCACAACTATCGAAGGAGATCCAATACCGAGAGCCTGAAACAACAATCACTTGTGTCCATATTTTACTTAAAAGCTATGCTTAAATTTGTAAAATAATTCTGGATGTATCATGCTTGTATTGTAAGCCATTGTAAAATCAGTGTGACTCAGCAATAAGAACTATAAAGTGGATGTAGGCCCAATTCTTGGCCGAACCACTATAAATCTTGTGTCTTTTACTGCTTTAAAATGCCTGTATCATTTCTATCTGCAAATATCTTAAATATGTTGCTAAAATGTCAATTTAATAATGCAGGAAATCAAAGCAAATCTTACCTATTCAAAACGTCACAAACACAAGCGGTTCCATAAATCACTCAACAAACAAATGTCAAGCCACAAAAGTTCCAGATTCAATTCCTACATAAGAAGTACTTCTCACAAACAGTTGGAGATTCCACCGAAGGGGCACCTTCCCAAAGTAAAGGTTCCAGGCCCTTGCTAATTGATTGAGATCGTTTGTGCAAACAAACATCCGATTAAGTAGTTTGCGTCTGCCCCGTGGATTCACTTAAAAAAGAAGTGCACTTCTCTGGAAGAATCAAACAACCTGCAAAAGGAAGGAACATGTATTCAAAAGTGATAACAAGGGATCGCTGAGGAACAGATGATGAAAAGATATTGGCAAGCGGAAAAAACAGCCAAAAAGGAATCTTGTCTCTCAACCAATAAGGTTAATGGAACCACCGGAGGGGCACCTTCCAAAAGTGAAGGCACCGGGCCCTTGTTGCTTAATTGTGATCGTTTGTGCAAACGAACATCCAGTTAGGTGGCTTGCGTCCGCCCCATGGAACCACTTAACTGTGAGACGCAACCTTCCTGGCACACAAAATAAAGCCCTCCAACGAGGCACGCCGTAAAATGAATTGTTTTTCTCAACCAATAAGGTTAATGGAACCACCGGAGGGGCACCTTCCCAAAGGAAGACACCGGGCCCTTGCTAGTTAATTGCGATCATTTGTGCACGAACATCCAATTAAGTAGCTTGCGTCCGCCCCGTGGATCCATTTGACTGTGGGAAATAACTTTCAGGCAAACAAATAAAACCCTCTTCAGAGGTACTCTTCTACTCTCATGGGAACGATCTTCCCCAAAAAGTTGAAGTGCAAAATAAAGCCCTCCAACGAGGCACGCTGTAAAATGAAATGTTTTTCTCAACCAATAAGGTTAATGGAACCACCGGAGGGGCACCTTCCCAAAGGAAGGCACCGAGCCCTTGCTGCTTAATTATGATCGTCTGTGCAAACAAACATCCAATTAAGCGGCTTGCGTCCGCCCCGTGGATCCATTTAACTGTGAGAAACAACTTTCAGGCAAAACAAAAGCCCTCATCGGAGGCACCAGCCCTCTTCGGAGGCACAACTCTTCGGAGGAGCCCTCTTCGGAGGCAAAAGACCTCTAACGAGGCAAAAGCCCTCTTCGGAGGCACAAGCCCTCTTCGGAGGCACAACTCTTCGAAGGAGCCCTCTTCGAAGGCAAAAGACCTCTAACGAGGCAAACGCCCTCTTCGGAGGCACAAGCCCTATTCAAAGGAACAACTCTTCGGAGGAGCCCTCTTCGGAGGCAAAAGACCTCTAACGAGGCAAAAGCCCTCTAACGAGGCACAAGCCCTCTCCCGAGGCACAACTCTTCAGAGGGGTCCTCTCCCGAGGCACAACAAAAAAAGCCCTCTCCCGAGGCACAAGCCCTCTTCGGAGGCACACTCCTACCCTCAACGGTGAAATGCTAAACAAAGCCCTCTAAAGAGGCACGTCCAAAAGAATAAAAGTTCTTTTCAGAAGCCCGCTTCATTACAAAGAGCAATCCACTTCTCAAAAAACAAAAGTGGCCATCTCTGAAAGTTGAAGTGTGTTAACTCTTTCTGAAAAGGAAAGAAAAAGAAGAAAACTTCTCCAATACAAGGCACATTCCGATAAAGCAGAATAATATTTCCTCAAAATGGAAGAATTATTCTCCAAGTCGACAATATAAGCCTTTTCAAAAAGGAAATGAATTGCAATAAGCTGTGGTATGGGGGCAATATAATACAACTACATTAATGAAAACAATGCTCAAGCAACATACCACGAGCTCATTGCAATATCATACAAAGAAAGTAAAGAAATTTGTGCAAAAACAAGGAATAAATGCATTCACAAATACTGACAAGAAATTGTACAAGTAAAAATAGCCATTTTATTCCATACTATAAAATTGTTTACACATGCGCAGGTTTCAAAAAAAGCGGGGGCCGGTACCCGCACAATCCCCGGTCGATACAAGTCTTTAAACAAAAGGCAAAATAGCAAAACAAGAAAGATAGACCCACACTCATTTATTCTTCCTCCCGCCGCCTTTGGAGCCTGCACCTGGTTTAATGACTAACTTCGCAGGCTGGCTTGGACGAGTCGTGGAAGAAGGAGAAAGAGGTGCAACTGGCTCTTCTTCTGCTTTCTCATCATCAGCGGGAGCGTCTTTCTTTTTCTTTAAAATGTTGCGCTTCCCCTTCTTTTTTGAAGAAGACTCGCTGCCCGGAGTAATAAGTTCAGATAGCTTTGTGTCGTCAGCATAAGATTTCTCCGTGGACCTCTCGCCCTCTTCAAGTTCTTCTGCCTTATGCTCTTGCGAAGCGGTCATATCATCCAAGTCTTGGAGAGCTTCTATTTTTTCTTCTTGCGAACCCGGTTGAGAAGCAGAAGGAGTAACTTGAAGAGGTAGAGGAGGAGCAGTTGGGGGAGTCGAAGCCTATGCAGCGCTTGTCGTTTTTGCTACAGAAGAAGAAAAGTTAAAAACATCAGTATTTCCGCAAAGAGAGGAGATGGTGGCACATCAAGGCTTAAGTAATAGGCAAAAATTTCATCAAGCTAAGGTAAAGCAAACGAGCAGTCCACTTGAGCCAGATCGGAATTGAAGTTACCTGGAGAGCTTGATTTTATCATCTCGATTTCATAATCTCATAATCGTGGGCTTCAGTGCTTTCTTGAGCCTCTTCTTCAGTAAGAGCAGTTGGGGGCTCGGTAATTGCGGTTTCAATTTCGGCTTTTGCAGGAGGTGGAGAATGAGAACTGGAGCCAATGGTATCAGGGTCGATCGAAGCCGAAGGACGAGCGGGGTCGGTTAAAGGCGCCTTCTCCAAACGCTCTCCTCATGCTGCTTTGGCTCGCTCCCTGGCAAGCTGTTCTTTCCCTCTAGCAAGGGCAGCACGACCATCGTCATCCAAGTGACAAGCTTCCAGGTCCTCCTCCGCATAGCCTGTATCTTTATACATGTCAATTATTGCCTCCCACACTTCGGCCAGAGTAATTTCATATTTCGGGCCCAAGAACGAAAGACTTCCGCGTCCCAAGACACTGAGAACGTAAAACTCAAAAAGAGTGGAGCTGATGGTGGCCTTGGTGGTTTCATGCGATTCCTCAGCAGCCGCTTTTCCAGCCATGGCATCATCACGCTCCTTTTCTACTTTTGAAAGTCGAGCTTTTAACGTTGCAATCTCCAGGTCTTGGGAGTTAACTTTTTCCCGCAACTGAACGGTATCCTTGCGGTATTTTTCAACAACATGCTGTTCCGCCTCAAGTTTAATCTCGGCATCCCTTTGAGCAGCATGCGCATCTCTCACTTGCTTCTGAAAAACCTCTTCCTTTTGAGAATGCGAAGCGGAAGAGGTAGCAAGGTCCTCCTCAAGTTTCTTAACTTCAGACTCAAGTCTCTCGTTTTCATCGGCGATGCTCTTCATTTCTGCATCATGTTGCTCAAGAACTTTCTTCCACTCCGACTTGTCATTTTCCATCATTAGCATAGCCTCAAAATTTAGGCGGTTGATTCTTTGAAGCTCATCGACAAGTTTTTGCCATCCAGACATTCTCTCAATGTCAAGTTTAACGGCGTCAAGATTTCTCAACATAGCTTGTTTGTCGATGGGAACCAAATCAAGATCAAAACGCACTCCTTTTAAGCACTAGTGTGGAAATCGACTTTGAAGAGCAGTCGGAGAATTTTCAACTTGATATGATGGCCTGTTGAGGATCGTCTGAATATCGGTTCTTTTGAGGGCAGGAGAGCTGGAAAGGGTTTCAAAAGAGAGGGGAGCAGCGGGCTTTTCAGAAATTGTAGACGCAGGCCTTTCGCTAAGTTGGGCCCGCTTGCTTGGGTCCTCAACTATACGACTCTTCCCTCTATCGTCGTGAGATTTTCTTTTGTGGGAATCATCGTCTTTCTGGGAAGAGTCATAACGCTCATCTTTTCTCCCGTAGCGCTCCTCATGGGCCCTCCTTTCTTGAGCTTTTCTGGCCGCTCTTTCTTCGTCGGTCTCCCTAGAAGCAGAGAAATGGCGCTTGGGATCATAGTAGTAGTCACGCTTTCCGTAGCGCATAAAATCGTCATAATACGAGCCACTTCGTCCCATTGGAGAATCTGAAAATGAAAAAGAGATAGAATTTAGAAATCTCCAGGAAAAGGAAGTTAAGTGCGAGTAACTGCTAAAAATCCTAAGTGTGTATGGCGTGCAAACTACGCGCGTCAAGCTACAAACCACTCTTCAGTCTAGGAGTGATGTCAGCTTTTACGATAGGGGTCAACTCTTGGGTTGACGGAAGTGATCGCAAGATAGATGTTGCCTCAACTGATGGAGAAACAAGCTTAGGAGCGGTGATATCATCTTTGAAAAGCTCTTGAGAAGTCACCATAAAATCGCTTAACTCCCCGAAGATGTCATCACCATTATGCCCAGCCGAGTGAGTCACACCAGCGGCTCCTTCTTTAGCGTGTTCAGTACTTTTTATGGCAGAACTTTCTTTCTCCGTCCCCTCGTCAACTTCTGTGGCGGTCTTCCCGGGACATTGAGGGAGTTCCTCTTCTTCGATAACCGGAAGAAGTTTAGACTTGCCAGAAAATTCTGCACCCTCAGCAGAACCAGAGCATTTTACCAATGAAGCTTCTGCAACTAGTTCTTTCAATGCAAGTTCTTTTGCGGGAGCTGGGGCATCAGATGTTTCCGGTTGAGAAGCAGGGGCATCGCGAAGTTGAAGGGATCGGGAAGGATGTAAAAGGCCAAATTGATGTAGAAGTTCGTCTTTCAAAAGATATTTGATACTTCTCTCTTCGGCGACAACAACACTTAGCCTTTCAAAAGTTGGCTTGTGGCTGGAGTCTTTAGAAAGAAGAGGAAGCGCTGTAAAAGTAAAGAATGAAGTTAACACTTAACAATTCGGATTTTGAAAAGTTCAGGAACGGAAAGAACAGGGATAGACAAGCTTACTTCCTACTCTCCAAATGGCGTAGAAGCCCGGGGGACAGCGGACAAAGAAAAATTGATTCAAAAACCCGTGGGCGCTTTCAGGAAGGTCAGCAATTAGTTTACGATTCCGGGCGCTCCTCACAAGTACAATAGAGGGATGGTCTTTATTCTTCACAAAAGTGCACAAATAGCAAATCTCTTCAAAGCTCGGAAGACGGTCAAGTGTCCTCCTAAACAGTACACACAGTCCCATCAAGATGGCGTAGCCATTGGGATGCAACTGGAAAGGAGAGATAGTTAATCGGAGAAAGAGCTGTCGAAGAAAATCGTTAAAGGGAGGAATAACTCCACTTGAGCACATCTGACGATTAACTGCGATAAAACCAAGAGGCGGCCTGTCAGTAGTATCGTTTACTCCCGAAAGCAAAGCATCCGCTTCATCAATACCGAACTGAATACATAACTGACCGAACACCCGTTGATTCAGAGTGGTTGAAGTTCTTTCCGGGGGATCATCCAAGGGATTAGCTATTGAGAAGATTTCTCCAGCTTGCCCTACTATCTCTTCTTATTGAGAAGCCATTCTACACAAGGAACTGGACATTCAAATATGAAGGTGCATGTTTCCTAAAAGCGTGTGAAGTGTTGTGCGAAGCTAATAGAATAACAAGTAAATAAAAATAACAATACTGGTTGGCATATGTCAATTCAGAAAAATTCAAGACTTGTTATTAAATTAAAATTGAGAGTAGTGTCAATGCAGATAACATTCAATAGTAAGCAGTTCTAACTGTGAGAATTTTTGCGTTGACACTTCATTCAAATTAGTTGATTCGCGGCATTTCACACTCAATTGAATTTAGTTTATTTTTCTTAAGTAGAATACTATCTCTTGATTTATTCCATCATTCGATGTGGGCAGTCAATGATGAGTATATTCGTCCCAGTTTTCTGCAAATGTTGTGTTTAACAGGTTATTAGCAATCAAGTCGATACAATTTGTGAAAAAGTACAAACAAGTTCAAGCAGTTCATTCGATCAAGTTCTGTAAAATTTTGCAAATGCTCAAGTCCTTAAGTCGCAGGAACGACTTAAGATTATCTCGGGATTACTTAGGTCGTCTGATCATGTTCAACGACCTATCATAGGTTGGCCTCTGATAAGTCGCTCTGCTTGGGTTATAAAAGTTCATCAGCCCTACGAGTTAAAATTAGGTCGTCTGATTGGCTTGGATGTATGAATTCGTTAAGTCATTTGCTCAGTTAAGTCGTTTGCTCAGTTAAGTCGCTTGCTCAGTTAAGTCGCTTGCTCAGTTAAGTCGTTTGCTCAGTTAAGTCGTTTTCTCACTTAAGTCGTTTGCTGAGTTATGTCGTGTGATTCGTGTTAAGACCATAGGTCGTTCCTCCTCAAAATTCTTAACTCGCCTAATGCCTTATCCCGTTCACTACTTCCCAATACATTAATTCGCCAACTCTTTAACTCGCTCAATCTTCCTCGGGTTGCACAACTCACAAACTCGATAACTCACAGACCCGATAACTCAGAAACCCGATAATCCATAAACCTAAAAACCCATTGGCGCCATCACAACAAAAAACCCCTCGTCTCTCCAATACCACCAACTCACCCAAAAAACCATTAACACCGTCTCCAATTCGCCACAAAATTCAATATCGTTGTTTTATCATGAATCGCCAGCCACATCGCGATCAACAACGGTCAAAAATTGGTCGAAACATGATTCTCGATGAAGTACAGTAAGAAAAGGCAAATCGAAGTCAGAGAGTGGGGATCGGTGATTGGATAATGGGTGTAGGAGAACAATGGCCAGAATTACTTACGTAGTTGAACGGAGGCTTGATCGACGACGAGAAGGTTGGAATTTGTCTTCGAAGACTCAGAGATTCGTCAATGGCGGTTTCAGATAATAGAGCAAGTGAGGAGAAGGAAGGAGAAGCTGAGCAACTTATAGGCGGGAAAGGTGGAATTCGAATTGGCCTAAAACGACCTAACAACTCAAACGACTTACGACCTAACAGCTCGAGCGACTCACGACTTAGCAATTCAGATGGCACGAGTTAAAAGATGTCGAAGCACACGACCGAGTCCCTAGGCGTATACTTCGAGGGGCAAGTGTTAACACCTGTTTTTCACGACTTAGCGACTTACGACTTACGACTTAACTAGTTAAAGCGGCAGCGACCTAACAAGTTAAAGCGGCAGCAAGATAACTCCAGAAAGCGACCTAGCAGATAAACGACCTAAGCGACCTAGCAGATAAACGACCTAAGCGACCTAGCAGATAAACGACCTAAGCGACCTAGCAGATAAACGACCTAGCAAGCTACGAGCCTCATATCCTTATGTCGCTTGGTTATAGGTCGAACCAGAACTAGATCGTTGCTACTCCTCAGCCCAGCCTAGGTCGCTCCACTTGATGCCTCGACATGTTTAAGTCGCCTACCATTCTCCCATAGGTCGCTACGACCTAATAACCCTCACAGACTGACCAAGTGCAACCATGGTGAGTCGTAACTCATGTCCTCTAGGTTGTTCGTGACCTACGACCTACTCTTAGGTCGTTCGCGACCTACGACTTAGCCCAGAAATTCTATATAAATACCGCACCTGCTCCAACTGAGAGGGGACTTTTCCAGACTTAAAAGCGCCGAAGCTCTACTGCATTCACGACTCCTACAACACTTCTACTACCAAGAACATTCCGAAAGATCAACTACATTCAAGATGAATTCAAGAATCTCTTTTGGATTGTAGTGCTAATTACTTGTATCGATTGTTGAATAATCGAAGGAATCCTTGTAAAGCTTGTAATCGAACTTGTGATAAAGAAGATGAAGTGGACGTAGGCTTGATTTTGAGCCGAACCACTATAAAACTACTGTTTTTTACTTTTCTGCTATTCTCTGCTTATTTTTAGTTCCCGTACCAATGGGTGGTGCTTTCACTTTACTAATACTCACACCGGAGTGTTAGCGTTCGATTTTTACGTTAACAAAACCTCAATCGGGTCTCTGAAGTTTTTTAGCCTTCTTTTTTTCTTCAAGTGAATTTTTACGTTAAAACGGGATCACCGTGGCTAGTCTTCGATTTACCATCCCTAGAGAGTGGTGCACCATGGTACTGTTCCATTTCAAATCCATGCACCCATTTCTAAAAGTCGCACGGCCCAGTTTCGGCATTTTGGATGGATGTTGCACCTTGCACCGCAGATGTTGTACCCTGCGGATATCGATTCTTCGGACGACCATAACTGTTGGCTCGTTTAGAGTTACGGGAGCCATAACCAGTCAAAACGAAGCTCTCTGTGAGTTCTACGGGTTTGACCGCTTCCGGCCGTCAATGGATTGTTTCATACCCAAAAAAGCCTATCCGAACCACAATCGGGGCTCTGAAGTTTTTTAGCCTTTTTTTTCGTCAAGTGAATTTTTACGTTAAAACGGGATCACCGTGGCTGGTCTTCGATTTACCATCCGTAGAGAGTGGTCCACCATGGTACTATTCCATTTCAAATCCAAGCACCCATTTCTAAAAGTCGCACGACCCTGTTTCAGCATTTTGGACGGATGTTGCACCTTGCACCGCAGATGTTGCACCCTACGGAATTCGATTCTTCGGACGGCCATAACTGTTGGCTCGTTTAGAGTTACGGGAGCCATAACCAGTCAAAACGAAGCTCTCTGTGAGTTCTACGGCTTTTTCCGCTTTCAGCCATCAATGGATTGTTTCATACCCAAAAAAGGCTATCTGAACCTCAATCGGGGCTCTGAAGTTTTTTAGCCTTCTTTTTTTCATCAAGTGAATTTTTAGGTTAAAACGGGATCACCGTGGCTGGTCTTCGATTTACCATCCCTGGAGAGTGGTGCACCATTGTACTGTTCCATTTCAAATCCATGCACCCATTTCTAAAAGTCGCACGGCCCCTGTTTCGGCATTTTGGACGGATTTTGTACCTTGCACCGCCGATGTTAGACCCTGCTGATATCGATTCCTCGGACGGCCATAACTGTTGGCTTGTTTAGATTTATGGGAGCCATAACCAGTAAAAACGAAGCTCTCTGTGAGTTCTACGGCTTTGACCGCTTCCGACCGTCAATGGATTGTTTCATACCTAAAAAAGCCTATCCGAACCTCAATCGGGGCTCTGAAGTTTTTTAGCCTTCTTTTTTTCATCAAGTGAATTTTTACGTTAAAACGAGATCACCGTGGCTGGTCTTCGATTTACCATCCTTGGAGAGTGGTGCACCATGGTACTGTTCCATTTCAAATCCAAGCACCCATTTCTAAAAGTCACACGGCGCTGTTTCGGCATTTTGGACGGATGTTGCACCTTGCACCGCAGATGTTGCACCCTACGGATATCGATTCTTCGGACGACCATAACTATTGGCTCGTTTAGAGTTACGGGAGCCATAACTAGTCAAAACGAAGCTCTCTATGAGTTCTACGGCTTTGACTGCTTTCAGCCGTCAATGGATTGTTTCATACCCAAAAAGGCTATCCGAACCTTAATCGGAGTTCTGAAGTTTTTTAGCCTTCTTTTTTTCGTCAAGTGAATTTTTAGGTTAAAACGGGATCACCGTGGCTGTTCTTTGATTTAGCATCCTTGGAGAGTGGTCCACCATGGTACAGTTCCATTTCAAATCCATGCACCCATTTCTAAAAGTCTCACGGCCCTGTTTCGGCATTATGGCTGGATGTTGCACCTTGCACCGCAGATGTTGCACCCTGCGGATATCGATTCTTCGGACAGCCATAACTGTTGGCTCGTTTAGAGTTACGAGAGTCATAACCAGTCAAAACAAAGCTCTCTGTGAGTTTTACGGCTTTGACCGCTTTCAGCCATCAATGGATTATTTCATACCCAAAAAAGCATATCCGAACCTCAATCAGAGCTCTAAGTTTTTTACCCTTTTTTTTACGTCAAGTTAATTATTACGTTAAAACGGGATCACCGTGGCTGGTCCACGATTTACCATCCTTGGAGAGTGGTGCACCATGGTACAGTTCCATTTCAAATACATGCACCCTTTTCTAAAAGTCGCACGGCCCTGTTTCGGCATTTTGGCTGGATGTTGCACCTTGCACCGTAGATGTTGCACCCTACGGATATCGATTATTCGGACGGCCATAACTGTTGGCTCGTTTAGAGTTACGGGAGCCATAACCAGTCAAAACGAAGCTCTCTGTGAGTTCTACAGCTTTGTCCGCTTTCAGCCATCAATGGACTGTTTCATACCCAAAAAAGCCTATCCGAACCTCATTCGGGGCTCTGAAGTTTTTTAGCCTTCTTTTTTTCGTCAAGTGAATTTTTACGTTAAAACAGGATCACCGTGGCTGGTCTTCGATTTACCATCCTTGGAGAGTGGTGCACCATGGTACCGTTCCATTTCAAATCCATGCATCCATTTCTAAAAGTCGCACGGTGCTGTTTCGGCATTTTGGACGGATGTTGCACCTTGCACCACAGATGTTGCACCCTGCGGATATCGATTCTTCGGATGGCCATAACTGTTGGCTCGTTTAGATTTACGGGAGCCATAACCAGTCAAAACGGAGCACTCTGTGAGTTCTACGGCTTTGACCGTTTTCAATCGTCAATGGATTGTTTCATACCCAAAAAAGGCTATCCGAACCTCAATCGGGGCTCTGAAGTTTTTTAGCCTTCTTTTTTTCGTCGAGTGAATTTTTATGTTAAAACGGGATCACCGTGGGTGTTCTTCGATTTTCCATCCCTGGAGAGTGGTGCACCATGGTACTGTTCCATTTCAAATCCATGCACCCATTTCTAAAAGTCGCACGGCCCTGTTCGGCATTTTGGACGGATTTTACAGCTTGCATCGCAGATGTTGCCCCCTACGGATATCGATTCTTCGGATGATCATAACTGTTGGCTCGTTTAGAGTTACGGGAGCCATAACCAGTAAAAACGAAGCTCTCTATGAGTTCTACGGCTATGACTGCTTTCAGCCGTCAATGGATAGTTTCATACCCAAAAAAGGCTATCCGAACCTCAATCGGGGCTCTAAAGTTTTTTAGCCTTCTTTTTTACGTCAAGTAAATTTTTACGTTAAAACGGGATCACCGTGGCTGGTCTTCGATTTACCATCCCTGGATAGTGGTGCACCATGCTACTGTTCCATTTCAAATCCATGCACCCATTTCTAAAAATCGCACCACGCTGTTACGACATTTTGGACGGATGTTGCACCTTGCACCGCAGATGTTGCACCCTGTGGATATCGATTCTTCGGACGGCCATAACTGTTGGCTCGTTTATATTTACGGGAGCCATAACCAGTAAAAATGAAGCTCTCTGTGAGTTCTATGGCTTTGACTGCTTCCGGCCGTCAATGGATTGTTTCATATCCAAAAAAGGCTATCCGAACCTCAATCGGGGCTCTGAAGTTTTTTAGCCTTCTTTTATTCGTCAATTGAATTTTTACGTTAAAACGGGATCATCGTGGCTGGTCTTCGATTTACCATCCCTGGAGAGTGGTGCATCATGGTACTGTTCCATTCCAAATCCATGCACCCATTTCTAAAAGTCGCACGGCCCTGTTTCGGCATTTTGGATGGATTTTGCACCTTGCACCGCCGATGTTAGACTCTACGGATATCGATTCCTCGGACGGCCAGAACTGTTGGCTCGTTTAGATTTACGGGAGCCATAACCAGTCAAAACGAAGCTCTCTGTGATTTCTACGGCTTTGATAGCTTTCAGCCGTCAATGGATTATTTCATACCCATAAATGGCTATCCGAACCTCAATCGGGGCTCTGAAGGATTTTAGCCTTCTTTTTTCCGTCAAGTGAATTTTTACGTTAAAACGGGATCATCGTGGCTGGTCTTCGATTTACCATCCCTGGAGAGTGGTGCATCATGGTACTGTTCCATTCCAAATCCATGCACCCATTTCTAAAAGTCGCACGGCCCTGTTTCGGCATTTTTGATGGATTTTGCACCTTGCACCGCCGATGTTAGACTCTGCGGATATCGATTCCTCGGACGGCCAGAACTGTTGGCTCGTTTAGATTTACGGGAACCATAACCAGTCAAAACGAAGCTTTTTGTGATTTCCATGGCTTTGATAGCTTTCAGCCGTCAATGGATTGTTTCATACCCAAAAAAGCCTATCCGAACCTCATTCGGGGCTTTGAAGTTTTTTAGCCTTCTTTTTTCGTCAAGTGAATTTTTACGTTAAAACGGGATCACCATGGCTGGTATTCGATTTACCATTCCTAGAGAGTGGTTCACCATGGTACTGTTCCATTTCAAATCCATGGACCCATTTCTAAAAGTCGCACGGCGCTGTTTCGGTATTTTGGACGGATGTTGCACCTTCCACCGCAGATGTTGCACCCTGCGGATATCGATTCTTCGGACGGCCATAACTATTGGCTCGTTTAGAGTTACGGGAGCCATAACCAATAAAAACGAAGCTCTTTGTGAGTTCTACGACTTTGACCGCTTTCAGCCGTCAATGGATTGTTTCGTATCCAAAAAAGGCTATCTCAACCTCAATCGGGGCTCTGAAGTTTTTTAGCCATCTTTTTTTCGTCAAGTGAATTTTTAGGTTAAAACGGGATCACCGTGGCTGGTCTTCGATTTACCATCCCTGGAGAGTGGTGCACCATGGTACTGTTCCATTTCAAATCCATGCACCCATTTCTAAAAGTCGCACGGCGCTGTTTCGTCATTTTGGACGGATGTTGCACCTTGCACCGTAGATGTTGCACCCTACGGATATCGATTCTTCGGACGGCCATAACTATTGGCTCGTTTAGAGTTACAGGAGCCATAACCAGTCAAAACGAAGCTCTCTATGAGTTCTACGGCTTTGACCGCTTTCAGCCGTCAATGGATTGTTTCATACCTAAATAAGGCTATCCGAACTCAATCGGGGTTTGAAGTTTTTTAGCCTTCTTTTTTACGTCTAATGAATTTTTACGTTAAAACGGGATCACCGTGGTTGCTCTTCTATTTACCATCCCTGGAGAGTGGTGCACCATGGTACTGTTACATTTCAAATCCATGCACCCATTTCTAAAAGTCGTATGGCACTGTTTCGGCATTTTGGACGGATGTTGCACCTTGCACCGTAGATATTGCACCCTGCGGATATCGATTCTTCGGACGGCCATAACTATTGGCTCGTTTAGATTGACGAAAGCCATAACTAGTCAAAACGAAGCTCTCTGTGAGTTCTACGGCTTTGACCACTTTCAGCCGTCAATGGATTGATTCATACCGAAAAAAGGCTATCCGAACCTCAATCGGGGCTCTGAAGTTTTTTAGCCTTCTTTTTTACTTCAAGTTAATTTTTACGTTAAAACGGGATCACCGTGGCTAGTCTTCGATTTACCATTCCTGGAGAGTGGTGCACTAAGGTACTGTTCCATTTCAAATCCATGCACCCATTTCTAAAAGTCGCACGGCCCTATTTTGGTATTTTGGATGGATGTTGCACATTGCACCGCAGATGTTGCACCCTACGGATATCGATTCTTCGGAGGGCCATAACTGTTGGCTCGTTTAGAGTTACGGGAGCCATAACCAGTCAAAACGAAGCTCTCTGTGAGTTCTACGGCTTTGACTGCTTTCAGCCGTCAATGGATTGTTTCATACCCAAAAAAGGCTATCCGAACCACAATCGGGGCTCTAAAGTTTTTTAGCCTTCTTTTTTTCGTCAAATGAATTTTTACGTTAAAACGGGATCACCGTGGCTGGTATTCGATTTACCGTCCCTGGAGGGTGGTGCACCATGGTACTGTTCCATTTAAAATCCATGCACCTATTTCTAAAAGTCGCACGGCGCTGTTTTGGCATTTTGGACGGATGTTGCACCTTGCACCCTGCAGAAATCGATTCTTCGGACGGCCATAACTGTTGGCTCGTTTAGTGTTACGGGAGCCATAACCAGTCAAAACGAAGCTCGCCGTGAGTTCTATGGCTTTGACCGCTTTCAGCCGTCACTGGATTGTTTCATACCCAAAAAAAGCTATCCGAACCTCAATCGGGGCTCTGAAGTTTTTTAGCCTTCTTTTTACGTCAAGTGAATTTTTATGTTAAAACGGGATCACCGTGGCTGGTCTTCGATTTACCATCCCTGGAGAGTGGTGCACCATGGTACTGTTCCATTTCAAATCCATGCACCGATTTCTAAAAGTCGCACGGCCCTGTTTCGGCATTTTGGACGGATTTTGTACCTTGCACCGCCGATGTTAGACCCTGCGGATATCGATTCCTCGGACCGCCATAACTGTTGGCTCGTTTAGATTTACGGGAGCCATAACCAGTAAAAACAAAGCACTCTGTGAGTTCTATGGCTTTGACTGCTTCCGGCCGTTAATGGATTGTTTCATACCTAAAAAAGCCTATCCGAACCTCAATCGGGGCTCTGAAGTTTTTTAGCCTTCTCTTTTTCGTCAAGTGAATTTTTACGTTAAAACGGGATCACCGTGGCTGGTCTTCGATTTACCATCCCTAGAGAGTGGTGCACCATGGTATTGTTCCATTTCAAATCCATGCAACCATTTCTAAAAGTCGCACGGGGCTGTTTCGGCATTTTGGACAGATGTTGCAGCTTGCACCGCAGATGTTGCACCCTGCGGATATCGATTCTTCGGACGACCATAACTATTGGCTCGTTTAGAGTTACGGGAGCCATAACCAGTCAAAACGAAGCTCTATATGAGTTCTACGGCTTTGACCGCTTTCAGCCGTTAATGGATTGTTTCATACCCAAAAAAGGCTATCCGAATCTCAATCGGGGCTCTGAAGTTTTATAGCCTTCTTTTTTTCGTCAAGTGAATTTTTAGGTTAAAATGGGATCACCGTGGCTGGTCTTCGATTTACCATTCCTGGAGAGTGGTGCACCATGGTACTGTTCAATTTCAAATCCATGCACCCATTTCTAAAAGTTGCACGGCCCTGTTTCGGCATTTTGGACGGATTTTGCACCTTGCACCACAGATGTTAGACCCTGCGGATATCGATTCCTCGGACGGCCATAACAGTTAGATCGTTTAGATTTACGGGAGCCATAACCAGTCAAAACGAAGCTCTTTGTGAGTTTTACGGCTTTGACCGCTTTTAGCCATCAATGGACTATTTCATACCCAAAAAAGCATATCCGAACCTCAATCGGAGCTCTAAGTTTTTTAGCCTTCTTTTTTACGTCAAGTTAATTATTACGTTAAAATGGGATCACCGTGGCTGGTCCACGATTTACCATCCCTGGAGAGTGGTGCACCATGGTACTGTTCCATTTCAAATCCATGCACCCATTTTTAAAGGTCGCACAGCCCTGTTTCGGCATTTTGGATGGATGTTGCACCTTGCACCGCAGATGTTGCTCCCTGCGGATATCGATTATTCGGACGGCCATAACTGTTGACTCGTTTAGAGTTACGGGAGCCATAACCAGTCAAAACGAAGCTCTCTGTGAGTTCTACGTTTTTGACTGCTTTCAGCCATCAATGGATTGCTTCATACCCAAAAAAGCCTATCCGAACCTCATTCGGGGCTCTGAAGTTTTTTAGCCTTCTTTTTTTCGTCAAGTGAATTTTTACGTTAAAACAGGATCACCGTGGCTGGTCTTCGATTTACCATCCCTGGAGAGTGGTGCACCATGATACTGTTCCATTTCAAATCCATGCATCCATTTCTAAAAGTCGCACGGCGCTGTTTCGGCATTTTGGACGGATGTTGCACCTTACACCACAGATGTTACACCCTGTGGATATCGATTCTTCGGACGGCCATAACTGTTGGCTCGTTTAGAGTTACGGGAGCCATAACCAGTCAAAACGAAGCACTCTGTGAGTTCTACGGCTTTGACCGTTTTCAATCGTCAATGGATTGTTTCATACCCAAAAAAGGCTATCCGAACCTCAATCGGGGCTCTGAAGTTTTTTAGCCTTCTTTTTTTCGTCGAGTGAATTTTTATGTTAAAACGGGATCACCGTGGGTGGTCTTCGATTTTCCATCCCTGGAGAGTGGTGCACCATGGTACTGTTCCATTTCAAATCCATGCACCCATTTCTAAAAGTCGCACGACCCTGTTCGGCATTTTGGATGGATTTTACAGCTTGCACCGCAGATGTTGCACCCTGCGGATATCGATTCTTCGGATGACCATAACTGTTCGCTCGTTTAGAGTTACGGGAGCCATAACCAGTCAAAACGAATCTCTCTGTGAGTTCTACGGCTTTGACCACTTTTAGAAACGAGATCACTGTGGCTGGTCTTCGATTTACCATCACTGGAGAGTGGTGCACCATGGTACTTTTCCATTTCAAATCCATGCACCCATTTTTAAAGGTCGCACAGCCCTGTTTCGGCATTTTAGATGGATGTTGCACCTTGCACCGCAGATGTTGCTCCCTGCGGATATCGATTATTCGGACGGCCATAACTGTTGGCTCGTTTAGAGTTACGGGAGCCATAACTAGTCAAAACGAAGCTCTCTGTGAGTTCTACGTTTTTGACTGCTTTCAGCCATCAATGGATTGCTTCATACCCAAAAAAGCCTATCCGAACCTCATTCGGGGCTCTGAAGTTTTTTAGCCTTCTTTTTTTCGTCAAGTGAATTTTTACGTTAAAACAGGATCACCGTGGCTGGTCTTCGATTTACCATCCCTGGAGAGTGGTGCACCATGATACTGTTCCATTTCAAATCCATGCATCCATTTCTAAAAGTCGCACGACACTGTTTCGGCACTTTGGACGGATGTTGCACCTTGCACCGCAGATGTTGCACCGTACGAATATCGATTCTTCGGACGGCCATAACTGTTGGCTCGTTTAGAGTTACGGGAGCCATAACCAGTCAAAACGAAGCACTCGGTGAGTTCTACGGCTTTGACCGCTTTCAGCCGTCAATGGATTGTTTTATACCCAAAAAGGCTATCCGAACCTCAATTGGGGCTCTAAAGTTTTTTAGCCTTCTTTTTTACGTCAAGTAAATTTTTACGTTAAAACGGGATCACCATGGCTGGTCTTCGATTTACCATCCCTGGAGAGTGGTGCACCATGGTACTGTTCCATTTCAAATCCATGCACCCATTTCTAAAAATCGCACGACGGTGTTTCGGCATTTTGGACGGATGTTGCACCTTGCACCGCAGATGTTGCACCCTGCAGATATCGATTCTTCGGACGGCCATAACTGTTGGCTCGTTTAGAGTTACGGGAGCCATAACCAGTCAAAACGAATCTCTTTGTGAGTTCTACGGCTTTGACCACTTTCAGCCGTCAATGGATTGTTTTTTTTTTTTGAAAAAGGGTTCAAACATTCTATTAAAAACCAAGAAAACAAAGAATGTACAAAGTTCAACAAACCACCAAATACAAACGAAACCAGCCCTGTTAACTACATTAAATCTAAACAAGGCCCAACACTGAAATGAACAAACAAACTTTCACCCGAAACCCGCTTGAAGCTTCCAGATAACTCGGTAGGTTAAAAACGGCAGGACTTCACTTGAGAACTACTTCATTTACTCCTCTCGAACAAGAGAAAATAAAGCAACACTAATGGCGGCGAGGGAAATAAAAGACTCAGACTCAAACTCTTCAGCTAGGCCATGACTAAGCAAGAAGCAAACCAGGAAGCTCTATTCCATGTATCAGATCATCCACGAGAACAAGCAGCTACAGATAAGTGACCAAATCCCGTAAAGGTTATACCTTTTAGCTTTATAAAGATTCTAATAACAGATCTCATTGTTTTAGGACTCAAGACAGAAAATGGAGTCGAGAAGTCATCAAAGTCTCTAAAACCTTCGGTTTCTAGAAGTCACTGACCTTAGATCTAAAGATCTAAGCTTGAGGAGTCTCCGTCTTCCAAAAAGATGAAATCTTTGCGCTTCAGAAGACAAAGTAGTCGCTGTTTGATGTCTTCGAACTCAAAGATTCTCTAAGGGGAAGTCACAGTGAAAACAGGTCCTCCTTGAACTGCTTCACGAGCTAAGTCTTTGACTCCCCTATGATTTTAATTAATTTTTGACTTCTGAAAAACTAACTCAGTATGTATTATAATAGATGAAGACACCAGTCAAAGAGGTAGCGGAACAGCAGTTGTTTCTGCATTCTTATAACTTACAGACTAGGTCAAATAGTATTGATAATTATTAAGTAAAATGTAAGTTAAAAGAGAAGATGTAAGATAAATGTAAAGTTAATACAGGATGCAGAAAACCCGAATCAAGGCACAAGAAGGAAGCAGCGAGGAGAAGCTATACATATGATCAATCCGATAAATCCCTGTCTAGCTTAGCGAGGTAAATCCCCATTTCTTAGCTATTATATTTGTCGAGCCATTCATGAGCTTATAATATTTAGATTTAACCATTCTGATATTCACTGTCTGGTACATTTTTGAGCATAACTGCGAAGTATCATTGAATCTGTTAAGAAATATCCTGTCATTTCTTTCTTTCCATATGTGCCAAATGCAAACTGAGATAGAAAGTTGGAACAAATCTGAGTTAAGATTTTTTAATTTAGAGATAGATACAATCTTATGCAAATCTTCCCTTAGAGTAAATGAGAACATACTTTTCGGCAAGCTAAAAAATTTTTTACAGTTCCAAAACCAAACTTTTTCTGTATAATTACATTGAAAAAATAGGTGGTCTATATTTTCAATGAAATTATTACAAAAAACACATAAGGGGTCAACGACAATCTGTTTGTGTAGTAATCTCTCTTTCGTTAACAAATAGTCGTTAATGGCTTTAAAGAGGCAAACCGCCATTTTTGGAACGTGGATTTTGTTCCACACTAATGACGACCAGTTTTTAATTTCAAAACTAGACCTAATTGAGTTCCAAACGAGTTTAAACTGATATTGACAGTGTTTGGAACATTTCCAAGACCAATAGTCCCACTGTCTATCTTTATGAATCTTGACACCTTCTATCTCCGAATGAATCTGACGTAGGAAACTAAACTCGTCCCACTTCCACTCGCCATTTTTAACAATCCTATCAAGAGTCAAATATTCCGTACCAGTTCTAAAAGCTGTTTCTAATCCAATGCGTTCCATGATAGAACTTCCATTCAACCAAGGGTCATACCAAAGAGAAGTAGTTTTGCCATCACTTATATTAAGAGAAAGGCACTTCAAAGCTTCATGTCTGTTCTTCAAAATATATTTCCACACTCTCGAGTCGTCCAGTCTCGGATTGATATCCCAAAAACTTTTATTTCCAATATATTTTCGCTTTATGAGATCTTCCCAAATTCCTTCAACATTGAGGATTTTCCAAATTAATTTGATGAATAACGCTTGATTCAGCTCTTCTAAATTTCTCAGACCCATTCCTCCTCCTTCTTTTTGCTTACACAAAATTTCCCAGGGGATCTTACTACTACGACTTTTCCAGAGGAAATTAAGAATCAACTGTTTTATTTTATGCACCGTTGTTTTTGGGAGACGAAAGCATTGCATCCAAAATTGAATGATAGGATAAATGGTAGATTTAATAAGTTCTAGTCTCCCAACTAGGCTGAGCATTCTAGTTTCCCATCCTGCTAATCTTGTCTTGATCTTCTCTATCAATAGAGCACAATCCCTATCTTTCAAATTAGAACTAGATAAAGGGATGCCCAGGTACCTTATTGGAAGAACCGATTGTTGGATATTAAGAGTGGAACAAATATCAGTACAGTTGATTACCCCTTTACCAAAGAAAACATTAGACTTCTCATAGCTAAGTTCCAACCCGATCACTCTCTTCATACTTTGAAAAACATCACCAATGGCAGAAGCATTAAGAACACTTGCTTTAGTAAAGATAATAATATCATCGACGTAAATGATATGAGTTAACTTGTTGTTAAATTCTGTGATAGGAGAAATAAGACCATCCCTGACTTTACCATCCATCAGTAACGTAAAATATTCCATAACCAAAGAAAATAAAATAGGGGAAAGAGGGTCCCCTTGTCTAAGACCATTTGAACTCTTGAAATAACCATGCGATTCCCCATTAGCAATAATGGAAAACACTGGAGTGGTTATGATATTTTCAATAATTTTCACCCATTTGTCTGGGAAACCCAAACTTCTTAACATGTGTATAACAAAAGCTCGGTTAATCGAATCGTAAGCCTTTTTCAATTCTACTTTGATACACATGTATTTATTATCCTTTCTTCCAAGACCCCTAATAATTTCGTGAGCAAACAAAATTCCATCCCCTATTGATCTTCCTTTTATAAACACCGTCTGATTAGGGGACACCAACTTATCCAAAAAAGGAGCCAGTCTATTACAAAGAGTCTTTGTGAAAACTTTATATAAAGTGTTACAGCAGGCAATCGGTCTATAGTCTTGGATTCTAGTGGAATGATCTTTTTTAGGAATCAAATGCAAGAAAGTGTGGTTCCATTCTTTTATTATAGAACCCTTATGGAAAATGTCGTTCAAAGCTTTGAAAATTAAATCTTTCGAAAGAGACCAATGAGTTTTGAAAAACTTTGAATTAAATCGTCTGGGCCTGGAGAAGTCGTATCATTAATGTTCCACAAAGCAAATTTAATTTCTTCCAAAGAAAGACCCTCATTCAGGAAGTTCGCGCCATATTCAGAAATTATCGATTTACAAATAATTTCTGGAAACTGGTCAGTTAAAGAAAGATTGAAAACTTGTTTATAGAATTTAATGGCCGAGTCGGCAAAGTTTTCTTCCGAAACCTCCTTATCATCAACTGTAATGTTAGTCAAACATTTTCTACTTCTTCTGCTAGACATTTTAGCATAAAAGAAAGCAGAAGCCTCGTCACCCTTCAACAACCAATCACATTTAGCCTTTTGTTTGGTGTCCAGAAATTCTTTGTTGAGTGCCATCTCCAATTTAATTCTGGCATTTTGAAATTCCATAACTAAATTGTGATCTTTAGATGTTTCCAGAAGCTTTTGAAGTCTAGAACAGTTTTCTCTCTGAACATTAACCTCTCTTTTGGTGTTACGTATATCAGCACTCCAAATCTTAAGCTCTTTCTTAATGTTCTTGAGAATGAATAATATTTGAAAAAGAGGTCGATCTTTCTGATCAGCTGACCATAATTTCTCAACCAATGGAAAGTATTGTTCACAAAGGGGCCAGTGGTTCATAAATCTAAAAGGTCTATTTTTTACTCGAGGCTTAGGAAAAAGAGAGACTAGAACAACATTGTGATCACTCACAGAAGGAGGTAAGAATTCTGCCGATAAATCTTGGTACATATTAATCCATTCTAGGTTAGCAAAAACCCTGTCAATTTTAGAAAATTTGTTTCGACTAGGCCCAGACCACCATGAAAATTCGTAACCTTTAATATTGATCTCCTTAAGGCCTGTGTCGTTTGACATATCATCTAGTTCAAATAAGTTTCCAAATGGCACTGGATTACCTCCCTTTCTCTCTGATGGACTACGGATACAATTGAAGTCCCCAAGAACCAACCAAGGTCTGTATATATTTATCGCATCTTCCTGTAAATTCTTCCACAATCTTGTCCTGAGCTGAACATAATTTTGAGCATAAACAAAAGTTAAATTGCATTTGAACTTTAATTTGTTAATCAATTCAATAGTAATATGTTGGTCACTCATACTAATGTAGTTGAAATCCCAAGAATTCCCATCAATTAAAACAAAGATTCTGCATTTATAATAGCATGAGACATTGCTGATAACTTTCCAACCATCCGACAATCCTCTTTCCAATTCTAATAGTTCCGAAAACAGCAGCTTATTTTCCAAAACACCAAAACAACTAATTTTAAACTTATCAATGAGTCTTCTTATTTCTTTCAATCTGTTAGGGTTATGAAACCCTCTAACGTTCCAGCATGCAATCGACATTAAAAAGTCTTGTTGTTTCGAGTCCTCTACGACCTACTGCTTGAGGACTCACCTTTATCTTCTGCTGAGATGCCTAACATCTGCGCCCACTTACGAACTAACTTGTCCTTCTAAATGTTCTCAAATTCTGTAACCTGGGACTTAAGAATGGCCTGCTCCTCCTGGGACTTAAGAATGGCCTGCTCCTCTTGGGATTGATCGACCTTGTCATATGTATTTTGTTCCCCTATCGCTTCTGTCCTTCCTGTGTCCAGATCCAAGACTTCCTGTACCTGCACATCAAAACCTAAATCAGTACCTCTCCTTAAATTAACATTATTAATTACACAATCATCAATCCTATTATCATTAGAAAGTAAATTAAAAGGAATTATTTGTAAGTCCACTGAATTTGTAGGACGTTTGAGAATTGATTTCTGAGCCGTAGGAAACTTCGTAGAAATAGGGCTCAGATCTCTATCTTCCAAAGACGATTGACTCACAAGAATGTTATTTTCCCTATTTCCTGAATCAGTGAGGACCTCTTGCTCATGCAAGTTAGAAACTATCTGATTTCTATTCTGAGCACCATCATTGGAGGAACAGACTTCATTTTCTTGAATCTCCTGAGGAAGAACTTCTACTCCTAAACCCTCCCCATCGTTATTCTTATTAATTTCGACTGAATGAAGGCCATTTTCTGGAATATTTCCACTGGTCTCTTGATTGCTAGAAGGATTATTAATACCTTCTCCTTCTTCCTCACTCACCGTTTCCAAACAACCAACAAGAGTTGGTTCTACAATATTTTCCTTCTCAGCATTATCCTTTTGAGTCGGTTTAGGAACCCATGTCTTAGTCATAGGACATTCTTCAGTAACATGTCCAAAACACACGCACTTACCACATATGGGAGGAGGATTTTCATATTCCACTGTCTGAACAAAACTTCTCCCATTTTCATCCATACCTTCAATAATATTAGGCATACCATAGGTAGCATTAACCTCTATCAGAACTCTGGCGTAGGCTAGCCTTGATTTAGTTTTTGTGGCCTCATCCATCTTGATAGGAAGGCCTATAGTACTTGTTAATGCACTAATAGCCTTATTGCCCCATAGTTTAAAGCTTAAACCTGGGAGTCTTACCCACATAGGCAATGAGGTAAGAAGATCCCTGTCCGTATTCATGTCTGGAGACAAACGTTTCATAATAATCAGGTTCCGATCCATAAACCAGGGACCAGATTTCAAAATCTTATTGCAATCCTCCTCAGATCCAAATCTTACCACGAAGAAGCCGTTATTCCTCGATTGAACAGAGAACGGCTTCTGAGTAGACCATACTCTGTTGGCGTACCCTTCAAAAGTTTTAAGCCAAGGTTTATAGCCAACAACATACAATAATATGCACAAGTCCCATCCACCCTCTGCTTCTTTGATAGCTTCAGATGAAAGAGAACCTATCCTAGCCGTCAATGGATTGTTTCATACCCAAAAAAGGCTATCTGAAACTCAAATGGGGCTCTAAAGTTTTTTAGCCTTCTTTTATTCGTCAAGTGAATTTTTACGTTAAAACGGGATCATCGTGGCTGGTCTTCGATTTACCATCCCTGGAGACTGGTGCATCATGGTACTGTTCCATTCCAAATCCATGCACCCATTTCTAAAAGTCGCACGGTGCTGTTTCGGCATTTTGGATGGATGTTGCACCTTGCACCGCAGATGTTGCACCATACGGATATCGATTCTTCGGACGGCCATAACTGTTGGTTCGTTTAGAGTTACGGGAGCCATAACCAGTCACAACGAAGCTCTCTGTGATTTCTACGGCTTTGATAGCTTTCAGCCGTCAATGGATTGTTTCATACCCAAAAAAGGCTATCCGAACCTCAATCGGGGCTTTGAAGTTTTTTAGCCTTCTTTTTTTCGTCAAGTAAATTTTTACGTTAAAACGGGATCACCATGGCTGGTCTTCGATTTACCATCGCTGCAGAGTGGTGCACCATGGTACTGTTCCATTTCAAATCCATGCACACATTTCTAAAAGTCGCACGGCCCTGTTTCGGCATTTTGGATGGATTTTGCACCTTGCACTGCAGATGTTGCACCATGCGGATATTGATTATTCGGACCATCATAACTGTTCGCTCGTTTAGAGTTACGGGAGCCATAACCAGTCAAAACGAAGCTCTTTGTGAGTTCTACGGCATTGACCGCTTTCAGCCATCAATGGATTGTTTCATACCCAAAAAAGCCTATCCGAACCTCATTCGGGGCACTGAAGTTTTTTAGCCTTCTTTTTTTCGTCAAGTGAATTTTTTCGTTACAACGGGATCACCTTGGCTGGTGTTCGATTTACCATCCCTGGAGAGTGGTTCACCATGGTACTGTTCCATTTCAAATCCACGCACCCATTTCTAAAAGTCGCACGGCGCTGTTTCGGCATTTTGGAGGGATGTTGCACCTTGCACCGCAGATGTTGCACCCTGCAGATATCGATTCTTCGGACGACCATAAATGTAGGCTCGTTTAGAGTTACGGGAGACATAACCAGTAAAAACGAAGCTCTCTATGAGTTCTACGGCTTTGACCGCTTTCCGCCGTCAATGGATTGTTTCATACCCAAATAAGGCTATCCGAACTCAATCGGGGCTCTGAAGTTTTTTAGCCTTCTTTTTTACGTCAAATGAATTTTTACGTTAAAACGGGATCACCATGGGTAGTCTTCGATTTACCATCCTTAGAGAGTGGTGCACCATGGTATTGTTCCATTTCAAATCCATGCACCCATTTCTAAAAGTCGCACGGCGCTGTTTCGGCATTTTGGACGGATGTTGCACCTTGCACCGCAGATGTTGCACCCTACGGATATCGATTCTTCGGACGGCCATAACTATTGGCTCGTTTAGAGTTACGAGAGCCATAACCAGTCAAAACGAAGCTCTCTGTGAGTTCTACGGCTTTGACCGCTTTCAGCTGTCAATGGATTGTTTCATACCCAAATAACGCTATCCGAACTCAATCGGGGTCTGAAGTTTTTTAGCCTTCATTTTTACGTCAAATGAATTTTTACGTTAAAACGGGATCACCATGGCTAGTCTTCGATTTACCATCCTTAGAGAGTGGTGCACCATGGTACTGTTCCATTTCAAATCCATGCACCCATTTCTAAAAGTCGCACGTCGCTGTTTCGACAATTTGGACGGATGTTGCACCTTGCACCGCAGATGTTGCACCCTGCGGATATCGATTCGTCAAACAGCCATAATTGTTGGCTCGTTTAGAGTTACGGGAGCCATAACCAGTCAAAACGAGGCTCTTTGTGAGTTCTACAGCTTTGACCGCTTTCAGCCGTCAATGGATTGATTCATACCCAAAAAAGGCTATCCAAACCTCAATCGGGGCTCTGAAGTTTTTTAGCCTTCTTTTTTTTGTCAAGTGAATTTTTACGTTAAAACGGGATCACCGTGGCTAGTCTTCGATTTACCATTACTGGAGAGTGGTACACCAAGGTACTGTTCCATTTCAAATCCATGCACCCATTTCTAAAAGTTGCACGGCCCTGTTTCAGCATTTTGGATGGATGTTGCACCTTGCACCGCAGATGTTGCACCCTGCGGATATCGATTCTTCGGACGATCGTAACTGTTGGCTCGTTTAGAGTTAAGGTAGCCATAACCAGTCAAAACGAAGCTCTCTATGAGTTCTAGGGCATTGACCGCTTTCATCCGTCAATGGATTGTTTCATACCCAAAAAAGGCTATCTGAATCTCAATCGGGGCTTTGAAATTTTTTAGCCTTCTTTTTTTCGTCAAGTGAATTTTTAGGTTAAAACGGGATCACCTTGGCTGGTCTTCGATTTAGCATCCCTGGGGAGTGGTGCAACATGGTATTGTTCCATTTCAAATCCATGCACCCATTTCTAAAAGTCGCACGGCCCTGTTTCGGCATTTTGGACGGATTTTGCACCTTGCACCGCAGATGTTAGACCCTGCGGATATCGATTCCTCGGACGGCCATAACTGTTAGCTCGTTTAGATTTACGGGAGCCATAACCAGTAAAATCGAAGCTCTCTGTGAGTTCTACGGCTTTGACCGCTTTCAGCCGTCAATGGATTGTTTCATACCCAAAAAAGGCTATACGAACCTCAATCGGGGCTCTAAAGTTTTTTAGCCTTCATTTTTACGTCAAGTTAATTTTTACGTTAAAACAGGATCACCGTGGCTGGTCTTCGATTTACCACCCCTGGAGAGTGGTGCACCATGGTACTGTTCCATCTCAAATCCATGCACCCATTTCTAAAAGTCGCACGGCACTGTTTCGGCATTTTGGACGGATGTTGCACCTTGCACCGCAGATGTTGCACTCTGCGGATATCGATTCTTCGGACGGCCATAACTGTTGGCTTGTTTAGAGTTACGGGAGCCATAACTAGTCGAAACGAAGCTCTCTGTTAGTTCCATGGCTTTGACCGCTTTCAGCCGTCAATGGATTGTTTCATACAAAAAAAAGGCTATCCGAACCTCAATCGGGGCTCTGAAGTTTTTTAGCCTTCTTTTTTTCGTCAAGTGAATTTTTAGGTTAAAACGGGATCACCATGGCTGGTCTTCGATTTACCATCCTTGGAGAGTGGTGCACCATGAACTATTCCATTTCTAATCCATGCACCCATTTTGAAAAGTCGCACAGCCCTGTTTCGGCATTTTGGATGGATTTTGCACCTTGCACCGCCGATGTTAGACCCTGCGGATAACGATTCCTCGGACGGCCATAACTGTTGGCTCGTTTAGATTTACGGGAGCCATAACCAGTCAAAACGAAGCTCTCAGTGAGTTCTACGGCTTTGACCGCTTCCGGCCGTCAATGGATTGTTTCATAACTAAAAAAGCCTATCCGAACCTCAATCAGGGCTCTGAAGTTTTTTAGCCTTCTTTTTTTCGTCAAGTGAATTTTTACGTTAAAACGGATTCACCGTAGCTGGTCTTCGATTTATCATCCCTGGGGAGTGGTGCAACATGGTATTGTTCCATTTCAAATCCATGCACCCATTTCTAAAAGTCGCACGGCACTGTTTCGGCATTTTGGACGGATGTTGCACCTTGCATCGCAGATGTTGCACCCTGCAGATATCGATTGTTCGGACGACCGTAACTGTTGGCTCGTTTAGAGTTAAGGGAGCCATAACCAGTCAAAACGAAGCTCTCTATGAGTTCTAGGGTATTGACCGCTTTCAGCCGTCAATGGATTGTTTCATACCCAAAAAAGGCTATCCGAATCTCAATCGGGGCTCTGAAGTTTTTTAGCCTTCTTTTTTTCGTCAAGTGAATTTTTAGGTTAAAACGGGATCACCTTGGCTGGTCTTTGATTTACCATCTTTGGGGAGTGGTGCACCATGGTACTGTTCCATTTCAAATCCATGCACCCATTTCTAAAATTCGCACGACCCTGTTTCGGCATTTTGGATGGATTTTGCACCTTGCACCGTAGATGTTAGACCCTGCGGATATCGATTCCTCGGACGGCCATAAATGTTGGCTCGTTTAGATTTACGGGAGCTATAAACAGTCAAAATGAAGCTCTCTATGAGTTCTACGGCTTTGACCGCTTTCAGCCATCAATGGATTATTTCATACCCAAAAAAGCATATCCGAACCTCAATCGGGGCTCTAATGTTTTTTAGCCTTCATTTTTACGTCAAGTTAATTTTTACGTTTAAACGGGATCACCGTGGCTGGTCCAAGATTTACCATCCGTGGAGAGTGATGCACCATGGTACTGTTCCATTTCAAATCCATGCACCCATTTCTAAAAGTCGCACGGTCCTGTTTCGGCATTTTGGATGGATGTTGCACCTTGCACCGCAGATGTTGCACCCTGCGGATATCGATTATTCGGACGGCCATAACCGTTGGCTCGTTTAGAGTTACGGGAGCCATAAACAGTCAAAATGAAGCTTTCTATGAGTTCTACGGCTTTGACCGCTTTCATTCGTCAATGGATTGTTTCATACCCAAAAAAGCCTATCCGAACCTCATTCGGGGCTCTGAAGTTTTTAGCCATCTTTTTTTCGTCAAGTGAATTTTTACGTTATAACAGGATCACCGTGGCTGGTCTTCGATTTACCATCCCTGGAGAGTGGTGCACCATGGTACTGTTCCATTTCAAATCCATGCACCCATTTCTAAAAGTCGCACGGTGCTGTTTCAGCATTTTGGACGGATGTTGCACCTTGCACCGTAGATATTGCACCCTGCGGATATCGATTCTTCGGACGGCCATAACTGTTGGCTCGTTTAGATTTACAGGAGCCATAACCAGTCAAAATGAAGCTCTCCGTGAGTTCTACGGCTTTGACCGCTTTCAGCCGTCAATGGATTATTTCATACCCAAAAAAGCCTATCGGAACCTCAATCAGGGCTATAAAGTTTTTTAGCCTTCTTTTTTACTTCAAGTTAATTTTTACGTTAAAACGGGATCACCATGGCTGGTATTCAATTTACCATCCCAGGAGAGTGGTGCACCATGGTACTGTTCCATTTCAAATCCATGCACCCATTTCTAAAAGTCGCACGGCGCTGTTTCTGCATTTTGGATGGATGTTGCACCTTGCACCGCAGATGTTGCACCCTGCGGATATCGATTCTTCGGACGGCCATAACTGTTGGCTCGTTTAGAGTTATGGGAGCCATAACCAGTCAAAACGAAGCTCTCTGTGAGTTCTATGGCTTTGACTGCTTTCAGCCGTCGATGGATTGTTTCATACCCAAAAAAGGCTATCCGATCCTCTATAGGGGCTGTGAAGTTTTTTAGCCTTCTTTTTTACGTCAAATGAATTTTTACGTCAAAACGGGATCACCATGGCTAGTCTTCGATTTACCATCCCTAGAGAGTGGTACACCATGGTACTTCCATTTCAAATCCATGTGCTCATTTCTAAAAGTCGTACGGCGCTGTTTCGGCATTTTGGACGGATGTTGCACCATGCACTGTAGATGTTGCACCCTGTGGATATTGATTCTTCGGACGGCCATAACTGTTGGCTCGTTTAGAGTTACGGGAGTCATAACCAGTCAAAACGAGGCTCTCTGTGAGTTTTACGACTTTGACCGCTTTCAGCCGGAATAGATTGTTCCATACCCAAAAAAGGCTATACGAACCTCAATCGGGGCTCTGATGTTTTTTAGCCTTCTTTTTTTCGTCAAGTGAAGTTTTACGTTAAAACGGGATCACCGTGGCTAGTCTTTGATTTACCATCCCTGGAGAGTGGTGCAACATGGTACTGTTCCATTTCAAATCCATGCACCCATTTCTAAAAGTCGCACGACGCTGTTTCGGCATTTGGACGGATGTTGAACCTTGCACCGCAGATGTTGCACCTTGTGGATATCGATTCTTCGGACAGCCATAACTGTTGGCTCGTTTAGAGTTACGGGAGCCATAACTAGTCAAAACGAGGCTCTCTGTGAGTTCTACGGCTTTGACACCTTTCAGCCGTTAATGGATTGTTTCATACCCAAAAAAGGCTATCCGAACCTCAATTGGGGCTCTGAAGTTTTTTAGTCTTCTTTTTTTCGTCAAGTGAATTTTTAGGTTAAAACGGGATCACCGTGGCTGGTCTTCGATTTACAATCCCTGCAGAGGGTGTACCATGGTACCGTTCCATTTCAAATCCATGCACCCATTTCTAAAGGTCGCACGTCCCTGTTTCGGCATTTTGGACGGATTTTGCACCTTGCACCGCAGATGTTGCACCCTGAGGATATCGATTGCTCGGACGGCCATAACTGTTGGCTCGTTTAGATTTACGGGAGCCATAACCAGTCAAAACGAAGCACTCTTTGAGTTCTATGGCTTTAACCGCTTTCAGTTGTCAAAGGATTATTTCATACCCAAAAAAGCCTATCCGAACCTCAATCGGGGCTCTAAAGTTTTTTTAGCCTTCTTTTTTACTTCAAGTTAATTTTTACGTTAAAACGGGATCACTGTGGCTGGTCTTTGATTTACCATCCCTGGAGAGTGGTGTACCATGGTACTGTTCCATTTCAAATCCATGCACCCATTTCTAAAAGTCGCACGGCCCTGTTTCGTCATTTTGGATGGATGTTGCACCTTGCACCGCAGATGTTGCACCTTGCAGATATCGATTCTTCGGACGGCCATAACTGTTGGCTCGTTTAGAGTTACGGGAGCCATAACCAGTCAAAACGAAGCACTCTGTGAGTTCTACGGCTTTGACTGCTTTCATCCGTCAATGGATTGTTTCATACCCAAAAAAGGCTATCCAAACCTTAATCGGGGCTCTAAAGTTTTTAGCCTTCTTTTTTACGTCAAGTTAATTTTTACGTTAAAACGGGATTACCATTGCTGGTATTCGATTTACCGTCCCTGGAGAGTGGTGCACCATGGTACTGTTCCATTTCAAATCCATGCACCCATTTCTAAAAGTCGCACGGTGCTGTTTCGGCATTTTGGACGGATGTTGCACCTTGCACCGCAGATGTTGCCCCCTGCGGATATTGATTCTTCGGACGGCCATAACTGTTGGCTCGTTTAGAGTTACGGGAGCCATAAACAGTCAAAACGAAGCTCTCTGTGAGTTATATGACATTAACCGCTTTCAGCCATCAATGGATTGTTTCATACCCAAAAAAGGCTATCCGAATCTCAATAGGGGCAGTGAAGTTTTTTAGCCTTCTTTCTTACGTCAAATGAATTTTTACGTTAAAACGGGATCACCATGACTAGTCTTCGATTTACCATCCCTGGAGAGTGGTGCACCATGGTACTGTTCCATTTCAAATCCATGCACCCATTTCTAAATGTCGTACGGCGCTGTTTCGGCATTTTGGACGGATGTTGCACCTTGCACCGCAGATGTTGCACCCTGCGGATATCGATTCTTCAGACGGCCATAATTGTTGGCTCGTTTAGAGTTACGAGAGCCATAATCAGTCAAAACTAAGCTCTCTGTGAGTTCTACGGCTTTGACCGCTTTCAGTCGTCAATGGATTGTTTCATACCTAAAAAAGGCTATCCGAATCTCAATCGGGGTTCTGAAGTTTTTTAGCCTTCTTTTTTTCGTCAAGTGAATTTTTACGTTAAAACGGGATCACCGTGGCTAGTCTTTGATTTACCATCTCTGGAGAGTGGTGCAACATGGTACTGTTCTATTTCAAATCCATGCACCCATTTCTAAAAGTCGCACGGCCTTGTTACGGCATTTTGGATGGATGTTGCACCTTGCACCGTAGATGTTCCACCCTTTAGATATCGATTCTTCAGACGTCCATAACTGTTGGCTCGTTTAGAGTTATGGGAGCCATAACCAGTCAAATCGAAGTTCTATGTGAGTTCAACGGCTTTGACTGCTTTCGGCCGTCAATGGATTGTTTCATACCCAAAAAAGCCTATCCGAAACTCAATCGGGGCTCTGCAGTTTTTTAGCCTTCTTTTTTTCGTCAAGTGAATTTTTACGTTAAAACGGGATCACCATGGCTGGTCTTCGATTTACCATCCCTGGAGAGTGGTGCACCATGGTACTGTTCCATTTCAAATCCATGCAACAATTTCTTAAAGTCACACGGCGCTGTTTCGGTATTTTTGACGGATGTTGCACCCTGCGGATATCGATTCTTCGGACGACCATAACTGTTGACTCGTTTAGAGTTACGGGAGCCATAACCAGTTAAAACGAAGCACTCTATGAGTTCTACGGCTTTAACCGTTTTCAGCCGTCAATGGATTGTTTTATATCCAAAAAGGTTATCCGAACCTCAATCGGGGCTCTGAAGTTTTTTAGCCTTCTTTTTTTCATCAAGTGAATTTTCAGGTTAAAACGGGATCACCGTGGCTGGTCTTCGATTCACAATCCCTGGAGAGTGGTGCACCATGGTACTCTTCCATTCCAAATCGAAGCACCCATTTCTAAAAGTCGCACGGCCCTGTTTCGGCATTTTGGACAAATTTTGCACCTTGCACTGCAGATGTTGCACCCTACGGATATCGATTCCTCAGACGACCATAACTGTTGGCTCGTTTAGATTTACGGGAGCCATAACTAGTCAAAACGAAGCTCTTTGTGAGTTTTACGGCTTTGACCGCTTTCAGCCGTCAATGGATTATTTCATACCCAAAAAAGCCTATCCGAACCTTAATCGGGGCTCTAAAGTTTTGTAGCCTTCTTTTTTACGTCAAGTTAATTTTTACGTTAAAACGGCATCACCGTGGCTAGTCTTTGATTTACCATCCCTGCAGAGTGGTGCACCATGGTACTATTCCATTTCAAATCCATGCACCCATTTCTAAAAGTCGCACGACCCTGTTTTGGCATTTTGGATGGATGTTGCACCTTGCACCGCAGATGTTGCAGCCTACGGATATCGATTCTTCGGATGACCATAATTGTTGGCTCGTTTAGAGTTACAGGAGCCATAACTAGTCAAAACGAAGCTCTCTGTGAGTTCTACGGCTTTGACTGCTTTCAGCCGTCAATGGATTGTTTCATACCCAAAAAGGCTATCCGAACCTTAATCGGGGCTCTAAAGTTTTTTAGCCTTCATTTTTACGGCAAGTTAATTTTTACGTTAAAACGGGATCACTGTGGTTGGTATTTGATTTACCATCCCTGGATAGTGGTGCACCATGGTACTGTTCCATTTCAAATCCATGCACCCATTTCTAAAAGTCGCACGGAGCTGTTTCGGCATTTTGGACGGATGTTGCACCTTGCACCGCATATGTTGCACCCTGTGGATATCGATTCTTCGGACGACCATAACTGTTGGCTCGTTTAGAGTTATGGGAGCCATAACCAGTCAAAACGAAGCTCGCTCTGATTTCTATGGCTTTGACCGCTTTCAGCCATCAATGGATTCTTTCATACCCAAAAAGGCTATCCGAACCTCAATCGGGGCTGTGTAGTTTTTTAGCCTTCTTTTTTACGTCAAATGAATTTTTACGTTAACACGGGATCACCATGGCTAGTCTTCGATTTACCATCCCTGGAGAGTGGTGCACAAGGTACTGTTCCATTTCAAATCCATTTACCCATTTCTAAAGTCGCACGGCCCTGTTCGGCATTTTGGACGGATGTTGCACCTTGCACCGTTGAGGTTGCACCCTGCAGATATTGATTCTTCGGACGGCCATAACTGTTGGCTCGTTTAGAGTTACGGGAGTCATAACTAGTCAAAACGAGGCTCTCTGTGAGTTCTATGACTTTGGCCGCTTTCAGCCCTCAATGGATTGTTCCATACCCAAAAAGGCTATCCGAACCTCAATCGGGGCTCTGAAGTTTTTTAGCCTTCTATTTTTCGTCAAGTGAATTTTTACGTTAAAACGGGATCACCGTGGCTGGTCTTCGATTTACCATCTCTGGAGAGTGGTGCACCATGATAATGTTCCATTTCAAATCCATGCACCCATTTCTAAAAGTCGCACGACCCTGTTTCGGCATTTTGGACGGATGTTGCACCTTGCACCGTAGATGTTGCTCCCTGCGGATATCGATTCTTCGGACGGCCGTAACTGTTGGCTCGTTTTGAGTTACGGGAGCCATAACCAGTCAAAACGAAGCTCTCTGTGAGTTCTACGGCTTTGACCGCTTTCAGTCGTCAAATCGATTGTTTCATACCCAAAAAAGGCTATCCGAACCTCAATCGAGGATTTGAAGTTTTTTAGCCTTCTTTTTTTCGTCAAGTGAATTTTTAGGTTAAAACGGGATCACCGTGGCTGGTCTTCGATTTACAATCCCTGGAGAGTGGTGCTCCATGGTATTGTTCCATTTCAAATCCATGCAACCATTTCTAAAATCGGACGGCCCTGTTTCGGCATTTTTGACGAATTTTGCACCTTGCACTGCAGATGTTGCACCCTGTGGATATCGATTCCTCGGACGGCCATAACTGTTGGCTCGTTTAGAATTACGGGAGCCATAACCACTCAAAACAAAGCTCTCTGTGAGTTCTACGGCTTTGACCGCTTTCAGCCGTCAATGGATTATTTCATCCCCAAAAAAGCCTATCCGAACCATAATCGGGGCTCTAAAGTTTTTTAGCCTTCTCTTTTACGTCAAGTTAATTTTTACGTTAAAACGGGTTCACCGTGGCTGGTCTTTGATTTACCATCCCTGCAGAGTGGTGCACCAAGGTACTGTTCCATTTCAAATCCATGCACCCATTTCTAAAAGTCGCACGGCCCTGTTTTGGCATTTTGGATGGATGTTGCACCCTGCGGATATCGATTCTTCGGAAGGCCATAACTGTTGGCTCGTTTAGAGTTACGTGAGCCATAACCAGTCAAAACAAAGCTCTCTGTGAGTTCTACAGCTTTGACTGCTTTCAGCCGTTAATGGATTGTTTCATACCCAAAAAAGGCTATCCGAACCCTAATCGGGGATCTAAAGTTTTTTAGCCTTCATTTTTACGTCAAGTTAATTTTTACGTTAAAACGGGATCACCGTGGCTGGTATTCGATTTACCATCCCTGGATAGTGGTGCACCATGGTACTGTTCCATTTCAAATCCATGCATCCATTTCTAAAAGTCGCACGGCGTTGTTTCGGCATTTTGGACGGATGTTGCACCTTGCACCGTAGATGTTGCACCCTGCGGATATCGATTCTTCGGACGACCATAACTGTTGGCTCGTTTAGAGTTACGGGAGCCATAACCTGTCAAAACGAAGCTCTTTGTGAGTTCTATGGCTTTGACCACTTTCAGCCATCAATGGATTCTTTCATACCCAAAAAAGGCTATCCGAACCTCAATCGGGGCTGTGAAGTTTTTTAGCCTTCTTTTTTACGTCAAATGAATTTTTACGTTAAAACAGGATCAACATGGCTAGTCTTCGATTTACCATCCCTAAAGAGTGGTGCACAAGGTACTGTTCCATTTCAAATCCATGTACCCATTTCTAAAAGTCGCACAACCATGTTTCGGCATTTTGGACGGATGTTGCACCTTGCACCGCTGAGATTGCACCCTACGGATATTGATTCTTCGGACGGCCATAACTGTTGGCTTGTTTAGAGTTACGAGAGTCATAACTAGTCAAAACGAGGCACTCTGTAAGTTCTATGATTTTGGCCGCTTTCAGCCGTCAATGGATTGTTCCATACCCAAAAAAGGCTAACCGAACCTCAATCGGGGCTCTGAAGTTTTTTAGCCTTCTATTCTTCGTCAAGTGAATTTTTACGTTAAAACGGGATCACCGTGGCTGGTCTTCGATTTACCATCCCTGGAGATTGGTGCACCATGATACTGTTCCATTTCAAATCCATGCACCCATTTCGAAAAGTCGCACGGCCCTGTTTCGGCATTTTGGACGGATGTTGCACCTTGCACCGCAGATGTTGCTCCCTGCGGATATCGATTCTTCGGACGGCCATAACTGTTAACTCGTTTAGAGTTACGGGAGCCATAACCAGTCAAAACGAAGCTCTCTGTGAGTTCTACGGCTTTGACCGCTTTCAGCCGTCAATGGATTGTTTCATACCCAAAAAAGGCTATCCGAACCTCCATCGGGGCTCTGAAGTTTTTTAGCCTTCTTTTTTTCGTCGAGTGAATTTTTACGTTAAAACGGGATCACCGTGGGTGGTCTTCGATTTTCCATCCCTGGAGAGTGGTGCACCATGGTACTGTTCCATTTCAAATCCATGCACCCATTTCTAAAAGTCGCACGACCCTGTTTCGTCATTTTGGACGGATTTTGCACCTTGCACCGCTGATGTTGCACCATGCGGATATCGATTCCTCGAACGTCCATAACTGTTGGCTCATTTAGAGTTACGGGAACCATAACCAGTGAAAACGAAGAACTTTGTGAGTTCTACGGCTTTAACCACTTTCAGTCGTCAATGGATTATTTTATACCCAAAAAAGCCTATCTGAACCTCAATCCGGGCTCTAAAGTTTTTTAGCCTTCTTTTTTACGTCAAGTTAATTTTTACGTTATAACGGGATCACCATGGCTGGTCTTAGATTTACCATCCCTGGAGAGTGGTGCACCATGGTACTGTTCCATTTCAAATCCATGCACCCATTTCTAAAAGTCGCACCGCCCTGTTTCGGCATTTTGGACGGATGTTGCACCTTGCACCACAGATGTTGCACCCTGTGGATATCGATTATTCGGACGGTCATAACGGTTGGCTCGTTTAGAGTTACGGGAGCCATAACCAGTCAAAACGAAGCTCTCTGTGAGTTCTACAGCTTTGACCGCTTTCAGCCGTCAATGGATTGTTTCATACCCAAAAAAGGCTATCCGAACTCAATCGGGGCTCTAAAGTTTTTTAGCCTTCTTTTTTACGTCAAGTTAATTTTTACGTTAAAACGGGATCACCGTGGCTGGTCTTCGATTTACCATCCCTGGAGAGTAGTGCACCATGGTACTGTTCCATTTCAAATCCATGCACCCATTTCTAAAAGTCGCACGGCGCTGTTTCGGCATTTTGGACGTATGTTGCACCTCGCACCGCAGATGTTGCACCCTGCAGATATCGATTCTTCGGACGGCCATAACTGTTGGCTCGGTTAGGGTTACGGGAGCCATAACCAGTCAAAACGAAGCTCTTTGTGAGTTCTACGGCTTTGACCACTTTCAGCCGTCAATGGATTGTTTCATACCCAAAAAAGGCTATCCGAACCTCAATCGGGGATTTGAAGTTTTTTAGCCTTCTTTTTTTACGTCAAATGAATTTTTACGTTAAAACGGGATCACCATGACTAGTCTTCGATTTACCTTCCCTGGAGAGTGGTGCACCATGGTACTATTCCATTTTAAATCCATGCACCTATTTCTAAAAGTCGCACGGCGCTGTTTCGGCATTTTAGACGAATTTTGAACCTTGCACCGCAATTGTTGCATCCTGCGGATATCGATTCTTCGGACGACCATAACTGTTAGCTCATTTAGAGTTACGGGAGCCATAACCAGTCAAAACGAGGCTCTCTGTGAGTTCTTAGTTTTTGACCGCTTTCAGCCGTCAATGGATTGTTTCATACTCAAAAAAAGCTATCCGAACCTCGGTCGGGGCTCTAAAGTTTTTTAGCCTTCTTCTTTTCGTCAAGTGAATTTTTACGTTAAAATGGGATCACCGTGGCTGGTCTTCGATTTACCATCCCTGGAGAGTGGTGCACCATGATATTGTTCCATTACAAATCCATGCACCCATTTCTAAAAGTCGCACGGCCCTGTTTTTGCATTTTGGACGGATGTTGCACCTTGCACCGCAGATGTTGCACCCTACGGATATCGATTCTTTGGACGGCCATAACTGTTGGCTCGTTTAGAGTTACGGGAGCCATAACCAGTCAAAACGAAGCTCTCTGTGAGTTCTACGGCTTTGACCGCTTTCAGCCGTAAATTGATTGTTTCATACCCAAAAAAGGCTATCCGAACCACAATCGGGGCACTAAAGTTTTTTAGCCTTCTTTTTTTCGTCAAGTGAATTTTTAGGTTAAAACGGGATCACCGTGGCTGGTCTTCGATTTACCATCCCTAGAGAGTGGTGCACCATGGTACTGTTCCATTTCAAATCCATGCACCCATATCTAAAAGTTGCACGACCCTGTTTCGGCATTTTGGACGGATGTTGCACCTTGCACCGCAGACGTTGCACCCTGCGGATATCGATTCTTCGGACGACCATAACTGTTGGCTCGTTTAGAGTTACGGGAGCCTTAACCAGTCAAAACGAAGAACTCTATGAGTTCTACAGCTTTGAACGCTTTCAGCCGTCAATGGATTATATCATACCCAAAAAGGCTATCCGAACCTCAATCGGGGCTCTTAAGTTTTTTAGCCTTCTTTTTTACGTCAACTTAATTTTTATGGTAAAACGGGATCACCATGGATAGTCTTCGATTTACCATCCCTGGAGAGTAGTGCACCATGTTACTATTCCATTTCAAATCCATGCACCCATTTCTAAAAGTCGCACGACTCCGTTTCGGCATTTTGGACGGATGTTGCACCTTGCACCGTAGATGTTGCACCATACGGCTATCGATTCTTCGGACGGCCATAACTGTTGGCTCGTTTAGAGTTACGGGAGCCATAACCAGTCAAAACGAAGCTCTCTGAGAGTTCTAAGGCTTTGACCGCTTTCAGCCATCAATGGATTTTTCATACCCAAAAGAGGCTATCCGAACCTCAATCGGGGCTCTGAAGTTTTTTAGTCTTCTTTTTTTACGTCAAATGAAGTTTTACGTTAAAACGGGATCACCATGGCTAGTCTTCGATTTACCATCCCTGGAGAGTGGTGCTCCATGGTACTATTCCATTTCAAATCCATGCACCCATTTCTAAAAGTCGCACGGCGCTGTTTCTGAAATTTGGACGGATGTTGCACCTTGCACCATAGATGTTGCACCCTACGGATATCGATTCTTCAGACGGCCATAACTGTTGGCTCGTTTAGAGTTACGGGAGCAATAACCAGTCAAAACGAAGCTCTCTGTGAGTTCTACGGCTTTGACCGCTTTCAACCGTCAATGGGTTGTTTCATACCCAAAAAAGGCTATCCGAAACTCAATCCGGGCTTTGAAGTTATTCAGCCTTCATTTTTTACGTCAAATGAATTTTTACGTTAAAACGGGATCACCGTGGCTGGTCTTAGATTTACCTTCCTTGGAGAGTGGTGCACCATGATACTGTTCCATTTCAAATCCATGCACCCATTTCTAAAAGTAGCACGGTGCTGTTTTGGCATTTTGGACGGATGTTGCACATTGCACCGCAGATGTTGCACCCTGCGGATATTGATTCTTCGGACGGCCATAACTGTTGGCTGGTTTAGAGTTACGGGAGCCATAACCAATCAAAACGAGGCACTTTGTGAGTTCTACGGCTTTGACCTCTTTCAGCCGTCAATGGATTGTTTCATACCCAAAATAGGCTATACGAACCTCAATCGGGGCTCTGAAGTTTTTTAGCCTTCCTTTTTTCATCAAGTGAATTTTTACGTTAAAACGGGATAACCGTGGCAGGTCTTCGATTTACCATCCCTGGAGAGTGGTGCACCATGGTACTGTTCCATTTCAAATCCATGCACCCATTTCTAAAAGTCGCACGGCCCTGTTTCGGTATTTTTGACGGATGTTGCACCTTTCACCGCAGATGTTGCACCCTGCGCATATCGATTCCTCGGACGGCCATAACTGTTGGCTCGTTTAGAGTCACGGGAGCCATAACCAGTCAAAACGAAGCTCTCTGTGAGTTCTACGGCTTTGACCACTTTTAGCCGTCAATGGATTGTTTCATACCCAAGAAAGGATATCCGAACCTCAATCGGGGCACTGAAGTTTTTTAGCCTTCTTTTTTACGTCAAGTGAATTTTTATGTTAAAACGGAATCACCGTGGCTGGTCGTCGATTTACCATCCCTGGAGAGTGGTGCACCATGGTACTATTCCATTTAAAATCCATGCACCCATTTCTAAAAGTCGTACGGCTGTTATCCCGCCTTTTGGCAAGGCCGTGACACCAAGGAACTGACTGAAAACCAATGACGGTTCGTCTTGGAGATCGGTTATGCGCAGGCTCACTATGGATATCGATGAATTTCCTCCGAGTCCAGATCAAGCTACAATTGACAAGACACGACGAGCGAACCCATGGAAGTCAGCATTCCAAATTTCAAGTCAACCCGAGTTCGTATGCTCGAGTTACGATCGATGCGAAATGAAGGAAATAGCTCAATTTTCGTATCCATAGCTAGGCCTCTGTTCGAATCCATCAGCTTTGTATCGATTAGAAGGGCCTCTGTTCAAATCCTTTAGCTTCATATCGATCGGCAAGCCACAATTCGTATCGATCGACAATCCACAGTTCGTATCGATTAGCTTCGCATCCATCAACGAGCCTCTGTTCGAATCCATCAGCTCACACTATTCGTATCCACTAGAGGATCGCTGTTCGTATCCATCAAGTTGGAGCACTTTTATCGATACGAACATAGCTCGTTGCATCGATGCGAACGAGAGTCACCTTCCATCGATTCGAACAGGACAAATTCATCGATACGAACGAGGCAAAGTTCAAGGGTCGACTCGGTCAACTCGGCGTAGAAGATGGATCGATCCGAAGACTGCTCGCCACGTCACCACCTGATCACGCGTCGACCATCGATTCGAATTGATCGATTCGAACCAAATGAACTACCGAAAGTCTCCATTTCGTATCGATCATAACTCGAGATCCACAAGTCCAAATGCTACGAAATTTTCACAAAAGCTTACGTCCATGCTAAAGAATGTTCACACCAAGTTTCGACTCCATTGGAGGAAATCTTGATCGATACGAAATTCCTTCGTATCGATCACGGATCGAGCCGAAACTTCACGGGCTTGGTCGCGTGGGCCCACTTACGTGCCAGAAGAAGTCTCCCGAGATCTGAGAGAAATATCAGCCTCTTACACCTATAAATAGACCCCCAGGGCCTATAGAGAAAGGATCTTTTTGACGCTCCAATGCCTAGACTCTGCCGGATTCGATTCCATACTCCATTATTGCTGTTGTACCCGAATTCCATAACTTAAACTTGCTGTAATCCGCTGCAATCAATTGTAATCATCAAAGAAACATCAATAAAGTGATCAACTTCATAGTGGACGTAGGCAATACGCCGAACCACTCTAAATTCTTCTGTTTCTGTGCGTTTTTATTATTTTCATTATCTGTTTTTGGAGTTTTGGTTAGATAATCCTCTTTTTCCATTTAATTTCTTCATTTTATCTCTTCAAAAACTTCCGAAGAGTGTTGTGCCCAATTTTGGTACAAACACTTTGGTGCTTTCATTAAGGAAACACCTAATTTTTCTCCTGCTCTTTGGATCTGCTATCGATACCGGATTGCATAAATCCAAGAAGAAGATCCAGATCTCAAGCTTTGAAGCCCTTCCATCCTATTCAGATTTGCATCAGATCTAAGAAAGGACTTCATCAATTCATCATGGTAAGCACACGAACTGCTTCTACAACTGTTGATCAAGAAGGACGGGACAGACAGAATCCCGTGCAATTGCCTCCATCCAACCAAGATGCTGCCGGACCTTCAGATCCATCAGGCCCGGTCACTAGACAAGAGTTTCAGATGCTCCTTCAAGAGTTGACCCAGAGTCGACAACAACTAACTGAACAACTACGCGCCAACACAGAGTTGACCAACCAGCTGAATCGCCAAAGGCGTAGAAGATCCAGAAGAGATCAAGGTTCTTATTCTTCCATGGAGAGTTCAGCCTCATCTGACGATCATCACCGATCCACACGCCCACGGCTGGATGTAAGCTACACCCAGGCCACAGGACATCCACCTACCTTGAATCTTGGACAACCAAGGACTGGACCATCCACCAGTCATCATACTGGACCTTCATCCCGAGGGGGTGTCGCTCCTTACCATGTCACAGGTAACCTCGCCACCACCACCACTACCGAACAAGGGGTCGATGCTAGAAATCAAGCTGATCCTCATCGTAACCAATGAGAGCACACTCCAGAACCTTATGTCCTAGAAAATGTTGAACCAAGGAGGCGAGGCACGGACCGTCAACCGCGTTCGATCCAGACTCGTGTTGTGGAACCCGACCACACCTTGGGGCAGCATGCTCCAAATATCTGGATTCCAGATATACTGACGATGATTCATCAGATGATCCATGAAAGTCAGGGTCTCACTAATGACGATTGGGGAATCTCCCGGAGTCATACCCCTTTCACTGATGACATATTATTTGTTGAACCACCTCGGCGCTTCAGGATGCCAACTTTGCCAGTCTATGAAGGAAGTTCTGATCCTAATCAACACATCCTGAAGTATGAATGGCTAATGAATGCTGCGAGAGCTGATGATGCAGTAAAATGCCGTAGTTTCACCATTTCCCTAGGGGGCATTGCAACTATGTAGTTTACTCGTTTACCACCGCGATCCATCTTTAATTTCGACCAGATGACCACCAAGTTTGTTGAACAATTCCGTATGCACGTAGCAAGATCTAAAGATGTTAATACTATGTCTAGCATCACTCAAGCTCCCGGAGAGACATTTAGACGTTACTTGGAGCGATTTCATGCTGCGTGTGCAGAAATAAGCAATCCTAATGACAACTCCATCTTGATGGCATTAACTAAGGGGATTGATCCTAATTCCAAGTTCGGAAATTGGTTAGCTGGGAGCTGCCTGCGTCATTGGACCGTTTCTATTCCAAGGCAGCCCAATTCTTGAGAAGGGAGGATGCGGAACAATCTAGGAAGCAGGATGACGTAGGGCCCAGCATTGAAGGAATTCAAAGTAACATTGCCGTTAAACAATCCAGGGAGAGTTTCGGAAAAGTTCAACTGAATATACAAAGCAAACAGAACCAGTAGAGGGACAGTGGAAATCAAGGTAAAAAACAAGATCAAAATCGTGGTCCACGGCGTAGAGCTCCCAAGTTCGACAATTATACTCCATTGAATACGTCGCTGGAGAATGTGTATTTACAGACCTATAATACCATGCAATACAAGAAACCTGCCCCGATGCCGTCAACAGAAAGATAGGTCCAAACAGGGAAGTTTTGTAGATTCCATGAGAGTTATGGCCATAATACAAATGAATGTCGACATTTACAAGATCTCATTGAAAAGTTGATACGTGAATGAAAGTCGGATCAGTATGTGCGGGCGCCACAGGCAGGAGGTGCGGGTCCATCGAATCTGAATCGTGCACCAAATCAGGAAAGGCAGGATGAACCTGCTCGTACTGGCGGGAGGTTAGTTATTAATACGATAAGTGGCGGTCCTCATCCAGTAGACCGAAGCTGGAAGGAAATGGAGTCGTATGCTAGCTCTATAAGGCATTCGGACTTCGAGTGTTGTAGTAATTTTGATGAAGGGGCTCCAGCCAAACAACAGAAGACGATGACAGATGACATCGCATTCCGAAACAGAGATGCTGATAAAGTCGAAGCCCCACTATCGATCCACTGGTCATCTCAGCTCAAGTAGGTCCTGCTTGGATGAAGAGGATCTTAGTTGACAATGGAAGCTTTGTGAATATTTTGTTTAAACGGGCTTACGATCAAATGAAAATGGAAGCCAAAGATTTGAAACCTTGTCAATCTCGAATCCATGGTTTCAATGGGAGCGCTACTATACCCACTGGAGTAGTGGAACTACCAGTGGAGTTGGGAGTTGGAGAACGCCGGATAGTACGGATATTACAGTTCGTTGTGTTGGACATAGACTCCCCTTATAATGCTTTCTTGGGCCGACCGGCCCTCGCTGAATTCAGGGCAGCCATTGCCCCATGGTGTTTGACTTTAAAGTTTCCCACTGATCGTGGAGTGGGAATCATTCAAGGAGATCAGGCTGCTGGGAGAGCCAGTTATGTTGCCGAGCTGTGAGAGGCGCAGCGAAAGGAGAAAGGAAAGGGCGTAGAGGAATCTCTCTGCGTCCGCTTTGTTGATAATTGATAGTTGACGCCTGGGCCTAGGCCCGGACACCCCAGCCAATTCCAAAGGGATCTTGACCCAAGAGAAACTGAAGACGATGGAGAATCTAAAGAAAGTCAAGCATCACCGGCTGAACTGACGATCGATGTCCCAATTGACAATGATGATGATTCGAAAATGATAAAGATTGGGTCTCAGCTAAGCCAGCAAACTCAAGAGGAATTGGTTGAGTTTTTACGGGCGAATCTTGACGTATTCGCCTGGACGCATTCTGATATGTGTGGGATCTCGTCGGACATCGCGAGCCACACTCAGAATATTGACCCGCGGCATGTCCTGGTCAAACAGAAAAGGCGTGGTATGGATCCAGAGAGATCTGCCGCCCTAAAAGAAGAGGTCGAAAAGCTTAAAGCAAACGGGTTCATTCGAGATGCACTATACCCCAAATGGGTGTCAAATCCCGTGCTCGTCCAAAAGTCAAACGGAAAATGGATAACATGTGTTGATTACTCCGATCTGAATAAAGCTTGTCCTAAAGACAGTTTCCCACTTCCCAGAATTGATCAGCTCGTAGACTCAACAGCTAGACATGAACTCTTGTCCTTCATGGATGCGTATTCTGGCTACAATCAGATACCAATTCATTTACCTGATCAAGAACATACCAGCTTCGTAACCAATCTGGGACTTTATTGCTACAAAGTTATGCCATTCGGACTCAAGAATCCCAGGGCTACTTATCAACGATTGGTCAATCGGATGTTTGCCAATCAAATCGGAAAAACCATGAAAGTATATGTAGACGACATGCTTGTGACGTCACGATTTTCCACTGACCATATTAAGGACCTGGAAACTATGTTCAACATACTTCGAGAATACATAATGAAGCTCAACCCACCGAAATGTCACTTTGGAGTCGCATCCGGAAAATTCCTTGGGTTTATCGTCAATGCTAGAGGGATCGAAGCTAATCCTGAAAAGATCTGGGCTATCAGAAATCTTGAAACTCCGAAAACTATAAAACAAGTCCAGAGTCTCAATGGGAAAGTAGCAGCACTGAGCAGGTTCATCTCAAAGTCCACTAACAAATGCATTCCCTTCTTCGATCTGATCCGGAAAGGAAAACGAAACTTTGAATGGACCATAGAGTGTGAGGGCGCTTTCCAAACACTAATTCAGCATCTATTCACACCACCTATCCTGTCGAAACCTATTGATCATGAGAAGTTGTACGTTTACTTGGCGATATCAGAAAACGCTTTCAGCGCTGCATTAATTCGAGAAGAAGACAGGATACAGAAGCCAGTATACTACATCAACAAACGATTGACTGGAGGTGAGAAGAATTAATCGAAACTAGAGAAGTTGGCTTATTGACTTGTTATTGCATCAAGGAAGCTTCGACCATATTTCCAGGCACATCCTATTATTGTTTACACCGACCAGCCGTTACGACAGGTCCTTACGCGGCCTGAGACGTCTGGTAGGTTACTCAAGTGGAACATCGAACTGAGCCAGTTTGATATTACTTACACTCTAAGACGAGCCATTCAAGGACAAGTTCTAGCCGATTTCATAGCTGAATTTACCGTTCCAGAGGACTTTCCCGAAACCAGTGAATCCCCGAATACGTCTGGAAGTTGTATACTGATGGTCCATCAAACGACCGATGTTCGGGTGCTGGAGTTGTACTTGAAACCCCCGAAGGACGATCTATATGTTATGCTTTCAAGTTTGATTTTCATGCAACCAATAATGAAGCTGAATATGAAGCCCTCTTAGCCGGACTAAAACTTGCCAAAGATTTGAGAATTATCGCTGTGGAAATTTATTGTGATTCACAGTTAGTTGTATGTCAAGTTCGGGGAGAATATCAAGCGAGAGATCGAAGGCTGGCTGCTTACTTAGCTTAGGTACAGGAAATTCTTAATCAGTTTGATTATTATGCCATTTATTGCATACCTCGAGAACGCAATCAAAAAGCCGATTCATTGGCGAAGTTAGCCAGCACAGATGAAGCTCAGCAGATGGGACTTATTCCCGTAGAGACGTTATCTTCCCCAAGCATTGACCGGGAAGAAATAGATTGGGTATGTGAAACCATTCTCGATAAGGAGTCATGGATGACTCCATTCAGAAATTACCTTAAACATGGAATACTGCCGGAACGCAAGAGTGAAAAAAGACAAGTCCTTCGGAATGCCTCACGATTCACCATCCAAGATGGAGTCATGTACAGACGAGGGAACTCTGTTCCTTTACTCCGGTGTATTGCTCACGATGAAATTAAACGAGTATTACACGATGTACACGAGGGAGAATGTGGCGATCACACCGGGGGGCAAGCACTTGCCAAGAAAATTCTTCGATATGGATATTATTGGCCGACTGTGAATCGCGATGCGTCGGACTATGCAAAGAAATGTGATAAATGTCAAAAGCATGCTCGAATTCCAAGAGCCCCACCTACCGAGATAACGCAAATGGTCAGCCCATGTCCGTTTGCAACATGGGGCATCGACATCATTGGTACTCTACCTCTGACAAAAGGTGGTGCGAAATACGCCATCGTCGTAGTTGATTGCTTCACAAAGTGGGCTGAAGCTGAACCTCTTGCTACCATAATGAAGAAAAAAGTGATCAACTTTGTGGTCTGCAACATTATCTATCGATTCGGTCTCCCACACACCATTATTACTTATAACGGGACCCAATTCGACAGTGTTGAATTTAAAGATTTCTGCAAACGATTTCACATTCAAAAGAAATTCTCTGCAGTTGCACACCCTCAGGCAAACGGACAGGTCGAAGCAGTCAACAAAGTTATAAAGTCCATTCTGAAAAAACGACTGGAAAAGGTCAAGGGCAAGTGGGTCGATGAACTTCCTATGGCTTTATGGGCTTACCGAACAACCCACAAGTCCGCGACCGGTCACACTCCATTCTCTCTCTCTTATGGTTCAGAAGCTGTTATTCCAGTCAAGCTAGAAGTACCTTCTCATCGTGTGACATATTATGATCCAAAGACAAATGCTATATTACTTGCTGAATCTCTCGATTTACTAGATGAGAAGCGTGAGGAGGATGATTTGAGGGCAGCCGCGTATCGAAGTCGAGTCGCCCGATCGTACAACGCCAAGGTCTGCCCGCGAACCTTTGAACTAGGCGATCTCGTCCTGAAAAGAATCTATCTGGTTCCTTCGCATATGAAGCCGACATGGAAAGGACCGTATGTCATTGAACGAAGGCTCGGAGATGGCACATTCAAATTATCGACCGTCGACGGTCTTACTCTGCCAAGAGCCTGGAACAACGAGAGTCTTCATCGCTACTACACATAACAGGCTAAGTTCATTCATTTAGTTTATTTTCCATTTGCAATTTGTTTCTGCATTTCGAAATTAGAATTTGTAATAAGGCAGCTGACTTTGCCATATTTTCTTATTTCCGCAATAAAATGCAATCTCTTCCAGCCAGAGCTATGATTTACTTGAAATACTTCATATGAACATCACCATGCACAAAGAGCTAAGTTTCACCATACGGTGGGATTTATTCAAATAGGGAGTGACTATGATGCAACCGGTCACTCGCTAAGTGAAACCCATGCTCGGGGACAAGCCATCACACCAAAGTCAAAAAAGGATTGATACACGACAATCCTTCACTTAACTCCAGATTCTCAGAGTACGAACTGGAGGATAAAAATACGTCTACGAAGAGGGTGGATCCGTTCGCCTAACGACTTTGTCCATATCTGCACCAAGTTTGAGGAGGGTGGACCCGTCCATCTAACGACCTCACTTGTTAACTCAGGTTGGATGTGATCCGACCGTCCATGATCCTGATACACTTTTCATTCCCAGAGTTCGAGCGAAATCCAATAACATACATCAGATGTGACTGACCGTCTGTTTATCAACTTCGAACTCCCAGAGTGCGAGTCGGAGTATAAACATCAACTCCGGATTCCCAGAGTGCGAAACAGAGTATAAACATCAACTCCAAATTCCCGAAGCGCAAATTGGAGTATAAATACCAACCCCGAACTCCCAGAGTGCGAGTCGGAGAATAAACATCAACTCTGGATTCCCAAAGTGCGAAACAGAGTATAAACATCAACTCTGAATTCCCAAAGTGCGAATTGGAGTATAAACATTAACTTCGAATTCCCAAAGTGCGAAACGGAGTATAAATACCAACTTCGAACTCCCAAAGTGCGAGTCGGAGTATAAATGTCGATTCCGAGTCCCCAGAGCGCGGACGTATAATTAAAACTTAAGCCGGCATGACCAACCGCCAGTAAGCAAATGATAATCCCCGGAGTGCGGATATGATCATCGATAATCGAACAAGTATGGATGAACCACTCAATCTCCGCTTGTCTCAGACATCCGTTTAGTGGCACTAGACTCAACATGTTATAAGTGAGAAGCGGTCGCTGACTGATGTTCTACAACTCACCCCCAAGACTGAGGGGCAAGACTTAAGCATCGACCATTGACTGAAGCTGTGCGACGTCAAAATTCAACTCACTTCCCGGTTGTAAATCATGTCCACAGTTTCTGGACCTAGCAAACAAAAACAAACTTGACTCGGAACCTGAAACTTCACAAGTGCACTTCAGATATTGAAACACTTAGGCAAATACACAATAACTGAGAAGAAGCCAAAAAAGAGAAGTCTCATTTCTACTGTTTATGAAAGAAATTCATGTACAAGTTTGTTCCAAAATATTCCTACTAGCAGGGGCCGAACCCGCATCTATACACGGCCAACAATATGAAAATCAAAATAAACCGAGGAAGCATGTCTACTCTTATTTCTTCCTCGACTTCCGCTTCGGTGTAGACCCGCTGGAGCCGCCACTACCTTTCCTCTTTGAGCCTTTACTTTTCGGTAGTCGGTCTCCAGGCGGGGGCATGGTCTCGACATCCTCCTCCGAGCTTGAATGAATAGGGATGCTTCCTGCGGGCGGAGTCGGAGGAACATGATCAAGTGTAGAAGGTGGGATGGACACACTAGTGTCGAAAACTGTACCGCCAGGCGATATCATTCTGAGCGGAGCTGGACCAGGTGCCGCCATCCCACCTCCAAAACTACCACCATGAGCCGCTGCTTCCATCTTAGCGTCGATTTCAGCCAATATCTCCTCTTCAGTAATCGCTCGGGCCTCGCTGGAAGCATCAGTAGCTGGCATCGAAGAGCCTGAAGTAGGGGCAACTCCACCCATGACAAATGGCAGGTCCGCAAAAGGATCACTATGACGACCAAGGAGTTCCTCCATCATTTGCTTGTCAAAAACAAGCGTGCTTCCCTGCATTTCGTCAAGTGGGGCAGTTGTAGTTACAGTGGTCGCTTCGGTAACGATAACCTCCTGCATGTGATGTGATTCTTGAGTGACAGGAGGCGCGACCGGTGCAACATCGATCACTGGAAAAAAATAAGAGAACTGTTAGAACTTAATTCAAGTGAAGATTCCAACTTAAGACAGATATGTGGAATGTTCAGAATACCTTCCTTAGTTTGGCTCGTAGGCAACTGAACGGCTTCAGCAACTTGCTCTGTAGCCGGAGACATCTGCGGCTGATCCGGATTGTAGGCAGGAACAACTTGGGGATCGACCGCAGGCAAGTGTTCAGGCTGGGTTGACATGGGAAGTTCAAGACTCGCATCATGGTGTTCAACCCCAGAGCTTTCTCCTATTTCCAGGTGTTGGGTGCCGAGTCTCTCCTTCTCATAAGAAATCATCGATTCATGGAGAATCTTCCGTTCATCTTCATTCAGCAGACGATTCTCGAGCTCAAACTCGTTAACAGACTCACCCAGATGCACCGCCTTCTCCTCCTCAACCAATCGGCCCCAGGCGTTGTATAAATGTGCCGGGTAATCATCGAGCCAGGCTAGATACCTGTGCCTCAGCACGTTAGCGTTGTAAACAACGAGAAGGCCTTCAATGTCGGCTTCTAGCCTGGACTCGGCCGATTTCACCTTCTCCTCGACCTCAGTCTCCACCTCGCGAACCTTAGCCATTGCCGCGTCCCGTTCGCCCCGAAGCAAGACAGCCTGTTCGCACGCCTCCTGGGCTGCGTTGTTCGCATCATCTCTTTCCTTGGCCATGTCAGAGAATTTGGCCTTAAGCTCGTTGAGTTCCTTGACTGTTGCATCCCATTCGGCGGTGATTGTAGTATTTCGGTGGCCCATCTCTTCCACCAAGGTAACGTGTGTCTGCCTCAATCTCTCCATCGCCACAGTCGCTTCACCAGCTTCTTTGGTGGCCTCAATTTCAGATTTCTGAGAAGTCTCGGCCTCGATATTGAGAACTTGTATGATTCGGTCCTTTTGAGCGAGTTCGAACTCCATTTTCCCAACCGCTTTGGCTCGCTTAAAAGGCACCTTAGAAGCTTTTTCTACAGCCTTTACCCACTCTCTATACTGGGTGTAGACGTCATGAATGTAATCATGCATCCTGTTTTCCACCCCGGACAGAATTATCTTTAAATGAGGTGGGAAGACGTGGCCGTCGAAGCATATGTTCGGGAACTCCTTCCTCAGTTGAACAATTTTAATAGCCCCTTCCCCCGTGGGCTCAGTTATGGCCTGCTCTGCAATTATGGGGGCCACGGTTTCAACTCGCTGGTGATGAGTTTCGGGCCTCGAAGTGTGAGAAGATGGTCTGTGTCGCGGAGGCTCAGGTGGATGTGAAGTCCGAACAGGGGGTGGAGATGGGATTCTAGGAGGTGGAGAGCAAGACCTAGATCGGTGTCTATATTCTCTGTCCCTGTCCCGCTCCTACCTATCTTGATTAGAGTACCTGCGATCGCGGTCTCTATCCGAATCACTCCTATGGGAATCATAATAAGAAGAAGACTTTCAAACCGAGCGAAGGCTCCCAAGCATTGATCCTCTCCCGAACATCGTACCTGAAAGTGAGAAACAAAAGAAAAGTTGGTGATCTCTTGGATTAGACGATTTACGATTATGAATCATGTAGTGCGGTGAAGTGTATGTATGTACAACCCCTCGACCAACCAAAAATATCGTCTGTACTCATAGCAAGCGACTCGCTCAGATCGAGAGCACTGTCAAGCTCCTCCATCCCGGTGTCGTGTTGAAACGACACATAATCCGAAATTGGAATATCAGCAAGCCTTTCGAAAGGATTCTCTACTTGTAGGGGAGGAGCCTCCGAAATTCTAATCCCCGGGACGGGCAAAGACACAACCACGGATTTCAGCCTCACGAATTTAGAATGCTTATGAGCAACTGCCTTGCCTTTTCTCCTTCCTCCTGAATCCTGAAAACTGGAAGAAGGCCCAGCTTGGAGTTCGCTATCAGTGGGCGTTCTCTCCGGATCAACCTCTTCAGCTATTACGACACCGGGCGCTTTGCGTTTCACCCGCTTCTTCGAGACCGCTCTAAGTGTCCATTTCAGCCTTATGCTTTACCTCCATTCAATCAGCCCGAGAATTCTCAAGTTTCTGTCGGTTAGAACCAAGTCGATATTCCTCTCTTCACCCGGAACTGCTTGGAGGCTCCGAACTAACTCTTTGAAATACCCACCGTCAGGTAGTGAGATTGCGGCTGTAAAAGAAGAGGAGTATGTTAGTTTTGAGAACGATTATTATTATCTCGATAATTCATGAGAAAGACTTCAACGCTTACGTTTATCCAACCATCGCCTAGCGAATCCAGGGGGCATCGAACGTAGAACCATTTTGTCTTAAATTAGCTCAGCCTTCCCCAGGACCCCGTTACTATTTGACAGTTCCTAACCTCTTCCAAGAATGTGAAAGAAGGGTTGTCTCCACGGCTCTTAATGTTGAAGAGATATCTAATCTCGATCGGCTTTGGTGGTCGAAAGAGAATCTCCATAAAAACGATGTAAGTGCTATTCAACAAGGCATATCCATTGGGGTGTAGCTGGGATGGAGCGATTCCAAGGAATGACAGCATTTCCCTTATGTACTGATTAAATGGAGGAAGTGTCCCCGTTGTGCAAGCATGACGATTGAAAGCAGTAAACCCCTACGGGGGAGCATGCGGTCTATCATCTAGCCCTGGCAGTAATACATCATCGAGCGACAGACCATGTCTTAAGCATATCTGTCCCAGCATATCTTCCGAAATGCTGGACGGCACAGAGTATTGTGGACGGCAAATGAACCGGGCGCTTGGAAACTCGTCCGGAGCTGGATCTATGACTTCGGCCTCAATGGTCGGTATCTCAATTATTGGAGGAATTGAACCTTGAACTTCCTGCTGTTGTGAACTTGAAGGTTCCATGACTAACTAGCTTATGAAAAATCATCGTTAAACAGATAATAAACCCGTGCATCCCGTAGTGTGAAGTGTGTGAATATGTTGTGCAGTGCAGTGCTGTATATCACTTGAAATTTTTTACAGAGTTAAAGAAAGCATGTAAACGATAAGACTTCAAAATTCAGTCGGAATGACCGTCATTGCGGACCGTCACAACCATGCCATCCAGATAACAGGGACCAATCTGAGTTAAAGTTTGATAAAATTATGTTAAGTTACAGTTCCATCGACGAGCTTCGATAGGTAGTCAAATATGCAGGTTAACAGTTAAGTCCAGATATGCAAGAATGAAGCTCATCGGAGTCATATGTTTAGTAATTTCGTATCGATGACCTGAGGAAACAAGTTCGAATCGATCGCCTTAAAGCCAGATCATATCAATTCGACTCCCACATTTCATATCGATCATGGCCTGTGTTCTCGTATCGCTCAGAAGGAGAAACACTTCGAATCGATAGGAGCTCAGTAGTTTCATATCGATCAGAAAACATCTACTTCGTATCGATCAGAAAAAATCTACTTTGTATCGATCATTCAACTCCTATTTCGTATTGATCAGTATCGTTTCAAAGGAGCCGATGCTAAATAACTGTTCCATGATCGATACGAATCCCAAGGCGAGTTAACGGTACAAGATTTCCCATCGGGATCGATACAAGGAAAGATATTTCTTCCTCAATCGATACGAGGTTAAGGCCAAAAAGCTGCCCACTAACTAGCTTGTATCCGTCCTCACTTCTTCCCCAAACTATTCAAACACCATGGCAATTTTCGAAATGCCGACTCCGCCCTTGGAATCACCAGAGATCGATCGTGTATGTAAATAGATTGGCAATTGATTTCGAATATCGTCGCTACAACGTGGGTTAGCCGTTCATTTACCTGATTTCAACGATTAGTTCTAGGGGTTACAGGTTTGAATCGATTTGAAGGCAAGAACAGTTTTCTTTTTTCCATGTCTCTGTAGCGATACTAAGGGTTGCAGAAGAAATGAGCAAGTAAAAAGTAAAAAATGACTAAGTCCACAGTATTTATATGGACTCGAGTGTGGAAAGGAGGAAACGATTCGCCTCCCAGTGAACTCGACCGGTTACAAAATGTCACCACTGGATCGATTCGAACAAGCCATTCGAATCCATCAACTCGAGCCTTTATCAAAACGAAATTGCCAACGCAGGCTTTCTTGAGTCACCCAAATCCATCGATACGAAGCCATTATTCGTATCGGTCATTTTCAACTACCTCCACTATGCATCGGTACGATCTACGCCTTTCGAGTCCATCAAATCACAGCTCCCAGAGGCCAGTACCCATCGATACGAATTGTCTATTTGTATCCAACGACACAAGGCCCATCGATTCGAAATACACAATGAGGACTGTTTTGAAGGCATTGAACTCCATCGATACGAATGATCGTTTTATATCCATCGAACCTCATATCCATCGATGCAAACTATTCATTTCGTATCCATCAATACGATGTATATCGATGCGAAGACAATGTTTCAACCTTTTACATCGATTCAGGAGAGGATCGATATGAAGGAACATTCAAAAACAACCATCGAGCGTTGTTACAATTCAAATTTCACATCGGTTCAGGAGAGGATCGATACGGGATTAAATAAAAAAAGAACTGACAATGACTCGTGGACGTGCAACGTCAACGGGAGCCAGATTAACATATATGCATATATGTCGGACTAATATTCAATTTTCAACATCCATAGGAATTGGATACTTATCTGATAATGATTACAACAACAAACAGCTAATCACAATCGAACGACAATCAGTTACAACAATACAGGGTACAACAGTTGACAATCAACGGTTCACATTACAAGGGAGATCAGTCAAAGAGAATAACTTTCAACGAAAAGACGATAACTGTTCATAATGAAGATTGCAGCTTTTCAAAGCACATCATGTTTCCACAACACGTACTTTAGGGGAAAATGTTATCCCGCCTTTTGGCAAGGCCGTGACACCAAGGAACTGACTGAAAATCAATGACGGTTCGTCTTGGAGATCGGTTATGCACAGGCTCACTATGGATATCAATGAATTTCGTCCGAGTCTGGATCAAGCTACAATTGACAAGACACGACGAGCGAACCCATGGAAGTCAGCATTCCAAATTTCAAGTCAATCCGAGTTCGTATGCTCGAGTTACGATCGATGCAAAATGAAGGAAACAACTCAATTTTCGTATCCATAGCTAGGCCTCTGTTCGAATCTATCAGCTTCTTATCGATCAGAAGGCCTCTGTTCGAATCCATCAGCTTCGTATCGATCAGCAAGCCACAGTTTGTATCGATCATCTTCGTATCAATCGGCAAGCCACAGTTCATATCAATCAGCTTTGCATACATCAACAAGCCTTTGTTCGAATCCATCAGCTCACACTGTTCATATCCATCGGAGGATCGCTGTTCGTATCCATCAAGTTGGAGCGCTTTTATCGATACGAACAGAGCTCGTTGCATCGATGCGAAAGAGAGTCACCTTCCATCTATTCGAACAAGACAAATTCATCGATACGAACGAGGCGAAGTTCAAGGGTCGACTCGGTCAACTCGGCGTAGAAGATGGATCGATCCGAAGATTGCTCGCCACGTCACCACCTGATCACGCACCTACCATCGATTCGAAGGGATAGATTCGAATTGATCGATACAAACCAAACGAACTACCGAAAGTCTACATTTCGTATCGATCATAACTCGAGATCCACAAGTTCAAATGCTATGAAATTTTCACAGAAGCTTACGTCCATGCTAAAGAATGTTCACACCAAGTTTCGACTCCATTGGAAGAAATCTTGATCGATATGAAATTCGTTCGTATCGATCACGGATCGAGCCGAAACTTCAGGGGATTGGTTGCGTGGCCCACTCACGTGCCAGAAGAAGTCTCCCGAGATCTGAACGAAATATCAGCCTCCTACACCTATAAATAGCCCCCCAGGGCTTACAGAGAAAGGATCTTTTTGATGCTCCAACGCCCAGACTCTGCCAGATTCGATTCCATACTCCATTACTGCTACTGTACCCGAATTTCATAACTTAAACTTGCTGTAATCCGCTGCAATCAATTGTAATCATCAAAGAAACATCAATAAAGTGATCAACTTCATAGTGGACTTAGGCAATACGCCGAACCACTCTAAATTCTTCTATTACTCTGCGTTTTTATTATTTTCATTATCTGTTTTTGGAGTTTTTGTTAGATAATCCTCTTTTTCCATTTGATTTCATCATTTTATCTCTTCAAAAACTTCCGAAGAGTGTTGTGCCCAATTTTGGTACAAACATCGGCCCTATTTCGGCATTTTGGACGGATGTTGCACCTTGCACTGCAGATGTTGCACCCTACGGATATCGATTCTTCGGACGTCCATAACTGTTGGCTCGTTTAGAGTTACGAGAGCCATAACCAGTAAAAACGAAGCTCTTTGTGAGTTCTACGGCTTTGACCTCTTTCAGCCGTCAATGGATTGTTTCATACCCAAAAAAGGCTATCTGAACCTCAATCGGGGCTCTGAAGTTTTTTAGCCATCTTTTTTACGTCAAGTTAATTTTTACGTTAAAACGGGATCACCATGGCTGGTCTTCGATTTACCATCCCTGGAGGGTGGTGAACCATGGTACTGTTCCATTTCAAATTCATGCACCCGTTTCTAAAAGTCGCACGACGGTGTTTCGGCATTTTGGACGGATGTTGCACCTTGCACCGCAGATGTTGCACCCTGCGGATATCGATTATTCGGACGGCCATAACTGTTGGCTCGTTAAGAGTTACGGGAGCCATAACCAGTCAAAACGAGGCTCTCTGTGAGTTCTATGGCTTTGACCGCTTTCAGCCGTCAATGGATTGTTTCATACCCAAAAAAGGCTATTCGAACCTCAATCGGGACTTTGAAATTTTTTAGCCTTCTTTTTTTCGTCCAGTGAATTTTTACGTTAAAACGGGATCACTGTGGCTGGTCTTCGATTTACCATCCCTGGAGAGTGGTGCACCATGGTACTGTTCCATTTCAAATCCATGCACCCATTTCTAAAAGTCGCATGGCGCTGTTTCGGCATTTTGGATGGATGTTGCACATTGCACCGTAGATGTTGCACCCTACGGATATCGATTCTTCGGACGGCCATAACTGTTGGCTCGTTTAGAGTTACGGGAGCCATAACCAGTCAAAATGAGGCTCTCTGTGAGTTCTACGACATTGAGCGCTTCCAGCCGTCAATGGATTGTTTCATACCCAAAAAATGCTATACGAACCTCAATCGGGGCTTTGATGTTTTTTAGCACTCTTTTTTTCGTCAAGTGAATTTTTATGTTAAAATAGGATCATCGTGGCTGGTCTTCGATTTACCTTCCCTGGAGAGTGGTGCACCATAGTACTATTCCATTTCAAATCCATGCACCCATTTCTAAAAGTATTACGACCCTGTTTCGGCATTTTGGACGGATGTTGCACCTTGCACCGCAGATGTTGCACCCTGCGAATATCGATTCTTCGGACGACCATAACTGTTGGCTCGTTTAGAGTTATGGGAGCAATAACTAGTCAAAACGAAGCTCTCTGTGAGTTCTATGGCTTTGACCGCTTTCAGCCATCAATGGATTGTTTCATACACAAAAAAGGCTATCCGAACCTCAATCGGGGCTCTGAAGTTTTTTAGCCTTCTTTTTTTACGTCAAATGAATTTTTACGTTAAAACGGGATCACTGTGGCTGGTCTTCGATTTACCATCCCTGGAGAGTGCTGCACCATGGTACTGTTCCATTTCAAATCCATGCACCCATTTCTAAAAGTCGCACGGTGCGGTTTCGACATTTTGGACGGATGTTGCACCCTGCGGATATCGATTCTTCGGACGGCCTAAAATGTTGGCTCGTTCAGAGTTACGGGAGCCATAACCAGTCAAAACGAGGCTCTCTGTGAGTTCTCCGGCTTTGACCACTTTCAGCCGTCAATGGATTGTTTCATACCCAAAAAAGGCTATCTGAACCTCAATCGGGGCTCTCAAGTTTTTTAGCCTTCTTTTTTTCGTCAAGTGAATTTTTACGTTAAAACGGGATCTCCTTGGCTGGTCTTCGATTTACCATTCCTGGAGGGTGGTGCACCATGGTACTGTTCCATTTCAAATCCATGCACCCATTTCTAAAAGTCGCACGGCCCTGTTTCGGCATTTTGGACGGATGTTGCACCTTGCACCGTAGATGTTGCACCCTACGGATATCGATTCCTTGGACGGCCATAACTGTTGGCTCGTTTAGAGTTACGGGAGCCATAACCAGTCAAAACAAAGTTCTCTGTGGGTTCTACGGCTTTGACCGCTTTCAGCCGTCAATGGATTGTTTCATACCCAAGAAAGGCTATCCGAACCTCAATAGGGGCTCTAAAGTTTTTTAGCCTTCTTTTTTACGTCAAGTAAATTTATACGTCAAAACGGGATCATCGTGGCTGGTCTTCGATTTACCATCCCTGGAGAGTGGTGCACCAGGGTACTGTTCCATTTCAAATCCATGCACCCATTTCTAAAAGTCGCACGGCGCTGTTTCGGCATTTTGAACGGATGTTGCACCTTGCACCACAGATGTTGGACCCTACGGATATCGATTCTTCGGACGGCCATAACTGTTGGCTTGTTAAGAGTTACAGGAGCCATAACCAGTTAAAACGAAGCTCTTTGTGAGTTCTACGGCTTTGACGACTTTCAACCGTCAATGGATTGTTCCATACCAAAAAATGGCTACCCGAACCTCAATCGGGGATTTGATGTTTTTTAGCCTTCTTTTTTTACGTAAAATGAATTTTTACGTTAAAACGGAATCACCGTGGCTGGTCTTCGATTTACCATCCCTGGAGAGTGGTGCACCATGGTACTGTTCCATTTCAAATCCATGTACCCATTTCTAAAAGTTGCATAGCGTTGCTTCGACATTTTGGACGGATGTTGCACCTTGCACCGCAGATGTTGCACCTTGCGGATATCGATTCTTCGGACGGCCATACTGTTGGCTCGTTTAGAGTTACGGGAGCCATAACCAGTCAAAACGAGGCACTCTATGAGTTCTACGGCTTCGACTGCTTTCAGCCGTCAATGGACTGTTTCATACCCAAAAAAGGCTATCCGAACATCAATCGGGGCTCTGAAGTTTTTTAGCCTTCTTTTTTTCGTCAAGTGAATTTTTACGTTAAAACGGGATCACCGTGGCTGGTCTTCGATTTACCATCCCTGGAGAGTGGTGCACCATGGTACTGTTCCATTTCAAATCCATGCACCCATTTCTAAAAGTCGCACGACCCTGTTTCGGCATTTTGGACGAATGTTGCACCTTGCACCGCAGATGTTGCAACCTACGGATATCGATTCTTCGGACGGCCATATCTGTTGGCTCGTTTAGAGTTACGGCAGCCATAACCAGTCAAAACGAAGCTCTCTGTGAGTTCTACGGCTTTGACCGCTATAAGCCGTCAATGGATTGTTTCATACCCAAAAAAGGCTATCCGAACCTCAATCGGGGCTCTCAAGTTTTTTAGCCTTCTTTTATACGTCAAGTTAATTTTTACGTTAAAACGGGATCACCGTGGCTGGTCTTCGATTTACCATCCCTAGAGAGTGGTGCACTATTGTACTGTTCCATTTCAAATCCATGCACCCATTTCTAAAAGTCGCACGACCCTATTTCGGCATTTTGGACGGATGTTGCACCTTGCACCGCAGATGTTGCACCCTACGGATATCGATTCTTCGGACGACCATAACTGTTGGCTCGTTTACAGTTACGGGAGCCATAACCAGTCAAAACGAACCTCTCTGTGAGTTCTACGGCTTTGACCGCTATCAGCCGTCAATGGATTGTTTCGTACCCAAAAAAGGCTATCCGAACCCCAATCGGGGCTCTCAAGTTTTTTAGCCTTCTTTTTTACGTCAAGTGAATTTTTACATTGAAACAGGATCACCGTGGCTGGTCTTCGATTTACCATCCCTGGAGAGTGGTGCACCATGGTACTGTTCCATTTCAAATCCATGCACCCATTTCTAAAAGTCGCACGACCCTGTTTCGGCATTTTGGACGGATGTTTCACCTTGCACCGCAGATGTTGCACCCTACGGATATCGATTCTTCGGACGGCCATAACTATTGGCTCGTTTAGATTTACGGGAGCCATAACCAGTCAAAACGAAGCTCTCTGTGAGTTCTACGGCTTTGACTTCTATTAGCCGTCAATGGATTGTTTCATACCCAAAAAAGGCTATCCGAACCTCAATCGGGGCACTCATGTTTTTTAGCCTTCTTTTTTACGTCAAGTTAATTTTTACATTAAAACGGGATCACCGTGGCTGGTCTTCGATTTACCATCCCTAGAGAGTGGTGCACCATGGTACTGTTCCATTTCAAATCCATGCACCCATTTCTAAAAGTCACACGGTGCTGTTTCGGTATTTTGGACGGATGTTGCACCTTGCACCGCAGATGTTGCACCCTGCAGATATCGATTCTTCGGACGACCATAACTGTTGGCTCGTTTAGAGTTACGGGAGCCATAACCAGTCAAAACGTATCTCTCTGTAAGTTCTACGGCTTTGATCGCTTTCAGCCGTCAATGGATTGTTTCATACCCAAAAAAGGTATCCGAACCTCAATCGGGGCTCTGAAGTTTTTTAGCCTTCTTTTTTTACGTCAAATGAATTTTTACGTTAAAACGGGATCACCGTGGCTGGTCTTTGATTTACCATGCCTGGAGAGTGGGACACCATGGTACTGTTCCATTTCAAATTCATGCACCCAATTCTAAAAGTCGTACGACCCTGTTTCGGCATTTTGGACGGATGTTGCACCTTGCACCGCAGATGTTGCACCCTACGGATATCGATTCTTCGGACGGCCATAACTGTTGGCTCCTTCAGAGTTTTGGGAGCCATAACCAGTCAAAACGAAGCTCTCTGTGAGTTCTACGGCTTTGACTGCTTTTAGCCGTCAATGGATTGTTTCATACCCAAAAAATGCTATCCGAACCTCAATCGGGGCCCTGAAGTTTTTTAGCCTTCTTTTTTTCGTCAAGTGAATTTTTACGTTAATACGGGATCTTTGTGGCTGGTCTTCGATTTACCATCCCTGGAGAGTGGTTCACCATGGTACTATTCCATTTCAAATCCATGCACCCATTTCTAAAAGTTGTACGGCCCTGTATCGACATTTTGGACGGATGTTGCACCTTGCACCGCAGATGTTGCACCCTGTGGATATCGATTCTTCGGACGGCCATTACTGTTGGCTCGTTTAGAGTTACGGGAGCCATAACCAGTCAAAACGAGGCACTCTATGAGTTCTACGGCTTCGACTGCTTTCAGCCGTCAATGGACTGTTTCATACCCAAAAAAGGCTATCCGAACATCAATCGGGGCTCTGAAGTTTTTTAGCCTTCTTTTTTTCGTCAAGTGAATTTTTACGTTAAAACGGGATCCTTGGAGAGTGGTGCACAATGGTATTGTTCCATTTCAAATCCATGCACCCATTTCTAAAAGTCGCACGGCGCTGCTTCAGCATTTTGGATGGATGTTGCACCTTGCACCGCAGATGTTGGACCCTACGGATAACGATTCTTCGGACGACCATAACTGTTGATTCGTTTAGAGTTACGGGAGCCATAACTAGTTAAAACAAAGCTCTTTGTGAGTTCTACGGATTTGACCACTTTCAGCCGTCAATGGATTGTTTCATACCCAAAAAAGGCTATCCGAACCTCAATTGGGGCTCTGAAGTTTTTTAGCCTTCTTTTTTTTGTCAAGTGAATTTTTACGTTAAAACAGGATCACCGTGGCTGGTCTTCGATTTACCATCCCTAGAGAGTGGTGCACCATGGTACTGTTCCATTTCAAATCCATGCATCCATTTCTAAAAGTCGCAAGGCCCTATTTCGGCATTTTGGACGGATGTTGCACCTTGCACCGCAGATGTTGCACCCTGCGGATATCGAATCTTCGAACGGCCATTACTGTTGGCTCATTTAGAGTTACGGGAGCCGTAACCAGACAAAACGAAGCTCTCTGTGATTTCTACGGTTTTGACTGCTTTCAGCCGTCAATGGATTGTTTCATACCCATAAAAGGCTATCCGAACCTCAATAGGGGCTCTAAAGTTTTTTAGCCTTCTTTTTTACGTCAAGTTAATTTTTACGTTAAAACGAGATCACCGTGGCTGGTCTTCTATTTACCATCCCTGGAGAGTGGTGCACCATGGTACTGTTCCATTTCAAATCCATGCACCCATTTCCAAATGTCGCACGGTGTTGTTTCGGTATTTTGGACGGAAGTTGAACCTTGCACCGCAGATGTTGCACCCTGCGGATATCGATTCTTCGGACGGCCATAACTGTTGGCTCGTTTAGAGTTACGGGAGCCATAACCAGTCAAAACGAGGCTCTTTGTGAGTTCTACGGCTTTGACTGCTTTTAGCCGTCAATGGATTGTTTCATACCCAAAAAATGCTATCCGAACCTCAATCGGGGCCCTGAAGTTTTTTAGCCTTCTTTTTTTCGTCAAGTGAATTTTTACGTTAATACGGGATCTTTGTGGCTGGTCTTCGATTTACCATCCCTGGAGAGTGGTTCACCATGGTACTATTCCATTTCAAATCCATGCACCCATTTCTAAAAGTTGTACGGCCCTGTATCGACATTTTGGACGGATGTTGCACCTTGCACCGCAGATGTTGCACCCTACGGATACCGATTCTTCGGACGGCCATAACTGTTGGCTCGTTTAGAGTTACGGGAGCAATAACCAGTCAAAATGAAGCTCTTTGTGAGTTCTACGGCTTTTACCGCTTTCAACCGTCAAGGGATTGTTTCATACCCAATAAAGGTTATCCGAACCTCAATCGGGGCTCTGAAGTTTTTTAGCCTTCTTTTTTTATGTCAAATGAATTTTTACGTTAAAACGGGATCCTTGGAGAGTGGTGCACAATGGTATTGTTCCATTTAAAATCCATGCACCCATTTCTAAAAGTCGCACGGCGCTGCTTCAGCATTTTGGACGGATGTTGCACCTTGCACCGCAGATGTTGGACCCTACGGATAACGATTCTTCGGACGACCATAACTGTTGATTCGTTTAGAGTTACGGGAGCCATAACTAGTTAAAACAAAGCTCTTTGTGAGTTCTACGGATTTGACCACTTTCAGCCGTCAATGGATTGTTTCATACCCAAAAAAGGCTATCCGAACCTCAATTGGGGCTCTGAAGTTTTTTAGCCTTCTTTTTTTTGTCAAGTGAATTTTTACGTTAAAACGGGATCACCGTGGCTGGTCTTCGATTTACCATCCCTAGAGAGTGGTGCACCATGGTACTGTTCCATTTCAAATCCATGCATCCATTTCTAAAAGTCGCAAGGCCCTATTTCGGCATTTTGGACGGATGTTGCACCTTGCACCGCAGATGTTGCACCCTGCGGATATCGAATCTTCGAACGGCCATTACTGTTGGCTCATTTAGAGTTACGGGAGCCGTAACCAGACAAAACGAAGCTCTCTGTGATTTCTACGGTTTTGACTGCTTTCAGCCGTCAATGGATTGTTTCATACCCATAAAAGGCTATCCGAACCTCAATAGGGGCTCTAAAGTTTTTTAGCCTTCTTTTTTACGTCAAGTTAATTTTTACGTTAAAACGAGATCACCGTGGCTGGTCTTCTATTTACCATCCCTGGAGAGTGGTGCACCATGGTACTGTTCCATTTCAAATCCATGCACCCATTTCCAAATGTCGCACGGTGCTGTTTCGGTATTTTGGACGGAAGTTGGACCTTGCACCGCAGATGTTACACCCTACAGATATCGATTCTTCGGACGGCCATAACTGTTGGCTCGTTTAGAGTTACGGGAGCCATAACCAGTCAAAACGAGGCTCTTTGTGAGTTCTACGGCTTTGACCACTTTCAGCCGTCAATGGATTGTTTCATACCCAAAAAAGGCTATCCGAACCTCAATCGGGGCTCTGAAGTTTTTGGACGACCCTGTTTCATACTGTTCCATTTCAAATCCATGCACCCATTTCAAAAAGTTGCACGACCCTGTTTCGGCATTTTGGACGGATGTTGCACCTTGCACCGCAAATGTTGCACCCTGCGGATATCGATTATTCGAACGACTATAATTTTTGCCTTCTTTAGAGTTACGGGAGCCTTAACCAGTCAAAACGAAGCTCTCTTTGAGTTCTACGGCTTTGACCGCTTTCAGCCATCAATGGATTGTTTCATACCCAAAAAAGGCTATCCCAACCTCAATCGGGGCTCTAAAGTTTTTTAGCCATCTTTTTTACGTTAAGTTAATTTTTACGTTAAAACGGGATCACCGTGGCTGGTCTTCGATTTTCCATCCCTGGAGAATGGTGCGCCATGGTACTGTTCCATTTCAAATCCATGCACACATTTCTAAATGTCGCACGGCGCTGTATCGTCATTTTGGATGGATGTTGCACCTTGCACCGCAGATGTTGCACCCTGCGGATATCGATTCTTTGGACGATCATAACTGTTGGCTCGTTTAGATTTACGGGAGCCATAACTAGTCAAAATGAAGCTCTCTGTGAGTTCTACGGCTTTGACCGCTTTCAGCCGTCAAGGGTTGTTTAATACCCAAAAAAGGCTATCCGAACCTCAATCGGGGATCTGAAGTTTTTTAGCATTCTTTTTTTGCGTCAAATGAATTTTTACGTTAAAACGGGATCACCGTGGCTGGTCTTCGATTTACCATCCTTGGAGAGTGGTACACCATGGTACTGTTCCATTTCAAATCCATGCACCCATTTCTAAAAGTCATACGGTGCTGTTTCGGCATTTTGGACGGATGTTGCACCTTGCATCGTAGATGTTGCACCCCGCGGATATCGATTCTTCGGACAGCCATAATTGTTGGCTCGTTTAGAGTTACGGGAGCCATAACCAGTCATAACGAATCTCTCTGTGAGTTTTATAGTTTTGACCGCTTTCAGCCTTCAATGGATTGTTTAATACCCAAAAAAGGCTATCCGAAACTCAATCGGGGCTCTGAAGTTTTTTAGCCTTCTTTTTTTACTTCAAATGAATTTTTACGTTAAAACGGGATCACCGTGGTTCGATTTACCATCCCTGTAGAGTGGGGCACTATGGTACTGTTCCATTTCAAATTCATGCACCCATTTCTAAAAGTCGTACGACCCTGTTTCGGCATTTTGGACGGATGTTGCACCTTGCACCGCAGATGTTGCACACTACGGATATCGATTCTTCGGACGGCCATAACTGTTGGCTCGTTTAGAGTTTCGGGAGCCATAACCAGTCAAAACGAAGCTCTTTGTGAGTTCTACGGCTTTGACCGCTTTCAGCCGTCAATGGATTGTTTCATACCCAAAAAAGGCTATCCGAACCTCAATCGAGGTTCTGAAGTTTTTTAGCCTTCTTTTTTTCGTCAAGTGAATTTTTATGTTAAAACAAGATCACCGTGGCTGGTCTTCGATTTACCATCCCTGGAGAGTGGTGCACCATGGTACTATTCCATTTCAAATCCATGCACCCATTTCTAAAAGTCGTACGGCTCTGTATCGGCATTTTGGACGGATGTTGCACCTTGCACTACAGATGTTGCACCCTACGGATATCGATTCTACGGACTGCTATAACTGTTGGCTCGTTTAGAGTTACGGGAGCAATAACCAGTCAAAACGAAGCTCTTTGTGAGTTTTACGGCTTTGACCGCTTTCAACCGTCAATGGATTGTTTCATATCCAATAAAGGCTATCCGAACCTCAATCGGGGCTCTGAAGTTTTTTAGCCTTCTTTTTTATGTCAAATGAATTTTTACGTTAAAACGGGATCACCGTGGGTGGTCTTCGATTTACCATCCCTGGAGAGTGGTGCACCATGGTTTTGTTCCATTTCAAATCCATGCACCGATTTCTAAAAGTCGCACGGTGCTATTTCGGCATTTTGGACGGATGTTGCACCTTGCACTGCAGATGTTGGACCCTACGGATATCGATTCTTCGGATGGCCATAACTGTTGGCTCGTTTAGAGTTACGGGAGCCATAACCAGTTAAAACGAAGGTCTCTGTGAGTTCTACAGCTTTGACCACTTTCAGCCATCATTGGATTGTTTCATACCCAAGAAAGGCTATCTGAACTTCAATCGGGGCTCTGAAGTTTTTTAGCCTTCGTTTTTCGTCAACTAAATTTTTACGTTAAAACGGGATCACCGTGGCTGGTCTTCGATTTACCATCCCTGGAGAGTGGTGCAACATGGTAATGTTCCATTTCAAATCAATGCACACATTTCTAAAAGTCGCACGGTCCTGTTTCGGCATTTTGGACAGATGTTGCACCTTGCACTATAGATGTTGCACCCTGCGGATGTCGATTCTTCGGACGGCCATAACTGTTGGCTCGTTTATAGTTACGTGAGCCATAACCAGTTAAAACATAGCTCTCTGTGAGTTCTACGGCTTTGAACGCTTTCAGCCGTCAATGGATTGTTTCATACCCCAGAAAGGCTATCCAAACCTCAATAGGGGCTCTAAAGTTTTTTAGCCTTCTTTTTTACGTCATGTTAATTTTTACGTTAAAATGGGATCACCGTGGTTGGTCTTCGATTTACCACCCCTGGAGAGTGGTGCACCATGGTACTGTTCCATTTCAAATCCATGCACCCATTTCTAAATGTCGCACGGTGCTGTTTTGGTATTTTGGACGGATGTTGCACCTTGCACCGCAGATGTTGAACCCTGTGGATATCGATTCTTCGGACGGCTATAACTGTTGGCTCGTTTAGAGTTACGGGAGGCATAACCAGTCAAAACGAAGCTCTCTGTGAGTTCTACGTCTTTACCGCTTTCAGCCATCAATGGATAGTTTCATACCCAAAAAATGCTATCCGAACCTCAATCGGGGCTCTGAAGATTTTTGACCTTCTTTTTTTCGTCAAGTGAATTTTTACGTTAAAACGGGATCACCGTGGCAGGTCTTCGATTTACCATCCCTAAAGATTGGTGCACCATACTACTGTTCCATTTCAAATCCATGCACCCATTCTTAAAAGTCGCACGGCCCTATTTCGGCATTTTGGACTGATGTTGCATCTTGCACCGCAGATGTTGCACCCTACGGATATCGATTCTTCGGACGGCCATAACAGATGGCTCGTTTAGAGTTACGGAAGCCATAACCAGTCAAAATGATGCTCTCTGTGAGTTCTATGACTTTGACCGTTTTCAGCCATCAATGGATTGTTTCATACCCAAAAAAGGCTATCCGAACCTCAATCGGGGCTCTCAAGTTTTTTAGCCTTCTTTTTTTCGTCAAGTGAATTTTTACGTTAAAACGGGATCACCGTGGCTGGTCTTCGGTTTACCATCCCTAGAGACTGGTGCACCATGGTACTGTTCCATTTCAAATCCGTGCACCCATTTTTAAAAGTCGCACGGCCCTGTTTTGGCATTTTGGACGGATGTTGCACCTTGCACCGCAGATGTTGCACCTTGCGGATATCGATTCTTCGGACGGCCATAACTGTTGGCTCGTTATGAGTTACGGGAGCCATAACCAGTCAAAACGAAGTTCTTTGTGAGTTCTACGGCTTTGACCGCTTTCAGCCGTCAATGGATTGTTTCATACCCAAGAAAGGCTATCCGAACCTCAATCGAGGCTCTAAAGTTTTTTAGCCTTCTTTTCTTCGTCAAGTGAATTTTTACGTTAAAACGGGATCACCTTGGCTGGTCTTCGATTTACCATCCCTAGAAACTGGTGCACCATGGTACTGTTCTATTTCAAATCCATGCACCCATGTTTAAAAGTCGCACTCCCCTGTTTCGACATTTTGGACGGATGTTGCACCTTGCACCGCAGATGTTGCACCCTACGGATATCGATTCCTCGGACGGCCATAATCGTTGGCTCGTTTAGAGTTACGGGAGCCATAACCAGTTAAAACGAAGCTCTCTGTGAGTTCAACGACTTTGGCCGCTTTCAACCATCAATGGCTTGTTTCATACCCAAAAAAGGCTATCCGAACCTCAATCCGGGCTCTCAAGTTTTTTAGCCTTCTTTTTTTCGTCAAATGAATTTTTACGTTAAAACGGGATCACCATGGCTGGTCTTCGATTTACCATTCCTGGAGAGTGGTTCACCATGGTACTGTTCCATTTCAAATCCATACACCCATTTCTAAAAGTCGCACGGCGCTGTTTCGGCATTTTGGACGGATGTTGCACCTTGCACCGCAGATGTTGCACCCTGCGAATATCGATTCTTCGGACGGCCATAACTGTTGGCTCGTATAGAGATACGGGAGCCATTACAAGTCAAAACGAGGCTCTCTATAATTTCTACGGCTTTGATTGCTTTCAACCGTCAATGGATTGTTTCATACCCAAAAATAGCTATCCGGACCTCAATCGGGGCTCTGAAGTTTTTTACCTTCTTTTTTCCGTCAAGTGAATTTTTACGTTAAAATGGGATCACCGTTGCTGGTCTTCGATTTACCATCCCAGGAGAATGGTGCACCATGATACTGTTCCATTTCAAATCCATGCACCCATTTCTAAAAGTCGCACGGCCCTGTTTCGGCATTTTGGACGGATGTTGCACCTTGCACTGCAGATGTTGCACCCTACGGATATCGATTCTACGGACGGCCATAACTGTTGGCTCGTTTAGAGTTACGGGAGCCATAACTAGTCAAAACGAAGCTCTCAGTGAGTTCTATGGCTTTGATCGCTTTCAGCCGTTAATGGATTATTTCATAGCCAAAAAAGGCCATCCGAACCACAATCGGGGCTTTGAATTTTTTTAGCCTTCCTTTTTCCTCAAGTGAATTTTTACGTCAAAATGGGATCACCGTGGCAGGTCTTCGATTTACAATCCCTGGAAAGTGGAGCACCATGGTACTATTCCATTTCAAATCCATGCACCCATTTCTAAATGTCGTACGGCCCTGTTTCGGCATTTTGGACGGATGTTGCACCTTGCACCGCAGATGTTGCACCCTACAGATATCGATTCTTCGGACGGCCATAACTATTGGCTCGTTTAGAGTTACGGGAGCCATAACCAGTCAAAATGAAGCTTTTTATGAGTTCTATGGCTTTGACCACTTTCAGCCGTCAATGGATTGTTTCATCCCCAAAAAAGGCTATCTGAACCTCAATCGTGGCTCTGAAGTTTTTTAGCCTTCATTTTTTCGTCAAGTGAATTTTTATGTTAAAACGGGATCACCGTGGCAGGTCTTCGATTTACCATCCCTGAAGAGTGGTGCACCAAGGTACTATTCCATTTCAAATCCATGCATCCATTTCTAAAAGTCGTACGACCCTTTTTCGGCATTTTGGTAGGATGTTGCACCTTGCACCGCATATGTTGCACCCTACGGGTATCGATTCTTCGGACGGCCATAACTGTTAGCTCGTTTAGTGTTACGAGAGCCATAACTAGGCAAAACGAAGCTCTCTGTGAGTTCTACGGCTTTGACTGCTTTCAGCCGTCAATGGATTGTTTCATACCCATAAAAGGCTATCCGAATCTCAATCGGGGCACTGAAGTTTTTTAGCCTTCTTTTTTTCGTCAAGTGAATTTTTACGTTAAAACGGGATCACCGTGGCTGGTCTTCGATTTACCATCCCTGGAGAGTGGTGCACCATGGTACTGTTCCATTTCAAATCCATGCACCCATTTCTAAAAGTCGCACGGCCCTGTTTCGGTTGGACAGATGTTGCACCTTGCACCACAGATGTTGCACCCTGCGGATATCGATTCCTCGAACGGCCATACTGTTGGCTCGTTTAGAGTTACGGGAGCCATAACTAGTCAAAACGAAGCTCTCTATGTGTTCTACGACTTTGACCGCTTTCAGCCATCAATGGATTGTTTCATACCCAAAAAAGGCTATCCGAACCTCAATCGGGGCTCTCAAGTTTTTTAGCCTTCTTTTTTTCGTCACGTGAATTTTTACGTTAAAACGGGATCACCGTGGCTGGTCTTCGATTTTCCATCTCTGGAGAGTGGTGCACCATGGTACTGTTCCATTTCATATCCATGCCCCCATTTCTAAAAGTCGTACGGCCCTGTTTCGGCATTTTGGAAGGATGTTGCACCTTGCACCGCAGATGTTGCACCCTACGGATATCGATTCTTCGGACGGCCATAACTGTTGGCTCGTTTAGAGTTATAGGAGCCATAACCATTCCAAACGAAGCTCTCTGTGAGTTCTACGGCTTTGACCGCTTCCAGCCGCCAATGGATTGTTTCATACCCAAAAAAAGCTATCCGAACCTCAATCGGGGCTCTGAAGTTTTTTAGCCTTCTTTTTTTCGTCCAGTGAATTTTTACGTTAAAACGGATCACCGTGGTTGGTCTTCGATTTACCATCCCTGGAGAGTGTGCACCATGGTACTATTCCATTTCAAATCCATGCACCCATTTCTAAAAGTCGTACGGCCCTGTTTCGGCATTTTGGACGGATGTTGCACCTTGCACCGCAGATGTTGCACCTTACAGATAGAGATTCTTCGGACGGCCATAACTATTGGCTCGTTTAGAGTTACGGGAGCCATAACCAGTGAAAATGAAGCTTTTTGTGAGTTCTACGGCTTTGACCACTTTCAGCCGTCAATGGATTGTTTCATCCCCAAAAAAGGCTATTCGAACCTCAATCGGGGCACTGAAGTTTTTTAGCCTTCATTTTTTCGTCAAGTGAATTTTTATGTTAAAACGGGATCACCGTGGCAGGTCTTCGATTTACCAACCCTGAAGAGTGGTGCACCAAGGTACTATTCCATTTCAAATCCATGCATCCATTTCTAAAAGTCGTACGACCCTTTTTCGGCATTTTGGAAGGATGTTGCACCTTGCACCGCAGATGTTGCACCCTACATGTATCGATTCTTCGGACTTCCATAACTGTTGGCTCGTTTAGTGTTACAAGAGCTATAACCAGGCAAAACGAAGCTCTCTGTGAGTTCTACGGCTTTGACCGCTTTCAACCGTCAATGGATTGTTTCATACCCATAAAAGTCTATCCGAACCTCAATCGGGGCTCTCAAGTTTTTTAGCCTTCTTTTTTTCGTCAAGTGAATTTTTACGTTAAAACGGGATCACCGTGGCTGGTCTTCAATTTACCATCCCTGGAGAGTGGTGCACCATGGTACAATTCCATTTTAAATCCATGTAACCATTTCTAAAAGTTGCACGACCCTGTTTCGGCATTTTGGACGGATGTTGCACCTTGCACCGCAGATGTTGCAACCTGCGGATATCGATTCCTCGGACGGCCATAGCTGTTGGCTTGTTTAGAGTTACGGGAGCAATAACCAGTCAAAATGAAGCTCTCTATGAGTTCTACGACTTTGATCGCTTTCAGCCATCAATGGATTGTTTCATACCCAAAAAAGGCTATCCGAACCTCAATCGGAGCTCTCACGTTTTTTAGCCTTCTTTTTTTCGTCAAGTGAATTTTTACGTTAAAACGGGATCACCGTGGCTGGTCTTCGATTTACCATCTCTGGAAAGTGGTGCACCATGGTACTGTTCCATTTCAAATCCATGCACCCATTTCTAAAAGTCGTACGGCCCTGTTTCGGCATTTTGGATGGATTTTGCACCTTGCACCGTAGGTGTTGCACCCTGCGGATATCGATTCTTCGGACGTCCACAATTGTTGGCTCGTTTAGAGTTACGGGAGCCATAACCAGTCAAAATGAAGTTTTCTGTGAGTTCTACGGCTTTGACCGCTTTCTGCCGTCAAAGGATTGTTTCATACCGAAGAAAGGCTATCCGAACCTCAATCAGGGCTCTGAAGTTTTTTAGACTTCTTTTTTTCGTCAAGTGAATTTTTATGATAAAACGGGATCACCGTGGCTGGTCTTCGATTTACCATCCCTGGAGAGTGGTGCACCATGGTACTATTCCATTTCAAATCCATGCACCCATTTCTAAAAGTCGCACGGCCCTGTTTCGGTATTTTGGACGGATGTTGCACCTTGCACCGCAGATGTTGCACCCTGCGGATATCGATTCCTCGGACGGCCATAACTGTTGGCTCGTTTAGAGTTACGGGAGCCATAACCAGTCAAAACAAAGCTCTCTGTGAGTTCTACGACTTTGACAGTTTTCAGCCATCAATAGATTGTTTCATACCCAAAAAAGGCTATCCGAACCTCAATCGAGGCTCTCAAGTTTTTTAGCTTTCTTTTTTTCGTCAAGTGAATTTTTACGTTAAAACGGGATCACCGTGGCTGGTCTTCGATTTTCCATCTCTGGAGAGTGGTGCACCATGGTACTGTTCCATTTCAAATCCATGCACCCATTTCTAAAAGTCGTACGGCCCTGTTTCGGCATTTTGGAAGGATGTTGCACCTTGCACCGCAGATGTTGCACCCTATGGATATCGATTCTTCGGACTGCCGTAGCTGTTGGCTCGTTTAGAGTTACGGGAGCCATAACCATTCAAAACGAAGCTCTCTGTGAGTTCTACGGCTTTGACCGCTTTCAGCCATCAATGATTTGTTTCATACCCAAAAAAAGCTATCCGAACCTCAATCGGGGCTCTGAAGTTTTTTAGCCTTCTTTTTTTCGTCAAGTGAATTTTTACGTTAAAACGGATCACTGTGGTTGGTCTTCGATTTACCATCCTTGGAGAGTGTGCACCATGGTACTATTCCATTTCAAATCCATGCACCCATTTCTAAAAGTCGTACGGCCCTGTTTCGGCATTTTGGACGGATGTTGCACCTTGCACCGCAGGTGTTGCACCCTACGGATATCGATTCTTCATACGTCCATAATTGTTGGCTCGTTTAGAGTTACGGGATCCATAACCAGTCAAAACGAAGCTGTATGTGAGTTCTACAACTTTGACCGCTTTCAACCATCAATGGATTGTTTCATACCCAAGAAAGGCTATCCGAACCTCAATCGGGGCTCTGAAGTTTTTTAGCCCTCTTTTTTTCGTCAAGTGAATTTTTATGTCAAAATGGGATCACCGTGGCAGGTCTTCGATTTACAATCCCTAGAGAGTGGAGCACCATGGTACTATTCCATTTCAAATCCATGCACCCATTTCTAAAAGTCGTACGGCCCTGTTTCGGCATTTTGGACGGATGTTGCACCTTGCACCGCAGATGTTGCACCCTACGGATATCGATTCTTCGGACGGCCATAACTATTGGCTCGTTTAGAGTTACGGGAGCCATAACCAGTGAAAACGAAAATTTTTGTGAGTTCTACGGCTTTGACCACTTTCAGCCATCAATGGATTGTTTCATCCCCAAAAAAGGCTATCCGAACCTCAATCGTGGCTCTGAAGTTTTTTAGCCTTCATTTTTTCGTCAAGTGAATTTTTATGTTAAAACGGGATCACCGTGGCAGGTCTTCGATTTACCATCCCTGAAGAGTGGTGCACCAAGGTACTATTCCATTTCAAATCCATGCATCCATTTCTAAAAGTCGTACGACCCTTTTTCGGCATTTTGGAAGGATGTTGCACCTTGCACCGCAGATGTTGCACCCTACGGGTATCGATTCTTCGAACGGCCATAACTGTTGGCTCGTTTAGTGTTACGAGAGCCATAACCAGGCAAAACGAAGCTCTTTGTGAGTTCTATGGCTTTGACTGCTTTCAGCCGTCAATGAATTGTTTCATACCCATAAAAGGCTATCCGAACCTCAATCGGGGCATTGAAGTTTTTTAGCCTTCTTTTTTTCGTCAAGTGAATTTTTACGTTAAAACGGGATCACCGTGGCTGGTATTCGATTTACCATCCCTGGAGAGTGGTGCACCAAGGTACTGTTCCATTTCAAATCCATGCACCCATTTCTAAAAGTCGCACGGCCCTGTTTCGGTTGGACGGATGTTGCACCTTGCACCGCAGATGTTGCACCCTACGGATATCTATTCCTCGGACGGCCATAACTGTTGGCTTGTTTAGAGTTACGGGAGCAATAACCAGTCAAAACGAAGCTCTCTGTGAGTTCTACGACTTTGATCGCTTTCAGCCATCAATGGATTGTTTCATACCCAAAAAAGGCTATCCGAACCTCAATCGGGGATCTCAAGTTTTTTAGCCTTCTTTTTTTCGTTAAGTGAATTTTTACGTTAAAACGGGATCACTGTGGCTGGTCTTCGATTTACCATCTCCGAAGAGTGGTGCACCATGGTACTGTTCCATTTCAAATCCAAGCACCCATGTTTAAAAGTCGCACGGCCCTGTTTCGGCATTTTGGATGGATGTTGCACCTTGCACCGCAGCTGTTGCACCCTACGGATATCGATTCCTCGGACGGCCATAATTGTTAGCTCCTTTAGAGTTACGGGAGCTATAACCAGTCAAAACGAAGCTCTCTGTGAGTTCTACGACTTTGACCGCTTTCAGCCATCAATGGATTGTTTCATACCCAAAAAAGGCTATCCGAACCTCAATCGGGGCTCTCACGTTTTTTAGCCTTCTTTTTTTCGTCGAGTGAATTCTTACGTTAAAACGGGATCACCGTGGCTGGTCTTTGATTTACCATCTCTGGAGAGTGGTGCACCATGGTATTGTTCCATTTCAAATCCATGCACCCATTTCTAAAAGTCGTAAGGCCCTGTTTCGGCATTTTGGATGGATGTTGCACCTTGCACCGCAGATGTTGCACCCTGCGGATTTCGATTCTTCGAACGGCCATAACTGTTGGCTCGTTTAGAGTTATGGGAGCCATAACCATTCAAAACGAAGCTCTCTGTGAGTTCTACGGCTTTGACCGCTTTCAGCCGTCAATGGATTGGTTCATACCCAAAAAAGCTATCAGAACCTCAATCGGGGCTATGAAGTTTTTTAGCCTTCTTTTTTTCGTCAAGTGAATTTTTTCGTTAAAACGGATCACCGTGGTTGGTCTTCGATTTACCATCCCTAAAGAGTGGTGCACCATGGTACTATTCCATTCCAAATCCATGCACCCATTTCTAAAAGTCGTACGGACCTGTTTCGGCATTTTGGATGGATGTTGCACCTTGCACCGTAGGTGTTGCACCCTGCGGATATCGATTCTTTGGACGTCCATAATTGTTGGCTCGTTTAGAGTTACGGGAGCCATAACCAGTCAAAACGAAGTTTTCTGTGAGTTCTACGGCTTTGACCGCTTTCATTCGTCAATGGATTGTTTCATACCCAAGAAAGGCTATCCGAACCTCAATCGGGGCTCTCAAGTTTTTTAGCCTTCTTTTTTTCGTCAAGTGAATTTTTACGTTAAAATGGGATCACTGTGGCTGGTCTTCGATTTACCATCCCTAGAGACTGGTGCACCATGGTACTGTTCCATTTCAAATAGTTGCACCCATTTTTAAAAGTCGCACGGCTCTGTTTCGGCATTTTGGACGAATGTTGCACCTTGCACCGCAGATGTTGCACCCTGCGGATATCGATTCCACGGACGGCCATAACTGTTGGCTCGTTTACAGTTACGGGAGCCATAACCAGTTAAAACGAAGCTCTCTGTGAGTAAAACGACTTTGACCGCTTTCAACCATCAATGGATTGTTTCATACCCAAAAAAGGCAATCCGAACCTCAATCGGGGCTCTCAATTTTTTTAGCCTTCTTTTGTTCGTCAAGTGAATTTTTACGTTAAAACGGGATTACCGTGGCTGGTCTTCGATTTACCATCTCTGGAGAGTGGTGCACCATGGTACTGTTCCATTTCAAATCCAAGCACCCATTTCTAAAAGTTGTACGGCTCTGTTTCGGCATTTTGGACGGATGTTGCACCTTGCACCGTAGGTGTTGCACCCTGCGGATATCGATTCTTCGGACGTCCATAATTGTTGGCTCGTTTAGAGTTACGGGAGCCATAACCAGTCAAAACAATCCCTGGAGAGTGGTGCACCATGGTACTATTCCATTTCAAATCTATGCACCAATTTCTAAAAGTCGTACGGCCCTGTTTCGGCATTTTGGACGGATGTTGCACCTTGCACCGTAGGTGTTGCACCCTGCGGATATCGATTCTTCGGACGTCCATAATTGTTGGCTCGTTTAGAGTTACGGGAGCCATAACAAGTCAAAATGAAGTTTTCTGTGCGTTCTACGGCTTTGACCGCTTTCAGCCGTCAATGGATTGTTTCATACCCAAGAAAGGCTATCCGAACCTCAATCGGGGCTTTGAAGTTTTTTAGCCTTCTTTTTTTCGTCAAGTGAATTTTTACGTTAAAACGGGATCACCATGGCTGGTCTTCGATTTACCATCCTTAGAGATTGGTGCATCATACTACTGTTCCATTTCAAATCCATGCACCAATTCTTAAAAGTCGCACGACCCTGTTTCGGCATTTTGGACTGATGTTGCACCTTGCACCGCAGATGTTGCACCTTGCGGATATCGATTCTTTGGACGGCCATAACGGTTGGCTCGTTTAGAGTTACGGAAGCCATAACCAGTCAAAATGATGCTCTCTGTGAGTTCTATGACTTTGACCGTTTTCAGCCATCAATGGATTGTTTCATACCCAAAAAAGGCTATCCGAACCTCAATCGGGGCTCTCAAGTTTTTTAGCCTTCTTTTTTTCGTCAAGTGAATTTTTACGTTAAAACGGGATCACCGTGGCTGGTCTTCGGTTTACCATCCCTAGAGACTGGTGCACCATGGTACTGTTCCATTTCAAATCCGTGCACCCATTTTTAAAAGTCGCACGGCCCCTTTTCGGCATTTTGGACGGATGTTGCACCTTGCACCGCAGATGTTGCACCCTGTAGATATCGATTCTTCGGACGGCCATAACTGTTGGCTCGTTATGAGTTACGGGAGCCATAACCAGTCAAAACGAAGTTCTTTGTGAGTTCTACGACTTTGACCGCTTTCACCCGTCAATGGATTGTTTCATACCCAAGAAAGGCTATCCGAACCTCAATCGAGGCTCTGAAGTTTTTTAGCCTTCTTTTCTTCGTCAAGTGAATTTTTACGTTAAAACGGGATCACCTTGGCTGGTCTTCGATTTACCATCCCTAGAAACTGGTGCACCATGGTACTATTCTATTTCAAATCCATGCACCCATGTTTAAAAGTCGCACGGCCCTGTTTCGGCATTTTGGACGGATGTTGCACCTTGCACCGCAGATGTTGCACCCTGCGGATATCGATTCCTCGGACGGCCATAACTGTTGGCTCGTTTAGAGTTACGGGAGCCATAACCAGTTAAAACGAAGCTCTCTGTGAGTTCAACGACTTTGACCGCTTTCAACCATCAATGGATTGTTTCATACCCAAAAAAGGCTATCCGAACCTCAATCCGGGCTCTCAAGTTTTTTAGCCTTCTTTTTTTCGTCAAGTGAATTTTTACGTTAAAACGAGATCACCGTGGCTTGTCTTCGATTTACAATCTCTGGAGAGTGGTGCACCATGGTACTGTTCCATTTCAAATCCATGCACCCATTTCTAAAAGTCGTACAGCCTGTTTCGGCATTTTGGACGGATGTTGCACCTTGCACCGTAGGTATTGCACCCTGCGGATATCGATTCTTCGGACATCCATAATTGTTGGCTCGTTTAGAGTTACGGGAGCCATAACTAGTCAAAACAATCCCTAGAGAGTGGTGCACCATGGTACTATTCCATTTCAAATCCATGCACCAATTTCTAAAAGTCGTACGGCCCTTTTTCGGCATTTTGGACGGATGTTGCACCTTGCACCGTAGGTGTTACACCCTACGGATATCGATTCTTCGGACGTCCATAATTGTTGGCTCGTTTAGAGTTACGGGAGCCATAACCAGTCAAAACAAATTTTTCTGTGAGTTCTACGGCTTTGACTGCTTTCAGCCGTCAATGGATTGTTTCATACCCAAGAAAGGCTATCCGAACCTCAATCGGGGCTCTGAAGTTTTTAGCCTTCTTTTTTTCGTCAAGTGAATTTATACGTTAAAACGGGATCACCGTGGCAGGTCTTCGACTTACCATCCTTAGAGACTGGTGGACCAAGGTACTGTTCCATTTCAAATCCATGCACCCATTTTTAAAAGTCGCACGGCCCTGTTTCGGCATTTTGGACGGATGTTGCACCTTGCACCGCAGATGTTGCACCCTGCGGATATCGATTCCTCGAACGGCCATTACTATTGGCTCGTTTAAAGTTACGGAAGCCATAACCAGTCAAAACGAAGCTCTCTGTGAGTTCTACGACTTTTACCGCTTTCAGCCATCAATGGATTGTTTCATACCTAAAAACGGCTATCCGAACCTCAATCGGGGCTCTCAAGTTTTTTAGCCCTCTTTTTTTCGTCAAGTGAATTTTTACGTTAAAACGGGATCACCGTGGCTGGTCTTCGATCTACCATCTCTGGAGAGTGGTGCACCATGGTACTGTTCCATTTCAAATCCATGCACCCATGTTTAAAAGTCGCACGGCCCTGTTTTGGCATTTTGGACGGATGTTGCACCTTGCACCGCAGATGTTGCACCCTACGGATATCGATTTATCGGACGGCCATAACTGTTCGCTCATTTAGAGTTACAAGAGCTATAACCAGTCAAAACGAAGCTCTCTATGAGTTCTACGACTTTGATCGCTTTCAGCCATCAATGGATTGTTTCATACCCAAAAAAGGCTATCTGAACCTCAATCGGGGCTCTCACGTTTTTAGCCTTCTTTTTTTCGTCAAGTGAATTTTTACGTTAAAACGGGATCACCATGGCTGGTCTTCGATTTACCATCTGTGGAGAGTGGTGCACCATGGTATTGTTCCATTTCAAATCCATGCACCCATTTCTAAAAGTCGTACGGCCCTGTTTCGGCATTTTGGACGGATGTTGCACCTTGCACCGCAGATGTTGCACCTTGCACCGCAGATGTTGCACCTTGCGGATATCGATTCTTCGGACGGCCATAACTGTTGGCTCGTTTAGAGTTACGGGAGCCATAACCATTGAAAACGAAGCTCTCTGTGAGTTTACGGCTTTGACCGCTTTCAGCCGTCAATGTATTGTTTCATACCCAAAAAAGCTATCAGAACCTCAATCGGGGCTCTGAAGTTTTTTAGCCTTCTTTTTTACGTCAAGTGAATTTTTACGTTATAACGGATCACCGTCGTTGGTCTTCGATTTACCATCCCTGGAGAGTGGTGCACCATGGCACTATTCCATTTCAAATCCATGCTCCCATTTCTAAAAGTCGTACGGCCCTGTTTCGGCATTTTGGACGGATGTTGTACCTTGCACCGTAGGTGTTGCACCCTGCGGATATCGATTCTTCGGACGTCCATAATTGTTGACTCGTTTAGAGTTACGGGAGCCATAACCAGTCAAAACAATCCCTGGAGACTGGTGCACCATGGTACTATTCCATTTCAAATCCGTGCACCCATTTTTAAAAGTCGCACGACCCTGTTTTGGCATTTTGGACGGATGTTGCACCTTGCACCGCAGATGTTGCACCCTGCGGATATCGATTCTTCGGACGGTCATAACTGTTGGCTCGTTATGAGTTACGGGAGCCATAACCAGTCAAAACGAAGTTCTTTGTGAGTTCTACGGCTTTGACCGCTTTCAGCCGTCAATGGATTGTTTCATACCCAAGAAAGGCTATCCGAACCTCAATCGAGGCTCTGAAGTTTTTTAGCCTTCTTTTCTTCGTCAAGTGAATTTTTACGTTAAAACGGGATCACCTTGGCTGGTCTTCGATTTACCATCCCTAGAAACTGGTGCACCATGGTACTGTTCTATTTCAAATCCATGCACCCTTGTTTAAAAGTCGCACGGCCCTGTTTTGGCATTTTGGACGGATGTTGCACCTTGCACCGCAGATGTTGCACCCTGCGGATATCGATTCCTCGGACGGCCATAACTGTTGGCTCGTTTAGAGTTACGGGAGCCATAACCAGTTAAAACAAAGCTCTCTGTGAGTTCAACGACTTTGACCGCTTTCAACCATCAATGGATTGTTTCAAACCCAAAAAAGGCTATCCGAACCTCAATTCGGGCTCTCAAGTTTTTTAGCCTTCTTTTTTTCGTCAAGTGAATTTTTACGTTAAAACGAGATCACCGTGGCTTGTCTTCGATTTCCCATCTCTGGAGAGTGGTGCACCATGGTACTGTTCCATTTCAAATCCATGCACCCATTTCTAAAAGTCGTACAGCCCTGTTTCGGCATTTTGGACGGATGTTGCACCTTGCACCGTAGGTATTGCACCCTGCGGATATCGATTCTTCGGACATCCATAATTGTTGGCTCGTTTAGAGTTACGGGAGCCATAACTAGTCAAAACAATCCCTAGAGAGTGGTGCAACATGGTACTATTCCATTTCAAATCCATGCACCAATTTCTAAAAGTCGTACGGCCCTGTTTCGACATTTTGGACGGATGTTGCACCTTGCACCGTAGGTGTTGCACCCTACGGATATCGATTCTTCGGACGTCCATAATTGTTGGCTCGTATAGAGTTACGGGAGCCATAACCAGTCAAAACAAATTTTTCTGTGAGTTCTACGGCTTTGACAGCTTTCAGCCGTCAATGGATTGTTTCATACCCAAGAAAGGCTATCCGAACCTCAATCGGGGCTCTGAAGTTTTTAGCCTTCTTTTTTCGTCAAGTGAATTTATACGTTAAAACGGGATCACCGTGGCAGGTCTTCGACTTACCATCCCTAGAGACTGGTGGACTATGGTACTGTTCCATTTCAAATCCATGCACCCATGTTTAAAAGTCGCACGGCCCTGTTTCGGCATTTTGGACGGATGTTGCACCTTGCACCGTAGATGTTGCACCCTACGGATATCGATTTCTCGGACGGCCATAACTGTTCGCTCATTTAGAGTTACAGGAGCTATAACCAGTCAAAACGAAGCTCTCTGTGAGTTCTACGACTTTGATCGCTTTCAGCCATCAATGGATTGTTTCATACCCAAAAAAGGCTATCTGAACCTCAATCGGGGCTCTCACGTTTTTAGCCTTCTTTTTTTCGTCAAGTGAATTTTTACGTTAAAACGGGATCACCATGGCTGGTCTTCGATTTACCATCTGTGGAGAGTGGTGCACCATGGTATTGTTCCATTTCAAATCCATGCACCCATTTCTAAAAGTCGTACGGCCCTGTTTCGGCATTTTGGACGGATGTTGCACCTTGCACCGCAGATGTTGCACCTTACACCGCAGATGTTGCACCTTGCGGATATCGATTCTTCGGACGGCCATAACTGTTGGCTCGTTTAGAGTTACGGGAGCCATAACCATTGAAAACGAAGCTCTCTGTGAGTTTACGGCTTTGACCGCTTTCAGCCGTCAATGTATTGTTTCATACCCAAAAAAGCTATCAGAACCTCAATCGGGGCTCTGAAGTTTTTTAGCCTTCTTTTTTACGTCAAGTGAATTTTTACGTTATAACGGATCACCGTGGTTGGTCTTCGATTTACCATCCCTGGAGAGTGGTGCACCATGGCACTATTCCATTTCAAATCCATGCTCCCATTTCTAAAAGTCGTACGGCCCTGTTTCGGCATTTTGGACGGATGTTGTACCTTGCACCGTAGGTGTTGCACCCTGCGGATATCGATTCTTCGGACGTCCATAATTGTTGACTCGTTTAGAGTTACGGGAGCCATAACCAGTCAAAACAATCCCTGGAGACTGGTGCACCATGGTACTGTTCCATTTCAAATCCGTGCACCCATTTTTAAAAGTCGCACGACCCTGTTTTGGCATTTTGGACGGATGTTGCACCTTGCACCGCAGATGTTGCACCCTGCGGATATCGATTCTTCGGACGGTCATAACTGTTGGCTCGTTATGATTTACGGGAGCCATAACCAGTCAAAACGAAGTTCTTTGTGAGTTCTACGGCTTTGACCGCTTTCAGCCGTCAATGGATTGTTTCATACCCAAGAAAGGCTATCCGAACCTCAATCGAGGCTCTGAAGTTTTTTAGCCTTCTTTTCTTCGTCAAGTGAATTTTTACGTTAAAACGGGATCACCTTGGCTGGTCTTCGATTTACCATCCCTAGAAACTGGTGCACCATGGTACTGTTCTATTTCAAATCCATGCACCCTTGTTTAAAAGTCGCACGGCCCTGTTTCGGCATTTTGGACGGATGTTGCACCTTGCACCGCAGATGTTGCACCCTGCGGATATCGATTCCTTGGACGGCCATAACTGTTGGCTCGTTTAGAGTTACGGGAGCCATAACCAGTTAAAACAAAGCTCTCTGTGAGTTCAACGACTTTGACCGCTTTCAACCATCAATGGATTGTTTCAAACCCAAAAAAGGCTATCCGAACCTCAATTCGGGCTCTCAAGTTTTTTAGCCTTCTTTTTTTCGTCAAGTGAATTTTTACGTTAAAACGAGATCACCGAGGCTTGTCTTCGATTTCCCATCTCTGGAGAGTGGTGCACCATGGTACTGTTCCATTTCAAATCCATGCACCCATTTCTAAAAGTCGTACAGCCCTGTTTCGGCATTTTGGACGGATGTTGCACCTTGCACCGTAGGTATTGCACCCTGCGGATATCGATTCTTCGGACATCCATAATTGTTGGCACGTTTAGAGTTACCGGAGCCATAACTAGTCAAAACAATCCCTACAGAGTGGTGCAACATGGTACTATTCCATTTCAAATCCATGCACCAATTTCTAAAAGTCGTACGGCCCTGTTTCGGCATTTTGGACGGATGTTGCACCTTGCACCGTAGGTGTTGCACCCTGCGGATATCGATTCTTCGGACGTCCATAATTGTTGGCTCGTATAGAGTTACGGGAGCCATAACCAGTCAAAACAAATTTTTCTGTGAGTTCTACGGCTTTGACAGCTTTCAGCCGTCAATGGATTGTTTCATACCCAAGAAAGGCTATCCGAACCTCAATCGGGGCTCTGAAGTTTTTTGCCTTCTTTTTTCGTCAAGTGAATTTATACGTTAAAACGGGATCACCGTGGCAGGTCTTCGACTTACCATCCCTAGAGACTGGTGGACCATGGTACTGTTCCATTTCAAATCCATGCACCCATTTTTAAAAGTCGCACGGCCCTGTTTCGGCATTTTGGACGGATGTTGAACCTTGCACCGCAGATGTTGCACCCTACGGATATCGATTCCTCGAACGGCCATTACTGTTGGCTCGTTTAAAGTTACGGAAGCCAAAACCAGTCAAAACGAAGCTCTCTGTGAGTTCTACGGCTTTGACCGCTTTCAGCCGTCAATGGATTGTTTCATACCCAAAAAAGGCTATCTGAATCTCAATCGGGGCTCTCAAGTTTTTTAGCCCTCTTTTTTTCGTCAAGTGAATTTTTACGTTAAAACGGGATCACCGTGGCTGGTCTTCGATTTACCATCTCTGGAGAGTGGTGCACCATGGTACCGTTCCATTTCAAATCCATGCACCCATGTTTAAAAGTCGCACGGCCCTGTTTCGGCATTTTGGACGGATGTTGCACCTTGCACCGCAGATGTTGCACCCTACGGATATCGATTTCTCGGACGGCCATAACTGTTCGCTCATTTAGAGTTACAGGAGCTATAACCAGTCAAAACGAAGCTCTCTGTGAGTTCTACGACTTTTATCGCTTTCAGCCATCAATGGATTGTTTCATACCCAAAAAAGGCTATTTGAACCTCAATCGAGGCTCTCACGTTTTTAGCCTTCTTTTTTTCGTCAAGTGAATTTTTACGTTAAAACGGGATCACCGTGGCTGGTCTTCGATTTACCATCTGTGGAGAGTGGTGCACCATGGTATTGTTCCATTTCAAATCCATGCACCCATTTCTAAAAGTCGTACGGCCCTGTTTCGGCATTTTGGACGGATGTTGCACCTTGCACCGTAGATGTTGCACCTTGCGGATATCGATTCTTCGGACGGCCATAACTGTTGGCTCGTTTAGAGTTACGGGAGCCATAACCATTGAAAACGAAGCTCTCTGTGAGTTTATGGCTTTGACCGCTTTCAGCCATCAATGTATTGTTTCATACCCAAAAAAGCTAGCAGAACCTCAATCGGGGCTCTGAAGTTTTTTAGCCTTCTTTTTTACGTCAAGTGAATTTTTACGTTATAACGGATCACCGTGGTTGGTCTTCGATTTACCATCCCTGGAGAGTGGTGCACCATGACACTATTCCATTTCAAATCCATGCACCAATTTCTAAAAGTCGTACGGCCCTGTTTCGGCATTTTGGATGGATGTTGCACCTTGCACCGTAGGTGTTGCACCCTGCGGATATCGATTCTTCGGACGTCCATAATTGTTGGCTCGTTTAGAGTTACGGGAGCCATAACTAGTCAAAACAATCCCTGGAGAGTGGTGCACCATGGTACTATTCCATTTCAAATCTATGCACCAATTTCTAAAAGTCGTACGACCCTGTTTCGGCATTTTGGACGGATGTTGCACCTTGCACCGTAGGTGTTGCACCCTGCGGATATCGATTCTTCGGACGTCCATAATTGTTGGCTCGTTTAGAGTTACGGGAGCCATAACAAGTCAAAACGAAGTTTTCTGTGCGTTCTATGGCTTTGACCGCTTTCAGCAGTCAATGGATTGTTTCATACCCAAGAAAGGCTATCCGAACCTCAATCGGGGCTTTGAAGTTTTTTAGCCTTCTTTTTTTCGTCAAGTGAATTTTTACGTTAAAACGGGATCACCGTGGCTGGTCTTCGATTTACCATCCCTAGAGATTGGTGCACCATACTACTGTTCCATTTCAAATCCATGCACCCGTTCTTAAAAGTCGCACGGCCCTGTTTCGGCATTTTGGACTGATGTTGCACCTTGCACCGCAGATGTTGCACCCTGCGGATATCGATTCTTCGGACGGCCATAACGGTTGGCTCGTTTAGAGTTACGGAAGCCATAACAAGTCAAAACGATGCTCTCTGTGAGTTCTATGACTTTGACCGTTTTCAGCCATCAATGGATTGTTTCATACCCAAAAAAGGCTATCCGAACCTCAATCGGGCTCCTCAAGTTTTTTAGCCTTCTTTTTTTCGTCAAGTGAATTTTTACGTTAAAACGGGATCACTGTGGCTGGTCTTCGGTTTACCATCCCTAGAGACTAGTGCACCATGGTACTGTTCCATTTCAAATCCGTGCACCCATTTTTAAAAGTCGCACGGCCCTGTTTTGGGATTTTGGACGGATGTTGCACCTTGCACCGTAGATGTTGCACCCTGCGGATATCGATTCTTCGGATGGCCATAATTGTTGGCTCGTTATGAGTTACGGGAGCCATAACCAGTCAAAACGAAGTTCTTTGTGAGTTCTACGGCTTTGACCGCTTTCAGCCGTCAATGGATTGTTTCATACCCAAGAAAGGCTATCCGAACCTCAATCGAGGCTCTGAAGTTTTTTAGCCTTCTTTTCTTCGTCAAGTGAATTTTTACATTAAAACGGGATCACCTTGGCTGGTCTTCGATTTACCATCCCTAGAAACTGGTGCACCATGGTACTGTTCTATTTCAAATCCATGCACCAATGTTTAAAAGTCGCACGCCCCTGTTTCGGCTTTTTGGACTGATGTTGCACCTTGCACCGCAGATGTTGCACCCTGCGGATATCGATTCCTCGGACGGCCATAACTGTTGGCTCATTTAGAGTTACGGGAGCCATAACCAGTTAAAACGAAGCTCTTTGTGAGTTCAACGACTTTGACCGCTTTCAGCCATCAATGGATTGTTTCATACCCAAAAAAAGCTATCCGAACCTCAATTGGGGCTCTCAAGTTTTTTAGCCCTCCTTTTTTCGTCAAGTGAATTTTTACGTTAAAACGGGATCACCGTGGCTGGTTTTCGATTTACCATCTCTGGAGAGTGGTGCACCATGGTACTGTTCCATTTCAAATCCATGCACCCATTCCTAAAAGTCGTACGGCCCTGTTTCGGCATTTTGGACGGATGTTGCACCTTGCACCGCAGATGTTGCACCTTGCGGATATCGATTCTTCGGACGGCCATAACTGTTGGCTCGTTTAGAGTTACGGGAGCCATAACCATTGAAAACGAAGCTCTCTGTGAGTTTACGGCTTTGACCGCTTTCAGCCATCAATGTATTGTTTCATAACCAAAAAAGCTAGCAGAACCTCAATCGGGGCTCTGAAGTTTTTTAGCCTTCTTTTCTACGTCAAGTAAATTTTTACGTTATAACGGATCACCGTGGTTGGTCTTCGATTTACAATCCCTGGAGAGTGGTGCACCATGACACTATTCCATTTCAAATCCATGCACCCATTTCTAAAAGTCGTACGGCCCTGTTTCGGCATTTTGGACGGATGTTGCACCTTGCACCGTAGGTGTTGCACCCTGCGAATATCGATTCTTCGGTCGTCCATAATTGTTGGCTCGTTTAGAGTTACGGGAGCCATAACCAGTCAAAACAATCCCTGGAGCGTGGTGCACCATGGTACTATTCCATTTCAAATCTATGCACCAATTTCTAAAAGTCGTACGGCCCTGTTTCTGCATTTTGGACGGATGTTGCACCTTGCACCGTAGGTGTTGCACCCTGCGGATATCGATTCTTCGGACGTCCATAATTGTTGGCTCGTTTAGAGTTACGGGAGTCATAACAAGTCAAAACGAAGTTTTCTATGCGTTCTACGGCTTTGACCACTTTCAGCCGTCAATGGATTGTTTCATACCCAAGAAAGGCTATCCGAACCTCAATCGGGGCTCTGAAGTTTTTTAGCCTTCTTTTTCTCGTCAAGTGAATTTTTACGTTAAAACGGAATCACGGTGGCTGGTCTTCGATTTACCTTCCCTAGAGATTGGTGCACCATACTACTATTCCATTTCAAATCCATGCACCCATTCTTAAAAGTCGCACGGCCCTGTTTCGGCATTTTGGACTGATGTTGCACCTTGCACCGCAGATGTTGCACCATGCGGATATGGATTCTTCGGACGGCCATAACGGTTGGCTCGTTTAGAGTTACGGAAGCCATAACCAGTCAAAACGATGCTCTCTGTGAGTTCTATGACTTTGACCGTTTTCAGCCATCAATGGATTGTTTCATACCCAAAAAAGGCTATCCGAACCTCAATCGGGGCTCTCAAGTTTTTTAGCCTTCTTTTTTTCGTCAAGTGAATTTTTACGTTAAAACGGGATCACCGTGGCTGGTCTTCGGTTTACCATCCTTAGAGACTGGTGCACCATGGTACTGTTCCATTTCAAATCCGTGCACCCATTTTTAAAAGTCGCACGACCCTGTTTTGGCATTTTGGACGGATGTTGCACCTTGCACCGCAGATGTTGCACCCTGCGGATATCGATTCTTCGGACGGCCATAACTGTTGGCTCGTTATGAGTTACGGGAGCCATAACCAGTCAAAACGAAGTTCTTTGTGAGTTCTACGGCTTTGACCGCTTTCAGCCGTCAATGGATTGTTTCATACCCAAGAAAGGCTATCCGAACCTCAATCGAGGCTCTGAAGTTTTTTAGCCTTCTTTTCTTCGTCAAGTGAATTTTTTCGTTAAAACGGGATCACCTTGGCTGGTCTTCGATTTACCATCCCTAGAAACTGGTGCACCATGGTACTGTTCTATTTCAAATCCATGCACCCATGTTTAAAAGTCGCATGGCCCTGTTTCGGCATTTTGGACGGATGTTGCACCTTGCACCGCAGATGTTGCACCCTGCGGATATCGATTCCTCGGACGGCCATAACTGTTGGCTCGTTTAGAGTTACGGGAGCCATAACCAGTTAAAACGAAGCTCTCTGTGAGTTCAACGACTTTGACCGCTTTCAACCATCAATGGATTGTTTCATACCCAAAAAAGGCTATCCGAACCTCAATCCGGGCTCTCAAGTTTTTTAGCCTTCTTTTTTTCGTCAAGTGAATTTTTACGTTAAAACGAGATCACCGTGGCTCGTCTTCGATTTACCATCTCTGGAGAGTGGTGCACCATGGTACTGTTCCATTTCAAATCCATGCACCCATTTCTAAAAGTCGTCCAGCCCTGTTTTGGCATTTTGGACGGATGTTGCACCTTGCACCATAGGTATTGCACCCTACGGATATCGATTCTTCGGACATCCATAATTGATGGCTCGTTTAGAGTTACGGGAGCCATAACCAATCAAAACAATCCCTGGAGAGTGGTGCACCATGGTACTATTCCATTTCAAATTCATGCACCAATTTCTAAAAGTCGTACGGCCCTGTTTCGGCATTTTGGACGGATGTTGCACCTTGCACCGTAGGTGTTGCACCCTGCGGATATCGATTCTTCGGACGTCCATAATTGTTGGCTCGTTTAGAGTTACGGGAACCATAACCAGTCAAAACAAATTTTTCTATGAGTTCTACGGCTTTGACTGCTTTCAGCCGTCAATGGATTGTTTCATACCCAAGAAAGGCTATCCGAACCTCAATCGGGGCTCTGAATTTTTAGCCTTCTTTTTTTCGTCAAGTGAATTTATACGTTAAAACGGGATCACCGTGGTAGGTCTTCGACTTACCATTCCTAGAGACTGGTGGACCATGGTACTGTTCCATTTCAAATCCATGCACCCATTTTTAAAAGTCGCACGGCCTTGTTTCGGCATTTTGGACGGATGTTGCACCTTGCACCGAAGATGTTGCACCCTGCGGATATTGATTCCTCCAACGGCCATTACTTTTGGCTCGTTTAAAGTTACGGAAGCCATAACCAATCAAAACGAAGCTCTCTGTGAGTTCTACGACTTTGACTGCTTTCAGCCATCAATGGATTGTTTCATACCCAAAAAAGGCTATCCGAACCTCAATCGGGGCTCTCAAGTTTTTTAGCCCTCTTTTTTTCATCAAGTGAATTTTTACGTTAAAACGGGATCATCGTGGCTGGTCTTCGATTTACCATCTCTGGAGAGTGGTGCACCATGGTACTATTCCATTTCAAATCCATGCACCCATGTTTAAAAGTCGCACGGCCCTGTTTCGGCATTTTGGACGGATATTGCACCTTGCACCGCAGATGTTGCACCCTACGGATATCGATTTCTCGGACGGCCATAACTGTTCGCTCATTTAGAGTTACAGGAGCTATAACCAGTCAAAACGAAGCTCTCTGTGAGTTCTACGACTTTGATCGCTTTCAGCCATCAATGGATTGTTTCATACCCAAAAAAGGCTATCTGAACCTCAATCGGGGCTCTCACGTTTTTAGCCTTCTTTTTTTCGTCAAGTGAATTTTTACGTTAAAACGGGATCACCGTGGCTGGTCTTCGATTTACCATCTGTGGAGAGTGGTGCACCATGGTATTGTTCCATTTCAAATCCATACACCCATTTCTAAAAGTCGTACGACCCTGTTTTGGCATTTTGGATGGATGTTGCACCTTGCACCGCAGATGTTGCACCTTGCCGATATCGATTCTTCGGACGGCCATAACTGTTGGCTCGTTTAGAGTTACGGGAGCCATAACCATTGAAAACGAAGCTCTCTGTGAGTTTACGGCTTTGACCGCTTTCAGCCATCAATGTATTGTTTCATACCCAAAAAAGCTATCAGAACCTCAATCGGGGCTCTGAAGTTTTTTAGCCTTCTTTTTTACGTCAAGTGAATTTTTACGTTATAACGGATCACCGTGGTTGGTCTTCGATTTACCATCCCTGGAGAGTGGTGCACCATGGCACTATTCCATTTCAAATCCATGCACCCATTTCTAAAAGTCGTACGGCCCTGTTTCGGCATTTTGGACGGATGTTGCACCTTGCACCGTAGGTGTTGCACCCAGCAGATATTGATTCTTCGGACGACCATAATTGTTGGCTCGTTTAGAGTTACGGGAGCCATAACCAGTCAAAACGAAGTTTTCTGTGAGTTCTACGGCTTTGACCGCTTTCAGCCGTCAATGGATTGTTTCATACCCAAGAAAGGCTATCCGAACCTCAATCGGGGCTCTGAAGGTTTTTAACCTTCTTTTTTTCGTCAAGTGAATTTTTACGTTAAAATGGGATCGCCGTGGCTGGTCTTCGATTTACCATCCCTAGAGACTGGTGCACCATGGTACTGTTCCATTTAAAATCCTTGCACCCATTTTTAAAAGTAGCATGGCCCTATTTCGGCATTTTGGACGGATGTTGCACCTTGCACCGCAGATGTTGCACCCTGCGGATATCGATTCCTCAGACGGCCATAATTGTTGGCTCGTTAAGAGTTACGGGAGCCATAACCTGTCAAAATGAAGCTCTCTGTGAGTTCTACGACTTTGATCGCTTTCAGCCATCAATAGATTGTTTCACACCCCAAAAAGGCTATCTGAACCTCAATCGGGGCTCTCATGTTTTTTAGCCTTCTTTTTTTCGTCAAGTGAATTTTTACGTTAAAACGGGATCACCGTGGCTGGTCTTCGATTTACCATCTGTGGAGAGTGGTGCACCATGGTATTGTTCCATTTCAAATCCATGCACCCATTTCTAAAATTCGTACGACCCTGTTTCGGCATTTTGGACGGATGTTGCACCTTGCACCGCAGATGTTGCGCCCTACGGATATCGATTCTTCGGACGGCCATAACTGTTGGCTCGTTTAGAGTTACGGGAACCATAACCATTCAAAACGAAGATCTCTGTGAGTTCTATGGCTTTGACTGCTTTCAGCCGTCAATGTATTGTTTCATACCCAAAAAAGCTATCAGAACCTCAATCGGGGCTTTGAAGTTTTTTAGCCTTCTTTTTTTCGTCAAGTGAATTTTTTCGTTAAAACGGATCACCGTGGTTGGTCTTCGATTTACCATCCCTGGAGAGTGGTGCACCATGGTACTATTCCATTTCAAATCCATGCACCCATTTCTAAAAGTCGTACGGCCCTGTTTCGGCATTTTGGATGGATGTTGCACCTTGCACCGTAGGTGTTGCACCCTACGGATATCGATTCTTCGGACGTCCATAATTGTTGGCTCGTTTAGAGTTACGGGAGCCATAACAAGTCAAAACAAAGTTTTCTGTGCGTTCTACGGCTTTGACCGCTTTCAGCCGTCAATGGATTGTTTCATACCCAAGAAAGGCTATCCGAACATCAATTGGGGCTCTGAAGTTTTTTAGCCTTCTTTTTTTCGTCAAGTGAATTTTTACGTTAAAACGGGATCACCGTGGCAGGTCATCGATTTACCATCCCTAGAGATTGGTACACCATACTACTGTTCCATTTCAAATCCATGCACCCATTCTTAAAAGTCGCACGGCCCTATTTCGGCATTTTGGACTGATGTTGCACCTTGCACCGTAGATGTTGCACCCTACGGATATCGATTCTTCGGACGGCCATAACGGTTGGCTCGTTTAGAGTTACGGAAGCCATAACAAGTCAAAACAAAGCTCTTTGTGAGTTCTACGACTTTGACCGCTTTCAGCCATCAATGGATTGTTTCATACCCAAAAAAGGCTATCCGAACCTCAATCGGGGCTCTCAAGTTTTTAAGCCTTCTTTTTTTCGTCAAGTGAATTTTTACGTTAAAACAGGATCACCGTGGCTGGTCTTCGGTTTACCATCCCTAGAGACTGGTGCACCATGGTACTGTTCCATTTCAAATCCGTGCACCCATTTTTAAAAGTCGCACGGCCCTGTTTTGGCATTTTGGACGGATGTTCCACCTTGCACCGCAGATGTTGCACCCTGCGGATATCGATTCTTCGGACGGCCATAACTGTTGGTTCGTTATGAGTTACGGGAGCCATAACCAGTCAAAACGAAGTTCTCTGTGAGTTCTATGGCTTTGACCGCTTTCAGCCGTCAATGGATTGTTTCATACCCAAGAAAGGCTATTCGAACCTCAATCGAGGCTCTGAAGTTTTTTAGCCTTCTTTTCTTCGTCAAGTGAATTTTTACGTTAAAACGGGATCACCTTGGCTGGTCTTCGATTTACCATCCCTAGAAACTGGTGCACCATGGTACTGTTCTATTTCAAATCCATGCACCCATGTTTAAAAGTCGCACGGCCCTGTTTCGGCATTTTGGACGGATGTTGCACCTTGCACCGCAGATGTTGCACCCTGCGGATATCGATTCCTCGGACGGCCATAACTGTTGGCTCGTTTAGAGTTACGGGAGCCATAACCAGTTAAAACGAAACTCTCTGTGAGTTCAACGACTTTGACCGCTTTCAACCATCAATGGATTGTTTCATACCCAAAAAAGGCTATCCGAACCTCAATCCGGGCTCTCAAGTTTTTTAGCCTTCTTTTTTTCGTCATGTGAATTTTTACGTTAAAACGAAATCACCATGGCTTGTCTTCGATTTACCATCTTTGGAGAGTGGTGCACCATGGTACTGTTCCATTTCAAATCCATGCACCCATTTCTAAAAGTCGTACGATCCTGTTTCGCCATTTTGGACGGATGTTGCACCTTGCACCGTAGGTGTTGCACCCTATGGATACCGATTCTTCGGACATCCATAATTGTTGGCTCGTTTAGAGTTATGGGAGCCATAACCAGTCAAAACAATCCCTGGAGAGTGGTGCACCATCGTACTATTCCATTTCAAATCTATGCACCAATTTCTAAAAGTCGTACGGCCCTGTTTCGGCATTTTGGACGGATGTTGCACCTTGCACCGTAGGTGTTGCACCCTGCGGATATCGATTCTTCAGACGTCCATAATTGTGGGCTCGTTTAGAGTTACGGGATCCATAACCAGTCAAAACAAATTTTTCTGTGAGTTCTACGGCTTTGACCGCTTTCAGCCGTCAATGGATTGTTTCATACCCAAGAAAGGCTATCCGAACCTCAATCGGGGCTCTGAAGTTTTTAGCCTTCTTTTTTTCGTCAAGTGAATTTATACGTTAAAACGGGATCACCGTGGCAGGTCTTCGACTTACCATCCCTAGAGACTGGTGGACCATGGTACTGTTCCATTTCAAATCCATGCACCCATTTTTAAAAGTCGCACGACCCTGTTTCGGCATTTTGGACGGATGTTGCACCTTGCACCGTAGATGTTGCACCCTGCGGATATCGATTCCTCGAACGACCATTACTGTTGGCTCGTTTAAAGTTACGGAAGCCATAACCAGTCAAAACGAAGCTCTCTGTGAGTTCTACGACTTTGACCGCTTTCAGCCATCAATGGATTGTTTCATACCCAAAAAAGTCTATCCGAACCTCAATCGGGGCTCTCAAGTTTTTTAGCCCTCTTTTTTTCGTCAAGTGAATTTTTACGTTAAAACGGGCTCACCGTGGCTGGTCTTCGATTTACCATCTCTGGAGAGTGGTGCACCATGGTACTGTTCCATTTCAAATCCATGCACCCATGTTTAAAAGTCGCACGGCCCTGTTTCGGCATTTTGGACGGATGTTGCACCTTGCACCGCAGATGTTGCACCCTACGGATATCGATTTCTCGGACGGCCATAACTGTTCGCTCGTTTAGAGTTACAGGAGCTATAACCAGTCAAAACGAAGCTCTCTGTGAGTTCTACGACTTTGATCGCTTTCAGCCATCAATGGATTGTTTCATACCTAAAAAAGGCTATCTGAACCTCAATCGGGGCTCTCACGTTTTTTAGCCTTCTTTTTTTCGTCAAGTGAATTTTTACGTTAAAATGGGATCACCGTGGCTAGTCTTCGATGTACCATTTGTGGAGAGTGGTGCCCCATGGTATTGTTCCATTTCAAATCCATGCACCCATTTCTAAATGTCGTACGGCCCTGTTTCGGCATTTTGGACGGATGTTGCACCTTGCACCGCAGATGTTGCACCCTACGGATATCGATTCTTTGGACGGCCATAACTGTTGGATCGTTTAGAGTTACGGGAGCCATAACCATTCAAAACGAAGCTCTCTTTGAGTTCTACGACTTTGACCGCTTTCAGCCGTCAATGGATTGTTTCATAACCAAAAAAAGCTATCAGAACCTCAATCGAAGTTTTTTAGCTTTCTTTTTTTCGTCAAGTGAATTTTTACGTTAAAATAGATCACCGTGGTAGGTCTTCTATTTACCATCCCTGGAGAGTGGTGCGCCAAGGTACTATTCCATTTCAAATCCATGCACCCATTTCTAAAAGTCGTACGGCCCTGTTTCGTCATTTTGGACGGATGTTGCACCTTGCATCGTAGGTGTTGCACCCTACGGATATCGATTCTTCGGACGTCCATAATTGTTGGCTCATTTAGAGTTACGGGAGCCATAACCAGTCAAAACGAAGTTTTCTGTGAGTTCTACAGCTTTGACCGCTTTCAGCTGTCAATGGATTGTTTCATACCCAAGAAAGGCTATCCGAACCTCAATCGGGGCTCTGAAGTTTTTTAGCCTTCTTTTTTTCGTCAAGTGAATTTTTACGTTAAAACGGGATCACCGTGGCTGGTCTTCGATTTACCATCCCTAGAGACTGGTGCACCATAGTATTGTTCCATTTAAAATCCATGCACCCATTTTTAAAAGTTGCAAGGCCCTGTTTCAGCATTTTGTACTGATGTTGCACCTTGCACCGCAGATGTTGCACCCTACGAATATCGATTCTTCGGACGGCCATAACTGTTGGCTCGTTTAGAGTTACAAGGGCCATAACCAGTCAAAACGAAGCTCTCTGTGAGTTCTATGACTTTGACCGTTTTCAGCCATCAATGGATTGTTTCATACCCAAAAAAGGCTATCCGAACCTCAATCGGGGCTCTCAAGTATTTTAGCCTTCTTTTTTTCGTCAAGTGAATTTTTACGCTAAAACGGGATCACCGTGGCTGGTCTTCGATTTACCATCCCTAGAGACTGGTGCACCATGGTACTGTTCCATTTCAAATCCGTGCACCCATTTTTAAAAGTCGTACGGCCCTGTTTTGGCATTTTGGACGGATGTTGCACCTTGCACCGCAGATGTTGCACCCTGCGGATATCGATTCTTCGGACGGACATAACTGTTGGTTCGTTATGAGTTACGGGAGCCATAACCAGTCAAAACAAAGCTCTCTGCGAGTTCTATGGCTTTGACCGCTTTCAGCCGTAAATGGATTGTTTCATACCCAAGGAAGGCTATCCGAACCTCAATCGGGGATCTGAAGTTTTTTAGCCTTCTTTTCTTCGTCAAGTGAATTTTTACGTTAAAACGGGATCACCGTGGCTGGTCTTCGGTTTACCATCCCTAGAAACTGGTGCACCATAGTACTGCTCTATTTCAAATCCATGCACCCATGTTTAAAAGTCGCACGACCCTGTTTCGGCATTTTGGACGGATGTTGCACCTTGCACCGCAGATGTTGCACCCTGCAGATATCGATTCCTTGGACGGCCATAACTGTTGACTCGTTTAGAGTTACGGGAGCTATAACCAGTCAAAATGAAGCTCTCTATGAGTGGTATGACTTTGAAAACTTTCAGCCATCAATGGATTGTTTCATACCCAAAAAAGGCTATCCGAACCTCAATCGGGGCTCTCACGTTTTTTAGCCTTCTTTTTTTCATCAGGTGAATTTTTACGTTAAAATGGGACCATCGTGGCTAGTCTTCGATTTACCGTCTCTCGAAAGTGGTGCACCATGGTACTGTTCCATTTCAAATCCATGCACCCATTTCTAAATGTCGTACGACCCTGTTTCGGCATTTTTGACGGATGTTGCACCTTGCACCGCAGATGTTGCACCCTGCGGATATCGATTCTTCGGACGGCCATAACTGTTGGCTCGTTTAGAGTTACGGGAGCCATAACCATTCAAAATGAAGCTCTTTATGAGTTCTACGGCTTTGACCGCTTTCAGCCTTCAATGGATTGTTTCATACCCTAAAAAGGCTATCCGAACCTCAATCGAGGCTCTGAAGTTTTTTAACCTTCTTTTTTTCATCAAGTGAATTTTTATGTTAAAACGGGATCACCATGGCTGGTCTTCGATTTACCATCCCTGGAGAGTAGTGCACCATGGTACTATTCCATTTCAAATCCATGCACCCATTTCTAAAAGTCGTACGAACCTTTTTCGGCATTTTGGACGAATGTTACACCTTGCACCGCAAATGTTGCACCATACGGGTATCGATTCTTCGGACGGCCATAACCGTTGGCTCGTTTAGAGTTACGACAGCCATAACTAAGTAAAACGAAGCTCTCTGTGAGTTCTATGGCTTAGACCGCTTTCAAGCGACAATGGATTGTTTCATACCCAAAAAAGGCTATCTGAACCTCAATCGGGGCACTGAAGTTTTTAGCCTTCTTTTTTTCGTCAAGTGAATTTTTACGTTAAAACGGGATCACCGTGGCTGGTCTTCGATTTACCATCCTTGGAGAGTGGTGCACCATGGTACTATTCCATTTCAAATCCATGCACCCATTTCTAAAAGTTGCACGGCCCTGTTTCGGCATTTTGGACGGATGTTGCACCTTGCACTGCAGATTTTGCACCCTGCGGATATCGATTCTTCGGACGGCCATAACTGTTGGCTCATTTAGAGTTGCGGGAGCCATAACCAGTCAAAACGAAGCTCTCTTTGAGTTCTACGGTTTTGACCGCTTTCAGCCGTCAATGGATTGTTTCATACCCAAAAAAGGCTATCTGAATCTCAATCGGGGCACTAAAGTTTTTAGCCTTCTTTTTTTCGTCAAGTTAATTTTTACGTTAAAACGGGATCACCGTGGCTGGTCTTCGATTTACCATCCCTAGAGAGTGGTGCACCATGGTACCGTTCCATTTCAAATCCATGCATCCATTTCTAAAAGTCGCACAGCGCTCTTTCGGCATTTTGGACGGATGTTGCACCTTGCACCGCAAATGTTGCACCCTGCGGATATTGATTCTTCGGACGGCCATAACCGTTGGCTCGTTTAGATTTACGGGGGCCATAACCAGTCAAAACGAGGCTCTCTGTGAGTTCTATGGCTTTGACTGCTTTTAGCCGTCAATGGATTGTTTCATACCCAAAAAAGGCTATCTGAACCTCAATCGGGGCTCTGAAGTTTTTTAGCCTTCTTTTTTTCGTAAAGTGAATTATTACGTTAAAATGGGATCACCGTGGCTGGTCTTCGATTTATCATCCCTGGAGAGTGGTGCACCATGGTACTATTCCATTTCAAATCCATGCACCCATTTCTAAAAGTCGCACGGCCCTGTTATGGCATTTTGGACGGATGTTGCACCTTGCACCGCAGATGTTGCACCCTGCGGATATCGAATCCTCGAACGGCCATAACTGTTGGCTCGTTTAGAGTTACGGGAGCCATAACTAGTCAAAACAAAGCTCTTTGTGAGTTCTACGGATTTGAACTCTTTCAGCCGTCAATGGATTGTTTCATACCCAAAAAAGGCTATTCGAACCTCAATCGGGCTCTGAAGTTTTTTAGCCCTCTTTTTTTCGTCAAGTGAATTTTTACGTTAAAACGGGATCACCGTTGGTGGTCTTCGATTTACCATCCCTTGAGAGTGGTGCACCATTGTATTATTCCATTTCAAATCCATGCACCCATATCTAAAAGTTGCACGACCCTGTTTTGGCATTTTGGATGGATGTTGCACCTTGCACAGCACATGTTGCACCCTACGGATATCGATTTGTCGGACGACCATAACTGTTGGCTCGTTTAGAGTTACGGGTGCCATACGCAGTCAAAACGAAGCTCTCTATGAGTTCTATGGCTTTGATCGCTTTCAGCCGTCAATGGATAGTTTAATACCCAAAAAAGTCTATCCGAACCTCAATCGGGGCTCTGAAATTTTTTAGCCTTCTTTTTCTACGTTAAGTGAATTTTTACATTAAAACGGGATCACCGTGGCTGGTCTTCGATTTACCATCCCTGGAGAGTGGTGCAACATGGTACTGTTCCATTTCAAATCCATGCACCCATTTCTAAAAGTCGCATCGCGCTGTTTCGGCATTTTTGACGGATGTTGCACCTTGCACCGCAGATGTTGCACCCTGCGGATATTGAATCTTCGGACGGCCTTAACTGTTGGCTCGTTTAGAGTTACGGGAGCCATAACCAGTCAAAACGAAGCTCTTTGTGAGTTCTATGGCTTTGACCGCTTTTCCACCGTCAATGGATTATTTCATACCCAAAAAAGGCTATCCGAACCTCAATCGGGTCTCTGAAGTTTTTTAGCCTTCTTTTTTTCATTTGGTGAATTTTTCCGTTAAAACGGGATCACCGTAGCTGGTCTTCGATTTACCATCCCTGGAGAGTGGTGCACCATGGTACTGTTCCATTTCAAATCCATGCACCTATTTCTAAAACTCGCACGGCCCTGTTTCGGCATTTTGGACGGATGTTGCACCTTGCACCGCAGATGTTGCACCCTACGGATATCGATTACTCGGACGACCATAACTATTGGCTGGTTCAGAGTTACGGGAGCCATAACCAGTCAAAGCGAAGCTCTCTTTGAGTTCTACGGCTTTGACCGCTTTCAGCCGTCAATGTATTGTTTCATACCCAAAAAAGGCTATCCGAACCTGAATCGGGGCTCTGAAGTTTTTTAGCCTTCTTTTTTTCGTCAAGTGAATTTTTACGTTAAAACGGGATCACCGTGGCTGGTCTTCGATTTACCATCCCTGGAGAGTGGTGCACCATGGTACTCTTCCATTTCAAATCCATGCACCCATTTCTAAAAGTCGCACTGCGCTGTTTCGGCATTTTGGACGGATGTTGCACCTTGCACCGCAGATGTTGTAACCTGCGGATATCGATTCTTCGGACGACCATAACTATTGGCTCGTTTTGAGTTACGGGAGCCATAACCAGTCAAAACAAAACTATCTGTGAATTCTATGGCTTTGACCTCTTTCACCTATCAATGGATTGTTTCATAACCAAAAATGGCTATTCGAACCTCAATCGGGGCTCTGAAGTTTTTTAGCCTTCTTTTTTTCGTCAAGTGAATTTTTACGTTAAAACGGGATCTCTGTGGCTGGTCTTCGATTTACCATCACTGGAGAGTGGTGCACCATGGTACTGTTCCATTTCAAATCCAAGCACCCATTTCTAAAAGTCGCACGGTGCTGTTTCGGCATTTTGGACGGATGTTGCACCTTGCACCGCAGATGTTGCACCCTACGGGTATCGATTCTTCGGACGGCCATAACTGTTGGCTCGTTTAGAGTTACGAGAGCCATAACCTGGTAAAATGAATTTCTCTGTGAGTTCTACGGCTTAGACCGCTTTCAAGCGACAATGGATTGTTTCAATAACCAAAAAAGGCTATCTGAACCACAATCGGGGCACTGAAGTTTTTAGCCCTCTTTTTTTCGTCAAGTGAATTTTTACGTTAAAACGGGATCACTGTGGCTGGTCTTCGATTTTCCATCCTTGGAGAGTGGTGCACCATGGTACTATTCCATTTCAAATCCATGCACCCATTTCTAAAAGTTGCACTGCCCTGTTTCGGCATTTTGGACGGATGTTGCACCTTGCACTGCAGATGTTGCACCCTGCGGATATCGATTCTTCGGACGGCCATAACTGTTGGCTCATTCAGAGTTACGGGAGCCATAACCAGTCAAAACAGGATTTACCATCCCTGTACAGTGGTGCACCATGGTATTGTTCCATTTCAAATCCATGCACCCAGTTCTAAAATTCGCACAGCGCTGTTTCGACATTTTGGACGGATGTTGCACCTTGCACCGCAGATGTTGCACCCTGCGGATATCGATTCTTCGGACGGCTATAACCGTTTGCTCGTTTAGAGTTACGGGAGCCATAACCAATCAAAACAAAGCTCTCTGTGAGTTCTACGGCTTTGATCGCTTTCAGCCGTCAATGGATTGTTTCATACCGAAAAAAAGCTATCCGAACCTCTATCGCGGCTCTGAAGTTTTTTAGCCTTCTTTTTTCTTCAAATGAATTTTTACATTAAAACGGGGTCACCGTGGCTAGTCTTCGATTTACCATCCCGGGAGAGTGGTGAACCATGGTACTGTTTCATTTCAAATCCATGCACCCATTTCTAAAAGTCGTACGGCCCTGTTTCGGCATTTTGGACGGATGTTGCACCTTGCACCGCAAATGTTGCACCCTGCGGATATCGATTCTTCGGACGGCCATAACTATTGGCTCGTTTAGAGTTACGGGAGCCATAACCAGTCAAAACAAAGCTCTGTGTGAGTTCTACGGCTTTGACCGCTTTCAGCCGTCAATGGATTGTTTCATACCCAAAAAAGGCTATCTGAACCTCAATCGGGGCTCTGAAGTTTTTTAGCCTTCTTTTTTTCGTCAAGTGAATTTTTACGTTAAAACGGGATCACCGTGGATGGTCTTTGATTTTCCATCCCTGGAGAGTGGTGCACCATGGTACTGTTCCATTTCAAATCCATGCATCCATTTATAAAAGTCGCACGGCCCTGTTTTGGCATTTTGGATGGATGTTGCACCTTGCACCATAGATGTTGCACCATGTGGATATCGATTCGTCGGACGGCCATAACTGTTGGCTCATTTAGTGTTACGGGGGCCATAACCAGTCAAAAGGAAGCTCTCTGTGAGTTCTACGGCTTTGACAGCTTTCAGCCGTCAATGGATTGTTTCATACCCAAAAAAGTCTATCCGAACCTCAATCGAGGCTCTAAAGGTTTTTAGCTTTCTTTTATACGTCAAGTTAATTTTTACGTTAAAACGGGATCACCGTGGCTGGTCTTCGATTTACCATCCCTGGAGAGTGGTGCACCATGGTACTGTTCCATTTCAAATCCATGCTCCCATTTCTAAAAGTCGCACGGCCCTGTTAAAGCATTTTGGATGGATGTTGCACCTTCCATCGTAGATGTTGCACTCTGCGGATATCGATTCCTCGGACGGCCATAATTGTTGGCTCGTTTAGAGGTATGGGTGCCATAACCAGTCAAAATGAAGCTCTTTGTGAGTTCTACGGCTTTGACCGCTTTCAGCCGTCAATGGATTGTTTCATACCCAAAAAAGGCTATCTGAACCTCAATCGGTGTTCTGAAGTTTATTTTCCTTCTTTTTTTACGTCAAATGAATTTTTACGTTAAAACGGGATCACCGTGGCTGGTCTTTGATTTAACATCCCTGGAGAGTGGTGCACCATGGTACTGTTCCATTTCAAATCCATGCACCCATTTCTAAAAGTCGCACAGCGTTGTTTTGGCATTTTGGACGGATGTTGCACCTTGCACCGCAGATGTTGCACCCTACGGATATCGATTCTTCGGACGTTCATAACTGTTGGCTCGTTTAGATTTACGGGATCCAGAACCAGTCAAAACGAAGCTCTCTGTGAGTTCTACGGCTTTGACCGCTTTCAGCCGTCAATGGATTGTTTCATACCCAAAAAAGGCTATCCGAACCTCAATCGTGGCTCTGAAGTTTTTTAGCCTTCTTTTTTTCTTCAAGTGAATTTTTACGTTAAAACGGGATCACCGTGGCTGGTCTTCGATTTACCGTCCCTGGATAGTGGTGCACCATGGTACTGTTCCATTTCAAATCCACGCACCATTTCTAAAAGTCGTATGGCCCTGTTTCGGCATTTTGGACGGATGTTGCACCTTGCTCCGCAGATGTTGCACCCTACGGATATCGATTATTCGAACGGCCATAACTGTTGGCTCCTTTAAAGTTACGGGAGCCATAACCAGTCAAAACGAAGCTCTCTATGAGTTCTACAGCTTTGACCGCTTTCAGCCATCAATGGATTGTTTCATACCCAAAAAAGACTATCCGAACCTCAATCGGGGCTCTGAAGTTTTTTAGCCTTCTTTTTTTCGTCAAGTGAATTTTTACGTTAAAACGGGATCACCATGGCTGTTCTTCGATTTACCATCCCATGAGAGTGGTGCACCATGGTACTATTCCATTTCAAATCATGCACCCATTTCTAAAAGTCGCACGGACCTGTTTTCGCATTTTGGACGGATGTTGCACCTTGCACCGCAGATGTTGCCCCCTGCGGATATCGATTCCTCGGACGGCCATAACAGTTGGCTCGTTTGCATTTACGGGAGCCATAACAAGTCAAAACGAAGCTCTCTGTGAGTTCTACATCTTTGACCGCTTTCAGCCGTTAATGGATTGTTTCATACCCAAAAAAGGCTATTCGAACTTCAATCGGGGCTCTAAAGTTTTTTAGCCTTCTTTTTTACGTCAAGTTAATTTTTACGTTAAAACGGGATCACCGTGGCTGGTCTTCGATTTACCATCCCTAGAGAGTGGTGCACCATTGTATTGTTCCATTTCAAATCCATGCACCCATTTCTAAAAGTCGCACGGCGCTTTTTCGACATTTTGGACGGATGTTGCAACTTGCACCGCAGATGTTGCACCCTACGGATATCGATTCTTCGGACGGTCATAACTATTGGCTTGTTTAGTGTTACGGGAGCCATAACCAGACAAAACAAAGCTCTCTGTCAGTTCTATGGCCTTGACCGCTTTCAGCCGTTAATGCATTGTTTTATACCCAAAAAAGGCTATCCGAACCTCAATCGGGGCTCTGAAGTTTTTTAGCCTTCTTTTTTTCGTCAAGTGAATTTTTACGTTAAAACAGGATCACCGTGGCTAGTCTTCGATTTACCATCCCTGGAGAGTGGTGCACCATGGTACTGTTCCATTTCAAATCCATGCACCCATTTCTAAAAGTCGCACGGCCATGTTTCTGCATTTTGGACGGATGTTGCACCTTGCACCGCAGATGTTGCACCCTGCGAATATTGATTCTTCGGACGGCCATAACTATTGGCTCGTTTAGAATTACGGGAGCCATAACCAGTCAAAACGAGGCTCTCTGTGAGTTCAACGGCATTGACGGCTTTCAACCGTCAATAGATAGTTTCATACCCAAAAAAGGCTATCTGAACCTCAATCGGGGCTCTGAAGTTTTTTAGCCTTCTTTTTTTCGTCAAGTGAATTTTTATGTTAAAACAGGATCACCGTGGATGGTCTTTGATTTACCATCCCTGGAGAGTGGTACACCATGGTATTGTTCCATTTCAAATCCATGCATCCATTTCTAAAAGTCGCACGGCCCTGTTTTGGCATTTTGGACGGATGTTGCACCTTGCACCGCAGATGTTACACCCTGCGGATATCGATTCGTCGGACGGCCATAACTGTTTGTTTGTTTAGAGTTACGGGAGCCATAACCAGTCAAAACGAAGCTCTCTGTGAGTTCTACGGATTTGACCGCTTTCAGCCGTCAATGGATTGTTTCATACCCAAAAAAGGCTATCCGAACCTCAATCGGGGCTCTAAAGGTTTTTATCTTTCTTTTTTACGTCAAGTTAATTTTTACGTTAAAACGGGATCACTGTGGCTGGTCATCGATTTACTATCCCTGGAGAGTGGTGCACCATGTTACTGTTCCATTTCAAATCCATGCACCAATTTCAAAAAGTCGCACGGTGCTGTTTCGGCATTTTGGACGGATGTTGCGCCTTGCACCGCAGTGTTGCACCCGGCGGATATCGATTCTTCGGACGACCATAACTATTGGCTCGTTTATAGTTACGGGAGCCATAACCAGTCAAAACGAAGCTCTCTGTGAGTTCTACGGTTTGACCGCATTCATCCGTCAATGGATTGTTTCATACCCAAAAAAGGCTATCCGAATCTCAATCGGGGCTCTGAAGTTTTTTAGCCTTCTTTTTTACGTCAAGTGATTTTTTACGTTAAAACGGGATCACCGCGGCTGGTCTTCGATTTACCATCCCTGGAGAGTGGTGCACCATGGTACTGTTCCATTTCAAATCCATGCACCCATTTCTAAAAGTCGCACGGCGCTGTTTCGGCATTTTGGACGGATGTTGCACCTTGCACCGCAGATGTTGCACACTGCGGATACCGATTATTCGGACGGCCAGAACTGTTGGCTCGTTTAGAGTTACGGGAGCCATAACCAATCAAAACGAAGCTCTCTGTGAGTTCTATGGTTTTGACCGCTTTCGGCCGTCAGTGGTTTTTTCATACCCAAAAAAGGCTATCCGAACCTCAATCGGGGCTTTGATGTTTTTTAGCCTTCTTTTTTTCGTCAAGTGAATTTTTACGTTAAAACGGGATCACCATGGCTGGTCTTTGATTTACCATCCCTGGAGAGTGGTGCACCATGGTACTGTTCCATTTCAAATCCATGCACCCATTTCATAAAGTCGCACAGCGCTCTTTCGGCATTTTGGACGGATGTTGCACCTTGCACCGCAGACGTTGCACCCTGCGGATGTCGATTCTTCGGAAGGCCATAACTGTTGGCTCGTTCAGAGTTACGGGAGCCATAACCAGTTAAAACGAAGCTCTGTGAGTTCTATGGCTTTGACCGCTTTTAGCCGTCAATGGATTGTTTCATACCCAAAAAAGGCAATCTGAACCTCAATCGAGGCTCTGAAGTTTTTTAGCCTTCTTTTTTCGTCAAGTGAATTTTTACGTTAAAACTGGATCACCGTGGCTGGTCTTCGATTTACCATCCCTTGATAGTGGTGCACCATGGTACCGTTCCATTTCAAATCCATGCACCTATTTCTAAAAGTCGCACGGCCATGTTTCAACATTTTGGACGGACGTTGCACCTTGCACCGTAGATGTTGCACCCTACGGATATCGATTCCTCGGACGGCCATAAATGTTGGCTCGTTTAGAGTTACGGGAGCCATAACCAGTCAAAACGAAGCTCTCTGTGAGTTCTACGACTTTGACCGCATTCAGCCGTCAATGGATTGTTTCATACCCAAAAAAGGCTATCCGAACCTCAATCGGGGCTCTGAATTTTTTTGGCCTTCTTTTTTTCGTCAAGTGAATTTTTATGTTAAAACGGGATCACCGTGGCTGGTCTTCGATTTACCATCCCTGGAGAGTGGTACACCATGGTACCATTCCATTTCAAATCCATGCACCTATTTCTAAAAGTCGCACGGCCATGTTTCGGCATTTTCGACGGATGTTGCACCTTGCACCGTAGATGTTGCACCCTGCGGATATCGATTCCTTGGACGGCCATAAATGTTGGCTCCTTTAGAGTTACGGGAGCCATAACCAGTCAATACGAAGCTTTCTGTGAGTTCTACGGCTTTGACCGCTTTCTGCCGTCAAAGGATTGTTTCATACCCAAAAAAGGCTATCCGAACCTCAATTTGAGCTCTAAAGTTTTTGTCTTTCTTTTTTTCGTTAAGTGAATTTTTACGTTAAAGCGGGATCACCGTGGTTGGTCTTCGATTTACCATCCCCGGAGAGTGGTGCACCATGGTACTATTCCATTTCAAATCCATGCACCCTTTTGTAAAAGTCGCATCGCGCTGTTTCGGCATTTTGGACGGATGTTGCACCTTGCACCGTAGATGTTGCACACTACGGATATCGATTCTTCGGACGGCCATAACTGTTGGCTTGTTTAGAGTTATAGGAGCCATAACCAGTCAAAACGAAGCTCTCTGTGAGTTCTACGGCTTTGATCGCTTTCAGCCGTCAATGGATTGTTTCATACCCAAAAAAAGCTATCCGAACCTCAATCGGGGATCTAAAGTTTTTTAGCCTTCTTTTTTTCGTCAAGTGAATTTTTACGTTAAAACGGGATCACCGTGGCTGGTCTTCGATTTACCATCCCTTGAGAGTGGTTCACCATGGTACTATTCCATTTCAAATCCATGCACCCATTTCTAAAAGTCGCACGACGCTGTTTTGGCATTTTGGACGGATGTTGCACCTTGCACCGCAGATGTTGCACCCTGAGGATATCGATTTTTCGGGCGGCCATAACTGTTGGCTCGTTTAGGGTTACGGGAGCAATAACCAGTCAAAACGAAGCTCTTTGTGAGTTCTACAGCTTTGACCAATTTCAGTCGTCAATGGATTATTTTATACCCAAAAAAGGCTATCCGAACCTCAATCGGGGCTCTGAAGTTCTTAAGTCTTCTTTTTTAGGTCAAGTTAATTTTTACGTTAAAACGAGATCACCGTGACTGGTCTTCGATTTACCATCCCTGGAGAGTGGTGCATCATGAAATTGTTCCATTTCAAATCCATGCACCCATTTCAAAAAGTCGCACGGCTCTGTTACGGAATTTTGGACGGATGTGGCACCTTGCACCGCAGATGTTGCACCCAGCGAATATCGATTCTTCGGACGTCCATAATTGTTGGCTCGTTTAAACTTATGGGAGCCAAAACCTGTCAAAACGAAGCTCTTTGTGCGTTCTACGGCTTTGACCGCTTTCAGCCGTCAATGGATTGTTTCATACCCCGAAAAGGCTACCCGAACCTCAATCGAGGCTCTGAAGTTTTTTAGCCTTTTTTTTTTACGTCAAATGAATTTTTACGTTAAAACGGGATCACAGTGGCTAGTCTTCAATTTACCATCCCAGGAGATTGGTGCACCATGGTACTGTTCCATTTGAAATCCATGCACCCATTTCTAAAAGTCGTACGGCGCTGTTTCGGCATTTTGGACGGATGTTGCACCTTGCACCGCAGATGTTGCACCCTACGGATATCGATTCTTCGGACGGCCATAACTGTTGGCTCGTTTAGAGTTACAGGAGCCATAACCAGTCAAAACGAATCTCTCTGTGAGTTCTATGGGTTGGACTGCTTTCACCTGTCAATGGATTGTTTCATACCCAAAAAAGGCTATTCGAACCTCAATCGGGGATCTGAAGTTTTTTAGCCTTCTTTTTTTCGTCAAGTGAATTTTTACGTTAAAACGGGATCTCCATTGCTGGTCTTCGATTTACCATTCCTAGAGAGTGGTGCACCATGGTATTGTTCCATTTCAAATCCATGCACCTATTTCTAAAAGTCGCACGGCGCTGTTTTGGCATTTTGGACGGATGTTGGACCTTGCACCGCAGATGTTGCACTCTGCGGATATCGATTCTTCGGACGGCCATAACTGTTGGCTCGTTTAGAGTTACGGGAGCCATAACCAGTCAAAACGAATCTCTCTTTGAGTTCTACGGCTTTGACCACTTTCAGACGTCAATGGATTGTTCATACCCAAAAAAGGCTATCCGAACCTCAAACGGGGCTTTGAAGTTTTTTAGCCTTCTTTTTTTACGTAAAATGAATTTTTACGTTAAAACGGGATAACCGTGGCTGTTCTTCGATTTACCATCCCTGGAGAGTGGTGCACCATGGTACTCTTCCATTTCAAATTCATGCACCCATTTATAAAAGTCGCACGGCGTTGTTTCGGCATTTTGGACGGATGTTGCACCTTGCACCGCAGACGTTGCACCCTACGGATATCGATTCTTCGGAAGGCCATAACTGTTGGATCGTTTAGAGTTACGGGAGCCATAACCAGTCAAAACGAAGCTTTCTGTGAGTTCTACGGCTTTGATCGCTTTCAGCCGTCAATGGATTGTTTCATACCTAAAAAAGGCTATCTGAACCTCAATCGCGGCTTTGAAGTTTTTTAGCCTTCTTTTTTTCGTCAAGTGAATTTTTACGTTAAAACGGGATCACCGTGGTTGGTCTTCGATTTACCATCCCTTGAGAGTGGCGCACCATGTAACTGTTCCATTTCAAATCCATGCACCTATTTCTAAAAGTCGCACGGCCATGTTTCGCCATTTTGGACGGATGTTGCACCTTGCACCGTAGATGTTGCACCCTGCGGATATCGATTCCTCGGACGGCCATAAATGTTGGCTCGTTTAGAGTTACGGGAGCCATAACCAGCCAAAACAAAACTCTCTGTGAGTTTTACGGCTTTGACCGCTTTCAGCTGTTAATGGATTGTTTCATACCCAAAAAAGGCTATCCGAACCTCAATCGCGACTCTGAAGTTTTTTGGCCTTCTTTTTTTCGTCAAATGAATTTTTACGTTAAAACGGGATCACCGGGGTTGGTCTTCGATTTACCATCCCTGGAGAGTGGTGCACCATGGTATTGGTCCATTTCAAATCCATGCACCCAGTTCTAAAATTCGCACCGCGCTGTTTCGACATTTTGGACGGATGTTGCACCTTGCACCGCAGATGTTGCACCCTGCGAATATCGATTCTTCGGACGACCATAACTGTTGGCTTGTTTAGAGTTACGGGAGTCATAACCAATAAAAACGAAGCTCTCTGTGAGTTCTACGGCTTTGATCGCTTACAGCCGTCAATGGATTGTTTCATACCCAAAAAAAGCTATCCAAACCTAAATCGGAGCTCTGAAGTTTTTTAGCCTTCTTTTTTTCTTCAAATGAATTTTTACGTTAAAACGGGTTCACCGTGGCTAGTCTTCGATTTACCATCCCTGGAGAGTGGTGAACCATGGTACTGTTCCGTTTCAAATCCATGCACCCATTTCTAAAAGTCGTACGGCCCTGTTTCGGCATTTTGGACGGATGTTGCACCTTGCACCGCAGATGTTGCACTCTGCGGATATCGATTCTTCGGACGGCCATAACTGTTGGCTCGTTTAGAGTTACGGGAGCCATAACCAGTCAAAACGAAGCTCTATGTGAGTTCTACGGCTTTGATCACTTTCAGACGTCAATGGATTGTTTCATACCCAACAAAGGCTATCCGAACCTCAATCGGAGCTCTGAAATTTTTTAGCCTTCTTTTTTTCGTCAAGTGAATTTTTACGTTAAAACGGGATCACCGTGGTTGGTCTTTGATTTTCCATCCCTGGAGAGTGGTGCACCATGGTACGATTCCATTTCCATGCACCCATTTCTAAAAGTCGCACGGCCCTGCTTCGGCATTTTGGATGGATGTTGCACCTTGCACCGCAGATGTTGCACCCTGCGGATATCAATTCCTCGGACGGCCATAACTGTTGGCTCGTTTAGAGTTACGAAAGCCATAACCAGTCAAAACAATGCTCTATGTGAGTTCTACGGCTTTGACCGCTTTTAACCGTCAATGGATTGTTTCATACCCAAAAAAGGCTATCCGAACCTCAATCAGGGCTCTAAAGGTTTTTAGCCTTCCTTTTTTCGTCAAGAGTATTTTTACATTAAAACGGGATCACCGTGGCTGGTGTTCAATTTACCATCCCTGGAGAGTGGTGCACCATGGTACTGTTCCATTTCAAATCCATGCACCCATTTCTAAAAGTCACACGGCGATGTTTTGGCAGTTTAGACGGATGTTGCACCTTGCACCGCAGATGTTGCACTCAATGGATATCGATTCTTCGGACGGCCATAACTTTTGGCTCGTTTAGAATTACGGGAGCCATAACCAGTAAAAACGAAGCTCTCTGTGAGTTCTACGGCTTTGACCACTTTCAGCCGTCAATGGATTGGTTCATACCCAAAAAAGGCTATCCGAACTTCAATCGGGGCTCTGATGTTTTTTTGCCTTCTTTTTTTACGTCAAATGAATTTTTACGTTAAAACAGGATCACCATGGCTGGTCTTCGATTTACCATCCTGGGAGAGTGGTGCACCATGGTACTATTCCATTTCAAATCCATGCACCCATTTCTAAAAGTCGTGCAGCGCTGTTTCGGCATTTTGGATGGATGTTGCACCTTGCACCGCAGATGTTGCACCCTGCGGATATCGATTCTTCGGACGGCCATAACTGTTGGCTCGTTTAGAGTTACGTGAGCCATAACCAGTCAATACAATCCTCTCTGTGAGTGCTACGGCTTTGACCGCTTTCTGCCGTCAATGGATTGTTTCATACCCAAAAAAGGCTATCCGAACCTCAATCGGGGATCTGAAGTTTTTTAGCCTTCTTTTTTTCTTCAAGTGAATTTTTACGTTAAAACGGGATCACCGTCGCTAGTCTTATATTTACCATCCCTGGAGAGTTGTGCACCATGGTACTGTTCCATTTCAAATTCATACACCCATTTCTAAAAGTCGTGCGGCCCTGTTTCGGCATTTTGGACGGATGTTGCACCTTTCACCACAGATGTTGCACCCTATGGATATCGATTTTTCGGACGGCCATAACTGTTGCCTCATTTAGAGTTACGAGAGCCATAACCGGTCAAAACGAAGATCTCTGTGAGTTCTACGGTTTTGACCGCTTTGGCCATCAATGGTTTTTTCATACCCAAAAAAGGCTATCCGAACCTCAATCGGGGCTCTGATGTTTTTTAGCCATCTTTTTTACTTCAAGTGAATTTTTACGTTAAAACGGGATCACCGTGGCTGGTCTTTGATTTACCATCCCTGGAGAGTGGTGCACCATGGTATTGTTCCATTTCAAATCCATGCACCCATTTCTAAAAGTCGCACAGCGCTGTTTTGGCATTTTGGACGGATGTTGCACCTTGCACCGCAGATGTTGCACCCTGCGGATATCGATTCTTCGGACGGTCATAACTGTTGGCTCGTTTAGATTTACGAGATCCATAACCAATCAAAACGAAGCTCTCTGTGAGTTTTACGGCTTTGACCGCTTTCATCCGTCAATGGATTGTTTCATACCCAAAAAAGGCTATCCGAACCTCAATCGTGGCTCTGAAGTTTTTTAGCCTTCTTTTTTTCTTCAAGTGAATTTTTACGTTAATACGGGATCACCATGGCTGGTCTTCGATTTACCATCCCTGGAGAGTGGTACACCGTACGGATATCGATTCTTCGGACGGCCATAACTATTGGCTCGTTTAGGGTTACGGGAGCCATAACCAGTCAAAACGAAGCTCTCGGTGAGTTGTACGGTTTTGACGGCTTTCAGCCGTCAATGGATCGTTTCATACCCAAAAAAGGCTATCCGAACCTCAATCGGGGCTCTGAAGTTTTTTAGCCAACTTTTTTTACGTCAAGTGAATTTTTACCTTAAAACGGGATCACCGTGGCTGGTCTTTGATTTACCATCCTTGGAGAGTGGTGCACCATGGTACTGTCCCATTTCACATCAATGCACCCATTTCTAAAAGTCGCACGGCGCTGTTTCGGCATTTTGGACGGATGTTGCACCTTGCACCGCAGATGTTGCACCCTGCGGATATCGATTATTCGGACGGCCATAACTGTTGGGTCGTTTAGACTTATGGGAGCCATAACCAGACAAAATGAAGCTCTCTGTCAGTTCTATGGCTTTGATTGCTTTCAACCGTCAATGGATTGTTTCATACCCAAAAAAGGCTATCCGAAACTCAATCGGGGCTCTGAAGTATTTTAGCCTTCTTTTTTTCGTCAAGTGAATTTTTACGTTAAAACGGGATCACCGTGGCTGGTCTTCGATTTACCATCCCTGGAGAGTGGTGCACCATGGTACTGGTCCATTTCAAATCTATGCACCCATTTCTAAAAGTCGCACGGCCATGTTTCGGCATTTTGGACGGATGTTGCACCTTGCACCGCAGATGTTGCACCCTGCGAATATCGATTTTTCGGACGGCCATAATTGTTGGCTCGTTTAGAGTTACGGGAGCCATAACCAGTCAAAACGAAGCTATCTGTGAGTTCAACGGCTTTGACGGTTTTCAGCCGTCAATGGATCGTTTCATACCCAAAAAAGGCTATCTGAACCTCAATCGGGGCTCTGAAGTTTTTTAGCCTTCTTCTTTTCGTCCAGTGAATTTTTACGTTAAAACGGGATCACCGTGGATGGTCTTTGATTTACCATCCATGGAGAGTGGTGCACCATGGTACTGTTCCATTTCAAATCCATGCATCCATTTCTAAATGTCGCACGGCCCTGTTTTGGAATTTTGGACGGATGTTGCACCTTGCACCGCAGATGTTGCACCCTGCGGATATCGATTCGTCGTACGACCATAACTGTTGGCTTGTTTAGAGTTACGGGAGCCATAACCAGTCAAAACGAAGATCTTTATGAGTTCTACTGATTTGACAGCTTTCAGCCGTCAATGGATTGTTTCATACCCAAAAATGGCTATCCGAACCTCAATCGGGGCTCTAAAGGTTTTTAGCTTTCTTTTTTACGTCATGTTAATTTTTACGTTAAAACGGGATCACCGTGGCTGGTCTTCAATTTACCATCCCTGGAGAGTGGTGCACCATGGTACTGTTCCATTCCAAATCTATGCACCCATTTCTAAAAGTCGCACGGCGTTGTGTCGGCATTTTGGACGGATGTTGCACCTTGCACCGCAGTGTTGCACCCTGCGGATATCGATTCCTCGGACGGCCATAACTGTTGGCTCGTTTAGAGTTACGGGAGCCATAACCAGTCAAAACGAATCTCTCTGTGAGTTCTACGGCTTTGACCGCTTTTAGCCGTCAATGGATTGTTTCATGCCCAAAAAAGGCTATCCGAACCTCAATCGGGGCTCTGAAGTTTTTTAGCCTTCTTTTTTTACGTCAAATTAATTTTTACGTCAAAACGGGATCACCGTGGCTGGTCTTCGATTTACCATCCCTGGAGAGTGGTGCACCATGGTCCTGTTCAAATTTAAATCCATGCACCCATTTCTAAAAGTCGCGTGGCGCTGTTTCGGCATTTTGGACGGATGTTGCACCTTGCACCGCAGATGTTGCACCCTACGGATATCGATTCTTCGGACGGCCATAACTTTTGGCTCGTTTAGAGTTACTGGAGCCATAACCAGTCAATACGAGGCCCTTTGTGAGTTTTACGGCTTTGACCGCTTTCAGTCGTCAATGGATTGTTTCATACCCAAAAAAGGCCATTCGAACCTCAATCGGGGCTCTTAAGTTTTTAGCCTTCTTTTTTTCGTAAAGTGAATTTTTACATTAAAACGGGATCACCGTAACTGATCTTCGATTTACCATCACTCGAGAGTGGTGCACCATGGTACTGTTCCATTTCAAATCCATGCACCCATTTCTAAAATTCGCACGGCCCTGTTTCGGCATTTTGGACGAATGTTGCACCTTGCACCGCATACGTTGCACCCTGCGGATATCGATTCCTCGGACGGCCATAGCTGTAGGCTTGTTTAGAGTGGCGGGAGCCATAACCAGTCAAAATGAAGCTCTCTGTGAGTTCTACGGCTTTTACCGCTTTCAGCCATCATTGGATTGTTTCATACCCAAAAAAGGTTATCCGAATCTCAATCAGGGCTTTGAAGTTTTTTAGCCTTCTTTTTTTACGTCAAATGAATTTTTACGTTAAAACGAGATCACCGTGGCTGGTCTTCGATTTAACATCCCTGGAGAGTGATGCACCATGGTAATATTCCATTTCAAATCCATGCACCCATTTCTAAAAGTCGCACAGCGCTGTTTCGACATTTTGGACAGATGTTGCACCCTGCGGATATCGATTCTTCGGACAGCCATAACTGTTGGCTCGTTTAGAGTTACGAGAGGCATAACCAGTCAAAACGAGGCTCTCTGTGAGTTCTACGGCTTTGACCACTTTCAGCCGTCAATTGATTGTTTCATACCGAAAAAAGGCTATCGCGAACCTCAATTGGGGCTCTGAAGTTTTTTAGCCTTCTTTTTTTCGTCAAGTGAATTTTTACGTTAAAATGGGATCACCTTGGCTGGTCTTCGATTTACAAACCTTGGAGAGTGGTGCACCATGGTACTGTTCTATTTCAAATACATGCACCCATTTCTAAAAGTCGCACGGCCCTGTTTCGGCATTTTGGACGGATGTTGCACCTTGCACCGCAGATGTTGCACCGTGCGGATATCGATTTCTCGGACGGCCATAACTGTTGGCTCGTTTAGAGTGACGGGAGCCATAACCAGTCAAAACGAAGCTCTCTGTGAGTTATACGGCTTTGACCGCTTTCAGCCTTCAATGGATTGTTTCATACCCAAAAAAGTCTATCCGAACCTCAATCGGGGCTTTGAAGTTTTTTAGCCTTCTTTTTTTATGTCAAATGATTTTTTCCGTTAAAATGGGATCACTGTGGCTGGTCTTCGATTTACCATCCCTGGAGAGTGGTGCACCATGGTACTGTTCCATTTCAAATCCATGCACCCATTTCTAAAATTTGCACGGCGCTGTTTCGGCATTTTGGATGGATGTTGCACCTTGCACCGCAGATGTTGCACCCTGCGGATATCAATTCTTAGGACGGCCACAACTGTTGGCTCGTTTAGAGTTACAGGAGCCATAATAGTCCAAAACGAGGCTCTCTGTGAGTTCTATGGCTTTGATCTCTTTCAGCTGTCAATGGATAGTTTCATACCCAAAAAAGACTATCCGAACCTCAATCGGGGCTTTGAAGTTTTTTAGCCTTCTTTTATTACGTCAAGTGAATTTTTACGTTAAAACAGGATCACCGTGGCTGGTCTTCGATTTACCATCCCTGGAGAGTGGTGCACCATGGTACTATTCCATTTCAAATCCATGCACCCATTTCTAAAAGTCGCACAGCGCTGTTTCGGCATTTTGGACGGATGTTGCAACTTGCACCGCATATGTTGCACCCTGTAGATATCGATTCCTCGGACGACCATAACGGTTGGCTCGTTTAGAGTTACGGGAGGCATAACCAGTCAAAATGAAGCTCTCTGTGAGTTCTACGGCTTTGACCGATTTCAGCCGTCAATGGATTGTTTCATACCCAAAAAAGACTATCCGAACCTCAATCGGGGCTCTGAAGTTTTTTAGCCTTCCTTTTTTCGTCAAATGAATTTTTACGTTAAAACGGGATCACCGTGGCTGGTCTTCGATTTATTATCCCTGGAGAGTGGTGAACCAAGGTACTGTTCCATTTCAAATCCATGCATCCATTTCTAAAAGTCGCACGGCCCTGTTTCGGCATTTTGGACGGATGTTGCACCTTGCACCGCAGATGTTGCACCGTGCGGATATCGATTTCTCGGACGGCCATAACTGTTGGCTCGTTTAGAGTGACGGGAGCCATAACCAGTCAAAACGAAGCTCTTTGTGAGTTCTACGGCTTTGACCGCTTTCAACCGTCAATGGATTGTTTCATACCCAAAAAAGGCTATCCAAACCTCAATCGGGGCTCTGAAGGTTTTTAGCCTTCTTTTTTTCGTCAAGTGAATTTTTACGTTAAAACGGGTTCACCGTGGCTGGTCTTTGATTTACCATCCTTGGAGAGTGGTGCACCATGGTACTGTTCCATTTCAAATCCATGCACCCATTTCTAAAAGTCGCACGTCCCTGTTTTGGCATTTTGGACGGATGTTGCACCTTGCACCGCAGATGTTGCACCCTACGGATATCGATTCTTCGGACGACCATAACAGTTGGGTCGTTTAGAGTTACGTGAGCCATAACCAGTCAAAACGATGGTCTGTGTGAGTTCTACGGCTTTGATCGCTTTCAGCCGTCAATGGATTGTTTCACACCCAAAATAGGCTATCCGAACCTCAATCGGGGCACTAAAGTTTTTTAGCCTACTTTTTTACGTCAAGTTAATTTTTACGTTAAAACGGGATCACCGTGGCTGGTCTTTGATTTACCATTCCTGGAGAGTGGTGCACCATGGTACTATTCCATTTCAAATCCATCCACCCATTTCTAAAAGTCGCACGGCGCTGTTTCGGCATTTTGGACGGATGTTGCACCTTGCACCGCATATGTTGCACCCTGCGGATATCGATTCTTCTAACGGCCATAACTGTTGGCTCGTTTAGGGTTACGAGAGCCATAACCAGTCAAAACGAAGCTCTCTGTGAGTTCTACGGCTTTGACCGCTTTTAGCCGTCAGTGGATTGTTTCATACCCAAAAAAGGCTATCTGAACCTCAATCAGGGCTTTAAAGTTGTTTAGCCTTCTTTTTTTCGTCAAGTGAATTTTTACGTTAAAACGGGATTACCGTGGCTGGTCTTCGATTTACCATCCCTGGAGAGTGGTGCACCATGGTACTATTCCATTTTGATTCCATGCACCCATTTCTAAAAGTCGCACGACCCTGTTTCGGCATTTTGGACGGATGTTGCACCTTGCACCGCAAATGTTGCACCCTGCGGATATCAATTCCTCGGACGGCCATAATTGTTGGCTCGTTTAGAGTTACGGGAGCCATAACCAGTCAAAACGAAACTCTATGTGAGTTCTACGACTTTGACCGCTTTGAGCCGTCAGTTGATTGTTCCATACCCAAAAAAGTCTATCCGAACCTCAATCGGGGCTCTGAAGTTTTTTAGCCTTCTTTTTTTCGTCAAGTGAATTTTTACATTAAACCGGGATCACCGTGGCTGGTCTTCGATTTACCATCCCTGGAGAGTGGTGCACCATGGTACTGTTCCATTTCAAATACATGCACCCATTTCTAAAAGTCGCACGGCCCTGTTTCGGCATTTTGGACGGATGTTACACCTTGTACCGCAGATGTTGCACCCTGCGGATATTGATTCTTCGGACGGCCATAACTGTTGGCTCGTTTAGAGTTACGGGAGCCATAACCAGTCAAAACGAAGCTCTCTATGAGTTGTACTGCTTTGACCACTTTCAGCCGTCAATGGATTGTTTAATACCCAAAAAAGACTATCCGAACCTCAATTGGGCTCTAAAGTTTTTAAGCCTTCTTTTTTACGTCAAGTTAATTTTTACGTTAAAACGGGATCACCGTTGCTGGTCTTCGATTTACCATCCCTGGAGAGTGGTGCACCATGGTACTGTTCTTCAAATCCATGCACCCATTTCTAAAATTTGCACGACACTGTTTCGGCATTTTGGACGGATGTTGCACCTTGCACCGCAGATGTTGCACCCTGCGGATATCGATTCTTCAGACGGCCATAACTGTTGGCTCGTTTATAGTTACGGGAGCCATAACCAGTCAAAACAAAGCTCTCTGTGAGTTCTACGGCTTTGACCACTTTCAGCCGTCAATGGATTGTTTCATACCCAAAAAAGGCTATCTGAACCTCAATCGGGGCTCTGAAGTTTTTTAGCCTTCTTTTTTTCGTCAAGTGAATTTTTACGTTAAAACAGGATCACCGTGGCTGTTCTTAGATTTACCATCCCTTGAGAGTGGTGCACCATGGTACTATTCCATTTCAAATCCATGCACCCATTTCTAAAAGTCGCACGGCCCTGTTTTAGCGTTTTGGACGGATGTTGCACCTTGCGCCGCAGATGTTGCACCCTGCGGATATCGATTCCTCGGACGGCCATAACAGTTGGCTCGTTTATAGTTACGGGAGCCAAAACCAGTCAAAACGAAGCTCTCTGTGAGTTCTACGGCTTTGACCGCTTTCAGCCGTTAATGGATTGTTTCATACCCAAAAAAGGCTATTCGAACCTCAATCAGGGCTCTATAGTTTTTTAGCCTTCTTTTTTACGTCAAGTTAATTTTTACGTTAAAACGGGATCACCGTGGCTGGTCTTCGATTTACCATCCCTGGAGAGTGGTGCACCATTGTATTGTTCCATTTCAAATCCATGCACCCATTTCTAAAAGTTGCACGGCGCTGTTTCGACATTTTGGACGGATGTTGCAACTTGCACCGTAGATTTTGCACCCTTCGGATATCGATTCTTCGGATGGCCATAACTGTTGGCTCGTTTAGTGTTACGGGAGCCATAACCAGACAAAACGAAGCTCTCTGTCAGTTCTATGGCTTTGACCACTTTCAGCCGTCAATGGATTGTTTCATACCCAAAAAAGGCTATCCGAACATCAATCGGGGCTCTAAAATTTTTTAGCCTTCTTTTTTTTGTCAAGCGAATTTTACGTTAAAACGGGATCACCGTGGCTGGTCTTTGATTTACCATCCCTGGAGAGTGGTGCACCATGGTACTGTTCCATTTCAAATCCATGCACCCATTTCTAAAAGTCACACGGCCATGTTTCAGCATTTTGGATGGATGTTGCACCTTGCACCGCATATGTTGCACCCTGCGAATATCGATTCATCGGACGGCCATAATTGTTGGCTCGTTTAGAGTTGCGGGAGCCATAACCAGTCAAAACGAGGTTCTCTGTCAGTTTAACGGCTTTGACGGCTTTCAGCCGTCAATGGATTGTTTCATACCCAAAAAGGCTATCTGAACCTCAATCGGGGCTCTAAAGTTTTTTTGCCTTCTTTTTTTCGTCAAGTAAATTTTTACGTTAAAACGGGATCACCGTGGATGGTCTTTGATTTACCATCCCTGTAGAGTGGTGCACCATGGTACTATTCCATTTCAAATCCATGCATCCATTTCTAAAAGTCGCACGACCCTGTTTTGGCATTTTGGACGGATGTTGCACCTTGCACCGCAGATGTTGCACCCTGCGGATATCGATTCGTCGAACGGCCATAACTGTTGTCTTGTTTAGAGTTACGGGAGCCATAACCAGTCAAAACGAAGCTCTCTGTGAGTTCTACGGATTTGACCTCTTTCAACTGTCAATGGATTGTTTCATACCAAAAAAAGGCTATCCGAACCTCAATCGGGGCTCTAAAGGTTTTTAGCTTTCTTTTTTACGTCAAGTCAATTTTTACGTTAAAACGGGATCACCGTGGCTGGTCTTCGATTTACCTTCCCTGGAGAGTGGTGCACCATGGTTGTAACGAACGCGATTTTTCGTCGCTCGAAAATCGACATTAATACGTCCACTGTATCAACTGTCGAGCAATCGAATGCTAGAAAACCGAATTGTTATGGAGAAAAAGAAGAGGTAGAAGAAAAGAGAAAGAAGAAATAACAGAAAACACAGAAACAGAAACAATATCAGAATCCCACATTCGCAGCGGAACAACATATAATAGATAAATGAATAATCTTTAAATCAAAGAACTATATCATTTTATACATTACATCATCCTCAGAGTTTACAACAACTATACAACACTGGACAGTTATATAAACTTGTCCATATACAGAATACATAGCGGAATAATACATAGTATAGATGATACGTCTCGCCATCCAGCTCGCCACTAAGCTCCACAGCATCTCCTGAATCCAGGATGACTTGATAACCTAACTCTAGACTGCCCGTGTGGAAAATGATGGGCACCCAGAGTTTAGGGAGAGAACAATAAACTCCAGGTCAGTCATGGTGACTGGTGTGAGAACTAAAACAATTTATCTTTAAAACAACAACAACAAAGCAAGTAGAAATATCCGCAATGCTTTTGAAAAATGAAACAACCATAAGACCTCCCGCCACACACACAATGCAAACGCAGAATTGGAGGAGATTTCTTCTTATGATAGTCAAACATGCTTACTACGCAAATCATTGGATTATTATTATTAGTGCATTGTTCAGAAAATATTTCGAAAGTATAATATTAATCTTAGCCAACATACGACCAGTATCGTATGTCTACTATAGCTACCATCTAAACAGTGGTGACCACCATAAGTAAATGGCAGGTTCTACAACTAAAACCGTACAAGGTTCGTATTGGAAAATGGATTTGCCAACAAATGGTCAGGCTAAGGAACTTCCTATGCCATGAAAGAAACGCCTCTGGCTGGACGCTCCGAGAGACAAACCGCTCTCTGCCAACAAAGCCGGGTTACCCCTGTAACTAGGTAACTCACGAATATGCCATCCCCCGGTCCTTTGGGACATTTATCCGAGCGCTCGGTAACCAACATCACACATAATAAATAAAGTGTGTCCACATGAGTAAGTATCTGGGCTCCATACCATGATACCACCCCTTTCCAGAAGGAAATGACATACTCTAAAGGGCGCAACCCTCATAACCTTGCCGCAACATTCCTGTTTCAACCATTTCCGGGTTGTTGAGGCCCTGACGAAGTCTCGTCCACAAAGCTACGCTTTATACAAAAGCTATGCTTTGGGTCAAACAAATGATCAAAGTAATGATCACAAAGATAAATGATCAAACAAATGATCATATCACAAATGATCATTTCACAGCAACACTCAGCATGTCACATTACCAAATTGGGAATATATCGCTGATAAATTTCAACTACATAACCTCTGAGCTCGTACGTCTCAGAGGAGGGTGTTAAGCTAAGAGAATAAATTCTCCGCCACCAACAAAAATGTATTTGAAAGAAATCAGCTTTACATCTCAAACGTAATGTCAGACATGTAACCATACAAGTCTGTTCCGGGTTCGAACAGAACCGAAGGCACTTCCAAAGAAGCCCTTGCAATCCGGATATTCACAATCCCGATAAAACTTCCCATCACAAAGGAAATCTCAATACCGTAGCTAACGGTGTAGAGACAATCGATAGGTCATCCTATCGTTTTCACAAATACCCGGTCTTCACCACCGGTCTTCAATACGATCCATATCGTCGTATCACAAATTCGGAATGGGTTATACGACCCAAAGGTCCTTTCCCGGCTAACCTGAATAGTGAGTGCTTATTCAAAAATAAGTGTGGCATTCAAATTCAAGCAAATCACAATAAATACCCATTCAAGGTAATTATTGATAGTCGGTTATTTAACTATCAATAGGTCTGCACAACATCATCAGATTCCAAATAATTTTCCAAATTATTTATCTTCCAAAAATATCTTTACAAGATATATAATTTTCCACACTTCAACCATTTGAAAACAATTTCAAATCAATTTCCACATTTCAATTTATCTTTGAAGATAAAATCTCAAAACATTTCACTTCATATTGAAAAAACATTTCCATACCTATTTAATAATAGATAATTCACAAATCCATTTATTTTCAACATTTGAAAATATTCAATATACTTAAATCAAAATTAAGTATATATTTCATTCTTTAAGGAAATCATTCTCTTTCATAAATTTTATTTGAGTCAAAACGAATGTTGCGTAAAACATCGTTACGACGGCCGAAAAATCACTAGTATAGGGATTCGAAATTTAGATAGATATATAAATCCCAATACTATATAAAACATTTCCTTTCGGAAACCATTTACTATAACAACAGTGTTATAGTCCACCATTTACTTATTCCTCGAAACGTCTATTTCAACAATAAATGTTGAAATCTATGTTTTCGATACTTAACACATTTTAAAACATCTTTTAAAACAATTACTTCATTTCGTAATATCACTTCTCCAAAACATGTCCATTTTATCTAATAATATATTCATTGTCCAAAATCGTGAATATACTTCACTAGCCAATTTCAATATTTCTAGACATTTTATTTAAAGGATTATCCACTGTCCAAAATCGTGAATATACTTCCTTTAATAAGCTATATAAACTTAACTTATCAAAATAAGTCGTTTCTCGGATTTACAAATCTATTTATAAAACTTCGATTTATAAATCTCCTTTATTATCCAATTCAAATTATATAACTCAATTATATATCGGAAGTCCATATTATAAGTTAAGAACTTATAATCCATTTATTTACAAAATCGTTCTTTTAAAACTTCACAAATTATAAATCTTATTACTTATAAGATTTTATTTATAACCTTATTTTCAACATTAACAGAACTCCTTTTAGAATTCCATTATTTCGATTTTTAACACTTATAAAAACTCGTTTTATAATTCCAGTATTCTTAATTTATAAAATATCAATTTTGTACATCTTTTATATAAATCGTTCATAATAATTTAAAATTCCCAATTTAAAATCAAAATCGTTATTTTTTAAACTTCAAAAATGGATCCGATGATGCAACAGCACTAAATAGTCAATCACAGCATCCAAACATCATATATCATCATATGATAACAGAATATACAACGATATCTGTAAATAATCACTACGGTGAGGAATCCAGTCGGATCCCTCCAACCTGTTTCCCTGCATCCACAGATGTTAGCACAATACCAATTTCACATCAATGTGAAATTATCGTGGTATATGGGATTTATAAATATTATCCGCTATTATGCGGCACAATAGGGTCTCATCCGCTATACAATGCGGGAAATCAACTCCAATATATACATATTCCAATATATATATTGCTATATACATATATAATACCAATTCCACTTCAATGTGAAATTATCGCGGTATATGTTTTTAATGAATAACCTCCGCGGGATCTGGAGCGGGAGATTAGGGTTTTTGCCTTATTCTTCTGCTTTTTCTTTCATTTTTCTCCTAGTTTTCTTGATCGTCTCTGTTTTTATCTTTCTGTTCTTCACTTCTTTCTCCTCAAACCTGGAAATCATGGGATCTCTGCGGGATGATGAAGGCTGGGAGGAGGTGAGAAGAAAACGAGGTAAGGCTACTGTGTCTTCGGGTCCTGATCAAAGACCTAATTTGGGAGGGCAAAGATCGAATAGATCTGGAGTTATTCCAGATCGGAACTCGGGGAGGAGGGTGCAAGCGGATCTTACGGTGCGAACATCTACAAATCATTCGAGAACTATAAAGAAGAAAGGATTGATGCCTGGTAGTAATTATAAAATAATATTCACCGTTTCAGAGAATGCAAAAAAGTTTTCATACAGAGAGGCAGTGCAAGTAGGAGCTGTAGGAGATTTAGGTAACCTAGATCTGGAATTTATTGAGCCTAAAATTGCGAATGGTAAGAGGATTGGTTCCCTTACTTCTGAAGCTATTAAAGAAGCGGAGGGAGGTTGGGATCTATGCATTTTATTATATGTGATTGGGTATAAACCATGGTTAAGATCTTTTGAGGGTTATGCTAATAGAGTTTGGGCTACTAAGAAGCCGTTTACTGTTCATACACGGAATAACGGATTCTTTGTAGTGAGATTTGGGTCTGAGGATGATTGTGACAAAATTCTGAAACCAGGTCCTTGGTTTATGGATCGTAATTTGATCATTATGAAGCGACTGTCCCCAGATATGAGAACTGATAGAGATCTCCTCACATCGCTTCCTATGTGGGTTAGACTCCCTGGTTTAAGCTTTAAACTATGGGGCAATAAAGCTATTAGTGCTTTAACTAGTACTATAGGTGTTCCCATTAAGATGGATGAGGCCACAAAAAATAAATCTAGACTGGCTTTTGCTAGAGTTCTGGTTGAGGTAAATGCCACTTTTGGTATGCCTAATATCATAGAAGGTATGGACGACAACGGTAGAAGTTTCACTCAGGTAGGGGAATATGAGAATCCTCCGCCCATTTGTGGTAAGTGTGTGTGTTTTGGTCACGTTTCAGATGAATGTCCAATGGCTAAGACTTGGGTTCCTAAAGTGACGCAAGTTATCAACTCAGACAAGGAAAGACCTTCCGATCCTGGTCTGGCAGGAAGTGTGGTTATTAACAGGGAGGAAGGAGGACTTGAGATGTCTAAGGAGGTGGAGAATCAATTGCAAGATGGAAGTCACACGGTATTAGAACTTTTTCAAGAAGACAATGGAGTTAGAACGAATGTTGGGACGGAGATCCTTTGTGGTGATGATTCGACTGAAGTCTTACAGTCAGAAGTGCATCAAGGAAATCAAAATACAACTGTTGTTAGTTCTCCAATCGACGGACATCGAAATAGGTGCCAGTTGATTTCTAATGAGATGGAGTCAGGAGTTAGGGGTAATAATATTTTAGAGCAAAAACAAACGGAAGTTTTACCATCGGATCAGAGTTTAAAAAGAGCTGTACCCTCAGAAGAGCGTGGTGAGGGGGCAATTTCAGAAGTTTTAGAATTAGAACTGTTTCTCACACCGAAATAGGAGCCAGAGAAGATTGCTACACTGTTCCCTTGGCCAGGTCGGGTCCTCCTCCTGATCAAGGAACCAGTAGGCCTTTTATCCCTGTATCTCCAACTACACCGGGAGCCAGAGTCCCGAGATCTTCTCCTCCGAAGTCACTTTCGCCTCACTTAACTTTACTTAATCGCCCGTCGTCATCATCGGATACCCATACTTTTCCAAACTCTTTACTGTCTAATGATATATTTATTGATGATTGTATATTTAATAATGTTAATTTTAGGAGAGGTACTGAATCTTGTTTTAACTCACAGGTTCAAGACATTCTGGATTAGGAAACAGGAACCACAGAAGTGGTAGAGGAACAGAATTCTTATGATAAGGCAGACGCAGTTCAGGAGATATTGGAAGAGCAAATTCTGCCAAAGCCTCAGGACATAGATTTTGAGAATATTCAGAAGGATAAGCTTGTTCGTAAGAATCCTAAATGGGTTCAGATGTTAGGCATTTCCTTGGAAGATAAAGGGGAGTCTCCCAACAGTAGGTCGTTGAGGACCCGCAATAACAAAGTCTTATAATGTCAGTAGCTAGCTGGAACGTTAGAGGGTTCCACAACCCCAACAGAATGGGAGAAGTGAGGAAACTCATTGATAAGTATAATATAAGTTGCTTTGGTATTCTAGAAAATAAATTGTTGCTTTCGGATTTAATGAAGCTGGAAAGAGCGTTGGAAGACAGATGGAAAATAATTAGTAATGTCTCTTGTTATTATAAATGTAGGATCATGGTCCTTATTGATGGAAATTATTGGGATTACAACTACATTAGTATGAGCGATCAACACATTACTATCGAACTTATCAACCCATCGAAGTTCAAATGTAATCTAACCTTTGTTTACGCTCATAATTTTGTTGATTTTAGGAAAAGATTATGGAAAAATTTGCAGGAGGATGCTATTAATATCTATAGACCATGGATGGTACTTGGGGACTTTAACTGTATTCGTAGTCCCTTAGAAAAAAAGGGAGGTAAGCCTGCTACTTTTGGTAACTTGTTTGAGTTAGATGATCTGTCTAATCATACTGGTCTTAATGAGATTAATATTAAAGGTTATGAATTTTCTTGGTGGTCTGGTCCGAGTCGAAACATATTCTCAAAAATAGACAGAGCTTTTGCTAACCTAGATTGGATTAATCTATTTACAGACTTATCGGCTGAATATTTGCCTCCTTCTGTGAGTGATCATAATACTGTACTTGTTTCGCTTTCTTCCAAGTCTAGGGTTAAGACCAATCCTTTCAGATATATGAACCATTGGTCCTTATGTGACCAATATTTTCCTTTGATTGAGAAGCTTTGGATTTCTAACCATAAAGATAGACCTTTGTATCAGATCATTAGTATCCTCAAAAATATCAAGAGAGAGTTAAAGAGTTGGAGTGCTAAATCACGTAATATGAAACAAGAGGTTAAAGTCCAGAGAGAGAATTGTTCAAGACTTCAGAAACTTCTGGAAAAAGTTTATGATCACAATTTAGCATTGGAATTTCAAAGAGCTAAGATAAACCTGGATTTAGCTCTTAAGAAAGAATTTCTGGTAGCTAAACAAAAGGCTAAATGTTATTGGCTAATGATGGGCGATGAGGCTTCTTCTTTTTTCTACGCTAAAATGTCTAGTAGAAGAAATAGTAAGCGCTTGACTAATATTGTAGTTAATGGAATGACGGTCTCAGAAGACAAATTTGTTGATTCGGCTATTGATTACTTTAAACGCATTTTTAATCTCCCTTTAAGTGATCAATTTCCTGAAGTTATTTGTAAAACGGTTATTTCTGATTATGGTGCTAATTTTTTGAATGAGAGTATCTCCTTGGAAGAAATTAGATTCGCATTGTGGGATATCAAAGATACTGTCTCCCCTGGACCGGATGGTTTTAATTCTTTGTTTTTTAAGACTCATTGGAATCTTTCGAAAGATTTAATTTTCAAAGCTTTGAATGATATTTCTTAAAGGGTGTTATAATCAAGGAGTGGAATCATACGTTCATTCATTTGATTCCAAAAAAAGCCCATTCCTCTTGCATTCTTGATTTCAGACCCATAGCTTGTTGTAATACGTTATATAAGGTTTTCTCTAAAATATTGTGTAATAGACTGGGTCCGTTTATGGATAAGTTGGTGTCCCCTAATCAGACGGCTTTTATCAAAGGAAGATCAATAGGGGATAGAATCTTGTTTGCTCATGAAATTATAAGGGGTCTCGGAAGAAAGGATAATAAACATATGTGTGTCAAAATTGATTTGAAGAAAGCTTATGATTCGATCAACCGATCTTTTGTTATACATATACTTATAAACATGGATTTTCCAGGAAAATGGGTGAAAATTATCGAAGATATTATTAAGACTCCTGTTTTTTCTATCATTGCTAATGGAGAAGCGCACGGTTATTTCAAGAGTTCTAACGGGCTTCGTCAAGGTGACCCACTTTCCCCTATACTTTTTACCTTGGTTATGGAATATTTTACTTTACTGATGGACGGTAAAGTCAGGGACGGTCTTATCTCCCTAGTTACAGATTATGATAATAAGTTGACTCATCTTATCTACGCTGATGACATTATTGTATTTACTAAAGCTAATGCTCAGACAGCAACTGCTATAAGTGATGTTTTTAAGACCATGAAGGAGGTTACTGGATTGGAGCTTAGTTTTGAGAAATCTAATGTATTCTTTGGGAAAGGGGTGGATTGTTGTTCAGATATCAGTTCGATTCTCAATATACAACAATTGGATCTCCCTATAAGGTACTTGGGTATTCCTTTGTCTAGTGCTAATTTGAAGGATAAGGATTGCTCTCCCCTAATAGAGAAGATTAAGTTAAGGATTGATAGTTGGGAAACTAGAATGCTTAGTCTAGCTGGGAGACTTGAACTTATAAAATCTACTATTTACCCTATAATACAATTTTGGATGCAATGTTTTTGTCTTCCAGTCTCAACGTTAAATAAAATTAAACACTTGATCTTAAACTTTCTTTGGAAAAGTCGCAGCAGTAAGATTCCTTGGGAGATTCTGTGTAGGCAAAAAGAGGAAGGAGGAATGGGATTGAGAAATTTAGAAGAGATGAACCGAGCGTTATATATCAAACTGATATGGAAAGTGATCAACTCAGAAGGAATTTGGGCAAATCTAATGCATAGTAAATATATTGGTCAAAAAAGTTTTTGGGAAATTAATCAGCGATTGGACGACTCAGGAGTATGGAAATTCATTTTGAAAAACAGACAGGTAGCTTTGAAATGTCTTTCTCTTAATATTGTAGATGGTAAAACTACTTCCTTATGGTATAACCCATGGCTTAACGGCAGTTCTATTATGGAATGCATTGGTAGAGATACTGCCTTCCGAACTGGTTTGGAAAACCTATCTCTTTGTAAGATTATAAAAGATGGTGTGTGGAAGTGGGATTCATATAGTTTTCTTTGTCTTATTCATGCAGAAATTGAAGGAGTTAAGATTCATAATAATAGAGATAGGGATTTTTGGTCTTGGAAATGTTCAAAGGACGGTTTATTTCAATTTAAAAAAGTTTGGAACACGGTTAGATCTAGTTCTGAGACTAAGTATTGGGCTCCTCTGGTCTGTAATAAAATTCATGTCCCCATAATGGCGGTATGCCTGTTTAAAGTTATCAATGACTATCTTTTGACAAAAGAAAGACTTCTTCAAAAGCAGATAGTCATGGACCTTAATTGTGTCTTTTGTAACAATTACATTGAAAATATAGATCACCTATTTTTTCAATGTAATTTTACAGAAAGCATATGGCTTTGGAGTTGCAAGAAATTTTTTCAAACTCCGAAAAACGTACTCTCCTTTTCTTTGAAAGAGGACTTACAGAAAATTGTTTCCTTTTCTAGCTTTAAGAGTCTCAGCTCAGACTTGTTTCAACTGTCGCTATCAGTTTGTGTCTGCCATATTTGGAAAGAAAGAAACGATAGGATATTTCAAAATCGTTTTACAGATAGGTCGTAGATTTGTAAGAACATTTTCCAGGTAATGAATATCAGAATGGCAAAATCAAAAAACTTTAAGAACATTACTGGTATGAATGAAGTAATAGCTTCGAAATGGGGATATACCTCCCAATGCTGAATTGGGGTTCTTTCTGCTTTATCATAAGATCTTCTCTTCTACCTCCTTCTTGCTTCTTCGTTTCCTGGTTCCAGGTTTCTTTTATCCTGTTTTATTTACAATTTTTTTTCCTCTCTTATAAATTACATTTTATTTTACAGTTTACAACAAATATTGAATTAGTCTATAAGGTTGCAGATCTGCAGGATACTCCGAGTGATTGAACCTGGGCATTTCAGTAGCTAGTTAGAGAATAGAGATTTATTTTGGAGGATTTCTTCAGTAATTACCTTGTCTATCCAGGAGCTTTCTGCTTGATGACTTTTACAGTCTCGTCCTAAACTACTGACATTTCAGATCTGAGCAGAATCAAAAGAAATTAGATTTCTTAAAGCTATAAGAGGTTTTTTTGTTAGAATTCAAGAGACTTATCTCGACTCCAGGAAGGTTGGCTATCGTCTGCTTGTTCCGAGTGTCAGTTTCCTTGATTTAGAAGATTTGTAGTTCTTGCTGTTGATCTTGGTTCCTATGGTTCAAACGACATATGTTAATTCTTCGTTGTAAAGATTAAAGACTTACTTTTGCTTAGGCAATGAGACTTATCTATCGGGATCTCGTGAAGTGTTGGATCTAGTCTGCTTTGTGCTTCGATTTGGATTTAGCAGAGGATTTCTGGAGTATTTTCCGAGCATATTGTTGGTGACTCTCGCTTTTTCTTGTCTCGCCGCCATTACCTTTCTTTTAGGTTTCTTTTTTTAGAGATGAGTTAATGAACGAATGTTGTAGACTGCGTTTCCTTTTTTACTTTTCAGTTCTGTCTAGATGTTTCTAGTCTTTGTTTTTGTTTTGGTGGGCTTTGGGCCGGAGGTGTTTGAACATTTATATGGTTGCCTTGGCCTTGTATATGTTTCTTTGTATTTTTTTTCTCATTCCTAATAGAAAAGTTTGAATCCTTATTAAAAATAAATAAATAACCTCCACTTAATATATGGCGTATAATGTCTATTTAACACAATAAATAGCAATTTATCATCCAATCACACAATCAAGCAATTTTAAATCTGACTATTTAAAATTTAAATCGAAACAAAACATTCGATTGAGTGAGGAGTTATCACCTTGATTTCAATTCCGTTCCAGCTTTTATTTCGAATAAAATTAAACGGACGTTTAATTTCACTCAAAATTTTCACTGACTCCAATCAACTTCAAATCAGCTCCATTGCGTAGTGCTCGTCAAAATGAAGCCAACACAATTCGTTTTGTGCGAAACGGACCTCGTATGAAAAAGTTATGCTATTTTAAAGTTTGCACGAATTTAAATATACAATTTCTCTTTTATTTTTATTTTTCTAACCCTAGAACAGATCCTGGCCGTTAATCATTGCTGGAGCACATCAGGCCGCACCTCATCTTCTTCCATCTCTCGTTCCTTTCATGTATACAGAGAACCCAAGCCGCCTATCTTCATCGAATTATCACCACCTCTACGCTCCGCTTCACGATGATCAGAGACCACCACCACGCGTGCCATAGCGAGCTCCACCAACGCCCAGACTGCAGCCCAGCTCGGCCCCCCTATGTGCCTTGAGTTGCGCGAAAACGCAGCAGCCTCGAGCTTGATTTCCCATTGATTCGAAGCTCCATTTCCGATCTCCACCGTTGGATAGCTAGATCTTAATGCCCTCTACAACTTTGCTTTAGAACTCGAAGGCTAATTATTTACGGATTTAGAGATCGGAGGGGAAGAATGTGGATAATTTCTGGCCATTGAAAAACTTAGTGGCGGCTGAAAGAAATGAATTAGGGTTTCTCAGCCCTTATACGTATATATATATATATATATACGTATATAAATAATATTAAATTCATTTTAAAACGACCTTTTCAAACGATCTCCAAATCACACGTGCCGCCTGGCGTTCGTAAGGTTTACCCCACGTTTCGAACATAATGGAATGTGTTTTGGAAGCTAATTCGATTATCTGTGCGAGTTACGGAATTAAACGATCGAATTTAAATTAAACCGATTAAACCGATTTCGATGCGTTTTGGCTTGCCCCGGACAAACCGTACATCCGATTGATACGAATTTGAAATCTTACAATAATATCACATTACGGATCCGATGAAACAGGTTTCGTCGAAATCCGAGACTTTTTGAAAAATGACTATTTTAACTCGCCAAATTAATATTAAAACAATTTCGATGCGTTTGGAGCTGCCATAGTCAAACGACAACTCCGATAGCTATAAAAATTGAAATCCGATAATAACAAACTATTACGGATTCAATGGATCTAGTTTCGTCCAATTCTGAGACTGTCCCAAAAATGGCTAATTTCACTAGTCGATTAAATATTAAAATATTCAATTTTCACAAATTAACTCCAAATTTAATTTTAAAAGTTCTATAACATCACTATAACTCCAATATGATTTAATATAACTTTATAAATAATTTTCATTCACATTTAATCCAGAATTCAATTATTTCTGGAATTTCACCTATTAATTTATCGATTTAATTTCTCAATTAAATCCAGATATTCGAATTTTAAATTATTCGACTTATTAATTCTACTTATCAATATTTAAAATAAATTAAATATTCGAATTTCAAATATCAGAAATTCTGGGTCGTTACAATGGTACTGTTCCATTTCAAATCCATGCACCCATTTCTAAAAGTCGCACGGCGCTGTTTTGGCATTTTGGACGGATGTTGCACCTTGCATCGCTGTGTTGCACACTGCGGATATCGATTCTTCGGATGGCCATAACTGTTGGCTCGTTTAGAGTTACGGGAGCCATAACATGTCAAAACGAAGCTCTCTGTGAGTTCTACGGCTTCGACCGCTTTCAGCCGTCAATGGATTGTTTCATACCCAAAATAGGCTATCCGAACCTCAATCGGGGCTCTGAAGTTTTTTAGCCTTCTTTTTTTACGTCAAATTAATTTTTACGTCAAAACGGGAACACCGTGGCTGGTCTTCGATTTACCATCCCTAGAGAGTGTTGCACCATGGTACTGTTCCAATTTAAATCCATGCACCCATTTCTAAATGTCGCATGGCGCTGTTTCGGCATTTTGGACGAATGTTGCACCCTGCGGATATCGATTCTTCTGACGGGCATAACTGTTGGCTCGTTTAGAGTTACGGGAGCCATAACCAATCAATACGAGGCTCTTTGTGAGTTTTACGGCTTTGACCGCTTTCAGCCGTCAATGGATTGTTTCATACCCAAAAAAGGCTATCCGAACCTCAATCGGGGCTCTGAAGTTTTTAGCCTTGTTTTTTTCGTCAAGTGAATTTTTACGTTAAAACGGGATCACCGTGGCTGGTCTTCGATTTACCATCCCTCGAGAGTGGTGCACCATGGTACTGTTCCATTTCAAATCCATGCACCCATTTCTAAAATTCGCAGGGCCCTATTTCGGCATTTTGGACGGATGTTGCACCTTGCACCGTAGATGTTTCACCCTACGGATATCGATTCCTCGGACGGCCATAACTGTTGGCTCGTTTAGAGTGACGGGAGCCATAACCCGTCAAAATGAAGCTCTCTGTGAGTTCTACGGCTCTGACCGCTTTCAGCCGTCATTGGATTGTTTCATACCCAAAAAAGGCTATCCGAACCTCAATCAGGACTTTGAAATTTTTTAGCATTCTTTTATTACGTCTAATGAATTTTTACGTTAAAACGGGATCACCGTGGCTGGTCTTAGATTTACCATCCCTGGAGAGTGGTGCACCATGGTACTATTCCATTTCAAATCCATGCACCCATTTCTAAAAGTCGCACGACACTGTTTCGGCATTTTGGACGGATGTTGCACTTTGCATCGCAGATGTTGCACCCTGCGGATATCGATTCTTCGAACGGCCATAACTGTTGGCTTGTTTAGAGTTACGAGAGCCATAACCAGTCAAAACGAGGCTCTCTGTGAGTTCTACGGCTTTGACCACTTTCAGCCGTCAATGGATTGTTTCATACCCAAAAAAGGCTATCGCGAACCTCAATCGGGGCTCTGAAGTTTTTTAGCGTTCTTTTTTTCGTCAAGTGAATTTTTACGTTAAAATGGGATCACCGTGACTGGTCTTCGATTTACCATCCCTGGAGAGTGGTGCACCATGGTATTGTTCCATTTCAAACCCATGCACCCATTTCTAAAAGTCGCACGGCCCTGTTTCAGCATTTTAAACGGATGTTGCATCTTGCACCGCAGATATTGCACCCTACGGATATCGATTCCTCGGACGGCCATAACTGTTGGCTCGTTTAGAGTGACGGGAGCCATAACCAATCAAAACGAAGCTCTCTGTGATTTCTACGGCTTTGACCACTTTCAGCCTTCAATGGATTGTTTCATACCCAAAAAAGGCTATCCGAACCTCAATCGGGGTTTGATGTTTTTTAGGCTTCTTTTTTTAGGTCAAATGAATTTTTACGTTAAAATGGGATCACTGTGGCTGGTCTTCGATTTACCATCCCTAGAGAGTGGTGCACCATGCAACTGTTCCATTTCAAATCCATGCACCCATTTCTAAAAGTTGCACGGCGTTGTTTCTGTATTTTGGACGGATGTTGCACCTTGCACCGCAGATGTTGCACCCTGCGGATATTAATTCATCGGACAGCCATAACTGTTGGCTCGTTTAGAGTTACGGGAGCCATAACAGTCCAAAACGAGGATCTGTCTGAGTTCTATGACTTTGACCGCTTTCAGCCGTCAATGGATAGTTTCATACCCAAAAAAGACTATCTGAACCTCAATCGGGGCTTTGAAGTTTTTTAGCCTTCTTTTTTTCCGTCAAGTGAATTTTTACATTAAAACGAAATCACCGTGGCTGGTCTTCGATTTACCATCCCTGGAGAGTGGTGCACCGTGGTACTGTTCCATTTCAAATCCATGCACCCATTTCTAAATGTCGCACAGCGCTGTTTCAGCATTTTGGACGGATGTTGCACCTTGCACCGCAGATGTTGCACCCTGTAGATATCGATTCCTCGGACGGCCATAACGGTTGACTCGTTTAGAGTTACGGGAGCTATAACCAGTCAAAACGAAGCTCTCTGTGAGTTCTACAGCTTTGACCGCTTTCAGCCGTCAATGGATTGTTTCGTACCCAAAAAAGACTATACGAACCTCAATCGGGGCTCTGAAGTTTTTTAGCCTTCTTTTTTTCGTCAAGTGAATTTTTACGTTAAAACGGGATCACCGTAGCAGGTCTTCGATTTACCATCCCTGGAAAGTGGTGAACCAAGGTACTGTTCCATTTCAAATCCATGCACCCATTTCTAAAAGTCGCACAGCCCTGTTTCGGCATTTTGGACGGATGTTGCATCTTGCACTGCATATATCGATTCCTCGAACGGCCTTAACTATTGGCTCGTTTAGAGTTACGGAAGACATAACTAGTCAAAACGAAGCTCTCTGTGAGTTCTACGGCTTTGAACACTTTGAGCTGTCAATAGATTGTTTCATACCCAAAAAAGGCTATCCTAACCTCAAACGGGGCTCTGAAGGTTTTTAGCCTTCTTTTTTCGTCAAGTGAATTTTTACGTTAAAATGGGATCACAGTGGCTGGTCTTCGATTTTCCATCCCTGGAGAGTGGTGCACCATGGTACTGTTCCATTTCAAATCCATGCACCCATTTCCAAAAGTCGCACGACCCTGTTTCGGCATTTTGGACGGATGTTGCACCTTGCACCGCAGATGTTGCACCCTGCGGATATCGATTCCTCGAACGTCCATAACTGTTGGTTCGTTTAGAGTTACGGGAGCCATAACCAGTCAAAACGAAGCTCTCTGTGAGTTCTACGGCTTTGATCACTTTCAGCTGTCAATGGATTGTTTCATACCCAAAAAAGGCTATCCGAACCTCAATCGGGGATCTTAAGTTTTTTAGCCTTCTTTTTTTCGTCAAGTGAATTTTTACGTTAAAACGGGATCACCGTGGCTGGTCTTCGATTTACCATCCCTGGAGAGTGGTGCACCATGGTACTGTTCCATTTCAAATCCATCCACCCATTTCTAAAAGTCGCACGGCGCTGTTTTGGTATTTTGGACGAATGTTGCACCTTGCACCACAGATGTTGCACCCTACGGATATCGGTTCTTCTGACGGCTATAACTGTTGGCTCGTTTAGAGTTACAGGAGCCATAACCAGTCAAAATGAAGCTCTTTGTGAGTTCTATGGCTTTGACTGCTTTCAGCTGTCAATGGATTGTTTCATACGCAAAAAAGGCTATCCGTACCTCAATCGGGGCTCTGAAGTTTTTTAGCATTCTTTTTTTTCGTCAAGTGGATTTTTACGTTAAATCAGGATCGCCGTGGCTGGTCTTCGATTTACCATCCCTGGAGAGTGGTGCACCATGGTACTATTCCATTTTGATTCCATGCACCCATTTCTAAAAGTCGCACGGCCCTGTTTCGGCATTTTGGACGGATGTTGCACTTTGCACCGCAGATGTTGCACCCTGCGGATATCAATTCCTCGGACGGCCATAACTGTTGGCTCGTTTAGAGTTACGGGAGCCATAACCAGTCAAAACGACGCTCTTTGTGAGTTCTACGACTTTGACCGCTTTCAGCCGTCAATGGATTGTTTCATACCCAAAAAAGGCTATCCGAACCTCAATCGGGGGTCCGAAGTTTTTTAGCCTTCTTTTTTTCGTCAAGTGAATTTTTACGTTAAACCGGGATCACCGTGGCTAGTCTTCGATTTACCATCCCTGGAGAGTGGTGCACCATGGTACTATTCCATTTCAAATCCATGCACCCATTTCTAAAAGTCGCACGTCCCTGTTTCGGCATTATGGACGGATGTTGCACCTTGCACCGCAGATGTTGCACCCTGCGGATATAGATTCCTCGGACGGCCATAACTGTTGGCTCGTTTAGAGTTACAGGAGCCATAACTAATCAAAACAAAGCTCTCTGTGAGTTCTATGGCTTTGACCGCTTTCAACCGTCAATGGATTGTTTCATACCCAAAAAAGGCTATCCGAACCTCAATCGGGGCTTTGAAGTTTTTTAGCCTTCTTTTTTTACGTCAAATGAATTTTTACGTTAAAACGGGATCACCGTGACTGGTCTTCGATTTACCATCCCTGGAGAGTGGTGCACCATGGTACTGTTCCATTTCAAATCCATGCACCCATTTCTAAAAGTCGTACGGCGCTGTTTCGGCATTTTGGATGGATGTTGCACCTTGCACCGCAGATGTTGCGCCCTACGGATATCGATTCTTCGGACGACCATAACTGTTGGCTTGTTTAGAGTTACGTGAGCCATAACCAGTCAATACGAGGCTCTCTGTGAGTTCTACGGCTTTGACCGCTTTCAGCCGTCAATGGTTTATTTCATACCCAAATAAGGCTATCCGAACCTCAATCGGGGCTCTAAAGTTTTTTATCCTTCTTTTTTACGTCAAGTTAATTTTTACGTTAAAACTGGATCACCATGGCTGGTCATCGATTTACCATCCCTGGAGAATGGTGCACCATGGTACTGTTCCATTTCAAATCCATGCACCCATTTCTAAAAGTCGCACGGCCCTGTTTCGGCAATTTGGACGGATGTTGCACCTAGCACCGCAGATGTTGCACCCTATGGATATCGATTCCTCGGAAGGCCATAACTATTGGCTCGTTTAGAGTGACGGGAGCCATAACCAATCAAAACGAAGCTCTCTGTGAGTTCTACGGCTTTGACCGCTTTCAGCCGTCAATGGATTGTTTCATACCCAAAAAAGGCTATCTGAACCTCAATCGGGGCTTTGAAGTTTTTTAGCCTTCTTTTTTTACGTCAAATGAATTTTTACGTTAAAACGGGATCACCGTGGCTGGTCTTCGATTTACCATCCCTGGAAAGTGGTGCACCATGGTACTGTTCCATTTCAAATCCATGCACCCATTTCTAAAAGTCGTACGGCGCTGTTTCGGCATTTTGGACGGATGTTGCACCTTGCACCGCAGATGTTGCACCCTACGGATATCAATTCTTCGGACGGCCATAACTGTTGGCTCGTTTAGAGTTACGTGAGCCATAACCAGTCAATACGAGGCTCTCTGTGAGTTCTACGGCTTTGACCACTTTCAGCCGTCAATGGATTGTTGCATACCCAAAAAAGGCTATCCAAACCTCAATCGGGGCTCTTAAGTTTTTTAGCCTTCTTTTTTTCGTAAAGTGAATTTTTACATTAAAACGGGATCACCATGGCTGGTCTTCGATTTACCATCCTTGGAGGGTGGTGCACCATGGTACTATTCCATTTCAAATCCATGCACCCATTTCTAAAAGTCGCACGGCCCTATTTCGACATTTTGGACGGATGTTGCACCTTGCACCGTAGATGTTGCACCCTACAGATATTGATTCCTCGGACGGCCATAACTGTTGGCTCTGTTAACGTAAAAATCGACGCTAACACCCCAGTGTATGTAATGGAAAAGTGAAAGCACCACCCGTTGGTACGGGAACAAAAGATAAGCAGAGAAATAACAGAAAGCAGTAAAAAGACAACAGTTTTATAGTGGTTCGGCTTAATATCAAGCGTACGTCCACTTTAATCTCCTTTATTGCTGATTCAATTACAACATTTACAACAATCTTTTATTACAACACCACTTTAACAAGTAGCTAGAACTCCGATGTAGAAGAATCTTTTGAATTCATGTTGAATGTGTTAGATCTCCTCTTGAAGTTCGTTGAAGCGTCCTTTGTGTTTGAAGTGTCAGATGAGTTGAGAAAATAGCAGAGTATAGGCGTTCCAAAAGTGAGCCAAAAGTCCCCTCTTAGTTGGAGTAGGTGGGGTATTTATAAGGAGAATTTGGAGTTGGGTCGTAGGTCGTGAGCGACCTAGGGGTAGGTCGTAGGTCGTGAGCGACCTAGGGGTAGGTCGTAGGTCGCCAGCGTCCTAGAAGCAGAGTTGCACTTGTTCTGTCTGAATGGATTGGCAAGTTGTAGGTCGTGAGCGACCTAGGGAGCACGGGCTACGGATTAATAGGTAAGTTGTAGGTCGCAAACGATCTAAGGGTAGGTCGCTAGGTCGCCAGCGACCTAGGGGATATGAGCTATGACTTGTTTCCACTGCACTTGATCTCGTCTGAACGAGTTAGTAGGTCATGAACGACCTAATGGAAGAGGTATGGTACATAGCTTCACTCTGCTATAGCTTGCTATGTTGTTACATTATTAGGTCACTAAGTCGTTGGAGCTTTAGGTCGTTAAGTTGCTGGAGCTTTAGGTCGTTAGGTCGCTGATTCTTTTAGGTCGTTAGGTCTTTGATTCTTTTAGGTCGTTAGGTCGCTTATCACACTAGATCGTTGGGTCGCGGAAAAGAGGAGTTAACACTTGCCCCTCAAAGTGCATGCCTATGTCATAGGTCGTGTGCTTCGACATAATTCCGCTAGGTCGTGAGCGACCCAAGAGATCTGTTACCTCGCGTGCCCATTCGCCTTCCTCTTTTTGCCCCATATAAATTGTTAGCTCGTTTCTTCCTCTTTACTTAACTGCTTTGACAACCTTCTCTGCCATTAACGAACCTTCGAGCTTCCAAGGGCGAATTCAATCTATCCAGTCATCAATTCATCTTTACCATCATATTGCGTAAGTGAATTCGATCTTTACCCAACCATGATCACCGCCAAATTGTGAATCCCCATTCTTTGACCCCAGTCCAACTCCGTACGTCGCGTTTCACTCTCGAGTCATGTTGCGATCGATTTTCGATCGTCATTAGCTATGTTGTTGTTGTGATTTACAAGAGCACAACTATGCGTTGGATCTATGATGGTCTGAGATGATTTGAATTAGTTTTTTGGGTGATTTGGTTGTATGAAGAGATAATGGATTTCACTAAGAGGATAATGGATTTCATTGTGTAAATGATAACGGGTTATCGGGTCACAGGTTAATTAGGTAGCGAGCTATTGAATGGAGAGGAGTTAGCGGGTTAAGGAAAGTAGGGCGTAACAGTCTTGACAGGAGATAGCTTGAGATTGCTGAGATACCCTAAAAGCGACTTAGGGAATCTGAGCGACATACAAACCTTTACGACCTAACTAAACTTGGCCGACCTAACGAACCGGCCGACCTAAGAATTCTCGCGACCTAAGGATCCTTGCGACCTAAAGAAAACCGAACGACCTTCGAAGCTGCGACTTAACTTCCTGTAGCATCACCTTTTGCAACTTAATTTTTAGGTCGCGCTGGGATTCAAACGACCTAGGACTTAGCTAGATTTGCACATGAATTCTAAGCAGGACGACTTAAGGAAAACCCGACCTATACTAGGTCGCTTGAGCACAATCTGGACGACCTAAGAGATGAATAGAATTGGAACACTTGTAAAATTTTGAAAGCACTTGATTGAACTATTTGAACTTGAGCTGTTTGAACTTGAACTGTCTGAACTTTGTTGCACTTCCTTGCAGACTATACTAACTTTTAAGCTAACAACCTGTTAAACACAACATTTGCAGAAAACTGGGGCGAATATACTACCATTGACTGCCCACATCGAATGACAGATTAGTCGATAAAGAATAATCAACTTAAATGAAATTTGTGAATGAAATGCTGTGAATCAACAAATTCAAGTGAAGTATTAAAGCAAAGCTAAAATAATCAACTAAAGCTGATCTGCTTGCATCAACACTGTACTTGAACTTAAAATAACAAGCCCTGAAACTCTATAATCAACTAATGTCAACTAATTTGATTCCAGTTATATTTGCTTGTCATTTTACTAGTTTTGCACAACACTTCACACTTTTAGGAAACGTGCACCTTCATATTTGAATATCCAGTTCCTTGTGTAGAATGACTTCTCAACAAGAAGAAATAGGGCAAGCTGAAGAGGTTTTTCTAATTGCTAACCCGTTGAATGATCCTCCGGAAAGAGCTTCGACCACTTTGAACAATAGAGTTTTCAGTCAGTTGCGCATTCAGTTTGGCATTGCTGAAGCAGACGCTCAGCTTCCCGGGATAAATGATACTGCTGATAGGCCTCCTCACGGCTTCATTGCAGTTAACCAACAGATGTGCTTGAATGGAGCTATTCCTCCTTTCAATGATTTTCTTCGAACGCTCCTTCCCCGATTAACCATCTCTCCTTTCCAACTTCACCCCAATGGCTACGCCATCTTGATGGGGTTCTGTGTGCTATTCAGGAGGACAATTGACCGTCTTCCGAGCTTCGAAGAAGTCTGCTACTTGTGCACATTTGCAAAGAATAAAGATCATCCCTCTATTATACTTGTGAGGGGCGCACGGAACCGGAAACTGATTCTAGACTTGCCCGAGAGTGCATACGGGTTTTTAAGCCAATTTTTCTTCGTTCGCTGCCCCCCGGAGTTCTATGCCATCTGGAGAATTGGAAGTAAGATTACCAATTTCTACTCACTTCACCTTTTCTGAATTTCTTGGAACTCGAATTGCCAAGTACTTAACTTCAATCTTTACTTTTTTGTAGCACTTCCTCCTCCGCTTAGAGATCCCAGCCACAAGTCAACCTTCGAAACATTAAGTGCCGTGGCGGCTGAGGAGAGAAGCATTAAGTTTTTGCTGAAAGACGAGTTTCTGCACCAATTTGGGCTTTTACATCCCTCTCGATCTACTCAGATTCATGAAGTTTCTAGTTTCGAGACTGAAACATCAGCTGCCCTGGTTTCTACCGAAGAAGTCGCATTGAAGGAAACTGCTGCAGGAGCTTCGTTAGTGAAATGTTCCACCCCTGCCAATGTCGCGGGGTCATCCGACAAGCTTACACTTTCTCCGGTGATTGAGGAAGGAATTGAAAAAGAAAGCTCCGTTGGACATGATGGTGGAGATACTTTTGATGGGCTAAGCGACTTAATGGTGACCTCACGCGAGCTTTTTAGAGGTGACACCACCAACACTAAAGTTGTCTCCCTAGCGATCGAAGCGACATCTGCTTTACGACCGATTTCGTTAACTCAAGAGTTGACGCCTGCCGCAAAAACCGATGTCACTCCTAAGCCGAAGAGTGGTTTGTAGCTCGACGCGTGTAGTCTACACATCACACACACTTAGGATTTTTAGCAGTTACTCGGACTTAATTTCCTTTTCTTGGAGATTTCTAAATTCTATTTCTTTTTCATTTTTAGATTCTCCAATGGGGCGAAGCGGTTCGTACTATGATGACTTTCGGCACTATGGAGGGCGTGACACTTATGATCACAGGCGCTATCTCCCTGCCCGCAGGGAAACTGACGAAGAAAGAGCTGTTAGGAAGGCTCAAGAAAGAAGAGCCAATGAGGAGCGATACGAGAGAAGGGATGAACGATACGACTCTTCTCACAGAGGTGATGATTCCTATAAAAGAAAATCCCATGATGATAAAGGGAAGAGTAACATCGTTGAAGATCCAAGCAAGCGGTCCAAGCTTAGTGACGCGCCTGCAATTTCTAAAAAGCCTACTGCTTCTATTTCTATAGACATCCCTTCTGGTTCTCCCGCCCTCGAGAAAGCTAATATTCAGACAATCATTAGCAGGCCTCAGTACCGAGTCGAACAAGGTCTGGCTACTCTTCAAAGTCGATTCCCGCAGTGGTGTTTGAAGGGAGTGCACTTTGATCTTGACTTGGTTCCCATCGACAAACAAGCCATGTTGTGGAATCTTGATGGCGTCAAGCTTGACATTGAGAGAATGTCTAGATGGCAAAAACTTGTCGACGAGCTTCAGAGGGTCAATCGTGCAAATCTTGAAGCCCTGCTGACTATGGAAAATGATAAATCCGAGTGGCAGAAAGTTCTTGACCAGCACGATGCAGAAATGAAGAGCATCGCCGATGATAATGAAAGACTTGATGCTGAAGTTGAAAAACTCAAAAATGAGCTTGCTGCCTCATCCACTTCCTATACCCAAAAGGAGGAAGTGCTTCAAAAACAAGTACGGGATGCCCACGCCGCTCAACGATACGCTGAGGCTCAACTTGAAGCTGAACAGAAGATGATAGAAATCTATCATACCGACATTGCCCAGCTACGGGAGAAGGCAAGTTCCTAGGACTTGGAAATTATAAGGTTGCAGGCTCAATTATTAAAGACTGAAAAAGAGCGCGATGAGGCCATCGCTGGAAAAGAAGCAGCTGAACAATCGCACGAGACGACGAAGGCCAACATCAGCTCTACTTTATTTGATTTTTATCTTCATAGTGTTTTGGGGCATGGATGCCTCTCATTCTTGGGCCCGAAATATGAGATCACCTTGGCTGAAGTGTGGGAGGCCGCAATTGATATGCTCGGAGGTGCTGGCTATGACAAAGCAGACCTTGAGGCGCATTATTTTGATGATGAAACTCGCGCCGCTCTTGCTAGAGGAAAGGAGCAACTCGCTAAAGTGCGAGCCGGATCAGCTGAAGAGGAGCATCCAGGGAAGGAAGCACCTTTAACTGCCCCTGTCCATACTTCGATTTCGGCCGACGTTGATATCATAGGCTCCAGTCCCCATTCTCCGCCTCCTGCTAAAGCCAAAACCGAGATTACAACTGCACTGGGCGGAGACGAAGGCGAAGAAAGCACCGAAGTACAAGCCTATGAGATTGACATTATAAAGCCGACTCCTCCAGGTAACTTCTACGTTGAACCAGGTCAAGCGGATTACTTGTTTGCTTCAACTGAGCTTGATGAATTTCTCGCTTATTACTTAAGTCTCGATGAGCCAACATCTCCTCTCTTTACGAGGAATACTGATTTTGACTTTTCTTCTTCTGTAGCGGAAATACCAAGTGCTATACATACTTCTCCTCCTCCAGCTGTTGCTCTTCCTTCTTATCAAGTTACCCCTCCTTCTTCTTCTCAACCGGGGTCGCAGGAAGAAAAAATAGAAGCTCTTCAAGACCTGGACGAATCGGCTGCTTCGCAAGAACAGAAGGCGGAAGAACTTGAGGAGGGCGAGAAGACCCCGGAGCAACCTTATGACGATGACATAAAGCTTTCTGCATTGATTACTCCAGGAAGTGAGTCTTCTTCAAAGAAGAAAGGGAAACGCGCAGTTTCGAAGAAGAAGAAGAAAAGCGCTTCTGCTGGTGAAGAAAAAATGGAAGAAGCAGATCCGGCTACACCTCCTTCCTCCCCGACCCGTCCACGCCGGCTTCAGAAATTAATCATCAAGCCGGGCAAGAGCTCTAATGTTGGCGGGAAGAAGGAGTAATAAGCTCGACTTTACGCTTCTTGTTTTGCTTTTTGTTTGTGTTCTCAGACTTGTATTGACCGGAGATTGTGCGGGTACCGGCCCCCGCTTTTCTGAATTCTGCACATGTATAAAAAAAATTATAGTATGGAATAAAATGATTCTTTTTGCTTGTACAAACTTCTGTCTATATTTGAGAATGCATTTATTCCTTGTTTTTGCACAAGTTTCTTTATTTACTTTATATGGTACTGCAGTGAGCTCGTGGTATGATGTTTGAGCGTTGTTTTTATTAATATAGCTATATGTATATGCCTCCATACCACGGCTCATTGCAATATTCCGAAAAGACTTGTACTCTTATTTTAGAGAATAATTATTCCGTTTTGAGGAAATATTATTCTGCACGTAGAGTATGCCTTGTATTGGAGAAGTTTTCTTTTCTCTTTTTTTTTATATACTTCAACTTTCGGAGATGGTCACTTTTCGTTTTTTGAAAAGTGGACTCCCCTACCCAGTGAAGTGAGCTTCCGAAGAAAACTTCGATCTATTTGACAGAAAATTATATTTCATCGTTGAATGGGCCCACAGGACAGACGTCAGCTGTTTTATCGGATATTTGTTTGTACAAATAATCATAAGTATTCAGCTGCGGCCTGGAACCTTCTTTTTGAGAAGGCGTCCCTTTAGTGGTTCCATCGACGAAGTTTTTGGATGTGCCTCATTAAAGGGCTTCACTTGTTTAGTGCTTCCGAAGAAGGTTTGTGCCTCCGGAGCAGTTTTTTGCTTACGAAGAGGTCTTTGTTTGTATGCCTCCGAAGAGGGCTTGTGCCTCAGAAGCAGTTTTTTGCTTACGAAGAGGTCTTTGTTTGTGTGCCTCCGAAGAGGGCTTGTGCCTCCGAAGCAGTTTTTTGCTTACGAAGAGGTCTTTGTTTGTGTGCCTCCGAAGCAGTTTTTTGCTTACGAAGAGGTATTTGTTTGTGTGCCTCCGAAGAGGGCTTGTGCCTCCGAAGCAGTTTTTTGCTTACGAAGAGGTCTTTGTTTGTGTGCCTCCAAAGAGGGCTTGTGCCTTCGAAGCAGTTTTTTGCTTATGAAGAGGTCTTTGTTTGTATGCCTCCGAAGAGGGCTTGTGCCTCCGAAGCAGTTTTTTCTTACGAAGAGGTCTTTGTTTGTGTGCCTCCGAAGAGGGCTTGTGCCTCCGAAGCAGTTTTTTGCTTACGAAGAGGTCTTTGTTTGTGTGCCTCCGAAGAGGGCTTGTGCCTCCAAAGCAGTTTTTTGCTTACGAAGAGGTCTGTGTTTAGTTTGCTAGGAAATTCGCATCTCATTGTTAAGTAGGTCCACGGGGCGGACGCAAGCTACCCGACTGGATGTTTGTTTGCACAAACGATCGCAATCAAGTAACAAAGGCCTGGGACCTTCTATCTTGGGAAGGTGCCCCCTTGGGTGGTCCCACCAACACTCTTCGGTGAGAGACAAAATTCCATTCTACTTGTCCGTGTCTTTTTATCAATTGTCGCTGAGCGATTCCTCGTTATCATTCTCAAGTTCATGTCTTTTTCTTTGATAAGCTGTTTGATTTTTCCAGAGAAGTGTACTTCGTGGTAGATGAATCCACGGGCATGCGCAAGCCACTTAACCGGATGTCTGTTTGTACGAACGATCACAGTCAGTTAGCAAGGGTCTGGTGCCTTCCTTTTGGGAAGGTGCCACTTTGGTGGAATCATCAACCATTTGTAGGAATTAAGTCTGGAATTTTTATAGCCAGACATTTGTTTGTTGAGTGATTTATGGGAATCGCTTGGGTTTGTGACGTATTGGATAGGTAATTTTTGCTTTGATTGCCTGCAATATTAAATCGATATTTTAGCAACACATTTAAAATATTTGCACATCGAAATAAGATAGGCATTTTAAAGCAGTAAAAGACACAATATTTATAGTGGTTCGGCCAAGAATTGGGCCTACATCCACTTTATAGTTCTTATTATCACTTTGCACTGCTTTTACAATGCGTTACAATACAAGTATGATACATCCATAATTATTTTACAAATTTAAGCATTGCTTCTAAGTAAAATATGGACGCAAGTGATTGCTGTTCCAGGCTCTTGGAATTGAATCTCCTTCGACAGTTGTGAGCTTGAAAGTGCCATCAAGAAGCTTTTGCCTATGACATATGGCCCCTCCTAATTTGGCTCGAACGCTCCTGTCGCTGTCATGATCCTTTTCAAGACTAGATCTCCAATTTCAAAGCTGCGTTGGCGAACTTTAGAATTGAAGTGCCTGGCTATCCTTTGTTGTTGAGCTGCAACTTTGAGTTCAGCTTCTTTCCTTCTTTCATCAAGCAAGTCAAGTGCTTCAAGTTGCAGCTTTTCATTTTCAGCTTGGTTGAAATGACCTCTCCTGTGTGAGGGGACTTCTATTTCCACTGGAATCATTGCTTCTGATCCATATGCTAATGAGAATGGAGTGTGCCCGGTCGCAGTTTTGTGGGTAGTCCTATATGCCCATAGTGCTAGTGGCAGCTTATCAACCCAACCACCTTTTGCTTTTTCCAGTTGCTTTTTGATGGTTGATTTGATGATTTTGTTCACTGCTTCCACTTGCCCGTTTGCCTACGGATGAGCCACTGCTGAGAAGCTTTTTTGGATCTTGAATCGTCTGCAAAATTCCTGGAATTCTTCGCTTTCGAATTGGGTACCATTGTCTGTTATTATCTTCTGAGGCACACCATACCTGCAAATGATATTTTTAGTCACAGAATTTATCATCTTTTTAGAGGTAATAGTAGCTAATGGTTCAGCTTCAGCCCATTTAGTGAAATAATCAACAGCAACAATGGCATATTTGATTCCGGATCTGGCAATCGGCATAGGCCCAATGAGATCTATTCCCTAAATGGCGAATGGCCATGGACTGACCATCTGTGTTAGCACGGTGGAAGGTGCTCTTGGGATCTTTGCAAATCTCTGGCATCTGTCACACTTTCGGGAATAGCTAGCAGCATCTCGATTAATATCCGGCCAAAAATACCCATAGCGAAGAATTTTCTTTGCAAGAGTTTGGCCACCTGAATGATCCCCACACTCTCCTCCGTGCACCTCAGCCAAAATTGTCTTAGCCTCTTCTTTGGTTACACATCGGAGTAATGACATCGAGAATCCACATCTGTACAGATGGTCGGCTTGGATTACATATCTCGGGGCTTTTCTTAGCAGCTTCTGGCGTTCTTTTGAGTTCTCTGGTAAGGAGCCGTTGAGTAGATATTCCTTGATAGGGATTATCCATGATTCCTGTTCTTGAGATACAGTCATGATCCAGTCAATATCCATCTCATCAATACTCGGAGCTGTCAAGACTTCTACAGGGACCAATCCCAATAATTGAACTTCGCCAGAGCTTGAGTATTTCGCGAGAGAATCTGCCTTCATGTTCTCTTCCCGGGGGATATGATTTATTGTATAATGATCAAAATCATCGAGAAGCTCACAGGATTTTGATAAGTAAGCAGGCAGATTTCCTCCTTTAGTTTGAAACACTTTCTTGACTTGGCATACAATAAGCTGGGAATCACTGAAGATCTGCAATACTTTGATGCTCAATTCTTTAGCGATCCTCAGACCGGCAATAAGAGCTTCATATTCGGCTTCGTTATTTGTCGAAGGAAATTCTAATCTCAATGCATAACATAATGATCGTCCCTCAGGGGTTTCAAGCACAACCCTGGCTCCGGAATAGTAGTCATTTCTTGCACCATCGACATACAATTTCAATCGGATCGGAATGTCTTCGGTTACTTCTTCCTCACTGCCACCTTTATTTGTGCATTCTGCAATGAAATCTGCTAAAGCTTGTCCATTGATTGCTCTTCGGGGATGATAGGTGATATCGTATTGACTGAGTTCAATATTCCATTTTAGAAGACGACCCGAAGTTTCAGGGCGGAATAGGACTTGCTTTAGAGGTTGATCAGTGAGGACTTTAATAGGATGAGCCTGGAAGTATGGCCTCAACTTTCTGGACGCGATCAATAGACAATAGGCGAGCTTTTCTAACTTCGAATAATTCATCTCTGCCCCAGTAAACCTTTTGCTGATATAATAAACTGGGCGATGAACCTTTGCGTCTTCTCGTACCAACGCTGCACTGAGAGCATGAGATGAAACTGCTAAGTATATGAACAGATCTTCACTATTGTTGGGCTTAGAAAGTACTGGAGGCGTTTCCATATGATGAATCAGCTCATCAAAAGCTTTTTGACATTCAGGAGTCCATTCGAAATTCTTCTTTCCTTTCTGCAGAGCATCAAAGAAGGGAATGCATTTATCTATGGCTTTGGAAATAAATCGACTCAAAGCAGCGACTTTCCCGTTGAGGCTTTGCAATTCCTTCTTTGTTCTAGGGGGTTTGACTTCCCTTAAGGAAATGATTTGAGCAGGATTAGCTTCAATGCCTCTAGCACTCACAATGAAACCTAAGAATTTTCCGGACTCAACCCCAAATGAACATTTCAGAGGATTCAATTTCATCCCATACTTTCGGAGGATCGTGAACATTTCTGCCAGATGGTCCATGTGGTCTACTGCCTTCTTTGATTTCACTAACATATCATCAACGTACACTTCCATAGTTTTGCCAATTTGAGGCTTGAACATGGCATTAACGAGTCTCTGATAAGTTGCCCCAGCATTTTTTAGTCCGAAGGGCATGACTTTATAGCAGTAAAGACCAACATCGGTGATGAAGCTTGTGTCCTCTTGATCTGGCTCATGCATCGTGATTTGATTGTATCCTGAGTAAGCATCCATAAAAGACAATAATTCATGCCCGACTGTTCCATCTACCAATTGATCGATTCTGGGCAACGGGAAACAGTCTTTGGGACATGCTTTGTTCAAGTCTGAAAATTCGATGCATACTCTCCACTTTCCATTTGCTTTTTTAACCAACACTGGATTAGAAACCCAATTTGGATAAGTGGATTCTCTGATGAAGGCATTTTCCATGAGCCGATCTACTTCTTCTTTCAATGCTGTTGATCTTTCAAGACCCTGGGTTCTTCTTTTTTGCTTTATGGGTGTGAAATTCAGATCAATATTTAACGCATATACCGTGATTTCTGGAGATATTCCGCACATGTCAGCATGACTCCAAGCGAATACATTCAGGTTTGCTTTCAAGAATGCTATTAGTATATTCTGAACCGTCATCCCCAGCTGTGAACCCATGTTCAGCACCTTGTTTGGGTCATTCGGATCAACAGGAATTGGCACCGTTACTTCTACCGGCACCACTCTATTCTCCCCTGCACTGGTTTTTCCGGGATCAATTTCCTTTCGCGCACCACTATGCTCACCAGTGCAGGGTCCACCCCGTACTTGCTACAAGGTAGGTTCTTTGATGCGGAGCGGAGCTGCCGCACCTTTTCCCATCTCCCTCTTTTTCGCCTCTCACAGCTCTGTGAGGTATCATTCCCGCCTAGCATTCTGGTCCCCTTTCAAAACACCAACATTGTTATCAGTGGGGAATTTCATAGTTAGGCACCACGGGGCGAGAATAGCTTTGAATGTAGCAAGAGTTGGTCGTCCCAAGAAGGCGTTATAAGCAGAAATTCATCAACAATAACAAAAGTTTGCTTACGGACCACTTTTCTTTCCCCTTTACCAAGTTCTACAAATAGGTCGATAGTTTCGATGGGCTGCTTTGGTTCCCTAGTGAACCCCATAATTTTTTGCGAAGAAGCTTGAACATCAGCCATCGGAATTTTCATTTGATCGAAGGTCTTTTTGAAGAGGATATTACAAGAAGCGCCGCAATCAACAAGCACTCTTCTCACAATAGCTGGTCCGATACCAGCAGTTATTACCAAAGGATCCATGGTTGGAGCTTCAATTCCCACAGAATCTCTAACTCTGAATATGATGTCATCGTGACAAGTTCTTTGCTGTTTTGAAGGCATTGTATCTTCCAAAACAAAAACAGTTTCTTCTTTCGGGGCGTGTCTCAGGGCATGAGCATACCGCTCCATCTCTCCCCAACTTTTGCCTGTTGGGTGAGGACCCCCTGTGATTACATTAATAACAGGCCTTTCAGATTCCTGTTCCACAGCCTTTCCACCTGAGCCAGATTAACGAGCAGGAGGTTGTTGCCCCTGAGTAGATGAGGCAGGATCACCTCTGTTCCTCTTGACATATTGTTGCAGTTTATTCTGTCGCAGCAGCTCTTCAATCAAAATTTTCAAATGGTGACACTCATTAGTGTCATGGCCGGGCTGATTATGAAATCGACAGAATCTTCCATTGGGAACAAAAATTTTCCCCAGCGTCATCTTAGGCGGCTCAGGGTACTCGATAGCATCCTTGGTTGCTAAGAAAATGTTCTCTGGAGTCTCAGTCAAAGGAGTAAAACCCGGAAAACGGCGAGGTTTCTTCATATGTCTCTGTTTTTTCCCATCAGTATTTTCCCTTTTCTGACCTCTAGATCGTTTCTTGTTAGAAGTTTCAGCCACATGGTTGTTTTCAATTTCAGCCACAATCACCTTTGCTGGTGCAGAAAGATTCTCCAGACGCATAAATTCGTCAGCCTTCTTATAAAACTTCTCTAGTGAATTCGGTTCCTTCATTTTCAACCATTTTCCGAACTAACTTGTTTTATCGATGGCTCGCATCAAGTAAGTTAGAATCATTCGAGGCTCAGCATTATCCACTTCGGCCAAATCTATGTTGAAGCGATTCAAGAAGGAATTGATAGATTCGCCGGAAGCTTGTTCTAGGCTGGACAGTGACATTATGTCCTTGGCCTTTGTAGCATACAACCTAAACTGATCCTTGAATTTACGAATCAAATCAGAGAATTGATCCACAGATCGGACCGGTAACTTTGTAAACCAGAGTAGAGCCACTCCCTCCAAATAGACATGAAAATATCTGCATTTAATTTCATATGTTGCCCTGGCACCAATCATATGCCAGTCATATTTGTACAAGAACTGATTAGGGTCGCTTGTCCCCCGATACGCTGGGATAGTAGGGGGAACAAATTTCCTTGGAAATTCAGCTTTTAGAATTCTTTCGGTAAACGGAGTCTTGCTTGGAGCAAATCCACAGTCATTTTCATCTTCATTCCTTTGCATACTTTCTTTCATGATTTGACGAACCATTCCTGATAAGTATTTCTCATCGTTCAGAGGCATTGCCGGGCAGACGTCAGCCACTTTCTCGGAAGTTTGCCTAAACAACCGTTCGCGAAGAGGTGGCTGCGGCCTTGAACCTCCAACTTGGGGAGGTGCCCCTTCGGCAGTGCCAACTGCCCTTGGAGGAATACTCTTCTCTTGGAAGTTATGAGCATCTTCAGCAAAGGTTGGTTCATTAGTTTCTGGTTATCGGTTTGCCCCGAGCAGAGCGTTTAACCTGTCCATCATCACAGCATTTTGAGTTTCCATTTGTTGGTATAACCCCGACACAACATCATCAAGTTCGGCCCTTGTAACTCCAACAGTAGGAGTTGCCTGATTTGGTGCTGGAGAAGAGGCAGCTCTGTCATTAGCATTTCCGGATCTCGTAGATCTACTCTTTCTTCCAGGAGCCATGATTTCCGATACACTTCTGGTTTTTAAGGAGATTCTTTCAACAAACCTTTGTGAAGCAATGATGAGATCCACCTGAGTTCGATCCTTCTCAGTGAAAGCACCAACAAGTGTTAACTCCTCTTTTTCGCGACCCAACGATCTAGTGTTATAAGTGACCTAACGACCTAAAAGAATCAACGACCTGATGACCTAAAGCTCCAGTGACTTAACGACCTAAAGCTCCAGCGACTTAGCGACCTAATAATGTAACAACTTAGCGAGCTATAGCAGAGTGAAGCTACGTACCATACCTCTTCCATTAGGTCATTCACGACCTACTAACTCGTTCAGACGAGATCAAGTGCAGTGGAAACAAGTCATAGCTCATATCCCCTAGGTCGATGGCGACCTAGCGACCTACCCTTAGATCGTTTGCGACCTACAACTTACCTGTTAATCCGTAGCTCGTGCTCCCTAGGTCGCTCACGACCTACAACTTGCCAATCCATTCAGACAGAACAAGTGCAACTCTGCTTCTAGGACGCTGACGACCTACGACCTACCCCTAGGTCGCTCACGACCTACGACCTAACTCCAAATTCTCCCTATAAGTACCCCACCTACTCCAACTAAGAGGGGACTTTTGGCTCACTTTTGGAACGCCTATACTCTGCTGTTTTCTCAACTCATCCGACACTTCAAACACAAAGGACGCTTCAACGAACTTCAAGAGGAGATCTAACACATTCAACATGAATTCGAAAGATTCTTCTACATCGGAGTTCTAGCTACTTGTTAAAGTGGTGTTGTAATCGAAGATTGTTGTAAAAGTTGTAATAGAATCAGCAATAAAGGAGATTAAAGTGGACGTAGGCTTGATATTAAGACGAACCACTATAAAACTGTTGTCCTTTTACTGGTTTCTGTTATTTCTCTGCTTATCTTTTGTTCCTGTACCAACGGGTGGTGCTTTCACTTTTCCATTACATACACCGGGGTGTTAGCGTCGATTTTTACGTTAACAGGCTCGTATAGAGTTACGGGAGCCATAACCAGTCAAAACGAAGCTCTCTATGAGTTCTACGGCTTTGACCGCTTTCAGCTATCAATGGATTGTTTCATACCCAAAAAAGGCTATCCGAACCTCAATCGGGTATCTTAAGTTTTTTAGCCTTCTTTTTTTCGTCAAGTGAATTTTTACGTTAAAACGGGATCATCGTGGCTGGTCTTCGATTTACCATCCTTGGAGAGTGGTGCACCATGGTACTGTTCCATTTCAAATCCATGCACCCATTTCTAAAAGTCGCACGGTGCTGTTTCGGCATTTTGGACGGATGTTGCACCTTGCACCGCAAATGTTGCACCCTACGGATATCGATTCCTCGGAAGGCCATAACTTTTGGCTCGTTTAGAGTTACGGGAGCCATAACCAATCAAAACGATGGTCTGTGTGAGTTCTACGGCTTTGATCGCTTTCAGCCATCAATGGATTGTTTTATACCTAAAATAGGCTATCCGAACCTCAATCGGGGCTCTAAAGTATTTTAGCCTTCTTTTTTACGTCAAGTTAATTTTAACGTTAAAACGGGATCACCGTGGCTGGTCTTCGATTTACCATCCCTGGAGAGTGGTGCATAATGGTACTATTCCATTTCAAATCCATCCACCCATTTCTAAAAGTCGCACGGCGCTGTTTTGGCATTTTGGACGGATGTTGCACCTTGCACCGCAGATGTTGCACCCTGCGGATATCGATTCTTCTGATGGTCATAACTGTTGGCTCGTTTAGAGTTACGGGAGCCATAGCCAGTCAAAACGAAGCTCTCTGTGATTTCTACGGCTTTGACCGCTTTCAGCCGTCAATGGATTGTTTCATACGCAAAAAAGGCAATCCGAACCTCAATCGGGGCTTTGATGTTTTTTAGCCTTTTTTTTCGTCAAGTGAATTTTTACGTTAAAACGGGATCACCATGGCTGGTCTTCGATATACCATCCCTGAGAGTGGTGCACCATGGTACTATTCCATTTTGATTCCATGCACCCATTTCTAAAAGTCGCACGGCCCTATTTCGGCATTTTGGATGGATGTTGCACCTTGCACCGCAGATGTTGCACCCTGCAGATATCAATTCCTCGGACGGCCATAACTGTTGGCTCGTTTTAAGTTATGGGAGCCATAACCAGTCAAAACGAAGCTCTCTGTGAGTTCTACGAAGCTCTGAAGTTTTTTAGCCTTCTTTTTTTCGTCAAGTGAATTTTTACGTTAAAACGGGATCACCGTGGCTGGTCTTCGATTTTCCATCCCTGGATAGTGGTGCACCATGGTGCTATTCCATTTCAAATCCATGCACCCATTTCTAAAAGTCGCACGGCCTTGTTTCGGCATTTTGGATGGATGTAGCACCTTGCACCGCAGATGTTGCACCCTACGGATATCGATTCATCGGACGACCATAACTTTTGGCTCGTTTAGAGTTTTAAGAGCCATAACCAGTCAAAACGAAGCTCTCTGTGAGTTCTACGGCTTTGACCGCTTTCAGCCGTCAATGGATTGTTTCATACCCAAAAAGGCTATCTGAACCTCATTCGGGGCTCTAAAGTTTTTTAGCCTTCTTTTTTACGTCAAGTTAATTTTTACTCTAAAACGGGATCACTGTGGCTGGTCTTCGATTAACCATCTCTGGAGAGTGGTGCACCATGGTACTATTCCATTTCAAATCCATTCACCCATTTCTAGAATTTGCACGACACTGTTTCGGCATTTAGGACGGATGTTGCACCTTGCACCGCAGATATTGCAACCTGCGGATATCGATTCTTCGGACGGCCATAACTGTTGGCTCGTTTAGAGTTACGGGAGCCATAACCATTCAAAACAAAGCTCTTTGTGAGTTCTACGGCTTTGACCACTTTCAACCGTCGATGGATTATTTCATACCCAAAAACGGCTATCCGAACTTCAATCGGGGCTCTTAAGTTTTTTTGCATTATTTTCTTTGTCATGTAAATTTTTACGTTAAAACGGGATCACCATGGTTGGTCTTCGATTTACCATCCTTGGAGAGTAGTGCACCATGGTACTGTTCCATTTCAAATCCATACACCCATTTCTAAAAGTTGCACGGCGCTGTTTCGGCATTTTTGACGGATGTTGCACCTTGCACCGCAGATGTTGCACCTTGCGGATATCGATTCTTCGGACGGCCATAACTGTTGGCTCGTTTAGATTTACGAAAGCCATAACCAGTCAAAACGAGGCTCTCTGTGAGTTCTACGGCTTTGACCGCTTTCAGCCGTCAATGGATTGTTTCATACCGAAAAAAGGCTATCTGAACCTCAATCGGGGCTCTAAAGTTTTTTAGCCTTCTTTTTTTCGTCAAGTGAATTTTTACGTTAAAACAGGATTACCATGGCCGGTCTTCGATTTACCATCCCTGGAGAGTGGTGCACCATGGTACTATTACATTTCAAATTAATGCACCCATTTCTAGAAGTCGCACAACCCTGTTTCGGCATTTTGGACGGATGTTGCACCTTGCACCGCAGATGTTGCACCCTGCGGATATCGATTCCTCGGACGACCATACCTGTTGGCTCGTTTAGAGTTACGGGAGCCATAACCAGTCAAAACGAAGCTCTCTGTGAGTTCTACAGCTTTGACTGCTTTCAGCCGTCAATGGATTTTTTCATACCCAAAAAAGGCTATCCGAACCACAATCGGGGCTCTTAAGTTTTTTAGCCTTCTTTTTTTACGTCAAATGAATTTTTACGTTAAAACGGGATCACCGTAGCTGGTCTTCGATTTACCATCCCTGGAGAGTGGTGCACCATGGTACTGTTCCATTTCAAAATCCATGCACCCATTTCTAAAAGTCGCACGACACTGTTTCGGCATTTTGGACGCATCTTTCACCTTGCACCGCTGATGTTGCACCCTACGGATATCGATTCTTCGGACGACCATAACTGTTGGCTCGTTTAGAGTTACGGGAGCCATAACCAGTCAAAACGAGGCTCTCTGTGAGTTTTACGGCTTTGACCGCTTTCAGCCGTCAATGGATTGTTTCATACCCAAAAAAGTCTATCCGAACCTCAATCGAGGCTTTGAAGTTTTTTAGCCTTCTTTTTTTACGTCAATTGAATTTTTACGTTAAAACGGGATCACCGTGGCTGGTCTTCGATTTACCATCCCTGGAGAGTGGTGCACCATGATAAAGTTCCATTTCAAATCCATGCACCCATTTCTAAAAGTCGCACGGCCCTGTTTCGGCATTTTGGACGGATGTTGCACCTTGCACCGCAGATGTTGCACCCTGTAGATATCGATTCCTCGGACGGCTATAACAGTTGGCTCGTTTAGAGTTACGGGAGCCATAACCAGTCAAAACGAAGCTCTCTATGAGTTCTACGGCTTTGACCACTTTCAGCCGTTAATGGATCGTTTCATACCCTAAAAAGGCTATCTGAACCTCAATCGGGGCCCTGAAGTTTTTTAGCCTTCTTTTTTTCGTCAAGTGAATTTTTACGTAAAAACGGGATCACCGTGGCTGGTCTTCGATTTACCATCCCTGGAGAGTGGTGCACCAAGGTACTGTTCCATTTCAAATCCATGCACCCATTTCTAAAAGTCGCATGGCCCTGTTTCGACATTTTGGACGGATGTTGCACCTTGCACCGCAGATGTTGCACCCTGTAGATATCGATTCCTCGGACGGCCATAACTGTTGGCTCGTTCAGAATTACAGGAGCCATAACCAGTCAAAACGATTCACTGTGTGAGTTCTACGGCTTTGACCGCTTTCAGCCGTCAATGGATTGTTTCATACCCAAAATAGGCTATTTGAACCTCAATCGGGGCTCTAAAGTTTTTTAGCCTACTTTTTTACGTCAAGTTAATTTTTACGTTAAAATGAGATCACCGTGGCTGGTCTTCGATTTACCATCCCTGGAGAGTGGTGCACCATGGTACTGTTCCATTTCAAATCCTTGCACCCATTTCTAAAAGTCGCACGGCGGTGTTTCGACATTTTGGACGTATGTTGCACCTTGCACAGCAGATGTTGCACCCTTCGGATATTGATTCCTCGGACGGCCATAACTGTTGGCTCGATTAGAGTTACAAGAGCCATAACCAATCAAAACGAGGCTCTTTGTGAGTTCTATGGCTTTGACCGCTTTCAGCCGTCAGTGGATTGTTCCATACCCAAAAAAGGCTATTCGAACCTCAAACGGGGCTCTTTAGTTTTTAGCCTTCTTTTTTTCATCAAGTGAATTTTTACGTTAAAACGGGATCACCGTGGCTGGTCTTCGATTTACCATCCCTGGAGAGTGGTGCACCATGGTACTGTTCCATTTGAAATGCATGCACCCATTTCTAAAAGTTGCACGGCCCTGTATCGGCATTTCGGACGAATGTTGCACCTTGCACCGCAGATCTTGCACCCTGCGGATATCAATTCATCGGACGGCCATAACTTTTGGCTCTTTTAGAGTGACGGGAGCCATAACTAGTCAAAACGAAGCTCTCTGTGAGTTCTACGGCTTTGACCGCTTTCAGGCGTTAATGGATTGTTTCATACCCAAAAAAGGCAATCCGAACCTCAATCGGGGCTTTGAAGTTTTTTAGCCTTCTTTTTTTACGCCAAATGAATTTTTACGTTAAAACGGGATCACCGTGGCTGGTCTTCGATTTACCATCCCTGGAGAGTGGTGCACCATGGTACTGTTCCATTTCAAATCCATGCACCAATTTCTAAAAGTCGCACGGCGCTGTTTCGGCATTTTGGACGGATGTTGCACCTTGCACCGCAGATGTTGCACCCTGCGGATATCGATTCTTTGGACGGCCATACCTGTTGGCTCGTTTAGAGTTACAGGAGCCATAACTAGTCAAAATGAGGCTTTCTGTGAGTTCTACGGCTTTGACCACTTTCAGCTGTCAATGGATTGTTTCATACCTAAAAAAGGCTATCCGAACCTCAATCGGGACTCTGAAGTTTTTTAGCCTTTTTTTTACGTCAAATGAATTTTTCCGTTAAAACGGGATCACCGTGGCTGGTCTTCGATTTACCATCCCTAGAGAGTGGTGCACCATGGTAATGTTCCATTTCAAATCCATGCACCCATTTCTAAAAGTCGCACGGCTCTGTTTCGGCATTTTGGACGGATGTTGCACCTTGCACCGCAGATGTTGCACCCTGCGGATATCGATTCCTCGGACGACCATAACTGTTGGCTCGTTTAGAGTTACGGTAGCCATAATCAGTCAAAACGAAGCTCTCTATGAGTTCTACGACTTTGTCCGCTTTCAGCCGTCAATGGATTGTTCCATACCCAAAAAAGGCTATCTGAACCTCAATCGGTGCTCTGAAGTTCTTTAGCCTACTTTTTTTCGTCAAGTGAATTTTTACGTTAAAACGGGATCACCGTGGCTGGTCTTCGATTTACCATCCCTGGAGAGTGGTGCACCATGGTACTGTTCCATTTCAAATCTATGCACCCATTTCTAAAAGTCGCACGGCCCTATTTTCGGCATTTTGGATGGATGTTGCACCTTGCACCGCAGGTGTTGCACCCTACGGATATCGATTCTTCGGACGACCATAATTGTTGGCTCGTTTAGAGTTACGGGAGCCATAACTAGTCAAAACGAAGCTCTCTGTGTGTTCTATGGCATTAACCGCTTTCAGCCGTCAATGGATTGTTTCATACCCAAAAAAGGCTATCCGAACCTCAATCGGGGATCTAAAGTTTTTTAGCCTTCTTTTTTACGTCAAGTTAATTTTTACGTTAAAACGAGGTCACCTTGGCTGGTCTTCGATTTACCATCCCTGGAGAGTGGTGCACCATGGTACTGTTCAATTTCAAATCCATGCACCCATTTCTAAAAGTCGCACGGCGCTGTTTCGGCATTTTGGACGGATGTTGCACCTTGCACCGCAGATGTTGCACGCTGCGGATATCGATTCTTCGGACGGCCATAACTATTGGCTCGTTTAGAGTTATGGGAGCCATAACCAATCAAAATGAGGCTCTCTGTGAGTTCTACGGCTTTGACCGCTTTCAACCGTCAATGGATTGTTTCATACCCAAAAAAGGGTATCCGAACCTCAATCGGGGTTCTGAAGTTTTTTAGCCTTCTTTTTTTCGTCAAGTGGATTTTTACGTTAAAACGGGATCACCGTGGCTGGTCTTCGATTTACCATCCTTGGAGAGTGGTGCACCATGGTACTGTTCCATTTTAATTCCATGCACCCAGTTCTAAAAGTCGCACGGACCTGTTTCGGCATTTTGGACGGATGTTGCACCTTGCACCACAGATGTTGCACCCTGCGGATATCAATTCCTCAGACGTCCATAACTGTTTGGCTCGTTTAGATTTACTGGAGCCATAACTAGTCAAAACAAAGCTCTCTGTGAGTTCTACTACTTTGACCGCTTTCAGCCATCAATCGATTGTTCCATACCCAAAAAAGGCTATCTGAACCTCAATCGGTGCTCTGAAGTTTTTTAGCCTTCTTTTTTTCGTCAAGTGAATTTTTACGTTAAAACGGGATCACCGTGGCTGGTCTTCGATTTACCATCCCTGGAGAGTGGTGCAACATGGTACTGTTCCATTTCAAATCCATGCACCAATTTCAAAAAGTCGCACGGCCCTGTTTCGGCATTTTGGATGGATGTTGCACCTTGCACCGCAGATGTTGCACCCTACGGATATCGATCTTCGGACGACCATAACTGTTGGCTCGATTAGAGTTACGGGAGCCATAACCAGTCAAAACGAAGCTCTTTGTGAGTTCTACGGCTTTGACTGCTTTCAGCCGTCAATGGACTGTTCCATACCCAAGAAAGGCTATCCGAACCTCAGTCGGGGCTATAAAAATTTTTAGCCTTCTTTTTTACGTAAAGTTAATTTTTACGTTAAAACGGGATCACCTTGGTTGGTCTTCGATTTACCATCCCTGGAGAGTGGTGCACCATGGTACTATTCCATTTCAAATCCATGCACCCATTTGTAAAAGTCGCATGGTGCTGTTTCGGCATTTTGGACGGATGTTGCACCTTGCACCGCAGATGTTGCACCCTACGGATATCGATTCTTCGGACGGCCATAACTGTTGGCTCGTTTAGAGTTACGGGAGCCATAACTAGTCAAAACGAAGCTCTCTATGAGTTCTACAGCTTTGACTGCTTTCAGCCGTCAATGGATTTTTTCATACCCAAAAAAGGCTATCCGAACCTCAATCGAGGCTCTGAAGTTTTTTAGCCTTCTTTTTTTACGTCAAATGAATTTTTACATTAAAATGGGATCACCGTGGCTGGTCTTCGATTTACCTTCCCTAGAGAGTGGTGCACCATGGTACTGTTCCATTTCAATTCCATGCACCCATTTGTAAAAGTCGCACGGTGCTGTTTCGGCATTTTGGACGGATGTTGCACCTTGCACCGCAAATGTTGCACCCTACGGATATCGATTCCTCGGAAGGCCATAACTGTTGGCTCGTTTAGAGTTACGGGAGCCATAACCAATCAAAACGATGGTCTGTGTGAGTTCTACGGCTTTGACCGCCTTCAGCCGTCAATGGATTGTTTCATACCCAAAAAAGGCTATCCGAACCTCAATCGGGGTTCGGAAGTTTTTTATCCTTCTTTTTTTCGTCAAGTGAATTTTTAGGTTAAAATGGGATCGCCGTGACTGGTCTTCGATTTACCATCCCTAGAGAGTGGTGCACCATGGTACTGTTCCATTTCAAATCCATGCACCCATTTCTAAAAGTCGCACGACCCTGTTTCGACATATTGGACGGATGTTGCACCTTGCACCGCAGATGTTGCACCCTGCGGATATCGATTCCTCGGACGACCATATCAGTTGGCTCGTTTAGAGTTACGGGATCCATAACCAGTCAAAACGAAGCTCTCTGTGAGTTCTACGGCTTTGACCACTTTCAGCCGTCAATGGATTGTTTCATACCCAAAAAATGTTATCCAAACCTAAATCGAGGCTCTGATGTTTTTTAGCCTTCTTTTTTTCGTCAAGTGTATTTTTACGTTAAAACGGAATCACCGTGGCTGGTCTTCGATTTACCATCCTTGGAGAGTGGTGCATCATGGTACTATTCCATTTCAAATCCGTGCACCCATTTCTATAAGTCGCACGGCCCTATTTCGGCATTTTGGAAGGATGTTGCACCCTATGGATATCGATTCTTCGGACGGCTATAACTGTTGGCTCGTTTAGAGTTACGGGAGGCATAACCAGTCAAAACGAAGATATCTGTGAGTTCTACGGCTTTGACCGCTTTCAGCCGTCAATGGATTGTTTCATACCCAAAAAAGGCTATATGAACTTCAATCGGGGCTCTAAAGTTTTTTAGCCTTCTTTTTTACGTCAAGTTAATTTTTACGTTAAAACGGGATCACCGAGGCTGGTCTTCTATTTACCATCCCTGGAGAGTGATGCACCATGGTACTGTTCCATTTTAATTCCATGCACCCAGTTCTAAAAGTCGCACGATCCTGTTTCGGCATTTTGGACGGATGTTGCACCTTGCACCGCAGATGTTGCACCCTGCGGATAACAATTCCTCGGATGGCCATAACTGTTGGCTCGTTTAGAGTTACGGGAGCCATAACCAGTCAAAACGAAGCTCTTTGTGAGTTCTACGACTTTGACCGCTTTCAGCCGTCAATGAATTGTTCCATACCCAAAAAGGCTATTTGAACCTCAATCGGTGCTCTGAAGTTTTTTAGCCTTCTTTTTTTCGTCAAGTGAATTTTTACGTTAAAACGGGATCACTGTGGCTGGTCTACGATTTACCATCCCTGGAGAGTGGTGCACCGTGGTACTGTTCCATTTCAAATCCCATTTCTAAAAGTGGCACGGCGCTGTTTCGGCATTTTGGACGGATGTTGCACCTTGCACCGCAGATGTTGCACCCTGCGGATATCGATTCTTCGGACGACCATTACTGTTGGCTCGTTTAGAGTTACGGGAGCCATAACCAGTCAAAACAAAGCTCCCTGTGAGTTCTACGGCTTTGACCGCTTTTAGCCGTCAATGGATTGTTTCATACGCAAAAAAGTCTATCCGAACCTCAATTGGGGCTTTGAAGTTTTTTAGCCTTCTTTTTTTACGGGGGCTCCGAAGTTTTTTAGCCTTCTTTTTTTACGGGGGCTCCGAAGTTTTTTAGCCTTCTTTTTTTCGTCAAGTGATTTTTTACGTTAAAACGGGATCACCGTGGCTGTTGTTCGATTTACCATCCCTGCAGAGTAGTGCACCATGGTAACTTTCCATTTCAAATCCATTCACTCATTTCTAAAAGTCGTACGGCCTGTTTCGGCATTTTGGACAGATGTTGCACCATGAACCGTAGATGTTGAACCCTGCGGATGTTGATTCTTCGGACGGCCATAACTGTTGGCTCGTATAGAGTTACGGGAGCCATAACTAGTCAAAACGAAGCTCTCTGTGATTTCTACGGCTTTGAACGCTTTCAACCGTCAATGGATTGTTTCATACCCTAAAAAGCCTATCCGAACCTCAATCGGGGCTCTGAATTTTTTAGCCTTCTTTTTTTACGTCAACTGAATTTTAACGTTAATACGGGATCACCGTGGATAGTCTTCGATTTACCATCCCTGGAGAGTGGTGCACCATGGTACTGTTCCATTTCAAATCCATGCACCCATTTCTAAAATTCGCATGGCCCTGTTTCGGCATTTTGGACGGATGTTGCACCTTGCACCGCTGATGTTGCACCCAGTGGATATCGATTCTTCGGACGGCCATAACTGTTGGCTCGTTTAGAGTTACGGGAGCCATAACCAGTCAAAACGAAGCTCTTTGTGAGTTCTACAGCTTTGACCGCTTTCAGCTGTCAATGGATTGTTTCATACCCAAAAAAGGCTATCGAACCTCAATCGGGGCTCTAAAGTTTTTTAGCCTTCTTTTTTACGTTAAAACGGGATCACCGTGGCTGGTCTTCGATTTACCATCCCTAGAGAGTGGTGCACCATGATACTGTTCCATTTCAAATCCATGCACCCATTTCTAAAAGTCGCAAGACGCTTTTTCGGCATTTTCGACGGATGTTGCACCTTGCACCGCAGATGTTGCACCCTGCGGATATCGATTCTTCGGATGGCCATAACTGTTGGATCGTTTAGATTTACGGGAGCCATAACAAGTGAAAACGAAGCTCTTTGTGAGTTCTACGGCTTTGATCGCTTTCAGCCGTCAATGGATTGTTTCATACCCAAAAAAGGCTATCCGAACCTCAATCGGGGCTTTGAAGTTTTTTAGCCTTCCTTTTTTCGTCAAGTGAATTTTTATGTTAAAACGGGATCACCGTGGATGTTCTTCGATTTACCATCCCTGGAGAGTAGTGCACCATGGTACCTTTCCATTTCAAATCCATGCACCCATTTCTTAAAGTCGTACGGCCCTGTTTCGGCATTTTGGACGGATGTTGCACCATGCACCGCAGATGTTGCACCCTACCGATATTGATTCTTCGGACGGCCATAACTGTTGGCTCGTTTAGAGTTACGGGAGCCAAAACCAATCAAAATGAAGCTCTTTGTGAGTTCTACGGATTCGACCGCTTTCAGCCGTCAATGGATTGTTTCATACCCTAAAAGGGCTATTCGATCCTCAATCAGGGCTTTGAAGTTTTTTAGCCTTCTTTTTTTACGTCAAATGAATTTTAACGTTAAAACGGGATCACCGTGGCTGGTCTTCGATTTACCATCTCTGGAGAGTGGTGAACCAAGGTACTGTTCCATTTCAAATCCATGCAACTATTTCTAAAAGTCTCAAGGCGCTGTTTTGGCATTGTGGATGGATGTTGCACCTTGCACCGCAGAAGTTGCACCCTGCAGATATCGATTCTTCGGACGACCATAACTCTTGGCTCGTTTATAGTTATGGGAGCCATAACCAGTCAAAACGAAGCTCTCTATGAGTTCTACGGCGTTGACCACTTTCAGCCATCAATGGATTGTTTCATACCCAAAAAAGGCTATCCGAACCTCAATCGGGGCTCTGAATTTTTTAGCCTTCTTTTTTTAAGTCAAATGAATTTTTACGTTAAAACGGGATCACCATGGATGGTCTTCAATTTACCATCCCTAGAGAGTGGTGCACCATGGTACTGTTCCATTTCCAATCCATGCACCCATTTCTAAAAGTCACACGACGCTGTTTCGCCATTTTGGACGGATGTTGCACCTTGCACAGCAGATGTTGCACCCTGTGGATATCGATTCTTTGGACGGCCATAACTGTTGGCTCAGTTAGAGTTACGGGAGCCATAACCAGTCAAAACGAGGCTCTCTGTGAGTTCTACGGCTTTGACCGCTTTCAGCCGTCAATGGATTGTTTCATACCCAATAAGGCTATCCGAACCTCAATCGGGGCTCTGATGTTTTTTAGCCTTCGTTTTTTCATCAAGTGAATTTTTACTTTAAAATGGGATCACCGTGGCTGGTCTTCGATTTACCATCCCTGGAGAGTGGTGCACCATGGTACTTTTCCATTTCAAATCCATGCACCCATTTCTAAAAGTCGTACGGCCCTGTTTCGGCATTTTGGACAGATGTTGCACCTTGCACCGCAGATGTTGCACCCTGCGAATATCAATTCTTCGGACGGCCATAACTGTTGGCTCGTTTAGAGTTACGGGAGCCATAACCAGTTAAAACGAAGCTCTCTGTGAGTTCTACGGCTTTGACCGCTTTCAGCCGTCAATGGATTGTTTCATACCCAAAAAAGGCTATCCGAACCTCAATCGGGGCTCCGAAGTTTTTTAGCTTTCTTTTTTTCGTCAAGTGATTTTTTACATTAAAACGGGATCACCCTGGATGGTCTTCGATTTACCATCCATGGAGAGTAGTGCACCATGGTACCTTTCCATTTCAAACCCATGCACCCATTTCTAAAAGTCTTACGGCCCTGTTTCGGCATTTTGGACGGATGTTGCACCTTGCACCGTAGATTTTGCACCCTGCGGATATCGATTCTTCGGACGGCCATAACTGTTGGCTCGTTAGAGTTACAGGAGCCATAACCAGTCAAAACGAAGCTCTCTGTGAATTCTACGGTTTTAACCGCTTTCAGCCGTCAATGGATTGTTTCATACCCAAAAAAGGCTATCCGAACCTCAATCGGGGATCTGAAGTTTTTCAGCCTTTGTTTTTTCGTCATGTGAATTTTTGCGTTAAAACGAGATCACCGTAGCTGGTCTTCGATTTACCATCCTTGGAGAGTGTTGCACCATGGTAATGTTCCTTTTATAATCCATGCACCCATTTCTAAAAGTCGCACGGCCCTGTTTCAGCATTTTGGACGGATGTTGCACCTTGCACCGCAGATGTTGCACCCTGCGGATATCGATTCCTCGGACGGCCATAACTGTTGGCTCGTTTACATTTACGGAAGCTATATGTTTGCACCAAAATTGGTCACAAACACCCGATAGTCGTTGAAAGCACCAGTTCGCAATCACAGATCACATATATCAAATAGGTAGAAAAATAAGTATGCAAATCACTCAGGAAACTCAATAAAAACGGTAAATAACACAGGATTTATAGTGGTTCGGCGATCTTGCCTATGTCCACTCTGAAGCTGATAACTTTATTGATATTCACTTGATGATTACAACTGATTACAGCAGGTTGTAGTGGATTAATGCTTTGAAATTCGAATACAACAGTGATGGTAAGATGTAGAATTGAATCCGGCAGAGTTTGGACATTGAATCGCTCCCCAGAAAGATCCTTTTTCTGTTGGCTCCAGGGGCTATTTATAGGCATAGGAGGCTGAGATGGCGCTCAAATTTCGGGAGACTTCTTCTGGCACGTGAGTGGGCCCACGCGCCCGGTCCCACCAAGTTTCGACTCGATCTGTGATTGATACGAATTGATTTCGTATCCATCAAGAATTAGTCCAATCGAGCTGAAACTTGGCAGGAACATTCTTTACCTTGTGTGCAAGCTTCTGTGAAAATTTCGTAGGAATGGATTGGTGGATCTCGAGTTATGATCGATGCAAACTTGCGATTTCGTAAAGGCTGTTACGCTCGAATCCATTGATTCGAAACTATCTGTTCGTATCGATCGTTGCACGTGCTCATGAGATGACAATGCGCACTCTCTTCGGGTCGATCCACTTCTTATGCCGAGTTGACCGAGTCATTCCTCGAATTTCGCCTTGTTCATATCGAAGTCTGTTACCTCGTTCGAGTTGATAGTCGTTGCCAATTTGTATCAATAGCCTCAGTGTCGACTTGCATCCATATATATGGCTTTGTTCGTATCGATAATTCAGGCACGTTGCGTATCGATTATGTTAATGCGGATCGATACGAAACACGAGCGCGTTTATGGATACGAAGCAGTGCATTCCATGGATACGAATCAATATATTCGATGGCTACGACTAGGGCTTGTTTTCAGGGTGAACTCGAACAGGACGGTGCCAAGTGGATCGATACGAAATGGCATTTTAGATGGATGCGAAGCAAGATGGGCTTCGATCGATACGAAGTAAGCGAGCTCGATGGATACGAACTACGTATGGATACGAAACGCACCAACCTGATGGATACGAACCATGGATGGTTAATGGATACGAAATGCACCGGCCTGATGGATATGAATAGGAATTATATACAAGTTTGCATCGATCATCTCTTGAGCGTATAGACTCCAAATTTGGAGTGCTGGCTTTCATGATTTTGCTTGCCGTGTCTTATCAATTGTAGCCAGATCCGGACTCGGACAAAATTCATTGATATCTATGGTGAAACAGTGTATAACAAACTTTTACGACGAACTGTCTTTAGTTTTCAGTCAACTTTTTGGTTTCACGGCCTCGCCAAAAGGTGGGATAACATTTGCCCCCCAAAACATGCCTTGCGATAGGAAGGTGGGTTTTGTAGTTCCATAAGCTGGATGTTCATATCCTATCATCGACCTGTAAAGAGCTTGATAGTCTTTCCTGACCACGAATGACGATCGTTCGCGACCGTATGTTATCGGAGGTAATATGGGACCTTTCGAAGTCGGATGTCGCTCGCGGCAAATAACGAAATGGGACCGTTCGTGGTCGGATGTCGTTCTAGACGAGTTGTGTCCGTTCGCGATCGGGTTTCGTTCTAGACGAATTATGATGGATTGTGACCTTTCGTGGTCGTATGGTGCACGAGATAAAATGCGATCGTTTGCGATCGGATGCCGCACGAGGCAGAATGTGATCGTTCACGATCGAATGTCATATTGGGTGAATTGTGACCGTTCGTGGTCGGGTGCCGCACGAGGCAGAGTGTGATCGTTCACGATCGACTGTTAAACTAGATGAAGTGTGACCGTTCGCGGTCGGATGCCGTACGAGGCAGATTGTGACCGTTCGAGGTCGGGTGCCGTTCGAGGCTAAAGGTGACCGTTCGAGGTCGGGTGCCGTTCGAGGCGAATGAGTGTGCCCGGGGGGGACTTAGTATTATCGATGTCAGGTTCACGTTCGGGTGAATTTCTGAATCAGCGATCGTGGCGGTTCGTCGCCATACAAGGTGTGCTTGTTGACCGTTCGCGATCCAAAGCATACGCGCGTAATTTCTTCTACAGCAATGCAAATTTCAAATTAACGTTCACATGAATTCCATAACAGAAATGTCCAAACAAGCAAAGTTTAAATGTCCAAATCAACATGAAACAAACGCAAAGCAAGGATGTCAAAGTGTAAATTCTCACTACGAGACGGCCAATAATCATTCAGAGCATGCCTGTGAATTGTTCGCGATCTCATACATGTGTAAATGGTTTGATAGTGTCAATGAGAAGTTTACGACTCGTTCATCGTTATTTAAATCAATTGATAACCATACAGTGCCCCGGCTCAGGGTTACCCCTAGCTGATCTAGATGGTGGCCGCTCTGGTTCCACCGTTGGAGCTCGCCTTCTCACATACTGAAGTAGCCTACCGTTCCTGATATGCCCTTCTACCTCATCCTTCAGGTGTCTACAGTAATTTGTGCCATGTCCATTCAGCTCGTGGAATAAGCAATATTTGTCTGGTTTTCTCTCGTCGGTAGTTGGATCCCGTCGCATTGGTCTACGATAGGCAACTTGCTCTCGGGTGTCTTGGTAGATTCGCTCCAAACCCTCATTCAGTTCTGAATAGGTGGTAAATCGCGGCTCCCTCCGTTGCCACTTTGATCTGTCATCATTTTCTTCAGCCTTTCGCTTCCCTTTACCAGTCTCTGCACCTTTTCCAGGTGGATTACCGCCTCTAACTGCGTAAACATCAATTTCTTCTTCTCTTTCCGTACGAGCATCCTCTAATCGCAAAAACTTTTCAGCTTCATGATAAAACTCTCCCAGGTCCGTAGGTGGATTCTTAGTTAGTGAATTCATGAACTCCGTGCCATCAGATATTCCAGATACAGCTGCCATCATGACCATAGATGGATCTGGTCGATCCACTGATGTTGTTGCCGCATTAAATCGCGTCAGAAAACTCCTCAAAGATTCTCCAGCTTTCTGCTTTAGAGTCGCCAAACTCATCACGTTCTTAGATCTCGAAATATGAACCCTGAATTGTCTCATAAAACTTTCTGTTAAATCTGTCCAAGTCCCAATGGAGCCACTCTCCAGTTGTCTAAACCATAGCGCTGCAATGTCCGTCAAATACAATGGAAAGCACCGGGCCATGACCTCCTGTGATGCCCCCAGCACTTCCATGTGCCTCATATACTTCATTAGATGGACCGTTGGATCTGTCCGCCCATCATACATTTCCACCGATGGTAGCTTGAAGTTTGGTGGATTCCTGGCCTGCCTGATTGTAGGAGTAAATGGACTCCTATGTACATCCTCCAGATCTCTATTGACTAGTCTGCCTCTCATGGCCTGTCTGACCATCTCTGCCAACCTGTCGTTGTCGTGAGGCTGTGATCTCTAAGTGTCACCTTCGTTCTTCCCCCCTGGCTGAGCGTTCATCCCTCTATTGCCACCAGGTTGTTCGGATGTCCCTGAATCTCTTCCCGGGATTGGATCAACATGCTCTAAGTGCGTGCCCCCCAGCTCCGGTGCTACGCCAGATGGTACTGCTCCGTTCTGGACTCTGGTTGCTCCTTGATTTTGCGCTCCAAGTTGTCCAATCTGTTAAAGCAAATTCTGGATGATTTCTTCCTGTCTCTTCATCATTGTCTCCATCTCATCCCTGGTGATGAAGATCGATGCTTGGTTTGCCCCTGAGGATGCCTCTTGACTCCCTTCATGCTGACTTTGCTCTGGTCTCTGCCTTCTACTTATTTGTCTTGTCATGATTCTTCGGATCTAAGTCTCTTAGCCTTCTGATTCAACTTTCAAATGATAGAACTCCTGAATTAGCGTTCTCAGTGAAAGCACCAAAATGTTTGCACCAAAATTGGTCACAAACACCCGATAGTCGTTGAAAGCACCAGTTCGTAATCACAGATCACATATATCAAATAGGTAGAAAAATAAGTATGCAAATCACTCAGGAAACTCAATAAAAACGGTAAATAACACAGGATTTATAGTGGTTCGGCGATCTTGCCTACGTCCACTCTGAAGCTGATAACTTTATTGATATTCACTTGATGATTACAACTGATTACAGCAGGTTGTAGTGGATTAATGCTTTGAAATTCGAATACAATAGTGATGGTAAGATGTAGAATTGAATCCGGCAGAGTCTGGACGTTGAATCTCTCCCCAGAAAGATCCTTTTTCTGTTGGCTCCAGGGGCTATTTATAGGCGTATGAGGCTGAGATCACGCTCAAACTTCGGTAGACTACTTCTGGCACGTGAGTGGGCCCACGCGCTCGGTCCCACCAAGTTTCGACTCGATCTGTGATCGATACGAATTGATTTCATATCCATCAAGAATTAGTCCAATCGAGCTGAAACTTGGCAGGAACATTCTTTACCTTGTGTGCAAGCTTCTGTGAAAATTTCGTAGGAATTGGATTGGTGGATCTCGAGTTATGATCGATGCAAACTTGCGATTTCGTAAAGGCTGTTACGCTCGAATCCATTGAATCGAAACGATCTGTTCGTATCGATCGTTGCACGTGCTCATGAGATGACGATGCGCACTCTCTTCGGGTCGATCCACTTCTTATGCCGAGTTGACCGAGTCATTCCTCGAATTTCGCCTTGTTCATATCGAAGTCTGTTGCCTCGTTCGAGTTGATAGTCGTTGCCAATTTTTATCAATAGCCTCAATGTCGACTTGCATCCATATATATGGCTTTGTTCGTATCGATAATTCAGGCGCGTTGCGTATCGATTATGTTAATGCGGATCGATATGAAACACGAGCGCGTTTATGGATACGAAGCAGTGCATTCCATGGATACGAATCAATATATTCGATGGCTACGACTAGGGCTTGTTTTCAGGGTGAACTCGAACAGGACGGTGCCATGTGGATCGATACGAAATGGCATTTTAGATGGATGCGAAGCAAGATGGGCTTCGATCGATACGAAGTAAGCGAGCTCGATGGATACGAACTACGTATGGATACGAAACGCACCAACCTGATGGATACGAACCATGGATGGTTAATGGATACGAAATGCACCGGCCTGATGGATATGAATAGGAATTATATACAAGTTTGCATCGATCATCTCTTGAGCGTATAGACTCCGATTGTCCGGAAATTTGGAGTGCTGGCTTTCATGATTTTGCTTGCCGTGTCTTATCAATTGTAGCCAGATCCGGACTCGGACAAAATTCATTGATATCCATGGTGAAACAGTGTATAACAAACTTTTACGACGAACGGTCTTTAGTTTTCAGTCAACTTTTTGGTTTCACGGCCTCGCCAAAAGGCGGGATAACACTATAACCAGTCAAAACGAAGCTCTTTGTGAGTTCTACGGCTTTGACCGCTTTTCAGCCTTCAATGGATTGTTTCATACCCAAAAAAGGCTATCTGAACCTCAATCGGGGCTTTGAAGTTTTTTAGCCTTCTTTTTTTACGTCAAATGAATTTTTACGTTAAAACGGGATCACCATGGCTGGTCTTCGATTTACCATCCCTGGAGAGTGGTGCACCATGGTACTGTTCCATTTCAAATCCATGCACCCATTTCTAAAAGTCGCACGGCGCTGTTTCGGCATTTTGGACGGATGTTGCACATTGCACCGGAGATGTTGCACCCTGCGGATATCGATTCTTCGAACGGCCATAACTGTTGGCTCGTTTAGAGTTACGGGAGCCATAACCAATCAAAACGAAGCTCTCTGTGAGTTCAACGGCTTTGACCGCTTTCAGCCATCAATGGATTGTTTCATACCCAAAAAAGGCTATCCGAACCTCAATCGGGGCTCTAAAGTTTTTTAGCCTTCGTTTTTTCGTCAAGTGAATTTTTACTTTAAAACGGGATCACCGTGGCTGGTCTTCGACTTACCATCCCTTGAGAGTGGTGCACCAAGGTACTTTTCCTTTTCAAATCCATGCACTCATTTCTAAAAGTCGTACGGCCCTGTTTTGGCATTTTGGATGGATGTTGCACCTTGCACCGCAGATGTTGCACCCTACGGATATCAATTCTTCGGACGACCATAACTGTTGGCTCGTTTAGAGTTACAGGAGCCATAACCAGTCAAAACGAAGCTCTCTGTGAGTTCTACGGCTTTGACCACTTTCAGCCGTCAACGGATTGTTTCATAAGTAAAGAAGGCTATCCGAACCTCAATCGGGGCCTCGAAGTTTTTTAGCCTTCTTTTTTTCGTCAAGTGAATTTTTACATTAAAACGGGATCACCGTGGATGGTCTTCGATTTACCATCCCTGGAGAGTAGTGCACCATGGTACCTTTCCATTTCAAATCCATGTACCCATTTCTAAAAGTCGTACGGCCCTGTTTCGGCATTTTGGGCGGATGTTGCACCATGCACCGCAGATTTTGCACCCTGCGGATATCGATTCTTCGGACGGCCATAGATGTTGGCTCGTTTAGAGTTACGGGAGCCATAACTAGTCAAAACGAAGCTCTTTGTGAGTTCTACAACTTTGACCGTTTTCAGCCGTCAATGGATTGTTTCATACCCAAAAAAGGCTATCCGAACCTCAATCGGGGCTCTGAAGTTTTTAGCCTTCTTTTTTTACGTCAACTAAATTTTTACGTTAAAACGGGATCACCGTGGCTGGTCTTCGATTTACCATCCCTGGAGAGTGTTGCACTATGGTACTGTTCCATTTCAAATCCATGCACCCATTTCTAAAAGACACAACGACGCTGTTTCGACATTTTGAACGGATGTTGCACCTCGCACCGCAAATGTTGCACCCTGCGGATATCGATTCTTCGGACGGCCATAACTGTTGGCTCGTTTAGGGTTACGGCAGCCATAACCAGTCAAAACGAGGCTCTCTGTGAGTTCTATGGCTTTGAACGCTTTCAGCCGTCAATGGATTGTTTCATACCCAAAAAAGGCTATCTGAACCTCAGTCGGGGCTCTGAAGTTTTTTAGCCTTCGTTTTTTCGTCAAGTGAATTTTTACTTTAAAACGGGATCACCGTGGCTGATCTTCGACTTACCATCCCTTGAGAGTGGTGCACCATGGTACTTTTCCATTTCAAATCCATGCACCCATTTCTAAAAGTCGTACGGCCCTGTTTCGGCATTTTGGACGGATGTTGCACCTTGCACCGCAGATGTTGCACCCTGTGGATATCAATTCTTCGGACGACCATAACTGTTGGCTCCTTTAGAGTTACGGGAGCCATAACCAGTCAAAACGAAGCTCTCTGTGAGTTCTACGGCTTTGACCGCTTTCAGCCGTCAATGGATTGTTTCATAACCAAAAAAAGCTATCCGAACCTCAATCGGGGCTCCTATGTTTTTTAGCCTTCTTTTTTTCGTCAAGTGAATTTTTACATTAAAACGGGATCACCGTGGATGGTCTTCGATTTACCATCCCTGGAGAGTAGTGTACCATGGTACCTTTCCATTTCAAATCCATGTACCCATTTCTAAAAGTCGTACGGCCCTGTTTCGGCATTTTGGGCGGATGTTGCACCTTGCACAGTAGATTTTGCACCTTGCGGATATCGATTCTTCGGACGGCCATAGCTGTTGGCTCGTTTAGAGTTACGGAAGCCATAACCAGTCAAAATGAAGCTCTCTGTGAGTTCTACGGCTTTGACCATTTTCAGCCGTCAATGGATTGTTTCATACCCAAAAAAGGCTATCCGAACCTCAATCGGGGCTCTGAAGTTTTTTGCCTTCTTTTTTTACGTCAACTAAATTTTTACGTTAAAATGGGATCACCGTGGCTGGTCTTCGATTTACCATCCCTGGAGAGTGTTGTACCATGGTACTGTTCCATTTCAAATCCATGCACCCATTTCTAAAAATCACACGGCGCTGTTTCGGCATTTTGAACGGATGTTGCACCTCGAACCGCAAATGTTGCACCCTGCAGATATCGATTCTTCGGACGGCCATGACTGTTGGCTCGTTTAGGGTAATGGGAGCCATAACTAGTCAAAACGAGGCTCTCTATGAGTTCTATGGCTTTGACCGCTTTCAGTCGTCAATGGATTGTTTCATACCCAAAAAAGGCTATCCGAACCTCAGTCGGGGCGCTGAAGTTTTTTAGCCTTCTTTTTTTCGTCAAGTGAATTTTTACGTTAAAACGGGATCACTGTAGCTGGTCTTCGATTTACCATCCCTGGAGAGTGTTGCACCATGGTATTGTTCCCTTTAAAATCCATGCACCCATTTCTAAAAGTCACACGGCCCTGTTTCGGCATTTTGGCGGACGTTGCACCTTGCACCGCAGATGTTGCACCCTGCGGATATCGATTCCTCGGACGACCATAACTGTTGGCTCGTTTATAGTTACGGGAGCCATAACTAGTCAAAACGAAGCTCTCTGTGAGTTCTATGGCTTTGACCGCTTTCAACCGTCAATGGATTGTTTCATACCCAAAAAAGGCTATCCGAACCTCAATCGGGGCTCTGAAGTTTTTTAGCCTTCTTTTTTTACGTCAAATTAATTTTTACGTTAAAATGGGATCACCATGGCTGGTCTTCGATTTATCATCCCTGGAGAGTGGTGAACCATGGTACTGTTCCATTTCAAATCCATGCACCCATTTATAAAAGTGGCACGGCGCTGTTTCGGCATTTTGGACGGATGTTGCACCTTGCACGGCAAATGTAGCACCCTACGGTTATCGATTCCTCGGACGACCATAACTGTTGGCTCGTTTATAGTTACGGGAGCCATAACTAGTCAAAACGAAGCTCTCTATGAGTTTTATGGCTTTAACCGCTTTCAGCCGTCAATGGATTGTTTCATACCCAAAAAAGGCTATCCGAACCTCAATCGGGGCTCCGAAGTTTTTTAGCCTTCTTTTTTTCATCAAGTGAATTTTTACGTTAAAACGGGATCACCGTAGCTGGTCTTCTATTAACCATCCCTGGAGAGTGCTGCACCATGGTACTGTTTCATTTAAAATCCATGCACCCATTTCTAAAAGTCGCACGGCCCTGTTTCGGCATTTTGGACGGATGTTGCACCTTGCACCGTAGATGTTGCACCCTACGGATATCGATTCCTCGGACGGCCATAACTGTTGGCTCGTTTAGAGTTACGGGAGCCATAACCAGTCAAAACGAAGCTCTCTGTAATTTCTATGGCTTTGACCGCTTTCATCCGTCAATGGATTGTTTCATACCCAAAAAAGGCTATCCGAACCTCAATCGGGGTTCCGAAGTTTTTTAGCCTTCTTTTTTTCATCAAGTGATTTTTTACGTTAAAACGTGATCATCGAGGCTGGTCTTCGATTTACCATTACTGGAGAGTGGTGCACCATGGTACTGTTCCATTTCAAATCCATGCATCCATTTCTAAAAGTCGTACAACACTGTTTCGGCATTTTGGACGGATGTTGCACCTTGCACCGCAGATGTTGCACCCTGCGGATATCGATTCTTTGGACGGCCATAAGTGTTGGCTTGTTTAGATTTACGGGAGCCATAACCAGTCAAAACGAAGCTCTCTGTGAGTTCTACGGCTTTGACCGCTTTCAGCCGTCAATGGATTGTTTCATATCGAAAAAAGGCTATCCGAACCTCAATCGGGGCACTGAAGTTTTTTAGCCTTCTTTTTTTACGTCAACCGAATACTTACGTTAAAACAGGATCACCGTGGCTGGTCTTCGATTTACCATACCTGGAGAGTGGTGCAACATGGAACTGTTCCATTTCAAATCCATGCACCCATTTCTAAAAGTCACACGGCGTTGTTTCGGCATTTTGGACGGATGTTGCACCTTGTACCGCAAATGTTGCACCCTGCGTATATCGATTCTTCGGACGACCATAACTGTTGGCTCATTTAGAGTTACGGGAGCCGTAACCAGTCAAAACGAGGCTCTCTGTGAGTTCTATGGCTTTGACCGCTTTCAGTCGTCAATGGATTGTTTCGTACCCAAAAAAGGCTATCCGAACCTCAATCGGGGATCTGAAGTTTTTTAGCCTTCTTTTTTTCGTCAAGTGAATTTTTACGTTAAAACGGGATCACCGTGGCTGGTCTTCGATTTACCATCCCTGGAGAGTGTTGGACCATGGTACTATTCCATTTCAAATCCATGCATCCATTTCTAAAGGTCGCACGGCCCTGTTTCGGCATTTTGGACGGATGTTGCACCTTGCACCGACGGATGTTGCACCCTGCGGATATCGATTCCTCGGACGGCCATAACTGTTGGCCCGCTTAGAGTTACGGGAGCCATAACCAGTCAAAACGAAGGTCTCTGTGAGTTCTACGGCTTTGACCGCTTTCAGCAATCAATGGATTTTTCATACCCAAAAAAGGCTATCCGAACCTCAATTGGGGCTCTGAAGTTTTTTAGCCTTCTTTTTTTCGTCAAGTCAATTTTTACGTTAAAACTGGATCACCGTGGCTGGTCTTCGATTTACCATCCATGGATAGTGGTGCACCATGGTACTGTTCCATTTCTAATCCATGCACCCATTTCTAAAAGTCGCACGGCCCTGTTGCGGCATTTTGGACGGATGTAGCACCTTGCACCGCAGATGTTGCACCCCCCGGATATCGATTCTTCGGACGGCCATAACTGTTGGCTCGTTTAGAGTTATGGCAGCCATAACCAGTCAAAATGAGGCTCTTTGTGAGTTCTATGGCTTTGACCTCTTTCAGCCGTCAATGGATTATTTCATACCCAAAAAAGGCTATCCGAACCTCAATCGGAGCTATGAAGTTTTTTAGCCTTCTTTTTTTCATCAAGTGAATTTTTACGTTAAAATGGGATCACCGTGGCTGGACTTCGATTTACCATCCCTGCAGAGTGTTGCACCATGATACTGTTCCATTTCAAATCCATGCACCCATTACTAAAAGTCGCACGACCCTGTGTCGACATTTTGGACGGATGTTGCACCTTGCACCGCAGATATTGCACCCTACAGATATCGATTCCTCGGACTGCTATAACTATTGGCTCGTTTAGAGTTACGGCAGCAATAACCAGTCAAAACAAAGCTCTCTGTGAGTTCTACGGCTTTGACCGCTTTTAGCTGTCAATGGATTGTTTCATACCCAAAAAAGGCTATCCGAACCTCAATTGGGGCTCCGAAGGTTTTTAGCCTTCTTTTTTTCGTCAAGTGAATTTTTATGTTAAAACGGGATCACCGTGGCAGTCTTCGATTTACCATCCCTAGAGATTAGTGCACTATGGTACCTTTCCATTTCAAATCTATGCAGCCATTTCTAAAAGTCGTATGGCCCTGTTTCGGCATTTTGGACGGATGTTGCACCTTGCACCGCAGATGTTGCACCCTGTGGATATCGATTCTTCGGACGGCCATAACTGTTTGCTCATTTAGAGTTACAGGAGCCATAACCGGTCAAAATGAAGCTCTCTGTGAGTTCTACGGCTTTGACCGCTTTCAACCATCAATGGATTGTTTCATACCCAAAAAAGGCTATCCGAACCTCAATCGGGGCTCTGAAGTTTTTTAGCCTTCTGTTTTTACGTCAACTGAATATTTACGTTAAACCGGGATCACCGAGGCTGGTCTTCGATTTACCATCTCTGGAGAGTGGTGCACCATGGTACTATTCCATTTCAAATCCATGCTCCCATTTCTAAAAGTCACACAGTGTTGTTTCGGCATTTTGGACGGATGTTGCACCTTGCACCGCAAATGTTGCACCCTGCGGATATCGATTCTTCGGACGGCCATAACTGCTGGCTCGTTTAGAGTTACGGGAGCCATAACTTGTCAAAACGAGGCTATCTGTGAGTTCTAATGAGGCTCTCTGTGAGTTCTAATGCTTTGACCCCTTTCAACCATCAATGGATTGTTTCATACCCAAAAAGGTTATCCGAACCTCAATCAGGGCTCTAAAGTTTTTTAGCCTTCTTTTTTTCGTCAAGTGAATTTTTACGTTAAAACGGGATTACCGTGGCTGGTCTTCGATTTACCATCCTTGGAGAGTGTTGCACCATGGTACCATTCCATTTTAAATCCATACACCCATTTATAAAAGTCGCACGACCCTGTTTCGGCATTTTGGACGGATGTTGCACCTTGCAACGCAGATGTTGCACCTTGCGGATATCGATTCCTCGGACGGCCATAACTGTTGGCTCGTTTAGAGTTACGGGATCCATAACTAGTCAAAACGAAGCTCTTTGTGAGTTCTACGGCTTTGACTACTTTCAGCCGTCAATGGATTATTTCATACCCAAAAAAGGCTATCCGAACCTCAATCGGGGCTTTGAAGTTTTTTAGTCTTCTTTTTTTCGTCAAGTGAATTTTTACGTTAAAACGGGATCACCGTGGCTGGTATTCGATTTACCATCCCTGAAGAGTGGTGCACCAAGGTACTATTCCATTTCAAATCCATGCACCCATTTCTAAAAGTCGCACGGCCCTGTTTCGGCATTTTGGATGGATGTTGCACCTTGCACCGCAGATGTTGCACCCCGCATATATCGATTCTTCGGACGGCCATAACTATTGGTTCGTTTAGAGTTACGGGTGCCATAACCAGTCAAAACGAAGCTCTTTGTGAGTTCTATGGCTTTGACCGCTTTCAGCCGTCAATGGATTGTTTCATACACAAAAAAGGCTATCCGAACCTCTATCGGGGCTCTAAAGTTTTTTAGCCTTCTTTTTTTCGTAAAGTGAATCTTTACGTTAAAACGGGATCACCGTGGCCGGTCTTCGATTTACCATCCCTGGAGAGTGGTGCACCATGGTACTGTTCCATTCCAAATCCATGCACCCATTTCTAAAAGTTGCACGGTGCTGTTTCGTAATTTTGGACGGATGTTGCACCTTGCACCGCAGATGTTGCACCCTGCGTATATCGATTCTTCGGACGGCCATAACTATTGGCTCGTTTAGAGTTACGGGAGCCATAACCAGTCAAAACGAAGCTCTCTGTGAGTTCTACGGCTTTGATCGCTTTTAGCCGTCAATGGATTGTTTCATACCCAAAAAAGGCTATCCGAAATTCAATCGGGGCTCCGAAGTTTTTTAGCCTTCTTTTTTTCATCAAGTGAATTTTTATGTTAAAACGGGATCACCGTGGCTGGTCTTCGATTTACCATCCCTGGAGATTAGTGCACTATGGTACCTTTCCATTTCAAATCCATGCATCCATTTCTAAAAGTCGTACGGCCCTGTTTCGGCATTTTGGATGGATGTTGCACCTTATACCGCAGATGTTGCACCCTACAGATATCGATTCTTCGGACGGCCATAACTGTTGGCTCGTTTAGAATTACGGGAGCCATAACCAGTCAAAACAAAGCTCTCTGTGAGTTCTACAGATTTGACCGCTTTCAGCCGTCATTGGATTGTTTCATACACAAAAAAGGCTATCCGAACCTCAATCATGGCTCTGAAGTTTTTTAGCCTTCTTTTTTTCGTCAAGTGAATTTTTACGTTAAAATTGGATCACCGTGGCTGGTCTTCGATATACCATCCCTACAGAGTGTTGCACTATGGTACTGTTCCATTTCAAATCCATGCACCCATTTCTAAAAGTCGAACGACCCTGTTTCGGCATTTTGGACGGATGTTGCACCTTGCACCGCAGATGTTGCACCCTGTAGTTATCGATTCCTCGGACGGCCATAACTGTTGGCTCGTTTAGAGTTACGGGAGCCGTAACTAGTCAAAACGAAGTTCTTTGTGAGTTCTACGGATTTGACCGCTTTCAGCCGTCAATGATTGTTTCATACCCAAAAAGGATATCCAAACCTCAATCGGGGCTCCGAAGTTTTTTAGCCTTCATTTTTTCGTCAAGTGAATTTTTACGTTAAAACGGGATCACCGAGGCTGGTCTTCGATTTACCATCCCTGGAGAGTAGTGCACCATGGTACCTTTCCATTTCAAATCCATGCACCCATTTCTAAAAGTCGTACGGCCCTGTTTCGGCATTTTGGACGAATGTTGCACCTTGCACCGCAGATGTTGCACCCTACGGATATCGATTCTTCGGACGGCCATAGCTGTTGGCTCGTTTAGAGTTACAGGAGCCATAACCAGTCAAAATGAAGCTCTCTGTGAGTTCTACGACTTTGACCGCTTTCAGCCGTCAATGGATTGTTTCATACCCAAAAAAGGCTATCCGAACCTCAATCGGGGCTCTGAAGTTTTTTAGCCTTTTTTTTACGTCAACTAAATTTTTACGTTAAAACGGGATCACCGTGGCTGGTCTTCGATTTACCATCCCTGGAGAGTGGTGCACCAAGGTACTGTTCCATTTCAAAACCATGCACCCATTTCTAAAAGTCACACGGCGCTGTTCCGGCATTTTGAACGGATGTTGCACCTCGCACCGCAAATGTTGCACCCTGCGGATATCGATTCTTCGTACGACCATAACTGTTGGTTCGTTTAGAGTTACGGGAGCCATTACTAGTCAAAACGAAGCACTCTGTGAGCTCTACGGCTTTGACCGTTTTCAGCCGTCAATGGATTGTTTCATACCCAAAAAAGGCTATCCGAACCTCAATCGGGGCTCTGAAGTTTTTTAGCTCTTTTTTTCATCAAGTGAATTTTAACGTTAAAACGGGATCACCATAGCTGGTCTTCGATTTACCATCCCTGGAGAGTGTTGCACCATGGTACTGTTCCATTTAAAATCCATGCACCCATTTCTAAAAGTGGCACAGCCCTGTTTCGGCATTTTGGATGGATGTTGCACCTTGCACCGCAGATGTTGCACCCTGCGGATATCGATTCCTCGGACGGCCATAACTGTTGGCTCATTTACAGTTACGGGAGCCATAACCAGTCAAAACGAAGCTCTTTGTGAGTTCTACGGCTTTGACCGCTTTCAGCCGTCAATGGATTGTTTCTTACCCAAAAAAGGCTATCCGAACCTCAATCGGGGCTCTGAAGTTTTTTAGCCTTCTTTTTTTACGTCTAATGAATTTTTACGTTAAAACGGGATCACCATGGCTGGTCTTCGATTTACCATCCCTGGAGAGTGGTGAACTATGGTACTTTTCCATTTCAAATCCATGCACTCATTTCTAAAAGTCGTACGGCCCTCTTTCGGCATTTTGAACGGATGTTGCACCTTGCACTGCAGATTTTGCACCCTGCGGATATCGATTCTTCGGCCGGCCATAGCTGTTGGCTCATTTAGAGTTAAGGGAGCCATAACCTGTCAAAACAAAGCTCTTTGTGAGTTCTACGGCTTTGACCGCTTTCAGCCGTCAATGGATTGTTTCGGCACGGCCCGGTTTCGGCATTTTGGATGGATGTTGCACCTTGCACCGCAGATGTTGCACCCTACAAATATCGATTCCTCGAACGGACATAACTATTGGCTCGTTTAAAGTTACGGCAGCCATAACCAGTCAAAACGAAGCTCTCTGTGAGTTCTACGGCTTTGACCGCTTTCAGCCATCAATGGATTGTTTCATACCCAAAAAAGGCTATCTGAACCTCAATCGGGGCTCTGAAGGTTTTTAGCCTTCTGTTTTTACGTCAACTGAATATTTATGTTAAAACGGGATCACCGTGGCTGGTCTTATTGGTGCACCATGGTACTGTTCCATTTCAAATCCATGCACCCATTTCGAAAAGTCACACGGCATTGTTTCGGCAATTTGGACGGTTGTTGCACCTTGCACCGCAAATGTTGCCCCCTACGGATATCGATTCTTCGGACGACCATAACTGCTGGCTCGTTTAGAGTTACGGGAGCCATAACCTATCAAAACGAGGTTGTATGTGAGTTCTAATGAGACTCTCTGTGAGTTCTAATGCTTTGACCACTTTCAACCGTCAATGGATTGTTTCATACCCAAAAAAGTTATCGAACCTAAATCGGGGCTCTGAAGTTTTTTAGCCTTCTTTTTTTCGTCAAGTGAATTTTTACGTTAAAACGGGATCACCGTGGCTGGTCTTCGATTTACCATCCCTGGAGAGTGTTGCACCATGGTACCATTCCATTTTAAATCCATGCACCCATTTCTAAAAGTCACACGGCCCTGTTTCGGCATTTTGGACGGATGTTGCACCTTGCAACGCAGATGTTTCACCTTGCGGATATCCATTCCTCGGCCATAACTATTGGCTCGTTTAGAGTTACGGGAGCCATAACTAGTCAAAACGAAGCTCTTTGTGAGTTCTACGGCTTTGACTAGTTTAAGCCGTCAATGGATTATTTCATACCCAAAAAAGGCTATCCGAACCTCAATCGGGGCTTTGAAGTTTTTTAGCCTTCTTTTTTTCGTCAAGTGAATTTTTACGTTAAAACGGGATCACCGTGGCTGGTATTCGATTTACCATCCCTGAAGAGTGGTGCACCATGGTACTGTTCCATTTCAAATCTATGCACCCATTTCTAAAAGTCGCACGGCCATGTTTCGGCATTTTGGACGAATGTTGCACCTTGCACCGCAGATGTTGCACCCCGCGTATATCGATTCTTCGGATGGCCATAACTATTGGATCGTTTAGAGTTACGGGTGCCATAACCAATCAAAACGAAGCTCTCTGTGAGTTCTATGGCTTTGACCGCTTTCTGCCATCAATGGATTGTTTCATACCCAAAAAAGGCTATCCGAACCTCAATCGGGGCTCTAAAGTTTTTTAGCCTTCTTTTTTTCGTAAAGTGAATTTTTACGTTAAAACGGGATCACCGTAGCCGGTCTACAATTTACCATCCCTGGAGAGTGGTGCACCATGGTACTGTTCCATTCCAAATCCATGCACCCATTTCTAAAAGTTGCATGGTGCTGTTTCGTAATTTTGGATGGATGTTGCACCTTGCACCGCAGATGTTGCACCCTGCGTATATCGATTCTTCAGACGGCCATAACTATTGGCTCGTTTGGAGTTACGGGAGCCATAACCAGTCAAAACGAAGCTCTCTGTGAGTTCTATGGCTTTGACCGCTTTCAGCCGTCATTGGATTGTTTCACACACAAAAAAGGCTATCCGAACCTCAATCATGGCTCCGAAGTTTTTTAGCCTTCTTTTTTTCGTCAAGTGAATTTTTACGTTAAAATGGGATCACCGTGGCTGGTCTTCGATTTACCATCCCTACAGAGTGTTGCACTATGGTACTACTCCATTTCAAATCCATGCACCCATTTCTAAAAGTGGAACAACCCTATTTCGGCATTTTGGACGGATGTTGCACCTTGCACCGAAGATGTTGCACCCTACGGATATCGATTCCTCGGACGACCATAACTGTTGGCTCATTTACAGTTACGGGAGCCTTAACCAGTCAAAACGAAGCTCTCTGTGAGTTCTACGGCTTTGACCGCTTTCAGCCGTCAATGGATTGTTTCATACCCAAAAAAGGCTATCCGAACCTCAATCGGGGCTCTGAAGTTTTTTAGCCTTTTTTTTTACGTCAACTAAATTTTTACATTAAAACGGGATCACCGTAGCTGGTCTTCGATTTACCATCCCTGGAGAGTGGTGCACCATGGTACTATTCCATTTCAAATCCATCCACCCATTTCTAAAAGTCACACAATGCTGTTTCGGCATTTTGAACGGATGTTGCACCTCGCACCACAAATGTTGCACCCTGCGGATATCGATTCTTCGGACGGCCATAACTGTTGGCTCGTTTAGAGTTACGTGAGCATTAACCAGTCAAAACGAAGCACTCTGTGAGTTCTACGGCTTTGTCCGCTTTCAGCCGTCAATGGATTGTTTCATACCCAAAAAAGGCTATCCGAACCTCAATCGGGGCTCTGAAGTTTTTTAGCCTTCGTTTTTTCGTCAAGTGAATTTTTACGTTAAAACGGGATCACCGTAGCTGGTCTTCGATTTACCATCCCTGGAGAGTGTTGCACCATGGTACTGTTCCATTTAAAATCCATGCACCCATTTCTAAAAGTCGCACGGCCCTGTTTCGGCATTTTGGACGGATGTTGCACCTTGCACCGCAGATGTTGCTCCCCGCGTATATCGATTCTTCGGACGGCCATAACTATTGGCTCGTTTAGAGTTACGGGTGCCATAACCAGTCAAAACGAAGCTCTCTGTGAGTTCAATGGCTTTGACTGCTTTCAACCGTCAATGGATTGTTTCATACCCAAAAAAGGCTATCCGAACCTCAATCGGGGATCTAAACTTTTTTAGCCCTCTTTTTTTCGTCAAGTGAATTTTTACGTTAAAACGGGATCACCATGGCTGGTCTTCGATTTACCATCCATGGAGAGTGGTGCACCATGGTACTGTTCCATTTCAAATCCATGCACCCATTTCTAAAAGTCGCACGGTGCTATTTCGTAATTTTGGACGGATGTTGCACCTTGCACCGCAGATGTTGCACCCTGCGGATATCGATTCTTCGGACGGCCATAACTGTTGGCTCGTTTAGAGTTACGGGAGCCATAACAAGTCAAAACGAAGCTCTCTATGAGTTCTACGGCTTTGACTGCTTTCAGCCATCAATGGATTGTTTCATACACAAAAAAGGCTATCCGAACATCAATCAGGGCTTTGAAGTTTTTTAGCCTTCTTTTTTTCGTCAAGTGAATTTTTACGTTAAAATGGGATCACCGTGGCTGGTCTTCGATTTACCATCCCTGCAGAGTGTTGCACCATGGTACTGTTCCATTTCAAATCCATGCACCGATTTCTAAAATTCGCACGACCCTGTTTCGGCATTTTGGACGGATGTTGCACCTTGCACCGCAGATGTTGCACCCTGCGGATATCGATTCCTCGGACGGCCATAACTATTGGCTCGTTTAGAGTTACGGGAGCGATAACTAGTCAAAACGAAGCTCTCTGTGAGTTTTACGGCTTTGATCGCTTTTAGCCGTCAATGGATTGGTTCATACCCAAAAAAGTATATCCGAACATCAATCGGGGCTCCGAAGTTTTTTAGCCTTCTTTTTTTCATAAAGTGAATTTTTATGTTAAAACGGGATCACCGTGGCTGGTCTTCGATTTACCATCCCTGGAGATTAGTGCACTATGGTACCTTTCCATTTCAAATCCATGCATCCATTTATAAAAGTCGTACGACCCTCTTTCGGCATTTTGGACGGATGTTGCACCATGCACCGCAGATGTTGCACCCTACGGATATCGATTCTTCGGACGGCCATAACTGTTGGCTCGTTTAGAGTTACGGGAGCCATAACCAGTCAAAACGAAGCTCTCTGTGAGTTCTACGACTTTGACCACTTTCAGCCGTCAATGGATTGTTTCATACACAAAAAAGACTATCCGAACCTCAATCAGGGCTCTGAAGTTTTTTAGCCTTCTTTTTTTCTTCAAGTGAATTTTTACGTTAAAACGGGATCACCGTGGCTGGTCTTCGATTTACCATCCCTGCAGAGTGTTGCACTATGGTACTGTTCCATTTCAAATCCATGCACCCATTTCTAAAAGTCGCACGGCCCTGTTTCGGCATTTTGGACGGATGTTGCACCTTGCACCGCAGATGTTGCACCCTGCGGATATCGATTCCTCGGACGACCATAACTGTTGGCTCGTTAAGAGTTACGGGAGCCATAACCAGTCAAAACGAAGTTCTCTGTGAGTTCTACAGCTTTGACCGCTTTCAGCCGTCAATGGATTGTTTCATACCCAAAAAGGCTATCCGAACCTCAATCGTCTAAATGAAGCTTTTGGCTCATTTAGAGTTACGGGAGCCATAACCAGTCTAAATGAAGCTCTCTGTGAGTTCTATGGCTTTGACCGCTTTCAGCCGTCAATGGATTGTTTCATACCCAAAAAAGGCTATCCGAACCTCAATCGGAGCTCTGAAGTTTTTTAGCCTTCTTTTTTGCGTCAAGTGAATTTTTACGTTAAAACGGGATCACCGTGGCTGGTCTTCGATTTACCATCCCTACAGAGTGTTGCACCATAGTACTGTTCCATTTCAAATACACGCACCCATTTCTAAAAGTCGCACGGCCCTGTTTTGGCATTTTGGACGGATGTTGCACCTTGCAGATATCGATTCCTCGGACGACCATAACTGTTGGCTTGTTTAGAGTTTCGGAAGCCATAACTAGTCAAAACGAAGCTCTCTGTGAGTTCTACGGCTTTGACTACTTTCAGCCGTCAATGGATTGTTTCATACCCAAAAAAGGCTATCCGAACCTCAATCGGGGCTTTGAAGTTTTTTAGCCTTCTTTTTTTCGTCAAGTGAATTTTTAAGTTAAAACGGAATCACCATTGCTGGTATTCGATTTACGATCCCTGAAGAGTGGTGCACCATGGTATTGGTCCATTTCAAATCCATGCACCCATTTCTAAAAGACGCATGGCGCTGTTTCGGCATTTTGGACGGATGTTGCACCTTGCACCGTAGATGTTGCACCCCGCGTATATCGATTCTTCGGACGGCCATAACTATTGGCTCGTTCAGAGTTACGGGTGCCATAACCAGCCAAAACGAAGCTCTCTGTGAGTTCTATGGCATTGACCGCTTTCAGCCGTCAATGGATTGTTTCATACCCAAAAAAGGCTATCCGAACCTCAATCGAGGCTCTAAAGTTTTTTAGCCCTCTTTTTTTCGTCAAGTGAATTTTTACGTTAAAACGGGATCACCGTGGCTGGTCTTTGATTTACCATCCCTGGAGAGTGGTGCACCATGGTACTGTTCCATTTCAAATCCATGCACCCATTTCTAAAAGTCGCACGACGCTGTTTTGTAATTTTAGACGGATGTTGCACCTTGCACCGCAGATGTTGCACCCTACGGATATCGATTCTTCGAACGGCCATAACTGTTGGCTCGTTTAGAGTTACGGGAGCCATAACCAGTCAAAACGAAGATCTTTGTGAGTTCTACGGCTTTGACCACTTTCAGCCATCAATAGATAGTTTCATACACAAAAAATGCTATCTGAACCTCAATCAGGGCTCTGAAGTTTTTTAGCCTTCTTTTTTTCGTCAAGTGAATTTTTACGTTAAAACGGGATCACCGTGGCTGGTCTTCGATTTACCATCCCTGCAGAGTGTTTCACCAAGGTACTGTTCCATTTCAAATCCATGCACCCATTTCTAAAAGTCGCATGGCCCTGTTTCGACATTTTGGACGGATGTTGCACCTTGCACCGCAGATGTTGCTCCCTGCGGATATCGATTCCTCGGACGTCCATAACTATTGGCTCGTTTAGAGTTACGGGAGCCATAGCCAGTCAAAACAAAGCTCTCTGTGATTTCTACGGCTTTGATCGCTTTTAGCCGTTAATGGATTGTTTCATACCCAAAAAAGGCTATCCGAACCTCAATCGGGGCTCCGAAGTTTTTTAGCCTTCTTTTTTTCATCAAGTGAATTTGTATGTTAAAACGGGATCACCGTGGCTAGTCTTCGATTTACCATCCCTGGAGATTGGTGCACTATGGCACCTTTCCATTTCCAATCCATGCAGCCATTTCTAAGAGTCGTACGGACCTGTTTCGGCATTTTGGACGGATGTTGCACCTTGCACCGCAGATGTTGCACCCTGCGGATATCGATTCTTGGGACGACCATAATTGTTGGCTCGTTTAGAGTTACGGGAGCCATAACCAGTCAAAATGAAGCTCTCTGTGATTTCTACGGCTTTGACCGCATTCAGCCGTCAATGGATTGTTTCATACCCAAAAAAGGCTATCCGAACCTCAATCGGGCTCTGTAGTTTTTTAGCCTTCTTTTTTTACGTCAACCGAATTTTTACGTTAAAACGGGATCACCGTGGCAGGTCTTCGATTTACCATCTCTGGAGAGTGGTACACCATGGTACTGTTCCATTTCAAATCCATGCACCCATTTCTAAAAGTCACACGGCGTTGTTTCAGCATTTTGGACGGATGTTGCACCTTGCACCGCAAATGTTGCACCCTGCGGATATCGATTCTTCATTCGGCCATAACTGTTGGCACGTTTAGAGTTACGAGAGCCATAACTAGTCAAAACGAGGCTCTCTGTGAGTTCTACATCTTTTACCGCTTTCAGCCGTCAATGGATTGTTTCATACCCAAAAAAGGCTATCCGAACCTCAATCGGCGCTCTGAAGTTTTTTAGCCTTCTTTTTTTCGTCAAGTGAATTTTTACGTTAAAACAGGATCACCATGGCTGGTCTTCGATTTACCATCCCTGGAGAGTGTTGCACCATGGTACCGTTCCATTTTAAATCCATGCACCCATTTCTAAAAGTCGCACGACCCTGTTTCGGCATTTTGGACGGATGTTGCACCTTGCAACGCAGATGTTGCACCCTGTGGATATCGATTCCTCGGACGGCCATAACTGTTGGCTCGTTTAGAGTTACGGGAGCCATAACTAGTCAAAACGAAGCTCTCTGTGAGTTCTACGGCTTTGACTACTTTCAGCCGTCAATGGATTATTTCATACCCAAAAAAGGCTATCCGAACATCAATCGGGGCTCTAAAGTTTTTTAGCCCTCTTTTTTTCGTCAAGTGAATTTTTACGTTAAAACGGGATCACCGTGGCTGGTCTTCGATTTACCAACCCAGGAGAGTGGTGCACCATGGTACTGTTCCATTTCAAATCCATGCACCCATTTCTAAAAGTCGCACGACGCTGTTTCTTAATTTTGGACGGATGTTCCACCTTCCACCACAGATGTTGCACCCTGCGGATATCGATTCTTCGGACGACCATAACTGTTGGCTCGTTTAGGGTTATGGGAGCCATAACCAGTCAAAACGAAGCTCTCTGTGAGTTCTACGGCTTTGACCACTTTCAGCCGTCAATGGATTGTTTCATACACAAAAAAGGCTATCCGAACCTCAATCAGGCCTCTGAAGGTTTTTTGCCTTCTTTTTTTTGTCAAGTGAATATTTACGTTAAAACGTGAACACCGTGGCTGGTCTTCGATTTACCATCCCTGGATAGTGGTGCGCCATGGTACTGTTCCATTTCAAATCCATGCACCCATTTCTAAAAGTCGCACGGCGCTGTTTCGGCATTTTCGATGGATGTAGCACCTTGCACCGCAGATGTTGCACCCTGCGGATATCGATTCTTCGGACGGCCATAACTGTTGGCTCGTTTAGAGTTACGGGAGCCATAACCAGTCAAAACGAGGCTCTCTGTGAGTTCTAAAGCTTTTACCGCTTTCAACCGTCAATGGATTGTTTCATACCCAAAAAAGTCTATCTGAACCTCAATCGGGGCTCTAAAGTTTTTTAGCCTTCTTTTTTTACGTCAAATGAATTTTTACGTTAAAACGAGATCACCATGGCTGGTCTTCGATCTACCATCCATGGAGAGTGGTGCGCCATGGTACTGTTCCATTTCAAATCCAAGCACCCATTTCTAAAAGTCGCACGGCGCTGTTTCGGCATTTTCGACGGATGTTGCACCTTGCACCGCAGATGTTGCACCCTACGGATATCGATTCTTCGGACGGCCATAACTCTTGGCTCTTTTAGAGTTTCGGGAGCCACAACTAGTCAAAACAAAGCTCTATGTGAGTTCTAAGGCTTTGACCGCTTTTAGCCGTCAATGGATTGTTTCATACCCAAAAAAGGCTATCCGAACCTCAATCGGGGCTCTGAAGTTTTTTAGCCTTCTTTTTTTACGTCAAATGAATTTTTACGTTAAAACGGGATCACCATGGCTGGTCTTCGATTTACCATCCCTGGAGAGTGGTGCGCCATGGTACTGTTCCATTTCAAATCCATGCACCCATTTCTAAAAGTCGCAAGGTGCTGTTTCGGCATTTTGGATGGATGGTGCACCTTGCACCACAGATGTTGCACCCTGCGGATATCGATTCTTCGAACGGCCATAATTGTTGTCTCGTTTAGAGTTACGGTTGCCATAACTAGTCAAAAGGAAGCTCTCTGTGATTTCTACGGCTTTGAGCGCTTTCATCCGTCAATGGATTGTTTCATACCCAAAAAAGGCTATCCGAACCTCAATAGGGGCTGTGATGTTTTTTAGCCTTCTTTTTTTCGTCAAGTGAATTTTTTCGTTAAAACGGGATCACCGTGGCTGGTTTTCGATTTACCATCCCTGGAGAGTGGTGCACCATGGTACTGTTTGATTTCAAATCCATGCACCCATTTCTAAAAGTCGCACGGCCCTGTTTCGGCATTATGGATGGATGTTGCACCTTGCACCGCAAATGTTGCACCCTGCGGATATCTATTCCTCGGACGGCCATAACTGTTGGCTTGTTTAGAGCTACGGGAGCCATAACCAGTCAAAACGAAGCTCTCTGTGAGTTCTACGGCTTTGATCGCTTTCAGCCGTCAATGGATTGTTTCATACCCAAAAAAGGCTATCCGAACCTCAATCGGGGCTTTGATGTTTTTTAGCCTTCTTTTTTTACGTCAAATGAATTTTTACGTTAAAACGGGATCACCATGGCTGGTCTTCGATTTACCATCCCTGGAGAGTGGTGCGCCATGGCACTGTTCCATTTCAAATCCATGCACCCATTTCTAAAAGTCGCACGACCCTGTTTCGGCATTTTGGATGGATGTTGCACCTTGCACCGCAGATGTTGCATCCTACGGATATCGATTCTTCGGACGGCCATAACTGTTGGCTCATTTAGAGTTACGGGAGCCATAACCAGTCAAAAGGAAGCTCTTTGTAAGTTCTATGGCTTTGACCGCTTTCATCCGTCAATGGATTGTTTCATACCCAAAAAAGGCTATCTGAATCTCAATTAGGGCTCTGAAGTTTTTTAGCCTTCTTTTTTTACGTCAACCGAATTTTAACGTTAAAACGAGATCACCGTGGCTGGTCTTCGATTTACCATCTCTAGAGAGTGGTGCACCATGGTACTGTTCTATTTCAAATCTATGCATCCATTTCTAAAAGTCACACGGCGCTGTTTCGGCATTTTGGATGGATGTTGCACCTTGCACCGCAAATGTTGCACCCTACGGATATCGATTCTTCGGACGGCCATAACTGTTGGCTCGTTTAGAGTTACTGGAGCCGTAACCAGTCAAAACGAGGCTCTCTGTGAGTTCTACGGCTATGACCGCTTTCAACCGTCAATGGATTGTTTCAAACCCAAAAATGGCTATCCGAACCTCAATCGGGGCTTTGAAGTTTTTTAGCCTTCTTTTTATAGTCAAGTGAATTTTCACTTTAAAATGGGATCATCGTGGCTGGTATTCGATTTACCATCCCTGGAGAGTGGTGCACCATGGTACTGTTCCATTTCAAATCCATGCACCCATTTCTAAATGTCGCACGGCCCTATTTCGGCATTTTGGACGGATGGTGCACCTAGCACTTCAGATGTTGCACCCCGCGTATATCGATTCTTCGGACGACCATAACTGTTGGCTCGTTTAGAGTTACGGGTGCCATAACCAGTCAAAACGAAGCTCTCTGTGAGTTCTATGGCTTTGACCGCTTTCAGTCGTCAATGGATTGTTTCATACCCAAAAAAGGCTATCCGAACCTTAATCGGGGCTCTAAAGTTTTTTAGCCCTCTTTTTTCGTCAAGTGAATTTTTACGTTAAAACGGGATCACCGTGGCTGGTCTTTGATTTACCATCCCTGGAGAGTGGTGCACCATGGTACTGTTCCATTTTAAATCGATACACCCATTTCTAAAAGTCGCACGGCGCTGTTTCGTTATTTTGGATGGATGTTGCACCTTGCACCGCAGATGTTGCACCCTACGGATATCGATTCTTCGGACGACCATAATTGTTGGCTCGTTTAGAGTTACAGGAGCCATAACCTGTCAAAACGAAGCTCTCTGTGAGTTCTACGGCTATGACCGCTTTCAGCCATCAATGGATTGTTTCATACACAAAAAAGGCTATCCGAACCTCAATCAGGGCTCTGAAGTTATTTAGCCTTCTTTTTTTCGTCAAGTGAATTTTTACGTTAAAACGGGATCACCATGGCTGGTCTTTGATTTACCATACCTGGAGAGTGGTGCACCATGGTACTGTTCCATTTCAAATCCATGCACCCATTTCTAAAAGTCACACGGCCTTGTTTCGGCATTTGGACGGATGTTGCACCTTGCACCGCAGATGTTGCACCCTACGGATATCGATTCCTCGGACGGCCATAACTGTTGGCTCGTTTAGAGTTACGGGAGCCATAACAAGTCAAAACGAAGCTATCTGTGAGTTCTACGGCTTTGACTGCTTTCAGCCATCAATGGATTGTTTCATACCCAAAAAAGGCTATCCGAACCTCAATTGGGGCTCTGAACTTTTTTAGCCTTCTTTTTTTACGTCAAATGAATTTTTACGTTAAAAGGGGATCAACATGGTTGGTCTTCGATTTACCATCCCTGAAGAGTGGTGGGTCATGGTACTGTTCCATTTCAAATCCATGCACCCATTTCTAAAAGCCGCACTGCGCTGTTTCGGCATTTTGGACGGATGTTGCACCTTGCACTGCAGATGTTGCACCCAGCGGATATTGATTCTTTGGACGACCATAACTATTGGCTCGTTTAGAGCTACGGGAGCCATAACCAGTCAAAACGAGGCTCTCTGTGAGTTCTACGGCTTTTACCGCTTGCAGCTGTCAATGGATTGTTTCATACCCAAAAAAGGCTATCCGAACCTCAATCGCGGCTCTGAAGTTTTTTAGCCTTCTTTTTTTCGTCAAGTGAATTTTTACGTTGAAACGGGATCACCGTGGCTGGTCTTCGATTTACCATCCCTGGAGAGTGGTGCACCATGGTACTGTTCCATTTCAAATCCATGCGCCCATTTCTAAAAGAGGCACGGCCCTGTTTCGGCATTATGGACGGATGTTGCACCTTGCACCGCAGATGTTGCACCCAGCGGATATCGATTCCTCTGACGGCCATAACAGTTGGCTCGTTTAGAGTTATGGGAGCCATAACCAGTCAAAACGAAGCTCTCTGTAAGTTCTACGGCTTTGACCGCTTTCAGCCGTCAATGGATTATTTCATACCCAAAAAAGGCTATCCGAACCTCAATCTGGGCTTTGAAGTTTTTTAGCCTTCTTTTTTTACGTCAAATGAATTTTTACGTTAAAACGGGATCACCATGGCTGGTCTTCGATTTACCATCCCTGGAGATTGGTGCACTATGGTACCTTTTCATTTCAAATCCATGCAGCCATTTCTAAAATTCGTACGGCCCTGTTTCGGTATTTTGGACGGAAGTTACACCTTGCACCGCAGATGTTGCACCCTACGTATATCGATTCTTGGGACGACCATAATTGTTGGCTCGTTTAGAGTTACGGGAGCCATAACCAGTCAAAATGAAGCTCTCTGTGAGTTCTACGGCTTTGACCGCATTCAGTCGTTAATGGATTGTTTCATACCCAAAAAAGGCTATCCGAACCTCAATCGGGCTCTGTAATTTTTTAGCCTTCTTTTTTTACGTCAACCGAATTTTTACGTTAAAACGGGATCACCGTGGCTGGTCTTCGATTTACCATCTCTGGAGAGTGGTGCACCATGGTACTGTTCCATTTCAAATCCATGCACCCATTTCTAAAAGTCACAGGGCGCTGTTTCGGCATTTTGGACGGATGTTGCACCTTGCACCGCAAATGTTGCACCCTGTGGATATCGATTCTTCGTTCGGCCATAACTATTGGCACGTTTAGAGTTACGAGAGCCATAACTAGTCAAAACGAGGCTCTTTGTGAGTTCTACAGCTTTTACCGCTTTCAGCCGTCAATGGATTGTTTCATACCCAAAAAAGGCTATCCGAACCTCAATCAGGGCTCTGAAGTTTTTTTGCCTTCTTTTTTTTGTCAAGTGAATTTTTACGTTAAAATGGGAACACCGTGGCTGGTCTTCGATTTACCATCCCTGGAGAGTGGTGCACCATGGTACTGTTCCATTTCAAATCCATAAACCCATTTCTAAAAGTCGCACGGCCCTGTTTTGGCATTATGGACAGATGTTGCACCTTGTACCGCAAGATGTTGCACCCTGTGAATATCGACTACTCGGACGACCATAACTGTTGGCTCGTTTAGAGTTACGGGAGTCATAACTAGTCAAAACGAAGCTCTATGTGAGTTCTACGGCTTTGACCGCTTTCAGCCGTCAATGGATTGTTTCATACCAAAAAAAGGCTATCCGAACCTCAATCGGGGCTCTGAAGTTTTTTAGCCTTCTTTTTTTACGTCAAATGAATTTTTACGTTAAAACGGGATCACCATGGCTGTTCTTCGATCTACCATCCCTGGAGAATGGTGCGCCATGGTATTGTTCCATTTCAAATCCATGCACCCATTTCTAAAAGTTGCACGGCGCTGTTTCGGCATTTTCGACGGATGTTGCACCTTGCACCGCAGATGTTGCACCCTGCGGATATCGATTCTTCGGACGGCCATAACTGTTGGCTCGTTTAGAGTTACGGGAGCCATAACCAGTCAAAACGAGGCTCTCTGTGAGTTCTACAGATTTTACCGCTTTCAGCCGTCAATGGATTGTTTCATACCCAAAAAAGGCTATCCGAATCTCAATCGGGGATCTGAAGTTTTTTAGCCTTCTTTTTTTCGTCAAGTGAATTTTTACGTTAAAACGGGATCACCGTGGCTGGTCTTCGATTTACCATCCCTAGAGAGTGGTGCACCATGGTACTGTTCCATTACAAATCCATGCACCCATTTCTAAAAGTCGCATGGCCCTGTTTCGGCATTATGGACAGATGTTGCACCTTGCACCGCAGATGTTGCACCCTGCGGATATCGATTCCTTGGACGGCCATAACTGTTGGCTCGTTTAGAGTTTCGGGAGCCATAACCAGTCAGAACAAATCTCTCTGTGAGTTCTACGGCTTTGACCGCTTTCAGCCGTCAATGGATTGTTTCATACCCAAAAAAGGCTATCCGAACCTCAATCGGGGATCTGAAGTTTTTTAGCCTTCTTTTTTTTACGTCAAATGAATTTTTACGTTAAAACGGGATCACCATGGCTGGTCTTCGATTTACCATCCCTGGAGAGTGGTGCGCCATGGTACTGTTCCATTTCAAATCCATGCACCCATTTCTAAAAGTCGCAAGGTGCTGTTTCGGCATTTTGGACGGATGTTGCACCTTGCACCACAGAAGTTGCACCCTACGGATATCGATTCTTCGAACGGCCATAACTGTTGGCTCGTTTAGAGTTACGGGAGCCATAACCAGTCAAAAGGAAGCTCTTTGTTATTTCTACGGCTTTGAGCGCTTTCATCCGTCAATGGATTGTTTCATACCCAAAAAAGGCTATCCGAACCTCAATCGTGGCTGTGATGTTTTTTAGCCTTCTTTTTTTCGTCAAATGAATTTTTTCGTTAAAACGGGATCACTGTGGCTGGTTTTCGATTTACCATCCATGGAGAGTGGTGCACCATGGTACTGTTTGATTTCAAATCCATGCACCCATTTCTAAAAGTCGCACGACCCTGTTTCGGCATTATGGACGGATGTTGCACCTTGCACCGCAGATGTTGCACCCTGCGGGTATCGATTCCTCGGACGGCCATAACTGTTGGCTTGTTTAGAGTTACGGGATCCATAACCAGTCCAAACGAAGCTCTCTGTGAGTTCTACGACTTTGATAGCTTTCAGCCGTCAATGGATTGTTTCATACCCAAAAAAGGCTATCTGAACCTCAATCGCGGCTCTAATGTTTTTTAGCCTTCTTTTTTTACGTCAAATGAATTTTTACGTTAAAACGGGATCACCATGGCTGGTCTTCGATTTACCATCCCTGGAGAGTGGTGCGCCATGGTACTGTTCCATTTAAAATCCATGCACCCATTTCTAAAAGTCGCACGGCGCTGTTTCGGCATTTTGGACGGATGTTGCACATTGCACCGCAGATGTTGCACCCTGCGGATATCGATTCTTCAAACGGCCATAACTGTTGGCTCGTTTAGAGTTACGGGAGCCATAACCAGTCAAAAGGAAGCTCTCTGTAAGTTCTATGGCTTTTACCGCTTTCATCCGTCAATGGATTGTTTCATACCCAAAAAAGGCTATCCGAATCTCAATTAGGGCTCTGAAGTTTTTTAGCCTTCTTTTTTTACGTCAACTGAATTTTAACGTTAAAACGAGATCACCGTGGCTGGTCTTCGATTTACCATCTCTAGAGAGTGGTGCACCATGGTACTGTTCCATTTCAAATCCATGCATCCATTTCTAAAAGTCACACGACGCTGTTTCGGCATTTTGGATGGATGTTGCACCTTGCACCGCAAATGTTGCACCCTGCGGATATCGATTCTTCGGACGGCCATAACTGTTGGCTCGTTTAGAGTTACGGGAGCCATAACCAGTCAAAACGAGGCTCTCTGTGAGTTTTACGGCTTTGACTGCTTTCAACCGTCAATGGATTGTTTCAAACCCAAAAAAGGCTATCCGAACCTCAATCGGGGCTTTGAAGTTTTTTTGCCTTCTTTTTTTAGTCAAGTGAATTTTCACGTTAAAACGGGATCACCGTGGCTGGTATTCGATTTACCATCCCTGGAGAGTGGTGCACCATGGTACCGTTCCATTTCAAATCCATGCACCCATTTCTAAAAGTCGCACGGCCCTGTTTCGGCATTTTGGACGGATGGTGCACCTAGCACTGCAGATGTTGCACCTCGCGTATATCGATTCTTCAGACGACCATAACTGTTGGCTCGTTTAGAGTTACGGGTGCCATAACCAGTCAAAACGAAGCTCTCTGTGCTATGGCTTTGACCGCTTTCAGCCGTCAATGGATTGTTTCATACCCAATAAAGGCTATCCGAACCTCAATCGGGGCTCTAAAGTTTTTTAGCCCCCTTTTTTTCATCAAGTGAATTTTTACGTTAAAACGGGATCACCATGGCTGGTCTTTGATTTACCATCCCTGGAGAGTGGTGCACCATGGTACTGTTCCATTTAAAATCCATGCACCCATTTCTAAAAGTCGCACGGCGTTGTTTCGTAATTTTGGACGGATGTTGCACATCGCACCGCAGATGTTGCACCCTGCGGATATCGATTCTTCGGACGACCATAACTGTTGGCTCGTTTAGAGTTACGGGAGCCATAACCAGTCAAAACGAAGCTCTCTGTGAGTTCTACGGCTTTGATCGCTTTCAGCCGTCAGTGGATTGTTTCATACCCAAAAAAGGCTATCCGAACCTCAATCGGGGCTCTGATGTTTTTTAGCCTTCTTTTTTTACGTCAAATGAATTTTTACATTAAAACGGGATCACCATGGCTGGTCTTCGATTTACCATCCCTGGAGAGTGGTGCGCCATGGTACTGTTCCATTTCAAATCCATGCACCCATTTCTAAAAGTCGCACGGTGCTGTTTCGGCATTTTGGACGGATGTTGCACCTTGCACCGCAGATGTTGCACCCTTCGGATATCGATTCTTCGGACGACCATAACTGTTGGCTCGTTTAGAGTTACGGGAGCCATAACCAGTCAAAAGGAAGCTCTCTGTAAGTTCTATGGCTTTGACCGCTTTCATCCGTCAATGGATTGTTTCAAACCCAAAAAAGGCTATCCGAACCTCAATCAGGGCTCTGAAGTTTTTTAGCCTTCTTTTTTTACGTCAACTGAATTTTAACGTTAAAACGAGATCACCGTGGCTGGTCTTCGATTTACCATCCCTGGAGAGTGTTGCACCATGGTACCGTTCCATTTTAAATCCATGCACCCATTTCTAAAAGTCGCACGGCCCTGTTTCGGCATTTTGGACGGATGGTGCACCTTGCACCGCAAATGTTGCACCCTGCGTATATCGATTCTTCGGACGACCATAACTGTTGGCTCGTTTAGAGTTACGGGTGCCATAACCAGTCAAAACGAAGCTCTCTATGAGTTCTATGGCTTTGACCGCTTTCAGCCGTCAATGGATTGTTTCATACCCAAAAAAGGCTATCCGAACCTCAATCGGGGCTCTAAAGTTTTTTAGCCCTCTTTTTTTCGTCAAGTGAATTTTTACGCTAAAACGGGATCACCGTGGCTGGTCTTTGATTTACCATCACTGGAGAGTGGTACACCATGGTACTGTTCCATTTCAAATCGATGCACCCATTTCTAAAAGTCGCACGACGTTGTTTCGTAATTTTGGACGGATGTTGCACCTTGCACCGCAGATGTTGCACCCTGCGGATATCGATTCTTCGGACGGCCATAACTGTTGGCTCGTTTAGAGCTACTGGAGCCATAACCAGTCAAAACGAAGCTCTCTGTGAGTTCTACGGCTATGACCGCTTTCATCCATCAGTGGATTGTTTCATACACAAAAAAAGGCTATCCGAACCTCAATCAGGGCTCTGAAGTTTTTTTGCCTTCTTTTTTTCGTCAAGTGAATTTTTACGTTGAAACGGGATCACCGTGGCTGGTCTTTGATTTACCATACCTGGAGTGTGGTGCACCATGGTACTGTTCCATTTCAAATCCATGCACCCATTTCTAAATGTCGCACGGCCCTGTTTCGGCATTTGGACTGATGTTGCACCTTGCACCGAAGATGTTGCACCCTGCGGATATCGATTCCTCGGACGGCCATAACTGTTGGCTCGTTTAGAGTTACGGGAGCCATAACCAGTCAAAACGAAGCTTTCTGTGAGTTATACGGCTTTGACTACTTTCAGCCGTAAATGGATTGTTTCATACCCAAAAAAGGCTATCCGAACCTCAATCGGGGCTTTGAAGTTTTTTAGCCTTCTTTTTTTAGTCAAGTGAATTTTCACGTTAAAACGGGATAACCGTGGCTGGTATTCGATTTACCATCCATGGAGAGTGGTGCACCATGGTACTGTTCCATTTCAAATCCATGCACCCATTTCTAAAAGTCGCACGGCCCTGTTTCGGCATTTTGGACGGATGGTGCACCTAGCACTGCAGATGTTGCACCCTGCGTATATCGATTCTTCGGACGACCATAACTGTTGGCTCGTTTAGAGTTACGGGTGCCATAACCAGTCAAAACGAAGCTCTCTATGAGTTCTATGGCTTTGACCGCTTTTAGCCATTAATGGATTGTTTCATACCCAAAAAAGGCTATCCGAACCTCAATCGGGGCTCTAAAGTTTTTTAGCCCTCTTTTTTTCGTCAAGTGAATTTTTATGTTAAAACGGGATCACCGTGGCTGGTCTTTGATTTACCATCCCTGGAGAGTGGTGCACCATGGTACTGTTCCATTTCAAATCGATGCACCCATTTCTAAAAGTCGCACGACGCTGTTTCGTAATTTTGGACGGATGTTGCACCTTGCACCGCAGATGTTGCACCCTGCGGATATCGATTCTTCGGACGGCCATAACTGTTGGCTCGTTTAGAGCTACTGGAGCCATAACCAGTCAAAACGAAGCTCTCTGTGAGTTCTACAGCTATGACCGCTTTCATCCATCAATGGATTGTTTCATACACAAAAAAAGGCTATCCGAACCTCAATCAGGGCTCCGAAGTTTTTTTGCCTTCTTTTTTTCGTCAAGTGAATTTTTACGTTGAAACGGGATCACCGTGGCTGGTCTTTGATTTACCATACCTGGAGTGTGGTGCACCATGGTACTGTTCCATTTCAAATCCATGCACCCATTTCTAAAAGTCGCACGGCCCTGTTTCGGCATTTGGACTGATGTTGCACCTTGCACCGCAGATGTTGCACCCTGCGGATATCGATTCCTCGGACGGCCATAACTGTTTGCTCGTTTAGAGTTACGGGAGCCATAACCAGTCAAAACGAAGCTTTTTGTGAGTTCTACGGCTTTGACTACTTTCAGCCGTAAATGGATTGTTTCATACCCAAAAAAGGCTATCCGAACCTCAATCGGGGCTTTGAAGTTTTTTAGCCTTCTTTTTTTACGTCAAATGAATTTTTACGTTAAAACGGGATCAACATGGTTGGTCTTCGATTTACCATCCCTGGAGAGTGGTGGGCCATGGTACTGTTCCATTTCAAATCCATGCATCCATTTCTAAAAGGCGCACGGCGCTGTTTCGGCATTTTGGACGGATGTTGCACCTTGCACTGCAGATGTTGCACCCAGCGGATATTGATTCTTCGGATAACCATAACTATTGGCTCGTTTAGAGCTACGGGAGCCATAACCAGTCAAAAAGAGGCTCTCTGTTAGTTCTACGGCTTTTACCGCTTGCAGCTGTCAATGGATTGTTTCATACCCAAAAAAGGCTATCCGAACCTCAATCGCGGCTCTGAAGTTTTTTAGCCTTCTTTTTTTCATCAAGTGAATTTTTACGTTGAAACGGGATCACCGTGGCTGGTCTTCGATTTACCATCCCTGGAGAGTGGTGCACCATGGTACTTTTCCATTTCAAATCCATGCACCCATTTCTAAAAGACGCACGACCCTGTTTCGGCATTATGGACGGATGTTGCACCTTGCACCGCAGATGTTGCACCCTGCGGATATCGATTCCTCGGACGGCCATAACAGTTGGCTCGTTTAGAGTTATAGGAGCCATAAACAGTCAAAACGAAGCTCTCTGTGAGTTCTACGGCTTTGACCGCTTTCAACCGTCAATGGATTATTTCATACCCAAAAAAGGCTATCCGAACCTCAATCGGGGCTTTGAAGTTTTTTAGCCTTCTTTTTTTACGTCAAATGAATTTTTACGTTAAAACGGGATCACCATGGCTGGTCTTCGATTTACCATCCCTAGAGATTGGTGCACTATGGTACCTTTTCATTTCAAATCCATGCAGCCATTTCTAAATGTCGTACGGCCCTGTTTCGGTATTTTGGACGGATGTTGCACCTTGCACCGCAGAAGTTGCACCCTGCGGATATCGATTCTTGGGACGACCATAATTGTTGGCTCGTTTAGCGTTACGGGAGCCATAACCAGTCAAAATGAAGCTCTCTGTGAGTTCTACGGCTTTGAATGCATTCAGCCGTCAATGGATTGTTTCATACCCAAAAAAGGCTATCCGAACCTCAATCGGGCTCTGTAGATTTTTAGCCTTCTTTTTTTACGTCAACCGAATTTTTACGTTAAAACAGGATCACCGTGGCTGGTCTTCGATTTACCATGTCTGGAGAGTGGTGCACCATGGTACTGTTCCATTTCAAATCCATGCTCCCATTTCTAAAAGTCACACGGCGCTGTTTCGGCATTTTGGACGGATGTTGCACCTTGCACCGCAGATGTTGCACCCTGCGGATATCGATTCTTCGAACGACCATAACTGTTGGCACGTTTAGAGTTACGAGAGCCATAACTATTCAAAACGAGGCTCTCTGTGATTTCTACAGCTTTTACTGCTTTCAGCCGTCAATGGATTGTTTCATACCCAAAAAAGGCTATCCGAACCTCAATCAGGGCTCTGAAGTTTTTTTGCCTTTTTTTTTGTCAAGTGAATTTTTACGTTAAAACGGGAACACCGTGGCTGATCTTCGATTTACCATCCCTGGAGAGTGGTGTACCATGGTACTGTTCCATTTCAAATCCATACACCCATTTCTAAAAGTCGCACGGCCCTGTTTTGGCATTATGGACGGATGTTGCACCTTGTACCGCAGATGTTGCACCCTGCGAATATCGACTACTCGGACGACCATAACTGTTGGCTCGTTTAGAGTTACGGGAGTCATAACCAGTCAAAACGAAGCTCTATGTGAGTTCTACGGCTTTGACCGCTTTCAGCCGTCAATGGATTGTTTCATACCCAGAAAAGGCTATCCGAACCTCAATCGGGGCTTTGAAGTTTTTTAGCCTTCTTTTTTTAGTCAAGTGAATTTTCATGTTAAAACGGGATCACCGTGGCTGGTATTCGATTTACCATCCCTGGAGAGTGGTGCACCATGGTACTGTTCCATTTCAAATCCATGCACCCATTTCTAAAAGTCGTACGGCCCTGTTTCGGCATTTTGGACGGATGGTGCACCTAGCACTGCAGATGTTCCACCCCGCGTATATCGATTCTTCGGACGACCATAACTGTTGGCTCGTTTAGAGTTACGGGTGCCATAACCAGTCAAAACGAAGCTCTCTGTGAGTTCTATGGCTTTGACCGCTTTCAACCGTCAATGGATTGTTTCATACCCAAAAAAGGATATCCGAACCTCAATCGGGGCTCTAAATTTTTTAGCCTCTTTTTTTCATCAATTGAATTTTTACGTTAAAACGGGATCACCGTGGCTGGTCTTTGATTTACCATCCCTGGAGAGTGGTGCACCATGGTACTGTTCCATTTCAAATCCATGCACCCATTTCTAAAAGTCGCACGGCGCTGTTTCGTAATTTTGGACGGATGTTGCACCTTGAACCGCAGATGTTGCACCCTGCGGATATCGATTCTTCGGACGACCATAACTATTGGCTCGTTCAGAGTTACGGGAGCCATAACCAGTCAAAACGATGCTCTCTGTGAGTTCTACGGCTATGACCGCTTTCAGCCATCAATGGATTATTTCATACACAAAAAAGGCTATCCGAACCTCAATTAGGGATCTGAAGTTTTTTAGCCTTCTTTTTTTCGTCAAGTGAATTTTTACGTTAAAACAGGATCACCGTGGCTGGTCTTTGATTTACCATACCTGGAGGGTGGTGCACCATGGTACTGTTCCATTTCAAATCCATGCACCCATTTCTAAAAGTCGCACGGCCCTGTTTCGGCATTTGGACGGATGTTGCACCTTGCACCGCAGATGTTGCACCCTACGGATATCGATTCCTCGGACGGCCATAACTATTGGCTAGTTTAGAGTTACGGGAGCCATAACCAGTCAAAACGAAGCTATCTGTGAGTTCTACGGCTTTGACTGCTTTCAACCGTCAATGGATTGTTTCATACCCAAAAAAGGCTATCCGAACCTCAATCGGGGCTCTGAAGTTTTTTAGCCTTCTTTTTTTACGTCAAATGAATTTTTACGTTAAAACGGGATCAATATGGTTGGTCTTCGATTTACCATCCCTAGAGAGTGGTGGGCTATGGTACTGTTCCATTTCAAATCCATGCACCCATTTCTAAAAGACGCACGACGCTGTTTCAGCATTTTGGATGGATGTTGCACCTTGCACTGCAGATGTTGCACCCAGCGGATATTGATTCTTCGGACGACCATAACTATTGGCTCGTTTAGAGCTACGGGAGCCATAACCAGTCAAAACGAGGCTCTGTGTGAGTTCTACGGCTTTTACCGCTTGCAGCTGTCAATGGATTGTTTCATACCCAAAAAAGGCTATCCGAACCTCAATCGGGGCTCTGAAGTTTTTTAGGCTTCTTTTTTTCGTCAAGTGAATTTTTACGTTGAAACGGGATCACCGTGGCTGGTCTTCGATTTACCATCCCTGGAGAGTGGTGCACCATGGTATTGTTCCATTTCAAATCCAAGCACCCATTTCTTAAAGACGCGCGGCTCTGTTTCGGCATTATGGACGGATGTTGCACCTTGCACCGCAGATGTTGCACCCTGCGGATATCGATTCCTCGGACGGCCATAACAGTTGGCTCGTTTAGAGTTATGGGGGCCATAACCAGTCAAAACGAAGCTTTCTGTGAGTTCTACGGCTTTGACCTCTTTCAGCCATCAATCGATTGTTTCATGCCCAAAAAAGGCTATCCGAACCTCAATCGGGGCATTGAAGTTTTTTAGCCTTCTTTTTTTACGTCAAATGAATTTTTACGTTAAAACGGGATCACCATGGCTGGTCTTCGATTTACCATCCCTGGAGATTGGTGCACTATGGTACCTTTCCATTTCAAATCCATGCAGCCATTTCTAAAAGTCGTACGGCCCTGTTTCGGTATTTTGGACGGATGTTGCACCTTGCACCGCAGATGTTGCACCCTGCGGATATCGATTCTTGGGACGACCATAATTGTTGGCTCGTTTAGAGTAACGGGAGCCATAACCAATCAAAATGAAGCTATCTGTGAGTTCTACGGCTTTGACCGCATTCAGCCGTCAATGGATTGTTTCTTACCCAAAAAAGGCTATCCGAACATCAATCGGGCTCTGTAGTTTTTTAGCCTTCTTTTTTTACGTCAACCGAATTTTTACGTTAAAACGGGATCACCAGGGTACTGTTCCAATTCAAATCCATGCACCCATTTTTAAAAGTCACACGGCGCTGTTTCGGCATTTTGGACGGATGTTGCACCTTGCACCGCAAATGTTGCACCCTGCGGATATCGATTCTTCGTTCGGCCATAACTGTTGGCACGTTTAGAGTTACGAGAGCCATAACTAGTCAAAAGGAGGCTCTTTGTGAGTTCTACAGCTTTTACCGCTTTCAGCCGTCAATGGATTGTTTCATACCCAAAAAAGGCTATCCGAACCTCAATCGGGGCTCTGAAGTTTTTTAGCCTTCTTTTTTTCGTCAAGTGAATTTTTACGTTAAAACAGGATCACCATGGCTGGTCTTCGATTTACCATCCCTGTAGAGTGTTGCACCATGGTACCGTTGTATTTTAAATCCATGCACCCATTTCTAAAAGTCGCACGACCCTGTTTCGGCATTTTGGACGGATGTTGCACCTTGCAACGCAGATGTTGCACCCTGCGGATATCGATTCCTCGTACGGCTATAACTGTTGGCTCGTTTAGAGTTACGGGAGCCATAACTAGTCAAAACGAAGCTCTCTGTGAGTTCTACGGCTTTGACAACTTTGAGCCATTAATGGATTATTTCATACCCAAAAAGGCTATCCGAACCTCAATCGGGACTCTAAAGTTTTTTAGCCCTCTTTTTTTCGTCAAGTGAATTTTTACGTTAAAACGGGATCACCGTGGCTGGTCTTCGATTTACCATCCTTGGAGAGTGGTGCACCATGGTACTGTTCCATTTCAAATCCATGCACCCATTTCTAAAAGTCGCACGGCGCTGTTTCGTAATTTTGGACGGATGTTGCACCTTGCACCGCAGATGTTGCACCTGCGGATATCGATTCTTCGGACGGCTATAACTGTTGGCTCGTTTAGGGTTACGGGAGCCATAACAGTCAAAACGAAGCTCTCTATGAGTTCTACGGCTTTGACCACTTTCAGCCGTCAATGGATTGTTTCATACCCAAAAAAGGATATCCGAACCTCAATTAGGGCTCTGAAGTTTTTTTGCCTTCTTTTTTTTGTCAAGTGAATTTTTACGTTAAAACAGGAACACCATGGCTGGTCTTCGATTTACCATCCCTGGAGAGTGGTGCACCATGGTACTGTTCCATTTCAAATCCATACACCCATTTCTAAAAGTCGCACGGCCCTGTTTTGGCATTATGGACGGATGTTGCACCTTGTACCGCAGATGTTGCACCCTACGAATATCGACTACTTGGACGACCATAACCGTTGGCTCGTTTAGAGTTACGGGTGCCATAACCAGTCAAAACGAAGCTCTTTGTGAGTTCTACGGCTTTGACTGCATTCAGCCGTCAATGGATTGTTTCATACCCAAAAAAGGCTATCCGAACCTCAATCGGGGCTCTGAAGTTTTTTAGCCTTCTTTTTTTACGTCAAATGAATTTTTACGTTAAAACGGGATCACCATGGCTGGTCTTGGATTTACCATCCCTGGAGAGTGGTGCCCCATGGTACTGTTCCATTTCAAATCCATGGACCCATTTCTATAAGTCGCACGGCGCTGTTTCGGCATTTTGGACGGATGTTGCACATTGCACCGCAGATGTTGCACCCTACGGATATCGATTCTTCGGACGACCATAACTGTTGGCTCGTTTAGAGTTACGGGTGCCATAACCAGTCAAAACGAGGCACTCTGTGAGTTCTACAGCTTTTACCGCTTTCAGCCGTCAATGGATTGTTTCATACCCAAAAAAGTCTATCCGAACCTCAATCGGGGCTATGAAGTTTTTTAGCCTTCTTTTTTTCGTCAAGTGAATTTTTACGTTAAAACGGGATCACTTTGGATGGTCTTCGATTTACCATCCCTGGAGAGTGGTGCACCATGGTACTATTCCATTTCAAATCCATGCACCCATTTCTAAAAGTCGCACGGCCCTGTTTCGGCATTATGGATGGATGTTGCACCTTGCACCGCAGATGTTGCACCTTGCGGATATCGATTCCTTGGACGGCCATAACTGTTGGCTCGTTTAGAGTTTCGGGAGCCATAACCAGTCAAAACAAAGCTCTCTGTGAGTTCTACGGCTTTGACCGCTTTTAGCCATCAATGGATTGTTTCATACCCAAAAAAGGCTATCTGAACCTCAATCGGGGCTCTGAAGTTTTTTAGCCTTCTTTTTTTATGTCAAATGAATTTTTACGTTAAAACGGGATCACCATGGCTGGACTTCGATTTACCATCCCTGGAGAGTGGTGCGCCATGGTACTGTTCCATTTCAAATCCATGCATCCATTTCTAAAAGTCGCACGGTGTTGTTTCGGCATTTTGGACGGATGTTGAACCTTGCACCGCAGATGTTGCACCCTGCGGATATCGATTCTTCGGATGGCCATAACTGTTGGCTCGTTTAGAGTTACGGGAGCCATAACAAGTCAAAAGGAAGCCCTCTGTGATTTCTACAGCTTTGAGCGCTTTCATCCGTCAATGGATTGTTTCATACCCAAAAAAGGCTATTCGAACCTCAATCGGAGCTGTGTTGTTTTTTAGCCTTCTTTTTTTTCGTCAAGTGAATTTTTTCGTTAAAACGGGATCACCGTGGCTGGTCTTCGATTTACCATCCATGGAGAGTGGTGCACTATGGTACTGTTTCATTTCAAATCCATGCACCCATTTCTAAAAGTCGCACGGCCCTGTTTTGGCATTATGGACGGATGTTACACCTTGCACCGCAGATGTTGCACCCTGCGGATATCGATTCCTCGGACGGCCATAACTGTTGGCTCGTTTAGAGTTATGGGAGTCATAACCAGTCAAAACGAAGCTCTCTGTGAGTTCTACGGCTTTGATCGCTTTCAGCCGTCAATGGATTGTTTCATACCCAAAAAAGGCTATCCGAACCTCAATCGGGGCTCTGATGTTTTTTAGCCTTCTTTTTTTACGTCAAATGAATTTTTACGTTAAAACGGGATCACCATGGCTGGTCTTCGATTTACTATCCCTGGAGAGTGGTGCGCCATGGTACTGTTCCATTTCAAATCCATGCACCCATTTCTAAAAGTCGCATGGCGCTGTTTCGGCATTTTGGATGGATGTTGCACCTTGCACCGCAGATGTTGCACCCTGCGGATATCGATTCTTCGGACGGCCATAACTGTTGGCTCGTTTAGAGTTACGGGAGCCATAACCAGTCAAAAGGAAGCTCTCTGTAAGTTCTACGCCTTTGACCGCTTTCATCCGTCAATGGATTGTTTCATACCCAAAAAAGGCTATTCGAATCTCAATCAGGGCTCTGAAGTTTTTTAGCCTTCTTTTTTTACGTCAACTGAATTTTAACGTTAAAACGAGATCACCGTGGCTGGTCTTCGATTTTCCATCTCTAGAGAGTGGTGCACCATGGTACTGTTCCATTTCAAATCCATGCATCCATTTCTAAAAGTCACACGGCGCTGTTTCGGCATTTTGGACGGATGTTGCACCTTGCACCGCAAATGTTGCACCCTACGGATATCGATTCCTTGGACGGCCATAACTGTTGGCTCGTTTAGAGTTACAGGAGGCATAACTAGTCAAAACGAAGCTCTCTGTGAGTTCTACGGCTTTGATCGCTTTCAGTCATCAATGGATTGTTTCATACCCGAAAAAGGCTATCTGAACCTCAATCGGGGCTCTGAAGTTTTTTAGCCTTCTTTTTTTACGTCAAATGAATTTTTACGTTAAAACGGGATCAACATGGTTGGTCTTCGATTTACCATCCCTGGAGAGTGGTGGGCCATGGTACTGTTCCATTTCCAATCCATGCACCCATTTCTAAAAGACGCACGACGCTATTTCGGCATTTTGGATGGATGTTGCACCTTGCACTGCAGATGTTGCACCCAGCGGATATTGATTCTTCGGACGACCATAACTATTGGCTCGTTTAGAGCTACGGGAGCCATAACCAGTCAAAACGAGGCTCTCTGTGAGTTCTATGGCTTTTACCGCTTGCAGCAGTCAATGGATTGTTTCATACCCAAAAAAGGCTATTTGAACCTCAATCGGGGCTCTGAAGTTTTTTAGCCTTCTTTTTTTCGTCAAGTGAATTTTTATGTTGAAATGGGATCACCGTGGCTGGTCTTCGATTTACCATGCTGGTCTTCGATTTACCATCCCTGGAGAGTGGTGCACCATGGTACTATTCCATTTCAAATCCATGCACCCATTTCTAAAAGACGCACGGCCCTGTTTCGGCATTATGGACGAATGTTGCACCTTGCACCGCAGATGTTGCACCCGGGGGATATCGATTCCTCGGACGGCCATAACAGTTGGCTCGTTTAGAGTTATGGGAGCCATAACCAATCAAAACGAAGCTCTCTGTGAGTTCTACGGCTTTGACCGATTTCAACCGTCAATGGATTGTTTCATACCCAAAAAAGGCTATCCGAACCTCAATCGGGGCTTTGAAGTTTTTTAGCCTTCTTTTTTTACGTCAAATGAATTTTTACGTTAAAACGGGATCACCATGGCTGGTCTTCGATTTACCATCCCTGGAGAGTGGTGCGCCATGGTACTGTTCCATTTCAAATCCATGCACCCATTTCTAAAAGTCGCACGGCGCTGTTTCGGCATTTTGGACGGATGTTGCACCTTGCACCGCAGATGTTGCACCCTACGGATATCGATTCTTCGGACGGCCATAACTGTTGGCTCGTTTAGAGTTACGAGAGCCATAACCAGTCAAAACGAAGTTCTCTGTGAGTTCTACGGCTTTTACCGCTTTCAGCCGTCAATGGATTGTTTCATACCCAAAAAAGGCTATCCGAACCTCAATCGGGGCTCTGAAATTTTTTAGCCTTCTTTTTTTACGTCAGGTGAATTTTAACGTTAAAACGGGATCACCGTCGCTGATCTTCGATTTACCATCCGTGGAGAGTGGTGCACCATGGTACTGTTCCATTTCAAATCCATGCACCCATTTCTAAAAGTCACACGGCGCTGTTTCGACATTTTGGACGGATGTAGCACCTTGCACCGCAAATGTTGCACCTTACGGATATCGATTCCTCGGACGGCCATAACTGTTGGCTCGTTTAGAGTTACGGGAGCCATAACCAGTCAAAACGAGGCTCTCTGTGAGTTCTAAGGCTTTGACCGCTTCCAACCATCAATGGATTGTTTCATACCCAAAAAAGGCTATCCGAACCTCAATCGGGGCTCTGAAGTTTTTTAGCCTTCTTTTTTTCGTCAAGTGAATTTTTACGTTAAAACGGGATCACCTTGGCTGGTCTTCGATTTACCATCCCTGGAGAGTGTTGCACCATGGTGCCGTTCCATTTTAAATCCATGCACCCATTTCTAAAAGTCATACAACCTTGTTTTGGCATTTTGGACGGCCATAACTGTTGGCTCGTTTAGAGTTATGGGAGCCAAAACTAGTCAAAATGAAGTTCTCTGTGAGTTCTATGGCTTTGATCGCTTTCAGCCAATGGATTGTTTCAATGAATAGAGCGCTATATATCAAATTGATATGGAAAGTAATCAATTTGGAAGGTATTTGGGCGGTTTTTATGCATTGTAAATATATAGGGCTTAAATGTTTCTGGGATATTAACCAGCGTTCGGATGACTCGGGAGTGTGGAAATTCATTTTAAAGAATAGACATGAAGCCTTGAATTGCCTTTCCCTTAACATTGTAGACGGAAAATCTACTTCGTTATGGTATGATCCATGGTTAAATGGGAGTTCTATTATGGAACACACTGGAAGGGACACAACTTTTAGAACAGGTACAGAAAATTTGTTGCTCAGTAAGATTTTAAGAAATGGTGAGTGGAAGTGGGATTTGTATAGTTTTTTATTTCAAATTCATACAGAAATTGAAGGTGTCATGATTCACAAAAATAAGGAGAGGGATTTCTGGTCCTGGAAGTGTTCTAAGGATGGTTATATCAGTTTAAAAAAGTTTGGAACTCGGTTCGACCAAGGTTTGAAATTAAGTATTGGGCGTCTATGGTCTGGAATAAAATTCACGTTCCTAAAATGGCGGTATGCCTTTTTAAAGCCATAAATGATTTTCTTTTGACTAAAGAAAGATTAATTCAGAAGCAGATAGTGGTGGATCATAATTGTGTATTCTGTAATAGTCAAATTGAAAATATAGACCATCTATTTTTTCAATGCGATTTTACAGGAAATATTTGGCTTTGGAGCTGTAAAAAAATTTTCATAACGCCGAAGAGTTTATTTTCTTTTACTTTGAAGGAGGATTTACAGAAAATTGTTTCTATCTCTAGCTCAAAAAATCTCAATTCAGATTTGTTTCAACTTTCACTTTCAGTTTGCGTCTGGCACATTTGGAAAGAAAGAAATGAAAGGATTTTCCAGAAACATTTTACTGATAGGTCGAAGATTTGTTTAAAATTTTTCCAGACAAATGATATCAGAATGGCAAAATCAAAACATTTCAAGAACATCACTGGCATGAATACAGATATAGCATTGAAATGGGGATTTACCTCCCAACGCAGAATTGGGGATTCATCAGCTTTATCATAAGTTCTGTTCTCCTGCCATATTTCTGTTCCTATGTCGTCTGGCTTCAGGTTTCGGGTACCTGTATAACTTACAATGTTTTCTCTCTCCCTCTCTCTTAATTACATTATAATTTTCTCTCATATATATCTATTAAATTAGCATATAAGTATATAGATCTGCAGGTGGCTCAGAGAGGTTATGATCTCGTCCTGGACAAATAAGACTTTGCTTCAGTATGAGGTCAGATTAGAAGATTCAAAGGAAACTAACTTAAATGAGGACAAAAGAAGCAGTATCTAGGGTTATTAAACACTTATCTTGTTCAAGTGACGTCTTGAGGAAGAGTTGTTATTTCTATTGTCTTGTAAGAAGCTCAGATCTGTTTTGTGAAGCTCAGATATGAATTTGAGCATCAGGGAATGTTGTAGGTTGCTATGAAGCTTTTGTATCCCTGTCCTGGTCTCAAAATCAGCTTCAGTCTGCAGTCATGAGAACTAAACAGAAGATAATTTCAGATATTATACTTACTTCGTGGTTTATGGATGGATTGTAGATCTCCCTGTCTCGTTAGTTGTTTCTCTATAAGTGGTTGCTGCTGTTCTTCTCTTCGAATGAAAAGGAAGAAGTTTGTTCCTTGATGGCCGCCATTTTCGTTCTTTTCAGTTTGATTCGTTCTGAGAAGAGTTATGAAGTAATTGAATAGGTCGTATTGCCTTCTTTGTTAGTGAGAAGTGTCTCGAACTATCTAGAGGCTTTCTGTTTTATTGGGCTTTGGGTTGTTTTAAGTTGTTCGGGCCTATCTTGTTTTATCTTATAGTCGAGTTAACTTTGTCTTAGGGCCTGCATTTGGCTTTTGTATTTTGTTTGTTGGACTTGGTTTATAGTTTTAATAGAAAAGTTTGAACCCTTTTTCAAAAAAAAAAGGCTATCCGAACCTCAATTGGGGCTCTGAAGTTTTTTAGCCTTCTTTTTTTACGTCAACTGAATTTTTACGTTAAAACGGGATCACTGTGGCTGGTATTCGATTTACCATCCCTGGAGAGTGGTGCACCATGGTACTGTTCCATTTCAAATCCATGCACCCATTTCTAAAAGTCGCACGGCCCTGTTTCGGCATTTTGGACTGATGTTGCACCTTGCACCGCAGATGTTGCACCCTACATATATCGATTTTTCGGACGGCCATAACTGTTGGCTCGTTTAGAGTTACGTGTGCCATAACCAGTCAAAACGAGGCTCTCTGTGAGTTCTACGGCTTTGACCGCTTTCAGCCGTCAATGGATTGTTTCATACCGAAAAAAGGCTATCCGAACCTCAATCGGGGCTCTGAAGTTTTTTAGCCTTCTTTTTTTTCGTCAAGTGAATTTTTACGTTAAAACGGGATTACCGTGGCTGGTCTTCGATTTACCATCCCTGGAGAGTGTTGCACCATGGTTCCATTCCATTTCAAATCCATGCACCCATTTCTAAAAGTCGCACAGCGCTGTTTCGTAATTTTGGACGGATGTTGCACCTTGCACCGCAGATGTTGCACCCTGGGGATATCAATTTTTCGGACGGCCATAACTGTTGGCTCGTTTAGAGTTACTGGAGCCATAACCAGTCAAAACGAGGCTCTCTGTGAGTCCTATGGTTTTGACCGCTTTCAGCCGTCAATGGATTGTTTCATACCCAAAAAAGGCTATCTGAACGTCAATCGGGGCTCTGAAGTTTTTTAGCCTTCTTTTTTTCGTCAAGTGAATTTTTACGTTAAAACGAGATCACCGTGGCTGTTCTTCGATTTACCATCCCTGGAGAGTGTTGCACCATGGTACCATTCCATTTTAAATCCATGCACCCATTTCTAAAAGTCGCACGGCCCTATATCGGCATTTTGGACGGATGTTGCACCTTGTAACGCAGATGTTGCACCTTGCGGATATCGATTCCTCGGACGGCCATAACTGTTGGCTCGTTTAGAGTTACGGGAGCCATAACTAGTCAAAACGAAGCTCTCTGTGAGTTCTACGGCTTTGACCGCTTTCAGCCGTCAATGGATTGTTTCATACCCAAAAAAGGCTATTCTAACCTCAATCGGGGCTATGAAGTTTTTTAGCCTTCTTTTTTTACGTCAAATAAATTTTTACGTTAAAACGGGTTCACCATGGCTGGTCATCGATTTACCATCCTTGGAGAGTGGTGTGCCATGGTACTGTTCCATTTCAAATCCATGCACCCATTTCTAAAAGTCGCACGGCGCTGTTTCGGCATTTTGGACGGATGTTGCACCTTGCACCGCAAATGTTGCACCCTGCGGATATCGATTCTTCGGACGGCCATAACTGTTGGCTCGTTTAGAGTTACGGGAGCCATAACCAGTCAAAACGAGGCTCTCTGTGAGTTCTACGGCTTTTACCGCTTTCAGCCGTCAATGGATTGTTTCATACCCAAAAAAGGCTATCCGAACCTCAATCGGAGCTCTGAAGTTGTTTAGCCTTCTTTTTTTCATCAAGTGAATTTTTACGTTAAAACGGGATCACCGTGGCTGGTCTTCGATTTACCATCAATGGAGATTGTTGCACCATGGTTCCGTTCCAGTTCAAATCCATGCACCCATTTCCAAAAGTCGCACGGCGCTGTTTCGTAATTTTGGACGGATGTTGCACCTTACAACACAGATGTTGCACCCTGCGGATATCGATTTTTCGGACGGCCATAACTGTTGGCTCGTTTAGAGTTACTGGAGCCATAACCAGTCAAAACGAAGCTCTCTATGAGTTATACGGCTTTGACCGCTATTAGCCATCAATGGATTGTTTCATACACAAAAAAGGCTATCCGAACCTCAATCAGGGCTCTGAAGTTTTTTAGGCTTCTTTTTCTCGTCAAGTGAATTTTTACGTTAAAACGAGATCACCGTGGCTGGTATTCGATTTACCATCCCTAGAGAGTGGTGCACCATGGTACTGTTCCATTTCAAATCGATGCACCCATTTCTAAAAGTCGCACGGCACTGTTTCGGCATTATGGACGGATGTTGCACATTGCACCGCAGATGTTGCACCCTGCGGATATCGATTCCTCAGACGGCCATAATAGTTGGCTCGTTTAGAGTTATGGGAGCCATAACCAATCAAAACGAAGCTCTCTGTGAGTTCTACGGCTTTGACCGATTTCAGCCGTCAATGGATTGTTTCATACCCAAAAAAGGCTATCCGAACCTCAATCGGGGCTTTGAAGTTTTTTAGCCTTCTTTTTTTACGTCAAATGAATTTTTACGTTAAAACGGGATCACCATGGCTGGTCTTCGATTTACCATCCCTGGAGAGTGGTGCGCCATGGTACTGTTCCATTTCAAATTCATGCACCCATTTCTAAAAGTCGCACGGCGCTGTTTCGGCATTTTGGACGGATGTTGCTCCTTGCACCTCAGATGTTGCACCCTGCATATATCGATTCTTCGGACGGCCATAACCAGTCAAAACGAGGCTCTCTGTGAGTTCTACGGCTTTGACCGCTTTCAGCCATCAATGGATTGTTTCATACACAAAAAAGGCTATCCGAACCTCAATCAGGGCTCTGAAGTTTTTTAGGCTTCTTTTTCTCGTCAAGTGAATTTTTACGTTAAAACGAGATCACCGTGGCTGGTATTCGATTTACCATCCCTAGAGAGTGGTGCACCATGGTACTGTTCCATTTCAAATCGATGCACCCATTTCTAAAAGTCGCACGGCCCTGTTTCGGCATTATGGACGGATGTTGCACATTGCACCGCAGATGTTGCACCCTGCGGATATCGATTCCTCAGACGGCCATTACAGTTGGCTCGTTTAGAGTTATGGGAGCCATAACCAATCAAAACGAAGCTCTCTGTGAGTTCTACGGCTTTGACCGATTTCAGCCGTCAATGGATTGTTTCATACCCAAAAAAGGCTATCCGAACCTCAATCGGGGCTTTGAAGTTTTTTAGCCTTCTTTTTTTACGTCAAATGAATTTTTACGTTAAAACGGGATCACCATGGCTGGTCTTCGATTTACCATCCCTGGAGAGTGGTGCGCCATGGTACTGTTCCATTTCAAATCCATGCACCCATTTCTAAAAGTCGCACGGCGCTGTTTCGGCATTTTGGACGGATGTTGCTCCTTGCACCTCAGATGTTGCACCCTGCATATATCGATTCTTCGGACGGCCATAACCAGTCAAAACGAGGCTCTCTGTGAGTTCTACGGCTTTTACCGCGTTCAGCCATCAATGGATTGTTTCATACCCAAAAAAGGCTATCCGAACCTCGAATCGGAGCTCTGAAGTGTTTTAGCCTTCTTTTTTTCGTCAAGTGAATTTTTACGTTAAAACGGGATAACCGTGGCTAATCTTCGATTTACCATCCCTGGAGAGTGGTGCACCATGGTACTGTTCCATTTCAAATCCATGCACCCATTTCTAAAAGTCGCACGGCCCTATTTCGGCATTATGGACGGATGTTGCACCTTGCACCGGAGATGTTTCACCATACGGATATCGATTCCTCGGACAGCCATAACTGTTGGCTCGTTTAGAGTTACGGGAGCCATAACCATTCAAAACGAAGCACTTTGTTAGTTCTACGGCTTTGACTGCTTTCAGCCGTCAATGGATTGTTTCATACCCAAAAAAGGCTATTCGAACCTCAATCGGGGCTCTGAAGTTTTTTAGCCTTCTTTTTTTACGTCAAATGAATTTTTACGTTGAAACAGGATCACCGTGGCTGGTCTTCGATTTACCATCCCTGGAGAGTGGTGCGCCATGGTACTATTCCATTTCAAATCCATGCAACCATTTCTAAAAGTTGCACGACGCTGTTTCGGCATTTTGGACGGGTGTTGCACCTTGCACCGCAGATGTTGCACCCTGCGGATATCGATTCTTCGGACGACCATAACTGTTGGCTCGTTTAGAGTTACGGGAGCCATAACCAGTCAAAATGAAGCTCTCTGTGAGTTCTACGGCTTTGACCGCTTTCAGCCGTCAACGGATTGTTTCATACCCAAAAAGGCTATCCGAACCTCAATCGGGGCTCTGAAGTTTTTTAGCCTTCTTTTTTTATGTCAACAGAATTTTAACGTTAAAACTGGATCACCGTGGCTGGTCTTCGATTTACCATCTCTGGAGAGTGGTGCACCATGGTACTGTTCCATTTCAAATCCATGCATCCATTTCTAAAAGTCACATGGCGTTGTTTCGGCATTTTGGACGGATGTTGCACCTTGCACCGCAAATATTGCACCCGGCGGATATCGATTCTTCGGACGGCCATAACTGTTGGCTCGTTTAGAGTTACTGGAGCCATAACCAGTCAAAACGAGGCTCTCTATGAGTCCAATGGCTTTGACCGCTTTCAACCGTCAATGGATTGTTTCATACCCAAAAAAGGCTATCCGAACGTCAATCGGGGCTCTGAAGTTTTTTAGCCTTCTTTTTTTCGTCAAGTGAATTTTTATGTTAAAACAAGATCACCGTGGCTGTTCTTCGATTTACCATCCCTGGAGAGTGTTGCACCATGGTACCGTTCCATTTTATATCCATGCACCCATTTCTAAAAGTCGCACGGCCCTATTTCGGCATTTTGGACGGATGTTGCACCTTGCAATGCAGATGTTGCACACTGCGGATATCGATTCCTCGGACAGCCATAACTGTTGGCTCGTTTAGAGTTACGGGAGCCATAACTAGTCAAAACGAAGCTCTCTGTGAGTTCTACGGCTTTGACTGATTTCAGCCGCCAATGGATTGTTTCATACCCAAAAAAGGCAATCCGAACCTCAATCGGGGCTTTGAATTTTTTTAGCCTTCTTTTTTTCGTCAAGTGATTTTTTACGTTAAAAAGGGATCACCGTGGCTTGTATTCGATTTTCCATTCCTGGAGAGTGGTGCACAATGGTACTGTTCCATTTCAAATCCATGCACCCATTTCTAAAAGTCGCACGTCCCTGTTTCGGCATTTTGGATGGATGTTGCACCTTGCCCCGTAGATTTTGCACCCCGCTATATCGATTCTTCGGACGGCCATAACTGTTGGCTTGTTTAGAGTTAGGGGTGCCATAACCAGTCAAAACGAAGAACTCTCTGAGTTCTATGGCTTTGACCGCTTTCAGACGTCAATGGATTGTTTCGTACCCAAAAAAGACTATCCGAACTTCAATCGGGGCTCTAAAGTTTTTATCCCCTCTTTTTTTCGTCAAGTGAATTTTTACTTTAAAATGGGATCACCGAGGCTGGTCTTCGATATACCATCCCTGGAGAGTGGTGCACCATGGTACTGTTCCATTTCAAATCCTTGCACCCATTTCTAAAAGTCGCACGGTGCTGTTTCATAATTTTGGACGGATGTTGCACCTTGCACCGCAGATGTTGCACCCTGCAGTTATCGATTCTTCGGACGGCCATAACTGTTGGCTCGTTTAGAGTTACGGGAGCCATAACCAGTCCAAACGAAGCTCTCTGTGAGTTCTATGGCTTTGCCTTTGACTGCTTTCAGCCGTTAATGGATTGTTTCATACACAAAAAAGGCTATCCGAACCTCAATCAGGGCTCTGAAGTTTTTTAGCCTTCTTTTTTTCGTCAAGTGAATTTTTACGTTAAAACGGGATCAGCGTGGCTGGACTTCGATTTACCATCCCTGGAGAGTGGTGCACCACGGTACTGTTCCATTTCAAATCCATGCACCCATTTCTAAAAGTCGCACGACCCTGTTTCGGCATTATGGACGGATGTTGCACCTTGCACCGCAGATGTTGCACCCTGCGGATATCGATTCCTCGGACGGCCATAATTGTTGGCGTATTTAGAGTTACGGGAGCCATAACCAGTCAAAACGAAGCTCTCTGTGAGTTCTACGGATTTGACCGCTTTCAGCCGTCAATGGATTGTTTCATACCCAAAAAAGGCTATCCGAACCTCAATCGGGGCTCTGAAGTTTTTTAGCCTTCTTTTTTTATGTCAACTGAATTTTAACGTTAAAACAGGATCACCGTGGCTGGTCTTCGATTTACCATCTCTGGAGAGTGGTGCACCATGGTACTGTTCCATTTCAAATCCATGCATCCATTTCTAAAAGTCACATGGCGCAGTTTCAGCATTTTGGACGGATGTTGCACCTTGCACCGCAAATATTGCACCCTACGGATATCGATTCTTCGGACGGCCATAACTGTTGGCTCGTTTAGAGTTACTGGAGCCATAACCAGTCAAAACGAGGCTCTCTGTGAGTCCTATGGCTTTGACCGCTTTCAACCGTCAATGGATTGTTTCATACCCAAAAAAGGCTATCCGAACGTCAATCGGGGCTCTAAAGTTTTTTGGCCTTCTTTTTTTCGTCAAGTGAATTTTTTTGTTAAAACGAGATCACCGTGGATGTTCTTCGATTTACCATCCCTAGAGAGTGTTGCACTATGGTACCGTTCCATTTTAAATCCATGCACCCATTTCTAAAAGTCGCACGGCCCTATTTCGGCATTTTGGACAGATGTTGCACCTTGCAACGTGGATGTTGCACCCTGCGGATATCGATTTCTCGGACGGCCATAACTGTTGGCTCGATTTGAGTTACGGGAGCCATAACTAGTCAAAACGAAGCTCTCTGTGAGTTCTATGGCTTTGACTGCTTTCAGCCGCCAATGGATTGTTTCATACCCAAAAAAGGCTATCCGAACCTCAATCGGGGCTTTGAAGTTTTTTAGCCTTCTTTTTTTCGTCAAGTGAATTTTTACTTTAAAACGGGATCACCGTGGCTTGTATTCGATTTACCATTCCTGGAGAGTGGTGCACAATGGTACTGTTCCATTTCAAATCCATGCACCCATTTCTAAAAGTCGCACGACCCTGTTTCGGCATTTTGGATGGATGTTGCACCTTGCACCGTAGATGTTGCACCCCGCGTATATCGATTCTTCGGACGGCCATAACTGTTGGCTTGTTTAGAGTTAGGGGTGCCATAACCAGTCAAAATGAAGCGCTCTGTGAGTTCTATGGCTTTGACCGCTTTCAGCCGTCAATGGATTGTTTCATACCCAAAAAAGGCTATCCGAACCTCAATCGGGGCTCTAAAGTTTTTTAACCCTCTTTTTTTCGTCAAATGAATTTTTACTTTAAAACGGGATCACCGTGGCTGGTCTTCGATATACCATCCCTGGAGAGTGGTGCACCATGGTACTGTTCCATTTCAAATCCTTGCACCCATTTCTAAAAGTAGCACGGTGCTGTTTCATAATTTTGGACGGATGTTGCACCTTGCACCGCAGATGTTGCACCCTGCGGTTATCGATTTTTCGGACGGCCATAACTATTGGCTCGTTTAGAGTTACGGGAGCCATAACCAGTCAAAACGAAGCTCTGTGTGAGTTCTACGGCTTTGACCGCTTTCAGACGTCAATGGACTGTTTCATACCCAAAAATGGCTATCCGAACCTCAATCGGGGCTTCAAAGTTTTTTAGCCGTCTTTTTTTCGTCAAGTGAATGTTTACGTTAAAACGGGATCACCGAGGCTGGTCTTCGATTTACCATCACTGGAGAGTGTTGCACCATGGTACTGTTCCATTTCAAATCCACGCAAACATTTCTAAAAGTCGCACGACACTGTTTCGGCATTTTGGGCGGATGTTGCACCTTGCACCGCAGATGGTGCACCCTGCGGATATCAATCTTCGGACGGCCATAACTGTTGGCTCGTTTAGAGTTACGGTAGCCATAACCAGTCAAAACGAAGCTCTCTGTGAGTTCTACAACTTTTATCGCTTTCAGCCGTCAATGGATTGTTTCATACCCAAAAAAGGCTATCCGAACCTCAATCGGGGATTTGAAGTTTTTTAGCCTTCTTTTTTTCGTCAAGTGAATTTTTACGTTAAAACGGGATCAGCGTGGCTGGACTTCGATTTACCATCCCTGGAGAGTGGTGCACCACGGTACTGTTCCATTTCAAATCCATGCACCCATTTCTAAAAGTCGCACGGCTCTGTTTCGGCATTTTGGACGGATGTTGCACCTTGCACCGCAGATGTTGCACCCTGCAGATATCGATTCTTCAGACGACCATAGCTGTTGGCTCGTTTAGAGTTATGGGAGCCATAACCAGTCAAAACGAATCACTTTGTGAGTTCTACGGCTTTGACTGCTTTCAGCCGTCAATGGATTGTTTCATACCGAAACAAGGCTATCCGAACCTCAATAAGGGCTTTGATGTTTTTTAGACTTCTTTTTTTACGTCAATTGAATTTTTACGTTAAAACAGGATCACCGTGACTGGTCTTCGATTTACCATCCCTGGAGAGTGGTGCACCATGGTACTATTCCATTTCAAACCCATGCACCCATTTCTAAAAGTCGCACGACGCTGTTTCGGCATTTTGAACGGATGTTGCACCGCAAATGTTGCACCCTGCGGATATCGATTCTTTGGACGGCCATAACTGTTGGCTCGTTTAGGGTTACGGGAGCCATAACCAGTAAAAACGAGGCTCTATATGAGTACTATGGTTTTGACCGCTTTCATCCATTAATGGATTTTTCATACCCAAAAAAGGCTATCCGAACATCAATCGGGGCTCTGAAGTTTTTTAGCCTTCTTTTTTTCGTCAAGTGAATTTTTACGTTAAAACGGGATCACCGTAGCTGGTCTTCGATTTACCATCCCTAGAGAGTGTTGCACCATGGTACTGTTCCATTTAAAATCCATGCACCCATTTCTAAAAGTCCCACGGCCCTATTTCAGCATTTTGGACGGATGTTGCACCATGCACCGTAGATGTTACACCCTGCGGATATCGGTTCCTCGGACGGCCATAACTGTTGGCTCGTTTAGAGTTACGGGAGCCATAACCAGTCAAAACGAAGCTCTGTGTGAGTTCTACGGCTTTGACCGCTTTCAGCCGTCAATGGACTGTTTCATACCCAAAAATGGCTATCCGAACCTCAATCGGGGCTCCGAAATTTTTTAGCCTTCTTTTTTTCGTCAAGTGAATGTTTACGTTAAAACGGGATCACCGAGGCTGGTCTTCGATTTACCATCACTGGAGAGTGGTGCACCATGGTACTGTTCCATTTCAAATCCACGCAAACATTTCTAAAAGTCGCACGACACTGTTTCGGCATTTTGGACGGATGTTGCACCTTGCACCGCAGATGTTGCACCCTGCGGATATCGATTCTTCGAACGGCCATAACTGTTGGCTCGTTTAGAGTTACGGGAGCCATAACCAGTCAAAACGAAGCTCTGTGTGAGTTCTACGGCTTTGACCGCTTTCAGCCGTCAATGGATTGTTTCATACCCAAAAAAGGCTATCCGAACCTCAATCGGGGCTCTGAAGTTTTTTATCCTTCTTTTTTTACGTCAACTGAACTCTTACGTTAAAACGGGATCACCGTGGCTGGTCTTCGATTTACCATACCTGGAGAATGGTGCACCATGGTACTGTTCCATTTCAAATCCATGCACCCATTTCTAAAAGTCACACGGCGTTATTTCGGCATTTTGGACGGATATTGCACCTTGCACCGCAAATGTTGCACCCTGCGTATATCGATTCTTCGGACGGTCATAACTGTTGGCTCGTTTAGAGGTACGGGAGCCATAACCAGTCAAAACGAAGCTCTCTGTGAGTTCTACGGCTTTTACCGCTTTCAGCCGTCAATGGATTGTTTCATACCCAAAAAAGGCTATCCGAACTTCAATCGGGGCTCTGAAGTTTTTTAGCCTTCTTTTTTTACTTCAACTGAATTCTTACGTTAAAACGGGATCACCGTGGCTGGTCTTCGATTTACCATACCTGGAGAGTGGTGCACCATGGTACTGTTCCATTTCGAATCCATGCACCCATTTCTAAAAGTCGCACGGCGCTGTTTCGGCATTTTGGACGGATGTTGCACCTTGCACCGCAGATGTTGCACCCTGCAGATATCGATTCTTCGGACAGCCATAATTGTTGGCTCGTTTAGAGTTACGAGAGCCATAACCAGTCAAAACGAGGCTCTCTGTGAGTTCTACGGCTTTTACCGCTTTCAGGGCACAATGAATTGTTTCATACCCAAAAAAGGCTATCCAAACCTCAATCGGGGCTCTGAAGTTTTTTAGTCTTCTTTTTTTCGTCAAGTGAATTTTTACGTTTAAACGGGATCAACGTGGCTGGTCTTTGATTTACCATCCCTGAAGAGTGGTGCACCATGGTACTGATCCATTTCAAATCCATACACCCATTTCTAAAAGTCGCACGGCCCTGTTTCGGCACTTTGGACGGATGTTGCACCTTGCACCGCAGATGTTGCACCCTGCGGATATCAATTCTTCAGACGGCCATAACTATTGGCTCGTTTAGAGTTACGGTAGCCATAACCAGTCAAAACGATGCTCTCTGTGAGTTCTACGGCTTTGACCGCTTTTAGCCGTCAATGGATTGTTTCATACCCAAAAAAGGCTATCTGAACCTCAATCAGGGCTTTAAAGTTGTTTAGCCTTCTTTTTTTCGTCAAGTGAATTTTTACGTTAAAACGGGATCACCGTGGTTGGTCTTCGATTTTCCATCCCTGGAGAGTGGTGCACCATGGTACTGTTCCATTTCAAGTCCATGCACCCATTTCTAAAAGTCGCACGGCGCTGTTTTGGCATTTTGGACGGATGTTGCACCTTGCACCGTAGATGTTGCACCCTGCGGATATCGATTCTTCGGACGACCATAACTATTGGCTTGTTTAGAGTTACGGGAGCCATAACCAGTCAAAACAAAGCTCCCTGTGAGTTCTACGGCTTTGACCGCTTCCGTCAATGGATTATTTCATACCCAAAAAAGGCTATCCGAACCTCAATCGGGGCTCTAAAGTTTTTTAGCCCTCTATTTTTCGTCAAGTGAATTTTTAATTTAAAACGGGATAACCGTGGCTGGTCTTCGATATACCATCCCTGGAGAGTGGTGCACCATGGTACTGTTCCATTTCAAATCCTTGCATCCATTTCTAAAAGTAGCACGTTGCTGTTTCATAATTTTGGACGGATGTTGCACCTTGCACCGCAGATGTTGCACCCTGCGGTTATCGATTCTTTGGACGGCCATAACTGTTGGCTCGTTTAGGGTTACGGAAGCCATAACCAGTAAAAACGAGGCTCTATGTGAGTTCTACGGCTTTGACCGCTTTCAGCCATCAATGGATTGTTTCATACCCAAAAAAGGCTATCCGAACCTCAATCGGGGCTCTGATGTTTTTTGCTTTTTTTTTCGTCAAGTGAATTTTAACGTTAAAACGGGATCACCGTAGATGGTCTTCGATTTACCATCCCTAGAGAGTGTTGCACCATGGTACTGTTCCATTTAAAATCCATGCACCCATTTCTAAAAGTCCCACGGCCCTGTTTCGGCATTTTGGACGGATGTTGCACCATGCACCGTAGATGTTACACCCTGCGGATATCGGTTCCTCGGACGGCCATAACTGTTGGCTCGTTTAGAGTTACGGGAGCCATAACCAGTCAAAACGAAGCTCTGTGTGAGTTCTACGGCTTTGACCGTTTTCAACCGTCAATGGACTGTTTCATACCCAAAAAAGGCTATCCGAACCTCAATCGGGGCTCCGAAGTTTTTTAGCCTTCTTTTTTTCGTCAGGTGAATGTTTACGTTAAAACGGGATCACCGAGGCTGGTCTTCGATTTACCATCACTGGAGAGTGGTGCACCATGGTACTGTTCCATTTCAAATCCACGCAAACATTTCTAAAAGTCGCACGACACTGTTTCGGCATTTTGGACGGATGTTGCACCTTGCACCGCAGATGTTGCATCCTGCGGATATCGATTCTTCGGACCGCCATAACTGTTGGCTCGTTTAGAGGTACGGGAGCCATAACCAGTCAAAACGAAGCTCTTTGTGAGTTCTACGGCTTTGACCGCTTTCAGCCGTCAATGGATTGTTTCATACCCAAAAAAGGCTATCCGAACCTCAATCGGGGCTCTGAAGTTTTTTAGCCTTCTTTTTTTACGTCAACTGAATTCTTACTTTAAAACGGGATCACCGTGGCTGGTCTTCGATTTACCATACCTGGAGAGTGGTGCACCATGGTACTGTTCCATTTCGAATCCATGCACCCATTTCTAAAAGTCGCACGGCGCTGTTTCGGCATTTTGGACGGATGTTGCACCTTGCACCGCAGATGTTGCACCCTACGGATATCGATTCTTCGGACAGCCGTAACTGTTGGGTCGTTTAGAGTTACGGGAGCCATAACCAGTCAAAACAAAACTCTTTGTGAGTTCTACGGCTTTTACCGCTTTCAGCCGTCAATGGATTGTTTCATACCCAAAAAAGGCTATCTGAACCTCAATCGGGGCTCTGAAGTTTTTTAGCCTTCTTTTTTTACGCCAAATTAATTTTTACGTTAAAACGGGTTCACCTTGGTTGGTCTTCGATTTACCATCCCTGGAGAGTGGTGCACCATGGTACTATTCAATTTCAAATTTATGCACCCATTTCTAAAAGTCGCACGGCGCTGTTTCGGCCTTTTGGACGGATGTTGCACCTTGCACCGCAGATGTTGCACACTACGGATATCGATTCTTCGGACAGCCATAACTGTTGGCTCGTTTAGAGTTACGGGAGCCATAACCAGTCAAAACGAGGCTCTCTGTGAGTTCTACGGCTTTTACCGCTTTCAGGGCACAATGAATTGTTTCATACCCAAAAAAGGCTATCCAAACCTCAATCGGGGCTCTGAAGTTTTTTAGCCTTCTTTTTTTCGTCAAGTGAATTTTTACGTTTAAACGGGATCACCGTGGCTGGTCTTTGATTTACCGTCCCTGAAGAGTGGTGCACCATGGTACTGATCCATTTCAAATCCATGCACCCATTTCTAAAAGTCGCACGGCCCTGTTTCGGCACTTTGGACGGATGTTGCACCTTGCACCGCAGATGTTGCACCCTACGGATATCAATTCTTCAGACGGCCATAACTGTTGGCTCGTTTAGAGTTACGGTAGCCATAACCAGTCAAAACGAAGCTCTCTGTGAGTTCTACGGCTTTGACCGGTTTTAGCCGTCAATGGATTGTTTCATACCCAAAAAAGGCTATCTGAACCTCAATCAGGGCTTCAAAGTTGTTTAGCCTTCTTTTTTTCGTCAAGTGAATTTTTACATTAAAACGGGATCACCGTGGTTGGTCTTCGATTTTCCATCCAAGGAGAGTGGTGCACCATGGTACTGTTCCATTTCAAGTCCATGCACCCATTTCTAAAAGTCGCACGGCACTGTTTCGGCATTTTGGACGGATGTTGCACCTTGCACCGTAGATGTTGCACCCTGCGGATATCGATTCTTCGGACGACCATAACTATTGGCTTGTTTAGAGTTACGGGAGCCATAACCAGTCAAAACAAAGCTCCCTGTGAGTTGTACGGCTTTGACCGCTTCCGTCAATGGATTATTTCATACCCAAAAAAGGCTATCTGAACCTCAATCCGGGCTCTAAAGTTTTTTAGCCCTCTATTTTTCGTCAAGTGAATTTTTAATTTAAAACGGGATCACCGTGGCTGGTCTTCGATATACCATCCCAGGAGAGTGGTGCACCATGGTACTGTTCCATTTCAAATCCTTGCATCCATTTCTAAAAGTAGCACGGTGCTGTTTCATAATTTTGGACGGATGTTGCACCTTGCACCGCAGATGTTGCACCCTGCGGTTATCGATTCTTTGGACGGCCATAACTGTTGGCTCGTTTAGGGTTACGGAAGCCATAACCAGTAAAAACGAGGCTCTATGTGAGTTCTACGGCTTTGACCGCTTTCAGCCATCAATGGATTGTTTCATACCCAAAAAAGGCTATCCGAACCTCAATCGGGGCTCTGATGTTTTTTAGCCTTCTTTTTTTCGTCAAGTGAATTTTTACGTTAAAACGGGATCACCGTAGCTGGTCTTCGATTTACCATCCCTAGAGAGTGTTGCACCATGGTACTGTTCCATTTAAAATCCATGCACCCATTTCTAAAAGTCCCACGGCCCTGTTTCGGCATTTTGGTCGGATGTTGCACCATGCACCGTAGATGTTACACCCTGCGGATATCGGTTCCTCGGACGGCCATAACTGTTGGTTCGTTTAGAGTTACGGGAGCCATAACCAGTCAAAACGAAGCTCTGTGTGAGTTCTACGGCTTTGACCGCTTTCAGCCGTCAATGGACTGTTTCATACCCAAAAATGGCTATCCGAACCTCAATCGGGGCTCCGAAGTTTTTTAGCCTTCTTTTTTTCGTCAAGTGAATGTTTGCGTTAAAACGGGATCACCGAGGCTGGTCTTCGATTTACCATCACTGGAGAGTGGTGCACCATGGTACTGTTCCATTTCAAATCCACGCAAACATTTCTAAAAGTCGCACGACACTGTTTCGGCATTTTGGACGGATGTTGCACCTTGCACCGCAGATGTTGCACCCTGCGGATATCGATTCTTCGGACGGCCATAACTGTTGGCTCGTTTAGAGTTACGGGAGCCATAACCAGTCAAAACGAAACTCTTTGTGAGTTCTACGGCTTTGACCGCTTTCAGCCGTCAATGGATTGTTTCATACCCAAAAAAGGCTATCCGAACCTCAATCGGGGCTCTGAAGTTTTTTAGCCTTCTTTTTTTACGTCAACTGAATTCTTACGTTAAAACGGGATCACCGTGGCTGGTCTTCGATTTACCATACCTGGAGAATGGTACACCACCATGGTACTGTTACATTCCAAATCCATGCACCCATTTCTAAAAGTCACACGGCGCTATTTCGGCATTTTGGACGGATATTTCACCTTGCACCGCAAATGTTGCACCCTGCGTATATCGATTCTTCGGACGGCTATAACTGTTGGCTCGTTTAGAGGTACGGGAGCCATAACCAGTCAAAACGAAGCTCTCTGTGAGTTCTACGGCTTTTACCGCTTTCAGCCGTCAATGGATTGTTTCATACCAAAAAATGGCTATCCGAACCTCAATCGGGGCTCTGAAGTTTTTTAGCCTTCTTTTTTTACGTCAATTGAATTTTTACGTTAAAACGGGATCACCGTGGCTGGTCTTCGATTTACCATACCTGGAGAGTGGTGCACCATGGTACTGTTCCATTTCAAATCCATGCACCCATTTCTAAAAGTCACACGGCGCTGTTTCGGCATTTTGGACGGATGTTGCACCTTGCACCGCAGATGTTGCACCCTGCAGATATCGATTCTTCGGATAGCCATAACTGTTGGCTCGTTTAGAGTTACGGGAGCCATAACCAGTCAAAACGAAACTCTTTGTGAGTTCTACGGCTTTTACCGCTTTTAGCCGTCAATGGATTATTTCATACCCAAAAAAGGCTATTCGAACCTTAATCGGGGCTCTGAAGTTTTTTAGCCTTCTTTTTTTACGTCAAATGAATTTTTACGTTAAAACGGGTTCACCTTGGCTGGTCTTCGATTTACCATCCCTGGAGAGTGGTGCACCATGGTACTGTTCCATTTCAAATCCATGCACCCATTTCTAAAAGTCGCACGGCGCTGTTTCGGCCTTTTGGACGGATGTTGCACCTTGCACCGCAGATGTTGCACCCTACGGATATCGATTCTTCGGACAGCCATAACTGTTGGCTCGTTTAGAGTTACGGGAGCCATAACCAGTCAAAACGAGGCTCTCTGTGAGTTCTACGGCTTTTACCGCTTTCAGGGCACAATGAGTTGTTTCATACCCAAAAAAGGCTATCCGAACCTCAATCGGGGCTTTGAAGTTTTTTAGCCTTCTTTTTTTCGTCAAGTGAATTTTTACGTTTAAACGGGATCACCGTGGCTGGTCTTTGATTTACCATCCCTGGAGAGTGGTGCATCATGTTACTGATTCATTTCAAATCCATGCACCCATTTCTAAAAGTCGCACGGCCCTGTTTTGGCACTTTGGACGGATGTTGCACCTTGCACCGCAGATGTTGCACCCTGCGGATATCAATTCTTCAGAAGGCCATAACTGTTGGCTCGTTTAGAGTTACGGTAGCCATAACCAGTCAAAACGAAGCTCTCTGTGAGTTCTACAGCTTTGACCGCTTTTAGCCGTCAATGTATTGTTTCATACCCAAAAAAGGCTATCCGAACCTCAATCGGGGCTTTGAAGTTGTTTAGCCTTCTTTTATTCGTCAAGTGAATTTTTACGTTAAAACGGGATCACCATGGTTGTTCTTCGATTTACCATCCCTGAAGAGTGGTGCACCATGGTACTGTTCCATTTCAAGTCCATGCACCCATTTCTAAAAGTCGCACGGCGCTGTTTCGGCATTTTGGATGGATGTTGCACCTTGCACCGTAGATGTTGCACCCTGCGGATATCGATTCTTCGGACGACCATAACTATTGGCTTGTTTAGAGTTACGGGAGCCATAACCAGTCAAAACAAAGCTCTCTGTGAGTTCTACGGCTTTGACTGCTTCCGTCAATGAATTGTTGCATAACCAAAAAAGGCTATCCGAACCTCAATCGGGGCTTTGAAGTTTTTTAGCCTTCTTTTTTTCGTCAAGTGAAATTTTACGTTAAAACGGGATCACCGTGGCTGGTCTTCGATTTACCATCCCTGGAGAGTGGTGCACCATGGTACTATTCCATTTAGAATCCATGCACCCATTTCTAAAAGTCGCACGGCGTTGTTTCGGCATTTTGGACGGATATTGCACCTTGCACCGCAGATATTGCACCCTGCGGATATCGATTCTTTGGACGGCCATAACTGTTGGCTCGTTTAGAGTTACGAGAGCCATAACCAGTCAAAACGAGGCTCTCTATGAGTTCTATGGCTTTTATCTCTTTCAGCCATTAATAGATTGTTTCATACCCAGAAAAGGCTATCCGAACCTCAATCGGAGCTCTGAAGTTTTTTAGCCTTCTTTTTTTCGTCAAGTGAATTTTTACGTTAAAACGGGATCACCGTGGCTGGTCTTCGATTTACCATCCCTGGAGAGTGGTGCACCATGGTACTGTTCCATTTCAAATCCATGCACCCATTTCTAAAAGACGCACGGCCCTGTTTCGGCACTTTGGACAGATGTTGCACCTTTCAACGCAGATGTTGCACCCTGCGGATATCGATTCCTCGGACGACCATAACTGTTGGCTCGTTTAGAGTTAGGGGAGCCATAACCAGTCAAAACTAATCTCTCTGTGAATTCTACGGCTTTAACCGCTTTCAGCCGTCAATGGATTGTTTCATACCCAAAAAAGGCTATCCGAACCTCAATCGGAGCTCTGAAGTTTTTTAGCCTTCTTTTTTTCATCGAGTGAATTTTTACGTTAAAATGGGATTACCGTGGGTGGTCTTCGATTTACCATCCCTGGAGAGTGGTACACTATGGTAACGATCCATTTCAAACCATGCACCCATTTCTAAATGTCGCACGATCCTGTTTCGGCATTTTGGACGGATGTTGCACCTTGCACCGCAGATGTTGCACCCTGCGGATATCAATTCTTCGAACGGCCATAACTGTTGGCTCGTTTAGAGTTACGGTAGCCATAACCATTCAAAACGAAGCTCCTTGTGAGTTCTACGGCTTTGACCGCTTTCAGCCGTCAATGGATTGTTTCATACCCAAAAAAGGCTATCCGAACCTCAATCAGGGCTCTGAAGTTGTTTAGCCTTCTTTTTTTCGTCAAGTGAATTTTTATGTTAAAACGGGATCACCGTGGCAGGTCTTCGATTTACCATCCTTGGAGAGTGGTGCACCAGGGTACTGTTCCATTTCGAATCCATGCACCAATTTCTAAAAGTCGCACGGCGCTGTTTCGACATTTTGGACGGATGTTGCACCTTGCACCGCAAATGTTGCACCCCGCGGATAACGATTCTTCAGACGGTCATAACAGTTGGCTCGTTTAGAGTTACGGGAGCCATAACCAGTCAAAACGAGGCTCTCTATGAGTTCTACGGCTTTGACCGCTTTTAGCCGTCAATGGATTGTTTCATACCCAAAAAATGCTATCCAAACCTCAATCGGGGCTCTGAAGTTGTTTAGCCTTCTTTTTTTCGTCAAGTGAATTTTTACGTTAAAACGGGATCACCGTGGTTGGTCTTCGATTTACCATCCCTGGAGAGTGGTGCACCATGGTACAGTTCCATTTCAAATACATGCACCCATTTCTAAAAGTCACACGGCGCTGTTTCGGCATTTTGGATGGATGTTGTACCTTGCACCGCAGATGTTGCACCCTGCGGATATCGATTCTTCGGACGGCCATAACTATTGGTTCGTTTAGAGTTACGAGAGCCATAAACAGTCAAAGCAAAGCTCTCTATGAGTTCTACGGCTTTAAATGCTTCCGTCAATGGATTGTTTCATACCCAAAAAAGGCTATCCGAACCTCAATCGGGGCTTTGAAGTTTTTTAGCCTTCTTTTTTTCGTCAAGTGAATTTTTACGTTAAAACGGGATTACCGTGGCTGGTCTTCGTTTTACCATCCCTGGAGAGTGGTGCACCATGGTACTGTTCCATTTCAAATCCATGCACTAATTTCTAAAAGTCGCATGGCGCTGTTTCGGCATTTTGGACGGATATTGCACCTTGCACCGTAGATATTGCACTCTACGGATATCGACTCTTCGGACGGCCATAACTGTTAGCTCGTTTAGAGTTACGAGAGCCATAACCAGTCAAAACGAGGCTCTCTATGAGTTCTACGGCTTTTACCGCTTTCAGCCGTCAATAGATTGTTTCATACCCAAAAAAGGCTATCCGAACCTAAATCGGGGCTTTGAAGTTTTTTAGCCTTCTTTTTTTCGTCAAGTGAATTTTTACGTTAAAACGGGATCACCGTGGCTGGTTTTCGATTTACCATCCCTTGAGAGTGGTGCACCATGGTACTGTTCCATTTCAAATCCATGCGCCCATTTCTAAAAGTCGCACGGCCCTGTTTCGACACTTTGGACGGATGTTGCACCTTGCACCGCAGATGTTGCACCCTGCGGATATCGATTCCTCGGACGGCCATAACTGCTGGCTCATTTAGAGTTAGGGGATCCATAACCAGTCAAAATGAAGTTCTCTGTGAGTTCTATGTCTTTGACCACTTTTAGTCGTCAATGGATTGTTTCATACCCAAAAAAGGCTATCTGAACCACAATCGGGGTTCTGAAGTTGTTTAGCCTTCTTTTTTTCGTCAAGTAAATTTTTACGTTAAAACGGGATCACCGTGGTTGGTCTTCGATTTACCATCCCTGGAGAGTGGTGCACCATGGTACTGTTCCATTTCAAATCCATGCACCCATTTCTAAAAGTCGCACGGCGCTGTTTCGGCATTTTGGATGAATGTTGCACCTTGTACCGCAGATGTTGCACCCTGCGGATATCGATTCTTCGGACGGCCATAACTATTGGCTCGTTTAGAGTTACGGGAGCCATAACCAGTCAAAACAAAGCTCTCTGTGAGTTCTACGGCTTTGACTGCTTCCGTCAATGGATTGTTTCATACCCAAAAAAGGCTATCCGAACCTCAATCGGGGCTTTGAAGTTTTTTAGCCTTCTTTTTTTCGTCAAGTGTTAATTTTTACGTTAAAACGGGATCACCATGGCTGGTCTTCTATTTACCATCCCTAGAGAGTGGTGCACCATGGTACTGTTCCATTTCAAATTCATGCACCCATTTCTAAAAGTTGAACGGCGCTGTTTCTGCATTTTGGACGGATATTGCACCTTGCACCGCAGATATTGCACCCTGCGGATATCGATTCTTCGGACGGCCATAACTGTTGGCTTGTTTAGAGTTACGAGAGCCATAACCAGTCAAAACGAGGCTCTCTGTGAGTTCTACGGCTTTTACAGCTTTCAGACGTCAATAGATTGTTTCATACCCAGACTAGGCTATCCGAACCTCAATCGGGGCTTTGATGTTTTTTAGCCTTCTTTTTTTTGTCAAGTGAATTTTTACGTTAAAACGGGATCACCGTGGCTGGTCTTCGATTTACCATCCCTGGATAGTGGTGCACCATGGTACTGTTCTATTTCAAATCCATGCACCCATTTCTAAAAGATGCACGACCCTGTTTTGGCACTTTGGACGGATGTTGCACCTTGCACCGCAGATGTTGCACCCTGCGGAAATCGATTCCTCGGACGGCCATAACTGAGTGCTCGTTTAGAGTTAGGGGAGCCATAACTAGTCAAAACGAAGCTCTCTGTGAGTTCTATGGCTTTGACCGCTTTCAGCCGTCAATGGATTGTTTCATACCCAAAAAAGGCCATCCGAACCTCAATCGGGGCTCTGAAGTTTTTTAGCCTTCTTTTTTTCGTCGAGTGAATTTTTACGTTAAAACGGGATCACCATGGGTGGTCTTCGATTTTACATCCCTGGAGAGTGGTGCACCATGGGACTGATCCATTTCAAATCCATGCACCCATTTCTAAATGTCGCACGACCCTGTTTCGGCATTTTGGACGGATGTTGCACCTTGCACCGTAGATGTTGCACCCTGCGGATATCAATTCTTCGGACGGCCATAACTATAGGCTAGTTTAGAGTTACGGTAGCCATAACCAGTCAAAACGAAGCTCCTTGTGAGTTCTATGGCTTTGACCGCTTTCAGTCGTCATTGGATTGTTTCATACCCAAAAAAGGCTATCCGAACCTCAATCGGGGCTCTGAAGTTGTTTAGCCTTCTTTTTTTCGTCAAGCGAATTTTTACGTTAAAATGGGATCACCGTGGCAGGTCTTCGATTTACCATCCCTGGAGAGTGGTGCACCATGGTACTGTTCCATTTCAAATCCATGTACCTTGCATTTTGGACGGATGTTGCACCTTGCACCGCAAATGTTGCACCCCACGGATATCGATTCTTCGGACGGCCATAACTGTTGGCTCGGTTAGAGTTACGGGAGCCATAACCAGTCAAAACGAGGATCTCTATTAGTTCTACGGCATTGATCGCTTTCAGCCGTCAATGGATTGTTTCATACCCAAAAAAAGCTATCCGAACCTCAATCGGGGTCTGAAGTTTTTTAGCCTTCTTTTTTTCATCAAGTGAATTTTTACCTTAAAACGGGATCACCGTGGTTGGTCTTCGATTTATCATCCCTGGAGAGTGGTGCACCATGGTACTATTCCATTTCAAATACATGCACCTATTTCTAAAAGTCGCACGACGCTATTTCGGCATTTTGGACGGATGGTGCACCTTGCACCGCAGATGTTGCACCCTGCGGATATCAATTCTTCGGACGGCCATAAGTATTGGCTCGTTTAGAGTTACGGGAGCCATAACCAGTCAAAACGAAGCTCTCTGTGAGTTCTACGGCTTTTACCGCTTTCAGCCGTCAATGGATTGTTTCATACAAAAAAAAGGCTATCCGAACCTCAATCGGGGCTTTGAAGTTTTTTAGCCTTCTTTTTTTCGTCAAGTGAATTTTTACGTTAAAACTGGATCACCGTGGCTGGTCTTCGATTTACCATCCCTGGGGAGTGGTGCACTATGGTACTGTTCCATTTCAAATCCATGAACCCATTTCTAAAAGTCGCACGACCCTGTTTCGGCACTTTGGACAGATGTTGCACCTTGCACCGCAGATGTTGCACCCTGCGGATATCGATACCTCGGACGGCCATAACTGTTGCCTCGTTTAGAATTAGGGGAGCCATAACCAGTCAAAAATGAAGCTCTCTGTGAGTTCTACGGTTTTGACCGCTTTTAGCCGTCAATGGATTGTTTCATACAAAAAAAGGCTATCCGAACCTCAAACGGGGCTCTGAAGTTGTTTAGCCTTCTTTTTTTGTCAAGTGAATTTTTACGTTAAAACGGGATCACCGTGGTTGGTCTTCGATTTATCATCCCTGGAGAGTGCTGCACTATGGTACTGTTCCATTTCAAATCCATGTACCCATTTCTAAAAGTCGCACGGCGCTGTTTCGGCATTTTGGACGGATGTTGCACCTTGCACCACAGATGTTGCACCATGCGGATATTGATTCTTCGGACGGCCATAACTGTTGGCTCGTTTAGAGTTAGGGGAGCCATAACCAGTCAAAACGAAGCTCTCTGTGAGTTCTACGGCTTTGACCACTTTCAGCCGTTAATGGATTGTTTCATACCCAAAAAAGGCTATCCGAACCTCGATCGGGGCTTTGAAGTTTTTTAGCCTTCTTTTTTTCGTCGCGTGAATTTTTACGTTAAAACGGGATCACCGTGGGTGGTCTTTGATTTACCATCCCTGGAGAGTGGTGCACCATGGTACTGATCCATTTCAAATCCATGCACCCATTTGTAAATGTCGCACGACCCTGTTTTGGCATTTTGGATGGATGTTGCACTTTGCACCGCAGATGTTGCACCCTGCGGATATCAATTCTTCGGACGGCCATAACTGTTGGCTCGTTTAGAGTTACGGTAGCCATAACCATTCAAAACGAAGCTCCTTGTGAGTTCTACGGCTTTGACCGTTTTCAGCCGTCAATGGATTGTTTCATACCCATAAAAGACTATTCGAACCTCAATCAGGGCTCTGAAGTTGTTTAGCCTTCTTTTTTTCGTCAAGTGGATTTTTACGTTAAAACGGGATCAACATGGCAGGTTTTCGATTTACCATCCCTGGAAAGTGGTGCACCATGGTACTGTTCCATTTCAAATCCATGCACCAATTTCTAAAAGTCGCACGGCGCTGTTTCGGCATTTTGGATGGATGTTGCACCTTGCACCGCAGATGTTGCACCCCGCAGATATCGATTCTTCGGACGGCCATAACTGTTGGCTCGGTTAGAGTTACGGGAGCCTTAACCAGTCAAAACGAGGCTCTCTATGAGTTCTAAGGCTTTGACCGCTTTCAGCCGTCAATGGATTGTTTCATACCCAAAAAAAGCTATCTGAACCTCAATCGGGGCTCTGAAGTTGTTTAGCCTTCTTTTTTTCGTCAAGTGAATTTTTACCTTAAAACGGGATCACCGTGGTTGGTCTTCGATTTACCATCCCTGGAGAGTGGTGCACCATGGTACTGTTCCATTTCAAATACATGCACCCATTTCTAAAAGTCGCACGGCGCTGTTTCGGCATTTTGGACGGATGTTGCACCTTGCACCGTAGATGTTGCACCCTGCGGATATTGATTCTTCGGACGGCCATAATTGTTGGCTCGTTTAGAGTTACGAGAGCCATAACCAGTCAAAACGAGGCTCTCTGTGAGTTCTACGGCATTTACCGCTTTCAGCCGTCAATAGATTGTTTCATACCCAGAAAAGGCTATCCGAACCTCAATCGAGGCTCTAAAGTTTTTTAACCTTCTTTTTTTCGTCAAGTAAATTTTTACGTTAAAACGGGATCACCGTGGCTGGTCTTCGATTTACCATCCCTGGAGAGTGGTACACCGTGGTACTGTTCCATTTCAAATCCATGCACCAATTTCTAAAAGTCGCACGGCCCTGTTTTGGCACTTTGGACGGATGTTGCGCCTTGCACCGCAGATGTTGCACCCTACGGATATTGATTCCTCGGACGGCCATAACTGTTGGCTCGTTTAGAGTTAGGAGAGCCATAACCAGTCAAAACGAAGCTCTCTATGAGTTCTACGGCTTTGACCGCTTTCAGCCATCAATGGATTGTTTCATACCCAAAAAAGGCTATCCGAACCTCAATCGGGGATCTGAAGTTTTTTAGCCTTCTTTTTTTCGTCGAGTGAATTTTTACGTTAAAACGGGATCACCGTGGATGGACTTCGATTTACCATCCCTGGATAGTGGTGCACCATGGTACTCATCCATTTCAAATCCATGCACCCATTTCTAAACGTCGCACGACCCTGTTTCAGTATTTTGGATGGATGTTGCACCTTGCACCGTAGATGTTGCACCTAGCGGATATCAATTCTTCGGACGGCCATAACTGTTGGCTCGTTTAGAGTTACGGTAGCCATAACCAGTCAAAACAAAGCTCCTTGTGAGTTCTATGGCTTTGACGGCTTTCAGCCGACAATGGATTGTTTCATACCCAAAAAAGGCTATACGAACCTCAATCGGGGCTCTGAAGTTGTTTAGCCTTCTATTTTTCGTCAAGTTAAGTTTTACGTTAAAACGGGATCACCATGGCAGGTCTTCGATTTACCATCCCTGGAGAGTGGTGCACCATGGCACTGTTCCATTTCAAATCGATGCTCCCATTTCTAAAAGTCACACGGCCCTGTTTCGGCATTTTGGACGAATGTTGCACCTTGCACCGCAGATGTTGCACCCTGCGGATATCGATTCCTCGGACGGCCATAACTGTTGGCTCGTTTAGAGTTACAGGAGCCATAACCAGTCAAAACGAAGCTCTCTGTGAGTTCTATGGCTTTGACCGCTTTCAGCCGTCAATGGATTGTTTTATACCCAAAAAAGGCTATCCGAACCTCAATTGGGGCTTTAAAGTTTTTTGGCCTTCTTTTTTACGTCAAGTTAATTTTTACGTTAAAACGGGATCACCATGGCTGGTCTTCGATTTACCATCCCTGGAGAGTGGTGCACCATGGAACTGTTCCATTTCAAATCCATGCACCAATTTCTAAAAGTCGCACGACGCTGTTTCGGCATTTTGGACGGATGTTGCACCTTGCACCGCAGATGTTACACCCTGCGGATATCGATTCTTCGAACGGCCATAACTATTGGCTCGTTTAGAGTTACGGGAGCCATAACCAGTCAAAATGCGGCTCTCTATGAGTTCTACGGCTTTAACCGCTTTCAGCCGTCAATGGATTGTTTCATACCCAAAAAATGCTATCCGAACCTCAATCTGGGCTTTGAACTTTTTTAGCCTTCTTTTTTTCGTCGAGTGAATTTTTACGTTAAAACGGGATCACCGTGGATGGACTTCGATTTACCATCCCTGGATAGTGGTGCACCATGGTACTCATCCATTTCAAATCCATGCACCCATTTCTAAACGTCGCACGGCCCTGTTTCGGCATTTTGGATGGATGTTGCACCTTGCACCGCAGATGTTGCACCCTACGGATATCTTTTTTTCGGACGACCATAACTGTTGGCTCGTTTAGAGTTACGGGTGCCATAACTAGTCAAAACAAAGCTCTTTGTGAGTTCTATGGCTTTGACTGCTTTCAGCCGTCAATGGATTGTTTCATACCCAAAAAAGGCTATCCGAACCTCAATCGGGGCTCTGAAGTTTTTTAGCCTTCTTTTTTTCGTCGAGTGAATTTTTACGTTAAAACGGGATCACCGTGGCTGGTCTTTGATTTACCATCCCTGGAGAGTGGTGCACCATGTACTGATCCATTTCAAATCCATGCACCCATTTCTAAACATCGCACGACCCTGTTTCGGCATTTTGGACGGATGTTGTACCTTGCACCGCAGATGTTGCACCTTGCTGATATCAATTCTTCGGACGCCCATAACTGTTGGCTCGTTTAGAGTTACGGTAGCCATAACCAGTCAAAACGAAGCTCTCTGTGAGTTCTATGGCTTTGACCGCTTTCAGCCATCAATGGATTGTTTCATACCCAAAAAAGGATATACGAACCTCAATCGGGGCTCTGAAGTTGTTTAGCCTTCTTTTTTTCGTCAAGTGAATTTTTACGTTAAAACGGGATCACCGTGGCAGGTCTTCGATTTACCATCCCTAGAGAGTGGTGCACCATGGCACTATTCCATTTCAAATCCAAGCTCCCATTTCTAAAAGTCACACGGCCCTGTTTCGACATTTTGGACGGATGTTGCACCTTGCACTGCAGATGTTGCACCCTGTGGATATCGATTCCTCGGACGACCTTAACTGTTGGCTCGTTTAGAGTTAGGGGATCCATAACCAGTCAAAACTAAGCTCTCTATGAGTTCTACGACTTTGACCGCTTTCAGCCATCAATGGATTGTTTCATACCCAAAAAAGGCTATCCGAACCTCAATCGGGGCTCTGAAGTTTTTTAGCCTTCTTTTACACTTCAAGTTAATTTTTACGTTTAAACGATATCACTGTGGCTGGTCTTTGATTTACCATCCTTGGAGAGTGGTGCACCATGGTACTTTTCCATTTGAAATCTATGCACCCATTTCTAAAAGTCGCAAGGCGCTGTTTCGGCATTTTGGACGGATGTTGCACCTTGCACCGCAGATGTTGCACCCTGCAGATATCGACTCTTCGGACGGCCATAACTGTTGGCTCGTTTAGAGTTACGGGAGCCATAACCAGTCAAAACGAGGCTCTCTGTGAGTTCTACGGCTTTGATCGCTTTCAACCGTCAATGGATTGTTTCATACCCAAAAAATGCTATCCGAGCCTCAATCGGGGCTCTGAAGTTTTTTAGCCTTCTTTTTTTCGTCAAGTGAATTTTTACGTTAAAACAGGATCACCGTGGCTGGTCTTCGACTTACCATCCTTGGAGAGTGGTGCACCATGGTACTGTTCCATTTTAAATCCATGCACCCATTTCTAAACGTCGTACGGCCCTGTTTCGGCATTTTGGATGGATGTTGCACCTTCCACCGCAGATGTTGCACCCTACGGATATCGATTCTTCGAATGGCCATAACTGTTGGCTCGTTTAGTGTTACGGGTACCATAACTAGTCAAAACGTAGCTCTCTGTGAGTTCTACGGCTTTGACCGCTTTCAAATTTCAATGGATTGTTTCATACCCAAAAAAGGATATCCGAACCTCAATCGGGGCTCTGAAGTTTTTTACCTTCTTTTTTACGTCAAGTGAATTTTTACGTTAAAACGGGATCACTGTGGCTGTACTTCGATTTACTATCCATGTAGGGTGGTGCACCTTGGTACTGTTCCATTTCAAATCAATGCACCCATTTCTAAAAGTCGCACGACCCTGTTTCAGCATTTTGGACGGATGGTGCACCCTGCGAATATCGATTCTTCGGACGGACATAACGGTTGACCCCGTTTAGAGTTACGGGAGCCATAACCAGTCAAAACGAAGCTCTCTATGAGTTCTACGGCTTTGACCGCTTTCAGCCGTCATTGGATTGTTTCATACCCAAAAAAGGCTATCCGAACCTTAATCGGGGCTCTGAACTTTTTAGCCTTCTTTTTTTCATCAAGTGAATTTTTACGTTAAAACGGGATCACCGTTGCTGGTCTTCGATTTACCATCCCCGGAGAGTGGTGCACCATGGGACGGTTCCATTTCAAATCCATGCACCCATTTCTAAAATTCGCACGGCGCTGTTTCGGTATTTTGGACGGATGTTGCCCCTTGCACCGCAGATGTTGCACCCTGCGGATATCGATTCTTCAGACGGCCATAACTGTTGGCTCGTATAGAGTTACGGGAGCCAGAACCAGTCAAAACGAAGCTCTCCGTGAGTTCTACGGCTTTCACCACTTTCAGCCATAATTGGATTGTATCATACCCAAAAAAGGCTATCCGAACCTCAATCGGGGCATTGAAGTTTTTTAGCCTTCTTTTTTTCGTCAAGTGAATTTTTACGTTAAAACGGGATCACCCTGGCAGGTCTTCGATTTACCATCCCTCGAGAGTGGTGCACAATGGCACTTTTCCATTTCAAATCCATGCACCCTTTTCTAAAAGTTACACGGCCCTGTTTCGGCATTTTGGACGGATGTTGCACCTTGCACCGCAGATGTTGCACCCTGCGGATATCGATTCCTCGGACGGCCATAACTGTTGGCTCGTTTAGATTTATGGGAGCCATAACCAGTCAAAACGAAGCTCTCTGTGAGTTTTATGGCTTTCACCGCTTTCAGCCGTCAATGGATTGTTTCATACCCAAAAAAGGCTATCCGTACCTCAATCGGGGCTCTGAAGTTTTTTAGCCTTCTTTTTTTCATCAAGTGAATTTTTACGTTAAAACGGCAACACCGTGGCTGGTCTTCGATTTACCGTCCCTGGAGATTAGTGCACTATGGTACCTTCCCATTTCAAATCCATGTAGCCATTTCTAAAAGTCGTACGGCCCTGTTTCGGCATTTTGGACAGATGTTGCACCTTGCACCGTAGATGTTGCACCCTGCGAATATCGGTTCTTCGGACGGCCATAACAGTTGGCTCGTTTAGAGTTACGGGAGCCTTAACCAGTCAAAACGAGGCTCTCTATGATTTCTATGGCTTTGACCGCTTTCAGCCGTCAATGGATTGTTTTATACCCAAAAAAGGCTATTCGAACCTCAATCGGGGCTCTGATGTTTTTTAGCCTTCTTTTTTTCGTCAAGTGAATTTTTACGTTAAAACGGGATCACCGTGGCTGGTCTTCGATTTACCATCCTTGGAGAGTGTTGCACCATGGTACCGTTCCATTTTAAATCCATGCACCCATTTCTAAAAGCCGCACGGCGCTGTTTCGCCATTTTGGATGGATGTTGCACCTTGCACCGCAGATGTTGCACCCTGCGGATATCGATTCCTCGGATGGCCATAACTGTTGGCTCGTTTAGAGTTACGGGAGCCATAACTAGTCAAAAAGAAGCTCTTTGTGAGTCCTAAGGCTTTGATTGCTTTCAGCCATCAATGGATTATTTCATACCCAAAAAAGGCTATCCGAACCTCAGTCGGGGCTTTGAAGTTTTTTAGCCTTCTTTTTTTTGTCAAGTGAATTTTTACGTTAAAACGGGATCACCGTGGCTGGTCTTCGATTTTCCATCCCTGGAGAGTGGTGCACCATGGTAGAGTTCCATTTCAAATCCATGCACCCATTTCTAAAAGTCACACGGCCCTGTTTCGGCACTTTGGACGGATGTTGCACCTTGCACCGTAGATGTTGCACCCTGCGTATATCGATTCTTTGGACGGCCATAACTGTTGGCTCGTTTAGGGTTACGGGAGCCATAACCAGTCAAAACGAAGCTCTCTGTGAGTTCTATGGCTTTGACCGCTTTCAGCCGTCAATGGATTGTTTCATACCCAAAAAAGGCTATCCGAACCTCAATCGGGGATCTAAAGTTTTTTAGCCCTCTTTTTTTCGTCAAGTGAATTTTTTTGTTAAAACGGGATCACCGTGGCTGGTCTTCGATTTATCATCCCTGGAGAGTGGTGCACCATGGTACAATTCCATTTCAAATCCATGCACCCATTTCTAAAAGTCGCACGGCGCTGTTTCGTAATTTTGGACGGATGTTGCACCTTGCGCCGCAGATGTTGCACCCTACGGATATCGATTCTTCGGACGGCCATAACTGTTGGCTCGTTTAGAGTTACGGGAGCCATAACCAGTCAAAACGATGCTCTCTGTGAGTTCTACGGCTTTAACCGTCAATGGATTGATTCATACACAAAAAAGGTTATCCGAACCTCAATCGGCGATCTGAAGTTTTTTAGACTTCTTTTTTTACGTTAAATGAATTTTTACGTTAAAACGGGATCACCATGGTTGGTCTTCGATTTACCAACCCTAGAGAGTAGTGCACCATGGTACAGCTCCATTTCAAATCCATGCACCCATTTCTAAAAGTCGGACGGCGTTGTTTCGACATTTTAGACGGATGTTGCACCTTGCACCGTAGATGTTGCACCCTACGGATATCGATTCTTCGGACGACCATAACTGTAGGCTCGTTTAGAGTTACGGGAGCCATAACCAGTCAAAATGAGGCTCTCTGTGAGTTCTGCGGCTTTTACCACTTTCCGCCGTCAATGGATTGTTTCATGCCCAAAAAAGGCTATCTGAAACTCAATCGGGCCTCTGAAGTTTTTTAGCCTTCTTTTTTTCGTCAAGTGAATTTTTACGTTAAAACGGGATCACCGTGGCTGGTCTTCGATTTACCATCCCTGGAGAGTGGTGCACTATGGTACTGTTCCATTTCAAATCTATGCACCCATTTCTAAAAGTCGCACGGCCCTATTTCGGCACTTTGTATGGATGTTGCACCTTGCACCGCAAATGTTGCACCCTGCGGATATCGATTCCTCAGACGGCCATAACTGTTGGCTTGTCTAAAGTTACGGGAGCCGTAACCAGTCAAAACGAAGCTCTCTGTGATTTCTACGGCTTTGACCACTTTCAGCCGTCAATGGACCGTTTCATACCCAAAAAAGGCTATCCGAACCTCAATCGGGGCTCTGAAGTTTTTTAGCCTTTTTTTTCGTCGAGTGAATTTTTACGTTAAAACGGAATCACCGTGGCTGGTATTCGATTTACCATCCCTAGAGAGTGGTGCGCCATGGTACTGTTCCATTTCAAATCCATGCACCCATTTCTAAAAGTCGCACGACGCTGTTTCGACATTTTGGACGGATGTTGCACCTTGCACCGCAGATGTTGCACCATGCGGATATCGATTCTTCAGACGGCCATAACTGTTGGCTCGTTTAGAATTACGGGAGCCATAACCAGTCAAAACGAAGCACTCTGTGAGTCTACGGCTTTGACTGCTTCCGTCAATGGATTGTTTCATACCCAAAAAAGGCTATCCGAACCTCAATCGGGGTTTCGAAGTTTTTTAGCCTTCTTTTTTTCGTCAAGCGAATTTTTACGTTAAAACGGGATCACCGAGGCTGGTCTTCGATTTACCATCCCTGGAGAGTGGTGCACCATGGTACTGTTCCATTTCAAATCAATGTACCCATTTCTAAAAGTCGCACGACGCTGTTTCGGCATTTTGGACGGATGTTGCACCTTGCACCGTAGATGTTGCACCCTGCGGATATCGATTCTTCGGACGGCCATAACTGTTGGCTCGTTTAGAGTTACAGGAGCCATAACCAGTCAAAATGAGGCTCTCTGTGAGTTATGCGGCTCTTACCACTTTCAGCCGTCAATGGATTGTTTCATGCCCAAAAAAGGCTATCCGAACCTCAATCGGGCCTCTGAAGTTTTTTAGCCTTCTTTTTTCGTCAAGTGAATTTTTACGTTAAAACGGGATCACCGTGGCTAGTCTTCAATTTACCATCCCTGGAGAGTGGTGCACCATGGTACTGTTCCATTTCAAATCTATGCACCCATTTCTAAAAGTCGCACGGCCCTGTTTCGGCACTTTGGACAGATGTTGCACCTTGCACCGCAGATGTTGCACCCTGCGGATATCGATTCCTAGGACGACCATAACTGTTGGCTCGTTTAGAGTTACGGGAGCCATAACCAGTCAAAACGAAGCTCTCTGTGAGTTCTACGGCTTTGACCGCTTTCAACCGTCAATAGACTGTTTCATACCCAAAAAAGGCTATCCGAACCTCAATCGGGGCTCTGAAGTTTTTTAGCCTTTTTTTTGTCGAGTGAATTTTTACCTTAAAACGGAATCACCGTGACTGGTCTTCGGTTTACCATCCCTGGAGAGTGGTGCACCATGGTACTGTTCCATTTCAAATCCATGCACCCATTTTTAAAAGTCACACGGGGCTGTTTCGGCATTTCGGACGGATGTTGCACCTTGCACCGTAGATGTTGCACCATGCGGATATCGATTCTTCGGACGGCCATAACTGTTAGCTCGTTTAGAGTTACGGGAGCCATAACCAGTCAAAATGAAGCTCTCTGTTAGTTCTACTGCTTTGACCGCTTTCAGCCGTCAATAGACTGTTTCATACCCAAAAAAGGCTATCCGAACCTCAATCGGAGCTTTGAAGTTTTTTAGCCTTCTTTTTTTCGTCAAGCGAATTTTTACGTTAAAACTGGATCACCGTGGCTGGTCTTCGATTTACCATCCCTGGAGAGTGGTGCACCATGGTACTGTTCCATTTCAAATCCATGCACCCATTTCTAAAAGTCACACGGCGCTGTTTCGGCATTTTGGATGGATGTTGCATCTTGCACCGCAGATGTTGCACCATGCGGATATCGATTCTTTGGACGGCCATAACTGTTGGCTCGTTTAGAGTTACGGTAGCCATAACCTGTCAAAACGAAGCTCTCTGTGAGTTCTACGGCTTTGACTACTTTTAGCCGTCAATGGATTGTTTCATACACAAAAAAGGATATCCGAACCTCAATCGGGGCTTTGAAGTTTTTTAGCCTTCTTTTTTTTCGTCAAGTGAATTTTTACGTTAAAACGGGATCACCGTGGCAGGTCTTCAATTTACCATCCCTGTAGAGTGGTGCACCATGGCATTGTTCCATTTCAAATCCATGCACTCATTTCTAAAAGTCGCACGACCCTGTTTCGGCATTTTGGATGGATGTTGCACCTTCCACCGTAGATGTTGCACCCTGCGGATATCGATTCTTCGGACGGCCATAACTGTTGGCTCGTTTAGAGTTACGGGAGCCATAACCAGTCAAAACGAAGCTCTCTATGAGTTCTAGGCTTTGACCGCTTTCAGCCGTCAATGGATTGTTTTAAATATAAAAAAGGCTATCGAACCTCAATCGGGGCTGTAAAGTTTTTTAGCCTTCTTTTTTACGTCAAGTTAATTTTTACGTGAAAACGGGGTCACCGTGGCTGGTCTTCGATTTACCATCCCTGGAGAGTGGTGCACAATGGTACTATTCCATTTCAAATCCATGCACCCATTACTAAAAGTCGCACGGCGCTGTATCGACATTTTGGACGGATGTTGCACCTTGCACCGTAGATGTTGCACCCTGCGGATATCGATTCTTCGGACGGCCATAACTGTTGGCTCATTTAGAGTTACGGGAGCCATAACAAGTCAAAACGAGGCTCTCTGTGAGTTCTACCGCTTTGACCGCTTTCAGCCGTTAATGGATTGTTTCATACCCAAAAAATGCTATCTGAACCTCAATCGGGGCTCTGAAGTTTTTTAGCCTTCTTTTTTTCATCAAGTGAATTTTTACCTTAAAACAAGATCACCGTGGCTGGTCTTCGACTTACCATCCCTGTAGAGTGGTGCACCATAGTACTGTTCCATTTCAAATCCATGCACCCATTTCTAAAAGTTGTACGTCCCTGTTTCGGCATTTTGAATGGATGTTGCACCTTCCACCGCAGATGTTGCACCCTACGGATATCGATTCAGCAGACGGCCATAACTGTTGGCTCGTTTAGGGTTACGGGTGCCATAACTAGACAAAACGAAGCTCTCTATGAGTTTTACGGCTTTGACCGCTTTCAAATGTCAATGAATTGTTTCATACCCAAAAAAGGCTATCCTAACCTCAATCGGGGCTCTAATGTTTTTTAGCCTTCTTTTTTTACGTCAAGTGAATTTTTACGTTAAAACGGGATCACCGTGGCTGGTCTTTGATTTACCATCCTTATAGGGTTGTGCACCATGGTACTGTTCCATTTCAAATCCATGCACCCATTTCTAAAAATCGCACGGCCCTGTTTCGGCATTTTGGACGGATGGTGCACCCTGCGGATATCGATTCTTCGGACGACCATAACTGTTGGCTCGTTTAGAGTTACGAGAGCCATAACCAGTCAAAACGAAGCTCTCTATGAGTTCTACAGCTTTGACCGCTTTCATCCATCAATGGATTGTTTCATACCCAAAAAAGGCTATCCGAACCTCAATCGGGGCTTTGAATTTTTTTAGCCTTCTTTTTTTCATCGAGTGAATTTTTATGTTAAAACGGGATCACCGTGGCTGGTCTTCGATTTACCATCCCTGGAGAGTGTTGCACCATGGTACTGTTCCATTTCAAATCCATGCACCCATTTCTAAAAGTCGCACGGCGCTGTTTTGGAATTTTGGATGGATGTTGCACCATGCACCGCAGATGTTGCACCATGAGGATATCGATTCATCGGACGGCCGTAACTGTTGGCTCGTTTAGAGTTACGGGAGCCAGAACCAGTCAAAATGAAGCACTCTGTGAGTTCTACGGCTTTTTCCGCTTTCAGCCGTCAATGGATTGTTTCATACCCAAAAAAGGCTATCCGAACCTCAATCGGGGCTCTGAAGTTTTTCAGCCTTCTTTTTTTCGTCCAGTGAATTTTTACGTTAAAACGTGATCACCGTGGCTGGTCTTCGATTTACCATCCCTGGAGAGTGGTGCACCATGGTACTGTTCCATTTCAAATCCATGCACCCATTTCTAAAAGTCGCACGGCGCTGTTTTGTCATTTTGGACGGATGTTGCACCTTGCGCCGCAGATGTTGCATCCTACGGATATCGATTCTTCGGACGGCCATAACTGTTGGCACGTTTAGAGTTACGGGAGCCATAACCAGTCAAAACGAGGCTCTCTGTGAGTTCTGCCGCTTTTACCGCTTTCAGCCGTCAAAGCCGTAGAACTCACAGAGAGCTTCGTTTTGACTGGTTATGGCTACCGTAACTCTAAACGAGCCAACAGTTATGGGCGTCCGAAGAATTGATATCAACAAGGTGCAACATCTGCGGTGATAGGTACAACATCCGTCCAAAATGCCGAAACAGGGTCGTGCGGTGTTTAGAAATGGGTGCATGGATTTGAAATGGATCAGTACCATGGTGCACCACTCTCCAGGGATGGTAAATCAAAGACCAGCCACGGTGATCCCGTTTTAACGTAAAAATTCACTCGACGAAAAAAAGAAGGCTAAAAAACTTCAGAGCCCCGATTGTGGTTCGGATAGCCTTTTTTTGGTATGAAACAATCCATTGACGGCTGAAAGCGGTCAAAGCCATAGAACTCACAAAGAGCTTTGTTTTGACTAGTTATAGCACCCATAACTCTAAACGAGCCAACGGTTATGGTCGTCCGAAGAATCGATATCCGTAGGGTGCAACATCTGCGGTGGAAGGTGCAACATCCATCCAAAATGCCGAAATAGGGCCGTGCGACTTTTAGAAATGGGTGCATGGATTTAAAATGGAACAGTACCATGGTGTACGACTTTGATCGCTTTCGGCCGTCAATGAATTGTTTTATACCCAAAAAAGGCTATCCGAACCTCAATCGGGGCTCTAAAGTTTTTTAGCCTTCTTTTTTACATCAAGTTAATTTTTACGTCAAAACGGGATCACCTTGGCAGGTCTTCGATTTACCATCCCTGGACAGTGGTGCACCATGGTACTGTTCCATTTCAAATCCATGCACCCATTTCTAAAAGTCGCACGGCGCTGTTTCGGCATTTTGGACGGATGTTGCACTTTGCACCGCAGATGTTGCGCCCTGCGGATATCGATTCTTCGGAAGGCCATAACCGTTGAGTCATTTAGAGTTACGGGAGCCATAACCAGTCAAAACGAGGCTCTCTGTGAGTTCTACGGCTTTGACCGCTTTCAGCCGTCAATGGATGGTTTCATTCCCAAAAAATGTTATCCGAACCTCAATCGGGGCTCTAAAGTTTTATAGCCTTCTTTTTTTCGTCAAGTGAATTTTTACGTTAAAACGGGATCACCGTGGCTGGTCTTCGACTTACCATCCCTACAGCGTGGTGCACCATGGTACTGTTCCATTTCAAATCAATGTACCCATTTCTAAAAGTCGTAAGGCCCTGTTTCGGCATTTTGGATGGATGTTGCACCTTCCACCGCAGATGTTGCACCCTACGGATATCGATTCTTCGGACGGCCATAACTGTTGGCTCGTTTAGAGTTACGGGTGCCATAACCAGTCAAAACGAAGCTCTTTGTGAGTTCTACGGCTTTGACCACTTTCAACTGTCAATGGATTGTTTCATAACCAAAAAAGGCTATCTGAACCTCAATCGGGGCTCTGAAGTTTTGTAGCCTTCTTTTTTTACGTCAAGTGAATTTTTACGTTAAAACGGGATCACCGTGGCTGGTCTTCGATTTACCATCCCTATAGGGTGGTGCACCATGGTAATGTTCCATTTCAAATCCATGCACCCATTTCTAAAAGTCGCACGACCCTGTTTCGGCATTTTGAATGGATGCTGCACCCTGCGGATATCGATTCTTCGAACGGCCATAACCAATACGCCATAGATGACCTTCTGCAACATTTTTGCAAGGTGTTGCGAGCTAAAATGTTGCGATAGATATAAAATTTTGGTCCTACTGCAACGTTGTATTTATGGTGTTACCTTAGCCATAAAAATGTGTTGCTCTAGCTAAACAAGTGTAACACGATGCAACGTTTTTATATAGTGTTGCTATAGATGTATTCAAATTAAAAAATTAATAAAATTAGCAATCCGTGTGAATACGATCCAACGGTCTACATTTAATCTGATTGTTAAACTGGGTCACCGCTATAATTTGCCCCAAATTTTCATTTTCCCGCGTTACTATTCATATCATTTCGTTCTCACCCCCAATTTCCAAATCCCTAATTTTGTTTTCCCTAATCTGTATGGAAGATGTTCCATTTTAACCCAATCGGATCTGATGCTATTACATTTCTATTCAATCTTCCACTCCGGTATTCAGAGGGCACAACTTCATTTTCTCTTCGCTCTTATGAGTTTAGATCTGGATGCGGTGAGAAGATAGGCAGTGGCGATGTGTTTGGATGCGGTCGGTGAAGTGATGTAGCGGGCTATGGTTGTTCCAGTTTCAGGCTTAAGTGAAGTGTACTCCTTGCACGCCTTTTGAGAACCCATCCATAACCAAATCTAATCGAGCTTTCAATGCCTCATTCTTCTCGACCAACCATGCTACCGCCTGATTTCTTAGCTTATGACAATGATTTCTTGCTGCTAGGAGGCTCTGTTACTTCTCTCTTGAGTCCGGCTGTTATACCTATTACTCCAGTTCCTCCATTGATGTACGTATTCGTTGTGCTTGAATCGACCTTGAATTGCATCGACCCTAGTTGCTCTCTACTTTCGGGTTTTCCTATAGCTGCTATTGTCGAAGGTAATTCACCTATTTCACCACTATTGGCTGCTGATGTGATAAGGGCGGTGGATTATCACTGATAACTGCATTGTAGTGTTACTTTGGGTAAGAAGGTTATGCTTGATGGTGTTGGTGAAGTTAAAGGGTCGAATAAAGCGAGTTATGTTATATGCTTGCAATTTATTTGTTTAAATGCCCAGCTCAGTACTGCTATTGCTTGTGATGTTTTGCCTAGAACTACTGCAGTTTTTACTTCCCTTAAGCCTGAAATTGATCCAGGTCCTTCTCATATGCCCGGTAGCAAATGGTCTTCTCTTTTTAGTATAATTCAAAGGAATGCGGGTGAATATGTTCCCCATTCATTTGATATTGAGTTCATTTGATATTCAGTAAATGAGTTTGGTTTTTCTTTTGTAGGCTAATGATGGTCCAAATCTGAAGATATATAGCTTGGTGCTTTGAACTAATGTACATGTATGAACTGACCTTTGATTCTCTTGTTGATGAAAGGCGAAGCAGTCTGCTTAGAGTTGATGGTCCAAATCTGTAGATATATAGCTTGCAGTGAGAAGCAATGTTGTTTGCTATCAGCCAAGGGTGGTGCTTGGTTTTGTTGCGAATTTGCAGTGTGAAAGTTTGAAGATGTTTGGGTTGTCGGAATGGGTAATCAGCGATTGTGATTAGGTGATTAGACGATTTGGCAACTGAAATAGTTTGTTGGTGAGGCAATTAGAGGATGGAGGCTGGTGGTTTAGAAGTATATGTGGTGCATCATTTTACGTCGTTTCAAAGAAGGTCGATCCCCGCCGGGACTGTGGTGCCTCGGACCCCCGCCGGCGCTACGCCCGAACCCGCTTCTCGGCTCGCCTTCGGCTCGGCACTCGGCTCGTCATATATTTGTCGGTGTCGGTGTCTATATAAATTGAAACTGCATATGTAATGAGTGAACTGAGTGATGTAGTGAGGAATATCTGTATATGTGAATATCAGTGTTATATATCATTGAATTGTAAAATAGTGGAGTCAGGAATTTGTACTATTTCAAATGTTGAAATAAAATATTTATTTAAATAAATTACTGTTTCAATATCAAATTCTATGCAATGATTTTTTAATAAAAATACATATTTATTTTTATTAAAAAATCAAATATGCTCTACATTGTGGGCCCCACAAATTCAGAAAATTAATATCTATAGCAACATTTTTGGAATGTTGCTACAGATACCTATGGGTGTTGCCATAGACCCAAATAGAGTTCTATTGCAACAATATTACTTATGTTGCCTTAGATAGTCAAAATGTTGCCTTTAAGGTCTTAGGCAACGGCAAAAATTGCATCACCCTAAAAGTGTGGTCATAGACCTAAGGCAACATTTTTCGGGCCTGAGCCAACATTTTTTTTGTGTTGCAGAAGGTCATCTATGGCATGGTGAACTGTTGCCTCGTTTAGAGTTACGGGAGCCATAACCAGTCAAAACGAAGCTCTCTGTGAGTTCTACGGCTTTGACCGCTTTCAGCCGTCAATGGATTGTTTTATACCCAAAAAATGCTATCCGAACCTCAATCGGGGCTCTAAAGTTTTTTAGCCTTCTTTTTTACGTCAAGTTAATTTTTACGTCAAAACGGGATCACCTTGGCAGGTCTTCGATTTACCATCCCTGGACAGTGGTGCACCATGGTACTGTTCCATTTCAAATCCATGCACCCATTTCTAAAAGTCGCACGGCGCTGTTTCGGCATTTTGGACGGATGTTGCACCTTGCACCGTAGATGTTGCACCCTGCGGATATCGATTCTTCGGAAGGCCATAACTGTTGGCTCATTTAGAGTTACGGGAGCCATAAACAGTCAAAACGAGGCTCTCCATGAGTTCTACGGCTTTGACCGCTTTCAGCCGTCAATGGATTGTTTCATACCCAAAAAATGTTATCCGAACCTCAATCGGGGCTCTAAAATTTTTTAGCCTTCTTTTTTTCGTCAAGTGAATTTTTACATTAAAACGGGATCACCGTGGCAGGTCTTCGATTTACCATCCCTGGAGAGTGGTGCACCATGGCACTGTTCCATTTCAAATCCATGCACCCTTTTCTAAAAGTCGCACGTCCCTGTTTTGGCATTTTGGACGGATGTTGCACCTTGCACCGCAGATGTTGCACCCTGCGGATATCGATTCCTCGGACGGCCATAACTGTTGGCTCGTTTAGAGTTACGGGAGCCATAACTAGTCAAAACGAAGCTCTCTGTGAGTTCTATGGCTTTGACTGCTTTCAGCCGTCAATGGATTGTTTTATACCCAAAAAAGGCAATCTGAACCTCAATCGGGGCTCTGAAGTTTTTTAGCCTTCTTTTTTTCGTCAGGTGAATTTTTACGTTAAAACTAGATCACCGTTGCTGGTCTTCGATTTACCATCCCTGGAGAGTGGTGCACCATGGTACTGTTCCATTTCAAATCCATGCACCCATTTCTAAAAGTCGCACGGCCCTGTTTCGGCATTTTGGACGGATGTTGCACCTTGCACCGCAGATGTTGCACCCTGCGGATATCGATTCTTCGGACGGCCATAACTGTTGGCTCGTTTAGAGTTACGGGAGCCATAAATAGTCAAAACGAAGCTCTTTGTGAGTTTTATGGCTTTGACCGCTTTCAGCTGTCAATGGATTGTTTCATACCCAAAAAAAGCTATCCGAACCTCAATCGAGGCTTTGAAATTTTGTAGCCTTCTTTTTTTCATCGAGTGAATTTTTACGTTAAAACAGGATCACCGTGGCTGGTCTTCGATTTACCATCCCTGGAGAGTGGTGCACCATGGTACTGTTCCATTTCAAATCCATGCACCCATTTCTAAAAGTCGCACGGCGCTGTTTCGTTATTTTGGATGGATGTTGCACCTTGCACCGCAGATGTTGCACCCTGCGGATATCGATTCTTCGGACGGCCATAACTGTTGGCTCGTTTAGAGTTACGGGAGCCATAAACAGTCAAAACGAGGCTCTCTATGAGTTCTACGGCTTTTACCGCTTTCAGCCGTCAATGGATTGTTTCATACCCAAAAAGGCTATCCGAACCTCAATCGGGGCTCTGAAGTTTTTTAGCCTTCTTTTTTTCGTCAAGTGAATTTTTACGTTAAAACGGGATCACCGTGGCTGGTCTTCGATTTACCATCTCTGGAGAGTGGTGCACCATGGTACTGTTCCATTTCAAATCCATGCACCCATTTCTAAAAGTCACACGGCGCTGTTTCGGCATTTTGGATGGATGTTGCACCTTGCACCGCAGATGTTGAACCCTACAGATATCGATTCTTCGGACGGCCATAACTGTTGGCTCGTTTAGAGTTATGGGAGCCAGAACCAGTAAAAATGAAGTTCTCCGTGAGTTCTACGGCTTTTTCCACTTTCAGCCGTCAATGGATTGTTTCATACTCAATAAAGGCTATCTGAACCTCAATCGGGGCTCTGAAGTTTTTCAGCCTTCTTTTTTTCGTCATGTGAATTTTTACGTTAAAACGTGATCACCCTAGCTGGTCTTCGATTTACCATCCCTGGAGAGTGGTGCACCATGGTACTATTCCATTTCAAATCCATGCACCCATTTCTAAAAGTCGCACGGCCCTGTTTCGGCACTTTGGATGGATATTGCACCTTGCACCGCAGATGCTGCACCCTACGGATATTGATTCCTCGGACGGCTATAACTGTTGGCTCGTTTAGAGTTACGTGAGCCATAACCAGTCAAAACGAAGCTCTCTTTGAGTTCTACGGCATTGACCGCTTTTAGCTGTCAATGGATTGTTTCATACCCAAAAAAGGCTATCCGAACCTCAATCGGGGCTCTGAAGTTTTTTAGCCTTCTTTTTTTCGTCGAGTGAATTTTTACGTTAAAACGGGATCACCGTGGCTGGTCTTCGATTTACCATCCCTGGAGAGTGGTCCCTGTTTCGGCATTTTGGACGGATGTTGCACCTTGCACCGTAGATGTTGCACCCTGCGGATATCGATTCTTCGGACGGTCATAATTGTTGGCTCGTTTAGAGTTACGGGAGCCATAACCAGTCAAAACGAGGCTATCTGTGGGTTCTACGGCTTTGACCGCTTTCAACCGTCAATGGATTGTATCATACCCAAAAAAGGCTATCTGAACCTCAATCGGGGCTCTGAAGATTTTTAGCCTTTTTTTTCGTCAAGTGAATTTTTACGAAAAAACGGGATCACCGTGACTGGTCTTCGATTTACCATCCCTGGAGAGTGGTGCACCTTGAGATGGTTCCATTTCAAATCCATGCACCCATTTCTAAAAGTCGTATGGCCCTGTTTCGGTATGAGTGGTGCACCATGAGCCAGAACCATTCAAAATGAAGCTCTCCGTGAGTTCTACGGCTTTGACCGCTTTCAGCCATCAATGGATTGTTTCATACCCAAAAAAGGCTATCCGAACCTCAATCGGGGCTCTGAAGTTTTTTAGCCTTCTTTTTTTCGTCAAGTGAATTTTTACGTTAAAACGGGATCACCGTGGCAGGTCTTCGATTTACCATCCCTGGAGAGTGGTGCACCAAGGCACTGTACCATTTCAAATCCATGCACCCTTTTCTAAAAGTCGCACGGCCCTGTTTCGGCATTTTGGACGGATGTTGCACCTTGCACCGCAGATGTTGCACCCTGTGGATATCGATTCCTCGGACGGCCATAATTGTTGGCTCGTTTAGAGTTACGGGAGCCATAACTAGTCAAAACAAAGCTCTCTGTGAGTTCTACGGTTTTGACCGCTTTCAGCCGTCAATGGATTGTTTTATACCCAAAAAAGGCAATCGGAACCTCAATCGGGGCTCTGAAGTTTTTTAGCCTTCTTTTTTCGTCAGGTGAATTTTTACGTTAAAACTAGATCACCGTGGCTGGTCTTCGATTTAGCATCCCTGGAGAATGGTGCAACATGGTACTGTTCCATTTTAAATCCATGCACCCATTTCTAAAAGTCGCACGGCCCTGTTTCGGCATTTTCGACGGATGTTGCACCTTGCACCGCAGATGTTGCACCCTGCGGATATCGATTCTTCGGACGGCCATAATTGTTGGCTCGTTTAGAGTTACGGGAGCCATAAACAGTCAAAACGAAGCTCTTTGTGAGTTCTACGGCTTTGACCGCTTTCAGTTGTCAATGGATTGTTTCATACCCAAAAAAGGCTATCCGAACCTCAATCAAGGCTTTGAAATTTTTAAGCCTTCTTTTTTTCATCGAGTGAATTTTTACGTTAAAACGGGATCACCGTGGCTGGTCTTCGATTTACCATCCCTGGAGAGTGGTGCACCATGGTACTGTTGCATTTCAAATCCATGCACCCATTTCTAAAAGTGGCACGGCGCTGTTACGGCATTTTGGACGGATGTTGCACCTTGCACCGCAGATGTTGCACCCTACGGATATCGATTCTTCGGACGGCCATAACTGTTGGCTCGTTTAGAGTTACGGGTGCCATAACCAGTCAAAACGAGGCTCTCTGTGAGTTCTACGGCTTTTACTGCATTCAGCTGTCAATGGATTGTTTCATACCCAAAAAAGGCTATCCGAACCTCAATCGGGGCTCTGAAGTTTTTTAGCCTTCTTTTTTTCGTCAAGTGAATTTTTACGTTAAAACGAGATCACCGTGGCTAGTCTTCGATTTACCATCCCTGGAGAGTGGTGCACCATGGTTAGTTCCATTTCAAATCCATGCTCCCATTTCTAAAAGTCGCACGGCCCTGTTTCGGCAATTTGAACGGATGTTGCACCTTGCACCGCAGATGTTGCACCCTACGGATATCGATTCCTCGAACGGCCATAACTGTTGGCTCATTTAGAGTTACGGGAGCCATAACAAGTCAAAACGAAGCTCTCTGTGAGTTCTACGGCTTTGACCGCTTTCGGCATTTTGGACAGATGTTGCACCTTGCACCGCAGATGTTGCACCCTGCGGATATTGATTCTTCAGATGGCCATAACTGTTGGCTCGTTTAGAGTTACGGGAGCCATAACCAGTTAAAACGAAGCTCTCTGTGAGTTCTATGGCTTTGACTTCATTCAGCCGTCAATGGATTATTTCATTCCCAAGAATGGCTATCTGAACCTCAATCGGGGCTCTAAAGTTTTTTAGCCTTCTTTTTTACGTCAAGTTAATTTTTACGTTAAAACAGGATCACCATGGCTAGTCTTCGACTTACCATCCCTGGAGAGTGGTGCATCATGGTACTATTCCATTTCAAAACCATGCACCCATTTCTAAAAGTCGCACGGCGCTGTTTCGGCAGTTTGGACGGATATTGCACCTTGCATCGCAGATGTTGCACCCTGCGGACATCGATTCTTCGGACGGCCATAACTGTTGGCTCATTTAGAGTTATGGGAGCCATAACCAGTCAAAACGAGGCTCTCTGTGAGTTCTACGGAGTTGACCGCTTTCAGCAGTCAATGGATTGTTTCAAACCCAAAAAATGTTATCCGAACCTCAATCGGGGCTCTGAAGTTTTTTAGCCTTCTTTTTTTCGTCAGTGAATTTTTACGTTAATACGGGATCACCGTAGCTGGTCTTCGACTTACCATTCCTAAAGAGTGGTGCACCGTGGTACAGTTCCATTTTAAATCCATGCACCTATTTCTAAAAGTCGTACGGCCCTGTTTCGGCATTTTGGACGGATGTTGCACCTTACACTGCAGATGTTGCACCCTACGAATATCGATTCTTCGGACGGCCATAACTGTCGGCACGTTTAGAGTTACGGGAGCCATAACCAGTCAAAAAGAAGCTCTCTGTGAGTTCTACGGCTTTGACCGCTTCAGCCATCAATAGATTGTTTCATACCCAAAAAAGGCTATCCGAACCTCAATCGGGGCTCTGAAGTTTTTTAGCCTTCTTTTTTTCGTCAAGTGAATTTTTATGTTAAAACGGGATCAACGTGGCTGGTCTTCAATTTACCATCCCTGGAGAGTGGTCCACCATGGTACTGTTCCATTTCAAATCCATGCACCCATTTCTAAAAGTCGAACGGCGTTGTTTCAGCATTTTGGACGGATGTTGCACCTTGCAGCGCAGATGTTGCACCCTGCGGATATCGATTATTCGGACAGCCATAACTGTTGGCTTGTTTAGAGTTACGGGAGCCATAACCATTCAAAACGAGGCACTCTGTGAGTTCTGCGGCTTTTACCGCTTTCAGCCGTCAATGGATTGTTTCATACCCAAAAAAGGCTATCCGAACCTCAATCGGGGCTTCGAAGTTTTTTAGCCTTCTTTTTTTCGTCAAGTGAATTTTTACGTTAAAACGGGATCACCGTGGCTGGTCTTCGATTTTCCATCCCTAGAGAGTGGGGCACCATGGTACTGTTCCATTTCAAATCTATGCACCCATTTCTAAAAGTCGCACGGCCCTGTTTCGGCACTTTGGACGGATGTTGCACCTTGCACCGCAAATGTTGCACCCTGCGGATATCGATTCCTCGGACGGCCATAACTGTTGCCTCGTTTAGAGTTACGGGAGCCATAACCAGTCAAAACGAAGCTCTCTGTGAGTTTTACGGCTTTGACTGCTTTCAGCTGTCAATGGACTGTTTCATACCCAAAAAAAGGCTATAGGAACCTCAATCGGGGCTCCGAAGTTTTTTAGCCTTCTTTTTTTTGTCAAGTAAATTTTTACGTTAAAACGGGATCATCGAGGTTGGTCTTCGATTTTCCATCCTTGGAGAGTGGTGCACCAAGGTACTGTTCCATTTCAAATCCATGCACCCATTTCTAAAAGTCGTACGGCGCTATTTTGGCATTTTGGACGTATGTTGCACCTTGCACCGCAGATGTTGCACCCTACGGATATCGATTCTTCGGACGGCCATAACTGTTGGCTCGTTTAGAGTTACGGGAGCCATAACCAGTCAAAACGAAGCTCTTTGTGATTTCTACGGTTTGACTGCTTTCAGCCGTCAATGGATTGTTTCATACCGAAAAAAGGCTATCCGAACCTCAATCGGGGCTCTGAAGTTTTTTAGCCTTCTTTTTTTGTCAAGTGAATTTATACGTTAAAACTGGATCACCGTGGCTGGTCTTCGTTTTTCCATCCCTTGAGAGTGGTGCACCATGGTACTGTTCCATTTCAAATCCATGCACCCATTTCTAAAAGTCGCACGACCCTGTTTCGGCATTTTGGACGGATGTTGCACCTTGCACCGCAGATGTTGCACCCTGCGGATATCGATTTTTCGGACGGCCATAACTGTTGGCTCGTTTAGAGTTACGGGAGTCATAACCAGTCAAAATGAAGCTCTTTGTGAGTTCTACGGCTTTGACTCTTTCAGCCGTCAATGGATTGTTTCATACCCAAAAAAGGCTATCCGAACCTCAATCGGGGCTCTGAAGTTTTTTATCTTTCTTTTTTTACGTCAAGTGAATTTTTACGTTAAAACGGGATCACCATGGTTGGTCTTCGATTTACGATCCCTGGAGAGTGGTGCACCATGGTACTGTTCCATTTCAAATCCATGCACCCATTTCTTTAAGTCGCACGGTGCTGTTTCGGCATTTTGGACGGATGTTGCACCTTGCACCGCAGATGTCGCACCCTGCGGATATCGATTCATCGGACGACCATTACTGTTGGCTCGTTTAGAGTTACGGGAGTCATAACCAGTCAAAACGAAGCTTTCTGTGAGTTCTACGGCTTTGACTGCTTTCAGCCATTAATGGATTATTTCATACCCAAAAAAGGCTATCTGAACCTCAATCGGGGCTTTGAAGTGTTTTAGCCTTTTTTTTCGTCAAGTGAATTTTTACGTTAAAACGGGATCACCGTGGCTGGTCTTCGATTTTCCATCCCTGGAGAGTGGTGCACCATGGTACCGTTCCATTTCAAATCCATGCACCCATTTCTAAAAGTCGCACGTCCTTGTTTCGGCATTTTGGACGGATGTTGCACCTTGCACCGTAGATGTTGCACCCTACGGATATCGATTCTTCGGACGGCCATAACTGTTGGCTCGTTTAGAGTTACGGGAGCCCTAACCAGTCAAAATGAAGCTCTCTTTGAATTCTACGGCTTTGACCACTTTCAGTCGTCAATGAATTGTTTCATACCCAAAAAAGTATATCCGAACCTCAATCGTGGATCTGAAGTTTTTTAGCCTTCTTTTTTTCGTCAAGTGGATTTTTACGTAAAACGGGATCACCGCAGCTGGTCTTCGGTTTACCATCCCTGAAGAGTAGTGCACCATGGCATTGTTCCATTTCAAATCCATGAACCCATTTCTAAAATTTGCACGGCGCTGTTTCGGCATTTTGGACGGATGTTGCACCCTGCGGATATCGATTCTTCGGACGGCCATAACTGTTGGCTCGTTTAGAGTTACGGGAGCCATAACCAGTCAAAACGAAGCTCTCTGTGAGTTCTACGGCTTTGACCGCTTTCACCCGTCAATTGATTGTTTCATACCCAAAAAAAGCTATCCGAACCTCAATCGGGGCTCTGAAGTTTTTTAGCCTTCTTTTTTTCGTCAAGTGAATTTTTACGTTAAAACGGGATCACCGCAGCTGGTCTTTGGTTTACCATCCCTGAAGAGTGGTGCACCATGGCATTGTTCCATTTCAAATCCATGCACCCATTTCTAAAATTTGCACGGCGCTGTTTCGGCATTTTGGACGGATGTTGCACCCTACGGATATCGATTCTTCGGATGACCATAACTATTGGCTCGTTTAGAGTTACGGGAGCCATAACCAGTCAAAACGAAGCTCACTATGAGTTCTATGGCTTTGACCGCTTTCATCCGTAAATGGATTGTTTCATACCCAAAAACGGCTATTCGAACCTCAATCGGGGCTCTAAAGTTTTTTAGCCTTCTTTTTTTCGTCAAGTGAATTTTAACTTTAAAACAGGATCACCGTGGTTGGTCTTTGATTTTCCATCCCTGGAGAGTGGTGCACCATGGTACTGTTCCAGTTCAAATCCATACACCCATTTCTAAAAGTCGCACGGCGCTGTTTCGGCATTTTGGACGGATGTTGCACCTTGCACCGCAGATGTTGCACCATGCGAATATCGATTCTTCGAACGGCCATAACTGTTGGCTCGTTTAGAGTTACGGGAGCCATAACCAGTCAAAACGAAGCTCTCTGTGAGTCCTACGGCTTTGACCGCTTTCAGCCGTTAATGGATTGTTTCATACCCAAAATAGGCTATCCCAACCTCAATCGAGGCTCTGAAGTTTTTTAGCCTTCTTTTTTTACGTCAAGTGTATTTTTACGTTAAAACGGGATCACCGTGGCTGGTCTTCGATTTACCATCACTGGGGAGTGGTGCACCATGGTACTATTCCATTTCAAATCCATGCACCCATTTCTAAAAGTCGCACTGCGCTATTTCGGACGGATGTGCACCTTGCACAGCAGATGTTGCAGCCTACAGATATCGATTCTTTGGGCGGCCATTACAGTTGGCTTGTTTAGAGTTACGGTAGCCATAACCAGTCAAAACGAAGCTCTCTGTGAGTTCTATGGTTTTGACAATTTTTAGCCATCAATGGATTGTTTCATATCCAAAAAAGGCTATCCGAACCTCAATCGGGGCTCTGAAGATTTTTGCCTTCTTTTTTTACGTCAAGTGAATTTTTACGTTAAAACGGGATCACCGTGGCTGGTCTTCGATTTTCCATCCCTAGAGATTGGTGCACCATGGTACTGTTCCATTTCAAATCCATGCACCCATTTCTAAAAGTCGCACGGCCCTGTTTCGGCATTTTGGATGGATGTTGCACCTTGCATCGCAGATGTTGCACCTTGCGGATATCGATTTTACGCACGGCCATAACTGTTGGCTCGTTTAGAGTTACGATAGCCATGACTAGTCAAAACGAAGCTCTCTGTGAGTCCTACGGCTTTTACCGCTTTCAGCCGCCAATAGATTGTTTCATACCCAACAAGGCTATACGAACCTCAATCAGGGATCTGTAGTTTTTTAACCTTCTTTTTTATGTCAAGTATATTTTTACGTTAAAACGGGATCACCGTGGCTGGTCTTCGATTTACCATCCCTGGATAGTGGTGCACCATGGTACTGTTCCATTTCAAATCCATGCATCCATTTCTAAAAGTCGCACGGCGCTGTTTCGGCATTTTTGATAGATGTTGCACCTTGCACCGCAGATGTTGCACCCTGCGGATATCGATTCTTTGGACGACCATAACTGTTGGCTCGTTTAGAGTTACGGGAGCCATAACCAGTCAAAACGAGGCTCTCTGTGAATTCTACGGCTTTGACTGCTTTCAGCCGTCAATGGATTGTTTGATACCCAAAAAAGGCTATCTGAACCTCAATCGGGGCTATGAATTTTTTAGCCTTCTTTTTTTCGTCAAGTGAATTTTTACGTTAAAATGGGATCACCGTGGCTGGTCTTCGATTTATCATCCCTAGAGAGTGGTGCACCATGGTACTGTTCCATTTCAAATCCATGCACCCATTTCTAAAAGTCGCATGGCGCTGTTTCGGCATTTTGGACGGATGTTGCACCTTGCACCGTAGTTGTTGCACCCTGAGTATATTGATTCATCGGACGGTCATAACTGTTGGCTCGTTTAGAGTTACGGGAGCCATAACCAGTCAAAACTAAGCTCTCTGTGAGTTCTACGGCTTTGACCGCTTTCAGCCGTCAATGGATTGTTTCATACCCAAAAAGGATATCCGAACCTCAATCGGGGATTTGAAGTTTATTAGCCTTCTTGTTTTCGTCAAGTGAATTTTTACATTAAAACGGGATCATCGCGGCTGGTCTTCGATTTACCATCCCTAGAGAGTGGTGCGCCATGGTATTGTTTCATTTCAAATCCATGCACCCATTTCTAAAAGTCGCGCGACCCTGTTTCGACATTTTGGACGGATGTTGCACCTTGCACCGTAGATGTTGCACCATACGGATATCGATTCTTCGGACGGCCATAACTGTTGGCTCGTTTAGAGTTACGAGAGCCATAACAAGTCAAAACGAAGCTCTCTGTGAGTTCTACGGCTTTGACCGCTTTCATCCGTCAATGGACTGTTTCATACCCAAAAAAGGCTATCCGAACCTCAATCAGGACTTTGAAGTTTTTTAGCCTTCTTTTTTTCGTCAAGTGAATTTTTACGTTAAATCGGGATCACCGCGGCTGGTCTTCGATTTACCATCCCTGGAGAGTGCTACACCATGGTAGCGTTCTATTTCAAATCTATGCACCCATTTCGAAAAGTCACACGGCGCTGTTTCGGCATTTTGGACGGATGTTGCACCTTGCACTGCAGATGTTGCACCATGCGTATATCGATTCTTCGGACGGCCATAACTGTTGGCTCGTTTAGATTTATGGGAGCCATAACCAGTCAAAAAGAAGCTCTTTGTGAGTTCTACGGCTTTGACCGCTTTCAGCCGTAAATGGATTATTTCATACCCAAAAAAGGTTATCCGAACTTCAATCGGGGCTCTGAAGTTTTATAGCCTTCTTTTTTTCGTCATGTGAATTTTTAGCTTAAAATGGGATCACCGTGGCTGGTCTTCGATTTACCATCCCTGGAGAGTGGTGCACCATGGTACTGTTCTATTTCAAATCCATGCACGCATTTCTAAAAGTCACACGACCCTGTTTTGGCATTTTGGACGGATTTTGCACCTTGCACCATAGATGTTGCATCCTACAGATATCGATTCTTCGAACGACCATAACTGTTGGCTCGTTTAGAGTTACGGGAGCCATAACCAGTCAAAATGAAGCTCTCTGTGAGTTCTACGGCTTTGATCGCTTTCAGCCGTCAATGGATTGTTTCATACCCAAAAAAGGCTATCCAAATCTTAATCGAGGCTCTGAAGTTTTTTAGCCTTCTTTTTTTACGTCAAGTGAATTTTTACGTTAAATCGGGTCACCGTGGCGGGTCTTCGATTTACCATCCCTGTCGAGTGGTGCACCATTGTACTGTTGCATTTCAAATCCATGCACGCATTTCTAAAAGTCGCACGGCGCTGTTTCGGCATTTTGGACGAATGTTCCAACTTGCACCGCAGATGTTGCACCCTGCGGATATCGATTCTTCGGACGGCCATAACTATTGGCTCGTTTAGAGTTACAGGAGCCATAACCAGTCAAAACGAAGCTCTCTGTGAGTTCTACAGCTTTGACCGCTTTCAGCCATCAATGGATTGTCTGATACCCAAAAAAGGCTATCCGAACCTCAATCGGGGCTTTGACGTTTTTTAGCCTTCTTTTTTTACGTCAGGTGAATTTTTACGTTAAAACGGGATCACCGTGGCTGGTCTTGGTTGCCATCCCTCGAGAGTGGTGCACCATGGTACTGTTCCATTTCAAATCCATGCACCCATTTCTAAAAGTCGCACGGCGCTGTTTCGGCATTTTTGATGGATGTTGCACCTTGCACCGCAGATGTTGCACCCTGCGGATATCGATTCTTCGGACGGCCATAACTATTGGCTCGTTTAGAGTTACAGGAGCCATAACCAGTCAAAACGAAGCTCTCTGTGAGTTCTACAGCTTTGACCGCTTTCAGCCGTCAATGGATTGTTTCATACCCAAAAAAGGCTATCCGAACCTCAATCGGGGCTCTGAAGTTTTTTATCCTTCTTTTTTTCGTCAAGTGAATTTTTACGTTAAAATGGGATCACCGCGGCTGGTCTTCGATTTACAATCCCTGGAGAGTTCTACACCATGGTACTGTTCCATTTCAAATCCATGCACCCATTTCTAAAAGTCGCACGGCACTGTTTCGGCATTTTGGACGGATGTTGAATCTTGCACCGCAGATGTTGCACCCGGCGGATATCGATTCTTCGGACGGCCATAACTGTTGGCTCGTTTAGATTTACAGGAGCCATAACCAGTCAAAACGAAGCTCTCTATGAGTTCTACGGCTTTGACCGCTTTCAGCCATAAATGGATTGATTCATACCCAAAAAAGGCTATCCGAACCTCAATCGGGGCTCTGAACTTTTTTAGCCTTCTTTTTTTCGCCAAGTGAATTTTTACGTTAAAACGGGAACACCGCGGCTGGTCTTCGATTTACCATCCCTGGAGAGTGTGCACCATGGTACTGTTCCATTTAAAACCATGCACCCATTTCTAAAAGTCGTGCGGTGCTGTTTCGGCATTTTGGACGGATGTTGCACCTTGCACCGCAGATGTTGCACCCTACGGATATCGATTCTTCGGACGGCCATAACTGTTGGCTCGTTTAGAGTTACGGGAGCCCTAACCAGTCAAAATGAAGCCCTCTTTGAATTCTACGGCTTTGACCACTTTCAGTCGTCAATGAATTGTTTCATACCCATAAAAAGTATATCCGAACCTCAATCGGGGATCTGAAGTTTTTTAGCCTTCTTTTTTTCGTCAAGTGGATTTTTACGTTAAAACGGGATCACCGTGGCAGGTCTTCGATTTACCATCCCTGGAGAGTGGTGCACCATGGTACTGTTCCATTTCAAATCCATGCACCCATTTCTAAAAGTCGCACGGCGCTGTTTCGGCATTTTGGATGGATGGTGCACCTTGCATCGCAGATGTTGCACCCTGCGGATATCGATTATTCAGACGGCCATAACTGTTGGCTCATTTAGAGTTATGGGAGCCATAACCAGTCAAAATGAAGCTCTCTGTGAGTTCTATGGCTTTGACCACTTTTAGTCGTCAATGGATTGTGCCATACCCAAAAAAGGCTATCCAAACGTCAATCGGGGCTCTGAAGTTTTTTTGCCTTCTTTTTTACGTCAAGTGAATTTTTACGTTAAAACGGGATCACCGTGGCTGGTCTTCGATTTACCATCCCTGGAGAGTGGTGCACCATGGTTCTATTTCATTTCAAATCCATGCACCCATTTCTAAAAGTCGCACGGTGCGGTTTCAACATTTTTGACGGATGTTGCACCTTGCACCGTAGATGTTGCACCCTGCGGATATCGATTCTTCGGACGGCCATAACTGTTGGCTCGTTTAGAGTTACGGGAGCCATAACTAGTCAAAATGAAGCTCTCTGTGAGTTCTACGGCTTTGACCACTTTCAGCCGTCAATTTATTGTTTCATACCCAAAAAAGGCTATCCGAACCTCAATCGGGGCTCTGAAGTTTTTTAGCCTTCTTTTTTTACGTCAAGTGAATTTTTACGTTAAAACGGGATCACCGCAGCTGGTCTTCGATTTACCATCCCAAGAGAGTGGTGCACCATGGTACTGTTCCATTTCAAATCCATGCACCCATTTCTAAAAGTCGCACGACGCTGTTTCGACACTTTAGACGGATGTTGCACCTTGCACCGCAGATGTTGCACTCTATGAATATCAATTCTTTGGACGGCCATTACTGTTGGCTCGTTTAGAGTTACAGGAGCCATAACCAGTTAAAACGAAGCTCTCTATGAGTTCTACATCTTTGACCGCTTTCAGCCATCAATGGATTGTTTCATACCCAAAAAAGGCTATCCGAACCTCAATCGGGAATCTGAAGTTTTTTAGCCTTCTTTTTTTTCGTCAAGTGAATTTTTACGTTAAAATGGGATCACCGCGGCTGGACTTCGATTTACCATCCCTGGAGAGTGCTGCACCATGGTACTGTTCCATTTCAAATCCATGCACCCATTTCTAAAAGTCGCACGGCACTGTTTCGGCATTTTGGACGGATGTTGCACCTTGCACCGCAGATGTTGCACCCTGCGGATATCGATTCTTCGGACGGCCATAACTGTTGGCTCGTTTAGATTTACAGGAGCCATAACCAGTCAAAACAAAGCTCTTTGTGAGTTCTATGGCTTTGACCGCTTTCAGCCATAAATGGATTGTTTCATACCCAAAAAATGCTATCCGAACCTCAATCGAGACTCTGAAGTTTTTTAGCCTTCTTTTTTACGTCAAGTGAATTTTTACGTTAAAACGGGATCACCGTGGCTGGTCTTCGATTTACCATCCCTCGAGAGTGGTTTACCATGGCACTGTTCCATTTCAAATCCGTGCACCAATTTCCAAAAGTCGCACGGCGCTGTTTCGGCATTTTGGACGGATGTTGCACCTTGCACCGCAGATGTTGCACCCTGCAGATATCGATTCTTCGGACGACCATAACGGTTGGCTCCTTTAGAGTTACGAGAGCCATAACTAGTCAAAAGGAAGCTCTCTGTGAGTTCTATGGCTTTGACCGCTTTCAGTCGTCAATGGATTGTTTCATACCCAAAAAAGTCTATCCGAACCTCAATCGGGGCTCTGAAGTTTTTCAGCCTTCTTTTTTTCGTCAAGTGAATTTTTACATTAAAATGGGATCACCGTGACAGGTCTTCGATTTACCATCCCTGGAGAGTGGTGCACAATGGTACTGTTCCATTTCAAATCCATGCACCCATTTCTAAAAGTCGCACGGCGCTGTTTCGGCATTTTGGATATATGTTGCACCTTGCAAGGCAGATGTTGCACCCTGCGGATATCGATTCTTCGGACGGCCAAAACTGTTGGCTCGTTTAGAGTTACGGGAGCCATAACCAGTCAAAATGAAGCTCTCTATGAGTTCTACGGCTTTGACCGCTTTCAGTCGTCTATGGATTGTGTCATACCCAACAAAGGCTATCCGAACCTCAATCGGGGCTCTGAAGTTTTTTAGCCTTCTTTTTTTCGTCAAGTGAATTTTTACGTTAAAATGGTATCACCGTGGCAGGTCTTCGATTTACCATCCCTGGAGAGTGGTGCACCATGGTATTGTTCCATTTCAAATCCATGCACCCATTTCTAGAAGTCGCACGACGCTGTTTCGGCATTTTGGACGGATGTGGCACCTTGCACCGCAGATGTTGCACTCTACGGATATCGATTCTTCGGACGGCCATAACTGTTGGCTTGTTTAGAGTTACGGGAGCCATAACTAGCCAAAACGAAGCTCTCTGTGAGTTCTGCGACTTTAACTGCTTTCAGCCGTCAATGGATTATTTCATACCCAAAAAAGGCTATCCGAACCTCAATCGGGGCTTTGAAATTTTTTAGCCTTCTTTTTTTACCTCAAGTGAATTTTTACGTTAAAATGGGATCACCGTGGCTGGTCTTAGATTTACCACCCTTGGAGAGTGGTGCACCATGGTACTGTTCCATTTCAAATCCATGCACCCATTTCTAAAAGTCGCACGGCGCTGTTTCGGCATTTTGGATGGATGTTGCACCTTGCACCACAGATGTTGCACCCTGCGGATAACGATTCTTCGGACGGTCATAACTGTTGGATCGTTAAGAGTTACGGGAGCCATAACCATTCAAAACGAAGCTCTCTTTGAGTTGTACGGCTTTGACCGCTTTCAGCCGTCAATGGTTTGTTTCATACCCAAAAAAGGCTATCCGAACCTCGATCGGGGCTCTAAAGTAGCCTTCTTTTTTTCGTCAAGTGAATTTTTACGTTAAAATGGGATCACCGCGGCTGGTCTTCGATTTACCATCCCTAGAGAGTGGTGCACCATGGTACTGTTCCATTTCAAATCCCTGCACCCATTTCTAAAAATGGCTATCCGAACATCAATCGGGGCTATGATGTTTTTTAGCCTTCTTTTTTTCGTTAGGAGTATTTTTACGTTAAAACGGGATCACCGTGGCTGGTCTTCGATTTACCATCCCTGGAGAGTGGTGCACCATGGTACTGTTCCATTTCAAATCCATCCACCCATTTCTAAAAGTCGCACGACGCTGTTTCGGCATTTTGGATGGATGTTGCACCTTGCACCGCAGATGTTGCACCTTGCGGATATCGATTCTTCGGACGGCCATAACTTTTGGCTCGTTTAGATTTACGGGAGCCATAACTAGTCAAAACGAAGCTCTCTGTGAGTTCTATTGCTTTGAATGCTTTCAACCGTCAATGGATTATTTCATACCCAAAAAAGGCTATCTGAACCTCAATCGGGGCTCTGAAGTTTTTTAGCCTTCTTTTTTTACGTCAAGTGAATTTTTACGTTAAAACGGGATCACCGTGGCTGGTCTTCGATTTACCTTCCCTGGAGAGTGGTGCACCATGGTACTGTTCCATTTCAAATCCATGCACCCATTTCTAAAAGTCGCACGGCGCTGTTTCGGCATTTTGGACGGATGTTGCACCTTGCACCGCAGATGTTGCACCCTGCAGATATCGATTCTTCGGACGGCATAACTTTTGGCTCGTTTAGAGTTACGGGAGCCATAACCAGTCAAAACGAAGTTCTCTGTGAGTTCTATTGCTTTGACCGCTTTCAACCGTCAATGGATTGTTTCGTACCCAAAAAAGGCTTTTCGAACCTCAATCAGGGCTCTGAAGTTTTTTAGCCTTCTTTTTTTACGTCAAGTGAATTTTTACGTTAAAACGAGATCACTGTGGCTGGTCTTCGATTTACCATCCCTGGAGAGTGGTGCACCATGGTACGGTTCCATTTCAAATCCATGCACCCATTTCTAAAAGTCGCACGCCGCTGTTTCGGCATTTTGGACGGATGTTGCACCTTGCACCGCAGATGTTGCACCCTACAGATATCGATTCTTCGGACGGCCATAAATGTTGGCTCGTTTAGAGTTACGGGAGCCATAACCAGTCAGAACGAAGCTCTTTGTGAGTTCTATTGCTTTGACCGCTTTCAACCGTCAATGGATTGTTTCATACCCAAAAAAGGCTATCTGAACCTCAATCGGGGCTCTGAAGTTTTTTAGCCTTCTTTTTTTACGTCAAGTGAATTTTTACGTTAAAACGGGATCACCGTGGCTGGTCTTCGATTTACCATCCCTGGAGAGTGGTGAACCATGGTACTGTTCCATTTCAAATCCATGCACCCATTTCTAAAAGTCGCACGACGCTGTTTCGGCATTTTGGACGGATGTTGCACCTTGCACCGCAGATGTTGCACCCTGCGGATATCGATTCTTCGGATGGCCATAACTTTTGGCTCGTTTAGAGTTACGGGAGCCATAACCAGTCAAAACGAAGCACTCTGTGAGTTCTATTGCTTTGACCCCTTTCAATTATCAATGGATTGTTTCATACCCAAAAAAGGCTATCCGAACCTCAATCAAGGCTTTGAAGTTTTTTAGCCTTCTTTTTTTACGTCAAGTGAATTTTTACGTTAAAATGGGATCACCGTGGCTTGTCTTCGATTTACCATCCCTGGAGAGTGGTGCACCATGGTATTGTTCCATTTCAAATCCTTGCACCCATTTCTAAAAGTCGCACGGCGCTGTTTCGACATTTTGGACGGATGTTGCACCTTGCACCGCAGATGTTGCACCCTGCGGATATCGATTCTCTAGACGGCCATAACTGTTGGCTTGTTTAGAGTTACGGGAGCCATAACTAGTTAAAACGAAGCTCTCTCTGAGTTCTACGGCTTTGACCGCTGTTTGTACTAAAAATGGGCACAACACTCTTCAGAAGTTTTTGAAGAGATAAAAATGGAGAAATTAAATGAAAAAAAGGATTATCTAACAAAAACTCCAAAAACAGATATGTAAATAATAAAAACGCACAGAAACACAGGAATTTAGAGTGGTTCGGCGTATTGCTTACGTCCACTATGAAATTGATCACTTTATTGATGTTTATTTGATGATTACAATTGATTGCAGCGGATTACAGCGAATTAAAGCTGTGAAATTCGAGTACAACAACAGTAATGGAGTATGGAATCGAATCCGGCAGATTCTGGGCGTTGGAGCATCAAAAGAAAGATGCTTTTTCTATAGGCTTTGGGTTCTATTTATAGGCTCTCCATGCAAATATCTCACTCAAATCTCGGGAGACTTCTCCTGGCACATGAGTGGGCCCACGCGACCAAGCCCATGAAGTTTCGACTTGATTCGTGATCGATACGAACGGATTTCGTATCGATCAAGGTTTCGTCCAATGAAGTCGAAACTTGGTGTGAACATTCTTTAGCATGCACGTAAGCTTCTGTGAAAATTTCATAGCATTTGGACTTATGGATCTTGAGTTATGATCGATACGAGTTGTAGCTTTTCGATAGGCTGTACTATTCGAATCGATCAATTCAAATCGATCCCTTCGAATCGATGGTTGCACGTGATCAGGTGGTGACGTGGCGAGCACTCTTCGGATCGATCCACCTTCTCGCCGAGTTGACCGAGTCGCCCCTCGAACTTCGCCTCGTTCGTATCGCTGGCCGTTGCATAGCTCGAATCGATGGGGATGGTCTAGTTCGCATCGATGAAAGTGGTGTAGTTCACATCGATTAAGGTGGCTTTGTTCGTAACCATCGATCCAGCTCTTATTCGTATCGATCAAAGTTGCTTCGACTTGATGGATACGAACAAGCAATATTGTAATGGATTCGAATAGATGGCGACGCTGCTTGGCTTGATGGATACGAATAATGAATGTTTTATGGATACGAACTACGGTCACCTGATGGATACGAACTAGAGTAAACTGATGGATACGAACAGCGTGAGTCGATGGATTCGAACAAGTCTCTCCTGATGGATTCGAATAAAGGTTCGTCGATGGATGCGAACCTGATTGATTTGAACCGTGGCCTATTGATGGATACAAAATTGAGGCTCGATGATGGATACGAAATGGGGACATTCCCTTCAATTTGCATCGATCATAACTTGAACATACGAACTCAGATTGACTTGAAATTTTGAACGATGGCTTTATGGCTTCGCTCGTCGTGTCCTGTCAATTGTAGCTTGATCCGGACTCGGACAAAATTCGTCGATATCCATGGTGAACCTGTGCGTACTCAATTTTCGGGATGAGCGATCCTCAGTTTTCAGTCAGTTCCTTGGTGTCACGGCCTTGCTAAAAGGCGGGATAACACTTGCCCCCCAAAACATGCCTTGCGGTAGGAAGGTGTGTTTTGTAATGCCATAAGCTAGATGTTCGTATCCTGTTAATATCCTGCAAAGAGATTGGTAGTCTTTCTTAACTGTGAATGACGATCGTTCGGGATCGTATATCATTCGGGGTAGCATGTGACCGTTCGTGGTCGAACGTCGTTAGCGGCGAATGGTGACCGTTCGCGGTCGGGTGCCGTTCGTGGCGAATTGTGACCGTTCGCGGTCGGGTGCCGTTCGTGGCGAATTGTGACCGTTCGCGGTCGGGTGCCGTTCATGGCGAATTGTATGTGCCCGGGGGGGGCTTAGTATCATTAATGTCAGATTTCACGTTTGAGTGAGTTTCTGAACTGTTTGTTACGACGGTTTATCACCATCTCAGAGCATGCCTAAGGACCGTTCGTGACCCCGTGCATGTGTAAGTGGCTTAGCCATTATGGAATCACAAATAGCAGATTCACATTCAAAATGAGTCTTTCAACAGAAATGTCCAATAAAATCAAATCCAAACATAAGAAACGGGAAAACAAAAGAAAATCAGGGACGTCAAATTGCAAACACCTACATTGATGCGATTTATAGTCGTATCAGAGCATGCCTGAGGATCGTTCGCGGTCATGTACATGTGTAAATGACTTAATCGCGTTGTTCTGAAGTTTGCCACTTATTCGTCATTATTCCAATTAATTGATGACAAGCTGATGCCCCGATCCCGAGTTATTCCCAGTTGATGCAGGTGGTGGCCGCTCTCGTTCGACCACGGTTGTTCTCCTTCTCACATATTGCGATAGCAGACCATTCCGGACATGCCCCTCAACTTCATCCTTCAAGTGCCTGCAATCATTTGTGCTATGACCATTCAGATCGTGGAATAAGCAATACTTGTCTGACCTTCTCTCATTGCTGGTCGGATCCTTCCTCGTTGGCTTTCAATAAGGAATCTACCCCCTGGTATCTAGGTAGATTCGCTCCAAAGTCTCATTTAGCTCCATATAAGAGGTGAATCTCGATTCCTTTCGTGGTCGTGTTGTTCCATCGTTTTTGTTTGATCCGGATTCGGACAAAATTCGTCGATATCCATAGTGAGCCTGCGCATAACCAATCTCCAAGACGAACCATCATTGGTTTCTAGTCAAGTTCTTGGTGTCACGGCCTTTCCAAAAGGCGGGATAACATTTGCCCCCCCAAAGTACGTCTTGTGGAAACACGACGTGCTTTGAAAAGCTGCAACCTTTACTTTGATCAATTATCGCCTTTTTGTTGAAAGTTGTAATCTTTGACTAGTTTCCTTGGTAATGTGAACTGTTGATTGTGGTTTGATTATGATTAGCTGTTTGTCGTTGTAATCGTTATCAGATGAGTATCCAATTCCTATGGATGTTGAAAATTGAATAATAGTCCGACATATATGCATATATGTTAATCTGACTCTCGTTAACGTTGCATGTTCATGAGTCGTCGTCAGTTTATCTCGTATCAAATCCCGTATCGATCCTCTCCTGAACCGTTGTGAAATTCGAGTTACAACAACGATTGATGGTTGTTTTTGAATGTTCCTTCGTGTCGGTCCTCTCCTGAATCGATGTAAAAGGTTGAAACATTGTCTTTGCATCGATATACATCGCATTGATGGATACGAAATGAACAGTTCACATCGGTAGATATGAACTTCGATGGATACGAAACGATCGTTCATATTGATAGTTACGAACTTCGGTGGACTCCATTGCAATGGTCTTCATTTTTGAATCAATGTGGGTCATAAAGATGGATACGAAATATGCGTTCTTATCGATAAATATTGGCCTCCGGAAGCTGTGATTTATTGGATTCGAACTGCATAGTTCATATCGTTGCACTGGGGATGGAGTTGAAAATGATCGATACGAACAATGGCTTCGTATCGATGGATTTAGGTGACTCAGAAAAGCCTCCATTGGCAATTTCGTTTCGATAAAGGCTCGAGTTGATGGATTCGAATAGCTCGTTCGAATCGATTCTGTGGTGACACATTGTAACCGGTCGAGTTTATCGGGAGGAGAATCATTTCTCCCTTTAACACTCGAGTCCATATAAATACTTTTTGGACTTAGAAACTTTTTCATCGTTTGCCACTTTTGCACTCTACTTTCGTATCACTCCAGAGACTTGGAAAAAGAAAACCGGTTGCCTTCGAATCGAACCAAACTTTCAATTATTCGAATCAACTGTTAGATTTAGGTAATCCACTAAACGAATCCACCGCGTAAACGATGAGACTCGATCTTTAACGTCAAATTACCCAGAGTCGTGGTCAATCCCCACGTAGTTGATTTTGGATTTGGATTTGAGTGAGGTTGAGGAAGGTCATGGCGTTTATGCCATTTGGGGAAGAAGAAGCGAGGAGGGAGTCGAAATGAATACTGTAGCATGTCGTAGTGGTTCGCATCGATCTGAGAATGTAGAAACTGGTATCGATCTGGGAGCAATAGAAATTCGTGTCGATCTGAATACGATGGATGAAGAGGAACGACTTTGTATTGATCGAGATTGGTAAGATTTTGTATCGATCTGATCGATATGAAATCCTAACCAGCGATCGATACAAAGTACTTAGTGGTGATCGATACGAAATGTATTGATTCGATCCGATCGATACGAAAGTACCTAGTGGCGATCGATACGAAATGTATTGATTCGATCTGATCGATACGAATTTCTATCTTGGCGATCGATACGAACTGCAACTAGAACAATCGATACGAATCAGACCTCTGGTGACCGATTCATGTCTTGACCGCGATGGATACGAATACTCTCGAATAATCAGACACTTAACTCCGGCAAGCTTCAATCTGGCATAATTGGACTTAGTCGTTGAACTACATATTTGACTATCCTTCGAAGCTCGTCGATGGAACTGTAACTTAATAAAATTATGACAAACTTTAACTTGGATTGGTCGCTAGCATCTGGATAGCACGGTTGCGACGGTCAGCGATGACGGTCACTCCCGTTGAATTTTGAAGTCTTATCGTTTACATGCCTTTTTTAACTCTATAGAATTTTTCCCAAGTAATATACAGCACTACACCACACAACACATTCACACACTTCACACTGGGGGATGCACGGGCTTATTATCGTCTAATGATGGTTTCTCATAGGCTAGTTAGTAATGAAATCTTCAAGCTCACAGCAACAGGAAGCTCAGAGTTTAATTCCTCCAATAATCGAGATACCGGCCATCGAGGCCGAAGTCATAGATCCAGCTCCGGATGAGTTTCCAGGTGCCAGGTTCCTTTGCAGTCCATAAGACTGTGTGCCGTCCGGCATCTCTGAAGATATGTTGGAACGGATTTGCTTAAGACATGGCTTGTCGCTTGACGACGTATTACTGCCAGGGCCAGATGATAGACCGCATGCTCCCCCGGAGGGGTTTACTGCTTTCAATCGTCATGCTTGCACATCGGGGACGCTTCCTCCATTTAATCAGTATATAAGGGAAATGTTGTCATTCCTTGGAATCGCTCCATCCCAGCTACACCCCAACGGATACGCCTTGTTGAATAGCACTTTCATTGTTTTTATGGAAATTCTCTTTCGACCACCAAAGCCGATCGAGATTAGATATCTCTTCAATATTAAGAGCCATGGAGATAGCCCTTCTTTCACATTCTTGGAAGCGGTTAGGAACTGCCAAATAGTAACGGGGTCCTGGGGAAGGCTGGCTTACTTTAAAACATAATGGTTCTACGTTCGATGCCCCCTGGATTCGCTAGGAGATGGTTGGATAGACGTAAGCGTTGTAGTCTTTCTCATGAATTATCGAGATAATAATAATCGTTCTTCAAACTAACATACTTCTCTTCTTTTACAGCCGCAATCTCACGACCTGAAGGTAGGTATTTCAGAGAGTTAGTTCGGATCCTCCAAGCAATTCCGGGTGAAGAGAGGAACATTGACTCGGTTCTAACCGACAAAAACTTGAGAATTGTCGGGCTGATCGAACGGAAGCAAAGCATAAGGCTGGAAGGAACACTTAGAGCGGCCTCGAAGAAGCGGGTGAAACGCAAAGCGCCCGGTGTCGTGATAACGGAAGGGGTTGATCCGAAGAGAACACACACTGATGATGAACTTATAGATGGGCCTTCTGGCAGTTTTCAGGACTCCGAAGGAAGGAGAAAAGGCAAGGAAGTTGCTCATAAGCATTCTAAATCCATGAGATTGAAATATGTGGTTGTGTCTTTGCATGTTCCTGGAATTAGAATTTTGGAGGCTCCTCCCCTGCATGTAGAGAATCCTTTTGAAGGGCTTGCTGATATTCCGATTTCGGATTATGTGTCGTTTCAACGCGACACCGGGATGGAGGAGCTTGACAGTACTCTTGATCTGAGCGAGTCACTTGCTATGAGTGCGGCCGGCATTTCTGGTTGGTCGGGGGGTTGCACATACATACACTTCACCGCACTACATGATTCATAATCGTAAATCATCCAATCCAAGAGATCACTTACTTTTCTTTCGTTTCTCACTTTCAGGCACGATGTCCGGGAGAGGATCAATGCTTAGGAGCCTTCGCTCGGCTCGAAGGTCTTTTTTTATTATATGCCCCACAAGAGAGACTCGGATAGAGACCGCAATCGCGGGTACTCTAATCAAGAGAGGTACGAGCGGGATAGGGACAAAAACTATAAACACCGATCTAGGTCCTGCTCTCCACCTCTTAGAATTCCATCTCCACCTCCTGTCCAGACTTCATTTCCACCAGAGCCTCTGCGACACAGACCATCTTCTCACTCCTCTAGGCCCGAAACTCATCACCAGCGAGTTGAAATCGTGGCCCCCATAATTGCAGAGCAGGCCATAACTGAGCCCACGGAGGAAGGTGCAATAAAGATTTCCTAAATTAAGAAAGATTTCCCAAAGATTTTCTTCGACGGCTACATCTTCCCCCCTCACTTGAAGAGAATTCCTTCGGAGGCTGAAAATACGATGCATGACTACATTCATGACATTTATGCCCAATATAGGGAGTGGGTGAAGGCTGTAGAGAAAGCTTCCAAGGTGGCCTTTGAGCGAGCTTAAGCGATTGAGAAGATGGAGTCCGAACTTGCTCAAAAGGACCGAATCATCCAGGTGCTCAATACCGAGGCCGAGTCTTCTCGAAAATTTGAAATTGAGGCCACCAAAAAAGCTGACGAAGCGAATGTGGCGATGGAGAGATTGAGGCAGACTCATGTTGCCTTGGTGGAGGAGATGGGCCACCAAAATACTACGATCACTGCCGAACGGGATGCAGCGGTTAAGGAAATCAACGAGCTTAAAGCCAAATTTGCTGACATTGACAAGGAAAGGGATGATGCGAACAGCGCAACCCAAGAGGCGTGTGAACAGGCTGTTTTTCTCCGGGGTGAACGGGATGCGGCCGTGGTCAAGGTCCACGAGGCGGAGAATAAGGTTGAGGAGGAGGTGAAATCGGCTGAGTCCAGGCTAGAAGCCGACATTGAAGATCTTCTCGATGTTTATAACACTAACGTGCTGAGTCACAGGGGTCTAGCCTGGCTCGATGATTACCCGGCACATTTATACAACGCTTGGGGCCGATTGGTTGAAGAGGAGAAGGCGGTGCATCTGGGTGAGTCTATTGATGAGTTTGAGCTCGAGAATCGTCTGCTGAATGAAGATGAAAGGAAGATTCTCCATGAGTCAATGATTTCTTATGAGAAGGAGAGACTCGGCACCCAGCACTTGGAAGTAGGAGAAGGCTCTGGGGTTGAACACCACGATGCAAGTCTTGAAATTCCAGCTTCAACCCAGCTTGAACCCTTGCCTGCGGTCGATCCCCAAGCTGTTCCTGCATACAATCCGGATCGGCCGCAAATGTATCCGGCTACAGAGAAAGTTGCTGAAGCCGTTCAGCCGTCTACAAGCCAAACTGAGGAAGGTATTCTAAACATTCCACATTTCTGTCTTAAGTCGGAATCGTCACTCGAATTAATTTCTAACAGTTCTCTTATTTTTTGTCCAGTGATCGATGCTGCACTGGTCGCGCCTACTATCACTCAAGAATCACATCACATGCAAGAGGCTATCGTTACCGAAGCGACCACTGTAACTACAACTGCCCCACTTGACGAAATGCAGGGAAGCACGCTTTTTTTCGACGAGCAAATGATGGAGGAACTCCGTGGTCGTCATAGTGATCCTTTTGCGGACCTGCCATTTGTTATGGGCGGAGTTGCCCCTGCTTCAGGCTTTTTGATGCCAACTACTAATGCTTCCAGCGAGGCCCGTGCGATTAATGAAGAGGAAATAATGGCTTAAATCGATGCTGAAATGGGAGCAGCGGCTCATGGTGGCAGTTTTGGAGGTGGGATGGCGGCACCTGGTCCAACTCCGCTCAGAATGATATCTCCTGGTGATACAATTTTCGACACTAGTGTGCCCATTCCACCTTCTACACTTGATCTTGTTCCTCCAACTCCGCCCGTAGGAAGCATCCCTATTCATTCGAGCTTGGAGGAGGATGTCGAGATCATTCCCCCGCCCGGAGACCGACCACCGAAAAGTAAAGGCTCAAAGAGGAAAGGTAGTGGCGGCTCCAGCGGGTCTACACCGAAAAGGAAGCCGAGGAAGAAAAAAGAGTAGACATGCTTCCTCGGTTTATTTTGACTTTCATTTTGTTGGCCGTGTATAGATGCGGATTCGGCCCCTGCTAGTAGGAATTTTTTTGGAACAAACTTGTACATGAATTTATTTCACAAATAGTAGAAATGAAACTCTTCTTTTTTGGCATATTCTCAGTTATTGGGTATTTACTTTAAGTGTTTCAATGTCTGAAGTGCACTTGTGAAGTTTCAGCTTCAGAGTCAAGTTTGTTTTTATGCGCCAGGTCTGAAGACTGTGGACACGATTCATGACTAGGAAGTGAGTTGAATTTTGATGTCGCGCTGCTTCAGTCAATGGTCGACACTTAAGTTCAGCCCCCCAGTCTTGGGGGTGAGTTGTAGAACATCGTTCAGCGATTGCTTCTCACTTATAACATGTTGAGTCTAGTGCCACTAAACGGATGTCTGAGACAAGCAGAGATTGAGCGGTTTATCCACACTTGTTTGATTATCGATGATCATATCCGCACTCCGGGGATTCTCATTTGTTTTCTGGCGGTTGGTCACGCCGGCTTAAGTTTTAATTGTATGTCCACGCTTTGGGGACTCGGAATCGACATTTATACTCAGACTCGCACTCTGGGAGTTCGGAGTTGGTATTTATACTCCAATTCGCGCTCTGGGAATTTGGAGTTGATGTTTATACTCCGTTTCGCACTCTGGGACTCCGAAGTTGGCGTTTATACTCCAATTCGCACTCTGGGAATTTGGAGTTAATGATTATACTCCGACTCGCACTCTGGGAGTTCGGAGTTGGTAAACAGATGGTCAGTCACATCTGCTGCATGTTTTTGGATTTCGCTCGAACTCTGGGAACGAAAGGTGTATCGGGATCGTGGATGGTCGGATCACATCCACCCTGAGTTAACAAGTGAGGTCGTTAGATGGACGGGTCCACCATCCTCAAACTTGGTTCAGATACGGATGAAGTCGTTGGGTGGACGAATCCACCCTCTTCGTAGACGTATTTGTAAATTTATACTCCAGTCCGCACTCTGGGAATCTGGAGTTAAGTGAAGGATTGTCGTGTATCAATCCTTTTTTGACTTTGGTGTGATGGCTTGTCCCCGAGCATGAGTTTCACTTAGCGGTGACCAGTTGCATCACAGTCACTCCCTATTTTAATAAATCCCACCGTATGGTGAAACTTAGCTCTCCATGCATGGTGATGTTCATATGAAGTATTTCAAGTAAATCACAGCTCTGGCTCGAAGAGATTGCATTTTATTGCTGAAATAAGAAAATATGGCAAAGTCAACTGCCTTATTACAAATTCTAATTTCAAAATGCAGAAAAAAATTGCAAATGGAAAATAAACTAAATGAATAAACATAGCCTGTTATGTATAGTAGCGACGAAGACTCTCGCTGTTCCAGGCTTTTGGCAGAGTAAGACCGTCAATGGTCGATAATTTGAATGTGCCATCCCCGAGCCTTCGTTCAATAACATACGGTCCTTCCCATGTTGGCTTCATATGTGAAGGAAATGGATACATTCTTTTCAGGAAAAGATCGCCAAGTTCAAAGGTTCGCGGACGGACTTTGGCGTTGTACAATCGGGCGACTCGACTTCGATATGCGGCTGCTCTCAAATCAGCTTTCTCATGCTTCTCATCTAGTAAATCGAGAGATTCAGCAAGTAATATAGCATTTGTCTTCGGATCATAGTATGTCACACGATGAGAAGGTACTTCTAGTTTGACTGGAATAACAGCTTCTGAACCATAAAAGAGAGAGAATGGAGTGTGACCGGTCGCGGACTTGTGGGTTGTTCGGTAAGCCCATAAAGCCATAGGAAGTTCATCGAGCCACTTGCCCCCGAACTTTTCCAGTCGTTTTTTCAGAATGGACTTTATAACTTTATTGACTACTTCGACCTGTCTGTTCGCCTGAGGCTGTGCAACTGTAGAGAATTTCTTTTGAATGTGAAACCGTTTGTAGAAATCTTTAAATTCAACACTGTCGAATTGGGTTCCGTTGTCAGTAATAATGGTGTGTGGGAGACCGAATCGACAGATAATGTTACGGACTACAAAGTTGATCACCTTTTTCGTCGTTATGGTAGCAAGAGGTTCAGCTTCAGCCCACTTTGTAAAGCAATCAACTGCGACGATGGCGTATTTCGCACCACCTTTTGCCAGAGGTAGAGTACCAATGATGTCGATGCCCCATATTGCAAACGGCTATGGGCTGACCATTTGTGTTATCTCGGTAGGTGGGGCTCTAGGAATTCGAGCATGCTTTTGACATTTATGACACTTCTTTGCATAATCTGACGCATCGTGATTCACAGTCGGCCAATAATATCTGTATCGAAGTATTTTCTTGGCCAGTGCTTGCCCCCCGTTGTGATCGCCACGTTCTCCCTCGTGTACATCGTGTAATACTCGTTTAATTTCATCGTGAGCGATACACCGGAGTAAAGGAACAGGGTACCCTCTTCTGTACATGATTCCATTCTGGATGGCGAATCGTGAGGCCTTCTGAAGGACTTGTCTCTTTTCACTCTTGCGTTCCGGCAGGGTTCCGTGCTCAAGGTAATTTCTGAATGGAGTCATCCATGACTCCTTATCGGGAACAGATTCACATACCCAATCTATTTCTGCCCGGTCAATGTGTAATGACCCTGAAATCGGCCTTCGAAAATCGGCACCCGTACTTCCCTTGTACTCAAAATGCCGCAGATTCAAACGTCGAATCTGGTTCACCGGAGCTTATAACACAATTAAGTATAACAACACAGCAGAAGAAAGAAATAAATGATATCATATACAACTCCAATGAATACAATATCCAGAATGATATACAACAATGATATCAATATGATACAACAATATCAGAGATAAATAATGATACAGCGGAAAGCAGAAATGATAACTCCAAATGATCAGTCAGAGAGACTGACTCCAACCACTCCAATCTCAAGCTCGAACCACAAAGAGAAGCAAGTGCAGTTCTGAACTCCAAGGACTGAACCAGCTCCAGATAATCTACTAAACCTGAATATCTGAGAAACCCAACTCTAGACTGCCCGTGTGGAAAATGGTGGGCACCCAGACTTTAGGAAGGGAACAATAAACTCCAGGTCAGTCATGGGACTTGTATGAGCAAACAAAACAGTTTATCTTTAAACAAACACAAAAGGCTTTTAAACATTGAAACCCGCAATGCTTTTGGAAAAATGAAACTACCATAAGGCCTCCCGCCACACACACAATGAAATCGCAGAATTGGAGGAGATTTCTCCTTATGATAGTCAAACATGCTCACTATGCAAACAAAACTCCTTTGATATTATTACTAGTGCATAGTGTGAAAATATTTCGAAAGTATAATATCAATCTTAGCCAGCATACAACATTTCATCGTATGCCTACTATAGCTACCATGTTCAATAACAGGTTACCGCCACATTCCATGGCAGGTTATACAACTAAAAACCGTACAGGGTTCGTATTGTTTCTTTGGATTTCCAACAAATGGTCAGGCAAAGGAACTTCGTTACTGAAATAGAAACGCTTCTGGAAAGACGCCCCGAGAACCTAACCGGATCTCTGCAAACACAAGGCCGACGCTACCTCACGCTGTACAGCTGTAACTAGGTAACTAACACACTGACGCTACCTCACGCTGTACAGCTGTAACTAGGTAACTAACACACGAGCTATGTCATCCCCCGGTCGTCACCGACCTTTATCCGGGATCCCGAAAACCAACAAAGCAAAATCACACAGTAATAAATTACAGTGTCCACACGAGTTAAGTATCTGGGCTCCATACCATGATACCACCCTTTATCCAGAAGGAAATGACATACCCAAGGGGCGCTACCCCTACAAACCTTTGTCGCAACATTCCTGTTTCGACCATTACCGGGTTGTGAGGCTCGACGAAGTCTCGTCCACAAAGCTACGCTTTTTCACAAAGCCACGCTTTTTCACAAAGCCACGCTTTTTCACAAAGCCACGCTTTTTCACAAAGAAACACTTTGATCAAAAATTGATCATCAGCACTTCGTATGCCACATTACCAAATTGGGAATGTATCACTAGTAACCATCAACTACATAACCTCTGAGCTCGTACGTCTTAAAGAAGGGTGTTAAGCTAAGAGAATAAATTCTCCGCCACCAACAGAAATGTATTTGATAGAAACCAGCTTTACATCTCAAAGTGTAATGTCAAACACACATCCATACAAGTCCGTTCTGGGATCGAACAGAACCGAAGGCACTTCCAAAGAAGCCCTTGCAAATCCTGATAATTTCTAATCACGTCCGGACTTCTCATCACTAAGGATGCTAAAATCTCTATACCGGGGATCACCCGATGTAGAGACAATCAATGGTAAACCTTTCGTTTTCGAAAGTATCCGGTTTTCACCACCGGTCTTCAAATGCTATCCATATATGTCGTATCATTATTCGGAATGGGTTATATGACACAATGGTCCTTTCCCGGCTAAACCAAATAACGAGCGCAATTAAAAATCATATGGATACTGGGGTCTCAGTTAAATCACAGCTTAAAGCCCAAAACTTTTCATTCGAATGGTTAAAACAAATTACCATTTCCAATCTTTTAAACAAAAAGATTCATTTCAAAAACCTTCAATGGTTTAAATAAATTTCCACACTATTAATCTTTTAAACAAAAATATTTAATTCACAAAGTTTACCCCGTTCATAAAGATCCATTCATGGATTTCAAAACAATTTCCATTTCAGTTGGATTAACTCGTTAAATCTTTAAGTCAAGATTTAACTTATAGCTTTCAAAACAATTCCATTTCAAGTTGGATTAACTCATTCGGTCTTTGAATTAAAGACTCATTTCATAGCTTTGAAAACATTTCAATTCTATTTCAAACTTGAAATTCTATTGACACAAATTGGAAATCCTTTCTTAAAATGAAAGCTATTATTATTTGAAAACAAATAGTTTTCGTTTCGAAAAAATCTAGTTATATTTACACGAGTTAAAACCCTTGAATTAAATTCAAATTCCCAAATCAATACCTTTAAAATGGTTTAACCATATATAACTTGTACAGCATCTTTAATCCCTAGTTTCAAATCATAGAATTCAATTTCAAACTTGAATTCAAATTTAAATCAAATTATTTAAATTTCAAGATATCCAAATTATCTTTAAAACTCCTTTGAAAAGCTTTTCATATTAAACCCCAATTTCCAATTTCAAAATCAATTGAAATTAAAATTTCAATTTCAAAAACATCAAATTTAAGTTATTTGTGACTTAACCGATTTCCACGTGAAATCCATATTTGTGTGTGTAAAGGTGTAGTCCAGGGGTTTAACACAATAGTGCAACACAATGAATCATCACAGATCAAAATACAGGATATAGTTGATAAGCGATATAAACTATAACGCTTATCGTTCATGCACAGATCACAGATATATAAAAAATCACAGATAATAAATTACATCACAGATAATTTATCATAGATCACAATACAAATCAGGGTGTATCACAAAGCATCCTATATCAGGGATATCAACAATTCAACCATTCAATAAGATCTAAACATTTATAGGTAAAATTTATTAATCAACTGATTAATCTAGATCAGATGTATTACTTATCATTAATCCTGGTTACTTAACATAAGTTAATTTCAAATCGTCTGAGATAAATTTCCCTTTTTATTTATTAACTAACCACCTTTAATTTATGAATCAATTGATCTTTAACTTCTAAATTAATCTTAGTTAATAACCTTTATTAACGATTAAAATTTCTTTAATTTCTTTGCTAAAGAAATTCACTAATTCTTTTATTAATTTCAAAACCTCAGATAAATCACTTCTTAATTATTTTTAAGATCGATTCATTTATCTTAATTTATTATCAATTAATAACCTTAACTTTTAATTAATAAAACTTAATTACCCATTATTAACTGTTAATTACTAAATTAATCATTTATTAAATTTTTATTAAATCACTTGATTAATTAACTATTAATCATTCATTAATTAACTTAAGTGGTTAATTACAAATTTATTTATTACTATAATCCATCACTAATTATAATTAAAAGTAATTATTCTTAATTACTTTCTGAAAATAATCAATTAATATTAATTATTTAACTTAATTAACATTTTTAAAGGAATCTTCTTTAACTTTTGAAAGCAATTTATTACTAATTACAAACTTATATGTTAATAAGTTTTATACTTATCTTATATTAATTACTTAATTAGAATAATAATTAAGAGCTTAAAACATTTAAAGTATTAACTAAAATAATTAAAACTTGTATTAATTTCTAACTTAAAACTGTTAACATTTTTAAGATTTTCAGTGTTTAAAGTTGTTGAAAAACTGTTTACTGAACTTTACTTTAAAAAAAAATATACAACTGCAGTTTGAAAGTAGAAGCACCGAGTACTTCCCTTATTAAACTCGAGTAATACTTTGAGCCTCTCACCAGTTTCACCCGAGACACACTCCTTCACACGTCTTACTCTTCTTCTTCTTTTTTTCATTTCCAAACTCCCACTACTCAGAGATGAATGTGCACCGTGCACATGCACAACTGCCGCGATCAACTCCGGCCATCGTCGTCAACGCTGGCAAGTCCGCTTCGATCCCCATACTCGATTTTTGACCACCAAAACCACCAGACATTCGCGAATGCGAATTTGAGCACACCAGCTTCCACCTGGAACAAACTGTTTCCCCAAAAATCCTCTACCGTCGACGATCTCGACTACCTGGAACCACACCGTCACGTCCAGGAATTCATCGAAGCCTCCTCTTCCTGTTTCCACCTGACCGATCACCCCATGTGCCCTTACGATGACGCATTTTCCCCAAAACTGTATCGATCAAATTGAGTTATTAAACCCTAAAACTCCTTCTTTCGACCATCATAGCATTCGAGAATTTTAGTGACCATTTTTCTGGTGATCACAAATCTTCTAACTACCACCAAATTCGATCACGAGACCTAACTCATCGTTCTTCACCGTAAAATACCCAAAACCCAAAAACTGATCGACACCGAATTTCCAACGAATTATCAAAATAAAAATCATGGAACGCATGCTAAAAATCATGAATTTCCATCTCGAATCCATTTATGAAGTTCAAGTCAGAGATTAAGATTGTTGATTTTTTTTTCTTAATATAAATTTGTACTGTTGTTTTCATTATAAAAATTTTTGTTGAAAATTTTAATCCTGAAGCTATTTTAATAACATTAGTAGACTTCAATACACAACTTTCATTTGAATATCAGAGACTAATATAAGTTTGATTAAGAAACTTGAATTTTTGAAAGAAAGAAAAACCAAGCAGAACTATGAAATAACAGAGATCAGGCATCTATGTAAATATATACAAACTTGCTAAAATATATGTATATCCTTTCAAACAGATTCAAGCAAAAGAACTTCCATTCAAAATAATGCATAACATGTATTAGATATAAATCCAAATTACTGTCTTTTAAAGAATGTTTACTCACAGATCAATAGAGGCAGAGAACTTGATTTCTTTAAAACTGAATAGCTTGGAAACTTGATTGTTTAACTGGAAACTACTTGATGTTGCTTGATAAACTTGCTTGAACTTTGATTTTTTTTATTTGTTTCCAGTTTTCAAAATGATGTTTCCCTTATATTTTCTTTCTCAGCTCGAAATGGTGAACGAAAAATAAAATGAGAAGTCTGTGAAGTATTGAAATGTATAGGCTGAGATAAGTGTACAGGGTGTTGTTATTTTGTTTTGTATATACAATAGGGTATGGCTGATAGTTACATAGGTTGTGTACTACAAGCATTGCTGAGATGTGTTAGAGGTAAGGCAGGTATGACACCTTCTTTTTGTTGAAGTGATGCTGCATTTATTAACTTCGTGGCTGCAGCTTTGTGTTTACATCATACCTCATTTATACATCTTCTTTTGCAGGCTAAGGAGGCTGAGATGATTTTAGTTTGTACAAATGTTTCTATTTTGCTTACAGCCTCATATTCATATGTACTTTGATTTGTTTTCTAAGTCAACTTATATTCTCATTTGTACCCACTTGTCTTCATTTGTTCTATTACTTTGTTTATGCTTATATTTCATTTGTACAAAGATATTTACTGTCTTGTTTATACTTACCCATTTGTTGTTTCCTTTTATAAAATCTCATACTTAAATATGTTTTCTTGTTTATTTTTATCACTTTATAATTAAAGCTTTGTTGTTAGATTTTAGTCAAGTGTTGCTTTTATTTTTATAGTTCATCTTTTATTTATTTATTTTACTTTAATATTTATTGTCTTATATTTATTTTATAAATAAATTTCTATTTTAAATTTGTTATCAAAATTTTTATTTCCAACATATATATTTATTATACTCACTTTTATACTTGTGTCAAATGTTTTATATTTTAAAATTATTTTTAAACCATTTACTTGAGATTACTCAAATTCAATATATACACATATATACAAATTTTCAAATCCTAATGACTTTATATTTTTTACGAGTTGAATCGGGGAAACTCGCTTAGATTTATAATCAATTTTACAATTTTTATTCAAAAATTAATTTAATTATCAATTTTAATTTATAAGAAATCCGGGGTCGTTACACAATGCTTGGGGAAGTTAACGTCTCTACGGGAACGAGTCCCATTTGCTGAGCATCACCTGTGCTGGCTAACTTCGCCAATGAATCGGCTTTCTGATTACGTTCTCGAGGTATAAAATAAATGGCATAATAATCAAACTGATCGAGTATTTCCTGAACTCGAGCTAAGTAGGCAGCTAGCCTTCGATCTCTCGCTTGATATTCTCCCCGAACTTGACACACAACTAATTGTGAATCACAATAAATTTCCACAGCGATAATTCTCAAATCTCTGGCAAGTTGTAGTCCAGCTAAGAGGGCTTCATATCCAGCTTCATTATTGGTTGCATGAAAATCGAACTTTAAAGCATAACATATAGATCGGCCTTCGGGGGTTTCAAGTACAACACCAGCGCCCGAACACCGGTCGTTTGATGCACCATCAGTGTACAGCTTCCAGACCTATTCGGGAGATTCACTGGTTTCGGGCAAGTCCTCTGGAATGATAAATTCAGCTATGAAATCGGCTAGGACTTGTCCTTGAATGGCTCGACTTGGAGTATAAGTAATATCAAACTGGCTCAGTTCGATGTTCCACTTGAGTAACCTACCAACGTCTCAGGCCACGTAAGGACTCGAAACGGCTGGTCGGTGTAAACAATAATAGGATGTGCTTGGAAATATGGATGGAGCTTCCTTGATGCAATAACAAGGCAATAAGCCAACTTCTCTAGTTTCGGATAATTCCTCTCAGCTCCAGTCAATCGTTTGCTGATGTAGTATACTGGCTTCTGTATCCTGTCTTCTTCTCGAATTAAGCAGCGCTGATAGCGTTTCTGATATTGCCAAGTAAACATACAACTTCTCATTATCAATAGGCTTTGAAAGGATAGGTGGTGTGGATAGATGCTGAATTAGTGCTTGGAAAGTGCCCTCACACTCCGTGGTCCATTCAAAGTTTCGTTTTCTTTTTTAGTTCAGATCGAAGAAGGGAATGCATTTGTCGGTGGACTTTGAAATGAACCTGCTCAGTGCCGCTACTTTCCCATTGAGACTCTAGACTTGCTTTATAGTTTTTGGAGTTTCAAGATTTCTGATGGCCCAGATCTTTTCAGGATTAGCTTCGATTCCTCGAGCATTGACGATAAACCCAAGGAATTTTTCGGATGCAACTCCAAAATGACATTTCAGTGGGTTGAGCTTCATTCTTTATTCTCGAAGTATGTTGAACATAGTTTCCAGGACTTTAATATGGTCAGTGGAAAATCGTGATTTCACAAGCATGTCGTCTACATATACTTTCATGGTTTTCCCGATTTGATTGGCAAACATCTGATTGACCAATCGTTGATAAGTAGCCCCGGCATTCTTTAGTACGAATGGCATAACTTTGTAATAATAAAGTCCCAGATTGGTTACGAAGCTAGTATGTTCTTGATCAGGTAAATGCATTGGTATCTAATTGTAGCCAGAATATGCATCCATGAAGGATAAGAGTTCATGTCCAGCTGTCGAGTCTACGAGCTGATTAATTCTAGGAAGCGGGAAACTATCTTTAGGACAGGCTTTATTCAGATCGGAGTAATCGACACATGTTCTCCATTTTCCGTTTGATTTTCGAACAAGCACGGGATTCGACACCCATTCGGGATTTAGCGCATCTCGAATGAACCCGTTTGTTTTGAGCTTTTCTACCTCTTCTTTAAGGGCAGCTGATCTCTCTGGATCCATACCACGCCTTTTCTGTTTGACCGGGACATGCCGCGGGTCAATATTCAAGGTGTGGCTCATGATGTCTAGCGAGATCCCACACATGTCAGAATGCGTCCAGGCGAATATGTCAAGATTCGCCCGTAAAAATTCAACCAATTCCTCTTGAGTTTGCTGGCTTAGCTGAGACCCAATCTTTATCATCTTCAAATCATCACCATCGTCAATTGGGACATCGATCGTCAGTTCGGCCGGGGATGCTTGACTTTCTTTAGATCCTCCTTCATCTTCAGCTTCTCTTGGGTCAAGATCCCTTTGGAATTGGCTGGGGTGCCCGGGCCTAGGCAATAATTGTCAATTATCAACAAAACGGACGCAGAGAGATTCCTCTACGCCCTTTCCTTTCTCTTTTCGCTGCGCTTCCCTCAGCTCGGCAACGTAACAGGCTCACCTAGCAGCCTGATCTCCTTGAATGATTCCCACTCGACGATCAGTGGGAAACTTCAAAGTCAAACACCATGGGGCAATGGCTGCCCTAAATTCAGCGAGGGCCGGTCGGCCCAAGAAAGCATTATAAGGGGAGTCTATGTCTAATACAATGAACTGTAATATCTGCACTCTCCGGCATTCTCCGACTCCCAACTCCACTGGTAGTTCCACTACTCCAGTGGGTATAGTAGCACTCCCATTGAAACCATGGATTCGAGATTGGCAAGGCTTTAAATCTTTGACTTCCATTCTCATTTGGTCGTATGCTCGTTTAAACAAAATATTCACAGAGCTTCCACTGTCAACTAAGATCCTCTTCATCCAACCAGGACCTACTTGAGCTGAGATGAACAGTGGATCAATAGTGGGGGCTTCGACTTTATCAGCATCTCTATTTATGAATACGATGTCATCTGTCATCGTCTTCTGTTGTTTGGCCGAATCCCCTTCATCAAAACTACTATAACACTCAAAGTCCGCGTGCCTGTTAGAGCGGCATACAACTCCATTTCATTCGAGCTTTGGTCTACTGGATGGGGACCACCACTGGTTATATTAATAACCAACCTCCCGCCAGTTCGAGCGGGCTCCTCCTGCCTTTCTTGATTTGGTGCACGATTCTAATTTGATGGGCCTGCACCTCCTGAATGCGGCGCCCGCACATACTGATCCGGCTTTCGTTCACGTATCAGCTTTTCAATGAGATCTTGCAAATGACGACACTCATTTGTATTATGGCCAAAACTTTCATGGAATCTGCAAAACTTCCCTATTTGGACTTGTCTTTCCATTGACGGCTTCGGGGCAGGTTTCTTGTATTGCATGGTACTACAAATCTGCAAATACACATTTTCCAGCGACGTATTCAATGGAGTATAATTGTCGAACATGGGAGCTCTATGCCGTGGACCACGATTTTGATCTCGTTTTTTACCTTGACTTCCACTATCCTTCTGCTGGTTCTGTTTGTTTTATATATTCAACTGAAATTTTCCAGAACTCTCCCCGGATTGTTTAACTGCGATGTTACTTTGAATTCCTTCAATGCTGGGCCCTGCATCATCCTGCTTCCTAGACTGTTTCGCATCCTCCCTTCTCAAGAATTGGGCTGCCTTGGAATATAAATGGTCCAATGACGTAGGCGGCTTCCCAGCTAACCAATTTCCGAACTCGGAATCAGGATCAATCCCCTTAGTCAATGCCATCAGGATAGAGTTGTCATTGGGATTGCTTATTTCTGCACACGCAGCATGAAATCGCTTCAAGTAACGTCTGAGTGTCTCTCCGGGAGCTTGAGTGACACTAGATAGAGTATTAACATCTTTATGTCTCGCTACATGCATACGGAATTGTTCAACAAACTTGGTGGCCATTTGGTCGAAATTAGAGATGGATCGTGGTGGCAAACAAGTAAACCACATAGTTGCAATGCCCCCCAGGGAAATAGGGAGACTACGGCATTTAACTGCATCATCAGCTCTCGCAGCATTCATCATCCATTAATACTTCAGGATGTGTTGATTGGTGTCAGAATTTCCTTCATAGACTGGCAGGGTTGGCATCCTGAAGCTCCGAGGTAGTTCAGCATATAATATGTCATCAGTGAAAGGGGTATGACTCTGGGAGATTCCCCATTCGTCATTAGTGAGACCCAGACTTTCACGAATCATCTAACGATTCATCATTGGTATATTCGGCATCCGGATATTTGTAGCATGCTGTGCCAAGGTGTGGTCGGGTTCCACAGCGCGAGTCTGGACCGGACGCGGTCGACGGTCCATGCCTCGCCTCCTTGGTTCAAAGTTTTTAGGGACATAAGGTTCTGGAGTATGTTCTTGTTGGTTACGATGCGGATCAGCTTGATTTCTAGCATCGACTCCTTGTTCGGTAGTGGTGGTGGTAGCAAGGTTGCCTGTGACATGGTAAGGAGCGGCACCCCCTCGGGATGAAGGTCCGGTCTGATGACTGGTGGATGGTCCAGTCCTGGGTTGTCCAAGATTCAAGGCAGGTTGGTGTCCTGTTGCCTGGGTGTAGCTTACATCCAGCCGTGGGCGTGTGGATCGGTGATGATCATCAGATGAGGCTGAACTCTCGGTGGAAGAGTAGGAAGCTTGATCTCTCCTGGATCTCCTTCGCCTTTGACGCTGCAGCTGGTTGGTCAGTTCTGTGTTAGCACGCAGTTGTTCAGTAAGCTGTTGCCGACTCTGGGTCAACTCTTGAAGTAGCATCTGGAACTCTTGTCTGATAACCGGGCTTGATGGATCTGAAGGTCCGGCGACATCTTGGCTGGAAGGAGGCATTGCATAGGATTCTGTTTGTCCCGTCCTTCTTGATCAGCAGTTGTGGAGGCAGTTCGTATGCTCACCATAATGAATTAACAAAGTCCTTTCCTAGATCTAATGCAAATCTGAATAGGATGAAAGGGCTTCAAGGTCTGAAATCTGGATCTTCTTCTTGGATTTATACAATCCGGTATCGATAGCAGATCCAAAGAGCAGGAGAAAAAATGGGTTGCTCTCAGTGAAAGCACCAAAGTGTTTGTACCAAAAATAGGCACAACACTCTTCGAAAGTTTTTAAAGAGATAAAAATGAAGAAATTAAATGGGAAAAAAAGGATTATCTAACAAAAACTCCAAAAACAGATATGTAAATAATAAAAACGCACAGAAATACAGGAATTTAGAGTGGTTCGGCGTATTGCTTAAGTCCACTATGAAATTGATCACTTTATTGATGTTTCTTTGATGATTACAATTGATTGCAGCAGATTACAGCAAATTAAAGCTGTGAAATTCGAGTACAACAGCAGTAATGGAGTATGGAATCGAATCCGGCGGAGTCTGGGCATTGGAGCGTCAAAAGAAAGATGCTTTTTCTTTAGGCTCTGGGCTCTATTTATAGGCGCTCCATGCAAATATCTCGCTCAAATCTTGGGAGACTTCTCCTGGCACGTGAGTGGGCCCATGCGACCAAGCCCACGAAGTTTCAACTTAATCCGTGATCGATACGAATGGATTTCGTATCGATCAAGGTTTCGTCCAATGGAGTCGAAACTTGGTGTTAAAATTCTTTAGCATGCAACGTAAGCTCCTGTGAAAATTTCATAGCATTTGGACTTAAAGATCTTGAGTTATGATCGATATGAGTTGTAGCTTTTCGATAGGTTGTACTGTTCGAATCAATCAATTCGAATCGATCCCTTCGAATCGATGGTTGCACGTGATCAGGTGGTGACGTGGCGAGCACTCTTCTGATCGATCCACCTTCTACACTGAGTTGATCGAGTCGTCCCTCGAACTTCGCCTCGTTCATATCGATGGCCGTTGCATAGCTCGAATCGATGGGGATGGTCTAGTTCGCATCGATGAAAGTGGTGTAGTTCGCATCGATAGAGGTGGCTTTGTTCGTAACCATCGAGCCAGCTCTTATTCGCATCGATCAAAGTTGCTTCGACTTGATGGATACGAACAAGCAATATTGTAATGGATTCGAATAGATGGCGAAGCTGCTTGGCTTGATGGATACGAATAGTGAATGTTTTATGGATACGGACTACGGTCACCTGATGGATATGAACTAGAGTAAACTGATGGATACGAACAGTGTGAGTCGATGGATTTGAACAAGGCTCTCCTGATGGATTCGAATGAAGGTTCGTCGATGGATGCGAACCTGATCGATTCAAACTGTGGCCTATTGATGGATACGAAATTGAGGCTCGGTGATGGATACGAAAGGGGGACATTCCCTTCAATTTGCATCGACCATAACTTGAACATACGAACTCGGATTGACTTGAAATTTGGAACGATGGCTTTCATGGCTTCGCTTGTCGTGTCTTGACAATAGTAGCTTGATACGGACTCAGAAAAAACTCATCGATATCCATGGTGAACCTGTGCGTACTCGATATTCGGGATGAGCGATCCTCAGTTTTCAGTCAGTTCCTTGTTTCATACCCAAAAAAGGCTATCCGAACCTCAATCGGGGCTTTGAAGTTTATTAGCCTTCTTTTTTTACGTAAAGTGAATTTTTACGTTAAAACGTGATCACTGTGGCTGGTCTTCGATTTACCATCCCCGGAGAGTGGTGCACCATGGTACTGTTCCATTTCAAATCCATGCACCCATTTCTAAAAGTCGCACGGCGCTGTTTCGGCATTTTGGACGGATGTTGCACCTTGCACCGCAAATGTTGCACCCTGCGGATATCGATTCTTCGGACGACCATAACTTTTGGCTCGTTTAGAGTTACAGGAGCCATAACCAGTCAAAACGAAGCTCTCTATGAGTTCTACGGTTTTGACCACTTTCAGCCGTCATTGGATTGTTTCATACCCAAAAAGGGCTATCCGAACCTCAATCGGGGCTTTGAAGTTTTTTAGCCTTCTTTTTTTACGTCAAGTGAATTTTTACGTTAAAATGGGATCACTGTGGCCGGTCTTCGATTTACCATCCTTGGAGAGTGGTGCACCATGGTAGTGTTCCTTCAAATCCATGCACCCATTTCTAAAAGTCACACGGCGCAGTTTCGACATTTTGGACGAATGTTGCACCTTGCATCGCAGATGTTGCATCCTACGAATATCGATTCTTCGGACGGCCATAACTATTGGCTCGTTTAGAGTTACAGGAGCCATAACCAGTCAAAACAAAGCTCTCTATGAATTCTACGGCTTTGACCGCTTTCTGTCGTCAATGGATTGTTTCATACCCAAGAATGGCTATCCAAACCTCAATCGGGGCTTTGATGTTTTTTAGCCTTCCTTTTTTCGTCAAGTGAATTTTTATGTTAAAACGGGATCACCGTGGCCGGTCTTCGATTTAACATCCCTGGAGAGTGGGGCACCATGGTACTGTTCCATTTCAAATCCATGCACCCATTTCTACAAGACGCACGGCACTGTTTCGGCATTTTGGACGAATGTTGCACCTTGCACCATAGATGTTGCACCCTACAGAAATCAATTCATCGGACGGCCATAACTGTTGGCTCGTTTAGAGTTACAGAACCATAACCAGTCAAAATGAAGCTATCTGTGAGTTCTACGGCTTTGACTGCTTTCAGCCATCAATGGATTGTTTCATACCCAAGAAAGGATATCCGAACCTCAATCGGGGCTCTGAAGTTTTTTAGCCTTCTTTTTTTCGTCAAGTGAATTTTTACGTTAAAACGGGATCACCACGGCTGGTCTTCGATTTACCATCCCTGGAGAGTGGTGAACCATGGTACTATTCCATTTCAAATCCATGCACCCATTTCTAAAAGTCGCACGGCGCTGTTTCGGCATTTTGGACGGATGTTGCACCTTACATCGCAGATGTTGCACCCTACGGATATCGATTCTTCGGACGGCCGTAACTATTGGCTCGTTTAGAATTACGGGAGCCATAACCAGTAAATACGAAGCTCTCTGTTAGTTCTACGGCTTTGACCGCTTTCAGCCATCAATGGATTGTTTCATACCCAAAAAAGGCTATCCGAACCTCAATCGGGGCTCTGAAGTTTTTTAGTCTTCTTTTTTTACGTCACATGAATTTTTAAGTTAAAACGGGATCGCTGTGGCTGGTCTTCGATTTACCATCCCTGGAGAGTGCTGCACCATGGTACCGTTCCATTTCAAATCCATGCACCCATTTCTAAAAGTCGCACGGCGCTGTTTCAGCATTTTGGACGGATGTTGCACTTTGCACCGCAGATGTTGCACCCTACGGATATCGATTCTTTGGATGGCCATAACTATTGGCTCATTTAGAGCTATGGGAGCCATAACCAGTCAAAACGAAGCTCTCTGTGAGTTCTATGGCTTTGACCATTTTCAGTCGTCAATGGATTGTTTCATACCCAAAAAAGGCTATCCGAACCTCAATCGGGGCTTTGAAGTTTTTTAGACTTCTTTTTTTACGTCAAGTGAATTTTTACGTTAAAACGTGATCACCGTGGCTGGTCTTCGATTTACCATCTCTGGAGAGTGGTGCACCATGGTACTGTTCCATTTCACATCCATGCACCCATTTCTAAAAGTCGCACGGCGCTGTTTCGGCATTTTGGACAGATGTTGCACCTTGCACCGCAGATGATGCACCCTACGGATATCGATTCTTCGGACGGCCATAACTTTTGGCTCATTTAGAGTTACGGGAGCCATATGCAGTCAAAACGAAGCTCTCTGTGAGTTCTACGGCTTTGACCGCTTTCAGCCGTCAATGGATTGTTTCATACCCAAAAAAGGCTATCTGAACCACTATCGGGGCTCTGAAGTTTTTTAGCCTTCTTTTTTTACGTCAAGTGAATTTTTACGTTAAAACGGGATCACCGTGGCTGGTCTTCGATTTACCATCCCTGGAAAATGGTGCACCATGGTACTGTTCCATTTCAAATCCATGCACCCATTTCTAAAAGTCGCACGGCCTTGTTTCTACATTTTGGACGGATGTTGCACCTTGCACGGCAGCTGTTGCACCCTGCGGATATCGATTCTTCGGAAGGCCATAACTGTTGGCTCGTTTAGAGTTATAGGTGCCATAACCAGTCAAAACGAAGCTCTCTGTGAGTTCTACGGCTTTGACCGCTTTCACCGTCAATGGATTGTTTCATAACTAAAAAAGGCTATCCGAACTTAAATCGGGGCTCTGAAGTTTTTTAGCCTTCTTTTTTTACGTCAAGTGAATGTTTACCTTAAAACATGATCACCGTGGTTGGTATTCAATTTACCATCCCTGGAGAGTGGTGCACCATGGTACTGTTCCATTTCAAATCCATGCACCCATTTCTAAAAGTCGCACGGCGCTGTTTCGGCATTTTGGACGGATGTTTCACCTTGCACCGTAGATGTTGCACCCTGCGGATATCGATTTTTCGGACGGCCATAACTGTTGGCTTGTTTAGAGTTATGGGAGCGATAACCAGTCAAAACGAAGCTCTCTGTGAGTTCTACGGTTTTGACCGCTTTCAGCCATCAATGGATTGTTTCATACCCAAAAAAGGCTATCCGTACCTCAATCGGGGCTCTGAAGTGTTTTAGCCTTCTTTTTTTACGTCAAGTGAATTTTTACGTTAAAACGGAATCACCGTGGCTGGTCTACGATTTACCATCCCTAGAGAGTGGTGCACCATGGTACTGTTCCATTTCAAATCCATGCACCCATTTCTAAAAGTCGCACGACGCTGTTTCGGCATTTTGAACGGATGTTGCACCTTGCACCGCAGATGTTGCACCCCACGGATATCGATTCATCGGACGACCATAACTGCTGGCTCATTTAGAGTTATGGGAGCCATAACCAGTCAAAACGAAGCTCTCTATGAGTTCTACGGCTTTGACCGCTTTCAGCCGTCAATGGATTATTTCATAACTAAAAAAGGGTATTCGAACCTCAATCGGGGCTCTGAATTTTTTAGCCTTCTTTTTTTACGTCAAGTGAATTTTTACCTTAAAACCAGATCACCGTGGCTGGTCTTCGATTTACCATCCCTGGAGAGTGGTGCACCATGGTACTGTTCAATTTCAAATCCATGCACCTATTTCTAAAAGTCTCACGGCGTTGTTTCGGCATTTTGATAGGATGTTGCACCTTGCACCGCAGATGTGGCACACTGCGGATATCGATTCTTCGGATGGCCATAAATGTTGGCTCGTTTAGAGTTACGGGAGCCATAACCAATCAAAACGAAGGTCGTTGTGAGTTCTACGGCTTTGACCGCTTTCAGCTGTCAATAATTTTTTTCATACCCAAAAAGGCTATATGAACCTCAATCGGGGCTCTGAAATTTTTTAGCCTTCTTTTTTTACGTCAAGTGAATTTTTACGTTAAAACGGGATCACCGTGGTTGGTCTTCAATATACCATCCCTGGAGCGTGGTGCACCATGCTACTATTCCATTTCAAATCCATGCACCCATTTCGAAAAGTCGCACGACCCTGTTTCGGCATTTTGGACGGATGTTGCTCCTTGCACCGCAGATGTTGCACCCTGCGGATATATATTCTTTGGACGACCATAACTGTTGGCTCGTTTAGAGTTACGGGAGCCATGACCAGTAAAAACGAAGCTCTTTGTGAGTTCTATGGCTTTTATTGCTTTCAGCCATCAATGGATTGTTTCATACCCAAAAAAGGCTATCCGAACCTCAATCGGGGCTCTAAAGTTTTTTAGCCTTCTTTTTTACGTCAAATGAATTTTTACATTAAAACGGGATCACCGTGGCTGGTCTTCGACTTACCATCCCTGGAGAGTGGTGCACCATGGTATTATTCCATTTCAAATCTATGCACCCATTTCTAAATGTCGCACGGCGCTGTTTCGGCATTTTGGACGGATGTTGCACCTTGCACCGCAGATGTTGCACCCTACGGATATCGATTCTTCGGACGACCATAACTTTTGGCTCGTTTATAGTTATGGGAGTCATAACCAGTCAAAATGAAGCTCTCTCTGAGTTCTACGGTTTTGACCACTTTCAGCCGTTAATGGATTGTTTCATACCCAAAAAAGGGTATCCGAACCTCAATCGGGGCTCTGAAGTTTTTTAGCCTTCTTTATTTACGTCAAGTGAATTTTTACGTTAAAATGGGATCACCACGGTAGGTCTTCGATTTACCATCCCTGGAGAGTGGTGCACCATTGTACTGTTCCATTTTAAATCCATGCACCTATTTCAAAAAGTCGCACGGCGCTGTTTCGGCATTTTGGACGGATGTTGCACCTTGCATCGCAGATGTTGCACCCTACGAATATCGATTCTTTGGACGGCCATAACTGATGGGTCGTTTAGAGTTACGGGAGCCATAACCATTCAAAATGAACCTCTCTCTGAGTTCTACGGCAATGACTGCTTTCAGCTGTCAATGGATTGTTTCATACCCAAAGAAGGCTATCCGAACCTCAATCAGGGCTCTGAAGTTTATTAGCCTTCTTTTTTTTGTCAAGTGAATTTTTACATTAAAAGTGGATCACCGTGGATGTTCTTCGATTTACCATCCCTGGAGAGTGGTGCACCATGGTACTATTCCATTTCAAATCCATGCACACATTTCTAAAAGTCGCACGACGCTGTTTTGGCCTTTTGGACGGATGTTGCACCTTGCACCGCAAATGTTGCACCCTACGAATATCGATTCATCGGACGGCCATAACTGTTGGCTCGGTTAGAGTTACGGGAGCCATAACCAGTCAAAACGAAGCTCTCTTTGAGTTCTATGGCTTTGATCGCTTTCAGCCATCAATGGATTGTTTCATACCCAAAAAAGGGTATCCGAACCTCAATCGGGGCTCTGAAGTTTTTTAGCCTTCTTTTTTTTGTCAAGTGAATTTTTACGTTAAAACGGGATCACCGCGGCTGGTCATTGATTTACCATCCCTGGAGAGTGGTGCACCATGGTACTGTTCCATTTCAAATCCATGCACCCATTTCTAAAAGTCGCACGGCGCTGTTTCGGCATTTTGGATGGATGTTGCACCTTGCACCGCAGATGTTGCACCCTTCGGATATCGATACATCGGACGGTCATAAATCTTGGCTCGTTTAGAGTTACGGTAGCGATAACCAGTCAAAACGAAGCTCTCTTTTAGTTCTACGACTATGACTGCTTTCATCCGTCAATGGATTATTTCATACCCAAAAAAGGCTATTCGAACCTCAATCGAGGCTTTGAAGTTTTATAGCCTTCTTTTTTTACGTCACGTGAATTTTTACGTTAAAATGGGACAACGTGGCTTGTCTTTGATTTACCATCCCTGGAGAGTGGTGCACCATGGTACTGTTCCATTTCAAATCCATGCACCCATTTCTAAAAGGCGCATGGCGCTGTTTCGGCATTTTGGACGGATGTTGCATCTTGAACCGCAGATGATGCACCCTTCAGATATCGATTCTTTGGAGGGCCATAACTGTTGGCTCGTTTAGCTTTACAGGAGTCATAACCAGTCAAAACGAAGCCCTCTGTGAGTTCTATTGCTTTGATGGCTTTCTGCCGTCAATGGATTGTTTCATACCCAAAAAAGGCTATCCGAACCTCAATTGAGGCTCTAAAGTTGTTTAGCCTTTTTTTTTACGTCAAGTGAATTTTTACGTTAAAACGGGATCACCGTGGCAGGTCTTCGATTTACCATCCCTGGAGAGTGCTGCACCATTGTACTGTTCCATTTCAAATCCATGCACCCATTTCTAAAACTCGCACGGCCCTGTTTCGGCATTTTGGACGGATGTTGCACCTTGCATCGCAGATGTTGCACCCTACGGATATCGATTCATCGGACGACCATAACTGTTGGCTCGTTTAGAGTTACGGGAGCCATAACCAGTCAAAACGAAGCCCTTTGTGAGTTCTACGACTTTGACCGCTTTCAGCCGTCAATGAATTGTTTCATACCCAAAAAAGGCTATCCGAACCTCAATCGGGGATCTGACGTTTTTTAGCCTTCTTTTTTTACGTCAAGTGAATTTTTAGGTTAAAACGGGATCACCGTGGCTGGTCTTCGATTTACCAGCCCTGGAGAGTGGTGCACCATGGTACTGTTCCATTTCAAATCCATGCACCCATTTCTAAAAGTCGCACGGCGCTGTTTCTGCATTTTGGACGGATGTTGCACCTTGCACCGCAGATGTTGCACCCTACGGATATCGACTCATCGGACGACCATAACTGTTGGCTCGTTTAGAGTTACGGGACCCATAACCAGCCAAAACGAAGCCCTCTGTGAGTTCTACGGCTTTGATCGCTTTCAGCCGTCAATGGATTGTTTCATACCCAAAAAAGGCTATCCGAACCTCAATCGGGGCTCTGAAGTTTTTTAGCCTTCTTTTTTACGTCAAGTGAATTTTTACGTTAAAACGGGATCACCGTGGCTGGTCTTCGATTTACCAGCCCTGGAGAGTGGTGCACCATGGTACTATTCCATTTCAAATCCATGCACCCATTTCTAAAAGTCGCACGGCCCTGTTTCGGCATTTTGGACGGATGTTGCACTTGCACCGCAGATGTTGCACCCTTCGGATATCGATTCTTCGGACGGCCATAACTGTTGGCTCGTTTAGAGTTACGGGAGCCATAACCAGTCAAAACGAAGCTCTTTGTTAGTTCTATGGCTTTGACCGCTTTCAGCCATCAATGGACTGTTTCATACCCAAAAAAGACTATCCGAACCTCAATCGAGGATTTGAAGCTTTTTAGCCTTCTTTTTTTCGTCAAGTGAATTTTTACGTTAAAACGGGATCACCGCGGCTGGTCTTCGATTTACCATCCGTGGAGTGTGGTGCATCATGGAACTATTCCATTTCAGATCCATGCACCCATTTCTAAAAGGCGCACGACATTGTTTCGGCATTTTGGACGGATGTTGCACCTTGCACCACAAATGTTGCACCCTGCGGATATCGATTCTTCGGACGGCCATAACTATTGGCTTGTTTAGAGTTACGGGAGCCATAACCAGTCAAAACGAAGCTCCTTGTGAGTTCTATGGCTTTGACCGCTTTCAGCCGTCAATGGATTGTTTCATACCCAAGAAAGGCTACTTCAACCTCAATCGGGGCTATGAAGTTTTTTAGCCTTCTTTTTTACGTGAAGTGAATTTTTACGTTAAAACGGGATCACCGTGGCTGGTCTTCGATTTACTATCCCTGGAGAATGGTGCACCATGGTACTGTTCCATTTCAAATCCATGCACCCATTTCTAAAAGTCGCACGGCGTTGTTTCGGCATTTTCGACGGATGTTGCACCCTACGGATATCGATACTTCGGACGGCCATAACTGTTGGCTCGTTTAGAGTTACGGGAGCCATAACCAGTCAAAACGAAGCTCTTCGTGAGTTCTACGGCTTTGACCGCTTTCAGCCGTCAATGGATTGTTTCATACCAAAAAAAGGATATCCGAACCTCAATCGGGGCTCTGAAGTTTTTTAGCCTTCTTTTTTTTGTCAAGTGAATTTTTACGTTAAAATGGGACCACCGTGGCTGGTCTTCGATTTACCTTCCCTGGAGAGTGGTGCACCATGGTACTGTTTCATTTCAAATCCATGCACCCATTTCTAAAGGTCGCACGACCCTGTTTCGGCATTTTAGATGGATGTTGCACCTTGCACCGCAGATGTTGCACCCTGCGGATATCGATTCTTCAGACGGCCATAACTGTTGGCTCGTTTAGAGTTACTGGAGCCATAACCAGTCAAAACGAGGCTCTCTGTGAATTATATGGCTTTGACCGCTTTCAGCCGTCAATGGATTGTTTCATACCCAAAAAAGGTTATCCGAACATCAATCGTGGCTCTGAATTTTTTAGCCTTCTTTTTTTCGTCAAGTGAATTTTTACGTTAAAATGGGATCACCGTGGCTGGTCTTCGATTTACCATCCCTGGAGAGTGGTGCACCATAGTACTGTTCCATTTCAAATCCATGCACCCATTTTAAAAGGTCGCACGTCGCTGTTTCGGCATTTTGGATGGATGTTGCACCTTGCACCGCAGATGTTGCACCCTGCAGATATCGATTCTTCGGACGGCCATAACTGTTGGCTCGTTTAGAGTTATGGGAGCCATAACCAGTCAAAACGAAGCTCTCTGTGAGTTCTACTGCATTGACTGCTTTCAGCCGTCAATGGATTGTTTCATACCCAAAAAAGGCTATCCGAACCTCAATCGGGGCTATGCAGTTTTTTAGCCTTCTTTTTTTACGTTAAGTGAATTTTTATGTTAAAACTGGATCACCGTGGCTGGTCTTCGATTTACCATCCCTGGAAAGTGGTGCACCATAGTACTGTTCCATTTCAAATCCATGCACCCATTTCTAAAAGTCGCACGGCGCTGTTTCGGCATTTTAGACGAATGTTGCACTTGCACCGCAGATGTTGCACCCTATGGATATCGATTCTTCGAACGGCCATAACTGTTGGCTCGTTTAGAGTTACGGGAGCCATAACCAGTCAAAACGAAGCTCTCAATGAGTTCTACGGCTTTGACCACTTTCAGCCGTCAATGGATTGTTTCATACCCAAAAAAGGCTATCCGAACCTCAATCGGGGCTCTGAATTTTTTAGCCTTCCTTTTTTCGTCAAGTGAATTTTTACGTTAAAACGGGATCACCGTGGCTGGTCTCCGATTTACTATCCCTGGAGAGTGGTGCACCATAGTACTGTTCCATTTCAAATCCATGCACCCATTTCTAAAAGTCACACGGCGCTGTTTCGGCATTTTGGACGGATGTTGCACTTGCACCGCAGATGTTGCACCCTGTGGATATCGATTCTTCGAACGGCCATAACTGTTGGCTCGTTTAGAGTTACGAAATCCATAACCAGTCAAAACGAAGCTCTCTGTGAGATCTACAGCTTCTTCCACTTTCAGCCGTCAATGGATTGTTTCATACCCAAAAAACGCTATCCGAACCTCAATCGGGGATTCGAAGTTTTTTAGCCTTCTTTTATTACGTCGAGTGAATTTTTACGTTAAAACGGGATCACCGTGGCTGGTCTTCGATTTACCATCCCTGGAGAGTGGTGCACCATGGTACTATTCCATTCCAAATCCATGCACCCATTTCTAAAAGTCGCACGTCCTTGTTTCGTCATTTTGGACGGATGTTGCACTTGAACTGAAGATGTTGCACCCTACGGGTATCGATTCTTCGTACGGCCATAACCGTTGGCTCGTTTAGAGTTACGGGAGCCATAATCAGTCAAAACGAAGCTCTCTATGCGTTTTACGGCGTTGACCGCTTTCAGCCGTCAATGGATTGCTTCATACCCAAAAAAGTCTATCCGAACCTCAATCGGGGCTCTGAAGTTTTTTTGCCTTCTTTTTTTCGTCAAGTGAATTTTTACGATAAAACGGGATCACCGTGGCTGGTCTACGTTTACCATCCGCGGAGAGTGGTGCATCATGGTACTGTTCCATTTCAAATCCATGTACCCATCTCTAAAAGTCGCACGACGTTGTTTTGGCATTTTGGACGGATGTTGCACCTTGCACCGCAAATGTTGCACCCTGCGGATATCGATTCTTCGGACGGCCATAACTGTTGGCTTGTTTAGAGTTACGGGAGCCATAACCATTCAAAACGAAGCTCCCTGTGAGTTCTACGGCTTTGACCGCTTTCAACCGTCAATGGATTGTTTCATACCCAAGAAAGGCTATCCGAACCTCAATCGGGGCTCTAAAGTTTTTTAGCCTTCTTTTTTTACGTTAAGTGAATTTTTACGTTAAAACGGGATCACCGTGGCTGGTCTTCGATTTACTATCCCTAGAGAGTAGTGCACCATGATACTGTTCCATTTCAAATCCATGCACCCATTTCGAAAAGTCGCACGGCGCTGTTTCGGCATTTTAGACGGATGTTGCACTTGCACCGCAGTTGTTGCACCCTATGGATATCGATTCTTCGAACGGCCATAACTGTTGGCTCGTTTAGAGTTACGGGAGCCATAACCAGTCAAAATGAAGCTCTAGTTGAGTTCTACGGCTTTGACCGCTTTCAGCCATCAATGGAATGTTTCATACCAAAAAAAGTCTATCCGAACCTCAATCGGGGCTCTGAAGGTTTTTAGCCTTCTTTTTTTACGTCAAGTGAAGTTTTACGTTAAAACGGGATCACCGTGGCTGGTCTTCGATTTACCATCCCTAGAGAGTGGTGCACCATGGTACTATTCCATTTCAAAACCATACACCCATTTCTAAAAGTTTCACGGCCCTATTTCGGCATTTTGGACGGATGTTGCACCTTGCACCGCAGATGTTACACCCTACAGATATTGATTTTTCGGACGGCCATAACTGTTGGCTCATTTAGAGTTACGGGAGCCATAACCAGTCAAAACAAAGCTCTCTGTGAGATCTACGACTTCTTCCACTTCAGCCGTCAATGGATTGTTTCATACCCAAAAAAGGCTATCCGAACCTCAATCGGGGATCCGAAGTTTTTTAGCCTTCTTTTATTACGTCGAGTGAATTTTTACGTTAAAACGGGATCACCGTGGCTGGTCTTCGATTTACCATCCCTGAAGAGTGGTGCACCATGGTACTATTCCATTTCAAATCCATGCACCCATTTCTAAAAGTCGCACGGCCCTATTTCGGCATTTTGGACGGATGTTGCACTGAAGATGTTCATCCTGCGGGTATCGATTCTTCGTACGGCCATAACCGTTGGCTCGTTTAGAGTTACGGGAGCCATAACTAGTCAAAACGAAGCTCTTTATGCGTTTTACGGCGTTGACCGCTTTCAGCCGTCAATGGATTGCATCATACCTAAAAAAGTCTATCCGAACCTCAATCGGGACGGCGTTATTTCGGCATTTTCGATGGATGTTGCACCTTGCACCGCAGATGTTCCACCCTGCGGATATTGATTCTTCGGACGGCCATAACTGTTGACTCGTTTAAAGTTACGAGAACCCTAACCAGTCAAAACGAAGCTCTCTGTGAGTTCTACGGCTTTGACTGCTTTCAGCCGTCAATGGATTGTTTCATACCCAAAAAAGGCTATCCGAACCTCAATCGGGGCTCTGAAGCTTTTTAGCCTTCTTTTTTTACGTCAAGTGAATTTTTACGTTAAAACGGGATCACCGTGGCTGGTCTTTGATTTACCATCCCTGTAGAGTGGTGCACCATGGTACTGTTCCATTTCAAATCCATGCACCCATTTCTATAAGTCGCACGACCCTGTTTCGGCATTTTGGACAGAAGTTGCACCTTGCACAGCAGATGTTGCACCCTGTGGATATCGATTCTTTGGACGGTCATAACTGTTGGCTCGTTTAGAGTTACGGGAGCTATAACCAGTCAAAACGAAGCTCTTTGTGAGTTTTACGGCTTTGACCGCTTTCAGCCGTCAATGGATTGTTTCATACCCAAAAAAGGCTATCTGAACCTCAATCGGGGCTTTGAAGTTTTTTACCCTTCTTTTTTTACGTCAAGTGAATTTTTACGTTAAAATGGGATCACCGTGGCTGGTCTTCAATTTACCATCCCCGGAGAGTGTTGCACCATGGTACCGTTCCATTTCAAATCCATGCACTCATTTCTAAAAGTCGCACGGCGCTATTTCAGCATCTTGGACGGATGTTGCACCTTGCATCGCAGATGTTGCACCCTGCATATATCGATTCTTCGGACTGCCATAACTGTTGGCTCGTTTAGAGTTACGGAAGCCATAACCAGTCAAAACGAAGCTCTCTGTGAGTTCTACGGTTTGACCGCTTTCAGCCATCAATGGATTGTTTCATACCCAAAAAAGGCAATCCGAACCTCAATCGGGGCTCTGAAGCTTTTTTGCCTTCTTTTTTTACGTCAAGTGAATTTTTACGTTAAAATGGGATCACCGTGGAAGGTCTTCGATTTTCCATCCCTGGATAGTGGTGCACCATGGTACAATTCGATTTCAAATCCATGCACCCATTTCTTAAAGTGGCACGGCGCTGTTTCGGCATTTTGGACGAATGTTTCACCTTGCACCGCAGATGTTGCTCCCTGCGGATATCGATTTTTCGGACGGCCATAGCTGTTGGCTTGTTTAGAGTTACGGGAGCCATAACCAGTCAAAACGAAGCTCTCTGTGAGTTCTACGGTTTGACCACTTTCAGCCATCAATGGATTGTTTCATACCAAATAAAGGCTATCCGAACCTCAATCGGGTCTCTAAAGTTTTTTAGCCTTCTTTTTTTCGTCAAGTGAATTTTTACGTTAAAACGGGATCACCGTGGCTGGTCTTCGATTTACCGTCCCTGGAGAGTGGTGCACCATGGTACTGTTCCATTTAAAATCCATGCACCCATTTCTAAAAGTCGCACGGCACTGTTTCGACATTTTGGACGGATGTTGCACCTTGCACCGCAGATGTTGCACCCTGCGGATATCGATTCTTCGGACGGCCATAACTGCAGGCTCGTTTAGAGTTACGAGAGCCATAACCAGTCAAAACGAAGCTCTTTGTGAGTTCTACGGCATTGACCGCTTTCAGCCGTCAATGGATTGTTTCATACCCGAAAAAGGCTATCTGAACCTCAATCTGGGCTATGAAGTTTTTTAGCCTTCTTTTTTTACGTCAAGTGAATTTTTACGCTAAAATGGGATCATCGTGGCTGGTCTTCGATTTACCATCCATGGAGAGTGGTGCACCATGGTACTGTTCCATTTCAAATCCATGCACCTATTTCCAAAAGTCGCACGGCGCTGTTTCGGCATTTTGGGCGGATGTTGCACCTTGTACCGCAGATGTTGCACCCTCCGGATATCGATTCTTCGGACGGCCATAATTATTGGCTCGTTTAGAGTTATGGGAGCCATAACTTGTCAAAACGAAGCTCTCTGTGATTTCTACGGCTTTGATTGCTTTCAGCCGTCAATGGATTGTTTCATACCCAAAAAAGGCTATCCTAACCTTAATCGGGGCTCTAAAGTTTTTAGCCTTCTTTTTTTACGTCCAGTGAATTTTTACATTAAAACGGGATAACCGTGGCTGGTCTTCGATTTACCATCCCTGGAGAGTGGTGCACCATAGTACAGTTCCATTTCAAATCCATGCACCCATTTCTAAAAGTCGCACGGCGCTGTTTCGGCATTTTGGACGGATGTTGCGCCTTGCACCGCTGATGTTGCACCCTGCGGATATCGATTCTACGGACGGCCATAACTGTTGGCTCGTTTAGATTTACGAGAGCCATAACCAGTCAAAACGAAGCTCTCTGTGAGTTCTACTGCATTGACCGCTTTCAGCCGTCAATGGATTGTTTCATACCCAAAAAAGACTATCTGAACCTCAATCGGGGATTTGAAGTTTTTTAGACTTCTTTTTTACGTCAAGTGAATTTTTATGTTAAAACGGGATCACCGTGGCTGGTCTTCGATTTACCATCCGTAGAGAGTGGTGCACCATTGTACTGTTCCATTTCAACTCCATGCACCCATTTCTAAAAGATGCACGGCGCTGTTTCGGCATTTTGGACGGATGTTACACCTTGCACCGCAGATGTTGCACCCTGCGGATATCGATTCTTTGGACAGCCATGACTATTGGCTCGTTTATAGTTACGGGAGTCATAACCAGTCAAAACGAAGCTCTCGGTGATTTCTACGGCTTTGACCGCTTTCAGCCGTCAATGGATTGTTTCATACACAAAAAAGCCTATCCGAACCTCAATCGTGGCTCTGAATTTTTTAGCCTTCTTTTTTTCGTCAAGTGAATTTTTACGTTAAAACGGGATCACCGTGGCTGGTCTTCGATTTACCATCCCTGGAGAGTGGTGCACCATAGTACTGTTCCATTTCAAATCCATGCACCCATTTCTAAAAGTTGCACGGCGCTGTTTCGGCATTTTGGACGGATGTTGCGCCTTGCACCGCAGATGTTGCACCCTGCAGATATCGATTCTACGGACGGCCATAACTGTTGGCTCGTTTAGATTTACGAGAGCCATAACCAGTCAAAACGAAGCTCTTTGTGAGTTCTACTACATTGACCGCTTTTCAGCCGTCAATGGATTGTTTCATACCCAAAAAAGGCTATCCGAACCTCAATCGGGGATCTGAAGTTTTTTAGCCTTCTTTTTTTACGTCAAGTGAATTTTTATGTTAAAACGGGATCACCGTGGCTGGTCTTCGATTTACCATCCCTAGAGAGTGGTGTACCATTGTACCGTTTCATTTCAAATCCATGCACCCATTTCTAAAAGACGCACGACACAGTTTCGGCATTTTGGACGGATGTTGCACCTTGCACCGCAGATGTTGCACCATGCGGATATCGATTCTTCGGACGGCCATAACTGTTGGCTCATTTAGATTTACGGGAGCCATAACCAGTCAAAATGAAGCTCGCGGTGAGTTCTACGGCTTTGACCGCTTTCAACCGTCGATGGATTGTTTCATACCAAAAAAAGGCTATCCGAACCTCAATCGGGGCTCTGATGTTTTTTAGCCTTGTTTTTTTCATCAAGTGAATTTTTACGTTAAAACGGGATCACCGTGACTGGTCTTCGATTTTCCATCCCTGGAGAGTGGTGCACCATTGTACTGTTCCATTTCTAATCCATGCACCCATTTCTAAAAGACGTACGGCGCTGTTTCGGCACTTTGGATGGATGTTGCACCGCAGATGTTGCACCCTACGGATATCCATTCTTCGGACGGCCATAACTGTTGGTTCGTTTAGAGTTACATAAGCCATAACCTATCAAAACGAAGCTCTCAGTGAGTTCTACGGCTTTGACCGCTTTCACCCGTCAATGGATTGTTTCATACCCAAAAAAGGCTATCCGAATCTGAATCGGGGCTCTGATGTTTTTTAGCCTTCTTTTTTTCGTTAAGTGAATTTTTACGTTAAAACGGGATCACCGTGGCTGGTCTTCGATTTACCATCCTTGGAGAGTGGTGCACCATTGTACTGTTCTGTTTCAAATCCATGCACCCATTTCTAAAAGATGCATGGCGCTGTTTCGGCATTTTGGACGGATGTTGCACCTTGCACCACAGATGTTGCACCCAGCGGATATCGATTCTTCGGACGGCCATAACTGTTGGCTCGTTTAGAGTTACGGAAGCCATAACCAATCAAAACGAAGCTCTCTGTGAGTTCTACGGCTTTGACCGCTTTAAGCCATCAATGGATTGTTTCATACCAAAAAAAGGCTATCCGAACCTCAATCGGGGCTCCAAAGTTTTTTAGCCTACTTTTTTTCGTCAAGTGAACTTTTACGTTAAAACGGGATCACCGGGGCTAGTCTTCGATTTACCTTCCCTGGAGAGTGGTGCACCATGGTACTATTCCATTTCAAATCCATGCACCCTTTTCTAAAGGTCGAACGACCCTGTTTCGGCATTTTAGACGGATGTTGCACCTTGCACCACAAATGTTGCACCCTGTGGATATCGATTCTTCGGACGACCATAACTGTTGGCTCGTTCAGAGTTTCGGGAGCCATAACCAGTCAAAACGAGGCTCTCTGTGATTTCTACGGCTTTGACCACTTTCAGCCTTCAATGGATTGTTTCATACGCAAAAAAGGCTATCCGAACCTCAATCGGGGCTCTGAATTTTTTAGCCTTCTTTTTTTCGTCAAGTGAATTTTTACGTTAAAACGGGATCACCGTGGCTGGTCTTCGATTTACTATCCCTGGAGAGTGGTGCACCATAGTACTGTTCCGTTTCAAATCCATGCACCAATTTCTAAAAGTCGCACGGTGCTGTTTCGGAATTTTGGACGGATGTTGCACCTTGCACCGCAGATGTTGCACCCTGCGGATATCGATTCTTCGGACGGCCATAACTGTTGGCTCATTTAGAGTTACGGGAGCCATAACCTGTCAAAACGAAGCTCTCTGTGAGTTCTACTACATTGATCGCTTTCAGCCGTCAATGGATTGTTTCATACCTAAAAAAGGCTATCCGAACCTCAATCGGGGCTATGCAGTTTTCTAGCCTTCTTTTTTTACGTCAAGTGAATTTTTGCGTTAAAACGGGATCACCGTGGCTGGTCTTCGATTTACCATCCCTGGAAAGTGGTGCACCATAGTACTGTTCCATTTCAAATCCATGCACCCATTTCTAAAAGACGCACGGCGCTGTTTCTGCATTTTGGACAGATGTTGCACTTGCACCGCAGATGTTGCACCCTGTGGATATCGATTCTTCGAACGGCCATAACTGTTGGCTCGTTTAGAGTTACGGGAGCCATAACCAGTCAAAACGAAGCTCTCAATGAGTTCTACGGCTTTGACCACTTTCAGCCGTCAATGGATTGTTTCATACCCAAAAAAGGCTATCCGAACCTCAATCGGGGCTCTGAATTTTTTAGCCTTCATTTTTTCGTCAAGTGAATTTTTACGTTAAAACGGGATCACCGTGGCTGGTCTCCGATTTACTATCCCTGGAGAGTGGTGTACCATAGTACTGTTCCATTTCAAATCCATGCACCCATTTCTAAAAGTCGCACGGCGCTGTTTCGGCATTTTGGACGGATGTTGCACTTGCACCGCAGATGTTGCACCCTGTGGATATCGATTCTTCGAACGGCCATAACTGTTGGCTCGTTTAGAGTTACGAAAGCCATAACCAGTCAAAACGAAGCTCTCTGTGAGATCTACGGCTTCTTCCACTTTCAGCCGTCAATGGATTGTTTCATACCCATAAAAGGCTATCCGAACCTCAATCGGGGATCCGAAGTTTTTTAGCCTTCTTTTATTACGTCGAGTGAATTTTTACGTTAAAACGGGATCACCGTTGCTGGTCTTCGATTTAGCATCCCTGGAGAGTGGTGCACCATGGTACTATTCCATTCCAAATCCATGAACCCATTTCTAAAAGTCGCACGTCCCTGTTTCGGCATTTTGGACGGATGTTGCACTTGAACTGAAGATGTTTCACCCTGCGGGTATCGATTCTTCGTACGGCCATAACCGTTGGCTCGTTTAGAGTTACGGGAGCCATAATCAGTCAAAACGAAGCTCTCTATGCGTTCTACGGCGTTGACCGCTTTCAGCCGTCAATGGATTGCTTCATACCCAAAAAAGTCTATCTGAACCTCAATCGGGGCTTTGAAGTTTTTTTGCCTTCTTTTTTTCATCAAGTGAATTTTTACGTTAAAACGGGATCACCGTGGCTGGTCTACGTTTATCATCCGTGGAGAGTGGTGCATCATGGTACTGTTCCATTTCAGATCCATGCACCCATCTCGAAAAGTCGCACGACGTTGTTTTGGCATTTTGGACGGATGTTGCACCTTGCACCGCAAATGTTGCACCCTGCGGATATCGATTCTTCGGACGGCCATAACTGTTGGCTTGTTTAGAGTTACGGGAGCCATAACCAGTCAAAACGAAGCTCCCTGTGAGTTCTACGGCTTTGACCACTTTCAGCTGTCAATGGATTGTTTCATACCCAAGAAAGGCTATCCGAACCTCAATCGGGGCTCTGATGTTTTTTAGCCTTCTTTTTTTACGTTAAGTGAATTTTTACGTTAAAACGGGATCACCGTGGCTGGTCTTCGATTTACTATCCCTGGAGAGTGGTGCACCATGGTACTGTTCCATTTCAAATCCATGCACCCTTTTCTAAAAGTCGCACGGCGCTGTTTCGGCATTTTGGACGGATGTTGCACTTGCACCGCAGTTGTTGCACCCTATGGATATCGATTCTTCGAACGGACATAAATGTTCGCTCGTTTAGAGTTACGGGAGCCATAACCAGTCAAAACGAAGCTCTAGTTGAGTTCTACGGCTTTGACCGCTTTCAGCCGTCAATGGATTGTTTCATACCCAAAAAAGTCTATCCGAACCTCAATCGGGGCTCTGAAGGTTTTTAGCCATCTTTTTTTACGTCAAGTGAATTTTTACGTTAAAACGGGATCACCGTGGCTGGTCTTCGATTTACCATCCCTGGAGAGTGGTGCACCATGGTACTATTCCATTTCAAATCCATGCACCCATTTCTAGAAGTTGCACGGCCCTGTTTCGGCATTTTGGACGGATGTTGCACCTTGCACCGTAGATGTTACACCTTGCAGATATTGATTTTTCGGACGGCCATAACTGTTGGCTCGTTTAGAGTTACGGGAGCCATAACCAGTCAAAACGAAGCTCTCTGTGAGATCTACGGCTTCTTCCACTTTCAGCCGTCAACGGATTGTTTCATACCCAAAAAAGGCTATCCGAACCTCAATCGGGGATCCGAAGTTTTTTAGCCTTCTTTTATTACGTCGAGTGAATTTTTACGTTAAAACGGGATCACCGTGGCTGGACTTCGATTTACCATCCCTGGAGAGTGGTGCACCATGGTACTATTCCATTTCAAATCCATGCACCCATTTCTAAAAGTCGCATGGCCCTATTTCGGCATTTTGGACGGATGTTGCACTTGCACTGAAGATGTTCATCCTGCGGGTATCGATTCTTCGTACGGCCATAACCGTTGGCTCGTTTAGAGTTACGGGAGCCATAACCAGTCAAAACGAAGCTCTTTATGCGTTCTACGGCGTTGAACGCTTTCAGCCGTCAATGGATTGCATCATTCCCAAAGCAGTCTATCCGAACCTCTATCGGGACGGCGTTATTTCGGCATTTTCGACGGATGTTGCACCTTGCACCGCAGATGTTCCACCCTGCGGATATCGATTCTTCGGACGGCCATAACTGTTGACTCGTTTAGAGTTACGAGAGCCATAACCAGTCAAAACGAAGCTCTCTGTGATTTCTACGGCTTTGACTGCTTTCAGCCGTCAATGGATTGTTTCATACCCAAGAAAGGCTATCCGAACCTCAATCGGGGCTCTGAAGCTTTTTAGCCTTCTTTTTTTACGTCAAGTGAATTTTTACATTAAAACGGGATCACCGTGGCTGGTCTTTGATTTACCATCCCTGTAGAGTGGTACACCATGGTACTGTTCCATTTCAAATCCATGTACCCATTTCTATAAGTCGCACGACCCTGTTTCGGCATTTTGGATGGATGTTGCACCTTGCACAGCAGATGTTGCACCCTGTGGATATCGATTCTTTGGACGGTCATAACTGTTGGCTCGTTTAGAGTTACGGGAGCTATAACCAGTCAAAACGAAGCTCTTTGTGAGTTTTACGGCTTTGACCGCTTTCAGCCGTCAATGGATTGTTTCATACCCAAAAAGGCTATCTGAACCTCAATCGGGGCTCTGAAGTTTTTTACCCTTCTTTTTTTACGTCAAGTGAATTTTTACGTTAAAATGGGATCACCGTGGCTGGTCTTCGATTTACCATCCCTGGAGAGTGTTGAACCATGGTACCGTTCCATTTCAAATCCATGCACCCATTTCTAAAAGTCGCACGGCGCTATTTCAGCATCTTGGACGGATGTTGCACCTTGCACCGCAGATGTTGCACCCTGCATATATCGATTCTTCGGACTGCCATAACTATTGGCTCGTTTAGAATTACGGGAGCCATAACCAGTCTAAACGAAGTTCTCTGTGAGTTCTACGGTTTGACCGCTTTCAGCCATCAATGGATTGTTTCATACCCAAAAAAGGCAATCCGAACCTCAATCGGGGCTCTGAAGCTTTTTTGCCTTCTTTTTTTACGTCAAGTGAATTTTTACGTTAAAACGGGATCACCGTGGAAGGTCTTCGATTTTCCATCCCTGGATAGTGGTGCACCATGGTACAATTCGATTTCAAATCCATGCACCCATTTCTTAAAGTGGCACGGCGCTGTTTCAGCATTTTGGACGGATGTTTCACCTTGCACCGCAGATGTTGCACCCTGTGGATATCGATTCTTCGGACGGCCATAACTGTTGGCTCGTTTAGAGTTATGGGAGCCATAACTAGTCAAAACGAAGCTCTCTGTGAGTTCTACGGTTTGACCGCTTTCAGCCATCAATGGATTGTTTCATACCAAATAAAGGCTATCCGAACCTCAATCGGGGCTCTAAAGTTTTTTAGCCTTCTTTTTTTCGTCAAGTGAATTTTTACGTTAAAACGGGATCACCGTGGCTGGTCTTCGATTTACCGTCCCTGGAGAGTGGTGCACCATGGTACTGTTCCATTTAAAATCCTTGCACCCATTTCTAAAAGTCGCACGGCACTGTTTCGGCATTTTGGACGGATGTTGCACCTTGAACCGCAGATGTTGCACGCTGCGGATATCGATTCTTCGGACGGCCATAACTGCAGGCTCGTTTAGAGTTACGGGAGCCATAACCAGTCAAAACAAAGCTCTTTGTGAGTTCTACGGCTTTGACCACTTTCAGCTGTCAATGGATTGTTTCATACCCAAAAAAGGCTATCCGAACCTCAATCGGGACTATGAAGTTTTTTAGCCTTCTTTTTTTACGTCAAGTGAATTTTTACGCTAAAATGGGATCATCGTGGCTGGTCTTCGATTTACCATCCATGGAGAGTGTTGCACCATGGTAGTGTTCCATTTAAAATCCATGCACCTATTTCTAAAAGTCGCACGGCGCTGTTTCGGCATTTTGGACGGATGTTGCACCTTGCACCGCAGATGTTGCACCCTCCGGATATCGATTCTTCGGACGGCCATAATTATTGGCTCGTTTAGAGTTATGGGAGCCATAACCTGTCAAAACGAAGCTCTCTGTGATTTCTACGGCTTTGATCGCTTTCAGCCGTCAATGGATTGTTTCATACCCAAAAAAGGCTATCCTAACCTTAATCGGGGCTCTAAAGTTTTTTAGCCTTCTTTTTTTACGTCAAGTGAATTTTTACATTAAAACGGGATAACTGTGGCTGGTCTTCGATTTACCATCCCTGGAGAGTGGTGCACCATAGTACTGTTCCATTTCAAATCCATGCACCCATTTCTAAAAGTCGCACGGCGCTATTCGGCATTTTGGACGGATGTTGCGCCTTGCACCGCAGATGTTGCACCCTGCGGATATCGATTCTACGGAAGGCCGTAACTGTTGGCTCGTTTAGATTTACGAGAGCCATAACCAGTCAAAACGAAGCTCTCTGTGAGTTCTACTGCATTGACCGCTTTCAGCCGTCAATGGATTGTTTCATACCCAAAAAAGACTATCCGAACCTCAATCGGGGATCTGAAGTTTTTTAGCCTTCTTTTTTACGTCAAGTGAATTTTTATGTTAAAACGGGATCACCGTGGCTGGTCTTCGATTTACCATCCCTAGAGAGTGATGCACCGTTGTACTGTTCCATTTCAACTCCATGCACCCATTTCTAAAAGACGCACGACGCTGTTTCGGCATTTTGGACGGATGTTGCACCTTGCACCGCAGATGTTGCACCCTGCGGATATCGATTCTTTGGACGGCCATAACTGTTGGCTCGTTTATAGTTACGGGAGTCATAACCAGTCAAAACGAAGCTCTCGGTGATTTTTACGGCTTTGACCGCTTTCAGCCGTCAATGGATTGTTTCATACACAAAAAAGCCTATCCGAACCTCAATCAGGGCTTTGAATTTTTTAGCCTTCTTTTTTTCGTCAAGTGAATTTTTCCGTTAAAACGGGATCACCGTGGCTGATCTTCGATTTACCATCCCTGGAGAGTGGTGCACCATAGTACTGTTCCATTTCAAATCCATGCACCCATTTCTAAAAGTTGCACTGCGCTGTTTCGGCATTTTGGACGGATGTTGCGCCTTGCACCGCAGATGTTGCACCCTGCGGATATCGATTCTACGGACGGCCATAACTGTTGGCTCGTTTAGATTTACACGAGCCATAACCAGTCAAAACGAAGCTCTTTGTGAGTTCTACTGCATTGACCGCTTTTCAGCCGTCACTGGATTGTTTCATACCCAAAAAAGGCTATCCGAACCTCAATCCGGGATCTGAAGTTTTTTAGCCTTCTTTTTTTACGTCAAGTGAATTCTTATGTTAAAACGGGATCACCGTGGCTGGTCTTCGATTTACCATCCCTAGAGAGTGGTGTACCATTGTACTGTTTCATTTCAAATCCATGCACCCATTTCTAAAAGACGCACGGCACTGTTTCGGCATTTTGGACGGATGTTGCACCTTGCACCGCAGATGTTGCACCCTGCGGATATCGATTCATCGGACGGCCATAACTGTTGGCTCATTTAGATTTACGGGAGCCATAACCAGTCAAAATGAAGCTCGTGGTGATTTCTACAGCTTTGACCGCTTTCAACCGTCGATGGATTGTTTCATACCAAAAAAAGGCTATCCGAACCTCAATCGGGGATCTGATGTTTTTTAGCCTTGTTTTTTTCGTCAAGTGAATTTTTACGTTAAAACGGGATCACCGTGACTGGTCTTCGATTTACCATCCCTGGAGAGTGGTGCACCATTGTACTGTTCCATTTCTAATCCATGCACCCATTTCTAAAAGACGCACGGCGCTGTTTAGGCACTTTGGACGGATGTTGCACCTTGCACCGCAGATGTTGCACCCTACGGATATCGATTCTTCGGACTGCCATAACTGTTGGTTCGTTTAGAGTTACATAAACCATAACCTATCAAAACGAAGCTCTCTGTGAGTTCTACGGCTTTGACCACTTTCACCCGTCAATGGATTGTATCATACCCAAAAAAGGCTATCCGAATCTTAATCGGGGCTCTGAAGTTTTTTAGCCTTCTTTTTTTCGTCAAGTGAATTTTTACGTTAAAATGGGATCACCGTGGCTGGTCTTCGATTTACCATCCTAGGAGAGTGGTGCACCACTGTACTGTTCCGTTTCAAATCCATGCACCCATTTCTAAAAGACGCATGGCGCTGTTTCGGCATTTTGGACGGATGTTGCACCTTGCACCACAGATGTTGCACCTAGCGGATATCGATTCTTCGGACGGCCATAACTGTTGGCTCGTTTAGAGTTACGGAAGCCATAACCAATCAAAACGAAGCTCTCTGTGAGTTCTACGGCTTTGACCGCTTTCAGCCATCAATGGATTGTTTCATACTAAAAAAGGCTATCCGAACCTCAATCGAGGCTCTAAAGTTTTTTAGCCTTCTTTTTTTCGTCAAGTGAACTTTTACGTTAAAACGGGGTCACCGGGGCTAGTCTTCAAATTACCTTCCCTGGAGAGTGGTGCACCATGGTACTATTCCATTTCAAATCCATGCACCCTTTTCTAAAGGTCGAACGGCCCTGTTTTGGCATTTTAGACGGATGTTGCACCTTGCACCACAGATGTTGCACCCTGCGTATATCGATTCTTCGGACGACCATAACTGTTGGCTCGTTTAGAGTTTCGGGAGCCATAACCAGTCAAAACGAGGCTCTCTGTGATTTCTACGGCTTTGACAACTTTCAGTCGTGAATGGATTGTTTCATACCCAAAAAAGGCTATCCGAACCTCAATCGGGGCTTTGAATTTTTTAGCCTTCTTTTTTTCGTCAAGTGAATTTTTACGTTAAAACGGGATCACCGTGGCTGGTCTTCGATTTACTATCCCTGGAGAGTGGTACACCATAGTACTGTTCCATTTCAAATCCATGCACCCATTTCTAAAAGTCGCACGGCGCTGTTTCGGCATTTTGGACGGATGTTGCACCTTGCACCGCAGATGTTGCACCCTGCAGATATCGATTCTTCGGACGGCCATAACTGTTGGCTCATTTAGAGTTACGGGAGCCATAACCTGTCAAAACGAAGCTCTTTGTGAGTTCTACTACATTAACCGCTTTCAGCCGTCAATGGATTGTTTCATACCCAAAAAAGGCTATCCGAACCTCAATCGGGGCTCTGAAGTTTTTTAGCCTTCTTTTTTTACGTCAAGTGAATTTTTACATTAGAACGGGATCACCTTGGCTGGTCTTCGATTTACCATCCCTGGGGAGTGGTGTACCATTGTACTGTTCCATTTCAAATCCATGCACCCATTTCTAAAAGACGCACGGCGCTGTTTCGGCATTTTGGACAGATGTTGCACCTTGCACCGCAGATGTTGCACCCAGCGGATATCGATTCTTCGGACGGCCATAACTGTTGGCTCGTTTAGAGTTACGGAAGCCATAAACAGTCAAAACGAAGCTCTCTGTGAGTTCTACGGCTTTGACCGCTTTCAGCCGTCAATGGATTGTTTCATACCCAAAAAAGGCTATCCGAACCTCAATAGGGGATTTGAAGTTTTTTAGCCTTCTTTTTTTCGTCAAGTGAATTTTTACGTTAAAACGGGATCACCGTGGCTGGTCTTCGATTTACCATCCCTGGAGAGTGGTGCACCATTGTACTGTTCCATTTCAAATCCATGCACCCATTTCTACGGCTTTGACCGCTTTCAGCCGTCAATGGATTGTTTCATACCAGAAAAAGTATATCCGAACCTCAATCGAGGCTCTGAAGTTTTTTAGCCTTCATTTTTTTGTCAAGTGAATTTTTACATTAAAATGGGACCACCGTGGCTGGTCTTCGATTTACCTTCCCTGGAGAGTGGTGCACCATGGTACTGTTCCATTTCAAATCCATGCACCCATTTCTAAAGGTCGCACGACCCTGTTTCGGCATTTTAGATGGATGTTGCACCTTGCACCGCAGATGTTGCACCCTGTGGATATTGATTCTTCAGACGGCCATAACTGTTGGCTCGTTTAGAGTTACTGGAGCCATAACCAGTCAAAACGAGGCTCTCTGTGAATTCTATGGCTTTGACCGCTTTCAGCCGTCAATGGATTGTTTCATACCCAAAAAAGGTTGTCCGAACCTCAATCGGGACTCTGAATTTTTTAGCCTTCTTTTTTTCGTCAAGTGAATTTTTACGTTAAAATGGGATCACCGTGGCTAGTCTTCGATTTACCATCCCTGGAGAGTGGTGCATCATAGTACTGTTCCATTTCAAATCCATGCACCCATTTCTAAAAGTCGCACAGCGCTGTTTCGGCATTTTGGACGGATGTTGCACCTTGCACCGCAGATGTTGCACCCTGCGGATATCGATTCTTCGGACGGCTATAACTGTTGGCTCGTTTAGAGTTATGGGAGCCATAACCAGTCAAAACGAAGCTCTCTGTGAGTTCTACGGCTTTGACCGCTTTCAGCCGTCAATAGATTGTTTCATACCCAAAAAAGACTATCCGAACCTCAATCGGGACTCTGAATTTTTTAGCCTTCTTTTTTTCGTCAAGTGAAGTTTTACGTAAAAATGGGATCACCGTGGCTAGTCTTTGATTTACCATCCCTGGAGAGTGGTGCATCATAGTACTGTTCCGTTTCAAATCCATGCACCCATTTCTAAAAGTCGCACGGCGCTGTTTCGGCATTTTGGACGGATGTTGCACCTTACACCGCAGATGTTGCACCCTGCGGATATCGATTCTTCGGACGGCCATAACTGTTGGCTCGTTTAGAGTTATGGGAGCCATAACCAGTCAAAACGAGGCTCTCTGTGAATTCTATGGCTTTGACCGCTTTCAGCCGTCAATGGATTGTTTCATACCCAAAAAAAGGTTGTCCGAACCTCAATCGGGACTCTGAATTTTTTAGCCTTCTTTTTTTCGTCAAGTGAATTTTTACGTTAAAATGGGATCACCGTGGCTAGTCTTCGATTTACCATCCCTGGAGAGTGGTGCATCATAGTACTGTTCCATTTCAAATCCATGCACCCATTTCTAAAAGTCGCACGGCGCTGTTTCGGCATTTTGGACGGATGTTGCACCTTGTACCGCAAATGTTGCACCCTGCGGATATCGATTCTTCGGACGGCCATAACTGTTGGCTCGTTTAGAGTTACAGGTGCCATAACCAGTCAAAATGAAGCTCTTCGTGAGTTCAACTGCATTGACCACTTTCTGCCGTCAATGGATTGTTTCATACCCAAAAAAGGCTATCCGAACCTCAATCAGGGCTCTGAAGTTTTTTAGCCTTCTATTTTTACGTCAAGTGAATTTTTACGTTAAAATGGGATCACCGTGGCTGGTCTTCGATTTACCATCCCTGGATAGTGGTGCACCATTGTACTGTTCCATTTCAAATACATGCACCCATTTCTAAAAGACGCACGGCGTTGTTTCGGCATTTTGGACGGATGTTGCACCTCACACAACAGATGTTGTACCCTGCGGATATCGATTCTTCGCACGACCATTACTGTTGGCTCGTTTAGATTTACGGGAGCCATAACCAGTCAAAACGAAGCTCTCAGAGATTTCTACGGCTTTGACTACTTTCATCCGTCAATGGATTATTTCATACCCAAAAAAGGCTATCCGAACCTCAATCGGGGATTTGAAGTTTTTTAGCCTTCTTTTTTTTGTCAAGTGAAGTTTTACGTTAAACGGGATCACCGTGGCTGGTCTTCAATATACCATCCCTGGAGAGTGGTGCACCATTGTACTGTTCCATTTCAAATCCATTCACCCATTTCTAAAAGACGCACGGCGCTGTTTCGGCATTTTGGACGGATGTTGAACCTTGCACCGCAGATGTTGCACCCTGCGGATATCGATTCTTCGGATGGCCATAACTATTGGCTCCTTTAGAGTTACGGAAGCCATAACAAGTCAAAACGAAGCTCTTTGTGAGTTCTACGGCTTTGACCGCTTTTAGCCGTCAATGGATTGTTTCATACCAATAAAAGGCTATCCGAACCTCAATCGGGGCTCTGAAGTTTTTTAGCCTTCTTTTTTTCGTCAAGTGAATTTTTACGTTAAAACGGGATCACCGTGGTTGGTTTTCGATTTACCTTCCCTGGAGAGTGGTGCACCATGGTACTGTTCCATTTCAAATCCATTCACCCATTTCTAAAGGTCGCACGGCCCTGTTTCGGCATTTTAGGCGGATGTTGCACCTGGCACCGCAGATGTTGCACCCTAGGGATATCGATTCTTAGGACGGCCATAATTGTTGGCTCGTTTAGAGTTGCGGGAGCCATAACCAGTCAAAACGAGACACTCTATGAGTTCTACGTGTTTGACCGCTTTCAGCCGTTAATGGATTGTTTCATACCCAAAAAAGGCTATCCGAACCTCAATCGGGGCTCTGAATTTTTTAGACTTCTTTTTTTCGTCAAGTGAATTTTTACGTTAAAACGGGATCACCGTGACTGGTCTTCGATTTACCATCCCTGGAGAGTGGTGCACCGTTGTACTATTCCATTTCTAATCCATGCACCCATTTCTAAAAGACGCACGGCGCTATTTTGGCATTTTGGACGGATGTTGCACCTTGCACCGCAGATGTTGCACCCTACGGATATCGATTCTTCGGACTGCCATAACTGTTGGTTCGTTTAGAGTTACATAAGCCATAACCTATCAAAACGAAGCTCTCTGTGAGTTCTACGGCTTTGACCACTTTCAGCCGTCAATGGATTGTTTCATACCCAAAAAAGGCTATCCGAACCTTAATCGGGGCTCTGAAGTTTTTTAGCCTTCTTTTTTTCGTCAAGTGAATTTTTACGTTAAAACGTGATCACCGTGGCTGGTCTTCGATTTACCATCCTTGGAGAGTGGTGCACCATTGTACTATTCCGTTTCAAATCCATGCACCCATTTCTAAAAGACGCACGACGCTGTTTCGGCATTTTGGACGGATGTTGCACCTTGCACCACAGATGTTGCACCCAGCGGATATCGATTCTACGGACGGCCATAACTGTTGGCTCGTTTAGAGTTACGGAATCCATAACCAATCAAAACGAAGCTCTCTTTGAGTTCTACGGCTTTGACCGCTTTCAGCCATCAATGGATTGTTTCATACCAAAAAAAGGCTATCCGAACCTCAATCGGGGCTCTTAAGTTTTTTAGCCTTCTTTTTTTCGTCAAGTGAATTTTTACGTTAAAACGGGATCACCGTGGATGGTCTTCGATTTACCATCCTTGGAGAGTGGTGCACCATTGTACTGTTCCGTTTCAAATCCATGCACCCATTTCTAAAAGACGCACGGCGCTGTTTCGGCATTTTGGACGGATGTTGCACCTTGCACCACAGATGTTGCACCCAGCGGATATCGATTCTTCGGACGACCATAACTGTTGGCTCATTTAGAGTTACAGAATCCATAACCAATCAAAACGAATCTCTCTGTGAGTTCTACGGCTTTGACCGCTTTCAGCCGTCAATGGATTGTTTCATACCAGAAAAAGGATATCCGAACCTCAATCGAGGCTCTGAAGTTTTTTAGCCTTCTTTTTTTTGTCAAGTGAATTTTTACGTTAAAATGGGACCACCGTGGCTGGTCTTCGATTTACCTTCCCTGGAGAGTGGTGCAACATGGTACTGTTCCATTTCAAATCCATGCACCCATTTCTAAAGGTCGCACGACCCTGTTTCGGCATTTTAGATGGATGTTGCACCTTACACCGCAGATGTTGCACCCTGCGGATATCGATTCTTCAAACGGCCATAACTGTTGGCTCGTTTAGAGTTATTGGAGCCATAACCAGTCAAAACGAGGCTCTCTGTGAATTCTATGGCTTTGACCGCTTTCAGCCGTCAATGGATTGTTTCATACCCAAAAAAGGTGATCTGAACCTCAATCGGGACTCTGAATTTTTTAGCCTTCTTTTTTTCGTCAAGTGAATTTTTACGTTAAAATGGGATCACCGTGGCTAGTCTTCGATTTACCATCCCTGGAGATTGGTGCATCATAGTACTGTTCCATTTCAAATCCATGCACCCATTTCTAAAAGTCGCACGGAGCTGTTTCGGCATTTTGGACGGATATTGCACCTTGCACCGCAGATGTTGCACCCTGCGGATATTGATTCTTCGGACGGCCATAACTGTTGGCTCGTTTAGAGTTATGGGAGTCATAACCAGTCAAAACGAAGCTCTCTGTGAGTTCTACTGTATTGACCGCTTTCAGCCGACAATGGATTGTTTCATACCCAAAAAAGGCTATCCGAACCTCAATCGGGGCTATGAAATTTTTTAGCCTTCTTTTTTTACGTCAAGTGAACTTTTACGCTAAAACGGGATCACCGTGGCTGGTCTTCGATTTACCATCCCTGGAAAGTGGTGCACCATTGTACTGTTCCATTTCAAATCCATGCACCCATTTCAAAAAGACGCACGGCGCTGTTTCGGCATTTTGGACGGATGTTGCACCTTGCACCGCAAATGTTGCACCCTGCGGATATCGATTCTTTGGACGACCATAACTATTGGCTCGTTTACAGTTACGGAAGCCATAACCAGTCAGAACGAAGCTCTCTGTGAATTCTACGGCTTTGACCGCTTTCAGCTGTCAATGGATTGTTTCATACCAAAAAAGGCTATCTGAACCTCAATCGGGGCTCTGAAGTTTTTTAGCCTTCTTTTTTTTGTCAAGTGAATTTTTACATTAAAATGGGACCACCGTGGCTGGTCTTCGATTTACCTTCATTGGAGAGTGGTGCACCATGGTACTGTTCCATTTCAAATCCATGCACCCATTTCTAAAGGTCGTACGGCCCTGTTTCGGCATTTTAGACGGACGTTGCACCTTGCACCGCAGATGCTGCACCCTGCGGATATCGATTCTTCAGATGGCCATAACTGTTGGCTCGTTTAGAGTTACGGGAGCCATAACCATTCAAAACGAGGCTCTCTGTGAATTCTATGGCTTTGACCGCTTTTAGTCGTCAATGGATTGTTTCATACCCAAAAAAGGCTATCCGAACCTCTATCGGAGCTCTGAATTTTTTAGCCTTCTTTTTTTCGTCAAGTAAATTTTTACGTTAAAATGGGATCACCGTGGCTGGTCTTTGATTTACCATCCCTGGAGAGTGGTGCACCATACTACTGTTCCATTTCATATCCATGCACCCATTTCTAAAAGTCGTACGGCGCTGTTTCGGCATTTTGGATGGATGTTGCACCTTGCACCACAGATGTTGCACCCTGTGGAAATCGATTCTTCGAACGGCCATAACTGTTGGCTCGTTTAGAGTTACGGGAGCTATAACCAGTCAAAACGAAGCTCTCTGTGAGTTCTACGGCTTTGACCGCTTTCAGCCGTCAATGGATTGTTTCATACCCAAAAAAGGTTATCCGAACTTCAATCGGGGTTCTAAATTTTTTAGCCTTCTTTTTTTCGTCAAGTGAATTTTTACGTCAAATGGGATCACCGTGGCTGGTATTCGATTTACCATCCCTAGAGAGTGGTGCACCATTGTACTGTTCCATTTCAAATCCATGCACCCATTTCTAAAAGTCGCACGGCGCTGTTTCGGCATTTTGGATGGATGTTGCACCTTGTACCGCATATGTTGCACCCTATGGATATCGATTCTTCGGACGGCCATAACTGTTGGCTCGTTTAGAGTTACAGGAGCCATAACCAGTCAAAACGAAGCACTTTGTGATTTCAACTGCATTGACCGCTTTCAGTCGTCAATGGATTGTTTCATACCCAAAAAAGGCTATCTGAACCTCAATCGGGGGTCTGAATTTTTTAGCCTTCTATTTTTCGTCAAGTGAATTTTTACGTTAAAACGGGATCGCCGTGGCTGGACTTCGATTTACCATCCCTGGAGAGTGGTGCACCATTGTACTGTTCCATTTCCAATCCATGCACCCATTTCTTAAAGACGCACGGCGCTGTTTCGGCATTTTGGACGGATGTTGCACCTGCACCGCAGATGTGGTACCCTGCGGATATTGATTCTTCAGACGGCCATAACCGTTGGCTCGTTTAGAGTTACGGAAGCCATAACCAGTCAAAACGACGCTCTCTGTGAGTTCTACGGCTTTGACCACTTTCAGCCGTCAATGGATTATTTCATACCCAAAAAAGGCTATCCGAACCTCAATCGGGGATTTGAAGTTTTTTAGCCTTCTTTTTTTTTGTCAAGTGAATTTTTACGTTAAACAGGATCACCGTGGCTGGTCTTGGATTTACCATCCCTGGAGAGTGGTGCACCATTGTACTGTTCCATTTCAAATTCATGTACCCATTTCTAAAAGAAGCACGGCGCTGTTTCGGCATTTTGGACGGATGTTGCACCTTGCACCGCAGATGTTGCACCCTGCGGATATCGATTCTTCGGATGGCCATAACTATTGGCTCGTTTAGAGTTACGAAAGCCATAACCAGTCAAAACGAAGCTCTTTGTGAGTTCTACGGCTTTGACCGCTTTTAGCCGTCAATGGATTGTTTCATACCAATAAAAGGCTATCCGAACCTCAATCAGGGCTCTAAAGTTTTTTAGCCTTCTTTTTTTCGTCAAGTGAATTTTTACGTTAAAACGGGATCACCGTGGCTGGTTTTCGATTTACCTTCCCTGGAGAGTGGTGCACCATGGTACTGTTCCATTTCAAATCCATGCACCCATTTCTAAAGGTCGCACGGCCCTGTTTTAGCATTTTAGGCGGATGTTGCACCTGGCACCGCAGATGTAGCACCCTACGGATATCGATTCTTTGGACGGCCATAACTGTTGGCTCGTTTAAAGTTGCGGGAGCCATAACCAGTCAAAACGAGACACTCTATGAGTTCTACATCTTTGACCGCTTTCAGCCGTCAATGGATTGTTTCATACTCAAAAAAGGCTATCCGAACCTCAATCGGGGCTTTGAACTTTTTAGACTTCTTTTTTTCGTCAAGTGAATTTTTACGTTAAAACGGGATCACCGTGACTGGTCTACGATTTACCATCCCTGGAGAGTGGTGCACCGTTGTACTGTTCCATTTCTAATCCATGCACCCATTTCTAAAAGACGCACGGCGCTGTTTTGGCATTTTGGACGGATGTTGCACCTTGCACCGCAGATGTTGCACCCTGCGGATATCGATTCTTCGGACTGCCATAACTGTTGGTTCGTTTAGAGTTACATAAGCCATAACCTATCAAAACGAAGCTCTCTGTGAGTTCTACGGCTTTGACCACTTTCAGCCGTCAATGGATTGTTTCATACCCAAAAAAGGCTATCCGAACCTTAATCGGGGCTCTGAAGTTTTTTAGCCTTCTTTTTTTTGTCAAGTGAATTTTTACGTTAAAACGTGATCACCGTGGCTGGTCTTCGATTTACCATCCTTGGAGAGTGGTGCACCATTGTACTGTTCCGTTTCAAATCCATGCACCCATTTCTAAAAGACGCACGGCGCTGTTTCGACATTTTGGACGGATGTTGCACCTTGCACCACAAATGTTGCACCCAGCGGATATCGATTCTTCGGACGGCCAAAACTGTTGGCTCGTTTAGAGTTACGGAAGCCATAACCAATCAAAATGAAGCTCTCTGTTAGTTCTACGGCTTTTACCGCTTTCAGCCATCAATGGATTGTTTCATACCAAAAAAAGGCTATTCGAACCTCAATCGCGGCTCTTAAGTTTTTTAGCCTTCTTTTTTTCGTCAAGTGAATTTTTACGTTAAAACGGGATCACCGTGGCTGGTCTTCGATTTACCTTCCCTGGAGAGTGGTGCACCATGGTACTGTTCCATTTCAAATTCATGCACCCATTTCTAAAGGTCGCACGGCCCTGTTTCGGCATTTTAGACGGTTGTTGCACCTTGCACCGTAGATGTTGCACCCTGCGGATATCGATTCTTCGGACGACCATAACTGTTGGCTCCTTTAGAGTTTCGGGAGCCATAACCAGTCAAAACGAGGCTCTCTGTGATTTCTACGGCTTTGACCACTTTCAGCCGTCAATGGATTGTTTCATACCCAAAAAAGGCTATCCGAACCTCAATCGGGGGTCTGAATTTTTTAGCCTTCTTTTTTTCGTCATGTGAATTTTTACGTTAAAACGGGATCACCGTGGCTGGTCTTCGATTTACTATCCCTGGAGAGTGGTGCACCATAGTACTGTTCCATTTCAAATCCATGCACCCATTTCTATAAGTCGCACGGTGCTGTTTCGGCATTTTGGACGGATGTTGCACCTTGCACCGCAGATGTCGCACCCTACGGATATCGATTCTTCGGACGGCCATAACTGTTGGCTCATTTAGAGTTACGGGAGCCATAACCTATCAAAACAAAGCTCTCTGTGAGTTCTACTACATTGGCCGCTTTTAGCCGTCAATGGATTGTTTCATACCCAAAAAAGGCTATCCGAACCTCAATCGGGGCTCTGAAGTTTTTTAGCCTTCTTTTTTTACGTCAAGTGAATTTTTACATTAAAATGGGATCACCGTGGCTGGTCTTCGATTTACCATCCCTGGAGAGTGGTGTACCATTGTACTGTTCCATTTCAAATCCATGCACCCATTTCTAAAAGACGCACGATGCTGTTTCGGCATTTTGGACAGATGTTGCACCTTGCACCGCAGATGTTGCACCCTTCGGATATTGATTCTTCGGACGGCCATAACTGTTGGCTCGTTTATAGTTACGGAAGCCATAACCAGTCAAAACGAAGCTCTCTGTGAGTTCTACGGCTTTGACCGCTTTCAGTCGTCGATGGATTGTTTCATACCCAAAAAAGGCTATCCGAACCTCAATCGGGGGTCTGAATTTTTTAGCCTTCTATTTTTCGTCAAGTGAATTTTTACGTTAAAACGGGATCGCCGTGGCTGGACTTCGATTTACCATCCCTGGAGAGTGGTGCACCATTGTACTGTTCCATTTCAAATCCATGCACCCATTTCTTAAAGACGCACGGCGCTGTTTCGGCATTTTGGACGGATGTTGCACCTGCACCGCAGATGTTGTACCCTACGGATATCGATTCTTCAGACGGCCATAACCGTTGGCTCGTTTAGAGTTACGGAAGCCATAACCAGTCAAAACGACGCTCTCTGTGAGTTCTACGGCTTTGACCACTTTCAGCCGTCAATGGATTATTTCATACCCAAAAAAGGCTATCCGAACCTCAATCGGGGATTTGAAGTTTTTTAGCCTTCTTTTTTTTGTCAAGTGAATTTTTACGTTAAACGGGATCACCGTGGCTGGTCTTCGATTTACCATCCCTGGAGAGTGGTGCACCATTGTACTGTTCCATTTCAAATTCATGCACCCATTTCTAAAAGAAGCACGGCGCTGTTTCGGCATTTTGGACGGATGTTGCACCTTGCACCGCAGATGTTGCACCCTGCGGATATCGATTCTTCGGATGGCCATAACTATTGGCTCGTTTAGAGTTACGGAAGCCATAACCAGTCAAAACGAAGCTCTTTGTGAGTTCTACGGCTTTGACCGCTTTTAGCCGTCAATGGATTGTTTCATACCAATAAAAGGCTATCCGAACCTCAATCGGGGCTCTGAAGTTTTTTAGCCTTCTTTTTTTCGTCAAGTGAATTTTTACGTTAAAACGGGATCACCGTGGCTGGTTTTCGATTTACCTTCCCTGGAGAGTGGTGCACCATGGTACTGTTCCATTTCAAATCCATGCACCCATTTCTAAAGGTCGCACGGCCGTGTTTCAGCATTTTAGGCGGATGTTGCACCTGGCACCGCAGATGTTGCACCCTACGGATATCGATTCTTTGGACGGCCATAACTGTTGGCTCGTTTAAAGTTGCGGGAGCCATAACCAGTCAAAACGAGACACTCTATGAGTTCTACATCTTTGACCGCTTTCAGCCGTCAATGGATTGTTTCATACTCAAAAAAGGCTATCCGAACCTCAATCGGGGCTCTGAACTTTTTAGACTTCTTTTTTTCGTCAAGTGAATTTTTACGTTAAAACGGGATCACCGTGACTGGTCTACGATTTACCATCCCTGGAGAGTGGTGCACCGTTGTACTGTTCCATTTCTAATCCATGCACCCATTTCTAAAAGACGCACGGCGCTGTTTTGGCATTTTGGACGGATGTTGCACCTTGCACCGCAGATGTTGCACCCTACGGATATCGATTCTTCGGACTGCCATAACTGTTGGTTCGTTTAGAGTTACATAAGCCATAACCTATCAAAACGAAGCTCTCTGTGAGTTCTACGGCTTTGACCACTTTCAGCCGTCAATGGATTGTTTCATACCCAAAAAAGGCTATCCGAACCTTAATCGGGGCTCTGAAGTTTTTTAGCCTTCTTTTTTTTGTCAAGTGAATTTTTACGTTAAAACGTGATCATCGTGGCTTGTCTTCGATTTACCATCCTTGGAGAGTGGTGCACCATTGTACTGTTCCGTTTCAAATCCATGCACCCATTTCTAAAAGACGCACGGCGCTGTTTCGACATTTTGGACGGATGTTGCACCTTGCACCACAAATGTTGCACCCAGCGGATATCGATTCTTCGGACGGCCAAAACTGTTGGCTCGTTCAGAGTTACGGAAGCCATAACCAATCAAAATGAAGCTCTCTGTTAGTTCTACGGCTTTTACCGCTTTCAGCCATCAATGGATTGTTTCATACCAAAAAAAGGCTATTCGAACCTCAATCGGGGCTCTTAAGTTTTTTAGCCTTCTTTTTTTCGTCAAGTGAATTTTTACGTTAAAACGGGATCACCATGGCTGGTCTTCGATTTACCTTCCCTGGAGAGTGGTGCACCATGGTACTGTTCCATTTCAAATCCATGCACCCATTTCTAAAGGTCGCACGACCCTGTTTCGGCATTTTAGACGGTTGTTGCACCTTGCACCGCAGATGTTGCACCCTGCGGATATCGATTCTTCGGACGACCATAACTGTTGGCTCCTTTAGAGTTTTGGGAGCCATAACCAGTCAAAACGAGGCTCTCTGTGATTTCTACGGCTTTGACCACTTTCAGCCGTCAATGGATTGTTTCATACCCAAAAAAGGCTATCCGAACCTCAATCGGGGGTCTGAATTTTTTAGCCTTTTTTTTTCGTCAAGTGAATTTTTACGTTAAAACGGGATCACCGTGGCTGGTCTTCGATTTACTATCCCTGGAGAGTGGTGCACCATAGTACTGTTCCATTTCAAATCCATGCACCCATTTCTATAAGTCGCACGGTGCTGTTTCGGCATTTTGGACGGATGTTGCACCTTGCACCGCAGATGTCGCACCCTACGGATATCGATTCTTCGGACGGCCATAACTGTTGGCTCATTTAGAGTTACGGGAGCCATAACCTATCAAAACGAAGCTCTCTGTGAGTTCTACTACATTGGCCGCTTTTAGCCGTCAATGGATTGTTTCATACCCAAAAAAGGCTATCCGAACCTCAATCGGGGCTCTGAAGTTTTTTAGCCTTCTTTTTTTACGTCAAGTGAATTTTTACATTAAAATGGGATCACCGTGGCTGGTCTTCGATTTACCATCCCTGGAGAGTGGTGTACCATTGTACTGTTCCATTTCAAATCCATGCACCCATTTCTAAAAGACGCACGACGATGTTTCGGCATTTTGGACAGATGTTGCACCTTGCACCGCAGATGTTGCACCCTTCGGATATTGATTCTTCGGACGGCCATAACTGTTGGCTCGTTTAGAGTTACGGAAGCCATAACCAGTCAAAACGAAGCTCTCTGTGAGTTCTACGGCTTTGACCGCTTTCAGTCGTCGATGGATTGTTTCATACCCAAAAAAGGCTATCCGAACCTCAATCGGGGGTCTGAATTTTTTAGCCTTCTATTTTTCGTCAAGTGAATTTTTACGTTAAAACGGGATCGCCGTGGCTGGACTTCGATTTACCATCCCTGGAGAGTGGTGCACCATTGTACTGTTCCATTTCAAATCCATGCACCCATTTCTTAAAGACGCACGACGCTGTTTCGGCATTTTGGACGGATGTTGCACCTGCACCGCAGATGTTGTACCCTGCGGATATCGATTCTTCAGAAGGCCATAACCGTTGGCTCGTTTAGAGTTACGGAAGCCATAACCAGTCAAAACGACGCTCTCTGTGTGTTCTACGGCTTTGACCACTTTCAGCCGTCAATGGATTATTTCATACCCAAAAAAGGCTATCCGAACCTCAATCGGGGATTTGAAGTTTTTTAGCCTTCTTTTTTTTGTCAAGTGAATTTTTACGTTAAACGGGATCACCGTGGCTGGTCTTCGATTTACCATCCCTGGAGAGTGGTGCACCATTGTACTGTTCCATTTCAAATTCATGCACCCATTTCTAAAAGAAGCACGGCGCTGTTTCGGCATTTTGGACGGATGTTGCACCTTGCACCGCAGATGTTGCACCCTGCGGATATCGATTCTTCGGATGGCCATAACTATTGGCTCGTTTAGAGTTACGGAAGCCATAACCAGTCAAAACGAAGCTCTTTGTGAGTTCTACGGCTTTGACCGCTTTTAGCCGTCAATGGATTGTTTCATACCAATAAAAGGCTATCCGAACCTCAATCGGGGCTCTGAAGTTTTTTAGCCTTCTTTTTTTCGTCAAGTGAATTTTTACGTTAAAACGGGATCACCGTGGCTGGTTTTCGATTTACCTTCCCTGGAGAGTGGTGCACCATGGTACTGTTCCATTTCAAATCCATGCACCCATTTCTAAAGGTCGCACGGCCGTGTTTCAGCATTTTAGGCGGATGTTGCACCTGGCACCGCAGATGTTGCACCCTACGGATATCGATTCTTTGGACGGCCATAACTGTTGGCTCGTTTAAAGTTGCGGGAGCCATAACCAGTCAAAACGAGACACTCTATGAGTTCTACATCTTTGACCGCTTTCAGCCGTCAATGGATTGTTTCATACTCAAAAAAGGCTATCCGAACCTCAATCGGGGCTCTGAACTTTTTAGACTTCTTTTTTTCGTCAAGTGAATTTTTACGTTAAAACGGGATCACCGTGACTGGTCTACGATTTACCATCCCTGGAGAGTGGTGCACCGTTGTACTGTTCCATTTCTAATCCATGCACCCATTTCTAAAAGATGCACGGCGCTGTTTTGGCATTTTGGACGGATGTTGCACCTTGCACCGCAGATGTTGCACCCTGCGGATATCGATTCTTCGGACTGCCATAACTGTTGGTTCGTTTAGAGTTACATAAGCCATAACCTATCAAAACGAAGCTCTCTGTGAGTTCTACGGCTTTGACCACTTTCAGCCGTCAATGGATTGTTTCATACCCAAAAAAGGCTATCCGAACCTTAATCGGGGCTCTGAAGTTTTTTAGCCTTCTTTTTTTTGTCAAGTGAATTTTTACGTTAAAACGTGATCACCGTGGCTGGTCTTCGATTTACCATCCTTGGAGAGTGGTGCACCATTGTACTGTTCCGTTTCAAATCCATGCACCCATTTCTAAAAGACGCACGGCGTTGTTTCGACATTTTGGACGGATGTTGCACCTTGCACCACAAATGTTGCACCCAGCGGATATCGATTCTTCGGACGGCCAAAACTGTTGGCTCGTTCAGAGTTACGGAAGCCATAACCAATCAAAATGAAGCTCTCTGTTAGTTCTACGGCTTTTACCGCTTTCAGCCATCAATGGATTGTTTCATACCAAAAAAAGGCTATTCGAACCTCAATCGGGGCTCTTAAGTTTTTTAGCCTTCTTTTTTTCGTCAAGTGAATTTTTACGTTAAAACGGGATCACCGTGGCTGGTCTTCGATTTACCTTCCCTGGAGAGTGGTGCACCATGGTACTGTTCCATTTCAAATCCATGCACCCATTTCTAAAGGTCGCACGGCCCTGTTTCGGCATTTTAGACGGTTGTTGCACCTTGCACCGCAGATGTTGCACCCTGCGGATATCGATTCTTCGGACGACCATAACTGTTGGCTCCTTTAGAGTTTCGGGAGCCATAACCAGTCAAAACGAGGCTCTCTGTGATTTCTACGGCTTTGACCACTTTCAGCCGTCAATGGATTGTTTCATACCCAAAAAAGGCTATCCGAACCTCAATCGGGGGTCTGAATTTTTTAGCCTTCTTTTTTTCGTCAAGTGAATTTTTACGTTAAAACGGGATCACCGTGGCTGGTCTTCGATTTACTATCCCTGGAGAGTGGTGCACCATAGTACTGTTCCATTTCAAATCCATGCACCCATTTCTATAAGTCGCACGGTGCTGTTTCGGCATTTTGGACGGATGTTGCACCTTGCACCGCAGATGTCGCACCCTACGGATATCGATTCTTCGGACGGCCATAACTGTTGGCTCATTTAGAGTTACGGGAGCCATAACCTATCAAAACGAAGCTCTCTGTGAGTTCTACTACATTGGCCGCTTTTAGCCGTCAATGGATTGTTTCATACCCAAAAAAGGCTATCCGAACCTCAATCGGGGCTCTAAAGTTTTTTAGCCTTCTTTTTTTACGTCAAGTGAATTTTTACATTAAAATGGGATCACCGTGGCTGGTCTTTGATTTACCATCCCTGGAGAGTGGTGTACCATTGTACTGTTCCATTTCAAATCCATGCACCCATTTCTAAAAGACGCACGACGCTGTTTCGGCATTTTGGACAGATGTTGCACCTTGCACCGCAGATGTTGCACCCTTCGGATATTGATTCTTCGGACGGCCATAACTGTTGGCTCGTTTAGAGTTACGGAAGCCATAACCAGTCAAAACGAAGCTCTCTGTGAGTTCTACGGCTTTGACCGCTTTCAATCGTCAATGGATTGTTTCATACCCAAAAAAGGCTATCCGAACCTCAATCGGGGGTCTGAATTTTTTAGCCTTCTATTTTTCGTCAAGTGAATTTTTACGTTAAAACGGGATCGCCGTGGCTGGACTTCGATTTACCATCCATGGAGAGTGGTGCACCATTGTACTGTTCCATTTAAAATCCATGCACCCATTTCTTAAAGACGCACGGCGCTGTTTCGGCATTTTGGACGGATGTTGCACCTGCACCGCAGATGTTGTACCCTGCGGATATCGATTCTTCAGACGGCCATAACCGTTGGCTCGTTTAGAGTTACGGAAGCCATAACCAGTCAAAACGACGCTCTCTGTGAGTTCTACGGCTTTGACCACTTTCAGCCGTCAATGGATTGTTTTATACCCAAAAAAGGCTATCCGAACCTTAATCGGGGCTCTGAAGTTTTTTATCCTTCTTTTTTTCGTCAAGTGAATTTTTACGTTAAAACGTGATCACCGTGGCTGGTCTTCGATTTACCATCCTTGGAGAGTGGTGCACCATTGTACTGTTCCGTTTCAAATCCATGCACCCATTTCTAAAAGACGCACGGCGCTGTTTCGGCATTTTGGACGGATGTTGCACCTTGCACCACAGATGTTGCACCCTGCGGATATCGATTCTTCGGACGGCCATAACTATTGGCTCATTTAGAGTTACGGAAGCCATAACCAGTCAAAACGAAGCTCTCTGTGAGTTCTATGGCTTTGACCGCTTTCAGCCGTCAATGGATTGTTTCATACCAAAAAAGGCTATCCGAACCTCAATCGGGGCTCTGAAGTTTTTTAGCCTTCTTTTTTTCATCAAGTGAATTTTTACGTTAAAACGGGATCACCGTGGCTGGTTTTCGATTTACCTTCCCTGGAGAGTGGTGCACCATGGTACTGTTCCATTTCAAATCCATGCACCCATTTCTAAAGGTCGCACGGCCCTGTTTAGACATTTTAGGCGGATGTTGCACCTTGCACCGCAGATGTTGCACCCTACGGATATCGATTCTTTGGACGGCCATAACTGTTGGCTCGTTTAGAGTTGTAGGAGCCATAACCAGTGAAAACGAGACACTCTATGATTTCTACGTCTTTGACCGCTTTCAGCCGTCAATGGATGGTTTCATACCCAAAAAAGGCTATCCGAACCTCAATCGGTGCTCTGAATTTTTTAGACTTCTTTTTTTCGTCAAGTGAATTTTTACGTTAAAACGGGATCACCGTGGCTGCTCTTCGATTTACCATCCCTGGGGAGTGGTGCAGCGTAGTACTGTTCCATTTCAAATCCATGCACCCATTTCTAAAAGTCGCACGACGCTGTTTCGGTATTTTGGACGGTCGTTGCACCTGGCACCGTAGATGTTGCACCCTGCGAATATCGATTATTCGGACGGCCATAACTGTTGGCTCGTTTAGAGTTATGGGAGCCATAACTAGTCAAATTGAACTCTCTGTGAGTTCTACTGCTTCGACCGCTTTCAGCCGTCAATGGAATGTTTCATACCCAAAAAAGTCTATCCGAACCTCAATCGGGGCTCTTAAGGTTTTTAGCCTTCTTTTTTTACGTCAAGTGAATTTTTACGTTAAAACGGGATCACCGTGGCTGGTCTTCGATTTACCATCCCTGGAGAGTGGTGCACCATGGTACTATTCCATTTCAAAATCATGCACCCATTTCTAAATGTTGCACGGCCCTGTTTCAGCATTTTGGACGGATGTTGCACCTTGCACCGCAGATGTTACACCCTGCGGATATCGATTCTTCGGACGGCCATAACTGTTGGCTCGTTTAGAGTTACGGGAGCCATAACTAGTCAAAACGAAGCTCTCTGTGAGATCTACGGCTTTGACCGCTTTCAGCCGTCAATGGACTGTTTCATACCAAATAAAGGCTATCCGAACCTCAATCGGGGCTGTAAAGTTTTTTAGCCTTCTTTTTTTCGTCAAGTGAATTTTTACATTAAAACGGGATCACCGTGGCTGGTCTTCGATTTACCTTCCCTGGAGACTGGTGCACCATGGTACTATTCCATTTCAATTCTATGCACCCATTTCTAAAGGTCACATGGCCCTGTTTCGGCATTTTAGACGGATGTTGCACCTTGCACCGCAGACGTTGCAACCTGCGGATATTGATTCTTCGGACGACCATAACTGTTGGCTCGTTTAGGGTTACGGAAGCCATAACCAGTCAAAACGAAGCTCTTTGTGAGTTCTACGGCTTTGACCGCTTTCAATCGTCAATGGATTGTTTCATACCCAAAAAAGGCTATCCGAACCTCAATCGGGGATTTGAAGTTTTTTAGCCTTCTTTTTTTCGTCAAGTGAATTTTTACGTTAAAACGGGATCACCCTGGCTGGTCTTCGATTTACCATCCCTGGAGAGTGGTGCACCATTGTACTGTTCCATTTCAAATCCATGCACTCATTTCTAAAAGACGCACGGCGCTGTTTTGGCGTTTTGGACGGATGTTGCACCTTGCACCGCAGATGTTGCACCCTGCGGATATCGATTCTTCGGACGGCCATAACCGTTGGCTCATTTAGAGTTACGGAAGCCATAACCAGTCAAAACAAAGCTCTCTGTGAGTTCTACGGCTTTGACCGCTTTCAGCCGTCAATGGATTGTTTCATACCCAAAAAAGGCTATCCGAACCTTAATTGGGGCTTTGAAGTTTTTTAGCCTCCTTTTTTTCGTCAAGTGAATTTTTACGATAAACAGGATCACCATGGCTGGTCTTCGATTTACCATCCCTGGAAATTGGTGCACCATTGTAATTTTCCATTTCAAATCCATGCACCCATTTCAAAAAGACGCACAGCGCTGTTTCGACATTTTGGACGGATGTTGCAACTTGCACCGCAAATGTTGCACCCAGTGGATATCGATTCTTCGGACGGCCATAACTGTTGGCTCGTTTAGAGTTACGGAAGCCATAACTAGTCAAAACGAAGCTCTCTGTGAGTTCTACGGCTTTGACCGCTTTCAGCCGTCAATGGATATTTTCATACCAAAAAAAGGCTATCCGAACCTCAATCGGGGCTCTGAAGTTTTTTAGCCTTCTTTTTTTTGTCAAGTGAATTTTTACGTTAAAATGGGACCACCGTGGCTGGTCTTCGATTTACCTTCCCTGGAGAGTGGTGCACCATGGTACTGTTCCATTTCAAATCCATGCACCCATTTCTAAAGGTCGCACGACCCTGTTTCGGCATTTTAGATGGATGTTGCACCTTGCACCGTAGATGTTGCATCCTGCGGATATCGATTCTTCAAACGGCCATAACTGTTGGCTCGTTTAGATTTATTGGAGCCATAACCAGTCAAAACGAGGCTCTCTGTGAATTCTATGGCTTTGACTGCTTTCAGTCGTCAATGGATTGATTCATTCCCAAAAAAGGCTATCCGAACCTCAATCAGGGCTCTGAATTTTTTAGCCTTCTTTTTTTCGTCAAGTGAATTTTTACGTTAAAACGGGATCACCGTGGCTGGAATTCGATTTACCATCCCTGGAGAGTGGTGCACCATTGTACTGTTCCATTTCAAATCCATGCACCCAGTTCTAAAAGACGCACGGCGCTGTTTCGGCATTTTGGACAGATGTTGCACCTGCACCGCAGATGTTGCACCCTGCTGATATCGATTCTTCGGACGGCTATAACTGTTGGCTCGTTTAGAGTTACGGAAGCCATAACCAGTCAAAACGACGCTCTCTGTGATTTCTACGGCTTTGACCGCTTTCAGCCGTCAATGGATTGTTTCATATCCAAAAAAGGCTATCCGAACCTTAATCGGGGCTCTGAAGTTTTTTAGCTTTCTTTTTTTCGTCAAGTGAATTTTTGCGTTAAAACGGGATCACCATGGCTAGTCTTCGATTTACCATCCCTGGAGAGTGGTGCACCATTGTATTGTTCCATTTCAAATCCATGCACCCATTTCTAAAAGACGCGCGGCGCTGTTTCGGCATTTTGGACGGATGTTGCACCTTGCACCGCAGATGTTGCACCCTGCGGATATCAATTCTTCGGACGGCCATAACTATTGGCTCGTTTAGAATTACGGAAGCCATAACCAGTTAAAACGAAGCTCTCTGTGAGTTCTACGGCTTTGACCGCTTTCAGCCGTCAATGGATTGTTTCATACCAGAAAAGGCTATCCGAACCTAAATCGGGGCTCTGAAGTTTTTTAGCCTTCTTTTTTTCGTCAAGTGGATTTTTACGTTAAAACGGGATCACCGTGGCTAGTTTTCGATTTACCTTCCCTGGAGAGTGGTGCACCATGGTACTGTTCCATTTCAAATCCATGCACCCATTTCTAAAGGTCGCACGGCCCTGTTTCGGCATTTTAGGCGGATGTTGCACCTTGCACCGCAGATGTTGCACCCTACGGATATCGATTCTTTGGACGGCCATAACTGTTGGCTTGTTTAGAGTTGCGGGAGCCATAACCAGTCAAAACGAGACACTCGATGAGTTCTACGTCTTTGACCGCTTTCAGCCGTCAATGGATTGTTTCATACCCAAAAAAGGCTATCCGAACCTCAATCGGTGCTCTTAATTTTTTAGACTTCTTTTTTTCGTCAAGTGTATTTTTACGTTAAAACGGGATCACCGTGGCTGGTCTTCGATTTACCATCCCTGGAGAGTGGTGCACCATAGTACTGTTCCATTTCAAATCCATGCACCCATTTCTAAAAGTTGCACGACGCTGTTTCGGCATTTTGAACGGATGTAGCACCTTGCACCGTAGATGTTGCACCCTACGAATATCGATTCTTCGGACGGCCATAACTGTTGGCTTGTTTAGAGTTACGGGAGCCATAACTAGTCAAAATGAACTCTCTGTGAGTTCTACTGCTTTGACCGCTTTCAGCCGTCAATGGATTGTTTCATACCCAAAAAAGGCTATCCGAACCTCAATTGGGGCTCCGAAGTTTTTTAACCTTCTTTTTTTACGTCTTGTGAATTTTTACGTTAAAACGGGATCACCGTGCCTGGTCTTCGATTTACTATCCCTGGAGAGTGGTGCACCATTGTACTATTCCATTTCAAATCCATGCACCCATTTCTAAAAGACGCACGACGTTATTTCGACGTTTTGGACGGATGTTGCACCTTGCACCGCAAATGTTGCACCCCACGGATATCGATTGTTCGGACGGCCATAACTGTTGGCTCGTTTAGAGTTACGAAAGCCATAACCAGTCAAAACGAAGCTCTCTGTGAGTTCTACGGCTTTGACCGCTTTCATCCATCAATGGATTGTTTCATACCAAAAAAAGGCTATCCGAACCTCAATCGGGGCTCTAAAGTGTTTTAGCCTTCTTTTTTTCGTCAAGTGAATTTTTACGTTAAAACGGGATCACCGTGGCTGGTCTTCGATTTACCTTCTCTGGAGAGTGGTGCACCATGGTACTGTTCCATTTCAAATCCATGCACCCATTTCTAAAGGTCGCACGGCCCTGTTTCGGCATTTTAGACGGATGTTGCACCTTGCACCGCAGATGTTTCACCCTGCGGATATCGATTCTTCGGACGACCATAACTGTTGGCTCGTTTAAAGTTTCGGGATCCATAACCAGTCAAAACGAGGCTCTCTGTGATTTCTACGGCTTTGACCACTTTCAGCCATCAATGGATTGTTTCATACCCAAAAAAGGCTATCCGAACCTCAATCGGGGCTTTGAATTTTTTAGCCTTCTTTTTTTCGTCAAGTGAATTTTTACGTTAAAACGGGATCACCGTGGCTGGTCTTTGATTTACTATCCCTGGAGAGTGGTGCACCATAGTACTGTTCCATTTCAAATCCATGCACCCATTTCTAAAAGTCGCACGGCGCTGTTTCGGCATTTTGGACGGATGTTGCACCTTGCACCGCAGATGTTGCACCCTACGGATATCAATTCTTCGAACGACTATAACTGTTGGCTCATTTAGAGTTACGGGAGCCATAACCTATCAAAACGAAGCTCTCTGTGAGTTCTACTACATTGACCACTTTTAGCCGTCAATGGATTGTTTCATACCCAAAAAAGGCTATCCGAACCGCAATCGGGGCTCTGAAGTTTTTTAGCCTTCTTTTTTTACGTCAAGTGAATTTTTACATTAAAACGGTATCACCGTGGCTGGCCTTCGATTTACCATCCCTGGAGAGTGGTGTACCATTGTACTGTTCCATTTCAAATCCATGCACCCATTTCTAAAAGACGCACGGCGCTGTTTCGGCATTTTGGATAGATGTTGCACCTTGCACCGTAGATGTTGCACCCTACGGATATTGATTCTTCGGACGGCCATAACTGTTGGCTCGTTTAGAGTTATGGAAGCCATAACCAGTCAAAACGAAGCTCTCTGTGAGTTCTACGGCTTTGACCGCTTTCAACCGTCAATGGATTGTTTCATACCCAAAAAAGGCTATCTGCACCTCAATCGGGGATTTGAAGTTTTTTAGCCTTCTTTTTTTCGTAAAGTGAATTTTTACGTTAAAACGGGATCATCGTGGCTGGTCTTCGATTTACCATCCCTGGAGAGTGGTGCACCATTGTACTTTTCCATTTCAAATCCATGCACCCATTTCTAAAAGACGCACGGCGCTGTTTCGGCGTTTTGGACGGATGTTGCACTTTGCACCGCAGATGTTGCACCCAGCGGATATCGATTCTTCGGACGGCCATAACCGTTGGCTCGTTTAGAGTTATGGAAGTCATAACCAGTCAAAACAAAGATCTCTGTGAGTTCTACGGCTTTGACCGCTTTCTGCCGTCAATGGATTGTTTCATACCCAAAAAAGGCTATCCGAACCTTAATCGGGGCTCTGAAGTTTTTTAGCCTCCTTTTTTTCGTCAAGTGAATTTTTACGTTAAAACGGGATCACCGTGGCTGGTCTTCGATTTACCATCCCTGGAAATTGGTGCACCATTGTACTGTTCCATTTCAAATCCATGCACCCATTTCAAAAAGACGCACGGCGCTGTTTCGGCATTTTGGACGGATGTTGCAACTTGCACCGCAAATGTTGCACCCTGCGGATATCGATTCTTCGGACAGCCATAATTGTTGGCTCGTTTAGAGTTACGGAAGCCATAACTAGTCAAAACAAAGCTCTTTGTGAGTTCTACGGTTTTGACCGCTTTCAGCCATCAATGGATTTTTTCATACCAAAAAAGGCTATCCGAACCTCAATCGGGTCTCTGAAGTTTTTTAGCCTTCTTTTTTTTGTCAAGTGAATTTTTACGTTTAAATGGGACCACCGTGGCTGGTCTTCGATTTACCTTCCCTAGAGAGTGGTGCACCATGGTATTGTTCCATTTCAAATCCATGCACCCATTTCTAAAGGTCGCACGACCCTGTTTCGGCATTTTAGATGGATGTTGCACCTTGCACCGCAGATGTTGCATCCTGCGGATATCGATTCTTCAAACGGCCATAACCGTTGGCTCGTTTAGAGTTACTGGAGCCATAACCAGTCAAAACGAGGCTCTTTGTGAATTCTATGGCTTTGACTGCTTTCAGCCGTCAATGGATTGTTTCATACCCAAAAAAGGTTATCCGAACCTCAATCGGGGCACTTAATTTTTTAGCCTTCTTTTTTTCGTTAAGTGAATTTTTACGTTAAAGCGGGATCACCGTGGCTGGTCTTCGATTTACCATCCCTGGAGAGTGGTGCACCATAGTACTGTTCCATTTCAAATCCATGCACCCATTTCTAAAAGTCGCACGGCGATGTTTCGGCATTTTGGACGGATGTTGCACTTGCGCCGCAGATGTTGCACCCTGCGGATATCGATTCTTCGGACGGCCATAACTGTTGGCTCGTTTAGAGTTACGGGAGCCATAACCAGTCAAAACGATTCTCTTAGTGAGTTCTACTGCATTGACCGTTTTCAGCCGTCAATGGATTGTTTCATACCCAAAAAAGGCTATCCGAACCTCAATCAGGGCTATGAAGTTTTTTAGCCTTCTTTTTTTACGTCAAGTGAATTTTTACTTTAAAACGGGATCACCGTGGCTGGTCTTCGATTTACCATCCCTGGAAAGTGGTGCACCATTGTACTGTTCCATTTCAAATCCATGCACCAATTTTAAAAAGACGCACGGCGCTGTTTCGGCATTTTGGACGGATGTTGCACCTAGCACCGCAAATGTTGCACCCTGCGGATATCGATTCTTTGGACGGCCATAACTGTTGGCTCGTTTAGAGTTACGGAAGCCATAACCAGTCAAAATGAAGCTCTCTGTGAATCCTATGGCTTTGACCGCTTTAAGCCATCAATGGATTGTTTCATACCAAAAAAAGGCTATCTGAACCTCAATCGGGGCTCTGAAGTTTTTTAGCCTTCTATTTTTTGACAAGTGAATTTTTACATTAAAATGGGACCACCGTGGCTGGTCTTCGATTTACCTTCCCTGGAGAGTGGTGCACCATGGTACTTTTCCATTTCAAATCCATGCACCCATTTCTAAAGGTCGCACGACCCTGTTTCGGCATTTTAGACGGACGTTGCACCTTGCACCGCAGATGTTGCACCCTGCGGATATCGATTCTTCAGACGGCCATAACTGTTGGCTCGTTTAGAGTTACGGGAGCCATAACTAGTCAAAACGATGCTCTTTGTGAATTCTATGGCTTTGACCGCTTTCAGCCGTCAATGGATTGTTTCATTCCCAAAAAAGGCTATCCGAACCTCAATCGGGGCTTTGAATTTTTTAGCCTTCTTTTTTTCGTCAAGTGAATTTTTACGTTAAAATGGGATCACCGTGGCTGGTCTTCGATTTACCATCCTTGGAGAGTGGTGCACCATAGTACTGTTCCATTTCAAATCCATGCACCCATTTCTAAAAGTCCCACGGCGCTGTTTCGGCATTTTGGACGGATGTTGCACCTTGCACCGCAGATGTTGCACCCTGTGGATATCGATTCTTCGGACGGCCATAACTGTTGGCTCGTTTAGAGTTACGGGAGCCATAACCAGTCAAAACGAAGCTCTTTGTGAGTTCTACGGCTTTGACCGCTTTCAGCCGTCAATGGATTGTTTCATACCCAAAAAAGGCTATGCGAACCTCAATCGGGGCTCTGAAGTTTTTTAGCCTTCGTTTTTTACGTCAAGTGAATTTTTACGCTAAAACGGGATCACCGTGGTTGGACTTCGATTTACCATCCCTGGAGAGTGGTGCACCATTGTACTGTTCCATTTCAAATCCATGCACCCATTTCTGAAAGACGCACGGCGTTGTTTCGGCATTTTGGACGGATGTTGCACCTGCACCGCAGATGTTGCACCCTGCGAATATCGATTCTTCGGACGGCCATAACTGTTGGCTCGTTTAGAGTTACAGGAGCCATAACCAGTCAAAACGAAGCTCTTTGTGAGTTCTACTGCTTTGACCACTTTCAGCCGTCAATGGATTGTTTCATACCCAAAAAAGTCTATCCGAACCTCGGTTGGGGCTCTGAAGTTTTTTAGCCTTCTTTTTTTACGTCAAGTGAATTTTTACGTTAAAATGGGATCACCGTGGCTGGTCTTTTATTTACCATCCCTGGAGAGTGGTGCACCATAATACTGTTCCATTTCAAATCCATGCACCCATTTCTAAAAGTCGCACGGCGCTGTTTCGGCATTTTGGACGGATGTTGCACCCTGCGGATATTGATTCTTCGGACGCCATAACTGTTGGCTCGTTTAGAGTTACGGGAGCCATAAACAGTCAAAACGAAGCTCTCTATGAGTTCTACGGCTCTGACCGCTTTCAGCCGTCAATGGATTGTTTCATACCCAAAAAAGGCTATTAGAACCTCAATCGGGGCTCTGAATTTTTTAGCCTTATTTTTTTCGTCAAATGAATTTTTACGTTAAAATGGGATCAACGTGGCTGGTATTCGATTTACCATCCCTGGAGAGTGGTGCACCATTGTAATGTTCCATTTCATATCCATGCACCCATTTCTAAAAGTCGCACGGTGCTGTTTCGGCATTTTGGACGGATGTTGCACCTTGTACCGCAGATGTTGCACCCTACGGATATCGATTCTTCAGACGGCCATAACTGTTGGCTCGTTTAGAGTTACAGGAGCCATAACCAGTCAAAACGAAGCTCTTTGTGAGTACTACTGCATTGACCACTTTCAGCCGTCAATGGATTATTTCATACCCAAAAAAGGCTATCCGAACCTCAATCGGGGCTCTGCAGTTTTTTAGCTTTCTTTTTTTACGTCAAGTGAATTTTTACGTTAACACGAGATCACCGTGGCTGGTCTTCGATTTACAATCCTTGGAGAGTGGTGCACCATGGTACTATTCGATTTCAAATCCATGCACCCATTTCTTAAAGTCGCACGACGCTGTTTCGGCATTTTGGATGGATGTTGCGCCTTGCACCGATGATGTTGCACCCTGCGGATATCGATTCTTCAGACGGCCAAAACTGTTGGCTCGTTTAGAGTTACGGGAGCCATAACCAGTCAAAACGAAGCTCTTTGTGAGTTCTACAGCTTTGACTGCTTTCAGCCATCAATGGATTGTTTCATACCCCAAAAAGGCTATCTGAACCTCAATCAGGGCTCTGAATTTTTTAGCCTTCTTTTTTTCGTCAAGTGAATTTTTACGTTAAAACGGGATCACTGTGGCTGGTCTTCGATTTACCTTACCTGCAGAGTGGTGCATCATGGTACTGTTCCATTTCAAATCCATGCACCCATTTCTAAAGGTCGCACGGCCCTATTTCGGCATTTTAGGCGGATGTTGCACCTTGCACCGCAGATGTTGCACCCTGTGGATATCGATTCTTCGGACGACCATAACTGTTGGCTCGTTTAGAGTTACGGGTGCCATAACCAGTTCAAACGAGGCTCTCTATGAGTTCTACATCTTTGACCACTTTCAGCCGTCAACGGATTGTTTAATACCCAAAAAAGGCTATCCGAACCTCAATCGGTGCTTTGAATTTTTTAGACTTCTTTTTTTCATCAAGTGAATTTTTACGTTAAAACGGGATCACCATGGCTGGTCTTCGATTTACCATCCCTGGAGAGTGGTGCACCATAGTACTATTCCATTTCAAATCCATGCATCCAATTCTAAAAGTCGCACGGCGCTGTTTCGGCATTTTGGACGGATGTTGCACCTTGCACCGCAGATGTTGCACGCAGCGAATATCGATTCTTCGGACGGCCATAACTGTTGGCTCGTTTAGAGTTACGAGAGCCATAACCAGTCAAAATGAACTCTCTGTGAGTTCTACTGCTTTGACCGCTTTCAGTCGTCAATGGATTGTTTCATACCCAAAAAAGTCTATCCGAACTTCAGTTGGGGCTCTAAAGTTTTTTAGCCTTCTTTTTTTACGTCAAGTGAATTTTTACGTTAAAATGGGATCATCGTTGCTGGTCTTTGATTTACCATTGTACTGTTCCATTTCAAATCCATGCACCCATTTCTAAAAGACGCACGGCGCTGTTTCGGCATTTTGGACGGATGTTGCACCTTGCACCGTAGATGTTGCACCCTGTAGATATCGATTCTTCGAATGACCATAACTGTTGGCTCGTTCAGAGTTCTGGGAGCCATAACCAGTCAAAATGAAGCTCTCTGTGAGTTCTACGGCTTTGACCGCTTTCAGCCATCAATGGATTGTTTCATACCCAAAAAAGGCTATCTGAAGCTCACTCGGGGCTCTGAATTTTTTATCCTTCTTTTTTTCGTCAAGTGAATTTTTACGTTAAAATGGGATCACCGTGGCTAGTATTCGATTTACCATCCCTGGAGAGTGGTGCACCATTGTACTGTTCCATTTCAAATCCATGCACCCATTTCTAAAAGTCGCACGGCGCTGTTACGGCATTTTGGACGGATGTTGCACCTTATACCGCAGATGTTGCACCCTACGGATATCGATTCTTCGGACGGCCATAACTGTTGGCTCGTTTAGAGTTACGGGAGCCATAACCAGTCAAAATGAAGCTTGCTGTGAGTTCTACTGCTTTGACCGCTTTCAGCCGTCAATGGATTGTTTAATACCCAAAAAAGGCTATCCGAACATCAATCGGGGATCTGAATTTTTTAGCCTTCTATTTTTCGTCAAGTGAATTTTTACGTTAAAATGGGATCACCGTGGCTGGTATTCGATTTACCATCCCTGGAGAGTGGTGCACCATTGTACTGTTCCATTTCAAATCCATGCACCCATTTCTAAAAGTCGCACGGCGCTGTTTCGGCATTTTGGACGGATGTTGCACCTTGTACCGCAGATGTTGCACCCTACGGATATCGATTCTTCGGACGGCCATAACTGTTGGCTCGTTTAGATTTACAGGAGCCATAACCAGTCAAAACGAAGCTCTTTGTGAGTTCTACTGCATTAACCACTTTCAGCCGTCAATGGATTGTTTCATACCCAAAAAGGCTATCCGAACTTCAATCGGGGCTCTGAAGTTTTTTAGCCTTCTTTTTTTACGTCAAGTGAATTTTTACGTTAAAACGGGATCACCGTGGCTGGTCTTCGATTTACCATCCCTGGAGAGTGGTGCACCATTGTACTGTTCCATTTCAAATCCATGCACCCATTTCTAAAAGACGCCCGGCGCTGTTTCGGCATTTTGGACGGATGTTGCACCTTGCACTGCAGATGTTGCACCCTGCGGATATCGATTCTTCGGACGGCCATAACTGTTGGCTCGTTTAGAGTTACAGGAGCCATAACCAGTCAAAACGAAGCTCTCTGTGAGTTCTACGGCTTTGACCGCTTTCAGTCGTCAATGGATTGTTTCATACCCAAAAAAGGCTATCCGAACCTCAATCGGGGCTTTGAAGTTTTTTAGCCTTCTTTTTTTCGTCAAGTGAATTTTTACGTTTAAACGGGATCACCGTGGCTGGACTTCGATTTACCATCCCTGGAGAGTGGTGCACCATTGTACTGTTCCATTTCAAATCCATGCACCCATTTCTAAAAGATGCACGGCGCTGTTTCGGCATTTTGGACGGATGTTGCACCTTGCACCGCAGATGTTGCACTCTGTGGATATCGATTATTCGCACGGCCAATACTGTTGGCTCGTTTAGAGTTACGGGAGCCATAACCAGTCAAATTGATCTTTCAGTGAGTTCTACTGCTTTGACCGCTTTCAGCCGTCAATGGATTGTTTCATACCCAAAAAAGTCTATCCGAACCTCAGTTGAGGCTCTGAAGTTTTTTAGCCTTCTTTTTTTACGTCAAGTGAATTTTTACGTTAAAACGGGAACCGTGGCTGGTCTTCGATTTACCATCCCTGGAGAGTGGTGCATCATTGTACTGTTCCTTTTAAAATCCATGCACCTATTTCTAAAAGACGCACGGCGCTGTTTCGGCATTATGGACGGATGTTGCACCTTGCACCGCAGATGTTGCACCCTGTGGATATCGATTCTTCGGACGGCCATAACTATTGGCTCGTTTAGAGTTACGGAATCCATAACCAGTCAAAACGAAGCTCTCTGTGAGTTCTACGACTTTGACTGCTTTCAGCCGTCAATGGATTGTTTCATACCAAAAAAAGGCTATCCGAACCTCAATCGGGGCTCTAAAGTTTTCTAGCCTTCTTTTTTTCGTCAAGTGAATTTTTACGTAAAAATGAGATCACCGTGGCTGGTTTTTGATTTACCTTCCCTGGAGAGTGGTGCACCATGGTACTGTTCCATTTCAAATCCATGCACCCATTTCTAAAGGTTGCACTGCCCTTTTTCGGCATTTTAGGCGGATGTTGCACCTTGCACCGTAGATGTTGCACCCTACGGATATCGATTCTTTGGACGGCCATAACTGTTGGCTCGTTTAGAGTTGCGGGAGCCATAACCAATCAAAATGAGACACTCTATGAGTTCTACGTCTTTGACCGCTTTCAGCCGTCTATGGATTGTTTCATACCCAAAAAAGGCTATCCGAACCTCAATCGGTGCTCTAAATTTTTTAGACTTCTTTTTTTCGTCAAGTGAATTTTTACGTTAAAACGGGATCACCGTGGCTGGTCTTCGATTTACCATCCCTGGAGAGTGGTGCACCATAGTACTGTTCCATTTCAAATCCATGCACCCATTTCTAAAAGTCGCACGACGCTGTTTCGGCATTTTGGACGGATGTTGCACCTTGCACCGCAGATGTTGCACCCTACGAATATCGATTCTTCGGACGGCCATAACTATTGGCTCGTTTAGAGTTACGGAAGCCATAACCAGTCAAAACGAAGCTCTTTGTGAGTTCTACGGCTTTGACCGCTTTTAGCCGTCAATGGATTATTTCATACCAAAAAAAGGCTATCCGAACCTCAATCGGGGCTCTGAAGTTTTTTAGCCTTCTTTTTTTCGTCAAGTGAATTTTTACGTTAAAACGGGATCACCATGGCTGGTTTTCGATTTACCTTCCCTGGAGAGTGGTGCACCATGGTACTGTTCAATTTCAAATCCATGCACCCATTTCTAAAGGTCGCACGACCCTGTTTCGGCATTTTAGATGGATGTTGCACCTTGCACCGCAGATGTTGCATCCTGCGGATATCGATTCTTCAGACGGCCATAACCGTTGGCTCGTTTAGAGTTACTGGAGCCATAACCAGTCAAACCGCAGATGTTGCACCGCAGTTTTTTAGCCTTCTTTCTTTACATCAAGTGAATTTTTACGTTAAAACGGGATCACCGTGGCTGGTCTTTGATTTACCATCCCTGGAGAGTGGTGCACCATTGTACTGTTCCATTTCAAATCCATGCACCCATTTCTAAAAGACGCACGGCGCTGTTTCGGCATTTTGGACGGATGTTGCACCTTGCACCGCAGATGTTGCATCTATCGATTCTTCGGATGGCCATAACTATTGGCTCGTTTAGAGTTACGGAAGCCATAACCAGTCAAAACGAAGCTCTTTGTGAGTTCTACGGCTTTGACCGCTTTTAGTTGTCAATGGATTGTTTCATACCAAAAAAAGGCTATCCGAACCTCAATCGGGGCTCTGAAGTTTTTTAGCCTTCTTTTTTTCGTCAAGTGAATTTTTACGTTAAAACGGGATCACCGTGGCTGGTTTTCGATTTACCTTCCCTGGAGAGTGGTTTACCATGGTACTGTTCCATTTTAAATCCATGCACCCATTTTTAAAGGTCGCACGACCCTGTTTCGGCATTTTAGATGGATGTTGCACCTTGCACCGTAGATGTTGCATCCTGCGGATATCGATTCTTCAGACGGCCATAACCGTTGGCTCGTTTAGAGTTACTGGAGCCATAACCAGTCAAAACGAGGCTCTTTGTGAATTCTATGGCTTTGACTGCTTTCAGCCGTCAATGGATTGTTTCATACCCAAAAAAGGTTATCCGAACCTCAATCGGGGCACTTAATTTTTTAGCCTTCTTTTTTTCGTTAAGTGAATTTTTACGTTAAAACGGGCTCACCGTGGCTGGTCTTCGATTTACCATCCCTGGAGAGTGGTGCACCATAGTACTGTTCCATTTCAAATCCATGCACCCATTTCTAAAAGTCGCACGGCGCTGTTTCGGCATTTTGGACGGATGTTGCACCTTGCACCGCAGATGTTGCATCCTGCGGATATCGATTCTTCGGACGGCCATAACTGTTGGCTCGTTTAGAGTTACGGGAGCCATAACCAGTGAAAACGATGCTCTTAGTGAGTTCTACTGCATTGACCGCTTTCAGCCGTCAATGGATTGTTTCATACCCAAAAAAAGCTATCCGAACCTCAATCGGGGCTATGAAGTTTTTTAGCCTTCTTTTTTTACGTCAAGTGAATTTTTACTTTAAAACTGGATCACCGTGGCTGGTCTTCGATTTACCATCCCTGGAAAGTGGTGCACCATTGTACTGTTCCATTTCAAATCAATGCACCCATTTCAAAAAGACGCACGGCGCTGTTTTGGCATTTTGGACGGATGTTGCACCTTGCACCGCAAATGTTGCACCCTGCGGATATCGATTCTTTGGACGGCCATAACTATTGGCTCATTTAGAGTTACGGAAGCCATAACCAGTCAAAACGAAGCTCTCTGTGAATTCTACGGCTTTGACCGCTTTCAGCCGTCAATGGATTGTTTCATACCAAAAAAAGGCTATCTGAACCTCAATCGGGGCTCTGAAGTTTTTTAGCCTTCTATTTTTTGACAAGTGAATTTTTACATTAAAATGGGACCACCGTGGCTTGTCTTCGATTTACCTTCCCTGGAGAGTGGTGCACCATGGTACTATTCCATTTCAAATCCATGCACCCATTTCTAAAGGTCGCACGGCCCTGTTTCGGCATTTTAGACGGACGTTGCACCTTGCACCGCATATGTTGCACCCTGCGGATATCGATTCTTCAGACGGCCATAACTGTTGGCTCGTTTAGAGTTACGGGAGCCATAACCAACAAAACGAGGGTCTCTGTGAATTCTATGGCTTTGACCACTTTCAGCCGTCAATGGATTGTTTCATTCCCAAAAAAGGCTCTCCGAACCTCAATCGGGGCTCTGAATTTTTTAGCCTTCTTTTTTTCGTCAAGTGAATTTTTACAATAAAATGGGATCACCGTGGCTGGTCTTCGATTTACCATCCTTGGAGAGTGGTTCACCATAGTACTGTTCCATTTCAAATCCATGCACCCATTTCTAAAAGTCGCACGGCGCTTTTTCGGCATTTTGGACGGATGTTGCACCTTGCACCGCAGATGTTGCATCCTGCGGATATCGATTCTTCGGATGGCCATAACTATTGGCTCGTTTAGAGTTACGGTAGCCATAACCAGTCAAAACGAAGCTCTTTGTGAGTTCTACGGCTTTGACCGCTTTACCCGTCAATGGATTGTTTCATACCAAAAAAAGGCTATCCGAACCTCAATCGGGGCTCTGAACTTTTTTAGCCCTCTTTTTTTCGTCAAGTGAATTTTTATGTTAAAACGGGATCACTGTGGCTGGTTTTCGATTTACCTTCCCTGGAGAGTGGTGCACCATGGTACTGTTCCATTTCAAATCTATGCACCCATTTCTAAAGGTCGCACGACCCTGTTTCGGCATTTTAGATGGATGTTGCACCTTGCACCGCAGATGTTGCATCCTGCGGATATCGATTCTTCAGACGGCCATAACCGTTGGCTCGTTTAGAGTTACTGGAGCCATAACCAGTCATACCGCAGATGTTGCACCGTAGTTTTTTAGCCTTCTTTCTTTACGTCAAGTGAATTTTTACGTTAAAACGGGATCACCGTGGCTGGTCTTTGATTTACCATCCCTGGAGAGTGGTGCACCATTGTACTGTTCCATTTCAAATCCATGCACCCATTTCTAAAAGACGCACGGCGCTGTTTCGGCATTTTGGACGGATGTTGCACCTTGCACCGCAGATGTTGCATCCTGCAGATATCGATTCTTCGGATGGCCATAACTATTGGCTCGTTTAGAGTTACGGAAGCCATAACCAGTCAAAACGAAGCTCTTTGTGAGTTCTACGGCTTTGACCGCTTTTAGCCGTCAATGGATTGTTTCATACCAAAAAAAGGCTATCCGAACCTCAATCGAGGCTCTGAAGTTTTTTAGCCTTCTTTTTTTCGTCAAGTGAATTTTTACGTTAAAACGGGATCACCGTGGCTGGTTTTCGATTTACCTTCCCTGGAGAGTGGTTTACCATGGTACTGTTCCATTTCAAATCCATGCACCCATTTCTAAAGGTCGCACGACCCTGTTTCGGCATTTTAGATGGATGTTGCACCTTGCACCGCAGATGTTGCATCCTGCAGATATCGATTCTTCAGACGGCCATAACCGTTGGCTCGTTTAGAGTTACTGGAGCCATAACCAGTCAAAACGAGGCTCTTTGTGAATTCTATGGCTTTGACTGCTTTCAGCCGTCAATGGATTGTTTCATACCCAAAAAAGGTTATCCGAACCTCAATCGGGGCACTTAATTTTTTAGCCTTCTTTTTTTCGTTAAGTGAATTTTTACGTTAAAACGGGATCACCGTGGCTGGTCTTCGATTTACCATCCCTGGAGAGTGGTGCACCATAGTACTGTTCCATTTCAATCCATGCACCCATTTCTAAAAGTCGCACGGTGTTGTTTCGGCATTTTGGACGGATGTTGCACCTTGCACCGCAGATGTTGCACCCTGCGGATATCGATTCTTCGGACGGCCATAACCGTTGGCTCGTTTAGAGTTACGGGAGCCATAACCAGTCAAAACGATGCTCTTAGTGAGTTCTACTGCATTGACTTCTTTCAGCCGTCAATGGATTGTTTCATACCCAAAAAAAGCTATCCGAACCTCAATCGGGGCTATGAAGTTTTTTAGCCTTCTTTTTTTACGTCAAGTGAATTTTTACTTTAAAACGGGATCACCGTGGCTGGTCTTCGATTTACCATCCCTGGAAAGTGGTGCACCATTGTACTGTTCCATTTCAAATCAATGCACCCATTTCAAAAAGACGCACGACGCTGTTTTGGCATTTTGGACGGATGTTGCACCTTGCACCGCAAATGTTGCACCCTGCGGATATCGATTCTTTGGACGGCCATAACTGTTGGCTCGTTTAGAGTTACGGAAGCCATAACCAGTCAAAACGAAGCTCTCTGTGAATTCTACGGTTTTGACCGCTTTCAGCCGTCAATGGATTGTTTCATACCAAAAAAAGGCTATCTGAACCTCAATCGGGGCTCTGAAGTTTTTTAGTCTTCTATTTTTTGACAAGTGAATTTTTACATTAAAATGGGACCACCGTGGCTGGTCTTCGATTTACCTTCCTTGGAGAGTGGTGCACCATGGTACTATTCCATTTCAAATCCATGCACCCATTTCTAAAGGTCGCACGGCCCTGTTTCGGCATTTTAGACGGACGTTGCACCTTGCACCGCAGATGTTGCACCCTGCGGATATCGATTCTTCAGACGGCCATAACTGTTGGCTCGTTTAGAGTTACGGGAGCCATAACCATCAAAACGAGGGTCTCTGTGAATTCTATGGCTTTGACCACTTTCAGCCGTCAATGGATTGTTTCATTCCCAAAAAAGGCTATCCGAACCTCAATCGGGGCTCTGAATTTTTTAGCCTTCTTTTTTTCGTCAAGTGAATTTTTACGTTAAAATGGGATCACCGTGGCTGGTCTTCGATTTACCATCCTTGGAGAGTGGTGCACCATAGTACTGTTCCATTTCAAATCCATGCACCCATTTCTAAAAGTCGCATGGCGCTTTTTCGGCATTTTGGACAGATGTTGCACCTTGCACCGCAGATGTTGCACCCTGTGGATATCGATTCTTCGGACGTCCATAACTGTTGGCTCGTTTAGAGTTACGGGAGCCATAACCAGTCAAAACGAAGCTCTCTGTGAGTTCTACGGCTTTGACCGATTTCAGCCGTCAATGGATTGTTTCATACCCAAAAAGGCTATCCGAACCTCAATCGGGGCTCTGAAGTTTTTTAGCCTTTTTTTTTACGTCAAGTGAATTTTTATGCTAAAACGGGATCACCGTGGTTGGACTTCGATTTACCATCCCTGGAGAGTGGTGCACCATTGTACTGTTCCATTTCCAATCCATGCACCCATTTCTGAAAGACGCACGGTGTTGTTTCGGCATTTTGGACGGATGTTGCACCTGCACCGCAGATGTTGCACCCTACGGATATCGATTCTTCGGACGGCCATAACTGTTGGCTCGTTTACAGTTACAGGAGCCATAACCAGTCAAAACGAAGCTCTTTGTGAGTTCTACTGCTTTGACCACTTTCAGCCGTCAATGGATTGTTTCATACCCAAAAAAGTCTATCCGAACCTCAGTTGGGGCTCTGATGTTTTTTAGCCTTCTTTTTTTACGTCAAGTGAATTTTTACGTTAAAATGAGATCACCCTGGCTGGTCTTTTATTTACCATCCCTGGAGAGTGGTGCACCATAGTACTGTTCCATTTCAAATCCATACACCCATTTCTAAAAGTCGCACGGCGCTGTTTCGGCATTTTGGACGGATGTTGCACCCTGCGGATATCGATTCTTCGGACGCCATAACTGTTGGCTCGTTTAGAGTTACGGGAGCCATAACCAGTCAAAACGAAGCTCTCTATGAGTTCTACGTCTTTGACCGCTTTCATCCGTCAATGGATTGTTTCATACCCAAAAAAGGCTATTAGAACCTCAATCGGGGCTCTGAATTTTTTAGCCTTCTTTTTTTCGTCAAGTGAATTTTTACGTTAAAATGGGATCACCGTGGCTGGTATTCGATTTACCATCCCTGGAGACTGGTGCACCATTGTAATGTTCCATTTCAAATCCATGCACCCATTTCTAAAAGTCGCACGGTGCTGTTTCGGCATTTTGGACGGATGTTGCACCTTGTACCGCAGATGTTGCACCCTACGGATATCGATTCTTCGGACGGCCATAACTGTTGGCTCGTTTAGAGTTACAGGAGCCATAACCTGTCAAAACGAAGCTCTTTGTGAGTTCTACTACATTGACCACTTTCAGCCGTCAATGGATTGTTTCATACCCAAAAAAGGCTATCCGAACCTCAATCGGGGCTCTAAAGTTTTTTAGCTTTCTTTTTTTACGTTAAGTGAATTTTTACGTTAAAACGAGATCACCGTGGCTGGTCTTCGATTTACAATCCTTGGAGAGTGGTGCACCATGGTACTGTTCAATTTCAAATCCATGCACCCATTTCTTAAAGTCGCATGACGCTGTTTTGGCATTTTGGACGGATGTTGCGCCTTGCACCGATGATGTTGCACCCTGCGGATATCGATTCTTCAGACGGCCATAACTGTTGGCTCGTTTAGAGTTACGGGAGCCATAACCAGTCAAAACGAAGCTCTTTGTGAGTTCTACAGCTTTGACTGCTTTCAGCCGTCAATGGATTGTTTCATACCCCAAAAAGGCTATCCGAACCTCAATCAGGGCTCTGAATTTTTTAGCCTTCTTTTTTTCGTCAAGCGAATTTTTACGTTAAAACGGGATCACTGTGGCTGGTCTTCGATTTACCTTCCCTGCAGAGTGGTGCATCATGGTACTGTTCCATTTCAAATCCATGCACCCATTTCTAAAGGTCGCACGGCCCTGTTTCGGCATTTTAGGCGGATGTTGCACCTTGCACCGCAAATGTTGCACCCTGTGGATATCGATTCTTCGGACGACCATAACTGTTGGCTCGTTTAGAGTTAAGGGTGCCATAACCAGTTCAAACGAGGCTCTCTATGAGTTCTACATCTTTGACCACTTTCAACCGTCAATGGATTGTTTAATACCCAAAAAAGGCTATCCGAACCTCAATCGGTGCTTTGAATTTTTTAGACTTCTTTTTTTCATCAAGTGAATTTTTACGTTAAAACGGGATCACCGTAGCTGGTCTTCGATTTACCACCCCTGGAGAGTGGTGCACCATAGTACTATTCCATTTCAAATCCATGCATCCAATTCTAAAAGTCGCACGGCGCTGTTTCAGCATTTTGGACGGATGTTGCACCTTGCACCGCAGATGTTGCACCCAGCGAATATCGATTCTTCGGACGGCCATAACTGTTGGCTCGTTTAGAGTTACGAGAGCCATAACCAGTCAAAATGAACTCCCTGTGAGTTCTACTGCTTTGACCGCTTTCAGTCGTCAATGGATTGTTTCATACCCAAAAAAGTCTATCCGAACCTCAGTTGGGGCTCTGAAGTTTTTTAGCCTTCTTTTTTTACGTCAAGTGAATTTTTACGTTAAAACGGGATCATCGTTGCTGGTCTATGATTTATCATTGTACTGTTCCATTTCAAATCCATGCACCCATTTCTAAAAGACGCACGGCGCTGTTTCGGCATTTTGGACGGATGTTGCACCTTGTACCGCAGATGTTGCACCCTGCGGATATCGATTCTTCGGACGGCCATAACTGTTGGCTCGTTTAGAGTTACGGGAGCCATAACCAGTCAAAACGAAGCTCTCTATGAGTTCTACGGCTTTGAAAGCTTTCAGCCATCAATGGATTGTTTCATACCCAAAAAAGGCTATCCGAACCACAATCGGGGCTCTGAATATTTTAGCCTTCTTTTTTTCGTCAAGTGAATTTTTACGTTAAAATGGGATCACTGTGGCTGGTATTCGATTTACCATCCCTGCAGAGTGGTGCACCACTGTACTGTTCCATTTCAAATCCATGCACCCATTTCTAAAAGTCGCACGGCGCAGTTTCGACATTTTGGACGGATGTTGCACCTTGTACCGTAGATGTTGCACACTGTGGATATCAATTCTTCGGACGACCATAACTGTTGGCTCGTTTAGAGTTACAGGAGCCATAACCAGTCAAACCGAAGCTCTTTGTGAGTTCTACTGCAATAACTACTTTCAGCCGTCAATGGATTGTTTCATACCCAAAAAAGTCTATCTGAAACTCAGTTGGGGCTCTGAAGTTTTTTAGCCTTCTTTTTTTACGTCAAGTGAATTTTTACGTTAAATTGGGATCACCGTGGCTGGTCTTTGATTTACCATCCCTGGATAGTGGTGCACCATTGTACTGTTCCATTTCGAATCCATGCACCCATTTCTAAAAGACGCACGGCGCTGTTTCGGCATTTTGTACGGATGTTGCACCTTGCACCGCAGATGTTGCACCCTGCGGATATCGATTCTTCGCACGGCCATAACTGTTGGCTCGTTTAGAGTTACGGGAGCCATAACCAGTCAAAACGAAGCTCACTGTGAGTTCTACGGCTTTGACCGCTATCAGCCGTCTATGGATTGTTTCATACCCAAAAAAGGCTATCCGAACCTCAATCGGGGCTCTGAATTTTTTAGCCTTCTTTTTTTCGTCAAGTGAATTTTTACGTTAAAATGGGATCACCGTGGATGTTATTCGATTTACCATCCCTGGAGAGTGGTGCACCATTGTATTGTTCCATTTCAAATCCATGCACCCATTTCTAAAAGTCGCACGGCGCTGTTTCGGCATTTTGGACGGATGTTGCACCTTGTACCGCAGATGTTGCACCCTACGGATATCGATTCTTCGGACGGCCATAACTGTTGGCTCGTTTAGAGTTACAGGAGCCATAACTAGTCAAAACGAAGCTCTTTGTGAGTTCTACTGCACTGACCACTTTCAGCCGTCAATGGATTGTTTCATACCCGAAAAAGGCTATCCGAACCTCAATCGGGGCTCTGAAGTTTTTTAGCCTTCTTTTTTAACGTCAAGTGAATTTTTACGTTAAAACGGGATCACTGTGGCTGGTCTTCGATTTACCATCCCTGGAGAGTGGTGCACCATTGTACTGTTCCATTTCAAATCCGTGCACCCATTTCTAAGAGACGCACGACGCTGTTTCGGCATTTTGGACGGATGTTGCACCTTGCACCGCAGATGTTGCACCCTGCAGATATCTATTCTTCGAACGGCCATAACTGTTGGCTCGTTTAGAGTTCTGGGAGCCATAACCAGTCAAAACGAAGCTCTCTGTGAGTTCTACGGCTTTGACCGCTTTCAGCCGTCAATGGATTGTTTCATACTCTAAAAAGGCTATCTGAAGCTCACTCGGGGCTATGAATTTTTTATCCTTCTTTTTTTCGTCAAGTGAATTTTTACGTTAAAATGGGATCACCGTGGCTAGTATTCGATTTACCATCCCTGGAGAGTGGTGCACCATTGTACTGTTCCATTTCAAATCCATGCACCCATTTCTAAAAGTCGCACGACGCTGTTTCGGCATTTTGGACGGATGTTGCACCTTATACCACAGATGTTGCACCCTGCGGATATCGATTCTTCGGACGGCCATATCTGTTGGCTCGTTTAGAGTTACGGGAGCCATAACCAGTCAAAACGAAGCTCTCTATGAGTTCTACTGCTTTGACCACTTTCAGCCGTCAATGGATTGTTTCATACCCAAAAAAGGCTATCCGAACCTCAATCGGGGCTCTGAATTTTTTAGCCTTCTTTTTTTCGTCAAGTGAATTTTTACGTTAAAATGGGATCACCGTGGCTGGTATTCGATTTACCATCCCTGGAGAGTGGTGCACCATTGTACTGTTCCATGTCAAATCCATGCACCCATTTCTAAAAGTCGCACGGCGCTGTTTCGGCATTTTGGACGGATGTTGCACCTTATACCGCAGATGTTGCACCCTGCGGATATCGATTCTTCGGAAAGCCATAACTGTTGGCTCGTTTAGATTTACAGGAGCCATAACCAGTCAAAACGAAGCTCTTTGTGAGTTCTACTGCATTGACCACTTTCAGCCGTCAATGGATTGTTTCATACCCAAAAAGGCTATCCGAACCTCAATCGGGACTCTGAAGTTTTTTATCCTTCTTTTGTTACGTCAAGTGAATTTTTACGTTAAAACGGGATCACTGTGGCTGGTCTTCGATTTACCATCCCTGGAGAGTGGTGCACCATTGTACTGTTCCATTTCAAATCCATGCACCCATTTCTAAAAGACGCACGACGCTGTTTCGGCATTTTGGACGGATGTTGCACCTTGCACTGCAGATGTTGCACCTTGCGGATATCGATTCTTTAGACGGTCATAACTGTTGGCTCGTTTAGGGTTACGGGAGCCATAACCAGTCAAAACGAAGCTCTCTGTTAGTTCTACGGCTTTGACTTCTTTCAACCGTCAATGGATTGTTTCATACCCAAAAAAGGCTATCCGAACCTCAATCGGGGCTTTGAAGTTTTTTAGCCTTCTTTTTTTCGTCTAGTGAATTTTTACGTTAAAACGGGATCACTGTGGCTGGACTTCGATTTACCATCCCTGGAGAGTGGTGCACCATTGTACTGTTCCATTTCAAATCCATGCACCCATTTCTAAAAGATGCACGGCGCTGTTTCAGCATTTTGGACGGATGTTGCACCTTGCACCGCAGATGTTGCACCTTGCGAATATCGATTCTTCGGACGACCAATACTGTTGGCTCGTTTAGAGTTACGGGAGCCATAACCAGTCAAAATGAACTCTCTGTGAGTTCTACTGCTTTGACCGCTTTCAGCCGTCAATGGATTGTTTCATACCCAAAAAAGTCTATCTGAACCTCAGTTGGGGCTCTGAAGTTTTTTAGCCTTCTTTTTTTACGTCAAGTGAATTTTTACGTTAAAACGGAATCACCGTGGCTGGTCTTCGATTTACCATCCCTGGAGAGTGGTGCACCATTGTACTGTTCCTTTTAAAATCCATGCACCTATTTCTAAAAGACGCACGGCGCTGTTTCGGCATTATGGACGGATGTTGCACCTTGCACCGCAGATGTTGCACCCTGCGGATATCGATTCTTCGGACGGCCATAACTATTGGCTCGTTTAGAGTTATGGAAGCCATAACCAGTCAAAACGAAGCTCTCTGTGAGTTCTACGACTTTGACTGCTTTCAGCCGTCAATGGATTGTTTCATACCAAAAAAGGCTATCCGAACCTCAATCGGGGCTCTAAAGTTTTCTAGCCTTCTTTTTTTCGTCAAGTGAATTTTTACGTTAAAATGGGATCACCGTGGGTGGTTTTCGATTTACCTTCCCTGGAGAGTGGTGCACCATGGTGCTGTTCCATATCAAATCCTTCACCCATTTCTAAAGGTTGCACGGCCCTTTTTCGGCATTTTAGGCGGATGTTGCACCTTGCACCGCAGATGTTGCACCCTACGGATATCGATTCTTTGGACGGCCATAACTGTTGGCTCGTTTAAAGTTTCGGGAGCCATAACCAGTCAAAACGAGACACTCTATGAGTTCTACGTCTTTGACCGCTTTCAGCCGTCAATGGATTGTTTCATACCCAAAAAAGGCTATCCGAACCTCAATCGGTGCTCTGAATTTTTTAGACTTCTTTTTTTCGTCAATTGAATTTTTACGTTAAAACGGGATCACCGTGGCTGGTCTTCGATTTACCATCCCTGCAGAGTGGTGCACCATAGTACTGTTCCATTTCAAATCCATCCACCCATTTCTAAAAGTCGCACGACGTTGTTTCGGCATTTTGGACGGATGTTGCACCTTGCACCGCAGATGTTGCACCCTGCGAATATCGATTCTTCGGACGGCCATAACTGTTGGCTCGTTTAGAGTTACGGGAGCCATAACTAGTCAAAATGAACTCTCTGTGAGTTCTACTGCTTTGACCGCTTTCAGCCGTCAATGGATTGTTTCATACCCAAAAAAGGCTATCCGAACCTCAATTGGGGCTCTGAAGTTTTTTAGCCCTCTTCTTTTACTTTAGGTGAATTTTTACGTTAAAACGGGATCACCGTGGCTGGTCTTCGATTTACTATCCCTGGAGAGTGGTGCACCATTGTACCGTTCCATTTCAAATCCATGCACCCATTTCTAAAAGACGCACGGTGCTATTTCGACATTTTGGATGGATGTTGCACCTTGCACCGCAGATGTTGCACCCCATGGATATCGATTCTTCGGACGGCCATAACTGTTGGCCCGTTTAGAGTTACGAGAGCCATAACCAGTCAAAACGAAGCTCTCTGTGAGTTCTACGGCTTTGACCACTTTTAACCTTCAGTGTATTGTTTCATACCCAAAAAAGGCTATCCAACCCTCAATCGGGGCTCTGAATTTTTTATCCTTCTTTTTTTCGTCAAGTGAATTTTTACGTTAAAATGGGATCACCGTAGCTGGTATTCGATTTACCATCCTTGGAGAGTGGTGCACCATTGTACTATTCCATTTCAAATCCATGCACACATTTCTAAAAGTCGCACGACGTTGTTTCGGCATTTTGAACGGATGTTGTACCTTGCACCGCAGATGTTGCACCCTGCGGATATCGATTCTTCGGACGGCCATAACTGTTGGCTCGTTTAGAGTTACAGGAGCCATAAATAGTCAAAACGAAGCTCTTTGTGAGTTCTACAGCTTTTCCCACTTTCAGCCGTCAATGGATTGTTTCATACCCAAAAAAGTCTATCAGAACCTCAGTTGGGGCTCTGAAGTTTTTTAGCCTTTTTTTTTTACGTCAAGTGAATTTTTACGTTAAAATGGGATCACCGTGGCTGGTCTTCGATTTACCATCCCTGGAGAGTGGTGCACCATGGTACTGTTCCATTTCAAATCCATGAACCAATTTCTAAAAGTCACACGGCGCTGTTTCGGCATTTTGGACGGATGTTGCCCCTTATACCGCAGATGTTGCACCCTGCGGATATCGATTCTTCGGACGGCCGTAACTGTTGGCTCGTTTAGAGTTACAGGAGCCATAACCAGTCAAAACGAAGCTCTTTGTGAGTTCTACTGCATTGACCACTGAAAGTGGACGTGCAGTACTAAAGATCGTGTAATATGATATATAAATGCGGAAACTGATAATAGCAGTAAAATAAAAATTAAAGTAAGCACACCAGGAATTTTTATACTGGTTCGAACTTTCCGTTCTACGTCCAGTCCCAGAATACCCTCTGGATTTAAACTAAACCCCTCACTTAACCCGGAGGAATATGTATACGACACCTGAGCAGCCGAACAGGAAATTTTCCGCCTCAACAGCCGAAGAGGACTTCAACTTAATACAAATAGTTTGTTGACGAATGTGTTCTGAATAACGCTGATTGTCTTTTGATAGTACAACTTTCCTATAATCAAATCCTCAAGAGTATATATGTGTGTGAAGATTTAGAAGGAAGATAATCACGTAGAATCGAAGTATATGAATAAATTCAAGGATTCTAGTGATATTAAATAAGAATAAATGCTTTTATTTGCAGAAATGAATAGAGATTAGATTTCAGAAATATAAACAAGAATCGGTTATTGTAGAAGTGAATTGATTATGTTTATATAGTTGTAGAAGAGTTGTAATCTTTCATGAAGAGTTTTAGTTAACAGTTGTGTCCACACCTCTTGAAATAGAGGACATTCCTCTTCATGAAATGATCGCGTCTCTTCAGAAAACTAGCCATTTTTCTCTGGTCGGTTGACCGGAAAACCTGGCCGGTCAGCTGAGTTTAAAACGTATACAAAACAGAAAGTCACTGTGCACATGATACAGGGTCGGTCGACCGAGGATCCTAGTCGGTCGGCCGACCTGGTGTTATATGCACAGTGAACACAGTTTTTGCTATAAAATGTTTTGTGTGCGTGTGTGACTATTTGAGGAATGATTTTAACATTGTTCTAAGACTCAAATAAAATAAAATATCCATACTAATCTCTGGATTGTAAGATTATCTCCTTTGTAGTGAACGGTATGCACTTATTCTCTTTTTGTCGCTTTCATATAGTATTCTCGTCGTATGATCTCTGAAGCTTGTGTCATGAATCAAAACTCATGAATCAACATTCTCCCCCTTTTTGATTGATGACAATACTTATGTGACGAAGTAAAACTTATTTATATTATAATTCTCCCCCTGAATATATGGCGACTTTTCTGCAAAAGATATGTTAGCTTTCATATATTTCTCCCCCTTTGTCATCGACAAAAAGGAATACTTACTAGATGTAATATGTAAAAGAAATAGAATACTTGAAATTATGAAATAGCAAGTTGTAAAACAATATGATGCATGTATAGATATTCAAAACATAGCAATAAAAGAAACAAGCATTCATACATTGCATCATCACAAATAAGAGTTTTAAGGTAATACTTACTTTTCTCCCCCTTAATCTGTGCTTGCGTTGTTTATTTCTGAAAATTGTGTTAGAGCAATATCTTTCTCCCCTTTGTCATTGACGAAAAAGGAGAGTTTATATGATAACGAATATTATATTTGTTATAAGTGTTAACAATATAGAACAAAATAATTACTACTTGTAAGGTATTAGAAAACAATGAACATTTAAAGCATGCGATACCCAAGGTTCTTATAATTTCCTAATTTTTAGGGAACCATATCCATTTGGGTGTGGTTGTACCTTTATAAATATAATTTTCATTATTAACTACCATATCAAAATAATTATTAATGCATTTTTCTCTATTTTTCCAATCAACAGGAACCCAAATACTTAGATAATTTTTATTCATATTTCCCGTTAATGATTTTGTACTTCTAGAGAAATTATAAACATTATTGGTCATAGCAGTTTTTGAATTTCGATGAAAATTTGATTTCGACTTTACTCGAAATTTAGTAGTAGCACTAACATTTTTATTATATATAAAAGCGTATCTAGTGCTATTTCTATGATTATACCCTAACCTATTTTTATTATGTAAAGGTCTAGAACTAAATAAAATCATGTTTAAATCATTTTGACCTTTATTAAATTTTGTGACTTTAAGTTTATCAAATTTAGCTTTAAAGTCACACTTATTATTTTCAAAAGAAATATTACTATTATTTAAAATATCAATTTTCTCATTTAATTCAGAATTCTCATTTTTTAACGTACCGTTCTCATTTTTGAGAAGAAAATTTTGAGATTCTAAATTATCTAAAGAGGATTGTAATAAATCATTTTGTCTTTTCAAATCAAAATTTTCTTTTGAAATTTTTTCTCTCTCGTTTTCAAACATGGTGTTTTGTTTATCTAGAAAATCTGTAAGAGCCTCAAAATTACTCTTTAAAACACCAAGTTGATTTTCTAAATCTAACTTCTCATTTTTCAATTTCTCATTTTCAAGTTCAACAGATTTCATCTTTTCTAAAATAATAAAATTATGCTTTGAGATTTTATCTCATAAACTAATTAATTCATTATTACTACTTACTGAAATTTGTAAATCAGAATGTACCTTTTTACAGTCCTCACTGGTCGTTGCTCTGATAGTTTCAGGCTTTTTGCTTGCTGTACTTCGACCGGATCTTTTTCTAGCCATTATTCTATGATGTTGTGACGATCGATAGAATACCAGGCTCTGATACCAAATGAAAGTGCACGTGCAGTACTAAAGATCGTGTAATATGATATATAAATGCGGAAACTGATAATAGCAGTAAAATAAAAATTAAAGTAAGCACACCAGGAATTTTTATACTGGTTCGAACTTCCCGTTCTACGTCCAGTCCCAGAATACCCTCTGGATTTAAACTAAACCCCTCATTTAACCCGGAGGAATAGGTATACGACACCTGAGCAGCCGAACAGGAATTTTTCCGCCTCAACAGCCGAAGAGGACTTCAACTTAATACAAATAGTTTGTTGACGAATGTGTTCTGAATAACACTGATTGTCTTTTGATAGTACAACTTTCCTATAATCAAATCCTCAAGAGTATATATGTGTGTGAAGATTTAGAAGGAAGATAATCACGTAGAATCGAAGTATATGAATAAATTCATGGATTCTAGTGATATTAAATAAGAATAAATGCTTTTATTTGCAGAAATGAATAGAGATTAGATTTCAGAAATATAAACAAGAATCGGTTATTGTAGAAGTGAATTGAATATGTTTATATAGTTGTAGAAGAGTTGTAATCTTTCATGAAGAGTTTTAGTTAACAGTTGTGTCCATACCTCTTGAAACAGAGGACATTCCTCTTCATGAAATGATCGCGTCTCTTCAGAAAACTAGCCGTTTTTCTCTGGTCGGTTGACCGGAAAACCTGGCCGGTCAGCTGAGTTTAAAACGTATACAAAACAGAAAGTCACTGTGCACATGATACAGAGTCGGTCGACCGAGGATCCTGGTCGGTCGGCCGACCTGGTGTTATATGCACAGTGAACACAGTTTTTGCTATAAAATGTTTTGTGTGCCTGTATGACTATTTGAGGAATGATTTTAACATTGTTCTAAGACTCAAATAAAATAAAATATCCATACTAATCTCTGGATTGTAAGATTATCTCCTTTGTAGTGAACGGTATGCACTTATTCTCTTTTTGTCGCTTTCATATAGTATTCTCGTCGTATGATCTCTGAAGCTTGTGTCATGAATCAAAACTCATGAATCAACAACCACTTCCAGCTGTCAATGGATTGTTTCATACCCAAAAAAGGCTATCCGAACCTCAGTCGGGGCTCTGAAGTTTTTTAGCCTTCTTTTTTTACGTCAAGTGAATTTTTACGTTAAAACGGGATCACCGTGGCTGGTCTTTGATTTACCATCCTTGGAGAGTGGTGCACCATTGTACTGTTCCATTTCAAGTCTATGCACCCATTTCTAAAAGATGCATGGCGCTGTTTCGGGATTTTGGACGGATGTTGCACCTTGCACCGCAGATGTTGCACCCTGCGGATATCGATTCTTCGGACGGCCATAACTATTGGCTCGTTTAGAGTTACGGAAGCCATAACCAGTGAAAACGAAGCTCTCAGTGAGTTCTACGGCTTTGACCGCTTTCAGCCGTCAATGGATTATTTCATACCCAAGAAACGCTATCCGAACCTCAATCGGGGCTTTGAAGTTTTTTAGCCTTCTTTTTTTATGTCAAGTGAATTTTTACGTTAAAACGGGATCACCGTGGCTGGTCTTCGATTTACAGTCCTTGGAGAGTGGTGCACCATGGTACTGTTCGATTTCAAATCCATGCACCCATTTCTTCAAGTCGCACAATGTTGTTTCGGCATTTTGGACGGATGTTGCGCCTTGCACCGCAGATGTTGAACCCTGCGGATATCGATTCTTTAGACGGCCATAACTGTTGGCTCGTTTAGAGTTACGGGAGCCATAACTAGTCAAAACAAAGCTCTTTGTGAGTTCTACAGCTTTGACTGCTTTCAGCCGTCAATGGATTGTTTCATACCCCAAAAAGGCTATCCGAACCTCAATCCGGGCTCTGAATTTTTTAGCCTTCTTTTTTTCGTCAAGTGAATTTTTACGTTAAAACGGAATCACCGTGGCTGGTCTTCGATTTACCTTCCCTGGAGAGTGGTGCATCTTGGTACTGTTCCATTTCAAATACATGCACCCATTTCTAAAGGTCGCACGACCCTGTTTCGGCATTTTAGGCGGATGTTGCACCCTGCGGATATTGATTCTTCGGACGGCCATAACTGTTGGCTCGTTTAGAGTTACGGAAGCCATAACCAGTCAAAACGAGGCTCTCTATGAGTTCTACGTCTTTGACCGCTTTCAGCCGTCAATGGATTGTTTCATACCCAAAAAAGGCTATCCGAACCTCAATCGGTGCTTTGAATTTTTTAGACTTCTTTTTTTCGTCAAGTGAATTTTTACGCTAAAACGGGATCACCGTGGATGGTCTTCGATTTACCATCCTTGGAGAGTGGTGCACTATAGTACTATTCCATTTCAAATCCATGCATCCATTTCTAAATGTCGCACGACGTTGTTTCGGCATTTTGGACGGATGTTGCACCTTGCACCGTAGATGTTGCACCCTGCGAATATCGATTCTTCGGACGGCCAATACTGTTGTCTCGTTTAGAGTTACGGGAGCCATAACCTGTCAAAATAAACTCTCTGTGAGTTCTACTACTTTGACCGCTTTCAGCCGTCAATGGATTGTTTCATACCGAAAAAAGTCTATCCGTACCTCAGTTGGGGCTTTGAAGTTTTTTAGCCTTCTTTTTTTACGTCAAGTGAATTTTTACGTTAAAACGGAATCACCGTGGCTGGTCTTTGATTTACCATACCTGGAGAGTGGTGCACCATTGTACTGTTCCATTTCAAATCCATGATCCCATTTGTAAAAGACGCACGGCGCTGTTTCGGCATTTTGGACGGATGTTGCACTTTGCACCGCAGATGTTGCACTCTACGGATATCGATTCTTCGGACGGCCATAACTGTTGGCTTGTTTAGAGTTACGGGAGCCATAACTAGTCAAAACGAAGCTCTCTGTGAGTTCTACGACTTTGACCGCTTTCAGCCGTCAATGGATTGTTTCATACCCAAAAAAGGCTATCCGAACCTCAATCGGAGCTCTGAAGTTTTTTAGCCTTCTTTTTTTCGTCAAGTGAATTTTTACGTTAAAACGGGATCACCGTGGCTGGTCTTCGATTTACCATCCCTGGAGAGTGGTGCACCAATGTACTGTTCCATTTCAAATCCATGCCCCATTTCTAAAAGACGCATGGCGCTGTTTTGGCATTTTGGACGGATGTTGCACCTTGCACCACAGATGTTGCACCCTGTAGATATCGATTCTTCGGACGGCCATAACTGTTGGCTCGTTTAGAGTTACGGAAGCAATAACCAGTCAAAACGAAGCTCTCTGTGAGTTCTACAGCTTTGACCGCTTTCAGCCGTCAATGAATTGTTTCATACCCAAAAAAGGCTATCCGAACCGCTCTGAAGTATTTTAGCCTTCTTTTTTTACGTCAAGTGAATTTTTACGTTAAAACGGGATCACCGTGGCTGGTCTTCGATTTACAATCCCTGGAGAGTGGTGCACCATAGTACTGTTCGAAATCAAATCCATGCACCCATTTCTTAAAGTCGCACGGCGCTGTTTCGGCATTTTGGACGGATGTTGCACCATACACCGCAGATGTTGCACCATGCGGATATCGATTCTAAGGACGGCCATAACTGTTGGCTCGTTTAATGTTACCGGAGCCATAACCAGTCAAAACGAAGCTCTCTGTGAGTTCTACAGCTTTGACCGCTTTTAGCCGTCAATGGATTGTTTCATACCCAAAAAAGGCTATCTAAACCTCAATCGGGGCTCTGAATTTTTTAGCCTTCTTTTTTTTGTCAAGTGAATTTTTATGTTAAAACAAGATCACCGTGGCTGGTCTTCGATTTACCTTCCCTGGAGAGTGGTGCACATTGGAACTGTTCCATTTCAAATCCATGCACCCATTTCTAAAGGTCGCACGACCCTGTTTCGGCATTTTAGGCGGATGCTGCACCGTGCACAGCAGATGTTGCACCCTGCGGATATCGATTCTTCGGACGGGCATAACTGTTGGCTCGTTTAGAGTTACGGGAGACATAACCATTCAAAACGAGGCTCTCTATGAGCTCTACGTCTTTGATCACTTTTAACCTTCAATGGATTGTTTCATACCCAAAAAAGGCTATCCGAACCTCAATTGGTGCTTTGAATTTTTTAGACTTCTTTTTTTCGTCAAGAGAATTTTTACGTTAAAACAGGATCACCGTGGCTGGTCTTCGATTTACCATCCCTGGAGAGTGGTGCACCATAGTACTGTTCCATTTCAAATCCATGCACCCATTTCTAAAAATCGCACGGCGCTGTTTCGGCATTTTGGACGGATGTTGCACCTTGCACCGCAGATGTTGCACCCTGTGAATATCGATTCTTCGGACGGCCATAACTGTTGGTTTGTTTAGAGTTACGGGAGCCATAACTAGTCAAAATGAACTCTCTGGAAGTTCTACTGGTTTGACCACTTTCAGCCGTCAATGGATTGTTTCATACCCAAAAAAGGCTATCCGAACCTTAATCGAGGCTCTGATGTTTTTTAGCCTTCTTTTTTTCGTTAAGTGAATTTTTACGTTAAAACGGGATCACCGTGGCTGGTCTTTGATTTACCATCCCTGGAGAGTGGTGCACCAATGTACTATTCCATTTCAAATCCATGCACCCATTTTTGAAAGACGCACGGCGCTGTTTCTGCATTTTGGACGGATGTTGCACCTTGCACCGCAGATGTTGCACCCTATAGATATCGATTCTTCGGACGACCATAACTGTTGTCTCGTTTAGAGTTACGGAAGCCATAACCAGTCAAAACGAAGCTCTCTGTGAGTTCTACGGCTTTGACCGCTTTCAGCCGTCAATGGATTGTTTCATACCCAAAAAAGGCTATCTGAATCTTAATCGGGGCTCTGAAGTTTTTTAGACTTCTTTTTTTTGTCAAGTGAATTTTTACGTTAAACGGGATCACCGTGGTTGGTCTTCGATTTACCATCCCTGGAGAGTGGTGCACCATTATACTGTTCCATTTCAAATCCATGCACCTATTTCTAAAAGACGCACAGCGCTGTTTCGGCATTTTGGACGGATGTTGCACCTTGCACCGCAAATATTGCACCCTACGGAAATCGATTCTTCGGGCGGCCATAACTGTTGGCTCGTTTAGAGTTACGGGAGCCATAACCAGTCAAAACGAAGCTATCTGTGAGTTCTACGGCTTTGACCGCTTTCAGCCGTCAATGGATTGTTTCATACCCAAAAATGCTATCCGAACCTCAATCGGGGCTCTGAAGTTTTTTATCCTTCTTTTTTTCGTCAAGTGAATTTTTACGTTAAAACGGGATCACCATGGCTGGTCTTCGATTTACCATCCCTGGAGAGTGGTGCACCATTGTACTATTCCATTTCAAATCCATACACCCATTTCTAAAAGACGCATGACGGTGTTTCGGCATTTTGGACGGATGTTGTACCTTGCACCATAGATGTTGCTCCCTACAGATATCGATTCTTCGGACGGCCATAACTGTTGGCTCGTTTAGAGTTACGGAAGCCATAACCAGTCAAAACGAAGCTCTTTGTGAGTTCTACGGCTTTGACCGCTTTCAGCCGTCAATGGATTGTTTCATACCCAAAAAAGGCTATCTGAACCTTAATCGGGGCTTTGAAGTTTTTTAGCCTTCTTTTTTTTGTCAAGTGAATTTTTACGTTAAACCGGATCACCATGGCTGGTCTTCGATTTACCATCCTTGGAGAGTGGTGCACCATTGTACTGTTCCATTTCAAAGCCATGCACCCATTTCTGAAAGACGCACGGCGCTGTTTCGGCATTTCGGACGGATGTTGCACCTTGCATCGCAGATGTTGCACCCTGCGGATATCGATTCTTCGGACGGCCATAACTGTTGGCTCGTTTAGAGTTACGAAAATCATAACCAGTCAAAACGAAGCTCTCTGTGAGTTCTACAGCTTTGACCGCTTTCAGCCGTCAATGGATTGTTTCATACCTAAAAAAGGCTATCCGAACCTCAATCGGGGCTTTGAAGTTTTTTAGCCTTCTTTTTTTACGTCAAGTGAATTTTTACGTTAAAACGGGATCACCGTGGCTGGTCTTCGATTTACCACCCTGGAGAGTGGTGCACCATGGTACTGTTCGATTTCAAATCCATGCACCCATTTCTTAAAGTCGCATAACGCTGTTTCGGCATTTTGGACGGATGTTGCACCGTGCACCGCAGATGTTGCACCCTGCGGATATGGATTCTTCAGACGGCCATAACTGTTGGCTCGTTTAGAGTTACGGGAGCCATAACCAATCAAACCAAAGCTTTCTGTGAGTTCTACAGCTTTGACCGCTTTCAGCCGTCAATGGATTGTTTCATACCCAAAAAAGACTATCCGAACCTCAATCGGGGCTCTGAAGTTTTTTAGCCTTCTTTTTTTTGTCAAGTGAATTTTTACGTTAAACGGGATCACCGTGGTTGGTCTTCGATTTACCATCCCTGGAGAGTGGTGCACCATTATACTGTTCCATTTCAAATCCATGCACCCATTTCTAAAAGACGCACAGCGCTGTTTCGGCATTTTGGACGGATGTTGCACCTTGCACCGCAAATATTGCACCCTACGGAAATCGATTCTTCGGGCGGCCATAACTGTTGGCTCGTTTAGAGTTACGGGAGCCATAACCAGTCAAAACGAAGCTATCTGTGAGTTCTACGGCTTTGACCGCTTTCAGCCGTCAATGGATTGTTTCATACCCAAAAAATGCTATCCGAACCTCAATCGGGGCTCTGAAGTTTTTTATCCTTCTTTTTTTCGTCAAGTGAATTTTTACGTTAAAACGGGATCACCATGGCTGGTCTTCGATTTACCATCCCTGGAGAGTGGTGCACCATTGTACTATTCCATTTCAAATCCATACACCCATTTCTAAAAGACGCATGACGGTGTTTCGGCATTTTGGACGGATGTTGTACCTTGCACCACAGATGTTGCACCCTACAGATATCGATTCTTCGGACGGCCATAACTGTTGGCTCGTTTAGAGTTACGGAAGCCATAACCAGTCAAAACGAAGCCCTTTGTGAGTTCTACGGCTTTGACCGCTTTCAGCCGTCAATGGATTGTTTCATACCCAAAAAAGGCTATCTGAACCTTAATCGGGGCTTTGAAGTTTTTTAGCCTTCTTTTTTTTGTCAAGTGAATTTTTACGTTAAACCGGATCACCATGGCTGGTCTTCGATTTACCATCCTTGGAGAGAGGTGCACCATTGTACTGTTCCATTTCAAAGCTATGCACCCATTTCTGAAAGACGCACGGCGCTGTTTCGGCATTTTGGACGGATGTTGCACCTTGCATCGCAGATGTTGCACCCTGCGGATATCGATTCTTCGGACGGCCATAACTGTTGGCTCGTTTAGAGTTACGAAAACCATAACCAGTCAAAACGAAGCTCTCTGTGAGTTCTACAGCTTTGACCGCTTTCAGCCGTCAATGGATTGTTTCATACCTAAAAAAGGCTATCCGAACCTCAATCGGGGCTTTGAAGTTTTTTAGCCTTCTTTTTTTACGTCAAGTGAATTTTTACGTTAAAACGGGATCACCGTGGCTGGTCTTCGATTTACCACCCTGGAGAGTGGTGCACCATGGTACTGTTCGATTTCAAATCCATGCACCCATTTCTTAAAGTCGCATAGCGCTGTTTCGGCATTTTGGACGGATGTTGCACCGTGCACCGCAGATGTTGCACCCTGCGGATATTGATTCTTCAGACGGTCATAACTGTTGGCTCGTTTAGAGTTACGAGAGCCATAACCAATCAAACCAAAGCTCTCTGTGAGTTCTACAGCTTTGACCGCTTTCAGCCGTCAATGGATTGTTTCATACCCAAAAAAGACTATCCGAACCTCAATCGGGGCTCTGAAGTTTTTTAGCCTTCTTTTTTTCGTCAAGTGAATTTTTACGTTAAAACGGGATCACCGTGGCTGGTCTTCGGTTTACCTTCCCTGGAGAGTGGTGCACCATGGTACTGTTCCATTTCAAATCCATGCACCCATTTCTAAAGGTCGCACGACCCTGTTTTGGCATTTTAGACGGATGTGGCACCTTGCACCGCAGATGTTGCACCATGCGGATATCAATTTTTCGGACGGCCATAACTGTTGGGTCGTTTAGATTTACGGGAGCCATAACCAGTCAAAACGAGGCTCTCTTTGAATTCTACGTCTTTGACCACTTTCAGCCATCAATGGATTGCTTCATACCCAAAAAAGGCTATCCGAACCTCAATCAGGGCTCTGAATTTTTTAGCCTTCTTTTTTTCGTCAAGTGAATTTTTACGTTAAAACGGGATCACCATGTCTGCTCTTCGATTTACCATCCCTGGAGAGTGGTGCACCATGTACTGTTCCATTTCAAATCCATGCACCCATTTCTAAAGGACGCACGGCGCTGTTTCGGCATTTTGGATGGATGTTGCACCTTGCACCGTAGATGTTGCACTCTACGGATATCAATTCTTTAGACGGCCATAACTGTTGGCTCGTTTAGAGTTACGGAAGCCATAACCAGTCAAAACGAAGCTCTCTGTGAGTTCTACGGCTTTGACCACTTTCAGCCGTCAATGGATTGTTTCATACCAAAAAAAGGCTATCTGAACCTTAATCGGGGCTCTGAAGTTTTTTAGCATTCTTTTTTTTTGTCAAGTGAATTTTTACGTTAAACGGGATCACTATGGCTGGTCTTCGATTTACCATCCCTGGAGAGTGGTGCACCGTTGTACTGTTCCATTTCAAATTCATGCACCCATTTCTGAAAGACGCACGGCGCTGATTCGGCATTTTGGACGGATGTTGCACCTTGCACCGCAGATGTTGCACCCTGCGGATATCGATTCTTCGGACGGCCATAACTGTTGGCTTGTTTAGAGTTACGGAAGCCATAACCAGTAAAAACGAAGCTCTTTGTGAGTTCTATAGCTTTGACCGCTTTCAGCCGTCAATGGATTGTTTCATACCCAAAAAAGGCTATCCGAACCTCAATCAGGGCTCTGAAGTTTTTTAGCCTTCTTTTTTTACGTCAAGTGAATTTTTACGTTAAAACGGGATCACCTTGGCTGGTCTTCGATTTACCATCCCTGGAGAGTGGTGCACCATGGTACTGTTCGATTTCAAATCCATGCACCCTTTTCTTAAAGTCGCACGGCGCTGTTTCGGCATTTTGGACGGATGTTGCAACTTGCACCGCAGATGTTGCACCCTACGGATATCGATTCTTCAGACGGCCATAACTGTTGGCTCGTTTAGAGTTACGGGAGCCATAACCAGTCAAACCGAAGCTCTCTGTGAGTTCTACATCTTTGACCGCTTTCAGCCGTCAATGGATTGTTTTATACCCAAAAAAGACTATCCGAACCTCAATCGGGACTCTGAAGTTTTTTAGCCTTATTTTTTTCGTCAAGTGAATTTTTACGTTAAAACGGGATCATCGTGGCTGGTCTTCGATTTACCTTCTTTGGAGACTGGTGCACCATGGTACTGTTCCATTCCAAATCCATGCACCCATTTTTAAAGGTCGCACGGCTATGTTTCGGCAGTTTAGACGGATGTTGCACCTTGCACCACAGATGTTGCACCATGCGGATATCGATTTTTCGGATGGCCATAACTGTTGGGTCGTTTAGAGTTACGGGAGCCATAACAAGTCAAAACGAGGCTTTCTTTGAGTTCTATGTATTTGACCGCTTTCAGCCATCAATGGATTGCTTCATACCCAAAAAAGGCTATCCGAACCTAAATCGGGGCTCTGAATTTTTTAGACTTATTTTTTTTGTCAAGTGAATTTTTACGTTAAAACGGGATCACCGTGGCTGGTCTTCGATTTACCATCCCTGGAGAGTGGTGCACCATAGTACTGTTCCATTTCAAATCCATGCACCCATTTCTAAAAGTCGCACGGCGCTGTTTCGGCATTTTGGACGGATGTTGCACCTTGCACTGCAGATGTTGCACCCTGCGGATATCGATTTTTCGGACGGCCATAACTGTTGGGTCGTTTAGATTTACGGGAGCCTTAACCAGTCAAAACGAAGCTCTCTTTGAGTTCTACGGCTTTGACCGCTTTCAGCCGTCCATGGATTGTTTCATACCAAAAAAAGGCTATCCGAACCTCAATCGGGTCTCTGAAGTTTTTTAGCTTTCTTTTTTTACGTCAAGTGAATTTTTACGCTAAAACGGGATCACCGTGGCTGGTCTTCGATTTACCATCCCTGAAGAGTGGTGCACCATGGTACTGTTCCATTTCAAATCCATGCACCCGTTTCTAAAAGTCGCACGGCGCTGTTTCGGCATTTTGGACGGATGTTGCACCTTGCACCGCAGATGTTGCACCCTGCGGATATCGATTCTTCGGACGGCCCTAATTGTTGGCTCGTTAAAAGTTACGGGAGCCATAACCTGTCAAAATGAAGCTCTTTGTGATTTCTACGGCTTTGTTCGCTTTCAGCGGTCAATGGATTGTTTCATACCCAAAAAAGGCTATCCGAACCTCAATCGGGACTCTGAAGTTTTTTAGCCTTCTTTTTTTACGTCAAGTGAATTTTTACGTTAAAACGGGATCGCCGTGGATGGTCTTTGATTTACCATCCCTGTAGAGTGGTGCACCATGGCACTGTTCGATTTCAAATCCATGCACCCATTTCTAAAAGTCGCACGGCGCTGTTTCGGCATTTTGGACGGATGTTGCACCTTGCACCGCAGATGTTGCACCCTGCGGATATCGATTCTTCGGACGACCATAACTGTTGGCTCGTTTAGAGTTACGGGAGCCATAACCAGTCTAAACGAAGCTCTCTGTGAGTTCTACGCCTTTGACCGCTTTCAGCCGTCACTGGATTGTTTCATACCCAAAAAAGGCTATCCGAACCTCAATCGGGGCTCTGAAGTTTTTTAGCCTTCTTTTTTTACGTCAAGTGAATTTTTACGCTAAAACGGGATCACCGTTGCTGGCCTTCGATTTACCATCCCTGGAGAGTGCCGCACCTTGGTACTGTTCCATTTCAAATCCATGCACCAATTTCTAAAATTCGCATGGCGTTGTTTCGGCATTTTGGATCGATGTTGCTCCTTGCACCGTAGATGTTGCACCCTGCGGATATCGATTCTACGGATGGCCCTAACTGTTGGCCCGTCTAGAGTTACGGGAGCCATAACCAATCAAAACGAAGCTCTCTGTGATTTCTACGGCTTTGACCACTTTCAGCCGTCAATGGATTGATTCATACCCAAAAAAGGCTATCTGAACCTCAATCGGGGCTCTGAATTTTTTAGCCTTTTTTTCGTCAAGTGAATTTTTACGTTAAAACGGGATCACTATGGCTGGTCTTCAATTTACCATCCCTAGAGAGTGGTGCACCATAGTACTGTTCCATTTCAAATCCATGCACCCATTTCTAAAAGTCGCACGTCACTGTTTCAGAATTTTGGATGGATGTTGCACCTTGCACAACAGATGTTTCACCCTGCGGATATCGATTCTTCGAACGGCCATAACTGTTGGCTTGTTTGGAGTTACGGGAGCCATAAGTAGTCAAAACGAAGCTCTCTGTGATTTCTACTGCTTTGACCGCTTTCAGCCGTCCATGGATTGTTTCATACCCAAAAAATGCTATCTGAACCTCAATCGGGGCTCTGAAGTTTTTTAGCCTTCTTTTTTTACGTCAAGTGAATTTTTACGCTAAAACGGGATCACCGTGGCTGGTCTTCGATTTACCATCCCTGAAGAGTGGTGCACCATGGTACTGTTCCATTTCAAATCCATGCACCCATTTCTAAAAGTCGCACGGCGCTGTTTCGGCATTTTGGACGGATGTTGCACCTTGCACCGCAGATGTTGCACCCTACGGATATCGATTCTTCGGACGAACATAACTGTTGGCTCGTTTAGAGTTACGGAAGCCATAACCAGTCAAAACGAAGCTCTCTATGAGTTCTACGGCTTTGACCGCTTTCAGCCGTCAATGGATTGTTTCATACCCAAAAAAGGCTATCTGAATCTTAATCGGGGCTCTGAAGTTTTTTAGCCTTCTTTTTTTTGTCAAGTGAATTTTTACTTTAAACGGGATCACCGTGGTTGGTCTTCGATTTACCATCCCTGGAGAGTGGTGCACCATTATACTGTTCCATTTCAAATCCATGCACCCATTTCTAAAAGACGCACAGCGCTGTTTCGGCATTTTGGACGGATGTTGCACCTTGCACCGCAAATGTTGCACCCTACGGAAATCGATTCTTCGGACGGCCATAACTGTTGGCTCGTTTAGAGTTACGGGAGCCATAACCAGTCAAAACGAAGCTCTCTGTGAGTTCTACGGCTTTGACCGCTTTCAGCCGTCAATGGATTGTTTCATACCCAAAAAATGCTATCCGAACCTCAATCGGGGCTCTGAAGTTTTTTATCCTTCTTTTTTTCGTCAAGTGAATTTTTACGTTAAAACGGGATCACCATGGCTGGTCTTCGATTTACCATCCCTGAAGAGTGGTGCACCATTGTACTATTCCATTTGAAATCCATACACCCATTTCTAAAAGACGCATGACGGTGTTTCGGCATTTTGGACGGATGTTGTACCTTGCACCACAGATGTTGCACCCTACAGATATCGATTCTTCGGACGGCCATAACTGTTGGCTCGTTTAGAGTTACGGAAGCCATAACCAGTCAAAACGAAGCTCTCTGTGAGTTCTACGGCTTTGACCGCTTTCAGCCGTCAATGGATTGTTTCATACCCAAAAAAGGCTATCTGAACCTTAATCGGGGCTTTGAAGTTTTTTAGCCTTCTTTTTTTTGTCAAGTGAATTTTTACGTTAAACCGGATCACCATGGATGGTCTTCGATTTACCATCCTTGGAGAGTGGTGCACCATTGTACTGTTCCATTTCAAAGCCATGCACCCATTTCTGAAAGACGCACGGCGCTGTTTCGGCATTTTGGACGGATGTTGCACCTTGCATCGCAGATGTTGCACCCTGCGGATATCGATTCTTCGGACGGCCATAACTGTTGGCTCGTTTAGAGTTACGAAAACCATAACCAGTCAAAACGAAGCTCTCTGTGAGTTCTACAGCTTTGACCGCTTTCAGCAGTCAATGGATTGTTTCATACCCAAAAAAGGCTATCCGAACCTCAATCGGGGCTTTGAAGTTTTTTAGCCTTCTTTTTTTACGTCCAGTGAATTTTTATGTTAAAACGGGATCACCGTGGCTGGTCTTCAATTTACCACCCTGGAGAGTGGTGCACCATGGTACTGTTCGATTTCAAATCCATGCACCCATTTCTTAAAGTCGCACAACGCTGTTTCGGCATTTTGGACGGATGTTGCACCGTGCACCGCAGATGTTGCACCCTGCGGATATTGATTCTTCAGACGGCCATAACTGTTGGCTCGTTTAGAGTTACGGGAGCCATAACCAGTCAAACCGAAGCTCTTTGTGAGTTCTACAGCTTTGACCGCTTTCAGCCGTCAATGGATTGTTTCATACCCAAAAAAGACTATCCGAACCTCAATCGGGGCTCTGAAGTTTTTTAGCCTTCTTTTTTTCGTCAAGTGAATTTTTACGTTAAAACGGGATCACCGTGGCTGGTCTTCGGTTTACCTTTCCTGGAGAGTGGTGCACCATGGTACTGTTCCATTTCAAATCCATGCACCCATTTCTAAAGGTCGCACGGCGCTGTTTCGGCATTTTGGACGGATGTTGCACCTTGCACCGTAGATGTTGCACCCTGCGGATATCGATTCTTCGGAAGGCCATAACTGTTGGCTCATTTAGAGTTACGGGAGCCATAAACAGTCAAAACGAGGCTCTCCATGAGTTCTACGGCTTTGACCGCTTTCAGCCGTCAATGGATTGTTTCATACCCAAAAAATGTTATCCGAACCTCAATCGGGGCTCTAAAATTTTTTAGCCTTCTTTTTTTCGTCAAGTGAATTTTTACATTAAAACGGGATCACCGTGGCAGGTCTTCGATTTACCATCCCTGGAGAGTGGTGCACCATGGCACTGTTCCATTTCAAATCCATGCACCCTTTTCTAAAAGTCGCACGTCCCTGTTTCGGCATTTTGGACGGATGTTGCACCTTGCACCGCAGATGTTGCACCCTGCGGATATCGATTCCTCGGACGGCCATAACTGTTGGCTCGTTTAGAGTTACGGGAGCCATAACTAGTCAAAACGAAGCTCTCTGTGAGTTCTATGGCTTTGACTGCTTTCAGCCGTCAATGGATTGTTTTATACCCAAAAAAGGCAATCTGAACCTCAATCGGGGCTCTGAAGTTTTTTAGCCTTCTTTTTTTCGTCAGGTGAATTTTTACGTTAAAACTAGATCACCGTTGCTGGTCTTCGATTTACCATCCCTGGAGAGTGGTGCACCATGGTACTGTTCCATTTCAAATCCATGCACCCATTTCTAAAAGTCGCACGGCCCTGTTTCGGCATTTTGGACGGATGTTGCACCTTGCACCGTAGATGTTGCACCCTGCGGATATCGATTCTTCGGACGGCCATAACTGTTGGCTCGTTTAGAGTTACGGGAGCCATAAATAGTCAAAACGAAGCTCTTTGTGAGTTTTATGGCTTTGACCGCTTTCAGCTGTCAATGGATTGTTTCATACCCAAAAAAAGCTATCCGAACCTCAATCGAGGCTTTGAAATTTTGTAGCCTTCTTTTTTTCATCGAGTGAATTTTTACGTTAAAACAGGATCACCGTGGCTGGTCTTCGATTTACCATCCCTGGAGAGTGGTGCACCATGGTACTGTTCCATTTCAAATCCATGCACCCATTTCTAAAAGTCGCACGGCGCTGTTTCGTTATTTTGGATGGATGTTGCACCTTGCACCGCAGATGTTGCACCCTGCGGATATCGATTCTTCGGACGGCCATAACTGTTGGCTCGTTTAGAGTTACGGGAGCCATAAACAGTCAAAACGAGGCTCTCTATGAGTTCTACGGCTTTTACCGCTTTCAGCCGTCAATGGATTGTTTCATACCCAAAAAGGCTATCCGAACCTCAATCGGGGCTCTGAAGTTTTTTAGCCTTCTTTTTTTCGTCAAGTGAATTTTTACGTTAAAACGGGATCACCGTGGCTGGTCTTCGATTTACCATCTCTGGAGAGTGGTGCACCATGGTACTGTTCCATTTCAAATCCATGCACCCATTTCTAAAAGTCACACGGCGCTGTTTCGGCATTTTGGATGGATGTTGCACCTTGCACCGCAGATGTTGAACCCTACAGATATCGATTCTTCGGACGGCCATAACTGTTGGCTCGTTTAGAGTTATGGGAGCCAGAACCAGTAAAAATGAAGTTCTCCGTGAGTTCTACGGCTTTTTCCACTTTCAGCCGTCAATGGATTGTTTCATACTCAATAAAGGCTATCTGAACCTCAATCGGGGCTCTGAAGTTTTTCAGCCTTCTTTTTTTCGTCATGTGAATTTTTACGTTAAAACGTGATCACCCTAGCTGGTCTTCGATTTACCATCCCTGGAGAGTGGTGCACCATGGTACTATTCCATTTCAAATCCATGCACCCATTTCTAAAAGTCGCACGGCCCTGTTTCGGCACTTTGGACGGATATTGCACCTTGCACCGCAGATGCTGCACCCTACGGATATTGATTCCTCGGACGGCTATAACTGTTGGCTCGTTTAGAGTTACGTGAGCCATAACCAGTCAAAACGAAGCTCTCTTTGAGTTCTACGGCATTGACCGCTTTTAGCTGTCAATGGATTGTTTCATACCCAAAAAAGGCTATCCGAACCTCAATCGGGGCTCTGAAGTTTTTTAGCCTTCTTTTTTTCGTCGAGTGAATTTTTACGTTAAAACGGGATCACCGTGGCTGGTCTTCGATTTACCATCCCTGGAGAGTGGTCCCTGTTTCGGCATTTTGGACGGATGTTGCACCTTGCACCGTAGATGTTGCACCCTGCGGATATCGATTCTTCGGACGGTCATAATTGTTGGCTCGTTTAGAGTTACGGGAGCCATAACCAGTCAAAACGAGGCTATCTGTGGGTTCTACGGCTTTGACCGCTTTCAACCGTCAATGGATTGTATCATACCCAAAAAAGGCTATCTGAACCTCAATCGGGGCTCTGAAGATTTTTAGCCTTTTTTTTCGTCAAGTGAATTTTTACGAAAAAACGGGATCACCGTGACTGGTCTTCGATTTACCATCCCTGGAGAGTGGTGCACCTTGAGATGGTTCCATTTCAAATCCATGCACCCATTTCTAAAAGTCGTATGGCCCTGTTTCGGTATGAGTGGTGCACCATGAGCCAGAACCATTCAAAATGAAGCTCTCCGTGAGTTCTACGGCTTTGACCGCTTTCAGCCATCAATGGATTGTTTCATACCCAAAAAAGGCTATCCGAACCTCAATCGGGGCTCTGAAGTTTTTTAGCCTTCTTTTTTTCGTCAAGTGAATTTTTACGTTAAAACGGGATCACCGTGGCAGGTCTTCGATTTACCATCCCTGGAGAGTGGTGCACCAAGGCACTGTACCATTTCAAATCCATGCACCCTTTTCTAAAAGTCGCACGGCCCTGTTTCGGCATTTTGGACGGATGTTGCACCTTGCACCGCAGATGTTGCACCCTGTGGATATCGATTCCTCGGACGGCCATAATTGTTGGCTCGTTTAGAGTTACGGGAGCCATAACTAGTCAAAACGAAGCTCTCTGTGAGTTCTACGGTTTTGACCGCTTTCAGCCGTCAATGGATTGTTTTATACCCAAAAAAGGCAATCGGAACCTCAATCGGGGCTCTGAAGTTTTTTAGCCTTCTTTTTTCGTCAGGTGAATTTTTACGTTAAAACTAGATCACCGTGGCTGGTCTTCGATTTAGCATCCCTGGAGAATGGTGCAACATGGTACTGTTCCATTTTAAATCCATGCACCCATTTCTAAAAGTCGCACGGCCCTGTTTCGGCATTTTCGATGGATGTTGCACCTTGCACCGCAGATGTTGCACCCTGCGGATATCGATTCTTCGGACGGCCATAATTGTTGGCTCGTTTAGAGTTACGGGAGCCATAAACAGTCAAAACGAAGCTCTTTGTGAGTTCTACGGCTTTGACCGCTTTCAGTTGTCAATGGATTGTTTCATACCCAAAAAAGGCTATCCGAACCTCAATCAAGGCTTTGAAATTTTTAAGCCTTCTTTTTTTCATCGAGTGAATTTTTACGTTAAAACGGGATCACCGTGGCTGGTCTTCGATTTACCATCCCTGGAGAGTGGTGCACCATGGTACTGTTGCATTTCAAATCCATGCACCCATTTCTAAAAGTGGCACGGCGCTGTTACGGCATTTTGGACGGATGTTGCACCTTGCACCGCAGATGTTGCACCCTACGGATATCGATTCTTCGGACGGCCATAACTGTTGGCTCGTTTAGAGTTACGGGTGCCATAACCAGTCAAAACGAGGCTCTCTGTGAGTTCTACGGCTTTTACTGCATTCAGCTGTCAATGGATTGTTTCATACCCAAAAAAGGCTATCCGAACCTCAATCGGGGCTCTGAAGTTTTTTAGCCTTCTTTTTTTCGTCAAGTGAATTTTTACGTTAAAACGAGATCACCGTGGCTAGTCTTCGATTTACCATCCCTGGAGAGTGGTGCACCATGGTTAGTTCCATTTCAAATCCATGCTCCCATTTATAAAAGTCGCACGGCCCTGTTTCGGCAATTTGAACGGATGTTGCACCTTGCACCGCAGATGTTGCACCCTACGGATATCGATTCCTCGAACGGCCATAACTGTTGGCTCATTTAGAGTTACGGGAGCCATAACAAGTCAAAACGAAGCTCTCTGTGAGTTCTACGGCTTTGACCGCTTTCGGCATTTTGGACAGATGTTGCACCTTGCACCGCAGATGTTGCACCCTGCGGATATTGATTCTTCAGATGGCCATAACTGTTGGCTCGTTTAGAGTTACGGGAGCCATAACCAGTTAAAACGAAGCTCTCTGTGAGTTCTATGGCTTTGACTTCATTCAGCCGTCAATGGATTATTTCATTCCCAAGAATGGCTATCTGAACCTCAATCGGGGCTCTAAAGTTTTTTAGCCTTCTTTTTTACGTCAAGTTAATTTTTACGTTAAAACAGGATCACCGTGGCTAGTCTTCGACTTACCATCCCTGGAGAGTGGTGCATCATGGTACTATTCCATTTCAAAACCATGCACCCATTTCTAAAAGTCGCACGGCGCTGTTTCGGCAGTTTGGACGGATATTGCACCTTGCATCGCAGATGTTGCACCCTGCGGACATCGATTCTTCGGACGGCCATAACTGTTGGCTCATTTAGAGTTATGGGAGCCATAACCAGTCAAAACGAGGCTCTCTGTGAGTTCTACGGAGTTGACCGCTTTCAGCAGTCAATGGATTGTTTCAAACCCAAAAAATGTTATCCGAACCTCAATCGGGGCTCTGAAGTTTTTTAGCCTTCTTTTTTTCGTCAGTGAATTTTTACGTTAATACGGGATCACCGTAGCTGGTCTTCGACTTACCATTCCTAAAGAGTGGTGCACCGTGGTACAGTTCCATTTTAAATCCATGCACCTATTTCTAAAAGTCGTACGGCCCTGTTTCGGCATTTTGGACGGATGTTGCACCTTACACTGCAGATGTTGCACCCTACGAATATCGATTCTTCGGACGGCCATAACTGTCGGCACGTTTAGAGTTACGGGAGCCATAACCAGTCAAAAAGAAGCTCTCTGTGAGTTCTACGGCTTTGACCGCTTCAGCCATCAATAGATTGTTTCATACCCAAAAAAGGCTATCCGAACCTCAATCGGGGCTCTGAAGTTTTTTAGCCTTCTTTTTTTCGTCAAGTGAATTTTTATGTTAAAACGGGATCAACGTGGCTGGTCTTCAATTTACCATCCCTGGAGAGTGGTCCACCATGGTACTGTTCCATTTCAAATCCATGCACCCATTTCTAAAAGTCGAACGGCGTTGTTTCAGCATTTTGGACGGATGTTGCACCTTGCAGCGCAGATGTTGCACCCTGCGGATATCGATTATTCGGACAGCCATAACTGTTGGCTTGTTTAGAGTTACGGGAGCCATAACCATTCAAAACGAGGCACTCTGTGAGTTCTGCGGCTTTTACCGCTTTCAGCCGTCAATGGATTGTTTCATACCCAAAAAAGGCTATCCGAACCTCAATCGGGGCTTCGAAGTTTTTTAGCCTTCTTTTTTTCGTCAAGTGAATTTTTACGTTAAAACGGGATCACCGTGGCTGGTCTTCGATTTTCCATCCCTAGAGAGTGGGGCACCATGGTACTGTTCCATTTCAAATCTATGCACCCATTTCTAAAAGTCGCACGGCCCTGTTTCGGCACTTTGGACGGATGTTGCACCTTGCACCGCAAATGTTGCACCCTGCGGATATCGATTCCTCGGACGGCCATAACTGTTGCCTCGTTTAGAGTTACGGGAGCCATAACCAGTCAAAACGAAGCTCTCTGTGAGTTTTACGGCTTTGACTGCTTTCAGCTGTCAATGGACTGTTTCATACCCAAAAAAAGGCTATAGGAACCTCAATCGGGGCTCCGAAGTTTTTTAGCCTTCTTTTTTTTGTCAAGTAAATTTTTACGTTAAAACGGGAAAATCGAGGTTGGTCTTCGATTTTCCATCCTTGGAGAGTGGTGCACCAAGGTACTGTTCCATTTCAAATCCATGCACCCATTTCTAAAAGTCGTACGGCGCTATTTTGGCATTTTGGACGTATGTTGCACCTTGCACCGCAGATGTTGCACCCTACGGATATCGATTCTTCGGACGGCCATAACTGTTGGCTCGTTTAGAGTTACGGGAGCCATAACCAGTCAAAACGAAGCTCTTTGTGATTTCTACGGTTTGACTGCTTTCAGCCATCAATGGATTGTTTCATACCGAAAAAAGGCTATCCGAACCTCAATCGGGGCTCTGAAGTTTTTTAGCCTTCTTTTTTTGTCAAGTGAATTTATACGTTAAAACTGGATCACCGTGGCTGGTCTTCGTTTTTCCATCCCTTGAGAGTGGTGCACCATGGTACTGTTCCATTTCAAATCCATGCACCCATTTCTAAAAGTCGCACGACCCTGTTTCGGCATTTTGGACGGATGTTGCACCTTGCACCGCAGATGTTGCACCCTGCGGATATCGATTTTTCGGACGGCCATAACTGTTGGCTCGTTTAGAGTTACGGGAGTCATAACCAGTCAAAATGAAGCTCTTTGTGAGTTCTACGGCTTTGACTCTTTCAGCCGTCAATGGATTGTTTCATACCCAAAAAAGGCTATCCGAACCTCAATCGGGGCTCTGAAGTTTTTTATCTTTCTTTTTTTACGTCAAGTGAATTTTTACGTTAAAACGGGATCACCATGGTTGGTCTTCGATTTACGATCCCTGGAGAGTGGTGCACCATGGTACTGTTCCATTTCAAATCCATGCACCCATTTCTTTAAGTCGCACGGTGCTGTTTCGGCATTTTGGACGGATGTTGCACCTTGCACCGCAGATGTCGCACCCTGCGGATATCGATTCATCGGACGACCATTACTGTTGGCTCGTTTAGAGTTACGGGAGTCATAACCAGTCAAAACGAAGCTTTCTGTGAGTTCTACGGCTTTGACTGCTTTCAGCCATTAATGGATTATTTCATACCCAAAAAAGGCTATCTGAACCTCAATCGGGGCTTTGAAGTGTTTTAGCCTTTTTTTTCGTCAAGTGAATTTTTACGTTAAAACGGGATCACCGTGGCTGGTCTTCGATTTTCCATCCCTGGAGAGTGGTGCACCATGGTACCGTTCCATTTCAAATCCATGCACCCATTTCTAAAAGTCGCACGTCCTTGTTTCGGCATTTTGGACGGATGTTGCACCTTGCACCGTAGATGTTGCACCCTACGGATATCGATTCTTCGGACGGCCATAACTGTTGGCTCGTTTAGAGTTACGGGAGCCCTAACCAGTCAAAATGAAGCTCTCTTTGAATTCTACGGCTTTGACCACTTTCAGTCGTCAATGAATTGTTTCATACCCAAAAAAGTATATCCGAACCTCAATCGTGGATCTGAAGTTTTTTAGCCTTCTTTTTTTCGTCAAGTGGATTTTTACGTAAAACGGGATCACCGCAGCTGGTCTTCGGTTTACCATCCCTGAAGAGTAGTGCACCATGGCATTGTTCCATTTCAAATCCATGAACCCATTTCTAAAATTTGCACGGCGCTGTTTCGGCATTTTGGACGGATGTTGCACCCTGCGGATATCGATTCTTCGGACGGCCATAACTGTTGGCTCGTTTAGAGTTACGGGAGCCATAACCAGTCAAAACGAAGCTCTCTGTGAGTTCTACGGCTTTGACCGCTTTCACCCGTCAATTGATTGTTTCATACCCAAAAAAAGCTATCCGAACCTCAATCGGGGCTCTGAAGTTTTTTAGCCTTCTTTTTTTCGTCAAGTGAATTTTTACGTTAAAACGGGATCACCGCAGCTGGTCTTTGGTTTACCATCCCTGAAGAGTGGTGCACCATGGCATTGTTCCATTTCAAATCCATGCACCCATTTCTAAAATTTGCACGGCGCTGTTTCGGCATTTTGGACGGATGTTGCACCCTACGGATATCGATTCTTCGGATGACCATAACTATTGGCTCGTTTAGAGTTACGGGAGCCATAACCAGTCAAAACGAAGCTCACTATGAGTTCTATGGCTTTGACCGCTTTCATCCGTAAATGGATTGTTTCATACCCAAAAACGGCTATTCGAACCTCAATCGGGGCTCTAAAGTTTTTTAGCCTTCTTTTTTTCGTCAAGTGAATTTTAACTTTAAAACAGGATCACCGTGGTTGGTCTTTGATTTTCCATCCCTGGAGAGTGGTGCACCATGGTACTGTTCCAGTTCAAATCCATACACCCATTTCTAAAAGTCGCACGGCGCTGTTTCGGCATTTTGGACGGATGTTGCACCTTGCACCGCAGATGTTGCACCATGCGAATATCGATTCTTCGAACGGCCATAACTGTTGGCTCGTTTAGAGTTACGGGAGCCATAACCAGTCAAAACGAAGCTCTCTGTGAGTCCTACGGCTTTGACCGCTTTCAGCCGTTAATGGATTGTTTCATACCCAAAATAGGCTATCCCAACCTCAATCGAGGCTCTGAAGTTTTTTAGCCTTCTTTTTTTACGTCAAGTGTATTTTTACGTTAAAACGGGATCACCGTGGCTGGTCTTCGATTTACCATCACTGGGGAGTGGTGCACCATGGTACTATTCCATTTCAAATCCATGCACCCATTTCTAAAAGTCGCACTGCGCTATTTCGGACGGATGTGCACCTTGCACAGCAGATGTTGCAGCCTACAGATATCGATTCTTTGGGCGGCCATTACAGTTGGCTTGTTTAGAGTTACGGTAGCCATAACCAGTCAAAACGAAGCTCTCTGTGAGTTCTATGGTTTTGACAATTTTTAGCCATCAATGGATTGTTTCATATCCAAAAAAGGCTATCCGAACCTCAATCGGGGCTCTGAAGATTTTTGCCTTCTTTTTTTACGTCAAGTGAATTTTTACGTTAAAACGGGATCACCGTGGCTGGTCTTCGATTTTCCATCCCTAGAGATTGGTGCACCATGGTACTGTTCCATTTCAAATCCATGCACCCATTTCTAAAAGTCGCACGGCCCTGTTTCGGCATTTTGGATGGATGTTGCACCTTGCATCGCAGATGTTGCACCTTGCGGATATCGATTTTACGCACGGCCATAACTGTTGGCTCGTTTAGAGTTACGATAGCCATGACTAGTCAAAACGAAGCTCTCTGTGAGTCCTACGGCTTTTACCGCTTTCAGCCGCCAATAGATTGTTTCATACCCAACAAGGCTATACGAACCTCAATCAGGGATCTGTAGTTTTTTAACCTTCTTTTTTATGTCAAGTATATTTTTACGTTAAAACGGGATCACCGTGGCTGGTCTTCGATTTACCATCCCTGGATAGTGGTGCACCATGGTACTGTTCCATTTCAAATCCATGCATCCATTTCTAAAAGTCGCACGGCGCTGTTTCGGCATTTTTGATAGATGTTGCACCTTGCACCGCAGATGTTGCACCCTGCGGATATCGATTCTTTGGACGACCATAACTGTTGGCTCGTTTAGAGTTACGGGAGCCATAACCAGTCAAAACGAGGCTCTCTGTGAATTCTACGGCTTTGACTGCTTTCAGCCGTCAATGGATTGTTTGATACCCAAAAAAGGCTATCTGAACCTCAATCGGGGCTATGAATTTTTTAGCCTTCTTTTTTTCGTCAAGTGAATTTTTACGTTAAAATGGGATCACCGTGGCTGGTCTTCGATTTATCATCCCTAGAGAGTGGTGCACCATGGTACTGTTCCATTTCAAATCCATGCACCCATTTCTAAAAGTCGCATGGCGCTGTTTCGGCATTTTGGACGGATGTTGCACCTTGCACCGTAGTTGTTGCACCCTGAGTATATTGATTCATCGGACGGTCATAACTGTTGGCTCGTTTAGAGTTACGGGAGCCATAACCAGTCAAAACTAAGCTCTCTGTGAGTTCTACGGCTTTGACCGCTTTCAGCCGTCAATGGATTGTTTCATACCCAAAAAGGATATCCGAACCTCAATCGGGGATTTGAAGTTTATTAGCCTTCTTGTTTTCGTCAAGTGAATTTTTACATTAAAACGGGATCATCGCGGCTGGTCTTCGATTTACCATCCCTAGAGAGTGGTGCGCCATGGTATTGTTTCATTTCAAATCCATGCACCCATTTCTAAAAGTCGCGCGACCCTGTTTCGACATTTTGGACGGATGTTGCACCTTGCACCGTAGATGTTGCACCATACGGATATCGATTCTTCGGACGGCCATAACTGTTGGCTCGTTTAGAGTTACGAGAGCCATAACAAGTCAAAACGAAGCTCTCTGTGAGTTCTACGGCTTTGACCGCTTTCATCCGTCAATGGACTGTTTCATACCCAAAAAAGGCTATCCGAACCTCAATCAGGACTTTGAAGTTTTTTAGCCTTCTTTTTTTCGTCAAGTGAATTTTTACGTTAAATCGGGATCACCGCGGCTGGTCTTCGATTTACCATCCCTGGAGAGTGCTACACCATGGTAGCGTTCTATTTCAAATCTATGCACCCATTTCGAAAAGTCACACGGCGCTGTTTCGGCATTTTGGACAGATGTTGCACCTTGCACTGCAGATGTTGCACCATGCGTATATCGATTCTTCGGACGGCCATAACTGTTGGCTCGTTTAGATTTATGGGAGCCATAACCAGTCAAAAAGAAGCTCTTTGTGAGTTCTACGGCTTTGACCGCTTTCAGCCGTAAATGGATTATTTCATACCCAAAAAAGGTTATCCGAACTTCAATCGGGGCTCTGAAGTTTTATAGCCTTCTTTTTTTCGTCATGTGAATTTTTAGCTTAAAATGGGATCACCGTGGCTGGTCTTCGATTTACCATCCCTGGAGAGTGGTGCACCATGGTACTGTTCTATTTCAAATCCATGCACGCATTTCTAAAAGTCACACGACCCTGTTTTGGCATTTTGGACGGATTTTGCACCTTGCACCATAGATGTTGCATCCTACAGATATCGATTCTTCGAACGACCATAACTGTTGGCTCGTTTAGAGTTACGGGAGCCATAACCAGTCAAAATGAAGCTCTCTGTGAGTTCTACGGCTTTGATCGCTTTCAGCCGTCAATGGATTGTTTCATACCCAAAAAAGGCTATCCAAATCTTAATCGAGGCTCTGAAGTTTTTTAGCCTTCTTTTTTTACGTCAAGTGAATTTTTACGTTAAATCGGGTCACCGTGGCGGGTCTTCGATTTACCATCCCTGTCGAGTGGTGCACCATTGTACTGTTGCATTTCAAATCCATGCACGCATTTCTAAAAGTCGCACGGCGCTGTTTCGGCATTTTGGACGGATGTTCCAACTTGCACCGCAGATGTTGCACCCTGCGGATATCGATTCTTCGGACGGCCATAACTATTGGCTCGTTTAGAGTTACAGGAGCCATAACCAGTCAAAACGAAGCTCTCTGTGAGTTCTACAGCTTTGACCGCTTTCAGCCATCAATGGATTGTCTGATACCCAAAAAAGGCTATCCGAACCTCAATCGGGGCTTTGACGTTTTTTAGCCTTCTTTTTTTACGTCAGGTGAATTTTTACGTTAAAACGGGATCACCGTGGCTGATCTTGGTTGCCATCCCTCGAGAGTGGTGCACCATGGTACTGTTCCATTTCAAATCCATGCACCCATTTCTAAAAGTCGCACGGCGCTGTTTCGGCATTTTTGATGGATGTTGCACCTTGCACCGCAGATGTTGCACCCTGCGGATATCGATTCTTCGGACGGCCATAACTATTGGCTCGTTTAGAGTTACAGGAGCCATAACCAGTCAAAACGAAGCTCTCTGTGAGTTCTACAGCTTTGACCGCTTTCAGCCGTCAATGGATTGTTTCATACCCAAAAAAGGCTATCCGAACCTCAATCGGGGCTCTGAAGTTTTTTATCCTTCTTTTTTTCGTCAAGTGAATTTTTACGTTAAAATGGGATCACCGCGGCTGGTCTTCGATTTACAATCCCTGGAGAGTTCTACACCATGGTACTGTTCCATTTCAAATCCATGCACCCATTTCTAAAAGTCGCACGGCACTGTTTCGGCATTTTGGACGGATGTTGAATCTTGCACCGCAGATGTTGCACCCGGCGGATATCGATTCTTCGGACGGCCATAACTGTTGGCTCGTTTAGATTTACAGGAGCCATAACCAGTCAAAACGAAGCTCTCTATGAGTTCTACGGCTTTGACCGCTTTCAGCCATAAATGGATTGATTCATACCCAAAAAAGGCTATCCGAACCTCAATCGGGGCTCTGAACTTTTTTAGCCTTCTTTTTTTCGCCAAGTGAATTTTTACGTTAAAACGGGAACACCGCGGCTGGTCTTCGATTTACCATCCCTGGAGAGTGTGCACCATGGTACTGTTCCATTTAAAACCATGCACCCATTTCTAAAAGTCGTGCGGTGCTGTTTCGGCATTTTGGACGGATGTTGCACCTTGCACCGCAGATGTTGCACCCTACGGATATCGATTCTTCGGACGGCCATAACTGTTGGCTCGTTTAGAGTTACGGGAGCCCTAACCAGTCAAAATGAAGCCCTCTTTGAATTCTACGGCTTTGACCACTTTCAGTCGTCAATGAATTGTTTCATACCCATAAAAAGTATATCCGAACCTCAATCGGGGATCTGAAGTTTTTTAGCCTTCTTTTTTTCGTCAAGTGGATTTTTACGTTAAAACGGGATCACCGTGGCAGGTCTTCGATTTACCATCCCTGGAGAGTGGTGCACCATGGTACTGTTCCATTTCAAATCCATGCACCCATTTCTAAAAGTCGCACGGCGCTGTTTCGGCATTTTGGATGGATGGTGCACCTTGCATCGCAGATGTTGCACCCTGCGGATATCGATTATTCAGACGGCCATAACTGTTGGCTCATTTAGAGTTATGGGAGCCATAACCAGTCAAAATGAAGCTCTCTGTGAGTTCTATGGCTTTGACCACTTTTAGTCGTCAATGGATTGTGCCATACCCAAAAAAGGCTATCCAAACGTCAATCGGGGCTCTGAAGTTTTTTTGCCTTCTTTTTTACGTCAAGTGAATTTTTACGTTAAAACGGGATCACCGTGGCTGGTCTTCGATTTACCATCCCTGGAGAGTGGTGCACCATGGTTCTATTTCATTTCAAATCCATGCACCCATTTCTAAAAGTCGCACGGTGCGGTTTCAACATTTTTGACGGATGTTGCACCTTGCACCGTAGATGTTGCACCCTGCGGATATCGATTCTTCGGACGGCCATAACTGTTGGCTCGTTTAGAGTTACGGGAGCCATAACTAGTCAAAATGAAGCTCTCTGTGAGTTCTACGGCTTTGACCACTTTCAGCCGTCAATTTATTGTTTCATACCCAAAAAAGGCTATCCGAACCTCAATCGGGGCTCTGAAGTTTTTTAGCCTTCTTTTTTTACGTCAAGTGAATTTTTACGTTAAAACGGGATCACCGCAGCTGGTCTTCGATTTACCATCCCAAGAGAGTGGTGCACCATGGTACTGTTCCATTTCAAATCCATGCACCCATTTCTAAAAGTCGCACGACGCTGTTTCGACACTTTAGACGGATGTTGCACCTTGCACCGCAGATGTTGCACTCTATGAATATCAATTCTTTGGACGGCCATTACTGTTGGCTCGTTTAGAGTTACAGGAGCCATAACCAGTTAAAACGAAGCTCTCTATGAGTTCTACATCTTTGACCGCTTTCAGCCATCAATGGATTGTTTCATACCCAAAAAAGGCTATCCGAACCTCAATCGGGAATCTGAAGTTTTTTAGCCTTCTTTTTTTTCGTCAAGTGAATTTTTACGTTAAAATGGGATCACCGCGGCTGGACTTCGATTTACCATCCCTGGAGAGTGCTGCACCATGGTACTGTTCCATTTCAAATCCATGCACCCATTTCTAAAAGTCGCACGGCACTGTTTCGGCATTTTGGACGGATGTTGCACCTTGCACCGCAGATGTTGCACCCTGCGGATATCGATTCTTCGGACGGCCATAACTGTTGGCTCGTTTAGATTTACAGGAGCCATAACCAGTCAAAACAAAGCTCTTTGTGAGTTCTATGGCTTTGACCGCTTTCAGCCATAAATGGATTGTTTCATACCCAAAAAATGCTATCCGAACCTCAATCGAGACTCTGAAGTTTTTTAGCCTTCTTTTTTACGTCAAGTGAATTTTTACGTTAAAACGGGATCACCGTGGCTGGTCTTCGATTTACCATCCCTCGAGAGTGGTTTACCATGGCACTGTTCCATTTCAAATCCGTGCACCAATTTCCAAAAGTCGCACGGCGCTGTTTCGGCATTTTGGACGGATGTTGCACCTTGCACCGCAGATGTTGCACCCTGCAGATATCGATTCTTCGGACGACCATAACGGTTGGCTCCTTTAGAGTTACGAGAGCCATAACTAGTCAAAAGGAAGCTCTCTGTGAGTTCTATGGCTTTGACCGCTTTCAGTCGTCAATGGATTGTTTCATACCCAAAAAAGTCTATCCGAACCTCAATCGGGGCTCTGAAGTTTTTCAGCCTTCTTTTTTTCGTCAAGTGAATTTTTACATTAAAATGGGATCACCGTGACAGGTCTTCGATTTACCATCCCTGGAGAGTAGTGCACAATGGTACTGTTCCATTTCAAATCCATGCACCCATTTCTAAAAGTCGCACGGCGCTGTTTCGGCATTTTGGATATATGTTGCACCTTGCAAGGCAGATGTTGCACCCTGCGGATATCGATTCTTCGGACGGCCAAAACTGTTGGCTCGTTTAGAGTTACGGGAGCCATAACCAGTCAAAATGAAGCTCTCTATGAGTTCTACGGCTTTGACCGCTTTCAGTCGTCTATGGATTGTGTCATACCCAACAAAGGCTATCTGAACCTCAATCGGGGCTCTGAAGTTTTTTAGCCTTCTTTTTTTCGTCAAGTGAATTTTTACGTTAAAATGGTATCACCGTGGCAGGTCTTCGATTTACCATCCTTGGAGAGTGGTGCACCATGGTATTGTTCCATTTCAAATCCATGCACCCATTTCTAGAAGTCGCACGACGCTGTTTCGGCATTTTGGACGGATGTGGCACCTTGCACCGCAGATGTTGCACTCTACGGATATCGATTCTTCGGACGGCCATAACTGTTGGCTTGTTTAGAGTTACGGGAGCCATAACTAGCCAAAACGAAGCTCTCTGTGAGTTCTGCGACTTTAACTGCTTTCAGCCGTCAATGGATTATTTCATACCCAAAAAAGGCTATCCGAACCTCAATCGGGGCTTTGAAATTTTTTAGCCTTCTTTTTTTACCTCAAGTGAATTTTTACGTTAAAATGGGATCACCATGGCTGGTCTTAGATTTACCACCCTTGGAGAGTGGTGCACCATGGTACTGTTCCATTTCAAATCCATGCACCCATTTCTAAAAGTCGCACGGCGCTGTTTCGGCATTTTGGATGGATGTTGCACCTTGCACCACAGATGTTGCACCCTGCGGATAACGATTCTTCGGACGGTCATAACTGTTGGATCGTTAAGAGTTACGGGAGCCATAACCATTCAAAACGAAGCTCTCTTTGAGTTGTACGGCTTTGACCGCTTTCAGCCGTCAATGGTTTGTTTCATACCCAAAAAAGGCTATCCGAACCTCGATCGGGGCTCTAAAGTAGCCTTCTTTTTTTCGTCAAGTGAATTTTTACGTTAAAATGGGATCACCGCGGCTGGTCTTCGATTTACCATCCCTAGAGAGTGGTGCACCATGGTACTGTTCCATTTCAAATCCCTGCACCCATTTCTAAAAATGGCTATCCGAACATCAATCGGGGCTATGATGTTTTTTAGCCTTCTTTTTTTCGTTAGGAGTATTTTTACGTTAAAACGGGATCACCGTGGCTGGTCTTCGATTTACCATCCCTGGAGAGTGGTGCACCATGGTACTGTTCCATTTCAAATCCATCCACCCATTTCTAAAAGTCGCACGACGCTGTTTCGGCATTTTGGATGGATGTTGCACCTTGCACCGCAGATGTTGCACCTTGCGGATATCGATTCTTCGGACGGCCATAACTTTTGGCTCGTTTAGATTTACGGGAGCCATAACTAGTCAAAACGAAGCTCTCTGTGAGTTCTATTGCTTTGAATGCTTTCAACCGTCAATGGATTATTTCATACCCAAAAAAGGCTATCTGAACCTCAATCGGGGCTCTGAAGTTTTTTAGCCTTCTTTTTTTACGTCAAGTGAATTTTTACGTTAAAACGGGATCACCGTGGCTGGTCTTCGATTTACCTTCCCTGGAGAGTGGTGCACCATGGTACTGTTCCATTTCAAATCCATGCACCCATTTCTAAAAGTCGCACGGCGCTGTTTCGGCATTTTGGACGGATGTTGCACCTTGCACCGCAGATGTTGCACCCTGCAGATATCGATTCTTCGGACGGCATAACTTTTGGCTCGTTTAGAGTTACGGGAGCCATAACCAGTCAAAACGAAGTTCTCTGTGAGTTCTATTGCTTTGACCGCTTTCAACCGTCAATGGATTGTTTCGTACCCAAAAAAGGCTTTTCGAACCTCAATCAGGGCTCTGAAGTTTTTTAGCCTTCTTTTTTTACGTCAAGTGAATTTTTACGTTAAAACGAGATCACTGTGGCTGGTCTTCGATTTACCATCCCTGGAGAGTGGTGCACCATGGTACGGTTCCATTTCAAATCCATGCACCCATTTCTAAAAGTCGCACGCCGCTGTTTCGGCATTTTGGACGGATGTTGCACCTTGCACCGCAGATGTTGCACCCTACAGATATCGATTCTTCGGACGGCCATAAATGTTGGCTCGTTTAGAGTTACGGGAGCCATAACCAGTCAGAACGAAGCTCTTTGTGAGTTCTATTGCTTTGACCGCTTTCAACCGTCAATGGATTGTTTCATACCCAAAAAAGGCTATCTGAACCTCAATCGGGGCTCTGAAGTTTTTTAGCCTTCTTTTTTTACGTCAAGTGAATTTTTACGTTAAAACGGGATCACCGTGGCTGGTCTTCGATTTACCATCCCTGGAGAGTGGTGAACCATGGTACTGTTCCATTTCAAATCCATGCACCCATTTCTAAAAGTCGCACGACGCTGTTTCGGCATTTTGGACGGATGTTGCACCTTGCACCGCAGATGTTGCACCCTGCGGATATCGATTCTTCGGATGGCCATAACTTTTGGCTCGTTTAGAGTTACGGGAGCCATAACCAGTCAAAACGAAGCACTCTGTGAGTTCTATTGCTTTGACCCCTTTCAATTATCAATGGATTGTTTCATACCCAAAAAAGGCTATCCGAACCTCAATCAAGGCTTTGAAGTTTTTTAGCCTTCTTTTTTTACGTCAAGTGAATTTTTACGTTAAAATGGGATCACCGTGGCTTGTCTTCGATTTACCATCCCTGGAGAGTGGTGCACCATGGTATTGTTCCATTTCAAATCCTTGCACCCATTTCTAAAAGTCGCACGGCGCTGTTTCGACATTTTGGACGGATGTTGCACCTTGCACCGCAGATGTTGCACCCTGCGGATATCGATTCTCTAGACGGCCATAACTGTTGGCTTGTTTAGAGTAACGGGAGCCATAACTAGTTAAAACGAAGCTCTCTCTGAGTTCTACGGCTTTGACCGCTGTTTGTACTAAAAATGGGCACAACACTCTTCAGAAGTTTTTGAAGAGATAAAAATGGAGAAATTAAATGAAAAAAAGGATTATCTAACAAAAACTCCAAAAACAGATATGTAAATAATAAAAACGCACAGAAACACAGGAATTTAGAGTGGTTCGGCGTATTGCTTACGTCCACTATGAAATTAATCACTTTATTGATGTTTATTTGATGATTACAATTGATTGCAGCGGATTACAGCGAATTAAAGCTGTGAAATTCGAGTACAACAACAGTAATGGAGTATGGAATCGAATCCGGCAGATTCTGGGCGTTGGAGCATCAAAAGAAAGATGCTTTTTCTATAGGCTTTGGGTTCTATTTATAGGCTCTCCATGCAAATATCTCACTCAAATCTCGGGAGACTTCTCCTGGCACATGAGTGGGCCCACGCGACCAAGCCCATGAAGTTTCGACTTGATTCGTGATCGATACGAACGGATTTCGTATCGATCAAGGTTTCGTCCAATGAAGTCGAAACTTGGTGTGAACATTCTTTAGCATGCACGTAAGCTTCTGTGAAAATTTCATAGCATTTGGACTTATGGATCTTGAGTTATGATCGATACGAGTTGTAGCTTTTCGATAGGCTGTACTATTCGAATCGATCAATTCAAATCGATCCCTTCGAATCGATGGTTGCACGTGATCAGGTGGTGACGTGGCGAGCACTCTTCGGATCGATCCACCTTCTCGCCGAGTTGACCGAGTCGCCCCTCGAACTTCGCCTCGTTCGTATCGCTGGCCGTTGCATAGCTCGAATCGATGGGGATGGTCTAGTTCGCATCGATGAAAGTGGTGTAGTTCACATCGATTAAGGTGGCTTTGTTCGTAACCATCGATCCAGCTCTTATTCGTATCGATCAAAGTTGCTTCGACTTGATGGATACGAACAAGCAATATTGTAATGGATTCGAATAGATGGCGACGCTGCTTGGCTTGATGGATACGAATAATGAATGTTTTATGGATACGAACTACGGTCACCTGATGGATACGAACTAGAGTAAACTGATGGATACGAACAGCGTGAGTCGATGGATTCGAACAAGTCTCTCCTGATGGATTCGAATAAAGGTTCGTCGATGGATGCGAACCTGATTGATTTGAACCGTGGCCTATTGATGGATACAAAATTGAGGCTCGATGATGGATACGAAATGGGGACATTCCCTTCAATTTGCATCGATCATAACTTGAACATACGAACTCAGATTGACTTGAAATTTTGAACGATGGCTTTATGGCTTCGCTCGTCGTGTCCTGTCAATTGTAGCTTGATCCGGACTCGGACAAAATTCGTCGATATCCATGGTGAACCTGTGCGTACTCAATTTTCGGGATGAGCGATCCTCAGTTTTCAGTCAGTTCCTTGGTGTCACGGCCTTGCTAAAAGGCGGGATAACACTTGCCCCCCAAAACATGCCTTGCGGTAGGAAGGTGTGTTTTGTAATGCCATAAGCTAGATGTTCGTATCCTGTTAATATCCTGCAAAGAGATTGGTAGTCTTTCTTAACTGTGAATGACGATCGTTCGGGATCGTATATCATTCGGGGTAGCATGTGACCGTTCGTGGTCGAACGTCGTTAGCGGCGAATGGTGACCGTTCGCGGTCGGGTGCCGTTCGTGGCGAATTGTGACCGTTCGCGGTCGGGTGCCGTTCGTGGCGAATTGTGACCGTTCGCGGTCGGGTGCCGTTCATGGCGAATTGTATGTGCCCGGGGGGGGCTTAGTATCATTAATGTCAGATTTCACGTTTGAGTGAGTTTCTGAACTGTTTGTTACGACGGTTTATCACCATCTCAGAGCATGCCTAAGGACCGTTCGTGACCCCGTGCATGTGTAAGTGGCTTAGCCATTATGGAATCACAAATAGCAGATTCACATTCAAAATGAGTCTTTCAACAGAAATGTCCAATAAAATCAAATCCAAACATAAGAAACGGGAAAACAAAAGAAAATCAGGGACGTCAAATTGCAAACACCTACATTGATGCGATTTATAGTCGTATCAGAGCATGCCTGAGGATCGTTCGCGGTCATGTACATGTGTAAATGACTTAATCGCGTTGTTCTGAAGTTTGCCACTTATTCGTCATTATTCCAATTAATTGATGACAAGCTGATGCCCCGATCCCGAGTTATTCCCAGTTGATGCAGGTGGTGGCCGCTCTCGTTCGACCACGGTTGTTCTCCTTCTCACATATTGCGATAGCAGACCATTCCGGACATGCCCCTCAACTTCATCCTTCAAGTGCCTGCAATCATTTGTGCTATGACCATTCAGCTCGTGGAATAAGCAATACTTGTCTGACCTTCTCTCATTGCTGGTCGGATCCTTCCTCGTTGGCTTTCAATAAGGAATCTACCCCCTGGTATCTAGGTAGATTCGCTCCAAAGTCTCATTTAGCTCCATATAAGAGGTGAATCTCGATTCCTTTCGTGGTCGTGTTGTTCCATCGTTTTTGTTTGATCCGGATTCGGACAAAATTCGTCGATATCCATAGTGAGCCTGCGCATAACCAATCTCCAAGACGAACCATCATTGGTTTCTAGTCAAGTTCTTGGTGTCACGGCCTTTCCAAAAGGCGGGATAACATTTGCCCCCCCAAAGTACGTCTTGTGGAAACACGACGTGCTTTGAAAAGCTGCAACCTTTACTTTGATCAATTATCGCCTTTTTGTTGAAAGTTGTAATCTTTGACTAGTTTCCTTGGTAATGTGAACTGTTGATTGTGGTTTGATTATGATTAGCTGTTTGTCGTTGTAATCGTTATCAGATGAGTATCCAATTCCTATGGATGTTGAAAATTGAATAATAGTCCGACATATATGCATATATGTTAATCTGACTCTCGTTAACGTTGCATGTTCATGAGTCGTCGTCAGTTTATCTCGTATCAAATCCCGTATCGATCCTCTCCTGAACCGTTGTGAAATTCGAGTTACAACAACGATTGATGGTTGTTTTTGAATGTTCCTTCGTGTCGGTCCTCTCCTGAATCGATGTAAAAGGTTGAAACATTGTCTTTGCATCGATATACATCGCATTGATGGATACGAAATGAACAGTTCACATCGGTAGATATGAACTTCGATGGATACGAAACGATCGTTCATATTGATAGTTACGAACTTCGGTGGACTCCATTGCAATGGTCTTCATTTTTGAATCAATGTGGGTCACAAAGATGGATACGAAATATGCGTTCTTATCGATAAATATTGGCCTCCGGAAGCTGTGATTTATTGGATTCGAACTGCATAGTTCATATCGTTGCACTGGGGATGAAGTTGAAAATGATCGATACGAACAATGGCTTCGTATCGATGGATTTAGGTGACTCAGAAAAGCCTCCATTGGCAATTTCGTTTCGATAAAGGCTCGAGTTGATGGATTCGAATAGCTCGTTCGAATCGATTCTGTGGTGACACATTGTAACCGGTCGAGTTTATCGGGAGGAGAATCATTTCTCCCTTTAACACTCGAGTCCATATAAATACTTTTTGGACTTAGAAACTTTTTCATCGTTTGCCACTTTTGCACTCTACTTTCGTATCACTCCAGAGACTTGGAAAAAGAAAACCGGTTGCCTTCGAATCGAACCAAACTTTCAATTATTCGAATCAACTGTTAGATTTAGGTAATCCACTAAACGAATCCACCGCGTAAACGATGAGACTCGATCTTTAACGTCAAATTACCCAGAGTCGTGGTCAATCCCCACGTAGTTGATTTTGGATTTGGATTTGAGTGAGGTTGAGGAAGTTCATGGCGTTTATGCCATTTGGGGAAGAAGAAGCGAGGAGGGAGTCGAAATGAATACTGTAGCATGTCGTAGTGGTTCGCATCGATCTGAGAATGTAGAAACTGGTATCGATCTGGGAGCAATAGAAATTCGTGTCGATCTGAATACGATGGATGAAGAGGAACGACTTTGTATTGATCGAGATTGGTAAGATTTTGTATCGATCTGATCGATATGAAATCCTAACCAGCGATCGATACAAAGTACTTAGTGGTGATCGATACGAAATGTATTGATTCGATCCGATCGATACGAAAGTACCTAGTGGCGATCGATACGAAATGTATTGATTCGATCTGATCGATACGAATTTCTATCTTGGCGATCGATACGAACTGCAACTAGAACAATCGATACGAATCAGACCTCTGGTGACCGATTCATGTCTTGACCGCGATGGATACGAATACTCTCGAATAATCAGACACTTAACTCCGGCAAGCTTCAATCTGGCATAATTGGACTTAGTCGTTGAACTACATATTTGACTATCCTTCGAAGCTCGTCGATGGAACTGTAACTTAATAAAATTATAACAAACTTTAACTTGGATTGGTCGCTAGCATCTGGATAGCACGGTTGCGACGGTCAGCGATGACGGTCACTCCCGTTGAATTTTGAAGTCTTATCGTTTACATGCCTTTTTTAACTCTATAGAATTTTTCCCAAGTAATATACAGCACTACACCACACAACACATTCACACACTTCACACTGGGGGATGCACGGGCTTATTATCGTCTAATGATGGTTTCTCATAGGCTAGTTAGTAATGAAATCTTCAAGCTCACAGCAACAGGAAGCTCAGAGTTTAATTCCTCCAATAATCGAGATACCGGCCATCGAGGCCGAAGTCATAGATCCAGCTCCGGATGAGTTTCCAGGTGCCAGGTTCCTTTGCAGTCCATAAGACTGTGTGCCGTCCGGCATCTCTGAAGATATGTTGGAACGGATTTGCTTAAGACATGGCTTGTCGCTTGACGACGTATTACTGCCAGGGCCAGATGATAGACTGCATGCTCCCCCGGAGGGGTTTACTGCTTTCAATCGTCATGCTTGCACATCGGGGACGCTTCCTCCATTTAATCAGTATATAAGGGAAATGTTGTCATTCCTTGGAATCGCTCCATCCCAGCTACACCCCAACGGATACGCCTTGTTGAATAGCACTTTCATTGTTTTTATGGAAATTCTCTTTCGACCACCAAAGCCGATCGAGATTAGATATCTCTTCAATATTAAGAGCCATGGAGATAGCCCTTCTTTCACATTCTTGGAAGCGGTTAGGAACTGCCAAATAGTAACGGGGTCCTGGGGAAGGCTGGGTTACTTTAAAACATAATGGTTCTACGTTCGATGCCCCCTGGATTCGCTAGGAGATGGTTGGATAGACGTAAGCGTTGTAGTCTTTCTCATGAATTATCGAGATAATAATAATCGTTCTTCAAACTAACATACTTCTCTTCTTTTACAGCCGCAATCTCACGACCTGAAGGTAGGTATTTCAGAGAGTTAGTTCGGATCCTCCAAGCAATTCCGGGTGAAGAGAGGAACATTGACTCGGTTCTAACCGACAAAAACTTGAGAATTGTCGGGCTGATCGAACGGAAGCAAAGCATAAGGCTGGAAGGAACACTTAGAGCGGCCTCGAAGAAGCGGGTGAAACGCAAAGCGCCCGGTGTCGTGATAACGGAAGGGGTTGATCCGAAGAGAACACACACTGATGATGAACTTATAGATGGGCCTTCTGGCAGTTTTCAGGACTCCGAAGGAAGGAGAAAAGGCAAGGAAGTTGCTCATAAGCATTCTAAATCCATGAGATTGAAATATGTGGTTGTGTCTTTGCATGTTCCTGGAATTAGAATTTTGGAGGCTCCTCCCCTGCATGTAGAGAATCCTTTTGAAGGGCTTGCTGATATTCCGATTTCGGATTATGTGTCGTTTCAACGCGACACCGGGATGGAGGAGCTTGACAGTACTCTTGATCTGAGCGAGTCACTTGCTATGAGTGCGGCCGGCATTTCTGGTTGGTCGGGGGGTTGCACATACATACACTTCACCGCACTACATGATTCATAATCGTAAATCATCCAATCCAAGAGATCACTTACTTTTCTTTCGTTTCTCACTTTCAGGCACGATGTCCGGGAGAGGATCAATGCTTAGGAGCCTTCGCTCGGCTCGAAGGTCTTTTTTTATTATATGCCCCACAAGAGAGACTCGGATAGAGACCGCAATCGCGGGTACTCTAATCAAGAGAGGTACGAGCGGGATAGGGACAAAAACTATAAACACCGATCTAGGTCCTGCTCTCCACCTCTTAGAATTCCATCTCCACCTCCTGTCCAGACTTCATTTCCACCAGAGCCTCTGCGACACAGACCATCTTCTCACTCCTCTAGGCCCGAAACTCATCACCAGCGAGTTGAAATCGTGGCCCCCATAATTGCAGAGCAGGCCATAACTGAGCCCACGGAGGAAGGTGCAATAAAGATTTCCTAAATTAAGAAAGATTTCCCAAAGATTTTCTTCGACGGCTACATCTTCCCCCCTCACTTGAAGAGAATTCCTTCGGAGGCTGAAAATACGATGCATGACTACATTCATGACATTTATGCCCAATATAGGGAGTGGGTGAAGGCTGTAGAGAAAGCTTCCAAGGTGGCCTTTGAGCGAGCTTAAGCGATTGAGAAGATGGAGTCCGAACTTGCTCAAAAGGACCGAATCATCCAGGTGCTCAATACCGAGGCCGAGTCTTCTCGAAAATTTGAAATTGAGGCCACCAAAAAAGCTGACGAAGCGAATGTGGCGATGGAGAGATTGAGGCAGACTCATGTTGCCTTGGTGGAGGAGATGGGCCACCAAAATACTACGATCACTGCCGAACGGGATGCAGCGGTTAAGGAAATCAACGAGCTTAAAGCCAAATTTGCTGACATTGACAAGGAAAGGGATGATGCGAACAGCGCAACCCAAGAGGCGTGTGAACAGGCTGTTTTTCTCCGGGGTGAACGGGATGCGGCCGTGGTCAAGGTCCACGAGGCGGAGAATAAGGTTGAGGAGGAGGTGAAATCGGCTGAGTCCAGGCTAGAAGCCGACATTGAAGATCTTCTCGATGTTTATAACACTAACGTGCTGAGTCACAGGGGTCTAGCCTGGCTCGATGATTACCCGGCACATTTATACAACGCTTGGGGCCGATTGGTTGAAGAGGAGAAGGCGGTGCATCTGGGTGAGTCTATTGATGAGTTTGAGCTCGAGAATCGTCTGCTGAATGAAGATGAAAGGAAGATTCTCCATGAGTCAATGATTTCTTATGAGAAGGAGAGACTCGGCACCCAGCACTTGGAAGTAGGAGAAGGCTCTGGGGTTGAACACCACGATGCAAGTCTTGAAATTCCAGCTTCAACCCAGCTTGAACCCTTGCCTGCGGTCGATCCCCAAGCTGTTCCTGCATACAATCCGGATCGGCCGCAAATGTATCCGGCTACAGAGAAAGTTGCTGAAGCCGTTCAGCCGTCTACAAGCCAAACTGAGGAAGGTATTCTAAACATTCCACATTTCTGTCTTAAGTCGGAATCGTCACTCGAATTAATTTCTAACAGTTCTCTTATTTTTTGTCCAGTGATCGATGCTGCACTGGTCGCGCCTACTATCACTCAAGAATCACATCACATGCAAGAGGCTATCGTTACCGAAGCGACCACTGTAACTACAACTGCCCCACTTGACGAAATGCAGGGAAGCACGCTTTTTTTCGACGAGCAAATGATGGAGGAACTCCGTGGTCGTCATAGTGATCCTTTTGCGGACCTGCCATTTGTTATGGGCGGAGTTGCCCCTGCTTCAGGCTTTTTGATGCCAACTACTAATGCTTCCAGCGAGGCCCGTGCGATTAATGAAGAGGAAATAATGGCTTAAATCGATGCTGAAATGGGAGCAGCGGCTCATGGTGGCAGTTTTGGAGGTGGGATGGCGGCACCTGGTCCAACTCCGCTCAGAATGATATCTCCTGGTGATACAATTTTCGACACTAGTGTGCCCATTCCACCTTCTACACTTGATCTTGTTCCTCCAACTCCGCCCGTAGGAAGCATCCCTATTCATTCGAGCTTGGAGGAGGATGTCGAGATCATTCCCCCGCCCGGAGACCGACCACCGAAAAGTAAAGGCTCAAAGAGGAAAGGTAGTGGCGGCTCCAGCGGGTCTACACCGAAAAGGAAGCCGAGGAAGAAAAAAGAGTAGACATGCTTCCTCGGTTTATTTTGACTTTCATTTTGTTGGCCGTGTATAGATGCGGATTCGGCCCCTGCTAGTAGGAATTTTTTTTGGAACAAACTTGTACATGAATTTATTTCACAAATAGTAGAAATGAAACTCTTCTTTTTTGGCATATTCTCAGTTATTGGGTATTTACTTTAAGTGTTTCAATGTCTGAAGTGCACTTGTGAAGTTTCAGCTTCAGAGTCAAGTTTGTTTTTATGCGCCAGGTCTGAAGACTGTGGACACGATTCATGACTAGGAAGTGAGTTGAATTTTGATGTCGCGCTGCTTCAGTCAATGGTCGACACTTAAGTTCTGCCCCCCAGTCTTGGGGGTGAGTTGTAGAACATCGTTCAGCGATTGCTTCTCACTTATAACATGTTGAGTCTAGTGCCACTAAACGGATGTCTGAGACAAGCAGAGATTGAGCGGTTTATCCACACTTGTTTGATTATCGATGATCATATCCGCACTCCGGGGATTCTCATTTGTTTTCTGGCGGTTGGTCACGCCGGCTTAAGTTTTAATTGTATGTCCACGCTTTGGGGACTCGGAATCGACATTTATACTCAGACTCGCACTCTGGGAGTTCGGAGTTGGTATTTATACTCCAATTCGCGCTCTGGGAATTTGGAGTTGATGTTTATACTCCGTTTCGCACTCTGGGACTCCGAAGTTGGCGTTTATACTCCAATTCGCACTCTGGGAATTTGGAGTTAATGATTATACTCCGACTCGCACTCTGGGAGTTCGGAGTTGGTAAACAGATGGTCAGTCACATCTGCTGCATGTTTTTGGATTTCGCTCGAACTCTGGGAACGAAAGGTGTATCGGGATCGTGGATGGTCGGATCACATCCACCCTGAGTTAACAAGTGAGGTCGTTAGATGGACGGGTCCACCATCCTCAAACTTGGTTCAGATACGGATGAAGTCGTTGGGTGGACGAATCCACCCTCTTCGTAGACGTATTTGTAAATTTATACTCCAGTCCGCACTTTGGGAATCTGGAGTTAAGTGAAGGATTGTCGTGTATCAATCCTTTTTTGACTTTGGTGTGATGGCTTGTCCCCGAGCATGAGTTTCACTTAGCGGTGACCAGTTGCATCACAGTCACTCCCTATTTTAATAAATCCCACCGTATGGTGAAACTTAGCTCTCCATGCATGGTGATGTTCATATGAAGTATTTCAAGTAAATCACAGCTCTGGCTCGAAGAGATTGCATTTTATTGCTGAAATAAGAAAATATGGCAAAGTCAACTGCCTTATTACAAATTCTAATTTCAAAATGCAGAAAAAAATTGCAAATGGAAAATAAACTAAATGAATAAACATAGCCTGTTATGTATAGTAGCGACGAAGACTCTCGCTGTTCCAGGCTTTTGGCAGAGTAAGACCGTCAACGGTCGATAATTTGAATGTGCCATCCCCGAGCCTTCGTTCAATAACATACGGTCCTTCCCATGTTGGCTTCATATGTGAAGGAAATGGATACATTCTTTTCAGGAAAAGATCGCCAAGTTCAAAGGTTCGCGGACGGACTTTGGCGTTGTACAATCGGGCGACTCGACTTCGATATGCGGCTGCTCTCAAATCAGCTTTCTCATGCTTCTCATCTAGTAAATCGAGAGATTCAGCAAGTAATATAGCATTTGTCTTCGGATCATAGTATGTCACACGATGAGAAGGTACTTCTAGTTTGACTGGAATAACAGCTTCTGAACCGTAAAAGAGAGAGAATGGAGTGTGACCGGTCGCGGACTTGTGGGTTGTTCGGTAAGCCCATAAAGCCATAGGAAGTTCATCGAGCCACTTGCCCCCGAACTTTTCCAGTCGTTTTTTCAGAATGGACTTTATAACTTTATTGACTACTTCGACCTGTCTGTTCGCCTGAGGCTGTGCAACTGTAGAGAATTTCTTTTGAATGTGAAACCGTTTGTAGAAATCTTTAAATTCAACACTGTCGAATTGGGTTCCGTTGTCAGTAATAATGGTGTGTGGGAGACCGAATCGACAGATAATGTTACGGACTACAAAGTTGATCACCTTTTTCGTCGTTATGGTAGCAAGAGGTTCAGCTTCAGCCCACTTTGTAAAGCAATCAACTGCGACGATGGCGTATTTCGCACCACCTTTTGCCAGAGGTAGAGTACCAATGATGTCGATGCCCCATATTGCAAACGGCTATGGGCTGACCATTTGTGTTATCTCGGTAGGTGGGGCTCTAGGAATTCGAGCATGCTTTTGACATTTATGACACTTCTTTGCATAATCTGACGCATCGTGATTCACAGTCGGCCAATAATATCTGTATCGAAGTATTTTCTTGGCCAGTGCTTGCCCCCCGTTGTGATCGCCACGTTCTCCCTCGTGTACATCGTGTAATACTCGTTTAATTTCATCGTGAGCGATACACCGGAGTAAAGGAACAGGGTACCCTCTTCTGTACATGATTCCATTCTGGATGGCGAATCGTGAGGCCTTCTGAAGGACTTGTCTCTTTTCACTCTTGCGTTCCGGCAGGGTTCCGTGCTCAAGGTAATTTCTGAATGGAGTCATCCATGACTCCTTATCGGGAACAGATTCACATACCCAATCTATTTCTGCCCGGTCAATGTGTAATGACCCTGAAATCGGCCTTCGAAAATCGGCACCCGTACTTCCCTTGTACTCAAAATGCCGCAGATTCAAACGTCGAATCTGGTTCACCGGAGCTTATAACACAATTAAGTATAACAACACAGCAGAAGAAAGAAATAAATGATATCATATACAACTCCAATGAATACAATATCCAGAATGATATACAACAATGATATCAATATGATACAACAATATCAGAGATAAATAATGATACAGCGGAAAGCAGAAATGATAACTCCAAATGATCAGTCAGAGAGACTGACTCCAACCACTCCAATCTCAAGCTCGAACCACAAAGAGAAGCAAGTGCAGTTCTGAACTCCAAGGACTGAACCAGCTCCAGATAATCTACTAAACCTGAATATCTGAGAAACCCAACTCTAGACTGCCCGTGTGGAAAATGGTGGGCACCCAGACTTTAGGAAGGGAACAATAAACTCCAGGTCAGTCATGGGACTTGTATGAGCAAACAAAACAGTTTATCTTTAAACAAACACAAAAGGCTTTTAAACATTGAAACCCGCAATGCTTTTGGAAAAATGAAACTACCATAAGGCCTCCCGCCACACACACAATGCAATCGCAGAATTGGAGGAGATTTCTCCTTATGATAGTCAAACATGCTCACTATGCAAACAAAACTCCTTTGATATTATTACTAGTGCATAGTGTGAAAATATTTCGAAAGTATAATATCAATCTTAGCCAGCATACAACATTTCATCGTATGCCTACTATAGCTACCATGTTCAATAACAGGTTACCGCCACATTCCATGGCAGGTTATACAACTAAAAACCGTACAGGGTTCGTATTGTTTCTTTGGATTTCCAACAAATGGTCAGGCAAAGGAACTTCGTTACTGAAATAGAAACGCTTCTGGAAAGACGCCCCGAGAACCTAACCGGATCTCTGCAAACACAAGGCCGACGCTACCTCACGCTGTACAGCTGTAACTAGGTAACTAACACACTGACGCTACCTCACGCTGTACAGCTGTAACTAGGTAACTAACACACGAGCTATGTCATCCCCCGGTCGTCACCGACCTTTATCCGGGATCCCGAAAACCAACAAAGCAAAATCACACAGTAATAAATTACAGTGTCCACACGAGTTAAGTATCTGGGCTCCATACCATGATACCACCCTTTATCCAGAAGGAAATGACATACCCAAGGGGCGCTACCCCTACAAACCTTTGTCGCAACATTCCTGTTTCGACCATTACCGGGTTGTGAGGCTCGACGAAGTCTCGTCCACAAAGCTACGCTTTTTCACAAAGCCACGCTTTTTCACAAAGCCACGCTTTTTCACAAAGCCACGCTTTTTCACAAAGAAACACTTTGATCAAAAATTGATCATCAGCACTTCGTATGCCACATTACCAAATTGGGAATGTATCACTAGTAACCATCAACTACATAACCTCTGAGCTCGTACGTCTTAAAGAAGGGTGTTAAGCTAAGAGAATAAATTCTCCGCCACCAACAGAAATGTATTTGATAGAAACCAGCTTTACATCTCAAAGTGTAATGTCAAACACACATCCATACAAGTCCGTTCCGGGATCGAACAGAACCGAAGGCACTTCCAAAGAAGCCCTTGCAAATCCTGATAATTTCTAATCACGTCCGGACTTCTCATCACTAAGGATGCTAAAATCTCTATACCGGGGATCACCCGATGTAGAGACAATCAATGGTAAACCTTTCGTTTTCGAAAGTATCCGGTTTTCACCACCGGTCTTCAAATGCTATCCATATATGTCGTATCATTATTCGGAATGGGTTATATGACACAATGGTCCTTTCCCGGCTAAACCAAATAACGAGCGCAATTAAAAATCATATGGATACTGGGGTCTCAGTTAAATCACAGCTTAAAGCCCAAAACTTTTCATTCGAATGGTTAAAACAAATTACCATTTCCAATCTTTTAAACAAAAAGATTCATTTCAAAAACCTTCAATGGTTTAAATAAATTTCCACACTATTAATCTTTTAAACAAAAATATTTAATTCACAAAGTTTACCCCGTTCATAAAGATCCATTCATGGATTTCAAAACAATTTCCATTTCAGTTGGATTAACTCGTTAAATCTTTAAGTCAAGATTTAACTTATAGCTTTCAAAACAATTCCATTTCAAGTTGGATTAACTCATTCGGTCTTTGAATTAAAGACTCATTTCATAGCTTTGAAAACATTTCAATTCTATTTCAAACTTGAAATTCTATTGACACAAATTGGAAATCCTTTCTTAAAATGAAAGCTATTATTATTTGAAAACAAATAGTTTTCGTTTCGAAAAAATCTAGTTATATTTACACGAGTTAAAACCCTTGAATTAAATTCAAATTCCCAAATCAATACCTTTAAAATGGTTTAACCATATATAACTTGTACAGCATCTTTAATCCCTAGTTTCAAATCATAGAATTCAATTTCAAACTTGAATTCAAATTTAAATCAAATTATTTAAATTTCAAGATATCCAAATTATCTTTAAAACTCCTTTGAAAAGCTTTTCATATTAAACCCCAATTTCCAATTTCAAAATCAATTGAAATTAAAATTTCAATTTCAAAAACATCAAATTTAAGTTATTTGTGACTTAACCGATTTCCACGTGAAATCCATATTTGTGTGTGTAAAGGTGTAGTCCAGGGGTTTAACACAATAGTGCAACACAATGAATCATCACAGATCAAAATACAGGATATAGTTGATAAGCGATATAAACTATAACGCTTATCGTTCATGCACAGATCACAGATATATAAAAAATCACAGATAATAAATTACATCACAGATAATTTATCATAGATCACAATATAAATCAGGGTGTATCACAAAGCATCCTATATCAGGGATATCAACAATTCAACCATTCAATAAGATCTAAACATTTATAGGTAAAATTTATTAATCAACTGATTAATCTAGATCAGATGTATTACTTATCATTAATCCTGGTTACTTAACATAAGTTAATTTCAAATCGTCTGAGATAAATTTCCCTTTTTATTTATTAACTAACCACCTTTAATTTATGAATCAATTGATCTTTAACTTCTAAATTAATCTTAGTTAATAACCTTTATTAACGATTAAAATTTCTTTAATTTCTTTGCTAAAGAAATTCACTAATTCTTTTATTAATTTCAAAACCTCAGATAAATCACTTCTTAATTATTTTTAAGATCGATTCATTTATCTTAATTTATTATCAATTAATAACCTTAACTTTTAATTAATAAAACTTAATTACCCATTATTAACTGTTAATTACTAAATTAATCATTTATTAAATTTTTATTAAATCACTTGATTAATTAACTATTAATCATTCATTAATTAACTTAAGTGGTTAATTACAAATTTATTTATTACTATAATCCATCACTAATTATAATTAAAAGTAATTATTCTTAATTACTTTCTGAAAATAATCAATTAATATTAATTATTTAACTTAATTAACATTTTTAAAGGAATCTTCTTTAACTTTTGAAAGCAATTTATTACTAATTACAAACTTATATGTTAATAAGTTTTATACTTATCTTATATTAATTACTTAATTAGAATAATAATTAAGAGCTTAAAACATTTAAAGTATTAACTAAAATAATTAAAACTTGTATTAATTTCTAACTTAAAACTGTTAACATTTTTAAGATTTTCAGTGTTTAAAGTTGTTGAAAAACTGTTTACTGAACTTTACTTTAAAAAAAAATATACAACTGCAGTTTGAAAGTAGAAGCACCGAGTACTTCCCTTATTAAAATCGAGTAATACTTTGAGCCTCTCACCAGTTTCACCCGAGACACACTCCTTCACACGTCTTACTCTTCTTCTTCTTTTTTTCATTTCCAAACTCCCACTACTCAGAGATGAATGTGCACCGTGCACATGCACAACTGCCGCGATCAACTCCGGCCATCGTCGTCAACGCTGGCAAGTCCGCTTCGATCCCCATACTCGATTTTTGACCACCAAAACCACCAGACATTCGCGAATGCGAATTTGAGCACACCAGCTTCCACCTGGAACAAACTGTTTCCCCAAAAATCCTCTACCGTCGACGATCTCGACTACCTGGAACCACACCGTCACGTCCAGGAATTCATCGAAGCCTCCTCTTCCTGTTTCCACCTGACCGATCACCCCATGTGCCCTTACGATGACGCATTTTCCCCAAAACTGTATCGATCAAATTGAGTTATTAAACCCTAAAACTCCTTCTTTCGACCATCATAGCATTCGAGAATTTTAGTGACCATTTTTCTGGTGATCACAAATCTTCTAACTACCACCAAATTCGATCACGAGACCTAACTCATCGTTCTTCACCGTAAAATACCCAAAACCCAAAAACTGATCGACACCGAATTTCCAACGAATTATCAAAATAAAAATCATGGAACGCATGCTAAAAATCATGAATTTCCATCTCGAATCCATTTATGAAGTTCAAGTCAGAGATTAAGATTGTTGATTTTTTTTTCTTAATATAAATTTGTACTGTTGTTTTCATTATAAAAATTTTTGTTGAAAATTTTAATCCTGAAGCTATTTTAATAACATTAGTAGACTTCAATACACAACTTTCATTTGAATATCAGAGACTAATATAAGTTTGATTAAGAAACTTGAATTTTTGAAAGAAAGAAAAACCAAGCAGAACTATGAAATAACAGAGATCAGGCATCTATGTAAATATATACAAACTTGCTAAAATATATGTATATCCTTTCAAACAGATTCAAGCAAAAGAACTTCCATTCAAAATAATGCATAACATGTATTAGATATAAATCCAAATTACTGTCTTTTAAAGAATGTTTACTCACAGATCAATAGAGGCAGAGAACTTGATTTCTTTAAAACTGAATAGCTTGGAAACTTGATTGTTTAACTGGAAACTACTTGATGTTGCTTGATAAACTTGCTTGAACTTTGATTTTTTTTATTTGTTTCCAGTTTTCAAAATGATGTTTCCCTTATATTTTCTTTCTCAGCTCGAAATGGTGAACGAAAAATAAAATGAGAAGTCTGTGAAGTATTGAAATGTATAGGCTGAGATAAGTGTACAGGGTGTTGTTATTTTGTTTTGTATATACAATAGGGTATGGCTGATAGTTACATAGGTTGTGTACTACAAGCATTGCTGAGATGTGTTAGAGGTAAGGCAGGTATGACACCTTCTTTTTGTTGAAGTGATGCTGCATTTATTAACTTCGTGGCTGCAGCTTTGTGTTTACATCATACCTCATTTATACATCTTCTTTTGCAGGCTAAGGAGGCTGAGATGATTTTAGTTTGTACAAATGTTTCTATTTTGCTTACAGCCTCATATTCATATGTACTTTGATTTGTTTTCTAAGTCAACTTATATTCTCATTTGTACCCACTTGTCTTCATTTGTTCTATTACTTTGTTTATGCTTATATTTCATTTGTACAAAGATATTTACTGTCTTGTTTATACTTACCCATTTGTTGTTTCCTTTTATAAAATCTCATACTTAAATATGTTTTCTTGTTTATTTTTATCACTTTATAATTAAAGCTTTGTTGTTAGATTTTAGTCAAGTGTTGCTTTTATTTTTATAGTTCATCTTTTATTTATTTATTTTACTTTAATATTTATTGTCTTATATTTATTTTATAAATAAATTTCTATTTTAAATTTGTTATCAAAATTTTTATTTCCAACATATATATTTATTATACTCACTTTTATACTTGTGTCAAATGTTTTATATTTTAAAATTATTTTTAAACCATTTACTTGAGATTACTCAAATTCAATATATACACATATATACAAATTTTCAAATCCTAATGACTTTATATTTTTTACGAGTTGAATCGGGGAAACTCGCTTAGATTTATAATCAATTTTACAATTTTTATTCAAAAATTAATTTAATTATCAATTTTAATTTATAAGAAATCCGGGGTCGTTACACAATGCTTGGGGAAGTTAACGTCTCTACGGGAACGAGTCCCATTTGCTGAGCATCACCTGTGCTGGCTAACTTCGCCAATGAATCGGCTTTCTGATTACGTTCTCGAGGTATAAAATAAATGGCATAATAATCAAACTGATCGAGTATTTCCTGAACTCGAGCTAAGTAGGCAGCTAGCCTTCGATCTCTCGCTTGATATTCTCCCCGAACTTGACACACAACTAATTGTGAATCACAATAAATTTCCACAGCGATAATTCTCAAATCTCTGGCAAGTTGTAGTCCAGCTAAGAGGGCTTCATATCCAGCTTCATTATTGGTTGCATGAAAATCGAACTTTAAAGCATAACATATAGATCGGCCTTCGGGGGTTTCAAGTACAACACCAGCGCCCGAACACCGGTCGTTTGATGCACCATCAGTGTACAGCTTCCAGACCTATTCGGGAGATTCACTGGTTTCGGGCAAGTCCTCTGGAATGATAAATTCAGCTATGAAATCGGCTAGGACTTGTCCTTGAATGGCTCGACTTGGAGTATAAGTAATATCAAACTGGCTCAGTTCGATGTTCCACTTGAGTAACCTACCAACGTCTCAGGCCACGTAAGGACTCGAAACGGCTGGTCGGTGTAAACAATAATAGGATGTGCTTGGAAATATGGATGGAGCTTCCTTGATGCAATAACAAGGCAATAAGCCAACTTCTCTAGTTTCGGATAATTCCTCTCAGCTCCAGTCAATCGTTTGCTGATGTAGTATACTGGCTTCTGTATCCTGTCTTCTTCTCGAATTAAGCAGCGCTGATAGCGTTTCTGATATTGCCAAGTAAACATACAACTTCTCATTATCAATAGGCTTTGAAAGGATAGGTGGTGTGGATAGATGCTGAATTAGTGCTTGGAAAGTGCCCTCACACTCCGTGGTCCATTCAAAGTTTCGTTTTCTTTTTTAGTTCAGATCGAAGAAGGGAATGCATTTGTCGGTGGACTTTGAAATGAACCTGCTCAGTGCCGCTACTTTCCCATTGAGACTCTAGACTTGCTTTATAGTTTTTGGAGTTTCAAGATTTCTGATGGCCCAGATCTTTTCAGGATTAGCTTCGATTCCTCGAGCATTGACGATAAACCCAAGGAATTTTTCGGATGCAACTCCAAAATGACATTTCAGTGGGTTGAGCTTCATTCTTTATTCTCGAAGTATGTTGAACATAGTTTCCAGGACTTTAATATGGTCAGTGGAAAATCGTGATTTCACAAGCATGTCGTCTACATATACTTTCATGGTTTTCCCGATTTGATTGGCAAACATCTGATTGACCAATCGTTGATAAGTAGCCCCGGCATTCTTTAGTCCGAATGGCATAACTTTGTAATAATAAAGTCCCAGATTGGTTACGAAGCTAGTATGTTCTTGATCAGGTAAATGCATTGGTATCTAATTGTAGCCAGAATATGCATCCATGAAGGATAAGAGTTCATGTCCAGCTGTCGAGTCTACGAGCTGATTAATTCTAGGAAGCGGGAAACTATCTTTAGGACAGGCTTTATTCAGATCGGAGTAATCGACACATGTTCTCCATTTTCCGTTTGATTTTCGAACAAGCACGGGATTCGACACCCATTCGGGATTTAGCGCATCTCGAATGAACCCGTTTGTTTTGAGCTTTTCTACCTCTTCTTTAAGGGCAGCTGATCTCTCTGGATCCATACCACGCCTTTTCTGTTTGACCGGGACATGCCGCGGGTCAATATTCAAGGTGTGGCTCATGATGTCTAGCGAGATCCCACACATGTCAGAATGCGTCCAGGCGAATATGTCAAGATTCGCCCGTAAAAATTCAACCAATTCCTCTTGAGTTTGCTGGCTTAGCTGAGACCCAATCTTTATCATCTTCAAATCATCACCATCGTCAATTGGGACATCGATCGTCAGTTCGGCCGGGGATGCTTGACTTTCTTTAGATCCTCCTTCATCTTCAGCTTCTCTTGGGTCAAGATCCCTTTGGAATTGGCTGGGGTGCCCGGGCCTAGGCAATAATTGTCAATTATCAACAAAACGGACGCAGAGAGATTCCTCTACGCCCTTTCCTTTCTCTTTTCGCTGCGCTTCCCTCAGCTCGGCAACGTAACAGGCTCACCTAGCAGCCTGATCTCCTTGAATGATTCCCACTCGACGATCAGTGGGAAACTTCAAAGTCAAACACCATGGGGCAATGGCTGCCCTAAATTCAGCGAGGGCCGGTCGGCCCAAGAAAGCATTATAAGGGGAGTCTATGTCTAATACAATGAACTGTAATATCTACACTCTCCGGCATTCTCCGACTCCCAACTCCACTGGTAGTTCCACTACTCCAGTGGGTATAGTAGCACTCCCATTGAAACCATGGATTCGAGATTGGCAAGGCTTTAAATCTTTGACTTCCATTCTCATTTGGTCGTATGCTCGTTTAAACAAAATATTCACAGAGCTTCCACTGTCAACTAAGATCCTCTTCATCCAACCAGGACCTACTTGAGCTGAGATGAACAGTGGATCAATAGTGGGGGCTTCGACTTTATCAGCATCTCTATTTATGAATACGATGTCATCTGTCATCGTCTTCTGTTGTTTGGCCGAATCCCCTTCATCAAAACTACTATAACACTCAAAGTCTGCGTGCCTGTTAGAGCGGCATACAACTCCATTTCATTCCAGCTTTGGTCTACTGGATGGGGACCACCACTGGTTATATTAATAACCAACCTCCCGCCAGTTCGAGCGGGCTCCTCCTGCCTTTCTTGATTTGGTGCACGATTCTAATTTGATGGGCCTGCACCTCCTGAATGCGGCGCCCGCACATACTGATCCGGCTTTCGTTCACGTATCAGCTTTTCAATGAGATCTTGCAAATGACGACACTCATTTGTATTATGGCCAAAACTTTCATGGAATCTGCAAAACTTCCCTATTTGGACTTGTCTTTCCATTGACGGCTTCGGGGCAGGTTTCTTGTATTGCATGGTACTACAAATCTGCAAATACACATTTTCCAGCGACGTATTCAATGGAGTATAATTGTCGAACATGGGAGCTCTATGCCGTGGACCACGATTTTGATCTCGTTTTTTACCTTGACTTCCACTATCCTTCTGCTGGTTCTGTTTGTTTTATATATTCAACTGAAATTTTCCAGAACTCTCCCCGGATTGTTTAACTGCGATGTTACTTTGAATTCCTTCAATGCTGGGCCCTGCATCATCCTGCTTCCTAGACTGTTTCGCATCCTCCCTTCTCAAGAATTGGGCTGCCTTGGAATATAAATGGTCCAATGACGTAGGCGGCTTCCCAGCTAACCAATTTCCGAACTCGGAATCAGGATCAATCCCCTTAGTCAATGCCATCAGGATAGAGTTGTCATTGGGATTGCTTATTTCTGCACACGCAGCATGAAATCGCTTCAAGTAACGTCTGAGTGTCTCTCCGGGAGCTTGAGTGACACTAGATAGAGTATTAACATCTTTATGTCTCGCTACATGCATACGGAATTGTTCAACAAACTTGGTGGCCATTTGGTCGAAATTAGAGATGGATCGTGGTGGCAAACAAGTAAACCACATAGTTGCAATGCCCCCCAGGGAAATAGGGAGACTACGGCATTTAACTGCATCATCAGCTCTCGCAGCATTCATCATCCATTAATACTTCAGGATGTGTTGATTGGTGTCAGAATTTCCTTCATAGACTGGCAGGGTTGGCATCCTGAAGCTCCGAGGTAGTTCAGCATATAATATGTCATCAGTGAAAGGGGTATGACTCTGGGAGATTCCCCATTCGTCATTAGTGAGACCCAGACTTTCACGAATCATCTAACGATTCATCATTGGTATATTCGGCATCCGGATATTTGTAGCATGCTGTGCCAAGGTGTGGTCGGGTTCCACAGCGCGAGTCTGGACCGGACGCGGTCGACGGTCCATGCCTCGCCTCCTTGGTTCAAAGTTTTTAGGGACATAAGGTTCTGGAGTATGTTCTTGTTGGTTACGATGCGGATCAGCTTGATTTCTAGCATCGACTCCTTGTTCGGTAGTGGTGGTGGTAGCAAGGTTGCCTGTGACATGGTAAGGAGCGGCACCCCCTCGGGATGAAGGTCCGGTCTGATGACTGGTGGATGGTCCAGTCCTGGGTTGTCCAAGATTCAAGGCAGGTTGGTGTCCTGTTGCCTGGGTGTAGCTTACATCCAGCCGTGGGCGTGTGGATCGGTGATGATCATCAGATGAGGCTGAACTCTCGGTGGAAGAGTAGGAAGCTTGATCTCTCCTGGATCTCCTTCGCCTTTGACGCTGCAGCTGGTTGGTCAGTTCTGTGTTAGCACGCAGTTGTTCAGTAAGCTGTTGCCGACTCTGGGTCAACTCTTGAAGTAGCATCTGGAACTCTTGTCTGATAACCGGGCTTGATGGATCTGAAGGTCCGGCGGCATCTTGGCTGGAAGGAGGCATTGCATAGGATTCTGTTTGTCCCGTCCTTCTTGATCAGCAGTTGTGGAGGCAGTTCGTATGCTCACCATAATGAATTAACAAAGTCCTTTCCTAGATCTAATGCAAATCTGAATAGGATGAAAGGGCTTCAAGGTCTGAAATCTGGATCTTCTTCTTGGATTTATACAATCCGGTATCGATAGCAGATCCAAAGAGCAGGAGAAAAAATGGGTTGCTCTCAGTGAAAGCACCAAAGTGTTTGTACCAAAAATAGGCACAACACTCTTCGAAAGTTTTTAAAGAGATAAAAATGAAGAAATTAAATGGAAAAAAAAGGATTATCTAACAAAAACTCCAAAAACAGATATGTAAATAATAAAAACGCACAGAAATACAGGAATTTAGAGTGGTTCGGCGTATTGCTTAAGTCCACTATGAAATTGATCACTTTATTGATGTTTCTTTGATGATTACAATTGATTGCAGCAGATTACAGCAAATTAAAGCTGTGAAATTCGAGTACAACAGCAGTAATGGAGTATGGAATCGAATCCGGCGGAGTCTGGGCATTGGAGCGTCAAAAGAAAGATGCTTTTTCTTTAGGCTCTGGGCTCTATTTATAGGCGCTCCATGCAAATATCTCGCTCAAATCTTGGGAGACTTCTCCTGGCACGTGAGTGGGCCCATGCGACCAAGCCCACGAAGTTTCAACTTAATCCGTGATCGATACGAATGGATTTCGTATCGATCAAGGTTTCGTCCAATGGAGTCGAAACTTGGTGTTAAAATTCTTTAGCATGCAACGTAAGCTCCTGTGAAAATTTCATAGCATTTGGACTTAAAGATCTTGAGTTATGATCGATATGAGTTGTAGCTTTTCGATAGGTTGTACTGTTCGAATCAATCAATTCGAATCGATCCCTTCGAATCGATGGTTGCACGTGATCAGGTGGTGACGTGGCGAGCACTCTTCTGATCGATCCACCTTCTACACTGAGTTGATCGAGTCGTCCCTCGAACTTCGCCTCGTTCATATCGATGGCCGTTGCATAGCTCGAATCGATGGGGATGGTCTAGTTCGCATCGATGAAAGTGGTGTAGTTCGCATCGATAGAGGTGGCTTTGTTCGTAACCATCGAGCCAGCTCTTATTCGCATCGATCAAAGTTGCTTCGACTTGATGGATACGAACAAGCAATATTGTAATGGATTCGAATAGATGGCGAAGCTGCTTGGCTTGATGGATACGAATAGTGAATGTTTTATGGATACGGACTACGGTCACCTGATGGATATGAACTAGAGTAAACTGATGGATACGAACAGTGTGAGTCGATGGATTTGAACAAGGCTCTCCTGATGGATTCGAATGAAGGTTCGTCGATGGATGCGAACCTGATCGATTCAAACTGTGGCCTATTGATGGATACGAAATTGAGGCTCGGTGATGGATACGAAAGGGGGACATTCCCTTCAATTTGCATCGACCATAACTTGAACATACGAACTCGGATTGACTTGAAATTTGGAACGATGGCTTTCATGGCTTCGCTTGTCGTGTCTTGACAATAGTAGCTTGATACGGACTCAGAAAAAACTCATCGATATCCATGGTGAACCTGTGCGTACTCGATATTCGGGATGAGCGATCCTCAGTTTTCAGTCAGTTCCTTGTTTCATACCCAAAAAAGGCTATCCGAACCTCAATCGGGGCTTTGAAGTTTATTAGCCTTCTTTTTTTACGTAAAGTGAATTTTTACGTTAAAACGTGATCACTGTGGCTGGTCTTCGATTTACCATCCCCGGAGAGTGGTGCACCATGGTACTGTTCCATTTCAAATCCATGCACCCATTTCTAAAAGTCGCACGGCGCTGTTTCGGCATTTTGGACGGATGTTGCACCTTGCACCGCAAATGTTGCACCCTGCGGATATCGATTCTTCGGACGACCATAACTTTTGGCTCGTTTAGAGTTACAGGAGCCATAACCAGTCAAAACGAAGCTCTCTATGAGTTCTACGGTTTTGACCACTTTCAGCCGTCATTGGATTGTTTCATACCCAAAAAGGGCTATCCGAACCTCAATCGGGGCTTTGAAGTTTTTTAGCCTTCTTTTTTTACGTCAAGTGAATTTTTACGTTAAAATGGGATCACTGTGGCCGGTCTTCGATTTACCATCCTTGGAGAGTGGTGCACTATGGTAGTGTTCCTTCAAATCCATGCACTCATTTCTAAAAGTCACACGGCGCAGTTTCGACATTTTGGACGAATGTTGCACCTTGCATCGCAGATGTTGCATCCTACGAATATCGATTCTTCGGACGGCCATAACTATTGGCTCGTTTAGAGTTACAGGAGCCATAACCAGTCAAAACAAAGCTCTCTATGAATTCTACGGCTTTGACCGCTTTCTGTCGTCAATGGATTGTTTCATACCCAAGAATGGCTATCCAAACCTCAATCGGGGCTTTGATGTTTTTTAGCCTTCCTTTTTTCGTCAAGTGAATTTTTATGTTAAAACGGGATCACCGTGGCCGGTCTTCGATTTAACATCCCTGGAGAGTGGGGCACCATGGTACTGTTCCATTTCAAATCCATGCACCCATTTCTACAAGACGCACGGCGCTGTTTCGGCATTTTGGACGAATGTTGCACCTTGCACCATAGATGTTGCACCCTACAGAAATCAATTCATCGGACGGCCATAACTGTTGGCTCGTTTAGAGTTACAGAACCATAACCAGTCAAAATGAAGCTATCTGTGAGTTCTACGGCTTTGACTGCTTTCAGCCATCAATGGATTGTTTCATACCCAAGAAAGGATATCCGAACCTCAATCGGGGCTCTGAAGTTTTTTAGCCTTCTTTTTTTCGTCAAGTGAATTTTTACGTTAAAACGGGATCACCGCGGCTGGTCTTCGATTTACCATCCCTGGAGAGTGGTGAACCATGGTACTATTCCATTTCAAATCCATGCACCCATTTCTAAAAGTCGCACGGCGCTGTTTCGGCATTTTGGACGGATGTTGCACCTTACATCGCAGATGTTGCACCCTACGGATATCGATTCTTCGGACGGCCGTAACTATTGGCTCGTTTAGAATTACGGGAGCCATAACCAGTAAATACGAAGCTCTCTGTTAGTTCTACGGCTTTGACCGCTTTCAGCCATCAATGGATTGTTTCATACCCAAAAAAGGCTATCCGAACCTCAATCGGGGCTCTGAAGTTTTTTAGTCTTCTTTTTTTACGTCACATGAATTTTTAAGTTAAAACGGGATCGCTGTGGCTGGTCTTCGATTTACCATCCCTGGAGAGTGCTGCACCATGGTACCGTTCCATTTCAAATCCATGCACCCATTTCTAAAAGTCGCACGGCGCTGTTTCAGCATTTTGGACGGATGTTGCACTTTGCACCGCAGATGTTGCACCCTACGGATATTGATTCTTTGGATGGCCATAACTATTGGCTCATTTAGAGCTATGGGAGCCATAACCAGTCAAAACGAAGCTCTCTGTGAGTTCTATGGCTTTGACCATTTTCAGTCGTCAATGGATTGTTTCATACCCAAAAAAGGCTATCCGAACCTCAATCGGGGCTTTGAAGTTTTTTAGACTTCTTTTTTTACGTCAAGTGAATTTTTACGTTAAAACGTGATCACCGTGGCTGGTCTTCGATTTACCATCTCTGGAGAGTGGTGCACCATGGTACTGTTCCATTTCACATCCATGCACCCATTTCTAAAAGTCGCACGGCGCTGTTTCGGCATTTTGGACAGATGTTGCACCTTGCACCGCAGATGATGCACCCTACGGATATCGATTCTTCGGACGGCCATAACTTTTGGCTCATTTAGAGTTACGGGAGCCATATGCAGTCAAAACGAAGCTCTCTGTGAGTTCTACGGCTTTGACCGCTTTCAGCCGTCAATGGATTGTTTCATACCCAAAAAAGGCTATCTGAACCACTATCGGGGCTCTGAAGTTTTTTAGCCTTCTTTTTTTACGTCAAGTGAATTTTTACGTTAAAACGGGATCACCGTGGCTGGTCTTCGATTTACCATCCCTGGAAAATGGTGCACCATGGTACTGTTCCATTTCAAATCCATGCACCCATTTCTAAAAGTCGCACGGCCTTGTTTCTACATTTTGGACGGATGTTGCACCTTGCACGGCAGCTGTTGCACCCTGCGGATATCGATTCTTCGGAAGGCCATAACTGTTGGCTCGTTTAGAGTTATAGGTGCCATAACCAGTCAAAACGAAGCTCTCTGTGAGTTCTACGGCTTTGACCGCTTTCACCGTCAATGGATTGTTTCATAACTAAAAAAGGCTATCCGAACTTAAATCGGGGCTCTGAAGTTTTTTAGCCTTCTTTTTTTACGTCAAGTGAATGTTTACCTTAAAACATGATCACCGTGGTTGGTATTCAATTTACCATCCCTGGAGAGTGGTGCACCATGGTACTGTTCCATTTCAAATCCATGCACCCATTTCTAAAAGTCGCACGGCGCTGTTTCGGCATTTTGGACGGATGTTTCACCTTGCACCGTAGATGTTGCACCCTGCGGATATCGATTTTTCGGACGGCCATAACTGTTGGCTTGTTTAGAGTTATGGGAGCGATAACCAGTCAAAACGAAGCTCTCTGTGAGTTCTACGGTTTTGACCGCTTTCAGCCATCAATGGATTGTTTCATACCCAAAAAAGGCTATCCGTACCTCAATCGGGGCTCTGAAGTTTTTTAGCCTTCTTTTTTTACGTCAAGTGAATTTTTACGTTAAAACGGAATCACCGTGGCTGGTCTACGATTTACCATCCCTAGAGAGTGGTGCACCATGGTACTGTTCCATTTCAAATCCATGCACCCATTTCTAAAAGTCGCACGACGCTGTTTCGGCATTTTGAACGGATGTTGCACCTTGCACCGCAGATGTTGCACCCCACGGATATCGATTCATCGGACGACCATAACTGCTGGCTCATTTAGAGTTATGGGAGCCATAACCAGTCAAAACGAAGCTCTCTATGAGTTCTACGGCTTTGACCGCTTTCAGCCGTCAATGGATTATTTCATAACTAAAAAAGGGTATTCGAACCTCAATCGGGGCTCTGAATTTTTTAGCCTTCTTTTTTTACGTCAAGTGAATTTTTACCTTAAAACCAGATCACCGTGGCTGGTCTTCGATTTACCATCCCTGGAGAGTGGTGCACCATGGTACTGTTCAATTTCAAATCCATGCACCTATTTCTAAAAGTCTCACGGCGTTGTTTCGGCATTTTGATAGGATGTTGCACCTTGCACCGCAGATGTGGCACACTGCGGATATCGATTCTTCGGATGGCCATAAATGTTGGCTCGTTTAGAGTTACGGGAGCCATAACCAATCAAAACGAAGGTCGTTGTGAGTTCTACGGCTTTGACCGCTTTCAGCTGTCAATAATTTTTTTCATACCCAAAAAGGCTATATGAACCTCAATCGGGGCTCTGAAATTTTTTAGCCTTCTTTTTTTACGTCAAGTGAATTTTTACGTTAAAACGGGATCACCGTGGTTGGTCTTCAATATACCATCCCTGGAGCGTGGTGCACCATGCTACTATTCCATTTCAAATCCATGCACCCATTTCGAAAAGTCGCACGACCCTGTTTCGGCATTTTGGACGGATGTTGCTCCTTGCACCGCAGATGTTGCACCCTGCGGATATATATTCTTTGGACGACCATAACTGTTGGCTCGTTTAGAGTTACGGGAGCCATGACCAGTAAAAACGAAGCTCTTTGTGAGTTCTATGGCTTTTATTGCTTTCAGCCATCAATGGATTGTTTCATACCCAAAAAAGGCTATCCGAACCTCAATCGGGGCTCTAAAGTTTTTTAGCCTTCTTTTTTACGTCAAATGAATTTTTACATTAAAACGGGATCACCGTGGCTGGTCTTCGACTTACCATCCCTGGAGAGTGGTGCACCATGGTATTATTCCATTTCAAATCTATGCACCCATTTCTAAATGTCGCACGGCGCTGTTTCGGCATTTTGGACGGATGTTGCACCTTGCACCGCAGATGTTGCACCCTACGGATATCGATTCTTCGGACGACCATAACTTTTGGCTCGTTTATAGTTATGGGAGTCATAACCAGTCAAAATGAAGCTCTCTCTGAGTTCTACGGTTTTGACCACTTTCAGCCGTTAATGGATTGTTTCATACCCAAAAAAGGGTATCCGAACCTCAATCGGGGCTCTGAAGTTTTTTAGCCTTCTTTATTTACGTCAAGTGAATTTTTACGTTAAAATGGGATCACCACGGTAGGTCTTCGATTTACCATCCCTGGAGAGTGGTGCACCATTGTACTGTTCCATTTGAAATCCATGCACCTATTTCAAAAAGTCGCACGGCGCTGTTTCGGCATTTTGGACGGATGTTGCACCTTGCATCGCAGATGTTGCACCCTACGAATATCGATTCTTTGGACGGCCATAACTGATGGGTCGTTTAGAGTTACGGGAGCCATAACCATTCAAAATGAACCTCTCTGTGAGTTCTACGGCAATGACTGCTTTCAGCTGTCAATGGATTGTTTCATACCCAAAGAAGGCTATCCGAACCTCAATCAGGGCTCTGAAGTTTATTAGCCTTCTTTTTTTTGTCAAGTGAATTTTTACATTAAAAGTGGATCACCGTGGATGTTCTTCGATTTACCATCCCTGGAGAGTGGTGCACCATGGTACTATTCCATTTCAAATCCATGCACACATTTCTAAAAGTCGCACGGCGCTGTTTTGGCCTTTTGGACGGATGTTGCACCTTGCACCGCAAATGTTGCACCCTACGAATATCGATTCATCGGACGGCCATAACTGTTGGCTCGGTTAGAGTTACGGGAGCCATAACCAGTCAAAACGAAGCTCTCTTTGAGTTCTATGGCTTTGATCGCTTTCAGCCATCAATGGATTGTTTCATACCCAAAAAAGGGTATCCGAACCTCAATCGGGGCTCTGAAGTTTTTTAGCCTTCTTTTTTTTGTCAAGTGAATTTTTACGTTAAAACGGGATCACCGCGGCTGGTCATTGATTTACCATCCCTGGAGAGTGGTGCACCATGGTACTGTTCCATTTCAAATCCATGCACCCATTTCTAAAAGTCGCACGGCGCTGTTTCGGCATTTTGGATGGATGTTGCACCTTGCACCGCAGATGTTGCACCCTTCGGATATCGATACATCGGACGGTCATAAATCTTGGCTCGTTTAGAGTTACGGTAGCGATAACCAGTCAAAACGAAGCTCTCTTTTAGTTCTACGACTATGACTGCTTTCATCCGTCAATGGATTATTTCATACCCAAAAAAGGCTATTCGAACCTCAATCGAGGCTTTGAAGTTTTATAGCCTTCTTTTTTTACGTCACGTGAATTTTTACGTTAAAATGGGACAACGTGGCTTGTCTTTGATTTACCATCCCTGGAGAGTGGTGCACCATGGTACTGTTCCATTTCAAATCCATGCACCCATTTCTAAAAGGCGCATGGCGCTGTTTCGGCATTTTGGACGGATGTTGCATCTTGAACCGCAGATGATGCACCCTTCAGATATCGATTCTTTGGAGGGCCATAACTGTTGGCTCGTTTAGCTTTACAGGAGTCATAACCAGTCAAAACGAAGCCCTCTGTGAGTTCTATTGCTTTGATGGCTTTCTGCCGTCAATGGATTGTTTCATACCCAAAAAAGGCTATCCGAACCTCAATTGAGGCTCTAAAGTTGTTTAGCCTTTTTTTTTACGTCAAGTGAATTTTTACGTTAAAACGGGATCACCGTGGCATTTCTTCGATTTACCATCCCTGGAGAGTGCTGCACCATTGTACTGTTCCATTTCAAATCCATGCACCCATTTCTAAAACTCGCACGGCCCTGTTTCGGCATTTTGGACGGATGTTGCACCTTGCATCGCAGATGTTGCACCCTACGGATATCGATTCATCGGACGACCATAACTGTTGGCTCGTTTAGAGTTACGGGAGCCATAACCAGTCAAAACGAAGCCCTTTGTGAGTTCTACGACTTTGACCGCTTTCAGCCGTCAATGAATTGTTTCATACCCAAAAAAGGCTATCCGAACCTCAATCGGGGCTCTGACGTTTTTTAGCCTTCTTTTTTTACGTCAAGTGAATTTTTAGGTTAAAACGGGATCACCGTGGCTGGTCTTCGATTTACCAGCCCTGGAGAGTGGTGCACCATGGTACTGTTCCATTTCAAATCCATGCACCCATTTCTAAAAGTCGCACGGCGCTGTTTCTGCATTTTGGACGGATGTTGCACCTTGCACCGCAGATGTTGCACCCTACGGATATCGACTCATCGGACGACCATAACTGTTGGCTCGTTTAGAGTTACGGGACCCATAACCAGCCAAAACGAAGCTCTCTGTGAGTTCTACGGCTTTGATCGCTTTCAGCCGTCAATGGATTGTTTCATACCCAAAAAAGGCTATCCGAACCTCAATCGGGGCTCTGAAGTTTTTTAGCCTTCTTTTTTACGTCAAGTGAATTTTTACGTTAAAACGGGATCACCGTGGCTGGTCTTCGATTTACCAGCCCTGGAGAGTGGTGCACCATGGTACTATTCCATTTCAAATCCATGCACCCATTTCTAAAAGTCGCACGGCCCTGTTTCGGCATTTTGGACGGATGTTGCACTTGCACCGCAGATGTTGCACCCTTCGGATATCGATTCTTCGGACGGCCATAACTGTTGGCTCGTTTAGAGTTACGGGAGCCATAACCAGTCAAAACGAAGCTCTTTGTTAGTTCTATGGCTTTGACCGCTTTCAGCCATCAATGGACTGTTTCATACCCAAAAAAGACTATCCGAACCTCAATCGAGGATTTGAAGCTTTTTAGCCTTCTTTTTTTCGTCAAGTGAATTTTTACGTTAAAACGGGATCACCGCGGCTGGTCTTCGATTTACCATCCGTGGAGTGTGGTGCATCATGGAACTATTCCATTTCAGATCCATGCACCCATTTCTAAAAGGCGCACGACATTGTTTCGGCATTTTGGACGGATGTTGCACCTTGCACCACAAATGTTGCACCCTGCGGATATCGATTCTTCGGACGGCCATAACTATTGGCTTGTTTAGAGTTACGGGAGCCATAACCAGTCAAAACGAAGCTCCTTGTGAGTTCTATGGCTTTGACCGCTTTCAGCCGTCAATGGATTGTTTCATACCCAAGAAAGGCTACTTCAACCTCAATCGGGGCTATGAAGTTTTTTAGCCTTCTTTTTTACGTGAAGTGAATTTTTACGTTAAAACGGGATCACCGTGGCTGGTCTTCGATTTACTATCCCTGGAGAATGGTGCACCATGGTACTGTTCCATTTCAAATCCATGCACCCATTTCTAAAAGTCGCACGGCGTTGTTTCGGCATTTTCGACGGATGTTGCACCCTACGGATATCGATACTTCGGACGGCCATAACTGTTGGCTCGTTTAGAGTTACGGGAGCCATAACCAGTCAAAACGAAGCTCTTCGTGAGTTCTACGGCTTTGACCGCTTTCAGCCGTCAATGGATTGTTTCATACCAAAAAAAGGATATCCGAACCTCAATCGGGGCTCTGAAGTTTTTTAGCCTTCTTTTTTTTGTCAAGTGAATTTTTACGTTAAAATGGGACCACCGTGGCTGGTCTTCGATTTACCTTCCCTGGAGAGTGGTGCACCATGGTACTGTTTCATTTCAAATCCATGCACCCATTTCTAAAGGTCGCACGACCCTGTTTCGGCATTTTAGATGGATGTTGCACCTTGCACCGCAGATGTTGCACCCTGCGGATATCGATTCTTCAGACGGCCATAACTGTTGGCTCGTTTAGAGTTACTGGAGCCATAACCAGTCAAAACGAGGCTCTCTATGAATTATATGGCTTTGACCGCTTTCAGCCGTCAATGGATTGTTTCATACCCAAAAAAGGTTATCCGAACATCAATCGTGGCTCTGAATTTTTTAGCCTTCTTTTTTTCGTCAAGTGAATTTTTACGTTAAAATGGGATCACCGTGGCTGGTCTTCGATTTACCATCCCTGGAGAGTGGTGCACCATAGTACTGTTCCATTTCAAATCCATGCACCCATTTTAAAAGGTCGCACGTCGCTGTTTCGGCATTTTGGATGGATGTTGCACCTTGCACCGCAGATGTTGCACCCTGCAGATATCGATTCTTCGGACGGCCATAACTGTTGGCTCGTTTAGAGTTATGGGAGCCATAACCAGTCAAAACGAAGCTCTCTGTGAGTTCTACTGCATTGACTGCTTTCAGCCGTCAATGGATTGTTTCATACCCAAAAAAGGCTATCCGAACCTCAATCGGGGCTATGCAGTTTTTTAGCCTTCTTTTTTACGTTAAGTGAATTTTTATGTTAAAACTGGATCACCGTGGCTGGTCTTCGATTTACCATCCCTGGAAAGTGGTGCACCATAGTACTGTTCCATTTCAAATCCATGCACCCATTTCTAAAAGTCGCACGGCGCTGTTTCGGCATTTTGGATGAATGTTGCACTTGCACCGCAGATGTTGCACCCTATGGATATCGATTCTTCGAACGGCCATAACTGTTGGCTCGTTTAGAGTTACGGGAGCCATAACCAGTCAAAACGAAGCTCTCAATGAGTTCTACGGCTTTGACCACTTTCAGCCGTCAATGGATTGTTTCATATCCAAAAAAGGCTATCCGAACCTCAATCGGGGCTCTGAATTTTTTAGCCTTCCTTTTTTCGTCAAGTGAATTTTTACGTTAAAACGGGATCACCGTGGCTGGTCTCCGATTTACTATCCCTGGAGAGTGGTGCACCATAGTACTGTTCCATTTCAAATCCATGCACCCATTTCTAAAAGTCACACGGCGCTGTTTCGGCATTTTGGACGGATGTTGCACTTGCACCGCAGATGTTGCACCCTGTGGATATCGATTCTTCGAACGGCCATAACTGTTGGCTCGTTTAGAGTTACGAAATCCATAACCAGTCAAAACGAAGCTCTCTGTGAGATCTACAGCTTCTTCCACTTTCAGCCGTCAATGGATTGTTTCATACCCAAAAAACGCTATCCGAACCTCAATCGGGGATTCGAAGTTTTTTAGCCTTCTTTTATTACGTCGAGTGAATTTTTACGTTAAAACGGGATCACCGTGGCTGGTCTTCGATTTACCATCCCTGGAGAGTGGTGCACCATGGTACTATTCCATTCCAAATCCATGCACCCATTTCTAAAAGTCGCACGTCCTTGTTTCGTCATTTTGGACGGATGTTGCACTTGAACTGAAGATGTTGCACCCTACGGGTATCGATTCTTCGTACGGCCATAACCGTTGGCTCGTTTAGAGTTACGGGAGCCATAATCAGTCAAAACGAAGCTCTCTATGCGTTTTACGGCGTTGACCGCTTTCAGCCGTCAATGGATTGCTTCATACCCAAAAAAGTCTATCCGAACCTCAATCGGGGCTCTGAAGTTTTTTTGCCTTCTTTTTTTCGTCAAGTGAATTTTTACGATAAAACGGGATCACCGTGGCTGGTCTACGTTTACCATCCGCGGAGAGTGGTGCATCATGGTACTGTTCCATTTCAAATCCATGTACCCATCTCTAAAAGTCGCACGACGTTGTTTTGGCATTTTGGACGGATGTTGCACCTTGCACCGCAAATGTTGCACCCTGCGGATATCGATTCTTCGGACGGCCATAACTGTTGGCTTGTTTAGAGTTACGGGAGCCATAACCATTCAAAACGAAGCTCCCTGTGAGTTCTACGGCTTTGACCGCTTTCAACCGTCAATGGATTGTTTCATACCCAAGAAAGGCTATCCGAACCTCAATCGGGGCTCTAAAGTTTTTTAGCCTTCTTTTTTTACGTTAAGTGAATTTTTACGTTAAAACGGGATCACCGTGGCTGGTCTTCGATTTACTATCCCTAGAGAGTAGTGCACCATGATACTGTTCCATTTCAAATCCATGCACCCATTTCGAAAAGTCGCACGGCGCTGTTTCGGCATTTTAGACGGATGTTGCACTTGCACCGCAGTTGTTGCACCCTATGGATATCGATTCTTCGAACGGCCATAACTGTTGGCTCGTTTAGAGTTACGGGAGCCATAACCAGTCAAAATGAAGCTCTAGTTGAGTTCTACGGCTTTGACCGCTTTCAGCCATCAATGGAATGTTTCATACCAAAAAAAGTCTATCCGAACCTCAATCGGGGCTCTGAAGGTTTTTAGCCTTCTTTTTTTACGTCAAGTGAAGTTTTACGTTAAAACGGGATCACCGTGGCTGGTCTTCGATTTACCATCCCTAGAGAGTGGTGCACCATGGTACTATTCCATTTCAAAACCATACACCCATTTCTAAAAGTTTCACGGCCCTATTTCGGCATTTTGGACGGATGTTGCACCTTGCACCGCAGATGTTACACCCTGCAGATATTGATTTTTCGGACGGCCATAACTGTTGGCTCATTTAGAGTTACGGGAGCCATAACCAGTCAAAACAAAGCTCTCTGTGAGATCTACGACTTCTTCCACTTCAGCCGTCAATGGATTGTTTCATACCCAAAAAAGGCTATCCGAACCTCAATCGGGGATCCGAAGTTTTTTAGCCTTCTTTTATTACGTCGAGTGAATTTTTACGTTAAAACGGGATCACCGTGGCTGGTCTTCGATTTACCATCCCTGAAGAGTGGTGCACCATGGTACTATTCCATTTCAAATCCATGCACCCATTTCTAAAAGTCGCACGGCCCTATTTCGGCATTTTGGACGGATGTTGCACTGAAGATGTTCATCCTGCGGGTATCGATTCTTCGTACGGCCATAACCGTTGGCTCGTTTAGAGTTACGGGAGCCATAACTAGTCAAAACGAAGCTCTTTATGCGTTTTACGGCGTTGACCGCTTTCAGCCGTCAATGGATTGCATCATACCTAAAAAAGTCTATCCGAACCTCAATCGGGACGGCGTTATTTCGGCATTTTCGATGGATGTTGCACCTTGCACCGCAGATGTTCCACCCTGCGGATATTGATTCTTCGGACGGCCATAACTGTTGACTCGTTTAGAGTTACGAGAACCCTAACCAGTCAAAACGAAGCTCTCTGTGAGTTCTACGGCTTTGACTGCTTTCAGCCGTCAATGGATTGTTTCATACCCAAAAAAGGCTATCCGAACCTCAATCGGGGCTCTGAAGCTTTTTAGCCTTCTTTTTTTACGTCAAGTGAATTTTTACGTTAAAACGGGATCACCGTGGCTGGTCTTTGATTTACCATCCCTGTAGGGTGGTGCACCATGGTACTGTTCCATTTCAAATCCATGCACCCATTTCTATAAGTCGCACGACCCTGTTTCGGCATTTTGGACAGAAGTTGCACCTTGCACAGCAGATGTTGCACCCTGTGGATATCGATTCTTTGGACGGTCATAACTGTTGGCTCGTTTAGAGTTACGGGAGCTATAACCAGTCAAAACGAAGCTCTTTGTGAGTTTTACGGCTTTGACCGCTTTCAGCCGTCAATGGATTGTTTCATACCCAAAAAAGGCTATCTGAACCTCAATCGGGGCTTTGAAGTTTTTTACCCTTCTTTTTTTACGTCAAGTGAATTTTTACGTTAAAATGGGATCACCGTGGCTGGTCTTCAATTTACCATCCCCGGAGAGTGTTGCACCATGGTACCGTTCCATTTCAAATCCATGCACTCATTTCTAAAAGTCGCACGGCGCTATTTCAGCATCTTGGACGGATGTTGCACCTTGCATCGCAGATGTTGCACCCTGCATATATCGATTCTTCGGACTGCCATAACTGTTGGCTCGTTTAGAGTTACGGAAGCCATAACCAGTCAAAACGAAGCTCTCTGTGAGTTCTACGGTTTGACCGCTTTCAGCCATCAATGGATTGTTTCATACCCAAAAAAGGCAATCCGAACCTCAATCGGGGCTCTGAAGCTTTTTTGCCTTCTTTTTTTACGTCAAGTGAATTTTTACGTTAAAATGGGATCACCGTGGAAGGTCTTCGATTTTCCATCCCTGGATAGTGGTGCACCATGGTACAATTCGATTTCAAATCCATGCACCCATTTCTTAAAGTGGCACGGCGCTGTTTCGGCATTTTGGACGAATGTTTCACCTTGCACCGCAGATGTTGCTCCCTGCGGATATCGATTTTTCGGACGGCCATAGCTGTTGGCTTGTTTAGAGTTACGGGAGCCATAACCAGTCAAAACGAAGCTCTCTGTGAGTTCTACGGTTTGACCACTTTCAGCCATCAATGGATTGTTTCATACCAAATAAAGGCTATCCGAACCTCAATCGGGTCTCTAAAGTTTTTTAGCCTTCTTTTTTTCGTCAAGTGAATTTTTACGTTAAAACGGGATCACCGTGGCTGGTCTTCGATTTACCGTCCCTGGAGAGTGGTGCACCATGGTACTGTTCCATTTAAAATCCATGCACCCATTTCTAAAAGTCGCACGGCACTGTTTCGACATTTTGGACGGATGTTGCACCTTGCACCGCAGATGTTGCACCCTGCGGATATCGATTCTTCGGACGGCCATAACTGCAGGCTCGTTTAGAGTTACGAGAGCCATAACCAGTCAAAACGAAGCTCTTTGTGAGTTCTACGGCATTGACCGCTTTCAGCCGTCAATGGATTGTTTCATACCCGAAAAAGGCTATCTGAACCTCAATCTGGGCTATGAAGTTTTTTAGCCTTCTTTTTTTACGTCAAGTGAATTTTTACGCTAAAATGGGATCATCGTGGCTGGTCTTCGATTTACCATCCATGGAGAGTGGTGCACCATGGTACTGTTCCATTTCAAATCCATGCACCTATTTCCAAAAGTCGCACGGCGCTGTTTCGGCATTTTGGGCGGATGTTGCACCTTGTACCGCAGATGTTGCACCCTCCGGATATCGATTCTTCGGACGGCCATAATTATTGGCTCGTTTAGAGTTATGGGAGCCATAACTTGTCAAAACGAAGCTCTCTGTGATTTCTACGGCTTTGATTGCTTTCAGCCGTCAATGGATTGTTTCATACCCAAAAAAGGCTATCCTAACCTTAATCGGGGCTCTAAAGTTTTTAGCCTTCTTTTTTTACGTCCAGTGAATTTTTACATTAAAACGGGATAACCGTGGCTGGTCTTCGATTTACCATCCCTGGAGAGTGGTGCACCATAGTACAGTTCCATTTCAAATCCATGCACCCATTTCTAAAAGTCGCACGGCGCTGTTTCGGCATTTTGGACGGATGTTGCGCCTTGCACCGCTGATGTTGCACCCTGCGGATATCGATTCTACGGACGGCCATAACTGTTGGCTCGTTTAGATTTACGAGAGCCATAACCAGTCAAAACGAAGCTCTCTGTGAGTTCTACTGCATTGACCGCTTTCAGCCGTCAATGGATTGTTTCATACCCAAAAAAGACTATCTGAACCTCAATCGGGGATTTGAAGTTTTTTAGACTTCTTTTTTACGTCAAGTGAATTTTTATGTTAAAACGGGATCACCGTGGCTGGTCTTCGATTTACCATCCGTAGAGAGTGGTGCACCATTGTACTGTTCCATTTCAACTCCATGCACCCATTTCTAAAAGATGCACGGCGCTGTTTCGGCATTTTGGACGGATGTTACACCTTGCACCGCAGATGTTGCACCCTGCGGATATCGATTCTTTGGACAGCCATGACTATTGGCTCGTTTATAGTTACGGGAGTCATAACCAGTCAAAACGAAGCTCTCGGTGATTTCTACGGCTTTGACCGCTTTCAGCCGTCAATGGATTGTTTCATACACAAAAAAGCCTATCCGAACCTCAATCGTGGCTCTGAATTTTTTAGCCTTCTTTTTTTCGTCAAGTGAATTTTTACGTTAAAACGGGATCACCGTGGCTGGTCTTCGATTTACCATCCCTGGAGAGTGGTGCACCATAGTACTGTTCCATTTCAAATCCATGCACCCATTTCTAAAAGTTGCACGGCGCTGTTTCGGCATTTTGGACGGATGTTGCGCCTTGCACCGCAGATGTTGCACCCTGCAGATATCGATTCTACGGACGGCCATAACTGTTGGCTCGTTTAGATTTACGAGAGCCATAACCAGTCAAAACGAAGCTCTTTGTGAGTTCTACTACATTGACCGCTTTTCAGCCGTCAATGGATTGTTTCATACCCAAAAAAGGCTATCCGAACCTCAATCGGGGATCTGAAGTTTTTTAGCCTTCTTTTTTTACGTCAAGTGAATTTTTATGTTAAAACGGGATCACCGTGGCTGGTCTTCGATTTACCATCCCTAGAGAGTGGTGTACCATTGTACCGTTTCATTTCAAATCCATGCACCCATTTCTAAAAGACGCACGACACAGTTTCGGCATTTTGGACGGATGTTGCACCTTGCACCGCAGATGTTGCACCATGCGGATATCGATTCTTCGGACGGCCATAACTGTTGGCTCATTTAGATTTACGGGAGCCATAACCAGTCATAATGAAGCTCGCGGTGAGTTCTACGGCTTTGACCGCTTTCAACCGTCGATGGATTGTTTCATACCAAAAAAAGGCTATCCGAACCTCAATCGGGGCTCTGATGTTTTTTAGCCTTGTTTTTTTCATCAAGTGAATTTTTACGTTAAAACGGGATCACCGTGACTGGTCTTCGATTTTCCATCCCTGGAGAGTGGTGCACCATTGTACTGTTCCATTTCTAATCCATGCACCCATTTCTAAAAGACGTACGGCGCTGTTTCGGCACTTTGGATGGATGTTGCACCGCAGATGTTGCACCCTACGGATATCCATTCTTCGGACGGCCATAACTGTTGGTTCGTTTAGAGTTACATAAGCCATAACCTATCAAAACGAAGCTCTCAGTGAGTTCTACGGCTTTGACCGCTTTCACCCGTCAATGGATTGTTTCATACCCAAAAAAGGCTATCCGAATCTGAATCGGGGCTCTGATGTTTTTTAGCCTTCTTTTTTTCGTTAAGTGAATTTTTACGTTAAAACGGGATCACCGTGGCTGGTCTTCGATTTACCATCCTTGGAGAGTGGTGCACCATTGTACTGTTCTGTTTCAAATCCATGCACCCATTTCTAAAAGATGCATGGCGCTGTTTCGGCATTTTGGACGGATGTTGCACCTTGCACCACAGATGTTGCACCCAGCGGATATCGATTCTTCGGACGGCCATAACTGTTGGCTCGTTTAGAGTTACGGAAGCCATAACCAATCAAAACGAAGCTCTCTGTGAGTTCTACGGCTTTGACCGCTTTAAGCCATCAATGGATTGTTTCATACCAAAAAAAGGCTATCCGAACCTCAATCGGGGCTCCAAAGTTTTTTAGCCTACTTTTTTTCGTCAAGTGAACTTTTACGTTAAAACGGGGTCACCGGGGCTAGTCTTCGATTTACCTTCCCTGGAGAGTGGTGCACCATGGTACTATTCCATTTCAAATCCATGCACCCTTTTCTAAAGGTCGAACGACCCTGTTTCGGCATTTTAGACGGATGTTGCACCTTGCACCACAAATGTTGCACCCTGTGGATATCGATTCTTCGGACGACCATAACTGTTGGCTCGTTCAGAGTTTCGGGAGCCATAACCAGTCAAAACGAGGCTCTCTGTGATTTCTACGGCTTTGACCACTTTCAGCCTTCAATGGATTGTTTCATACGCAAAAAAGGCTATCCGAACCTCAATCGGGGCTCTGAATTTTTTAGCCTTCTTTTTTTCGTCAAGTGAATTTTTACGTTAAAACGGGATCACCGTGGCTGGTCTTCGATTTACTATCCCTGGAGAGTGGTGCACCATAGTACTGTTCCGTTTCAAATCCATGCACCAATTTCTAAAAGTCGCACGGTGCTGTTTCGGAATTTTGGACGGATGTTGCACCTTGCACCGCAGATGTTGCACCCTGCGGATATCGATTCTTCGGACGGCCATAACTGTTGGCTCATTTAGAGTTACGGGAGCCATAACCTGTCAAAACGAAGCTCTCTGTGAGTTCTACTACATTGATCGCTTTCAGCCGTCAATGGATTGTTTCATACCTAAAAAAGGCTATCCGAACCTCAATCGGGGCTATGCAGTTTTCTAGCCTTCTTTTTTTACGTCAAGTGAATTTTTGCGTTAAAACGGGATCACCGTGGCTGGTCTTCGATTTACCATCCCTGGAAAGTGGTGCACCATAGTACTGTTCCATTTCAAATCCATGCACCCATTTCTAAAAGACGCACGGCGCTGTTTCTGCATTTTGGACAGATGTTGCACTTGCACCGCAGATGTTGCACCCTGTGGATATCGATTCTTCGAACGGCCATAACTGTTGGCTCGTTTAGAGTTACGGGAGCCATAACCAGTCAAAACGAAGCTCTCAATGAGTTCTACGGCTTTGACCACTTTCAGCCGTCAATGGATTGTTTCATACCCAAAAAAGGCTATCCGAACCTCAATCGGGGCTCTGAATTTTTTAGCCTTCATTTTTTCGTCAAGTGAATTTTTACGTTAAAACGGGATCACCGTGGCTGGTCTCCGATTTACTATCCCTGGAGAGTGGTGTACCATAGTACTGTTCCATTTCAAATCCATGCACCCATTTCTAAAAGTCGCACGGCGCTGTTTCGGCATTTTGGACGGATGTTGCACTTGCACCGCAGATGTTGCACCCTGTGGATATCGATTCTTCGAACGGCCATAACTGTTGGCTCGTTTAGAGTTACGAAAGCCATAACCAGTCAAAACGAAGCTCTCTGTGAGATCTACGGCTTCTTCCACTTTCAGCCGTCAATGGATTGTTTCATACCCATAAAAGGCTATCCGAACCTCAATCGGGGATCCGAAGTTTTTTAGCCTTCTTTTATTACGTCGAGTGAATTTTTACGTTAAAACGGGATCACCGTTGCTGGTCTTCGATTTAGCATCCCTGGAGAGTGGTGCACCATGGTACTATTCCATTCCAAATCCATGAACCCATTTCTAAAAGTCGCACGTCCCTGTTTCGGCATTTTGGACGGATGTTGCACTTGAACTGAAGATGTTGCACCCTGCGGGTATCGATTCTTCGTACGGCCATAACCGTTGGCTCGTTTAGAGTTACGGGAGCCATAATCAGTCAAAACGAAGCTCTCTATGCGTTCTACGGCGTTGACCGCTTTCAGCCGTCAATGGATTGCTTCATACCCAAAAAAGTCTATCTGAACCTCAATCGGGGCTTTGAAGTTTTTTTGCCTTCTTTTTTTCATCAAGTGAATTTTTACGTTAAAACGGGATCACCGTGGCTGGTCTACGTTTATCATCCGTGGAGAGTGGTGCATCATGGTACTGTTCCATTTCAGATCCATGCACCCATCTCGAAAAGTCGCACGACGTTGTTTTGGCATTTTGGACGGATGTTGCACCTTGCACCGCAAATGTTGCACCCTGCGGATATCGATTCTTCGGACGGCCATAACTGTTGGCTTGTTTAGAGTTACGGGAGCCATAACCAGTCAAAACGAAGCTCCCTGTGAGTTCTACGGCTTTGACCACTTTCAGCTGTCAATGGATTGTTTCATACCCAAGAAAGGCTATCCGAACCTCAATCGGGGCTCTGATGTTTTTTAGCCTTCTTTTTTTACGTTAAGTGAATTTTTACGTTAAAACGGGATCACCGTGGCTGGTCTTCGATTTACTATCCCTGGAGAGTGGTGCACCATGGTACTGTTCCATTTCAAATCCATGCACCCTTTTTTAAAAGTCGCACGGCGCTGTTTCGGCATTTTGGACGGATGTTGCACTTGCACCGCAGTTGTTGCACCCTATGGATATCGATTCTTCGAACGGACATAAATGTTGGCTCGTTTAGAGTTACGGGAGCCATAACCAGTCAAAACGAAGCTCTAGTTGAGTTTACGGCTTTGACCGCTTTCAGCCGTCAATGGATTGTTTCATACCCAAAAAAGTCTATCCGAACCTCAATCGGGGCTCTGAAGGTTTTTAGCCATCTTTTTTTACGTCAAGTGAATTTTTACGTTAAAACGGGATCACCGTGGCTGGTCTTCGATTTACCATCCCTGGAGAGTGGTGCACCATGGTACTATTCCATTTCAAATCCATGCACCCATTTCTAGAAGTTGCACGGCCCTGTTTCGGCATTTTGGACGGATGTTGCACCTTGCACCGTAGATGTTACACCTTGCAGATATTGATTTTTCGGACGGCCATAACTGTTGGCTCGTTTAGAGTTACGGGAGCCATAACCAGTCAAAACGAAGCTCTCTGTGAGATCTACGGCTTCTTCCACTTTCAGCCGTCAACGGATTGTTTCATACCCAAAAAAGGCTATCCGAACCTCAATCGGGGATCCGAAGTTTTTTAGCCTTCTTTTATTACGTCGAGTGAATTTTTACGTTAAAACGGGATCACCGTGGCTGGACTTCGATTTACCATCCCTGGAGAGTGGTGCACCATGGTACTATTCCATTTCAAATCCATTCACCCATTTCTAAAAGTCGCATGGCCCTATTTCGGCATTTTGGACGGATGTTGCACTTGCACTGAAGATGTTCATCCTGCGGGTATCGATTCTTCGTACGGCCATAACCGTTGGCTCGTTTAGAGTTACGGGAGCCATAACCAGTCAAAACGAAGCTCTTTATGCGTTCTACGGCGTTGACCGCTTTCAGCCGTCAATGGATTGCATCATTCCCAAAGCAGTCTATCCGAACCTCTATCGGGACGGCGTTATTTCGGCATTTTCGACGGATGTTGCACCTTGCACCGCAGATGTTCCACCCTGCGGATATCGATTCTTCGGACGGCCATAACTGTTGACTCGTTTAGAGTTACGAGAGCCATAACCAGTCAAAACGAAGCTCTCTGTGATTTCTACGGCTTTGACTGCTTTCAGCCGTCAATGGATTGTTTCATACCCAAGAAAGGCTATCCGAACCTCAATCGGGGCTCTGAAGCTTTTTAGCCTTCTTTTTTTACGTCAAGTGAATTTTTACATTAAAACGGGATCACCGTGGCTGGTCTTTGATTTACCATCCCTGTAGAGTGGTGCACCATGGTACTGTTCCATTTCAAATCCATGTACCCATTTCTATAAGTCGCACGACCCTGTTTCGGCATTTTGGATGGATGTTGCACCTTGCACAGCAGATGTTGCACCCTGTGGATATCGATTCTTTGGACGGTCATAACTGTTGGCTCGTTTAGAGTTACGGGAGCTATAACCAGTCAAAACGAAGCTCTTTGTGAGTTTTACGGCTTTGACCGCTTTCAGCCGTCAATGGATTGTTTCATACCCAAAAAGGCTATCTGAACCTCAATCGGGGCTCTGAAGTTTTTTACCCTTCTTTTTTTACGTCAAGTGAATTTTTACGTTAAAATGGGATCACCGTGGCTGGTCTTCGATTTACCATCCCTGGAGAGTGTTGAACCATGGTACCGTTCCATTTCAAATCCATGCACCCATTTCTAAAAGTCGCACGGCGCTATTTCAGCATCTTGGACGGATGTTGCACCTTGCACCGCAGATGTTGCACCCTGCATATATCGATTCTTCGGACTGCCATAACTATTGGCTCGTTTAGAATTACGGGAGCCATAACCAGTCTAAACGAAGTTCTCTGTGAGTTCTACGGTTTGACCGCTTTCAGCCATCAATGGATTGTTTCATACCCAAAAAAGGCAATCCGAACCTCAATCGGGGCTCTGAAGCTTTTTTGCCTTCTTTTTTTACGTCAAGTGAATTTTTACGTTAAAACGGGATCACCGTGGAAGGTCTTCGATTTTCCATCCCTGGATAGTGGTGCACCATGGTACAATTCGATTTCAAATCCATGCACCCATTTCTTAAAGTGGCACGGCGCTGTTTCAGCATTTTGGACGGATGTTTCACCTTGCACCGCAGATGTTGCACCCTGTGGATATCGATTCTTCGGACGGCCATAACTGTTGGCTCGTTTAGAGTTATGGGAGCCATAACTAGTCAAAACGAAGCTCTCTGTGAGTTCTACGGTTTGACCGCTTTCAGCCATCAATGGATTGTTTCATACCAAATAAAGGCTATCCGAACCTCAATCGGGGCTCTAAAGTTTTTTAGCCTTCTTTTTTTCGTCAAGTGAATTTTTACGTTAAAACGGGATCACCGTGGCTGGTCTTCGATTTACCGTCCCTGGAGAGTGGTGCACCATGGTACTGTTCCATTTAAAATCCTTGCACCCATTTCTAAAAGTCGCACGGCACTGTTTCGGCATTTTGGACGGATGTTGCACCTTGAACCGCAGATGTTGCACGCTGCGGATATCGATTCTTCGGACGGCCATAACTGCAGGCTCGTTTAGAGTTACGGGAGCCATAACCAGTCAAAACAAAGCTCTTTGTGAGTTCTACGGCTTTGACCACTTTCAGCTGTCAATGGATTGTTTCATACCCAAAAAAGGCTATCCGAACCTCAATCGGGACTATGAAGTTTTTTAGCCTTCTTTTTTTACGTCAAGTGAATTTTTACGCTAAAATGGGATCATCGTGGCTGGTCTTCGATTTACCATCCATGGAGAGTGTTGCACCATGGTAGTGTTCCATTTAAAATCCATGCACCTATTTCTAAAAGTCGCACGGCGCTGTTTCGGCATTTTGGACGGATGTTGCACCTTGCACCGCAGATGTTGCACCCTCCGGATATCGATTCTTCGGACGGCCATAATTATTGGCTCGTTTAGAGTTATGGGAGCCATAACCTGTCAAAACGAAGCTCTCTGTGATTTCTACGGCTTTGATCGCTTTCAGCCGTCAATGGATTGTTTCATACCCAAAAAAGGCTATCCTAACCTTAATCGGGGCTCTAAAGTTTTTTAGCCTTCTTTTTTTACGTCAAGTGAATTTTTACATTAAAACGGGATAACCGTGGCTGGTCTTCGATTTACCATCCCTGGAGAGTGGTGCACCATAGTACTGTTCCATTTCAAATCCATGCACCCATTTCTAAAAGTCGCACGGCGCTATTCGGCATTTTGGACGGATGTTGCGCCTTGCACCGTAGATGTTGCACCCTGCGGATATCGATTCTACGGACGGCCGTAACTGTTGGCTTGTTTAGATTTACGAGAGCCATAACCAGTCAAAACGAAGCTCTCTGTGAGTTCTACTGCATTGACCGCTTTCAGCCGTCAATGGATTGTTTCATACCCAAAAAAGACTATCCGAACCTCAATCGGGGATCTGAAGTTTTTTAGCCTTCTTTTTTACGTCAAGTGAATTTTTATGTTAAAACGGGATCACCGTGGCTGGTCTTCGATTTACCATCCCTAGAGAGTGATGCACCGTTGTACTGTTCCATTTCAACTCCATGCACCCATTTCTAAAAGACGCACGACGCTGTTTCGGCATTTTGGACGGATGTTGCACCTTGCACCGCAGATGTTGCACCCTGCGGATATCGATTCTTTGGACGGCCATAACTGTTGGCTCGTTTATAGTTACGGGAGTCATAACCAGTCAAAACGAAGCTCTCGGTGATTTTTACGGCTTTGACCGCTTTCAGCCGTCAATGGATTGTTTCATACACAAAAAAGCCTATCCGAACCTCAATCAGGGCTTTGAATTTTTTAGCCTTCTTTTTTTCGTCAAGTGAATTTTTCCGTTAAAACGGGATCACCGTGGCTGATCTTCGATTTACCATCCCTGGAGAGTGGTGCACCATAGTACTGTTCCATTTCAAATCCATGCACCCATTTCTAAAAGTTGCACTGCGCTGTTTCGGCATTTTGGACGGATGTTGCGCCTTGCACCGCAGATGTTGCACCCTGCGGATATCGATTCTACGGACGGCCATAACTGTTGGCTCGTTTAGATTTACACGAGCCATAACCAGTCAAAACGAAGCTCTTTGTGAGTTCTACTGCATTGACCGCTTTTCAGCCGTCACTGGATTGTTTCATACCCAAAAAAGGCTATCCGAACCTCAATCCGGGATCTGAAGTTTTTTAGCCTTCTTTTTTTACGTCAAGTGAATTCTTATGTTAAAACGGGATCACCGTGGCTGGTCTTCGATTTACCATCCCTAGAGAGTGGTGTACCATTGTACTGTTTCATTTCAAATCCATGCACCCATTTCTAAAAGACGCACGGCACTGTTTCGGCATTTTGGACGGATGTTGCACCTTGCACCGCAGATGTTGCACCCTGCGGATATCGATTCATCGGACGGCCATAACTGTTGGCTCATTTAGATTTACGGGAGCCATAACCAGTCAAAATGAAGCTCGTGGTGATTTCTACAGCTTTGACCGCTTTCAACCGTCGATGGATTGTTTCATACCAAAAAAAGGCTATCCGAACCTCAATCGGGGATCTGATGTTTTTTAGCCTTGTTTTTTTCGTCAAGTGAATTTTTACGTTAAAACGGGATCACCGTGACTGGTCTTCGATTTACCATCCCTGGAGAGTGGTGCACCATTGTACTGTTCCATTTCTAATCCATGCACCCATTTCTAAAAGACGCACGGCGCTGTTTAGGCACTTTGGACGGATGTTGCACCTTGCACCGCAGATGTTGCACCCTACGGATATCGATTCTTCGGACTGCCATAACTGTTGGTTCGTTTAGAGTTACATAAACCATAACCTATCAAAACGAAGCTCTCTGTGAGTTCTACGGCTTTGACCACTTTCACCCGTCAATGGATTGTATCATACCCAAAAAAGGCTATCCGAATCTTAATCGGGGCTCTGAAGTTTTTTAGCCTTCTTTTTTTCGTCAAGTGAATTTTTACGTTAAAATGGGATCACCGTGGCTGGTCTTCGATTTACCATCCTAGGAGAGTGGTGCACCACTGTACTGTTCCGTTTCAAATCCATGCACCCATTTCTAAAAGACGCATGGCGCTGTTTCGGCATTTTGGACGGATGTTGCACCTTGCACCACAGATGTTGCACCTAGCGGATATCGATTCTTCGGACGGCCATAACTGTTGGCTCGTTTAGAGTTACGGAAGCCATAACCAATCAAAACGAAGCTCTCTGTGAGTTCTACGGCTTTGACCGCTTTCAGCCATCAATGGATTGTTTCATACTAAAAAAGGCTATCCGAACCTCAATCGAGGCTCTAAAGTTTTTTAGCCTTCTTTTTTTCGTCAAGTGAACTTTTACGTTAAAACGGGGTCACCGGGGCTAGTCTTCAAATTACCTTCCCTGGAGAGTGGTGCACCATGGTACTATTCCATTTCAAATCCATGCACCCTTTTCTAAAGGTCGAACGGCCCTGTTTTGGCATTTTAGACGGATGTTGCACCTTGCACCACAGATGTTGCACCCTGCGTATATCGATTCTTCGGACGACCATAACTGTTGGCTCGTTTAGAGTTTCGGGAGCCATAACCAGTCAAAACGAGGCTCTCTGTGATTTCTACGGCTTTGACAACTTTCAGTCGTGAATGGATTGTTTCATACCCAAAAAAGGCTATCCGAACCTCAATCGGGGCTTTGAATTTTTTAGCCTTCTTTTTTTCGTCAAGTGAATTTTTACGTTAAAACGGGATCACCGTGGCTGGTCTTCGATTTACTATCCCTGGAGAGTGGTACACCATAGTACTGTTCCATTTCAAATCCATGCACCCATTTCTAAAAGTCGCACGGCGCTGTTTCGGCATTTTGGACGGATGTTGCACCTTGCACCGCAGATGTTGCACCCTGCAGATATCGATTCTTCGGACGGCCATAACTGTTGGCTCATTTAGAGTTACGGGAGCCATAACCTGTCAAAACGAAGCTCTTTGTGAGTTCTACTACATTAACCGCTTTCAGCCGTCAATGGATTGTTTCATACCCAAAAAAGGCTATCCGAACCTCAATCGGGGCTCTGAAGTTTTTTAGCCTTCTTTTTTTACGTCAAGTGAATTTTTACATTAGAACGGGATCACCTTGGCTGGTCTTCGATTTACCATCCCTGGGGAGTGGTGTACCATTGTACTGTTCCATTTCAAATCCATGCACCCATTTCTAAAAGACGCACGGCGCTGTTTCGGCATTTTGGACAGATGTTGCACCTTGCACCGCAGATGTTGCACCCAGCGGATATCGATTCTTCGGACGGCCATAACTGTTGGCTCGTTTAGAGTTACGGAAGCCATAAACAGTCAAAACGAAGCTCTCTGTGAGTTCTACGGCTTTGACCGCTTTCAGCCGTCAATGGATTGTTTCATACCCAAAAAAGGCTATCCGAACCTCAATAGGGGATTTGAAGTTTTTTAGCCTTCTTTTTTTCGTCAAGTGAATTTTTACGTTAAAACGGGATCACCGTGGCTGGTCTTCGATTTACCATCCCTGGAGAGTGGTGCACCATTGTACTGTTCCATTTCAAATCCATGCACCCATTTCTACGGCTTTGACCGCTTTCAGCCGTCAATGGATTGTTTCATACCAGAAAAAGTATATCCAAACCTCAATCGAGGCTCTGAAGTTTTTTAGCCTTCATTTTTTTGTCAAGTGAATTTTTACATTAAAATGGGACCACCGTGGCTGGTCTTCGATTTACCTTCCCTGGAGAGTGGTGCACCATGGTACTGTTCCATTTCAAATCCATGCACCCATTTCTAAAGGTCGCACGACCCTGTTTCGGCATTTTAGATGGATGTTGCACCTTGCACCGCAGATGTTGCACCATGTGGATATTGATTCTTCAGACGGCCATAACTGTTGGCTCGTTTAGAGTTACTGGAGCCATAACCAGTCAAAACGAGGCTCTCTGTGAATTCTATGGCTTTGACCGCTTTCAGCCGTCAATGGATTGTTTCATACCCAAAAAAGGTTGTCCGAACCTCAATCGGGACTCTGAATTTTTTAGCCTTCTTTTTTTCGTCAAGTGAATTTTTACGTTAAAATGGGATCACCGTGGCTAGTCTTCGATTTACCATCCCTGGAGAGTGGTGCATCATAGTACTGTTCCATTTCAAATCCATGCACCCATTTCTAAAAGTCGCACAGCGCTGTTTCGGCATTTTGGACGGATGTTGCACCTTGCACCGCAGATGTTGCACCCTGCGGATATCGATTCTTCGGACGGCTATAACTGTTGGCTCGTTTAGAGTTATGGGAGCCATAACCAGTCAAAACGAAGCTCTCTGTGAGTTCTACGGCTTTGACCGCTTTCAGCCGTCAATAGATTGTTTCATACCCAAAAAAGACTATCCGAACCTCAATCGGGACTCTGAATTTTTTAGCCTTCTTTTTTTCGTCAAGTGAAGTTTTACGTAAAAATGGGATCACCGTGGCTAGTCTTTGATTTACCATCCCTGGAGAGTGGTGCATCATAGTACTGTTCCGTTTCAAATCCATGCACCCATTTCTAAAAGTCGCACGGCGCTGTTTCGGCATTTTGGACGGATGTTGCACCTTACACCGCAGATGTTGCACCCTGCGGATATCGATTCTTCGGACGGCCATAACTGTTGGCTCGTTTAGAGTTATGGGAGCCATAACCAGTCAAAACGAGGCTCTCTGTGAATTCTATGGCTTTGACCGCTTTCAGCCGTCAATGGATTGTTTCATACCCAAAAAAAGGTTGTCCGAACCTCAATCGGGACTCTGAATTTTTTAGCCTTCTTTTTTTCGTCAAGTGAATTTTTACGTTAAAATGGGATCACCGTGGCTAGTCTTCGATTTACCATCCCTGGAGAGTGGTGCATCATAGTACTGTTCCATTTCAAATCCATGCACCCATTTCTAAAAGTCGCACGGCGCTGTTTCGGCATTTTGGACGGATGTTGCACCTTGTACCGCAAATGTTGCACCCTGCGGATATCGATTCTTCGGACGACCATAACTGTTGGCTCGTTTAGAGTTACAGGTGCCATAACCAGTCAAAATGAAGCTCTTCGTGAGTTCAACTGCATTGACCACTTTCTGCCGTCAATGGATTGTTTCATACCCAAAAAAGGCTATCCGAACCTCAATCAGGGCTCTGAAGTTTTTTAGCCTTCTATTTTTACGTCAAGTGAATTTTTACGTTAAAATGGGATCACCGTGGCTGGTCTTCGATTTACCATCCCTGGATAGTGGTGCACCATTGTACTGTTCCATTTCAAATACATGCACCCATTTCTAAAAGACGCACGGCGCTGTTTCGGCATTTTGGACGGATGTTGCACCTCACACAACAGATGTTGCACCCTGCGGATATCGATTCTTCGCACGACCATTACTGTTGGCTCGTTTAGATTTACGGGAGCCATAACCAGTCAAAACGAAGCTCTCAGAGATTTCTACGGCTTTGACTACTTTCATCCGTCAATGGATTATTTCATACCCAAAAAAGGCTATCCGAACCTCAATCGGGGATTTGAAGTTTTTTAGCCTTCTTTTTTTTGTCAAGTGAAGTTTTACGTTAAACGGGATCACCGTGGCTGGTCTTCAATATACCATCCCTGGAGAGTGGTGCACCATTGTACTGTTCCATTTCAAATCCATTCACCCATTTCTAAAAGACGCACGGCGCTGTTTCGGCATTTTGGACGGATGTTGAACCTTGCACCGCAGATGTTGCACCCTGCGGATATCGATTCTTCGGATGGCCATAACTATTGGCTCGTTTAGAGTTACGGAAGCCATAACAAGTCAAAACGAAGCTCTTTGTGAGTTCTACGGCTTTGACCGCTTTTAGCCGTCAATGGATTGTTTCATACCAATAAAAGGCTATCCGAACCTCAATCGGGGCTCTGAAGTTTTTTAGCCTTCTTTTTTTCGTCAAGTGAATTTTTACGTTAAAACGGGATCACCGTGGTTGGTTTTCGATTTACCTTCCCTGGAGAGTGGTGCACCATGGTACTGTTCCATTTCAAATCCATTCACCCATTTCTAAAGGTCGCACGGCCCTGTTTCGGCATTTTAGGCGGATGTTGCACCTGGCACCGCAGATGTTGCACCCTAGGGATATCGATTCTTAGGACGGCCATAATTGTTGGCTCGTTTAGAGTTGCGGGAGCCATAACCAGTCAAAACGAGACACTCTATGAGTTCTACGTCTTTGACCGCTTTCAGCCGTTAATGGATTGTTTCATACCCAAAAAAGGCTATCCGAACCTCAATCGAGGCTCTGAATTTTTTAGACTTCTTTTTTTCGTCAAGTGAATTTTTACGTTAAAACGGGATCACCGTGACTGGTCTTCGATTTACCATCCCTGGAGAGTGGTGCACCGTTGTACTATTCCATTTCTAATCCATGCACCCATTTCTAAAAGACGCACGGCGCTATTTTGGCATTTTGGACGGATGTTGCACCTTGCACCGCAGATGTTGCACCCTACGGATATCGATTCTTCGGACTGCCATAACTGTTGGTTCGTTTAGAGTTACATAAGCCATAACCTATCAAAACGAAGCTCTCTGTGAGTTCTACGGCTTTGACCACTTTCAGCCGTCAATGGATTGTTTCATACCCAAAAAAGGCTATCCGAACCTTAATCGGGGCTCTGAAGTTTTTTAGCCTTCTTTTTTTCGTCAAGTGAATTTTTACGTTAAAACGTGATCACCGTGGCTGGTCTTCGATTTACCATCCTTGGAGAGTGGTGCACCATTGTACTATTCCGTTTCAAATCCATGCACCCATTTCTAAAAGACGCACGACGCTGTTTCGGCATTTTGGACGGATGTTGCACCTTGCACCACAGATGTTGCACCCAGCGGATATCGATTCTACGGACGGCCATAACTGTTGGCTCGTTTAGAGTTACGGAATCCATAACCAATCAAAACGAAGCTCTCTTTGAGTTCTACGGCTTTGACCGCTTTCAGCCATCAATGGATTGTTTCATACCAAAAAAAGGCTATCCGAACCTCAATCGGGGCTCTTAAGTTTTTTAGCCTTCTTTTTTTCGTCAAGTGAATTTTTACGTTAAAACGGGATCACCGTGGATGGTCTTCGATTTACCATCCTTGGAGAGTGGTGCACCATTGTACTGTTCCGTTTCAAATCCATGCACCCATTTCTAAAAGACGCACGGCGCTGTTTCGGCATTTTGGACGGATGTTGCACCTTGCACCACAGATGTTGCACCCAGCGGATATCGATTCTTCGGACGACCATAACTGTTGGCTCATTTAGAGTTACAGAATCCATAACCAATCAAAACGAATCTCTCTGTGAGTTCTACGGCTTTGACCGCTTTCAGCCGTCAATGGATTGTTTCATACCAGAAAAAGGATATCCGAACCTCAATCGAGGCTCTGAAGTTTTTTAGCCTTCTTTTTTTTGTCAAGTGAATTTTTACGTTAAAATGGGACCACCGTGGCTGGTCTTCGATTTACCTTCCCTGGAGAGTGGTGCAACATGGTACTGTTCCATTTCAAATCCATGCACCCATTTCTAAAGGTCGCACGACCCTGTTTCGGCATTTTAGATGGATGTTGCACCTTACACCGCAGATGTTGCACCCTGCGGATATCGATTCTTCAAACGGCCATAACTGTTGGCTCGTTTAGAGTTATTGGAGCCATAACCAGTCAAAACGAGGCTCTCTGTGAATTCTATGGCTTTGACCGCTTTCAGCCGTCAATGGATTGTTTCATACCCAAAAAAGGTGATCTGAACCTCAATCGGGACTCTGAATTTTTTAGCCTTCTTTTTTTCGTCAAGTGAATTTTTACGTTAAAATGGGATCACCGTGGCTAGTCTTCGATTTACCATCCCTGGAGATTGGTGCATCATAGTACTGTTCCATTTCAAATCCATGCACCCATTTCTAAAAGTCGCACGGAGCTGTTTCGGCATTTTGGACGGATATTGCACCTTGCACCGCAGATGTTGCACCCTGCGGATATCGATTCTTCGGACGGCCATAACTGTTGGCTCGTTTAGAGTTATGGGAGTCATAACCAGTCAAAACGAAGCTCTCTGTAAGTTCTACTGTATTGACCGCTTTCAGCCGACAATGGATTGTTTCATACCCAAAAAAGGCTATCCGAACCTCAATCGGGGCTATGAAATTTTTTAGCCTTCTTTTTTTACGTCAAGTGAATTTTTACGCTAAAACGGGATCACCGTGGCTGGTCTTCGATTTACCATCCCTGGAAAGTGGTGCACCATTGTACTGTTCCATTTCAAATCCATGCACCCATTTCAAAAAGACGCACGGCGCTGTTTCGGCATTTTGGACGGATGTTGCACCTTGCACCGCAAATGTTGCACCCTGCGGATATCGATTCTTTGGACGACCATAACTATTGGCTCGTTTACAGTTACGGAAGCCATAACCAGTCAGAACGAAGCTCTCTGTGAATTCTACGGCTTTGACCGCTTTCAGCTGTCAATGGATTGTTTCATACCAAAAAAGGCTATCTGAACCTCAATCGGGGCTCTGAAGTTTTTTAGCCTTCTTTTTTTTGTCAAGTGAATTTTTACATTAAAATGGGACCACCGTGGCTGGTCTTCGATTTACCTTCATTGGAGAGTGGTGCACCATGGTACTGTTCCATTTCAAATCCATGCACCCATTTCTAAAGGTCGTACGGCCCTGTTTCGGCATTTTAGACGGACGTTGCACCTTGCACCGCAGATGCTGCACCCTGCGGATATCGATTCTTCAGATGGCCATAACTGTTGGCTCGTTTAGAGTTACGGGAGCCATAACCATTCAAAACGAGGCTCTCTGTGAATTCTATGGCTTTGACCGCTTTTAGTCGTCAATGGATTGTTTCATACCCAAAAAAGGCTATCCGAACCTCTATCGGAGCTCTGAATTTTTTAGCCTTCTTTTTTTCGTCAAGTAAATTTTTACGTTAAAATGGGATCACCGTGGCTGGTCTTTGATTTACCATCCCTGGAGAGTGGTGCACCATACTACTGTTCCATTTCATATCCATGCACCCATTTCTAAAAGTCGTACGGCGCTGTTTCGGCATTTTGGATGGATGTTGCACCTTGCACCACAGATGTTGCACCCTGTGGAAATCGATTCTTCGGACGGCCATAACTGTTGGCTCGTTTAGAGTTACGGGAGCTATAACCAGTCAAAACGAAGCTCTCTGTGAGTTCTACGGCTTTGACCGCTTTCAGCCGTCAATGGATTGTTTCATACCCAAAAAAGGTTATCCGAACCTCAATCGGGGTTCTAAATTTTTTAGCCTTCTTTTTTTCGTCAAGTGAATTTTTACGTCAAATGGGATCACCGTGGCTGGTATTCGATTTACCATCCCTAGAGAGTGGTGCACCATTGTACTGTTCCATTTCAAATCCATGCACCCATTTCTAAAAGTCGCACGGCGCTGTTTCGGCATTTTGGATGGATGTTGCACCTTGTACCGCATATGTTGCACCCTATGGATATCGATTCTTCGGACGGCCATAACTGTTGGCTCGTTTAGAGTTACAGGAGCCATAACCAGTCAAAACGAAGCACTTTGTGATTTCAACTGCATTGACCGCTTTCAGTCGTCAATGGATTGTTTCATACCCAAAAAAGGCTATCTGAACCTCAATCGGGGGTCTGAATTTTTTAGCCTTCTATTTTTCGTCAAGTGAATTTTTACGTTAAAACGGGATCGCCGTGGCTGGACTTCGATTTACCATCCCTGGAGAGTGGTGCACCATTGTACTGTTCCATTTCCAATCCATGCACCCATTTCTTAAAGACGCACGGCGCTGTTTCGGCATTTTGGACGGATGTTGCACCTGCACCGCAGATGTGGTACCCTGCGGATATTGATTCTTCAGACGGCCATAACCGTTGGCTCATTTAGAGTTACGGAAGCCATAACCAGTCAAAACGACGCTCTCTGTGAGTTCTACGGCTTTGACCACTTTCAGCCGTCAATGGATTATTTCATACCCAAAAAAGGCTATCCGAACCTCAATCGGGGATTTGAAGTTTTTTAGCCTTCTTTTTTTTTGTCAAGTGAATTTTTACGTTAAACAGGATCACCGTGGCTGGTCTTCGATTTACCATCCCTGGAGAGTGGTGCACCATTGTACTGTTCCATTTCAAATTCATGTACCCATTTCTAAAAGAAGCACGGCGCTGTTTCGGCATTTTGGACGGATGTTGCACCTTGCACCGCAGATGTTGCACCCTGCGGATATCGATTCTTCGGATGGCCATAACTATTGGCTCGTTTAGAGTTACGAAAGCCATAACCAGTCAAAACGAAGCTCTTTGTGAGTTCTACGGCTTTGACCGCTTTTAGCCGTCAATGGATTGTTTCATACCAATAAAAGGCTATCCGAACCTCAATCAGGGCTCTAAAGTTTTTTAGCCTTCTTTTTTTCGTCAAGTGAATTTTTACGTTAAAACGGGATCACCGTGGCTGGTTTTCGATTTACCTTCCCTGGAGAGTGGTGCACCATGGTACTGTTCCATTTCAAATCCATGCACCCATTTCTAAAGGTCGCACGGCCCTGTTTTAGCATTTTAGGCGGATGTTGCACCTGGCACCGCAGATGTAGCACCCTACGGATATCGATTCTTTGGACGGCCATAACTGTTGGCTCGTTTAAAGTTGCGGGAGCCATAACCAGTCAAAACGAGACACTCTATGAGTTCTACATCTTTGACCGCTTTCAGCCGTCAATGGATTGTTTCATACTCAAAAAAGGCTATCCGAACCTCAATCGGGGCTTTGAACTTTTTAGACTTCTTTTTTTCGTCAAGTGAATTTTTACGTTAAAACGGGATCACCGTGACTGGTCTACGATTTACCATCCCTGGAGAGTGGTGCACCGTTGTACTGTTCCATTTCTAATCCATGCACCCATTTCTAAAAGACGCACGGCGCTGTTTTGGCATTTTGGACGGATGTTGCACCTTGCACCGCAGATGTTGCACCCTGCGGATATCGATTCTTCGGACTGCCATAACTGTTGGTTCGTTTAGAGTTACATAAGCCATAACCTATCAAAACGAAGCTCTCTGTGAGTTCTACGGCTTTGACCACTTTCAGCCGTCAATGGATTGTTTCATACCCAAAAAAGGCTATCCGAACCTTAATCGGGGCTCTGAAGTTTTTTAGCCTTCTTTTTTTTGTCAAGTGAATTTTTACGTTAAAACGTGATCACCGTGGCTGGTCTTCGATTTACCATCCTTGGAGAGTGGTGCACCATTGTACTGTTCCGTTTCAAATCCATGCACCCATTTCTAAAAGACGCACGGCGCTGTTTCGACATTTTGGACGGATGTTGCACCTTGCACCACAAATGTTGCACCCAGCGGATATCGATTCTTCGGACGGCCAAAACTGTTGGCTCGTTTAGAGTTACGGAAGCCATAACCAATCAAAATGAAGCTCTCTGTTAGTTCTACGGCTTTTACCGCTTTCAGCCATCAATGGATTGTTTCATACCAAAAAAAGGCTATTCGAACCTCAATCGCGGCTCTTAAGTTTTTTAGCCTTCTTTTTTTCGTCAAGTGAATTTTTACGTTAAAACGGGATCACCGTGGCTGGTCTTCGATTTACCTTCCCTGGAGAGTGGTGCACCATGGTACTGTTCCATTTCAAATTCATGCACCCATTTCTAAAGGTCGCACGGCCCTGTTTCGGCATTTTAGACGGTTGTTGCACCTTGCACCGTAGATGTTGCACCCTGCGGATATCGATTCTTCGGACGACCATAACTGTTGGCTCCTTTAGAGTTTCGGGAGCCATAACCAGTCAAAACGAGGCTCTCTGTGATTTCTACGGCTTTGACCACTTTCAGCCGTCAATGGATTGTTTCATACCCAAAAAAGGCTATCCGAACCTCAATCGGGGGTCTGAATTTTTTAGCCTTCTTTTTTTCGTCATGTGAATTTTTACGTTAAAACGGGATCACCGTGGCTGGTCTTCGATTTACTATCCCTGGAGAGTGGTGCACCATAGTACTGTTCCATTTCAAATCCATGCACCCATTTCTATAAGTCGCACGGTGCTGTTTCGGCATTTTGGACGGATGTTGCACCTTGCACCGCAGATGTCGCACCCTACGGATATCGATTCTTCGGACGGCCATAACTGTTGGCTCATTTAGAGTTACGGGAGCCATAACCTATCAAAACGAAGCTCTCTGTGAGTTCTACTACATTGGCCGCTTTTAACCGTCAATGGATTGTTTCATACCCAAAAAAGGCTATCCGAACCTCAATCGGGGCTCTGAAGTTTTTTAGCCTTCTTTTTTTACGTCAAGTGAATTTTTACATTAAAATGGGATCACCGTGGCTGGTCTTCGATTTACCATCCCTGGAGAGTGGTGTACCATTGTACTGTTCCATTTCAAATCCATGCACCCATTTCTAAAAGACGCACGATGCTGTTTCGGCATTTTGGACAGATGTTGCACCTTGCACCGCAGATGTTGCACCCTTCGGATATTGATTCTTCGGACGGCCATAACTGTTGGCTCGTTTATAGTTACGGAAGCCATAACCAGTCAAAACGAAGCTCTCTGTGAGTTCTACGGCTTTGACCGCTTTCAGTCGTCGATGGATTGTTTCATACCCAAAAAAGGCTATCCGAACCTCAATCGGGGGTCTGAATTTTTTAGCCTTCTATTTTTCGTCAAGTGAATTTTTACGTTAAAACGGGATCGCCGTGGCTGGACTTCGATTTACCATCCCTGGAGAGTGGTGCACCATTGTACTGTTCCATTTCAAATCCATGCACCCATTTCTTAAAGACGCACGGCGCTGTTTCGGCATTTTGGACGGATGTTGCACCTGCACCGCAGATGTTGTACCCTACGGATATCGATTCTTCAGACGGCCATAACCGTTGGCTCGTTTAGAGTTACGGAAGCCATAACCAGTCAAAACGACGCTCTCTGTGAGTTCTACGGCTTTGACCACTTTCAGCCGTCAATGGATTATTTCATACCCAAAAAAGGCTATCCGAACCTCAATCGGGGATTTGAAGTTTTTTAGCCTTCTTTTTTTTGTCAAGTGAATTTTTACGTTAAACGGGATCACCGTGGCTGGTCTTCGATTTACCATCCCTGGAGAGTGGTGCACCATTGTACTGTTCCATTTCAAATTCATGCACCCATTTCTAAAAGAAGCACGGCGCTGTTTCGGCATTTTGGACGGATGTTGCACCTTGCACCGCAGATGTTGCACCCTGCGGATATCGATTCTTCGGATGGCCATAACTATTGGCTCGTTTAGAGTTACGGAAGCCATAACCAGTCAAAACGAAGCTCTTTGTGAGTTCTACGGCTTTGACCGCTTTTAGCCGTCAATGGATTGTTTCATACCAATAAAAGGCTATCCGAACCTCAATCGGGGCTCTGAAGTTTTTTAGCCTTCTTTTTTTCGTCAAGTGAATTTTTACGTTAAAACGGGATCACCGTGGCTGGTTTTCGATTTACCTTCCCTGGAGAGTGGTGCACCATGGTACTGTTCCATTTCAAATCCATGCACCCATTTCTAAAGGTCGCACGGCCGTGTTTCAGCATTTTAGGCGGATGTTGCACCTGGCACCGCAGATGTTGCACCCTACGGATATCGATTCTTTGGACGGCCATAACTGTTGGCTCGTTTAAAGTTGCGGGAGCCATAACCAGTCAAAACGAGACACTCTATGAGTTCTACATCTTTGACCGCTTTCAGCCGTCAATGGATTGTTTCATACTCAAAAAAGGCTATCCGAACCTCAATCGGGGCTCTGAACTTTTTAGACTTCTTTTTTTCGTCAAGTGAATTTTTACGTTAAAACGGGATCACCGTGACTGGTCTACGATTTACCATCCCTGGAGAGTGGTGCACCGTTGTACTGTTCCATTTCTAATCCATGCACCCATTTCTAAAAGACGCACGGCGCTGTTTTGGCATTTTGGACGGATGTTGCACCTTGCACCGCAGATGTTGCACCCTACGGATATCGATTCTTCGGACTGCCATAACTGTTGGTTCGTTTAGAGTTACATAAGCCATAACCTATCAAAACGAAGCTCTCTGTGAGTTCTACGGCTTTGACCACTTTCAGCCGTCAATGGATTGTTTCATACCCAAAAAAGGCTATCCGAACCTTAATCGGGGCTCTGAAGTTTTTTAGCCTTCTTTTTTTTGTCAAGTGAATTTTTACGTTAAAACGTGATCATCGTGGCTTGTCTTCGATTTACCATCCTTGGAGAGTGGTGCACCATTGTACTGTTCCGTTTCAAATCCATGCACCCATTTCTAAAAGACGCACGGCGCTGTTTCGACATTTTGGACGGATGTTGCACCTTGCACCACAAATGTTGCACCCAGCGGATATCGATTCTTCGGACGGCCAAAACTGTTGGCTCGTTCAGAGTTACGGAAGCCATAACCAATCAAAATGAAGCTCTCTGTTAGTTCTACGGCTTTTACCGCTTTCAGCCATCAATGGATTGTTTCATACCAAAAAAAGGCTATTCGAACCTCAATCGGGGCTCTTAAGTTTTTTAGCCTTCTTTTTTTCGTCAAGTGAATTTTTACGTTAAAACGGGATCACCATGGCTGGTCTTCGATTTACCTTCCCTGGAGAGTGGTGCACCATGGTACTGTTCCATTTCAAATCCATGCACCCATTTCTAAAGGTCGCACGACCCTGTTTCGGCATTTTAGACGGTTGTTGCACCTTGCACCGCAGATGTTGCACCCTGCGGATATCGATTCTTCGGACGACCATAACTGTTGGCTCCTTTAGAGTTTTGGGAGCCATAACCAGTCAAAACGAGGCTCTCTGTGATTTCTACGGCTTTGACCACTTTCAGCCGTCAATGGATTGTTTCATACCCAAAAAAGGCTATCCGAACCTCAATCGGGGGTCTGAATTTTTTAGCCTTTTTTTTTCGTCAAGTGAATTTTTACGTTAAAACGGGATCACCGTGGCTGGTCTTCGATTTACTATCCCTGGAGAGTGGTGCACCATAGTACTGTTCCATTTCAAATCCATGCACCCATTTCTATAAGTCGCACGGTGCTGTTTCGGCATTTTGGACGGATGTTGCACCTTGCACCGCAGATGTCGCACCCTACGGATATCGATTCTTCGGACGGCCATAACTGTTGGCTCATTTAGAGTTACGGGAGCCATAACCTATCAAAACGAAGCTCTCTGTGAGTTCTACTACATTGGCCGCTTTTAGCCGTCAATGGATTGTTTCATACCCAAAAAAGGCTATCCGAACCTCAATCGGGGCTCTGAAGTTTTTTAGCCTTCTTTTTTTACGTCAAGTGAATTTTTACATTAAAATGGGATCACCGTGGCTGGTCTTCGATTTACCATCCCTGGAGAGTGGTGTACCATTGTACTGTTCCATTTCAAATCCATGCACCCATTTCTAAAAGACGCACGACGATGTTTCGGCATTTTGGACAGATGTTGCACCTTGCACCGCAGATGTTGCACCCTTCGGATATTGATTCTTCGGACGGCCATAACTGTTGGCTCGTTTAGAGTTACGGAAGCCATAACCAGTCAAAACGAAGCTCTCTGTGAGTTCTACGGCTTTGACCGCTTTCAGTCGTCGATGGATTGTTTCATACCCAAAAAAGGCTATCCGAACCTCAATCGGGGGTCTGAATTTTTTAGCCTTCTATTTTTCGTCAAGTGAATTTTTACGTTAAAACGGGATCGCCGTGGCTGGACTTCGATTTACCATCCCTGGAGAGTGGTGCACCATTGTACTGTTCCATTTCAAATCCATGCACCCATTTCTTAAAGACGCACGACGCTGTTTCGGCATTTTGGACGGATGTTGCACCTGCACCGCAGATGTTGTACCCTGCGGATATCGATTCTTCAGAAGGCCATAACCGTTGGCTCGTTTAGAGTTACGGAAGCCATAACCAGTCAAAACGACGCTCTCTGTGTGTTCTACGGCTTTGACCACTTTCAGCCGTCAATGGATTATTTCATACCCAAAAAAGGCTATCCGAACCTCAATCGGGGATTTGAAGTTTTTTAGCCTTCTTTTTTTTGTCAAGTGAATTTTTACGTTAAACGGGATCACCGTGGCTGGTCTTCGATTTACCATCCCTGGAGAGTGGTGCACCATTGTACTGTTCCATTTCAAATTCATGCACCCATTTCTAAAAGAAGCACGGCGCTGTTTCGGCATTTTGGACGGATGTTGCACCTTGCACCGCAGATGTTGCACCCTGCGGATATCGATTCTTCGGATGGCCATAACTATTGGCTCGTTTAGAGTTACGGAAGCCATAACCAGTCAAAACGAAGCTCTTTGTGAGTTCTACGGCTTTGACCGCTTTTAGCCGTCAATGGATTGTTTCATACCAATAAAAGGCTATCCGAACCTCAATCGGGGCTCTGAAGTTTTTTAGCCTTCTTTTTTTCGTCAAGTGAATTTTTACGTTAAAACGGGATCACCGTGGCTGGTTTTCGATTTACCTTCCCTGGAGAGTGGTGCACCATGGTACTGTTCCATTTCAAATCCATGCACCCATTTCTAAAGGTCGCACGGCCGTGTTTCAGCATTTTAGGCGGATGTTGCACCTGGCACCGCAGATGTTGCACCCTACGGATATCGATTCTTTGGACGGCCATAACTGTTGGCTCGTTTAAAGTTGCGGGAGCCATAACCAGTCAAAACGAGACACTCTATGAGTTCTACATCTTTGACCGCTTTCAGCCGTCAATGGATTGTTTCATACTCAAAAAAGGCTATCCGAACCTCAATCGGGGCTCTGAACTTTTTAGACTTCTTTTTTTCGTCAAGTGAATTTTTACGTTAAAACGGGATCACCGTGACTGGTCTACGATTTACCATCCCTGGAGAGTGGTGCACCGTTGTACTGTTCCATTTCTAATCCATGCACCCATTTCTAAAAGACGCACGGCGCTGTTTTGGCATTTTGGACGGATGTTGCACCTTGCACCGCAGATGTTGCACCCTACGGATATCGATTCTTCGGACTGCCATAACTGTTGGTTCGTTTAGAGTTACATAAGCCATAACCTATCAAAACGAAGCTCTCTGTGAGTTCTACGGCTTTGACCACTTTCAGCCGTCAATGGATTGTTTCATACCCAAAAAAGGCTATCCGAACCTTAATCGGGGCTCTGAAGTTTTTTAGCCTTCTTTTTTTTGTCAAGTGAATTTTTACGTTAAAACGTGATCATCGTGGCTTGTCTTCGATTTACCATCCTTGGAGAGTGGTGCACCATTGTACTGTTCCGTTTCAAATCCATGCACCCATTTCTAAAAGACGCACGGCGCTGTTTCGACATTTTGGACGGATGTTGCACCTTGCACCACAAATGTTGCACCCAGCGGATATCGATTCTTCGGACGGCCAAAACTGTTGGCTCGTTCAGAGTTACGGAAGCCATAACCAATCAAAATGAAGCTCTCTGTTAGTTCTACGGCTTTTACCGCTTTCAGCCATCAATGGATTGTTTCATACCAAAAAAAGGCTATTCGAACCTCAATCGGGGCTCTTAAGTTTTTTAGCCTTCTTTTTTTCGTCAAGTGAATTTTTACGTTAAAACGGGATCACCATGGCTGGTCTTCGATTTACCTTCCCTGGAGAGTGGTGCACCATGGTACTGTTCCATTTCAAATCCATGCACCCATTTCTAAAGGTCGCACGACCCTGTTTCGGCATTTTAGACGGTTGTTGCACCTTGCACCGCAGATGTTGCACCCTGCGGATATCGATTCTTCGGACGACCATAACTGTTGGCTCCTTTAGAGTTTTGGGAGCCATAACCAGTCAAAACGAGGCTCTCTGTGATTTCTACGGCTTTGACCACTTTCAGCCGTCAATGGATTGTTTCATACCCAAAAAAGGCTATCCGAACCTCAATCGGGGGTCTGAATTTTTTAGCCTTTTTTTTTCGTCAAGTGAATTTTTACGTTAAAACGGGATCACCGTGGCTGGTCTTCGATTTACTATCCCTGGAGAGTGGTGCACCATAGTACTGTTCCATTTCAAATCCATGCACCCATTTCTATAAGTCGCACGGTGCTGTTTCGGCATTTTGGACGGATGTTGCACCTTGCACCGCAGATGTCGCACCCTACGGATATCGATTCTTCGGACGGCCATAACTGTTGGCTCATTTAGAGTTACGGGAGCCATAACCTATCAAAACGAAGCTCTCTGTGAGTTCTACTACATTGGCCGCTTTTAGCCGTCAATGGATTGTTTCATACCCAAAAAAGGCTATCCGAACCTCAATCGGGGCTCTGAAGTTTTTTAGCCTTCTTTTTTTACGTCAAGTGAATTTTTACATTAAAATGGGATCACCGTGGCTGGTCTTCGATTTACCATCCCTGGAGAGTGGTGTACCATTGTACTGTTCCATTTCAAATCCATGCACCCATTTCTAAAAGACGCACGACGATGTTTCGGCATTTTGGACAGATGTTGCACCTTGCACCGCAGATGTTGCACCCTTCGGATATTGATTCTTCGGACGGCCATAACTGTTGGCTCGTTTAGAGTTACGGAAGCCATAACCAGTCAAAACGAAGCTCTCTGTGAGTTCTACGGCTTTGACCGCTTTCAGTCGTCGATGGATTGTTTCATACCCAAAAAAGGCTATCCGAACCTCAATCGGGGGTCTGAATTTTTTAGCCTTCTATTTTTCGTCAAGTGAATTTTTACGTTAAAACGGGATCGCCGTGGCTGGACTTCGATTTACCATCCCTGGAGAGTGGTGCACCATTGTACTGTTCCATTTCAAATCCATGCACCCATTTCTTAAAGACGCACGACGCTGTTTCGGCATTTTGGACGGATGTTGCACCTGCACCGCAGATGTTGTACCCTGCGGATATCGATTCTTCAGAAGGCCATAACCGTTGGCTCGTTTAGAGTTACGGAAGCCATAACCAGTCAAAACGACGCTCTCTGTGTGTTCTACGGCTTTGACCACTTTCAGCCGTCAATGGATTATTTCATACCCAAAAAAGGCTATCCGAACCTCAATCGGGGATTTGAAGTTTTTTAGCCTTCTTTTTTTTGTCAAGTGAATTTTTACGTTAAACGGGATCACCGTGGCTGGTCTTCGATTTACCATCCCTGGAGAGTGGTGCACCATTGTACTGTTCCATTTCAAATTCATGCACCCATTTCTAAAAGAAGCACGGCGCTGTTTCGGCATTTTGGACGGATGTTGCACCTTGCACCGCAGATGTTGCACCCTGCGGATATCGATTCTTCGGATGGCCATAACTATTGGCTCGTTTAGAGTTACGGAAGCCATAACCAGTCAAAACGAAGCTCTTTGTGAGTTCTACGGCTTTGACCGCTTTTAGCCGTCAATGGATTGTTTCATACCAATAAAAGGCTATCCGAACCTCAATCGGGGCTCTGAAGTTTTTTAGCCTTCTTTTTTTCGTCAAGTGAATTTTTACGTTAAAACGGGATCACCGTGGCTGGTTTTCGATTTACCTTCCCTGGAGAGTGGTGCACCATGGTACTGTTCCATTTCAAATCCATGCACCCATTTCTAAAGGTCGCACGGCCGTGTTTCAGCATTTTAGGCGGATGTTGCACCTGGCACCGCAGATGTTGCACCCTACGGATATCGATTCTTTGGACGGCCATAACTGTTGGCTCGTTTAAAGTTGCGGGAGCCATAACCAGTCAAAACGAGACACTCTATGAGTTCTACATCTTTGACCGCTTTCAGCCGTCAATGGATTGTTTCATACTCAAAAAAGGCTATCCGAACCTCAATCGGGGCTCTGAACTTTTTAGACTTCTTTTTTTCGTCAAGTGAATTTTTACGTTAAAACGGGATCACCGTGACTGGTCTACGATTTACCATCCCTGGAGAGTGGTGCACCGTTGTACTGTTCCATTTCTAATCCATGCACCCATTTCTAAAAGACGCACGGCGCTGTTTTGGCATTTTGGACGGATGTTGCACCTTGCACCGCAGATGTTGCACCCTACGGATATCGATTCTTCGGACTGCCATAACTGTTGGTTCGTTTAGAGTTACATAAGCCATAACCTATCAAAACGAAGCTCTCTGTGAGTTCTACGGCTTTGACCACTTTCAGCCGTCAATGGATTGTTTCATACCCAAAAAAGGCTATCCGAACCTTAATCGGGGCTCTGAAGTTTTTTAGCCTTCTTTTTTTTGTCAAGTGAATTTTTACGTTAAAACGTGATCATCGTGGCTTGTCTTCGATTTACCATCCTTGGAGAGTGGTGCACCATTGTACTGTTCCGTTTCAAATCCATGCACCCATTTCTAAAAGACGCACGGCGCTGTTTCGACATTTTGGACGGATGTTGCACCTTGCACCACAAATGTTGCACCCAGCGGATATCGATTCTTCGGACGGCCAAAACTGTTGGCTCGTTCAGAGTTACGGAAGCCATAACCAATCAAAATGAAGCTCTCTGTTAGTTCTACGGCTTTTACCGCTTTCAGCCATCAATGGATTGTTTCATACCAAAAAAAGGCTATTCGAACCTCAATCGGGGCTCTTAAGTTTTTTAGCCTTCTTTTTTTCGTCAAGTGAATTTTTACGTTAAAACGGGATCACCATGGCTGGTCTTCGATTTACCTTCCCTGGAGAGTGGTGCACCATGGTACTGTTCCATTTCAAATCCATGCACCCATTTCTAAAGGTCGCACGACCCTGTTTCGGCATTTTAGACGGTTGTTGCACCTTGCACCGCAGATGTTGCACCCTGCGGATATCGATTCTTCGGACGACCATAACTGTTGGCTCCTTTAGAGTTTTGGGAGCCATAACCAGTCAAAACGAGGCTCTCTGTGATTTCTACGGCTTTGACCACTTTCAGCCGTCAATGGATTGTTTCATACCCAAAAAAGGCTATCCGAACCTCAATCGGGGGTCTGAATTTTTTAGCCTTTTTTTTTCGTCAAGTGAATTTTTACGTTAAAACGGGATCACCGTGGCTGGTCTTCGATTTACTATCCCTGGAGAGTGGTGCACCATAGTACTGTTCCATTTCAAATCCATGCACCCATTTCTATAAGTCGCACGGTGCTGTTTCGGCATTTTGGACGGATGTTGCACCTTGCACCGCAGATGTCGCACCCTACGGATATCGATTCTTCGGACGGCCATAACTGTTGGCTCATTTAGAGTTACGGGAGCCATAACCTATCAAAACGAAGCTCTCTGTGAGTTCTACTACATTGGCCGCTTTTAGCCGTCAATGGATTGTTTCATACCCAAAAAAGGCTATCCGAACCTCAATCGGGGCTCTGAAGTTTTTTAGCCTTCTTTTTTTACGTCAAGTGAATTTTTACATTAAAATGGGATCACCGTGGCTGGTCTTCGATTTACCATCCCTGGAGAGTGGTGTACCATTGTACTGTTCCATTTCAAATCCATGCACCCATTTCTAAAAGACGCACGACGATGTTTCGGCATTTTGGACAGATGTTGCACCTTGCACCGCAGATGTTGCACCCTTCGGATATTGATTCTTCGGACGGCCATAACTGTTGGCTCGTTTAGAGTTACGGAAGCCATAACCAGTCAAAACGAAGCTCTCTGTGAGTTCTACGGCTTTGACCGCTTTCAGTCGTCGATGGATTGTTTCATACCCAAAAAAGGCTATCCGAACCTCAATCGGGGGTCTGAATTTTTTAGCCTTCTATTTTTCGTCAAGTGAATTTTTACGTTAAAACGGGATCGCCGTGGCTGGACTTCGATTTACCATCCCTGGAGAGTGGTGCACCATTGTACTATTCCATTTCAAATCCATGCACCCATTTCTTAAAGACGCACGACGCTGTTTCGGCATTTTGGACGGATGTTGCACCTGCACCGCAGATGTTGTACCCTGCGGATATCGATTCTTCAGAAGGCCATAACCGTTGGCTCGTTTAGAGTTACGGAAGCCATAACCAGTCAAAACGACGCTCTCTGTGTGTTCTACGGCTTTGACCACTTTCAGCCGTCAATGGATTATTTCATACCCAAAAAAGGCTATCCGAACCTCAATCGGGGATTTGAAGTTTTTTAGCCTTCTTTTTTTTGTCAAGTGAATTTTTACGTTAAACGGGATCACCGTGGCTGGTCTTCGATTTACCATCCCTGGAGAGTGGTGCACCATTGTACTGTTCCATTTCAAATTCATGCACCCATTTCTAAAAGAAGCACGGCGCTGTTTCGGCATTTTGGACGGATGTTGCACCTTGCACCGCAGATGTTGCACCCTGCGGATATCGATTCTTCGGATGGCCATAACTATTGGCTCGTTTAGAGTTACGGAAGCCATAACCAGTCAAAACGAAGCTCTTTGTGAGTTCTACGGCTTTGACCGCTTTTAGCCGTCAATGGATTGTTTCATACCAATAAAAGGCTATCCGAACCTCAATCGGGGCTCTGAAGTTTTTTAGCCTTCTTTTTTTCGTCAAGTGAATTTTTACGTTAAAACGGGATCACCGTGGCTGGTTTTCGATTTACCTTCCCTGGAGAGTGGTGCACCATGGTACTGTTCCATTTCAAATCCATGCACCCATTTCTAAAGGTCGCACGGCCGTGTTTCAGCATTTTAGGCGGATGTTGCACCTGGCACCGCAGATGTTGCACCCTACGGATATCGATTCTTTGGACGGCCATAACTGTTGGCTCGTTTAAAGTTGCGGGAGCCATAACCAGTCAAAACGAGACACTCTATGAGTTCTACATCTTTGACCGCTTTCAGCCGTCAATGGATTGTTTCATACTCAAAAAAGGCTATCCGAACCTCAATCGGGGCTCTGAACTTTTTAGACTTCTTTTTTTCGTCAAGTGAATTTTTACGTTAAAACGGGATCACCGTGACTGGTCTACGATTTACCATCCCTGGAGAGTGGTGCACCGTTGTACTGTTCCATTTCTAATCCATGCACCCATTTCTAAAAGATGCACGGCGCTGTTTTGGCATTTTGGACGGATGTTGCACCTTGCACCGCAGATGTTGCACCCTGCGGATATCGATTCTTCGGACTGCCATAACTGTTGGTTCGTTTAGAGTTACATAAGCCATAACCTATCAAAACGAAGCTCTCTGTGAGTTCTACGGCTTTGACCACTTTCAGCCGTCAATGGATTGTTTCATACCCAAAAAAGGCTATCCGAACCTTAATCGGGGCTCTGAAGTTTTTTAGCCTTCTTTTTTTTGTCAAGTGAATTTTTACGTTAAAACGTGATCACCGTGGCTGGTCTTCGATTTACCATCCTTGGAGAGTGGTGCACCATTGTACTGTTCCGTTTCAAATCCATGCACCCATTTCTAAAAGACGCACGGCGTTGTTTCGACATTTTGGACGGATGTTGCACCTTGCACCACAAATGTTGCACCCAGCGGATATCGATTCTTCGGACGGCCAAAACTGTTGGCTCGTTCAGAGTTACGGAAGCCATAACCAATCAAAATGAAGCTCTCTGTTAGTTCTACGGCTTTTACCGCTTTCAGCCATCAATGGATTGTTTCATACCAAAAAAAGGCTATTCGAACCTCAATCGGGGCTCTTAAGTTTTTTAGCCTTCTTTTTTTCGTCAAGTGAATTTTTACGTTAAAACGGGATCACCGTGGCTGGTCTTCGATTTACCTTCCCTGGAGAGTGGTGCACCATGGTACTGTTCCATTTCAAATCCATGCACCCATTTCTAAAGGTCGCACGGCCCTGTTTCGGCATTTTAGACGGTTGTTGCACCTTGCACCGCAGATGTTGCACCCTGCGGATATCGATTCTTCGGACGACCATAACTGTTGGCTCCTTTAGAGTTTCGGGAGCCATAACCAGTCAAAACGAGGCTCTCTGTGATTTCTACGGCTTTGACCACTTTCAGCCGTCAATGGATTGTTTCATACCCAAAAAAGGCTATCCGAACCTCAATCGGGGGTCTGAATTTTTTAGCCTTCTTTTTTTCGTCAAGTGAATTTTTACGTTAAAACGGGATCACCGTGGCTGGTCTTCGATTTACTATCCCTGGAGAGTGGTGCACCATAGTACTGTTCCATTTCAAATCCATGCACCCATTTCTATAAGTCGCACGGTGCTGTTTCGGCATTTTGGACGGATGTTGCACCTTGCACCGCAGATGTCGCACCCTACGGATATCGATTCTTCGGACGGCCATAACTGTTGGCTCATTTAGAGTTACGGGAGCCATAACCTATCAAAACGAAGCTCTCTGTGAGTTCTACTACATTGGCCGCTTTTAGCCGTCAATGGATTGTTTCATACCCAAAAAAGGCTATCCGAACCTCAATCGGGGCTCTAAAGTTTTTTAGCCTTCTTTTTTTACGTCAAGTGAATTTTTACATTAAAATGGGATCACCGTGGCTGGTCTTCGATTTACCATCCCTGGAGAGTGGTGTACCATTGTACTGTTCCATTTCAAATCCATGCACCCATTTCTAAAAGACGCACGACGCTGTTTCGGCATTTTGGACAGATGTTGCACCTTGCACCGCAGATGTTGCACCCTTCGGATATTGATTCTTCGGACGGCCATAACTGTTGGCTCGTTTAGAGTTACGGAAGCCATAACCAGTCAAAACGAAGCTCTCTGTGAGTTCTACGGCTTTGACCGCTTTCAATCGTCAATGGATTGTTTCATACCCAAAAAAGGCTATCCGAACCTCAATCGGGGGTCTGAATTTTTTAGCCTTCTATTTTTCGTCAAGTGAATTTTTACGTTAAAACGGGATCGCCGTGGCTGGACTTCGATTTACCATCCATGGAGAGTGGTGCACCATTGTACTGTTCCATTTAAAATCCATGCACCCATTTCTTAAAGACGCACGGCGCTGTTTCGGCATTTTGGACGGATGTTGCACCTGCACCGCAGATGTTGTACCCTGCGGATATCGATTCTTCAGACGGCCATAACCGTTGGCTCGTTTAGAGTTACGGAAGCCATAACCAGTCAAAACGACGCTCTCTGTGAGTTCTACGGCTTTGACCACTTTCAGCCGTCAATGGATTGTTTTATACCCAAAAAAGGCTATCCGAACCTTAATCGGGGCTCTGAAGTTTTTTATCCTTCTTTTTTTCGTCAAGTGAATTTTTACGTTAAAACGTGATCACCGTGGCTGGTCTTCGATTTACCATCCTTGGAGAGTGGTGCACCATTGTACTGTTCCGTTTCAAATCCATGCACCCATTTCTAAAAGACGCACGGCGCTGTTTCGGCATTTTGGACGGATGTTGCACCTTGCACCACAGATGTTGCACCCTGCGGATATCGATTCTTCGGACGGCCATAACTATTGGCTCATTTAGAGTTACGGAAGCCATAACCAGTCAAAACGAAGCTCTCTGTGAGTTCTATGGCTTTGACCGCTTTCAGCCGTCAATGGATTGTTTCATACCAAAAAAGGCTATCCGAACCTCAATCGGGGCTCTGAAGTTTTTTAGCCTTCTTTTTTTCATCAAGTGAATTTTTACGTTAAAACGGGATCACCGTGGCTGGTTTTCGATTTACCTTCCCTGGAGAGTGGTGCACCATGGTACTGTTCCATTTCAAATCCATGCACCCATTTCTAAAGGTCGCACGGCCCTGTTTAGACATTTTAGGCGGATGTTGCACCTTGCACCGCAGATGTTGCACCCTACGGATATCGATTCTTTGGACGGCCATAACTGTTGGCTCGTTTAGAGTTGCAGGAGCCATAACCAGTGAAAACGAGACACTCTATGATTTCTACGTCTTTGACCGCTTTCAGCCGTCAATGGATGGTTTCATACCCAAAAAAGGCTATCCGAACCTCAATCGGTGCTCTGAATTTTTTAGACTTCTTTTTTTCGTCAAGTGAATTTTTACGTTAAAACGGGATCACCGTGGCTGCTCTTCGATTTACCATCCCTGGGGAGTGGTGCAGCATAGTACTGTTCCATTTCAAATCCATGCACCCATTTCTAAAAGTCGCACGACGCTGTTTCGGTATTTTGGACGGTCGTTGCACCTGGCACCGTAGATGTTGCACCCTGCGAATATCGATTATTCGGACGGCCATAACTGTTGGCTCGTTTAGAGTTATGGGAGCCATAACTAGTCAAATTGAACTCTCTGTGAGTTCTACTGCTTCGACCGCTTTCAGCCGTCAATGGAATGTTTCATACCCAAAAAAGTCTATCCGAACCTCAATCGGGGCTCTTAAGGTTTTTAGCCTTCTTTTTTTACGTCAAGTGAATTTTTACGTTAAAACGGGATCACCGTGGCTGGTCTTCGATTTACCATCCCTGGAGAGTGGTGCACCATGGTACTATTCCATTTCAAAATCATGCACCCATTTCTAAATGTTGCACGGCCCTGTTTCAGCATTTTGGACGGATGTTGCACCTTGCACCGCAGATGTTACACCCTGCGGATATCGATTCTTCGGACGGCCATAACTGTTGGCTCGTTTAGAGTTACGGGAGCCATAACTAGTCAAAACGAAGCTCTCTGTGAGATCTACGGCTTTGACCGCTTTCAGCCGTCAATGGACTGTTTCATACCAAATAAAGGCTATCCGAACCTCAATCGGGGCTGTAAAGTTTTTTAGCCTTCTTTTTTTCGTCAAGTGAATTTTTACATTAAAACGGGATCACCGTGGCTGGTCTTCGATTTACCTTCCCTGGAGACTGGTGCACCATGGTACTATTCCATTTCAATTCTATGCACCCATTTCTAAAGGTCACATGGCCCTGTTTCGGCATTTTAGACGGATGTTGCACCTTGCACCGCAGACGTTGCAACCTGCGGATATTGATTCTTCGGACGACCATAACTGTTGGCTCGTTTAGGGTTACGGAAGCCATAACCAGTCAAAACGAAGCTCTTTGTGAGTTCTACGGCTTTGACCGCTTTCAATCGTCAATGGATTGTTTCATACCCAAAAAAGGCTATCCGAACCTCAATCGGGGATTTGAAGTTTTTTAGCCTTCTTTTTTTCGTCAAGTGAATTTTTACGTTAAAACGGGATTACCCTGGCTGGTCTTCGATTTACCATCCCTGGAGAGTGGTGCACCATTGTACTGTTCCATTTCAAATCCATGCACTCATTTCTAAAAGACGCACGACGCTGTTTTGGCGTTTTGGACGGATGTTGCACCTTGCACCGCAGATGTTGCACCCTGCGGATATCGATTCTTCGGACGGCCATAACCGTTGGCTCATTTAGAGTTACGGAAGCCATAACCAGTCAAAACAAAGCTCTCTGTGAGTTCTACGGCTTTGACCGCTTTCAGCCGTCAATGGATTGTTTCATACCCAAAAAAGGCTATCCGAACCTTAATTGGGGCTTTGAAGTTTTTTAGCCTCCTTTTTTTCGTCAAGTGAATTTTTACGATAAACAGGATCACCATGGCTGGTCTTCGATTTACCATCCCTGGAAATTGGTGCACCATTGTAATTTTCCATTTCAAATCCATGCATCCATTTCAAAAAGACGCACAGCGCTGTTTCGACATTTTGGACGGATGTTGCAACTTGCACCGCAAATGTTGCACCCAGTGGATATCGATTCTTCGGACGGCCATAACTGTTGGCTCGTTTAGAGTTACGGAAGCCATAACTAGTCAAAACGAAGCTCTCTGTGAGTTCTACGGCTTTGACCGCTTTCAGCCGTCAATGGATATTTTCATACCAAAAAAAGGCTATCCGAACCTCAATCGGGGCTCTGAAGTTTTTTAGCCTTCTTTTTTTTGTCAAGTGAATTTTTACGTTAAAATGGGACCACCGTGGCTGGTCTTCGATTTACCTTCCCTGGAGAGTGGTGCACCATGGTACTGTTCCATTTCAAATCCATGCACCCATTTCTAAAGGTCGCACGACCCTGTTTCGGCATTTTAGATGGATGTTGCACCTTGCACCGCAGATGTTGCATCCTGCGGATATCGATTCTTCAAACGGCCATAACTGTTGGCTCGTTTAGATTTATTGGAGCCATAACCAGTCAAAACGAGGCTCTCTGTGAATTCTATGGCTTTGACTGCTTTCAGTCGTCAATGGATTGATTCATTCCCAAAAAAGGCTATCCGAACCTCAATCAGGGCTCTGAATTTTTTAGCCTTCTTTTTTTCGTCAAGTGAATTTTTACGTTAAAACGGGATCACCGTGGCTGGAATTCGATTTACCATCCCTGGAGAGTGGTGCACCATTGTACTGTTCCATTTCAAATCCATGCACCCAGTTCTAAAAGACGCACGGCGCTGTTTCGGCATTTTGGACAGATGTTGCACCTCCACCGCAGATGTTGCACCCTGCTGATATCGATTCTTCGGACGGCTATAACTGTTGGCTCGTTTAGAGTTACGGAAGCCATAACCAGTCAAAACGACGCTCTCTGTGATTTCTACGGCTTTGACCGCTTTCAGCCGTCAATGGATTGTTTCATATCCAAAAAAGGCTATCCGAACCTTAATCGGGGCTCTGAAGTTTTTTAGCTTTCTTTTTTTCGTCAAGTGAATTTTTGCGTTAAAACGGGATCACCATGGCTAGTCTTCGATTTACCATCCCTGGAGAGTGGTGCACCATTGTATTGTTCCATTTCAAATCCATGCACCCATTTCTAAAAGACGCGCGGCGCTGTTTCGGCATTTTGGACGGATGTTGCACCTTGCACCGCAGATGTTGCACCCTGCGGATATCAATTCTTCGGACGGCCATAACTATTGGCTCGTTTAGAATTACGGAAGCCATAACCAGTTAAAACGAAGCTCTCTGTGAGTTCTACGGCTTTGACCGCTTTCAGCCGTCAATGGATTGTTTCATACCAGAAAAGGCTATCCGAACCTAAATCGGGGCTCTGAAGTTTTTTAGCCTTCTTTTTTTTCGTCAAGTGGATTTTTACGTTAAAACGGGATCACCGTGGCTAGTTTTCGATTTACCTTCCCTGGAGAGTGGTGCACCATGGTACTGTTCCATTTCAAATCCATGCACCCATTTCTAAAGGTCGCACGGCCCTGTTTCGGCATTTTAGGCGGATGTTGCACCTTGCACCGCAGATGTTGCACCCTACGGATATCGATTCTTTGGACGGCCATAACTGTTGGCTTGTTTAGAGTTGCGGGAGCCATAACCAGTCAAAACGAGACACTCTATGAGTTCTACGTCTTTGACCGCTTTCAGCCGTCAATGGATTGTTTCATACCCAAAAAAGGCTATCCGAACCTCAATCGGTGCTCTTAATTTTTTAGACTTCTTTTTTTCGTCAAGTGTATTTTTACGTTAAAACGGGATCACCGTGGCTGGTCTTCGATTTACCATCCCTGGAGAGTGGTGCACCATAGTACTGTTCCATTTCAAATCCATGCACCCATTTCTAAAAGTTGCACGACGCTGTTTCGGCATTTTGAACGGATGTAGCACCTTGCACCGTAGATGTTGCACCCTACGAATATCGATTCTTCGGACGGCCATAACTGTTGGCTTGTTTAGAGTTACGGGAGCCATAACTAGTCAAAATGAACTCTCTGTGAGTTCTACTGCTTTGACCGCTTTCAGCCGTCAATGGATTGTTTCATACCCAAAAAAGGCTATCCGAACCTCAATTGGGGCTCCGAAGTTTTTTAACCTTCTTTTTTTACGTCTTGTGAATTTTTACGTTAAAACGGGATCACCGTGCCTGGTCTTCGATTTACTATCCCTGGAGAGTGGTGCACCATTGTACTATTCCATTTCAAATCCATGCACCCATTTCTAAAAGACGCACGACGTTATTTCGACGTTTTGGACGGATGTTGCACCTTGCACCGCAAATGTTGCACCCCACGGATATCGATTGTTCGGACGGCCATAACTGTTGGCTCGTTTAGAGTTACGAAAGCCATAACCAGTCAAAACGAAGCTCTCTGTGAGTTCTACGGCTTTGACCGCTTTCATCCATCAATGGATTGTTTCATACCAAAAAAAGGCTATCCGAACCTCAATCGGGGCTCTAAAGTGTTTTAGCCTTCTTTTTTTCGTCAAGTGAATTTTTACGTTAAAACGGGATCACCGTGGCTGGTCTTCGATTTACCTTCTCTGGAGAGTGGTGCACCATGGTACTGTTCCATTTCAAATCCATGCACCCATTTCTAAAGGTCGCACGGCCCTGTTTCGGCATTTTAGACGGATGTTGCACCTTGCACCGCAGATGTTTCACCCTGCGGATATCGATTCTTCGGACGACCATAACTGTTGGCTCGTTTAAAGTTTCGGGATCCATAACCAGTCAAAACGAGGCTCTCTGTGATTTCTACGGCTTTGACCACTTTCAGCCATCAATGGATTGTTTCATACCCAAAAAAGGCTATCCGAACCTCAATCGGGGCTTTGAATTTTTTAGCCTTCTTTTTTTCGTCAAGTGAATTTTTACGTTAAAACGGGATCACCGTGGCTGGTCTTCGATTTACTATCCCTGGAGAGTGGTGCACCATAGTACTGTTCCATTTCAAATCCATGCACCCATTTCTAAAAGTCGCACGGCGCTGTTTCGGCATTTTGGACGGATGTTGCACCTTGCACCGCAGATGTTGCACCCTACGGATATCAATTCTTCGAACGACTATAACTGTTGGCTCATTTAGAGTTACGGGAGCCATAACCTATCAAAACGAAGCTCTCTGTGAGTTCTACTACATTGACCACTTTTAGCCGTCAATGGATTGTTTCATACCCAAAAAAGACTATCCGAACCGCAATCGGGGCTCTGAAGTTTTTTAGCCTTCTTTTTTTACGTCAAGTGAATTTTTACATTAAAACGGTATCACCGTGGCTGGCCTTCGATTTACCATCCCTGGAGAGTGGTGTACCATTGTATTGTTCCATTTCAAATCCATGCACCCATTTCTAAAAGACGCACGGCGCTGTTTCGGCATTTTGGATAGATGTTGCACCTTGCACCGTAGATGTTGCACCCTACGGATATTGATTCTTCGGACGGCCATAACTGTTGGCTCGTTTAGAGTTATGGAAGCCATAACCAGTCAAAACGAAGCTCTCTGTGAGTTCTACGGCTTTGACCGCTTTCAACCGTCAATGGATTGTTTCATACCCAAAAAAGGCTATCTGCACCTCAATCGGGGATTTGAAGTTTTTTAGCCTTCTTTTTTTCGTAAAGTGAATTTTTACGTTAAAACGGGATCATCGTGGCTGGTCTTCGATTTACCATCCCTGGAGAGTGGTGCACCATTGTACTTTTCCATTTCAAATCCATGCACCCATTTCTAAAAGACGCACGGCGCTGTTTCGGCGTTTTGGACGGATGTTGCACTTTGCACCGCAGATGTTGCACCCAGCGGATATCGATTCTTCGGACGGCCATAACCGTTGGCTCGTTTAGAGTTATGGAAGTCATAACCAGTCAAAACAAAGATCTCTGTGAGTTCTACGGCTTTGACCGCTTTCTGCCGTCAATGGATTGTTTCATACCCAAAAAAGGCTATCCGAACCTTAATCGGGGCTCTGAAGTTTTTTAGCCTCCTTTTTTTCGTCAAGTGAATTTTTACGTTAAAACGGGATCACCGTGGCTGGTCTTCGATTTACCATCCCTGGAAATTGGTGCACCATTGTACTGTTCCATTTCAAATCCATGCACCCATTTCAAAAAGACGCACGGCGCTGTTTCGGCATTTTGGACGGATGTTGCAACTTGCACCGCAAATGTTGCACCCTGCGGATATCGATTCTTCGGACAGCCATAATTGTTGGCTCGTTTAGAGTTACGGAAGCCATAACTAGTCAAAACAAAGCTCTTTGTGAGTTCTACGGTTTTGACCGCTTTCAGCCATCAATGGATTTTTTCATACCAAAAAAGGCTATCCGAACCTCAATCGGGTCTCTGAAGTTTTTTAGCCTTCTTTTTTTTGTCAAGTGAATTTTTACGTTTAAATGGGACCACCGTGGCTGGTCTTCGATTTACCTTCCCTAGAGAGTGGTGCACCATGGTATTGTTCCATTTCAAATCCATGCACCCATTTCTAAAGGTCGCACGACCCTGTTTCGGCATTTTAGATGGATGTTGCACCTTGCACCACAGATGTTGCATCCTGCGGATATCGATTCTTCAAACGGCCATAACCGTTGGCTCGTTTAGAGTTACTGGAGCCATAACCAGTCAAAACGAGGCTCTTTGTGAATTCTATGGCTTTGACTGCTTTCAGCCGTCAATGGATTGTTTCATACCCAAAAAAGGTTATCCGAACCTCAATCGGGGCACTTAATTTTTTAGCCTTCTTTTTTTCGTTAAGTGAATTTTTACGTTAAAACGGGATCACCGTGGCTGGTCTTCGATTTACCATCCCTGGAGAGTGGTGCACCATAGTACTGTTCCATTTCAAATCCATGCACCCATTTCTAAAAGTCGCACGGCGATGTTTCGGCATTTTGGACGGATGTTGCACTTGCGCCGCAGATGTTGCACCCTGCGGATATCGATTCTTCGGACGGCCATAACTGTTGGCTCGTTTAGAGTTACGGGAGCCATAACCAGTCAAAACGATTCTCTTAGTGAGTTCTACTGCATTGACCGTTTTCAGCCGTCAATGGATTGTTTCATACCCAAAAAAGGCTATCCGAACCTCAATCAGGGCTATGAAGTTTTTTAGCCTTCTTTTTTTACGTCAAGTGAATTTTTACTTTAAAACGGGATCACCGTGGCTGGTCTTCGATTTACCATCCCTGGAAAGTGGTGCACCATTGTACTGTTCCATTTCAAATCCATGCACCCATTTTAAAAAGACGCACGGCGCTGTTTCGGCATTTTGGACGGATGTTGCACCTAGCACCGCAAATGTTGCACCCTGCGGATATCGATTCTTTGGACGGCCATAACTGTTGGCTCGTTTAGAGTTACGGAAGCCATAACCAGTCAAAATGAAGCTCTCTGTGAATCCTATGGCTTTGACCGCTTTAAGCCATCAATGGATTGTTTCATACCAAAAAAAGGCTATCTGAACCTCAATCGGGGCTCTGAAGTTTTTTAGCCTTCTATTTTTTGACAAGTGAATTTTTACATTAAAATGGGACCACCGTGGCTGGTCTTCGATTTACCTTCCCTGGAGAGTGGTGCACCATGGTACTTTTCCATTTCAAATCCATGCACCCATTTCTAAAGGTCGCACGGCCCTGTTTCGGCATTTTAGACGGACGTTGCACCTTGCACCGCAGATGTTGCACCCTGCGGATATCGATTCTTCAGACGGCCATAACTGTTGGCTCGTTTAGAGTTACGGGAGCCATAACTAGTCAAAACGATGCTCTTTGTGAATTCTATGGCTTTGACCGCTTTCAGCCGTCAATGGATTGTTTCATTCCCAAAAAAGGCTATCCGAACCTCAATCGGGGCTTTGAATTTTTTAGCCTTCTTTTTTTCGTCAAGTGAATTTTTACGTTAAAATGGGATCACCGTGGCTGGTCTTCGATTTACCATCCTTGGAGAGTGGTGCACCATAGTACTGTTCCATTTCAAATCCATGCACCCATTTCTAAAAGTCCCACGGCGCTGTTTCGGCATTTTGGACGGATGTTGCACCTTGCACCGCAGATGTTGCACCCTGTGGATATCGATTCTTCGGACGGCCATAACTGTTGGCTCGTTTAGAGTTACGGGAGCCATAACCAGTCAAAACGAAGCTCTTTGTGAGTTCTACGGCTTTGACCGCTTTCAGCCGTCAATGGATTGTTTCATACCCAAAAAAGGCTATGCGAACCTCAATCGGGGCTCTGAAGTTTTTTAGCCTTCGTTTTTTACGTCAAGTGAATTTTTACGCTAAAACGGGATCACCGTGGTTGGACTTCGATTTACCATCCCTGGAGAGTGGTGCACCATTGTACTGTTCCATTTCAAATCCATGCACCCATTTCTGAAAGACGCACGGCGTTGTTTCGGCATTTTGGACGGATGTTGCACCTGCACCGCAGATGTTGCACCCTGCGAATATCGATTCTTCGGACGGCCATAACTGTTGGCTCGTTTAGAGTTACAGGAGCCATAACCAGTCAAAACGAAGCTCTTTGTGAGTTCTACTGCTTTGACCACTTTCAGCCGTCAATGGATTGTTTCATACCCAAAAAAGTCTATCCGAACCTCGGTTGGGGCTCTGAAGTTTTTTAGCCTTCTTTTTTTACGTCAAGTGAATTTTTACGTTAAAATGGGATCACCGTGGCTGGTCTTTTATTTACCATCCCTGGAGAGTGGTGCACCATAATACTGTTCCATTTCAAATCCATGCACCCATTTCTAAAAGTCGCACGGCGCTGTTTCGGCATTTTGGACGGATGTTGCACCCTGCGGATATTGATTCTTCGGACGCCATAACTGTTGGCTCGTTTAGAGTTACGGGAGCCATAAACAGTCAAAACGAAGCTCTCTATGAGTTCTACGGCTCTGACCGCTTTCAGCCGTCAATGGATTGTTTCATACCCAAAAAAGGCTATTAGAACCTCAATCGGGGCTCTGAATTTTTTAGCCTTCTTTTTTTCGTCAAATGAATTTTTACGTTAAAATGGGATCAACGTGGCTGGTATTCGATTTACCATCCCTGGAGAGTGGTGCACCATTGTAATGTTCCATTTCATATCCATGCACCCATTTCTAAAAGTCGCACGGTGCTGTTTCGGCATTTTGGACGGATGTTGCACCTTGTACCGCAGATGTTGCACCCTACGGATATCGATTCTTCAGACGGCCATAACTGTTGGCTCGTTTAGAGTTACAGGAGCCATAACCAGTCAAAACGAAGCTCTTTGTGAGTACTACTGCATTGACCACTTTCAGCCGTCAATGGATTATTTCATACCCAAAAAAGGCTATCCGAACCTCAATCGGGGCTCTGCAGTTTTTTAGCTTTCTTTTTTTACGTCAAGTGAATTTTTACGTTAACACGAGATCACCGTGGCTGGTCTTCGATTTACAATCCTTGGAGAGTGGTGCACCATGGTACTATTCGATTTCAAATCCATGCACCCATTTCTTAAAGTCGCACGACGCTGTTTCGGCATTTTGGATGGATGTTGCGCCTTGCACCGATGATGTTGCACCCTGCGGATATCGATTCTTCAGACGGCCAAAACTGTTGGCTCGTTTAGAGTTACGGGAGCCATAACCAGTCAAAACGAAGCTCTTTGTGAGTTCTACAGCTTTGACTGCTTTCAGCCATCAATGGATTGTTTCATACCCCAAAAAGGCTATCTGAACCTCAATCAGGGCTCTGAATTTTTTAGCCTTCTTTTTTTCGTCAAGTGAATTTTTACGTTAAAACGGGATCACTGTGGCTGGTCTTCGATTTACCTTACCTGCAGAGTGGTGCATCATGGTACTGTTCCATTTCAAATCCATGCACCCATTTCTAAAGGTCGCACGGCCCTATTTCGGCATTTTAGGCGGATGTTGCACCTTGCACCGCAGATGTTGCACCCTGTGGATATCGATTCTTCGGACGACCATAACTGTTGGCTCGTTTAGAGTTACGGGTGCCATAACCAGTTCAAACGAGGCTCTCTATGAGTTCTACATCTTTGACCACTTTCAGTCGTCAACGGATTGTTTAATACCCAAAAAAGGCTATCCGAACCTCAATCGGTGCTTTGAATTTTTTAGACTTCTTTTTTTCATCAAGTGAATTTTTACGTTAAAACGGGATCACCATGGCTGGTCTTCGATTTACCATCCCTGGAGAGTGGTGCACCATAGTACTATTCCATTTCAAATCCATGCATCCAATTCTAAAAGTCGCACGGCGCTGTTTCGGCATTTTGGACGGATGTTGCACCTTGCACCGCAGATGTTGCACGCAGCGAATATCGATTCTTCGGACGGCCATAACTGTTGGCTCGTTTAGAGTTACGAGAGCCATAACCAGTCAAAATGAACTCTCTGTGAGTTCTACTGCTTTGACCGCTTTCAGTCGTCAATGGATTGTTTCATACCCAAAAAAGTCTATCCGAACTTCAGTTGGGGCTCTAAAGTTTTTTAGCCTTCTTTTTTTACGTCAAGTGAATTTTTACGTTAAAATGGGATCATTGTTGCTGGTCTTTGATTTACCATTGTACTGTTCCATTTCAAATCCATGCACCCATTTCTAAAAGACGCACGGCGCTGTTTCGGCATTTTGGACGGATGTTGCACCTTGCACCGTAGATGTTGCACCCTGTAGATATCGATTCTTCGAATGACCATAACTGTTGGCTCGTTCAGAGTTCTGGGAGCCATAACCAGTCAAAATGAAGCTCTCTGTGAGTTCTACGGCTTTGACCGCTTTCAGCCATCAATGGATTGTTTCATACCCAAAAAAGGCTATCTGAAGCTCACTCGGGGCTCTGAATTTTTTATCCTTCTTTTTTTCGTCAAGTGAATTTTTACGTTAAAATGGGATCACCGTGGCTAGTATTCGATTTACCATCCCTGGAGAGTGGTGCACCATTGTACTGTTCCATTTCAAATCCATGCACCCATTTCTAAAAGTCGCACGGCGCTGTTACGGCATTTTGGACGGATGTTGCACCTTATACCGCAGATGTTGCACCCTACGGATATCGATTCTTCGGACGGCCATAACTGTTGGCTCGTTTAGAGTTACGGGAGCCATAACCAGTCAAAATGAAGCTTGCTGTGAGTTCTACTGCTTTGACCGCTTTCAGCCGTCAATGGATTGTTTAATACCCAAAAAAGGCTATCCGAACATCAATCGGGGATCTGAATTTTTTAGCCTTCTATTTTTCGTCAAGTGAATTTTTACGTTAAAATGGGATCACCGTGGCTGGTATTCGATTTACCATCCCTGGAGAGTGGTGCACCATTGTACTGTTCCATTTCAAATCCATGCACCCATTTCTAAAAGTCGCACGGCGCTGTTTCGGCATTTTGGACGGATGTTGCACCTTGTACCGCAGATGTTGCACCCTACGGATATCGATTCTTCGGACGGCCATAACTGTTGGCTCGTTTAGATTTACAGGAGCCATAACCAGTCAAAACGAAGCTCTTTGTGAGTTCTACTGCATTAACCACTTTCAGCCGTCAATGGATTGTTTCATACCCAAAAAGGCTATCCGAACTTCAATCGGGGCTCTGAAGTTTTTTAGCCTTCTTTTTTTACGTCAAGTGAATTTTTACGTTAAAACGGGATCACCGTGGCTGGTCTTCGATTTACCATCCCTGGAGAGTGGTGCACCATTGTACTGTTCCATTTCAAATCCATGCACCCATTTCTAAAAGACGCCCGGCGCTGTTTCGGCATTTTGGACGGATGTTGCACCTTGCACTGCAGATGTTGCACCCTGCGGATATCGATTCTTCGGACGGCCATAACTGTTGGCTCGTTTAGAGTTACAGGAGCCATAACCAGTCAAAACGAAGCTCTCTGTGAGTTCTACGGCTTTGATCTCTTTCAACCGTCAATGGATTGTTTCATACCCAAAAAAGGCTATCCGAACCTCAATCGGGGCTTTGAAGTTTTTTAGCCTTCTTTTTTTCGTCAAGTGAATTTTTACGTTTAAACGGGATCACCGTGGCTGGACTTCGATTTACCATCCCTGGAGAGTGGTGCACCATTGTACTGTTCCATTTCAAATCCATGCACCCATTTCTAAAAGATGCACGGCGCTGTTTCGGCATTTTGGACGGATGTTGCACCTTGCACCGCAGATGTTGCACTCTGTGGATATCGATTATTCGCACGGCCAATACTGTTGGCTCGTTTAGAGTTACGGGAGCCATAACCAGTCAAATTGATCTTTCAGTGAGTTCTACTGCTTTGACCGCTTTCAGCCGTCAATGGATTGTTTCATACCCAAAAAAGTCTATCCGAACCTCAGTTGAGGCTCTGAAGTTTTTTAGCCTTCTTTTTTTACGTCAAGTGAATTTTTACGTTAAAACGGGAACCGTGGCTGGTCTTCGATTTACCATCCCTGGAGAGTGGTGCATCATTGTACTGTTCCTTTTAAAATCCATGCACCTATTTCTAAAAGACGCACGGCGCTGTTTCGGCATTATGGACGGATGTTGCACCTTGCACCGCAGATGTTGCACCCTGTGGATATCGATTCTTCGGACGGCCATAACTATTGGCTCGTTTAGAGTTACGGAATCCATAACCAGTCAAAACGAAGCTCTCTGTGAGTTCTACGACTTTGACTGCTTTCAGCCGTCAATGGATTGTTTCATACCAAAAAAAGGCTATCCGAACCTCAATCGGGGCTCTAAAGTTTTCTAGCCTTATTTTTTTCGTCAAGTGAATTTTTACGTAAAAATGAGATCACCGTGGCTGGTTTTTGATTTACCTTCCCTGGAGAGTGGTGCACCATGGTACTGTTCCATTTCAAATCCATGCACCCATTTCTAAAGGTTGCACTGCCCTTTTTCGGCATTTTAGGCGGATGTTGCACCTTGCACCGTAGATGTTGCACCCTACGGATATCGATTCTTTGGACGGCCATAACTGTTGGCTCGTTTAGAGTTGCGGGAGCCATAACCAATCAAAATGAGACACTCTATGAGTTCTACGTCTTTGACCGCTTTCAGCCGTCTATGGATTGTTTCATACCCAAAAAAGGCTATCCGAACCTCAATCGGTGCTCTAAATTTTTTAGACTTCTTTTTTTCGTCAAGTGAATTTTTACGTTAAAACGGGATCACCGTGGCTGGTCTTTGATTTACCATCCCTGGAGAGTGGTGCACCATAGTACTGTTCCATTTCAAATCCATGCACCCATTTCTAAAAGTCGCACGACGCTGTTTCGGCATTTTGGACGGATGTTGCACCTTGCACCGCAGATGTTGCACCCTACGAATATCGATTCTTCGGACGGCCATAACTATTGGCTCGTTTAGAGTTACGGAAGCCATAACCAGTCAAAACGAAGCTCTTTGTGAGTTCTACGGCTTTGACCGCTTTTAGCCGTCAATGGATTATTTCATACCAAAAAAAGGCTATCCGAACCTCAATCGGGGCTCTGAAGTTTTTTAGCCTTCTTTTTTTCGTCAAGTGAATTTTTACGTTAAAACGGGATCACCATGGCTGGTTTTCGATTTACCTTCCCTGGAGAGTGGTGCACCATGGTACTGTTCAATTTCAAATCCATGCACCCATTTCTAAAGGTCGCACGACCCTGTTTCGGCATTTTAGATGGATGTTGCACCTTGCACCGCAGATGTTGCATCCTGCGGATATCGATTCTTCAGACGGCCATAACCGTTGGCTCGTTTAGAGTTACTGGAGCCATAACCAGTCAAACCGCAGATGTTGCACCGCAGTTTTTTAGCCTTCTTTCTTTACATCAAGTGAATTTTTACGTTAAAACGGGATCACCGTGGCTGGTCTTTGATTTACCATCCCTGGAGAGTGGTGCACCATTGTACTGTTCCATTTCAAATCCATGCACCCATTTCTAAAAGACGCACGGCGCTGTTTCGGCATTTTGGACGGATGTTGCACCTTGCACCGCAGATGTTGCATCTATCGATTCTTCGGATGGCCATAACTATTGGCTCGTTTAGAGTTACGGAAGCCATAACCAGTCAAAACGAAGCTCTTTGTGAGTTCTACGGCTTTGACCGCTTTTAGTTGTCAATGGATTGTTTCATACCAAAAAAAGGCTATCCGAACCTCAATCGGGGCTCTGAAGTTTTTTAGCCTTCTTTTTTTCGTCAAGTGAATTTTTACGTTAAAACGGGATCACCGTGGCTGGTTTTCGATTTACCTTCCCTGGAGAGTGGTTTACCATGGTACTGTTCCATTTTAAATCCATGCACCCATTTTTAAAGGTCGCACGACCCTGTTTCGGCATTTTAGATGGATGTTGCACCTTGCACCGTAGATGTTGCATCCTGCGGATATCGATTCTTCAGACGGCCATAACCGTTGGCTCGTTTAGAGTTACTGGAGCCATAACCAGTCAAAACGAGGCTCTTTGTGAATTCTATGGCTTTGACTGCTTTCAGCCGTCAATGGATTGTTTCATACCCAAAAAAGGTTATCCGAACCTCAATCGGGGCACTTAATTTTTTAGCCTTCTTTTTTTCGTTAAGTGAATTTTTACGTTAAAACGGGCTCACCGTGGCTGGTCTTCGATTTACCATCCCTGGAGAGTGGTGCACCATAGTACTGTTCCATTTCAAATCCATGCACCCATTTCTAAAAGTCGCACGACGCTGTTTCGGCATTTTGGACGGATGTTGCACCTTGCACCGTAGATGTTGCATCCTGCGGATATCGATTCTTCGGACGGCCATAACTGTTGGCTCGTTTAGAGTTACGGGAGCCATAACCAGTGAAAACGATGCTCTTAGTGAGTTCTACTGCATTGACCGCTTTCAGCCGTCAATGGATTGTTTCATACCCAAAAAAAGCTATCCGAACCTCAATCGGGGCTATGAAGTTTTTTAGCCTTCTTTTTTTACGTCAAGTGAATTTTTACTTTAAAACTGGATCACCGTGGCTGGTCTTCGATTTACCATCCCTGGAAAGTGGTGCACCATTGTACTGTTCCATTTCAAATCAATGCACCCATTTCAAAAAGACGCACGGCGCTGTTTTGGCATTTTGGACGGATGTTGCACCTTGCACCGCAAATGTTGCACCCTGCGGATATCGATTCTTTGGACGGCCATAACTATTGGCTCATTTAGAGTTACGGAAGCCATAACCAGTCAAAACGAAGCTCTCTGTGAATTCTACGGCTTTGACCGCTTTCAGCCGTCAATGGATTGTTTCATACCAAAAAAAGGCTATCTGAACCTCAATCGGGGCTCTGAAGTTTTTTAGCCTTCTATTTTTTGACAAGTGAATTTTTACATTAAAATGGGACCACCGTGGCTTGTCTTCGATTTACCTTCCCTGGAGAGTGGTGCACCATGGTACTATTCCATTTCAAATCCATGCACCCATTTCTAAAGGTCGCACGGCCCTGTTTCGGCATTTTAGACGGACGTTGCACCTTGCACCGCATATGTTGCACCCTGCGGATATCGATTCTTTAGACGGCCATAACTGTTGGCTCGTTTAGAGTTACGGGAGCCATAACCAACAAAACGAGGGTCTCTGTGAATTCTATGGCTTTGACCACTTTCAGCCGTCAATGGATTGTTTCATTCCCAAAAAAGGCTCTCCGAACCTCAATCGGGGCTCTGAATTTTTTAGCCTTCTTTTTTTCGTCAAGTGAATTTTTACAATAAAATGGGATCACCGTGGCTGGTCTTCGATTTACCATCCTTGGAGAGTGGTTCACCATAGTACTGTTCCATTTCAAATCCATGCACCCATTTCTAAAAGTCGCACGGCGCTTTTTCGGCATTTTGGACGGATGTTGCACCTTGCACCGCAGATGTTGCATCCTGCGGATATCGATTCTTCGGATGGCCATAACTATTGGCTCGTTTAGAGTTACGGTAGCCATAACCAGTCAAAACGAAGCTCTTTGTGAGTTCTACGGCTTTGACCGCTTTACCCGTCAATGGATTGTTTCATACCAAAAAAAGGCTATCCGAACCTCAATCGGGGCTCTGAACTTTTTTAGCCCTCTTTTTTTCGTCAAGTGAATTTTTATGTTAAAACGGTATCACTGTGGCTGGTTTTCGATTTACCTTCCCTGGAGAGTGGTGCACCATGGTACTGTTCCATTTCAAATCTATGCACCCATTTCTAAAGGTCGCACGACCCTGTTTCGGCATTTTAGATGGATGTTGCACCTTGCACCGCAGATGTTGCATCCTGCGGATATCGATTCTTCAGACGGCCATAACCGTTGGCTCGTTTAGAGTTACTGGAGCCATAACCAGTCATACCGCAGATGTTGCACCGTAGTTTTTTAGCCTTCTTTCTTTACGTCAAGTGAATTTTTACGTTAAAACGGGATCACCGTGGCTGGTCTTTGATTTACCATCCCTGGAGAGTGGTGCACCATTGTACTGTTCCATTTCAAATCCATGCACCCATTTCTAAAAGACGCACGGCGCTGTTTCGGCATTTTGGACGGATGTTGCACCTTGCACCGCAGATGTTGCATCCTGCAGATATCGATTCTTCGGATGGCCATAACTATTGGCTCGTTTAGAGTTACGGAAGCCATAACCAGTCAAAACGAAGCTCTTTGTGAGTTCTACGGCTTTGACCGCTTTTAGCCGTCAATGGATTGTTTCATACCAAAAAAAGGCTATCCGAACCTCAATCGAGGCTCTGAAGTTTTTTAGCCTTCTTTTTTTCGTCAAGTGAATTTTTACGTTAAAACGGGATCACCGTGGCTGGTTTTCGATTTACCTTCCCTGGAGAGTGGTTTACCATGGTACTTTTCCATTTCAAATCCATGCACCCATTTCTAAAGGTCGCACGACCCTGTTTCGGCATTTTAGATGGATGTTGCACCTTGCACCGCAGATGTTGCATCCTGCGGATATCGATTCTTCAGACGGCCATAACCGTTGGCTCGTTTAGAGTTACTGGAGCCATAACCAGTCAAAACGAGGCTCTTTGTGAATTCTATGGCTTTGACTGCTTTCAGCCGTCAATGGATTGTTTCATACCCAAAAAAGGTTATCCGAACCTCAATCGGGGCACATAATTTTTTAGCCTTCTTTTTTTCGTTAAGTGAATTTTTACGTTAAAACGGGATCACCGTGGCTGGTCTTCGATTTACCATCCCTGGAGAGTGGTGCACCATAGTACTGTTCCATTTCAATCCATGCACCCATTTCTAAAAGTCGCACGGTGTTGTTTCGGCATTTTGGACGGATGTTGCACCTTGCACCGCAGATGTTGCACCCTGCGGATATCGATTCTTCGGACGGCCATAACCGTTGGCTCGTTTAGAGTTACGGGAGCCATAACCAGTCAAAACGATGCTCTTAGTGAGTTCTACTGCATTGACTTCTTTCAGCCGTCAATGGATTGTTTCATACCCAAAAAAAGCTATCCGAACCTCAATCGGGGCTATGAAGTTTTTTAGCCTTCTTTTTTTACGTCAAGTGAATTTTTACTTTAAAACGGGATCACCATGGCTGGTCTTCGATTTACCATCCCTGGAAAGTGGTGCACCATTGTACTGTTCCATTTCAAATCAATGCACCCATTTCAAAAAGACGCACGACGCTGTTTTGGCATTTTGGACGGATGTTGCACCTTGCACCGCAAATGTTGCACCCTGCGGATATCGATTCTTTGGACGGCCATAACTGTTGGCTCGTTTAGAGTTACGGAAGCCATAACCAGTCAAAACGAAGCTCTCTGTGAATTCTACGGTTTTGACCGCTTTCAGCCGTCAATGGATTGTTTCATACCAAAAAAAGGCTATCTGAACCTCAATCGGGGCTCTGAAGTTTTTTAGTCTTCTATTTTTTGACAAGTGAATTTTTACATTAAAATGGGACCACCGTGGCTGGTCTTCGATTTACCTTCCTTGGAGAGTGGTGCACCATGGTACTATTCCATTTCAAATCCATGCACCCATTTCTAAAGGTCGCACGGCCCTGTTTCGGCATTTTAGACGGACGTTGCACCTTGCACCGCAGATGTTGCACCCTGCGGATATCGATTCTTCAGACGGCCATAACTGTTGGCTCGTTTAGAGTTACGGGAGCCATAACCATCAAAACGAGGGTCTTTGTGAATTCTATGGCTTTGACCACTTTCAGCCGTCAATGGATTGTTTCATTCCCAAAAAAGGCTATCCGAACCTCAATCGGGGCTCTGAATTTTTTAGCCTTCTTTTTTTCGTCAAGTGAATTTTTACGTTAAAATGGGATCACCGTGGCTGGTCTTCGATTTACCATCCTTGGAGAGTGGTGCACCATAGTACTGTTCCATTTCAAATCCATGCACCCATTTCTAAAAGTCGCATGGCGCTTTTTCGGCATTTTGGACAGATGTTGCACCTTGCACCGCAGATGTTGCACCCTGTGGATATCGATTCTTCGGACGTCCATAACTGTTGGCTCGTTTAGAGTTACGGGAGCCATAACCAGTCAAAACGAAGCTCTCTGTGAGTTCTACGGCTTTGACCGATTTCAGCCGTCAATGGATTGTTTCATACCCAAAAAGGCTATCCGAACCTCAATCGGGGCTCTGAAGTTTTTTAGCCTTTTTTTTACGTCAAGTGAATTTTTATGCTAAAACGGGATCACCGTGGTTGGACTTCGATTTACCATCCCTGGAGAGTGGTGCACCATTGTACTGTTCCATTTCCAATCCATGCACCCATTTCTGAAAGACGCACGGTGTTGTTTCGGCATTTTGGACGGATGTTGCACCTGCACCGCAGATGTTGCACCCTACGGATATCGATTCTTCGGACGGCCATAACTGTTGGCTCGTTTACAGTTACAGGAGCCATAACCAGTCAAAACGAAGCTCTTTGTGAGTTCTACTGCTTTGACCACTTTCAGCCGTCAATGGATTGTTTCATACCCAAAAAAGTCTATCCGAACCTCAGTTGGGGCTCTGATGTTTTTTAGCCTTCTTTTTTTACGTCAAGTGAATTTTTACGTTAAAATGAGATCACCCTGGCTGGTCTTTTATTTACCATCCCTGGAGAGTGGTGCACCATAGTACTGTTCCATTTCAAATCCATGCACCCATTTCTAAAAGTCGCACGGCGCTGTTTCGGCATTTTGGACGGATGTTGCACCCTGCGGATATCGATTCTTCGGACGCCATAACTGTTGGCTCGTTTAGAGTTACGGGAGCCATAACCAGTCAAAACGAAGCTCTCTATGAGTTCTACGTCTTTGACCGCTTTCATCCGTCAATGGATTGTTTCATACCCAAAAAAGGCTATTAGAACCTCAATCGGGGCTCTGAATTTTTTAGCCTTCTTTTTTTCGTCAAGTGAATTTTTACGTTAAAATGGGATCACCGTGGCTGGTATTCGATTTACCATCCCTGGAGACTGGTGCACCATTGTAATGTTCCATTTCAAATCCATGCACCCATTTCTAAAAGTCGCACGGTGCTGTTTCGGCATTTTGGACGGATGTTGCACCTTGTACCGCAGATGTTGCACCCTACGGATATCGATTCTTCGGACGGCCATAACTGTTGGCTCGTTTAGAGTTACAGGAGCCATAACCTGTCAAAACGAAGCTCTTTGTGAGTTCTACTACATTGACCACTTTCAGCCGTCAATGGATTGTTTCATACCCAAAAAAGGCTATCCGAACCTCAATCGGGGCTCTAAAGTTTTTTAGCTTTCTTTTTTTACGTCAAGTGAATTTTTACGTTAAAACGAGATCACCGTGGCTGGTCTTCGATTTACAATCCTTGGAGAGTGGTGCACCATGGTACTGTTCAATTTCAAATCCATGCACCCATTTCTTAAAGTCGCATGACGCTGTTTTGGCATTTTGGACGGATGTTGCGCCTTGCACCGATGATGTTGCACCCTGCGGATATCGATTCTTCAGACGGCCATAACTGTTGGCTCGTTTAGAGTTACGGGAGCCATAACCAGTCAAAACGAAGCTCTTTGTGAGTTCTACAGCTTTGACTGCTTTCAGCCGTCAATGGATTGTTTCATACCCCAAAAAGGCTATCCGAACCTCAATCAGGGCTCTGAATTTTTTAGCCTTCTTTTTTTCGTCAAGCGAATTTTTACGTTAAAACGGGATCACTGTGGCTGGTCTTCGATTTACCTTCCCTGCAGAGTGGTGCATCATGGTACTGTTCCATTTCAAATCCATGCACCCATTTCTAAAGGTCGCACGGCCCTGTTTCGGCATTTTAGGCGGATGTTGCACCTTGCACCGCAAATGTTGCACCCTGTGGATATCGATTCTTCGGACGACCATAACTGTTGGCTCGTTTAGAGTTAAGGGTGCCATAACCAGTTCAAACGAGGCTCTCTATGAGTTCTACATCTTTGACCACTTTCAACCGTCAATGGATTGTTTAATACCCAAAAAAGGCTATCCGAACCTCAATCGGTGCTTTGAATTTTTTAGACTTCTTTTTTTCATCAAGTGAATTTTTACGTTAAAACGGGATCACCGTAGCTGGTCTTCGATTTACCACCCCTGGAGAGTGGTGCACCATAGTACTATTCCATTTCAAATCCATGCATCCAATTCTAAAAGTCGCACGGCGCTGTTTCAGCATTTTGGACGGATGTTGCACCTTGCACCGCAGATGTTGCACCCAGCGAATATCGATTCTTCGGACGGCCATAACTGTTGGCTCGTTTAGAGTTACGAGAGCCATAACCAGTCAAAATGAACTCCCTGTGAGTTCTACTGCTTTGACCGCTTTCAGTCGTCAATGGATTGTTTCATACCCAAAAAAGTCTATCCGAACCTCAGTTGGGGCTCTGAAGTTTTTTAGCCTTCTTTTTTTACGTCAAGTGAATTTTTACGTTAAAACGGGATCATCGTTGCTGGTCTATGATTTATCATTGTACTGTTCCATTTCAAATCCATGCACCCATTTCTAAAAGACGCACGGCGCTGTTTCGGCATTTTGGACGGATGTTGCACCTTGTACCGCAGATGTTGCACCCTGCGGATATCGATTCTTCGGACGGCCATAACTGTTGGCTCGTTTAGAGTTACGGGAGCCATAACCAGTCAAAACGAAGCTCTCTATGAGTTCTACGGCTTTGAAAGCTTTCAGCCATCAATGGATTGTTTCATACCCAAAAAAGGCTATCCGAACCACAATCGGGGCTCTGAATATTTTAGCCTTCTTTTTTTCGTCAAGTGAATTTTTACGTTAAAATGGGATCACTGTGGCTGGTATTCGATTTACCATCCCTGCAGAGTGGTGCACCACTGTACTGTTCCATTTCAAATCCATGCACCCATTTCTAAAAGTCGCACGGCGCAGTTTCGACATTTTGGACGGATGTTGCACCTTGTACCGTAGATGTTGCACACTGTGGATATCAATTCTTCGGACGACCATAACTGTTGGCTCGTTTAGAGTTACAGGAGCCATAACCAGTCAAACCGAAGCTCTTTGTGAGTTCTACTGCAATAACTACTTTCAGCCGTCAATGGATTGTTTCATACCCAAAAAAGTCTATCTGAAACTCAGTTGGGGCTCTGAAGTTTTTTAGCCTTCTTTTTTTACGTCAAGTGAATTTTTACGTTAAATTGGGATCACCGTGGCTGGTCTTTGATTTACCATCCCTGGATAGTGGTGCACCATTGTACTGTTCCATTTCGAATCCATGCACCCATTTCTAAAAGACGCACGGCGCTGTTTCGGCATTTTGTACGGATGTTGCACCTTGCACCGCAGATGTTGCACCCTGCGGATATCGATTCTTCGCACGGCCATAACTGTTGGCTCGTTTAGAGTTACGGGAGCCATAACCAGTCAAAACGAAGCTCACTGTGAGTTCTACGGCTTTGACCGCTATCAGCCGTCTATGGATTGTTTCATACCCAAAAAAGGCTATCCGAATCTCAATCGGGGCTCTGAATTTTTTAGCCTTCTTTTTTTCGTCAAGTGAATTTTTACGTTAAAATGGGATCACCGTGGATGTTATTCGATTTACCATCCCTGGAGAGTGGTGCACCATTGTATTGTTCCATTTCAAATCCATGCACCCATTTCTAAAAGTCGCACGGCGCTGTTTCGGCATTTTGGACGGATGTTGCACCTTGTACCGCAGATGTTGCACCCTACGGATATCGATTCTTCGGACGGCCATAACTGTTGGCTCGTTTAGAGTTACAGGAGCCATAACTAGTCAAAACGAAGCTCTTTGTGAGTTCTACTGCATTGACCACTTTCAGCCGTCAATGGATTGTTTCATACCCGAAAAAGGCTATCCGAACCTCAATCGGGGCTCTGAAGTTTTTTAGCCTTCTTTTTTAACGTCAAGTGAATTTTTACGTTAAAACGGGATCACTGTGGCTGGTCTTCGATTTACCATCCCTGGAGAGTGGTGCACCATTGTACTGTTCCATTTCAAATCCGTGCACCCATTTCTAAGAGACGCACGACGCTGTTTCGGCATTTTGGACGGATGTTGCACCTTGCACCGCAGATGTTGCACCCTGCAGATATCTATTCTTCGAACGGCCATAACTGTTGGCTCGTTTAGAGTTCTGGGAGCCATAACCAGTCAAAACGAAGCTCTCTGTGAGTTCTACGGCTTTGACCGCTTTCAGCCGTCAATGGATTGTTTCATACTCTAAAAAGGCTATCTGAAGCTCACTCGGGGCTATGAATTTTTTATCCTTCTTTTTTTCGTCAAGTGAATTTTTACGTTAAAATGGGATCACCGTGGCTAGTATTCGATTTACCATCCCTGGAGAGTGGTGCACCATTGTACTGTTCCATTTCAAATCCATGCACCCATTTCTAAAAGTCGCACGACGCTGTTTCGGCATTTTGGACGGATGTTGCACCTTATACCACAGATGTTGCACCCTGCGGATATCGATTCTTCGGACGGCCATATCTGTTGGCTCGTTTAGAGTTACGGGAGCCATAACCAGTCAAAACGAAGCTCTCTATGAGTTCTACTGCTTTGACCACTTTCAGCCGTCAATGGATTGTTTCATACCCAAAAAAGGCTATCCGAACCTCAATCGGGGCTCTGAATTTTTTAGCCTTCTTTTTTTCGTCAAGTGAATTTTTACGTTAAAATGGGATCACCGTGGCTGGTATTCGATTTACCATCCCTGGAGAGTGGTGCACCATTGTACTGTTCCATGTCAAATCCATGCACCCATTTCTAAAAGTCGCACGGCGCTGTTTCGGCATTTTGGACGGATGTTGCACCTTATACCGCAGATGTTGCACCCTGCGGATATCGATTCTTCGGAAAGCCATAACTGTTGGCTCGTTTAGATTTACAGGAGCCATAACCAGTCAAAACGAAGCTCTTTGTGAGTTCTACTGCATTGACCACTTTCAGCCGTCAATGGATTGTTTCATACCCAAAAAGGCTATCCGAACCTCAATCGGGACTCTGAAGTTTTTTATCCTTCTTTTGTTACGTCAAGTGAATTTTTACGTTAAAACGGGATCACTGTGGCTGGTCTTCGATTTACCATCCCTGGAGAGTGGTGCACCATTGTACTGTTCCATTTCAAATCCATGCACCCATTTCTAAAAGACGCACGACGCTGTTTCGGCATTTTGGACGGATGTTGCACCTTGCACTGCAGATGTTGCACCTTGCGGATATCGATTCTTTAGACGGTCATAACTGTTGGCTCGTTTAGGGTTACGGGAGCCATAACCAGTCAAAACGAAGCTCTCTGTTAGTTCTACGGCTTTGACTTCTTTCAACCGTCAATGGATTGTTTCATACCCAAAAAAGGCTATCCGAACCTCAATCGGGGCTTTGAAGTTTTTTAGCCTTCTTTTTTTCGTCTAGTGAATTTTTACGTTAAAACGGGATCACTGTGGCTGGACTTCGATTTACCATCCCTGGAGAGTGGTGCACCATTGTACTGTTCCATTTCAAATCCATGCACCCATTTCTAAAAGATGCACGGCGCTGTTTCAGCATTTTGGACGGATGTTGCACCTTGCACCGCAGATGTTGCACCTTGCGAATATCGATTCTTCGGACGACCAATACTGTTGGCTCGTTTAGAGTTACGGGAGCCATAACCAGTCAAAATGAACTCTCTGTGAGTTCTACTGCTTTGACCGCTTTCAGCCGTCAATGGATTGTTTCATACCCAAAAAAGTCTATCTGAACCTCAGTTGGGGCTCTGAAGTTTTTTAGCCTTCTTTTTTTACGTCAAGTGAATTTTTACGTTAAAACGGAATCACCGTGGCTGGTCTTCGATTTACCATCCCTGGAGAGTGGTGCACCATTGTACTGTTCCTTTTAAAATCCATGCACCTATTTCTAAAAGACGCACGGCGCTGTTTCGGCATTATGGACGGATGTTGCACCTTGCACCGCAGATGTTGCACCCTGCGGATATCGATTCTTCGGACGGCCATAACTATTGGCTCGTTTAGAGTTATGGAAGCCATAACCAGTCAAAACGAAGCTCTCTGTGAGTTCTACGACTTTGACTGCTTTCAGCCGTCAATGGATTGTTTCATACCAAAAAAGGCTATCCGAACCTCAATCGGGGCTCTAAAGTTTTCTAGCCTTCTTTTTTTCGTCAAGTGAATTTTTACGTTAAAATGGGATCACCGTGGGTGGTTTTCGATTTACCTTCCCTGGAGAGTGGTGCACCATGGTGCTGTTCCATATCAAATCCTTCACCCATTTCTAAAGGTTGCACGGCCCTTTTTCGGCATTTTAGGCGGATGTTGCACCTTGCACCGCAGATGTTGCACCCTACGGATATCGATTCTTTGGACGGCCATAACTGTTGGCTCGTTTAAAGTTTCGGGAGCCATAACCAGTCAAAACGAGACACTCTATGAGTTCTACGTCTTTGACCGCTTTCAGCCGTCAATGGATTGTTTCATACCCAAAAAAGGCTATCCGAACCTCAATCGGTGCTCTGAATTTTTTAGACTTCTTTTTTTCGTCAATTGAATTTTTACGTTAAAACGGGATCACCGTGGCTGGTCTTCGATTTACCATCCCTGCAGAGTGGTGCACCATAGTACTGTTCCATTTCAAATCCATCCACCCATTTCTAAAAGTCGCACGACGTTGTTTCGGCATTTTGGACGGATGTTGCACCTTGCACCGCAGATGTTGCACCCTGCGAATATCGATTCTTCGGACGGCCATAACTGTTGGCTCGTTTAGAGTTACGGGAGCCATAACTAGTCAAAATGAACTCTCTGTGAGTTCTACTGCTTTGACCGCTTTCAGCCGTCAATGGATTGTTTCATACCCAAAAAAGGCTATCCGAACCTCAATTGGGGCTCTGAAGTTTTTTAGCCCTCTTCTTTTACTTTAGGTGAATTTTTACGTTAAAACGGGATCACCGTGGCTGGTCTTCGATTTACTATCCCTGGAGAGTGGTGCACCATTGTACCGTTCCATTTCAAATCCATGCACCCATTTCTAAAAGACGCACGGTGCTATTTCGACATTTTGGATGGATGTTGCACCTTGCACCGCAGATGTTGCACCCCATGGATATCGATTCTTCGGACGGCCATAACTGTTGGCCCGTTTAGAGTTACGAGAGCCATAACCAGTCAAAACGAAGCTCTCTGTGAGTTCTACGGCTTTGACCACTTTTAACCTTCAGTGTATTGTTTCATACCCAAAAAAGGCTATCCAACCCTCAATCGGGGCTCTGAATTTTTTATCCTTCTTTTTTTCGTCAAGTGAATTTTTACGTTAAAATGGGATCACCGTAGCTGGTATTCGATTTACCATCCTTGGAGAGTGGTGCACCATTGTACTATTCCATTTCAAATCCATGCACACATTTCTAAAAGTCGCACGACGTTGTTTCGGCATTTTGAACGGATGTTGTACCTTGCACCGCAGATGTTGCACCCTGCGGATATCGATTCTTCGGACGGCCATAACTGTTGGCTCGTTTAGAGTTACAGGAGCCATAAATAGTCAAAACGAAGCTCTTTGTGAGTTCTACAGCTTTTCCCACTTTCAGCCGTCAATGGATTGTTTCATACCCAAAAAAGTCTATCAGAACCTCAGTTGGGGCTCTGAAGTTTTTTAGCCTTTTTTTTTTACGTCAAGTGAATTTTTACGTTAAAATGGGATCACCGTGGCTGGTCTTCGATTTACCATCCCTGGAGAGTGGTGCACCATGGTACTGTTCCATTTCAAATCCATGAACCAATTTCTAAAAGTCACACGGCGCTGTTTCGGCATTTTGGACGGATGTTGCCCCTTATACCGCAGATGTTGCACCCTGCGGATATCGATTCTTCGGACGGCCGTAACTGTTGGCTCGTTTAGAGTTACAGGAGCCATAACCAGTCAAAACGAAGCTCTTTGTGAGTTCTACTGCATTGACCACTGAAAGTGGACGTGCAGTACTAAAGATCGTGTAATATGATATATAAATGCGGAAACTGATAATAGCAGTAAAATAAAAATTAAAGTAAGCACACCAGGAATTTTTATACTGGTTCGAACTTTCCGTTCTACGTCCAGTCCCAGAATACCCTCTGGATTTAAACTAAACCCCTCACTTAACCCGGAGGAATATGTATACGACACCTGAGCAGCCGAACAGGAAATTTTCCGCCTCAACAGCCGAAGAGGACTTCAACTTAATACAAATAGTTTGTTGACGAATGTGTTCTGAATAACGCTGATTGTCTTTTGATAGTACAACTTTCCTATAATCAAATCCTCAAGAGTATATATGTGTGTGAAGATTTAGAAGGAAGATAATCACGTAGAATCGAAGTATATGAATAAATTCAAGGATTCTAGTGATATTAAATAAGAATAAATGCTTTTATTTGCAGAAATGAATAGAGATTAGATTTCAGAAATATAAACAAGAATCGGTTATTGTAGAAGTGAATTGATTATGTTTATATAGTTGTAGAAGAGTTGTAATCTTTCATGAAGAGTTTTAGTTAACAGTTGTGTCCACACCTCTTGAAATAGAGGACATTCCTCTTCATGAAATGATCGCGTCTCTTCAGAAAACTAGCCATTTTTCTCTGGTCGGTTGACCGGAAAACCTGGCCGGTCAGCTGAGTTTAAAACGTATACAAAACAGAAAGTCACTGTGCACATGATACAGGGTCGGTCGACCGAGGATCCTGGTCGGTCGGCCGACCTGGTGTTATATGCACAGTGAACACAGTTTTTGCTATAAAATGTTTTGTGTGCGTGTGTGACTATTTGAGGAATGATTTTAACATTGTTCTAAGACTCAAATAAAATAAAATATCCATACTAATCTCTGGATTGTAAGATTATCTCCTTTGTAGTGAACGGTATGCACTTATTCTCTTTTTGTCGCTTTCATATAGTATTCTCGTCGTATGATCTCTGAAGCTTGTGTCATGAATCAAAACTCATGAATCAACATTCTCCCCCTTTTTGATTGATGACAATACTTATGTGACGAAGTAAAACTTATTTATATTATAATTCTCCCCCTGAATATATGGCGACTTTTCTGCAAAAGATATGTTAGCTTTCATATATTTCTCCCCCTTTGTCATCGACAAAAAGGAATACTTACTAGATGTAATATGTAAAAGAAATAGAATACTTGAAATTATGAAATAGCAAGTTGTAAAACAATATGATGCATGTATAGATATTCAAAACATAGCAATAAAAGAAACAAGCATTCATACATTGCATCATCACAAATAAGAGTTTTAAGGTAATACTTACTTTTCTCCCCCTTAATCTGTGCTTGCGTTGTTTATTTCTGAAAATTGTGTTAGAGCAATATCTTTCTCCCCTTTGTCATTGACGAAAAAGGAGAGTTTATATGATAACGAATATTATATTTGTTATAAGTGTTAACAATATAGAACAAAATAATTACTACTTGTAAGGTATTAGAAAACAATGAACATTTAAAGCATGCGATACCCAAGGTTCTTATAATTTCCTAATTTTTAGGGAACCATATCCATTTGGGTGTGGTTGTACCTTTATAAATATAATTTTCATTATTAACTACCATATCAAAATAATTATTAATGCATTTTTCTCTATTTTTCCAATCAACAGGAACCCAAATACTTAGATAATTTTTATTCATATTTCCCGTTAATGATTTTGTACTTCTAGAGAAATTATAAACATTATTGGTCATAGCAGTTTTTGAATTTCGATGAAAATTTGATTTCGACTTTACTCGAAATTTAGTAGTAGCACTAACATTTTTATTATATATAAAAGCGTATCTAGTGCTATTTCTATGATTATACCCTAACCTATTTTTATTATGTAAAGGTCTAGAACTAAATAAAATCATGTTTAAATCATTTTGACCTTTATTAAATTTTGTGACTTTAAGTTTATCAAATTTAGCTTTAAAGTCACACTTATTATTTTCAAAAGAAATATTACTATTATTTAAAATATCAATTTTCTCATTTAATTCAGAATTCTCATTTTTTAACGTACCGTTCTCATTTTTGAGAAGAAAATTTTGAGATTCTAAATTATCTAAAGAGGATTGTAATAAATCATTTTGTCTTTTCAAATCAAAATTTTCTTTTGAAATTTTTTCTCTCTCGTTTTCAAACATGGTGTTTTGTTTATCTAGAAAATCTGTAAGAGCCTCAAAATTACTCTTTAAAACACCAAGTTGATTTTCTAAATCTAACTTCTCATTTTTCAATTTCTCATTTTCAAGTTCAACAGATTTCATCTTTTCTAAAATAATAAAATTATGCTTTGAGATTTTATCTCATAAACTAATTAATTCATTATTACTACTTACTGAAATTTGTAAATCAGAATGTACCTTTTTACAGTCCTCACTGGTCGTTGCTCTGATAGTTTCAGGCTTTTTGCTTGCTGTACTTCGACCGGATCTTTTTCTAGCCATTATTCTATGATGTTGTGACGATCGATAGAATACCAGGCTCTGATACCAAATGAAAGTGCACGTGCAGTACTAAAGATCGTGTAATATGATATATAAATGCGGAAACTGATAATAGCAGTAAAATAAAAATTAAAGTAAGCACACCAGGAATTTTTATACTGGTTCGAACTTCCCGTTCTACGTCCAGTCCCAGAATACCCTCTGGATTTAAACTAAACCCCTCATTTAACCCGGAGGAATAGGTATACGACACCTGAGCAGCCGAACAGGAATTTTTCCGCCTCAACAGCCGAAGAGGACTTCAACTTAATACAAATAGTTTGTTGACGAATGTGTTCTGAATAACACTGATTGTCTTTTGATAGTACAACTTTCCTATAATCAAATCCTCAAGAGTATATATGTGTGTGAAGATTTAGAAGGAAGATAATCACGTAGAATCGAAGTATATGAATAAATTCATGGATTCTAGTGATATTAAATAAGAATAAATGCTTTTATTTGCAGAAATGAATAGAGATTAGATTTCAGAAATATAAACAAGAATCGGTTATTGTAGAAGTGAATTGAATATGTTTATATAGTTGTAGAAGAGTTGTAATCTTTCATGAAGAGTTTTAGTTAACAGTTGTGTCCATACCTCTTGAAACAGAGGACATTCCTCTTCATGAAATGATCGCGTCTCTTCAGAAAACTAGCCGTTTTTCTCTGGTCGGTTGACCGGAAAACCTGGCCGGTCAGCTGAGTTTAAAACGTATACAAAACAGAAAGTCACTGTGCACATGATACAGAGTCGGTCGACCGAGGATCCTGGTCGGTCGGCCGACCTGGTGTTATATGCACAGTGAACACAGTTTTTGCTATAAAATGTTTTGTGTGCCTGTATGACTATTTGAGGAATGATTTTAACATTGTTCTAAGACTCAAATAAAATAAAATATCCATACTAATCTCTGGATTGTAAGATTATCTCCTTTGTAGTGAACGGTATGCACTTATTCTCTTTTTGTCGCTTTCATATAGTATTCTCGTCGTATGATCTCTGAAGCTTGTGTCATGAATCAAAACTCATGAATCAACAACCACTTCCAGCTGTCAATGGATTGTTTCATACCCAAAAAAGGCTATCCGAACCTCAGTCGGGGCTCTGAAGTTTTTTAGCCTTCTTTTTTTACGTCAAGTGAATTTTTACGTTAAAACGGGATCACCGTGGCTGGTCTTTGATTTACCATCCTTGGAGAGTGGTGCACCATTGTACTGTTCCATTTCAAGTCTATGCACCCATTTCTAAAAGATGCATGGCGCTGTTTCGGGATTTTGGACGGATGTTGCAACTTGCACCGCAGATGTTGCACCCTGCGGATATCGATTCTTCGGACGGCCATAACTATTGGCTCGTTTAGAGTTACGGAAGCCATAACCAGTGAAAACGAAGCTCTCAGTGAGTTCTACGGCTTTGACCGCTTTCAGCCGTCAATGGATTATTTCATACCCAAGAAACGCTATCCGAACCTCAATCGGGGCTTTGAAGTTTTTTAGCCTTCTTTTTTTATGTCAAGTGAATTTTTACGTTAAAACGGGATCACTGTGGCTGGTCTTCGATTTACAGTCCTTGGAGAGTGGTGCACCATGGTACTGTTCGATTTCAAATCCATGCACCCATTTCTTCAAGTCGCACAATGTTGTTTCGGCATTTTGGACGGATGTTGCGCCTTGCACCGCAGATGTTGAACCCTGCGGATATCGATTCTTTAGACGGCCATAACTGTTGGCTCGTTTAGAGTTACGGGAGCCATAACTAGTCAAAACAAAGCTCTTTGTGAGTTCTACAGCTTTGACTGCTTTCAGCCGTCAATGGATTGTTTCATACCCCAAAAAGGCTATCCGAACCTCAATCCGGGCTCTGAATTTTTTAGCCTTCTTTTTTTCGTCAAGTGAATTTTTACGTTAAAACGGAATCACCGTGGCTGGTCTTCGATTTACCTTCCCTGGAGAGTGGTGCATCTTGGTACTGTTCCATTTCAAATACATGCACCCATTTCTAAAGGTCGCACGACCCTGTTTCGGCATTTTAGGCGGATGTTGCACCCTGCGGATATTGATTCTTCGGACGGCCATAACTGTTGGCTCGTTTAGAGTTACGGAAGCCATAACCAGTCAAAACGAGGCTCTCTATGAGTTCTACGTCTTTGACCGCTTTCAGCCGTCAATGGATTGTTTCATACCCAAAAAAGGCTATCCGAACCTCAATCGGTGCTTTGAATTTTTTAGACTTCTTTTTTTCGTCAAGTGAATTTTTACGCTAAAACGGGATCACCGTGGATGGTCTTCGATTTACCATCCTTGGAGAGTGGTGCACTATAGTACTATTCCATTTCAAATCCATGCATCCATTTCTAAATGTCGCACGACGTTGTTTCGGCATTTTGGACGGATGTTGCACCTTGCACCGTAGATGTTGCACCCTGCGAATATCGATTCTTCGGACGGCCAATACTGTTGGCTCGTTTAGAGTTACGGGAGCCATAACCTGTCAAAATAAACTCTCTGTGAGTTCTACTACTTTGACCGCTTTCAGCCGTCAATGGATTGTTTCATACCGAAAAAAGTCTATCCGAACCTCAGTTGGGGCTTTGAAGTTTTTTAGCCTTCTTTTTTTACGTCAAGTGAATTTTTACGTTAAAACGGAATCACCGTGGCTGGTCTTTGATTTACCATACCTGGAGAGTGGTGCACCATTGTACTGTTCCATTTCAAATCCATGATCCCATTTCTAAAAGACGCACGGCGCTGTTTCGGCATTTTGGACGGATGTTGCACTTTGCACCGCAGATGTTGCACTCTACGGATATCGATTCTTCGGACGGCCATAACTGTTGGCTTGTTTAGAGTTACGGGAGCCATAACTAGTCAAAACGAAGCTCTCTGTGAGTTCTACGACTTTGACCGCTTTCAGCCGTCAATGGATTGTTTCATACCCAAAAAAGGCTATCCGAACCTCAATCGGAGCTCTGAAGTTTTTTAGCCTTCTTTTTTTCGTCAAGTGAATTTTTACGTTAAAACGGGATCACCGTGGCTGGTCTTCGATTTACCATCCCTGGAGAGTGGTGCACCAATGTACTGTTCCATTTCAAATCCATGCCCCATTTCTAAAAGACGCATGGCGCTGTTTTGGCATTTTGGACGGATGTTGCACCTTGCACCACAGATGTTGCACCCTGTAGATATCGATTCTTCGGACGGCCATAACTGTTGGCTCGTTTAGAGTTACGGAAGCAATAACCAGTCAAAACGAAGCTCTCTGTGAGTTCTACAGCTTTGACCGCTTTCAGCCGTCAATGAATTGTTTCATACCCAAAAAAGGCTATCCGAACCGCTCTGAAGTATTTTAGCCTTCTTTTTTTACGTCAAGTGAATTTTTACGTTAAAACGGGATCACCGTGGCTGGTCTTCGATTTACAATCCCTGGAGAGTGGTGCACCATAGTACTGTTCGAAATCAAATCCATGCACCCATTTCTTAAAGTCGCACGGCGCTGTTTCGGCATTTTGGACGGATGTTGCACCATACACCGCAGATGTTGCACCCTGCGGATATCGATTCTAAGGACGGCCATAACTGTTGGCTCGTTTAATGTTACCGGAGCCATAACCAGTCAAAACGAAGCTCTCTGTGAGTTCTACAGCTTTGACCGCTTTTAGCCGTCAATGGATTGTTTCATACCCAAAAAAGGCTATCTAAACCTCAATCGGGGCTCTGAATTTTTTAGCCTTCTTTTTTTCGTCAAGTGAATTTTTATGTTAAAACAAGATCACCGTGGCTGGTCTTCGATTTACCTTCCCTGGAGAGTGGTGCACATTGGAACTGTTCCATTTCAAATCCATGCACCCATTTCTAAAGGTCGCACGACCCTGTTTCGGCATTTTAGGCGGATGCTGCACCGTGCACAGCAGATGTTGCACCCTGCGGATATCGATTCTTCGGACGGGCATAACTGTTGGCTCGTTTAGAGTTACGGGAGACATAACCATTCAAAACGAGGCTCTCTATGAGCTCTACGTCTTTGATCACTTTTAACCTTCAATGGATTGTTTCATACCCAAAAAAGGCTATCCGAACCTCAATTGGTGCTTTGAATTTTTTAGACTTCTTTTTTTCGTCAAGAGAATTTTTACGTTAAAACAGGATCACCGTGGCTGGTCTTCGATTTACCATCCCTGGAGAGTGGTGCACCATAGTACTGTTCCATTTCAAATCCATGCACCCATTTCTAAAAATCGCACGGCGCTGTTTCGGCATTTTGGACGGATGTTGCACCTTGCACCGCAGATGTTGCACCCTGTGAATATCGATTCTTCGGACGGCCATAACTGTTGGTTTGTTTAGAGTTACGGGAGCCATAACTAGTCAAAATGAACTCTCTGGAAGTTCTACTGGTTTGACCACTTTCAGCCGTCAATGGATTGTTTCATACCCAAAAAAGGCTATCCGAACCTTAATCGAGGCTCTGATGTTTTTTAGCCTTCTTTTTTTCGTTAAGTGAATTTTTACGTTAAAACGGGATCACCGTGGCTGGTCTTTGATTTACCATCCCTGGAGAGTGGTGCACCAATGTACTATTCCATTTCAAATCCATGCACCCATTTTTGAAAGACGCACGGCGCTGTTTCTGCATTTTGGACGGATGTTGCACCTTGCACCGCAGATGTTGCACCCTATAGATATCGATTCTTCGGACGACCATAACTGTTGTCTCGTTTAGAGTTACGGAAGCCATAACCAGTCAAAACGAAGCTCTCTGTGAGTTCTACGGCTTTGACCGCTTTCAGCCGTCAATGGATTGTTTCATACCCAAAAAAGGCTATCTGAATCTTAATCGGGGCTCTGAAGTTTTTTAGACTTCTTTTTTTTGTCAAGTGAATTTTTACGTTAAACGGGATCACCGTGGTTGGTCTTCGATTTACCATCCCTGGAGAGTGGTGCACCATTATACTGTTCCATTTCAAATCCATGCACCCATTTCTAAAAGACGCACAGCGCTGTTTCGGCATTTTGGACGGATGTTGCACCTTGCACCGCAAATATTGCACCCTACGGAAATCGATTCTTCGGGCGGCCATAACTGTTGGCTCGTTTAGAGTTACGGGAGCCATAACCAGTCAAAACGAAGCTATCTGTGAGTTCTACGGCTTTGACCGCTTTCAGCCGTCAATGGATTGTTTCATACCCAAAAATGCTATCCGAACCTCAATCGGGGCTCTGAAGTTTTTTATCCTTCTTTTTTTCGTCAAGTGAATTTTTACGTTAAAACGGGATCACCATGGCCGGTCTTCGATTTACCATCCCTGGAGAGTGGTGCACCATTGTACTATTCCATTTCAAATCCATACACCCATTTCTAAAAGACGCATGACGGTGTTTCGGCATTTTGGACGGATGTTGTACCTTGCACCATAGATGTTGCACCCTACAGATATCGATTCTTCGGACGGCCATAACTGTTGGCTCGTTTAGAGTTACGGAAGCCATAACCAGTCAAAACGAAGTTCTTTGTGAGTTCTACGGCTTTGACCGCTTTCAGCCGTCAATGGATTGTTTCATACCCAAAAAAGGCTATCTGAACCTTAATCGGGGCTTTGAAGTTTTTTAGCCTTCTTTTTTTTGTCAAGTGAATTTTTACGTTAAACCGGATCACCATGGCTGGTCTTCGATTTACCATCCTTGGAGAGTGGTGCACCATTGTACTGTTCCATTTCAAAGCCATGCACCCATTTCTGAAAGACGCACGGCGCTGTTTCGGCATTTCGGACGGATGTTGCACCTTGCATCGCAGATGTTGCACCCTGCGGATATCGATTCTTCGGACGGCCATAACTGTTGGCTCGTTTAGAGTTACGAAAATCATAACCAGTCAAAACGAAGCTCTCTGTGAGTTCTACAGCTTTGACCGCTTTCAGCCGTCAATGGATTGTTTCATACCTAAAAAAGGCTATCCGAACCTCAATCGGGGCTTTGAAGTTTTTTAGCCTTCTTTTTTTACGTCAAGTGAATTTTTACGTTAAAACGGGATCACCGTGGCTGGTCTTCGATTTACCACCCTGGAGAGTGGTGCACCATGGTACTGTTCGATTTCAAATCCATGCACCCATTTCTTAAAGTCGCATAACGCTGTTTCGGCATTTTGGACGGATGTTGCACCGTGCACCGCAGATGTTGCACCCTGCGGATATGGATTCTTCAGACGGCCATAACTGTTGGCTCGTTTAGAGTTACGGGAGCCATAACCAATCAAACCAAAGCTTTCTGTGAGTTCTACAGCTTTGACCGCTTTCAGCCGTCAATGGATTGTTTCATACCCAAAAAAGACTATCCGAACCTCAATCGGGGCTCTGAAGTTTTTAGCCTTCTTTTTTTTGTCAAGTGAATTTTTACGTTAAACGGGATCACCGTGGTTGGTCTTCGATTTACCATCCCTGGAGAGTGGTGCACCATTATACTGTTCCATTTCAAATCCATGCACCCATTTCTAAAAGACGCACAGCGCTGTTTCGGCATTTTGGACGGATGTTGCACCTTGCACCGCAAATATTGCACCCTACGGAAATCGATTCTTCGGGCGGCCATAACTGTTGGCTCGTTTAGAGTTACGGGAGCCATAACCAGTCAAAACGAAGCTATCTGTGAGTTCTACGGCTTTGACCGCTTTCAGCCGTCAATGGATTGTTTCATACCCAAAAAATGCTATCCGAACCTCAATCGGGGCTCTGAAGTTTTTTATCCTTCTTTTTTTCGTCAAGTGAATTTTTACGTTAAAACGGGATCACCATGGCTGGTCTTCGATTTACCATCCCTGGAGAGTGGTGCACCATTGTACTATTCCATTTCAAATCCATACACCCATTTCTAAAAGACGCATGACGGTGTTTCGGCATTTTGGACGGATGTTGTACCTTGCACCACAGATGTTGCACCCTACAGATATCGATTCTTCGGACGGCCATAACTGTTGGCTCGTTTAGAGTTACGGAAGCCATAACCAGTCAAAACGAAGCTCTTTGTGAGTTCTACGGCTTTGACCGCTTTCAGCCGTCAATGGATTGTTTCATACCCAAAAAAGGCTATCTGAACCTTAATCGGGGCTTTGAAGTTTTTTAGCCTTCTTTTTTTTGTCAAGTGAATTTTTACGTTAAACCGGATCACCATGGCTGGTCTTCGATTTACCATCCTTGGAGAGAGGTGCACCATTGTACTGTTCCATTTCAAAGCTATGCACCCATTTCTGAAAGACGCACGGCGCTGTTTCGGCATTTTGGACGGATGTTGCACCTTGCATCGCAGATGTTGCACCCTGCGGATATCGATTCTTCGGACGGCCATAACTGTTGGCTCGTTTAGAGTTACGAAAACCATAACCAGTCAAAACGAAGCTCTCTGTGAGTTCTACAGCTTTGACCGCTTTCAGCCGTCAATGGATTGTTTCATACCTAAAAAAGGCTATCCGAACCTCAATCGGGGCTTTGAAGTTTTTTAGCCTTCTTTTTTTACGTCAAGTGAATTTTTACGTTAAAACGGGATCACCGTGGCTGGTCTTCGATTTACCACCCTGGAGAGTGGTGCACCATGGTACTGTTCGATTTCAAATCCATGCACCCATTTCTTAAAGTCGCATAGCGCTGTTTCGGCATTTTGGATGGATGTTGCACCGTGCACCGCAGATGTTGCACCCTGCGGATATTGATTCTTCAGACGGTCATAACTTTTGGCTCGTTTAGAGTTACGAGAGCCATAACCAATCAAACCAAAGCTCTCTGTGATTTCTACAGCTTTGACCGCTTTCAGCCGTCAATGGATTGTTTCATACCCAAAAAAGACTATCCGAACCTCAATCGGGGCTCTGAAGTTTTTTAGCCTTCTTTTTTTCGTCAAGTGAATTTTTACGTTAAAACGGGATCACCGTGGCTGGTCTTCGGTTTACCTTCCCTGGAGAGTGGTGCACCATGGTACTGTTCCATTTCAAATCCATGCACCCATTTCTAAAGGTCGCACGACCCTGTTTTGGCATTTTAGACGGATGTGGCACCTTGCACCGCAGATGTTGCACCATGCGGATATCAATTTTTCGGACGGCCATAACTGTTGGGTCGTTTAGATTTACGGGAGCCATAACCAGTCAAAACGAGGCTCTCTTTGAATTCTACGTCTTTGACCACTTTCAGCCATCAATGGATTGCTTCATACCCAAAAAAGGCTATCCGAACCTCAATCAGGGCTCTGAATTTTTTAGCCTTCTTTTTTTCGTCAAGTGAATTTTTACGTTAAAACGGGATCACCATGTCTGCTCTTCGATTTACCATCCCTGGAGAGTGGTGCACCATGTACTGTTCCATTTCAAATCCATGCACCCATTTCTAAAGGACGCACGGCGCTGTTTCGGCATTTTGGATGGATGTTGCACCTTGCACCGTAGATGTTGCACTCTACGGATATCAATTCTTTAGACGGCCATAACTGTTGGCTCGTTTAGAGTTACGGAAGCCATAACCAGTCAAAACGAAGCTCTCTGTGAGTTCTACGGCTTTGACCACTTTCAGCCGTCAATGGATTGTTTCATACCAAAAAAAGGCTATCTGAACCTTAATCGGGGCTCTGAAGTTTTTTAGCATTCTTTTTTTTTGTCAAGTGAATTTTTACGTTAAACGGGATCACTGTGGCTGGTCTTCGATTTACCATCCCTGGAGAGTGGTGCACCGTTGTACTGTTCCATTTCAAATTCATGCACCCATTTCTGAAAGACGCACGGCGCTGATTCGGCATTTTGGACGGATGTTGCACCTTGCACCGCAGATGTTGCACCCTGCGGATATCGATTCTTCGGACGGCCATAACTGTTGGCTTGTTTAGAGTTACGGAAGCCATAACCAGTAAAAACGAAGCTCTTTGTGAGTTCTATAGCTTTGACCGCTTTCAGCCGTCAATGGATTGTTTCATACCCAAAAAAGGCTATCCGAACCTCAATCAGGGCTCTGAAGTTTTTTAGCCTTCTTTTTTTACGTCAAGTGAATTTTTACGTTAAAACGGGATCACCTTGGCTGGTCTTCGATTTACCATCCCTGGAGAGTGGTGCACCATGGTACTGTTCGATTTCAAATCCATGCACCCTTTTCTTAAAGTCGCACGGCGGTGTTTCGGCATTTTGGACGGATGTTGCACCTTGCACCGCAGATGTTGCACCCTACGGATATCGATTCTTCAGACGGCCATAACTGTTGGCTCGTTTAGAGTTACGGGAGCCATAAACAGTCAAACCGAAGCTCTCTGTGAGTTCTACATCTTTGACCGCTTTCAGCCGTCAATGGATTGTTTTATACCCAAAAAAGACTATCCGAACCTCAATCGGGACTCTGAAGTTTTTTAGCCTTATTTTTTTCGTCAAGTGAATTTTTACGTTAAAACGGGATCATCGTGGCTGGTCTTCGATTTACCTTCTTTGGAGACTGGTGCACCATGGTACTGTTCCATTCCAAATCCATGCACCCATTTTTAAAGGTCGCACGGCTATGTTTCGGCAGTTTAGACGGATGTTGCACCTTGCACCACAGATGTTGCACCATGCGGATATTGATTTTTCGGATGGCCATAACTGTTGGGTCGTTTAGAGTTACGGGAGCCATAACAAGTCAAAACGAGGCTTTCTTTGAGTTCTATGTATTTGACCGCTTTCAGCCATCAATGGATTGCTTCATACCCAAAAAAGGCTATCCGAACCTAAATCGGGGCTCTGAATTTTTTAGACTTATTTTTTTTATCAAGTGAATTTTTACGTTAAAACGGGATCACCGTGGCTGGTCTTCGATTTACCATCCCTGGAGAGTGGTGCACCATAGTACTGTTCCATTTCAAATCCATGCACCCATTTCTAAAAGTCGCACGGCGCTGTTTCGGCATTTTGGACGGATGTTGCACCTTGCACTGCAGATGTTGCACCCTGCGGATATCGATTTTTCGGACGGCCATAACTGTTGGGTCGTTTAGATTTACGGGAGCCTTAACCAGTCAAAACGAAGCTCTCTTTGAGTTCTACGGCTTTGACCGCTTTCAGCCGTCCATGGATTGTTTCATACCAAAAAAAGGCTATCCGAACCTCAATCGGGTCTCTGAAGTTTTTTAGCTTTCTTTTTTTACGTCAAGTGAATTTTTACGCTAAAACGGGATCACCGTGGCTGGTCTTCGATTTACCATCCCTGAAGAGTGGTGCACCATGGTACTGTTCCATTTCAAATCCATGCACCCGTTTCTAAAAGTCGCACGGCGCTGTTTCGGCATTTTGGACGGATGTTGCACCTTGCACCGCAGATGTTGCACCCTGCGGATATCGATTCTTCGGACGGCCCTAATTGTTGGCTCGTTAAGAGTTACGGGAGCCATAACCTGTCAAAATGAAGCTCTTTGTGATTTCTACGGCTTTGTTCGCTTTCAGCGGTCAATGGATTGTTTCATACCCAAAAAAGGCTATTCGAACCTCAATCGGGACTCTGAAGTTTTTTAGCCTTCTTTTTTTACGTCAAGTGAATTTTTACGTTAAAACGGGATCGCCGTGGATGGTCTTTGATTTACCATCCCTGTAGAGTGGTGCACCATGGCACTGTTCGATTTCAAATCCATGCACCCATTTCTAAAAGTCGCACGGCGCTGTTTCGGCATTTTGGACGGATGTTGCACCTTGCACCGCAGATGTTGCACCCTGCGGATATCGATTCTTCGGACGACCATAACTGTTGGCTCGTTTAGAGTTACGGGAGCCATAACCAGTCTAAACGAAGCTCTCTGTGAGTTCTACGCCTTTGACCGCTTTCAGCCGTCAATGGATTGTTTCATACCCAAAAAAGGCTATCCGAACCTCAATCGGGGCTCTGAAGTTTTTTAGCCTTCTTTTTTTACGTCAAGTGAATTTTTACACTAAAACGGGATCACCGTTGCTGGCCTTCGATTTACCATCCCTGGAGAGTGCCGCACCTTGGTACTGTTCCATTTCAAATCCATGCACCAATTTCTAAAATTCGCATGGCGTTGTTTCGGCATTTTGGATCGATGTTGCTCCTTGCACCGTAGATGTTGCACCCTGCGGATATCGATTCTACGGATGGCCCTAACTGTTGGCCCGTCTAGAGTTACGGGAGCCATAACCAATCAAAACGAAGCTCTCTGTGATTTCTACGGCTTTGACCACTTTCAGCCGTCAATGGATTGATTCATACCCAAAAAAGGCTATCTGAACCTCAATCGGGGCTCTGAATTTTTTAGCCTTTTTTTCGTCAAGTGAATTTTTACGTTAAAACGGGATCACTATGGCTGGTCTTCAATTTACCATCCCTAGAGAGTGGTGCACCATAGTACTGTTCCATTTCAAATCCATGCACCCATTTCTAAAAGTCGCACGTCACTGTTTCAGAATTTTGGATGGATGTTGCACCTTGCACAACAGATGTTTCACCCTGCGGATATCGATTCTTCGAACGGCCATAACTGTTGGCTTGTTTGGAGTTACGGGAGCCATAAGTAGTCAAAACGAAGCTCTCTGTGATTTCTACTGCTTTGACCGCTTTCAGCCGTCCATGGATTGTTTCATACCCAAAAAATGCTATCCGAACCTCAATCGGGGCTCTGAAGTTTTTTAGCCTTCTTTTTTTACGTCAAGTGAATTTTTACGCTAAAACGGGATCACCGTGGCTGGTCTTCGATTTACCATCCCTGAAGAGTGGTGCACCATGGTACTGTTCCATTTCAAATCCATGCACCCATTTCTAAAAGTCGCACGGCGCTGTTTCGGCATTTTGGACGGATGTTGCACCTTGCACCGCAGATGTTGCACCCTACGGATATCGATTCTTCGGACGAACATAACTGTTGGCTCGTTTAGAGTTACGGAAGCCATAACCAGTCAAAACGAAGCTCTCTGTGAGTTCTACGGCTTTGACCGCTTTCAGCCGTCAATGGATTGTTTCATACCCAAAAAAGGCTATCTGAATCTTAATCGGGGCTCTGAAGTTTTTTAGCCTTCTTTTTTTTGTCAAGTGAATTTTTACTTTAAACGGGATCACCGTGGTTGGTCTTCGATTTACCATCCCTGGAGAGTGGTGCACCATTATACTGTTCCATTTCAAATCCATGCACCCATTTCTAAAAGACGCACAGCGCTGTTTCGGCATTTTGGACGGATGTTGCACCTTGCACCGCAAATGTTGCACCCTACGGAAATCGATTCTTCGGACGGCCATAACTGTTGGCTCGTTTAGAGTTACGGGAGCCATAACCAGTCAAAACGAAGCTCTCTGTGAGTTCTACGGCTTTGACCGCTTTCAGCCGTCAATGGATTGTTTCATACCCAAAAAATGCTATCCGAACCTCAATCGGGGCTCTGAAGTTTTTTATCCTTCTTTTTTTCGTCAAGTGAATTTTTACGTTAAAACGGGATCACCATGGCTGGTCTTCGATTTACCATCCCTGAAGAGTGGTGCACCATTGTACTATTCCATTTGAAATCCATACACCCATTTCTAAAAGACGCATGACGGTGTTTCGGCATTTTGGACGGATGTTGTACCTTGCACCACAGATGTTGCACCCTACAGATATCGATTCTTCGGACGGCCATAACTGTTGGCTCGTTTAGAGTTACGGAAGCCATAACCAGTCAAAACGAAGCTCTCTGTGAGTTCTACGGCTTTGACCGCTTTCAGCCGTCAATGGATTGTTTCATACCCAAAAAAGGCTATCTGAACCTTAATCGGGGCTTTGAAGTTTTTTAGCCTTCTTTTTTTTGTCAAGTGAATTTTTACGTTAAACCGGATCACCATGGATGGTCTTCGATTTACCATCCTTGGAGAGTGGTGCACCATTGTACTGTTCCATTTCAAAGCCATGCACCCATTTCTGAAAGACGCACGGCGCTGTTTCGGCATTTTGGACGGATGTTGCACCTTGCATCGCAGATGTTGCACCCTGCGGATATCGATTCTTCGGACGGCCATAACTGTTGGCTCGTTTAGAGTTACGAAAACCATAACCAGTCAAAACGAAGCTCTCTGTGAGTTCTACAGCTTTGACCGCTTTCAGCAGTCAATGGATTGTTTCATACCCAAAAAAGGCTATCCGAACCTCAATCGGGGCTTTGAAGTTTTTTAGCCTTCTTTTTTTACGTCCAGTGAATTTTTATGTTAAAACGGGATCACCGTGGCTGGTCTTCAATTTACCACCCTGGAGAGTGGTGCACCATGGTACTGTTCGATTTCAAATCCATGCACCCATTTCTTAAAGTCGCACAACGCTGTTTCGGCATTTTGGACGGATGTTGCACCGTGCACCGCAGATGTTGCACCCTGCGGATATTGATTCTTCAGACGGCCATAACTGTTGGCTCGTTTAGAGTTACGGGAGCCATAACCAGTCAAACCGAAGCTCTTTGTGAGTTCTACAGCTTTGACCGCTTTCAGCCGTCAATGGATTGTTTCATACCCAAAAAAGACTATCCGAACCTCAATCGGGGCTCTGAAGTTTTTTAGCCTTCTTTTTTTCGTCAAGTGAATTTTTACGTTAAAACGGGATCACCGTGGCTGGTCTTCGGTTTACCTTTCCTGGAGAGTGGTGCACCATGGTACTGTTCCATTTCAAATCCATGCACCCATTTCTAAAGGTCGCACGACCCTGTTTCAGCATTTTAGACGGATGTTGCACCTTGCACCGCTGATGTTGCACCATGCGGATATCGATTTTTCGGACGGCCATAACTGTTGGGTCGTTTAGATTTACGGGAGCCATAACCAGTCAAAACGAGGCTCTCTTTGAGTTCTACGTCTTTGACCGCTTTCAGCCATCAATGGATTGCTTCATACCCAAAAAAGGCTATCCGAACCTCAATCAGGGCTCTGAATTTTTTAGCCTTCTTTTTTTCGTCAAGTGAATTTTTACGTTAAAACGGTATCACCATGGCTGCTCTTTGATTTACCATCCCTGGAGAGTGGTGCACCATGTACTATTCCATTTCAAATCCATGCACCCATTTCTAAAGGACGCACGGCGCTGTTTCGGCATTTTGGATGGATGTTGCACCTTGCACCGCAGATGTTGCACCCTACGGATATCAATTCTTTGGACGGCCATAACTTTTGGCTCGTTTAGAGTTACGGAAGCCATAACCAGTCAAAACGAAGCTCTCTGTGAGTTCTACGGCTTTGACCACTTTCAGCCGTCAATGGATTGTTTCTTACCCAAAAAAGGCTATCTGAACCTTAATCGGGGCTCTGAAGTTTTTTAGCCTTCTTTTTTTTGTCAAGTGAATTTTTACGTTAAACGTGATCACTGTGGCAGGTCTTCGATTTACCATCCCTGGAGATTGGTGCACCATTGTACTGTTCCATTTCAAATTCATGCACCCATTTCTGAAAGACGCACGGCGCTGATTCGGCATTTTGGACGGATGTTGCACCTTGCACCGCAGATGTTGCACCCTGCGGATATCGATTCTTCAGACGGCCATAACTGTTGGCTTGTTTAGAGTTACGAAAGCCATAACCAGTAAAAACGAAGCTCTCTGTGAGTTCTACAGCTTTGACCACTTTCAGCCGTCAATGGATTGTTTCATACCCAAAAAAGGCTATCCGAACCTCAATCAGGGCTCTGATGTTTTTTAGCCTTCTTTTTTTACGTCAAGTGAATTTTTACGTTAAAACGGGATCACCTTTGCTGGTCTTCGATTTACCATCCCTGGAGAGTGGTGCACCATGGTACTGTTCGATTCCAAATCCATGCACCCATTTCTTAAAGTCGCACGGCGCTGTTTCGGCATTTTGGACGGATGTTGCACCTTGCACCGCAGATGTTGCACCCAGCGGATATCGATTCTTCAGACGGCCATAATTGTTGGCTCGTTTAGAGTTATGGGAGCCATAACCAGTCAAACCGAAGCTCTCTGTGAGTTCTACATCTTTGACCGCTTTCAGCCGTCAATGGATTGTTTTATACCCAAAAAAGACTATCCGAACCTCAATCGAGACTTTGAAGTTTTTTAGCCTTATTTTTTTCGTCAAGTGAATTTTTACGTTAAAACGGGATCATCGTGGCTGGTCTTCGATTTACCTTCTTTAGAGACTGGTGCACCATGGTACTGTTCCATTCCAAATCCATGCACCCACTTTTAAAGGTCGCACGGCCATGTTTCGGCAGTTTAGACGGATGTTGCACCTTGCACCGCAGATGTTGCACCATGCGGATATCGATTTTTCGGATGGCCATAACTGTTGGGTCGTTTAGAGTTACTGGAGCCATAACCAGTCAAAACGAGGCTCTCTTTGAGTTCTACGTATTTGACCGCTTTCAGCCATCAATGGATTGCTTCATACCCAAAAAAGGCTATCCGAACCTAAATCGGGGCTCTGAATTTTTTAGACTTATTTTTTTCGTCAAGTGAATTTTTACGTTAAAACGGGATCACCGTGGCTGGTCTTCGATTCACCATCCCTGGAGAGTGGTGCACCATAGTACTGTTCCATTTCAAATCCATGCACCTATTTCTAAAAGTCGCACGGCGCTGTTTCGGCATTTTGGACGGATGTTGCACCTTGCACCGCAGATGTTGCACCCTGCGGATATCGATTTTTCGGACGGCCATAACTGTTGGGTCGTTTAGATTTACGGGAGCCTTAACCAGTCAAAACAAAGCTCTCTTTGAGTTCTACGGCTTTGACCGCTTTCAGCCGTCAATGGATTGTTTCATACCAAAAAAGGCTATCCGAACCTCAATCGGGGCTCTGAAGTTTTTTAGCCTTCTTTTTTTACGTCAGGTGAATTTTTACGCTAAAACGGGATCACCGTGGCTGGTCTTCGATTTACCATCCCTGAAGAGTGGTGCACCATGGTACTGTTCCATTTCAAATCCATGCACCCATTTCTAAAAGTCGCACGGCGTTGTTTCGGCATTTTGGACGGATGTTGCACCTTGCACCGCAGATGTTGCACCCTGCGGATATCGATTCTTCGGACGGCCCTAATTGTTGGCTCGTTAAGAGTTACGGGAGCCATAACCTGTCAAAATGAAGCTCTTTGTGATTTCTACAGCTTTGTTCTCTTTCAGCGGTCAATGGATTGTTTTATACCCTAAAAAGACTATCAGAACCTCAATCGGGGCTCTGAAGTTTTTTAGCCTTCTTTTTTTACGTCAAGTGAATTTTTACGTTAAAACGGGATCGTCGTGGATGGTCTTCGATTTACCACCCCTGTAGAGTGGTGCACCATGGCACTGTTCGAATTCAAATCCATGCACCCATTTCTAAAAGTCGCACGGCGCTGTTTCGGCATTTTGGACGGATGTTGCACCTTGCACCGCAGATGTTGCACCCTGCGGATATCGATTCTTCGGACGGCCATAACTGTTGGCTCGTTTAGAGTTATGGGAGCCATAACCAGTCTAAACGAAGCTCTCTGTGAGTTCTACGCCTTTGACCGCTTTCAACCGTCAATGGATTATTTCATACCCAAAAAAGGCTATCCGAACCTCAATCGGGGCTCTGAAGTTTTTTAGCCTTCTTTTTTTACGTCAAGTGAATTTTTACGCTAAAACGGGATCACCGTTGCTGGCCTTCGATTTACCATCCCTGGAGAGTGCTGCACCTTGGTATTGTTCCATTTCAAATCCATACACCCATTTCTAAAAGTCGCACGGCGCTGTTTTGGAATTTTGGACGGATGTTGCACCTTGCACCGCAGATGTTGCACCCTACGGATATCGATTCTTCGGATGGCCATAACTGTTGGCTCGTTTAGAGGTACGGGAGTCATAACCTGTCAAAATGAAGCTCTCTGTGATTTCTATGGCTTTGACCGCTTTCAGCCGTCAATGGATTGTTTCATACCCAAAAAGGCTATCCGAGCCACAATCGGGGCTCTGAAGTTTTTTAGCCTTCTTTTTTTCGTCAAGTGAATTTTTACGTTAAAACGGGATCACCATGGCTGGTCTTCGATTTACCATCCCTGGAGAGTGGTGCACCATGGTACTGTTCCATTTCAAATCCATGCACCCATTTCTAAAATTCGCATGGCGTTGTTTCGGCATTTTGGACCGATGTTGCTCCTTGCACCGCAGATGTTGCACCCAGCGGATATCGATTCTACGAATGGCCATAACTGTTGGCCCGTCTAGAGTTACGGGAGCCATAACCTATCAAAACGAAGCTCTCTGTGATTTCTACGGCTTTGACCACTTTCAGCCGTCAATGGATTTATTCATACCCAAAAAAGGCTATCTGAACCTCAATCGGGGCTCTGAATTTTTTAGCCTTTTTTTCGTCATGTGAATTTTTACGTTAAAATGGGATCACTATGGCTGGTCTTCAATTTACCATCCCTAGAGAGTGGTGCACCATAGTACTGTTCCATTTCAAATCCATGCACCCATTTCTAAAAGTCGCACGTCGCTGTTTCAGAATTTTGGATGGATGTTGCACCTTGCACAACAGATGTTTCACCCTGCGGATATCGATTCTTCGGACGGCCATAACTGTTGGCTCGTTTAGAGTTACGGGAGCCATAAGCAGTCAAAACGAAGCTCTCTGTGATTTCTACTGCTTTGACCGCTTTCAGCCGTCTATGGATTGTTTCATACCCAAAAAATGCTATCCGAACCTCAATCGGGGCTCAGAAGTTTTCAAGCCTTCTTTTTTTACGTCAAGTGAATTTTTACGTTAAAACGGGATCACCGTGGCTGGTCTTCGATTTACCATCCCTAGAGAGTAGTGCACCGTGGTACTGTTCGATTTCAAATCCATGCACCCATTTCTTAAAGTGGCACGGCGCTGTTTCGGCATTTTGGACGGATGTTGCACCTTGCACCGCAAATGATGCACCCTACGGATATCGATTCTTCGGACGGCCATAACTATAGGCTCGTTTAGAGTTACGGGAGCCAAAACCCATCAGAACGGAGCTCTCTGAGTTCTACGACTTTGACCGCTTTCATCCGTCAATGGATTGTTTCATACCCAAAAAAAGGCTATCCGATCCTCAATCGGGGCTCTGAAGTTTTTTCGCCTTCTTTTTTTACGTCAAGTGAATTTTTTCGCTAAAACGGGATCACTGTGGCTGGTCTTCGATTTACCATCCCTGGAGAGTGGTGCACCGTTGTACTCTTCCATTTCAAATCCACGCACCCATTTCTAAAATTCGCACATCACTGTTTCGGCATTTTGGACGGATGTTTCACCTTGCACCGCAGATGTTGCACCCTGCGGATATCGGTTCTTCGGACGGCCATAATTGTTGGCTCGTTTAGAGTTACGGGAGCCATAACCAGTCAAAACGAAGCTCTCTGTGATTTCTTTTGCTTTGACCGCTTTCAGCCGTCAATGGATTGTTTCATACCCAAAATACGCTATCCGAACCTCAATCGGGGCTCTGAAGTTTTTTAGCCTTCTTTTTTTACGTCAAGTGAATTTTTACGCTAAAACGGGATCACCGTTGCTGGCCTTCGATTTACCATCCCTGGAGAGTGCTGCACCTTGGTACTATTCCATTTCAAATCCATACACCCATTTCTAAAAGTCGCATGGCGCTGTTTTGGAATTTTGGACGGATGTTGCACCTTGCACCGCAGATGTTGCACCCTACGGATATCGATTCTTCGGATGGCCATAACTGTTAGCTCGTTTAGAGGTACGGGAGTCATAACCTGTCAAAATGAAGCTCTCTGTGATTTCTATGGCTTTGACCGCTTTCAGCCGTCAATGGATTGTTTCATACCCAAAAAACGCGATCCGAACCTCAATCGGGGCTTTGAAGTTTTTTAGCCTTCTTTTTTACGTCAAGTGAATTTTTACGTTAAAACGGGATCACCGTGGTTGGTCTTTTATTTACCATCCCTGTAGAGTGGTGCACCATGGTACTGTTCCATTTCAAATCCATGCACCTATTTCTAAAAGTCGCACGGCCCTGTTTCGGCATTTCGGACGGATGTTGCACCTAGCACCACAGATGTTGCACCCTGCGGATATCGATTCTTCAGACGGCCATAAATGTTGGCTCATTTAGAGTTACGGGAGCCATAACCAATCAAAATAAAGCTCTGTGTGAGTTCTACGGCTTTGATCACTTTCAGCCGTCAATGGATTGTTTCATACCCAAAAAAGGCAATCGAAACCACAATCGGGGCTCTGAAGTTTTTTAGCCTTCTTTTTTACATCAAGTGAATTTTTACGTTAAAACGGGATCACCGTGGCTGGTCTTCGATTTACCATCCCTGGAGAGTGGTGCACCATGGTACTGTTCCATTTCAAATCCATGCACCCATTTCTAAAAGTCACACGGCCCTGTTTCGGAATTTTGGACGGATGTTGCACTTTGCACCGCAGATGTTGCACCCTGCGGATATCGATTCTTCGGACGGCCATAATTGTTGGCTCGTTTAGAGTTACGGAAGCCATAACCAGTCAAAACGAAGCTCTCTATAAGTTCTACGGCTTTGACAGCTTTTAGCCATCAATGGATTGTTTCATACCCAAAAATTGCTATCCGAACCTCAATCGGGGCTTTGAAGTTTTTTAGTCTTATTTTTTCGTCGAGTGAATTTTTACGTTAAAACGGGCTCACCGTGGCTGGTCTTTGATTTACCATCACTAGAGAGTGGTGCACCATGGTACTGTTCCATTTCAAATCCATGCACCCATTTCTAAAAGTCGCACGGCGCTGTTTCGGCATTTTGGACGGATGTTGCACCCTGCGGATATCGATTCGTCGGACGGCCATAACTGTTGGCTCGTTTAGAGTTACGGGAGCCATAACCAGTCATAACGAAGCTCTCTGTGAGTTCTACGGCTTTGACCACTTTGAGCCATCAATGGATAGTTTTAAACCCATAAAAGGCTATCCAAACCTCAGTCGGGACTTTAAAGTTTTTTAGCCTTCTTTTTTACGTCAAGTGAATTTTTACGTTAAAACGGGATCACCGTGGCTGGTCTTCGATTTACCATCCCGGGAGAGTGGTGCACCATGGTACTATTCCATTTCAAATCCATGCACCCATTTCTGAAAGTCGCACGGCCCTGTTTCGGCATTTTAAACGGATGTTGCACCTAGCACCGCAGATGTTGCACCCTGCGGATATCGATTTTTAGGACGGCCATAACTGTTGGCTCGTTTAGAGTTACGGGAGCCATAACCAGTCAAAACGAAGCTCTCTGTGAGTTCAACGGCTTTGACCATTTTCAGCCATCAATGGATTGTTTCATACCCAAAAAAGGCTATCCGAACCTCAATCGGGGCTCTGAAGTTTTTTAGCCTTTTTTTTACGTCAAGTGATTTTTTACGTTAAAACGGGATCACCGTGGCTGGTCTTCGATTTACCATCCCTAGAGAGTGGTGCACCATGGTACTGTTCCATTTAAAATCCATGCACCCATTTCTAAAAGTTGCACGGGGATGTTTCAGCAATTTGGATGGATGTTGCACCTTGCACTGAAGATGTTGCACCCTGCGGATATCGATTCTTCGGACGACCATAACTGTTGGCTCGTTTAGAGTTACGAGAGCCATAACCAGTCAAAACGAAGCTCTCTGTGAGTTCTATGGCTTTAACTGCATTGAGCCGTCAATGGATTGTTTCAAACCCAAAAAAGGCTATCCGAACCTCAATCGGGGCTTTGAAGTTTTTTAGCCTTCTTTTTTACGTCAGGTGAATTTTTACGTTAAAACGGGATCACCATGGCTTATCTTCAATTTACCATCCCTGGAGAGTGGTGCACCATGGTACCGTCCCATTTCAAATCCATGCACCCATTTATAAAAGTCGCATGGCCCTGTATCGGCATTTTGGACGGATGTTGCACCTTGCACCGCAGATGTTGCACCCTGCGGATATCGATTCTTCGGACGGCCATAACTGTTGGCTCGTTTAGAGTTACGGGAGCCATAACCAGTCAAAACGAAGCACTCTGTGAGTTCAATGGCTTTGACCACTTTCAGCCGTCAATGGATTGTTTCATACCCAAAAAAGGCTATCCGAACCTCAATCGGGGCTCTGAAGTTTTTTAGCCTTGTTTTTTACGTCATGTGAATTTTTACGTTAAAATGGGATCACCGTGGCTAGTATTCGATTTACCATCCGTAGAGAGTGGTGCACCATGGTACTGCTCCATTTCAAATCAATGCACCCATTTCTAAAAGTCGCACGGGCCTGTTTCGGCATTTTGGACGGATGTTGCACCTTGCACCGCAGATGTTGCACCCTGCGGATATTGATTCTTCGGATGGCCATAACTGTTGGCTCGTTTAAAGTTACGGGAGCCATAACCAGTCAAAACGAAGCTCTCTGTGAGTTCTACGGCTTTGACTACTTTCAACCATCAATGGATTGTTTCATACCCAAAAATGGCTATCCGAACCTCAATCGGGGCTCTGAAGTTTTTTAGCCTTCTTTTTTACGTCAAGTGAATTTTTACGTTAAAACAGAATCACCGTGGCTGTCCTTCGATTTACCATCCCTGGAGAGTGGTGCACCATGGTACTGTTCCATTTCAAATCCATGCACCCATTGCAACCTCAATTGGGGCTCTGAAGTGTTTTAGCCTTCTTTTTTACGTCAAGTGAATTTTTACGTTAAAACGGGATTACCGTGGATGGTCTTCGATTTACCATCCCTGGAGAGTGGTGCACCATGGTACTGTTCCATTTCAAATCCATGCACCCATTTCTAAAAGTCGCATGGCCCTGTTTCGGCATTTTGCACGGATGTTGCATCTTGCACCGCAGATGTTGCACACTGCGGATATCGATTCTTCAGACGGCCATAACTGTTGGCTCGTTTAAAGTTACGGGAGCCATAACCAGTCAAAACGAAGCTCTCTGTGAGTTCTACGGCTTTGACTACTTTCAACCATCAATGGATTGTTTCATACCCAAAAAAGGCTATCCGAACCTCAATCGGGGCTCTGAAGTTTTTTAGCCTTCTTTTTTACGTCAAGTGAATTTTTACGTTAAAACAGGATCACCGTGGCTGGCCTTCGATTTACCATCCCTGGAGAGTGGTGCACCATGGTACTGTTCCATTTTAAATCAATGCACCCATTTCTAAAAGTCGCATGGCCCTGTTTCGGCATTTTGGACGGATGTTGCACCTTGCACCGCAGATGTTGCACCCTGCGGATATCGATTCTTCGGACGGCCATAAGTGTTGGCTCGTTTAGAGTTACGAGAGCCATAACCAGTCAAAACGAATTTCTCTATGAGTTCTACGGCTTTGACCACTTTCAGCCGTCAATGGATTGTTTCATACCCAAAAAAGGATATCCGAACCTCAATCGGGGCTCTGAAGTTTTTTAGCCTTCTTTTTTACTTCAAGTGAATTTTTACGTTAAAACGGGATCACCGTGGCTGGTCTTCGATTTACCATCCCTGGAGAGTGGTGCACCATGGTACTGTTCCATTTCAAATCCCTGCACCTATTTCTAAAAGTCGCACGGCCCTGTTTCGGCATTTTGGACGGATGTTGCACCTTGCACCGCAGATGTTGCACCCTACGGATATCGATTCTACGGACGGTCATAACTGTTGGCTCGTTAAGTGTTACGGGAGCTATAACCTATCAAAACGAAGCTCTTTGTGAGTTCTACGGCTTTGATGACTTTCAGCCGTCGGTGGATTGTTTCATACCCAAAAAAGGCTATCCAGGCCCCTATCGGGGCTCTGAAGTTTTTTTGCCTTCTTTTTTACGTCAAGTGAATTTTTACGTTAAAACAGGATCACCGTGGCTGGTCTTCGATTTACCATCCCTAGAGAGTGGTGCACCATGGTACTGTTCCATTTCAAATCCATGCACCCATTTCTAAAAGTCGCACGGCCCTGTTTCGGCATTTTGGATGGATGTTGCACCTTGCACCGCAGATGTGGCACCCTGCAAATATCGATTCTTCGGACGGCCATAACTGTTGGCTCGTTTAGAGTTACGGGAGCCATAACCAGTCAAAACGAAGCACTCTGTGAATTCTACGGCTTCGATCACTTTCAACCATCAATGGATTGTTTCATACCCAAAAAAGGCTATCCGAACCTCAATCGGGGCTCTGAAGTTTTTTAGCCTTCTTTTCTACGTCAAGTGAATTTTTACGTTAAAACGGGATCACCGTGGCTGGTCTTCGATTTACCATCCCTGGAGAGTGGTGCACCATGGTACTGTTCCATTTCAAATCCATGCACCCATTTCTAAAAGTCGCACGGCCCTGTTTCGGCATTTTGGACGGATGTTGCACCTTGCACCGCAGATGTTGCACCCTACGGATATCGATTCTTCGGACGGCCATAACTGTTGGCTCGTTTAGAGTTACGGGAGCCATAACCAGTCAAAACGAAGCTCTCTGTGAGTTCTACGACTTTGATCACTTTCAGCCGTCAATGGATTGTTTCATACCCAAAAAAGGCTATCCGTACATCAATCGGGGCTCTGATGTTTTTTAGCCATCTTTTTTACGTCAAGTGAATTTTTACGTTAAAACGAGATCACCGTGGCTGTTCTTCGATTTACCATCCCTGGAGAGTGGTGCACCATGGTACTGTTCCATTTCAAATCCATGCACCCATTTCTAAAAGTCGCACGGCCCTGTTTCGGCATTTTGGACGGATGTTGCACCTTGCACCGCAGATGTTGCACCCTGCGGATATCGATTCTTCGGACGGCCATAACTGTTGGCTCGTTTAGAGTTACGAGAGCCATAACCAGTCAAAACGAAGCTCTCTGTGAGTTATGCGGCTTTGACCGCTTTGAGCCGTCAATGGAATTTTTCATACCCAAAAAAGGCTATCCGAACCTCAATCGGGGCTCTGAAGGTTTTTAGCCTTCTTTTTTAGGTCAAGTGAATTTTTACGTTAAAACGGGATCACCGTGGCTGATCTTCGATTTACCATCCGTGGAGAGTGGTGCACCATGGTACTGTTCCATTTCAAATCAATGCACACATTTCTAAAAGTCGCACGGTCCTGTTTCGGCATTTTGGACGGATGTTGCACCTTGCACCGCAGAAGTTGCACCCTACAAATATCGATTCTTCGGACGGGCATAACTGTTGGCTTGTTTAGAGTTACGGGAGCCATAACCAGTCAAAACGAAGTTCTATGTGAGTTTTACGGTTTTGACCACTTTCAGCCGTCAATGGATTGTTTCATACCCAAAAAAGGCTATCCAAACCTCAATTGGGGCTCTGAAGTTTTTTAGCCTTCTTTTTTACGTCAAGTGAATTTTTACGTTAAAACGGGATCACCGTGGATGGTCTCTGATTTACCATCCCTGGAGAGTGGTGCACCATGGTACTGTTCCATTTCAAATCCATGCACCCATTTCTAAAAGTCGCATGGCCCTGTTTCGGCATTTTGGACGGATGTTGCACCTTGCACCGCAGATGTTGCACCCTACGAATATCGATTCTTCGTACGGCCATAACTGTTGGCTCGTTTAAAGTTAAGGGAGCCATAACCAGTCAAAACGAAGTTCTCTGTGAGTTCTACGGCTTTAACTACTTTCAGCCATCAATGGATTGTTTCATACCCAAAAAAGGCTATCCGAACCTCAATCGGGGCTCTGATGTTTTTTAGCCTTCTTTTTTACGTCAAGTGAATTTTTACGTTAAAACGGGATCACCGTGGCTGGTCTTCGATTTACCATTCGTGGAGAGTGGTTCACCATTGTACTGTTCCATTTCAAATCAATGCGCCCATTTCTAAAAGTCGCACGGCCCTGTTTCGGCATTTTGGACAGATGTTGCACCTTGCACCGCAGATGTTGCACCCTGCGGATATCGATTCTACGGACGGCCATAACTGTTGGCTCGTTTAGTGTTACGAGAGCCATAACCAGCCAAAAGGAAGCTCTTTGTGAGTTCTACAGCTTTGATGACTTTCAGCCGTCAGTGGATTGTTTCATACCCATAAAAGGCTATCCAGGCCACCATCGTGGCTCTGACGTTTTTTAGCCTTCTTTTTTACGTCAAGGGAAATTTTACGTTAAATCGGGATCACCGTGGCTGGTCTTCGATTTACCATCCCTAGAGAGTGGTGCACCATGGTACTGTTCCATTTCAAATCCATGCACCCATTTCTAAAAGTCGCACGACCCTGTTTCGGCATTTTGGACGGATGTTGCACCTTGCACCGCAGATGTTGCACCCTACGGATATCGATTCTTCGGACGGCCATAACTGTTGGCTCGTTTAGAGTTACGGGAGCCATAACCAGTCAAAACGAAGCTCTCTGTGAGTTCAATGGCTTTGACCACTTTCAGCCGTCAATGGATTGTTTCATACCCAAAAAAGGCTATCCGAACCTCAATCGGGGCTCTGAAGTTTTTTAGCCTTTTTTTAACGTCAAGTGAATTTTTACGTTAAAACGGGATCACTGTGGCTGGTCTTCGATTTACCATCCCTGGAGAGTGGTGCACCATGGTACTGTTTCATTTCAAATCCATGCATCTATTTCTAAAAGTCGCACGGGCCTGTTTCGGCATTTTGGACGGATGTTGCACCTTGCACCGCAGATGTTGCACCCTGCGGATATCGATTCTTCGGACGGTCATAACTGTTGGCTCGTTTAGAGTTACGGGAGCCATAACCAGTCAAAACGAAGCTCTCTGTGAGTTCAACGGCTTTGACTGCATTACGCCGTCAATGGATTGTTTCAAACCCAAAAAAGGCTATCCGTACCTCAATCGGGGCTTTGAAGTTTTTTAGCCTTCTTTTTTACGTCAAGTGAATTTTTACGTTAAAACGGGATCACCATGGCTTGTCTTCGATTTACCATCCCTGGAGAGTGGTACACCATGGTACTGTTCCATTTCAAATCCATGCACCTATTTATAAAAGTCCCACGGCCCTGTTTCGGCATTTTTGATGGATGTTGCACCTTGCACCGCAGATGTTGCACCCTGCGGATATCGATTTTTCGGACGGCCATAACTGTTGGCTCGTTTAGAGTTACGAGAGCCATAACCAGTCAAAACGAAGCTCTCTGTGAGTTCTACGGCTTTGATCACTTTCAGCCATCAATGGATTGTTTCATACCCAAAAAAGGCTATACAAACCTCAATCGGGGCTCTGAAGTTTTTTAGCCTTCTTTTTTACGTCCGGTGAATTTTTACGTTAAAACGGGATCACCGTGGCTGGTATTCGATTTACCATCCCTGGACAGTGGTGCACCAAGGTATTGTTCCATTTCAAATCCATGTACCCATTTCTAAAAGTCGCACAGCCCATTTTCGGCATTTTGGACGGATGTTGCACCTTGCACCGCAGATGTTGCACCCTGCGGATATCGATTCTTCGGGCGGCCATAACTGTTGGCTCGTCTAGAGTTACGGGAGCCATAACCAGTCAAAACGAAGCTCTCTGTGAGTTCTATGGCTTTGACCACTTTCGGCCATCAATGGATTGTTTCATACCCAAAAAAGGCTATCCGAACCTCAATCGAGGCTCTGAAGTTTTTTAGCCTTCATTTTTACGTTAAAACGGGATCATCGTGGCTGGTCTTCGATTTACCATCTGTGGAGAGTGGTGCACCATGGTACTGTTCCATTTCAAATCCATGCACCCATTTCTAAAAGTCGCACGGTCCTGTTTCGGCATTTTGGACGGATGTTGCACCTTGCACCGCAGATGTTGCACCCTACGGATATCGATTCTTCGGACGGCCATAACTATTGGCTCATTTAGAGTTACCGGAGCCATAACCAGTAAAAACGAAGTTCTTTGTGATTTTTACGGTTTTGACCACTTTCAGCCGTCAATGGATTGTTTCATACCCAAAAAAGGCTATCCGAACCTGAATTGGAGCTCTAAAGTTTTTTAGCCTTCTTTTTTTACGTCAAGTGAATTTTTACATTAAAACGGGATCACCGTTGCTGGTCTTCGATTTACCATCCCTGGAAAGTGGTGCACCATAGTACTATTCCATTTCAAATCCCTACACCCATTTCTAAAAGTCGCACGACCCTGTTTCGGCATTTTGGACGGATGTTGCACCTTGCACCGCAGATGTTGCACCCTGCGGATATCGATTCTACGGACGGCCATAACTGTTGGCTCGTTTAGAGTTACGGGAGCCATAACCAGTCAAAACGAAGTTCTCTGTGAGTTTTACGGTTTTGACCACTTTCAGCCGTCAATGGATTGTTACATACCCAAAAAAGGCAATCTGAACCTCAATCGGGGCTCTGAAGTTTTTTAGCCTTCTTTTTTACGTCAAGTGAATTTTTACGTTAAAACGGGATCACCGTGGCTGGTCTTCGATTTACCATCCCTGGAGAGTGGTGCACCATGGTACTGTTCCATTTCAAATCCATTCACCCATTTCTAAAAGTCGCACTTCCCTGTTTCGGCATTTTGGATGGATGTTGCACCTTGCACCGCAAATGTTGCTTCCTGCGGATATCGATTCTTCGGACGGCCATAACTGTTGGATCGCTAAAAGTTACGGGAGCTATAACCAGTCAAAATGAAGCTCTCTGTGAGTTCTACGACTTTGACCATTTTCAGCCGTCAATGGATTGTTTTATACCCAAAAAAGGCTATCCGAACCTCAGTCGGGGCTCTGAAGTTTTTTAGCCTTCTTTTTTACGTCAAGTGAATTTTTACGTTAAAACGGGATCTCCGTGGCTGGTCATCGATTTACCATCCCTGGAGAGTGGTCCACTATGGTACTTTTCCATTCCAAATCAATGCACCCTTTTCTAAAAGTCGCACGGCCCTGTTTTGGCATTTTGGACGGATGTTGCACCTTGCACCGCAGATGTTGCATCCTGCGGAAATCGATTCTTCGGACGGCCATAACTGTTGGCTAGTTTAGAGTTACAAGAGCCATAACCAGTCAAAACGAAGCTCTCAGTGAGTACTACGGCTTTGACCGCTTTCAGCCGTAAATGGATTGTTTCATACCCAAAAAAGGCTATCCGAACCTCAATCGGGGCTCTGAAGTTTTTTAGCCTTCTTTTTTACGTCAAGTGAATTTTTACTTTAAAACGGGATCACCGTGGTTGGTCTTCGATTTACCATCCCTGGAGAGTGGTGCACCATGGTAGTGTTCCATTTCAAATCCATGCATCCATTTCTAAAAGTCGCACGGCGCTGTTTCGGCATTTTGGACGCATGTTGCACCTTGCACCGCAGATGTTGCACCCTACGGATATCGATTCGTCGGACTGCCATAACTGTTGGCTCGTTTAAAGTTACATGAGCCATAACCAGTCAAATTGAAGCTCTCTATGAGTTCTACGGCTTTGCCGCTTTGAGCCGTCAATGGATTGTTTCAAACCCTAAAAAGACTATCCGAACCTCAATCGGGGTTTTGAAGTTTTTTAGCCTTCTTTTTTATGACAAGTGAATTTTTATGTTAAAACGGGATCACCGTGGCTGGTCTTCGATTTACCATCCCTGGAGAGTGGTGCACCATGGTACTGTTCCATTTCAAATCCATGCATCCATCTCTAAAAGTCGCACAACCCTGTTTTGGCATTTTGGACGGATGTTGCACCTATCACCGCAGATGTTGCACCCTGCGGATATCGATTCTTCGGACGGCCATAACTGTTGGCTCGTTTAGAGTTACAGGAGCCATAACTAGTCAAAACGAAGCTCTCTGTGAGTTCTACGGCTTTGATCACTTTCAGCCATCAATGGATTGTTTCATACCCAAAAAAGGCTATCCAAACCTCAATCGGGGCTCTAAAGTTTTTTAGCCTTCTTTTTTACGTCAAGTGGATTTTTACGTTAAAACGGGATCACCGTGGCTGGTATTCGATTTACCATCCCTGGACAGTGGTGCACCATGGTATTGTTCCATTTCAAATCCATGCACCCATTTCTAAAAGTCGCACGGCCCTGTTTCGGCATTTTGGACGGATGTTGCACCTTGACCGCAGATGTTGCACCCTGCGGATATCGATTCTTCGGACGGCCATAACTATAGGCTCGTTTAGAGTTACGGGAGCCATAACCTGTCAAAACGAAGCTCTCTGTGAGTTCTACGGCTTTGACCACTTTCAACCGTCAATGGATTGTTTCATACCCAAAAAAGGCTATCCAAACCTCAATCGAGGCTCTGAAGTTTTTTAGCCTTCATTGTTACGTCAAGTGAATTTTTACGTTAAGACGGGATCACCGTGGCTGGTCTTCGATTTACCATCCCTGGAGAGTGGTGCACCATGGTACTGTTCCATTTCAAATCCCTGCACCCATTTCTAAAAGTCGCACGACCCTGTTTCGGCATTTTGGACGGATGTTGCACCTTGCACCACAGATGTTGCACCCTGCAGATATCGATTCTTCGGACGGCCATAACTGTTGGCTCGTTTAGAGTTACGGGAGCCATAACCAGTCAAAACGAAGCTCCCTGTGAGTTCTATGGCATTGACCACTTTCAGCCATCAATGGATTGTTTCATACCCAAAAAAGGCTATCCGAACCTCAATCGGGGCTCCGAAGTTTTTTAGCCTTCATTTTTACGTCAAGTGAATTTTTACGTTAAAACGGGATCGCCGTGGATGGTCTTCGATTTACCATCCGTGGAGAGTGGTGCACCATGGTACTGTTCCATTTCAAATCAATGCACCCATTTCTAAAAGTCGCACGGTCCTGTTTCGGCATTTTGGACGAATGTTGCACCTTGCACCGCAGATGTTGCACCCTACGGATATCGATTCTTCGGACGGCCATAACTATTGGCTCATTTAGAGTTACGGGAGCCATAACCAGTAAAAACGAAGTTCTTTGTGAGTTTTATGGTTTTGACCACTTTCAGCCGTCAATGTATTGTTTCATACCCAAAAAAGGCTATCCAAACCTCAATTGGGGCTCTGAAGTTTTTTAGCCTTCTTTTTTACGTCAAGTGAATTTTTACGTTAAAACGGGATCACCTTGGCTGGCCTTCGATTTACCATCCCTGGAGAGTGATGCACCATGGTACTATTCCATTTCAAATCCATGCACCCATTTCTAAAAGCCGCATGGCCCTGTTTCAGCGTTTTGGACGGATGTTGCACCTTGCACCGCAGATGTTGCACCCTACGGATATCGATTCTTCGGACGGCCATAACTGTTGGCTCGTTTAATGTTACGGGAGCCATAACCACTCAAAACGAAGCTCTCTGTGAGTTCTACGGTTTTGACCACTTTCAGCCGTCAATGGATTGTTTCATACACAAAATAGGCTATCCAAACCTCAATTGGGGCTCTGTAGTTTTTTAGCCTTCTTTTTTACGTCAAGTGAATTTTTACGTTAAAACGGGATCGCCATGGCTGGTCTTCGATTTACCATCCCTGGAGAGTGGTGCACCATGGTATTGTTCCATTTCAAATCCATGCACCCATTTCTAAAAGTCGCATGGCCCTGTTTCGGCATTTTGAACGGATGTTGCACCTTGCACCGCAGATGTTGCACCCTACGGATATCGATTCTTCGGACGGCCATAACTGTTGGCTCCTTTAAAGTTATGGGAGCCATAACAAGTCAAAACGAAGCTCTCTGTGAGTACTACGGCTTTGACCGCTTTCAGCCGTAAATGGATTGTTTCATACCCAAAAAAGGCTATCCGAACCTCAATCGGGGCTCTGAAGTTTTTTAGCCTTCTTTTTTACGTCAAGTGAATTTTTACTTTAAAACGGGATCACCGTGGCTGGTCTTCTATTTACCATCCCTGAAGAGTGGTGCACCATGGTACCGTTCCATTTCAAATCCATGCACTCGTTTCTAAAAGTCGCACGGCGCTGTTTCGGCATTTTGGACGGATGTTGCACCTTGCACCCCCGATGTTGCACCCGGCGGATATCGATTCTTCGAACGGCCATAACTGTTGGCTCGTTTAGGGTTACAGGAGCCGTAACCAGTCAAAACGAAGCTCTCGGTGAGTTCTACCGCTTTGACGGCTTTCAGCCGTCAACGGATTGTTTCATACCCAAAAAAGGCTATCCAAAGCTCAATCGGGGATCTAAAATTTTTTAGCCTTCTTTTTTTACGACAAGTGAATTTTTACTTTAAAACGAGATCACCGTGGCTGGTCTTCGATTTACCATCCCTCGAGAGTGATGTGCCATGGTACTGTTCCATTTCAAATCCATGCACCAATTTCTAAAAGTCGCACGGCGCTGTTTCGACATTTTGGACGGATGTTGCACCTTGCACCACAGATGTTGCATCCTCCGGATATCGATTCTTCGGACGGCCATAACTGTTGGCTCGTTTAGCGTTACGGGAGCCATAACCAGTCAAAACGAAGCTCTCGGTGAGTTCTACGGTTTTGACCGCTTTCAGTCGTCAATGGATTGTTTCATACCTAAAAAAGGCTATCCGAACCTCAATCGGGGCTCTGAAGTTTTTTAGCCTTCTTTCTTTACGTCAAGTGGATTTTTACGTTAAAACGGGATAACCGTGGCTGGTCTTCGATTTACCATCCCTCGAGAGTGGTGCATCATGGTACTATTCCATTTCAAATCCATGCACTCATTTCTAAAAGTCGCATGGCACTGTTTCGGCATTTTTGATGGATGTTGCACCTTGCACCGCAGATGTTGCACCCTATAGATATCGATTCTTCGGACGGTCATAACTGTTGGCTCTTTTAGCGTTACAGGAGCCATAACTAGTCAAAACGAAGCTCTCGGTGAGTTCTATGGTTTTGACCTCTTTTATCCTTCAATAGATTGTTTCATACCCAAAAAAGGCTATCTGAACCTCAATCGGGGCTCTGAAGTTTTTTAGCCTTCTTTTTTTCATCAAGTGAATTTTTACTTTAAAACGGGATCACCGTGGCTAGTTTTCGATTTACCATCCCTGGAGAGTGGTGCACCATGGTACTGTTCCATTTCAAATCCATGCACCCATTTCTAAAAGTCGCACGGCGCTGTTTCGACATTTTGGACGGATGTTGCACCTTGCACCGCAGATGTTGCACCGTACGGATATCGATTCTTCGACCGGCCATAACTGTTGGCTCGTTTAGGGTTACGGGAGCCATAACCAGTCAAAACGAAGCTCTTGGTGAGTTCTACGTCTTTGACGGCTTTCAGCCATTAATGGATTGTTTCATGCCCAAAAAAGGCTATCCGAACCTCAATCGGGGCTCTGAAGTTTTTTACCCTTCTTTTTTACGACAAGTGAATTTTTACGTTAAAACGGGATCACCGTGGCTGGTCTTCGATTTACCATCCCTCGAGAGTGGTGCTCCATGTTACTGTTCCATTTCAAATCCATGCATGCATTTCTAAAAGTCGCTCGACGCTGTTTCGGCATTTTGGACGGATGTTGCACCTTGCACCGCAGATGTTGCACCGTACAGATATCGATTCTTCGGACGGCTATAACTGTTGGCTCGTTTAGAGTTATGGGAGCCATAACCAGTCAAAACGAAGATCTCGGTGAGCTCTACGGCTTTGTCGGCTTTTAGCCATCAATGGATTGTTTCATACCCAAAAAAGGCTATCCGAACCTCAATCGGGGCTTTGACGTTTTTTAGCCTTCTTTTTTTACGTAAAGTGAATTTTTACGTTAAAACGGGATCACAGTGGCTGGTCTTCAATTTACCATCCTAGGAGAGTGGTGCACCATGGTACTGTTCCATTTCAAATCCATGCACCCATTTCTAAAAGTCGCACGGCGCTGTTTCGGCATTTTGGACGGATGTTGCACCTTGCACCGCAAATGTTGCACCCTGCGGATATCGATTATTCGGACGACCATAACTGTTGGCTCATTCAGAGTTACGGGAGCCATAACCAGTCAAAACGAAGCTCTCGGTGAGTTCTACGGCGTTGACCGCTTTCAACCGTCAATGGATTGTTTCATGCCCAAAAAAGGCTATCCGAACCTCAATCGGGGCTCTGAAGATTTTTAGCCTTCTTTTTTTACGTCAAGTGAATTTTTACGTTAAAACGGGATCACCGTGGCTTGTCTTCGATTTACCATCCCTTGAGATTGGTGCACCATGGTACTGTTCCATTTCAAATCCATGCACCCATTTCTAAAAGTCGCACGGCGCTGCTTCGGCATTTTGGATGGATGTTGCACCTTGCACCGCAGATGTTGCACCATACGGATATCGATTTTTCGGACAGCCATAACTGTTGGCTCGTTTTGTGTTACGGGAGCCATAACCAGTCAAAACGAAGATCTCGGTGAGTTCTACGGCATTGACCGCTTTCAGCCGTCAATGGAATGTTTCATACCCAAAAAAGGCTATCCGAACCTCAATCGGGGCTCTAAAGTTTTTTAGCCTTTTTTTACGTCAAGTGAATCTTTACGTTAAAACGGGATCAACGTGGCTGGTCTTCGATTTACCATCCCTGGAGAGTGGTGCACCATGGTAATGTTCCATTTCAAATCAATGCACCCATTTCTAAAAGTCGCACGGCGCTGTTTCGGCATTTTGGACGGATGTTGCACCTTGCACTGCATATGTTGCACCCTGCGGATATCGATTCTTCGGACGGCCATAACTGTTGGCTCGTTTAGAGTTACAGGAGCCATAACTAGTCAAAACGAAGCTCTTAGTGATTTCTACGGCTTTGACCACTTTCAGCCGTCAATGGATTGTTTCATACCCAAAAAAGGCTATCCGAACCTGAATTGGAGCTCTGAAGTTTTTTAGCCTTCTTTTTTTACGTCAAGTGAATTTTTACATTAAAACGGGATCACCGTTGCTGGTCTTCGATTTACCATCCCTCAAGATTGGTGCACCATGGTACTGTTCCATTTCAAATCCATGCACCCATTTCTAAAAGTCGCACGGCGCTGTTTCGGCATTTTGGACGGATGTTGCACCTTGCACCGCAGATGTTGCACCCTACGGATATCGATTCTTCGGACGACCATAACTGTTGGCTCGTTTAGAGTTACGGGAGCTATAACCAGTCAAAACGAAGCTCTCGGTAAGTTCTACCGCTTTGACCGCTTTCAGCAATCAATGGATTGTTTCATACCCAAAAAAGGCTATCTGAACCTCAATCGGGGCTCTGAAGTTTTTTAGCCTTCTTTTTTACGACAAGTGAATTTTTACGTTAAAACGGGATCACCGTGGCTGGTCTTCGATTTACCATCCCTGGAGAGTGGTGCACCATTGTACTGTTCCATTTCAAATCCATGCATGCATTTCTAAAAGTCGCACGACGCTGTTTCGTCATTTTGGACGGATGTTGCACCTTGCACCGTAGATGTTGCACCGTACGGATATCGATTCTTCGGACGGCTATAACTGTTGGCTCGTTTAGAGTTATGGGAGCCATAACCAGTCAAAACAAAGATCTCGGTGAGCTCTACGGCTTTGATGGCTTTTAGCCGTCAATGGATTGTTTCATACCCAAAAAAGGCTATCTGAACCTCAATCGGGGCTTTGACGTTTTTTAGCCTTCTTTTTTTACGTCAAGTGAATTTTTACGTTAAGACGGGATCACCGTGGCTGGTCTTCAATTTACCATCCTTAGAGAGTGGTGCACCATGGTACTGTTCCATTTCAAATCTATGCACCCATTTCTAAAAGTCGCACGGCGCTGTTTCGGCATTTTGGACGGATGTTGCACCTTGCACTGCAGATGTTGCACCCTGCGGATATCGATTCTTCGGACGGCCATAACTGTTGGCTCGTTTAGAATTACGGGAGCCATAACTAGTCAAAATGAAGCTCTCGGTGATTTCTACGGCTTTGACCGCTTTTAGCCGTCAATGGATTGTTTCATACCCAAAAAAGGCTATCCGAACCTGAATCGGGGCTCTGAAGTTTTTTAGCCTTCTTTTTTTACGTCAAGTGAATTTTTACATTAAAACGGGATCGCCGTGGCTGGTCTTCGATTTACCATCCCTCAAGATTGGTGCACCATGGTACTGTTCCTTTTCAAATCCATGCACCCATTTCTAAAAGTCGCACGGCGCTGTTTCGACATTTTGGACGGATGTTGCACCTTGCACCGCAGATGTTGCACCCTACGGATATCGATTCTTCGGACGGCCATAACTGTTGGCTCGTTTAGAGTTACGGGAGCCATAACCAGTCAAAACGAAGCTCTCGGTGAGTTCTACGGCTTTGACCACTTTCAGCTATCAATGGATTGTTTCATACCCAAAAAAGGCTATTCGAACCTCAATCGGGGCTCTAAAGTTTTTTAGCCTTCTTTTTTTACGTCAAGTGAATTTTTACTTTAAAATGGGATCACCGTGGCTGGTGTTCGATTTACCATCCCTGGAGAGTGGTGCACCATGGTACTATTCCATTTCAAATCTATGCACCCATTTCTAAAAGACACACGGCGCTGTTTCGGCATTTTGGACGGATGTTGCACCTTGCACCGCAGATGTTGCACCATGTGGATATCGATTCTTCGAACGGCCATAACTGTTGGCTCGTTTAGGGTTACGGGAGCCCTAACCAGTCAAAACGAAGCTCTCGGTGAGTTCTACGGCTTTGACAGCTTCCAGCCGTCAATCGATTGTTTCATACCCAAAAAAGGCTATCCGAACCTCAATCGAGGCTCTGAAGTTTTTTAGCCTTCTTATTTTACGACAAGTGAATTTTTACGTTAAAACGGGATCACCGTGGCTGGTCTTCGATTTTTTATCCCTCGAGAGTGGTGCACCATGGTACTGTTCCATTTGAAATCCATGCACGCATTTCTAAAAGTCGCACAGCGTTGTTTCGGCATTTTGGACGGATGTTGCACCTTGCACCGCAGATGTTGCACCCTGCGGATATCGATTCCTCGGACGGCCATAACTGTTGGCTCGTTTAGCGTTACGGGAGCCATAACCAATCAAAACGAAGCTCTTGGTGAGTTCTACAGTTTTGACCGCTTTCAGCCGTCAATGGATTGTTTCATACCCAAAAATGGCTATCCGAACCTCAATCGGGGCTCTGAAATTTTTTAGCCTTCTTTTTTTACGTTAAGTGAATTTTTACGTTAAAACGGGATCACCGTGGCTGGTCTTCGATTTACCATCCCTCGAGAGTGGTGCACCATGGTACTGTTCCATTTCAAATCCATGCACTCATTTCTAAAAGTCGCACGGCGCTGTTTCGGCATTTTGGACGGATGTTGGACCTTGCACCGCAGATGTTGCACCCTGCGGATATCGATTCTTCGGACGGTCATAACTGTTGGCTCGTTTAGCATTACGGGAGCCATAACCAGTCAAAACGAAGCTCTTGGTGAGTTCTACGTCTTTGACGGCTTTCAGCCATTAATGGATTGTTTCATGCCCAAAAAAGGCTATCCGAACCTCAATCGGGGCTCTGAAGTTTTTTACCCTTCTTTTTTATGACAAGTGAATTTTTACGTTAAAACGGGATCACCGTGGCTGGTCTTCGATTTACCATCCCTCGAGAGTGGTGCCCAATGGTACTGTTCCATTTCAAATCCATGCACGCATTTCTAAAAGTCGCACGACGCTGTTTCGGCATTTTGGACGGATGTTGCACCTTGCACCGCAGATGTTGCACCGTACGGATATCGATTCTTCGGACGGCTATAACTGTTGGCTCATTTAAAGTTATGGGAGCCATAACCAGTCAAAACGAAGATCTCGGTGAGCTCTACGGCTTTGATGGCTTTGAGCCGTCAATGGATTGTTTCATACCCAAAAAAGGCTATCCGAACCTCAATCGGGGCTTTGAAGTTTTTTACCCTTCTTTTTTTACGTCAAGTGAATTTTTACGTTAAAACGGGATCACCGTGGCTGGTCTTCAATTTACCATCCTTGGAGAGTGGTGCACCATGGTACTGTTCCATTTCAAATCCATGCACCCATTTCTATAAGTCGCACGGCGCTGTTTCGGCATTTTGGATGGATGTTGCACCTTGCACCGCAAATGTTGCACCTTACGGATATCGATTCTTCGGACGACCATAACTGTTGGCTCGTTCAGAGTTATGGGAGCCATAACCAGTCAAAACGAAGCTCTCGGTGAGTTCTATGGCTTTGACCGCTTTCAACCGTCAATGGATTGTTTCATGCCCAAAAAAGGCTATCCGAATCTCAATCGGGGCTTTGAAGTTTTTTAGCCTTCTTTTTTTACGTCAAGTGAATTTTTACGTTAAAACGGGATCACCGTGGCTTTTCTTCGATTTACCATCCCTCGAGATTGGTGCACCATGGTACTGTTCCATTTCAAATCCATGCACCCATTTCTAAAAGTCGCACGGCGCTGTTTCGGCATTTTGGACGGATGTCGCACCTTGCACCGCAGATGTTGCATCATACGGATATCGATTTTTCGGACAGCCATAACTGTTGGCTCGTTTAGGGTTACGGGAGCCATAATCAGTCAAAACGAAGATCCCGGTGAGTTCTACGGCATTGACCGCTTTCAGCCGTCAATGGAATGTTTCATACCCAAAAAAGGTTATCCGAACCTCAATCGGGGCTCTAAAGTTTTTTAGCCTTTTTTTTACGTAAAGTGAATCTGGCTGGTCTTCAATTTACCATCCCTGGAGAGTGGTGAACCATGGTACTGTTCCATTTCAAATCAATGCACCTATTTCTAAAAGTCGCACGGCGCTATTTCGGCATTTTGGACGGATGTTGCACCTTGCACTGCATATGTTGCACCCTGCGGATATCGATTCTTCGGACGGCCATAACTGTTGGCTCGTTTAGAGTTACAGGAGCCATAACCAGTCAAAACGAAGCTCTCGGTGATTTCTACGGCTTTGACCGCTTTCAACCGTCAATGGATTGTTTCATACCCAAAAAAGGCTATCCGAACCTGAACCAGGGCTCTGAAGTTTTTTAGCCTTCTTTTTTTACGTCAAGTGAATTTTTACATTAAAACGGGATCACCGTGGCTGGTCTTCGATTTACCATCCCTCAAGATTGGTGCACCATAGTACTGTTCCATTTCAAATCCATGCACCCATTTCTAAAAGTCGCACGGCGCTGTTTCGGCATTTTGGACGGATGTTGCACCTTGCACAGCAGATGTTGCACCCTACGGATATCGATTCTTCGGACGACCATAACTATTGGCTTGTTTAGAGTTACGGGAGCCATAACCAGTCAAAACGAAGCTCTCGGTAAGTTCTACGGCTTTGACTGCTTTCAGCTATCAATGGATTGTTTCATACCCAAAAAAGGCTATCCGAACCTCAATCCGGGCTCTGAAGTTTTTTAGCCTTCTTTTTTACGACAAGTGAATTTTTACGTTAAAACTGGATCACCGTGGCTGGTCTTCGATTTACCATCCCCGGAGAGTGGTGCACCATGGTACTGTTCCATTTAAAATCCATGCACGCATTTCTAAAAGTCGCACGACGCTGTTTCGGCATTTTGGACGGATGTTGCACCTTGCACCGCAGATGTTGCACCGTACGGATAACGATTCTTCGGACGGCTATAACTGTTGGCTCGTTTAGAGTTATGGGAGCCATAACCAGTCAAAACAAAGATCTCGGTGAGCTCTACGGCTTTGACGGCTTTTAGCCGTCAATGGATTGTTTCATACCCAAAAAAGGCTATGAGAACCTCAATCGGGGTTTTGACGATTTTTAGCCTTATTTTTTTACGTCAAGTGAATTTTTACGTTAAAACGGGATCACCGTGGCTGGTCTTCAATTTACCATCCTTGGAGAGTGGTGCACCATGGTACTGTTCCATTTCAAAACTATGCACCCATTTCTAAAAGTCGCACGACGCTGTTTCGGCATTTTGGACGGATGTTGCACCTTGCACTACAGATGTTGCACCCTGCAGATATCAATTCTTCGGACGGCCAAAACTGTTGAGCTCCGATTGAGGTTCGGATTGACTTTTTTGGGTATGAAACAATCCATTGACGGCTGAAAGCTGTCAAAACCGTAGAACTCACCGAGAGCTTCGTTTTGACTGGTTATGTCTCCCGTAACTCTAAACGAGCCAACATTTATGGCCGTCCGAAGAATCAATATCCGCAGGGTGCAAAATCTGCGGTGCAAGGTGCAACATCCGCCCAAAGTGCCGAAACAGCGCCGTGCGACTTTTAGAAATGGGTGCATGGATTTGAAATGGAACAGTACCATGGTGAGCCACTCTCTAAGGATGGTAAATCGAAGACCAGCCCTGGTGATCCCGTTTTAACGTAAAAATTCACTTGACGTAAAAAAAGAAGCCTAAAAAACTTCAGAGCTTCGATTGAGGTTCGGATAGCCTTTTTTGGGTATGAAACAATCCAATAACGGCTGAAAGCTGTAAAAACCGTAGAACTCACCGAGCGCTTCGTTTTGACTGGTTATGCCCCATGTAACCCTAAACGAGCCAACAGTTATGGTTCGAAGAATCGATATCCGTACTGTGCAACATCTGCGGTGCAAGGTGCAACATCTGTCCAAAGTGCCGAAACAGCGCCGTGTGACTTTTAGAAATGGGTGCATGGATATGAAATTGAACATTACCATGGTGCACCACTCTCTAGGGATGGTAAATCGAAGACCAGCCACGGTGATCTCGTTTTAACGTAAAAATTCACTTGACGTAAAAAAAGAAGGCTAAAAAACTTCAAAGCCCCGATTGAGGTTCGGATAGCCTTTTTTGGGTATGAAACAATCCATTGACGGCTGAAAGCGGTCAAAGCCTTAGAACTCACCGAGAGTTCGTTTTGACGGGTTATGACTCCCGTAACTCTAAACGAGCCAATAGTTATGGCCGTCCGAAGAATCGATATCCGTAGGGTGAAATATCTGCGGTGCAAGGTGCAACATCCGTCCAAAGTGCCAAAACAGCGCCGTGCGACTTTTAGAAATAGGTGCATGGATTTGAAATGGAACAGTACCATGGTGCACCACTCTCCAGGGATGGTAAATCGAAGACCTGCCACGGTGATCCCGTTTTAACGTAATAATTCACTTGACGTAAAAAAAGAAAGCTAAAAAACTTCAGACCCCCGATTGAGGTTCAGTTATCCTTTTTTGGGTATGAAACAATCCATTGACGGCTGAAATTGGTCAAAGCCTTAGAACTCACCGAGAACATCGTTTTGACTGGTTATGGCTCCCGTAAATCTAAACGGGCCAACAGTTATGGCCGTCCGAAGAATCGATATCCGTAGGGTGCAAAATCTGCGGTGCAAGGTGAAACATCCGTCCAAAATTCCGAAACAGCGCCGTGCGACTTTTAGAAATGGGTGCATGGTTATGGAATGAAACAGTACAATTGTGCACCACTCTCGAGGGATGGTAAATCGAAGACCAGCCACGGTGATCCCGCTTTAACGTAAAAATTCACTTGACGTAAAAAAAGAAGGCTAAAAAACTTCAAAGCCCCAATTGAGGTTTGGATAGCCTTTTTTTGGCATGAAACAATCCATTGACGGCTGAAAGCGGTCAAAGCCTTAGAACTCACCGAGAGTTCGTTTTGACTGGTTATGACTCCCGTAACTCTAAACGAGCCAATAGTTATGGCCGTCCGAAAAATCGATATCCGCAGGGTGCAAAATCTGCGGTGCACGGTGCAACATCCGTCCAAAATGTTGAAACAGCACCGTGCGACTTTTAGAAATGGGTGCATGGTTTTGAAATGGAACAGTACCATAGTGCACCACTCTCGAGGGATGGAAAATCGAAGACCAGCCATGGTAATCCTGTTTTAACGTAAAAATTCACTTGACGTAAAAAAAGAAGGCTAAAAAACTTCAAAGCCCCAATTGAGGTTCGGATAGCCTTTTTTGGGTATGAAACAATCCATTGACGGCTAAAAGCATTCAAAGCCGTATAACTCAAAGAGAGCTTCGTTTTGACTAGTTATGGCTCCCATAACCCTAAACGAGCCAACAGTTATGGCCGTCCGAAGAATCGATATCCGTACGGTGCAACATCTACGGTGCAAGGTGCAACATCCATCCAAAGTGCCGAAACAGCGCCGTGCGACTTTTAGAAATGGGTGCATGGATTTGAAATGGAACAGTACCAAGGTGCACCACTCTCGAGGGATGCTAAATCGAAGACCAGCCATGGTGACCCCGTTTTAAAGTAAAAATTCACTTGACGTTAAAAAAGAAGGCTAAAAAACTTCAGAGCCCCGATTGAGGTTCGGATAGTCTTTTTTGGGTATGAAACAATCCATTGACGGCTGAAATTGGTCAAAGCCTTAGAACTCATCGAGAGCATCGTTTTGACTGGTTATGGCTCCCGTAACTCTAAACGGGCCAACAGTTATGGCCGTTCGAAGAATCGATATCCGCAGGGTGCAAAATCTGCGGTGCAAGGTGCAACATCCGTCCAAAATTCTGAAACAGCGCCGTGCGACTTTTAGAAATGGGTGCATGGTTATGAAATGGAACAGTACCAAGGTGCACCACTCTCAAGGGATGGTAAATCGAAGACCAGCCACGGTGATCCCGTTTTAACGTAAAAATTCACTTGACGTAAAAAAAGAAGGCTAAAAAACTTCAGAGCCCCGATTGAGGTTCGGATAGCCTTTTTTGGGTATGAAACAATCCATTGATGGCTGAAAGCGGTCAAACCCGTAGAACTCACAGAGAGGTTCGTTTTGACTGGTTATGGCTCCCGTAACTCTAAACGAGCCAACAGTTATGGCCGTCCGAAGAATCGATATCCGTAGGGTGCAACATCTGCGGTGCAAGGTGCAACATCCGTCCAAAGTGCCGAAACAGCGACGTGCGACTTTTAGAAATGGGTGCATGGATTTGAAATGGAACAGTACCATGGTGCACCACTCTCCAGGGATGGTAAATCGAAGACCAGCCACGGTGATCCCGTTTTAACGTAATAATTCACTTGACGTAAAAAAAGAAGGCTAAAAAACTTCAGACCCCCGATTGAGGTTCTGATAGCCTTTTTTGGGTATGAACAATCCATTGATAGCTAAAAGCATTCAAAGCCGTAGAACTCACCGAGAGATTCATTTTGACGGGTTATTGCTCCCGTAACTCTAAACGAGCCAACAGTTATGGTCGTCCGAAGAATCGATATCCATAGGGTGCAACATCTGCGGTGCAAGGTGCAACTTCCGTCCAAAATGCCGAAACAGCGTCGTGCGACTTTTAGAAATGGGTGCATGGATTTAAAATGGAACAGTACCATGCTGCACCAATTTGAGGGATGATAAATCGAAGACCAGCCACGGTGATCCCATTTTAACGTAAAAAATCACTTGACGTAAAAAAAAGAAGGCTAAAAAACTTCAGAGTGCCGATTGAGGTTCGGATAGCCTTTTTTGGGTATGAAACAATCCATTGTCAGCTAAAAGCAGTCAAAACCGTAGAACTCACCGAGAGCTTCGTCTTGACTGGTTATGGCTCCCGTAACCCTAAACAAGCCAACAGTTATGGCCGTCCGAAGAATCGATATCCGTACGGTGCAACATCTGTCCAAAGTGCCGAAACAACGCCGTTCGACTTTTAGAAATGGGTGCATGGATTTGAAATGGAACAGTACCATGGTGCACCACTCTCCAGGGATGGTAAATCGAAGACCAGCCACTGTGATCCCATTTTAAAGTAAAAATTCACTTGACGTAAAAAAAGAAGGCTAAAAACTTCAAAGCCCCGATTGAGGTTCGGATAGCCTTTTTTGGGTATGAAATAATCCATTAACGGCTGAAAGCGCTCAAAGCCTTATAACTCACTGAGAGGTTCGTTTTGACTGGTTATGGCTCCCGTAACTCTAAACGAGCCAACAGTTATGGCCGTCCGAAGAATCGATATACGCAGGTGCAAAATCTGCGGTGCAAGGTGCAACATCCGTCCAAAATGCCAAAACAGCGCCGTGCGACTTTTAGAAATGGGTGCATGGTTTTGAAATGGAACAGTACCATAGTGCACCACTCTCGAGGGATGGTAAATCAAAGACCAGCCACGGTGATCCCATTTTAATGTAAAAATTCACTTGACGTAAAAAAAGAAGGTTAAAAAACTTCAGAGCCCCGATTGAGGTTCGGATAGCCTTTTTTGGGTATGAAACAATCCATTGACGGCTAAAAGCGGTCAAAGCGGTAAACTCATAGAGAGCTTTGTTTTGACTGGTTATGGCTCCCGTAACTCTAAACGAGCCAATAGTTATGGCCGTTTGAAAAATCAATATCCGCAGGGAGCAACATCTGCGGTGCAAGGTGCAACATCCTTCCAAAATGCCGAAATAGCTTCGTGCGACTTTCAGAAATGGGTGCATGAATTTGAAATGGAACAGTACCATGGTGCATCAATCTCGAGGGATGGTAAATTGAAGACCAGCCATGGTGATCCCGTTTTAACGTAAAAATGCACTTGACTTAAAAAAAGAAGGCTAAAAAACTTCAGAGCCCCGATTGAGGTTCGGATAGCCTTTTTTGGGTATTAAACAATCCATTGACGGCTGAAAGCGGTCAAAGCCGTAGAACTCACCAAGAACTTCGTTTTGACTGGTTATGGCTTCCGTAACTCTAAACGAGCCAACAGTTATGGCCGTCCGAAGAATCGATATCCGTACGGTGCAACATCTGCGGTAAAAGGTGCAACATCCGTCCAAAATTCCGAAACAGCACCGTGCGACTTTTAGAAATGGGTGCATGGATTTGAAATGGAACAGTACCATGGTGCACCACTCTCGAGGGATGGTAAATCGAAGACCAGCCACGGTGATCCCGTTTTAAAGTAAAAATTCACTTGACGTTAAAAAAGAAGGCTAAAAAACTTCAGAGCCCCGATTGAGGTTCGGATAGTCTTTTTTGGGTATGAAACAATCCATTGACGGCTGAAATTGGTCAAAGCCTTAGAACTCACCGAGAGCTTCGTTTTGACTAGTTATGGCTCCCGTAACTCTAAACGGGCCAATAGTTATGGCCGTCCGAAGAATCGATTTCCGTAGGGTGTAAAATCTGTAGTGCAAGGTGCAGCATCCCTCCAAAATTCTAAAATAGCGCCGTGCGACTTTTAGAAATGGGTGCATGGTTATGAAATGGAACAGTACCATAGTGCACCACTCTCGAGGGATGGTAAATCGAAGACCAGCCACGGTGATCCCGTTTTAACGTAAAAATTCACTTGACGTAAAAAAAGAAGGCTAAAAAACTTCAGAGCTCCGATTGAGGTTCAGATAGCCTTTTTTGGGTATGAAACAATCCATTGACGGCTGAAAGCGGTCAAAGCCGTAGAAATCGTAGAGAGCTTCGTTTTGACTGGTTATGGCTCCCGTAACTCTAAACGAGCCAACAGTTATGGCCGTGCGAAGAATCGATATCCGCAGGGTGCAACATCTGCGGTGCAAGGTGCAACATCCGTCCAAAATGCCAAAACAGCGCCATGCGACTTTTAGAAATGGATGCATGTATTTGAAATGGAATAGTACCATAGTGCACCAATCTCGAGGTATGGTAAATCGAAGACCAGCCACGGTGATCCCGTTTTAACGTAAAAATTCACTTGACGTAAAAAAAGAAGGCTAAAAAACTTCAGAGCCCCGATTGAGGCTCGGATAGCCTTTTTTGGGTATGAAACAATCCATTGACGGCTGAAAGTGGTCAAAGCCGTAGAACTCACTGAGAGCTTCGTTTTGTTTGGTTATGGCTTCCATAACTCTAAGCGAGCCAACAGTTGTGGCCGTCCGAAGAATCGATATCCGTAGGGTGCAACATCTGCGGTGCAAGGTGCAACATCCGTCCAAAATGCCGAAACAGCGTCGTGCGACTTTTAGAAATGGGTGCATGGATTTGAAATGGAACAGTACCATGGTGCAACACTCTGCAAGGATGGTAAATCGAAGAGCAGCCACGGTGATCCCGTTTTAACGTAAAAATTCACTTGACGTAAAAAAAGAAGGCTAAAAAACTCTAGAGCTCCGATTGAGGTTCGGATAGCCTTTTTTCGGTATGAAACAATCCATTGACGGCTGAAAGCTGTCAAAACCGTAGAACTCACCGAGAGCTTCGTTTTGACTGGTTATGGCTCCCATAACCCTAAACGAGGCAACAGTTATGGCCGTCCGAAGAATCGATATCCATACAGTGCAACATCTGCGGTGCAAGGTGCAACATCCGTCCAAAGTGCCGAAACAGCGCCGTGCGACTTTTAGAAATGGGTGCATGGATTTGAAATGGAACAGTACCATGGTGTACCACTCTCCAAGGATGGTAAATCGAAGACCAGCCATGGTGATCCCATTTTAAAGTAAAAATTCACTTGACGTAAAAAAAGAAGGCGAAAAAACTTCAGGGCCCCGATTGAGGTTCAGATAGCCTTTTTTGGGTATGAAACAATCCATTGACGGCTGAAAGCGGTCAAAGCCTTAGAACTCACCGAGAGCTTCGTTTTGACTGGTTATGGCTCTAGTAACTCTAAACGTGCCAATAGTTATGGCCGTCCAAAGAATCAATATCCGCAGGGTGCAAAATCTGCGGTGCAAGGTGCAACATCCGTCCAAAATGCCGAAACAGCGCCGTGCGACTTTTAGAAATAGGTGCATGGTTTTGAAATGGAACAGTACCATGGTGCACCATTCTCGAGGGATGGTAAATCGAAGACCAGCCATGGTGATCCCGTTTTAACGTAAAAATTCACTTGACGTAAAAAAAGAAGGCTAAAAAACTTCAGAGCCCCGATTGAGGTTCGGATAGCCTTTTTTGGGTATGAAACAATCCATTGACGGCTAAAAGCGGTCAAAGCTGTATAACTCAAAGAGAGCTTCATTTTGACTGGTTATGGCTCCCGTAACCCTAAACGAGCCAATAGTTTTGGCCGTCCGAAGAATCGATATCCGTACGGTGCAACATCTGCGGTGCAAGGTGCAACATCCGTCCAAAGTGCCGAAACAGCGTCGTGCGACTTTTAGAAATGGGTGCATGGATGTGAAATGGAACAGTACCATGGTGCACCACTCTCGAGGGATGGTAAATCGAAGACCAGCCACGGTGACCCCGTTTTAAAGTAAAAATTCACTTGACGTTAAAAAAGAAGGCTAAAAAACTTCAGAGCCCCGATTGACGTTCGGATAGTCTTTTTTGGGTATGGAACAATCCATTGACGGCTGAAATTGGTCAAAGCCTTAGAACTCACCGATAGCTTCGTTTTGACTGGTTATGGCTCCCGTAACTCTAAACGGGCCAACAGTTATGGCCGTCCGAAGAATCGATATCCACAGGGTGCAAAATCTACGGTGCAAGGTGCAACATCCGTCCAAAATTCCGAAACAGCGTCGTGCGACTTTTAGAAATGGGTGCATGGTTATGAAATGGAACAGTACCATGGTGCACCACTCTCGAGGGATGGTAAATCGAAGACCAGCCACGGTGATCCCGTTTTAACGTAAAAATTCACTTGACATAAAAAAGAAGGCTAAAAAACTTCAAAGCCCCAATTGAGGTTCGAATAGCCTTTTTTGGGTATGAAACAATCCATTGACGGCTGAAAGCGGTCAAAGCCGTAGAACTCACAAAGAGCTTCGTTTTGACTGGTTATGGCTTTCGTAACTCTAAACGAGCCAACAGTTATGGCCGTCTGAAGAATCGATATCCGTAGGGTGCAACATCCGCGATACAAGGAGCAACATCCGTCCAAAGTGCCGAAACAGCGCCGTGCGACTTTTAGAAATGGGTGCATGGATTTGAAATGAAACAGTACCATGGTGCACCACTCTCCAGGGATGGTAAATCGAAGACCAGCCACAGTGATCCCGTTTTAAAATAAAAATTCACTTGACGTAAAAAAAGAAGGCTAAAAAACTTCAGAGCCCCGATTGAGGTTCGGATAGCCTTTTTTGGGTATGAAACAATCAATTGACGACTGAAAGCGGTCAAAGCCTTAGAACTCACAGAGAGCTTTGTTTTGACTGGTTATGGCTCCCGTAACTCTAAACGAGGCAACAGTTATGGCCGTCCGAAGAATCGATATCCGCAGGGTACAAAATCTGCGGTGCAAGGTGCAACATCCGTCCAAAATGCCGAAACAGCGCCGTGCGACTTTTAGAAATGGGTGCATGGATTTGAAATGGAACAGTATCATGGTGCACCACTCTCGAGGGATGATAAATCGAAGACCAGCCATGGTGATCCCGTTTTAATGTAAATATTCACTTGACGTAAAAAAAGAAGGCTAAAAAGCTACAGAGCCCCGATTGAGGTTCGGATAGCCTTTTTTGGGTATGAAACAATCCATTTACGGCTAAAAGCGGTCAAAGCCATATAACACGAAGAGAGCTTTGTTTTGACTGGTTATGGCTCCTGTAACCCTAAACGAGCCAACAGTTATGGCCGTCCGAAGAATCGATATCCATACGGTGCAACATCTGCGGTGCAAGGTGCAACATCCGTCTAAAGTGCCGAAACAGCGCCGTGCGACTTTTAGAAATGGGTGCATGGATTTGAAATGGAACAGTACCATGGTGCACCACTCTCGAGGGATGGTAAATCGAAGACCAGCCACGGTGATCCCGTTTTAAAGTAAAAATTCACTTGACGTTAAAAAAGAAGGCTAAAAAACTTCAGAGCCCCGATTGAGGTTCGGATAGTCTTTTTTGGGTATGAAACAATCCATTGACGGCTGAAATTGGTCAAAGCCTTAGAACTCACCGAGAGCTTCATTTTGACTAGTTATGGCTCCCGTAACTCTAAACGGGCCAATAGTTATGGCCGTCCGAAGAATCGATATCCGTAGGGTGTAAAATCTGTAGTGCAAGGTGCAGCATCCCTCCAAAATTCTGAAATAGCACCGTGCGACTTTTAGAAATGGGTGCATGGTTATGAAATGGAACAGTACCATAGTGCACCACTCTCGAGGGATGGTAAATCGAAGACTAGCCACGGTGATCCCGTTTTAACGTAAAAATTCACTTGACGTAAAAAAAGAAGGCTAAAAAACTTCAGAGCTCCGATTGAGGTTCAGATAGCCTTTTTTGGGTATGAAACAATCCATTGACGGCTGAAAGCGGTCAAAGCCGTAGAAATCTTAGAGAGCTTCGTTTTGACTGGTTATGGCTCCCGTAACTCTAAACGAGCCAACAGTTATGGCCGTGCGAAGAATCGATATCCGCAGGGTGCAACATCTGCTGTGCAAGGTGCAACATCCGTCCAAAATGCCAAAACAGCGCCATGCGACTTTTAGAAATGGATGCATGTATTTGAAATGGAACAGTACCATGGTGCACCAATCTCGAGGGATGGTAAATCGAAGACCAACCACGGTGATCCCGTTTTAACGTAAAAATTCAGTTGACGTAAAAAAAGAAGGCTAAAAAACTTCAGAGCCCCGATTGAGGTTCGGATAGCCTTTTTTGGGTATGAAACAATCCATTGACGGTTGAAAGTGGTCAAAGCCGTAGAACTCACTAAGAGCTTCGTTTTGTTTGGTTATGGCTTCCATAACTCTAAGCGAGCCAACAGTTGTGGCCGTCCGAAGAATCGATATCCGTAGGGTGCAACATCTGCGGTGCAAGGTGAAACATCCGTCCAAAATGCCGAAACAGCGTCGTGCGACTTTCAGAAATGGGTGCATGGATTTGAAATGGAACAGTACCATGGTGCAACACTCTGCAAGGATGGTAAATCGAAGAGCAGCCACGGTGATCCCGTTTTAACGTAAAAATTCACTTGACGTAAAAAAAGAAGGCTAAAAAACTCCAGAGCTCCGATTGAGGTTCGGATAGCCTTTTTTCGGTATGAAACAATCCATTGACGGCTGAAAGCTGTCAAAACCATAGAACTCACCGAGAGCTTCGTTTTGACTGGTTATGGCTCCCGTAACCCTAAACGAGGCAACAGTTATGGCCGTCCGAAGAATCGATATCCATACAGTGCAACATCTGCGGTGCAAGGTGCAACATCCGTCCAAAGTGCCGAAACAGCGCCGTGCGACTTTTAGAAATGGGTGCATGGATTTGAAATGGAACAGTACCATGGTGTACCACTCTCCAAGGATGGTAAATCGAAGACCAGCCATGGTGATCCCATTTTAAAGTAAAAATTCACTTAACGTAAAAAAAGAAGGCGAAAAAACTTCAGGGCCCCGATTGAGGTTCAGATAGCCTTTTTTGGGTATGAAATAATCCATTGACGGCTGAAAGCGGTCAAAGCCTTAGAACTCACCGAGAGCTTCGTTTTGACTGGTTATGGCTCCAGTAACTCTAAACGTGCCAATAGTTATGGCCGTCCAAAGAATCAATATCCGCAGGGTGCAAAATCTGCGGTGCAAGGTGCAACATCCGTCCAAAATGCCGAAACAGCGCCGTGCGACTTTTAGAAATGGGTGCATGGTTTTGAAATGGAACAGTACCATGGTGCACCATTCTCGAGGGATGGTAAATCGAAGACCAGCCATGGTGATCCCGTTTTAACGTAAAAATTCACTTGACGTAAAAAAAGAAGGCTAAAAATCTTCAGAGCCCCGATTGAGGTTCGGATAGCCTTTTTTGGGTATGAAACAATCCATTGACGGCTAAAAGCTGTCAAAGCCGTATAACTCAAAGAGAGCTTCATTTTGACTGGTTATGGCTCCCGTAACCCTAAACGAGCCAATAGTTATGGCCGTCCGAAGAATCGATATCCGTACGGTGCAACATCTGCGGTGCAAGGTGCAACATCCGTCCAAAGTGCCGAAACAGCGTCGTGCGACTTTTAGAAATGGGTGCCTGGATTTGAAATGGAACAGTACCATGGTGCACCGCTCTCGAGGGATGGTAAATCGAAGAGCAGCCACGGTGACCCCGTTTTAAAGTAAAAATTCACTTGACGTTAAAAAAGAAGGCTAAAAAACTTCAGAGCCCCGATTGAGGTTCGGATAGTCTTTTTTGCATATGGAACAATCCATTGACGGCTGAAATTGGTCAAAGCCTTAGAACTCACCGTTAGCTTCGTTTTGACTAGTTATGGCTCCCGTAACTCTAAACGGGCCAACAGTTATGGCCGTCCGAAGAATCGATATCCACAGGGTGCAAAATCTACGGTGCAAGGTGCAACATCCGTCCAAAATTCCGAAACAGCGCCGTGCGACTTTTAGAAATGGGTGCATGGTTATGAAATGGAACAGTACCATGGTGCACCACTCTCGAGGGATGGTAAATTGAAGACCAGCCACGGTGATCCCGTTTTAACGTAAAAATTCACTCGACGTAAAAAAGAAGGCTAAAAAACTTCAAAGCCCCGATTGAGGTTCGAATAGCCTTTTTTGGGTATGAAATAATCCATTGACGGCTGAAAGCGGTCAAAGCCGTAGAACTCACAAAGAGCTTCGTTTTGATTGGTTATGGCTTTCGTAACTCTAAACGAGCCAACAGTTATGGCCGTCCGAAGAATCGATATCCGTAGGGTGCAACATCCGCGATACAAGGTGCAACATCCGTCCAAAGTGCCGAAACAGTGCCGTGCGACTTTTAGAAATGGGTTCATGGATTTGAAATGAAACAGTACCATGGTGCACCACTCTCCAGGGATGGTAAATCGAAGACCAGCCACAGTGATCCCGTTTTAACGTAATAATTCACTTGACGTAAAAAAAGAAGGCTAAAAAACTTCAGACCCCCGTTTGTGGTTCGGATAACCTTTTTTGGGTATGAAACAATCCATTGACAGCTGAAAGAATTCAAAGCCGTAGAACTCACCGAGAGCTTCGTTTTAACTGGTTATGGCTCCCATAACCCTAAACGAGCCAACAGTTACGGCCGTCCGAAGAATCGATATCCGCAGGGTGCAACATCTGCGGTGCAAGGTGCAACATCCGTCCAAAGTGCCGAAACAGCGCCGTGCAACTTTTAGAAATGGGTGCATGGATTTGAAATGGAACAGTACAATGATGCACCACTCTCCAGGGATGGTAAATCGAAGACTAGCCACGGTGATCCCGTTTTAAAGTAAAAATTCACTTGACGTAAAAAAAGTGTAACGACCCCGGATTTTATATATATTTAAATTGATAATTAAATTGATTTTTGAATAAAATTTGTGAAATAAAACGGTAAATAGATTGCGAGTTTCCCCGAAACGAATAAATTTGTGTTAACCAATTAAATTTAAATATTATTTATGTATTTGGGCATATACGAGTAAATTTGAAATTTATATATATACGTTGGTTTGGATTTAAATTGTAAATAAATGGTTTAATAATAAATGGTAATAATAAAAATTAGAATTTATGGTTAATAATGGTTTGAGTTTATAAAGTAAAATAACAATAAATATTTAAACTAGAAAATAGAAATTCATTTATCTTATAAGGTAATATTATAAAGTCAATACATTCAAATATATTCTAGTGTGAACAAATATACATAGCTATGTATATAAATTTGCAAAAGAAAAACTAACATGTTCAAGAAAGTAAAAATATGTATAAGTGTGGATGTTGCATAGGAAGCCCCAACAAATCATCTCAGTCGAGACTTGCAAATGAAACCAAACAAATAAAATAAGGTAAGTGGTACAAAGGCAAATTAATGCCATATATCTTCAGCCGAAATGAAGATAATGTTGTACTGGAAGAAAAGAAAAATACATTACTTTGTACAATGCTAATAAATGCATGTAGCATTAGTACACTACACAAAAGCAATTCAGCCTCCAAGCAAAAGAATATCTTTGATCCTATTGTACAAACAAAACATTATCATTTGTACAAACTCATTTTTTTATCACCTTGTACACTTCTTCTCTCATATATCACACTTATCTCAGTTTCGTTTATGTTAAACTGTGAAAAATCTAAGATGCATGTCATTCAAAGAAATAAAATTAAACCACATTCAAACAAAACAAACAACTACAACCTGGAAACAAGAGATAAAATAATTGAATCAAAGGCAACAATTTAAATTAGATGAAGATCAAAACAGTTAAACAAATCTGGGTAGTCAAGCCTGGAAACTGTTTCAGGCAAATCAAAAGATCAAGCAAATGAAATGCTAGCTCCAAAGCAACTCTGTTTCTTTTCTGGAATCTAAGGTGAGCAAACCTCCTTTATTTAAGACTTTAAATCTTGATGTGCTTGCATGATTATGTTATGTATGCATGTTTATGATGATATAGGTGTGTTCTGATATACATATATAGGTCCCTGTTAGAGTTACCAGTTTTTGAATTCAAGTTTAAAATTTTAAACTCTCTGTCCAATAAATATTAGGCTAAGGAACTTAGAGAGAGAGAAAAAGAAGAAGATGAGGTTAGTAAATAAAGTTAGCATGAGTACATAGAGGTAAATGTTTGAATATAAGTCTGATATGCCTATACATAGCTATGAATATGAACATATATAAGCTTCTGTTTATATTCACAGGCTCAAACTCAATAGGAAAAAGATTCATATCTTCCCATTTAAATCAAATTCAAGTTAAAATCTCTAGAGAAGACATGTTTGTATCAGCATAACATTATTTTTAAAAGTATTTTTAAGTAAAATAAATAAGTAGGATTTCTGGAAATCACTAATGTCAGAAAAATGAATTCAAGTCGAAAAATCGATTTTTAAATCTTCAAGCTTTGATTTTATAAATTAATTCGTATTTCAAAAATATGAATTTAGAAAATCATTTCATGATTTTTAAAAGAGTAATCATCGAGATACCCACAGTTGAACATATTTGGGAAATTTGTGAATCATTGGCGTTCGCGAATGAATTAGGGATCGGGATTTGTTTCAGAGATGCTGGGATGATTGAAGAATACGAGAAAAATAAAAGTTGATTTTTTATTTCATCATTGATGAAGATCTGAATCAATTTAGGGTTTTAACCCTGTATTTTGCAAGTTGTACCCGCGAGACTGTAGTGTCGTCGTCACCGCGTTTCAAGCAATCGCTCCGGTAGCAACCGGAAGGAGGATGATCGGGGATGCTCTGACCCGAGTTTGTTGGCCTCCGGTGGCCTGAGGTGGGATGGCGAGTGGTTTTGATCGGGATATTTGCTGGTAGTTTCGAAATTTTGTTCGAATTTGATTTATGGTCGATTTTGTAAAACTGGGTGCTTGAGTTGATTGGGGTGGTCATCGATGATGCTCTGGTAGTCGCAACGTTGATCGGAGATGGCCAATTCGCTTGTGCACGTGAATACGTATCAGTGTATATGCGTTTTGATAATGGTGTGGGGGAGAAGAACGAACGCGAGAGGGAGATGGGGATGACTCGTGAATGATGGAAGGAAACTCGAAGCATTGCTCGCGTGAATATATGGGTAAGTGGATTTGGGGAAGAAGGCGGAAGCTCGAATTCGAACACGCGAAAATGAAGATCTTGCTCGAAGCAGATGAGGGCGTGGTTTTGCCCGGGTTTGAACTCGGGTAGAATATGTTGTTACTCGAGTTAATAGGAGAGAGGCTCGAATTGTTTTAAAAATGGGTTTAAGCCCAAACAGATTTCAAGTTATAATATTAAACAAGCTAATTAGTATTTTAATGTGAGTTAAGGGTTAAAGTTAATTAACGATTAAAACTTTTTATTATTATAATAAATTGATTTCAAAGAAATCAAGGAAGATTTTTAAATATGAATTAAGATAAGAAATTATTATTAATCAATTGTTTGAAAAGGTAATTAAGTGAAAAGGGTAATTAAGGATGATTAATTTAAAATTTGGTTAATAATGAATTGTCTAACTTATTGATAATTAAGAATTGTTAATTAGATAAATTTAAGCTGATTAATTTATAATTATTAGTCAATTAAGAAAATTGATTAGGGAATCACTAATTATAAATTTAATTAATTTAATCATTAAGAATAATTAATCATTGATTTAAATAAATCAATAAAAATAGTCATATAGTTAATTCTTTTAAATCACTTTCACTTTAAATCAAAGATGATTGACTATCATCGAATAATGTGTACTGGATTGATATTTCTGTTTGTGACTGTGATGCTATGTGATGTGAATTGCCTGATGCTATACTGTGAATTGTGATTGTTTCTGTATATATATGTGAAACCCCTTTTGCCGTAAAACGTAATTTGAATTTTGATGCGACAGGGAGTCGGATTCCAGTTGGTTATCCGAAACCCACATCGAATTGTAATAGTGAATCCTTGTGACTGATAAATTAACTTTATCTATGAATCTGTGAATGAAGATAAGCGTTATGGATTATACCGCTTATCGATATATCTATGATGATTGATGTTGCGCACTTTTGTGTGAAACCCCTGGACTACACTATACACACACAAATATGGATTTCACGTGGAAATCGGTTAAGTCACAGATGATGTAAATTTAATGTTTTTGAAATTGAAATTTTAATTTCAATTGATTTTCAAATTGGAAATTTGGGTTTAAAGTGAAAAGGCTTTTGAAATGGGATTTCAAATATAAAAGCTATTTCGAATAACTTAATCGAGTTTTGAAAATTTGAATAATTTGATTTAAATTTGAATTCAAGTTTGAAATTGAATTCTATGATTTGAAACTAGGGATTAAAGATGTTGTACAAGTTATATATGGGTTAAACCATTATAAAGGTATTGATTTGGGAATTTGAATTTAATTCAAGGGTTTTAACTCGTGTAAATATAACTGGATTTTTTCTGAAACGAAACTATTTGTTTTCAAATAGTGAAAGCTTTCACAAAAGTAATGAACTTCCAATTTATGTTGAAAGGTTTTCAAATTTGAAATAGAATTGAAATGTTTTGAAAACTATGAAATGAGTCTTTAATTCAAAGACCGAACGAGTTAATCCAACTTGAAATAGAATTGTTTTGAAAGACTATGAACGAATCTTGGAAATGAGTTTTGAAAGCTATAAGTTACATCTTGACTTAAAGATTTAACGAGTTAATCCAGTTGAAATGGAAATTGTTTTGATATCCATAAATGAATCTTTGTGAATGGGGCGAACTTTGTGAATTGAATCTTTTCATTTAAAAGATTAAAAGTGTGGAAATTGTTTAAACCAGTGAAGGTTTTTGAATTGAATCTTTTTGTTTAAAAGATTGGAAATGGTAATTTGTTTTACCATTCGAATGAAAAGTTTGGATTTTAAGCTGTGATTTAACTGAGACCCCAGTATCCATATGATTTTTAATTGCGCTCGTTATTCGGTTTAGCCGGGAGAGGACCTTTGTGTCATATAACCCATTCCGAATAGTGATACGACGATATGGATAGCATTTGAAGACCGGTGGTGAAGACCGGATATTTGCGAGAGCGATATGATGACCTATCGATTTTCTCTGCATCATGGCTCCGGTATAGAGATTCCCTAAGTGATGGGAAGTCCGATCGAGATTGTGAATACCCGGATTTGCAAGGGCTTCTTCGGAAGTGCCTTCGGTTCCGTTCGATCCCGGAACGGACTTGTATGGATGTGTGTCTGACGTTACACTTTGAGATGTAAAGCTGGTTTCTATCAAATACATTTCTGTTGGTGGTGGAGAATTTATTCTCTTAGCTTAACACCCTTCTCTGAGACGTACGAGCTCAGAGGTTATGTAGTTGATGGTTACTAGTGATACATTCCCAATTTGGTAATGTGTCACACGAAGTGCTGATGATCATTTGTTAGTCAAAGCGTTGCTTTGTGAAAAAGCGTGGCTTTGTGGAAAAGCGTGGCTTTGTGGAAAAGCGTGGCTTTGTGGAAAAGCGTGGCTTTGTGGAAAAGAGTAGTTTTGTGGACGAGACTTCGTCGAGCCTCACAACCCGGTAATGGTCGAAACAGGAATGTTGCGGCAAAGGTTTGTAGGGGTAGCACCCCTAGGGTATGTTATTTCCTTCTGGATAAAGGGTGGTATCATGTTATGGAGCCCAGATACTTAACTCGTGTGGACACGGTAATTTATTACTGTATGATGTTGCTTTGTTGGTTTTCAGGATCCCGGATAAAGGTCGGTAACGACCGGGGGATGACATGACTCGTGTGTTAGTTACCTAGTTACAGCTGTACATCGTGAGGTAGCGTCGGCCTTTTGTTTGCAGAGATCCGGTTAGGTTCTCGGGGCGTCTTTCCAGAGGCGTTTCTATTTCGGTGTAAGGAAGTTCCTTAGCCTGATCATTTGTTGGAAATCCAAAGAAACAATACGAACCCTATACATTTTTAGTTGTATTACCTGCCATGGAATGTGGTGGTAACCTGTTATTGAACATGGTAGCTATAGTAGGCATACGATGAAATGTTGTATGTTGGCTAAGATTGATATTATACTTTCGAAATGGTTTTCGACACTATGCACTAATGATAATAATATCGAATGATTTTGCGTAGTAAGCATTTTTTACTATCATAAGAAGAAATCTCCTCCAATTCTGCGATTGCATTGTGTGTGTGGCGGGAGGTCTTATGGTAGTTTCATTTTCGAAAAGCATTGCGGATTTCAATGTTTAAAATCTTTTGTTGTTTGTGTAAAGATAAACTGTTTTTGTTGCTCACACCAGTCCCATGACTGATCCAGAGTTTATTGTTCCCTTCCTAAACTCTGGGTGCCCACCATTTTCCACACGGGCAGTCTAGAGTTGGGTTTTCTCAAATATTCAGGTTGAGTAGATTATCTGGAGCTAGTTCAGTTCTTGGAGTTCATGGATTGACGTTGCTTATCTTGGAGCATTCTATTGCAGACATTCTATCCGCTGCTGGTGTTATCTATTTTCTTTCCGCTGCTATTTCTTGTATCATATCTCTGATGTATATCGATATCTGTTGTATCATATTGTATCAGATTTTGTATCTGTCATTGTATCAATGTTATGTAATTGATATATTCTTTTTCTTCCGCTGTGTTGTTATACTTAATTGTGTTATAAGCTCCGGCGAATCGGATTTGAACGGTCGAATCTATGACATTCAAATACGATATGAAGTATGGATGTCGATTTTCGAACGCAAAAAATCCGAGACGTTACAAAAAGAAGACTAAAAAACTTCAGAGCCCCGATTAAGGTTTGGATAGCCTTTTTTGGGTATGAAACAATCCATTGACGGCTGAAAGCGGTCAAAGCCTTAGAACTCACCGAGAGCTTCGTTTTGACTGGTTATGACTCCCGTAACTCTAAACGAGCCAACAGTTATGGCTGTCCGAAGAATCGATATCCGCAGGGTGCAAAATCAACCGTGCAAGGTGCAACATCCGTCCAAAATGCCGAAACAGCGCCATGCGACTTTTAGAAATGGGTGCATCGTTTTGAAACGGAACAGTACCATGGTGCACCATTCTCGAGGGATGGTAAATCGAAGACCAGTCACGGTGATCCCGTTTTAACGTAAAATTCACTTGACGTAAAAAAAGAAGGCTAAAAAACTTCAGAGCCCCGATTGAGGTTCGGATAGCCTTTTTTGGGTATGAAACAATCCATTGACGGCTGAAAGTGGTCAAAGCCATAGAACTCAAAGAGAGCTTCGTTTTGACTGGTTATGGCTCCCGTAACCCTAAACGAGCCAATAGTTATGGCCGTCCGAAGAATCGATATCCGTACGGTGCAACATCTGCGGTGCAAGGTGCAACATCCGTCCAAAGTGCCGAAACAGCGCCGTGCGACTTTTAGAAATGGGTGCATGGATTTGAAATGGAACAGTACCATAGAGCACCACTCTCGAGGGATGGAAAATTGAAGACCAGCCACGGTGATCCCGTTTTAAAGTAAAAATTCACTTGACGTTAAAAAAGAAGGCAAAAAAACTTCAGAGCCCCGATTGTGGTTCGGATAGCCTTTTTCGGGTATGAAACAATCCATTGATGGATGAAAGCAGTCAAAACCTTAGAACTCACCAAGTGCTTCGATTTGACTAGTTATGGCTCCCGTAACTCTAAACGGGCCAACAATTATGGCTGTCCGAAGAATCGATATCCGCAGGGTGCAAAATTTGCAGTGCAAGGTGCAACATCTGTCCAAATTTCTGAAATAGCACCGTGCGACTTTTAGAAATGGGTGCATGGTTTTGAAATGGAACAGTACCATGGTGCACCATTCTCGAGGGATGGTAAATCGAAGACCAGCCGCGGTGATCCCGTTTTAACGTAAAAATTCAGTTAACGTAAAAAAAGAAGGCTAAAAAACTTCAGAGCCCCGTTAGAGGTTCAAATAGTCTTTTTTGGGTATGAAACATCCATTGACGGCTGAAAGCGATCAAAGCCGTAGAACTCACAAAGAGCTTCGTTTTGACTGGTTATGGCTCCCGTAACTCTAAACGAGCCAGCAGTTATGGCCGTCCGAATAATCGATATCCGCAGGGTGCAACATCTGCGGTGCAAGGTGCAACATCCGTCCAAAGTGCCGAAACAGCACCGTGCGACTTTTAGAAATGGGGGCATGGATTTGAAATGGAACAGTACCATGGTGCACCACTCCCGAGGGATGGTAAATCAAAGACCAGCCACGGTGATCCCGTTTTAACGTAAAAATTCGCTTGACGTAAAAAAAGAAGGCTAAAAAACTTCAGATCCGCGATTGAGGTTCAGATAGCCTTTTTTGGGTATGAAACAATCCATTGACGACTGAAAGCTGTCAAAACCGTAGAACTCACCGAGAGCTTCATTTTGACTGGTTATGGCTCCCGTAATTCTAAACGAGCCAACAGTTATGGTCGTCCGAAGAATCGATATCCGTACGGTGCAACATCTGCGGTGCAAGGTGCAACATCCGTCCAAAGTGCCGAAACAGCGCCGTGCGACTTTTAGAAATGGGTGCATGGTTTTGAAATGGAACAGTACCATGGTGCACCACTCTCGAGGGATGGTAAATCGAAGACCAGCCACGGTGATCCTGCTTTAACGTAAAAATTCACTAGACGTAAAAAAAGAAGGCTAAAAAACTTCACAGCCCCGATTGAGGTTCAGATAGCCTTTTTTGGGTATGAAACAATCAATTGACGGCTAAAAGCGGTCAAAGCCGTAGAACTCATAGAGAGCTTCGTTTTGAATGGTTATGGCTCCCATAACTCTAAACGAGCCAATAGTTATGGCCGTCCGAAGAATCGATATCCGTAGGGTGCAACATCTGCGGTGCAAGGTGCAACTTCCGTCCAAAATGCCGAAACGGCGCAGTGTGACTTTTAGAAATGGGTGCATGGATTTGAAATGGAACAGTACCATGCTGCACCAATCTCGAGGGATGGTAAATCGAAGACCAGCCACGGTGATCCCGTTTTAACATTAAAATTCACTTGACGTAAAAAAAGAAGGCTAAAAAACTTTAGAGCCCCGATTGAGGTTCGGATAGCCTTTTTTGGGTATGAAACAATCCATTGACGGCTGAAAGCGGTCATAGCCGTAGAAATCACCGAGAGCTTCGTTTTGACTGGTTATGGCTCCCGTAACTCTAAACGAGCCAACAATTATGGCCGTCCGTAGAATCGATATCCGCAGGGTGCAACATCTGCGGTGCAAGGTCCAACATCCGTCCAAAATGCCAAAACAGCGCCGTGCGACTTTTAGAAATAGGTGAATGGATTTGAAATGGAACAATACCATGGTGCACCACTCTCCAAGGATGGTAAATCGAAGACCAGCCACGATGATCCCGTTATAAGGTAAAAATTCACTTGACGTAAAAAAAGAAGGCTAAAAAACTTCAGAGCCTCGATTGAGGTTCGAATAGCCTTTTTTGGGTATGAAACAATCCATTGATGGCTGAAAGCTGTCAAAACCGTAGAACTTACCGAGAGCTTTGTTTTGACTGGTTATGGATCCCGTAACCCTAAATGAGCCAACAGTTATGGCCGTCCAAAGAAACGATATCCGAACGGTGCAACATCTACGGTGCAAGGTGCAACATCCGTCCAAAGTGCCGAAACAGCGCCGTGCGACTTTTAGAAATGGGTGCATGGATTTGAAATGGAACAGTACCATGGTGCACCACTCTCCAGGGATGGTAAATCGAAGACCAGCCACGATGATCCCGTTTTAAAGTAAAAATTCACTTGACGTAAAAAAAGAAGGCTAAAAAACTTCAGAGCCCCGATTGAGGTTCGGATAGCCTTTTTTGGGTATGAAACAATCCATTGATGGCTGAAAGCGGTCAAAGCCTTAGAACTCACCGAGAGCTTCGTTTTGACTTGTTATGGCTCCCGTAACTCTAAACGAGCCAACTGTTATGGCCGTCCGAAGAATCGATATCCGCAGGGTGCAAAATCTGCGGTGCAAGGTACAACATCCGTCCAAAATGCCGAAACAGCGCCGTGCGACTTTTAGAAATGGGTGCATGGTTTTGAAATGGAACAGTACCATGGTGCACCACTCTCGAGGGATGGTAAATCGAAGACCAGCCACGGTGATCTCGTTTTACCGTAAAAATTCACTTGACGTAAAAAAAGAAGGCTAAAAAACTTCAGAGCCCCAATTGAGGTTCGGATAGCCTTTTTTGGGTATGAAACAATCCATTGACGGCTGAAAGCGGTCGAAGCCGTAGAACTCAAAGTCAGCTTCGTTTTGACTGGTTATGGCTCCCGTAACCCTAAACGAGCCAACAGTTATGGCCGTCCAAAGAATTGATATCCGTACGGTGCAACATCTTGGGTGCAAGGTGCAACATTCGTCCAAAGTGCCGAAACAGCGCCGTGCGACTTTTAGAAATGGGTGCATGGATTTGAAACGTAACAGTACCATAGTGCACCACTCTCTAGGGATGGTAAATCGAAGACCAGCCACGGTGATCCCGTTTTAAAGTAAAAATTCACTTGACGTTAAAAAAAAGGCTAAAAAACTTCAGAGCCCCGATTGAGGTTCGGATAGCCTTTTTTGGGTATGAAACAATCCATTGACGGCTGAAAGCGGTCAAATCCTTAGAACTCACCGAGAGCTTCGTGTTGACTGGTTATGGCTCCCGTAAATCTAAACGGGCCAACAGTTATGGCCGTCCGAAGAATCGATATCCGCAGGGTGCAAAATCTACGGTGCAAGGTGCAACATCCGTCAAAAATTCCGAAACAGCGCCGTGCGACTTTTAGAAATGGGTGCATGGTTTTGAAATGGAACAGTACCATAGTGCACCACTCTCGAGGGATGGTAAATGGAAGACCAGCCACGGTGATCCTGTTTTAACATAAAAATTCACTTGACGTAAAAAAAGAAGGGTAAAAAACTTCAGAGCCCCGATTGTGGTTCAGATAGCCTTTTTTGGGTATGAAACAATCCATTGACGGCTGAAAGCGGTCAAAGCCGTAGAACTCACAAAGAGCTTCGTTTTGACTGGTTATGGCTCCCGTAACTCTAAACGAGCCAACAGGTATGGCCGTCCGAAGAATCGATATCCGCAGTGTGCAACATCTGCGGTGCAAGGTGCAACATCCGTCCAAAGTGCCGAAACAACGCCGTGCGACTTTTAGAAATGGGTGCATGGATTTGAAATGGAACAGTACCATGGTGCACCACTCTCCAGGGATGGTAAATCGAAGACCAGCCACGGTGATCCCGTTTTAACGTAAAATTCACTTGACGTAAAAAAAGAAGGCTAAAAAACTATAGAGCCCCGATTGAGGTTCGCATAGCCTTTTTTGGGTATGAAACAATCCATTGATAGCTGAAAGCATTCAAAGCCGTACAACTCCCCAAGAGCTTCGTTTTGACTGGTTATGGCTCCTGTAGCTCTAAACGAGCCAATAGTTATGGCCGTCCGAAGAATCGATATCCGCAGGGTGCAACATCTGCGGTGCAAGGTGCAACATCCGTCCAAAATGCCGAAACAGCGCCATGCGACTTTTAGAAATGGGTGCATGTATTTGAAATGGAACAGTACCATGGTGAACCACTCTCCAAGGATGGTAAATCAAAGACCAGCCACGGTGATCCAGTTTTAACATAAAAATTCACTTGACGTAAAAAAAGAAGGCTGAATAACTTAAGAGCCCCGATTGAGGTTCGGATAGCCTTTTTTGGTATGAAACAGTCCATTGACGGTTGAAAGCGGTCAAAACCGTAGAACTCATAGAGAGCTTCATTTTGAATGGTTATGGCTCCCGTAACTCTAAACGAGTCAATAGTTATGGTCGTTCGAAGAATCGATATCTGAAGGGTGCAACATCTGCGGTGCAAGGTGCAACTTCCGTCCAAAATGCCGAAACAGCGCCGTGGAATTTTAGAAATGGGCACATGGATTTGAAATGGAACAGTACCATGGTGCACCACTCTCCAGGGATGGTAAATCGAAGACCAGCGACGGTCATCCCGGTTTAACATAAAAATTCACTTGACGTAAAAAAAGAGGGATAAAAAACTTCAGAGCCCCGATTGAGATTCGGATAGCCTTTTTTGGGTATGAAACAATCCATTGACGGCTGAAAGCTGTCAAAACCGTAGAACTCACCGAGAGCTTCGTTTTGACTGGTTATGGCTCCCGTAACCCTAAACAAGCCAACAGTTATGACCGTCCGAAGAATCGATATACGCAGGTGTAAAATCTGCGGTGCAAGCTGCAACATCCGTCCAAAATGCCGAAACAGCGCCATGCGACTTTTAGAAATGGGTGCATGGTTTTGAAATGGAACAGTACCATAGTGCACCACTCTCGAAGGATGGTAAATCGAAGACCGGCCATGGTGATCCCGTTTTAACGTAAAAATTCACTTGATGTAAAAAAAGAAGCCTAAAAAATTTCAGAGCCCCGATTGAGGTTCGGATAGCCTTTTTTGGGTATGAAACCATCCATTGACGGCTGAAAGCGGTCAAAGCCTTAGAAATCACCGAGAGCTTCGTTTTGACTATTTACGGCTCCCGTAACTCTAAACGAGCCAACAGTTATGGCTTTCTGAAGAATCGATATCCGCAGGGTGCAACATCTGCGGTGCAAGGTGCAACATCCGTCCAAAATGCCGAAACAGCGCCATGCGACTTTTGGAAATGGGTGCATGAATTTCAAATGGAACAGTACCATGGTGCACCAATCTCGATGGATGGTAAATCGAAGACCAGCCACGGTGATCCCGTTTAAACGTAAAAATTCCCTTGACGTAAAAAAAGAAGGCTAAAAAACTTCAGAGCCCTGATTGAGGTTCGGATAGCCTTTTTTGGGTATGAAACAATCCATTGACAGCTGAAAGCGGTCAAAGCCGTAGAACTCACCGAGAGCTTCCTTATGACTGGTTATGGCTCCCGTAACTCTAAACGAGCCAACAGTTATGGCCGTTCGAAGAATCGATATCCGTAGGGTGCAACATCTGTGGTGCAAGGTGCAACATCCGTCCAAAATGCCGAAACAACGCCGTGTGACTTTTAGAAATGGGTGCATGGAATTGAAATGGAACAGTACCATGGTGCACCACTCTCCAAGGATTGTAAATCGAAGACCAGCGACGGTGATCCCGGTTTAACGTAAAAATTCACTTGACGTAAAAAAAGAGGGATAAAAAACTTCAGAGCCCCGATTGAGGTTCGGATAGCCTTTTTTGGGTATGAAACAATCTATTGACGGCTGAAAGCCGTCAAAACCGTAGGACTCACCGAGAGCTTCGTTTTGACTAGTTATGGCTCCCGTAACCTTAAACGAGCCAACAGTTATGGTCGTCCAAAGAATCGATATCCATACGGTGCAAAATATGCGGTGCAAGGTGAACATCCGTCCAAAGTGCCGAAACAGCGTCGTGCTACTTTTAGAAATGGGTGCATGGATTTGAAATGGAACAATACCATGGTGCACCACTCTCCAGGGATGGTAAATCGAAGACAAGCCACGGTGATCCCGTTTTAAAGTAAAAATTCACTTGACGAAAAAAAAGAAGGCTAAAAAACTTCGGAGCCCCGATTGAGGTTCGGATAGCCTTTTTTGGGTATGAAACAATCCATTGACGGCTGAAAGCAGTCAAAGCCTTAGAACTCACCGAGAGCCTCGTTTTGATTGGTTTTGGCTCCCGTAACTCTAAACGAGCGAACAGTTATGGCCGTCCGAAGAATCGATATCCGCAAGGTGCAAAATCTGCGGTGCAAGGTGCAACATCCGTCCAAAATGCCGAAACAGCGCCGTTCGACTTTTAGAAATGGGTGCATGGTTTTGAAATGGAACAGTACCATGGTGCACCACTCTGGAGGGATGTTAAATCGAAGACCAGCCACGGTGATCTTGTTTTAACATAAAAATTCACTTGACGTAAAAAAAGAAGGCTAAAAAACTTCAGAGCCCCGATTGGGGTACGGATAGCCTTTTTTGGGTATGAAACAATCCATTGACGGTTGAAAGCGGTCAAAGCCGTAGAACTCAAAGAGAGCTTCGTTTTGACTGGTTATGGCTCCCGTAACCCTAAACGAGCCAACAGTTATGGCCGTCCGAAGAATCAATATCTGTATGGTGCAACATCTGCGGTGCAAGGTGCAACATCCGTCCAAACTGCCGAAACAGCGCCGTGCGACTTTTAGAAATGGGTGCATGGATTTGAAATGGAACAGTACCATGGTGCACCACTCTCCAGGGATGGTAAATCGATGACCAGCCACGGTGATCCCGTTTTAAAGTAAAAATTCACTTGACGTAAAAAAAGAAGGCTAAAAAACTTGAGAGCCCTGATTGAGGTTCGAATAGCCTTTTTTGGGTATGAAACAATCCATTGACGGCTGAAAGCAATCAAATCCTTAGAACTCACAGAGAGCTTCGTTTTGACTGGTTATGGCTTCCGTAACTCTAAACGAGCCAACAGTTATGGCCATCCGAAGAATCGATATCCGTAGGGTGCAAAATCTGCGGTGCAAGGTGCAACATCCGTCCAAAATGCCGAAACAGCGCCGTGCGACTTTTAGAAATTGCTGCATGGTTTTGAAATGGAATAGTACCATGGCGCACCAATCTCGAGGGATGGTAAATCGAAGACCAGCCACGGTAATCCCGTTTTAACGTAAAAATTCACTTGATGTAAAAAAAGAAGGCTAAAAAACTTCAGAGCCTCGATTGAGGTTCGGATAGCCTTTTTAGGGTATGAAATAATCCATTGACGGCTGAAAGCGGTCAAAGCCGTAGAACTCAAAGATAACTTCGTTTTGACTGGTTATGACTCCCGTAACCCTAAACGAACCAACAGTTATGGCCGTTCGAAGAATCAATATCCGTACGGTGCAACATCTGCGGTGCAAGGTGCAACATCTGTCCAAAGTGCTGAAATAGCGCCGTGCGACTTTTAGAAATGGCTGCATGGATTTGAAATGGAACAGTACCATGGTGCACCACTCTCGAGGGATGGTAAATCGAAGACCAGCCATGGTGATCCCGTTTTAAAGTAAAAATTCACTTGACGTTAAAAAAGGAGGCTAAAAAACATCAAAGCCCCGATTGAGGTTTGGATATCCTTTTTTGGGTATGAAACGATCCATTGACAGCTGAAAGCGGTCAAAGCCTTAGAACTCATCGAGAGCTTCGTTTTGACTGGTTATGGCTCCCGTAACTCTAAACGGGCCAACAGTTATGGCCGTCCGAAGAATCGATATCCCCAGGGTGCAAAATCTGCGATGCAAGGTGCAACATCCGTCCAAAATTCCAAAACAGCGCCGTGCGACTTTTAGAAATGGGTGTATGGTTTTGAAATGGAACAGTACCATGGTGCACCACTCTCCAGGGATGGTAAATCGAAGACCATCCACGGTGATCACGTTTTAACGTAAAAATTCACTTGACTTAAAAAAAGAAGGCTAAAAAACTTCAGAGCCCCGTTTGAGGTTCAGATAGCCTTTTTTGGGTATGAAACAATTCATTGACGGCTGAAAGCGGTCAAAGCCGTAGAACTCACCGAGAGCTTCATTTTGACTGGTTATGGCTCCCGTAACTCTAAACGAGCCAACAGTTATGACCGTCTGAAGAATCGATATCCGCAGGGTGCAACATCTGCGGTGCAAGGTGCAACATCCATCCAAAATGCCGAAACAGCGCCGTGCGACTTTTAGAAATGGGTGCATGGATTTGAAATGGAACAGTACCATGTTGCACCACTCTCCAAGGATGGTAAATCGAAGACCAGCCACGGTGGATAGCCTTTTCTGAGTATGAAGTAATCCATTGACGGCTGAAAGCTGTCAAACCGTAGAACTCACCGGGAGCTTCGTTTTGATTGGTTATGGCTCCCGTAACCCTAAACGAGCCAACAGTTATGGCCGTCCGAAGAATCGATATCCGTAAGGTGCAACATCTGCGGTGCAAGGTGCAACATCCGTCCAAAGTGCCGAAACAGCGCTGTGCGACTTTTAGAAATGGGTGCATGGATTTGAAATGGAACAGTACCAAGGTGCACCACTCTCCAAGGATGGTAAATCGAAGTCCAGCCACGGTGATCCTGTTTTAACGTAAAAATTCACTTGACGTAAAAAAAGAAGACTAAAAAACTTCAGATCCCCGATTGAGGTTCGGATAGCCTTTTTTGGGTATGAAATAATCCATTGACGGCTGAAAGCTGTCAAAACCGTAGTACTCACCGAGAGCTTCGTTTTGACTGGTTATGGCTCCCGTAACTCTAAACGAGCCAACAGTTATGGCCATCCGAAGAATCGATATCCGTACGGTGCAACATCTGCAGTGCAAGGTGCAACACCCGTCCAAAGGGCCGAAACAGCGCCTTGCGACTTTTAGAAATGGGTGCATGGATTTGAAATGGAACAGTACCATAGTGCACCACTCTCTAGGGATGGTAAATCGAAGACCAACCACGGTGATTTCGTTTAAAGTAAAAATTCACTTAACGTAAAAAAAGAAGGCTAAAAAACTTTAGAGCCCCGATTGAGGTTCGGATAGCCTTTTTTGGTTATGAAACAATCCATTGACGGCTAAAAGTGGTCAAAGCCGTAGAACTACCGAGAGCTTCGTTTTGACTAGTTATGCCTCCCGTAACTCCAAACAAGCCAACAGTTATGGTCGTCCGAAGAATCGATATCCGCAGGGTGCAACATCTGCGGTGCAAGGTGCAACATCCGTGCAAAATGCCGAAACAGCGCCGTGAGACTTTTAGAAATGGGTGCATGGATTTGAAATGGAACAGTACCATGGTGCACCACTCTCCAAGGATGGTAAATCGAAGACCAGCCACGGTGATCCCATTTTAAGGTAAAAATTCACTCGACGTAAAAAAAGAAGGCTAAAAAACTTCAGAGCCCCGATTGAGGTTCGGATAGCCTTTTTTGGGTATGAAACAATCCATTGACGCCTGAAAGTGGTCAAAGACGTAGAACTCACAAAGAGCTTCGTTTTGATTAGTTATGCCTTCTGTAACTCTAAACGAGCCAATAGTTATGGCCGTCCGAAGAATCGATATCCGCAGGGTGCAACATCTGCGGTGCAAGGTGCCACATCCGTCCAAAATGCCGAAACAGCGCCGTGCGACTTTTAGAAATGGATGCATGGATTTGAAATGGAACAGTACCATGGTGCACCACTCTCCAAGGATGGTAAATCGAAGACCAGCCACGGTGATCCCATTTTAAGGTAAAAATTCACTTGACGTAAAAAAAGAAGGCTAAAAATCTTCAGAGCCCCGATTGAGGTTCGGATAGCCTTTTTTGGGTTTGAAACAATCCATTGACGGCTGAAAGCGGTCAAAGCCGTAGAACTCACAGAGAGCTTCGTTTTGATTGGTTATGGCTCCCGTAACTCTAAACGAGCCAACAGTTATGACCGTCTGAAGAATCGATATCCGCAGGGTGCAACATCTACGGTGCAAGGTGCAACATCCGTCCAAAATGCCGAAATAGCGCCGTGCGACTTTTGAAATAGGGGCATGGATTTGAAATGTAACAGTACCATGGTGAACCACTCTCCAAGGATAGTAAATCGAAGACCAGCCACGGTGATCCCATTTTAACGTAAAAATTCACTTGACGTAAAAAAAGAAGGCTAAAAAACTTCAGAGCCCCGATTGAGGTTCGGATAGCCTTTTTTGAGTATGAAATAATCCATTGACGGTTGAAAGCGGTCAAACCGTAGAACTCACCGGGAGCTTTGTTTTGATTTGTTATGGCTCCCGTAACCCTAAACGAGCCAACAGTTATGGCCGTCCGAAGAATCGATATCCGTACGGTGCAACATCTGCGGTGCAAGGTGCAACATCCGTCCAAAGTGCCGAAACAGCGCCGTGTGACTTTTAGAAATGGGTGCATGGATTTGAAATGGAACAGTACCAAGGTGCACCACTCTCCTGGGATGGTAAATCGAAGTCCAGCCACGGTGATCCTGTTTTAACGTAAAAATTCACTTGACGTAAAAAAAGAAGGCTAAAAAACTTTAGAGCCCCGATTGAGGTTCGGATAGCCTTTTTTGGTTATGAAACAATCCATTGACGGCTGAAAGTGGTCAAAGCCGTAGAACTACCGAGAGCTTCGTTTTGACTGGTTATGCCTCCCGTAACTCCAAACGAGCCAACAGTTATGGTCGTCCGAAGAATCGATATCCGCAGGGTGCAACATCTGCGGTGCAAGGTGCAACATCCGTCCAAAATGCCGAAACAGCGCCGTGAGACTTTTAAAAATGGGTGCATGGATTTGAAATGGAACAGTACCATGGTGCACCACTCTCCAAGGATGGTAAATCGAAGACCAGCCACGGTGATCCCATTTTAAGGTAAAAATTCACTTGACGTAAAAAAAGAAGGCTAAAAAACTTCAGAGCCCCGATTGAGGTTCGGATAGCTTTTTTGGGTATGAAACAATCCATTGACGCCTGAAAGTGGTCAAAGACGTAGAACTCACAGAGAGCTTCGTTTTGATTAGTTATGCCTTCTGTAACTCTAAACGAGCCAATAGTTATGGTCGTCCGAAGAATCGATATCCGTAGGGTGCAACATCTGCGGTGCAAGGTGCAACATCCGTCCAAAATGCCGAAACAGCGCCGTGCGACTTTTAGAAATGGGTGCATGGATTTGAAATGGAACATTACCATGGTGCACCACTCTCCAAGGATGGTAAATCGAAGACCAGCCACGGTGATCCCATTTTAAGGTAAAAATTCACTTGACGTAAAAAAAGAAGGCTAAAAATCTTCAGAGCCCCGATTGAGGTTCGGATAGCCTTTTTTGGGTATGAAACAATCCATTGACGGCTGAAAGCGGTCAAAGCCGTAGAACTCACAGAGAGCTTCGTTTTGATTGGTTATGGCTCCCGTAACTCTAAACGAGCCAACAGTTATGACCGTCTGAAGAATCGATATCCGCAGGGTGCAACATCTGCGGTGCAAGGTGCAACATCCGTCCAAAATGCCGAAACAGCGCCGTGCGACTTTTAGAAATGGGGGCATGGATTTGAAATGTAACAGTACCATGGTGAACCACTCTCCAAGGATGGTAAATCGAAGACCAGCCACGGTGATCCCGTTTTAACGTAAAAATTCACTTGACGTAAAAAAAGAAGGCTAAAAAACTTCAGAGCCCCGATTGAGGTTCGTATAGCCTTTTTTGAGTATGAAATAATCCATTGACGGTTGAAAGCGGTCAAACCGTAGAACTCACCGGGAGCTTTGTTTTGATTTGTTATGGCTCCCGTAACCCTAAACGAGCCAACAGTTATGGCCGTCCGAAGAATCGATATCCGTACGGTGCAACATCTGCGGTGCAAGGTGCAACATCCGTCCAAAGTGCCGAAACAGCGCCGTGCGACTTTTAGAAATGGGTGCATGGATTTGAAATGGAACAGTACCAAGGTGCACCACTCTCCTGGGATGGTAAATCGAAGTCCAGCCACGGTGATCCTGTTTTAACGTAAAAATTCACTTGACGTAAAAAAAGAAGACTAAAAAACTTCAGATCCCCGATTGAGGTTCGGATAGCCTTTTTTGGTTATGAAACAATCCATTGATGGCTGAAAGCTGTCAAAGCCGTAGAACTACCGAGAGCTTCGTTTTGACTGGTTATGCCTCCCGTAACTCCAAACGAGCCAACAGTTATGGTCATCCGAAGAATCGATATCCGCAGGGTGCAACATCTGCGGTGCAAGGTGCAACATCCGTCCAAAATGCCGAAACAGCGCCATGAGACTTTTAGAAATGGGTGCATGGATTTGAAATGGAACAGTACCATGGTGCACCACTCTCCAAGGATGGTAAATCGAAGACCAGCCACGGTGATCCCATTTTAAGGTAAAAATTCACTTGACGTAAAAAAAGAAGGCTAAAAAACTTCAGAGCCCCGATTGAGGTTCGGATAGCCTTTTTTGGGTATGAAACAATCCATTGACGCCTGAAAGTGGTCAAAGCCGTAGAACTCACAGAGAGCTTCATTTTGACTAGTTATGCCTCCCGTAACTCTAAACGAGCCAATAGTTATGGCCGTCTGAAGAATCGATATCCGCATGGTGCAACATCTGCGGTGCAAGGTGCAACATCCGTCCAAAGTGCCGAAACAGTGCCGTGCGACTTTTAGAAATGGGTGCATGGATTTGAAATGGAACAGTACCAAGGTGCACCACTCTCCTGGGATGGTAAATCGAAGTCCAGCCACGGTGATCCTGTTTTAACGTAAAAATTCACTTGACGTAAAAAAAGAAGACTAAAAAACTTCAGATCCCCGATTGAGGTTCGGATAGCCTTTTTTGGGTATGAAATAATCCATTGACGGCTGAAAGCTGTCAAAACCATAGTACTCACCGAGAGCTTCATTTTGACTGGTTATGGCTCCCGTAACTCTAAACGAGCCAACAGTTATGGCCATCCGAAGAATCGATATCCGTACGGTGCAAAATCTGCGGTGCAAGGTGCAACATCCGTCCAAAATTCCGAAACAACGCCGTTCGACTTTTAGAAATGGGTGCATGGTTTTGAAATGGAACAGTACCACGGTGCACCACTCTCGAGGGATGGTAAATCGAAGACCAGCCACGGTGATCCTGTTTTAACGTAAAAATTCACTAGATGTAAAAAAGAAGGCTAAAAAACTTCAGAGCCTCGATTGGGGTTCAGATAGCCTATTTTGGGTATGAAACAATCCATTAACGGCTGAAAGCGGTCAAAGCCGTAGAACTCAAAGATAGCTTCGTTTTGACTGGTTATGGCTCCCGTAATCCTAAACGAGCAAACAATTATGGCCGTCCGAAGAATCGATATCCGTACGGTGCAACATCTGCGGTGCAAGGTGCAACATCCGTCCAAACTGTCGAAACAGCGCCGTGCGACTTTTAGAAATGGGTGCATGGATTTGAAATGGAACAGTACCATGGTGCACCACTCTCAAGGGATGGTAAATCGATGACCAGCCACGGTGATCCCGTTTTAAAGTAAAAATTAACTTGACGTAAAAAAAGTAGGCTAAAAAACTTCAGAGCCACAATTGAGGTTCGAATAGCTTTTTTTGGGTATGAAACAATCCATTGACGGCTGAAAGCGGTCAAATCCTTAGAACTCACAGAGAGCTTCGTTTTGACTGGTTATGGCTCCCGTAACTCTAAACGAGCCAACAATTATGGCCGTCCGAAGAATCGATATCCGTAGGGTGCAAAATCTGCTGTGCAAGGTGCAACATCCATCCAAAATGCCGAAACAGCGCCGTGCGACTTTTAGAAATTGCTGCATGTTTTTGAAATGGAATAGTACCATGGCGCACCAATCTCGAGGGATGGTAAATCGAAGACCAGCAACGATAATCCCGTTTTAACGTAAAAATTCACTTGATGTAAAAAAAAAAGGCTAAAAAACCTCAGAGCCCCGATTGAGGTTCGGATAGCCTTTTTAGGGTATGAAATAATCCATTGAAGGCTGAAAGCGGTCAAAGCCGTAGAACTCAAAGATAGCTTCGTTTTGACTGGTTATGACTCCCGTAACCCTAAACGAACCAATTGTTATGGTCGTTCGAAGAATCGATATCCGTACGGTGCAACATCTGCGGTGCAAGGTGCAACATCTGTCCAAAGTGCCGAAACAGCGCCGTGCGACTTTTAGAAATGGCTGCACGGATTTGAAATGGAACAGTACCATGGTGCACCACTCTCGAGGGATGGTAAATCGAAGACCAGCCATGGTGATCCCGTTTTAAAGTAAAAATTCACTTGACGTTAAAAAAGAAGGCTAAAAAACTTCAGAGCCCTGATTGAGGTTCGGATATCCTTTTTTGGGTATGAAATGATCCATTGACAGATGAATGCGGTCAAAGCCTTAGAACTCACCGAGTGCTTCGTTTTGACTAGTTATGGCTCCCGTAACTCTAAACGGACCAACAGTTATGGCCGTCCGAAGAATCGATATCCCCAGGGTGCAAAATCTGCGATGCAAGGTGCAACATCCGTCCAAAATTCCGAAACAGCGCCGTGCGACTTTTAGAAATGGGTGCATGGTTTTGAAATGGAACAATACCATGGTGCACCACTCTCGAGGGATGGTAAATCGAAGACCATCTACGGTGATCACGTTTTAAGGTAAAAATTCACTTGACGTAAAAAAAGAAGGCTAAAAAACTTCAGAGCCCCGATTGAGGTTCAGATAGCCTTTTTTGGGTATGAAACAATCCATTGACGGCTGAAAGCGGTCAAAGCCGTATAACTCACCGAGAGCTTCATTTTGACTTGTTATGGCTCCCGAAACTCTAAACGAGCCAACAGTTATGACCGTCCGAAGAATCGATATCCGTAGGGTGCAAGGTGCAACATCCGTCCAAAATGCCGAAACAGTGCCGTGCGACTTTTAGAAATGGGTGCATGGGTTTGAAATGGAACCGTACCATTGTGCACCACTCTCCAAGGATGGTAAATCGAAGACTAGCCACGGTTTTAACATATAAATTCACTTGACGTAAAAAAAGAAGGCTAAAATACTTCAGAGCCCCGATTGAGGTTCGGATAGCCTTTTTTGAGTATGAAATAATCCATTGACGGCTGAAATCTGTCAAACCGTGGAACTCACCGGGAGCTTCGTTTTGATTGATTATGGCTCCCGTAACCCTAAACGAGCCAACAGTTATGGCCGTCCGAAGAATCAATATCCGTACGGTGCAACATCTGCGGTGCAAGGTGCAACATCCATCCAAAGTGCCGAAACAGCGCCGTGCGACTTTTAGAAATAGGTGCATGGATTTGAAATGGAACAATACCAAGGTGCACCACTCTCCAGGGATGGTAAATCGAAGTCCAGCCACGGTGATCCTGTTTTAACGTAAAAATTCACTTGACGTAAAAAAAGAAGTTTAAAAAACTTCAGAGCCCCGATTGAGGTTCAGATAGCCTTTTTTTGGTATGAAACAATCCATTGACGGCTGAAAGCTGTCAAAACCGTAGAACTCACCGAGAGCTTCGTTTTGACTGGTTATGGCTCCCGTAACACTAAACGAGCCAACAGTTATGGTCGTCCGAAGAATCGATATCCGTATGGTGCAACATCTGCGGTACAAGGTGCAACATCCGTCCAAAGTGCCAAAATAGCGCCGTGCGACTTTTAGAAATGGGTGCATGGATTTTAAATGGAAAGTACCATGGTGCATCACTCTTTAGGGATGGTAAATCGAAGACCAGCCACGGTGATCCCGTTTTAAAGTAAAAATTCACTTGACGTGAAAAAAAAGGCTAAAAAACTTCAGAGCCCCGATTGAGGTTCGGATAGCCATTTTTGGGTATGAAACAATCCATTGACGGCTGAAAGCGGTTAAAGACTTAGAACTCACCGAGAGCTTCGTTTTGACTATTTATGGCTCCCGTAACTCTAAACGAGCCAACAGTTATGACCGTCCGAAGAATCGATATCCGCAGGGTGCAACATCTGCGGTACAAGGTGCAACATCCATCCAAAATGCCGAAACAGCGCCGTGCGACTTTTAGAAATGGGTGCATGGATTTGAAATGGAACAGTACCATGGTGCACCACTCTCCAAGGATGGTAAATCGAAGACCAGCCACGGTGATCTCGTTTTAACGTAAAAATTCACTTGACGTAAAAAAAGAAGGCTAAAAAACTTCAAAGCCCCGATTGAGGTTCAGATAGCCTTTTTTGAGTATGAAATAATCCATTGACGGCCGAAAGCAGTCAAACCGTAGAACTCACCGGGAGCTTCGTTTTGACTGGTTATGGCTCCCGTAACCCTAAACGAGCCAACAGTAATATCCGTCCGAAGAATCGATATCCGTACGGTGCAACATCTGCGGTGCAAGGTGCAACATCCATCCAAACTGCCGAAACAGCGCCGTGCGACTTTTAGAAATGGGTGCATGGATTTGAAATGGAAAAGTACCATGGTGCACCACTCTCCAGGGATGGTAAATCGAAGACCAGCCACGGTGATCCCGTTTTAAAGTAAAAATTCACTTGACGTAAAAAAAGAAGGCTAAAACACTTCAGAACCCCGATTGAGGTTCGGATAGCCTTTTTTGAGTATGAAACAATCCATTGACGGCTAAAAGCCGTCAAAGCCGTAGAGCTCACCGAGATCTTTGTTTTGACTGGTTATGGCTCCCATAACTCTAAACGAGCCAACAGTTATAGCCGTCCGAAGAATCGATATCCGTACGGTGCAACATCTGCGGTGCAAGGTGCAACATCCGTCCAAATTGCCGAAACAGCGCCGTGCGACTTTTAGAAATGGGTGCATCGTTTTGAAATGGAACAGTATCATGGTGCACCACTCTCGAGGGATGGTTAATCAAGACCAGCCAAAGTGATCCCGTTTTAACGTAAAAATTTACTTGACGTAAAATAAGAAGGCTAGAAAACTTCAGAGCCCCGATTGAGGTTCGGATAGCCTTTTTTGGGTATGAAATAATCCATTGACGTCTGAAAGCGGTCAAAGTCGTAGAACTCACAGAGAGCTTCATTTTCAATGGTTGTGGCTCCCGTAACTCGAAACGAGCCAACAGTTATGGCCGTCCGAAGAATCGATATCCGATGGGTGCAACATCTGCGGTGCAAGGTGCTACTTCCATCCAAAATGCCGAAACAGCACCGTGCGACTTTTAGAAATGGGTGCATGGATTTTAAATGGAACAATACCAAGGTGCACCACTCTCCAGCGATGGTAAATCGAAGTCCAGCCACGGTGATCCTTTTTTAACGTAAAAATTCACTTGACGTAAAAAAAGAAGGCTAAAAAACTTCAGAGCCCCGATTGAGGTTCGGATATCCTTTTTTGGGTATGAAACAATCCATTGACGGCTGAAAGCGGTCAAAACAAGCCGTAGAACTCAGCGAGAGCTTCGTTTTGACTGGTTATGACTCCCGTAACTCTAAACGAGCCAACAGTTATGGCCGTCCGAAGAATCGATATCTGTATGGTGCAACATCTGCGGTGCAAGGTGCAACACCCGTCCAAAGGGCCGAAACAGGCGTCGTGCTACTTTTAGAAATGGGTGCATGGATTTGAAATGGAAAAGTACCATTGTGCACCACTCTCGAGGGATGGTAAATCGAAGACCAGCCACGGTGATTTCTTTTAAAGTAAAAATTCACTTGACGTAAAAAAAGAAGGCTAAAAACCTTCAGAGTCCCGATTGAGGTTCGGATAGCCTTTTTTGGTTATGAAACAATCCATTGACGGCTGAAAGCGGTCAAAGCCGTAGAACTACCGAGAGCTTCATTTTGACTAGTTATGCCTCCCGTAACTCTAAACGAGCCAACAGTTATGGCCGTCCGAAAAATCGATATCCGCAAGGTGCAACATCTGCGGTGCAAGGTGCAACATCCGTCCAAAATGCGGAAAAAGCGCCGTGCGACTTTTAGAAATGGGTGCATGGATTTGAAATGGAACAGTACCATGGTGCACCACTCTCCAAGGATGGTAATCGAAGACCAGCCACGGTGATCCCATTTTAAGGTAAAAATTCACTTGACGTAAAAAAAGAAGGTTAAAAAACTTCAAAGCCCCGATTGAGGTTCGGATATCCTTTTTTTGGTATGAAACAATCCATTGACGGCTGAAAGCTGTCAAAACCGTAGAACTCACCGAGAGCTTCGTTTTGACTGGTTATGGCTCCCGTAACCCTAAACGAGCCAACAGTTATGGTCGTCCGAAGAATCGATATCCGTACGGTGCAACATCTGCGGTACAAGGTGCAACATCTGTCCAAAGTGCCAAAATAGCGCCGTGCGACTTTTAGAAATGGGTGCATGGATTTTAAATGGAAAGTACCATGGTGCACCACTCTTTAGGGATGGTAAATCGAAGACCAGCCACGGTGATCCCGTTTTAAAGTAAAAATTCACTTGACGTGAAAAAAAAGGTTAAAAAACTTCTGAGCCGCGATTGAGGTTCGGATAGCCTTTTTTGGGTATGAAACAATCCATTGACGGCTGAAAGCGGTCAAAGCCTTAGAACTCACCGAGAGCTTCGTTTTGACTATTTATGGCTCCCGTAACTCTAAACGAGCCAACAGTTATGACCGTCCGAAGAATCGATATACGCAGGGTGCAACATCTGCGGTGCAAGGTGCAACATCCGTCCAAAATGCCGAAACAGCACCGTGCGACTTTTAGAAATGGGTGCATGGATTTGAAATGGAACAGTACCATGGTGCACCACTCTCCAAGGATGGTAAATCGAAGACCAGCCACGGTGATCTCGTTTTAACGTAAAAATTCACTTGACGTAAAACAAGAAGGCTAAAAAACTTCAGAGCCCCGATTGAGGTTCAGATAGCCTTTTTTGAGTATGAAATAATCCATTGACGGCCGAAAGCGGTCAAACCGTAGAACTCGCCGGGAGCTTCGTTTTGACTGGTTATGGCTCCCGTAACCCTAAACGAGCCAACAGTAATATCCGTCCGAAGAATCGATATCTGAACGGTGCAACATCTGCGGTGCACGGTGCAACATCCATCCAAAGTGTCGAAACAGCGCCGTGCGACTTTTAGAAATGGGTGCATGGATTTGAAATGGAAAAGTACCATGGTGCACCACTCTCCAGGGATGGTAAATCGAAGACCAGCCACGGTGATCCCGTTTTAAAGTAAAAATTCACTTGACGTAAAAAAAGAAGGCTAAAACACTTTAGAGCCCCGATTGAGGTTCGGATAGCCTTTTTTGAGTATGAAACAATCCATTGACGGCTAAAAGCCGTCAAAGCCGTAGAGCTCACCGAGATCTTTGTTTTGACTGGTTATGGCTCCCATAACTCTAAACGAGCCAACAGTTATAGCCGTCCGAAGAATCGATATCCGTACGGTGCAACATCTGCGGTGCAAGGTCCAACATCCGTCCAAAATGTCGAAACAGCGCCGTGCGACTTTTAGAAATGGGTGCATCGTTTTGAAATGGAACAGTACCATGGTGCACCACTCTCGAGGGATGGTAAATCGAAGACCAGCCACACTGATCCCGTTTTAACGTAAAAATTTACTTGACATAAAATAAGAAGGCTAAAAAACTTCAGAGCCCCGATTGAGGTTCGGATGGCCTTTTTTGGGTATGAAACAATCCATTGACGTCTGAAAGCGGTCAAAGTCGTAGAACTCACAGAGAGCTTCATTTTGAATGGTTGTGGCTCCCGTAACTCGAAACGAGCCAACAGTTATGGCCGTCCGAAGAATCGATATCCGTTGGGTGCAACATCTGCGGTGCAAGGTGCTACTTCCATCCAAAATGCCGAAACAGCACCGTGCGACTTTTAGAAATGGGTGCATGGATTTGAAATGGAATAGTACCATGGTGCACCAATCTCGAGGGATGGTAAATCGAAGACCAGCTATGGTGATCCCGTTTTAATGTAAAAATTCACTTAACGTAAAAAAAGAAGGCTAAAAAATGATTTGGCCTTCCAAGGGCTTCTCAGTCGCCTCCTGTTATCAACACCTAATTCACCCCGGACGTCTTTTCTCCTTTCCAAGGATTTGGCATTGCAACCTTCCACCCCGCATAGCTTTTTTCCAACGGTGCCTAATTTATGGAAGAATTAATACCAAGGATAGACTCAACAGACTCAACATCCCCATTGACCCGTGCTGTGTCCTATGTTCAACACACGATGAATCAGTAACTCACCTTTTCTTCGAATGTGACTTCTCCTACTCAATTTGGGCTGCAACTAGTGCACATCTTTTGGGATTTATACCCAGCGTGACCTCCTTTTTTGAATATTGGCAATATAATCAGCAGAATGCGCTGATAGACACCTTCATATCAATCTTTAGTTGGTGCATTTGGAAAGAAAGGAATGCACACGTGTTTGGGAAACCAGCACGTCATTTTGGTGGAACCTGTAGAAGCATCACTTACTTTTTCTCCTCTCTAGCAGGTCAAACATCCTCTGCGCCGTTCCGTCTGAGTCTCCCGCCTTGCAGCGTCCATCCAGCTGAATCTCAAGGTAGTACTAATGCATCTCCAGAAAGGTAGTTATAATCTAGCGTGGGCAGCACTAGTTAGCATGCAATGGACTATGATACTCTAGCACGTTAATTGTATTTTGTTGCTTCGTACCTATTTTTTTTGGCCATCGATCGGGCTTGTCGATCGACCTCTTACTTACTTTATAATATAACTATTTAACCGGCTGTGTAGTTTCACGCTACACACCCGTCTCTCTCAAAAAAGAAGGCTAAAAAACTTCAGAGCCCCGATTAAGGTTCAGATAGCCTTTTTTGGGTATGAAACAATTGATTGATTGCTGAAAGTGGTCAAAACCGTAGAACTCACTGAGAGATTCGTTTTGACTGGTTATGGCTCCCGTAACCCTAAACGAGCCAACCGTTATGGCCGTCCGAAGAATCGATATTCGTACGGTGCAACATCTACGGTGCAAGGTGAAACATCCGTCCAAAGTGCCGAAACAGCGCCGTGCGACTTTTAGAAATGGGTGCATGGATTTGAAATGGAACAGTACCATTGTGCACTACTCTCTAGGGATGGTAAATCGAAGAGCAGCCACGGTGATCCCGTTTTAAAGTAAAAATTCACTTGACGTAAAAAAAGAAGGCTAAAAAACTTTAGAGCTCCGATTGAGGTACGGATAGACTTTTTTGGGTATGAAACATTCCATTGACGGCTAAAAGCTGTCAAAACCGTAGAAATCACCGAGAGCTTCATTTTGACTGGTTATGGCTCCCGTAACCCTAAATGAGCCTACAGTTATGACCGTCCGAAGAATCGATATCCGTACGGTGCAATATCTGCGGTGCAAGGTGCAACATCCGTCCAAAGTGCCGACACAGCGTCGTGCGACTTTTAGAAATGGGTGCATGGATTTGAAATGGAACATTACCATGGTGCACCACTCTCTAGGGATGGTAAATGGAAGACCAGCCACGGTGATCCCGTTTTAAAGTAAAAATTCACTTGACGTAAAAAAAGAAGGCTAAAAAACTTCAGAGCCCCGATTGAGGTTCAGATAGCCTTTTTAGGGTATGAAACAATCCATTGATGGCTGAAAGCAGTCAAAGACTTAGAACTCACCGAGAGCTTCGTTTTGACTGTTTATGGCTCCCGTAACGCTAAACGGGCCAATAGTTATGGCCGTCGGAAGAATCGATATCCGCAGGGTGCAAAATCTGCGGTGCAAGGTGCAACATCCGTCCAAAATGCCGAAACAGCACCGTGCGACTTTTAGAAATGGGTGCATGGTTTTGAAATGGAATAGTACCATGGTGCACCACTCTCGAGGGATGGTAAATCGAAGACCAGCCATGGTGATCCCGTTTTAACGTAAAAATTCACTTGACGTAAAAAAAGAAGGCTAAAAAACTTCAGAGCCCCAATTGAGGTTCGGATAGCCTTTTTTGGGTATGAAAGAATCCATTGACGGCTGAAAGTGGTCAAAGCCGTAGAACTCAAAGAAGCTTTGTTTTGACTGGTTATGGCTCCCGTAACCCTAAACGAGCCAACAATTATGGCCGTCCGAAGAATCGATATCCGTATGGTGCAACATCTGCGGTGCACGGTGCAACATCTGTCCAAAGTGCCGAAACAGAGCCGTGCGACTTTTAGAAATGGGTGCATGGATTTGAAATGGAATAGTACCATGGTGCACCACTCTCGAGGGATGGTAAATCGAAGACCAGCCAGGGTGATCCCGTTTTAAAGTAAAAATTCACTTGACGTAAAAAAAGAAGGCTAAAAAACTTCAGAGCCCCGATTGAGGTTCGGATAGCCTTTTTTGGGTATGAAATAATCCATTGACAGCTGAAACCAATCAAAGCCTTAGAACTCACGGAGAGCTTAGTTTTGACTGGTTATGGCTCCCGTAACTCTAAACGAGCCAACAGTTTTGGCCGTCCGAAGAATCGATATCCGCAGGGTGCAAAATCTGCGGTGCAAGGTGCAATATCCGTCCAAAATGCCGAAACAGCGCCGTGAGACATTTAGAAATGGGTGCATGGTTTTGAAATGGAACAATACCATGTTGCAACACTCTCGAGGGATTGTAAATCGAAGACCAGCCACGGTGGTTCTGTTTTAACGTAAAAATTCACTTAACATAAAAAAAGAAGGCTAAAATACTTCAAAGCCCCGATGGAGGTTCGGATAGCCTTTTTTGGGTATGAAACAATCCATTGACGGCTGACAGCGTTCAACCCGTAGAACTCACAGAGAGCTTCGTTTTGACTAGTTATTGCTCCTGTAACTCTAAACGAGCCAACAGTTATGGCCGTCCGAAGAATCGATATCCGTAGGGTGCAACATCTACGGTGCAAGGTGCAACATCCATCCAAAATGCCGAAACAACGCCGTGTGACTTTTTGAATGGGTGCATGGATTTGAAATGGAACAGTACCATGGTGCACCAATCTCGAGGGATGGTAATCCCGTTTTAACGTAAAAATTCACTGACGTAAAAAAAGAAGGCTAAAAACTTCAGAGCCGTGATTGAGGTTCGGATATCCATTTTTGGGTATGAAACAATCCATTGACGGTTGAAAGCGGTCAAAGCCGTAGAACTCACCGAGAGCTTCGTTTTGACTGGTTATGGCTCCCGTAACTCTAAACGAGCCAACAGTTATGTCCGTCCGAAGAATCGATATCCGCAGGGTGCAACATCTGCGGTGCAAGGTGCAACATCCGTCCAAAATGCACTTGACGTAAATAAAACTTCAGAGCCCCGATTGAGGTTCGGATAGCCTTTTTTGGGTATGAAACAATCCATTAACGGCTGACAGACGTCAAAACCGTAGAACTCACCGAGAGCTTCGTTTTGACTGGTTATGGCTCCCGTAACCCTAAACGAGCCAACAGTAATGGCCATCCGAAGAATCGTTATTCGTACGGTGCAACATCTGCGGTGCAAGGTGAAACATCCGTCCAAAGTGCCGAAACAGCGCCGTGCGACTTTTAGAAATGGGTGCATGGATTTGAAATGGAACAGTACCATTGTGCACCACTCTCTAGGGATGGTAAATCGAAGACCAGCCACGGTGATCCCGTTTTAAAGTAATAATTCACTTGACGTAAAAAAAGAAGGCTAAAAAACTTCAGAGCCCCGATTGAGGTTCGGATAGCCTTTTTTGGGTATGAAACAATCCATTGACGGCTGAAAGCGGTCAAAACCGTAGAACTCATCGAGAGCTTCGATTTGACTGGTTATGGCTCCCGTAACCCTAAACGAGCCAACAGTTTTGGCCGTCCGAAGAATCAATATCCGCAGGGTGCAAAATCTGTGATGCAAGGTGCAACATTTGTCCAAAATGCCGAAACAGCGCCGTGCGACTTTTTGAAATGGTGCATGGTTTTGAAATGGAATAGTACCATGGTGCACCACTCTTGAGGGATGGTAAATCAAAGAACAGCCACGGTGATCCCGTTTTAAAGTAAAAATTCACTTGACGTAAAAAAAGAAGGCTAAAAAACTTCAGAGCCCCGATTGAGGTTCGAATAGCCTTTTTTGGGTATGAAACAATCCATTGACGGCTGAAAGCGGTTAAAGCCGTAGAACTCACAGAGAGCTTTGTTTTGACTGGTTATGGCTCCCGTAACTCTAAACGTGCCAACAGTTATGGCCGTCCGAAGAATCGATATCCGTAGGGTGCAATATCTACGGTGCAAGGTGCTACATTCGTCCAAAATGCCAAAACAGCGACGTGCGACTTTTAGAAATGGGTGCATGGATTTGAAATGGAACAGTACCATGGTGCACCACTCTCCAGGGATGGTAAATCGAAGACCAGCCACGGTGATCCCGTTTTAACGTAAAGATTCACTTGACGTAATAAAAGAAGGTTAAAAAACTTTAGAGCCCCAATTGAGGCGGATAGCCTTTTTTGGGTATGAAATAATCCATTTACAGCTGAAAGCGGTCAAAGCCGTAGAACTAACCGAGAGCTTCGTTTTGACTGGTTATGGCTCCCATAACCCTAAACGAGGCAACATTTATGGCTGTCCGAAGAATCGATATCCGTACGGTGCAACATCTGCGGTGCAAGGTGCAACATCCGTCCAAAATGCCGAAACAGCGCCGTGAGACTTTTAGAAATGGGTGCATGGATTTGAAATGGAACAGTACCATGGTGCACCAATCTCGAGGGATGGTAAATCGAAGACCAGCCACGATGATCCCATTTTAACGTAAAAATTCACTTGACGTAAAAAAAGAAGGCTAAAAAACTTCAGAGCCCCGATTGAGGTTCGGATAGCCCTTTTTGAGTATGAATCAATCCATTGACGGCTGAAAGCGGTCAAAGCCGTAGAACTCACCGAGAGCTTCATTTTGACTGGTTATGGCTCCCGTAACTCTAAACGAGCCAACAGTTATGGCCGTCCGAAGAATCGATATCCGCAGGATGGAACATCTGCGGTGCAAGGTGCAACATCCGTCCAAAATGCCCAAACAGCGTCGTGCGACTTTTAGAAATGGGTGCGTGGATTTGAAATGGAACAGTACCATGGTGCACCACTCTCCAAGGATGGTAAATTGAAGACCAGCCATGGTGATCCTGTTTTAAAGTAAAAATTCACTTGATGTAAAAAAAGAAGGCTAAAATATTTCAGAGCCTAGATTAAGGTTTGGATAGCCTTCTTTGGGTATGAAACAATCCATTGACGGCTGAAAGCCGTCAAAGCCGTAGAACTCACAGAGAGCTTCGTTTTGACTGTTATGGATCATGTAACTTTAAACGAGCCAACAGTTATGGCCGTCCGAAGAATCGATATTCGTACGGTGCAACATCTGCGGTGCAAGGTGCAACATCCGTCCAAAATGCCGAATTAGGGCCGTGCGACTTTTAGAAATGGGTGCAGGGATTTGAAATGGAACAGTACCATGGTGCACAACTCTTCAGGGATGGTAAATCGAAGACCAGCCACGGTGATCCCGTTTTAACGTAAAAATTCACTTGACGTAAATAAGAAGGCTAAAAAACTTCAGAGCCCCGATTGAGGTTCGGATAGACTTTTTTGGATATGAAACAACACATTGACGGCTGAAAGCCGTCAAAACCGTAGAATTCACCGAGAGCTTCGGTTTGACTGGTTATGGCTCCCGTAACCCTAAACGAGCCAACAGTTATGGCCGTCCGAAGAATCGATATTCGTACGGTGCAACATCTGCGGTGCAAGGTGAAACATCCGTCCAAAGTGTCGAAACAGCGCCGTGCGACTTTTAGAAATGGGTGCATGGTTTTGAAATGGAATAGTACCATGGTGCACCACTCTCTAGGGATGGTAAATCGAAGATCAGCCACGGTGATCCCGTTTTAACGTAAAAATTCACTTGACGTAAAAAAAGAAGGCTAAAAAACTTCAGAGCCCCGATTGAGGTTCGAATAGCCTTTTTTGGGTATGAAACAATCCATTGACGGCTGAAAGCGGTTAAAGCCGTAGAACTCACAGAGAGCTTTGTTTTGACTGGTTATGGCTCCCGTAACTCTAAACGAGCCAACAGTTATGGCCGTCCGAAGAATCGATATCCGTAGGGTGCAACATCTACGGTGCAAGCTGCTACATCCGTCCAAAATGCCGAAACAGCGCCGTGCGACTTTTAGAAATGGGTGCATGGATTTGAAACGGAACGGTACCATGGTGCACCACTCTCCAGGGATGGTAAATAGAAGACCAGCCACGGTGATCCCGTTTTAACGTAAAGATTCACTTGACGTAATAAAAGAAGGCTAAAAAACTTTAGAGCCCCGATTGAGGCGGATAGCCTTTTTTGGGTATGAAACAATCCATTGACAGCTGAAAGCGGTCAAAGCCGTAGAACTCACCGAGAGCTTCGTTTTGACTGGTTATGGCTCCCGTAACCCTAAACGAGCCAACATTTATGGTTGTCCGAAGAATCGATATCCGTACGGTGCAACATCTGCGGTGCAAGGTGCAACATCCGTCCAAAATGCTGAAACAGCGCCGTGAGACTTTTAGAAATGGGTGCATGGATTTGAAATGGAAAAGTACCATGGTGCACCAATCTCGAGGGACGGTAAATCGAAGACCAGCCACGGTGATCCCGTTTTAACGTAAAAATCACTTGACGTAAAAAAAGAAGGCTAAAAACCTTCAGAGCCCTGATTGTGGTTCGGATAGCCTTTTTTGGGTATGAAACAATCCATTGACGGCTGAAAGCGGTCAAAACTGTAGAACTCACCGAGAGCTTCGTTTTGACTGGTTATGGCTCTCGTAACTCTAAACGAGCCAACAGTTATGGCCGTCCGAAGAATCAATATCCGTAGGGTGCAAAATCTGCGATGCAAGGTGCAACATTTGTCCAAAATGCAGACACAGCGCCGTGCGACTTTTAGAAATGGGTGCATGGTTTTGAAATGTAATAGTACCATGGTGCACCACTCTTGAGGGATGGTAAATCAAAGACCAGCCACGATGATCCCGTTTTAACGTAAAAATTCACTTGACGTAAAAAAGAAGGCTAAAAAACATCAGAGCCCCGATTGAGGTTCGAATAGCCTTTTTTGGGTTTGAATCAATCCATTGACGGTTGAAAGCGGTTAAAGCAGTAGAACTCACAGAGAGCTTTGTTTTGACTAGTTATTGCTCCCGTAACTCTAAACGAGCCAACTGTTATGGCCGTCCGAAGAATCGATATCCGCAGGGTGCAACATCTACGGTGCAAGGTGCTACATCCGTCAAAAATGCCGAAACAGCGCCGTGCGACTTTTAGAAATGGGTGCAAGGATTTGAAATGGAACAGTACCATGGTGCACCACTCTCCAGGGATGGTAAATCGAAGACCAGCCACGGTGATCCCGTTTTAACGTAAAGATTCACTTGACGTAATAAAAGAAGGTTAAAAAACTTTAGAGCCCCGATTGAGGCGGATAGCCTTTTTTGGGTATGAAACAATCCATTAACGGCTGAAAGCGGTCAAAGCTGTAGAACTCACCGAGAGCTTCGTTTTGACTGGTTATGGCTCCCATAATCCTAAACGAGCCAACATTTATGGTTGTCCGAAGAATCGATATCCGTACGGTGCAACATCTGCGGTGCAAGGTGCAACATCCGCGGTGCAAGGTGCAACATATGTCTAAAATGCCGAAACAGCGCCGTGAGACTTTTAGAAATGGGTGCATGGATTTGAAATGGAACAGTACCATGGTGCACCAATCTCGAGCGATGGTAAATCCAAGACCAGCCACAGTGATCCCGTTTTAACGTAAAAATTCACATGACGTAAAAAAAGAAGGCTAAAAAACTTCAGAGCCCCGATTGAGGTTCAGATAGCCCTTGTTGAGTATGAATCTATCCATTGATGGCTGAAATCGATCAAAGCCGTAGAACTCACCGAGAGCTTCATTTTGACTGGTTATGGCTCCCGTAACTCTAAACGAGCCAACAGTTATGGCCGTCCGAAGAATCGATATCCGCAGGGTGCAACATCTGCGGAGCAAGGTGCAACATCCGTCCAAAATGCCGAAACAGCACCGTGCGACATTTAGAAATGGGTGCATGGATTTGAAATAGAATAGTACCGTGGTAAATTGAAGACCAGCCACGGTGATCCCGTTTTAAAGTAAAAATTCACTTGACGTAAAAAATGAGGGCTAAAAAACTTCAGAGCCCAAATTGAGGTTCGGATAGCCTTTTTTGGGTATGAAATAATCCATTGACGGCTGAAAGCCGTCAAAGCCGTAGAACTCACCGACAGCTTCGTTTTGACTGGTTATGGCTCCCGTAACTCTAAACGAGCCAACAGTTATGGCCGTCCGAAGAATCGATATCCGTACTGTGCAACATCTGCGGTGCAAGGTGCAACATCCGTCCAAAATGCCGAATTAGTGCCGTGCGACTTTTAGAAATGGGTGAATGGATTTGAAATGGAACAGTACCATGGTGCACCACTCTCCAAGGATGGTAAATCGAAGACCAGCCACAGTGATCCCATTTTAACATAAAAATTCACTTGACGTAAAAATAGAACGCTAAAAAACTTCAAAGCCCCGATTGAGGTTCGGATAGCCTTTTTTGGGTATGAAACAATCCATTGACGGCTGAAAGCCATCAAAACCGTAGAACTCACCGAGAGCTTCGGTTTGACTGGTTATGGCTCCCGTAACTCTAAACGAGCCAACAGTTATGGCCGTTCGAAGAATCGATATTCGTACGGTGCAACATCTGCGGTGCAAGGTGAAACATCCGTCCAAAGTGTCGAAACAGCGCCGTGCGACTTTTAGAAATGGGTGCTTGGTTTTGAAATGGAATAGTACCATGGTGCACCACTCTCGAGGGATGGTAAATCGAAGACTAGCCACAGTGATCCCGTTTTAATGTAAAAATTCACTTGACGTAATAAAAGAAGGCTAAAAACTTCAGAGCCCCGATTGAGGTTCGAATAGCCTTTTTTGCGTATGAAACAATCCATTGACGGCTGAAAGCGGTCAAAGCCGTAGAACTCACCGAGAGCTTCGTTTTGACTGGTTATGGCTTCCGTAACTCTAAACGAGCCAACAGTTATGGCCATCCGAAGAATCTATATCCGTACGGTGCAACATCTGCGGTGCAAGTTGCAACATCCGTCCAAAATGCCGAAACAGCGCCGTGAGACTTTTAGAAATGGGTGCATGGATTTGAAATGGAAAAGTACCATGGTGCACCAATCTCGAGGGACGGTAAATCGAAGACCAGCCACGGTGATCCCGTTTTAACGTAAAAATTCACTTGACGTAAAAAAAGAAGGCTAAAAACCTTCAGAGCCCCAATTGAGGTTCGGATAGGCTTTTTTGGGTATGAAACAATCCATTGATGGCTGAAAGCAGTAAAAACTGTAGAACTCACCGAGAGCTTCGTTTTGACTGGTTATGGCTCCCGTAACTCTAAACGAGCCAACAGTTATGGCCGTCCGAAGAATCAATATCCATAGGGTGCAAAATCTGCGATGCAAGGTGCAACATTTGTCCAAAATGCCGAAACAGCGCCGTGCGACTTTTAGTAATGGGTGCATGGTTTTGAAATGGAATAGTACCATGGTGCACCACTCTTGAGGGATGGTAAATCGAAGACCAGCCACGATGATCCCGTTTTAACGTAAAAATTCACTTGACGTAAAAAAAGAAGGCTAAAAAACATCAGAGCTCCGATTGAGGTTCGAATAGCCTTTTTTGGGTATGAATCAATCCATTGACGGCTGAAAGCGGTTAAAGTCGTAGAACTCACAGAGAGCTTTGTTTTGACTGGTTATGACTCCCGTAACTCTAAACGAGCCAACTGTTATGGCCGTCCGAAGAATCGATATCCGCAGGGTGCAACATCTACGGTGCAAGGTGCTACATCCGTCCAAAATGCCGAAACAGCGCCGTGCGACTTTTAGAAATGGGTGCATGGATTTGAAATGGAACAGTACCATGGTACCCCACTCTCCAGGGATGGTAAATCGAAGACCAGCCACGGTGATCCCGTTTTAACGTAAAGATTCATTTGACGTAATAAAAGAAGGTTAAAAAACTTTAGAGCCCCGATTGAGGCAGATAGCCTTTTTTGGGTATGAAACAATCCATTGACGGCTGAAAGTGGTCAAAGCTGTAGAACTCACCGAGAGCTTCGTTTTGACTGGTTATGGCTCCCATAACCCTAAACGAGCCAACATTTATGGTTGTCCGAAGAATCGATATCCGTACGGTGCAACATCTGCGGTGCAAGGTGCAACATCCGCGGTGCAAGGTGCAACATATGTCTAAAATGCCGAAACTGCGCCGTGAGACTTTTCGAAATGGGTGCATGGATTTGAAATGGAACAGTACCATGGTGCACCAATCTCGAGGGATGGTAAATCGAAGACCAGCCACAGTGATCCCGTTTTAACGTAAAAATTCACATGACGTAAAAAAAGTAGGCTAAAAAACTTCGGAGCCCCGATTGAGGTTAAGATAGCACTTTTTGAGTATGAATCAATCCATTGATGGCTGAAAGCGGTCAAAGCCGTAGAACTCACCGAGAGCTTCATTTTGACTGGTTATGGCTCCCGTAACTCTAAACGAGCCAACAGCTATGGCCGTCCGAAGAATCGATATTTGCAGGGTGCAACATCTACGGAGCAAGGTGCAACATTCGATCAAAATCCCGAAACAGCGCCGTGCGACATTTAGAAATGGGTGCATGGATTTGAAATAGAACAGTACCGTGGTTAATTGAAGACCAGCCACGGTGATCCCGTTTTAAAGTAAAAATTCACTTGACGTAAAAAAAAAGGCTAAAAAATTTCAAAGCCCAAATTGAGGTTCGGATAGCCTTTTTTGGGTATGAAATAATCCATTGACGGCTGAAAGCCGTCAAAGCCGTAGAACTCACCGAGAGCTTCGTTTTGACTGGTTATGGCTCCCGTAACTCTAAACGAGCCAACAGTTATGGCCGTCCGAAGAATCGATATCCGTACGGTGCGACATCTACGGTGCAAGGTGCAACATCCGTCCAAAATGCCGAATTAGCGCCGTGCGACTTTTAGAAATGGGTGCATGGATTTGAAATGGAACAGTACCATGGTGCACCACTCTCCAAGGATGGTAAATCGAAGACCAGCCACGGTGATCCCATTTTAACGTAAAAATTCACTAGACGTAAAAAAAGAAGGCTAAAAAACTTGAGAGCCCCGATTGAGGTTCGGATAGCCTTTTTTGGGTATGAAACAATCCATTGACGGCTGAAAGCCATCAAAACCGTAGAACTCACCGAGAGCTTTGGTTTGACTGGTTATGGCTCCCGTAACCCTAAACGAGCCAACAGTTATGGCCGTCCGAAGAATCGATATTCGTACGGTGCAACATCTGCGGTGCAAGGTGCACCATCCGTCCAAAATGCCGAAACAGCACCGTGCGACTTTTAGAAATGGGTGCATGGATTTGAAATGGAACAGTACCATGGTACACCACTCTCGAGGGATGGTAAATCGAAGACCAGCCACGGTGATCCCGTTTTAACGTAAAAATTCACATGACGTAAAAAAAGAAGCCTTAAAAACTTCAGAGCCTCGATTGAGGTTCGAATATCCTTTTTTGGGTATGAAACAATTCATTGACGGCTGAAAGAGGTCAAAGCCGTAGAACTCACCGAGAGCTTCGTTTTGACTGGTTATGGCTCCCGTAACTCTAAACGAGCCAACGGTTATGGCAATCCGAAGAATGGATATACGCAGGCTGCAACATCTGCGGTGCAAGGTGCAACATCCGTCCAAAATGCCGAAACAGCGCCGTGCGACATTTAGAAATGGGTGCATGGATTTGAAATGGAACAGTACCATGGTGCACCACTCTCGAGGGATGGTAAATTGAAGACCAGCCACGGTGATCCCGTTTTAACGTAAAGATTCACATGACGTAAAAAAAGAAGCCTAAAAAACTTCAGAGCCCCGATTGAGGTTCGGATAGCCTTTTTTGGGTATGAAACAATCCATTGACGGTTGAAAGCGGTCAAAGCCGTAGAAATCACCGAGAGCTTTATTTTGACTGGTTATGGCTCCTGTAACTCTAAACGAGCCAACAGTTATGGCCGTCCGAAGAATCGATATCCGCAGGGTGCAACATCTGCAGTGCAAGGTGCAACATCTGTCCAAAATGCCGAAACAGCGCCGTGCGACTTTTAGAAATGGGTGCAATTATTTGAAATGGAATAGTACCATGGTGAACCACTCTCCAGGGATGGTAAATCGAAGACTAGCCATGGTGATCCCGTTTTAACATAAAGATTCACTTGACGTAAAAAAAGAAGGCTAAAAAACTTTAGAGCCCCGATTGAGGTTCGGATAGCCTTTTTTGGGTATGAAACAATCCATTGATAGCTGAAAGCAGTCAAAGCCGTAGAACTCACCGAGAGCTTCGTTTTGACTGGTTATGGCTCCCGTAACTCTAAACGAGCCAACAGTTAAGGCCGTCCGAAGAATCGATATCCGTACGGTGCAACATCTGCGGTGCAAGGTGCACCATCCGTCCAAAATGCTAAAACAGCGCCGTGCGACTTTTAGAAATGGGTGCATGGATTTGAAATGGAACAGTACCATGGTACACCACTCTCGAGGGATGGTAAATCGAAGACCAGCCACGGTGATCCCGTTTTAAAGTAAAAATTCACTTGACGAAAAAAAGAAGGCTAAAAAACTTCAGAGCCCCGATTGAGGTTCGGATAGCCTTTTTTGGGTATGAAACAATCCATTGAAGGCTGAAAGCGGTGAAAACCGTAGAACTCACCGAGAGCTTCGTTTTGACTGGTTATGGATCCCGTAACGCTAAATGAGCCAACAGTTATGACCGTCCGAAGAATCGATATCTATAGGGTGCAACATCTGCGGTGCAAGGTGCAACATCCATCCAAAATGCCGAAACAGCGCCGTGCGACTTTTAGAAATGAGTGCATGGATTTGAAATGGAATAGTACCATGGTGCACCACTCTCGAGCGATGGTAAATCGAAGACCAGCCACGGTGATCCCGTTTTAACGTAAAAATTCACTTGACGTAAAGAAAGAAGGCAAAAAAACTTCAGAGCCCCGATTGAGGTTCGGATAGCCTTTTTTGGGTATAAAACAATCCATTGACGGTTGAAAGCGGTCAAAGCCGTAGAACTCACCGAGAGCTTCGTTTTGACTGGTTATGGCTCCCGTAAATCTAAACGAGCCAACAGTTATGGCCGTCCGAAGAATCGATATCCGTAGGGTGCTCCATTTGCGGTGCAAGGTGCAACATCCGTCCAAAATGCCAAAACAGCGCCGTTCGACTTTTAGAAATGGGTGCATGGATTTGAAATGGAACAGTACCATGGTGCACCACTCTCCAGGGATGGTAAATTGAAGACCAGCCACGGTGATCCCGTTTTAACGTAAAAATTCACTTGACGTAAAACAAGAAGGATAAAAAACTTCAAAGCCCCGATTGAGGTTCGGATACCCTTTTTTGGGTATGAAACAATTCATTGACGGCTGAAAGCCGTCAAAGCCGTAGAACTCACCGAGATCTTAGTTTTGACTAGTTATGGCTCCCATAACCCTAAACGAGCCAACAGTTTTGGCCGTCCGAAGAATCGATATCCGTATGGTGCAACACCTGCGGTGCAAGGTGCAATATCCGTCCAAAATGCCGAAACAGCGCCGTGCGACTTTTAGAAATGGGTGCATGGTTTTGAAATGGAACAGTACCATGGTGCACCACTCTCTAGGGATGGTAAATCGAAAACTAGCCACGGTGATCCCGTTTTAAAGTAAAAATTCACTTGACGAAAAAAAAGGCTAAAAAACTTCAGAGCCCCTATTGAGGTTCGGATAGCCTTTTTTGGATATGAAACAATCCATTGAAGGCTGCAAGCGGTCAAAACCGTAGAACTCACCGAGAGCTTCGTTTTGACTGGTTATGGCTCCCGTAACGCTAAACGAGGTAACAGTTATGACCGTCCAAAGAATCGATATCTATAGGGTGCAACATCTGCGGTGCAAGGTGCAACATCCATCCAAAATGCCGAAACAGCGCCGTGCGACTTTTAGAAATGAGTGCATGGATTTGAAATGGAATAGTACCATGGTGCACCACTCTCGAGGGATGGTAAATCGAAGACCAGCCACGGTGATCTCGTTTTAACGTAAAAATTCACTTGACGTAAAGAAAGAAGGCTAAAAAACTTCAGAGCCCCGATTGAGGTTCGGATAGCCTTTTCTGGGTATGAAACAATTCATTGAAGGCTGAAAGGCGTCAAAGACGTAGAACTCACCAAGAGCTTCGTTTTGACTGGTTATGGCTCCCGTAACCTTAAACGAGCCAACAGTTATGGCCGTCCGAAGAATCGATATCCGTAGGGTGCTCCATTTGCGGTGCAAGGTGCAACATCCGTCCAAAATGCCGAAACAGCGCCGTTCGACATTTATAAATGGGTGCGTGGATTTGAAATGGAACAGTACCATGGTGCACCACTCTCCAAGGATGGTAAATTGAAGACCAGCCACGGTGATCCCGTTTTAACGTAAAAATTCACTTGACGTAAAACAAGAAGGATAAAAAACTTCAAAGCCCCGATTGAGGTTCGGATACCCTTTTTTGGGTATGAAACAATTCATTGACGGCTGAAAGCCGTCAAAGCCGTAGAACTCACCGAGATCGTAGTTTTGACTAGTTATGGCTCCCATAACTCTAAACGAGCCAACAGTTATAGCCGTCCGAAGAATCGATATCCGTACGGTGCAACATCTGCGGTGCAAGGTGCAACATCCTTCCAAAATGTCGAAACAGCGCCGTGCGACTTTTAGAAATGCGTGCATGGATTTGAAATGGAATAGTACCATGGTGCACCACTCTCGAGGGATGGTAAATCGAAGACCAGCCACGGTGATCCCGTTTTAACGTAAAAATCCACTTGTCGTAAAAAAGAAGGCTAAAAAACTTCAGAGCCCCAATTGAGGTTCGGATAGCCTTTTTTGGATATGAAAAAAATCCAGTGATGGCTGAAAGCCGTCAAAGATGTAGAACTCACCAAGAGCTTCGTTTTGACTGGTTATGGCACCCGTAACCCTAAACGAGCCAACAATTATGGCCGTCCGAAGAATCGATATCCGTACGGTACAACACCTGCGGTGCAAGGTGCAACATCCGTCCAAAATGCCAAAACAGCGCCGTGCGACTTTTAGAAATGGGTGCATGGATTTGAAATGGAACAGTACCATGGTGCACCACTCTCCAGGGATGGTAAATCGAAAACTAGCCACGGTGATCCCGTTTTAAAGTAAAAATTCACTTGACGAAAAAAAGAAGGCTAAAAAACTTCAGAGCCCCGATTGAGGTTCGGATAGCCTTTTTTGGGTATGAAACAATCCATTGAAGGCTGAAAGCGGTCAAAACCGTAGAACTCACCGAGAGCTTCGTTTTGACTGGTTATGGATCCCGTAACGCTAAATGAGCCAACAGTTATGACCGTCCGAAGAATCGATATCTATAGGGTGCAACATCTGCGGTGCAAGGTGCAACATCCATCCAAAATGCCGAAACAGCGCCGTGCGACTTTTAGAAATGAGTGCATGGATTTGAAATGGAATAGTACCATGGTGCACCACTCTCGAGCGATGGTAAATCGAAGACCAGCCACGGTGATCCCGTTTTAACGTAAAAATTCACTTGACGTAAAGAAAGAAGGCAAAAAAACTTCAGAGCCCCGATTGAGGTTCGGATAGCCATTTTTGGGTATGAAACAATCCATTGATGGCTGAAAGCCGTCAAAGCCGTAGAACTCACCGAGAGCTTCGTTTTGACTGGTTAGGGCTCCCGTAACCCTAAACGAGCCAACAGTTATGGCCGTTCGAAGAATCGATATCCGCAAGGTGCAACATCTGCGGTGCAAGGTGCAACATCCATCCAAAATGCCGAAACAGCACCGTGCGACTTTTAGAAATGGGTGCATGGATTTGAAATGGAATAGTACCATGGTGCACCACTCTTCAGGGATGGTAAATCGAAGACTAGCCACGGTGATCCCGTTTTAACGTAAAGATTCACTTGACGTAAAAAAAAGGCTAAAAAACTTTAGAGCCCCAATTGAGGTTCGGATAGCCTATTTTGGGTATGAAACATTCCATTGACGGCTGAAAGCGGTGAATGCCGTAGAACTCATCGAGGGCTTCGTTTTGACTGGTTATGGCTCCCGTAACCCAAAACGAGCCAATAGTTATGGCTGTCCGAAAAATCGATATCCGTATGGTGCAACATCAGCGGTGCAAGGTGCAACATCCGTCCAAAATGCCGAAACAGCGCCGTGCGACTTTTAGAAATGGGTGCATGGATTTGAAATGGAACAGTACCATGGTGCATCACTCTCCAAGGATGGTAAATTGAAGACCAGCCACGGTGATCCCGTTTTAACGTAAAAATTCACTTGGCGTAAAAAAAGAAGGATAAAAAACTTCAAAGCCCCGATTGAGGTTCGGATAGCCTTTTTTGGGTATGAAACAATTCATTGACGGCTAAAAGCCGTCAAAGCCGTAGAACTCACCGAGATCTTCGTTTTGACTAGTTATGGCTCCCATAACTCTAAACGAGCCAACAGTTATAGCCGTCTGAAGAATCGATATCCGTACGGTGCCACATCTGCGGTGCAAGGTGCAACATCCGTCCAAAATGCCGAAACAGCGCCGTGCGACTTTTAGAAATGGGTGCATGGATTTGAAATGGAATAGTACCATGGTGCACCACTCTCCAAGGATGGTAAATCGAAGACCAGCCACGGTGATCCCGTTTTAACGTAAAAATTCACTTGACGTAAAAAAAGAGGGCTAAAAAACTTCAGAGCCCCGATTGAGGTTCGGATAGCCTTTTTTGGATATGAAACAATCCATTGACAGCTGAAAGCGGTCAAAACAGTAGAACTCAACGAGAGCTTCGTTTTGACTGGTTATGGCTCCCGTAACCCTAAACGAGCCAACAGTTATGGCCGTCCGAAGAATCGATATCCGTACGGTGCAACACCTGCGGTACAAGGTGCAACATCCATCCAAAATGCCGAAACAGCGCCGTGCGACTTTTAGAAATGGGTGCATGGATTTGAAATGGAACAGTACCATGGTGCACCACTCTCCAGGGATGGTAAATCGTAAACTAGCCACGGTGATCCCGTTTTAAAGTAAAAATTCACTTGACGAAAAAAAAGGCTAAAAAACTTCAAAGCCCCTATTGAGGTTCGGATAGCCTTTTTTGGGTATGAAACAATCCATTGAAGGCTGCAAGCGGTCAAAACCGTAGAACTCACCGAGAGCTTCGTTTTGACTGGTTATGATTCCCTTAACACTAAACGAGGCAACAGTTATGACCGTCCGAAGAATCGATATCTGTAGGGTGCAACATCTGCGGCGCAAGGTGCAACATCCATCCAAAATGCCGAAACAGCACCGTGCGAATTTTAGAAATGAGTGCATGGATTTGAAATGGAATATTACCATGGTGAACCACTCTCGAGGGATGGTAAATCGAAGACCAGCCACGGTGATCCCGTTTTAACGTAAAAATTCACTTGATGTAAAGAAAGAAGACTAAAAAACTTCAGAGCCCCGATTGAGGTCCGGATAGCCTTTTCTGGGTATGAAACAATCCATTGAAGGCTGAAAGCCGTCAAAGTCCTAGAACTCACCAGGAGCTTCGTTTTGACTGGTTATATCTCCCGTAACCCTAAACGAGCCAACAGTTATGGCCGTCCGAAGAATCGATATCCGTACGGTGCAACATTTGCGGTGCAAGGTGCAACATCCGTCCAAAATGTCGAAACAGCGTCGTGCGACTTTTAGAAATGGGTGCATGGATTTGAAATGGAACAGTACCATGGTGCACCACTCTCCAGGGATGGTAAATCGAAAACTAGCCACGGTGATCCCGTTTTAAAGTAAAAATTCACTTGACGAAAAAAAGAAGGCTAAAAAACTTCAGAGCCCCGATTGAGGTTCGGATAGCCTTTTTTGGGTATGAAACAATCCATTGAAGGCTGAAAGCGGTCAAAACCGTAGAACTCACCGAGAGCTTCATTTCGACTAGTTATGGCTCCCGTAACGCTAAACGAGCCAACAGTTATGACCGTCCGAAGAATCGATATCTATAGGGTGCAACATCCATCCAAAATGCCGAAACAGCGCCATGCGACTTTTAGAAATGAATGCATGGATTTGAAATGGAATATTACCATGGTGCACCACTCTCGAGCGATGGTAAATCGAAGACCAGCCACGGTGATCCCGTTTTAACGTAAAAATTCACTTGACGGAAAGAAAGAAGGCTAAAAAACTTCAGAGCCCCGATTGAGGTTCGGATAGCCTTTTTTGGGTATGAAACAGTCCATTGATGGCTGAAAGCCGTCAAAACCGTAGAACTCACCGATAGCTTCGTTTTGACTGGTTAGGGCTCCCGTAACCCTAAACGAGCCAACAATTATGGCCGTTCTAAGAATCGATATCCGCAGGGTGCAACATCTGCGGTGCAAGGTGCAACATCCATCCAAAATGCCGAAACAGCACCGTGCGACTTTTTGAAATGGGTGCATGGATTTGAAATGGAATAGTACCATGGTGCACCACTCTCCAGGGATGGTAAATCGAAGACCAGCCATAGTGATCCCGTTTTAAAGTAAAAATTCACTTGACGTAAAAAAAGAAGGCTAAAAAATTTCAGAGCCCCGATTGAGGTTCGGATAGCCTTTTGTGGGTATGAAACAATCCATTGACAGCTGAAAGCGGTCAAAGCCGTAGAACTCACCGGGAGCTTCGTTTTGACTAGTTATGGCTCCCATAACTCTAAACGAGCCAACAGTTATGGCCGTCCGAAGAATCGATATCCGTAGGGTGCAACATCTGTGGTGCAAGGTGCAACATCCGTCAAAAATGCCGAAACAACGTCGTGCGACTTTTAGAAATGGGTGCATGGATTTGAAATGGAACAGTACCATGGTGCACCAATCTCGAGGGATGGTAAATCGAAGACCAGCCACGGTGATCTCGTTTTAATGTAAAAATTCACTTGACGTAAAAAAAGAAGGCTAAAAAACTTCAGAGTCCCGATTGAGGTTCGGATAGCCTTTTTTGGGTATGAAACAATCCATTGACGGCTAAAAGCCGTCAAAGCCATAAAACTCACCGAGAGCTTCGTTTTGACTGGTTAGGGCTCCCGTAACCCTGAACGAGCCAACAGTTATGGCCGTTCGAAGAATCGATATCCGCAGGGTGCAACATCTGCGGTGCAAGGTGCAACATCCGTCCAAAATGCAGAAACAGCGCCGTGCGACTTTTAGAAATGGGTGCATGGATTTGAAATGGAATAGTACCATGGTGCACCACTCTCCAAGGATGGTAAATCGAAGACCATCCACGGTGATCCCGTTTTAACGTAAAAATTCACTTGACGTAAAAAAAGAGGGCTAAAAAACTTCAGAGCCCCGATTGAGGTTCGGACAGCCTTTTTTGGATATGAAACAATCCATTGACGGCTGAAAGCGGTCAAAACAGTAGAACTCAACGAGAGCTTCGTTTTGACTGGTTATGGCTCCCGTAACCCTAAACGAGCCAACAGTTATGGCCGTCCGAAGAATCGATATCCGTAGGGTGCAACATCTGCGGTGCAAGGTGCAACATCCGTCCAAAATGCCGAAACAGCGCCCTGCGACTTTTAAAAATGGGTGCATGGATTTGAAATGAAACAGTACCATGGTGCACCACTCTCCTGGGATGGTAAATCGAAAACCAGCCACGGTGATCCCGTTTTAAAGTAAAAATTCACTTGATGAAAAAAGAAGGCTAAAAAACTTCAGAGCCCCGATTGAGGTTCGGATAGCCTTTTTTGAGTATGAAACAATCCATTGACGGGTGAAAGCGGTCAAAACTGTAGAACTCACCGAGAGCTTCGTTTTGATTGGTTATGGCTCCCGTAACGCTAAACGAGCCAACAGTTATGACCATCCGAAAAATCGATATCCGCAGGGTGCAACATCTGCGGTGCAAGGTCCAACATCCGTCCAAAATGCCGAAACAGCGCCGTGCGACTTTTAGAAATTAGTGCATGGATTTGAAATGGAACAATACCATGGTGCACCACTCTCGAGGGATGGTAAATCGAAGACCAGCCACAGTGATCCCGTTTTAACGTAAAAATTCGCTTAACGTAAAAAAAGAGGGCTAAAAAATTTCAAAGCCCCGATTGAGGTTCGAATAGCCATTTTTGGGTATGAAACAATCCATTGCCGGCTGAAAGCGGTCAAAACTGTAGAACTAACCGAGAGCTTCGTTTTGATTGGTTATGGCTCCCGTAACGCTAAACGAGCCAACAGTTATGGCCGTCCGAAGAATCGATATCCGCAGGGTGCAACATCTGCGGTGCAAGGTGCAACATCTGCAGTGCAAGGTGCAACATCCGTCCAAAATGCCGAAACAGCGCCGTGCGACTTTTAGAAATGCGTGCATGGATTTCAAATGGAACAGTACCATGGTGCACCACTCTCGAGGGATGGTAAATCGAAGACCAGCCACGGTGATCCCGTTTTAAAGTAAAAATTCACTTATCGTAAAATAAGAAGGCTAAAAAACATCAGAGCCCCGATTGAGGTTCGGATAGCCTTTTTTGGGTATGAAACAATCGATTGACGGCTGAAAGCTGTCAAAGCCGTAGAACTCACCGAGAGCTTCGTTTTGACTGGTTAGGGCTCCCGTAACCCTAAACGAGCCAACAGTTATGGCCGTTCGAAGAATCGATATCCACAGGGTGCAACATCTGCGGTGCAAGGTGCAACATCCGTCCAAAATGCCGAAACAGCGCCGTGCGACTTTTAGAAATGGGTGCATGGATTTGAAATGGAACAGTACCATGGTGCACCAATCTCGAGGGATGGTAAATCGAAGACCAGCCACGGTGATCTCGTTTTAATGTAAAAATTCACTTGACGTAAAAAAAGAAGGCTAAAAAACTTCAGAGTCCCGATTGAGGTTCGGATAGCCTTTTTTGGGTATGAAACAATCCATTGACGGCTAAAAGCCGTCAAAGCCATAAAACTCACCAAGAGCTTCGTTTTGACTGGTTAGGGCTCCCGTAACCCTGAACGAGCCAACAGTTATGGCCGTTCGAAGAATCGATATCCGCAGGGTGCAACATCTGCGGTGCAAGGTGCAACATCCGTCCAAAATGCAGAAACAGCGCCGTGCGACTTTTAGAAATGGGTGCATGGATTTGAAATGGAATAGTACCATGGTGCACCACTCTCCAAGGATGGTAAATCGAAGACCATCCACGGTGATCCCGTTTTAACGTAAAAATTCACTTGACGTAAAAAAAGAGGGCTAAAAAACTTCAGAGCCCCGATTGAGGTTCGGACAGCCTTTTTTGGATATGAAACAATCCATTGACGGCTGAAAGCGGTCAAAACAGTAGAACTCAACGAGAGCTTCGTTTTGACTGGTTATGGCTCCCGTAACCCTAAACGAGCCAACAGTTATGGCCGTCCGAAGAATCGATATCCGTAGGGTGCAACATCTGCGGTGCAAGGTGCAACATCCGTCCAAAATGCCGAAACAGCGCCCTGCGACTTTTAAAAATGGGTGCATGGATTTGAAATGAAACAGTACCATGGTGCACCACTCTCCTGGGATGGTAAATCGAAAACCAGCCACGGTGATCCCGTTTTAAAGTAAAAATTCACTTGATGAAAAAAGAAGGCTAAAAAACTTCAGAGCCCCGATTGAGGTTCGGATAGCCTTTTTTGAGTATGAAACAATCCATTGACGGGTGAAAGCGGTCAAAACTGTAGAACTCACCGAGAGCTTCGTTTTGATTGGTTATGGCTCCCGTAACGCTAAACGAGCCAACAGTTATGACCATCCGAAAAATCGATATCCGCAGGGTGCAACATCTGCGGTGCAAGGTCCAACATCCGTCCAAAATGCCGAAACAGCGCCGTGCGACTTTTAGAAATTAGTGCATGGATTTGAAATGGAACAATACCATGGTGCACCACTCTCGAGGGATGGTAAATCGAAGACCAGCCACAGTGATCCCGTTTTAACGTAAAAATTCGCTTAACGTAAAAAAAGAGGGCTAAAAAATTTCAAAGCCCCGATTGAGGTTCGAATAGCCATTTTTGGGTATGAAACAATCCATTGCCGGCTGAAAGCGGTCAAAACTGTAGAACTAACCGAGAGCTTCGTTTTGATTGGTTATGGCTCCCGTAACGCTAAACGAGCCAACAGTTATGGCCGTCCGAAGAATCGATATCCGCAGGGTGCAACATCTGCGGTGCAAGGTGCAACATCTGCAGTGCAAGGTGCAACATCCGTCCAAAATGCCGAAACAGCGCCGTGCGACTTTTAGAAATGCGTGCATGGATTTCAAATGGAACAGTACCATGGTGCACCACTCTCGAGGGATGGTAAATCGAAGACCAGCCACGGTGATCCCGTTTTAAAGTAAAAATTCACTTATCGTAAAATAAGAAGGCTAAAAAACATCAGAGCCCCGATTGAGGTTCGGATAGCCTTTTTTGGGTATGAAACAATCGATTGACGGCTGAAAGCTGTCAAAGCCGTAGAACTCACCGAGAGCTTCGTTTTGACTGGTTAGGGCTCCCGTAACCCTAAACGAGCCAACAGTTATGGCCGTTCGAAGAATCGATATCCACAGGGTGCAACATCTGCGGTGCAAGGTGCAACATCCGTCCAAAATGCCGAAACAGCGCCGTGCGACTTTTAGAAATGGGTGCATGGATTTGAAATGGAACAGTACCATGGTGCACCAATCTCGAGGGATGGTAAATCGAAGACCAGCCACGGTGATCTCGTTTTAATGTAAAAATTCACTTGACGTAAAAAAAGAAGGCTAAAAAACTTCAGAGTCCCGATTGAGGTTCGGATAGCCTTTTTTGGGTATGAAACAATCCATTGACGGCTAAAAGCCGTCAAAGCCATAAAACTCACCAAGAGCTTCGTTTTGACTGGTTAGGGCTCCCGTAACCCTGAACGAGCCAACAGTTATGGCCGTTCGAAGAATCGATATCCGCAGGGTGCAACATCTGCGGTGCAAGGTGCAACATCCGTCCAAAATGCAGAAACAGCGCCGTGCGACTTTTAGAAATGGGTGCATGGATTTGAAATGGAATAGTACCATGGTGCACCACTCTCCAAGGATGGTAAATCGAAGACCATCCACGGTGATCCCGTTTTAACGTAAAAATTCACTTGACGTAAAAAAAGAGGGCTAAAAAACTTCAGAGCCCCGATTGAGGTTCGGATAGCCTTTTTTGGATATGAAACAATCCATTGACGGCTGAAAGCGGTCAAAACAGTAGAACTCAACGAGAGCTTCGTTTTGACTGGTTATGGCTCCCGTAACCCTAAACGAGCCAACAGTTATGGCCGTCCGAAGAATCGATATCCGTAGGGTGCAACATCTGCGGTGCAAGGTGCAACATCCGTCCAAAATGCCGAAACAGCGCCCTGCGACTTTTAAAAATGGGTGCATGGATTTGAAATGAAACAGTACCATGGTGCACCACTCTCCTGGGATGGTAAATCGAAAACCAGCCACGGTGATCCCGTTTTAAAGTAAAAATTCACTTGATGAAAAAAGAAGGCTAAAAAACTTCAGAGCCCCGATTGAGGTTCGGATAGCCTTTTTTGAGTATGAAACAATCCATTGACGGGTGAAAGCGGTCAAAACTGTAGAACTCACCGAGAGCTTCGTTTTGATTGGTTATGGCTCCCGTAACGCTAAACGAGCCAACAGTTATGACCATCCGAAAAATCGATATCCGCAGGGTGCAACATCTGCGGTGCAAGGTCCAACATCCATCCAAAATGCCGAAACAGCGCCGTGCGACTTTTAGAAATTAGTGCATGGATTTGAAATGGAACAATACCATGGTGCACCACTCTCGAGGGATGGTAAATCGAAGACCAGCCACAGTGATCCCGTTTTAACGTAAAAATTCGCTTAACGTAAAAAAAGAAGGCTAAAAAATTTCAAAGCCCCGATTGAGGTTCGAATAGCCATTTTTGGGTATGAAACAATCCATTGCCGGCTGAAAGCGGTCAAAACTGTAGAACTAACCGAGAGCTTCGTTTTGATTGGTTATGGCTCCCGTAACGCTAAACGAGCCAACAGTTATGGCCGTCCGAAGAATCGATATCCGCAGGGTGCAACATCTGCGGTGCAAGGTGCAACATCTGCGGTGCAAGGTGCAACATCCGTCCAAAATGCCGAAACAGCGCCGTGCGACTTTTAGAAATGCGTGCATGGATTTCAAATGGAACAGTACCATGGTGCACCACTCTCGAGGGATGGTAAATCGAAGACCAGCCACGGTGATCCCGTTTTAAAGTAAAAATTCACTTATCGTAAAATAAGAAGGCTAAAAAACATCAGAGCCCCGATTGAGGTTCGGATAGCCTTTTTTGGGTATGAAACAATCGATTGACGGCTGAAAGCTGTCAAAGCCGTAGAACTCACCGAGAGCTTCGTTTTGACTGGTTAGGGCTCCCGTAACCCTAAACGAGCCAACAGTTATGGCCGTTCGAAGAATCGATATCCACAGGGTGCAACATCTGCGGTGCAAGGTGCAACATCCGTCCAAAATGCCGAAACAGCGCCGTGCGACTTTTAGAAATGGGTGCATGGATTTGAAATGGAACAGTACCATGGTGCACCAATCTCGAGGGATGGTAAATCGAAGACCAGCCACGGTGATCTCGTTTTAATGTAAAAATTCACTTGACGTAAAAAAAGAAGGCTAAAAAACTTCAGAGTCCCGATTGAGGTTCGGATAGCCTTTTTTGGGTATGAAACAATCCATTGACGGCTAAAAGCCGTCAAAGCCATAAAACTCACCAAGAGCTTCGTTTTGACTGGTTAGGGCTCCCGTAACCCTGAACGAGCCAACAGTTATGGCCGTTCGAAGAATCGATATCCGCAGGGTGCAACATCTGCGGTGCAAGGTGCAACATCCGTCCAAAATGCAGAAACAGCGCCGTGCGACTTTTAGAAATGGGTGCATGGATTTGAAATGGAATAGTACCATGGTGCACCACTCTCCAAGGATGGTAAATCGAAGACCATCCACGGTGATCCCGTTTTAACGTAAAAATTCACTTGACGTAAAAAAAGAGGGCTAAAAAACTTCAGAGTCCCGATTGAGGTTCGGATAGCCTTTTTTGGATATGAAACAATCCATTGACGGCTGAAAGCGGTCAAAACAGTAGAACTCAACGAGAGCTTCGTTTTGACTGGTTATGGCTCCCGTAACCCTAAACGAGCCAACAGTTATGGCCGTCCGAAGAATCGATATCCGTAGGGTGCAACATCTGCGGTGCAAGGTGCAACATCCGTCCAAAATGCCGAAACAGCGCCCTGCGACTTTTAAAAATGGGTGCATGGATTTGAAATGAAACAGTACCATGGTGCACCACTCTCCTGGGATGGTAAATCGAAAACCAGCCACGGTGATCCCGTTTTAAAGTAAAAATTCACTTGATGAAAAAAGAAGGCTAAAAAACTTCAGAGCCCCGATTGAGGTTCGGATAGCCTTTTTTGAGTATGAAACAATCCATTGACGGGTGAAAGTGGTCAAAACTGTAGAACTCACCGAGAGCTTCGTTTTGATTGGTTATGGCTCCCGTAACGCTAAACGAGCCAACAGTTATGGCCGTCCGAAGAATCGATATCCGCAGGGTGCAACATCTGCGGTGCAAGGTGCAACATCTGCGGTGCAAGGTGCAACATCCGTCCAAAATGCCGAAACAGCGCCGTGCGACTTTTAGAAATGCGTGCATGGATTTCAAATGGAACAGTACCATGGTGCACCACTCTCGAGGGATGGTAAATCGAAGACCAGCCACGGTGATCCCGTTTTAAAGTAAAAATTCACTTATCGTAAAATAAGAAGGCTAAAAAACATCAGAGCCCCGATTGAGGTTCGGATAGCCTTTTTTGGGTATGAAACAATCGATTGACGGCTGAAAGCTGTCAAAGCCGTAGAACTCACCGAGAGCTTCGTTTTGACTGGTTAGGGCTCCCGTAACCCTAAACGAGCCAACAGTTATGGCCGTTCGAAGAATCGATATCCACAGGGTGCAACATCTGCGGTGCAAGGTGCAACATCCGTCCAAAATGCCGAAACAGCGCCGTGCGACTTTTAGAAATGGGTGCATGGATTTGAAATGGAACAGTACCATGGTGCACCAATCTCGAGGGATGGTAAATCGAAGACCAGCCACGGTGATCTCGTTTTAATGTAAAAATTCACTTGACGTAAAAAAAGAAGGCTAAAAAACTTCAGAGTCCCGATTGAGGTTCGGATAGCCTTTTTTGGGTATGAAACAATCCATTGACGGCTAAAAGCCGTCAAAGCCATAAAACTCACCGAGAGCTTCGTTTTGACTGGTTAGGGCTCCCGTAACCCTGAACGAGCCAACAGTTATGGCCGTTCGAAGAATCGATATCCGCAGGGTGCAACATCTGCGGTGCAAGGTGCAACATCCGTCCAAAATGCAGAAACAGCGCCGTGCGACTTTTAGAAATGGGTGCATGGATTTGAAATGGAATAGTACCATGGTGCACCACTCTCCAAGGATGGTAAATCGAAGACCATCCACGGTGATCCCATTTTAACGTAAAAATTCACTTGACGTAAAAAAAGAGGGCTAAAAAACTTCAGAGCCCCGATTGAGGTTTGGATAGCCTTTTTTGGATATGAAACAATCCATTGACGGCTGAAAGCGGTCAAAACAGTAGAACTCAACGAGAGCTTCGTTTTGACTGGTTATGGCTCCCGTAACCCTAAACGAGCCAACAGTTATGGCCGTCCGAAGAATCGATATCCGTAGGGTGCAACATCTGCGGTGCAAGGTGCAACATCCGTCCAAAATGCCGAAACAGCGCCGTGCGACTTTTAGAAATGCGTGCATGGATTTCAAATGGAACAGTACCATGGTGCACCACTCTCGAGGGATGGTAAATCGAAGACCAGCCACGGTGATCCCTTTTTAACGTAAAAATTCACTTATAGTAAAATAAGAAGTCTAAAAAACATCAGTGCCCCGATTGAGGTTCGGATAGCCTTTTTTCGGTATGAAACAATCGATTGACGGCTGAAAGCTGTCAAAGCCGTAGAACTCACCGAGAGCTTCGTTTTGACTGGTTAGGGCTCCCGTAACCCTAAATGAGCCAACAGTTATGGCCGTTCGAAGAATCGATATCCACAGGGTGCAACATCTGCGGTGCAAGGTGCAACATCCGTCCAAAATGCCGAAACAGCGCCGTGTGTCTTTTAGAAATGGGTGCATAGATTTGAAATGGAATAGTACCATGGTGCACCACTCTCCAGGGATGGTAAATCGAAGACCAGCCACGGTGATCCCATTTTAAAGTAAAAATTCACTTGACGTAAAAAAAGAAGGCTAAAAAACTTTAGAGCCCCGATTGAGGTTCGGATAGCCTTTTTTGGGTATGAAACATTCCATTGACGGTTGAAAGCGGTCAAAGCCGTAGAACTCACCGAGAGCTTCGTTTTGACTGGTTATGGCTCCCGTAACTCTAAACGAGCCAACAGTTATGGCCGTCCAAAGAATCGATATCCGTAGGGTGCAACATCTACGGGGCAAGATGCAACATCCGTCCAAAATGCCGAAACAGCGCCGTGCGACTTTTAGAAATGAGTGCATGGATTTGAAATGGAATAGTACCATGGTGCACCAATCTTGAGGGATGGTAAATCGAAGACCAGCCACGGTGATCCCGTTTAATGTAAAAATTCACTTGACGTAAATAAAGAAGGCTAAAAAACTTCAGAGCCCCGATTCAGTTTCGGATAGCCTTTTTTGGGTATGAAACAATCCATTGACGGCTGAAAGCGGTCAAAGCCGTAGAAATCACCGAGAGCTTCGTTTTGACTAGTTATGGCTCCCGTAATGCTAAACGAGCCAACAGTTATGGCCGTCCGAAGAATTGATATCTGCAGGGTGCAACATCTGTAGTGCAAGGTGCAACATCCGTCCAAAATGCCAAAACAGCGTCGTGCGACTTTTAGAAATGGGTGCATAGTTTTGAAATGGAACAGTACCATGGTGCACCACTCTCCAAGGATGGTAAATAGAAGACCAGCCATGGTGATCCCGTTTTAACGTAAAAATTCACTTGACGTAAAAAAAGAAGGCTAAAAAACTTCAGAGTCCCGATTGAGGTTCGGATAGCCTTTTTTGGGTATGAAACAATCCATTGACGGCTGAAAGCCGTCAAAGCCATAAAACTCACCGAGAGGTTCGTTTTGACTGGTTAGGGCTCCCGTAACCCTGAACGAGCCAACAGTTATGGCCGTTCGAAGAATCGATATCCGCAGGGTGCAACATCTGCGGTGCAAGGTGCAACATCCGTCCAAAATGCAGAAATAGCGTCGTGCGACTTTTAGAAATGGGTGCATGGATTTGAAATGGAATAGTACCATGGTGCACCACTCTCCAAGGATGGTAAATCGAAGACCAGCCACGGTGATCCCGTTTTAACGTAAAAATTCACTTGACGTAAAAAAATAGGGCTAAAAAACTTCAGAGCCCCGATTGAGGTTCGGATAGCCTTTTTTGGATATGAAACAATCCATTGACGGCTGAAAGTGGTCAAAACAGTAGAACTCAACGAGAGCTTCGTTTCGACTGGTTATGGCTCCCGTAACCCTAAACGAGCCAACAGTTATGGCCGTCCAAAGAATCGATATCCGTAGGGTCCAACATCTGCGGTGCAAGGTGCAACATCCGTCCAAAATGCCGAAACAGCGCCCTGCGACTTTTAAAAATGGGTGCATGGATTTGAAATGGAACAGTACCATGGTGCACCACTCTCCTGGGATGGTAAATCGAAACCAGCCACGGTGATCCCATTTTAAAGTAAAAATTCACTTGATGAAAAAAGAAGGCTAAAAAACTTCAGAGCCCCGATTGAGGTTCGGATAGCCTTTTTTGGGTATGAAACAATCCATTGACGGGTGAAAACGGTCAAAACTGTAGAACTCACCGAGAGCTTCGTTTTGACTGGTTATGGCTCCCGTAACGCTAAACGAGCCAACAGTTATGACCATCCGAAGAATCGATATCCGCAGGGTGCAACATCTGCGGTGCATGGTCCAACATCCGTCCAAAATGCCAAAACAGCGCCGTGCGACTTTTAGAAATTAGTGCATGGATTTGAAATGGAACATACCATGGTGCACCACTCTCGAGGGATGGTAAATCGAAGACCAGCCACAGTGATCCCGTTTTAACGTAAAAATTCACTTAACGTAAAAAAAGAAGGCTAAAAAATTTCAAAGCCTCGATTGAGGTTCAGATAGCCATTTTTGGGTATGAAATAATCCATTGCCGGCTGAAAGCGGTCAAAACTGTAGAACTCACCGAGAGCTTCGTTTTGATTGGTTATGGCTCCCGTAACGCTAAACGAGCCAACAGTTATGGCCGTCCGAAAAATCGATATCCGCAGGGTGCAACATCTGCGGTGCATGGTGCAACATCTGCGGTGCAAGGTGCAACATCCGTCCAAAATGCCGAAACAACGCCGTGCGACTTTTAGAAATGCGTGCATGGATTTCAAATGGAACAGTACCATGGTGCACCACTCTCGAGGGATGGTAAATCGAAGACCAGCCACGGTGATCCCTTTTTAACGTAAAAATTCACTTATCGTAAAATAAGAAGGCTAAAAAACTTCAGAGCCCCGATTGAGGTTCGGATAGCCTTTTTTGGGTATGAAACAATCGATTGACGGCTGAAAGCTGTCAAAGCCGTAGAACTCACCGAGAGCTTCGTTTTGACTGGTTAGGGCTCCCGAAACCCTAAATGAGCCAACAGTTATGGCCGTTCGAAGAATCGATATCCACAGGGTGCAACATCTGCGGTGCAAGGTGCAACATCCGTCCAAAATGCCGAAACAGCGCCGTGTGTCTTTTAGAAATGGGTGCATAGATTTGAAATGGAATAGTACCATGGTGCACCACTCTCCAGGGATGGTAAATCGAAGACCAGCCACGGTGATCCCATTTTAAAGTAAAAATTCACTTGACGTAAAAAAAGAAGGCTAAAAAACTTTAGAGCCCCGATTGAGGTTCGGATAGCCTTTTTTGGGTATGAAACATTCCATTGACGGCTGAAAGCGGTCAAAGCCGTAGAACTCACCGAGAGCTTCGTTTTGACTGGTTATGGCTCCCGTAACTCTAAACGAGCCAACAGTTATAGCCGTCCAAAGAATCGATATCCGTAGGGTGCAACATCTACGGTGCAAGATGCAACATCCGTCCAAAATGCCGAAACAGCGCCGTGCGACTTTTAGAAATGAGTGCATGGATTTGAAATGGAATAGTACCATGGTGCACCAATCTTGAGGGATGGTAAATCGAAGACCAGCCACGGTGATCTCGTTTAATGTAAAAATTCACCTGACGTAAATAAAGAAGGCTAAAAAACTTCAGAGCCCCGATTCAGTTTCGGATAGCCTTTTTTGGGTATGAAACAATCCATTGACGGCTGAAAGCGATCAAAGCCGTAGAAATTACCGAGAGCTTCGTTTTGACTAGTTATGGCTCCCGTAATGCTAAACGAGCCAACAGTTATGGCCGTCCGAAGAATTGATATCTGCAGGGTGCAACATCTGTAGTGCAAGGTGCAACATCCGTCCAAAATGCCGAAACAGCGTCGTGCGACTTTTAGAAATGGGTGCATAGTTTTGAAATGGAACAGTACCATGGTGCACCACTCTCCAAGGATGGTAAATTGAAGACCAGCCACGGTGATCCCGTTTTAACGTAAAAATTCACTTGACGTAAAAAAAGAAGGCTAAAAATCGTCAAAACCCCGATTGAGGTTCGGATAGCCTTTTTTGGGTATGAAACAATCCATTGACGGCTAAAAGCCGTCAAAGCCGTAGAGCTCACCGAGATCTTTGTTTTGACTGGTTATGGCTCCCATAACTCTAAACAAGCCAACAGTTATAGCCGTCCGAAAAATCGTTATCCGTACGGTTCAACATCTGCGGTGCAAGGTGCAACATCCGTCCAAAATGCCGAAACAGCGTCGTGCGACTTTTAGAAATGCGTGCATGGATTTTAAATGGAACAGTACCATGGTGCACCACTCTCCGGGGATGGTAAATCGAAGACCAGCCACGGTGATCCCGTTTTAATGTAAAAATTCACTTGACGTAAAAAAAGAAGGCTAAAAAACTTCAAAGCCCCGGTTCAGGTTCGGATAGCCTTTTTTGGGTATGAAACAATCCATTGACGGTTGAAAGCGGTCAAAGCCGTAGAAATCACCGACAGCTTCGTTTTGACTGGTTATGGCTCCTGTAACTCTAAACGAGCCAACAGTTATGGCCGTCCGAAGAATCGATATCCGCAGGGTGCAATATATGCAGTGCAAGGTGCAACATCCGTCCAAAATGCCGAAATAGCGCCGTGCGACTTTTAGAAATAGGTGCATTGATTTGAAATGGAACAGTACCATGGTGCACTACTCTCCAGGGATGGTAAATTGAAGACCAGCCACGGTGATCCCGTTTTAACGTAAAGATTCACTTTACGTAAAAAAAAGGCTAAAAAACTTTAGAGCCCCGATTGAGGTTCGGATAGCCTTTTTTGGGTATGAAACATTCCATTGACGGCTGAAAGCGGTCAATGCCGTAGAACTCACCGACATCTTCGTTTTGACTGATTATGGCTCCCGTAACCCTAAACGAGCCAACAGTTATGGCTGTCCGAAAAATCGATATCCGTATGATGCAACATCTGCGGTGCAAGGTGCGACATCCGTCCAAAATGCCGAAACAGCGCCGTGCGACTTTTAGAAATGGGTGCATGGATTTGAAATGGAACAGTACCATGGTGCACCAATCTCGAGGGATGGTAAATCGAAGACAAGCCACGGTGATCCCGTTTTAACGTAAAAATTCACTTGACGTAAAAAAAGAAGGCTAAAAAACTTCAAAGACCCGATTGAGGTTCGGATAGCCTTTTTTGGGCATGAAACAATCCATTGATGGTTGAAAGCGGTCAAAGCCATAGAACTCACCGAGAGCTTCGTTTTGACTGGTTATGGCTCCCATAACTCTGAACGAGCCAACAGTTATGGTCGTCCGAAGAATCGATATCCGTAAGGTGCAACATTTGCGGTGCAAGGTGCAACATCCGTCCAAAATGCCGAAACAGCGCCGTGCGACTTATAGAAATGGGTGCATGGATTTGAAATGGAACAGTACCATGGTGCACCACTCTCCAAGGATGGTAAATTGAAGATCGGCCACGGTGATCCCGTTTTAACGTAAAAATTCACTTGACGTAAAAAAAGAAGGGTAAAAAACTTCAAAGCCCCGATTGAGGTTCGGATAGCCTTTTTTGGGTATGAAACAATCCATTGACGGCTCAAAGCCATCAAAGCCGTAGAGCTCACCGAGATCTTCGTTTTGACTGGTTATGGCTCCCATAACTTTAAACGAGCCAACAGTTATAGCCGTCCGAAGAATCGATATCCGTACGGTGCAACATCTGCGGTGCAAGGTGCAACATCCGTCCAAAATGCCGAAACAGCGTCGTGCGACTTTTAGAAATGCGTGCATGGATTTGAAATGGAACAGTACCATGGGGCACCACTCTCGAGGGATGGTAAATCGAAGACCAGCCACGGTGATCCCGTTTTAACGTAAAAATTCACTTGTCGTAAAAAAGAAGGGTAAAAAACTTCAGAGCCCCGATTGAGGTTCGGATAGCCTTTTTTGGGCATGAAACAATCCATTGATGGCTGAAAGCCGACAAAGACGTAGAACTCACCAAGAGCTTCGTTTTGACTGGTTATGGCTCCCGTAATGCTAAACGAGCCAACAGTTATGACCGTCCGAAGAATCGATATCCGTAGGGTGCAACATCTGCGGTGCAAGGTCCAACATCCGTCCAAAATGCCGAAACAACGCCGTGCGACTTTTAGAAATGAGTGCATGGATTTGAAATGGAACAGTACCATGGTGCACCACTCTCGAGGGATGGTAAATCGAAGACCAGCCACGGTGATCCCGTTTTAACGTAAAAATTCACTTAACGTAAAAAAAGAAGGCTAAAAAATTTCAGAGCCCCGATTGAGGTTCGGATAGCCATTTTTGGGTATGAAACAATCCATTGACGACTGAAAGCGGTCAAAACTGTAGAACTCACCAAGAGCTTCGTTTTGATTGGTTATGGCTCCCGTAACGCTAAACGAGCCAACAGTTATGGCCGTCCGAGGAATCGATATCCGCAGGGTGCAACATCTGCGGTGCAAGGTGCAACATCCGTCCAAAATGCCGAAACAACGCTGTGCGACTTTTAGAAATGCGTGCATGGATTTCAAATGGAACAGTACCATGGTGCACCACTCACGAGGGATGGTAAATCGAAGACCAGCCACGGTGATCCCGTTTTAACGTAAAAATTCACTTGTCGTAAAATAAGAAGGCTAAAAAACTTCAGAGCCCCGATTGAGGTTCGGATAGCCTTTTTTGGGTATGAAACAATCGATTGACGGCTGGAAGCTATCAAAGCCGTAGAACTCACCGAGAGCTTCGTTTTGATTGGTTAGGGCTCCCGTAACCCTAAACGAGCCAACAGTTATGGCCGTTCGAAGAATCGATATCCACATGGTGCAACATCTGCGGTGCAAGGTGCAACATCCGTCCAAAATGCCGAAACAGCGCCGTGTGTCTTTTAGAAATGGGTGCATAGATTTGAAATGGAATAGTACCATGGTGCACCACTCTCCAGGGATGGCAAATCGAACACCAGCCACGGTGATCCCATTTTAAAGTAAAAATTCACTTGACGTAAAAAAAGAAGGCTAAAAAACTTTAGAGCCCCGATTGAGGTTCGGATAGCCTTTTTTGGGTATGAAACAATCCATTGATAGCTGAAAGTGGTCAAAGCAATAGAACTCACCGAGAGCTTCGTTTTGACTGGTTATGGCTCCCGTAACTCTAAACGAGCCAACAGTTATGGCCGTCCGAAGAATCGATATCCGTAGGGTGCAACATCTGCGGTGCAAGGTGCAACATCCGTCCAAAATGTCGAAACAGCGCCGTGCGACTTTTAGAAATGGGTGCATGGATTTGAAAAGGAACAGTACCATGGTGCACCAATCTTGAGGGATGGTAAATCGAAGACCAGCCACGGCGATCCCGTTTTAATTTAAAAATTCACTTGACGTAAAAAAAGAAGGCTAAAAAACTTCAGAGCCCCGATTCAGGTTCGGATAGCCTTTTTTGGGTATGAAACAATCCATTGACGGCTGAAAGCGGTCAAAGCCATAGAAATCACCGAGAGCTTCGTTTTGACTAGTTATGGCTCCCGTAATTCTAAACGAGCCAACAGTTATGGCCGTCCGAAGAATCGATATCCGTAGGGTGCAACATCTGCAGTGCAAGGTGCAACATCCGTCCAAAATGCCGAAACAGCGCCGTGCGACTTTTAGAAATGGGTGCATAGATTTGAAATGGAACAGTACCATGGTGCACCACTCTCCAAGGATGGTAAATTGAAGACCAGCCACGGTGATCCCGTTTTAACGTAAAAATTCACTTAACGTAAAAAAAGAAGGCTAAAAAACGTCAAAGCCCCGATTGAGGTTCAGATAGCCTTTTTTGGGTATGAAACAATCCATTGACGGCTAAAAGCCATCAAAGCCGTAGAGCTCACCGAGATCTTTGTTTTGACTGGTTATGGCTCCCATAACTCTAAACGAGCCAATAGTTATAGCCGTCCGAAGAATCGATATCCGTACGGTGCAACATCTACGGTGCAAGGTGCAACATCCGTCCAAAATAACGAAACAGCGTCGTGCGACTTTTAGAAATGCGTGCATGGATTTGAAATGGAACAGTACCATGGTGCACCACTCTACAGGGATGGTAAATCGAAGACCAGCCACGGTGATCCCGTTTTAACGTAAAAATTCACTTGTCGTAAAAAAGAAGGCTAAAAAACTTCAGAGCCCCGATTGAGGTTCAGATAACCTTTTTTGGGTATGAAACAATCCATTGATAGCTGAAAGCGGTCAAAGCGGTAGAACTTACCGAGAGCTTCGTTTTGACTGGTTATGGCTCCCGTAACTCTAAACGAGCCAACATTTATGGTCGTCCGAAGAATCGATATCCGTAGGGTGCAACATCTGCGGTGCAAGGTGCAACATCCGTCCAAAATGCCGAAACAGCGCCGTGCGACTTTTAGAAATGGGTGCATGGATTTGAAATGGAACAGTACCATGGTGCACCAATCTTGAGGGATGGTAAATCGAAAACCAGCAACGGTGATCCCGTTTTAATGTAAAAATTCACTTGACGTAAAAAAAGAAGGCTAAAAAACTTCAGAGCTCCGATTCAGGTTCGGATAGCCTTTTTTGGGTATGAAACAATCCATTGACGGCTGAAAGTGGGCAAAGCCGTAGAAATCACCGAGAGCGTCGTTTTGACTAGTTATGGCTCCTGTAACTCTAAACGAGATAACAGTTATGGCCGTCCGAAGAATCGATATCCGCAGGGTGCAACATATGCAGTGCAAGGTGCAACATCCGTCCAAAATGCCGAAACAGCGCCGTGCGACTTTTAGAAATGGGTGCATTGATTTGAAATGGAACATTACCATGGTGCACCACTCTCCAGGGATGGTAAATCGAAGACCAGCCACGTTGATCCTGTTTTAACGTAAAGATTCACTTGACGTAAAAAAAGGCTAAAAAACTTTAGAGCCCCGATTGAGGTTCGGATAGCCTTTTTTGGGTATGAAACATTCCTTTGACGGCTGAAAGCGGTCAATGCCGTAGAACTCACCGAGATCTTCGTTTTGACTGGTTATGGCTCCCGTAACACAAAACGAGCCAACAGTTATGGCTGTCCGAAAAATCGATATCCGTATGGTGCAACATCTGCGGTGCAAGGTGCAACATCCATCCAAAATGCCGAAGCAGCGCCGTGCGACTTTTAGAAATGGGTGCATGGATTTGAAATGGAACAGTACCATGGTGCACCAATCTCGAGGGATGGTAAATCGAAGACAAGCCACGGTGATCCCGTTTTAACGTAAATATTCACTTGACGTAAAAAAAGAAGGCTAAAAATCTTCAGAGCCCCGATTGAGGTTCGGATAGCCTTTTTTGGGCATGAAACAATCCATTGACGGTTGAAAGCGGTCAAAGCCATAGAACTCACCGAGAGCTTCGTTTTGACTGGTTATGGCTCCCGTAACTCTGAATGAGCCAACAGTTATGGTCGTCCGAATAATCGATATCCGTAGGGTGCAACATCTGCGGTGCAAGGTGCAACATCCGTCCAAAATGCCGAAACAGCGCCGTGCGACTTTTAGAAATGGGTGCATGGATTTGAAATGGAATAGTACCATGGTGCACCACTCCCCAGGGATGGTAAATCGAAGACCAGCCACGGTGATCCCATTTTAAAGTAAAAATTCACTTAACGTAAAAAAAGAAGGCTAAAAAACTTTAGAGCCCCGATTGAGGTTCGGATAGCCTTTTTTGGGTATGAAACATTCCATTGACGGTTGAAAGCGGTCAAAGCCGTAGAACTCACCGAGAGCTTCGTTTTGACTGGTTATGGCTCCCGTAACTCTAAACGAGCCAACAGTTATGGCCGTCCAAAGAATCGATATCCGTAGGGTGCAACATCTACGGTGCAAGATGCAACATCCATCCAAAATGCCGAAACAGCGCCGTGCGACTTTTAGAAATGAGTGCATGGATTTGAAATGGAATAGTACCATGGTGCACCAATCTTGAGGGATGGTAAATCGAAGACCAGCCACGGTGATCTCGTTTAATGTAAAAATTCACTTGACGTAAATAAAGAAGGCTAAAAAACTTCAGAGCCCCGATTCAGTTTCGGATAGCCTTTTTTGGGTATGAAACAATCCATTGACGGCTGAAAGCGGTCAAAGCCGTAGAAATTACCGAGAGCTTCGTTTTGACTAGTTATGGCTCCCGTAATGCTAAACGAGCCATTCAGTTTTTTAGTCTTCTTTTTTTACGTCAAGTGAATTTTTACGTTAAAACGGGATCACCGTGGCTGGTCTTAGATTTACCATCCTTGGAGAGTGGTGCACCATGGTACTGTTCCATTTCAAATCCATGCACCGATTTATAAAAGTCGCACGGCGCTGTTTCGGCACTTTGGACGGATGTTGCACCATGCACCGCAGATGTTGCACCCTACGGATATCGATTCTTCGAACGGCCATAACTGTTGGCTCGTTTAGAGTTACGGAAGCCATAACCAGTCAAAACGAAGCTCTCGGTGAGTTCTATGGCTTTGACCGCTTTCAACCGTCAATGGATTGTTTCATACCCAAAAAGGTCTATCTGAACGTCTATCGGGGCTCTGAAGTTTTTTAGCCTTCTTTTTTTACGTCAATTGCATTTTTACGTTAAAACAGGATCACCGTGGCTGGTCTTCGATTTACCATCCCTCGAGAGTGGTGCACCATGGTACTATTCCATTTCATAACCATGCACCCATTTCTAAAAGTCGCACGGCGCTGTTTCGGAATTTTGGACGGATGTTGCACCTTGCACCGCAGATTTTGCACCCAGCGGATATCGTTTCTTCGGACGGCCATAACTGTTGGCCCGTTTAGAGTTACGGGAGCCATAACCAGTCAAAACGAAGCTCTCGGTGAGTGCTACGGCTTTGACCGCTTTCAGCCGTCAATGGATTGTTTCACACCCAAAAAAGGATAACTGAACCTCAATCGGGGGTCTGAAGTTTTTTAGCCTTCTTTTTTTACGTCAAGTGAATTATTACGTTAAAACGGGATCACCATGGCAGGTCTTCGATTTACCATCCTTGGAGAGTGGTGCACCATGGTACTGTTCCATTTCAAATCCATGCACCCATTTCTAAAAGTCGCACGGCGCTGTTTTGGCACTTTGGACGGATGTTGCACCTTGCACCGCAGATGTTTCACCCTACGGATATCGATTCTTCGGACGGCCATAACTGTTGACTCATTTAGAGTTACGGGAGCCATAACCAGTCAAAACGAAGCTCTCTGTGAGTTCTACGGCTTTGACCGCTTTCAGCCGTCAATGGATTGTTTCATACCCAAAAAATGCTATCCGAACCTCAATCGGGGTTCTGAAGTTTTTTAGCCTTCTTTTTTTACGTCAAGTGAATTTTTACGTTAAAACGGGATCACCGTGGCTGGTCTTCGATTTACCATCCCTCGAGAGTGGTGCACCATGGTACTTTTCCATTTCATAACCATGCACCCATTTCTAAAAGTCGCACGACGCTGTTTCAGAATTTTGGACGGATGTTGCACCTTGCACCGCAGATTTTGCACCCTGCGGATATCGATTCTTCGGACAGCCATAACTGTTGGCCCGTTTTGAGTTACGGGAGCCATAACCAGTCAAAACGATGCTCTCGGTGAGTTCTAAGGCTTTAACCAATTTCAGCCGTCAATGGATTGTTTCATACCCAAAAAAGACTATCTGAACCTCAATCGGGGGTCTGATGTTTTTTAGTCTTCCTTTTTTACGTCAAGTGAATTATTACGTTAAAACGTGATCACCGTGGTTGTTCTTCGATTTACCATCCCTGGAGAGTGGTGCACCATGGTACTGTTCCATTTCAAATCCATGCACCCATTTCTAAAAGTCGCACGGCGCTGTTTCGGCACTTTGGACGGATGTTGCACCTTGCACCGTAGATGTTGCACCCTGCGGATATCGATTATTCGAACGGCCATAACTGTTGGCTCGTTTAGAGTTACGGGAGCCATAACCAGTCAAAATGAAGCTCTCTGTGAGTTCTACGGCTTTGACCGCTTTCAGCCGTCAATGGATTGATTCATACCCAAAAAAGGCTATCCGAACCTCAATCGGGGCTCTGAAGTTTTTTAGCCTTCTTTTTTTACGTCAAGTTAATTTTTACGTTAAAACGGGATCACCGTGGCTGGTCTTTGATTTACCATCCCTTGAGAGTGGTGCACCATGGTACTATTCCATTTCATAACCATGCACCCATTTCTAAAAGTCGCACGGCGCTGTTTCGGAATTTTGGATGGATGTTGCACCTTGCACCGCAGATGTTGCACCCTGCGGATATCGATTCTTCGGACGGCCATAACTGTTGGCTCATTTAGGGTGACGGGAGCCATAACTAGTCAAAACGAAGATCTCGGTGAGTTCTACGGCTTTGAACGCTTTCAGCCGTCAATGGATTGTTTCATATCCAAAAAAGGCTATCTGAACATCAATCGGGGGTATGAAGTTTTTTAGCCTTCTTTTTTTACGTCAAGTGAATTATTACGTTAAAACGGTATCACCGTGGCTGGTCATCGATTTACCATCCCTGGAGAGTGGTGCACCATGGTACTGTTCCATTTCAAATCCATGCACCCATTTCTAAAAGTCGCACGGCGCTGTTTCGGCACTTTGGACGGATGTTGCACCTTGCACCGCAGATGTTGCACCCTACGGATATCGATTCTTCGGACGGCCATAACTGTTGGCTCATTTAGAGTTACGGGAGCCATACCAGTCAAAACGAAGCTCTCTATGAGTTCTACGGCTTTGACCACTTTCAGCCATCAATGGATTGTTTCATACCCAAAAAAGGTTATCCGAACCTCGATCGGGGCTCTGAAGTTTTTTAGCCATCTTTTTTTACGTCAAGTGAATTTTTACGTTAAAACGGGATCACCGTGGCTGGTCTTCGATTTACCATCCCTCGAGAGTAGTGCACCATGGTACTGTTCCATTTCATAACCATGCACTCATTTCTTAAAGTCGCACGGCGCTGTTTCGGAATTTTGGACGGATGTTGCACCTTGCACCGTAGATTTTGCACCCTGCGGATATCGATTCTTCGGACGACCATAACTGTTGGCCCGTTTAGAGTTACGGGAGCCATAACCAGTCAAAACGATGCTCTCGGTGAGTTCTAAGGCTTTGACCAATTTCAACCATTAATGGATTGTTTCATACCCAAAAAAGACTATCTGAACCTCAATTGGGGGTCTGAAGTTTTTTAGCCTTCTTTTTTTACGTCAAGTGAATTATTACGTTAAAACGGGATCACCGTGGCTGGTCTTCGATTTACCATCCCTGGAGAGTGGTGTACCATGGTACTGTTCCATTTCAAATTCATGCACCCATTTCTGAAAGTCGCACGGCGCTGTTTCGGCACTTTGGACGGATGTTGCACCTTGCACCGTAGATGTTGCACCATGCGTATATCGATTCTTCGGACGACCATAACTGTTGGCTTGTTTAGAGTTACGGGAGCCATAACCAGTCAAAACGAAGCTCTTTGTGAGTTCTACGGCTTTGACTGCTTTCAGCCGTCAATGGATTGATTCATACCCAAAAAAGGCTATCCGAACCTCAATCGGAGCTCTGAAGTTTTTTAGCCTTCTTTTTTTACGTCAAGTGAATTTTTACGTTAAAACGGGATCTCCGTGGATGGTCTTCGATTTACCATCCCTCGAGAGTTGTGCACCATGGTACTGTTCCATTTCATAACCATGCACCCATTTCTAAAAGTCGCACGGCGCTGTTTCAGAATTTTGGACGGATGTTGCACCTTGCACCGTAGATTTTGCACCCTGCGGATATCGATTATTCGGACGGCCATAACTGTTGGCCCCTTTAGAGTTATGGGAACCATAACCAGTCAAAACGATGCTCTCAGTGAGTTCTAAATCTGTGACCAATTTCAGCCGTCAATGGATTGTTTCATACCCAAAAAAGACTATCTGAACCTCAATCGGGGGTCTGAAGTTTTTTAGCCTTCTTTTTTTACGTCAAGTGAATTATTACGTTTAAACGGGATCACCGTGGCTGGTCTTCGATTTACCATCCCTGGAGAGTGGTGCACAATGGTACTGTTCCATTTCAAATCCATGCACCCATTTCTAAAAGTCGCAAGGCGCTGTTTCGGCACTTTGGACGGATGTTGCACCTTGCACCGTAGATGTTGCACCCTACGTATATCGTTCTTCGGACGGCGATAACTGTTGGCTCGTTTAGAGTTACGGGAGCCATAACCAGTCAAAACGAAGCTCTCTGTGAGTTCTACGGCTTTGACCGCTTTCAGCCGTCAATGGATTGTTTCATACCCAAAAAAGGCTATCCGAATCTCAATCGGGGCTCTAAAGTTTTTTAGCCTTCTTTTTTTACGTCAAGTGAATTTTTACGTTAAAACGGGATCACCGTGGCTGGTCTTCGATTTACCATCCCTCGAGAGTTGTGTACCATGATATTGTTCCATTTCAAATCCATGCACCCATTTCTAAAAGTCGCACGGCGCTGTTTCGGAATTTTGGACGGATGTTGCACCTTACACCGCAGATTTTGCACCCTATGGATATCGATTCTTCGGACGGCCATAACTGTTGGCTCGTTTAGGGTTACATGAGCCATAACCAGTCAAAACGAAGCTCTCGGTGAGTTCTACGGTTTGACATCTTTCAGCCATTAATGGATTATTTCATACCCAAAAAAGGCAATCCGAACCTCAATCGGAGCTCTGAAGTTTTTTAGCCTTCTTTTTTTACGTCAAGTGCATTTTTACGTTAAAACGGGATCACCATGGCTGGTCTTCGATTTACCATCCCTTGAGAGTGGTGCACCATGGTACTATTCCATTTCATAACCATGCACCCATTTCTAAAAGTTGCACGGTTCTGTTTCAGAATTTAGGACGGATGTTGCACCATGCACCGCAGATTTTGCACCCTACGGATATCGATTCTTCGGACGGCCATAACTGTTGGCCCGTTTAGAGTTACGGGAGCCATAACCAGTCAAAACGAAGCTCTCGGTGAGTTCTACAGCTTTGATGCTTTTAGCCATCAATGGATTGTTTCATACCCAAAAAAGGCTATCTGAACCTCAATCTGGGGTTTGAAGTTTTTTAGCCTTCTTTTTTTACGTCAAGTGAATTATTACGTTAAAACGGGATCACCGTGGCTGGTCTTCGAATTACCATCCCTGGAGAGTGGTGCAACATGATACTGCTCCATTTCAAATCCATGCACCCATTTCTAAAAGTCGCACGGCGCTGTTTCGGCACTTTGGACGGATGTTGCACCTTGCACTGCAGATGTTGCACCCTACGGATATCGATTCTTCGGACGGCCATAACTGTTGGCTCGTTTAGAGTTACGGGAGCTATAACCAGTTAAAATGAAGCTCTCTGTGAGTTCTACGGCTTTGACCGCTTTCAGCCGTCAATGGATTGTTTCATACCCAAAAAAGGCTATCCGAACTTCAATCGGGGCTCTGAAGTTTTTTAGCCTTCTTTTTTTACGTCAAGTGAATTTTTACGTTAAAACGGGATCACCGTGGCTGGTCTTCGATTTACCATCCCTCGAGAGTGGTGCACCATGGTACTGTTCCATTTCATAACCATGCACCCATTTCTAAAAGTCGCACAGCGCTGTTTCGGAATTTTGGACGAATGTTGCACCTTGCACCGCAGATTGCACCCTGCGGATAACGATTCTTCGGACGGCCATAACTGTTGGCCCGTTTAGAGTTACGGGAGCCATAACCAGTCAAAATAATGCTCTCGTTGAGTTCTAAGGCTTTTACCAATTTCAGCCGTCAATGGATTGTTTCGTACCCAAAAGAGACTACCTGAACCTCAATCGGGGGTCTGAAGTTTTTTAGCCTCCTTTTTTTACGTCAAGTGAATTATTACGTTAAAACGGGATCACCGTGGATGGTCTTCGATTTACCATCCCTAGAGAGTGGTGCACCATGGTACTGTTCCATTTCAAATCCATGCACCCATTTCTAAAAGTCGCACGGCGCTGTTTCGGTACTTTGGACGGATGTTGCACCTTGCACCGCAGATGTTGCACCCTGCGGATATAGATTCTTCGGACGGCCATAAATGTTGGCTCGTTTAGAGTTACGGGAGCCATAACAAGTCAAAACGAAGCTCTCTGTGAATTCTACGGCTTTGACCGCTTTCAGCCGTCAATGGATTGTTTCATACCCAAAAAAGGACATCCGAACCTCAATCGGGGCTCTAAAGTTTTTTAGCCTTCTTTTTTTACGTCAAGTGAATTTTTAGGTTAAAACGGGATCACCGTGGCTGGTCTTCGATTTACCATCCCTCGAGAGTGGTGCACCATGGTACTGTTCCATTTCATAACCATGCAACCATTTCTAAAAGTCGCATGGCGCTGTTTCGGAATTTTGGACAGATGTTGCACCATGCACCGCAGATTTTGCACCCTACGGATATCGATTCTTCGGACGGCCATAACTGTTGGCTCGTTTAGGGTTACGGGAGCCATAACCAGTCAAAACGAAGCTCTCAGTGAGTTCTACGGTTTTGACAGCTTTCAGCCGTCAATGGATTGTTTCATATCCAAAAAAGGCAATCTGAACCTCAAACGGAGCTATGAAGTTTTTTATCCTTCTTTTTTTACGTCAAGTGAATTTTTACGTTAAAACGGGATCCCGTGGCTGGTCTTCGATTTACCATCCTTGGAGAGTGGTGCACCATGTGACTGTTCCATTTCAAATCTATGCACCCATTTCTAAAAGTCGCATGGCGCTGTTTCGGCATTTTGGACGGATGTTGCACCTTGTACCGCAGATGTTGCACCCTACGGATATCGATTCTTCGGACGGCCATAATTGTTGGCTCGTTTAGAGTTACGGAATCCATAACCAGTCAAAATGAAGCTCTCGGTGTGTTCTACGGCGTTGACCGCTTTCAGCCGTCAATGGATTGTTTCATACCCAAAAAAGGCTATCCGAACCTCAATCGGGGCTCTGAAGTTTTTTAGCCTTCTTTTTTTACGTCAAGTGAATTTTACCTTAAAACGGGATCATCGTGGCTGGTCTTCGATTTACCATCCCTCGATAGTGGTGCAACATGGTACTGTTCCATTTCGTAACCATGCACCCATTTCTAAAAGTCGCACGGCGCTGTTTCGGAATTTTGGACGGATGTAGCACCTTGCACCGCAGATTTTGCACCCTGCGGATATCGATTATTCGGACGGCCATAACTGTTGGCCCGTTTAGGGTTACAGGAGCCATAACCAGTCAAAACGAAGCTCTCGGTGAGTTCTACGGTTTTGACAGCTTTCAGCCATCAATGGTTTGTTTCATACCCAAAAAAGGCAATTCGAAACTCAATCGGAGCTTTGAAGTTTTTTAGCCTTCTTTTTTTACGTCAAGTGAATTTTTACGTTAAAACGGGATCACCGTGGCTGGTCTTCGATTTACCATCCTTGGAGAGTGGTGCATCGTGGTACTGTTCCATTTCAAATCCATGCACCCATTTCTAAAAGTCGCACGGCGCTATTTCGGCATTTTGGACGGATGTTGCACCTTGTACCGCAGATGTTCCACCCTACGGATATCGATTCTTCGGACGGCTATAACTGTTGGCTCGTTTAGAGTTACGGAAGCCATAACCAGTCAGAACGAAGCTCTCGGTGAGTTCTACGGTTTTGACCGCTTTCAGCCGTCAATGGATTGTTTCATACCCAAAAAAGTCTATCCGAACCTCAAATAGGGCTCTGAAGTTTTTTAGCCTTCTTTTTTACATCAAGTGCATTTTTACGTTAAAACGGGATCACCGTGGCTAGTCTTCGATTTACCATCCCTTGAGAGTGGTGCACCATGGTACTATTCCATTTCATAACCATGCACCCATTTCTAAAAGTCGCACGGCGCTGTTTCGGAATTTTGGACGGATGTTGCACCTTGCACCGCAGATTTTGCACCCTGCGGATATCGATTCTTCGGACGGCCATAACTGTTGGCTCGTTTAGAGTTACAGGAGCCATAACCAGTCAAAACGAAGCTCTCTGTGAGTTTTACGGCTTTGAACGCTTTCAGCCGTCAGTGGATTGATTCATACCCAGAAAAGGCTATCCGAACCACAATCGGGGCTCTGAAGTTTTTTAGCCTTCTTTTTTTACGTCAAGCGAATTTTTACGTTAAAACGGGATCACCGTGGCTGGTCTTCGATGTACCATACCTCGAGAGTGGTGCACCATGGTACTATTCCATTTCATAACCATGCACCCATTCCTAAAAGTCGCACGACGCTGTTTCGGAATTTAGGACGGATGTTGCACCTTGCATCGCAGATTTTGCACCCTACGGATATCGATTCTTCGGACGGCCATAACTGTTGGCCCGTTTAGAGTTACGGGAGCCCTAACCAGTCAAAACGATGCTCTCGGTGATTTCTAAGGCTTTGACCAATTGCAGCCGTCAATGGATTGTTTCATACCCAAAAAAGACTATCCGAACCTCAATCGGGGGTCTGAAGTTTTTTAGCCTTCTTTTTTTATGTCAAGTAAATTATTACGTTAAAACGGGATCACCGTGGCTGGTCTTCGATTTACCATCCCTGGAGAGTGGTGCACCATGGTACTATTCCATTTCAAATCCATGCACCCATTTGTAAAAGTCGCACGATGCTGTTTCGGCACATCGGACGGATGTTGCACCTTGCACCGCAGATGTTGCACCCTGCGGATATCGATTCTTCGGACGGCCATAACTGTTGTCTCGTTTAGAGTTATGGGAGCCATAACCAGTCAAAACGAAGCTCTCTATGAGTTCTACGGCTTTGACCGCTTTCAACCGTCAATGGATTGTTTCATACCCAAAAATGGCTATCCGAACCTCAATCGGGGCTCTGAAGTTTTTTAGCCTTCTTTTTTTACGTCAAGTGAATTTTTACGTTAAAACGGGATCACCGTGGTGGTCTTCGATTTACCATCCCTCGAGAGTGGTGCACCATGGTACTGTTCCATTTCATAACCATGCACCCATTTCTAAAAGTCGCACGGCGCTGTTTCGGAATTTTGGACAGATGTTGCACCTTGCACCACAGATTTTGCACCCTGCAGATATCGATTCTTCGGACGGCCATAACTGTTGGCTCGTTTAGGGTTACAGGAGCCATAACCAGTCAAAACGAAGCTCTCGGTGAGTTCTACGGTTTTGACTGCTTTCAGCTGTCAATGTGTTGTTTCATACCCAAAAAAGGCAATCCGAACCTCAATCGGAGCTCTGAAGTTTTTTAGCCTTCTTTTTTTACGTCAAGTGAATTTTTACGTTAAAACAGGATCACCATGGCTGGTCTTCGATTTACCATCCTTAGAGAGTGGTGCACCATGGTACTGTTCCATTTCAAATCCACGCAACCATTTCTAAAAGTCGCTTGGCGCTGTTTCGGCATTTTGGACGGATGTTGCACCTTGTACCGCAGATGTTGCACCCTACGGATATCGATTCTTCGGACGGCCATAACTGTTGGCTCGTTTAGAGTTACGGAAGCCATAACCAGTCAAAACGAAGCTCTCAGTGAGTTCTATGGCTTTGACCGCTTTCAGCCGTCAATGGATTGTTTCATACCCACTACTACAAAACAGGCCATTTGCATCGCCTCATTTGAATCGGTTGAAGTAAAAACTGATGCAAATAGAACTATTTGCATCAGTTCTGTCTTAATAACCGATGCAACTGGCACGTGGAAAGCAATAGGTAATAAAAAATCAAATTTTCATCAGTTGTCACCAACAACCGATGCAAATACGTCGATGCAAATAGTTTTAGTCGCATCGGTTTTAAAGTGAACCGATGCAACTATGTCCAAAATAATAATTTTCGCCTCGGTTCCCTAGCGGAGGCGATGCAATTGCAAATTATTTAGGGTATTCGTTGCTCACCTGTTACATCCCGCCTTTCCAAATTTTTTTCACCGCTTCCTTTCTTTTCCCCAAATAATTCGCCTGCTTCAAAACAAAAAAAAACCCTAAAGTTACACGGCGCAAATCCCTCTTTTGATCTATGTGCTCATCCATAAATATTGATGAATTTACAGGGCGATAGATTCATACCTGCTCGTTCTTCAATGGACATGGATTTCGCTCAGTACTATTTAACAAGACTTGATTTATATCCCAAATATTTTTCCCTTCATTCTTAGATTGAACAACTTGGATTCCACTTCTACCAGAAGATCTCATTTGAGATTTCGCAGTTCAATTGCTGTATTGGATTTCCAGGTATTCCTATCTTTAAACCTAATTAATTATACGGACTGAATATTCAAAATTTTAACTTTTCCTCTATGCCGCTTCAAATCTACCACTGTTATTTTCCCTAATTTCCTACAATTACTGCCATATAGTTAATTTTACAAAATACTTTTGCATAATTCTTTTGATTCGTCTAATTTAATGCATCAGTTGGTCTTAAATTTTTTGAACTTTAGGTCAATTGCTAGAATGTTACAATTTGCTGCTTAGTCTCTGATCCATATACTATTATTCACCGTATATAGAGGATGTTTTTATTTTTGGGTTTTAATATTATTTAATTTAACTGTCGAGCCATCAAATTGAGTTTTGTTTGTACATTGTTGTATATCATATTTGTTTACCATGGTAGGTTCTATTACTAAAATTCTGGTGTTGAGGTTTTTCTCATAGATTATCTATTCTATGAATGAATGCTCTAATATATTATCAGTTTAGTAATATCATCATATGCACTTGAGACCGGAATGTAGATGGGTTTAATCATCCTTGCAGGTGCTTTACTATTGCACCGGAATAAAACTATAACCCCTTCATCCTTGTAGGATTTTTGTATTGATATTGGTTAGTGGTATATTACAAACTTTATTAAACATTTATTTACAACACTTGAATTTTAAATAGTATCTTAACGCACTTTATTTTAGCTTGCACTTGAATGTGGCCTTACAATAGCCCTGCCATTAATATATTTTAGCACTGGGTTATATTCAAGGGCACTTTATTTAAGCTTGCACTTGAGTTTGACAGTAAAGTATTCTCAAAACAGTTAGTGAAACTCTATGTGGAAATGATTCAAACTTATTCCTATCATTTTAATATATTTTAGCATTGGGTTACAAGATTTTGATATTTTACACCATTACACTTAGATGCTTAAAATTTTCTGTTGTAATATTTTTGCAGGTATTTCTTGCACCGTTGACATTATAAGTTGTACTGAATATAGGCAGCTTTTTTTGGCAGTTCATTAATTCACTGCACTATACATGGTCAATTTATTTGTTATTATCATTTTGGCCCCCTTTTTTTGATGGTATGTTGTAGTATTGTAATATTATTACTAGTATGCTTATCAAGGTCCATGTTGTGTTGTATAATATACTGATGCTGATTTTCCTAATAATATCCTGTTTGGTTTATAGTACTCAATTTTTTCAAGACCTACGGATGCAGATGGAAGACGACTTCATGAAAACTCTAAAGTCTGAGGTATTATGCCATGCTTTTAACCACATGTTGCCTTCTGTCTAAACTACATTCTTTTTTTTATGGAATTCTATTATATAAACAGACCAACAATGAGCAGGAAACTGAAGCCATCAGACCACTGCCTTGGTATCCTGGTAATCTTGCTTGGCATTAAAACTTTTCTAGAATGGAGCTGAGGAAGAATCAAACGCTTGAAAAGTAATTTTATTACAATATGTTGCAATTGTTTTCTGGATATTCTCAATTTTAAAACTGTTCTTTTTAGCTCCCAAATGATGCATGCCGATGAAAATATAATCTGTCTTTTTTTTCCTTGTTAGTTTCAACTTCTTTTTAATCTTCTATCTACCTAGATTATTGCAAAATAATGAGTAATTCAGTACTTGAGGTATGAGTGTTGCTATATTAAATTTGCATGAACTTTCTTTTTTGTGACAGTAAATTATTCAGTACTCAAAGTCATGAATCTGGTGCATCTCTCACAAGATTTTCCACATTGTTCAATAACAGGTTCCATGAGTTTTTGAAGTTAGAAAATGAGGTTGGCAACATTACTAGGCAAGAGGCTGTTAGCATGGTGAGATTTGTTTGCCTTATATGCATTATTATACATGTCTGAGCTACTATCTGTTGTGTGGCCTAAGTTTCATGTTGACGTTGAACTATAATTAATGCTTAGTAGTTTATATTTTGCTATTAAACATTAATAGCCGCCAACAACATTAAAAGAATTGACGTTGTTTTAATGTTGAATTATACACATAAAGGAAATGAAAAGCATGTGATGCCATTGTTTTAGTTAATTAGTACACTATGCTACACACTTAAAGTTAACTGTATACCCCAGCTTGTGACTCAAGTGATATTTCCTTAATGTATTCATTCTGGAGTCCAATGGTTTGCTCTGTAATTTGTTCGAACTCTGTTAGCTGTAACATTAATGGCCTGAGACATAATTAAGTTGCTGTTGATATTTCTCTATACACTATTCACTAAAAAGCATTACAGATTAATATTGGACCATTTGTTACTCTCTGAATAGTGAAGGACCCTAAGGCATAATCTCTTGCTATATATGTTTTGTTACATGCTGAGTTGTGTAGCAAGTAATCAAAAGACAATGAAGTATAACCTGGCAACATGTACATGTTTTCTTGTTGTAATTATAAGTAGGGTAATTTGCTACTCATTTAGTTGCTGAGTTTGCTTTATAATTCAATAGCCGCCTCTAGGGTGATTATTTACATAATTCTTTGCTATGTTATTGCTAAATTCGATTGCTCATATATCATGAAGTTTCATTGCATGTAGTATGAGGCTGCTCACTTTAATTATATTTACACCTGAAGCGAAAAGATAATATCAAATGTTTGCCTTATAATGCAGGTTCCTCCATTGTTTTTGGATGTACACATCACCATATTCTTGACAGTAAGCGGTTCGCTTATAATTTATTGACACGTGTCACTTCAGCTAGTTAATTTATTCTACTTGCATGCATTAAGGGAAAATATTTAAGAATTCGAAGCAAACTTGTTTGAAATTTTATAAAAGAAACACAGCTCCAAGGGGCAAAGATATTATTTAAAAACAAATAATATTTAAACTTTCTCGTAAAAATTGAAGCTTGTATGTCTCAATGCTAATTGACCATGTTTACGTATCACATATTAACGATATGGTATTTTATCTTTGTAGTGTGCGCAGCTCCAGGATCGAAAACCTTCCAATTGCTTGAGTTAATACACCTATCAAATGAACCATTAGTGCTTCCAGAAGGATTGGTATTCATTTATACATTGATAATGTACTAGATACCTTGTTTAATGTTTTTTTGGAGAACAAATTTACAAATATTTACAATTTAGGTAGTTGCAAATGATGTTGATGTTCAAAGATGCAATCTTCTCATCCATCAGACTAAGCGGATGAGTACTGCTAATTTAATAGTTACAAATCATGAGGCACAACATTTTCCTAGCTGCTCTCTAAAGGGAAGTGTAGAGAAATTGGAAGAAGAAAAAGAAAATTTGAAACAGAATGCTTTACTGTTTGATCGAGTGTTATGTGATGTTCCATGCAGTGGTGATGGCACTTTGAGAAGGCACCAGATATATGGAGGAAATGGTACCCAGTAATTCGTTTCATGTTAATCATTTCTTTCTTTCTTGAGTATTCAGTGACTTTAGTCATGATTAAAATACTAATTGGTCCAAATTACCCATTTTTATGTATTAACTTCACTCTTTTTCCCCGCATACTCATATAATTACGATACAAATTTCATGTATACATCAGATATCTCTTTTTCACATATGATTCATCAAGTACTTAAATTTCGGTGTATCCTTAGAGCTATTAATTAGTTTGTAGAAATTGTTCTAAGTAGAAAGTTTTTTTTGCAAGAGGAGACACTCTACTTTATATGTGAATATTGTATAATTTACTGGCCTCTTGAGGGTCCAGGGCTCAAAAAAGCCCATGTGGTCAGTAGATGAAATGGTGTTTCATTCGGCCGGCCGGCAGCTCCAAAGATTGTCAAACTGAACAACTATTATTACTTTGAGTTAAAACTTATTGTATTTTATATGGTTTAGCTTGTATATGAAATTAAGTTTGTTCTTTTTTCTTTGGTTTGAAGATTTGCAGTGGCGTGGTGATTGTTGGATTGGATGAAGTGTTGTGTTGAATTAGAGAAAGGCAGTTAGGTGGTTTGCTGCTAGTAGAGGATGGTGGTGTGGTTCTAGGAGTAGGATGTGTGCAATATTAAATATGCAGGAGGGTGATGGATGAGATGAGATGCTGCCAGTTAAGTGGTGGAGGAGTTGCAATTTAATTGTGGGTAGTTGGTTGTAGTTCAGTTGGTATGGGGATATGCTGGTGAGGTGATTGACCGTGGTTTGTAACTCAGTGGGTGAAGTTGAAGTGGAGTTCTGGTTATGGATTGTTATGATGATGGACGGTCGCAGTTGGAAGGATTTGTTGGTGAATTGGTTTTGGTGAGGACTTTTAATGGAGATTGGGGAGATAGTTGCTTATGTTGCAGGATGTGATTGGAGAGGGAAGATGAAGTGTTGTGGTGGACAGTGGGTTGTGGGTTGAGTTTGTGAAGGAATGAATGATTTTGGTTATGCTGTTGCAACAGTGATGATGGAAGTTGAAATGAGGTGAGGTGTAGATGGTGCAGGCAGCAATTTTATGGATGTGTGTATTTATAGGTAGGTTCAGTGGAGTTGCAGACAGTTGTGCTTTTCGATAGAGGGAAGATAGTTGGAAGGAGGATGGTGACAGTGGCAGAAGTGGATGAATTGGAGCATAGGTTGGTGATGTATGGCAGAAGTGGATGAATTGGACGGTGATGAAGGAGGAAGGACGATAGTAGGAGCAGGTTGTAGCTGTAATGGTGTGGTTGTAGGTTGTAGGGGATGCAAGTGGTTGTATGTATGTATGACAGTGATATACTGAAAATATTGTTTTTCATTCTTTTGTAGAATTATTAAATCTGATTATGTATTTGCCATCAAATTTAATTTTGAATGATTGTAATATTGCATGCAATAATTGTTTGTTATAATCAATAATATATATATAGTCTATTTGAGTACTGTAATAATGGTTTCTGAGAATGGCTTTTTTGCATCGGTTTTCAACAACAACCTATGCAACAAGTTCCCTTGTTGCATCGGTTTTCATTACAACCGATGCAACATGGGAGCTGTGTCCAAGCAACCAAACATGATATTTTGCATCAGTTGTTAGTAACAACCGATGCAAAAAGGACCTTTTTGCATCGGTTTCAGAACTGATGCAAAATTGTTAAGCCTGTTGCATCGGTTGCATATGCATCGGTTGTTGAACTGATGCAAAAGGGGGGTAAACAACCGATGCAAATGGCCTGTTTTGTAGTAGTGACCCAAAAAAGGCTATCCGAACCTCAATCGGGGCTCTGAAGTTTTTTAGCCTTCTTTTTTTACGTCAAGTGCATTTTTACGTTAAAACGGGATCACCGTGGATGGTCTTCGATTTACCATCCCTCGAGAGTGGTGCACCATGGTACTGTTCCATTTCATAACCATGCACCCATTTCTAAAAGTCGCACGGCGCTGTTTCGGAATTTTGGACGGATGTTGCACCTTGCACCGCAGATTTTGCACCCTGCGGATATCGATTCTTCGGACGACCATAACTGTTGGCCCGTTTAGAGTTACGGAAGCCATAACCAGTCAAAACGAAGCTCTCGGTGAGTTCTATGGCTTTGACCGCTTTCAGCCGTTAATGGATTGTTTCATACCCAAAAAAGGCAATCCGAACCTCAATCGGAGCTCTGAAGTTTTTTAGCCTTCTTTTTTTACGTCAAGTGAATTTTTACGTTAAAACGGGATCACCGTGGCTGGTCTTCGATTTACCATCCTTGGAGTGTGGTGCACCATGGTACTCTTCCATTTCAAATCCATGCAACCATTTCTAAAAGTCGCACGGTGTTGTTTCGGCATTTTGGACGGATGTTGCACCTTGTACCGGAGATGTTGCACCCTGCGGATATCGTTTCTTCGGACGGCCATAACTGTTGGCCCGTTTAGAGTTACGGGAGCCATAACCAGTCAAAACGAAGCTCTCGGTGAGTTCTACGGCTTTGACCGCTTTCTGCCGTCAATGGATTGTTTCATACCCAAAAAAGGCTATTTGAACCTCAATCGGGGGTCTGAAGTTTTTTAGCCTTCTTTTTTAACGACAAGTGAATTATTACGTTAAAACGGGATCACCGTGGCTGGTCTTCGAATTACCAACCCTGGAGAGTGGTGCACCATGTTACTGTTCCATTTCAAATCCATGCACCCATTTCTAAAAGTCGCACGGCGCTGTTTCGGCACTTTGGACGGATGTTGCACCTTGCACCGCAGATGTTGCACCCTACGGATATCGATTCTTCGGACGGCCATAACTGTTGGCTCGTTTAGAGTTACGGGGGCCATAACCAGTCAAAACGAAGCTCTCTGTGAGTTCTACGGCTTTGACCGCTTTCAGCCGTCAATGGATTGTTTCATACCCAAAAAAGGCTATCCGAACCTCAATCGGGGCTCTGAAGTTTTTTAGCCTTCTTTTTTTACGTCAAGTGAATTTTTACGTTAAAACGGGATCACCGTTGCTGGTCTTCGATTTACCATCCGTCGAGAGTGGTGCACCATGGTACTGTTCCATTTCATAACCATGCACCCATTTCTAAACGTCGCACGGTGCTGTTTTGGAATTTTGGACAGATGTTGCACCTTGCACCACAGATGTTGCACCCTGCGGATATTGATTCTTCGGACGGCCATAACTGTTGGCTCATTTAGAGTTACGGGAGCCATAACCAGTCAAAATGAAGCTCTCTGTGAGTTCTACGATTTTGACAGCTTTCAGCCGTCAATGGATTGTTTCATACCCAAAAAAGGACATCCGAACCTCAATCGGGGCTCTGAAGTTTTTTAGCCTTCTTTTTTTACGTCAAGTGAATTTTTACGTTAAAACGGGATCACCGTGGCTGGTCTTCGATTTACCATCCCTCGAGAGTGGTGCACCATTGTACTGTTCCATTTCATAACTATGCATGTGACGACCGCCCATGACCCCTGCACCGAATCTAGAGAAAGTGCGCTGTAAAGTGTGCCAGGCGACCATGGACGATTGTCAAGGTAAATTAAAACAACAGAATCTATCGTATTGCTCACAGCGCATGGACAAAATACAATAGAACATATGTATAGTGAAGCTTTACAGAACAAAATGCCATCATATAAAACTCCATAATAGTTGAATACAAGCATCCAAATAGTCAATACATCAAGCCTCACTACATATCTCTCAGAGAATACAAAACAGCGGAACATCCAGTACATATAATAAGAAGATAATATGCAACCCTCCAGCTCGTCTTCGATATCAGCATCGTGAGAAGAGAACAGCACCTGTCACCTGTTTCCTAGTCTGCCCGTCCCAAAAATGGACGAACAGCCCAAGGCAATAAGAATTAAAACATAAAGCCTTAAGTCAGACAACAGTCTTAGTGAGCAGTAAATTAACTAACAACATATCAAAAGAGCATAAAGGAAAAGGAATAGGAATACAACCCTCCCACTCCAACCTCATTCTACAGTGATAGCCCCCAGACACACACTAAGCAGAAGCAAACATAGCAGAGCATACAATTTAAAGTAAAGCTACTATCACTCGAGTCAAGGGCGATGTTTTCCAAGTACCAAGGCCTAAATCAGATAAGCACCCAGAAAATACCGCTCTTGAGTCCGAATGACGATACAACCAAACATCCATGACTCTGGCTATCACTGTTATCATTGCTTCGATATCACCGTTAATTGAATGACCGGCACATTCTTTCAGCCGTCCGTCAAGGGCTAATGGAAATCCCGGTTCTAGACATAACTCCCGCACGTCGTCGCAGCCCGTGCCTAGGACTATCGAATCTGCCCAGAGTACTCGACCATCAACAGTTGGCCGTTGGGACTATCGAATCTGCCCAAACGTACTCTTGCTTAGAGCATGCTAGAACTTTCAACAACGATGCTATCCAAGCCTCCTAGTCATCCTCCTCGACGACTATTCTCATATCCATTCATTATCCTCAACTCGAATCATATCACCGAGTTATCAACATGCTTGGAATGATCCCGTCGGGATTAGACCAAGTCTTCATCACATGATGCCTCGCTTCATTACATCCTCGCAAAGCCTCATCTCAACATCACATCATCAAATCTATGCATAAGAGCTTCATCATCCCGCTACATATGCCACGAGCAGCTTTCCCAATTCAAGAGCCTTTCCCTTGGCTTTTGAATCATCTTCGATCTAAATCTAATCATCAATCATCTAGTTCATAACAATCAATCAAATCAAACATCAATCCAAGCAATCAAGCATTCAAATATGATCTAAGTAGACAATTATAACAATAATGGCATTTTCGTAATTAAAGAGGTGAAAGTCCAATAAGCATGAAAACATGAATTATATCTCTACAAACTTGATGAATGAACTTGCATAGGTTAACATATGATAAAATGGATGTAACATCATCATGAACAATGGATCTATATGGATCTACACTTAGGATGAAGAAAATGCATGGAAATCACTATTTTAACACCAAATCGAGCCAACAATCCGATATACTCCTTTGGATCCATGTAAGAGATAATCACCACTCACCAAATCACCAAAACAACCTCAAATCAACACGCTTCAGATCTGGACAGCGAAGGATCAAGCTTGATCTATCACGAATCCGCTTCAAACGAAGAAATCTCACTTGAAAAGATGAAGATCTTCAACTTTAGCTCTTGAATCTTCAATCTTGATCTTCGATTTGGATGAAAGGAATCACTAGATTAGAGTGGAGAAAAGAAGTGAAGAAGTGTAGAAGTCGAGCTCTCAAAATGGCAGCACTTCGTCGCTTCAAAATCCAGATCCCAAAAATGAAGAGAAGCTCTCCTATTTATAGCAGAAAATACCCTAAGTCGTAACTCGTCCGCCTTCATGAGTCGTCTACGACTTATGACTCAACACCCTACGACTTAACTTCTGGCTTCAACGACTTAACACACTTCTGCCTATGACTCACGACAAAACAGCTATCTCCTAAGTCGTCTCCGACTTATAGCATGCGCCTACGACTCACCAGACCCCCTGTCTACGACTTAAATGCGCACGCGCCTTACTTGGTTAGACGACTCATCAGATAACTGGGATACGACTCATTAGATAACTGGGGTACGACTCATCAGATAACTAGGGTACGACTCATCAGATAACTGGGGTACGACTCAACTCCTAAGTCGTCTACGACTCAATACATAGGCTACGACTTAAAGGATACGACTTAACTGGTTAGACGACTCATCACTTAACTCGGTCAGCTCTTATGTCGTAAATCCCTAGGTCGGTCACTTACTTAGGTTGTCTATCCCTTAACTCGGCGACGACTTACAACCTACGACTTAACACTTGCCGAGTTAACTTCGACCTACTGACTTAGCCCAGCTACGACTTATCTCCTTAGGTCGCACTTTCCTTAAGTCGCTCACGACTTACTACTTAACTCGGAAATCCCCTGGGTAGCTCCTATCCCCTAAGTCGTATACGACTTATGACACTAAGTCGTGAACGACTTAGGACTTAGCCATTTTTGCTCAAAATCTGAAATGGCTCAAAAATGCTAAAATTCCCGATTTTGTCGAACTTGTCGATCCGTAAAAATACGGGTCGTTACATTCTCTCCCCCTTAGGAATTTCGCCCCCGAAATTCCAAACAAACAAAGCAATCAAAGACTTTTCAGTACGCCTACCATCCATCGCAATCAACAAACCATGCATCCAATTCTAGCTTAGCGTACAGAATTCTAAAACTAGAACAAGTTACAATATCGCGAGATGACACGACACTTTAGGGCCATACCTTGAAGAGTTCAGGATGAGCTGCCTTCATCCTCTCTTCCTCCTCCCACGTGCAGTCGTTATCATCATCACTCCATTGTATCTTGAGCAACTTAACTACCTTCCTCCTAAGCTGTTTCGTGTCGGTTTCCACAACACGAAGCGGCTTACGAGGTCTTCTATCGACTGGATTAACTTCGAAATCTTCATAGCTATCAGCAGAAACCACCGTATCCGAGTCATGCACATACTTCCGTAGATATGATACATGAAAAACATTGTGCACACCCGACATCTTCTCTGGCAACTCCAATCTGTAGGCGAGCTTTCCAATTCGCTCGATGATCGGGAATGGTCCAACAAATCTCGGAGTCAATTTTCCTTTCTTCCCGAATCGAATAACATTCTTCAGTGGAGAAATCTTCACAAAAACCATATCTCCTACGTCGAATTCCAAATCCTTTCGACGCTTATCAGCATAACTCTTCTGACGGTCTTGGGCTGCCTTCATTCGTTGCCGAATGATCTCTATACAATCTGAAGTCTGCCGAATCATCTCTGGCCCAAGTATCAGCTTTTCTCCAGTTTCCAACCAACATGTCGGAGAGTTACACGGTCTTCCATACAATGCCTCATACGGTGCCATACCAATGCTTGACTGGTAACTGTTGTTGTATGCAAACTCCACCAAATGAAGGTGATCTTCCCATGATCCTCCGAAATCCAAAACACAAGCTCTAAGAAGATCTTTCAAAACTCGGTTGACTCTCTCGGTCTGACCATCCGTTTGGGGATGATAAGCTGTACTTAAACACAACTCGGTTCCCAAGACTTCCTAGAAACTCTTCCAAAATTCACTAGTGAACAATGGGTCTCGATCGCTCACTATACTCTTCGGAATACCATGGAAACGAACTATCCACTTAACATACAACTCAGCCAACTTTGACGCAGTCCTAGTCGATCGAACAGGAATGAATCTCGCACTCTTGGTCAGACGATCCACAATGACCCAAATCCCTTCATTTCCCGTTCTTGTTCTAGGTAGTCCATCAATAAAATCCATCGATATCTGCTCCCACTTCCATGTAGGAACTTCTAATGGTTGAAGCAATCCGCTTGGCTTCTTCTGTTCGGCCTTCACCAACTGGCAGTTCATACACTTGGAAATAAAATTTCCAACATCCTTCTTCATACATTCCCAGTAGTAGGTTCTCTTCATATCCCGATACATCTTATTTCCACCTGGATGAATTGTCAGCTTTGAGTGATGACTTTCCTTCAGAACTTCACTCCTCAATTCATCTATATCGGGAACAACTAGTCGTCCTTGCTTCCGAAGCCAACCCTCTCGATCGACCTCGAATCCTTTATCCTTTTCTGGATCCAATCCAGATTCCAATTCACGGATAATCTTGACAAGCTTATCATCTCGCTTTTGGCTCTCACCAATCCTTTCCACAAGAGTGGGTCTTATTGATAAGTTTGCCAACATCTCAGGTTCCAATTCGCATCTAGGCCTGAAGTCAAATCCAGCTAAATACTCGAGATTCTTCCATTCAGAAAACATGGCTCCCAATCCTGCATGTCTTCGACTTAACGCATCTGCCACTACGTTACCTTTTCCCGGAGTATAAGCTATACCAAAATCATATGATGCCAAAAACTCTAGCCAACGTTGCTGCCGAAGATTCAAATCCTTTTGGGAGAAAAGATACTTCAACGACTTGTGATCCGTAAACAACTCGAATCGAACTCCCAACAAATAATGCCTCCACATCTTCAGAGCAAATACAATCGCCGCTAATTCCAAATCATGAGTTGGGTAATTCCTTTCATGTGGCTTCAGTTGTCGACTGGCATACGCAACAACTTTATCCTTCTGCATCAGCACTGCTCCAAGTCCAGTACCACATGCGTCGGTGTAAACCACCATCTCATCATTCTCACTAGGAATAGTCAAAACAGGAGCACTCGTCAATCGCTCTTTCAGGATTCCGAAAGCTTGCTCACACTTAGCATCCCAACTGAACACTTGGTTCTTCTTCGTTAATCCTGTTAACGGTGCAACTACCTTGGAGAAGTCTTTGATAAACCGTCGATAATATCCTGCTAATCCAAGAAAAACTTCTCACATCAGATGCATTCTTAGGTCTAACCCAGTCCTGGATTGCTGCCACCTTAGCGGGATCAACCGCTACCCCATTTCCAGAAATCACATGGCCTAAGAACCTCACTTCACTCTTCCAGAAGTGACACTTCGAAAACTTAGCCTTCAGCTGATGTTTCCGCAAGATTTCCAAAACAATACGCAAGTGCGTCTTGTGCTCCTCTTCCGTTCTGGAATAAATCAGAATATCATCCACGAACACAAGTACGAACTTGTTCAACTGATCTCTGAACACTCTATTCATAAGATCCACAAAATATGCTGGCGCGTTAGTCAATCCAAACGGCATTACCAGCCACTCAAAGAAACCGGATGGTGTCCTAAAAGCAGTCTTCGGCACACTATCCTTAGCCACTCTTAACTGGTGAAATCCCGTTGCCAAATCCATCTGAGAAAACACCTTAGCTGCGTGAAGCTGATCAAACAAGTCATCTATTCTCGGCAATGGATACTTGTTCTTCTTAGTCACCTTATTCAGCTCACGATAATCGACGCACAATCTCAACGACCCATCTGTCTTGGTTGCAAACACAACTGGTGCACCCCACTCGGACACACTACGCCGAATGAATCCTTTCTGCAAAAGATCATCAACTTGCACCCTCAACTCTTGCTATTCCCTAGGCGCCATCCGCCTAAGAGGCATCACAACAAGTCTGGCTCCTTCTACTAGATCTATACGAAACTCGATCTCTCTATGCGGCGGCAACCCTTTGACTTCGTCAAAGACATCCTCGAATCTATTAGCGATTGGCACCGATGACAGTCCATCCCGTGGAACAACCAGCGAATACATGAAGCTCATGAAGACGCCTTCCTCACGCTTACATCGTATTACAACCTTTCGCCCCTCCACATTCTCGACTGTCACTTCCAACCTCTCGCAATCAACCTTAGCCGCATACTTCCTAAGCCAGTCCATACCCAAAATAATTTCGAACCCCGCAAAGTTCAGAACAAAGCAATCATAAACAAAAGAGCAACCATGACTCGATACAACTAGACCACGGCATAACATACACAAACAAGACGAACCCCCAACTGGATTAGTCACAACCAATGGCCTATCAACAATATCCGGCTTCAAATCTAACCGGCCTACGAGTTCATTACAAACAAACGAATGCGATGCTCCAGTATCAAACAAAACTCTAACTGGAACACCACATAGGAAAAGAGTACCTTGAACCACCATACTATTTCCCTTCTCTTCAGCAGTAGGAGCTTTCGAAGACGACGGAACAGCTCCCAAAGCATAAGCTTGCACAATCTGCTTATCTCTCCTCGGTTCTAGACAATTCTTCCTGAAATGCCCCGGCTTGTCACAGTTGTGACACTTCATCGGCACCTTAGGATTCTTACAATCCTTCGAGAAATGGCCCTTCTGCTGACAGTTGTAGCAAGTCACCTCGCCTTTCGGCTTCTTCTGACCATCCTTACCCTTCTGCTGCTGCTGCTTCCTCTTCTTGTTTCCACCCTGCTGGGGTTTAGACTCTTCCCAGGTCACAGCAACAACAGATCCATCCTTAGGAAACAGACTCTCATGCCTGAGAGCTTTCTCCACCAGCTTCTCAAATGAATCATCCAAATGATCCACCAACTGCCTCCCAAGATAACTATCCAAGCCGGTCACAAACTTCTCATTTTTCTGATAAGCAGATTCAATATATGACCGAGCATACTTGGACAAAGCTTCAAACTCAGAAACATACTCAAGAACAGATCTCCCTCCTTGCTTGAGCTCCACAAACTTATTGAACAGAACAGACTTCTGAGCTGTAGAAATGAACTTAGCTTCAAATCTGACTTGGAATTGCTCCCAAGTAATCTCTTCTTCCGGAGTAGTGATGGTAATAGAGTTCCACCAATCAGAAGCTCTCCCTTGAAGCTGCCTCGATGCCAACTTCCTCTTAGTTGCATCATCAATTTCCAAATCACCAAAGATCCTTCTACAAGCATCTATCCATCTCTGGACTTCAATAGTTGATTCTGTTCCCAAGAAAACATTCCCTCCAAGAGCAGTATAGTCTTTGCACAGCTTAGCAAAATCCACTAGTTTCGGAGTTTGGACTTGAACTCCAACATCTACTGCTGCCCCTGGAACTGGTATCCTTCTCATGATCGAAGTCATCATAGCTTCGAACATAGCTGCATAATCAGCAGTTCCCTCAGTAGCACGGCCTTCCCTAGCAGCTGGTCTCCCTCTTCGACTCATTCTCAATATCTATAAAAAGGAATGATTAGAACATCTAGAGAAACAACTGCATAAAGGACTCAAACTCTACTAAGCTACTATATTATATATAGTACCCATCCATCAAAATACAATTACGTCTCTCATACGTAGTTACGTCAGTGAGCGTTGGGTAAAATCGATTAACCAATGCTCTGATACCAAATGTGACGACCGCCCATGACCCCTGCACCGAATCTAGAGAAAGTGCGCTGTAAAGTGTGCCAGGCGACCATGGACGATTGTCAAGGTAAATTAAAACAACAGAATCTATCGTATTGCTCACAGCGCATGGACAAAATACAATAGAACATATGTATAGTGAAGCTTTACAGAACAAAATGCCATCATATAAAACTCCATAATAGTTGAATACAAGCATCCAAATAGTCAATACATCAAGCCTCACTACATATCTCTCAGAGAATACAAAACAGCGGAACATCCAGTACATATAATAAGAAGATAATATGCAACCCTCCAGCTCGTCTTCGATATCAGCATCGTGAGAAGAGAACAACACCTGTCACCTGTTTCCTAGTCTGCCCATCCCAAAAATGGACGAACAGCCCAAGGCAATAAGAATTAAAACATAAAGCCTTGAGTCAGACAACAGTCTTAGTGAGCAGTAAATTAACTAACAACATACCAAAAGAGCATAAAGGAAAAGGAATAGGAATACAACCCTTCCACTCCAACCTCATTCTACAGTGATAGCCCCCAGACACACACTAAGCAGAAGCAAACATAGCAGAGCATACAATTTAAAGTAAAGCTACTATCACTCGAGTCAAGGGCGATGTTTTCCAAGTACCAAGGCCTAAATCAGATAAGCACCCAGAAAATACCGCTCTTGAGTCCGAATGACGATACAACCAAACATCCATGACTCTGGCTATCACTGTTATCATTGCTTCGATATCACCGTTAATTGAATGACCGGCACATTCTTTCAGCCGTCCGTCAAGGGCTAATGGAAACCCCGGTTCTAGACATAACTCCCGCACGTCGTCGCAGCCCGTGCCTAGGACTATCGAATCTGCCCAGAGTACTCGACCATCAACAGTTGGCCGTTGGGACTATCGAATCTGCCCAAACATACTCTTGCTTAGAGCATGCTAGAACCTTCAACAACGATGTTATCCAAGCCTCCTAGTCATCCTCCTCGACGACTATTCTCATATCCATTCATTATCCTCAACTCGAATCATATCACCGAGTTATCAACATGCTAGGAATGATCCCGTCGGGATTAGACCAAGTCTTCATCACATGATTCCTCGCTTCATTACATCCTCGCAAAGCCTCATCTCAACATCACATCATCAAATCTATGCATAAGAGCTTCATCATCCCGCTACATATGCCACGAGCAGCTTTCCCAATTCAAGAGCCTTTCCCTTGGCTTTTGAATCATCTTCGATCTAAATCTAATCATCAATCATTTAGTTCATAACAATCAATCAAATCAAACATCAATCCAAGCAATCAAGCATTCAAATATGATCTAAGTAGATAATTATAACAATAATGGCATTTTCGTAATTAAAGAGTTGAAAGTCCAATAAGCATGAAAACATGAATTATATCTCTACAAACTTGATGAATGAACTTGCATAGGTTAACATATGATAAAATGGATGTAACATCATCATGAACAATGGATCTATATGGATCTACACTTAGGATGAAGAAAATGCATGGAAATCACTATTTTAACACCAAATCGAGCCAACAATCCGATATACTCCTTTGGATCCGTGTGAGAGACAATCACCACTCACCAAATCACCAAAACAACCTCAAATCAACACGCTTCAGATCTGGACAGCGAAGGATCAAGCTTGATCTATCACGAATCCGCTTCAAACGAAGAAATCTCACTTGAAAAGATGAAGATCTTCAACTTTAGCTCTTGAATCTTCAATCTTGATCTTCGATTTGGATGAAAGGAATCACTAGATTAGAGTGGAGAAAAGAAGTGAAGAAGTGTAGAAGTCGAGCTCTCAAAATGGCAGCACTTCGTCGCTTCAAAATCCGGATCCCAAAAATGAAGAGAAGCTCTCCTATTTATAGCAGAAAATACCCTAAGTCGTAACTCGTCCGCCTTCATGAGTCGTCTACGACTTACGACTCAACACCCTACGACTTAACTTCTGGCTTCAACGACTTAACACACTTCTGCCTATGACTCACGACAAAACAGCTATCTCCTAAGTCGTCTCCGACTTATAGCATGCGCCTACGACTCACCAGACCACCTGTCTACGACTTAAATGCGCACGCGCCTTACTTGGTTAGACGACTCATCAGATAACTGGGATACGACTCATTAGATAACTGGGGTACGACTCATCAGATAACTGGGGTACTACTCATCAGATAACTGGGGTACGACTCAACTCCTAAGTCGTCTACGACTCAATACATAGGCTACGACTTAAAGGATACGACTTAACTGGTTAGACGACTCATCACTTAACTCGGTCAGCTCTTATGTCGTAAATCCCTAGGTCGGTCACTTACTTAGGTTGTCTATCCCTTAACTCGGCGACGACTTACAACCTACGACTTAACACTTGCCGAGTTAACTTCGACCTACTGACTTAGCCCAGCTACGACTTATCTCCTTAGGTCGCACTTTCCTTAAGTCGCTCACGACTTACTACTTAACTCGGAAATCCCCTGGGTAGCTCCTATCCCCTAAGTCGTATACGACTTATGACACTAAGTCGTGAACGACTTAGGACTTAGCCATTTTTGCTCAAAATCTGAAATGGCTCAAAAATGCTAAAATTCCCGATTTTGTCGAACTTGTCGATCCGTAAAAATACGGGTCGTTACAACGCACCCATTTCTAAAAGTCGCACGGCGCTGTTTCGGAATTTTGGACGGATGTTGCACCATGCACCGCAGATTTTGCACCCTGCGGATATCGATTCTTCGGACGGCCATAACTATTGGCTCGTTTAGGGTTACGGGAGCCATAACCAGTCAAAACGAAGCTCTCGGTGAGTTCTACGGTTTTGACAGCTTTCATCCGTCAATGGATTGTTTCATACCCAAAAAAGGCAATCCGAACCTCAATCGGAGCTCTGAAGCTTTTTAGCCTTCTTTTTTTACGTCAAGTGAATTTTTACGTTAAAACGGGATCACCGTGGCTGGTCTTAGATTTACCATCCTTGGAGAGTGGTGCACCATGGTACTGTTCCATTTCAAATCCATGCACCCATTTCTAAAAGTCGCACAGCGCTGTTTCGGCACTTTGGACGGATGTTGCACCTTGCACCACAGATGTTGCACCCTACGGATATCGATTCTTCGGACGGCCATAACTGTTGGCTCGTTTAGAGTTACGGAAGCCATAACCAGTCAAAACGAAGCTCTCGGTGAGTTCTACGGCTTTGACCGCTTTCAACTGTCAATGGATTGTTTCATACCCAAAAAAGTCTAACCGAACCTCTATTTGAGCTCTGAAGTTTTTTAGCCTTCTTTTTTACGTCAAGTGCATTTTTACGTTAAAATGGGTTCACCGTGGCTGGTCTTCGATTTACCATCCCTCGAGAGTGGTGCACCATGGTACTATTCTATTTCATAACCATGCACCCATTTCTAAAAGTCGCACGGCGCTGTTTCGGAATTTTGGACGGATGTTGCACCTTGCACCGCAGATTTTGCACCCTGCGGATATCGATTCTTCGGACGGCCATAACTGTTCGCCCGTTTAGAGTTACGGGAGCCATAACCAGTCAAAACGAAGCTCTCGGTGAGTTCTATGGCTTTGACCGCTTTCAGCGTCAATGGATTGTTTCATACCCAAAAAAGGCTATTTGAACCTCAATCGGGGGTCTAAAGTTTTTTAGCCTTCTTTTTTTACGTCAAGTATTATTACGTTAAAACGGGATCACTGTGGCTTGGCTTCGATTTACCATCCCTAGAGAGTGGTGCACAATGGTACTGTTCCATTTCAAATCCATGCACCCATTTCTAAAAGTCGCACGGCGCTGTTTCGGCACTTTGGACGGATGTTGCACCTTGCACCGCAGATGTTGCACCCTACGTATATCGATTCTTCGGACGGCCATAACTGTTGGCTCGTTTAGAGTTACGAGATCCATAACCAGTCAAAACGAAGTTCTCTGTGAATTCTACGGCTTTGACCGCTTTCAGCCGTCAATGGATTGTTTCATACCCAAAAAAGGCTATCCGAACCTCAATCGGAGCTCTAAAGTTTTTTAGCCTTCTTTTTTTACGTCAAGTGAATTTTTACGTTAAAACGGGATCACCGTGGCTGGTCTTCGATTTACCATCCTTCAAGAGTGGTGCACCATGGTATTGTGCCATTTAATAACCATGCACCCATTTCTAAAAGTCGCACGGCGCTGTTTCGGAATTTTGGATGGATGTTGCACCTTGCACCGCAGATTTTGCACCCTGCGGATATCGATACTTTGGATGGCCATAACTGTTGGCCCGCTTAGAGTTACGGGAGCCATAACCAGTCAAAACGATACTCTCGGTGAGTTCTAAGGCTTTGACCAATTTCAGCCGTCAATGGATTGTTTCATACCCAAAAAAGACTATCCGAACCTCAATCAGGGCTCTGAAGTTTTTTAGCCTTCTTTTTTAACGTCAAGTGAATTTTTACTTTAAAACGGGATCACCGTAGCTGGTCTTCGATTTACCATCCCTCGAGAGTGGTGCACCATGGTACTGTTCCATTTCAAATCCATGCACCAATTTCTAAAAGTCGCACGGCGCTGTTTCGGCACTTTGGACGGATGTTGCACCTTGCACCGCAGATGTTGTACCGTACGGATATCGATTCTTCGGACGGCCATAACTGTTGGCTCGTGTAGATTTATGGGAGCCATAACCAGTCAAAACGAAGCTCTCTTTGAGTTATACGGCTTTGACCGCTTTTAGCCGTTAATGGATTGTTTCATACCCAAAAAAGGCTATCCGAACCTCAATCGGGGCTCTGATGTTTTTTAGCCTTCTTTTTTTACGTCAAGTGAATTTTTACGTTAAAACGGGATCACCATGGCTGGTCTTCGATTTACCATCCCTTGAGAGTGGTGCACTATGGTACTGTTCCATTTCAAAACCATGCACCCATTTCTAAAAGTCACACGGCGCTGTTTCAGCATTTTGGACGGATGTTGCACCTTGCACCGCAGATTTTGCACCCTGCGGATATCGATTCTTCGGACGGCCATAACTGTTGGCTCGTTTAGAGATACGGGAGCCATAACCAGTCAAAACGAAGCTCTCGGTGAGTTCTAAGGCTTTGACCACTTTCAGCCGTCAATGGATTGTTTCATACCCAAAAAAGGCTATCCGAACCTCAATCGGGGCTCTGAAGTTTTTTAGCCTTCTTTTTTTACGTCAAGTGAATTTTTACTTTAAAACGGGATCACCGTGGCTGGTCTTCGATTTACCATCCCTGGAGAGTGGTGCACCATGGTACTGTTCCATTTCAAATCCATAAACCCATTTCTAAAAGTTGCACGGCGCTGTTTCGGCACTTTGGACGGATATTGCACCTTGCACCGCAGATGTTGCACCGTACGGATATCGATTCTTTGGACGGCCATAACTATTAGCTCGTTTAGGGTTACGGGAGCCATAACCAGTCAAAATGAAGCTCTCGGTGAGTTCTACGGTTTTGACAGCTTTCAACCGTCAATGGATTGTTTCATACCCAAAAAAGGCGATCCGAACCTCAATCGGAGCTCTGAAGTTTTTGAGCCTTCTTTTTTTACGTCAAGTGAATTTTTACGTTAAAACGGGATCACCGTGGCTGGTTTTCGATTTACCATCCTTGGAGAGTGGTGCACCGTGGTACTGTTCCATTTCAAATCCATGCACCCATTTCTAAAGGTCGCACGGCGCTGTTTCGGCATTTTGGACGGATGTTGCACATTGCACCGCAGATGTGGCACCGTACGGATATCGATTCTTCGGACAGCCATAACTATTGGCTCGTTTAGGGTTACGGAGCCATAACCAGTCAAAACGAAGCTCTCGGTGAGTTCTACGGTTTTGACAGCTTTCAGCCGTCAATGGATTGTTTCATACCCAAAAAAGGCTATCCGAACCTCCATCGGAGCTATGAAGTTTTTTAGCCTTCTTTTTTTACGTCAAGTGAATTTTTACGTTAAAACGGGATCACCGTGGCTGGTCTTCGATTTACCATCCTTGGAGAGTGGTGCACCATGGTACTCTTCCATTTCAAATCCATGCACCCATTTCTAAAAGTCGCACGGCGCTGTTTAGGCATTTTGGACGGATGTTGCACCCTGTACCGCAGATGTTGCACCCTACGGATATCGATTCTTCGGACGGCCATAACTTTTGGCTCGTTTAGAGTTATGGAAGTCATAAACAGTCAAAATGAAGATCTCGGTGGTTCTATGGCTTTGACCGCTTACAGCCGTCAATGGATTGTTTCATACCCAAAAAAGGCTATCTGAACCTCAATCGGGGCTCTGAAGTTTTTTAGCCTTCTTTTTTAACGTCAAGGGCATTTTTACGTTAAAACGGGATCACCGTGGCTGGTCTTCGATTTACCATCCCTCGAGATTGGTGCACCATGGTACTGTTCCATTTCAAATTCATGCACCCATTTCTAAAAGTCGCATGGAGCTATTTCGGCATTTTGGACGGATGTTGCACCTTGCACCGTAGATGTTGCACCCTGCGGATATCGATTCTTCGAACGGCCATAACTGTTGGCTCGTTTAGATTTACGGGAGCCATAACCAGTCAAAACGAAGCTCTCTTTGAGTTATACGGCTTTGACCGCTTTTAGCCGTCAATGGATTGTTTCATACCCAAAAAAGGCTATCTGAACCTCAATCGGGGCTTTGAATGTTTTTTAGCCTTCTTTTTTTACGTCAAGTGAATTTTTACGTTAAAACGGGATCACGATGGCTGGTCTTCGATTTACCATCCCGCGAGAGTGGTGCACTATGGTACTGTTCCATTTGAAAACCATGCACCCATTTCTAAAAGTCGCACGACGCTGTTTCAGCATTTTGGACGGATGTTGCACCTTGCACCGCAGATTTTGCACCCTGCGGATATCGATTCTTCGAACGGCCATAACTATTGGCTCGTTTAGAGTTACGGGAGCCATAACCAGTCAAAACGAAGCTCTCGGTGAGTTCTAAGGCTTTGACCGCTTTCAGCCGTCAATGGATTATTTCATACCCAAAAAAGGCTTTCTGAACCTCAATCAGGGCTCTGAAATTTTTTAGCCTTCTTTTTTTTACGTCAAGTTAATTTTTACTTTAAAACGGGATCACCGTGGCTGGTCTTCGATTTACCATCCCTGGAGAGTGGTGCAACATGGTAATGTTCCATATCAAATCCATGCACCCATTTCTAAAAGTTGCACGACGCTGTTTCGACACTTTGGACGGATGTTGCACCTTGCACCGCAGATGTTGCACCGTACGGATATCGATTCTTTGGACGTCCATAACTGTTGGCTCGTTTAGGGTTTCAGAAGCCATAACCCGTCAAAACGAAGCTCTCGGTGAGTTCTACGATTTTAACAGCTTTCAGCCATCAATAGATTGTTTCATACCCAAAAAAGGCTATCCTAACCTCAATCGGAGCTCTGAAGTTTTTTAGCCTTCTTTTTTTACGTCGAGTGAATTTTTACGTTAAAACGGGATCACCGTGGCTGGTCTTCGATTTACCATCCTTGGAGTGTGGTGCACCATGGTACTGTTCCATCTCAAATCTATGCACCCATTTCTAAAAGTCGCACAGTGCTGTTTCAGCATTTTGGACGGATGTTGCACCTTGTACCTCAGATGTTGCACCCTACGGATATCGATTCTACGGACGGCCATAACTGTTGGCTCGTTTAGAGTTACGGAAGCCATAACCAGTTAAAACGAAGCTCTCGGTGAGTTCTACGGTTTTGACCGCTTTCATCCATCAATGGATTGTTTCATACCCAAAAAAGGCTATCCGAACCTCAATCGGGGCTCTGAAGTTTTTTATCCTTCTTTTTTTACGTCAAGTGAATTTTTACGTTAAAACGGGATCACCATGGCTGGTCTTCGATTTACTATCGCTCAAGATTGGTGCACCATGGTATTGTTCCATTTCAACTTCATGCACCCATTTCTAAAAGTCGCATGGCGCTGTTTCTGCATTTTGGACGGATGTTGCACCTTGCACCACAGATGTTGCACCCTGTGGATATCGATTCTTCGAACGGCCATAACTGTTGGCTCGTTTAGAGTTACGGGAGCCATAACCAGTCGAAACGAAGCTCTCTATGAGTTCTACGGCTTTGATTGTTTTCAGCCGTCAATGGATTGTTTCATACCCAAAAAAGGCTATCCGAACCTCAATCGGGGCTTTGAAGTTTTTTAGCCTTCTTTTTTTACGTCAAGTGAATTTTTACGTTAAAACGGGATCACCGTGGCTGGTCTTCGTTTTACCATCCCTCTAGAGTGGTGCACTATGGTACCGTTCCATTTCAAAACCATGCAGCCATTTCTAAAAGTCGCACGGCGCTTTTTCGGCATTTTGGACGGATGTTGCACCTTGCACCGCAGATTTTGCACCTACGAATATCGATTCTTCGGACGACCATAACTGCTGACTCGTTTAGATTTACGGGAGCCATAACAGTTCAAAACGAAGCTCTCGGTGAGTTCTACGGCTTTGACCGCTTTCAGCCATCAATGGATTGTTTCATACCCAAAAAAGGCTATCCAAACCTCAATCGGGGCTCTAAAGTTTTTTAGCCTTCTTTTTTTACGTCAAGTGAATTTTTACTTTAAAACGGGATCACCGAGGCTGGTCTTCGATTTACCTTCCCTAGAGAGTGGTGCACCATGGTACTGTTCCATTTCAAATCCATGCAACCATTTCTAAAAGTCGCACGGCGATGTTTCGACACTTTGGACAGATGTTGCACCTTGCACCGCAGATGTTGCAGTGTACGGATATCGATTCTTCGGACGGCCATAACTGTTGGCTCATTTAGGGTTACGGGAGCCATAACCAGTTAAAACGAAGCTCTCGATGAGTTCTACGATTTTGACAGCTTTCAGCTGACAATGGATTGTTTCATACCCAAAAAAGGCTATCCGAACATCAATCGGGGCTCTGAAGTTTTTTAGCCTTCTTTTTTTACGTCAAGTGAATTTTTACGTTAAAACGGGATCACCGTGGCTGGTCTTCGATTTACCATCCCTCGAGATTGGTGCAGCATTGTACTGTTCCATTTTATATCCATGCACCCATTTCTAAAAGTCGCACGGCGCTGTTTTGGCATTTTGGACGGAAGTTGTACCTTGCACCGCAGATGTTGCACCTTGCGGATATTGATTCTTCGGACGGCCATAACTGTTGGCTCGTTTAGATTTATGGGAGTCATAACCATTCAAAACGAAGCTCTCTGTGAGTTCTACGGCTTTGACTGCTTTCAGTCGTCAATGAATTGTTTTATACCAAAAAAAGGCTATCCGAACCTCAATCAGGGCTCTGAAGTTTTTTAGCCTTCTTTTTTTACGTCAAGTGAATTTTTACGTTAAAACGGGATCACCATGGCTGGTCTTCGATTTACCGTCCCTCGAGAGTGGTGCACCATGGTACTGTTCCATTTCAAAACCATGCACCCATTTCTAAAAGTCGCACGGAGCTGTTTCAGCATTTTGGACGGATGTTGCACCTTGCACCGCAGATTTTGCACCTGCGGATATCGATTCTTCGGACGGCCATAACTGTTGACTCGTTTAGAGTTATGGGAGCCATAACCAATCAAAACTAAGCTCTCGGTGAGTTCTAAGGCTTTGACCGCTTTCAGCCGTTAATGGGTTGTTTCATACCCAAAAAAGGCTATCCGAACCTCAATCGGGGCTCTGATGTTTTTTAGCCTTCTTTTTATACGTCAATTGAATTTTTACTTTAAAACGGGATCACCGTGGCTGGTCTTCGATTTACCATCCCTGGAGAGTGGTGCACCATGGTACTGCTCCATTTCAAATCCATGCACCCATTTCTAAAAGTCGCACAGTGCTGTTTCGGCAATTTGGACGGATGTTGCACCTTGCACCGCAGATGTTGCACCCTACGGATATCGATTCTTCGGACGGCCATAACCGTTGGCTCGTTTAGGGTTACGGGAGCCATAACCAGTCAAAACGAAGCTCTCGGTGAGTTCTACGATTTTGACGGATTTCAGCCGTCAATGGATTGTTTCATACCCAAAAAAGGCTATCCGAAACTCAATCGGGGCTATGAAGTTTTTTAACCTTCTTTTTTTACGTCAAGTGAATTTTTAAACGGGATCACCATGACTGGTCTTCGATTTACCATCCTTGGAGAGTGGTGCACCATGGTACTGTTCCATTTCAAATCCATGCACCCATTTCTAAAAGTCGCACGGCGCTGTTTCGGAATTTTGGACGGATGTTGCACCTTGCACCGTAGATGTTGCATCCTACGGATATCGATTCTTTGGACGGCCATAACTGTTAGCTCGTTTAGAGTTACGGTAGCCATAACCAGTCAAAACGAAGCTCTCGGTGAGTTCTACGGCTTTGACCACTTTCAGCCATCAATGGATTGTTTCATACCCAAAAAAGGCTATCCGAACCTCAATCAGGGCTCTGAAGTTTTTTAGCCTTCCTTTTTTCGTCAAGTGAATTTTTACTTTAAAACGGGATCACCGTGGCTGGTTTTCTATTTACCATCCCTGGAGAGTGGTGCACCATGGTACTGTTCCATTTCAAATCCATGCACCCATTTCTAAAAGTCGCACGGCACTGTTTTTGAATTTTGGACGGATGTTGCACCTTGCACCGCAGATTTTGCACCCTGCTGATATCGATTCTTCGGACGGCCATAACTGTTGGCTCGTTTAGAGTTATGGGACCCATAACCAGTCAAAACGAAGCTATCGGTGAGTTCTAAGTCTTTGACCGCTTTCAGCCGTCAATGGATTGTTTCATATCCAAAAAAGGCTATCCGAACCTCAATCGGGGCTCTGAAGTTTTTTAGCCTTCTATTTTAACGTCAAGTGAATTTTTACTTTAAAACGGGATCACCGTGGCTGGTCTTCGATTTACCATCCCTCGAGAGTGGTGCACCATGGTACTATTCCATTTCAAATCCATGCACTCATTTCTAAAAGTCGCACGACGCTGTTTCGGCACTTTGGACGGATGTTGCACCTTGCACCGAGATGTTGCACCGTACGGATATCGATTCTTCGGACGGCCATCACTGTTGGCTCGTTTAGGGTTACGGGAGCCATAACCAGTCAAAATGAAGCTTTTGGTGAGTTCTACGGTTTTGACAGCTTTCAGCCGTCAATGGATTGTTTCATACCAAAAATAGACTATCGGAACCTCAATCGGGGCTCTGAAGTTTTTTAGCCTTCTTTTTTAACGTCAAGTGAATTTTTACTTTAAAACGGGATCACCGTGGCTGGTCTTCGATTTACCATCCCTCGAGAGTGGTGCACCATGGTTCTGTTCCATTTCAAATCCATGCACCCATTTCTAAAAGTCGCACGGCGCTGTTTCGGCACTTTGGATGGATGTTGCACCTTGCACCGCAGATGTTGTACCGTACGGATATCGATTCTTCGGACGGCCATAACTGTTGGCTCGTGTAGGTTTATGGGAGCCATAACCAGTCAAAACGAACCTCTCTTTGAGTTATACGGCTTTGACCGCTTTTAGCCGTCAATGGATTGTTTCATACCCAAAAAAGGCTATCCGAACCTCAATCGGGGCTCTGAAGTTTTTTAGCCTTCTTTTTTTACGTCAAGTGAATTTTTACGTTAAAACGGGATCACCATGGCTGGTCTTCGATTTACCATCCCTTGAGAGTGGTGCACTATGGTACTGGTCCATTTCAAAACCATGCACCCATTTTTAAAAGTCACACGGCGCTGTTTCAGCATTTTGGACGGATGTTGCACCTTGCACCGCAGATTTTGCACCCTGCGGATATCGATTCTTCGGACGGCCATAACTGTTGGCTCGTTTAGAGTTACGGGAGCCATAACCAGTCAAAACGAAGCTCTCGGTGAGTTCTAAGGCTTTGACCACTTTTAGCCGTCAATGGATTGTTTCATACCCAAAAAAGGCTATCCGAACCTCAATCGGGGCTCTGAAGTTTCTTAGCCTTCTTTTTTTACGTCAAGTGAATTTTTACTTTAAAACGGGATCACCGTGGCTGGTCTTCGATTTACCATCCCTGGAGAGTGGTGCACCATGGTACTGTTCCATTTCAAATCCATGCACCCATTTCTAAAAGTCGCACGGCGCTGTTTCGGCACTTTGGACGGATGTTGCACCTTGCACCGCAGATGTTGCACCGTACGGATATCGATTCTTCGGACGGCCATAACTGTTGGCTCGTTTAGGGTTACGGGAGCCATAATCAGTCAAAACGAAGCTCTCGGTGAGTTCTACGGTTTTGACAGCTTTCTGCCGTCAATGGATTGTTTCATACCCAAAAAAGGATATCCAAACCTCAATCGGAGCTCTGAAGTTTTTGAGCCTTCTTTTTTTAGGTCAAGTGAATTTTTACGTTAAAACGGGATCACCGTGGCTGGTCTTCGATTTACCATCCTTGGAGAGTGGTACACCGTGGTACTGTTCCATTTCAAATCCATGCACCCATTTCTAAAGGTCGCACGATGTTGTTCCGGCATTTTGGACGGATGTTGCACCTTGTACCGCAGATTGCACCTACGGATATCGATTCTTCGGACGGCCATAACTGTTGGCTCGTTTAGAGTTACGGAAGCCATAACCAGTCAAAACGAAGCTCTCGGTGAGTTCTACGGCTTTGACCACTTTCAGCCGTCAATGGATTGTTTCATACCCAAAAAAGGCTATCCGAACCTCAATCGGGGATCTGAAGTTTTTTAGCCTTCTTTTTTTATGTCAATTGAATTTTTACTTTAAAACGGGATCACCGTGGCTGGTCTTTGATTTACCATCCCTGGAGAGTGGTGCACCATGGTACTGCTCCATTTCAAATTCATGCACCCATTTCTAAAAGTCGCATGGAGCTGTTTCGGCATTTTGGACGGATGTTGCACCTTGCACCGCAGATGTTGCACCCTGCGGATATCGATTCTTCGAACGGCCATAATTGTTGGCTCGTTTACAGTTACGGGAGCCATAACCAGTCAAAATGAAGCTCTCTATGAGTTCTACAGCTTTGACCGGTTTCAGCCGTCAATGGATTGTTTCATACCCAAAAAAGGCTATCCGAACCTCAATCGGAGCTTTGAAGTTTTTTAGCCTTCTTTTTTTACGTCAAGTGAATTTTACATTAAAACGGGATCACCGTGGCTGGTCTTCTATTTACCATCCCTCAAGAGTGGTGCACTATGGTACTGTTCCATTTCAAAACCATGCACCCATTTCTAAAAGTCGCACGGCTCTGTTTCGGCATTTTGGACGGATGTTGCTCCTTGCACCACAGATTTTGCACCTGCGTATATCGATTCTTTGGACGGCCATAACAGTTGGCTCGTTTAGAGTTACGGGAGCCATATCCAGTCAATACGAAGCTCTCGTTGAGTTCTAAGGCTTTGACTGCTTACAGCCGTCAATGGATTGTTTCATACCCAAAAAAGGCTATCTGAACCTCAATCGGGGCTCTGAAGTTTTTTAGCCTTCTTTTTTTACGTCAAGTGAATGTTTACGTTAAAACGAGATCACCGTGGCTGGTCTTCGATTTACCATCCCTGAAGAGTGGTGCACCATGGTACTGTTCCATTTCAAATCCATGCACCCATTTCTAAAAGTCGCACGGCGCTGTTTTGGCACTTTGGACAGATGTTGCACCGTACGAATATCTATTCTTCGGACGGCCATAAATGTTGGCTTGTTTAGGGTTACGGGAGCCATAACCAGTCAAAACGAAGCTCTAGGTGAGTTCTACGGTTTTGACTGCTTTCAGTTGAAAATGGATTGTTTCATACCCAAAAAAGGCTATCCGAACCTCAATCGGGGCTCTGAAGTTTTTCAGTCTTTTTTTTACGTCAAGTGAATTTTTACGTTAAAACGGGATCACCGTGGCTGGTCTTCGATTTACCATTCCTCGAGATAGGTGTAGCATGGTACTATTCCATTTTAAATCCATGCACCCATTTCTAAAAGTCGCACGGTGCTATTTCGGCATTTTGGATGGAAGTTGCACCTTGCACCGCAGTTGTTGCACCCTACGGATATGGATTCTTCGGACGACCATAACTGTTGGCTCGTTTAGAGTTACGGGATCCATAACCAGTCAAAATGAAGCTTTCGGTGAGTTCTACGGCTTTGAATGCTTTCACCTGTCAATGGATTGTTTCATACCCAAAAAAGGCTATCTGAACCTCAATCGGAAGTCTGAAGTTTTTTAGCCTCCTTTTTTTACGTCAAGTGAATTATTACATTAAAACGGGATCACCATGGCTAGTCTTCGATTTACCATCCCTGGAGAGTGGTGCACCATGGTACTGTTCCATTTCAAATCCATGCACCCATTTCTAAAAGTCGCACGGCGCTGTTTCGGCACTTTGGACGGATGTTGCACCTTGCGCCGCAAATGTTGCACCCTGTGGATATCGATTCTTCGGACGACCATAGCTGTTGGCTCGTTTAGAGTTACGGGAGCCATAACCAGTCAAAACGAAGCTCTTTGTGAGTTCTACGGCTTTGGCCGCTTTTAGCCGTCAATGGATTGTTTCATACCCAAAAAAGGCTATCCAAACCTCAATCGGGACTCTGAAGTTTTTTAGCCTTCTTTTTTTACGTCAAGTGAATTTTTACGTTAAAACGGGATCACCGTGGCTGGTCTTCGATTTATCATCCCTCGAGAGTGGTGCACCATGGTACTATTCCATTTCAAATCCATGCACCCATTTCTAAAAGTCGCACGGCGCTGTTTCGGCACTTTGGTCGGATGTTGCACCTTGCACCGCAGATGTTGCACCGTACGGATATCGATTCTTCGGACGACAATAACTGTTGGCTTGTTTAGGGTTACGGGAGCCATAACCAGTCAAAACGAAGCTCTCTTTGAGTTATATGGCTTTGACCGCTTTTAGCCGTCAATGGATTGTTTCATACCCAAAAAAGGCTATCCTAACCTCAATCGGGGCTCTGAATGTTTTTTAGCCTTCTTTTTTTACGTCAAGTGAATTTTTACGTTAAAACGGGATCACGATGGCTGGTCTTCGATTTACCATCCCGCGAGAGTGGTGCACTATGGTACTGTTCCATTTCAAAACCATGCACCCATTTCTAAAAGTCGCACGGCGCTGTTTCAGCATTTTGGATGAATGTTGCACCTTGCACCGCAGATTTTGCACCCAGCGGATATCGATTCTTCGGACGGCCATAACTATTGGCTAGTTTAGAGTTACGGGAGCCATAACCAGTCAAAACGAAGCTCTCGGTGAGTTCTAAGTCTTTGACCGCTTTCAGCCGTCAATGGATTATTTCATACCCAAAAAAGGCTTTCTGAACCTCAATTGGGGCTTTGAAATTTTTTAGCCTTCTTTATTTACGTCAAGTGAATTTTTACTTTAAAACGGGATCACCGTGGCTGGTCTTCGATTTACCATCCCTGGAGAGTGGTGCACCATGGTACTGTTCCATATCAAATCCATGCACCCATTTCTAAAAGTTGCACGGCGCTGTTTCGGCACTTTGGACGGATGTTGCACCGTAGATGTTGCACCATACGGATATCGATTCTTTCGACGGCCATAACTGTTGGCTCGTTTAGGGTTTCGGAAGTCATAACCCGTCAAAACGAAGCTCTCGGTGAGTTCTACGGTTTTAACATCTTTCAGCCGTCAATGGATTGTTTCATACCCAAAAAAGGCTATCCGAACCTCAATCGAAGCTTTGAAGTTTTTTAGCCTTCTTTTTTTACGTCAAGTGAATTTTTACGTTAAAACGGGATCACCGTGGCTGGTCTTCGATTTACCATCCTTGGAGTGTGGCGCACCATGGTACTGTTCCATTTCAAATCTATGCACCCATTTCTAAAAGTCGCACTGCGCTGTTTCGGCATTTTGGACGGATGTTGCACCTTGTACCGCAGATGTTGCACCCTACGGATATCGATTCTACGGACGGCCATAACTGTTGGCTCGTTTAGAGTTACTGAAGCCATAATCAGTCAAAACGAAGCTCTCGGTGAGTTCTACGGCTTTGACCGCTTTCAGCCATCAATGGATTGTTTCATACCCAAAAAAGGCTATCCAAACCTCAATCGGGGCTCTGAAGTTTTTTAGCCTTCTTTTTTTACGTCAAGTGAATTTTTACGTTAAAACGGGATCACCATGGCTGGTCTTTGATTTACTATCGCTCGAGATTGGTGCACCATGGTACTGTTCCATTTCAAATTCATGCACCCATTTCTAAAAGTCGCATGGCGCTGTTTCTGCATTTTGGACGGATGTTGCACCTTGCACCGCAGATGTTGCACCCTGCGGATATCGATTCTTCGAACGACCATAACTATTGGCTCGTTTAGAGTTACGGGAGCCATAACCAGTCGAAACGAAGCTCTCTATGAGTTCTACGGCTTTGATTGCTTTTAGCCGTCAATGGATTGTTTCATATCCAAAAAAGGCTATCCGAACCTCAATCGTGGCTCTGAAGTTTTTTAGCCTTCGTTTTTTACGTCAAGTGATTTTTTACGTTAAAACGGGATCACCGTGGCTGGTCTTCAATTTACCATCCCTCTAGAGTGGTGCACTATGGTACTGTTCCATTTCAAAACCATGTACCCATTTCTAAAAGTCGCACGGCGCTTTTTCGGCATTTTGGACGGATGTTGCACCTTGCACCGCAGATTTTGCACCTGCGAATATCGATTCTTCGGACGGCCATAACTGTTGACTCGTTTAGAGTTACGGGAGCCATAACAGTTCAAAACGAAGCTCTAAGTGAGTTCTACGGCTTTGACTGCTTTCAGCCATCAATGGATTGTTTCATACCCAAAAAAGGCTATCCAAACCTCAATCGGGGCTCTGAAGTTTTTTAGCCTTCTTTTTTTACGTCAAGTGAATTTTTACTTTAAAACGGGATCACCGTGGCTGGTCTTCGATTTACCATCCCTGGAGAGTGGTGCACCATGGTACTGTTCCATTTCAAATCCATGCAACCATTTCTAAAAGTCGCACGGCGATGTTTCGGCACTTTGGACGGATGTTGCACCTTGCACCGCAGATGTTGCAGCGTACGGATATCGATTCTTCGGACGGCCATAACTGTTGGCTCGTTTAGGGCTACGGGAGCCATAACCAGTTAAAACGAAGCTCTCGACGAGTTCTATGGTTTTGACAGCTTTCAGCTGACAATGGATTGTTTCATACCCAAAAAAGGCTATCCGAACATCAATCGGGGCTCTGAAGTTTTTTAGCCTTCTTTTTTTACGTCAGGTGAATTTTTACGTTAAAACGGGATCACCGTGGCTGGTCTTCGATTTACCATCCCTCGAGATTGGTGCAGCATGGTACTGTTCCATTTTAAATCCATGCACCGATTTCTAAAAGTCGCACGGCGCTGTTTTGGCATTTTGGACGAAAGTTGCACCTTGCACCGCAGATGTTGCACCTTGCGGATATCGATTCTTCGGACGACCATAACTGTTGGCTCGTTTAGAGTTACGGGAGTCATAACCATTCAAAATGAAGCTCTCTGTGAGTTCTACGGCTTTGACTGCTTTTAGCCATCAATGAATTGTTTTATACCAAAAAAAGGCTATCCGAACCTCAATCAGGGCTCTGAAGTTTTTTAGCCTTCTTTTTTTATGTCAAGTGAATTTTTACGTTAAAACGGGATCACCATGGTTGGTCTTCGATTTACCATCCCTCGAGAGTGGTGCACCATGGTACTGTTCCATTTCAAAACCATGCATCCATTTCTAAAAGTCGCACGGAGCTGTTTCGGCATTTTGGACGGATGTTGCACCTTGCACCGCAGATTTTGCATCTGCGGATACCGATCCTTCGGACGGCCATAACTGTTGGCTCGTTCAGAGTTATGGGAGCCATAACCAGTCAAAACTAAGCTCTCAGTGAGTTCTAAGGCTTTGACCGCTTTAAGCCGTTAATGGATTGTTTCATACCCAAAAAAGGCTATCCGAACCTCAATCGGGGCTCTGAAGTTTTTTAGCCTTCTTTTTTTACGTCAATTGAATTTTTACTTTAAAACGGGATCACCGTGGCTGGTCTTCGATTTACCATCCCTGGAGAGTGGTGCACCATGGTACCACTCCATTTCAAATCCATGCACCCATTTTTAAAAGTCGCACAACGCTGTTTCGGCAATTTGGACGGATGTTGCACCTTGCACCGCAGATGTTGCACCGTACGGATATCGATTCTTCGGACGGCCATAACTGTTGGCTCGTTTAGGGTTACGGGAGCCATAACCAGTCAAAACGAAGCTCTCGGTGAGTTCTACGGTTTTGATGGATTTCAGCCGTCAATGGATTGTTTCATACCCAAAAAAGGCTATCCGAAACTCAATTGGGGCTATGAAGTTTTTTAGCCTTCTTTTTTTACGTCAAGTGAATTTTTACGTTAAAACATGATCACCATGGATGGTCTTCGATTTACCATCCCTGGAGAGTGGTGCACCATGGTACTGTTCCATTTCAAATCCATGCACCCATTTCTAAAAGTCGCACGACGCTGTTTCGGAATTTTGGACGGATGTTGCACCTTGCACTGAAGATGTTGCATCCTGCAGATATCGATTCTTTGGACGGCCATAACTGTTAGCTCGTTTAGAGTTACGCTAGCCATAACCAGTCAAAACGAAGCTCTCGGTGAGTTCTACGGCTTTGACCACTTTCAGTTATCAATGGATTGTTTCATACCCAAAAAAGGCTATCCGAACCTCAATCGAGGCTCTAAAGTTTTTTAGCCTTCTTTTTTTACGTCAAGCGAATTTTTACGTTAAAACGAGATCACCGTGGCTGGTCTTCGATTTACCATCTCTGAAGAGTGGTGCACCATGGTGCTGTTCCATTTCAAATCCATGCACCCATTTTTAAATGTCGCACGGCGCTGTTTCGGCACTTTGGACGGATGTTGCACCTTGCACCGCAGATGTTGCACCCTACGGATATCGATTCTTCGGACAGCCATAACTATTGGCTCGTTTAGAGTTACGAGAGCCATAACCAGTCAAAACGAAGCTCTCTGTGAGTTCTACGGCTTTGACCGCTTTCAGCCATCAATGGATTGTTTCATACCCAAAAAAGGCTATCCGAACCTCAATCGAGGCTCTGAAGTTTTTTAGCCTTCCTTTTTTCGTCAAGTGAATTTTTACTTTAAAACGGGATCACCGTGGCTGGTTTTCTATTTACCATCCCTGGAGAGTGGTGCACCATGGTACTGTTTCATTTCAAATCCATGCACCCATTTCTAAAAGTCGCACGGCACTGTTTTGGAATTTTGGACGGATGTTGCACCTTGCACCGCAGATTTTGCACCCTGCGGATATCGATTCTTCGGACAGCCTTAACTGTTGGCCCGTTCAGAGTTACGGGAGCAATAACCAGTCAAAACGAAGCTCTCGGTGAGTTCTAAGGCTTTGACCGCTTTCAGCCGTCAATGGATTGTTTCATACCCAAAAAAGGTTATCCGAACCTCAATCGGGGCTCTGAAGTTTTTTAGCCTTCTTTTTTTACGTCAAGTGAATTTTTACGTTAAAACGGGATCACCGTGGCTGTTCTTCGATTTACCATCCTTGGAGAGTGGTGCACAATGGTACTGTTCCATTTCTAGTCCATGCACCCATTTCTAAAAGTCGTACGGCGCTGTTTCGGCGTTTTGGACGGATGTTGCACCTTGTACCGCAGATGTTGCACCCTACGGATACCGATTCTACGGACGGCCATAACTGTTGGCTCGTTTAGAGTTACAGAAGCCATAACCTGTCAAAACGAAGCTCTCGGTGAGTTCTACGGCTTTGACCGCTTTTAGCCGTCAATGGATTGTTTCATACCCAAAAAAGGCTATCCGAACCTCAATCAGGGCTCTGAAGTTTTTAACCTTCTTTTTTTACGTCAGGTGAATTTTTACGTTAAAACGGGATCACCGTGGCTGGTCTTCAATTTACCATCCCTCGAGATTGGTGCAGCATGGTACTGTTCCATTTTAAATCCATGCACCCATTTCTAAAAGTCGCACGGCGCTGTTTCGGCATTTTAGACGGAAGTTGCACCTTGCACCGCAGATGTTGCACCCTACGGATATCGATTCTTCGGACGGCCATAACTGTTGGCTCGTTTAGAGTTACGGGAGCCATAACCATTCAAAACGAAGCTCTCTGTGAGTTCTACGGCTTTGACCACTTTCAGCCGTCAATGGATTGTTTCATACCAAAAAAGGCTATCCGAACCTCAATCGGGGCTCTGAAGTTTTTTAGCCTTCTTTTTTTACGTCAAGTGAATTTTTACGTTAAAACGGAATCACCATGGCTGGTATTCGATTTACCATCCCTCGAGAGTGGTGCACCAAGGTACTGTTCCATTTCAAAACCCTGCATCCATTTCTAAAAGTTGCACGGAGCTGTTTCGGCATTTTGGATGGATGTTGCACCTTGCACCGCAGATTTTGCACTGGCGGATATCGATTCTTCGGACGGCCATAACTATTGGCTCGTTTAGAGTTACGGGAGCCATAACCAGTCAAAACTAAGCACTCAGTGAGTTCTAAGGCTTTGACCGCTTTCAGCCGTCAGTGGATTGTTTCATACCCAAAAAAGGATATCCGAACCTCAATCGGGGCTCTGAAGTTTTTTAGCCTTCTTTTTTTACGTCAATTGAATTTTTACTTTAAAACGGGATCACCATGGCTGGTCTTCGATTTACCATCCCTAGAGAGTGGTGCACCATGGTACTGCTCCATTTCAAATCCATGCACCCATTTCTAAAAGTCGCACGGCGTTGTTTTGGCATTTTGGACGGATGTTGCACCTTGCACCGCAGATGTTGCACCCTACGGATATCGATTCTTCGGATGGCCATAACAGTTGGCTCGTTTAGAGTTACGGGAGCCATAACCAGTCAAAACGAAGCTCTCTGTGATTTCTACGGCTTTGACCGCTTTCAACCGTCAATGGATTGTTTCATACCCAAAAAAGGCTATCCGAACATCAATCGGGGCTCTGAAGTTTTTTAGCCTTCTTTTTTTACGTCAAGTGAATTTTTACGTTAAAACGGGATCACCGTGGCTGGTCTTCGATTTACCATCCCTCGAGATTGGTGCAGCATGGTACTGTTCCATTTTAAATCCACGCACCCATTTCTAAAAGTCACACGGCGCTGTTTTGGCATTTTGGACGGAAGTTGCACCTTGCACCGCAGATGTTGCACCCTGCGGATATCGATTCTTCGGACGGCCATAACTGTTGGCTCGTTTAGAGTTACGGGAGTCATAACCATTCATAACGAAGCTCTCTGTGAGTTCTAAGGCTTTGACTGCTTTCAGCCGTCAATGAATTGTTTTATACCAAAAAAAGGCTATCCGAACCTCAATCGGGGATTTGAAGTTTTTTAGCCTTCTTTTTTTACGTCAAGTGAATTTTTACGTTAAAACGGGATCACCATGGCTGGTCTTCGATTTACCGTCCCTCGAGAGTGGTGCACCATGGTACTGTTCCATTTCAAAACCATGCACCCATTTCTAAAAGTCGCACGGAGCTGTTTCGGCATTTTGGACGGATGTTGCACCTTGCACCGCAGATTTTGCACCTGCGGATATCGATTCTTCGGACGGCCAAAATTGTTGGCTCGTTCAGAGTTATGGGAGCCATAACCAGTCAAAACTAAGTTCTCGGTGAGTTCTAAGTCTTTGACCGCTTTCAGCCGTTAATGGATTGTTTCATACCCAAAAAAGGCTATCCGAACCTCAATCGGGGCTCTAAAGTTTTTTAGCCTTCTTTTTTTACGTCAATTGAATTTTTACTTTAAAACAGGATCACGGTGACTGGTCTTCGATTTACCATCCCTGGAGAGTGGTGCACCATGGTACAGCTCCATTTCAAATCCATGCACCCATTTCTAAAAGTCGCACAGCGCTGTTTCGGCAATTTGGACGAATGTTGCACCTTGCACCGCAGATGTTGCACCGTACGGATATCGATTCTTCGGACGGCCATAACTGTTGGCTCGTTTAGGGTTACGGGAGCCATAACTAGTCAAAACGAAGCTCTCGGTGAGTTCTACGGTTTGACGGATTTCAGCCGTCAATGGATTGTTTCATACCCAAAAAAGGCTATCCGAAACTCAATCGGGGCTATGAAGTTTTTTAGCCTTCTTTTTTTACGTCAAGTGAATTTTTACGTTAAAACGGGATCACCATGGTTGGTCTTCGATTTACCATCCTTAGAGAGTGGTGCACCATGGTACTGTTCCATTTCAAATCCATACACCCATTTCTAAAAGTCGCACGGCGCTGTTTTGGAATTTTGGACGGATGTTGCACCTTGCACCGCAGATGTTGCACCCTGCGGATATCGATTCTTTGGATGGCCATAACTGTTAGCTCGTTTAGAGTTACGGTAGCCATAACCAGTCAAAACGAAGCTCTCGGTGAGTTCTACGGCTTTGACCACTTTCAGTTATCAATGGATTGTTTCATACCCAAAAAAGGCTATCTGAACCTCAATCGAGGCTCTGAAGTTTTTTAGCCTTCTTTTTTTACGTCAAGCGAATTTTTACGTTAAAACGAGATCACCGTGGCTGGTCTTCGATTTACCATCTCTGAAGAGTGGTGCACCATGGTGCTATTCCATTTCAAATCCATGCACCCATTTCTAAATGTCGCACGGCGCTGTTTCGGCACTTTGGACGGATGTTGCACCTTGCACCTCAGATGTTGCACCCTACGGATATCGATTCTTCGGACAGCCATAACTGTTGGCGTGATTAGAGTTACGGGAGCCATAACCAGTCAAAACAAAGCTCTCGGTGAGTTCTACAGCTTTGACCGCTTTCAGCTATCAATGGATTGTTTCATACCCAAAAAAGGCTATCGGAACCTCAATCGGGGCTCTGATGTTTTTTTGCCTTCCTTTTTTCGTCAAGTGAATTTTTACTTTAAAACGGGATCACCGTGGCTGGTTTTCTATTTACCATCCCTGGAGAGTGGTGCACCATGGTACTGTTCCATTTCAAATCCATGCACCCATTTCTAAAATTCGCACGGCGCTGTTTTGGAATTTTGGACGTATGTTTCACCTTGCACCGCAGATTTTGCACCCTGCGGATATCGATTCTTCGGACAGCCATAACTGTTGGTCCGTTTAGAGTTACGGGAGCAATAACCAGTCAAAACGAAGCTCTCGGTGAGTTCTAAGGCTTTGACCGCTTTCAGCCGTCAATGGATTGTTTCATACCCAAAAAAGGTTATCTGAACCTCAATCGGGGCTCTAAAGTTTTTTAGCCTTCTTTTTTTACGTAAAGTGAATTTTTACGTTAAAACGGGATCACCGTGGCTGGTCTTCGATTTACCATCCTTGGAGAGTGGTGCACAATGGTACTGTTCCATTTCTAGTCCATGCACCCATTTCTAAAAGTCGCACGGCGTTGTTTCGGCGTTTTGGACGGACGTTGCACCTTGTACCGCAGATGTTGCACCCTACGGATATCGATTCTACGGACGGCCATAACTGTTGGTTCGTTTAGAGTTACGGAAGCCATAACCAGTCAAAACGAAGCTCTCGGTGAGTTCTACGGCTTTGACCGCTTTTAGCCGTCAATGGATTGTTTCATACCCAAAAAAGGCTATCTGAACCTCAATCGGGGCTCTGAAGTTTTTTAGCCTTCTTTTTTTACGTCAGGTGAATTTTTACGTTAAAACGGGATCACCGTGGCTGGTCTTCGATTTACCATCCCTCGAGATTGGTGCAGCATGGGACTGTTTCATTTTAAATCCATGCACCCATTTCTAAAAGTCGCGCGGCGCTGTTTCGGCATTTTGGACGGAAGTTGCACCTTGCACCGCAGATGTTGCACCTTAAGGATATCGATTCTTCGGACGGCCATAACTGTTGGCTCATTTAGAGTTACGGGAGCCATAACCATTCAAAACGAAACTCTCTGTGAGTTCTATGGCTTTGACCACTTTCAGCCGTCAATGGATTGTTTCATACCAAAAAAGGCTATCCGAACCTAAATCGGGGATCTGTAGTTTTTTAGCCTTCTTTTTTTACGTCAAGTGAATTTTTACGTTAAAACGGGATCACCATGGCTGGTCTTCGATTTACCATTCCTCGAGAGTGGTGCACCAAGGTACTGTTCCATTTCAAAACAATGCATCCATTTCTAAAAGTCGCACGGAGCTGTTTCGGCATTTTGGACGGATGTTGCACCTTGCACCGTAGATTTTGCACTTGCGGATATCGATTCTTCGAACGGCCATAATTGTTGGCTCATTTAGAGTTACGGGATCCATAACCAGTCAAAACTAAGCTCTCGGTGAGTTCTAAGGCTTTGACCGCTTTCACCCGTCAATGGATTGTTTCATACCCAAAAAAGGCTATCCGAACCTCAATCGGGGCTCTGAAGTTTTTTAGCCTTTTTTTTACGTCAATTGAATTTTTACTTTAAAACGGGATCATCGTGGCTGGTCTTCGATTTACCATCCCTGGAGAGTGGTGCACCATGGTACTGCTCCATTTCTAATCCATGCACCCATTTCTAATAGTCGCACGGCGCTGTTTCGGCACTTTGGACGGATGTTGCACCTTGCACAGCAGATGTTGCACCGTACAGAAATCGATTCTTCGGACGGCCATAACTGTTGGCTCGTTTAGGGTTACGGGATCCATAACCAGTCAAAACAAAGCTCTCGGTGAGTTCTACGGTTTTGACGGCTTTTAGCCGTCAATGTATTGTTTCATACCTAAAAAAGGCTATTCGAACCTTAATCGGGGCTCTGAAGTTTTTTAGCCTTCTTTTTTTACGTCAAGTGAATTTTTACGTTAAAACGGGATCACCGTGGCTGGTTTTCGACTTACCATCCTTGGAGAGTGGTGCACCATGGTACTGTTCCATTTCAAATCCATGCACCCATTTTTAAAAGTCGCACGGCGCTGTTTCGGAATTTTGGACGGATGTTGCACCTTGCACCGCAGATTTTGCACCCTGCGGATATCGATTCTTCGGACGGCCATAACTGTTGTCCCGTTTAGAGTTACGGGAGCCATAACCAGTCAAAACGAAGCTCTCGGTGAGTTCTAAGGCTTTGACCGCTTTCAGCCATAAATGGATTGTTTCATACCCAAAAAAGGCTATTCGAACCTCAATCGGGGCTCTCAAGTTTTTTATACTTCTTCTTTTACGTCAAGTGAATTTTTACGTTAAAACGGGATCACCGTGGCTGGTCTTCGATTTACCATCCTTGGAGAGTGGTGCACCATGGTACTGTTCCATTTCAAATCCATGCACCCATTTCTAAAAGTCGCAAGGCGCTGTTTCGGCACTTTGGACGGATGTTGCACCTTGCACCACAGATGTTGCAACCTATCTATTCTTCGGACGGCCATAACTGTTGGCTCGTTTAGTGTTACGGGAGCCATAACCAGTCAAAACGAAGTTCTCTGTGAGTTCTACGGCTTAGACCGCTTTCAGCCGTCAATGGATTGTTTCATACCCAAAAAAGGCTATCCGAACCTCAATCGGGGCCCTGAAGTTTTTTAGCCTTCTTTTTTTACGTCAAGTGAATTTTTACGTTAAAACGGGATCACCGTGGCTGGTCTTTGATTTACCATCCTTGGAGAGTGGTGCACCATGGTACTGTTCCATTTCAAATCCATGCACCCATTTCTAAAAGTCACACGGCGCTGTTTCGGAATTTTGGACGGATGTTGCACCTTGCACCGCAGATTTTGCACCCTGCGGATATCGATTCTTCGGACGGCCATAACTGTTGGCCCGTTTAGAGTTACGGGAGCCATAACCAGTCAAAACGATGCTCTCGGTGAGTTCTAAGGCTTTGACCAATTTCAGCCGTCAATGGATTGTTTCATACCCAAAAAAGACTATCCGAAACTCAATCGGAGCTCTGAAGTTTTTTAGCCTTCTTTTTTAACGTCAAGTGAATTTTTACTTTAAAACGGGATCACCGTAGCTGGTCATCGATTTACCATCCCTCGAGAGTGGTGCACCATGATACTGTTCCATTTCAATCCTTGCACCCATTTCTAAAAGTCGCACGGCGCTGTTTCGTCACTTTGGACGGATGTTGCACCTTGCACCGCAGATGTTGCACCGTACGGATATCGATTCTTCGGACGGCCATAACTATTGGCTCGTTTAGGGTTACGGGAGCCATAACCAGTCAAAACGAAGCTCTCTTTGAGTAATACGGCTTTGAATGCTTTTAGCCGTCAATGGATTGTTTCATACCCAAAAAAGGCTATTCGAACTTCAATTGGGGCTCTGAAGTTTTTTAGCCTTCTATTTTTACGTCAAGTGAGTTTTTACGTTAAAACGGGATCACCATGGCTGGTCTTCGATTTACCATCCCTCGAGAGTGGTGCACTATGGTATTGTTCCATTTTAAAACCATGCACCCATTTCTAAAAGTCGCACGGTGCTGTTTCAGCATTTTGGACGGATGTTGCACCTTGCACCGCAGATTTTGCACCCTGCGGATATCGATTCTTCGGACGGCCATAACTGTTGGCTCGTTTAGAGTTACGGGAGCCATAACCAGTCAAAACAAACTCTCGGTGAGTTCTAAGGCTTTGACCACTTTCAGCCGTCAATGGATTGTTTCATACCAAAAAAGGCTATCCGAACCTTAATCGGGGCTCTGAAGTTTTTTAGCCTTCTTTTTTTACGTCAAGTGAATTTTTACGTTAAAACGGGATCACCGTGGCTGGTCTTCATTTACCATCCCACGAGAGTGATGCACCATGGTACTGTTCCATTTCATAACCATGCACCCATTTCTAAAAGTCGCACGGTGCTGTTTCGGAATTTTGGACGGATGTTGCACCTTGCACCGCAGATTTTGCACCCTGCGGATATCGATTCTTCGAACGGCCATAACTGTTGGCCTGTTTAGAGTTACGGGAGCCATAACCCGTCAAAACGATGCTCTCGGTGAGTTCTAAGGCTTTGACCAATTTCAGCGGTCAATGGATTGTTTCATACCCAAAAAAGGCTATCCGAACCTCAATCGGAGCTCTGAAGTTTTTTAGCCTTCTTTTTTTACGTCAAGTGAATTTTTACGTTAAAACGGGATCACCGTGGCTGGTCTTCCATTTACCATCCTTGGAGAGTGGTGCACCATGGTATTGTTCCATTTCAAATCCATGTACCCATTTCTAAAAGTCGCACGGCGCTGTTTCGGCACTTTGGACGGATGTTGCACCTTGCACCGCAGATGTTGCACCCTACGGATATCGATTCTTCGGACGGCCATAACTGTTGGCTCGTTTAGAGTTACGGGAGCCATAACCAGTCAAAACGAAGCTCTTTATGATTTCTACGGCTTTGACCGCTTTCAGCCGTCAATGGATTGTTTCATACCCAAAAAAGGCTATCCGAACCTGAATCGGGGCTCAGAAGTTTTTTAGCCTTCTTTTTTTATGTCAAGTGAATTTTTACATTAAAACGGGATCATTGTGGCTGGTCTTCAATTTACCATCCCTCGAGAGTGGTGCACCATGGTACTGTTCCATTTCAAATCCATGCACCCATTTTTAAAAGTCGCACGGCGCTGTTTCAGCATTTTGGACGGATGTTGCACCCTGTACCGCAAATGTTGCACCCTACGGATATCGATTCTTCGGACGGCCATAACTGTTGGCTCGTTTAGAGTTACGGAAGCCATAACCAGTCAAAACGAAGCTCTCGGTGAGTTCTACGGCTTTGACCGCTTTCAGCCGTCAATGGATTGTTTCATACCCAAAAAAGACTATCCGAACCTCAATCGGGGCACTGAAGTTTTTTAGCCTTCTTTTTTTACCTCAAGTGCATTTTTACGTTAAAACGGGATAACCGTGGCTGGTCTTCGATTTAGCATCCCTCGAGATTGGTGCACCATGGTACTATTCCATTTCAAATTCATGCACCCATTTCTAAAAGTCGCATGGAGCTGTTTCGGCATTTTGGACGGATGTTGCACCTCGCACCGCAGATGTTGCACCCTACGGATATCGATTCTTCGAACGGCCATAACTGTTGGCTCGTTTAGAGTTACGGGAGCCATAACCAGTCAAAACGAATCTCTCTATGAGTTCTACGGCTTTGATCGCTTTCAGCCGTCAATGGATTGTTTCATACCCAAAAAGGCTATCCGAACCTCAATCGGGGCTCTGAAGTTTTTTAGCCTTCTTTTTTTACATCAAGTGAATTTTTACTATAAAACGGGATCACTGTGGCTGGTCTTCGATTTACCATCCCTGGAGAGTGGTGCACCATGGTACTGTTCCATTTCAAATCCATGCACCCATTTCTAAAAGTCGCACGGCGCTGTTTCGGCACTTTGGACAGATGTTGCACCTTGCACCGCAGATGTTGCACCGTACGGATATCCATTCTTCGGACGGCCATAACTGTTGGCTTGTTTAGCTGACAATGGATTGTTTCATACCCAAAAAAGGCTATCCAAACCCCAATCGGGGCTCTGAAGTTTTTTAGCCTTCTTTTTTTACGTCAAGTGAATTTTTACGTTAAAACGGGATCACCGTGGCTGGTATTCGATTTACCATCCCTCGAGATTGGTGCAGCATGGTACTATTCCATTTTAAATCCATGCACCCATTTCTAAAAGTCGCACGGCGCTGTTTCGACATTTTGGACGGAAGTTGCACTTTGCACCGCAGATGTTGCACCCTTCGGATATCGATTCTTCGGACGACCATAATTGTTGGCTCATTTAGAGTTACGGGAGCCATAACCAGTCAAAATGAAGCTCTCGGTGAGTTCTACTGCTTTTAATGCTATTAGCTGTCAATGGATTGTTTCATACCCCAAAAAGGCTATCTGAACTTCAATCAGGGGTCTGAAGTTTTTTAGCCTTCTTTTTTTACGTCAAGTGAATTATTACGTTAAAACGGGATCACCGTGGATGGTCTTCGATTTACCATCCCTGGAGAGTGGTGCACCATGGTACTGTTCCATTTCAAATCCATGCACCCATTTCTAAAAGTCGCACGGCGCTGTTTCGGCACTTTGGACGGATGTTGCACCTTGCACCGCAGATGTTGCACCCTGCGGATATCGATTCTTCGGACGGCCATAACTGTTGGCTCGTTTAGAGTTACGGGAGCCATAACCAGTCAAAACGAAGCTCTCTGTGAGTTCTACGGCTTTGACCGCTTTCAGCCGTCAATGGATTGTTTCATACCCAAAAAAGGCTATCCGAACCTCAATCGGGGCTCTGAAGTTTTTTAGCCTTCTATTTTAACGATAAGTGAATTTTTACTTTAAATCGGGATCACCGTGGCTGGTCTTCGATTTACCATCCCTCGAGAGTGTTGCACCATGTTACTGTTCCATTTCAAATCCATGCACCCATTTCTAAAAGTCGCACGACACTGTTTCGGCACTTTGGACGGCTGTTGCACCTTGCACCGCGACGTTGCACCATACGGATATCGATTCTTCGGACGGCCATCACTGTTGGCTCGTTTAGGGTTACATGAGCCATAACCAGTCAAAATGAAGCTCTCTTTGAGTTATACGGCTTTGACCGCTTTTAGCCATCAATGGATTGTTTCGTACCCAAAAAAGGCTATCTGAACCTCAATCGGGGCTCTGAAGTTTTTTAGCCTTCTTTTTTTACGTCAAGTGAATTTTTACGTTAAAATGGGATCACCGTGGCTGGTCTTCGATTTACCATCCCTCGAGAGTGGTGCACCATGGTACTGTTCCATTTCATAACCATGCACCCATTTCTAAAGGTCGCACGGTGTTGTTTCGGAATTTTGGACGGATGTTGCACTTTGCACCGCAGATTTTGCACCTTGCGGATATCGATTCTTCGGACGGTCGTAACTGTTGGCCCGTTTAGAGTTACGGGAGCCATAACCAGTCAAAACGAAGTTCTTGGTGAGTTCTAAGACTTTGACCAATTTTAGCCATCAATGGATTTTTTCATACCCAAAAAAGACTATCCGAACCTCAATCGAGGTTCGGAAGTTTTTTAGCCTTCTTTTTTAACGTCAAGTGAATTTTTACTTTAAAACGGGATCACCGTGGCTGGTCTTCGATTTACCATCCCTCGAGAGTGGTGCACCATGGTACTGTTCCATTTCAAATCCATGCACCCATTTCTAAAAGTCGCACGGCACTGTTTCGGCACTTTGGCCGGATGTTGCACCTTGCACCGCAAATGTTGCACCGTACGGATATCGATTCTTCGAACGGCCATAACTGTTGGCTCATTTAGGGTTACGGGAGCCATAACCAGTCAAAACGAAGCTCTCTTTGAGTTATACGGCTTTGACCGCTTTTAGCCGTCAATGGATTGTTTCATACCCAAAAAAGGCTATCCGAACCTCAATCGGGGCTCTGAAGTTTTTTGGCCTTCTTTTTTTACGTCAAGTGAATTTTTACGTTAAAACGGGATCACGATGGCTGGTCTTCGATTTACCATCCCTCGAGAGTGGTGCACTATGGTACTGTTCCATTTCAAAACCATGCACCCATTTCTAAAAGTCGCACGGCGCTGTTTCAGCATTTTGGACGGATGTTGCACCTTGCACCGCAGATTTTGCACCCTGCGGATATCGATTCTTCGGACGGCCATAACCATTGGCTCGTTTAGAGTTACGGGGGCCATAACCAGTCAAAACGAAGCTCTCGGTGAGTTCTAAGGCTTTGACCGCTTTCAGCCGTCAATGGATTGTTTCATACCCAAAAAAGGCTTTCTGAACCTCAATCGGAGCTCTGAAGTTTTTTAGCCTTCTTTTTTTACGTCATGTGAATTTTTACTTTAAAACGGGATCACCGTGGCTGGTCCTCGATTTACCATCCTTGGAGAGTGGTGCACCATGGTACTGTTCCATATCAAATCCATGCACCCATTTCTAAAAGTCGCACGGCGCTATTTCGACACTTTGGACGGATGTTGCACCTTGCACCGCAGATGTTGCACCGTACGGATATCGATTATTTGGACGGCCATAACTGTTGGCTCGTTTAGGGTTTTGGGAGCCAAAACCCGTCAAAACGAAGCTCTCGGTGAGTTCTACGGTTTTAACAGCTTTCAGCCGTCAATGGATTGTTTCATACCCAAAAAAGGCTATCCGAACCTCAATCGGGGGTCTGAAGTTTTTTAGCCTTCTTTTTTTACGTCAAGTGAATTTTTACGTTAAAACGGGATCACCGTGGATGGTCTTCGATTTACCATCCTTGGAGTGTGGTGCACCACGGTACTGTTCCATTTCAAATCCATGCACCCATTTCTAAAAGTCGCATGGCGTTGTTTCTACATTTTGGACGGATGTTCCACCTTGCACCGCAGATGTTGCACCCTGCGGATATCGATTCTTCGAACGGCCATAACTGTTGGCTCGTTTAGAGTTACGGAAGCCATAACCAGTCAAAACGAAGCTCTCGGTGAGTTCTACGGCTTTGCCCGCTTTCAGCCATCAATGGATTGTTTCATACCCGAAAAAGGCTATCTGAACCTCAATCGGGGCTTTGAAGTTTTTTAGCCTTCTTTTTTTACGTCAAGTGAATTTTTACGTTAAAACGGGATCACCGTGGCTGGTCTTCGATTTACTATCGCTCGAGATTGGTGCACCGTGGTACTGTTCCATTTCAAATCCATGCACCCATTTCTAAAAGTCGCATGGCGCTGTTTCTGCATTTTGGACAGATGTTGCACCTTGCACCGCAGATGTTGCACCCTGCGGATATCGATTCTTCGAACGGCCATAACTGTTGGCTCGTTTAGAGTTACGGAAGCCATAACCAGTCAAAACGAAGCTCTCGGTGAGTTCTAAGGCTTTGACCGCTTTCAGCCGTCAATGGATTGTTTCATACCCAAAAAAGGATATCCGAACCTCAATTGGGCCTCTGAAGTATTTTAGCCTTCTTTTTTTACGTCAAGTGAATTTTTACGTTAAAACGGGATCACCGTGGCTGGTCTTCGATTTACCATCCTTGGAGAGTGGTGCACCATGGTACTGTTCCATTTCTAGTCCATGCACCCATTTCTAAAAGTCGCACGGCGCTGTTTCGGCGTTTTGGACGGATGTTGCACCTTGTACCGCAGATGTTGCACCCTACGGATATCGATTCTACGGACGGCCATAACTGTTGGCTCATTTAGAGTTACGGAAGCCATAACCAGTCAAAACGAAGCTCTCGGTGAGTTCTAAGACTTTGACCAATTTCAGCCGTCAATGGATTGTTTCATACCCAAAAAAGACTATCCGAACCTCAATCGAGGTTCGGAAGTTTTTTAGCCTTCTTTTTTAACGTCAAGTGAATTTTTACTTTAAAACGGGATCACCGTGGCTGGTCTTCGATTTACCATCCCTCGAGAGTGGTGCACCATGGTACTGTTCCATTTCAAATCCATGCACCCATTTCTAAAAGTCGCACGGCACTGTTTCGACACTTTGGCCGGATGTTGCACCTTGCACCGTAAATGTTGCACCTTACGGATATAGATTCTTCGAACGGCCATAACTGTTGGCTCATTTAGGGTTACGGGCGACATAACCAGTCAAAACGAAGCTCTCTTTGAGTAATACGGCTTTGACCGCTTTTAGCCGTCAATGGATTGTTTCATACCCAAAAAAGGCTATCCGAACCTCAATCGGGGCTCTGAAGTTTTTTAGCCTTCTTTTTTTACGTCAAGTGAATTTTTACGTTAAAACGGGATCACGATGGCTGGTCTTCCATTTACCATCCCTCGAGAGTGGTGCGCTATGGTACTGTTCCATTTCAAAACCATGCACCCATTTCTAAAAGTCGCACGGCGCTGTTTCAGCATTTTGGACGGATGTTGCACCTTGCACCGCAGATTTTGCACCCTGCGGATATCGATTCTTCGGACGGCCATAACCGTTGGCTGGTTTAGAGTTACGGGGGCCATAACCAGTCAAAACGAAGCTCTCGGTGAGTTCTAAGGCTTTGACCGTTTTCAGCCGTCAATGGATTGTTTCATACCCAAAAAAGGCTTTCTGAACCTCAATCGGGGCTCTGAAGTTTTTTAGCCTTCTTTTTTTACGTCATGTGAATTTTTACTTTAAAACGGGATCACCGTGGCTGGTCCTCGATTTACCATCCTTGGAGAGTGGTGCACCATGGTACTGTTCCATATCAAATCCATGCACCCATTTCTAAAAGTCGCACGGCGCTATTTCGGCACTTTGGACGGATGTTGCACCTTGCACCGCAGATGTTGCACCGTACGGATATCGATTATTTGGACGGCCATAACTGTTGGCTCGTTTAGGGTTTTGGGAGCCAAAACCCGTCAAAACGAAGCTCTCGGTGAGTTCTATGGTTTTAACAGCTTTCAGCCGTCAATGGATTGTTTCATACCCAAAAAAGGCTATCCGAACCTCAATCGGGGGTCTGAAGTTTTTTAGCCTTCTTTTTTTACGTCAAGTGAATTTTTACGTTAAAACGGGATCACCATGGATGGTCTTCGATTTACCATCCTTGGAGTGTGGTGCACCATGGTATTGTTCCATTTCAAATCCATGCACCCATTTCTAAAAGTCGCATGGCGTTGTTTCTGCATTTTGGACGGATGTTCCACCTTGCACCGCAGATGTTGCACCCTGCGGATATCGATTCTTCGAACGGCCATAACTGTTGGCTCGTTTAGAGTTACGGAAGCCATAACCAGTCAAAACGAAGCTCTCGGTGAGTTCTACGGCTTTGACCGCTTTCAGCCATCAATGGATTGTTTCATACCCGAAAAAGGCTATATGAACCTCAATCGGGGCTTTGAAGTTTTTTAGCCTACTTTTTTTACGTCAAGTGAATTTTTACGTTAAAACGGGATCACCGTGGCTGGTCTTCGATTTACTATCGCTCGAGATTGGTGCACTGTGGTACTGTTCCATTTCAAATCCATGCACCCATTTCTAAAAGTCGCATGGCGCTGTTTCTGCATTTTGGACAGATGTTGCACCTTGCACCGTAGATGTTGCACCCTGCGGATATCGATTCTTCGAACGGCCATAACTGTTGGCTCGTTTAGAGTTACGGAAGCCATAACCAGTCAAAACGAAGCTCTCGGTGAGTTCTAAGGCTTTGACCGCTTTCAGCCGTCAATGGATTGTTTCATACCCAAAAAAGGATATCCGAACCTCAATTGGGCCTCTGAAGTATTTTAGCCTTCTTTTTTTACGTCAAGTGAATTTTTACGTTAAAACGGGATCACCGTGGCTGGTCTTCGATTTACCATCCTTGGAGAGTGGTGCACCATGGTACTGTTCCATTTCTAGTCCATGCACCCATTTCTAAAAGTCGCACGGCGCTGTTTCGGCGTTTTGGACGGATGTTGCACCTTGTACCGCAGATGTTGCACCCTACGGATATCGATTCTACGGACGGCCATAACTGTTGGCTCGTTTAGAGTTACGGAAGCCATAACCAGTCAAAACGAAGCTCTCGGTGAGTTCTAAGACTTTGACCAATTTCAGCCGTCAATGGATTGTTTCATACCCAAAAAAGACTATCCGAACCTCAATCGAGGTTCGAAAGTTTTTTAGCCTTCTTTTTTAACGTCAAGTGAATTTTTACTTTAAAACGGGATCACCGTGGCTGGTCTTCGATTTACCATCCCTCGAGAGTGGTGCATCATGGTACTGTTCCATTTCAAATCCATGCACCCATTTCTAAAAGTCGCACGACGCTGTTTCGGAATTTTGGACGGATGTTGCACCTTGCACCGTAGATTTTGCACCCTATGGATATCGATTCTTCGGACGGCCATAACTGTTGGCCCGTTTAGAGTCACGGGAGCCATAACCAGTCAAAACGAAGCTCTCGGTGAGTTCTAAGGCTTTGACCGCTTTCAGCCGTCAATGGATTGTTTCATACCCTAAAAAGGCTATCTGAACCTCAATCGGGGTTCTGAAGATTTTTATTCTTCTTTTTTTACGTCAAGTGAATTTTTACGTTAAAACGGGATCACCGTGGCTGGTCTTCGATTTTCCATCCTTGGAGAGTGGTGCACCATGGTACTGTTCTATTTCAAATCCATGCACCCATTTCTAAAAGTTAAACGGCACGGTTTCGGCATTTTGGACGGATGTTGCACCTTGTACCGTAGATGTTGAACCCTACGGATATCGATTCTACGGACGGCCATAACTGTTGGCTCGCTTATAGTTACGGAAGCCATAACCAGTCAAAACAAAGCTCTCGGAGAGTTCTACGGCTGTGACCACTTTCAGCCGTTAATGGATTGTTTCATACCCAAAAATGGCTATCTGAACCTCAATCGGGGCTCTGAAGTTTTTTAGCCTACTTTTTTTACGTCAAGTGAATTTTTACGTTAAAACAGGATCACCGTGGCTGGTCATCGATTTACCATCGCTCGAGATTGGTGCACCATGGTACTGTTCCATTTCAAATTCATGCATCCATTTCTAAAAGTCGCATGGCGCTGTTTCGGCATTTTGGACGGATGTTGCGCCTTGCACCGCAGATGTTGCACCCTGCGGATATCGATTCTTCGGACGGCCATAACTGTTGGCTCGCTTAGAGTTACGGAAGCCATAACCAGTCGAAACGAAGCTCTCTATGAGTTCTACGGCTTTGACCACTTTCAGCCGTCAATGGATTGTTTCATACCCAAAAAAGGCTATCTGAACCTCAATCGGGGCTCTTATCTTTTTAGCATTCTTTTTTACGTCAAGTGAATTTTTACGTTAAAACGGGATCACCGTGGCTGGTCTTCGATTTACCATCCCTCGAGAGTGGTGCACCATGGTACTGCTCCATTTCAAAACCATGCACCCATTTCTAAAAGTCGCACGGAGCTGTTTCGGCATTTTGGACGGATGTTGCAGCTTGCACCGCAGATTTTGCACCTGTAGATATCGATTCTTCGAACGGCCATAACTGCTGGCTCGTTTAGAGTTACGGGAGCCATAACCAGTCAAAACTAAGCTCTCGGTGAGTTCTAAGGCTTCGACCGCTTTTAGCCGTCAATGGATTGTTTCATACCCAAAAAAGGCTATCCGAACCTCAATCGGGGCTTTGAAGTTTTTTAGCCTTCTTTTTTTACGTCAAGTGAATTTTTACGTTAAAATGGGATCACGATGGCTGGTCTTCGATTTACCATCCCTCGAGAGTGGTGCACTATGGTACTGTTCCATTTCAAAACCATGCACCCATTTCTAAAAGTCGCACGGCGCTGTTTCAGCATTTTGGACGGATGTTGCACCTTGCACCGCAGATTTTGCACCCTGCGGAAATCGATTCTTCGGACGGCCATAACTGTTGGCTCGTTTAGAGTTACGGGGGCCATAACCAGTCAAAATGAAGCTCTCGGTGAGTTCTAAGGCTTTGACCGTTTTCAGCCGTCAATGGAGTGTTTCATACCCAAAAAAGGCTTTCTGAACCTCAATCGGGGCTCTGAAGTTTTTTAGCCTTCTTTTTTTACGTCATGTGAATTTTTATTTTAAAACGGGATCACCGTGGCTGGTCCTGGATTTACCATCCTTGGAGAGTGGTGCACCATGGTACTGATCCATATCAAATCCATGCACCCATTTCTAAAAGTCGCACGGCGCTGTTTCGGCACTTTGGACGGATGTTGCACCTTGCACCACAGATGTTGCACCGTACGGATATCGATTCTTTGGACGGCCATAACTGTTGGCTCGTTTAGGGTTTTGGGAGCCATAACCCGTCAAAACGAAGCTCTCGGTGAGTTCTACGGTTTTAACAGCTTTCAGCCGTCAATGGATTGTTTCATACCCAAAAAAGGCTATCTGAACCTCAATCGGAGCTCTGAAGTTTTTTAGCCTTCTTTTTTTACGTCAAGTGAATTTTTACGTTAAAACGGGTTCACCGTGGCTGGTCTTCGATTTACCATCCTTGGAGTGTGGTGCACCATGGTACTGTTCCATTTCAAATCCATGCACCCATTTCTAAATGTCGCATGGCGCTGTTTCTGCATTTTGGACGGATGTTGCACCTTGCACCGCAGATGTTGCACCCTGCGGATATCGATTCTTCGAACGGCCATAACTGTTGGCTCGTTTAGAGTTACGGAAGACATAACCAGTCAAAACGAAGCTCTCGGTGAGATCTACGGCTTTGACCGCTTTCAGCCATCAATGGATTGTTTCATACCCGAAAAAGGCTATTTGAACCTCAGTCGGGGCTCTGATGTTTTTTAGCCTTCTTTTTTTACGTCAAGTGAATTTTTACGTTAAAACGGGATCACCGTGGCTGGTCTTCGATTTACCATCCCTCGAGAGTGGTGCACCATGGTACTGTTCCATTTCAAAACCATGCACCCATTTCTAAAAGTCGCACGGAGCTGTTTTGGCATTTTGGACGGATGTTGCACCTTGCACCGCAGATTTTGCACCTGTAGATATCGATTCTTCGGACGGCCATAACTATTTGCTCGTTTAGAGTTACGGGATCCATAACCAGTCAAAACTAAGCACTCGGTGAGTTCTAAGGCTTTGACCGCTTTCAGCCGTCAATGGATTGTTTCATACCCAAAAAAGTCTATCCGAACCTCAATCGGGGCTCTGAATATTTTTAGCCTTCTTTTTTAACGTCAATTGAATTTTTACATTAAAACGGGATCACTGTGGCTGGTCTTCAATTTACCATCCTTGGAGTGTGGTTCACCATGGTACTGTTCCATTTCAAATCCATGCACCCATTTCTAAAAGTCGCACGGCGCTGTTTCGGCATTTTGGACCGAAGTTGCACCTTGCACCGCAGATGTTGCACCATACGGATATCGATTCTTCGGACGGCCATAACTGTTGGCTCGTTTAGAGTTACGGGAGCCATAACCAGTAAAAATGAAGCTTTCGTTGAGTTCTACGGCTTTGAATGCTTTCAGCCGTCAATGGATTGTTTCATACCCAAAAAAGGCTATCCGAACCTCAATCGGGGGTCTGAAGTTTTTTAGCCTTCTTTTTTTACGTCAAGTGAATTATTACGTTAAAACGGGATCATCGTGGCTGGTCTTTGATTTACCATCCTTGGAGAGTGGTGCACCATGGTACTGTTCCATTTCAAATCCATGCACCCATTTCTAAAAGTCGCACGACGCTGTTTCGGCACTTTGGACGGATGTTGCACCTTGCACCGCAGATGTTGCACCCTGCTGATATCGATTCTTCGGACGGCCGTAACTGTTGGCTCGTTTAGAGTTACGGGAGCCATAACCAGTCAAAATGAAGCTCTTTGTGAGTTCTACGGATTTGATCGCTTTTAGCCGTCAATGGATTGTTTCATACCCAAAAAAGGCTATCCGAACCTCAATCGGGGCTCTGAAGTTTTTTAGCCTTCTTTTTTTACGCCAAGTGAATTTTTACGTTAAAATGGGATCACCGTGGCTGGTCTTCAATTTACCATCCCTCGAGAGTGGTGCACCATGGTATTGTTCATTTCATAACCATGGACCCATTTCTAAAGGTCGCACGGCGCTGTTTCAGAATTTTGGACGGATGTTGCACTTTGCACCGCAGATTTTGCACCTTACGGATATCGATTCTTCGGACGGCCATAACTGTTTGCCCATTTAGAGTTACGGGAGCCATAACCAGTCAAAACGAAGCTCTCGGTGAGTTCTAAGGCTTTGACCAATTTCAGCCGTCAATGGATTATTTCATACCCAAAAAAGACTATCCGAACCTCAATCGAGGTTCGGAAGTTTTTTAGCCTTCTTTTTTAACGTCAAGTGAATTTTTACTTTAAAACGGGATCACCGTGGCTGGTCTTCGATTTACCATCCCGCAAGAGTGGTGCACCATGGTACTGTTCCATTTCAAATCCATGCACCCATTTCTAAAAGTCGCACGACACTGTTTCGGCACTTTGGCCGGATGTTGCACCTTGCACCGCAGATGTTGCACCGTACGGATATCGATTCTTCGGACGGCCATAACTGTTGGCTCATTTAGGGTTACGGGAGCCATAACCAGTCAAAACGAAGCTCACTTTGAGTTATACGGCTTTGACCGCTTTTAGCCGTCAATGGATTGTTTCATACCCAAAAAAGGCTATCCGAACCTCAATCGGGGCTCTGAAGTTTTTTAGCCTTCTTTTTTTACGTCAAGTGAATTTTTACGTTAAAACGGGATCACGATGGCTGGTCTTCGATTTACCATCCCTCGAGAGTGGTGCACTATGGTACTGTTCCATTTCAAAACCATGCACCCATTTCTAAAAGTCGCACGGCGCTGTTTCAGCATTTTGGGCGGATGTTGCACCTTGCACCGCATATTTTGCACCCTGCGGATATCGATTCTTCGGACGGCCATAACTGTTGGCTCGTTTAGAGTTACGGGGGCCATAACTAGTCAAAACGAATATCTCGGTGAGTTCTAAGGCTTTGACTGCTTTCGGCCGTCAATGGATTGTTTCATACCCAAAAAAGGCTTTCTGAACCTCAATCGGGGCTCTGAAGTTTTTTAGCCTTCTTTTTTTACGTCATGTGAATTTTTACTTTAAAACGGGATCACCGTGGCTGGTCCTGGATTTACCATCCTTGGAGAGTGGTGCACCATGGTACTGATCCATATCAAATCCATGCACCCATTTCTAAAAGTCTCACGGCGCTGTTTCGACACTTTGGACGGATGTTGCACCTTGCACCGCAGATGTTGCACCGTACGGATATCGATTCTTTGGACGGCCATAACTGTTGGCTCGTTTGGGGTTTTGGGAGCCATAACCCGTCAAAACGAAGCTCTCGGTGAGTTCTGCGGTTTTAACAGCTTTCAGCCGTCAATGGATTGTTTCATACCCAAAAAAGGCTATCCGAACCTCAATCGGAGCTCTGAAGTTTTTTAGCCTTCTTTTTTTACGTCTAGTGAATTTTTACGTTAAAACGGGATCACCGTGGCTGGTCTTCGATTTACCATCCTTGGAGTGTGGTGCACCATGGTACTGTTCCATTTCAAATCCATGCACCCATTTCTAAATGTCGCATGGCGCTGTTTCTGCATTTTGGACGGATGTTGCACCTTGCACCGCAGATGTTGCACCCTACGGATATCGATTCTTCGAATGGCCATAACTGTTGGCTCGTTTAGAGTTACGGAAGCCATAACTAGTCAAAACGAAGCTCTCGGTGAGTTCTACGGCTTTGACCGCTTTCAGCCATCAATGGATTGTTTCATACCCGAAAAAGGCTATCTGAACCTCAATCGGGGCTCTGGAGTTTTTTAGCCTTCTTTTTTTACGTCAAGTGAATTTTTACGTTAAAACGGGATCACCGTGGCTGGTCTTCGATTTACCATCCCTCGAGAGTGGTGCACCATGGTACTGTTCCATTTCAAAACCATGCACCCATTTCTAAAAGTCGCACAGAGCTGTTTCGGCATTTTGGACGGATGTTGCACCTTGCACCGCAGATTTTGCACCTGTAGATATCGATTCTTCGGACGACCATAACTGTTGGCTCATTTAGAGTTACGGGAGCCATAACCAGTCAAAACTAAGCTCTCGGTGAGTTCTAAGGCTTTGACCGCTTTCAGCCGTCAATGGATTGTTTCATACCCAAAAAAGGCTATCCGAACCTCAATCGGGGCTCTAAAGATTTTTAGCCTTCTTTTTTAACGTCAATTGAATTTTTACTTTAAAACGGGATCACTGTGGCTGGTCTTCGATTTACCATCCTTGGAGTGTGGTTCACCGTGGTACTGTTCCATTTCAAATCAATGCACCCATTTCTAAAAGTCGCACGGCGCTGTGTCAGCATTTTGGATGGAAGTTGCACCTTGCACCGTAGATGTTGCACCATACGGATATCGATTCTTTGGACGGCCATAACTGTTGGCTCGTTTAGAGTTACGGGAGCCATAACCAGTAAAAATGAAGCTTTCGTTGAGTTCTACGGCTTTGAATGCTTTCAGCTGTCAATGGATTGTTTCATACCCAAAAAAGGCTATCTGAACCTCAATCGGAGGTCTGAAGTTTTTTAGCCTTCTTTTTTTACGTCAAGTGAATTATTACGTTAAAACGGGATCATCGTGGCTGGTCTTTGATTTACCATCCTTGGAGAGTGGTGCACCATGGTACTGTTCCATTTCAAATCCATACACCCATTTCTAAAAGTCGCACGACACTGTTTCGGCACTTTGGACGGATGTTGCACCTTGCACCGCAGATGTTGCACCCTGCGAATATCGATTCTTCGGACGGCCGTAACTGTTGGCTCGTTTAGAGTTACGGGAGCCATAACCAGTCAAAACGAAGCTTTTTGTGAGTTCTACGGCTTTGACCGCTTTTAGCCGTCAATGGATTGTTCCATACCCAAAAAAGGCTATCCGAACCTCAATCGGGGCTCTGAAGTTTTTTAGCCTTCTTTTTTTACGTCAAGTGAATTTTTACGTTAAAACGGGATCACTGTGGCTGGTCTTCAATTTACCATCCCCCGAGAGTGGTGCACCATGGTATTGTTCCATTTCATAACAATGGACCCATTTCTAAAGGTCGCACGGCGCTGTTTCGGAATTTTGGACGGATGTTGCACTTTGCACCGCAGATTTTGCACCTTGCGGATATCGATTCTTCGGACGGCCATAACTGTTGGCCCGTTTAGAGTTACGGGAGCCATAACCAGTCAAAACGAAGCTCTCGGTGAGTTCTAAGGCTTTGATCAATTTCAGCCGTCAATGGATTATTTCATACCCAAAAAAGACTATCCGAACCTCAATCGAGGTTCGGAAGTTTTTTAGCCTTCTTTTTTAACGTCAAGTGAATTTTTACTTTAAAACGGGATCACCGTAGCTGGTCCTCGATTTACCATCCCTCAAGAGTGGTGCACCATGGTACTGTTCCATTTCAAATCCATGCACCCATTTCTAAAAGTCGCACGACACTGTTTCGGCACTTTGGCCGGATGTTGCACCTTGCACCGCAGATGTTGCACCGTACGGATATCGATTCTTCGAACGGCCATAACTGTTGGCTCATTTAGGGTTACGGGAGCCATAACCAGTCAAAACGAAGCTCACTTTGAGTTATACGGCTTTGACCGCTTTTAGCCGTCAATGGATTGTTTCATACCCAAAAAAGGCTATCCGAACCTCAATCGGGGCTCTGAAGTTTTTTAGCCTTCTTTTTTTACGTCAAGTGAATTTTTACGTTAAAACGGGATCACGATGGCTAGTCTTCGATTTACCATCCCTCGAGAGTGGTGCACTATGGTACTGTTCCATTTCAAAACCATGCACCCATTTCTAAAAGTTGCACGGCGCTGTTTCAGCATTTTGGACGGATGTTGCACCTTGCACCGCAGATTTTGCACCCTGCGGATATCGATTCTTCGGACGGCCATAACTGTTGGCTCGTTTAGAGTTACGGGGGCCATAACCAGTCAAAACGAAGCTCTCGGTGAGTTCTAAGGCTTTGACTGCTTTTAGCAGTCAATGGATTGTTTCATACCCAAAAAATGCTTTCTGAACCTCAATCAGGGCTCTGAAGTTTTTTAGCCTTCTTTTTTTACGTCATGTGAATTTTTACTTTAAAACGGGATCACCGTGGCTGGTCCTGGATTTACCATCCTTGGAGAGTGGTGCACTATGGTACTGATCCATATCAAATCCATGCACCCATTTCTAAAAGTCACACGGCGCTGTTTCGGCACTTTGGACGGATGTTGCACCTTGCACCACAGATGTTGCACCGTACGGATATCGATTCTTTGGACGGCCATAACTGTTGGCTCGTTTAGGGTTTTGGGAGCCATAACCCGTCGAAACGAAGCTCTCGGTGAGTTCTACGGTTTTAACAGCTTTCAGCCGTCAATGGATTGTTTCATACCCAAAAAAGGCTATCCGAACCTCAATCGGAGCTCTGAAGTTTTTTAGCCTTCTTTTTTTACGTCAAGTGAATTTTTACGTTAAAACGGGATCACCGTGGCTGGTCTTCGATTTACCATCCTTGGAGTGTGGTGCACCATGGTACTGTTCCATTTCAAATCCATGCACCCATTTCTAAATGTCGCATGGCGCTGTTTCTGCATTTTGGACGGATGTTGCACCTTGCACCGCAGATGTTGCACGCTGCGGATATCGATTCTTCGAACGGCCATAACTGTTGGCTCGTTTAGAGTTACGGAAGCCATAACCAGTCAAAACGAAGCTCTCGGTGAGTTCTACGGCTTTGACCGCTTTCAGCCATCAATGGATTGTTTCATACCCGAAAAAGGCTATCTGAACCTCAATCGGGGCTCTGAAGTTTTTTAGCCTTCTTTTTTTACGTCAAGTGAATTTTTACGTTAAAACGGGATCACCGTGGCTGGTCTTCGATTTACTATCGCTCAAGATTGGTGCACCATGGTACTGTTCCATTTCAAATCCATGCACCCATTTCTAAAAGTCGCATGGCGCTATTTCTGCATTTTGGACGGATGTTGCACCTTGCACCGCAGATGTTGCACCCTGCGGATATTGATTCTTCGAACGGCCATAACTGTTGGCTCGTTTAGAGTTACGGAAGCCATAACCAGTCAAAACGAAGCTGTCGGTGAGTTCTAAGGCTTTGACCGCTTTCAGCCATCAATGGATTGTTTCATACCCAAAAAAGGCTATCCGAACCTCAATTGGGGCTCTGAAGTATTTTAGCCTTCTTTTTTTACATCAAGTGAATTTTTACGTTAAAACGGGATCACCGTGGCTGGTCTTCGATTTACCATCCTTGGAGAGTGGTGCACCATGGTACTGTTCCATTTCTAGTCCATGCACCCATTTGTAAAAGTCGCACGGTGCTGTTTTGGCGTTTTGGACGGATGTTGCACCTTGTACCGCAGATGTTGCACCCTATGGATATCGATTCTACGGACGGCCATAACTGTTGGCTCGTTTAGAGTTACGGAAGCCATAACCAGTCAAAACGAAGCTCTCGGTGAGTTCTACGGCTTTGACCGCTTTTAGCCATCAATGGATTGTTTCACAGCCAAAAAAGGCTATCCGAACCTCAATCGGGGCTTTGAAGTTTTTTAGCCTTCTTTTTTTACGTTAGGTGAATTTTTACTTTAAAACGGGATCACCGTGGCTGGTCTTCGATTTACCATCCCTCGAGATTGGTGCAGCATGGTACTGTTCCATTTTAAATCCATGCACCCATTTCTAAAAGTCGCACGGCGCTGTTTCGGCATTTTGGACGGAAGTTGCACCTTGCACCGTAGATGTTGCGCCCTACGGATATCGATTCTTCGGACGGCCATAACTGTTGGCTCGTTTAGAGTTACGGGAGCCATAACCATTCAAAACGAAGCTCTCTGTGAGTTCTACGGTGTTGAACACTTTCAGCCGTCAATGGATTGTTTCATACCAAAAAAGGTTATCCGAACCTCAATCAGGTCTCTGAAGTTTTTTAGCCTTCTTTTTTTACGTCAAGTGAATTTTTACGTTAAAACGGGATCACCCTGGCTGGTCTTCGATTTACCATCCCTCGAGAGTGGTGCACCATGGTACTGTTCCATTTCAAAACCATGCATCCATTTATAAAAGTCGCACGGAGCTGTTTCGGCATTTTGTACGGATGTTGCACCTTGCACCGCAGATTTTGCACTTGCGGATATCGATTCTTCGGACGGCCATAACTGTTGGCTCGTTTAGAGTTACGGGAGCCATAACCAGTCAAAACTAAGCTCTCGGTGAGTTCTAAGGCTTTGACCGCTTTCAACCGTCAATGGATTGTTTCATACCCAAAAAAGGCTATCCGAACCTCAATCGGGGCTCTGAAGTTTTTTAGCCTTCTTTTTTTACGTCAATTGAATTTTTACTTTAAAACGGGATCACCGTGGCTGGTCTTCGATTTACCATCCCTGGAGAGTGGTGCACCATGGTACTGCTCCATTTCAAATCCATGCACCCATTTCTAAAAGTCGCACGGCGCTGTTTCGGCACTTTGGACGGATGTTGCACCTTGCACCACAGATGTTGCACCGTACGAATATCGATTCTTCGGACAGCCATAACTGTTGGCTCGTTTAGGGTTACGGGATCCATAACCAGTCAAAACGAAGCTCTCGGTGAGTTCTACGGTTTTGACTGCTTTTAGCCGTCAATGTATTGTTTCATACCCAAAAAAGGCTATTCGATCCTCAATCGGGGCTCTGAAGTTCTTTAGCCTTCTTTATTTACGTCAAGTGAATTTTTACGTTAAAACGGGATTGTCGTGGCTGGTTTTCGATTTACCATCCTTGGAGAGTGGTGCACCATGGTACTGTTCCATTTCAAATCCATGCACCCATTTCTAAAAGTCGCACGGCGCTGTTTCAGAATTTTGGACGGATGTTGCACCTTGCACCGCAGATTTTGCACCCTGTGGATATCGATTCTTCGGACGGCCATAACTGTTGGCCCGTTTAGAGTCACGGGAGCCATAACCAGTCAAAACGAAGCTCTCGGTGAGTTCTAAGGTTTGACCGCTTTCAGCCATCAATGGATTGTTTCATACCCAAAAAAGGCTATCTGAACCTCAATCGGGGCTCTGAAGTTTTTTATTCTTCTTTTTTTATGTCAAGTGAATTTTTACGTTAAAACGGGATCACCGTGGCTGGTCTTCGATTTACCATCCTTGGAGAGTGGTGCACCATGGTACTATTCTATTTCAAATCCATGCACCCATTTCTAAAAGTTGCACGGAGCTGTTTCGGCATTTTGGACGGATGTTGCACCTTGTACCGTAGATGTTGAACCCTACGGATATCGATTCTACGGACGGCCATAACTGTTGGCTCGCTTAGAGTTACGGAAGCCACAACTAGTCAAAACAAAGCTCTCAGTGAGTTCTACGGCTTTGACCACTTTCAGCCGTCAAAGGATTGTTTCATACCCAAAAATGGCTATCTGAACCTCAATCGGGGCTCTGAAGTTTTTTAGCCTTCTTTTTTTACGTCAAGTGAATTTTTACGTTAAAACAGGAACACCGTGGCTGGTATTCGATTTACCATCGCTCGAGATTGGTGCACCATGGTACTGTTCCATTTCAAATTCATGCACCCATTTCTAAAAGCCGCATGGCGCTGTTTCGGCATTTTGGACGGATGTTGCCCCTTGCACGGCAGATGTTGCATCCTGCGGATATCGATTCTTCGGACGGCCATAACTGTTGGCTCGTTTAGAGTTACGGGAGCCATAACCAGTCGAAACGAAGCTCTCTATGAGTTCTACGGCTTTGACCGCTTTCAGCCGTCAATGGATTGTTTCATACCCAAAAAAGGCTATCCGAACCTCAATCGGGGCTCTGAAGTATTTTAGCCTTCTTTTTTTACGTCAAGTGAATTTTTACGTTAAAATGGGATCACCATGGCTGGTCTTCGATTTACCATCCCTCGAGAGTGGTGCACCGTGATACTGTTCCATTTCAAATCCATGCACCCATTTCTAAAAGTCGCACGGTGCTGTTTCGGCACTTTAGATGGATATTGCACCTTGCACCGCAGATGTTGCACCATAGGAATATCGATTCTTTGGACGGCCATAACTGTTTGCTCGTTTAGGTTACGGGAGCCATAACCAGTCAAAACGAAGCTCTCTGTGAGTTCTATGGTTTTGACCACTTTCAGCCGTAAATGGATTGTTTCATACCCAATAAAGGCTATCTGAACCACAATCGGGGCTCTGAAGTTTTTTAGCCTTCTTTTTTTACGTCTAGTGAATTTTTATGTTAAAACGGGATCACCTTGGCTGGTCTTTGATTTACCATCCCTCGAGAGTGGTCCACCATGGTACCGTTCCATTTCAAAACCATGCACCCATTTCTAAAAGTCGCACGGCGCTGTTTCGGCATTTTGGACTGATGTTGCACCTTGCACCGTAGATTTTGCACCCGGCGGATATCGATTCTTCGGACGGCCATAACTGTTGCCTCGTTTAGAATTACGGGAGCCATAACCAGTCAAAACGAAGCTCTCGGTGAGTTCTAAGGCTTTGACCGCTTTCAGCCATCAATGGATTTTTATACCCAAAAAGGCAATCCGAACCTAAATCGGGGCTCTGAAGTTTTTTAGCCTTCTTTTTTTACGTCAAGTGAATTTTTACGTTAAAACGGGATCACCGTGGATGGTCTTCGATTTATCGTCCTTGGAGAGTGGTGCACCATGGTACTGTTCCATTTCAAATCCATGCACCCATTTCTAAAAGTCTTACGGCGCTGTTTCGGCATTTTGGACGGATGTTGGACCTTGCACCGCAGATGTTGCTCCCTACGGATATCAATTCTTCGGACGGCCATAACTGTTGGCTCGTTTAGAGTTACGGCAGCCATAACCAGTCAAAACGAAGCTCTCGGTGAGTTCTACAGCTTTGTCCGCTTTCAGCTATCAATGGATTGTTTCATACCCAAAAAAGGCTATCCGAACCTCAATCGGGGCTCTGAAGTTTTTTAGCCTTTTTTTTTACGTCAAGTGAATTTTTACGTTAAAACGAGATAACCGTGGCTGGTCTTCGATTTACCATCCCTGGAGAGTGGTGCACCATGGTACTGTTCCATTTCAAATCCATGCACCCATTTCTAAAAGTCTCACGGCGCTGTTTCGGCATTTTGGACGGATGTTCCACCTTGCACCGCAGATATTGCACCCTGCGGATATCGATTCTTCGGACGGCCATAACTATTGGCTCGTTTAGAGTTACGGCAGCAATAACCAGTCAAAACGAAGCTCTCTGTGAGTTCTATGGCTTTGACCGCTTTCAGCCGTCAATGGATTATTTCATACCCAAAAAAGGCTATCCGAACCTCAATCCGGGCTCTGATGTATTTTAGCCTTCTTTTTTTACGTCAAGTAAATTTTTATGTTAAAACGGGATCACCGTGGCTGGTCTTCGATTTACCATCCCTGGAAAGTGGTGCACCGTGGTACTGTTCCATTTCAAATCCATGCACCCATTTCTAAAAGTCGCACGGCGCTGTTTCGGCACTTTGGACGGATGTTGCACCTTGCACCGCATATGTTGCACCCTACGGATATCGATTCTTCGGACGGCCATAACTGTTTGCTCGTTTAGGTTACGGGAGCCATAACCAGTCAAAACGAAGCTCTCTTTGAGTGCTACGGCTTTGACAGCTTTCAGCTGTCAATGGATTGTTTCATACCCATAAAAGGCTATCCGAACCTCAATCGGGGCTCTGAAGTTTTTTATCCTTCTTTTTTTACGTCAAGTGAATTTTTATGTTAAAACGGGATCATCGTGGCTGGTCTTCGATTTACCATCCCTCGAGAGTGGTGCACCATGGTACCGTTTTATTTCAAAACCATGCACCCATTTCTAAAAGTCGCACGGTGCTGTTTCAGCATTTTGGACGGATGTTGCACCTTGAACCGCAGATGTTGCACCCTACGGATAACGATTCTTCGGACGGCCATAACTGTTGGCTCGTTTAGATTTACAGGAGCCATAACCAGTCAAAATGAAGCTCTCGGTGAGTTCTACGGTTTTGACAGCTTTCAGCCGTCAATGGATTGTTTCATACCCAAAAAAGGCTATCTGAACCTCAATCGGGGCTCTGAAGTTTTTTAGCCTTCTTTTTTTACGTCAAGTGAATTTTTACGTTTAATCGGGATCACTGTGGCTGGTCTTCGATTTACCATCCTTGGAGAGTGGTGCACCATGGTACTGTTCCATTTCAAATCCATGCACCCATTTCTAAAAGTCTCACGGCACTGTTTCGGCATTTTGGACGGAAGTTGCACCTTGCATCGCAGATGTTGCACCCTACGGATATCGATTCTTCGGACGACCATAACTGTTGGCTCGTTTAGAGTTACGGTAGTCATAACCAGTCAAAACGAAGCTCTCTATGAGTTCTACGCCTTTGACCGCTTTTAGCCGTCAATGGATTGTTCCATACCCAAAAAAGGCAATCCGAACCTCAATCGGGGCTCTGAAGTTTTTTAGCCTTCTTTTTTTCGTCAAGTAAATTTTTACGTTAAAACGGGATCACCGTGGCTGGTCTTCGATTTTCCATCCCTGGAGAGTGGTGCACCATGGTACTATTCCATTTCAAATCCATGCACCCATTTCTAAAAGTCGCACGGCCTTGTTTCGGCATTTTGGATGGATGTAGCACCTTGCACCGCAGATGTTGTACCCTACGGATATCGATTCATCGGACGGCCATAACTGTTGGCTCGTTCAGAGTTTTAAGAGCCATAAGCAGTCAAAACGAAGCTCTCTGTGAGTTCTACGGCTTTGACCGCTTTCAGCCGTCAATGGATTGTTTCATACCCAAAAAAGGCTATCCGAACCTCATTCGGGACTCTAAAGTTTTTTAGCCTTCTTTTTTACGTCAAGTTAATTTTTACTCTAAAACGGTATCACCATGGCTGATCTTCGATTTACCATCTCTAGAGAGTGGTGCACCATGGTACTGTTCCATTTCAAAACCATGCACCCATTTCTAAAAGTTGCACGGCGCTGTTTCAGAATTTTGGACGGATGTTGCACCTTGCAGCGCAGATTTTGCACCCTGCGGATATTGATTCTTCGGACGGCCATAACTGTTGGCCCGTTTAGAGTAACGGGAGCCATAACCTATCAAAATGAAGCTCTCGGTGAGTTCTAAAGCTTTGTCTGCTTTCAGCTGTCAATGGAATGTTTCATACCCAAAAAAGGCTATCTGAACCTCAATCGGGGCTCTGAAGTTTTTTAGCCTTCTTTTTTAACGTCAAGTGAATTTTTACTTTAAAATGGGATCACTGTGGCTGGTCTTCGATTTTCCATCCCTCGAGAGTGGTGCACCATGGTACTGTTCCATTTCAAATCCATGCACCCATTTCTAAAAGTCGCACGATGCTGTTTCGGCACTTTAGACGGATGTTGCACCTTGCACCGCAGATGTTGGACCGTACGGATATCGATTCTTCGGACGTCCATAACTGTTGGCTCGTTTAGGGTTACGGGAGCCATAACCAGTCAAAACGAAGCTCTCTTTGAGTCCTACAGCTTTGAACGCTTTCAGCCGTCAATGGATTGTTTCATACCCAAAAAAGGCTATCTGAACCTCAATCGGGGCTCTGAAGTTTTTTAGCCTTCTTTTTTTACGTCAAGTGAATTTTTATATTAAAACGGGATCACCGTGGCTGGTCTTCGATTTACCATACCTCGAAAGTTGTGCACCACGGTACCGTTTTATTTCAAAACCATGCACCCATTTCTAAAAGTCGCACGGCGCTGTTTCGGCATTTTGGACGGATGTTGCACCTTGCACCGCAGATTTTGCCCCATGCGGATATCGATTCTTCGGACGGCCATAACTGTTGGCTCGTTTAGGGTTACGGGAGCCATAACCAGTCAAAACGAAGCTCTCGATGAGTTCTACGGCTTTGACCGCTTTTAGCCGTCAATGGATTGTTTCATACCAAAAAAAGGCTATCTGAACCTCAATCGGGGCTCTGAAGTTTTTTAGCCTTCTTTTTTTACGTCAAGTGAATTTTTACGTTAAAACGAGATCACCGTGGCTGGTCTTCGATTTACCATCCCTGGAGAGTGGTGCACCATGGTACTGTTCCATTTCAAATCCATGCACCCATTTCTAAAAGTCTCACGGCGCTGTTTCGGCATTTTGGACGGATGTTGCACCTTGCACCGCAGATGTTGCACCCTGCGGATATCGATTCTTCGGACGGCCATAACTGTTGGCTCGTTTAGAGTTACGGGAGCCATAACCAGTTAAAACGAAGCTCTCTGTGAGTTCTACGGCTTTGACTGCTTTCAGCCGTCAATGGATTGTTTCATACCCAAAAAAGTCTATCCGAACCTCAATCGGGGCTCTGAAGTTTTTTAGCCTTCTTTTTTTACGTCAAGTGAATTTTTACGTTAAAACGAGATCACCGTGGCTGGTCTTCGATTTACCATCCCTGGAGAGTGGTGCACCATGGTACTGTTCCATTTCAAATCCATGCACCCATTTCTAAAAGTCTCACGGCGCTGTTTCGGCATTTTGGACGGATGTTGCACCTTGCACCGCAGATGTTGCACCCTGCGGATATCGATTCTTCGGACGGCCATAACTGTTGGCTCGTTTAGAGTTACAAGAGCCATAACCAGTTAAAACGAAGCTCTCTGTGAGTTCTACGGCTTTGACTGCTTTCAGCCGTCAATGGATTGTTTCATACCCAAAAAAGGCTATCCGAACCTCAATCGGGGCTCAGAAGTATTTTAGCCTTCTTTTTTTACGTCAAGTAAATTTTTACGTTAAATGGGGATCACCGTGGCTGGTCTTCGATTTACCATCCCTGAAGAGTGGTGCACCATGGTACTGTTCCATTTCAAATCCATGCACCCATTTCTAAAAGTCGCACGGCGCTGTTTCGGCACTTTAGACGGATATTGCACCTTGCACCGCAGATGTTGCACCATACGAATATCGATTCTTGGGATGGCCATAACTGTTTGCTCGTTTAGGTTACGGGAGCCATAACCAGTCAAAACGAAGCTCTCTATTAGTTCTAAGGCTTTGACCGCTTTCAACCATCAATGGATTGTTTCATACCCAAAAAAGGCTATCCGAACCTCAATCGGAGCTCTGAAGTTTTTTAGCCTTCTTTTTTTACGTCAAGTGAATTTTTACGTTTAATCGGGATCACCGTAGCTGGTCTTCGAATTACCATCATTGGAGAGTGGTGCACCATGGTACTGTTCCATTTCAAATCCATGCAACCATTTCTAAAAGTCTCACGGCGCTATTTCGGCATTTTGGACGGATGTTGCACCTTGCACCGCAGATGTTGCACCCTACGGATATCGATTATTCGGACGGCCATAACTGTTGGCTCGTTTAAAGTTACGGTAGACATAACCAGTCAAAACGAAGCTCTCGGTGAGTTCTACGGCTTTGTCCACTTTCAGCTATCAATGGATTGTTACATACCCAAAAAAGGCTATCCGAACCTCAATCGGGGCTCTGAAGTTTTTTAGCCTTCTTTTTTTACGTCAAGTGAATTTTTACGTTAAAACGAGATCACCGTGGCTGGTCTTCGATTTACCATCCTTGGAGAGTGGTGCACCATGGTATTGTTCCATTTCAAATACATGCACCCATTTCTAAAAGTCGCACGACGCTGTTTCGGCACTTTGGACGGATGTTGCACCTTGCACCGCAGATGTTGCACCCTGCGGATATCGATTCTTCGGACGACCATAACGGTTGGCTAGTTTAGAGTTATGGGAACCATAAGCCGTCAAAACGAAGCTCTCTGTGAGTTCTACGACTTTGACCGCTTTCAGCCGTCAATGGATTGTTTCATACCCAAAAAAGGCTATCCGAACCTCAATCGGGGCTCTGAAGTATTTTATCCTTCGTTTTATACGTCAAGTGAATTTTTACGTTAAAATGGGATCACCGTGGCTGGTCTTCGATTTACCATCCCTCGAGAGTAGTGCACCTTGGTACTGTTCCATTTCCAAACCATGCACCTATTTCTAAAACTCGCACGGCGCTGTTTCGGAATTTTGGACGGATGTTGCACCATGCAACGTAGATTTTACACCCTGCGGATATCGATTCTTCGGACGGCCATAACTGTTGTCCCGTTTAGAGTTACGGGAGCCATAACCAGTCAAAATGAAGCTCTCGGTGAGTTCTAAGGCTTTGACCGCTTTCAGCTGTCAATGGATTGTTTCAAACCCAAAAAAGGCTATCCGAACCTCAATCGGGGCTTTGAAGTTTTTTAGCCTTCTTTTTTAACGTCAAGTGAATTTTTACTTTAAAACGGAATCACCGTGGCTGGTCTTCGATTTACCATCCGTCGAGAGTGGCGCACCATGGTACTGTTCCATTTCAAATCCATGCACCCATTTCTAAAAGTCGCATGACGCTGTATCGGCACTTTGGACGGATGTTGCACCTTGCACCGCAGATGTTGGACCGTACGGATATCGATTCGTCGGACGGCCATAACTGTTGGCTCATTTAGGGTTACGGGAACCATAACCAGTCAAAACGAATCTCTCTTTGAGTCCTACGGCTTCGACTGCTTTCAGCTGTCAATGGATTGTTTCATACCCATAAAAGGCTATCCGAACCTCAATCGGGGCTCCGAAGTTTTTTATCCTTCTTTTTTTACGTCAAGTGAATTTTTATGTTAAAACGGGATCACCGTGGCTGGTCTTCGATTTACCATCCCTCGAGAGTGGTGCACCATGGTACCGTTTTATTTCAAAACCATGCACCCATTTCTAAAAGTCGCACGGCGCTGTATCGGCATTTTAGACGGATGTTGCACCTTGCACCGCAGATTTTGCCCCCTACGGATATCGATTCTTCGGACGGCCATAACTGTTGGCTCGTTTAGAATTACGGGAGATATAACCAGTCAAAACGAAGCTCTCGGTGATTTATAAGGCTTTGACCACTTTCAGTTGTCAATGGATTGTTTTATACCCAAAAATGGCTATCCGAACCTCAATCGGAGGTCTGAAGTTTTTTAGCCTTCTTTTTTTACGTCAAGTGAATTTTTAATTTAAAACGGGATCACCGTGGCCGGTCTTCGATTTACCATCCGTAGAGAGTGGTGCATCATGGTACTGTTCCATTTCAAATCCATGCACCCATTTCTAAAAGTCGCACGACACTGTTTTGGCACTTTGGACGGATGTTGCACCTTGCACCGTACAAATATCGATTCTTCGGACGGCCATAACTATTGGCTCGTTTAGGGTTATGGGAGCCATAACCAGTCAAAACGAAGCTCTATGTGAGTTGTACGGTTTTTACAGCATTCAGCCGTCAATGGATTGTTTCATACCCAAAAAGGCTATCCGAACCTCAATCGGGGCTCTGAAGTTTTTTAGCCTTCTTTTTTTACGTCAAGTGAATTTTTACGTTAAATCGGGATCACCGTGGTTGGTCTTCGATTTACCATCCTTGCAGAGTGGTGCACCATGGTACTGTTCCATTTCAAATCCTTGCACCCATTTCTAAAAGTCTCACGGCGCTGTTTCGGCATTTTGGACGGATGTTGCACCTTGCACCGCAAATGTTGCACCCTACGGATATCGATTCTTCGGACGACCATAATTGTTGGCTCGTTTAGAGTTACGGGAGCCATAACTAGTCAAAACGAAGCTCTCGGTGAGTTCTACGGCTTTGACCGCTTTCAGCCATCAATGGATTGTTTCATACCCAAAAAAGGCTATCCAAACCTCAATCGGTGCACTGAAGTTTTTTAGATTTCTTTTTTTACGTCAAGTGAATTTTTACGTTAAAATGGGATCACCGTGGCTAGTCTTCGATTTACCATCCCTGGACAGTGGTGCACCATGGTACTGTTCCATTTCAAATCCATGCACCTATTTCTAAAAGTCGCACGGCGCTGTTTCGGCACTTTGGACGGATGTTGCACCATGCGGATATCGATTCTTCGGACGGCCATAACTGTTGGCTCGTTTAGAGTTAAGGGAGCTATAACCAGTCAAAACGAAGATTTCGGTGAGTTCCACGGCTTTGACCGCTTTCAGCCGTCAATGGATTGTTTCATACCCAAAAAAGGCTATCCGAACCTCAATCGGGGCTCTGAAGTTTTTTAGCCTTCTTATTTTACGTCAAGTGAATTTTTGTGTTAAAACGGGATCACCGTGGCTGCTCTTCGATTTACCATCCCTTGAGAGTGGTGCACCATAGTACTGTTCCATTTCAAAACCATGCACCCATTTCTAAAAGTCGCACGGCGCTGTATCGGAATTTTGAACGGATGTTGCACCTTGCACCGCAGATTTTGCACCCTGCGGATATCGATTCATCGGACGGCCATAACTGTTGGCCCGTTTAGAGTTACGGGAGCCATAACCAGTCAAAATGAAGCTCTCGGGGAGTTCTAAGGCTTTGACCGCTTTCAGCTGTCAATGGATTGTTTCATACCAAAAAAAAGGCTATCCGAACCTCAATCGGGGCTCTGAAATTTTTTAGCCTTCTTTTTTTTACGTCAAGTGAATTTTTACGTTAAAATGGGATCACCGTGGCTGGTCTTTGATTTACCATCCCTCGAGAGTGGTGCACCATGGTACTGTGAGTTCTACGGCTTTGACCGCTTTCAGCCGTCAATGGATTGTTTCATACCCAAAAAAGGCTATCCGAACCTCAATCGGGGCTCTGAAGTTTGTTAGCCTTCTTTTTTTACGTCAAGTGAATTTTTACGTTAAAATGGGATCACCGTGGCTGGTCTTCTATTTACGATCCCTGGAGAGTGGTGCACCATGGTACGGTTCCATTTCAAATCCATGCACCCATTTCTAAAAGTCGCACGGCGTTGTTCCGGCACTTTGGACGAATGTTGCACCTTGCACCGCAGATGTTGCACCGTTCGGATATCGATTCTTCGGACGACCATAACTATTGGCTCGTTTAGGTTTACGGGAGTCATAACCAGTCAAAACGAAGCTCTCGGTGAGTTGTACGGTTTTGACAGCTTTCAGCCGTCAATGGATTGTTTCATACCCAAAAAAGGCTATCCGAACCCCAATCGGGGCTCTGAAGTTTTTTAGCCTTCTTTTTTTACGTCAAGTGAATTTTTACGTTAAATCGGGATCACCATGGCTGGTCTTCAATCTACCATCCTTGGAGAGTGGTGCACCATGGTACTGTTCCATTTCAAATCCATGCACCCATTTCTAAAAGTCTCACGGCGCTGTTTCGGCAATTTGGATGGATGTTGCACCTTGCACCGCAGATGTTGCACCCTGCGGATATCGATTCTTCAGACGGCCATAACTGTTGGCTCGTTTAGAGTTACGGGAGCCATAACCAGTCAAAACGAAGCTCTCGATGAGTTCTATGGCTTTGACAGCTTTCAGCCGTCAATGGATTGTTTCATACCCAAAAAAGGCTATCCAAACCTCAATTGGTGCTCTGAAGTTTTTTAAATTTCTTTTTTTACGTCAAGTGAATTTTTACGTTAAAATGTGATCACCGTGTTTGGTCTTCGATTTACCATCCCTGGAGATTGGTGCACCATGGTACTGTTCCATTTCAAATACATGCACCCATTTCTAAAAGTCGCACGGCGCTGTTTCGACACTTTGGACGGATGTTGCACCTTGCACCGCAGATGTTGCACCGTACGGATATCGATTCTTCGGATGGCCATAACTATTGGCTCATTTAGGGTTACGGGAGCCATAACCAGTCAAAACAAAGCTCTCGGTGAGTTGTACGGTTTTGACAGCTTTCAGCCGCCAATGGATTGTTTCATACCCAAAAAAGGCTATCCGAACCTCAATCGGGGCTCTGAAGTTTTTTAGCCTACTTTTTTTACGTCAAGTGAATTTTTACCTTAAAATTTTGACGCTGTTTTGGCATTTTGGACGGATGTTGCACCTTGGACCGCAGATGTTGCACCCTGTGGATATCGATTCTTCGGACGGCCATAACTGTTGGCTCGTTTAGAGTTACGGGAGCCATAACCAGTCAAAACAAAGCTCTCGGTGAGTTCTACGGCTTTGACCGCTTTCAGCCGTCAATGGATTGTTTCATACCCAAAAAAGGCTATCCGAACCTCCATCGGTGCTCTGAAGTTTTTTAGCATTCTTTTTTTACGTAAAGTGAATTTTTACGTTAAAACGGGATCACCGTGGCTGGTCTTCGATTTACCATCCCTCGAGAGTGGTGCACCATGACACTGTGAGTTATCTGTGAGCTCTACGGTTTTGACCGCTTTCAGCCGTCAATGGATTGTTTTATACCCAAAAAAGGCTATCCGAACCTCAATCGGGGCTCTGAAGTTTATTAGCCTTCTTTTTTAACATCAAGTGATTTTTTACGTTAAAACGGGATCACCGTGGCTGGTCTTTGATTTACCATCCCTGGAGAGTGGTGCACCATGGTACTGTTCCATTTCAAATCCATGCACCCATTTCTAAAAGTCGCACGGCGCTGTTTCGGCACTTTGGACGGATGTTGCACCTTGCACCGCAGATGTTGCACCGTACGGATATCGATTCTTCGGACGGCCATAACTGTTGGCTCGTTTAGAGTTACGGGAGCTATAACCAGTCAAAACGAAGCTCTCTGTGAGCTCTACGGCTTTGACCGCTTTCAGCTGTCAATGGATTGTTTCATACCCAAAAAAGGCTATCTGAACCTCAATCGGGGCTCTAAAGTTTTTTAGCCTACTTTTTTTACGTCAAGTGAATTTTTACCTTAAAACGGGATCACCGTGGCTGGTCTTTGATATACCATCCTTGGAGAGTGGTGCATCATGGTATTGTTTCATTTGAAATCCATGCACCCATTTCTAAAAGTCGCACGGCGCTGTTTCGGCATTTTGGACGGATGTTGCACCTTGCACCGCAGATTTTGCACCCTGTGGATATCGATTCTTCGGACGGTCGTAACTGTTGGCTCGTTTAGGGTTACGGGAGCCATAACCAGTCAAAATGAAGCTCTCTGTGAGTTCCACGGCTTTGACTGCTTTTAGCCGTCAATGGATTGTTTCATACCCAAAAAAGGCAATCCGACCCTCAATCGGGGCTCTGAAGTTTTTTAGCCTTCTTTTTTTACGTCAAGTGAATTTTTACGTTAAAACGAGATCACCGTGGCTGGTCTTCGATTTACCATCCGTGGAGAGTGGTGCACCATGGTACTGTTCCATTTCAAATCCATGCACCCATTTCTAAAAGTCGCACGACGCTGTTTCGGCACTTTGGACGGATGTTGCACCTTGCACCGCAGATGTTGCACCATGCAGATATCGATTCTTCGGACGGTCATAACTGTTGGCTCGTTTAGGATTACGGGAGCCATAACCAGTCAAAACGAAGCTCTCGGTGAGTTCTATGGCTTTGACCGCTTTCAGTCGTCAATGGATTGTTTCATACCCAAAAAAGGCAATCCGAACCTCAATCGAGGCTCTGAAGTTTTTTAGCCTTCTTTTTTTACGTCAAGTGAATTTTTACGTTAAAACGAGATCACTGTGGCTGGTCTTCGATTTACCATTCCTGGAGAGTGGTGCACCATGGTACTGTTCCATTTCAAATCCATGCACCCATTTCTAAAAGTCGCACGGCGCTGTTTCGGCACTTTGGACGGATGTTGCACCTTGCACCGCAGATGTTGCACCCTGCGGATATCGATTCTTCTGACGACCATAACTGTTGGCTCGTTTAGAGTTATGGGAGCCATAACTAGTCAAAACGAAGCTCTCTGTGAGTTCTACGGCTTTGACCGCTTTCAGCCGTCAATGGATTGTTTCATACCCAAAAAAGGCTATCCAAACCTCAATCGGGGCTCTGAAGTTTTTTAGCCTTCTTTTTTTAAGTCAAGTGAATTTTTACGTTAAAACAGGATCACCGTGGCTGGTCTTCGATTTACCATCCCTCGAGAGTGGTGCACCATGGTAGTGTGAGTTATCTGTGAGTTTTACGGCTTTGACCGCTTTCAGCCGTCAATGGATTGTTTCATACCCAAAAAAGGCTATCCGAACCCCAATCGGGGCTCTGAAGTTTTTTAGCCTTCTTTTTTTATGTCAAGTGAATTTTTACGTTAAATCGGGATCACCATGGCTGGTCTTCAATTTACCATCCTTGGAGAGTAGTGCACCATGGTACTGTTCCATTTCAAATCCATGCACCCATTTCTAAAAGTCTCACGGCGCTGTTTCGGCATTTTGGTTGGATGTTGCACCTTGCACCGCAGATGTTGCACCCTGCGGATATCGATTCTTCGGACAGTCATAACTATTGGCTCGTTTAGAGTTACGGGAGCAATAACCAGTCAAAACGAAGCTCTCTGTGAGTTCTAAGGCTTTGACCGCTTACTGCCGTCAATGGATTGTTTCATACCCAATAAAGGCTATCCGAACCTCAATCGGGGCTTTGAAGTTTTTTAGCCTTCTTTTTTAACGTCAAGTGAATTTTTACTTTAAAACGGGATCACTGTGGCTGGTCTTCGATTTACCATCCCTCGAGAGTGGTGCACCATGGTACTGTTCCATTTCAAATCCATGCACCCATTTCTAAAAGTCGCACGACGCTGTTTCGGCACTTTGGACGGATGTTGCACCTTGCACCGCAGTTGTGGCACCGTACGAATATCGATTCTTCGGACGGCAATAACAGTGGGCTCGTTTAGGGTTACGGGAGCCACAACGAGTCAAAACGAAGCTCTCTTTGAGTTCTACGGCTTTGACCGCTTTCAGCCGTCAATGGATTGTTTCATACCCAAAAAAGGCAATCCGAACCTCAATCGAGGCTCTGAAGTTTTTTAGCCTTCTTTTTTTACGTCAAGTGAATTTATATGTTAAAACGGGATCACCGTGGCTGGTCTTCGATTTACCATCCCTCGAGAGTGGTGCACCATGGTACCGTTCCATTTCAAAACCATGCACCCATTTCTAAAAGTCGCACGGCGCTGTTTCGGCATTTTGGACGGATGTTGCACCTTGCACCGCAGATTTTGCCCCCTGCGGATATCGATTCTTCGGACGGCCATAACTATTGGCTCGTTTAGAATTACGGGAGATATAACCAGTCAAAACGAAGCTCTCGGTGAGTTCTACGGCTTTGACCGCTTTCAGCCGTCAATGGATTGTTTTATACCCAAAAAAGGTTATCCGAACCTCAATCGGGGATCTGAAGTTTTTTAGCCTTCTTTTTTTACCTCAATTGAATTTTTACTTTAAAACGGGATCACCGTGGCTGGTCTTCGATTTACCATGCCTGGAGAGTGGTGTACCATGGTACTGTTCCATTTCAATTCCATGCACCCATTTCTAAAAGTCGCACGGTGCTGTTTCGGCACTTTGGACGGATGTTGCACCTTGCACCGTAGATGTTGCACCGTACGGATATCGATTCTTCGGATGGCCATAACTATTGGCTCGTTTAGGGTTACGAGAGCCATAACCAGTCAAAACGAAGCTCTCGGTGAGTTGTACGGTTTTGACAGATTTCAGCCGTCAATGGACTGTTTCATACCCAAAAAAGGCTATCCGAACCTCAATCGGGGCTCTGAAGTTTTTTAGCCTACTTTTTTTACGTCAAGTGAATTTTTACCTTAAAACGGGATCACCGTGGCTGGTCTTTGATTTATTATCCTTGGAGAGTGGTGCACCATGGTACTGTTCCATTTCAAATCCATGCATCCATTTCTAAAAGACGTACGGCGCTGTGTCGGCATTTTGGACGGATGTTGCACCTTGCACCGCAGATTTAGCAACTTGTGGATATCGATTCTTCGAACGGCCATAACTATTGGCTCGTTTAGAGTTACGGGAGCCATAACCAGTCAAAACGAAGCTCTCGGTGAGTTCTACGGCTTTGACCGCTTTCAGCCGTCAATGGATTGTTTCATACCCAAAAAAGGCTATCCGAACCTCCATCGGTGCTCTGAAGTTTTTTAGCCTTCTTTTTTTACGTCAAGTGAATTTTTACGTTAAAACGGGATCACCGTGGCTGGTCTTCTTTGTACCATCCCTGGAGAGTGGTGCACCATGGTACTGTTCCATTTCAAATCCATGCACCCATTTCTAAAAGTCGCACGGCGCTGTTTCTGCACTTCGGACGGATGTTGCACCTTGCACCGCAGATGTTGCACCCTGCGGATATCGATTCTTCGGACGGCCATAACTGTTGGCTCGTTTAGAGTTACGGGAGCCATAACCAGTCAAAACGAAGCTCTCTGTGAGTTCCACGGCTTTGACTACTTTCAGCCGTCAATGGATTGTTTCATACCCAAAAAAGGCTTTCCGAACCTCAATCGGGGCTCTGAAATTTTTTAGCCTTCTTTTTTTACGTCAAGTGAATTTTTACGTTAAAACGGGATCACCGTGGCTGGTCTTCGATTTACCATCCCTCGAGAGTGGTGCACTATGTAACTGTTCCATTTCAAAACCATGCATCCATTTCTAAAAGTCGCACGACGCTGTTTCGGAATTTTGGACGGATGTTGCACCTTGCACCGTAGATGTTGCACCCTGCGGATATCGATTCTTCGGACGGCCATAATTGTTGGATCGTGGAGAGTTACGGGAGCCATAACCCATCAAAATGAAGCTCTCTGTGAGTTCTACGGCTTTGACCGCTTTCAGCCGTCAATGGATTGTTTCATACCCAAAAAAGGCTATCCGAAACTCAATCGGGGCTCTGAAGTATTTTAGACTTCTTTTTTTACGTCAAGTGAATTTATACGTTAAAACGGGATCACCGTGGGTGGTCTTCGATTTACCATCCCTCGAGAGTAGTGCACCTTGGTACTGTTCCATTTCAAAACCATGCACCCATTTCTAAAAGTCGCACGACGCTGTTTCGGAATTTTGGACGGATGTTGCACCTTGCACCGCAGATTTTGCACCCTGCGGATATCCATTCTTCAGACGGCCATAACTGTTGGCCCGTTTAGATTTACGGGAGCCATAACCAGTCAAAATGAAGCTCTCGGTGAGTTCTAAGGCATTGACCGCTTACAGCCATCAATGGATTGTTTCATACCCAATAAAGGCTATCCGAACCTCAATCGGGGCTTTGATGTTTTTTAGCCTTCTTTTTTAACGTCAAGTGAATTTTTACTTTAAAACGGGATCACTGTGGCTGGTCTTCGATTTACCATCCCTCGAGAGTGGTGCACCATGGTACTGTTCCATTTCAAATCCATGCATCCATTTCTAAAAGTCGCACGACGCTGTTTCGGCACTTTGGACGGATGTTGCACCTTGCACCGCAGATGTGGCACCGTACGGATATCGATTCTTCGGACGGCAATAACAGTTGGCTCGTTTAGGGTTACGGGAGCCACAACGAGTCAAAACGAAGCTCTCTTTGAGTTCTACGGCTTTGACCGCTTTCAGCCGTCAATGGATTGTTTCATACCCAAAAAAGGCTATACGAATCTCAATCGGTGCTCTGATGTTTTTTAGCCTTCTTTTTTTACGTCAAGTGAATTTATATGTTAAAACGGGATCACCGTGGCTGGTCTTCGATTTACCATCCCTCGAGAGTGGTGCACCATGGTACCGTTCCATTTCAAAACCATGCACCCATTTCTAAAAGTCGCAAGGCGCTGTTTCGGCATTTTGGACGGATGTTGCACCTTGCACCGCAGATTTTGCCCCCTTCGGATATCGATTCTTCGGACGGCCATAACTGTTGGCTCGTTTAGAATTACGGGAGATATAACCAGTCAAAACGAAGCTCTCGGTGAGTTCTACGGCTTTGACCGCTTTCAGCCGTCAATGGATTGTTTTATACCCAAAAAAGGCTATCCGAACATCAATTGGGGATCTGAAGTTTTTTAGCCTCCTTTTTTTACGTCAATTGAATTTTAACTTTAAAACGGGATCACCGTGGCTGGTCTTCGATTTAACATGCCTGGAGAGTGGTGTACCATGGTACTGTTCCATTTCAATTCCATGCACCTATTTCTAAAAGTCGCACGGTGCTGTTTCGGCACTTTGGACGGATGTTGCACCTTGCACCGTAGATGTTGCACCGTACGGATATCGATTCTTCGGATGGCCATAACTATTGGCTCGTTTAGGGTTACGGGAGCCATAACCAGTCAAAACGAAGCTCTCGGTGAGTTGTACGGTTTTGACAGATTTCAGCCGTCAATGGATTGTTTCATACCCAAAAAAGGCTATCCGAACCTCAATCGGGGCTCTGAAGTTTTTTAGCCTACTTTTTTTACGTCAAGTGAATTTTTACCTTAAAACGAGATCACCGTGGCTGGTCTTTGATTTATTATCCTTGGAGAGTGGTGCACCATGGTACCGTTCCATTTCTAATCCATGCATCCATTTCTAAATGTCGCACGGCGCTGTTTCCGCACTTCGGACGGATGTTGCACCTTGCACCGCAGATGTTGCAACTTGTGGATATCAATTCTTCGAACGGCCATAACTGTTGGCTCGTTTAGAGTTACGGGAGCCATAACCAGTCAAAACGAAGCTCTCGGTGAGTTCTACGGCTTCGACCGCTTTCAGCCGTCAATGGATTGTTTCATACCCAAAAAAGGCTATCCGAACCTCCATCGGTGCTCTGAAGTTTTTTAGCCTTCTTTTTTTACGTCAAGTGAATTTTTACGTTAAAACGGGATCACCGTGGCTGGTCTTCGATTTACCATCCCTCGAGAGTGGTGCACTATGTAACTGTTCCATTTCAAAACCATGCACCCATTTCTAAAAGTCGCACGACGCTGTTTCGGAATTTTGGATGGATGTTGCACCTTGCACCGTAGATGTTGCACCCTGCGGATATCGATTCTTCGGACGGCCATAACTGTTGGCTCGTTTAGAGTTACGGGAGCCATAACCAGTCAAAACGAAGCTCTCTATGAGTTCTACGGCTTTGACCGCTTTCAGCCGTCAATGGATTATTTCATACCCAAAAAAGGCTATCCGAACGTCAATTGGGGCTTTGAAGTTTTTTAGCCTTCTTTTTTTACGTCAAGTGAATTTTTACGTTAAAACGTGATCACTGTGGCTGGTCTTCGATTTACCATCCTTGGAGATTGGTGGACCATGGTACTGTTCCATTTCAAATCCATGCACCCATTTCTAAAAGTCGCACAGCGCTTTTTCGGCATTTTGGACGGATGTTGCACCTTGCAACACAGATGTTGCACAATGCGGATATCGATTCTTCGGACGGCCATAACTGTTGGCTCGTTTAGGGTTACGGGAGCCATAACCAGTCAAAACAAAGCTATCTGTAAGTTCTAGGGCTTTGATCGTTTTCAGCCATCAATGGATTGTTTCATACCCAAAAAAGGCTATCCGAACCTCAATCGGGGCTTTGAAGTTTTTAGCCTTCTTTTTTTACGTCAAGTGAAATTTTACGTTAAATCAGGATCACCGTGGCTGGTCTTCGATTTACCATCCTTAGAGAGTGGTGCACCATGGTACTGTTCCATTTCAAATCCATGCACCCATTTCTAAAAGTCTCACGGCGTTGTTTCGGCACTTTGGACGGTTGTTGCACCTTGCACCGCAGATGTTGCACCGTGCGGATATCGATTCTTCGGACGACCATAACTGTTGGCTCGTTTAGAGTTACGGGAGCCATAACCAGTCAAAACGAAGCTCTCTGTGAGTTCTACGGCTTTGACCCGCTTTCAACCGTCAATGGATTGTTTCATATCCAAAAAAGGCTATTCGAACCTCAATCGAGGCTCTGAAGTATTTTAGCCTTCTTTTTTTTACGTCAAGTGAATTTTTACGTTAAAACGGGATCACCGTGGCTGGTATTCGATTTACCATCCCTCGAGAGTAGTGCACCTTGGTACTGTTCCATTTCAAAACCATACACCCATTTCTAAAAGTCGCACGGCGCTGTTTCGGAATTTTGGACGGATGTTGCACCTTGCACCGCAGATTTTGCACCCTGCGGATATCGATTCTTCGGACGGCCATAACTGTTGGCCCGTTTAGATTTACGGGAGCCATAACCAGTCAAAACAAAGCTCTCGGTGAGTTCTAAGGCTTTGACCGCTTTCAACCATCAATGGATTGTTTCATACCCAAAAAAGGCTATCCGAACCTCAATCGAGGTTCTGAAGTTTTTTAGCCTTCTTTTTTAACGTCAAGTGAATTTTTACTTTAAAACGGGATCACCGTGGCTGGTCTTCGATTTACCATCCCTGGAGAGTGGTGCAACATGGTACTGTTCCATTTCAAACCCATGCACCCATTCCTAAAAGTCGCACGACGCTGTTTTGGAACTTTGGACGGATGTTGCACCTTGCACCGCAGATGTTGCACCATACGGATATCGATTCTTCGGACGGCCAGAACTGTTGGCTCGTTTAGGGTTACGGGAGCCATAACCAGTCAAAACAAAGCTCTCGATGAGTTGTACAGTTTTGACGCTTTCAGCCGTCAATGGATTGTTTCATACCCAAAAAAGATTATCCGAACCTCAATCGGGGCTCTGAAGTTTTTTTGCCTTCTTTTTTTACGTCAAGTGAATTTTTACCTTAAAACGGGATCACCGCGGCTGGTCTTCGATTTACCATCCTTGGAGAGTTGTGCACCATGGTACTGTTCCATTTCAAATCCATGCACCCATTTCTAAAAGTCGCACGGCGCTGTTTCGGCATTTTGGACGGATGTTGCACCTTGCACCGCAAATGTTGCATCCTGTGGATATCGATTCTTCGGACGGCCTTAACTGTTGGCTTGTTTAGAGTTACGGGAGCCATAACCAGTCAAAACGAAGCTCTTGGTGAGTTCTACGGCTTTGACCGCTTTCAGCCGTCAGTGGATTGTTTCATACCCAAAAAAGGCTATCCGAACCTCAATCGGTGCTCTGAAGTTTTTTTGCCTTCTTTTTTTACGTCAAGTGAATTTTTACGTTAAAACGGGATCACCGTGGCTGGTCTTCGATTTACCATCCCTGGATAGTGGTGCACCATTGTACTGTTCCATTTCAAATCCATGCACCCATTTCTATAAGTCGCATGGCGCTGTTTCCACACTTTGGATCGATGTTGCACCTTGCACCGCAGATGTTGCACCCTGCGGATATCGATTCTTCGGACGACCATAACTGCTGGCTCGTTTAGAGTTACGGGAGCCATAACCAGTCAAAACGAAGCTCTCTGTGAGTGCCACGGCTTTGACCGCTTTCAGCCGTCAATGGATTGTTTCATACCCAAAAAAGGGTATCCGAACCTCAATCGGGGATTTGAAGTTTTTTTAGCCTTTTTTTTTTACGTCAACTGAATTTTTACGTTAAAACATGATCACCATGGCTGGTCTTCGATTTAACATCCCTTGAGATTGGTGCACCATGGTACGGTTCCATTTCAAATCCATGCACGCATTTCTAAAAGTCGCACGGCGCTGTTTCGGCAATTTGGACGGATGTTGCACCTTGCACCGCAGATGTTGCACCCTACGGATATCGATTCTTTGGACGGCCATAACTATTGGCTCGTTTAGAGTTACGAGAGCCATAACCAGTCAAAACAAAGCTCTCTGTGAGTTCTACGGCTTTGACCGCTTTCAGCCGTCAATGGATTGTTTCATACCCAAAAAAGGCTATCCGAACCTCTATCGAGGTTCTGAAGTTTTTTAGCCTTCATTTTTACGTCATGTGAATTTTTACGTTAAAACGGGATCACCGTGGCTGGTCTTCGATTTACCATCCCTCGAGTGTGGTGCACCATGGTACTGTTCCATTTCAAAACCATGCACCCATTTCTAAAAGTCGCACGGCGCTATTTCGGAATTTTGGACGGATGTTGCACCTTGCACCGCAGATGTTGCACCCTACGGATATCGATTCTTCGGACGGCCATAACTGTTGGCCCGTTTAGAGTTACGGGAGCCATAACCAGTCAAAACGAAGCTCTCGGTGAGTTCTAAGGCTTTGACCAGGTTCAGCCGTAAATGGATTGTTTCATACCCAAAAAAGGCTATCTGAACCTCAATCGGGGCCCTGAAGTTTTTTAGCCTTCTTTTTTTACGTCAAGTGAATTTTTACTTTAAAACGGGATCACCGTGGCTGGTCTTCGGTTTACCATCCCTCGAGAGTGGTGCACCATGGTACTGTTCCACTTCAAATTCATGCACCTATTTCTAAAAGTCGCAGAGCGCTGTTTCGGCACCTTGGACGGATGTTGCACCTTGCACCGCAAATGTTGCACCGTACGGATATATATTCTTCGGACGGCCATAACTATTGGCTCGTTTAGGGTTATGGGAGCCATAACCAGTCAAAACGAAGCTCCCTTTGAGTTCTACGGCTTTGACCGCTTTCTGCCGTCAATGGATTGTTTCATACCCAAAAAAGGCTATCCGAACCTCAATCGGGGATTTGAAGTTTTTTAGCCTTCTTTTTTTACGTCAAGTGAATTTTTACGTAAAACGAGATCACTGTGGCTGGTCTTCGATTTACCATCCCTAGAGAGTGGTGCACCATGGTACTGTTCCATTTCAAACCCATGCACCCATTTCTAAAAGCCGCACGACGCTGTTTCGGCACTTTGGACGGATGTTGCACCTTGCACCGCAGTGTTGCACCCTGCGGATATCGATTCTTCGGACGACCATACTTGTTGGCTCGTTTAGAGTTACGGGAGACATAACTAGTCAAAACGAAGCTCTCTGTGAGTTCTACGGCTTTGACCGCTTTCAGCCGTCAATGGATTGTTTCATACCCAAAAAAAGCTATCCGAACCTCAATATGGGCTCTGATGTATTTTAGCCTTCTTTTTTTACGTCAAGTGAATTTTTACGTTAAAATGGGATCACCGTGGGTGGTCTTAGATTTACCATCCCTCGAGAGTAGTGCACCTTGGTACTGTTCCATTTCAAAACCATGCACCCATTTCTAAATGTCGCACGGCGCTGTTTCGGAATTTTGGACGGATGTTGCACCTTGCACCGCAGATTTTGCACCCTGTGGATATCGATTCTTCGGACGGCCATAACTGTTGGCCCGTTTAGATTTACGGGAGCCATAACTAGTCAAAACGAAGCTCTCGGTGAGTTCTAAGGCTTTGACCGCTTTCAGCCGTCAATGGATTGTTTCATACCCAAAAAAGGCTTCCCGAACCTCAATCGGGGCTCTGAAGTTTTTTAGCCTTCTTTTTTTACGTCAAGTGAATTTTTACGTTAAAACGGGATCACCGTGGCTGGTCTTCGATTTACCATCCCTCGAGAGTGGTGCACCATGGTACTGTTCCATTTCAAAACCATGCACCCATTTATAAAAGTCGCACGGCGCTGTTTCGGAATTTTGGACGGATGTTGCACCTTGCACCGCAGATGTTGCACCCTGCAGATATCGATTCTTCGGACGGCCATAACAGTTGGCTCATTTAGGGTTACGGGAGCCACAACGAGTCAAAACCAAGCTCTCTTCGAGTTCTACGGCATTGACGGCTTTCAGCCGTCAATGGATTGTTTCATACCCAAAAAAGGCTATCCGAACCTCAATCGGGGCTATGAAGTTTTTTAGCCTTCTTTTTTTACGTCAAGTGAATTTTTATGTTAAAACGGGATCACCGTGGCTGGTCTTCGATTTACCATCCCTCAAGAGTGGTGCACCATGGTACCGTTCCATTTCAAAACCATGCACCCATTTCTAAAAGTCGCACGGCGCTGTTTCGGCATTTTAGACTGATGTTGCACCTTGCACCGCAGATTTTGCCCCCTACGGATATCGATTCTTCGGACGGCCATTACTGTTGGCTCGTTTAGAATTACAGGAGATATAACCAGTCAAAACGAAGCTCTCGGTGAGTTCTACGGCTTTGACCGCTTTCAGCCGTCAATGGATTGTTTTATACCCAAAAAAGGCTATCCGAACCTCAATCGGGGATCTGAAGTTTTTTAGCCTTCTTTTTTTACGTCAATTGAATTTTTACTTTAAAACGGGATCCCCGTGGCTGGTCTTCGATTTACCATGCCTGGATAGTGGTGCACCATGGTACTGTTCCATTTCAAATCCATGCACCCATTTCTAAAAGTCGCATGGCGCTGTTTTGACACTTTGGACGGATGTTGCACCTTGCACCGCAGATGTTGCACCGTACGGATAACGATTCTTCGAACGGCCATAACTATTTGCTCGTTTAGGGTTACGGGAGCCATAACCAGTCAAAACGAAGCTCTCGGTGAGTTGTACGGTTTTGACAACTTTCAGCCGTCAATGGATTGTTTCATACCCAAAAAAGGCTATCCGAACCTCAATCGGGGCTCTGAAGTTTTTTAGCCTACTTTTTTTACGTCAAGTGAATTTTTACCTTAAAACGGAATCACCGTGGCTGGTCTTTGATTTACCATCCTTGGAGAGTAGTGCACCAAGGTACTGTTCCATTTCAAATCCATGCACCCATTTCTAAAAGTCGCACGATGCTGTTTCGGCATTTTGGACGGATGTTGCACCTTGCACCGCAGATGTTGCACCCTGTGGATATCGATTCTTCGGACGGCCATAACTGTTGGCTCGTTTAGAGTTACGGGAGCCATAACCAGTCAAAACGAAGCTCTCGGTGAGTTCTACGGCTTTGACCGCTTTCAGCCGTCAATGGATTGTTTCATAGCCAAAAAAGGCTATTCGAATCTCAATCGGCGCTCTGAAGTTTTTTAGCCTTCTTTTTTTACGTCAAGTGATTTTTTACGTTAAAATGGGATCACCGTGGCTGGTCTTCGATTTACCATCCCTGGAGAGTGGTGCACCATGGTACTGTTCCATTTCAAATCCATGCACCCATTTCTAAAAGTCGCACGACGCTGTTTCCACACTTTGGACGGATGTTGCACCTTGCACCGCAAATGTTGCACCCTGCGGATATCGATTCTTCGGACGGCCATAACTGTTGCCTCGTTTAGAGTTACGGGAGCTATAACCAGTCAAAACGAAACACTCTGTGAGTTCCACGGGTTTGACTGCTATCAACCGTCAATGGATTGTTTCATACCCAAAAAAGGCTTTCCGAACCTCAATCGGGGCTCTAAAGTTTTTTAGCCTTCTTTTTTTACGTCAAGTGAATTTTTACGTTAAAACGGGATCACCGTGGCTGTTCTTCGATTTACCATCCCTCGAGAGTGGTGCACCATGGTACTATTCCATTTCAAAACCATGCACCCATTTCTAAAAGTCGCACGGCGCTATTTCGGAATTTTGGACGGATGTTGCACCTTGCACAGCAGATGTTGCACCCTGTGGATATCGATTCTACGGACGGCCATAACTGTTGGCTCATTTAGAGTTACGAAAGCCATAACTAGTCAAAACGAAGCTCTCTATGAGTTCTACGGCTTTGACTGCTTTCAGTCGTCGTTGGATTGTTTCATACCCAAAAAAGGCTATCCGAACCTCAATCGGGGCTCTGAAGTTTTTTAGCCTTCTTTTTTTACGTCAAGTGAATTTTTACGTTAAAACGTGATCACTGTGGCTAGTCTTCAATTTATCGTCCTTGGAGATTGGTGCACCATGGTACTATTCCATTTCAAATCCATGCACCCATTTCAAAAAGTCGCACGGCGCTTTTTCGGCATTTTGGACGGATGTTGCACCTTGCACCACAGATGTAGCACAATGCGTATATCGATTCTTCGGACGGCCATAACTGTTGGCTCGTTTAGGGTTACGGGAGCCATAACCAGTCAAAACGAAGCTCTCGGTGAGTTGTACGACTTTCACCGCTTGCAGCCGTCAATGGATTGTTTCATACCCAAAAAAGGCTATCCGAACCTCAATCGGGGCTCTGAAGTTTTTTAGCCTTCTTTTTTTACGTCAAGTGAAATTTTACGTTAAATCGGGATCACCTTGGATGGTCTTCGATTTACATCATTGGAGAGTGGTGCACCATGGTACTGTTCCATTTCAAATCCATGCACCCATTTCTAAAAGTCTCACGGCGTTGTTTCGGCATTTCGGACGGATGTTGCACCTTGCACCGCAGATGTTGCACCCTGCGGATATCGATTCTTCGGACGACCATAACTGTTGGCTCGTTTAGAGTTACGGGAGCCATAACCATTCAAAACGAAGCTCTTTGTGAGTTCTACGGCTTTTACCGCTTTCAGCCGTCAATGGATTGTTTCATACCCAAAAAAGACTATCAGAACCTCAATCGGGGCTCTGAAGTATTTTAGTCGTCTTTTTTTAAGTCAAGTGAATTTTTACGTTAAAACGGGATCACCGTGACTGGTATTCGATTTACCATCCCTCGAGAGTAATGCACCTTGGTACTGTTCCATTTCAAAACCATGCACCCATTTCTAAAAGTCGCACCGCGCTGGTTCGGAATTTTGGACGGATGTTGCACCTTGCACCGCAGATTTTGCACCCTACGGATATCGATTCTTCGGACGGCCATAACTGTTGGCCCGTTTAGATTTACGGGAGCCATAACCAGTCAAAACGAATCTCGCGGTGAGTTCTAAGGCTTTGACCGCTTTCAACCATCAATGGATTGTTTCATACCCAAAAAGGGCTATCCGAACCTCAATCGAGGCTCTGAAGTTTTTTAGCCTTCTTTTTTAACGTCAAGTGAATTTTTACTTTAAAACGGGATTACCGTGGTTGGTCTTCGATTTACCATCCCTCGAGAGTGGTGCACCATGGTACTGTTCCATTTCAAATCCATGCACCCAATTCTAAAAGTCGCACAACATTGTTTCGGCACTTTGGACGGATGTTACACCTTGCACCGCAGATGTTGCACCGTACGGATATCGATTCTTCGGACGGCCATAACTGTTGGCTCGTTTAGGGTTACGGGAGCCATAACCAGTCAAAACGAAGCTCTCTTTGAGTTCTACGGTATTGACCTTTTTCAGCCGTCAATGGATTGTTTCATACCCAAGAAATGCTATTCAAACCTCAATCGGGGCTCTGATGTTTTTTAGCCTTCTTTTTTTACGTCAAGTGAATTTTTACGTTAAAACGGGATCACCGTGGCTGGTCTTCGATTTACCATCCCTCAAGAGTGGTGCACCATGGTACCGTTCCATTTCAAAACCATGCACCCATTTCTAAAAGTCGCACGGCGCTGTTTCGGCATTTTGGACGGATGTTGCACCTTGCTCCGCAGATTTTGCCCCCTGCGGATATCGATTCTTCAGACGGCCATAACTGTTGGCTCGTTTAGAATTACGGGAGATATAACCAGTCAAAACGAAGCTCTCGGTGAGTTCTAAGGCTTTGACCACTTTCAGCCGTCAATGGATTGTTTTATACCGAAAAAAGGCTATCCGAACCTCAATCGGGGATCTTTAGTTTTTTAGCGTTCTTTTTTTACGTCAATTGAATTTTTACTTTAAAATGGGATCACCGTGGCTGGTCTTCGATTTACCATCCCTGGAGAGTGGTGCACCATGGTACTGTTCCATTTCAAATCCATGCACCCATTTCTAAAAGTCGCACGACGCTGTTTCGACACTTTGGACGGATGTTGCACCTTGCGCCGCAGATGTTGCACCATACATATATTGATTCTTCGGACGGCCATAACTATTGGCTCGTTTAGGGTTACGGGAATCATAACCAGTCAAAAAAAGCTCTCAGTGAGTTGTACGGTTTTGACAGCTTTCAGCCGTCAATGGATTGTTTCATACCCAAAAAAGGCAATCTTAACCTCAATCGGGGCACAGAAGTTTTTTAGCCTTCTTTTTTTACGTCAAGTGAATTTTTATCTTAAAACGGGATCACCGTGGCTGGTCTTCGATTTACCATCCTTGGAGAGTTGTGCACCATGGTACTGTTCCATTTCAAATCCATGCACCCATTTCTAAAAGTCGCACGGCGCTGTTTCGGCATTTCGGACGGATGTTGCAACTTGCACCGCAGATGTTGCACCCTGTGGATATCGATTCTTCGGACGGCCTTAACTGTTGGCTCGTTTAGAGTTACGGGAGCCATAACCAGTCAAAACAAAGCTCTCGGTGAGTTCTACGGCTTTGACCGCTTTCAGCCGTCAATGGACTGTTTCATACCCAAAAAAGGCTATCCGAACCTCAATCGGTGCTCTGAAGTTTTTTAGCCTTCTTTTTTACGTCAAGTGAATTTTTACTTTAAAACGGGATCACCGTGGCTGGTCTTCGATTTACCATCCCTGGAGAGTGGTGCACCATGGTACTGTTCCATTTCAAATCCATGCACCCATTTCTATAAGTCGCACGGTGCTGTTTCCGCACTTTGGATGGATTTTGCACCTTGCACCGCAGATGTTGCACCCTACGGATATCGATTCTTCGGACGGCCATAACTGTTGGCTTGTTTAGAGTTACAGGAGCCATAACCAGTCAAAACGAAGCTCTCTGTCAATTCCACGGCTTTGACTGCTTTCAACCGTCAATGGATTGTTTCATACCCAAAAAAGGCTATCCGAACCTCAATCGGGGGTCTGAAGTTTTTTAGCCTTCTTTTTTACGTCATCTGAATTTTTACGTTAAAATGGGATCACCGTGGCGGGTCTTTGATTTACAATCCCTCAAGAGTGGTGCACCATGGTACTGTTCCATTTCAAAACCATGCACCCATTTCTAAAAGTCGCACGGCGCTATTTTGGAATTTTGGACGGATGTTGCACCTTGCACCGCAGATTTTGCACCCTACGGATATCGATTCTTCCGACGGCCATAACTGTTGGACAGTTTAGAGTTACGGGAGCCATAACCAGTCAAAACGAAGCTCTCGGTGAGTTCTAAGGCTTTGACCGCGTTCAACCGTCAATGGATTGTTTCATACCCGAAAAGGCTATCTGAACCTCAATCGGGGCTCTGAAGTTTTTAGCCTTCTTTTTTAACGTCAAGTGAATTTTTACTCTAAAATGGGGTCACCGTGGCTGGTCTTCGATTTACCATCCCTCGAGAGTGGTGCACCATGGTACTGTTCCATTTCAAATCCATGCACCCATTTCTAAAAGTCACACGGCGCTGTTTCGGCACTTTGGAAGGATGTTGCACCTTGCACCGCAGATGTTGCACCGTACGGATATCGATTCTTCGGACGACCATTACTGTTGGCTCGTTTAGGGTTATGGGAGCCATAACTAGTCAAAACGAAGCTCCCTTTGAGTTCTACGGCTTTGACCGCTTTCAGTTGTCAATGGATTGTTTTATACCCAAAAAAGGCTATCCGAACCTCAATCGGGGCTCTGAAGTTTTTTAGCCTTCTTTTTTTACGTGAAGTGAATTTTTACGTTAAAATGGGATCACCGTGGCTGGTCTCCGATTTACCATCCCTCGAGAGTGGTGCACCATGACGCTGTTCCATTTCAAAACCAAGCACCCATTTCTAAAAGTCGCAAGGCGCTGTTTCGGCATTTTGGACGGATGTTGCACCTTGCACCGCAGATTTTGCACCCTGCGGATATCGATTCTTCGGACGACAATAACTGTTGGCTCGTTTATAGTTACGGGAGCCATAACCAGTCAAAACGAAGCTCTCGGTGAGTTCTAAGGCTTTGACCGCTTTCAGCCGTCAATTGATTGTTTCATACCCAAAAAAGGCTATCCGAACCTCAATCGGGGCTCTGAAGTTTTTTAGCCTTCGTTTTTTACGTCAAGTGAATTTTTACTTTAAAATGGGATCACCGTGGCTGGTATTCGATTTACCATCCCTGGAGAGTGGTGCACCATTGTACTGTTCCATTTCAAATCCATGCACCCATTTCTAAAAGTCGCACGGCACTGTTTCGGCACTTTAGACGGATTTGCACCTTGCACCGTAGATGTTGCACCGTACGGATATCGATTCTTCGGACGGCCATAACTGTTTGCTCGTTTATGGTTATGGGAGCCATAACTAGTCAAAACGAAGCCCTCTGTGAGTTCTACGGCTTTGAACGCTTTCAACCGTCAATAGATTGTTTCATACCCAAAAAAGGCTATCCGAACCTCAATCGGGGCTCTGAAGTTTTTTAGCCTTCTTTTTTTAAGTCAATTGAATTTTTACGTTAAAACGGGATCACCGTGGCTGGTCTTCGATTTACCATCCCTCTAGAGTGGTGCACCATGGTACTGTTCCATTTCAAACCATGCACCCATTTCTAAAAGTCGCACGGCGCTGTTTTGGCATTTTGGACAGATGTTGCACCTTACACCGTAGATTTTGTACCTGCGGATATCGATTCTTCGGACGGCCATAACTGTTGGCTCGTTTATAGTTATGGGAGCCATAACCAGTCGAAACGAAGCTCTTGGTGAGTTCTAAGGCTTTGACTGCTTTCAGCCGTCAATGGATTGTTTCATACCTAAAAAAGGCTATCCGAACCTCAATCGGGGCTCTGAAGTTTTTTAGCCTTCTTTTTTTACGTCTACTGAATTTTTACTTTAAAACGGGATCACCATGGCTGGTCTTCGATTTACCATCCCTCGAGAGTAGTGCACCATGGTACTGTTCCATTTCAAATTTATGCACCCATTTCTAAAGTCGCACGGCGCTGTTTCGGCACTTTGGATGTATGTTGCACCTTGCACCGCAGATGTTACACCGTACGGATATCGATTCTTCGGACGACCATAATTGTTGGCTCGTTTAGGGTTACGGGAGACATAACCAGTCAAAACGAAGCTCTCAGTGAGTTCTACCGTTTTGATGGCTTTCAACCGTTAATAGATTATTTCATACCCAAAAAAGGCTATCCGAACCTCAATCGGAGCTCTGAAGTTTTTTAGCCTTCTTTTTTGACGTCAAGTGAATTATTACGTTAAAACGGGATCACCATGGCTGGTCTTCTATTTACCTTCCTTGGAGAGTGGTGCACCATAGTACTGTTCCATTTCAAATCCATGCACCCATTTCTAAAAGTCGCACGGCGCTGTTTCGGCATTTAGGACGGATGTTGCACCTTTCACCGCAGATTTGCTCCCTGTGGATATCGATTCTTCGGACGGCCTTAACTGTTGGCTCGTTTAGAGTTATGGAAGCCATAACCAGTCAAAACGAAGCTCTCGGTGAGTTCTACGGCTTTGACCGCTTTTAGCCGTCAATGGATTGTTTCATAACCAAAAAAGGCTATCCGAACCTCAATCGGTGCTCTGAAGTTTTTTAGCCTTCTTTTTTTACGTCAAGTGAATGTTTACGTTAAAACGAGATCACCGTGGCTATTCTTCGATTTACCATCCCTGGAGTGTGGTGCACCATGGTACTGTTACACTTCAAATCCATGCACCCATTTCTAAAAGTCGCACGGCGCTGTTTCCGCACTTTGGATGGATGTTGCACCTTGCACCGCAGATGTTGCACCCTGCGGATATCGATTCTTCGGACGGCCATAACTGTTGGTTCGTTTAGAGTTACGGGAGCCATAACCAGTCAAAACGAATCTCTCTGCGAGTTCCACGGCTTTGACTGCTTTCAACCGTCAATGGATTATTTCATACCCAAAAAAGGCTATCCGAACCTCAATCGGGGGTCTGAAGTATTTTTAGCCTTCTTTTTTTACGTCAAGTGAATTTTTACGTTAAAATGGGATCACCATGGCTGGTCTTCGATTTAACATCCCTCGAGATTGGTGCACCATGGTACGGTTCCATTTCAAATCCATGCACCCATTTCAAAAAGTCGCACGGCGCTGTTTCGGCAATTTGGACGGATGTTGCACCTTGCACCGCAGATGTTGCACCCTACGGATATCGATTCTTCGGACGGCCATAACTATTGGCTCGTTTAGAATTACGGGAGCCATAACCAGTCAAAACAAAACTCTCTGTGAGTTCTACGGCTTTGACCGCTTTCAGCCGTCAATGGATTGTTTCATACCCAAAAAGGCTATCTGAACCTCAATCGGGGCTCTTAAGTTTTTTAGCCTTCTTTTTTAACGTCAAGTGAATTTTTACTTTAAAACGGGATCACCGTGGCTGGTCTTCGATTTACCATCCCTCGAGAGTGGTGCACCATGGTACTGTTCCATTTCAAATCCATGCACCCATTTCTAAAAGTCGCACGGCGCTGTTTCTGCACTCTGGACGGATGTTGCACCTTGCACCGCAGATTTTTCACCCTACGGATATCGATTCTTCAAACGGCCATAACTGTTGGCCCGTTTAGAGTTACGGGAGCCATAACCAGTCAAAACGAAGCTCTCGGTGAGTTCTAAGGCTTTGACCGCGTTCAGCCATCAATGGATTGTTTCATACCCAAAAAGGCTATCTGAACCTCAATCGGGGCTCTTAAGTTTTTTAGCCTTCTTTTTTAACGTCAAGTGAATTTTTACTTTAAAACGGGATCACCGTGGCTGGTCTTCGATTTACCATCCCTCGAGAGTGGTGCACCATGGTACTGTTCCATTTCAAATCCATGCACCCATTTCTAAAAGTCGCACGGCGCTATTTCGGCACTCTGGACGGATGTTGCACCTTGCACCGCAGATGTTGCACCGTACGGATATTGATTCTTCAGACGGCCATAACTGTTGGCTCGTTTAGGGTTATGGGAGCGATAACCAGTCAAAACGAAGCTCCCTTTGAGATCTACGGCTTTGACCGCTTTCAGCTGTCAATGGATTGTTTTATACCCAAAAAAGGCTATCCGTACCTCAATCCGTGCTCTGAAGTTTTTTAGCCTTCTTTTTTTACGTGAAGTGAATTTTTACATTAAAAGGGGATCACCGTGGCTGGTCTCCGATTTACCATCCTTTGAGAGTGGTGCACCATGACACTGTTCCATTTCAAGACCATGCACCCATTTCTAAAAGTCGCACGGCGTTGTTTCGGCATTTTGGACGAATGTTGCACCTTGCACCGCAGATTTTGCACCCTGCGGATATCGATTCTTCGGACGGCCATAACTGTTGGCTCGTTTATAGTTACGGGAGCCATAACCAGTCAAAACGAAGCTCTCGTTGAGTTCTAAGGCTTTGACCGCTTTTAGCCGTCAATGAATTGTTTCATACCCAAAAAAGGCTATCCGAACCTAAATCGGGGCTCTGAAGTTTTTTAGCCTTATTTTTTTACGTTAAGTGAATTTTTACTTTAAAACGGGATCACCGTGGCTGGTATTCGATTTACCATCCCTGGAGAGTGGTGCACCATGGTACTGTTCCATTTCAAATCCATGCACCCATTTCTAAAAGTCGCACGGCGCTGTTTCGGCACTTTAGACGGATTTGCACCATGTACCGTAGATGTTGCACCATACGGATATCGATTCTTCGGACGGCCATAACTGTTTGCTCGTTTATGGTTACGGGAGCCATAACTAGTCAAAACGAAGCCCTCTGTGAGTTCTACGGCTTTGACCGCTTTCAACCGTCAATGGATTGTTTCATACCCAAAAAAGGCTATCCGAACCTCAATCGGGGCTCTGAAGTTTTTTAGCCTTCTTTTTTTAAGTCAATTGAATTTTTACGTTAAAACGGGATCACTTTGGCTGGTCTTCGATTTACCATCCCTCGAGAGTGGTGCACCATGGTACTGTTCCCTTTCAAACCATGCACCCATTTCTAAAAGTCGCACGGCGCTGTTTTGGCATTTTGGACGGATGTTGCACCTTGCACCGTAGATTTTGCACCTACGGATATCGATTCTTCGGACGGCCATAACTGTTGGCTCGTTTAGAGTTATGGGATCCATAACCAGTCAAAACGAAGCTCTCGGTGAGTTCTAAGGCTTTGACTGCTTTCATCCGTCAATGGATTATTTCATACCTAAAAAAGGCTATCTGAACCTCAATCGGGGCTCTGAAGTTTTTTAGCCTTTTTTTTTTACGTCAAGTGATATTTTACTTTAAAACGGGATCACCATGGCTGGTCTTCGATTTACCATCCCTCGAGAGTGGTGCACCATGGTACTGTTCCATTTCAAATTTATGCACCCATTTCTAAAGTCGCACGGCGTTGTTTCGGCACTTTGGATGTATGTTGCACCTTGCACCGCAGATGTTGCACCGTACGGATATCGATTCTTCGGACGACCATAACTATTGGCTCGTTTACGGGAGCCATAACCAGTCAAAACGAAGCTCTCAGTGAGTTCTACCGTTTTGATTGCTTTCAACCGTCAATGGATTATTTCATACCCAAAAAAGGTTATCCGAACCTCAATCGGGGCTCTGATGTTTTTTAGCCTTCTTTTTTTACGTCAAGTGAATTTTTACGTTAAAACGGGATTACCGTGGCTGGTCTTCTATTTACCATCCTTGGAGAGTGGTGCACCATAGTACTATTCCATTTCAAATCCATGCATCCATTTCTAAAAGTCGCACGGCGCTGTTTCAGCATTTTGGATGGATGTTGCACCTTGCACCGCAAATGTTGCACCCTGTGGATATCGATTCTTCGGACGGCCTAAATTGTTGGCTCGTTTAGAGTTATGGGAGCCATAACCAGTCAAAACGAAGTTTCTCGGTGAGTTCTACGGCTTTGACCGCTTGCAGCCGTCAATGGATTGTTTCATACCCAAAAAAGGCTATCCGAACCTCAATCGGGGCTTTGAAGTTTTTTAGCCTTCGTTTTTTACGTCAAGTGAATTTGTACTTTAAAATGGGATCACCGTGGCTGGTATTCGATTTACCATCCCTGGAGAGTGGTGCACCATTGTACTGTTCCATTTCAAATCCATGCACCCATTTCTAAAAGTCGCACGACACTGTTTCGGCACTTTAGACGGATTTGCACCTTGCACCGTAGATGTTGCACCGTACGGATATCGATTCTTCGGACGGCCATAACTGTTTGCTCGTTTATGGTTATGGGAGCCATAACTAGTCAAAACGAAGCCCTCTGTGAGTTCTACGGCTTTGAACGCTTTCAACCGTCAATAGATTGTTTCATACCCAAAAAAGGCTATCCGAACCTCAATCGGGGCTCTGAAGTTTTTTAGCCTTCTTTTTTTAAGTCAATTGAATTTTTACGTTAAAACGGGATCACCGTGGCTGGTCTTCGATTTACCATCCCTCTAGAGTGGCGCACCATGGTACTGTTCCATTTCAAACCATGCACCCATTTCTAAAAGTCGCACGGCGCTGTTTTGGCATTTTGGACAGATGTTGCACCTTGCACCGTAGATTTTGTACCTGCGGATATCGATTCTTCGGACGGCCATAACTGTTGGCTCGTTTATAGTTATGGGAGCCATAACCAGTCAAAACGAAGCTCTTGGTGAGTTCTAAGGCTTTGACTGCTTTCAGCCGTCAATGGATTGTTTCATACCTAAAAAAGGCTATCCGAACCTCAATCGGGGCTCTGAAGTTTTTTAGCCTTCTTTTTTTACGTCAAGTGAATTTTTACTTTAAAACGGGATCACCATGGCTGGTCTTCGATTTACCATCCCTCGAGAGTGGTGCACCATGGTACTGTTCCATTTCAAATTTATGCACCCATTTCTAAAGTCGCACGGCGCTGTTTCGGCACTTTGGATGTATGTTGCACCTTGCACCGCAGATGTTACACCGTACGGATATCGATTCTTCGGACGACCATAACTGTTGGCTCGTTTTGGATTACGGGAGACATAACCAGTCAAAACGAAGCTCTCAGTGAGTTCTACCGTTTTGATGGCTTTCAACCGTTAATGGATTATTTCATACCCAAAAAAGGCTATCCGAACCTCAATCGGGGCTCTGAAGTTTTTTAGCCTTCTTTTTTGACGTCAAGTGAATTTTTACGTTAAAACGGGATCACCATGGCTGGTCTTCTATTTACCTTCCTTGGAGAGTGGTGCACCATAGTACTGTTCCATTTCAAATCCATGCACCCATTTCTAAAAGTCGCACGGCGCTGTTTCGGCATTTAGGACGGATGTTGCACTTTTCACCGCAGATGTTGCTCCCTGTGGATATCGATTCTTCGGACGGCCTTAACTGTTTGCTCGTTTAGAGTTATGGAAGCCATAACCAGTCAAAACGAAGCTCTCGGTGAGTTCTACGGCTTTGACCGCTTTCAGCCGTCAATGGATTGTTTCATAACCAAAAAAGGCTATCCGAACCTCAATCGGTACTCTGAAGTTTTTTAGCCTTCTTTTTTTACGTCAAGTGAATGTTTACGTTAAAACGAGATCACCGTGGCTATTCTTCGATTTACCATCCCTGGAGTGTGGTGCACCATGGTTCTGTTACACTTCAAATCCATGCACCCATTTCTAAAAGTCGCACGGCGCTGTTTCCGCACTTTGGATGGATGTTGCACCTTGCACCGCAGATGTTGCACCCTGCGGATATCGATTATTCGGACGGCCATAACTGTTGGTTCGTTTAGAGTTACGGGAGCCATAACCAGTCAAAACGAAGCTCTCTGCGAGTTCCACGACTTTGACTGCTTTCAACCGTCAATGGATTATTTCATACCCAAAAAAGGCTATCCGAACCTCAATCGGGGGTCTGAAGTATTTTTAGCCTTCTTTTTTTACGTCAAGTGAATTTTTACGTTAAAATGGGATCACCATGGCTGGTCTTCGATTTAACATCCCTCGAGATTGGTGCACCATGGTACGGTTCCATTTCAAATCCATGCACTCATTTCAAAAAGTCGCACGGCGCTGTTTCGGCAATTTGGACGGATGTTGCACCTTGCACCGCAGATGTTGCACCCTACGGATATCGATTCTTCAGACGGCCATAACTATTGGCTCGTTTAGAGTTACGGGAGCCATAACTAGTCAAAACAAAACTCTCTGTGAGTTCTACGGCTTTGACCGCTTTCAGCCGTCAATGGATTGTTTCATACCCAAAAAGGCTATCTGAACCTCAATCGGGGCTCTTAAGTTTTTTAGCCTTCTTTTTTAACGTCAAGTGAATTTTTACTTTAAAACGGGATCACCGTGGCTGGTCTTCGATTTACCATCCCTCGAGAGTGGTGCACCATGGTACTGTTCCATTTCAAATCCATGCACCCATTTCTAAAAGTCGCACGACGCTGTTTCGGCACTCTGGACGGATGTTGCACCTTGCACCGTAGATTTTTCACCCTACGGATATCGATTCTTCAAACGGCCATAACTGTTGGCCCGTTTAGAGTTACGGGAGCCATAACCAGTCAAAACGAAGCTCTCGGTGAGTTCTAAGGCTTTGACCGCGTTCAGCCATCAATGGATTGTTTCATACCCAAAAAGGCTATCTGAACCTCAATCGGGGCTCTTAAGTTTTTTAGCCTTCTTTTTTAACGTCAAGTGAATTTTTACTTTAAAACGGGATCACCGTGGCTGGTCTTCGATTTACCATCCCTCGAGAGTGGTGCACCATGGTACTGTTCCATTTCAAATCCATGCACCCATTTCTAAAAGTCGCACGGCGCTATTTCGGCACTCTGGACGGATGTTGCACCTTGCACCGCAGATGTTGCACCGTACGGATATTGATTCTTCAAACGGCCATAACTGTTGGCTCGTTTAGGGTTATGGGAGCCATAACCAGTCAAAACGAAGCTCCCTTTGAGATCTACAGCTTTGACCGCTTTCAGCTGTCAATGGATTGTTTTATACCCAAAAAAGGCTATCCGTACCTCAATCCGTGCTCTGAAGTTTTTTAGCCTTCTTTTTTTACGTGAAGTGAATTTTTACATTAAAAGGGGATCACCGTGGCTGGTCTCCGATTTACCATCCTTTGAGAGTGGTGCACCATGACACTGTTCCATTTCAAGACCATGCACCCATTTCTAAAAGTCGCACGGCGCTGTTTCGGCATTTTGGACGGATGTTGCACCTTGCACCGCAGATTTTGCACCCTGCGGATATCGATTCTTCGGACGGCCATAACTGTTGGCTTGTTTATAGTTACGGGAGCCATAACCAGTCAAAACGAAGCTCTCGTTGAGTTCTAAGGCTTTGACCGCTTTTAGCCGTCAATGAATTGTTTCATACCCAAAAAAGGCTATCCGAACCTCAATCGGGGCTCTGAAGTTTTTTAGCCTTCTTTTTTTACGTTAAGTGAATTTTTACTTTAAAACGGGATCACCGTGGCTGGCATTCGATTTACTATCCCTGGAGAGTGGTGCACCATGGTACTGTTCCATTTCAAATCCATGCACCCATTTCTAAAAGTCGCACGGCGCTGTTTCGGCACTTTAGACGGATTTGCACCATGTACCGTAGATGTTGCACCATACGGATATCGATTCTTCGGACGGCCATAACTGTTTGCTCGTTTATGGTTACGGGAGCCATAACTAGTCAAAACGAAGCCCTCTGTGAGTTCTACGGCTTTGACCGCTTTCAACCGTCAATGGATTGTTTCATACCCAAAAAAGGCTATCCGAACCTCAATCGGGGCTCTGAAGTTTTTTAGCCTTCTTTTTTTAAGTCAATTGAATTTTTACGTTAAAACGGGATCACTTTGGCTGGTCTTCGATTTACCATCCCTCGAGAGTGGTGCACCATGGTACTGTTCCCTTTCAAACCATGCACCCATTTCTAAAAGTCGCACGGCGCTGTTTTGGCATTTTGGACGGATGTTGCACCTTGCACCGTAGATTTTGCACCTGCGGATATCGATTCATCGGACGGCCATAACTGTTGGCTCGTTTAGAGTTATGGGATCCATAACCAGTCAAAACGAAGCTCTCGGTGAGTTCTAAGGCTTTGACTGCTTTCAGCCGTCAATGGATTATTTCATACCTAAAAAAGGCTATCCGAACCTCAATCGGGGCTCTGAAGTTTTTTAGCCTTCTTTTTTTACGTCAAGTGATATTTTACTTTAAAACGGGATCACCATGGCTGGTCTTCGATTTACCATCCCTCGAGAGTGGTGCACCATGGTACTGTTCCATTTCAAATTTATGCACCCATTTCTAAAGTCGCACGGCGCTGTTTCGGCACTTTGGATGTATGTTGCACCTTGCACCGCAGATGTTGCACCGTACGGATATCGATTCTTCGGACGACCATAACTATTGGCTCGTTTACGGGAGCCATAACCAGTCAAAACGAAGCTCTCAGTGAGTTCTACCGTTTTGATTGCTTTCAACCGTCAATGGATTATTTCATACCCAAAAAAGGCTATCCGAACCTCAATCGGGGCTCTGATGTTTTTTAGCCTTCTTTTTTTACGTCAAGTGAATTTTTACGTTAAAACGGGATTACCGTGGCTGGTCTTCTATTTACCATCCTTGGAGAGTGGTGCACCATAGTACTATTCCATTTCAAATCCATGCACCCATTTCTAAAAGTCGCACGGCGCTGTTTCAGCATTTTGGACGGATGTTGCACCTTGCACCGCAAATGTTGCACCCTGTGGATATCGATTCTTCGGACGGCCTAAATTGTTGGCTCATTTAGAGTTATGGGAGCCATAACCAGTCAAAACGAAGTTCTCGGTGAGTTCTACGGCTTTGACCGCTTGCAGCCGTCAATGGATTGTTTCATACCCAAAAAAGGCTATCCGAACCTCAATCGGTGCTCTGAAGTTTTTTAGCCTTCTTTTTTTACGTCAAGTGAATTTTTACGTTAAAACGGGATCACCGTGGCTGGTCTTCGATTTACCATCCCTGGAGAGTGGTGCACCATGGTACTGTTCCATTTCAAATCAATGCACCCATTTCTAAAAGTCGCACGGCGCTGTTTCAGCATTTTGGACGGATGTTGCACCTTGCACCGCAGATGTTGCACCCTGCGGATATCGATTCTTCGGACGGCCATAACTGTTGGCTCGTTTAGAGTTACGGGAGCCATAACCATTCAAAACGAAGCTATCTGTGAGTTCTACGGCTTTGACCGCTTTCAGCCGTCAATGGATTGTTTCATACCCAAAAAAGGCTATCTGAACCTCAATCGGGGCTCTGAATTTATTAGCCTTCTTTTTTTACGTCAAGTGAATTTTTACGTTAAAACGGGATCACCGTTGTTGGTCTTCGATTTACCATCCCTGGAGAGTTGTAAACCGTACTGTTCCATTTCAAATCAATGCACCCATTTCTAAAAGTTGCACGGTGCTGTTTCAGCATTTTGGACGGATGTTGCACCTTGCACCGCAGATGTTGCACCCTGCGGATATCGATTCTTCGGACGGCCATAACTGTTGGCTCGTTTAGAGTTACGGGAGCCATAACCAGTCAAAACGAAGATCTCGGTGAGTTCTACGGGTTTGACCGCTTTCAGCCGTCAATGGATTGTTTCATACCCAAAAAAGGCTGTCTGAACCTCAATTGGGGCTTTGAAGTTTTTTAGCCTTCTTTTTTTACGTCAAGTGAATTTTTAAGTTAAAACGGGATCATCGTGGCTGGTCTTCGATTTACCGTCTTTCGAGAGTGGTGCACCATAATACTGTTCCATTTCAAAACCATGCACCCATTTCTCAAAGTCGCACGACGCTGTTTCGGCATTTTGGACGGATGTTGCACCTTGCACCGCAGATGTTGCACCCTCCGGATATCGATTCTTCGAACGGCCATAAATGTTGGCTTGTTTAGAGTTACGGGAGCCATAACCAGTCAAAACGAAGCTCACGGTGAGTTCTAAGGCTTTGACTGCTTTCAGCCGTCAATGGATTGTTTCATACCTAAAAAAGGCTATCCGAACCTCAATCGGGGCTATGAAGTTTTTTAGCCTTCTTTTTTTATGTCAAGTGAATTTTTACTTTAAAACTGGATCACCATGACTGGTCTTCGATTTACCATCCCTCGAGAGTGGTGCACCATGGTACTGTTCCATTTCAAATTTATGCACCCATTTCTAAAGTCGCACGACGCTGTTTCGGCACTTTGGATGTATGTTGCACCTTGCACCGCAGATGTTACACCGTACGGATATCGATTCTTCAGACGACCATAACTGTTGGCTCGTTTAGGGTTACGGGAGACATAACCAGTCAAAACGAAGCTCTCAGTGAGTTCTACCGTTTTGATGGCTTTCAACCGTCAATGGATTATTTCATACCCAAAAAAGGCTATCCGAACCTCAATCGGGGCTCTGAAGTTTTTTAGCCTTCTTTTTTTACGTCAAGTGAATTTTTACGTTAAAACGGGATCACCGTGGCTGGTCTTCTATTTACCTTCCTTGGAGAGTGGTGCACCATGGTACTGTTCCATTTCAAATCCATGCACCCATTTCTAAAAATCGCTCGGCGCTGTTTCGGCATTTAGGACGGATGTTGCACCTTTCACCGCAGATGTTGCACCCTGTGGATATCGATTCTTCGGACGGCCTTAACTGTTGGCTCGTTTAGAGTTATGGAAACAATAACCAGTCAAAACGAAGCTCTCGGTGAGTTCTACGGCTTTGACCGCTTTCAGCCGTCAATGGATTGTTTCATAACCAAAAAAGGCTATCCGAACCTCAATCGGTGCTCTGAAGTTTTTTACCCTTCTTTTTTTACGTCAAGTGAATGTTTACGTTAAAACGAGATCACCGTGGCTGGTCTTCGATTTACCATCCCTGGAGAGTGGTGCACCATGGTACTGTTCCATTTCAAATCCATGCACCAATTTCTAAAAGTCGCACGGTGCTGTTTCCGCACTTTGGATGGATGTTGCACCTTGCACCGCAGATGTTGCACGCTGCAGATATCGATTCTTCGGACGGCCATAACTGTTGGCTCGTTTAGAGTTACGGGAGCCATAACCAGTCAAAACGAAGCTCTCGGTGAGTTCTACGGCTTTGACTGCTTTCAGCCGTCAATGGATTGTTTCATACCCAAAAAAGGCTATCCGAACCTCAATCGGGGCTTTGAAGTTTTTTAGCCTTCTTTTTTTACGTCAAGTGAATTTTTAAGTTAAAACGGGATCATCGTGGCTGGTCTTCAATTTACCATCCCTCGAGAGTGGTGCACCATGGTACGGTTCCCTTTCAAAACCATGCACCCATTTCTCAAAGTCGCACGGCGCTGTTTTGGCAATTTGGACGGATGTTGCACCTTGCACCGCAGATGTTGCACCCTCCGGATATGGATTCTTCGAACGGCCATAAATGTTGGCTTGTTTAGAGTTACGGGAGCCATAACCAGTCAAAACGAAGCTCACGGTGTGTTCTAAATCTTTGACCGCTTTCAGCCGTTAAAGGATTGTTTCATACCCAAAAAAGGCTATCCGAACCTCAATCAGGGCTCTGAAGTTTTTTTAGCCTTCTTTTTTTACGTTAAGTGAATTTTTACTTTAAAATGGGATCACCGTGGCTGGTCTTCGATTTACCATCCCTGGAGAGTGGTGCACCATGGTACTATTCCATTTCAAATCCATGCACCCATTTCTAAAAGTCGCACGGCGCTGTTTCGGCACTTTTGACGGATGTTGCACCTTGGACCGCAGATGTTGCACCCTGCGGATATCGATTTTTCGGACGGCCATAACTGTTGGCTCGTTTAGGGTTACGGGAGCCATAACCAGTCAAAACGAAGCTCTCGGTGAGTTCTACTGTTTTGATAGCTTTCAGCCGTCAATGGATTGTTTCATACCCAAAAAAGGCTATCCGAACCTCAATCGGGGATCTGAAGTTTTCTAGCCTTCTTTTTTTACGTCAGGTGAATTTTTACATTAAAATGGGATCACTCTGGACGGTCTTCGATTTACCATCCTTGGAGAGTGGTGCAGCATGGTACTGTTCCATTTCAAATCCATGCATCCATTTCTAAAAGTCGCACGGCGCTGTTTTGGCATTTTGTACGGATGTTGCACCTTGCACCGCAGATGTTGCACCCTGCGGATATCGATTCTTCAGACGGCCATAACTGTTGGCTGGTTTAGAGTTACGGGAGCCATAACCGGTCAAAACGAATCTCTCTGTGAGTTCTACGGCTATGACCGCTTTCAGCCGTCAATGGATTGTTTTATACCCAAAAAAGGCTATCTGAATCTCAATCGGGGCTCTGAAGTTTTTTAGCCTTCTTTTTTTACGTTACGTGAATTTTTACGTTAAAACGGGATCACTGTGGCTGGTCTTTGATTTACCATCCTTGGAGATTGGTGCACCATGGCACTGTTCCATTTCAAATCCATGCACCCATTTCTAAAAGTCGCACGGCGCTGTTTCGGCATTTTGGACGGATGTTGCACCTTCCACCGCAGATGTCGCACACTGTGGATATCGATTCTTCGGACGGTCATAACTGTTGGCTCGTTTAGGGTTACGGGAGCCATAACCAGTCAAAACGAAGCTCTCGGTGAGTTCTATGGCTTTGACCGCTTTCAGCCGTCAATGGATGGTTTCATACCCAAAAAAGGCAATCCGAACCTCAATCGGGGCTCTGAAGTTTTTTAGCCTTCTTTTTTTACGTCAAGTGAATGTTTACGTTAAAACGGGATCACCGTGGCTGGTCTTCGATTTACCATCCTTGGAGAGTGGTGCACCATGTACTGTTCCATTTCAAATCAATGCACCCATTTCTAAAAGTCACACGACGCTGTTTCAGCATTTTGGACGGATGTTGCACCTTGCACCACAGATGTTGCACCGTGCGGATATCGATTCTTCGGATGGCCATAACTGTTGGCTCGTTTAGAGTTACGGGAGCCATAACCAGTCAAAACGAAGCTCTCGGTGAGTTCTACGGCTTTGACCGATTTCAGTCGTCAATGGATTGTTTCATACCCAAAAAAGGCTATCCGAACCTCAATCGGGGCTCTGAAGTTTTTTTGCCTTCTTTTTTTACGTCAAGTGAATTTTTATGTTAAAACGGGATCACCGTGGCTGGTCTTCGATTTAACATCCCTCGAGATTGGTGCACCATGGTACTGTTCCATTTCAAATCCATGAACCCATTTCTAAAAGTCGCACGGCGCTGCTTTGGCATTTTGGACGGATGTTGCACCTTGCACCGCATATGTTGCACCCTGCGGATATCGATTCTTCGGACGGCCATAACTGTTGGCTCGTTTAGAGTTACGGGAGCCATAACCAGTCAAAACGAAGCTATCTGTTAGTTCTACGGCTTTGACCACTTTCAGCCGTCAATGGTTTGTTTTATACCCAAAAAAGGCCATCTGAACCTCAATCGGAGCTCTGAAGTTTTTTAGCCATCTTTTTTTACGTTATGTGAATTTTTACGTTAAAACGGGATCACTGTGGCTGGTCTTCGATTTACCATCCTTGGAGATTGGTGCACCATGGCAGCGTTCCATTTCAAATCCATGCACTCATTTCTAAAAGTCGCACGTCGATGTTTCGGCATTTTGGACGGATGTTGCACCTTCCACCGCAGATGTCGCACCCTGCGGATTTCGATTCTTCGGACGGTCATAACTGTTGGCTCGTTTAGGGTTACGGGAGCCATAAACAGTCAAAACGAAGCTCTCGGTGAGTTCTATGGCTTTGACTGCTTTCAGCCGTCAATGGATTGTTTCATACCCAAAAAAGGCAATCCGAACCTCAATCGGGGCTTTGAAGTTTTTTAGACTTCTTTTTTTAAGTCAAGTGAATTTTTACGTTAAAACGGGATCACCGTGGCTGGTCTTCAATTTACCATCCTTGGAGAGTGGTGCACCATGGTACTGTTCCATTTCAAATCAACGCACCCATTTCTAAAAGTCACACGACGTTGTTTCAGCATTTTGGACGGATGTTGCACCTTGCACCACAGATGTTGCACCCTGCGGATATCGATTCTCCGGACGGCCATAACTGTTGGCTCGTTTAGAGTTACGGGAGCCATAACCAGTCAAAACGAAGCTCTTTATGAGTTCTACGGCTTTGACCGCTTTCAGCCGTCAATGGATTGTTTCATACCCAAAAAAGGCTATCCGTACCTCAATCGGGGTTCTGAAGTTTTTTAGCCTTCTTTTTTACGTCATGTGAATTTTTATGTTAAAACGAGATCACCGTGGCTGGTCTTTGATTTACCATCCCTCGAGAGTGGTGCACCATGGTACTGTTCCATTTCAAAACCATGCACCCATTTCTAAAAGTCGCACGGTGCTATTTCGGAATTTTGGACGGATGTTGCACCTTGCACCGCAGATTTTGCACCCTGCGGATATCGATTCTTTGGACGGCCATAACTGTTGGCCCGTTTAGAGTTACGGGAGCCATAACCAGTCAAAACGAAGCTCTCGGTGAGTTCTAAGGCTTTGACCACGTTCAGCCATCAATGGATTGTTTCATACCCAAAAAAGGCTATCCGAACCTCAATCGGGGCTCTGAAGTATTTTAGCCTTCTTTTTTAACGTCAAGTGAATTTTTACTTTAAAACGGGATCACCGTGGCTGGTCTTCGATTTACCATCCCTCGAGAGTGGTGCACCATGGTACTGTTCCATTTCAAATCCATGCACCCATTTCTAAAAGTCGCACGGCGCTGTTTCGGCACTTTGGACGGATGTTGCACCTTGCACCGCAGATGTTGCACCGTACGGATATCGATTCTTCGGACGGCCATAACTGTTGGCTTGTTTAGGGTTATGAGAGCGATAACCAGTCAAAACGAAGCTCCCTTTGAGTTCTACGGCTTTGACCGCTTTCAGCTGTCAATGGATTGTTTCATACCCAAAAAAGGCTATCCGAACCTCAATCGGGGCTCTGAAGTTTTTTAGCCTTCTTTTTTTACGTCAAGTGAATTATTACGTTAAAACGGGATCACCGTGGCTGGTCTCCGATTTACCATCCCTCGAGAGTGGTGCACCATGACACTGTTGCATTTCAAAACCATGCACCCATTTCTAAAAGTCGCACGGCGCTGTTTCGGCATTTTGGACGGATGTTGCACCTTGCACCGCAGATTTTGCACCCTACGGATATCGATTCTTCGGACGGCCATAACTGTTGGCTCGTTTATCGTTACAAGAGCCATAACTAGTCAAAACGAAACTCTCGGTGAGTTCTAAGGCATTGACCGCTTTTAGCCGTCAATGGATTGTTTCATACCCAAAAAAGGCTATCCGAACCTCAATCGGGGCTATGAAGTTTTTTAGCCTTCCTTTTTTACGTCAAGTGAATTTATACTTTAAAACGGGATCACCGTGGCTGGTCTTCGATTTACCATCCCTGGAGAGTGGTGCACTGTGGTACTGTTCCATTTCAAATCCATGCACCCATTTCTAAAAGTCGCACGGCGCTGTTTCGGCACTTTAGACGGATTTGCACCTTGCACCGTAGATGTTGCACCATACGGATATCGATTCTACGGACGGCCATAACTGTTAGCTCGTTTATGGTTGCGGGAGCCATAACCAGTCAAACGAAGCCCTCTGTGAGTTCTACGGCTTTGACCGCTTTCAACCGTTAATGGATTGTTTCATACCCAAAAAAGGCTATCCGAACCTCAATCGGGGCTCTGAAGTTTTTTAGCCTTCTTTTTTTAAGTCAATTGAATTTTTACGTTAAAACGGGATCACCGTGGCTGGTCTTCGATTTACCATCCCTCGAGAGTGGTGCACCATGGTACTGTTCCATTTCAAACCATGCACCCATTTCTAAAAGTCGCACGGCGCTGTTTTGGCATTTTGGACGGATGTTGCACCTTGCACCGCAGATTTTGCACCTGCGGATATCGATTCTTCGGACGGCCATAACTGTTGGCTCGTTTAGAGTTACGGGAGCCATAACCAGTCAAAACGAAGCTCTCGGTGAGTTCTAAGGCTTTGATTGCTTTCAGCCGTCAATGGATTGTTTCATACCTAAAAAACGCTATCCGAACCTCAATCGGAGCTCTGAAGTTTTTTAGCCTTCTTTTTTTACGTCAAGTGAATTTTTACTTTAAAACGGGATCACCGTGGCTGGTCTTCGATTTACCATCCCTCGAGAGTGGTGCACCATGGTACTGTTCCATTTCAAATTTATGCACCCATTTCTAAAGTCGCACGGCACTGTTTCGGCACTTTGGATGGATGTTGCACCTTGCACCGCAGATGTTGCACCGTACGGATATCGATTCTTCGGACGACCATAACCGTTGGCTCGTTTAGGGTTACGGGAGCCATAACCAGTCAAAACGAAGCTCTCAGTGAGTTCTACCGTTTTGATGGCTTTCAACCGTCAAGGGATTATTTCATACCCAAAAAAGGCTATCCGAACCTCAATCGGGGCTCTGAAGTTTTTTAGCCTTCTTTTTTTACGTCAAGTGAATTTTTACGTTAAAACGGGATCACCGTGGCTGGTCCTCTATTTACCATCCTTGGAGAGTGGTGCACCATGGTACTGTTCCATTTCAAATCCATGCACCCATTTCTAAAAGTCGCACGGCGCTGTTTCGGCATTTTGGACGGATGTTGCACCTTGCACCGCATATGTTGCACCCTGCGTATATCGATTCTTCGGACGGCCATAACTGTTGGCTCGTTTAGAGTTACGGGAGTCATAACTAGTCAAAACGAAGCTATCTGTAAGTTCTACGGCTTTGACCGATTTTAGCCGTCAATGGATTGGTTCATACCCAAAAAAGGCTATCCGAACCTCAATCGGGGCTCTGAAGTTTTTTAGCCTTCTTTTTTTACGTCAAGTGAATTTTTATGTTAAAACGGGATCACCATGGCTGGTCTTCGATTTACCATCCCTCGAGATTGGTGCACCATGGTACTGTTCCATTTCAAATCCATGCACCCATTTCTAAAAGTCGCATGGCGCTGTTTCGGCATTTTGGACGAATGTTGCACCTTGCACCGCAGATGTTGCACCCTGCGGATATCGATTCGGACGGCCATAACCGTTGGCTCGTTTAGGGTTATGGGAGCCATAACCAGTCAAAACGAAGCTCTCGGTGAGTTCTACGGTTTTGACCGCTTTCAACCGTCAATGGATTGTTTCAAATCCAAAAAAGGCTATCCGAACCTCAATCGGGGCTCTGAAATTTATTAGCCTTCTTTTTTTACGTCAAGTGAATTTTTACGTTAAAACGGGATCACCGTTGCTGGTCTTCGATTTACCATCCCTGGAGAGTGGTAAACCATGGTACTGTACCATTTCAAATCAATGCACCCATTTCTAAAAGTCGCTCGGCGCTGTTTCAGCATTTTGGACGGATGTTGCACCTTGAACCGCAGATGTTGCACCCTGCGGATATCGATTCTTCGGACGGCCATAATTGTTGGCTCGTTTGGAGTTACGGGAGCCATAACCAGTCGAAAACGAAACTCTCGGTGAGTTCTACGGCTTTGACCACTTTCAGCCGTCAATGGATTGTTTCATACCAAAAAAATGCTATCCGAACCTCAATCGGGGCTTTGAAGTTTTTTAGCCTTCTTTTTTTATGTCAAGTGAATTTTTACGTTAAAACAGGATCATCGTGGCTGGTCTTCGACTTACCATCCCTCGAGAGTGGTGCACCATGATACTGTTCCATTTCAACACCATGCACCCATTTCTCAAAGTCGCACGGCGCTGTTTCGGCATTTTGGACGGATGTTGCAACTTGCACCGTAGATGTTGCACCCTGAGGATATCGATTCTTCGGACGGCCATAAATGTTGGCTCGTTTAGAGTTACGGTAGCCATAACCAGTCAAAACGAAGCTCTCGGTGGGTTCTAAAGCTTTGACTGCTTTCAGCCGTCCATGGATTGTTTCATACCCAAAAAAGGCTATCCGAACCTAAATCGGGGCTCTGAAGTTTTTTTAGCCTTCTTTTTTTACGTTAAGTGAATTTTTACTTTAAAACGGGATCACCGTGGCTGGTCTTCGATTTACCATCCTTGGATAGTGGTGCACCATGGTACTGTTCCATTTTAAATCCATGCACCTATTTCTAAAAGTCGCACGGTGCTGTTTCGGCACTTTGGACGGATGTTGCACCTTGGACGGCAGATGTTGAACCCTGCGGATATCGATTCTTCGGACGGCCATAACTGTTGGCTCGTTCAGGGTTACGGGAGCCATAACCAGTCAAAACGAATCTCTCGGTGAGTTCTACGATTTTGACAGCTTTCAACCGTCAATGGATTGTTTCATACCCAAAAAAGGTTATCCGAACCTCAATCGGGGATCTGAAGTTTTTTAGCCTTCTTTTTTTACGTCAAGTGAATTTTTACGTTAAAACGGGATCACTGTGGATGGTCTTCGATTTACCATCCTTGGAGAGTGGTGCACCATGGTACTGTTCCATTTCAAATCCATGCATCCATTTCTAAAAGTCGCACGGTGCTGTTTCAGCATTTTGGACAGATGTTGCACCTTACACCGCAGATGTTGCACCCTGCGGATATCGATTCTTCGGACGGTCATAACTGTTGGCTCGTTTAGTGTTATGGGAGCTATAACCAGTCAAAACGAATCTCTCTGTAAGTTCTACGGCTATGACCGCTTTCATCCGTCAATGGATTGTTTCATACCCAAAAAGGCTATTTGAATCTCAATCGGGGCTCTGAAGTTTTTTAGCCTTCCTTTTTTACGTTAAGTGAATTTTTACGTTAAAACGGGATCACAGTGGCTGGTCTTCGATTTACCATCCTTGGAGATTGGTGCACCATGGCACTGTTCCATTTCAAATCCATACACCCATTTCTAAAAGTCGCACGGCGCTGTTTCGGCATTTTGGACGGATGTTGCACCTTTCACCGCAGATGTTGCACCCTGCAGATATCGATTCTTCGGACGATCATAACTGTTGGCTCGTTTAGGGTTACGGGAGCCATAACCAGTCAAAACGAAACGCTCGGTGAGTTCTATGGCTTTGACCGCTTTCAGCCATCAATGGATTGTTTCATACCCAAAAAAGGCAATCCGAACCTCAATCGGGGCACTGAAGTTTTTTAGCCTTCTTTTTTTATGTCAAGTGAATTTTTACGTTAAAACGGGATCACCATGGCTGGTCTTCGATTTACCATCCTTGGAGAGTGGTGCACCATGGTACTATTCCATTTCAAATCAATGCACCCATTTCTAAAAGTCGCACGACGCTGTTTCAGCATTTTGGACGGATGTTGCACCTTGCACCACAGATGTTGCACCCTGCGGATATCGATCATTCGGACGGCCATAAGTGTTGGCTCGTTTTGAGTTAAGGGAGACATAACCAGTCAAAACGAAGCTCTCGGTGAGTTCTACGGCTTTGACCGCTTTCAGCCATCAATGGATTGTTTCATACCCAAAAAAGGCTATCCGAATCTCAATCGGGGCTTTGAAGTTTTTTTGCCTTCTTTTTTTACGTCAAGTGAATTTTTTCTTTAAAACGGGATCACCGTGGCTGGTCTTCGATTTACCATCCCTGGAGAGTAGTGAACCATGGTGCGGTTCCATTTCAAATCAATGCACCCATTTCTAAAAGTCGCACGGTGCTGTTTCGGCACTTTGGACGGATGTTGCACCTTGCACCGCAGATGTTGCACCGTACGGATATCAATTCTTCGGACGACCACAACTGTTGGCTCGTTTATGGTTACGGAAGCCATAACTAGTCAAAACGAAGCTCTCGGTGAGTTCTACGGTTTTGACAGTTTTCAACCGTCAATGGATTGTTTCATACCCAAAAAATGCTATCTGAACCTTAATCGGGGCTCTGATGTTTTTTAGCCTTCTTTTTTTACGTCAAGTGAATTTTTACGTTAAAACGGGATCACCATGGCTGGTCTTCGATTTACCATCCTTGGAGAGTGTTGCACTATGGTACTGTTCCATTTCAAATCCATGCACCCATGTCTAAAAGTCGCACGGCGCTGTTTCGGCATTTTGGACGGATGTTGCACCTTGCACCGCAGATGTTGCACCCTACGGATATCGATTCTTCAGACGGCCATAACTGTTGGCTCGTTTAGAGTTACGGGAGCCATAACCAGTCAAAACTAAACTCTCGGTGAGTTCTACAGCTTTGACCGCTTTCAGCCGTCAATGGATTATTTCATACCCAAAAAAGGCTATCTGAACCTCAATCGGGGCTCTAAAGTTTTTTATCCATCTTTTTTTATGTCAAGTGAATTTTTACGTTAAAACGAGATCACCGTGGCTGGTCTTCGATTTACCATCCCTCGAGATTGGTGCACCATGGTACTGTTCCACCGCAGATGTTGCACCCTGCGGATATCGATTTTTCGGACGGCCATAACTATTGGCTCGTTTATAGCTACGGGAGCCATAACCAGTCAAAACAAAGATCTGGGTGAGTTCTAAAGCTTTGACCGCTTTCATCCGTCAATGGATTGTTTCATACCCAAAAAAGGCTATCCGAACCTCAATCGGGGCTCTGAAGTTTTTTCAGCCTTCTTTTTTACGTCAAGTGAATTTTTACTTTAAAACGGGATCACCGTGGCTGGTCTTCGATTTACCATCCCTGGAGAGTGCTGCACCATGGTACTCTTCCATTTCAAATCCATACACCCATTTCTAAAAGTCGCACGGCGCTATTTCGGCACTTTTTGACGGATGTTGCACCTTGGACCGCAGATGTTGCACCCTGCGGATATCGATTCTTCGGACGGTCATAACTGTTGGCTCGTTTAGGGTTACGGGAGCCATAACCATTTAAAACGAAGCTCTCGGTCAGTTCTAAGGCTTTGACCGCTTTCAGTCGTTAGTGGATTGTTTTATACCCTAAAAAGGCTCTCTGAACCTCAATCGGGGCTTTGAAGTTTTTTAGCCTTCTTTTTTTACGTCAACTGAATTTTTACGTTAAAACGGGATCACCGTGGCTGGTCGTCGATTTACCATCCCTTGAGAGTGGTGCACCATGGTACTGTTCCATTTCAAAACCATGCACCCATTTCTAAAAGTCGCACGGCTCTGTTTCGGCATTTTGGACGGATGTTGCACCTTGCACCGCAGATGTTGCACCATGCGGATATCGATTCTTTGGACGGCCATAACTGTTGGCTCGTTTAGAGTTACGGGAGCCATAACCAGTCAAAACGAATCTGTCGGTGAGTCCTAAGGCTTTGACTGCTTTCAGCCGTCAATGGATTGTTTCATACCCAAAAAAGGCTATCTGAACCTCAATCGGGGATTTGAGGTTTTTTTAGCCTTCTTTTTTTACGTCAAGTGAATTTTTACTTTAAAACGGGATCACCGTGGCTGGTCTTCGATTTACCATCCCTGGAGAGTGACGTACCATGGTACTGTTCCATTTAAAATCCATGCACCCATTTCTAAAAGTCGCACGGCGCTGTTTCGGCATTTTGGACGGATGTTGCATCTTGCACCGCAGATGTTGCACCCTGTAGATATCGATTCTTCGGACGACCATAACTTTTGGATCGTTTAGAGTTACGGGAGCCATAACCAGTCAAAACAAAGCTCTCGGCGAGTTCTACGGCTTTGACCGCTTTCAGCTATCAATGAATTGTTTCATTCCCAAAAAAGGCTATCCGAACCTCAATCAGGGATCAGAAGTTTTTTAGCCTTCTTTTTTTACGTCAGGTGAATTTTTACGTTGAAACGGGATCACCATGGCTGCTCTTCGATTTAACATCCCTCGAGATTGGTGCACCATGGTATGGTTCCATTTCAAAACCATGCACCCATTTCTAAAAGTCGTACGGCGCTGTTTCGGCATTTTGGACGGATGTTGCACCTTGCACCGCAGATTTTGCACCTACGGATATCGATTCTTCGAACGACCATAACTGTTGTCTCGTTTAGAGTTACGGGAGCCATAACCAGTCAAAATGAAGCTCTCGGTGAGTTCTAAGGCAATGACTGCTTTTAGCCGTCAATGGATTGTTTCATACCCAAAAAAGGCTATCCGAACCTCAATCGGAGCTCTGAAGTTTTTTAGCCTTCTTTTTTTACGTCAAGTGAATTTTTAATTTAAAACGGGATCACCGTGGCTGGTCTTCGATTTACCATCCCTCGAGAGTGGTTCACCATGGTACTATTCCATTTCAAATTCATGCACCCATTTCTAAAGTCGCACGGCGCTCTTTCGGCACTTTGGACGGATGTTGCACCTTGTACCGCAGATGTTGCACCGTACGGATATCGATTCTTCGAACGACCATAACTGTTGGCTCGTTTATGGTTACGGAAGCCATAACCAGTCAAAACGAAGCTCTTGGTGAGTTCTACGGTTTTGACAGCTTTCAGCCATCAATGGATTGTTTCATACCCAAAAAAGGCTATCCGAACCTCAATCGAGGCTCTGGTGTTTTTAGCCTTCTTTTTTTACGTCAAGTGAATTTTTACGTTAAAACGGGATCACCGTGGCTGGTCTTCGATTTACCATCCTTGGAGAGTGGTGCACCATGGTACTGTTCCATTTCAAATCCATGCACCCATTTCTAAAAGTTGCACGACGCTGTTTCGGCATTTTGGATGGATGTTGCACCTTACACCGCAGATGTTGCACCCTGTGGATATCGATTCTTCGAACGGCCATAACTGTTGGCTCGTTTAGAGTTACGAGAGCCATAACTAGTCAAAACGAAGCTATATGTGAGTTTTATGGCTTTGACCGCTTTCAGCCGTCAATGGATTGTTTCATACCCAGAAAAGGCTATCCGAACCTCAATCGGGGCTCTGAAGTTTTTTAGCCTTCTTTTTTTTACGTCAAGTGAATTTTTACGTTAAAACGTGATCACCGTGGCTGGTCTTCGATTTACCATCCCTCGAGAATGGTGCACCATGGTACTGTTCCATTTCAAATCCATGCACCCATTTCTAAAAGTCGCACGGCGCTGTTTCGGCATTTTGGACGGATGTTGCACCTTGCACCGCAGATGTTGCACCCTGCGGATATCGATTCTTCGGACGGCCATAACTGTTGGCTCGTTTAGGGTTACGAGAGCCATAATCAGTCAAAACGAAGCTCTCGGTGAGTTCTACGGCTTTGAACGCTTTGAACCCTGCGGATATCGATTCTTCGGATAGCCATAATTGTTGGCTCGTTTAAGGTTACGGGAGCCATAACCAGTCAAAACAAAGCCCTCGGTGAGTTTTACGGATTTGACCGCTTTCAGCCATCAATGGATTGTTTCATACCCAAAAAAGGCTATCCGAACCTCAATCGGGGCTCTGAAGTTTTTTAGCCTTCTTTTTTTACGTCAAGTGAATTTTTACGTTAAAACGGGATCACCGTGGCTGGTCTTCGATTTACCATCTCTGGAGAGTGGTGCACCATGATACTGTTCCATTTCAAATCAATGCACCCATTTCTAAAAGTCGCACGGTGATGTTTCATCATTTTGGACGGATGTTGCACCTTGCACCGTAGATGTTGCACCCTGCGGATATCGATTCTTCGAACGGCCATAACTGTTGGCTCGTTTAGGGTTATGGTAGCCATAACCAGTCAAAACGAAGCTCTCGGTGAGTTCTACGGCTTTGATCGCTTTCAGCCGTCAATGGATTGTTTCATACCCAAAAAAGGCTATCCGAACCTCAATCGGGGATCTGAAGTTTTTTAGCCTTCTTTTTTACTTCATGTGAATTTTTACGTTAAAACGGGATCACCATGGCTGGTCTTCGATTTACCATCCCTGGAGAGTGGTGCTCCATGGTACTGTTCCATTTCAAATCAATGCACCCATTTCTAAAAGTCGCACGGCGCTGTTTCGGCATTTTGGACGGATGTTGCACCTTGCACCGCAGATGTTGCACCCTGCGGATATCGATTTTTCGGACGGCCATAACTGTTGGCTTGTTTAAAGTTACGGGAGCCATAAGCAATCAAAACGAAGCTCTCAGTGAGTTCTACGGCTTTGACTGCTTACAGCCGTCAATGGATTGTTTCATACCCAAAAAAGGCTATCCGAACCTTAATCGGGGCTCTGAAGTTTTTTAGCCTTCTTTTTTTACGTCAAGTGAATTTTTACAATAAAACGGGATCACCGTGGCTGGTCTTCGATTTACCATCCCTCGAGAGTGGTGCACAATGGTACTGTTCTATTTCAAAACCATGCACCCATTTCTAAAAGTCGCACGGCGCTGTTTCGGCATCTTGGACGGATGTTGCACCTTGCACCGCAGATGTTGCACCCTGTGGATATCGATTCTTTGGATGACCATAAATGTTGGCTCGTTTAGAGTTACGGGAGCCATAACCAGTCAAAACAAAGTTCTCAGTGAGTTCTAATTCTTTGACTGCTTTTAGCCGTCAATGTATTATTTCATACCCAAAAAAGGCTATCCGAACCTCAATCGGGGCTTTGATGTTTTTTTAGCCTTCTTTTTTTACGTCAAGTGAATTTTTACGTTAAAACGGGATTACCGGCTGGTCTTCGATTTACCATCCCTCGAGAGTGGTGCACCATGGTACTGTTCCATTTCAAAACCATGCACCCATTTCTAAATGTCACACGGCGCTGTTTCGGCATTTTGGACGGATGTTGCACCTTGCACCGCATATGTTGCACCCTGTAGATATCGATTCTTCGGACGGCCATAACTGTTGGCTCGTTTAGAGTTACGAGAGCCATAACTAGTCAAAACGAAGCTCTCGGAGAGTTCTAAGGCTTTGACTGCTTTCAGCCGTCAATGGATTGTTTCATACCCAAAAAAGGCTATCCGAACCTCAATCGGGGCTCTGAATTTTTTGGCCTTCTTTTTTTACGTCAAGTGAATTTTTATGTTTAAACGGGATCACCGTGGCTGGTCTTCGATTTACCATCGCCGGAGAGTGGTGCACCATGGTACTGTTCCATTTCAAATCCATGCACCCATTTCTAAAAGTCGCACGGTGCTGTTTCGGCACTTTGGATGGATGTTGCACCTTGGACCGCAGATGTTGCACCCAGCGGATATCGATTCTTCGGACCGCCATAACTGTTGGCTCGTTTAGGGTTACGGGAGTCATAACCAGTCAAAACGAAGCTCTCGGTGAGTTCTAAGGCTTTGACTGCTTTCAGCCGTCAATGGATTGTTTCATACCCAAAAAAGGCTGTCTGAACCTCTATCGGGGCTCTGAAGTTTTTTAGCCTCTTTTTTTACGTCAAGTGAATTTTTACGTTAAAACGGGATCACTGTGGCTGGTCTTCGATTTACCATCCTTGGAGATTGTAGCACCATGGTACTATTCCATTTCAAATCCATGCATCCATTTCTAAAAGTCGCACGGCGCTGTTTCGGCATTTTGGACGGATGTTGCACCTTGCACCGCAGATGTTGCACCCTGCAGATATCGATTCTTCGGAAGGCCATAACTGTTGGCTCGTTTAGGGTTACGGGAGCCATAAGCAGTCAAAACGAAGCTCTCGGTGAGTTCTACGGCTTTGACCGCTTTCAGCCATCAATTGATTGTTTTATACCCAAAAAAGGCTATCCGAACCTCAATCGGGGCCCTGAAGTTTTTTAGCCTTCTTTTTTTACGTCAAGTGAACTTTTACGTTAAAACGGGATCACCGTGGCTGGTCTTTGATGTACCATCCCTGGAGAGTGGTGCACCATGGTACTATACCATTTCCAATCAATGCACCCATTTCTAAAAGTCGCACGGCGCTTTTTCAGCATTTTGGACGGATGTTGCACCTTGCACCGCAGATGTTGCACCCTGCGGATATCGATTCTTCGGACGGCCATAACTGTTGGCTCGTTTAGAGTTGCGGGAGCCATAACCAGTCAAAACGAAGCTCTCGGCGAGTTCTACGGCTTTGACCGCTTTGAGCCGTCAATGGATTGTTTCATACCCAAAAATGGTAATTCGAACCTCAATCGCGGCTCTGAAGTTTTTTCGCCTTCTTTTTTTACGTCAAGTGAATTTTTACTTTAAAACGGGATCACCGTGGCTGGTCTTCGATTTACCATCCCTGGAGAGTGGTGCACCATGGTACTATTCCATTTCAAATCCATGCACCCGTTTCTAAAAGTCGCACGGCGCTGTTTCGGCATTTAGGACGGATGTTGCACCTTGCACCGCAGATGTTGCACCCTGCGGATATCGATTCTTCGGAAGGCCATAACTGTTGGCTCGTTTAGAGTTACGTGAGCCATAACCAGTCAAAACCAAGCTCTCGGTGAGTTATAAGGCTTTGACTGCTTTCACCCGTCAATGGATTGTTTCATACCAAAAAAAGGCTATCCGAACCTCTATCGGGGCTCTGTAGTTTTTTAGCCTTCTTTTTTTACATCAAGTGAATTTTTACTTTAAAACGGGATCACCGTGGCTGGTCTTCGATTTACCATCCCTGGAGAGTGGTGCACCATGGTACTGTTCCATTACAAATCCATGCACCCATTTCTAAAAGTCGCACGGCGCTGTTTCGGTACTTTGGACGGATGTTGCACCTTGGACCGCAGATGTTGCACCTTGCGGATATCGATTCTTCGGACGGCCATAACTGTTGGCTCGTTTAGGGTTATGGGAGCCATAACCAGTCTAAACGAAGCTCTCAGTGAGTTCTACGGTTTTGACAGCTTTCAGCCTTCAATGGATTGTTTCATACCCAAAAAAAGGCTATCTGAACCTCAATCGGGGCTCTGAAGTTTTTAAGCCTTCTTTTTTTAAGTCAAGTAAATTTTTACGTTAAAACGGGATCACTGTGGCTGGTCTTCGATTTAACATCCTTGGAGATTGGTGCACCATGGAACTGTTCCATTTCAAGTCCATGCACCAATTTCTAAAAGTCGCACGGCGCTGTTTCGGCATTTTGGACGGATGTTGCACCTTGCACCGCAGATGTTGCACCCAGCGGATATCGATTCTTTGGACGGTCATAACTGTTGGCTCGTTTAGGGTTAAGTGAGCCATAACCAGTCAAAACAAAGCTCTCGGTGAGTTCTAAGGCTTTGACAGCTTTCAGCCGTCAATGGATTGTTTCATACCCAAAAAAGGCTATCCGAACCTCAATCGAGGCTCTGAAGTTTTTTTAGCCTTCTTTTTTTACGTCAAGTGAATTTTTACTTTAAAACAGGATCACCGTGGCTAGTCTTCGATTTGCCATCCCTGAAGAGTGGTGCACCATGGTACTGTTCCATTTCAAATCCATGCACCCATTTCTAAAAGTCACATGGCGCTGTTTCGGCACTTTGGACGGATGTTGCACATTGGACCGCAGATGTTGCACCCTGCGGATATCGATTCTTCGGACGGCCATATCTGCTGGCTCGTTTAGGGTTACGGGAGCCATAACAAGTCAAAACAAAGCTCTCAGTGAGTTCTACGGTTTTGACTGCTTTCATTTGTCAATGGATTGTTTCATACCCAAAAAAGGCTATCCGAACCTCAATCGGGGCTCTGAACTTTTTTAGCCTTCTTTTTTTATGTCAAGTGAATTTTTACGTTAAAACGGGATCACTGTGGCTGGTCTTCGATTTACTAGCCTTGGAGATTGGTGCACCATGGAATTGTTCCATTTCAAATCCATGCACCCATTTCTAAAAGTCGCACGGTGCTGTTTCGGCATTTTGGACGGATGTTGCACCTTGCACCGCAGATGTTGCACCCTGCGGATATCGATTCTTCGGACGGCCATAACTGTTGGCTCGTTTAGAGTTGCGGGAGCCATAACCAGTCAAAACGAAGCTCTCGGCGAGTTCTACGGCTTTGACCGCTTTGAGCCGTCAATGGATTGTTTCATACCCAAAAATGGTAATTCGAACCTCAATCGCGGCTCTGAAGTTTTTTCGCCTTCTTTTTTTACGTCAAGTGAATTTTTACTTAAAACGGGATCACCGTTGCTGGTCTTCGATTTACCATCCCTGGAGAGTGGTGCACCATGGTACTATTCCATTTCAAATCCATGCACCCGTTTCTAAAAGTCGCACGGCGCTGTTTCGGCATTTAGGACGGATGTTGCACCTTGCACCGCAGATGTTGCACCCTGCGGATATCGATTCTTCGGAAGGCCATAACTGTTGGCTCGTTTAGAGTTACGTGACCATAACCAGTCAAAACCAAGCTCTCGGTGAGTTATAAGGCTTTGACTGCTTTCACCCGTCAATGGATTGTTTCATACCAAAAAAAGGCTATCCGAACCTCTATCGGGGCTCTGTAGTTTTTTAGCCTTCTTTTTTTACATCAAGTGAATTTTTACTTTAAAACGGGATCACCGTGGCTGGTCTTCGATTTACCATCCCTGGAGAGTGGTGCACCGCAGATGTTGCACCCTGCAGATATCGATTCTTCGGACGGCCATAATTGTTGGCTCGTTTAGGGTTACGGGAGTGATAACCAGTCAAAACGAAGCTCTCGGTGAGTTCTACGGCTTTGACCGCTTTCAGCCGTCAATAGATTGTTTCATACCCAAAAAAGGCTATCCGAACCTCAATCGAGGCTCTGAACTTTTTTAGCCTTCTTTTTTACGTCATGTGAATTTTTACGTTAAAACGGGATCACCGTGGGTGGTCTTCGATTTACCATCCTTGGAGAGTGGTGCACCATGGTACTGTTCCATTTCAAATCAATGCACCCATTTCTAAAAGTCGCACGGCGCTGTTTCGGCATTTTGGACGGATGTTGCACCTTGAACCACAGATGTTGCACCCTGCGGATATCGATTTTTCGGACGGCCATAACTGTTGGCTCGTTTAGGGTTACGGGAGCCATAACCAGTCAAAATGAAGCTCTCGGTGAGTTCTACGGCTTTGACCACTTTCAGCCGTCAATGGATTGTTTCATACCCAAAAAAGGCTATTCGAACCTCAATCCAGGCTTTGAAGTTTTTTAGCCTTCTTTTTTTACGTCAAGTGAATTTTTACGTTAAAACGGGATCACCGTGGCTGGTCTTCGATTTACCATCCCTCGTGAGTGGTGCACCATGATACTGTTCCATTTCAAAACCATGCACCCATTTCTCAAAGTCGCTCGGTGCTGTTTCGGCCTTTTGGATGGATGTTGCACCTTGCATCGCAGATGTTACACCCTACGGATATAGATTCTTCGAACGGCCATAAATGTTGGCTCGTTTAGAGTTACGGGAGCCATTATTAGTCAAAACGAAGCTCTCGGTGAATTCTAAAGCTTTGACCGCTTTCAGCCGTCAATGGATTGTTTCATACCCAAAAAAGGCTATCCGAACCTCAATCGGGGCTCTGAAGTTTTTTTAGCCTTCTTTTTTTACGTCAAGTGAATTTTTACTTTAAAACGGGATCACCGTGGCTGGTCTTCGATTTACCATCCTTGGAGAGTGGTGCACCATGGTACTGTTCCATTTCAAATCCATGCACCCATTTCTAAAAGTCGCACGGCGCTGTTTCGGCACTTTGGTCGGATGTTGCACCTTGGACCGCAGATGTTGCACCCTGCGTATATCGATTTTTCGGACGACCATAACTGTTGGCTTGTTTAGGGTTATGGGAGCCATAACCAGTCAAAACGAAGCTCTCGGTGAGTTCTACGGTTTTGACAGCTTTTAGCCATCAATGGATTGTTTCATACCCAAAAAAGGCTATCCGAACCTCAATCGGGGATCTGAAGTTTTTAGCCTTCTTTTTTTACGTCAAGTGAATTTTTACGTTAAAACGGGATCACTGTGGCTGGTCTTCGATTTACCATCATTGGAGAGTGGTGCACCATGGTAATGTTCCATTTGAAATTCATGCACCCATTTATAAAAGTCGCACGATGCTGTTTCGGCATTTTGGACGGATGTTGCACCTTGCACCGCAGATGTTGCACCCTACGGATATCGATTCTTCGGACGACCATAACTGTTGGCTCGTTTAGAGTTACAGGAGCAATAACCAGTCAAAACGAAGCTCTCGGTGAGTCTACGGCTTTGACCGCTTTCAGCCGTCAGTGGATTGTTTCATACCCAAAAAAGGCTATCCGAACCTCAATCGGGGCTCTGAAGCTTTTTAGCCTTCTTTTTTTACGTCAAGTGAATTTTTACATTAAAACGAGATCACCGTGGCTGGTCTTCCATTTACCATCCCTGGAGAGTGGTGCACCATGGTACTGTTCCATTTCAAATCAATGCACTCATTTCTAAAAGTCGCACGGTGCTGTTTCGGCATTTTGGATGGATGTTGCACCTTGCACCACAGATGTTTCACCCTACGGATATCGATTCTTCGGACGGCCATAACTGTTGGCTCGTTAAGGTTTATGGGGGCCATAACCTGTCAAAACGAAGCCCTCGGTGAGTTCTATGGCTTTGACCGCTTTCAGCAGTCAATGGATTGTTTCATACCCAAAAAAGGCTATCCGAACCTCAATCAGGGCTCTGAAGTTTTTTAGCCTTCTTTTTTTACGTCAAGTGAATTTTTACGTTAAAACGGGATCACCGTGGCTGGTCTTCGATTTACCATCCCTGGAGAGTGGTGCACCATGGTATTGTTCCATTTCAAATCAATGCACCCATTTCTAAAAGTCGCACGACGCTGTTTCGGCATTTTGGACGGATGTTGCACCTTGCACCGCAGATGTTGCACCCTGCGGATATCGATTTTTCGGACGGCCATAACTGTTGGCTCGTTTAGAGTTACGGGAGCCATAACCAGTCAAAACGAAGCTCTCGGTGAGTTCTACGGCTATGATCGCTTTCAGCCGTCAATGGATTGTTTCATACCCATAAAAGGCTATCCGACCCTCAATCGGGGCTCTGAAGTTTTTTAGCCTTCTTTTTTTACGTCAAGTGAATTTTTACGTTAAAACGGGATTACCGGGGCTGGTCTTCGATTTACCATCCCTGGAGAGTGGTGCACCTTGGTACTGTTCCATTACAAATCAATGCACCCATTTCTAAAAGTCGCACGGCACTGTTTCGGCACTTTGGACGGATGTTGCACCTTGCATCGCAGATGTTGCACCATACAGATATCGATTCTTCGGATGGCCATAACTGTTGGCTCGTTTACGGTTACGGAAGCCATAAACAGTCAAAAGGAAGCTCTCGGTGAGTTCTACATTTTTTACTGCTTTCAGCCGTCAATGGATTGTTTCATACCAAAAAAGGCTATCCGAACCTCAATCGGGGCTCTGATGTTTTTTTAGACTTCTTTTTTTACGTCAAGTGAATTTTTACTTTAAAATGGGATCACCGTGGTTGGTCTTCGATTTACCATCCCTGGAGAGTGGTGCACCATGGTACTGTTCCATTTCAAATCAATGCATCCGTTTCTAAAAGTCGCACGGTGCTGTATCGGCACTTTGGACGGATGTTGCACCTTGGACCCCAGATGTTGCACCCTACGGATATCGATCCTTCGGACGGTCATAACTGTTGGCTCGTTTTGGGTTACGGGAGTCATAACCAGTCAAAATGAAGCTCCTAGTGAGTTCTAAGGCTTTGACCGCTTTCAGTCGTCAATGGATTGTTTCATACCCAATAAAGGCTATCCGAACGTCAATCTGGGATCTGAAGTTTTTTATCCTTCTTTTTTTACGTCAAAGTGAATTTTTACGTTAAAACGGGATCATCGTGGCTGGTCTTCGATTTACCATCCCTTGAGAGTGGTGCACCATGGTACTATTCCATTTCAAAACCATGCACCCATTTCTAAAAGTCGCACGGCGCTGTTTCGGGATTTTGAACGGATGTTGCACCTTGCACTGCAGATGTTGCACCCTGCGGATATCGATTCTTCGGACGGCCATAACTGTTGGCTCGTTCAAACTTACGGGAGCCATAACTAGTCAAAACGAAGCTCTCGGTGAGTTCTAAGGTTTTGACTGGTTTCAGCCGTCAATGGATTGTTTCATACCCAAAAAAGGCTATCCGAACCTCAATCGGGGATTTGAAGTTTTTTTAGCCTTCTTTTTTACGTCAAGTGAATTTTTACTTTAAAACGGGATCACTGTGGCTGGTCTTCGATTTACCTTCCCTGGAGAGTGATGCACCATGGTACTGTTCCATTTAAAATCCATGCACCAATTTCTAAAAGTCGCGCGGCGCTGTTTCGGCATTTTGGATAGATGTTGCACCTTGCACCGCAGATGTTGCACCCTGTAAAAACGAAGCTCTCGGTGAGTTCTGCGGCTTTAACCGCTTTCAGCTGTCAATCAATTGTTTCATACCCAAAAGAGGCTATCCGAACCTCAATCGGGGATCTGACGTTTTTTAGCCTTCTTTTTTTACGTCAAGTGAATTTTTATGTTAAAACGGGATCACCATGGCTAGTCTTCGATTTACCATCCCTCGAGATTGGTGCACCATGGTACTGTTCCATTACAAATCCATGCACCCATTTCTAAAAGTCGCACGGAGCTGTTTCGGCAATTTGGACGGATATTGCACCTTGCACCGCAGATGTTACACTCTACGGATATCGATTCGTCGGACGGCCATAACTATTGGCTCGCTTAGAGTTACGGGAGCCATAACCAGTTAAAACAAAGCTCTCTGTGAGTTCTACGGCTTTAACCGCTTTCAGCCGCCAATGGATTGTTTCATACCCAAAAAAGGCTATCCGAACCTCAATCGGGCTCTGAACTTTTTTAGCCTTCTTTTTTACGTCATGTGAATTTTTACGTTAAAACGGGATCACCGTGGCTGGTCTTCGATTTACCATCCCTGGAGAGTGGTGCACCATGGTACTGTTCCATTTCAAATCAATGCACCCATTTCTAAAAGTCGCACGACGCTGTTTCGGCATTTTGAACGGATGTTGCACCTTGCACCGCAGATGTTGCACCCTACGGATATCGATTTTTCGGACGGCCATAACTGTTGGCTCGTTTAGAGTTACGGGAGCCATAACCAGTCAAAACGAAGCTCTCGGTGAGTTCTACGGCTTTGACCGCTTTCAGCCGTCAATGGATTGTTTCATACCCAAAAAGGCTATCCGAACATCAATCGGGGCTTTGATGTTTTTTAGCCTTCTTTTTTTACGTCAAGTGAATTTTTTAGTTAAAACGGGATCACCGTGGCTGGTCTTCGATTTACCATCCCTCGTGAGTGGTGCACCATGATATTGTTCCATTTCAAAACCATGCACCCATTTCTCAAAGTCGCACGGTGCTGTTTCGGCCTTTTGGACGGATGTTGCACCTTGCACCGCAGATGTTGCACCCTGTAGATATCGATTCTCCGGACGACAATAACCGTTGGCTTGTTTAGAGTTACGGGAGCCATAACCAGTCAAAACGAAGCTCTCGGTGAGTTCTGCGGCTTTAACCGCTTTCAACTGTCAATCAATTGTTTCCTACCCAAAAGAGGCTATCCGAACCTCAATTGGGGATCCGAAGTTTTTTAGCCTTCTTTTTTTACGTCAAGTGAATTTTTACGTTAAAACGGGATCACCATGGCTGGTCTTCGATTTACCATCCCTCGAGAGTGGTGCACCATGGTACTGTTCCATTTCTAAAAGTCGCATGGCGCTGTTTCGGAATTTTGGACGGATGTTGCACCTTGCACCGCAGATTTTGCACCTGCGTATATCGATTCATCGGATGGCCATAACAGTTGTCTCGTTTAGAGTTACGGGAGCCATAACCAGTCAAAACGAAGCTCTCGGTGAGTTCTAAGGCTTTGACCGCTTTCAGCCGTCAATGGATTGTTTCATACCCAAATAAGGCTATGAGAACCTCAATCGGGGCTCTGAAGTTTTTTAGCCTTCTTTTTTACGTCAAGTGAATTTTTACGTTAAAACGGGATCACCGTGGCTGGTCTTCGATTCACCATCCCTCGAGATTGGTGCACCATGGTACTGTTCCATTTCAAATCCATGCACCCATTTCTAAAAGTCGCACGGCGCGGTTTCGGCATTTTGGACGGATGTTGCACCTTGCACCGCAGATGTTTCACCCTGCGGATATCGATTCTTCGGACAGCCATAACTGTTGGCTCGTTTAAGGTTACGGGAGCCATAACTAGTCAAAACGAAGATCTCGGTGAGTTCTACGGCTTTTAACGCTTTCAGCCGTCAATGGATTGTTTCATACCCAAAAAAGGCTATCCGAACCTCAATCTGGGCTCTAAAGTTTTTTAGCCTTCTTTTTTTACGTCAAGTGAATTTTTACGTTAAAACGAGATCACTGTGGCTGGTCTTCGATTTACCATCCCTGGAGAGTGGTGCAACATGGAACTGTTCCATTTCAAATCAATGCAACCATTTCTAAAAGCCGCATGGCACTGTTTCGGCATTTTGGACAGATGTTGCACCCTGCGGATATCGATTCTTCGGACGGCCATAACTGTTGGCTCATTTAGAGTTACGGGAGCCATAACCAGTCATAATGAAGCTCTCGGTGAGTTCTACGACTTTGATTGCTTTCAGCCGTCAATGGAATGTTTCATACACAAAAAGGCTATCTAAACCTCAATCGGGGCTTTGAAGTTTTTTAGCCTTCTTTTTTTACGTCAAGTGAATTTTTACGTTAAAACAGGATCACCGTGGCTTGTCTTCGATTTACCTTCCCTCGAGAGTGGTGCACCATGGTACTGTTCCATTTCAAAACCATGCACCCATTTCTAAAATTCGCACGGCGCTGTTTCGGCATTTTGGACAAATATTGCACCTTGCACCTCAGATGTTGCACCCTGCGGATATCGATTCTTCGGACGGCCATAACTGTTGGCTCGTTTAGAGTTACGGGAGCCATAACCAGTCAAAACAAAGATCTTGGTGAATTCTAAAGCTTTGACCGCTTTCAGCCGTCAATGGATTGTTTCATACCCAAAAAAGGCTATCCGAACCTCAATCGGGGATCTGAAGTTTTTTTAGCCTTTTTTTTTACGTCAAGTGAATTTTTACTTTAAAACGGGATCACCGTGGCTCGTCTTCGATTTACCATCCCTGGAGAGTGGTGCACCATGGTACTGTTCCATTTCAAATCCATGCACCGATTTCTTAAAGTCGCACGGCGCTGTTTCGGCACTTTGGACGGATGTTGCACCTTGGACCGCAGATGTTGATCCCTACGGATATCGATTCTTCGGACGGCCATAACTGTTGGCTTGTTTAGGGTTACGGGAGCCATAACCAGTCAAAACGAAGCTCTCGGTGAGTTCTACGGCTTTGACCGCTTTCAGCCGTCAATGGATTGTTTCATACCCAAAAAAGGCTATCCGAACTTCAATCGGAGCTCTAAAGTTTTTTAGCCTTCTTTTTTTACGTCAAGTAAATTTTTACGTTAAAACGGGATCACCGTGGCTGGTCTTCGAGTTACCATCCTTGGAGAGTGGTGCACCATGGTACTGTTCCATTTCAAATCAATGCACCCATTTCTAAAAGTCGCACGGTGCTGTTTCAGCATTTTGGACGTCTGTTGCACCTTACACCGCAGATGTTGCACCTTGCGGATATCGATTCTTCGGACGGCCATAACTGTTGGCTCGTTTAGAGTTACGGGAGCCATAACTAGTCAAAACGAAGCTCTCGGTGAGTTCTACGGCTTTGACCGCTTTAAGCCGTCAATGGATAGTTTCATACCCAAAAAAGGCTATCCGAACCTCAATTGGGGCTCTGAAGTTTTTTAGCCTTCTTTTTTTACGTCAAGTGAATTTTTACGTTAAAACGGGATCACCGTGGCTTGTCTTCGATTTACCATCCCTCGAGAGTGGTGCACCATGGTACTGTTCCATTTCCAAACCATGCACCCATTTCTAAAAGTCGCACGGCGCTGTTTCGGCATTTTGGACGGATGTAGCACCTTGCACCATAGATGTTGCACCCTGCAGATATCGATTTTTCGGACGGCCATAACTGTTGGCTCGTTTAGAGTTACGAGAGCCATAACCAGTCAAAACGAAGCTCTCGGTGAGTTCTGCGGCTTTGACTGCTTTCACCTGTCAATCAGTTGTTTCATACCCAAAAGAGGCTATCTGAACCACAATCGGAGATCTGAGGTTTTTTATCCTTCTTTTTTTACGTCAAGTGAATTTTTACGTTAAATGGGATCACCATGGCTGGTCTTCGATTTACCATCCCTCGAGATTGGTGCACCATGGTACTGTTCCATTTCAAATCCATGCACCCATTTCTAAAAGTCGCACGGCGCTGTTTCGGCAATTTGGACGGATGTTGCACCTTGCACCGTAGATGTTGCACCCTATGGATATCGATTCTTCGGACGGCCAAAACTATTGGATCGTTTAGAGTTACGGGAGCCATAACCAGTTAAAACAAAGCTCTCTGTGAGTTCTACGGCTTTGACCGCTTTCAGCCGTCAATGGATTGTTTCATACCCAAAAAAGGCTATCCGAACCTCAATCGGGGCTCTGAACTTTTTTAGCCTTCTTTTTTACGTCATGTGAATTTTTACGTTAAAACGGGATCACCGTGGCTGGTCTTCGATTTACTATCCCTGGAGAGTGGTGCACCATGGTACTTTTCCATTTCAAATCAATGCACCCATTTCTAAAAGTCGCACGACGCTGTTTCGGCATTTTGGACGGATGTTACATCTTGCACCGCAGATGTTGCACCCTGCGGATATCGATTTTTCGGACGGCCATAACTATTGGCTCGTTTAGAGTTACGGGAGCCATAACCAGTCAAAATGAAGATCTCGTTGAGTTCTACGGCTTTGACCGCTCTCAGCCGTCGATGGATTGTTTCATACCCAAAAAAGGCTATCCGAACCTCAATCGAGGCTTTGATGTTTTTTGCCTCTTTTTTTACGTCAAGTGAATTTTTTAGTTAAAACGGGATCACCGTGGCTGGTCTTCGATTTACCATCCCTCGTGAGTGGTGCACCATGATATTGTTCCATTATAGAACCATGCACCCATTTCTCAAAGTCGCACGGTGCTGTTTCGGCCTTTTGGACGGATGTTGCACCTTGCACCGCAGATGTTGCACCCTGTAGATATCGATTCTCCAGACGACAATAACTGTTGGCTCGTTTAGAGTGACGGGAGCCATAACAAGTCAAAACGAAGCTCTCGGAGAGTTCTGCGGCTTTGACCGCTTTCAGCTATCAATCAATTGTTTCATACCCAAAAGAGGCTATCCGAACCTCAATCGGGGATATGAAGTTTTTTAGCCTTCTTTTTTTATGTCAAGTGAATTTTTACGTTAAAAAGGGATCACCATGGCTGGTCTTCGATTTACCATCCCTCGAGATTGGTGCACCATGGTACTGTTCCATTTCAAATCCATGCACCCATTTCTAAAAGTCGCACGGCGCTGTTTCGGCAATTTGGACGGATGTTGCAGCTTGCACCGCAGATGTTGCACCCTACGGATATCGATTCTTCGGACGGCCATAACTATTAGCTCGTTTAAAGTTACGGGAGCCATAACCAGTTAAAACAAAGCTCTCTATGAGTTCTACGGCTTTGACCGCTTTCAGCCATCAACGGATTGTTTCATACCCAAAAGAGGCTATCCGAACCTCAATCGGGGCTATGAACTTTTTTATCCTTCTTTTTTACGTCATGTGAATTTTTACGTTAAAACGGGATCACCGTGGCTGGTCTTCGATTTACCATCCCTGGAGAGTGGTGCACCATGGTATTGTTCCATTTCAAATCAATGCACCCATTTCTAAAAGTCGCACGACGCTGTTTTGGCATTTTGGACGGATGTTGCACCTTGCACCGCAGATGTTGCACCCTGCGGATATCGATTTTTGGATGGCCATAACTGTTGGCACGTTTAGAGTTAAGGGAGCCATAACCAGTCAAAACGAAGCTCTCGGTGAGTTCTACGGCTTTGACCGCTTTCAGCCGTCAATGGATTGTTTCATACCCAAAAAAGGCTATCCGAACCTCAATCGGGGCTTTGATGTCTTTTAGCCTTCTTTTTTTTACGTCAAGTGAATTTTTTAGTTAAAACGGGATCACCGTGGCTGGTCTTCGATTTACCATCCCTCGTGAGTGGTGCACCATGATATTGTTCCATTTCAAAACCATGCACCCATTTCTCAAAGTCGCACGGTGCTGTTTCGGTCTTTTGGACGGATGTTGCACCTTGCACCGCAGATGTTGCGCCCTGTAGATATCGATTCTCCGGACGACAATAACTGTTGGCTCGTTTAGAGTTACGGGAGCCATAACCAGTCAAAACGAAGCTCTCGGTGATTTCTGCGGCTTTGATCGCTTTCAGCTGTCAATCAATTGTTTCATACCCAAAAGAGGCTATCCGAACCTCAATCGGGGATCTGAAGTTTTTTAGCCTTCTTTTTTTACGTCAAGTGAATTTTTACGTTAAAACGGGATCACCATGGCTGGTCTTCGATTTACCATCCCTCGAGAGTGGTGCACCATGGTACTGTTCCATTTCTAAAAGTCGCACGGCGCTGTTTCGGCATTTTAGACGGATGTTGCACCTTGCACCGCAGATTTTGCACCTGCGTATATCGATTCATCGGATGGCCATAACTGTTGTCTCGTTTAGAGTTATGGGAGCCATAACCAGTCAAAACGAAGCTCTCGGTGAGTTCTAAGGCTTTGACCGCTTTCAGCCGTCAATGGATTGTTTCATACCCAAAAAAGGCTATGAGAACCACAATCGGGGCTCTGAAGTTTTTTAGCCTTCTTTTTTACGTCAAGTGAATTTTTAAGTTAAAACGGGATCACCGTGGCTGGTCGTCGATTCACCGTCCCTCGAGATTGGTGCACCATGGTACTGTTCCATTTCAAATCCATGCACCCATTTTTAAAAGTTGCACGGCGCCGTTTCGGCATTTTGGACGGATGTTGCACCTTGCACCACAGATGTTGCACCCTGCGAATATCGATTCTTCGGACGGCCATAACTGTTGGCTCGTTTAGGGTTACGGGAGCCATAACTAGTCAAAACGAAGATCTCGGTGAGTTCTACGGCTTCGAACGCTTTCAGCCGTCAATGGATTGTTTCATACCCAAAAAAGGCTATCCAAACCTCAATCCGGGCTCTAAAGTTTTTTAGCCTTCTTTTTTTACGTCAAGTGAATTTTTACGTTAAAACGGGATCACTGTGGCTGGTCTTCGATTTACCATCCCTGGAGAGTGGTGCACCATGGAACTGTTCCATTTCAAATCAATGCACCCATTTCTAAAAGTCGCACGGCACTGCTTCGGCATTTTGGACAGATGTTGCACCTTGCACCGCAGATGTTGCACCCTACGGATATCGATTCTTCGGACGTCCATAACTGTTGGCTCGTTTAGAGTTACGAGAGCCATAACCAGTCAAAACGAAGCTCTCGGTGAGTTCTACGACTTTGATTGCTTTCAGCTGTCAATGGAATGTTTCATACACAAAAAGGCTATCTGAACCTCAATCGGGGCTTTGAAGTTTTTTAGCCTTCTTTTTTTACGTCAAGTGAATTTTTACGTTAAAACAGGATCACCGTGGCTTGTCTTCGATTTACTATCCCTCGAGAGTGGTGCACCATGGTACTGTTCCATTTCAAACCATGCACCCATTTCTAAAAGTCGCATGGCGCTGTTTCGGTATTTTGGACGAATGTTGCACATTGCACCGCAGATGTTGCACCCTGCGGATATCGATTCTTCGGACGGCCATAACTGTTGGCTCGTTTAGAGTTACGGGAGCCATAACCCGTCAAAACAAAGATCTCGGTGAATTCTAAAGCTTTGACTGCTTTCAGCCGTCAATGGATTGTTTCATACCCAAAAAAGGCTATCCGAACCTCAATCGGGGCTATGAAGTTTTTTTAGCCTTCTTTTTTTACGTCAAGTGAATTTTTACTTTCAAACGGGATCACCGTGGCTGGTCTTCGATTTACCATCCCTGGAGAGTGGTGCACCATGGTACTGTTCCATTTCAAATCCATGCACCGATTTCTTAAAGTCGCACGGCGCTGTTTCGACACTTTGGACGGATGTTGCACCTTGGACCGCAGATGTTGCACCATACGGATATCGATTCTTCGTACGACCATAACTGTTGGCTCGTTTAGGGTTACGGGAGCCATAACCAGTCAAAACGAAGCTCTCGGTGAGTTCTACGGCTTTGACCGCTTTCAGACGTCAATGGATTGTTTCATACCCAAAAAAGGCTATCCGAACCTCAATCGGAGCTCTGAAGTTTTTTAGCCTTCTTTTTTTACGTTAAGTGAATTTTTACGTTAAAACGGGATCACCGTGGCTGGTCTTCGAGTTACCATCCTTGGAGAGTGGTGCACCATGGTACTGTTCCATTTCAAATCAATGCACCCATTTCTAAAAGTCGCACGGTGCTGTTTCAGCATTTTGGACGTCTGTTGCACCTTGCACCGCAGATGTTGCACCCTGCGGATATCGATTTTTTGGACGGCCATAACTGTTGGCTCGTTTAGAGTTATGAGAGCCATAACCAGTCAAAACGAAGCTCTCGTTGAGTTCTACGGCTTTGACCGCTTTCAGCCGTCAATGGATTGTTTCATACCCAAAAAAGGCTATCCGAATCTCAATTGGGGCTCTGAAGTTTTTTAGCCTTCTTTTTTTATGTCAAGTGAATTTTTACGTTAAAACGGGATCACCATGGCATGTCTTCGATTTACCATCCCTCGAGAGTGGTGCACCATGGTACTGTTCCATTTCCAAACCATGCACCCATTTCTAAAAGTCACACGGCGCTGTTTCGGCATTTTGGACGGATGTAGCACCTTGCACCGTAGATGTTGCACCCTGTGGATATCAATTCTTCGGACGGCCATAACTGTTGGCTCGTTTAGAGTTACTGGAGCCATAACCAGTCAAAACGAAGCTCTCGGTGAGTTCTGCGGCTTTGACCGCTTTCAGCTGTCAATCAATTGTTTCATACCCAAAAGAGGCTATCCGAACCACAATCGGGGATCTGAGGTTTTTTAGCCTTCTTTTTTTACGTCAAGTGAATTTTTACTTTAAAACGGGATCACCATGGCTGGTCTTCGACTTACCATCCCTCGAGATTGGTGCACCATGGTACTGTTCCATATCAAATCCATGCACCCATTTCTAAAAGTCGCACGGCGTTGTTTCGGCAATTTGGACGGATGTTGCAACCTACGGATATCGATTCTTCGGACGGCCATAACTATTGGCTCGTTTAGAGTTACGGGAGCCATAACCAGTTAAAACAAAGCTCTCTGTGAGTTCTACGGCTTTGACCGCTTTCAGCCATCAATGGATTGTTTCATACCCAAAAAAGGCTATCCGAACCTCAATCGGGGCTCTGAACTTTTTTAGCCTTCTTTTTTACGTCATGTGATTTTTTACGTTAAAACGGGATCACCATGGCTGGTCTTCGATTTACCATCCCTGGAGAGTGGTGCACCATGGTACTGTTCCATTTCAAATCAATGCACCCATTTCTAAAAGTCGCACGACGCTGTTTCGGCATTTTGGACGGATGTTACAACTTGCACCGCAGATGTTGCACCCTACGGATATCAATTTTTTGGACGGCCATAACAGTTGGCTCGTTTAGAGTTACGGGAGCCATAACCAATCAAAACGAAGCTCTCGGTGAGTTCTACGGCTTTGACCGCTTTCAGCCGTCGATGGATTGGTTCATACCCAAAAAAGGCTATTCGAACCTCAATCGAGGCTTTGATGTTTTTTAGCCTTCTTTTTTTACGTCAAGTGAATTTTTTAGTTAAAACGGGATCACCATGGCTGGTTTTCGATTTACCATCCCTCGATAGTGGTGCACCATGATATTGTTCCATTTCAAAACCATGCACCCATTTCTAAAAGTCGCACGGCGCTGTTTCGGCATTTTGGACGGATGTTGCACCTTGCACCGCAGATGTTGCACCCTGCGGATATCGATTCTTCGGACGGCCATAACTGTTGGCTCGTTTAGAGTTACGGGATCCATAACCAGTCAAAACGAAGCTCTCGGTGAGTTCTGCGGCTTTGACCGCTTTTAGTTGTAAATCAATTGTTTCATACCCAAAAGAGGCTATCCGAACCTCAATCGGGGATCTAAAGTTTTTTAGCCTTCTTTTTTTTACGTCAAGTGAATTTTTACGTTAAAACGGGATCACCATGGCTAGTCTTCGATTTACCATCCCTCGAGAGTGGTGCACCATGGTACTGTTCCATTTCTAAAAGTCGCACGGCGCTGTTTCGGCATTTTGGACGGATGTTGCACCTTGCACCGCAGATTTTGCACCTGCGTATATCGATTCATAGGATGGCCATAACTGTTGTCTCGTTTAGAGTTACGGGAGCCATAACCAGTCAAAACGAAGCTCTCAGTGAGTTCTAAGGCTTTGACCGCTTTCAGTCGTCAATGGATTGTTTCATACCCAAAAAAGGCTATGAGAACCTCAATTGGGGCTCTGAAGTTTTTTAGCCTTCTTTTTTACGTCAAGTGAATTTTTAAGTTAAAACGGGATCACCGTGGCTGGTCTTCGATTCTCCATCCCTCGAGATTGGTGCACCATGGTACTGTTCCATTTCAAATCCATGCACCCATTTCTATAAGTCGCACGGCGCCGTTTCAGCATTTTGGACGGATGTTGCACCTTGCACCGCAGATGTTGCACCCTGCGGATATCGATTCTTCGGATGGCCATAACTGTTGGCTCGTTTAAGGTTACGGGAGCCATAACTAGTCAAAACGAAGATCTCGGTGAGTTCTACGGCTTTGAACACTTTCAGCCGTCAATGGATTGTTTCATACCCAAAAAAGGCTATCCGAACCTCAATCCGGGCTCTAAAGTTTTTTAGCCTTCTTTTATTACGTCAAGTGAATTTTTACGTTAAAACGGGATCACCGTGGCTGGTCTTCGATTTACCATCCCTGGAGAGTGGTGCACCATGGAATTGTTCCATTTCAAATCAATGCACCCATTTCTAAAAGTCGCACGGCACTGTTTCGGCATTTTGGACAGATGATGCACCTTGCACCGCAGATGTTGCACCCTGCGGATATCGATTCTTCGGACGGCCATAACTGTTGGCTCGTTTAGAGTTACGGGAGCCATAACCAGTCAAAACGAAGCTCTCGGTGAGTTCTACGACTTTGATTGCTTTCAGCCGTCAATGGAATGTTTCATACACAAAAAGGCTATCTGAACCTCAATCGGGGCTTTGAAGTTTTTTAGCCTTCTTTTTTTACGTCAAGTGAATTTTTACGTTAAAACAGGATCACCGTGGCTTGTCTTCAATTTACCATCCCTCAAGAGTGGTGCACCATGGTACTGTTCCATTTCAAAACCATGCACCCATTTCTAAAAGTCGCACGGCGCTGTTTCGGCATTTTGGACGAATGTTGCACCTTGCACCGCAGATGTTGCACCCTGCGGATATCGATTCTTCGGACGACCATAACTGTTGGATCGTTTAGAGTTACGGGAGCCATAACCAGTCAAAACAAAGATCTCGGTGAATTCTAAAGCTTTTACTGCTTTCAGCCGTCAATGGATTGTTTCATACCCAAAAAAGGCTATCCGAACCTCAATCGGGGCTCTGAAGTTTTTTTAACCTTCTTTTTTTACGTCAAGTGAATTTTTACTTTCAAACGGGATCACCGTGGCTGGTCTTCGAGTTACCATCCTTGGAGAGTGGTGCACCATGGTACTGTTCCATTTCAAATCAATGCACCGATTTCTAAAAGTCGCACGACGCTGTTTCAGCATTTTGGACGTCTGTTGCACCTTGCACCGCAGATGTTGCACCCTGCGGATATCGATTCTTCGGACGGCCATAACTGTTGGCTCGTTTAGAGTTACGAGAGCCATAACCAGTCAAAACGAAGCTCTCGGTGAGTTCTACGGCTTTGACCGCTTTCAGCCGTCAATGGATTATTTCATACCCAAAAAAGGCTATCCGAAACTCAATTGGGGCTCTGAAGTTTTTTAGTCATCTTTTTTTACGTCAAGTGAATTTTTACGTTAAAACGGGATCACCGTGGCTTGTCTTCGATTTACCATCCCTCGAGAGTGGTGCACCATGGTACTGTTCCATTTCCAAACTATGCACCCATTTCTAAAAGTCGCACGGCGCTGTTTCGGCATTTTGGATGGATGTAGCACCTTGCACCGTAGATGTTGCACCCTGCGGATATCGATTCTTCGGACGGCCATAACTGTTGGCTCGTTTAGTGTTACGGGGGCAATAACTAGTCAAAACGAAGCTCTCGGTGAGTTCTGCGGCTTTGACCACTTTTAGCTGTCAATCAATTGTTTCATACCCAAAAGAGGCTATCCAAACCACAATCGGGGATCTGAGGTTTTTTAGCCTTCTTTTTTTACGTCAAGTGAATTTTTACGTTAAAACGGGATCACCATGGCTGGTCTTCGATTTACCATCCCTCGAGATTGGTGCACCATGGTACTGTTCCATTTCAAATCCATGCACCCATTTCTAAAAGCCGCACGGCGCTGTTTCGGCAATTTGGATGGATGTTGCACCTTGCACCGCAGATGTTGCACCCTACGGATATCGATTCTTCGGACGGCCATAACTTTTGGCTCGTTTAGAGTTACGGGAGCCATAACCAGTTAAAACAAAGCTCTTTGTGAGTTCTACGGGTTTGACCGCTTTCAGCTGTCAATAGATTGTTTCATACCCAAAAAAGGCTATCCGAACCTCAATCGGGGCTCTGAAATTTTTTAGCCTTCTTTTTTACGTCATGTGAATTTTTACGTTAAAACGGGATCACCGTGGCTGGTCTTCGATTTACTATCCCTGGAGAGTGGTGCACCATGGTACTGTTCCATTTCAAATCAATGCACCCATTTCTAAAAGTCGCACGATGCTGTTTCGGCATTTTGGACGGATGTTACACCTTGCACCGCAGATGTTGCACCCTACGGATATCAATTTTTCGGACGAAAATAACTGTTGGCTCGTTTAGAGTTACGGGAGCCATAACTAGTCAAAACAAAGCTCTCGATGAGTTCTACGGCTTTGACCGCTTTCAGCCATCGATGGATTGTTTCATACCCAAAAAAGGCTATCTGAACCTCAATCGAGGCTTTGATGTTTTTTAGTCTTCTTTTTTTACGTCAAGTGAATTTTTTAGTTAAAACGGGATCACCGTAGCTGGTCTTCGATTTACCATCCCTCGATAGTGGTGCACCATGATATTGTTCCATTTCAAAACCATGCACCCATTTCTGAAAGTCGCACGGTGCTGTTTCGGCCTTTTGGACGGATGTTGCACCTTGCACCGCAGATGTTGCACCCTGTAGATATCGATTCTCCGGACGACCATAACTGTTGGCTCGTTTAGAGTTACGGGAGCCATAAACAGTCAAAACGAAGCTCCCGGTGAGTTCTGCGGCTTTGACCGCTTTCAGCTGTCAATCAATTGTTTCATACCCAAAAGAGGCTATCCGAACCTCAATCGGGGATCTGACGTTTTTAGCCTTCTTTTTTTACGTCAAGTGAATTTTTACGTTAAAACGGGATCACCATGGCTAGTCTTCGATTTACCATCCCTCGAGATTGGTGCACCATGGTACTGTTCCATTACAAATCCATGCACCCAATTCTAAAAGTCGCACGGCGCTGTTTTTGCAATTTGGACGGATGTTGCACCTTGCACCGCAGATGTTGCACCCTACGGATATCGATTCTTCGGACGGCCATAACTATTGGCTCGTTTAGAGTTACAGGAGCCATAACCAGTTAAAACAAAGCTCTCTGTGAGTTCTACCGCTTTGACCGCTTTCAGCCGTCAATAGATTGTTTCATACCCAAAAAAGGCTATCCGAACCTCAATCGGGGCTCTGAACTTTTTTAGCCTTCTTTTTTACGTCATGTGAATTTTTACGTTAAAACGGGATCACCGTGGCTGGTCTTCGATTTACCATCCCTGGAGAGTGGTGCACCATGGTACTGTTCCATTTCAAATCAATGCACCCATTTCTAAAAGTTGCACGACGTTGTTTCGGCATTTTGGACGGATGTTGCACCTTGCACCGCAGATGTTGCACCCTGCAGATATCGATTTTTCGGACGGCCATAACTGTTGGCTCGTTTAGAGTTACGGGAGCCATAACCAGTCAAAACGAAGCTCTCGGTGAGTTCTACGGCTTTGACCGCTTTTAGCCGTTAATGGATTGTTTCATACCCAAAAAAGGCTATCCGAACCTCAATCGGGGCTTTGATGTTTTTTAGCCTTCTTTTTTTTACGACAACTGAATTTTTTAGTTAAAACGGGATCACCGTGGCTGGTCATCGATTTACCATCCCTCCTGAGTGGTGCACCATGATATTGTTCCATTTCAAAACCATGCACCCATTTCTCGAAGTCGCACGGTGCTGTTTCGGCCTTGTGGATGGATGTTGCACCTTGCACCGCAGATGTTGCACCCTGTAGATATCGATTCTCCGGACGACAATAACTGTTGGCTCGTTTAGAGTTACGGGAGCCATAACCAGTCAAAACGAAGCTCTCGGTGAGTTCTGCGGCTTTGACCGCTTTCAGCTGTCATTCAATTGTTTCATACCCAAAAGAGGCTATCCGAACCTCAATCGGGGATCTGAAGTTTTTTAGCCTTCTTTTTTTACGTCAACTGAATTTTTACGTTAAAAGGGATCACCATGGCTGGTCTTCGATTTACCATCCCTCGAGAGTGGTGCACCATGGTAATGTTCCATTTCTAAAAGTCGCACGGCGCTGTTTCGGCATTTTGGACGGATGTTGCACCTTGCACCGCAGATTTTGCACCTACGTATATCGATTCATCGGATGGCCATAACTGTTGTCTCGTTTAGAGTTACGGGATCCATAACCAGTCAAAACGAAGCTCTCGGTGAGTTCTAAGGCTTTGACCGCTTTCAGCCGTCAATGGATTGTTTCATACCCAAAAAAGGCTAAGGCTATGAGAACCTCAATCGGGGCTCTGAAGTTTTTTAGCCTTCTTTTTTACGTCAAGTGAATTTTTACGTTAAAACGGGATCACCGTGGCTGGTCTTCGATTCACCATCCCTCGAGATTGGTGCACCATGGTACTGTTCCATTTCAAATCCATGCACCCATTTCTAAAAGTCGCACGGCGCCGTTTCGGCATTTTGGACGGATGTTGCACCTTGCACCGCAGATGTTGCACCCTGCGGATATCGATTCTGCGGACGGCCATAACTATTGGCTCATTTAGGGTGACGGGAGCCATAACTAGTCAAAACAAAGATCTCGGTGAGTTCTACGGCTTTGAACGCTTTCAGCCATCAATGGATTGTTTCATATCCAAAAAAGGCTATCCGAACCTCAATCCGGGCTCTAAAGTTTTTTAGCCTTCTTTTTTTACGTCAAGTGAATTTTTACGTTAAAACGGTATCACCGTGGCTAGTCTTCGATTTACCATCCCTGGAGAGTGGTGCACCATGGAACTGTTCCATTTCAAATCAATGCACCCATTTCTAAAAGTCGCACGACACTATTTCGGCATTTTGGACAGATGTTGCCCCTTGCACCGCAGATGTTGCACCCTGCGGATATCGATTCTTCGGACGGCCATAACTGTTGGCTCGTTTAGAGTTACGGGAGCCATAACCAGTCAAAACGAAGCTCTCGGTGAGTTCTACGACTTTGATTGCTTTCAGCCATCAATGGAATGTTTCATACACAAAAAGGCTATCTGAACCTCAATCGGGGCTTTGAAGTTTTTTAGCCTTCTTTTTTTACGTCAAGTGAATTTTTACGTTAAAACATGATTACCGTGGCTTGTCTTCGATTTACCATCCCTCGAGAGTGGTGCACCATGGTACTGTTCCATTTCAAAACCATGCACCCATTTCAAAAAGTCGCACGGCGCTGTTTCGGCATTTTGGACGAATGTTGCACCTTGCACCGCATATGTTGCACCCTGCGGATATCGATTCTTCGGACGGCCATAACTGTTGGCTCGTTTAGAGTTACGGGAGCCATAACCAGTCAAAACAAAGATCTCGGTGAATTCTAAAGCTTTGACCGCTTTCAGCCGTCAATGGATTACTTCATACCCAAAAAAGGCTATCCGAACCTCAATCGGGGATCTGAAGTTTTTTTAGCCTTCTTTTTTTACGTCAAGTGAATTTTTACTTTAAAACGGGATCACCGTGGCTGGTCTTCGATTTACCATCCCTGGAGAGTGGTGCACCATGGTACTGTTCCATTTCAAATCCATGCACCGATTTCTTAAAGTCGCACGGCGCTGTTTCGGCACTTTGGATAAATGTTGCACCTTGGACCGCAGATGTTGCACCCTACGGATATCGATTCTTCGGACAGCCATAACTGTTGGCTCGTTTAGGGTTACGGGAGCCATAACCAGTCAAAACGAAGCTCTCGGTGAGTTCTACGGCTTTGACCGCTTTCAGCCGTCAATGGATTGTTTCATACCCAAAAAAGGCTATCCGAACCTCAATCGGAGCTCTAAAGTTTTTTAGCCTTCTTTTTTTACGTCAAGTGAATTTTTACGTCAAAACGGGATCACCGTGGCTAGTCTTCGAGTTACCATCCTTGGAGAGGGGTCCACCATGGTACTGTTCCATTTCAAATAAATGCACCCATTTCTAAAAGTCGCACGGCGCTGTTTCAGCATTTTGGACGTCTGTTGCACCTTGCACCGCAGATGTTGCACCCTGCGGATATCGATTCTTCGGACGACCATAACTGTTGGCTCGTTTAGAGTTATGGAAGCCATAACCAGTCAAAACGAAGCTCTCGGTGAGTTCTACGGCTTTGACCGCTTTCAGCCGTCAATGGATTGTTTCATACCCAAAAAAGGCTATCCGAACCTCAATTGGGGCTCTGAAGTTTTTTAGCCTTCTTTTTTAACGTCAAGTGAATTTTTACGTTAAAACGGAATCACCGTGGCTTGTCTTCGATTTACCATCCCTCGAGAGTGGTGCACCATGGTACTGTTCCATTTCCAAACCATGCACCCATTTCTAAAAGTCGCACGGCGCTGTTTCGGCATTTTGGACGGATGTAGCATCTTGCACCGTAGATGTTGCACCCTATGGATATCGATTCTTCGGACGGCCATAACTGTTGGCTCGTTTAGAGTTACGGGACCCATAACCAATCAAAACGAAGCTCTCGGTGAGTTCTGTGGCTTTGACCGCTTTCAGCTGTCAATCAATTGTTTCATACCAAAAAGAGGCTATTCGAACCACAATCGGGGATCTAAGGTTTTTTAGCCTTCTTTTTTTACGTCAAGTGAATTTTTACGTTAAAACGGGATCACCATGGCTGGTCTTCGATTTACCATCCCTCGAGATTGGTGTACCATGGTACCGTTCCATTTCAAATCCATGCACCCATTTCTAAAAGTCGCACGGCGCTGTTTCGGCAATTTGGACGGATGTTGCACTGCAGATGTTGCACCCTACGGATATCGATTCTTCGTATGGCCATAACTATTGGCTCGTTTAGAGTTACGGGAGCCATAACCAGTTAAAACAAGCTCTCTGTGAGTTCTATGGCTTTGACCGCTTTCAGCCGTCAATGGATTGTTTCATACCCAAAAAAGGCTATCCGAACCTCAATCGGGGCTCTGAACTTTTTTAGCCTTCTTTTTTACGTCATGTGAATTTTTACGTTAAAACGGGATCACCGTGGCTGGTCTTCGATTTACTATCCCTGGAGAGTGGTGCACCATGGTACTGTTCCATTTCAAATCAATGCACCCATTTCTAAAAGTCGCACGACGCTGTTTCGGCATTTTGGACGGATGTTACACCTTGCACCGCAGATGTTGCACCCTGCGGATATCGATTTTTCGGACGGCCATAACTGTTAGCTCGTTTAGAGTTACGGGAGCCATAACCAGTCCAAACGAAGCTCTCGGTGAGTTCTACGACTTTGACCGCTTTCAGCCGTTGATGGATTGTTTCATACCCAAAAAAGGCTATCCGAACCTCAATCGAGGCTTTGATGTTTTTTAGCCTTCTTTTTTTACGTCAAGTGAATTTTTTAGTTAAAACGGGATCACCGTAGCTGGTCTTCGATTTACCATCCCTCGTGAGTGGTGCACCATGATATTGTTCCATTTCAAAACCATGCACCCATTTCTCAAAGTCGCACGGTGCTATTTCGGCCTTTTCGACGGATGTTGCACCTTGCACCGCAGATGTTGCACCCTGTAGATATCGATTCTCCGGACGACAATAACCGTTGGCTCGTTTAGAGTTACGGGAGCCATAACCAGTCAAAACGAAGCTCTCGGTGAGTTCTGCGGCTTTGACCGCTTTCAGTTGTCAATCAATTGTTTCATACCCAAAAGAGGCTATCCGAACCTCAATCGGGGATCTGAAGTTTTTCAGCCTTCTTTTTTTCGTCAAGTGAATTTTTACGTTAAAACGGGATCACCATGGCTGGTCTTCGATTTACCATCCCTCGAAAGTGGTGCACCATGGTACTGTTCTATTTCTAAAAGTCCCACGGCGCTGTTTCGGCATTTTGGACGGATGTTGCACATTGCACCGCAGATTTTGCTCCTGCGTATATCGATTCATCGGATGGCCATAACTGCTGTCTCGTTCAGAGTTACGGGAGCCATAACCAGTCAAAACGAAGCTCTCGGTGAGTTCTAAGGCTTTGACCGCTTTCAGCCGTCAATGGATTGTTTCATACCCAAAAAAGGCTATGAGAACCTCAATCGGGGCTCTGAAATTTTTTAGCCTTCTTTTTTACGTCAAGTGAATTTTTACGTTAAAACGGGATCACCGTGGCTGGTCTTCGATTCACTATCCCTCGAGATTGGTGCACCATGGTACTGTTCCATTTCAAATCCATGCACACATTTCTAAAAGTCGCACGGCGCCGTTTCGGCATTTTGGACGGATGTTGCACCTTGCACCGCAGATGTTGCACCCTGCGGATATCGATTCTTCGGACGGCCATAACTGTTGGCTCGTTTAGGGTTACGGGAGCCATAACTAGTCAAAACGAAGATCTCAGTGAGTTCTACGGCTTTGAACGCTTTCAGCCGTCAATGGATTGTTTCATACCCAAAAAAGGCTATCCGAACCTCAATCCGGGCTCTAAAGTTTTTTAGCCTTCTTTTTTTACGTCAAGTGAATTTTTACGTTAAAACGGGATCACCGTGGCTGGTCTTCGATTTACCATCCCTGGAGAGTGGTGCATCATGGAACTGTTCCATTTCAAATCAATGCACCCATTTCTAAAAGTCGCACGACACTGTTTCGGCATTTTGGACAATGTTGCACCTTGCACCGCAGATGTTGCACCCTGCGGATATCTATTCTTCGGACGGTCATAACTGTTGGCTCGTTTAGAGTTACGGGAGCCATAACCAGTCAAAACGAAGCTCTCGGTGAGTTCTACGACTTTGATTGCTTTCAGCCGTCAATGGAATGTTTCATACACAAAAAGGCTTTCTGAACCTCAATCGGGGCTTTGAAGTTTTTTAGCCTTCTTTTTTTACGTCAAGTGAATTTTTACGTTAAAACAGGATCACCGTGGCTTGTCTTCGATTTACCATCCCTCGAGAGTGGTGCACCACGGTACTGTTCCATTTCAAAACCATGCACCCATTTGTAAAAGTCGCACGGCGCTGTCTCGGCATTTTGGACGAATGTTGCACCTTGCACCTCAGATGTTGCACCCTGCGAATATCGATTCTTCGGACGGCCATAACTGTTGGCTCGTTTAGAGTTACGGGAGCCATAACCAGTCAAAACAAAGATCTCGGTGAATTCTAAAGCTTTGACAGCTTTCAGCCGTCAATGGATTGTTTCATACCCAAAAAAGGCTATCCGAACCTCAATCGAGGCTCTGAAGTTTTTTTAGCCTTCTTTTTTTACGTCAAGTGAATTTTTACTTTAAAACGGGATCACCGTGGCTGGTCTTCGATTTACCATCCCTGGAGAGTGGTGCACCATGGTACTGTTCCATTTCAAATCCATGCATCGATTTCTTAAAGTCGCACGGCGCTGTTTCGGCACTTTGGACGGATGTTGCACCTTGGACCGCAGATGTTGCACCCTACGGATATCGATTTTTCGGACGGCCATAACTGTTGGCTCGTTTAGGGTTACGGGAGCCATAACCAGTCAAAACGAAGCACTCGGTGAGTTCTACGGCTTTGACCTCTTACAGCAGTCAATGGATTGCTTCATACCCAAAAAGGCTATCCGAACCTCAATCGGAGCTCTGAAGTTTTTTAGCCTTCTTGTTTTACGTCAAGTGAATTTTTACGCTGAAACGGGATCACCGTGGCTGGTCTTCGAGTTACCATCCTTGGAGAGTGGTGCACCATGGTACTGTTCCATTTCAAATCAATGCACCCATTTCTAAAAGTCGCACGGCGCTGTTTCAGCATTTTGGACGTCTGTTGCACCTTGCACCGCAGATGTTGCACCCTTCAGATATCGATTCTTTGGACGGCCATAACTATTGGCTCGTTTAGAGTTACGAGAGCCATAACCAGTCAAAACGAAGCTCTCGGTGAGTTCTACGGCTTTGACCGCTTTCAGCCGTCAATGGATTGTTTCATACCCAAAAAAGGCTATCCGAACCTCAATTGGGGCTCTGAAGTTTTTTAGCCTTCTTTTTTTACGTCAAGTGAATTTTTACGTTAAAACGGGATCACCGTGGCTTGTCTTCGATTTACCATCCCTCGAGAGTGGTGCACCATGGTACTGTTCCATTTCCAAACCATGCACCCATTTCTAAAAGTCGCACGGCGCTGTTTCGGCATTTTGGACGGATGTAGCACCTTGCACAGTAGATGTTGCACCCTACGGATATCGATTCTTTGGACGGCCATAACTGTTGGCTCGTTTAGAGTTACGGGAGCCATAACCAGTCAAAACGAAGCTCTCGGTGAGTTCTGCGGCTTTGACCTCTTTTAGCTGTCAATCAATTGTTTCATACCCAAAAGAGGCTATCCGAACCTCAATCGCGGATCTGAGGTTTTTTAGCCTTCTTTTTTTACGTCAAGTGAATTTTTACGTTAAAACAGGATCACCATGGCTGGTCTTCGATTTACCATCCCTCGAGAGTGGTGCACCATGGTACTGTTCCATTTCTAAAAGTCGCACGGCGCTGTTTCGGCATTTTGGACGGATGTTGCACCTTGCACCGCAGATTTTGCACCTGCGTATATCGATTCATCGGATGGCCATAACTGTTGTCTCGTTTAGAGTTACGGGAGCCATAACCAGTCAAAACGAAGCTCTCGGTGAGTTCTAAGGCTTTGACCGCTTTCATCCACCAATGGATTGTTTCATACCTAAAAAAGGCTATGAGAACCTCAATCGGGGCTTTGAAGTTTTTTAGCCTTCTTTTTTACGTCAAGTGAATTTTTACGTTAAACCGGGATCACCGTGGCTGGTCTTCGATTCACCATCCCCCGAGATTAGTGCACCATGGTACTGTTCCATTTCAAATCCATGCACCCATTTCTAAAAGTCGCACGGCGCCGTTTTGGCATTTTGGACGGATGTTGCACCTTGCACCGCAGATGTTGCACCCTGCGGATATCGATTCTCCGGACGGCCATAACTGTTGGCTCGTTTAGGGTTACGGGAGCCATAACCAGTCAAAACGAAGATCTCGGTGAGTTCTATGGCTTTGAACGCTTTCAGCCGTCAATGGATTATTTCATACCCAAAAAAGGCTATCCGAACCACAATCCGGGCTCTAAAGTTTTTTAGCCTTCTTTTTTTACGTCAGGTGAATCTTTACGTTAAAACGGGATCACCGTGGCTGGTCTTCGATTTACCATCCCTGGAGAGTGGTGAACCATGGAATTGTTCCATTTCAATTCAATGCACCCATTTCTAAAAGTCGCTCGGCACTATTTCGGCATTTTGGACAGATGTTGCACCTTGCACCGCAGATGTTGCACCCTGCGGATATCGATTCTTCGGACGGCCATAACTATTGGCTCGTTTAGAGTTACGGGAACCATAACCAGTCAAAACGAAGCTCTCGGTGAGTTCTACGACTTTGACTACTTTCAGCCGTCAATGGAATGTCTCATACACAAAAAGGCAATCCGAACCTCAATCGGGGCTTTGAATTTTTTTAGCCTTCTTTTTTTACGTCAAGTGAATTTTTACGTTAAAACAGGATCACCGTGGCTTGTCTTCGATTTACCATCCCTCGAGAGTGGTGCACCATGGTACTGTTCCATTTCAAAACCATACACCCATTTCTAAAAGTCGCACGGCGCTGTTTCGGCATTTTGGACGAATGTTGCACCTCGCACCGCAGATGTTGCACCCTGCGGATATTGATTCTTCGGACGGCCATAACTGTTGGCTCGTTTAGAGTTACGGGAGCCATAACCAGTCAAAATAAAGATCTCGGTGAATTCTAAAGCTTTGACCGCTTTCAACCGTCAATGGATTGTTTCATACCCAAAAAAGGCTATCCGAACCACAATCGGAGCTCTGATGTTTTTTAGCCTTCTTTTTTACGTCAAGTGAATTTTTATGTTAAAACGGGATCACCGTGGCTGGTCTTCGAGTTACCATCCTTAGAGAGTGGTGCACCATGGTACTGTTCCATTTCAAATCAATGCACCCATTTCTAAAAGATGCACGGCGCTGTTTCGGCATTTTGGACGTCTGTTGCACCTTGCACCGCAGATGTTGCACCCTGCGGATATCGATTCTTCGGACGGCCATAACTGTTGGCCTGTTTAGAGTTACGGGAGCCATAACTAGTCAAAACAAAGCTCTCGGTGAGTTCTATGGCTTTGACCGCTTTCAGCCGTCAATGGATTGTTTCATACCCAAAAAAGGCTATCCGAACCTCAATTGGGGCTCTGAATTTTTTTAGCCTTTTTTTTCGTCAAGTGAATTTTTACGTTAAAACGGGATCACTGTGGCTTGTCTTTGATTTACCATCCCTCGAGAGTGGTGCACCATGGTACTGTTCCATTTCCAAACCATGCACCCATTTCTAAAAGTCGCACGGCGCTGTTTCGGCATTTTGGACGGATGTAGCACCTTGCACCATAGATGTTGCACCCTGCAGATATCGATTCTTCGGACGGCCATAACTGTTGGCTCGTTTAGAGTTACAGGAGCCATAACCAGTCAAAACAAAGATCTCGGTGAGTTCTAAAGCTTTGACCACTTTCAGCCGTCAATTGATTGTTTCATACCCAAAAAAGGCTATTTGAACCTCACTCGGGGATCTGAAGTTTTTTAGCCTTCTTTTTTTACGTCAAGTGAATTTTTACTTTAAAACGGGATCACCTTGGCTGGTCTTCGATTTACCATCCATGGAGAGTGGTGCCCCATGGTACTGTTCCATTTCAAATCCATGCACCCATTTCTAAAAGTCGCACGGCGCTGTTTCGGCACTTTGGACGAATGTTGCACCTTGGACAGCAGATGTTGCACCCTGCGGATATCGATTCTTCGGACGGCCATAACTGTTGGCTCGTTTAGGATTATGGGAGCCATAACCAGTCAAAACGAAGCTCTCTGTGAGTTCTATGGCTTTGATTGCTTTCAGCCGTCAGTGTATTGTTTCATACCCAAAAAAGGCTATCTGAACCTCAATCGGGGCTCTGAAGTTTTTTAGCCTTCTTTTTTTACGTCGAGTGAATTTTTACGTTAAAACGGGATCACCGTGGATGGTCTTCGATTTACCATCCCTGGAGAGTGGTGGACCATGGTACTGTTCCATTTCAAATCAATGCAACCATTTATAAAAGTCGCACGGCGCTGTTTCAGCATTTTGGACGTCTGTTGCACCTTGCACCGCAGATGTTGCACCCTGCGGATATCGATTCTTCGGACGGCCGTAACTGTTGGCTCATTTAGAGTTACGGGAGCCATAACCAGTCAAAACGAAGCTCCCGGTTAGTTCTACGGCTTTGACCGCTTTCAGCCATCAATGGATTGTTTCATACCCAAAAAAGGCTATCCGAACCTCAATCGGGGCTCTGAAGTTTTTTAGCCTTTTTTTTTACGTCAAGTGAATTTTAACGTTAAAACGGGATCACCGTGGCTGGTCTTCGATTTACCATCCCTCGAGAGTGGTGCACCATGGTACTGTTCTATTTCAAAACCATGCACCCATTTCTAAAAGTTGCACGACACTGTTTCGGCAGTTTGGATGGATATTGCACCTTGCACCGCAGATGTTGCACCCTGCGGATATCGATTCTTCGGACGACCATAACTGTTGGCTCGTTTAGAGTTACCGGAGCCATAACCTGTCAAAATGAAGTTCTCGGTGAGTTATAAGGCTTTGACTACTTTCAGCCATCAATGGATTGTTTCATACCCAAAAAAGGCTATCCGAACCTCAATCGGGGCTCTGAAGTTTTTTTAGCCTTCTTTTTTTACGTCAAGTGAATTTTTACTTTAAAACGGGATCACCATTGCTGGTCTTCAATTTACCATCCCTGGAGAGTGGTGCACCATGGTACTGTTCCATTTCAAATCCATGCACCCATTTCTAAAAGTCGCACGCCGCTGTTTCGGCACTTTGGACGGATATTGCATCTTGGACCGCAGATGTTGCACCCTACAGATATCGATTCTTCGGACGGCCATAACTGTTGGCTCATTTAGGGTTACGGGAGCCATAACCCGTCAAAACAAAGCTCTCGGAGAGTTCAAAGGCTTTGACTGCGTTCAGCCGTCAATGGATTTTTTCATACCCAAAAAAGGCTATCCGAACCTCAATCGGGGATCTGAAGTTTTTTGCCTTCTTTTTTAACGTCAAGTGAATTTTTACGTTAAAATGGGATCACTGTGGCTGGTTTTCGATTTACCATCCTTGGAGATTGGTGCACCATGGTACTGTTCCATTTCAAATCCATGCACCCATTTCTAAAAGTCGCACGACGCTGTTTCGGCATTTTGGACGGATGTTGCACCTTGCGCCGCAGATGTTGCACCCTACGGATATCGATTCTTCGGACGGCCATAATTGTTGGCTCGTTTAGGGTTACGGGAGCCATAACCAGTCAAAATGAAGCTCTCGATGAGTTTTACGGCTTTGACCGCTTTCAGCCGTTAATGGATTGTTTCATACCCAAAAAAGGCTATCCGAACCTCAACCGGGGATCTGAAGTTTTTTAGCCTTCTTCTTTTACGTCAAGTGAATTTTTACCTTAAAACGGGATCACCGTGGCTAGTCTTCGATTTACCATCCCTGGAGAGTGGTGCACCATGGTACTGTTCCATTTCAAATCAATGCACCCATTTCTAAAAGTCGCACGACGCTGTTTCGGCATTTTGGACGGATGTTGCACCTTGCGCCGCAGATGTTGCACCCTACGGATATCGATTCTTCGGACGGCCATAATTGTTGGCTCGTTTAGGGTTACGGGAGCCATAACCAGTCAAAACGAAGCTCTCGGTGAGTTCTACGGCTTTGACCGCTTTCAACCGTCAATGGATTGTTTCATACCCAAAAAAGGCTATCCGAACCTCAATCGGGGCTTTGAAGTTTTTTATCCTTCTTTTTTACGTCAAGTGAATTTTTACGTTAAAACGGTATCACCGTGGCTGGTCTTCAATTTACCATCCCTGGAGAGTGGTGCACCATGGTACTGTTCCATTTCAAATCAATGCACCAATTTCTAAAAGTCGCACGGTGCTGTTTCGGCATTTTGGATGGATGTTGCACCTTGCACCACTGATGTTGCACCCTACGGATATCGATTCTTCGGACGGCCATAACTGTTGGCTCGTTTAGGGTTACGGGAGCCATAACCAGTCAAAACGAAGCTCTCGGTGAGTTCTACGGCTTTGACCGCTTTCAACCGTCAATGGATTGTTTCATACCCAAAAAAGGCTATCCGAACCTCAATCGGGGCTCTGAAGTTTTTTATCCTTCTTTTTTACGTCAAGTGAATTTTTACGTTAAAACGGTATCACCGTGGCTGGTCTTCAATTTACCATCCCTGGAGAGTGGTGCACCATGGTACTATTCCATTTCAAATCAATGCACCCATTTCTAAAAGTCGCACGGCGCTGTTTCGGCGTTTTGAACGGATGTTCCACCTTGCACCGCAGATGTTGCACTCTACGGATATCGATTTTTCGGATGGCCATAACTGTTGGCTTGTTTAGAGTTACGGGAGCCATAACCAGTCAAAACGAAGCTCTCGGTGAGTTCTACGGCTTTGACCGCTTTCAGCCGTCAATGGATTGTTTCATACCCAAAAAAGGCTATCCGAACCTCAATCGGGGCTCGGAAGTTTTTTAGCCTTCTTTTTTTACGTCAAGTGAATTTTTACGTTAAAACAGGATCACCGTGGCTGGTCTTCGATTTACCATCCCTCGAGAGTGGTGGACCATGGTACTGATCTATTTTAAAACCATGCACCCATTTCAAAAAGTCGCACGGCGCTGTTTCGGCATTTTGGACGGATGTTGCACCTTGCACCGCAGATGTTGCACCCCGCGGATATCGATTCTTTGGACGACAATAACTGTTGGCTCGTTTAGATTTACTGGAGCCATAACCAGTCAAAACAAAGTTCTCGGTGATTTCTAATGCTTTGATTGCTTTCAGCCGTTAATGGATTGTTTCATACCCAAAAGGCTATCCGAACCTCAATCGGGGCTCTGAAGTTTTTTTAGCCTTCTTTTTTTACGTCAAGTGAATTTTTACTTTAAAACGGGATCACCGTGGCTGATCTTCGATTTACCATCCCTGGAGAGTGGTGCACCATGGTACTATTCCATTTCAAATCCATGCACCCATTTCTAAAAGTCGCACGGCGCTGTTTCGTCACTTTGGACGGATGTTGCACCTTGGACCGCAGATGTTGCACCCTACAGATATCGATTCTTCGGACGGCCATAACTGTTGGCTCGTTTAGGGTTACAAGAGCCATAACTAGTCAAAACGAAGCTCTCGGTGAGTTCTAAGGCTTTGACTGCTTTCAGCCATCAATGGATTGTTTCATACCCAAAAAAGGCTATTTGAACCTCAATCGGGGATTTGAAGTTTTTTAGCCTTCTTTTTTTACGTCAAGTGAATTTTTACGTTAAAACGGGATCACTGCGTCAGGTTTCGATTTACCATCCTTGGAGGTTGGTGCACCATGGTACTATTCCATTTCAAATCCATGCACCCATTTCTAAATGTCGCACGGCGCTGTTTCGGCACTTTGGACGGATGTTGCACCTTGGACCGCAGATGTTGCACCCTACAGATATCGATTCTTCGGACGACCATAACTGTTGGCTCGTTTAGGGTTACGGGAGCCATAACCAGTCAAAACGAAGCTCTCGGAGAGTTCTAAGGCTTTGACTGCTTTCAGCCAGCAATGGATTGTTTCATACCCAAAAAAGGCCATCCGAACCTCAATCGGAGATTTGAAGATTTTTAGCCTTCTTTTTTTACGTCAAGTGAATTTTTACGTTAAAACGGGATCACTGTGGCTGGTTTTCGATTTACCATCCATGGAGATTGGTGCACCATGGTACTGTTCCATTTCAAATCCATGCACCCATTTCTAAAAGTCGCACGACTCTGTTTCGGCATTTTGGACGGATGGTGCACCTTGCACCGCAGATGTTGCACCCTACGGATATCGATTCTTCGGACGGCCATAACTGTTGGATCGTTTATGGTTACGCGAGCCATAACCAGTCAAAACGAAGCTCTCGGTGAGTTTTACGGCTTTGACAGCTTTCAACCGTCAATGGATTGTTTCATACCCAAAAAAGCCTATCCGAACCTCAATCGGGGATCTGAAGTTTTTTAGCCTTCTTTTTTTACGTCAAGTGAATTTTTACCTTAAAACAGGATCACCGTGGCTGGTCTTCGATATACCATCCCTGGAGAGTGGTGCACCATGGTACTGTTCCATTTCAAATCAATGCACCCATTTCTAAAAGTCGCACGGTGCTGTTTCGGCATTTTAGACGGATGTTGCACCTTGCACCGCAGATGTTGCACCCTGCGGATATCGATTCTTCGGACGGCCATAACTGTTGGCTCGTTTAGGGTTATGGGAGCCATAACCAGTCAAAACGAAGCTCTCAGTGAGTTCTACGGCATTGACCGCTTTCAGCCGTCAATGGATTGTTTCATACCCAAAAAAGGCTATCCGAAAATCACCGTGGCTGGTCTTCGATTTACCATCCCTGGAGAGTGGTGCACCATGGTATTGTTCCATTTCAAATCAATGCACCCATTTCTAAAAGTCGCACGGCGCTGTTTCGGCATTTTGGACGGATGTTCCACCTTGCACCGCTGATGTTGCACCCTGCGGATATCGATTCTTTGGACGACCATAACCGTTGGCTCGTTTAGAGTTACGGGAGCCATAACCAGTCAAAATGAAGCTCTCGGTGAGTTCTAAGGCTTTGATTGCTTTCAGCCGTCAATGGATTGTTTCATACCCAAAAAAGGCTATCCGAACCTCAATCGGGGCTCTGAAGTTTTTTAGCCTTCTTTTTTTACGTCAAGTGAATTTTTACGTTAAAACCGGATCACCGTGGCTGGTCTTCGATTTACCATCCCTCGAGAGTGGTGCACCATGGTACTGTTCTATTTCAAAACCATGCACCCATTTCTAAAAGTCGCACAACGCTGTTTCGGCATTTTGGACGAATGTTGCACCTTGCACCGCAGATGTTGCACCCTGCGGATATCGATTCTTTGGACGACCATAACCGTTGGCTCGTTTAGAGTTACGGTAGCCTTAACCAGTCAAAACGAAGTTCTCGGTGAGTTCTAATGTTTTGACTACTTTCAGCCGTCAATGGATTGTTTCATACCCAAAAAAGGCTATCCGAACCTCAATCGGGGCTCTGGCGTTTTTTAGCCTTCTTTTTTTACGTCAAGTGAATTTTTACGTTAAAACGAGATCACTGTGGCTGGTCTTCGATTTACCATCCTTGGAGATTGGTGCACCACGGTACTGTTCCATTTCAAATCCATGCACCCATTTCTAAAAGTCGCACGGTGCTGTTTCTGCATTTTGGACGGATGTTGCACCTTGCACCGCAGATGTTGCACCCTACGGATATTGATTCTTCGGACGGCCATAACTGTTGGCTCGTTTAGGGTTACGGGAGCCATAACCAGTCAAAACGAAGCTCTCGGTGAGTTCTACGGCTTTGACCACTTTTAGCCGTCAATGGATTGTTTCATACCCAAAAAAGGCTATTCGAACCTCAATCGGGGTTCTGAAGTTTTTTAGCCTTCTTTTTTTACGTCAAGTGAATTTTTACGTTAAAACGGGATCACCATGGATGGTCTTCGATTTACCATCCCTCGAGAGTGGTGCACCATGGTATTATTCCATTTCAAAACCATGCACCCATTTCTAAATGTCGCACGGCGCTGTTTCGGCATTTTGGACGGATGGTGCACCTTGCACCGCAGATGTTGCACCCTGCAGATATCGATTCTTCGGACGGCCAAAACTGTTGGCTCGTTTAGAGTTACGGGAGCCATAACCAGTCAAAACGAATCTCTCGGTGAGTTCTAAGGCTTTGACTGCTTTCAGCCGTCAATGGATTGATTCATACCAAAAAAGGCTATCCGAACCTCAATCGGGGCTCTGAAGTTTTTTTAGCCTTTTTTTTACGTCAAGTGAATTTTTACTTTAAAACGGGATCACCGTGTCTAGTTTTCGATTTACCATCGCCGGAGAATGGTGCACCATGGTACTGTTCCATTTCAAATCCATGCACCCATTTCTAAAAGTCGCACGGTGCTGTTTCGGCACTTTGGATGGATGTTGCACCTTGGACCGCAGATGTTGCACCCTGCGGATATCGATTCTTCGGACCGCCATAACTGTTGGCTCGTTTAGGGTTACGGGAGCCATAACCAGTCAAAACGAAGCTCTCGGTGAGTTCTAAGGCTTTGACTGCTTTCAGCCATCAATGGATTGTTTTATACCCAAAATAGGCTATCCGAACATCAATCGGGGCTCTGAAGTTTTTTTGCCTTCTTTTTTAACGTCAAGTGAATTTTTACAACATTTTGGACGGATGTTGCACCTTGCACCGTAGATGTTGCACTCTGCGGATATCAATTCTTCGGAAGGCCATAACTGTTGGCTCGTTTAGAGTTACGTGAGCCATAACTAGTCAAAACGAAGCTCTCGGTGAGTTCTAAGGCTTTGACTGCTTTCAGCCGTTAATGGATTGTTTCATACCTAATAAAGGCTATCTGAACCTTAATCGGGGCTCTGAAGTTTTTTTAGCCTTATTTTTTTACGTCAAGTGAATTTTTACTTTAAAACGGGATTACCGTGGCTGGTCTTCGATTTACCATCCCTAGAGAGTGGTGCACCATGGTACTGTTCCATTTCAAATCCATGCACCCATTTCTAAAAGTCGCACGGCGCTGTTTCGGCACTTTGGACGGATGTTGCACCTTGGACCGTAGATGTTGCACCCTGCAGATATCGATTCTTGGGACGGCCATAACTGTTGGCTCGTTTAGGGTTACGGGAGCCATAACCAGTCAAAACGAAGCTCTCGGTGAGTTCTAAGGCTTTGATTGCTTTCAGCCGTCAATGGATTGTTTCGTACCCAAAAAAGTCTATCCAAACCTCAATCGGGGCTTTGAAGCTTTTTAGCTTTCTTTTTTTACGTCATGTGAATTTTTACGTTAAAACGAGATCGCTGTGGCTGGTCTTCGATTTACCATCCTTGGAGATTGGTGCACCATGATATTGTTCCATTTCAAATCCATGCAACCATTTTTAAAAGTCGCACGGCGATGTTTCGGCATTTTGGACGGATGTTGCACCTTGCACCGCAGCTGTTGCACCCTACGGATATCGATTCTTCGGACGACCATAACTGTTGGCTCGTTTAGGGTTACGGGAGCCATAACCAGTCAAAACGAAGCTCTCGCTGAGTTCTATGGGTTCGGCCGCTTTTAGCCATCAATGAATTGTTTCATACCCAAAAAAGGCTATCCGAACCTCAATCGGGGCTCTGATGTTTTTTAGCCTTCTTTTTTTACATCAAGTGAATTTTTACGTTAAAACGGAATCACCGTGGCTGGTCTTCGATTTACCATCCCTGGAGAGTGGTGCACCATGGTACTGTTCCATTTCAAATCAATGCACACATTTCTAAAAGTTGCATGGAGTTGTTTTAGCATTTTGGACGGATGTTGCACCTTGCACCGTAGATGTTGCACCCTGCGGATATCGATTCTTCGGACGGCCATAACTGTTGGCTCGTTTAGAGTTACGGGAGCCATAACCAGTCAAAATGAAGCTCTCGGTGAGTTCTACGGTTTTGACAGCTTTCATCCGTCAATGGATTGTTTCGTACCCAAAAAAGGCTATCCGAACCTCAATCGGGGCTCTGAAGTTTTTAGCCTTCTTTTTTTACGTCAAGTGAATTTTTACGTTAAAACGGGATCACTGTGGCTGGTCTTCAATTTACCATCCATGGAGGGTGGTGCACCTTAGTATTGTTCCATTTCAAATCCATGCACCCATTTCTAAAAGTCGCACGACGCTGTTTCGGCATTTTAGATGGATGTTGCACCTTGCACCGCAGATGTTGCATCTTGCGGATATCGATTCTTCGGACGGCCATAACTGTTGGCTCGTTAAGAGTTACGAGAGCCATAACCAGTTAAAACGAAGCTCTCTGTGAGTTCTACAGCTTTGATCGCTTTCAGCCGTCAATGGATTGTTTCATACCCAAAAAAGGTTATCTGAACCTCAATCGAGGCTCTGAAGTTTTTTAGTCTTCTTTTTTTACGTTAAGTAAATTTTTACGTTAAAACATGATCACCGTGGCTGGTCTTTGATTTACCATCTCTCGAGATTGGTGCACCATGGTACTTTTCCATTACAAATCCATGCACCCATTTCTAAAAGTCGCACGGCTCTGTTTCAGCATTTTGGACGGAAGTTGCACCTTGCACCACAGGTGTTGCACCGTACAGATATCGATTCTTCGAACGGCCATAACTATGTGCTCGTTTAGGGTTACGGGAGCCATAACCAGTCAAAATGAAGCTCTCGGTGAGTTCTACGGCTTTGATCGCTTTCAGCCGTCAATGGATTGTTTCATACCCAAAAAAGGCTATCCGAACCTCAATCGGGGCTCTGAAGTTTTTTTAGCCTTCTTTTTTTATGTCAAGTGAATATTTACTTTAAAACGGGATCACCGTGGCTAGTCTTCGATTTACCATCCCTGGAGAGTGGTGCACCATGGTACTGTTCCATTTCAAATCCACGCACCCATTTCTAAAAGTCACACGGCGCTGTTTCGACACTTTGGACGGATGTTGCACCTTGGACCGTAGATGTTGCACCCTGCGGATATCGATTATTCGGATGGTCATATCTGTTGGCTCGTTTAGGGTTACGGGAGCCATAACCAGTCAAAACGAAGCTCTCAGAGAGTTCTACGGTTTTGACAGCTTTCATCCGTCAATGGATTGTTTCATACCCAAAAAAGGCTATCCGAACCTTAATTGGGGCTCTGAAGTTTTTTAGCCTTCTTTTTTTACGTCAAGTGAATTTTTACGTTAAAATGGGATCACTGTGGCTGGTCTTCAATTTACCATCCTTGGAGAGTGGTGCACCTTGGTATTGTTTCATTTCAAATCCATGCCCCCATTTCTAAATGTCGCATGGCGCTGTTTCGGCATTTTGGATGGATGTTGCATGCACCACAGATGTTGCACCCTACGGATATCGATTCTTCGGACGGCCATAACTGTTGGCTCGTTTAGGGTTACGGAAGCCATAACCAGTCAAAATGAAGCTCTCTGTGAGTTCTACGGCTTTGACCGCTTTCAGCCGTCAATGGATTGTTTCGTACCCAAAAAAGGATATCCGAACCTCAATCGGGGCTTTGATGTTTTTTAGCTTTCTTTTTTTACGTCAAGTGAATTTTTACGTTAAAACGGGATCGCTGTGGCTGGTCTTCGATTTACCATCCTTGGAGATTGGTGCACCATGGTACTGTTCCATTTCAAATCCATGCAACCATTTCTAAATGTCGCACGGTGTTGTTTCGGCATTTTGGACGGATGTTGCAACCTGCACCGCAGATGTTGCACCCAACGGATATCGATTCTTCGGACGGCCATAACTGTTGGCACGTTTAGGGTTACGGGAGCCATAACTAGTCAAAACGAAGCTCTCGGTGAGTTCTACGGCTTCGGCTGCTTTTAGCCATCAATGAATTGTTTCATACCCAAAAAGGCTATCCGAACCTCAATTGGGGCTCTGATGTTTTTTAGCCTTCTTTTTTTACGTCAAGTGAATTTTTACGTTAAAACGGGATCACCGTGGCTTGTCTTCGATTTACCATCCCTGGAGAGTGGTGCACCATGGTACTGTTCCATTTCAAATCAATGCACTCATTTCTAAAAGTCGCACGGAGCTGTTTTAGCATTTTGGACGGATGTTGCACCTTGCACCGCAGATGTTGCACCCTGCGGATATCGATTCTTCGAACGGCCATAACTGTTGGCTCGTTTAGAGTTACGGGAGCCATAACCAGTCAAAATGAAGCTCTCGGTGAGTTCTACGGTTTTGACAGCTTTCATCCGTCAATGGATTGTTTCATACCCAAAAAAGGCTATCCGAACCTCAATCGGGGCTCTGAAGTTTTTTTGCCTTCTATTTTTACGTCAAGTGAATTTTTACGTTAAAACGGGATCACTGTGGCTAGTCTTCAATTTACCATCCTTGGAGGGTGGTGCACCATGGTACTGTTCCATTTCAAATCCATGCACCCATTTCTAAAAGTCGCACGGCGCTGTTTCGGCATTTTGGACGGATGTTGCACCTTGCACCGTAGATGTTGCACCTTGCGTATATCGATTCTTCGGACGGCCATAACTGTTGGCTCGTCAAGAGTTACGAGAGCCATAACCAGTTAAAACGAAGCTCTCTATGAGTTCTACAGCTTTGACCGCTTTCAGCCGTCAATGGATTGTTTCATACCCAAAAAAGGCTATCTGAACCTCAATCGAGGCTCTGAAGTTTTTTAGCCTTCTTTTTTTACGTCAAGTAAATTTTTACGTTAAAACATGATCACCGTGGCTGGTCTTCGATTTACCATCTCTCAAGATTGGTGCACCATGGTGCTTTTCCATTTCAAATCCATGCACCCATTTCTAAAAGTCGCACGGCGCTGTTTCGGCATTTTGGACGGATGTTGCACCTTGCACCACAGGTGTTGCACCCTACGGATATCGATTCTTCGGACGGCCATAAATGTGTGCTCGTTTAGGGTTACGGGAGCCATAACCAGTCAAAATGAAGCTCTCGGTGAGTTCTACGGCTTTGACCGCTTTCAGCCGTCAATGGATTGTTTCATACCCAAAAAAGGCTATCCGAACCTCAATCGGGGCTCTGAAGTTTTTTTAGCCTTCTTTTTTTACGTCAAGTGAATTTTTACTTTAAAACGGGATCACCGTGGCTGGTCTTCGATTTACCATCCCTGGAGAGTGGTGCACCATGGTACTGTTCCATTTCAAATCCACGCACCCATTTCTAAAAGTCGCATGGCGCTGTTTTGGCACTTTGGATGGATGTTGCACCTTGGACCTCAGATGTTGCACTCTGCGGATATCGATTCTTCGGATGGTCATATCTGTTGGCTCGTTTAGGGTTACGGGAGCCATAACCAGTCAAAACGAAGCTCTCAGTGAGTTCTACGGTTTTGACAGCTTTCATCCTTCAATGGATTGTTTCATACCCAAAAAAGGCTATCCGAACCTCAATTGGGGCTCTGAAGTTTTTTAGCCTTCTTTTTTTACGCCAAGTGAATTTTTACGTTAAAACGGGATCACAGTGGTTGGTCTTCAATTTACCATCCTTGGAGAGGGGTGCACCTTGGTATTGTTCCATTTCAAATCCATGCACCCATTTCTAAAAGTCGCATGGCGCTGTTTCGGCATTTTTGATGGATGTTGCACCTTGCACCGCAGATGTTGCACCCTGCGGATATCGATTCTTCGGATGGCCATAACTGTTGGGTCATTTAGGGTTACGGGAGCCATAACCAGTCAATACGAAGCTCTCGGTGAGTTCTACGGCTTTGACCTCTTTCAGCCGTCAATGGATTGTTTCATACCCAAAAAAGACTATCTGAACCTCATTCGGGGCTCTGAAGTTTTTTAGCCTTCTTTTTTTACGTCAAGTGAATTTTTACGTTAAAACGGGATCACCGTGGCTGGTCTTCGATTTACCATCCCTAGAGAGTGGTGCACCATGGTACTATTCCATTTCAAATACATGCACCCATTTCTAAAAGTCGCACGGCGCTGTTTCGGCATTTTGGATGGATGTTGCACATTGCACTACAGATGTTGCACCCTGCGGATATCGATTTTTCGGACGGCCATAACTGTTGGCTTGTTTAGAGTTACGGGAGCCATAACCAGTCAAAACGAAGCTCTCGGTGATTTCTACGGCTTTGACCGCTTTCAACCGTCAATGGATTGTTTCATAAACAAAAAAGTCTATCCGAAACTCAATCGGGGCTTTGAAGTTTTTTAGCCTTCTTTTTTTTACGTCAAGTGAATTTTTACGTTAAAACGGGATCACTGTGGCTGGTCTTCGATTTACCATCCTTGGAGATTGGTGCACCTTGGTACTGTTCCATTTCAAATCCATGCACCCATTTCTAAAAGTCGCACGGCGCTGTTTCGGCATTTTGGACGGATGTTGCACCTTGCACCGCAGATGTTGCACCCTACGGATATTTATTCTTTGGACAGCCATAACTGTTGGCTCGTTTATAGTTACGGGAGCTATAACCAGTTAAAACGAAGCTCTCTGTGAGTTCTACGGCTTTGACCGCTTTCAGCCATCAATGGATTGTTTCATACCCAAAAAAGGCTATCTGAACCTCAATCGAGGCTCTGAAGTTTTTTAGCCTTCTTTTTTTACGTCAAGTAAATTTTTACGTTAAAACGGGATCACCGTGGCTAGTCTTCGATTTACCATCTCTCAAGATTGGTGCACCATGGTACTTTTCCATTTCAAATCCATGCACCCATTTCTAAAAGTCACACGGCGCTGTTTCGGCACATTGGACGGATGTTGCACTTTGGACCGCAGATGTTGCACCCTGCGGATATCGATTCTTCGGACGGCCATATCTGTTGGCTCGTTTAGGGTTACGGGAGCCGTAACCAGTCAAAACGAAGCTCTCAGTGAGTTCTATGGTTTTGACAGCTTTCATTCGTCAATGGATTGTTTCATACCCCAAAAAGGCTATCTGAACCTCAATCGGTGCTCTGAAGTTTTTTAGCCTTCTTTTTTTACGTCAAGAGAATTTTTACGTTAAAACAGGATCACTGTGGCTGGTTTCGATTTACCATCCTTGGAGAGTGGTGCACCATGGTACAGATCCATTTCAGATCCATGCACTCATTTCTAAAAGTCGCACGACGCTGTTTCGGAATTTTGGACGAATGTTGCACCTTGCACCGCAGATTTTGCACCCTGCGGATATCTATTATTCAGACGACCATAACGGTTGGCTAGTTTAGAGTTACGGGAGCCATAACCAGTAAAAACGAAGCTCTCTGTGAGTTCTATGGATTTGACCACTTTCAGCCGTCAATGGATTGTTCCATACCCAAAAAAGGCTATCTGAACCTCAATCGAGGCTCTGAAGTTTTTTAGCCTTCTTTTTTTACGTCAAGTAAATTTTTACGTTAAAACGGGATCACCGTGGCTGGTCTTCGATTTACCATCTCTCAAGATTGGTGCACCATGGTAATTTTCCATTTCAAATCCATGCATCCATTTCTAAAAGTCGCACGGCGCTGTTTCGGCATTTTAGACGGATGTTGCACCTTGCACCACAGATGTTGCACCGTACGGATATCGATTCTTCGGACGGCCATAACTGTGTGCTCGTTTAGGGTTACGGGAGCCATAACCAGTCAAAACGAAGCTCTCGGTGAGTTCTACGGCTTTGACCGCTTTCAGCCGTCAATGGATTGTTTCATACCCAAAAAAGGCTATACGAACCTCAATCGGGGCTCTGAAGTTTTTTATCCTTCGTTTTTTCGTCAAGTGAATTTTTACTTTAAAACGGGATCACCGTGGCTGGTTTTCGATTTACCATCCCTGGAGAGTGGTGCACCATGGTATTGTTCTATTTCAAATCCATGCACCCATTTCTAAAAGTCGCACGACGCTGTTTCGGCATTTTGGATGGATGTTGCACCTTGCACCGCAGATGTTGCACCCTACGGATATCGATTCTTCGAAAGGCCATAACTGTTGGCTCATTTAGAGTTACGGGATCCATAACCAGTCAAAACGAAGCTCTCGGTGAGTTCTAAGGCTTTGACAGCTTTCAGCCGTCAATGGATTGTTTCATACCCAAAAAAGGCTATCCGAACCTCAATCGGGGCTCTAAAGTTTTTTTAGCCTTCTTTTTTTACGTCAAGTGAATTTTTACTTTAAAACGGGATCACCGTGGCTGGTCTTCGATTTACCATCCCTGGAGAGTGGTGCACCATGGTATTGTTCCATTTCAAATCCACGCACCCATTTCTAAAAGTCGCACGGCGCTGTTTCGGCACTTTGGACGGATGTTTCACCTTGGACCGCAGATGCTGCACCCTGCGGATATCGATTCTTCGGACGGCCATAACTGTTGGCTTGTTTAGGGTTACGGGAGCCATAACCAGTCAAAACGAAGCTTTCGGTGAGTTCTACGGTTTTGACAGCTTTCAGCCGTCAATGGATTGTTTCATACCCAAAAAGGCTATCCGAACCTCAATCGGGGCTCTGAAGTTTTTTAGCCTTCTTTTTTTACGTCAAGTGAATTTTTACTTTAAAACGGGATCACCGTGGATGGTCTTCGATTTACCATCCTTGGAGAGTGGTGCACCATGGTACTGTTCCATTTCAAATCCATGCACCCATTTCTAAAAGTCGCACGGCGATGTTTCGGCATTTTGGACGGATGTTGCACCTTGCACCGCAAATGTTGCACCCTTCGGATATCGATTCTTCGGACGGCCATAGTTGTTGGCTCGTTTAGAGTTACGGGAGCCATAGCCAGTCAAAACGAAGCTCTCGGTAAGTTCTAAGGCTTTGACTGCTTTCAGCCGTCAATGGATTGATTCATACCAAAAAAAGGCTATCTAAACCTCAATCGGGGCTCTGAAGTTTTTTTAGCCTTCTTTTTTTATGTCAAGTGAATTTTTACTTTAAAACAGGATCACCGTGGCTCGTCTTCGATTTACCATCCCTGGAGAGTGGTGCGCCATGGTACTGTTCCATTTCAAATCCATGCACTCATTTCTAAAAGTCGCCCGGTGCTGTTTCGGCACTTTGGACGGATGTTGCACCCTGTGGATATCGATTATTCAGACGGCCATAACTGTTGACTCGTTTAGGCTTACGGGGGCCATAACCAGTCAAAACGAAGCTCTCGGTGAGTTCTAAGGCTTTGTCTGCTTTCAGCCGTCAATGGATTGTTTCATACCCAAAAAAGGCTATCTGAACCTCAATCGGGGCTATGAAGTTTTTTTAGCCTTCTTTTTTTACGTCAAGGGAATTTTTACTTTAAAACGGGATCACCGTGGCTGGTCTTCGATTTACCATCCCTGGAGAGTGGTGCACCATGGTACTGTTCCATTTCAAATCCATGCACCCATTTCTAAAAGTCGCCCGGCGCTGTTTCGGCACTTTGGACGGATGTTGCACCCTATGGATATCGATTATTCGGACGGCCATAAATGTTGACTCGTTTAGGGTTACGGGGGCCATAACCAGTCAAAACGAAGCTCTCGGTGAGTTCTAAGGCTTTGACTGCTTTCAGCCGTCAATGGATTGTTTCATACCCAAAAAAGGCTATCTGAACCTCAATCGGGGTTCTGAAGTTTTTTTAGCCTTCTTTTTTTACGTCAAGTGAATTTTTACTTTAAAACGGGATCACCGTGGCTGGTCTTCGATTTACCATCCCTGGAGAGTGGTGCACCATGGTATTGTTCCATTTCAAATCCATGCACCCATTTCTAAAAGTCGCCCGGCGCTGTTTCGGCACTTTGGACGGATGTTGCACCCTGTGGATATCGATTATTCGGACGGCCATAACTGCTGACTCGTTTAGGGTTACAGGGGCCATAACCAGTCAAAACGAAGCTCTCGGTGAGTTCTAAGGCTTTGAATGCTTTCAGCCGTCAATGGATTGTTTCATACCCAAATAAGGCTATCCGAACCTTAATCGGGGCTCTGAAGTTTTTTAGCCTTCTTTTTTTACGTCAAGTGAATTTTTACGTTAAAACGAGATCATTGTGGCCGGTCTTCGATTTACCATCCTTGGAGATTGGTGCACCATGGTATTGTTCCATTTCAAATCCATGCACCCATTTCTAAAAGTCGCACGGTGCTGTTTCGGCATTTTGGACGGATGTTGCACCTTGCACCGCAGATGTTGCACCTTGCGGATATCGATTCTTCGGACGGCCATAACTGTTGGCTCCTTTAGGGTTACGGGACCCATAACCAGTCAAAACGAAGCTCTCAGTGAGTTCTACGGCTTCGGCCGCTCTTAGCCGTCAATGGATTGTTTCATACCCAAAAAAGGCTATCCGAGCCTCAATCGGGTCTCTTAAGTTTTTTAGCCTTCTTTTTTTACGTCAAGTGAATTTTTACGTTAAAACGGGATCACCGTGGCTGGTCTTCGATTTACCATCCCTGGAGAGTGGTGCACCATGGTACTGTTCCGTTTCAAATCAATGCACCCATTTCTATAAGTCGCACGACGCTGTTTCAGCATTTTGGACGGATGTGCACCTTGCACCGCAGATGTTGCACCTTGTGGACATCGATTTTTCGGACGGCCATAACTGTTGGCTTGTTTAGAGTTACGGGAGACATAACCAGTCAAAGTGTGTGAAGTGTTGTGCAAAGCTACTGAAATAACAAGTAAATAAAGTAAAACTTGAAATAATACTGGTTGGCGCACGTTAATTCAGGAAGATTCAGAGCTTGTTATTGGATCAAAATTAAGTGTAGTATCAATGCAGATAATATTCAACGGTAAGCAGTTATAACTGGATGAATTTTTGCATTGATGCTTCATTTAAGTCAGTTGATTCACGGCATTTCACTTTTAATTAGATTCATATTATTTTACTTAAGTAAAATATTATTTCTTTGACCTAATCCATCACTCGATGTGGGCAATCGATGATGAGTATATTCGTCCTATTTTTCTGCAAATGTTGTATTTAACAGGTTGATTAGCTTAAAAGTCAATATAATCTGTGAAAGAGTGCAACAAGTTCAAGCAGTTCATTTTAGCAGTTCAAGTTGGAAATTCAATCAGGTTCTGGCATATTCTACAAGTGTTCAAGTCTTATTCATTCTTTAGGTCGTAGGAACGACTTAAGTTAGCTCGAGACTCTTTAGGTCGTCCAGATCATGTCCAAACGACTTAACATAGGTCGGGCTTCCCTAAGTCACTCTGCTCGAGCTATGGAGTTCCCCAGTCATGTTCCTACGAGCTAAAGCTATGCTGCAGTTTAAATTAGGTCGTGTTGATTCTATAAGTCATCCTGCTTTAAGTCGTGTGCTATTCTGGCAAGTTAAATCGTAAGTCATATGAGTCACAGTCCCTTATGTCGTTCAGGAATTGGATGTTAAGTCATTAAGTCGTTCACTAAGTTAAGTCGCATGGTTCTTGTCCAAACTGCTAAGCCCTAGGTCGTTCAGAGCTCCTAAGTCGAGCACTACCTAACTCTCCTTAACCTGCTAACTCCTCTTCATTCAACAACTTGCCTAACTCACTAACCCGTTAACCCGATAACCCGTTAGAATCTCCACAATAAAATCCACCATCTCTCCACACCGCCAGATCATCCAAGGCCGATTCAAATCGACTCAGATCCATCATAAATCCGATGCACTGCTGTGCTCTCACGAATTACAACGACAACATGTCCAATAACGATCAAAAATTGATCGTAACATAACTCGTGGTGAAATGCGGCATGTGAAATCGGATTAGGGTCGGAAAATGGGGGATTCACGATTCGGTGATGGTCGTGGATGGATAATGATCGGATTCACTTACGTAGTGTGATGGTGAAGATGATCGATGACTGGTTAGTTTGAATTCTTCTTCGAGAGCTTGGAAATTCTTCAATGGTGGGTTAGAGTGTTAGAGCAGGTGAAGAGAAGAAGGAGTGACCTAAGCGACTTATATACAGGGGCAGTGGAACTCGAATCGGCATGAACGACCTAGCTCTCTCATAAGTCGCTCACGACTTAGCGACTCAGGATGGCGCGGGTTAAGTGGTATCGAAGCACACGACCTAGCTCCTAGGCGTATACTTCGAGGGGCAAGTGTTAACCCTCTTTTATTCACGACTTAGCGACCTATTTGACTCAACAACTTAATGGAATAAGCGACTTAACTATCCAAGGAATAAGCGACTTAACGATCTATAACAAGGCAACGACCTAAGGACCTAAAGCATAGAGCGACTCAACGACTTAAGGAGCTCCAGCGACCTAGCAACCTAAAGACTCCTGCAACTCAACGGGATAACGACCTAGCAACTCAATGAAGGCAGCGACCTAACGAGTTAAGGAAAGAGCGACCTAACGACCTAGCAAGCTTCAGAGTTAAGCAGCATACGCACTGCCTTTTCCATTAAGTCACCAACGACCTAAACAAGCCGAGATAACTTCTGAACTACACATGCTAAGTCGCTCACATCATATATCTAATCCATGATGGCCCCATTAAGTCGCTAACGACTTATGCTACCTCGGGATGGCTCTTAGGTCGCAACTCCTAGGTCGCTCACGACCTATGACATGGCCGACCTAAGACCAGCTTCTCCTATAAATACCCCGCCTGGTCCACACTAGTGGGGGGAGGATTTTTCTGCAGCGCAAAGACTTTGCTGTTTTCACGACTTGCTCCAACACTTCAAATACAAAAGACACTTAAAAGAACCTTCGGAAAAGATCAAGTTCATTCAACATGAATTCAAAGAGCTATTCTGCATCAAAGTTCTAACAATCTGTCCTAATTGTGTTGTAATTGAAGGATCATTATAAAATTTGTAATCAAATCAGCGATAGAAGAGATTAAGTGGACGTAAACTTGATTTTGAGCCGAACTACTATAAAAATTGTTGTCTCTTTTACTGTTTTCTGCTATTTTCTGCTTGCTTTTAGTTCCCGTACCAACGGGTGGTGCTTTCGCTATATCACAAATCACACCGGGGTGTTAGCGTACATTTTTAGCATTAACATTTATGGTGCTTTCACTGAGAACTGAACTTAGGGGTGCTCTCATCATTGCTTCACAAAGATTTGTGGAAAGACTCTCCCTAAGAACCAAAAGTCTATCTGAAATTATGGCTCCTGGAAAGAAAAGTAAATCTACTAGATCTAGAGTTGCTCATGACAACACCGCCACTTCTCCCGTGTCAAATCAAGCGGCTCCTAGTGTTGGAGTCACAAGGGCGGAATTGGATGCTGTAGTGTCTGGGTTGTATCGACAAATGGAAGCCTAGAACACTTTATTGTTAGACAAGTTGAATGCTTTGCTTGGAGCTAACCAGCCACTAGAAATTAATAAAGAAACCTTTACGGAGGATGTTCATGATTCCCAAGGGAAAAATATTCCTCAGAGGGCAGCTGACACCGCCGAAGGGGAACCTCCCCAAGCTGGAGGTTAAATGCCGTATCCAACTCTTCATGAACGTTTGTCCAGGCAAACTTCCGAAAAAGTAGCTGACGTCTGTCCCGCGGGGCCTCTAAACGATGAGGAGTACCTCTCGGGAATGATTCGACAAATTATGAAGGACAGCATGCAAAGGAAGGAAGATGAAAGTGACGGGGGGTTCGCTCCAAGCAAAACTCCTTTTACTGAAAGAATTCTGAAGGCTGAATTTCCAAAGAAGTTTGTTCCCCCCACTATTCCAGCTTATCGAGGGACAAGCGATCCTAACCAGATCTTATACAAGTATGATTGGCATATGACAGGTGCCAGAGCAACGGACGAGATCAAGTGCAGATACTTTCCTGTGTACTTAGAGGGAGTGGCCCTGCTTTGGTTCACGAAGCTGCCAGTTCGATCTGTGGATCAGTTCTCCGATCTAACTCGGAAATTCAAAGATCAGTTCAGGTTATATGCTTCGAAGGCCAAGGACATAATGTCACTATCCAGCCTCGAACAAAGCCCTGAAGAGTCTATCAAATCTTTCTTAAACCGCTTCAATATTGCCTTGGCCGAAGTTGATAATGCAGAGCCTCGGATGATTCTCACTTACTTGATGCGAGCTATTGACAAATCAAGTGAATTCAGAAAATGGCTAAAGATGAAAGAGCCAAATTCACTTGAGAAGTTCTACAAGAAGGCCGATGAATTCATGCGCTTAGAAAGCCGTCATGTGCCAACAAAAGTAGACGTGGCTGAAGTTAAGAATAACAATGTTGCGTCTAACAAAAAGGAATCTGGTGGCCAGAAGAGGGAGAATGACGGTGGGAAAGAGCGGAAAGATGTGAAGAAAACTCGCCACTTCAAACCTTCAGATTTTATTCCCTTAACTGATATTGCAGAAAATATCTTTTTCGCAACCAAGGATGTTGTCGAATACCCCAAACCACCTGAGATGAAGCCTAGGAAAAATGCTGTGCATAATGGGAGATTCTGTCAATTCCACAATCAACCTGGCCACGACACTAATGAATGTCGCCATTTAAAGAGTTTGATTGAAGAGCCGTTGAGACAGAATAAACTACAACAATATGTGAAAAGAAACAAAAGTGACCCAACCTCATCTACTCAGGGGCAACAAGTTCCTGCTCATCAATCTAAATCAGGTGAGAGGACTACAGCGCAGGAATCTGAAAGGCATGTCATTAATGTTATCACAGGGGGTCCTCACCCAACGGGCAGAAGTTGGGGTGAGATGGAAAGATATGCTCACGCTTTGAGATATGCCCCGGCGGAAGAAAATGTTTTTGTCTTGGAAGATGCTGCACCTTTAAAACAGCAAAGAACTTTTAACGATGACATCATATTCCGGGCTAGAGACTCTGTTGGAGTTGAGGCTCCCACCATGGATCCTTTGGTAATATCTGCAGGCATCAGATCAGCCATTGTAAGAAGGGTGCTTGTTGACTGCGGCGCCTCTTGCAATATCCTCTTTAGAAAGACATTTGATCAGATGAAAATTCCCATGGCTGATGTCCAAGCTTCCTCACAGAAAATTGTTGGGTTTACTGGAGAACCAAAACAGCCTATTGGGACTATTGACTTATTTGTAGAACTCGGAGAAGGGGAAAAGAAGGTGGTCCAAAAGCAAACTTTTGTGATTGTTGATGAATTCTCCGCTTACAATGCCTTCTTGGGTCGACGAACTCTTACCACATTCTAGGCCATTCTCAATCCATGGTGCCTGACTATGAAGTTCCCTACTGATAATGGTGTCGGTGTTGTGAAAGGGGGCCAAAATGCCGGACGAGAATGCTATTTCATAGAGTTACGGGAAAGAAAGAAAAGAGAAATGGGTAAGGGTGCGGCAGCTCCGCTCCGCATCAAAGAGCTCACCTTGTAGCAATTACGGGGTGGACCCTGCACTGGTGAGCATAGTGGTGCACATAAAGAGATTGATCCCAGAAAAACCAGTGCAGGGGAGAGTAGAGTGGTGCCGGTGGAAGTGACGGTGCTAATACCTGTTGACCTAAAAGATCCAAACAAGGTGCTGAATGTGGGTTCACAACTCGGTATGACGATTCAGAATATACTGATATCATTTTTGAAAGCAAACCTGGATGTATTCGCTTGGAGTCATGCCGACATGTATGGAATATCTCCAGAAATCGCAGTGCATGCTTTGAATATTGATCCAAAATTCACACCCGTAAAGCAGAAAAGAAGAACCCAGAGTCCTGAAAGGTCGACAACATTAAAAAAAGAAGTAGATCGACTCATGGAAAATGGCTTCATCAGAGAATCCACTTATCCAAATTGGGTTTCTAATCCGGTGTTGGTTAAAAAAGCAAATGGGAAGTGGAGAGTCTGCATCGACTTTTCAGACTTGAACAAAGCATGCCCCAAAGACTGTTTTTCGTTGCCCAGAATTGATCAGTTGGTGGATGGAACAGCCGGGCATGAATTATTGTCTTTTATGGATGCTTACTCAGGATACAATCAAATCATGATGCATGAGCCAGATCAGGAGGACACGAGCTTCATCACTGATGTTGGTCTTTACTGCTATAAAGTCATGCCCTTCGGACTAAAGAACGCGAGGGCAACTTATCAAAGACTTGTTAATGCCATGTTCAAACCCCAAATTGGGAAGACTATGGAGGTATATGTTGATGATATGTTGGTGAAATCGAAAAAGGCAGTAGACCACATGGATCATTTGGCAGAAATGTTCGCAGTCCTCCAAAAGTATGGGATGAAGCTAAATCCTCTGAAATGTTCATTCGGAGTAGAGTCCGGAAGATTCTTGGGTTTCATTGTGAGTGATAGGGGCATCGAAGCTAATCCTGCTCAGATTATTGCTTTAAGAGAAGTCAAAGCCCCTAGAACAAAGAAGGAATTGCAAAGCCTCAACGGGTAAGTCGCTGCTTTGAGTCGATTTATTTACTGGGTCACTGATAAATGCATTCCCTTCTTTGACGCTCTGAAAAAAGGAAAGAAAAACTTTGAATGGACTCCTAAATGTCAGAAAGCTTTTGATGAACTGATTCTTCACATGGAAATGCCTCCAATACTTTCTTAGCCCAGCAATGGTGAAGATCTCTTCATATACTTAGCGGTTTCATCTCATGCTCTTAGTGCAGCATTGGTACGGGAAGACGCAAAAGTTTAGTGCCCGGTTTATTACATCAGCAAAAGATTCACTAAGGCAGAGATGAATTATTCAAAGCTGGAAAAGCTCGCCTATTGTCTATTAATTGCGTCTAGAAAGTTGAGGCCATATTTCCAGGCTCATCCTATTAAAGTCCTCACTGATCAACCTCTAAAGCAAGTCCTATTTCGCCCTGAAACTTCGGGTCATCTTCTGAAGTGGAATATTGAACTCGGCTAATACAATATCACCTACCATCCCCAAAGAGCAATCAATAGAAAAGCTTTAGTAGATTTCATTGCAGAATACATAGATAAAGGTGGTAGTGAGGAAGAGGTGACTGATGACATCCCGATCCGATGGAAATTGTATGTTGACGGTGCAAGAAATGACTATTGTTCCGGAGCTGGGGTTGTGCTTGAAACCCCCGAAGGGCGGTCATTGTGTTATGCATTGAGATTAGAATTTCCTTCGACAAATAATGAAGCCGAATATGAAGCTCTTATTGCCGGCTTGAAGATTGCTAAAGAACTGAACATCAAAGTATTGCAGATCTTCGGTGATTCCCAGCTTATTGTATGCCAAGTCAAGAAAGAGTTTCAAACTGAAGGAGGAAATCTGCCTGCTTACATGTCAAAGGCCTAGGAGCTTCTCGATGATTTTGATCATTATACAATAAGCCATATACCCCGGGAAGAGAACATGAAGGCAGATTCTCTCGCAAAATATTCAAGCTCTGGCGAAGCTCAATTATTAGGATTGATCGCTGTGGAAGTCTTGACAGCTCCAAGTACTGATGAGATGGATATTGACTAGATTATGGCTGTATCTCAAGAGCAGGAGTCATGGATGACCCCGATCAAGGAATATCTACTCAACGGCTCCCTGCCAGAAAACTCAAAAGAGCGCCAAAAGCTGTTAAGAAAAGCCCCGAGATATGTAAGTCAAGACGGCCATTTGTACAGACGAGGATTCTCGATGCCATTACTCCGATGTGTAACCAAGGAAGAGGCTAAGACAATTTTAGCTGAGGTGCACGGAGGAGAGTGTGGGGATCATTTAGGTGGCCAAACTCTTGCAAAGAAAATTCTCCGCTATGGGTATTTTTGGCCAGATATTAATCAAGATGCTGGTAGCTACTCCCGAAAGTGTGACAGATGCCAGAGATTTGCAAAAATCCCAAGAGCACCTTCCACTGAGCTAACACAAATGGTCAGTCCATGGCCATTCACAATTTGGGGGAGATCTTTATAAAGTGGATGTAGGCCCAATTCTTGGCTGAACCACTATAAATCTTATGTTTTCTACTACTATAAAATGCCTGTCTCATTTCGATGTGCGAATATCTTAAATATGTTGCTAAAATGTCGATTTAATATTACAGGCTATCAAAGCAAAGCTTACCTATTCAACACATCGCAAGGCCAAGCGATTCCTACAAATCACTCAACAAACAAATGTTAAGCCACGAGAATTCTAGATTCAATTCCTACATAAGAAGTGCTTCTCACAAACAGTTGGTGATTCCACCAAAGGGGCACCTTCCCAAAGTGAAGGTTCCAGGCCACTGCTAACTGATTGCGATCGTTTGTGCAAACAGACATCTAGTTAAGTAGCTTGCGCCTGCCCCGTGGATTCACTTAACAATGAAGTACACTTCTCTGGAAGTATCAAACAACCTACAAAAGAAAGGAACATGTACTTAGAGGTGATAATGAGTAATCGCTGAGGGACAGATGGTGAAAAGACATGGGCAAGCAGACCAAAACATCCAAAATGGAATCTTGTCTCTCAACAAAAAAGTTGGTAGGACCATCGAAGGGGCACCTTCCCAAAGTGAAGGTTCCAGGCCCTTGCTAGTTAATTGTGATCGTTTGTGCAAAAAAACATCCAGTTAAGTAGTCTGCGTCTGCCCCGTGGACCCACTTAAATGTGAGATGCAACCTTTCAGGCAAACAAAACAAATAAAGCCCTCTTCGGAGGCACACTTCAAAGCCCTCTTCGGAGGCACACTTCAAAGCCCTTCGGAGGCACACTTCTACTCTCAAGGGAAGATCAATTTCGCCAAAATGAGAACATTCTTCCCCAAAAAAGTTGAAGTGCCAAATAAAGCCCTCTTCGGAGGCACACTTCTACAAGTTGAAGTGCCAAAGAAAGCCCTCTTCGGAGGCACACTTCACCAAGTTGAAGTGCCAAATAAAACCCTCTTCGGAGGCACACTTCTATAAGTTGAAGTGCCAAAGAAAGCCCTCTTCGGAGGCACACTTCACCAAGTTGAAGTGCCAAAGAAAGCCCTCTTCGGAGGCACACTTCACCAAGTTGAAGTGCCAAATAAAGCCCTCTTCGGAGGTACACTTCTACAAGTTGAAGTGCCAAAGAAAGCCCTCTTCGGCGGTACACTTCACCAAGTTGAAGTGCCGAAGAAAGCCCTCTTTGGAGGCACACTTCACCAAGTTGAAGTGCCAAAGAAATCCCTCTTCGGAGGCACACTTCACCAAGTTGAAGTGCCAAAGAAAGCCCTCTTCGGAGGCACACTTCACCAAGTTGAAGTGCCAAAGAAAGCCCTCTTCGGAGGCACACTTCTACAAGTTGAAGTGCCAAATAAATCCCTCTAACGAGGCACGCCCAAAAAAAAAGAAGAAATGTTATCTCTTGAAAAAAAAAATCGTTGATAGAATCACCGAAGGGGCACCTTCTCAAAAAGAAGGTTCTAGGCCGCAGCTAACTGCTCGCGATCGTTTGTGCAAACCAAATATCCGATAAAGCAGCTGACGCCTGTCCCGTGGGACCACTTAGCGATGAGAAATAAATTTCTGGCAAACAAATCAAAGCCCTCTTCGGAGGTCTGCTTCACCGCGTAAGGAATCCTCTTCAAAAATAAAAGTGACCATCTCCGAAAGTTGAAGTGTAAAAAAAAACTTCTCTGATACAAGGCACACTCTACTAGAGCAGAATAATATTTCCTTAAAATGGAAAAATTATTCTCCAGAGTAAGAGTACAAGTCTTTTCAAAATGGAGAAGATTGCAATAAGCCGTGGTATGGGGGCAATATAGCTACATTAATAAAAGCAACGCTCAAGCAGCATACCACGAGCTCACTGCAGTATCATACGAAGAAAATAAGGAATAAATGCATTCACAAACATAGACAAAAGATTGTACAAGTAAAAAGAATCTTTCTATTCCATACTATAAAGGATTTGTATACATGTGCAGGTCTCAAAAAGCGGGGGCCGGTACCCGCACAATCTCCGGTCGGTACAAATTTTTAGATACAAGCAAAAAAGTAGAACAAGAAGGATAAAACCAGACTCATTTCTTCTTCTTCCCGCCACCTTTGGAGCCCTCGCCTGGCCTAATGGTTAACTTCTTGAGTCGGCTTGAACTCTTCGGAGAAGAAGGAGAAAGAGGTGCAATTGGGTCCTCTTCCGCTTTCTCATTGCTAGCAGAAGTGCGTTTCTTTTTCTTCAAAATTACACGTTTTCCCCTCTTCTTTGAAGAAGGTTCACTGCCCAGAGTGATAAGATCGATCAGCTTTGTATCATTGGTAGTAAATTTCTCCGGGGTCCTCTCACCCTCCTCCAGTTCTTCAGCTTTCTGATCTTGTGAAGCGGCCGGGTCGTCTAAGCCTTGAAGAGCTCCTATCTGTTCTTCTTGCGACCCCGGTTGAGAAGCAGAAGGAGTAACTTGAAGAGGTGGAGGGGCAATAGCTGGAGGAGGCGAAGCCTGTACAACACTTGTTGTTTTCACTGCAGAAGAAGAAAAGTTAAACATCAGTATTCCTCGTAAAGGGAGGAGATAGTGGCACGTCGAGGCTTAAGTAATAAGCAAGAAGTTCATCAAGCTCATGTGAAGCAAACGAGTAGTCCACTTGAGCTTTATCACGTCAATTTCAAAATCTTGGGCTTCGGTGCCTTCTTGGGCCTTGTCTTTGGCATGAGCAGTTTTAGTTTCGGCTTTGGCAGGAGGTGGAGAGTGAGAACTAGAGCCAATAATATCGATATCGACCGAAGCCGAAGGACGAGTTGGGTCGGCCAAAGGTTCCTTCCCTAGATGTTCTCCTTCCACCGCTTCGGCTCGTTCCTTAGCAAGTTGTTCCTTCCCTCTGGCAAGGGAAGCACGACCCTCATCATCCAAATAATGAGCCTCAAAATCCTCCTCAGTGTAGCCAGCATCTCTAAGCACTTCAACTGCTGCCTCACACACTTCAGCCAGGGTAACCTCATACTTTGGGCCTAAAAATGAAAGACTGCCACGCCCCAAGACGTTGAGAACATAAAACTCGAATAGAGTGGAGCTAATGTTGGCCTTAGTCACCTCATGCGAGTGTTCAACTGCTGCCTTTCCAGCGATGGCCTCGTCATGCTCTTTTTCAGCCTTAGAAAGCTGGGCCTTTAACATTGTAATCTCCAAATCTTGAGAGCTAGTCTTTTCCCGCAGCTGAGCAGCATCTTTGCGGTAAATTTCTACGATTTTCCGCTCCGCCTCAAGTTTAGCCTCAGCATCTCGTTGAGTAGCGTGGGCGTCTCTTACTTGCTTTTGAAGAACCTCTTCCTTTTGAGTATAAGAAGTGGAAGAGGTGGCAAGATCATCTTTAAATTTCTTGACTTCAGCCTCAAGCTCCTCGTTATAGGCGGTGATGCTCTTCATCTCCGTATCATGCTGATCAAGAACTTTTTGCCACTCAGACTTATCGTTTTCCATGGTCAGCATAGCCTCAAGATTTTCACGATTTACTCTTTAAAGCTCATCAACTAGTTTATGCCATCCAGACATTCTTTCAATATCAAGCTTGAGGGCATCAAGATTTCTTAGCATGGCCTGTTTATCAATTGGAACCAAGTCCAGATCGAAACGTACTCCTTTCAAACACCAATGCGGAAATCGTCTTTGGAGTACAGACGGAGGCTTCTCAACTTGATAAGGAGTCCTATTGATGATTGATTGAATTTCAGCTCTTTTAAGGGCAGGAGAGCTAGAAGGGATGTCTAAAGAGATAGAAGCAGCGGGCACTTGAGAAATTTCAGATGTAAACTTTTCGCTGAGCTTGGCTCGCTTGCTTGGATCTTCAGCTATATGACTCTTCCCCTTATCATCATGAGACTTTCTTTTATGGGAGTCATCATCCCTTTGGTAAGAGTCATGACGGTCGTCTCTTCTTCCATACCGCTCCTCATAAGCCTGCCTTTCACGAGCTTTCCTAGCTACTCTTTCCTCATCAGTCTCCCTAAGGGCAGGAAGATAGCGCCTGGGATCATAAGAATCATGCCTCGCATGGCATTGAAAGTCATCGTAATATGAGCCGCTGCGTCCCATGGAAGAACCTGAAAGTGAAAAAGAGACAAATTTAGAAATCTCCGAAATAAAGAAGCTAAGTGCGCATAATTGCCAAAAATCCTAAGTGTGTGTGTGGCGTGCGAACTACGCGTGTCAAGCTACAAACCACTCTTTGGCTTAGGAGTGATGTCGGCTTTTGCAGCAGGAGTCAACTCCTGGGTTGATGGAATTGATCGTAGGACGGATGTCGCTTCGATCGCGGGAGAAGCAAGTTTAGGAGTGGTGGTGTCATCTTTAAAGAGCTCCTGGGAAGTCACCATGAGATCGCTCAGTCCTCCAAAAATATCATCACCATCATGCCTAACGGAACTTTCTTTCTCAGCTCCCTCATCAGCTTCTCTAGCAGCCTTCCCAGAATGTTGAGGAAATTCCTCTTCTTCAATAACTGGGGGAAGTTTAGATTTGCCAGATAACCCCACACCGTCAACGGAACTAGAGCATTTCACTAATGAAGTCTCTATAATAGATTCCTTCGGTGCGAATTCCTCTACGGAGACTGGGGCATTTGATGCTTCTGCTTGAGAGCTGGGGGCATCAAAGGACTGAATGGATCGAGAAGAGTGCAAGAGTCCGAATTGATGCAAAAATTCGCTCTTTTGTAGAAACTTAATACTTCTCTCGTTGATAGCTACGGAACTCAATCTCTCGAAAGTTGATTTGTGAGCAGAATCTTTAGAGGGAGGAGGAAGTGCTGCAAAAGTAAAGAATGAAGTTAGCACTTGACGACTCGAATTTTGAAAGGCTTAGAAATGAAGCAAACAGAGATAGGTAGTCTTACTTCCTATTCTCCAGATACCGTAGAATTCTGAGGGGCAACGGACAAAGAAAAAATGGTTTAAAAACTCGTGAGCACTCTCAGGCAGATCCGTAATTAGTTTGCGGTTCCTTGTGCTCCTTACAAGAGTGATGGAAGGGTGATCTTTGTTCCTCCCAAATGAACACAAGTAGCAAATCTCCTCGAAGTTCGGGAGGCGGTTAAGCGTCCACCTAAATAATACGCACAACCCCATCAAAATGGCATAGCCATTAGGGTGCAACTGGAATGGAGAAATAGTTAGTCGAAGGAGGAGTGTTCTAAGAAAATCGTTGAAGGGGGGAATAGCTCCATTCAGACACATTTGACGATTGACTGCAACGAAGCCAGGTGGTGGCCTATCGGCAGTGTCATTTACCCCTGGGAGCAGAGCATCTTCCGCTTCAGCAATGCCGAATTGAATACATAGCTGGTTGAAGGTCTGTTGGTTCAATGAAGTTGGAACTCTTTCCGGAGGATTCTCCAAAGGGTCAGTGGTTGGGAAAACTTCATCGATCCGATCTACTATCTCTTCTTGTACTTGTTGAGAATCCATTCTACACAAGGAACTGGATATTCAAATGTGAATGTGCACGTTTCCTAAAAGCGTGTGAAGTGTTGTGCAAAGTACTGAAATAACAAGTAAATAAAGTAAAACTTGAAATAATACTGGTTGGCGCACGTTAATTCAGGAAGATTTAGAGCTTGTTATTGGATCAAAATTAAGTGTAGTATCAATGCAGATAATATTCAACGATAAGCAGTTATAACTGGATGAATTTTTGCATTGATGCTTCATTTAAGTCAGTTGATTCACGGCATTTCACTTTTAATTAGATTCATATTATTTTACTTAAGTAAAATATTATTTCTTTGACCTAATCCATCACTCGATGTGGGAAATCGATGATGAATATATTCATCCTATTTTTCTGCAAATGTTGTATTTAACAGGTTGATTAGCTTAAAACTAAATATAATCTGTGAAAGAGTGCAACAAGTTCAAGCAGTTCATTTTAGCAGTTCAAGTTGGAAATTCAATCATGTTCTGGCAAATTCTACAAGTGTTCAAGTCCTGTTCATTCCTTAGGTCGTAGGAACGACTTAAGTTAGCTCGAGACTCTTTAGGTCGTCCAGATCATGTCCAAACGACTTAACATAGGTCGGGCTTCCCTAAGTCACTCTGCTCGAGCTATGGAGTTCCCCAGTCATGTTCTTACGAGTTAAAGCTATGCTGCAGTTTAAATTAGGTCGTGCTGATTCTCTAAGTCATCCTGCTTTAAGTCGTGTGCTATTCTAGCAAGTTAAATCGTAAGTCATATGAGTCACAGTCCCTTATGTCGTTCAGGAATTGGATGTTAAGTCATTAAGTCGTTCACTAAGTTAAGTCGCGTGGTTCTTGTCCAAACTGCTAAGCCCTAGGTCGTTCAGAGCTCCTAAGTCGAGCACTACCTAACTCTCCTTAACCCGCTAACTCCTCTTCATTCAACAACTTGCCTAACTCACTAACCCAATAACCCGTTAGCATCTCCACAATAAAATCCACCATCTCTCCACACCGCCAGATCATCCAAGGCCGATTCAAATCGACTCAGATCCATCATAAATCCAATGCACTGCTGTGCTCTCACGAATTACAGCGACAACATGTCCAATAACGATCAAAAATTGATCGTAACATAACTCGTGGTGAAATGCGGCATGTGAAATCGGATTAGGGTCGGAAAATGGGGGATTCACGATTCGGTGATGGTCGTGGATGGATAATGATCGGATTCACTTACGTAGTGTGATGGTGAAGATGATCGATGACTGGTTAGTTTGAATTCTTCTTCGAGAGCTTGGAAATTCTTCAATGGCGGGTTAGAGTGTTAGAGCAGGTGAAGAGAAGAAGGAGTGACCTAAGCGACTTATATACAGGGGCAGTGGAACTCGAATCGGCACGAACGACCTAGCTCTCTCATAAGTCGCTCACGACTTAGCAACTCAGGATGGCGCGGGTTAAGTGGTATCGAAGCACACCACCTAGCTCCTAGGCGTATACTTCGAGGGGCAAGTTTTAACCCTCTTTTATTCACGACATAGCGACCTATTTGACTCAACGACTTAAGGGAATAAGCGACTTAACTATCCAAGGAATAAGCGACTTAACGATCTATAACAAGGCAACGACCTAAGGACCTACAACACAGAGCGACTCAACGACTTAAGGAGCTCCAGCGACCTAGCGAACTAAAGACTCCTGCAACTCAACGGGATAACGACCTAGCAACTCAATGAAGGCAACGACCTAACGAGTTAAGGAAAGAGCGACCTAACGACCTAGCAAGCTTCAGAGTTAAGCAGCATACACACTGCCTCTTCCATTAAGTCACCAACGACCTAAACAAGCCGAGATAACTTCTGAACTACACATGCTAAGTCGCTCACATCATATATCTAATCCATGATGGCCCCATTAAGTCGCTAACGACTTATGCTACCTCGGGATGGCTCTTAGGTCGCAACTCCTAGGTCGCTCACGACCTATGACATGGCCGACCTAAGACCAGCTTCTCCTATAAATACCCCGCCTGGTCCGCACTAGTGGGGGGAGGATTTTTCTGGAGCGCAAAGACTTTGCTGTTTTCACGACTTGCTCCAACACTTCAAATACAAAAGACACTTAAAAGAACCTTCGGAAAAGATCAAGTTCATTCAACATGAATTCAAAGAGCTGTTCTGCATCAAAGTTCTAACAATCTGTCCTAATTGTGTTTTAATTGAAGGAACATTGTAAAATCTGTAATCAAATCAGTGATAGAAGAGATCAAGTGGACGTAGGCTTGATTTTGAGCCGAACCACTATAAAAATTGTTGTCTCTTTTACTGTTTTCTGCTATTTTCTGCTTACTTTTAGTTCCCGTACCAACGGGTGGTGCTTTCGCTATATCACAAATCACACCGGGGTGTTAGCGTACATTTTAAGCGTTAATAGCCATCAATGGATTGTTTCATACCCAAAAAAGGCTATCCGAACCTCAATCGGGACTCTGAAGTTTTTTTAGCCTTCTTTTTTTACGTCAAGTGAATTTTTTCTTTAAAACGGGATCACCGTTGCTGGTCTTCGATTTACCATCCCCGGAGAGTGGTGCACCATGGTACTGTTCCATTTCAAATCCATGCATCCATTTCTAAAAGTCGAACGGCGCTGTTTCGGCACTTTGGACGGATGTTGCACCTTGGACCGCAAATGTTGCACCCTGCGGATATCGATTCTTCGGAAGGCCATAACTGTTGGCTCGTTTAGGGTTACGGGAGCCATAACCAGTCAAAACGAAGCTCTAGTGAGTTCTACGGTTTTGACAGCTTTTAGCCGTCAATGGATTGTTTCATACCCAAAAAAGGCTATCCGAGCCTCAATCGGGGCTCTAAAGTTTTTTAGCCTTCTTTTTTTACGTCAAGTGAATTTTTACATTAAAACGGGATCACTGTGGCTGGTCTTCGATTTACCATCCTTGGAGAGTGATGCACCATGGTACTGTTCCATTTCAAATCCATGCACCCATTTCTAAAAGTCGCACGGCGCTGTTTCGGCATTTTTGACGGATGTTTCACCTTGCACCGCAGATGTTGCACCCTGCGGATGTCGATTCTTCGGACGGCCATAACCGTTGGCTCGTTTAGAGTTATGGGAGTCGTAACCAGTCAAAACGAAGCTCTCTGTGAGTTCTACGGCTTTGACCGCTTTCAGCCGTCAATGGATTGTTTCATACCCAAAAAAGGCTATCTGAACCTCAATCGAGGCACTGAAGTTTTTTAGCCTTCTTTTTTTACGTCAAGTAAATTTTTACGTTAAAACGAGATCACCGTGGCTGGTCTTCGATTTACCATCTCTCGAGATTGGTGCACCATCGTACTTTTCCATTTCAAATCCATGCACCCATTTCTAAAAGTCGCACGGCGCTGTTTCTTCATTTTAACCGGATGTTGCACCTTGCACCACAGATGTTGCACCGTACGGATATCGATTCTTCGGACGACCATAAATGTGTGCTCGTTTAGGGTTACGGGAGCCATAACCAGTCAAAACAAAGCTCTCGGTGAGTTCTACGGCTTTGACCGCTTTTAGCCAACAATGGATTGTTTCATACCCAAAAAAGGTTATACGAACCTCAATCGGGGATCTGAAGTTTTTTAGCCTTCTTTTTTTCGTCAAGTGAATTTTTACTTTAAAACGGGTTCACCGTGGCTGGTTTTCGATTTACCATCCCTGGAGAGTGGTGCACCATGTTACTGTTCCATTTCAAATCCATGCACCTATTACTAAAAGTCGCACGGCGCTGTTTCGGCATTTTGGACGGAAGTTGCACCTTGCACCGCAGATGTTGCACCCTGCGGATATCGATTCTTCGGACGACCATAATTGTTGGCTCGTTTAGGGTTACGGGAGCCATAACCAGTCAAAATGAAGCTCTCGGTGAGTTCTACGGTTTTGACCACTTTCAGCCATCAATGGATTGTTTCATACCCAAAAAATGCTATGCGAACCTCAATCGGTGCTCCGAAGTTTTTTGTCTTCTTTTTTTACGTCAAGTGAATTTTTACGTTAAAACGTGATCACCATGGCTAGTCTTCGATTTACCATCCCTGGAGAGTGGTGCACCATGGTACTGTTCCATTTCAAATCAATGCACCCATTTCTAAAAGTCGCACGGCGCTGTTTCAGCATTTTGGACGGATGTAGCACCTTGCGGATATCGATTCTTCGGACGGCCACAACTGTTGGCTCGTTTAGAGTTATGGGAGCCATAACCAGTCAAAACGAAGCTCTCTGTGATTTCTATGGCTTTGACCGCTTTCAGCCGTCAGTGGATTGTTTCATACCCAAAAAAGGCTATCTGAACCTCAATCGAGGCTCTGAAGTTTTTTAGCCTTCTTTTTTTACGTCAAGTAAACTTTTACGTTAAAACGGGATCTGCGTGGCTGGTCTTCGATTTACCATCTCTCGAGATTGGTGCACCATGGTACTTTTCCATTTCAAATCCATGCACCCATTTCGAAAAGTCGCACGACGCTGTTTCGGCATTTTAACCAGATGTTGCACATTGCACCACAGATGTTGCACCGTACAGATATCGATTCTTTGGACGACCATAAATGTGTGCTCGTTTAGGATTACGGGAGCCATAACCAGTCAAAACGAAGCTCTCAGTGAGTTCTAAGGCTTTGACCGCTTTCAGCCAACAATGGATTCTTTCATACCAAAAAAAGGCTATCCGAACCTCAATCGGGGCTCTGTAGTTTTTTAGCCTTCTTTTTTCGTCAAGTGAATTTTTACTTTAAAACGGGATCACCGTGGCTGGTTTTCGATTTTCCATCCCTGGAGAGTGGTGCACCATGGTACTGTTCCATTTCAAATCCATGCACCTATTTCTAAAAGTCGCACGGCGCTGTTTCGGCATGTTTGACGGAAGTTGCACCTTTCACCGCAGATGTTGCACTCTGCGGATATCGATTCTTCGAACGGCCATAACTGTTGGCTCGTTTAGGGTTACGGGAGCCATAACCAGTCAAAACGAAGCTCTCGGTGAGTTCTACGGCTTTGACCGCTTTCAGCCATCAATGGATTGTTTCATACCCAAAAAATGCTATACGAACCTTAATCGGGACTCTGAAGTTTTTTGCCTTCTTTTTTTACATCAAGTGAATTTTTACATTAAAACGGGATCACCGTGGCTGGTCTACGATTTACCATCCCAGGAGAGTGGTGCACCATGGTACTGTTCCATTTCAAATCAATGCACCCATTTCTAAAAGTCGCACGGCGCTGTTTCAGCATTTTGAACGGATGTTGCACCTTGAACCGCAGATGTTGCACCCTACGAATATCGATTCTTCGGACGGCCATAACTGTTAGCACGTTTAGAGTTACGGGAGCCATAACCAGTCAAAACGAAGCTCTCGGTAAGAACTACAGTTTTGACAGCTTTCAGCCGTCAATGGATTGTTTCATACCCAAAAAAGGCTATCCGAGCCTCAATCGGGGCTCTGAAGTTTTCTAACCTTCTTTTTTTACGTCAAGTGAATTTTTACGTTAAAACGGGATAACTGTGGCTGGTCTTCGATTTACCATCCTTGAAGAGTGATGCACCATGGTACTGTTCCATTTCAAATCCATGCACCCATTTCTAAAAGTCGCACGGCGCTGTTTTGGCATTTTGGACGGATGTTGCAACTTGCACCGCAGATGTTGCACCCTGCAGATATCGATTCTTCGGACGGCCATAACTGTTGGCTCGTTTAGAGTTACGGGAGCCATAACCAGTCAAAACGAAGCTCTCTGTGTGTTCTACGGCTTTGACCGCTTTCAGCCGTCAATGGTTTGTTTCATACCCAAAAAGGCTATCTGAACCTCAATCGAGGCTCTGAAGTTTTTTAGCCTTCCTTTTTTACGTCAAGTAAATTTTTACGTTAAAACGGGATCACCGTGGCTGGTCTTCGATTTACCATCTCTCGAGATTGGTGCACCATGGTACTTTTCCATTTCAAATCCATGCACCCATTTTTAAAAGTCGCACGACGATGTTTCGGCATTTTAACCGGATGTTGCACCTTGCACCACAGATGTTGCACCATACTGATATCGATTCTTCGAACGGCCATTAATGTGTGCTCGTTTAGGGTTACGGGAGACATAACCAGTCAAAATGAAGCTCTCGGTGAGTTCTAAGGCTTTGACTACTTTCAGCCGTCAATGGATTGTTTCATACTCAAAAAAGGCTATCCGAACCTCAATTAGGGCTCTGAAGTTTTTTAGCCTTCCGTTTTTCGTCAAGTGAATTTTTACTTTAAAACGGGATCACCGTGGCTGGTTTTCGATTTACCATCCCTGGAGAGTGGTGCACCATGGTACTGTTCCATTACAAATACATGCACCTATTTCTAAAAGTCGCACGGCGCTGTTTCGGCATTTTGGACGGATGTTGCACCTTGCACCGCATATGTTGCACCCTGCGGATATCGATTCTTCAGACGGCCATAACTGTTGGCTCGTTTAGGGTTATGGGAGCCATAACCAGTCAAAATGAAGCTCTCGGTGAGTTCTACGGCTTTGACCACTTTCAGCCATCAATGATTGTTTCATACCCAAAAATGCTATCCGAACCTCAATCGGGGCTCTGAAGTTTTTTATCCCTCTTTTTTTACGTCAAGTGAATTTTTACGTTAAAACGGGATCACCGTGGCTAGTCTTCGATTTACCATCCCTGGAGAGTGGTGCACCATGGTACTGTTCCATTTCAAATCAATGCACCCATTTCTAAAAGTCGCACGGCGCTGTTTCAGCATTTTGGACGGATGTTGCACCTTGCACCACAGATGTTGCACCCTGCGGATATCGATTCTTCGGACTTCCATAACTGTTGGCTCGTTTAGAGTTACGGGAGCTATAAAAAGTCAAAACGAAGCTCTCAGTGAGTTCTACGGCTTTGATCGCTTTCAGCCGTCAATGGATTGATTCATACCCAAAAAATGCTATCTGAACCTCAATCGGGGATCTGAAGCCTTTTAGCCTTCTTTTTTAACGTCAAGTGAATTTTTACGTTAAAACGGGATCACCGTGGCTGGTCTTCGTTTTACCATCCCTGGAGAGTGGTGCACCATGGTACTGTTCCATTTCAAATCAATGCACCCATTTCTAAAAGTCGCACGGCGCTGTTTCAGAATTTTGGACGGATGTTGCACCTTGCACCGCAGATGTTGCACCCTACGGATATCGATTCTTCGGACGGCCATAACTGTTGGCTCGTTTAGAGTTACGGGAGCCATAACCAGTCAAAACGAAGCTCTCGGTGAGTTTTACGGCTTTGACCGCTTTCAGCCGTCAATGGATTGTTTCATACCGAAAAAAGGCTATCTGAACCTCAATCGGGGCTCTGAAGTTTTTTAGCCTTCTTCTTTTACGTCAAGTGAATTTTTACGTTAAAACGGGATCACCGTGGCTGGTCTTCGATTTACCATCCCTCGAGAGTGGTGCACCATGGTACTGTTCCATTTCAAATCAATGCATCCATTTCTAAAAGTCGCATAGCGCGGTTTAGGCACTTTGGACGGATGTTGCACCTTGGACCGCAGATGTTGCACCCTGCGGATATCGATTCTTCGGACACCCATAACTGTTGGTTCGTTTAGGGTTACGGGAACCAGAACCAGTCAAAATGAAGCTCTCGGTGAGTTCTAAGGCTTTGACTGCTTTCAGCCGTCAATGGATTGTTTCATACCCAAAAAAGGCTATCCGAACCTCAATTGGGGCTCTGAAGTTTTTCAGCCTTCTTTTTTTACGTCAAGTGAATTTTTACGTTAAAACGGGATCACTTGGGTTGGTCTTCGATTTACCATCCTTGGAGATTGGTGCACCATGGTATCGTTCCATTTCAAATCCATGCACCCATTTCTAAAAGTCGCACGGCGCTGTTTCGGCATTTTGGATGGATGTTGCACCTAGCACCGTAGATGTTGCACCCTGTGGATATCGATTCTTCGGACGACCATAACTGTTGGCTTGTTTAGGGTTACGGGAGCCATAACCAGTCAAAACGAAGCTCTCGGTGAGTTCTACGTCTTTGACCGCTTTCAGCTGTTAATGGATTGTTTTATACCCAAAAAAGGCTATCCGAACCTCAATCGGGGCTCTAAAGTTTTTTAGCCTTCTTTTTTTACGTCAAGTGAATTTTTACGTTAAAACGGGATCACCGTGGCTGGTCTTCGATTTACCATCCCTGGAGAGTGGTGCACCATGGTACTGTTCCATTTCAAATCAATGCACCTATTTCTAAAAGTCGCACGGCGCTGTTTCAGCATTTTGGACGGATGTTGCACCTTGCACCGCAGATGTTGCACCTTGCGGATATCGATTCTTCAGATGGCCATAACTGTTGGCTCGTATAGAGTTACGGGAGCCATAACTAGTCAAAACGAAGCTCTCGGTGAGTTCTACGGCTTTGACCACTTTCAGCCGTCAATGGATTGTTTCATACCCAAAAAAGGCTATCCAAACCTCAATCGGGGCTCTGAAGTTTTTTAGCCTTCTTTTTTTACATCAAGTGAATTTTTACGTTAAAATGGGATCACCGTGGCTGGTCTTCGATTTACCATCCCTCGAGAGTGGTGCAGCATGGTACTGTTCCATTTCAAAACCATGCACCAATTTCTAAATGTCGCACGATGCTGTTTTGGCATTTTGGACGGATGTTGCACCTTGCATCGCAGATGTTGCAACCTACAGATATCGATTCTTCGGACTGCCATAACTGTTTGCTCGTTTAGAGTTACGGGAGTCATAACCAGTCAAAACGAAGCTCTCGGTGTATTCTATGGTTTGACTGCTTTCAGCCGTCAATGGATTGTTTCATACCTAAAAACCGAACCTCAATTGGGGCTCTGAAGTTTTTTTAGCCTTCTTTTTTTACGTCAAGTGAATTTTTACTTTAAAACGGGATCACCGTGGCTAGTCTTCGATTTACCATCCTGTGAAAGTGGTGTACCATGGTACTGTTCCATTTCAAATCCATGCACCCATTTCTAAAAGTCGCACGGCGCTGTTTCGGCACTTTGGACGGATGTTGCACCTTGGACCGCAGATGTTGCACCCTGCGGATATCGATTCTTCGGACGGCCATAACTGTTGGCTCGTTTAGGTTTACGAGAGCCATAACCAGTCAAAACGAAGCTCTCGATGAGTTCTACGGTTTTGATCGCTTTCAGCCGTCAATGGATTGTTTCATACCCAAAAAAGGCTATCCTAACCTCAATCGGGACTCTGAAGTTTTTTAGCCTTCTTTTTTTACGTCAAGTGAATTTTTACGTTAAAACGGGATCACCGTGGCTGGTTTTCAATTTACCATCCTTAGAGAATGGTACACCACGGTACTGTTCCATTTCAAATCCATGCACCCATTTCTAAAAGTCGCACGGCGCTGTTTCGGCATTTTGGACGGATTTTGCACCTTGCACCGCAGATGTTGCACCCTACGGATATCGATTCTTCGGACGGCCATAACAGTTGGCTCGTTTAGAGTTACGGGAGCCATAACCAGTCAAAACGAAGCTCTTGGTGAGTTTTACGGCTTTGACTGCTTTCAGCCGTCAATGGATTGTTTCAAACCGAAAAAAGGCTATCCGAACCTCAATCGGGGCTCTGAAGTTTTTTAGCCTTCTTTTTTTACGACAAGTGAATTTTTACGTTAAAACGGGATCATCGTGGCTGGTCTTCGATTTACCATCTCTCGAGATTGGTGCATCATGGTACTGTTCCATTTCAAAACCATGCACCCATTTCTAAAAGTCGCACGGCGCTGTTTCGGCATTTTGGACGGATGTTGCACCTTGCACCACAGATGTTGCACCGTACAGATATCGATACTTCGGACGGCCATAACTGTATGCTCGTTTAGGGTTACGGGAGCCATAACCAGTCAAAACGAAGATCTCGGTGAGTTCTACGACTTTGACTGCTTTCAGCCAACAATGGATTGTTTCATACCCAAAAAAGGCTATCCGATCCTCAAACGGGGCTCTGAAGTTTTTAGCCTTCTTTTTTTCGTCAAGTGAATTTTTACTTTAAAACGGGATCACCGTGGCTGGTTTTCGATATACTATCCCTGGAGAGTGGTGCACCATGGTACTGTTCCATTTCAAATTCATGCACCCATTTCTAAAAGTCACACGGCGCTGTTTCGGCATTTTGGACGGAAGTTGCACCTTGCCCCGTAGATGTTGCACCCTACGGATATCGATTCTTCGGACGACCATAACTGTTGGCTCGTTTAAGGTTACGGGAGCCATAACCAGTCAAAATGAAGTTCTCGATGAGTTTTAGGGCTTTGATCGCTTTTAGCCATCGATGGATTGTTTCATACCAAAAAACTGCTATCCGAACCTCAATCGGGGATCTGATGTTTTTTAGCCTTCTTTTTTTACGTCAAGTGAATTTTTACGTTAAAACGGGATCACCGTGGCTGGTCTTCGATTTACCATCCCTGGAGAGTGGTGCACCATGGTACTGTTCCATTTCAAATCAATGCATCCATTTCTAAAAGTCGCATGACGCTATTTCAGCATTTTGAACGGATGTTGCACCTTGCACCGCATATGTTGCACCCTACGGATATCGATTCTTCGGACCGCCATAACTGTTGGCTCGTTTCGAGTTACGGGAGCCATAACCAGTCAAAACGTAGCACTCGGTGAGTTCTACGGCTTTGACCGCTTTCAGCCGTCAATGGATTGTTTCATACCGAAAAAAGGCTATCCGAACCTCAATCGGGGCTCTGAAGTTTTTTAGCCTTCTTTTTTTACGTCAAGTGAATTTTTACGTTAAAACGGGATCACCATGCCTGGTCTTCGATTTACCATACCTCGAGAGTGGTGCACCATGGTACTGTTCCATTTCAAAACCATGCACCCATTTCTAAAAGTCGCACGGCGCTGTTTCGGTATTTTGGACGGATGTTGCAACTTGCACCGCAGATGTTGCACCCTGTGGATATTGATTCTTCGGACGGCAATAACTATTGGCTCGTTTAGAGTTACGGGAGCCATAACCAGTCAAAACGAAGCTCTCGGTGAGTTCTAAGGTTTTGACTGCTTTCAGTCGTCAATGGATTGTTTCATACCCAAAAAAGGCTATTTGAAACTCAATCGGGGCTTTGAAGTTTTTTTAGCCTTCTTTTTTTACGTCAAGTGAATTTTTACTTTAAAACGAGATCACCATGGCTGGTCTTCGATTTACCATCCCTGGAGAGTGGTGCACCATGGTACTGTTCCATTTCAAATCTGTGCACCCATTTCTAAAAGTCGCACGGCGCTGTTTAGGCACTTTGGACGGATGTTGCACCCTGTGGATATCGATTCTTCGGACGGGCATAATTGTTGGCTCGTTTAGGGTTACAGGAGCCATAACCAGTCAAAACGAAGCTCTTGGTGAGTTCTTAGGCTCTGACTGCTTTCAGTCGTCAATGGATTGTTTCATACCCAAAAAACGCTATCCAAACCTCAATCGGGGCTCTGAAGTTTTTTAGCCTTCTTTTTTTACGTCAAGTGAATTTTTACGTTAAAACGGGATCACCATGGCTGGTCTTCGATTTACCATAGGAGATTGGTGCACCATGATACTGTTCCATTTCAAATTAATGCACCCATTTTTAAAAGTCGCACGGCGCTGTTTCGGCATTTTGGACGGAAGTTGCACCTTTCACCGCAGATGTTGCACCCTACGGATATCGATTCTTCGGACGACCATAACTGTTGGCTCGTTTAGGGTTACGGGAGCCATAACCAGTCAAAACGAAGCTCTCGGTGAGTTCTACGGCTTTGATCGCTTTCAGTCATCAATGGATTGTTTCATACCCAAAAAATGCTATCCGAACCTCAATCGGAGATCTGAAGTTTTTAAGCCTTCTTTTTTAACGTTAAGTGATTTTTGCGTTAAAACGGGATCACCGTGGCTGGTCTTCGTTTTACCATCCCTGGAGAGTGGTGCACCATGGTACTGTTCCATTTCAAATCAATGCACCCATTTCTAAAAGTCGCACGGCGCTGTTTCAGCATTTTGGACGGATGTTGCACCTTGCACCGCAGATGTTGCACCCTACGGATATCGATTCTTCGGACGGCCATAACTGTTGGCTCATTTAGAGTTACGGGAGCCATAACCAGTCAAAACGAAGCTCTTGGTGAGTTTTACGGCTTTGACCGCTTTCAGCCGTCAATGGATTGTTTCATACCGAAAAAAGGCTATCTGAACCTCAATCGGGGCTCTGAAGTTTTTTAGCCTTCTTTTTTTACGTCAAGTGAATTTTTACATTAAAACGGGATCATCGTGGCTGGTCTTCGATTTACCATCCCTCGAGAGTGGTGCACCATGGTACTGTTCCATTTCAAAACCATGCACCCATTTCTAAAAGTCGCACGGCGCTGTTTCGGTATTTTGGATGGATGTTGCAACTTGCACCGCAGATGTTGCACCCTGCGGATATCGATTCTTCGGACGGCCATAACTGTTGGCTCGTTTTGAGTTACGGGAGCCATAACCAGTCAAAACGAAGCTCTCGGTGAGTTCTAAGGCTTTGACTACTTTCAGCCGTCAATGGATTGTTTTATACCCAAAAATGGCTATTTGAAACTTAATAGGGGCTCTGAAGTTTTTTTAGCCTTCTTTTTTTATGTCAAGTGAAATTTTACTTTAAAACGAGATCACCGTGGCTGGTCTTCGATTTAACATCCCTGGGGAGTGGTGCACCATGGTACTGTTCCATTTTCAAATCCATGCACCCATTTCTAAAAGTCGCACGGCGTTGTTTAGGAACTTTGGACGGATGTTGCACCTTGGACCGTAGATGTTGCACCCTGTGGATATCGATTCTTCGGACGGCCATAATTGTTGGCTCGTTTAGGGTTACGGGAGCCATAACCAGTCAAAACGAAGCTCTTGGTGAGTTCTTAGGCTTTGACTGCTTTCAGCCGTCAATGGATTGTTTCATACCCAAAAAAGGCTATCTGAACCTCAATCGGGGCTTTGAAAGTTTTTTAGCCTTCTTTTTTTACGTCAAGTGAATTTTTACGTTAAAACGGGATCACCGTGGCTGGTCTTCGATTTACCATCCCTGGAGAGTGGTGCACCAAGGTACTGTTCCATTTCAAATCCATGCACCCATCTCTAAAAGTCGCACGACGCTGTTTCGGCACTTTGGACGGATGTTGCACCTTGCACCGTAGATGTTGCACCCTACGGATATCGATTCTTCGGACGACCATAACTGTTGGCTCGTTTAGGGTTACGGGAGCCATAACCAGTCAAAACAAAGCGCTCGGTGAGTTCTACGGCTTTGACCGCTTTCAGCCGTCAATGGATTGTTTCATACCCAAAATGGCAATCCGAACCTCAATCGGGGCTTTGAAAGTTTTTTAGCCTTCTTTTTTTACGTCAAGTGAATTTTTACTTTAAAACGGGATCACCGTGGCTGGTCTTCGATTTACCATCCCTCGAGAGTGGTGAACCATGGTACTGTTCCATTTCAAATCCATGCACCCATTTCTAAAAGTCGCACGGCGCTGTTTCGGCATTTTGGACGGATGTTGCACCTTGCACCGCAGATGTTGCACCCTGCGGATATCGATTCTTCGGACGGCCATAACTGTTGGCTCGTTTAGAGTTACGGGAGCCATAACCAGTCAAAACGAAGCTCTCAGTGAGTTCTACGGCTTTGACCGCTTTCAGCCGTCAATGGATTGTTTCATACCCAAACAAGGCTATCCGAACCTCAATCGGGGCTCTGAAGTTTCTTAGCCTTCTTTTTTTACGTCAAGTGAATTTTTACGTTAAAACGGGATCACCGTGGCTGGTCTTCGATTTACCATCCCTCGAGAGTGGTGCACCATGGTACTGTTCCATTTCAAAACCATGCACCCATTTCTAAAAGTCGCACGGCGCTGTTTCAGCATTTTGGACGGATGTTGCACCTTGCACCGCAGATGTTGCACCCTGCGGATATCGATTCTTCGGACGGCCATAACTGTTGGCTCGTTTTGAGTTACGGGAGCCATAACTAGTCAAAACGAAGCTCTCGGTGAGTTCTAAGGATTTGAATTCTTTCAGCCGTCAATGGATTGTTTCATACCCAAAAAAGGCTATCCGAACCTCAATCGGGGCTCCAAAGTTTTTTCAGCCTTCTTTTTTTACGTCAAGTGAATTTTTACTTTAAAACGGGATCACCGTGGCTGGTCTTCGATTTACCATCCCTGGAGAGTGGTGCACCATGGTACTGTTCCATTTCAAATCCATGCAACCATTTCTAAAAGTCGCACGGCGCTGTTTAGGCACTTTGGACGGATGTTTAACCTTGGACCGCAGATCTTGCACCCTGCGGATATCGATTCTTCGGACGACCATAACTGTTGGTTCGTTTAGGGTTACGGGAGCCATTACCAGTCAAAACGAAGCTCTCGGTGAGTTCTAAGGCTTTGACTACTTTCAGCCATCAATGGATTGTTTCATACCCAAAAAAGGCTATCCGAACCTCAATCGGGGCTCTGAAGTTTTTTAGCCTTCTTTTTTTACATCAAATGAATTTTTACGTTAAAACGGGATCACTTTGGCCGGTCTTCGATTTACCATCCTTGGAGATTGGTGCACCATGGTACTATTCAATTTCAAATCCATGCACCCATTTCTAAAAGTCGCACGGCGCTGTTTCGGCATTTTGGACAGATGTTGCACCTTGCAGCGCAGATGCTGCACCCTGCGGATATCGATTCTTCGGACGGCCATAACTGTTGGCTCATTTAGGGTTACGGGAGCCATAACCAGTCAAAACGAAGATCTCAGTGTGTTCTATGGCTTTGACTGCTTTCAGCCGTCAATGGATTGTTTCATACCCAAAAAAGGCTATCAAAACCTCAATCGGGGCTCTGAAGTTTTTTAGCCTTCTTTTTTTACGTCAAGTGAATTTTTTTTTTTTTGAATTCAGGTTCAAACTTACTATTACTATAATCAAAGTATGTACAAAGTCATAATACAACCAAAACAAGGCAAAACCACCTCTCAAACAAAAGCATTACAGGCCAAAACTAAACGAAACAAAAACTACCAGCCCAAAGCTCACAAAACAGAAACCAAGTACCAGAAGCTTGGAGACAAATCTCAAAGCAAATAAGGCAAACCGACACTTCGAACCACTTCATTTACTTCCTATCTCTTCTCGGAGAAAATAAAAAGAAAAACAATGGCGGCGAGCGAGAAAAGAATTCTCGACTGCTTCCAGATCGTAGCTTCTTCCTAAGGAACCGAGGAGATGAACATCAGCAACAAATCAGAAGACAACAGCCAACAAAATCATCGGTCCAACCAGAATGGAAACAGGCAGGTATTAGATCTGACAGAACTATCTAAGAAATTCAAAGCTTCGTACTAAACTTCTTTCATGACCAGGTCAAGAATACGAAGAGCTCGGGACAGCCTGCAAATTGCTAGGATCGTCTACAACTTCCAGATCTAAGATGCAACCAACACTTCCTCAAGAAGATCAGATAAGAAATTAGCGAGATAAGTCTCTATTAACCAAAAAGATTCTTCTTTTCGCTTTAAAATAGTTAATTCTATGAATCTTCTTCCAGATAATTCAAAGAATCGATACTGAGATTCTCAAGTCACAAGCTAAATATTCTTAAGAGTCCAGGATGAAACTGCAAGCACTCGGATCAACCTGCAAATCTGCATACTTAAAACTAATTCAATATTTATTGTTATTTGTAAAATTTAATGTAATTAAGTGAGAGGAGGAGAGAAACATTGTAAAATAATACAGGTACATGAAAACCTGGAGCCACGGATCATTGAGACAAGAGGAGGCAGGGATAATACTTATGATAAAGCAGAAAATCCCCAATTCAGCGTTGGGAGGTATATCCCCATTTCAATGCTATAGTTTCATTCAAGTCAGTGATGTTCTTGAAATGTTTAGATTTAGCCATTCTAATATTCATAGTCTGGAAAATATTAAGACAAATCTGCGACCTATTCATAAATCGATTCTGAAAATCCTGTCATTCCTTTCTTTCCAAATGTGCCAAACACATACAGAAAGAGATAGTTGAAACAAGTCTGAATAGAGACTTTTTGAGCTTGATAGAGAAACAATTTGTTGTAAATCATCCTTCAAAGAAAAGGAAAAAACACTTTTCGGCGATTTGAAAATTTTCTTACATCTCCACAGCCAAACATTTTCTGTAAAATTACATTGAAAAAATAGGTGGTCTATATTTTCAATGTGATTATTACAAAAGACGCAGTTTAGGTCCACGACTATCTTTTTCTGTAGTGATCTTTCTTTTGTCAAAAGATAATCATCAATGGCTTTGAAAAGGCATATCGCCATCTTAGGAACGTGAATATTGTTCCAGACCAAAGTCGCCCAGTCCTTAATTTCATAACTAGATCGAACCGATTTCCAAACTTTTTTAAACTGATACATACCATCCTTAGTACACTTCCAAGACCATAAATCCCTTTCTCTGTTCTTGTGAATCTTGACACCTTCAATTTCTGCATGAATTAGGAATAAAAAACTATACGAACCCCACTTCCACTTGCCATTACTGAAGATCTTACTGAGAGGCAAATTTTCCGTACCAGTTCTGAAAGCGGTGTCTCTCCCTATACGTTCCATTATAGAACTTCCATTTAACCATGGATCAAACGAAAGAGAAGTAGTTTTACCATCTGCAATGTTAAGATAAAGGCAATTTAAAGCTTCGTGTCTGTTTTTTAAAATAAATTTCCACACTCCCGAATCGTCCGATCGCTGATCAATTTCCCAAAAACTTTTAAGACCAATATATTTACAATGTATTAGTTCCACCCAAATGCCTTCTAAATTGATTACTTTCCATATTAGTTTGATATATAGAGCTTTGTTCATCTCTTCTAGATTTCTCAATCCCATTCCTCCTTCTTCTTTTTGCCTACACAAAACCTCCCAAGGAATCTTGCTGCTACGACTTTTCCAAAGAAAATTCAGAATCAAATGTTTAATTTTTTGAAATGTAGAAACTGGGAGGCAAAAACATTGCATCCAGAATTGAATGATGGGGTAAATGGTAGATTTAATAAGTTCTAGTTTCCCAGCAAAGCTCAACATTCTTGTTTCCCATCTATCGATCTTAACCTTGATCTTCTCAATTAAAGAGGAACAATCCTTATCCCTTAGGTTAGCACTAGACAAAGGGATACCCAGATACCTTATAGGGAGATCCGATTGCTGTATATTGAGGATCGTACTAATATCGTTACAACAATCCACCCCTTTCCCAAAGAAAACGTTAGACTTCTCATAACTTAGCTCCAAGCCAGTAACCTTCTTCATGATCTTAAAAACATCACTAATAGCAATAGCATTTTGAGCATTGGCTTTAGTAAAAACAATAATGTCGTCAGCGTAAATAAGGTGAGTCAGTTTATTGTCAAAGTCTGTAATTGGAGAAATAAGACCAGCCCTGACTTTTTCATCCGTCAGTAGAGTAAAAAATTCCATAACCAAGGTAAACAGTATAGGGGAAAGCAGGTCTCCTTGTCTAAGCCCGTTAGAACTCTTGAAATAACCGTGCGCTTCTCCATTAGTAATAATAGAAAACATAGGAGTCTTAATTAAATTTTCGATAATTCTCACCCATTTATCTGGGAAACCCAAGCTTATTAGCATATGTATGACAAAAGATCGATTTATTGAGTCATATGCTTTCTTTAAATCGACTTTAATACACATATATTTATTGTCCTTTCTACCAAGTCCTCTGATAATTTCATGAGCGAACAAAATACCGTCCCCTATTGATCTACCATTAATAAAAGCCGTTTGATTCGGGGACACCAACTTATCTAAAAGAACACCCAGTCTGTTACACAGGATTTTGGTGAAAACCTTATATAGGGTATTACAACAGGCAATGGGTCTAAAATCTTGGATACACGTGGAATGGTCTTTTTTTGGAATCAAGTGTATGAACGTATGGTTCCACTCATTGATAATAAGACCCTTTTGAAAAATATCATTCAATGCTTTGAAAATTAAGTCTTTCGACAGATTCCAGTGAGTTTTAAAAAACAGCGAGTTAAAACCGTCCGGACCTGGAGAGGTAGAATCTTTAATATCCCATAAAGCAAATCTAATTTCTTCCAAAGATATACCATCGTTCAAAAAGTTAGCTCCGTAATCAGAAATAATCGATTTACAGATAACCTCAGGGATCTGATCACATAATGGAAGGTTAAAAATTCGTTTGTAGAAATCAATAGCCGATTCTACAAACTTATCTTCCGAAATCACCTTCCCATCGACACCAATGTTAGCCATCCGCTTTCTACTTCTTTTACTAGACATTTTAGCGTAGAAAAAAGAAGAAGCCTCATCACCCATCATCAACCATTCGCATTTAGCCTTTTATTTTGTATCCAGAAATTCTTTCTTGAGTGCTATTTCCAGGTTTATCTTGGCATTTTGAAATTCCATAGCTACAACAGGATCATTAGATTTTTCCAAAAGTTTCCGAAGTCTTGAACAATTCTCTCTCTGCACAATCACCTCTTGTTTGGTATCACGAGATTTAGCACTCCAACTCTTAAGCTCTCTCTTGATATTTTTAAGAATACTAATGATTTGAAACAAAGGTCTATCTATATGATTAGAAACCTAATGTTTCTCAATCAGAGGAAAGTATAGATCACATAAATGCCAATGGTTCATGTATCTGAAAGGTCTATTCTTGATCCTTGGCTTAGTAGAAAGCGAGACTAGGACTGCATTATGATCGCTCATAGAAGGAGGCAAATATTCAGCCGATAAGTCTGTAAATAAGTTGATCCAGTCTAGGTTTGCAAAAACCCTGTCAATTTTAGAAAATATGTTACGACTCGGACCAGACCACCAAGAGAATTCGTAACCTTTAATATTAATCTCATTAAGACCGGTAAGATTATACATTACATCTAGTTCAAACAGGTTATCTAAATTAACTGGGTTACCTCCCTTTCTATCTGAGGGACTGCGAATACAATTAAAGTCCCCAAGAACAAGCCATGGCCTATAAATATTGATAGCATCCTCCTGTAAGTTCTTCCATAATCTATTTCTTAATGCAACAAAATTATGAGCGTAGACGAAGGTGAGATTGCATTTGAATTTCGAGGAATTAATCAATTCAATGGAAATGTGTTGATCACTCATGCTAATATAATTAAAATCCCAAGATTCTCCATCAATGAGGACCATAATCCTGCACTTAAAATAACAAGAGACATTACGAATAATTTTCTATCTGACATCCAATGTTTTTTCCAACTTCAAAATATCTGGCAACAACGTCTTATTTTCCAAAATACCGAAACAACTAATTTTATACTTATCAATAAGCTTTCTCACTTCTCCCATTCTGTTGGAGTTATGAAACCCTCTTACATTCCAACAAGCTATAGACATTATAAAACATTGTTATTGCGGGTCCTCAACGACCTACTACTGGAGGATTCCCCTTTGTCTTCCGTAAGAATACCTAGCATCTGAACCCACTTGGGATTCTTACGAACAAGCTTATCCTTCTGAATGTTCTCAAACTCTATACCTTGAAGATTAGGATTAGGGAGCTCCACAGGGGCCTCCTGAATTGGGTCTACATTATCATAAGTATTTTGTTCCTCTACCCTCTCTGCCGATCCTGAATCCTGGTCCAGAATATTCTGCACCTGTAAATCAATACAAGTTTCAGTACCTCGTCTACAATTAACATTATTAATTATACAATCATCAATAAATATATCATTAGAAAATAAAGTTTTAGGAACTGAAGGAGACTCCGATGATGACGAAGGGCGTTTGAGAATAATTTCGTAGGGCGAAGGTGACTACGAAGGAGAAGAACTCGGATCTCTGGCTTCCGTGGTAGTTGGAGACACAGGAAAGAGTCGCTCAAAGGTTCCTTGATCAGGAGGAACTTCCGACCTGGCTAGTGGGGCAGTGTAGCAATCTTCACTGACTCCTACCTCGATACGAGTGGAAGGTTCTGACTCTGGAACTTCTGAAGTTGCCCCCTCACCGCGCTCTTCTGAGGATGCAGCTCCTTCTAAGACCTGGATCGAGGGAGTAACTTCTAATTGGTTTTGTTCAGAGAGAGACTTTCCACTAACTTCTGTCTCCGATCCATTAAAAGCTATCTGTTGGCTATCCCGAGACCCTTCCTTAGGTAGGCATTCAACAATTAAATTTTGGTTATCTTTAAAAACTACTGACTGTAAAGTTTCAGTCAAAACCTCCCCATTAGAAACGATCTCCACAGGATTCTTACTGATTTCATTCGTATATTCATTGGGGCATCCACCATTCAACTGCTTTTCTAGGTCAATTGAATTCTCATTTCCGCCCTCCTCCCTTACAACTTCCAAACTACCATCCAAACTCTGTACCACAGGGCTATCCTTATCGGAGTTAGAATCTTGAGACAGTTTGGGAACCCAAGACTTGGTCATTGGGCATTCATCAGTTACATGTCCAAAACACACGCACTTACCACAAATGGGAGGTGGGTTCTCGTATTCCACTTCCTGAGTAAATCTCCTCCCATTGTCATCCATGCCTTCTATAATGTTGGGCATAACATAAGTAGCATTAACCTCAACCAGGACTCTGGCATAGGCTAATCTAGATTTATTTTTCGTGGCCTCATCCATCTTAATTGGAATTCCAATGGTACTTGTTAAAGCACTAATAGCCTTATTACCCCATAGTTTAAAACTTAAACCCGAAAGTCTGACCCACATAGGCAAGGATGTAAGTAGATCTCTATCTGTTCTCATGTCTGGAGACAATCTCTTCATAATGATCAAGTTCCGGTCCATGAACCAAGGACCTGATTTCAAAATCTTATTGCAATCCTCCTCAGAGCCAAATCTTACTACAAAAAATCCGTTACTCCTTGAATGAACAGAAAATGTTTTCTTTGTAGCCCAAACCCTATTGGCATACCCCTCAAAAGTTCTCAGCCATGGTTTATACCCTACCACATATAGTAATATGCATAACTCCCAGCCTCCCTCCGCTTCTTTGATAGCATCAGAGGAAAGGGAACCAATCCTTTTACCATCCGCTACTTTGGGCTCAATAAACTCAAGATCTAGATTACCTAGATCTCCTACCGCTCCTGCTTTCACTGCCTCACTGTACGAAAACTTTTTAGCATTTTCTGAGACAGTGAATTTGATTTTCGGGTTGCTACCAGTCAGCAAAACTTTCTGCTTCGTTGATTTCAAAATTCGCCCTACAGGGTTCGCCTGCACCTTCTTCCCCTTGTTCCGATCTGGAAAAGGTCCAGATCTGCTCGGTCGTTGCCCTCCCTGGTTGAGTCTTTGTTCAGGACCCACAGACGCTGGAGCCTTGCCCCTTTTCCTTCTCACCTCCTCCCATCCTTCATCATCTCGCAAAGATCCCATGGTTTTTTGACGTCCAGTTTGAGGAGATAGAAGTGAAGACAGAGAAAAGAGAAAAATCAGAGGAAAAACAGGAAAATTTGGAAGAATCGAAAGAAAAGAAAGGAGAAAAGGGAAGAAACCCTAATCTCCAGATCTAGATCTGGAAGCCATTATCGAAAACCTTCAATTTCAATTTAACTTCATTAAATCACGTCAAGTGAATTTTTACGTTAAAACGGGATCACCGTGGCTGTTCTTCGATTTACCATCCCTGGAGAGTGGTGCACCATGGTACTGTTCCATTTCAAATCAATGCACCCATTTCTAAAAGTCACACGGCGCAGTTTCAGCATTTTGGACGGATGTTGCACCGCAGATGTTGCACCCTGCGGATATCGATTCTTCGGACTGCCATAATTGTTGGCTCGTTTAGAGTTACGGGAGCCATAACCAGTCAAAACGAAGCTCTCGGTGAGTTCTACGGCTTTGACCTCTTTCAGCAGTCAATTGATTTTTTCATACCCAAAAAGGCTATCCGAACCTCAATCGGGGCTCTGAAGTTTTTTAGCCTTCTTTTTTTACGTCATGTGAATTTTTACGTTAAAACGGGATCACCGTGGCTGGTCTTCGATTTACCATCCCTCGAGAGTGGTGCACCATGGTACTGTTCCATTTCAAAACCATGCACCTATTTCTAAAAGTCACACGGCGCTGTTTTGGCATTTTGGACGGATGTTGCACCTTGCACCGCAGATGTTGCACCCTGCGGATATCAATTCTTCGGACGGCCATAACTGTTGGCTCGTTTAGTGTTACGGGAGCCATAACCAGTCAAAACGAAGCTCTCGGTGAGTTCTATGGCTTTGACTGCTTTCAGCCGTCAATGGATTGTTTCATACCTAAAAAAGGCTATCTGAAACTCAATCGGGGCTCTGAAGTTTTTTTAGCCTTTTTTTTTTACGTCAAGTGAATTTTTACTTTAAAACGAGATCACCATGGCTGGTCTTCGATTTACCATCCCTGGAGAGTGGTGCACCGTGGTACTGTTCCATTTCAAATCCATGCACCAATTTCTAAAAGTCGCATGGCGCTGTTTAGGCACTTTGGACGAATGTTGCACCTTGGACTGCAGATGTTGCACCCTATGGATATCTATTCTTCGGACGACCATAACTGTTGGCTTGTTTAGGGTTACGGAAGCCATAACCAGTCAAAACGAAGCTCTCGGTGAGTTCTAAGGCTTTGACTACTTTCAGCCGTCAATGGATTGTTTCATACCCAAAAAAGGCTATCCAAACCTCAATCGGGGCTCTGAAGTTTTTTAGCCTACTTTTTTTACGTCAAGTGAATTTTTACGTTAAAACGGGACCACCGTGGCTGGTCTTCGATTTACCATCCTAGAAGAATGGTGCACCATGATACTGTTCCATTTCAAATCCATGCACCCATTTTTAAAAGTCACACGACGCTGTTTCGGCATTTTGGACGGATGTTGCACCTTGCACCGCAGATGTTGCACCCTACGGATATCGATTCTTCGGACGACCATAACTGTTGGCTCGTTTAGGGTTACGAGAGCCATAACCAGTCAAAACGAAGCTCTCGGTGAGTTCTATGGCTTTGACCACTTTCAGCCGTCAATGGATTGTTTCATACCAAAAAAAGGCTATCCGAACCTCAATCGGGGCTTTGAAGTTTTTTAGCCTTCTTTTTTTACGTCAAGTGAATTTTTAAGTTAAAATGGGATCACCGTGGCTGGTCTTCGATTTACCATCCTTGGAGAGTGGTGCACCATGGTACTGTTCCATTTCAAATCAATGCACCCATTTCTAAAAGTCGCACAGAGTTGTTTCAGCATTTTGGACGGATGTTGCACCTTGCACCGCAGATGTTGCACCCTGCGGATATCGATTCTTCGGACGGCCATAACTGTTGGCTCGTTTAGATTTACGGGAGCCATAACCAGTCAAAACGAAGCTCTCGGTGAGTTCTATCGCTTTGACCGCTTTCAGCCGTCAATGGATTGTTTCATACCCAAAAATGGCTATCCGAACCTCAATCGGGGCTCTGAAGTTTCTTAGCCTTCTTTTTTTACATCAAGTGAATTTTTACGTTAAAACGGGATAACCGTGGCTGGTCTTCGATTTACCATCCCTTGAGAGTGGTGCACCATGGTACTGTTCTATTTCAAAACCATGCACCCATTTCTAAAAGTCGCACGGCGCTGTTTTGGCATTTTGGACGGATGTTGCACCTTGCACCGCAAATGTTGCACCCTGCGGATATCGACTCTTCGGACGGCCATAACTGTTGGCTCGTTTAGAGTTACGAGTGCCATGACCAGTAAGAACGAAGCTCTCGGTGATTTCTAAGGCTTTAACTGCTTTCAGCCGTCAATGGATTGTTTCATACCCAAAAAAGGCTATCCGAACCTCAATCGGGGCTCTGTAGTGTTTTAGCCTTCTTTTTTTACGTCAAGTGAATTTTTACGTTAAAACGGGATCCCTTTGGCTGGTCTTCGATTGACCATCCTTGGAGATTGGTGCACCATGGTACTGTTCCATTTCAAATCCATGCACCCATTTCCAAAAGTCGCACGGCGCTGTTTCGGCATTTTGGACGGATGTTGCACCTTGCACCGCAAATGTTGCACCCTGCGGATATCGATTCTTCGAACGACCATAACTCTTGGCTCTTTTAGATTTACGGGAGCCATAACCAGTCAAAACGAAGCTATCGGTGAGTTCTACGGCTTTGACCGCTTTCAGCCGTCAATGGATTGTTTCATACCCAAAAGAGCCTATCCGAACCTCAATCGGGGCTCTGAAGTTTTTTAGCCTTCTTTTTTTACGTCAAGTGAATTTTTACGTTAAAACGGGATCACCTTGGATGGTTTTAGATTTACCATCCCTGGAGAGTGGTGCACCATGGTACTGTTCCATTTCAAATCAATGCACCCATTTCTAAAAGTCGCACGACGCTGTTACATCATTTTAGATGGATGTTGCACCTTGCATCGTAGATGTTGCACCCTGTGGATATCGATTCTTCGGACGGCCATAACTGTTGGCTCGTATAGAGTTACGGGAGCCATAACCACTCAAAACGAAGCTCTCGGTGAGTTCTACGGCTTTGACCGCTTTCAGCCGTCAATGGATTGTTTCATACCAAAAAAAGGCTATCCGAACCACAATCGAGGCTCTGAAGTTTTTTAGCCTTTTTTTTTACGTCAAGTGAATTTTTACGTTAAAACGGGATCACCGTGGCTGGTCTTCGATTTACCATCCCTCGAGAGTGGTGCACCATGGTACTGTTCCATTTCAAAACCTTGCACCCATTTCTAAAAGTTGCACGGCGCTGTTTCGGCATTTTGGACGGATGTTGCACCTTGCACCGCAGATGTTGCACCCTACAAATATCGATTCTTCGGACGGCCATAACTGTTGGCTCGTTTAGAGTTACGGGAGCCATAAACAGTCAAAACGAAGCTCTTTGTCAGTTCTACGGTTTTGACCGCTTTCAGCCGTCAATGGATTGTTTCATACCCAAAAAAGGCTATCCGAACCTCAATCGGGGCTCTGCAGTTGTTTAGCCTTCTTTTTTTCGTCAAGTGAATTTTTACTTTAAAACGGGATCACCGTGGCTGGTTTTCGATTTACCATCCCTGGAGAGTGGTGCACCATGGTACTATTCCATTCCAAATCCATGCACCCATTTCTAAAAGACGCACGGTGCTGTTTCGGCATTTTGGACGGATGTTGCACCTTGCACCGTAGATGTTGCACCCTGCAGATATCGATTCTTCGGACGACCATAACTGTTGGCTCATTTAGGGTTACGGGAGCCATAACCAGTCAAAACGAACCTCTCTGTGAGTTCTACGGCTTGGACCGCTTTCAGTCGTAAATGGATTGCTTCATGATCACAAAAGGCTATCCGAACCTCAATCGGGGCTTTGAAGTTTTTTAGCCTTCTTTTTTTACGTCAAGTGAATTTTTACGTTAAAACGGGATCACCGTGCCTGGTTTTCGATTTACCATCTTTCGAAAGTGGTGCACCATGGTACTGTTCCATTTCAAAACCCTGCACCCATTTCTAAAAGTCGCACGACGCTGTTTCGGCATTTTGGACGGATGTTGCATCTTGCACCGTAGATGTTGCACCCTGCGGATATTGATTCTTCGGACGGCCATAACTGTTGGCTCGTTTAGATTTACGGGAGCCATAACCAGTCAAAACGAAGCTCTCGGTGAGTTCTACGGCTTTCACCGCTTTCAGCCGTCAATGGATTGTTTCATACCCAAAAAAGGCTATCCGAACCTCAATCGGGGCTCTGAAGCTTTTTAGCCTTCTTTTTTTACGGCAAGTGAATTTTTACGTTAAAACGGGATCACCGTGGCTGGTCTTCGATTTACCATCCCTGGAGAGTGGTGCACCATGGTACTATTCCATTTCAAATCAATGCACCCATTTCTAAAAGTCGCACGTCGCTGTTTCGACATTTTGGACGGATGTTGCACCTTGCACCGCAGATGTTGCACCCTGCGGATATCGATTCTTCGGACGGCCATAACTGTTGGCTCGTTTAGAGTTACGGGAGCCATAACCAGTCAAAACGAAGCTCTCGACGAGTTTTACGGCTTTGACTGCTTTCAGCCGTCAATGGATTGTTTCATACCCAAAAAAGGCTATCCGAACCTCAATCGGGGCTCTGATGATTTTTAGCCTTCTTTTTTTACGTCAAGGGAATTTTTACGTAAAAATGGGATCACCGTGGTTGGTCTTCGATTTACCATCCCTCGAGATGGTGCAACATGGTACTGTTCCATTTCAAATCCATGCACCCATTTCTAAAAGTCGCACTGCGCTGTTTCGGCATTTTGGACGGATGTTGCACCTTGCACCGCAGATGTTGCACCCTGCGGATATCGATTCTTCGGACGGCCATAACTGTTGGCTCGTTTAGGGTTACGGGAGCCACAACCAGTCAAAACGAAGCTCTTGGTGAGTTCTACGGCTTTGACCGCTTTCAGCCATCAATGGATTGTTTCATACCCAATAAAGGCTATCCGAACCTCAATCGGGGCTTTGAAGTTTTTTAGCCTTCTTTTTTTACGTCAAGTGAATTTTTACTTTAAACAGGATCACCGTGGCTGGTCTTCGTTTTACCATCCCTGGAGAGTGGTGCACCATGGTACTTTTCCATTTCAAATCCATGCACCCATTTCTAAAAGTCGCACGGCGCTGTTTCGGCATTTTGGACGGATGTTGCACCTTGCACTGCAGATGTTGCACCCTGTTGATATCGATTCTTCGGACGGTCATAACTATTGGCTCGTTTAGGATTACGGGAGCCATAACCAGTCAAAACGAAGCTCTCGGTGAGTTCTACGGCTTTGACCGCTTTCAGCCGTCAATGGATTGTTTCATACCCAAAAAAGGCTATCCGAACCTTAATTGGGGCTCTGAAGTTTTTTAGCCTTCCTTTTTTTGTCAAGTGAATTATTACTTTAAAACGGGATCACCGTGGCTGGTTTTCGATTTACCATCCCTGGAGAGTGGTGCACCATGGTACTGTTCCATTTCAAATCCATGCACCCATTTCTAAAAGTCGCACGGCGTTGTTTTTGCATTTTGGACGGATGTTGCACCTTGCACCGTAGATGTTGCACCCTGCGGATATCGATTCTTCGGACGGCCATAACTATTGGCTAGTTTAGAGTTACGGGAGCCATAACCAGTCAAAACGAAGCTCTCTGTGAATTCTATGGCTTTGACCGCTTTCAGCCGTCAATGGATTGTTTCATACCCAAAAAAGGCTATCCGAGCCTCAATCGGGGCTCTGAAGTTTTTTAGCCTACTTTTTTCGTCAAGTGAATTTTTACTTTAAAACGGGATCACCGTGGCTGGTTTTCGATTTACCATCCCTGGAGAGTGGTGCACCATGGTAATGTTCCATATCAAATCCATGCACCCATTTCTAAAAGTCGCACGGCGCTGTTTCGATATTTTGGACGGATGTTGCACCTTGCACCGTAGATGTTGCACCCTGCGGATATCGATTCTTCGAACGGACATAACTGTTGGCTCATTTAGGGTTACGGGCACCATAACCAGTCAAAATGAAGCTCTCTATGAGTTCTACGGCTTTGACTGCTTTTAGCCGTCAATGGATTGTTTCAAACCCAAAAAAGGCTATCCGAACCTCAATCGGGGCTCTGAAGTTTTTTAGCCTTCTTTTTTTACGTCAAGTGAATTTTTACGTTAAAACGGGATCACCGTGGCTTGTCTTCGATTTACCATCCCTCGAGAGTGGTGCACCATGGTACTGTTCCATTTCAAAACCATGCAACCATTTCTAAAAGTCACACGGCGTTGTTTCAGCATTTTGGACGGATGTTGCGCCTTGCACCGCAGATGTTGCACCATACAGATATCGATTCATCGGACGACCATAACTGTTGGCTCGTTTAGGGTTACGGGAGCCATAACCAGTCAAAAAGAAGTTCTCAGTGAGTTCTACGGCTTTGACAGCTTTCATCCGTCAATGGATTGTTTCATACCCAAAAAAGGCTATCCGAACCTTAATCGGGGATCTGAAGTTTTTTAGCCTTCCTTTTTTCGTCAAGTGAATTATTACTTTAAAACGGGATCACCGTGGCTGGTTTCGATTTACCATCCATGGAGAGTGGTGCACCATGGTACTGTTCCATTTCAAATCCATGCACCCATTTCTAAAAGTCGCACGGCGTTGTTTTTGCATTTTGGACGGATGTTGCACCTTGCACCGCAGATGTTGCACCATGCGGTTATCGATTCTTCGGACGGCCATAACTGTTGGCTCATTTAGAGTTACGGGAGCCATAACCAGTCAAAACGAAGCCCTCTGTGAGTTCTACGGCTTTGACCGCTTTCAGTTGTCAATGGATTGTTTCATACCCAAAAAGGCTATCTGAACCTCAATCGGGGCTCTGAAGTTTTTTAGTCTGCTTTTCTTACGTCAAGTGAATTTTTACGTTAAAACGGGATCACCGTGACTGGTCTTTGATTTACCAATCTTGGAGAGTGGTGCACCATGGTACTGTTCCATTTCAAATCAATGCACCCATTTCTAAAAGTCACACGGCGCTGTTTCAGCATTTTGGACGGATGTTGCACCTTGCACCGTAGATGTTGCAACCTGCGGATATCGATTCTTCGGACGGCCATAACTTTTGGCTCGTTTAGAGTTACGGGATCCATAACTAGTCAAAACGAAGCTCTCGGTGAGTTCTACGGCTTTGACCGCTTTCGGCCGTCAATGGATTGTTTCATACCCAAAAAAGGCATCCGAACCTCAATCGGGGCTCTGAAGTTTTTTAGCCTTCTTTTTTTACGTCACGTGAATTTACGTTAAAACGGGATCACCGTGGCTGGTCTTCGATTTACCATCCCTCGAGAGTGGTGCACCATGGTATTGTTCCATTTCAAAACCATGCACCCATTTCTAAAAGTCGCACGGCGCTGTTTTGGCATTTTGGACGGATGTTGCACCTTGCACCGCAGATGTTGCACCCTGCGGATATCGATTCTTCGAACGGCCATAACTATTGGCTCGTTTAGAGTTACGGGAGCCATAACCAGTCAAAACGAAGCTCTCGGTGAGTTCTATGGCTTTGACTGCTTTCAGCCGTCAATGAATTATTTCATACCCAAAAAAGGCTATCCGAACCTCAATCGGGACTCTGAAGTTTTTTTAGCCTTCTTTTTTTACGTCAAGTGAATTTTTACTTTAAAACGGGATCACCTTGGCTGGTCTTCGATTTACCATCCCTGGAGAGTGGTGCACCATGGTACTGTTCCATTTCAAATCCATGTACCCATTTCTAAAAGTCGCACGGTGCTGTTTTTGCACTTTGGACAGATGTTGCACCTTGGACCGCAGATGTTGCACCCTGCGGATATCGATTCTTCGGACGGCCATAACTGTTGGCTTGTTTAGGGATACGGTAGCCATAACCAGTCAAAACGAAGCTCTCAGTGAGTTCTACGGTTTTGATAGCTTTCAGCCGTCAATGGATTGTTTCATACCCAAAAAAGGCTATCCGAACCTCAATCGGGGATCTGAAGTTTTTTAGTCTTCTTTTTTTACATCAAGTGAATTTTTACATTAAAACGGGATCACTGTGGCTGGTCTTCGATTTACCATCCTTGGAGAGTGGTGCACCATGGTACTGTTCCATTTCAAATCCATGCACCCATTTCTACAAGTCGCACGGCGCTGTTTCGGCATTTTGGACGGATGTTGCACCTTGCACCGCAGATGTTGCACCCTGCGGATATCGATTCTTCGGACGGCCATAACTGTTGGCTCGTTTAGAGTTACGGGAGCCATAACCAGTCAAAACGAAGCTTTCTTTGAGTTCTACGGCTTTGACCGCTTTCAGCCGTTAATGGATTGTTTTTTTTTTTGAAAATGGGTTCAAGCATTCTATTACTATAAGCAAAGTATATACAAAAGTCTTACAAGACCAAAACAAAGCAAAGACTACACTCAAACAACCAAGACAGGCCCGAACTAAACAAAATACTAGCCCAAAGCCCACTAAACAGTAACCAAATATCAGAAGTTTCGAGACAGATCTCAAAGCAAATAAGTCAAACCGACACTTCTACTACTTCATTTAATTCCTATCTCATCTCAAAGAAAATAAAAATCAATGGCGGCGAGCGAGAACATTACGAAACAACCTCATCTACTTCCAGGTCGTAGCTTCTTCCTTAGAGACCAAGGAGATGAACAGCATCAACAACTTGAAGGCCATCAGCAAACAAAATCTTCGATCCAACCAGAATGAAGTCAGGTATTAGATCTGATAAAACTATCTATGAAAAAACTCAAATCTTCGAACTAAACTTCTTTCATGAACAGGTCGAAAAGACAACAACTCGTAACAGCCTGCTTTGCTTGGGAATTCGTCTTCGACTTCCAGATCTAAGATGCAACCAACACTCCTCGAGAAGAAAAGAGAAGAACTTAACAAGATAAGACACTATTAACCAAAAAGATGCTTCTTTTAACTTTGTGTTCGAACTAAACTTCTGTCGTGAACAGGTCAAAAAGACGAGAACTCGGAATAGCCTGCAAATTCTTGGGAATACGTCTGCAACTTCCAGATCTAAGAAGCAACCAACACTCCCTCGAGAAGACCAGAGAAGAAATTAACAAGATAAGTCATTAATAACCAAAAAGTTGCTTCTTTTAAATTTGTGTAAATTAAATTCTGAATTTTCTTCCAGAAAACTCAAAGAAACAAAACCGAGATTCACGAGACTCAAGCTGAAAAAACTTGAGTGTCCAGGACGAGACTGCAACACTCAGATCAACCTGCAAATCTGCATCCTTAAAATCTAATTCAATATTTATTGTTACTTGTAAATAATAATGTAATTAAGTGAGAAGAGGAGAAAAACAATGTAAATAATACAGGTTCACAAAACCTGGAGCCAAGGATCATTGAAACAGGAGGAAGACGGAGGAATAATACTTATGATAAAGCAGTAGATGCCCCAATTCAGCGTTGGGAGGTATATCCCCATTTCAAAGCTATTTTATCATTCAAGTCAGTGATGTTCTTGAAATGTTTAGATTTAGCCATTCTGATATTCATAGTCTGGAAAATATTAGAACTGATCTGCAACCTATCCATAAAACGATTCTGAAAAATCTTGTCATTCCTTTCTTTCCATATATGCCAAACACAAACAGAAAGGGAAAGTTGAAACAAGTCTGAATATAGACTTTTTGAGCTAGATAAAGAAACAATTTTCTGTAAATCATCTTTCAAAGAAAAAGATAAAATACTTTTCGGTAATTTGAAAATTTTCTTACAACTCCAAAGCCAAACATTTTCTGTAAAATTACATTGAAAAAATAGATGGTCTATATTTTCAATGTGATTATTACAAAAGACGCAGTTTTGATCCACAACTATCTGTTTCTGTAGTAATCTTTCTTTTGTTAAAAGATAATCATTAATGGCTTTGAAAAGGCATACCGCCATCTTAGGAACATGAATTTTGTTCCAGACCAAAAACGCCCAATTCTTAATTTCAAAACTGGTTCGAACCGAATTCCAAACTTTCTTAAACTGATACAAACCATCCTTAGAACACTTCCAAGACCAGAAATCCCTCTCACTGTTCTTGTGAATCTTGACGCCTTCAATTTCTACATGAATTTGGAATAAGAAACTATACGAGTCCCACTTCCACTTACCATTACTTAAGATCTTACCGAGAGACAAATTTTCCGTACCAGTTCTAAAAGCTATGTCTCTCCCAATACGTTCCATAATAGAACTACCATTTAACCATGGATCAAACCAAAGAGAAGTAGTTTTACCGTCTGCAATGTTAAGAGAAAGGCAATTCAAAGCTTCGTGTCTGTTTTTTAAAATGAATTTCCACACTCCCGAATCCTCCGAACGCTGGTTAATTTCCCAAATACTTTTAAGGCCAATATATTTACAATGTATTAGTTCCGCCCAAATACCTTCTAAGTTGATTACTTTCCATATCAGTTTGATATATAGAGCTTTGTTCATCTCTTCTAGATTCCTCAATCCCATTCCTCCTTCTTCTTTTTTCCTACACGGAACCTCCCAAGGAATCTTGCTGCTACGACTTTTCCAAAGAAAGTTCAAGATCAAGTGTTTAATTTTTTGAACAGTAGAAATTGGGAGGCAAAAGCATTGCATCCAGAATTGAATAATGGGGTAAATGGTAGATTTAATAGGTTCAAGTCTCCCAGCTAAGCTCAACATTCTTGTTTCCCATCTATTAATCCTAACCTTGATCTTCTCTATTAAAGGAGAACAATCCTTATCCCTCAGGTTTGCACTAGACAGAGGAATTCCCAGATACCTTATTGGGAGATCCGATTGCTGGATATTGAGGATCTTACTAATATCGTTACACCAATCCACCCCTTTCCCAATGAAAACATTAGATTTCTCAAAGCTTAGCTCCAAGCCAGTAACCCTCTTCATGGTCTTAAATACATCACTAATAGCAATTGCATTATGAGCATTGGCTTTTGTAAAAACAATAATGTCGTCAGCGTAAATAAGGTGAGTCAATTTACTGTCAAAATCTGTAATTTGAGAAATAAGACCAGCCCTGACTTTTTCATCCATCAGTAGAGTAAAATATTCCATAACCAGGGTAAACAGTATAGGGGAAAGCGGGTCACCTTGTCTCAGCCCATTAGAACTCTTGAAATAACCATGCACTTCACCATTAGCAATAATAGAAAACACGGGAGTCTTAATTAAATTTTCTATAATTCTCACCCATTTATCTGGGAAACCCAAGCTTATTAGCATATGTATGACAAAAGATTGATTTATCGAATCGTAAGCTTTCTTTAAATCAACTTTAATACACATATATTTATTATCCTTTCTACCAAGACCCCTGATAATTTCATGAGCAAACAAAATACCATCCCCTATTGATCTACCTTTAATAAAAGCCGTCTGATTCGTGGACACCAACTTATCTAAAAAAACACCCAGTCTGTTACACAGGATTTTGGTGAAAACCTTATATAAGGTATTACAACAGGCAATGGGTCTAAAATCTTGAATACAAGTGGAATGGTCTTTTTTTGGAATCAAGTGTATAAACGTATGGTTCCACTCGTTGATAATAAGTCCCTTTTGAAAAATATCATTCAAAGCTTTGAAAATTAAGTCTTTCGAGAGATTCCAATGAATTTTAAAAACAACGAGTTAAAACCGTCCGGACCTGGGGAGGTAGAATCTTTAATATCCCACAAAGAAAATCTAATTTCTTCCAACGATATACCATCATTCAGGAAATTAGCTCCATAATCAGTAATAATCGATTTACAGATAACCTCTGGAAACTGATCACCTAATGGAAGGTTAAAAATTCGTTTGTAGAAATCAATAGCCGATTCTACAAACTTATCTTCCAAAATTATCTTCCCATCAACACCAATGTTGGTAAACCGCTTTCTACTTCTTTTACTAGACATTTTAGCATAGAAAAAAGAAGAAGCCTCATCACCCATCATCAACCATTCACATTTAGCTTTTTGTTTGGCATCCAGGAATTCTTTCTTGAGTGCTATTTCCAGGTTATTCTTGGCAATTTGAAATTCCATAGCCAAACAGTGATCATAAGATTTTTTCCAGAATTTTCTGAAGTCTTGAACAATTCTCTCTCTGCACAATAACCTCTTGTTTGGTATCACGAGATTTAGCGCTCCAACTCTTAAGCTCGCTCTTGATATTCTTGAGGATACTAATGATTAGAAACCCAATGTTTCTCAATCAGAGGAAAGTAATGATCACATAAAGACCAATGATTCATATATCTGAACGGCCTATTCTTGACCCTTGGCTTAGCAGAAAGCGAGACTAGGACTACATTATGATCACTCACAGAAGTAGGCAAATATTCAGCCGATAAGTCTGTAAATAAGTTGATCCAGTCTAGATTTGCAAAAACCCTGTCAATTTTGGAAAATATGTTACGACTCGGACCAGACCACCATGAAAATTCATAACCTTTAATATTAATCTCATTAAGACCAGTAAGATTAGACATATCATCTAGTTCAAACAAGTTACCAAAATTAACTGGATTGCCTCCCTTTCTATCTGAGGGACTACGAATACAATTAAAGTCCCCAAGAACAAGCCATGGTCTAAAAATATTGATAGCATCCTCCTGTAAATTTTTCCATAGTCTACTTCTTAATGCAACAAAATTATGAGCGTAGACAAAGGTGAGATTACATTTGAATTTCGAGGCATTAATCAATTCAATGGAAATGTGTTGATCACTCATGCTTATATAATTGAAATCCCAAGAATCTCCGTCAATGAGGACCATAATCCTGCACTTAAAATAACAAGAGACATTACTAATTATTTTCCATTTGTCATCCAACGCTTTTTCCAACTTCAAAATATCTGGCAACAACAGCTTATTTTCCAAAACACCGAAACAACTAATTTTATGCTTATCAATAAGTTTTCTCACTTCTCCCATTCTGTTGGGGTTATGAAACCCTCTTACATTCCAACAACCTATAGACATTATAGAACCTTGTTATTGCGGGTCCTCAACGACCTGCTACTGGAGGATTCCCCTTTGTCTTCCGTTAGAATACCTAGCATCTGAACCCACTTGGGATTCTTACGAACAAGCTTATCCTTCTGAATGTTCTCAAACTCTATACCTTGAAGATTAGAAGTAGGGTGCTCCACAGGGGTCTCCTGAATTGGGTCTGCATTATCATAAGTATTCTATTCCTCTACCCTCTCTGCCGATCCTGTATCCTGGTCCAGATTATTCTGCACCTGTAAATCAATACAAGTCTCAGTACCTCGTCTACAATTTACATTATTAGTTAAACAATCATCAATAAATATATCATTAGAAAATAAAGATTTAGGAACTGAAGGAGACTCCGATGATGACGAAGGGCGTTTGAGAATAGTTATGTGGGGCGAAGGTGAATTCGGAGGAGAAAAACTCGGATCTCTGGCTCCCGGGGTAGTTGGAGACACAGGAAAAATTGGCTCAAAGGTTCCTTGATCAGTAGGAACTTCCGACCTGGCTAATGGGGCAATGTAGCAATCTTCACTGACTCCTACCTCGGTACGAGTGGCAGGTTCTGACTCTGGAACTTCAGAAGTTGCCCCCTCACCGCGCTCTTCTGAGGATGCAGCTCCTTCTAAGACCTGTACCAAAGGAATAACTTCTGTTTGGTTTTGTTCAGAAAGAGACTTTCCTCTAAATTCTGTCTCCGATCCATTAGAAACTATCTGTTGCCTATCCCGAGACCCTTCCTTAGGTAGGCATTCAACAATTAAATTTTGGTTTTCTTTAAAAACTACTGACTGTGAAGTATCAGTCAGAACCTCCCCATTAGAGACCCCCTCCACAGGATTCCTGCTGGTTTCATTAGGAGAATCATTGGGGCATCCGCCATTCAACTGCTTTACAAGGTCAATAGAATTCTCAATTCCGCCTTCCTCCCTTACACCTTCCACACTACCATCCAAACTCTAAACCACAGGGCTATCCTTATCAAAGTTAGAATCTTGAGACAATTTGGGAACCCAAGACTTGGTCATTGGTCATTCAGCAGTTACATGAACAAAACACACGCGCTTACCACAAATGGGAGGTGGATTCTCGTATTCCACTTCCTAAGTAAAACTCTTCCCATTGTCATCCATGCCTTCTATAATGTTGGGCATGCCATAAGTAGCATTAACCTCAACCAGGACTCTGTCATAGGCTAATCTAGATTTATTTTTCGTGGCCTCATCCATCTTAATTGGAATTCCAATGGTACTTGTTAGAGCGCTAATAGCCTTATTGCCCCATAGTTTAAAACTTAAACCCGGAAGTATGACCCACATAGGCAAGGAAGATCTCTATCTGTTCTCATGTCTGGAGACAATCTCTTCATAATGATCAAGTTCTGGTCCATGAACCAAGGACCTGATTTCAAAATCTTATTGCAATCCTCCTCAGAGCCGAATCTCACTACAAAAAATCCATTATTCCTTGAATGAACAGAAAACGTTTTCTTTGTAGCCCAAACCCTATTGGCATACCCCTCAAAAGTTCTCAGCCATGGTTTATACCCTACCACATACAGTAATATGCATAACTCCCAGCCTCCCTCCGCTTCTTTGATAGCGTCAGAGGAAAGGGAACCAAACCTTTTACCATCTGCTACTTTAGGCTCAATAAACTCAAGATCTAGATTACCTAAATCCCCTACCGCTCCTGCTTTCACTGCCTCACTATACGAAAACTTTTTAGCGTTTTATGAGGCAGTGAATTTGATTTTCGGGATGCTACCAGGCAGCAAACCTTTCTGCTTCGTTGATTTCAAAGTCCGCCCTGCAAGGTTCACCTGTACCTTCTTCCCCTTGTTCCGATCTGGAAAAGGTCCAGATCTGCTCGGTCTTTGCCCTCCTAGGTTGAGCCTTTGATCAGGACCCAAAGACGCTGGAACCTTGCCCCTTTTCCTTCTCGCCTCCTCCCATCCTTCATCATCTCGCAAAGATCCCATGGTTTTAATTGGCCGTCCAGTTTGAGGAGATAGAATTGAAGACAGAGAAAAGAGAAATATCTGAGAAAACACAAAAACTTGGAAAAAATCAAAAAGAAAGGAGAAAAGAGAAGAAACCCTAATCTCCAGATCTAGATCTGCCGTCAATGGATTGTTTCATACCCAAAAAACGCTATCCGAACCTCAATTGAGTCTCTTAAGTTTTTTAGCCTTCTTTTTTTTACGTCAAGTGAATTTTTACGTTAAAACGGGATCACCTTGGCTGGTCTTTGATTTACCATCTCTCGAGATTGGAGCACCATGGTACCGTTCCATTTCAAATCAATGCACCCATTTCTAAAAGTCGCACGGCGGTGTTTCATCATTTTAGATGGATGTTGCACCTTGCACCGCAAATGTTGCACCCGGTGGATATCGATTCTTCGGACGGCCATAACTGTTGGCTCGTTTAGAGTTACGGGAGCCATAACCATTCAAAACGAAGCTCTCGGTGAGTTCTACGGCTTTGACCGCTTTCATCCGTCAATGGATTGTTTCATACCAAAAAAAGGCTATCCGAACCTCAATCGGGGCTCTGAAGTTTTTTAGCCTTCTTTTTTTACGTCAAGTGAATTTTTACGTTAAAACGGGATCACCGTGGCTGGTCTTCGATTTACCATCCCTCGAGAGTGGTGCGCTATGGTACTGTTCCATTTCAAAACCATGCACCCATTTCTAAAAGTTGCACGGCGCTGTTTCGACATTTTGGATGGATGTTGCACCTTGCACCGCAGATGTTGCACCCTGTAGATATCGATTCATCGGACGTACATAACTGTTGGCTCGTTTAGAGTTACGGGAGCCATAACCAGTCAAAACGAAGCTCTCTGTGAGTTCTACGGCTTTGACCGCTTTCAGCCGTCAATGGATTGTTTCATACTCAAAAAAGGCTACCCGAACCTCAATCGGTGCTCTGTAGTTTTTTAGCCTTCTTTTTTTCATCAAGTGAATTTTTACTTTAAAACGGGATCACCGTGGCTGGTTTTCGATTTACCATCCCTGGAGAGTGGTGCACCAGGGTACTATTCCATTTCAAATCCATGCACCCATTTCTAAAAGTCGCACAACGCTGTTTCAGCATTTTGGACGGATGTTGCACCTAGCACCGTAGATGTTCCACCCTGCGGATATCGATTCTTCGGACGGCCATAACTGTTGGCTCATTTAGGGTTGCGGGAGCCATAACCAGTCCAAATGAACCTCTCTGTGAGTTCTACGGCTTTGACCGCTTTCAGCCGTAAATGGATTGTTTCATACCCAAAAAAGGCTATCTGAACCTCAATCGGGGCTCTGAAGTTTTTTAGCCTTCTTTTTTTACGTCAAGTGAATTTTTACGTTAAAACGGGATCACTGTGGCTGGTTTTCAATTTAGCATCTCTCGAAAGGGGTGCACCATGGTACTGTTCCATTTCAAAACCATGCACCCATTTCTAAAAGTCGCACGGCGCTGTTTCGGCATTTTGGACGGATGTTGCACCTTGCACCGCAGATGTTGCACCCTGCGGATATCGATTCTTCGGACGGCCATAACTGTTGGCTCGTTTAGATTTACGGGAGCCATAACCAGTCAAAACGAAGCTCTCAGTGAGTTCTACGGCTTTGACTACTTTCAGCCGTCAATGGATTGTTTCATACCCAAAAAAGGCTATCTGAACCTCAATCGGGGCTCTGAAGGTTTTTAGCCTTCTTTTTTTTACGGCAAGTGAATTTTTACGTTAAAACAGGATCACCGTGGCTGGTCTTCGATTTACCATCCCTGGAGAGTGGTGCACCATGGTACTATTCCATTTCAAATCAATGCACCCATTTCTAAAAGTCGCACGTCGCTGTTTCGGCATTTTGGACGGATGTTGCACCTTGCACCGCAGATGTTGCACCCTGCGGATATCGTTTCTTCGGACAGCCATAACTGTTGGCTCGTTTAGAGTTACGGGAGCCATAACCAGTCAAAATGAAGCTCTCGGTGAGTTCTACGGCTTTGACCGCTTTCAGACGTCAATGGATTGTTTCATACCCAAAAACGGCTACTCGAACCTCAATCGGGGCTCTTAAGTTTTTTAGCCATCCTTTTTTCGTCAAGTGAATTTTTACTTTAAAACGGGATCACCATGGCTGGTTTTCGATTTACCAACCCTGGAGAGTGGTGCACCATGGTACTGTTCAATTTCAAATCCATGCACCCATTTCTAAAAGTCGCACGGTTCTACTTCGGCATTTTGGACGGATGTTGCACCTTGCTCCGTAGATGTTGCACCCTGCGGATATCGATTCTTCGGACGGCCATAACTGTTGGCTCATTTAGAGTTACGGGAGCCATAACCAGTCAAAAAAAAGCTCTCTGTGAGTTCTACTGCTTTGACCGCTTTCAGCCGTCAATGGATTGTTTCATACCCAAAAAAGGCTATCCGAACCTCAATCGGGGCTCTGAAGTTTTTTAGCCTTCTTTTTTTACGGCAAGTGAATTTTTACGTTAAAACGAGATCACCGTGGCTGGTCTTCGATTTACCATCCCTGGAGAGTGGTGCACCATGGTACTGTTCCATTTCAAATCCATTAACCCATTTCAAAAAGTCCCACGGCGTTGTTTCGGCATTTTGGACGGATGTTGCACCCTGCGGATATTGATTCTTCGGACGACCATAACTGTTGGCTCGTTTAGAGTTACGGGAGCCATAACAAGTCAAAACGAAGCTCTCTGTGAGTTCTACGACTTTGACCGCTTTCCGCCGTCAATGGATTGTTTCATACCCAAAAAAGGCTATCTGAACCTCAATCGGGGCTCTGAAGTTTTTTAGCCTTCTTTTTTATACGTCAAGTGAATTTTTACGTTAAAATGGGATCATCGTGGCTGGTCTTCGATTTACCATCCCTGGAGAGTGGTGCACCATGGTATTATTCCATTTCAAATCCATGCACCCATTTCTAAAAGTCGCACGGTGCTATTTCAGCACTTTGGACGGATGTTGCACCTTGGACCGCATATGTTGCACCCTGCGGATATCGATTCTTCGGACGGCCATAACTGTTGGCTCGTTTAGGGATACGAGAGCCATAACCAGTCAAACCGAAGCTCTCAGTGAGTTCTACGGTTTTGACGGCTTTCAGCCGTCAATTGATTATTTCATACCCAAAAAAGGCTATCCGAACCTCAATCGGGGCTCTGAAGTTTTTTAGCCTTCTTTTTTTACGTCAAGTGAATTTGTACGTTAAAACGGGATCACTGTGGCTAGTCTTCGATTTACCATCCTTGGAGAGTGGTGCACCATGGTACTGTTCTATTTCAAATCCATGCACCCATTTCTAAAAGTCGCACGGCGCTGTTTTGGCATTTTGGACGGATGTTGCACCTTGCACCGCAGATGTTGCACCCTGCGGATATCGATTCTTCGGACGGCCATAACTGTTGGCTCGTTTAGAGTTACGGGAGCCATAACCAGTCAAAACGAAGCTCTCTTTGAGTTCTAAAGTTTTTTAGCCTTCTTTTTTTACATCTTGTCAATTTTTACGTTAAAACGGGATCACCGTGGCTGGTCTTTGATTTACCATCTCTCGAGATTGGTGCACCATGGTACTGTTCCATTTCAAATCCATGCACCCATTTCTAAAAGTCGCACGGCGCTGTTTCGGCATTTTGGACCGATGTTGCACCTTGCACCGCAGATGTTGCACCGTACGTATATCGATTCTTCGGACGGCCATAACTGTTGGCTCGTTTAGAGTTACGGGAGCCATAACCAGTCAAAATGAAACTCACTGTGAGTTCTATGGCTTTGACCGCTTTCAGCTGTCAATGGATTGTTTCATACCCAAAAAAGGCTATCCGAAACTCAATCGGAGCTCTGAAGTTTTTTAGCCTTCTTTTTTTACGTCAAGTGAATTTTTACATTAAAACGGGATCATCGTGGCTGGTCTTCGATTTACCATCCCTCGAGGGTGATGCACCATGGTACTGTTCCATTTCAAATCAATGCACCCATTTCTAAAAGTCGCACGACGCTGTTTCATCATTTTGGATGGATGTTGCACCTTGCACCGCAAATGTTGCACCCTGCGGATATCGATTCTTCGGACGACAATAACTATTGGCTCATTTATAGTTACGGGAGCCATAACCAGTCAAAACGAAGCTCTCGGTGAGTTCTACGGCTATGACCGCTTTCAGCCGTCAATGGATTGTTTCATACCCAAAAATGGCTATCCGAACCTCAATCGGGGCTCTGAAGTTTTTTTGCCTTCTTTTTTTACGTCAAGTGAATTTTTACGTTAAAACGGGATCGCCGTGGCTGGTCTTCGATTTACAATCCCTCGAGAGTAGTGCACCATGGTACTGTTCCATTTCAAAACCATGCACCCATTTCTAAAAGTCGCACGGCGCTGTTTCGGCATTTTGGATGGATGTTGCACCTTGCATCGCAGATGTTGCACCCTACGGATATCGATTCTTCAGACGACCATAACTGTTGGCTCGTTTAGAGTTACGAGAGCCATAATCAGTCAAAACGAAGCTCTCTGTGAGTTCTACGGCTTTGACAGCTTTCAGCCGTCAATGGATTGTTTCATACCCAAAAAAGGCTATCCGAACCTCAATCGGGGCTCTAAAGTTTTCTAGCCTTCTTTTTTTCATCAAGTGAATTTTTACGTTAAAACGGGATCATCGTGGCTGGTTTTCGATTTACCATCCCTGGAGAGTGGTGCACCATGGTACTGTTCCATTTCAAATCCACGCACCGATTTCTAAAAGTCGCACGGCGTTTCTTCGGCATTTGGGATGGATGTTGCACCATGCACCGCAGATGTTACACCCTACGGATATCGATTCTTCGGACGACCATAACTGTTGGCTCGTTTAGAGTTACGGGAGCCATAACAAGTCAAAACGAAGCTCTCTGTGAGTTCTACGACTTTGACCGCTTTCCGCCGTCAATGGATTGTTTCATACCCAAAAAAGGCTATCTGAACCTCAATCGGGGCTCTGAAGTTTTTTAGCCTTCTTTTTTATACGTCAAGTGAATTTTTACGTTAAAATGGGATCATCGTGGCTGGTCTTCGATTTACCATCCCTGGAGAGTGGTGCACCATGGTATTATTCCATTTCAAATCCATGCACCCATTTCTAAAAGTCGCACGGTGCTATTTCAGCACTTTGGACGGATGTTGCACCTTGGACCGCATATGTTGCACCCTGCGGATATCGATTCTTCGGACGGCCATAACTGTTGGCTCGTTTAGGGATACGAGAGCCATAACCAGTCAAACCGAAGCTCTCAGTGTGTTCTACGGTTTTGACGGCTTTCAGCCGTCAATTGATTATTTCATACCCAAAAAAGGCTATCCGAACCTCAATCGGGGCTCTGAAGTTTTTTAGCCTTCTTTTTTTACGTCAAGTGAATTTGTATGTTAAAACGGGATCACTGTGGCTGGTCTTCGATTTACCATCCTTGGAGAGTGGTGCACCATGGTACTGTTCCATTTCAAATCCATGCACCCATTTCTAAAAGTCGCACGGCGCTGTTTCGGCATTTTGGACGGATGGTGCACCTTGCACCGCAGATGTTGCACCCTGCGGATATCGATTCTTCGGACGGCCATAACTGTTGGCTCGTTTAGAGTTACGGGAGCCATAACCAGTCAAAACGAAGCTCTCTTTGAGTTCTAAAGTTTTTTAGCCTTCTTTTTTTACATCTTGTCAATTTTTACGTTAAAACGGGATCACCGTGGCTGGTCTTTGATTTACCATCTCTCGAGATTGGTGCACCATGGTACTGTTCCATTTCAAATCCATGCACCCATTTCTAAAAGTCGCACGGCGCTGTTTCGGCATTTTGGACCGATGTTGCACCTTGCACCGCAGATGTTGCACCGTACGTATATCGATTCTTCGGACGGCCATAACTGTTGGCTCGTTTAGAGTTACGGGAGCCATAACCAGTCAAAATGAAACTCTCTGTGAGTTCTATGGCTTTGATCGCTTTCAGCTGTCAATGGATTGTTTCATACCCAAAAAAGGCTATCCGAAACTCAATCGGAGCTCTGAAGTTTTTTAGCCTTCTTTTTTTACGTCAAGTGAATTTTTACATTAAAACGGGATCATCGTGGCTGGTCTTCGATTTACCATCCCTCGAGGGTGATGCACCATGGTACTGTTCCATTTCAAATCAATGCACCCATTTCTAAAAGTCGCACGACGCTGTTTCATCATTTTGGATGGATGTTGCACCTTGCACCGCAGATGTTGCACCCTGCGGATATCGATTCTTCGGACGACAATAACTATTGGCTCATTTATAGTTACGGGAGCCATAACCAGTCAAAACGAAGCTCTCGGTGAGTTCTACGGCTATGACCGCTTTCAGCCGTCAATGGATTGTTTCATACCCAAAAAAGGCTATCCGAACCTCAATCGGGGCTCTGAAGTTTTTTTGCCTTCTTTTTTTACGTCAAGTGAATTTTTACGTTAAAACGGGATCGCCGTGGCTGGTCTTCGATTTACAATCCCTCGAGAGTAGTGCACCATGGTACTGTTCCATTTCAAAACCATGCACCCATTTCTAAAAGTCGCACGGCGCTGTTTCGGCATTTTGGATGGATGTTGCACCTTGCATCGCAGATGTTGCACCCTACGGATATCGATTCTTCAGACGACCATAACTGTTGGCTCGTTTAGAGTTACGAGAGCCATAATCAGTCAAAACGAAGCTCTCTGTGAGTTCTACGGCTTTGACAGCTTTCAGCCGTCAATGGATTGTTTCATACCCAAAAAAGGCTATCCGAACCTCAATCGGGGCTCTAAAGTTTTCTAGCCTTCTTTTTTTCATCAAGTGAATTTTTACGTTAAAACGGGATCATCGTGGCTGGTTTTCGATTTACCATCCCTGGAGAGTGGTGCACCATGGTACTGTTCCATTTCAAATCCACGCACCGATTTCTAAAAGTCGCACGGCGTTTCTTCGGCATTTGGGATGGATGTTGCACCATGCACCGCAGATGTTACACCCTACGGATATCGATTCTTCGGACGACCATAACTGTTGGCTCGTTTAGAGTTACGGGAGCCATAACAAGTCAAAACGAAGCTCTCTGTGAGTTCTACGACTTTGACCGCTTTCCGCCGTCAATGGATTGTTTCATACCCAAAAAAGGCTATCTGAACCTCAATCGGGGCTCTGAAGTTTTTTAGCCTTCTTTTTTATACGTCAAGTGAATTTTTACGTTAAAATGGGATCATCGTGGCTGGTCTTCGATTTACCATCCCTGGAGAGTGGTGCACCATGGTATTATTCCATTTCAAATCCATGCACCCATTTCTAAAAGTCGCACGGTGCTATTTCAGCACTTTGGACGGATGTTGCACCTTGGACCGCATATGTTGCACCCTGCGGATATCGATTCTTCGGACGGCCATAACTGTTGGCTCGTTTAGGGATACGAGAGCCATAACCAGTCAAACCGAAGCTCTCAGTGTGTTCTACGGTTTTGACGGCTTTCAGCCGTCAATTGATTATTTCATACCCAAAAAAGGCTATCCGAACCTCAATCGGGGCTCTGAAGTTTTTTAGCCTTCTTTTTTTACGTCAAGTGAATTTGTATGTTAAAACGGGATCACTGTGGCTGGTCTTCGATTTACCATCCTTGGAGAGTGGTGCACCATGGTACTGTTCCATTTCAAATCCATGCACCCATTTCTAAAAGTCGCACGGCGCTGTTTCGGCATTTTGGACGGATGGTGCACCTTGCACCGCAGATGTTGCACCCTGCGGATATCGATTCTTCGGACGGCCATAACTGTTGGCTCGTTTAGAGTTACGGGAGCCATAACCAGTCAAAACGAAGCTCTCTTTGAGTTCTAAAGTTTTTTAGCCTTCTTTTTTTACATCTTGTCAATTTTTACGTTAAAAAGGGATCACCGTGGCTGGTCTTTGATTTACCATCTCTCGAGATTGGTGCACCATGGTACTGTTCCATTTCAAATCCATGCACCCATTTCTAAAAGTCGCACGGCGCTGTTTCGGCATTTTGGACCGATGTTGCACCTTGCACCGCAGATGTTGCACCGTACGTATATCGATTCTTCGGACGGCCATAACTGTTGGCTCGTTTAGAGTTACGGGAGCCATAACCAGTCAAAATGAAACTCTCTGTGAGTTCTATGGCTTTGATCGCTTTCAGCTGTCAATGGATTGTTTCATACCCAAAAAAGGCTATCCGAAACTCAATCGGAGCTCTGAAGTTTTTTAGCCTTCTTTTTTTACGTCAAGTGAATTTTTACATTAAAACGGGATCATCGTGGCTGGTCTTCGATTTACCATCCCTCGAGGGTGATGCACCATGGTACTGTTCCATTTCAAATCAATGCACCCATTTCTAAAAGTCGCACGACGCTGTTTCATCATTTTGGATGGATGTTGCACCTTGCACCGCAAATGTTGCACCCTGCGGATATCGATTCTTCGGACGACAATAACTATTGGCTCATTTATAGTTACGGGAGCCATAACCAGTCAAAACGAAGCTCTCGGTGAGTTCTACGGCTATGACCGCTTTCAGCCGTCAATGGATTGTTTCATACCCAAAAATGGCTATCCGAACCTCAATCGGGGCTCTGAAGTTTTTTTGCCTTCTTTTTTTACGTCAAGTGAATTTTTACGTTAAAACGGGATCGCCGTGGCTGGTCTTCGATTTACAATCCCTCGAGAGTAGTGCACCATGGTACTGTTCCATTTCAAAACCATGCACCCATTTCTAAAAGTCGCACGGCGCTGTTTCGGCATTTTGGATGGATGTTGCACCTTGCATCGCAGATGTTGCACCCTACGGATATCGATTCTTCAGACGACCATAACTGTTGGCTCGTTTAGAGTTACGAGAGCCATAATCAGTCAAAACGAAGCTCTCTGTGAGTTCTACGGCTTTGACAGCTTTCAGCCGTCAATGGATTGTTTCATACCCAAAAAAGGCTATCCGAACCTCAATCGGGGCTCTAAAGTTTTCTAGCCTTCTTTTTTTCATCAAGTGAATTTTTACGTTAAAACGGGATCATCGTGGCTGGTTTTCGATTTACCATCCCTGGAGAGTGGTGCACCATGGTACTGTTCCATTTCAAATCCACGCACCGATTTCTAAAAGTCGCACGGCGTTTCTTCGGCATTTGGGATGGATGTTGCACCATGCACCGCAGATGTTACACCCTACGGATATCGATTCTTCGGACGACCATAACTGTTGGCTCGTTTAGAGTTACGGGAGCCATAACAAGTCAAAACGAAGCTCTCTGTGAGTTCTACGACTTTGACCGCTTTCCGCCGTCAATGGATTGTTTCATACCCAAAAAAGGCTATCTGAACCTCAATCGGGGCTCTGAAGTTTTTTAGCCTTCTTTTTTATACGTCAAGTGAATTTTTACGTTAAAATGGGATCATCGTGGCTGGTCTTCGATTTACCATCCCTGGAGAGTGGTGCACCATGGTATTATTCCATTTCAAATCCATGCACCCATTTCTAAAAGTCGCACGGTGCTATTTCAGCACTTTGGACGGATGTTGCACCTTGGACCGCATATGTTGCACCCTGCGGATATCGATTCTTCGGACGGCCATAACTGTTGGCTCGTTTAGGGATACGAGAGCCATAACCAGTCAAACCGAAGCTCTCAGTGTGTTCTACGGTTTTGACGGCTTTCAGCCGTCAATTGATTATTTCATACCCAAAAAAGGCTATCCGAACCTCAATCGGGGCTCTGAAGTTTTTTAGCCTTCTTTTTTTACGTCAAGTGAATTTGTATGTTAAAACGGGATCACTGTGGCTGGTCTTCGATTTACCATCCTTTGGAGAGTGGTGCACCATGGTACTGTTCCATTTCAAATCCATGCACCCATTTCTAAAAGTCGCACGGCGCTGTTTCGGCATTTTGGACGGATGGTGCACCTTGCACCGCAGATGTTGCACCCTGCGGATATCGATTCTTCGGACGGCCATAACTGTTGGCTCGTTTAGAGTTACGAGAGCCATAACCAGTCAAAACGAAGCTCTCTTTGAGTTCTAAAGTTTTTTAGCCTTCTTTTTTTACATCTTGTCAATTTTTACGTTAAAACGGGATCACCGTGGCTGGTCTTTGATTTACCATCTCTCGAGATTGGTGCACCATGGTACTGTTCCATTTCAAATCCATGCACCCATTTCTAAAAGTCGCACGGCGCTGTTTCGGCATTTTGGACCGATGTTGCACCTTGCACCGCAGATGTTGCACCGTACGTATATCGATTCTTCGGACGGCCATAACTGTTGGCTCGTTTAGAGTTACGGGAGCCATAACCAGTCAAAATGAAACTCTCTGTGAGTTCTATGGCTTTGATCGCTTTCAGCTGTCAATGGATTGTTTCATACCCAAAAAAGGCTATCCGAAACTCAATCGGAGCTCTGAAGTTTTTTAGCCTTCTTTTTTTACGTCAAGTGAATTTTTACATTAAAACGGGATCATCGTGGCTGGTCTTCGATTTACCATCCCTCGAGGGTGATGCACCATGGTACTGTTCCATTTCAAATCAATGCACCCATTTCTAAAAGTCGCACGACGCTGTTTCATCATTTTGGATGGATGTTGCACCTTGCACCGCAAATGTTGCACCCTGCGGATATCGATTCTTCGGACGACAATAACTATTGGCTCATTTATAGTTACGGGAGCCATAACCAGTCAAAACGAAGCTCTCGGTGAGTTCTACGGCTATGACCGCTTTCAGCCGTCAATGGATTGTTTCATACCCAAAAATGGCTATCCGAACCTCAATCGGGGCTCTGAAGTTTTTTTGCCTTCTTTTTTTACGTCAAGTGAATTTTTACGTTAAAACGGGATCGCCGTGGCTGGTCTTCGATTTACAATCCCTCGAGAGTAGTGCACCATGGTACTGTTCCATTTCAAAACCATGCACCCATTTCTAAAAGTCGCACGGCGCTATTTCGGCATTTTGGATGGATGTTGCACCTTGCATCGCAGATGTTGCACCCTACGGATATCGATTCTTCAGACGACCATAACTGTTGGCTCGTTTAGAGTTACGAGAGCCATAATCAGTCAAAACGAAGCTCTCTGTGAGTTCTACGGCTTTGACAGCTTTCAGCCGTCAATGGATTGTTTCATACCCAAAAAAGGCTATCCGAACCTCAATCGGGGCTCTAAAGTTTTCTAGCCTTCTTTTTTTCATCAAGTGAATTTTTACGTTAAAACGGGATCATCGTGGCTGGTTTTCGATTTACCATCCCTGGAGAGTGGTGCACCATGGTACTGTTCCATTTCAAATCCACGCACCGATTTCTAAAAGTCGCACGGCGTTTCTTCGGCATTTGGGATGGATGTTGCACCATGCACCGCAGATGTTACACCCTACGGATATCGATTCTTCGGACGACCATAACTGTTGGCTCGTTTAGAGTTACGGGAGCCATAACAAGTCAAAACGAAGCTCTCTGTGAGTTCTACGACTTTGACCGCTTTCCGCCGTCAATGGATTGTTTCATACCCAAAAAAGGCTATCTGAACCTCAATCGGGGCTCTGAAGTTTTTTAGCCTTCTTTTTTATACGTCAAGTGAATTTTTACGTTAAAATGGGATCATCGTGGCTGGTCTTCGATTTACCATCCCTGGAGAGTGGTGCACCATGGTATTATTCCATTTCAAATCCATGCACCCATTTCTAAAAGTCGCACGGTGCTATTTCAGCACTTTGGACGGATGTTGCACCTTGGACCGCATATGTTGCACCCTGCGGATATCGATTCTTCGGACGGCCATAACTGTTGGCTCGTTTAGGGATACGAGAGCCATAACCAGTCAAACCGAAGCTCTCAGTGTGTTCTACGGTTTTGACGGCTTTCAGCCGTCAATTGATTATTTCATACCCAAAAAAGGCTATCCGAACCTCAATCGGGGCTCTGAAGTTTTTTAGCCTTCTTTTTTTACGTCAAGTGAATTTGTATGTTAAAACGGGATCACTGTGGCTGGTCTTCGATTTACCATCCTTGGAGAGTGGTGCACCATGGTACTGTTCCATTTCAAATCCATGCACCCATTTCTAAAAGTCGCACGGCGCTGTTTCGGCATTTTGGACGGATGGTGCACCTTGCACCGCAGATGTTGCACCCTGCGGATATCGATTCTTCGGACGGCCATAACTGTTGGCTCGTTTAGAGTTACGGGAGCCATAACCAGTCAAAACGAAGCTCTCTTTGAGTTCTAAAGTTTTTTAGCCTTCTTTTTTTACATCTTGTCAATTTTTACGTTAAAACGGGATCACCGTGGCTGGTCTTTGATTTACCATCTCTCGAGATTGGTGCACCATGGTACTGTTCCATTTCAAATCCATGCACCCATTTCTAAAAGTCGCACGGCGCTGTTTCGGCATTTTGGACCGATGTTGCACCTTGCACCGCAGATGTTGCACCGTACGTATATCGATTCTTCGGACGGCCATAACTGTTGGCTCGTTTAGAGTTACGGGAGCCATAACCAGTCAAAATGAAACTCTCTGTGAGTTCTATGGCTTTGATCGCTTTCAGCTGTCAATGGATTGTTTCATACCCAAAAAATGCTATCCGAAACTCAATCGGAGCTCTGAAGTTTTTTAGCCTTCTTTTTTTACGTCAAGTGAATTTTTACATTAAAACGGGATCATCGTGGCTGGTCTTCGATTTACCATCCCTCGAGGGTGATGCACCATGGTACTGTTCCATTTCAAATCAATGCACCCATTTCTAAAAGTCGCACGACGCTGTTTCATCATTTTGGATGGATGTTGCACCTTGCACCGCAGATGTTGCACCCTGCGGATATCGATTCTTCGGACGACAATAACTATTGGCTCATTTATAGTTACGGGAGCCATAACCAGTCAAAACGAAGCTCTCGGTGAGTTCTACGGCTATGACCGCTTTCAGCCGTCAATGGATTGTTTCATACCCAAAAATGGCTATCCGAACCTCAATCGGGGCTCTGAAGTTTTTTTGCCTTCTTTTTTTACGTCAAGTGAATTTTTACGTTAAAACGGGATCGCCGTGGCTGGTCTTCGATTTACAATCCCTCGAGAGTAGTGCCCCATGGTACTGTTCCATTTTAAAACCATGCACCCATTTCTAAAAGTCGCACGGCGCTGTTTCGGCATTTTGGACGGATGTTGCACCTTGCATCGCAGATGTTGCACCCTACGGATATCGATTCTTCAGACGACCATAACTGTTGGCTCGTTTAGAGTTACGGGAGCCATAATCAGTCAAAACGAAGCTCTCTGTGAGTTCTACGGCTTTGACCGCTTTCAGCCGTCAATGGATTGTTTCATACCCAAAAAAGGCTATCCGAACCTCAATCGGGGCTCTAAAGTTTTCTAGCCTTCTTTTTTTCATCAAGTGAATTTTTACGTTAAAACGGGATCATCGTGGCTGGTTTTCGATTTACCATCCCTGGAGAGTGGTGCACCATGGTACTGTTCCATTTCAAATCCACGCACCGATTTCTAAAAGTCGCACGGCGATGTTTCGGCATTTGGGATGGATGTTGCACCATGCACCGCAGATGTTACACCCTACGGATATCGATTCTTCGGACGGCCATAACTGTTGGCTCGTTTAGATTTACGGGAGCCATAACCAGTCAAAACGAAGCTCTCGGTGAGTTCTACGGCTTTGACCGCTTTCAGCCGTCAATGGATTGTTTCATACCTAAAAAAGGCTATCCGAACCTCAATCGGGGCTCTGAAGTTTTTTAGCCTTCTTTTTTTACGTCAAGTTAATTTTACGTTAAAACAGGATCACCGTGGCTGGTCTTCGATTTACCATCTATGGAGATTGGTGCACCATGGTACTGTTCCATTTCAAATCAATGCACCCATTTCTAATAGTCGCATGTCGCTGTTTCGGCATTTTGGACGGATGTTGCACCTTGCACCGTAGATGTTGCACCTTGCGGATATCGATTCTTCGGACGGCTATAACTGTTGGCTCGTTTAGAGTTATGGGAGCCATAACCAGTCAAAACGAAGCTCTCGGTGAGTTCTACGGCTTTGACTGATTTCAGCCGTCAATGGATTGTTTCATACCTAAAAAGGCTATCCGAACCTCAATCGGGGCTTTGAAGTTTTTTAGCCTTCTTTTTTTACGTCAAGTGAATTTTTACGCTAAAATGGGATCACCGTGGCTGGTCTTCGATTTACCATCCCTCGAGATGGTGCAACATGGTACTGTTCCATTTCAAATCCATGCACCCATTTCTAAAAGTCGCACTGCGCTGTTTCGGCATTTTGGACGGATGTTGCACCTTGCACCGCAGATGTTGCACCCTATAGATATCGATTCTTCGGACGGCCATAACTGTTGGCTCCTTTAGGGTTGCGGGAGCCATAACCAGTCAAAACGAAGCTCTCGGTGAGTTCTACGGTTTTGACCGCTTTCAGCCATCAATGGATTGTTTCATACCCAAAAAAGGCTATCCGAACCTCAATCGGGGCTCTGAAGTTTTTTAGCCTTCTTTTTTTACGGCAAGTGAATTTTTACGTTAAAACGGGATCACCATGGCTGGTCTTCGATTTACCATCTTTGGAGAGTGGTGCACCATGGTACCGTTCCATTTCAAATCAACGCACCCATTTCTAAAAGTCGCACGGCGCTATTTCATCATTTTGGACGGATGTTGCTCCTTGCACCGTAGATGTTGCACCCTGCGGATATCGATTCTTCGGACGGCCATAACTGTTGGCTCGTTTAGAGTTACGGGAGCCATAACCAGTCAAAAGGAAGCGCTCAGTGATTTCTACGGCTTTGACCGCTTTCAGCAGTCAATGGATTGTTTCATACCCAAAAAAGGCTATCCGAACCTCAATCGAGACTCTGAAGTTTTTTAGCCTTCTTTTTTTACGTCAAGTGAATTTTTACGTTAAAACGGGATCACCGTGGCTGGTCTTCGATTTACCATCCCTCGAGATGGTGCAACATGGTACTGTTCCATTTCAAATCCATGCACCCATTTCTAAAAGTCGCACTACGCTGTTTCGGCATTTTGGACGGATGTTGCACCTTGCACCGCAGATGTTGCACCCTATAGATATCGATTCTTCGGACGGCCATAACTGTTGGCTCCTTTAGGGTTGCGGGAGCCATAACCAGTCAAAACGAAGCTCTCGGTGAGTTCTACGGTTTTGACCGCTTTCAGCCATCAATGGATTGTTTCATACCCAAAAAAGGCTATCCGAACCTCAATCGGGGCTCTGAAGTTTTTTAGCCTTCTTTTTTTACGGCAAGTGAATTTTTACGTTAAAACGGGATCACCGTGGCTGGTCTTCGTTTTACCATCCCTCGAGATGGTGCAACATGGTACTGTTCCATTTCAAATCCATGCACCCATTTCTAAAAGTCGCACTGCGCTGTTTCGGCATTTTGGACGGATGTTGCACCTTGCACCGCAGATGTTGCACCCTATAGATATCGATTCTTCGGACGGCCATAACTGTTGGCTCCTTTAGGGTTGCGGGAGCCATAACCAGTCAAAACGAAGCTCTCGGTGAGTTCTACGGTTTTGACCGCTTTCAGCCATCAATGGATTGTTTCATACACAAAAAAGGCTATCCGAACCTCAATCGGGGCTCTGAAGTTTTTTAGCCTTCTTTTTTTACGGCAAGTGAATTTTTACGTTAAAACGGGATCACCATGGCTGGTCTTCGATTTACCATCTTTGGAGAGTGGTGCACCATGGTACCGTTCCATTTCAAATCAACGCACCCATTTCTAAAAGTCGCACGGCGCTATTTCATCATTTTGGACGGATGTTGCTCCTTGCACCGTAGATGTTGCACCCTGCGGATATCGATTCTTCGGACGGCCATAACTGTTGGCTCGTTTAGAGTTACGGGAGCCATAACCAGTCAAAAGGAAGCGCTCGGTGATTTCTACGGCTTTGACCGCTTTCAGCAGTCAATGGATTGTTTCATACCCAAAAAAGGCTATCCGAACCTCAATCGAGACTCTGAAGTTTTTTAGCCTTCTTTTTTTACGTCAAGTGAATTTTTACGTTAAAACGGGATCACCGTGGCTGGTCTTCGATTTACCATCCCTCGAGATTGGTGCACCATGGTACTGTTCCATTTCAAAACCATGCACCCATTTCTAAAAGTCGCACGATGCTGTTTCGGTATTTTGGACGGATGTTGCACCTTGCACCGCAGATGTTGCACCTTGCGGATATCGATTCTTCGGACGGCCATAACTGTTGGCTCGTTTAGAGTTACGGGAGCCATAACCAGTCAAAACGAAGCTCTTTGTGAGTTATACGGCTTTGACCACTTTCAGCCGTCAATGTATTGTTTCATACCCAAAAAAGGCTATCCGAACCTCAATCGGGGCTCTGAAGTTTTTTAGCCTTCCTTTTTTCATCAAGTGAATTTTTACTTTAAAACGGGATCACCGTGGCTGGTTTTCGATTTACCATCCCTGGAGAGTGGTGCACCACGGTACTGTTCCATTTCAAATCCATGCACCGATTTCTAAAAGTCGCACGGCGCTGTTTCGGCATTTTGGACGGATGTTGCACCTTGCACCGCAGATGTTGTACCCTGCAGATATCGATTATTCGGACGGCCATAATTGTTGGCTCGTTTAGGGTTACGGGAGCCATAACCAGTCAAAACGAAGCCCTCTGTGAGTTCTACGGCTTTGACCACTTTCAGCCGTCAATGAATTGTTTCATACCCAAAAAAGGCTACCCGAACCACAATCGGGGCTTTGAAGTTTTTTAGCCTTCTTTTTTTACGTCAAGTGAATTTTTACGTTAAAACGGGAACACCGTGGCTGGTCTTCGATTTACCATCCCTCGAGAGTGGTGCACCATGGTACTGTTCCATTTCAAAACCATGCACCCATTTCTAAAAGTCGGATGGCGCTGTTTCGGCATTTTGGACGGATATTGCACCTTGCACCGCAGATGTTGCACCCTACGGATATCGATTCTTCGAATGGCCATAACTGTTGGCTCGTTTAGATTTACGGGAGCCATAACCAGTCAAAACGAAGCTCTCGGTGAGTTCTACGGCTTTGACCGCTTTCAGCCGTCAATGGATTGTTTCATACCCAAAGGAGGCTATCCGAACCTCAATCGGGGCTCTAAAGTTTTTTAGCCTTCTTTTTTTACGTCAAGTGAATTTTTACGTTAAAACGGGATCACCATGGCTGGTCTTCGATTTACCATCCCTGGAGAGTGGTGCACCATGGTACTGTTCCATTTCAAATCAAGGCACCCATTTCTAAAAGTCGGACGGCGTTGTTTCGGCATTTTGGACGGATGTTGCACCTTGCACCGTAGATGTTGCACCCTACGGATATCGATTCTTCGAATGGCCATAACTGTTGGCTCGTTTAGATTTACGGGAGCCATAACCAGTCAAAACGAAGCCCTCTGTGAGTTCTACGGCTTTGACCGCTTTCAGCCGACAATGGATTTTTTCATACCCAAAAAAGGCTATCCGAACCTCAATCGGGGCTCTGAAGTTTTTTAGCCTTCTTTTTTTACGTCAAGTGAATTTTTACGTTAAAACGGGATCACCGTGGCTGGTTTTCGATTTACCATCCCTCGAGAGTGGTGCACCATGGTATTGTTCCTTTTCAAAACCATGCACCCATTTCTAAAAGTCGGACGGCGCTGTTTCGTCATTTTGGACGGATGTTGCACCTTGCACCGCAGATGTTGTACCATACAGATATCAATTCTTCAAACGGCCATAACTGTTGGCTCGTTTAGATTTACAGGAGCCATAACCAGTCAAAACGAAGCTCTCGGTGAGTTCTACGGCTTTGACCGCTTTCAGCCGTCAATGGATTGTTTCATACCCAAAAGAGGATATCTGAACCTCAATTGGGGCTCTGAAGTTTTTTAGCCTTCTTTTTTTTATGTCAAGTGAATTTTTACGTTAAAACGGGAACACCGTGGCTGGTCTTCGATTTACCATCCTTGGAGAGTGGTGCACCATGGTACTGTTCCATTTCAAATCAAGGCACCCATTTCTAAAAGTCGCACGTCGCTGTTTCGACATTTTGGACGGATGTTGCACCTTGCACCGTAGATGTTGCACCCTACGGATATCGATTCTTCGGACGGCCATAACTGTTGGCTCGTTTAGAGTTATGGGAGCCATAACCAGTCAAAATGAAACTCTCTGTGAGTTCTATGGCTTTGACCGCTTTCAGCTGTCAATGGATTGTTTCATACCCAAAAAAGGCTATCCGAAACTCAATCGGGGCTCTGAAGTTTTTTAGCCTTCTTTTTTTACGTCAAGGGAATTTTTACGTTAAAACGGGATCACCCTGGTCTTCGATTTACCATCCCTCGAGATGGTGCACAATGGTACTATTCCATTTCAAATCCATGCACCCATTTCTAAAAGTCGCACGGCGCTGTTTCAGCATTTTGGACGGATGTTGCACCTTGCACCGCAGATGTTGCACCCTGCGAATATCGATTCTTCGGACAGCCATAACTGTTGGCTCGTTTAGGGTTAGGAGAGCCATAACTAGTCAAAACGAAGCTCTCGGTGAGTTCTACAGCTTTGACCGCTTTCAGCCGTCAATGGATTGTTTCATAACCAAGAAAGGCTATCCGAACCTCAATCGGGGCTCTTAAGTTTTTTAGCCTTCTTTTTTTACGTCAAGTGAATTTTTACTTTAAAACGGGTCACCGTGGCTGGTCTTCGTTTTACCATCCCTGGAGAGTGGTTCACCATGGTATTGTTCAATCTCAAATCTATGCACCCATTTCTAAAAGTCGCAGGGCGCAGTTTCAGCATTTTGGACGAATGTTACACCTTGAACCGCAGATGTTGCACCCTGCGGATATCGATTCTTCGGACGGCCATAACTGTTGGCTCGTTTAGGGTTACGGGAGCCATAACCAGTCAAAACGAAGCTCTCGGTGAGTTCTACGGCTTTTTCTGCTTTCAGCCGTCAATGGATTGTTTCATACCCAAAAAAGGCTAGGCGAACCTCAATCGGGGCTCTGAAGTTTTTTAGCCTTCTTTTTTTACGTCAAGTGAATTTTTACATTAAAACGGGATCACCGTGGCTGATCTTCGATTTACCATCTCTGGAGAGTGGTGCACCATGGAAGTGTTCCATTTCAAATCAATGCACCCATTTTTAAAACTCGCACGACACTGTTTTGGAATTTTGGATGGATGTTGCACCTTGCACCGCAGATGTTGCACTCTGCGGATATCGATTCTTCGGACGGCCATAACTGTTGGATCGTTTGGGTTTATGGGAGACATAACCAGTCAAAACGAATCTCTCGGTGAGTTCTACGGCTTTGACCGCTTTCAGCCGTCAATGGATTGTTTCATACCCAAAAAAGGCTATCCGAACCTCAATCGGGGCTCTGAAGTTTTTTAGCCTTCTTTTTTTACGTCAAGTGAATTTTTACGTTAAAACGGGATCACCGTGGCTGGTCTTCGATTTACCATTCCTCGAGATTGGTGCACCATGGTACTGTTCCAATTCAAATCCATGCACCTATTTCTAAAAGTCGCACGGCGGTGTTTCGGCATTTTGGACGGATGTTGCACCTTGCACCGTAGATGTTGCAACATACGGATATCGATTCATCGGACGACCATAACTGTTGGCTCGTTTAGGGTTACAGGAGCCATAACCAGTCAAAACGAAGCACTCGGTGAGTTCTACGGCTTTGTCCGCTTTCAGCCGTCAATGGATTGTTTCATACCCTAAAAAGGCTATCCGAAACTCAATCGGGGCTCTGAAGTTTTTTAGACTTCCTTTTTTCGTCAAGTGAATTTTTACTTTAAAACGGGATCACCGTGGCTGGTTTTCGATTTACCATCCCTGGAGAGTTGTGCACCATGGTACTGTTCCATTTCAAATCCATGCACCCATTTCTAAAAGTCGTACGGCGTTGTTTCGGCATTTTGGATGGATATTGCACCTTGCACCGTAGAAGTTGCACCCTGCGGATATCGATTCTTCTGATGGCCATAACTGTTGGCTCGTTTAGAGTTACGGGAGCCATAACTAGTCAAAATGAAGCTCTCTGTGAGTTCTACGGCTTTGACCACTTTCAGCCGTCAATGGATTGTTTCATACCCAAAAAAGGCTATCCGAACATCAATCGGGGCTCTGAAGTTTTTTAGCCTTCTTTTTTTACGTCAAGTGAATTTTTACGTTAAAACGGGATCACCATGGTTGGTCTTCGATTTACCATCCCTGGAGAGTGGTGCACCATGGTACTGTTCCATTTCAAATCAATGCACCCATTTCTAAAAGTCACACGGTGCTGTTTCAGCATTTTGGACGGATGTTGCACCTTGCACCGCAGATGTTGCACCATACGGATATCGATTCATCGAACGGCCATAACTATTGGCTCGTTTAGGGTTACGGGAACCAAAACCAGTCAAAACGAAGCTCTCTGTGAGTTCTACGGCTTTGACCACTTTCAGCCGTCAATGGATTGTTTCATACCCAAAAAAGGTTATCTGAACCTCAATCGGAGCTCTGAGGTTTTTTAGCCTTCTTTTTTTCATCAAGTGAATTTTTACTTTAAAACGGGATCACCGTGGCTGGTTTTCGATTTACCATCCCTGGAGAGTGGTGCACCATGGTACTGTTCCATTTCAAATCCATGCACCGATTTCTAAAACTCGCACGGCGCTGTTTCGGCATTTAGGATGGATGTTGCACCTTGCACCGCAGATGTTGCACCCTACGGATATCGATTCTTCGGACGGCCATAACTGTTGGCTCGTTTAGATTTACGGGAGCCATAACCAGTCAAAATGAAGCTCTCGGTGAGTTCTATGGCTTTGACCGCTTTTAGCCGTTAATGGATTGTTTCATACCCAAAAAAGGCTATCCGAAGCTCAATCGGGGCTCTGAGGTTTTTTAGCCTTCTTTTTTTACGTCAAGTGAATTTTTACGTTAAAACGGGATCACCGTGGCTGGTTTTCGATTTACCATCCCTCGAGAGTGGTGCACCATGGTATTGTTCCTTTTCAAAACCATGCACCCATTTCTAAAAGTCGGACGGCGCTGTTTCGTCATTTTGGACGGATGTTGCACCTTGCACCGCAGATGTTGTACCATACAGATATCAATTCTTCAAACGGCCATAACTGTTGGCTCGTTTAGATTTACAGGAGCCATAACCAGTCAAAACGAAGCTCTCGGTGAGTTCTACGGCTTTGACCGCTTTCAGCCGTCAATGGATTGTTTCATACCCAAAAGAGGATATCTGAACCTCAATTGGGGCTCTGAAGTTTTTTAGCCTTCTTTTTTTTATGTCAAGTGAATTTTTACGTTAAAACGGGAACACCGTGGCTGGTCTTCGATTTACCATCCTTGGAGAGTGGTGCACCATGGTACTGTTCCATTTCAAATCAAGGCACCCATTTCTAAAAGTCGCACGTCGCTGTTTCGACATTTTGGACGGATGTTGCACCTTGCACCGTAGATGTTGCACCCTACGGATATCGATTCTTCGGACGGCCATAACTGTTGGCTCGTTTAGAGTTATGGGAGCCATAACCAGTCAAAATGAAACTCTCTGTGAGTTCTATGGCTTTGACCGCTTTCAGCTGTCAATGGATTGTTTCATACCCAAAAAAGGCTATCCGAAACTCAATCGGGGCTCTGAAGTTTTTTAGCCTTCTTTTTTTACGTCAAGGGAATTTTTACGTTAAAACGGGATCACCCTGGTCTTCGATTTACCATCCCTCGAGATGGTGCACAATGGTACTATTCCATTTCAAATCCATGCACCCATTTCTAAAAGTCGCACGGCGCTGTTTCAGCATTTTGGACGGATGTTGCACCTTGCACCGCAGATGTTGCACCCTGCGAATATCGATTCTTCGGACAGCCATAACTGTTGGCTCGTTTAGGGTTAGGAGAGCCATAACTAGTCAAAACGAAGCTCTCGGTGAGTTCTACAGCTTTGACCGCTTTCAGCCGTCAATGGATTGTTTCATAACCAAGAAAGGCTATCCGAACCTCAATCGGGGCTCTTAAGTTTTTTAGCCTTCTTTTTTTACGTCAAGTGAATTTTTACTTTAAAACGGGTCACCGTGGCTGGTCTTCGTTTTACCATCCCTGGAGAGTGGTTCACCATGGTATTGTTTAATCTCAAATCTATGCACCCATTTCTAAAAGTCGCAGGGCGCAGTTTCAGCATTTTGGACGAATGTTACACCTTGAACCGCAGATGTTGCACCCTGCGGATATCGATTCTTCGGACGGCCATAACTGTTGGCTCGTTTAGGGTTACGGGAGCCATAACCAGTCAAAACGAAGCTCTCGGTGAGTACTACGGCTTTTTCTGCTTTCAGCCGTCAATGGATTGTTTCATACCCAAAAAAGGCTAGGCGAACCTCAATCGGGGCTCTGAAGTTTTTTAGCCTTCTTTTTTTACGTCAAGTGAATTTTTACATTAAAACGGGATCACCGTGGCTGATCTTCGATTTACCATCTCTGGAGAGTGGTGCACCATGGAAGTGTTCCATTTCAAATCAATGCACCCATTTTTAAAACTCGCACGACACTGTTTTGGAATTTTGGATGGATGTTGCACCTTGCACCGCAGATGTTGCACTCTGCGGATATCGATTCTTCGGACGGCCATAACTGTTGGATCGTTTGGGTTTATGGGAGACATAACCAGTCAAAACGAATCTCTCGGTGAGTTCTACGGCTTTGACCGCTTTCAGCCGTCAATGGATTGTTTCATACCCAAAAAAGGCTATCCGAACCTCAATCGGGGCTCTGAAGTTTTTTAGCCTTCTTTTTTTACGTCAAGTGAATTTTTACGTTAAAACGGGATCACCATGGCTGGTCTTCGATTTACCATTCCTCGAGATTGGTGCACCATGGTACTGTTCCAATTCAAATCCATGCACCTATTTCTAAAAGTCGCACGGCGGTGTTTCGGCATTTTGGACGGATGTTGCACCTTGCACCGTAGATGTTGCAACATACGGATATCGATTCATCGGACGACCATAACTGTTGGCTCGTTTAGGGTTACAGGAGCCATAACCAGTCAAAACGAAGCACTCGGTGAGTTCTACGGCTTTGTCCGCTTTCAGCCGTCAATGGATTGTTTCATACCCTAAAAAGGCTATCCGAAACTCAATCGGGGCTCTGAAGTTTTTTAGACTTCCTTTTTTCGTCAAGTGAATTTTTACTTTAAAACGGGATCACCGTGGCTGGTTTTCGATTTACCATCCCTGGAGAGTTGTGCACCATGGTACTGTTCCATTTCAAATCCATGCACCCATTTCTAAAAGTCGTACGGCGTTGTTTCGGCATTTTGGACGGATATTGCACCTTGCACCGTAGAAGTTGCACCCTGCGGATATCGATTCTTCTGATGGCCATAACTGTTGGCTCGTTTAGAGTTACGGGAGCCATAACTAGTCAAAATGAAGCTCTCTGTGAGTTCTACGGCTTTGACCACTTTCAGCCGTCAATGGATTGTTTCATACCCAAAAAAGGCTATCCGAACATCAATCGGGGCTCTGAAGTTTTTTAGCCTTCTTTTTTTACGTCAAGTGAATTTTTACGTTAAAACGGGATCACCATGGTTGGTCTTCGATTTACCATCCCTGGAGAGTGGTGCACCATGGTACTGTTCCATTTCAAATCAATGCACCCATTTCTAAAAGTCACACGGTGCTGTTTCAGCATTTTGGACGGATGTTGCACCTTGCACCGCAGATGTTGCACCATACGGATATCGATTCATCGAACGGCCATAACTATTGGCTCGTTTAGGGTTACGGGAACCAAAACCAGTCAAAACGAAGCTCTCTGTGAGTTCTACGGCTTTGACCACTTTCAGCCGTCAATGGATTGTTTCATACCCAAAAAAGGTTATCTGAACCTCAATCGGAGCTCTGAGGTTTTTTAGCCTTCTTTTTTTCATCAAGTGAATTTTTACTTTAAAACGGGATCACCGTGGCTGGTTTTCGATTTACCATCCCTGGAGAGTGGTGCACCATGGTACTGTTCCATTTCAAATCCATGCACCGATTTCTAAAACTCGCACGGCGCTGTTTCGGCATTTAGGATGGATGTTGCACCTTGCACCGCAGATGTTGCACCCTACGGATATCGATTCTTCGGACGGCCATAACTGTTGGCTCGTTTAGATTTACGGGAGCCATAACCAGTCAAAATGAAGCTCTCGGTGAGTTCTATGGCTTTGACCGCTTTTAGCCGTTAATGGATTGTTTCATACCCAAAAAAGGCTATCCGAAGCTCAATCGGGGCTCTGAGGTTTTTTAGCCTTCTTTTTTTACGTCAAGTGAATTTTTACGTTAAAACGGGATCACCGTGGCTGGTCTTCGATTTACCATCCCTGGAGATTGGTGCACCATGGTACTGTTCCATTTCAAATCAATGCACCCAAATCTAAAAGTCGCACGTCGCTGTTTCGGCATTTTGGACGGATGTTGCACTTGCACCGTAGATGTTGCACCTTGCGGATATCGATTCTTCGGACGGCTATAACCGTTGGCTCGTTTAGAGTTATTGGAGCCATAACCAGTCAAAACAAAGCTCTTGGTGAGTTCTACGGCTCTGACTGCTTTTAGCCGTCAATGGATAGTTTCATAGCTAAAAAGGCTATCTAAACCTCAATCGGGGCTCTGAAGTTTTTTAGCCTTCTTTTTTTACATCAAGTGAATTTTTACGTCAAAACAGGATCACCGTGGATGGTCTTCGATTTACCATCCCTCGAGATGGTGCAACATGGTACTGTTCCATTTCAAAACCATGCACCCATTTCTAAAAGTCGCACGACGCTGCTTCGGCATTTTGGATGGATGTTGCACCTTGCACCGCAGATGTTGCACCATACGGATATCGATTCATCGGACGGCCATAACTGTTGGCTCGTTTAGGGTTACGGGAGCCATAACCAGTCAAAACGAAGCTCTCGGTGAGTTCAACGGCTTTGTCCGCTTTCAGCCGTCAATGGATTGTTTCATACCCAAAAAAGGCTATGCGGACCTCAATCGGGGCTCTGAAGTTTTTTAGCCTTCTTTTTTTACGGCAAGTGAATTTTTACGTTAAAACGGGATCACCGTGGCCGGTCTTCGATTTACCATCTTTGGAGAGTGGTGCACCATGGTACCGTTCCATTTCAAATCAATGCACCCATTTCTAAAAGTCGCACGGCGATGTTTCAGCATTTTTGATGGATGTTGCTCCTTGCAACGCAGATGTTGCACCCTACGGATATCGATTCTTTGAATGGCCATAACTATTGGCTCGTTTAGAGTTACGGGAGCCATAACCAGTCAAAAGGAAGCTCTCGGTGAGTTCTACGGCTTTGACCGCTTTCAGCCGTCAGTGGATTGTTTCATACCCAAAAAAGGCTATCCGAACCTCAATCGGGGCTCTGAAGTTTTTTAGCCTTCTTTTTTTACGTCAAGTGAATTTTTACGTTAAAACGGGATCACCGTGGCTGGTCTTCGATTTACCATCCCTTGAGAGTGGTGGACCATGGTACTGTTCCATTTCAAAACCATGCACCCATTTCTAAAAGTCGGACGACGCTGTTTCGGCATTTTGGACGGATGTTGCACCTTGCACCGCAGATGTTGCACCTTGCGGATATCGATTCTTCGGACGGCCATAACTGTTGGCTCGTTTAGAGTTACGGGAGCCATAACTAGTCAAAACGAAGTTCTCTGTGAGTTCTACGGCTTTGACCACTTTCAGCTATTAATGGATTGTTTCATACCCAAAAAAGGCTATCCGAACCTCAACGGGGCTCTGAAGTATTTTAGCCTTCTTTTTTTCATCAAGTGAATTTTTACTTTAAAATGGGATCACCGTGGCTGGTTTTTGATTTACCATCCCTGGAGAGTGGTGCACCATGGTACTGTTCCATTTCAAATCCATGCACCGATTTCTAAAAGTCACAAGGCGCTGTTTCAGCATTTTGGATGGATGTTGCACCTTGCACCGCAGATGTTGTACCCTGTAGATATCGATTCTTCGGACGGCCATAACTGTTGGCTCGTTTAGGGTTACGGGAGCCATAACCAGTCAAAACGAAGCCCTCTGTGAGTTCTACGGCTTTGACCGCTTTCAGCCGTCAATGGATTGTTTCATACCCAAAAAAGGCTATCCGAACCTCAATCGGGGCTCTGAAGTTTTTTAGCCTTCTTTTTTTTACGTCAAGTGAATTTTTACGTTAAAACGGGATCACCGTGGCTAGTCTTCGATTTACCATCCCTCGAAAGTGGTGCACCATGGTACTGTTCCATTTCAAAACCATGCACCCATTTCTAAAAGTCGGACGACGCTGTTTCGGCATTTTGGACGGATGTTGCACCTTGCACCGCAGATGTTGCACCCTACGGATATCGATTCTTCGAATGGCCATAACTGTTGGCTCGTTTAGATTTACAGGAGCCATAACCAGTCAAAACGAAGCTCTCGGTGAGTTCTACGGCTTTGACCACTTTCAGCCGTCAATGGATTGTTTCATACCCAAAAGAGGCTATCCGAACCTCAATCGGGGCTCTGAAGTTTTTTAGCCTTCTTTTTTTACGTCAAGTGAATTTTTACGTTAAAACGGGATCACCATGGCTGGTCTTCGATTTACCATCCCTGGAGAGTGGTGCACCATGTTACTGTTCCATTTCAAATCAAGGCACCCATTTCTAAAAGTCGCACGTCATTGTTTCGACATTTTGGACGGATGTTGCACCTTGCACCGTAGATGTTGCACCCTGCGGATATCAATTCTTCGGACGACCATAACTTTTGGCTCGTTTAGATTTACGGGAGCCATAACCAGTCAAAACGAAGCTCTCGGTGAGTTCTACGGCTTTGACCGCTTTCAGCCGTCAATGGATTGTTTCATACCCAAAAAAGGCTATCCGAAACTCAATCGGGGCTCTGAAGTTTTTTAGCCTTCCTTTTTTACGTCAGGGGAATTTTTACGTTAAAACGGGATCACCGTGGCTGGTCTTCGATTTACCTTCCCTCGAGATGGTGCACCATGGTACTATTCCATTTCAAATCCATGCACCCATTTCTAAAAGTCGCACGGCGCTGTTTCAGCATTTTGGACAGATGTTGCACCTTGCACCGTAGATGTTGCACCCTACGGATATCGATTCTTCGGGCGGCCATAACTGTTGGCTCGTTTAGGGTTACGAGAGCCATAACCAGTCAAAACGAAGCACTCGGTGAGTTCTACAGCTTTGACTGCTTTCAGCCGTCAATGGATTGTTTCATACCCAAGAAAGGCTATCTGAACCTTAATCGGGGCTCTGAAGTTTTTTAGCCTTCTTTTTTTACGTCAAGTGAATTTTTACTTTAAAACGGGATCACCGTGGCTGGTCTTCGTTTTACCATCCCTGGACAGTGGTTCACCATGGTATTGTTCCATTTCAAATCTATGCACCCATTTCTAAAAGTCGCACGGCGCTCTTTCGGCATTTTGGACGAATGTTGCACCTTGCACCGCAGATGTTGCACCCTGCGGATATCGATTCTTCGTACGGCCATAACTGTTGGATCATTTGGGTTTACGGGAGACATAACCAGTCAAAACGAAGCTCTCGGTGAGTTCTACGGCTTTGACCGCTTTCAGCCATCAATGGATTGTTTCATATCCAAAAAAGGCTATTCGAACCTCAATCGGGGCTCTGATGTTTTTAGCCTTCTTTTTTTACGTCAAGTGAATTTTTACGTTAATACAGGATCACCGTGGCTGGTCTTCGATTTACCATCCCTCGAGATTGGTGCACCATGGTATTGTTCCATTTCAAATCCATGCACCTATTTCTAAAAGTCGCACGGCGCTGTTTCGGCATTTTGAACGGATGTTGCACATTGCACCGCAGATGTTGCTCCATACGGATATCGATTCATCGGACGACCATAACTGTTGGCTCGTTTAGGGTTACATGAGGCATAACCAGTCAAAACGAAGCTCTCTGTGAGTTCTACGGCTTTGACCGCTTTCAGCCGTCAATGGATTGTTTCATACCCAAAAATGGCTATCCGAACCTCAATCGGGGCTCTGTAGTTTTTTAGCCTTCTTTTTTTACGTCAAGTGAATTTTTACGTTAAAACGGGATCACTGTGGCTGGTCTTCGATTTACCATCCCTCGAGATTGGTGCACCATGGTACTGTTCCATTTCAAATCCATGCACCTATTTCTAAAAGTCGCACGGCGCTGTTTCGGCATTTTGGACGGATGTTGCACCTTGCGCCGCAGATGTTGCACCATACGGATATCGATTCATCGGACGACCATAACTGTTGGCTCGTTTAGGGTTACAGGAGCCATAACCAGTCAAAACGAAGCTCTCGGTGAGTTCTACGGCTTTGACCGCTTTCAGCCGTCAATGGATTATTTCATACCCAAAAAAGGCTATCCGAACCTCAATCGGGGCTCTGAAGTTTTTTAGACTTCCTTTTTTCGTCAAGTGAATTTTTACTTTAAAACGGGATCACCATGGCTGGTTTTCGATTTACCATCCCTGGAGAGTGGTGCACCATGGTACTGTTCCATTTCAACTCCATGCACCCATTTTTAAAAGTCGCACGGCGTTGTTTTCGCATTTTGGACGGATATTGCACCTTGCACCGTAGATGTTGCACCCTGCGGATATCGATTCTTCGGATGGCCATAACCGTTGGCTAGTTTAGAATTACGGGAGCCATAACTAGTCAAAATGAAGCTCTTTGTGAGTTCTACGGCATTGACCGCTTTTCAGACGTCAATGGATTGTTTCATACCCAAAAAAGGCTATCCGAACCTCAATCGGGGCTCTGAAGTTTTTTAGCCTTCTTTTTTTACGTCAAGTGAATTTTTACGTTAAAACGGGATCACCGTGGCTGGTCATCGATTTACCATCCCTCGAGAGTGGTGCACCATGGTACTGTTCTATTTCAAAACCATGCACCCATTTTTAAAAGTCGCACGACGCTGTTTCGGCATTTTGGACGGATGTTGCACCTTGCACCGCAGATGTTGCACCATACGGATATCGATTGAACGAACGACCATAACTGTTGCCTCGTTTAGGGTTACGGTAGCCATAACTAGTCAAAACGAAGCTCTCGGTGAGTTCTACAGCTTTGACTGCTTTTCAGCCGTCAATGGATTGTTTCATACCCAAAAAAGGCTATCCGAACCTCAATTGGGGCTCTGAAGTTTTTTAGCCTTCTTTTTTTACGTCAAGTGAATTTTTACGTTAAAACGGGATCACCGTGGCTGGTCTTCGATTTACCATCCCTCGAGAGTGGTGCACCATGGTACTGTTCCATTTCAAAACCATGCACCCATTTCTAAATGTCGCACGACGTTGTTTCGGCATTTTGGACGGATGTTGCGCCTTGCACCGCAGATGTTGCACCATACGGATATCGATTGAACGAACGGCCATAACTGTTGGCTCGTTTAGGGTTACGGGAGCCATAACCAGTCAAAACGAAGCTCTCAGTGAGTTCTACGGCTTTGACTGCTTTCAGCCGTCAATGGATTGTTTCATACTTAAAAAAGGCTATCCGAACCTCAATCGGGGCTCTGATGTTTTTTAGCCTTCCTTTTTTCGTCAAGTGAATTTTTACTTTAAAACGGGATCACCGTGGCTGGTTTTCGATTTACCATCCCTGGAGAGTGGTGCAACATGATACCGTTCCATTTCAGCATTTTGGACGGATGTTGCACCTTGCACCGCAGATGTTGCTCCTGCGGATATCGATTCTTCGGACGGCCATAACGGTTGGCTCGTTTAGATTTATGGGAGCCATAACCAGTCAAAACGAAGCTCTTAGTGAGTTCTACGGCTTTGACCGCTTTCAGCCGTCAATGGATTGTTTCATACCCAAAAAAGGCTATCCGAACCTCGATCGGGGCTCTGAAGTTTTTTAGCCTTCTTTTTTTACGTCAAGTGAATTTTTACGTTAAAACGGGATCACCGTGGCTAGTCTTCGATTTACCATCCCTCGAGAGTGGTGCACCATGGTACTGTTCCATTTCAAAACCATGCACCCATTTCTAAAAGTCGCACGACGCTGTTTCGGCATTTTGGACGGATGTTGCACCTCGCACCGCAGATGTTGCACCATACGGATATCGATTCAACGAACGGGCATAACTGTTGGCTCGTTTAGGATTACGGGAGCCATAACTAGTCAAAACGAAGCTCTCGGTGAGTTCTACAGCTTTGACTGCTTTCAGCCGTCAATGGATTGTTTCATACACAAAAAAGGCTATCCGAACCTCAATCGGGGCTCTGAAGTTTTTTAGCCTTCTTTTTGTACGTCAAGTGAATTTTTACGTTAAAACGGGATCACCGTGGATGGTCTTTGATTTACCATCCCTCGAGAGTGGTGCACCATGGTACTGTTCCATTTCAAAACCATGCACCCATTTCTAAAAATCGCACGACGCTGTTTCGGCATTTTGGACGGATGTTGCACCTTGCACCGCAGATGTTGCACCATACGGATATCGATTGAACGAACGACCATAACTGTTGCCTCGTTTAGGGTTACGGTAGCCATAACTAGTCAAAACGAAGCTCTCGGTGAGTTCTACAGCTTTGACTGCTTTTCAGCCGTCAATGGATTGTTTCATACCCAAAAAAGGCTATCCGAACCTCAATCGGGGCTCTGAAGTTTTTTAGCCTTCTTTTTTTACGTCAAGTGAATTTTTACGTTAAAACGGGATCACCGTGGCTGGTCTTCGATTTACCATCCCTCGAGAGTGGTGCAACATGGTACTGTTCCATTTCAAAACCATGCACCCATTTCTAAAAGTCGCACGACGCTGTTTCGGCATTTTGGACGGATGTTGCAACTTGCACCGCAAATGTTGCACCCTGCGGATATCGATTCAACGAACGGCCATAACTGTTGGCTCGTTTAGGGTTACGGGAGCCATAACCAGTCAAAACGAAGCTCTCGGTGAGTTCTACGGCTTTGACTGCTTTCAGCCGTCAATGGATTGTTTCATACACAAAAAAGGCTATCCGAACCTCAATCGGGGCTCTGATGTTTTTTAGACTTCCTTTTTTCGTCAAGTGAATTTTTACTTTAAAACGGGATCACCGCGGATGGTTTTCGATTTACCATCCCTGGAGAGTGGTGCACCATGATACCGTTCCATTTCAAATCAACGCACCCATTTTTAAAGGTCGCATGGTGCTGTTTCAGCATTTTGGACGGATGTTGCACCTTGCACCGCATATGTTGCTCCTGCGGATATCGATTTTTCGGACGGCGATAACAGTTGGCTCGTTTAGATTTACGGGAGCCATAACCAGTCAAAACGATGCTCTCGGTGAGTTCTACGGCTTTGACCGCTTTCAGCCGTCAATGGATTGTTTCATACCCAAAAAAGGCTATTCGAACCTCAATCGGGGCTCTGAAGTTTTTTAGCCTTCTTTTTTTACGTCAAGTGAATTTTTACGTTAAAACGGGATCACCGTGGCTGGTCTTCGATTTACCATCCCTCGAGGGTGGTGCACCATGGTACTGTTCCATTTCAAAACCATGCACCCATTTCTAAAAGTCGCACGACGCTGTTTCGGCATTTTGGACGGATGTTGCACCTTGCACCGCAGATGTTGCACCATACGGATATCGATTCAACAAACGACCATAACTGTTGGCTCGTTTAGGGTTACGGGAGCCATAACCAGTCAAAACGAAGCTCTCGGTGAGTTCTACAGCTTTGACTGCTTTCAGCCGTCAATGGATTGTTTCATACACAAAAAAGGCTATCCGAACCTCAATCGGGGCTCTGAAGTTTTTAGCCTTCCTTTTTTCGACAAGTGAATTTTTACTTGAAAACGGGATCACCGTGGATGGTTTTCGATTTACCATCCCTGGAGAGTGGTGCACCATGATACAGTTCCATTTCAAATCCATGCTCCCATTTCTAAAAGTCGCACGGCATTGTTTTGGCATTTTGGACGGATGTTGCACCTTGCACCGCAGATGTTGCACCCTGCAGATATCAATTCTTCGGATGGCCATAACTGTTGGCTCGTTTAGAGTTATGGGAGCCATAACCAGTCAAAACGAAGCTCTCTGTGAGTTCTACGGCTTTGACCGCTTTCAGCCGTCAATGGGATGTTTCATACCCAAAAAAGGCTATCCGAACCTCAATTGGGGCTCTGAAGTTTTTTAGCCTTCTTTTTTTATGTCAAGTGAATTTTTACGTTAAAACGGGATCACCGTGGCTGGTCTTCGATTTACCATCCCTGGAGAGTGGTGCACCATGGTACTTTTCCATTTCAAATCAATGCACCCATTTCTAAAAGTCGCACGGCGCTGTTTCAGCATTTTGGACGGATGTTGCACCTTGCACCGCAGATGTTGCACCCTGCGGATATTGATTCTTCGGACGGCCATAACAGTTGGCTCGTTTAGATTTACGAGAGCCATAACCTGTCAAAACGAAGCTCTCGGTGAGTTCTACGGCTTTGACCGCTTTCAGCCGTTAATGGATTGTTTCATGCCCAAAAAAGGCTATCCGAACCTCAATCGGGGCTCTGAAGTTTTTTAGCCTTCTTTTTTTACATCAAGTGAATTTTTACGTTAAAACGGGATCACCGTGGCTGGTCTTCGATTTACCATCCCTCGAGAGTGGTGCACCATGGTACTGTTCCATTTCAAAACCATGCACCCATTTCTAAAAGTCGCACGGCGCTGTTTCAGCATTTTGGATGGATGTTGCACCTTGCACCACAAATGTTGCACCATACGGATATCGATTCATCGGACGGCCATAACTGTTGGCTCGTTTAGGGTTACGGGAGCCATAACCAGTCAAAACGAAGCTCTCGGTGAGTTCTACGGCTTTGACTGCTTTCAGCCGTCAATGGATTGTTTCGTACCCAAAAAAGGCTATCCGAACCTCAATCGGGGCTCTGAAGTTTTTAGCCTTCCTTTTTTCATCAAGTGAATTTTTACTTTTAAACGGGATCACCGTGGCTGGTTTTCGATTCACCATCCCTGGAGAGTGGTGCACCATGGTACTGTTCCATTTCAAATCCATGCACCCATTTCTAAAAGTAGCACGGCGTTGTTTTATCATTTTGAACGGATGTTGCACCTTGCACCGCAGATGTTGCACCCTACGGATATCGATTCTTCGGATGGCCATAACTGTTGGCTCGTTTAGAGTTATGGGAGCCATAACAAGTCAAAACGAAGCTCTCGGTGAGTTCTATGGCTTTCACCGCTTTCAGCCGTCAATGGATTGTTTCATACCCAAAAAAGGCTATCCGAACCTCTATCGGGGCTCTAAAGTTTTTTAGCCTTCTTTTTTTACGTCAAGTGAATTTTTATGTTAAAACGGGATCACCGTGGCTGGTCTTCGATTTACCGTGCCTCGAGAGTGGTGCACCATGGTACTGTTCCATTTCAAAACCATGCACCCATTTATAAAAGTCGCACGGCGCTGTTTCGGCATTTTGGACGGATGTTGCACCTTGCACCGCAGAAGTTGCACCATACGGATATCGATTCATTGATTGGCCATAACTGTTGGCTCGTTTAGGGTTATGGGAGCCATAAACAGTCCAAACGAAGCTCTCAGTGAGTTCTACGGCTTTGACCGCTTTCAGCCGGCAATGGATTGTTTCATACACAAAAAAGGTTATCTGAACCTCAATCGCGGCTCTGAAGTTTTTTAGCCTTCCTTTTTTCGTCAAGTGAATTTTTACTTAAAAACGGGATCACCGTGGCTGGTTTTCGATTTACAATCCCTGGAGAGTGGTGCACCATGGTACTGTTCCATTTCAAATCCATGCACCCATTTCTATAAGTCGCACGGCGTTGTTTTGGCATTTTGGACGGATGTTGCACCTTGCACCGCAGATGTTGCACCCTACGGATATCGATTCTTCGGACGTCCATAACAGTTGGCTCGTTTAGATTTACGGGAGCCATAACCAGTCAAAACGAAGCTCTCGGTGAGTCCTACGGCTTTGACTACTTTCAGCCGTCAATGGATTGTTTCATACCCAAAAAAGGCTATCCGAACCTCAATCGGGGCTCTGAAGTTTTTTAGCCTTCTTTTTTTACGTCAAGTGAATTTTTACGTTAAAACGGGATCACCGTGGATGGTATTTGATTTACCATCCCTCGAGAGTGGTGCACCATGGTACTGTTCCATTTCAAAATCATGCACCCATTTCTAAAAGTCGCACGGCGCTGTTTCGGCATTTTGGACGGATGTTGCACCTTGCACCGCAGATGTTGCATCATACGGATATCGATTCATCAGACGGCCATAATTGTTGGCTTGTTTAGGGTTACGGGAGCCATAACCAGTCAAAACAAAGCTCTCGGTGAGTTCTACGGCTTTGACCGCTTTCAGCCGTCAATGGTTTGTTTCATACCCAAAAAAACCGCTTTTTCTTTTGCATATAAACATAGCTTGAGTTCATTCAAAAAGTGAGCTTCGATTTTAATGGCTTCCAGATCTAGATATTAGGGTTTCTTCCCTTTTCTCCTTTCTTCTTTCGATTTTTCCAAGTTTTCGTGTTTCCCTCTGATTTCTCTCTTTTCTCCGTCTTCACTTCTATCTCCTCAAACTGGACGTCATATTTAAACCTTAGGATTTTTGCGAGATGATGAAGGATGGGAGGAGGTGAGAAGGAAGAGGGGCAAGGCTCCAGCGTCTTTGGGTCCTGAACAAAGGCTCAACCTGGGAGGGCAAAGACCGAGAAGATCTGGACCATTTCCAGATCCGAACAAGGGGAAGAAGGTGCAGGCGGACCTTGTAGGGCGAACTTTGAAATCAACGAAGCAGAAAGGTTTGCTGCCTGGTAGCAACCCGAAAATCAAATTCACTGTCTCAGAAAATGCTAAAAAGTTTTCGTACAGTGAGGCAGTGAAAGCAGGAGGGGTAGGAGATTTAGGTAATCTAGATCTTGAGTTTATTGAGCCTAAAGTAGCGGATGGTAAAAGGATTGGTTCCCTTTCCTCTGATGCTATCAAAAAAGCGGAGGGAGGCTGGGAGTTATGCATATTATTATATGTGGTAGGGTATAAACCATGGCTGAGAACTTTTGAGGGATATGCCAATAGGGTTTGGGCTACAAAGAAAACGTTTTCTGTTCATTCAAGGAATAATGGATTTTTTGTAGTGAGATTTGGCTCTGAGGAGGATTGCAATAAGATTTTGAAATCAAGTCCTTGGTTCATGGACCGGAACTTGATCATTATGAAGCGATTGTCTCCAGATATGAGAACAGATAGAGATCTACTTACATCCTTGCCTATGTGGGTCAGACTTCCGGGTTTAAGTTTTAAACTATGGGGCAATAAGGCTATTAGCGCTTTAACAAGTACCATTGGAATTCCAATTAAGATGGATGAGGCCACGAAAAATAAATCTAGATTGGCCTATGCCAGAGTCCTGGTTGAGGTTAATGCTACTTATGGTATGCCCAACATTATAGAAGGCATGGATGACAATGGGAGGAGTTTCACTCAGGAAGTGGAATACGAGAATCCACCTCCCATTTGTGGTAAGTGCGTGTGTTTTGGTCCTGTAACTGATGAATGCCCAATGACCAAGTCTTGGGTTCCTAAACTGTCTCAAGATACTAACTCCGATAAGGATAGCCCCGTGGTACAGAGTTTGGATGGTAGTGTGGAAGTTGTAAGGGAGGAGGGCGAAACTGAGAATTCTATTGACCTTGAAAAGCAGTTGAATGGTGGATGCCCCAATGATTCTCTTAATGAAATCAGTAGGAATTCTGTGGAGGTGGTCTCTAATGGGGAGGGTTTGACTGAAACTTTGCAGTCAGCAGTTTTTAAAGAAAACCTAAATTTAATTGTTGAATGCCCACCTAAGGATGGGTCTAAATTTAATTGTTGAATGCCCACCTAAGGATGGGTCTCATGATAGGCAACAGATAGCTTCTAATGGGTCGGAGACAGAATTTAGAGGAAAGTCTCTTTCTGAACAAAACCAAATAGAAGTTATTCCCTCGGTTCAGGTCTTAGAAGGAGCTGCATCCTCAGAAGAGCGCGGAGAGGGGGCAATTTCAGAAGTTCTAGAGTTAGAACCTGCCACTCGTACCGAGCTAGGAGTCAGTGAAGATTGCTACATTGTTCCACTAGCCAGGTCAGAAGTTCCTCCTGATCAAGGAACCTTTGAGCCATTCTTTCCCGTGTCTCCAACTACCCCGGGAGCCAGAGATCCGAGTTCATCTCCTCCGAAGTCACCTTCGACCCACAAAACTATTATCAAACGCCCTTCGTCATCATCGGAGTCTCCTCCTGTTCCTAAATCATTATTTTCTAATGATATATTTATTGATGATTGTATAATTAATAATGTTAATTGTAGACGAGGCACTGATACTTGTATTGATTTACAGGTGCAGAATAATCTGGATCAGGATACAGGAACGGCAGAGAGGGTAGAGGAACAGAATACTTATGATAATGCAGACCCAATTCAGGAGGTCCCTGTGGAGCACCCTACTCCTAATCTTCAAGGTATAGAGTTTGAGAACATTCAGAAGGATAAGCTTGTTCGTAAGAATTCCAAGTGGGTTCAGATGCTAGGTATTCTTATGGAAGACAAAGGGGAATCCTCCAGTAGCAGGTCGTTGAGGACCCGCAATAACAAGGTTTTATAATGTCTATAGCTTGTTGGAATGTAAGAGGGTTTCATAACCCCAACAGAATGGGAAAAGTGAGAAAACTTATTGATAAGCATAAAATTAGTTGTTTCGGTTTTTTGGAAAATAAGCTGTTGTTGCTAGATATTTTGAAGTTGGAAAAAGCGTTGGATGACAGATGGAAAATTATTAGTAATGTCTCTTGTTATTTTAAGTGTAGGATTATGGTCCTCATTGACGGAGATTCTTGGGATTTTAATTATATTAGCATGAGTGACCAACACATTTCCATTGAATTGATTAATTCCTCGAAATTCAAATGTAATCTCACCTTTGTCTACGCTCATAATTTTGTTGCATTAAGAAGTAGATTATGGAAGAACTTACAGGAGGATGCTATCAATATTTATAGACCATGGCTTGTTCTTGGGGACTTTAATTGTATTCGTAGTCCCTCAGATAGAAAGGGAGGTAACCCAGTTAATTTTGATAACCTGTTCGAACTAGATGAAATGTCCAATCTTACCGGTCTTAATGAGATTAATATTAAAGGTTACGAATTTTCTTGGTGGTCTGGTCCGAGTCGTAACATATTTTCTATAATTGACAGGGTTTTTGCAAACCTAGACTGGATCAACTTATTTACAGACTTATCGGCTGAATATTTGCCTGCTTCTAAGAGCGATCATAATGCAGTCCTAGTCTCGCTTTCTGCTAAGCCAAGGGTCAAGAATAGACCGTTCAGATACATGAACCATTGGCCTTTATGTGATCAATACTTTCCTCTGATTGAGAAACATTGGGTTTATAATCATATAGATAGACCTTTGTATCTAATCATTAGCATTCTTAAGAATATCAAGAGAGAGCTTAAGAGTTGGAGCGCTAAATCTCGTGATACCAAACAAGAGGTGATTGTGCAAAGAGAGAATTGTTCAAGACTTCATAAACTTCTAGAAAAATCTAATGATCCTTTTGTAGCTATGGAATTTCAAAATGCCAAGATAAACCTGGAAATAACACTCAAGAAAGAATTCTTGGATACCAAACAAAAGGCTAAATGTGAATGGTTGATGATGGGTGATGAGGCTTCTTCTTTTTTCTATGCTAAAATGTCTAGTAAAAGAAGCAGAAAGCGAATGGCCAACATTGGTGTCGATGGGAAGGTGATTTCGGAAGATAAGTTTGTAGAATCGGCTATTGATTTCTACAAACGAAATTTTAACCTTCCATTATGTGATCAGTTCCCAGAGGTTATCTGTAAATCGATTATTTCTGATTACGGAGCTAATTTTTTGAACGATGGTATATCTTTGGAAGAAATTAGATTTGCTTTGTGGGATATTAAAGATTCTACCTCTCCAGGTCCGGATGGTTTTAACTTGCTGTTTTTTAAAACTCACTGGAATCTTTCGAAAGACTTAATTTTCAAAGCTTTGAATGATATTTTTCAAAAGGGACTTATTATCAATGAGTGGAACCATACGTTCATACACTTGATTCCAAAAAAAGACCATTCCACGTGTATCCAAGATTTTAGACCCATTGCCTGTTGTAATACCTTATATAAGGTTTTCACCAAAATCCTGTGTAGCAGACTGGGTGTTCTTTTAGATAAGTTGGTGTCCCCGAATCAGACGACTTTTATTAATGGTAGATCAATAGGGGACGGTATTTTGTTTGCTCATGAAATTATCAGAGGACTTGGTAGAAAGGACAATAAATATATGTGTATTAAAGTTGATTTAAAGAAAGCATATGATTCGATAAATAGATCTTTTGTCATACATATGCTAATAAGCTTGGGTTTCCCAGATAAATGGGTGAGAATTATCGAAAATTTAATTAAGACTCCCATGTTTTCTATTATTGCTAATGGAGAAGCGCACGGTTATTTCAAGAGTTCTAACGGACTTAGACAAGGAGACCCGCTTTCCCCTATACTGTTTACTCTGGTTATGGAATTTTTTACTCTACAGATGGATGAAAAAGTCAGGGCTGGTCTTAATTCTCCAATTACAGACTTTGACAATAAATTGACACACCTTATTTACGCTGACGACATTATTGTTTTTACTAAAGCCAATGCTCAAAATGCTATTGCTATTAGTGATGTTTTTAAGACCATGAAGAAAGTTACTGGCTTGGAGCTAAGCTACGAGAAATCTAACGTTTTCTTTGGGAAAGGGGTGGATTGATGTAACGATATTAGTACGATCCTCAATATACAGCAATCGGATCTCCCAATAAGGTATCTGGGTATCCCTCTGTCTAGTGCTAACCTGAGGGATAAGGATTTTTCTCCTTTAATAGAGAAGATCAAGGTTAGGATCGATAGATGGGAAACAAGAATGTTGAGCTTTGCTGGGAGACTTGAACTTATTAAATCTACCATTTACCCCATCATTCAATTCTGGATTTAATGCTTTTGCCTCCCAGTTTCTACATCAAAAAATTAAACATTTGATTCTGAATTTTCTTTGGAAAAGTCGTAGTAGCAAGATTCCTTGGGAGGTTTTGTGTAGACAAAAAGAAGAAGGAGGAATGGGATTGAGGAATCTAGAAGAGATGAACAAAGCTCTATATATCAAACTAATATGGAAAGTAATCAATTTAGAAGGCATTTGGGCGAAACTAATTCATTGTAAATATATTGGTCTTAAAAGTTTTTGGGAAATTAACCAGCGATCGGAAGATTCGGGAGTGTGGAAATTTATTTTAAAAAACAGACACGAAGCTTTGAATTGCCTTTCTCTTAACATTGCAGATGGTAAAACTACTTCTCTTTGGTTTGATCCATGGTTAAATGGAAGTTCTATAATGGAACGTATTGGGAGAGACACAACTTTCAGAACTGGTACGGAAAATTTGCCTCTCAGTAAGATCTTAAGTAATGGCAAGTGGAAGTAGGATTCGTATAGTTTCTTATTCCAAATTCATGCAGAAATTGAAGGTGTCAAGATTCACAAGAACAGGGAGAGGGATTTCTGGTCATGGAAATGTTCTAAGGATGGTTTGTATCAGTTTAAAAAAGTTTGGAATTCGGTTCGGTCTAGTTTTGAAATTAAGGACTGGGCGTCTTTGGTCTGGAACAATATTCACGTTTCTAAGATGGCGGTATGCCTTTTCAAAGCCATTAATGACTATCTTTTGACAAAAGAAAGATTACTACAGAAAAAGATAGTCGTGGACCTAAACTGCGTCTTTTGTAATAATCACATTGAAAATATAGACCACCTATTTTTTCAATGTAATTTTACAGAAAATGTTTGGCTTTGGAGCTGTAAGAAAATTTTCAAATCACCGAAAAGTTTTTTTTCTTTTTCTTTGAAAGATGATTTACAGAAAATTGTTTCTTTATCTAGCTCCAAAAGTCTCTATTCAGACTTGTTTCAACTATCTCTTTCTGTCTGTGTTTGGCATATTTGGAAAGAAAGGAACGATAGAAGTTTTCAGAATCGATTTATGGATAGGTCGCAGATTTGTATCAATATTTTCCAGACTATGAATATTAGAATGGCTAAATCTAAACATTTCAAGAATATCACTGACTTGAGTGAAACAATAGCATTGAAATGGGGATATACCTCCCAACGCTGAATTGGGGCTTTTTCTGCTTTATCATAAGTATTATCCCTCCGCCTCCTCCTGTTTCAATGATCCTTGGCTCCAGGTTTCGTGTACCTGTATTATTTACAATGTTTCTCTCCTCCTCTTACTTAATTACATTAAAATTTACAAATAATAATAAATATTGAATTAGTTTTTAAGAATGCAGATTTGCAAGTTGATTCGAGTGTTTGCAGTCTCGTCCTGGACTCTTAAGAATATTTAGCTTGAGACTTGAGAATCTCTGTCTTGATATTTCGAATTATCTGGAAGAAGATTCATAGAATTAACTATTTTAAAGTGAAAAGAAGCATATTTTTGGTTATTAGTTGACTTATCTTGCTAATTTCTTCTCTGTTCTTCTTGAGGAAGTGCTGGTTGCATCTTAGATCTGGAAGTTGAAGAAGAGTTTCCTAGCAATTGCAGGCTGTTCCGAGTTCTCGTATTCTTGATCTGGTCACGAAAGAAGTTTAGTACGAAGCTTTGAGTTATTTTTTCTTAGATAGTTTTGTCAGATCTAATACCTGCCTTGTTCCATTCTGTTTGGACCGAAGATTTTGTTGGCTGATTCGAGTTGTTGCTGATGTTCATCTCCTTGGTTTCTTAGGAAGAAGCTATGATCTAGATGTAATTGAGAATTCTTTCTCGCTCGCCGCCATTGTTGTTTTTCCTTTTTTATTTTCTTCGAGAAGAGATAGGAAGTAAATGAAGTAGTTTGAAGTGTCGTTTTGCCTTATTTGCTTTGAGATTTGTCTCGAAGCTTCTGGCACTTGGTTTTGTTTTGTGGGCTTTAGGCTGGTAGCTTTGTTTGTTTCAGCTAGGGCCTGTATTGTTTTGTTTGAGAGTTGGCTTTGCCTTGTCTTGGTCATGTATTATGACTTTTGTATATTCTTTGCTTATAGTAATAGAAAGCTCGAACCCGAATTCAAAAAAAAAGGCTATCCGAACCTCAATCGGGGCACTGAAGTTTTTTAGCCTTCCTTTTTTCGTCAAGTGAATTTTTACTTTAAAACGGGATCACCGTTGCTGGTTTTCGATTTACCATCCCTGGAGAGTGGTGCACCATGGTACTGTTCCATTTCAAATCCATGCACCCATTTCTAAAAGTTGCACGGCGTTGTTTTGGCATTTTGGACGGATGTTGCACCTTGCACCGCAGATGTTGCACCCTGCGGATATCGATTCTCCGGACGGCCATAACTGTTGGGTTGTTTAGGGTTACGGGAGCCAAAACTAGTCAAAATGAAGCTCTCGGTGAGTTCTACCGCTTTGATCGCTTTCAGCCGTCAATGGATTGTTTCATACCCAAAAAAGGCTACCCGAACCTCAATCGGGGCTCTGAAGTTTTTTAGCCTTCCTTTTTTCGTCAAGTGAATTTTTACTTTAAAACGGGATCACCGTGGCTGGTTTTCGATTTACCATCCCTGGAGAGTGGTGCACCATGGTACTGTTCAATTTCAAATCCATGCACCCATTTCTAAAAGTCGCAAGGCACTGTTTCGGCATTTTCGACGGATGTTGCACCTTGCACCGTAGATGTTGCACCCTGCGGATATCGATTCTTCGGACGTCCATAACTATTGGCTCATTTAGAGTTACGGGAGCCATAACCAGTCAAAACGAAGCTCTCTGTGAGTTCTACGGCTTTGACCGCTTTCAGCCGTCAATGGATTGTTTTATACCCAAAAAAGGCTATCCGAACCTCAATCGGGGCTCTGAAGTTTTTTAGCCTTCTTTTTTTACGTCAAGTGAATTTTTACGTTAAAACGAGATCACCGTGGCTGGTCTTCGATTTACCATCCCTCGAGAGTGGTGCACCATGGTACTGTTCCATTTCAAAACCATGCACCCATTTCTAAAAGTCGCACGGCGCTGTTTCGGCATTTTGGACGGATGTTGCACCTTGCACCGCAGATGTTGCACCATACGGATATCGATTCATCGAACGGCCATAACTGTTGGCTCGTTTAGGGTTACGGGAGCCATAACCAGTCCAAACGAAGCTCTCGGTGAGTTCTATGGCTTTGACCGCTTTCAGCCATCAGTGGATTGTTTCATACACAAAAAAGGCTATCCGGACCTCAATCGGGGCTCTGAAGTTTTTAGCCTTCCTTTTTTCGTCAAGTGAATTTTTACTTTAAAACGTGATCACCGTGGCTGGTTTTCGATTTACCACCCCTGGAGAGTGGTGCACCATGGTACTGTTCCATTTCAAATCCATGCACCCATTTCTAAAAGTCGCACGGCGTTGTTTTGGCATTTTGGACGGATGTTGCACCTTGCACCGCAGATGTTGCACCCTACGGATATCGATTCTTCGGATGGCCATAACTGTTGGCTCGTTTAGAGTTACGGGAGCCAAAACCAGTCAAAACGAAGCTCTCTGTGAGTTCTACGGCTTTGACCGCTTTCAGCCGTCAATGGGTTGTTTCATACCCAAAAAAGGCTATCCGAACCTCAATTGTGGCTTTGAAGTTTTTTAGCCTTCTTTTTTTATGTTAAGTGATTTTTTACGTTAAAATGGGATCGCCATGGCTGGTCTTCGATTTACCATCCCTGGAGAGTGGTGCACCATGGTACTATTCCATTTCAAATCAATGCACCCATTTCTAAAAGTCGCACGGCGCTGTTTTAGCATTTTGGACGGACTTTGCACCTTGCACCGCAGATGTTGCACCTTGCGGATATCGATTCTTCGGACGGCCATAACAGTTGGCTCGTTTAGATTTACGGGAGCCATAACCAGTCAAAACAAAGCTCTCAGTGAGTTCTACGGCTTTGTCTGCTTTTAACCGTCAATGGATTGTTTCATACCCAAAAAAGGCTATCCGAACCTCAATTGGAGCTCTAAAGTTTTTTAGCCTTCTTTTTTTACGTCAAGTGAATTTTTACGTTAAAACAGGATCACCGTGGCTGGTCTTCGATTTACCATCCCTCGAGATTGGTGCACCATGGTACTGTTCCATTTCAAAACCATGCACCCATTTCTAAAAGTCGCGCGGCGCTGTTTCGGCATTTTGGACGGATGTTGCACCTTGCATCGCAGATGTTGCACCATACGGATATCGATTCATCGATTGGCCATAACTATTGGCTCGTTTAGGGTTACGGGAGCCATAACCAGTCAAAACGAAGCTCTTGGTGAGTTCTACCGCTTTGACCGCTTTCAGCCATCAATGTATTGTTTCATACCCAAAAAAGGCTATCCGAACCTCAATCGGGGCTCTGAAGGTCTTTAGCCTTCCTTTTTTCGTCAAGTGAATTTTTACTTTAAAACGGAATCACCGTGGCTGGTTTTCGATTTAGCATCCCTGAAGAGTGGTGCACCATGGTACTGTTCCATTTCAAATCCATGCACCCATTTCTAAAAGTCACACGGCGTTGTTTTGGCATTTTGGACGGATGTTGCACCTTGCACTACAGATGTTGCACCCTGCGAATATCGATTCTTCGGATGGCCATAACTGTTGGCTCGTTTAGAGTTACGGGAGTCATAACTAGTCAAAACGAAGCTCTCGGTGAGTTCTACGGCTTTGACTGCTTTCAGCCGTCAATGGATTGTTTCATACCCAAAAAAGGCTATCCGAACCTCAATCGGGGCTCTAAAGTTTTTTAGCCTTCTTTTTTTACGTCAAGTGAATTTTTACGTTAAAACGGGATCACCGTGGCTGGTCTTCGATTTACCATCCCTCGAGAGTGGTGCACCATGGTACTGTTCCATTTCAAAACCATGCACCCATTTCTAAAAGTCGCACGGCGCTGTTTTGGCATTTTGGACGGATGTTGCACCTTGCACCACAGATGTTGCACCCAGCGGATATCGATTCTTCGTATGGCCATAACTACTGGCTCGTTTAGAGTTACGGGAGCCATAACCAGTCAAAACGAAGCTCTCTGTGAGTTCTACGGCTTTGACCGCTTTTAGCCGTCAATGGATTGTTTCATACCCAAAAAAGGCTATCCGAACCTCAATTGGGGCTCTGAAGTTTTTTAGCCTTCTTTTTTTATGTCAAGTGAATTTTTAAAACGGGATCACCGTGGCTGGTCTTCGATTTATCATCCCTCGAGAGTGGTGCACCATGGTACTGTTCCATTTCAAAACCATGCACCCATTTCTAAAAGTCGCACCGCGCTGTTTCGGCATTTTGGACGGATGTTGCACCTTGCACCGCATATGTTGCACCATGCGGATATCGAATTTTCGGACGGCCATAACTGTTGGTTCGTTTAGGGTTACGGGAGCCATAACCAGTCAAAACGAAGCTCTCGGTGAGTTCTACGGTTTTGACCGCTTTCAGCCGTCAATGGATTGTTTCATACCCAAAAAAAGCTATCCGAAACTCAATCGGGGTTCTGTAGTTTTTTAGCCTTCCTTTTTTCGTCAAGTGAATTTTTACTTTAAAAATGGATCACCGTGGCTTGTTATCGATTTACCATCCCTGGAGAGTGGTGCATCATGGTACTGTTTCATTTCAAATCCATGCCCCCATTTCTAAAAGTCGCACGGCGTTGTTTTGGCATTTTGGACGGATGTTGCACCTTGCACCGCAGATGTTGAACCCTGAGGATATCGATTCTTCGGATGGCCATAACTGTTGGCTCGTTTAGAGTTACGGGAGTCATAACCAGTCAAAACGAAGCTCTTTGTGAGTTCTACAGCTTTGACCGCTTTCAACCGTCAATGGATTGTTTCATACCCAAAAAAGGCTATCCGAACCTCAATCGGGGCTCTGAAGTTTTTTAGCCTTCTTTTTTTACGTCAAGTGAATTTTTAGGTTAAAACGGGATCACTGTGGCTGTCTTCGATTTACCATCCCTGGAGAGTGGTGAACCATGGTACTGTTCCATTTCAAATCAATGCACCCATTTCTAAAAGTCGCACGGTGCTGTTTTAGCATTTTGGACGGATGTTGCACCTTACACCGCAGATGTTGCACCCTACGGATATCGATTCTTCGGACGGCCATAATTGTTGGCTCGTTTAGAGTTACGGGAGCCATAACTAGTCAAAATGAACTCTCTGTGAGTTCTACTGCTTTGACCGCTTTCTGCCGTCAATGGATTGTTTCATACCCAAAAAAGGCTATCCGAACCTCAATCGGGGCTCTAAAGTTTTTTAGCCTTCTTTTTTTACGTCAAGTGAATTTTTACGTTAAAACAGGATCACCGTTGCTGGTCTTCGATTTACCATCCCTCGAGAGTGGTGCACCATGATACTGTTCCATTTCAAAACCATGCACCCATTTCTAAAAGTCGCACGACGCTGTTTCGGCATTTTAGACGAATGTTGCACCTTGCACCGCAGATGTTGCACCATACGGATATCGATTCATCCGACGGCCATAACTGTTGGGTCGTTTAGGGTTACGGGAGCCATAACTAGTCAAAACGTAGCTCTCGGTGAGTTCTACCGCTTTGACCGCTTTCAGCCGTCAATGGATTGTTTCATACCCAAAAAAGGCTACCCGAATCTCAATCGGGGCTCTGAAGTTTTTTAGCCTTCCTTTTTTCGTCAAGTGAATTTTTACTTTAAAACGGGATCACCATGGCTGGTTTTCGATTTACCATCCCTGGAGAGTGGTGCACCATGGTACTGTTCTATTTCAAATCCATGCACCCATTTCTAAAAGTCGCACGGCGCTGTTTCGGCATTTTCGACGGATGTTGCACCTTGCACCGTAGATGTTGCACCCTGTAGATATCGATTCTTCGGACGTCCATAACTGTTGGCTCATTTAGAGTTACGGAGCCATAACCAGTCAAAACGAAGCTCTCTGTGAGTTCTACGGCTTTGACCGCTTTCAGCCGTCAATGGATTGTTTTATACCCAAAAAAGGCTATCCGAACATCAATCGGGGCTCTAAAGTTTTTTAGCCTTCTTTTTTTACGTCAAGTGAATTTTTACTTTAAAACGGGATCACCGTGGCTGGTCTTCGATTTACCATCCCTCGAGAGTGGTGCACCATGGTACTGTTCCATTTCAAAACCATGCACCCATTTCTAAAAGTCGCACGGCGCTGTTTCGGCATTTTGGACGGATGTTGCACCTTGCACCGCAGATGTTGCAACATACGGATATCGATTCATCGAACGGCCATAACTGTTGGCTCGTTTAGGGTTACGGGAGCCATAACCAGTCCAAACGAAGCTCTCGGTGATTTCTATGGCTTTGACCGCTTTCAGCCGTCAATGGATTGTTTCATACACAAAAAAGACTATCCGTACCTCAATCGGGGCTCTGAAGTTTTTTAGCCTTCCTTTTTTCGTCAAGTGAATTTTTACTTTAAAACGTGATCACCGTGGCTGGTTTTCGATTTACCATCCCTGGAGAGTGGTGCACCATTGTACTGTTCCATTTCAAATCCATGCACCCATTTCTAAAAGTCGCACGGCGTTGTTTTGGCATTTTGGACGGATGTTGCACCTTGCACCGCAGATGTTGCACACTACGGATATCGATTCTTCGGATGGCCATAACTGTTGGCTCGTTTAGAGTTACGGGAGCCATAACCAGTCAAAACGAAACTCTCTGTGAGTTCAACGGCTTTGACTGCTTTTATTCGTCAATGGGTTGTTTCATACCCAAAAAAGGCTATCCGAACCTCAATTGGGGCTCTGAAGTTTTTTAGCCTTCTTTTTTTATGTTAAGTGAATTTTTACGTTAAAATGGGATCACCGTGGCTGGTCTTCGATTTACCATCCCTGGAGAGTGGTGCACCATGGTACTATTCCATTTCAAATCAATGCACCCATTTCTAAAAGTCGCACGGCGCTGTTTTAGCATTTTGGACGGACTTTGCACCTTGCACCGCAGATGTTGCACCTTGCGGATATCGATTCTTCGGACGGCCATAACAGTTGGCTCGTTTAGATTTACGGGAGCCATAACCAGTCAAAACAAAGCTCCCGGTGAGTTCTACGGCTTTGACTGCTTTTAACCGTCCATGGATTGTGTCATACCCAAAAAAGGCTATCCGAACCTCAATTGGAGCTTTGAAGTTTTTTAGCCTTCTTTTTTTACGTCAAGTGAATTTTTACGTTAAAACGGGATCACCGTGGCTGGTCTTCGATTTACCATCCCTCGAGAGTGGTGCAGCATGGTACTGTTCCATTTCAAAACCATGCACCCATTTCTAAAAGTCGCACGGCGCTGTTTCGGCATTTTGGATGGATGTTGCACCTTGCACCGCAGATGTTGCACCATACGGATATCGATTCATCGGACGGCCATTACTGTTGGCTCGTTTAGGTTTACGGGAGCCATAACCAGTCAAAACGAAGCTCTCGGTGAGTTCTACCGCTTTGACTGCTTTCAGCCGTCAATGGATTGTTTCATACCCAAAAAAGGCTAACCTCAATTGGGGCTCTGAAGTTTTTTAGCCTTCTTTTTTTATGTCAAGTGAATTTTTACGTTAAAATGGGATCACCGTGGCTGGTCTTCGATTTACCATCCCTGGAGAGTGGTGCACCATGGTACTATTCCATTTCAAATCAATGCACCCATTTCTAAAAGTCGCACGGCGCTGTTTTAGCATTTTGGACGGATGTTGCACCTTGCACCGCACTTGTTGCACCCTGCGGATAAAGATTCTTCGGACGGCCATAACAGTTGGCTCGTTTAGATTTACGGGAGCCATAACCAGTCAAAACGAAGCTCTCGGTGAGTTCTACGGCTTTGACTGCTTTCAACCGTCAATGGATTGTTTCATACCCAAAAAAGGCTATCCGAACCTAAATCGGGGCTCTAAAGTTTTTTAGCCTTCTTTTTTAACGTCAAGTGAATTTTTACGTTAAAACGGGATCACCGTGGCTGGTCTTCGATTTACCATCCCTCGAGAGTGGTGCACCATGGTACTGTTCCATTTCAAAACCATGCACCCATTTCTAAAAGTCGCACGGCGCTGTTTCGGCATTTTGGATGGATGTTGCACCTTGCACCGCAGATGTTGGACCATACGGGTATCGATTCTTCGGACAGCCATAACTGTTGGCTCGTTTAGAATTATGGGAGCCATAACCAGTCAAAATGAAGCTCTCAGTGAGTTCTACGGCTTTGACCGCTTTCAGCCGTCAATGGATTGTTTGATACCCAAAAAAGTCTATCCGAACCTCAATCGGATCTTTGAAGTTTTTTAGCCTTCTTTTATTACGGCAAGTGAATTTTTACGTTAAAACGGGATCACCGTGGCTGGTCTTCGATTTACCATCCCTGGAGAGTGGTGCACCATGGTACTGTTCCATTTCAAAACAATACACCCTTTTCTATAAGTCGCACGTCGCTGTTTCGGCATTTTTGACGGATGTTGCACCTTGCACCGCTGATGTTGCACCCTGCGGATATCGATTCTTCGGACGGCCATAACTATTGGCTCGTTTAGAGTTACGGGAGCCATAACCAGTCAAAACGAAGCTCTCGTTGAGTTCTACGGCTTTGACTACTTTCAGCCGTCAATGGATTGTTTCATACCCAAAAAAGGCTATCCGAACCTCAATCGGGGCTCTGATGTTTTTTAGCCTTCTTTTTTTACGTCAAGTGAATTTTTATGTTAAAACGGGATCACCGTGGCTGGTCTTCGATTTACCATCCGTCGAGATTGGTTCACCATGGTATTGTTCCATTTCAAAACCATGCACCCATTTCTAAAACTAGCACAGCGCTGTTTCGGCATTTTGGATGGATGTTGCACCTTGCACCGCAGATGTTGCACCATAGGGATATCGATTCATTGAACGGCCATAACTGTTGGCTCGTTTAGGGTTACGGGAGCCATAACCAGGCAAAATGAAGCTCTCGGTGAGTTCTACGGCTTTGACCGCTTTCAGCCGTCAATGGATTGTTTCATACACAAAAAAGGCTATCCAAACCTCAATCGGGGCTCTAATGTTTTTTTGCCTTCCTTTTTTCGTCAAGTAAATTTTTACTTTAAAACAGGATCACCGTGGCTGGTTTTCGATTTACCATCCCTAGAGAGTGGTGCACCATGGTACTGTTCCATTTCAAAACCATGCACCCATTTCTAAAAGTCGCACGGCGCTGTTTCGGCATTTTGGACGGATGTTGCACCTTGCACCGCAGATGTTGCACCATACGGATATCGATTCATCGGACGGCCATAACTGTTGGGTCAGTTAGGGTTACGGGAGCTATAACCAGTCAAAACGAAGCTCTCGGTGAGTTCTACCGCTTTGACCGCTTTCAGCCGTCAATGGATTGTTTCATACCCAAAAAAGGCTACTCGAACCTGAATCGGGGCTCTGAAGTTTTTTAGCCTTCCTTTTTTCGTCAAGTGAATTTTTACTTTAAAACGGGATCACCGTTGCTGGTTTTCGATTTACCATCCCTGGAGAGTGGTGCACCATGGTACTGTTCAATTTCAAATCCATGCACCCATTTCTAAAAGTCGCACGGTTCTATTTCGGCATTTTGGACGGATGTTGCACCTTGCACCGTAGATGTTGCACCCTGCGGATATCGATTCTTCGGAAGGCCATAACTGTTGGCTCATTTAGAGTTACGGAAGCCATAACCAGTCAAAACAAAGCTCTCTGTGAGTTCTACGGCTTTGACCGCTTTCAGCCGTCAATGGATTGTTTCATACCCAAAAAAGGCTATCCGAACCTCAATCGGGGCTCTGAAGTTTTTTAGCCTTCTTTTTTTACGTCAAGTGAATTTTTACATTAAAACGGGATCACCGTGGCTGGTTTTCGATTTACCATCCCTCGATAGTGGTGCACCATGGTATTGTTCCATTTCAAAACCATGCACCCATTTCTAAAAGTCGCACGGCGCTGTTTCGGCATTTTGGACGGATATTGCACCTTGCACAGCAGAAGTTGCACCCTGCGGGTATCGATTCTTCGGACGGCCATAACTGTTGGCTCGTTTAGAATTATGGGAGCCATAACCAGTCAAAATGAAGCTCTCGGTGAGTTCTACGGCTTTGACCGCTTTCAGCCGTCAATGGATTGTTTGATACCCAAAAAAGTCTATCCGAACCTCAATCGGATCTCTGAAGTTTTTTAGCCTTCTTTTTTTACGGCAAGTGAATTTTTATGTTAAAACGGGATCACCGTGGCTGGTCTTCGATTTACCATCCTTGGAGAGTGGTGCACCATGGTACTGTTCCATTTCAAATCCATGCACCCTTTTCTATAAGTCGCACGTCGCTGTTTCGGCATTTTTGACGGATGTTGCACCTTGCACCGCTGATGTTGCACCCTGCGGATATCGATTCTTCGGACGGCCATAACTATTGGCTCGTTTAGAGTTACGGGAGCCATAACCAGTCAAAACGAAGCTCTCGGTGAGTTCTACGGCTTTGACTACTTTCAGCCGTCAATGGATTGTTTCATACCCAAAAAAGGCTATCCGAACCTCAATCGGGGCTCTGATGTTTTTTAGCCTTCTTTTTTTACGTCAAGTGAATTTTTACGTTAAAACGGGATCACCGTGGCTGGTCTTCGATTTACCATCCGTCGAGAGTGGTGCACCATGGTACTGTTTCATTTCAAAACCATGCACCCATTTCTAAAAGTTGCACGGCGCTGTTTCGGCATTTTGGATGGATGTTGCACCTTGCACCGCAGATGTTGCACCATACGGATATCGATTCATCGAACGGCCATAACTGTTGGCTCGTTTAGGGTTACGGGAGCCATAACCAGGCAAAATGAAGCTCTCAGTGAGTTCTACGGCTTTGACCGCTTTCAGCCGTCAATGGATTGTTTCATACACAAAATAGGCTATCCGAACCTCAATCGGGGCTCTAAAGTTTTTTTGCCTTCCTTTTTTCGTCAAGTGAATTTTTACTTTAAAACGGGATCACCGTGGCTGGTTTTCGATTTACCATCCCTAGAGAGTGGTGGACCATGGTACTGTTCCATTTCAAATCCATGCACCCATTTCTAAAAGTCGCACGGCATTGTTTTGGCATTTTGGACGGATGTTGCACCTTGCACCGAAGATGTTGCACCCTGCAGATATCGATTCTTCGGATGGCTATAACTGTTGGCTCGTTTAGAGTTACGGGTGCCATAACCAGTCAAAACGAAGCTCTCTGTGAGTTTTACGGCTTTGACCGCTTTCAGCCGTCAATGAATTGTTTCATACCCAAAATAGGCTATCCGAACCTCAATTGGGGCTCTGAAGTTTTTTAGCCTTCTTTTTTTATGTCAAGTGAATTTTTACGTTAAAATGGGATCACCGTGGCTGGTCTTCGATTTACCATCCCTGGAGAGTGGTGCACCATGGTACTGTTCCATTTCAAATCAATGCACCCATTTCTAAAAGTCGCACGGTGCTGTTTTAGCATTTTGGACGGATGTTGCACCTTGCACTGCAGATGTTGCACCCTGCGGATATCGATTCTTCGGACGGCCATAACAGTTGGCTCGTTTAGATTTACGGGAGCCATAACCAGTTAAAACGAAGCTCTCGGTGAGTTCTACTGCTTTGACTGCTTTCAGCCGTCAATGGATTGTTTCATACCCAAAAAAGGCTATCCGAACCTCAATTGGGGCTCTGAAGTTTTTTAGCCTTCTTTTTTTACGTCAAGTGAATTTTTACGTTAAAATGGGATCACCGTGGCTGGTCTTCGATTTACCATCCCTCGAGAGTGGTGCACCACGGTACTGTTCCATTTCAAAACCATGCACCCATTTCTAAAAGTCACACGGCGCTGTTTCGGCATTTTGGACGGATGTTGCACCTTGCACCGCAGATGTTGCACCATACGGATATCGATTCATCGGACGGCCATAACTGTTGGGTCGGTTAGGGTTACGGGAGCCATAACCAGTCAAAATGAAGCTCTCGGTGATTTCTACGGCTTTGATCGCTTTCAGACGTCAATGGATTGTTTCATACCCAAAAAAGGCTACTCGAACCTCAATCGGGGCTCTGAAGTTTTTTAGACTTCCTTTTTTCGTCAAGTGAATTTTTACTTTAAAACGGGATCACCGTGGCTGGTTTTCGATTTACCAACCCTGGAGAGTGGTGCACCATGGTACTGTTCAATTTCAAATACATGCACCCATTTCTAAAAGTCGCACGGTTCTATTTCGGCATTTTGGACGGATGTTGCACCTTGCTCCGTAGATGTTGCACCCTGCGGATATCGATTCTTCGGACGGACATAACTATTGGCTCATTTAGAGTTACAGGAGCCATAACCAGTCAAAACAAAGCTCTCTGTGAGTTCTACTGCTTTGACCGATTTCAGCCGTCAATGGATTGTTTCATACCCAAAAAAGGCTATCCGAACCTCAATCGGGGCTCTGAAGTTTTTTAGCCTTCTTTTTTTACGTCAAGTGAATTTTTACGTTAAAACGGGATCACCGTGGCTGATTTTCGATTTACCATCCCTCGATAGTGGTGCACCATGGTATTGTTCCATTTCAAATCCATGCACCCATTTCTAAAAGTCGCACGGTTCTATTTCGGCATTTTGGACGGATGTTGCACCTTGCTCCGTAGATGTTGCACCCTGCGGATGTCAATTCTTCAGACGGCCATAACTGTTGGCTCGTTTAGAGTTACGGGAGCCATATCCAGTCAAAATGAAGCTCTCTGTGAGTTCTACGGCTTTGACCGCTTTCAGCTGTCAATGGATTGTTTCATACCCAAAAAAGGCTTTCCGAACCTCAATCGGGGCTCTGAAGTTTTTTAGCCTTCCTTTTTTCGTCAAGTGAGTTTTTACTTTAAAACGGGATCACCGTGGCTGGTTTTCGATTTACCATCCCTAGAGAGTGGTGCACCATGGTACTGTTACATTTCAAAACCATGCACCCATTTCTAAAAGTCGCACGGCGCTGTTTCGGCATTTTGGATGGATGTTGCACCTTGCACCGCAGATGTTGCACCCTGCGGATATCGATTCTTTGGACGGCCATAACTGTTGGCTCGTTTAGATTACGGGAGCCATAACCAGTCAAAATGAAGCTCTCGGTGAGTTTTACGGCTTTGACCGCTTTCAACCGTCAATGAATTGTTTCATACCCAAAAAAGGCTATCCGAACCTCAATCGGGGCTCTGATGTTTTTTAGCCTACTTTTTTTACGGCAAGTGAATTTTTACGTTAAAACGGGATCACCGTGGCTGGTCTTCGATTTACCATCCCTGGAGAGTGGTGCACCATGGTACTATTCCATTTCAAATCAATGCACCCATTTCTAAAAGTCGCACGTCGCTGTTTCGGCATTTTGGACGAATGTGGCACCTTGCACCGCTGATGTTGCACCCTCCGGATATCGATTCTTCGGACGGCCATAACTATTGGTTCGTTTAGAGATACGGGATCCATAACCAGTCAAAACGAAGCTCTCGATGAGTTCTACGGCTTTGACTACTTTCAGCCGTCAATAGATTGTTTCATACCCAAAAAGGCTATCCGAACCTCAATCGGGGCTCTGATGTTTTTTAGCCTTCTTTTTTTACGTCAAGTGAATTTTTACGTTAAAACGGGATCACCGTGGCTGGTCTTCGATTTACCATCCCTCGAGATGGTTCAACATGGTACTGTTCCATTTCAAATTCATGCACCCATTTCTAAAAGTCGCACTGCGCTGTTTCGACATTTTGGACGGATGTTGCACATTGCACCGCTGATGTTGCACACTGCGGATATCGATTCTTCGGACGGCCATAATTGTTGGCTCGATTAGGTTTACGGAAGCCATAACCAGTCAAAACGAAGCTCTTGGTGAGTTCTACGGCTTTGACCGCTTTCAGCCGTCAATGGATTGTTTCATACCCAAAAAAGGCTATCCGAACCTCAATCGGGGCTCTGAAGTTTTTTAACCTTCTTTTTTTACGTCAAGTGAATTTTTACTTTAAAACAGGATCACCATGGCTGGTCTTCGTTTTACCATCCCTAGAGAGTGGTGCACCATGGTACTGTTCCATTTCAAATCCATGCACCCGTTTCTAAAAGTCGCATGGCGCTGTTTCGTCATTTTGGATGGATGTTGCACCTTGCACCGCAGATGTTGCACCCTGTGGATATCGATTCTTCGGAAGGCCATAACTGTTGGTTCGTTTAGGGTTACGGGAGCCATTACCAGTCAAAACGAAGCTCTCAGTGAGTTCTACGGCTTTGACCGCTTTAAGGCGTCAATGGATTGTTTCATACCCAAAAAAGGCTATCCGAACCTCAATCGGGGCTTTGAAGTTTTTTAGCCTTCTTTTTTTACGTTAAGTGAATTATTACATTAAAACGGGATCACCGTGCCTGGTCTTCGATTTACCATCCCTGGAGAGTTGTGCACCATGGTACTATTCCATTTCAAATCAATGCACCCATTTTTAAAAGTCGCACGGCGCTGTTTCGGCATTTTGGACGGATGTTGCACCTTGCACTGCAGATGTTGCACCCTGCGGATAACGATTCTTCGGACGGCCATAATTGTTGGCTCGTTTAGGGTTACGGGACCATAACCAGTCAAAACGAAGCTCTCGGTGAGTTCTACGGCTTTGACCGCTTTCAGCCGTCAATGGATTGTTTCATATCCAAAAAAGGCTATCTGAACCTCAATCGGGGCTCTGAAGTTTTTTAGCCTTCTTTTTTTACGTCAAGTGAAATTTTACGTTAAAACGGGATCACCGTGGCTGGTCTTCGATTTACCATCCCTCGAGATTGGTGCACCATGGTACTGTTCCATTTCAAATCCATGCACCCATTTCTAAAAGTCGCATGGCATTGTTTTGGCATTTTGGACGGATGTTGCACCTTGCACCGCAGATGTTGCACCGTATAGATATCGATTCATCGGACGGTCATAACTGTTGGCTCGTTTAGGGTTACGGGAGCCATAACTAGCCAACACGAAGCTCTCAGTGAGTTCTACGGCATTGACCGCTTTTAGCTGTCAATGGATTGTTTCATACCCAAAAAAGGCTATCCGAACCTCAATCGGGGCTCTGAAGTTTTTTAGCCTTCCTTTTTTCGTCAAGTGAGTTTTTACTTTAAAACGGGATCACCGTGGCTGGTTTTCGATTTACCATCCCTGGAGAGTGGTGCACCATGGTACTATTCCATTTCAAATCCATGCACCCATTTCTAAAAGTCGCACGGCGTTGTTTCGGCATTTTGGACGGATGTTGTACCCTGCGGATATCGATTCTTCGGACGGCCATAACTGTTGGCTCGTTTAGAGTTATGGGAGCCATATCCAGTCAAAACGAAGCTCTCTGTGAGTTCTACGGCTTTGACCACTTTCAGCTGTCAATGGATTGTTTCATACCCAAAAAAGGCTATCCGAACCTCAATCGGGGCTCTGAAGTTTTTTAGCCTTCATTTTTTTACGTCAAGTGAATTTTTACGTTAAAACGGGATCACCGTGGCTGGTCTTCGATTACCATCCCTGGAGAGTGGTGCACCATGTAACTGTTCCATTTCAAATCCATGCACCCATTTCTAAAAGTCGCACGGTGCTGTTTCGGCACTTTGGACGGATGTTGCACCTTGGACCGTAGATGTTGCACCTTGCGGATATCGATTCTTCGGACGGCCATAACTGTTGGCTCGTTTAGGGATACGGGAGCCATAACCAGTCAAAACGAAGCACTCAGTGAGTTCTATGGTTTTGACCGCTTTCAGCCATCAAAGGATTATTCAATACCCAAAAAAGGCTATTCGAACCTCAATCGGGGCTCTGAAGTTTTTTAGCCTTCTTTTTTTACGTCAAGTGAATTTTTACGTTAAAACGGGATCACTGTGGCTGGTCTTCGATTTACCATCCTTGGAGAGTGGTGCACCATGGTACTGTTCCATTTCAAATCCATGCACCCATTTCTAAAAGTCGCACAGCGCTGTTTCGGCATTTTGGACGGATGTTGCACCTTGCACCGCAGATGTTGCACCCTACAGATATCGATTCTTCGGACGGCCATAACTGTTGGCTCGTTTAGGGTTACGGGACCATAACCAGTCAAAATGAAGCTCTCGGTGAGTTCTACGGCTTTGACCGCTTTCAGCCGTCAATGGATTGTTTCATACCCAAAAAGGCTATCCGAACCTCAATCGGGGCTCTGATGTTTTTTAGCCTACTTTTTTTACGGCAAGTGAATTTTTACGTTAAAACGGGATCACCGTGGCTGGTCTTCGATTTACCATCCCTGGAGAGTGGTGCACCATGGTACTGTTCCATTTCAAATCAATGCACCCATTTCTAAAAGTCGCACGTCGCTGTTTCGGCATTTTGGACGGATGTGGCACCTTGCACCGCTGATGTCGCACCCTCCGGATATCGATTCTTCGGACGGCCATAACTATTGGTTCGTTTAGAGTTACGGGAGCCATAACCAGTCAAAACAAAGCTCTCGGTGAGTTCTACGGCTTTGACTGCTTTCAGCCGTCAATAGATTGTTTCATACCCAAAAAGGCTATCCGAACCTCAATCGGGGCTCTGATGTTTTTTAGCCTTCTTTTTTTACGTCAAGTGAATTTTTACGTTAAAACGGGATCACCGTGGCTGGTCTTCGATTTACCATCCCTCGAGATGGTGCAACATGGTACTGTTCCATTTCAAATTCATGCACCCATTTCTAAAAGTCGCACTGCGCTGTTTCGGCATTTTGGACGGATGTTGCACATTGCACCGCTGATGTTGCACACTGCGGATATCGATTCTTCGGACGGCCATAATTGTTGGCTCGATTAGGTTTACGGAAGCCATAACCAGTCAAAACGAAGCTCTTGGTGAGTTCTACGGCTTTGACCGCTTTCAGCCGTCAATGGATTGTTTCATACCCAAAAAAGGCTATCCGAACCTCAATCGGGGCTCTTAAGTTTTTTAACCTTCTTTTTTTACGTCAAGTGAATTTTTACTTTAAAACAGGATCACCGTGGCTGGTCTTCGTTTTACCATACCTAGAGAGTGGTGCACCATGGTACTGTTCCATTTCAAATCCATGCACCAGTTTCTAAAAGTCGCATGGCGCTGTTTCGGCATTTTGGATGGATATTGCACCTTGCACCGCAGATGTTGCACCCTGTGGATATCGATTCTTCGGAAGGCCATAACTGTTGGTTCGTTTAGGGTTACGGGAGCCATTACCAGTCAAAACGAAGCTCTCGGTGAGTTCTACGTCTTTGACCGCTTTCAGCCGTCAATGGATTGTTTCATACCCAAAAAAGGCTATCCGAACCTCAATCGGGGCTTTGAAGTTTTTTAGACTTCTTTTTTTACGTTAAGTGAATTATTACGTTAAAACGGGATCACCGTGGCTGGTCTTCGATTTACCATCCCTGGAGAGTTGTGCACCATGGTACTATTCCATTTCAAATCAATGCACCCATTTTTAAAAATCGCACGGCGCTGTTTCGGCATTTTGGACGGATGTTGCACCTTGCACTGCAGATGTTGCACCCTGCGGATAACGATTCTTCGGACGGCCATAACTGTTGGCTCGTTTAGGGTTACGGGACCATAACCAGTCAAAACGAAGCTCTCGGTGAGTTCTACGGCTTTGACCGCTTTCAGCCGTCAATGGATTGTTTCATATCCAAAAAAGGCTATCTGAACCTCAATCGGGGCTCTGAAGTTTTTTAGCCTTCTTTTTTTACGTCAAGTGAAATTTTACGTTAAAACGGGATCACCGTGGCTGGTCTTCGATTTACCATCCCTCGAGATTGGTGCACCATGGTACTGTTCCATTTCAAATCCATGCACCCATTTCTAAAAGTCGCATGGCATTGTTTCGGCATTTTGGACGGATGTTGCACCTTGCACCGCAGATGTTGCACCGTATAGATATCGATTCATCGGACGGTCATAACTGTTAGCTCGTTTAGGGTTACGGGAGCCATAACTAGCCAACACGAAGCTCTCAGTGAGTTCTACGGCATTGACCGCTTTTAGCTGTCAATGGATTGTTTCATACCCAAAAAAGGCTATCCGAACCTCAATCGGGGCTTTGAAGTTTTTTAGCCTTCATTTTTTTACGTCAAGTGAATTTTTACGTTAAAACGGGATCACCGTGGCTGGTCTTCGATTTACCATCCCTGGAGAGTGGTGCACCATGTAACTGTTCCATTTCAAATCCATGCACCCATTTCTAAAAGTCGCACGGTGCTGTTTCGGCACTTTGGACGGATGTTGCACCTTGGACCGCAGATGTTTCACCTTGCGGATATCGATTCTTCGGACGGCCATAACTGTTGGCTCGGCTCGCTTAGGGATACGGGAGCCATAACCAGTCAAAACGAAGCACTCAGTGAGTTCTATGGTTTTGACCGCTTTCAGCATCAAAGGATTATTTCATACCCAAAAAAGGCTATCCGAACCTCAATCGGGGCTCTGAAGTTTTTTAGCCTTCTTTTTTTACGTCAAGTGAATTTTTACGTTAAAACGGGATCACTGTGGCTGGTCTTCGATTTACCATCCTTGGAGAGTGGTGCACCATGGTACTGTTCCATTTCAAATCCATGTACCCATTTCTAAAAGTCGCACAGCGCTGTTTCGGCATTTTGGACGGATGTTGCACCTTGCACCGCAGATGTTGCACCCTACAAATATATATTCTTCGGACGGCCATAACTGTTGGCTCGTTTAGGTTTACGGAAGCCATAACCAGTCAAAACGAAGCTCTCGGTGAGTTCTACGGATTTGACCGCTTTCAGCTGTAAATGGATTGTTTCATACCCAAAAAAGGCTTTCCGAACCTCAATCGGGGCTCTGAAGTTTTTTAGCCTTCTTTTTTTACGTCAAGTGAATTTTTACTTTAAAACGGGATCACCGTGGCTGGTCTTCGTTTTACCATCCCTGGAGAGTGGTGCACCATGGTACTGTTCCATTTCAAATCCATGCACCCGTTTCTAAAAGTCGCATGGCGCTGTTTCAGCATTTTGGATGGATGTTGCACCTTGCACCGCAGATGTTGCACCCTGTGGATATCGATTCTTCGGAAGGCCATAACTGTTGGTTCGTTTAGGGTTACGGGAGCCATTACCAGTCAAAACGAAGCTCTCGGTGAGTTCTACGGCTTTGACCGCTTTCAGCCGTCAATGGGTTGTTTCATACCCAAAAAAGACTATCCGAACCTCAATCGGGGCTTTGAAGTTTTTTAGCCTTCTTTTTTTAAGTCAAGTGAATTTTTACGTTAAAACGGGATCACCGTGGCCGGTCTTCGATTTACCATCCCTGGAGAGTTGTGCACCATGGTACTGTTCCATTTCAAATCAAGGCACCCATTTTTAAAAGTCGCACGGTGCTGTTTCGGCATTTTGGACGGATGTTGCACTGCAGATGTTGCACCCTGCGGATATCGATTCTTCGGACGGCCATAACTGTTGGCTCGTTTAGGGTTACGGGACCATAACCAGTCAAAACGAAGCTCTCGGTGAGTTCTACGGCTTTGACCGCTTTCAGCCGTCAATGGATTTTTTCATATCCAAAAAAGGCTATCTGAACCTCAATCGGGGCTCTGAAGTTTTTTAGCCTTCTTTTTTTACGTTAAGTGAATTTTTACGTTAAAACGGGATCACCGTGGCTGGTCTTCGATTTACCATCCCTCGAGATTGGTGCACCATGGTACTGTTCCACTTCAAATCCATGCATCCATTTCTAAAAGTCGCATGGCGTTGTTTCGGCATTTTGGATGGATGTTGCACCTTGCACCGCAGATGTTGCACCGTACAGATATCGATTCATCGGACGGCCATAACTGTTGGCTCGTTTAGGGTTACGGGAGCCATAACCAGCCAACACGAAGCTCTCAGTGAGTTCTATGGCATTGACTGCTTTTAGCTGTCAATGGATTGTTTCATACCCAAAAAAGGCTATCCGAACCTCAATCGGGGCTCTGAAGTTTTTTAGCCTTCCTTTTTTCGTCAAGTGAGTTTTTACTTTAAAACGGGATCACCGTGGCTGGTTTTCGATTTACCATCCCTGGAGAGTGGTGCACCATGGTACTATTCCATTTCAAATCCATGCACTCATTTCTAAAAGTCGCACGGCGTTGTTTCGGCATTTTGGACGGATGTTGCACCCTGCGGATATCGATTCTTCGGACGGCCATAACTGTTGGCTCGTTTAGAGTTACGGGAGCCATATCCAGTCAAAACGAAGCTCTCTGTGAGTTCTACGACTTTGACCGCTTTCAGCTGTCAATGGATTGTTTCATACCCAAAAAAGGCTATCCGAACCTCAATCGGGGCTCTGAAGTTTTTTAGCCTTCTTTTTTTACGTCAAGTGAATTTTTACGTTAAAATGGGATCACCGTGGCTGGTCTTCGATTTACCATCCCTGGAGAGTGGTGCACCATGGTACTGTTCCATTTCAAATCCATGCACCCATTTCTAAAAGTCGCACGGTGTTGTTTCGGCACTTTGGACGGATGTTGCACCTTGGACCGCAGATGTTGCACCTTGCGGATATCGATTCTTCGGACGGCCATAACTGTTGGCTCGTTTAGGGATACAGGAGCCATAACCAGTCAAAACGAAGCACTCAATGAGTTCTATGGTTTTGACCGCTTTCAGCCATCAAAGGATTATTTCATACCCAAAAAAGGCTATCCGAACCTCAATCGGGGCTCTGAAGTTTTTTATCCTTCTTTTTTTACGTCAAGTGAATTTTTACGTTAAAACGGGATCACTGTGGCTGGTCTTCGATTTACCATCCTTGGAAAGTGGTGCACCATGGTACTGTTCCATTTCAAATCCATGCACCCATTTCTAAAAGTCGCACAGCGCTGTTTCGGCATTTTGGACGGATGTTGCACCTTGCACCGCAGATGTTACACCCTACAGATATCGATTCTTCGGACGGCCATAACTATTGGTTCGTTTAGGTTTTCGGAAGCCATACCCAGTCAAAACGAAGTTCTCAGTGAGTTCTACGGCTTTGACCGCTTTTAGCTGTCAATGGATTGTTTCATACCCAAAAAAGGCAATCAGAACCTCAATCGGGGCTCTGAAGTTTTTTAGCCTTCTTTTTTTACGTCAAGTGAATTTTTACTTTAAAACGGGATCACCGTGGCTGGTCTTCGTTTTACCATCCCTGGAGAGTGGTGCACCATGGTACTGTTCCATTTCAAATCCATGCACCCGTTTCTAAAAGTCGCATGGCGCTGTTTCAGCATTTTGGATGGATGTTGCACCTTGCACCGCAGATGTTGCACCCTGTGGATATCGATTCTTCGGAAGGCCATAACTGTTGGTTCGTTTAGGGTTACGGGAGCCATTACGAGTCAAAACGAAGCTCTCGGTGAGTTCTACGGCTTTGACCGCTTTTAGCCGTCAATGGGTTGTTTCATACCCAAAAAAGGCTATCCGAACCTCAATCGGGGCTTTGAAGTTTTTTAGCCTTCTTTTTTTACGTCAAGTGAATTTTTACGTTAAAACGGGATCACCGTGGCCGGTCTTCGATTTACCATCCCTGGAGAGTTGTGCACCATGGTACTGTTCCATTTCAAATCAAGGCACCCATTTTTAAAAGTTGCATGGTGCTGTTTCGGCATTTTAGACGGATGTTGCACTGCAGATGTTGCACCCTGCGGATATCGATTCTTCGGACGGCCATAACTGTTGGCTCGTTTAGGGTTACGGGACCATAACCAGTCAAAACGAAGCTCTCGGTGAGTTCTACGGCTTTGACCGCTTTCAAACGTCAATGGGTTGTTTCATACCCAAAAAGGCTATCTGAACCTCAATCGGGGCACTGAAGTTTTTTAGCCTTCTTTTTTTACGTCAAGTGAATTTTTACGTTAAAACGGGATCCCCGTGGCTGGTCTTCGATTTACCATCCCTCGAGATTGGTACACCATGGTACTGTTCCATTTCAAATCCATGCACCTATTTCTAAAAGTCGCATGGCGTTGTTTCGGCATTTTGGACGGATGTTGCACCTTGCACCGTAGATGTTGCACCGTACAGATATCGATTCATCGAACGGCCATAACTGTTGGCTCGTTTAAGATTATGGGAGCCATAACCAGTCAAAACTAAGCACTCGGTGAGTTCTACGGCATTGATCGCTTTTAGCTGTCAATGGATTGTTTCATACCCAAAAAAGGCTATCCAAACCTCAATCGGGGCTTTGAAGTTTTTTAGCCTTCCTTTTTTCGTCAAGTGAGTTTTTACTTTAAAACGGGATCACCGTGGCTGGTTTTCGATTTACCATCCCTGGAAAGTGGTGCACCATGGTACTATTCCATTTCAAATCCATTCACCCATTTCTAAAAGTCGCACGACGTTGTTTCGGCATTTTGGACGGATGTTGCACCCTGCGGATATCGATTCTTCGGACGGCCATAACTGTTGGCTCGTTTAGAGTTACGGGAGCTATACCCAAAAAAGGCTATCCGAACCTCAATCGGGGCTTTGAAGTTTTTTAGGCTTCTTTTTTTCGTCAAGTGAATTTTTACTTTAAAACGGGATCACCGTGGCTGGTTTTTGATTTATCATCCTTGGAGAGTGGTGCAACATGGTACTGATCCATTTTAAATCCATGCACCCATTTCTAAAAGTCGCACGGCGCTGTTTCGGCGTTTTGTACGGATGTTGCAATTTGCACCGTAGATGTTGCACCCTGCGGATATCGATTCTTCGGACGGCTATAACTGTTGGCTCATTTAGGGTTATGGGAGCCATAACCAGTCAAAACGAAGCTCTCGGTGATTTCTACGGCTTTGACCGCTTTAAGCCGTCAATGGATTGTTTCATACCCAAAAAAGGCTATCCGAACCTCAATTGGGGCTCTGAAGTTTTTTAGCCTTCTTTTTTTACGTCAGGTGAATTTTTTCTTTAAAGCGGGATCACCGTGGCTGGTCTTCGTTTTACCATCCCTGGAGAGTGGTGCACCATGGTACTGTTCCATTTCAAATCCATGCACCCATTTCTAAAAGTCGCACGGCGCTGTTTCAGCATTTTGGACGGATGTTGCACCTTGCACCGCAGATGTTGCACCCTGCGGATATCGATTCTTCGGACGGCCATAATTATTGGCTCGTTTAGGGTTTTGGGAGCCAAAACCAGTCAAAACGAAGCTCTCGGTGAGTTCTACGGCTTTGACCGCTTTAAGCCGTCAATGGATTGTTTCATACCCAAAAAAGGCTATCCGAACTTCAATCGAGGCTCTGAAGTTTTTTAGCCTTCTTTTTTTACGTCAAGTGAATTTTTACGTTAAAAAGGGATCACCGTGGCTGGTCTTCGATTTACCATCCCTCGAGAGTGGTGCACCATGGTACTGTTCCATTTCAAATCAATGCACCAATTTTTAAAAGTCGCACGGCGCTGTTTCGGCATTTTGGATGGATGTTGCACCTTGCACTACAGATGTTGCACCCTGCGAATATCGATTCTTCGGACGGCCATAACTATTGGTTCGTTTAGGGTTTTGGGAGCCATAACCAGTCAAAATGAAGCTCTCGGTGAGTTCTACGGCTTTGACCGCTTTAAGCCGTCAATGGATTGTTTCATACCCAAAAAAGGCTATCCGAACCTCAATCGGCGCTCTGATGTTTTTTAGCCTTCTTATTTTACGTCAAGTGAATTTTTACGTTAAAACGGGATCACCGTGGCTGGTCTTCGATTTACCATCCCTCGAGATGGTGCAACATGGTACTATTCCATTTCAAATCCATGCACCCATTTCAAAAAGTCGCACTGCGCTGTTTCGGCAGTTTGGACGGATGTTGCACCTTGCACCGCAGAAGTTGCACCCTACGGATATCGATTCTTCGGACGACCATAACTGTTGGCTCGTTTAGGGTTACGGGAGCCATAACCAGTCAAAACAAATCTCTCGGTGAGTTCTACGTCTTTGACCGCATCTAGCCGTCAATGGATTGTTTCATACCCAAAAAAGGCTATCCGAACCTCAATCGGGGCTCTGAAGTTTTTTAGCCTTCTTTTTTTACGTCAAGTGAATTTTTACTTCAAAATGGGATCACCATGGCTGGTCTTCGTTTTACCATCCCTGGAGAGTGGTGCACTATGGTACTGTTCATTTTCAAATCCATGCACCCATTTCTAAAAGTCGCACGGCACTGCTTCAGCATTTTGGACGGATGTTGCACCTTGCACCGCAGATGTTGCACCCTGTGGATATCGATTTTTTGGACGGCCATAACTGTTGGCTCGTTTAGGGTTACGGGAGCCATAACCTATCAAAACGAAGTTCTCAGTGAGTTCTACGGCTTTGACCGCTATCAGCCATTAATGGATTGTTTTCTACCCAAAAAAGGCTATCCGAACATCAATCGGGGCTCTGAAGTTTTTTAGCCTTCTTTTTTTACGTCAAGTGAATTTTTACGTTAAAACGGGATCACCGTGGCTGGTCTTCGATTTACCATCCCTGGAGAGTGGTGCACCATGGTACTGTTCCATTTCAAATCCATGCACCCATTTCTAAAAGTCGCACGGTGCTGTTTCGGCACTTTGGACGGATGTTGCACCTTGGACCGCAGATGTTGCACCCTGCGGATATCGATTCTTCGAACGGCCATAACTGTTGGCTCGTTTAGGGATACGGGAGCCATAACCAGTAAAAACGAAGCTCTCAGTGAGTTCTACGGTTTTGACAGCTTTCTGCCGTCAAAGTATTATTTCATACCCAAAAAAGGCTATCCGAACCTCAATCGGGGCTCTGAAGTTTTTTAGCCTGCTTTTTTTACGTCAAGTGAATTTTTACGTTAAAACGGGATCACTGTGGCTGGTCTTCGATTTACCATCCTTGGAGAGTGGTGCACCATGGTACCGTTCCATTTCAAATCCATGCACCCATTTCTAAAAGTCGCACGACGCTGTTTCGGCATTTTGGACGGATGTTGCACCTTGCACCGCAGATGTTGCACCCTGCGGATATCGATTCTTCGGACGGCCATAAATGTTGGCTCGTTTAGAGTTATGGGAGCCATAACCAGTCAAAACGAAGCTCTCTTTGAGTTCTACGGCTTTGACCGCTTTCAGCCGTCAATGGATTGTTTCATACCCAAAAAAGGCTATCCGAACCTTAATTGAGTCTTTGAAGTTTTTTAGGGTTGCGGGAGCCATAACCAGTCAAAACGAAGCTCTCGGTAAGTTCTACGGCTTTGTCCGCTTTCAGCCATCAATGGATTGTTACATACCCAAAAAAGGCTATCCGAATCTCAATTGGGGCTTTGAAGTTTTTTAGCCTTCAGTTTTTACGTTAAGTGATTTTTACGTTAAAACGGGATCACCGTGGATGGTCTTCGATTTACCATCCCTGGAGAGTAGTGTACCATGGTACTGTTCCATTTCAAATCAAAGCTCTCGGTGGGTTCTACGGCTTTGACCGCTTTCGGCCGTCAATGGATTGTTTCATACCCAAAAAAGGCTATCCGAACCTCAATCGGGGCTCTGAAGTTTTTTAGCCTTCTTTTTTTACGTCAAGTGAATTTTTACGTTAAAACGGAATCACCGTGGCTAGTCTTCGATTTACAATCCCTCGAGAGTGGTGCACCATGGTACTGTTCCATTTCAAAACCATGCACCCATTTCTAAAAGTCGCACGGCGCTGTTTCGGCATTTTGGACGGATGTTGCACCTTGCACCGCAGATGTTGCACCCTGCGGATATCGATTCTTCGGACGGCCATAACAGTTGGCTCGTTTAGAGTTACGGGAGACATAACCAGTCAAAACGAAGCTCACTGTAAGTTCTACGGCTTTGACCGCTTTCAGCCGTCAATGGATTGTTTCATACCCAAAAAAGGCTATCCGAACCTCAATCTGGGCTTTGAAGTTTTTTAGCCTTCTTTTTTTCGTCAAGTGAATTTTTACTTTAAAACTAGATCACCGTGGCTGGTTTTCGATTTATCATCCCTGGAGAGTGGTGCACCATGGAACTGATCCATTTCAAATCCATGCACCCATTTCTAAAAGTCGCATGGCGCTCTTTCGGCATTTTGTACGGATGTTGCAATTTGCACCGTAGATGTTGCACCCTGCGGATATCGATTCTTCGGACGGCTATAACTGTTGGCTCATTTAGGGTTATGGGAGCCATAACCAGTCAAAACGAAGCTCTCTGTGGGTTCTACGGCTTTGACCGCTTTCGGCCGTCAATGGATTGTTTCATACCCAAAAAAGGCTATCCGAACCTCAATCGGGGCTCTGAAGTTTTTTAGCCTTCTTTTTTTACGTCAAGTGAATTTTTACGTTAAAACGGAATCACCATGGCTAGTCTTCGATTTACAATCCCTCGAGAGTGGTGCACCATGGTACTGTTCCATTTCAAAACCATGCACCCATTTCTAAAAGTCGCACGGCGCTGTTTCGGCATTTTGGACGGATGTTGCACCTTGCACCGCAGATGTTGCACCCTGCGGATATCGATTCTTCGGACGGCCATAACAGTTGGCTCGTTTAGAGTTACGGGAGACATAACCAGTCAAAACGAAGCTCACTGTAAGTTCTACGGCTTTGACCGCTTTCAGCCGTCAATGGATTGTTTCATACCCAAAAAAGGCTATCCGAACCTCAATCTGGGCTTTGAAGTTTTTTAGCCTTCTTTTTTTCGTCAAGTGAATTTTTACTTTAAAACTAGATCACCGTGGCTGGTTTTCGATTTATCATCCCTGGAGAGTGGTGCACCATGGAACTGATCCATTTCAAATCCATGCACCCATTTCTAAAAGTCGCATGGCGCTCTTTCGGCATTTTGTACGGATGTTGCAATTTGCACCGTAGATGTTGCACCCTGCGGATATCGATTCTTCGGACGGCTATAACTGTTGGCTCATTTAGGGTTATGGGAGCCATAACCAGTCAAAACGAAGCTCTCTGTGAGTTCTACGGCTTTGATCGCTTTCAGCCGTCAATGGATTGTTTCATACCCAAAAAAGGCTATCCGAACCTCAATCGGGGATTTGAAGTTTTTTAGCCTTCTTTTTTTACGTCAAGTGAATTTTTACGTTAAAACGGGATCACCGTGGCTGGTCTTCGATTTTCAAACCCTTGAGAGTGGTGCACCAGGGTACTGTTCCATTTCAAAACCATGCACCCATTTCTAAAAGTCGTACGGCGCTGTTTCGGCATTTTGGACGGATGTTGCACCTTGCACCGCAGATGTTGCACCATGCAGATATCGATTCTTCGGACGACCATAACTGTTGGCTCGTTTAGATTTACGGGAGCCATAACCAGTCAAAACGAAGCTCTCGGTGAGTTCTACGGCTTTGACCACTTTCAGCCGTCAATGGATTGTTTCATACCCAAAAAGGCTATCCGAACCTCAATCGGGGCTCTGTAGTTTTTTAGCCCTCTTTTTTTACGTCAAGTGAATTTTTACGTTCAAACGGGATCACCGTGGATGGTCTTCGATTTACCATCCCTGGAGAGTGGTGCACCATGGTACTGTTCCATTTCAAATCAATGCACCCATTTCTAAAAGTCGCACGACGCTGTTTCAGCATTTTGGATGGATGTTGCACCTTGCACCGCAGATGTTGCACCCTGTGGATATCGATTCTTCGGACGGCCATAACTGTTGGCTCGTTTAGAGTTACGGGAGCCATAACCAATCAAAACGAAGTTCTCGGTGAGTTCAACGGCTTTAACTGCTTTTAGTCATAAATGGATTGTTTCATACCCAAAAAAGACTATCCGAACCTCAATCGGGGCTTTAAAGTTTTTTAGCCTTCTTTTTTTCGTCAAGTGAATTTTTACGTTAAAATGGGATCACCGTGGCTGTCTTCGATTTACCATCCCTTGAGAGTGGTGCACCATGGTACTGTTCCATTTCAAAACCATGCACCCATTTTTAAAAGTCGCACGGCGCTGTTTCGGCATTTTGGACGGATGTTGCACCTTGCACCGCAGATGTTGCACCCTGCGGATATCGATTCTTCGGACGGCCATAACTGTTGGCTCATTTAGAGTTACGGGAGCCATAACCAGTCAAAACGAAGCTCTCGGTGAGTTCTACGGCTTTGACGACCTTCAGCCGTCAATGGATAGTTTCATACCCATAAAAGGCTATCCGAACCTCAGTCGAGGATTTGAAGTTTTTTAGCCTTCTTTTTTTACGTCAAGTGAATTTTTACGTCAAGTGAATTTTTACGTTAAATCGGGATCTACGTGGCTGGTCTTCGATTTACCATCCCTTGAGAGTGTTGCACCATGGTAATGTTCCATTTCAAAACCATGCACCCATTTCTAAAAGTCAAACGGCGCTGTTTCGGCATTTTGAATGGATGTTACACCTTGCATCTCAGATTTTGCACCCTGCGGATATCGATTCTTCGGACGGCCATAACTGTTGGCTCGTATAGAGTTACAGGAGCCATAACCAGTGAAAACGAAGCTCTCGATGAGTTCTAAGACTTTGACTGCATTCAACCGTCAATGGATTTTTTCATACCCAAAAAAGTCTATCCGAACCTCAATCGGGGCTCTGAAATTTTTTAGCCTTCTTTTTTTACATCAAGTGAATTTTTACTTTAAAACGGGATCACCGTGGCTGGTCTTCGATTTACCATCCCTGGAGAGTGGTGCACCATGGTACTGTTCCATTTCAAATCCATGCACCCATTTCTAAAAGTCGCACGGCGCTGTTTCGGCACTTTGGACGGATGTTGCACCTTGCACCACAGATGTTGCACCCTGCGGATATCGATTCTTCGGACGGCTATAACTGTTGGCTCGTTTAGGGTTACGGGAGCCATAACCAGTCAAAACGAAGCTCTCTGTGAGTTCTACGGCTTTGACCGCTTTTAGCCGTCAATGGATTGTATCATACCCAAAAAAGGCTATCCGAACCTCAATCGGGGCTCTGAAGTTTTTTAGCCTTCTTTTTTTACGTCATGTGAGTTTTTACGTTAAAACGGGATCACCGTGGCTAGTCTTCGATTTACCATCCCTCGAGAGTGGTGCACCATGGTACTGTTCCATTTCAAAACTATGCACCCATTTCTAAAAGTGGCACGGCGCTGTTTCGGCATTTTGGACGGATGTTGCACCTTGCACCGCAGATGTTGCACCCTGTGGATATCGATTCTTCGGACGGCCATAACTGTTGGCTCATTTAGGGTTACGGGAGCCATAACCAGTCAAAACGAAGATCTCGTTGAGTTCTAAGGCTATGACCGCTTTCAGCCATCAATGGACTGTTTCATACCCAAAAAAGGCTATCCGAACCTCAATCGGGGATCTGAAGTTTTTTAGCCTTCTTTTTTTACGTCATGTGAATTTTTACGTTAAAACGGGATCTCCGTGGCCTGTCTTCGATTTACCATCCCTAGAGAGTGGTACACCATGGTACTGTTCCATTTCAAATCCATGCACCCATTTCTAAAAGTGGCACGGCGCTGTTTCGGCACTTTGGACGGATGTTGCACTTTGCACCGCAGATGTTGCACCGTACGGATATCGATTCTTCGGACGGCCATAACTGTTGGCTCGTTTAGGGTTACGGGAGTCATAACCAGTCAAAACGAAGCTCTCGGTGAGTTATACGGTTTTGACCGCTTTCAACCGTCAATGGATTGTTTCATACCCAAAAAATGCTATCCGAACCTCAATCGGGGCTCCGAAGTTTTTTAGCCCTCTTTTTTTACGTCAAGTGAATTTTTACGTTAAAACGGGATCACCGTGGATGGTCTTCGATTTACCATCCCTGGAGAGTGGTGCACCATGGTACTCTTCCATTTCAAATCAATGCACCTATTTCACAAAGTCGCACGGTGTTGTTTCAGCATTTTGGATGGATGTTGCACCTTGCACCGCAGATGTTGCACCCTGCGGATATCGATTCTTCGGACGGCCATAACTGTTGGCTCGTTTAGAGTTACGGGAGCCATAACCAGTCAAAACGAAGCTCTCGGTGAGTTCTACGGCTTTGACCGCTTTCAGCCGTCAATGGATTGTTTCATACCCAAAAAAGGCTATCCGAACCTCAACCGGGGCTTTGAAGTTTTTTAGCCTACTTTTTTTTTATCAAGTGAATTTTAACGTTAAAACGGGATCACCATGGCTGGTCTTCGATTTACCATCCCTCGAGATTGGTGCACCATGGTACTGTTCCATTTCAAATCCATGCACCCATTTCTAAAAGTCGCACGGCGCTGTTTTGGCATTTTGGACGGATGTTGCACATTCCACCGCAGATGTTGCACCCTACGGATATCGATTCTTCGGACGGCCATAACTGTTGGCTCGTTTAGGGTTACGGGAGCCATAACCAGTCAAAACGAAGCTCTCGGCGAGTTCTACAACTTTGACCGCTTTTAGCCGTCAATGGATTGTTTCATACCCAAAAAAGGCTATCCGAACCTCAATCGGGGCTTTGAAGTTTTTTAGCCTTCTTTTTCGTCAAGTGAATTTTTACTTTAAAACGGGATCACCGTGGCTGGTTTTCGATTTACCATCCCTGGAGAGTGGTGCACCATGGTACTGTTCCATTTCAAATCCATGCACCCAATTGTAAAATTCGCACGGCGCTGTTTCGGCATTTTGGACGGATGTTGCACCTTGCACCGCAGTTGTTGCAACCTGCGGATATCGATTCTTCGGACGGCCATAACTGTTGGCTCGTTTAGGGTTACGGGAGCCATAACCAGTCAAAATGAAGCTCTCGGTGAGTTCTATAGTTTTGACCGCTTTCAGCCGTCAATGGATTGTTTCATACCCAAAAAAGGCTATCCGAACCTCAATCGGGGCTTTGAATTTTTTAGCCTTCTTTTTTTACGTCAAGTGAATTTTTACGTTAAAACGGGATCACCGTGGCTGGTCTTCGATTTACCATCCCTCGAGAGTGGTTCACCATTGTACTGTTCAATTTCAAAACCAGGCACCCATTTCTAAAAGTCGCACGGCGCTGTTTCGGCATTTTGTACGGATGTTGCACCTTGCACCGCAGATGTTGCACCCTGCGGATATCGATTCTTTGTACGGCCATAACTGTTGGCTCGTTTAGAGTTACGGGAGCCATAACCAATCAAAACGAAGCTCTCGGTGAGTTCTACAGCTTTGATGACCTTCAGCCATCAATGGATTGTTTCATACCCAAAAAAGGCTATCTGAACCTCAATCGAGGCTCTGAAGTTTTTTAGCCTTCTTTTTTTACGTCAAGTGAATTTTTACGTTAAAACGGGATCACCGTGGCTGGTCTTCAATTTACCATCCCTCGAGAGTGGTGCACCATGGTACTATTCCATTTCAAAATCATGCACCCATTTCTAATAGTCGAACGCCGCTGTTTCGGCATTTTGGACGGATGTTGCACCTTGCACCGCGGATTTTGCACCCTGTGGATTTCGATTCTTCGGACGGCCATAACTGTTGGCTCGTTTAGAGTTAAGGGAGCCATAACCAGTCAAAACGAAGCTCTCGGTGAGTTCTAAGGCTTTGACTGCTTTCAGCCGTCAATGGATTGTTTCATACCCAAAAAAGGCTATCCGAACCTCAATCGGGGCTCTGAAGTTTTTTAGCCTTCTTTTTTTACGTCAAGTGAATTTTTACGTTAAAACGGGATCACCGTGGCCTGTCTTCAATTTACCATCCCTGGAGAGTGGTGCACCATGGTACTGTTCCATTTCAAATCCATGCACCCATTTCTAAAATTCGCACGGCACTGTTTCGGCACTTTGGATGGATGTTGCACCTTGCACCGCAGATGTTGCACCGTACGGATATCGATTCTTCGGACGGCCATAAATGTTGGCTCGTTTAGGGTTATGGGAGCCATAACCAGTCAAAACGAAGCTCTCGGTGAGTTCTACGGCTTTGACGACCTTCAGCCGTCAATGGTTTGTTTCATACCCAAAAAAGGCTATCCGAACCTCAATCGGGGTTCTGAAGTTTTTTAGCCTTCTTTTTTTACGTCAAGTGAATTTTTACGTTAAAACGGGATCACCGTGGTTGGTCTTCGATTTATCATCCGTCGAGAGTGTTGCACCATGGTACCGTTCCATTTCAAAACCACGCACCCATTTCTAAAAGTCGCACGGTGCTATTTCGGCATTTTGAACGGATGTTGCACCTCGCACCTCAGATTTTGCACCGTGCGGATATTGATTCTTCGGACGGCCATAACTATTGGCCCGTTTAGAGTTACGGGAGCCATAACCATTCAAAATGAAGCTCTCGATGAGTTCTAAGAATTTGATTGCTTTCAGCCGTCAATGGATTGTTTCATACCCAAAAAAGTCTATCCGAACCTCAATCGGGGCTCTGAAGTTTTTTAGCCTTCTTTTTTTACGTCAAGTGAATTTTTACGTTAAAACGGGATCACCGTGGCTGGTCTTCGATTTTCAAACCCTTGAGAGTGGTGCAGCAGGGTACTGTTCCATTTCAAAACCATGCACCCATTTCTAAAAGTCGTACGGCGCTGTTTCGGCATTTTGGATGGATGTTGCACCTTGCACCGCAGATGTTGCACCATGCGGTTATCGATTCTTCGGACGGCCATAACTGTTGGCTCGTTTAGATTTACGGGAGCCATAACCTGTCAAAACAAAGCTCTCGGTGAGTTCTACGGCTTTGACCACTTTCAGCCGTCAATGGATTGTTTCATACTCAAAAAAGGCTATCCGAACCTCAATCGGGGCTCTGTAGTTTTTTAGCCCTCTTTTTTTACGTCAAGTGAATTTTTACGTTCAAACGGGATCACCGTGGATGGTCTTCGATTTACCATCCCTGGAGAGTGGTGCACCATGGTACTGTTCCATTTCAAATCAATGCACCCATTTCTAAAAGTCGCACGGCGCTGTTTCAGCATTTTGGATGGATGTTGCACCTTGCACCGCAGATGTTGCACCCTGCGGATATCGATTCTTCGGACGGCCATAACTGTTGGCTCGTTTAGAGTTACGGGAGCCATAACCAGTCAAAACGAAGTTCTCGGTGAGTTCAATGGCTTTAACTGCTTTTGGTCATAAATGGATTGTTTCATACCCAAAAAAGGCTATCCGAACCTCAATCGGGGCTTTAAAGTTTTTTAGCCTTCTTTTTTTCGTCAAGTGAATTTTTACGTTAAAATGGGATCACCGTGGCTGTCTTCGATTTACCATCCCTTGAGAGTGGTGCACCATGGTACTGTTCCATTTCAAAACCATGCACCCATTTCTAAAAGTCGCACGGCGCTGTTTCGGCATTTTGGACGGATGTTGCACCTTGCACCGCAGATGTTGCACCCTGCGGATATCGATTCTTCGGACGGCCATAACTGTTGGCTCATTTAGAGTTACGGGAGCCATAACCAGTCAAAACGAAGCTCTCGGTGAGTTCTACGGCTTTGACGACCTTCAGCCGTCAATGGATAGTTTCATACCCATAAAAGGCTATCTGAACCTCAGTCGGGGATTTGAAGTTTTTTAGCCTTCTTTTTTTACGTCAAGTGAATTTTTACGTCAAGTGAATTTTTACGTTAAATCGGGATCTCCGTGGCTGGTCTTCGATTTACCATCCCTTGAGAGTGTTGCACCATGGTAATGTTCCATTTCAAAACCATGCACCCATTTCTAAAAGTCGCACGGCGCTGTTTCGGCATTTTGAATGGATGTTGCACCTTGCATCTCAGATTTTGCACCCTGCGGATATCGATTCTTCGGACGACCATAACTGTTGGCTCGTTTAGAGTTACAGGAGCCATAACCAGTCAAAACGAAGCTCTCGATGAGTTCTAAGACTTTGACTGCATTCAGCCGTCAATGGATTTTTTCATACCCAAAAAATTCTATCCGAACCTCAATCGGGGCTCTAAGTTTTTTAGCCTTCTTTTTTTACATCAAGTGAATTTTTACTTTAAAACGGGATCACCGTGGCTGGTCTTCGATTTACCATCCCTAGAGAGTGGTGCACTATGGTACTGTTCCATTTCAAATCCATGCACCCATTTCTAAAAGTCGCACGGCGCTGTTTCGGCACTTTGGACGGATGTTGCACCTTGCACCACAGATGTTGCACCCTGCGGATATCGATTCTTCGGACGGCTATAATTGTTGGCTCGTTTAGGGTTACGGGAGCCATAACCAGTCAAAACGAAGCTCTCTGTGAGTTCTACGGCTTTGACCGCTTTTAGCCGTCAATGGATTGTATCATACCCAAAAAAGGCTATCCGAACCTCAATCGGGGCTCTGAAGTTTTTTAGCCTTCTTTTTTTACGTTAGGTGAGTTTTTACGTTAAAACGGGATCACCGTGGCTGGTCTTCGATTTACCATCCCTCGAGAGTGGTGCACCATGGTACTGTTCCATTTCAAAACTATGCACCCATTTCTAAAAGTGGCACGGCGCTGTTTTGGCATTTTGGACGGATGTTGCACCTTGCACCGCAGATGTTGCACCCTGTGGATATCGATTCTTCGGACGGCCATAACTGTTGTCTCGTTTAGGGTTACAGGAGCCATAACCAGTCAAAACGAAGATCTCGGTGAGTTCTAAGGCTATGACCGCTTTCAGCCATCAATGGACTGTTTCATACCCAAAAAAGGCTATCTGAACCTCAATCGGGGATCTGAAGTTTTTTAGCCTTCTTTTTTTACGTCATGTGAATTTTTACGTTAAAACGGGATCTCCGTGGCCTGTCTTCGATTTATCATCCCTAGAGAGTGGTGCACCATGGTACTGTTCCATTTCAAATCCATGCACCCATTTCTAAAAGTGGCACGGCGCTGTTTCGGCACTTTGGACGGATGTTGCACTTTGCACCGCAGATGTTGCACCGTACGGATATCGATTCTTCGGACGGCCATAACTGTTGGCTCGTTTAGGGTTACGGGAGTCATAACCAGTCAAAACGAAGCTCTCGGTGAGTTATACGGTTTTGACCGCTTTCAGCCGTCAATGGATTGTTTCATACCCAAAAAATGCTATCCGAACCTCAATCGGGGCTCCGAAGTTTTTTAGCCCTCTTTTTTTACGTCAAGTGAATTTTTACGTTAAAACGGGATCACCGTGGATGGTCTTCGATTTACCATCCCTGGAGAGTGGTGCACCATGGTACTCTTCCATTTCAAATCAATGCACCTGTTTCTCAAAGTCGCACGGTGTTGTTTCAGCATTTTGGATGGATGTTGCACCTTGCACCGCAGATGTTGCACCCTGCGGATATCGATTCTTCGGACGACCATAACTGTTGGCTCGTTCAGAGTTACGGGAGCCATAACCAGTCAAAACGAACCTCTTGGTGAGTTCTACGGCTTTGACCGCTTTCAGCCGTCAATGGATTGTTTCATACCCAAAAAAGGCTATCCGAACCTCAACCGGGGCTTTGAAGTTTTTTAGCCTACTTTTTTTTCATCAAGTGAATTTTAACGTTAAAACGGGATCACCATGGCTGGTCTTCGATTTACCATCCCTCGAGATTGGTGCACCATGGTACTGTTCCATTTCAAATCCATGCACCCATTTCTAAAAGTCGCACGGCGCTGTTTTGGCATTTTGAACGGATGTTGCACATTCCACCGCAGATGTTGCACCCTACGGATATCGATTCTTCGGACGGCCATAACTGTTGGCTCGTTTAGGGTTACGGGAGCCATAACCAGTCAAAACGAAGCTCTCGGTGAGTTCTACAACTTTGACCGCTTTTAGCCGTCAATGGATTGTTTCATACCCAAAAAAGGCTATCCGAACCTCAATTGGGGCTCTGAAGTTTTTTAGCCTTCTTTTTTTCGTCAAGTGAATTTTTACTTTAAAACGGGATCACTGTGGCTGGTTTTCGATTTACCATCCCTGGAGAGTGGTGCACCATGGTACTGTTCCATTTCAAATCCATGCACCCAATTGTAAAATTCGCACGGCGCTGTTTCGGCATTTTGGACGGATGTTGCACCTTGCACCGTAGTTGTTGCAACCTGCGGATATCGATTCTTCGGACGGCCATAACTGTTGGCTCGTTTAGGGTTACGGGAGCCATAACCAGTCAAAACGAAGCTCTCGGTGAGTTCTATAGTTTTGACCGCTTTCAGCCGTCAATGGATTGTTTCATACCCAAAAAAGGCTATCCGAACCTCAATCGGGGCTTTGAATTTTTTAGCCTTCTTTTTTTACGTCAAGTTAATTTTTACGTTAAAATGGGATCACCGTGGCTGGTCTTCGATTTACCATCCCTCGAGAGTGATTCACCATTGTACTGTTCAATTTCAAAACCAGGCACCCATTTCTAAAAGTCGCACGGCGCTGTTTCGGCATTTTGTACGGATGTTGCACCTTGCACCGCAGATGTTGCACCCTACGGATATCGATTCTTTGTACGGCCATAACTGTTGGCTCGTTTAGAGTTATGGGAGCCATAACCAATCAAAACGAAGCTCTCGGTGAGTTCTACGGCTTTGACGACCTTCAGCAATCAATGGATTGTTTCATACCCAAAAAAGGCTATCCGAACCTCAATCGGGGCTCTGAACCTTTTTAGCCTTCTTTTTTTACGTCAAGTGAATTTTTACGTTAAAACGGGATCACCGTGGCTGGTCTTCAATTTACCATCCCTCGAGAGTGGTGCACCATGGTACTATTCCATTTCAAAATCATGCACCCATTTCTAATAGTCGAACGGCGCTGTTTCAGCATTTTGGACGGATGTTGCACCTTGCACCGCGGATTTTGCACCCTGTGGATTTCGATTCTTCGGACGGCCATAACTGTTGGCTCGTTTAGAGTTAAGGGAGCCATAACCAGTCAAAACGAAGCTCTCGGTGAGTTCTAAGGCTTTGACTGCTTTCAGCCGTCAATGGATTGTTTCATACCCAAAAAAGGCTATCCGAACCTCAATCGGGGCTCTGAAGTTTTTTAGCCTTCTTTTTTTACGTCAAGTGAATTTTTACGTTAAAACGGGATCACCGTGGCCTGTCTTCAATTTACCATCCCTGGAGAGTGGTGCACCATGGTACGGTTCCATTTCAAATCCATGCACCCATTTCTAAAAGTCGCACGGCACTGTTTCGGCACTTTGGACGGATGTTGCACCTTGCAACGCAGATGTTGCACCGTACAGATATCGATTCTTCGGACGGCCATAACTGTTGGCTCGTTTAGGGTTATGGGAGCCATAACCAGTCAAAACGAAGCTCTCGGTGAGTTCTACGGCTTTGACGACCTTCAGCCGTCAATGGTTTGTTTCATACCCAAAAAAGGCTATCCGAACCTCAATCGGGGTTCTGAAGTTTTTTAGCCTTCTTTTTTTACGTCAAGTGAATTTTTACGTTAAAACGGGATCACCATGGTTGGTCTTCGATTTACCATCCGTCGAGAGTGTTGCACCATGGTACCGTTCCATTTCAAAACCATGCACCCATTTATAAAAGTCGCACGGCGCTATTTCGGCATTTTGAACGGATGTTGCACCTCGCACCTCAGATTTTGCACCGTGCGGATATTTATTCTTCGGACGGCCATAACTGTTGGCTCGTTTAGAGTTACGGGAGCCATAACCATTCAAAATGAAGCTCTCGATGAGTTCTAAGAATTTGACTGCTTTCAGCCGTCAATGGATTGTTTCATACCCAAAAAAGTCGATCCGAACCTCAATCGGGGATCTGAAGTTTTTTAGCCTTCTTTTTTTCATCAAGTGAATTTTTACTTTAAAACGGGATCACCGTGGCTGGTCTTCGATTTACCATCCCTGGAGATTGGTGCACCATGGTACCGTTCGATTTCAAATCCATGCACCCATTTCTAAAAGTCGCACGGCGCTTTTTCGGCACTTTGGACGGATGTTGCACCTTGCACCGCAGATGTTGCACCGTACGGATATTGATTCTTCGAACGGCCATAAGTGTTGGCTCGTTTAGGGTTACGGGAGCCATAACCAGTCAAAACGAAGCTCTCGGTGAGTTCTACGGTTATGACAGCTTTCAGCCGTCAATGGATTGTTTCATACCCAAAAAAGGCTATCCGAACCTCAATCGGGGCTTTGAAGTTTTTTAGCCTTCTTTTTTTTCGTCAAGTGAATTTTTACGTTAAAACATGATCACTGTGGCTGGTCTTCGATTTACCATCACTCGAGATTGGTGCACCATGATACTGTTCCATTTCAAATCCATGCACCCATTTCTAAAAGTCGCACGGCGCTGTTTCGGCATTTTGGATGGATGTTGCACCTTGCACCGAGGATGTTGCACCCTGCGAATATCGATTCTTCGGACGGCCATAACTGTTGCCTTGTTTAGGGTTACGGGAGCCATAACTAGTCAAAATGAAGCTCTCGGTGAGTTCTACAACTTTGACCGCTTTCAGCCATCAATGGATTGTTTCATACCCAAAAATGGCTATCCGAACCTTAATCGGGGCTCTGAAGTTTTTTAGCCTTCTTTTTTTCGTCAAGTGAATTTTTACTTGAAAACGGGATCACCGTGGCTGGTTTTCGATTTACCATCCCTGGAGAGTGGTGCACCATGGTACAGTTCCATTACAAATCCATGCACCCATTTCTAAAAGTCGCACGGCGCTGTTTCGGCACTTTGTACGGATGTTGAACTTTGCACCGCAGATGTTGCACCCTGCGGATATCGATCCTTCGGACGGCCATAACTGTTGGCTCTTTTAGGGTTACGGGAGCCATAACCAGTCAAAACGAAGCTCTCGGTGATTTCTACAGCTTTGACCGCTTTCATCCGTAAATGGATTGTTTAATACCCAAAAAAGGCTATCCGAACCTCAATCGGGGCTTTGAAGTTTTTTAGCCTTCTTTTTTTTCGTCAAATGAATTTTTACGTTAACACGGGATCACTGTGGCTGGTCTTCGATTTACCATCCCTCGAGATTGGTGCACCATGGTACTGTTCCATTTCAAATCCATGCACCCATTTCTAAAAGTCGCACGGCGCTGTTTCGGCATTTTGGACGGATGTTGCACCTTGCACCGCGGATGTTGCACCCTGCGGATATCGATTCTTCGGACGGCCATAACTGTTGTCTTGTTTAGGGTTACGGGAGCCATAACTAGTCAAAACGAAGCTCTCGGTGAGTTCTACAGCTTTGACCGCTTTGAGCCGTCAATGGATTGTTTCATACCCAAAAAAGGCTATCCGAACCTCAATCGGGGCTCTGAAGTTTTTTAGCCTTCTTTTTTCGTCAAGTGAATTTTTACTTTAAAACGGGATCACCGTGGCTGGTTTTTGATTTACCATCCCTGGAGAGTGGTGCACCATGGTACAGTTCCATTTCAAATCCTTGCAGCCATTTCTAAAAGTCGCACGGCGCTGTTTCGGCACTTTGAACGGATGTTGAACTTTGCACCGCAGATGTTGCACCCTACGGATATCGATCCTTCGGACGGCCATAACTGTTGGCTCGTTTAGGGTTACGGGAGCCATAACCAGTTAAAACGAAGCTCTCGGTGATTTCTACAGCTTTGACCGCTTTCAGCCGTCTATGGATTGTTTCATACCCAAAAAAGGCTATCCGAACCTTAATCAGGGCTCTGAAGTTTTTAGCCTTCTTTTTTTACGTCAAGTGAATTTTTACGTTAAAACGGGATCACCATGGCTGTCTTCGATTTACCATCCCTCGAGAGTGGTGCACCATGGTACTGTTCCATTTCAAAACCATGCACCCATTTCTAAAAGTCGCACGGCGCTGTTTTGGCATTTTGGACGGATGTTGCACCTTGCACCGCAGATGTTGCACCCTGCGGATGTCGATTCTTCGGATGGCCATAACTATTGGCTCGTTTAGAGTTACGGGAGCCATAACCAGTCAAAACGAAGCTCTCGGTGAGTTCTACGGCTTTGATGACCTTCAGCCGTCAATGGATTGTTTCATACCCATAAAAGGCTATCCGAACCTCAGTCGGGGCTCTGAAGTTTTTTAGCCTTCTTTTTTTAAGTCAAGTGAATTTTTACGTTAAATCGGTATCACCGTGGCTGGTCTTCGATTTACCTTCCCTCGAGAGTATTGCACCATGGTAAAGTTCCATTTCAAAACCATGCACCCATTTCTAAAAGTCGCACGGCGCTGTTTCGGCATTTTGAACGGATGTTGCACCTTGCACCTCAGATTTTGCACCCTGTGGATATCGATTCTTCGGACGGCCATAACTGTTGGCTCGTTTAGAGTTACGGGAGCCATAAACCAGTCAAAACGAAGCTCTCGATGAGTTCTAAGACTTTGACTACTTTCAGCCGTCAATGGATTGTTTCATACCCAAAAAAGTCTATCCGAACCTCAATTGGGGCTCTGAAGTTTTTTAGCGTTCTTTTTTTACATCAAGTGAATTTTTAATTTAAAACGTGATCACCGTGGCTGGTCTTCGATTTACCATCCCTGGAGAGTGGTGCACCGTGGTACTGTTCCATTTCAAATCCATGCACCCATTTCTAAAAGTCGCACGGCGCTGTATCGGCACTTTGGACGGATGTTGCACCTTGCACCGCAGATATTGCACCGTGCGGATATTGATTCTTCGAAGGGACAAAATTGTTGGCTCGTTTAGGGTTACAGGAGCCATAACCAGTCAAAACGAAGCTCTCAGTGAGTTATACGGTTTTGACAGCTTACAGCCGTCAATGGATTGTATCATACCCAAAAAAGGTTATCCGAACCTCAATCGGGGCTATGAAGTTTTTTAGCCTTCTTTTTTTACGTCAAGTGAATTTTTACGTTAAAACGGGATCACCGCGGCTGGTCTTCGATTTACCATCCTTGGAGAGTGGTGCACCATGGTACTGTTCCATTTCAAATCCATGCACCCATTTCTAAAAGTCGCACGGCGCTATTTCGGCATTTTGGACGGATGTTGCACCTTGCACCGTAGATGTTGCACCGTACGGATATCGATTCTTCGGACGGCCCTAACAGTTGGCTCGTTTAGGGTTACGGAATCCATAACCAGTCAAAACGAAGCACTTTGTGAGTTCTACGATTTTGACCGCTTTCAGCCGTCAATGGATTATTTCATACCCAAAAAAGGCTATCCGAACCTCAATCGGGGCTCTGAAGTTTTTTAGCCTTCTTTTTTTACATCAAGCGAATTTTTTCTTCAAAACGGGATCACCGTGGCTGGTCTTCGATTTACCACCCCTAGAGAGTGGTGCACCGTGGTACTGTTCCATTTCAAATCCATGTACCCATTTCTAAAAGTCGCATGGCGTTGTTTTGGCACTTTGGACGGATGTTGCACCTTGCACCGCAGATGTTGCACCCTGCGGATATCGATTCTTCGGACGGCCATAACTGTTGGATCGTTTAGGGTTACGGGAGCCATAACTAGTAAAAACGAAGCTCTCGGTGAGTTCTACAGCTTTGACCGCTTTCAGCCGTCAATGGATTGTTTCATACCCAAAAAGGCTATCCGAACCTCAATCGGGGTTATGAAGTTTTTTAGCCTTCTTTTTTTACGTCAAGTGAATTTTTACGTTAAAACGGGATCACCGTGGCTGGTCTTCGATTTACCATCCCTCGAGATTGGTGCACCATTGTACTGTTCCATTTCAAACCATGCACCCATTTCTAAAAGTCGCACGGCGCTGTTTCGACATTTTGGACGGATGTTGCACCTTGCACCGCAGATGTTGCACCCTGCGGATATCGATTCTTCGGACGGCCATAACTATTGGCTCGTTTAGGTTTACGGGAGCCATAACCAGTCAAAACGAAGCTTTCTGTGAGTTCTACGGCTTTGACCGCTTTCAGCCGTCAATGGATTGTTTCATACCCAAAAAAGGCTATCCGAACCTCATTCGGGGCTCTGAAGTTTTTTTGCCTTCTTTTTTTCATCATGTGAATTTTTACGTTAAAACGGGATCACCGTGGCTCGTCTTCGATTTACCATCCCTCGAGAGTGTTGCACCATGGTACTGTTCCATTTCAAAACCATGCACCCATTTCTAAAAGTCGCACGGTGCTGTTTCGGCATTTTGAATGGATGTTGCACTTTGCACCTCAGATTTTGCACCCTGCGGATATCGATTCTTCGGACGGCCATAACTGTTCGCTCGTTTAGAGTTATGGAAGCAATAACCTGTCAAAACGAAGCTCTTGATGAGTTCTAAGCCTTTGACCGCTTTCAGCCGTCAATGGATTGTTTCATACCCAAAAAAGGCATTCTGAACCTCAATCGGGGCTCTGAAGTTTTTTAGCCTTCTTTTTTTACATCAAATGAATTTTTACTTTAAAACGGGATCATCGTGGCTGGTCTTCGATTTACCATCCCTGGAGAGTGGTGCACCATGTTACTGTTCCATTTCAAATCCATGCACTAATTTCTAAAAGTCGCACGGTGCTGTTTCGGCACTTTGGACGGATGTTGCACCTTGCACCGTAGATGTTGCACCGTACGGATATTGATTCTTCGGACGGCCATAATTGTTGGCTCGTTTAGGGTTACGGGAGCCATAACCAGTCAAAACGAAGCTCTCGGTGAGTACTACGGCTTTGACTGCTTTCAGCCGTCAATGGATTGTTTCATACCCAAAAAAGGCTATCCGAACCTCAATCGGGGCTCTGAAGTTTTTTAGCCTTCTTTTTTTACGTCAAGTGAATTTTTACGTTAAAACGGGATCACCGTGGCTGGTCTTCAATATACCATCCCTCGAAATTGGTGCACCATTGTACTATTCCATTTCAAACCATGCACCCATTTTTAAAAGTCGCACGGCGCTGTTTCGGCATTTTGGACGGATGATGCACCTTGCACCGCAGATGTTGCACCGTACGGATATCGATTCTTCGGACGGCCATAACTGTTGGCTCGTTTAGTGTTATGGGAGCCATAACCAGTCAAAACGAAGCTCTCGATGAGTTCTAAGACTTTGACCGCTTTCAACCGTCAATGGATTGTTTCATACCAAAAAAAGGCTATCCGAACATCAATCGAAGCTCTGAAATTTTTTAGCCTTCTTTTTTTACATCAAGTGAATTTTTACGTTAAAACGGGATCACCGTGGCTGGTCTTCGATTTACCATCCTTGGAGAGTGGTGCACCATGGCGCTGTTCCATTTCAAATCCATCACCCATTTATAAAAGTCGCACGGCGCTGTTTCGGCACTTTGGACGGATGTTGCACCTTGCACCGCAGATGTTGCACCCTGCGGATATCGATTCTTCGGACGGCCATAACTGTTGGCTCGTTTAGGGTTACGGGAGCCATACCCAGTCAAAACGAAGGTCTCGGTGAGTTCTACGGCTTTGACCGCTTTCAGCCGTCAATGGATTGTTTCATACCCAAAAAAGGCTATCTGAACCTCATTCGGGGCTCTGAAGTTTTTTTGCCTTCTTTTTTTCGTCAAGTGAATTTTTACGTTAAAACGGGATCACCGTGGCTCGTCTTCGATTTACCATCCCTCGAGAGTGTTGCACATGGTACTGTTCCATTTTAAAATCATGCACCCATTTCTAAAAGTCGCACGACGCTGTTTCGGCATTTTGGACGGATGTTGCACCAAGCACCGCAGATGTTGCACCCTGCGGATATCGATTCTTCGGACGACCATAACTGTTGGCTCGTTTAGAGTTATGGGAGCCATAACCAGTAAAAACGAAGCTCTCGGTGAGTTCTACGGCTTTGATGACCTTCAGCCGTCAATGGATTGTGTCATACCCAAAAAAGGCTGTCCGAACCTCAATCGGGGCTCTGAAGTTTTTTTTAGCCTTCTTTTTTTACGACAAGTGAATTTTTACGTTAAAACGGGATACCATGGCTGGTCTTCTAGTTACCATCCCTCGAGAGTATTGTACCGTGGTATTGTTCCATTTCAAAACATTGCACCCATTTCTAAAAGTCGCACGGCGCTGTTTCGGCATTTTGAACGGATGTTGCACCTTGCACCTCAGATTTTGCACCCTGCGGATATCGATTCTTCGGACGGCCATAACTGTTGGCTCGTTTAGGGTTACGGGAGCCATAACTAGTCAAAATGAAGCTCTCGAAGAGTTCTAAGACTTTGACCACTTTCCGCCGTCAATCGATTGTTTCATACCCAAAAAAGGCTATCCGAACCTCAATCGGGGCTCTGAAGTTTTTTAGCCTTCTTTTTTTACATCAAGTGAATTTTACTTTAAAACGGGATCACCGTGGTTGGTCTTCGATTTACCATCCCTAGAGAGTGGTGCACCATGGTACTGTTCCATTTCAAATCCATGCACCAATTTCTAAAAGTCGCACGGCGCTGTTTCGGCACTTTGGACGGATGTTGCACCTTGCACCGCAGATTTTGCAGCGTACGGATATTGATTCTTCGGACGGCCATAATTGTTGGCTCGTTTAGGGTTACGGGAGCCATAACCAGTCAAAACGAAGCTCTCAGTGAGTTCTACGGTTTTGACAACTTTCAGCCATCAATGGATTGTTTCATACCCAAAAAAGGCTATCCGAACCTCAATCGGGGCTCTGAAGTTTTTTAGCCTTCTTTTTTTACGTCAAGTGAATTTTTACGTTAAAACGGGATCACCGTGGCTGGTCTTCGATTTACCATCCTTGGAGAGTGGTGCACCATGGTACCGTTCCATTTCAAATCCATGCACCCATTTCTAAAAGTCGCACGACGTTGTTTCGGCATTTTGGACGGATGTTGCACCTTGTACCGCAGATATTGCACCCTACGGATATCGATTCTTCGGACGGCCATAACAGTTGGCTCGTTTAGGGTTACAGGAGCCATAACCAGTCAAAATGAAGCTCTTTGTGAGTTCTACGGTTTTGACCGCTTTCAACCGTCAATTTATAGCCTTCTTTTTTTACGTCAAGTGAATTTTTACGTTAAAACGGGATCACCGTGGCTGGTCTTCGATTTACCATCCCTCGAGAGTGGTGCACCATGGCACTGTTCCATTTCAAAACCATGCACCTATTTCTCAAAGTCGCACGGCGCTGTTTCGGCATTTTGAACGGATGTTGCACCTTGCACCTCAGATTTAGCACCCTACGGATATTGATTCTTCGGACGGCCATAACTGTTGGCTCGTTTAGACATACGGGAGCCATAACCATTCAAAAAGAAGCTCTCGATGAGTTCTAAGACTTTGACCGCTTTTAGCCGTCAATGGATTGTTTCATACCCAAAAAAGGATATCCGAACCTCAATCGGGACTCTGAAGTTTTTTAGCCTTCTTTTTTTACATCAAGTGAATTTTTACTTTAAAACGGGATCACCGTGGCTGGTTGTTTGCACCAAAAATGGTCACAAACCCCAAGTGTAGTGAAAGCACCAGCGTATGAATACAAATCAACAGTATTCACACACAAATCACAGATCTAAGCAAGTAACAAGCAGTAATCGAGAAATAATGAACAGTGACACACAATTTATAGTGGTTCGGCTATCTCCGGCCTACGTCCACTTCAAGGTTTTTATGATTTTATTGCTCGATGCTTGAAGATTACAATTTCGTGTGTTGTATTACAACTGATTTGCTGAACTAAGTCTGAATCTAAGGCAGCAATGGTGATCTAGAGTAAATCTGGCAGAATCTGGGCGCTCTTTAGCTCTCAAAATTGTCCGACCCCTCTTCTGAATGACCAGGGGCTCTATTTATAGGTGTAGGATGCTGATATTTCGCCTAAATTGAAGGGAGACCAGTTCTGGCACGTGAGGGAGCCCACATGCCCGCTTTCTAGAAATCCGGGCCCACTTTGGGATCGATTCGAAGCTATGTTCGAATCGATCAAGAAATTGTCCAATTGAGCTGAAATTTTGTGTGAACATTCTTCATAATGTACTCAAGCTACTGTGAAAATTTCGTAGCATTTGGACTCGTAGATCTCGAGTTATGATCGATTCAAGGTCGCTTGTCTGGTTGCAGTGCTCTGCTCGAATCGATTACGTTCGAATCGATTGCTTCGAATCGATCCATGCATGCGCTTCTGTGATGACGTGGAGCGCCTTCTTCGTATCGATCCGACTTGTGCTCCGATTTGTCGGGGTCAAACCCCTGTTTTTAGCTGTTATGACTTGGTGGATTCGATGTAATGGATTCGAAGGTATGACTTCATCGAATCGATCGGATGAACGTTCTCTTCGAATCGATCAAGGTAGGTTACAGTTAATCGATACGAAGGCTTCTCGGTTGAATGGATTCGAAGATACTCGCGGGATGGAGTCGAAGCTCTTTAACTACATGGACTCGAAGATTTTCCCTTTGATCGATTCGAAGCAGGGGAATGGTTCATTGGGTTCGAACCATGACTCGCTTAATGGATTTGAAGCGGGGCTAGGCATCGTGGATTCGAAGTACTTTCTCTCTATGGATTCGAAGCAGAGGGAGTATGATGGAGTAGAACAAAGATCGTCCCGTGGATATGAAGCCTGGCCACCTGATGGATTCGAATATAGGCTCCACCTATGGATTCGAACTTAGGACTATCTACTCCATTTTTCGCTGGCGATATCTTGAATGCACGAACTCGGATTGACTCGAAACTTGGAACATTGTTTCTCATGACTCTACCTGACGTGTCTTATCAATTGCAGCCCGATCCGGACTCGGACAAAATTCATCGATATCCATGGTGAACCTGCGATGCACAATCGATGTTCATGACTAGTAATCATTGATTTTCAGTTAATCTTTGTGTATCTCGGCTTTGCCAAAAGTTGGGATAACATTTTGTCCCCCAAAACATGCCTTTTGGTAAAAGGCGTGTTTTGATCAGTCTCAAGTCAAATGCAGTGAGTTCATGTTTTACTCATAGCTTACGGCATTTTCAATCAAGTTCATGGCTGTTCGAAGCCGAATCGTTATCAATTTCTTCCAGTGGAAGTTAAGAATGAAGTTCTACAGTCTCTCCATACTATCGGTGGTCACTCCGGACCCTTGTCAAACCCATTCTAGATTTGGCGATTGAATAGAAAGATCCTATTGCACTCCGGCGTTGCTTTCTATCCCTTGCACTCTGGCCCCAGCTAGGGCGTATAGCGATGTCTTGGTCATTCTGGACCGATCGTAGCCTCTTTGGGCTCTTACTGGATCCCATCCTATCACTCTCCGGTGAAGGGGAAACAACGATGAGTGAGCCGATCCTATCGCTCTCCGGCGAAGCGGCTACACCCCCTGCACTCCGGTTCAGTGTTTTTGAACATTAAGCGATGTCATGACCTAAATCTTTAGGCCGATCATAGCCTCTCCGGGCTCTTGCTGGATCCTATCCTGTCACTCTTCGGTGAAGAGGAAACAACGTTAAGTGAGTCAATTCTGTCGCTCTCTGGCGAAGCGACTCACTTCTTGCACTCCGGACCCCGCCTCTCCGGGTAAGGTCATAAAGCGATCATGTTTATATTGATATTTAATGTTCATCCTTAAATTGCTACTATAAATTGTGTGTCGATGTTCATTATTATTGCGATCATGTTTATAAAATGGTGCAAACACTGGTCTTCGATTTACCATCCCTGGAGAGTGGTGCACCATGGTACTGTTCCATTTCAAATCCATGCTCCCATTTCTAAATGTCGCACGGCGCTGTTTCGGCACTTTGGATGGATGTTGCACCGTACGGATATTGATTCTTCGGACGGCCATAATTGGGCTCGTTTAGGGTTACGGGAGCCGTAACCAGTCAAAACGAAGCTCTCTGTAAGTTCTACGGCTTTGACCGCTTTCAGCCGTCAATGGATTGTTTCATACCCAAAAAAGGCTATCCGAACCTCATTCGGGACTCTGAAGTTTTTTAGCCTTCTTTTTTTACATCAAGTGAATTTTTACTTTAAAACAGGATCACTGTGGCTGGTCTTCGATTTACCATCCCTGGAGAGTGGTGCACCATGGTACTGTTCCATTTCAAATCCATGCACCCATTTCTAAAAGTCGCACGGCGCTGTTTCGGCATTTTCGACGGATGTTGCACCTTGCACCGTAAATGTTGCACCTTGCGGATATCGATTCTTCGGACGGCCCTAACAGTTGGCTCGTTTAGGGTTACGGGAGCCATAACCAGTCAAAACGAAGCTCTTTGTGAGTTCTACGATTTTCACCGCTTTCAGCCGACAATGGATTGTTTCATACCTAAAACAGGCTATCCGAACCTCAATCGGGGCTCTGAAGTTTTATTGCCTTCTTTTTTCCGTCAAGTGAATTTTTACGTTAAAACGGGATCACCGTGGCTGGTCTTCGATTTACCATCCCTGGAGAGTGGTGCACCATGGCACTGTTCCATTTCAAATCCATGCACCCATTTCTAAAAGTCGCACGGCGCAGTTTCGGCATTTTGGACGGATGTTGCACCTTGCACCGCAGATGTTGCACCCTGCGGATATCGATTCTTCGGACGGCCATAACTGTTGGCTCGTTTAGGGTTACGGGAGCCATAACCAATCAAAACGAAGCTCTCGGTGAGTTCTACGGCTTTGACCGCTTTCAACCGTAAATGGATAGTTTCATACCCAAAAAAGGCTATCCGAACCTCAATCGAGGCTCTGAAGATTTTTAGCCTTCTTTTTTTACGCAAGTGAATTTTTACGTAAAAACAGGATCACTGTGGCTGGTCTTCAATTTACCATCCCTGGAGAGTGGTGCACCATGGTACTGTTCCATTTCAAATCCATGCACCCATTTCTAAAAGTCGCACGGCGCTGTTTCGGCACTTTGGACGGATGTTGTACCTTGCACCGCAGATGTTGCCCCGTACGGATATTGATTCTTCGGACGGCCATAATTGTTGGCTCGTTTAGGATTATGGAAGCCATAACCAGTCAAAACGAAGCTCTCGGTGAGTTCTACGGTTTTGACAGCTTTCAGCCGTCAATGGATTGTTTCATACCCAAAAAAGGCTATCCGAACCTCGATCGGGGCTCTGAAGTTTTTTAGCCTTCTTTTTTAACGACAAGTGAATTTTTACGTTAAAACGGGATCACCGTGGCTGGTCTTCGATTTACCATCCTTGGAGAGTGGTGCACCATGGTACTGTTCCATTTCAAATCCATGCACCCATTTCTAAAAGTCGCACGACGCTGTTTCGGCATTTTGGACGGATGTTGCACCTTGCACCGTAAATGTTGCACCTTGCGGATATCGATTCTTCGGACGGCCATAACAGTTGGCTCGTTTAGGGTTACAGGAGCCATAACTAGTCAAAACGAAGCTCTTTGTGAGTTCTACGGTTTTGACCGCTTTCAACCGTCAATTTATAGCCTTCTTTTTTTACGTCAAGTGAATTTTTACGTTAAAACGGGATCTTCGTGGCTGGTCTTCGATTTACCATCCCTCGAGAGTGCTGCACCATGGCACTGTTCCATTTCAAAACCATGCACCCATTTCTAAAAGTCGCATGGCGCTGTTTCGGCATTTTGAACGGATGTTGCACCTTGCACCTCAGATTTAGCACCCTACGGATATTGATTCTTCGGACGGCCATAACTGTTGGCTCGTTTAGACTTACGGGAGCCATAACCATTCAAAAAGAAGCTCTCGATGAGTTCTAAGACTTTGACTGCTTTTAGCCGTCAATGGATTGTTTCATACCCAAAAAAGGATATCCGAACCTCAATCGGGGCTCTAAAGTTTTATAGCCTTCTTTTTTTACATCAAGTGAATTTTTACTTTAAAACGGGATCACCGTGGCTGGTCTTCGATTTACCATCCCTGAAGAGTGGTGCACCGTGGTACTGTTCCATTACAAATCCATGCACCCATTTCTAAAAGTCGCACGGCGCTGTTTCGGCACTTTGGATGGATGTTGCACCTTGCACCGCAGATGTTGCACCGTACGGATCTTGATTCTTCGGACGGCCATAATTGGGCTCGTTTAGGGTTACGGGAGCCATAACCAGTCAAAAGGAAGCTCTCTGTGAGTTCTACGGCTTTGACCGCTTTCAGCCGTCAATGGATTTTTTCATACCCAAAAAAGGCTATCCGAACCTCATTCGGGACTCTGAAGTTTTTTAGCCTTCTTTTTTTACATCAAGTGAATTTTTACTTTAAAACGGGATCACCATGGCTAGTCTTCGATTTACCATCCCTGGAGAGTGGTGCACCATGGTACTGTTCCATTTCAAATCCATGCACCCATTTCTAAAAGTCGCACGGCGCTGTTTCGGCATTTTCGACGGATGTTGCACCTTGCACCGTAGATGTTGCACCCTACGGATATCGATTCTTCGGACGGCCCTAACAGTTGGCTCGTTTAGGGTTACGGGAGCCATAACCCGTCAAAACGAAGCTCTTTGTGAGTTCTACGGTTTTCACCGCTTTCAGCCGACAATGGATTGTTTCATACCTAAAACAGGCTATCCGAACCTCAATCGGGGCTCTGAAGTTTTATTGCCTTCTTTTTTCCGTCAAGTGAATTTTTACGTTAAACGGGATCACCGTGGCTGGTCTTCGATTTACCATCCCTGGAGAGTGGTGCACCATGACACTGTTCCATTTCAAATCCATGCACCCATTTCTAAAAGTCGCACGGCGCAGTTTCGGCATTTTGGACGGATGTTGCACCCTGCACCGCAGATGTTGCACCCTACGGATATCGATTCATCGGACGGCCATAACTGTTGGCTCGTTTAGGGTTATGGGAGCCATAACCAGTCAAAACGAAGCTCTCTGTGAGTTCTACGGCTTTGACCGCTTTCAGCCATCAATGGATTGTTTCTTACCCAAAAAGAGGCTATCCGAACCTCATTCGGGACTCTAAAGTTTTTTTGCCTTCTTTTTTACATCAAGTGAATTTTTACTTTAAAACGGGATCACCGTGGCTGGTCTTCGATTTACCATCCCTCGAGAGTGGTGCACCATGGTACTGTTCCATTTCAAATCAATGCATCCATTTCTAAAAGTCGCATGGCGCTGTTTCAGCATTTTCGATGGATGTTGCACCTTGCACCGCAGATGTTGCACCCTGCGGATATCGATTCTTCGGACGGCCATAACTGTTGGCCCGTTTAGAATTATGGGAGCCATAACCAGTCAAAACAAATCTCTCGGTGAGTTCTATGGCATTGACCGCTTTCAACCGTCAATGGATAGTTTCATACCCAAAAAAGGCTATCCGAACCACAATCGAGGCTCTGAAGATTTTTAGCCTTCTTTTTTTACGCAAGTGAATATTTACGTTAAAACGGGATCACTGTGGCTGGTCTTCAATTTACCATCCCTGGAGAGTGGTGCACCATGGTACTGTTCAATTTCAAATCCATGCACCCATTTCTAAAAGTCGCACGGCCCTGTTTCGGCACTTTGGACGGATGTTGCACCTTGCACCGCAGATGTTGCCCCGTACGGATATTGATTCTTCGGACGGCCATAATTGTTGGCTCGTTTAGGGTTACGGGAGCCATAACCAGTCAAAACGAAGCTCTCGGTGAGTTCTACGGTTTTGACAGCTTTCAGCCGTCAATGGATTGTTTCATACCCAAAAAAGGCTATCCGAACCTCGATCGGGCTCTGAAGTTTTTTAGCCTTCTTTTTTTACGTCAAGTGAATTTTTACGTTAGAACGGGATCACCGTGGCTGGTCTTCGATTTACCATCCTTGGAGAGTGGTGCACCATGGTACTGTTCCATTTCAAATCCATGCACCCATTTCTAAAAGTCGCACGGCGCTGTTTCGGCATTTTCGACGGATGTTGCACCTTGCACCGCAGATGTTGCACCCTGCGGATATCGATTCTTCGGACGGCCCTAACAGTTGGCTCGTTTAGGGTTACGGGAGCCATAACCAGTCAAAACGAAGCTCTTTGTAAGTTCTACGGTTTTGACCGCTTCCAACCGTCAATGGATTGTTTCATACCTAAAACAGGCTATATGAACCTCAATCGGGGCTTTGAAGTTTTATTGCCTTCTTTTTTTCGTCAAGTGAATTTTTACGTTAAAACGGGATCACCGTGGCTGGTCTTCGATTTACCATCCCTGGAGAGTGGTGCACCATGGCACTGTTCCATTTCAAATTCATGCACCCATTTCTAAAATTCGCATGGCGCTGTTTCGGCATTTTGGACGGATGTTGCACCTTGCACCGCAGATGTTGCACCCTGCGGATATCGATTCTTCGGACGACCATAACTTTTGGCTCGTTTAGGGTTACGGGAGCCATAACCAGTCAAAACGAAGCTCTTTGTGAGTTCTACAGCTTTGAACGCTTTCATCCGTCAATGGATTGTTTCATACCCAAAAAAGGCTTTCCGAACCTCAATCGGGACTCTGAAGTTTTTTTGCCTTCTTTTTTTCGTCAAGTGAATTTTTACGTTAAAACAGGATCACCGTGGCTGGTCTTTGATTTACCATCCCTCGATAGTGGTGCACCATGGTACTGTTCCATTTCAAATCAATGCACCCATTTCTAAAAGTCGCACGGTGCTGTTTCAGCATTTTGGATGGATGTTGCACCTTGCACCGCAGATGTTGCACCCTCTAGATATCGATTTTTCGGACGGCCATAACTGTTGGCTCGTTTAGAGTTACGGGAGCCATAACCAGTCAAAACGAAGCTCTCGGTGAGTTCTACGGCTTTGACCACTTTCAACCATCAATGGATAGTTTCATACCCAAAAAAGCCTATCCGAACCTCAATCGAGGCTTTGAAGATTTTTAGCCTTCTTTTTTTACGCAAGTGAATTTTTACGTTAAAACGGAATCACCGTGGCTGGTCTTCGATTTACCATCCCTGGAGAGTGGTGCACCATGGTACTGTTCAAAAATCCATGCACCCATTTCTAAAAGTCGCACGGCGCTGTTTCGGCACTTTGGGCGGATGTTTCACCTTGCACCGCAGATGTTGCACCCTACAGATATCGATTCTTCGGACGGCCATAACTGTTGGCTCGTTTATAGTTACGGGCGCCATAACAAGTCAAAACGAAGCTCTCGGTGAGTTCTACGGCTTTGACTGCTTTCAGCCGTCAATGGATTGTTTCATACCCAAAAAAGGCTATCCGAACATCAATCGGGGCTCTGAAGTTTTTTAGCCTTCTCTTTTTACGTCAAGTGAATTTTTACGTTAAAACGGGATCACCGTGGCTGGTCTTCGATTTACCATCCCTCGAGATTGGTGCACCATGGTACTGTTCCATTTCAAATCCATGTACCTATTTCTAAAAGACGCATGGAGCTGTTTCGGCATTTTGGACGGATGTTGCACCTTGCACCGCAGATGTTGCACCGAATGGATATCGATTCTTCGGACGGTCATAACTGTTGGCTCGTTTAGGGTTACGGTAGCCATAACTAGTCAAAATGAAGCTCTCGGTGAGTTCTAAGGGTTTGACCGCTTTCAGCCGTCAATGGATTGTTTCATACCCAAAAAAGGCTATCCGAACTTAAATCGGGGCTCTGAAGCTTTTTAGCCTTCCTTTTTTCATCAAGTGAATTTTTACTTTAAAACGGGACCACCGTGGCTGGTTTTCGATTTACCATCCCTGGAGAGTGGTGCACCATGGTACTGTTCCATTTCAAATCCATGCACCCATTTCTAAAAGTCGCACGATGCTGTTTCGGCATTTTGGACGGATGTTGCACCTTGCACCGCAGATGTTGCACCCTGCGGATATCGATTCTTCGGATGGCCATAACTGTTGGCTCGTTTAGATTTACGGGAGCCATAACTAGTCAAAACGAAGCTCTCGGTGAGTTCTACGGCTTTGACCGCTTTCAGCCGTCAATGGATTGTTTCATAACCAAAAAAAGCTATCCGAACCTCAATCGGGGCTCTGAAGTTTTTTAGCCTTCTTTTTTTACGTCAAGTGAATTTTTACGTTAAAACGGGATCACCGTGGCTGGTCATTGATTTACCATCCCTCGAGAGTGGTGCACCATGGTACTGTTCCATTTCAAAACCATGCACCCATTTCTAAAAGTCGCACGGCGCTGTTTCGGCATTTTGGACGGATGTTGCACCTTGCACCGCAGATGTTGCACCCTGCGGATATCGATTCTTCGGATGGCCATAACTGTTGGCTCGTTTAGAGTTACGGTTGTCATAACCAATAAAAACGAAGCTCTCGGTGAGTTCTACGGCTTTGACCGCCTTTAGCCGTCAATGGATTGTTTCATACCCAAAAAAGGCTATCCGAACCTCAATCGGGGTTCTGAAGTTTTTTAGCCTTCTTTTTTTACGTCAAGTGAATTTTTACGTTAAAACGGGATCACCATGGCTGGTCTTCGATTTACCATCCCTGGAGAGTGGTGCACCATGGTACTGTTCCATTTCAAATCCATGCACCCATTTCTAAAAGTCGCACGGCGCTGTTTTGGCACTTTGGACGGATGTTGCACCTTGCACCGTAGATGTTGCACCGTACGGATATCGATTCTTCGGACGGCCATAACTGTTGGCTATTTAGGGTAACGGGAGCTATAACCAGTCAAAACAAAGCTCTCGGTGAGTTCTACGGTTTTGACATCTTTCAGCCATCAATGGATTGTTTCATACCCAAAAAAGGCTATCCGAACCTCAATCGGGGCTCTGAAGTTTTTTAGCCTTTTTTTTTACGTCAAGTGAATTTTTACGGTAAAATGGGATCACCGTGGCTGGTCTTCGATTTACCATCCTTGGAGAGTGGTGCACCATGGTACTGTTTCATTTCAAATCCATGCACACATTTCTAAAAGTCGCACGGCGCTGTTTTGGCATTTTGGACGGATGTTGCACCTTGCACCGCAGATGTTGCACCCTGCGGATATCGATTCATCGGACGGCCATAACTGTTGGCTCGTATAGAGTTACGGGAGCCATAACCAGTCAAAACGAAGATCTCGGTGAGTTCTACGGCTTTGACCGCTTTCAATTGTCAATGGATTGTTTCATACCCAAAAAAGGCTATCCGAACCTCAATCGGGGCTTTGATGTTTTTTAGCCTTCTTTTTCTACGTCAAGTGAATTTTTACGTTAAAAGGGATCACGGTGGCTGGTCTTCGATTTACCATCCCTGGAGAGTGGTGCACCATGGTATTTTTCCATTTTAAATCCATGCACCCATTTCTAAAAGTCGCACGGCGTTGTTTCGGCACTTTGGACGGATGTTTAACCTTGCACCGTAGACGTTGCACCCTACGGATATCGATTCTTCGGACGGCCATAACTTTTGGCTCGTTTGGAGTTACGGAAGCCATAACCTGTCAAAATGAAGATCTCGGTGAGTTTTACTGCTTTGACTGCTTTAAGCAGTCAATGGATTGTTTCATACCCAAAAGAGGCTATCCGAACCTCAATCGGGGCTCTGAAGTTTTTTAGCCTTCTTTTTTTACGTCAAGTGAATTTTTACGTTAAAGCGGTATCACCGTGGCTGATCTTCGATTTACCATCCCTCGAGATTGGTGCACCATGGTACTGTTCCATTTCAAATCCATGCACCCATTTCTAAAAGTTGCACGGCGCTGTTTCGGCAGTTTGGACGGATGTTGCACCTTGCACCGCAGATGTTGCACCTTACGGATATCGATTTTTCGGACGGTCATAATTGTTGACTCGTTTGGGTTTACGGGAGCCATAACTAGTCAAAACGAAGTTCTCGGTGAGTTCTTCGGCTTTGACCGCTTTCAGCCATCAATGGATTGTTTCATACCCAAAAAATGCTATTCGAACCTTAATCGGGACTCTGAAGTTTTTTTGCCTTCTTTTTTTCGTCAAGTGAATTTTTACTTCAAAACGGGATCACCGTGGATGGTTTTCGATTTACCATCCTTGGAGAGTGGTGCACCATGGTACTGTTTTAATTCAAATCCATGCACACATTTCTAAAAGTCGCACGGCGCTGTTTCGGCATTTTGGACGGATGTTGCACCTTGCACCGCAGATGTTGCACCCTACGGATATCGATTCTTCGGACGGCCATAACTGTTGGCTCGTTTAGAGTTACGGGAGCCATAACCAGTCAAAACGAAGCTCTCGGTGAGTTCTACGGCTTTGACTGCTTTCAACCGTCAATGGATAGTTTCATACCGTAAAAAGGCTATCTGAACCTCAATCGAGGCTTTGAATATTTTTAGCCATCTTTTTTTACGCAAGTGAATTTTTACGTTAAAACGGGATCACCGTGGCTGGTCTTCGATTTACCATCCCTGTAGAGTGGTGCACCATGGTACTGTTCCATTTCAAATCCATGCACCCATTTCTAAAAGTCGCACGGCGCTGTTTCCGCACTTTGGGCGGATGTTTCATCTTGTACCGCAGATGTTGCACCCTATAGATATTGATTCTTCGGACGGCCATAACTGTTGGCTCGTTTATAGTTACGGGCGCCATAACAAGTCAAAACGAAGCTCTCGGTGAGTTCTACGGCTTTGACTGCTTTCAGCCGTCAATGGATTGTTTCATACCCAAAAAAGGCTATCCAAACCTCAATCGGGGCTCTGAAGTTTTTTAGCCTTCTTTTTTTACTTCAAGTGAATTTTTACGTTAAAACGGGATCACCGTGGCTGGTCTTCGATTTACTGTTGGAACCTGCCTTCTTCGATTTTAATGCGACAACTATATATTTCAATCTATATACTATAATGTCAAATATTCTTGCAGGAATCTACAAAAGAAGCTATTATCATATCATCAACAAGATTAAAGTTCTCAAAAATCTATTTAGATATCTATGTACAATCTCTGATATGGTGATGAAACACACACACACACAAATATACTTTTGAAAATCATGTTTTAAAACAAATATCTTTTATTATTTAAAAGATATAAAAAGGTATTTTCAAAATTATCTATTATCTCAAGTTCAAAAGTGCTAAAATAAAGGAAGGAACAAAACAGTACAGAATTTGACGTCTGTATATTAATTCAGACGTCTGACATCAATATCAGACGTCTAAAAGTAATATAACAGACGTCTGAACTCTATGTTTTAAAGCCTCTATTTCTATATGAAATAGACGTCTGTCAATTTAATAATAGACGTTTGTCATCCTAGACAGACATCTGAATTAAAAGACAGACGTCTAAATTGACTGTTTTTGTCTTTCTTTTATTTTTTGAATTTCAAAATTTATTCAGACATCTGTCACTTTTATCTCAGACGTCTGAACTTGACGAACTGAAGCATCTCTTCATGAAATATCAAAATATGAAGAGTTGTCTTCTTCACCAAGAGTTACACTTCTTCAAATAGTTGCAACTATTAAATTAAGACTATTCAATACTATAAATAGAGATGAAAATTCACTATTTTAACAACCAATTCTTTCTATCTATTCTGATCTTATATTGTTATAATATCAAGTGATTTTCAAATCTCTACTTCCTATCTTTGCACATTCAAATCATCATATCAAGAAGATTATAGGAAGGGTGTACTACATTGACTATATTCGTGTTATTCAAAGAACATACAAGTCAAGAAACAATTTTCAAATTGTATTTGAAGTCCTATTCGATTGCTTAGGCGGAAAGTCCTGTTCGGTTGCTCAGGCGGTGTAATACCTGTTCCTCCGGGTTAAGTGAGGGTAGTTAGAGAAATTCCAGAAGGAGTCTGGGACTGGACGTAGAACGAGAAGTTCGAACCAGTATAAAAATCCCTGGTGTCATTTTTTTTACTGCTATTTACTATTATTTATAATTCCGCACTTGCTAGTCGTAGTTTAACTATATTATCGATCCATATACACTTTCATTTGGTATCAGAGCAAGGTCATCACATAACTATAACACAATTATCTGATATTTAAATAATATGGACAATAACACTAGCAACAGTTTTACTGAGGGACAAGCCACTACACGACCACCATTGTTTAACAGATTAAATTATAGTTATTGGTCAACTAGAATGAGAATTTTTATGCAAGCTAGTGGATTTGAAACCTGGAATATCATTCAAACTGAATATACTATTCCTACTACAGGGTATGCTGCTTGGTCTAATACACAAAAACTAGATGCTACTGCAAATGCAAAAGCAATGAACATGTTATTTTGCGCATTAGACAAAAATGAATTTAATCGAGTTAGTATTTGTAAAACTGGATATGAAATTTGGAATACTCTTAAGGTTACACACGAAGGTACAAATAAAGTAAAACAAAGCAAGATTTCTATGCTTAAAAACCAATTTCAAAATTTTAGAATGAAACAAGGAGAAAGTATTAGTGAAATGTACTCTAGATTCCAGGATATTTATCACTCTCTTTTAGCTTTAGAAGTTACTTTTACTGAATCTGATGTTGCATCAAAAATCCTTAACTCTTTAACTGATGAATGGGAACGAAAAGTCTTAGCTATCGAGGAAGCTAATGATATTTCAACCATAAAAACAGAAGAGTTAATAGGAAATCTAATGTCCTATGAAGTAAATTTACAGGCAAGACGAGCACAAGCACAGGACAAGAAAACTATCGCTTTTCAAGCAGAAAAAGAAGACTCTAAATCAAAAAGATTTTAAAATTCAAAAAGGGTAATAAATTTGGAAATAACAAGGGTTTTAATAAGCCATCAAGCTCAATCACAGTAAATAAAAAAGTGAACTATGTCGAGTTTATCTAACCTAATAAAAATGGTGGCTACCAGATCTAGATCTGGAGACTAGGGTTTCTCCCTATTCTCCTTTCTTCTTCGTTTTTCTTCCTAATTTTCTCTATTCCTCCGTTATTTTCTCTCCAGTCTTCACTTCTATCTCCTCTAAATTAGATCATGGGACCTCTTCGTGATGCTGAAGGGTGGGAGGAGGTGAGAAGGAAAAGGGGTAAGGCGCCAGTTTCAACAGGTCCAGATCAGAGGATTAACTTAGGCGGTCAAAGAAAAATACTGGGTAGGAAGGTGCTTCCGGTTTCTGATGGGCAGACAGTCTTTAATCAAACAAAAACAAAGCAGAAAATTCCGCAGTCAGGAGCAAAGTCTAAAATTATCTTCACTGTTTCGGAGAATGCAAAGAAATTTTCGTACAGCGAGGCAGTGAAAGTAGGAGCGGTTGGTGATTTAGGGAACTTGGATCTGGAGTTTATAGAGCCTACGGTAGCGGATGGTAAAAGGATAGGTTCCCTTTCTTCTGACGCGATCAAAGAAGCGGAGGGAGGTTGGGATTTATGCATTTTACTGTATGTGGTTGGGTATAAACCATGGCTCCGAACGTTTGAGGGTTATGCCAACAGGGTCTGGGTAACAAAGAAACCGTTTTCTGTCCACTCTAGGAATAATGGTTTCTTCGTAGTGAGGTTCGGTTTGGAGGAGGACTGCAATAAGATTTTAAAATCAGGTCCGTGGTTTATGGACCGGAACTTGATTATTATGAAGAGATTGTCCCCTGATATGAAAACAGATAGGGATCTGCTTACATCTTTGCCTATGTGGGTTAGACTTCCTGGTTTAAGTTTTAAGTTATGGGGCAATAAGGCCATTAGTGCTTTAACTAGTACCATAGGAGTCCCTATAAAGATGGATGAGGCTACGAAAAACAAATCTAGACTATCCTTCGCTAGAGTTTTGGTTGAGGTTAATGTTAATTATGGAATGCCCAAATCCATTGAAGGTAGAGATGAGAATGGGAGGAGTTTCATTCAGGAAGTAGAATATGAAAACCCTCCTCCCATCTGTGGCAAGTGTGTGTGTTTCGGTCATATAACTGCTGAATGTCCTATGACTAAGTCTTGGGTTCCTAAGGAGACCCAAGCTGTCACCTTAGATAATCCTGGGATAGCTGAATGTGGAACTGAGTTCTCAATTATTCCCGAAGAGGAGCCGTATGTTGGAGGTCCCTCCGTTATTGGTAATTCTGTCATCGGAATCAATATAGATGCAGGGATGGAAGTCCCAGGTAAGGAGGCAGGGACGGAAGTTTCAGATGATAAGGAAAAATCTACAAATGTTACAGAATTTTCACCTCAGGTTCAGATTTTGGGAAAAGTAGTATCCTCAGTAGAGCGGGATGAGGGGGCAATTTCAGAAGTCTCAGAACCAGATCATGCTACTACAACCGCAATAGGAGTCAGGGAAGATTGCCCTAATGTTCCTCTGGCCAGGTCGGAAGTTCCTCCTGATCAAGGAGCCAGGGAGCCATTCTATCCTGCTTCTACAACTACCCTGGGAGCCATAGATCTGAGTTTATCTCCACCAAAATCGCCATCTACTCACATTTCTTTTAAACGCCCTTTGTCATCATTGGATCACAATTTGTCACCAATATCCTTATCTACTAATGATTTAGTTATTGATGATTGTATTAATAATAATGTTAATTTTAGGAGAGGTACTGACCCTTGTCTTTTATTACAGGTTCAAGATAATCTGGATCAAGATATAGGTTCAAATAAAGTGGTAGAGGAACAGAAATTACATGATAATGCTGACCCAGTTCAGGAGGTAACGGAGGAACAGGTCCTTCCGAAGCCTCAAGATATAGAGTTTGATAATATCCAGAAGGAAAAACTGGTCCGTAAAAACCCCAAGTGGGTTCAGATGTTAGGCATTCCTTCAGAAGATAATGGGGAGTCCTCGAGTAGTAGGTTTTCGAGGACCCGAAATAATAAGGTTTTATAATGTCAGTAGCCTGTTGGAACGTCAGAGGGTTCCATAACCCTAATAGAATGGGAGAAGTGAGAAAAGTCATAGATAAGTACAAAATTAGCTGTTTTGGTATTTTGGAAAATAAGTTGCTATTTCCAGAGATTTTAAAGTTGGAAAAATCACTGAAAGTCGGATGGAAAATAATAAGTAATATATCTTGTTATTATAAATGTAGGATTATGGTTCTTTTAGACCGAAATGTTTGGGATTTCAATTTTGTCAGCATGAGTGATCAACACATTACCATTGAACTGATTGATTCCTTGAATTGCAGAAGTAATCTGACTTTTGTATATGCCCAAAATTTTGCTGAATTAAGGAAAAGATTATGGAAGAATCTTCAGGAGGATGCTATATCTATCTATAGGCCTTGGATGGTCCTTGGGGATTTCAACTGCATTCGCAGACCCTCAGAAAGACAGGGAGGTAATCCAGTTTCTTTTGATAATTTGTTTGAATTAGATGAAATGTCGTTAAATACTGGTCTTAATGAGATTAATATTAAAGGTTTTGAATTTTCATGGTGGTCGGGTCCATGTCGTAATATTTTCTCTAAAATTGACAGGGTGTTTGCAAACCTAGATTGGATTAATTTATTCCCTGAATTATCGGTTGAATTCTTACCTCCTTCGGTTAGTGACCATAACGCTATTCTTGTCTTATTTAACTCTAACTCTAGGGTTAAGAACAGCCCTTTTAGATATATGAACCATTGGCCTCTTTGTGATCAGTATCTTCCTTTGATTGAGAAACTCTGGATTACTAACCGCATTGACAGACCTTTGTTCCAAGTTATTAACATTCTTAAAAATATTAAGAGAGAACTCAAGAGTTGGAGTGTTAATTCTCGTAATTTAAAACAAGAGGTGAATGTTCTAAGAGAGAACTGTTCTAGACTTCAGAAACTTCTGGAAAAGTCTAATGATCACTCCTTAGCTTTGGAATTTCAAAATGCCAAGATTAATTTGGAAATAGCTCTTAAAAAAGAATTTCTGGTTGCCAAACAAAAAGCTAAATGTGATTGGCTGATGATGGGTGATGAGGGATCGTCTTTTTTCTACGCTAAAATGTCTAACAAAAGAAGCAGAAATTGTTTGACTAATTTAACTGTTGACGGTAACGTGGTTTCCGAAAATAAGTTTGTCGAAACGGCTATCGATTTTTTCAAACAAATTTACAATCAGCCTCTAGGTGTTCATTTTCCTGAAGTTATTTGCAAAATGGTTATTTCTGAGTTCGGGGCTAATTTTTTAAATAAGAGTTTCTCGTTGGAAGAAATCAAATATGCCTTGTGGGATATCAAAGACTCTGTTTCTCTAGGTCCGGATGGTTTCAACTCGTTGTTTTTCAAAACTCATTGGAATCTTTCGAAAGATATTATTTATAAAGCTTTAAATGATATTTTTCAAAAGGGCTGTATCTTAAAAGAATGGAATCACACATTTATTCATTTGATTCCTAAAAAGGATCATTCCTCTTGTATTCAAGATTTTAGACCTATTGCCTGTTGTAACACTTTATATAAGGTTTTATCCAAAATTTTGTGTAATAGACTGGGTCCTTTTTTGGATAAGTTAGTGTCCCAAAACCAGTCGGCTTTTATCAAAGGTAGATCTATAGGGGATGGTATTTTGTTAGCTCATGAACTTATTAGAGGCCTTGGAAGAATGGATAACAAATTAATGTGTATCAAAGTGGATTTAAAGAAAGCATATGATTCGATTAACAGAGATTTTGTTATTCATATGTTAAGAAGTTTGGGTTTCCCAGATAAATGGACAAAAATTATTGAAAACTTAATTAAGACTCCAGTTTTTTCTATCTTTGTTAATGGAGAAGCGCATGGTTTCTTTAAAAGTTCTAATGGCCTTAGACAAGGAGACCCGCTTTCCCCTATTCTTTTTACTCTGGTTATGGAATACTTTACGTTACTAATGGAGGAGAAAGTTAGGGGAGGTCTGATCTCTCCTGTTACAGATTTTGGTAATAAACTTACTCATCTGATTTACGCTGACGATATCATTCTCTTTACTAAAGCTAATGTTCAAACTGCGTATGCTATTAACGAAGTGTTTAAAACTTTGAAAATGGTTACTGGTTTGGAATTAAGTGTTGAGAAATCCAACATCTTTTTTGGGAAAGGGGTGGAATGTGGCACAGACATCTGTTCGATCCTCAATATTCAACAATCAACCCTCCCAATTAGGTATCTGGGTATACCTCTGTCTAGTGCTAACTTGAGGGATAAGGATTGTTCCTCTTTAATAGAACAGATTAAAACTAGGATTGGTAGATGGGAAACTAAGATGCTGAGCTTAGCAGGGAGACTGGAACTTATTAAATCTACTGTATATCCTATAATACAATTTTGGATGCAATGTTTCTGTCTTCCAGTTTCTACTTTACAAAAGATCAAACACCTGATTTTAAATTTTCTTTGGAAAAGTCGTAGTAGTAAGATCCCTTGGGAGGTCTTATGTAAACATAAAAAAGAAGGAGGTATGGGACTGAGAAACTTAGAGGAGATGAATAGAGCGTTATATATCAAATTGATTTGGAAAATAATCAACTTAGAAGGTTCTTGGGCAGTTTTTATGCATAGAAAATATATAGGGCTTAAAAGTTTCTGGGATACTGAACAGCGTTCGGATGATTCCGGAGTGTGGAAATTCATTTTGAAGAATAGACGCGAAGCTTTGAATTGCCTTTCCCTTAACATTGTAGATGGCAAAACCACTTCGTTATGGTATGATCCATGGTTAAATGGAAGTTCTATTATGGAACGCATTGGAAGGGATACTGCTTATAGAACAGGTACAGAAAATTTGTCTCTCAGTAGGATTTTAAAAAATGGCGAGTGGAAGTGGGACGTGTATAGTTTTTTATTTCAAATTCAGACTGAAATTGAAGGCGTCAAAATTCACAATAACAAGGAGAGGGATTTCTAGACCTGGAAGTGTTCTAAGGATGGCAATTACCAGTTTAAAAAAGTTTGGAATTCGGTACGATCTACGTTTGAAACAAAGTTTTGGGAGCCTATGGTCTGGAACAAAATTCACGTACCTAAAATGGCGGTTTGCCTGTTTAAAGCCATAAATGATTTTCTCTTGACTAAAGAAAGATTAATTCAGAAACACATAGTGGTGGATCAGAATTGTGTTTTCTGTAAGAGTCACATTGAAAATATAGACCATTTATTCTTTAAATGTGAGTTTTCACAGAAGATTTGGCTTTGGAGTTGTAAAAAGTTTTTTGTTAAGCCGAAGAGTTTATTTTCATTTTCCTTGAAGGAAGATTTACTGAAAATAGTTTCTATTTCTAGCTCTCATAATCTCGATTCAGATTTGTTTCAACTCTCGCTTTCAATTTGTGTCTGGCATATTTGGAAAGAAAGGAACGAAAGGATTTTTCAAAAATGTTATACGGATGGGTCGAAAATCTGCTTAAAAATTTTCCAGACTTTGAACATTAGAATGGCAAAATCTAAATACTACAAGAACATCACTGGCATGAATACAGATATTGCAAAGAAATGGGGTTTTACCTCCCAACGCTGAATTGGGGATTCTTTCATAATTTCTGTTTTCCTTTGCCACTTGACTGATCCTACGTCTTCTGGATCTAGATTTTTTTGAGTACCTGTTTTATTTACAATACTTTCCCTCTCTCTTATTTTACATTATTATTTACTTTCATCTAAAACTTTTCAGTAGCTTTTAAGTATATAGATCTGCAGGTTGCTCTAAGTGGCAGTGATCTCGACCTAGATTGAAAGACATTGAACAATTTTGAAGAAAGGTTAGAAGATTTCAAGACTTCATCTTTACTGAGGTTAAAAGATGTGGATTATTGGGTGATAAAAATCTTATCTTGATTGCTATCGACTTGAGGAAGAGTTGCTGTTTCTGTTTGCCTTGCAAAAACATTAGATCTGTGATGAATTCAGATCTGTACAACAACCCTGTCAACAACTTTATCGTTAGTTTTGGAAGATCTACTTTTTAGCAGAAGATAATTGAGGAAGAAAGCTTACCTTATGGTTTCTGGAGGGATCGTAGTTACGTTGTTATAGTTGATAATTTGAAGTGAGGCTGCTATTTCGTCTCTACGAAGTTTTAAGGAGGAGTTTGTCTTCTTAGTTGGCAGCCATTTTTGTTTCCTCTAGGCTGTTTTGGAAAGTATGGAGAGATGAAGTTAGAAGTGTCGGATTGCCTTCTATCCTACGAGACGAGTGTGGAAGTATCTGGAGCCTTCCAGTCTACGGGCTGTTTTCTAGGCTTTGGGCTTCGTTTTAGGCTTTGCTTTTATTTTTTGTACATGTTTGTATTGTCTTTGAACTTGGGCCTGTTTTTGCCTTTTGTATTTTGGTTTTTGGTTGGACCTGGTTTTATATTAATAGAGAATTTGAGCCCCTTTTTCGAAAAAAAAAAGCCATCAAGCTCATCTCTTTAATGCTACGAATGTCACAAGAAGGGCCACATAAAGAAAGATTGTCCTGATCGGAAGAAAGAAAATAATCTCAAATAGGACAAATATAAAAAGAAACAAGCCTTCTCAGTTACATGGAATGATACAGAATCTTCTTCATCAGACGGTGATAATGATAGTGATTCGGAACAAGCAACGTTTGTTTTATGGCAACAAATGATGATGTAAGTGATCTAACTTTTGACGATTTAATAGAAATAAACTCTGAATTGTTAGATAAACTTAGAATCCTAAAGAGTAAATATAAAGATGCTTTAGGAAAATTAAATAGAACTGAAATAGAAACTGACACGTTAAAAGATGAAAAGAAAATATTAGAGGAAGAGTTAGTAAAATCTCAAGAATCTTATGTTAATATAACATCTCAATTCACTGATTTAAGCAGTGAAATAGAAAGACAGAAATATGAGAATGTTAAATTAGCAAAAGAGAATTATGATTTAAACTCTAATATTAAAACACTTGATATAGAAGTATCAAATCTTAAAACAAAACTTGAAAATATTTCTAAAAACATTTCTAAATTTAACAGTGGAAGAGAGAGTCTCTCTAAAATAATTGAGAACTCTCAAACCTGTTCAAATAAAAAGGGGTTAGGATATAAAAAACCAATACAAAAGTAATCTAAACATAATGATTTTTTATATACTAATTTCAAGAAAAAGGAATCTATATCTATTCAAAAAGCTCCTTCAAAAGTTATTCATCCAAAATCAATTATGATTTGGGTTCCAAAAACTAATAATAATTTGATTAGGAAAAACTACATTAAATCCTTTATTATGTCTGTACATAAAAATGAAAATTTTATTTTTAAAGAGAACTCTAAACCCAACTGGGTTTGGCTTCCTAAGATTTAACCCTTAGGACCCTATAGAGGAAGTGGGTACCAATAGAATTTCAATATTTTTTGCAGGTACCGATTAAGAAAAGAGGAAAATTGATTCTAGATAGTGGTTGCTCAAAACACATGACAGGCGACAAAAATATGTTAACTAACATTATTTACTCAGATGGAGGATCTGTCACTTTTGGAGATAATTCCAAAGGTTACATCATCGGCAAAGGCGATGTGAGCAATGACGGTACATCTAAATTACCTCTTATTACAAATGTATTATTAGTTAAAAATTTAAAACATAACTTACTAAGTATTAGTCAATTATGTGATAAAGGTTTTAACATAGTATTTTCTGAAAATAAATGCAATATTTTTTATCATAACAAAAATATTATTTTCGAAGGAGTAGGAGATCATAATATTTATATTTTAAATATGAAAATAAATCATAATACAAATATGTGCTTATTAGTCAAAGAAAATGATCCTTGGCTATGGCATAAAAGATTTTGTCATATAAATTTCAAAGCTATTAATAAATTATCCAAAAACAATTTGGTAAAAGGATTACCTAAAATGAATTTTAAGGTAAATAGCATTTGTGATGCTTGTATCCTAGGAAAGCTAACTAAATCTACTTTTAAATCCAAGAAGATCATCTCAACTTTGCAACCTCTTGAATTGTTGCATCTAGACTTATTTGGACCAACTCAGACTCAATCTATTAATCACAATAGATATGTTTTTGTAATAGTTGATGACTTCTCTAGATATACTTGGACTTTATTTATGAAAAACAAAAGTGATACTTTTGAAAATTTCAAAATCTTTGCTAAACGTATTCAAAATATTAAAAATCTAAAAATTAAAAATATTAGAAGTGATCATGGAGGAGAATTTGAAAATGAAATGTTTGAGAAGTTTTGTAATAAGAAAGGAATATTTCATAACTTTTCATTTCCAAGAACGCCTCAACAAAATGGAGTTGTTGAACGTAAAAATAGAACACTTCAAGAATGTGCTAGGACTTTATTGAATGGAACCACTCTTCCAAAACAATTTTGGGCAGAAGCCGTTGCTACTGCTTGTTATGTCCTAAATCGTGTCTCTATTCGACCTTTAACTAAACATACTCCATATGAACTCTTCATCGGTAGAAAACCTAATATATCTTACTTTAAAATTTTTGGTTCTAAATGTTTTGCTTTAATTACAAAAGATCAATTAGGTAAATTTGATCCAAAATCGGATGAATGTATATTCATCGGATATTCAGAACGAAGCAAAGCATATAGAATCTATAATATAAGAACTAAATCTATTGAAGAAACACTTCATGTATCATTTGATGAAAATTTCAAAATTAAAACAAATGATGATGAAGACATAATAAATTCAAACTCTACTTTTGACAACAATACACCTGACAATATCACTTCTCTAAATCAAATTGAAAATGAATTAAAATCTCCACCAAGAATCTTAAAAGATCATCCAATTCAAAATATAATAGGAGAAATTGATGAAAGAGTTAAAACAAGAAATCAACTAAATCAAATGGGTCATATAGCGTTTCTTTCTAATATAGAACCTAAAAATATAAAGGAAGCCTCAACTGATGATTATTGGATTATTGCGATGCAAGAAGAACTAAACCAATTCGAAAGAAATGACGTTTGGGATTTAGTTCCACGACCAAATGATCAAACAGTTATTGGCACTAAATGGGTTTTTAAAAATAAAGCTGATGAAAATGGTAATATCACTAGAAATAAAGCTAGATTAGTTGCTCAAGGATATAACCAGGAAGAAGGAATTGACTATGAAGAAACATTTGCTCCTGTCGCAAGATTAGAAGCAATACGAATTCTATTAGCCTATGCTTGCTTTCATGATTTCAAATTATATCAAATGGATGTTAAAAGTGCTTTTTTAAATGGATTTATTAAAGAAAATGTTTATGTTGACCAACCTCCCTTGTTTATACACGAACAATTTCCAGAACATGTTTATAAACTTAAAAAGGCTTTATATGGTTTGAAACAAGCACCTCGTCTTGGTATGATCGTTTAAAAAGTTATTTAATCAATTCTGGTTTTGAAATTGGAAAGGTTGATCAAATCTTTTTATTAAGAAAAAGAAACATGATATCTTAATTGTTCAAATTTATGTAGATGATATTATTTTTGGATCAACTAATGATAAATTATGTCAAGAATTTTCTAAAATAATGACAAATGAATTTGAAATGTCTCATATGGGAGAATTAACATATTTTCTTGGACTTCAAATTAAACAAGTTAATAATGGTATTTTTATAAATCAAGAAAAATATTGTAATAATTTAATCAAACGCTTTGGTATGGAAAATACTTTTGCCAAACCAACTCCTATGAGTACAACCATACATCTTGAAAAAGATGAAAATGGCAAGAGTGTAGACCAAAAATTATATCGAAGTATGATTGGATCTTTATTATATTTAACTGCTAGTAGACCCGATATAATGATGAGTGTTTGTTTGTGTGCACGATTTCAAGCCGATCCTAAAGAATCACATATTAGAGCAGTGAAACGTATTTTACGCTATCTCAACAAAACCAAAGATTTTGGACTATTTTATCCGAAAGAATGTCCTTTTGAATTAGTATCATATAGTGATGCTGATTTTGGAGGAAGTCGGACGGATAGAAAAAGTACAAGTGGGACTTGTCACTTCATTGGACGGTCTCTAGTATCTTGGTTCAGTAAGAAACAAAATTGCGTATCACTTTCTACTTGTGAAGCAGAATATATATCTGCAGCTTTGGCATGTGCTCAAGTAATTTATATGCAACAAACTCTTCAAGATTTTGGTTTTAACTTATCCAAATCTACAATCTTCTGTGATAACTCTAGTGCTATTAATTTATCTAAAAATCCAGTAAATCATTCACGGACAAAACATATTGATATTCGTCATCATTTTCTTCGTGATAATATTGAAAAAGATATAATCAATCTAGAATTCTTATCTTCGGAAAATCAATTAGCAGATATTTTTACCAAACCATTAAATGAAAACACTTTTGTAAAATTGAGACGAGAACTTGGAATTATCTCTCTCAAAAATTTATGAAGTTTACTTCAACTATATTCTGTTTTTATTTAACTTGTTTCTATCCTCACATATTGTTTCTGGTTAAAATTAAAATTTTCTTCTTAACCATTTATTTTTTAGCCTTTAGTTGTCTATAAATTTCTTCTTTCCGAAGAAAATTGTCATTCAGCTTATCTTTTTTTTTACAAAGGTGAACGCAAAAAAATTCAATTATGCTTTTTAACTTTGCATTATTCATATATACCATGGCTGGTTCATCCTCAGATGAGCCTTCCTATTCATCTGAATATTCATCAATTAATTTTGAAACACCTAGTTCTGGGTCTTCCGAACTTCCGACTCCAACTCCAGCTTATATTCCGATATGTCCACCACAAAGTCATCATACGGGATATACGCCGGAAAATAAACGCATGCGAAGAAATTTATTTCCATCTCCAACTACTAAGGAAAAGATAGATGACTTACATCACTATCAGAGGGAAACACTTAATCTTCAGCGAGAAATGTATTTTGAGCAAAAGAGTCATGGAAGACGACTCAGTTTTCTTGAACGGTGTGCTGCAAAAATATGTGGTTCATCTCCTATCAACACGAATGCACATATTCACTCACCTCAACGTCCTCATGTATCCCCAAATTCATGGGATCGTCAACCTCAATGGTCTCCCATTAAACAGTCTGATGAACAAAATCAACACGAATCATCCAAAGGGAAGTCTCCAAAGTCTCCAAAAACTCCAAAGACTCCTAAGTAGATAATATATATATGATTGTATGTTGATTTGGTTATTCATGTTTGCTTTGTATTTTCAAAATAAATAATTATTTGAATTTTTTATTATCGTTAAACTAAGCAAAAATATTCAACATCAGACATACAGACGTCTACTCTTTTACTACAGACGTATGTAAAACACCTTCTTTTACTGTTCTCTGCCACACAGACGTCTGAATCATTTATCACAGACGTCTAAATTAAGTTTAAAAATTTTCAATTTTTCTGGTATAAAATTTGCCGTCTGTTTGAAAATAACAGACGTCTGTTCTCCAATATAGACGTCTAACATAAAATTTTCAGACGTCTGAATTTAGTTCAAAATGTTTTTTACTCTCTGTTTCAATTTAAACCTTCTGAGCCGTCTGTCAATATTTTTTAGACGTCTGTCATACGTCTTAGCCGTTTGTTATAAATATTTAGACGTCTAATCTTCTCGTCTTCGAGTCTACTCTACAGAACCTCAGACGTCTGTATATTTTTAGACGTCTGAAACCCTGTTAAGAAGAAAACTGTATAAATCATACCAACGGTTTATTTTCTTCTTCATGTCTATTTTCTCTCAAACTCAAAACCCTAGCCTTCTTCAAATTAAAAAAAATAAAAAAATGGCGCCCAAATCAAAGAAACAAAAAGGAGATTCATCTCAATAACCTCCTCATGTTCTTCCTTCGGAAGATCAAATTGCAGCTTGGTTATACCACGAACCCCGAAGTATGGCTCGTTACAAGCATTTATCTTCTCTACCATCATTTCATGGTATTTTTCATGATCTTGATCATTTTCCTACGTACAAACTTAGGCTCTATACTGATAGATCTCGGATTACAAGTCTTACTGATTTCAAAGATAATCAAGTCAACATTTGTAGACTTAGTGTCTTATTATTTCTTGCAAATGTTAACAATCCAAAAATTAGACTTCATCGAGATAAAGGAACGCTTTGGACAAGCGTATTTGGAAACATTCTGCAAATAACTCCTTCTGACATTGGACGAGTTCTAAAATGTAGCTCGGATGGAGTCGACTTAGATGACTTTAAGTTAGAAGGAGAGGAACTTAAACAAATAGAATATTATCTTTTTGAACCTGAAGAATCCACAGATAGATCAAATCATCTTCGTCCTCGACCTCGATTATTGCTTAGAATGCTAATAAAAACAATTTTTCCCCGGCAAGGAAGTCATGAGGTCATTTACGATGATGAAGATAAGGCGCTTCAATCAATTTTATCAAATACTCAAATCAATTGGGCTCAATACTTTTATGATGCATTTCGTACTTATCATGACTCCAAGAAACGTTCAATTGTCTATGCTCCTTATATTACTCGAATTCTATCTGCCTTCTCTATTCAAAGTCCGTCAATTGAATTTGAAAAGATCAAGGTATCCAACATTCGCTTCTTTAGTTTGATGGGATTACCGGAATCTCCTCCGACATTTCCAACATTTAATGATTATCAAGCGGAACAACTAGCTTTACAAAAAGAAAAGGGAAAAACAAAAGTAAGTAGTTCCGGACATAATGGAGATGAAGGAGATAATGAACAAGAAAGGGATGATGAAGAAAGGGAAGATGAAGAAGAAGAAGAAGATGAAGCTTTTGAGCAAGCTTTTATCCAAAGCTCAAACTCAGAAAATTACGAAATTGAACTAATTTCTGGTACTTCACGCACTTATACTAAAAATGAAAAGCTCAAATCTGACATCACTATCTATAAAAATCAAAAGAAAATTTCTCAACAAATAGCACAAGGATTTTCTTCCATCAATTCTAGATTCGATGATTTAGATGCCAAAGTCGAAGAGAATGCACGAGAATTGAAAAATATCAAGACAATTCTTCGTCAATTATGGAAAAAGTCTCATGGATCTTCTCCTCCTTCTTCTCCAACTTGGGGAGAATGGTGAATGAAGATGGTTTTCTTTTGGTTTGTCTTTTGGTTCAAACAAATTTTCTTTCATAAAATTTTTTTTTGTTATGTTTTAAACTACTAAGTTGATTGTATAATTTTATCTGTCTTTCTTAGTCAACTGTGTTGGGTAAACAAATGCTGTGTCTTAAACATTGATTTGTTATTATCATGCTTGGTTTGTTTACATTTCTTAATTATTGTGTTATTCACAGCTTTGTTACTTCTTTTTATCTAAACACCCCCAACAATTCTTTTTGTTAATGACAAAGGGGGAGAAATAATAACATTTCTGCTATATAATATGGTCATATTGACAGGGGGAGCAAAAGGTATGGTTATACTAATCGTTGAATTATATAGTTGTCATCATCAAAAAGGGGGAGAATGTTGGAACCTGCCTTCTTCGATTTTAATGCGACAACTATATATTTCAATCTATATACTATAATGTCAAATATTCTTGCAGGAATCTACAAAAGAAGCTATTATCATATCATCAACAAGATTAAAGTTCTCAAAAATCTATTTAGATATCTATGTACAATCTCTGATATGGTGATGAAACACACACACACACAAATATACTTTTGAAAATCATGTTTTAAAATAAATATATTTTATTATTTAAAAGATATAAAAAGGTATTTTCAAAATTATATATTATCTCAAGTTCAAAAGTGCTAAAATAAAGGAAGGAACAAAACAGTACAGAATTAGACGTCTGTATATTAATTCAAACGTCTGACATCAATATCAGACGTCTAAAAGTAATATAACAGACGTCTGAACTCTATGTTTTAAAGCCTCTATTTCTATATGAAATAGACGTCTGTCAATTTAATAACAGACGTCTGTCATCCTAGACAGACGTCTGAATTAAAAGACAGACGTCTAAATTGACTGTTTTTGTCTTTTTTTATTTTTTGAATTTCAAAATTTATTCAGACATCTGTCACTTTTATCTCAGACATCTGAACTTGACGAACTGAAGCATCTCTTCATGAAATATCAAAATCTGAAGAGTTGTCTTCTTCACCAAGAGTTGCACTTCTTCAAATAGTTGCAACTATTAAATTAAGACTATTCAATACTATAAATAGAGATGAAAATTCACTATTTTAACAACCAATTCTTTCTATCTATTCTGATCTTATATTGTTATAATATCAAGTGATTTTCAAATCTCAACTTCCTATCTTTGCACAATCAAATCATCATATCAAGAAGATTATAGGAAGGGTGTACTACATTGACTATATTCGTGTTATTCAAAGAACACACAAGTCAAGAAACAATTTTCAAATTGTATTTGAAGTCCTATTCGGTTGCTTAGGCGGAAAGTCATGTTCGGTTGCTCAGGCGGTGTAATACCTGTTCCTCCAGGTTAAGTGAGGGTAGTTAGAGAAATTCCAGAAGGAGTCTGGGACTGGACGTAGAACGAGAAGTTCGAACCAGTATAAAAATCCCTGGTGTCATTTTTTTTACTGCTATTTACTATTATTTATAATTCCGCACTTGCTAGTCGTAGTTTAACTATATTATCGATCCATATACACTTTCATTTACCATCCCTGGAGAGTGGTGCACCATGGTACTGTTCCATTTCAAATCCATGCACCCAATTCTAAAATTCGCACGGCGCTGTTTCAGCATTTTGGACGGATGTTGCACCTTGCACCGCAGATGTTGCACCGTACGGATATCGATTCTACGGACGGTCATAAATGTTGGCTCGTTTAGGGTTACGGGAGCCATAACCAGTCAAAACGAAGCTCTCGGTGAGTTCTACGAGTTTGACCGCTTTCAGCCGTCAATGGATTGTTTCATACCAAAAAAAGGCTATCCGAACCTAAATCGGGGCTCTGAAGCTTTTTAGACTTCCTTTTTTCATCAAGTGAATTTTTACTTTAAAATGGGATCACCGTGGCTGGTTTCAATTTACCATCCCTAGAGAGTGGTGCACCATGGTACTGTTCCATTTCAAATCCATGCACCCATTTCTAAAAGTCGCACGGCGCTGTTTCGGCATTTTGGACGGATGTTGCACCTTGCACCGCAGATGTTGCACCCTGCGGATATCGATTCTTCGGACGGCCATAACTGTTGGCTCGTTTAGATTTACGGGAGCCATAACCAGTCAAAACGAAGCTCTCGGTGAGTTCTACGGCTTTGACCGCTTTCAGCCGTCAATGGATTGTTTCATACCCAAAAAAGGCTATCCGAACCTCAATCGGGGCTCTAAAGATTTTTAGCCTTCTTTTTTTACGTCAAGTGAATTTTTACGGTAAAACGGGATCACCGTGGCTGGTCTTCGATTTACCATCCTTGGAGAGTGGTGCACCATGGTACTGTTTCATTTCAAATCCATGCACACATTTCTAAAAGTCGCACGGCGCTGTTTCGGCATTTTGGACGGATGTTGCACCTTGCACCGCAAATGTTGCACCCTGCGGATATCGATTCATCGGACCGCCATAACTGTTGGCTCGTTTAGGGTTATGGGAGCCATAACCAGTCAAAACGAAGCTCTCGGGGAGTTCTACGGCTTTGACCGCTTTCAGCCGTCAATGGATTGTTTCATGCCCAAAAAAGGCTATCCGAACCTCAATCGAGGCTCTGAAGTTTTTTAGCCTTCCTTTTTTCGTCAAGTGAATTTTTACTTTAAAACGGGATCACCTTGGCTGGTTTCCGATTTACCATCTTTTGAGAGTGGTGCACCATGGTACTGTTCCATTTCAAATCCATGCACCTATTTCTAAAAGTCGCACGACGTTGTTTCGGCATTTTGGACGGATGTTGCACCTTGCACCGCAGATGTTGCATCCTGCGGATATCGATTCTTCGGACGGCCATAATTATTGTCTCGTTTAGAGTTACGGGAGCCATAACCAGTCAAAACGAAGCTCTCTGTGAGTTCTACGGCTTTGACCGCTTTCAGCCGTCAATGGATTGTTTCATACCCAAAAAAGGCTATTCGAACCTCAATCGGGGCTCTGAAGTTTTTTAGCCTTCTTTTTTAACGTCAAGTGAATTTTTACGTTAAAACTGGATCACGGTGGCTGGTCTTCGATTTACCATCCCTGGAGAGTGGTGCACCATGGTACTGTTTCATTTCAAATCAATGCACCCATTTCTAAAAGTCGCACGGCGCTGTTTCAGCATTTTGGACGGATGTTGCACCTTGCACCGCAGATGTTGCACCCTGCGGATATCGATTCTTCGGACGGCCATAACTGTTGGCTCGTTTAGATTTACGGGAGCCATAACCAGTCAAAACGAAGCTCTCGGTGAGTTCTACGGCTTTGACCGCTTTCAGCCGTCAATGGATTGTTTCATACCCAAAAAAGGCTATCCGAACCTCAATCGGGGCTCTAAAGATTTTTAGCCTTCTTTTTTTACGTCAAGTGAATTTTTACGGTAAAACGGGATCACCGTGGCTGGTCTTCGATTTACCATCCTTGGAGAGTGGTGCACCATGGTACTGTTTCATTTCAAATCCATGCACACATTTCTAAAAGTCGCACGGCGCTGTTTCGGCATTTTGGACGGATGTTGCACCTTGCACCGCAAATGTTGCACCCTGCGGATATCGATTCATCGGACGGCCATAACTGTTGGCTCGTTTAGGGTTATGGGAGCCATAACCAGTCAAAACGAAGCTCTCGGTGAGTTCTACGGCTTTGACCGCTTTCAGCCATCAATGGATTGTTTCATGCCCAAAAAAGGCTATCCGAACCTCAATCGAGGCTCTGAAGTTTTTTAGCCTTCCTTTTTTCGTCAAGTGAATTTTTACTTTAAAACGGGATCACCTTGGCTGGTTTCTGATTTACCATCCCTTGAGAGTGGTGCACCATGGTACTGTTCCATTTCAAATCCATGCACCTATTTCTAAAAGTCGCACGACGTTGTTTCGGCATTTTGGACGGATGTTGCACCTTGCACCGCAGATGTTGCATCCTGCGGATATCGATTCTTCGGACGGCCATAATTATTGTCTCGTTTAGAGTTACGGGAGCCATAACCAGTCAAAACGAAGCTCTCTGTGAGTTCTACGGCTTTGACCGCTTTCAGCCGTCAATGGATTGTTTCATACCCAAAAAAGGCTATTCGAACCTCAATCGGGGCTCTGAAGTTTTTTAGCCTTCTTTTTTAACGTCAAGTGAATTTTTACGTTAAAACTGGATCACGGTGGCTGGTCTTCGATTTACCATCCCTGGAGAGTGGTGCACCATGGTACTGTTTCATTTCAAATCAATGCACCCATTTCTAAAAGTCGCACGGCGCTGTTTCAGCATTTTGGACGGATGTTGCACCTTGCACCGCAGATGTTGCACCCTGCGGATATTGATTCTTCGGACGGCCATAACTGTTGGCTCGTTTAGAGTTACGGGAGCCATAAGTAGTCAAAACGAAGCTCTCGGTGAGTTCTAAGGCTCTGACCGCTTTCAATCGTCAATGGATTGTTTCATACCCAAAAAAGGCTATCCGAACCTCAATCGGGGCTCTGATGTTTTTTAGCCTTCTTTTTCTACGTCAAGTCAATTTTTACGTTAAAAGGGATCACGGTGGCTGGTCTTCGATTTACCATCCCTGGAGAGTGGTGCACCATGGTACTGTTCCATTTCAAATCCATGCACCCATTTCTAAAAGTCGCACGGCGCTGTTTCGGCACTTTGGACGGATGTTTAACCTTGCACCGCAGATGTTGCACCCTACGGATATCGATTCTTCGGACGGTCATAACTTTTGGCTCGTTTAGAGTTACGGAAGCCATAACCTGTCAAAACGAAGCTCTCGGTGAGTTCTATTGCTTTGACTGCTTTAAGCCGTCAATGGATTGTTTCATACCCAAAAGAGGTTATCCGAACCTCAATCGGGGCTTTGAAGTTTTTTAGCCTTCTTTTTTTACGTCAAGTGAATTTTTTCGTTAAAGTGGTATCACCGTGGCTGATCTTCGATTTACCATCCCTCGAGATTGGTGCACCATGGTACTGTTCCATTTCAAATCCATGCACCCATTTCTAAAAGTTGCACGGCGCTGTTTCGGCAGTTTGTACGGATGTTGCACCTTGCACCGCAGATGTTGCACCTTACGGATATCGATTCTTCGGACGGTCATAACTGTTGACTCGTTTGGGTTTACGGGAGCCATAACTAGTCAAAACGAAGTTCTCGGTGAGTTCTACGGCTTTGACTGCTTTCAGCCATAAATGGATTGTTTCATACCCAAAAAAGGCTATTCGAACCTCAATCGGGGCTCTGAAGTTTTTTTGCCTTCTTTTTTTCATCAAGTGAATTTTTACTTCAAAACGGGATCACCGTGGATGATTTTCGATTTACCATCCTTGGAGAGTGGTGCACCATGGTACTATTTCATTTCAAATCCATGGACACATTTCTAAAAGTCGCATGGCGCTGTTTCGGCAGTTTGGACGGATGTTGCACCTTGCACCGCAGATGTTGCACCCTACGGATATCGATTCTTCGGACGGCCATAACTGTTGGCTCGTTTAGAGTTACGGGAGCCATAACCAGTCAAAATGAAGCTCTCGGTGAGTTCTACGGCTTTGACCGCTTTCAACCGTCAATGGATAGTTTCATACCGTAAAAAGGCTATCTGAACCTCAATCGAGGCTTTGAAGATTTTTAGCCTTCTTTTTTTACGCAAGTGAATTTTTACGTTAAAACGGGATCACCGTGGCTGGTCTTCGATTTACCATCCCTGTAGAGTGGTGCACCATGGTACTGTTCCATTTCAAATCCATGCACCCATTTCTAAAAGCCGCACGGTGCTGTTTCGGCACTTTGGGCGGATGTTTCACCTTGTACCGCAGATGTTGCACCCTATAGATATCGATTCTTCGGACGGCCATAACTGTTGGCTTGTTTATAGTTACGGGCGCCATAACAAGTCAAAACGAAGCTCTCGGTGAGTTCTACGGCTTTGACTGCTTTCAGCTGTCAATGGATAGTTTCATACCCAAAAAAGGCTATCCGAACCTCAATCGGGGCTCTGAAGTTTTTTAGCCTTATTTTTTTACGTCAAGTGAATTTTTACGTTAAAACGGGATCACCGTGGCTGGTCTTCGATTTACCATCCCTCGAGATTGGTGCACCAAGGTACTGTTCCATTTCAAATCCATGTACCCATTTCTAAAAGACGCACGGCGCTGTTTCGGCATTTTGGACGGATGTTGCACCTTGCACCACAGATGTTGCACCGTATGGATATCGATTCTTCGGACGGTCATAACTGTTGGCTCGTTTAGGGTTACGAGAGCCATAACCAGTCAAAACGAAGCTCTCGGTGAGTTCTACGGGTTTGACCGCTTTCAGCCGTCAATGGATTGTTTCATACCCAAAAAAGGCTATCCGAACCTAAATCGGGGATCTGAAGCTTTTTAGCCTTCCTTTTTTCATCAAGTGAATTTTTACTTTAAAACGGGATCACCGTAGCTGGTTTTCGATTTACCGTCCCTGGAGAGTGGTGCACCATGGTACTGTTCCATTTCAAATCCATGCACCCATTTCTAAAAGTCGCACGGCGCCTTTTCGGCATTTTGGATGGATGTTGCACCATGCACCGCAGATGTTGCACCCTGCGGATATCGATTCTTCGGACGGCCATAACTGTTGGCTCGTTTAGATTTACGGGAGCCATAACCAGTCAAAACGAAGCTCTCGGTGAGTTCTACGGCTTTGACCGCTTTCAGCCATCAATGGATTGTTTCATACCCAAAAAAGGCTATCCGAACCTCAATCGGGGCTCTGAAGTTTTTTAGCCTTCTTTTTTTACGTCAAGTGAATTTTTACGTTAAAACGGGATCACCATGGATGGTCATTGATTTACCATCCCTCGAGAGTGGTGCACCATGGTACTGTTCCATTTCAAAACCATGCACCCATTTCTAAAAGTCGCACGGCGCTGTTTCGGCATTTTGGACGGATGTTGCACCTTGCACCGCAGATGTTGCACCCTGCGGATATCGATTCTTCGGACGGCCATAACTGTTGGCTCGTTTAGAGTTACGGTTGCCAAAACCAATAAAAACGAAGCTCTCGGTGAGTTCTACGGCTTTGACCGCCTTTAGCCGTCAATGGATTGTTTCATACCCAAAAAAGGCTATCCGAACCTCAATCGGGGCTCTAAAATTTTTTAGCCTTCTTTTTTTACGTCAAGTGAACTTTTACGTTAAAACGGGAGCACCGTGGCTGGTCTTCGATTTACCATCCTTGGAGAGTGGTGCACCATGGTACTGTTCCATTTCAAATCCATGCACCCATTTCTAGAAGTCGCACGGCGCTGTTTCGGCACTTTGGACGGATGTTGCACCTTGCACCGCAGATGTTGCACCGTACGGATATCGATTCTTCGGACGGCCATAACTGTTGGCTCGTTTAGGGTTACGTGAGCCATAACCAGTCAAAACGAAGCTCTCGGTGAGTTCTACGGTTTTGACAGCTTTCAGCCGTCAATGGATTGTTTCATACCCAAAAAAGGCTATCCTAACCTCAATCGGGGCTCTGAAGTTTTTTAGCCTTCTTTTTTTACGTCAAGTGAATTTTTACAGTAAAACGGGATCACCGTGGCTGGTCTTCGATTTACCATCCTTGAAGAGTGGTGCACCATGGTACTGTTTCATTTCAAATCCATGCACACATTTCTAAAAGTCGCACGGCGCTATTTCGGCATTTTGGACGGATGTTGCACCTTGCACCGCAGATGTTGCACCCTGCGGATATCGATTCATCGGACGGCCATAACTGTTGGCTCGTTTAGGGTTATGGGAACCATAACCAGTCAAAATTAAGCTCTCGGTGAGTTCTACGGCTTTGACCGCTTTCAGCCATCAATGGATTGTTTCATGGCCAAAAAAGGCTATCCGAACCTCAATCGAGGCTCTGAAGTTTTTTATCCTTCCTTTTTTCGTCAAGTGAATTTTTACTTTAAAACGGGATCACCTTGGCTGGTTTTCGATTTACCATCCCTTGAGAGTGGTGCACCATGGTACTGTTCCATTTCAAATCCATGCACCTATTTCTAAAAGTCGCACGGCGCTGTTTCGGCATTTTGGACGGATGTTGCACCTTGCACCGTAGATGTTGCACCCTACGGATATTGATTCTTCGGACGGCCATAACTGTTGGCTCGTTTAGAGTTACGGGAGCCATAACTGGTCAAAACGAAGCTCTCTGTGAGTTCTACGGCTTTGACCGCTTTCAACCGTCAATGGATTGTTTCATACCCAAAAAAGGCTATTCATACCTCAATCGGGGCCCTCAAGTTTTTTAGCCTTCTTTTTTTACGTCAAGTAATTTTTACGTTAAAACGGGATCACGGTGGCTGGTCTTCGATTTACCATCCCTAGAGAGTGGTGCACCATGGTACTGTTCCATTTCAAATCAATGCACCCATTTCTAAAAGTCGCACGGCGCTGTTTCAGCATTTTGGACGGATGTTGCACCTTGCACTGCAGATGTTGCACCCTGCGGATATCGATTCTTCGGACCGCCATAACTGTTGGCTCGTTTAGAGTTACGGGAGCCATAACCAGTCAAAACGAAGATCTCGGTGAGTTCTACGGCTTTGACCGCTTTCAATCGTCAATGGATTGTTTCATTCCCAAAAAAGGCTATCCGAACCTTAATCGGGGCTCTGATGTTTTTTAGCCTTCTTTTTCTACGTCAAGTGAATTTTTACGTTAAAAGGGATCACGGTGGCTGGTCTTCGATTTACCATCCCTGGAGAGTGGTGCACCATGGTACTGTTCCTTTTCAAATCCATGCACCCATTTCTAAAAGTCGCACGGTGCTGTTTCGGCACTTTGGACGGATGTTTAACCATGCACCGCAGATGTTGCACCCTACGGATATCGATTCTTCGGACGGCCATAACTTTTGGCTCGTTTAGAGTTACGGGAGCCATAACCTGTCAAAATGAAGCTCTCGGTGAGTTCTACTGCTTTGACTGCTTTAAGCCATCAATGGATTGTTTCATACCCAAAAGAGGCTATCCGAACCTCAATCGGGGCTCTGAAGTTTTTTAGCCTTCTTTTTTTACGTCAAGTGAATTTTTACGTTAAAACGGTATCACCGTGGCTGATCTTCGATTTACCATCCCTTGAGATTGGTGCACCATGGTACTGTTCCATTTCAAATCCATGCACCCATTTCTAAAAGTTGCACGGCGCTGTTTCGTCAGTTTGGACAGATGTTGCACCTTGCACCGAAGATGTTGCACCTTACGGATATCGATTCTTCGGACGGTCATAACTGTTGACTCGTTTGGGTTTACTGGAGCCATAACTAGTCAAAACGAAGTTCTCGGTGAGTTCTACAGCTTTGACCGCTTTCAGCCATCAATGGATTGTTTCATACCCAAAAAAGGCTATTCGAACCTCAATCGGGGCTCTGAAGTTTTTTTGCCTTCTTTTTTCGTCAAGTGAATTTTTACTTCAAAACGGGATCACCGTGGATGGTTTTCGATTTACCATCCTTGGAGATTGGTGCACCATGGTACTGTTCCATTTCAAATCCATTCACCCATTTCTAAAAGTCGCACGGCGCTATTTCGGCATTTTGGACGGATGTAGCACCTTGCACCGTAGATGTTGCACCCTACGGATATCGATTCTTCGGACGGCCATAACTGTTGGCTCGTTTAGAGTTACGGGAGCCATAACCAGTCAAAACGAAGCTCTCGGTGAGTTCTATGGCTTTGTCTGCTTTCAGCCGTCAATGGATTGTTTCATACCCTAAAAAGGCTATCCGAACCTCAATCGGGTCTCTGAAGTTTTTTAGCCTTCTTTTTTTACGTTAAGTGAATTTTTACGTTAAAACGGGATCACCGTGACTGGTCTTCGATTTACCATCCCTCGAGAGTGGTGCACCATAGTACCGTTCCATTTCAAAACCATGCACCCATTTCTAAAAGTCACACGGCGCTGTTTCGGCATTTTGGACAGATGTTGCACCTTGCACCGCAGATGTTGCACCCTACGGATATCGATTCTTCGGACGGCCATAACTGTTGGCTCGTTTAGAGTTACGGTTGCCATAACCAGTCAAAAAGAAGCCCTCTGTGAGTTCTAAGGCTTTGATCGCTTTCAACCGTCAATGGATTGTTTCATACCCAAAAAAGGCTATCCGAACCTCAATCGGGGCTCTGAAGTGTTTTAGCCTTCTTTTTTTACGTCAAGTGAATTTTTACGTTAAAACGGGATCACCGTGGCTGGTCTTCGATTTACCATCCCTGGAGAGTGGTGCACCATGGTACTGTTCCATTTCAAAACCATGCACCCATTTCGAAAAGTCGCACGGTGCTGTTTCGGCATTTTGGACGGATGTTGCACCTTGCACCGCAGATGTTGCACCCTGCGGATAACGATTCTTCGGACGGCCATAACTGTTGGCTCGTTTAGAGTTACGGGAGCCATAACCAGTCAAAACGAAGCACTCGGTGAGTTATATGGCTTTGACTGCTTTCAGCCGTCAATGGATTGTTTCATACCCAAAAAGGCTATCCGAACCTCAATCGGGGCTCTGATGTTTTTTTAGCCTTCTTTTTTTACGTCAAGTGAATTTTTACTTTAAAACGGGATCACCGTGGCTGGTTTTCGATTTACCATCCCTGGAGAGTGGTGCACCATGGTATTGTTCCATTTCAAATCGATGCACCAATTTCTAAAAGTCGCACGGCGCTATTTCAACACTTTGGATGGATGTTGCACCTTGGACCGCAGATGTTGCACCCTACGGATATCGATTCTTCGGACGGTCGTAAATGTTGGCTCGTTTTGGGTTACCGTAGCCATAACCAGTCAAAACGTCGCTCTCAGTGAGTTCTACGGTTTTGATAGCTTTCAGCCGTCAATGGATTGTTTTATACCCAAAAAAGGCTATCTGAACCTCAATTGGGGCTCTGAAGTTTTTTAGCCTTCTTTTTTTACGTCAAGTGAATTTTTACGTTAAAACGGGATCACTGTGGCTGGTCTTCGATTTACCATCCTTGGAGAGTGGTGCACCATTGTACTATTCCATTTCAAATACATGCACCCATTTCTAAAAGTCGCACGGCGCTGTTTCGGCATTTTGGATGGAGGTTGCACCTTGCACCGCAGATGTTGCACCCTGCGGATATCGATTCTTCGGACAACCATAACTGTTGGCTCGTTTAGAGATACAGGAGCCCTAACCAGTCATAATCAAGCTCTCTTTGATTTCTATGGCTTTGACCGCTTTCAACCGTCAATGGATTGTTTCATACACAAAAAAGGCTATCCGCACCTCAATCGAGGCTCTGAAGTTTTTTAGCCTTCTTTTTTTATGTAAAGTGAATTTTTACGTTAAAACGGGATCACCGTGGCTGGTCTTCGATTTACCATCCCTCGAGAGTGGTGCACCATTGTACTGTTCCATTTCAAATACATGCACCCATTTCTAAAAGTCTCACGGCGCTGTTTCAGCATTTTGGACGGATGTTGCACCTTGCACCGCAGATGTTGCACCCTGCGGATATCGATTCTTTGGATGGCCATAACTGTTGGCTCGTTTAGGTTTACGGGAGCCATAACCAATCAAAACGAAGCTCTCAGTGAGTTCTACGGTTTTGACAGCTTTGAGCCGTTAATGGATTGTTTCATACCCAAAAAATGCTATCTGAACCTCAATAGGGGCTCTGAAGTTTTTTAGCCTTCTTTTTTTACGTCAAGTGAATTTTTACGTTAAAACGGGATCACCGTGGCTGGTCTTCGATTTACCATCCCTCGAGAGAGGTGCACCATGGTACTGTTCCATTTCGAAACCATGCACCCATTTCTAAAAGTCGCACGGTGTTGTTTCGGCATTTTGGACGGATGTTGCACCTTGCACCGCAGATGTTGCACCCTACGGATATCGATTCTTCGGACGGCCATAACTGTTGGCTCGTTTAGAGTTACGGGAGCCATAACCAGTCAAAACAAAGCTCTCGGTGAGTTCGATGGCTTTGACTGCTTTCAGCCGTCAATGGATTGTTTCATACCCAAAAAGGCTACCCGAACCTCAATCGGGGCTCTGAAGTTTTTTTAGCGTTCTTTTTTTATGTCAAGTGAATTTTTACTTTAAAACGGGATCACCGTGGCTGGTCTTCGATTTACCATCCCTGGAGAGTGGTGCACCATGGTATTGTTCCATTTCAAATCCATGCACCTATTTCTAAAAGTCGCACGGTGCTGTTTCAGCACTTTGGATGGATGTTGCACCTTGGACCGCAGATGTAGCACCCTACGAATATCGATTCTTCGGACGGCCATAACTATTAGCTCGTTTAGGGTTACGGGAGCCATAACCAGTCAAAACGAAGCTCTCAGTGAGTTCTACGGTTTTGACATCTTTCAGCCGTCAATGGATTGTTTCATACCCAAAAAAGGCTATCCGAACCTCAATCGGGGCTCTGAAGTTTTTTAGCCTTTTTTTTACGTCAAGTGAATTTTTACGTTAAAACGGGATCACTGTGGCTGGTCTTCGATTTACCATCCTTGGAGAGTGGTGCACCATGGTACTATTCCATTTCAAATCCATTCACCCATTTCTAAAAGTCGCACGGCACTGTTTCGGCATTTTGGACGGATGTTGCACCCTGCGGATATCGATTCTTCGGACGGCCATAACCGTTGGCTCGTTTAGAGATACAGGAGCCATAACCAGTCAAAACGAAGCTCTCTTTGAGTTCTACGGCTTTGACCGCTTTCAGCCGTTAATGGATTGTTTCATACCCAATATAGTCTATCCGAACCTCAAACGAGGCATTGAAGTTTTTTTGCCTTCTTTTTTTACGTTAAGTGAATTTTTACGTTAAAACGGGATCACCGTGGCTGGTCTTCGATTTACCTTCTCTCGAGATTGGTGCACCATGGTACTGTTCCATTTCAAATCCATGCACCCATTTCTAAAAGTCGCATGGTGCTGTTTCGACATTTTGGACGGATGTTGCACCTTGCACCGCAAATGTTGCACAGTACGGATATCGATTCTTCGGACGGCCATAACTGTTGGCTCGTTTAGGGTTACGGGAACCATAACCAGTCAGAATGAAGCTCTCGGTAAGTTCTACGGCTTTGACCGCTTTCAGCCATCAATGGATTGTTTCATACCCAAATAAGGCTATCCGAACCTCAAACGGGGCTCTGAAGATTTTTAGCCTTCTTTTTTTACGTCAAGTGAATTTTTACGTTAAAACGGGATCACCTTGGCTGGTCTTCGATTTACCATCCCTAGAGAGTGGTGCACCATGGTACTATTCCATTTCAAATCAATGCACCCATTTCTAAAAGTCGCACGGCGCGTTTCAGCATTTTGGATGGATGTTGCACCTTTCACCACAAATGTTGCACCCTGCGGATATCGATTCATCGGATGGCCATAACTGTTGGCTCTTTTAGAGTTACGGGAGACATAACCATTCAAAACGAAGCTCTCGGTGAGTTCTACGGCTTTGACCGCTTTCAGCCGTCAATGGATTGTTTCATACCCAAAAAAGGCTATCCGAACCTCAATCGGGGCTCTGAAGTTTTTTAGCCTTCTTTTTTTACGTCAAGTGAATTTTTACGTTAAAACGGGATCACCGTGGTTGGTCTTCGATTTACCATCCCTTGAGAGTAGTGCACCATGGTACTATTCCATTTCAAAACCATGCACCCATTTCTAAAAGTCGCACGGTGCTGTTTCGGCATTTTGGACAGATGTTGCACCTTTCACCGCAGATGTTGCACCCTGCGGATATCGATCCTTCAGATGGCCATAACTGTTGGCTCGTTTAGAGTTACGGGAGCCATAACCAGTCAAAACGAAGCTCTCGGTGAGTTATATGGCTTTGAATGCTTTCAGCCATCAATGGATTGTTTCATACCCAAAAAAGGCTATCCGAACCTCAATCGGGGCTCTAAAGTTTTTTTAGCCTTCTTTTTTTACGTCAAGTGAATTTTTACTTTAAAACGGGATCACCGTGGCTGGTCTTCGATTTACCATCCCTGGAGAGTGGTGCACCATCGAACTGTTCCATTTCAAATCCATGCACCCATTTCTAAAAGTCGCACGCCGCTGTTTCGGTACTTTGGATGGTTGTTGCACCTTGGACCGCAGATGTTGCACCCTACGGATATCGTTTCTTCGGACGGCCATAACTGTTGGCTCGTTTAGGGTTACGGAAGCCAGAACCAGTTAAAACGAAGCTCTCAGTGAGTTCTATGGTTTTGACATCTTTCAGTCGTCAAAGGATTGTTTCATACCCAAAAAAGGCTATCCGAACCTCAATCGAAGCTCTGAAGTTTTTTTGCCTTCTTTTTTTACGTCAAGTGAATTTTTACGTTAAAACGGGATCATTGTGGCTGACCTTCGATTTACCATCCTTGGAGAGTGGTGCACCATGGTACTATTCCATTTCAAATAGATGCACCTGTTAGAATGCGGATTAAGGATCTTAAGGCTAGAATTAACACTAGAGAGGGGGTGAATAGTGTTTTAAGAAAATTTTAATTTTTTTGAATTTATCTTAATTTATTAACAATGTATACACTAATCAGACACAGATATGAACACAGAATCAAACACAGATGCAAATATAAAGTAAAAGCAGTAAAGGAAAGAACACACCAGATTTTATACTGGTTCGGAGTTACCCTACATCCAGTCCCGCAACACAAGTACAGATTTCCTTTCAAAAACAATTCTTACAAATACAACCCTCGATTTCAAGGCTACGAGGTACACCGCTCCAGATTCACAATCCTCTGGGTAGAGATACTTGATTTACCGAGCAACAAGTTCACCCAATTGATTTCCAGGGCTACAATCACACCTTCTCTCGCTCAATTGATTACAAAAAGTCTATAACTTAGATTAGCACTTGGATCTTGTAGAGATAGTGGAGAGAATCAAAACCAGAAATTATCTAGTTAGATTCGATATTGATTTTGGCAGAGTAATGGTGTAATTTGTAAATAAGAAAGTGGAGAAGAAGAAGAGAAGTTAAATCAGAGGAAAAAGTGATTAAAATTCATTGAAAACACCCTTTATATATAATAGATCAATAGCCATGTCCATTGGTGAAGGGATGTGGCGAATAGACACTTCTTTTAAAAAACAATTTAACTGTCACCATGTCGACAGGGGTACATGTGACCATGTCGACATGCCCTTGTATTTTTTAGTGATTTGTTTTTCTTTGAAAATAATTTCTATATTATATTATACTTATATTTAAACTTTAAAATATACTTATATATAGTTATAATACATAAATAACTATAGAGAAATATATATAATAATTTTCTATACTTTTATATTTAAGTATAAATATATAAAACAGTTAAATATATTAATATCAAAATTGTAGTTTAAAAACTTAGGATACTAATTTAAAATCCAAGATATTTAAAATTAAGGATATTTAAAACTAAGGATATTTTTTAGGCTAAAATATATTGAAAAACCAGGACAAATGATTTTGGTTTTTAAACAGGAATATTTAAAATCATTTTGAAAAACAAGCTATATATTTTGAAAATCATTTTGAAATAAAAGTAAGTGGATACAAAAAGATGTTCCTTTAGATTTTTCGTAGGTTCCATCCTACTTAGGGTTCCATCCCTTTAACGAGCACGAAGTGGATTCCATTCCACGAATAAAATAGATTTTAAGATGTCAGTGCCTTTCTATGAGTTTTAACAATATTCCTAACTATATAACTTATCTTGGAAACTTGAACTCTTGAAATTATTGATACTCATGAGTCTTGAATCTTGATATCTTCAATCTTTGATCTTGAATCTTTATACTGTACAGTTCTTCATTCTTTAGTACCTGCAAACATATCTATATATATCTACACAATAATGTTAGTATTATATATTTTATAATCTAATTCTAAGTAAGGTTGTTGTCATCAAAACCAACTCCTCAGGGACTAACAATCTCCCTCTTTTTGATGATGACAACCTTTGTTTATAAAATATCACTTCTATCATAATACTTCTAATAACTCCCCCTTAATCTATGCCTAACTATCCTATTTTATACTTCTCCCCCTTTGTCATCAACAAAAAACCATATAACTCCATAATTATAATACTATATAATTCTATATAACTCACCCTGAAACAAAGACTACATTACTTGTGATTATAATGATAGTGTTATCATACATAATCAATACTTAACTTTAAACTAAACTCTTAATAACTACTTTTCTTAACTAATAATCTATATATTCAAAAGATACGAGAATATACGAATAAGAGAACACAAAGAAAGAACACTAAGGAGTATTCTTGACAATAGGAGACCTATGAATCGAACAATTAAGATAGTGGAGACAGAAGTTTCCACGCTGTTCGACAAGGTTTCCATCCTTATCAAAACATACTTCACCAATGCAAACTACGGTGTCGTCATCTTCAACTTGCACTTCATGAACAGGTGCGTCCTCTTCTTCCAAGGGTGATTCTTCGTCTTCCATTGGCTCTTCTTCGCTGTCCTCTTGTGCATGGTCACTAGAAGACTCTTCTTCGATCAAGATCGGGTTCGCTTGGTTATCCATTAGGAACTTCTGCAAATTTCTAATACTCATCCGAATTTGTTTGACTTGAATCTCAGTCATCATTTGCAGAATATCCTTTGTAGTATCCTTTAATTTTATCACACGAGCGTGAATGGAGCGTTGAAGAGGGCCGGGAGTAGGAGAGTGAAATGAGAAAGTCGAGTTTATGTTTGAATTTGATGGAGAAGCCATTATTTTCTTTGTTTCAGAAGTTAAACCAGAAGAAAATGAGAGAGAATGAAGAGAAAGTCGAAATATGGAAGAATATACAACCAACTTTTCAAAATTTGGTGAGAATTTTAATTTTCAAAAAATACCGTTATATGTCGACATGGTGGGATATGGGGTTGTCGACAGGGGTATTTTAATTTTGGCTTCTAATTTATTTTTAATTTATTTAATTATACTTGTTATATATTTATGTTTTATATTTCAGTTATTGAACAAATACCTAATTCTCTTCTTAATTTAGTAAATATAGATTCATTTAATGCTTTTGTTAAAATATCAGCAGTTTGATTCTCAGAGTTTATATATTCGAGAGTAATTACTTCTTTAGTTATATTATCTCTAAGAAAATGATGTCGAATATCAATATGTTTAGTTCGAGCATGATGAGTAGGATTTTTAGATATATTTATTGCACTAGTATTATCACAATAAATTGGCGATTTTGAGATATTTAATCCGAAATCTCTTAAGGTTTGTTGCATATATATTACTTGAGAACAAGCCAAAGCAGCGGAAATATACTCTGCTTCAGTTGTTGATAGAGAAACTGTATTTTGCTTTTTACTAAACCAGGAAACCAGAGAATGTCCAGAAAGTGACAAGTTCCACTTGTACTTTTTCGGTCTGATTTACATCCAGCATAGTTAGCATCACAGTATGATATTAAATCAAATGAATCATTTTTAGGATAAAATAAGCCATAATCAGAGGTGTGTTTAATATATCTTATGATACGTTTTACAACTTTTAAGTGAGTTTCTTTAGGATGAGATTGATATCTTGCACAGAGACATACACTATGCATGATATCAGGTCTACTAGCAGTGATATAGAGCAATGATCCGATCATTCCTCTATACAACTTTTGGTCTACATCTTTCGAGAGATCTTCTTTACTTAGATATTCATTGGTTGCCATGGGAGTAGGTTTTCCACTCGCAGTAGATAAACCAAATTTATTAACTAGTTCTTTAGCATATTTTCTTGACTAATAAAAATATCATTATCTAACTGTTTTATTTGCAATCCTAGAAAGAAGTTTAATTCACCCATATGACTCATCTCAAACTCTTTTGTCATTATTTCAGAAAATTCTTTATTCATTTCGAAGTTAGTTGAACCAAAAATGATATCATCTACGTATACTTGAACTAGTTGAATATCATTTTTATTTCTTTTAATAAAAAGAGTATTATCTATTTTACCAATTTCAAAATTTGATTGTAATAAATAAGATCTTAGTCTATCATACCAGGCTTTAGGAGCTTGTTTTAGACCATATAAAGCTTTCTTAAGTTTGTACACATGGTTTGGTAATTTTTCATCTTCAAAAAGTGGTGGTTGTTCAACATATACTTCTTCATTTACAAATCCATTTAAAAATGCACTTTTAACATCCATTTGAAATAATTTGAAATTATTATGATTTGCGAAAGCAAGTAGAATCCTAATGGCTTCTAATCTTGCTACAGGAGCAAAGGTTTTGTCATAATCTATACCTTCTTCTTGACAATAACCTTGGGCCGACTAATCATGTTTTATTTCTAATGACCTCAGCTTGTTCATTCATTTTATTTTTATAAACCCATTTAGTTCCAATTATAGTTTTATCTTCAGGTCTAGGAACAAGTTCCCAAACTTCATTTCTAGTGAATTGATTTAATTCTTCTTGCATAGCCAAAATCCGTGAATCATCAGTTGATGCTTCTTTAGGATTTTTGGGTTCAACAGATGATATAAATGCTACATTACTCATTTTACTTAGTTGATTTCTAGTTGTAACAATAGATTGCATATCACCTATTATATTTTCAATAGGATGATCTTTTAAAAGTTTAATCCTTTTATTAGGATGATTAATTTCATTATTAATTTCGGTTGATTCCTGATTTTTAGTAATTAAATCTTCTTCATAATTTGTAATTTCAAAATCTTTTAAATTTTCATCAAACGAAACATGCATTGTTTCTTCAATGGTGTTAGATCTTAAATTAAAACTCTATAAGCTTTACTTCTATTAGAATATCCGATAAAGATTCCTTTGTCGGATTTAGGATCAAATTTATCCAAATTATCTTTTGTATTTAAAATAAAGCATTTACTTCCAAAAATGCTAAAGTATGATACCTTAGGTTTCTTTCCATGAAGAAGTTCATAAGGTGCCTTATCAGTTAAAGGTCTAATTAAATTCTATTCAAAATATAACAGGCGGTAGCAACAGTTTCTGCCCAAAAGTGTTTTGGTAAATTACTATCTGAAAGCATAGTTCTCGCACACTCTTGTATCGTTCTATTTTTACGTTCAACTACTCCGTTTTGTTGTGGAGTTCTTTGAAATGAGAAATTGTGAGTTATTCCCTTCTTATTGCAGAATTCCTCAAACTTTTCATTTTCAAATTCACCACCGTGATCACTACGAATAGTTATAATTTTTAAAGATAATTGATTTTGAATCCTTTTTGTAAAGTTCTTAAAACATTCAAAAGTATCACCTTTTTGTTTCAAAAATATTGTCCATGTAAATCTAGAATAATCATCTACAATTACAAAAACATATTTACTATGATTTATTGACTGAATTTGAGATGGACCAAATAAATCAAGATGAAGTAACTCAAGGGGTTTTAAAGTTGAAATCATACCTTTTAATTTAAGGAACTTTTTCTAAGCTTTCCTAATTGACATGCATCACATAAACTATCTACTTTAAAATTCATTTTAGGGAGGCCTCTTACTAGATCATGTTTTGACAGTCCAGATAAGAGTTTGAAATTCAAATGTCCAAATCTCTTATGCCAAATCCAAGGGTCACTTGTATTTGCCAAAAGACATAGGTTATCATTTGAAACTTTCATACTAAGAATATAAATATTCTTTTTCCTAATTCCCTCAAATATTATGGTTGAGTTATTATTCTTCAATATGACATTTACCTTTTTCAAATTTAATCTTATATCCTTTATCACAGAGTTGACTAATACATAGTAGATTATGTTTTAGATTCTTAACTAGCAGAACATTAGTAATAATAGTAGTTTCAGAGTTACCTACATTGCCGATGCCAATCACGTATCCTTTTGAGTTGTCTCCAATGTTAACCAGTCCTCCGTCTTTGTATATAATATTATTCAGCATATCCGGATTACCAATCATGTGTCTAGAGCATCCACGATCAAGTATCCACTTATTCCTTTTGATCTGCACAGATTGTCCATTGTGGATTGATTCCTTAATACCCATAAAGCATCTTTCCTGCACATTATAAAATTTGGGTAGACAACTAGAATTTGAATAACATTCATATGCAGACTCATGGAACAATGATGATTTAAACAATTCTAAACTAGTTTTAACAGATTTTTCAAAAATAGCCATTTTAAAACTTTTCAAAATTCAGATTATGAAACTTTTGAAAACAAAGCTCTGATACCAATTGTTAGAATGCAGATTAAGGATCTTAAGGCTAGAATTAACACTAGAGGGGGGGTGAATAGTGTTTTAAGAAATTTGTTAATCTTTTTGAATTTATCTTAATTTGTTAACAATGTATACACTAATCAGACATAGATATGAACACAGAATCAAACACAGATGCAAATATAAAGTAAAAGCAGTAAAGGAAAGAACACACCGGATTTTATACTGGTTCGGAGTTACCCTACATCCAGTCCCGCAACACAAGTACAGATTTCCTTTCAAAAACAATTCTTACAAATACAACCCTCGATTTCAAGGCTACGAGGTACACCGCTCCAGATTCACAATCCTCTGGGTAGAGATACTTGATTTATCGGGCAACAAGTTCACCCAATTGATTTCCAGGGCTACAATCACACCTTCTCTCGCTCAATTGATTACAAAAAGTCTATAACTCAGATTAGCACTTGGATCTTGTAGAGATAGTGGAGAGAATCAAAACCATAAATTATCTAGTTAGATTCAATATTGATTTCGGCAGAGTAATGGTGTAATTTGTAAATAAGAAAGTGGAGAAGAAGAAGAGAAGTTAAATCAGAGGAAAAAGTGATTAAAATTCGTTGAAAACACCCTTTATTTATAGTAGATCAATAGCCATGTCCATTGGTGAAGGGACGTGGCGAATAGACACTTCTTTTAAAAAAAAATTAACTGTCACCATGTCGACAAGGGTACATGTGACCATGTCGACATGCCCTTGTATTTTTTTAGCGATTTGTTTTTCTTTGAAAATAATTTCTATATTATATTATACTTATATTTAAACTTTAAAATATACTTATATATAGTTATAATACATAAATAACTATATATTTTAAAAACTTAGGATAATAATTTAAAATCAAAGATATTTCAAATTAAGGATATTTAAAACTAAGGATATTTTTGAGGCTAAAATATATTGAAAAATCAGGACAGATGATTTTGGTTTTTAAACAGGAATATTTAAAATCATTTTGAAAAACAAGCTATATATTTTGAAAATCATTTTGAAATATAAGTAAGTGGATACAAAAAGATGTTCCACTAGATTTTTCGTAGGTTCCATCCTACTTAGGGTTCCATCCCTTTAACGAGCACGAAGTGGATTCCATTCCACGAATAAAATAGATTTTAAGATGTCAGTGCCTTTCTATGAGTTTTAACAATATTCCTAACTACATAACTTATCTTGGAAACTTGAACTCTTGAAATTTTTGATACTCATGAGTCTTGAATCTTGATATCTTCAATCTTTGATCTTGAATCTTTATACTGTACAGTTCTTCATTCTTTAGTACCTGCAAACATATCTATATATATCTACACAATAATGTTAATATTATATATTTTATAATCTAATTCTAAGTAAGGTTGTTGTCATCAAAACCAACTCCTCAGGGACTAACAGCACCCATTTCTAAAAGTCGCACGGCGCTATTTCGGCATTTTGGACGGATGTTGCACCTTGCACTACAGATGTTGCACCCTGCGGATATCGATTCTTCGGACGACCATAACTGTTGGCTCGTTTAGAGATACAGGAGCCATAACCAGTCAAAACGAAGCTCCCTTTGAGTTCTACGGCTTTGACCGCTTTCAGCTGTCAATGGATTGTTTCATACCCAAAAAAGGCTATCCGAAACTCAATCGAGGCTCTGAAGTTTTTTAGCCTTCTTTTTTTACGTCAAGTGAATTTTTACGTTAAAACGGGATCACCGTGGCTGGTCTTCGATTTACCATATCTCGAGATTGGTGCACCATGGTACTGTTCCATTTCAAATCCATGCACCCATTTCTAAAAGTCGCACGGCGCTGTTTCGGCATTTTGGACGGATGTTGAACCTTGCACCGCAGATGTTGCACCGTACGGATATCGATTCTTCGGACGGCCATAACTATTGGCTCGTTTAGGGTTACGGGAGCCACAACCAGTCAAAACGAAGCTCTCGGTAAGTTCTACGGCTTTGACCGCTTTCAGCCATCAACGGATTGTTTCATACCCAAAAAAGGCTATCCAAACCTCAATCGGGGCTCTGAAGTTTTTTAGCATTCTTTTTTTACGTCAAGTGAATTTTTACGTTAATACGGGATCACCGTGGCTGGTCTTCGATTTACCATCCCTGGAGAGTAGTGCACCATGGTACTGTTCCATTTCAAATCAATGCTCCCATTTCTAAAAGTCGCACGGCGCTGTTTCAGCATTTTGGATGGATGTTGCACCCTGCACAGCAGATGTTGCACCCTATAGATATCGATTCTTCGGACGGCCATAACTGTTGGCTCGTTTAGAGTTATGGAAGCCATAACCAGTCAAAACGAAGCTCTCAGTGAATTCTACGGCTTTGACCGCTTTCAGTCGTCAATGGATTGTTTCATACCCAAAAAAGGCTATCCAAACATCAATCGAGGATATGAAGTTTTTTAGCCTTCTTTTTTTATGTCAAGTGAATTTTTACGTTAAAACGGGATCACCGTGGCTGGTCTTCGATTTACCATCCCTTGAGAGTGGTGCACCATGGTACTGTTCAATTTCAAAACCATGCACCCATTTCTAAAAGTCGCATGGCGCTGTTTCGGCATTTTGGACGGATGTTGCACCCTGCGGATATCGATTCTTCGGACGGCCATAACTGTTGGCTCGTTTAGGGTTACGGGAGCCATAACCAGTCAAAACGAAGCTCTCTATGAGTTCTACGGCTTTCACCGCTTTCAGCCGTCAATGGATTGTTTCATACCCAAAAAAGGCTATCCGAACCTCAATCGGGGCTCTGAAGTTTTTTAGCCTTTTTTTTTACGTCAAGTGAATTTTTACGTTAAAACAGGATCACTGTGGCTGGTCTTCGATTTACTATCCCTCGAGAGTGGTGCACCATGGTACTGTTCCATTTCAAAACCATGCACCCATTTTTAAAAGTCGCACGGCGTTATTTCGGAATTTTAGACGGATGTCGCACCTTGCACCGCAGATGTTGCACCCTACGGATATCGATTCTTCGGACGGCCATAACTGTTGGCTCGTTTAGATTTACGGGAGCCATAACCAGTCAAAACGAAGCTCTCGGTGAGTTCTATGGCTTTGACCGCTTGCTGCCATCAATGGATTGTTTCATACCCAAAAAAGGCTATCCGAACCTCAATCGGGGCTCTGAAGTTTTTTAGCCTTCTTTTTCTACGTCAAGTGAATTTTTACGTTAATACGGAATCACCGTGGCTGGTCTTCAATTTACCATCCCTGGAGAGTGGTGCACCATGGTACTGTTCCATTTCAAATCAATGCACCCATTTCTAAAAGTCGCACGTCGCTGTTTCGGCATTTTGGACGGATGTTGCACCTTGCACCGCATATGTTGCACCCTACGGATATCGATTCTTCGGACGGCCATAACTGTTGGCTCGTTTAGAGTTACGAAAGCCATAACCAGTCAAAATGAAGCTCTCGGTGAGTTCTACGGCTTTGACTACTTTCAGCCGTCAATGGATTGTTTTATACCCAAAAAAGGTTATCCGAACCTCAATCGGGGCTCTGATGTTTTTTAGCCTTCTTTTTTTACGTCAAGTGAATTTTTACGTTAAAACGGAATCACCATGGCTGGTCTTCGATTTACCATCCCTCGAGATGGTGCAACATGGTACTTTTCCATTTCAAATCCATGCACCCATTTCTAAAATTTGTACGGCGCTGTTTCGGCATTTTGGACGGATGTTGCATCTTGCACCGCAGATGTTGCACCATGCGGATATCGATTCTTCGGACGGCCATAACTGTTGGCTCGTTAAGGGTTACGGGAGCCATAACCAGTCAAAACGAAGCTCTCGGTGAGTTCTACGGCTTTGACCGCTTTCAGCCCTCAATGGATTGTTTCATACGCAAAAAAGGCTATCCGAACCTCAATCGGGGCTATGAAATTTTTTAGCCTTCTTTTTTTACGTCAGGTGAATTTTTACTTTAAAACGGGATCACCGTGGCTGGTCTTAGTTTTACCATCCCTGGAGAGTGGTGCACCATGGTACTATTCCATTTCAAATCCATGCACCCATTTCTAAAAGTCGCACGCCGCTGTTTCGGCATTTTGGACAGATGTTGCACCTTGCACCGCAGATGTTGCACCCTGCGGATATCGATTCTTTGGACGTCCATAACTGTTGGCTCGTTTAGGGTTACGGGAGCCATAACCATTCAAAACGAAGCTCTCGGTCAGTTCTACGGCTTTGACCGCTTTCAGCCATCAATGGATTGTCTCATACCCAAAAAAGGCTATCCGAACCTCAATCGGGGCTCTGAAGTTTTTTAGCCTTCGTTTTTTACGTCAAGTGAATTTTTACGTTAAAACGGGATCACCGTGGCTGGTCTTAGATTTACCATCCCTCGAGATTGGTGCACCATGGCACTGTTCCATTTCAAATCCATGCAACTATTTCTAAAAGTCGTACGGCGCTGTTTCGGCATTTTGGACGGATGTTGCACCTTGCCCCGCAGATGTTGCACTGTACGGAAATCGATTCATCGGACGGCCATAACTGTTGGCTCGTTTAGGGTTACGGGAGACATAACCAGTCAAAACGAAGCTCTCGGTGAGTTCTACTGCTTTGACCGATTTCTACCGTCAATGGATTGTTTCATACATAAAAAAGGTTATCCGAACCTCAATCGAGGCTCTGAAATTTTTAAGCCTTCCTTTTTTCGTCAAGTGAATTTTTACTTTAAAATGGGATCACCGTGGCTGGTTTTCGATTTACCATCCCTGGAGAGTGGTGCATTATGGTACTGTTCCATTTCAAATCCATGCACCCATTTCTAAAAGTCGCACGGCGTTGTTTCGGCATTTTGGACGGATGTTGCACCTTACACCGCAGATGTTGCACCCTGTGGATATCGATTCTTCGGACGGCCATAACTGTTGGCTCACTTAGAGTTACGGGAGCCATAACCAGTCAAAATGAAGCTCTCTGTGATTTCTACGGCTTTAACCACTTTCACCATCAATGGATTGTTTCATACCCAAAAAAGGCTATCCAAACCTCAATCGGGGCTCTGAAGTTTTTTAGCCTTCTTTTTTTACGTCAAGTGAATTTTTACGTTAAAACGGGATCACCGTGGCTGGTCTTCGATTTACCATCCCTCGAGAGTGGTGCACCATGGTACTGTTCCATTTCAAAACCGTGCACCCATTTCTAAAAGTCGCACGGCGCTGTTTCGGCATTTTGGACGGATGTTGCACCTTGCACCGTAGATTTTGCACCCTGCGGATATAGATTCTTCGGACGGCCATAACTGTTGGCTCGTTTAGAGTTACGGGAGCCATAACCAGTCAAAATGAAGCTCTCGGTGAGTTCTAAGGCTTTGACCTCTCTCAGCCATCAATGGATTGTTTCATACCCAAAAAAGGCTATCTGAACCTCAATCGTGGCTCTGAAGTTTTTAGCCTTCTTTTTTGTGAATTTTTACGTTAAAATGGGATCACCGTGGCATGTCTTCGATTTACCATCCCTGGAGAGTGGTACACCATGGTACTGTTCCATTTCAAATCCATGCACCCGTTTCTAAAAGTCGGACGACGCTGTTTCGGCAATTTGGACGGATGTTGCACCTTGCACCACAGATGTTGCACCGTACGGATATCGATTCTTCGGACGGCCATAACTGTTGGCTCGTTTAGGGTTATGGGAGCCATAACCAGTCAAAATGAAGCTCTCGGTGAGTTCTACTATTTTGACCACTTTCAGCCGTCAATGGATTGTTTCATACCCAAAAAAGGCTATCCGAACCTCAATCGGGGCTCTGAAGTTTTTTAGCCCTCTTTTTTTACATCAAGTGAATTTTTACGTTAAAACGGGATCACCGTGGCTGGTCTTCGATTTACCATCCTGAGAGAGTGGTGCACCATGGTACCGTTCCATTCCAAATCCAAGCAACCATTTCTAAAAGTCGCACGGCGCTGTTTCGGCACTTTGGACGGATGTTGCACCTTGCACCGCAGATGTTGCACCATGCAGATATCGATTCTTCGGACGGCCATAACTGATGGCTTGTTTAGGGTTACGGAAGCCATAACCAGTCAAAATGAAGCTCTCTATGAGTTCTACGGCTTTGACCACTTTCAGCCGTCAATGGATTGTTTCATACCCAAAAAAGGCTATCCGAACCTCAATCGGGGCCCTGAAGTTTTTTAGCCTTCTTTTTTTACGTCATGTGAATTTTTACGTTAAAACGGGATCACCGTGGCTGGTCTTCGATTTACCATCCCTCGAGATTGGTGCACCATGGTACTGTTCCATTTCAAATCCATGCACCCATTTCTAAAAGTCGGACGGCGCTGTTTCGGCATTTTGGACGGATGTTGCACCTTGCACCGCAGATGTTGCACCCTACGGATATCGATTCTTCGGACAGCCATAACTGTTGGCTCGTTTAGGGTTACGGGAGCCATAACTAGTCAAAATGAAGCTCTCGGTGAGTTCTATGGCTTTGACCGCTTTCAGCCTTTAATGGATTGTTTCATACCCAAAAAAGGCTATCCGAACCTCAATCGGAGCTCTGAAGTTTTTTAGCCTTCTTTTTTAACGTCAAGTGAATTTTTACTTTAAAACGGTATCACCGTGGCTGTTCTTCGATTTATCATCCCTCGAGATTGGTGCACCATGGTACTGTTCCATTTCAAATCCATGCACCCATTTCTAAAAGTCGGACGGCGGTGTTTCGGCAATTTGGACGGATGTTGCACCCTGCGGATATTGGTTCTTCGGACGGCCATAACTGTTGGCTCGTTTAGAGTTACGGGAGCCATAACCAGTCAAAACGAAGCTCTCTATGATTTCGACGGCTTTGACCGCTTTCAGCCGTCAATGGATTGTTTCATACCCAAAAAAGGCTATCCGAACCTCAATCGGGGCTCTGAAGTTTTTTAGCCTTCTTTTTATACGTCAAGTGAATTTTTACGTTAAAACGGGATCACCGTGGCTGGTCTTCGATTTACCATCCCTCGAGAGTGGTAAACCATGGTACTGTTCCATTTCAAAACCATGCACCCATTTCGAAAAGTCACACGGTGCTGTTTCGGCATTTTGGATGGATGTTGCACCTTGCACCGTAGATTTTGCACCCTACGGATATCGATTCTTCGAACGGCAATAACTGTTGGCTCGTTTAGAGTAACGGGAGCCATAACCAGTCAAAATGAAGCTCTCGATGAGTTCTAAGGCTTTGACCCCTTTCAGCCGTCAATGGATTGTTTCATACCCAAAAAAGGCTATCCGAACCTCAATCGGGGATCTGAAGTTTTTTAGCCTTCTTTTTTTACGTCAAGTGAATTTTTACGTTAAAATGGGATCACAGTGGTATGTCTTCGATTTACCATCCCTGAAGAGTGGTGCACCATGGTACTGTTCCATTTCAAATCCATACACCTATTTCTAAAAGTCGCACGGCGCTGTTTCGGCACTTTGGACGGATGTTGCACCTTGCACCGCAGATGTTGCACCGTACGGATATCGATTCTTCGGACGGCCATAATTGTTGGCTCGTTTAGGGTTATGGGAGCCATAACCAGTCAAAACGAAGCTCTTGGTGAGTTCTACTGTTTTGACCGCTTTCAGCCGTCAATGGATTGTTTCATACCCAAAAAAGGCTATCCGAACCTCAATCGGAGCTCTGAAGTTTTTTAGCCCTTTTTTTTACGTCAAGTGAATTTTTACGTTAAAACGGAATCACCGTGGCTGGTCTTCGATTTACCATCCTTGGAGAGTGGTGCACCATGGTACCGTTCCATTCCAAATCCATGCACCCATTTCTAAAAGTCGCACGACGCTGTTTCGGCACTTTGGACGGATGTTGCACCTTGCACCGCAGATGTTGCACCATGCGGATATCAATTCTTCGGACGGCCATAACTGTTGGCTTGTTTAGGGTTACGGGAGCCATAACCAGTCACAACGAAGCTCTCTGTGAGTTCTACGGCTTTGACCACTTTCAGCCGTCAATGGATTGTTTCATACCCAAAAAAGGCTATCCGAACCTCAATCGGGGCTCTGAAGTTTTTTAGCCTTCATTTTTTACGTCAAGTGAATTTTTACGTTAAAACGGGATCACCGTGGCTGGTCTTCGATTTACCATCCCTCGAGATTGTTGCACCATGGTACTGTTCCATTTCAAATCCAGGCACCCATTTCTAAAAGTCGGACGGTGCTGTTTCGGCATTTTGGACGGATGTTGCATCTTGCACCGCAGATGTTGCACCCTACGGATATCGATTCTTCGGACAGCCATAACTGTTGGCTCGTTTAGGATTACGGGAGCCATAACCAGTCAAAACGAAGCTCTCGGAGAGTTCTACGGCTTTGACCGCTTTCAGCCGTCAATGGATTGTTTCATACCCAAAAAAGGCTATCCGAACCTCAATCGGGGCTCTGAAGTTTTTTAGCCTTCTTTTTTAACGTCAAGTGAATTTTTAAGTTAAAACGGGATCACCGTGTCTGGTCTTCGATTTACCATCCCTCGAGAGTGGTGCACCATGGTACTAATCCATTTCAAAACCATGCACCCATTTCTAAAAGTCGCACGGCGCTATTTCGGCATTTTGGACGGATGTTGCACCTTGCACCGCAGATGTTGCACCCTGCAGATATCGATTCTTTGGACGGCCATAGCTGTTGGCTCGTTTAGAGTTACGGGAGCCATAACAGTCAAAACGAAGCTCTCTGTGATTTCTACGGCTTTGACCGCTTTCAGCCGTCAATGGATTGTTTCATACCCAAAAAAGGCTATCCGAACCTCAATCGGGGATCTGAAGTTTTTTAGCCTTCTTTTTTTACGTCAAGTGGATTTTTACGTTAAAATGGGATCACCGTGGCTGGTCTTCGATTTACCATCCCTCGAGAGTGGTGCATCATGGTACTGTTCCATTTCAAAACCATGCACCCATTTCTAAAAGTCCCACGGCGCTGTTTCGGCATTTTGGACGGATGTTGCACCTTGCACCGTAGATTTTGCACCCTACGGATATCGATTCTTCGGACGACAATAACTGTTGGCTTGTTTAGAGTAACGGGAGCCATAACTAGTCAAAACGAAGCTCTCGATGAGTTCTAAGGCTTTGACCCCTTTCAGCCGTCAATGGATTGTTTCATACCCAAAAAAGGCTATCCGAACCTCAATCGGGGCTCTAAAGTTTTTTGGCCTTCTTTTTTTACGTCAAGTGAATTTTTACGTTAAAATGGGATCACAGTGGCATGTCTTCGATTTACCATCCCTAGAGAGTGGTGCACCATGGTACTGTTCCATTTCAAATCCATGCACCTATTTCTAAAAGTCGCACGGCGCTGTTTCGGCACTTCGGACGGATGTTGCACCTTGCACCCAGATGTTGCACCGTACGGATATCGATTCTTCGGACAGCCATAACTGTTGGCTCGTTTAGGGTTATGGGAGCCATAACCAGTCAAAATGAAGGTCTTGGTGAGTTCTACTGTTTTGACCGCTATCAGCCGTCAATGGATTGTTTCATACCCAAAAAAGGCTATCCGAATCTCAATCGGGGCTCTGAAGTTTTTTAGCCCTCTTTTTTTACGTCAAGTGAATTTTTACGTTAAAACGGAATCACCGTGGCTGGTCTTCGATTTACCATCCTTGGAGAGTGGTGCACCATGGTACCATTCCATTCCAAATCCATGCACCCATTTCTAAAAGTCGCACGGCGCTGTTTCGACACTTTGGACGGATTTTGCACCTTGCACCGCAGATGTTGCACCATGCGGATATCGATTCTTCAGATGGCCATAACTGTTGGCTTGTTTAGGGTTACGGGAGCCATAACCAGTCAAAACGAAGCTCTCTGTGAGTTCTACGGTTTGACCACTTTCAGCCGTCAATGGATTGTTTCATACCAAAAAAAGGCTATCCGAACCTCAATCGGGGCTCTGAAGTTTTTTAGCCTTCTTTTTTTACGTCAAGTGAATTTTTTACGTTAAAACGGGATCACCGTGGCTGGTCTTCGATTTACCATCCCTCGAGATTGGTGCACCATGGTACCGTTCCATTTCAAATCCAGGCACCCATTTCTAAAAGTCGGACGGCGCTGTTTCGGCATTTTGGACGGATGTTGCACCTTGCACCGTAGATGTTGCACCCTACGGATATCGATTCTTCGGACAGCCATAATTGTTGGCTCGTTTAGGGTGACGGGAGCCATAACCAGTCAAAACGAAGCTCTCGGTGAGTTCTACGGCTTTAACCGCTTTCAGCCGTCAATGGATTGTTTCATACCCAAAAAAGGCTATCCGAACCTCAATCGGGGCTCTGAAGTTTTTTAGCCTTCTTTTTTTCGTCAAGTGAATTTTTACTTTAAAACGGGATCACCGTGGCTGGTTTTCGATTTACCATCCCTGGAGAGTGGTGCACCATGGTACTGTTCCATTTCAAATCCATGCACCCAATTCTAAAATTCGCACGGCGCTGTTTCAGCATTTTGGACGGATGTTGCACCTTGCACCGCAGATGTTGCACCCTACGGATATCGATTCTTCGGACGGCCATAACTGTTGGCTCGTTTAAGGTTACGGGAGCCATAACCAGTCAAAACGAAGCTCTCTGTGAGTTCTACAGCTTTGACCGCTTTCAGCCGTCAATGGATTGTTGCATACCCAAAAAAGGCTATCCGAACCTCAATCGGGGCTCTGAAGTTTTTTAGCCATCTTTTATTCGTCAAGTGAATTTTTACTTTAAAATGGGATCACCATGGCTGGTTTTCGATTTACCATCCCTGGAGAGTGGTGCACCATGGTACTGTTCCATTTCAAATCCATGCACCCATTTCTAAAATTCGCACGGTGCTGTTTCGGAATTTTGGACGGATGTTGCACCTTGCACCGCAGATGTTGCACCCTACGGATATCGATTCTTCGGACGGCCATAACTGGTGGCTCGTTTAGGGTTACGGGAGCCATAACCAGTCAAAACGAAGCTCTCTGTGAGTTCTACAACTTTGACCGCTTTCAGCCGTCAATGGATTGTTTCATACACAAAAAAGGCTATCCGAACCTCAATCGGGGCTCTGAAGTTTTTTAGCCTTCTTTTTTTATGTCAAGTGAATTTTTACGTTAAAACGGGATCACCGTGGCTGGTCTTTGATTTACCATCCCTCGAGAGTGGTGCACCATGGTACTGTTCCATTTCAAAACCATGCACCCATTTCTAAAAGTCGCACGGCGCTGTTTCAGCATTTTGGACGGATGTTGCACCTTGCACCACATATGTTGCACCCTGCGGATATCGATCTTCGGACGGCCATAACTGTTGGCTCGTTTAGAGTTACGGGAGCCATAACTAGTCAAAACGAAGCTCTCGGTGAGTTCTACGGCTTTGACCGCTTTCAGCCATCAATGGATTGTTTCATACCCAAAAAAGGCTATCTGAACCTCAATCGGGGCTCTAAAGTTTTTTAGCCTTCTTTTTTTACGTCAGGTGAATTTTTAAGTTAAAACGGGATCACCGTGGCTGGTCTTCGATTTACCATCCCTCGAGAGTGGTGCACCATGGTACAAATCCATTTCAAAACCATGCACCCATTTCTAAAAGTCGCACGGCGCTGTTTTGGCATTTTGGACGGATGTTGCACCTTGCACCGCAGATGTTGCACCCTGCAAATATCGATTCTTCAGACGGCCATAACTGTTGGCTCGTTTAGAGTAACGGGAGCCATAACCAGTCAAAACGAAGCTCTCGATGAGTTCTAAGGCTTTGACCCCTTTCAGCCGTCAATGGATTGTTTCATACCCAAAAAAGGCTATCCGAACCTCAATCGGGGCTCTGAAGTTTTTTAGCCTTCTTTTTTTACGTCAAGTGAATTTTTACGTTAAAATGGGATCACAGTGGTATGTCTTCGGTTTACCATCCCTGGAGAGTGGTGCACCATGGTACTGTTCCATTTCAAATCCATGCACCCATTTCTAAAAGTCGCACGGCGCTGTTTCGGCACTTTGGACGGATGTTTCACCTTGCACCGCAGATGTTGCACCGTGCGGATATCGATTCATCGGACGGCCATAACTGTTGGCTTGTTTAGGGTTACAGGAGCCATAACCAGTCAAAACGAAGCTCTCTGTGAGTTCTACGGTTTGACCACTTTCAGCCGTCAATGGATTGTTTCATACCCAAAAAAAGCTATCCGAACCTCAATCGGGGCTCAGAAGTTTTTTAGCCTTCTTTTTTTACGTCAAGTGAATTTTTACGTTAAAACGGGATCACCGTGGCTGGTCTTCGATTTACCATCCCTCGAGATTGGTGCACCATGGTACTGCTCCATTTCAAATCTAGGAAACCATTTCTAAAAGTCGGACGGCGCTGTTTCGGCATTTTGGACGGATGTTGCACCTTGCACCGCAGATGTTGCACCCTACGGATATCGATTCTTCGGACAGCCATAACTGTTGGCTCGTTTAGGGTGACGGGAGCTATAACCAGTCAAAACGAAGCTCTCGGTGAGTTCTACGGCTTTGACCGCTTTCAGCCATCAATGGATTGTTTCATACCCAAAAAAGGCTATCCGAACCTCAATCGGGGCTCTGAAGTTTTTTAGCCTTCTTTTTTTCATCAAGTGAATTTTTACTTTAAAACGGGATCACCGTGGCTGGTTTTCGATTTACCATCCCTGGAGAGTGGTGCACCAAGGTACTGTTCCATTTCAAATCCATGCACCCATTTCTAAAATTCGCACGGCGCTGTTTTGGCATTTTGGACGGATGTTTCACCTTGCACCGCAGATGTTTCACCCTACGGATATCGATTCTTCGGACGGCCATAACTGTTGGCTCGTTTAAGGTTACGGGAGCCATAACCAGTCAAAACGAAGCTCTCTGTGAGTTCTACAGCTTTGACCGCTTTCAGCCGTCAATGGATTGTTTCATACCCAAAAAAGGCTATCCGAACCTCAATCTGGGCTCTGAAGTTTTTTAGCCATCTTTTTTTCGTCAAGTGAATTTTTACTTTAAAACGGGATCACCATGGCTGGTTTTCGATTTACCATCCCTGGAGAGTGGTGCACCATGGTACTGTTCCATTTCAAATCCATGCACCCATTTCTAAAATTCGCACGGCGCTGTTTCGGAATTTTGGACGGATGTTGCACCTTGCACCGTAGATGTTGCACCCTACGGATATCGATTCTTTGGACGGCCATAAATGGTGGCTCGTTTAGGGTTACGGGAGCCATAACCAGTCAAAACGAAGCTCTCTGTGAGTTCTACAACTTTGACCGCTTTCAGCCATCAATGGATTGTTTCATACCCAAAAAAGACTATCCGAACCTCAATCGGGGCTTTGAAGTTTTTTAGCCTTCTTTTTTTACGTCAAGTGAATTTTTACGTTAAAACGGGATCACCGTGGCTGGTCTTCGATTTACCATCCCTCGAGTGTGGTGCACCATGGTACTGTTCCATTTCAAAACCATGCACCCATTTCTAAAAGTCGCACGGCGCTGTTTCAGCATTTTGGACGGATGTTGCACCTTGCACCACATATGTTGCACCCTGCGGATATCGATCTTCGGACGCCCATAACTGTTGGCTCGTTTAAAGTTACGGGAGCCATAACCAGTCAAAACGAAGCTCTCGGTGAGTTCTACGGCTTTGACCACTTTCAGCCATCGATGGATTGTTTCATACCCAAAAAAGGCTATCCGAACCTCAATCGGGGCTCTGAAGTTTTTTAGCCTTCTTTTTTTACGTCTAGTGAATTTTTAAGTTAAAACGGGATCACCGTGGCTGGTCTTCGATTTACCATCCCTCGAGTTTGGTGCACCATGGTACTAATCCATTTCAAAACCATGCACCCATTTCTAAAATTCGCACGGCGCTGTTTCGGCATTTTGGACGGATGTTGCACCTTGCACCGCAGATGCTGCACCCTTCAGATATTGATTCTTCGGACGGCCATAACTGTTGGCTCGTTTAGAGTTACGGGAGCTATAACCAGTCAAAACGACACTCTCGGTGAGTTCTACGGCTATGACGGCTTTCAGTCGTCAATGGATTGTTTCATACCCAAAAAAGGCTATTATAACCTCAATCGGGGCTTTGAAGTTTTTTAGCCTTCTTTCTTTACGTCAAGTGAATTTTTACGTTAAAACGGGATCACCGTGGCTGGTCTTCGATTTACCATCCCTCGAGATTGGTGCACCATGGTACTATTCCATTTCAAATCCAGGCACCCATTTCTAAAAGTCGGACGGCGCTGTTTCGACATTTTGGACGGATGTTGCACCTTGCACCGTAGATGTTGCACCCTACGGATATCGATTCTTCGGACAGCCATAACTGTTGGCTCGTTTAGTGTTACGGGAGCCATAACCAGTCAAAACGAAGCTCTCGGCGAGTTCTACTGTTTTAACGCTTTCAGCCGTCAATGGATTGTTTCATACCCAAAAAAGGCTATCCGAACCTCAATTGGGGCTCTGAAGTTTTTTAGCCCTCTTTTTTTACGTCAAGTGAATTTTTACGTTAAAACGGGATCACCGTGGCTGGTCTTCGATTTACCATCCTTGGAGAGTGGTGCACCATGGTACCGTTCCATTCCAAATCCATGCACCCATTTCTAAAAGTCGCACGGCGCTATTTCGGCACTTTGGACGGATGTTGCACCTTGCACCGCAGATGTTGCACCATGTAGATATCGATTCTTCGGACGGCCATAACTGTTGGCTTGTTTAGGGTTACGGAAGCCATAACCAGTCAAAACGAAGCTCTTTGTGAGTTCTATGGCTTTGACCACTTTCAGCCGTCAATGGATTGTTTCATACCCAAAAAAGGCTATCCGAACCTCAATCGGGGCTCTGAAGTTTTTTAGCCTTCTTTTTTTACGTCAAGTGAATTTTTACGTTAAAACGGGATCACCGTGGCCGGTCTTCGATTTACCATCCCTCAAGATTGGTGCACCATGGTACTGTTCCATTTCAAATCCATGCACCCATTTCTAAAAGTCGGTCGGCGCTGTTTCGGCATTTTGGACGGATGTTGCACCTTGCATCGCAGATGTTGCACCCTGCGGATATCGATTCTTCGGACGGCCATAACCGTTGGCTCGTTTAGAGTTACGGGAGCCATAACCACTCAAAACGAAGCACTCGGTGAGTTCTACGGCTTTGACCGCTTTCAGCCATCAATGGATTGTTTCATACCCAAAAAAGGCTATCCGAACCTCAATCGGGGCTCTGAAGTTTTTCAGCCTTCTTTTTTTACGTCAAGTGAATTTTTAAGTTAAAACGGGATCACCGTGGCTGGTCTTCGATTTACCATCCCTCGAGAGTGGTGCACCATGGTACTAATCCATTTCAAAACCATGCACCCATTTCTAAAAGTCGCACGGCGCTGTTTCGGCATTTTGGACATATGTTGCACCTTGCACCGCAGATGTTGCACCCTATAGATATCGATTCTTCGGAGGCCATAACTGTTGGCTAGTTTAGAGTTACGGGAGCCATAACCAGTCAAAACGAAGCTCTCGGTGAGTTCTACGGCTATGACGGCTTTCAGCCGTCAATGGATTGTTTCATACCCAAAAAAGGCTATCCGAACCTCAATCGGGGCTCTGAAGTTTTTTAGCCTTCTTTTTTTACGTCAAGTGAATTTTTACGTTAAAATGGGTTCACCGTGGCTGGTCTTCGATTTACCATCCCTCGAGAGTGGTGCACCATGGTACTGTTCCATTTAAAACCATGCACCCATTTATAAAAGTCTCACGGCGTTGTTTCGGCATTTTGGACGGATGTTGCACCTTGCACCTCAGATTTTGCACCCTGCGGATTTTGATTCTTCGGACGGCCATAACTGTTGGCTCGTTTAGAGTTACGGGAGCCATAACTAGTCAAAACGAAGCTCTCGATGAGTTCTAAGACTTTGACCGCTTGTAGCCGTCAATGGATTGTTTCATACCCAAAAAAGGCTATCCGAACCTCAATCGGGGCTCTGAAGTTTTTTAGCCTTCTTTTTTTACGTCAAGTGAATTTTTACTTTAAAACGGGATCACCGTGGCCGGTCTTCGATTTACCATCCCTGGAGAGTGGTGCACCATGGTACTATTCCATTTCAAATCCATGCACCCATTTCTAAAAGCGCACAGCGCTGTTTCGGCACTTTGGACGGATGTTGCACCTTGCACCGCAGATGTTGCACCGTACGGATATCGATTCTTCGGACGGACATAACTGTTGGCTCGTTTAGGGTTACGGAAGCCATAACCAGTCAAAACGAAGCTCTTGGTGAGTTCTACGGTTTTGATAGCTTTCAGCCGTCAATGGATTGTTCCATACCCAAAAAATGCTATCCGAACCTCAATCGGGGCTTTGAAGTTTTTTAGCCTTCTTTTTTTACGTCAAGTGAATTTTTACATTAAAACGGGATCACCGTGGCTGGTCTTCGATTTACCATCCTTGGAGAGTGGTGCACCATGGTACTGTTCCATTTCAAATCCATGCACCCATTTCTAAAAGTCGCACGGCTCTGTTTCAGCATTTTGGACGGATGTTGCACCTTGCATCGCAAATGTTGCACACTGCGGATATCGATTCTTCGGACGGCCATAACAGTTGGCTCGTTTAGCGTTACGGGAGCCATAACCAGTCAAAACGAAGCTCTTTGTGAGTTCTACGGTTTTGACAGCTTTCAGCCGTCAATGGATTGTTTCATACCTAAAACAGGCTATCTGAACCTCAATCAGGGCTCTGAAGTTTTTTAGCCTTCTTTTTTTACGTCAAGTGAATTTTTACTTAAAATGGGATCACCGTGGCTGGTCTTCGATTTACCATCTGTTAACCCTCTTTCGATTCACGACCTAATGAGTTGGAAAATAAACGACTTAAGCTACAGGACCGACTTAATAGGTTACGACTTAAGAGCCTAACGACCTATGGGAACTTACGACCTACCGAGTTAAGGAAGTTCCGACCTAAGAGCTTAGCGATCTACGACCTATGAAGTAGCACGACCTAACAGCTTATAAAGGTTAGCAACCTAAAGACTTTTGGATGACCTAACGACTTAAGAGTTGCCGACCTAAAAGGTATACCGACCCAATAGTTGCCGACCTAAAAGGTATACCGACCTAACTGCTGAAGGGAGCATACTGACTTAAAGGTCTGGACGACCTAAGAGGCTACCGACTTAAGAAGATAACAGCTCAACGACCTAAGGAGTAACGGGTTAACTTTGTACCGACCTAAAAGCTCACCGACTTAAGGAAACGAAGGCAATGCTGCATCTTTTAGGTCGTTGCCGACTTACGACTTATACTAAGTCGCGCACGACTTACTAACTCGTTCAGAAGAACCAGCTGCAACCAAAGTAAGCCAGACTCCTTATGTCATCGCCGACTTACGTTCTACGACCTACCTTGGGTCGTAGCCGACCTATCACTTGGTGATGAAACTTCTGTTCAGAATTTGACTCCTATAAATAGACCACCACTTTCAACATGAAGGGGACTTTTGGCCGATCATTTCTCAAAGCATCGTTACTCTGCCGAACTCTCAACTCATTCGACAATTGAAGATCTTCAAACATTCGAGACACTACAACAAGCTTCGAGAGGAATTTCTTACATCCAACACGGATTCATCAAGTTTCATCATCGAAGTTTGAGCTAGTAGTCGAGATTGTCTTTGTGATCAAATTGTATTGTTTTGATAAGTGTATTGTATCGTCTTGTAACCGGATTCAGTAATAAAGAGATTCAAAGTGGACGTAGGCTCGATCTCAAGCCGAACCACTATAAACTGCTGTCTTTTACTGCTTTTTCGCTATTTTACTGCTTACTTCTTGTTCCCGTCACACGGGTGGTGCTTTCACAATTCTACTACACACACCGGGTGTTAATGTTCACTTTTCAGCGTTAACATTTTGGTGCTTTCACTGAGAACCCAACTCAGGCGATCATTCACCATTGCTTCACGGAAGTTTGTTGAAAGAATTTCCTTCAAAACCAGAAGCCTATCAGACATAATGGCTCCTGGAAGAAAACGCAAGTCCGTCCGATCTGATGATGACCGTGACAATACTGCCACTTCTCTTTCTCCAAGTCAGGCAGCTCCAAGCGTCGGGGTGATGCGAGAAGAGTTGGATGCTGCTGTGTCCGGGCTGTACCAGCAGATTCAAACTCAGAATAATCTAATGATGGAAAAGTTGAATGCTCTGCTCGGAGCTAATCAAAGACCAGTAAATAATGAAGAAAACTTTGCTGATGTTGCTCCCAACTCCGAAGGGAGAAATATTCCTCAGGATAGATCTGGTGCCGCTGAAAGGGTACCTCCCCAAGCGGAAGGATCCAGGCCATCGCCAGCTCTCCCCGAACGTTTGCCCGGACAAACTTCTGAGAAAATGGCCGAAGCCTATTCTGCAAGGTCACTAAACAATGAGGAGTATATCTCTGGCATGATCCGGCAGATAGTGAAAGAAAGCATGCAGAGAAACGAAGATGAAAATGATAGGGGATTCGCTCCAAGTAAGACCCCATTTGCAGAAAGGATTCTAAAGGCTAAGTTTCCCAAAAAATTCGTTCCTCCTACCATTCCTGCCTATCGAGGAACAAGTGACCCAAATCAATTCCTATACAAATATGATTGGCACATGACTGGCGCTAGAGCAACCGATGAGATTAAGTGCCGATATTTCCCGGTGTATTTGGAAGGAGTGGCGTTACTTTGGTTTACCAAGCTTCCTGTGCGATCTGTTGACCAATTTTCCGATCTGACCCGAAAATTCAAGGAACAGTTCAGATTGTACATGTCAAGAGCAAAGGATATAATGTCTCTCTCGAGTCTTGAACAGAATCTTGGAGAACCCATCAAATCCTTCCTGAATCGCTTTAATTTAGCCCTAGCAGAAGTTGATAATGCGGAACCACGAATGATCTTAACCTACTTAATGCGGGCCATTGACAAGTCAAGCGAGTTTGGAAAATGGTTAAAAATGAAGGAACCAAATTCGCTCGAAAAATTCTACAAAAAGGCTGATGAGTTCATGCGCCTAGAGAATCTCTCCGCATCAGCTAAAGTTGTGACAACAGTGGTGGAAAATAACGCTACAGTTCAAAACAAGAAAGAACCCGCAAATCAGAAAAGGGAAAGTAATGGTGAAAAGAAGTAGAAAGATCTCAAAAAGCCCCGCTTCCTCAAACCTTCGGATTTTACCCCTCTGACTGATACACTGGAGAATATTTTCATCGCCACTAAGGATGCTGTTGAATTTCCAAAACCACCGGCAGTAAAAGTTGGGAAAAACGCTGCTCAAAGCGGAAGATTTTGCAAGTTTCATAACCAACCAGGCCATGATACCAACGAGTGCCGCCACTTGAAAAGCCTGATTGAAGAATTGTTAAGAGAGAATAAGTTGCAGTAGTACGTTAAGAGGAATAGAAAAGACCCGTCTTCATCTAACCTGGGGCGACTACCCCCAGCTCATTCATCTGGTTCAGGAGAGAGGCCTGCTGAAAAGGAAGGACCTGTTATCAATGTGATCACAGGAGGACCTCATCCGGCTGGAAGGAGTTGGGGTGAGATGGAAAGGTATGCTAGAGCCTTGAAATATGCCCCAACTGAAGAAAGTGTCTTAATCTTGGAAGATGCTGCACCTCTAAAGCAGCAGAAGACCTTTCATGATGATATTATGTTCAGAACCAGGGATTCTATTGATGTGGAAGCTCCTACTAAGGACCCTTTAGTTGTCTCTGTCGGTATTGGGCCGGCTATTGTCAGAAGAGTGCTGGTTGATAGTGGTGCCTCGTGCAACATACTCTTTAAAAAGACATTTGACCAAATGAAATTTCCAATGACAGACGTACAAGCTTCTTCACACAAGATTGCCGGATTTACAGGAGAGCTGAAACAGCCAATTGGAACGGTGGACTTGTTTGTTGAAATGGGCGAAGGACATAAGAAGTTGGTTCGAAAGCAAACTTTTGTAATTGTTGATGGATTCTCCGCCTATAATGCTTTCTTGGGTCGGCCTACTCTTGCTGCTTTCTGGGCCGTCCTCGCTCCGTGGTGTTTAACAATGAAATTTCCCACTGATAATGGGGTTGCTGTCATTAAGGGAGATCAGAACGCGGGGCGAGAATGTTATCTTGTAGAGCTCCGAGAGGCCAAGAAAAGAGAAATGGGAAAAGATGCGGCAGCTCCGCTCCGCATCAAAGAACCAACCTTGTAGCAGCTACGGGGTGGCCCCTGTACTAGCGAACACAGCAATGCAAGGAAAGAAATGGACCCTAGGAAAGCCAGTACAGGGGAGAATAGAGTGGTACCCGTGGAAGTAACGGTACCAATATCTGTTGACTCGAAAGACCGGAACAAAGTACTCAATGTGGGTTCACAACTGAGCATAGCAGTTCAAAACACGCTGATATCATTCTTAAAAGCCAATCTGGATGTGTTCGCTTGGTGTCATGCTGATATGTGTGGGATCTCCCCGGAAATTGCTGTACATACTCTGAATATCGATCCAAAATTCACACCAGTGAAACAGAAAAGAAGAACCCAAGGCCCAGAAAGGTCGACAGCACTAAAGGAAGAAGTCGATCGGCTCATGGAAAACGGCTTCATCAGAAACTCCACTTATCCAAATTGGGTTTCAAATCCAGTATTGGTTAAGAAGGAAAATGGAAAGTGCAGAGTATGCATTGATTTCTCAGACCTAAACAAAGCTTGCCCCAAAGATTGCTTCCCGCTGCCCAGAATCGATCAGTTGGTAGATGGAACAGCTGGGCATGAGTTGTTATCATTTATGGACGCTTACTCCGGGTACAATCAGATAATGATGCATGAGTCGGATCAGGAAGACACAAGCTTTATCACAGATGTGGGTCTCTACTGCTACAAAGTTATGCCTTTCGGATTGAAGAATGCTGGGGCAACCTACCAAAGGCTCGTCAATGCGATGTTCAAACCTCAAATTGGTAGAACCGTGGAAGTTTATGTTGATGATATGTTGGTAAAGTCAAAGAAAGCTATAGACCACATGGGTCATTTGGAGGAAATGTTTACAATTCTTCGAAATACGGAATGAAGCTCAATCCATTGAAATGTTCGTTCGGAGTAGAGTCAGGGAAATTCTTGGGTTTCATTGTGAGCGCTAGGGGCATCGAAGCCAATCCTTCTCAAATCATAGCTCTAAGGGAAGTCAAAGCCCCTAAAACAAAGAAAGAAATGCAAAGCCTCAATGGAAAAGTCGCTGCTCTAAGTCGTTTCATTTCCAAGGCCACAGACAAATGCATTCCCTTCTTTGACGCTCTAAAGAAACGAAAGAAATTTTTTGAATGGACTCCCGAATGCCAGAATGCTTTCGATGAACTAATTCGTCATATGGAAACACCTCCGGTTCTTTCCAAGCTTACTGATGGTGAAGACCTTTTCATCTATTTAGCAATTTCATCTCACGCCCTCAGTGCAGCACTTGTACGGGAAGATATGAAAGTACAGCGTCCAGTCTATTACATCAGTAAACGGTTCACTGGAGCAGAGATGAATTATTCGAAGATAGAAAAGCTCGCCTATTGTTTGCTAATTGCTTCCAGGAAATTGAGACCATACTTTCAAGCTCATCCTATCAAGGTTCTTACTGATCAACCTCTAAAGCAAGTCCTGTTTCGTCCTGAAACTTCGGGACGTCTTTTGAAATGGAACATTGAACTCAGCCAGTATGACATCACTTACCATCCCCGGAGAGTAATCAACGGACGGGCTTTAGCAGATTTCATCGCAGAATCTACTGAAAAAGGTGATAGTGAGAATGAAATAACTGATGGCATTCCAATCCAGTGGAAGTTGTATGTTGATGGATCGAGAAATGATTACTGTTCTGGGGCAGGGGTTGTGCTCGAAACCCCCGAAGGACGATTGTTGTGTTATGCATTGAGACTGGAATTTCCTTCAACGAACAATGAAGCAGAGTATGAGGCTCTTATTGCTGGTTTAAAAATTGCCAAGGAACTAAGCATCAAAGTGTTACAGATCTTCAGCGATTCCCAGCTTATTGTTTGCTAGGTAAAGAAAGAGTTTCAAGCTAAAGGTGGAAATCTGCCCGCATACTTGTCAAAGGCATGTGAGCTTCTCGAAGATTTCGATCATTACACGATAAGTCATATTCCTCGGGTAGAAAACATGAAAGCAGATTCTCTGGCAAAGTACTCAAATTCTGGAGAAGCTCAATTACTGGGATTAGTTCCTGTGGAAGTTCTGTCAGCTCCAAGCATTGATGAAATGGATGTTGATTGGATTATGGCTGCATCTCAAGAGCATGAATCATGGATGACTCCAATCAAAGAATACCTACTCAATGGTTCCCTGCTAGAAAGTTCTAAGGAACGTCAAAAACTATTGAGGAAAGCATCAAGATATATAATTCAAGATGGCCGATTATACAGACGGGGATTTTCAATGCCACTGCTCCGATGTGTAACTAAGGAAGAAGCCAAGACAATTCTAACTGAGATACACGGAGGAGAATGTGGAGATCATTCAGCCGGTTAAACTTTAGCCAAGAAAGTTCTCCAATATGGGTATTTCTGGCCGGATATTAATCGAGACGCTGCTATTTACTCCAGAAAGTGCGACAAATGCCAAAGATTTGCAAAAATCCCAAAAGCGCCTTCCACCGAACTCACGCAAATGGTCAGCCCATGGCCGTTCGCCATTTGGGGAATAGACTTGATTGGACCTTTACCGATCGCTAAATCTGGAATTAAATATGCTATTGTTGCTGTTGATTATTTCACGAAATGGGCTGAAGTTGAACCCTTAGCCACTATTACCTCTAAAAAGATGATAAATTTCGTAACTAAAAATATCATTTGCAGGTATGGTGTGCCGCAGAAAATAATCATAGACAACGGCACTCAGTTTGAAAGTGAAGAATTCCAAGACTTTTGCAAACGGTTCAGAATTCGAAAAAGCTTCTCAACAGTGGCTCATCCGCAAGCAAACGGGCAAGTGGAAGCAGTAAACAAAATCATCAAGTCAACCATCAAAAAGCAACTCGAAAAAGCAAAAGGTGGTTGGGTTGATAAGCTTCCATTAGCACTATGGGCATACAGAACTACTCACAAAACTGCGATTGGGCACACTCCATTTTCACTGGCATACGGATCAGAAGCAATGATTCCAGTGGAAGTAGAAGTTCCTTCACACAGGAAAATTCATTTCAATGAAGCTGAAAATGAAAAGCTGCAACTTGAAGCACTTGATTTTCTTGACGAAAAAAGAGAAGAAGCTAGGCTTAGAGTTTCAGCTTATCAGCAAAGGATAGCCAGGCACTTCAACTCTAAAGTTCGCCAACGCAGCTTTGAGGTCGGAGACTTAGTTTTGAAAAGGATCATGACAGCAACTGGTGTGTTTGGGCCAAACTGGGAAGGGCCATATGTCATAGGCAATAAACTTCTTGATGGCACTTTCAAACTCGTAACTGTCGAAGGAGATCCAATTCCAAGAGCCTGGAACAGCAACCACTTACGTCCTTATTTTACTTGAAAAAAGCTTTGCTCAAAATTGTAAAATAGTGATGAATGTATCAGTTGTATTGAAAGACATTGTAAATCAGTGTAAATGAATGAAAGCTATAAAGTGGATGTAGGCCCGATTCTTGGCCGAACCACTATAAATCTTGTGTTCTTTACTATTTCATAATGCCTGTTTCATTTCGATATGTAAATACTTTAAATGTATTGCTAAAATGTCGATTCAAAATTGCAGGACATTAAAACAAGGCTTGCTCGTCACAAAGCCAAGCGACCTATAAATCACCTATTTAGCAAATACCAAGTGATAAAAATTCCAAATTCAAATCCTATACAAGAAGAACTTTGCATAAAAAGTTGGCGACTCCACTGTGGCAAGCCTTCGTTAACTGGTTGTGATTGTCAATGTGAACAGACATCCAACTAGGTAACTCGCGTTTGTCCCGTGAAGTCGTTCGACAGTGAAGTCCACTTCTTCGGATAAGGCAATTTACTTGCAAAAGGAAAGAAGATGCACTTGGAAACGATAATAAAAGATCGCTAATGAGCAGATGATAAGAGAACATGGCCAAGCAAACAAAGAAGCAGCCAAAAGGAGGTATGCCTCTCAATAAAAGGGCCGGTAGAACCACCAAAGGGACACCTTCCTAAGCAGAAGGAACAGGGCCCTTGCTAACTGATCGTGATGCATCCGATCAGGCAGCTTGCGTCCGTCCCGTGGATCTACTCGCCCCTGAGACGCAACTTTCCTGGCACACCAACCAACCGATGCTCCTTCCCAAAGGTCAACAAAGCCCTCTAACGAGGCACGCCAAAAAATGAAAGTGCTTCTCTTAATCAAAAAAGATTGGTGGAACCACTGGAGGGGCACCTTCCCAAGCTAAAGGAACAGGGCCCTTGTTAATTGATTGCGATCGTTTGTGCAAACGAACATCCAGTCAAACAACTTGCGTCCGCCCCGTGGATCCATCCAACCATGAGAAAGTAACTTCCAGGCAATCAAAAAGCCCTCTTCGGAGGCACAAGCCCTCTTCGGAGGCACCCGCCCTCTACTGAGGCGAAAGCCCTCTCCCGAGGCACCACAAGCCCTCTTCGGAGGCACACGCCCTCTTCGAAGGCGAAAGCCCTCTCCCGAGGCACCACAAGCCCTCTTCGGAGACACAAGCCCTCTTCGGAGGCACAACTCTTTAAGAGGAGCCCTCTCCGGAGGCATGTCCCAAAATAGAATACTCAAACAAAAAAGCCTTCTCCGGAAGCACATTTCAACTCTCAAAGGAAGGTTAACTTATTCATCTCAAAAAGTTCTTCCTAAAAAGTTGAAATGCTACAAAAAGACCTCTTCGGAGGCACACTTCACTGTGCTCGAAATACCAAAAACAAGCCCTTTACTAGGGCATAAAATCAAAACCTTCTTCAGAAGCTCATTTCACTGCATAGAGAAATCCACCTTTTAACAAATAAAAGTGATCATCTCTGAAAGTTGGAGTGTTCTTCAAGAAAGAAAGAGAAAATAAAATTTTCTCCAAAGACGAGATATACTCTATTAAAAGCAGAATGATTCTTCCCTTAAAAGTGGAATAGTTATTCTCTGAAATAAGAGTATCAGTCTTGAAAAAGCTAGAAATGTTGCAATGCACTTGTGGTATGGGGGCAATACTATACAATTCATTTATATTAATAAAAGTAACACGCAAGCAACATACCACAAATTCATTGCAATACCACAAAAAATAGATGTGGAATAAATGTATTCTCAAACACAGACAAAAAGTTTGTACAAGTAAAAAGAATCGTTTATTCTACACTAAAAATGAGAAACAAATGCATTCTCACATACACAAGAATTTGTACAAGTAAAATAGCTATTTTATTCAATACTATGAAAAAAAATTACATTGTGCAGATTACAAAAGAAGCGGGGACCGGTACCCGCACAATCTCCAGTCAGTATATCCAAAAAAGCAAAACAAGAAGCATAAAGTCTAGCTTATCATTCCTTCTTCTGACCACCCTTGGAACTCTTTCCCGGCCTGATAATCAGTTTTGAAAGCCGTTGTGGATGAGTTGGGGAAGGAGGAGAAGGAGGGGCAGTTGGATCTTCTTCAATATTCTTCTCATCAGCCGAAGCTTTCTTCTTCTTCTTCATCGCACGCTTCCCTTTCCTCTTGGAAGAAGACTCGCTTCCCAGACTAAGAAACTCAGAAAGTTTTGTATCATCATCATGAGTTTGCTCCGGGGTCTTTTCGCCTTCTTCAAGTCCTCCAATCTTTTGCTCTTGCGAAACAACCGGATCATCCAAGTCTTTGAGGGCTTCTATTTTCTCTTCTTGTGATCCTGGTTGAGAAGCAGAAAGAGGAGTAACTTGGGAAGGAGGAGGAACAGCAGCCAGAGAAGGAGAAGTTGGTGCAGCTTTCGGAGCCTCCAATGTAGAAGAAAAGAAGTTAAAATCGGTATTCTCCGAAAAAAGTGAAGTTATTAGTTCGTCAAACTCGGTTAAATCGAATAGTGATTGACTGGATCCGAGTTGACGCCAAAGTTACCTGGGGAAGTCGGTTTTGTAAAATTAATCTCGAATTTCTCAGCCTCAATATCTTCCAGGGCCTCGTCCTCAGTAGGAGTAGTCACAATTTCTGTGTCAACTTTAGCAGGAAGCGAAGAATGAGCACTGAAATCTATAATGTTGGCGTCAGCTGAAGTTGAAGTATGAACAGGGGCAGTTGAAGGAGCTTCCTCTTTTAGGTGTTCATCTCCTGTAGGCTCAGCTCGCGCTCTGGCAAGTTGCTCTTTTCCTTTAGCAAGGGCAGCACGAGTTTCATCGTCAAGATAGCGTGCCTCAAGCTCTGCCTCATCATAGCCGGCACCGCCCAACATATCAACTGCGGATTCCCACACCTCGGCCAGAGTAATCTTGTATTCAGGACCCAGAAAAGAGAGGCTCCCATGACCCAGAACGCTGTGCAAATAAAAGTCGAATAAGGTAGAGCTGACGTTAGCTTTCGTTGCTTCATGTGATTGCTCAGCCGCTTCTTTTTCAGCAACGGCTGCAACTCGACCAGCAACAGCCTCATCACGCTCTTTCTCAGCTTTAGCAAGTCGAGACTTTAGCAATTCAATTTCCACGTTCTGGGAGTCAACTGTTTCCCGCAACTGAGCGTTATTTTTGCGATATTCTTCAACAACGAACTGCTCAGCCGCAAATTTCATTTCAGTATCCCTCTGAGCAGCATGCGCATCCCGCACTTGTTTTTGAAACACTTCTTCTTTCCGAGATTGCGAAGCGAAAGAAGCGGCGAGATCTTCCTTGAGTTTTTTAACCTCGGACTCAAGTCTCGCATTATCATCAGCAATGCTCGTCATCTCGGCATCATGCTGTTTGCAGATTTTGTCCCATTCCGTCTTGTCGTTTTCCATAGTCAGCATCGCTTCAAGATTCGCACGGTTGACTCTTTGCAGCTCATCAACAAGCTTTTGCCATCCGGACACCCTTTCAATATTAAGTTTGACGGCATCTAGGCTACGCAACATATCCGATTTATCGATCGGAACCAAATCAAGGTCAAAACGCACCCCTTTTAAGCACCAATTCGGAAATCGGCTTTGAAGAATAGGAGGGGCGTCTTTGACCTGATACTGAGGTCTGCTGATGATCGACTGGATGTTAGATTTCTTTAAAGCAGGAGAGCTGGATGGAACATTAGGAGACATGGGAGCATCGGTCTTCTCAGAAATTGCGGATGCGTCACTAGGCTTGGACCGCTTGCTTGATTCGTCAACGATATGAGTCTTCCCCTTATCGTCATAAGACTTTCGCTTGTGAGAGTCGTCGCCTCTGTAAGAAGAGTCGTACCGTTCATCCCTCCTCCCATGCTGACGTTCATAGTCCCGCCTTTCTCGAGCTTTCCTGATAGCTCTTTCTTCGTCCGTTTCCCTTGGGGTATCGAGGTATTGTCTAAATTCATAAGCTCCGCGACCTCCATAGCGCTGAAACTTGTCGTAATATGAGCCAGTGCGCCCCATCGGAGAATCTGAAAATGGAAAAGACATGAAGTTTAGAAATTTCCAGGAAAAAAAAAGATAAGTGCGTATAATTGTTGAGAAAATCCTAAGTGTGTGCGGCGTGCAAACTACATGCGTCAAACTACAAACCACGCTTTAATGTGGAAACGGAGACGGTTGGTGTAGAAGGTGTCAAAGCTTGTTTCAAAGAGGAAGTCGCTTCAACAACGAGAGAGATCGCTTTTGAGATATTATCTTTAAAAAGCTCCTAAGAAGTTATAATTATATCACTCAAATTATCGAAAACATCATCGCCGTGATGCCCAGCAGAACTCTTTTTTTCGACTTCCATGTCGACCGTCTTCTCAGAAATGTGAGGATTTTCCTCCTCTTCGATAACTGGGGAAAGCATTGACTTGTTGGACGACCCCGCAACATCGATAGGAGTAGAACACTTTACTAGTGCGATGTCTGCAGTTGGCTCCTTTAGAGCCATCTCTTCCGTTGAAGCTGGGGCATCTGATGTTTGTGCTGGAAAATTAGAAACTTCACGAGGCTGAGTAAAGCGGGAAGAGTGTAAAAGCCCGAATTGATGTAAAAATTCGTCTGTTAACAGAAATTGGATACTCCTCTCCTCGACTGGCACTGCCATGAGCCTCTCAAAAGTCGCTTTGTGACCGGGATCTCTAGAAGGAGGAGGTAGTGCTGAAAAGAAAAGGGCAAAGTTAACACTTGACAACTCGGACTTCGGCAAGTTCGAAAAAACATAAGAAACAGAGACAAGCGATCTTACTTCCTACTCTCCAGATAGTGTAAAATCCCGGAGGACAGCGAACGTAGAAAAACTGGCTTAGAAAACTATGAACACTGTTAGGGAGACCGATGATCAACTTACGGTTTCTAGCACTTCTCACAACTGTGATGGAAGGATGGTCTTTGTTTTTAGCGAAAGTGCACAAATAACAAATTTCGTCGAAGCTTGGAAGGCGATCGAGTGTCCTCCTAAAGAGCACGCATAACCCCGTTAAGATAGCATATCCATTGGGATGCAGCTGGAAAGGGGAGATGGTTAATCGTAGAAGACGTGTTCGCAAGAAGTCATTAAAAGGAGGGATAGCTCCATTCTGGCACATTTGTCGGTTTACCGCAACAAAACCACGAGGAGGTCTATCAGCATTATCAGGCTTCCCGGGTAGTTGTGCGTCTGCTTCAACAATTACGAATTGAGTACACAACTGGTTAAAGGTTCTGTAGTTCAAAGTGGTCGAGACCCTCTCTGGAGGATCATTCAACGGAACAGCAACTGGAAAAGTCTCTTCAACTTGCTCTATTTCTTCTTGTTGAGAAGACATTCTACACAATCAACTGTATGTTCAAATGTGAAGGTGCAAGTTTCCTAAAAAGTGTTAAGTGTTGTGCAAAACTAATGAAAATAAAAAAAAAAGCAAACATAACTGGAATTAAACTAGCTGACAATCAGTCGATTATAAGATTTCAGAACTTGTTAATGCTCAAGTGGAGTGTTAATGCAAACAAATCTGTTTCAGTTGACTATTACGATTTTGCTTTAATACTTCACTTGAATTGGTTATTGTATAACATTTCATTCATACAGTTCATTTAATTTGATTTTTTCTTTATCAACTAATCTGTCATTCGATGTGGGCAGTCAGTGGCAGTATATTCGTCCCGGTTTTCTGTAAATGTTATAACAGGTAATTAGAATTATAGATAATCTGTGAAAGAATGCAACAAAGTTCAACAGTCCAGAGTTCAAAGTTCAGGCAATTCAAGTCTTGAAGTTCAAGACGGTGAAAAATATGTTTGAGTTCTAACTCGTTCATGACTTAGCATGGGCCGAAAATTCTTCAAGTTCTAGCCCGTCCCCGGTCTAAAGGATATGCTACGAGTCAGGCTGAGTCGTAACTCTTAAGTCGTAATACATATAAAGGCTTCAAGTCTGAATAGCACTATTTTCTCTAAGTCCAAGCTCGGCCGCGACTTATGGTCTATGCCGCAAACTAATTAGGTCGTAGGAAAGTTAGGTCGCAAGGGTTCTTGAACCGGACGAAGTGCTGAATCGTGGATATTTTAGATCGTGAATTTTTTGGGTCGTCTCCGATGGGATTTCAAGCTATCTCCTACTCGAGTCAAACCCTTATCTCCTTCTGCCGATTACCTTCCTCTCTATTGGGAAATTCAGTAATTCGTCAACCGACTTGAGATCCATAAACCCAGTAACTTCGGACTATCCCCTATCAAAAACCCTAAGTCACGTCTTCTAATCGCATCTCACAACATCATCAAATCATCCCAAATCCATCGTGAAACTGGTACGCGGCAATGAATTCGAGGATCGCACTGACATCGCGGCTAAAGGAAGTCGAGAATCGGATGCGACACGACTTGTGATAAAACATAAAGTACAAACTCGAATTAAGGGCAACGAACACGGGATCCTCGATTCAATGATGATCACGTTTGGATATTAGTTGAATTCACTTACGCAGTGTAATGCTGATGACAACTGCTGATCGAGTAGTGGGATTCGTCTTCGAGAGCTCAAGTATTCGTTAATGGCTAAGCAGAATAATAAAGCAGGTGAAGTGAAAGAGGAGCCGACTTAAGCTATTTATACACTGAGGCAGTGAAATGTGAATCGCCACAAACAGCCAACGACTTATCTTAAGTCGTCCGCGACTTAAGAAGCTCATCAGAGAGTAAGTTAAGGAGATCGAAGCATACGACCTATGACTTAGGCGCATACTTCGAGGGGCAAATGTTAACCCTCTTTCGATTCGCGACCTAACGAGTTGGAAAATAAACGACTTAAGCTACAGGACCGACTTAATGGGTTACGACTTAAGAGCCTAATGACCTATGGGAACTTACGACCTACCGAGTTAAGGAAGTTCCGACCTAAGAGCTTAGCGATCTACGACCTATGAAGTAGCACGACCTAACAGCTTATAAAGGTTAGCAACCTAAAGACTTCTGGATGACCTAACGACTTAAGAGTTGCCGACCTAAAAGGTATACCGACCCAATAGTTGCCGACCTAAAAGGTATACCGACCTAACTGCTGAAGGGAGCATACTGACTTAAAGGTCTGGACGACCTAAGAGGCTACCGACTTAAGAAGATAACAACTCAACGACCTAAGGAGTAACGGGTTAACTTTGTACCGACCTAAAAGCTCACCGACTTAAGGAAACGAAGGCAATGCTGCATCTTTTAGGTCGTTGCCGACTTACGACTTATACTAAGTCGCGCACGACTTACTAACTCGTTCAGAAGAATCAGCTGCAACCAAAGTAAGCCAGACTCCTTATGTCGTCGCCGACTTACGTTCTACGACCTACCTTGGGTCGTAGCCGACCTATCACTTGGTGATGAAACTTCTATTCAGAATTCGACTCCTATAAATAGACCACTACTTTCAACATGAAGGGGACTTTTGGCCGATCATTTCTCAAAGCATCGTTACTCTGCCGAACTTTCAACTCATTCGACAATTGAAGATCTTCAAACATTCGAGACACTACAACAAGCTTCGAGAGGAATTTCTTACATTCAACACGGATTCATCAAGTTTCATCATCAAAGTTTGAGCTAGTAGTCGAGATTGTCTTTGTGATCAAATTGTATTGTTTTGATAAGTGTATTGTATCGTCTTGTAACCGGATTCAGTAATAAAGAGATTCAAAGTGGACGTAGGCTCGATCTCAAGCCGAACCACTATAAACTGCTGTCTTTTACTGCTTTTTCGCTATTTTACTGCTTACTTCTTGTTCCCGTCACACGGGTGGTGCTTTCACAATTCTACTACATACACCGGGTGTTAATGTTCACTTTTGGACGGATGTTGCACCTTGCACCGCAGATGTTGCACCCTGCGGATATCGATTCTTCGAACGACCATAACTGTTGGCTCGTTTAGGGTTACGGGAGCCATAACCAATCAAAACGAAGCTCTCTGTGAGTTCTACAGCTTTGACCGCTTTCAGCCATCAATAGATTGTTTCATACCCAAAAAAGGCTATCCGAACCTCATTCGGGGCTCTGAAGTTTTGTTTCCTTCTTTTCTTCGTCAAGTGAATTTTTACGTTTAAACGGGATCACCGTGGCTAGTCTTCGATTTACCATCCCTCGAGAGTGGTGCACCATGGTACTGTTCCATTTCAAATCAATGCACCCATTTCTAAATGTCGTACGGCGCTGTTTCAGCATTTGGGATGGATGTTGCACCTTGCACCGCAGATGTTGCACCCTGCGGATATCGATTCTTTGGACGGCCATAACTGTTCGCTCGTTAAGAGTTACGGGAGCCATAAACAGTCAAAACGAAGCACTCGGTGAGTTCTACGGCTTTGACAGCTTTCAGCCGTCAATGGATTGTTTCATACCTAAAAAAGGCTATCCGAACCTCAATCGAGGCTTTGAAGTTTTTTAGCCTTCTTTTTTTACGTCAAGTGAATTTTTACGTTAAAGCGGGATCATCGTGGCTGGTCTTCGATTTACCATCCTTGGAGAGTGGTGCACCATGGTACTATTCCATTTCAAATCCATGCATCTATTTCTAAAAGTCGCACGGCGTTGTTTCGGCATTTTGGACGGATGTTGCACCGTGCACCTCAGATTTTGCACCCTGCGGATATCGATTCTTAGGACGGCCATAACTGTTGGCTCGTTTAGAGTTACGGGAGCCATAACCAGTCAAAATGAAGCTCTCGATGAGTTCTAAGACTTTGACCGCTTTCAGCCGTCAATGGATTCTTTCATACCCAAAAAAGGCTAGCCGAACCTTAATCGGGGCTCTGAAGTTTTTTAGCCTTCTTTTTTTTCGTCAAGTGAATTTTTACGTTAAAACGGGATAACCGTGGCTGGTCTTCGATATACCATTCCTGGAGAGTGATGCACCACGGTACTGTTCCATTTCAAATCCATGCACCCATTTCTAAAAGTCGCACGGCGCTGTTTCGGCACTTTGGACGGGTTTTGCACCTTGCACCGCAGATGTTGCACCGTACGGATATCGATTCTTCGGACGGATATAACTGTTGGCTCGTTTAGGGTTACAGAAGCCATAACCAGTCAAAACGAAGCTCTCGGTGAGTTCTATGGTTTTGATAGCTTTCAGTCGTCAATGGATTGTTTCACACCCAAAAAAGGCAATCCGAACCTCAATCGGGGCTCTGAAGTTTTTTAGCCTTCTTTTTTTACGTCAAGTGAATTTTTACGTTAAAACGGGATCACCGTGGCTGGTCTTCGATTTACCATCCTTTGAGAGTGGTGCACCATGGTACTGTTCCATTTCAAATCCATGCACCCATTTCTAAAAGTCGCACGGCGCTGTTTCAGCATTTTGGACGGATGTTGCACCTTGCACCGCAGATGTTGCGCACTTCGGATATCGATTCTTCGGACGGCCATAACAGTTGGCTCGTTTAGCATTACGGGAGCGATACCTAGTCAAAACGAAGCTCTCTATGAGTTCTACGGTTTTGACCGCTTTCAGCCGTCAATGGATTGTTTCATACCTAAAATAGGCTATCCGAACCTCAATCGGGGCTCTGAAGTTTTTTAGCCTTCTTTTTTTACGTCAAGTGAATTTTTACTTTAAAACGGGATCACTGTGGCTGGTCTTCGATTTACCATCCTTGGAGAGTGGTGCACCATGGCAGTGTTCCATTTCAAATCCATGCACCCATTTCTAAAAGTCGCACGGCGCTGTTTCGGCATTTTGGACCGATGTTGCACCTTGCACCGCAGATGTAGCACCCTACGGATGTCTATTCTTCGGACGGCAATAACTTTCAAAACGAAGCTCTCTGTGAGTTCTACGGCTTTGACCGCTTTCAGCCGTCAGTGGATTGTTTCATACCCAAAAAAGGCTATCCGAACCTCATTCGGGGCTCTGAAGTTTTTTTGCCTTCTTTTCTTCGTCATGTGAATTTTTACGTTTAAACGGGATCACCGTGGCTGGTCTTCAATTTACCATCCCTCGAGAATGGTGCACCATGGTACTGTTCCATTTCAAATCAATGCACCCATTTCTTAAAGTCGCACGGCACTGTTTCAGCATTTTGGATGGATGTTGCACCTTGCACCGTAGATGTTGCACCCTGCGGATATCGATTCTTCGGACGGCCATAATTGTTGGCTCGTTTAGAGTTACGGGAGCCATAACCAGTCAAAACGAAGCACTCGGTGAGTTCTACGTCTTTTACTACTTTCAGCCGTCAATGGATTGTTTCAAACCTAAAAAAGGCTATCCGAACCTCAATCGAGGCACTGAAGTTTTTTAGCCTTCTTTTTTTACGTCAAGTGAATTTTCATGTTAAAGCAGGATCATCGTGGCTGGTCTTCGATTTACCATCCTTGGAGAGTGGTGCACCATGGTACTATTCCATTTCAAATCCATTCATCTATTTCTAAAAGTCGCACGGTGCTTTTTCGGCACTTTGGACGGATGTTGCGTCTTGCACCGCAGATGTTGCACCCTGCGGATATCGATTCTTCGGACGACCATAAGTGTTGGCTCGTTTAGGGTTACGGGATCCATAACCAGTTAAAACGAAGCTCTCGGTGAGTTCTATGGCTTTGACCGCTTTCAGCCGTCAATGGATTGTTTCATACCCAAAAAAGGCTATTTGAACCTCAATCGGGGCTCTGAAGTTTTTTTGCCTTCTTTTTTTCGTCAAGTGAATTTTTACTTTAAAACGGGATCACCGTGGCTGGTTTTCGATTTACCATCCCTGGAGAGTGGTGCACCATGGTACTGTTCTATTTCAAATCCATGCACCCATTTCTAAAAGTCGCACGGCGCTGTTTCGGTATTTTGGACGGATGTTGCACCTTGCACCGCAGATGTTGCACCCTACGGATATCGATTCTTCGGACGGCCACAACTGTTGGCTCGTTTAGGGTTACGGGAGCCATAACCAGTCAAAACGAAGCTCTCTGTGAGTTCTAAGGCTTTGACCGTTTTCAGCCGTCAATAGATAGTTTCATACCCAAAAAAGGCTATCCGAACCTCAATCGGGGCTCTGAAGTTTTTTAGCCTTCTTTTTTTACATCAAGTGAATTTTTACTTTAAAACGGGATCACCGTGGCTGGTCTTCGATTTACCATCCCTGGAGAGTGGTGCACCATGGTACTATTCCATTTCAAATCCATGCACCCATTTCTAAAAGACGCACGGCGCTATTTCGGCACTTTGGACGGATGTTGCACCTTGCACCGCAGATGTTGCACCGTACGGATATCGATTCTTCGGACGGCCATAATTGTTGGCTCGTTTAGGGTTACGGGAGCCATAACTAGTCAAAACGAAGCTCTTGGTGAGTTTTACGGTTTTGATGGCTTTCAGCCGTCAATGGATTGTTTCATACCCCAAAAAGGCTATCCGAACCTCAATCGGGGCTCTGAAGTTTTTTAGCCTTGTTTTTTTACGTCAAGTGAATTTTTACGTTAAAACGGGATCACCGTGGCTGGTCTTCGATTTACCATCCTTGGAGTGTGGTGCACCATGGTACTGTTCCATTTCAAATCCATGCACCCATTTCTAAAAGACGCACGACGCTGTTTCGGCATTTTGGACGGATGTTGCACCTTGCACCGCAGATGTTGCACCCTGCGGATATCGATTCTACGGACGGCCATAACTGTTGGCTCGTTTAGGGTTACGGGAGCAATAACCAGTCAAAACGAAGCTCTCGGTGAGTTCTACGGTTTTGATAGCTTTCAACCATCAATGGATTGTTTCATACCCAAAAAAGGCTATCCGAACCTCAATCGGGGCTCTCAAGTTTTTTAGCCATCTTTTTTACGTCAAGTGAATTTTTATGTTAAAACGGGATCACCGTGGCTGGTCTTTGATTTACCATCCTTGGAGAGTGTAGCACCATGGTACTGTTTCAATTCAAATCCATACAACCATTTCTAAAAGTCGCACGGCACTGTTTTGGCATTTTGGACGGATGGTGCACCTTGCACCGCAGATGTTGCATCCTGCGGATATCGATTCTTCGGACGAGAATAATTGTTGGCTCGTTTAGCGTTACGGGAGCCATAACCAGTCAAAACGAAGCTCTCTGTGAGTTCTACGGCTTTGACCGCTTTTAGCCGTCAATGGATTGTTTCATACCCAAAAAAGGCTATCCGAACCTCAATCGGGGCTCTGAAGTTTTTTACCTTCTTTTTTTACGTCAAGTGGATTTTTACGTTAAAACGGGATCACCGTGGCTGGTCTTCGATTTACCATCCCTCGAGAGTGGTGCACCACGGTACTGTTCCCTTACAAAACCATGCACCCATTTCTAAAAGTCGCACGGCGTTGTTTCGGCATTTTGGACGGATGTTGCACCTTGCACCGCAGATTTTGCAACCTGCGGATATCGATTCTTCGTACGGCCATAACTGTTGGCTCGTTTAGAGTTATGAGAGCCATAACCAGTCAAAACGAAGCTCTCGGTGAGTTCTAAGGCTTTTATCGCATTCAGTCGTCAATGGATTGTTTCATACCCAAAAAAGGCTATCCGAACCTCAATCGGGGCTATGAAGTTCTTTAGCCTTCTTTTTTTACGTCAAGTGAATTTTTACGTTAAAACGGGATCACCGTGGCCTGCCTTCGATTTACCATCCTAAAGACTGGTGCACCATGGTACTGTTCCATTTCAAATCCATGCACCCATTTATAAAAGTCGCACGGCGCTGTTTCGGCACTTTGGACTGATGTTGCACCTTGCACCGCAGATGTTGCACCGTACGGATATCGATTCTTCGGACGGCCATAACTGTTGGCTCATTTAGGGTTACGGGAGCCATAACCAATCAAAACGAAGCTCTCGGTGAGTTCTACGGTTTTGACAGCTTTCAGCCGTCAATGGATTCTTTCATACCCAAAAAAGGCTATCCGAACCTCAATCGGGGCTCTGAAATTTTTTAGCCCTCTTTTTTTTCACCAAGTGAATTTTTACGTTAAAACGGGATCACCATGGCTGGTCTTCGATTTACCATCCTTGGGGAGTGGTGCACCATGGTACTGTTCCATTCCAAATCCATGCACCCATTTCTAAAAGTCGCACGGCGCTGTTTCGGCACTTTGGACGGATGTTGCACCTTGCACCGCAGATGTTGCACCCTGCGGATATCGATTCTTCGGACAGCCATAACTGTTGGCTCGTTTAGAGTTACGGGAGCCATAACCAGTCAAAACGAAGCTCTCGGTGAGTTCTACGGCTTTGACCGCTTTCAGCCGTTAATGGATTTTCATACCCAAAAAATGCTATCCGAACCTCAATCGGGCCTCTGAAGTTTTTTAGCCTTCTTTTTTTACGTCAAGTGAATTTTTACGTTAAAACGGGATCACCGTGGCTGGTCTTCGATTTACCTTCCCCCGAGAGTGGTGCACCATGGTACTGTTCCATTTCAAAACCATGCACCCATTTCTAAAATTCGCACGGCGTTGTTTCGGCATTTTGGACGGATGTTTCAACTTGCACCTCAGATTTTGCACCCTTCGGATATCGATTCTTCGGACGACCATAACTGTTGGCTCGTTTAGGGTTATGGGAGCCATAACCAGTCAAAACGAAGCTCTCGGTGAGTTCTACAGCTTTGACCGCTTTCAGCCGTCAATGGATTCTTTCATACCCAAAAAAGGCTATCCGAACCTCAATCGGAGCTCTGAAGTTTTTTCGCCCTCTTTTTTTTCGTCAAGTGAATTTTGACTTTAAAACGGGATCACCGTGGCTGGTCTTCGATTTATTATCCTTGGAGTGTGGTGCACCATGGTACTGTTCCATTCCAAATCCATGCACCCATTTCTAAAAGTCGCACGGCGCTGTTTCGGCATTTTGGACGGATGTTGCTCCTTGCACCGCAGATGTTGCACCTTGCGGATATCGATTCTTCGGACGGCCATAACAGTTGGCTTGTTTAGGGTTACGGGAGCCATAACTAGTGAAAAACGAAGCTCTCTGTGAGTTCTACGGCTTTGACCGCTTTTAGCAATCAATGGATTGTTTCATACCCAAAAAAGGCTATCCGAACCTCAATCGAGGCTCTGAAGTTTTTTAGCCTTCTTTTTTTACATCAAGTGAATTTTTACGTTAAAACAGGATCACCTTGGTTGGTCTTCGATTTACCATCCCTCGAGATTGTTGCACCATGGTACTGTTCCATTTCAAATCCATGCACCCATTTCTAGAAGTCGCACGGCGTTGTTTCGGCATTTTGGACGGATGTTGCACCTTGCACCGCAGATGTTGCACCCTGCGGATATCGATTCTTCGGACGGCCATAACTGTTGGCTCGTTTAGGGTTACGGGAGCCATAACCAGTCAAAACGAAGCTCTCGGTGAGTTCTACAGCTTTGACCGCTTACAGCCGTCAATGGATTGTTTCATACCCAAAAAAGGCTATGCGAACCTCAATCGAAGCTCTGAAGTTTTTTAGCATTCTTTTTTTCGTCAAGTGAATTTTTACTTTAAAACGGGATCACCGTGGCTGGTTTTCGATTTACCATCCCTGGAGAGTGGTGCACCATGGTACTGTTCCATTTCAAATCCATGCACCCATTTCTAAAATTCGCACGGCGCAGTTTCGGCATTTTGGATGGATGTTGCTCCTTGCACCGCAGATGTTGCACCCTGCGGATATCGATTCTTCGGACGGCCATAACTATTTGCTCGTTTAGGGTTACGGGAGCCATAACCAATCAAAACGAAGCTCTCAGTGAGTTCTACAGCTTTGACCGCTTTCAGCCGTCAATGGATTGTTTCATAACCAAAAAGGCTATCTGAACCTCAATCGGGGCTCTGAAGTTTTTTAGCCTTCATTTTTTTAATAAGGGTTCAAACTTTTCTATTAAGTATTAGAAAAAAAATTACAAGAATCAAAATACAAGACCAAAGCCAACAATACAAACGTTCAACACCTTCAGCCCATAGCCCATCTAGTAAGGGCAGCTACCAGAAACATCGAGACAATTCTCAAAGTAGAAAAGGCAACACAGCAAAACATCTACTTCATTAAATACAATAACTCATCTCGAAAGAGAAACTAGAAAGATTAAAAATGGCGGCGATCAAGGAAGAACGAGAAGCACCAACAATATTACAGCAAAATCAAAGCGACGCTCCAGGCATCCTCTATTACTTCCAGATCAGAGCTCAAATCGAAACCTAGATCCAGCACTTCTCGTGAAGAACTAAACAGATCTCAACAGATAAGTCTCTATTGCCTAAGAAAGAGAAAGTCTTTTAACTTTAAACGAAAAACTAACGTATGTCCTTTGAAACTAAGGAGAGGAATCAAAGAACAGCAGCGAGAACTTCGAATCATCTTGAACCTTGATTACGAACAATCGGAGCAAGCTAAATCACTTCAGGGTCGAAAGCCAACCTTCCTCAACGAAAACAGAGAAGAAGTCTCTTGTACCCAACAAGGAAACCTCTTTAATCTTTAAGAGATTTAATTTCTTTTGAATCTACTCCCAGATCTTCAAAATAAATCTCTTTACTCAAGCTAAAGTTCTGTTATGCCCAGGTCGAGGTATCAAGCACTCGGAACAGCTTGCAAATCTGCAACCTTATAGACTATTTCAATAAATACTGTTAATTGTAAAATAATATGTAATTTAAAAGAGAGGAGGTGAGGAAATCTGTAAATAATACAGGTACGCAAAACCTGGAGCCAAGAAACAAAGAAGCAAGAAGATAGCAGAAGAGCAGAACTTATGATAAAGCAGATGGTGCCCCAATTCAGCGTTGGGAGGTATATCCCCATTTCAAAGCTATTACTTCATTCATGCCAGTAATGTTCTTAAAGTGTTTTGATTTTTCCATTCTGATATTCATTATCTGGAAAATTTTGTTACAAATCTGCGACCTATCTGTAAAACGATTTTGAAATATCCTATCGTTCCTTTCTTTCCAAATATGCCAGACACAAACAGATAGCGATAGTTGAAACAAGTCTGAACTGAGACTCTTTAAGTTAGAAAAAGAAACAATTTTCTGTAAATCATCTTTCAAAGAAAAAGAAAATAGACTTTTCGGCGTTTGGAAAAAAAAATTTACAGCTCCATAGCCATACACTTTCTGTAAAATTACATTGAAAAAATAGATGGTCTATATTTTCAATGTGATTATTACAAAAGACGCAGTTAAGGTCCACGACTATCTGCTTCTGAAGTAATCTTTCTTTTGTCAAAAGATAGTCATTAATGACTTTAAACAGGCATACCGCCATTTTAGGAACATGAATTTTGTTCCAGACCAAAGACGCCCAATACTTAATTTCAAAACTGGATCAAACCGTGTTCCAAACTTTTTTAAATTGGAACAAACCATCCTTAGAACATTTCCAAGACCAGAAATCCCTTTCCCTATTCTTATGAATCTTGACACCTTCAATTTCTGTATGAATAAGAAATAGAAAACTATACGAATCCCACTTTCACTCACCATTTCTTAAAATCCTGCAAAGAGATAAATTTTTCGTACCAGTTCTGAAAGCTGTGTCTCTACCAATACGTTCCATAATAGTACTTCCATTTAGCCATGGATCATACCATAGAGAAGTAGTTTTACCGTCTGCAATATTAAGAGAAAGACAATTCAAAGCTTCATCTCTACCAATACGTTCCATAATAGTACTTCCATTTAGCCTTCTTTTTTTACGTCAAGTGAATTTTTACGTTAAAACGGGATCACCGTGGCTGGTCTTCGATTTACCATCCCTCGAGAGTGGTGCACCATGGTACTGTTCCATTTCAATACCATGCACCCATTTCTAAAAGTCGCACGGTGCTGTTTCGGCATTTTGGACGGATGTTGCACCTTGCACTGTAGATGTTGCACCCTGCGGATATCGATTCTTCGGACGGCCATAACTGTTGGCTCGTTTAGAGTTACGGGAGCCATAACCAGTAAAAACGAAACTCTCAGTGACTTCTACGGCTTTGACGGCTTTCAACCATCAATGGATTGTTTCATACCCAAAAAAGGCTATCCGAACCTCAATCGGGGCTCTGAAGTTTTTTAGCCTTCTTTTTTTACGTCAAGTGAATTTTTACGTTAAAATGGGATCACCGTGGCTGGTCTTCGATTTACCATCCCTCGAGAGTGGTGCACCATGGTACTGTTCCATTTCAAAACCATGCACCCATTTCTAAAAGTCGCACGGCGCTGTTTCGGCATTTTGGACGGATGTTGCACCTTGCACCTCAGATTTTGCACCCTTCGGATATCGATTCTTCGGACGGCCATAACTGTTGGCTCGTTTAGAGTTACGGGAGCCATAAACAGTCAAAATGAAGCTCTCGATGAGTTCTAAGGCTTTGATCGCTTTCAGCCGTCAGTGGATTGTTTCATACCCAAAAAAGGCTATCCGAACCACAATCGGGGCTCTGAAGTTTTTTAGCCTTCTTTTTTTACATCAAGTGAAATTTTACTTTAAAATGGGATCACCGTGGCTGGTCTTCGATTTACCATCCCTAGAGAGTGTTACACCATGGTACTGTTCCATTTCAAATCCATGCACCCATTTCTAAAAGTCGCACGGCGCTGTTTCGGCACTTTAGACGGATGTTGCACCTTGCACCGCAGATGTTGCACCTTGCACCGCAGATGTTGCACCGTACGAATATCGATTCTTCGGACGGCCATAACCGTTGGCTCGTTTAGGGTTACGGGAGCCTTAACAAGTCAAAACGAAGCTCTCGGTGAGTTCTACGGTTTTGACAGCTTTCAGGCGTCAATGGATTGTTTCATACCCAAAAAAGGCTATCCGAACCTCAATTGGGGCTCTGAAGTTTTTTAGCCTTCTTTTTTTACGTCAAGTGAATTTTTACGTTAAAAAGGGATCACCGTGGCTGGTCTTCGATTTACCATCCTTGAAGAGTGGTGCACCATGGTACTGTTCCATTTCAAATCCATGCACACATTTCTAAAAGTCGCACGGTGCTGTTTCGGCATTTTGGACGGATGTTGCACCTTGCACCGCAGATGTTGCACCCTACGGATATCGATTCTTCGGACGGCCATAACATTTGGCTCGTTTAGGGTTACGGGAGCCGTAACCGGTCAAAACGAAGCTCTCTGTGAGTTCTACGATTTTGACCGCTTTCAACCGTCAATGGATTGTTTCATACCCAAAACAGGCTATCCGAACCTCTATCGGGGCTCTGAAGTTTTTTAGCCTTCTTTTTTTACGTCTAGTGAATTTTTACTTTAAAACAGGATCACCGTGGCTGTTCTTCGATTTACCATCCCGGGAGAGTGGTGCACCATGGCACTGTTCCACTTCAAATCCATGCACCCATTTCTAAAAGTCGCACGGCGCTGTTTCGGCATTTTGGACAGATGTTGCACCTTGCACCGCAGATGTTGTATCCTGCGGATATCGATTCTTCGAACGACCATAACTGTTGGCTCGTTTAGGGTTACGGGAGCCATAACCAGTCAAAACGAAGCTCTCTGTAAGTTCTACTACAGTGACCACTTTCAGCCGTCAATGGATTGTTTCATAACCAAAAAAGGCTCTGAAGTTTTTTTGCCTTCTTTTTTTCGTCAAGTGAATTTTTACGTTAAAACGGGATCACCGTGGCTGGTTTTCAATTTACCATCCCTCGAGAGTGGTGCACCATGGTATTGTTCCATTTCAAAACCATGCACCCATTTCTAAAAGTCGCACGGCGCTGTTTCGGCATTTTGGACGGATTTTGCACCTTCCACCGCAGATGTTGCACCCTGCGGATATCGATTCTTTGGACGGTCATAACTGTTGGCTCGTTTAGAGTTACGAGAGCCATAACCAGTCAAAACGAAGCTCTCTGTGAGTTCTACGGCTTTGACCGCTTTAGCCATCAATGGATTGTTTCATACCCAAAAAAGGCTATCCGAACCTCAATTGGGGCTTTGAAGTTTTTTAGCCTTCTTTTTTTACGTAAAGTGAATTTTTACGTTAAAACGGGATCACCGTGGCTGGTCTTCGATTTACCATCCCTCGAGAGTGGTGCACCATGGTACTGTTCCATTTCAAAACCATGCACCCATTTCTAAAAGTCGGACGGCGCTGTTTCGGCATTTTGGACAGATGTTGCACCCTACGGATATCGATTCTTCGGACGGCCATAACAGTTGGCTCGTTTAGGGTTACGGGAGCCATAACCAGTCAAAACGAAGTTCTCGATGAGTTCTAAGGCTTTGACCGCTTTCAGCCATCAATGGATTGTTTCATACCCAAAAAAGGCTATCCGAACCTCAATCTAGGCTCTGAAGTTTTTTTGCCTTCTTTTTTTACGTCAAGTGAATTTTTACGTTAAAACTGGATCACCGTGGCTGCTCTTCGATTTACCATCCCTAGAGAGTGGTGCACCAAGGTACTGTTGCATTTCAAATCCATGCACCCAATTCTAAAAGTCGCATGGCGCTGTTTCGGTACTTTGGACGGATGTTGCACCTTGCAGCGCAGATGTTGCACCGTACAGATATCGATTCTTCGGACTGCCATAACTGTTGGCTCGTTTAGAGTTACGGGAGCCATAACCAGTCAAAACAAAGCTCTCGGTGAGTTCTACGGCTTTGAGAACTTTCAGCCGTCAAAGGATTGTTTCATACCCAAAAAAGGCTATCCGTACCACAATCGGGGCTCTGAAGTTTTTTAGCCTTCTTTTTTTATGTCAAATGAATTTTTACGTTTAAACGGGATCACCGTGGCTGGTCTTCGATTTACCATCCTTGGAGAGTGGTGGACCATGGTACTGTTCCATTTCAAATTCATGCACCCATTTCTAAAAGTCGCACGTCGCTGTTTCGGCATTTTGGACGGATGTTGCACCTTGCACTGCAGATGTTGCACCCTACGGATATCGATTCTTCAGACGGCCATAACTATTGGCTCGTTTTGAGTTACGGGAGCCATAACCAGTCAAAAAGAAGCTCTCGGTGAGTTCTACGGCTTTGACCACTTTCAGTCGTCAATGGATTGTTTCATACCCAAAAAAGGCTATCCGAACCTCAATCGGGGCTCCAAAGTTTTTTTGCCTTCTTTTTTTCGTCAAGTGAATTTTTACTTTAAAACGGGATCACCGTGGCTGGTTTTCGATTTACCATCCCTGGAGAGTGGTGCACCATGGTATTGTTCCATTTCAAATCCATGCACACATTTCTATAATTCGCACGGCGCTTTTTCGGCATTTTGGACGGATGTTGCACCTTGCACCGCAGAAGTTACACCCTGTGGATATCGATTCTTCGGACGGCCATAACTGTTGGCTCGTTTAGGGTTACGGGAGCCATAACCAGTCAAAACGAAGCTCTTTGTGAGTTCTACGGCATTGGCCACTTTCAGCCGTCAATGGATTGTTTCATACCCTAAAAAGGCTATCTGAACCTCAATCGGGGCTCTGAAGTTTTTTAGCCTTCTTTTTTTACGTTAAATGAATTTTTACGTTAAAACGGGATCACCGTGGCTGGTCTTCGATTTACCATCCCTTGAAAGTGGTGCACCATGGTACTGTTCCATTTCAAAACCATGCACCCATTTCTAAAAGTCTCACAACGCTGTTTCGGCATTTTGGACAGATGTTGCACCTTGCTCCGCAGATGTTGCACCCTGCGGATATCGATTTCGGACGGCCATAACTGTTGGCTCGTTTAGAGTTACGGGAGCCATAACCAGTCAAAAAGAAGCTCTCGGCGAGTTCTAAGGATTTTACTGCTTTCAGCCGTCAATGGATTGTTTCATACCCAAAAAAGGCTATCTGAACCTCAATCGGGGCTCTGAAGTTTTTTAGCCTTCTTTTTTACGTCAAGTGAATTTTTACATTAAAACGGGATCACCGTGGCTGGTCTTTAATTTACCATCCCTGGAGAGTGGTGCACCGTAGTACTGTTCCTTTTCAAATCCATGCACATATTTCTAAAAGACGCACGGCGTGGTTTTGGCACTTTGGACGGATGTTGCAACTTGCACCGCAGATGTTGCACCATACGGATATCGATTCTTCGGACGGCCATAACTGTTGGCTCGTTTAGGGTTACGGGAGCCATAACCAGTCAAAACGAAGCTCTCGGTGAGTTCTATGGTTTTGACATCTTTCAGCCGTCAATGGATTGTTTCATACCCAAAAAAGGCTATCCGAACCTCAATCGGGGCTCTGAATTTGTTTAGCCTTCTTTTTTTACGTCAAGTGAATTTTTACGTTAAAACGGGATCACCGTGGCTGGTCTTCGATTTACCATCCCTTGAGTGTGGTGCACCATGGTACTGTTCCATTTCAAAACCATGCACCCATTTCTAAAATTCGCACGGCGCTGTTTCGGCATTTTGGACGGATGTTGCACCTTGCACCGCAGATGTTGCACCCTGCGGATATCGATTCTTCGGACGGCCATTACTGTTGGCTCGTTTAGAGTTACGGGAGCCATAACCAGTCAAAATGAAGCTCTCTATGAGTTCTACGGTTTTGACCACTTTCAGCCGTCAATGGATTGTTTCATACCCAAAGCAGGCTATCCGAACCTCAATCGGGGCTCTGAAGTTTTTTAGCCTTCTTTTTTTACGTTAAGTGAATTTTTACGTTAAAACAGGATCACCGTGGCTGGTCTTCGATTTACCATCCTTGGAAAGTGGTGCACCATGGTACTGTTCCATTTTAAATCCATGCATCCATTTCTAAAAGTCGCACGGCGCTGTTTCGGCATTTTGGACGGATGTTGCACCTTGCACCGCAGATGTTGCACCCTGCGGATATCGATTCTTCGGACGGCCATTACTGTTGGCTCGTTTAGAGTTACGGGAGCCATAACCAGTCAAAACGAAGCTCTCTATGAGTTCTACGGTTTTGACCACTTTCAGCCATCAATGGATTGTTTCATACCCAAAGCAGGCTCTCCGAACCTCAATCGGGGCTCTGATGTTTTTTAGCCTTCTTTTTTTACGTCAAGTGAATTTTTACTTTAAAATGGGATCACCGTGGCTGGTGTTCGATTTACCATCCCTGGAGAGTGGTGCACCATGGCACTGTTCTATTTCAAATCCATGCACCCATTTCTAAAAGTCGCACGGCGCTGTTTCGGCATTTTGGATGTTGGTTGCACCTTGCACCGCAGATGTTGCACCATACGGATATCGATTCTTCGGACGGCCATAACTATTGGCTCGTTTAGTGTTACGGGAGTCATAACCAGTCAAAACGAAGCTCTCGGTGAGTTCTACGGTTTTGACCGCTTTCAGCCGTCAATGGATTGTTTCATACCCAAAAAAGGCTATCTGAACCTCAATCGGGGCTCTAAAGTTTTTTAGCCTTCTTTTTTTACATCAAGTGAATTTTTACGTTAAAACGGGATTACCGTGGCTGGTCTTCGACTTACCATCCCTGGAGAGTGGTGCACCATGGTACTGTTATATGTCAAATCAATGCACCCATTTCTAAAATTCGCATGGCGCTGTTACGGCATTTTGGACGGATGTTGCACCATGCACCGCAGATGTTGCACCCTGCGGATATCGATTCTTCGGACGGCCATAACTGTTGGCTCGTTTAGGGTTACGGGAGCCATAACCAGTCAAAACGAAGCTCTCGGTGAGTTCTATGGTTTTGACAGCTTTCAGCCGTCAATGGATTGTTTCATACCCAAAAAAGGCTATCTGAACCTCAATCGGGGCTCTGAAGTTGTTTAGCCTTCTTTTTTTACGTCGAGTGAATATTTACGTTAAAACGGGATCATCTTGCCTGGTCTTCGATTTACCATCCCTCGAGAGTGGTGCACCATGGTACTGTTCCATTTCAAAACCATGCACCCATTTCTAAAATTCGCACGGCGATGTTTCGGAATTTTGGACGGATGTTGCACCTTGCACCGCAGAAGTTACACCCTACGGATATCGATTCTTCGGATGGCCATAACTGTTCGCTCGTTTAGGGTTACGGGAAACATAACCAGTCAAAACGAAGCTCTCTGTGAGTTCTACGGCATTGGCCGCTTTCAGCCGTCAATGGATTGTTTCATACCCAAAAAAGTCTATCCGCACCTCAATCGGGGCTCTGAAGATTTTTAGCCTTCTTTTTTTACGTTAAGTGAATTTTTACGTTAAAACAGGATCACCGTGGCTGGTCTTCGATTTACCATCCTTGGAGAGTGGTGCACCATGGTACTGTTCCATTTCAAATCCATGCATCCATTTCTAAAAGTCGCACGGCGCTGTTTCGGCATTTTGGACGGATGTTGCACCTTGCACCGCAGATGTTGCACCCTGCAGATATCGATTCTTCAGACGGCCATGCTGTTGGCTCGTTTAGAGTTACGGGAGCCATAACCAGTCAAAACGAAGCTCTTGGTGAGTTCTACAATTTTGACAGCTTTCAGCCGTCAATGGAAAGTTTCATACCCAAAAAAGGCTATCCGAACCTCAATCGGAGCTTTGAAGTTTTTTAGCCTTCTTTTTTTCGTCAAGTGAATTTTTACTTTAAAACGGGATCACCATGGCTGGTCTTCGATTTACCATCCCTAGAGAGTGGTGCACCATGGCACTGTTCTATTTCAAATCCATGCACCCATTTCTAAAAGTCGCACGGTGCTGTTTCGGCATTTTGGACGTTGGTTGCACCTTGCACCGTAGATGTTGCACCATACGGATATCGATTCTTCGGACGGCCATAACTGTTGGCTCGTTTAGGGTTACGGGAGCCATAACCAGTCAAAATGAAGCTCTCGGTGAGTTCTACGGTTTTGACCGCTTTCAGCCATCAATGGATTGTTTCATACCCAAAAAAGGCTATCTGAACCACAATCGGGGCTTTGAAGTTTTTTAGCCTTCTTTTTTTCGTCAATTGAATTTTTATGTTAAAACGGGATCACCGTGGCTAGTCTTCGATTTACCATCCCTGGAGAGTGGTGCACCATGGTACTGTTCCATTTCAAATCCATGCACCCATTTCTAAAAGTTGCACGGCACTGTTTCGGCATTTCGGACGGATGTTGCACCTTGCACCGCAGATGTTGCACCCTGCAGATATCGATTCTTCGGACGGCCATAACTGTTGGCTCGTTTAGAGTTACGGGAGCCATAACCAATCAAAACGAAGCTCTTGGTGAGTTCTAAGGCTTTGACCGCTTTCAGCCGTCAATGGATTGTTTCATACCCAAAAAAGGCTATCTGATCCTCAATCGGGGCTCTGAAGTTTTTTAGCCTTCTTTTTTTACGTCAAGTGAATTTTTACGTTAAAACGGGATCACCGTGGCTGGTCTTCGATTTACCATCCCTGGAGAGTGGTGCACCATGATACTGTTCCATTTCAAATCCATGCACCCATTTCTAAAAGTCGCATGGCTCTGTTTCGGCATTTTGGACGGATGTTGCACCTTGCACCGCAGATGTTGCACCGCACGGAATCGATTCTTCGGACGGCCATAACTGTTGGCTCGTTTAGGGTTACGGGAGCCATAACCAGTCAAAACGAAGCCCTCGGTGAGTTCACCGGTTTTGACAGCTTTTACCCGTCAATGGATTGTTTCATACCCAAAAAAGGCTATCCGAACCTCAATCGGGCATCTGAAGTTTTTTAGCCTTCTTTTTTTCGTCAAGTGAATTTTTACGTTAAAACAGGATCACCGTGGCTGGTCTTCGATTTACCATCCCTGGAGAGTGGTGCACCATGGTACTGTTCCATTTCAAATCCATGCACCCATTTTTAAAGTCGCACGACGTTGTTTCGGCATTTCGGATGGATGTTGCACCTTGCACCGCAGATGTAGCACCGTACGAATATCGATTCTTCGGACGGCCATAACAGTTGGATCGTTTAGGGTTATGGGAGCCATAACCAGTCAAAACGAAGCTCTCGGTGAGTTTTACGGCTTTGACCGCTGTCAGCCGTCAATGGATTATTTCATACCCAAAACAGGCTATCCGAACCTCAATCGGGGTTTTGGACGGATGTTGGTGCCCCATGGTACTGTTCCATTTCAAATCCATGCACCCATTTCTAAAAGTCGCACGGCGCTGTTTCGGCATTTTGGACGGATGTTGCACCTTGCACCGCAGATGTTGCACCCTGCGGATATCGATTCTTTGGACGGCCATACTGTTGGCTCGTTTAGGGTTACGGGAGCCATAACCAGTCAAAACGAACTCTCGGTGAGTTCACTGGTTTTGACAGCTTTAAGCCGTCAATGGATTGTTTCATACCCAAAAAAGGCTATCCGAACCTCAATCGGGGCTCTAAAGTTTTTTATCCTTCTTTTATTACGTCAAGTGAATTTTTACTTTAAAACGGGATCACTTTGGCTGGTCTTCGATTTACCATCCATGGAGAGTGGTGCACCATGGTACGGTTCCATTTTAAATGTATGCACCCATTTCTAAAAGTGGCACGGCGCTGTTTCGGCACTTTGGACGGATGTTGCACCTTGCACCGCAGATGTTGCACCGTACAAATATCGATTCTTCGAACGGCCATAACAGTTGGCTCGTTTAGGGTTACGGGAGCCATAACCAGTCAAAACGAAGCTCTCGGTGAGTTCTACGGTTGTGATAGCTTTCAACCGTCAATGGATTGTTTCATACCCAAAAATGGCTATCCGAACCTCAATCGGGGCTCTGATGTTTTTTAGCCTTCTTTTTTTACGTCAAGTGAATTTTTACGTTAAAACGTGATCACCGTGGCTGGTCTTCGATTTACCGTCCCTGGAGAGTGGTGCACCATGGTACTGTTCCATTTCAAAATCATGCACCCATTTCTAAAAGTCGCACGGTGCTGTTTCGGCATTTTGGACGGATGCTGCACCTTGTACCGCAGATGTTGCACCCTGCGGATATCGATTCTTCGGACGGCCATAACTGTTGACTCGTTTAGAGTTAAGGGAGCCATAACCAGTCAAAACGAAGCTCTCGGTGAGTTCTAAGGCTTTGACCACTTTCAGCCGTCAATGGATTGTTTCATACCCAAAAAAGGCTATATGATCCTCAATCGGGGCTCTGAAGGTTTTTAGCCTTCTTTTTTTACGTCAAGTGAATTTTTACATTAAAACGGGATCACCATGGCTGGTCTTCGATTTATCGTCCCTCAGGATTGGTGCACCATGGTACTGTTCCATTTCAAATCCATGCACCCATTTCTAAAAGTCGCACGGCGCTGTTTCGGCATTTTGGATGGATGTTGCACCTTGCACCGCAGATGTTGCACCATACGGATATCGATTTTTCGGACGGCCATAACTGTTGGCTCGTTTAGGGTTAAGGGAGCTATAACCAGTCAAAACGAAGCACTCGGTGAGTTCTACGGTTTTGACATCTTTCAGCCGTCAATGGATTGTTTCATCCCCAAAAAAGGCTATCCGAACCTCAATCGGCGCTTTGAAGTTTTTTAGCCTTCTTTTTTTCGTCAAGTGAATTTTTACTTTAAAACGGGATCACCGTGGCTGGTCTTCGATTTACCATCCCTGGAGAGTTGTGCACCATGGTACTATTCCATTTCAAATCCATGCACCCATTTCTAAATGTCGCACGACGCTGTTTCGGCATTTTGGACGGATGTTGCACCTTGCACCGCAGATGTTGCAGCGGATATCGATTCTTCGGACGACCATAACTGTTGGCTCCTTTAGAGTTACGAGAGCCATAACCAGTCAAAACGAAGCTCTCGTTGAGTTCTACGGCTTTGACCGCTTTCAGCCTTCAATGGATTGTTTCATACCCAAAAAAGGCTATCTGGACCTCTATCGGGGCTCTGAAGTTTTTTAGCCTTCTTTTTTTACATCAAGTGAATTTTTACTTTAAAATAGGATCACCGTGGCTGGTTTTCGATTTACCATCCCTCGAGATTGGTGCACCAAGGTACTGTTCCATTTCAAATCCATGCACCCATTTCTCAAAGTCGCACGGCGCTGTTTCGACATTTTGGACGGATGTTGCACCTTGCACCGCAGATGTTGAACCCTGCGGATATCGATTCTTCGGACGGCCATAACAGTTGGCTCGTTTAGAATTACGGGAGCCATAACTAGTCAAAAAGAAGCTCTCGGTGAGTTCTACGGCTTTGACCGCTTTCAGCCATCAATGAATTGTTTCATACCCAAAAAAGTCTATCCACACCTCAATTGCGGCTCTGATGTTTTTTAGCCTTCTTTTTTTCGTCAAGTAAATTTTTACGTTAAAACGGGATCACCGTGGCTGGTCTTCGATTTACCATCCCTCGAGAGTGGTGCACCATGGTACTATTCCATTTCAAATCCATGCACCCATTTCTAAAAGTCGCACGACGCTGTTTCGGCATTTTGGACGGATGTTGCACCTTGCACCGCAGATGTTGCAGCGGATATCGATTCTTCGGACGACCATAACTGTTGGCTCCTTTAGAGTTACGAGAGCCATAACCAGTCAAAACGAAGCTCTCGTTGAGTTCTACGGATTTGAGCGCTTTCAGCCTGAAATGGATTGTTTCATACCCAAAAAAGGCTATCTGAACCTCTATCGGGGCTCTGAAGTTTTTTAGCCTTCTTTTTTTACATCAAGTGAATTTTTACTTTAAAATAGGATCACCGTGGCTGGTTTTCGATTTACCATCCCTCGAGATTGGTGCACCAAGGTACTGTTCCATTTCAAATCCATGCACCCATTTCTCAAAGTCGCACGGCGCTGTTTCGACATTTTGGACGGATGTTGCAGCTTGCACCGTAGATGTTGAACCCTGTGGATATCGATTCTTCGGACGGCCATAACAGTTGGCTCGTTTAGAATTACGGGAGCCATAACTAGTCAAAAAGAAGCTCTCGGTGAGTTCTACGGCTTTGACCGCTTTCAGCCATCAATGAATTGTTTCATACCCAAAAAAGTCTATCCACACCTCAATTGCAGCTCTAATGTTTTTTAGCCTTCTTTTTTCGTCAAGTAAATTTTTACGTTAAAACGGGATCACCGTGGCTGGTCTTCGATTTACCATCCCTCGAGAGTGGTGCACCAAGGTACTATTCCATTTCAAATCCATGCACCCATTTCTAAAAGTCGCACGGCGCTGTTTCGGCATTTTGGACGGATGTTGCACCTTGCACCGCAGAGGTTGCACCCTGCGGATATCGATTCTTCGGACGGCCATAACTGTTGGCTCGTTTAGAGTTACAGGAGCCATGACCAGTCAAAACGAAGCTCTCGTTGAGTTCTACGGCCTTGACCGCTTTCAGCCGTCAATGGATTGTTTCATACCCAAAAAGGCTATCCGAACCTCAATCGGGGCTCTGAAGTTTTTTAGCCTTCTTTTTTTACGTCAAGTGAATTTTTACTTTAAAACGGGATCACCATGGCTGGTCTTCGATTTACCATCCTTGGAGAGTGGTGCACCATGGTACTGTTCCATTTCAAATCCATGCACCCGTTTCTAAAAGTCACACGACGCAGTTTCAGCATTTTGGATGAATGTTGCACTTTGCACTGCAGATGTTGCACCGTACGGATATCGATTCTTCGGACGGCCATAACTATTGGCTCGTTTAGGGTTACGGGTGCCATAACCATTCAAAATGAAGCTCTTGGTGAGTTCATCGGTTTTGACGGCTTTCAGCCGTCAATGGATTGTTTCATACCCAAAAAAGGCTACCCGAACCTTAATCGGGGCTCTGAAGTTTTTTATCCTTTTTTTTTACGTCAAGTGAATATTTACGTTAAAACGGGATCACCATGGCTGGTCTTCGATTTACCATCCCTGGAGAGTGGTGCACCATGGTACGGTTCCATTTCAAATCCATGCACCCAGTTCTAAAAGTCGCACGGTGTTGTTTTGGCACTTTGGACGGATGTTGCACCTTGCACCGCAGATGTTGCACCGTAAGGATATCGATTCTTCGGACGGCCATAACAGTTGGCTCGTTTAGGGTTAAGGGAGCCATAACCAGTCAAACGAAGCTCTTGGTGAGTTCTACGGCTTTGTCCGTTTTCAGCCGTCAATGGATTGTTTCATATCCAAAATAGGCTATCCGAACCTCAATCGGGGCTCTGAAGTTTTTTAGCCTTCTTTTTTTCGTCAAGTGAATTTTTACGTTAAAACGGGATCACCGTGGCTGGTCTTCGATTTACCATCCCTAGAGAGTGGTGCACCATGGTACGGTTCCATTTCAAATCCATGCAACTATTTCTAAAAGTCGCACGGTGCTATTTCGGAACTTTGGACGGATGTTGCACCTTGCACCGCAGATGTTGCACCGTACAGATATCGATTCTTCGGACGGCCATAACAGTTGGCTCGTTTAGGGTTACGAGAGCCATAACCAGTCAAAATGAAGCTCTCGGTGAGTTCTACGGTTTTGACAGCTTTCAGCCGTCAATGGATTGTTTCATAACCAAAAATGGCTATCCGAACCTCAATCGGGGCTCTGAAGTTTTTTAGCCTTCTTTTTTTACGTCAAGTGAATTTTTACGTTAAAACGTGATCACCGTGGCTGGTCTTCGATTTACCATCCCTCAAGAGTGGTGCACCATGGTACTGTTCCATTTCAAAACCATGCACCCATTTCTAAAGATCGCACGGTGCTGTTTCCGCATTTTAGACGGATGTTGCACCTTGCATCGCAGATGTTGCACTGTGTGGATATCGATTCTTCGGACGGCCATAACTGTTGGCTCGTTTAGAGTTAAGGGAGCCATAACTAGTCAAAACGAAGCTCTCGGTGAGTTCTAAGGCTTTGACCGCTTTCAGCCGTCAATGGATTGTTTCATACCCAAAAAACGCTATCTCATCCTAATTCGGGGCTCTGAAGTTTTTTAGCCATCTTTTTTTACGTCAAGTGAATTTTTACGTTAAAACGGGATCACCATGGCTGGTCTTCGATTTACCATCCCTCGAGATTAGTGCACCATGGTACTGTTCCATTTCAAATCCGTGCACCCATTTCTAAAAGTCGCACTGCGCTGTTTCGGCATTTTGGACGGATGTTGCACCTTGCACCGCAGATGTTGCACCGTACGGATATCGATTCTTTGGACGGCCATAACTGTTGGCTCGTTTAGGGTTAAGGGAGCCATAACCAGTCAAAACAAAGCTCTCGGTGAGTTCTATGGTTTTGACAGCTTTCAGCCGTCAATGGATTGTTTCATACCCAAAATAGGCTATCCGAACCTCAATCGGGGCTTTTAAGTTTTTTAGCCTTCTTTTTTTCGTCAAATGAATTTTTACTTTAAAACGGGATCACCGTGGCTGGTCTTCGATTTACCATCCCTGGAGAGTTGTGCACCATGGTACTGTTCCATTTCAAATCCATGCACCCATTTCTGAAAGTCGCACGGTGCTGTTTCGGCATTTTGGACGGATGTTGCACCTTGCACCGCAGATGTTGTAGCGGATATCGATTCTTCGGACGGCCATAACTGTTGGCTCCTTTAGAGTTACGGAAGCCATAACCAGTCAAAACGAAGCTCTCGTTGAGTTCTACGGCTTTGACCGCTTTCAGCCTTCAATGGATTGTTTCATACCCAAAAAAGACTATCTGAACCTCTATCGGGGCTTTGAAGTTTTTTAGCCTTTTTTTTTTACGTCAAGTGAATTTTTACGTTAAAATGGGATCACCGTGGCTGGTTTTCGATTTACCATCCCTCGAGATTGGTGCACCAAGGTACTGTTCCATTTCAAATCCATGCACCCATTTCTAAAAGTCGCACGGCGCTGTTTCGACATTTTGGACTGATGTTGCACTTTGCTCCGCAGATGTTGCACCCTGCGGATATCGATTCTTCGGACGGCCATAACAGTTGGCTCGTTTAGAGTTACGGGAGCCATAACTAGTCAAAATGAAGCTCTCAATGAGTTCTACGGCTTTGACCACTTTCAGCCATCAATGGATTGTTTCATACCCAAAAAAGTCTATCCACACCTCAATCGCGGCTCTGATGTTTTTTAGCCTTCTTTTTTTCATCAAGTAATTTTTTACGTTAAAACGGGATCACCGTGGCTGGTCTTCGATTTACCATCCCTCGAGAGTGGTGCACCATGGTACTGTTCCATTTTAAATCCATGCACCCATTTCTAAAAGTCGCACGGCGCTGTTTCGGCATTTTGGACGGATGTTGCACCTTGCACATAAGAGGTTGCACCCTGCGGATATCGATTCTTCGGACGGCCATAGCTGTTGGCTCGTTTAGAGTTACGGGAGCCATGACCAGTCAAAATGAAGCTCTCGTTGAGTTCTACGGCCTTGACCGCTTTCAGCCTTCAATGGATTATTTCATACCCAAAAAGGCTATCCGAACCTCAGACGGGGCTCTGAAGTTTTTTAGCCTTCTTTTTTTACGTCAAGTGAATTTTTACTTTAAAACGGGATCACCATGGCAGGTCTTCGATTTACCATCCTTGGAGAGTGGTGCACCATGGTACTGTTTCATTTCAAATCCATGCACCCATTTCTAAAAGTCACACGACGCTGTTTCGACATTTTGGATGAATGTTGCACCTTGCACTACAGATGTTGCACCGTACGGATATCGATTCTTCGGACGGCCATAACTGTTGGCTCGTTTAGGGTTACGGGTTCCATAACCATTCAAAATGAAGCTCTTGGTGAGTTCATCGGTTTTGATGGCTTTCAGCCGTCAATGGATTGTTTCATACCCAAAAAAGGCTACCCGAACCGCAATCGGGGCTCTGAAGTTTTTTATCCTTCTTTTTTTACGTCAAGTGAATATTTACGTTAAAACGGGATCACCGTGGCTGGTCTTCGATTTACCATCCCTGGAGAGTGGTGCACCATGGTACGGTTCCATTTCAAATCCATGCACCCATTTCTGAAAGTCACATGGTGCTGTTTCGGAACTTTGGACGGATGTTGCACCTTGCACCGCAGATGTTGCACCGTACAGATATCGATTCTTCGGACGGCCATAACAGTTGGCTCGTTTAGGGTTACGGGAGCCATAACCAGTCAAAACGAAGCTCTCGGTGAGTTCTACGGTTTTCACAGCTTTCAGCCGTCAATGGATTGTTTCATAACCAAAAATGGCTATCCGAACCTCAATCGGGGCTCTGAAGTTTTTTAGCCTTCTTTTTTACGTCAAGTGAATTTTTACGTTAAAACGTGATCACCGTGGCTGGTCTTCGATTTACCTTCCCTCGAGAGTGGTGCACCATGGTACTGTTCCATTTCAAAACCATGCACCCATTTCTAAAAGTCGCACGGTGCTGTTTCCGCATTTTGGACGGATGTTGCACCTTGCACCGTAGATGTTGCACCCTGTGGATATCGATTCTTCGGACGGCCATAACTGTTGGCTCGTTTAGAGTTAAGGAAGCCATAACTAGTCAAAACGAAGCTCTCGGTGAGTTCTAAGGCTTTGACCGCTTTCAGCCGTCAATGGATTGTTTCATACCCAAAAAAGGCTATCTCATCCTCAATCGGGGCTCTGAAGTTTTTTAGCCTTCTTTTTTTACGTCAAGTGAATTTTTACGTTAAAACGGGATCACCATGGCTGGTCTTCGATTTACCATCCCTCGAGATTAGTGCACCATGGTACTATTCCATTTCAAATCCATGCACCCATTTCTAAAAGTCGCACTGCGCTGTTTCGGCATTTTGGACGGATGTTGCACCTTGCACCGCAGATGTTGCATCTTACGGATATCGATTCTTCAGACGGCCATAACTGTTGGCTCGTTTAGGGTTAAGAGAACCATAACCAGTCAAAACGAAGCTCTCGGTGAGTTCTACGGTTTTGACAGCTTTCAGCCGTCAATGGATTGTTTCATACCCAAAAAAGGCTATCCGAACCTCAATCGGGGCTTTGAAGTTTTTTAGCCTTCTTTTTTTTGTCAAGTGAATTTTTACTTTAAAACGGGATCACCGTGGCTGGTCTTCGATTTACCATCCCTGGAGAGTTGTGCACCATGGTACTGTTCCATTTCAAATCCATGCACCCATTTCTAAAAGTCGCACGGCGCTGTTTCGGCATTTTGGACGGATGTTGCACCTTGCACCGCAGATGTTGCACCCTACGAATATCAATTCTTCGGACGGCCATAACTGTTGGCTCGTTTAGAGTTACGGTATCAATAACCAGTCAAAACGAAGCTCTCGGTGAGTTCTACGGTGTTTACCGCTTTCAGCCGTCAATGGATTGTTTCATACCCAAAAAAGGCTATCCGAACCTCAATCGGGGCTCGAAAGTTTTTTAGCCTTCTTTTTTTACGTTAAGTGAATTTTTACGTTAAAACGGGATCACCGTGGATGGTCTTCGATTTACCATCCCTCGAGAGTGGTGCACCATGGTACTGTTCCATTTCAAAACCATGCACCCATTTCTAAAAGTCGCACAGCGCTGTTTCGGCATTTTGGACGGATATTGCACCTTGCACCGTAGATGTTGCACCGTACGGATATAGATTCTACGGACGGCCATAACTGTTGGCTCGTTAAGGGTTACGGGAGCCATAACTAGTCAAAACGAAGCTCTCGGTGAGTTCACCGGTTTTGACATCTTTCAGCCGTCAATGGATTGTTTCATACCCAAAAAAGGCTATCCGAACCTCAATCGGGGCTCTGAAGTTTTTTATCCTACTTTTTTTACGTCAAGTAAATTTTTACTTTAAAACGGGATCATCGTGCCTGGTCTTCGATTTACCATCCATGGAGAATGTTGCACCATGGTACGGTTCCATTTAAAATCCATGCACCCATTTCTAAAAGTCGCACGGCGCTGTTTCGGCACTTTGGACGGATGTTGCACCTTGCACCGCAGATGTTGCACCGTATGGATATCGATTCTTCGGACGGCCATAACAGTTGGCTCGTTTAGGTTTATGGGAGCCATAACTAGTCAAAACGAAGCTCTCGGTGAGTTCTACGTTTTTGACAGCTTTCAGCCGTCAATGGATTGTTTCATACCCAAAAAAGGCTATCCGAACCTCAATCGAGGCTTTGAAGTTTTTTATCCTTCTTTTTTTACGTCAAGTGAATTTTTACGTTAAAACGGGATCACCGTGGCTGGTCTTCGATTTACCATCCCTGGAGAGTGGTGCACCATGGCATTGTTCCATTTCAAAACCATGCACCCATTTCTAAAAGTCGCACGGCGCTGTTTCGGCATTTTGGATGGATGTTGCACCTTGCACCGCAGATGTTGCACCATGCGGATATCGATTCTTCGGACAGCCATAACTGTTGGCTCGTTTAGAGTTATGGGAGCCATAACCAATCAAAACGAAGCTCTCGGTGAGTTCTAAGACTTTGAACGCTTTCAACCGTCAATGGATTGTTTCATAACCAAAAAAGGCTATCTGATCCTCAATCGGGACTTTGATGTTTTTTATCCTTCTTTTTTTACGTCAAGTGAATTTTTACGTTAAAACGGGATCACCGTGGCTGGTCTTCGATTTACCATCCCTCGAGATTGGTGCACCATGGTACTGTTCCATTTCAAATCCATGCACCCATTTCTAAAAGTCGCACGACGCTGTTTCTGGACTTTGGACGGATGTTGCACCTTGCACCGCAGATGTTGCACCGTACGGATATCGATTTTTCGGATGACCATAACTATTGGCTCGTTTAGGGTTATGGGAGCCATAACCAGTCAAAACGAAGCTCTCGGTGAGTTCTACAGTTTTGACAGCTTTCAGCCGTCAATAGATTGTTTCATACCCAAAAAAGGCTATCCGAACCTCAATCGGGGCTTTGAAGTTTTTTAGCCTTCTTTTTTTCGTCAAGTGAATTTTTACGTTAAAACGGGATCACTGTGGCTGGTCTTCGATTTTCCATCCCTCGAGAGTGGTACACCACGGTACTGTTCCATTTCAAATCCATGCACTCATTTCTAAAATTCGCACGGCGCCGTTTCGGCATTTTGGACGGATGTTGCACCTTGCACAGCAGATGTTGCACCCTGCGGATATCGATTCTTCGGACGGCCATAACTGTTGGCTCGTTTAGAGTTACGGGAGCCATAACCAGTCAAAACGAAGCTCTCGGTGAGTTCTACGGCTTTGACCGCTTTCAGCCATCAATGGATTGTTTCATACCCAAAAAAGGCTATTTGAACCTCAATCGGGGCTCTGAAGTTTTTTTAGCCTTCTTTTTTTACGTCAAGTGAATTTTTACTTTAAAACGGGATCACCGTGGCTGGTCTTCGATTTACCATCCCTGGAGAGTGTTGCACCAAGGTACTGTTCCATTTCAAATCCATGCACCCATTTCTAAAAGTCGCACGGCGCTGTTTCGGCATTTTGGACGGATGTTGCACCTTGCACCGCAGATGTTGCACCGTACGGATATCGATTCTTCGGACGGCCATAACTGTTGGCTCATTTAGGGTTACGGGAGCCATAACCAGTCAAAACGAAGCTCTCGATGAGTTCACCGGTTTTGACTGCTTTCAGCCGTCAATGGATTGTTTCATACCCAAAAAAGGCTACCTGAACCTCAATCGGGGCTCTGAAGTTTTTTATCCTTCTTTTTTTACGTCAAGTGAATATTTACGTTAAAACGGGATCACCGTGGCTGGTCTTCGATTTACCATCCCTGGAGAGTGGTGCACCATGGTACGGTTCCATTTCAAATCCGTGAACCCAGTTCTAAAAGTCGCACGGTGCTGTTTCGGCACTTTGGACGGATGTTGCACCTTGCACCGCAGATGTTGCACCGTAAGGATATCGATTCTTCGAACGGCCATAACAGTTGCCTCGTTCAGGGTTACGGGAGCCATAACCAGGCAAACGAAGCTCTCGGTGAGTTCTACGGCTTTGACCGTTTTCAACCGTCAATGGATTGTTTCATATCCAAAACAGGCTATCCGAACCTCAATCGGGGCTCTGAAGTTTTTTAGCCTTCTTTTTTTCGTCAAGTGAATTTTTACGTTAAAACGGGATCACCGTGGCTGGTCTTCGATTTACCATCCCTGGAGAGTGGTGCACCATGGTACGGTTCCATTTCAAATCCATGCACCCATTTCTAAAAGTCGCACGGTGCTGTTTCGGAACTTTGGACGGATGTTGCACCTTGCACCGCAGATGTTGCACCGTACAGATATCGATTCTTCGGACGGCCATAACAGTTGGCTCGTTTAGGGTTACGGGAGCCATAACCAGTCAAAACGAAGCTCTCGATGAGTTCTACGGCTTTGACCGCTTTCAGCCGTCAATGGATTGTTTCATACTCAAAAAATGCTATCTGAACCTCAATCGGGGCTCTGAAGTTTTTTAGCCATCTTTTTTTACGTCAAGTGAATTTTTACTTTAAAATGGGATCACCGTGGCTGGTCTTCGATTTACCATCCCTCGAGATTGGTGCACCATGGTACTGTTCCATTTCAAATCCATGCACCCATTTCTAATAGTCGCACGGCACTGTTTCTGGACTTTGGACGGATGTTGCACCTTGCACCGCAGATGTTGCACCGTACGGATATCGATTCTTCGGATGGCCATAACTGTTGGCTCGTTTAGGGTTACGGGAGCCATAACCAGTCAAAACGAAGCTCTCGGTGAGTTCTACGGTTTTGACAGCTTTCACCCGTCAATGGATTGTTTCATACCCAAAAAAGGCTATCTGAACCTCAATTGGGGCTCTGAAGTTTTTTAGCCTTCTTTTTTTCGTCAAGTGAATGATTACCTTAAAATGGGATCACCGTGGCTGGTCTTCGATTTACCATCCCACGAGAGTGGTGCACAATGGTACTGTTCCATTTAAAATCCATGAACCCATTTCTAAAAGTCGTACGGCGTTGTTTTGGCATTTTGGACGGATGTTGCACCATGCACCGCAGATGTTGCACCCTGCGGATATCGATTCTTCGGACGGCCATAACTGTTGGCTCGTTTAGAGTTACGGGATCCATAACCAGTCAAAACGAAGCTCTCGGTGAGTTCTACGGCTTTGACCGCTTTCAGCCGTCAATGGATTGATTCATACCCAAAAAAGTCTATCTGAACCTCAATCGGGGCTCTGAAGTTTTTTAGCCTCCTTTTTTTACGTAAAGTGAATTTTAATGTTAAAATGGGATCACCGTGGCTGGTCTTCGATTTACCATCCCTCGAGATTGGTGCACCATGGTACTGTTCCATTTCAAATCCATGCACCCATTTCTAATAGTCGCACGGCACTGTTTCGGCACTTTGGACGGATGTTGCACCTTGCACCGCAGATGTTGCACCGTACGGATATCGATTATTCGAACGGCCATAACTGTTGGCTCGTTTAGGGTTACGGGAGCCATAACCAGTCAAAACGAAGCTCTCGGTGAGTTCTACAGTTTTGACTGCTTTCAGCCGTCAATGGATTGTTTCATACCCAAAAAAGGCTATACGAACCTCAATCGGGGCTCTGAAGATTTTTAGCCCTCTTTTTTTCGTCAAGTGAATTTTTACGTTAAAACGAGATCACCGTGGCTGGTCTTCGATTTACCATCCTTGGAGAGTGGTGCACCATGGTACTATTCCATTTCAAATCCATGCAACTTTTTCTCAAAGTCGCACGGCGCTGTTTCGGCATTTTGGACGGATGTTGCACCTTGCACCGCAGATGTTGCACCCTGCGGATATCGATTCTTCGGACGGCCATAAATGTGGCTCGTTTTGAGTTACGGAAGCCATAACTAGTCAAAACTAAGCTCTCGGTGAGTTCTACGGCTTCGACCACTTTCAGCCGTCAATGGATTGTTTCATACCTAAAACAGTCTATCCGAACCTCAATCGGGGCTCTAAAGTTTTTTATCCTTCTTTTTTTACATCAAGTGAATTTTTACTTTAAAACGGGATCACCGTGGCTGGTCTTCGATTTACCATCCCTGGAGAGTGTTGCACCATGGTACTGTTCCATTTCAAATCCATGCACCCATTTCTAAAAGTCGCACGGCTCTGTTTCGGCATTTTGGACGGATGTTGCACCTTGCACCGCAGATGTTGCACCGTACGGATATCGATTCTTCAGACGGCCAGGACTGTTGGCTCGTTTAGGGTTACGGGAGCCATAACTAGTCAAAATGAAGCTCTCGGTGAGTTCACCGGTTTTGACATCTTTCAACCGTCAATGGATTGTTTCATACCCATTTCAAATCCATGCACCCATTTCTAAATGTCGCACGGCGCTGTTTCGGCATTTTGGACGGATGTTGCACCTTGCACCGCAGATGTTGCACCCTACGGATATCGATTCTTCGAACGACCATAACTGTTGGCTCGTTTAGAGTTACGGGAGCCATAACCAGTCAAAACGAAGCTCTCGGTGAGTTCTACGGCTTTGACCACTTTCAGCTGTCAATGGATTGTTTTATACCCAAAAAAGGTAGCCTTCTTTTTTTACGTCAAGTGAATTTTTACGTTAAAACGGGATCACCTTGGCTGGTCTTAGATTTACCATCCCTCGAGATTGGTGCACCATGGTACTGTTCTATTTCAAATCTATGCACCCATTTCTAAAAGTCGCACGGCGCTGTTTCGGCACGTTGGACGGATGTTGCACCTTGTACCGTAGATGTTGCACCGTACGGATATCGATTCTTCGGATGGCCATAACTGTTGGCTCATTTAGGGCTACGGGAGCCATAACCAGTCAAAACGAAGCTCTCGGTGAGTTCTACGGTTTTGACTGCTTTCAACCGTTAATGAATTGTTTCATACCCAAAAAAGGCTATCCGAACCTCAATCGGGGCTCTGAAGTTTTTTAGCCTTCTTTTTTTCGTCAAGTGAATTTTTACGTTAAAACAGGATCACCGTGGCTGGTCTTTGATTTACCATCCTTGGAGAGTGGTGCACCATGGTACTGTTCCATTTCAAATCGATGCACCCATTTCTAAAAGTCGCACGGCGCTGTTTCAGTATTTTGGACGGATGTTGCACCTTGCACCGCAGATGTTGCACCCTGCGGATATCGAGTCTTCGGACGGCCATAACTGTTGGCTCGTTTAGAGTTACGGGAGCCATAACCAGTCAAAACGAAGCTCTCGGTGAGTTCTACGGCTTTGACCGCTTTCAGCCATCAATGGATTGTTTCATACCCAAAATAGGCTATCCGAACCTCAGTCGGGGCTCTAAAGTTTTTTAGCCTTCTTTTTTTACGTCAAGTGAATTTTTATTTTAAAACGGGATCACCGTGGCTGGTCTTTGATTTACCATCCCTGGAGAGTGGTGCACCATGGTACTGTTCCATTTCAAATCGATGCACCCATTTCTAAAAGTCGCACGGCGCTGTTTCAGTATTTTGGACGGATGTTGCACCTTGCACCGCAGATGTTGCACCCTGCGGATATCGAGTCTTCGGACGGCCATAACTGTTGGCTCGTTTAGAGTTACGGGAGCCATAACCAGTCAAAACGAAGCTCTCGGTGAGTTCTACGGCTTTGACCGCTTTCAGCCATCAATGGATTGTTTCATACCCAAAATAGTCTATCCGAACCTCAATCGGGGATCTAAAGTTTTTTAGCCTTCTTTTTTTACGTCAAGTGAATTTTTATTTTAAAACGGGATCACCGTGGCTGGTCTTTGATTTACCATCCCTGGAGAGTGGTGCACCATGGTACTGTTCCATTTCAAATCCATGCATCCATTTCTAAAAGTCGCACGACACTGTTTCGGCATTTTGGAAGGATGTTGCACCTTGCACCGTAGATGTTGCACCGTACGGATATCGATTCTTCGGACAGCCATAACTGTTGGCTCGTTTAGGGTTACGGGAGCCATAACCAGTCAAAACGAAGCTCTCGGTGAGTTCACCGGCTTTGACTGCTTTCAGTCGTCAATGGATTGTTTCATACCCTAAAAAGGCTATCCGAACCTCAATCGGGGCTCTGAAGTTTTTTATCCTTCTTTATTTACGTCAAGTGAATTATTACTTTAAAACGGGATCACCGTGGCAGGTCTTCGATTTACCATCCATGGAGAGTGGTGCACCATGGTACGGTTCCATTTAAAATCCATGCACCCATTTCTAAAAGTCGCACTGCACTGTTTCGGCACTTTGGACGGATGTTGCACCTTGCACCGCAGATGTTGCACCGTACGGATATCGATTCTTCGGACGGCCATAACAGTTGGCTCGTTTAGGGTTACGGGAGCCATAACCTGTCAAAACGAAGCTCTCGGTGAGTTCTACGGTTTTGACCGCTTTCAGCCGTCAATGGATTGTTTCATACCCAAAAAAGGCTATCCGAACCAGAATCGGGGCTCTGAAGTTTTTTATCCTTCTTTTTTTACGTCCAGTGAATATTTACGTTAAAACGGGATCACTGTGGCTGGTCTTCGATTTACCATCCCGCGAGAGTGGTGCACCATGGTACTGTTCCATTTCAAACCATGCACCCATTTCTAAAAGTCGCACGGCGCTGTTTCGGCATATTGGATGGATGTTGCACCTTGCACCGCAGATTTTGCACCCTGCGGATATCGATTCTTCGGACGGCCATAACTGTTGGCTCGTTTAGAGTTACAGGAGCCATAACTAGTCAAAACGAAGCTCTCGGTAAGTTCTACGGCTTTGACCACTTTCAGCCGTCAATGGATTATTTTATACCCAAAAATTGTAGCCTTCTTTTTTTACGTCAAGTGAATTTTTACGTTAAAACGGGATCACCTTGGCTGGTCTTCGATTTACCATCCCTCGAGATTGGTGCACCATGGTACTGTTCCATTTCAAATCCATGCACCCATTTCTAAAAGTCGCACGGCGCTGTTTCGGCACTTTGGACGGATGTTGCACCTTGCACCGCAGATGTTGCACCGTACGGATATCGATTCTTCGGACGGCCATAACTGTTGGCTCGTTTAGGGTTACGGGAGCCATAACCAGTCAAAACGAAGCTCTCGGTGAGTTCTATGGTTTTGACAGCTTTCAGCCGTCAATGGATTGTTTCATACCCAAAAAAGGCTATCCGAAACAGAATCGGGGCTCTGAAGTTTTTTATCCTTCTTTTTTTACGTCAAGTGAATATTTACGTTAAAACGGGATCACTGTGGCTGGTCTTCGATTTACCATCCCTCGAGATTGGTGCACCATGGTACTGTTCCATTTCAAATCCATGCACCCATTTCTAAAAGTCGCATGGCGCTGTTTCGGCATTTTGGACAGATGTTGCACCTTGCACCGCAGATGTTGCACCCTACGGATATCGAGTCTTCGGACGGCCATAACTGTTGGCTCGTTTAGATTTATGGGAGCCATAACCAGTCAAAACGAAGCTCTCGGTGAGTTCTATGGCTTTGACCGCTTTCAGCCATCAATGGATTGTTTCATACCCAAAACAGGCTATCCGAACCTCAATCGGGGCTCTGAAGTTTTTTAGCCTTCTTTGTTTACATCAAGTAAATTTTTACTTTAAAACAGGATAACCGTGGCTGGTCTTCGATTTACCATCCCTCGAGAGTGGTGCACCATGGTACTGTTCCATTTCAAATCCCTGCACCCATTTCTAAAAGTCACACGGCACTGTTTCGGCATTTTGGATGGATGTTGCACCTTGCACCGCAGATTTTGCACCGTACGGATATCGATTCTTCGAACGGCCATAACTGGTGGCTCGTTTAGGGTTATGGGAGCCATAATCAGTCAAAACGAAGCTCTTGGTTAGTTCACCCGCTTTGACTGCTTTCAACCGTCAATGGATTGTTTCATACCCAAAAAAGGCTATCCGTACCTCAATCGGGGCTCTGAAGTTTTTTATCCTTCTTTATTTACGTCAAGTGAATTTTTACTTTAAAACGGGATCACCGTGGCTGGTCTTCGATTTACAATCCATGGAGAGTGGTGCACTATGGTACGGTTCCATTTAAAATCCATGCACCCATTTCTAAAAGTCGCACGGCGCTGTTTCGGCACTTTGGACAGATGTTGCACCTTGCACCGCAGATGTTGCACCGTACGGATATCGATTCTTCGGGCGGCCATAACAGTTGGCTCGTTTAGGGTTACGGGAGCCATAACCAATCAAAACGAAGCTCTCGGTGAGTTCTACGGTTTTGATAGCTTTCAACCGTCAATGGATTGTTTCATACCCAAAAAAGGCTATCCGAACCAGAATCGGTGCTCTGAAGTTTTTTACCCTTCTTTTTTTACGTCAAGTGAATTTTTACGTTAAAACGGGATCACCGTGGCTTGTCTTCGATTTACCATCCCTCGAGAGTGGTGCACCATGGTAATATTCCATTTCTAACCATGCACCCATTTCTAAAAGTCGCACGGCGCTGTTTCGGCATTTTGGATGGATGTTGCACCTTGCACCGCAGATTTTGCACCCTGCGGATATCGATTCTTCGAACGGCCGTAACTGTTGGCTCGTTTAGAGTTACGGGAGCCATAACCAGTCAAAACGAAGCTCTCGATGAGTTCTACGGCTTTGACCGCTTTCAGCCGTCAATGGATTGTTTCATACCCAAAAAAGTTTATTCGATCCTCAATCGGGGCTCTGAAAGTTTTTTAGCCTTCTTTTTTTACGCCAAGTGAATTTTTACTTTAAAATGGGATCACCGTGGCTGGTCTTCGATTTACCATCTCTAGAGAGTGGTGCACCATGGTACTGTTCCATTTCAAATCCATGCACCCATTTCTAAAAGTCGCACGGCGCTGTTTCGGCACATTGGACGGAAGTTCACCTTGCACCACAGATGTTGCACCGTACGGATATCGATTCTTCGGACGACCATAACTGTTGGCCCGTTTAGATTTACGGGAGCCATAACCAATCAAAACGAAGATCTCGGTGAGTTCTACGGTTTTGATGGCTTTCAGCCGTCAATGGATTGTTTCATACCCAAAAAAGGCTATCCGAACCTCAATCGGAGCTCAGTAGTTTTTTAGCCTTCTTCTTTTACGTCAAGTGAATTTTTACGCTAAAACGGGATCCCGTGGCTGGTCTTCGATTTACCATCCATGGAGAGTGGTGCACCATGGTACTGTTCCATTTCAAATACATGCACCCATTTCTAAAAGTCGCACGGCGCTGTTTCGGCTATTTGGATGGATGTTGCACTTTGCACCGCAGATGATGCACCCAACGAATATCGATTCTTCGGACGGCCATAACTGTTGGCTCGTTTAGAGTTACGGGAGCCATAACCAGTTAAAACAAAGCTCTTTGTTAGTTCTACGGCTTTGACCACTTTCAGCCGTCAATGGATTGTTTCATACCCAAAACAGTCTATCCGAACCTCAATTAGGGCTCTGAAGTTTTTTAGCCTTTTTTTTTACGTCAAGTGAATTTTTACTTTGAAACGGGATCACCTTGGCTGGTCTTCGATTTACCATACCTGGAGAGTGGTGCACCATGGCACAGTTCTATTTCAAATCCATGCACCTATTTCTAAAAGTTGCACGACGTTGTTTCGGCATTTTGGACGGATGTTGCACCTTGCACCGCAGATGTTGCACCGTACGGATATCGATTCTTCGGATGGCCATAACTGTTGGCTCGTTTAGGGTTACGGGAGCCATAACCATTCAAAACGAAGCTCTCGGTGAGTTCTACGGTTTTGACCACTTCCAGCCGTCAATGGATTGTTTCATACCCAAAAAAGGCTATCCGAACCTCAATCGGGGCTCTGAAGTTTTTTAGCCTTTTTTTACGTCAAGTGAATTTTTACATTAAAACGGGATCACCGGGGCTGGTCTTCGATTTACAATCCTTTGAGAGTGGTACACCAAGGTACTGTTCCATTTCATATCCATGCACCCATTTCTAAAAGTCGCACGGTGCTGTTTCGTCATTTTGGACGGATGTTGCACCTTGCACCGCAAATGTTGCACCCTGCGGATATCGATTCTTCGGACGGCCATAACTGTTGGCTCGTTTAGAGTTACGGGAGCCATAACCAGTCAAAACAAAGCTCTCGGTGAGTTCTACGGCTTTGACCACTTTCAGCCGTCAATGGATTGTTTTATACCCAAAAAAGGTAGCCTTCTTTTTTTACGTCAAGTGAATTTTTACGTTAGAACGGGATCACCTTGGCTGGTCTTCGATTTACCATCCCTCGAGATTGGTGCACCATGGTACTATTCCATTTCAAATCCATGCACCCATTTCTAAAAGTCGCACGGCGCTGTTTCGGCACTTTGGACGGATGTTGCACCGTACGGATATCGATTCTTCGGACGGCTATAACTGTTGGCTCGTTTAGGGTTACGGGAGCCATAACCAGTCAAAACGAAGCTCTCGGTGAGTTCTACGGTTTTGACTGCTTTCAACCGTTAATGGATTGTTTCATACCCAAAAAAGGCTATCCGAACCTCAATCGGGGCTCTGAAGTTTTTTAGGCTTCTATTTTTCGTCAAGTGAATTTTTACGTTAAAACAGGATCACCGTGGCTGGTCTTCGATTTACCATCCCTAGAGAGTGGTGCACCATGGTACTGTTCCATTTCAAATCCATGCACCCATTTCTAAAAGTCGCACGGCGCTGTTTCGGCATTTTGGACGGATGTTGCACCTTGCACCGCAGATGTTGCACCCTACGGATATCGAGTCTTCGGACGGCCATAACTGTTGGCTCGTTTAGAGTTATGGGAGCCATAACCAGTCAAAACGAAGCTCTCGGTGAGTTCTACGGCTTTGACCGCTTTCAGCCATCAATGGATTATTTCATACCCAAAACAGGCTATCCGAACCTCAATCGGGGCTCTGAAGTTTTTTAGCCTTCTTTGTTTACATCAAGTGAATTTTTACTTTAAAACAGGATCACCGTGGCTGGTCTTCGATTTACCATCCCTTGAGAGTGATGCACCATGGTACTGTTCCATTTCAAATTCATGCACCCATTTCTAAAAGTCGCACGGCACTGTTTCGGCATTTTGGACGGATGTTGCACCTTGCACCGTAGATGTTGCACCGTACGGATATCGATTCTTCGGACGGCCATAACTGGTGGCTCGTTTAGGGTTACGGGAGCCATCACCAGTCAAAACGAAGCTCTCGGTGAGTTCACCGGCTTTGACTGCTTTCAGCCGTCAATGGATTGTTTCATACCCAAAAAAGGCTATCCGAACCTCAATCGGGGATCTGAAGTTTTTTATCCTTCTTTATTTACATCAAGTGAATTTTTACTTTAAAACGGGATCACCGTGGCTGGTCTTCGATTTACAATCCATGGAGAGTGGTGCACTATGGTACGGTTCCATTTAAAATCCATGCACCCATTTCTAAAAGTCGCACGGCGCTGTTTCGGCAGTTTGGACGGATGTTGCACCTTGCACCACAGATGTTGCACCGTACGGATATCGATTCTTCGGGCGGCCATAACAGTTGGCTCGTTTAGGGTTACGGGAGCCATAACCAGTCAAAACGAAGCTCTCGGTGAGTTCTACGATTTTGATAGCTTTCAGCCGTCAATGGATTGTTTCATACCCAAAAAAGGCTATCCGAACCAGAATCGGTGCTCTGAAGTTTTTTAGCCTTCTTTTTTTACGTCAAGTGAATTTTTACATTAAAACGGGATCACCGTGGCTGGTCTTCGATTTACCATGCCTCGAGAGTGGTGCACCATGGTACTGTTCCATTTCTAACCATGCACCCATTTCTAAAAGTGGCACGGCGCTATTTCGGCATTTTGGATGGATGTTGCACCTTGCACCGTAGATTTTGCACCCTTCGGATATCGATTCTTCAGACGGCCATAACTGTTGGCTCGTTTAGAGTTACGGGAGCCATAACCAGTCAAAACGAAGCTCTCGGTGAGTTCTACGGCTTTGACCACTTTTAGCCATCAATGGATTGTTTCATACCCAAAAAAGGTTATCCGATCCTCAATCGGGGATCTGAAAGTTTTTTAGCCTTCTTTTTTTACGCTAAGTGAATTTTTACTTTAAAATGGGATCACCGTGGCTGGTATTTGATTTACCATCCCTGGAGAGTGGTGCACCATGGTACTGTTCCATTTCAAATCCATGCCCCCATTTCTAAAAGTCGCACGGCGCTGTTTCGGCTATTTGGATGGATGTTGCACCTTGCACCGCAGATGTTGCACCCAACGAATATCGATTCTTCGGACGACCATAACTGTTGGCTCGTTTAAAGTTACGGGAGCCATAACTAGATAAAACGAAGCTCTTTGTGAGTTATACGGCTTTGACCACTTTCAGCCGTCAATGGATTGTTTCATACCCAAAACAGTCTATCCGAACCTCAATTAGGGCTCTGAAGTTTTTTAGCCTTTTTTTTATGTCAAGTGAATTTTTACTTTGAAACGGGATCACCTTGGCTGGTCTTTGATTTACCATCCCTGGAGAGTGGTGCACCATGGCACTGTTCCATTTCAAATCCATGCACCTATTTCTAAAAGTTGCACGACGCTGTTTCGGCATTTTGGACGGATGTTGCACCTTGCACCGCAGATGTTGCACCGTACGGATATCGATTCTTCGGATGCCCATAACTGTTGGCTCGTTTTGGGTTACGGGAGCCATAACCATTCAAAACGAAGCTCTCGGTGAGTTCTACGGTTTCGACCACTTTCAGCCGTCAATGGATTGTTTCATACCCAAAAAAGGCTATCCGAACATCAATCGGGGCTCTGAAGTTTTTTAGCCTTTTTTTTACGTCAAGTGAATTTTTACATTAAAACGGGATCACCGTGGCTGGTCTTCGATTTACCATCCTTTGAGAGTGGTTCACCAAGGTACTGTTCCATTTCAAACCCATGCACCCATTTCTAAAAGTCGCACGGTGCTGTTTCGTCATTTTGGACGGATGTTGCACCCTGCGGATATCGATTCTTCGGACGGCCATAACTGTTGGCTCGTTTAGAGTTACGGGAGCCATAACTAGTCAAAACGAAGCTATCGGTGAGTTCTACGGCTTTGACCGCTTTCAGCCGTCGATGGATTGTTTCATACCCAAAAAAGGCAATCCGAACCTCGATCGGGGCTCTGAAGTTTTTTAGCCTTCTTTTTTTACGTCAAGGGAATTTTTACTTTAAAACGGGATCACCGTGGCTGGTCTTCGATTTACCATCCCTGGAGAGTGGTGCAGCATGGTACTGTTCCATTTCAAATCCATGCACCCATTTCTAAAAGTCACACGGCGCTGTTTCGGCACTTTGGACGGATGTTGCACCTTGCACCGCAGATGTTGCACCGTACGGATATCGAATCTTCGGACGACCATAACTATTGGCTCGTTTTGGATTACGGGAGTCATAACCAGTCAAAACGAAGCTCTCGGTGAGATCTACGGTTTTGATAGCTTTCAATCATCAATGGATTGTTTCATATCCAAAAAAGGCTATTCGAACCTCAATCGGAGCTCTGAAATATTTTAGCCTTCTATTTTTACGTCAAGTGAATTTTTACATTAAAACGGGATCACCGTGGCTGGTCTTCGGTTTACCATCCCTGGAGAGTGGTGAACCATGGTACTGTTCCATTTCAAATCCATGCACCCATTTCTAAAAGTCGCACGGTGCTATTTTGGCATTTTGGACGAATGTTGCACCTTGCACCGCAGATGTTGCACCCTGCGGATATTGATTCTTCGGACGACCATAACTGTTGGCTTGTTTAGAGTTACGGGAGCCATAACCAGTCAAAACGATGCTCTCGGTGAGTTCTACGGCTTTGACCGCTTTCTGCCGTCAATGGATTGTTTCATACCCAAAAAAGGCAATCCGAACCTCAATCGGTGCTCTAATGTTTTTTAGCCTTCTTTTTTTACGTCAAGTAAATTTTTACTTTAAAACGGGATCACTGTGGCTGGTCTTCGTTTTACCAACCCTGGAGAGTGGTGCACCATGGTACTGTTCCATTTCAAATCTATGCACACATTTCTAAAAGTCGCACGGCGTTGTTTCGGCATTTTGGACGGATGTTGCACCTTGCACCGCAGATGTTGCACCCTACGGATATAGATTCTTCGGACGGCCATAACTGTTGGTACGTTTATAGTTATGGGAGCAATAACCATCAAAACGAAGCTCTCGGTGAGTTCTATGGCTTTGACCACTTTCAGCTGTCAATGGATTGATTCATACCCAAAAAAGCCTATCCGAACCTCAATTGGGGCTCTGAAGTTTTTTAGCCTTCTTTTTTTACGTCAAGTGAATTTTGATTTAAAACAGGATCACCGTGGCTGGTCTTCGATTTACCATCCCTGGAGAGTGGTGCACCACGGTACTATTCCATTTCAAATCCATGCACCCATTTCTAAAAGTCGCACGATGCTGTTTCGGCATTTTGGACGGATGTTGCACCTTTCACCGCAGATGTTGCACCGTACGGATATCGATTCTTCGAACGGCCATAACTATTGGCTCGTTTAGGGTTACGGGAGCCATAACTAGTCAAAACGAAGCTCTCGATGAATTCTACGGTTTTGACCGCTTTCAGCCGTCAATAGATTGTTCCATACCCAAACAAGGCTATCCGAACCTCAATCGGTGCTCTAAAGTTTTTTAGCCTTCTATTTTTACGTCAAGTGAATTTTTACTTTAAAATGGGATCACCGTGGCTGGTCTTCGATTTACCATCCCTGGAGAGTGGTGCAGCATGGTACTGTTCCATTTCAAATCCATGCACCCATTTCTAAAAGTCGCACGGCGCTGTTTCGGCACTTTGGACGGATGTTGCACCCTGCACCGCAGATGTTGCATCGTACGGATATCGAATCTTCGGACGACCATAACTGTTGGCTCGTTTAGGATTACGGGAGCCATAACCAGTCAAAACGAAGCTCTCGGTGAGTTCTACGGTTTTGACGGCTTTCAACCATTAATGGATTGTTTCATACCCAAAAAAAGCTATCCGAACCTCAGTCGGGGCTCTGAATTTTTTAGCCTTCTTTTTTTACGTCAAGTGAATTTTTACATTAAAACGGGATCACCGTGGCTGGTCTTCGGTTTACCATCCCTGGAGAGTGGTGAACCATTGTACTGTTCCATTTCCAATCCATGCACCCATTTCTAAAAGTCACACGGCGCTGTTTCGGCATTTTGGACGAATGTTGCACCTTGCACCGCAGATTTTGAACCCTGCGGATATCGATTTTTCGGACGACCATAACTGTTGGCTTGTTTAGAGTTACGGGAGCCATAACCAGTCAAAACGAAGCTCTCGGTGAATTCTACGGCTTTGACCACTTTCAGCCATCAATGGATTGTTTCATACCCAAAAAAGGCAATCCGAACCTCAATCGGGGCTCTGAAGTTTTTTAGCCTTCTTTTTTACGTCAAGTAAATTTTTACTTTAAAACGGGATCACTGTGGCTGGTCTTCGTTTTACCATCCCTGGAGAGTGGTGCACCATGGTACTGTTCTATTTCAAATCCATGCACACATTTCTTAAAGTCGCACGGCGCTGTTTCGGCATTTTGGACGGATGTTGCACCTTGCACCGCAGATGTTGCACCCTATGGATATCGATTCTTCGGACGGCCATAACTGTTGGCTCGTTTATAGTTACGGGAGCCATAACCAGTAAAAACGAAGCTCTCGGTGAGTTCTACGGCTTTGACCGCTTTAAGCCGTCAATGGATTGATTCATACCCAAAAAAGCCTATCTGAACCTCAATTGGGGCTCTGAAGTTTTTTAGCCTTTTTTTTTACGTCAAGTGAATTTTTATTTAAAACGGGATCACCGTGGCTGGTCTTCGATTTACCATCCCTGGAGAGTGGTGCACCATGGTACTGTTCCATTTCAAATCCATGCACCCATTTCTAAAAGTCGCACGACGCTGTTTCGGCATTTTGGACGGATGATGCACCTTGCACCGCAGATGTTGCACCGTACGTATATCGATTCTTCGAACGGCCATAACTGTTGGCTCGTTTAGGGTTACAGGAGCCATAACCAGTCAAAATGAAGCTCTCGGTGACTTCTACGGTTTTGATCGCTTTCAACCGTCAATGGTTTGTTTCATACCCAAAAAAGACTATCCGAACCTCAATCGAGGCTCTGAAGTTTTTTAGCCTTCTTTTTTTATGTCAAGTGAATTTTTACGTTAAAACGGGATCACCGTGGTTGGTCTTCAATTTACCATCCTTGGAGAGTGGTGCACCATGGTACCGTTCCATTTCAAATCCATGCACCCATTTCTAAAAGTTGCACGACGCTGTTTCGGCATTTTGGACGGATGTTGCATCTTCCACCGCAGATGTTGCACCCTGCGGATATCGATTCTTCGAACGGCCATAACTGTTAGCTCGTTTAGAGTTACGGGAGCCATAACCAGTCAAAATGTAGCACTCGATGAGATCTAGGGCTTTGAAAGTTTTTTAGCCTTCTTTTTTTACGTCAATTAAATTTTTTACTTAAAAACGGGATCACCGTGGCTGGTCTTCGATTTACCATCCCTGTAGAGTGGTGCACCATGGTACTGTTCTATTTCAAATCCATTTACCTATTTCTAAAAGTCGCACGGCGCTGTTTCGGCATTTAGGACGGATGTTGCACCTTGCACCGCAGATGTTGCACCGTACGGATATCGATTCATCGGACGGCCATAACTGTTGGCTCGTTTAGGGTTATGGGAGCCATAACTAGTCAAAACGAAGCTCTCGATAAGTTCTACGGTTTTGAAAGCTTTCAGCCATCAATGGATTGTTTCATACCCAAAAAAGGCTATCCGAACCTCAATCGGGGCTTTGAAGTTTTTTACCTTTTTTTTTACGTCAAGTGAATTTTTACGTTAAAACGGGATCACCGTGGTTGGTCTTCGATTTACCATCCCTGGAGAGTGGTGCCCCATGGTACGGTTCCATTTCAAATACATGCACCCATTTCTAAAATTCGCACGGCGCTGTTTCGGCATTTTGGACGGATGTTGCACCTTGCACCGCAGATGTTGCACCCTACGGATATCGATTCTTCGGACGGCCATAACTGTTGGCTTTTTTATAGTTACGGGAGCCATAACCAGTCAAAACGAAGCTCTCTGTGAGTTCTACGGCTTTGACCACTTTGAGCCATCAATGAATTGTTTCATACCCAAAAAAGGCTATCCGAACCTCAATCGGGTCTCTGGTGTTTCTTAGCCTTCTTTTTTTAACTCAAGTGAATTTTTACTTTAAAACGGGATCATCGTGGCTGGTCTTCGATTTACCATCCATCGAGAGTGGTGCTACTTGGTACTATTCCATTTCAAATCCATGCACACATTTCTAAAAGTCGCACGGCGCTGTTTCGGCATTTTGGACGGATGTTGCACCTTGCACCGCAGATGTTGCGCCTTGCACCGCAGATGTTGCGCCTTGCGGATATCGATTCTTCGGACGGCCATAACTGTTGGCTTTTTTAGAGTTACGGGAGCCATAACCAGTCAATACGAAGCTCTCTGTGAGTTCTACGGCTTTGACCACTTTCAGCCATCAATGGATTGTTTCATACCCGAAAAAGGCTATTTGAACCTCAATAGGGTCTCTGATGTTATTTAGCCATCTTTTTTTACGTCAAGTGAATTTTTACTTTAAAACGGGATCACCGTGGCTGGTCTTCGATTTACCATCCATCGAGAGTGGTGCAACTTGATACTATTCCATTTCAAATCCATGCACCCATTTCTAAAAGTCCCACGGCGCTGTTTCGACATTTTGGACGGATGTTGCACCTTGCACCGCAGATGTTGCACCCTGCGGATATCGATTCTTCGGACGACCATAACTGTTGGCTCGTTTAGAGTTTCGGTAGCCATAACCAGTCAAAACGAAGCTCTCGGTGAATTCTATGGCTTTGATCGCTTTCAGCCGTCAATGAATTGTTTCATATCCAAAAAATGCTATCCGAACCTCAATCGGGGCTCTGAAGTTTTTTAGCCTTCTTTTTTTACGTCAAGTGAATTTTTACGTTAAAACGGGATCACCGTGGATGGTCTTCGATTTACCATCCTTGGAGAGTGGTACACAATGGTACTATTCCATTTCAAATCCATGCACTCATTTCTAAAAGTCGCACGGCGCTGTTTCGGCACTTTGGACGGATGATGCACCATGCACCGCAGATGTTGCACCGTACGGATATCGATTCTTCGAACGGCCATAACTGTTGGCTCGTTTAGGGTTACGGGAGCCATAACCTGTCAAAATGAAGCTCTCGATGAGTTCTACGATTTTGACCGCTTTCAGCCGTTAATGGATTGTTTCACACCCAAAAAAGGCTATCCGAACCTCAATCGGGGCTCTGAAGTTTTTTAGCCTTCTTTTTTTACATCAAGTGAATTTTTACGTTAAAACCGGATCACCGTGGTTGGTCTTTGATTTACCATCCTTGGAGAGTGGTGCACTATGGTACCGTTCCATTTCAAATCCATGCACCCATTTCTAAAAGTCGCACGACGCTGTTTCGGCATTTTGGATGGATGTTGCACCTTCCACCGCAGATGTTGCACCCTGCGGATATCGATTCTTCGGACGGCCATAACTGCTAGCTCGTTTAGAGTTACAGGAGCCATAACCAGTCAAAACGTAGCACTCGATGAGATCTACGGTTTTGAAAGCTTTCAACCGTCAATAGATTGTTTCAAACCCAAAAAAGGCTATTCGAACCTCAATCGGGGCTTTGAAGTTTTTTAGCCTTCTTTTTTTACGTCAAGTGAATTTTTACGTTAAAACGGGATCACCGTGGCTGGTCTTCGATTTACCATCTATCGAGAGTGTTGCACCATGGTACTGTTTGATTTCAAATCCATGCACCCATTTCTAAAAGTCGCACGACCCTGTTTCGGCATTATGGACGGATGTTGCACCTTGCACCGCAGATGTTGCACCCTGCGGGTATCGATTCCTCGGACGGCCATAACTGTTGGCTTGTTTAGAGTTACGGGAGCCATAACCAGTCAAAACGGAGCTCTCGGTGAGTTCTATGGCTTTGACCGCTTTCAACCGTCAATGGATTGTTTCATACCCAAAAAAGGCTATCCGAACCTCAATCGGGGCTCTGAACTTTTTTAGCCTTCTTTTTTTACGTCAAGTGAATTTTTACGTTAAAACGGGATCACCGTGGCAGGTCTTCGATTTACCATCCCTTGAGAGTGGTGTACCATGGTACTGTTCCATTTCAAATCCGTGCACCGATTTCTAAAAGTCACACGGCATTGTTTCGGCATTTTGGACGGATGTTCCACCTTGCACCGCAGATGTTGCACCCTGTAGATATCGATTCTTCGGACGGCCATAACTAGAGTTACTGGATCCATAACCAGTCAAAATGAAGCTCTATGTGAGTTCTACAGCTTTGACCACTTTCAGCCGTCAATGGATTGTTTCATACCCAAAAAAGGCTATCCGAATCTCAATCGGGGCTCTGAAGTTTTTTAGCCTTCTTTTTTTAAGTCAAGTGAATTTTTACGTTTAAATGGGATCACCGTGGCTGGTCTTTGATTTACCATCCCTCGAGAGTGGTGCACCATGGTACTGTTCCATTTCAAATCCATGCACCCATTTCTAAAAGTCGCATGGCGCTGTTTCGGCATTTTGGACGGATGTTGCACCGTGCACCGCAGATGTTGCACCCTGCGGATATCGATTCTTCGGACGACCATAACTGTTGGCCCGTTTAGAGTTACGGGAGCCACAACCAGTCAAAACGAAGCTATTGGTGAGTTCTACGGCTTTGACTGCTTTCAGCCTTCAATGGATTGTTTCATACCCAAAAAAGGCTATCCGAACCTCAATAGGGGCTCTGAAGTTTTTTAGCCTTCTTTTTTTAAGTCAAGTGAATTTTTAAGTTTAAACGGGATCACCGTGGCTGGTCTTTGATTTACCATCCATCGAGAGTGGTGCACCAAGGTACTGTTCCGTTTCAAATCCATGCACCCATTTCTAAAAGTCGCACGGCGCTGTTTCGGAATTTTGGACGGATGTTGCACCTTGCACCGTAGATGTTGCACCCTACGGATATCGATTCTTCGGACGGCCATAACTGTTGGCTCATTTAGAGTTACGGGAGCCATAACCAGTCAAAATGAAGCTCTCGATGAGTTCTATGGCTTTGACCGCTTTCAGCCGTCAATGGATTGTTTCATACCCAAAAAAGGCTATTCGAACCTCAATCGGGGCTCTGAAGTTTTTTAGCCTTCTTTTTTTACGTCAAGTGAATTTTTACGTTAAAACGGGATCACCGTGGCTGGTCTTCGATTTACCATCCTTGGAGAGCGGTGCACAATGGTACTGTTCCATTTCAAATCCATGCACCCATTTCTAAAAGTCGCACGGCGCTGTTTCGGCACTTTGGACGGATGTTGCACCTTGCACCGCAGATGTTGCACCCTACGGATATCGATTCTTCGGACGACCATAACTGTTGGCTCGTTTAGGGTTACGGGAGCCATAACCAGTCAAAATGAAGCTCTCGGTGAGTTCTTCGGCTTTGACCGCTTTCAGCCGTCAATGGATTGTTTCATACCCAAAAAAGGCTATCCGAACCACAATCGGGGCTCTGAAAGTATTTTAGCCTACTTTTCTTATGTCAAGTGAATTTTTACTTTAAAACGGGATCACCGTGGCTGGTCTTCGATTTACCATCCCTGGAGAGTGGTGCACCAAGGTACTATTCCATTTCAAATCCATGCACCCATTTCTAAAAGTCGCACGACGCTGTTTCAGCACTTTGGACGGATGTTGCACCTTGCACCGCAGATGTTGCACCGTACGGATATTGATTCTTCGGACGGCCATAACTGTTGGCTCGTTTAGAGTTACGGGAGCCATAACCAGTCAAAAATAAGCTCTCGGTGAGTTCTACGGCATTGACCACTTTCAGCCGTCAATGGATTGTTTCATACCCAAAAAAGGCTATCCGAACCTCAATCGGGTCTCTGAAAGTTTTTTAGCCTTCTTTTTTTACGTTAAGTGAATTTTTACTTTAAAATGGGATCACCGTGGCTGGTCTTCGATTTACCATCCCTGGAGAGTTTTGCACCAAGGTACTGTTCCATTTCAAATCCATGCACCCATTTCTAAAAGTCGCACGGCGCTGTTTCGGCACTTTGGACGGATGTTGCACCTTGCACCGCAGATGTTGCACCGTACATATATCGATTCATCGGACGGCCATAACTGTTGGTTCGTTTAGGGTTACGGGAGCCATAACCAGTCAAAACGAAGCTCTCGATAAGTTCTACGGTTTTGAAAGCTTTCAGCCATCAATGGATTGTTTCATACCCAAAAAAGGCTATCCGAACCTCAATCGGGGCTCTGAAGTTTTTTACCCTTCTTTTTTTACGTCAAGTGAATTTTTACGTTAGAACGGGATCACCGTGGCTGGTCTTCGATTTACCATCCTTGGAGAGCGGTGCACAATAGTACTGTTCCATTTCAAATTCGTGCACCCATTTCTAAAAGTCGCACGGTGCTGTTTCGGCACTTTGGACGGATGTTGCACCTTGCACCGCAGATGTTGCACCCTACGGATATCGATTCTTCGGACGACCATAACTGTTGGCTCGTTTAGGGTTACGGGAGCCATAACCAGTCAAAACGAAGCTCTCGGTGAGTTCTTCGGCTTTGACCGCTTTCAGCCGTCAATGGATTGTTTCATACCCAAAAAAGGCTATCCGAACCTTAATCGGGGCTTTGAAAGTACTTTAGCCTACTTTTCTTACGTCAAGTGAATTTTTACTTTAAAACGGGATCACCGTGGCTGGTCTTCGATTTACCATCCCTGGAGAGTGGTGCACCAAGGTACTGTTCCATTTCAAATCCATGCACCCATTTCTAAAAGTCGCACGGCGCTGTTTCGGCACTTTGGACGGATGTTGCACCTTGCACCGCAGATGTTGCACCGTACGGATATCGATTCTTCGGACGGCCATAACTGTTGGCTCGTTTAGAGTTACGGGAGCAATAACTAGTCAAAAAGAAGCTCTCGGTGAGTTCTACGGCTTTGACCGCTTTCAGCCGTCAATGGATTGTTTCATACCCAAAAAAAGCTATCCGAACCTCTATCGGGGCTCTGAAAGTTTTTTAGCCTTCTTTTTTTACGTCAAGTGAATTTTTACTTTAAAATGGGATCACCGTGGCTGGCCTTCGATTTACCATCCCTGGAGAATGGTGCATCAAGGTACTGTTCCATTTCAAATCCATGCACCCATTTCTAAAAGTCGCACGACGCTGTTTCGGCACTTTGGACGGATGTTGCACCTTGCACCGCAGATGTTGCACCGTACTGATATTGATTCTTTGGACGGCCCTAACAGTTGGCTCGTTTAGAGTTACGGGAGCCATAACCAGTCAAAACGAAGCACTCGGTGAGTTCTACGGTTTTGACCGATTTCAGCCGTCCATGGATTGTTTCATACCCAAAAAGGCTATCCGAACCTCAATCGGGGCTCTGAAAGTTTTTTAGCCTTCTTTTTTTACGTCAAGTGAATTTTTACTTTAAAACGGGATCACCGTGGCTGGTCTTCGATTTACCATCCCTCGAGAGTGGTGAACCATGGTACTATTCCATTTCAAATCCATGCACCCATTTCTAAAAGTCGAACGGCGCTGTTTCGGCATTTTGGATGGATGTTGCACCTTGCACCGCAGATGTTGCACCCTGCGGATATCGATTCTTCGGACGGCCATAACTGTTGGCTCGTTTAGAGTTACGGGAGCCATAACCAGTCAAAACGAAGCTCTCGGTGAGTTCTATGGCTTTGACCGCTTTTAGCCGTCAATGGATTCTTTCTTACCCAAAAAAGGCTATCCGAACCTCAATAGGGGCTCTGAAAGTTTTTTAGCCTTCTTTTTTTACGTCAAGTGAATTTTTACTTTAAAACGGGATCACCGTGGCTGGTATTCGATTTCCCATCCCTGGAGAGTGGTGCACCATGGTACTGTTCCATTTCAAATATATGCACCCATTTCTAAAAGTCGTACTGCGCTGTTTCGGCATTTTGGACGGATGTTGCACCTTGCACCACAGATGTTGCACCGTACGGATATCGATTCTTCGAACGGCCATAACTGTTGGCTCGTTTAGGGTTACGGGAGCCATAACTAGTCAAAACGTAGCACTCGATGAGATCTACGATTTTGAAAGCTTTCAACCATCAATAGATTGTTTCATACCCAAAAAAGGCTATTTGAACCTCAATTGGGGCTCTGAAGTTTTTTAGCCTTCTTTTTTTACGTCAAGTGAATTTTTACGTTAAAACGGGATCACCGTGGCTAGTCTTCGATTTACCATCCCTGGAGAGTGGTGCACCATGGTACGGTTCCATTTCAAATCCATGCACCCATTTCTAAAAGTCGCACGGCACTGTTTCGGCATATTGGACGAATGTTGCACCTTGCACCGCAGATGTTGCACCCTACGGATATCGATTCTTCGGATGACCATAACTGTTGGCTTTTTTATAGTTACGGGAGCCATAACCAGTCAAAACGAAGCTCTCTGTGAGTTCTACGGCTTTGACCACTTTGAGCCATCAATGAATTGTTTCATACCCAAAAAAGGCTGTACGAACCTCAATCGGGTCTTTGATGTTTTTTAGCCTTCTTTTTTTAACTCAAGTGAATTTTTACTTTAAAACGGGATCACCGTGGCTGGTCTTTGATTTACCATCCATCGAGAGTGGTGCAACTTGGTAATATTCCATTTCAAATCCATGCACCCATTTCTAAAAGTCGCACGGCGCTGTTTCAGCATTTTGGACGGATGTTGCACCTTGCACCGTAGATGTTGCGCCCTGCGGATATCGATTCTTCGGACGGCCATAACTATTGGCTCGTTTAGAGTTACGGGAGCCATAACTAGTCAAAACGAAGCTCTCGGTGAGTTCTATGGCTTTGACCGCTTTCAGCCGTCATTGGAGTGTTTCATACCCAAAAAAGGCTATCCGAACCTCAATTGGGGCTCTGAAGTTTTTTGGTCTTCCTTTTTTACGTCAAGTGAATTTTTACGTTAAAACGGGATCACCGTGGCTTGTCTTCGATTTACCATCCTTGGAGAGTGGTGCACAATGGTACTATTTCATTTCAAATCCATGCACCCATTTCTAAAAGTCGCACGGCGCTGTTTCGGCACTTTGGACGGATGTAGCACCTTGCACCGCAGATCTGGCACCCTACGGATATCGATTCTTCGGACGGACATAACTGTTGGCTCGTTTAGAGTTACGGGAGCCATAACCAGTCAAAAAGAAGCTCTCGGTGAGTTCTACGGCTTTGACTGCTTTCAGCCATCAATGGATTGTTTCATACCCAAAAAAGGCTATCCGAACCTCAATCGGGATTCTGAAAGTATTTTAGCCTACTTTTCTTACGTCAAGTGAATTTTTACTTTAAAACGGGATCACCGTGGCTGGTCTTCGATTTACCATCCCTGGAGAGTGGTGCACCAAGGTACTGTTCCATTTCAAATCCATGCACCCATTTCTAAAAGTCGCACGGCGCTGTTACGGCATTTTGGACGGATGTTGCACCTTGCACCGCAGATGTTGCACCGTACGTATATCGATTCTTCGGACGGCCATAACTGTTGGCTCGTTTAGAGTTACGGGAGCCATAACCAGTCAAAAAGAAGCTCTCGGTGAGTTCTACGGCTTTGACCGCTTTCAGCCGTCAATGGATTGTTTCATACCCAAAAAAAGCTATCCGAACCTCAATAGGGGCTCTGAAAGTTTTTTAGCCTTCTTTTTTTACGTCAAGTGAATTTTTACTTTAAAAGGTGATCACCGTGGCTGGTCTTCGATTTACTATCCCTGGAGAGTGGTGCACCAAGGTACTGTTCCATTTCAAATCCATGCACCCATCTCTAAAAGTCGCACGACGCTGTTTCGGCACTTTGGACGGATGTTGCACCTTGCACCGTAGATGTTGCACCCTACGGATATCGATTCTTCGGACGGCCATAATTGTTGGCTCGTTTAGGGTTACGGGAGCCATAACCAGTCAAAACGAAGCGCTCGGTGAGTTCTTCGGCTTTGACCGCTTTCAGCCGTCAATGGATTGTTTCATACCCAAAAAGGCAATCCGAACCTCAATCGGGGCTCTGAAAGTTTTTTAGCCTTCTTTTTTTACGTCAAGTGAATTTTTACTTTAAAACGGGATCACCGTGGCTGGTCTTCGATTTACCATCCCTCGAGAGTGGTGAACCATGGTCCTGTTCCATTTCAAATCCATGCACCCATTTCTAAAAGTCACACGGCGCTGTTTCGGCATTTTGGACGGATGTTGCACCTTGCACCGCAGATGTTGCACCCTGCGGATATCGATTCTTCGGACGGCCATAACTGTTGGCTCGTTTAGAGTTACGGGAGCCATAACCAGTCAAAACGAAGCTCTCGGTGAGTTCTATGGCTTTGACCGCTTTTAGCCATCAATGAATTGTTTCTTACCCAAAAAAGGCTATCCGAACCTCAATCGGGGCTCTGAAAGTTTTTTAGCCTTCTTTTTTTACGTCAAGTGAATTTTTACTTTAAAACGGGATCACCGTGGCTGGTCTTCGATTTCCCATCCCTGGAGAGTGGTGCACCATGGTACTGTTCAATTTCAAATAGATGCACCCATTTCTAAAAGTCGCACTGCGCTGTTTCGGCATTTTGGACGGATGTTGCACCTTGCACCACAAATGTTGCACCGTACGGATATCGATTTTTCGAACGGCCATAACTGTTGGCTCGTTTAGGGTTACGGGAGCCATAACCAGTCAAAACGTAGCACTCGATGAGATCTACGATTTTGAAAGCTTTCAACCGTCAATAGATTGTTTCATACCCAAAAAAGGCTATCTGAATCTCAATTGGGGCTCTGAAGTTTTTTAGCCTTCTTTTTTTACGTCAAGTGAATTTTTACGTTAAAACAGGATCACCGTGGCTGGTCTTCGATTTACCATACCTGGAGATTGGTGCACCATGGTACGGTTTCATTTCAAATACATGCACCCATTTCTAAAAGTCGCACGGTGCTGTTTCGGCATTTTGGACGGATGTTGCACCTTGCACCGCAGATGTTGCACCCAACGGATATCGATTCTTCGAACGGCCATAACTGTTGGCTTTTTTATAGTTACGGGAGCCATAACCAGTCAAAACGAAGCTCTCTGTGAGTTCTACGGCTTTGACCACTTTGAGCCATCAATGAATTGTTTCATATCCAAAAAAGGCTATCCGAACCTCAATCGGGTCTCTGATGTTTTTTAGCCTTCTTTTTTTAACTCAAGTGAATTTTTACTTTAAAACGGGATCACCGTGGCTGGTCTTCGATTTACCATCCTTGGAGAGTGGTGCACAATGGTACTGTTCCATTTCAAATCCATGCACCCATTTCTAAAAGTCGCACGACGCTGTTTCAGCACTTTGGACGGATGTAGCACCTTGCACCGCAGATGTGGCACCCTACGAATATCGATTCTTCGGACGGACATAACTGTTGGCTCGTTTAGAGTTACGGGAGCCATAACCAGTCAAAAAGAAGCTCTCGGTGAGTTCTACGGCTTTGACCGCTTTCAGCCATCAATGGATTGTTTCATAACCAAAAAAGGCTATCCGAACCTCAATCGGGGCTCTGAAAGTATTTTAGCCTACTTTTCTTACGTCAAGTGAATTTTTACTTTAAAACGGGATCACTGTGGATGGTCTTTGATTTACCTTCCCTGGAGAGTGGTGCACCAAGGTACTGTTCCATTTCAAATCCACGCACCCATTTCTAATAGTCGCACGGCGCTGTTTCGGCACTTTGGACGGATGTTGCACCTTGCACCGCAGATGTTGCACCGTACGGATATCGATTCTTCGGACAGCCATAACGTTGGCTCGTTTAGAGTTACGGGAGCCATAACCAGTCAAAAAGAAGCTCTCGGTGAGTTCTACGGCTTTGACCGCTTTCAGCCGTCAATGGATTGTTTCATACCCAAAAAAAGCTATACGAACCTCAATCGGGGCTCTGAAAGTTTTTTAGCCTTCTTTTTTTAAGTCAAGTGAATTTTTACTTTAAAAGGGGATCACCGTGGCTGGTCTTCGATTTACCATCCCTGGAGAGTGGTGCACCAAGGTACTGTTCCATTTCAAATCCATGCACCCATTTCTAAAAGTCGCACGACGCTGTTTCGGCACTTTGGACGGATGTTGCACCTTGCACCGTAGATGTTGCACCCTACGGATATCGATTTTTAGGACGGCCATAATTGTTGGCTCGTTTAGAGTTACGGGAGCCATAACCAGTCAAAACGAAGCGCTCGGTGAGTTCTACGGCTTTGACCGCTCTCAGCCGTCAATGGATTGTTTCATACCCAAAAAAGGCTATCCGAACCTCAATCGGGGCTCTGAAAGTATTTTAGCCTACTTTTCTTACGTCAAGTGAATTTTTACTTAAAAACGGGATCACCGTGGCTGGTCTTCGATTTACCATCCCTGGAGAGTGGTGCACCATGGTACTGTTGCATTTCAAATCCATGCACCCATTTCTAAAAGTCGCACGGCGCTGTTTCGGCACTTTGGACGGATGTTGCCCCTTGCGCCGCAGATGTTGCACCGTACGGATATCGATTCTTCAGACGGTTATAACTGTTAGCTCGTTTAGAGTTACGAGAGCCATAACCAGTCAAAGGGAAGCTCTCGGTGAGTTCTACGGCTTTGACTGCTTTCAGCCGTCAATGGATTGTTTCATACCCAAAAAAGGCTATCTGAACCTCAATCGGGGCTTTGAAAGTTTTTTAGCCTTCTTTTTTTACGTCAAGTGAATTTTTACTTTAAAACGGGATCACCGTGGATGGTCTTCGATTTACCATCCATGTAGAGTGGTGCACCATGGTAGTGTTCCATTTCAAATCCATGCACCCATTTCTAAAAGTCGCACGGCGCTGTTTCGGCATTTTGGACGGATGTTGCACCTTGCACCGCAGATGTTGCACCCTACGGATATTGATTCTTCGGACGGCCATAACTGTTGGCTCATTTAGAGTTACGGGAGCCATAACCAGTCAAAATGAAGCTCTCGATGAGTTCTATGGCTTTGACCGCTTTCAGTCGTCAATGGATTGTTTCATACCCAAAAAAGGCTATCCAAACCTCAATCGGGGCTCTGAAGTTTTTTAGCCTTCTTTTTTTACGTCAAGTGAATCTTTACGTTAAAACGGGATCACCGTGGCTGGTCTTCTATTTACCATCCTTGGAGAGCGGTGCACAATGGTACTGTTCCATTTCAAATCCATGCACTCATTTCTAAAAGTCACACGGCGCTGTTTCGGCACTTTGGACGGATGTTGCACCTTGCACCGCAGATGTTGCACCCTACGGATACCGATTCTTCGGACGACCATAACTGTTGGCTCGTTTAGGGTTACAGGAGCCATAACCAGTCAAAACGAAGCTCTCGGTGAGTTCTTCGGCTTTAACCGCTTTCAGCCGTCAATGGATTGTTTCATACCCAAAAAAGGCTATCCGAACCTCAATCGGGGCTCTGAAAGTATTTTAGCCTACTTTTCTTACGTCAAGTGAATTTTTACTTTAAAACGGGATCACCGTGGCTGGTCTTCGATTTACCATCCCTGGAGAGTGGTGCACCAAGGTACTGTTCCATTTCAAATCCATGCACCCATTTCTAAAAGTTGCACGGCGCTGTTTCGGCACTTTGGACGGATGTTGCACCTTGCACCGCAGATGTTGCACCGTACGGATATCGATTCTTCGGAGGCCATAACTGTTGGCTCGTTTAGAGTTACGGGAGCCATAACCAGTCAAAAAGAAGCTCTCGGTGAGTTCTACGGCTTTGACCGCTTTCAGCCGTCAATGGATTGTTTCATACCCAAAAAAGGCTATCCGAACCTCAATCGGGGCTCTGAAAGTTTTTTAGCCTTCTTTTTTTACGTCAAGTGAATTTTTACTTTAAAATGGGATCACCGTGGCTGGTCTTCGATTTACCATCCCTGGAGAGTGGTGCACCAAGGTACTGTTCCATTTCAAATCCATGCACCCATTTCTAAAAGTCACATGGCGCTGTTTTGGCACTTTGGACGGATGTTGCACCTTGCACCGCAGATGTTGCACCGTACATATATCGATTCATCGGACGGCCATAACTGTTGGTTCGTTTAGGGTTACGGGAGCCATAACTAGTCAAAATGAAGCTCTCGATAAGTTCTACGGTTTTGAAAGCTTTCAGCCGTCAATGGATTGTTTCATACCCAAAAAAGGCTATTTGAACCTCAATCGGGGCTCTGAAAGTATTTTAGCCTACTTTTCTTACGTCAAGTGAATTTTTACTTTAAAACGGGATCACCGTGGCTGGTCTTCGATTTACCATCCCTGGAGAGTGGTGCACCAAGGTACTGTTCCATTTCAAATCCATGCACCCATTTCTAAAAGTCGCACGGCGCTGTTTCGGCATTTTGGACGGATGTTGCACCTTGCACCGCAGATGTTGCACCCTACGGATATCGATTCTTCGGACGGGCATAACTATTGGCTCATTTAGAGTTACGAGAGCCATAACCAGTCAAAATGAAGCTCTCGATGAGTTCTATGGCTTTGACCGCTTTCAGCCGTCAATGGATTGTTTCACACCCAAAAAAGGCTATCTGAACCTCAATCGGGGCTCTGAAGTTTTTTAGCCTTCTTTTTTTACGTCAAGTGAATTTTTACGTTAAAACGGGATCACCGTGGCTGGTCTTCGATTTACCATCCTTGGAGAGCGGTGCACAATGGTACTGTTCCATTTCGAATCCATGCACCCATTTCTAAAAGTCGCACGGCGCTGTTTCGGCACTTTGGACGGATGTAGCACCTTGCACCGCAGATGTTGCACCCTACGGATATCGATTCTTCGGACGACCATAACTGTTAGCTCGTTTAGGGTTCCGAGAGCCATAAACCAGTCAAAACGAAGCTCTCGGTGAGTTCTTCGGCTTTGACCGCTTTCAGCCGTCAATGGATTGTTTCATACCCAAAAAAGGCTATCCGAACCTCAATCGGGGCTCTGAAAGTATTTTAGCCTACTTTTCTTACGTCAAGTGAATTTTTACTTTAAAACGGGATCACCGTGGCTGGTCTTCGATTTACCATCTTTGGAGAGTGGTGCACCAAGGTACTGTTCCATTTCAAATCCATGCACCCATTTCTAAAAGTCGCACGGCGCTGTTTCGGCACTTTGGACGGATGTTGCACCTTGCACCGCAGATGTTGCACCGTACGGATATCGATTCTTCGAACGGCCATAACTGTTGGCTCGTTTAGAGTTACGGGAGCCATAACCAGTCAAAAAGAACCTCTCGGTGAGTTCTACGGCTTTGACCGCTTTCAGCCGTCAATGGATTGTTTCATACCCAAAAAAGGCTATCCGAACCTCAATCGGGGCTCTGAAAGTATTTTAGCCTACTTTTCTTACGTCAAGTGAATTTTTACTTTAAAACGGGATCACCGTGGCTGGTCTTCGATTTACCATTCCTGGAGAGTGGTGCACCAAGGTACTGTTCCATTTCAAATCCATGCACCCATTTCTAAAAGTTGCACGGTGCTGTTTCGGCACTTTGGACGGATGTTGCACCTTGCACCGCAGATGTTGCACCGTACGGATATCGATTCTTCGGAGGCCATAACTGTTGGCTCGTTTAGAGTTACGGGAGCCATAACCAGTCAAAAAGAAGCTCTCGGTGAGTTCTACGGCTTTGACCGCTTTCAGCCGTCAATGGATTGTTTCATACCCAAAAAAGGCTATCCGAACCTCAATCGGGGCTCTGAAAGTTTTTTAGCCTTCTTTTTTTACGTCAAGTGAATTTTTACTTTAAAATGGAATCACCGTGGCTGGTCTTCGATTTACCATCCCTGGAGAGTGGTGCACCAAGGTACTGTTCCATTTCAAATCCATGCACCCATTTCTAAAAGTCACATGGCGCTGTTTTGGCACTTTGGACGGATGTTGCACCTTGCACCGCAGATGTTGCACCGTACATATATCGATTCATCGGACGGCCATAACTGTTGGTTCGTTTAGGGTTACGGGAGCCATAACTAGTCAAAATGAAGCTCTCGATAAGTTCTACGGTTTTGAAAGCTTTCAGCCGTCAATGGATTGTTTCATACCCAAAAAAGGCTATTTGAACCTCAATCGGGGCTCTGAAAGTATTTTAGCCTACTTTTCTTACGTCAAGTGAATTTTTACTTTAAAACGGGATCACCGTGGCTGGTCTTCGATTTACCATCCCTGGAGAGTGGTGCACCAAGGTACTGTTCCATTTCAAATCCATGCACCCATTTCTAAAAGTCGCACGGCGCTGTTTCGGCATTTTGGACGGATGTTGCACCTTGCACCGCAGATGTTGCACCCTACGGATATCGATTCTTCGGACGGCCATAACTATTGGCTCATTTAGAGTTACGAGAGCCATAACCAGTCAAAATGAAGCTCTCGATGAGTTCTATGGCTTTGACCGCTTTCAGCCGTCAATGGATTGTTTCACACCCAAAAAAGGCTATCTGAACCTCAATCGGGGCTCTGAAGTTTTTTAGCCTTCTTTTTTTACGTCAAGTGAATTTTTACGTTAAAACGGGATCACCGTGGCTGGTCTTCGATTTACCATCCTTGGAGAGCGGTGCACAATGGTACTGTTCCATTTCGAATCCATGCACCCATTTCTAAAAGTCGCACGGCGCTGTTTCGGCACTTTGGACGGATGTAGCACCTTGCACCGCAGATGTTGCACCCTACGGATATCGATTCTTCGGACGACCATAACTGTTAGCTCGTTTAGGGTTCCGAGAGCCATAAACCAGTCAAAACGAAGCTCTCGGTGAGTTCTTCGGCTTTGACCGCTTTCAGCCGTCAATGGATTGTTTCATACCCAAAAAAGGCTATCCGAACCTCAATCGGGGCTCTGAAAGTATTTTAGCCTACTTTTCTTACGTCAAGTGAATTTTTACTTTAAAACGGGATCACCGTGGCTGGTCTTCGATTTACCATCTTTGGAGAGTGGTGCACCAAGGTACTGTTCCATTTCAAATCCATGCACCCATTTCTAAAAGTCGCACGGCGCTGTTTCGGCACTTTGGACGGATGTTGCACCTTGCACCGCAGATGTTGCACCGTACGGATATCGATTCTTCGAACGGCCATAACTGTTGGCTCGTTTAGAGTTACGGGAGCCATAACCAGTCAAAAAGAACCTCTCGGTGAGTTCTACGGCTTTGACCGCTTTCAGCCGTCAATGGTTGTTTCATACCCAAAAAAGGCTATCTGAACCTCAATCGGGGCTCTGAAAGTTTTTTAGCCTTCTTTTTTTACGTCAAGTGAATTTTTACTTTAAAATGGGATCACCGTGGCTGGTCTTCGATTTACCATCCCTGGAGAGTGGTGCACCAAGGTACTGTTCCATTTCAAATCCAAGCACCCATTTCTAAAAGTCGCACGGCGCTGTTTCGGCACTTTGGACGGATGTTGCACCTTGCACCGCAGATTTTGCACCGTACATATATCGATACATCGGACGACCATGACTGTTGGTTCGTTTAGGGTTATGGGAGCCATAACTAGTCAAAACGAAGCTCTCGATAAGTTCTACGGTTTTGAAAGCTTTCAGCCGTCAATGGATTGTTTCATACCCAAAAAAGGCTATCCGAACATCAATCGGGGCTCTGAAAGTATTTTAGCCTACTTTTCTTACGTCAAGTGAATTTTTACTTTAAAACGGGATCACCGTGGCTGGTCTTCGATTTACCATCCGTGGAGAGTGGTGCACCAAGGTACTGTTTCATTTCAAATCCATGCACCCATTTCTAAAAGTCGCACGGCGATGTTTCGGCACTTTAGACGGATGTTGCACCTTGCACCGCAGATGTTGCACCGTATGGATATCGATTCTTCGGATGGCCATAACTGTTGGCTCGTTCAGAGTTACGGGAGCCATAACTAGTCAAAAAGAAGCTCTCGGTGAGTTCTGCGGCTTTGACCGCTTTCAGCCGTCAATGGATTGTTTCCTACCCAAAAAAAGCTATCCGAACCTCAATCGTGGCTCTGAAAGTTTTTTAGCCTTCTTTTTTTACGTCAAGTGAATTTTTACTTTAAAATGGGATCACCGTGGCTTGTCTTCGATTTACCATTCCTGGAGAGTGGTGCACCAAGGTACTGTTCCATTTCAAATCCATGCACCCATTTCTAAAAGTCGCACGACGCTGTTTCGGCACTTTGGACGGATGTTGCACCTTGCACCACAGATGTTGCACCGTACGGATATCGATTCTTCGGACGGCCATAACAGTTGGCTCGTTTAGAGTTAAGGGAGCCATAACCAGTCAAAACGAAGCACTCGGTGAGTTCTACGGCTTTGACCGCTTTCAGCCGTCAATCGATTGTTTCATACCCAAAAAGGCTATCCGAACCTCAATCGGGGCTCTGAAAGTTTTTTAGCCTTCTTTTTTTACGTCAAGTGAATTTTTACTTTAAAACGGGATCACCGTGGCTGGTCTTCGATTTACCATCCCTCGAGAGTGGTGAACCATGGTACTGTTCCATTTCAAATCCATGCACCCATTTCTAAAATTCGCACGGCGCTGTTTCGGCATTTTGGACGGATGTTGCACCTTGCACCGCAGATGTTGCACCCTACGGATATCGATTTTCTTCGGACGGCCATAACTGTTGGCTCGTTTAGAGTTACGGGAGCCATAACCAGTCAAAACGAAGCTCTCGGTGAGATCTACGATTTTGAAAGCTTTCAACCGTCAATAGATTGTTTCATACCCAAAAAAGGCTATTTGAACCTCAATTGGGGCTCTGAAGTTTTTTAGCCTTCTTTTTTTACGTCAAGTGAATTTTTACGTTAAAACGGGATCACCGTGGCTCGTCTTAGATTTACCATCCCTGGAGAGTGGTGCACCATGGTACGGTTCCATTTCAAATCCATGCACCCATTTCTAAAAGTCGCACGGCGCTGTTTCGGCATTTTGGACGGATGTTGCACCGTACGGATATCGATTCTTCGAACAGCCATAACTGTTGGCTCGTTTATGGTTACGGGAGCCATAACCAGTCAAAATGTAGCACTCGATGAGATCTACGGTTTTGAAAGCTTTCAACCGTCAATAGATTGTTTCATACCCAAAAAAGGCTATATGAACCTCAATTGGGGCTCTGAATTTTTTAGCCTTCTTTTTTACGTCAAGTGAATTTTTACGTTAAAACGGGATCACCGGGCTGGTCTTCGATTTACCATCCCTGGAGAGTGGTGCACCATGGTACGGTTCCATTTCAAATCCATGCACCCATTTCTAAAAGTCGCACGGCGCTGTTTCGGCAGTTTGGACGGATGTTGCACCTTGCACCGCAGATGTTGCACCCTATGGATATCGATTCTTCGGACGGCCATAACTGTTGGCATTTTTATAGTTACGGGAGCCATAACCAGTCAAAACGAAGCTCTCTGTGAGTTCTACGGCTTTGACCACTTTGAGCCAACAATGAATTGTTTCATACCCAAAAAAGGCTATCCGAACCTCAATCGGGTCTCTGATGTTTTTTAGCCTTTTTTTTTAACTCAAGTGAATTTTTCTTTAAAACGGGATCACCGTGGCTGGTCTTCGATTTACCATCCATCGAGAGTGGTGCAACTTGGTAATATTCCATTTCAAATCCATGCACCCATTTGTAAAAGTCGCACGGCGCTGTTTCGGCATTTTGGACGGATGTTGCACCTTGCACCACAGATGTTGCGCCCTGCGGATATCGATTCTTCGGACGGCCATAACTGTTGGCTCGTTTAGATTTACGGGAGCCATAACCAGTCAAAACGAAGCTCTCGGTGAGTTCTATGGCTTTGACCGCTTTCAGCCGTCAATGGATTGTTTCATACCCAAAAAAGACTATCCGAACCTCAATCGGGGCTCTAGAGTTTTTTAGTCTTCTTTTTTTACGTCAAGTGAATTTTTACGTTAAAACGGGATCACCGTGGCTGGTCTTCGATTTACCATCCTTGGAGAGTGGTGCACAATGGTACTGTTCCATTTCAAATCCATGCACCCATTTCTAAAAGTCGCACGGCGCTGTTTCGGCACTTTGGACGGATGTAGCACCTTGCACCGCAGATGTGGCACCCTACGGATATCGATTCTTTCGACGGCCATAACTGTTGGCTCGTTTAGAGTTACGGGAGCCATAATCAGTCAAAAAGAAGCTCTCGGTGAGTTCTACCGCTTTGACCGCTTTCAGCCGTCAATGGATTGTTTCATACCCAAAAAAGGCTATCCGAACCTCAATCGGGGATCTGAAAGTATTTTAGCCTACTTTTCTTACGTCAAGTGAATTTTTACTTTAAAACGGGATCACCGTGGCTGGTCTTCGATTTACCATCCCTGGAGAGTGGTGCACCAAGGTACTGTTCCATTTCAAATCCATGCACCCATTTCTAAAAGTCGCACGGTGCTGTTTCGGCACTTTGGACGGATGTTGCACCTTGCACCGCAGATGTTGCACCGTACGGATATCGATTCTTCGAACGGCCATAACTGTTGGCTCGTTTAGAGTTACGGGAGCCATAACCAGTCAAAAAGAAGCTCTCGGTGAGTTCTACGGCTTTGACCGCTTTCAGCCGTCAATGGATTGTTTCATACCCAAAAAAAGCTATCCGAACCTCAATCGGGGCTATGAAAGTTTTTTAGCCTTCTTTTTTTACGTCAAGTGAATTTTTACTTTAAACTGGGATCACCGTGGCTGGTCTTCGATTTACCATCCCTGGAGAGTGGTGCACCAAGGTACTGTTCCATTTCAAATCCATGCACCCATTTCTAAAAGTCGCACGACGCTGTTTCGGCACTTTGGACGGATGTTGCACCTTGCACCGCAGATGTTGCACCGTACGGATATCGATTCTTCGGACGGCCATAACTGTTGGCTCGTTTAGAGTTACGGGTGCCATAACCAGTCAAAATGAAGCACTCGGTGAGTTCTACGGCTTTGACCGCTTTCAGCCGTCAATGGATTATTTCATACCCAAAAAGGCTATCTGAACCTCAATCGGGGCTTTGAAAGTTTTTTAGCCTTCTTTTTTTATGTCAAGTGAATTTTTACTTTAAAACGGGATCACCGTGGCTGGTCTTCGATTTACCATCCCTCGAGAGTGGTGAACCATGGTACTGTTCCATTTCAAATCCATGCACCTATTTCTAAAAGTCGCACGGCGCTTTTTCGGCATTTTGGACGGATGTTGCACCTTGCACCGTAGATGTTGCACCCTGCGGATATCGATTCTTTGGACGGCCATAACTGTTGGCTCGTTTAGAGTTACGGGAGCCATAACCAGCCAAAACGAAGCTCTCGGTGAGTTCTATGGCTTTGACCGCTTTTAGCCGTCAATGGATTGTTTCTTACCCAAAAAAGGCTATCCGAACCTCAATCGGGGCTCTGAAAGTTTTTTAGCCTTCTTTTTTTACGTCAAGTGAATTTTTACTTTAAAACGGGATCACCGTGGCTGGTCTTCGATTTTTCATCCCTGGAGAGTGGTGCACCATGGTACTGTTCCATTTCAAATATATGCCCATTTCTAAAAGTCGCACTGCGCTGTTCCGGCATTTTGGACGGATGTTGCACCTTGCACCACAGATGTTGCACCGTACGGATATCGATTCTTCGAACGGCCATAACTGTTGGCTCGTTTAGGGTTACGGGAGCCATAACCAGTCAAAACGTAGCACTCGATGAGATCTACGGTTTTGAAAGCTTTCAGCCGTCAATGGATTGTTTCATATCCAAAAAGGCTATCTGAACCTCAATTGGGGCTTTGAAGTTTTTTAGCCTTCTTTTTTTACGTCAAGTGAATTTTTACGTTAAAACAGGATCACCGTGGCTGGTCTTCGATTTACCATCCTTGGAGAGTGGTGCACCATGGTACGGTTCCATCTCAAATCCATGCAACCATTTCTAAAAGTCGCACGGCGCTGTTACGGCATTTTGGACGGATGTTGCGCCTTGCACCGCAGATGTTGCACCCTACGGATATCGATTCTTCGGACGGCCATAATTGTTGGCTCGTTTAGAGTTATGGGAGCCATAACCAGTCAAAAATAAGATCTCGGTGATTTCTACGGCTTTGACCGCTTTCAGCCGTCAATGGATTGTTTCATACCCAAAAAAAGCTATCCGAACCTCAATCGGGGCTATGAAAGTTTTTTAGCCTTCTTTTTTACGTCAAGTGAATTTTTACTTTAAAATGGGATCACCGTGGCTGGTCTTCGATTTACCATCCCTGGAGAGTGGTGCACCAAGGTACTGTTCCATTTCAAATCCATGCACCCATTTCTAAAAGTCGCACGATGCTGTTTCGGCACTTTGGACGGATGTTGCACCTTGCATCGCAGATGTTGCACCGTACGGATATCGATTCTTTGGACGGCCATAACTGTTGGCTCGTTTAGAGTTACGGGCGCCATACCCAGTCAAAATGAAGCACTCGGTGAGTTCTACGGCTTTGACCGCTTTCAGCCGTCAATGGATTATTTCATACCCAAAAAGGCTATCTAAACCTCAATCGGGGCTTTGAAAGTTTTTTAGCCTTCTTTTTTTACGTCAAGTGAATTTTTACTTTAAAACAGGATCACCGTGGCTGGTCTTCGATTTACCATCCCTCGAGAGTGGTGAACCATGGTACTGTTCCATTTCAAATCCATGCACCTATTTCTAAAAGTCGCACGGTGCTTTTTCGGCATTTTGGACGGATGTTGCACCTTGCACCGTAGATGTAGCACCCTGCGGATATCGATTCTTCGGACGGCCATAACTGTTGGCTCGTTTAGAGTTACGGGAGCCATAACCAGCCAAAACGAAGCTCTCGGTGAGTTCTATGGCTTTGACCGCTTTTAGCCGTCAATGGATTGTTTCTTACCAAAAAAAGGCTATTCGAACCTCAATCGGGGCTCTGAAAGTTTTTTAGCCTTCTTTTTTTACATCAAGTGAATTTTTACTTTAAAACGGGATCACCGTGGCTGGTCTTCGATTTTTCATCCCTGGAGAGTGGTGCACCATGGTACTGTTCCATTTCAAATATATGCCCATTTCTAAAAGTCGCACTGCGCTGTTTCGGCATTTTGGACGGATGTTGCACCTTGCACCACAGATGTTGCACCGTACGGATATCGATTCTTCGAACGGCCATAACTGTTGGCTCGTTTAGGGTTACCGGAGCCATAACCAGTCAAAACGTAGCACTCGATGAGATCTACGGTTTTGAAAGCTTTCAGCCGTCAATGGATTTTTTCATACCCAAAAAGGCTATCTGAACCTCAATTGGGGCTTTGAAGTTTTTTAGCCTTCTTTTTTACGTCAAGTGAATTTTTACGTTAAAACGGGATCACCGTGGCTGGTCTTCGATTTACCATCCTTGGAGAGTGGTGCACCATGGTACGGTTCCATCTCAAATCCATGCAACCATTTCTAAAATTTGCACGGCGCTGTTACGGCATTTTGGACGGATGTTGCGCCTTGCACCGCAGATGTTGCACCCTACGGATATCGATTCTTCGGACGGCCATAATTGTTGGCTCGTTTAGAGTTACGGGAGCCATAACCAGTCAAAAATAAGATCTCGGTGATTTCTACGGCTTTGACCGATTTCAGCCGTCAATGGATTGTTTCATACCCAAAAAAGGCTATCCGAACCTCAATCGGGGCTCTGAAAGTTTTTTAGCCTTCTTTTTTTACGTCAAGTGAATTTTTATTTTAAAATGGGATCACTGTGGTTGGTCTTCGATTTACCATCTCTAGAGAGTGGTGCACCATGGTACTGTTGCATTTCAAATCCATGCACCCATTTCTAAAAGTCGCACGGCGCTGTTTTGGCATTTTAGACGGATGTTGCCCCTTGCACCGCAGATGTTGCACCCTGCGGATATCGATTCTTCGGACGGCCATAACTGTTGGCTCGTTTAGAGTTACGGGAGCCATAACCAGTCAAAACGAAGCTCTTAGTGAGTTCTATGGCTTTGACCACTTTTAGCCGTCAATGGATTATTTCTTACCCAAAAAAGGCTATCCGAACCTCAATCGGGGCTCTGAATGTTTTTTAGCCTTCTTTTTTTACGTCAAGTGAATTTTTACTTTAAAACGGGATCACCATGGCTGGTCTTCGATTTCCCTTCTCTGGAGAGTGGTGCACCATGGTACTGTTCCATTTCAAATATATGCACCCATTTCTAAAAGTCGCACTGCGCTGTTTCGGCATTTTGGACGGATGTTGCAGCTTGCACCACAGATGTTGCACCGTACGGATATCGATTCTTTGGACGGCCATAACTGTTGGCTCGTTTAGAGTTACGGGAACCATAACCAGTCAAAACGAAGCACTCGGTGAGTTCTACGGCTTTGACCGCTTTCAGCCGTCAAAGGATTGTTTCATACCCAAAAAGGCTATCCGAACCTCAATCGGGGCTCTGAAAGTTTTTTAGCCTTCTTTTTTTACGTCAAGTGAATTTTTACTTTAAAACGGGATCACCGTAGCTGGTCTTCGATTTACCATCCCTCGAGAGTGGTGAACCATGTTACTGTTCCATTTCAAATCCATGCACCCATTTCTAAAAGTCGCACGGTGCTGTTTCGGCATTTTAGACGGATGTTGCACCTTGCACCGCAGATGTTGCACCCTGCAAATATCGATTCTTCGGACGGCCATAACTGTTGGCTCGTTTAGAGTTACGGGAGCCATAACCAGTCAAAACGAAGCTCTCGGTGAGTTCTATGGCTTTGACCGCTTTTAGCCGTCTATGGATTATTTCTTACCCAAAAAAGGCTATCTGAACCTCAATCGGGGCTCTGAAAGTTTTTTAGCCTTCTTTTTTTATGTCAAGTGAATTTTTACTTTAAAACGGGATCACCGTGGCTGGTCTTCGATTTCCCTTCCCTAGAGAGTGGTGCACCATGGTACTGTTCAATTTCAAATATATGCACCAATTTCTAAAAGTCGCACTGCGCTGTTTCGGCATTTTGGACGGATGTTGCAGCTTGCACCACAGATGTTGCACCGTACGGATATCGATTCTTCGAACGGCCATAACTGTTGGCTCGTTTAGGGTTACGGGAGCCATAATCAGTCAAAACGTAGCACTCGATGAGATCTACGGTTTTAAAAGCTTTCAACCATCAATAGATTGTTTCATACCCAAAAAAGGCTATCTGAACCTCAATTGAGGCTCTGAAGTTTTTTAGCCTTCTTTTTTTACGTCAAGTGAATTTTTACGTTAAAACAGGATCACCGTGGCTGGTCTTCGATTTACCATCCCTGGAGAGTGGTGCACCATGGTACGGTTCCATCTCAAATCCATGCAACCATTTCTAAAAGTCGCACGGTGCTGCTTCGGCATTTTGGACGGATGTTGCGCCTTGCACCGCAGATGTTGCACCCTACGGATATCGATTCTTCGGACGGCCATAATTGTTAGCTCGTTTAGAGTTACGGGAGCCATAACCAGTCAAAAATAAGATCTCGGTGATTTCTACGGCTTTGACCTCTTTCAGCCGTCAATGGATTGTTTCATACCCAAAAAGGCTATCCGAACCTCAATCGGGGCTCTAAAAGTTTTTTAGCCTTCTTTTTTTACGTCAAGTGAATTTTTATTTTAAAATGTGATCACTGTGGCTGGTCTTCGATTTACCATCCTTGGAGAGTGGTGCACCATGGTACTATTGCATTCAAATCCATGCACCAATTTCTAAAAGTCGCACGGCGCTGTTTTGGCACTTTGGACGGATGTTGCCCCTTGCACCGCAGATGTTGCACCGTACGGATATCGATTCTTCGGACGGTTATAACTGTTGGCTCGTTTAGAGTTACGAGAGCCATAACTAGTCAAAAGGAAGCTCTCGGTGAGTTCTACGGCTTTGACCGCTTTCAGCCGTCAATGGATTGTTTAATACCCAAAAAAGGCTATCTGAACCTCAATCGGGGCTTTGAATGTTTTTTAGCCTTCTTTTTTTACGTCAAGTGAATTTTTACTTTAAAACGGGATCACCGTGGCTGGTCTTCGATTTACCATCCCTGTAGAGTGGTGCACCATGGCATTGTTCCATTTCAAATCCATTTACCTATTTCTAAAAGTCGCACGGCGCTATTTCGGCATTTAGGACGGATGTTGCACCTTGCACTGCAGATGTTGCACCGTACGGAAATCGATTCAACGGACGGCCATAACTGTTGGCTCGTTTAGGGTTACGGGAGCCATAACCAGTCAAAACGAAGCTCTCGATAAGTTATACGGTTTTGAAAGCTTACAGCCATCAATGGATTGTTTCATACCCAAAAAAGGCTATCCGAACCTCAATCGGGGCTCTGAAGTTTTTTACCCTTCTTTTTTTTACGTCAAGTGAATTTTTACGTTAAAACGGGATCATCATGGCTGGTCTTCGATTTACCATCCCTGGAGAGTGGTGCACCATGGTACGGTTCCATCTCAAATCCATGCACCCATTTCTAAAAGTCGCACGGCGCTGTATCGGCATTTTGGACGGATGTTGCACCTTGCACCGCAGATGTTGCACCCTGCGTATATCGATTCTTCGGACGGCCATAACTGTTGGCTTTTTTAGATTTACGGGAGCCATAACCAGTCAAAACGAAGCTCTCGATAAGTTATACGGTTTTGAAAGCTTACAGCCATCAATGGATTGTTTCATACCCAAAAAAGGCTATCCGAACCTCAATCGGGGCTCTGAAGTTTTTTACCCTTCTTTTTTTACGTCAAGTGAATTTTTACGTTAAAACGGGATCACCGTGGCTGGTCTTCGATTAACCATCCTTGGAGAGCGGTGCACAATGGTACTGTTCCATTTCAAATCCATGCACCCATTTCTAAAAGTCGCACGGCGCTGTTTCGGCACTTTGGACGGATGTTGCACCTTGCACCGCAGATGTTGCACCCCCCTACGGATATCGATTCTTCGGACGACCATAACTGTTGGCTCGTTTAGGGTTACGGGAGCCATAACCAGTCAAAAAGAAGCTATCGGTGAGTTCTACGGCTTTGACCACTTTCAGCCGTCAATGGATTGTTTCATACCCAAAAAAGGCTATCCGAACCTCAATCGGGGTTCTGAAAGTATTTTAGCCTACTTTTCTTACGTCAAGTGAATTTTTACTTTAAAACGGGATCACCGTGGCTGGTCTTCGATTTAACATCCCTGGAGAGTGGTGCACCAAGGTACTGTTCCATTTCAAATCCATGCACCCATTTCTAAAAGTCGCACGGCGCTGTTTCGGCACTTTGGACGGATGTTGCACCTTGCACCGTAGATGTTGCACCGTACGGATATCGATTCTTCGGACGGCCATAACTGTTGGCTCGTTTAGAGTTACGGGAGCCATAACCAGTCAAAAAGAAGCTCTCGGTGAGTTCTATGGCTTTGACCGCTTTCAACCGTCAATGGATTGTTTCATACCCAAAAAAAGCTATCCGAACCTCAATCGGGGCTCTGAAAGTTTTTTAGCCTTCTTTTTTTTACGTCAAGTGAATTTTTACTTTAAAATGGGATCGCCGTGGCTGGTCTTCGATTTACCATCCCTGGAGAGTTTTGCACCAAGGTACTGTTCCATTTCAAATCCATGCACCCATTTCTAAAAGTCGCACGATGCTGTTTCGGCACTTTGGACGGATGTTGCACCTTGCACCGCAGATGTAACACCGTACGGATATCAATTCTTAGGACGGCCATAACTGTTGGCTTGTTTAGAGTTACGGGAGCCATAACCAGTCAAAACGAAGCACTCGGTGAGTTCTACGGCTTTGACAGCTTTCAGCCGTCAATGGATTGTTTCATACCCAAAAAGACTATCCGAACATCAATCGGGGCTCTGAAAGTTTTTTAGCCTTCTTTTTTTACGTCAAGTGAATTTTTACTTTAAAACGGGATTACCATGGCTGGTCTTCGATTTACCATCCCTCGAGAGTGGTGAACCATGGTACTGTTCCATTTCAAATCCATGCACCCATTTCTAAAAGTCGCACGACGCTGTTTCGGCAGTTTAGACGGATGTTGCACCTTGCACCGCAGATGTTGCACCCTGCGGATAATGATTCTTCGGACGACCATAACTGTTGGCTCGTTTAGAGTTACGGGAGCCATAACCAGTCAAAACGAAGCTCTCGGTGAGTTCTATGGCTTTGACCGCTTTTAGCCGTCAATGGATTATTTCTTACCCAAAAAAGGCTATCCGAACCTCAATCGGGGCTCTGAAAGTTTTTTAGCCTTCTTTTTTTACGTCAAGTGAATTTTCACTTTAAAACGGGATCACCGTGGCTGGTCTTCGATTTCCCTTCCCTGGAGAGTGGTGCACCATGACTCTGTTCCATTTCAAATATATGCACCCATTTCTAAAAGTCGCACTGCGCTGTTTCGGCATTTTGGACGGATGTTGCACCTTGCACCACAGATGTTGCACCGTACGGATGTCGATTCTTCGAACGGCCATAACTGTTGGCTCGTTTAGGGTTACGGGAGCAATAACCAGTCAAAACGTAGCACTCGATGAGATCTACGGTTTTGAAACCTTTCAACCGTCAATAGATTGTTTCATACCTAAAAAAGGCTATCTGAACCTCAATTGGAGCTCTGAAGTTTTTTAGCCTTCTTTTTTTACGTCAAGTGAATTTTTACGTTAAAACGGGATCACCGTGGCTGGTCTTCGATTTACCATCCCTGGAGAGTGGTGCACCATGGTACGGTTCCATCTCAAATCCATGCAACCATTTCTAAAAGTCGCACGGCGCTGTTTCGGCATTTTGGACGGATGTTGCGCCTTGAACCGCAGATGTTGCACCCTACGGATATCGATTCTTCGGACGGCCATAACTGTTGGCTCGTTTAGAGTTACGGGAGCCATAACCAGTCAAAAATAAGATCTCGGTGATTTCTACGGCTTTGACCTCTTTCAGCCGTCAATGGATTGTTTCATACCCAAAAAAGGCTATCCGAACCTCAATCGGGGCTCTGAAAGTTTTTTAGCCTTCTTTTTTTACGTCAAGTGAATTTTTATTTTAAAATGGGATCACTGTGGCTGGTCTTCGATTTACCATCCCTGGAGAGTGGTGCACCATGGTACTGTTGCATTTCAAATCCATGCACCCATTTCTAAAAGTCGCACGGCGCTGTTTCGGCACTTTGGACGGATGTTGCCCCTTGCACCGCAGATGTTGCACCGTACGGATATCAATTCTTCGGATGGTTATAACTGTTGGCTCGTTTAGAGTTACGAGAGCCATAACCAGTCAAAAGGAAGCTCTCGGTGAGTTCTACGGCTTTGACCGCTTTCAGCCGTCAATGGATTGTTTCATACCCAAAAAAGGCTATCTGAACCTCAATCGGAGCTTTGAAAGTTTTTTAGCCTTCTTTTTTTACGTCAAGTGAATTTTTACTTTAAAACGGGATCACCGTGGCTGGTCTTCGATTTACCATCCCTGTAGAGTGGTGCACCATGGTACTGTTCCATTTCAAATCCATTTACCTATTTCTAAACGTCGCGCGGCGCTATTTCGGCATTTAGGACGGATGTTGCACCTTGCACCGCAGATGTTGCACCGTACGGATATCGATTCAACGGACGGCCATAACTGTTGGCTCGTTTAGGGTTACGGGAGCCATATCCAGTCAAAACGAAGCTCTCAATAAGTTCTACGGTTTTGAAAGCTTTCAGCCGTCAATGGATTGTTTCATACCCAAAAAAGGCTATCCGAACCTCAATCGGGGCTCTGAAGTTTTTTACCCTTCTTTTTTTTACGTCAAGTGAATTTTTACGTTAAAACGGGATCATCATGGCTGGTCTTCGATTTACCATCCCTGGAGAGTGGTGCACCATGGTACGGTTCCATCTCAAATCCATGCACCCATTTCTAAAAGTCGCACGGCGCTGTTTCGGCATTTTGGACGGATGTTGCACCTTGCACCGCAGATGTTGCACCCTGCGTATATCGATTCTTCGGACGGCCATAACTGTTGGCTTTTTTAGATTTACGGGAGCCATAACCAGTCAAAACGAAGCTCTCTGTGAGTTCTACGGCTTTGACCGTTTTGAGCCATCAATGGATTGTTTCATACCCAAAAAAGGCTATCCGAACCTCAATCGGGTCTCTGATGTTTTTTAGCCTTCTTTTTTTAACTCAAGTGAATTTTTACTTTAAAACGAGATCACCGTGGCTGGTCTTCGATTTACCATGCATCGAGAGTGGTGCTACTTGGTACTATTCCATTTCAAATTCATGCACCCATTTCTAAAAGTCGCACGGCGCTGTTTCGGCATTTTGGACGGATGTTGCACCTTGCACCGCAGATGTTGCGCCTTGCGGATATCGATTCTTCGGACGGCCAAAACTGTTGGCTCGTTTAGAGTTACGAGAGCCATAACCAGTCAAAACGAAGCTCTCAGTGAGTGCTATGGCTTTGACCGCTTTAAGCCGTCAATGGATTGTTTCATACCCAAAAAATGCTATCCGAACCTCAATCGGGGCTCTGAAGTTTTTAGCCTTCTTTTTTTACGTCAAGTGAATTTTTACGTTTAAACGGGATCACCGTGGCTGGTCTTCGATTTACCATCCTTGGAGAGCGGTGCACAATGGTACTGTTCCATTTCAAATCCATGCACCCATTTCTAAAAGTCGCACGGCGCTGTTTCTGCACTTTGGACGGATGTTGCACCTTGCACCGCAGATGTTGCACCCTACGGATATCGATTCTTCGGACGACCATAACTGTTGGCTCGTTTTGGGTTACGGGAGCCATAACCAGTCAAAACGAAGCTCTCGGTGAGTTCTAAGGTTTTAACAGTTTTCAGCCGTCAATGGATTGTTTCATACCCAAAAAAGGCTATCCGAACCTCAATCGGGGCTCTGAAGTTTTTTAGCCTTCCTTTTTTACGTCAAGTGAATTTTTACGTTAAAACGGGATCACCGTGGTTGGTCTACCATCCTTGAAGAGTGGTGCACCATGGTACCATTCCATTTCAAATCCATGCACCCATTTCTAAAAGTCGCACGACACTGTTTCGGCATTTTGGACGGATGTTGCACCTTCCACCGCAGATGTTGCACCCTGCGGATATCGATTTTTCGAACGGCCATAACTGTTAGCTCGTTCAGAGTTACGGGAGCCATAACCAGTCAAAACGTAGCACTCGATGAGATCTACGGTTTTGAAAGCTTTCAACCGTCAATGGATTGTTTCATACCCAAAAAAGGCTATTCGAACCTCAATCGGGGCTCTGAAGTTTTTTAGCCTTCTTTTTTTACGTCAAGTGAATTTTTACGTTAAAACGGGATCACCATGGCTGGTCTTCGATTTACCATCTATCGAGAGTGGTGCACCATTTTGCTGTTCCATTTCAAATCCATGCACCCATTTCTAAAAGTCGCACGACGTTGTTTCGGCATTTTGGACGGATGTTGCACCTTGCACCAGAGATGTTGCACCCTGCGGATATCGATTCTTCGGACGACCATAACTGTTGGCTCGTTTAGAGTTACAGGAGCCATAACTAGTCAAAACGGAGCTCTCGGTGAGTTCTATGGCTTTGACCGCTTTCAACCGTCAATGGATTGTTTCATACCCAAAAAAGGCTATCCGAACCTCAATCGGGGCTCTGAAGTTTTTTAGCCTTCTTTTTTTTACGTCAAGTGAATTTTTACTTTAAAACGGGATCACCGTGGCTGGTCTTCGAATTACCATCCCTGGAGAGTGGTGCACCATGGTACTGTTCCATTTCAAATCCATGCACTCATTTCTAAAAGTCGCACGACGCTGTTTCGGCACTTTGGACAGATGTTGCACCTTGCACCGCAGATGTTGCACCGTACTGATATCGGTTCTTCGGATGGCCATAACTATTGGCTCGTTTAGAGTTACGGGAGCCATAATCAGTCAAAACGAAGCACTCGGTGAGTTCAAAGCCTTTGACCGCTTTCAACCGTCAATGGATTGTTTCATACCCAAAAAAGGCTATCCGAACCTCAATCGGGGCTCTGAAAGTTTTTTAGCCATCTTTTTTTACGTCAAGTGAATTTTTACTTTAAAACGGGATCACCGTGGATGGTCTTCGATTTACCATCCTTGGAGAGTGGTGCACAATGGTACTGTTCCATTTCAAATCCATGCACCCATTTCTAAAAGTCGCACGGCGCTGTTTCGGCATTTTGGACGGATGTTGCACCTTGCACCGCAGATGTTGCACCCTACGGATATCGATTCTTCGGACGGCCATAACTGTTGGCTCGTTTAGAGTTACGGGAGCCATAACCAGTCAAAACGAAGCTCTCGGTGAGTTCTATGGCTTTGACTGCTTTTAGCCGTCAATGGATTGCTTCTTACCCAAAAAAGGCTATCCGAACCTCAATCGGGGCTCTGAAAGTTTTTTAGCCTTCTTTTTTTACGTCAAGTGAATTTTTACTTTAAAACGGGATCACCATGGCTGGTCTTCGATTTCCCATCCCTGGAGAGTGGTGCACCATGGTACTGTTCCATTTCAAATATATGCACCCATTTCTAAAAGTCGTACTACGTTGTTTCGGCATTTTGGACGGATGTTGCACCTTGCACCACAGATGTTGCACCGTACGGATATCGATTCTTCGAACGGCCATAACTGTTGGCTCGTTTAGGGTTACGGGAGCCATAACCAGTCAAAACGTAGCATTCGATGAGATCTACGGTTTTGAAAGCTTTCAACCGTCAATAGATTGTTTCACACCCAAAAAAGGCTATCTGAACCTCAATTGGGGCTCTGAAGTTTTTTAGCCTTCTTTTTTTACGTCAAGTGAATTTTTACGTTAAAACGGGATAACCGTGGCTGGTCTTCAATTTTCCATCCCTGGAAAGTGATGCACCATGGTACGGTTCCATCTCAAATCCATGCAACCATTTCTAAAAGTCGCAGGGCGCTGTTTCGGCATTTTGGACGGATGTTGCGCCTTGCACCGCAGATGTTGCACCCTACGGATATCGATTCTTCGGACGGCCATAACTGTTGGCTCGTTTAGAGTTACGGGAGCCATAACCAGTCAAAAATAAGATCTCGGTGATTTCTACGGCTTTGACCGCTTTCAGCCGTCAATGGATTGTTTCATACCCAAAAAAGGCTATCTGAACCTCAATCGGGGCTCTGAAAGTTTTTTAGCCTTCTTTTTTTACGTCAAGTGAATTTTTATTTTAAAATGGGATCACTGTGGCTGGTCTTCGATTTACCATCCTTGAAGAGTGGTGCACCATGGTACTGTTGCATTTCAAATCCATGCACCCATTTCTAAATGTCGCACGGCGCTGTTTCGGCACTTTGGACGGATGTTGCCCCTTGCACCGCAGATGTTGCACCGTACGGATATCGATTCTTCGGACGGTTATAATTGTTGGCTCGTTTAGAGTTACGAGAGCCATAACCAGTCAAAAGGAAGCTCTCAGTGAGTTCTACGGTTTTGACCGCTTTCAACCGTCAATGGATTGTTTCATACCCAAAAAAGGCTATCTGAACCTCAATCGGGGCTTTGAAAGTTTTTTAGCCTTCTTTTTTTACATCAAGTGAATTTTTACTTTAAAACGGGATCACCATGGCTGGTCTTCGATTTACCATCCCTGTAGAGTGGTGCACCATGGTACCGTTCCATTTCAAATCCATTTACCTATTTCTAAAAGTCGCACGGCGCTGTTTCGGCATTTAGGACGGATGTTGCACCTTGCACCGCAGATGTTGCACCCTGCGGATATCGATTCTACGGACGGCCATAACTGTTGGCTCGTTTAGGGTTACGGGAGCCATAAGCAGTCAAAACGAAGCTCTCGATAAGTTCTATGGTTTTGAAAGCTTTCAGCCGTCAATGGATAGTTTCATACCCAAAAAAGGCTATCCGAACCTCAATCGGGGCTCTGAAGTTTTTTACCCTTCTTTTTTTACGTCAAGTGAATTTTTACGTTAAAACGGGATCACTATGGCTGGTCTTCGATTTACCATCCTTGGAGAGTGGTGCACCATGGTACGGTTCCATCTCAAATCCATGCAACCATTTCTAAAAGTCGCACGGCGTTGTTTCGGCATTTTGGATGGATGTTGCGCCTTGCACCGCAGATGTTGCACCCTATGTATATCGATTCTTCGGACGCCCATAACTGTTGGCTCGTTTAGAGTTACGGGAGCCATAACCAGTCAAAAATAAGATCTCGGTGATTTCTACGGCTTTGACCGCTTTCAGCCGTCAATGGATTTTTCATACCCAAAAAAGGCTATCCGAACCTCAATCAGGGCTCTGAAAGTTTTTTAGCCTTTTTTTTTTACGTCAAGTGAATTTTTATTTTAAAATGGGATCACTGTGGCTGGTCTTCGATTTACCATCCCTGGAGAGTGGTGCACCATGGTACTGTTGCATTTCAAATCCATGCACCCATTTCTAAAAGTCGCACGGCGCTGTTTCGGCACTTTGGACGAATGTTGCCCCTTGCACCGCAGATGTTGCACCGTACGGATATCGATTCTTCGGACGGTTATAACTGTTGGCTCGTTTAGACTTACGTGAGCCATAACCAGTCAAAAGGAAGCTCTCGGTGAGTTCTACGGCTTTGACCACTTTCAGCCGTCAATGGATTGTTTCATACCCAAAAAAGGCTATCTGAACCTCAATCGGGGCTTTGAAAGTTTTTTAGCCTTCTTTTTTTACGTCAAGTGAATTTTTACTTTAAAACGGGATCACCGTGGCTGGTCTTCGATTTACCATCCCTGTAGAGTGGTGCACCATGGTACTGTTCCATTTCAAATCCATTTACCTATTTCTAAAAGTCGCACGGCGCTGTTTCGGCACTTTGGATGGATGTTGCACCTTGCACCGCAGATGTTGCACCGTACATATATCGATTCATCGGACGGCCATAACTGTTGGTTCGTTTAGGGTTACGGGAGCCATAACCAGTCAAAACGAAGCTCTCGATAAGTTCTACGGTTTTGAAAGCTTTCAGCCGTCAATGGATTGTTTCATACCCAAAAAAGGCTATCCGAATCTCAATCGGGGCTCTGAAGTTTTTTACCCTTCTTTTTTTACGTCAAGTGAATTTTTACGTTAAAACGGGATCACCGTGGCTGGTCTTCAATTTACCATCCCTGGAGAGTGGTGCATCATGGTACCGTTCCATCTCAAATCCATGCACCCATTTCTAAAAGTTGCACGGCGCTGTTTCGGCATTTTGAACGGATGTTGCACCTTGCACCGCAGATGTTGCACCCTGCGGATATCGATTCTTCGGACGGCCATAACTGTTGGCTTTTTTAGAGTTACGGGAGCCATAACCAGTCAAAACGAAGCTCTCTGTGAGTTCTACGGCATTGACCGCTTTGAGCCATCAATGGATTGTTTCATACCCAAAAAAGGCTATCCGAACCTCAATCGGGTCTCTGATGTTTTTTAGCCTTCTTTTTTTTTTGAAAAAGAGCTCAAACTTTTCTATTAAAAATATATACCAGGTCCAACATAACAAAAGTACAAAAGCCATTAGCAGGCCCAAAGACAAAGCAAAACACAAATACAATACAATACTAGATAGGCCCGTACAAATACAGCCCAAAACCCATTAGCAAGCCCAAAGACTAGAAGCCTCCAGATAGTTCCAAACTCTTCTCGTAGAAGAAAAAGGCAATACGACACCTTCGTTATCTTCATAACTCAACTCTTTCCAAAACAGCCTAAAAAGAAACAGAAATGTCTGCCATCCAGGAGCAAACTCCTCCATTTACTTTCGTAACGACGTAACAACAACAACCTCTCTAAAAGAAACAGCTGAAAAATTGGTCTACAATCCATCCAGAAACACATATGTAAGTATACTATCTGAATTGTCTTCTACTTAATTCCTTGAACTTCAAACTAACGAAGATTTTTTAAGTCCAGGACAGGGTTGCTGAAAAACTCTTAACAACCTTCAACATTCACGTAGCTCGAGATCAAATCTGAGTTTCAACACAGATCTGAGATTTTTGCAAGACCAAAGGAACAGCAACACTTCCTCAAGATGTCACTAAGCAAGATAAGTTTTTGATAACCCTAAAATACAGCTTCTTTTGTCCTCAGTAGAGTTGATTCCTTTGAATCTTCTAATCTGTCCTCATAATAAATCAATGTCTTGTTGTCCAGGACGAAACCACAGTCACTTTGAGCCACCTGCAGATCAATATACTTAAAAGCTACTGAATAGTTATGGATGAAAGAAAATTATAATGTAATTTAGAGAGAGGGAAAGAAAAAGCATTGTAAATTAAACAGGTACTCGAAATCTGGAGCCATAAGACATAGGAACAGGGATGTGGCAGAGGAAACAGAAATTATGATTGTATCCCCAATTCAGCGTTGGGAGGTAAATCCCCATTTCAAAGCTATATCAGTGTTCATGCCAGTGATGTTCTTGAAATATTTTGATTTTGCCATTCTGATATTCATAGTCTGGAAAAATTTTAAGCAAACCTTCGACCCATCAGTAAAACGTTTCTGGAAAATCCTTTCATTTCTTTCTTTCCAAATATGCCAGACGCAAACTGAAAGTGAAAGTTGAAACAAATCTGAATTGAAATTTTGTGAGCTAGAGATAGAAACTATTTTCAGTAAATCCTCCTTCAAAATGAAAGAAAATAGACTCTTCGGCTTAACGAAAAACTTTTTACAACTCCAAAGCCAAATCTTTTCTGTAAAGTCACATTGAAAAAATAGATGGTCTATATTTTCAATGTGACTATTACAGAACACACATTTCTGATCCACCACTATCTGCTTCTGAATTAATCTTTCTTTAGTCAAGAGAAAATCATTTATGGCTTTAAAAAGGCATACCGCCATTTTAGGAACATGAATTTTGTTCCAGACCATAGACGCCCAAAAATTAGTATCAAACCTGGTTCGTACCGAATTCCAAACTTTTTTAAACTGATATTGCCCATCCTTAGAGCACTTCCAAGACCAGAAATCCCTCTCCTTGTTATTGTGAATCTTGACATCTTCAATTTCTGTCTGAATTTGAAATAAAAAGCTATACAAGTCCCACTTCCACTCACCATTTCTTAAAATCCTACTAAGCGTCAAATTTTCTGTACCTGTTCTAAAAGCAGCATCCCTACCAATGCGTTCCATAATAGAACTCCCATTTAACCAAGGTTCATACCATAACGAAGTAGTTTTGCCGTCTACAATGTTAAGGGAAAAGCAATTCAAGGCTTCGTGTCTATTCTTCAAAATGAATTTCCACACTCCAGAGTCATCCGAACGCTGGTTAGTATCCCAGAAACTTTTAAGCCCTATATATTTACCATGCATGAATACCGCCCAAATACCTTCTAAGTTGATAATTTTCCAAATCAATTTGATATATAGCGCTCTGTTCATCTCTTCTAAGTTTCTCAGTCCCATACCTCCTTCTTCTTTTTGTCTACATAAGACCTCCCAAGGGATCTTACTACTGCGACTTTTCCAAAGAAAATTTAAAATCAGATGTTTAATCTTTTGAATAGTAGCAACTGGAAGACAGAAACATTGCATCCAAAATTGTATTATAGGGTAGATGGTAGATTTTATCAGTTCCAGTCTCCCTGCTAAGCTCAACATTTTTGTTTCCCATCTGCCAATCCTAACTTTAATCTTCTCTATTAAAGGAGAACAATCCTTATCCCTCAAATTAGCACTAGACAGAGGAATACCCAAATACCTTATAGGAAGGGTTGATTGTTGAATGTTGAGGATCGAACAGATGTCTGTGCAGCATTCCACCCCTTGCCCAAAAAAGATGTTAGATTTCTCAACACTTAACTCCAAACCAGTAACCCTTTTCAAGGTTTTAAAAACTTCATTAATAGCAGTCGCAGTTTGCACATTGGCTTTAGTAAAAAGAATGATATCGTCAGCGTAAATCAGATGAGTCAATTTGTTACCAAAGTCTGTTACTGGTGAGATCAGACCACCCCTAACTTTTTCCTCCATTAGTAGCGTAAAGTATTCCATAACCAGGGTAAAAAGGATAGGGGAAAGCGGGTCTCCTTGTCTGAGACCATTAGAACTTTTAAAGTAACCGTGCGCTTCTCCATTAACAATGATAGAGAAAACTGGGGTCTTAATTAGGTTTTCAATAATTTTAATCCATTTATCTGGAAAACCCAAGCTTCTTAACATATGAATAACAAAATCTCTATTAATCGAATCATATGCTTTCTTTAAATCGACTTTAATACACATGTATTTGTTATCCTTTCTTCCGAGACCTCTAATTAATTCATGAGCTAACAAAATACCATCCCCTATTGATCTACCTTTGATAAATGCCGACTGGTTTTGGGACACCAACTTATCCAAAAAAGGACCCAGTCTATTACACAGGATTTTGGAGAAAACCTTGTATAAAGTGTTACAACAGGCAATAGGTCTGAAATCTTGAATACAGGAGGAATGGTCTTTTTTGGAATCAAATGAATAAACGTGTGATTCCATTCTTTAATGATTAAACCCTTTTGAAAAATATCGTTTAAAGCTTTATAAATAATATCTTTCGAAAGATTCCAATGAGTCTTGAAAAACAACGAGTTGAAACCATCCGGTCCTGGAGAAACAGAATCGTTAATATCCCACAAGGCATGTTTGATTTCTTCTAAAGAGAAACTCTCATTTAAAAAGTTAGCCCCAAACTCAGAAATAACCATTTTGCAAATAACTTCAGGAAAATGATCACATAAGGGCTGATTATAAGTTTGTTTGAAAAAATCAATAGCCGCTTCGACAAACTTATTTTCCGAAACCACCTTACCATCTACAATTAAATTTGTCAAATGCTTTCTACTTCTTCTGTTAGACATTTTAGCGTAGAAAAAAGAAGATCCCTCATCACCCATCATCAGCCAATCACATTTAGCCTTTTGTTTGGCAACCAGGAATTCTTTTTTGAGTGCTAAATCCAAATTAATCTTGGCATTTTGAAATACCAAAGCTAAGTTGTGATCATTAGAATTTTCCAAAATTTTCTGGAGTCTAGAACATTTCTCTCTCAGAACATTCACCTCTTATTTGATATTACGAGAATTAGCACTCCATCCCTTGAGTTCTCTCTTAATATTTTTGAGAATGTTAATAACTTGGAACAAAGGTCTGTCAATGTGGTTGATAACCCAGAGTTCCTCAATCATTGGAAAGTATTGATCGCATAGAGACCAATGATTCATATATCTAAAAGGACTATTCTTAACCCTAGGGTTAGAGGTAAACGAGACGAGAATAGCATTGTGATCACTCACCGTAGGAGGTAAGAATTCAACTGATAGATCTGGGAATAAGTTAATCCAATCTAGATTTGCAAACACCCTGTCAATTTTAAAGAATATATTTCGACACGGACCCGACCACCAAGAAAATTCATAACCTTTAATATTAATCTCATTAAGACCAGTATATAAAGCCATTTCATCTAATTCAAACAAATTATCAAAAGTTACTGGATTACCTCCCTGTCTTTCTGAGGGTCTACGAATGCAGTTGAAATCCCCAAGGACCATCCATGGCCTATAAATATTTATAGCATCCTCCTGCAGGTTCTTCCATAGTCTTTTCCTTAATTCAACAAAATTTTGGGCATAGACAAAGGTCATATTACATCTGAATTTCGAGGAATTGATCAGTTCGATGGTAATGTGTTGATCATTCATGCTGATAAAATTGAAATCCCAAGCATTTCCGTCTATAAGAACCAAAATCCTGCATTTATAATAGCATGATATATTACTTATTATTTTCCATCCGTCTTTCAGCGTTTTTTCCAACTTCAAAATCTCTGGAAACAACAACTTATTTTCCAGAATACCAAAACAGCTAATTTTGTACTTATCTATAACTTTTCTCACTTCTCCCATTCTGTTAGGGTTGTGAAACCCTCTAACGTTCCAATAGGCCACTGACATTATAAAACCTTATTATTTCGAGTCCTCAATAACCTACTACTCGAGGACTCCCCATTGTCTTCTGAAGGAATACCTAACATCTGAACCCACTTGGGATTCTTACGGACCAGCTTATCTTTCTGAATATTATCAAACTCTATATCTTGAGGCTTCGGAAGAAGCTGTTCCTCCATCCCCTCCTGAACTGTGTCAACATTATCATAAATATTTTGTTCCTCTGCCACTTTAGTCGTTCCTATGTCCTGATCCAGATTCTCTTGTACCTGTAATAAAAAACAATGATCAGTACCTCTCCTAAAGTTAACATTATTATAAAAACCGTCGTCAATAACTAAATCAGTAGAAGATAAGGATATTGGAGTAGAATTGTGATCCAATGATGACAAAGGGCGTTTGAGAATAGATATGCGAGTCGATGGTGATTTTGGAGGAGATGTTCTCAGATCTATGGCTCCCGGGGTAGTTGGAGAAGCAGGAATGAATGGCTCCCTGGCTCCTTGATCAGGAGGACCTTCCGACCTGGCCAGAGGAACATTGGAGCAATCTTCACTGACTCCTGTTTCGGTAGTAGTAGCATGTTCTGGCTCTGACACTTCTGAAATTGCCCCCTCACCCCGCTCTACTGAGGATACAACTTTTCCCAAATTCTGTTCCTGAGGTGAAATTTCTATTACCGTTGTAGATTTTTCCATATCTTCTGGGACTTCCGTCCCTACATCTTTACAGGAGACTTCCGTCCCTGCATTGTTCTTGGCTCCGTTATCAAAATTATCAATAATAGAGGGACCTCCAGCATTCATCTCCTTTTCGGGAATATTTGAAATCTCAATTCCACAATCAGCTAAACCAGGCTTATCAGAGTTGGCAGCTTGGGTCTCTTTAGGGACCCAAGACTTAGTCATTGGACATTCAGCAGTTATATGTCCGAAACACACACACTTGCCACAGATGGGAGGAGGGTTTTCATATTCTACTTCTTGAATGAACCTCCTCCCCTTCTCGTCCCTACATTCAATAGAGTTAGGCATTCCATAATTAACATTAACCTCAACCAAAACTCTGGCATAGGCTAGTCTAGATTTATTTTTTGTGGCCTCATCCATCTTTATAGGAACTCCTATGGTACTAGTTAGAGCGCTAATGGCCTTATTGCCCCATAATTTAAAACTTAAACCAGGAAGTCTAACCCACATAGGCAAAGATGTAAGCAGATCTCTATCAGTTCTCATATCTGGGGACAATCTCTTCATAATGATCAGGTTCCGGTCCATAAACGAAGAACCTGATTTTAAAATCTTATTGCAGTCCTCCTCCAAACCAAATCTCACTACGAAAAAACCGTTATTCCTAGAGTGGACAGAGAACGGCTTCTTAGTTACCCAGACCCTATTGGCATATCCCTCAAACGTTCGGAGCCATGGTTTGTACCTAACCACATACAGTAAAATGCATAAATCCCAACCTCCCTCCGCTTCTTTGATCGCTTCATCAGAAAGGGAACCTATCCTTTTACCATCCGCTACCGTAGGCTCTATAAACTCCAGATCCAGGTTACCTAAATCACCAACCGCTCCTTCTTTCACTGTCTCACTGTACGAAAATTTCTTTGCATTCTCCGAAACAGTGAAAATAATTTTAGGATTACCTCCTGACATCGCAACTTTCTGCTTAGGAAATTTTGGTTTAACTGTCCGCCCAGCATGATCCGAAAGCACCCTCCTACCCGTGATTCTTTCTGTTCTGCTCATTCTTTGACCTCCCAGATTAATCCTCTGATCAGGACCCGAAGGAATTGGCGCCTTGCCCCTTTTCCTTCTCACCTCCTCCCAACCTTCAGCATCCCGCAGAGATCCCATGATTACAGTTTTGTGGAGATAGAAGTGAAGATCGGAAAGCAGAAAATAGCGGAGAAAATTAAGAAAACTAGGAAGAAACGAAAGAAAAAAGGAGAAAAGGGAAGAACCCTAATCTCCAGATCTAGATCTGGAAGCCATGGAACAACTTGATTTTTTTTTAACTCAAGTGAATTTTTACTTTAAAACGGGATCACCGTGGCTGGTCTTCGATTTACCATCCATCGAGAGTGGTGCAACTTGGTAATATTCCATTTCAAATCCATTCACCCATTTCTAAAAGTCGCACGGCGCTGTTTTGGCATTTTGGACGGATGTTGCACCTTGCACCGCAGATGTTGCGCCCTACGGATATCGATTCTTCGGACGGCCATAACTGTTGGCTCGTTCAGAGTTACGGGAGCCATAACCAGTCAAAACGAAGCTCTCGGTGAGTTCTATGGCTTTGACCGCTTTCAGCCGTCAATGGATTATTTCATACCCAAAAAAGGCTATCCGAACCTCAATCGGGGCTCCGAAGTTTTTTACTTCTTTTTTTACGTCAATTGAATTTTTACGTTAAAACGGGATCACTGTGGCTGGTCTTCGATTTACCATCCTTGGAGAGTGGTGCACAATGGTACTGTTCCATTTCAAATCCATGCACCCATTTCTAAAAGTCGCACGGCGCTGTTTCGGCACTTTGGATGGATGTAGCACCTTGCACCGCAGATGTGGCACCCTACGGATACCGATTCTTCGGACGGCCATAACTGTTGGCTCTTTTAGAGTTACGGGAGCCATAACCAGTCAAAAAGAAGCTCTCGGTAAGTTCTACGGCTTTGACCACTTTCAGCCGTCAATGGATTGTTTCATACCCAAAAAAGGCTATCCGAACCTCAATCGGGGCTTTGAAAGTATTTTAGCCAACTTTTCTTACGTCAAGTGAATTTTTACTTTAAAACGGGATCACCGTGGCTGGTCTTCAATTTACCATCCCTGGAGAGTGGTGCACCAAGGTACTGTTCCATTTCAAATCCATGCACCCATTTCTAAAAGTCGCACGGCGCTGTTTCGACACTTTGGACGGATGTTGCACCTTGCACCGCAGATGTTGCACCGTACGGATATCGATTCTTCGGACGGCCATAACTGTTGGCTCGTTTAGAGTTACGGGAGCCATAACCAGTCAAAAAGAAGCTCTCGGTGAGTTCTATGGCTTTGACCGCTTTCAGCCGTCAATGGATTGTTTCATACCCAAAAAAAGCTATCCGAACCTCAATCGGGGCTCTGAAAGTTTTTTAGCCTTCTTTTTTTACGTCAAGTGAATTTTTACTTTAAAATGGGATCACCATGGCTGGTCTTTGATTTACCATCCCTGGAGAGTGGTGCACCAAGGTACTGTTCCATTTCAAATCCATGCACCCATTTCTAAAAGTCGCACGACGATGTTTCGGCACTTTGGATGGATGTTGCACCTTGCACCGCAGATGTTGCACCGTACGAATATCGATTCTTCGGACGGCCATAACTGTTGGCTCGTTTAGAGTTACGGGAGCCATAACCAGTCAAAACGAAGCACTCGGTGAGTTCTACGGCTTTGACCGCTTTCAGCCGTCAATGGATTGTTTTATACCCAAAAAGGCTATCCGAACCTCAATCGGGGCTCTGAAAGTTTTTTAGCCTTCTTTTTTTACGTCAAGTGAATTTTTACTTTAAAACGGGATCACCGTGGCTGGTCTTCGATATACCATCCCTCGAGAGTGGTGAACCATGGTACTGTTCCATTTCAAATCCATGCACCCATTTCTAAAAGTCGCACGGCGCTGTTTCGGCATTTTAGACGGATGTTGCACCTTGCACCGCAGATGTTGCACCCTGCGGATATCGATTCTTCGGACGGCCATTACTGTTGGCTCGTTTAGAGTTATCGGAGCCATAACCAGTCAAAACGAAGCTCTCGGTGAGTTCTATGGCTTTGACCGCTTTTAGCCGTCAATAGATTGTTTCATACCCAAAAAAGGCTATCTGAACCTCAATTGGGGCTCTGAAGTTATTTAGCCTTCTTTTTTTACGTCAAGTGAATTTTTACGTTAAAACGGGATCACCGTGGCTGGTCTTCGATTTACCATCCCTGGAGAGTGGTGCACCATTGTACGGTTCCATCTCAAATCCATGCAACTATTTCTAAAAATCGCACGGCGCTGTTTCGGCATTTTGGACGGATGTTGCGCCTTGCACCGCAGATGTTGCACCCTACGGATATCGATTCTTTCAGACGGCCATAATTGTTGGCTCGTTTAGAGTTACGGGAGCCATAACCAATCAAAAATAAGATCTCGGTGATTTCTACGGCTTTGACCGCTTTCAGCCGTCAATGGATTGTTTCATACCCAAAAAAGGCTATGCGAACCTCAATCGGGGCTGTGAAATTTTTTAGCCTTCTTTTTTTACGTCAAGTGAATTTTTATTTTAAAATGGGATCACTGTGGCTGGTCTTCGATTTACCATTCCTGAAGAGTGGTGCACCATGGTACTGTTGCATTTCAAATCCATGCACCCATTTCTAAAAGTCGCACGGCGCTGTTTCGGCACTTTGGACGGATGTTGCCCCTTGCACCGCAGATGTTGCACCGTACGGATATCGATTCTTCGGACGGTTATAACGGTTGGCTCGTTTATAGTTACGAGAGCCATAACCAGTCAAAAGGAAGCTCTCGGTGAGTTCTACGGCTTTGACCGCATTCAGCCGTCAATGGATTGTTTCATACCCAAAAAAGGCTATCTGAACCTCAATCGGGGCTTTGAAAGTTTTTTAGCCTTCTTTTTTTACGTCAAGTGAATTTTTACTTTAAAACGGGATCACCGTGGCTGGTCTTCGATTTACCATCCCTGTAGAGTGGTGCACCATGGTACTGTTCCATTTCAAATCCATTTACCTATTTCTAAAAGTCGCACGGCGCTATTTCGGCATTTAGGACGGATGTTGCACCTTGCACCGCAGATGTTGCACCGTACGGATATCGATTCAACGGACGGCCATAACTATTGGCTCGTTTAGGGTTACGGGAGCCATAACCAGTCAAAACGAAGCTCTTGATAAGTTCTACGGTTTTGAAAGCTTTCAGCCGTCAATGGATTGTTTCATACCCAAAAAAGGCTATCCGAACCTCAATCGGGGCTCTGAAGTTTTTTACCCTTCTTTTTTTACGTCAAGTGAATTTTTACGTTAAAACGGGATCACCGTGGCTGGTCTTCGATTTACCATCCCTGGAGAGTGGTGCACCATGGTACGGTTCCATCTCAAATCCATGCACCCATTTCTAAAAGTCGCACGGCGCTGTTTCGGCATTTTGGACGGATGTTGCACCTTGCACCGCAGATGTTGCACCCTGCGGATATCGATTCTTCGGACGGCCATAACTGTTGGCTTTTTTAGAGTTACGGGAGCCATAACCAGTCAAAACGAAGCTCTCTGTGAGTTCTACGGCTTTGACCGTTTTGAGCCATCAATGGATTGTTTCATACCCAGAAAAGGCTATCCGAACCTCAATCGGGTCTCTGATGTTTTTTAGCCTTCTTTTTTTAACTCAAGTGAATTTTTACTTTAAAATGGGATCACCGTGGCTGGTCTTCGATTTACCATCCATCGAGAGTGGTGATACTTGGTACTATTCCATTTCAAATCCATGCACCCATTTCTAAAAGTCGCACGGCGCTGTTTCGGCATTTTGGACGGATGTTGCACCTTGCACCGCAGATGTTGCACCGTACGGATATCGATTCTTCGGATGGCCATAACTGTTGGCTCGTTTAGAGTTACGGGAGCCATAACCAGTCAAAACGAAGCTCTCGGTGAGTTCTATGGCTTTGACTGCTTTAAGCCGTCAATGGATTGTTTCATACCCAAAAAATGCTATCCGAACCTCAATCGGGGCTCTGAAGTTTTTAGCCTTCTTTTTTTACGTCAAGTGAATTTTTACGTTAAAACGGGATCACCGTGGCTGGTCTTCGATTTACCATCCTTGGAGAGCGGTGCACAATGGTACTGTTCCATTACAAATCCATGCACCCATTTCTAAAAGTCGCACGGCGCTGTTTCTGCACTTTGGACGGATGTTGCACCTTGCACCGCAGATGTTGCACCCTACGGATATCGATTCTTCGGACGACCATAACTGTTGGCTCGTTTTGGGTTACGGGAGCCATAACCAGTCAAAACGAAGCTCTCGGTGAGTTCTAAGGTTTAAACAGTTTTCAGCCGTCAGTGGATTGTATCATACCCAAAAAAGGCTATCCGAACCTCAATCGGGTGTGTGAAGTTTTTTAGCCTTCCTTTTTTACGTCAAGTGAATTTTTACGTTAAAACGGGATCACCATGGTTGGTCTTCGATTTACCATCCTTGGAGAGTGGTGCACCATGGTACCGTTCCATTTCAAATCCATGCACCCATTTCTAAAAGTCGCACGACGCTGTTTTGGCATTTTGGACGGATGTTGCACCTTCCACCGCAGATGTTGCACCCTACGGATATCGATTCTTCGGACGGCCATAACTGTTAGCCCGTTTAGAGTTACGGGAGCCATAACCAGTCAAAACGTAGCACTCGATGAGATCTACGGTTTTGAAAGCTTTCAACCGTCAATGGATTGTTTCATACCCAAAAAAGGCTATTCGAACCACAATCGGGGCTCTGAAGTTTTTTAGCCTTCTTTTTTTACGTCAAGTGAATTTTTACGTTAAAATGGGATCACCGTGGCTGGTCTTCGATTTACCATTTTCGAGAGTGGTGCACCATTGTACTGTTCCATTTCAAATCCATGCACCCATTTCTAAAAGTCGCACGGCGTTGTTTCGGCATTTTGGACGGATGTTGCACCTTGCACCGCAGATGTTGCACCCTACGGATATCGATTCTTCGGACGACCATAACTGTTGGCTCGTTTAGAGTTAAAGGAGCCATAACCAGTCAAAACAGAGCTCTCGGTGAGTTCTATGGCTTTGACCGCTTTCAACCGTCAATGGATTGTTTCATACCCAAAAAAGGCTATCCGAACCTCAATCGGGGCTCTGAAGTTTTTTAGCTTTTTTTTACGTCAAGTGAATTTTTACTTTAAAACGGGATCACCGTGGCTGGTCTTCGAATTACCATCCCTGGAGAGTGGTGCACCATGGTACTGTTCCATTTCAAATCCATGCACCCATTTCTAAAAGTCGCACGACGCTGTTTCGGCACTTTGGACGGATGTTGCACCTTGCACCGCAGATGTTGCACCGTACGGATATCGATTCTACGGACGGCCATAACTATTGGCTCGTCTAGAGTTACGGGAGCCATAACCAGTCAAAACGAAGCACTCGGTGAGTTCAACGGCTTTGACCGCTTTCAGCCGTCAATGGGTTGTTTTATACCCAAAAAAGGCTATCCGAACCTCAATCGGGGCTCTGAAAGTTTTTTAGCCTTCTTTTTTTACGTCAAGTGAATTTTTACTTTAAAACGGGATCATCGTGGCTGGTCTTCGATTTACCATCCCTCAAGAGTGGTGAACCATGGTATTGTTCCATTTCAAATCCATGCACCCATTTCTAAAAGTCGCACGGCGCTGTTTCGGCATTTTGGACGGATGTTGCACCTTGCACCGCAGATGTTGCACCTTGCAATGCAGATGTTGCACCCTGCGGATATCGATTCTTCGGACGGCCATAACTGTTGGCTCGTTTAGATTTACGGGAGCCATAACCAGTCAAAACGAAGCTCTCGGTGAGTTTTATGGCTTTGACTGCTTTTAGCCGTCAATGGATTGTTTCTTACCCAAAAAAGGCTATCCGAACCTCAATCGGGGCTCTGAAAGTTTTTTAGCCTTCTTTTTTTACGTCAAGTGAATTTTTACTTTAAAACGGGATCACCGTGGCTGGTCTTCGATTTCCCATCCCTGGAGAGTGGTGCACCATGGTACTGTTCCATTTCAAATATATGCACCCATTTCTAAAAGTCGCACTGTGCTGTTTCGGCATTTTGGACGGATGTTGCACCTTGCACCATAGATGTTGCACCGTACGGATATCGATTCTTCGAACGGCTATAACTGTTGGCTCGTTTAGGGTTACGGGAGCCATAACCAGTCAAAACGTAGCACTCGATGAGATCTACGGTTTTGAAAGCTTTCAACCGTCAATAGATTGTTTCATACCCAAAAAAGGATATCTAAACCTCAATTGGGGCTTTGAAGTTTTTTAGCCTTCTTTTTTTACGTCAAGTGAATTTTTACGTTAAAACGGGATCACCGTGGCTGGTCTTCGATTTACCATCTATCGAGAGTGGTGCACCATTGTAGTGTTCCATTTCAAATCCATGCACCCATTTCTAAAAGTCGCACGGCGTTGTTTCGGCATTTTGGACGGATGTTGCACCTTGCACCGCAGATGTTGCACCCTGCGGATATCGATTCTTCGGACGACCATAACTGTTGGCTCGTTTAGAGTTACAGGAGCCATAACCAGTCAAAACGGAGCTCTCGGTGAGTTCTATGGCTTTGACCGCTTTCAACCGTCAATGGATTGTTTCATACCCAAAAAAGGCTATCCGAACCTCAATCGGGGCTCTGAAGTTTTTTAGCCTTCTTTTTTTTACGTCAAGTGAATTTTTACTTTAAAACGGGATCACCGTGGCTGGTCTTCGAATTACCATCCCTGGAGAGTGGTGCACCATGGTACTGTTCCATTTCAAATCCATGCACCCATTTCTAAAAGTCGCACTGCGCTGTTTCGGCATTTTGGACGGATGTTGCACCTTGCACCGCAGATGTTGCACCCTGCGGATATCGATTCTTCGGACGGCCATAACTGTTGGCTTTTTTAGAGTTACGGGAGCCATAACCAGTCAAAACGAAGCTCTCTGTGAGTTCTACGGCTTTGACCGTTTTGAGCCATCAATGGATTGTTTCATACCCAAAAAAGGCTATCCGAACCTCAATCGGGACTCTGAAGTTTTTTAGCCTTATTTTTTTACGTCAAGTGAATTTTTACGTTAAAACGGGATCACCGTGGATGTTCTTCGATTTACCATCCTTGGAGAGTGGTGCACCATGGTACTATTCCATTTCAAATCCATGCACCCATTTTTAAAAGTCGCACGGCGCTGTTTCATCATTTTGGACGGATGTTGCACCTTGCACCGCAGATGTTGCACCCTACGGAATATCGATTCTTCGGACGACCATAACTGTTGGCTCGTTTAGAGTTACGAGAGCCATAACCAGTCAAAACGAAGCTCTCTGTGAGTTCTACGGCTTTGACCGCTTTCAGCCGTCAAAGGATTGTTTCATACCCAAAAAAGGCTATCTGAACCTCAATCGAGGCTCTGAAGTTCTTTAGCCTTCTTTTTTTACGTCAAGTGAATTTTTACGTTAAAACGGGATCACCATGGCTGGTCTTCGATTTACCATCCATCGAGTGTGGTGCACCATTGTACTGTTCCATTTCAAATCCATGCACCCATTTCTAAAAGTCGCATGGCGTTTTTCGGCATTTTGGACGGATGTTGCACCCTGCACCGTAGATGTTGCACCCTGCGGATATCGATTCTTCGGATGGCCATAACTGTTGGCTCGTTTAGAGTTACGGGAGCCATAACCAGTCAAAACGAAACTCTCGGTGAGTTCTATGGCTTTGGCTGCTTTCAGCCGTCAATGGATTGTTTCATACCCAAAAAAGGCTATCTTAACCTCAATCGGTGCTCTGATGTTTTTTAGCCTTCTTTTTTTACGTCAAGTGAATTTTTACTTTAAAACGAGATCACCGTGGCTGGTCTTTGATTTACCATCCCTGGAGAGTGGTGCACCATGCAACTGATCCATCCACCCATTTCTAAATGTCGCACGGCGCTGTTTCGGCATTTTGGACGGATGTTGCACCTTGCACCGCAGATGTTGCACCGTAAGGATATCGATTCTTCGGACGGCCATAACTGTTGTCTCGTTTAGGGTTACAGGAGCCATAACCAGTCAAAACGAAGCTCTCGATGAGTTCTACGGTTTTGACTGCTTTCAGCCGTCAATGGATTGTTTCATACCCAAAAAAGGCTATCCGAACCTCAATCGGGGCTCTGAAGTTTTTTAGCCTTCTTTTTTTACGTCAAGTGAATTTTTACTTTAAAACGGGATCACCGTGGCTGGTCATCGATTTACCATCCTTGGAGAGTGGTGCACCATGGTACTATTCCATTTCATATCCGTGCACCCATTTCTAAAAGACGCACGGCGCTGTTTCGGCATTTTGGACGGATGTTGCACCTTGCACCGCAGATGTTGCACCCTGCGGATATCAATTCTTCGGACGACCATAACCGTTGGCTCGTTTAGAGTTACGGGAGCCATAACCAGTCAAAATGAAGCCCTCTGTGAGTTCTACGGCTTTGACCGCTTTCAGCCGTCAATGGATTGTTTCATACCCAAAAAAGGCTATCCGAACCTCAATTGGGGCTCTGAAGTTTTTTAGCCTTCTTTTTTTACGTCAAGTGAATATTTACGTTAAAACGGGATCACCGTGGCTGGTCTTCGATTTACCATCCCTCGAGAGTGGTGCACCATGGTACTATTCCATTTCAAATCCAAGCACCCATTTCTAAATGTCGCACGGCACTGTATCGGCGCTTTGGATGGATGTTGCACCTTGCACCGCAGATTTTGCACCCTACGGATATCGATTCTTCGGACGACCGTAACTATTGGCTCGTTTAGATTTACGGGAGCCATAACCAGTCAAAACGAAGCTCTCGGTGAGTTCTACGGCTTTGACCGCTTTCAGCCGTCAATGGATTGTTTCATACCCAAAAAAGGCTATCCGAACCTCAATCGGGGCTTTGAAGTTTTTTAGCCTTCTTTTTTTACGTCAAGTGAATTTTTACTTTAAAACGGGATCACCATGGATGGTCTTCGATTTACCATCCCTGGAGAGTGGTGCACCATGGTACTGTTCCATTTCAAATCCATGCACCCATTTCTAAAAGTCGCACGGCGCTGTTTCCGCACTTTGGACGGATGTTGCACCGTACGGATATCGATTCTTCGGGCGGCTATAACTGTTGGCTCGTTTAGGGTTACGGGAGCCATAACCAGTCAAAACGAAGCTCTCGGTGAGTTCTACGGTTTTGACAGTTTTCAGCCGTCAATGGATTGTTTCATACCCAAAAACGACTATCCGAACCTCAATCGGGGCTTTGATGTTTTTTAGCCTTCTTTTTTTACGATGTGAACGTTGGTGATCAATTTTCGTGGCCACGTTTGGTCGTATTTGGCTCAAGAAGGTTGCGAGTTCATTCACGTTTTCCAAGGCATAGGGATGACCGAGTGGGGCGTAGCGCTGGCCGAAGGTAGAGTGGGCGTAGGGCTTCCAAATGGCAGGGTTCGATCAACTTCCGGTTGACTAGAGAGCAGGCGACGATCGAATTTTCATTTCCTACAATGGGTTCGAACGCTGCTTTAAGGCTTTGAACGCCCGAGGAGGAAGAAGAATAGTGTGCGGCCTGATCTGCTGCTAGATGGATGAACGGCCAGATTTTCAGATGGTAAAAAAAAGTAAATTTATTTATTATAAATAGTGTAATCATTAAAAAATGTATATCTTTGTCATACGAGGTCGAAATTGGACGAAACAACCGGCGATGGGATCATGGCGTCGAGCACTACATTGTGGAATATGTTTGGAGATGATTGGTAATGGCTAAAATTTTAGGTTAAACCGAATGTTGTTCGATTTGATTTAAAATTTAAAAATCAAGGTGAGTGTTTTATAACGCTCACAACGTACTAAAATATTTTATGTTAGTTAAATTTGAAATTATGAAGTGATATAAATTTATTGATTATTGTTTGATAAATTTAACTGTTATCTAAATTGTCATTTGAATTAACTGCTAAAAATTAAATTGACAGTTAAATTTACTATTGGAATTTAATTACCGGTATAATACCCGGTATTAATAACTATGAAATTGTTGTGAATTATTTTGACTGTTTAGATGATTGATTGTGATGGATGCCAATTGATTGATATTTGGATGATTGGCTGTTTATTTATTTTATATATATAATGTTGTCACTTGGTAAATTATTTACAGTATACAAAACTGTAGCTCAAATTATTTCGAATAAATTAAGAAATAGGTTGAAATGATATATACCTATGACATTGTGATTTGGATTGAAACGATATATATCCATCCCTGAAATTAAATTGAAATAACTGATCACTTGGCCATGAGATAGGAAATTATATACGGACACTAGATTGGTTAAATTAAATGATTTCAGAAATTTTGTTTTGAAATTATTTAAATGATTTGTTTTTGAAGTGACCCACTTTTCTTCTACTATATTTTACTGATTTTTAGTTGAGTTTTTTTTTAACAAGGGATCACTTCTTTTCTTGCCTCTTTCATTTCTTTTAATTAATTTCCCAAGATCCAGAATTTACTAATATAAAAATATCAGTATTATATTCAAGTCATATCATTTATATATGTGAAGATATATAAATGTTTCTTTGCCTATCAGAGTGTTAAAGTGGCAAAGAAATTTAATCACACAACATTTTTCCATAATTGAAATGTTTTGTGTCACATAGCTATTTCTACACTTTAATCTTTTATTTGACTCAAGACTGACTAATACAAGATTCAAGTATTAGCACCTATTTTTCTCTTCTTCATTTTCCAAACTATCCTATAAACTAGATTGATTAATTTATGGATTTATAACCCATGAATTAGATCTTTGGGATTCAAAAATTCATGCATGTTGTTTTAGAATAATAAAACATATTAAAACTTGGTTTGATTCTATGGATCATTGGTTAGTCTAGCCTAGATTCAGGGTTCAAACATAAACATGCACAAAACATGCACAAACATGCACAAGCAATTCAGGTCAAGCAAAGTGCACATATCCAGGTTCATGAAGCATGTAATGATCATGTGAGTAATACAGTTGTAAACTAATCTAAAGGTTATACAGATTTTTGATATTTAGATTGGAAATAGTATTGAATATGATTTTAGAAAGGTCTTTGCATTTTTCTGGCTAAAACCATATAGATTGTGCTGTTCTGGATTTTTATACACTTGACAAAATTACTCTACATTCTTGTTTAAGTCTATATTGTTTATCCCTATTTTCTGACTTGCTACTTCTGTTTCCTATTTAAGTCAGTTCCAGATTTATCAATTCCAATTCCTAAATCCTTAAATACTTATGGTTTTCAGGTTTTATGGTAATATAATCCTACTCTTGTTCCAGACATACCATAGGATTTAGTTGCATTTCGAATTAGCTTGCTCTATGGTCTTGTTTGCTTCAGGAATCTGAAGACTATGGCTTCAAGCTTTTGCATGTACTTGTATTAATTACAAGACATGTACAAGCCTTACTGGCTAGCCAAGACCATGTTCAACTCATCCTCTTAATACTTTGGCACATAATTATTCAAAAACAACTTAAACTTTAAAACTGAAATATAGCAAACATGCCAAGGGGAACACATCCACATATCAAATTAAATGGCATGTTCTCCCTTTTATAATCCTCTAGATTATTTCCAGAGTCTGTTACTTGAATAAACAACTCACAAGCACATATAATACTTAAGTTTTATTTTTCCTTTTACATGTTCTTTTCAAGAAAACAAAGCAAGTAACAATCCTGTAAATACACAAAACATAAGAGAGTTTGCCTAGATTATTTATTACAATCAAACTTCTACTTCTCTAAAGCATTTTAAAACCAGCAAGTTCTTCAAACATCCATACAAGCAATCTACTCAAGCATCTTTCCCTGCAGCAACACTTTGAACTGCCTCAATGAAAATGAGACACCCCAAAGATTGCAAAGGTAACAAATAGGGTCAGAAAATATATTCTGGTATGAGTGAAATCATAGTTTATAAATAACTTGTAATTACTAAACTCTGTGCAGAGAATTATATGTTTGATACTTATTTAGATCCATATTAAAATCTGAGTATATATATATACATATATACATATAAGCTCATACTAGCATACATGCACACAAGTATTCATTCACCAACACAATTCAGTTATATGTACATATACTCCTATGGATTGACTCCCTTAATTCCATAGCTCAATTTCTCAATCCCCATTTATCATTTATTTGGTCTTAACTCTTGCCATTGAACACCATGTGTGCATTGCAAAGGGGCTCAATTCTGCTAACCCTTTACACAGAGGCCTACAGAACTTAAACAAGTCATGCACATACCCATCATCCACCTAATGATGAATAGATCAAGGCACTACTCCTAGATTAGCTTTATAATCTAGAGACCATTCTCATTTTCTTTCAGGAGAATTTTATTAATTTCTTGAAATGCTTCCTATTCTTTTCTTCCTTTCATAAATCAGAGAGTATTAAACTCACTCAGGGATTTCAGCCAAGCATACAAAGTATTCATGTAAAACACCACATCCCATTTTAAGGTTATTTTTATTCAATCATATTTTCTAAGACTTGCATAAATTTATTTCCATAAATATTCCCATTTCTTACATAAATCTGGTGAAGTCATATAAAACATTACATTTATTTTACTGTGAACATAGGGTAAGGTTTTTGAGAAAAACCCATAAAAACATATTAACTTGTGATTTGAACAAATCAGCACATATATATATAATATTGCATTGTTCATATCATTTTTAAAATGAACTAGACATAAGCATGAATCCCCTTATTCACACTGCCTACTTCATTCTTCATTAGTACCCTATTTCTCAGTAAAAATATTTAACTCATTCCCATATAAAAACTGGATTATAAGTTACAGAAACCATTTCTGTGATCAGGATGTTTGTCTTTTCAAAGCATTAATCAAAACAATCAAAACATCAACCAAAGACTCAGCCAAAACACCAACCATGATCAACATTTATTTATTCAGAGAATAAAATTAAACAAAAACATGATATAGTTTTATATAAGTAATATGGTTGCCCTTAACTTGGGTCTTAATGCCTTAAATCTCATAAGATGATTAACCACTCACCTTCCTTCTTCTTTCCCCGAGAATGCTCTAACTTGAAAACAGTGTGAGTTTGCTCTTCCTTTTATTTTCTAAAAATATCTTTCTGTTTTCAAAAATAACTGCTGCCTTTCCTTTGATTTCTAAAACGTTTAACTAGGGTTTTAGTGGAGTGAAAAACCCATTTTATCCCCACACAAATAAGAGAATTTTGTAAATGTTTTTATGGCTAAATATGCCTTTTTTTTTACTCCATTTCGGGTATTTCAGTTGCTTTTCTTCTTTTTTTGTGTACATGCCATTTGCATGTTTCACCTACACGCTATTTTCATGTGACTTATCTACATTATTTATTTTCTTAAGACAAATCTGAAATGTTCACACACACACATATATATATATATATCTTTTTATTGAAAAATAGAAAAATGAAGAAAATCTGATAATTAAGGTTTTCGATAATGGCTTCCAGATCTAGATCTGGAGATTAGGGTTTCTTCCCTTTTCTCCTTTCTTTTCTTTCGATTCTTCCAAGTTTTCGTGTTTTTCCTCTGATTTTTCTCTTTTCTCTGTCTTCACTTCTATCTCCTCAATCTGGACGTCAAATTAAAACCATGGGATCTTTGCGAGATGATGAAGGATGGGAGGAGGTGAGAAGGAAAAGAGGCAAGGCTCCAGCGTCTATGGGTCCTGAACAAAGACTCAACCTGGGAGGGCAACGACCGAGCAGATCTGGACCTTTTCCAGATCGGAACAAGGGGAAGAAGGTGCAGGCGAACCCTGTAGGGCGAACTTTGAAATCAACGAAGCAGAAAGTTTTGCTGACTGGTAGCAACCCGAAAATCAAATTCACTGTCTCAGAAAATGCTAAAAAGTTTTCGTACAGTGAGGCAGTGAAAGCAGGAGCGGTAGGAGATCTAGGTAATCTAGATCTTGAGTTTATTGAGCCCAAAGTAGCGGATGGTAAAAGGATTGTTTCCCTTTCCTCTGATGCTATCAAAGAAGCGGAGGGAGGCTGGGAGTTATGCATATTACTGTATGTGGTAGGGTATAGACCATGGTTGAGAACTTTTGAGGGGTATGCCAACAGGGTTTGGGCTACAAAGAAAACGTTTTCTGTTCATTCAAGGAATAACGGATTTTTTGTAGTAAGATTTGGCTCTGAGGAGGATTGCAATAAGATTTTGAAATCAGGTCCTTGGTTCATGGACCAGAACTTGATCATTATGAAGAGATTGTCTCTAGACATGAGAACAGATAGAGATCTACTTACATCCTTGCCTATGTGGGTCAGACTTCCGGGTTTAAGTTTTAAACTATGGGGTAATAAGGCTATTAGTGCTTTAACAAGTACCATTGGAATTCCAATTAAGATGGATGAGGCCACGAAAAATAAATCTAGATTAGCCTATGCCAGAGTCCTGGTTGAGGTTAATGCTACTTATGGTATGCCCAACATTATAGAAGGCATGGATGACAATGGGAGGAGTTTTACTCAGGAAGTGGAATACGAGAACCCACCTCCCATTTGTGGTAAGTGCGTGTGTTTTGGACATGTAACTGATGAATGCCTAATGACCAAGTCTTGGGTTCCCAAACTGTCTCAAGATTCTAACTCCGATAAGGATAGCCCTGTGGTACAGAGTTTGGATGGTAGTGTGGAAGTTGTAAGGGAGGAGGGCGGAAATGAGAATTCAGTTGACCTAGAAAAGCAGTTGAATGGTGGATGTCCCAATGATTATACGAATGAAATCAGTAGGAATCCTGTGGAGATCGTCTTTAATGGGGAGGTTTTCACTGAAACTTTACAGTCAGTAGTTTTTAAAGATAACCAAAATTTAATTGTTGAATGCTTACCTAAGGAAGGGTCTCGGGATAGCCAACAGATAGCTTTTAATGGATCGGAGACAGAAGTTAGCGGAAAGTCTCTTTCTGAACAAAATCAATTAGAAGTTACTCCCTCGGTCCAGGTCTTAGAAGGAGCTGCATCCTCAGAAGAGCGCGGTGAGGGGGCAACTTCAGAAGTTCCAAAGTCAGAACCTGCCACTCGTACCGAGGTAGGAGTCAGTGAAAATTGCTACACTGCCCCACTAGCCAGGTCGGAAGTTCCTCCAGATCAAGGAACCTTTGAGCCACTCTTTCCTGTGTCTCCAACTACCACGGGAGCCAGAGATCCGAGTTCTTCTCCTCCGAAGTCACCTTCGCCCCACAAAATTATTCTCAAATGCCCTTCGTCATCATCGAAGTCTCCTTCAGTTCCTAAAACTTTATTTTCTAATGATATATTTATTGATGATTGTATAATTAATAATGTTAATTGTAGACAAGGTACTGAAACTTGTATTGATTTACAGGTGCAGAATATTATGGACCAGGATTCAGGATCGGCAGAGAGGGTAGAGGAACAGAATACTTATGATAATGTAGACCCAATTCAGGAGGCCCCTATGGAGCTCCCTAATCCTAATCTTCAAGGTATAGAGTTTGAGAACATTCAAAAGGATAAGCTTGTTCGTAAGAATCCCAAGTGGGTTCAGATGCTAGGTATTCTTACGGAAGACAAAGGGGAATCCTCCAGTAGTAGGTCATTGAGGACCCGCAATAACAAGGTTTTATAATGTCTATAGCTTGTTGGAATGTAAGAGGGTTTCATAACCCCAACAGAATGGGAGAAGTGAGAAAGCTTATTGATAAGTATAAAATTAGTTGTTTCGGTATTTTGGAAAATAAGATGTTGTTGCCAGATATTTTGAAGTTGGAAAAAACCTTGGATGTCAGATGGAAAATTATTAGTAATGTCTCTTGTTATTTTAAGTGCAGGATTATGGTCCTCATTGACGGAGAATCTTGGGATTTTAATTATATTAGCATGAGTGATCAACACATTTCCATTGAATTGATTAATTCCTCGAAATTCAAATGCAATCTCACCTTCGTCCACGCTCATAATTTTGTTGCATTAAGAAGTAGATTATGGAAGAACTTACAGGAGGATGCTATCAATATTTATAGGCCATGGCTTGTTCTTGGGGACTTTAATTGTATTCGCAGTCCCTCGGATAGAAAGGGAGGTAACCCAGTTAATTTAGATAACCTGTTTGGACTAGATGTAATGTCTAATCTTACCGGTCTTAATGAGATTAATATTAAAGGTTACGAATTCTCTTGGTGGTCTGGTCCGAGTCGTAACATATTTTCTAAAATTAACAGGGTTTTTGCAAACCTAGACTGGATCAACTTATTTACAGACTTATCGGCTGAATATTTGCCTCCTTCTGTGAGCGATCATAATGCAGTCCTAGTCTCGCTTTCTGCTAAGGCAAGGATCAAGAATAGACCTTTCAGATACATGAACCATTGGCCTTTATGTGATCTATACTTTCCTCTGATTGAGAAACATTGGGTTTCTAATCATATAGATAGACCTTTGTTTCAAATTATTAGTATTCTTAAAAGTATCAAGAGAGAGCTTAAGAGTTGGAGTGCTAAATCTCGTGATACCAAACAAGAGGTGATTGTGCAGAGAGAGAATTGTTCAAGACTTCAGAAACTTTTGGAAAAATCTAATGATCCTGTTGTAGCTATGGAATTTCAAAATGCCAAGATAAACCTGGAAATAGCACTCAAGAAAGAATTTCTGGATACCAAACAAAAGGCTAAGTGCGAATGGTTGATGATGAGTGATGAGGCTTCTTCTTTTTTCTACGCTAAAATGTCTAGTAAAAGAAGTAGAAAGCGGATGGCTAACATTGGTGTCGATGGGAAGGTGATTTCGGAAGATAAGTTTGTAGAATCGGCTATTGATTTCTACAAATGAATTTTTAACCTTCCATTATGTGATCAGTTCCTTGAGGTTATCTGTAAATCGATTATTTCTGATTACGGAGATAACTTTTTGAACGATGGTATATCTTTGGAAGAAATTAGATTTGCTTTGTGGGATATTAAAGATTCTACCTCTCCAGGTCCGGACGGTTTTAACTTGCTGTTTTTTAAAACTCACTGGAATCTGTCGAAAGACTTAATTTTCAAAGCATTGAATGATATTTTTCAAAAGGGTCTTATTATCAATGAGTGGAACCATACATTCATACACTTGATTCCAAAAAAAGACCATTCCACGTGTATCCAAGATTTTAGACCCATTGCCTGTTGTAATACCCTATATAAGGTTTTCACCAAAATCATGTGTAAAAGACTGGGTGTTCTTTTAGATAAGTTGGTGTCCTCGAATCAGACGGCTTTTATTAATGGTAGATCAATAGGGGACGGTATTTTGTTTGCTCATGAAATTATCAAAGGACTTGGTAGAAAGGACAATAAATATATGTGTATTAAAGTCGATTTAAAGAAAGCATATGACTCGATAAATCGATCTTTTGTCATACATATGCTAATAAGCTTGGGTTTCCCAGATAAATGGGTGAGAATTATCAAAAATTTAATTAAGACTCCCATGTTTTCTATTATTGCTAATGGAGAAGCGCACGGTTATTTCAAGAGTTCTAACGGGCTTAGACAAGGAGACCCGCTTTCCCCTATACTGTTTACCTTGGTTATGGAATTTTTTACTCTACTGATGGATGAAAAAGTCAGGGCTGGTCTTATTTCTCCAATTACAGACTTTGACAATAAATTGACTCACCTTATTTATGCTGACGACATTATTGTTTTTACTAAAGCCAATGCTCAAAATGCTATTGCTATTAGTGATGTTTTTAAGATCATGAAGAAGGTTACTGGCTTGGAGCTAAGTTATGAGAAATCTAATGTTTTCTTTGGGAAAGGGGTGGATTGTTGTAACGATATTAGTACGATCCTCAATATACAGCAATCGGATCTCCCTATAAGGTATCTGGGTATCCCTTTGTCTAGTGCTAACCTGAGGGATAAGGATTGTTCCCCTTTAATTGAGAAGATCAAGGTTAAGATCGATAGATGGGAAACAAGAATGTTGAGCTTTGCTGGGAAACTAGAACTTATTAAATCTACCATTTACCCCATCATTCAATTCTGGATGCAATGTTTTTGCCTCCCAGTTTCTACATTTCAAAAAATTAAACATTTAATTCTGAATTTTCTTTGGAAAAGTCGTAGCAGCAAGATTCCTTGGGAGGTTTTGTGTAGGCAAAAAGAAGAAGGAGGAATGGGATTGAGAAATCTAGAAGAGATGAACAAAGCTCTATATATCAAACTAATATGGAAAGTAATCAATTTAGAAGGCATTTGGGCGGAACTAATACATTGTAAATATATTGGTCTTAAAAGTTTTTGGGAAATTAATCAGCGATCGGACGATTCGGGAGTGTGGAAATTTATTTTAAAAAATAGACACGAAGCTTTAAATTTCCTTTCTCTTAACATTGCAGATGGTAAAACTACTTCTCTTTGGTTTGATCCATGGTTAAATGGAAGTTCTATAATGGAACGTATAGGGAGAGACACCGCTTTCAGAACTGGTACGGAAAATTTGCCTCTTAGTAAGATCTTAAGTAATGAAAAGTGGAAGTGGGGTTCATATAGTTTTTTATTCCTAATTCATGCAGAAATTGAAGGTGTCAAGATTCACAAGAACAGAGAAAGGGATTTCTGGTCTTGGAAGTGTACTAAGGATGGTATGTATCAGTTTAAAAAAGTTTGGAAATCGGTTCGATCTAGTTATGAAATTAAGGACTGGGCGACTTTGGTCTGGAACAATATTCACGTCCCTAAGATGGCGATATGCCTTTTCAAAGCCATTAATAATTATCTTTTGACAAAAGAAAGATTACTGCAGAAAAAGATAATCGTGGACCTAAACTGCGTCTTTTGTAATAATCACATTGAAAATATAGACCACCTATTTTTTCAATGTAATTTTACAGAAAATGTTTGGCTGTGGAGCTGTAAGAAATTTTTAGAATCGCCGAAAAGTGTTTTTTCCTTTTCTTTGAAGGATGATTTACAACAAATTGTTTCTCTATCAAGCTCAAAAAGTCTCTATTCAGACTTGTTTCAACTATCTCTTTATGTCTGTGTTTGGCACATTTGGAAAGAAAGGAATGACATGATTTTTCAGAATCGATTTATGAATAGGTCGTAGATTTGTCTTAATATTTTCCAGACTATGAATATTAGAATGGCTAAATCTAAACATTTCAAGAACATCACTGACTTGAATGAAACTATAGCATTGAAATAGGGATATACCTCCCAACGCTGAATTGGGGTTTTTCTGCTTTATCATAAGTATTATCCCTGCCCCTCCTGTCTCAATGATCCGTGGCTCCAGGTTTTCATGTACCTGTATTATTTTACAATGTTTCTCTCCTCCTCTCACTTAATTACATTAAATTTTACAAATAACAATAAATATTGAATTAGTTTTAAGTATGCAGATTTGCAAGTTGATCTGAGTGCTTGCAGTTTCGTCCTGGACTCTTAAGAATATTTAGCTTGTGACTTGAGAATCTCAGTATCGATTCTTTGAATTATCTGGAAGAAGATTCATAGAATTAACTATTTTAAAGCGAAAAGAAGAATCTTTTTGGTTAATAGAGACTTATCTCGCTAATTTCTTCTCTGATCTTCTTGAGGAAGTGCTGGTTGCATCTTAGATCTGGAAGTTGTAGACAATCCTAGCAATTTGCAGGCTGTCGCGAGCTCTTCGTATTCTTGACCTGGTCATGAAAGAAGTTTAGTACGAAGCTTTGAATTTCTTAGATAGTTCTGTCAGATCTAATACCTGCCTGTTTCCATTCTGGTTGGACCGAAGATTTTGTTGGCTGTTGTCTTATGATTTGTTGCTGATGTTCATCTCCTCAGTTCCTTAGGAAGAAGCTACGATCTGGAAGCAGTCGAGAATTCTTTTCTCGCTCGCCGCCATTGTTTTTCTTTTTATTTTCTCCGAGAAGAGATAGGACGTAAATGAAGTGGTTCGAAGTGTCGGTTTGCCTTATTTGCTTTGAGATTTGTCTCGAAGCTTCTGGTACTTGGTTTCTGTTTTGTGGGCTATGGGCTGGTAGTTTTTGTTTCGTTTAGTTTTGGCCTGTAATGCTTTTGTTTAAGAGGTGGTTTTGCCTTGTTTTGGTTTTGTATTATGACTTTGTATATACTTTGATTATAGTAATAGTAAGTTTGAACCTGAATTCAAAAAAATATATCTTTTTATCAATTAATTCCTTGCTAATGTTTCAAGCCATTTGTTTTCTCTTGATTATAAAATGTATTTATACCTATATAATACTAATCTGGTTTCATATATTTTAATCATCATAAGAGTTTATTTTATCACTCTATACTCCTCTGACTACTTATATACAATATATATGAGATATGTGAATATAAAACTCATTCATACTTAGTTATTTTCTTCTCATTATTATTTATTGAAAACAACTATCCTCTTCCTTATTTATTTCACTCATTCTTGATATTTATTTTCAATTTATTTTATTCTTTGAATATTTTCCATTAACTGATTTTTATAAAATTATTTTCATCTCAATAATTTGGGTCTTCACATACTCTCCTCCTAAAAGGAATTGTGTCCCACAATTATTTTTCTCATACATTTCCATCCAAATGTATACAAAGCATAATTTCATTTCAGAAATTTCAAAAACTCATGCATTCAAAACCAATCAAACATACATAAGTAATGTTTAAGTTTATCTTAATTTTAGGCGTACCTTTAAGCAGAAAATAGATTAGGATATTTATCTTTCATCCTATCTTCAGTCTCCCATGTACAATCACTCTCATCTAAACTCCACTTGATTTTAACCAATTTAATTATTTTATTTCTCAATTTATTTTCTTCTCTAGCCACAATACCCACTGGTTCCTTCTTATAAACAAGATATTCTTGAATTTCAACTTCTGTAGGAGATTTCAGAATGGTCTCCTTATCGTGCACCCTTCTTCTTAATTGAGATACATGAAATAGATCATGTATATTACTCAATTCCTCTGGCAATTTCAACTTATAAGCCAAAGATCCTACTCTTTGAATAATTTCATATGGCCCTATATATCTTGGTGACAATTTTCCTGCCTTCCCAAACCTCAATATTTTTCTCATTGGTGAAACTTTGAGAAATACATAATTTCCCACTTCAAATTCCACTGGCCTTCTCCCTTTATCTGCATAGGATTTTTGTCTCTCTTGTGCTGCTCTCATTCTCTGCCTTACAAGTTCAATCCTTGCAGAGGTCTCTTTCACATGTTCTGGTCCAAGCAACACTCTTTCACCTACCTCCATCCAACATGCAGGAGATACACAAGGCTTCCCATACAAAGCCTCAAATGGAGCCATACCTATAGTGGACTGATAGCTATTGTTATAAGCAAATTCAGCTAAATAGAGATGATCTTCCCAGTTGCCTCCAAAATCAAGTATACATGCTCTAAGAAAATCCTCTAAAATCTTGTTAACAATCTCAGTTTGCCCATCTGTTTGTGGGTGGTAAGCTGTGCTCAAGCTTAATTCTGTCCCCATAGCCTCTTGAAAGCTACCCCAGAACCTCGAGGTAAACAAGGTATCTCTATCACTAATGATAGTCTGGGAGATTCCATGTAATCTCACTATCTCCTTCACAAATAATTGAGCTAATTTGTGAGCATTTCTATTTGAATTCACTGGAATGAAGTGAGCTGTTTTTGTGAGTCTATCTACCACAACCCAAATACTATCATTGCCTCTTCTTGTTCTTGGCAAACCATCTACAAAATCCATTGAAATGCTTTCCCATTTCCAAGTAGGCACTTCCAGAGGTTGTAGTAAGCCTGAAGGTCTTTGTTAATCTGCCTTGACTTGTTGACATGTTAAACACTTTGCCACATATCTTGCCACTGCCCCTTTCATTCCTGGCCACCAATAGTTTCTTTTAAGATCATGGTACATTTTTGTACCACCTGGATGTATAGTGTACTTTGTCTTGTTTTATGCTCATCCATAACCTCTTGCTTCAGCTTCTATATTGGGTATGCAGAGTTTCCCTTTCTTTCTTAAGTAGCCTCTATCATCAACTTCATAATTTTCTACTGACATGCCTTGTGATATCATGTCCTTCTTTTCTTTTAAATTAGTGTCTTGAATCTGCATATTTCCTATTTTATCAACCAGGGTTGATCTTAAGGAGATGAGACTTAATTTTCCATATTCAATCATGTCACTAGGTACATTGTCTAATGCACCAATTTCTTCCTTCATTTCTACTTCACTAAGGATTGTTAAATCCTTGAATTCAGCCATCATTAGGCTTGCCAATCTTGCTTGATGTCTACTCAAAGCATCTGCTACCTTGTTAGCTTTTCCAAGAGTATATAATATATAATGATCATAGGCAGCTAAAAACTCTACCCACCTATGTTGTCTCATATTCAAGTCTTTTTGAGAAAACAAATACTTAAGTGATTTATGGTCTGTAAAAAATTCAAATTTAGTACCTAACAAGTAGTGTCTCCATAGCTTCAATGCATAAACAATGGCAGCAAGCTCTAGATCATGAGTGACATATCTGGTTTCATTTGGCTTGAGTTGCCTTGATGCATATGCTATGACTCTTCCATGTTGCATGAGTACTGCCCCTAACCCAGACCCACTAGCATCAGTATAAACAACTAATCCCTCATTTCCCTCTGGAACTTGCAAGACTGGAGCTTCCATCAATGCCATCTTCAATGATTCAAAAGCTTGTTCACATTTTTCTGTCCACAAATAAGGTTGCTCTTTTCTGGTTAGCTTGGTTAATGGAATGGCTATCCTTGCAAAGTCTTTTATAAACCTTCTATAGTAGCCTGCCATTCCTAAAAATGACCTCACCTCAGTCACTAATTTGGGTCTGCTCCATGATTGCACTGCAATGACTTTGTTTGGGTCTACACAAATCCCTTGTTGAGATATAATATGTCCCAAAAATTTAACTTCATTCTGCCAAAATGCACACTTAGTAAATTTTTCCTTTAAATCATGTGCTCTTAATCTTGACAAAACCAGATGCAAATGCCTTGCATGCTCCTCTTCTGATTTTGAATACACCAATATATCATCAATGAAAACAACTACAAATTTATCTAGAAAATCTCTGAAGGTCCTGTTCATTAAATCTACAAAATAGGATGGTGCATTTGTCAATCCAAAAGGCATTACTAAAAATTCATATAACCCATATCTTGTGTTGAATGCAGTGTACTTAATACTCTCCTCCTCAACCTTCATTTGATGGAATCCAGAGGCTAAGTCTAGCCTTGAAAAGATTCTTGCTCCATTTAATTGATCAAATAAATCATCAATTCTGGGGAGTGGATATTTATTCTTGATAGTAACTTTGTTTAATTCCCTGTAATCAATACACATCCTCATTGTACCATCATGTTTCTTTACAAATACCACTGGAGAACCCCAGTTTGAACTACTAGGCCTTATGAAGCCCTTCTTCTCCAATTCTTCCAGTTGTTGTTTCAATTCCACTAATTCTTTAGGACCCATTCTGGTAGGCTTCTTGATGATAGGACTTGCTCCTGGGATTAATCTTATCTGAAATTCAACTTGCCTATTTTCTGGAACTCCTATAACCTCTCCAAAGACATCTGGGTATTCATTTATTACTTTTATGTCTTCCAGAATTAATTCTTTTTCAGTCATGCTCCACATTTGATTAAGGTAATTTGTTTTGGCTATTTCACTCATGACGATAATATTTTTACCATTTTTTGTTTTCAAAGAAATAGTAAAAATTTCCAAGTTCGAAATTGCTTGGAATTTACTCAACCAATCTACTCCTAGAATAAGTCCTATTCCAGGATATTTTAACACAAACAAATCAGATTTAAACATATTTCCTCCTATATTTAATTTTACTCCCAAACATTTAATTCCTAGCATGCAAGAACTACCTAGGGGACTCTGAATAAACAAAGGTTTATCAACTAAATTGCATGTGAGAGCCAATTTATTTACTATGTCTTGTGATATTAAGGAATGTGTAGCTCCAATGTCATATATAACTGAGATTGGATAATCTTTAATTAGGAGTATACCTTCCAATTGTCCAGAATTTCCCACTGCATTTGCTTTTGCTTTGCCTTCCAATGCTCGTACCTTTGCTCCTTTCTTGAACTCTAGGCAATTCCTTTTGATATGACCTTCTTTCCCACAATTATAGCAACTGAATGGGGTTTTCTTAGCTGCTTGACACCTATTACTCATGTGTCCTTCCTTGCCACAGTTGTAGCAAATAATTTTCTTCTTAACTTCCCAACTGGTTGCTCCTTCAACCTTCTTATCTGAATTCTTCTTGTCATAAGGATGTGCTCTATTTTTCCCCTTCTTATTGTTGTTATTAGCTCTCATGTTCCTGAATTTCTCCCTTGCATTATCATGTTGTTCAAAAGAAAGAGTGAGATCTATGACTTGATCAAATGTTTTGTCTTTGTAAGGTAGCATTGCTCTACTTAAACCAGCATTAAGTCCTTGAATAAATCTTGAATTCTTTGATTCCTCATTCCCTATGAGCATGGTTACATACTTAGACTAGCTCTCAAACTTTTGAGTGTATTCAGTCACACTCATTGATCCTTGCCTCAATCTTATAAACTCCTCAAGCAATATTGCCTTAGCTGTTGTTGGGACAAATCTAGCCTCAAGCATATCCTTGAACTGATCCCATGTTATCTCATTTTATGGTCTTCCTGTGATGATTACCTCCCACCAATCCAGTGCTGCTCCTTTGAGCCTTCTGGAAGCTATTTGCCTCTTCCTTTGGTCATTGATTTGCATGTCTGCAAATATCCTTTCCAAAGTTCTTAGCCATGTTTGCACACCCATACTCCTTCAGTGCCTTCAAAATCCTTGCCTCCTAAATTTGAGAATGTTTTCAGTAGCTTAGATAACTCCTCATGAGGATTTTCTTCCCTCTGCACTGCTCCTTCCCTAAATGCCCTCACTAAATCTTGCAAATTGACCAATGGTGTTGCACTAAAGGGTCCTGCTCTAGAGTTTGGTGGTCTTCCTACCATGATTTGCTATATAATTTACATAGCTAGTTAGTCTTGTTTTTGATTTATTTGTTTCAGTAATTTATTCCTACTGAAAATATTTTTATGTGGTTTGTTCCTTAGAATTTTATCCATATGAGAAAATTAGATCTTTTTTTTTTGCTATGTTTTTGGTAACTTAGCTCTAATACCAAACTGAAGTGACCCACTTTTCTTCTACTATATTTTACTGATTTTTAGTTGAGTTTTTTTAACAAGGGATCACTTCTTTTCTTGCCTCTTTCATTTCTTTTAATTAATTTCCCAAGATCCAAAATTTACTAATATAAAAATATCAGTATTATAATCAAGTCATATCATTTATATATGTGGAGATATATAAATGTTTCTTTTCCTATCAGAGTGTTAAAGTAGCAAAGAAATTTAATCACACAACATTTTTCCATAATTGAAAGGTTTTGTGTCACATAGCTATTTCTATACTTTAATCTTTTATTTGACTCAAGACTGACTAATACATGATTCAAGTATTAGCACCTATTTTTCTCTTCTTTATTTTCCAGATTATCCTATAAACCAGATTGATTAATTTATGGATTTATAACCCATGAATTAGATCTTTGGGATTCAAAAATTCATGCATGTTGTTTTAGAATAATAAAACATATTAAAACCTGGTTTGATTCTATGGATCACTGGTTAGTCTAGCCCAGATTCAGGGTTCAAATATAAACATGCACAAACATGCACAAGCAATTCAGGTCAAGCAAAGTGCACATATCCAGGTTCATGAAGCATGTAATGATCATGTGAGTAATACAGTTGTAAACTAATCTAAAGGTCATACAGATTTTTGATATTTAGATTGGAAATAGTATTGAATATTATTTTAGAAAGGCCTTTGCATTTTTCTGGCTAAAAACATATAGAGTGTGCTGTTCTGGATTTTTATACACTTAACAAAATTACTCTACATTCTTGTTTAAGTCTATATTGTTTATCCCTATTTTCTGACTTGCTACTTATGTTTCCTATTTAAGTCAGTTCCATATTTTATCAATTCCAATTCCTAAATCCTTAAATACTTATGGTTTCCCGGTTTTATGGTAATATAATCCTACTCTTGTTCCAGACATACCATAGGATTTAGTTGCATTTCGAATTAGCTTGCTCTATGGTCTTGTTTGCTTCAAGAATATGAAGACTATGGCTTCAATCTTTTGCATGTACTTGTATTAATTACAAGACATGTACAAGCCTTACTGGTTAGCCAAGACCATGTTCAACTCATCCTCTCAATACGTTGGCACATAATTATTCAAAAACAACTTAAACTTTAAAACTGAAATATAGCAAACATGCCAAGGGGAACACATCCACATATCAAATTAAATGGCATGTTCTCCCTTTTATAATCCTCTGGATTATTTCCAGAGTCTGTTACTTGAATAAACAACTCACAAGCACATATAATACTTAAGTTTTTTTCCTTTTACATGTTCTTTTCAAGAAAACAAAGCAAGTAACAATCCTGGAAATACACAAAACATAAGAAAGTTTGCCTAGATTATTTATTACAATCAAACTTCTACTTCTCTAAAGCATTTTAAAACCAGCAAGTTCTTCAAACATCCATACAAGCAATCTACTCAAGCATCTTTCCCTGTAGCAACACTTTGAACTGCCTCAATGAAAATGAGACACCCCAAAGATTGCAAAGGCAACAAATAGGGTCAGAAAATATATTCTGGTATGAGTGAAATCATAGTTTATAAATAACTTGTAATTACTAAACTCTGTGCAGAGACTTATATGTTTGATACTTATTTAGATCCATATTAAAATCTGAGTATATATATATATATATATATATACATATAAGCTCATACTAGCATACATGCACACAAGTATTCATTCATCAACACAATTCAGTTATATGTACATATACTCCTATGGATTGACTCCCTTAATTCCATAGCTCAATTTCTCAATCCCCATTTATCATTTATTTGGTCTTAACTCTTGCCATTGAACACCATGTGTGCATTGCAAAGGGGCTCAATTATGTTAACCCTTTACACAGAGGCCTACAGGACTTAAACAAGTCATGCACATACCCGTCATCCACCTAATGATGAATAGATCAAGGCACTACTCCTAGATTAGCTTTATAATCTAGAGACCATTCTCATTTTCTTTTAGGAGAATTTTATTAATTTCTTGAAATGCTTCCTATTCTTTTCTTCCTTTCATAAATCAGAGAGTATTAAACTCACTCAGGGATTTCAGCCAGGCATACAAAGTATTCATGTAAAACACCACATCCCATTTTAAGGTTATTTTTATTCAATCATATTTTCTAAGACTTGCATAAATTTATTTCCAGAAATATTCCCATTTCTTACATAAATCTGGTGAAGTCATATAAAACATTACATTTATTTTACTGTGAAAATAGAGTAAGGTTTTTGAGAAAAATCCATAAAAACATATTAACTTGTGATTTGAACAAATCAGCACATATATATAATATTGCATTGTTCATATCATTTTTAAAATGAACTAGACATAAGCATGAATCTCCTTATTCACACTGCCTACTTCATTCTTCATTAGTACCCTATTTCTCAGTAAAAATATTTAACTCATTCCCATATAAAAACTGGATTATAAGTTACAGAAACCATTTCTGTGATCAGGATGTTTGTCTTTTCAAAGCATTAATCAAAACAATCAAAACATCAACCAAAGACTCAGCCAAAACACCAACCATGATCAACATTTATTTATTCAAAGAATAAAATTAAACAAAAACATGATATAGTTTTATATAAGTAATATGGCTGCCCTTAACTTGGGTCTTAATGCTTTAAATCTCATAAGATGATTAATCACTCACCTTCCTTCTTCTTTTCCCGAGAATGCTCTAACTTGGAAACATTGTGAGTTTGCTCTTCCTTTTATTTTCTAAAAATATCTTTCAGTTTTCAAAAATAACTGCTGCCTTTCCTTTGATTTCTAAAATGTTTAACTAGGGTTTTAGTGGAGTTACTTATCTACATTATTTATTTTCTTAAGACAAATCTGAAATGTTCACACACACACACACACACACACATATATATATATATATATATCTTTTTATCAATTAATTCCTTGCTAATGTTTCAAGCCATTTGTTTTCTCTTGATTATAAAATGTATTTATACCTATATAATACTAATCCGGTTTCATATATTTTAATCATCATAAGAGTTTATTTTATCACTCTATACTCCTCTGGCTACTTATATACAATATATATATATATGAGATATGTGAATATAAAACTCATTCATACTTAGTTATTTTCTTCTCATTATTATTTATTGAAAACAACTATCCACTTCCTTATTTATTTCACTCATTCTTGATATTTATTTTCAATTTATTTTATTCTTTGAATATTTTCCATTAACTGATTTTTATAAAATTATTTTCATCTTAATAATTTGGGTCTTCACAGTTTTAAGGAATAAAAACCAAATTTATGGAAATCGAATTATTTCCGAACTTGAGCTTGAAATGTGAAATTTAAAGTTGATAACAAGAATGTTTAAATAATTGAAATTTTTTAGTTCAAATTGAAATATGATTAGAATTTTAGAAATTGTTTTGTTTTAAGAGATTGGACTTTTTATTCGAACTTCGAAATACTGCTCAGTAAAAGTGATATAAAATGATATTTCAAAATTGAGCTCGAAATTATATTTTATTTGAAAATTTGGATTTTTAAATTGGATATTGAAGGTTAATTGGATTTAAGTGTTTTGAATCGATATTTTGAAAAGCGAACTCAAAATCGATATAAATCGAAAGGGTTTAATTCGGAATTGAAATGGCTATAATTTGAAATTTAAATTGAAATTAAATTGGGATTGAAATTGAAATTAAATTGAAAATTGAGCCGAAATTTATTCAAGTTGTAATTTGGGTCTGAAATTGGAATTGAAAGTGAAATTGAATTATTTCGAAATCGAAATCGAATTTATTTCAATTGGAATCGAAGTAAAATTCGACTTAAAATTGGAATTGAATCGATTAAATCGAAATGGAAATTGGAATTGATTTGAATTGGAAAATTTGGATTTGAATCAGTTTGACTTTGAAACTATTTTCAAATAAATTATTTTAATATAAGCTGTTTAAAATCTATCTTCTTAAATATACAAATTATTTTGATTTTCCAAACTGTTTTACTATATAAACCATTTTCAATACTCAAACTATTTTATATTAAGCTATTTTTACTTTTGAACTATTTAAAAAAAATTCAAACTATTTTCTATAATTCAAACTGGTCCAAGGCTGGAAGGTTTTTATTTAAATTGTGGATTTAAATATGAATTGGGTTAAATTGAAGTTATAACCCAAATGGGAATTCAAGGCAATTTTGAATTGGAACTTAAATCGAGGTATTAAGGCGAAAATGATTTCGAATTGAAATAGTATATTTTGAGCAAATATGATTATTTCGAAATGAATTGGATTTTTAAGCAAATATGATATTTTGATATCAAGTATGAATTATTTTCGAAATGTAAAAGCACCAACCGGTGTGTAAAACGACGTTTGGTTGTTAAAGAGACCAGGGCCTCTTATTGGCATACTCTCTGTCAATATTGGAACCACTTTAACAACTGTGTACATGGAGTGATGACCTAGAACGAAGTGGTTGGATTTGGCATATGTTTGCTGGATTTGAAGAAAGAGAACGATGATGGATTTGCCTGGCACTTGTGCCAAATTGAAATGACTAATACAGGAGCCGTACCGGCCAAGCGGGCTAGCTACCCCGAGCGGACACACTTCTTTGTATTACCATCATTTACATTGTGATTGATTGGTGCGCACCCTCGGATTATAGGAGCGTTGGACGCGGTGGGCGATCATGGCTATGATGCGTTACCACCAGCCGGGAAGGTTAAACTAGTAGTGTACTACCTTGGGCATTGCCTCACGTGCCTTGCCATATTTTTATCCGTATCGAGACCCTACGATTTTAGTTTAGTATTGTCGTATCACGGTGCATCCCTGACTACCAACGTCTATTGATGGTGTCAAATGCAAACTGTACAACAATGCTTAAAAACGCGTTAAGAGGGATCAATGTAAAACCTTGATGCTATTTTAATATTTACTTTACCGATTAAACATTATATATATATATCGTATTCTACTACATATAAATATTTTGACGGATCCTTAAGAGATGAAAAATCCCGTAACATCTCTTGAGTTATTGCACGCACGTTATACACCGGATAGGAGATGTGAAAACCCGTAAACATCTTTGACGCCACGGCACTCAGGTTATATGTGATATCGATTTGACTTACATAAGAATATTTTATTCCTAACTCGAGTGTTTTATCTTTTCATTACGCTCGGTTTAGCCCTGAGTTTTCAGCTTATTGAAGATTTATTCTGGAGGACGAAGACGAAGACTTGATATATTATTACTATTATTATTCCTACATCATGTTGTCTGCTGCATTATATTGTATTCTATTGTATTTGTATAACTCTGATAAATGTTGTATAAATTATAATCAAATGTATGGTAAACAGCTTCATGAACTGTTTATTTGATTATTATATTTTATCGTTCCGTTGCGAGATTCTATGTTTGTTTTTTTCTTCTTTTCTTATTTTTCTTAATTAACCCTATTGATTATCTATATTCTGGATTGTTTAAGTCGGACATGTGTGGATTATTATCGATTTAAATCATCTGAAATATGGGTCGTCACAATAGGTCAAGGCTGACTATAAGCTCGGGCCAATTGGACGACAATCGAAGACATAATTTGAAGAAGAGCGCATCATGTAAATCAATTATTATGTATAGTTTGCAAATTCAATTTTTATTAAAATACTATATATCTTAATTGTTTTAATGGTTATGTGTTTATTCGCTTCGTGTAGGTTCAGTTCAGGCTTAAGGCTATTATCATCTTGACTCGGACATACTAAGGGTGCGTCCATTAGGAAACAAATGGAATATTGGAAAATAGGTGGAAATGAGATAGCTTGGTGAAAGGAAATTGTATTTTGTGTTATGAAAGGAGAGGGTAAAGGAATTAAAAGGGGGAAAATTGTATATGATTTATTTGCTTTATTACTATAAAAACGTTATTACACTTTTAAACACTTTAAACACATTTAAGCGTTTAAAAATTAATGGTATTAATTAATTAAATTTAGTTAAGGAAACAAAATTATAACATTGTCTTATTTTATAATCTTTTTTGAGAAAAATCAAATTGATATATAGGATTTGAAATTAAATGTTACTAAACAACGATACATTAAATAAAAACAGATACAATCATCATTGAAAATATGTACAAACTAGTATAGACTAAACTTAATTTTAGCATTAGTCGATGCTCGGACATTTATCGGTTGATTTTGGGTTTAAATTGGATTTGGAATTTCAATATAATTTTGATTGACGACATTATTTTGATTTCCAACGTACTCTGAGTTATTAATTTTTGAACTACAGATGTAGGAATGATATTGCAAAGAGAATTGTACAATGGTTAACGTAAAGTATTTGGTATGTAGGGGTAAAATGGAAGTTAGAATTTTTTTACCTTCGTATCTAATGCGTGAAACATGTCAATACTAACATACCAAAATTTTAACGTTTCAGAAAATGGGAATTTATCTTTGATTACATAGTCCTAATCTTGGACACTTTCAAGGCATCTAAAACTAAAGAAGAGTAAATTTTGACTAGACTGCATCCAAAGACTTCATATACGAGGTTGTACTGAGCTGAAAATAGATAAATGATAATCCACAGCAATTGTGTGTAAGGAGAACAAATCCTCTAATTCCATTTATTAGTGTCTCCTAGCGGTGTAAATTTTGTATGATTGTACAGTGTCAGGCTTGGTCCAAGGCCGCATGGCGTCGGGTTCGCGTCCATACGATTAGTATTTAGAACGCAAATTAGGACAATAAAAGTTGTTCGAAAATATGTCCGTCCAAAAATATTCAATGTTTTTTTATTGTTCGAACATTGTCCGACTCGTACGAACAACATCCGAACTTAAACCTTATATGATCTGTGTCTGTCCAAATCTCTTATAGGATAGGACTAGGGGTGGGCGCGGGTCGGTTTGGTGCGGTTTGAAGTCCAAACCGCTTCCGCACCGCATCAAACGGTTAATAAAAAATACAAACCATTATACTAATCTTTTAGACGGTTCGGTTTCGGTTCGGTTTGAATGTAATACGGTTCGGTTTCGGTCCGGTCTAGTTTGAACCCATATTAAATATGAAATAAGAGAATTGCTTCCATCAACAATCAATTTACGAAGGCAACTGTGTGAAGCTTTTACACTTAAATGTTAAAACACACAGTCTTATACTGAAATGAAAGATTAGTTCTTAACTGTATGAATATTTTAATTTGACATTTAGCTACAAGGGAGATTTTTTTGGTAGATTAACCAAACATCAACATTAATCAATATATAATCATCAAAGAAAATGACTAGAATAAGATTATAATTAGCATTTATCCAAAAAAAATGAGATGAAAAATATTATACCAAAACTATAACTTCTTCATTTATGACAGCGAATATTATTAATATAATAACATACACTAAAAATTGAATATACATCGTTAGAATCTAAAATAAGATAGGAGTTGCCTATATTTTTATCATAAGATTACTAGTGTAAATATTCGGTTCGGTCCGGTTTAATATGGTTGGTTCAATCGTCCAAACCGCAACCGAACCGTATCGATGCAGATCGGTCCGTTTGGGGTATTTGCTTTGGTTAGAAGATTTGGTGCGGGTTTCCACACCGTTTTTGTGGTTCGGTGCGGGCGGTTTTCGTATAGCAGTGTGGTTTATGCCCACCCCTAGATAGGACACAAACGCACCTCTATCCGGTCCAGCCCGATCTGTTTACACCCCTACTCTCCGTGTGCTAAATAATTCTTTATAGTGCATTTTTACTTTATTTATTTAGCGAAAAGGAAAAAATGAACACTGGATTTCAGAGTGCATAAGACGACGAAATGGAATCAGAGGATTAATTTTATCTCCGGTTTAGCTTAATATTAGGTTCTTTTGTTTCTTATATCTTTATTAATAGTTGGCTTGGTGCGCAATCTTTTGGTCCGACCGCGAAGTTTCAAAATTGCCCTTTATATATAATTCTTAAAAAAAATTCTTCACTAATTGATCCTAAAAAATAGCATTTGCATATCTGTTTACACCTGATCCTAAACTCATGCATATAACACTGCACTTTTATTACGTGTAATATTATTGTCAACTACATACAATGGTGAGTAGCGTTAAGGAGCTCAACCTTTTATTATACATTAGATTCAAAACAGGTTGAAATAGGGAGTTTGTTATTATAATTTTTTGTTCCTAAATTTAAGTGAAAGCATGATATTTGTCTGCTATCAACATCATCTTACAAAAACGTCTCTGTATAGATATTAACAAATGTTAATATAACTTTAAAATAGGATCGAACAAATATACCTTTTTGCAAATTCATAACGGTCTTTTACATATATTACCAAACTTAATATCGTTTACAAATATGATTTAACAAATAAATTTTTTATACATTTTTTCATTTTATTAATTAATAACGGAAAAAAAAATTCAAACCAATAAAATAATTAAAAGATACAACTTAGAAATAGAATTTCAAATTAATAAAAAAAATTAAATGATGCAACTTACAAATAAAAATTCAAACTCACTACACATAATTTCAATATAAAATCATAGCTAAATATTTATGAGTTAGCTGTCTTATGTACCAAGCCAAAAGTCGAAAAACAGGTTGTGTTCGGTTCATCCATCCAATGAATGTAATTCGCTAAATCCGACCGTCAACTTGGAAAAATCTAATCCGTTAATAGACACTTAGGTTTCGTTAACCCCTTATATAAACTCTTCGATTTCCTCCATCTCCATCACCTGCTTTTGCTCGCATCCTGAATTGATTTCTTATTTTTTTCCCTCTTGTTCTGTATTCATGCATTACTTTTTCCGTGAATGAAAATTAGTGAAATTACGATCCTTTCCCCGAATTATCGACGTTGATTATACCATGCGAAATTCATTTCTCCTTGGAGAAATCAAGCCAATGGTTCCGATCCTCCTTTTCATTCATTCGTTTTCATATCTGTACTAATTTTACTTTGTTATCGAAACTGCAGGACAAAAGAAGTAGCCGATGTTGAATAAATGAAGGCTTGTTTCCCAAAATATTCGCAGTGGCCGCCTAAGAGCTTTTGCTTTTCCAGGTTTGAGAGCTCATGCTGTTAATTTCTTCCTTGGATGTCTGAGGCTATTTTGAATGTATGTTTTCATTTCATTATTTTTTGTTTTGATCTATTTTTGGGTTCTTAATGACTGATGCTTTCGTTCTTTTGGAATTTGGATGCTTGAGTAATTAGGCGTTATTGGCAATGGCAATTTTGCCCGGTAGCCATAAAATTGTGCTACTCTGCCTCTATATTTGTTCTTATCTCTTTCAGGATAAAGTTCGTATACTTTTGCCCTATACTTTTCTTAACATGTTTACAGCCTGCAGTTTTGTCAATTTTGTACGTTAGTGTTTGGATGTTACTGCTATTTATTTATGGCTTTTGATGTGCCCTATTTAAATATTTTGTAATGAAGAATTGTCATGAAAGATAACTGCAATTTATTTGTATGTATTGAGATGAAGTGTATTCAAAATTGGTTTAGAGGAATTAAGCAATTAATGTTTGCTTTGTGTTGAATCTTTTTGTTGTAGAGTGATTATTGTTCATTTAATCTTGAATTTAAGGTAGATATACGAATTCAATCAATCTTTTATAAACTTGAAGTTGCATAGGTGTTTAAAGGATAGTTGCACCTTAGAAGAGTTATATAAGAGCTTGCATTATTGAGAATTTAGTATTAATTTTGGTAATATTTAGTTTCATTCAGTTTTCAAATTTCTCAACTTCTAGCGGTTTTCATAATCTTAGTTGAACAGTTTATTTTAGTATCTGTTCGTTTTTGAATTTGCTTTATTGTGTTCAATAAAGCAGTGTAAATTATACAATTGTAAGAAAGAATTCTTGAATTAGAATGACTTTTTAGTTGAGCAACCCTAAGGTACGGTGGCAATTAGACCCGACGGCTCTCGGTTTAGACAGATTGGGTTTTGTCGGGTCCAAATTGTAAATTTACAAAACTTAGATCTGAACTGACTCGAGGTTTGGATCGGATTAGTTCAGATCCAGTTGGATAATAACAATAAAAATTCATACATTTTAACGTGTTTTTGTCGGGTTCGTTTGGATCGGGTTTGATTTGTTTTCTATTGTATTTTTCATCACACAGACCCGATCCAAGATCCATCGGGTTTGGTTTGGATTCGGGTCGGTTCAGTTCGGTTTTGCGTTTATCGGTTTTAATTGCCCGACTTATGCTAAGGCATTGCGGTTATACGGGTTTGTAAATGGACGTCAGATAATAGGTCGATGTATAATTTTAATGTTTACGATTTTAGCTGGTGGGAAATCAATGGATGTTAGCCGGTTGATCCAGCAATATTGTTTTAGTTATATTTATATTTGTACGGAACTATTGTTCACAATATCAGATAGATGAGGAGAGAAATACTCGTTCTCTTGTTCGGCCAATAAAAATATAACATATTGTGGTTTATATTGCAAAATAATACCAAAGATTTAAATAGAGCGTTTTTGTAAAATAGATCATAATGTGTTATATTTATATTGGACGTGACCGTGGGATCAAGTATTTCAAGACCGAAGGATTTGCGTGCTATTACCCAAAGTATTACATTTACAATGCTGCTATTTCCTTATATTCGTCTTTATCTATTTTAAAACATTGGTGAGATAGAATAAAATATATGTAATTACTATAACATATACTTGTATATGTGGATTTAAAAATTTATCTATTAGGGTGGTTAGGAAAATCTTTCTAAGATTACGTTGAATTCCATCAATTTTTGTAGAATTTGTATTTGAAATACGTTTTTTTTCTTTAGTATAAAACAATTATTCTTGACGGTTATCCTTGTAGCACGCATTGTTAATAGTCTTTGACTATGTGGTGAAATCTATTTGTATAATAGATCATTACCTTCTTTCTACAGCAATAAGTGATAGTAATTTGATGCGTAAAACACTATTAATTGTTGACGTTCGTTTAAGAAAAGCGTTAAAGGAAAAGCATAATTTCAAACCCTTATTTTTAATCATGATGATTGTACATGTCTCTGTTGATTGTTTAATATAATCTCCATGTTGGTGACAATAAGTTATTACGGTGTTCGTTAGTTAAAGTTTTAATTTACTAATTGTGCCCTTAATACATGCCCATAAACAAACTATTACAACAAATAGTAATATCTTATTTATTTTCAAACCTTAGGAATCTAAAGTTATTATAAGACTAGTGATATACATGCTCAAGAGACCTCTTTTGCCTTGTTGCCGATAAAATTGTTATACTCTGTGCTCCATTTGTTCTTACCTTTTCCAAGATAAAGTTCATATACTGTTAGCATATGCTTTTCTTCTCACGTTTGCAGACTGCTATTTTGTTAATTTTGTACTTAATATTTGGATCATAGATGTTACTGCTATTTGTTTATGGCTTTTGATGTGCCATACTTTATTTTGTAATGAACAATAGTCATAAAAGCTACTGCAATTAATTTCTATGTATTGAGGTGAAGTGCATTTAAAGTTAAGGAGATGCAAACAGTTGCAGGTACGTAGATTACGTATGTTATTTATTATGAATGGATTGTCGATTTTTTGTGCATTTCTTTTTTTAGTCCATATAACATTTTATATGTTGTGGAAGACACTATGATTTAAATTAGTTTTAGAAGAATTAAGAAATTAATGTATGCTTTGATTTGAATCGTTTTGTTGAAGAGTGATTATTGTTCATTTAATCTTGAATTTAAGGTAGGTTGCATGATTTACATTTTTGCAGTCATACGAATTTAATCAACCTTTTATAAATTTGAAGATGCATTGGTGTTTATAAAGTTCAAAATGTGAAAGGTAGAAAAAGGATGGTTGCAGCTTTATAGAGTTATATAGGAGCTTGCATTCTTACACATTAGTTTAAAGGTTGGTAATATTAGTTTCAGTCAGTTTTCAAATTTGCCAAACTTTGAACGGTTTGTTCAAACTAGTATGGGTTCATTTTGAATTTGTGTTATCGTAAATGAGAAATCGTGAATGGTAAATTACATTTTCATAATCCACATACATGCACCTTTCTTTATTAGTACTTCAATAAAGATCTTCATAGTCACTTGGCTTATGTAATAAAAATTATTCAATTGTATGGAAAAATCCTTAAATTTGCATGACATTTAGTTATGTATTTGGAACTATTTTTCACAATATCAAATTGGGGTGAAATCCTCAGTCTCTTAGCCTTCAAGATCCGCGAATAAAAAAATTTCGGAGTGATTTATTTTGCAAAATAAGCCTTTGTATTCCAAAGTTTTAAACAGAAATTTTTCGTAAAATAGATCACCGTGTGGTAATTTTTTATTATATGTGACTTTGGGACTAAGCAATTCACTATCAAGCCAACAATGATTTTACAAAACGACTTGTTAAATTTTATATTAATAATGGTAGATTATGATATTAGCCATAGTATTTCATTTTGAATTTTGCTTTTCTCTTGTATTGGTCTTTTCTATTCTGAACCGTTGGATGGTACTAAATAAGATATATAAAATTATTGTAACAGCTGCGTGTAGATTAGAATTTAAAAAGAGGATTTTCACTTATAGGGCTTTTTTATACAGAGTAATAAGTTTTAAGGACACTAATTATGAAAAATTAGTTATATAGACAAATTTCAGACAAAAGATAAATGAATTTATCATTTTCAGTTATACAGAAATAATGATAAATGAATTTATTATTTTTCTGTATAACTTAAAATGATAAATGAATTTATCATTTATTTGTGAATTGTCCTTAAAACTAATTATTTAGAATTGCTGTACTTAAAACTTATTACCTTGAAATGAGAAGCCTATCAACCTAATTTTCACATTTAACGTTCTTATTATGGCTATGAGATACAGTGTAATTTGCTGGATAAAACTTTCTTGGTAAACGCTATTAAAGTTCATTTAAGAAATAGCCGTGAGAGGATTAAACCATTCGTCTAAATCACAGTGATTGTTCAATACATTTTTCATGTAGGTGAACATAACCATGTTAGAAAATACAAAACTAGTACTACGAACTAAAAGCCTTGAATTAAAGCTTTGAGCTGTGAATGATGTAATAAATCCAGCACATTCAGGTTTCTTTTAAGGATTTGAAGTTGGATTATTTCAATGTAAGCTTGGGATGAATATTTAAAAAAAATGATGATCAGTATAATCCAAGACAAATTCTATTTCAACCCGATTATTTACTTAGTAGTCCTTTAAAAATTAAGAAAGTCTGTAAACCCAAAAAATAATCCCTACCATTTTCAGAACTACCATTCCTATCATGCAAAACGTGAAAAATTGCATTTTTTCATCACCGATTTAGAAACTAGGTTTGTAATTTTTTCGTTACTGATTTAGAAACTTATCAGTGAAAAATTGAATTTTTTCTTAGTAAAGTCTGTAAACCTAAAAAATAACTTAGTAGTAAAAAATTGAATTTTTTCTTTACTGATCTAAAAATCCAATTCATATTTTCTTCAGAACAACAATTAAAAAAGTACATAAACCCAAAAAATAATTTAGTAGTTAAAAATTGAATTTTTTTCTTCACTAATTTACAAACTAGGGTTTTGAAGAAGTGGTTTGGACAGTAGGAAATAAAATACGCAGCTTTTTAAGGGCATTTTAGTCTTCAAAATTTTATTTATTTTTAAGGGGACTATTAAGTAATTACCTATATTGGAAAAGAAATTGTGATAATCCGATATGATGTTTTGTTCATAATTACATTAATTCCGAAAATGGCTTTTTGGTACCGAGAGATGTAAAAGTAAATTTAACTTCAAGTTATTATGGGAACACCGTAATAAATTATTACTGTAAATGGCAATATCCTCTTTATTTTCACACCTTACTTGTTATTAGACTACTGTATGCATTCTGACTTGGTGTAACTATGCAATTTGTCTTCTTTAAACATCTTAATATATCTAAAATGTCAAAAGATCATCGTTTATTTCGGAACCATCATACTTGGTTGAGACAATGGCTTTTTAAAATTAAGGAGAACTAATTAAATTGTAGGGCCTTTTGTTATTAGACTGCTATTTTGTTAATTTTATACTTTAGCATTTAGATGTTACTGCTATTTGTTTATGGCTTCTAATGTGCCATACTTTAATATTTTGTAACGAACAATTATCATAAGAGATAAAGGCAATTAATTTACATGTATTAAGATGAAGTGTAAGATGCAAACAGTGGCACCTACATGGTTTCCGTAGGTTATTTATTATGAATGGTTTGTCTATTTTTTGTGCATTTCTTTTCCTTTGAACAATTGATGTTTGCTTTGTTTTGAATCTTTTTGTTGAAGAGTAATTATTGTTCAGTTAATCTTGAATTTAAGGTTGGTTACATGATTCAGATTTTTACAATCATACGAATTCAATAAAAAATTTATAAACTTTAAGTTGCATAGGTGTTCACAAAGTTCAAAATTTTAAAGAGTATGGAAAGGATAGTTGCACTTTGAAGAGTTATAGAAGAGCTTGCGATCTTGCACATTTAGTTTAAAATTTATGAGTTAGAGCATCTCCAACCCATGAACTATTTTGATGTAATGTCAATTACACATCATCAACATTTAATTTAGTTCAAATTTTCATCTTCAATGTCAATGTTAATGACAATGTTATGATGACTTGGCAACAAAATTATTAGACATTGTCTAGTGCAATGTCTAGTTTTAGACATTGCACTTCACAATGTGAAGTAATAAAATATTCATAATGGAGTAATTTTTTATCTATTATTTTTATTTATTTAAATTTTGATTGGAACACATAGTCAATTTTTTCTCAATAAATACATTTGCATTGGAGTAGTTTTCTTGTTTTTAATGTGATGTTTAATTTTTAGAAATTACATTGAGTTAACATTGTGATCTATATCTTGACACATAGGATTTAATTAACATTACATCCTATTTGCATTGAAGATGCTCTTAGCGGCCTTATGTACCGAGCCAAAAGTCAATTCGAAAAACAGGTTGTGTTCGGTTCATCCATCCAATGAATGTAATTCGCTAAATCCGACCGTCAACTTGGAAAAATCTAATCCGTTAATAGACACTTAGGTTTCGTTAATCTCCATCGCCTGCTTTTGCTCGCATCCTGAATTGATTTCTTTTTTTTTCCCTCTTTTTCTGCTTTCATGCATTACTTTTTCCGTGAATGAAAAATAGTGAAATTACGATCCTTTCCCCGAATTATCGACGTTGATTATACCATGCGCAATTCATCTCTCCTTGGAGAAATCAAGCCAATGGTTCCGGTCCTCCATTTCATTCATTCGTTTTCATACCTGTACTAATTTTACTTTGTTATCGAAACTGCAAGACAAAAGAAGTAGCCGATGTTGAATAAATGAAGGCGTGTTTCCCAAAATATTCGCAGTGGCCGCCTAAGAGCTTTTGCTTTTCCAGGTTTGAGAGCTCATGCTGTTAATTTCTTCCTTGGATGTCTGAGGCTATTTTGAATGTATGTTTTCATTTCATTATTTTTTGTTTTGATCTATTTTTGGGTTCTTAATGACTGATGCTTTCGTTCTTTTGGAATTTGGATGCTTGAGTAATTAGGCGTTATTGGCAATGGCAATTTTGCCCGGTGGCCATAAAATAGTGCTACTCTGCCTCTATATTTGTTCTTATCTCTTTCAGGATAAAGTTCATATACTTTTGCCCTATACATTTCTTATCATGTTTACAGGCTGCTGTTTTGTCAATTTTGTACGTTGGTATTTGGATGTTACTGCTATTTGTTTATGGCTTTTGATGGCCATATTTTAATATTTTGTAATGACCAATTGTCGTGAAAGATAACTGCCATTAATTTGTATGTATTGAGATGAAGTGTATTCAAAATTGAGGAATGCAAGCAGCGGCAGCTACATAACTTCATATCTTATGCAATGTGATTTCCTGGTGTTTTAACTTTGAAACCTTAAATTTAGCATATCTTCGTTTGGCATATGTTGGGATGAAATAAAATTTTATATGCTGTGGAAGACACTGGTTAGTAATTAAGTAATTAATGTATGCTTTGTTTTGAATCTTATTGTTGAAGAATAATTATTATTCATATTTAAATCTTTAATTTAAGGTAGGTACACGAATTCAATCAATCTTTTATAAATTTGAAGTTGAATAGGTGTTTACGATGTTCAAAACTTTAAACAGTAGCGAAAGGATAGTTGCAGGTTTGAAGAGTTATATAAGAGCTTGCATTATTGAGAATTTGGTGTTAATTTTGGCAATTTTTAGTTTCATTCAGTTTTCAAATTTCTCAACATCTAATGGTTTTCATAATTTTAGTTGAACAGTCCATTTTAGTTGGCTTCGTTTTTGAATTTGCTTTATCGTGTTCTATAAAGCAATATAAATTATAAAGGAAGAATTCTAGAATTAAAATGACTTTTTAGTTGAGCAACCCTAAGATAGGGGTGGCAATTAGATCCGACGGCTCTCGGTTTTAGATAGGTTGGGCTTTGTTGGGTTCAAACGGTAAATTTAAAAAACCTAGATTCGTTCCGACTCGAGGTTTGGATCGGATTGGTTCGGATCCAGTTGGATAATAACAATAAAAATTCATACATTTTGACGTGTTTTTGTCGGGTTCTTTCGGATCGGGTTTGATTTGTTTTTTATTGTATTTATCATACATACCCGATTCGAGATCCATCGGGTTAGGTTTGGATTCGGGTCAGTTCGGTTTTGCGTTTTTCGGTTCTCATTGCCCGACCTATGCTAAGGTATTGCGGTTATACGGGTTTGTAAATGGACGGTAGATAATAAGTAAATGTATAATTTTAATGTTTAGGATTTTAGCTTGTGAATAATCAGTGGATGATGGCCTGTTGATCCGGCAATTTTTTTTAGTTATATGTATTTATACAGAACTAATGTTCACAATATCAAACATAGAGAGAAATCCTCAGTCGCTTGATTCTCTTCTGAACAATAGTTCTGTATAAATACATATTACTAAAATAAAATCGCTGGATCAACAGGCTATCATCCACTGATTATTCACCAGCTAAAATCCTAAACATTAAAATTATACATTTACTTATTATCTACCGTCCATAGAGAGAAATCCTCAGTCGCTTGATTCTCTTGTTCCACCAATGAAAATATGCCATGTTGTGGTTTCTAGTACAAAATAAACCATTGTTTGCCAAAGTTTTTAAATAGAACGTTTTTGTAAAATATATCATGATGTGGTATATTTTTATTGTATGTGACCATGGATTAAGTACTTTGAGACCAAAGGATTTGCGCTATTAAATTCTTCAGAGGCAACAACAATTTTTGGAAGTGACTTGTTGAATTTTATATTTACAATGGTGGGGATTATGCTATTGCCCAAAGTATGACATTACAATATTACTATTTTCTTATATTCGTCTTATCTATTTTAAAACGTTGGATGATGTTGAATGAAATATATATAATTACTATAATATATGCTTGTATATTAGGATTTAAAAATTTATCTATTAGGGTGGTTAGGAAAATCTTTCCAAGGGTAACATTGAATTCCATCAATCTTCTATAGTAGTATAGAATATGTATTTGAAATACGTTTTTTTTCCTTTAGTATAAAACAATTATTCTTGATGATAATCCTTATGGCACACATTAATAATAGTCTTTGATCATGTAGTGAAATCTATTTGTATAATAGTTCCTTACCTTCTTATGGCAATAAGTGATAAGTAATTTGCTCTGTAAACTCTATTGATTGCTGATGTTCGTTTAAGAATAGCGGTAAAGGAAAAGCATGGTCCCAAAAATATCTTTTTAGTTAGATGTTAAGGGCAGCTCGAAAAGTGCTTATGAATACCATTGCTAGGAAATACCATACAATTTTACTTTACATTCTTTCTAATACCAGCTCTTTTAAAGAGCTGCAAAATACATTAATTTTGACTCTTTTTGCATGACGAACAAGCGCTGACCAACACCGTTTTTCATGGCCATAAAAGTAGTTCGTTGGCGGATGGTCGTGAAAAACGGTGTTCGTCAACGGTTGTTCGTCGTGCAAAATGAGTTTGCGCAGTGGTTGATTGTAGTGTGAAAATATTTTGGTATTAGGAAGCATGAAAATTTATTGCGTCTATTATTATTTTTCTACGGTATCACTAAGCGCTTTTGATGGTGTTTTTAGCAACACACTGTTTGTAATCATGATGATTGTACATGTCTCAGTTGATTGTTATCTTCATGTTGGTGCTTATCGTCATGTTGGTGACTGTAACCATGATAAAAAACATAACTTTGACTAGAAACTAAAAGCCTTACATTAAAGCTTTGTGCTCTGTAGGGTGTACGAAACTCCTACGGATTGGGGCTTCTTTTAGGTTTTGAAGTAAGATTAGTTTAAGGAAAGCTTTATAATCTGGAATGACGTTTTGTTTATGGGCATATTAAATTCCAAAATGGCCTTTTGGTACTAAGCTGTTAAAATAAATTTTACTCCAAGTTATTCCGGTGTTCCTGTGTTCCTTAGTTAAAGTTTAAATATACTAATTGTGCCCTTAATACATGCCCATAAACAAACTATTACAACAAATAGCAATATCTTATTTATTTTCAAAACCTTGGAATCTAATGTTATTATTAGACTACTGATATACACGCGCAAGTGTCCTCTTTTGCCTTGTTGATAAAATTGCTATACTCTGTGTTCTATTTGTTCTTATCTCTTTCAAGATAAAGTTCATATACTGTTAGCATATGCTTTTCTTATCACATTTACATAATGCTATTTTGTTAATTTTGTACTTTAGTATTTAGATCATAGATGTTACTGCTATTTGTTTATGGCTTTTGATGTGCCATACTTCAATATTTTGTAATGAACAATAGTCATAAAAGCTAACTGCAATTAATCTCTGTGTATTGAGATGAAGTGTATTCAAAGTTATGGAGATGACAAACAGTTGCAGGTACGTAGCTTACGTATATTATTTATTATGAATGGATTGTCGATTTTTTGTGCATTTCTTTTTTAGGTAAATATAACATTTTATATGCTGTGGAAGACACTGGTTAGAAGAATATGATTTAAATTAGTTTTAGAGGAATTAAGAAATTAATGTATGCTTTGTTTTAAATCTTTTTGTTGAAGTGTGATTATTGTTCATTTAATCTTAAATTTAAGGTAGGTTACATAATTTACATTTTTGCAGTCATACGAATTCAATCAACCTTTTATAAATTTGAAGTTGCATTGGTGTTTATAAAGTTCGAAATGTGAAACAGTAGGGAAAGGATGGTTGCAGCTTTGTAGAGTTACATAAGAGCTTGCATTCTTGCCCGTTAGTTTAAAGTTTGGTAATATTAGTTTCAGTCGGTTTTCAAATTTGTCAAACTTTGAACGGTTTGTTCAAACTAGTTTGGGTACGTTTTGAATTTGTGTTATCGTAAATGAGAAACCGTGAACGGGAAATTACCTTTTGGCAATACACATACATACGCGCCTTTCTTTATTAGTACTTCAAAAAAGATGTTTATAGTCACTTGGCTTAAGTAATAAAAATTATTCAATTGTATGGACAAATCCTTAAATTTACATGACTTTTAGTTATGTATTTGGAACTTTATTTTTGACAATATCAAATTGGGGGTGAAATGCAGTCTCTTAGCCCTCAAGTTCCACCAATAAAAAATTACCTTGTTGTGATTTGTTTTGCAAAACAAGTCTTTGTATACCGGAGATTTAAATAGAATATTTTTGTAAAATAGATCACCGTGGTAATTTTTTATTGTATGTGACTTTGGGACTAAGCAATTCACTACCAAGCCAACAATAATTTTACAAAACGACTTGTTAAATTTTATATTAACAATGGTAGATTATGATATTAGCCAAAGTATTTCATTTAGTATTTTGCTTTTCTCTTGTATTGGTCTTTTCTATTTTGAACCATTGGATGGTACTGAATAAAATATATAAAATTATTGTAACAGCTGCATGTAGATTAAAGTTTAACAAGAGGATTTTCACTTAATGGGCTTCTTTATACAGAGCAATAAGTTTTAAGGACACTAATTATGAAAAATTAGTTATATAGACAAATTTCAGACAAAAGATAAATAAATTTATCATTTTCAGTTATACAGAAATAATGATAAATGAATTTATTATTTTCCTGTATAACTTAAAATGATAAATGAATTTATCATTTATCTGTAAATTGTCCTTAAAACTAATTATTCAGAATTGCTGTACTTAAAACTTATTACCTTGAAATGAGAAGCCTATCAACCTAATTTTCACATTTAACGTTCGTATTATGGCTATGAGATACAGTGTAATTTGCTGGATAAAACTATCTTGGTAAACGCTATTAAAGTTCATTTAAGAAATAGCCGTGAGAGGATTAAACCATTCGTCTAAATCACAGTGATTGTTCAATACATTTTTCATGTAGGTAAACATAACCATGTTAGAAAATACAAAACTAGTACTACGAACTAAAAGCCTTGAATTAAAGCTTTGAGCTGTGAATGATGTAATAAAATCCAGCACATTCATGTTTCTTTTAAGGATTTGAAGTTGGATTATTTCAATGTAAGCTTGGGATGAATATTTAAAAAAAATGATGATCAGCATAATCCAAGGCAAATTTTATTTCAACCCGATTATTTACTTAGTAGTCCTTTAAAAATTAAGAAAGTCTGTAAACCCAAAAAATAATCCCTACCATTTTTAGAACTACCATTCTCACCACGCAAAATGTGAAAAATTGTATTTTTTCTTCACTGATTTAGAAACTAGGTTTATAATTTTTTCGTTACTGATTTAGAAATTTATCAGTGAAAAATTGAATATTTTCTTAGTAAAGTCTGTAAACCTAAAAAATAACTTAGTAGTAAAAAATTTATTTTTTTCTTTACTGATTTAGAAATCCAATTCATATTTTCTTCAGAACTACAATTAAAAAAGTACGTAAACCCAAACAATAATTTAGTAGTTAAAAATTGAATTTTTTTCACTGATTTACAAACTAAGGTTTTGAAGAAGTGGTTTAGACAGTAAGAAATAAAATACGCAGCTTTTTAAGGGCATTTTAATCTTTAAAATTTTATTTATTTTTAGAGGGGCTATTAAGTAATTATCTATATTGAAATAGAAATTGCGAGAATCCGATATGATGTTTTGTTCATAATTACATTAATTTCGAAAATGGATTTTTGGTACCGAGAGATGTAAAAGTAAATTTAACTTCAAGTTATTACGGGAACACCGTAATAAATTATTACTGTAAACGGCAATATCCTCTTTATTTTCACACCTTACTTGTTATTAGACTACTGATATGCATCCTGACTTGGTGCAACTATGCAATTTGTCTTCTTTAAACATCTTAATATATCTAAAATGTCAAAAGATCATCGTTTATTTCAGAACCATCATACTTGGTTGAGACAATGGCTTTTTAAAATTAAGGAGAACTAATTAAATTGTAGGGCCTTTTGTTATTAGACTGCTATTTTGTTAATTTTATACTTTAGCATTTAGATGTTACTGCTATTTGTTTATGGCTTCTAATGTGTCATACTTTAATATTTTGTAATGAACAATTATCATAAGAGATAATGGCAATTAATTTATATGTATTAAGATGAAGTGTAAGATGCAATCAGTGGCACCTACATGGCTTCTGTAGGTTATTTATTATGAATGGTTTGTCTATTTTTTGTGCATTTCTTTTCTTTTGAACAATTGATGTATACTTTGTTTTGAATCTTTTTGTTGAAGAGTAATCATTGTTCATTTAATCTTGAATTTAAGGTTGGTTACATGATTCAGATTTTTAGAATCATACGAATTCAATAAAAAATTTATAAATTTTAAGTTGCATAGGTGTTCACAAAGTTCAAAATTTTAAACAGTATGGAAAGGATAGTTGCAGCTTTGAAGAGTTATAGAAGAGCTTGCGATCTTGCACATTTAGTTTAAAATTTGGTAATGTTTAATTTCAGTCAGCTTTTAAATTTGTCAACTTCTACTAGCTTTCATGATTTTTCTTGAACGGTTTGTTCAAATTAGTATGAGTTGTTTTTGAATTTGCACCATCGTGTATGAGACATTACTTTATGGCAATACAAATATGTGTAGGGCTGTCAATGAATAACCGAAAAATCTATAATTCGTCCGCATCCGCAATCAAAAAGCGGATAAATATTCAATATCCGAAAAAACGGATGCGGGTGCGGATATGAAGACATCCGCATCTGAAAATTATCCTTCGGTATTTTTCAAGATTATAGTTTAAATTATGTGCATTTTAGTACATAAAAAGATATTTATTTATGGTCTTATTAAGTTAGAAGTTTATATTATATGCACTAAATGTATATTAACTGCTCAAAATCATTTATTATGATTATACTTGTTTATTTTTAAAACTTATATAATCAATGAGATTGAAAAAATTTATGTTAACTAAAATTTTCCATTTATATTTCTTGGTTTATCGGTCATCAGTGAACATGATAATTATTCGATATTCGTTCGTATCCGTGGATACGAATATACGATATCCGAAACTTTATTTCGAATGCGGATGCGGATGTCACTATCTATATTCGAAAGTATTCGTTAACAGGCCTACGTATGTGCGCTTTCTTAAGCAACTCTAGTAGTCTTCATTCATGTTTACACCCAAACAACGAACTTCTGGCTGAACATTCAGCTTACGACTTCATAAAATTAAAGTGGTCATTGACCCCCGTTGAATGAGTGTTCAGGCTTAGGCGTTCATCTAATGGATGCTAGAGCATTGACGTCCATTAAATGAAACGTCCATTAAAAGGACATCCAATGCTTCATTTTGTATGGAGACATTTTGAATATCTAATGTCAAATACTCATTTAATGGACTTCTAACACTAGACGTCTATTTAATGGTTGCCCAGCATTAATGGACGTCTGATTGTTGGACTTTTCTCCTCCATTCAGTCATGAATAGTCAGGATTGAAGTTGTTAGAGAAGCCCTTGCTATATCGATAAAGATGTTTATATTCATCTGGCTTAAAGTAATAAAAATTATACAATTGCAAGGAAGAATTCTTAAATATGCATTGAGTTTTTAGTTCTGTATTTACAGGGAAGTATTGTTCACGATATCAAATTTTGGATGAAATCCCAAGTCTCTTTGTCCTCTAGTTCCATCAATGAAAATTTAGCATGTAGCGATTTATTTTGCAGAGTATGTCTTTGTATACCAAAGTTTTAATCAGAACGCTTTTGCAAGATAAATCGAAACGTGGTAAATTGTTATTGTATGTAATCCGGGGACTAAGCAATTTTAAGCGAAGAGGATTTGCACTATCAAATTCTTTAGAGGCAACTATAGTTTCTCAAAACTGACTTATTAAATTTTATATTAACAATGACGGATTATGCTACTACCCAAATATTACATTTACAATATTGCTATTTCTATATCTTTGTCCATTTTATTTTAAGACATTGGATGGCATCGAATAAAATATACACAATTAGTGTTATTGTTGCATGTGTATTAGGATTTAAATTTTTTATGTATTAGGGTTGTAGCATTCAGCTGCGTGTATATTAGAATTTAAAAAAATCTCCAAATATTGTTCATATTAATTAATCTTTTATTAATTAAATCAATTTTCAAATATTTAGCTCAAAATATCTTTAAAAGATATATTCTCAAAACCATTTAAATCTTTTGATATTTGGAAATATTTCCATATACACATATCAACTGTATAAGTATATGTACAAACCATTTCATTTTCAACACTTAGAAAATATCTTGTTATACTTCAATTTGTAATAAGTATATTTACAAATCATTTGAGGAAAGCTTCATGTTTTCCACAACACGCTTTATTGGGTCAAAACGAATGTTGCGTAAAACACCGTTACAACAACCCAAAATAATAGTATATGGATTCGGCTATCTATATTTATTTAAATTCGTATACTATATAAAATATTTCCTTTGAGAAATCATCTTCAATAACAATAGTGTTATAGTTTATGCCTTCCTTGCTTTCAATGAAAACATTTATTACAATAATAAATGTTGAAATCTATGTTTCCGTCACTTAACACATTTTAAATTTCTTTTAAAAAACAATTAAACTCCATTTGAAACCATCACTTTCAAAACATTAATTTTAAATATTATCACTTTAAAAACCATTAAAGTCCATTTTTTAAATTTATCTATTATGGGGTTAGGAAAATCTTTCCAAGGGTAACATTGAATTCCATCAATCTTCTATAGTAGTATAAAATATGTATTTTAAATACGTTTTTTTCCTTTAGTATAAAACAATTATTCTTGACGGTTATTCTTATGGCACACATTAATAATAGTCTTTGATTACATAGTGAAATCTGTTTGTATAATATGTCCTTACCTTCTTATGGCAAGAAGTAATAGTAATTTGCTTTGTAAACACTATTGGTTGCTCACGTTCGTTTAAGAAAAGCAATAAAGGAAAAGCATAATCCCAAACCCTTATTTTTAATCATGATGATTGTACGTGTCTCTGTTGATTGTCTAATATAATCTCCATGTAGGTGATCGTAATCATGATCAAAAACGAAACCGAGACTACAAACAAAGAGCATCTTTGATTCATAAATGTTTTTGATGTAAACTAAATGTTATCCGGATAGTTAATATTTTATTCAGTTTTTAATTTTTAGTGCTGATGTTAATGGTATGTGTAATATGATATGATAATTTTTTTGTTAGACATTGTAAAATGAAATGTATGGTTCTAGACATTGTATTTCATAATATTAAGGGTTGACTGCTACTTGTTTTTTTAGTACATAAGCAATTTTTAACATTTAAACATGTTTGCTTCAGAGCAAATAAAATTATTTTGTTGTAATATATAATAGATTTTTTATTAATTCATTCTACATTGTCTAACTATTTTTTTTACGTAGAAATTACATTGTAAAGGGTTGGAGAAGATGTAGAGCCTTAAATTAAAGCTTTGAGCTGTTCAGGAAGTACGAAAAACCATCCAAGTGAGGCTTCTTTTAGGTTTTGAAGTAAGATAATTTTCGTGCAAGCTTTTTAATCCGATATGACATTTTGTTTATGGGCATATTTAATTTCAAAATGGCTTTTTAGTAGTAAGTTGTTAAAATAAATTTTACTCCAATTTATTACGGTGTTCCTGTGTTCGTTAGTTAAAGTTTTAATTTACTAATTGTGCCCTTAATACATGCCCATAAACAAACTATTACAACATATTGCAAAATCTTTGTTGTTTGAAATTAGCAATTTAAAGTTATTATTAGACTAGTGAAACACATGCTCAAGAGACCTCTTTTGCCTTGTTGCTGATAAAATTGTTATACTTTATGCTCTATTTATTCTTATCTCTTCCAAGATAAAGTTCATATACTGTTAGCATATGCTTTTCTTATCATGTTTACAGGCTGCTATTTTGTTAATTTTGTACTTTAGTATTTAGAACATATATTGTAAGCGGATGTAATTCAAGATATATTACACTCTCATTACTCACGGTGGAAGGAACAAAATATATAACACAGAAATATATTCATCGTAGAAGTATCCAAATCAATCTATGATTTGAATATTTTTTAAGATGGATATTTTTATATGCTATATATTTTGTTCCTTCCACTATGAGTTATGAAAGTATAATATATTTTAGATTATATCTGCTTGTATTAGTTTTTGTAATGTTATAAAACCCTGATGATCGGTACTTCTCGGCACGATAGGAGTCCATAAGTCACACTAGGCTTTGGATCAGTGTGTCGGAAGATGCGGATTGTCACACTTGTCAATTCGAGGGACAAAATATTTTGTTAAAAAATTATCGGATTTTGATTTTAAGAATTGTATGGCTTTAAGAATGAAAGGAAAAATGCAAAATTTAGGTCGAGGCACTTGACTACATCATGGAGTTACTTTTTGTAGAGTTAATTTTTGTAAAAGGAAACATGGATGCTAGAATGTATTTTTTGGTGTTTGAGGTAGAAAATAGGGCAATAAATCCTAAAAATGACTTGGTATAGTTGATATAAATCCTGAAGGTTGAAATTTAATTTAGTTTTCAAATTTTTGTCATGTTGATTTTAAAATTTCAATAATTTTACACGATAAAATTACAACACGTAATAGGAGGGTGCAGTGGTGCTGATAGAAACATAAGGATTTCAGCCATGTAGATGATTGGTATGGACACAAATGCAAGTTTAGAGATGGATGACAGTTGATATAGTGGTGGTGATGGATTATACGAGGTTGGTTAGGGTTTTAGAGTTGGACGACAATGATGGTTTTGAGGTTTGAGTGCAATTGTGGTGTCGATGTCAATGAAGAGTTCAGTTAGGTTGTGAAGTTGATGTGATGATGGTGGTTAAGGATGAGTATCTTTAAATTAGGGAGGAAGAAGATAACAGTAGTAAAAAATACCGTTTAATATCATTTATACATTTATTTTTGAAGAAAATAGTTTCGTAAATTTCTAAGGTAATGTTATTTTGTAGCAGTATCATGTCAGTTGTATTAGTATTTGTTGATAAGATGTAACAAACTGACATTCACTACCCTTTCCAATTCACTATCTTTTGATTATGCATATCAATCGACGTTCAATAAATGGTGGATCGTTAGCGTAAAATATGATATAAATAATATATATACATGACTACCTAAATTAACTACATTTTCTATACTCGCGGCGCAATAAAATATAATAGAACACATAACATTAACATTGAAAGTTAAACTAGAAATTCTCATAGAGGCTATTAGATCAGCTTAAAATAAGGCATAAACATGTTGTTTTACATAACATAAAATACTGAATAATAGATTGCTAATAAACATATTAAGGTATTTATCTTAAGTGGTCTCCATTGGTTTCTCATATCCAGCATTTCCCAACCTTTGTCAAACTACTATATATATATATATATATGGAGGTTCAAACACTTTCCGAGTGAGTAAGGAAATATTCTAAGTATATAATACTATCATACTAATAAAATATCACTGCAAGCTAATACTTCTGCACTTTAGAGATACTTATTTCAATGATTTAGCATGCTTTCATAATATTTTTGTATTAACCATTCCATGCTTACATCATATATCTATGGTAAATTCTAGGCAGTCGAAATAACTACATGAACAATTAGCATTCTATTATCCATCATTGAGGCAATGACCGTATGTCGCATGCACATCCTTAATGTTCATCGAGGCAAAGATCGTATGTCACACACATCTCCCAACCTATTATTAAGGCAACGACTGCACCGTAAATTCACTCGTTTTCATTCACTAGTTTTTATTGAAACTGCACACATCTCTATAATTTTTACGTTCTTATTGAAACTGCAAGATAAAAGAAGTAGCCGATGTTGAATAAACAATGTCTTGTTTCCCAAAACATTCGCAGTAGCCACCTCAGACCTTTTGCTTTGCAAGGCTTGAGAGCTCATGCTATTAATTTCTTTCTTGGATGTCTAAGGCTATTTAGAAAATATATTTTTGTTTCATTACTTGATGTTTTGATTTAATTTTGGGTTCTTAACAATTGATGTTTTCGTTCTGTTGGATACTTGAATAATTAGGTGTTAGCAGTTTTGTCGGGGTAGCCATAATTTAGCATTGATACTCTTTTTCCCTGCTGCCGATAAAATTGTGCTACTCAATGCCTCTATTATTGTTCTTATCTCTTCTAAGAAAAAGTCCATATGCTATTAGCCTATACTTTCTTATTATGTTTACAGACCATTATTTTGTTAATTTTGCACTTTAATATTTTCATGCTACTGCTATTTGATGATGGCTTTTGATGTGCCATACTTTAACATTTTGTAATGAATATATGTTGGTAATAAATTTATATGTATTGAGATGAAGTGTATCAAAATTCAAAAAATGCAAACAGTGGCAGCTACATAACTTCATATACTATTTATTGCGAATGGTTTGTTAATTTTTTTTTCTTTTTTTCTTTTGTGCAATGCGTTTTCCATGTGATTGTAACTTTGAAAGCTTAACTTTAGGATATCTTTGTTCGATGTATGTTGGGAAGACAAAAATAATGCATATGCTGTGGAAGACACTGGTTAGTAGAATATGGTTTAAATTAGTTTAGCGGAACTAAGCAATTAATGCATGCATTGTTTTGAATCTTTTCATTGAAGATAATTGTTGTTCATTTAGTAGAATACGAATTTTACAATCATATGAATTCAATAAAACTTTATAAATTTGAACTGTGTCGGTGTTTATAAAGTTCAAAATGTGAAACGGTAGGGAAAGGTTAGTTGCAGGTTTGTAGAGTTACATAGGAGCTTGCTTTCTTGCACATTTATTTTAACATTTGTTGATATTTTGTTTTACCGTCAATTGTCATAATTTTACTTCAACAGTTTGTTCAATTTAGTATGAGTTCTTTCTTGAATTTGTTTTATTTTGTATGAGAACTTACTTTATTATAGTACAAGTACATCACTGATCTTTATTAGCACTTCAATAAAGATGTTTACAGGTCACTTAAGTACTATTGCTCACAATATTATATTGGGTTGGAAATCCTCAAAGTCTTTAGTGCTCTGGTTTCACCAGTGAAAATTTTCCATGTAACTAGCTATTTTACAAAATAAACTTTTGTTTACCAAATTTTTAAACAAAGCATTTCTGTAAAGTAGATTAGTGCATAGACAATTTTTATTGTACGTGGTCATGAGATTAGGATGATTATAATAATAGAAATTTACCATTATTGTAGCCAAGCAATTGGTAAACAATACTGAGCTAAATCGGTATATCAATGTTATTGATATGGTAATGGAAAATGTAGTGGTAAAGAAATGTCAAAATCAGTTTATAAATTTTGTTTTACGTCGTGTTAATTAATTCTAAGCACGAACACTTTTGAAGGTAAATCTGATTTTATGAAATGTTTGTAGTGTTATTTATAATGATGTTTCTTTTTTTAGTTTTGTTAATTTCAAAGTCTAAGATTGGAAAGTCATTATTTCATATCATTGACAGTGATTATTGGTGAACAAAAAAAAGTTCTATATTAAGAAAAATGAGTCAAAATAATCATATAGGATTAATGAAGTTTGAATCGGTAAAAAATATAATTTTCTTTTTATCATTATCAATATTTTAGTGTAATAAAATTTAATGATATTATGTTATGGTAAATTTATCATTACCAATTAACAACTTATTGGTTTATTGTTATACCTTGATCATTTTATCAATGATGATGCTATAGTAGCCGTTTTTAATTTATAAATAGTTTTGTTACGGTAAAGATTTTTTCATCACTACAACAAATTTTCTTTTTGATGACACAATTATTTGCAATGCAAGCATATATGTCGTTAGAAAATAAACATCTGAAGTGCAAAGTTATGTCACTAATGATATATGTGTGTTCCATTGTTATACTTGTGTTCGTTGTGACTTTGTTGTGTTTCATAGATAATTGCATAAATTTTGTAATAAAATTTTATAATAATTTTATGTTTTTGCGATGCTTAAATATTGTTGCGAAAGAGTATTTATTTATTTACGACATATGCTTCTATTAGTAATATTTTAAAGTTGTGGCGATGATGTACGTTGTAAATAGTTTACAATTATACATTTATTTATGTATATAAGTTTAGGTTTTGCTACTTATATCTTTTTCATAAGGGTATTGTTATTAACGCTCCAAAACTTATAAATTCAAATGATTGATTAATTAATAGGAAAACATAAATTTATGTTTGGAGAAATTTTATTAAGTACATTTTATGTTTATAATAAAAATTTGACCTATTTTTAACAAGTAAAGTTTATGTTTTATCAATAAACCAACTATTTAAAGTATTACAATATCATAAAATTAGATGATATAATAAAAGTTCGGTTAATTTAGTTAAACCGATAACCAAAATTTTTGAATTTAAAAATATAATTCAAACCGATTTAATTTTAAAACCAAACCAAATGGACCAAAATATACTGATTCGGTCGGTTAATTTGGTTCTTACCGAATATTACTTGTTAGAACCTTAATTTTGATGATGATAATGAAATATAGTCTATTAACCTATATTACAAAAATCAACATATGAGGTCATGACAAATTAAGCTGAAGAAATGGAGTTATATATCTCAAGGTAAGAGCCTTATGAAGTATGGAGTTAGGTTAACATCAAAGTGGAGTTAAAAAATTATCATTGTCATGCATCTATAGAAGAAGCGGAGCTTTAAAGACAATATATGTAGAGTATGTTATTGTGTAGTCATCGGTCGAGTCATTTTAGAAGAATTTTTTTAAAACCACTCAAACGATCTCCAATCCACTTGAAACTTGTCTATCACCTCTGTTACATATCCAAGTACATCCTTAAATTTTAGATTTTTCGGAGCCTCGAGGAACCGGGAAAGATAACAGTAGCTAAGACAGTTTCTACTTAGGTTTACCGGGCCTAAAATAGTTCCATCGGTCGATCGATGAAACCTGACCGGTCATGGTATATCCTGCCCAATAACCTGGGGCAAATTTTTTTATATTTACTGTTGCTTTTTTTATAGTGGCATCCCTTCATCTTCGAAGCATCATGACCCATCGTTAATGGCCACAAACTTAATAGTAGCAACTACTAATCGAATCCCCTCATCTCTATATATAGTAAGGTGGTTTCACTCTAAAATTACATTTTCTGATTACTGAATCTTCTATACCTAATTCTCTGATTTCTTACAGCAATTATTCTGAATCCCTAGCATTCATTCTATGCATTTAATTCCATATAATTCAATTCAATTTACAATTTTAAACCCCGCCCATTCATATCCTTGGTCATTGAAGTGGTTATAGAATTATTGTACAAGTTAGAGTGACAAAACTAGTATTGGAAGATGCAACACTTATCGAAGATACTGTTCCATTTACAAGATGAAGTCAGTCCCGAGAGGTGCTCAGGTGGTTAGTTTGTAAACTTATTCCTTTGGGTCAAGTAAGGGATTTGCTAGAGAATTTGCAGGAGGTGCTTAGTGATTGGACATAGGAGAGGTGCTCCGAACTAGTATATATCTCGATGTGCTCTTTTGTTTACTTATTACTTTGCTAGTTATATTTCATTATATTGCAAGTTAAGTTAGCTATAATATCACTATACGATCCACTAGTCACTTTCATTTGGTACCAGAACTAGGACTTTTTCAAAATTGTAACACCATTTTGAATATCATTTTTTTATTATGGATAACATGAGTTATAACACATTTCAAGAAGGATAATCCAATGCAAGTCCTTCATTTTTTACTGGTTCTAACTATATATACTGGGCTACACCTATGAAAGTTTTTATCCAATCAAGTGGTCCTAATATCTGTCTAGTTACTCAATCTCAGTATAAAGTACGTACTAGTACAACGAGTACTTGGACAGATGCTTAAATCACAGCTAGTTCCAATAAAACTAAAGCCATGAATGTTTTATACTGTTTATTTAGGTAAAATTATTTTTTTTCTAGAATTATTATGTGTAAAACTGTTTATGAAATTTGACAAATGCTACAAGTCACTTATGAAGGTACAACCAAAGTTAAACAGATCAAGATTAGTTTATAGATAAGTATTGTAGGTTCCAAACTATACAATACGATCTTATGGCATTAGGAGTTAATTTTACTAATTTTTACTAAGTATTACTTAATTTAAAGTCTTTAACTGACGAGCGAGATAGAAAAGTACTTGCTATATAAGAAGAGGATGATCTTTCTACACTTAAAGTAGAAGAATTAACTGGTAACTTAATGTCCTATGAAGCTTACCTGCTAGATAGAAAAGAACTAGCCAAAGAAAAACGTAGTATTGCATTTCAGGTTAACAATGATGATGATCCGGAGCTTGATGATGAAGATGTAGTATTTTTTGCCAAAACAGCGAAAAGTTAGAAAATTAACAAGATAGTTTGAAAGTAAAAGACTGACAACTCAATTGATGCATCTTCTTTGTGACGACCCATATTTCGAGAGGTTTAAGTCAACAATAATCCACATTTGTCCAACTCAAACAATCCCAAACACAGATAATCAATGGGGTTAATTAAGAATAATAAGAAAAGAAGAAACAAATACATAATCTCGCAGCGGATGAAAAAAATATAATAATTGTGATATCCCAGAATTTCGAGGAATTTAAAATGTGACAATCTCCGTAATTTATTAATTAAAATCGGTAAGTTTATTATTTTCAAATAATTTAATAATGAGTTGTTTTAAAAATAAAGTTATAAATAGATTTTTAAATGGAATAATTAGTTACAAATTTAATTTGTATTATTTTATAAATAGATTTTAAATAGACCTATTATTTCAAATTTAATAAGTATTATTTAAAAACAAATATATATATATATATGCATTGTGGAAGAAGATTATGATTTAAGAATTTAAAATAAAAGTGTTCCAATATAATTACAATAAAATCTATCTTATTTACATTTAATTAAAGTAAGGATCTACTTTTTCACTTTTGATCTATATATATATATTTGATGTAATTTTGGTAATAATGTTTAAAAATAAAATAAAATATATATTTAATTTTAAAGGGGATATTTGGTAGTTAAGTTTAAAAATAAAATAAATCTTTTTTTTAATACGGGTTCAAACTTTTCTATTAAAAAAAAACTATAAGCAAAATATTTACAAGTGCCAAAAGGCAAGACCAAAGCAAAGCTAAGCCAACTACAAAACAAACAAGACAGACCCAAACATCTCGGTCAACACTATTGGCCCGAAGCCCTCCAAGCAAAGCAAAAGAGAGCCCAATTGCTAGAAACTTCGAGAATAATCTCAAAGCAATGGCAATACGACACTTTCAACTACTTCATTAACTCATCTCGGAAGAAAAAATAAAAAAGAACGTTAATGGCGGCGAGAGAGGTAGAACGAAGATCACAACATAAATCACTACAAGATCAACTGTTACTCGAAACATCATCTTCTACTTCCAGATCGGAGCAACTATCAAACCAATAAAAGCAAATCCAGAAACCACCACCTCCTCAAGAAGAACAATGAAGATCTTAGCAAGATAAGTCTCTGACACCCAAAAAGGAGAAGTCTTTAACCTTTATATGAGAAACTAACAAAATTTCCTTTGAAACTAGAGAGATCGAGACCGCGACAAGGAAGCGGAGGACGGCAACAAACAAAAGATCTTAGATCCAGCCAGAGCTGACAAGACAGGTATAATATCTGAGAAAACCTTCGAAATAAATCTCATAACTCCAAACTAAAAATTCTTTTGTGACCAGGACGTGATTACGAGCACTCGGAGCAACCTGCAAACTGCAACCTTACAAACTGCAACCTTACAAACTAAATCAATAATTATTGTTAATTGTAAATTATTATGTAAATTAAAAGAGAGGAGGTGAGGACAATGTAAATAATACAGGTGCGCGAGAACCAAAGCCAAGAAACAGAGAAACAAGAAGATGGTAGAAGAACGAAACTTATGATAAAGCAGATGATGCCCCAATTCAGCGTTGGGAGGTATATCCCCATTTCAGTGCTATAGCTTCATTCATGCCAGTAATGTTCTTAAAATGTTTAGATTTTTCCATTCTGATATTCATTGTCTGGAAAATTTTGGTACAAATCTGCGACCTTTCAGTAAAACGATTCTGGAAAATCCTATCGTTCCTTTCTTTCCAAATATGCCAAACACAAACAGAGAGAGAGTTGAAACAAATCTGAATTGAGACTTTTTAAGCTTGAGATAGAAACGATTTTCTGTAAATCATCTTTCAGAGAAAAAGAGAATAAACTTTTCGGCGAATTAAATTTTTTTTACAGCTCCAAAGCCAAACGTTTTCTGTAAAATTACATTGAAAAAATAGATGGTCTATAGTTTCAATGTGGTTATTACAAAAAAAACAGTTATGGTCCACAACTATCTGCTTCTGAAGTAATCTTTCTTTTGTCAATAAATAGTCATTAATGGCTTTAAACAGGCATACCGCCATTTTTGGAACGTGTATTTTATTCCAGACCAAAGACGTCTAGTACTTAATTTCAAAACTAGATCTAACCGTGTTCCAAACTTTTTTGAACTAATACAAACCATCCTTAGAGCACTTCCAAGACCAGAAATCCCTCTCCCTATCTTTGTGAATCTTGACACCTTCAATTTCTACATGTATTTGAAATAAAAAACTATACGAGTCCCACTTCCACTCACCATTCCTTAAAATCCTGCTAAGAGACAAATTTTCCGTACCAGTTTTGAAAGCTTTGTCTCTACCAATACGTTCCATAATAGAACTTCCATTCAGCCATGGGTCATACTATAGAGAAATAGTTTTACCATCAGCAATGTTGAGAGAAAGGCATTTCAAAGCTTCATGTCCATTCTTCAAAATGAATTTCCACACTCCCGAGTCGTCCGATCGCTGGTTAATTTCCCAAAAAATTTTATGACCAATATATTTACAATGCATGAGTTCCGCCCAAATTCCTTCTGAATTAATTACTTTCCATATCAATTTGGTAAATAACGCTCAGTTCATCTCTTCTAGATTTCTCAATCCCATTCCTCCATCTTCTTTTTGCCTGCATAAAATCTCCCAAGGAATCTTACGGCTATGACTTTTCCAAAGAAAGTTAAGAATCAAATGTTTAATTTTTTGAACAGTAGAGGCTGGGAGACAAAAGCATTGCATCCAGAATTGTATTATGGGGTAAATGGTAGATTTAATGAGTTCAAGTCTCCCAGCTAAGCTAAGCATTCTTGTTTCCCATCCTCCAATTCTTAACTTGATCTTCTCTATCAAAGGAGAACAATCGTTATCCCTCAAATTAGCACTAGACAAGGGAATACCCAAATACCTTATTGGGAGATCCGATTGAAAGTCTATACGGGGTGGATCGTGTAGTGTATGTGCTAGTATATGTGGCAAAATATATGATGCAACTAAAATAAAGTTAATCTAAGTAAATATAGAATAATCACACCAGGATTTTATACTGGTTCGGACCTCCCGTCCTACGTCCAGTCCCGAAGCTCCTCTTCGGAATTTCCTTTCAACTAACCCTCACTTGACCCGGAGGAACAGGTTTACAATTGTAGAGTTACTTTGTCAAGAATGTGTTCTATAACACGGATGTTGACTATTGAGTACAAGTGCTTCCAATATATCTATCTAGAGAATATTTGAATGAGAAGTTCTGAATATATGGAAGAGTTAAATATAGGTAGTTAATTGCTTATAGATCAGGAATAAATCAGAGTACAAGAGATAAGAGTGTAAGTAAGCAAGGTCAGATCTTCTCTTGAATTCCTGATTCTATTTATAGTGATGAAGAGTCTCTATGTATAGTTTCCTTCATTAACAATCGTTGTATAGTTGCTCCTTTTGGTGATGAAGAGTTGCAGTGAAGAGGAGCGGATGTGTCTCTTCGGATGTGACAGTTGGTGTTTGAATTTACACAGTCGAGCCCATTTTCAGACGTCTAGAAAGTAGTCTCAGACGTCTGGCCTTCATATATTTTTTGTGTCTGGTAGCATTTCAGACGTCTGAGTTTATAATCCAGACGTCTGGTCTTTATATCTGTTTTGTGTCTGGATGTATTTCAGACGTCTGAGTTCAGGATCAGACGTCTGTTTTCTTCTGAGTTGTGAACCAGAGGATTTCTTTAGACGTCTGGCTAGTGTCTTCAGACGTCTAAAACTTGTACATGTTGAGTTTGTGCATCTGTGTCATTGCTCCATTGATCCTATTGACTTGTAGTCTTTTGTAACGTTCTTTGAACCTTGTTTTTGTCTCTCTAGTGATGTTGTTCTAGCAAGTTCCATGTATATGTACATTTGATTTTCATTGTATAGTTGTTGTCATTAACACCATGAATTTGATTTCCTAACAATCTCCCCCTTTTTGATGATGACAACTATACAATGTAATTTTTATAAATCTCCCCCTGAATATGTGCTTCCATTATCTCTCCCCCTTTGTCATTATCAAAAAAGAATGTGGGAATCATATTTGTAACTTCCAAAATCTTTCCTTTTGTTTCTTTGAGTACCTGCAATAAATAAAAATCATTTTTTGGTACCCACTTACTATGTTAGGGTCCGGGGGGTTAGATCTTTGGAAACCATACCCATTTGGGTGTGGTTGAACCTTTATAAATATAATTTTCATTATTAACTACCATATCAAAATAATCATCAATGTATTTTTCTCTATTTTTCCAATTAACAGGAACCCAAATACTTAGATAATTTTTATTCATATTTCCGTTCAATGATTTTGTTCTTCTAGAGAAATTATAAATATTATTGACAATAGCAGTATTTGAATTTCTATAAGAATTTGATCTAGACTTTACTCGAAATTTAGTACTAGCACTAGCATTTTTACTATACATGAAAGCGTATCTAGTGCTATTTCTATGATCAGTTTTATTATATCCTAAACCACTTTTGTCATGTAAAGGTCTAGAACTAGATAAAATCATGTTTAAATCGTTTTGACCTTTATTAAATTTTGTGACTTCAGTGTTAAGTTTATCAAATTTAGCTTTGAAGTCAAAATTATTATTTTCAAAAGAAATATTACTGATTTTCAAAATATAAATTTGCTTGTTTAATTCAGAATTCTCCCTTTTTATCGTACAGTTCTCATTTTCGAGAAGAAAAATTTGAGATTCTAAATTATCTAAAGATGATTGTAATAAATCATTTTGTCTTTTCAAATCCGTAATTTCTTTATCAAAGATAGTATTTTTATTTTGCAAAACATTGATTTCCTCTAAAAGATCATTGTATTTATCATCTAACTGCTCATTTTCTTTTTGTTGGAAATCTTTTTGTGAAACAAGTTCTTCTACGGTATTTTCAAAACATTTAGTTTGTTTTATCAAAAATTTATTTTCCTCTTTTAAACTGTAAATTTCTTGCTCACAATCTTTTAACTTTTCTAATGCAATTCTATTAACTTTATTCAAGGTTTTACAATCTTTTAATAATTCATCATGTGCTAACAGAAGATCTTTATATAAAGAATCTAAGCATACCGATTGTGATCTGAGTTTAGCCATGAAGCAATTGTTTGTTTTCTCCTTTGATTCTTCTTTATTGCTCTTCCTCTTCCTATTGCCTTGAGTAGATCCCTTTATAGCCATTTATTCTAGGATGTTGTTACGATCTCTAGAATCCCAGGCTTTGATAGTAATTGAAAGTCTATACGGGGTGGATCGTGTAGTGTATGTGCTAGTATATGTGGCAAAATATATGATGCAACTAAAATAAAGTTAATCTAAGTAAATATAGAATAATCATACCAGGATTTTATACTGGTTCGGACCTCCTGTCCTACGTCCAGTCCCGAAGCTCCTCTTCGGAATTTCCTTTCAACTAACCCTCACTTGACCCGGAGGAACAGGTTTACAATTGTAGAGTTACTTTGTCAAGAATGTGTTCTATAACACGGATGTTGACTATTGAGTACAAGTGCTTCCAATATATCTATCTAGAGAATATTTGAATGAGAAGTTCTGAATATATGGAAGAGTTAAATATAGGTAGTTGATTGCTTATAGATCAGGAATAAATCAGAGTACAAGAGATAAGAGTGTAAGTAAGCAAGGTCAGATCTTCTCTTGAATTCCTGATTCTATTTATAGTGATGAAGAGTCTCTATGTATAGTTGCCTTCATTAACAATCGTTGTATAGTTGCTCCTTTTGGTGATGAAGAGTTGCAGTGAAGAGGAGCGGATGTGTCTCTTTGGATGTGACAGTTGGTGTTTGAATTTACACAGTCGAGCCCATTTTCAGACGTCTGGAAAGTAGTCTCAGACGTTTGGCCTTCATATATTTTTTGTGTCTGGTAGCATTTCAGACGTTTGAGTTTATAATCCAGACGTCTGGTCTTTATATCTGTTTTGTGTCTGGATGTATTTCAGACGTCTGATTTCAGGATCAGACGTCTGTTTTCTTCTGAGTTGTGAACCAGAGGATTTCTTTAGACGTCTGGCTAGTGTCTTCAGACGTTTGAAACTTGTACATGTTGAGTTTGTGCATCTGTGTCATTGCTCCATTGATCCTATTGACTTGTAGTCTTTTGTAACGTTCTTTGAACCTTGTTTTTGTCTCTCTAGTGATGTTGTTCTAGCAAGTTCCATGTATATGTACATTTGATTTTCATTGTATAGTTGTTGTCATTAAAACCATGAATTTGATTTCCTAACACCGATTGCTGAATATTGACGATCATACTAATATCAGTGCAACAATCCAACCCTTTCCCAAAGAAAACGTTAGATTTCTCACAACTTAATTCCAAGCCAATAACTCTCTTCATGGTCTTAAAAACATCACCAATAGCAGTTACAGTTTGGGCATTGGCTTTAGTAAAAAAAATAATGTCGTCAGCGTAAATAAGGTGAGTCAACTTATTATCAAAGTCTGTAAATGGGGAAATAAGACCAGCCCTGACTTTTCATCCATCAATAACGTAAAATATTCCATGACCAAGGTGAAAGGAATAGGGGAAAGTGGGTCGCCTTGTCTAAGACCATTAGAACTCTTGAAATAACTGTGCGCTTCCCCGTTTGCAATGATAGAAAACACAGGAGTCTTTATAATGTTTTCAATAATTTTCACCCATTTGTTTGTGAAACCCAAGCTTATTAACATATGTATAACAAAAGATCGATTAATCGAATCATATGCTTTCTTTAAATCAACTTTGATACACATATATTTATTATCCTTTCTTCCGAGACCCCTGATAATTTCATGAGCAAACAAAATTCCATCCCCTATTAATCTACCTTTGATAAATGCCGTCTGATTCGGGGACACCAACTTATCCAAAAAAGGACCCAGTCTGTTACAAAGGATTTTGGTGAAAACCTTATATAAAGTATTACAACAAGCAATGGGTCTAAAATCTTGAATACAAGTGGAATGGTCTTTTTTTGGAATCAAGTGCATGAATGTATGGTCCCACTCATTGATTATAAGACCCTTCTGAACAATATCATTCAAAGCTTTGAAAATTAAGTCTTTCGAAAGATTCCAATGAGTTTTGAAAAACATCGAGTTAAAACCGTCTGGGCCTGGAGAAATAGTATCTTTAATATCCCACAATGCAAATTTAATTTCTTCCAAAGATATACCATCGTTCAAAAAATTAGCACCGTAATCAGTAATAATCGATTTACAAATAACTTCTGGGAAATGGTCACATAAGGGAAGGTTAAAGATTCGTTTGTAGAAATCAATGGCCGATTCAACAAACATATCTTCCGAAACCGCCTTTCCATCGACTACAATGTTGGTCAAGCGCTTTCTACTTCTTTTACTAGAAATTTTAGCGTGAAAAAAAGAAGAAGCCTCGTCACCCATCATCAACCAATCACATTTAGCCTTTTGTTTGGTATCCAGAAATTCTTTTTTAAGTGCTAAATCCAGATTAATCTTGGCATTTTGAAATTCCATTGCTAAATTGTGATCATGTGATTTTTCCAGTAGTTTCTGAAGTCTAGAACAACTCTCTCTCTGAACATTAACCTGTTGTTTGGTATTAAGTGATTTAGCACTCCAAATCTTAAGCTCTCTCTTGATATTCTTGAGAATATTAATGATTTGATATAGAGGTCGATCAGCATGATTAGAAATCCAGTGCTTCTCGATCAGAGGAAAATATTGATCACATAAAGACCAATGGTTCATTTATTTGAAAGGTCTGTTCTTGTCCCTAGGCTTAGGGAAAAGCGAGACGAGGACGGCATTATGATCACTCATAGAAGGAGGCAAATATTCAGCCGATAAGTCTGTAAATAAGTTGATCTAGTCTAGGTTTGCAAAAACCCTGTCAATCTTAGAAAATATGTTGCGACTTGGACCAGACCACCAAGAAAATTCGTAACCTTTAATATTGATCTCATTAAGACCTGTGTAGTTAGACATATCATCTAGTTCAAACAAGTTTCCAAATGTCACTGGGTTACCTCCCTTTCTTTCTGAGGGACTACGAATGCAATTGAAGTCCCTAAGAACCAGCCATGGTCTGTGAATATTGATAGCATCCTCCTGTAAATTCTTCCACAATCTTTTCCTGATTTCAACATAGTTATGAGCGTAGAAAAAGGTTAGGTTACATTTGAATTTCGAGGTATTGATCAATTCAATGGTAATATGTTGATCGCTCATACTAATATAGTTGAAATCCCAAGAATCTCCATCAATGAGGACGAAAATCCTGCATTTAAAATAACAAGAAACGTTACTTATTATTTTCCATCTGTTATCCAATGCTCTTTCCAGCTTCAGTATATCTGAAAACAACAGCTTATTTTCCAAAACACCAAAACAACTTATTTTATACTTGTCAATGAGTTTTCTCACTTCTCCCATTCTGTTGGGGTTATGAAACCCTCTAACATTCCAGCATGCTACTGACATTAAATAACCTTGTTATTGCGAGTCCTCAGCGACCTACTGCTGGAGGACTCCCCTTTGTCTTCCGTAGGAATGCCTAGCATCTGAACCCACTTGGGATTCTTACGAACAAGCTTTTCCTTCTGAATTTTCTCAAACTCTATATCTTGAGGCTTAGGAAGAAGTTGCTCCATATATACCTCTAGAGCTGGGTCTGCATTATCATAAGTATTCTGTTCCTCTACCACTTCTGTCGTTCCTGTATCCTGATCCATATTTTCTTGCACCTGTATATCAATACAAGGTTCAGTGCCTCTCCTAAAATTAACATTATTAATTATACAATCATCAATAAAAATTTCATTAGAAAATAAAGTATTTGGAAATGAAGGAGTATCCGATGATGACGAAGGGCATTTGAGAATAGTTATGTGGGTCGAAGGTGACTTCGGAGGTGATGAGCTCGGATCTCTGGCTCCCGGGGTAGTTGTAGACACAGGAATGAACGGCTCACTGATTCCTTGATCAGGAGGGACATCCGACCTGGCCAGAGGAACAGTGATGCAATCTTCACTGACTCCTACTTCGGTAAGAGTAACAGGTTCTGACTTTGGTGCTTCTGAGATTGCCTCCTTACCGCGCTCTTCTCCGGATGCAGCTCCTTCTAAAATCTGATCCGAGGTTGAAACTTCTGTTTGCTTTTGTTCTGTAATGAACTTTCCCCTAATTTCTATCTTCAGCGCATTAAAAGCTATCTGATATCTATCCCGAGACCCATCAATAGGTGGGCAGTCAACATTTAGGTTTTGATTTTCTTGATGCACTTCTGGTTGAAAGATTTCAGTCAAACCATCACCACATGAAACCTCCGCCACATTATTCCTGGTTTCTCCATTAGACAAATGACCATCGTGCATTAACTCATTGAAATAACTTTATAGAAACAAAGACATATATTTGCAGGCAAGAAGAAAATTAGGCAAGTAATATATATACTATAGCAAAATGTAGCGATGCAAGGAAATAAAGAAGGAAACATACAAGTACATACGAATTGAAATAAGGGGATAAGTATGACATGTTAATAAATGCTTGTACAAAATGTTTCATCTCAGCCTCCTTATAAAAAACATCTCTGACTAAAAAATTGTACCAGTTTACCAAAGCCATGAATACCTGTTTCTTATATATCAAGCTTCCTTTTCTTTTCGTTCATTAGAAACAAAAGCATACTCAAGTTCATAAGCCAAAACCTGAAAGCTTCTCCTCAAATTATTCTTTAACTTGGAAACACTTTCCAGAAATCAAAACCTTGTGATCAAAAGCCTGTAATCATTTTTCAAAAACCTGAAATCAACTAAGCAAGCAAAGCATTTTAGTTTAAAGAAAATCAAAACATCTTTCAAAATCTGAAGTCCATTCCAGTTTCAAAGCTTCTTCAGTTTTAAGGAAATCAAGCAACAAAAGTATTCAAATTTTCAAAGCTCAGCTTTCAATCCAGTTTCCCAAACTCTCTGTCTTTTGAATAAGGTGAGTAAACTAGATTTTTTTTAAAAACAGTTTAAAATCTTGATCATGACCTGATGCATATGATAATGATGTGTGAATATGGTTGTTTATGTTTATAAGAATGAATGTATGTGTATATAAGTGATTGAGTGGGCTGTGTTTGTCTGGAAAATCAGACATATGATCTTGTTCCAGGTTTCAGGCATTAAATTTGTTCAAAAATCTTTTCCCATCTCTCTGATTTTATTTAATCAACAGATTCTAGACAAAGATGATAGATTTAACAAAAATTCAAATCTTAAAATGTAGATTAAAGTAAAATTTAGCAAAACTTCTTAGGAAATTTGGAATTACAGACAAAAATCAAAATAAGTTAAAAATTCAAACATCATAATTTGGTGTTTCAAGATTATAACTTGAATTTATTTAGAAAGTTATGATTTTTAAAACTTAAATCTCAATTTTTAATAGTGAAGTGAGGTAGCATTTTGGGTTTGACTAGGATTTGAATTTGTGGTCATCTCTAGCGATCAAGGGGAATAGGAGACACGGGGTTTCTACTGGAGGTAGATGGTGTTACAGGGTGTTTAGGAAAAATGCCTGAAGTCATTCGCAATCGTCGAGGCGACAATGAGAAGGGGATTTAAGATTTAACCCTAGTTTTGGTCGATCTTGTTAAATGGATGACTACGTCGTCGTCCTGTGATCGAGTCTCGCGATACTCGGTGGAGTGCAGCGTGGAGGGTTTAGGAAGGTGTGGCTAGAGTTTTTGGTGCCCCGGTGAACTACGTCGGCGGTACGAGACGTTTCTAGTGAGGTATACTGGTACCTGTTTCATCTGCATAACGTGATTCCGACAGAGAGCATAGGTTGAGCGAATACCTAAGCTTTGGAGTGGTGTCTATCTTGAGAGAGCGTACTTGTAATTTTTATACATATCTATATTTCTACCTATCTGTTGGGTTACCTGTTCGGGTTTTCCAATATAAGTTATAAAGGTAGATAGGGTAGTGGTGTGTGTAACACGACTACCATTGGTTGGAGTTTGAATGTTTGAGGTTGGAAGTGTATTTGTCGAGACTGTAGACCTAATACCGTCTCGAGTGAGCTTTGCTATGGTGTAATAATTTTATTGATCTCTAAAGGAAACTTGTTAAGGTTCGGAGTTCATCTTTTAAGTGCAAGTTTGATCGCGCTCGTGTGAGCGGATTTTTGAGAGTTTGGATCTGTCGGTTAGGTAGAAACAAGTAATGGTATGTTGGCAACCTCAGGAAGTAGTAGTAGTTGCGTGGTGAGACGCAGTGACTATGGATGTTTCCGAAGATGTTTTCTTTGGAACAAGTTTGAAGGAGTGTGTCTGCATCGATGATGAGATTGAGTTTCAGTTGGATGTTGTGTTTGGTTAGAGGTCCGAGTTTCTTCAAAGAGCTTTGGATTAGGAAGTTTTTGGCATCCGTGGCAGCAGTGCAGCTGGGAGATGTTTTGTGCCAACAGGAAGATCATTTGGCTTAATAGTACCCCAGTGGTGGAATTCAAAAGCAGCAGAGTGGATCCATTTCTTTGATGGATTGGCTACCTGAACATAAGCCGTCCTGTTTGGTTTAGAGAGGGCAATATCTTTGGAATTAAGCTGGGTTGATCGCAAAAGTGACTTGCGATAGCTGAGTGTTCTCTTGGGTTGTCAGAGATTTTTCCGGATGTCTTTAGGGAGTTAGAGTTTTGTCAGCATCTGGAGATTGAGTTTGGTATCGACTGGAATCCAGAAGTGGTACCGATGGTTCAGCTTGGTAGTAGGATAGTTTCTAGAGAGAGAGTTTGGTGAACCAGCTCAGGTATTGGAGGAACTTCTGGGTTTTATTTTTGGATCTGTTGAACCATATTTTTGGAATGTATTGTCCAGTCTGTGCTTGTGTTCGTCATCAGCATTTTCATCTTCTCAGTCAAAGTTGCGCAGTGGAAGCATGGTGGCAGTTGTTTTAGTGTGGAAGCAACTGGAAATTGCAGTGTTTTGGATTAGAGAGTTTCTACAGGAAATTTTTCCAGGATCTGAGGCCAGATTGGAGTGCATCTGTTTTTATCTTTTCTGGATAGGGGAAGTAAGTTGTAATCTACTGAGGATGGTGGAGTAGAGTTGTATTCTAGGTTTTGGGTAATCTGGAGAGGATCTTTTTGTTGTGTTATTTTGATCCAGTTTGTTTATTGAAGCATCAGCGAAGATTTAGCTGGTCAGGAAAGGTTGTAGGCAGTCCAGAATCGTCAAAGGAGTTTTGTGGATAAGAAACGGAGAAATTTGGAATTCGAAGTTGGAGACTTCGTTGTTGTTGATATTTTATCTGGTAAAGGGAGCAATAAGATTGGGTAAGACTGTGAGGTTAGCTCCGAAGTATATTGGATCTTTCTGTATTCTTGTAAGGATAAGTGTTTTGGATTTCAGGAGTGAATAGCCAGTTTGGAAGACTGGGATTCAATGTGTCTCATGTATCTCTGAGGGAGTACGTGTTTGGTCCATCATTGGTTTTGGAACCAGTAGTTCAGAAGGATTTGGTTGTTGATCAGGTCTTGAGTGTGGTCAGATCTCTTGTATAGATTGTAGATCTAGATGAGTAGGTGCTCAGTAGCTCAGTAGTATAGCTAGTTTGGATTTAGTAGAGGGAATATTTCAGTATCTATACCTGGGAAACTCGGGAAATTTTTAGGAAGCTTATCCGGATCTGTGTTTGAATAGCTAGTGTTGTTTGTTTGATTGAATTGTTTGTTTGGATGAAATTGTTTGTTTCGTTGTGTATGACTGATATGTATGCTGAATTGGTTAAAATAAAATAAAACTTTGGATTATCTTTTGTTTTAAATTTCGAGGATGAAATTCTTTTAAGGGGGAAGGAATGTGATATCCCGGAATTTCGAGGAATTTAAAATGTGATAATCTCCGTAATTTATTAATTAAAATCGGTAAGTTTATTATTTTCAAACAATTTAATAATGAGTTGTTTTAAAAATAAAGTTATAAATAGATTTTTAAATGGAATAATTAGTTACAAATTTAATTTGTGTTATTTTATAAATAGATTTTAAATAGACCTATTATTTCAAATTTAATAAGTATTATTTAGAAACGAATATATATATGTGTATTGTGGAAGAAGATTATGATTTGAGAATTTAAAATAAAAGTGTTCCAATATAATTACAATAAAATCTATCTTATTTACATTTAATTAAAGTAAGGCTCTACTTTTTCACTTTTGATATATATATATATATATATTTGATATAATTTTGGTATAATTTTTAAAAATAAAATAAAATATATATTTAATTGTAAAGGGGATATTTGGTAGTTAAGTTTAAAAATAAAATAAATCTTATCAATTTTAAATATAAGGAAAACAAATATATAGTGATAAACGTAAGTATAAATATATAAACATATAAACATATAAACATAAGAAACTATGATATTAAACATAAGTGAAAATAAAATAAATAAATAATTATAAATGAAGTGTTTGATAGTTGAGTTTAAAATAGAAACATTAAGTTTAAAAATAGAAATGAATATTTCAAATAAATGGTTGTGTAAAAAGAGAATATGAAATGAACATAAGATAAATTCTAAAAAAATATAACTTTATAGAAACAAAGACATATATTTGCAGGCAAGAAGAAAATTAGGCAAGTAATATATATACTATAGCAAAATGTAGCGATGCAAGGAAATAAAGAAGGAAACATACAAGTACATACGAATTGAAATAAGGGGATAAGTATGACATGTTAATAAATGCTTGTACAAAATGTTTCATCTCAGCCTCCTTATAAAAAACATCTCTGACTAAAAAATTGTACCAGTTTACCAAAGCCATGAATACCTGTTCCTTATATATCAAGCTTCCTTTTCTTTTCGTTCATTAGAAACAAAAGCATACTCAAGTTCATAAGCCAAAACCTGAAAGCTTCTCCTCAAATTATTCTTTAACCTGGAAACACTTTCCAGAAATCTAAACCTTGTGATCAAAAGCTTGTAATCATTTTTCAAAAACCTGAAATCAACTAAGCAAGCAAAGCATTTCAGTTTAAAGAAAATCAAAGCATATTTCAAAATCTGAAGTCCATTCCAGTTTCAAAGCTTCTTTAGTTTTAAGGAAATCAAGCAACAAAAGTATTCAAATTTCTAGCGCCCCAGTGAACTACGTCGGCGGTACGAGACGTTTCTAGTAAGGTATACTAGTACCTGTTTCATCTGCATGACGTGATTCCGACAGAGAGCATGTGTCTGGGTTTCGATGATCGTAGAGTGTTGTTGCGAAGTTAGTTGACGTGTTGAGAGTGCCGTGGATGGCCGGAGTATCAGTGAATTTTGGGTTTTTGGAGAAGGGATGATCTCGGGTCGGTCTCAAGGAGATGGCGTGGGTGACTCGAAGTATTGTGTGAGTTGGTTGTCTCGAGGCAAGCATGGGGTTGTTGAAGGTTTGACTCAGGTTTGTTCAGTTGTGTTGCTCTGGGTTTAGTAAACCAATGTTTTTGTAAAAAGAAAATCAAGTTTTAAGTAAAGTAAAAGTTAAGTCTTGTAACAAGAAATCAAATTAAGATTTTAAGAGCAAGTTCTTGCAACCAATGGAAATCAAGTTTTAAGAGTGTTGTATTTAAGGCAATTTTAAATTTGAAATGTTGGAAATAGTTGATTTTAAAGTAATTAACTAAAATCTATTTTGAATTTAAAGGTATTTTCAATTGAAATATTAGACCAAAGTTTTGAGAGACTTTGTGACGCCCCACCTCTATGCTCATATTAACAAAGAGTATTAAAAGAAATACTGTCTATTATTACGAAGAATAAGGCTGGATAGGAGCGACCATCCGTAATTGGCCTTACATTAATATTGGTTATATCGGTAGGAGTGGTATATACGTTTTATTTATCATCTATTATTTATTTACTCCCATCGACATATCCAATTATCAGTATAAAACAAACTACGATAGTTCATAATAGTTTAGGACATTAGATATAACATGTGACGACCGCCCATGACCCCTGCACCGAATCTAAAGATAGAGCGCTGTAAAGTGTGCCAGGCGACCATGGACGATTGTCAAGGTAAGATTTAAAACAACAGACTCTATCGTATTACTCACAGCGCATGGGCAAAATACAATAGAACATATGTATAGTGAAGCTTTACAGAACAAAATGACATCATATAAAACTCCATAATAGTTGAATACAAGCATCCACATAGTCAATACATCCAGCCTCACTACATATCTCTCAGAGAATACAAAACAGCGGAATATCCAGTACATATAATAAGAAGATAATATGCAACCCTCCAGCTCGTCTTCGATATCAGCATCGTGAGAAGAGAACAGCACCTGTCACCTGCTACCTAGTCTGCCCGTCCCAAAATGGACGAACAGCCCAAGGCAATAAGAATTAAAAACATAAAGCCTTGAGTCAGACAACAGTCTTAGTGAGCAGTAAACTAACTAACAACATACCAAAAGAGCATAAAGGAAAAAGGAATAGGAATACAACCCTCCCACTCCAACCTCATTCTACAGTGATAGCCCCAGACACACACTAAGCAGAAGCAAACATAGCAGAGCATACAATTTAAAGTAAAACTTCTATCACTCGGGTCAAGGGCGATGTTTTCCAAGTACCAAGGCCTAAATCAGATAAGCACCCAGAAAATACCGCTCTTGAGTCCGAATGACGATACAACCAAACATCCATGACTCTGGCTATCACTGTTATCATTGCTTCGATATCACCGTTAATTGAATGACCGGCACATTCTTTCAGCCGTCCGTCAAGGGCTAATGAAAACCCCGGTTCTAGACATAACTCCCGCACGTCGTCGCAGCCCGTGCCTAGGACTATCGAATCTGCCCAGAGTACTCGACCATCAACAGTTGGCCGTTGGGACTATCGAATCTGCCCAAACGTACCCTTGCTTAGAGCATGCTAGAACCTTCAACAACGATGCTATCCAAGCCTCCTAGTCATCCTCCTCGACGACTATTCTCATATTCTTTCATTATCCTCAACTCGAATCATATCACCGAGTTATCAACATGCTTGGAATGATCCCGTCTGGATTAGACCAAGTCTTCATCACATGATTGCCTCGCTTCATTACATCCTCGCAAAGCCTCATCTCATCATCACATCATCAAATCTATGCATAAGAGCTTCATCATCCCGCTACATATGCCACGAGCAGCTTTCCCAATTCAAGAGCCTTTCCCTTAGCTTTTGAATCGTCTTCGATCTAAATCTAATCATCAATCATCTAGTTCATAACAAGCAATCAAATCAAACATCAATCCAAGCAATCAAGCATTCAAATATGATCTAAGTAGACAATTATAACAATAATGGCATTTTCGTAATTAAAGAGTTGAAAGTCCAATAAGCATGAAAACATGGATTATATCTCTACAAACTTGATGAATGAACTTGCATAGGTTAACATATGATAAAATGGATGTAACATCATCATGAACAATGGATCTACATGGATCTACACATAGGATGAAGAAAATGCATGGAAATCTCTATTTTAACACCAAATCGAGCCAACAATCCGATATACTCCTTTGGATCCGTGTGAGAGATAATCACCACTCACCAAATCACCTAAACAAACCCAAATCAATACGCTTCAGATCTGGACAGCAAAGGATCAAGCTTGATCTATCACGAATCCGCTTCAACCGATGAAATCTCTCTTGAAAAGATGAAGATCTTCAACTTAAGCTCTTGAATCTTCAATCTTGATCTTCGATTTGGATGGATGGAAGCACTAGATTAGAGTGGAGAAAAGAAGTGAAGAAGTGCAGAAGTCGAGCTCTCAAAATGGCAGCACTTCGTCGCTTCAAAATCCGGATCCCCAAAAAGTGAGAACAACCCCTCCTATTTATAGCTGAAAACTGCCTAAGTCGTAACTCGGCTAACTCCATAGGTCGTCTCCGACTTACGACCTAAGATTCCCACCGACCTAAGCCTTAGCCAACAACTCCGACCTAACAGACAAGCCTACGACTTAACATGCGCGCGACCTATCTTATTCGAGCTACACGACCTAATACACGCGTGCTCCCTCCTAAGTCGCCTGGACGACTTAACAACTTAGCACCATTCGACTTAACACCTATACGACTTATAAAACCTTGCGACCTAACAACTTAGCAACCCACGCGACCTAACAGTGTTACGACCTAACACATAGCCTCTCTTAAGGTCGCCAACTTGTTAACTCCTTAGATCGCTAACCCACCCGGTCGACTTAACTACTAAGTCGCTAACCTGCTATCCCAACTCCTCTAGGTCGTTGCCGACCTAACCATAACTACATCCTATAGGTCGCTCGAAACCTTAACTCGAACTGCCGACCTAGCACTTAACACCCAAACACTTAGGTCGCTCACAACATTCTCTTAGGTCGTTGCCGACCTAACTCTACCCCAGAATACTTAGGTCGCCTACTATTCTTCCTTAGGTCGCCTGAACCTCTTAAGTCGGTCACGACTTATCTCCTAGGTCGGTCACTACCTTAAGTCGGTCAACCATACTCCCTTAACTCGGTGAATTCCTTGAGTCGGCAACTCGACCCAGACTTGTTGCTTAACTCGTCCAAAACTCCTAAGTCGGCTACGACTTAGGACTTAAGCAAAAATTATGCCAAAACCTGAAATGACTTAACAACCATACAACCAAAGGTCAATCATTTTAGAATGTTTTGATCCGTAAAAATACGGGTCGTTACATTCTCTCCCCCTTAGGAATTTCACCCCCGAAATTCCAAACAAACAAGGCAATCAAAGCTATTCTGTACGCCTATCATCCATAACAATCAATAAACCATGCATCCAATTCTAGCTTAGCGTATAGAATTCTAAGACTTAGAACAAGTTACAATTTCGTTAGACGACACGACACCTTAGGGCCATACCTTGAAGAGTTCAGGATGAGCTGCTTTCATCCTCTCTTCCACCTCCCACGTACAGTCGTTATCATCGTCACTCCATTGTATCTTGAGCAACTTAACTATCTTCCTCCTAAGCTGTTTCGTGTCGGTTCCAACAACACGAAGTGGCTTACGAGGTCTTCTATCGACTGGGTCAACTTCAAAATCTTCATAGCTATCAGCAGAAACCACCGTATTCGAGTCGTGCACATACTTTCGTAGATATGATACGTGAAAAACATTGTGCACACCCGACATCTTCTCTGGTAACTCCAATCTATAAGCGAGCTTTCCAATTCGCTCGATGATCGGGAATGGTCCAACAAATCTCGGAGTCAATTTTCCTTTCTTCCCGAATCGGATAGCATTCTTCAGTGGAGAAATCTTCACAAAAACCATATCTCCTACGTCGAATTCCAAATCCTTTCGACGTTTATCGGCATAACTCTTCTGACGGTCTTGGGCTGCCTTCATTCGTTGCCGAATGATCTCTATGCAATCCGAAGTCTGTCGAATCATCTCTGGCCCAAGCATCAGCTTCTCTCCAGTTTCCAACCAACATGTCGGAGAGTTACACGGTCTTCCATACAACGCCTCATACGGTGCCATACCAATGCTTGACTGGTAACTGTTGTTGTACGCAAACTCCACCAAATGAAGGTGGTCTTCCCATGATCCTCCGAAATCCAAAACACAAGCCCTAAGAAGATCTTCCAAAACTCGGTTGACTCTCTCGGTCTGACCATCTGTTTGGGGGTGATAAGCTGTACTCAAACACAACTCGGTTCCCAAGACTTCCTGGAAGCTCTTCCAAAATCCACTAGTGAACAATGGGTCTCGATCGCTCACTATACTCTTCGGGATACCATGGAAACGAACTATCCACTTAACATACAACTCAGCCAACTTTGATGCAGTCCTAGTCGATCGAACAGGAATGAATCTTGCACTCTTGGTCAAACGATCCACAATGACCCAAATCCCTTCATTTCCCGTTCTTGTTCTAGGTAATCCATCAATAAAATCCATCGACACTTGTTCCCACTTCCATGTAGGAACTTCTAATGGCTGAAGCAATCCGCTTGGCTTCTTCTGTTCGGCTTTTACCAACTGGCAATTCATACACTTGGATATAAAATTTCCAACATCTTCCTTCATACCTTCCCAGTAGTAGGTTCTCTTCATATCCCGATACATCTTATTTCCACCTGGATGGATTGTCAACTTCGAGTGATGACTTTCCTTCAGAACTTCACTCCTCAATTCGTCTATATCGGGAACAACTAGTCGTCCTTGCTTTCGAAGCCAACCTTCTCTATCGACCTCGAATCCTTTATCCTTTTCTGGCTCCAATCCAGATTCCAATTCATGGATAATCTTGACAAGCTTATCATCTCGCTTTTGGCTCTCGCCAATCCTTTCCACAAGAGTGGGTCTTATCGATAAGTTTGCCAACATCTCAGGTTCCAATTCGCATCTAGGCCTGAAGTCAAATCCAGCTAAATACTCGAGACTCTTCCATTCAGAAAACATGGCTCCCAATCCTGCATGTCTTCGACTTAACGCATCTGCCACTGCGTTACCTTTTCCCGGAGTATAGGCTATACCAAAATCATATGATGCTAAAAACTCTAGCCAACGTTGCTGCCGAAGATTCAAATCCTTCTGGGAGAAAAGATACTTCAACGACTTATGATCCGTAAACAACTCGAATCGAACTCCCAACAGATAATGTCTCCACATCTTCAGAGCAAATACAATCGCCGCTAACTCCAAATCATGAGTTGGGTAATTCCTTTCATGTGGCTTCAGTTGTCGACTGGCATACGCAACAACTTTATCCTTCTGCATCAGCACTGCTCCAAGTCCCGTACCACATGCGTCGGTGTAAACCACCATCTCATCATTCCCACTTGGAATAGTCAAAACAGGAGCACTCGTCAGTCTATCTTTCAGGATTCCGAAGGCTTGCTCACACTTAGCATTCCAACTGAACACTTGGTTCTTTTTCGTCAATCCTGTTAACGGTGCAGCTATCTTGGAGAAGTCTTTGATAAACCGTCGATAATATCCTGCTAATCCAAGAAAACTTCTCACATCAGATGCATTCTTAGGTCTAACCCAATCCTGGATTGCTACCACTTTAGCGGGATCAACCGCTATTCCACTTCCAGAAATCACATGGCCTAAGAACCTCACTTCACTCTTCCAGAAGTGACACTTCGAAAACTTAGCCTTCAGCTGATGTTTCCGCAAAATTTCCAAAACAATACGCAAGTGCGTCTTGTGCTCTTCTTCAGTTCTGGAATAAATCAGAATATCATCCACGAACACAAGTACGAACTTGTTCAACTGATCTCTGAACACTCTATTCATAAGATCCACAAAATATGCTGGCGCGTTAGTCAATCCAAACGGCATTACCAGCCACTCAAAGAAACCAGATGGTGTCCGAAAAGCAGTCTTCGGCACACTATCCTTCGCTACTCTCAACTGGTGAAATCCCGTTGCCAAATCCATCTGAGAAAACACCTTAGCTTCGTGAAGCTGATCAAACAAGTCATCTATTCTCGGCAATGGATACTTGTTCTTCTTAGTCACCTTATTCAGCTCACGATAATCGACGCACAGTCTCAACGACCCATCTGCCTTGGTTGCAAACACAACTGGTGCACCCCACTCGGACACACTACGCCGAATGAATCCTTTCTGTAAAAGGTCATCAACTTGCACCCTCAACTCCTGTTGTTCCCTAGGCGCCATTCGCCTAAGAGGCATCACAACAGGTCTGGCTCCTTCAACTAGATCTATACGAAACTCGATCTCTCTATGCAGCGGCAACCCTTTGACTTCGTCAAAGACATCCTCGAATCTATTTGCGATAGGCACTAAAGACAGTCCATCCCGTGGAACAACTAGCGAATACATGAAGCTCATGAAGACGCCTTCTTCATGCTTACATCGTATCACAATCTTTCGCCCCTCCACATTCTCGACTGTCACTTCCAACCTTTCGCAATCAACCTTAGCCGTATACTTCCTGAGCCAGTCCATACCCAAAATAATTCAGAACCCCGCAAAGTTCAGAACAAAGCAATCACAAACAAAAGAGCAACCATGACTCGATACAACTAGACCACGACATAACATACACAAACAAGACGAACCCCCAACTGGATTAGTCATAACCAATGGCCTATCAACAATATCCGGTTCCAAACCTAACCGGCCTACCAGTTCATTACAAACAAACGAATGCGACGCTCCAGTATCAAACAGAACTCTAACTGGAACACCACATAAGAAAAGAGTACCTTGAACCACCACACTCTTTCCCTTCTCTTCAGCAGTAGGAGCTTTCGAAGACGACGGAACAGCTCCTAAAGCATAAGCTTGCACAATCTGCCTGTCCTTCCTTGGTTCCGGACAATTCTTCCTGAAATGCCCCGGCTTGTCACAGTTGTGACACTTCATCGGTGCCTTTGGATTCTTACAATCCTTAGAGAAATGGCCCTTCTGCTGACAATTGTAGCAAGTCACCTCGCCTTTCGGCTTCTTCTGGCCATCCTTACCCTTCTGCTGCTGCTGCTTCCTCTTCTGGTTTCCACCCTGCTGTGGTTTAGATTCTCCCTTGGTAACAGCAACAACAGGTCCTTCCTTAGGAAACAGACTCTCATGCCTAAGAGCTTTCTCCACAAGCTTCTCAAATGAATCGTCCAAATGATCCACCAACTGTCTCCCAAGATAACTATCCAAGCGGGTCACAAACTTCTCATTCTTCTGATAAGCAGATTCAATATACGACCGGGCATACTTGGACAAAGCTTCGAACTCAGAAACATACTCAAGAACAGATCTCCCACCCTGCTTGAGCTCCACGAACTTCTTGAACAGAACAGACTTCTGAGCTGTAGAAATGAACTTAGCTTCAAATCTAGCCTGGAATTGCTCCCAAGTAATCTCTTCCTCCGCAGTATTGATGGTAATAGAGTTCCACCAATCAGAGGCTCTCCCTTGAAGCTGCCTTGATGCCAACTTCCTCTTAGTTGCATCATCAATTCCCAAATCACCAAAGATCCTTCTACAAGCATCTATCCATCTCTGGACTTCAATAGTTGATTCTGTCCCCAAGAAAACCTTCCCTCCAAGAGCAGTATAATCCTTGCACAGCTTAGCAAAATCCACTGGTTTCGGAGTTTGGACTTGAACTCCAACATCAACCGCTGCCCCCGGAACTGGTATCCTTCTCATGATCGAAGTCATCATAGCTTCGAACATGGCTGCATAATCAGCAGTCTCTTCAGTAGCACGGCCTTCCCTAGCAGCTGGTCTCCCTCTTCGACTCATTCTCAATATCTATAAAAAGGAATGATTAGAACATCTAGAGAAACAACTGCATAAAGGACTCAAACTCTACCAAGCTACTATATTATATATATATATAATATTCATCCATCAAAATACAATTACGTCTCTCATACGTAGTTACGACGGCGAGCGTTGGGTAAAATCGATTAACCAATGCTCTGATACCAAATGTGACGACCGCCCATGACCCCTGCACCGAATCTAAAGATAGAGCGCTGTAAAGTGTGCCAGGCGACCATGGACGATTGTCAAGGTAAGATTTAAAACAACAGACTCTATCGTATTACTCACAGCGCATGGGCAAAATACAATAGAACATATGTATAGTGAAGCTTTACAGAACAAAATGACATCATATAAAACTCCATAATAGTTGAATACAAGCATCCACATAGTCAATACATCCAGCCTCACTACATATCTCTCAGAGAATACAAAACAGCGGAATATCCAGTACATATAATAAGAAGATAATATGCAACCCTCCAGATCGTCTTCGATATCAGCATCGTGAGAAGAGAACAGCACCTGTCACCTGCTACCTAGTCTGCCCGTCCCAAAATGGACGAACAGCCCAAGGCAATAAGAATTAAAAACATAAAGCCTTGAGTCAGACAACAGTCTTAGTGAGCAGTAAACTAACTAACAACATACCAAAAGAGCATAAAGGAAAAAGGAATAGGAATACAACCCTCCCACTCCAACCTCATTCTACAGTGATAGCCCCAGACACACACTAAGCAGAAGCAAACATAGCAGAGCATACAATTTAAAGTAAAACTTCTATCACTCGGGTCAAGGGCGATGTTTTCCAAGTACCAAGGCCTAAATCAGATAAGCACCCAGAAAATACCGCTCTTGAGTCCGAATGACGATACAACCAAACATCCATGACTCTGGCTATCACTGTTATCATTGCTTCGATATCACCGTTAATTGAATGACCGGCACATTCTTCCAGCCGTCCGTCAAGGGCTAATGAAAACCCCGGTTCTAGACATAACTCCCGCACGTCGTCGCAGCCCGTGCCTAGGACTATCGAATCTGCCCAGAGTACTCGACCATCAACAGTTGGCCGTTGGGACTATCGAATCTGCCCAAACGTACCCTTGCTTAGAGCATGCTAGAACCTTCAACAACGATGCTATCCAAGCCTCCTAGTCATCCTCCTCGACGACTATTCTCATATTCTTTCATTATCCTCAACTCGAATCATATCACCGAGTTATCAACATGCTTGGAATGATCCCGTCTAGATTAGACCAAGTCTTCATCACATGATTGCCTCGCTTCATTACATCCTCGCAAAGCCTCATCTCATCATCACATCATCAAATCTATGCATAAGAGCTTCATCATCCCGCTACATATGCCACGAGCAGCTTTCCCAATTCAAGAGCCTTTCCCTTAGCTTTTGAATCGTCTTCGATCTAAATCTAATCATCAATCATCTAGTTCATAACAAGCAATCAAATCAAACATCAATCCAAGCAATCAAGCATTCAAATATGATCTAAGTAGACAATTATAACAATAATGGCATTTTCGTAATTAAAGAGTTGAAAGTCCAATAAGCATGAAAACATGGATTATATCTCTACAAACTTGATGAATGAACTTGCATAGGTTAACATATGATAAAATGGATGTAACATCATCATGAACAATGGATCTACATGGATCTACACATAGGATGAAGAAAATGCATGGAAATCTCTATTTTAACACCAAATCGAGCCAACAATCCGATATACTCCTTTGGATCCGTGTGAGAGATAATCACCACTCACCAAATCACCTAAACAAACCCAAATCAATACGCTTCAGATCTGGACAGCAAAGGATCAAGATTGATCTATCACGAATCCGCTTCAACCGATGAAATCTCTCTTGAAAAGATGAAGATCTTCAACTTAAGCTCTTGAATCTTCAATCTTGATCTTCGATTTGGATGGATGGAAGCACTAGATTAGAGTGGAGAAAAGAAGTGAAGAAGTGCAGAAGTCAAGCTCTCAAAATGGCAGCACTTCGTCGCTTCAAAATCCGGATCCCCAAAAAGTGAGAACAACCCCTCCTATTTATAGCTGAAAACTGCCTAAGTCGTAACTCGGCTAACTCCATAGGTCGTCTCCGACTTACGACCTAAGATTCCCACCGACCTAAGCCTTAGCCAACAACTCCGACCTAACAGACAAGCCTACGACTTAACATGCGCGCGACCTATCTTATTCGAGCTACACGACCTAATACACGCGCGCTCCCTCCTTAGTCGCCTGGACGACTTAACAACTTAGCACCATTCGACTTAACACCTATACGACTTATAAAACCTTGCGACCTAACAACTTAGCAACCCACGCGACCTAACAGTGTTACGACCTAACACATAGCCTCTCTTAAGGTCGCCAACTTGTTAACTCCTTAGATCGCTAACCCACCCGGTCGACTTAACTACTAAGTCGCTAACCTGCTATCCCAACTCCTCTAGGTCGTTGCCGACCTAACCATAAATACATCCTATAGGTCGCTCGAAACCTTAACTCGAACTGCCGACCTAGCACTTAACACCCAAACACTTAGGTCGCTCACAACATTCTCTTAGGTCGTTGCCGACCTAACTCTACCCCAGAATACTTAGGTCGCCTACTATTCTTCCTTAGGTCGCCTGAACCTCTTAAGTCGGTCACGACTTATCTCCTAGGTCGGTCACTACCTTAAGTCGGTCAACCATACTCCCTTAACTCGGTGAATTCCTTGAGTCGGCAACTCGACCCAGACTTGTTGCTTAACTCGTCCAAAACTCCTAAGTCGGCTACGACTTAGGACTTAAGCAAAAATTATGCCAAAACCTGAAATGACTTAACAACCATACAACCAAAGGTCAATCATTTTAGAATGTTTTGATCCGTAAAAATACGGGTCGTTACATAACAATAACACAGATAATATAAATGCGGAACACAGATTAACAAAAATCTCATATATATATAACCGATGTCAGTTACAATATAGTTGACACAATACATATGATACAACTACAACTGTCGACTCTAGAAGTTATATATACAATGACACGACTACTACAAAATGACACTGACAACTTCAGAAGATGTGAAAAGTCTTCATATCCTGAACAACAACTCAAAGAAGAAAATCTACAACCTGAAATAACTCGGGTCTGACCCGAGTATTAAATTCAAAAGAAAATAATACACGGGTCAGTCTAATTCAAACTCAGTTATTAGTGCACAGAAGCAATAATAATCAAATATCAATTAGACGACAGTCACAGAATCTCGTATATCCAACTCTTCTATAAGAGGATCGGATAACGGTAGATATAACACTAAGCAGTGTTAAATAACAAATCAGCAGATTCAAATCATCAAATCAGAACACAACTCAAAATATTGAATTGAACCCAAAACAATTTGAATAATTGAAATATCAATTAAAACGACAAATCAGTGTGGCTGCAGTACACGCACGCGTGTACTGCCTCGCCACTACAATGATAAAATAAGAACCAGCACAAGGTCAAACCCAAATCATGTCGGGTTCAACTCAAGTGTACATGACTCGAGAACAAAAGCATATAGACATCAAGCCACTAAACTCAAGCTATAACACAGTACAACAGATTAATTGCAAAAATCACAAAGTCACAAGGTACAGAGTCACAGAGGCACAAGGCACAAGGCACAAAGGCAGTTGACCAGTCTGCATAAAACTGACTCATTGCTATAGAAAATAAAGTGCATTAGTGCACATGAGTAAAATACATTGCTTTTCCAGGGCCAAATATTTGCATTTAAACAGCTGCAGTTTAAAATAAAGGAAAGCAACTCAAAATAAATCAGGTCAGACAGCAAACTCCAGATGGATATCACAAGTACAAACTCAAGTGTACAACTCGAAGCAATACTCAGTGGACAACTTACAAGTTCATATGTACAACAACCACGAAGCTAATGCCAAAGCCAAGTGTGCTACAAATTTACCACGCAAAGGACACGGAACAACAAAACTACAACACTGACTGATACAAGTGTTATCAGATCAGTAGTGCTCAAACCCCAACCATAATACAATGAACTAGCATGGTACACTACAAGTATAACAGGTATGTGAAGATGCAGTGAACTAATTTGGCAAACCATGAATGCAAAGTGAACACATGAGCCAGAATGGTAAGGCCCTTGCATAAACTGATACAAGTAAGATGAATTGTTTCCAAAACAAGGTCAAGGCCAAAATGAAATCACAAACTAAAGGGGTAACATGAACAAAGTACAACCAGTATGCACTGTAAACTGGATAGTGCAACTATCATACACAAGACCAAAGGCCATAATACAACTCAATTCAAATACAGGGAAATTAGTGAAACAACCGTGGACTAACAGCAGCTGTTCGAACCAAGACAATGTCGGGGTCGAATAACATATATCAACAGAGAAATAGCATCATCAAAATGATGTAATAGTCAAGCAAAATGATTGACGAGTTCATATAAATGAATACGAACGATATTCAAATTGAAATGATCAGAGGCAATACTAAAGCAATGGTGATGGCTAACTATAATATAAAGTCGTGAATTCGTGTTCCCAAAATCAAGTGGTCGAAGTCAACACAAACACAATTGCCAGGAATTGAAACAAGTGAACCAGGGGATCATTTTTCTCAACAAAACAATTTCACAGATTAAAGTGGCCGAGATAAAATGAATTGGCGTTTTCAGATTAAAATTTTGTACGAACGAAAAAAACAAGGCAACAGCCGAGACCACAGAGGCGAGATCAAAATCATCGAAATCAAACTCGAAACAGTAATGGACACGAAGACGAACAACACAAAACCATATAACAAGATAGTATACAGTTCAAAACAAGAATAATGCCGCAAGTATCAAAGAGTCGAGCCCAATCAGAGATCCCAACAACAAACGAAAATCGAACTGCCATAACCAAGTTTGAATTAGAGGTGAGTTGCGAGCACTCACCTTCTTCGAAGAGACAGCCGCGAGCGACCTGACGGAGTTGACGTCGTGACCTCTCGAAAGCAAATGAATACCATCGGCTGGAGCCCTAATTTGAAAAGGAGGGACGAACGAGACTTCGATCGAGCCGCCATTGATTTTCCCCTCGTACGTTTTCTCTAGGGTTGTAGAACGAAAAATGAATTGAGGGTCAAGGGAACGGGTTTCTTTAGTTAGATATCACGACAGAAACAAGTATGGGCCACATTATTGTTTTTCTTTAAAGCCCGCTACAATCTTTACAAAATTTACAAAAGAATTTCAGATCGATTCAAACTGCAATAGCAATTAACCAACGATTTTTAATCGTCATTTGACGATGACCAGCTAATTGCGAAATCTCGGGTTGTTACAGACTCCCCTCCTTATAGAAATTGCGTCCACGCAATCATAGGGAATAAATGGATAAAAGGTAACAACCAAAAGAGCATGGCAATGTCGAATGTATAAGCAAAGCAAGTGTCAGCGGGGAAGTATTAGATAAGAAATCAAAAGGTTCGACTGCTTCAAATCAAAAGAATCAACATTGTGGGAATCAGGGATCAAAATCAGACGACTAACAAAAGCAAGAACAATCGAGTTCCAGCAACTAAAAGAGAAGGAAAAACAGAGCAGAAATCACATACAGAGCACGAATTGAATGTGAGTAAATCAGATTACTCACTTGAATTGCCAGAGAAAAAGACGAAGCTCAAATCTCAAAAATCGCAAATATTCAATCATCAAAAACGATAATTGAATTTTCAAATCGCAAATATTTACTTATCTCAAACGATAATCAGAAGACAAATCAAATATCTGATTATCTCAAACGATAGTCAGAAAACAAATCAATTATCTAATTATCTCAAACGATAGTCAGAAAACAAATATTCAATTATCAAAAATGATAATCAAATTTCTCAAATCAACAAATATTCGATTATCACAAACGATAATCAAATTTCAAATTCAACAAATATTTAATTATCAAAAGCGATAATTAAATCTCAAATCAGCAAATATTTAATTATCAAAAGCGATAATTAAATCTCATATCAACAAATATTTAATTATCTAAAGCGATAATTAAATCTCAAATCAGCAAATATTTAATTATCACAAGCGATAATTAAATCTCAAATCAGCAATTATTTAATTATCAAAAGCGATAATTAAATCTCATATCAGCAAATATTTAATTATCTAAAGCGATAATTAAATCTCATATCAGCAAATATTTAATTATCTAAAGCGATAATTAAATCTCAAATCAGCAATTATTTAATTATCAAAAGCGATAATTAAATCTCATATCAGCAAATATTTAATTATCTAAAGCGATAATTAAATCTCAAATCAGCAAATATTTAATTATCAAAAGCGATAATTAAATCTCAAATCAGCAAATATTTAATTATCACAAGCGATAATTAAATCTCAAATCAGCAATTATTTAATTATCAAAAGCGATAATTAAATCTCATATCAGCAAATATTTAATTATCTAAAGCGATAATTAAATCTCAAATCAGCAATTATTTAATTATCAAAAGCGATAATTAAATCTCATATCAGCAAATATTTAATTATCTAAAGCGATAATTAAATCTCAAATCAGCAAATATTTAATTATCAAAAGCGATAATTAAATCTCAAATCAGCAAATATTTAATTATCACAAGCGATAATTAAATCTCAAATCAGCAATTATTTAATTATCAAAAGCGATAATTAAATCTCAAATCAGCAATTATTTAATTATCAAAAGCGATAATTAAATCTCGTATCAGCAAATATTTAATTATCTAAAGCGATAATTAAATCTCAAATCAGCAAATATTTAATTATCAAAAGCGATAATTAAAAACAACAAATATCTGATTATCAAAAACGATAATCAGAACTCATATCAACAAATATCTAATTATCACAAGCGATAATTAGAAACAACAAATATCTGATTATCAAAAACGATAATCAGAACTCATATCAACAAATATCTAATTATCACAAGCGATAATTAGAAACAACAAATATCCGATTATCAAAAACGATAATCAGAACTCATATCAACAAATATCCAATTACCTGCAGATAATTGGAAGCAACAAATATCTAGAAATCAATTAAGAAGACTAGAAAATCAACATAAAAGCTTGGATCGATCCCATCAGATGGCGAGTTTTTAATTCGCCGCACGTGCATCTCAGAGTGGCCGAAGCCTACCAAGTACTCAACATAATTTTTGGCGCCCATCAGATTGACCCGGAGGTCCGCAGAGTGACCCGAAGGTCTAGTACTGGTATTTGACCCGAAGGTCCGCAGAGTGGCCCGAAAGCCCAACAAATGACCCGAAGGTCCAACAAATGACCCAAAGGTCCTCATAGTGGCTCGAAAGCACACAAAATCATCAAATATTTCAATTAACGAGTCCGAAATTAACCGAAATAGCAAACGCACATGTCCCATACCACGTGTTTTACTAAATCGTTTGATTCTCTTCATCGTTTCCTTGAAAGTGCAAAATTGTGTATTTTGTAAAAATACATTTCACATTCTCAACTGGACAAGTCCGGAGTTAAGCGAAACAGTAAAAGAAAGGGGTCATAATCCTCGATTTTGCTGAATCGTTTAAGTCGCTTTCTCATTCTTTTGAAACGCAAATTGTTAAAAATTTATAAAACAATTTTCATTTTAAAACGATTTTCCAATCACGTGATTAAAGCAGCAATATTAGTAACAATTTCGATAAGGAAATTGTACTTCTCAAAATACCGTAAAAACGGTCACAAATCAGTATTGCGGAATAACCGCTTGAAAATCCACTTTTAAAACTTGACGGTTACTGAAGCCAAAGCGACAGTAATTTTAAAACGTCAAAATCACATCAAAACAATTTACATCAAAATGTAATATCAGTGAATTTTCATTCATCAAAATGCCACAAAACACCGTACTTCAAAATATAGCATTGGTGTAAAATTCCGTTGTAAAAATAATGGCAACAAAATACGTTTCATAACCAAGCATCGGTTCAACGTAAAATAAATGCAATAACGTGCAATTTAAATTTTTGCACGTACTACAAAATGAACAAAGAATCATTCAAATGTATCTTCAATGAAGATAATTTAAAACAGCAAAAATCTAATCAATAGATGATTAGTACAAAAGAAAGCCAGCGGAAATTTCAACAAAAATCACATATCTGCAATTTCTTCGAATCCTCAATTCGGATTCGAAGTTCTCAAAGAAATAAAATAATTACAGCTATGTAAACAACAAATGAAATTCATATTAATTTCGTATTTTGATTTTTAAATCAAAAAGATTATCAGTTGTACTCAGCGAAGATAGTTTCACTGTTTCCGCTGCGCACTCTGATAAACAGAACACAAATCAATCAAATCATCAGAACACAATTTCACTATTATTTTTAAATAAAGTTATTTAAAAATTTCATCCAAATTTCAAAACTTTAGTTTTGACTCAAGCACAAATAAAACATCGACCAATAGTTGTAACATATGTTCCTTCCGAGTTAAGTTTTATATTATGTCCATAAACCAAGCTCTGATACCAACTGTGACGCCCCACCTCTATGCTCATAATAACAAAGAGTATTAAAAGAAATACTGTCTATTATTACGAAGAATAAGGCTGGATAGGAGCGACCATCCGTAATTGGCCTTACATTAATATTGGTTATATCGGTAGGAGTGGTATATACTTTTTATTTTTCATCTATTATTTATTTACTCCCATCGACATATCCAATTATCAGTATAAAACAAACTACGATAGTTCATAATAGTTTAGGACATTAGATATAACAATAACACAGATAATATAAATGCGAAACACAGATTAACAAAAATCTCATATAAATATAACCGATGTCAGTTACAATATAGTTGACACGATACATATGATACAACTACAACTGTCGACTCTAGAAGTTATATATACAATGACACGACTACTACAAAATGACACTGACAACTTCAGAAGATGTGAAAAGTCTTCATATCCTGAACAGCAACTCAAAGAAGAAAATCTACAACCTGAAATAACTCGGGTCTGACCCGAGTATTAAATTCAAAAGAAAATAATACACGGGTCAGTCTAATTCAAACTCAGTTATTAGTGCACAGAAGCAATAATAATCAAATATCAATTAGACGACAGTCACAGAATCTCGTATATCCAACTCTTCTATAAGAGGATCGGATAACGGTAGATATAACACTAAGCAGTGTTAAATAACAAATCAGCAGATTCAAATCATCAAATCAGAACACAACTCAAAATATTGAATTGAACCCAAAACAATTTGAATAATTGAAATATCAATTAAAACGACAAATCAGTGTGGCTGCAGTACACGCACGCGTGTACTGCCTCGCCACTACAATGATAAAATAAGAACCAGCACAAGGTCAAACCCAAATCATGTCGGGTTCAACTCAAGTGTACATGACTCGAGAACAAAAGCATATAGACATCAAGCCACTAAACTCAAGCTATAACACAGTACAATAGATTAATTGCAAAAATCACAAAGTCACAAGGTACAGAGTCACAGAGGCACAAGGCACAAGGCACAAAGGCAGTTGACCAGTCTGCATAAAACTGACTCATTGCTATAGAAAATAAAGTGCATTAGTGCACATGAGTAAAATACATTGCTTTTCCAGGGCCAAATATTTGCATTTTAACAGCTGCAGTTTAAAATAAAGGAAAGCAACTCAAAATAAATCAGGTCAAACAGCAAACTCCAGATGGATATCACAAGTACAAACTCAAGTGTACAACTCGAAGCAATACTCAGTGGACAACTTACAAGTTCATATGTACAACAACCACGAAGCTAATGCCAAAGCCAAGTGTGCTACAAATTTACCACGCAAAGGACACGGAACAACAAAACTACAACGCTGACTGATACAAGTGTTATCAGATCAGTAGTGCTCAAACCCCAACCATAATACAATGAACTAGCATGGTACACTACAAGTATAACAGGTATGTGAAGATGCAGTGAACTAATTTGGCAAACCATGAATGCACAGTGAACACATGAGCCAGAATGGTAAGGCCCTTGCATAAACTGATACAAGTAAGATGAATTGTTTCCAAAACAAGGTCAAGGCCAAAATGAAATCACAAACTAAAGGGGTAACATGAACAAAGTACAACCAGTATGCACTGTAAACTGGATAGTGCAACTATCATACACAAGACCAAAGGCCATAGTACAACTCAATTCAAATACAGGGAAATTAGTGAAACAACCGTGGACTAACAGCAGCTATTCGAACCAAGACAATGTCGGGGTCGAATAACATATATCAACAGAGAAATAGCATCATCAAAATGATGTAATAGTCAAGCAAAATGATTGACGAGTTCATATAAATGAATACGAACGATATTCAAATTGAAATGATCAGAGGCAATACTAAAGCAATGGTGATGGCTAACTATAATATAAAGTCGTGAATTCGTGTTCCTAAAATCAAGTGGTCGAAGTCAACACAAACACAATTGCCAGGAATTGAAACAAGTGAACCAGGGGATCATTTTTCTCAACAAAACAATTTCACAGATTAAAGTGGCCGAGATAAAATGAATTGGCGTTTTCAGATTAAAATTTTGTACGAACGAAAAAAACAAGGCAACAGCCGAGACCACAGAGGCGAGATCAAAATCATCGAAATCAAACTCGAAACAGTAATGGACACGAAGACGAACAACACAAAACCATATAACAAGATAGTATACAGTTCAAAACAAGAATAATGCCGCAAGTATCAAAGAGTCGAGCCCAATCAGAGATCCCAACAACAAACGAAAATCGAACTGCCATAACCAAGTTTGAATTAGAGGTGAGTTGCGAGCACTCACCTTCTTCGAAGAGACAGCCGCGAGCGACCTGACGGAGTTGACGTCGTGACCTCTCGAAAGCAAATGAATACCATCGGTTGGAGCCCTAATTTGAAAAGGAGGGACGAACGAGACTTCGATCGAGCCGCCATTGATTTTCCCCTCGTACGTTTTCTCTAGGGTTGTAGAACGAAAAATGAATTGAGGGTCAAGGGAACGGGTTTCTTTAGTTAGATATCACGACAGAAACAAGTATGAGCCACATTATTGTTTTTCTTTAAAGCCCGCTACAATCTTTACAAAATTTACAAAAGAATTTTAGATCGATTCAAACTGCAATAGCAATTAACCAACGATTTTTAATCGTCATTTGACGATGACCAGCTAATTGCGAAATCTCGGGTTGTTACAGACTTAAACAAGTTAAATAAGAATGCTTCTAGGTTTTAAAAATTTAATTTAAATCTAAGTTTTGAAAATGGGAAGTAGGGGAGAACTCGGGTTTAAACCCGAGTAGCATTCGGGTATGACCCGAAGTAAGTCAAATCCAGTTTTTAAAAAGGGTTTTTAAAGTAAGATTTTTGAAATTTAAAACAAAATTGGTTAAAAATTTCTTTATAAAATTTCTTTATAAATATCACTTGTTTTCTTAACATTTGTTAAGAAGTTTTAAATTTTGTTAATCTAAATTTTGTTAAGTAAGGTCAATGGTAATGATAAAATGTTTTAAAATGAAATAATAATTATGTCATTTATTAGGAAAGTGGTTTATCTTAAGATAATTAAAGTTTTAATGATTTGGGAATTAATTAAGTTAATTAAGGATTTAGGTACAATTTATTTATTTAATTAATTAAGGATAAAGAATTAATTAAGTAATTAATTAAGTAATTAATAAATTTAATTAACTAATGATTATGATTGATTAACTAATAATTAGAGAGTAATGAATTGGAAATTTATTAATTAAGAAATTAGAGGTTGATTAATTGGTAATTAAGAAGTACTTAGTTTGTAATTAAGTTTTATTGATTAATATTTGGTTTTGTTAATTAATTAATAAATAAGAGATAATTAATCTATAGAAATCAATTAAGGGTTAATTAATTGTTATTAAGAATTGATTAACTGATTAATTAAGGATTAATTAATTTTTTATTAAGTCTTATTAATTGATAATTAATGTTTATTAATTAATAATTAAAAGAATAATTAATTTGTAATTAAAGATTAATTAATTTGTTTAAGGGTAACTAAGGGATGAATTACTCAATTATAATTAATCAAATGAATGTGATTAATTTAAGATAATTAATTGATTGATTAATTAAAGATAATCACTTGATAAGGAATTAAGTAAGAATACTTAATAAGATTGAATAATGGAATTACTTAATGAAGTAATTAATGTATAATTACTAGGTGTAATTAATTAAAGGAAAATTACTTAATAGGAAGTAATTAAAGGGTAATTACTTAGGAGAAGTAATTAAGGATTTATTACTTAATGTAATTAATCAAAAGATTTATATAATTAATTAAGAAGTTAATTAATTAAGGCAAGTAATTATAAGATGGAAATTACTGTTTATGATTAATTAAGGTTGATTAATGGAAGTTATTAATTTAACTTTAATTAATTAAGGATAAATGTAATTAATTATAGTTAATTAATTAAGGATCATTAATGTAATTAATGAAGTAATTAATGGTTAATTACTGTGGATGGTTAAGGGAATTTAAATGGTGTAATAAACTAAAGGCTAATTACTTAAGGTAATAAAGAATAACTAATCAGGATGATTAATTAAGATGGATAAGTGGATGATAATTGATTAATTGATTTGTAATTAATTACTGATTAAGTAAGCAAGATTTATGTGATGAAAGTAATTAATTTAATTTATTTAAATTAATTAGAGATGGAAGTAATTAATTTAATTCACTTTAAATTAATTATAAATGGTGATTAATAAATCGTTGCTTATGGATGTTGAATGATATTGATTGTCTTGAATAGTTTGAGATTTCAGATATGAGATAAGTGATGCTATGTGGTATGGATGTTTTGGTTGAATTGTGGTGATAATGTGAATTATCTATTTGTGATGATAATATGAATTATCTATTGTGATATTATGAATTATCCACCTATGTTTATATAGATAACTGAAATTGAATTGTTTTAACTTTAAAACAACTTGGACCTAAAAGATGGCGATTTGGATTTCGATGAGACCGGGATCGGGTTTCCAGATTTGGATATCCGAAAACCACATCAATCCAAATTAATGATAGGTCGTGAATCTCAAGTGAAGATGAAGATTCAGAGTGCAAGGGTTATTGTCATTAACTTTGAGGGTGATTCCAAATTGAGTGTAAGGAGATAATGCCTTCGGTTTCGTTCGAACCCGGAACGAACTTGTATGGATTGAATGCTTTCAGCACATCGTCAGGTGGACGATGAGCATTCTAAGATAGATGTGTTCTATAAAGGTAATCGTAGCCTCAAGCCTCATCAACCGGGAATGGCTAAAATAGGGGAGGTGCAGCAAGGCTTCGTGGGTAGCTCCCACTTGAGAGCGAGATATACCCCTATCTAGAGTCCCTTTTTATTTCGGCTGTGTGGGCGGTTGCTAGCTACAACCGCAGGGTTGTCTTGTTCGGGACTGTCCAGTAAGGGATGGTTCCGGCTTTGTGTTGCAGGGGATTTAGGGTGGATCCTCGGTACGGTGATCTAGGCCACGTACTATGACGGGCGGTACCCCAGTAGCCCTGCCATTGTATGGAATCCAAACTCCAATAAGTGCCCTCGGATTTGATTGTATTACCCACTTGTTGGCTAGTATGCTGGAATTTAATCATGTACAATTTCAGCTATTTCTTATTTACTTGAAAACCCTAGACCTATTATAATATCACCGAATTTCCTGTCAAATGTTTGGTTAGCGTAAGGTAAAAACTTACCCATGTTTATGTGTGGGAAGTCTTACGTGATACCTTTGTTTTCAAAAGGTTTATAAAATTAAGCAACTTTAACCGTTTACTCATACCAGACCCATGTCTGACCCGGTGGTTATTTTTTTCTCTTAAACTCTCGGGTACTCAAATTTTTACGAGTAGCCAAGGGATTCAGGTTAGCTTTGACGAATTCTGGAGGAGCAATGGAGCAGGAGGCTTCAGCGTATAGATATATATTGTTTCCGCTGTGTTAGTGTTTATTTTTATTTTCGCTGTGTTGTATCTCTGTGATGTTTGAGTTGTATGAAAGACATGTGTTTATAACTGTCAAATTTTTGATGTATAAGCTGTGTATCTCTGATGTATATTATACTATGTAATATCTTATGTGATTAATATAATTTATTCGTTCCGCTGTGAGATTCTGATGTTGTTTAGTTCCTTCTTCTCTATATTTTCTCTTTTCTATCCCTTTCTTTCTTAAAGATGATGCGACTTTTCTGGTGATAGAAGGTCGGGTCGTTTCACTTGGTATCAGAGCATAGGTTGAGCGAATACCTAAGCTCTGGAGTGGTGTCTATCTTGAGAGAGCGTACTTGTAATTTTTATACATATCTATATTTCTACCTATCTGTTGGGTTACCTGTTCGGGTTTTCCAATATAAGTTATAAAGGTAGATAGGGTAGTGGTGTGTGTAACACGACTACCATTGGTTGGAGTTTGACTCTTTGAGGTTGGAAGTGTATTTGTCGAGACTGTAGACCTAATACCGTCTAGAGTGAGCTTTGCTATGGTGTAATAATTTTATTGATCTCTGAAGGAAACTTGTTAAGGTTCGGAGTTCATCTTTTAAGTGCAAGTTTGATCGCGCTCGTGTGAGCGGATTTTTGAGAGTTTGGATCTGTTGGTTAGGCAGAAACAAGTAATGGTATGTTGGCAACCTCAGGAAGTAGTAGTAGTTGCGTGGTGAGACGTAGTTACTATGGATGTTTCCGAAGATGTTTTCTTTGGAACAAGTTTGAAGGAGTGTGTCTGCATCGATGATGAGACTGAGTTTCAGCTGGATGTTGTGTTTGGTTTGTGGTCCGAGTTTCTTCAAAGTGCTTTGGATTAGGAAGTTTTTGGCATCCGTGGCAGCAGTGCAGGTGGGAGATGTTTTGTGCCAACAGGAAGATCATTTGGCTTAATAGTACCCCAGTGGTGGAATTCAGAAGCAGCAGAGTGGATCCATTTCTTTGATGGATTGGCTACACGAACATAAGCTGTTCTATTTGGTTTAGAGAGGGCAGTATCTTTGGAATTAAGCTGGGTTGATCGCAAAAGTGACTTGCGATAGCTGAGTGTTCTCTTGGGTTGTCAGAGAGTTTTCCGGATGTCTTCAGGGAGTCAGAGTTTTGTCAGCATATGGAGATTGAGTTTGGTATCGACTGGAATCCAGAAGTGGTACCGATGGTTCAACTTGGTAGTAGGATAGTTTCTAGAGAGAGAGTTTGGTGAAGCAGCTCAGGTATTGGAGGAACTTTTGGGTTTTATTTTTGGACCTGTTGAACCATTTTTTTGGAATGTATTGTCCAGTCTGTGCTTGTGTTCGTCATCAGCGTTTTCATCTGCTCAGTCAGAGTTGCGCAGTGGAAGCATGGTGGCAGTTGTTTTAGTGTGGAAGCAACTGGAAATTGCAGTGTTTTGGATTAGAGAGTTTCTACAGGAAATATTTCCAGGATCTGAGGCCAGATTGGAGTGCATCTATTTTTTATCTTTTCTGGATAGGGGAAGTAAGTTGTAATCTACCGAGGATGGTGGAGTAGAGTTGTATTCTGGGTTTTGGGTAATCTGGAGAGGATCTTTTTGTTGTGTTATTTTGATCCAGTTTGTTTATTGAAGCATCAGCGAAGATTTAGCTGGTCAGGAAAGGTTGTAGGCAGTCCAGAATCGTCAAAGGAGTTTTGTGGATAAGAAACGGAGAAATTTGGAAAGAGATTTTATCTGGTAAAGGGAGCAATAAGATTGGGTAAGACTGTGAGGTTAGCTCCAAAGTATATTGGATCTTTCTGTATTCTTGTAAGGATAAGTGTTTTGGATTTCAGGAGTGAATTGCCAGTTTGGAAGACTGGGATTCAATGTGTCTCATGTATCTCTGAGGGAGTACTTGTTTGGTCCATCATTGGTTTTGGAACCAGTAGTTCAGAAGGATTTGGTTGTTGATCAGGTCTTGAGCGTGGTCAGATCTCTTATATAGATTGTAGATCTAGATGAGTAGGTGCTCAGTAGTATAGCTAGTTTGGATTTAGTAGAGCGAGTATTTCAGTATATGTACCTGGGAAACTCGGGAAATTTTTAGGAAGCTTATCCGGATCTGTGTCTGAATAGCTAGTGTTGTTTGTTTGATTGAATTGTTTGTTTGGATGAAATTGTTTGTTTGGTTGTGTATGACTGATATGTATGCTGAATTGGTTGAAATAAAATAAAACTTTGGATTATCTTTTGTTTTAAATTTCGAGGATGAAATTCTTTTAAGGGGGAAGGAATGTGATATCCTGGAATTTCGAGGAATTTAAAATGTGATAATCTCCTTAATTTATAAATTAAAATCGGTAAGTTTATTATTTTCAAACAATTTAATAATGAGTGGTTTTAAAAATAAAGTTATAAATAGATTTTTAAATGGAATAATTTGTTACAAATTTAATTTGTGTTATTTTATAAATAGATTTTAAATAGACCTATTATTTCAAATTTAATAAGTATTATTTAAAAACGAATATATATATATGTGTATTGTGGAAGAAGATTATGATTTGAGAATTTAAAATAAAAGTGTTCCAATATAATTACAATAAAATCTATCTTATTTACATTTAATTAAAGTAAGGCTCTACCTTTTCACTTTTGATATATATATATATATATATATTTGATGTAATTTTGGTAATAATGTTTAAAAATAAAATAAAATATATATTTAATTGTAAAGGGGATATTTGGTAGTTAAGTTTAAAAATAGAATAAATCTTATCAATATTAAATATAAGGAAAACAAATATATAGTCATAAACGTAAGTATAAATATATAAACATATAAACATAAGAAACTATGATATTAAACATAAGTGAAAATAAAATAAATAAATAATTATAAATGAAGTGTTTGATAGTTGAGTTTAAAATAGAAACATTAAGTTTAAAAATAGAAATGAATATTTCAAATAAATGGTTGTGTTAAAAGAGAATATGAAATGAACATAAGATAAATTCTAAAAAAATATAACTTTATAGAAACAAAGACATATATTTGCAGGCAAGAAGAAAATTAGGCAAGTAATATATATACTATAGCAAAATGTAGTGATGCAAGGAAATAAAGAAGGAAACATACAAGTACATACGAATTGAAATAAAGGGATAAGTATGACATGTTAATAAATGCTTGTACAAAATGTTTCATCTCAGCCTCCTTATAAAAAAAATCTCTGAGTAAAAAATTGTACCAGTTTACCAAAGCCATGAATACCTGTTTCTTATATATCAAGCTTCCTTTTCTTTTCGTTCATTAGAAACAAAAGCATACTCAAGTTCATAAGCCAAAACTTGAAAGCTTCTCCTTAAATTATTCTTTAACCTGGAAACACTTTCCAGAAATCAAAACCTTGTGATCAAAAGCCTGTAATCATTTTTCAAAAACCTGAAATCAACTAAGCAAGCAAAGCATTTCAGTTTAAAGAAAATCAAAGCATCTTTCAAAATCTGAAGTCCATTCCAGTTTCAAAGCTTCTTTAGTTTTAAGGAAATCAAGCAACAAAAGTATTCAAATTTTCAAAGCTCAGCTTTCAATCCAGTTTCCCAAACTCTCTGTCTTTTGAATAAGGTGAGTAAACTAGATTTTATTTAAAAATAGTTTAAAATCTTGATCTTGACCTGATGCATATGATAATGATGTGTGAATATGGTTGTTTATGTTTATAAGAATGAATGTATGTGTATATAAGTGATTGAGTGGGCTATGTTTGTCTGGAAAATCAGACATATGATCTTGTTCCAGGTTTCAGGCATTAAATTGTTCAAAAATCTTTTCCCATCTCTCTGATTTTATTTAATGAACAGATTCTAGACAAAGATGATAGATTTAACAAAAATTCAAATCCTAAAATGTAGATTAAAGTAAAATTTAGCAAAACTTCTTAGGAAATTTGGAATTACAGACAAAAATCAAAATAAGTTAAAAATTCAAACATCATAATTTGGTGTTTCAAGATTATAACTTGAATTTATTTAGAAAGTTATGATTTTTTAAACTTAAATCTTGATTTTAACTAGTGTAGTGAAGTAGCATTTTGGGTTTGACTGGGATTTGAATTTGTGGTCATCTCTAGCGATCAAGGGGAATAGGAGACACGGGGTTTCTACTGGAGGTAGATGGTGTTACAGGGTGTTTAGGAAAAATGCCTGAAGTCGTTCGCAATCGTCGAGGCGACAATGAGAAGGGGATTTAAGATTTAACCCTAGTTTTGGTCGATCTTGTTAAATGGATGACTGCGTCGTCATCGTGTGATCGAGTCTCGCGGTACTCGGTGTAGTGCAGCGTGGAGGGATTAGGAAGGTGTGGCTAGAATTTCTGGCGCCCTAGTGAACTACTTCAGCGGTACGAGACGTTTCTGGTGAGGTATACTGGTACCTGTTTCATCGGCATGACGTGATTCCAACAGAGAGCATATGTCTGGGTTTCGATGATCGTAGAGTGTTGTTGCGAAGTTAGTTGACGTGTTGAGAGTGCCGTGGATTGCCGGAGTTGACAACGGCGATGGTGCATATGCACGAGTGAAGTTTGTATCAGTGATTTTTGGGTTTTTGGAGAAGGGATGATCTCGGGTCGGTCTCAAGGAGATGGCGTGGCTGACTCGAAGTATTGTGTGAGTTGGTTGTCTCGAGGCAAGCATGGGGTTGTTGAAGGTTTGACTCAGGTTTGTTCAGTTGTGTTGATCTGGGTTTAGTAAACCAATGTTTTTGTAAAAAGAAAATCAAGTTTTAAGTAAAGTAAAAGTGAAGTCTGGTAATAAGAAATCAAGTTAAGATTTTAAGAGCAAGTTCTTGCAACCAATGGAAATCAAGTTTTAAGAGTGTTGAATTTAAGGCAATTTTAAATTTGAAATGTTGGAAATAGTTGATTTTAAAGTAATTAACTAAAATCTATTTTGAATTTAAAGGTATTTTCAATTGAAATATTAGACCAAAGTTTTGAGAGACTCAAACAAGTTAAATAAGAATGCTTCTAGGTTTTAAAAATTTAATTTAAATCTAAGTTTTGAAAATGGGATGTAGGGGAGAACTCGGGTTTAAACCCGAGTAGCATTCGGGTATGACCCGAAGTAAGTCAAATCCAGTTTTTAAAAAGGGTTTTTAAAGTAAGATTTTTGAAATTTAAAACAAAATTGGTTAAAACTTTCTTTATAAAATTACTTTATAAATATCACTTGTTTTCTTAACATTTGTTAAGAAGTTTTAAATTTTGTTAATCTAAATTTTGTTAAGTAAGGTTAATGGTAATGATAAAATGTTTTAAAATGAAATAATAATTATGTCATTTATTAAGAAAATGGTTTATCTTAATTAAAGTTTTAATGATTTGGGAATTAATTAAGTTAATTAAGGATTTAGGTACAATTTATTTATTTAATTAATTAAGGATAAAGAATTAATTAAGTAATTAATTAAGTAATTAATAAATTTAATTAACTAATGATTATGATTGATTAACTAATAATTAGAGATTAATGAATTGGAAATTTATTAATTAAGAAATTAGAGGTTGATTAATTGGTAAATAAGAAGTACTTAGTTTGTTATTAAGTTTTATTGATTAAAATTTGGTTTTGTTAATTAATTAATAAATAAGAGATAATTAATCTATAGAAATCAATTAAGGGTTAATTAATTGTTATTAAGAATTGATTAACTGATTAATTAAGGATTAATTAATTTTTTATTAAGTCTTATTAATTAATAATTAAGGTTTATTAATTAATAATTAAAAGAATAATTAATTTGTAATTAAAGATTAATTAATTTGTTTAAGGGTAACTAAGGGATGAATTACTCAATTATAATTAATCAAATGAATGTGATTAATTTATAAATAATTAATTGATTGATTAATTAAAGATAATCACTTGATAAGGAATTAAGTAAGAATACTTAATAAGATTGAATAATGGAATTACTTAATGAAGTAATTAATGTATAATTACTAGGTGTAATTAATTAAAGGAAAATTACTTAATAGGAAGTAATTAAAGGGTAATTACTTAGGAGAAGTAATTAAGGATTTATTACTTAATGTAATTAATCAAAAGATTTATATAATTAATTAAGAAGTTAATTAATTAAGGCAAGTAATTATAAGATGGAAATTACTGTTTATGATTAATTAAGGTTGATTAATGGAAGTTATTAATTTAACTTTAATTAATTAATGTAATTAATTAAGGATAAATGTAATTAATTATAGTTAATTAATTAAGGATCATTAATGTAATTAATGAAGTAATTAATGGTTAATTACTGTGAATGGTTAAGGGAATTTAAATGGTGTAATAAATTAAAGGCTAATTACTTAAGGTAATAAATAATAACTAATCAGGATGATTAATTAAGATGGATAAGTAGATGATAATTGATTAATTGATTTGTAATTAATTACTGATTAAGTAAGCAAGATTTATGTGATGAAAGTAATTAATTTAATTTATTTAAATTAATTAGAGATGAAAGTAATTAATTTAATTCACTTTAAATTAAATATAAATGGTGATTAATAAATCGTTGCTTATGGATGTTGAATGATATTGATTGTCTTGAATAGTTTGAGATTTCAGATATGAGATAAGTGATGCTGTGTGATATGGATGTTTTGGTTGAATTATGGTGATAATGTGAATTATCTGTTTGTGATGATAATATGAATTATCTATTGTGATATTATGAATTATCCACCTGTGTGTATATAGATAACTGAAATTGAATTGTTTTAACTTTAAAACAACTTGTACCTAAAAGATGGCGATTTGGATTTCGATGAGACCGGGATCGGGTTTCCAGATTTGGATATCCGAAAACCACATCAATCCAAATTAATGATAGGTCGTGAATCTCAGGTGAAGATGTAGATTCAGAGTGCAAGGGTTATTGTCATTAACTCTGAGGGTGATTCCAAAATGAGTGTAACGAGATAATGCCTTCGGTTTCGTTCGAACCCGGAACGAACTTGTATGGATTGAATGCTTTCAGCACATCGTCAGGTGGACGATGAGCATTCTAAGATAGATGTGTTCTATAAAGGTAATCGTAGCCTCAAGCCTCATCAACCGGGAATGGCTAAAACAGGGGAGGTGCAGCAAGGCTTCGTGGGTAGCACCCACTTGAGAGCGAGATATACCCCTGTCTAGAGTCCCTTTTTATTTCGGCTGTGTGGGAGGTTGCTAGCTACAACCGCGGGGTTGTCTTGTTCGGGACTGTCCAGTAAGGGATGGTTCCGGCTTTGTGTTGCAGGGGATTTAGGGTGGATCCTCGGTACGGTGATCTAGGCCACGTACTATGACGGGCGGTACCCCAGTAGCCCTGCCATTGTATGGAATCCAAACTCCAATAAGTGCCCTCGGATTTGATTGTATTACCCACTTGTTGGCTAGTATGCTGGAATTTAATCATGTACACTTTCAGCTATTTCTTATTTACTTGAAAACCCTAGACCTATTATAATATCACCGAATTTCCTGTCAAATGTTTGGTTAGCGTAAGGTAAAAACTTACCCATGTTTATGTGTGGGAAGTCTTACGTGATACCTTTGTTTTCAAAAGGTTTATAAAATTAAGCAACTTTAACCGTTTACTCATACCAGACCCATGTCTGACCCGGAGGTTATTTCTGTTTTTCTTAAACTCTCGGGTACTCAAATTTTTATGAGTAGCCAAGGGATTCAGGTTAGCTTTGACGAATTCTGGAGGAGCAATGGAGCAGGAGGCTTCAGCGTATAGATATATATTGGTTCCGCTATGTTAGTGTTTATCTGTATTTCCGCTGTGTTGTATCTCTGTGATGTTTGAGTTGTATGAAAGACAGGTGTTTATAACTGTCTAATTTGTGATGTATAAGCTGTGTATCTCTGATGTATATTATACTATGTAATATCTTATGTGATTAATATAATTTATTTGTTCCGCTGTGAGATTCTAATGTTGTTTAGTTCTTTCTTCTCTATCTTTTCTCTTTTCTATCCCTTTCTTTCTTAAAGATGATGCCACTTTTCTGGTGATAGAAGGTCGGGTCGTTTCAATAATAAAATAAATAGTTCATGAGGCAGCTTATACTATACATTTGATTATAATTTTACAACTTTTATCAGAGAAATATATATAATAAAACAATAGAATAATGCAGTGGAACAAACAATGTGGTGGAAAAATACTAGTAATGAAAATATACCATTATTCATCTTCGTCCTCCAAAAAATAATCTTCAATGCGCTGAAAACTCAATGTTGACCCAAGCATAAAGTAAAACAATACACTGGAGTCAAAACTAAAATATCCTTATGTGAGTCAAATCAATATCACATATAACATGAGTGTAATAGCATCAAAGATGTTTATGGGGTTTTACATCTTCTATCTGGTGTATATCGTGCGTGCAATAACTCAAGAGATGTTACCGGATTTTCCATCTCTTAAGGATCCGTTAAAATATCCATATATAGTAGAATACACTATATATAATATCTAATCAATAAAATAAATAATTTTCCTAGCTTTAAGGCTTTACATTAATCCCCCTTAATGCATTTTAAGCATTGTCATACAATTTGCATATAACGCCCCAGTAGTACATCGTGGGATAGGGATGCGCCGTGATATGACAACACTAAATCAAACTCGTAGTGGTCTCATATAAGGATAAAAGTATTACAAGGCACTTGAGGCAATGTCCAAGGTAGGATACTACCAGTTCGGGTCGTAGGGCTGGTGGTAACGCATCGTAGGCACGACCGCCCAACGCTCGATCCATCCCATGTTGAATCAAAGGGAGATCATGCCAAATCAAGGTGCACCAATCGAAACCAACATCAAAGGTAATAGTATGGACCGTGTCCAAAAAGAAAATCGAAGAACCGATGTCCGCTAGAGGTAGGTACCCTTATTGGTCCTGTCAAGCCGTCCTGTTTTAGTCATTTCAAATTGATATAATTTTCGGGGCCATCCATCATCGTTCTCTTTCTTCAAATCCAGCAAAACGTACACCAAATCCAACCACTTCATTCTGGAGCCCCCTCCATGTACACGGTTGTTAAAGTGGTTCCAATATTGACAAAGAGTATGCCAATAAGAGGCACCGGTCTCCTTAACAATCAAACGTCGTTTTACACAACGGTTGGTTCTTTTACATTTCGAAAACGATTCATACTTGATATCAAAATATCATATTCGCTTCAAAATATCCTTTTCACTTCAAAATATAATTTTCACTTCAAAAATCATATTTACTTGGAATATGTTATTTTCACTTCCATAATCATTTTGAATTTCAACTTAGATTATAACTTCATTTAACCACAATCGTATTTAAACCAACGATTTAAATATAAACATTCCAACTTTGCACAGTTTGAATTTTTAGAAAATAGTTTGAATAGTCAAAATAGTTTAAATAGTTTAGAGATTTGAAACAGTCGATATAAAAAGGTTTGAGTATTGAAAATGTTTCATATAGTAAAATAGTTTGGAAAATCAAAATAATTTGAATATTTAAAAAGATAAATTTTTTAAACAGTTTATATTAAAATAATTTATTTTGAAAATAGTTTCAATTCAAACTGTTTCTTTCCAATTCCCATAAATCTAGACTCGGGTCCAAATTTCAATCAAACTAATTCAATTTCAAATCTTCTAATTCAAATCATCTCAGTTTCGATTTAATTCAAATCGACTCAATTTCAATTTGAATCAACTTCGATTTCAATTCGAATTAACTTCAATTTCGAAACGTTCATTTTTAACTCCGAATTCGATTCAACGATTCAATTCAATGGTTTAAATTTCAATTCAATTCTTATTTTAAACCTTTTCAATTTAAATAAATTTCAAGTCCAATTTCAATTTGTGAATTTAAATCAAATTAAACTTCAATTTTCAATTTAAGTTTCAAATCTTCATAATAATTCAACTCCAAGCCAAAATTAGAAATATCCATTTATGTAACTTTTACTTAAATAACTTCGAACTTCAAGTAAAAGTTCAACCCTTTAAAAAATTCAATTTCTATAATTCAAGTTATATTTCAATCATAACTTCAAATTCCAAAGTAAATTCTTTAAAACAATTTCTTTTAACTAATTTTAAATTAAACATTTCAAAACTTAAATTCAAAATTAATTCAATCTTTATAAATTCAATTTTTATTTCTTTAAATCAAAATCATTTAAATAGATTGAAATTCAAGAATTTAAAACCATTTGATTTAACCAATTCGGTGTTCGTACATAATTTTCTACCTTATGACCAAGTGATCAGTTATTTCGATTTTAATTGCAGGGATGGATATATATAATTTCAATCCAAAATAAATGTCATTGACATATATCATTTCAACCTATTTCTTAATTTATTCAAAATAATTCAAGTTATAGTTTTATATACTGTCAAATAATATACAAGGTGACAACATGATATATATAAAATATATAAACATCCAATATCTAATATATCAACAAACATCCATCCATCACAATCAACATCCAAATCAACTAATAAATCACAACAGTTAACTAGTTATTAGATATTAGATTTTTAACTAGCACTTTAATTTCAGTTTCACTTTAACTATCAATTTTAATTCCTAACAGTCAATTCATATGTAGATTTAAATGTTAGTAAATTTTAGCAAACAACAATCAATAAAAATAAACACTTCATGATTTCGATTTAATTAACATAAAAATATGTTAGTATTTCGTGAGCGGTATAAAACACTCACCTTTGTTTGAACTAATTTTTTTGCAAATTCAAATAAATTCCAATCTAACTCTAAGACGTAGCCTTCGTCGATACGATCACAACGTGACTTATTTCGTTCGAATTCGAGCTCATATGAAAAAGAAATGGTTTTATTAACATTGGATTTAATTGATCAAATAAACAACTTAATTAAAAGTTAATTGTCGCATAATCACGATTAGCCAAGCTAACCCATCATTGTTCCAGATCCGCGATTCACCATCGATCCCCCACCACCTAGCTAAACTGGACCATCGCCACTCCACCTCAGCACCAAGCTCCGGCCTTCCTCTGCCTCGCGCTTTAACACCAGGCCGAGCCTGCAAAACCCAAACACGTGATCCAAACTTCGATGCACATGCCACCATAGTTGGCCGGAGTCCCATCCAACCACACCATGACATGTGCCTCAACCAACTCCACCACCACTAGAAATTTCATCGACTCCGCCGTCGCCATCTCCACGAAATTCGAGGAAAACCCACCATACTTCAAGCTTCGATTCTGGCGATTTCGAACACTTCCAGCTCGATCCAACCGTACATCATATAGAGCTCGTCGAGCTCTCCACTTTTGCATTTAGGATCTTCTATTTCATTAAACGGATAGGAAGAAAATGAGGGAGAAAGATCGATGATTTTTGGCAATTAAAATTAAAAGGAACGGCTGAATTTTAGAGCTAGGGTTAATTAAAGTTAAGGCTATTTATAGGAAATTCCTATGGCACTATTCATCCATGAAAATTTCGAACTCCAAACGAAGCATGCCGCCTGGCGTTCTATATGTTATACCCCTATTCCAAACACAAGGGAACATATAATGGAAGCCAATTCCATCATATTCAGAAGATAGGTTTTCAAATCAAATTATTTTAATTAAACTCCTTTAATTTATTTCTATGCATTTCAAGCTCGCATGACCAAATGATAATTCTGATTGCTACGAAACTTGAAATCCTATAATAATTCACTATTATGGATCCGATGAAATAGGTTTCGTCGAAATCCGAGACAGTGCTCAAAAAGATTATTTGTACACATTAATTAAAATAAGCTATTTTCCAAAATAAATTTACTCACTTTAAATTCAATTTTAGAAGTTAACAATCTTCATTCATGTTTAAATAAAATTTAAACCAACTATTGAAATCATTTTCATTTACATTAAATTCAAGATTCAATTATTTAAACAATTTCCAATATTAAATTTAAAAAATTAAATTATCCAATAAAATACATTGACAAATCATTAAATTATTATTTCTAACCATTTTTTTCAATAATTATATTAAATTTAGTAATTTAACATAGTTCGAATTTCGTGTCTTCCACTCTATTAAATGCTATGGTTGTGAAAATTTGGACATACGAAGAAAGAGTGTCCTGAGCTGAATAAGAACCAGAAAAGTTTCAAAATGAAATTCGAAAAGGAAAAGAATTCAAAATGAAGCAAACGCGCTTTCCAAATGACTTGGAATGGTTCATCTTCAAATGAAAGTGGTAGCGATAGCGATGGCGACATCAATTCAAACAACCCGGAATTTCAAACACTTCGTATGTAAATATCTAAAATATTCAAATATTTTTATCTAGGATTTAAGGTGAACAAATATGATTTTATAACCTTATTAACCCCATTTTAAATAATAACTGACGATAATAAAACTGTTTATGAAATCTATTTACAAAATAAATAGTTCGTAGAAATATCGATAATGTGACTGAAAATCGTTTTATCGATAAACGAATTTTTAATCACCAAAAGTTGTTCGAACTGTTTTGGAATTTGTATATTAACATATGAACATATATGAACACATTTACAAGTACTACTTTACCAAATTAATTTGGTTAAAAGAGTTTAATTTAAAGTATAAAAGGACACCAAAATCCACGAAAGACTTCTACAAAGCATGGTGTGCGTAAGTGGAGGCATGGTGTGCATGTGCTTGGAAAGAAAGTGGAGGGTGTTTGTGGTCATTTAGCACTTCATTTCCTACACTATAAATAAGTGGGCAAGGATCCTTTCTGTCACGACTCGTTTTTCCGTACCCTTTGAATCGACAATAAACCACACATGTCTAACTCATATTGAACGAAAAGACAGAACGTGAAAGGTAATAAAGAAAAATAGACATAAAAAAAATCTCACACGAATGGAATAATATATAATATCGAATAATATCTTTATAGCGGAAAACTTTTAAATACATATATCAGAATCTAACCTAAATTCAGCTTGGACAGTTATAAACATATGTCCTAACAAATGCTGACAAACATTAAACAAAAACAAACAACAACAATGGATAAAAGAATATGTCCATACGTAGATGAATATCTCCAGCTCTTCTCTGAAAACTTCAACCATCTTCGACTAAACCTGAAACTACTCGGATCTGACCTGAGTATTGAAAATACCCGGACCAGGCTTGATAAACCAGCGTGAGAAAAACTCAATAATAAATGACTGTGTCATATATCAGCCTTTGAATAAAATCCTTTGAAAATAACGAGTATCTCATAAGACCACGTCCACGCATAAACACAAACGGGTTTTTACCTTATGGTAACCAAAACACTTTTATATATCAAAATATTTGATATTATTTCTAATGACATTCTTTGAAAATATTTGAAAATAAACTTATTAATCTTAGCCGAAATTGTTACCCATATAGCATTTCGAGGCTATTCATTACGCCAATACAAACAAAACCACAGGTTCTTATTGGAGAATGGATTTCCATACAAATAACCAGGTGAAGGGACTACCTTCCGGCAGTACATCTCTAGAGGAATGTACCGAGGAAAATTACAAAGGAACCTCTACCAACACAAGACCGACCTATCTCTGTAACTAGATAGTACCGAATATATCATCCCTCGGTCGTTACTGACCTTTAACCGAGCGCGCACTAGCATACAAACCACATTAATTTACATTCCGAATGTTATAGCGAAAAGAAATATATCTAGAAGGGGATGATCATACCCTAATTGGGAATGACCCACTTAGCCTTGCTGCATCTAACCCTATTTCGGTCATTTCCGGTTGATGAGGCTTGAGGCTACTATTACTTTTTCACATAGCACATCTTCTTTCACTTTGAATGCCACATAGCCATTCCACATTCACATGACTGATTTCTACAAACGTATAACTCTTGAGCTCATACATCCCAGGAAAGGGTGTTAAGCTAAGAGAAGGTGTCTTCTCGGCCACCAAACAGATAGACATTTACAAAGATCACTCATGTGATTTAGAATGCAAGGTCAGACACGCATCCATACAATTTCATTCTGGGACCGAACGAAACCGAAGGTACTTTCCTCGACCATTACTAGGCGAGAATTCCTTGTGGTTTTGAGGTTTTTCATAACAAAGAGACCACTGCTATAATGTAGTGAATCAGGAGTTTATCTCCAATTAATCAACAAGTAGTCCCTCGTTATTATTCGTATCAATATCTCCATCTTCAAATATCTTCATTCTTCGAACCCGTAAACTAGTTCGAAGTGGTTTTCGGATAGGAATCACCCAAATCCGACCCCGGTTCCTTCGAAATCCAATTATCGATAAAAAGTGAATATGAGTATATAGGATTTATTTAAGTCTCTTTTCACTTTATATTCATTTCGGATGATTTCGAAATCTCTTTCTTTTGTCTTAGAGTAATTCTAAGTAATTCATTCTTTATCTTTAGATAATGCTAATCTTATTTTATTTTGGAAACTTAATACAATCTTTTTAGAGCATCCGGGCTTTTCTTTCGATCTGTTCCACCACTCACCTATGAAAAGAAAATAGAGGCCAGGTAAGTTTAGGGCATTGGTTGCTCCATCTCTAACCTTAGTTAAACACCTTGTTTTATCTTCCCAGATCTCACAGGCGGGACAAATGTACTAGTCGTTTCCGCATACTTAGTTATCAACTTTATTTTGGAATTGATAATAAATATTCCAAATTATCTTTTAAATGCTTAAATTTCCTTTTAAAATAATTCATAATTGATTCTAGGAAAAATCGTTACGTTTAAATTCATATTCAAAAAGTTATAGAATTCACAGCATAAAAGTGCAGCGGAAAGTGCTATATAAGCTTATTTGATTTAAACAGCTTTTTAATATTTAAAAATTCATAATTTCTAATTCAAATCTCTTCTAAATTATTTAAATAGATTTATCAAATTTATTCCACATTTTTTCATATTTAAAAACGTTCATTTAAACAGATTTCCCGTTATGGTCACTTAACTATAGTGACCCGATTTTTCTAGAAAATTGATTTGGATATATTTCAAAATCTACTAAACGAAACTTTGATTTTCTTTCTTCTTTGAGAAGATATGGGTATAATAGTGCAGAATTTGCTTATCTCGGAGAATTCCGAGGTATGTTCAACTCTATACACTCATTTGAAATTTTAGACGCGAAATCGCGAACTACCGTTGCGCGACGCGCCTAGTTTTAACTTATTTTCCTATACTTAAAATAATCTATTCAAATTGAATTTTATCACTTATAAAATCATTACAAATCATTTTAAATCAATATTTCCACATTTTAAATTATTTAAAATGTATTTTCACTATTTCCATATTATAATATTATTATATTCCTATTATTTTTATATATTAAATTTTAAATTTCAATTTCAATTCAATTTCAGCTCTAACTTCAAATTAAACTCAATTAAAACTTAGATTTCAAATCTAATTTAAATTTAAATTTCAACCTTAATTCAAATTCAATTTCCAAAATCGATTTCAATTTCGATTTCACTATTCATCTCAATTTAAATTTCAATTTAACTATCCTTTTCGAATCCAATTTCACTTCAAATTTCAATTTAACTATCCTTTTCGAATCCAATTTCACTTCAAATTTCAAATTAACTTTTATTTCCACTTTAATTTCAATTCCACTTAAAAAGAAACTTATTTTTCCAATGTATATCATATTACCAAAATTTTGTCTTATTTAACAAAGAGATCACTTAATCAATAATGACAGAGATTTTGATGTCCATATTAACATCACAACCATACAACCAATCACATGACATTAATATATTCCATATGGGTGTAGTACGTGTAATGACCCAAGATTTTAGGAATTTATCCTGAAAAATATAAATGAATTTAAAATAATTTTTAAATAAATTTTAAAGGAGGAATTGATATAGCTGGATAGTGTATCAGTGTGTGTACATGAGTGCACAGGAAATGCACATGAATATAAGCTAAAAACCCTGAACTCCAAGAATACATACATATTGATGTGTATGGAAATATATATATATATATATATATATATATATATGTAGATTAAATTCTTAAAAGTAGAATGCATAAGTAAATGTATATATGAGTGCCACTGAATAATTTGAGTGTACATGTGCATATGTGTGTGTGTCAGTATAGAATGATGTATGAATATATAGGTGGGAATACAAATTATTTCAGAAAGACTTATATACAAATATATATGTGTTAATAAAATACTAGAGATTAAACTAGTGAAATAAAATATACAGACACATTTTAATATAAGCAGAAATGAAAAGAATGGAGATATAAAAAGGAATAATTCTCTTATAGATAAATGAAGGAAGTACATACCATTTACATGAAAGCTAAAAATAGGAAAATAAGATAAAACAGAGAAGCTCTTGGTATAGGCAGAATTAGAAAAGAGTATTTAATAAATAACAAAACCAAGTCACATTTTTAGCATGATTGTAGACAAGGGGGAAAAGTATTTTCTGAAAAGCAAATTTCTGAAAAAAAAGATGTGTAACCACTTTTCTCTTCACCCAAATTAAGCCGGGAAGGGGTAAAACTTTGGGTTTAAAATTCAGATAACATGATTTTCTGGTGGGCAAAAATGGCTTTAGCCAATACCCAAAACCCTAAGAGAGACCCTGTATATATATACATGTATATGCAGCAGCCTCCTCTTCTCCTCAGAAAAGAATTTTGAAAAAAAAAGAAGAAAAACAATACCACAGAAATCATAAGACAAGGGAAAAAAAAGAGAGCTTGAGGATAAGAGCAGGAGTTCATTAGTTAATTAAGGAAACAAAGGAGAGAGCTAGGTGAGAAAAATCACTCAAAAATCTAAGGCAATAAGTCCTAATGTAGGCAGCCAGATAAAAGTATTTTATTCAAAGAATATCTTCATATATGAATGTTTATCTGTGAATTTAAACCTAAGTATGTTTTGATTTTCTTTGGTTGATCACTTGTTTTATTATAACAAAGTTTTATGTGTTGTTAGCATACATGTCTGTTTTATACACTCAGATCTCTGATATGTTAATGTTTAGGGATATAAACAAATACCCAGAAAATAAAATGTTGAGAATAGGCAAGTAGTATTGGTTTTGGCTCAACCCAGAAAGATGAAAATAATGTTGAGCTGCAATATACTCATGTATAAGTGCTGAGGCTTGAAATAGAAAGGAATTAGGGGTGCAATAGGGTTGCCTATTTGCTGATGCTCCTGATTCAATAAAATGCATAGCAAACAAAATTTTGTGATTCAGTGAAACCAGATTATTCTGAGTTTAACTCAAGCACAAATGGTTGCAAAAAGAAAAACTCCCCCAGAAGCCATAAACCAATGTTAGTTGCCTAAACTCCTTTTAAAAATACCAGGATGAAGATATATATATATACAGAACCTTATTTTGTAATCACAAATGGTTGTTGCTTGTTTGCCTCTGTATGGTTATGAATAATAGGAGATGCCATGTCATGGATGTTTTAGCTAATTAAAATGAATCACTGAATGGTTTTGTCATGAAAAAAAATCAAAAGAGTTATTATTAACTTACAACCTGATTAGGAGATTGGGGTCAAGAACACTGCAGGAATGACTTGTGTGCTTGAGTAACATAAGTTGACACATGGCTTGTTTAAGTCCTGAGATCTTTGTGTAATGGAGTGAATTAGTTCATTACAGTGTGTCCATTGATTCATAAATATTGCAGATGAGACCAAGGATAGATAAATATACCAAGGAAATAATACTTGAGCAGATGAGAAAACTAGAGTTTTTCCCAGATTTGAAATATGAGAATTGAATAAGTGAATTAACTCATATTAGTTATTTTCCTGTTTGGTATGAATGATTGTTTGTCTATGATTGAGTTGTATGCTTGAATGTATGTACCATATTCATATGTGTAGTCTATGGAAAGTAAGTTAAAGTGTGCACATGCACAATGACACAGAGCATGCACACAAGTATTTACCTGATTCCAAAGGACAGAACCTTATGTATTTGTACTTAACTTGATTTTAACCTAATTAACAAATTGCTTTTGTGAATTTTCTCATACCAGACATGTGTCTGACCCTAGTGTGCTAATGGCATCTGGGGTGTCTCATTTAAAATGAGGCAGTTTCAAATGCTTTTTCAGGGATTGCAGCAACTAAATAGGAGTAGGAGCAAGGCCTTGAGAAGAAGATATAGCATGCTAAACTTAGTTAGATAAGAGCCTAAATGTTGAAATCTGCATGTATTGACAATTTAAATTGCTACTTGTATTAAGTGTTGAATATTGGATGGATATTTTGTTAGGCATTTTGTTAAGAGATTGATTTGTATCTGGAAACCATGAATTAAGTTAAATATCTGTTATGTTTAAAAAAAAAAAAAAGAATTTTAATCAAATCTTGTAAGTAGACTTAGCAGGAACACCATGTTAAAATTGAATGATTACATCTTATAAATGCACTAGTCAATCATGAATCTTTGGAAAGGATTTAAGTTTTGGAAAATCTGGAGAGTTGATTCTCAGAAAATTTAAATGGTTTTATTTTCTAATATAGCATATGTATGCAAAAGAAATAGGCATAGGTTAAAGGTTTTATATGGCTGCAAGGTTTCTATAGTTAAACTTGTTCCATACAAATGTCTCATGTACTATATTTTTTTTTTAGAAAGGATTTGTAAATAGGGAAGAGTAAGACAGATCCAAATAGTTGCAGATATATATGCACATAAATATGTTTAGTGCAAACATCACCACACCTTTTCCTTTGCACTTGTAATAGGAATCTGAATTCCACTCAGATTTTAACCAAATGCATTTTAAAATGCCAGACAGATCTTATAAGCAGAAATACAAACATGAATAATGATAAACACTTTTATCATCCTCAAAACCCAAGAACCATACTCTTAATTCATATCAATCCTGAAGCCTTCCAGGTTATAGGGATGGGTTTCAAAAATGATTAAGCAAGGATTATTGATTTGTATGATGGAATTTAGGCAAAATAAAATATATATATATATATGTGCAGATAGGTAGATAACAGATTCCAGACTGCACAAAAGAAAAATGAAAAAAAAAAACAAAAATTGTGTTTGAACCAACCAGCATAGTACTCGAACTCGTGATCTCTTGTGTATAAGTTAGGCGCGTTTCCATTACGCCTAGATGTTGCTTGTGTTCACTTAGGATCCACTTCTTTTTAGCTTGATTTTGTCACTATTCAGAACTTAACACAAACATCCATATTTAAAAGCTTGCTTTCTATTGATTATTACTTGATCACTTCTTAGTTAGTATAAACAGACTAATGTGTGAGTTTCCAGTGGATTGTTTGGTCAAAAAAAATTAGCAATCCAACATCCTCTTGTTTTTCCCAGAACTCTGATTCAAACAAGAGAGGCATATACATCCTCACATGTATATGCTTATCTTTGTGAATGTACTAATATATTTATATTGGTTGATTATTGTGGTCCTGGATATATTTTGGTTAATTGGAGAAAGATATTGACCCTGAGAATTATATTTGCAATGGATGATATATATACATATTTATATATCCTCTTTACCTTAAAAAAAAAATTTCCTTATGAAATTAGAGTAGAAATAGGAGGGTCATTTCAGTTGGTATCAGAGCTATGTTATTCAACATAGTAGAAGTAAGGATCAAGTTCTTAGATAGAAATAAAATTAAAAGGAACTAAATATCAAACTAACCAGCTATGTAAATTATTATTAGCAAACTATGGTAGGGAGACCACCCAATCAGGGAGCAGGATCTTCCCATGCACCACCAATGGTCAATCTGCAAGACTTGGTGAGAGCATTTAGGGATGGGGCAGGACAAAGGCAAGAAAATCCCTATGAAGAACTCTCAAAATTGCTTAAGACATATACTCATTTAGGAGGCAAAAGCTTTGAAGGGACAGAGAGTATTATGGAAATTCAAACATGGTTGAGAACATTGGAAAGAATTTTCAATGACATGCAACTTGATGATCAAAGAAAGAGGCAAGTGGCTTCAAGACAGCTAAAAGGAGTAGCTTTAGGCTGGTGGGAAGTAATCATTGCAGGAAGGAATGAGAATGAAATCACTTGGAATCAATTCAAAGAGATGTTGGAAGCAAGGTTTGTACCAGCATCAGCAAAGACTACCTTGCTAGAAGAATTCATTAGACTTAGACAAGGAACCATGACTGTCACAGAATACACTCAAAAGTTTGAGGGGCTTTCCACATATGGAGCAATGCTTGTAGCAGATGAGGCATCTAAAAATGATAGGTACATAAAAGGGCTGAACCCAGGACTTAGCAGAGCCATGTTACCCTATGCAGACAAGACTTTTGATCATGTGATAGACTTAGCCTTGAGGTTGGAACAGCATGACAAGGAAAGGGAGAAGTTCAGAAATTTTAAGAGCATTAATAACAAGAAAGGTAAGGGGAGGTATCACCCTTATGATAAGAAGAAAGAAGAGGCTAGTAACAAAAGCACTGGAGATGTCAAAGCTAAGGAAGACAAGAAGAAAATTGTGTGCCATCAGTGTGGAAAGGAAGGGCATATCAAACCAAGATGTCCAGAATTGAAAGGAGGAGCTTTCAAATGCTATCTATGTGGGAAAGAGGGGCATATGAAGAGGAATTGTCCTGAGTATAAACAGCAAGGCAAATTGGCAAATTTGGAAGGAAAAGGCAAAGCCACAGTGGAAAGTAACACTGTAAACCATAGCCAAGTGGAAGGTACATTACTTATTTGTACCATACCCATAACAGTAGTGTATGATACTGGGGCAACTCACTCTTTAATTTCTTATGAACTGGTTAGAATGCTAAAACTGAATTGCATATTGGTTGAAACCCCATTGCATATACAAAGTCCATTGGGGAGTTCTAGTGTTTTAAATATGATTTGTGTGGATGTGGAATTAAACATAGGAGGAAATATTTTTATTTCCAATTTATATGTTTTGAATTACCCAAATATAGGTGTTATATTGGGGGTAGACTGGTTAAAGCAATTTAAAGCCATAATTAATTTAGACTCATCCACCATATCATTGCAAAATTCTAGAGGCCAGAGAATCACAGTTTTATGTGAGGTAGCTAAGGAAGGAAAACTATATCATTTAGTTGACTCAGAGAAAGATTTTAGTGAACTAACCATTGAAGAAATTCCCATAGTCAATGAATATTTGGATGTGTTTGGTGAGGTCAAGGGTATTCCACACCATAGACCAGTAGAATTCCAGATCAATCTAGTTCCAGGAGCAAGCCCAGTGATCAAAAAGCCAACTAGAATGGGGCCAAATGAACTAAAAGAATTAAAGAAACAGTTAGAAGAATTGGAAGAAAAGGGTTTCATAAGACCAAGTAATTCTTGCTGGGGAGCACCAGTGGTATTTGTTAAGAAGCAAGATGGCTCCTTAAGACTCTGCATAGATTATAGAGAATTAAACAAAGTAACTATTAAAAATAAATACCCATTGCCAAGAATAGATGATCTTTTTGATCAATTAGCAGAGGCAAAAGTATTTTCTAGACTAGACTTAGCATCTGGTTTTCATCAAATGAAGGTGGAAGAATCAAGCATCAAATACACTGCCTTTAACACTAGGTATGGGTTGTATGAATTTTTGGTTATGCCATTTGGCTTGACCAATGCACCATCTTATTTTGTAGATTTAATGAACAGAACCTTTAGAGATTGTTTAGACAAGTTTGTGCTTATTTTTGTAGATGACATTTTGATTTATTCCAAGACAGTGGAAGAACATAAGCATCATTTGCACCTGGTTTTGTCTAGATTAAGGGAAAAAGATTTAAAGGCAAAATTTTCAAAATGTGTGTTTTGGAAAGAGGAAGTACATTTTCTTGGCCATGTTATATCTGCCAAAGGAATTTCTATGAACCCCAATAAAGTAGTGGCTATTCAAGCATGGAAGAGGCCAAGCACTGTGAGTGAAGTGAGGTCATTTATGGGGATGGCAGGGTATTATAGAAGGTTTATAAAAGATTTTTCAAAAATTTCTACACCACTCACTAACCTAACCAGGAAGAACCAAGCTTTTGTTTGGTCAGAAAAATGTGAAAAGTCTTTTGAACAGTTGAAGGAGGCATTGGTGAATGCTCCAATTCTAAAGGTACCACATGGAAATGAAGAGTTAGTGGTATACACTGATGCTAGTGGATTTGGCTTGGGTGCAGTGTTGATGCAACAAGGCCAAGTCATTGCATATGCATCCAGACAACTTAAACCCCATGAAGTAAGGTATGCCACACATGATCTCGAATTAGCAGCTGTGATATATGCTTTAAAACTTTGGAGACATTATTTGTTAGGCACTAAGTTTGAACTTTACACTGACCACAAGTCTCTAAAATATTTGTTTTCACAAAAAGATTTGAACATGAGGCAACATAGGTGGGTGGAGTTCTTAGCTGCCTATGACTTTGACATACTTTATACACCAGGGAAAGCAAACAAAGTTGCAGATGCTCTAAGTAGACAGCATGCTAAATTGGCTATGATGATGATAGCAGAATTTAAAGATTTGTCTTTGCTAACTGAGTTAGAGATTGAGGAGAATGGTTGTGTGCAGATGCATGGTGCACAAGAAGATAAAGGGAAGTTAAGCTTAATGACACTTCAACCAGATTTAATTCTGAAGGTAGGAAAAATGCAAGAACAAGATGCTCACTTATTAGAGAAGAGAATGCTCCTCTCAAGAGGGGAGGAAGTATTGAATTACCACATTGATAAAGATGGTTATGTGAGATACCAGAATAGGATGTGTGTACCAGAGGACATAGAATTGAAGAGGGAGATATTGAATGAATATCACAGGAGTAAATACTCCATACACCCAGGTAACACAAAAATGTATCAAAATTTGAAAAGAGACTTCTGGTGGAAGGGGATGAAATCTGATATAGCCAAGTACATTGCCAAATGTATGACTTGCCAACAAGTCAAGGCTGAAACTCAAAGACCATCAGGGTTGATGCAACCTCTTAGTGTACCACAGTGGAAGTGGGAAGACATATCTATGGACTTCATAGATGGACTGCCTAGATCTAAGAGAGGTAATACAAGCATATGGGTGATAGTTGATAGGCTAACCAAGGTAGCACACTTCATCCCAGTCAAGTCAGAAAGAACTGCACCAAAACTAGCTCAAACTTTTATAAAAGAAGTGGTAAGGTTACATGGCATTCCCAAAACCATTGTGAGTGATAGGGATACTATCTTCACTTCAAAATTCTGGAGAAGCTTTCAAGAAGCAATGGGAAGTGAACTATGTTTAAGTACTGCCTACCATCCTCAATCAGATGGGCAGACTGAGGTGGTAAACAAGGTTTTGGAGGACATGTTGAGGGCATGTATACTGGATTTTGGGGGCAACTGGGAAGATTATCTTCATCTAGTTGAATTTACATACAACAACAGCTACCAAAGCACCATAGGAATGGCTCCATTTGAAGCCTTATATGGTAAACCCTGCTTGTCACCTGTTTGCTGGGTAGAAGCAGGAGAAAGGTCTATTTTAGGACCTGAGTACATACAAGAAACCAAGGAGAAAATTGAGTTGATAAGAAGAAGAATGACAGCAGCTCAAGATAGGCAAAAGAAATTTGCAGACATGAGAAGGAGGCAGGTAGAATATGAAGTGGGAAATTTTGTTTTCATCAAAATCTCACCCATGAAAAATGTGTTGAGGTTTGGAAAACAAGGCAAATTAACCCCAAGATATATTGGACCATACAAAATTCTGGAGAGAATTGGTCCCTTGGCATATAAATTGGAATTACCAAAAAACATGCAAGGCATACATGATGTTTTTCATGTATCACAATTGAGAAGGTGGGTCCATGACAAGGCAGAAATTCTTGAAACCCCAACCCAAGTGCAGATAAATCCTAATTTGATTTATGAAAAGGATCCAGTGGGAATTTTGGCAAAAGATGTGAAGAAGTTGAGGAATAAATCTCTGAAACTTGTGAAGATACAGTGGAGTCTTGATCCTAGTGATTGCACATGGGAATTAGAAGACAAGGTTAGGATGAATTATCCTAAGCTATTTTCAGATTAAGGTAATTCTGATCTTTGATTGTTTTCTTTATTTTGGATAAATATATTTTTAGTTAGTATAGAACTAAGAATCTATTTAGTAGAGAATATACTTGTTCTCTGAATTAAGTTTAAAATTTATTTTAAGCTTAGGAAAATTGTGGGACACAATTTCTAAAAGGAGGGGTGTATGTAATGACCCAAGATTTTAGGAATTTATCCTGAAAAATATAAATGAATTTAAAATAATTTTTAAATAAATTTTAAAGGAGGAATTGATATAGTTGGATAGTGTATCAGTGTGTGTACATGAGTGCACAGGAAATGCACATGAATATAAGCTAAAAACCCTGAACTCCAAGAATACATACATATTGATGTGTATGGAAATATATATATATATATGTAGATTAAATTCTTAAAAGTAGAATGCATAAGTAAATGTATATATGAGTGCCACTGAATAATTTGAGTGTACATGTGCATATGTGTGTGTGTCAGTATAGAATGATGTATGAATATATAGGTGGGAATACAAATTATTTCAGAAAGACTTATATACAAATATATATGTGTTAATAAAATACTAGAGATTAAACTAGTGAAATAAAATATACAGACACATTTTAATATAAGCAGAAATGAAAAGAATGGAGATATAAAAAGGAATAATTCTCTTATAGATAAATGAAGGAAGTACATACCATTTACATGAAAGCTAAAAATAGGAAAATAAGATAAAACAGAGAAGCTCTTGGTATAGGCAGAATTAGAAAAGAGTATTTAATAAATAACAAAACCAAGTCACATTTTTAGCATGATTGTAGACAAGGGGGAAAAGTATTTTCTGAAAAGCAAATTTCTGAAAAAAAAGATGTGTAACCACTTTTCTCTTCACCCAAATTAAGCCGGGAAGGGGTAAAACTTTGGGTTTAAAATTCAGATAACATGATTTTCTGGTGGGCAAAAATGGCTTTAGCCAATACCCAAAACCCTAAGAGAGACCCTGTATATATATACATGTATATGCAGCAGCCTCCTCTTCTCCTCAGAAAAGAATTTTGAAAAAAAAAAAGAAGAAAAACAATACCACAGAAATCATAAGACAAGGGAAAAAAAAGAGAGCTTGAGGATAAGAGCAGGAGTTCATCAGTTAATTAAGGAAACAAAGGAGAGAGCTAGGTGAGAAAACTCACTCAAAAATCTAAGGCAATAAGTCCTAATGTAGGCAGCCAGATAAAAGTATTTTATTCAAAGAATATCTTCATATATGAATGTTTATCTGTGAATTTAAACCTAAGTATGTTTTGATTTTCTTTGGTTGATCACTTGTTTTATTATAACAAAGTTTTATGTGTTGTTAGCATACATGTCTGTTTTATACACTCAGATCTCTGATATGTTAATGTTTAGGGATATAAACAAATACCCAGAAAATAAAATGTTGAGAATAGGCAAGTAGTATTGGTTTTGGCTCAACCCAGAAAGATGAAAATAATGTTGAGCTGCAATATACTCATGTATAAGTGCTGAGGCTTGAAATAGAAAGGAATTAGGGGTGCAATAGGGTTGCCTATGTGCTGATGCTCCTGATTCAATAAAATGCATAGCAAACAAAATTTTGTGATTCAGTGAAACCAGATTATTCTGAGTTTAACTCAAGCACAAATGGTTGCAAAAAGAAAAACTCCCCCAGAAGCCATAAACCAATGTTAGTTGCCTAAACTCCTTTTAAAAATACCAGGATGAAGATATATATATATACAGAACCTTATTTTGTAATCACAAATGGTTGTTGCTTGTTTGCCTCTGTATGGTTATGAATAATAGGAGATGCCATGTCATGGATGTTTTAGCTAATTAAAATGAATCACTGAATGGTTTTGTCATGAAAAAAAATCAAAAGAGTTATTATTAACTTACAACCTGATTAGGAGATTGGGGTCAAGAACACTGCAGGAATGACTTGTGTGCTTGAGTAACATAAGTTGACACATGGCTTGTTTAAGTCCTGAGATCTTTGTGTAATGGAGTGAATTAGTTCATTACAGTGTGTCCATTGATTCATAAATATTGCAGATGAGACCAAGGATAGATAAATATACCAAGGAAATAATACTTGAGCAGATGAGAAAACTAGAGTTTTTCCCAGATTTGAAATATGAGAATTGAATAAGTGAATTAACTCATATTAGTTATTTTCCTGTTTGGTATGAATGATTGTTTGTCTATGATTGAGTTGTATGCTTGAATGTATGTACCATATTCATATGTGTAGTCTATGGAAAGTAAGTTAAAGTGTGCACATGCACAATGACACAGAGCATGCACACAAGTATTTACCTGATTCCAAAGGACAGAACCTTATGTATTTGTACTTAACTTGATTTTAACCTAATTAACAAATTGCTTTTGTGAATTTTCTCATACCAGACATGTGTCTGACCCTAGTGTGCTAATGGCATCTGGGGTGTCTCATTTAAAATGAGGCAGTTTCAAATGCTTTTTCAGGGATTGCAGCAACTAAATAGGAGTAGGAGCAAGGCCTTGAGAAGAAGATATAGCATGCTAAACTTAGTTAGATAAGAGCCTAAATGTTGAAATCTGCATGTATTGACAATTTAAATTGCTACTTGTATTAAGTGTTGAATATTGGATGGATATTTTGTTAGGCATTTTGTTAAGAGATTGATTTGTATCTGGAAACCATGAATTAAGTTAAATATCTGTTATGTTTAAAAAAAAAAAAGAATTTTAATCAAATCTTGTAAGTAGACTTAGCAGGAACACCATGTTAAAATTGAATGATTACATCTTATAAATGCACTAGTCAATCATGAATCTTTGGAAAGGATTTAAGTTTTGGAAAATCTGGAGAGTTGATTCTCAGAAAATTTAAATGGTTTTATTTTCTAATATAGCATATGTATGCAAAAGAAATAGGCATAGGTTAAAGGTTTTATATGGCTGCAAGGTTTCTATAGTTAAACTTGTTCCATACAAATGTCTCATGTACTATATTTTTTTTTTAGAAAGGATTTGTAAATAGGGAAGAGTAAGACAGATCCAAATAGTTGCAGATATATATGCACATAAATATGTTTAGTGCAAACATCACCACACCTTTTCCTTTGCACTTGTAATAGGAATCTGAATTCCACTCAGATTTTAACCAAATGCATTTTAAAATGCCAGACAGATCTTATAAGCAGAAATACAAACATGAATAATGATAAACACTTTTATCATCCTCAAAACCCAAGAACCATACTCTTAATTCATATCAATCCTGAAGCCTTCCAGGTTATAGGGATGGGTTTCAAAAATGATTGAGCAAGGATTATTGATTTGTATGATGGAATTTAGGCAAAATAAAATATATATATATATGTGCAGATAGGTAGATAACAGATTCCAGACTGCACAAAAGAAAAATGAAAAAAAAAACAAAAATTGTGTTTGAACCAACCAGCATAGTACTCGAACTCGTGATCTCTTGTGTATAAGTTAGGCGCGTTTCCATTACGCCTAGATGTTGCTTGTGTTCACTTAGGATCCACTTCTTTTTAGCTTGATTTTGTCACTATTCAGAACTTAACACAAACATCCATATTTAAAAGCTTGCTTTCTATTGATTATTACTTGATCACTTCTTAGTTAGTATAAACAGACTAATGTGTGAGTTTCCAGTGGATTGTTTGGTCAAAAAAAATTAGCAATCCAACATCCTCTTGTTTTTCCCAGAACTCTGATTCAAACAAGAGAGGCATATACATCCTCACATGTATATGCTTATCTTTGTGAATGTACTAATATATTTATATTGGTTGATTATTGTGGTCCTGGATATATTTTGGTTAATTGGAGAAAGATATTGACCCTGAGAATTATATTTGCAATGGATGATATATATACATATTTATATATCCTCTTTACCTTAAAAAAAAAAATTCCTTATGAAATTAGAGTGGAAATAGGAGGGTCATTTCAGTACGATAAATGTCATAACATTATAATGGATTATCCAACATTCAAACAATTATTCAAACATACATATCATCATTAAATAGTGATTATCTATCATAGCAAACCAACTCAAAAACCAATATAGATTATATAGCGGTGAGAATTTTCTCACCTTCATATCCACTCCGTCAATCTTTTATCTGAACTAGCGTGCTCCTTCTCGATCGTCTCGAATTCTCGCCTTAATTTATTTTCCTTTCAAACCACTTTCGTTTTCCTCTCTATCTCTTTCTCTCCTTTTCTTTTCTTCTCTTTTTTTATACTAGGCCGTGGGTATTTGGAGGGTATAGCCTCGGTTATGGGTGTGTGTGGCTTTGGGTAGGCGGGTTGGTGGGGTATGCTATGTTTTGAGGTGGGCAGGTGGTTTTGGTGGCGGGTATGGGAGAGTGCGTGGGTATTGGGCTCGGGTGTGGGGCCTTGGGTGTGTGTGTGGTGGTGTAGATGCTCGGGTAGGTGGTTGTGTGGGTGGGTGTGTGTTGTTGGAGGGGTGCGTGTGTTATAGGAGGGGGGTAAAGGTGGGTAGGGGGGTGTGGTTAAGGCATGGATAAGAGGAGTTTAAGATGGTAGAAGGTGAATGGCTTGGAGGTAGAAGGAAAATGGAGGCAGAGAAGGAGTTTAGGAATTTTTTAGAATGAAATGTAGTGAAAAAAGAAGAGATTTTGGCTTGTATTTATAAGTGGAGAATTAAGTGGCAAATGACATTACTACCCTCTTCATATTTACATTTAAATATACATTTTTTCTTTTACATGAAAGGAGAGATTGGATGGGCATTAAATGTGATGCTAAGAAGAGAAATGATTACTTATTATTATTAAATTTAAATACACAAAAGGAGGAAAGACTTTCATTGATTAAATATGCATTTATGGCTTTTAGGAAATGTATAAGCTTAATAATAAGAGGTGTCACCATTTCTATGCTTACTAATATTTTAAACATATAACTTAGCTCATTTCCTATGCATATATATAGCATCTCATAAATGAGATATGATATAAAAGAAATGATGTGGTTTATTAAAGAAAAATAAAATGAAATTAGTCAAATCATACCTTTTTATATTTATATATTTATGTAAACTTTCCTAATATAAATATTTTATCTTTTAGTGCTAAATGTAATGTGTTTTAAAGTTTGTAAAGTTGTTATTATATATGCTATAAAGTGAACACATTTATTCAACGTTGTGACAACTTATTACGATTGAAAACTGTGTTTTTGTTGACTAATTTTACAGTCAAAATTTGACGTTTTTGTTAAACTAACTATTAAAGTAAACCAAACTTAAAAATGAACTTTTTACTTCTTTTAAATAAATTAAAACATGTCTATTCATATTTTAAAACTATATTTAAATAATATCAAAATCTCTAATTTTACAGTGTATGTAAAACTGACAAAATGCAACAAATTTCGGTTATTTTGTAAAACGATTATTAATAAACTTTTAAATCTTTTAACATACTTTTATTTATCTTTATTAGATGTTTTTAATAAGATTTAACTTTTTAAATAAATATTTAAACCTATTTATTTAAGCATTTATTTATTTTTAACAAAACTTAACTTTTGTTGATTTATACTAAAATCCAAATTTATACTTTTTTATTATTAACTATAAGAATAAATAATATCTCTATTATTATTTACTATATATAACATATTTATTTAAGTTTTAAATTCTTTTAAATTTAAAATAAACAAAATCTCTCATTTTCGAAGTAGTGAAATTACGGGTTGTTACACTTTCATTAACACAATCATTTATTTTGAAACTATGCTCTTCTTTTCCATGTCTTCATCCTCTCTTTCTCCTCACTAACTTTCTTTAACTCATATTAAATCAACTCTAATCACTACCAAACTTCTTATATCATCTAGGAAACATGCTTTAGCTTCTAAAAAGTTGAAGATGGATAGAGAAAAGAGTGGAAATGCTCCAGGCCGTGAGCAATATTGGGGTAGGTGGAGGCTTATGCTTGTGATTTTGAAAGCAAAGGTTGTTGCTTTGAGCTTGGGCGATGGTAGGAAGTGTTGACTTGATTCTAGTAGCTGGTGATGTTTGTTAACTTGGTTTTGAGGTGAGTTAGCTCACCATTCATGAAGTTTATGTTGTGTTATAATGTTTGTTGTGCAAAAATATAGATGTTGAATGAAAACCAATGCAAGTTATAACTTTTGGACCCCTCTTGCTTTTGAAAGCAAATGAAAATATATGTATTATAATCTCTCTTATAAACCCTCTAAAACTTGTAATATGGCCATGACTTGATGTTTACATGCTTGGTTATGTTGTTTGTGAAGTTGAAGTGTGTATGTGAATGCTGAAGCGAGAAAAGTCGCTATGAATGCACTTTTGCCTTGTCGCTAATAAAATTGTTATACTTTATGCTCTATTTTTTCTTACCTCTTCCAAGATAAAGATCATATACTATTAGCATATGCTTTTCTTATCACATTTGTAGACCGCTATTTTGTTAATTTTGTATTTTATTATTTAGATATAAAATGTTACTGCTATTTGTTTAGTACTTTTGATGTGCCATCCTTCAATATTTTGTAATGAACAATTGTCATGAAAGCTAATTGCCATTAATTTCTATGTATTGAGATGAAGTATATTCAAGTTAAGGAGATGCAAATAGTCCCAGGTACATAGCTTACGTATATTATTTAGTACGAACAGATTGTCGACTTTTTGTGCATTTCTTTTTTTGGTCCATATAACATTTTATATGTTATGGAAGACACTGGTTAGTAGAATATGATTTAAATTAGTTTAGTGGATTTAGGCAATTACTGTATGCTTTGTTTTGAATCTTTTTATCGAAGAATGATTATTGTTCATTTAATCTTGAATTTAAGGTAGGTTACATGATTTACATTTCTGCCATCATTCGAATTCAATCAAACTTTTATAAATATGAAGTTGCATTGGTGTTTATATACTTCAAAAGGATAGTTGTAGTTTGGTAGAGTTATATAGGTACTTGCATTCTTGCACATTAGTTTAAAGTTTGGTAATATTTAGTCAAATTTGTCAACTCCTTAAAGTTTTCATAATTTTACTTGAACGGTACGTTTAAATTAGTATGGTTCGTTTTTGAATTTCCATTATTGTGAATGAGAAATTACCTTTCAACAATACACATGCATGCACCATTCTTTGTTAGCACTTCAATAAAGATGTTTATATTGTTAGTTCTTGAGATGATGGTTTTGATGAAAACAACCTTAGGACTTGTTATAAAATATAAATACTAATATCTTTGTCTAGATATATGTATATGCAGGATATATATATGCAGGTACTGAGAATGAAGACTGTACAGTATATAGATTCAAGACTGACGAATTCAAGATTGTAGAAATCAAGACTGAAAGCTCATGAGTATCAAGATTATTAAGAGTTCAAGGTATCAAGATAAGTAATAGAGTCTAGATTTATGTTAAAACTTCATAATAACATTAAAATCTTTATTCAGATTTTAATTGTGGAATGGAATCCATCTTCTCACTTTAATAGTGGGATGGAACCCACGACCTCTTTAGTGGGATGGAACTCATAACCTTCTCTAGTGGAATGGAATTCGCGAAATTTTCAAAATGACTTATTTTTAGATTTTTTCAAAACTATCTTTTTAAAAAGACATCTCTCTCTTGGTTTAAATATTTTAGCCTTAATTCAAAAACTATTTTTAATCATATTAATTTCAAAATCATTTCTTGTTTTTAAACTATCTCCTAGTTTTAATGTTTTAGCTTTAATCTCAAAATATTTATATATTTAGTTTTTATTACTTTTATATTTCGAAAGATCACTTTCCAAAGGTTTTTACAATCATAAAGTATATTCAAAATAGTTTACAAAGTTCTAAGGTTGTTTCAACAAACTTAGAAAGAAAATCTCTTTTAAAACAAAAATCAATTTTCAAAAAATACTAGAGGATATTGACATGCCTATACACCCCACGTCGACATGGTAGTCGTAGATTTTAAAATTCAAATTTTTAAAAGAAGTGTATATTCATCATAACCTTTCACGAATGGACATGACCGTTATTTTCCTATATATACCAGTAGTTTTCAGCGAATTTTGACTTAAGATTTCTTTGATTTCTCTCCTCTTTCTCTTCCATCCTTATTTTCAAACATTCTTAACAAAACTCTGCCGAAAACCTAAGTGAATCAAACTCGATTGTCTCTAGTTTGATTCTCTACCACTCTCTCTCCAAGATCTTAGTGCTATTTAGAGTTATAGGATCATCTATAATCAAAGATCGAAAGATCGAAATGTATCGAGTCTCTCTCTATTAAAGTGTGATTGGTAATGGTGTGATTGTGACCCATAAATCAATTGGGTGTGATTGTAGCCCGTAAATCAATTATGTGATCTCATAGCCTGGCTAAATCAAGAGAGTTTGCCCTGGACTCAGAGACAGGAGGGTGTATCTCATGGCATTGAAATCGAGGTTGTAATATCGATATTATATTTGAAAAGGATCTGCACAAGAAATTGTATAGGACTGGATGTAGGGTAACGCTGAACCAGTATAAAATTCTGGTGTGTTCTTTCCTTTATTGCTTTTATTTACTATTTGCATCTGTGTCTCGTTCTGTGATTGCCTCTGTGTTTGTGAATTGCATATGTTTCGGTTTAATTTAAAAAGATTTCAAAAAGATTGATAAAATTAATTAAACACTATTCACCCCCCCTTTAGTGTTAATTCTGCTTTAAGATCCGTAATCCGCATTTCCTACATTTGGTACTGGAGCTAGGTTTTCAAAGTTATCATAATCTGAATTTTGAAAAAGTTTAAAATGGAATTTTTTGGAGATTCTTTTAACACTATTTCAAAACTGTCCAAATCATCATTGTATAATAAGTCTGCATATTATAATTATAGGAAATAAAGTTATCTACCGAATTGGTGTGTTGTGCAGAAATAGATGTGTTATATGGCTTTTAAAGAATCAACACTCAATGGACAAATGGTGCAAATCAAGAAAAACAAATGGATACTTGATAGTGGATGTTCAAGACACAGGACTGGTAATCCGGAGATACTGAATGACATAATTTATGAAGAAGAAGGACTGGTCAACTTTGGAGACAATTCAAAAGGATATGTGATTGGCATCGACAATGTCGGTAACTCTAAAACTCCTACTATTTCTGATGTTCTGTTAGTTAGGAATCTAAAACACAACTTACTTAGCATAAGTCAACTATGTGAAAAGGGCTACAAAATTAGAAGATAATAAATCAAATATTATCTTTGAAGGAATTAGGAAGAAAAATATTTATATTCTCAGTATGAAAATCTCAAATGATAACTTATGTCTTTTGGCTAATATAAGTGACCCTTGGATTTGGCATAAAAGATTTGTGCATTTGAATTTCAAACTCTTATCTAGACTTTCAAAACTTGACCTAGTAGGAGGTCTTCCTAAAATGGATTTTAAAGTAGATGGTATATGTGATGCTTGTCAGTTAGGAAAACTTAGGAAGAGTTCATTCAAATTGAAGGATATGATTTCAACTTCAAAACCTCTTCAGTTACTTTATTTAGATATGTTTGGTCCATCTCAAGTTCATTCAGTAAATCACAGTAAATATGTTTTTGTAATTGTAGATGATTATTCTAGATTTACATGGACAATTTTTCTGAAACATAAAAGTGAAGCTTTTGATTTATTTAAAACTTTGCAAAAAGAATTCAAAATCAACTTTCTTTAAAAATCTAAACTATTCGTAGTGATCATGGTGGAGAATTTGAAAATGAAAATTTTGAGAATTTCTATAATAAAAAAGGAATAACTCATCATTTTTCTTTTTCAAGAACTCCACAACAAAACGGAGTGGTAGAGCGTAAAAATAGCACGATTCAAGAGTTTACAAGAACTATGCTTTCAAATAGTAAATTACCAAGAAATTTTTGGGCTGAAGCAGTCGCTACAGCTTGTTACATTTTGAATAAGATTTTAATTAGACCTCTAACCAATAAAACACCATATGAACTTCTTTTCAATAAGAAACCAAAGGTATCTTATTTTAAAGTTTTTGGAAGTAAATGCTTTATTCTAAATACAAAGGACAATTTGGATAAATTTGATCCTAAATCCGACATAGGAATCATTATCACATATTCTAATAGAAGTCAAGCATATAGAGTTTTCAATTTAAAAACTAACACCATTGAAGAAAAAATGCATGTATCATTTGATAAAAATTTCAAAGATTTTATTTAAATAAATGATGAAGATGATTTTGTTACTTTAAATAATGAATCAAATTGTGAAACTATTCCTAATAAAAGGATCAGGCTTTTAAAAGATCATCCTATAGAAATTATACTAGTAAATATTGAATATGTTGTTAGAACTAGAAATCAACTAAACAAGATGAGTAATGTAATATATCAATTATTGAACCCAAAAATCCAAAGGAAGTATCATCTGATGATTCATGGATTCTTGCTATGTAAGAAGAACTGAATCAATTCACCAGAAATGATGTATGGGAACTTGTTCCTAGACCCGAGGACAAAACTATAATAAGAACTAAATGGGTTTATAAAAATAAAATGAATGAACAAGGTGAGGTCGTTAGAAATAAAGCTCGGTTAGTCGCGTAAGGTTATTGCCAAGAAGAAGGAATAGACTTTGATGAAACCTTTGCACCCGTAGCAAGATTAGAAGCCATTAGAATTCTACTTGCTTTCGCAAACCACAACAATTTCAAATTATTTCAAATGGATGTCATAGTGCCTTTTTAAATGGTTTTGTTAAAGAGGATGTTTATGTTGAACAACCTCCACTTTTTGAAGAAGAAAAGTTTCCAAATCATGTTTACAAATTAAATAAAGCTTTATATGGTCTGAAACAAGCTCTTAGAGCCTGGTATGACAGACTAAGATCTTACCTATTACAATCGAATTTTGAAATTGGTAGAGTAGATAATACTCTATTTATTAAAAGAAACAAAAATGATATCCAATTAGTATAGGTTTATGTAGATGATATCATTTTTGGATCAACAAACAATGAAATGAATAAAGAGTTTTTTTTAATAATCATCAAAAGAGTTTGAGATGAGTCATATGGATGAACTTACTTTCTTTCTAGGTGCAAATAAAACAATTAGATAGTGGTATTTTCATTAGTCAAGAAAAGTATGCCAGGGATCTAGTTAGTAAGTTTGGTATGACCACTGCGAGTGGAAAACCCACTCCTATAACAACCAATGAAGCCTTGAATAAAGAGGACATGTCAGAAGATGTTGATAAAAAACTATACTGTGGAATGATTGGATCGCTACTTTATATAACTATGAGTAGGCCTGATATCATGCATAGTGTCTATCTCTGTGCAAGATACCAATCTCAACCCAAAGAAACCCATTTAAAAGCTGTTAAATGTATCCTAAGATATGTTAAACACACTTTAGAGTATGGCCTATTTTACTCTAAAAATGATTCATTTGATTTAATCTCATATTGTGATGCTGACTATGCTGGTTGTAAACTAGACCAAAAAAGTACAAGTGGAACTTGTCACTTTTTAGGACATTCTCTGGTTTCCTGGTTTAGTAAAAAGCAAAATATTGTCTCTCTATCAACAATTGAAGCAGAATATATCTTTGTTGCTTTGGCTTGTTCTCAAGTTATCTATATGCAACAAACCCTAAAAGATTTTGGATTAAATATTTCAAAATCACCAATTTATTGTGACAATACAAGTGCAATAAATTTATCCAAAAATCCTACTCATCATGCCAAAACCAAACATATTGATATCACACTTCATTTTCTTAGAGATAATATAAGTAAAGAGATTATTTCTCTTGAATTTATCAACATTGAGAATCAAATAGCTGATACTCTGACCAAACTCTTGAATCAATCAACCTTTACTAAATTAGGAAGAGAACTAGGTATTTGTTCTATAACTGAGATATAGAATATAGATATAGTAACATATATATTTAAATAAAAAGAGAAAAACAAAATTGTCAAAATTTTCAAAGGGATGTCGACATGCCCCTACCCCCCATGTCGACATACAACGGCCAGATTTGAAATTTTGATTTTCCCTCTAAAATCAGTTTGGTGGTTATATAACCACAATATTTTGAATTCATCTGATTTCTTACTTCATTTTCTCTATAATAAACTTCTAAAAATACAAAGTAATGACCTCCTCTTCTAAATAAAACCAAAATGCAACCATTTCCTTCACTTCTCCTAATTCTGGTCCATTCCAACGTACTACATTGGCTCGAGTAATGAAGATCGAGGAAATTATGAAGGATTCTCTGCAAATGCTGACTAAATTAAAAGTCATGCAAATGAGGATGGCAAAGGAACAAGAGAGACAAGGAACGATTCCTAGAAATTTGCAAAAATTTCTAATGGATTATTATGCAGACCCTATTGTGATTGAAGATGATTCCTCTAACATACATATTCATAATCCATTTGAGAACGACGAAGAAGAAGAAGAAGAGGATGAAGTGCAAATGGACGAGAACAATAATGTTGTTTGCATTGGAGAAGTTTGTTTTGAAAAAATGGTAATTTGGTCGAACAACATGGAAACTTTTATCTCCATTACCCTTATTGTTCGATTCACAAGTCACCAATTGTCAAGGACTCTCGTTAGATTGTTGATATATTAATGTTTTTATATTTTGTGTACTTGTATATATTTGTGTCTATGTTTTATATATATGTGTAATGTAACATCATATATAATAAAATTGGATTTTTGTTTCGCATATTATACTTCGTTATTAGCATTTAGTTCCATAGTATTAGTTTAAGGGGGAGTTATGTAGTTTATGCTTAGTTTTTGTTGAAGACAAAGGGGGAGAATTATAAAATAGGATAGTTAGGCTGTTATTTAGGCTTAGATTAAGGGGGAATTAGTAGATTAAGGGGGAGTTGTTGGAATAAGGGGGAGTTAGAGTAGAATCAGAGTTTGGTTGAGTATATTTATGAACATAGGTTGTCATCATCAAAAAGAGGGAGATTGTTAGTTCCTGAGATGACGGTTTTGATGACAACAACCTTAGGATTTGTTATAAAATATAAATACTAATACCTTTGTCTGGATATATATATATATATATATATATATATATATATGCAGGTACTGAGAATGAAGACAGCACAGTAGAGATTCAAGACTGATGAATTCAAGATTGTAGAAATCAAGACTGAAGACTCATGAGTATCAATATTATCAAGAGTTCAAGATATCAAGATAAGTAATATAGTCTATATTTTATTTACCATTGCTTTTTTTGCAGTGGCATCCATTCATCTTCAAACCATCGTAACCCATTGTTAATGGCTACAAACTCAAGAGTAGCAACTCCTAGTTGAATCCCATCATCTCTATATATAACAAGGTGGTTTCACTCTAAAATTACATTTTCTGATTACTGAATCTTCAATACCTAATTCTCTGATTTCTATCAGCAATTATTATGAATCCCTAGCATTCATTATGTGCATTCTGTTCCATATCATTCGATTCACTTTATAATTTTAAAACCTGCCCATTCATATCCTTGGTCGTTGAAGATTATTAACTATACTGAGGAATATAATTGGATATTTAATAATGAATATTTTAATGATAACTATAAGTAAAAGGTTTTGTGTTTTTTGGTGACAAATGTCTACGTAACAATTGTCTTAAACCCTTAAATGTAATTAAATCTTTATAACCAAGTTTTAAAAATAATGGTTAAGTGTGAAATGAGTTTGGGTTTGTTGTGAACAAGGTTTTATTAGCATTTGTTTTTAACCTCTTTGATTATATTTTAAAAGTTATTAATTAAATAAATGAAGTTTTAATAAACAAGAAGTTTAATTAATTAATGAGTTTAATTAATAAAGATGAGTTTTATTAGAAGTTTAACTAAAAATGGTTTTTAACTAAAGGAAGAAGTTTGATAAATAGAAGATGTTTTAATTAAATAAAGAAATTTTAATTAAAAATGAAGTTTTTAATTAAAGAATGAAGTTTTAATTAAGTGATGGAATTAAATATAATGAAGAATTTTTATTGGATAAATTAGTTTTACTAATAAAAGAGGTTTTAATTAATGAAAGTTTAATCTAATAAAAAGGGGATTAAAAGTCGTTCATGTGACCTGATTGTGCTTTGTCTGTGTTAATCGTGCTTTGTAAGATTACTTGTATATGGAAAACATTTAGTCGTGTCTTAGCACTTAAAGCCAACGAAGTAGACTTGATTCTATATGTGAGAGTCAAGGTTGATGTTTGAGTAAGCACGGAGTGATGTGCTCTGACTTACGGACTTCCAACTTGATCAAGGGATGGTGGAAGTTGAAATGGTTTGAAACGTGATAAGTATACATGATTTGGTTTCCATATGTGATCGTTTCATTGCTGTTTAACATGACAAAATTAACTTAAGAAGTATCAAAAAGCATCACGGCTTCATACGCTTTGATAACCTTTAGGGAGGAACATTGGTATGAAATGTCTATAGGTTTCACGTACTTTTTAAAGAACCGGAATTGAGTTAACTAGAAATTCATGGATTCAATCTTGAAAAGGCCGGGATCGGTAAGTGTTTTACTTACTAAAAACCACTTCAAGGCCGAGACACATGTTCAATCTCTTAGAAGTGGATCTATTCGTGATGTTGGAATCCTTGTGAGGTTCGTGATCTGTTCGAGATGTGGGAATCCATGTGAGGTTCGTAATCTATTCGAGTGATGATGGCTCGTGTGTTGTGATGCTGAACGTAACTTTACCATCGGTATATGACTAAAGACAGAGTTGGATGCACGATCCTAGGGTTTAACTGACCTATGGACAGTACACTAACTTCATTTCTAGAGTATGCTTATCGATATTTTGCATATGGGGAGTTTTTGATACTTGATCCACATTGTTCACAAGAGTGTTCGGATGGTGGGCCTGTTTGTGTTTATCTTGTGGTATATTTTATTTAGAGTTATACGATGCTCAGAAGATATTTTCTAATCCTTGTCATATGAGATTAGCCGACAGATTAAAAGGAGGTCTCCATGGAAAATCCAATATGAGTACACCCCTTAGTGATTATGATTGTATACCTATTCAATATTTTGTGTCGTGAGATGTAAGTGGCACAGCTATTTTCTTATTTATATTCCTCACCCTAGACATTATCTATTATATCACCTTATGTACTTATTAGATATTGGTTCTTTTGAGGAGATAACTGTTATGGCATTCCATGCAGTCTTAAAAGTACTGTTATATGTTGGCTACATATTTCTTGAGTTTCTAACAGCAGACTTAGGTCCGATCCATGGTTTTATTGTTCCCTTATTTCCATGGGTACTCTTTCGAGTAGTCTGAGAAAGGCAGGTTTTCGATGATATTCATTGAAATCTTGGAGAGAGTAGGATGTTTTATTTACCATAGTATTTATTTCTACTGCATTACTTTTTGTGTATATATCAGCAATTATAAGAGCAGGCTGTTATAATTGTCCAGGTTGATGATAGTACTCTGATTAGTAACTTTGATATGCTATGTATATTAGAGTTGCTATGTATATTGTTTTTGATATTATATGTTATCATTTCACAGTGAGAGTCTAATGTTTTTGTTCTCCTCTTTCATTTTCTTTTACTTTTTCTTTTACCTTAACATTCTATCTTTTTTGACACTTGGGTGCTTGGCACGTGAATATCGTGGATGTATTAGTGTCGACATTCGAGGGTCGAAAATCCATTAGTTACAGCAATGGAGAGCAAGAAAATGTATGTTTTATGGCCACCAAAGTTGAGGTACTCCGACATAATAAGGAAAAAGGGATTCTTGATAGTGGATGCTCTAAGCACATGACTGGAAACGCAAAGATGCTAATGAGTATATCATACATGGACGGTAGAAGAATACCTTTGAAGATAACTCACAAGGATGTTATTGGGGAAGAAAACGTATCTTCTATCAGTATATGTAATGAATTGTCTTTTCGACCCCTAAATGTTGACATTGATACATCCACGGTATTCACGTGTCGAGCACCCAAGTGCTGGAAAGGTGAAAGTTAGGGCAAAATAAAAGGAAAAGGAAATAGAATAAGAAGAAGAAACACAATCTTATAATCTCACAATGGAAAGATAATATATAATATCAAAAGAACAATACAAAGGGGTTACTCTGATATAGAAATTTCGGAGTTACAATACCTAAGTGCTATCATCAGCTTAGACAGTTATAACAATCTGTCCTCACAAATGCTTATATGTATAATATAGTAATGCAGTAGAAATAGGAATACTACGGTAGATGAAACATCCAGCTCATCCTCTCAAGCTCTAATGAACTTCACCGAAAAACCTGCCTTTCTCAGACTATTCGAAAAAGCACACAAGGATTTAGGGAAAACAAAAACCAAGCGTCAGATGTAAGTATGGTATAGAAACTCAAGAAATATATAGCTAGCGTATAACAGTACTTTTGAGACCACATGGAATGTCATAATAGTTATCCCCTCGAAAGAACCCTTATATAATAAGTACATAAGATGATATAATAGATAATGTCTAGGGTATAGAATATAAATATTATAACATAGCTGGAATGGTTACATTGGTTACATTCAACAACTTATTAGAGGTACAATCAAATCCAATAAGGAACGTTCACATATTGGATTTTTCATGGAGATCTCTTCGAGGAAACCAAATCCGAACTCCATGCATAAAGATCAGAAGTTACCTTCTGAGTGTCGTATATCTCTAGATAAAAAATACCATAAGGAAAACAAAAAGGCCCGCTCCCGAACATAAACATAAATCACGTGGTACCAAATACCATCAACTCCCATCGATAAGCACACTTTATATCTGGAGTTGAAAATATCCTGTCGTGGGTTTGAAAAACCCCAGATTGCGCAGTCTACTATGTCTTTAGCCGCTTCCGATGTCGAGGTCACATTCGACAACTTTTACATGAGTCATCATCACCCGAAAAGAACATGAATCCCAAATTGGATCCTCACATCTCGAACAAATATCAAAACCACACATGGACTCCAGCATCTCAATAGATTATGGAGTCACACATGGATTCCCACATCCTGAACAGATTAGATAGGCATCTCAATAGATATTGGAGTCACATATGGATTCCCGGCATCTTAAAAAGATCTCGAATCTCCATATAGATTCCTGCATCTCAAACAGATCCACTTCGAAGAGATAGAACACATATCTCAGCCTTGAAGTTGTTTTCGGTAAGTATAACACTTATTGATCCCAGTCTTTCCAAGACTGAATTGAGAAACATAGTCATTCAATGATAATGAGAGCGATTGCATATGGAAACCGAGTCTTGTATACTTATCACGTTTTCGATATTTTCATCTTGCACTATCCCTCGATCAAGAGTGAAGCCAGTAGGTTAAAGCTTTATTGCTCATATCCCTACATGAACATTATTCTTAATTCCCACAGATAGACAAGCCTACTTCATCGGCTTTTAGTTCTAAGTATACAAATAAATGTTTTTAATAAACGAGTAAACATACAAAGCACGATTCAGTCATACAAAGAATGATCAAGTCACATAAGTGACTTCTAATTCCCTTTTTGTTTAATTAATATTAATTAATTAAAACCCTTTTTATTAGTAAAACTTCTTTTATCCAATAAAACATCATTTATGAATTTCTACTATTCATTGTAAATTTTTCAATACTTCAAAAAGTATTCACATTCTTATCACAACGGTATAAGTATATTCACAAATCATTAACAAGATTTATTACTTCAAACCTTTTCATTTTCTATAATTTAAAAAGTATTCATATACTTCGCTCAAATGGTATAAGTATATTCACAAATCATTAACAAGATTTCTTTCTTTAAACATATACTCTTTCTACACTTCAAAATGTATTCATATACTTATCTCAAATGGTATAAGTATGTTATAAATCAGTAACAATATTTCTTTCGTTAGACCTTTACTCTTTCTACCTTTTCCTAGAAGATTCCATACTTATAATTTCCTTCAAGGTACTTTTACAAATCTATTTAAAAGGTCTAAGACTACTGTTACTTAACCATTATCGCTGTAACTCAAAACCATTTCACTTGTGCTTATCTTTAAAACATTCTTTTTAAAAATCTTTTTACGTTCATAAGTATAATAAAAAAGGGTTAAAGACAAATGTACTTAGCACATTGTCATAACAAATCCAAAACAATTCATACTTCTATTTTCTTTCAAACATCCTTTTTAAAGATCCGGTTTTTAATAATAAGTTAATTTCGATAGTCGACTGAACAATTATCTAGTTAAAATAGTTGCTTATATAAATCAATGTTTGTATACTTAACTCGTTTCCAACGTTTCCGACATTCTTGACATAACTATACTCATTCAAGAGGGGAAAATGTAGGTTAAAACTCTATAGCTCGGTCCTTACTTGACATCAATCTTTAACTTTCAGAAATAGATATGCCTACTTCGTCGGCTTTTTTAACGTTAAGCAAAGTTAGTTACCTTTTAAACAAGTAATTAAACAACAAGATTAACACATTTTCAAAATTTCAACTTATAGTGTTCCTCATTCAAGAGTGAAGCCAGGTAAGTTAGAGCACTGGTTGCATTAAAGCCTTGCTTAGACAATTCATTTTTGAATCTCACAAATAGATAAGTTTACTCGTCGGCTTTTAGTGTTAGCCCAGTCAATCACCTTTGTCAAAACTTATGTATATATATAATAATAATACTAGAGATACTTGTAAATAGGTTTTAAATATTTATGTAAAATTTTACTTGAAAATAACAAATTTAGAAATTTGATTAAAAACATGTTTTACATTTTGCAGCATTTTACTTTCAAAATCCGTAAATAATCATTGAAAGTATATTTAAAATTCTATTCTTTTTTCATACTGAAATTGTGACGCCCCATCTCTATACTCACGCTAGCCAAGGACACTACGGGGTAATGCCGTCAACTAGCGCGAAGAATAAGGCTGTTGAGGAGCGACCATCTGTGTAGTTGCTTGGTGCGAGTACCGATTTGTCAGATAATATAACTTACATTTCATTTCAAGAGGAAATCCAACATATCAAATACAAACTCAAAGCTACCACACAGTGGCTATGAGGACTTCAGAAACAAATATAGAAATAAACATAACACAAATCAGTCATAGATATTCATATCACAAAGGCGGAAACAGATATGAATATAACGCAAAGAAGTGTACATCAAAGTAGTGGTCAAACTAGATCCACTACATCACAAAAGCATAGATACAAGTGCTAGATAAAAGAATAAGTATACATCAAGGAGTCTCTATCTCAAATGTATACTATCAAAAACTACTATGCTAAAGTAGTTAGCCAAAAGTCAGGTGAAGAACCCTGATAAGAAGTCAAGCAGGAGCACCTGAAATACCTCGGTCTGACCCGAGTATTATTTTAAGAAGAAAATAATAAACGGATCAGTCTAGCTATAAATATCAGATAAAATGAGATAGGATAAGAGATATCACAAAAACGTATGATAATAAAAATGCCATTCTGTGACTAGTATACATAAGGTAACAAACAAAATCATACAATATCTCAAATAGTTTCAAACACCAAAAAGAATGTCATATTCTTTAAATTATTCACCAAAACACAAATATTGAAAAAACATATCAATGCCAATCATCAAAATTGGTGAAACACAATTCTAGAAATCAACAACTAGAAATCCAGAAATCACAAAAAAAGGGAAGGCCTATCACAAACGGGAGCATGAAAACTCACCAACACGTGTATCACAAATGAGACACTATCCCATGAACCGAACATTGACGTACCTAAAAAGATACGCCCCATGCACAGTCGAACATCGACGCACCTGAAAAGATACGCCCCATGTATAATCTAACATCGATGAACCTAAAAAGATACGCCCCATGTATAGTCGGACATCGATGCACCTAAAAAGATACACCCCATGCCTAGTCGAACATCGACACACCTCAAAAGATACGCCCCATGCACCGACTTATCGAGCCGAATGCTCCACGAACGGTCCAAAGACCATGGGTTGCTAGCCCATGAAAATGAGACTAAGCTCAACAGAACGGGGTATAGTCCCCCACTCGGACAAAGAGACATCGCACATCGCTAGTCTAAATCATAAAATGATCACCATTGATCAATAAGAAGTGTCAATTACACTAAGCTAGTAAATAGATGAGTTTAGCTTCATGTCCCATAACCACTGACTTAACTTAAATATTTATGAATAGATTGTAGATTTGCACTCGAAAATTGTCACAAGAGTTCAATCGAACAAGTCTAAGAATTAACCGACAAAGTAAACGCAAGCGTTTCATACCACTTGTTTTGCTAAGTCGTTTAATTGGATTTCTCGCACGAATGAGGTAAAGGTTTGTATATATACTAATAGATTGGAAACGATTTTAAAAGAGAGCTTTATATTTAAAATAGTGTCAAAATCGTTTTGACGAAAGGGTTTGAGTATTTACTACTAGTATAGAAACCTTTGTATTTAGAAGTGACAAATCATAAAAATGATTGTAGAAACAATCAATCACCAAAATCCACATTCGACGACGTGAATTAAAACCATAAAAATCGATACTAAATCCATCAAAATGGATATTCCCAAAAATCCCGAAAAAGAAGTCATCAGAGTCGATAAATGATAACAACAATTCGGATCATCAAAAATCGATTAAAAATCGAAAACCCGCATGAAACTGCCTAAAATAGGCAAAAAAGCAAATTTCACAGATTCAGTCGACTGAACCAGAAGGTCAGTCGACTAATACAAGGCCAGAAACTCTCGAGTCCCTGGTTCAATCGACTGACCTTCTGGTTCAGTCGACTGATACAGTCCAGGTAACATTCGTTTCCCAGTATCAGTCGACTGAACCAGAAGGTCAGTCGACTGATACAGGGCCAGAGAATTTTCTAGTCCTTGGTTCAGTCAACTGACCTCCTAGTTCAGTCGACTGAACCTGCTTCTACAGCATTATCAGCCTAGCCCCCAAGTGGGGCAAAATCCTAACCGGAGGCGAACGGACGAGCAACTGAGACTAAGGATTTATGCCAAGCGACAACCCAGCCTTGTATGGCTCTTCGAAACACCCCAAAAACGTGTTCAAACATCAAAGATAGGATTTTTAAAGTTTTGACCTCAAAACACCAAAAATTGGAATATTCATCAAACCAATTCAATCCAAAATCAAATGAACAAGGAATAGATGTTAGGAATTACTACCAAACAAGATTCAAAGATCTAGACATAGATGTGAGTTCAAAAACTCACATTTTAAACCCAAAAACAACCAATGAGAAGTTCTAAATCAAAGGAAAGGCCAATTCCTCTTTAATCTTAACTCAAGAAGCTCCAATCTAAGCTAATAAGCAAATATTTCCTAAGTTAGGGTTTAGGAATTTCCGAAATTGAAGAGAGATAGAGATGGAGAAGATGAAGAGGATGCTTGCCTATGCTTCTCTTTGATTTTGGAGCTAAAGCTTGAATTCCTAATAGAAACTAAGGCTTAGGAATTTTGATTTCTTTTCTCTTCCCCCATTTTTACTTTAGCTTGAGTGTTAGGAAATGTTATGAAGGAATGAAGAGGAGTGGAGTGGGAGTTAGGGTATTAGATGGGTTAGGTGTTAGGTTATTGGGCTGAAACCCAAACCCAAAGCCCTAAATGAAAATATCAAAATTTCATTCAACTCCAAACATATCGATGTTTATACTCAAAAAAGTTGTAAACGTCATTTTGGACTCAATGGAAGTGGTCTCGAGTCCCAATTTGACTGTTTACAAAATGTAGCTTTTTCGGACTTTAATCCGATTAACGATGCTATATTTAAATATACAGTCATAAAATATGCAAGTTGTTACAGAAATACATTTTATAAGAACTTCCACAAAAAGTTTTATAAACAAAAGAATTTAGAAAACTTTTAAATCGTGAAAAAAGAAGTCAAAACGTCGCATATTAAACAATTAAAACAATAAGCGACTTACTACAGCACTAGTAAATGCTATTAAAAGTCCTTGTTATAACAACATTGAAAAGCACAATCTTTTCAACTAGTTTTAACCGCTTAAACAAATGATTTTAGACTTGAAATTTTTGTAGTATGTATTACCTTTAGGGTGCTTAAAAACCATGGAAAGGAATTCCTAAGAATATCTTCCCATTTATTTATAAAAAATTCTAGAAAACAAAGGATTCAAAAGTGCACTTATAACGACTATTCTCGCTTCAAACACTTTTAAACTTACTTCAATTTAACACACAAGTTAAACAACCATTGAAACAATGACCCAAGGCCATGCCACATGTTTAAGAGGGTAATACAAGTTATGTTACATAATATAAAGTTGTCATTTGCTTTCAAAAGCAATAGGGGTCCAAAGTTTATAACTTTACTTAGTCAATGTCACTTTAACTTTATAGTTCAAACACAACATATGTATACACAATATATAATTAAGAGATAGTGAGATAACTCACTTAGATCCATTCTAAACCCAAGCAGAAAGCCACAAGAACCAAAGAACCACCTTCTTCAATCAACACAAGCCTAAAGATCCAACCTTTAGCACTTCCAAACCAAAGCAACAACCTGCCCTTCCTCATTCCATGCTCACGACCCTCCATAGATCCCCCTCTTCCTCTCGCCTTCTCCCACTACTTACTTGCTACGCATGCTTCAGTCTTGGGCCTAAAGCCAAAGTTTAGAAGAGTTTTGAGAAGATTTGGTTAACTTTTGAAAAAGTCAGAGAGTAATAAGTAGATTGGTTCTTAAGCACTTCCACCATTTTCAATCCTCCTACTTCATCTCAAGCTTAGGAATTTTGTGATTATTTCCTAAGGGTATGCCTCTCTTTATATAGGATCTTACAAGAGGTCAAAACCACCTCTTACATTCTATAAAAGATTACAAAGGAGCCTCCTTTACACATGTTGACTTTACACCTTTCTTATTTTGCTTAAAAATTAAGTATTACCATAAAAGGTCATTTCCTAAACATCTTCCCTTACATCATGCATAGCATCATCCATAAAGTTTATTTCCATAAATGACAAAATATTTTTATTTCATTTTCTTTAATTCCAAAGTAAATAAGTGTATGTAAAAAAATCTGAATAACTTCTAGCAGTTAAAAAGTCATTTATCGATAAAACGATTTTCAGTCACATTATCGATATTTTTTCAAAGTATTTATTATTGTAAACATTTTTCCAAAATAAGTTTACCATCATTAGTTATGACTTATAAGGGGGTTAAAAATCTTATTAATTAATAACATTTAATCCAAGATTCAAATATTTAAATAATTCAGATATTTAAATACGAAGTGTCCGAAATTCCGGGTTGTTACATTCTCTCCCACTCGGAATATTTCATCCTCGAAATTCCAACATGAGCAACAAAAGAACAATCACGTAGCAATACTTAATAGTATTAAAAATCACTTAGCAAACAAAACTCATGGTTTTCTCAAGTTCAGAATCCTCTCATCGCATAAGGATGATAAACAACATACTAAGCGTACCTTACGCTCAATAGCCTCAGGTAATTACTTAGTAGCCAATTCATGCTACCTCATAACAAATCAAAAATTCTTCACTTAAACTCTCCATAAGCCAACAAAACATAGTATCCATATACTAAAACTTTTACAATGCACATGGACCATCCATACGCAATATCAATTCTGATCACTTGCTCGGTCACATAATTTTACTTCCCAACTATTATAGATCACTTGAACCCTCTAGTGTGGACTCCGATCAAATACCTTAATTAGAACCTCTGTTCTCCTTAGATAGCCATATACTATGATAGAAACTTCAGGATCATATCAAGAATCCATATCAAGTGTTCACCGTTAAGAATTTAGTAAAAAATCCTTGTTCTGACCGGTGTCAACCATTTTGAAACCATATACTCGAATACCGAATCAAGAACAGTCTTGCAAGAAAAACGATCTACGTACAACTTACTTATTTATCCTATTAGGTTCTTAACTATACCAATACCTTTTATCACATTCATTATATAGTATATTTCGTTCAATACTAAAATCATTTATGAACCATTTTATAAAGCATAACTTTAAGTTTATAAACAATTATAACTTAAGTTCATACTTATATAATACTCCATGATATCCTAAGAGTATATACAAAACATCAGGTTTTTTTTACATAACAAGCACGTTTAACCAATTCAAAACTTATTTTAACTTTCTACTTTCTCAATTCAAGTGTTATATAAATTTTACTGTTATATTTTCACAAAGCACTTAGTTTCAAGTTCTATATGATTCAGACATTTTTTATTATCACAAATTATCGAAAATCTCGTTTCATTTTAACAAATGAAAACTAACAAACAATGTATCATAACATTATGCACATACCATATAATCCTAATGCATATGATACATGTGTCCATAAGTTACTTAACAAATTTCAATAATTTGTTGAACACGCTTTACCCAAAAAGGGAGAACAAGAAAAGTTCCAACATTTATTCTGGGTTATGCCAATACCACTCGGGCACCCTACATATTAAACTTTTACAAAATGTTTTGTGACGACCCGCCGTTCTCGAACCTCGAAAATCGACACAAAATACTCAACATTATAATATGCCGACGATTAAATGTCGAAAAAGACAGATTGCAGAAGAATAAGAAAGTAAATAGAAGAAGAAAGAACTAAAACAAATCAGAACCTCACAATCGCAGCAGACAAAATATAATATATAGAACAGATCTTTACACAAAATGAAAACTATATATGTTTATATACAATACATCATCGTCAGAGTATGTCATAATACAATCATCAATATCCAGTCAATCAGTCAATACAACAATCACAGCAGCGGAATAATACAAGTACGAGAAATACGTCTCGAACTCCAGCTCCTCTCCTGAGCTCCATAGCATCCTATCTTGTAAATATACTCGGTCTGACCTGAGCATTATAATGAAATAACACCCGAGTCAGTCTGGAATACCAGCGCATCATAAATACACCCAATTGATTATTAAAGTTTGAAAAATCCTTTGAAAATCAAAAGCATCTCGTAAGACCACGCCACAAATAAACATGTCGGGTTTTTACCTTACGATAGCTAAAACACTTTTTATAAAAAAATCCTCTGATATTATAATAGTGTCTATTTACAAATACTTATAAAATAGCCGAAATTGTTACATCTATTAAATTCCGGAATACTAGCCACAACGTGGGTAATACAAACAAAACTCGTACAAGGCACGTAGGGAGAATGGATTTCCAATGAATGACTAGGCACTGGGGTACCACCTGTCACAGTACGTGGCCTAGATCACAGTACCGAGGAGTACGCCCGCTCCCCTGCAACACAAGGCCGGAATCACCTATGGGCAATTCCGAATATAATCACCCCATGGTTGGGATCAGCAACCGCACCACTAAGCCGAAATAAAAGGGACATCTAGACAGGGATGACCATACTCTCCAGTGGGCGCTACCCACGAAGCCTTGCTGCATAACCCCTGATTTTCAGTCATTCCCGGTTGATGAGGCTTGAGGCTAAGCATTACCTTTATAGCACATATCCCTTAGAATGCCCATCGCCCACCTGACGATGTTTTCGCAAGCATTCGTCCATACAAGTCCGTCCCGGGTCCGAACGGAACCGAAGGCACTACTCCTACTACATCCATTTTGGAAATATCCTCAGGATTAGTAGCGACTAGCCCTTGCATTTCACAGCTCCATCTTCGACTCCTAACACGTTACACGAAACGTACAAACCGGATCGAAGTGGTATTCGAGTCTCCAGACCTAGAATCCCGGTATACGGAAACCCGATCCCGGTCTCTTCGAAACGATCAGCGCTTTGGCCAATATTGACAGTCGGTCATTTAACTATCAATTCACATTCACAAACATCCATAAGCATCCATCACAACAATAAATAATATCACACATTATTTATTCTTTCCCTTTAATATCTTTAAAGGATATATTTTCACATTTCAAAACTCATTTTGGTTCAATTCCCAAAAATTTCTCCTTAACACGGTAAATCCCATTACCCCTTTTATTCCCGTTGGAAATAACCAAGTATAAAACATTTTGCATTTAAAAACAGTTGAAATACTTTATACTGGAATAATTTTAAAATATGTAAATTACTTCTATCTATTTACTCAAAATATAAATTTAGAATAGGTGAAGGAAACTATTTTTAAGATATAAACTTTGATTTAAAATAAGGGTTTTTGTTTAACTAGATTCAAAATAGAGTTGTAAAAAGAATAATACTAATCTCAATAACATAAGTCAAAACCATCCTTTAAATAAATCCATTTGTAAAAAGAATTACTAATATATCCTGAAATCATTACGATTTCTAAATTATTAATTTGTTACTTTAAAAATAACAACTCCTTAAAAATACTCTTTAAACACTTTAAACTTAACTTTTAATTAAATAGAATCTTTAAAAACACTAACTTGGTTTTTCCCAGGGAAACACCTTCCCATTCAAACATCCCAAAGAACCCATCTAATAAATCCAGCCGATTTATTTCAATTCAATTCAATTTATGTTTAATAACATAAAATTTCCAATTCCATACTTATCTAAAACTTCATCCGAAGTTCGCACTCAATTTCCCATACCCGGAAATTCATTTTTAAAATATAGTTTAAAACATTTTTAAGTAAAATAAATTTGGAGAATTCTTCCATGAAAACCATATTTCCAATTTACTTAAATAAAATTCCAATAGAGAAAACAGCCTTTCAACATATTCCGTTAACACTTAAAATTGTAAATTTAGTTCGGAAGCTTCATTTTAACGTATTTTACTTTTCCGGATATCACTATTCATCATTAAAATAAACCACTATTATTTTACTCAATTTATAACTTCATAGAATTCATTTCCAGAAAATTTATATTTCACTTTTATCGATTTTATAAACTCCCCGTTATATTTAAAAATCCCAATTTGCTAAATTTACATTTTCCATCCAAACCAGATTTCAAATTTTCTTCTTTGAAATTCTTATTTTTAACAATTCATTTATTTCGTAAAAACCCAATTTTATCCATTTTTAATTAAATTCTGGAATTGTAATTTATACAACAATTATCACAATACAGTTAAATTTCAGATTTATCAATCACATCAATATAACAGGTATCACTATCAAATATAAAATAATTACTACATTGTGAGGAATCTAGTTGGATCCCTCCAACCTGTTTTTCCCTGCATCCACAGATATTAGCACATCACAATATAAATATCAATCCAGACTGATAATAACAATTATATTCAGCCATCCACATAGATATTTAAATATTAACTATTTAAAATGCCTAGCATCCAGATGTGAGTGAGAAAACTCACCTTAAGTTCCGGCGAGCGTTCGAAATTTAAATTAACCGAACGACGTTCAATTTAACCCAAATTTCTACTTGTCCGGAATAACTCCGGATCTGCGCCATCATGTAGTATTCTTCCCTGCGATTCCATCGCTTCCAGTTTTGTTCGAATCTGATATCATATGAACTCGATATGATTTTACAAAGTTTGAATAACGATTTAAAAACAATTCCTTTATTTATTTTACCACTCACGAAATCGGTCCACTCTTCTTCTTCCCGCTCTAACTCGCGACCCACCCAGTTAAACCGAACCCACTCACGCACCCTAGGGCTCGCCACCGCCTTGCCTACGATCGGTTTGAACGCGATCGGAATCCCCCGTTTCGAAGCTTCTCGCGACCCCTACCTTCGTCCGTGACCTGCCCAAACTCGGTCACCCATAGGTGACGCGGCATCCCTTTGAAGGCGCAGCACATGCGGCCCCCCTGTCCCCTCTACGCTCCGCCAAAACCCATCACCACCGTTGGATTGGTAATACTCGATGAGATCTTCGATTCTCCAGTTGGGAGTTTTGCGAATTAAAGCCTGGATTGATCGATAATTGGAGATGAAATAAGAAGGGTTTCGGCCATTGATTGATATTAGTGGCGGCCGGTTCATTTTTGAAGCTAGGGTTTAGAGAAAATGCTTATATATATTATTTAATATTATTTTATTAATAAAATTTCTCAATTTAACTGTTAATGCAAACGACCTCCAATTCTCACGCTCCGACAGGCTATCCTAGGGTTTTTCCGCGTTCCGGACACAATGGAACAAGTGTCGTAAGCTAATTTGATCATATGCGCGAGATACTGAATAAAACGATCAATTTAAAATTGAATCGGTTAAATCGATTTCGATGCGTTTCGAGCTGCCACGGTCAAACGACGACTCCGATTGCTACGAAAATTGAAATCCGATAATAACTATCTATTACGGATCCAATGGAACTTGTTTCGTCGAATTCCAAGACTGTGCCCCGGAAGGCTATTTTAACTCGTCTATTAAATCGAGCGATTTTCAAAATTGACGGAAACGTTTAAAATTTCACTTTTAAAATTTTATTACCTAACAATAAATCACATAAAATTTATAAACACATTAAAAATCATTCTGGCTCATTCCAGACTAAAATCTAATTAAATTGCATTTTAATAATATTAAATTCATTTTTAAATTAATGTAAAATTCCAAATAATAACTTGTCGACTTTTAAATTCATCTAAAAATCCAACATTATTGTTTATAACCAATTGAACTTAAAAATACATGTAAACACCATTTTTATAATCATTTATCCCAAATTCACCTTTTATCCCAATTTCGAATATTTAATTATTATTCTATTTCAATTGAATTATCTGATTAAAAATTATAACTTATTTTATTGATTGAACCCAAATCCATCCCTTTCAAAATCAATTAAGGATCCACATTAAACATTTAAAATGAATTAAATGTTCAAATTCAATGGCTTAAAAATACGGGATGTTACATGTTAACGTTAAAATGTGAACGCCAACACCCGGTGTGTATAGTAAGATCGTGAAAGCACCACCCGTGTAACGGGAACAGAAATCAAGCAGGAAAATAGCAGAAATGCAGTAAAAGACAGCAATTTATAGTGGTTCGGCTTGAGATTTAGCCTACGTCCACTTTGAATCTCTTTATTATTGAATCTGGTTACAAATTGATACAAATCTCCTATGAAAACAGTACAACTCGATCACAAGAAACAATCTTGACTACTAGCTCAATCTTCGGCGATGAAACTCGATGAATCCATGTCGGATGTTAGGAATTTCTCTCGAAGGTTGTTGTAGTGTCTTGAATGCTTGAAGGATCCTTGTTTGCTGAATGATTGGAGAGTTTGACAGAGTAACGGCGCTTTAGAAATGAATTGCCAAAAGTCCCCTTCATGTTGGAAGTGGTGGGGTATTTATAGGAGCTGATCTGGACTCAGGAAATTTCTCTAAGTATTTAAGTCGTAGCCGACTTATGGTAGATCGGTGACGAGTTAAGGAACAGGGTTAGGTCGGAGGCGAGTTAAGGAATGGTTGTTGCCGACCCATCCTGTGGCTGTCTTTGACAAGTATTAAGTCGTTGCCGACTTATCAGACCTTAACTCGTAAGACCTTAACTTGCAGCCTTTAAATCGTAAACCCATTAAGTCGTAACCCGTTAGGTTGGAACCTTCTTAAGTCGGAGCCTTTCATAACTCGGAATCTTCCTTAGGTCGTAGCTCTCGAGTCACAGATTACCTTAAGTCGGCAGGCTCCTAACTCGGCACACCTCTTAAGTCGGCATCTCTACTCAGTAGTTAGATCGGCAACTGTTGGGTCAGATCTTTCCTTAGGTCGTAGCCTGTTAAGTCGGAGATCTTGTTAACTCGGAGCTTTCCTTAAGTCGGTTATGCCTTTAGATTGTTAGGTCGTCTTCTTTCTTAGGTCGGCAAGCACCTTAACTCGGCATACCTTATTAAGTCGTCAAACACCTTAACTCGGCTCCTGCTAGGTCGTGAGTCAAAAAGGGGTTAACATTTGCCCCTCGAAGTATATGCCTAAGCCATAGGTCGTATGCTTCGATTCTCTTAACTCCTTGGTTAGGTCGGTAACGACTTAACAAATGCCTTAGGTCGTACACCGTGCAAGTCGACTCGCCTTCCAGCATATAAATAGTTGCATCCTTCTTCCTCTTCCTCATCTGTTCCTTTTCTCGAATCAGCCATTGACGCCCTTTTAGAGCTTTCAGAGATAAACTCCAACCATCCAATCGCCGATCATCTTCTTGTTATATCTCGTAAGTCGATCTGGTCATCGTTCACCCATGCTCACTGTCGAATCGATAACTCCCCGGTTTTTGACTTCCATTTACGTTTAAATGCTGCGATTCATTATGCATAACTCTTTGATTGTCTGGTAATCGCCATCGACCGTGTTGTAGTTGTAATAGGGCAGTAATATATCTGATTCGCAGCAGGTTTGATTCGATTTGAATTGGCTCTTTGGGTGGTCCAATGGTGTGATGGAATGAGGATCGTCATTGACTGTGAGGCTATTGGGTTAACGGGTGAAGAGTTAGGGAGGAAAATTGGTGGAAGGAGGTGAAATTTATGGTGGAGGAGAAGTAGCTTGAGACGACTCAAAACATTCATGCGACCTAGCTATCTCAACAGCCCAGTTTTTCTTGCGACCTAACTATTCGCCGACATAAGCCTTAGGTCGTGGCCGAGCTAGGACTTAGAAATTCATGCCGTTCTGACTTGAGACCTTTCGCACGCAGCCCAACTTAACTTATCACACAGCTTCTTGTATTAGGTCGTGACCGACCTAGAACTTGGAATAATTTCAACAACTTATTTTTCACACCAAGGCTTTAGGTCGCAGCCGAGTTAATACTTAAGCTTTCGGCCACTCAACAGATGATTTTTGAACTGTGCCTGGACTTCGAACTGTTGAACTATGAACTGTGTTGCATGCATTTCACATATTGCTTCAATTTTGCAAATTAACAATCCTGCTTAATACAACATTCACAGAATACTGGGACGAATATACTATCACCGACTGCCCACATCGAGTGACAGATTAGTTGATAACGAGAAAGTTAAATTAAATGAATATAAAAGAGATGCTGTACAATAACCAATTCAAGTGAAGTATTAAAACAAAATCATAATAGTCTAGTGAAACTGACTTGTCTGTATTAACACTGCACTTGATCATTGACAAGTTCTGAAATTCTGTAATCGATTGACTGTCAACTAATTTAATTTCAGTTATGCTTGTCTTTTATTTTCATTAGTTTTTTGCACAACACTTCACACTTTTAGGGAACGTGCACCTTCACATTTGAACATTCAGCTGATTGTGTAGAATGTCTTCTCCACAAGAAGGAACAGAGCAAGCTGAAGATGTATTTCCAGTTGCTATCCCGCTGAACGATCCTTCAGAGAGGACTCCTACTACTTTGAGCCATAAAGCCTTTCGTCAACTATGCATCCAGTTTGGCATTGCTAAGGCTGACGCTTTGCTTCCCGAAATAAATGATACTGCAGACAGACCGCCCCGTGGCTTTGTCGCAGTTAACCGCCAAATGTGCTTGAGCGGAGCTATTCCCCCCTTCAATGACTGCATTCGAGAACTTCTTCTCCAACTATCTATTTCCCCTTTTCAGTTACATCCCAATGGCTACGCCATCTTGTTGGGACTATGCGTGCTTTTTAGGAGAACACTGGGCCGCTTCCCTACCTTCGGAGAAATTCGCTATCTTTGTACTTTTGCCAAAAATAAAGATCATCCCTCCATCATAGTTGTAAGGAGTGCGAGAAATCGTAAGTTGATCACCGGTCTTCCTGAAAGTGTTCACAGTTTCCTGAGCCCGTTCTTCTATGTTCGCTGCCCTCCTGGGTTTTATGCTATTTGGAGAATGGGGAGTAAGATCACTTGCATTTGTTTCTTATGTTCTTTCAAACTTACCGAAGTTCGGATTATCAAGCGCTAACTTCGCTCTTTTTTCCTTTTCAGCACTTCCTCCTCCTTCTAAAAATCTCAGTCACAAAGTGACTTTCGAGAGGCTTATGGCGGTGCCTGTAGAGGAGAGGAGTATCCAATTTCTATTAGATGATGAGCTTTTGCACCAATTTGGGCTTCTGCACCCTTCCAGGTCGACTCGAACTCATGAAATTCCTAGCTCTGATGCAGAAACATCGGCTGCTTCGGGTTCTCAAGCAGAGGCGTCAAATGCCCCAGTTTCTGCGGAAGAAGCTGCATCAAAAACACTTGTCATGGATGCTGCTTTGATAAAGTGTTCCGGATCCACTGATGTTGTAGGGTTGGCTGGCAAGTCGGCACTTCCCCCAATTATTGAGGAAGAAGAGAATCCTCGAGCTTCTGAAAAATCAATTGATGTGGAAGTTGAGAAGGAGAAATCTGCTGAACATTTGGGCGACGACACCTTTGATGGCTTGAGTGACATTATGATAACTTCCCAAGAGCTTTTCGGGGATAGCAATCAAAAAGTGACTTCTCCCGTTGTCGAGGCGACTTCTACCCTTAGACAAACCCAGATGCCTACTACGCCAATCGTCTCTGTTTCCACACTAAAGCGTGGTCTGTAATTTGACGCATGTAGTTTGCACGCCACACACACTTAGGACTTTTCAGCACTTATAAGCATTTATCCTCTTTTTCCTGGAAATTTCTAAACTCTACCCTTCTTCTGCTTTCAGGTTCTCCAATGGGGCGTACAGGTTCATATTATGACTCATTTAAGTACCGTGGAGGCCGCGGCACCTATGACTTTAGGAAGTACCTTGATACCCCAAAAGAAACAGATGAAGAGAGGGCTCGAAGGAAAGCCCAGGAAAAGCGGGATTACAATCAGTGGCAAAGAAGGAAAGATGCCGAGCGATATGACTCTTCGCATAGGAGTGACTACTCTCATAAGCGGAAGTCTTACGATGATAAGGGAAAAACTCAGATTGCCGATGAACCGAGCAAACGATCTAAACCGATTGACGCGTCTGAAATTTCTGAAAAGACTGACGCTCCCATTCCTTCTGATATTCTGGCTAGCTCTCCTCCTCTGAAGAAATCTGACATTCAGACTATCATTAACAGACCACAATATCAAGTCAAGGACGGCCCCCCAACACTTCAGAGCCGTTTTCCGAATTGGTGCCTAAAAGGGGTGCGCTTTGACTTGGACATAGTTCCGATTGATAAATCAGACATGCTTAGCAGTCTTGACGCAGTCAGGCTCAATATCGAGAGGATGTCGCAGTGGCAGAAGCTTGTCGATGAACTCCAAAGGGTTAACCGTGCAAACCTTGAGGCAATGCTGACAATGGAAAACGACAAGGCGGAGTGGGACAAAGTTTGCAAACAGCATAATCTCGAAATGACAACTATTGCTGATGGTTATGCAAAACTTGAGTCCGAGGTTAAAAATCTTAAGGAAGATCTTGCCTCTTCTTCTGCATCTCATATCCAAAAAGAAGAGATCTTTCAAAAACAAGTGCGGGATGCTCATGCTGCACAGAGAGATGTTGAAATGAAGCTTGCCGCCGAACAGCATATCACTGAGAAATACCGCACAGAAAATGCCGATTTGCGGGAAAAGGTCACCTCTCAGAACGCAGAGATGGAGTTACTAAAGTCCCGACTCGCTAAAGTTGAGGCAGAGCGTGATGAGGCTACCGCTGGCCGGGTTGCTGCTGTTGCCGAAAAGGAAGCGGCTGAGCAATCACATGAGGCGACGAAAGCAGACGTCAGCTCTACCTTATTTGACTTTTATTTACACAGCGTTCTAGGTCGTGGGAGCCTCTCTTTTCTTGGTCCCGATTATGAAATTACATTGGCTGAAGTGTGGGAAGTCGCGATGGATATGCTTGGCGGGGCTGGCTATAATGAGCTGGAACTTGAGGAGCGCTACCTCAATGATGAGGATCGCGTCGCTCTTGTTAAGGGGAAGGAGCTACTTGCCAAAGTACGAGCTGAAACAGCGGGAGAAGAGCCTCCAAAAGAAGAAGCTCCTTTAACTTCCCCCGTTCAAACTTCCAATTCAGCCGACGTTAATATTACAGATTCCAGCTCTCATTCTCTTTATTTAGCTAAAGTTGCCCAGGAGACTGCAACTACTCCTACTGAAGATGAGGCACTGGATGATATTGAAGCCGAGAAGTTCGAGGTGGATCTTGTAAAGCCAACTCCTCCAGGTACTCTTGGTGTCATCTCGGGTCTAATGAACCAGTCATTTGACTTAGCCGAATTCGATGACCTTCTTACTTGTTACTTAAACTTTGATGAACCGATGCCTTCTCTATTTTCGGGGGATGCTGATTTTAACTTCTTTTCTTCTACAGCGGAGGCACCAAGCACTACACAAGCTTTCACTCCTTCGATTGCCATTCCTCTTTCTTCCCAAATTACTCCTCCCTCTGCTTCCCAACCGGGATCACAGGCAGAGAAAATCGAAGCTCTTCAAGGCTTGGATGATCCGGCTGCTTCTCAGGAACAGAAGGCGGAGGATTTTGAAGACATTGAGAAGACCCCGGAGCGGTCTCTTGACGACGATACAAAGCTTTCAACATTGCTGACTACTCCGGGGAGTGAGTCTTCTTCAAAGAGGAAGGGGAAGCGTGTTGTAAGGAAAAAGAAGAAGACTTCCACTGAAGAGGAAGCAGTAGTTGATCCAGCTGTACCGCTTTCTCCTTCTGCCCCTGCCCGTTCACAACGACTTCAAAAGCTAATCATCAGACCGGGAAAGAGTTCCAAGGGTGGTGAGAAGAAGGAATAATCAAGCTGGATTTTCTACTTTTTATTTTTGCTCTTTGCATGTATTGACCGGGGATTGTGCGGGTACCGGTCCTCGCTTTTGCTTTTTGAGATATCTGCACATGTAAAGAATTTTCATAGTACTAAATAAAACAATTATTTTACTTGTACAAACTCTTGTGTATGTGAGAATGATCTATCTTTTATTTTAAGTGTAGAACAAACGATTCTTCTTACTTGTGCAAACTTTTTGTCTACGTTTGAGAATGCATTTATTCCACATCTGTTTTCCGTGGTATTGCAACGAACTTGTGGCATGTCGCTTTTATTAATGTAATTGAATTGTACAGTATTGCCCCCATGCCGTAAGTGCATTGCAATATTCCTAGTTTTTTTTTTAAGACTAATACTCTTACTTCAGAGGATAATTATTCCGCTTTTAAGGGGAGAATTATTCTGCTCTTAATATAGTATATCCAGTCTTTAGAAGAATTTTTACTTTTCCTTTCTGAAGAACGCTTCAACTTTCGGGGATAATCACTTTTATTTATTAAGAAGTGAATTTCCTTATGAAGTGAAATAAGCTTTTCCGAAAGAATTTTGTAGCATTTTTCAACCCCCCCCTTTTTTTTAGGAGGAACTTTTCTAGATGAACAAGTTAGTCCTTCCTTTGAGAGTTGAACTTTGCTTCTGGACGATGCTTTTTGTTCAAGCATTTTATTTTGGGACATGCCTCCGGAGAGGGCTCCTCTTAAAGAGTTGTGCCTCCGAAGAGGTCTTGTGCCTTCGAAAAGGGCTTGTGCCTCCGAGGAGGGCTTGTGCCTCCGAAGAGGGCTTGCAGTGCCTTGGGAAAGGGCTTTTGCCTCCGAAGAGGTCATGTGCCTCCGAAGAGGGCTTGCGGTGCCTTGGGAAAGGGCTTTTGCCTCCGAAGAGGTCATGTGCCTCCGAAGAGGGCTTGCGGTGCCTTGGGAAAGGGCTTTTGCCTCCGAAGAGGTCATGTGCCTCCGAAGAGGGCTTGTGCCTCCGAAGAGGGCTTTTGAGTGCCTGGGAGTTACTTTCTCATGGTCGGATGGGTTCGCGGGGCAGGTGTAAGTTGCTTGATTGGATGTTTGTTTGTACAAACGACCGCAATCAATTAACAAGATGCCCCTTCGGTAGTCCCACCGATCTTTTTGGTTGAGGAAAGCACTCCCATTTATTGGTGTGCCTCGTTAGAGGGCTTTGGTTGGTTGGCAAGTTTCTCTCATCATCTGCCTGTTAGCGCTCTCTTATTATCGTTTCCAAGCACATCTTCTTCTTTTCCTCTTACAAGTAAATTGCTTCATCCGAAGAAGTGGACTTCACTGTTGAATGACTTCACGAGACAAACGCAAGTTATCTAGTCGGATGTCTATTCATAACGGCAATCTCAACTAGTGAACAAAGGTTTGTCACAGTGGAGTCGCCAACTTTTTATGTGAAGTTTTCCTTGCTTGGGATTTGAATTTGGACAAAATTTTTGTGGCTTGGTTTTCATGTAATAGCTGATTTATGAAAGTTGCTTAGCTTTGTGATGAGCAAGCCTTGTTATAATGTCCTGCAATTTTGAATTGATATTTTAGCGATACATTTAAAGTATTTACATATCAAAATAAAACAGGCATCATGAAATAGTAAAGAACACAAGATTTATAGTGGTTCGGCCAAAAATCGGGCCTACGTCCACTTTATAGCTTTCATTCATTTACACTGATTTACAATGTTTCACAATACAACTGATACATTCATCATCATTTTACAATTTTGAGCTGAGCTCTTTTCAGGTAAAGTAAGGACGCAAATGGTTGCTGTTCCAGACCCTTGGAATCGGATCTCCTTCAACAGTTATGAGTTTGAAAGTGCCATCGAGAAGTTTAGTGCCTATGACATATGGTCCTTCCCAGTTTGGCCCAAACACACCAGTTGCTGTCATGATCCTTTTCAAAACCAAGTCTCCGACTTCAAAGCTGCGTTGGCGAACTTTGGAATTGAAATACCTGGCTATTCTCTGCTGATGAGCTGAAACTCTGAGCCTAGCTTCCTCTCTTTTCTCATCAAGAAAATCAAGCGCTTCAAGTTGCAGTTTTTCATTTTCGATTTCATTGAAATGAACTCTTCTATGTGAAGGAACCTCTACTTCTACTGGAATCATTGCCTCAGATCCGTATGCCAGTGAAAATGGAGTGTGCCCAGTCGCAGTTTTGTGAGTCGTTCTGTACGCCCATAGTGCTAATGGAAGCTTATAAACCCAACCACCTTTTGCTTTTTCAAGTTGCTTTTTGATAGTTGACTTGATGATCTTGTTAACTGCTTCCACTTGCCCATTTGCCTGCGGATGAGCCACTGCTGAGAAGCTTTTTCGAATTCTGAACCGTTTGCAAAAATCCTGGAATTCTTCACTTTCAAATTGAGTGCCATTGTCGGTGATTATCTTCTGTGGCACACCATATCTGCAAATGATATTCTTCGTTATGAAATTTATCATCTTTTTAGAAGTGATGGTGGCCAAAGGTTCAGCTTCAGCCCACTTGGTGAAATAATCAACGGCAACAATAGCATATTTAATTCCTGATTTGGCGATCGGTAATGGTCCAATTAGGTCTATCCCCCAAATGGCAAATGGCCATGGACTGACCATTTGTGTGAGTTCAGTGGAGGGTGCTCTTGGGATTTTTGCAAATCGTTGGCATCTGTCACATTTCCTGGAAAAAGTTGCAGCATCTCGATTGATATCTGGCCAGAAGTATCCATATCGGAGAATTTTCTTTGCAAGTGTTTGACCACCTGAATGGTCTCCACATTCTCCTCCGTGCACCTCTGTTAAGATTGTCTTGGCTTCTTCTTTAGTTACACATCGGAGTAGTGGGGTTGAAAATCCCCGCCTGTATAATCGGCCATCTTGAATTATATACCTTGATGCTTTTCTTAATAATTTCCGACGTTCCTTAGAACTCTCTGGCAGGGAACCACTGAGTAAGTATTCTTTGATTGGAGTCATCCATGATTCATGCTCTTGAGACGTAGTCATAATCCAATCAACATCCATTTCATCAATGCTTGGAGCTGATAGAACTTCTACAGGAAATAATCCTAGTAATTGAGCTTCTCCGGAACTTGAGTACTTTGCTAAAGAATCCGCCTTCATATTTTCCTCTCGGGGTATGTGGCTTATTGAGTAGTGATCTAAATCATTGAGGAGTTCAGAAGTTTTTGTCAAATATGCAGGCAAATTCCCTCCTTTGGCTTGAAATTCCTTCTTTACCTGGCAGACAATAAGCTGAGAATCACTGAAAATCTGTATCACTTTGATATTCAATTCCTTGGCGATCTTCAACCCGGCAATAAGGGCTTCATATTCCGCTTCATTGTTTGTCGAAGGAAACTCCAGCCTCAATGCATAACATAGTGATCGTCCTTCGGGAGTTTCGAGCACAATTCCTGCCCCAGAACAATAATCATTTCTTGAGCCATCAACATACAACTTCCACTGTATCGGAACGCAGTCAGTGGTTTCTTCCTTACTGTCACCTTTGTCAGTGGATTCTGCAATGAAATCTGCTAAAGCTTGTCCGTTAATTGCTCTTCGGGGATGGTAAGTGATGTCATATTGGCTGAGTTCTATGTTCCACTTCAAGAGACGACCCGAGGTTTCAGGACGATACAGAACTTGCTTCAAAGGCTGATCAGTTAGGACCTTGATAGGATGAGATTGAAAATAAGGCCTCAACTTTCTGGAAGCGATTAGCAGACAATAAGCAAGTTTTTCTATCTTTGAATAATTCATTTCAGCCCCAGCGAACCGTTTGCTGATGTAGTAAACCGGACGTTGTATTTTCATATCTTCTCGTACGAGTGCTGCACTTAAAGCATGGGATGAAATTGCCAGGTAGATGAAGAGGTCTTCACCATCACTAGGCTTGGAAAGGACCGGAGGAGTTCTCATATGATGAATCAGTTGATCGAAAGCATTCTGACATTCAGGAGTCCATTCGAAATTTTTCTTCCCTTTCTTTAGAGCATCAAAGAAGGGAATGCATTTGTCTGTGGCTTTGGAAATGAAGCGACTAAGAGCGGCAACCTTTCCATTAAGACTTTGCAGTTCTTTCTTTGTTCTAGGGGCTTTAACTTCTCTTAGAGCTGTGATTTGAGCAGGGTTGGCCTCGATGCCCCTAGCGCTCACAATGAAACCCAGGAATTTCCCAGACTCTACTCCGAATGAACATTTCAATGGATTAAGCTTCATTCCATACTTCCGAAGAATTGAGAACATTTCTGCTAGGTGATCCATGTGGTCTACTACTTTCTTTGACTTTACTAACATATCATCAACATAGACTTCCATCGTTTTGCCAATCTGAGGCTTGAACATAGCGTTGACAAGTCTTTGGTATGTTGCCCCAGCATTCTTTAAACCGAATGGCATGACTTTGTAACAGTAGAGTCCCACATCTGTAATAAAGCTCGTGTCCTCCTGATCTGGTTCATTCATCATAATCTGATTGTATCCAGAATAGGCATCCATAAAAGATAACAACTCATGTCCAGCCGTCCCATCTACTAGTTGATCGATTCTAGGCAACGGGAAGCAGTCTTTGGGGCAAGCCTTGTTCAGATCTGAGAAATCAATGCATACTCTCCACTTTCCATTTGCCTTCTTAACCAGTACTGGATTTGAAACCCAATTTGGATAAGTGGATTCCTTGATGAAATTATTCTCTAGGAGACGATCTACCTCTTCCTTTAAAGCTGTTGACCTTTCTGGACCTTGAGTTCTTCTTTTCTGTTTCACTGGCGTGAATTTTGGATCGACATTCAGGGTGTGAACAGCAATTGTAGGAGAGATTCCGCACATATCAGCATGACACCAAGCAAACACATCTAGATTGGCTTTTAAGAATGATATCAGTGTATTTTGAACTGTTATACTTAGCTGTGAACCCACATTGAGTACTTTATTTGGGTCTTTCGGGTCTACAGATACTGGTACCGTTACCTCCACGGGTACCACCCTATTCTCCCCTGTACCGGCTTTCCTGGGATCCATTTCTTTTCTTTCATTGCTGTGTTCGCCAGTACAGGGGCCGCTCCGTAGTTGCTACAGGGTCGGTTCCTTGATGCGGAGCGGAGCTGCCGCATCTTTCCCCATTTCTTTTCTCCTGGCCTCTCGGAGTTCTATAAGATAACATTCTCGTCCTGCATTTTGATCTCCTTTAATAACAGCAATCCCATTATCTGTAGGAAATTTCATTGTTAAGCACCAAGGAGCGAGGACGGCCCTGAAAGCAGCAAGAGTAGGCCGGCCCAAGAAAGCGTTATAGGCGGAGAATCCATCCACAATTACAAAAGTTTGCTTCCGAACCAATTTCTTGGGTCCTTCACCCATTTCAACAAACAAGTCCACTGTTCCGATCGGCTGCTTCAGCTCTCCTGTAAATCCGGCGATCTTGTGTGAAGAAGCATGTACATCAGTCATCGGAATTTTCATTTGGTCAAATGTCCTTTTAAAGAGGATGTTACACGAGGCACCACTATCAACTAACACTCTTCTGACAATAGCCGGCCCAATACCGACAGAGACAACCATAGGGTCCTCAGTAGGAGCTTCCACATTAACAGAATCCCTGGCTCTGAACATAATATCATCATGGAAAGTTTTTTGTTGCTTTAGAGGTGAAACATCTTCCAGGATTAAGACACTTTCTTCGGTTGGTGCATACTTCAAAGCTTTCGCATACCTTTCCATTTCACCCCAACTCCTGCCAGCCGGGTGAGGCCCCCCTGTGATCACATTAATAACAGGTCTTTCCTTTCCAACTGGCCTCTCTCCTGAATCAGATGAATTAGTTGGAGGTAACTGCCCTTGGCTGGATGAAGATGGGTCCTTTCTATTCCTCTTGACGTATTGCTGCAATTTATTCTCTCTTAGCAATTCTTCAATCAGACTTTTCAAATGGCGGCACTCATTGGTATCATGCCCTGGTTGGTTGTGAAACTTGCAAAATCTTCCGCTCTGAACAGCATTCTTCCCAACTTTCACGGCCGGTGGTTTCGGAAATTCAACAGCATCTTTAGTGGCGATGAAGATATTTTCCGGGGTATCGGTCAGGGGAGTAAAGTCTGATGGTTTAAGAAAACGGGGCTTTTTGAAGTCTTTCTGCCTTTTCCCACCATTACTTTCCCTTTTCTGATCTGCCGGTTCTTTCTTGCTTTGAGTAGTAGCATTATTTTCCACCACCGTTGTCACAACTTTAGCTGGTGCGGAAAGATTCTCTAGGCGTATAAATTCGTCAGCCTTTTTGTAGAATTTCTCGAGCGAATTTGGCTCTTTCATCTTCAGCCATTTCCCAAATTCGCTCGATTTGTCAACGGCACGCATCAAATAGGTCAAGATCATTCGTGGCTCTGCATTATCGACTTCTGCCAGAGCTAAGTTGAAGCGGTTCAAGAATGACTTAATAGGCTCTCCCGGATTCTGTTCAAGACTGGACAGTGACATTATATCTTTTGCCCTTGAAGCGTATAGCCTGAATTGCTCTTTGAATTTTCGGGTGAGATCGGAAAACTGATCTACAGATCGGACTGGAAGCTTGGTAAACCAGAGAAGCGCCACCCCTTCTAAATAGACTAGGAAATATCGGCACTTTATCTCGTCGGTTGCCCTTGCGCCGGTCATATGCCAATCGTATTTATACAAGAACTGATTTGGATCACTTGTCCCCCGATAAGCAGGAATAGTGGGGGGAACAAACTTTCTAGGAAATTCAGCTTTCAGAATCTTTTCGGTAAACGGAGTTCTACTTGGTGCGAATCCCCATTCGCTTTCGTCTTCATCTCTTTGCATGCTCTCTTTCATTATTTGCTTGATCATACCAGAGAGATATTCCTCATTGTTCAGAGATTTCGCAGAGTAGGCCTCAGCCATCTTTTCAGGAGTTTGTCCAGGTAAATGCTCATGAAGAACTGGTGACGGCCTAGATCCTTCGGCCTGGAGGGGTGCCCCTTCGGCAGCACCTGATCCCCCGTGAGGAATATTTCTTCCCTCGGAATTGGGAGCAGCATTAGCAAAGTTTCCCTCATTATTTACTGGTCTTTGACTCGTACCAAATAGAGCATTCAGCCTTTCCATCATCAGGTTATTCTGAGTTTCAATCTGCTGGTACAGTCCGGATACAGCAGCATCTAACTCCTGTCGCGTAACACCGATGCTCGGAGCTGCTTGATTCGGAGAGAGAGAAGTGGCAGTATTGTCACGGTCATCATCAGTTCTGACAGACTTTCGTTTCCTTCCGGGAGCCATTATGTCTGATAAACTTCTGATTTTGTGGGAAATTCTTTCAGCAAACTTCTGAGAAGCAATGGTGAGTGGCAGCCTGAGTTGAGTTCTCAGTGAAAGCACCAAAATGTTAACGTTAAAATGTGAACGCCAACACCCGGTGTGTATAGTAAGATCGTGAAAGCACCACCCGTGTAACGGGAACAGAAATCAAGCAGGAAAATAGCAGAAATGCAGTAAAAGACAGCAATTTATAGTGGTTCGGCTTGAGATTTAGCCTACGTCCACTTTGAATCTCTTTATTATTGAATCTGGTTACAAATTGATACAAATCTCCTATGAAAACAGTACAACTCGATCACAAGAAACAATCTTGACTACTAGCTCAATCTTCGGCGATGAAACTCGATGAATCCATGTCGGATGTTAGGAATTTCTCTCGAAGGTTGTTGTAGTGTCTTGAATGCTTGAAGGATCCTTGTTTGCTGAATGATTGGAGAGTTTGACAGAGTAACGGCGCTTTAGAAATGAATTGCCAAAAGTCCCCTTCATGTTGGAAGTGGTGGGGTATTTATAGGAGCTGATCTGGACTCAGGAAATTTCTCTAAGTATTTAAGTCGTAGCCGACTTATGGTAGATCGGTGACGAGTTAAGGAACAGGGTTAGGTCGGAGGCGAGTTAAGGAATGGTTGTTGCCGACCCATCCTGTGGCTGTCTTTGACAAGTATTAAGTCGTTGCCGACTTATCAGACCTTAACTCGTAAGACCTTAACTTGCAGCCTTTAAATCGTAAACCCATTAAGTCGTAACCCGTTAGGTTGGAACCTTCTTAAGTCGGAGCCTTTCATAACTCGGAATCTTCCTTAGGTCGTAGCTCTCGAGTCACAGATTACCTTAAGTCGGCAGGCTCCTAACTCGGCACACCTCTTAAGTCGGCAGCTCTACTCAGTAGTTAGATCGGCAACTGTTGGGTCAGATCTTTCCTTAGGTCGTAGCCTGTTAAGTCGGAGATCTTGTTAACTCGGAGCTTTCCTTAAGTCGGTTATGCCTTTAGATTGTTAGGTCGTCTTCTTTCTTAGGTCGGCAAGCACCTTAACTCGGCATACCTTATTAAGTCGTCAAACACCTTAACTCGGCTCCTGCTAGGTCGTGAGTCGAAAAGGGGTTAACATTTGCCCCTCGAAGTATATGCCTAAGCCATAGGTCGTATGCTTCGATTCTCTTAACTCCTTGGTTAGGTCGGTAACGACTTAACAAATGCCTTAGGTCGTACACCGTGCAAGTCGACTCGCCTTCCAGCATATAAATAGTTGCATCCTTCTTCCTCTTCCTCATCTGTTCCTTTTCTCGAATCAGCCATTGACGCCCTTTTAGAGCTTTCAGAGATAAACTCCAACCATCCAATCGCCGATCATCTTCTTGTTATATCTCGTAAGTCGATCTGGTCATCGTTCACCCATGCTCACTGTCGAATCGATAACTCCCCGGTTTTTGACTTCCATTTACGTTTAAATGCTGCGATTCATTATGCATAACTCTTTGATTGTCTGGTAATCGCCATCGACCGTGTTGTAGTTGTAATAGGGCAGTAATATATCTGATTCGCAGCAGGTTTGATTCGATTTGAATTGGCTCTTTGGGTGGTCCAATGGTGTGATGGAATGAGGATCGTCATTGACTGTGAGGCTATTGGGTTAACGGGTGAAGAGTTAGGGAGGAAAATTGGTGGAAGGAGGTGAAATTTATGGTGGAGGAGAAGTAGCTTGAGACGACTCAAAACATTCATGCGACCTAGCTATCTCAACAGCCCAGTTTTTCTTGCGACCTAACTATTCGCCGACATAAGCCTTAGGTCGTGGCCGAGCTAGGACTTAGAAATTCATGCCGTTCTGACTTGAGACCTTTCGCACGCAGCCCAACTTAACTTATCACACAGCTTCTTGTATTAGGTCGTGACCGACCTAGAACTTGGAATAATTTCAACAACTTATTTTTCACACCAAGGCTTTAGGTCGCAGCCGAGTTAATACTTAAGCTTTCGGCCACTCAACAGATGATTTTTGAACTGTGCCTGGACTTCGAACTGTTGAACTATGAACTGTGTTGCATGCATTTCACATATTGCTTCAATTTTGCAAATTAACAATCCTGCTTAATACAACATTCACAGAATACTGGGACGAATATACTATCACCGACTGCCCACATCGAGTGACAGATTAGTTGATAACGAGAAAGTTAAATTAAATGAATATAAAAGAGATGCTGTACAATAACCAATTCAAGTGAAGTATTAAAACAAAATCATAATAGTCTAGTGAAACTGACTTGTCTGTATTAACACTGCACTTGATCATTGACAAGTTCTGAAATTCTGTAATCGATTGATTGTCAACTAATTTAATTTCAGTTATGCTTGTCTTTTATTTTCATTAGTTTTTTGCACAACACTTCACACTTTTAGGGAACGTGCACCTTCACATTTGAACATTCAGCTGATTGTGTAGAATGTCTTCTCCACAAGAAGGAACAGAGCAAGCTGAAGATGTATTTCCAGTTGCTATCCCGCTGAACGATCCTCCAGAGAGGACTCCTACTACTTTGAGCCATAAAGCCTTTTGTCAACTATGCATCCAGTTTGGCATTGCTGAGGCTGACGCTTTGCTTCCCGAAATAAATGATACTGCAGACAGACCGCCCCGTGGCTTTGTCGCAGTTAACCGCCAAATGTGCTTGAGATTTAGCCTACGTTAAAATGTGAACGCCAACACCCGGTGTGTATAGTAAGATCGTGAAAGCACCACCCGTGTAACGGGAACAGAAATCAAGCAGGAAAATAGCAGAAATGCAGTAAAAGACAGCAATTTATAGTGGTTCGGCTTGAGATTTAGCCTACGTCCACTTTGAATCTCTTTATTATTGAATCTGGTTACAAATTGATACAAATCTCCTATGAAAACAGTACAACTCGATCACAAGAAACAATCTTGACTACTAGCTCAATCTTCGGCGATGAAACTCGATGAATCCATGTCGGATGTTAGGAATTTCTCTCGAAGGTTGTTGTAGTGTCTTGAATGCTTGAAGGATCCTTGTTTGCTGAATGATTGGAGAGTTTGACAGAGTAACGGCGCTTTAGAAATGAATTGCCAAAAGTCCCCTTCATGTTGGAAGTGGTGGGGTATTTATAGGAGCTGATCTGGACTCAGGAAATTTCTCTAAGTATTTAAGTCGTAGCCGACTTATGGTAGATCGGTGACGAGTTAAGGAACAGGGTTAGGTCGGAGGCGAGTTAAGGAATGGTTGTTGCCGACCCATCCTGTGGCTGTCTTTGACAAGTATTAAGTCGTTGCCGACTTATCAGACCTTAACTCGTAAGACCTTAACTTGCAGCCTTTAAATCGTAAACCCATTAAGTCGTAACCCGTTAGGTTGGAACCTTCTTAAGTCGGAGCCTTTCATAACTCGGAATCTTCCTTAGGTCGTAGCTCTCGAGTCACAGATTACCTTAAGTCGGCAGGCTCCTAACTCGGCACACCTCTTAAGTCGGCAGCTCTACTCAGTAGTTAGATCGGCAACTGTTGGGTCAGATCTTTCCTTAGGTCGTAGCCTGTTAAGTCGGAGATCTTGTTAACTCGGAGCTTTCCTTAAGTCGGTTATGCCTTTAGATTGTTAGGTCGTCTTCTTTCTTAGGTCGGCAAGCACCTTAACTCGGCATACCTTATTAAGTCGTCAAACACCTTAACTCGGCTCCTGCTAGGTCGTGAGTCGAAAAGGGGTTAACATTACATTCCTCCCCCCTTATAAAAATTTCGTCCCCGAAATTTGCTAAGGTAGAAATATACTTCCCAACTCATTTTCTTACCCAATTTGCTTAGTTAAAAGCTTATATTCACTTTCCAAAATTCTTTAGCCCAATTCAAAATTCATTTGCTACATTTATATTCAAAATAACTTTCCAAGTTAATAAATTTTTCCCAAAACCCCAAAAATATTCTAACTCCCAAAATTTTTGGAAAATTTTGGCGGAGTCTCCTTTGTACGGAGGAGCTTCTGCGATATCGCAGGATACACAAATATATATACATCGGCTCACACGGCCGGAAACCAAAATATATCACAATATATATATCATTTTCCAATTATTTTTGCGTAGGCGTACCTTTTAAGCAAAATTTTAAAAGCAAGCGGCTAATATCTCGCATATACGCGCTCCAACTCTCTCGAACGCCTCCCGTACCTGTACTAAACTCAACAAACTCATCAGTTTCCCAATATGAGCATTTTAACAACATTTCCAATACAAATGCAAACCAAACATATTCATTGCATAACCAATCCAAGCAATTTCATAATGTAACAATGTTAACCATAATTTATTAACAATTCAAAGATTTCAATCACCTTTCAAATTACTTGTTCAAGTCTACTTCATTTTATTTCACTTGAATACTTTAAATTCAAGTTCACTACATACAATTCATATTTATCTCAACCAATTCATTTCCACTTCAATATGATTACATATGCCTTTCTTACATTTTTATTTTAACTTACATTTCCCAATTTGATTTGCAATCAAATTTTATTTTAAACTGGAAACATTCGCATTCCCTTTATAATCCATTTCCATTCATATACAAAATCACTTATTAAAATGTCGATTCATTGCAATTGATTCAAAAGCAATTCTATTTACTACTTTAAATAAATTCGCTTGCATTCATTTACAAAACTCTTTAAATTAGATTCCAATCCATATCAATTTATTCAAAATTCAATTTCAATTTCTTTTTAAACACTCAATTGCAAATACATGCAAATTTCCATGTCATTCGAGCAAAATAATCACCACTTAAGCTTATAACCATTTAAAATAAATTTCAATTTAGATTCATATCCATTTTATTCCGTTTTGCATGGTTCACAGCCCAAGCATGCTTATTCAATCGCTACCTTTAATTCAATTTCTTATTCTCACTTCAAGATTAACATTTTAGTTCAAATTATAACATATCAATAATTAATTAATACAATTACCCAAACATTTCCATTTTATTATTTAACAAATTGCATTCAAGATTACTTAATAAAGCCCATTCACACTCATTTTGTTTTTCTTTCAAGTTGCTTAAGTTCTTTCACAAAATTTCCATCATCTTATATCAATTTTATTTTATTTGATTCACATTCAAATCAATTCCAATTCATTTACATCTTTAATGCTCTTTGTTTATTTATCCAATCCATGCTAGATTTATATTATTAACAAAGAGACCATTTAAATTATTTCTCTCATTTGAATTTTATTTACAATTCAACCCATTACTATTATAAGCTAATTCCATTATTCATTCAAACTTTCCAATATTTATTACCAAAATTAAATTCCATTCCACAACTGGATTTTTTTATTTACCTTTCAAATTTTGACTAAACTATCAAAATTTTATTTATTGCAATACAAATTCCATTTAATTTTGTTTATGCAAAATTCATTTCCAAACAAGCATTTTGGATTTAATTGGGTAAGCATTTACTTCATTCAACATCATCTTAACTAAATTAAATTCCCTTTAAATTTGATTCTTATCCAAATTTATTCCAAGTTTACTAAGTTTATTTAGCCAAAATTAAATTCATCCACTTCCTTTGCTACTTCAATAAGAATTGAATTTCATCCAATGTTGCTTATAATGTATCTGACTTTTGAATTTCACTTCAATCCAATTTATTCTTCCATAACTAAGTTCAAAACTTATTTACTATTTAAGTTCATTCACATCTTTTATATCTCACTTTACCTCATCTTACTTTACATTCCATTTAGGATTAAGTTTGAATTTGCCACACCATTCAGCTATTTCCATTAATGAACTTCAAGTTCACTTCTATTTAAGGATTTAGATTGCCCATTTAAGTCCCTTTCCATTTAATCACAACTTCAAATTATAACACTTTATAACTTAAGAATATGAAGTTATTTGCACCATTTTGAATTCACAAATTTTAGATTGTAAGTATAATACTTAATAGCTTATGGGTACAATTTATTACACAATGACCCCCAATTTCAAAGTCATTTTGCATTTCAACTTAACTCAAATCAAATTAATTCCAGTTTCCAATTTCATTTAACTTATCCCAAGTTAAATTCAAATTTCTATTCACTTCAATAACTTCATTTACTTCCATTTACTCGAATTAAATTTTAATTTCAGGATGAAAATTTCATTTTCCTTTCTTACTTAAACCAACTTTCCTTTCAAAATTATAGTTGATTTATTTCAATTTCCACATTTTTATTTTAACAGAATTCCCAGAATTCAATTTACCCGGATTTATTTCAAAACCAATTTGAAATCAAAATCAACATATTCTCATTGATATATCAAATCCCAAATTCCAAACAACCTGCTTTTACCAAAACAATTTTCCCCCTTAAAATTGTTAAAACAACTTGTATATAAACAAGTATAAACAAATATCTTAACCAATCACCTCGGAAGCAATCCATCACTTTAGAAACTCGAAAATGAATTCTGATGATGTGGCCAGCATCATCAGGATTATTTTCCAGCGACTGAAGTGAGTTCAATGCTTTCCACTTCCAAAATTCACCTCAAGTCAATTTCCATTCAAAAATATTTTCCAAAATATACTCCATCACTGACTTCAAAACCTTTGGAAAACATTTCAACATTCCCAAAATTTCAATCAGATTCAATTTAAAACCCTTCCCAAAATTTCCGGAATCAAAATTCTGGTTTAAAGCAAATTTTAATTATACTTCTTCTTACTTAAACCATATTTAGTTAATTCTATTCAGTTATAAACCATTCTAATATTTAAAATTCTTATTGGCTTAGAAATCATTTCAACCTTTAAATCATATTTTAATTCCTTATTTGATTATAGAAGAAACAACCAAACAAACATCCAATATATATAATTTAGAAAACTTATTCCTTTATATCAAAATATAATTTTGGGTAAAATTATTTCATTTACCCACTTAAAACAATACTATGTCGGTTTACCTTGTTTAAGAGTTTAGAAACCCCTATCGATACGGTTGTACTTCCCGCACCGACCAGAATTCATAAACACTTAACCGATAAGTCAACACAGTACAAATTTTTTTTTATATCCACTAACAAGTACGCTCTCATAGCTATTATTACACTCAACTCATTATAGAGTATTTCTGACTCCATTTAAAATGAGTAATTTCCCACCAAAGCCTAGGTTGTCGCCAACCTAAGCTCTGATACCATGTGTGACGACCCGCCCTTCTCGAACCTCGAAAATCGACACAAAATACTCAATAGTATAATATGCCGACGATTGAATGCCGAAAAAGACAGATTGCAGAAGAATAAGAAAGTAGATAGAAGAAGAAAGAACTAAAACAAATCAGAACCTCACAATCGCAGCGGACAAAATATAATATATAGAACAGATCTTTACACAAAATGAAAACTATATATGTTTATATACAATACATCATCATCAGAGTATGTCATAATACAATCATCAATATCCAGTTAATCAGTCAATACAACAATCACAGCAGCGGAATAATACAAGTACGAGAAATACGTCTCGAACTCCAGCTCCTCTCCTGAGCTCCATAGCATCCTATCCTGTAAATATACTCGGTCTGACCCGAGCATTATAATGAAATAACACCCGAGTCAGTCTGGAATACTAGCGCATCATAAATACACCCAATTGATTATTAAAGTTTGAAAAATCCTTTGAAAATCAAAAGCATCTCGTAAGACCACGCCACAAATAAACATGTCGGGTTTTTACCTTACGATAGCTAAAACACTTTTTATAAAAAAATCCTCTGATATTATAATAGTGTCTATTTACAAATACTTATAAAATAGCCGAAATTGTTACATCTATTAAATTCCGGCATACTAGCCACAACGTGGGTAATACAAACAAAACTCGTACAAGGCACGTAGGGAGAATGGATTTCCAACGAATGACTAGGCACTGGGGTACCACCTGTCACAGTACGTGGCCTAGATCACAGTACCGAGGAGTACGCCCGCTCCCCTGCAACACAAGGCCGGAATCACCTATGGGCAATTCCGAATATAATCACCCCACGGTTGGGATCAGCAACCGCACCACTAAGCCGAAATAAAAGGGACATCTAGACAGGGATGACCATACTCTCCAGTGGGCGCTACCCACGAAGCCTTGCTGCATAACCCATGATTTTCAGTCATTCCCGGTTGATGAGGCTTGAGGCTAAGCGTTACCTTTATAGCACATATCCCTTAGAATGCCCATCGCCTACCTGACGATGTTTTCGCAAGCATTCGTCCATACAAGTCCGTCCCGGGTCCGAACGGAACCGAAGGCACTACTCCTACTACATCCATTTTGGAAATATCCTCAGGATTAGTAGCGAGTAGCCCTTGCATTTCACAGCTCCATCTTCGACTCCTAACACGTTACACGAAACGTACAAACCGGATCGAAGTGGTATTCGAGTCTCCAGACCTAGAATCCCGGTATATGGAAACCCGATCCCGGTCTCTTCGAAACGATCAGCGCTTTGGCCAATATTGATAGTCGGTGATTTAACTATCAATTCACATTCACAAACATCCATAAGCATCCATCACAACAATAAATAATATCACACATTATTTATTCTTTCCCTTTAATAACTTCAAAGGATATATTTTCACATTTCAAAACTCATTTTGGTTCAATTCCCAAAAATTTCTCCTTAACACGGTAAATCCCATTACCCCTTTTATTCCCAATGGAAATAACCAAGTATAAAACATTTTGCATTTAAAAACAGTTGAAATACTTTATATTGGAATAATTTTAAAATATGTAAATTACTTCTATCTATTTACTCAAAATATAAATTTAGAATAGGTGAAGGAAACTATTTTTAAGATATAAACTTTGATTTAAAATAAGGGTTTTTGTTTAACTAGATTCAAAATAGAGTTGTAAAAAGAATAATACTAATCTCAATAACTTAAGTCAAAACCATCCTTTAAATAAATCCATTTGTAAAAAGAATTACTAATATATCCTGAAATCATTACGATTTCTAAATTATTAATTTGTTACTTTAAAAATAACAACTCCTTAAAAATACTCTTTAAACACTTTAAACTTAATTTTTAATTAAATAGAATCTTTAAAAACACTAACTTGGTTTTTCCCAGGGAAACACCTTCCCATTCAAACATCCCGAAGAACCCATCTAATAAATCCAGCCGATTTATTTCAATTCAATTCAATTTATGTTTAATAACATAAAATTTCCAATTCCATACTTATCTAAAACTTCATCCGAAGTTCGCACTCAATTTCCCATACCCGGAAATTCATTTTTAAAATATAGTTTAAAACATTTTTAAGTAAAATAAATTTGGAGAATTCTTCCATGAAAACCATATTTCCAATTTACTTAAATAAAATTCAAATAGAGAAAACAGCCTTTAAACATATTCCGTTAACACTTAAAATTGTAAATTTATGTTCGGAAGCTTCATTTTAACGTATTTTACTTTTCCGGATATCACTATTCATCATTAAAATAAACCACTATTATTTTACTCAATTTATAATTTCATAGAATTCATTTCCAGAAAATTTATATTTCACTTTTATCGATTTTATAAACTCCCCGTTATATTTAAAAATCCCAATTTGCTAAATTTACATTTTCCATCCAAACCAGATTTCAAATTTTCTTCTTTGAAATTCTTATTTTTAACAATTCATTTATTTCGTAAAAACCCAATTTTATCCATTTTTAATTAAATTTTGGAATTGTAATTTATACAACAATTATCACAATACAGTTAAATTTCAGATTTATCAATCACATCAATATAACAGGTATCACTATCAAATATAAAATAATTACTACATTGTGAGGAATCCAGTTGGATCCCTCCAACCTGTTTTTCCCTGCATCCACAGATATTAGCACATCACAATATAAATATCAATCCAGACTGATAATAACAATTATATTCAGCCATCCACACAGATATTTAAATATTAACTATTTAAAATGCCTAGCATCCAGATGTGAGTGAGAAAACTCACCTTAAGTTCCGGCGAGCGTTCGAAATTTAAATTAAACCGAACGACGTTCGATTTAACCCAAATTTCTACTTGCCCGGAATAACTCCGGATCTGCGCCATCACGTAGTATTCTTCCCTGTGATTCCATCGCTCCCAGTTTTGTTCGAATCTGATATCATATGAACTCGATATGATTTTACAAAGTTTGAATAACGATTTAAAAACAATTCCTTTATTTATTTTACCACTCACGAAATCGGTCCACTCTTCTTCTTCCCGCTCTAACTCGCGACCCACCCAGTTAAACCGAACCCACTCACGCACCCTATGGCTCGCCACCGCCTTGCCTACGATCGGTTTGAACGCGATCGGAATCCCCCGTTTCGAAGCTTCTCGCGACCCCTACCTTCGGCCGTAACCTGCCCAAACTCGGTCACCCATAGGTGACGCGGCATCCCTTTGAATGCGCAGCACCCGCGCCCCCCTGTCCCCTCTACGCTCCGCCAAAACCCATCACCACCGTTGGATTGGTAATACTCGATGAGATCTTCGATTCTCCAGTTGGGAGTTTTGCGAATTAAAGCCTGGATTGATCGATAATTGGAGATGAAATAAGAAGGGTTTCAGCCATTGATTGATATTAGTGGCGGCCGGTTCATTTTTGAAGCTAGGGTTTAGAGAAAATGCTTATATATATTATTTAATTAATAAAATTTCTCAATTTAACTGTTAATGCAAACGACCTCCAATTCTCACGCTCCGATAGGCTATCCTGGGGTTTTTCCGCGTTCCGGACACAATCGAATAAGTTTCGTAAGCTAATTTGATCATATGCACGAGATACGGAATAAAACGATCAATTTAAAATTGAATCGGTTAAATCGATTTCAATGCGTTTCGAGCTGCCACGGTCAAACGACGACTCCGATTGCTACGAAAATTGAAATCCGATAATAACTATCTATTACGGATCCAATGGAACTGGTTTCGTCGAATTCCGAGACTGTGCCCCGGAAGGCTATTTTAACTCGTCTATTAAATCGAGCGATTTTCAAAATTGACGGAAACGTTTAAAATTTTATTAACTTAACAATAAATCATATAAAATTTATAAACACATTAAAAATCATTCTGGCTCATTCCAGACTAAAATCTGATTAAATTGCATTTTAATAATATTAAATTCATTTTTAAATTAATGTAAAATTCCAAATAATAACTTGTCGACTTTTAAATTCATCTAAAAATCCAACATTATTGTTTATAACCAATTGAACTTAAAAATACATGTAAACACCATTTTTATAATCATTTATCCCAAATTCACCTTTTATCCCAATTTCGAATATTTAATTATTATTCTATTTCAATTGAATTATCTGATTAAAAATTATAACTTATTTTATTGATTGAACCCGAATCCATCCCTTTCAAAATCAATTAAGGATCCACATTAAACATTTAAAATGAATTAAATGTTCAAATTCAATGGCTTAAAAATACGGGATGTCACATGTTCTTATCAAATTTCCTTCCGAAGAAAAACTTTAGAACTAAACATTGAGTTTTATTTCAAATCATTTTGAAATAATAATATATACATATATCTTTTGTATATCAAACCATACTTTCAAAATCAAATAGAAACCCGTTTTACTAAAACAACCCTATAGCATTTCCCACTTAGAAACCCAAAAATGAATGTCGATGATGTTAAAGTCATCATCAAAATTATTTTCAAACGACAGGAGTGAGTTTAGTATATCCAACTCATGCCTTCCCGACTTAATCCAAATCATTTCAAAACATAATCAAATACTTTGTAAATATTATTAAGTGCCATGATCCCAATTTCATAAATCAATTTCCTAAATACTTATTTTCAAATAATACTACTATTATTTTTCTAAAATCTTGGGAGAAAAATTCAAAGACACAGGGAATCAAATTCTCAAATTATCGGTTAAATCTTTCTTGTTTGTAAATCATGTTTTATAAACCATATATGTAATAACTTTCTTATATAAATTCTTTTCACAAATGTTTATTCCCACAATATCTTATCTTTCCTCAGATTAAAATAAACATCTTTTTTACTAAGGTTAACTTTTAACCTAACATTGCCACCTAACGCCTTATAGTCATAAGGTGTTCGTTTCAATGCACCCACAATACTGTTTACCTAACCCATGTAGTAAAAGGGTAAAAATGCTCATAAACTGGTCGAGCATAAATCAACAATCAACCATTGAAAGTTAATGTCCATAAACTGGCCAAGCATGACTAAACTAATTAACGAGGAATAACGTATAAACATCATTAACTCCTACATTAATTAAACTATACTTTGACAATTCACTTATATAAGTTATCTTATATAAGATCTTTAATTTTTCATTGTTATAGTCACCTTTAAGGTATACGTTTATAAGAATTTCAAATGAGCTCTCGTATGTATAATACACTCGACTCATGCTAAGGCATTCCATTACCCAATCTCTTAATGAGTCATACCCACCAAACCCAAAGTTCTTGCTTAACCTTCAACTCGGATACTAAGTGTAACGAATCGCCTTTTCGACCCTTGAATGTCGATACTAATATAGCCACATTATTCACATGTCGAGCACCCAAGTGCCAGAAAGACCAAAAGTTAGGGCGAAATAAAAAGAAAAGGAAATAGAACAAGAAGAAGAGAACACAATATTAGAATCTTACAGCGGAACGATAATATATAATATCAAAAGAACAATACAAAGGGGTTACTCCGATATAGAATTTTCGGAGTTACAATACATTAGTACTATCATCAAGCTGGACAGTTATAACAATCCATCCTCATAAATGCTGATATGTGTAGTAATACATCGGAAATAGGAATACTATGGTAGGTGAAACATCCAGCTCGTCTTCTCGATCTCCAAGGAAAATCAACGAAAAACTAGCCTTTGTCACACTACTTGGAAGAGCATGCGAGGAATTTAGGAAAATCAAAAACCAAGCGTCATACATAAGTCTGGTATGAGAAACGCAAGAAATATGTAGTTAGCATATAATAGTACTTTTGAGACCATATGGAATGCGATAATGGTTATCCCTCAAAAGAACCACTATCTAATAAGTAAAAAAGATGATATAATAGACAATACCTAGGGTGTAGAATATAAATATTATAACATCGCTGGAATGGTTACATTGGTTACATTCAACAACATTGTAATGGTCTAGAATTTTAGTCATTTGAATTTAGAACATTTAATTTATTTTAAATATTAAAAAGTTATTTTTATAAGTTAAATAACTTGGATTTCAAATAAAACAATTTATTTGATAATTTAATTCTTATGTTTAATATTTGAAATTGCTTAAATAATTAATCTTGAATTTTATGTGAATGAAAATGATTTCTAAAGTTGATTTAAATTCTATTTAAATAAAAAGTAAGATGGTAAACTTTTAAATTTGATTTAAATGTGATTTAATTGATTTAAGAAATTGCTTGTTTTAATTAATGTGTAAAAATAGGTTTTTGGGGCACTGTCTCGGATTTGAATGAAACCAGTTTCATCGGATCTGTAATAGTGAATTATAGTATGCCGTCGAATTTCATGACGATTGGATGTATCGTTTTGTCGTGCGAGTTCGAAACGCATAGAAATTAATTAAAAGAATTTTATTTAAATAAATTCGATTTGAAAAGCTATGTTTTGTATATGACGGAATTGGCTCCCGATATATATTCCATTGTGCTTGGAATAGGAGTATAACATATAGAATGCTAGGTCGCACGCTTCGTTTGGAGTTTGAAATTTTAACAGATGAATAGTGATATAAAAAGTTTCTATAAATAACCCTCAACTTCCTTCATTTGCAAACCTTAATTTCCAATCGCCCGTAAAACCCGAGAAATCAACGGCCTAGAATCATCATGTTAATTGGAGAAGACTTAGGCTTGGCGTCCAACATGAAAGTTGGAGAGCTCGGTGAGGGGAGTCGATCCATGGTCGTGGATCGTTGAATGAATGATGACGATGGCGGCTAGGGGGCCGCATTCACTACAGCTCGTGCTCGTGATTTGGCTTTGTGCGCGGCAGCGCGCACTTGGAGGTGGGGTGGCAAGGCATGCATAGCGCATTAGATGGCGTGGTAGCGACGGCGGTAGAGGGAAGCGCGACGATCATGGATTAAAAAAATAATTGGGAAAGTCAATGCATTCTTGGGTGTGAACAAAAGTTGGAGGGAGAAGAAGGTTTGAAAGTTATTTTTTTTTAATTATTTAGTTAATTATAAATTAATTGTATTGAATGTTAATTAATTTGTTACTTTCTCGTACGGGGTCTAAATCAAGTGCAACAAGTTGCGTTGTGTTCGTTTCAGCGAGCACTACACTATGGAGTTGGATTGGACGAATTCGAAGCTAATTGGAATTTTGGATTAAAATTGGACATTCGTTCAGTTTTAATTCAAAACGGAAAATTTGGCGACTATTAAAGATCAATGTGAGTTAATCTCACCTTTTTGGTTAATCAGAAAATTTATATAGTAAATAAAAATTATCTATTGGATGTTTGGATACTTATTTTGACAATTATTAAATGTTAGGATAATTTACTAATTATTATTAGTTGGATTGGATATATTCCCGCCTATTGGAGAAGATGAGACCCTATTACGTTCCCTTGTAAGAGTAGATGGCCCTTGTATATAAATCCTGCCGTGAAGTGATTGATTTAAATTTTAATTATTATATACTTTATGTGATACAGGGGATAGGTTGGAGGGATCCAACAGGATTCCTCACACTGTTGATTTTATTTTCATATATATGGTGATATATGATTTGTTGAATGGCATATTAATGACATTGATATGATTTGTTTAATTTGTGCTTTAGTAGCATCGGGCCTCATTTTTGGTAATTTAAATACTATAAAATAGTGATTTGATTTAAAAAGGAATTTCAAAGTGATTTGGAAATTTTATATGTTTTTAATAAATTTTTCTAAAAAGAAAGTATGATTTTTGGATATTATAAATGGATAGCTTTAAAAAATATCTTATGTAGAGATTTTTCGAACTGCAAGATAAAGATTTTTAAAAATCTTAAAATAAGGGCGTCTTTTATAATTAAGGGATATGGTTTAAAAAATAGAAATAATTTGATATTAACATTTTTGACCATTTTAAATAAAGTAATATATATATATATTTGTATATGAGTACATATATGAAAGATTAATAACCAATGTAAGATTTTAAAAGTGTGAAAATTCATAAAACTAATATTTTACAAATGAAGTGAAGATTTGTAAAATCATATTTTGATAATAAAATATGGATTTATAAATGAGGTTTATAAATTAGAGGGAACTATTATCATTTAATAAATTGGAGAATAAATCAATGGAAGATTTATTATAAGATTCAGAATGATATATTAGAAAAAGTTGACTCTATTTTGGAAATTAAAGGCGAGGATAAATTTGGAATGTTAAACGATATTTATATAAATAGAAGGGAATTTATAAAAGGAATTTATCCATATGGAAATAACGTTAAAACAGAAGGTGATTGATGTTTTAAATAAGATTTATGAATACGTGAGATTCATAAAGAAATTAAGTTATAAATGGAATTCAAAAATAAATTGGTTTTATGAAAGGAAGTTTTATAAAATGGAATGAGATTCTTAAATATAGTTTTATAAATATGGAAATGACTGGGTTGAAGATTTAAAAATGGATTTTTACCAATGAAATATATATTGTTTTAGAGTTGGTTAATATTGCTTAAAGTTGTTTATAAATATTTAAATAATTCTGAAAGGTTAATTATTTAAATTATTAATATGGTTTGAATTTAGTAGTAATGATTATCGATAATATTTTGGTAATTTATTATTATTATTTACATGGTAAAGATTAACGATTGTTTTATCCATAGTGGCTTGAATTATTAATTATTATTTTTAAGAGGTTAGAAGTTAATAATTATTAATTTATGATGGTTTCGATATTCATAAATAGAGTTTTGCAAAAAGACTTAGATTTTTATAAGAAGAGCTTATAAAATTGTTTGAAGATTTAAAATGAGATTATTTACAAGATAAAGAGGTTTATAAATAGATGGATATTTATAAACGAATTTTAGAAATGGGTTTATAGATTTGTAAAAGAATTTATAAATAATTGCATGGTTTCCTAAAAGGGTTTAGAAATGATTTGAGAAATAAATTATGTATGGTTTATAATTGCTTTTAGAAATTTATAATGGAGTTTATAAATAATTTTAGGATTTAGTAAAAAGGAAATCTTTCTCAGAGTTTGGCAAATATACTTATATCGTTGAGATAAGTATATGGGTATTTTCTAAGTATTGAAATGTAAGGGTTGTGAATATATCTTTGTAAAAGTATTTCAATACAAGCATTTACAAGATGGTATTAATTAATGAAAAGATTAATTAATAGAGGCCTAGTGTTGCTTGGTGCTTAACCAATGATTAATTTTTCCTATGGAATTAAATCCCTGATTGAATGTTTGTTATTCGATAGTTAAATAACCAACTATTGGAATTTGGACCCAAAAGTAACTTTGGAAATATCTAGAAGAAACACGTGAGTTATGTGGCACAGTCATCTCTGATGATGCTGTACTATGAATGTAAATCTCGTTTCATTCTTCTAGGAAAATGATAAGGAAATCCATCCACTAACGGTTAGGAGATGATCTACGTTCTTATCTTTGACTGTTTATTTCCTAAAGAACCGAGGTTGAGTTTACCGAAAACTGTCGAATGTTGTTTCGAAGAAACTAGGATCGGATATGTTATCTGGAAACCACTTCGATCCAACTCAAGCATTCAAAATGAAGACATCTTGATGATGATGGAATTGGAGACGGAGCTCTCAATTGTTTCGTTCAGTCCCAGAATGAACTTGTATGGACGAATACTGATATTGCATTGTTGCTTGGAGGGCAGTGTTAGCAATCCAAGTGGGAAGTGCTATACAAATGGTAAGAGTGTGGCCTCTTCGAGCCTCCACCCGAGAAATGAATAAAGCAGGGACATGCGACGTGGCTAAGTGGGTCGCACCCAATTAGGGTATGATCATCCTAAGTCTAGAGCGATATTCATGTATGCTTTGGGATCCTATTGAGTGGTTGTTGATTGAAACCAAGGGGTGACCATATTCAGTGCTACTCGAGAATGGGGTAGTGCCAATCCTGAGTAGCAGAGCTGCAATGTGTTGTAGCCTCCCATACATTTTATTTAGAGCTGTACGGATTCGGTGGGTAGATCCTTACCTTTCATAGTTGGAATCCATTCTCCAATATGAGCCTTCGGTTTTGGTTGTAGAACCTAGTATGCTAGAACTTAATTAATGTAACAATTTTGGTTATGATTAATAAGTACTTGTATATTAGACATTATTATAATATCAGAGAATTTCATGTGAAATCCTTCGGTTATCGTAAGGTAAAAACCCGTCCGTGTTTATGTGCAGCATGGTCTTATGAGATACCTTTGTTTTCAAAGTTTTTATATCTTAAAAATCCAGTTGGGTGTGTTTTCTCACGTTCGTTTTCTAAACTGACTCGGGCGTTATTTTATTATAATGTTCGAATCAGACCGAGCATATTTACATACTGTTTTGGATGCATTGGAACTTAGGAGATAGGTTGGAGGTCTTCAAGGCATATTCATATACATGTTTATTTTCTGCCACTTTGTTATGGAAATTATCAGCAATTGTGAGGACATGATGTTATAATTATCCGGGCTGATAATTGTAATTGTTGTTGTACTCTGATGGATGTATGTATATAACAGTTTCTCTTTTGTAAAGATCATTGATATTATATTTTATTCCGCTGCGATTGTGAGGTTCTATGTTGTTTTAGTTTCTTTTCTCTTCTTCTTCTCTTCTCTTCTTTCTTCTTTCTTTCCCTTAACTATTCGTTTTTCAATTCGATTTGGGTTGGACATGTGTAGTTTATTGTCAACTTGAATCGTATGGAAAAGCGGGTTGTTACAGGTTGTATTAGAGCTTAGGTAGAGTGAACACCTAGGCTTTAGTGGAATTTACTCATTTGAGATAGGGTAAGCGAGACCCTAGGATGAGTTTGAGCGTATATATATGAGCACGTATTTGTTAGTGATTATAAAAATGTTTTAAATTGTGTTAATTTTTCTGTTGAGTGGCTTATGAATTCTGGTCGACACGTGGGATGCCATAGTATCGATAGGGGTTTCTAAATGCTTAAACAAGGCAAACCGACACAACATTGTTTTAAATTGGGTAAATGAAATAATTTTACCTAAATTATAATTTATATATAAAGGAATAATTTTTCAGAAATTATTATAGTTATATATGGAGTGTTTAGTTGTTAGAAATGATAATGTTTAATTATTATCATTTGTTGTTTGTTGTTTTAATAAATGTTGTTATTATCATAATTTAAACAAAGATAAAAGGGTGTAAATATGAATTATAGAGAATTGATTATGATTAAAACAATCAACAATTGAGAAATGAATTTCATCAAAGTGATGTTTTATAAATATGATTTATAAAGGTGATTTATAAACACAAAGTAAATTGAATTTCCTAAGTATATTTATTAATATGATTTTGTTAATAAAAATGAGGTTAAAACAAGAGGTTGAGAATTTAAAACCCATTGATTTGGAAATTGTTTTTCAAAGGTTTGGAAAAAAAAATAATAGTATTATTTCTAAAATATTTTGGGTTAAAATATTTTAAATGGAATTTAAAAGAAATAGAAAGCACTGAACTCACCTCAGTCGCTGGAAAATAGTTCTAGTGATGACTGCAGCATCATCGGCGTTAATTTTCAAGTTTCTAAGTGGGGAATTGCTACTATTGAAGTTTTTTTGATAAAACAAATTTGTTTTAGATTCCAGAAGAATTTGATATATAAAGGAGTTATGTGTAGATATGATTTCAAAATGATTCAAAAATAAAATCAGGTGTTAAAAACTTGAAATTTTATCTAAATGTTTCGAGAAACCTAAGATAATAAGTTTTTGAACTTATGATTTGGGAATAGTATAGATAAGCAAAGAAATTTGGAATCAAGATATGAAATTAAAAATTAACTTAGGTTAAGTTAAATAAATTGAGTAAAGGGTTAAATGAAATTGGAATGGGATTTGAATTGAATTGGATAAAATAATGAAATGAATATACACTTAAGTCGTAGAGTGATTATGTAACCTTGAGTTGTAGATATAATATGTGAATAAACTTGAGTCAAATAAATTCCATGAAATTTTAAGTAAGTAAGTTGTATAGCTTATAGATTTGAGGAATATTAAGCTAAAATGAATTTTAAATTTGTTAAATGAGAATGTGAAGGAATGAAAATCATAAATTGAGATAAGTAATTAAATTTAACTTAAGTCAAGTTAAATAAGATGATTTTTGAGATGAAATTTAACTCAAGTAGGGTAATAGAATAAACTAAATAAATTTGAATTTGATGTGTAATAAATTAATGTATGAACTAATAAAGTAAATTAGTGGAATGAAAAATGAACTTAAGTTGTAAAATAAAATATGACTTAGGTTGTGGAATGGATATGAATTTGAGTTGCAAAATGAATTGAATATAGTTTAGAATGTAATTGATAGAAATGAATATTGGAATTAAACAATGAATTGAGTCAAATGAGATTGAATTTGATTTATAATAAATTAATAAAATTGTTGTGACTTTGGATTATAAAGTAAAATTCAACTTAAGTTGTAAATTAATTTGAAAATGGTTTGAAAGGTTTTTTAATAGAATTGAATTTGAACTTAAGTTATAAAGTGAAATAAACTTTAGAAGTGTTATATAAAAATGTTTATAATGAACTTAAGTAAATTATTTTGTGGAATGGTTGTTAAGTGTCATTAGTATTAAAGAAATTATACTAAGTAAATTGAATATGGAATGGAAAAGTGTTAAACATAATGTGAATAATTGGATAGAACCAATAAATATAAATGGATCAGCTTAAACAAAGTGAATGTAAATGATTCAATGTAAATCAATTGAATGGAAGTAAATTTAAATAAATATGTAATTTGTACATATATTATTTTATTCGCATAACTGTTTGATCTAGATTCGAGTATACGATTTCGAGGTGATTTGCACCGATCCGAGTTAGAATTATTCACTCGATTCTTGACGGTGAGCCTTGGATATGGAATTTTGATTGAAATTGATATTCTCTATCATAGTGTATGGCTATGCAAGGAGAGTGATAGTTTCTAATCAAGGAATCAGATCTGAGTCCGCACTGGAGTGGTCGTGTGAAAGATACTAATTCGGAAGTGAATTGTGTGATCGAGTGAGCGATCAAGTATGGTTTTGTGCACGAATGATATATATACATCGTACAGGCTTTAATAAATTAAATGTTGACATTAGAAGATGCAAACTGATAAGATTATGAATTAATTGGATGAGTATTAATTGTTTGATGGTTTCTCTTGTTGCATTTGCTGCATTTGCAATAGATATTGTAAAGTCTCTGTTATATATTGATATTACCTTCCGTGTACTTGTTCTCATTGTTTTTTGAGTGATTAGTAGGTGTGGATGGCGTATGCTCGCATTTGGAGCTCGCTTTCACGCTATATTGATTTTATATGCTTGCTAATACTAAAATAAGGTACATGTCTCAGATTTCATATCGTATTTTTATATTTTTCCCTACGGGATGCCTCATCCTCGAAGATGAGATGTATATTTGTGATTATATATATATTGTAAAATTTTACAATTGAGCCGCGCAAAGGAGAAGCTGATGAAATTTTTTGAAAATTTAAGGCATTAGAAAATTTTGGGAAAATTTTGACAACTAAAATTTGAAATTTGGTTTTATAACTTTGAATGGGACAATTTAGTAACTATGAATGAATTTGAAGACTTAGAAATGTTTTTATAAGAAGTTAAATGACTTAGAAAAATTTGGTAATCCATTTTAGCTAGTTGTTTTTGAAAAGTTAATGGGTTTGTGACATCTTTCTTACTTGGTAATTTCGGGGACGAAATTCTTTTTAAGGGAGGAAGAATGTAACAACCAAGAATTTTAATCTTTTGAATTTAGAGTATTTAATTTATTTTAAATATTGAAAATTTATTTTTATAAGTTAAATAACTTGGATTTAAAATATAACGATTTATTTGATAATTTAATTGTTAAGTTTAATATTTATAATTGCTTATATAATTGAATCTTGAATTTTATGTGAATGAAAACGATTTCTAAAGTTGATTTAAATTCTATTTAAGTAAGAAGGAAGTGTTAACCCGCCTTTTGGCAAGGCCGCGGACAGACGGATTTAACTTAAACAACTTCACAACTATCGAGACTAAAGTATGATGGGTTCGGTTTAAAATGATGAAGTTCACTTGAATATGTCGTTGGGAAAAGGAGTGGAGAAATTACATGGCTCGGCCTAGGCAGTTTGGCAGATGTCGCTCGGCATTGGGATGGTTCGGCATTGGAGGCTGCTCGGCATAGAGAGATCGTCGTTCGACATAGAAGGATCGTTCGGCATTCCAGGAGCACTCGGCATTCAGTAGCGCTCGGCATCTAGGAGCGCTCGGCATTTAGAAGCGCTCGGCATTAGAGATCGTTCAGCATGATGGGCGCTCGGCATTAGAAACTGTTCGGCATCAGACATTGTTCGGCATGACGGAGGTTCGGCATTAAGTATCGTTCGGCATTGGATGGAGCACTCGGCATAAATCTCGTTCGGCATTAGGGAGCGTTCGACATTGGATGGGTCGCTCGGCATTGCACCTCGCACCTCCATACCCCGGTACCTCAATACCTCGATATCTCTGCACCTCGCACCTCCATACCTCGCACCTCCATGTCTCGGTACCTCGCACCTCAATACCTCGGTACCTCGCACCTCCATACCTCGGTACCTCGCACCTCCATACCTCGGTACCTCGCACCTCCGTACCTCGATACCTCGGTACCTCGCACCTCCCAACGTTCGACATGAGGAGATCGTTCGGCATTCACACCTTGTTCGGCATTCAGCGTTTGGCATCTATGGTTCGGCATATGGAGACCACTCCATTTGGGCTGAGGTACTCGGCTGCTTGGCCCACCAGGGACGTCCAACCCATCTTTGTCTATAAATAGAGAGGCAGGGGCACAGTAAAGGGGATCTTCTTTCTGCTCTCTTACTTTCACTTTTCTAAGGCTAAGGCAACTCTGCCATTTTGTAACTGTAATCGATTATTACAGCAATAAAAAGCAAACTTCTGGAGTGGACGTAGGCCGGAGTTAGCCGAACCACTATAAAATCTGTTGTTCTTTACTGCTTTCATTTCAGTTTTAACTGTTCTTCACATTATTATTCTCTACATACATTCTATCTCTGAGCTGTGATTGGTATTTGGTGCTTTCATCTGGATTTGGGGGTTGGTGACCAATTTTGGCGCTAACACTTTGGTGCTTTCACTGAGAATTGAACTCAGGAATTTTGGAGTTAGGAACTTGGATCTTAGAAAGCAATGGCAAGACCACCAACGAAGAGGCAAGCAATGGAAAGGAGCAATCAGGAAGGAAGTCAAGCGGCATCTTCCGGAGCTGGAGAGGGTCATGCATCCATCTACATAACTCGGGACAAGATGCAAGTGATGATGAATTCTATGCAAGAGCAGATGATGAAACGGCAAGAGGAGATGATGCAGGCTCTTCTTAGGCAATTTGGACAACCAGGAACTGCAGGTGCTCAAGATCATGGAGCTGGACCAGAGGAACTCAACCAACGGACAGATGGAGTGAATCAGCTGAGGGCAGCTCCCAATCAACAAACAATTAACAATCTAGATGGACCTAGACTCGGGAGTACGCCACCAGGAGTACGTGATGAAGAATATGTGCCAGAATTTCCTCGGGGACTTGGGGGGCAGTCTGGATTGGTTGGAAACACTGGATTGGCTGACATTATCAGGCGGACTATTCGCGGAGGTCTGACAAACAGGGATTCAGAGGGAGTTAACAAAAGTCCGTTTACCTGGAACATCAGGACAGCTATGAATCCGCCCGATTTCAAACTACCCACTTTGGAAGTATACCACGGGAAGACGGATCCCACCGACCACTTGATGAGGTACACTAGGCATATGGAAGTGCTGGGGGCAACGGAGGAGGTTATGGCCCGATGTTTCCCCCTGTACCTGACTGAAATTGCTGCTATGTGGTTCAAACAGCTGGAGGATGGATCCATTGGAACATGGACAGAACTGGTGAACAAGTTATTAAGTCAGTTTCGAGTTCACATAAAAAGGCCAAAGAACGTGATGATGCTAACGTCAGTCAAACAGGGGGCAGATGAATCGCTCAGGACATTCTTAACTCGATTTAATGCAGTAGTTGCTTCGGTGGATCGGCCAGATCCATCAATGGTTCTGATGGCTGCGGTATCAGGAGTCAGAGATAATTCGGATTTCAAAGTATCACTGGTACGGGACCCACCGTTGGATCTTGGGGAATTCTTTCATGAAGCTGAAAGATTTCTTCGACAAGAGGATGCATGTTTGGATGTGAGGTCAAAGGAAGTAAACATGACTAAGGATGGAGGACTACTCGGCGAAAGCTCAGGTGGGGGCAAGGATAAAGGGAAAAGGAAGCGCTGGGGAGAACCAAAGTTCTCCACTTACACAGGATTGAACGCAACGTTGGAGCGGATTTTCTTAGATACTCGAGATCGCCTTCCCTATCGAAGGCCATCGAGGAGGGAACCCACAGAACGTGAAAGGGCATCAGGAAGGCACTGTCTCTTTCATGACCTGGACGGCCATGACACTAACAGCTGCCGACATCTAAAGGATATAATCGAGGAGCATATAAGGAATGGTCAGTTGCGACAGTATGTCGGAACTCGGAATGCGGCGGTGGAACAGGAGCAGCCACCGCCTACCTTGAACGACGAGGGCATGAGGCCCAGGAATGGTGGCCGATTGGTCATCAACTAATTTTAATGGTTTGGAATAAGTAACAAACTCCGGGCAAATGGTTAAATCACTTACTCATGTACGGGGTCGGAGATAACCCTCAGGCATGCTCTGAGATGATGGCTTACCGAGACGCCCGGGTTTGCGAAATCTGTTTTTTCCTTTGACTTGGACATTTGCTTTTTCTAGTTTGGTTTTGGAGTTTGGTTTGAACTCCCTATTTTGCTCGTTTTCTGGTTTGGATTCTGGTTTGGATGTTTGTTTTTTGGTATGGATTTTCGATATGAGTTTCTGGTTTTCTATTTTGGATTTGGATTTCGGATCGGATTTTGATTGGATTTTCTCTGGATTTTGGCTAAAAGGTCGTCGAGTATGGACTATGCTCGGCAAGGGTCTGAAGAGACCAGGATTCGGCCTAGGACTTAGGCCATATATTATCGGTTACTATTTTAGATCGTCGAGTATGGACTATGCTCGGTAAGGGTCCGGAGTGACCAGGATTCGGCTTAGGACTTAAGCCACAGCATTCTTCGACGTTCAGGGACACTGAACCATGAACACCATGGAATTACTTAACATAGGTCGTCAAGTGTGGATTGCGCTTGGCAAGAACCCGAAGAGGTTACGGATTTGGATATTGGCTATGAATAGCTAAGGATTCGGACAAGGACCCGGAGCGGTCCCGGATTTGGATATCGACCCGGAGAGGTCACGGATATGGTTATAGGTTATTGGATATGGATGGATTGGAACTCGGTAGTCGGGTTCAGATGTATGTGGAATTGGGTAAGGACTTGGTTACTGGATAAGAATCAGACATCGACTCGGAACAGTCGCGGAAATGGATCAAGATATGGCCGTGGTACTCGGATAAGATGGCTTGGTAATGGATTGGATTATGAATCGGAAAGTATGGATGTGGATAACATACATACTTGGGATATTGGACTTGAGGCTATTTAAAACACACCTTTCACAGCAAGGCATGTTTTGGGGGGCAAGTGTTAACCCGCCTTTTGGGAAGGCCGCAGACATACGGATTTAACTTAAACAACTTCACAACTATCGAGACTAAAGTATGATGGGTTCGGTTTAAAATGAGGAAGTTCACTTGAATATGTCGTTGGGAAAAGGAGTGGAGAAATTACATGGCTCGACCTAGGCAGTTTGGCAAATGTCGCTCGGCATTGGGATGGTTCGGCGTTGGAGGCTGCTCGGCATAGAGAGATCGTCGTTCGACATAGAAGGATCGTTCGGCATTCCAGGAGCACTCGGCATTCAGTAGCGCTCGGCATCCAGGAGCGCTCGGCATTTAGAAGCGCTCAGCATTAGAGATCGTTCAGCATGATGGGCGCTCGGCATTAGAAACTGTTCGGCATCAGACATTGTTCGGCATGACGGAGGTTCGGCATTAAGTATCGTTCGGCATTGGATGGAGCACTCGGCATAAATCTCGTTCGGCATTAGGGAGCGTTCGACATTGGATGGGTCGCTCGGCATTGCACCTCGCACCTCCATACCCCGGTACCTCAATACCTCGATACCTCTGCACCTCGCACCTCCATACCTCACACCTCCATGTCTCGGTACCTCGCACCTCAATACCTCGGTTCCTCGCACCTCCATACCTCGGTACCTCGCACCTCCATACCTCGGTACCTCGCACCTCCGTACCTCGGTACCTCGCACCTCCCAACGTTCGGCATGAGGAGATCGTTCGGCATTCACACCTTGTTCAGCATTCAGCGTTCGGCATCTATGGTTCGGCATATGGAGACCACTCCATTTGGGCTGAGGTACTCGGCTGCCAGGCCCACCAGGGACGTCCAACCCATCTTTGTCTATAAATAGAGAGGCAGGGGCACAGTAAAGGGGATCTTCTTTCTACTCTCTTACTTTCTCTTTTCTAAGGCTAAGGCAACTCTGCCATTTTGTAACTGTAATCGATTATTACAGCAATAAAAAGCAAACTTCTGGAGTGGACGTAGGCCGGAGTTAGCCGAACCACTATAAAATCTGTTGTTCTTTACTGCTTTCATTTCAGTTTTAACTGTTCTTCACATTATTATTCTCTACATACATTCTATCTCTGAGCTGTGATTGGTATTTGGTGCTTTCATCTGGATTTGGGGGTTAGTGACCAATTTTGGCGCTAACAGGAAGAAAGTAAACTTTTAAATTTGATTTAAATGTGATTTAATTGATTTTGGAAATTATTAATGTGTAAAAATAGCATTTTGTGGAACTGTCTCGGATTTCAACGAAATCAGTTTCATCGGATCCGTAATATTGAATTATTTTATGCCATAGAATTTCATGATGATTGGACGTATCATTTGGTCATGCGAGTTCAAAACACGTAGAAATTAATTAAAGGAATTTTTTTAAAATAATTCGATTTGAAAAGCTATCTTCTGTACATGATGGAATTGGCTTCCGATATATATTTCATTATGCTCGGAATTGGGATATAATATATAGAACGCCAAGCGGCGCGCTCTTTGGAGTTTGAAATTTTGACGGATGAATAATGCCACAAAATTTTTCTACAAATAGCCCTCAACTTCCTTCATTTGCAAACCCTAATTTCCAGCCGCCCTTATAACCCTAGAAATCAACGGCGTATAATCATCGCGTTAATCAGAAAAGAATTAGGCTTAGCATCTAACACAAAAGTTGGAGAGCTCGATGAGGGGAGTCGACCCATAGTCGTGGATCGTTGAATGGACAATGACGGTGGCGGCCAGGTTGCCGCGTTCACTGCAAATCGCGCTCGCGATTTGGCTTCGTGCGTGGCAGCACATGCACGGGTGGATGTGGGGTAGCGAGGGGTGCGTGGCACGGTAGATGGCTAGGTAGCTGTGGCGGTAGAGGGAAGCACAACGATCATGGATTAAAAAATAATAACGAAAGTCGATGCATGACTGGGAGTGAACTAGGGTTGGATGGAGAAGAAGGTTTGAATGTTTAAAAGTTTTAATTATTTAGTTAATTATAAATTAATTATATCGAATGTTAATTAATCCATAACTTTCTCGTACGAGGTCCAAATCGAGCGCAATAAGTTGCATTTCGTTCCTATCAGCAAACACTATACTATGGAGTTGGATAGGACGAATTTGGAGCTAATTGGAATTTTGGATGAAAATTGAACGTTCGTTCAATTTTATTTCAAAACTGAACGTTTGGCTACTATTAAAGATCAAAGTGAGTTAATCTCACCTTTTTGGTTAATCTGAAAATTTTATATCGTCAATAAAATTTATCTATTGGATGTTTGGATATTTATTTTGATAGTTACTGACTGTTTGGATAATTTACTAATTATTATTAGTTGGATTGGATATATTCCCACCTACTGGAGCGAACGAGACCTTATTACGTTCACATGTCAGAGCGGATGACCTTTGTATGCGAATCCTGCCTCAAAGCGGTTGATTTATGTTTTGATGATTATATATTGTATGTGATGCAAGGGACAGGTTGGAGGGATCCAACAGGATTTCTCACACTGTTGATTATATTTTCATATATATGGTGATATATGATTTGTTGATGCCATATTAATGACATTGATATGATTTGCTTAATTTGTGCTTTAGTAGCATCGAGCCTCATTTTTGGTAATTTAAATACCATAAAATAGTGATTTGATTTAAAAGGAGTCTCAAAGTGATTTGGAAATTTTATATGTTTTAATAAATTTTTCTAAAAGTATGATTTTTAGATATTATAATTGGATAGTTTTATAAAATATCTTAGGTAGAGATTTTTTGAACTGCAAGATAAAGATTTTTAAAAATCTTAAAATAAGTCCATCTTTTTTAATAAAGGGATATGCTTTAAAGAAAAATAAAAATAATTTGACATTAAATTTTTGACCATTTATATAAAGTAATATGTATATACATATGTATATGAGTACATATATGAAGAATTAATTAGCAATGTGATATTTTGGAAGTGTGAAAATTTATATAATATTTTACAAATGAAGTGAAGATTTGTAAAATCATATTCTAATAATAAAAGTATGGATTTATAAACGGGGTTTATAAATTAGAGGGAACTGTTATCGTTAAATAAATGGGAGAATAAACCGACGGTGGATTTATTATAAGATTTAGAATGATATTTTAGAAATAGTTGACTCTATTTTGGAAATTGAAGGCGAGGATAAATTTGGAATGTTAAACGATACTTTTATAAATAGAAAGGAATTTATCCATATGGAAATAAAGTTAAAACGGATGGCGATTGATGTTTTAAATAAGATTTGTGAATAAGTGAAATTCATAAAGAAAATAAGTTACAAATGGAATTCATAAATAAATGGGTTTTATGAAAGGAAGTTTTATACAATGGAAAGAGATGATTAAATATAGTTTTATAAATATGGAAATGACTGGTTTGAAGATTTAAAAATGGATTTTTACCAAGAAAATATATATTGTTTTAAAGTTGGTTAATATTGCTTAAAGTTGTTTATAAATATTTAAATAATTTTGAAAGGTTAATTATTTAAATTATTATTATGGTTTGAAATTAACAATAATGATTATTAATAATATTTTGGTAATTTATTTTTATTATTTATATGGTAAATATTAACGATTGTTTTATCCATAGTTGCTTGGATTATTAATTATTATTTTTAAAATGTTAAATTTAATAATTATTTATTTATGATGGTTTCGATATTCATAAATAGATTTTTGCAAACAGACTTGGATTTTTATAAAAAGAGCTTATAAAATGGTTTGAAGATTTAAAAGGAGATTATTTACAAGATAAAGAGTTTTATAAATAGATGGATGTTTATAAACAAGTTTTAGAAATGGGTTCATAGATTTATAAAAGAATTTATAAATAATTGCATGGTTTCCTAAAAGGGTTTAGAAATGATTTGAGAAATAAATTATATATGGTTTATAAATGGTTTTAGAAATTTATAATGGAGTTTATAAATGATTTTAGGATTTAGTAAAAAGGAGATCTTTCTCAGAGTTTGGCAAATATACTTATATCGTTGGGATAAGTATATGGATATTTTCTAAGTATTGAAAATATAAAGGTTCTGAATATATCTTTGTAAAAGTATTTTGATACAAGCATTTACATGATGGTTTTAATTAATGAAAAGATTAATTAATATATGCCTAGCATTGCTTGGTGCTTAACCAATGATTGGTTTATCTTATGGAATTAAATCCCTGATTGAATGTTTGTTATTTGATAGTTAAATAACTGACTATCGGAATTTGGATCCTAAAGTAACTTTGGAAATATTTAGAAGAAACACATGACTTATGTGGCACTGTAATCTTCGATGATGTTGTACTATTCGTGTAAATCTTATTTCGTTCTTCTAGGACAATGATAAGGAAATTCATCCACTAACGGTTAAGAAGTGATCTCCGTTCTTATCTTAGACTGTTTATTTCCTAAAGAACCGGGGTTGGATTTGTTGAAAACTATCGAATGTTGCTTCGAAGAGACCAGGATCGAATAAGTTATCTAAAAACCACTTCAACCAACTCAAGCGCTTAAAGTGAAGACATCTTGAAGATGATTGAATTGGAGAAGGAGCTCTCAATTGTTTCGTTCTGTCTCAGAATGAACTTGTATGGATGAATGTTGATATTGCATTGTTTCCTGGAGGGCAGTGTTAGAATTCCAAGTGGGAAGTGCTATATAAATTGTAAGAGCGTGGCCTCATTGAGCCTCACATCTGGGAAATGAATAAAGCAGGGATATGCGGTGTAACAATCCCCCTTTCTGACCACCTCCAGTCGGTAATTAAACCAACTCGAAACGTTCAAAAAGACGGATTGCTATTTAGTTCATGTAATTTAAACAGAATCAGCCACAGAAACACAGAATAAAAATATTTTATTACGATAAATCTTTTTGAATACATACATCAGAGTTTATACAATGTATTTAACTGATACAGCGGAATATCATTTTAAATACAAAATTTCCTGAACTAAAATGATTCTTTACTCTCTCTCTCTAACTTCGCTGCTCGAAAATCTTCAAGCTGTAAAAATACTCGGTCTGACCCGAGTATTACATTCAAAAGAAAATAATACACAGGTCAGTCTAATTCAAACCAGTTACTAGTGTATATAGGCAGTAATAATCAAATAGACAACAGTCACAATAATTCCCGTATATCCAATCCTTTTAACAAAGAAATCGGATAACGAAAATTTTAACACTAAACAGTGTTAAACAATAAATCAGCAGATTTAAATCATCAAAAGAGATAAATAAACAATTTATCAAATCGACTAAATCAATTTAAAACAATTGAAATTGTCACTTTAAAACCATCAAAGTTTGATTGGCTGCCGTACACGCACGCGTGTACGGCCTCGCCACCAGTATCAAAGGCATAAAAGATCAATGCATCACGACACAAAGAAAATATCAGTTCAAAATTGTTAATTCTGGGTGGCTGCAGTGCACGCACGCGTGCACTGCCTCGCCAACTCGTGTGCACCAACCAAAAGCACAACTAACAAATCAAAACAAGGTCCATCGTAATGCTACAGGTCTGTAACTTCAAGGCCAGCAAAATTCAAACCCGAGGCAACAATGACCAAGAGCTCACAACTGCTCAAAAAATATGGCAACGCAGCAGCGACACAGCAAAGTATATCTACATATTAATTATGCAAACATATGTTGCAGTGAAATAACAAAGAGCTCAAGTCAACATATATAAAAATGAATAGCATTAAGGCACAAATTCCAGTGAAGTTCAAAATGAAAATCAAGACATCACGTATGCGAGCTTCACACTACAACTAAACTTTTGAATGGAGGCAGTGCAACAGTTAAAATCAACTGAGCAACTAGACCAGTGTGGATGCAGACCAGAGACAAGGAGTGACCACATAGGGCAGTACAGCTAAAACAAACATGAATGAATGGTCAATAAGGCATGCATACAGATGATGATAGATATGCAGTGTCAAAGTGGACCAACCCCAACATCAATAAAGAACATGGATGCAGGGACTGTCACAAACAAATATGGACAGTGCCAATATTGTATGCAAACTCAAGTGATATATGCAACATGAACAGATGAACATCAGTGCAACAAGATCACTCATGCAGACATGAATGCAACAAACAAAGATCAAAGGCATAGCAACTGCCACAAGACCACAATGCAGTGTACATGAGTACAACTACTGGAGTCAAGCCAGAAAAATTCATGAATGCAAACAACCAACTACATGCAGGTGAACAGAAGACAAATACACAATCAACATGAATGCATATGCAGACTACAAGAACAGAGACTACAAGCAGTGAACACTTGTATACATATACAAGCAACTCAAATGAAGATATCAGAAGCAACATGTATAATTAACTCAAGCACCAATGTAAATCAGAAACCAGACTGGACTACAAATAGATGCAACTGAAGATAACAACAAGTGAAATACAAAGTGGAGCAGTGGAGCTACATGAACACAATAAAACATTTAACGATGAACTTATAAATCACATAAAAAAATGAAACCAAAAGAATTCATAGAGATAACAAATAGCCTGTTCAAATCAAAACAATAGGCGAAGCATGGACATGCCAAAAACTAAGGCAAAGGCAAATGATGGTAGCCAATCAAATAAAGCTACAGGGACGAGCAAATCAAAGTAACAAGCTATGGGATATGTGTGCAATTTCAAAGCTACAACATATATGCAAGTTTAATATATGAATGCAAAGACAAGTTCACTTTTCCAAAAGCAAAAAGGTGTCAGTCTTTATTATATAAGCATGGTAAAGACTTAGGGTGTCAGGCATTATTATACACACATAAGTATGGTAAAGAATAGTATGCTATACATATATAGGCACTACGTCCTTTAAGGATTTGAAGAAAGGTGGGAAAGTCACAACAATTTATATATGTATATATTTCGAACTTAAGCTTACAAAATCAGTGTTTGAAAAGCTTTGGAACCTGACTATATTCGAATGATATTCATTGTTAACCATATCTAATAAGGTGAAACAAATTATAATTTAAGAGTTGATTTGTAATAACTAAAATAGTTGAGCATTACACGAATGAAAAACAGAGAAATGCAAGTATACATTAAAATGTTTCAGCACACATTCAGGCAACAACGAAGAACTCGAGTGAATTAAAACCATCAAACTTCAACAATTCTCATACGAACGAAATCACAGTGAAGTCAACAAGGAACCACACGAAAACAAATTTTTTTTCTTCAGAAATCAAAATCATGAGTATCAGTTTATAAACCAAGAAAATCACAAACTCGAACAATATCAAGAGCCGAAACCACTGCAAAGTCGAAGTCCACATATAATCACTTTCCAGAGATTCGAAACAAAAGAAACCCAATTTTCTTTCGCAAAGCAACCAAAGGCCGAAGCCACAGTTAATAGCCGAAGTCAAAAAGGGACGACATCAACATCGTAAAAATCGAACAACCCAAAAACATATTAAAATCGACTTCGAAAACAAAGTCGAATGCCGACAAATCAAAGGAAGAATTTGACAATCAAATACGAACGAAAATTGTCGAATTCGAACACTGATACACTCGAGGTAGGAATTAGATGTGAGCGGGGGAGAAACCACTCACCTTCGTCAGAAGCGGTCGCGAGCGAGAAACGAGAGTCGAAGCCGGCGCCTTTGATTTCTACCCAAGCCCTAGTTTGAGAAGAGGAAAATCGAGCTAGAGAATTGATCGCCGAAGCCCTAAGTTTTTGTCGCCATTTTTTTTCGTCATCTGTTTATTTTATTGTTTCGTTTCGATCTGATTTTGAAGAGAGGGGAGGGAGGGTCGTGGGTTTTGCAGAAAGGAGGGGGGAAAAGTCGTGGAGATCGTGGGGGTATGGGTTAAAGGGATGGGTTAGTACTAGAGGTATGGTCATTTTTATTTTTCTTTTTGTTTTTATTTTATAGATTTATCAATTAACTTATGTTATTAAATTTTGTAGATAAAATTTTGTTTTGAAGTTCAACTATCAATTATCTAACATCTATTTATATTAACATGTTTCACAATTAAATTTTATACTTGTCTTTTGCATTTATAAAACTTATTTCATTAAATTTAAGTTAAAGAAAAATGTTATTAAAACTAACCATCAATTTATTAATTACATAAGTAATAATTCTTATATCAAACTATTTTTTCCAAACCATTATTTTGAAATTTAAATACAAAGTTAATATTCAATTTCAAACTCCTAGCTCAAAATTTTAAATTAAAATATATTCCTCATATTTTAAACTTAACAAATTCAAACAAATTCAAACAAATTCACAATTTAAATCAAAATTTAATTAAATTATCAATTAAAAATAGTTTAAAATTCGGGATTGTTACAATCTTCCCTCCTTAAAACTTTTCGTCCACGAAAAGGAAAGGTTGTTAAAATTTTACCAATATTTATACCCTACTCAATTTTACTAAGCCTGAAACTTATTACAAATAAATGAATATAGGATTCATTCCATTTGTTTAATCTCACTAGTTTTGTTTATTGGTTTCTACAATCAAGACACAAAAGTCTTTTACCAAATTTTCCGACTTACAACTCAGATTCAAACTTTAAAATCCGTCATGTTAGAGATTTATATAATATATCTCTTCCAAAGCTGTGGACTTCCAAAACATTTCAAAGATCCTCTTCCTTAGTTCATTAAGTAGGAATTATGTAATTCTAATTTCAAACTATTGATTTGCTATTTACAGTTTGAAAATACTTGCTAACTCGAAATTTAACAAGTCTATCGTCGTTCTCACAGACATTAGGCATACGCTGGCCAGGCGCAGGACTAAAAATCTCCAAGTACTAAATATACTTGCTTCAACTCCCAGTGAAAATACTTTAAAAATTCTTTTTTAAAAAATGGATATGGAAAGCACGTTCCCCCATGGATTACAGTTTACCCGGTGGTTACGCTACTATCCCAGTAGAGTCGCTCGTAATCTGTAGATTTCTCATCTCTTAAATTTCGCCATGGTTGTCGCCATAGATCGCAGTACACACGGCGGTTACGCTACTATCCCATTAGAATCGCTTGTGTCTGTAGGCATCACGCCCCTCAAATTTCGCTTGGCATTAGATTGCAGTTTACCCGGCGGTTGCGCCATTATCCCAATGGAATCGCTTGTAACTGTGGGCATCTCGCCCCTCAAATTACGCTAATCATTAATCTAATCCCATCGACATGATCCATCTCGAGGGATTTCCGATTCAAATAGTCACTCTGACTAAATGGAAATTCTACGTAGCTACGAATTTCAAATGGACACTCTTCACGAGTTCCAATACCTTCTCTAATAATAAATGGAAGGTACTTTTCCATATCCTCAGTTTAGAAAACATAATATCATATATATGTAGTACTTCATTTCACATTTCGTACATATAATATCTATGTAAACTTACATAAGATTTCCATAACAATGACTTTCCAAACTAACGGTTTCAAATTTACCGCATTCATATATATATAAGTTCTGAAAACCTACATATCCCATATTCATAACAAAATAGAGGATTTCAAAATTTTCCTCTAAGTCGATTTGGAAATTTTAAGGCTATCTCAAACCTAATTCATATTCATAATTCCATTTATTATCGACTTTCACATTCGATTTGGATTTCACGTTACATCGTCAATTCTCAACACAGAATTGATGTCTAATGATATATAACCTCTGAGCTCGTACGTCTCAGAGAAGGGTGTTAACCTAAGAGAATAAATTCTCCGCCACCAACAGATATATATTTAATAGAGATCAATTGCTATGTCATCAATTCACAATGTTGGACATACAATCCAAATCATCATCTGAAATTCAAAGCTCAACTTATATTGTCTTTGGGTCGAAGTTAAACTCAATTTAACTTAACGATTCAATCTTTTTGAAAAATTTCAAATTGAACAAATTGTTCAAATTTCTCATTTAACTTTTCAACTTCGACTTTAAAAATGAATTTCAAATCATTTATTCCTTACGGAATATATTCACAACATTTCATATTTGGAAAAAACATTTCCATACTTATTTAAAAATAAGTAATTCACAAATCTAATTTATTTTCAACATTTGAAAATATTCGATATACTTAAATCAAAATTAAGTATATATTTTATCTTTTAAGGAAATCATTCTCTTTCACAATTATTTGAGTTAAAACGAATGTTACGTAAAACATCGTTACGACAACTCAAAATCACCAGTATAGGGATTCGAAATTTAGATAGATGTATAAATCCCAATACTATACAAAACATTTCCTTTCGGAAATCATTTACTATAACAACAGTGTTACAGTCCATCATTTCCTTATATTCGAAAACGTCTATTTCAACAATGAATGTTGAAATCTATAGTTTCGATATTCAATGCCTTTGAAAACATCTTTTAAAACAATTAACTTCGTTTTAAAATATCACTTTCCCAAGCATGTCCATTTTATTCAATAATATATTCACAATATTCCCTATACATTTTTAAAAGATTATCCACTGTCCAAAATCGTGAATATAAATTTCCTTTAACAAGCTATAAGAATTTACTTATCAAAATAAGTCAGTTCCGGATTTATAAACAACGTTTATAAATTCCATTCCTATTTATAAAAATTTACTTTATTAACCGTTCCTTCTATAACTCGGTTTCATATCCGAAATTTAATTTATAAGTAAATTACTTATAATCCTTTTATTTTACAACATCGATTCATTTATAACTTCACTTATGAAATACATTTATATTTCATTTTTAACACTTATACAACCCTTTTTATACTTTTAATATAACATCAATTCTTTCAAATCTTCTATACAACCGTTTATAATAATTCAAAAATTCCATTTTAAACTATTATATAAATTTATCAAGTTTCTATTTCCAAAATAATCACTAGTTCTTTAATAAATCATTCATTGACTTGATTTCAATTTTATCAAATTTGATTCATTCACATTGGATTTTACTAACATTCATTCATATTCAATTAGTTCACTTTCACTAATTTACATTCAAGTTAGTTTACTTTCAATTCAAACCAAATTTGATTTTATTTAGATTTACTTGTCTTTCAATTTGAATTCAATTTACATAGCTTTCAAATTTTCCATTTATTCAATTTCATTAATACTTAATGAATTTCCATACAATCAACTCTTAACAACATTTCTATTTTATGTTTTATTCACTAATTCACTTTTACAATTAAAGTTGAATTTCCTTTCTATAACTCAAATTCATATTCATTACTTCACTTTATTAATTCATTTTGATATCAAATTCAATTTGATTCAAAATTACTTAAGCCATGTTTCATTTTATCTTCACTTGCATTTATTTTCACTATACAGCTTAAGTCCGTCTCTAAGTTATTTGAAATTCTATTTTATTTAACTTAACTTAGATTTTATTTCAAAAATCATTTTATTTAACTTTCGCTAAAGTCAAATTCATATCACTATTCAGAATCCAAATTTTGTTTTACTTAACAAAACTGTTCAAACATTTTAACAATTGGTTTGATTTTAATTTCTCATTTTATAAGTTAAACAACTTATTAATTTAAACCTCCCAATTCATATTATATAATCACTTATCCTTTAAGTTTAAAGTTCCATCTCAATAATTTACTTAATCAAGTTCAATTTATTTAACTTTCTTTAGTTAAATTTCAAATCCATTCAAACAATTTTATACTTCTTTAGATTTGAAAAACATTTTCTTTAAAGTGTTTCTAGTAACTATTCATATTAAACATCATAAACTAAGCTTTGTGTAAACCAAAGCTCTGATACCACTCTGTAACAATCCCCCTTTCTGACCGCCTCTAGTCGGTAATTAAACCAACTCGAAACGTTCAAAAAGATGGATTGCTATTTAGTTTATGTAATTTAAACAGAATCAGCCATAGAAACACAGAATAAAAATATTTTATTACGATAAATCTTTTTGAATACATACATCAGAGTTTATACAATGTATTTAACTGATACAGCGGAATATCTTTTTAAATACAAAATTTCCTGAACTAAAATGATTCTTTACTCTCTCTCTCTAACTTCGCTGCTCGAAAATCTTCAAGCTGTAAAAATACTCGGTCTGACCCGAGTATTACATTCAAAAGAAAATAATACACAGGTCAGTCTAATTCAAACCAGTTACTAGTGCATATAGGCAGTAATAATCAAATAGACGACAGTCACAATAATTCCCGTATATCCAATCCTTTTAACAAAGAAATCAGATAACGAAAATTTTAACACTAAACAGTGTTAAACAATAAATCAGCAGATTTATATGATCAACAGAGATAAATAAACAATTTATCAAATTGACTAAATCAATTTAAAACAATTGAAATTGTCACTTTAAAACCATCAAAGTTTGATTGGCTGCCGTACACGCACGCGTGTACGGCCTCGCCACCAGTATCAAAGGCATAAAAGATCAATGCATCACGACACAAAGAAAATATCAGTTCAAAATTGTTAATTCTGGGTGGCTGCAGTGCACGCACGCGTGCACTGCCTCGCCAACTCGTGTGCACCAACCAAAAGCACAACTAACAAATCAAAACAAGGTCCATCGTAATGCTACAGGTCTGTAACTTCAAGGCCAGCAAGATTCAAACCTGAGGCAACAATGACCAAGAGCTCACAACTGCTTAAAAAATATGGCAATGCAGCAGCGACACAGCAAAGTATATCTACATATTAATTATGCAAACATATGTTGCAGTGAAATAACAAAGAGCTCAAGTCAACATATATAAAAATGAATAGCATTAAGGCACAAATTCCAGTGAAGTTCAAAATGAAAATCAAGACATCACGTATGCGAGCTTCACACTGCAACTAAACTTTTGAATGGAGGCAGTGCAACAGTTAAAATCAACTAAGCAACCAGTCCAGTGTGGATGCAGACCAGAGACAAGGAGTGACCACATAGGGCAGTACAACTAAAACAAACATGAATGAATGCTCAATAAGGCATGCATACAGATGATGATAGATATGTAGTGTCAAAGTGGACCAACCCCAACATCAATAAAGAACATGGATGCAGGGACTGTCACAAACAAATATGGACAGTGCCAATATTGTATGCAAACTCAAGTGATATATGCAACATGAACAGATGAACATCAGTGCAACAAGATCACTCATGCAGACATGAATGCAACAAACAAAGATCAAAGGCATAGCAACCGCCACAAGACCACAATGCAGTGTACATGAGTACAACTACTGGAGTCAAGTTAGAAAAATTCATGAATGCAAACAACCAACTACATGCAGGTGAACAGAAGACAAATACACAATCAACATGAATGCATATGCAGACTACAAGAACAGAGACTACAAGCAGTGAACACTTGTATACATATACAAGCAACTCAAATGAAGATATCAGAAGCAACATGTATAATTAACTCAAGCACCAATGCAAATCAGAAACCAGACTGGACTACAAATAGATGCAACTGAAGATAACAACAAGTGAAATACAAAGTGGAGTAGTGGAGCTACATGAACACAATAAAACATTTAACGATGAACTTATACATCACATAAAAAAAATGAAACCAAAAGAATTCATAGAGATAACAAATAGCCTGTTCAAATCAAAACAATAGGCGAAGCATGGACATGCCAAAAACTAAGGCAAAGGCAAATGATGGTAGCCAATCAAATAAAGCTACAGGGACGAGCAAATCAAAGTAACAAGCTATGGGATATGTGTGCAATTTCAAAGCTACAACATATATGCAAGTTTAATATATGTGACGACCGCCCATGACTCCTGCACCGAATCTAGAGAAAGTGCGCTGTAAGGTGTGCCAGGCAACCATGGACGATTGTCAGGGTAAATTAAAAACAACATAAGTCTATCGTATCACTCACAGCGCATGGACAAAATACAATAGAACATATGTAGAGTGAAGCTTTATAGAATAAAATGCCATCATATAAAACTTCATAATAGTTGAATACAAGCATCCAAATAGTCAATACATCAAGCCTCACTACACAACACTCAGAGAATATACAAACAGCGGAACACCCAGTACATATAGTAAGAAGATAATATGCAACCCTCTAGCTCGTCTTCGATATCAGCATCGTGAGAAGCAAGAATAGCACCTGTCACCTGCTACCTAGTCTGCCCGTCCCAAAAATGGACGAACAGCCCAAGGCAATAAGAATTAAAACATAAAGCCTTGAGTCAGACAACAGTCTTAGTGAGCAGTAAATTAACTAACAACATACCAAAAGAGCATAAAGGAAAAGGAATAGGAATACAACCCTCCCACTCCAACCTCATTCTATAGTGATAGCCCCCAGACACACACTAAGCAGAAGCAAACATAGCAGAGCATATAATTTAAAGTAAAGTAATTATCACTCGAGTCAAGGGCGATGTTTTCCAAGCACAAACCCCCATGGCCTAAACCAAGATCAGATAAGCACCCGGAAAATACTGCTCTTGAGACCGAATGACGATACAACCAAACATCCATGACTCTGGCTATCACTGTTATCATTGCTTCGATATCACCGTTAATTGAATGACCGGCACATTCTTTCAGCCGTCCGTCAAGGGCTAATGGAAACCCCGGTTCTAGACATAACTCCCGCACGTCGTCGCAGCCCGTGCCTAGGACTATCGAATCTGCCCAGAGTACTCGACCATCAACAGTTGGCCGTTGGGACTATCGAATCTGCCCAAACTTACTCTTGCTTAGAGCATGCTAGAACCTTCAACAACGATGCTATCCAAGCCTCCTAGTCATCCTCCTCGACGACTATTTCCATACTAGCTCCAGCGCCTCTCAAGCATCCATTACCCTTAACTCGAATCATATCACCGAGTTACCAACGTGCTTGGAATGATCCCGTCTGGATTAGACTAAGACTATCTCATATCATACTTCACTTCATCACATCCTCGCAAAGTCTCATCTCAACATCATCATCATCGAATCTATGCATAAGAGCTTCATCATCCGCTACATATGCCACAAGCAGCTTTCCCAATTCAAGAGCCTTTCTCTTAGCTTTTGAATCATCTTCGGTCTAAATCAAATCATCAATCATCTAATTTATAGCAATCAATCAAGTCAAACATTAATCCAAGCAATCAAGCATTCAAATATGATCTATGTAGACAATTATCACTATAATGGCAATTTCGTAATTAAAGAGTCGAAAGTCAAATAAGCATGAAAACATGAGCAATGTCTCTATAATCTTGATGAATGAACTTGCATAGGTTAACATGTAGTAAAATAGTTGTCAAATCATCATGAACAATGGATCTATATGGATCTACACTTAGGATGAAGAAAATGTATGGAAATCACTATTTTAACACCAAATCGAGCCAACAATCCGATATACTCCTTTGGATCCGTGTGAGAGATAATCACCACTCACCAAATCACCTAAACAACCTCAAATCAACACGCTTCAGATCTGGACAGCGAAGGATCAAGCTTGATCTATCACAAATCCGCTTCAAACGAAGAAATCTCACTTCAACGGATGAAGATCTTCAACTTTAGCTCTTGGATCTTCAATCTTGATCTTCGATTTGGATGGATGGAATCACTAGATTAGAGTGGAGAAAAGAAGTGAAGAAGTGTAGAAGTCGAGCTCTCAAAATGGCAGCACTTCGTCGCTTCGAAATCCGGATCCCAAAAAGTGAGAAAAACCCTTCCTATTTATAGTAGAAATTTCCTTAAGTCGTAACTCGGCTATCTCCATAAGTCGTCTCCGACTTATAACCTTCCGACCTAAGCCCCACCGACCTACGACTTAACAAAACCCTACGACCTAACCAGATAACACCTCAACGACCTAACTATTAAGCCCATGCGCGACCTAACACTCACGCGCATACGACCTAACTATTAAGTCGACCTACGACTTAACTAATATGCGCGTCCTAACAGAAGATACGACTTACGACTTAACAGTTATGCCCCTAAGTCGTCTACGACTTAACACGTAGGCTACGACATAACAGATCAACTCTTAAGTCGCTCGCGACTTAACAACTACTAAGTCGCTCACGACCTAACGCTTAGGCAAAAACCCAGCGACCTAACGCTTACGACTTATCAAAACACATGCTACAGCAACCCAACGACTTAACACAGGCACCCTACCTCGCGACCTAACAGACTTACGACCTAACTCGTTCGACTTAACTCCTTAAGTCGTCTACGACCTAACTGCTCAAACACGCTAACTACTAGGTCGCTAAATACTGGGTTGTTAACTCGCTAACTCTTAGGTCGCTAACATCTATAGGTCGCGAACAGCTATAGGTCGCTCCAACCGACCTAGTACTTAACCAATCCACTGCCTTAGGTCATCTAGACGATCTAACAACACAACTCCCAAACTTAGGTTGCTCACACACTAGATCGCACTTCCCCTTAGGTCGCTTACGACCTAAACCAAGACGTCCTAATCTCTAAGTCGCTCCAATACTTCCTTAGGTCGCCTAACCCACTTAAGTCGGTCACGACTTAACTCTTAACTCTCCAAATCCCTGGGTCGCTCCTATCCCCTAAGTCGTATACGACTTACGACCTATACTAAGTCGTGAATGACTTAGGACTTAGCCATATTTTGCCTAAAATCTGAAATGGCTCAACAACACTAAAATTCCAGATTTTGACAAACTTTTCGATCGTAAAAATACGGGTCGTTACATTCTCTCCCCCTTAGGAATTTCGCCCCCAAAATTCCAAACAAACAAAGCAATCAAAGACTATTCTGTACGCCTACCAACCATAACAATCAACAAACCATGCATCCAATTCTAGCTTAGCGTACAGAATTCTAATTCTAGAACAAGTTACAATATCGTGAGATGACACGACACCTTAGGGCCATACCTTGAAGATTTTAGGATGAGCTGCCTTCATCCTCTCTTCCACCTCCCACGTACAGTCGTTATCATCATCACTCCATTGTATCTTGAGCAACTTAACTACCTTTCTCCTAAGCTGTTTCGTGTCGGTTTCCACAACACGAAGCGGCTTACGAGGTCTTCTATCGACTGGATCAACTTCGAAATCTTCACAGCTATCAGCAGAAACCACCGTATTCGAGTCGTGCACGTACTTCCGTAGATACGATACGTGAAAAACATTGTGCACACCCGACATCTTCTCCGGTAATTCCATTCTATAAGCGAGCTTTCCAATTCGCTCGATAATCGGGAATGGTCCAACAAATCTCGGAGTCAATTTTCCTTTCTTTCCGAATCGAATAACATTCTTCAGTGGAGAAATCTTCACAAAAACCATATCACCAACGTCGAATTCCAAATCCTTACGACGTTTATCGGCATAACTTTTCTGACGGTCTTGGGCTGCCTTCATTCGTTGCCGAATGATCTCTATGCACTCCGTAGTCTGTTGAATCATCTCTGGACCAAGCATTTCTCCAGTATCTATCCAACACGTCGGTGAGTTACACGGTCTTCCATACAATGCCTCATACGGTGCCATACCAATACTTGACTGGTAACTGTTGTTGTATGAAAACTCCACCAAATGAAGGTGATCTTCCCATGATCCTCCGAAGTCCAAAACACAAGCTCTGAGGAGATCTTCCAAAACTCGGTTGACTCTCTCGGTCTGACCATCCGTTTGAGGGTGATAAGCTGTACTCAAACACAAATCGGTTCCCAAAATTTCCTGGAAGCTCTTCCAAAATCCACTAGTGAACAATGGGTCTCGATCGCTCACTATACTCTTCGGAATACCATGGAATCGAACTATCCACTTAACATACAACTCAGCCAACTTTGATGCAGTCCTAGTCGATCGAACAGGAATGAATCTAGCACTCTTAGTCAAACGATCTACGATAACCCAAATCCCTTCATTTCCCGTTCTTGTTCTAGGTAATCCATCAATAAAGTCCATCGATATCTGCTCCCACTTCCATGTAGGAACTTCTAATGGCTGAAGCAATCCACTTGGCTTCTTCTGTTCGGCTTTTACCAACTGGTAGTTCATACATTTGGAAATAAAATTTCCAACATCCTTCTTCATGCCTTCCCAGTAGTAGGTTCTCTTCATATCCCGATACATCTTATTTCCACCTGGATGAATTGTCAGCTTCGAGTGATGACTTTCCTTCAGAACTTCACTCCTCAATTCATCTATATCGGGAACAACTAGTCGTCCTTGCTTTCGAAGCCAACCCTCTCGATCGACCTCGAATCCTTTATCCTTTTCTGGATCTAATCCAGATTCCAAATCATGGATAATCTTGACAAGCTTATCGTCTCGTTTTTGGCTCTCGCCAATTCTTTCCACAAGAGTCGGTCTTATCGATAAGTTTGCCAACATCTCAGGTTCCAATACGCATCTAGGCCTGAAGTCAAATCCAGCTAAATACTCGAGACTCTTCCACTCTGAAAACATGGCTCCCAATCCTGCATGTCTTCGACTTAACGCATCTGCCACTGCGTTACCTTTTCCCGGAGTATAAGCTATACCAAAATCATATGATGCCAAAAACTCTAGCCAACGTTGCTGCCGAAGATTCAAATCCTTTTGGGAGAAAAGATACTTCAACGACTTATGATCTGTAAACAACTCGAATCGAACTCCCAATAGATAATGTCTCCACATCTTCAGAGCAAATACAATCGCCGCTAACTCCAAATCATGAGTCGGGTAATTCCTTTCGTGCGGCTTCAGTTGTCGACTTGCATATGCAACAACTTTATCCCTCTGCATCAGCACTGCTCCAAGTCCAGTACCACATGCGTCGGTGTAAACCACCATCTCATCATTCCCACTTGGAATAGTCAAAACAGGAGCACTTGTCAATCTCTCTTTCAGGATTCCGAAAGCTTGCTCACACTTAGCTTCCCATCTGAACACTTGGTTCTTCTTCGTCAATCCTGTTAGCGGTGCAGCTATCTTGGAGAAGTCTTTGATAAACCGTCGATAATATCCTGCTAATCCAAGAAAACTTCTCACATCAGATGCATTCTTAGGTCTAACCCAATCCTGGATTGCTGCCACCTTAGCGGGATCAACCGCTATTCCACTTCCAGAAATCACATGGCCTAAGAACCTCACTTCACTCTTCCAGAAGTGACACTTCGAAAACTTAGCCTTCAGCTGAGGTTTCCGCAAGATTTCCAAAACAATATACAAGTGCGTCTTGTGCACTTCTTCAGTTCTAGAATAAATCAGAATATCATCCACGAACACAAGCACAAACTTGTTCAACTGATCTCTGAACACTCTATTCATAAGATCCACAAAATATGCTGGCACGTTAGTCAATCCAAACGGCATTACCAGCCACTCAAAGAAACCGGATGGTGTCCTAAAAGCAGTCTTCGGCACACTATCCTTAGCCACTCTCAACTGGTGAAATCCCGTTGCCAAATCCATCTGAGAAAACACCTTTGCTTCGTGAAGCTGATCAAACAAGTCATCTATTCTCGGCAATGGATACTTGTTCTTCTTAGTCATCTTATTCAGCTCACGATAATCCACACACAACCTCAGCGATCCATCTGCTTTGGTTACAAACACAACTGGTGCACCCCATTCGGACACACTATGCCAAATGAATCCTTTCTGTAAAAGATCATCAACCTGCACCCCCAACTCCTGTTGTTCTCTAGGCGCCATCCGCCTAAGAGGCATCAGAACAGGTCTGGCTCCTTCAACTAGATCTATACGAAACTCGATCTCTCTATGCGGCGGCAACCCTTTGACTTCGTCAAAGACATCCTCGAATCCATTAGCGATCGGCACTGATGACAGTTCATCCCGTGGAACAACCAGCGAATACATGAAGCTCATGAAGACGCCTTCTTCATGCTTACATCGTATCACAATCTTTCGCCCCTCCACATTCTCGACTGTCACTTCCAGCCTCTCACAATCAACCTTTGCCGCATACTTCCTAAGCCAGTCCATACCCAAAATAATTCCGAAACCCGCAAAGTTCAGAACAAAACAATCACAAACAAAAGAGCAATCATGACTCGATACGACTAGACCACGACATAACATACACAAACAGGACGAACCCCCAACTGGATTAGTCACAACCAATGGCCTATCAACAATATCCGGTTCCAAACCCAACCGGCCTACAAGTTCACTACAAACAAACGAATGCGACGCTCCAGTATCAAACAGAACTCTAACTGGAACACCACATAGGAAAAGAGTACCTTGAACCACCACACTCTTTCCCTTCTCTTCAGCGGTAGGAGCTTTCGAAGACGACGGAACAGCTCCCAAAGCATAAGCTTGCACAATCTGCTTGTCCCTCCTCGGTTCTGGACAATTCTTCCTAAAATGCCCTGGCTTGTCACAGTTGTAGCACTTCGCCGGCGCTTTTGGATTCTTGCAATCCCTGGAGAGATGGCCTTTCTGCTGACAGTTGTAGCAGGTCACTTCGCCCTTCGGCTTCTTCTGGCCATCCTTACCCTTCTGCTGCTGCTGCTTCCTCTTCTTGTTTCCACCCTGCTGGGGTTTAGACTCTTCCCTAGTCACAGCAACAACAGATCCTTCCTTAGGAAACAGACTCTCATGCCTTAGAGCCTTCTCCACAAGCTTCTCAAATGAATCGTCCAAATGATCCACCAACTGTCTCCCAAGATAACTGTCCAAGCCTGTCACAAACTTCTCATTCTTCTGATATGCAGATTCGATATACGACCGGGCATACTTGGACAAAGCTTCAAACTCAGAAACATACTCAAGAACTGGTCTTCCACCTTGCTTGAGCTCCACGAACTTCTTGAACAGAACAGACTTCTGAGCTGTAGAAATGAACTTAGCCTCAAATCTGACTTGGAATTGCTCCCAAGTAATCTCTTCCTCCGGAGTATTGATGGTAATAGAGTTCCACCAATCAGAAGCTCTCCCTTGAAGCTGCCTTGATGCCAACTTCCTCTTAGTTGCATCATCAATTCCCAAATCACCAAAGATCCTTCTACAAGCATCTATCCATTTCTGGACTTCGATAGTTGATTCTGTTCCCAAGAAAACCTTCCCTCCAAGAGCAGTATAATCCTTGCACAACTTAGCAAAATCCACTGGTTTTGGAGTTTGAATTTGAACTCCAACATCAACTGTTGCCCCCGGAACTGGTATCCTTCTCATGATCGAAGTCATCATAGCTTCGAACATAGCTGCATAATCAGAAGTTCCTTCAGTAGCACGGCCTTCCCTAGCAGCTGGTCTCCCTCTTCGACTCATTCTCAATATCTATAAAAAGGAATGATCAGAACATCTTAGAGAAACAACTGCATAAAGGATTCAAACTCTACTAATCTGCTATATTATATATAGTAGTCATCCATCAAAATTACAATTACGTCTCTCATAAGTAGTTATGTCAGCGAGCGTTGGGTAAAATCGATTATCCAATGCTCTGATACCAAATGTGACGACCGCCCATGACTCCTGCACCGAATCTAGAGAAAGTGCGCTGTAAGGTGTGCCAGGCAACCGTGGACGATTGTCAGGGTAAATTAAAAACAACAGAAGTCTATCGTATCACTCACAGCGCATGGACAAAATACAATAGAACATATGTAGAGTGAAGCTTTACAGAATAAAATGCCATCATATAAAACTTCATAATAGTTGAATACAAGCATCCAAATAGTCAATACATCAAGCCTCACTACACAACACTCAGAGAATATACAAACAGCGGAACACCCAGTACATATAGTAAGAAGATAATATGCAACCCTCTAGCTCGTCTTCGATATCAGCATCGTGAGAAGCAAGAACAGCACCTGTCACCTGCTACCTAGTCTGCCCGTCCCAAAAATGGACGAACAGCCCAAGGCAATAAGAATTAAAACATAAAGCCTTGAGTCAGACAACAGTCTTAGTGAGCAGTAAATTAACTAACAACATACCAAAAGAGCATAAAGGAAAAGGAATAGGAATACAACCCTCCCACTCCAACCTCATTCTACAGTGATAGCCCCCAGACACACACTAAGCAGAAGCAAACATAGCAGAGCATACAATTTAAAGTAAAGTAATTATCACTCGAGTCAAGGGCGATGTTTTCCAAGCACAAACCCCCAAGGCCTAAACCAAGATCAGATAAGCACCCGGAAAATACTGCTCTTGAGACCGAATGACGATACAACCAAACATCCATGACTCTGGCTATCACTGTTATCATTGCTTCGATATCACCGTTAATTGAATGACCGGCACATTCTTTCAGCCGTCCGTCAAGGGCTAATGGAAACCCCGATTCTAGACATAACTCCCGCACGTCGTCGCAGCCCGTGCCTAGGACTATCGAATCTGCCCAGAGTACTCGACCATCAACAGTTGGCCGTTGGGACTATCGAATCTGCCCAAACGTACTCTTGCTTAGAGCATGCTAGAACCTTCAACAACGTTGCTATCCAAGCCTCCTAGTCATCCTCCTCGACGACTATTTCCATACTAGCTCCAGCGCCTCTCAAGCATCCATTACCCTTAACTCGAATCATATCACCGAGTTACCAACGTGCTTGGAATGATCCCGTCTGGATTAGACTAAGACTATCTCATATCATACTTCACTTCATCACATCCTCGCAAAGTCTCATCTCAACATCATCATCATCGAATCTATGCATAAGAGTTTCATCACCCGCTACATATGCCACAAGCAGCTTTCCCAATTCAAGAGCCTTTCTCTTAGCTTTTGAATCATCTTCGGTCTAAATCAAATCATCAATCATCTAATTTATAGCAATCAATCAAGTCAAACATTAATCCAAGCAATCAAGCATTCAAATATGATCTATGTAGACAATTATCACTATAATGGCAATTTCGTAATTAAAGAGTCGAAAGTCAAATAAGCATGAAAACATGAGCAATGTCTCTATAATCTTGATGAATGAACTTGCATAGGTTAACATGTAGTAAAATAGTTGTCAAATCATCATGAACAATGGATCTATATGGATCTACACTTAGGATGAAGAAAATGTATGGAAATCACTATTTTAACACCAAATCGAGCCAACAATCCGATATACTCCTTTGGATCCGTGTGAGAGATAATCACCACTCACCAAATCACCTAAACAACCTCAAATCAACACGCTTCAGATCTGAACAGCGAAGGATCAAGCTTGATCTATCACAAATCCGCTTCAAATGAAGAAATCTCACTTCAACGGATGAAGATCTTCAACTTTAGCTCTTGGATCTTCAATCTTGATCTTTGATTTGGATGGATGGAATCACTAGATTAGAGTGGAGAAAAGAAGTGAAGAAGTGTAGAAGTCGAGCTCTCAAAATGGCAGCACTTCGTCGCTTCGAAATCCGGATCCCAAAAAGTGAGAAAAACCCTTCCTATTTATAGCAGAAATTTCCTTAAGTCGTAACTCGGCTATCTCCATAAGTCGTCTCCGACTTATAACCTTCCGACCTAAGCCCCACCGACCTACGACTTAACAAAACCCTACGACCTAACCAGATAACACCTCAACGACCTAACTATTAAGCCCATACGCGACCTAACACTCACGCGCATACGACCTAACTATTAAGTCGACCTACGACTTAACTAATATGAGCGTCCTAACAGAAGATACGACTTACGACTTAACAGTTATGCCCTTAAGTCGTCTACGACTTAACACGTAGGCTACGACATAACAGATCAACTCTTAAGTCGCTCGCGACTTAACAACTACTAAGTCGCTCACGACCTAACGCTTAGGCAAAAACCCAGCGACCTAACGCTTACGACTTATCAAAACACATGCTACAGCAACCCAACGACTTAACACAGGCACCCTACCTCGCGACCTAACATACTTACGACCTAACTCGTTCGACTTAACTCCTTAAGTCGTCTACGACCTAACTGCTCAAACACGCTAACTACTAGGTCGCTAAATACTGGGTTGTTAACTCGCTAACTCTTAGGTCGCTAACATCTATAGGTCGCGAACAGCTATAGGTCGCTCCAACTGACCTAGTACTTAACCAATCCACTGCCTTAGGTCATCTAGACGATCTAACAACACAACTCCCAAACTTAGGTTGCTCACACACTAGATCGCACTTCCCCTTAGGTCGCTTACGACCTAAACCAAGACGTCCTAATCTCTAAGTCGCTCCAATACTTCCTTAGGTCGCCTAACCCACTTAAGTCGGTCACGACTTAACTCTTAACTCTCCAAATCCCTGGGTCGCTCCTATCCCCTAAGTCGTATATGACTTACGACCTATACTAAGTCGTGAACGACTTAGGACTTAGCCATATTTTGCCTAAAATCTGAAATGGCTCAACAAAACTAAAATTCCAGATTTTGACAAACTTTTCGATCGTAAAAATACGAGTCGTTACAATATATGAATGCAAAGACAAGTTCACTTTTCCAAAAGCAAAAAGGTGTCAGTCTTTATTATATAAGCATGGTAAAGAATAAGGGTGTCAGGCATTATTATACACACATAAGTATGGTAAAGAATAGTATGCTATACATATATAGGCACTACGTCCTTTAAGGATTTAAAGCAAGGTGGGAAAGTCACAACAATTTATATATGTATATACTTCGAACTTAAGCTTACAAAATCAGTGTCTGAAAAGCTTTGGAACCTGACTATATTCGAATGATATTCATTGTTAACCATATCTAATAAGGTGAAACAAATTATAATTTAAGAGTTGATTTGTAATAACTAAAATAGTTGAGCATTACACGAATGAAAAACAGAGAAATGCAAGTATACATTAAAATGTTTCAGCACACATTCAGGCAACAACGAAGAACTCGAGTGAATTAAAACCATCAAACTTCAAAAATTCTCATACGAACGAAATCACAATGAAGTCAACAAGGAACCACACGAAAACAATTTTTTTTTCAGAAATCAAAATCATGAGTATCAGTTTATAAACCAAGAAAATCACAAAGTCGAACAATATCAAGAGCCGAAACCACTGCAAAGTCAAAGTCCACATATAATCACTTTCCAGAGATTCGAAACAAAAGAAACCCAATTTTCTTTCGCAAAGCAACCAAAGGCTGAAGCCACAGTTAATAGCCGAAGTCAAAAAGGGACGACATCAACATCGTAAAAATCGAACAACCCAAAAACATTTTAAAATCGACTTCGAAGACAAAGTCAAATGCCGACAAATCAAAGGAAGAATTTGACAATCAAATACGAACGAAAATTGTCGAATTCGAACACTGATACACTCGAGGTAGGAATTAGATGTGAGCGGGGGAGAAACCACTCACCTTCGTCAGAAGCGGTCGCGAGCGAGAAACGAGAGTCGAAGCCAGCGCCTTTGATTTCTACCCAAGCCCTAGTTTGAGAAGAGGAAAATCAAGCTAGAGAATCGATCGCCGAAGCCCTAAGTTTTTGTCGCCATTTTTTTTTCGTCATCTGTTTATTTTATTTTTTCGTTTCGATCTGATTTTGAAGAGAGGGGGGGTCGTGGGTTTTGCAGAAAGGAGGGGGAAAAGTCGTGGAGATCGTGGGGGTATGGGTTAAAGGGATGGGTTAGTACTAGAGGTATGGTCATTTTTATTTTTCTTTTTGTTTTTATTTTATAGATTTATCAATTAACTTATGTTATTAAATTTTGTAGATAAAATTTTGTTTTGAAGTTCAACTATCAATTATCTAACATCTATTTATATTAACATGTTTCACAATTAAATTTTATACTTGTCTTTTTCATTTATAAAACTTATTTCATTAAATTTAAGTTAAAGAAAAATGTTATTAAAACTAACCATCAATTTATTAATTACATAAGTAATAATTCTTATATCAAACTATTTTTTCCAAACCATTATTTTGAAATTTAAATACAAAGTTAATATTCAATTTCAAACTCCTGGCTCAAATTTTTAAATTAAAATATATTCCTCATATTTTAAACTTAACAAATTCAAACAAATTCACAATTTAAATCAAAATTTAATTAAATTATCAATTAAAAATAGTTTAAAATTCGGGATCGTTACATGCGGCATGGCTAAGTGGGTCGCACCCAAGTAGGATATGATCATCCTATGTCTAGAGCGGTATTCATGTATGCTTCGGGATCCCATTGAGTGGTCGTTGATTGCAACCAAGGGGTGATCATATTTGGTGCTACTCGAGAAGAGGGTAGTGCTGGTCTAGGGTAGAAGAGGTGCAACGTGTTGTAGCCTCCTGTACATTTTATCTAGAGGTGTACGGATTCGGTAGGTAGACCTTTACCCTTCCATAGTTGGAATCCATTCTCCAATACGAGCCTTCGATTTTGGTTGTAGAACCTAGTATGCTAGAATTTAATTAATGTAAGAATTTCGGCTATGATTAATAAGTACTTGTATATTAGACATTATTATAATATTAGAGGATTTCATATGAAATGTTTTGGTTATCATAAGGTAAAAACCCGTCCGTGTTTATATGCAGCGTGGTCTTGCGAGATACCTTTGTTTTCAAAGGTTTTTATATCTTAAAATTCCAGTTGGGTGTGTTTTGTCACGCTGGTTTTCCAGACTGACTCGGATGTTATTTTATTATAATGCTCGGGTCAGACCGAGCATATTTACAGATTTTTTTGGATGCATTGGAGCTCGGGAGATAGCTTGGAGGTCTTCAAGGCGTATTTACGTTCATGTTTGCTTTCTGCTGATTTATTATGGAAATTATCACCAATCGTGAGGACAGAATATTATAACTAACCAGGTTGATAATTATAATTGTTGTTGTACTCGGATGGGTGTATGTATATAAAAGTTTCTCTTTTGTAAAGATCATTGATATTATATTATATTTTGTTCCACTGCGATTGTGAGATTCTATGTTGTTTTAGTTTATTTTCTCTTCTTCTTCTCTTCTATTCTTTCTTCTTTCTTTCCCTTAACTATCTGCCTTTTCATTCGATTTGGGTTGCATAGGTATGGTTTATTTCGACTTGAATTGTACAGAAAAGCGGGTTGTTACAAGCATATTAGAGGGAAGAATCAAATCCGATAAGGAACGGTCATATATCGGGTTTTCCACGAAGATCTCTTCGAGGAAGCCAAATCTGAACTCCATGCACAAGGATCATAAATTACCTTCTGAGCGTTGTATTTCTCTAGATAAAATATACCATATGGAAAACACAAAGGCCCATGTCCGAACATAAAGATGGCCCACGTGTTACCAAATACCAACAACTCCCACGCACAACATCATAAGCATACTCTAGATCTAGAGTTGACAATACCCCGTCGTGGGTTAGCAAAACCCCAGATTGTGCAGCTTACTCTGTCTTTAGCCATTTTCGATGTTGAGGTCACATTCGGCATCATTCACATAAGTCTTCATCACTCGAACAACACACGAATCCCAAATTGGATCCCACATGCCGAACGGATCTCTAAACCACACATGGATTCCAACATCTCAATAGATCTTGGAATCACATATGGATTTCCACATCCTGAATAGATCACGAACAACTACATGTGTTTGAGCATCTTAAATAGATATCGAAACTCCACATAGATTCCCGCATCTTAAATAGATCCACTTCTAAGAGATAGAACACGTATCTCTGCCTTGAAGTGATTTTTGGTAAGTAAAACAGTTATTGATTTCGGTCTCTCCAAGATTGAATCGACAAACTTAGTCATTCAATGATAATGAGAGCGATCGCATATGTAAACCAAGTCTCATATACTTTTCACGTTTCCAATATTTCATCTCGCATTATCCCTCGCTCAAGAGTAAACCCGGTAGGTTAGAGCTCTATTACTCATATCCCTACACGAACATTAGTTTTAATTCTCAGAGATAGACAAGCCTACTTCATCGGCTTTTATTGCTAAGTATACGATGACGAATGGGATTTTCGACCCTTAAAAATCAACACTAATACATCTCAGTATTCACGTGCCGCAATTCAAGTGCAGGAAAACTGATCGATAGGGGAAAGAAGAAAACAAAGACTGAACAGAATCTTACACAAATGGAATAGCATATACTATTTAAATGTATATATATATATATATATATATCTTTACATGGAAAATTTTAAATACATTTACCAGAGTCTATCTTATAAATCAGCCAGGACAGTTATAAATCTCTATCCTTATAAATGTTGAATACAATAAGTAAACTAATTCAACGGAAATGGAAATGGAGAACTATCCACAGGAACATATTCAGCACCAGACTTCAAGCCCCATCATAGTGCTTCAAGTTAAACCTGACTACTTGGCTGGCCAAAAAGTAGGGCACCAAGTGTTTAAGGGAAAAGAAAATAAACTCCGGGTCAGTCAGGGGTCTGGTGTGAGAAACTCAAAATACGGATATTTGAAAACAAAGAGTATCTCATAAGACAACTCCGCACATAAGGGTAAGGGACTAACTTCCGATAGTACATCTCTAGAAAAATGCACCGAGGCACCAACAGATGGTCCTCTACCAACACAGAACCGACCTACCTTTACTGTAGATAGTACCGAATATGACATCACCCTGGCCGTTCTCGACCTATCTGAGGCATCTCATAGCATACATAACATACCCGATATATGGAGGGTAGTTTAGAAAAGTGATTACCATATACTAATGGGTACGACCCATATAGCCCTGCCGCATCTACCCTGTTTAAGCCATTCCCGGGTGATGAGGCTCGAGGTAATGATTACCTTTCTCATGGCACACATTTCTCTTGAATGCCATATTGCCAATTCCACCACATGCTATTTATTTCCACAAATGTACAACCTCTGAGCTCGTATGTCTTAAAAAGGTGTTAAGTGTAAGAGAATTACTTCCTACACCACCAAACAGTACGCTTGTGAAAATCAATGTATGTGTATTTTAGAAATGCAATATAAGACATTCGTCCATACAAGTTGTCCAGGAACAAGACAAACCGAGGAACTCTCCTACCATATCCTATTGGGAATCATCCCTAGGACTAGTGGCGAGTAGCCCTTGCATCGAAGATCAAATGAAGATATTACTGCCACATATATATGATATGGGAAATTCGCCCCAAGGGTCATTGACAAGTAGCCCTTCATTCCATTTATTATCATTCCATTTCTTCAAATTCAAATGTACATTGGTTCAAAGTGGTTTTCGAATAGGGATTACCCAAATCCAACCCCGGTTCCTTCGAACCAATCATCGATAGAAAGATGTGAAGTATGAGGGCGATTATCATTTCATTCATTAATATCTTTTATCAAATAAAATATCTCTTTTAGAGATATAGATATTCAAATCATATTCTTTTCTAGTATATACGGAATCATTAAAACTCTCTTTAACTTTGGAAATGCCAAATCAAAATCATTTCTCATAAACCACATCGTAAAACTTTATTGAGTAAAATGGGTCGATAGAAATTATACTAATTCTACTCAACATCAATTTCCATATTCAACCTTTATCCGTCGAATAACGGTGAAATCACCTTTTAAATTCACACAGATAGTATGGGTTCCCTCCTCAGAATTTAGTACCAAGTATAAGAAGATTATTTCTATATGATCCAAGTGGTATTAAATTTGGAAAAATTAAATCTTTTATACTTGCCTCGTTTTCGACATTTCGACCTTATCTATTCCTCGCCCAGGAAAAAGACCGGGTGAGTCAGGGCACTGGTTGCTCTTGGACATCTCCTTAATTTAAGAACCTTACATCTGGATCACACATATAAAAAATCCAGTCTACTCATCGGCTTTTAGAGTAAAGATTAAATCACTTAACTACAACTTTATAGATTAAATTATAAAACCTTCAAATCATCTTTAAAATATATAATTATTTATTAGAAAAAATTTATCAAAGATTTGGGAAAGAATGCTTAAGTTTAAAGCCATATTTCAAAAGTTATTAAAAGTGCTGCAAAAAATGATACGAATAGTGTTTTCAAAGCTTATTTAATCAAACCCACTTTTCTATCAATTATAAATCTATTTTTATAACTAAAATCCCATTTAAAATATTTTAAAAGATTTATAGAATTTATTTCATATTTTAAAAGAATTAAAAATATCATTTTTAAAGAATTTATCTCTTTTGTTTCCGAACTTCCAAAGCGCGACTATTATGAAAACTTTTTTACTTATATTTCAAAATCTACTAAACGAATTCTCGATCTTTTTCTTTTGTTTGAAAATTATGATTATAAGAGTTTGGAAAATTCTTACTACAAAGAATTCCGACTCCGAATTCATCGTATAAATGGATTTAACTTTCTACGGCGCAAAATCACGACCATTACACGACGTGCCTATTTTAACTCAATTTTCATATTCTTTCCAAACTTTGTCGAAACACTTTTAAATGTTTATAAAACATTTATAAACCATTTTAAAGATTTTTAACAATCTCATATACACACCAATTTATTTATTAAAGGAAAGTGATTTCCTTTGCGATATTCAACATATATTAAACATGATTAGTTTACACATCCAAACAAACATATTATCATATCCAAACATGGTTCACGCCATCACAACCAAGCATAACCAAACATATATATCATCCAATATATCATAATATAAGTAAAGTTTCTCAACTTCATCAGTTTCTAACTTTACGAAAATTTGTTATAGTTTCGCTATGATCAAATCAAAGCCTACGAAATCGAGCCTTGGACCTTTGAATAGGCTTGGCCTAGCTTGGAAGGAGGTGGCAGTGGGTTATGAGAGAGGAAAGGAGTGGATTTATGCTTGTTTTTAAGTGGATTGCTAATGTATATCTACTTATATAAATTTATTTTCTTTTTGCAATATTTTTCTTCATAATTTTCCTAGGGTAGGAAGCCATTACAAAGCTTGAGAATGAGGAAGAACATGAAGCAAGATTGTGGGAAAAATTATGAAGAGAATGGTGGGTATTTATAGGAAAAGTTTTGGAAATAAATATCCAAATGTCATCTCCATGTGTATGGTGATGATGGTGTGTGTAAGTGAATTGATGTTTGCTTTTCACTTTGGTAAAATATCTTAGATATTTTGTAAATATATATACATATATAAGTGTAAATGTATATTTGTATGTATATATGTATTCATGTATATGTTAGGGTGTGCATGTGTATGTTAATATGCACAAGATATACAAACATGGTTGCAACAACTTTGAACAACTTCCATTCGTTAAACTGTTGAAAATCGGAAAGCCGATTCCCGGTCACATTTTCACTTGTAAATTAATTTACATATAAATGTAAACAAAATTTGAAAACTATTTTCTTATAATTTTTAACTAATTAAAATGATCATATTTGAATTATAAAACCATATGAATTAATATAAACAATTGTCTACAAAAAGTGCTGTTATAATTATAAAGCGATACGAATTTGCCTTATAATTTCAAATCAATATACCCTTATAAAACTTTTATAAATGATTTATTATAACTTCATAAATAACTAAAATGAATTATTATCATTTAAAAACAATTATTGGAATAATTAAAGTAATTATTAAATCATTAGAATTCAATTTAAGCTCATAAATCAATTATTAAATATGATGCCATTACTGTTGATGTCATAAATACATTTTATTTCCCAAAAATAAAATAAATAATTTTATTTCATATTCTTGTTTAAATGGATAAACAAGTGTATGTATCCAGCTCCGTGCATGACTTTTGATAATTATATAGCTGTTTATGAATAAAACAATTTTCGACCATTTTACCGATATTCCTTCGAAGTTTAAATTTTCTTAAATACTTATTCAAAATTAGATTACCATAATTCTTGTTCAAAACATGCTAATCTTTGTTTTGAAAAAGCTTATATTTGAATATTTAAAAATAAATATAATTTATCAAGATAAATTTGTGAGTCGTTACAGACTTCCCTCCTTAAAAGAATTTCTTCCTCGAAATTACAATGCAAAACCTAAAGGTGTTTGTGCAAAATATTTATTTTTAAACTTACACTTATACGATGTATATAGATCATCTGTACGCGATATCTGAGTTTATCTACTATTCGAATCCACAACTTTATTTTCGAACTGGTATTGATCCCCAATCCTCTAGTGCGGACTCCGATCAGACTTTTTGATAATAATTTTGGTACTATGATAGAAAACTCGAGTCCAACAAAACCCCATCAATGTTTGCTATCAAGAATCTAGTGATAAATCCTTTTTGGACCAGTGTAAACACCTCAAAGTTCCGTGCTCGAATCTTAGGTTAAAATTGTGTGATGAAACGATCCACGTACCTCATACGTAGTTATTAACCTTCCCAAAAATTTTATGAAAGCATTTTATAAAACTTTTATTCAAACATTTTTATAAAGATGCTTCTTTATATATAATCACTTTAAAATAGTTATTCACCAAAAATTTCTATTTTCTTTCAAAAGAAACTATTTAAATTTCAATACTTAGAAAATACCTCCATATACTTAAATTTGTAAAAATCTTTTAGGAAAGCCTCCTATTTTTCAAACACTTCATTGGGTCAAAACGAATGTTGCGTAAAATATCATTATGATAACCCAAAAACACTAGTATAAGGGTCAGATTAATTTTATTTAATATTAGTTTTTGATGTCGAACTTAAACTATTTATTAGTTAACAATGAAGCCAATCAAGTTGGGATATCATTACCTCTCAGACCTTGAATGGACGACATTTTTAACTTAAAAATGGATATAAATTTCCCACCCTAATCTTTACATCGAATATAGGATATGAATAAATCCCATATATAAAGCATCTCCTTTCGGAAATCAATTACTATAACAACAATGTTATAGTCAATGCCTTTCTCACTTTCCTAAAAACATTTGTTACAACAATAAATGTTAAAATATATGATTTCATCACTTAGTAAATTTTAACTCACTTTTTAAAGTCAATAATCATTATTTGAAAAATATCACTTTCAAAACATTCCATTAAAAGATTGTTTTAACTTTTAAAACGTGAATGTATTTTCTCTCTAAAATCGATACTTAAATCTCAACACAAATCATTTCCATATTTACAAAACTATGTTTATAAATTTTCTTTCTATTTTATAAAACTTCTTCTTATAAAACCTCTTTATTTATAAAATTCCATTTATAACTCTACTCTTTTATAAATCTTATTTATAAATCCATTTACAAAATATCAATTAAAAATCCATTTTTAATATTTGTAAAACACGTTTATAAATCTATCACTTTATTTATAAAATATCACATTTATAAAAAAATCTCTTAATACACATACACACACGCGCACATGCGCATGTGCGCGTGCACACACATATCAGTTTATATAAAACGGTTAACTACTTGGCTTTTCTCCAATTTCTTTCAACTTTGCCAAAAAAATTCAAAACACCAGGATTTAAATTCTCAAAATCCCTTTTATAAAACGTATCTTCCAAATTCATCTTTAACAAAATCATTTATATCGTTATATAGTCTGTGTATAATGCACTTACTTTTTATCTTTTTCAAAATCTTTAGAGAAACTCTGGTTTAATTTCGTAGCAATTTATCCTACAAACTTTTCAAAACAAAAATCATTTATATATATCATCAGAAAATGCGCACTCTTATATAATACACTCAATTCATTCTAGGAACAAACTCTATCTCTATGAGTAACTCATCCTAGGGTATTACGAACCCTATCTCCAATAAGACTTTACCCTATCATGCTCAGGTGTTTGCTCAACTTAAGCGCTGATACAAATGTGATGAACATGATTTTCGACCCTTGAAAATCTACACCAGTATGTCCTCAATATTCATGTACCGTAAATTCAAGTGCCGAAAAAATCGATCGTTAAGGGAAAGTAGAAAATAAAGACAGAACATAATCTTACATGAATGGAATAACATATATTATTTCAATATATATATATATATATCTTTACAGCAGAAATTTTAAATACATTTATCAGAGTCTATCTTATAAATCAGCATAGACAGTTATAAATCTCTATCCTTATAAATGCTGAATACAATCAGTAACTAATGGAGCGAAAATGGAAATGGAGGACTATCTATGGGAATATCTTTAGCTCCGGGCTTCAAGCTCCATTACAATTCTCCAAGTAAAACCTGACTACTTGGCTGCACAGAAAAATAGGGCAGAAAATCAACTCTGGGTCAGTCATGGGACTGGTGTGAGAAACTCAAAATACAGATATTTGAAAACAAAGGGTATCTCAAAAGACCATGCTGCACAGAATGGATTTTTACCTTATGATAACCAAAAACTTTACTATGCAAAATCTAGGAATTTTATTTTTAACGACATTCTTCTGAAAACACTTTTCTTGTAAACTTATATAATCTTAGCCGAAATTGTTACATTATTAAATTCCAGTAGATAGTCCTTTACCAACATAGAACAGACCTACCTTTACCATAGATAGTGCCAAATATGACACCACCTCGGCCATTCTCGGCATATCCAAGATGTCTCATAGCATACATAACATACCTGATATATAAAGGGTAATCCAGAAAACTGATGACCATATCCTAATGGGTGCGACCCATATAGCCCTGCCGCATCTATCATGTTTAAGCAGTTCTCGGGTGATGAGGCTCGAGGTAACGATTACCTTTTTCATGGAACAAATTCTCTTGAATGCCACATTGCCAATTCCATCGCACGCTATTGATTTCCACAAAAGTACAACCTCTGATCTCGTATGTCTCAAAGAAGGGTATTAAGTGTAAGAGAGTTACTTTTGCTGTAACGACCCAGAATTTTCGATCCCGAAAATTCCAAATAATTAGGAAAAGAAGAAAAGAGATAGAAAAAGAAACAGGAAACAATCACAGAATCTCAAATACGCAGCGGATCAAAATATAATAACATTTATACAAAGAAAAGCTGTACTTGTAAAATTACATTTTAATATATCAGAGTTACAATCAATCACAGACAAACCAGATACAAATCAATAATACTCAGCAAGTTACACTCTATACGTTTCTGCCATCCAGCTCGCCTTCTGAGCTCCAGAACGTCCTTACCTAAAAATCTGTAATACTCGGTCTGACCCGAGCATTACATCAAAGTAACACCCGGGTCAGGCTGGAAACCAACATGAGTAAACCCATAATATGAAATACCAAGCTATATAACTTAAGTGAATTACCAGGGTAACTCATACTTTTCTACGAGTTCTAATCTTATTTAAGTCAATCATTTATCTCAAAACAATATCCAAGAATCGTTATCCATTTTTAAATATCCATGATACTTAGCTTATTTCATTCCAGCCTGTTTGCTTCCAAACTCACATTTATAAAGAATCGAAGTGGTTTTGGGTATTTACTGATACCCGACCCTGGTCTCTTCGAATTCAATGTCATCTCTAATCCAAGTTGTTAAGTTTTAAACAATACAATTCATATCCAGGATATCATACAACAATTCAACTCAGATAGGTAACCTACATTATCACAACTTAACCCATTCATATCACAGCACATCTCAATCGCCCATCAGAGATAAAATCAATCCAAGTCATCCAATATCATTCAACCATCCATAACAAGCTGATTCATTCTTAATTAATTTAATTAATCTCTAATTAAATTACTAACCTTTAATCACTTGGATTACCTTAATCCATCTTACTTAACATTAATTAATTACAAATTAATTAATCATTTCTTAATTATTTATCTTAATTAATCTTCCTTGATTAATTATCCCTTAGTTACAATAAATAATTATCCTTTAATTATCCCTTTTTATTAATCATTCTTGATTAATTACTTTTTAATTACATTAAGTAATTAAACCTTAATTATAGATTAATTATCCTCAACCATTCTCAATAATTAACTTAAATTACTTTCATTAATTAATTAATGATCCTCTAATTACTTCATTAATTAATTACTCTCTTAATTAATTACCTTAACAAGTAATTAATCACATTATTAATTAACCTTAACCCTTTAATTAATTAATTATTATTTTACTTAATTAACTAACCCTTTAATTAATTATATTAATTAATCCTTTAATTAATTACACTAAGTGATTAATCCTTAATCACTTCCATTTAATTACTTCCATAAATGATTTCCCTTTTACTTAATTATATTCAGTAATTATTCATTAATTACTTCTCTAAGTAATTATACTTAATTAATTAATAAGTGATTATCTTTAATTAATTAGAAAAATTAATTAACTTAAAATTAATTACATTAATTAATCAATTAATCACTTAATCTCTAGTTAATGATTCATCTCTTAGTTCATTAACTACCCACTAATTACTCCACTAAGTAATTATTCTTAATTACAAATAGTAATTAACCTTTAATTACTCTCATTAATTAATTATACTATACTTAATTATTTTAAATTAATCATATTTAATAATAAATCTTAAATTAATCACATTCATTAATCATCCTTAATTAATCACATTTAGTAATTAACTATCCTTTAATTACTTACATAAATTAATTAATTCTTTAATTGATTTCATTAATTAACTCTTTAACTAATTTCACCAAGTAATTAATCCTCAATTACTTCCACTAATTAATTATATTTTTAAGATAAAGGTTATGTATATATTAAAACATTATAAACTTATTTAATAAATTATATAACTTCCTAATCAAATGTTAAAGAAAACATTTATTATATATAAAAGAAATTTATATAAGAAAAGTTTTAAAACTTAGTTAATACTTTAAATCCAACCCGAGTCGAATCTAGTACAACCCGTACCCTAACCCGAGCCAACATAACAAAATCCCAAGCAACAACCCAAGGAAATCCCCCTCCTTTCTTTTCAACTTTGTTTTTAGTTTAAAATTTTCAAACCTGTTAACCATGTTTACCCCATGCGAACATCCCGGAGCCAAAACCGAGCCATCAACCCAAATTCCCGAAAGCAATCTCGAGTCAAATGTCTTCTTCCCAAAACCAACAGTATCCAAATAACTACAGATACATACTAACCCATGTGCACGTGTACAGGTGATCGGAGTGGCTCCGACTATCAACACCATCGCCAGAAAGTCGACGACAACCCACTCGATCGTTCTGACCACCCAGAATCCCGAACCACCCCATAGAGCCAAAAACGAATGAATTCGAACCCATCAGGTCGAAAACCCGATCATCAATCACCTCATATCTCCCATCTCCGTCCACCGGAGGCCACGGCCTCATTCTTGAACCTCCGCCTGAGTTCCTCGTTCGCTTTCCCGTAACTCCGATCCAACTCGACACGATGTCGGCACCACATTGGCCTTGAAATCAACCTCGGCCCAAAAAATAGCTTAAACCCTAGTTGACCATCAACCAGCCACACCGATGGTTAATAACTTCTCCGGCTATTTTTCCTACCACCCTCGATCTACGAGCTACCCTCAGCATGAATCCCGACCTCTCCAAAACCTCCAATCGCCAGAGGTAAAATGTAATTCCCGATCAACTAGGAAATTCTCAACATCCCTAACATTAAAAATCATGAATTCTATACTAAAATCATGGTTTTGAATCACGGATCCAAATATACAATCAGAACTCGAGGATTTAACAACTTAATTTTTGACTCGAATTTCTTTTTTTACTATATTTCTTAATTCCCAGATAATTTCATACTTATTATACTTAAATAAAATTTTAAAACTTAGTTTATGTTTAAACAAACATAACTTATTCGAATACCAAACCCTATAAGAGATTAGATAAGGAATTTTCGAATTTTTGATTAGATCTTTAAACTCTGTTACTTAGAAACAGGGATGCATAGATATATCTAGACATGCAAACATATAACACTTCATATTAATAACATGCAGGTCTAATTTCACTCATGCAACAATTTCCACATCATTATATCATAAAATCTTCACATGTATTGAGTTAAACAAGATGTTGTTTTGTTTACTCACAGTTATAAGATGTTTGAACAGAGTTATGAACTGGAATGCCTTTGATCTTTGAACTGGAAACTGGAAAATCATTTTAAATCTGAAACTTGGTTGTGTTGCTTAGTTGAGTTGATCCCACTTAAATCTGAGATGAAATTCCTTGAGTTTGCTACAGGTTTGAAAAAGTTGTTGCCTTTGAAATTTCTGGTTTGAGTTTGTTTATGGACTTTTGTTTTTCTTAGTTTGAAAATGAAGATAAAAAAGAATTGAAAGAGGATGTATAGATATATTTATAGCTTGTTTTAATGATTTTTAAAAATAAAAGAAAATAAAAGAAAATGGTGACACTTGTTAAAAATGGCTTACATTTGTCATTTGTATGTTAATTAACTTACATTTGTAATTATGCATGTGTTAATTAATTTTTAAATGATTTTATAAAACTTTATATTTAATTTCTATTTAGTTAATACTTTTTCTTAATTTATATTTAGCAAATTCTTTAAAAGAAAATAATATAAAACTAATTTTATACTAATAAAAATCATATACATATATTTTTAAATCCAATTTATTTTAAGATATTTATTCTTTGAATTTCAAATTCAAATTCAAATTCTATTTAAAATCAACACATATGTATACAACACTTAATTTATTTGTTTAACTTATAAATTAGTGTTTAAATAGTTAAAATCAGATAATTATCCAAATATCAGATGACCAAAAATCCAGGTTATCACATTCCTCCCCCCTTTAAAACTTTTCATCCTCGAAAAGGAACGAAGCCAGAATTTTATTAAAATGTTCATTATCATTTAAATTACTCTTTGAACATTTTTAACTCTTAACTCTTTTTATTTAAATTTTTAAAACACTTTAAAAATCTACATAATATTATCAAAATAGCTTTTTTAAAAATACTTTTTATAACTCGATGTCTCAACAAATCCATCCTCGTTCTCACATAAATTCGGTCATACGATGATCAGGCATAAGACTGAAAATCTATAAGTACTTGGTAAACCCGTTTTCAACACCCAGTGAAAATACTTGGAAAATAATTTATGAAAATATAGAAAACAGTTTTGAAAATAGAGGAAATATCTTTGGTGAGAATGCTCTGAAAATCATCACCCCTATCCATGGTTGCAGTTTCATCCTAGGTTACGTTTCCATCGCAGCAAAAGTCCATGTAACTGTAGGCACTCCGCGCCCCACGATTACGCCATGGAACCCACAACTAATCGGAGTTACATTCCAGGGTTGCGTTGCCATCACAGCAAAAGTCCATGTAACTGTAGGCATCGACGCCCTCGATTTTCGCTGCCAAAAATGAAACTTCTCCACTCTCACATAGGTCGCAGTCTACCGATGTAAAATCAAACGTAGACTGTTGGCTCTCAGCGGCACACACGACTTTCGCTATGTTATCATAGTGTCGCAGTCTACTGATATAAAATCAAACGTAGACTGTTGGCTCTCAGCAGCACACACGACTTTCGCTATGGTCTGCAGTAGATCGCAGTGCCATCGAGTTAAACTGTCGTCACAGCATAACCCAAATGCCTTTGTAGGCATCAGCGCCCTCGACTTTCGCTACCCAATAATCCTCAGGAACTAGTTTTGTCCGGACTCCTCACAGGATCAACTTTAGAACCCCCTTAGGGTTCAAGGTAGTACCACCCTGTGGCACTCCTGAGAAGTTCATTTCAAGGGAGCGGCTTTTTCTCCAGAACCATTTTCAAAACACTTTATACTATACACTTATAGTATCTTCAAATCATACCCTTTATGATTTATATCAAAATCTCCTTTACACAAAATCGATATCCCAAATCGATAGTTCCAAACTTGGCTTTCCAAATTTCCAAAACCGATTTTTCTCAAAAATCAAAAGCCTTTCCAAAGTCCATAGGTTCCCAAAACCTTTTCCAAAATCATTCTCATAAGATCCTTTATATATATATAGGTATATATAACTTTGAAAATTTTTGGATCATTTCAAACTTGTATAAAACCTCTTTTATACTTCAAATATTTTCAAAACCCTTTTCTTCTGGCAATAGATTCAACAAGGGAAGATTTATCTTATATAACAAGGATATATAACTTTATTTTATTCCAAATCAAATATTCAAATTTGATAAATCTTTTATAAAGTTATTAACCATATTACTTTTCATTTCAAAAACCATTTTATAGTTCTTATCCATAAATTTTCAATATCAATTTTATTCAAACTCGTACGATGTACACATATCATCCATACGCTATATAAATCCGATCGCTCTTCGATCACACAATTTCTCTTCCGAACTAGTATCGTCCACCCGACTTCCTAGTGCGGACTCAGATCTGGTTTCTTGATCAGAAACCGTCATTCTCCTTGCATAGTCACAACTTTGATAGAGAATATCCAAAACTAATCAAAAATCCATATCCAGGTTCACCGTCGAAAATCGAGCGAAAAATCCCAACTCGGATCGATAATACTATCTCGAAATTCTGTGCTCGAATCTGGATCAAATCACTATGCGAATAGAATAATATACGTACATCCTACGTATTTATCATCATTGATTATTAGCTAAATAAATTCTCTTTTACTTCACATTCATTTAGATTTCTATTCACTCATTCACAATTGCTCCCAATTTCCATTTGGGTTAACACTTCAATTCTTATCTCAGTTGGGTATTTAATCAATAACAGTTTGAACTCTGACCAGTTTAAATTTAGAAAATAGCTTGAAAATTTTAAAATAGATAAATAAGTAATTATTAGTTTGTAAAATAGCTGTAAAATAGTTAAGCAATTATAAATAGAAAAAAATAGTAATTATTTATAAAACAATTGAAAAACAGTAATTAGTTTATAAATCAGTTGTAAAATTGTTGAATAGTTCCAAAAGTAATTGTAAACAAGTTTAAGATAGTTTTAGGTTTTAAAAAGAAAAGTTTTATAGTAAATAGTTTGGAAAAATAGATTTATATTAAAACAAATTATTTTGAAAATAGTCCGGAGTCAAACTGTTCAATTCCCATCAATTCAATTTAAATTTCCACCTCCATTTAAATTGACTCACTTCTAATTTGAATAACTTCAATTTCCCTTAAACTTGATTTATCCCCAATTCAAGTTGAATTACCCTCAATTTCTTTCCAAATTCAGATCAAATTCCATTTGATTTTAAACATATTCACTTTAATTACTATTTCAAATTATTCAAATTAATTTAGACTAATTTCAAATTGAATCCACTTCAATTTCAAATCATTTCAATTTCTATATGAATTAATCCCAATTTCCATTTGCATTTGAACTCATTCAATCTTCAATTTTATTTCAAATTATTTCAATTCAAATTTTCTATTTAAACTTATGCTTATCCATCTTCAATCACAATTCTAATTAATTCAAATCAAATTCAATTTGAACTAATTCTATTCAAATTTCAACTTAAAACCATCTCGAATTATATAAATTCGAGTTAAACATTTTAAATGTTGATTTAATCCCTTAAGTCAAATTAACCCTTACTTTTAAATCAAATCAACCTTTATTTTTAATTTAACAACTTAAATCTTTAAACCATTTAATTCTGAATCCAAATTCCAAAATTCCATTTTAAAATTATCTTTACTTAACTTATTACAAAGTTCAAATAAGAATTCAAAAACAATTTAATCTTCAGATTCTAATTTATTATCCATTTTCAATTTCCAGATCTCAAACCCATTTTGAGATCACTCATAACTCCCATTTAAAATCAATGATTTAACTTCCCAAGTTAAATTTCAATTTCATCTTGAAACTTCAAATTCAAGTTGTTCATTCTAAACTCATTTAACTTTCCTTAAGTTAAATTCAGTTTAATCCTGTCAACTTTAACCAATTTGAATTCCCATTTCAAATTTTAAACTTTATATTAATAATCTTCCCACTTATAAGTTCAAAAACTTATCACTTTGGGTTTTCTTATCACATTCCAAGGAAAAATTTAAAACTCAACACTTAGAGTTCATTTCAAATTATCTTTGATATTATATATATCCTCATTTATACATATTTATTTCCTTTACACACCAAGTTATACATTAAATTTTTAAACCACCTTTGATTTTAATTCAAAACAAATTTCCTTAAAACAATTTCAAGTTTTCTGGATTTAGATTTAAAATTTCATAATTTTAAATTATCTTCAATTCAAATTTATAAGTCATACTCACCTAAAAGTTTACTTCCCTAAAACATTTCATTATTAAACACAACAACCATTTATGATAATAACCAAGATTATCATATCTGGAAACCAATTCATTATTATCTTTATTCTGATAACACTTCTACAAATTTAAGATTCTAATTTCAGTTTGGACCCATTTCAAACTGATTTTCATTCAATTTCAGTTTGGTTGTATTTCTATTACCACTTAATTCTCATTATTTTATTTAATTCTGATGATTTAACAACCGATTACCTTAATATTTATTAGAAAGAAATATTGCTTTATATATCAAAATATAATCTTATATAAAAATCATTTATATTTTAAAACCATTTAAAAATCTTTATATAAGAAAATAATAAGTACGCTCTCATATATAATACTCTCAACTCATTTTAGGGTACTATTGACCCTGTCCTTAATGAGTAAACCCACCAGAGCCAAGGTTCTCGCTTAACCTTCAGCTCTGATACCAACTGTAATGACCCGGAATTTTCGATCTCGAAAATTCCAAATAGTTAGGAAAAGAAGAAAAGAGATAGAAGAAGAAAAAGGAAACAATCACAGAATCTCACATTCGCAGCGGATCAAAATATAATAACATTTATACAAAGAAAAGCTGTACTTGTCAAATTACATTTTAATATATCAGAGTTACAATCAATCACAGACAAACTAGACAGTAAAACAATATGTCCCAAATACAAATCAATAATACTCAGCGAGTTACACTCCATACGTTTCTACCATCCAGCTCGCCTTTTGAGCTCCAGAACGTCCTTACCTGAAAATCTGTAATACTCGGTCTGACCCGAGCATTACATCAAAGTAACACCCGAGTCAGGCTGGAAACCAGCGTGAGTAAACCCATAATATGAAATACCAAGCTATATAACTTAAGTGAATTACCAGGGTAACTCGTACTTTTCTACGAGTTTTAATTAATCTTATTTAAGTCAATCATTTATCTCAAAACAATATCCAAGAATCGTTATCCAGTTTTAAATATCCATGATACTTAGCTTATTTCATTCCAACCTGTTTGCTTCCAAACTCACAATTATAAAGAATCGAAGTGGTTTCGGGTATTTATAGATACCCGACCCCAGTCTCTTCGAATTCAATGTCATCTCTAATCCAAGTTGTTAAGTTTTAAATAATACAATTCATATCCAGGATATCATACAACAATTCAACTCAGATAGGTAACCCATTCATATCACAGCACATCTCAATCGCCCATCAGAGATAAAATCAATCCAAGTCATCCAATATCATTCAACCATCCATAACAAGTTGATTAATTCTTAATTAATTTAATTAATCTTTAATTAAATTACTAACCTTTAATCACTTGGATTACCTTAATCCATCTTATTGAACATTAATTAATTACAAATTAATTAATCATTTATTAATTATTTATCTTAATTAATATTCCTTGATTAATTATCCCTTAATTACAATAAGTAATTATCCTTTAATTATCCCTTTTTATTAATCATTCTTGATTAACTACTTTTTAATTACATTAAGTAATTAAACCTTAATTATAGATTAATTATCCTTAACCATTCTCAATAATTAACTTAAATTACTTTCATTAATTAATTAATGATCTTCTAATTACTTCATTAATTAATTACTCTTTTAATTAATTACCTTAACAAGTAATTAATCACATTATTAATTAACCTTAACCCTTTAATTAATTAATTATTATTTTACTTAATTAACTAACCCTTTAATTAATTATATTAATTAATCCTTTAATTAATTACACTAAGTGATTAATCCTTAATCACTTCCATTTAATTACTTCCATAAATGATTTCCCTTTTACTTAATTATATTCAGTAATTATTCATTAATTACTTCTCTAAATAATTATACTTAATTAATTAATAAGTGATTATCTTTAATTAATTAGACAAATTAATTAACTTAAAATTAATTACATTAATTAATCAATTAATCACTTAATCTCTAGTTAATGATTCATCTCTTAGTTTATTAACTACCCACTAATTACTCCATTAAGTAATTATTCTTAATTACAAATAGTAATTAACCTTTAATTACTCTCATTAATTAATTATACTATACTTAATTATTTTAAATTAATCACGTTCATTAATCATCCTTAATTAATCACATTTAGTAATTAACTGTCCTTTAATTACTTACATAAATTAATTAATTCTTTAATTAATTTCATTAATTAACTCTTTAACTAATTTCACCAAGTAATTAATCCTTAATTACTTCCACTAAGTAATTATCTTTTTAAGATAAAGGTTATGTATATATTAAAACATTATAAACTTATTTAACAAATTATATAACTTCCTAATCAAATGTTAAAGAAAACATTTATTATATATAAAAGAAATTTGTATAAGTAAAGTTTTAAAACTTAGTTAATACTTTAAATCCAACCCGAGTCGAATCCAGTACACCCCGTACCCTAACCCGAGCCAACATAACAAAATCCCAAGCAACAACCCGAGGAAATCCCCCTCCTTTCTTTTCAACTTTGTTTTTAGTTTAAAATTTTCAAAACCTGTTAACCATGTTTACCCCACGCGAACATCCTGGAGCCAAACCCGAGCCATCAACCCAAATTCCCGAAAGCAATCTCGAGTCAAATGTCTTCTTCCCAAAACCAACAGTATCCAAATAACTACAGATACATACTAACCCATGTGCACGTGTACAGGTGGTCGGAGTGGTTCCGACTATCAACACCATCGCCAGAAAGTCGACGACAACCGACTCAAACGTTGTGACCACCCAGAATCCCGAACCACCCCATAGAGCCAAAAACGAATGAATTCGAACCCATCAGGCTGAAAACCCGATCATCAATCACCTCATATCTCCCATCTCCGTCCACCGGAGGCCACGGCCTCATTCCTGAACCTCCGCTTGAGTTCCTCGTTCGCTTTCCCGTAACTTTGATTCAACTTGACACGATGTCGGCACCACATTGGCCTTGAAATCAACCTCGGCCCAAAACATAGCTTAAACCCTAGTTGACCATCAACCAGCCACACAGATGGTTAATAACTTCTCCGGCTATTTTTCCTACCACCCTCGATCTACGAGCTACCCTCAGCATGAATCCCGACCTCTCCAGAACCTCCAATCGCCAGAGGTTAGTCAAAATGTAATTCCCAATCAACTAGGAAATTCTCTACATCCCTAACATTAAAAATCATGAATTCTATACTAAAAATCATGGTTTTGAATCACAAATCCAAATATACAATCAGAACTCGAGGATTTAACAACTTAATTTTTGACTCGAATTTCTTTTTTTACTGTATTTCTTAATTTCCAGATAATTTCATACTCATTATACTTAAATAAAATTTTAAAACTTAGTTTATGTTTAAACAAAACTTATTCGAATACCAAACCCTATAAGAGATTAGATAAGGAATTTTCGAATTTTTGATTAGATCTTTAAACTCTGTTACTTAGAAACAAGGATGCATAGATATATCCAGACATGCAAACATATAACACTTCATATTAATAACATGCAGGTCTAATTTCACTCATGCAACAATTTCCACATCATTATATCATAAAATCTTCACATGCATTGAGTTAAACAAGATGTTGTTTTGTTTACTCACAGTTATAAGATGTTTGAACAGAGTTATGAACTGGAATGCCTTTGATCTTTGAACTGGAAACTGGAAAATCATTTTAAATCTGAAACTTGGTTGTGTTGCTTAGTTGAGTTGATCCCACTTAAATCTGAGATGAAATTCCTTGAGTTTGCTACAGGTTTGAAAAAGTTATTGCCTTTGAATTTTCTAGTTTGAGTTTGTTTACAGACTTTTGTTTTTCTTAGTTTGAAAATGAAGATAAAAAAGAATTGAAAGTGGATGTATAGATATATTTATAGCTTGTTTTAATGATTTTTAAAAATAAAAGAAAATAAAAGAAAATGGTGACACTTGTTAAAAATGGCTTACATTTGTCATTTGTATGTTAATTAACTTACATTTGTAATTATGCATGTGTTAATTAATTTTTAAATGATTTTATAAAACTTTATATTTAATTTCTCTTTAGTTAATACTTTTTCTTAATTTATATTTAGCAAATCCTTTAAAAGAAAATAATATAAAACTAATTTTATACTAATAAAAATCATATACATATATTTTTAAATCCAATTTATTTTAAGATATTTATTCTTTGAATTTCAAATTCAAATTCAAATTCTATTTAAAATCAACACATATGTATACAACGCATAATTTATTTGTTTAACTTATAAATCAGTGTTTAAATAGTTAAAATCAGATAATTATCCAATTATCAGATGACCAAAAATCTGGCTTATCACATTTGCACAACCAAACAAATGTAAGTTTGTAAAAATCAATGTATGTGTACTTTAGAAATGCAATGTCTGACATTCGTCCATGCAGGTTGTACAAGAACAGGACAAATCGAAGGAACTCTCCTTCCACATCCTCTTAGGAATCATCCCTAGGATTAGTAGCAAGCAGTCGTTGCATTGAAGATCAAATGAAGGTACTACTACCACATATATATAATATGAGAAATTTCCCCCGTGGGTCAGTGACAAGCAGCCCTTCATTCCATTTATTATCATTCCATGTTTTCACTTTCGAACGTACATTGATACGAAGTTGTTTTCGGATAGGGATTACCCAAATCCGACCCCGATTCTTTCGAACCAATCATCGATAAAAGGATGTTAAGTATGAGGGTGATTATCATTTAATTCATTAATACCCTTTATCAAATAAGATACCTCTTTTAGAGATATATCCTTAAATCATATTCTTTTCGAGTATATACAAAATCATTAAACCTCTCTTTAACTTTAGAAATACCAATCAAAATCATTTCTCATAAACCACATCATAAAACCTTATTGAGTCAAAAAGGGTCGATAGAAATTATGCTAATTCTACTCAACATCACTTTCTGTATTCAACCTTTACTATCCATCGAATAACTGTGAAACCGCCTTTTAAATTCACATGGATAGTATTGGTTGCCTCCTTGGAATTTAATATCAAGTATAAGAATATCATTTCTATATGATCCAAGTTGTATTAAATTTGGAAAAATTAAATCTTTTATACTTGCCTCGTTTCCAACATTTCAACCTTATCTATTCCTTGCCCAAGAAAAAGGCCAAGTGAGCCAAGGCACTAGTTGCTCCTGAACATCTCCTTAGTTTAAGCACCTCACATTCAGATCTCACGAGTAGAAAATTCTAGTCCACTCATCTGCTTTTAGAGTCAAGTTTAAATCACTTAATTATAACAACTTTTCTTTAAATCATTTATTTAAACATTTTAAAATAAATTATAAAACCTTCAAATCATCTTTAAAATACTTATTTATTTATTTAAAAACATTTATAAAAGATTTGGGAAAGAATACTTAATTTAAAGGCATATTTCAAAAGTTATTAAAAGTGATGCGAATAGTGTTTTCAAGCTTATTTGATCAAATCAACTTTTCTATCATTTAGAGATCCATTTTTATAACTAAAATCTCTTTTAAAACATTTTAAAAGATTTATAGAATTTATTCCATATTTTGAAAGAATTAAAAATATCCTTTTTAAAGAATTTATCGCTTTTCTTTCCAAACTTCCAAAGCGCGACTACTTTGAAAACTTGTTTTACTCGTATTTCAAAATCTACTATACGAAATCTCGTTCTTTTTCTTTTCTTTGAAAACTATGACTATAAGAGTTCAGAAAATTCTTTTACAAAGGATTCCGACTCTGAATCCATCGTGTAAATGGATTTAGCTTTTTACGGTGCGAAATCGCGAATTACCATTGCACGACGCACCTATTTTAACTCAATTTTTATATTCTTTCCAAACTTTTTCGAAACACTTTTAAATGTTTATAAAACATTTACAAACCATTTTAAAGAGGTTTAACAATCTCATATACACTATTTCATTTACTAAAGGAAAGCGATTTCCTTTGTGAAATCCGATTAAACGTGAATTGTTTACACATCCAAACGAACATATTATCATATCTAAACATGGTTCAGAATAATCGCAACCAAGCATAACCAAACATATATATCATAATATAAATAGGTTTTCCCACCTTCATTGGTTTCTACCTTTACGAAAATTTGCTATAGCTTCGCTACGATCGAATCAAAGCCTATGGAATCGAACCTTGGACCTTTGAATGGGCTCGACCTAGCTTGGAAAGAGGTGGAGTGCTCGACCTTGGTACTGGGAGGTGGTGGCCATTGGTTATGAGAGAGGAAATGTGTGGATTTGAGCTTGTTTTTAAGTGGATTGCTAATGTATATCTACTTAGATAAATTTAATTTCTTTTTGCAATATTTTTCTTCATAATATTCCTATGGTAGGAAGCCATTACAGAGCTTAAGAATTAGGAAGTAGATGAAGTAGGAAAGTGTGTAAAATTACAAATAGAATGGTGGGTATTTATAGGAAAAACTTTGGAAATAAATATCCAAATGTGTAATCGATCTTTTGCCCCTTACCCACACCCCTCCTCTTCCATCAAGGCGCATGGCTCCCCTATCCTATGTCATTCTCCATGTGTGTAGTGATGTTGGTGTGTAAGTGAGTTGATGTTTGCTTTTGACTTTGGTAAAATATCTTAGATATTTTGTGAATATGTATATAAGTGTATATGTGTATTTTATGTATATATGTGTTCATGTATATGCTATGGTGTGCATGTGTATGATATATATGTGCACAAGACATATAAACAAGGTTGCAATAATATTGAACAACTTTCGTTCGTTAAACCGTTGAAAATTGAAAAGCCGATTCCTGATTACATTTTCACTTATAAATTAACTTACATGTAAGTGTAAAAAAATTTAAAAACTAACTTCTTATCATATTTAACTAATTTAAAATGATTGCATTTGAATTATAAAACCATATAAATTAATATTAAATGATTGTTTGGGAAAAGTGTTGTTATATTTATAAAGCTGTACAAATTTTCCTTATAATTTCAAATCAATACACACACACACATATATTTTTATAAAACTATTATAAATGATTTATTATCACCTTATAACTTATTAAAATGAGTTATTATCATTTCAAAACAATTATTAGAATAATTATAATAATTATTAATCTCAATTTAAATTCATAAATCAATTATTAAATATGATGTCATTACTGATGATGTCATAAATACATTTATTTCCCAAAAATAAAATAAATAATTTTATTTCACATTCTTTTTTAAACGGATAAATAAGTGTATGTATTTAGCTTCGTGCGTGACTTCTGATAATTATAGAGCTGTTTATGAATAAAACGATTTTCGACCATTTTATCGATATTGCTTCAATGTTTAAATTTTTATAAATACTTATTCAAAATAAGATTACCATCATTCTTGTTCAAAACATCATAATATATGTTTTTAAAAAGGCATATATTTGAATATTTAAAAATAAATATAACTTATCAAATTGATAAATTTGTCGGTCGTTACAAAATGTTTTCCATAAACTAGTAACATACAAAGCACGATTAAGTCATACAAAGCACGATCGAGAAACATAAGCGACTTTTAATCTCCTTTTTGTTTAATTAATCTTTTATTAATCAAAACCCTTTTTATTAGTAAAACTTCTTTTATATAATAAAACATCATTTATGAATTTCAACTATTCATTAGTACTTTTTAAATACTTCAAAAAGTATTCATATACTTATCTCAATGGGACAAGTATATTCATAAATCATTAACAAGATTTCTTACTTTGAACCTTTTCTTTTTTTATACTTCAAAACGTATTCATATACTTATCCCAAATGGTATAGGTATATTCACAAATCATTAACAGATTTCTTTAAACCTTTAATCTTTCAATACTTCAAAAAGTATTCATATACTTATCTCAAATGGTATAAGTATATTAATAAATCACTAGTAAGATTTCTTTCTTTAAACCTTAATCATTAGCAAGAGTTCTTTTTTAAACCTTTACTCTTTGTATCTTTTTCCAAAAGATTTCATAGTTATAATTTCCTCAAAATATCCATTTTAAGGATTTAAGTACTTTCAGAAATCTATTCAAAAGGTTTAAGATTAATGTTACATAAACATTGTCACTACATTACCAAAACCATTTCACTTACGCTTATCTTTAAAACATTCTTTTTAAAGATATTTTTCATAAGTATAATAAAAAATGGTTAAAGACAAATGTAATTAACACATTGTCATAACGACCCCAAAACCATTCATACTTGTATTTTCTTTAAAACATCCTTTTTAAAGATTTAACTTTAATAATAAATTAAGTTCGTTGGTCGAATAATCGATTATCTAGTTAAAATAGTTGCTTATGCAAATCAATGTTCGTGCACTTAAATCGTTTCCGACATTCCTGACTTAACTATTCCTTGTTCAAGAGGGAAAGCGGTAGGTTAGAAATCTATTCCTTGTTCTCCTTACATATTCATATACTACGATAGAAAATTTTGAGATCATATCAAGAATCTATAGCAACTGTTCGCCGTCAAGAATCTAGTGAAAAAATCTTTGTTTAGACCTGTGTAAACCACCTCGTAATCATGTACTCGAATACTGGATCAAGAATAGTCATATTAGTAGGTTTCTTAATTATACCAACATCTTTTGTCACATTCTTTTATTCAAATAGTATGTCATTCTATACTAAATCATTTATGAACCATTTCATAAAAACATAACTTCAAGCTTATAAACCTTATTATAACTTAAATTCATACTCATATAAAACTCTACTACATCCTAAAAGTTATATACAAAAACATCAAATTCAATTTACTTAACAAGTTTAACAAATTTAATACTTGTTTTAACTTACTACCTTCTCAATTCAAGTTTTATATAAACTCAACTTTTAAATTTTCACACAAAAACAATTTGCTTCAAGTTCTATAACAATTCGAAAGTTTCCAATTGTCCAAAATCGTTGAAAATTCTATTTCATTTTAACAAATGAAAACTACTAAACAACGCATCATAACAGGATGCACATACTATACAATCCTAATGCATTGGCTATATGTGTTCGTAAAATACCTTAACAAATTTCAATAATTTATTAAACAAACTTTCCCTAAAAAGGAAAAACATGAAAGGTTCCAACATTTATTCCGGGCTATGCCACTAGAACTCGAGCACCCTACATAGTATACATATAAAACTTTTCTATATTAAAAAGTTCATATCAAATTTCTTTCCAAAGAAAAAATTTAGAACTAAACACCGGGTTTTATTCAGATTGTTTTGAAATAATAATACATACATGTATTTTTTGCATAATAAAACTTACTTTGGAATCAAATCGAATCTGTTTTACTAAGACAACCATGTGGTATCCCCCACTTAGAAACCCAAAAATGAACGTCGATGATGCTGAAATCATCATCAAAATTATTTTCAAGCGACATAAGTGAGTTTAGTACTTCCAAATCATGCCTTTTGGACTTAACCAAAATCATTTCAAAATAGTATCAAATACTTTATGAATATTACTAAGTACCATGATCTCAATTTCATAAACCAATTTGCTAAATACATATGTGTATAATAGGAATACCTCCATTTGAAGTTTTTGAAAAGTCTGAAATGCCCCTTTTCATTTCTCCTATATGACAAGGTTATTTTATCATTTCAACTTGCCACGTTCTCCCACACTAACTCTACCAAACATTTTCTCCCAATTCTTCGACCATATTTTTTTAAATTTTACTTCTCCTTCCATACCAATGGATCAAACTCAAACAAATTAGACACATTAAGGGTACCTGTAACGATCCACCTTTTTGACCATCGAAAGTCGACACCGAACACTACCACTATGTTCCAATGTCGCACATTCAATAGACAAAAGGGCAGATTGTTAGGATGAATAAAAAGAAAAGAACAGAGGACAAAGAAAAATAGAATCTCACAGCGGAATCGACAATATATAATATAATAAGGATAGTGGAAACTGTCACTCCAAACATACAGAGTATATCAGAGTTAAAAACAAACCTTATCCAGTTTGGAAATAAAATACTACAATAAATAAATCTTCAGCTCCCTTTCAAGACCTCCATAACACCATGGGTAACCTAGAAAATACTTGGTATGACCCGAGCATTATAAATAAATAACTCCTGAATCAGTCTCGAAATACCAGCGTGAGATAACTCAAATAATGGGGAACATACAAAGTTCTGTGAGACCGCGCCGCTAACGCGGAATGGGTTTTCACCTCACAAGAAAACATCCATACAGGTAAGAGCAGAAATAAATATCAGGAAACAAATCCAAATAAGAATGGGCATGATTAGTATTAAAACCAGACTTGAAAGAATGGAAATAATCTGACCAAAATCCAGACTAGACAAAATGGATAAACAAGATAACTGTCCAAACTTGATAGAATGGACAAAAACTAAAATCAAACATCGTGAAGAGTGGTTGACTCTTCCCATTACAATTACAAAAAAAATGATTCAAAGGTTCGAATCAAATAAGTAAAATGAATTTATCCAACGTAACTAGGAGGGTGCTCCCCCCTCCACGAAAGTATACGTCTAGATAAAATATACTTGAGAGCACATGCATCACTCTCAGGAACTTTCATGCTAGACCCCACTTGACACATGCATCCCAATATTTCACATCAATGCATGCATGCGAAAACCTCTCTAGATGATGTGAACATACCCTGATGGGTGCGACCCACATGGCTTGGTTCCCACTCACACCTTGGTTTTAGTTTTTTCGATGTTAGACATCAATGCTCAAAACGTGCGATAAATTGTCTTATAATGACTTAGAGGATGCACCCCTCTTTTTCCCGCCTTGGTTTTAGTCATTTTCGATAAAGAATAACAAAGCTCAACAGAGAAATAAATCGTCTTAGAATGACAATAACAAAGAAGCTGAAGTAACCGATAGCTGTGATACCAACTATCAGGGATATAAAATGATCGTATATGGAAAATAAGTCTTGTATACTTATCAACACTCAATGAATTCAAACTTGTACTTTTTCTTGATTAACAATAATACTAGACAAATCAAGGTAGTTGTAAGAACCCGCATATTTTACGATTGTATATTTAAATGTTTTATTTAAATATAGCATCGTTGGTCGGATCAAAGTCGGAAATGCTACTTTTTGTAAACAGTCGAATTAGGACTCATGACTACTTCCAGGGGTTTCACACACAATAGTGCAACACAATGAATCATCACAGATCAAAATATAGAATATAGTTGATAAGCGATGTAAACTATAACGCTTATCGTTCATGCACAGACCATAGATATATAAATATCACAGATAATAAATTACATCACGGATAATTTATCACAAATCACAACATAAATCAAGATATATCACAAAGCATCATATATCAGGGATATCAAACAATTCACATTCAATAGAATTCAAATATTCATAAGTGAGATCAATCAATATTTGATTTTTAATTAATTTATACTGTGTATTTGAATTTACAGTTTTTATATTTCACGTCCAACCTTTAAACAAATTTCCAAGCTTTGGTCTTTAGTTTACACAAGTTTATTTAACTTAAATTCCTAAGTCCAAAGTGTTTGTAAGAAGAAGCATTGAAATTTCCAATTTTCTTTACTCTGTACACAACATATAAAAGAACAGGGCATAAAAGGTTTTCCAGAGCAACAAACATTCACAGAATTGTTTTATTTAAAACTATCCAGCAAGCATATATTATTCCAAAGCAATACACAAGTTTAAACTTTGAAAAACAGATGTTTACTCACCTGGAATGTGAAGGCAGAGAACAAGAACAAGGAACAGAGAAAAATTAAGGCTTGAAGGCTGCAGTTTTGAACTTCTTTTAAACTTGCTTTGTCTTCTTTGAATTGAGTGATGTTTGCTTTTGTTGAATGATGTTTAGAGTTTATAAAAAAGATGATACTTATTTTCTTCTTATGGTTTGCTAAATTTTACTGAACGAACTAGAATGAATATGGATGGGTATTATATAAAGGAGATGGTTTGTACAGATAGGCCATACTGGTACAAATACCAGGCCATACATTTGTCTGACCAAATATCCAGCAAGCATATATTTCAAATACATTTCTGTTGGTGGCGGAGAATTTATTCTCTTAGCTTAACACCCTTCTCTGAGACGTACGAGCTCAGAGGTTATGTAGTTGAAGTTATCAGCGATATATTCCCAATTTGGTAATGTGACATGCTGAGTGTTGCGGTGTGATGATCATTGGTTGATCATTTGTGATATGATTATTTGTTTGATCATTTATGTAACAACCCACATATTTATCAATTTATCATTTAAATATTTTATTTAAATATTTTATCGTTAATCGGATTTTGGTCCAAAAAGCTACTTTTTGCAAACAGTCGAATTAGGACTCGAGACCACTTCCATTGAGTTCAAAATGTCGTTTGCGATCTTTTTGAGTATAAACTTTGATATGTTTGGGGCTAGTCAAAAATTTGACCATTTTCACTTTGGGTTGGGTTTGGTTCAGCCCTATGTTTTAGCTTAACACTCCAAACTGAAACCCCCTCTTCATTCACTCCCTCCTCCTCTTCATTTCAGTTCTAAAGAGATTAATGGTGAGTGGAATGGGAAATTAAAACTCTAAAACCCTAGTTTCCATCTACAAATCAAGTTCTAGCTCCAAATCAATAGAAGAAGCTTTGGTAAGTCTCCTCTTCTTCTTCCCCAACTCACTCTCTTATCAATTTCAGAAATTCCTAAACCTAATTTAGGAAATGTTTCTCTTTTTTAGCTTAGAATCAAGCTTGTTGAGTTGGGATTGAAGAGAGATTGTCATTGCCATTGCTCTATAGCTTCTTCATTCTAGTTCTTGTGCATAAAGGTGAGATTTTTATCTCACATCTTAGTCTTTAATTATCTTCGATTGTTAGGTATGAATTCCTAACACTTATTCTTGTGCAATTGATTCTGGTTTGGATTGATTTGGTGTATATTCCAATTTTTGGTGTTTTGAAATCAAAATCTATGAAAATCCTTTTATGGATATTTGGACATTGGTATTTGAGGCGTGTCGAAGAGCCGTTAAGGCTGGGTTGTCGCTTGGCGTAAATCCTTAGTCGTTGTCGCTCGATCGATCGCTTCCGGTATTCATTTGGCCATTTTTGGTCTAGGTTCAGGGAATGCTCTGAACCCCAGTTTCAGACGTCTGAAACGTTAGATTCAGACGTCTGAATATTATATTGGGAAGATTTTATTCCCAGATTCAGACGTCTGAATCTTTGGCTCCAGACGTCTGAAGTGGCTCGATTTCAAACAGAAAGAAAATAGGCTTAAATTGCCTATTTCAGACGTCTGAAATATTTCGTTCAGACGTCTGAATCTGTGTTTTGGAAAATATTTAATTTTCCAGATTCAGACGTCTGAACCAATTATTTCAGACGTCTGAATCTGCAGTCTTTTGCCTATTTCCCTATTGTGCTTGAATTTCCAAATTTAGCCGATTTGTGTTGGTTCCCTTTTTGTTGTTATCATTTATTATCGGCCACTTTGTTAAGTCGCCCACCTTTTTAAACTTAGGTCGCTTGTCTTCACTAGGTCGAACCCCGTACAACTCTACGTAGGCAGATCTTATCTGTAAAACATTCAACAGAACTTCTTACTTTGATGGTTTTGGGAATTGATTTCTTTGGATTTTATTCACGTCTTCGAATGTGAACTTTTATAATTGATTGTTTCTACAATCACTTCTATGACTTGTCACTTTAAAAATATAAAGGTTTCAATACTAGTAGTAAATATCAAAACTCTTTCATCAAAACGATTTCAACTCTATTTTCAATATCAAACTCGTTTATAAAACTGTTTTCCAATCTTCTAGTATATACAAACCTTTACCTCATTCGTATGAGAAAATATAATTAAACGGCTTAGCAAAACAAGTGGTATGAAACGCTTGCGTTTACTTCGTCGGTTAATTTATGGACTTGTTCGATTGAATCTCTTGTGACAATTTTCTAGTGGAGATCTACAGTTTGTTCGTAAATATTTGAGTTAAGCAAGTGGTTATGGGACATGAAGCTAAACTCTTATATTTACTAGCTTAGTGTAATCGACACTTCTTTATGATCGATGATGATCATTTTATTGTTTAGACTAGCAATGTGCGATGTCTCTTTGTTTGCGAGGTTAGACTAGACACCATTTGTGTGATTTCAATTCACACATGTCTCTTTATCTTCAAGGTTAGTCTATACCTCATTGGTGTGATTTCGATTCACACATATTGAAACTCTTGTGACAATTTTCTAGTGCAGATCTACAATCTGTTCGTAAATATTTGAGTAAAGCAAGTGGTTATGGGACATGAAGCTAAACTCTTATACTTACTAGCTTAGTGTAATCGACACTTCCTTATGATCATGACGATCATTTTTATGATTTAGACTAGCGATTGAGCGATGTCTCCCATGGTCTTCGGGCCATTTCTGTGTGGAAACCCCATGGTCTTCGGGCCATTCCTGTGTGAAATATGGGGTAGCACCCCATGGTCTTCGGGCCATTTCTGTGTGGAAATTTAATGGATAGCTTCCATGAGATAGCTTCTCATTCCTGTGTGATACGCGTATGAGTTTTCATGCTCCCATTCATGTGTTAGGCCTCCCCCCTTTTTTATGTGTTTTCTGGATTTCTGGTGATGATTTCTGGAATTTTGTGCTTCACCAATTTTCATGATTTTCATTGATATGATATCAGTTTCTGTGCATTGGTGAATTTATGTGTTATTGACTTGTTATGGATACAAGTTTAGGGTATGATACCCTATTTTATCTTTGAGAAGGTTCTTGTGATATTGATTAATCTTTTGTTGGTTATCATTTACATACTTATCGTAGTATGCCGTTATGGTTATTACATGTTCATGTCATGCCTTTTACTATATACCATATCATCTGATATTTATAGCTAGACTGATCCGTTTATTATTTTCTTATAAATAATACTCGGGTCAGACCGAGATGTTACAGGTGCTTCTGCTTGACTTCCCTTCAGGATTAGTCTGACTTTTGGCCAACTACATAGTTTAGTTGTTTTTGGTTGTACACTTTTGAGATATAGACCCTATGATGTGTACTTATTCTTTTGTTTAGCACGTGATGCTATTCTTTTGTATTATCGTGGATCTTTCTGACCACTACTCTGATGTACACTTTCATGTGTTGTATATTTATTCATATCTTCTTCCGCCTTTGTGATATGGATGTCTGTGACTGATTTATGTTATGTTTATTTCTATATTTGTTTCCGAAGATTATATATAGCCACTGTGTGATAGCTTTGAGTTTGTATCGGTATGTCGGATTTCCTCCTTAAATGATATGCATTCTATACTATCTGACATATCGGTACTCGCACAAAGAAGTTACATGGATGGTCGCTCCTCAACAGCCTTATTCTCCGCGCTAGTTGACAGCATTACTCCGTAGTGTTCTTGGCTAGCGTGGGTATAGAGGTGGGGCGTCACAATTTATCTTTGTGATCATTGCTTTGATCATCTGTTGACCCAAAGCGTGGCTTTTTGAAAAGAAAATCACCCTTATGTTAAGTCGAGCGAACACATCCAGACTTACTCTCTCGTGCTCCTTAAGGTAAACTTCTCACTTCAAATTTTTCTACCGTATTTTATTTTCATCTGCTGCCCAAACCAGACGTCTGGACCTTCCAACCAGACGTCTAGTTTCCTTTTCTGGGCAACAATTTGCCTAGGCCAATGATGGCCAAAATGATTCTGAAGCGATCGGACGAGCGACGGAGGCTAGGGATTTATGCCAAGCAACAACCCGGTCCTATAGGCTCTTCGATACACCTTAAATAACACGTCCAAATATCCAAGATAGGATCTTTAAACATTTTGACTTCAAAACACCAAAATTTGGAAAATTCACTAAATCAATTCAATTCAAAAGCAAATGAATGTGAATAGATGTTAGGAATTCATACCTAACAACAATGAAAACTATAGACATAGATGTGAGTTCAAAAACTCATCTTTAAACCCAAAACAACAAGTGAGAAGCTTTAAAACAAAGGAAAGATCAACCACTCTTCAACTTCAACTCTAGAAGCTCCAATCTAAGATCATATGCAAATATTTCCTAAGTTAGGTTATAGGAAATTTCTGAAATTGGAGAGAGATTGAGATGGAGAAGATGAAGAGGATGCTTACCTTAGCTTCTCTTTGATTTATAACTTGAATTTGAATTCCTATGAGAAACTAGGGCTTAGGAATTTTAATTTCCTCTTCCCACCATTCTTTCTAGGGCTTGAGAGTGTTAGGAAATGTTATGAATGAATGAAGAGGAGTGGAGTGGGAGGTGTTATTGTAAAGGAGTTGGGGTTACATTGTTAGGTTAGTGGGCTGAAACCCAAACCCAAAGCCCAATAGAAAAATAGCAAAATTCTACTCAACTCCAAACATATCGATGTTTAGACTCAAAAAAGCTGTAAACATCGTTTTGAACTCAATGGAAGTAGTCACGAGTCCTAATTCGACTGTTTACAAAAAGTTGCATTTTGGACTTTGATCTGACCAACGATGCATATTTAAATAAAACATTTAAATATACAATCGTAAAATATGCGGGTTGTTACAGACTCCCCTCCTTAAAAAATGGCGTCCTCGCAATATTTAAGAAGAAAATAAAAAGTAACAACCATACAAAGGAATATCAACACAAAAAGAAAAATTTGAAGTGAGAAGTTTACCTTAAGGAGCACGAGAGAGTAAGTCTGGATGTGTTCGCTCGATGAATTGTAAAGACCCAAAAGTCGGCCTTCGAAAATCGGCACCCGTACTCCACTTGTACTCAAAATGCCGTAGATTCAAACGCCGAATCTGGTTCTCCGGAGCTTATAACACAGTTAAGTAAATAACACAGCGGAAGAAAAAGAATAATACATCGATATACAATATCTGATACAACAGAGTGATACAATGAATATCAATATACATCAGAGATATGATACAAGAAATAGCAGCGGAAAAGAAAACAATAACATCAACAGCGGATAATCTCTATCTTCAAAGCACCAATCCAGAAATAGCTCGAACTCCCAATAACGATGCACAAAGATAAGCAAGTGCAGTCCGATCCAAAGACCGAACTAGCTCCAAATAATCTACTAAATTTGAATATCTGAAAAACCCAACTCTAGACTGCTCGTGTAGAAAAATTTTGAGCACCCAGAGTTTAGGAAAGAAACAATAAACTCCGGATCAGTCATGGGACTGGTGTGAGCAACAAAAACAGTTTATCTTTAAAAACGAACAACAAAAGAATTTTTTTTTAAAGTCAATTCGCAATGCTTTTGGAAAATGAAACTACCATAAGGCCTCCCGCCACACACACAATGCAAATGCAGAATTGGAGGAGATTTCTCCTTATGACGGTCAAAGATGCTTACTATGCAAAATCAAATCATTTGGTTTGATATTATTATTAGTGCATAGTGTAGAAAACATTTTCGAAAGTAGAATATCAATCTTAGCCAACATAGACATTTCGAACTATGCCTACTATAGCTACCATCCAAACAGTGGGGCGCCACCATAAGTAGATGGCAGGTTCTACAACTAATACCGTACAAAGTTCGTATTTGGAAGATGGATTTCCAACAAATGGTCAGGCTAAGGAACTTCCTATTCCACGAAAGAAACGCCTCTAGCAGGACGCTCCGAGAACCAAACCGTTCTCTGCCAAACAAGGCCGGCTACCCCCTTTCCCAAGGGATATACAAAACCTGAGATATGCCACCCCCGGTCCTTTGGGACCTTTATCCGAGGCCTCGGTATCCAACATCACACATAATAAATAAAGTGTATCCACATGAGTAAGTATCTGGGCTCCATACCATGATACTACCCTTTTCCAGATGGAATGGTCATACCCTAGGGGAGCTACCACTGAAACCTTGCCGCACAATTCCTGTTTCGACCATTACCGGATTGTGAGGTTCGACGAAGTCTCATCCACAAAGCTACGCTTTTTCAATAAGCCACGCTTTGGGTCAACAGATGATCAAAGCAATGATCACAAAGATAAATGATCAAACAAATGATCATATCACAAATGATCAACCAATGATCATCACACCGCAACACTCAGCATGTCACATTACCAAATTGGGAATATATCGCCGATAACTTCAACTACATAACCTCTGAGCTCGTACGTCTCAGAGAAGGGTGTTAAGCTAAGAGAATAAATTCTCCGCCACCAACAAAAATGTATTTGAAAGAAATCGGCTTTATATCTCAAAGTGTAATGTCAGACACGTAACCATACAAGTCTGTTCCGGGATCGAACAGAACCGAAGGCACTTCTTACGAAGCCCTTGCAATTCCGGGTATTCACAATCCCGATCGGATTTCCCATCACTTAGGAGATCTCTATACCAGGAGCTACCCAGTGCAGAGACAATCGACGAGTTATCCTTTCGTTCTCGTGAATATCCGGTCTTCATCACCGGTCTTCAAATGCCATCCATATACGACGTATCACTAATTCGGAATGGGTTATATGACACAAAGGTCTTTTCCCGGCTAACCCGAATAGTGAGCGCAATATTTAAAAATATATGGATATTGGGATTTCAATTAAGTCACAACTTATTACCCAAACTTCTCTTTTCGAATGGTTTAACAAATTACCATTTTCAAATCTTTAAACAAAAAGATTCATTTTAACAACCTACAACGGTTTAAACAATTTCCACATTTTTATCTTTTAAACAAAAGATTCATTCACAGATTTTCCAAATCAATTTCCATTTTAGTTTAACTCGTTAAATCTTTAAATCAAAGATTTAACTTATAGCTTTCAAAACAATTTCATTTCGAATGGTTTAAATAAATCATCATTTTAAATCTGTTAAAAATAAACAGATTTAATTCATAGCTTTCAAAAAGAATTCATCTATAACTTGGAAAACTATTTTTTAATTCGTACTTGAAATTCCTTTAAATTGGAATTTCATTTCATATATATATATGAAAGCTTTTATCATTTGAAAACAAACAGTTTTCATTTTCGGAAAATCTGATTCATTTATACGAGTTAAAGTCTTTGAATTTAAATTCAAATTCCCAAAACAATACCTTTAAAATAGTTTAACACATGTAAACTCATTTATAAGTTGAATAGCCTTTCTAAACCTTGGTTACCAAATCATAGAATTCAATTTCAAATATTGAATTCAAATTTAAATCTAATTATTTAAATTGGAAAACTTTATCAAGTTATTCAAAATAAGTTTTATCTTTGAAATTCCATTTCAAAAGCTTTTCACTTTAAACCCAAATTTCCAATTTTAGAATCAATTGAAATTAAAAGTTCCATTTCAAAAACATCAAATTTAAATTATATGTGACTTAACCGATTTCCACGTGAAATCCATATTTGTGTGTGTAAAGGTGTAGTCCAGGGGTTTCACACACAATAGTGCAACACAATGAATCATCACAGATCAAAATACAGAATATAGTTGATAAGCGATGTAAACTATAACGCTTACCGTTCATGCACAGACCATAGATATATAAATATCATAGATAATAAATTACATCACGGATAATTTATCACAAATCACAACATAAATCAAGATATATCACAAAGCATCATATATCAGGGATATCAAACAATTCACATTCAATAGAATTCAAATATTCATAAGTGAGATCAATCAATATTTGATTTTTAATTAATTTATACTAGATTTATTACTTATGAATAAACTACAAATCTTGGTTAATTAATCATTAACTAATTACAATTTTATTTTAATTAATTAACCTTTAATAATAAATTAATTTTCCTCAATTAATTAATTATCATTTAATTAATTATCCTTAATTACAATAATTAATTTATTAATCCTTAATTGATAATCATCCCTTAATCACTTTCAGTTATTAATAACTTTTAATTAATCTAGTTATTCTCAAATTAATTTCCTTAATTCATTTGTCACATTAATTAATTACCTTTAATTAATAAATCAACATTTAATTACATTAAATGTAATTGTATCTTAATCACTTGATAAATTAACTTTAATTGTTATTTATAAAAATTGATTTAACCATTAATAATCCATTAATTAAATAAAAATCTAATCTATGGTTCTTAATTACATATTAATTAATTAATTCAAACATTATTTAAACTCCATTTGAAAATAAAATAGAAATTTATTCATAATATTATTTCAAAATAAATTAATTTTTCATAACAATTTAAAACATTTAGTCTTAACATTTTTTTTTCAAAATTTGTTTCGAAACCTTGTTAACACTTACATAATACTTAAACCCTGATCATACTTCCTTTATCCCAGCTGAACCTGTTTAAAATTTAAGTTTGCTCTTTTAAAACTGGACTCACTTGGAAACGAATGTTCCCCAACCAACCCATCAAATTCTCGAGTCCATACCCATACCAATCTCTCAAATACCCGAGCCCAAAACCAGTTTTTTCGAGTCAATTTCTCGAATCACCCGAGTAAAACCGAGCTTCCCTGCTTTCACAACCTACCCCAAAACTAAGAACTAACCCAAACACTGACACTCGTGACATATCGTGCATGTGCACGAGGCGCCGGAGCCACTCCGATCGTCGCCGCTATCTCGCACAAATTTCCAGTGACATTATCAACTCAGATAAACACTCAGATCGTCGAAACCACCACGAAATCGAAATCGAGCTATCCTACCGCTTCCTAGAACCCAACACGATCAACAAAACTCCCCGCGCCGACGATCGCAACCACCTGCAACCCCACCACCTTGACCGGAGAAGCTTCGTTCACCATTGCTTCGATTTCCCTCGGTGCGACAACACTCGATCCACCCACGACAGCGAACGCGTCACATTTCCATCCTCAACCAAATTAAGCTGTTAAACCCTAAACTGCTCTCGACTCAAAAATTCTCGTATTAAATAATTTTTACAGCATTTTTCCTAATATTATTGAGTTCAAATCTAGCTCCACGCGAAGTTACAACACCCAATATTTCTTTGATTTCCGGGGATTTATCAAAGTGCCAATTTTGTTCAATCTCGAACTGCCCTCGAATTACTCGACTAAAAATCATAATTCTTGTTTCAAAAATCATACTTTTGAATGTTATTTCAAGATATAAATTCAACTTACAATTTAAATTATTCGAATTTTAACCATTTATTTACTTTATACTGTGTATTTGAAATTACAGTTTTTATATTTCACGTCCAACCTTTAAACAAATTTCCAAGCTTTGGTCTTTAGTTTACACAAGTTTATTTAACTTAAATTCCTAAGTCCAAAGTGTTTGTAAGAAGAAGCATTGAAATTTCCATTTTTCTTTACTCTGTACACAACATATAAAAGAACAGGGCATACAAGGTTTTCCAGAGCAACAAACATTCACAGAATTGTTTTATTTAAAACTATCCGGCAAGCATATATTATTCCAAAGCAATACACAAGTTTAAACTTTGAAAACCAGATGTTTACTCACCTGGAATGTGAAGGCAGAGAACAAGAACAAGGAATAGAGAAAAATTGAGGCTTGAAGGCTGCAGTTTTGAACTTCTTTTAAACTTGCTTTGTCTTCTTTGAATTGAGTGATGTTTGCTTTTGTTGAATGATGTTTAGAGTTTATAAAAAAGATGATACTTATTTTCTTCTTATGGTTTGCTAAATTTTACTGAACGAACTAGAATGAATATGGATGGGTATTATATAAAGGAGATGGTTTGTACAGATAGGCCATACTGGTACAGGTATAGGCAAGTTTTGCTTTGTTTGATTTTCCTTACTTGATGGCTGAATCTATGTTTAAAGCAATTCGAATTGACTTTATTTGATGCCAAGATGATGGCATTTAATGCATGAGTACTTTGTTCCCATGCTTGCCTTACTTTTTCCTTCATGTTCATAGATATTTTATATTACTTGGTTCTTAGCATTGCATTTCAAACTTTACAGGCAACATACAAATATTTATTTACCTGGTTTATATATTCCACTTGCAAACTTGTTTAGTTACCTTGATAAATGTAAGAAAATTGTTTTAGTTATATATTTTTATACTTCATTTTATACTTTGTTTATGCTTTACAATAGAAATAACATTTTATAGTTATTATGTTGTTAAAATTTGCTAATGTGTAAATTTTATATTTTACAAAATTTATTAACGTATTGTTTCAATTTTAACTATACTTATTTATTTTATTTTCTTATGTTTAGCATTTATAAAGTATATTTTATTTTAAACATTTTTTTGAAAGGCTTCATTTAGAATTTTTCACAATATTTTTCTTTTATTATTGTTGTTTGTTATATTTTATTTATATGTTACTATATATATTTTTCATAATTTATTTTATATAGTTGTATTAACTTATTAACATGATATTAAGAACTTTTTTAATATATTGACTTTATATTGTATAAAAACTATATATATATTTATAAACTCAAATATTTATTAAACCATAAATTCTAAATTCAGAATTATTTATTATTATTTATATTTTAAACCATTTATCTAAGATTTAAATTCAAATCACATATATATATATATATACAATATTTAAATTTTGAATGATTTAATATTTTAATTTGGTTTCGGGGAAACTCGCATCGCTTTACAATTAATTTTACAAATTGTCTTCAAAAATTCAGTTAATTATCGATTTAAATTTTATTAATTAAAATCCGGGGTCGTTACAGACTTCCCCCCTTAAAAGAATTTCGTCCTCGAAATTACCAAGGAGATACAAAGATAAATGAATAATATTTCATCAAATCAAACTGAATATTTATTCTGCATTTGGCTTACCAAATCAAAATATCAATAATAGATACAAGAACGAATCTGTTTAACTTTTCATAAGATACTCGGGTTATCCAGATCTACGAAATATACAGTGGCATCGGTTAGTTCGAAGGGATAACTAACCATTCGTTGAATATATAGGGACCCAAAGGATAGATAGATATATGAATACAATTTCAGAATTTTAGTTCAGAACTAAAGTATACCTATCAACCATAGCAACCAAAACAAACAAGGCAACCAATACATCCAAACAAACAATTTGGCCTATCTAGAGTTTATGTCCCATTTTAATATATCGAATTTCCTTTCTGGATCTACCAGAAACCATCGAAGAATTGAGAAAAGATAACAAATCAAAGAGGTTGATAAGGAAAAGATTGCTTCCTTGTTGTTACAGGATATTGACCATTTATAGTCATATTCCCATATCCCCTATCTCATCCTCTTCTTGCACTCATACTTACTATCAGTGGATAGTAAGAGAATTTACTGAGGCATTCAAACGGATATCTGAGGAATACTCATTCTAGGGTATACTTCACCCTATCTCTAATGAGCTACTTAATGTGTTATACTCCTGAGCTAAAGTTCAACCTTAGCTCTGATACCAAATGTAAAGACCCAAAAGTCGGCCTTTGAAAATCGGCACCCGTACTCCACTTGTACTCAAAATGCCATAGATTCAAACGCCGAATCTGGTTCTCCGGAGCTTATAACACAGTTAAGTAAATAACATAGCGGAAGAAAAAGAATAATACATAGATATACAATATCTGATACAACAGAGTGATACAATGAATATCAATATACATCAGAGATATGATACAAGAAATAGCAGCGGAAAAGAAAACAATAACATCAACAGCGGATAATCTCTATCTTCAAAGCACCAATCCAGAAATAGCTCGAACTCCCAATAACGATGCACAAAGATAAGCAAGTGCAGTCCGATCCAAAGACTGAACTAGCTCCAGATAATCTACTAAATCGGAATATCTAAAAAACCCAACTCTAGACTACTCGTGTAGAAAAATTTTGAGCACCCAGAGTTTAGGAAAGAAACAATAAACTCCGGATCAGTCATGGGACTGGTGTGAGCAACAAAAACAGTTTATCTTTAAAAACGAACAACAAAAGAATTTTTTTTTGAAGTTAATTCGTAATGCTTTTTGAAAATGAAACTACCATAAGGCCTCCCGCCACACACACAATGCAAACGCAGAATTGGAGGATATTTCTCCTTATGATAGTCAAAGATGCTTACTATGCAAAATCAAATCATTTGGTTTGATATTATTATTAGTGCATAGTGTAGAAAACATTTTCGAAAGTAGAATATCAATCTTAGCCAACATAGACATTTCGAACTATGCCTACTATAGCTACCATCCAAACAGTGGGGCGCCACCATAAGTAGATGGCAGGTTCTACAACTAATACCGTACAAAGTTCGTATTTGGAAGATGGATTTCCAACAAATGGTCAGGCTAAGGAACTTTCTATTCCACGAAAGAAATGCCTCTGGCGGGATGCTCCGAGAACCAAACCGTTTTCTGCCAAAAAAGGCCGGCTACCCCCTTTCCCAAGGGATATACAAAACCTGAGATATGCCACCCCCGGTCCTTTGGGACCTTTATCCGAGGCCTCGGTATCCAACATCACACATAATAAATAAAGTGTATCCACATGAGTAAGTATCTGAGCTCCATACCATGATACTACCCTTTTCCAGAAGGAATGGTCATACCCTATGGGAGCTACCCCTAAAACCTTGCCGCACAATTCCTATTTCGACCATTACCGGGTTGTGAGGTTCGACGAAGTCTCGTCCACAAAGCTACGCTTTTTCAAAAAGCCACGCTTTGGGTCAATAGATGATCAAAGCAATGATCACAAAGATAAATGATCAAACAAATGATCATATCACAAATGATCAACCAATGATCATCACACCGCAACACTTAGCATGTCACATTACCAAATTGGGAATATATCGCCGATAACTTCAACTACATAACCTCTGAGCTCGTACGTCTCAGAGAAGGGTGTTAAGCTAAGAGAATAAATTCTCCGCCACCAACAAAAATGTATTTGAAAGAAATCGGCTTTATATCTCAAAGTGTAATGTCAGACACGTAACCATACAAGTCTGTTCCGGGATCGAACAGAACCGAAGGCACTTCTTACGAAGCCCTTGCAATTCCGGGTATTCACAATCCCGATCGGATTTCCCATCACTTAGGAGATCTCTATACCAGGAGCTACCCAATGCAGAGACAATCGACGAGTTATCCTTTCGTTCTCGTGAATATCCGGTCTTCATCACCGGTCTTCAAATGCCATCCATATACGACGTATCACTAATTCGGAATGGGTTATATGACACAAAGGTCTTTTCCCGGCTAACCCGAATAGTGAGCGCAATATTTAAAAATATATGGATATTGGGATTTCAATTAAGTCACAACTTATTACCCAAACTTCTCTTTTCGAATGGTTTAACAAATTACCATTTTCAAATCTTTAAACAAAAAGATTCATTTTAACAACCTACAACGGTTTAAACAATTTCCACATTTTTATCTTTTAAACAAAAGATTCATTCACAGATTTTCCAAATCAATTTCCATTTTAGTTTAACTCGTTAAATCTTTAAATCAAAGATTTAACTTATAGCTTTCAAAACAATTTCATTTCGAATGGTTTAAATAAATCATCATTTTAAATCTGTTAAAAATAAACAGATTTAATTCATAGCTTTCAAAAAGAATTCATCTATAACTTGGAAAACTATTTTTCAATTCATACTTGAAATTCCTTTAAATTGGAATTTCATTTCTTATATATATGAAAGCTTTTATCATTTGAAAACAAACAGTTTTCATTTTCGGAAAATCTGATTCATTTATACGAGTTAAAGTCTTTGAATTTAAATTCAAATTCCCAAAACAATACCTTTAAAATAGTTTAACACATGTAAACTCATTTATAAGTTGAATAGCCTTTCTAAACCTTGGTTTCCAAATCATAGAATTCAATTTCAAATATTGAATTCAAATTTAAATCTAATTATTTAAATTGGAAAACTTTATCAAGTTATTCAAAATAAGTTTTATCTTTGAAATTCCATTTCAAAAGCTTTTCACTTTAAACCCAAATTTCCAATTTCAAAATCAATTGAAATTAAAATTTCCATTTCAAAAACATCAAATTTAAATTATCTGTGACTTAACCGATTTCCACGTGAAATCCATATTTGTGTGTGTAAAGGTGTAGTCCAGGGGTTTCACACACAATAGTGCAACACAATGAATCATCACAGATCAAAATACAGAATATATTTGATAAGCGATATAAACTATAACGCTTATCGTTCATGCACAGACCATAGATATATAAATATCATAGATAATAAATTACATCACAGATAATTTATCACAAATCACAACATAAATCAAGATATATCACAAAGCATCATATATCAGGGATATCAAACAATTCACATTCAATAGAATTCAAATATTCATAAGTGAGATCAATCAATATTTGATTTTTAATTAATTTATACCCGATTTATTACTTATGAATAAACTACAAATCTTGGTTAATTAATCATTAATTAATTACAATTTTATTTTAATTAATTAACCTTTAATAATAAATTAATTTGCCTCAATTAATAAATTAATTAATTATCATTTAATTAATTATCCTTAATTACAATAATTAATTTATTAATCCTTAATTGATAATCATCCCTTAATCACTTTCAGTTATTAATTAACTTTTAATTAATCTAGTTATTCTCAAATTAATTTCCTTAATTCATTTGTCACATTAATTAATTACCTTTAATTAATAAATCAACATTTAATTACATTAAATGTAATTATATCTTAATCACTTGATAAATTAACTTTAATTGTTATTTATAAAAATTGATTTTACCATTAATAATCCATTAATTAAATAAAAATCTAATCTATGGTTCTTAATTACATATTAATTACTTAATTCAAACATTATTTAAACTCCATTTGAAAATAAATAGAAATTTATTCATAATATTATTTCAAAATCAATTAATTTTTCATAACAATATAAAACATTTAGTCTTAACATTTTTTTTCAAAATTTGTTTCGAAACCTTGTTAACACTTACATAATACTTAAACCCTGATCATACTTCCTTTATCCCAACTGAACCTGTTTAAAATTTAAGTTTGCTCTTTTAAAACTGGACTCACTTGGAAACGAATGTTCCCCAACCAACCCATCAAATTCTCGAGTCCATACCCGTACCAATCTCTCAAATACACGAGCCCGAAACCAGTTTTCTTTGAGTCAATTGCTCGAATCACCCGAGTAAAACTCGAGCTTCCCTGCTTTCGCAACCTACCCCAAAACTAAGAACTAACCCAAACACTGACACTCGTGACATATCGTGCACGTGCACGAGGCGCCGGAGCCACTCCGATCGTCGCCGCTATCTCGCACAAATCGCCAGTGACATTATCAACTTAGACAAACACTCAGATCATCGAAACCACCACGAAATCGAAATCGAGCTATCCTACCACTTCCTAGAACCCAACACGATCAACAGAACTCCCCGCGCCGACGATCGCAACCACCTGCTACCCCACCGCCTTGACCGGAGAAGCTTCGTTCACCAATGCTTCGATTTCCCTCGGTGCGACAACACTCGATCCACCCACAACAGCGAATGCGTCACATTTCCATCCTCAACCAAATTAAGCTGTTAAACCCTAAACTGCTCTCGACTCAAAAATTCTCATATTAAATAATTTTTCCAGCATTTTTCCTAACATTATTGAGTTCAAATCTAGCTCCACGCGAAGTGTAACGACCCGCCATTTTGGACCATTCGCATCCATTATAAGTGTATAGGTAGACACTCATGCCGGAGTTGAATTGCTCAAAATACCGCGTTGTTAATTTAAATTTGGCAAAACTGAACATATACAGTAAATAAATAATCACAGATCACAGACACAGAGTAATAAGTGCAGCGGAAATAAAAGAGATAGTAGTTCATGAAGCTACTATATGAATATATAAAATACATCAGAGTTTACAACAGAAGAGTAATACGATACATCAGAGTTAAACCAGATACAATGGAAGAGTAACAGATACAAATCAGAATACATCACTGGAATCATCGAATATCTGAAAGCTGGATAAATAGCTGGATCTCCAAGCGAAGCTCCAACTCCAAAGGTGAGTCTCGTAAGCTGAACTACTCAGTCTGACCCGAGCGTAAAGCAAAAACACAAAACACTCGAGTCAGGATTAACATTCTTATATTAATAAATCCAACTCAAGTGAAATAGCAATTGAAATACAAGTAACTCAAAGGATGTTTGGAATAACCATCCTTTAAGGATCCGTTAAACTATCTACTATGTAGTAGTGTACGATAAGTAGATAATGTCTATCAGTAATATAAAGATATCAAAATAGCGTTAAGTCATGGCCCATTCCACCCTTAACACAATTTTATTCCCACAAGCATATACAAGACCGTAGTTTCCCCAAAACCGGAAGTCACCAGAGGGCAATCCATATACTCAAGGTACAAAACAAATTCGTAGTGGTCGCGCATAAATGGAATACAAGTATGACAAGGCACATGAGGCTATACCCAAGGTAGTGATACTACCGTTCGCCTGATCCGGACTGGTAAGAACGCAACGCCGCAGCGCCCGCAACACCGTGAAACAACACTCCCAAAATCAAGGGTGCACCAATCGACAACAAGTATAAGTAGTTCGAAGAAGTGTGTCCACTTGAGGTATCAATCCTCCATTGGCCCGGCACAGCTCCTGTTTTAGTCATTTCCAATTTGACACAAGTGTCAAGGCTATCCATTATCGTTCTCTTTCTTCAGTCATCACGTACATCATTCCAACCACTTCATTCTGGATCATCACTCCGCGTATAGTTATTAAAGTGGTTTTCGGTTTAGATAGAGAGTATATCCATAACCGAATTCCGGTCTCTTTAATAACTTCTGTAATTATTACACCGATTGGTCGCTTATATATTTCAAAACCAAATCAAATTCAATTCCAATTAGAATTTATAAACCAACATTTCATTTGTCTTTCCAAATCAATTTCCAATAATTTACGTTTCAAAACTTCCAAATTACCATTTCAAAATCTTATAATTCAAATTCAATTCCTATTTAAAACAATCCAAATATTTATTCAAGTTCGTATATAAATTTCATTCCAAAATCATTTAAATTAATTTAATTTAACATTCAATTCAATTCCAAATTTATTTATCGATTCCATTTAATATTCGTTAAGTAAATTTTCCATTCAAAACAATTTCTATTAAATTTCCAATTCATTAAATCAATTCTTAAGTTCAACTTCATTAAATCAAAACTTACAATTTGAATTAAACTAAATTCGTCAAATCAATTCTTTCAATTACAAGTCTTACACTAATTACAAAATATCACATTTTCATTTCTTGTTAAAGAAATTCTATTTCACTTATTTACTTTCTTAAATAATTTTCCAAATCTTAATTAATAAAGAAAACTCAATTTCAATTATTTACAAAGTAAAATTCACTTATTCAAAAGTTCAATTTTTCTTATTAAAGAATTTCAATTCAATTTAATCATTAAATAATTCAATCTTATTTAATTATTAAATAATTCAAAACTTAATTATTAAATAATTTTCAAAGTTTAATAATTTCAAACTTAATTATAATTTCAAACTTAATTATTAAATCATTTCAAAGTTTAATAATTTCAAACTTAATTATAATTTCAACTTAATTCAATAATTTCTCAAATTAAACAACATTCTTTCATCAATTACATTGTTAATATTTTGTTTCGGATTATTAAATATTAACATTTTCCTTTCATCAAAATTCAGATTTCAACTTCATTTCAAAAACCATATTATTTATTCAAATAAAATCTTCGTTTTATTTTTAAATCAAATTATTGACCAATCGGGTTTTTATTTAATTCTCTATCCTAGGTCAAAGTTCAATTTTGGGTATTTATCATTTCAACCCGATTCCAATTCAATTCAAAATCAAAGCATAACTGTAACAACCCGAGATTTCGCAATTATTTGATCATCGTCATTAGACGATTGAATTGGTAGCTAATTACTGTTGATATTTTAAATCGGTTGAATTCATTTAAAAGAAAAGAAAAATTTAATTAATTATGGTTGGGCTTTAAAAGTTAATTTCGGCCCATATTTTCATTCGATACCGTTCCCTTCTTATTGCAGTGCGACCGTCCCCTTTTCCCCATGATTCACTTTCTAAACCCTAGAACTAAAAACGAACGAAAGAAAATAAAATGGCGGAATCATCTTCGCCCTCGTCTTCTCCAAATTAGGACATGCTAATCTCGGCTCGAATTGGGGCTTCGTGGATTCGAAGGCGCCACTGCCTGTTGATCAATCAGAGTGCTTGCCTGGCGATCTGTGTTTTCTTGCTCGCTTCGGCGGTGACTGGTTTTGGGGATCTTCGAAAATAAGGTGAGTGATTACCTTATCACTCACATCTGTTATTCAACTTAGTAGAGTGCTTTGGCTGTTCGATTTTGTCTCGTGGTTGATGATTTCTCTGCCTTAATCAATTTCGTATAATCTGATGAATTTTTGGCCTAATGGTGATGCTATGATGATTTTGGTTTTGTTCGACTTTCAGACTTGTTTTGGTTGGCTTCGACTTTGAATTGATCACTGTTGCTTGCCTTGGTTTACGCGATGATGTTCAAGACATCTCTGTCTATGTTCGGAGCAGTTGTACCCTGATTTTTGACTGAGTTCGATTTCTTGTTTTCTTGGTTATTATGGCACAGTTTGATTTCGTTTGAAATTGAGCTATTTCTTCGAAAGTGAATGGTTGGCTTCGTTCACTTTCTTCTTTGACCTTATTTTTGGTTTGATATTTAGGCTTCCCTGCTCACTGCCTCGAGTCATTTGCAACCTGTAACTTGACTTGTTTGTGAATTTTAATTGTCGTTTCATAACTTTGGCCACCTGTACTACTGTAACTTTGGTACAGTGTGAATTGAAATGCAATTGACCTTGAGCATTTTTATGTTGACATAAGTCTTAACTTCGGTCTTGACATTTACCTCACCACTTGTCACGAGTCTGGGTAGCTTACCATTGGGGTTGCATTTGCTCTCTATTACTACGAGACAGTTCAGTTGCTAGTACATTTAGTTGTTTTCATGTATAACTAGTATTGTCCAGTTCACAGTAGTTGTACATATGTATAGAAATGTTGCATTCCTGTTTTGGGTTCACTGGTCCTTCTGGTGCACTGTGTGTACCTGGTTCGTATGCATTCGTCGCTGGTTTGGTGGGGGCAGACCAGTATTGTCCTCTGTTGCATTTTGCTTGAGCAATTTGGTACTTCTGGCCATTTTGTTTCTGACCTGACTTGTAGTATGAGATACTAACTTACATTGCAATTTAGTTGGTAGTGAAATTTCTTCACCTGTGCATGTCTTTGGTTTTGTAAGTGCATATCGTCTTGTAAGCTTAGGTGAACTTACTACTGTTTTATACTTAGTTGGTTCATCAGGCTGTCTGGTCGACACTTGTCTACCATCAGTGGTCACTGTCTATTTCATTTGTACTACTTCATATGAATCGATGCATTTTCCCATTTAAGATGCTGTCTGCACTATCATATCTGGTAGTCTTGTTTCCATGATGTCAACAATAACTTGATTATTTTTATGGTTTCACCTGCGTGCATACATACCATATTATGTGTGCATGTATATGTGTTGACCCTACACATGTGGGTTCACAACCGCTTTAATGATTCCTGTAGCATACTTGGCTTTCCCTTGACTTCGACATTGTTCAGTTCTTTGCCTTTTTACTTAGGCATGGTCTTGTTCTTGATTGAAATACCAGTACTGCCCAGTTTTACTGTGTTGTAATCTTGTTGTATCTGCAGTTTTGTTACAGGCTGTTCTTGTACTCATTTGTGCATCACTTGTTGCGCACTTCATATTTGCACTGTTTCTGTAGTGGTGCAGTTTATATCCACTATCTTCTTGAACTTGTTTCATCAGTGATGTTCTGTACATCCTACTATTCTCACTTGCCATCCTCGTTTGCATATGGCTGCTGCCTTGATCCCCGGTCTTGGCTCATGTAGTCTTGACTTCGAGTACTTATGTGTATGTGCACTCGTATCTGGTGTATGTGCTATGTCCATTCGGGTTGTCCTTCTTTTGTTGCCTGCACTATGATACGGTGTAGCCTTTGAATTATCACTTCATGTTACATCTGTTAGGTGTAATAGTAGTGAACTACTTTATGTTTATATACATTTCCTGTTGAGTTTGCTCCATCCAGTTTCATGCATACTTGACACTGCAGTTTCTTCATTTGGTTCCTACTTAGATACCACTACATGTTGTTTATGTTACCCGGATTTATGTGCATGTGTCTTTGAACATATGCGTTTGTGGCTGCACTTCATTATCAGTGCAGTACTCACCGCTCTTGTTATTCCTTGAGTTGAACCCGATTTCGGGGTTTGACCTTGCGATCATTTGTGACTTTCACTGAGATTGTTGTGTATCTCTTGCGATAGTGGCGAGGCAGTACACGCGTGCGTGTACTGCAGCCCTATCAGATTTGACAGCTTTAAATTGATTTAGTCGATTTGATAAATTGTTTAATTATCCCTGTTGATGATTTAAATCTGCTGATTTTTGCTAAACACTGTTAAGTGTTATATTGACCGTTATCCGGTTTCTTTGTTTAAAGAATTGGATAGACGGGAATTATTGTGACTGTCGTCTATTTAAATTATTACTGCCTATATACACTAATAAACTGGTTTGAATTAGACTGACCTGGGTATTATTTTCTTTTGAATGTAATACTCGGGTCAGACCGAGTATTTACAGGTTGTAGATTTTTAGCTTTGGGTTGCTGCTAGAGCTATGAAGACTTTTTATATCATTTGAAGTGGTCTTCGTCTTGTTGTAGTAGTCAGTGTGTCTGTTTTAAGATGATAATGTATTCATGTATATTAGTCGATAATGTACTTGTATATATAACTTCTTTAGTCGACAGTTGTAGTTGTATCATTTGTATTGTGTCAAATGTATTGTAACTGATATCAGTTATTGTATATATGAGACTTTTCGTTCCATCTGTATTCCGCATTTATGTTATCTGTGTTATTTTTATATTTATTGTCCTAAACTATTATAGCCACTGTGTAGTAGCTTTGAGTTTGTAACGGTATGTCGCATTTCCTCTAAAAGATGAAATGCATGTTATTCTATCTGACATATCGGTGCTCGCACAAGGCAATTACATGGATGGTCGCTCCTCAACAGCCTTATTCTCCGTGCTAGTTGACAGCACTACTCCGTAGTGTTCTTGGCTAGCGTGGGTATAGAGGTGGGGCGTCACAATAACAAAGGGAACTTGCAGTGTGATAACTGGGATGGTGTCAAAGTAAATAAACAAGCAATAACAACAATCAATAACAATCCAATAATCAATTCAAATAATCCCGAAATAACCAGATTAATTCGCATTGTTATTTGTACGAATTAATATAATTATTTCTAGAATCTACACTATCATTTCACGTAGATTAAAGATTATTACATTACAGTTCTTCACTTGTCATTCAATTTCAATTTCAATTTTTACACTACAACAATTTTAATCCAATATACGTCGATGGTTCAAAGTGTAATTATCACTATTCTATATGTCAATTAATTTAACAATTAAAAGGGGTCATATTCAACTAATCAAATTCAGCATATGTGTCGATCCTACGTCAAATTTACTTGCATAATATTTATCACTTTATACATTACAATTTTAACGTCCAATTGTAAACATCAAACAATCAATCATTTAACAACCAAACTGGATTATCATTGCATATATAACAGATAATGGTGTCAGATGTCACATGTGAACTGATACAGGTAATAGCATATATAACAGTGTAATTAACAAATAGCAGCATATTTCAATTGTCATTTCAATTGAAATCAAATTTAATAAATAAAAGAACGTTAATCGTGAGTGAGTGCTCACCTTTCGAGGCTAGAGAGAATAGACGATGAAATCGAGTTACGAATTCCAATCAGGAATTTCAAAGCAGAGCCCGATTGAACGCGAATTCGACAGATAAGCTGATACAGGAATTGATAAGAACGATCAGTCAGATTGATAGAGACAGAGATAGAAAATAGATGTATTATTATCGTTATTATTATTATTATTAATAAAAATCAATACGGCAAATATTAAAATAAAATAGCATATATAATTAAAATTATCCTTTTAATAAAGCATACATACCTATAAACTTCTATTATAATAATGCATACTGTGACATAAATTCCTTATATCTATATCCCTTAACCAACCATATCAAATATACTATCTTTACATGTATATATATACTAACAGTGAGCCAACCTTATAAACTCATATATAGGAATCATATGCGAACAAATTCCTCTAACCCAGTTCTTAGCTTATATAAACTTATATGGTTATAAACTTATAACTCAAAATATATGCAGACTGATCATATATCTTTTAAAGTATACAGACCATAAACATTTGAATTCCGGCAACGCGCTAGTATGCAAATAGACGTATACTATTACAGACAGATCAATATATAACTTATCTTAACTTAAATACATTTAAGTTTACATACATATTTATGTTACATATATTTATATTTATATAAAGCTGTAAAAATTTGAATAGAAAACAACGAATCAAAACACGACAGCTTACTTATATCTTCATATATACGTTATATCTTATAACAACCATACCAGTTACTTACGTATACTTTGGAGTTTAATATAAATTTGAACACATGTTAAAATTATATACATTTCAAAATGGTTGTTTTTAAATAAGCACATGTTCTATTGATAAGAGTCAACAGTAACTTTATATTACTAATATAGATATAAATATACAACTATTCACTTGCTTCTTTCCCATAGATATAAATATACATATATATTACTATACTTTTCTTCTTTCCAGCAAACCAACATATATTAGAACAAGATATATGTTATATTATAGTTATTTACAAATCAATATTAAGTTAAACGCATATAAAACTAAATATATATATTATACGAATCATAGTTTTAACAAATAAAACAAAAAAAATATTTATTCAGCAAACTTGTATATAACCTTTTATACATTAACACACATATAACGGTTGAAACTGGAGTATACAACTCTTATTACACTATCACATATACACATATCCTTAGAAACCAAGCTCTGCCAATATTTATAGTTTATGGGTAACAGACTTTATATACGTTTATATGTATAAATCCTATGTTTTACCACTTATATCTATATCACTTTCAAATACTAGCATATGCTTATATATATAAAAGAACAGCCACAACTAGTCGTGCCAAATAACTTTAAAAAAATGTACATATACACACCTACTCACGGCAGAGGAGAGGCATGAGGCAGAGGGTGTAGTACTGGCGTGAGATGAGTGGTTGAAGGTTGTTATGATGGCTGCCTAGTTGAAGGCTGAGGAATCATCGGTTGAAGGGGCGAAGTGATGGGTTTAGACGAATGGCAAGGAGGACGAAGTGGGGAACCTTGCGCACGGACTTGGCAGGAAAGCGACGAGGAGAGAAGCGTGGGCCGAGATGTGATGATTTGCATGCTGTTGTGAAGACACGGCTGGAAGATTAAGATCTTGGTGAGGTGTTTATTAGCACGTTGTTTGAGGTTGTGGTCTCGGCACGGCAACGTACGGCCATGGAGAAAATGGTGGAGGGATCTCAAGGTGGCTGTAGGTGGACATGATGCTCCAGGGAAAAGTAAGGGAAAAGGTGAGAGAATGGAGGGAGAGAGGAAGGACAAAGGCCAAAAGAAAGAAAATTGAATCTGTTGAAAAAACGAAGAGACACACGTAAGTTTATATAAATTTAAAGAAAATGGAAATAGAAAGTTATAAGGTCATGGTTGAACGAACGTCAGTGAATATTAATAGCCAGCAACCATTTATCTCAACGGCTGTACAGTTGAAAAGACACTGAACACAAGAAAAGCATGAAACGGGTACCGATTTGGTTTCTTGTTTTATTGATTTTACAGTGTATCGGACGTCGAATCAGACGAACGAATATGCTGCAGAGATCAGCACGACGAGACGATCAAAACGGTATATAGATATCTGTGGTACGATTTAATTATAAAAATTCGAATTTTTCTACTACGGAAAATGCAAGAAAAACGCTGAAAAATAAGATCGACGGAGCCAAAGATGTCCGAATTTGGAAAAACGACAAACTGACATCTTGCTCAGAAGATGGTTTAGAATTTTCCTATGTAAAAATATTTAGGTTTCGGAAACATTTTATTTTCAACGTTTTTTAACTGATTGAATTGAAGTGAATTTACGCGCGAAATAAACTTTCTCATTTTCGGACGAAAATTTACCAGTCGCTATGTTTAACTAGACGTATCCCAAATATAAATTTTTATTTCAAAATTTTATCGTTTAAAATTTCACAAAATTTTAACTAATTACGTTATTAAAACAGTTGAAATTTTACGGGTCGTTACACGAAGTTACAACACCCAATATTTCTTTGATTTCCGGGGATTTATCAAAGTGCCAATTTTGTTCAATCTCGAACTGCCCTCGAATTACTCGACTAAAAATCATAATTCTTGTTTCAAAAATCATACTTTTGAATGTTATTTCAAGATATAAATTCAACTTACAATTTAAATTATTCGAATTTTAACCATTTATTTACTTTATACTGTGTATTTGAATTAACAGTTTTTATATTTCACGTCCAACCTTTAAACAAATTTCCAAGCTTTGGTCTTTAGTTTACACAAGTTTATTTAACTTAAATTCCTAAGTCCAAAGCGTTTGTAAGAAGAAGCATTGAAATTTCCATTTTTCTTTGCTCTATACACAACATATAAAAGAATAGGGCATAGAAGGTTTTCCAGAGCAACAAACATTCACAGAATTGTTTTATTTAAAACTATCTAGCAAGCATATATTATTCCAAAGCAATACACAAGTTTAAACTTTGAAAAACAGATGTTTACTCACCTGGAATGTGAAGGCAGAGAACAAGAACAAGGAACAGAGAAAAATTGAGGCTTGAAGGCTGCAGTTTTGAACTTCTTTTAAACTTGCTTTGTCTTCTTTGAATTGAGTGATGTTTGCTTTTGTTGAATGATGTTTAGAGTTTATAAAAAGATGATACTTATTTTCTTCTTATGGTTTGCTAAATTTTACTGAACGAACTAGAATGAATATGGATGGGTATTATATAAAGGAGATGGTTTGTATAGATAGGCCATACTGGTACAGGTATAGGCAAGTTTTGCTTTGTTTGATTTTCCTTACTTGATGGCTGAATCTATGTTTAAAGCAATTCGAATTGACTTTATTTGCTGCCAAGATGATGGCATTTAATGCATGAGTACTTTGTTCCCATGCTTGCCTTGCTTTTTCCTTCATGTTCATAGATATTTTATATTATTGGTTCTTAGCATTACATTTCAAACTTTACAGGCAACATACAAATATTTATTTGCCTGGTTTATATTTTTCACTTGCAAACTTGTTTAGTTACCTTGCTAAATGTAAGAAAATTGTTTTAGTTATATATTTTTATACTTCATTTTATACTTTGTCTATGCTTTACAATAGAAATAACATTTTATAGTTATTATGTTGTTAAAATTTGCTAATGTGTAAATTTTATATTTTACAAAATTTATTAACGTATTGTTTGAATTTTAACTATACTTATTTATTTTATTTTCTTATGTTTAGCATTTATAAAGTATATTTTATTTTAAAAATTTTTTTGAAAGGCTTCATTTATAATTTTTCACAATATTTTTCTTTTATTATTGATGTTTGTTATATTTTATTTATGTGTTACTATATGTATTTTTCATAATTTATTTTATATAGTTGTATTAACTTATTAACATGATATTAAGATTTTTTTTTAATATATTGACTTTATATTGTATAAAAACTATATATATATATATTTATAAACTCAAATATTTATAAAACCATAAATTCAAAATTAAAAATTATTTATTATTATTTATATTTTAAACCATTTATCTAAGATTTAAATTCAAATCACATATATATACAATATTTAAATTTTGAATGATTTAATATTTTAATTTGGTTTCGGGGAAACTCGCATCGCTTTACAATTAATTTTACAAATTGTCTTCAAAAATTCAGTTAATTATCGATTTAAATTTTTTTTAAATCCGGGGTCGTTACATGAATTCTCTAGATTCCCAAGAACAATCCTTAGAATTTGAGGACCATTGAACCTTCACAAGCGGAACATTTTTATTTCGAAGGCGTTTAACCTCCGTAGCAACGATACAAATAGGATGTTGCTCATAAGTCAAATTAGGTTAAACTTCAATTTTTTCAATAACACCAGGCTCAAGAATAGAATCGGAATCCCTAAGGCATTTCCGTAGTTGAGAGACGTGGAATACGTCATGAATAGCAAAAAATTGAGCCGGTAATAAAAGGCGATAAGCCACGGAACCAATGCGTTCGGTGATGGGAAATGGATCAATATATCGAGGTGCTAATTTTCTCGAACGACTGAAACGCACAACACCCTTCATAGGTGAAACACGAATGAACACCAAATCTCCCACAAAAAATTCTAATTTCCTTCGTCGGTTATGACGAATAAGGTCAATCTTTTCTGTGGAATCACGAATAAAATCTGGACCTAAAACCAGCTTCTCAGCGGCTTCAAGCCAACACGAAGGAGACCGGCATGGCGTCCCATAGAGTGCCTCAAAAGGTGCCATACCAATACTAGATTGGAAGTTATTGTTATAAGAAAACTCAACAAGGGAAATATGATCTTCCCAACTTCCACCAAAATCAAGAACACATGCACGGAGGAGATCTTCAAGAGTTTGATTCACACGCTCGGTTTGTCCATCGTGAGGATGATAAGCGGTGCTAAAATTAAGCTTTGTTCCCAAAGCTTTTTGAAGACCCTTCCAAAATCCACTAGTAAATAATGGATCATGATCACTAACGATAGAAGTAAGGACTCCATGCAATTTAATAATTTATTTAACATAGAGTTTAGCCAAAAGAGGTACGGTCCGATTGGACCGAACAGGAAGAAAATGGGCGGATTTTGTAAGTCTATCAACAATCACCCATAGACTGTCATGACTCGAACAAGAACGGGGAAGCCCGTCAATAAAGTCCATGGAAATTTGATCCCACTTCCAAACCGGAATGTCCAAAGGTTGCAATAACCCACCGGGCCTTTGATGTTAAGCCTTTATGAGTTGGCAAGTCATGCAACGCTTAATAAAGTTAGCAATATCAGATTTCATTCCATCCCAATAATAAAGTCGCTTCATATCCGCGTACATTTTACTACTAACGGGATGAATGGTAAATTTAGAACGATGAGAATCTTCTAAAATGTCTTTATGAAGATTACTAATATTTGGCACAATAAGTCTACAAAATTTTCGAATACCTCCAAGAGCATCGATTTCAAAGTCTTTCAAATCATCAATATTGTTTTTATCCCTACAACTTTGGCTAAGAAGAACCAATACGGGATCATGCTTTTGAGCTTCAATAATGCGGTCTAAAAGAGAAGGATGAGCCTCAAGGCTACATAAAACAAGAGATGAACATGAATCGGATTCACGACCTCGAATCTCACAAGTGGATAAAGTCTGAGATCATTCCATTCCGATATCATCATTGAAACAACTGCTTGTTGCTTACGACTAAGGGCATCGGCAACACGATTTCCCTTTCCGGGAGTATAAAGAATATCAAGATCATAAGATGCAAGGATCTCGAGCCAATGTTGTTGATGCAAATTAAGTTCCTTTTGAGAAAATAAATACTTCAAAGATTTATGATCGGTGTAGAGAACAAATTTCTCTCCCAAAAGATAATGATGCCAAATTCTAAGGGCGAAAACAATAGCCGCGAGCTCTAAGTCATGAGGGGCATATCTAGTCTCGGCAGGCTTTAATTGCCTAGAAGCATAAGCGATAACACGTTCCCTTTGCATGAGAACTGCTCCCAAACCAACACGACTAGCATCAGTATAAGCAATAAAGTCGTGGTTCCCTTCGGGAATCACAAGAATAGGAGCATCGAAAAGGAGTTCTTTTAACTTCTGAAATGAAGTTTCACATTTATCTGACCAAATGTATTTAACTCCCTTCTTTGTCAAACTAGTAAGAGGTACGGAAATTTTAGAAAAGTCTTTTATGAAACGACGGTAATAGCCCACCAATTCGAGAAAGCTACGAATTTCCGTCACACTCTCCGATCTCTTCCAATTTTGAATCGCTTCAATCTTTGAAGGATCCACGGAAATTCCGGATTCAGAAATAATATGTCCCAAAAATTTAACACGAGATTGCCAAAAGTGGCACTTGGAAAATTTTGCTTTCAATTGATTGCTCCTAAGAATTTCCAACACAATCCGAAGATGTTTTTCATGCTCTTCCTCGGTTTTAGAATAAACAAGAATATCATCAATAAAGATGAGAACAAATCGATCAAGGAAGTCTTTGAAAACTCGATTAATAAGGTCAACGAAATAGGCTGAAGAATTCGTTAAACCAAATGGCATAACAAGCCATTCATAAGATCCATAATGAGTATGGAACGATGTCAAAGGAATACTATCCCCTGTAATACGAAGCTCATGAAAACCAGTTGCTAAATCTAATTGTGAAAAGACTCTAGCACCGCTAAGTTGATCGAATAAATCATCAATCTAAGGCAAGGGATATTTATTCTTGATGGTGAGGTCGTTAAGCTTGCGGTAGTCAACGCAAAGCCTAAGTGTACCATCGGATTTCTTCACAAAGGTAGCTGAAGCTCCCCATGGAGAGGAACTAGAACGAATAAATTACTTCGCTTCCAATTCGGATAATTGTTTACGCATCTCCTCATTTTCCTTATTGGACATACGATAAGGAGGACGACTGATAGGTAGAGCTCCAGGGATTAGATTAATTCTGAACTCAATTGCTCGCTTAGGTGGTAATCCTAAAACATGCTCAAATATATCAGGAAATTCACAAACAACGTGAATGAGAGAAATAATATCTTCCTCATCATCATTATCATCATCATGAGGATTTAAAGAATACAAAGATGCTACCAAATTGGAATCTGAATCTTTAAGAACAATAGAAATCTGCTTAATAGATTGAGGATGTCGAAGATAAATAGTCCTCTTGGGACATAGGATATGGGCTTCATAACGATTAAGCCAATCCATTCCCAAAATCATTCTGAAACCTAAGTAGCGAAATCGGCTCAAAAAGAATAATCACATAAAATAATCTCGACATCTTTACAAAATAAACTGAGTGTTGCAGACCCACCAATCGAATTCGCAATTTTCAGTGAAGTCATCAAACACATAGCATTTAAAGAAAAAGTATCAACAAGTTCTTTTGATATAAAAGAGTGAGATGCACCCGTATCAAAAAGAACTCGAATAGGAAGATCACGAAACATAATAATGCCATCAAGGATAGAATGAGAAATACCTTGACCAAGAGAAGTGTTACTAGGAGCTTGCACAACATTTAGATTTCCCTCTTTCTTGTTTGGAAGTTTGGGGCATGAAGATAAAAGATGACCCAAACTTTTGCAATAACGACAAAAAAGTGGTTTTGGACACCTAATTGCATAATGGTCCTTAGAACCACAATTGTAGCATTGCCCACGACTAGAGGTAGGAGTCTTTGCTACCGAAGTTGCTTGCTTCCCTTTCTTGTTGGGATTGGGCTTGAACTTAATAGGCTTCTTCTTGTTGTTGTTGAAGTTCTGTTTGGCACCCACAACTTTAACATCACTTTCTTTATCTGCCTCTTCAAGATGAATAGTGATATTAACAAGCTGATCAAAAGAAACTTCTAGTTTCAGAAGTAAAGGCTTTTTGAGGTTCTTATTCAACCCATAGAAAAACCTCTAATTTTTCTTCAATGGGGTATTAATATACTCGACCCCATATTTAGAGAGAGATTCAAAAAATACGACGTAGTCGGTCACCGAAGATTCACCTTGAACAAGGTCAATAAAGCACCGAGCTAAAGTTACTTTTTCAGCTTCTGGCACAAACTTTAACTCGAACCTTTCCCAGAATTGCTCCCAAGTTAGATCCGCTTCAACAATTTCCGAAATCAAAAGCTCATACCAATCTAATGCTCTCTCCTGGAGCATGCTAGAAGCCACTTGGACACGATATAGATCCACAAGATTCATGCGAGAAAAGATGCGGTCGCATGTTCTAAGCCAAGCTTGGATCTCTATAACGCTTTTGAAACCTTTGAATGGCCTTCCACCCAAATTGGTATAATCACTGCACAAGCGTGTAAACCCGGATTTAGGATGAGTAGGCTCTGGAATGGGTCTGGTAGCTTGGGCATTCTTTACAAGATCTAAAAGTTGTTGAGTAGACATGAATACTCCATCCTGAGGAGTAGCATTAGATTGACCGGTGCTGGGACGGCCAGGTCTAACCATTTCTCTTCTTTAAGAAATAAAGAAAGAAGAGGAAAAAGGTTATTCTAAGAATGAATATCAAACAAACTTGATTGATAAAACAAGGCATCACAAAAGAAAATAGGATGGATTAGGTCCAATGACTCGAATTAAATCCTAAGGCACGATTCCTAAGAAAGACTTAGGACAATGATCATTGCTAGATTATTCTACATTGTTCCGAAGTTTGGCTCCGATACCAAGCTATGACGCCCCACCTCTATACTCACACTAGCCAAGGACACTACGAGATAATGTCGTCGACTAGCACGAAGTATAAGGCTATTAAGGAGCGACCATCTGTGAAATTGCTTTGTGCGAGTACCGATATGTTAGATAGTATGTCATGAATTTCGTTTCAAAAGAGAATCTGACGTATCCAATACAAACTCAAAGCTACCACACAGTGGCTATGTGGCCTTCGGAAACAAATATAGAATAAGCATAACACAAATCAGTCACAGATATTCATATCACAAAGGCGGAAACAGATATGAATATAACACATAGAAGTGTACATCAAAGTAGTGGTCATACAAGATCCACTGCATCACAAAAGAATAGGTACAAGTGCTAGACAAAAGAATAAGTACACATCAAGGAGTCTCTATCTCGAATGTATAAAAGCAGAAACTACTAATCTAAAGTAGTTAGCCAAAAATCAGATGATGGTCCCTGATAAGAAGTCAAGTGGAAGCACCTGTAACACCTCGGTCTGACCTGAGTATTATTTAAGAAGAAAAATAATAAACAGATCAGTCTAGATATAAATATCATATAAGATGAGAAAGGATATAGATACCACAAAAACATATGATAACAATAATGTCATACTATGTCAAGTATACATTTAATAACAACAAAAATCATATAATATCTCAAATTTTCTCATACACCAAAAAGAATACCACATTCTTTAGCTTATTCACCAAACCCCAAATATTGACAAAACACAATTATGCCAATCGTAAAAATTGGCGAAACACAAATTCCAGAAATCAACAATTAGAAATCCAAAAAACATAAAAGGGGGAGGCCTATCACAAACGGGAGCACGAAAACTCACCAACACGTGTATCACAAACGGGTCGCTATCCCATAAAGCCGGTGCAACAGCGTAGTACAATAACGGTACGCCCGAGGAACCTGAAACTCAAATGAGTTGGGACAATGGCGTAGTACAATAACAGTATGCCCGATGAAACTGAAACTCGAATAATTAGGAACAACGACGTAGTACAATGACGGTATGCCCGATGAACCTGATAAGCTGGAACAACGACGTAGTACAACAACGGTACGCCCGATGAACCAAACTCCGTAAAACCATAGGTCGCTAGCCTATAAAAATTGAGACGAAGCCCCATAAAACAAGGTACAGTCCCCCACGTGGACAAAGAGACATCGCATATCGCTAGTCTAAACCATAAAATGATCACAATTGATCAATGAAAAGTGTAGATTACACTAAGCTAGTAAATAAATGTGTTTAGCTTCATGTCCTATAACCACTAGCTTAACTTAAATATTTACGAACAAATTATAGATTTCCACTCGAAAATTGTCACAAGATTTCAATCGAACAAGTCTAAGAATTAACCGACGAAGTAAACGCAAGCATTTCATACCACTTGTTTTGCTAAGTCGTTTAATTGGATTTCTCGTACGAATGAGGTAAAGGTTTGTATATACTAATAGATTGGAAAATGGATTTAAAAACAAGTTTTGTATTAAAAATGGTGTTGAAATCATCTTTGTGAAAGCGTTTGAATATTTACTTCTAGTATAGAAACCTTTGTATTTTTAAAAGTGACAAATCACAGAAATGATTGTAGAAAAAATCAATCAACCAAAAATTTACATTCAATGATGTGAATCAAAACAATAGAAATCGATATCAAATCCATCATATGGATATTCCCAAAAATCCAAAGAAAGAAGTCATCAAAGTCGATAATAAGTGATAACAACTAACTGGATCAACAAAAATCGATTAAAATCGGAAATCCACTCAAAAACAGCCAAATTGGCAGTTCCAGACGTCTGGGGGTTCATCCAAGCGCCTGAATTTGGGTTCTGGAAATATTCTAGAAACCTACCAGACGTCTAAACTCTAACCAGATGTCTGAAAACTAACCAGACGTCTGGTAGGTTTAGACCAGATGTCTAGTCCAAGTCTTTGCCATTTTTTATTTTCTGCCGTATTTTTTTTTCATCTGCTGCCCAAACCAGACGTTTGGACCTTCCAACCAGACGATGAATGATTCGAAAGCGATCGGACGAGCGACGGAGGCTAGAGATTTATGCCAAGCGACAACCCAGTCCTATAGGCTCTTCGATACACTCCAAATAACAAGTCCAAATATCCAAGATAGGATCTTTAAAGATTTTGACTTCAAAATACCAAAATTTGGAAAATTCACCAAATCAATTCAAAAGCAAATGAACGTGAATAGATGTTAGGAATTCATACCTAACAACAATGAAAACTGTAGACATAGATGTGAGTTCAAAAACTTACCTTTAAACCCAAAACAACAAGTGAGAAGCTTTAAAACAAAGGAAAGATCAACCACTCTTCAACTTTAACTCTAGAACCTCCAATCTAAGATCATATACAAATATTTCCTAAGTTAGGTTATAGGAAATTTATGAAATTGGAGAGAGATTGAGATGGAGAAGATGAAGAGGATGCTTACCTAAGCATCTCGTTGATTTATAACTTGAATTTGAATTTCTAAGAGAAACTAGTGCTTAGGAATTTTAATTTCCTCTTCCCACCATTCTTTCTCGGGTTGAGAGTGTTAGGAAATGTTATGAATGAATGAAGAGGAGTGGAGTGGGAGTTGTTATTGTAGAGGAGTTGGGGTTACATTGTCAGGTTAGTGGGCTGAAACCCAAACCCAAAGCCCAATAAAAAATAGCAAAATGCTACTCAACTCCAAACATATCGATGTTTCTACTCAAAAAAGTTGTAAACATCGTTTTGAACTCAATGGAAGTAGTCATGAGTCCTTCTACTTAAGTTGTAAACAATAGATATTGATAAGATGCAAGGAATTCAAATATCTTATGATCTTGATTTTGGGAATGGATTGGCTTAATCGTTATGAAGCCCATATCCTATGTCCCAAGAGGACTATTTATCTTCGACATCCTCAATCTATTAAGCAGATTTCTATTGTTCTTAAAGATTTAGATTCCAATTTGGTAGCATCTTTGTATTCTTTAAATCCTTATGATGATGATAATGATGATGAGGAAGATATTATTTCTCTCATTCACGTTGTTTGTGAATTTCCTAATATATTTGAGCCCGTTTTAGGATTACCACCTAAGCGAGCAATTGAGTTCTGAATTAATCTAATCTGTAAAGAAGTTCAAATTTTGATCTCAATGGAAGAATATCAAGATCATAAGATGCAAGGATCTCGAGCCAATGTTGTTGATGCAAATTAAGTTCCTTTTAAGAAAATAAATACTTCAAAGATTTATGATCGGTGTAGAGAACAAATTTCTCTCCCAAAAGATAATGATGCCAAATTCTAAGGGCGAAAACAATAGCCGCAAGCTCTAAGTCATGAGGGGCATATCTAGTCTCGGCAGGCTTTAATTGCCTAGAAGCATAAGCGATAACACGTTCCCTTTGCATGAGAACTGCTCCCAAACCAACACGACTAGCATCAGTATAAACAATAAAGTCTTGGTTTCCTTCGGGAATCACAAGAATAGGAGCATCGAAAAGGAGTTCTTTTAACTTCTGAAATGAAGTTTCACATTTATCTGACCAAATGTATTTAACTCCCTTCTTTGTCAAACTAGTAAGAGGTACGGAAATTTTGTCAAACTAGAATTGACTAGCATCATATGAAATATATGCTTGCTGGATAGGCCATATATTTGCATACTGGTACAGGCCATACAGAAAAGGAAACTAGACGTCTGGTTGGAAGGTCCAGACGTCTGGTTTGGGCAGCAGATGAAAAAAAAATACGGGAGAAAAGAAAAAAATGGCAGAGACTTGGACCAGACGTCTAGTCCAAACCGACCAGATATCTGGTTAGAGTTAGACGTTTGGTAGGTTTCTAGAATATTTCCAGAACCCAAATCTAGACGTCTGGATGAACCCCCAGACGTCTGGAACTGCCAATTTTGGCTGTTTTTGAGTGGATTTCCAATTTTAATTGATTTTTGTTGATCCGGTTAGTTGTTATCACTTATTATCGACTTTGATGACTTCTTTCTTTGGATTTTTTAGAATATCCATATGATGGATTTGATATCGATTTCTATGGTTTTGATTCATGTCATCGAATGTGAATTTTTGGTTGACTGATTGTTTCTACAATCATTTCTGTGATTTGTCACTTTTAAAAATACAAAGGTTTCTATACTAGTAGTAAATATTCAAACGCTTTCACAAAGATGATTTCAACACCATTTTTAATACAAAACTTGTTTTTAAATCCATTTTCCAATCTATTAGTATATACAAACCTTTACCTCATTCGTACGAGAAATCCAATTAAACGGCTTAACAAAACAAGTGGTATGAAACACTTGCGTTTACTTCGTCGGTTAATTCCTAGACTTGTTCGATTGAAATCTTGTGACAATTTTCGAGTGGAAATCTACAATTTGTTCGTAATTTAATATAAGCCAGTGGTTATGGGACATGAAGCTAAACTCATTTATTTACTAGCTTAGTGTAATCTACACTTTTCATTGATCAATGGTGATCATTTTATGGTTTAGACTAGCGATATACGATGTCTCTTTGTCCATGTGGGGGACTGTATCTCGTTTTATGGAGCTTCGTCTCAATTTTTATAGGCTAGAGACCTATGGTTTTATGGATTTTGGTTCATCAGGCGTACCGTTGTTGTACTACGTCATTGTTCTAGCTTATCAGGTTCATTGGGCGTACCTTTATTGTACTATGTCGTTGTTTCGAATTATTTGAGTATCATTTTCATCGGGCGTACCATTAATGTACTACGTCATTGTCCTAACTCATTTGAGTTTCAGGTTCCTCGGGTGTACCGTTATTGTACTACGCTGTTGCACCGGCTTTATGGGATAGCGACCCGTTTGTGATACACCCCTTTTATGTTTTCTGGATTTCTAATTGTTGATTTCTAGAATTTGTGTTTCGCTAATTTTTACGATTGGCATAATTGTGTTTTGTCAATATTTGGGGTTTGGTGAATAAGGTAAAGAATGTGATATTCTTTTTGGTGTATGAGAAAATTTGAGATATTATATGATTTTTGTTGTTATTAAATGTATACTTAACACAGTATGGCATTATTGTTATCATATGTTTTTGTGGTATCTATATCCTTTCTCATCTTATATGATATTTATAGCTAGACTGATCCGTTTATTATTTTTCTTCTTAAATAATATTCAGGTCAGACCGAGGTGTTATAGGTGCTTCCACTTGACTTCTTATCAGGGACCATCATCTGATTTTTGGCTAACTACTTTAGATTAGTAGTTTCTGCTTTTATACATTCGAGATAGAGACTCCTTGATGTGTACTTATTCTTTTGTCTAGCACTTGTACCTATTCTTTTGTGATGCAGTGGATCTTGTATGACCACTACTTTGATGTACACTTCTATGTGTTATATTCATATTTGTTTCCGCCTGTGTGATATGAATATCTGTGACTGATTTGTGTTATGCTTATTCTATATTTGTTTCCGAAGGCCACATAGCCACTGTGTGGTAGCTTTGAGTTTGTAATGGATACGTCAGATTCCCTTTTGAAATGAAATGCATGACATACTATCTGACATATCGGTACTCGCACAAAGCAATTGCACAGATGGTCGCTCCTCAACAGCCTTATTCTTCATGCTAGTCGACGGCATTACCCCGTAGTGTCCTTGGCTAGTGTGAGTATAGAGGTGGGGCGTCATAGTATTTTTACTTCAAAGTCATGTCCAACGATTACTCTTAACTTTTTAAATAGCGACAAGTTCACTTCTTCAATGTTTAGTGCTAATTATACAAATAAATCATTTCTATATAAGTGATTCACTTTACGGAAATAATTCATTTCCATAAATGAATCAAACTTTTTCTTTTAAAAACAAACTACACTTGTGCTTGATTTCCATATTTCCATATTGGTAAAACACTTTTAGAATTAGTTCCTGATTGTTGAAACGTTAAGAGAATAATTTTTTCAAGTGCGCGACCCCGAAGGCCAAAACCAACATTAGACCGAACACCAAGAAGATTATCCAACTTAACATCCCAATAATTGAGTTTTAATTCCTTTTTATAACTTAAAAACAATATTAATTATCCTGAAAGATAATTAATCACATTTAAAATCTCTTTTAACCAAACAAATCCGTTATCTTTAATTAAATAGATAATTATTTCCAAACACTTTTATAACATTAATAAATTAACTTTAAAAATCTTTATTAAATCAGTTAATAAAGAAATTTTATTATATTAGATAATTTACTTTAATCACTTTTATTTAATTGATTAATTAACTTTAAATATCATTAGTTACAAAGATTAATTGAATTCAAATAATCATTAGTTAAAAATGAATAAGTCATCTCAAACATCATTCATTGAAATGATAAGTAATTTTAAATTCCGTTGATTAAAACAATTAATTAAGTTCAAATAATCATAAATTAATAGGATTAATTAAATTCAAACTTCATTAGTAAAAACGATTAATTAAAAACATCATTTGCTAAAATGATCTATTTGATTATAAAACATCATTAATTAAAATGATTTAACTAATTTCCAAATATCATTAGTTAAACAATTAATTAAATTTAAAACAATCATTAATAAAAATGATTATCTAAATTCAAATATCTTTATTTAAAATTATTTATTACTTTTAAATATCATTAACTAAACGATTATTAATTTCAATTATCATTAATTGAAATAATTAATTAAGTTCAATAAATTAATTAAACTCCATTATCATTAATTAAAAGAATTAATTAAACTAAAATAATCATTAGTTAAAATGATTAATTAAGTATAAAACATCATTAGCAAAAATGATTAATTAAACCTAAAGATAAACCAATTTTAAAACATCATTGATTAAATTGGTTAATTAATTTCAATATCATTATTTAAATTGATAAATCAATTTAAATTATCAATAATTAAAATGATTAATGAATTTTCAATATTCTATTTAGCAGAAACATGAACTCAAGTTCATACGACAGGTTTTTGGGGATGAAATTGAATAAAATGACGATATAGCGAAATCACTATAACGACACTTAACAAATTAAATGGAATATTAGGATTTATTTCAATTAAACATAAATATAATAACATAAGGATGTAAATAAATAATTATTAGTGAGAAGCCCCCTTTGGGTCTCTCTACAAATTTTCCCTGCAAAACAATGGTTATGGATAATATATGTATAATCATATGGGTTTATAACGATCAATTTAATATGTCATCCATTTTCCAAAAATAAATTAAACCAAATAAGGAATCGAACAATTTAACTAACATCCAAAAAATCAATAAATGTTTATAACATCATTGATATGATATAATAAAATTAAATGGAGTTAAACTCACATTGATTTTCGTTTTTTCCGAAACTCCCCAATTTGGACTAAAACCGAACGTTCCTCCGATTTTAGCCTATATTTTCCTTTGCTCCAAATCCATCCAAACCAATTCTATTACAAAGATCTCGATGATACGAGTCTAATGCAAAAAACGGCATTCAAATCCGACCTCATACGCAAAAGTTATTGCACAAATAAGTTATCCATAATTAAAATTATAAACAACTTTTACATATTTACGAAATTGCCCCTCTACCTTTCTTCTCCCTCTTCCCTTAAATGAACATGTATAGGAAGCAGAACCCAAAACAAACATGCACGGTCATGAGGTGATACGGATATTTACTTGACGAAATTCAAAATTGATCGCGCCAATGAACTTCTCTCGCTGAACGTGACTTGACCGAACCAAACAACACGCCCAAAGGCCACCCCCCTTAATCGCGACCTTCTGCCTCCATGACACCATCTATAGTGCATGCGCAGCCTACTTCGATGGGAAACTCGACCAAACTTTGGCCACGGCTACTCTCCAACCTTACGAACTCAATTCCACACTCGAAACGAGCTAAAAACACCTAAATCCAACACAACGTTCAACTCTAGCTGCTGCCCATGAATGGCTACTACCCCAAAACACGATATAACAATCCCTAAGCATACCCAAATAAAGAATATTTCCATACAAGTTCAACAAATCAAGAATTTGGATTTTTAGTTGAGTAGATCATTGGTTTTAGATTTTAGATGTTTGATTTCAAAAGAAAATTTATCATTTCTTGATACAGGTGTGTCTTTATAGAGAGAAGAGGTATGGTCCTTTGGTATGTAGCGGGTATGGCCAGAATAGTGAAGGTATGTGGTGAATTGATAGGGCATGGAGTTGAAACATGTACATATGTTATTATTTTAATTTTAAAATATTCAACAAAACATACCTGAAAATTTCAAATTCCAAACGAGGCGTGCCACATAGCGTTCTATATGTTATACCCCTATTCTGAATGCAATGGAACTTGTCCCGAGGTCTAATTCGATCATATGCAGAAGATAGGTTTTTAGACTCGGTTATCATATTAAATTTTTGATATTAATTTTCAACGCGTTTCGATCCAGCATGACCAAACGATACGTCTGATCACCCCTGAATTTGACGGCGTAATATAATTCACTAATATGGTTCCTATGAAACCGGTTCGTCGAAATCAGAGACTGTGCCCGGAACGACAATTTCATAGATATAAATATTAAATTACCGATATTGATCCGGTCTATCTATATTTGTAAACAAATTTACAAATTGAATTCATCAATATTATTTATTGGTTAAAAGGAGTTAAATAAAATTATTAAATCCATTTAATTAACATTTAATTCACAATTCAAATATTTTATTATTCATTATATTTGAATTATAAGTTATTAAATTCTAAAATTCAATTATTTAAATATTTAAAATTAATTAAACATTTAAAATCAAATGACTAAAATTTGGGTGGTTATAGTACCCCATATCAAACGGTTCAACAATAGAGAAACAACAACTCAAACCAACTCCAACAAAAGTCCAATGAGTTCTATGTGGAATAATTCTTCATAGACATGGCATACTCACTTGAGAATTATCTGAGGCTACACTGCTTCTGTTCTTAGTTGCTTTATCAATTGTTTAAAAAATAAGGTATTATTTCGATTTTGTATAGTATTTTGTTTAAAGTACTTCATGATCATCTAATTTTGATATTTCAACCATTTGCTTTAATTTGACCGGACGAGGTTTTAACTTCAGACAATTTTTGTTTGCATATATAATTGTGCAATGGAAAGGTATTACTGTTTAGATTAGTAAGCGAATAATAATTGTACATTTTTTAAAGTGTTGACTCTCATGTTAAATGTTTATCATTGTATAGTTCTTTGTGTTGCTCCTGTCGACAATGCCAATGCCAATTATATCTATAGGATTTGGAAAGCTTAAAGAGACTTATTTATTTATTTTTATTTCATATTTTGATCGACACAATAGAAATGTAGTTTACAAATGTATTAGCACTAAGAAAATGACATATAATGATGTTTTAAAAGAAGTGTCTAATTGAGAATGTTACATGTTAGTTTTATTTCTCATTGTTGTTTAATCAAGCACATCGGGAGAAAACTATATACACTCTTCACATTCATAATGTTCTTGATATTGATAAATGATCGATGTTAATGATATTGATAAATGATCATGTAGTTAAAATGAAGAAAAAGGATTTAATTATTTTTCTTACATGCATGATTATACAATATTTCTAATTCTTATTATTACTGGTCATTACTTATAGACCAACCACCTCATCTGATAGAATGTTTTGATGCATCCAAAAGATGGAGTTAATAACATGGTAAAATAGTTTGTACATTTTATTAAATGCAGTGAAAGTTGGATTTATTGTGCCATGGTTTAACTATGTCCATGACATCATATAATATTTTTGGCTTTACCCACATCACGGCTACATTTTTTACTTTTGTTCAGTCAAATCATTTGGTTTATATACTTGATAAATGTTGTCAAAAATTTCAAAACTTTTTGTTACATAATTGATTGTTACTAAACTTTTTTCTCTTTTGACTATAAACATATTTTAACTTTATCTACTAGTACCAACTTTTCCGTATGTAACATCCGCACTAATTTATGCAATCCAATACAAGATAGTGACTATTATTATATACACTTAATAAATTCAAGCCTATTCCTCATTTTTTAGTATATTGTTAACTTAAAGTTTTGATTGTCGATTAATTCAATTATAGAAGAAGAATGTGAAAATGTCTGAAAGCTCACTCAATATAATTAATTGAGAAATGATACTAATACAATAATTGAGACTAATATTTTTACATGCTCTATAGTTTTCCTGCAAATGTAAGTAAAATAACATGCAAAACTCTATGGTTTACCTGCAAATGTAAGAAAAGCAAAAATCATAACTCCATAATTTACCTGCAATGTAAGAAGTATAACATACATAACTAATAGTATAAAGAAAACTATGGGGATAGATGATTAATTATTTATTGTATGCATATGCTAACATAACCCAATATGATTTTTGAATATCAATCAACAACCTGCATTTTTTGTTGTAGATGACAATACCCATGACAAGATCCATACTTACTATCACAAGTAAAGGAACATGCTTCAATTCAACAAGTTGATAACGTAAAATATATACCATAATGGATAGCATGGTTGAGGTAGTCTCCTTTGAAAGGGAGTGCGGATTAAGGATCTTAAGACTAATTTAACACTATAGGGGGGTGAATAGTGTTTAATGGATTCTAAGACTTATATGGACTAAATTAAAATTATGACACAAACAAATGCAGAACTTAATCACATAACAATCACAGAATCAAACACAGATGCAGAAAGTAAATAAAATGCAGTAAAAGGAAAGAACACACTGGATTTTATACTAGTTCGGAGTTACCCTACATCCAGTCCTATACCAAGGCAGAACACCTCATACAGATTTTTATTATACCAAAGTCGAAATTACAATCCTCAGTTTCTAAAGGCCTTGAGGTACCCTCATGTCTCATGAGTCTGGGGCAAACTCTCTTGATTTACGGGCCACAAGATAACCCAATTGATCTCCAGGCACAACCACACCTTATAGAGAGACTCGATAAATTTTTGATTACAAATTGATCCTATAACTCTGAATAGCACTTTGATCTTCGAGAGAGGGCAAAGAATCAAACAAGAATGAGATTCTAAATTGATTCACTTGAGAATTCGGCAGAATTTCGGCACGATCTTAAAAATATGAAAATTTTAGAATATGGATTTGTGGAGAAGGAGTGAAGCAAAATATGAAATTAGTTAGTTAAAAAATTCGTTTGTGAAGGCTATTTATAGACCAGTAACGGTCATAACCATTCGTGAAGAGATTTAAACGAATAGACACTTCTTTTGAAAATTGAAACTTTTGAATTTCACGCCCACCATGTCGACATGGGGTATCCCATGATGTCGACATCCCTTAGTTAAAAACAATGTAAAATTTGTTTTGAAAATGGTATTGAAAGGAAAACAAGATGAAATGATTCTAGAGTAAAATAAACCAATTTTCCTATGTTTTAAAATAAAGAAGAGTAGAAAAATATATTTTTAAAATGTATAGAAATCAGAAGATAGTTTTAAAAACAAACGTAGTTTAAAACTAGAGTGTATTTAAAAACAAAGACAAAGTCTATTTTAAGGATAAAACATTTTGAAAAGCAATTTTGAAAATCATTTTGAAAAACCATTTTGAAGTAGTTTTGCAAGCTTCTTCCTGCAGAATATCTCATCACATCAGGACTCGAGAACTTGTACAAAACCAGGATGTTCGTGGGTTTGTAAGCCACTTGTTGTAGGTTTGTAAGCTACTTGTCGTGGGTTTGTAAGCAACTAAGAAGGTAGAAATGGGTTCCATCCCAAATGAAATTTGGAATGAAGATTTCCGTGCTATTATGAAGTTTTAACAATAAACTAGACACTTATCTTGAAATCTTGATCTTGATACTCATGAGTCTTCAAACTTGATTTCTTCATCCTTGATCTTTATACTGTACAGTCTTCAATAATCAGTACCTGCCTTATATATATCTTGCATAATAACATTCATATATATCTAGACAATAGTGTTAGTATATAAGTTATAATAAAATAAGTTACAAAGGTTGTTGTCATCAAAACCACTATCTCCAGTTCCTAACGATCTCCCCCTTTTTGATGATGACAACCTTATAAAATATACTTACCATTTCGATCATACCATAACTCCCCCTTACACCAACAACTCCCCCTTACTCCAAGCCTACTATTTTATATAACTTCTCCCCCTTTGTCATCAACAAAAATAACCTATAAACCATGAACTTAATAGAAAATGAGATAAACAAACATATGACATAAGAATAATAACTATGTATGAGTGAAAATATAGCATCCTAAGTTAAATGGAATTCATGATTTTATACACCAAAGATTGTTTTCAGAAGAACATTAATTAAGGTAACACACATATACAAATTAACAAACCAATATACAATCAAGAAAGAGAAAACGAAAAACGCTTAACGAGGACCCTTAACTTTTGGTGATTTATGTACCGAACAATTTGGATAGTGGAGACAAAAGTTTCCACGTTGTTCGACCAAGTTCCCATTAGCGTCAAAAAGGACCTCTCCAACGCAAATTACGCCATCGTATTCATCCAAATGAACATCTAGATTCGTCAGAGGATGTTCTTCTTCTTGATCCTGTTGTGGTTCTTCCATAAGCTCTTCTTCTTTAGAACCCATGGCTTGTGACGATTCTTCGATGACAATCGGATTGGCATGGTTATCCATAAGGAATTTTTGCAAATTCCTAAGAATTCTGCCTTGCCTATCTTGTTCTCTAATGATGCAGTGCATACCTTGGTGGATGAAGTCGGACGACCTAACTGCCTCTGCGACACCATGATGATGCAGTGCATACCTTGGTGGATGAAGTCGAACGACCTAACTGCCTCTGCGACACCATCCCCACAACCTAATTCCTCCAACCTAAACTCCAGTACCCGTGACCTAAAATCCTACCAAATCCCACGACCTACCGAAGCTCACCGACTTAACTCCACCACGACCTAACTCCAAGTTTCGACCTAACAGAAAGCTTCGCCGCGATTTAACTCAACTCGTCCCCGACCTAAAATTATTCCGACCTAACTCTTCACCGCAAGCTAAGCCCTATGTCGTTGACGACTTCCGACCTAAGCAACCCTATGTCGTTAACGACTTACGACCTAAGCCCTTGTCACTGGACCCACATCACATGCTCCGACCTAACTCTGAAACGCTTCCAGATAAATCGCGAGCGACCTTGTCTAAGTCGCGGCATTACAGTAAGTCGCGAACGAATATATAGCCTAAGTCGCGAAACCCTATTCTATGTCGCGGTAGTACTTCCTTAGCTCGCGAGATAAGTCGTGAGAAGATTTGATAAGTCGGGAGAAGAAGTTGATAACTCGTGAGCTGATGTTGATAAGTCGCGAGTTGGTTTGATAAGTCGTGAGGCTTATAAGTCGGATGTCGATTAATACTTTAGGTCGTTAAACAATATAGTTAAGTCGTGTACTATTGTATAGGTCGTTATTTGCTTATATCGTTAGAAAGTTGTATCTGTTAAGTGTTGTAAATATTCTAAGTGTTAGGTCATTCAAGACCTATGAGTTGTGTTGTAAGTGTTGTGTTGTATGCCTATAAATAGGCGAGTTATATCATTTGTAATGGTTGTTGATTTTGAAATAAAATTTCCTTTGTTAGCTTTGTGCTTTCATCCAATTGGTAGTCGAGTGTGATCTCCTATCTCCACCTTCGGTCAATCGAGTGCGCTCGATTCAACGATCGTGAAGCCAATTCGCGGAATCAAGTGCGCTTGATCAACGTCGAAGAATTGAAGATCTACTTTCACGGTATCGAGATCGATCAACGTGACGTAGATAGCTAAAATTCGGTATCTTCGGATCAACGAATTGGAGCATTTCAGTATTCATCAATCCACTGATTGTTACGTTCAACGATCTATTTTGTTTTGTCTAATCCGCTGCGTCATTTGGTATCAGAGCTAGAACGCAAGGAGTTTGCGTAGATTTTTGGAGTTGTGCGTGATTTACATCATTTGGAGAAGTGGGTTATCGAGATTTTTAAGAGATTTGTTCGTTTGAAGATTTTTGAAGATTTCACAAGTGGGTAGTTTTGATTTGAAAATTTTCAGATCGAAGTGAAGTTTTTGTTGGAATTTGTTGAAGAGTAATCATGCCTCCGAGAAGAGCTAACCGTTATCGCAACATTGATGCTTTATATGGGAGAGAAGAAGCCGATGAGATGGAGCAAAGAATTAACGAAAACTTTAATGAGAAGTTTAATGAATGGATTGGTCGATTAAAGAGGATGATGTTGGAGATGAATCAAAATCAGAGAAGGGTTTCACCTGAATCGAGCCATGGGAGAAGTAGAGTTTCACCACATTCAAATCGAGAGAGAAGTGTTGATAGTGATCATAGAAGTGTGGATCGAGATTGTGATAGAAATGTTGATGATCGAAGTCGTGATAGAAATGTGAATGATCGTAATCGGAGGAATGTAGATAGAAGGAATGTTGGTGGTAGACGTGATGGTAGTAGAGATGTTGGTGGTCAAGATCGACATAGATATACATCGGATTGTGGAGAAGAGTATGATGGTGGTAGTGTTCATGGACGAGGATGTGGACAAGGAAGAAATCAGTCGGAGTACGATCATAAGTGGGAATCTGGGATGAAGACTGAAATTCCAGAATTCAAAGGTGGTATGCAAGCTGAGGAGTTTTTGGACTGGTTGTCTAATGTTGAAGAAATTTTCGACTTCAAGGAAGTTCCAGAACATCGTAGAGTAAAGTTGGTTGCTACAAGGTTGAGGGGTAGAGCTTTGGCATGGTGGCAGCCAGTGTTTTAAATCTCGGATTTTGGCCAATATCTCGGGAAAATATCTCGGCTATCTCGGGCGATATTTAAAACACTTATAACTAAATAGGCTGCCAAATCTCGGATTTTGGCTGATATCTCGGATTTTTCATCTCGGCCATCTCGGGGAGATTTAAAAGCCTGGTGGCAGCAAACCAAACTTACACGTGAACGGATGGGGAAGTCAAAGGTTTAATCATAGGAGAAGATGAAGAAATTGATGAAAGCAACGTTCTTACCTTATAATTATCAATCGCTTATGTATCAGAGGCTGCAAAACTTAAGGCAAGGAACGAAGTCTGTTAATGACTATGCTGATGAATTCTATCAACTGATTGCAAGGAACGATATCATGGAGATAGAGGAACAATTAACAGCTAGATTTGTTGGAGGGTTGCGAATGCAGATTCAAGATATGGTTAACATGTTTGATCCCAGATCTGTAGCGGAAGCACACCAGAAAGCGTTGGCTTGGGAGAAACAGGGAAGACGAGGAGGTGGTGTATTTACAAGTTCCAACAATCCAGTGAAGGGTGTTAGTGGAAGTTCTAATGTTTCAAAAGTTGTTGCAAAACCAGCTGTGAATGAGGTTGGGAAGACGAAGGTCAATAATGGTTTCAAGTGTTATAATTGCCAAGAAATGGGCCACAAGAGTAATGAATGTACAAAGCCGAAAAAGAGAGCTATGATAGCGGAGGTTGAGGAAGAGGATGAAGAAGCTGAATGTTCCAATTCACCACCTGATGAGGAGGAAGAAGAAGTGACGGGAGACGAAGGTTATAATCTAATGATGAGGAGGTCCTGTTTAACACCAAAGCTAGAGGAGGATTGTAGTTGGTTGAGGAGCAATATTTTTCAGTCGACATGTACTATTATAATTTCTTCAGAAGCGGTGAGGAAATTGGCATTGAAGACTGAGAAACATCCAAAACCGTACAAGTTGGCTTGGTTGAGAAAAGGCGGGGAGGTAAAGGTTGGACGAAGGGCTTGTGTGAATTTTTCAATTGGGAAGAAATATAAAGACGAAATCTGGTGCGATGTGGTAGACATGGACGTATGTCATTTGTTTCTGGGGAGACCGTGGCAGTATGATAGGGCGGTGCAACATGACGGGCGTACCAACAGTTATAGCTTTATGTTTGAAGGCACATAGATCACGTTAGTTCCCAAGAAGCGACAACAAGAAGAAAACAAACTGGAGGAGATTGAAGAGCTGAAAACTTTATTATCCTTAAAGGAGTTTGTTAAAGAAGTTGAAGAGGAGCCTGAGGTGTTTTTGTTGATTGGGCGAGAGAGCAGTGAAGAGGTTGAAATTCCAGAAGAGGCGAAGTCAGTTTTGAAAGAATTTGAGGATGTATTTCCAGATGAGTTACCGAAGGAGTTACCGCCACTGAGAGACATTCAACATCAAATTGATCTTGTTCCGGGAGCAATGTTGCCACATAGACCACATTATCGAATGAGTCCGAAGGAACATGAAGAATTGAGGAGGCAAGTGGAAGAATTGCTTGAACAGGGGCGTGTGCAGGAAAGCTTGAGTCCGAGTGATGTGCCAGCTTTGTTAGTACCGAAGAAGGACGGGACGTGGAGAATGTGCACTGACAGTCGAGCATTGAATAAGATTAATGTGAGATATAGATTTCCAATGCCGAGGTTGGATGACTTTCTAGATCAATTGAGCGGAGCTACTATCTTTTCGAAGATTGATTTGAAGAGCGGATATCATCAAATTCGTATCAGGCCAGGTGATGAGTGGAAGACTACTTCTAAAACCAGGGTGGGTCTATACGAATGGTTGGTAATGCCATTTGGCTTATCAAATGCGCCAAGTACATTTATGTGGGTGATGAATCAAATTTTTAGACCATTCATTAGGAAGTTTGTGGTGGTGTATTTCGATGATATTCTGATATATAGTGGAAGTCCAGAGGAACATTTGAATCATCTGAGAGAAGTGCTGATGGTACTGCGACAAGAACAATTTTATGCTGCAACGAAGAAATGCGTGTTCATGATGCATAGTGTTTTATTTCTGGGGTATGTTGTATCAGAGGAAGGGATACAGGTGGATCGGAGTAAACTAGAGGCAATTAGAGATTGGCCACAACCCAAGACGATAACAGAGGTTCGGAGTTTTTATGGGTTGGCTTCATTTTATAGAAGATTTATTCCACACTTTAGTAGTGTGATGGCGCCTGTTACAGATTGTATGAAGGGTAAACAGTTTTCATGGTCAGAGGAAGCAGGAGATGCTTTTGGGAAGATCAAGGAGTTGCTGACGTCTGCACCAATTCTAGTATTGCCAGATTTTCAGTTGTTGTTTGAGCTACACACTGATGCGTCAAAGGTTGGAATTGGAGGAGTATTGAGTCAGAGGGGACGTCCGATTGCATATTTCAGTGAGAAGTTATCAGGAGCGAAGATGAGATATAGTACATATGATGTGGAATTTTATGCTGTTGTGCAAGCTATTAAACACCGGAGACACTATCTATTTCAGAAAGAGTTTGTTCTTTACACTGACCATGAGGCGTTGAAACATTTACAAGGGAAATACAAGATTTCATCGAGACATGCATCATGGATTGCATATCTGCAACAGTTTACGTTTGTTCTGAAACACAAGTCAGGAGTGACGAATCGTGTGGTTGATGCTTTGAGCCGAAGGAATCATTTGTTAACTACGATGAAAGTTGAAGTGAATGGGTTTGATGTGTTACCAGAGTTATTTGTTGAAGATCCTTACTTTATGAGGTTTGTAGATAAAGTGAAGAAAGGAGAGACGGATGAGTTTGTGATGGTAGATGGTTTTCTGTTCAAGGGAAATCGATTATGTATACCGGATTGCAGTTTATGGTTGAAAATTATGAAGGAATTGCATGAGGAAGGTCATGTGGGTAGAGACCGTACATTACAGCTGATTTCTCAATCCTATTTTTGGCCATCAATGAGGAAAGAAGTGGAAAGGTTTGTGGAGCGATGTCATATCTGTCAGGTTTCGAAAGGAACTGCGACCAATGCTGGATTATATATGCCGTTACCTGTACCAACCAAGCCTTGGGTTGATGTGAGTATGGATTTTGTTTTGGGTTTGCCACGAACTCAAAGGGGAAACGATTCCATTTATGTGGTGGTTGACCGATTTTCGAAAATGGCACATTTTATTGCTTGTAAGAAAACGGCGGATGCTGTTCATCTGGCTCAGTTATTTTTCAAAGAAATCTATCGACTTCATGGATTGCCAGAATCTATTGTGTCGGATAGGGATCCTCGTTTCCTGAGTCATTTTTGGCTAAGTTTGTGGAAGATGGTCGGAACGAAGCTGAATTTTAGTAGCGCTTACCATCCGCAAACAGATGGGCAAACAGAAGTGGTGAATAGATCGTTGGGAAACTTGTTGCGATGTCTTGTACAAGACAATTTGAAGAGTTGGGACTTAAAGTTGTGTCAGGCAGAGTTTGCTCATAATCATGCTGTTAACCGAAGCACTGGTTACAGTCCATTTCAAGTTGTATATTCAAACTTGCCAAAGGGGCCGTTGGATTTAACGGTAGTACCACAACCGAAAGGAGTGATTAAACGAGCGTCAGATTTCGTTGATGAGTTGAAAGACTGTCATAGAATTGTTCAGGAACGTTTGGAGAAAACAAATGAGAAGTATAAGCAAGCGACGGATAAAAAGAGAAGAAGTGTGGAGTTCAACGAGGGTGATTGGGTGTATGCTGTGTTAACGAAGGATCGTTTTCCAGTGGGTGCTTATAACAAGTTGAAAGCCCGAAAGATTGGTCCAGTAGAAATTATAAAACGGATCAATGAAAATGCTTATAAGTTGAAACTGCCTGAAGATGTTTACACTTCCGACGTGTTTAATGTTAAACATCTTATACCTTATTATGAAGATAATCAATCCACTAGGAAAGAACTTTTAAATTCGAGGACGAACTTTTCTCAACCGGGGGAGGATGATGCAGTGCATACCTTGGTGGATGAAGTCGAACGACCTAACTGCCTCTGCGACACCATGATGATGCAGTGCATACCTTGGTGGATGAAGTCGAACGACCTAACTGCCTCTGCGACACCATCCCCACGACCTAATTCCTCCAACCTAAACTCCAGTACCCGCGACCTAAAATCCTACCAAATCCCACGACCTAATTGCCACGACCTACCGAAGCTCACCGACTTAACTCCACCACGACCTAACTCCAAGTTTCGACCTAACAGAAAGCTTCGCCGCGATTTAACTCAAATCGTCCCCGACCTAAAACTATTACGACCTAACTCTTCACCGCAAGCTAAGCCCTATGTCGTTGACGACTTCCGACCTAAGCAACCCTATGTCGTTAACGACTTACGACCTAAGCCCTTGTCACTGGACCCACATCACATGCTCCGACCTAACTCTGAAACGCTTCCAGATAAATCGCGAGCGACCTTGTATAAGTCGCGGCATTACAGTAAGTCGCGAACGAATATATAGCCTAAGTCGCGAAACCCTATTCTATGTCGCGGTAGTACTTCCTTAGCTCGCGAGATAAGTCGTGAGAAGATTTGATAAGTCGGGAGAAGAAGTTGATAACTCGTGAGCTGATGTTGATAAGTCGTGAGTTGGTTTGATAAGTCGTGAGGCTTATAAGTCGGATGTCGATTAATACTTTAGGTCGTTAAACAATATAGTTAAGTCATGTACTATTGTATAGGTCGATATTTGCTTATATCGTTAGAAAGTTGTATCTGTTAAGTGTTGTAAATATTCTAAGTGGTAGGTCATTCAAGACCTATGAGTTGTGTTGTAAGTGTTGTGTTGTATGCCTATAAATAGGCGAGTTATATCATTTGTAATGGTTGTTGATTTTGAAATAAAATTTCCTTTGTTAGCTTTGTGCTTTCATCCAATTGGTAGTCGAGTGTGATCTCCTATCTCCACCTTCGGTCAATCGAGTGCGCTCGATTCAACGATCGTGAAGCCATTTCGCGGAATCAAGTGCGCTTGATCAACGTCGAAGAATTGAAGATCTACTTTCACGGTATCGAGATCGATCAACGTGACGTAGATAGCTAAATTTCGGTATCTTCGGATCAATGAATTGGAGCATTTCAGTATTCATCAATCCACCGATTGTTACGTTCAACGATCTATTTTGTTTTGTCTAATCCGATGCGTCATCTAGCCATTTGCAGTTGACTCACTTGAATTTCCATCATCATTTGAAGCAAATCTTTCATCTTCTCTTGTAATTTGATGACTCGTACGCAGTGTTTTAAATCTCGGATTTTGGCCAATATCTCGGGAAAATATCTCGGCTATCTCGGGCGATATTTAAAACACTTATAACTAAATAGGCTGCCAAATCTCGGATTTTGGCTGATATCTCGGATTTTTCATCTCGGCCATCTCGGGGAGATTTAAAAGCCTGCTCGTACGTGTGTGGAACGTTGAAAAGGGCCAGAATGAGGAGAAGTGGGTGAAGAAGGTTCATTATTAGAAGAGGAAGCCATTAATTTACTGTTTTAGAAGTTTATTACAGAGAATAAACAGAGGAAAGGAGTAAAAGTCGAAATATATAAATATATAACCAAATAACTAATTTTAAAGGGAAATTTAAATTTGAAAATCTCGGCATTATGTCGACATAGAGGGATGGGTCATGTCGACATGCCCAGTTCAATTTTTGAGAAATTTTTATTAATATTAATTATTAACTATACTTGTATTATTTATAATTTATATTTCATTAATGAACATATACCTAATTCTCTTCTAAATTTAGTAAAGTTTTGTTCATTTAATGGTTTGGTTAATATATCAGCAATTTGTTTTTCAGTTATAATATATCAAGAGTTATGACTTCTTTACTTATATTATCTCTAAGAAAATGATGTCTAATATCAATATGTTTTGTTCAAGCATGATGAGTTGGATTTTTAGATAAGTTTATTGCACTAGTGTTATCACAATAAATTGGTGATTTAGTTATAGTTAATCCAAAATCTTTTAAAGTTTGTTGCATATATATAACTTGAGAACAAGCCAAGCAGCAGATATATATTCTGCTTCAGTTGTTGACAAAGATACAGTGTTTTGCTTCTTACTAACCATGAAACCAGAGAATGTCCTAGAAAGTGACAAGTTCCACTTGTACTTTTTCGGTCAGATTTACAACCAGCGTAATCAGCATCACAATATGAAATTAAATCAAATACATCATTTTTAGGGTAAAATAAACCATAATCTAAAGTATGTTTTACACATCTTAAAATTCTTTTAACAGCTTTTAAGTGAGTTTCTTTAGGTTGAGATTGGTATCTTACACAGAGACAGACACTATGCATGATGTTAGGACGATTTGCTGTTATATAAACCAGCGAACCAATCATTCCCCTATATAATTTTTGATCAACATCTTTTGATTTATCTTCTTTACTTAAAGCTACATTAGTTGTCATTGGAATTGGTTTCCCACTAGAAGTGGTCAATCCAAATTTATTAATTAAATCCTTAGCATATTTTTCTTGACTAACAAAATTCCTTTATCTAATTGTTTGATTTGAAGTCCTAAGAAGATACTTAGTTCTTCCATATGACTCATCTCAAATTCTTTAGTCATTATATCTTAGAATTCTTTATTCATTATGTTATTAGTTGACCCAAATATTATATCATCTACATATATTTGTACCAATTGAAAATCATTTTTGTTTCTTTTAATAAAAAGAATTGTATCTATTTTACCAATTTCAAAACCAGATTATAGTAAATAAGATCTTAGTCTTTCATACCAGGCTCTAGGAGCTTGTTTCAGACCATATAAAGCTTTCTTTAATTTATATATTGTTATCTTCAAAAAGTGGAGGTTGTTCAACATAAACATCTTCTTTTACAAAATCATTTAGAAAAGCACTTTTAACATCCATTTGATATAACTTGAAATTATTGTAGTTTGCGAAAGCAAGTAGAATCCTGATAGCTTCTAGCCTTGCTACGGGTGCAAAGGTTTCGTCATAATCAATTCCTTCTTCTTGACAATAACCTTGCGCGACTAAACGAGCTTTATTTCTCACGACCTCACCAAGTTCATTCATTTTATTTTTATAAACCCATTTTGTTCCAATTATACTTTTATCCTCAGGTCTAGGAACAAGTTCCCAAACATCATTTCTGGTGAACTGATTCAATTCTTCTTGCACAGCAAGAATCCATGAATCATCAGATGATGCTTCCTTTGGATTTTTTAGGTTTAATAGTTGATATAAAAGCTACATTACTCATACTATTTAGTTGATTTCTTGTTTTAACTATAGATTCAATATTTCCTAGTATATTGTCTACAAGATGATCTTTTAATAGTCTAATTCTTTTATTAGGTTGAATGATTTCACAATTAGTTTCATTAGGTTCATTATTTAAAGTTACAAAATCTTCTTCATCTTCTATTTGTACAGTATCTTTAAAATTTTCAGCAAAAGTTACATGCATTGTTTCTTCAATAGTGTTAGTTCTTAAATTATAAACTCTAAATGCTTTACTTCTATTAGAATATCCGATAAAGATACCTTTGTCGGATTTAGGTTCAAATTTATCTAAATTATCTTTTGTATTAAGAAAAAAAACTTACTACCAAAAACTTTAAAATAAGCTACTATGGGTTTCTTATTGTAAAGTAATTCATATGGTGTTTTATTAGTTAATGGTCTAATTAAAATCCTATTTAATATATAACAAGCTGTAGCGACTGCTTCAGCCCAAAAGTTTTTAGGTAAGTTACTATCAGAAAGTATTGTTCTCGCACACTCTTGAATTGTTCTATTCTTACGTTCTACCACTCCGTTTTGTTGTGAAGTTCTTGGAAAAGAGAAATTATGAGTGATTCCTTTTTTATTACAGAAATTTTCAAATTTTTCATTTTCAAATTCTCTACCGTGATCACTACGAATAGTTTTTATTTTTAAAGAAAATTGATTTTGAATTCTTTTAGCAAAATTCTTAAATAATTCAAAAGCATCACTTTTAAGTTTAAGAAAAATTATCCAAGTATATCTAGAATAATCATCTACAATTACAAAAACATATTTATTGTGATTAATTGATTGAACTTAAGATGGACCAAATAAATCTAAATGAAGTAATTCTAGAGGTTTAGATGTAGAAATCATATCTTTTAATTTAAATGAACTTTTCTTAAGTTTTCCTAATTGGCAAGCATCGCATATACTATCTACTTTAAAGTTTAACTTGGGAAGACCTCTAACTAAGTCAAGTTTTGATAACCTAGATAACAGTTTGAAATTTAAATGACCAAATCTTTTATGCCAAATCCAAGGGTCACTTGTATTAGCAGAAAGACATAAGTTATCATTTGAAACTTTCGTACTAAGGATGTAAATGTTTTTCTTCCTAATTCCTTCAAAGATAATATTTGACTTATTATCTTCGATGTGACACTTATCTTTTCCAAATTTAATTTTAAATTCTTTATCACATAGTTGACTTATACTAAGCAGATTATGTTTTAAATTCCTAACTAGCAAAATATCAGAAATAAGAGGAATTTTAGAATTACCGACATTGCCGATGCCAATCACATATCCTTTTGAGTTGTCTACAAAGTTGACCAATCCACCATCTTGATATATAATGTCATTGAGTATCTCGGGATTTCCAGTCATATGCCTTGAACAGCCACTATCAAGTATCCATTTATCTTTCTCAATTTGTATAGTTTGTCCATTGGTTGTTGATTCTTCAAATGCCATTTTTAACTTTTCAAGTTTCAGATTATGAAAACTATGAAAACCTATGCTCTGATACCAATTGAAAGGGAGTGTGGATTAAGGATCTTAAGGCTAATTTAACACTAGAGGGGGTGAATAGTGTTTAATGGATTCTAAGACTTATATGGACTAAATTAAAATTATGACACAAACAAATGCAGAACTTAATCACAGAATCAAACACAGATGCAGAAAGTAAATAAAAAGCAGTAAAAGGAAAGAACACACCAGATTTTATACTGGTTCGGAGTTACCCTACATCCAGTCCTGTACCAAGGCAGAACACCTCATACAAATATTTATTATACCAAAGTCGAGATTACAATCCTTAGTTTCTAAAGGCCGTGAGGTACCCTCCTGTCTCACAAGTCCGAGGCAAACTCTCTTGATTTACGGGCCACAAGATTACCCAATTGATTTCCAGGCACAACCACACCTTATAGAGAGACTCGATAAACTTTTCATTACAAATTGATCCTATAACTTTGAATAACACTTTGATCTTCGAGAGAGGGCAGAGAATCAAACAAGAATGAGATTCTAATTTGATTCAGTTGAGAATTCGGTAGAATTTCGGCACGATCTTAAAAATATGAAAATTTTAGAATATGGATTTGTGGAGAAGGAGTGAAGAAAATATGAAATTAGTTAGTTAAAAAATTCATTTGTGAAGGCGATTTATAGACCAGTAACGGTCATAACCATTCGTGAAGAGATTTAAACGAATAGACACTTCTTTTGAAAATTGAAACTTTTGAATTTAACGGCCACCATGTCGACATGGGGTATCCCATGATGTCGACATCCCTTAGTTAAAAACAATGTAAAATTTGTTTTGAAAATGGTATTGAAAGGAAAACAAGATGAAATGATTTTGGAGTAAAATAAACTAATTTTCCTATGTTTTAAAATAAAGAGGAGTAGAAAATATTTTTTTTTAATGTATATATAAATTTGATTTTAAATCTCAAGTATATATATATATATATTATAAATGAATATTTAAAAATCAGAAGATAGTTTTAAAAACAAACGTAGTTTAAGACAAGAGTTTATTTAAAAACTAAGACAAAGAATATTTTAAGGCTAAAACATTTTGAAAAGCAGTTTTGAAAATCATTTTGAAAAACCATTTTGAAGTAGTTTTGCAAGCTTCTTCCTGCAGAATATCTCATCACATCAGAACTCGAGAACTTGTACAAAACCAGGATGTTCGTAGGTTTGTAAGCCACTTGTCGTAGGTTTGTAAGCTACTTGTCGTGGGTTTGTAAGCCACTAAGAAGGTAGAAATGGGTTCCATCCCAAATGAAATTTGGAATGAAGATTTTTGTGCTATTATGAAGTTTTAACAATAAACTAGACACTTATCTTGAAATCTTGATCTTGATACTCATGGGTCTTCAAACTTGATTTCTTCATCCTTGATCTTTATACTGTAGAGTCGTCAATAATCAGTGCTTGCCTTATATATCCTGCATAATAACATTCATATATATCTAGACAATAGTGTTAGTATATAAGTTATAATAAAATAAGTTACAAAGGTTGTTGTCATCAAAACCACTATCTCTAGTTCCTAACATCCTTTTCCATAAATATGGGACCTTCAGCTTTTTAGTGTCTTCTCAGTGGCTTTCAACTCATTACTCTTAACATTTGAGTAATAGTTACAATTGTGTCCTACGTAAGCAATAGAACAAGAAGTAACATTTTCTTCAACCTTCTACGTCTAGGGAAATGTACAGATGGTGTAAAATGAAAACGCATCCGAATTTTATTTCACGAAATCAAAGGGAGAAAACAATGGGACGGAAGTAAAAGATGCTACAATTGGATTTTGGTGGGTTTTATGTTTTTTATCATTTTAAAAGTAGGATATTTGCATGTCTATTAGATCAGAGTTGGATCTAGAAGGTTACAAGAGATATTGTAACAACTCGAAATTTAAGTTATACTAATTAATTAATTAATTAATTAAATAGTAAAATAACTTTGTGAAATTATCAGAATTGAGCCACGGGAGTTGCACCATTGTGTCCGTGGTAATTTTCTGGTCAATTTCCATATATGGAATATCAAAATCTAAGCTAAGACGAAGAAGTTACGGAATAAACAAGAAACAAGAAAAGGAAGGAAAAAAAATTATACAGGGAAGGTCGACCATAGCAAGTGATGGGTCGACACCCAGGTCGACCCGCGAGAATGCATTCTTCGTCCATCGATTTTTACACGTCATTTTGCAACTTTTATCCAATCCTGTGCGTCCGTGCTTCCATCCGACGGTTCCTATGGAGCCTATGATGTGGTTGCACCAGATTTATTCTCTAAATCCAACGGTTTGAGATCCATAAGTGCCATTATAAATAAGACCCTAGGCCTGGCTATTTTTCTCATTCAGATTTTCTCCATCTGGGCTCATTTCCTAAAGTTGGACCCTAAAAGGAATATTTTTCCAAGGAGAAGATCTTTTTAATTAAAATATTTTATACCCTTCGAGTGGATCCGGGAAGGCCAAAGGAAAGAGCTAAGAACCACATGTGAGTGTTTATATAATTATTTTAGATTTTTAAGTAATTTAAAATAATATGGTTTCCAATAGTTGTCGTTTTTCTACAATTTTGGGATAACCTTTATGCAAGTTTATTTACAGTTTATTTTTAAGTAAATTTTAGACTTGTTTTCCAGTCTATTTTCTTTTAGCTATTCTATTTCAGTTATTTTCAATTATTTATTTGTCAATTATAGCTTTTCGAATTATTTACGGTATTTACAGATATTTACTATTATTTACGTTGGGATTTATTCTGTAAATGTCAGTGTCTTTTTAATTTTCTTTTTATGCAAATGGAATAAATATAATAGAATAAATCACGAATATGGACTAAAATATAAGAAAACTGAATTTATAGAAAATGGGATGTAAAATAAGAAAGATTGTAATAGATTGGACTTAGACTGAAATATGCAAATTTAAGACATTTGCAAGCTTAGTTATACGTGTAATTATAACTAAAAAGTGAAAATAGAAGAAATGGCAGAAGTAGCTTATTTTTATACTTAGACCTTGGGTTAAATTAATAAGTAGAATTATAACACACAAGTTATAATTAGAGACAATAATTAAGTAGAAAGGACAGGAAAGGCTTATTTTAAGACTTAAATTAAGTTAATGAGCAAATAAAGAAGAAATAACAGAAGAGACTTATTTTAATAAACTTAGATCTTGGATTAAGTTAATAAGCAAGGTATAGAAGATCTGTATTGTAGGCCCAAAGGGGTAGTCCTTTATAGATATAGAGGCTTATTTTAAAACTTACATTTAGTTAATAAGCAAAAATAGAAGTAAGACCCATACCAACAGCATTCCCTTTTCCAGTTAGGTCTCACAATAGATTAGGTGAGGCTAGGGCACGCTTATGCTGGAGTAGTGGTAAATAAGAGGTCAAAAATTCCCTCAAAGTCCAGTTCAATCTTTCCTTTGATTCTTTCGAGCCTAAATTCTCTTTTTCTTTGCATAGAATGGCGGATGCCCCTAATCTTCCAGAGGGCATCCAAGTCCCAGGCTGATTTTGTAGATAAATGCAAGCTACGACTCCATAGGTCCAAGGGAAAGCGCCCAATCCAGCACTAGTGGGTGGGAATCCCATCAACCCACCTGCAGCAGCCAATTTCTCTAAGCTATGCAAGGATTTCACCAATTTAGGCGGCAAGACAATTTTTGGTACAGAGAATTTTGTAGAGGCGCAAACTTAGTTAAGGAGTACGGAGAGGATATTTGGGCTATTGGGAGTGGAGGATCAGCACAGGGTTCAGCTTGCATCTTAGCAGCTGAGAGGCATGGCTTCTTATTGGTGGGAGGTTGTTGAGTTGGAAGGAAGAGATGTTGGATGGTTTGGATTTCGAGAGAGGTTTGAGAGGAAGTTTTTGTCACAAGTAGAAGAGAGTGTGCAGTTGGAACGGTTTATTAGCTTGAAGCAAGGTTGTCTTTCTGCTAAGGAGTATATCAACCAATTTAATTAGTTGTCGCGGTTTGGAATGGATTTAGTGAATACACCGCATAAGAATGCCTTAAAGTTCGCAAAGGGATTGAATCAACCCCTTTAAGGGTTGTTGTTGACTCACGTACCGACCGGAGCTACTTATGAGTCACTGGTGGAGATGGCACTTATGTCTGATGCAGCTTAGGAGGGAGAGTCTAAGGAAGTCCCCAAGTTAGAAGGTTCTAAGAAGAAATGGTGGAAGAACAATAATGATAAGAAGAAAGGGGAAGGCCCTCAGAAGCAGATAAAGAAAGGAGTAAAGTGCAATAACTGCAGATTACTTGGTCATTTTGCGAAAGACTGCAAGAGAAGGAAGATGAAGGGAAAGCGTTATAATTGTGGACAGCCCGGTCACATTAGTAGAGTTTTCCCTTAGAAGACGGGGCAGGGAGTAGGTGCACCAGCAGCACAGATTCAGGCTTTGGATGCACCCCTTTCCAGCAGCAGACCCGAGAGAAGTAGGAAAGTCACCATGGAAGATTTGATTTCTATTTCTGATTTTCCCATTTAGACTCTTTTCGATTCTAGAGCATCACACTCTTTCATCTCTAGTTCTTTGGTTGATTGTTTGCACTTAGACATCTCTTTAGTAGTAGACCCCATTATTGTTTCAAACCCCATAGGAGGATCGGCACACTTGTCTATGATTTGTAGGGGTTTGAGAATTTTTATCCTAGGCGTAGAGTTTGATTGCGACGCCTATGTATTGGGATTTTCGGGGTATGAGATGATTTTGGGGATAGATTGGCTATCCACATATTAAGCGATATTAGACTAGGAGAGGAGAGTCATTAGACTAGAGACATGCAGTGGTAGGACTCTCGAGGTTTCTTGCAACCCACAAGGGTCAGTCATGTTGAGTTTCCTTTATTCCATCGATTCATCATCCGCAGAGTTAGATTTATTTCCGATCATAAGTGATTTTCCAAACGTCTTTAAGGAGGTTAGGGGACTACCTCCTAAGAGAGTGATCGACTTCAGGATCTATTTGACCGACAATGTTAAGCCAGTAGCATTGCCCATGAGACACATGGAACCTAGGGAGAGGAAGGAGTTAAGCAAGTAGATTCGTGAGCTATTAGAGAAAGGCTTCATTAGGGGGAGCATATCTAAGTGGGGAGCGCCAGTCATCTTTGCTACTAAGGTGGATGGTCCCTTCGACCTTGCGTAGACTATAGAGAGTTGAATAAGCTCACGAAGAAGAATCGTTATCCACTTCCTAGGATAGATGACCTTTTCGACCAGTTGGTTTGCTCTTTAGTATTTTCTCAGCTTGATTTAGCCATTGGATTTCATCAGCTTAGAGTCGCTGACGATAGCATTGATAAGACGGCATTTAGGACACCCGATGAATTCTTTGAGTGGTTGGTTATGCCTTTTGGGCTAACCAATGCTCCAGCATATTTTGTAGATTTAATGAGCCGTGTTTTTAGAGATGTCCTAAATAAGTTCTTAGTAGTGTTTGTGGACGACATTTTGGTGTTTTCTAAGAGTTTGGAGGAGCATGCTGTTCATTTAGTGGAGGTTCTTCATACACTTCATGTTCATCAGTTGAGAGCAAAGTTCTCGAAGTGTCACTTTTGGCGAGAGAAAGTACGTTTCTAGGGGCACATAGTTTCAAGAGAAGGTTTGGCTGTTGGCCCCGCTATGGTAATTGCAGTGCATGATTAGAAGGCTCCCAAGAACGTTACCGAAGTTAGAAGCTTCCTAAGTTTGGTTGGCTATTATAGGAAGTTCGTTGAGGATTTTGCCAAGATTTCAACACCACTTACTCACCTCACTAAGAAGAATAAAGCATTCATGTGGGACGTGGATTGTGAGGATTCCTTCACGATGCTAAAGAGAGCCCTTACTAGTGCACCAGTGTTAGTTTTACCCGATGGAGCTAAGCCTTTTACAGTATACACTGATGCATGTGGGATGGGTCTAGGAGCGGTGTTGATGCAAGAAGGGAGGGTAGTATGTTATGGAAGTAGACAGTTGAGGACTCATGAGAAGAACTACTCTACCCATGATTTGGAGTTAGCTACTATAGTTTTTGCACTCAAGTCTTGGAGGCATTACTTGCTAGGAGAGAGGTTCGAGCTTTTCACTGACCATAAGTCATTGAAATACCTAATCTCACAGAAGGATTTGAACTTGAGGCGGCAGCGATGGATGGAGGTTTTGGCATCTTACGACTTTGTGATAGCTTATACCCCTGGCAAGGGAAACGTGGTTGCGGATGCATTGAGTAGGAAGAAAGCAACCCTTAGTCTGATGTCCGTGGAGTGGTGGAACCTAGAGTTTATTTCCACTTTTGATTTTAATCCCTCTACGAACATTACCCCGGGATCATTAGCAGCACTTGAGGTAAGGCCTACCCTATAGATCAGATCGGCTCGAGGTAGTGAGAGGATTCAGAGCTTATGGATAGGATTAGCAGAGGAGAGGTCTCTAGACATCTCCAACGCTATTTCAGGGATAGTAAAGGGTGGCTAAGGAGAGATGGAAGACTTTGTGTCCCCAGTGCTAATGATTTGTTGAGAGCAGTTCTTGAGGAAGCACACCATTCTCGTATGACTATTCATCTGGGTGATGAAAAGATGTATAGGGACATGAAGAGGATGTTTTATTGGAGTGGCATGAAGAAGGATGTGGTAGAGTTTGTGGCTAAGTGTCTTGTGTGCCAAATTGTTAAGGCGGATCAGTAGAAGCCCAGTGGATTACTGCAACCATTGGATGTGCCCGAATGGAAATGGGAGAGCGTTTCGATGGACTTTATAGATGGTTTACCCCGGTCTACGAAGGGGAATACTAGCATTTGGATGATGATTGTAGCATGCACATAGAACTATCAGCTATCATTAGGGAACTTGCATTCATTTGGATACATCGTACGGACATGATTGCATAAAAGGAGGTCGACTGAATCAGTAGACCGCCTAATCTTTTGCATTAGTTAGGGACATTAACACTACACTATTGCATATGTATCATAAATCGCACTAGAAAAACTTAAGGACAATGGATGTAATGGATGATGGTTGAGTAGTTGGTTGTAGAACTTAGATGAAAACATTTATTTCATTCTTCTATCCTCAGAGATTTCGGGGACGAAATCCTTTAAGGTGGGGAGAATATAACAACCCAAAATTTAAGCTATAGTAATTAATTAACGAATTAATTAAATAGTAAAATAACTTCGTGAAATTATCAGAATTGAGGCACGAGAGTTGCACCATTGTGTCCGTGGTAAATAGAACATCAAAATCCGAGCTAAGACGAAGAAGTTACGGAATAAACAAGAAACAAGAAAAAGAAGGAAAAAAAATTATATAGGGAAGGTCGACCCTAAGGTCGACCCTCACCATAGCTAGGTCGACCCTAGCAAGTGATGGGTTGACACCCAGGTCGACCCGCATGACTTCTTATTCGTGAGAACGCATTCTTTGTCCAGATCGATTTTTACATGTCATTTTGCAACTTTTATCCAATCTTGTGCGTATGTGCTTCCATTCGACGGTTTCTATGGAGCCTATGACATGGTTGTACCAGATTTAATCTCCAAATCCAATGTTCTGAGATCCACAAGTGCCACTACCAATAAGACCCTAGGCCTGGCTATTTTTCTCATTCAGGTTTTCTCCATCTAGGTTCATTGCCTGATGCTGGACCCTAAAGGGAATATTTTTTCGAGGAGAAGATCTTTTTAATTAAAATATTTTATACCCTTCGAGTGGATCCAGGAAGGCCAAAGGAAAGAGCTAAGGACCACAGGTGAGTGTTTAAGTAACTATTTTAGATTTTTAAGTAATTTAAAATAATAAAGTTTCCAATAGTTGTAGTTTTTCTACAATTTTGGGATAACCTTTATGTAAGTTTATTTACAGCTTATTTTTAAGTAAATTTTAGACTTGTTTTCCAGTCTATTTTCTTTTAACTATTCTATTTCTGTTATTTGCAATTATTTATTGTCAATTATAGCTTTCCCAATTATTTACAGTTATTTACGGTATTTACATATATTTTCTGTTATTTACGTTTTATTCTATGTTGGGATATATTCTGTAAATGACAGTTTCTTTTTAATTTCCTTTTTACGCGAATGGAATAAATAGAATAGAATAAATCACGGATGCAGACTAAAATATAAGAAAACTGAATTTACAAAAATTGGTATGTAAAATAAGAAAGACTGTAATAAATTGGACTTAGATTGAAATAGGCAAATTTAAGACATTTGCAAGCTTAGTTATAACATGTAATTATGACTAAAAAGAGAAAATAGAAGAAATGGCAGAAGTAGCTTATTTTTATACTTAGACCTTGGGTTAAGTTAATAAGCAGAATTATAACACACGGGTTATAATTAGAGACAATAATTAAGTAGAAAGGACAGGAAAGGCTTATTATAAGACTTAAATTAAGTTAATGAGCAAATAAAGTAGAAATAGCAGAAGAGACTTATTTTAATAAACTTAGATCTTGGATTAAGTTAATAAGTAAGGTATAGAAGATCTATATTGTAGGCCCAAAGGGGTAGTCCATTATAGAACATTTATTTAGAGTTCATTTCTGTTATCATGCAATGAAGTTGTCTTCTTTCATTAAGATGAAAAATATATAAGTTTCAGTCTCTTCCGTGGACATGGTTATGAACTCTTATATTTTGCTTCATATAATTTATTTCATAGGTTTGATTTAATTTTGGGTTCTTAATCATTGATGTTTTCGTTCTTTTGGATACGAGTAATTAGGTTTTATTGGCACTTCTACTGGGTAGCTATTATTTAGTGTTGGTAACCGATTTTTCCCTGTTGCCACTAAAATTATGCTACTCAATTCCTCTATTTTTGTTTTTATATCTTCCAAGATAAAGTTCATATATTGTTAACCTATACGTTCTCTTATCATGTTACCGACTGTTATTTTGTTAATTTTGTACCTAAATATTTAGATGTTGCTACTATTTGTTAATGGCTTTTGATGCGCCATGCTTTAATATTTTGCACTGAACAATTGTCATGAAAGATAATGGATATTAATTTGTATGTATTGTGATGATGTGCCTTCAAAATTGAGGAATGCAAGCAATGGTAGCTACATAACTTCATATACTATTTATTGTGAATGGTTTATCAATTTTTTGCGAATGAAGGTGTTTTCCTTGTGTTTGTAACTTTGAAACCTTAAATTTAGCATATCTTTGTCCGGCATATGTTGGGAAGAAATAGAATTTATATGCTATGGAAGACACTGGTTAGTAGAATATGGTTTAAATTGGTTTAGAGGAATTAAGCAATTAATGTATCCTTTGTTTTGAATCTTTTTATTGATGAGTGATTATTGTTCATTTAATCTTGAATTTAAGGTAGGTATACGAAAGGAATCAAACTTTTATAAATTTGAAGTTGCATAGGTGTTTAAGAAGTTCAAAACTTTAAATAGTTGTGAAAGGATAGTTGCATGAGAATTTAGTATTAAATGTGGTAATATTTGGTTTCACGGTCGGTTTTCATATTTATCAACTTCCAACGGTTTTCATAATTTTACTTGAATAGTTCATATTAATATGGGTTTGTTTTTTGAATTTATGTTATGGTGTATGAGAAATTACTTTATGACAATACTTATACGTGCACGTTCCTTAGTAATACTTCAATAAAGCAATATAAATTATAGAATTGTAAGGAGAACTCTTGAATTAGAATGACCTTGATAGGAAATTCAATCTACGGTTTCGATGATAACAACTATACAATGGAAATCGAATATACATATATATTTATATATACAGGTACTTGCTAGAACAACATCACTATAAGGACAAGAACGAGGCTCAAAGGACACTACAAGAGACTACAAGTCGATAGGTACAAAGAAGCAAAAGAAAAAGTGCACAAAAACTGATATGCATAATATCAAACGTCTGGGTGCACAAGCCAGACATCTGAATCAGTTCTCTAGAACAAACAGCCAGGCAAAACCAAACGTCTGGTAATAGCACTCAGACGTATGATCTTCTACTATATTCACAAATATATATAGTATGAGACGTCTGAAACATATCCCAGACATTTGATTTCAAACTCGAATTTCAGAAATGGACTTTAACTGCCACATTCGAATGGACATCTCTGCTTCCCTTCGCCGCAACTCTTCATCATCAGCAGAAGCAACTGAAGAACATTCGTTAATGGATGTAACTACTCAGGATACCTATCTACAACTATATATAGCATCAAGAATTAAGAGAAATGACTCACCTTACATACTTATGCTTTCTAATTCTATACTATATTCTTGATCTCTACACTCTAGCAATCTTTGCTTGTATTCACTCTTTCATACACTCAGTTCTTCATAGACAATATTCTTTAGAGATATATATTGGAAGAAATTGTACAAATTAGTCAACATCCGTGTTATATTCATATTTGACAAGAACAACTCACTGTAACTAAGCCTATTCCTCCGGGCGAAGCAAGGGTTTTTGATAGTCGAATTCCGAAGGGGAGCTTCGGGACTGGACGTAGGACGGGAGGTCCAAACCAATATAAAATCCTGGTGTGCTTATTCTATATTTACTTCGATTAATATTATTTTAGTTGCATCATATATTTTGTCACATATACTTGCATATACATTACACGATCCACCTCATAGACTTTCAATTGGTATCAGAGCAAGGTTTGATCAAAGTACAATAACACGTATTTGACTCACTTTAATATGGCAAGTATTTTTCATGAAGGACAATCCACAGCACGTCCCCTACAGTTTAATGGTTCTAATTATGCATATTGGTCAACACGTATGAGAATTTTATGGATGCTAATGGATTAGAAATTTGGTCAGCCACTCAAAATAAATATGAAGCACTTACTACTGCTATGAATACATGGAATGATACATAAAAAACCGCAGCTTCTAATAATGCCAAAGCTATGAATGTTTTATTTTGTTCATTAGATAAGAATGAATTTTCACGTGTCAGGTTATGTAACACTACATATGATATTTGGCATACCTTACAAGTTACACACGAAGGCACGAACAAAGTTAAACAAACTAAGATCTCAATTTTTCAAAATTAATTCTCTTCGTTTAAAATGAAACAAAATCAATCTATAGTGGACATGTACTCTAGATTCCAAACTATTCAACACAATTTAATGGCACTAGGAGTTAAATTCACAAATTTTGACTTAGTATCTAGAATACTCAATTCTTTAACTCCAGAGTGGGAAAGAAAAGTATTAGCTATCGAAGAAGCTAATGACCTCTCAACACTCTTAGTTGAAGAATTGATAGGAAATTTAATGTCCTATGAAGCTAATTTGCAGGCAAGAAAAGAACAAAATTCGGACAAGAAAAACATAGCATTCCCAGCAACAAATGAAGACTCCGACTTAAACGAAGAGGAAATCGTATTTATTGCCAAAAATTACAACAAATTCAAGAAGTTTAGGAAAATGACCAAATTTCAGAAAGGAGTAAAATCAAGCCCAACAAATCAAACGTCAATCAAATGCTATGAATGTGATCAATTTGGACATATGAAGAAAGATTGTCCCAAGCTCAACAATGATAAAAATAAGAACAAAATTTGAAAAATTCAAAAAGAAGATAGCTTTCAAAGTAACATGGGATGACTTAGATTCTTCATCATCATCAGATAGTGACAGCGATAGTGACGGAGAACAAGCTAATGTATGTTTTATGGCACAAACTGATGAGATACCCAAAATAAAAAATAAGGAGAAATGGATACTTGATAGTGGATGCTCCAAGCATATGATCGGAAATGCAAAAATGTTATCAAATATAACATATATCAATGGTGGAACAGTAACTTTTGGAGATAACTCAAAAGGATATGTCATTGGCATCAGAGAAGTCATCAACTCTGGTATTTATAACTCTCCTATTATTACAAATGTTTTGTTAGTAGAAAATTTAAAACACAACCTACTTAGTATTAGTCAATTATGCGATATAGGTTTTCAAACCAATTTTGAAAAAGATAGATGTAATATTTTCGATAATAACAAACAACTTATCTTTAAGGGTTTTAAAAACAAAAATATTTATGTCTTAAATATGAATATAAATCGAAATTCAAACTTATGTTTAACCGCCAAACATGACGATCCATGGTTATGGCATAAACGATTCTGTCATATTAATTTTAAATATATTAATAAGTTAGCAAAATATGAGCTAGTTCGAGGTTTACCTAAAATAAATTATAAAGTAGAAAATTTATGTGACGCTTGTCAAATCGGTAAATAAAAGAAAAGCTCTTTTAAATCTAAAAATAATATTTCTACAAAATAACCGTTAGAATTATTACATTTAGATTTATTTGGTCCAACTCAAGTTCGATCTATAAATCACAACAAATATGTTTTCGTAATAGTTGATGATTTTTCAAGATATACATGGACCTTATTTTTAAAACGTAAAATTAACACTTTTGGCATGTTTAAAATTTTTGCTAAAAAAAATTAAAACTCAAATGGATTTAAAAATTAAGAATATTCGAAGTGATCACGGCGGAGAATCCGAAAATGATCTTTTTACTAATTTTTGTAATAAAAGGGCATAAGTCATAATTTTTCTTTTCCTCACACACCACAACAAAATGGTGTAGTAGAAAGAAAAAATCGTATGTTACAAGAATGTGCACGAACACTATTAAATAGTAGTGGTTTACCAAAACATTTTTGGGCTGAAGCTATTGCGACGGCTTGTTATGTTTTGAATCGAGTGACCATACGACCTATGACTAAACATACTTGCTTTGAAATGTTTTTTGGAAGAAAACCTAAAGTATCATACTTTAAAACTTTCAGATCAAAATGTTTTATATTAAATATAAAATATAATTTAGGAAAATTCGACCCGAAGGCCGATGAAGGAACCTTTGTTGGATATTCGGATCATAGCAAGGCATATAGAATTTTTAATAAACGTACTAACATAATTGAAGAAAGTTTACATGTTTCATTTGATGAAAATTTCCTTAACAATTATACTAATGACGATGAAGAAATTATTCCTATAACAAATACAACAAACTCATTTAATAATGAGAAAAATGCACCAAATAATACTCTAGTGTCACCTCCTAGAATTCTAAAAGACCGTCCAAAGATAATATTATTGGGGATCTTAATTCCAGAGTAACTAGAAATCAACTTAACCAAATAAGTCATATTGCATTTGTGTCAAATTTTGAACCAAAGAATTATAAAGAAGCTTCAAATGATGATTTTTGGATAATAGCCATGCAAGAAGAATTAAATCAATTTGAACGTAATAATGTTTGGAATTAGTACCAAGACCAGAAAATCAATCAGTTATTGGAACAAAATGGGTATTTAAAAACAAAGCAGATGAAATCAGAAATATAGTTAGGAATAAAGCACGTTTAGTCGCTCAGGGTTATAATCAAGAAGGTATCGACTATGACGAAACATTTGCTCCAGTAGCAAGGCTCGAAGCCATACGTACATTACTTGCTTTTGCAAGTCGTCACAATTTTAAATTATTTCAAATGGACGTCAAAAGTGCTTTTTTAAATGGTTTTATTAAAGAAAACGTATATGTTGAACAACCCCCATTATTTGTTCACGAAAAATATCTTGATCATGTTTTTAAATTACACAAAGCTCTATATGGTTTAAAGCAAGCCCCCGTGCCTGGTACGAACATCTTAAAAATCATTTAATTCTTCTGGGTTTAAAATAGGTAAAATAGATATGACTTTATTTATTAAACGAGAAAATAACGACATCTTAGTCATACAAATTTACGTAGACGATATTATTTTTGGTTCAACTAACGAAAATCTTTGTTCTCAATTTTCAAATATTATGAAAAGTGAATTTGAAATGTCTCACATGGGTGAATTAAATTTCTTTTTAGGATTACAAATAAAACAACTTGAAAATGGTATTTTTATACATCAAGAAAAATATTATAGATTTATTACGTCGCTTTGGGATGGATAAAACTTCAAGCAAACCAACACCAAAGGGTACTAGTGTTCACTTAGAAAAAGATGATAATGGAAAAGATTTTGATGAAAAATTATATCATAGTATGATTGGCTCCTTACTATATTTGACGGCTAGTCGACCCGACATTATGATGAGCGTATGTCTTTGTGCCCGATTTCAAGCAAAAGCAAAAGAGTCTCACCAAAGAGCTGTTAAACGTATCTTACGATATCTATCTAGTACTAGAGATTACGGTTTGTTTTACCCTAAAGGATCTCATTTGAACTTGTTTCATATAGCGACGTGGATTTCAGTGGATGTAAAACAGATCGTAAGAGTACTAGCAGAACGTGTCATTTTATTGGACAATCGTTGGTTGCATGGTTTAGCAAAAACAAAACTGTGTCTCTTTATCCACTTATGAAGCCGAATACATGTCAGCGGCCTTAGCATGTGCACAAGTGATATACATGCAACAAACGCTTAAGGATTTCGAAAAAGTTATCGATAAATCACCAATATATTGTGATAATACAAGTGCAATAAATTTATCAAAAAACCCTGTAAATCACTCACGTACTAAACACATAGATATACGACATCACTTTTTACGCGAAAATGTAGAAAAAGGAATTATTACATTAGAATACGTAAATACTGAGAATCAAATAGCAGATATTTTTACAAAACCACTAAATAAACAAACGTTTGTTAAACTAATGACGCAATTTAGGAATATGTTCTCTTAATGATATTATCAGCTAATTCTAAGTTTCATTTATTTATTTTTGGTTAAAAATGTTTTAATCCACAAACAATATCTTGTAACACTAACCAACTATTTTTTAGAATGTTTGTTTTAACTATTTATAACTTTTTACAACATGAATAAATAGCTCCTATTTTTACAAATAAAATACAGATTTTATATTGGTTCCTTTTAAAATAAACAAAAGCAAAACAAAAACATGTCTTTCGACAACTCTCACCTCTCCTTTTCAACACCAACCTCGGATAGTTCAGCGGATTCCCCCCATCGACTTCCTACTCCTACACCAGGTCGAGAACCGACCTATAAGTGGTCCTCCTACCACACGGGATTCACTCCCGACAAAAAACGATCCAAACGATCACTATTTGGATCTCCTAACACCAAGGAGAAGATCAATGATATACATCATTATCAAAAGCAATAAATGGAGTTACAACGAGAACTATAGTTCGAATAAAAAGTCACGGCAAGACGACTAAGTTTTTTAGAGCAAGTAGCGATCAAATTTTGCAATTCACGAAAGAAGGATGTACATAAACCACTTCTGATTCCTTGCAATCCTATGGATCCTTCGGCCTCTTAACACCTTGGGATCTTTCACCTAGGCAATTCTCTGGTTCCACAAGAACCAACGAACGTGGAAATATTTGGTCTCCACTCAAGCCGTGGAAGGATAGCAAATCTGAAGATCGCAATGCTCCATCTTCATCTAAATAAATTTGCTTATTCTCATTATATTTTTATCTAATTATATTTGTATTCTTTTTCACAAATAATAATATTATGTTTCACCAAAATCAATCTCTAAAAAAATACGCAACACCCTTCGAAATAAGGCTATTTTAAGACATATTGAATATTTCAGACGTCTGAACAATGCCATCAGACGTCTGACACATTTGTATCACACAATTTTACAACTCTGTGCATGTATCAGACATCTGATATAACCCTCCAGACGTCTGAAAATAGTGTCTTCCTCATAAAATACACAACAATTTATTTCAGACGTCTAAAAATTGTTCCCAAACGTTTGAACAAAGTTTCTGCCTTCTAAAAATACCAACAAGGAAAATTTCAGACGTTTGATTCTACATCTAGACGTCTGATAAAACTCTCTGACTTTGAAATTTTACAACTCTATCTATTTCAGACGTCTACCACCAATAACCAAACGTCTGAACATATTTACTATCTTCATATTAGGTTAAATCAGACGTCTGATTTACTTTCCAGACGTTTGAAATTCAATCGACACTATTAAGTAACCTTATAACGTCTATTTTTCCCACTTTTTTCCATTTCATTTCGTTTCTACTGCAAATTCAATACCTAAATTCTCCAAACCGCTTTCTCCTTCAAACACGCTCGATTCTCATGGCACCAAAAATGAAAAACCCTAAAATCTCTAAAAGAAAGCAAGACCAAGCTACTTCATCCAACCCGCAAGTATGTTCTGATGATCAAATTGAGAGTTGGATGAATCGCATACCACATTCAATCAAAAGATATGAAGACATTCAAAAGAAGAAGCTACATACAGGTCCTTTCTACAATTTGCTCAAATTTCCTATGTACGATTTGGATGAGATATGCGAAAATGCGACGCTACATTAGTTGATTTCCTTCAACTCGAATAATATCCAAATTGGCCAACTTGCGATATTCCTTTTCTATGCAAATTTAGATAGCACTGCCGTTTGGAATACCGAAAATGAGGATAATTGGCTATGGTCAAGTGTTTACAGCAACACTATTAGACTTACACCGGGGATTATAGGCCAAACTTTGGATTGTTCCGACTCTGGAGAAGACTTGTATAACATCCCAGATATGTGCCTTAAACCTAGAGATAATATTACCCATCAGATTTGGGAAGATGAAATGCCGAGATTTGCTTCGAAATAATTACGACCTAAGGCGAGACTACTCACTAGAATGATCATCAACACTATCATTCCTCGCCTTGGTAGCCATGAGCAGATCACAGAGTTAGAGCACAAGGCTCTATACGCTATCTTCAGTGGTACGAGGGATAATTGGGCAAAATTCATATTTGACGAGCTCAAACATTATTGGACTCGCTCACGCCCATCTATCATCACCCTACCTACATCATGCGACTTCTATGAGCTCACAACATCCCTTCATATTTATCAACTTTTGAAGAAATTTCTCCCAAGTACGCGTCCACAAAGTTCTTCTCTCTTATGCACTTACCAGAAAATCCTCTGGATTTTATGTCATTTGTAGAATGGACGCAACGTCGTCAACAAGATAGCCAAGCTATCCCTCCACCCCAACAACAACCTGAACAATCACAAGAGGAAGAGCAACATCGCGAGCATACTCCTCCTCCTCCTGCACCTTTTGATTATTCATGTCAAGACGACATTTTGGAGACCCGCACTGAGACGAATCCAAATGAGAGTATTCGCGACTTGACTCTCCAAAATCAATTAATTCTATCAAGGAATCAAAAAATTTTAGCTAAGCGTATCGATAGCTTTGAAACAACATTTGCTTCACGCCTAGCCACAGTTGAAGCATCGCTTTCAATTACACTATCAGTTCTAAAAGAGGTTCTTCAACAAGTTCATAGTCCTACACCACCTTCGGAAGATTTGCCAACTCCAACACCTTCTCCTCCTCCTTCAAAACACTCTTAACTTTTTGAAGAGGAAAAAGAACCTCTCCAACAAACTCCGACATCTCCAAAAAAAACAAGCTAGCTCTTCCAAGAATGAAGATGAAGGAGATGATCAAGTTAAAGCTTCCCCAAAAGATCCTTAGTTTTTAGGATTCCATCTTTTGTATTATAATAATAAAAAATCTATGCATGTAATCAATCAATTTGTTTAATGAAAAGTGCTTTTTTGTTTGTTATTTCTGTTTATATTGATATAACCTTCCTACAGTTGGAACATATTTCATATTACGAACATGTTCTCTAAGTTAAAAAGATATTAACACTTTTTTATAATGCCAAAGGGGGAGAAATAGTGGAAAGCACATATTCAGGAGGAGATTTATAAAAATATATCTAAGTACATTGAATAGTTGTCATCATCAAAAAGGGGGAGAATGTTAAGAAATTCAATCTACGGTTTCGATGATAACAACTATACAATGGAAATCGAATATACATATATATTTATATATACAGGTACTTGCTAGAATAACATCAGTATAAGGACAAGAATGAGGCTCAAAGGACACTACAAGAGACTACAAGTCGATAAGTACAAAGAAGCAAATGAAAAAGTGCACAAAAACTGATATGCACAATATCAGACGTTTGTGTGCACAAGCTAGACATCTGAATCAGTTCTCTGGAACAATAGTCAGGCAAAACCAGACGTTTGGTAATAGCACTCAGATGTCTGATCTTCTACTATATTCAAAAATATATATAGTATCAGACGTCTGAAACATATCCTAGACGTATGATTTCAAACTCGAATTTCAGAAATGGACTTCAACGGTCACATTCGAATGGACATCTCCGCTTCCCTTTGCCGCAACTCTTCATCATCAACAGAAGAAACTGAAGAACATTCATTAATGGACGTAACTACTCAAGATACCTATCTACAACTATATATAGCATCAAGAATCAAGAGAAATAACTTACCTTACATACTTACGCTTTCTAATTCTATACTATATTCTTAATCTCTGCACTCTAGCAATCTTTACTTGTATTCACTCTTCAATATACTCAGTTCTTCATAGACAATATCCTTTAGAGATATATATTGGAATAAATTGTAAAAATTAGTCAAAATCCATGTTATAAGAGAACACATATTTGACAAGAATAACTCACTGTAACCAAGCCTATTCCTCCGGGCGAAGCGAGGGTTTTTGATAGTCGAATTCCAAAGGGGAGCTTCGGGACTGGACGTAGGACGGGAGGTCCGAACCAGTATAAAATCCCGGTGCGCTTATTCTATATTTACTTAGATTAATATTATTTTAGCTGCATCATATATTTTGTCACATATACTTGCATATACATTACACGATCCACCTCGTAGACTTTCAGACCTTTTAGTTGAGAACCCTTAAGGTAGGGGTGGCAATTAGACCTTACCTGATGAACCTGACCCGGCGGGTTTTGGTTCTAGGTGGGTTGAGTTTTGTCGGGTCAAATTATACATTTCAAAACCCTAGACCTGATCCGAGCTTCGGTTCAGGTCCGGTTGGATAATAACACTAAAAATGTGTAAATTTCAATGTTTTTTGTTTTAGTTTTTGAGGTCTATGTGTATCGGTTTGATCGGATCTTAATTGTAGTTTTCATCATTCAGACTCGATCTGAGTTCCATCATGTTTTGTACGGTTTTAGGTTTTTCGGATCGGTTTGGTTTTGCGGTTCTCGATTCTAATTGTCGGTTCTATGCCTTAGAGTTGTGGTTATATGGCTCTATAAATGGACGACAGATAATAGGTAGACGTATAATTTTACTATTTAGGATTTTAGCTGGTGGGAAATCAGTGGATGATAGCCGGTTGATCCAGCAATTTTGTTTTAGTTATATGTATTTATACGGAACTATTGTTTACATCGGATAAGGAGATAAATCCTTATTCTCTTGTTCCGCCAATAAAAATATGATATGTTGTGGTTTATGTTGCAAAATAAACCATTGTTTCCCAAAGTTTTAAATAGAGCGTTTCTGTAAAATAAATTATGACGTGTTATATTTTTATTATATGTGACCATGGGATTAAGTACTTTGAGACCAAAGGATTTGTGCTACTAAATTCTTCAGAGGCAACCATAATTTTTAGAAATGACTTGTTAAATTATATATTTACAATGGTGAGGATTATGCTATTGTCCAAAGTATTACATTACAATATTTCAATTTCCTTATATTCGTCTTATCTATTTTAAAAAGTTGGATGATGTTGAATAAAATATATATAATTACTATAAGAGGGAATTAGGGTGTAACAACCCACATATTTCATGATTATATATTTCAATGTTTTATTTAAATATAGCATTATTAATCAAATAAAAGTCCGAAATGTTACTTTTTGTAAACAGTCGAACTGGGACTCAAGACCACTTCCATTGAGTCCAAAATGACGTTTAAAACTTTTTTGAGTATAAACATCGATATGTTTGGAGTTGAGTAGAATTTTGATATTTTCATTTAGGGCTTTGGGTTTGGGTTTCAGCCCACTTAGAGAACCCAACTCCTCTACATAACAACTCCCACTCCACTCTTCTAATCTTCATTCAATTCATTTCTAATTTCCTAACACTCTCAATCCCTAGAAAGAATGGTGGGAAGAGGAAATTAAAATTCCTAAGCCCTAGTTTCTCTTAGGAATTCATATTCAAGTTATAAATCAAGGAGAAGCTTAGGTAAGCATCCTCTTCATCTTCTCTATCTCAATCTCTCTCCAGTTTCAGAAATTTTCTATAACCTAACTTTGGAAATATTTGCTTATGATCTTAAATTGGAGCTTCTAGAGTTGAAGTTGAAGAGTAGTTGATCTTTCCTTTGTTTTAGAGCTTCTCATTCGTTGTTTTGGGTTTAAAGGTGAGTTTTTGAAAGTACATCTTCGTCTATAACTTCCATTGTTGTTAGGTATGAATTCCTAACATTTATTCATGTTCATTTGCTTTTGATTTGAATTTATTTGGTGAATTTTCCAATTTTTGGTTTTGAAGTCCAATTTTATGAAAATCCTACTATGGATGCTTGGACATGATATTTTGGGTGTATCGAAGAGCCTATAAGGCTGGGTTGTCGCTTGGCATAAATCCCTAGTCTTCGTTGCTCGTCCGATCACTCCCGAATCGTTTTGGCCATCATGGCTTAGGCAAAATGTTGCCCAGACCAGGTGACCAGACGTCTGGTTATCAAGTCCAGACGTCTGGTTTGGTTCCTGGAGAAAAAAATATAAGAACGCAGAAAAAAAGGCAGAAACTGGAACCAGACGTCTGGTCCAAACCAACCAGACATCTGGGAAGTCTATCAGACATCTGGGAAAGTCTACCAAACGTCTGGAAGGTTTCTGAAAATTTCCAAAACCTAAATCCAGACGTCTGGATTTTAAACCAGACATCTGGAACTGCCAATTTTGCCTATTTTGGGCTGTTTTTTATTGGATTTCCAATTTTAATCGATTTTTTTCAATCCGGTTAGTTGTTATCACTTATTATTGACTTTGATGACTTCTTTCTTTGGATTTTTGGGAATATCCATTTGATGGATTTGATATCGAGTTGTATGGTTTTGATTCACATCGTTGAATGTGAATTTTTTGTTGATCGATTGTTTCTACAATTGTTTTCTGTGATTTGTCACTTTTAGAAATACAAAGGTTTCTGTACTAGTAGTAAATATTCAAACGCTTTCACAAAGATGATTGCAATACCATTTTTAATACAAAACTCGTTTTTAAATCCATTTTCCCACCTATTAGTATATACAAACCTTTACCTCCGTCATACGAGAAATCCAATTAAACGACTTAGCAAAACAAGTGGTATGAAACGCTTGCGTTTACTTCATCGGTTAATTCTTAGACTTGTTCGATTGAAATCTTATGACAATTTTCGAGTGGAAATCTACAATCTGTTCGTAAATATTTAAGTTAAGCTAGTGGTTATGGGACATGAAGCTAAACTCATTTATTTACTAGCTTAGTGTAATTTACACTTCTCATTGATCAATGGTGATCATTTTATGGTTTAGACTAGTGATATGTGATGTCTCTTTGTCCACGTGGGGGACTGTACCCAGTTTTGTGGAGCGTCGTCTCATTTTTATAGGCTAGCGACCTATGGGTTTTATGGAGTTCGGTTCATCGGGCGTAACGCTGTACTACGTCGTTGTTTCGGATTATTTGAGTTTCAGGTTCATCGAGCGTAACGCTGTACTATGTCGTTGTTTCGGATTATTTGAGTTTCAGGTTCATCGGGCGTAACGCTGTACTACGTCGATGTTCCGGATTATTTAAGTTCCAGGTTCATCGGGCGTAACGCTGTACTACGTCATTGTTCCGGATTATTTGAGTTTCAGGTTCCTTGGGCGTTTCGCTGTACTACGGCATGGCACCGGCTCTATGGTTAGCGACCATGGGATTGCGACCCGTTTGTGATACACGTGTTGGTGAGTTTTCATGCTCCCGTTTGTGATAGGCCTTCCCCTTTTTGTGATTTCTGAATTTCTAGTTGATGATTTCTAGAATTTGTGTTTTGCTGATTTTTATGCGATTGGCATTGATATGTTTTGTCAATATTTGTGTTTTGGTGAATAATTTAAAGAATATGACATTCTTTTTAGTGTTTGAGAATATTTGAGATATTGTATGATCATTGTTGTTATCTGATGTATACTTGTCACAGTATGGCATTATTGTTATAATACGTTTTTGTGATATCTCTTATCCTATCTAATTTTATCTGATATTTATAGCTAGACTAATCTGTTTATTATTTTCTTCTTAAATAATACTCAGGTCAGACCGAGGTATTTCAGGTGCTTCTGCTTGACTTCTTATCAGGGTTCGTCACCTGACTTTTGGTTAACTACTTTAGCTTAGTAGTTTTTGTTATTATACATTTGAGATAGAGACTCCTTGATGTATACATATTCTTTTGTCTAGCACTTGTACCTATTCTTTTGTGATGTAGTGGATCTTGTATGACCATTATTTTGATGTACACCTTTATGTGTTATATTCATATATGTTTCCGCCTTTGTGATATGAATATTTATGACTAATTTGTGTTATGCTTATTTCTATATTTGTTTTCGAAGCCCACATAGCCGCTGTGTAGTAGCTTTAAGTCTGTATTTGATATGTCGGATTTCCTCTTGAAAAAAATGCCAGTCATATTATCTGACATATCGGTACTCGCACAAAGCAATTGCACAGATGGTCGCTCCTCAATAGACTTATTCTTCGTGCTAGTCGACGGCATTACCCCGTAGTGTCATTGGCTAGTGTGAGTATAGAGGTGGGGCGTCACAGCTTGGTATTAGAGCCGAACTTCGAAACAATGTAGAATAATCTAGCAAGGATCATTGTCCTAAGTCTTTCTTAGGAATCGTGCCTTAGGATTTAATTCGAGTCTTTGGACCCATTCTATCCTATTTTCTTTTATGATGCCTTGTTTATCAATCAAGTTTGTTTGATATTCATTCTGAGAATAATCTTTTTCCTCTTCTTTCTTTCTTTTCTTAAAGAAGAGAAATGGTTAGAACAGGCCGTCCCAGCGCCGGTCAATCCAATGCTACTCCTCAGGATGGAGTATTTATGTCTGCCTAGTAGCTCTTAGATCTTGTGAAGAATGCTCAAGCTGTCGGACCCATTCCAAAGCCGACTCATCCTAAATCAGGATTTGCACGCTTGTGCAGAGATTATACCGATTTGGGTGGAAGGCCATTCAAGGGTTCCAAAAATGTTATAGAAATCCAAGCTTGGCTTAGAACATGCGACCGCATTTTTTCCCGCATGAATCTTATTGATCTGCATCGAGTCCAAGTGGCTTCTAGCATGCTCCAAGAGAGCATTAGATTGGTATGAGCTTTTGGTTTCTGAGATTATCGAAGCGGATCTTACTTGGGAGCAATTCTGGGAGATTCGAATTGAAATTTGTGCTGGTGGCTGAAAAAGTAACTTTAGCCCGACGCTTTATTGACCTTGTTCAAGGTGAATCTTCTGTGGTAGATTATGTCGCATCTTTTGAATCTCTCTCTAAATATGGGGTTGAGTATATTAATACCTCATTGAAGAAAATTCAGAGGTTTGTCTATGGGTTGAATAAGAACCTCAAAAAGCCATTACTTCTGAAACTAGAGGTTTCTTTCGATCAGCTTGTTGATATCGCTCTTCGACTCGAAGAGGCCGATAAATAAAGTGTTGTTGAAGTTGTGGGTGCCAAACAGAAATTCAACAACAACAAGAAGAGGCCTATTAAGTTCAAAGGCCCCAATCTCAACAAGAAAGGGAAGCAAGAAACTTCGGTAGCAAAAAATTCTACCTCTAATCATGGACAGTGCTACAATTGTGGTTCTACGGACCACTATGCTAATGAGTGTCCGAAACCCTTTTTTTTCGTTATTGCAAAAGTTCGGGCCATCTTATATCTACATGTCCCATACTCCAAAGTAGGAGAGAGGGAGAGTTGAATGTTGTGCAAGCCCCTAGTAACACTTCTCTTGGCCAAGGTATTTCTCATTCTATCCTTGATAGTATTATTTTGTTTCGTGATTATCCTATTCGAATTCTTTTGATACGGGTGCATCTCATTCTTTTTTATCAAAAGAACTTGTTGATACTTTTTATTTAATATTATGGGTTTGATGACTTCACTGAGAATTGCGAATCCGGTTGGTGGATCCGCAACACTCATTTTACTTTGTAAAGATGTCGTGATTATTTTATGTAATTGTGCTTTCCGATCTGATTTGCATGTTATGTGCTACTTAGGCTTCGGAATTGATTTTGGGAAATGATTGGCTTAATCATTATGAAGCCCATATCCTATGTCCCGTGAGGACTATCCATCTTCGACATTCTCAATCTGTTAAGTAGGTTTTTAATTTTTCCCAATGATTTTGATTCCAATTCGGTGGCATCATTTTATTCTTTAAACCCACATGATGAGAAAAATGTTATTTCTCTCATTCAAGTAGTTTGTGAATTTTCCGGTATTTTTGAGCTTGTCTTAGGATTGCTACCTAAGCGATCTATTGCGTGGTGCTAAGGTCTTTTTAGCTTGACCTTGCCACCGGTTTTCATCAGCTACGAGTAGCGGAGGGTAGCATTCCACTTACCGCATTCCGCACTCGTTATAATTCTTATGAGTAACTCGTGATGTCATTCGGTTTGTCCAGCTTATTTCATCCATCTTATGAATCGAGTATTCTACGAATAACTCGATGAGACCATCCTTGTATTTATTGACTATGGATGAAAACAACAATTTAAAATTTGCAAATCTTTTTAATAAGATATTTATAAGTATAATTAGATTTTGTTCTTAAAACGAGCAAAGAATATTCGTAAAATTTAAAGAGACATGTTTATCATATAGAAGATGATTTTGTGTTGTATTGCCCATTGAGTGCTTTAAGAATTCTGGTCGATGCGCTTGATCAATGTTACCGATAGGAATCTCCTAAATGCTATGATGAGACAGTCAGACACAATAAATTGACTTGTAAGAAGTAATTTTTTCTAAAAAGATGATAACATAAAGTTCATTATAATTTTGAATGTCTTAGCTTTTCGGGAAAGAGGATCATTTAAAAGAACTCCTTTCCGATACTCCTGTTCTTGTGATTCCCGAAGGGAATCAAGACTTTATTGTTTATACCGATACTAGTCGTATTGGTTTGAATGTTATTCTCATGCAAAAGGGAACGTGTTATCACATATGCTTCTTGACAATTAAAGCTTGCCAAGACTAGGTATGCCACTCATGATCTAGAGCTCGCAGCCATTGTTTTCGCTCTTAGAATTTGGCGTCATTATCTTTTGGGAGAGAAATTTGTTCTCTACACCGATCATAAATCTTTAAAGTAATTATTTTCTCAAAAGGAACTTAATTTGCGTCAACAACGTTGGCTCGAGTTCCTTGCATCTTATGATCTCGATGTTCTCTATACTCCCGGAAAGGGGAAATCGTGTTGCCGATGCCCTTAGTCGTAAGCAACAAGCGATTGTTTCCATGATGATATCCGAATGGAATGATCTTGAGACTTTATCCACTTGTGGGATTCGAGATCGTGACTCCAATTCATATTCATCTCTTGTTTTATGTAGCCTTGAGGCTCATCCTTCTCTTTTAGCACCGCTTATTGTCCTCAATCCGATGGAAAAATAGAGCGTGTGAATCAAACTCTTGAAGATCTCGTTTGTGCATGTGTTCTTGATTTTGGTGGAAGTTGGGAAGATCATATTTCTCTTGTTGAGATTTCCTATAATAATAGCTTCCAATCTAGTATTAGTATGGAACCTTTCGAGGCACTCTACGGAAGGACGTGCCGATCTCCTTCATGTTGGCTTGAAGTCGGTGAGAAGTTGGTTTTAGGTCCAGATTTTATTCTTGTTTCACCTATGAAGGGTGTTGTGCGTTTCAGTCGATCGGGAAAGTTAACACCTCGATATATTAGCCCATTTCCCATCACCGAACGCATTGGTTCCGTGGCTTATCGCCTTTTATTACCGGCTCAATTTTCTGCTATTCATGACGTGTTCCACGTTTCTCAACTACAGAAATGCCTTAGGGATTCCGATTCTATTCTTGAGCCCGGTGTTATTGAAGAAATTGAAGTTTCACCTAATTTGACTTATGAGCAACATCCTATTCGTATCTTTACTTTGGAGGTTAAATGCCTTCGAAATAAAGATGTTCCGCTTGTGAAAGTTCAATGGTCCTCAAATCCTAAGGATTGCTCTTGGGAATCTAGAGAATTCATCGAGCAAACACATCCGGACTTACTCTCTCGTGCTCCTTAAGGTGAACTTCTCATTTCAAATTTTCTTCTTTCGTGTTGTTATGCCTTCGTATGGTTGTTACTTTTTATTTTCTTCTTGAGTATTGCGAGGATGCAATTTCCTTAAGGAGGGGAGTCTGTAGCAACCCGCATATTTCACGATTATATATTTAAATGTTTTATTTAAATATAGCATCGTTAATCAGATTAAAGTCCGAAATGTTACTTTTTGTAAATAGTCAAATTGGGACTCGAGACCACTTCCATTGAGTCCAAAATGGCGTTTACAACTTTTTTGAGTATAAACATCGATATGTTTGGAGTTGAGTAGAATTTTGACATTTTCATTTGGGGCTTTGGGTTTGGATTTTAGCCCACTTAGAGAACCCAACTCATCTACATAACAACTCCAACTCCACCCCTCTACTCTTCATTCATTTCATTTTCAATTTCCTAACACTCTCAAGCCCTAGAAAGAATGGTGGAAGGAGGAAATTAAAATTCCTAAGCCCTAGTTTCTCTTAGGAATTTAAATTCAAGTTATAAATCAAGGAGAAGCTTAGGTAAGCATCCTCTTCATCTTCTCCATCTCAATCTCTCTCCAATTTCCGAAATTTCCTATAACCTAACTTAGGAAATATTTGCTTATGATCTTAGATTGGAGCTTCTAGAGTTGAAGTTGAAGAGTAGTTGATCTTTCCTTTGTTTTAGAGCTTCTCATTCGTTGTTTTGGGTTTAAAGGTGAGTTTTTGAAATTACATCTTCGTCTATAACTTCCATTGTTGTTAGGTATGAATTCCTAACATTTATTCATGTTCATTTGCTTTTGATTTGAATTTATTTAGTGAATTTTTCAATTTTCGGTTTTGAAGTCCAATTTTATGAAAATCCTACTATGGATGCTTGGACATGATATTTGGGGTGTATCGAAGAGCCTATAAGGCTGGGTTGTCGCTTAGCATAAATCCCTAGTCTTCATTACTCATCCGATCGCTCCCGAATCATTTTGGCCATCATGGCCTAGGCAAACTATTGCCCAGACCAAGTGACCAGACGTCTGGTTATCAAGTCCAAACGTCTGGTTATGGTTCATGGGGGAAAAAATATAAGAACGCAGAAAAAAAGGCAGAAAATGGAACCAGACGTCTGGTCCAAACCAACCAGACGTCTGGGAAGTCTATCAGACATTTGGGAAAGTCTACCAGACGTTTGGAAGGTTTTTGAAAATTTCCAAAAACTAAATCCAGACGTTTGGATTCTAAACACGACGTCTGGAACTGCCAATTTTGCCTATTTTGGGCTGTTTTTGATTGGATTTCCAATTTTAAACGATTTTTGTCAATCCGGTTAGTTGTTATCACTTATTATCGACTTTGATGACTTCTTTCTTTGGATTTTTGGGAATATCCATTTGATGGATTTGATATCGATTTTTATGGTTTTGATTCACGTCGTCGAATGTGAATTTTTGGTTGATCGATTGTTTCTACAATCGTTTTCTGTGATTTGTCACTTTAAAAATACAAAGGTTTCTATACTAGTAGTAAATATTAAAAGGCTTTCACAAAGATGATTTCAATACCATTTTAAATACAAAACTTGTTTTTAAATCCGTTTTCCAATCTATTAGTATATACAAACCTTTACCTCTTTCGTACGAGAAATCCAATTAAACGACTTAGCAAAGCAAGTGGTATGAAACGCTTGCATTTACTTCGTCGGTTAATTCTTAGACTTGTTCGATTGAAATCTTGTGATAATTTTCGAGTGGAAATCTACAATCTGTTCGTAAATATTTAAGTTAAGCTAGTGGTTATGGGACATAAAGCTAAACTCATTTATTTACTAGCTGTGACGACCCGGCATTTTTGGATATTTGAAATTGGAATATTTAATTGATTTTAAATATTTAAAAGTTAATTTTTAACTTGAATTTCAAATATCACTATTTATTGGGTAATTTAATTATTAAATTAAATAATTTGAAGTTGGGTAAAATGTTGAATCGAGAGTTTTAAGCTTGTTAAAAATAATTTGAAGGCTTGGAAAATTTACATTGACAATACTGAAGATGATAGAACTTTTAAAATTGAATTTAAAAGTATTTTGTTTAGTTTTGAAAATATATTGTTTAAATTGAATTTAAAAATAGCCTTCCGAGGCACAGTCTCGGAATTTGACGAAACTAGTTCTATTGGATCCGTAATATTGTATTATTATCGGATTTCAAATTTTGTAGTTATTGGAGTTGCTGTGTGGGCGTACGACATATAAACGCGCTGAAATTTATATTGAATTCAATATTATAACTGGGTCCGAAAAGCTATCTTCTCCATACGATCAAATTAGGACTTGAAACCTTTTCCATTGCGTTCGAAATAGGGGTATAACATTATAAACCCTAGCGGCATGCCTCGATACGATGTCTAGATTTTTAAGTTCCATTTATCGAGACAATTTGACACTATAACAAAATGGGCTTTTCTCAGCAATAATTGTCAGCGTTTCTTCCATAAGTGCTGACAATAGTGCTTTGAAAAAGAAAAATGAAAACCCGAACGCTGTGTGAAATAGCCCACTTGATTTTGAGGTTTATTTCATTACGCGGCTACTTTGCCCCTTTCTTTCTTCCTTATCTTCACGCAAAGTAAGAAATCCGCGAAATCCAAATCCTCCTCGATTTCATCCGCAATCCAAAATCCTAAATCCTACCTAAATTTAAACCTAATTAAAATCTGAAGTATACATCAAATGTTCATGAAATCTATAATGAATTTTGTTTGTCCCCTAGTTTCACCTGCAGTGTCCAATTCACTCGAGCCCTAACTCCTTGAACCCGTCCTTGGAAAACAAAAGGACACGACTCTAGTTTTGTGTTCACTCAATAACTAAGAGCATCAATCACTGAAGAATTCCTGATCGATTGTCTTTGAAAACCCTATTTGAGGTAATTTGTTTAACCTTTAGATGTAACATTTGAAATTGCTATTTTTTGTTATTATTATGTAAGTCACCGTGTTTTAATTGCAATCAATATATTTATGATATCTACCATGATAAGTGATTTATTTTAGGAAATTGAGATATCTACTAAGGTAAATTGAGATGTCCACTAAGATATGTGATTTAATTTACATAATTATTTCTACTAATTGTTACATAATGATCTGCCCGTGGAATGCACCTATGCATGTTAAATGGCTGTGGAAAGAAGAAAAAGAAAATCCTAGAGTATTGACATACTAGAGCAAAAAAAATTTGTTAATGTCATCACTCCATTTTTTATCCATTCAGATAAAACAACCATTGTTTTCCGATTTCATTTTTTACTACAACACTTTGATTAACAAACTTGTTAGAGAATCATCAAATTTGCATTTCTTTTTTACGGTAGGCATGCTTCAATCCTTCTTTGGATGATTGTACCTGCTATCGAGTTAACCATATATATGTTTGTTTTAATTTGGGAGTATGTTTAAATATCAGTTAGAATTTTGTTTGTGCATATTTAATAAGTTGGATAGGTGATGTGTCTGTTTAAATTACAATGAATATTACACCAAGCGAAATGATTTAAAATACGGGTTGAAACATGGAAATAGGACAAGCTATTACCCTTCCCATTTTGCTTAGAAAAATAAGACAGTTTATAATTTTGCATGGACTGAATGATTTTTCTCAATTTCAAGTTACTTCAGCTTTGAACCGGACCTTAAGAATTGAATTGTAATCAGAGAAATTCGATTTGAAACAATCGTAAGGTTTTAAGATTTTAATAACAACGACGGTGAGGGATTAATTAGTTAATAAAGGCACACTCATTTGTTATTCTCTATTCGTAATAAGACCAAAGACATACATTGATATAATAAGCATAAAATAAATTTTCAATGATGTTATTCTTGTGTGCATATGTACATATTTCTGATGACCAGTAAGAGTATGTGAATGCAATTTATCAGACTTGGACCACTAATTGTCATGCGGTTAAATAGTTAAACTAAAGTAAGGAAATTCTGTTTTTTCCTCTTTTATTGGCAGTTTGTTTTAGTTGAATAAACTGTACCATACCTGTATCAATATGGTGTTTATGAACTTATAGATTTTGCTACATACTTATTCTATGCAGAAAAAGCGAGGATGTGCAACCACAACAAAAAGGAGCTAATAGACATAGTGACTAATCTTCAGAAATATATGCTAACAATAACATGCCTACCATGTTTTGAATGATAAACTGAAAGAGTGCACAGGTTCAAGCAACAGAATAAAGAGCATGTATCTGGTAGACCACTGGGATCAAGGTTTAGCAAAATAAGTGGAAAACTTGACGTTATTGGTGCTATTTTGGATTACTAAAAGTTTCACCTTGGTGAGAAATTTACAAGAGTACACAATGCAGTTTACCATATCTTTGGACAGTGATAAAGACAATAAAATAGTCTATCTTACCAATTGCAGCCTAAACTTTCAAAAAAGGTAATTTACATGTTTATGGGCTTTCCAAGCTCACTTATGGAACATTACGCGTAATTTTGCATCCTTGTTCTTCTGCAGGGAGTTCACCAAAGCAATCATAATGTGAGATAAAAACTGAGGAGTGATAATACATGATCCGAGAAGCAAAGATGTTCCAGTACTACTTGGTAAGTTATCTTTCTCAAATGAGTTTACTGTAAGCTCAAATCACCCTTTTCTTGTACTAGCAGAAGAAAAGAAAGTTCGAATAATACAAAAATTTAAGTACTGGTTAATCATCGTTTCAAGTGATTAGCTATCAATGTATCACGTGCTTCCTTTCCAATAAATTTTTGTTACTGTTGCTTGTTTGTGAACATGGAAACAATTTAATATAAAATAACTTTTTGTTATTGCGATTCTTATTCACATTGTAAGTATATATGGGGCTACACTCCGGTTACTTGCATACACACATACACATATATAGGAGCGTTCAATGATAACTCAATCAATGGAGCACCCCAATTTTCCCGTGATTTCCACCCCAAGTTCCTATTTAAATAATGAAGTTAGTGGAAAGAGAAAGAAAGAAGCATTGTTTAAATATGTGTTTTTTTTCGTGTGTGTATGGCTGGTTGATAAAGGTTTGATAAAAAAAGTACTTCAATCTGAAAGATATTAAGCTTCCTTTCCAATAATTTTTAGTTACTGCTACTTTTTTATGTTTCGGGGAAATAATTTATCTGAAGTAGCTTTTTCCCCCTCCTTTTCAATTCATATGGTATTTATGTAGCTAATTGGCTATAATCTTGACAAATGCCGATAAGAAAAGTATTTCAATTGAAGGAAATGTGGTTTCCTTTCCATTCTACACATTAAGGGTATAATCTTAGATCCAGAATTGATTTTTCAATTGAAAGGATATAACAAAATTAGTTGACGAATGCTGCATTTCTCCACTTTTCCATTAGGGAATCAATGTTGTTAACAACAAGGACCCAATGTTTCATATATATTTGACTATCGGTTACCTGCAAAATTTGGGGAAAATATTACCTGCAAAATTTGAAAAAAAATATTACCCCTAGGTATCATTAAACGAAGCATTCTTTACATGAACAGTATATTATATGATAAATACTAGTAATTGAATATATTTGAAATGCTTTATATGACAACCTACAATAAGAAAACATATATTTACTCCCACATTGCCAAATATATAAAAATTATTCTATACAAATATCAGCTTTTTACATGAACACACACCGAGCTCGGTAGTGTGAGCTTGTAACCAAGTGGGGCAATAAGGTGATGGAATGTTGGGTTATGGTATCGGATTCAGGTACGTTGCACAACTTGCTGGCCCACTTGATCCAAGTTGTCGAGTGGCTGGTTTCACAGAGCAGCGAAAACTCCTTTCTCTCAACGGTGGATGGATAACAGACTGTTGTGCTTTGTACCCATCCTCGATCCGGTAACACTTCTACAACAAACCATCACTTTTTCTTTCCCTTTTTCGTTATACTTTTCTCATTAAATTAGTTTTAACTCCCTCTTTTTTAACTATGATTTGTAGCTGGTTGTTAGTACTTGGAATTGTGCCTGACCAAATAATGAGTGTATTAGCTTTTAAATAACACTAAGCTCAACCCATCTATATATCATATTGGGATTTTACTTATAGATATCTCTCTGTATCTCGCAATCTAATAAATAACTCCGCTCAAACAATCCAATGAGTGTACAGAACAAGTACCCATGTTACATATCTACCATATGTATGTAGGGGCGGAGCTAGGATTTGACATCACCCCGAGCTATTGCAACATTGCTGCTTATTCAAAATATAGAAAATAATTGCTAAGTTACAGGTGTGTTAAAATCATTACATGGATAAATGAACATTAAATTCTATGTGTTTACTCCTATAAGCAGTAAACTTTGCAAATAAGAAAAATGATCAAAGATATCCATCTCGAACACCTTTTAGAAATTAAGGTTCTAGCTTATTATTATTATCTTTTCTTCTTTTGCAGCCAAATGTCACCAAAACAGTTATACCAGATGAACCCAATGGTAAGAGAAAGGAGTAAATTTATGCTTGCTTCATTGATAAAATAAGTGTAAGTTTACTGTTTTGAATGCATAGTTCATAATTGTAATTCATGCTTACAAGATGGAGAAACTTGTTTGATATTGAAAAATATTGGCTAATAAATGCAAATTTGGTAATATGAAACTATCACTGCCATTGATTTGAAGAATCAAGTTTTAGTTTATAATAGTAATTCTTTAGTTGTACAGACATTGGAGATACTGCTATTTTCATAAAAAAAAGTAAGAAGAAATTTATCCCATTATATATGATATTGCTCATGGTTTCAAATTGGAGATTAATAAATTTCTTGATGGTATTACCATATGGGAATCTATTTGTTATAGTGGACAATATTACAGTCTATGACTCTATAGTAAGGGGAAAATAGTTTAGAAATAGGGTCTCAATATATGTTTTACCCCAATTCAATATTGAAACTGAAGTGCGTTATCTTAAATGAAGTCAACTCAGGGCTCAAACTTAGTGCACCGGGTATTTTCTTATATCTACTGTAGGAAAATTTGTTCATTTTTAGTTTTCAGCCATATTCATTTTGGTGTGTATGACGTGAAGAAAATGCTTCTAATCAATGTTGGATATTAATATAACTTGCAACTAATTCTTAAATGCTGGTATACCAAGGTCGGCTAATTTACTTAATTGAACTTTCTATGAATATTGCTTGAATAAGGTCTACTGCACTCAAGAATTCGAGTTGATGAGTTGTGTATATGACTGTTTTTGAAGGCAAGAGGTGTATTAGGCATTCCTACACAAGGTAGATGCATATAGAAATTAATTTCTTTACATAAATATCAGGTTTAGAAATCAATTATGTATATATTGTTAAATGTTACATGCATAATGTGTATAGACAACTGAGATAAACTCAGTATTGCACATGTAACATCCAAGTTTAGTATGAGGAATATAGTTGATCATTGATCTCAAACTTCTATTAGGATTAATCTAATAAAGCATCATAGAAGTCAATTTAAAAATCTTTATTTATGCTTTTTTTGCTAACAATGTCAGATAAGGGTATGTCCTACTAAACTAACCTAATAAGTTAATTGATTAAATTACATGATTTGTAAAAATGATCTATTCACAAAACTACATCAGAGATTGTGGGAAATATTTAAGAATGAAACACGGGTGATGATAGGGTAGCATAATCTTTTTGGAAATAAGTTATACGATTAAGGACAAAGAAAAGTTTTTCATTATTGACAAAATAACAAATATATGCAAAGTGTTTGTGTGTTATTTTAGCCTTATACAAAAATATTTAAAGAGATGCGCTCCTGAAGGAGCAACAATTGCTCGAAAAGGATCATCTAACAAATACACATCGGAATCACTGTAAATTGCTCTTGCTAATTGGATCCTTTATACTTATCCTCCACTAAAATAGACTAAGTTTTACGAAAATTAACCTAGTTTATAAAATGTAACTAAATTTTATAAAAATTAATCAAGTTAATTAAATTTTAAAAAAATTAGTTAAGTTAATTAAATTTTAAAAAATTAACTATAACTAAGTTTATAAAAATTAACCAAGTCTAATAAAAATTAACTAAGTTTATAAAAATTAACTAAGTCTTATAAAAGTTAACTAATTTAACTAAGTTCTGCAAAAATTTAACTAAGTTAACTAAGTTTAATAAAAACTAATCAAGCTCAAAAACAAAGTAACTAATTTAATTATGTTTTATGAAAATCAACAAGGTTTTATAAAAGTTGACTAAGTTGTATAAAAATTTAAATTAGTTAACTGAGTTTATAAAAGTTAACCATGGCTATTAAAATTAACTAATTTTATAAAAATTAACCAAGTTAACTAAGTTTATAAAAATTAACTAAAATTTAAAAATTAAAATTAACTTAGTTTATAAAAATAATCTAAGCCAACTATTTTTATTTTTGAAAATTAACCATGTTTTATGAAAATTTACTAAGCATCTACATATGTTATATTTCTACCATTGATTTGCAAATTCTAAAAGCATCTAATGTTTTTTACATACAAGTGGGAAAAGTACTACCTTTAGATTAATTTTTACATTCAAGTGGGAAACATACTAGCTTTAGATTAATTTTTACATGCAAGTGGGAAATATGGTTGCACACTGTCATCCTGCTCCAGTGCCATGCACCGCAACTTGTATGGCAATCTGCTACCTATGTAAACACACTCCCCTAAACTCCAGTCCACATAATACCTTGTAGCATTGGTTCGTCGATATGAGCATTCTTACTCTAAACATGCTCAGCTCTTCAGTTCTCCTTTCAAAAATGCATTTAATGTTACCATTGTTTCAACACTTTTGTATCAGATAGTTCGTTTGGTTTCAGCACTTCCTTTGTTCCATACTGCATTTCATGTTACTGTTGTATTAATTGTATTTTTGATTTATTTTGCTAACTTTTGAACTTTTACTCTATAGGTAGGTGGATATCTTACATGCGGCAACAAGTTATGGATTTGAAGTAATTTTTTATGCCAGAACTATATTTTGGTTAGTATACTTGTATGTATTACTTGATTATACTGGTTGCTTGATAACTTGGTCTACTGTGTTATTTTTGTTTATGGATATTATTGAAACTTGATTTATAGATGTTTTTTGTATATTAATATTGTTTTAGCTAGTTTATTTAACATATTATTATTCATTAGAACATGTTATATATACTGGTTGCTTGATTATACTCAAAATGTAGTTCTGGAATATGCAAATATAATGGAATGTTAATGCTGTAAAAATCATATAAATAGAAGACAACATCTATTTTAATGCTGTCAATGAAGAAACAACAGTGTTTAATTCGTGTTGTAATTATCATTAAATAGTGAGTAACAGCGTTTATTAAACGCTGTTGTAAACTGTAGTAAAACATCATCCCAACTGTAAAAACATAACACAGCACGCATTAAACGCTGTAATAAAAATATTAACAGCCTAAATAAAACGCTGTCAAAAGAATAATTTCCACAGCGTTTAAAATTAAGCTGTTGTAAGTTCTCTTTATACGATAGCTTGTCGTTATACAGCGTTTGTTCTAATGCTGTTGTGTCATATAACAGCGTTTAATAAATGTTGTGGTATCAATTTTTTTACAGCGTTTTCTATTTTGCTGTTAAAACTTTTGCATCTACGACAGCATGTCGTTATACAACGTTTATAATAACGCTGTCGTATCATATAACAGCGTTTTTGAAACGTTGTCAAAAGTTGTTTCTGGTGTAGTGTGAATTTGAATTTAATCAAATATATTTATACATATATGCACCAGACAACTACAGCTGAAATTCTATTTACATCAGCTATTAGCCACCCTAGTGCAGACCTAGTAGTGTATGCGTGGCCATCTTCTTCTGTATTATATTCGTATGCCTCCCTCAGTTTTTATTTAAAAAGAATAAAATCTAAGAAAGAAGTAATAATGGCCGAAAAAAATTTGCAGCCTCTTGTTTTCGTTCGATCTAATCGAGATCTGCCTCCCTCTCTAAAAATCAAACAGCCGAGATTCAAAATAAAAATAACTCGAAGCTATGAAAAATGGCCGCCTTCTTTCAGTTCCAAATCCAACAAATCGAAGTCGATTCGTTATAAAAGTTCGACAACGTCAAAAGAAAAGGGCAAGCCTCGTTCGGCATTCCAGATTCACGAACCCTTACATCGAAGGTCATCGATTGAAATGAGAGCTAAATCGCAGCACCTGGGTGCACGCGCACGATAGGGTGTCGGCGACTAGGTTCATGGTAGTGGAAGAGGCGAACGTGATGAAGCAGAGGGTCACGATGGGTTGTACTCTATCGAGGTTCTGCTCTGTGCGAAGCTAGGAACAGTGAGGTATTTTCTTTTTATTTTGTTAAATTATATATATATAAGTATATGTTTTAATTTAAATGTAAAAGCACATATATATGAATATGTTACATAAACAGAAGGATATGAAAATAAATATTGTACAGTAAGTTTATAGGATAATTTATTTCTATATGAATATATATACAGTAAAGTAATTACTATGGTTAATTACAGGAAGAGAAAACAAAATTTTCTAAGTAAAAATAATATATATATATATATATAAATACTCACACATATTTTAATATGTATAGGAATTTTCTAATGCTGTTAAGTTTATATATAAATCATTTTATAAATGTATGTGATTTCAAAGGGAAATAAATATACATATTTTAATTTAACTAGTTCACTTTAAAAATGGATTATGGTGATTTAATTATCTAGTTAACCCATTTAATTATCTCAGTTACTAAAAGATTTTTAAAGGAAAATTAGTTTAGAATTTAATTATTTGTTTAAATTAAATTATTAGTTAAATTGATAAATGGTAATTTACTATTCGATTAGTTCAAATATTAACAACCATACGATGTTTATACAAGGTCTAAAATCGTGGAGAATCAAGCCAGTATGGATCAGATTGCAAATTAAAAATCAAAGGTGAGTTAATCTCACTCATCTGGGTGTTATTTAAATTTAAATGGTTAAATTTAAATATTTGGTTGAATGATTGAATTGATTGGATGTGGTATATTATACAGTAGTATAATATATATTGGAGTGATTGATTTCCCGCATTATATAGCGGATGAGACCCTATGCGCCGCATAATAGCGGATGATATTAGATTAATCCCATATACCGCGATATTTCACCTCGAAGTGGAATTGGTATTGTGCTAACATCTGTGGATGCAGGGAAACAGGTTGGAGGAATCCAACCGGATTCCTCAAAATTTATTTAGACTGCTCTAATAATTCTGTGTTATGATTATTTGATATTCTGTGATGAATTATATTGGTAATTGGAAATGTTGGATGCTATGGTTTGATTGAATACATTTCGGTATAATGAGTTATCAAAATATTTAGAATTGGATTTTGATGAGAAAATAAAAGAGAATTTTTAAGTAAAATAATTATAGAGAATTTGAGTAAGTTAAAGAATGAATTGGAAAAGAATAAAAGTGATTTTAAAATTCCAATGAATAAATTCCAAGTATGGGAAAGGAGATTTTTAAATAAATGGGGATAAGTGGATTTCTAAACTTAAGTAATATTAATTAAGGAGTGAAAGGTTTATTTTTGAATTCAGGATTAAAGTGGTTTAGAAAGAAATTGAAATTTTAAAAGAAGAATTTTGAAATAAATATGAAAATTTGTATTTTCAGTTAAAGTAAGATTTTAAATCATCACAAGGAGGTTAAACCTGAAATTAATAAGTTTTGAAATAAAATTGGATAAGTAAAGGAATTTATTTTAAATGGAGTTAATTTTGAAAATTGATTTGAAAATTGATTTAGTGTTTGAAACTGTGATTGAAAGGAAGATGAGACTATGGGATTTATAAACTTGGTTTATAAGGTGAAACAAGATATCAGTGGATATTTGAAAATATAAATTCAAGGTGGGAATTTATAAAGGAATGGGTAAATTTGTTTTAAAATAAATAGTGATTTATGTTTAAAGGATGTGAAAGGGAAGTGTATTTCCCTGGATAGCCAAGTACGTTTTCAAAGCAAAATTTTAAGTATAAGTTAAAAGTTTTAAAGTTGATTTTAAAAGAGTTTTTGGGAAATTATTATTTAAGTTTTTAAATTTTAAAGGTAGATATTTTGAAAGGTTTGACTAGTATTATGATTTTAAAGATAATTATTAATATTTATATTTTATAAAATAGTTTTATTTTAAAGATAGTTTGGTTAAAGTTTAATTTAAAAACTTGTATGGAATTTCATAATCTATTATTTTAAATTTAGTTTGGCTTAACTTTTATTTTAAATATTCTTAAAGTATATATTTTTAAATATAGTATTAAAGTAGTTTTTAAATGTTTTGAAGTATATTTTATAATAAAGTGTTTTAAATTATTTTAAAATCTAAAGTATTTGTACTTGGAGACTTTAGTGGAAATAGAAAATATTTAGGGAATTTATTCCGTGAGTGAAAATGGTTTGAAACTGTTTTCAAAAGGTTGGAAAGTGGAAATATATCTTGCGAAGACATTTTGAGATAAATAAATAATTTGGGAAATTATTTAAAGGTTTAATGATTGTTTGTGAATGTTATTTGATAGTTAAATAACCGACTATCAATATTGGCCAATGCGCTGATCGTTTCGAAGAGACCGGGATCGGGATTAATTTTCCAAAAACCACTTCGATCCGGTTTATACGTTTTCGTGAGGAAGACGAGTTTGGAGTCGAAGATGGAGCGGTGAACTGCAAGGGCTAGTCGCTACTAATCCTGAAGATGATTCCAAAATGGATGTAGTAGGAATAGTGCATTCGGTTCCGTTCGGACCCGAAATGGACTTGTATGGATGAATGCTTTCAGAACATCGTCAGGAGGACGATGAGCATTCTAAGTGATTGTGTGCTAAAAAGGTAACGCATAGCCTTGAGCCTTATCAACCGGGAATGGCTAAAACATGGGAGGTGCAGCAAGGCTAAGTGGCTAGCAACCAATTAGGGTAAGGTCATCCCTGTCTAGATGTTCCTTTTTGATTTCGGCTTAGTGGCGGTTGCTGATCCCAACCGCGGGGTAATCTTATTCGGACTATACAGTAAGGGGTAGCTCCAGCCTTGTGTTGCAGGGGATCGGATGTGATCCTCGATACTCTGATCTAAGCTAGGTACTGTGACGGACGGTACCCCAGTAGCCCTGCCATTGTATGGAATCCAATCTCCAATAAGCGTCTGTACGGTTTTGATTGTGCCCAACTATTGCTGAAACGTGAGATGCAAGCATTTCAGCTAGATTCTATTTTACTTTCAATAGACACTATTATAATATCAGACGGATTTGATAAAAAGTGTTTTGGCTATCGTAAAGTAAAAACCCGACATGTTTATTTGTGGCGTGGTCTTACGAGATGCCTTTGATTTCAAAGGATTTTGGAAACTTTAATAATCCAATTGAGTGTGTTTTCTCACGCTGGTTTTCCAGACTAACTCGGGTGTTATTTTATTATAATGCTCGGGTCAGACCGAGTATTACAGATACATGGTAGGATGCTGTGGAGCTCAGGAGACGAGCTGGATGGCGAGACGTATCACCCGTACTTGATGTATATTCCGCTGTGTTGTGTATACTGTGTATTCTGTTTATGGGACAAGTTAATATAACTGTCCAGTATTTAATTCTGATTGTATTGTACTCTGATGATGTAATGTATAAAAAATAGTGATAGTTCTTTTTGTTTAAAGATCAGATGTTATCTATTATATATTGTTCCGCTGCGTTTGAGAGATTCTGATGTTGTTTCTATCTTCTTCTTCTACCTCTTCTTCCTTTAACCCTAATGGTTCGATTTTTCGGGTATAGAAAAATTGGGTCGTTACACTAGCTTAGTGTAATTTACACTTCTCATTGATCAGTGGTGATCAATTTATGGTTTAGACTAGCGATATGCGATGTCTCTTTGTCCACGTGGGGGACTGTACCCAGTTTTGTGGAACTTCGTCTCATTTTTATAGGCGAGCGACCTATGGGTTTTATGGAGTTCGGTTCACCGGGCGTAACGTTGTACTATGTCGTTGTTCCAGATTATTTGAGTTTCAGGTTCATCGGGCGTAACGCTATACTACGTCGTTGTTCCGGGTTATTTGAGTTTCAGGTTCATCGGGTGTAACGTTGTACTACGTCGATGTTCTAGATTATTTGAGTTCCAGGTTCATCAGGCGTAACGCTGTACTACGTCATTGTTTCGGATTATTTGAGTTTCAGGTTCCTCGGGCGTTTCACTGTACTACGTCGTGGCACCGGCTCTATGGTTGGCGACCATGGGATAGCGACCCATTTGTGATACACGTGTTGGTGAGTTTTCATCCTCCCGTTTGTGATAGGCCTTCCTCTTTTGTGATTTCTGGATTTCTAGTTGATGATTTTTAGAATTTGTGTTTCACCGATTTTTATGCGATTGGCATTGATATGTTTTGTTAATATTTGTGTTTTGGTGAATAATTTAAAGAATATGACATTCTTTTTAGTGTTCGAGAATATTTGAGATATTGTATGATCATTGTTGTTATCTGATGTATACTTGTCATAGTATGACATTATTGTTATCCTATCTCATTTTATTTGATATTTATAGCTAGTGTAACGACCCAGAATTTCTGTCATTTGAAATTCGTATATTTAATTGATTTTAAATATGCACAAGTAAGTTTTATAAGCTGAATTAATTTTATTTCGAATATAGTGATTTAATTGTTTAATTAAATCGATAATTTAATATTTGAAATTCCAGAAATAATTAGAAATTAGGTTTGAGATCCGGTTAGGTTCTCGGGATGTCCATCCAGAGGCATTCCCATGTGGCAGTAGGAAGTTCCTTAGCCTGACCATTTGTTTGCAATCCATCTTCCAATACGAACCTTGTACGGTTTTAGTTGTAGAACCTGCTATTTAACATAACAGCTATAGTAGGCATAATATAATGGTACCTATGCTGGCTAAGATTAATATTGTATTTTCGAAACGATTTTGTACACTATGCACTAGTAATAATATCAAAAGAGTTTTTCTTGCATAGTAAGCATATTTGACTATCATAAGAAGAAATCTCCTCCAAGTCTGCGTTTGCATTATGTGTGTGGCGGGAGGTCTTATGGTAGTTTCATTTTCCAAAAGCATTGCGGATTTCAATGTTGAAAATTCTTTTGTTGTTGTTTTAAAGATAATAACTGTTTTAAGTTCTCACACCAGTCCCATGACTGACCTGGAGTTTATTGTTCCTTTCCTAAACTCTGGGTGCCCATAATTTTCCACACGAGCAGCCTAGAGTCAGGTTATCAGGTCATTCTGGATTCAAGAGATGCTTTGGAGCTCAGTGGTGAGCTGGATGGCGAGGCGTATCACTTGTATATGATATTATCTTTTCCGCTGTAAAAAAATTTATTCGTAAGGACAAGTTCATATAATTGTCCAGTTGTGTTGTATATTGTTGTTGTAAACTCTGATGATGATGTAATGTATAAACTGATATAGTTCTTTGATTTAAAGATTATTCATTTATCTATTATATGTTGTTCCGCTGTGATATGTGAGATTCTGATATTGTTTCTGTTGTTTCTTCTTTCTTTCTTTCTGTCTTCTTCTACCTCTTCTTTTTAACCATAACAATTTGGTTTTCCGGCATTCGATTGCTCGGCAATTGATATAGTGGACGTATTAATGTCGATTTTCGGAAGTCGAAAATCCAGAATCGTTACATGTGGTATCAGAGCATTTGGTTAAGTGATAACCTTGGCTCTGTTGGGTGTTACTCATTAGAGATAGAGTCAGTAGTACTCTAGAATGAGTTGAGTGTGTAATAATAGATATGAGCGTGTATTTGTTAGTGAATATAAAAATGTTTTATATTGTGTTTGCTTATCCGTTGAGCTGTTTATGAATTCTGGTCGGTATGTGGGACGCCATATTATCGATAGGGGTTTCTAAACACTTAAACGAGGCAAGTCGACATGGTATCATATAAATTGGGTAAATGAAATAATTTTACCTTGGTATTATTTTACATATAAAGGAAATCATTCTTTCAGAATTATTAAAGTGTATATAAATTGATTGTTTGGTTGTTGAAAATGTAAAAATATATAAGTCAATAAAAGATGTTATATTATTATAAATCTAAGTAAGATAAATAAATTTGGAATGATCTTATGTAAGTGAAGCAAAATAGTGAAATTATATGAGAAAAAGATTTATAAATATGATTTATAAATAAAAGGAAAATTTTGAAAAGAATTTAAGCACTGGATTCACTACTGTTACTGGGAAATAATAAGGGTGATGACTGCATCATCATTAGTATCTTTTTCGAGTTTCTGTGTGATGGATTTGCTACCATAGTAAATTGAAAATTGAAGTTTTGTTGTGATAAGCAAATTTGAAATTAAAATCCAAGTTGTAATTGATGAATATAAGTGAAACGAGTTTGAACTTATAATATGAGATAATAAAGTTTAACTTTAGTAAAGTTGAAATAAATTTGGGTTAGCATAATAAAATATATGATTTGAAATTTAACTAAAGGAAAGTTAAATAAATTGAATTGGATTTGACAGGTGATTATTTAATATGATTTGGAAGTTTAAATATATAAGTTGTATAACTTATAGAATGGGTAAAGGTAAGTGAAACCAATTATTAAAGTGGTTAAACAATTTTGTTAAGCAAAACGAGATATGAATTTGAATAAGTGATGAAATTTGACTTTGGTAAAAGTTAAATAGAATTTACTTTAGAATTGGAATCTGAAATGGATTTATAAGTGGAAATTTAAGTTAAGTTAAACAAATGATGTTTAATTGGAATATAACTTAAGTGATGTTAAATGAAGTTGATTGTGGTATCAAAGTAAATTAATAAGTGAATTAATGAAATGAAATCATTAAGAATATGAACTTGAGGTTTATAAATGAAATTCAACTTAGTTGTAAAATGAATTAGCAATTGAATTAACAAATGAATTGAATGTTAATCAATCTAATGTAAATGAATTAATATGGAATAATGGATGTAAGTGTTAATTCATTAAAAGTTAATAAATTGGAATTTGAATAAATTGAATGGAAGTCAATTTAATATTAAACCAATTGAAATTAAAAGTGTTGAACCAAATTGAAAGTAAATTTAATAATTTGGTTATGTTGGTTATGATTTGATTGTTAGATGGTTGTTAGTTAATTGTATATAAATTCATTAAGTGTTAATGAAATGGAATTTGTGAAATTGAAAGCTAAAGTAATTGAATTTAATTTGATTTGAAAATGAACAAACTTGAATATGAATTAGTAAGTGTAAACTAATCAAATATGAATGAATGAATATTTGTAAAAATCCAGTATAAGTGAATTAAAAGTGATATAAATTGGAAAACCAATTCAATGAATATTAATGAGAAGTGAATCTATTTTGATTTGGTTATGAATTGATTTGGATAGACATTGATTTGTTGGATGTTATTGGATAATAGTTGTTTTGATTGGTTGGATTTGTTGTTGTTGTTGTTTGCATTTGCTATATTGGCATATATAGTTGTTGGTATATGTTGTATATTGATATTATTTCATATATATACATGTTTCTCATTGTTGTTGAGTGTTTAGTAGGTGAGGATGGCGCTTGCTTCACGTTTGGAGCTCGCTTTCACGCTATATTGGCCGTATATGCTCACTAATAATATATAAGGTACATATCTCGGATTACATATCGTACTTTTACACTTTTTTCCCTTCGGGATGCCTCATTACTTGATGAGATGTATATTTGTGATATATATATTGTCATTTTTTTTTCCGGATTGAACCGCACAAAGGAGGCTATGGCGAATTTTTTTGAAAATTTAAGGCGTTAGAAAATTTTCGGAAAATTTTGGAAAATTTGTGAAAATTAAATTTTGGATTTGGAGTTAAAAGTTAAACGATATAGTTTGTTTTGAAAAGTATAACTAAGTATAGATTTGAAAAACTTAGTAAAGTTTTGAAAGAGTTTAACTATTGGATTTTGGGGAAGTTGTACGCTTAAGTGGTTTTGAAATCTCATTTGAACGAATTGTTTTGAAAAGTTAATGAATTTGGGCATTTTTCTTACTTTGCAATTTCGAGGATGAAATTATTTTAAGAGGGGAAGATTGTAACGACCCAGAATTTCTGTCATTTGAAATTCGTATATTTAATTGATTTTAAATATGCACAATTAAGTTTTATAAGCTGAATGAATTTTATTTCGAATATAGTGATTTAATTGTTTAATTAAATCGATAATTTAATATTTGAAATTCCAGAAATAATTGGAAATTGGGTTTAATGTGATTAAAAATGATGTATAAAATTATATTAAATCATATTGGAGTTAGAATGATGTTTGTAAACTTTTAAAATCGAATTAAAAGTTAATTTGTGAAAATTGAATATTTTAATATTTAATTGACTAGTATTTTTCAAACAGTCTCGGATTTTGACGAAACCAGTTTCATCGGATCCGTAATGTTAAATTATTGTAAGATTTCGAATTTCGTATCAATCGGATTTACGGTTTGTCCGGGGCAAGCCAAAACGCACAGAAATTTTTTTAATCGATTTAATTTAAATTTGATCGTTTAATTCCGTAACTCGCACATATGATCGAATTGGCTTTCGAAACACGTTCCATTGTGTCCGGAACGTGGGTAAAACCTTAGAAACGTCAGCCGGCACGCTTCGTTTGGAGTTCGGAAAATCTCGGATGAATAGTGTTTCGTCAAATTTTCTATAAAAGGACGTTATTGTTTCATTTTGCATCAAACCCTAGAGATAATCTCGTGGCCGCCAGTGTATGTTTCCAATGGCCGAAAACGTTCGTTTCTTCCCCTCTTAATCTCTTTCAATCCGTTAACAATTATCAAAAATTATCAACTACAAAGTTGAAGAGCGTATGAAGATCTACACATCCATACGGTGGATCATCGTAGAACGCGACGTAGAGGAGGAAGTTTGCTCGCGTTCTCAGCCGGTTCGAGCACGAATTTTGAGACCCTGGCGCGACCGAGCTGGACGTGGGTCTGGGCGAAGGTGAGTAGGAGCTTGGTCGACGTAGTGGTGGTGGTTGATCGACGTAAAGGTGAACGATGGGGGCTCGATAATTCAATTGGTGGTGGCGGCTACAATGGGTTTCACGCGCGTTCAAAATGCCTGGGAACGTTGATGAAGAAGAAGGAATCGAACGGCCCTGATGTGTAGATGCAGAATCGTGCGGCTCTGATTGGTTAGGGTTTTAGAAAAAAAAGAAAAAAAAGAAATTGTATATATTTATATATTAAAATCGTATTAACTTTGTAATATCATAACAATTTGATACGAGGTCGGAATTTGACGAAACGACTTGCGTTGGGTTCGTTTTGTCGAGCACTATGCAATGGAACTGGATTGGAGTTAATTGAAGCCAGCGATAAGTTCGGGTAAAATTAAACGCGTGTTTAATTTTATTTGAAATGAAACACTACAACTGTTATCAGAAACTCAAGGTGAGAACTCCTCACTCAATCGAATTGTTTCGATTTAAATTTTAAATAGTTAAATTTAAAATTGCTTGATTGTGTGAATTGATTTGATGGTTGTCATTTTTTGCATTGAAATAGACCCTATACGCCACATATTAAGCGGAGGTTATTATATTAAAAACATATACCGCGATAATTCCACCGTGAAGTGGAATTGGTATTATATATGTACTTGGAGTTGATTTCCCACATTATATAGTGGATGCGACCCTATTGCGCCTCATAATAGCGGATAGTATTTTATAAATCCCATATACCGCGATATTCCACCTCGAGTGGAATTGGTATTGTGCTAACATCTATGGATGCAGGGAAACAGGTTGGAGGGATCCAACTGGATTCCTCAAACATTTGAATTTATTTCATATATTGTGTGTTGATTATTTATAATCTCTGTGTGATTATCTTTGTGATTGAAATTGTTGAAGGCTACGGTTTAGCCGAATATATTTTGGTATCATTGGATACCTAAAATAAATCAAAATTGGATTTTTAAGATTCGAGTGGAAAATTTATCGAAAAACTTATTTTTGAGAATTGGATAGATTAAAAAGGAGTTTTTTTAAAGATAAAGTTTTATTTTTGAATCATATTGAATTAAATTCCAAAATATGGAAAAAGGGCTTAGTAAAGGGATTTTTAAAAATATTATTTATAAGCTGAAGAATTTATTGAAATTTGGATTTTTAAATAGATTTGAAGAGATAAAGAAATTTATTTTAAAAAGGAAATAATTTGGAAATGCGTTGAAAATTTGATTTGGTGTTTTGAAATAAATTTGAAAATCAATTTGAAATTTATTGATTTTTAATTTACCATAACTAGTAAAATTTATTCATAGAAATTTACTTGATTTAAATTAATAAAATAATTAAATTAATCCTACTTATGGATGTTTGGATTACATTGGATGTTGAATTGTTTGATATCCCAAATGTGTGATGCTTTGTGATATATCCTGATTTGTGTTGTGATCGACAATTTGTTTATATGTGATATATATATATCTGTGATCTGTAAATGAAAGATAAGCGTTATAGTTTATACCACTTATCAATTATATTGTTATATTTGATCTGTGATGGTTGAATGTTGTTGCACTATTGTGTTAAACCCTTGGACTACACAATACACAAACAAATGTGGATTTCATGTGGAAATCGGTTAAGTAACAGATTTTTGAAAAATTCTAAAGATTGAATTTTTGAATCCAAACTAGTTTTGGAATTGGAATTGAAAGTTTTTGAAAATAAGTTTAAAAAAAAGAGTTATTTTAAATAACTTAATAAAAATTGGAATTTAAATCATTTGATTTAAAATTTGAATTCAATATTTTGAAATTGAATTCAATGAATTGGGAATTATGGTCTAAAAGATTTTACAAGTGTAAAAGGTGTTTATATGGGTTTTTAACCATTTAAAATATGGTTTTGGAAATTTAAATTTAAATCCAAGATTTGTACTTGGATGGCTTTAACCTGTGTAATTGTAACTAGTTTTTCCCAAAACGGAAACTATCTGTTTTCAAATAATAATAGCTTTCATAAAGTGAAAAGATTTCCAAGTTGTATCAAAACATTTCAAGTTGAAATGAAATTGTAAATGGTTTGGAAAAACTATGAATTAACCTTTGTGACGATGATTAAATCTTGTTTTGAAATCAAAGAGTATTTCAAATGGTGTATCCTTTATATTATAAAAGACTTGAATTGTGAATAGTTTTGAAAGCTATAAATTAAATCTTGATTTAAAGATTTAATGGGTTAATCCAATTGAAATGGAAATTGATTTGGTAATCTGTGGATGAATCTTTGTGAAACTGGGTGAACTTTGTGAAGCGAATTTTTTGTTTAAAGATTTAAAATGGTAATTTGTTTAAACCATTTAAAGGAAAGGGTTTGGGTAATAAGTTGTGACTTAATTGGAATCCCTATATCCATATGTTTTAAATATTGTGTTCACTATTCGGATTAGCCGGGAAAGGACCTTTGTGTCATATAACCCATTCCGAATTAGTGATACGACGATATGGATCACATTGAAGACCGGTGGTGAAGACCGGGTATTTGTGAAAACGATAGGATGACCTATCGATTGTCTCTGCACCGTTAGCTACAGTATAGAGATTTCCTTTGTGATGGGAAGTTCGATCGGGATTGTGAATACCCGGATTGCAAGGGTTTCTTTGGAAGTGCCTTCGGTTCTATTTGAACCTGGAACAGACTTGTATGGTTACATGTCTGACATTACATTTTGAGATATAAAGCTGATTTCTTTCAAATACATTTCTGTTGGTGGCGGAGAATTTATTCTCTTAGCTTAACACCCTTCTTTGAGACGTACGAGCTCAGAGGTTATGTAGTTGAAGGTTATCAGTGATATACTCCCCATTTGGTAATATGGCATGCTGAGTGTTGCTGTGTGATGATTATTTATTGATCATTTGTTGATCAAAGCATGGCTTTGTGAGAAAGCGTAGCTTTATGGACGAGACCTCTTCGAAATGATTTTGTACACTATGCACTAGTAATAATATCAAAAGTGTTTTTCTTGCGTAGTAAGCATATTTTACTATCATAAGAAGAAATCTCCTCCAAGTCTGCGTTTGCATTGTGTGTGTGGCGGGAGATCTTATGGTAGTTTCATTTTCCAAAAGCATTGCGGATTTCAACGTTGAAAATTCTTTTGTTGTTGTTTTAAAGATAATAACTGTTTTAAGTTCTCACACCAGTTCCATGACTGACCGGAGTTTATTGTTCCTTTCCTAAACTCTGGATGCCCATAATTTTCCACACGGGCAGCCTAGAGTCAGGTTATCAGGTCATTCTGGATTCAAGAGATTCTTTGGAGCTCAGTGGCGAGCTGGATGGTGAGGCGTATCACTTGTATATGTTATTATCTTTTCCGTTGTAAAAAAATTCATTCGTAAGGACAAGTTCATATAATTATGCAGTTGTGTTGTATATTGTTGTTGTAAACTCTGATGATGATGTAATGTATAAACTGATATAGTTCTTTGATTTAAAGATTATTCATTTATCTATTATATGTTGTTCCGCTGCGATATGTGAGATCTGATATTGTTTCCGTTGTTTCTTCTTTCTTTCTTTCTGTCTTCTTCTACCTCTTCTTTTTAACCATAACAATTCGGTTTTCCGGCATTCGATTGCTCGGCAGTTGATACAGTGGACGTATTAATGTCGATTTTCGAAAGTCGAAAATCCAGAATCGTTACATCTAGACTGATCCGTTTATTATTTTCTTCTTAAATAATACTCGGGTCAGACCGAGGTATTTCAGGTGCTTCTGCTTGACTTCTTATCAGGGTCCATCACCTGACTTTTAGTTAACTACTTTAGCTTAGTAGTTTTTGTTATTATACATTTGAGATAGAGACTCCTTGATGTATACATATTCTTTTGTTTAGCACTTATACCTATTCTTTTGTGATGTAGTGGATCTTGTATGACCACTATTTTGATGTACACCTTTATGTGTTATATTCATATCTGTTTTCGCCTTTGTGATATGAATATCTGTGACTGATTTGTGCTATGCTTATTTCTATATTTGTTTCCGAAGCCCACATAGCCACTATGTATTAGCTTTGAGTTTGTATTTGATATGTCGGATTTCCTCTTGAAAAAAAATGCCAGTCATATTATCTGACATATCGGTATTTGCACAAAGCAATTACACAGATGGTCGCTCCTCAACAGCCTTATTCTTCGTGCTAGTCGACGGCATTACCCCGTAGTGTCCTTGGCTAGTGTGAGTATAGAGGTAGGTCATCACATAGGGAAAAAGACAAACTTTGAAAAAAAAATTAGGCTGAAGGACAAATATATTCAATGTTTTTTTATTGTTCAAACCTTGTCCGACTCGTATAAACAACATCCGAACTTAAACCTTATCTGATCTGTGTCTGTCCGAATCTCTTATAGGATAGGACACAAACGCACCTCTATCCGGTCCAGCCCGATCCGTTTACACCCCTACTCTTCGTGTGCTAAATAATTCTTTACGGTGCATTTTTACTTTATTTATTTAGCGAAAAGGAAAAAAATGAACACTGGATTTCAGAGTGCATAAGACGACGAAATGGAACCGGAGGATTATTTTTATCTCCGGTTTAGCTTAATATTAGGTTCTTTTGTTACGTGTAATATTATTGTCAACTGCATACTATGGTGAGTAGCGTTACGAAGCACAACCTTTAATTATACATTAGATTCAAAACATGTTGAAATATGAAGTTTATTATTATAATTTTTTGTTCCTAAATTTAAGTGAAAGCATAATATTTATCTGCTATCAACGTCATCTTACAAAAATGTTTCTGTATAGATATTAACAAATGTTAATTTAACTTTAAAATAGGATCGAGCAAATATATTTTTTTGCAAATTCATAACGCTCTTTTACATATATTACCAAACTTAATATCGTTTACAAATATGATCTTAAAAATAATTTTTTTATACATTTTTGCTTTTTATTAATTAATAACGGAAAAAAAAATTCAAACCAACAAAATAATTAAACGATAAAACTAATAAAAAAAATTAAATGATGCAACTTAGAAATAAAAATTTGAACTGAATACACACGATTCCAACGTAAAATCATAGCTAAATATTTATGAGTCAGCTGTGTTATGTACCAAGCCAAAAGTCGATTCGGAAAACAGGTTGTGTTCGGTTCATCCATCCAATGAATGTAATTCGCTAAATCCGACCGTCAACTTGGAAAAATCTAATCCGTTAATAGACACTTAGGTTTCGTTAACCCCTTATATAAACTCTTCGATTTCCTCCATCTCCATCACCTGCTTTTGCTCGCATCCTGAATTGATTTCTTATTTTTTCCCCTCCTTTTCTGTTTTATCATTTATGCATTACTTTTTCCGTGAATGAAAATCATTGAAATGACGATCCTTTCCCCGAATTATCGACGTTGATTATACCATGCCCAATTCATTTACTTTTTCCGTGAATGAAAATCATTGAAATGACGATCCTTTCCCCGAATTATCGACGTTGATTATACCATGCCCAATTCATTTCTCCTCGGAGAAATCAAGCCAATGGTTCCGATCCTCTTTTTCATTCATTCGTTTTCATATCTGTACTATTTTTACTTTTTGATTGAAACTGCAAGACAAAAGAAGTAGCCGATGCTGAATGAACAAAGGCTTGTGTCCCAAAATATTCGCTATGGCCGCCTAAGAGCTTCTGCTTTTCCAGGTTTGAGAGCTCATGCTGTTAATTTCTTCCTTGGATGTCGTTAATTTCTTCCTTGGATGTCTGAGGCTATTTTGAATGTATGTTTCAATTTCATCTTTTTTTGTTTTGATCTTTTTTTTGGGTTCTTAATGACTGATGTTTTCGTTCTTTGGGAATTTGGATGCTTGAGTAATTAGGCGTTATTGGCAATGGCAATTTTGCCCGGTAGCCATAAATTAGTATTGATAACCTATTTTTCCCTGTTGCCGATCTATTTTTGTTCTTATCTCTCTGAGGATAAAATTCGTATTCTTTTACCGTATACTTTTCTTATCATGTTTACAGGCTGCTGTTCTGTCGATTTTGTACATTAGTATTTGGATGTTACTACTATTTGTTTATGACATTTGATGTGCCATATTTTAATATTTTGTAATGAATTAATTTGTATGTATTGAGCTGAAGAGTATTCAAAATTGAGGAATGTAAGCAGTGGCAGCTACATAACTTCATGTACTATTTATTGCGAATGATTTGTGAATTTTTTGTGAATTTTTTCTTGTGCAATGTGTTTTCCTGGTGTCTGTAACTTTGAAACCTTAAATTTAGCATATCTTCGTCTGGTACATGTTGGGATGAAATAAAATTTTATACGCGGTGGAAGACACTGTTTAGTAATTGAGCAATTAATGTATGTCTTGTTTTGAATCTTTTTGTCTAACAATAATCATTGTTCATATTTAATCTTCAATTCAAGGTAGGTATACAAATTCAATCAAACTTTTATAAATTTGAAGTTGCATAGGTGTTTACGAAGTTCAAAACTTTAAACAGCAGCGAAAGGATAGCTTCAGCTTTGAAGAGTTATCTAAGAGCTTGCATTATTGAGAATTTAGTATTAATTTTGGTAATATTTAGTTTCATTCAGTTTTCAAATTTCTCAACTTCTAGCGGTTTTCATAATCTTAGTTGAACAGTTTATTTTAGTATCTGTTCGTTTTTGAATTTGCTTTATTGTGTTCAATACAGCAGTGTAAATTATACAATTGTAAGAAAGAATTCTTGAATTAGAATGACTTTTTAGTTGAGCAACCCTAAGGTAGGGTGGCAATTAGACCCGACGGCTCTCGGTTTAGACAGATTGGGTTTTGTCGGGTCCAAATTGTAAATTTAAAAAACTTAAATCTGAACCGACTCGAGGTTCGGATCGGATTAGTTCAGATCCAGTTGGATAATAACAATAAAAATTCATACATTTTAACGTGTTTTTGTCGGGTTCGTTTGGATCGGGTTTGATTTGTTCTCTATTGTATTTTTTATCATACTGACCCGATCTTAGATCCATTGGGTTTGGTTTGGATTCGGATCGGTTCAGTTCGGTTTTGCGTTTATCGGTTTTAATTGCCCGACTTATGCTAAGGCATTGCGGTTATACGGGTTTGTAAATGGACGACAGATAATAGGTAGATGTATAATTTTAATGTTTACGATTTTAGCTGGTGGGAAATCAATGGATGTTAGCCGGTTGATCCAGCAATATTGTTTTAGTTATATTTATATTTTGTACTGAACTATTGTTCACAATATCAGATAGATGGGGAGAGAAATACTCGTTCTCTTGTTCGGCCAATAAAAATATAACATATTGTGGTTTGTATTGCAAAATAATACCAAAGATTTAAATAGAGCGTTTTTGTAAAATAGATCATAATGTGTTATATTTATATTGGACGTGACCGTGGGATCAAGTATTTCAAGATTTGCGTGTTAAATTCTTCAGAGCCAACCACAAGTTTTAGAATTGACTTGTTAAATTTTATATTTACAATGGTGGGGATTATGCTGCTATTTCCTTATATTCGTCCTATCTATTTTAAAACATTGGTGAGATAGAATAAAATATATGTAATTGCTATAACATATACTTGTATATGTGGATTTAAAAATTTATCTATTAGGGTGGTTAGGAAAATCTTCCTAAGGGTACATTGAATTCCATCAATTTTTTTATAGCAGTATCGAATTTGTATTTGAAAAACGTTTTTTTCTTTAGTATAAAACAATTATTCTTGACGGTTATCCTTGTGGCACACATTATTAATAGTCTTTGATTCGGTGTAATCTATTTGTATAATAGATCCTTACCTTCCAATATGGAAATAAGTGATAATTATTTGTTGGGTAAAAACTATTAATTGGTGATGTGCGTTAAAGAAAAGCAATATAGGAAAAGCATAATACCAAACCCTTATTTCTAATCATGATGATTGTACATGTCTCTGTTGATTGTTTAATATAATCTCCATGTAGGTGACGGTAACCATGATCAAAAACAAAATCGAGACTACAATCTAAGAGTATCTTTAACCCATAAATGTTTTTGATGTAAATTAAATGTCGTCTAGATAATTAATAATTTTATTCGGTTTTTAATTTTCAACGTTGATGTTAATGGTATGTGTAATATGATATGACAATTTTTTTTTGTTCTGCATTGTGAAATGTACAGTTCTAGATATTATATTTCACAATGTTAAGGATTAACTGCTATTAGTTTTTTGATACATAAGCAATTTTTAACATTCAAACATATTTGCTTTGGAGCAACTAAAATTATTTTGTTGTAATATATAATAGATTTTTTATAAATTTGTTCTACATTGTCTAACCATTGTTGTTATGTAGAAATTACATTATGAATGATTGGAGATGCTCTAAAGCCTTACATTAAAGCTCTGAGCTGTTCAGGATGTACGAAAATCCATCTAAGTGGGGCTTCTTTTTGGTTTTGAAGTAAGATTATTTTAGTGCAAGCTTTATAATCTGATATGACGTTTTGTTTATGGGCGTATTAAATTCCAAAGTGGCTTTTTTGTACTAGGCAGTTAAAATAAATTTTACTTTAAGATATATTTCACTTTTAGAACTCATGGTGAAATGAACAAAATGTATAACATAAAAAAATATTCATCTCGGGAATATTCAAATCACAGTCTTTGATCTGGATATTTCAAGATGAATATTTTTCTATCTTATGTATTTTGTTTCCTTCCGCCGTGAGTTCTGAATGTGTAATATATCTTAAATTATATCTGCTTGTATTAGACTTTGTAATGTTACATAAACCCCGACGACCCGTACTTCTTGGCACGACGCGAGTCCAAAAGTCACATTAGGTTTTGGATTTGTGTCAGAAGATGCGGGTTGTCACACTTGTCAATTCGAAGGTAAAACTATTTTGTTAAAAAGTTATCGGATTTCGATTTTAAGAACAGTATAGGTTTAAGAATGCAAGGAAAAATGCAAATTTAGGTCGAGGCATTTGATTACATCATGGAGTTAATTTTTGCGGAGTAAATTTTTGTAGAAGGAAATATAGATGGTAGAATGTATTTTTGGTGTTTGAGGTAGAAAATGTGGCGATAAATCCTAAAAATGACTTAGTAAAGTTGATATAAATCCCGAAGGTTCAAATCCAATTTAGTTTTCAAACTTTTGTCATGTTGACTTTAAGATTTCAATAATTTTACACGATAAAATTACAGCACGTAATAGGAGGGTGTGGTGGTGTTCATAGAAACATAAAGATTTCAGCCATATAGATGGTTGGTAAGGACAAAAAATGCAAGTTTAGAGATGGATGACAGTTGATATGGTGGTGGTGATGGATTATACGAGGTTGGTTAGGGTTTTAGTGTTATACGACAATGATGGTTTTGAGGTTTGAGTGCACTTGTGGTGGTGATGCCAATGAAGAGGTCAGTTAGATTCTAAAGTTGATGTAATGATGGTGGCTAAGGAGGAGTATCTTTAAATTGGGGAGGAAGAAGATAACAATAGTAAAAAATACTGTTTAACATCATTTATACATTTATTTTGAAGAAAATAGTTTCGTAAATTTCTAAAGGTAATGTTATTTTGTAATCATGTCAGTTGTATTGGTATTTGTTGATAAGATGTAACAAACTGCATTCACTGCCCTTTGATTATGCATCTCAATCGACGTTCAAAACCTAGGATAGTAAATGGTGGGTTGTTAGAGTAAAATATGATAAAATAATATATACACACGACTACCTAATTATACTACATTTTCTAAACTCGTGGCGGAAAAAATAAAATATAATAGAACACATAACATTTACATTTGAAGTAAAGCTAGAAATACTCATATAGGTTATTACATCAATTTCAAATAACACATAAAAATGTGGTTCTACATAACATCAAATATTGAATAATAGACAACTAATAAATAAAATACACACACACACACATGAATTTTAGTTAGTATTCAAATTTCTCAACTTCTAACTGCTTTCATAATTTTTATTAGACAGTTCATATTAGTATGGGTTCGTTTTTGAATTTGTGTTATCGTGTATGAGAAATTACTTCTTTTTTTTTTTTTGGAAAAAAGGATACTTTATAGATGAAAAAGGTTCGCATATACTTCCATAATACGCATCATTAAAACCTTACAACCCCTCTAATCTAATTGGGTGCCTTGAAAAAAAAAAGTACATATCATGTCCATATATTAACAAAACAACAGAAAGAGGCCATGAACCCAGGCTGTCATATAGATGAAGTAGAACAAAATAATACACACTCAAAACCATCCATACGATCAACCTGGGGAACCAAAACAAATAAAAACACAAAGGAAAAAATCAAAAAAACAAAAGAAATTAAAAACACGTGTAGAGATCCCCTAACGCAAAACATGAAACAGCTCCAGATAGAAGGCAACACGTAGCCACAGGCAAGAGAGAGATGAACGATCACTTTACTTTACTAAAAATTCAGTTCTAAAAAATCTTTCACCCAAGACAATAATGGCAGCGGGAACAAAGCTCGAGCGAAACAAGAGAATAAAAGGCAGCTCGAAGTAGAAATCAACACGGAGTTCAAGGCGGACAAAGCTCCTGACTTCTGTCGATTTTCATGCCAAAATTTGCTAAGATAAGTTTAATGCTATTATTTATCATCTTGAAATCCACTTTATCTTGAAGTAAGCTTCTGTAATCTTGAATTATGAGCATGCTTCTTACTTGAACTAGAAGTTTGATACTTTTGAAAATCCGTGAGTTACGTTTACACCAAATGTGCCAAATCATATTTGTGAAAGCAGTATTCTTTGTGGTTAAAAAGATGATTCTATGTCTGTTTTTGGCACATTGTTTCCAAAATATGATTAAATTCGAAAGAAGTTCGGAGATTGATTTTTAATTTCTGCATAATTTCTTCTAGAACTTATTTAGAATATGTGCAGTTAAAAAATAAGCGGTCCCTGTCTTAGATATGATTTAAACAAAGCACGCAAGATTGATCAATGTTACTATTCCATTTACCGATTCTATCTTTCGTGCTCAGTCTGTTTAACTTAGCTAGAAGGGAACAAGTTGACATTTTAGAAGCACAATACATATCCCAAATAATATTGGACCGGCTAAATTTTGAATGCTTGTCTTTGATATGATCCCGGGCTGACTTGATATTGAACTGACCATTATTGCTGGGAATCCAAACCAGAAGTCTTGTTGCATTTGATGATGAATTTTAATATTTTGCACTGTATTTTGTATCTGAGTAGGAACGTAATCAAAATGCTGTTTCCAGAAATAAAATTGGAAACTTTTCTGTTAGTCTCCTCAGATAAAGACATGGAATGCCAACCATATTTTTCCACCAAAGATGATCCATTAATCCATGGATCTAACCAAAAGTCCGTGTTTTCACCATTGGCAATTTCTTTATCAATAAGACCTTTACACCATTGTCTAGCTCTAAGTAGAAATTTCCAAGTATAGGATGCATTGTTATTCATAGAAGCAGTCCAGAAATTTTTCTTATTGCAGTATTTATTACACATCCATTTAGCCCAGAGAGAATCCCCTTGTATAAACTTCCAGATCAATTTAATTGCAACAACCTTTGCAATGTCATCTATTCTCCTAATACCAAGGCCACCCTCATTTTTTGTTTTACAGACATCTTCCCAGATCATTTTATGAACTTTGGATTTCCAGATAAAATTAGCACACAGAGAGTTGATTCTTTTAATAACAGCCATAGGGAAGAGTGTGAATTGTAACCAAAATTGGACCATTGGGTGAATGACATTTTTTGCTAACTCAATCCTACTAGTGATATTGAGCAATTTATTATTCCAATGGCTAAATTTTTGGTTTATTTTATCTATCAAGTATCCAAAATCCCTTGCTTTGAGTTTGTTATTAGATAATGGAATACATAAATATGTTGTAGGAAGATTTCCAATATTGATGTTTAAGATATCAGCTATCTATTGCTTATTGTTGGCCCCTTTACTAAAGAAAACAGTGGATTTGTTTTCATTAAATCAAGGCCAGTTAAACATTTCAACATCTGGAAAATGTGCATAATGCATTCTGCAATTTTTATGTTAGCTTTAGCCAAAATTAAAATATCATCCGCATACAACAAATGGTTGATTATAGGATCAATATTATAAATAGGAGTAATATTACCTTTCAAGTATTTCACATCAAGATTAATTGTGAGGAACTCCATAGCAATAACAAATAAGTACGGTGAGAGGGGATCTCCTTGTCATAATCCCCTCGAGCTCTCAATAAGACCAAAAGGGGAACCATTAATTAACACCGAAAAAGGAGTAGATATACACTCGTAAATAAGGTAAGCAAATAATATCGGGAAACCCATGAAAATCAGCATATGATGAAAGATCTCTCTACTTATTTTATCATAAGCTTTATGCAAATCAATTTTCAGGCAAAAATTGTTCGAGTTATTTCTATTAAATCCTCTAACTATTTCATAAGCAAGTAGGGAATTCTCCATAATAAGTCTTCCAAGAATGAAAGCATTTTGATTATATGAAATAAGGTCATTCATATAAGGTTTTAGTCGATTGCAGAAAAGATTGGCTAAAATCTTATATGAGACATTGCAAAGAGGGATTGGTCTGAAATCAGACATATTAATTGCATCAGGTTTTATGGGAATATGACAAATAAAAGTATGATTTATCTCTCTTATTATTTTATCAGTTTGGAGGATGCTATTAATAGCATCCCATATCTCATTTTGCATTTGTTCCCAGTGAACTTTGTTTTAACGACCCACCTTTTTGGACGGTTTAAATCGGCAATAAACCACGCATGTCTAATTAAAACCATTCAAAAGAGAGGATTGTTAATGGGGTAAATAAGAAAATAAAAGAAAGAAAGAAAATAAAAGAAAGAAAAACAAAACCCAGAATCTCGCAGCGGAATGACAAAATATAATAATCAAATAAACAGTTCATGAAGCTGTTTTACAAAATAACATTTGATTACGCTTTACAATTCAAATCAGAGCTATACATACATCATAAATAAACAAATAATGCAGTGTGTAACGACCCGTAAATTTTAGTCGTTTATTTATTTAATTAATTGAATTTTTGTAAAATTATAAACGATAAAATTTTGAAGTATAAATTTGATATTTGAAATGCCTCTAGTTAAACATAGCAACTGGTAAATTTTCGTCCGAAAATATGAAAGTTTATTTCGCGCGTAAATTTACTTCAATTTAATCAGTTAAAAAGTGATGAAAATAAAATGTTTTCGAAACCCAAATATTTTTACATAGAAAAATTCTAAAACATCTTCTGAGCAAGACGTCATTTTTCGTTTTTCCAAATTCGGACTTCTTTAGTTCCGTCGATCTTATTTTTCTGCGTTTTTGCTGCATTTTCCGATAATAGAAAATTCGAATTTATATAATTCAATCACACTCCTGATATTCGTATACCGTTTTGATCGTCTCGTTGAGCTGATCTCTACAATATATTCAATTGTAAATTTTGAAGTCCGGGAACAGCGAAACCTACGGAACGATTTCCGTATCGGTTCCACAATTTGCTTTTGGAATTCGGGTGACCTTTCATTTTTCACCAGGTCGAACTCGAATAGCTATTTGATTTATTATCCACTGAATTCAACACTAACTTTCTATATTCTCTCGGTTTCAATAAGTGTATTGTTTCTTTTCTCTTTTTTTGTTCATTGCTATTTGTGTTTGAAAAGGAAAAAAGGGAAACAATGTGCTCTGTCATCTTCCACCTCTTCATCCTCTCCTGGTCATCACTTCACCCAAAATCTTCCGTGCTCCCCTCCTGTTGCCAAGCCCAGCCACATCTTGCCACCTAAGACCACCTTACCGACCACCTACCACAGAACCTCGCCACCCTGATAGCAGCCTACCCGAGCCGTTTTCCCCTTCCTCCTTGTTGTTACTTTTTCTCGAACTGCTCTTCCTCGAGCCTCCACCTCTATAGCTAGCTCCGAGCTTCCCCTTTTACTCACCCTTGCAGTCATCTCTCGACCACCTTACTGTTGCCAGAAGCCACTCAGCCAACCTCCGCCTGTGTCAGCCGAAACACAAATGTTGACATCCTTTTTTTCCAGTCTAGCTTTTCCTTCGTCTTGCTTCTTATGGCCGCACTTCTCTTCACCTCTCAAGCTTCGCTCACCCGTTTTCCTCTCCTTCCACCTCTCCCCTTCGAGCCAAAGCCGCCACCTCCTGAAGTCTCCTCGCAGCTGTATTCAAATCCGAGTAAGCCTCTCTTTTTTAAGTTATATATATTATGTATATAGTCTATTTATTTGTATAAGTTTATATATATACGGGTTTGATTTTGAAATGTATATATATACATAGGTTAGTTTATACATATTATACTGTTATTATATGTATGTAAGTTTTATCTTAAGGGATATATATATTTAAATTGATATCAAGGTTTATATATGATACTCAAAGACTTTGCTGTTATATATATTTTATACAATGATATTATATATATGCTTTAATATATATCTAATTTATGTGGTACGTTTGATGGTTTATAGTATTCATTTTAGAGAAAAAATGTATGTAGTATATATATATATATGTTATACAGATAAGTTGTATGTATACTGTTACCTACACCTGTTTATCAACTTACTTGTTTATATATCTATAATATGTTCTGTTGTATTAGTTGTTTATTATATTGTAAATATATCAGTATATTGTATGCATACATTATCAGGTATATATATATTAGTATGTGCGTGTTAATTTTAAGTAGTGTTGTATAATATCTTGTAATATGTTAAAGGGTATAAAATATAATATGTTTTAAAACTCTGCTTATATATGTATATATATTGGAGCTGTACGTGTTTGGATTCCTGTTTTTTTATGTATACGTTTATAAAAATAATAATAATATTAAATAAAGTACATGGTATTCAATTTATATAGCTGTGGCTGCCTTGTTATAATTGTGTCTGTAATAAGAATGATGTTGGGATAGATTTTGTAACAATTTTAAAACATATATTTGAAAAAAAAATATGTACGTGTATATATGAAACTTTTGAAAGGGGTAATATATATATATATATTTATTTTAAATGGAACATATATAGATATATATAAGGTTGTATATATATAATGTATAGGTTTATATAGGGTGCATAATCCGGTTGGTTGCATATATAAATCGACATAAGTGTACCTATGACCTGTCTGAGTATGTTCATATACTAATAAAGTGAGTTATTTTGGTTTTATAATACTGGTTTTAAATGTAATATGTATATAAGCCCGTATATTAGTATATAAGCATATGCATGAGTGATTTTTTTAAGTATAACTTATGGGTTTTATGTTAATTTCCAATATGTGTTTAAATTTAATAATGACTTTGATGTATATAGATTTAAAATTTAAGGTTTATATATAATGTTGGTTTATACAAAGTGATATGTTTGTTTATCTATATAAGTATTTATTTCAAAAATATATTATATATATATATATTAGATTTTAATATATGTGTTTAAAATTTAGCAGAGTGTAACGACCCGCCTTCCTATGCCCAGGAAAACGCATCGTTATGAAGAAAGAAAGGGATAGAAGAAGAAAAGAAAAGAAGAAAGAACAACAACACATCAGAAATCTCACAGCGGAACGAGAAATATATTATATCACATAAGATATTACATAGTATCATATACATCAGAGTACACAATTTATACATCACAGAATAGACAGTTATAAACTTCTGTCTATTATACAACACAAGTACATCTATCATACACAGCGGAAACTCTATATATCTATTCGCTGAAGCCTCCTGCTCCACAGCTCCTCCAGAATTCGTCAAGACTAACCTGAATTCCCTTGACTACTCATACAAATTTGAGTACCCAAGAGTTTAATAAAACAGAAAATAAACACTTGGGTCAGACATGGGTCTGGTGTGAGTAAACGGTTAAACTGCTTAACTTTGAAAACCTTTGAAAACAAAAGTATCACGTAAGACTCCCCACAAATAAACATGGGTAAGTTTTTACCTTACGCTAACTAAAACATTTGATAGGAAATCCAGTTATATTATAATAGGGTCTAGGGTTTTCAAGTAAAATACAGAAATAGCTGAAATGCTTACATCTCACATTCCAACATAGTTGGGCACAACTAATACGTACGGCACTTATTGGAGTTTGGATTCCATACAATGGCAGGGCTACTGGGGTACCGCCCGTCACAGTACGTGGCCTAGATCACCGTACCGAGGAGTACGCCCGCTCCCCTGCAACACAAAGCCGGAACCATCCCTTACTGGATAATCCCGAACAAGACAATCCCGTAGTTGGCGCGACCAACCACACACTAAGCCGAATAAAAAGAAAAGGGACCTCTAGACAGGGATCTATCTTGCTCTCAGTGGGTGCTACCCACGAAGCCTTGCTGCACCTCCCCTGTTTTAGCCATTCCCGGTTGATGAGGCTTGAGGTTACGATTACCTTTAATCAGAACATATCACTTAGAATGCTCATCGTCCGCCTGACGATGTGCTGAAAGCATTCAATCCATACAAGTTCGTTCCGGGTTCGAACGAAACCGAAGGCATTATCTCGTTACACTCGTTTTGGAATCATCCTCAGAGTTAATGACAATAACCCTTGCACTCTAAATCTTCATCTTCACTTGAGATTCACGACCTATCGTTAATTTGGATCGATGTGGTATTCGGGTCTCCAGACCTGGAATTCCGGTATACGGAAACCCGATCCCGGTCTCATCGAAATCCAAAACGTATCTTTTAAGGCCAAGTTGTTTAAAGGTTTAAACAATTTAACTTATCTATATTCATACAGATAGATAATTCACACATCACAATTGATAATCACATTATCATTTAAACAGATGATTCATAATCAAATAGGTAATCCATATCAACATCACAATAGTTAATCTATATTACCATTATAATGCAACCAAGCATTCATACCACACAACATTACTTATCTCATTTCTGAGATAACATTCATTCTAGTCAATCAATGTCATTCATTCTTATATAAGCAATGATTTACTTAATCATAACATAATTAATTTAAAATGAATTAAATTAACTATCTCTATCTTTAATTAATTTAAAGTGAATTAAATTAATTACTTCATCTCTTAATTAATTTAAAGTAAATTAAATTAATTACTTCATTATAAATCTTACTTATATATAAATAAATTACAAATAAATTAATTAATCTTTCTCTAATTATCCATTTTAATTAATCACCTTGATTAATTATACTTTAATTATCTACTTTAATTAATCACCTTGATTAATCATTCTTTAATTACATTTAAGTAATTATCTTTAATTAATTCACAAATTAATTATTCTTAACCAAATATAGTAATTAACCTTTAATTACTTTATAAATCAATTAACTATAATTAATTACATTAATCCTTAATTAATTACATAAATCAATTACTCTTTAATTACTTATTATTGATTAATTAATCTTAATTAATCAATCCTTAATTACATCATTAACTATATTTAATTAATGATTTCTTAATTACTTCTTTATTTAATTACTCCATTTAATTTAATTACTTTATTTAAATTAATTATGTTTACTAATCACTCTTGATTAACTACCCTTAGTAATTAACTACCTTTAAGTACTTACATAATTTAATTACTTACCCTTAATTAATTATCTTTAATTAATCCCTTGATTAATTACAAAAAGTAATTAAACTCAAATTACTTCCATTCATAAATCATTTACCATTAATTACTTCCAGCAATTATCATTAATTACTTAACTAAGTAATTACAGTCCATTAATTAATCACATTAATTAATTAGTCTTAATTAATCTTATTTATTAATTAACTTAAATTAATCACATTAATTAATTAACTATTTAATTAACCCTTAATTACCTTTCATTAATTTCTTCCATAAGTAATTATCTTAAAATAATTAAACCAATTAATTATCTTAAAATAATTACCTTAATTAATTATTCCTAATCACTAGTTAATGCTCTCATCATTAACTACCCATTAACATCCCATTTATTATTTTCCCTAAGTAATTATCTTTAATTAATCTCATCACTAATTAATTATACCAATAAATTTTATTAGGTGATAATCCTTTTAATTAATTCACTAATTAATTATCACAACTTTAACTAACTTTTAAAGATAAATTCTTTATCTTTATTAAATTCTTAATTACATCATTAAATTTCCATTTGAAAATATTTTGCAAATTTATTTTAGAATTGGAAGATTTGAAAACATTTTATAAATCAATTATATAATTTCTTTGACCCAAAACAATTTAAACATTAAATAAAAAAAAAACTTAAATAAACATTCCTTTAAAACGTTTCACTTTAAATTTACTTTAAAACTTAGTTAAATAACTTACTTTGAAAACATATTCATTTAAAACATTCTATTAAACTTAGCTAACATGTATTTGGAAAACTTAATTAATTAAACTTGCTTTCAAAATAACTGTACTTGATTTCCTTATAAAATTGAAACCTGTTTTCTAAAAACAAACCCGAGCAAATCCTTGATTTCCCCGGGTAAAACACGAGATTCCCAACTTCACAACTCCTTCGAGTCGAAACCCAATCCACCCGAACTCTTACTCGAGCACGATACTTCCTTCCCAACTCCAAACTCCAGATACACACAAACATGTACGTGCACATGCACGCCAATTCCGGCCATCTTCGATCATCACTGCGACCCTCCTCCAGTCACCCACGACCTCCCTGACCCATTCGAACACGGAGTACCACGAGATCGCCAGTAAAACAAAATCGAGTCACTCGATCGAAAACTAAAAAAAAACAACCCATCGGAAAATTTACCATTGCCGTTGATCTCATCCACGAGTTTCCTCACCGACATCACTAGACCTTCGTCTCGACTTCCTGCATCTCCAGCAATCCATGCGATCAACTCCGATCAACCATGGCCATCACGAGAACCTCTTAAACATCATTGTTTCACACTGCCTCTATAACCCTAGTTCAATCGAATTCGAACAATTCACACATTTGAAAATTTCAATTGTATTTTTCCCCTAATCCATAACATTCAAGCAAGCTTCAATCAAAAATCTAGCTTCAATCATCACCTGAATCTTCGGCAATTCACCAAAGTTCCCAAATTGAACAAAACCCAAATTCATAAGATTTTCTCAACTAAAATTTACAATATGCATATCAAAATTCACGATTTCCTATCGTGATTACATGCATGTAGTCCAATTTGGAAATTAAAGTAGTTGATTTTTAACAAAAACTTAGTTTCACTGTTATTTTAAAGATTTCAATATGAATATTTATTTTAAACATCTGGAATGATTTTTGTAGTGAAGTTACATGATCTCAATCATCTATTGTTTGTAAATTACAGATTAACAATGAATAAAGAATGAGATATTGAATTTAAAGAGAGAAAAACCAAAACTGTTAACAACAGAACCTATTTTCTTGTTTACAGGCATTCTAAACCAAACATGCATTCAATATCATAACAAATTTAACACATGCATCAACATCCCACTACAGATTTATTAAAAACTGTTTTTAAAATGAAAAATTACTCACCTGAACTTATAAAAACAGAGAACAGAGGAACAATTTGTTTCCAGGCTTTTCCAGATTTTTTTGAATTTCTTTTGTTTTTGCTTGTTGAATTTTAACTCTTGCTGTTGATCTTTGAAACTGATTTGTATTTGAGAAAATTTGAAACTGATGTTGCCTTTGATCTCCTTCCTCTGATTTTTATTTGAATTTCCAGTTTCCATTTGATTTACAGAGTTGTTTGCTTCCAGATTTTTATTTCCAGACTTTTACTTCTTTAGATTTGATTCGAATTGTATTTAGTAGAGAGATGAAGAAAAGATAATCTTAAACTGAAAAATGAAAACAGATTTTTCTTCTTACATAAATTTTTACAACTTTAATTATCAAGGAGAAAAGAAAATAAAATAGATAAAGCCACTTGTCCTTTTAATTAGCTTACACATAGGTTTGCAAATTACAAATGTCTTTAAACTACCTTTAAAAACTTACAAGTGTACATTCTTATTTTAATTAATTTACTTAAGCTATACCTATGTATTTATAAAATATTTACATGTATATAAAATGTATTTATATTTTATAAATAAGCTTTTAGATTTTAATAAATATACAAATGTGAGAAACAATTATTTAAAATAACTTATGCTTATATCAATTAAATATAACATACTTATATATGCTTGAGAAATTGAGTTTAACTCTCTATATATTTTTACAAACCCATTTTGACTTATATTTGAATATTAAAAGAGAAAAGATTATTAAAACAAATAAACTTCTTGATTTAAACCTTATTTAAACTTAAGCTTACATATATATTTTTAAATAAGAAATTATTCTTGTTACTTAAATTATAAATATCATTTTCAAAAGTATTAAGTCAAATCACAAATTTCCAAATTACAAATTATATATATATATATTAAAGTTTGGAAATACTTTATTAAATTCAAATTCAATATTCTTTTCATTCCAATATATGCAAATATATATATTCTAAATGAAAAATACTTTTAACATTAGCTTGATAATTATCAAATTGAATTTAATACATAACTTCAAATAATAATATATATATACATATATATTATAATTTGATAACTTATCCTTTTATTAAATTAAAGACTCCTTATTTATAATATATATACCTATATATATATACATTATAAATATAACACTTATATTAGTTTTAGAAAGATAAATCTTCCCAATTAAAATTTTAGAAAAGATATTCCCAAATTAAAATGTTATTAGTTTTCAAAAGAAATAAACTTGCCAATTAAAATATTATTAACCTTTTAAAATGAATAAACTTGTCAATTTTATAAAATAAAATCAACAAATCAATTTAATTATTAATAATGATTATTAAATTGATATTGCCAAATTTCAGGGATATCACACAGAGATTGTGTAATATAATATATATAATTTTGCTAATACAATTGGTTTAAAAATCAAAATTAAATTTTAGTTATATATATATATTTCTTTCCAATTATCAACTGATTCTGAATAGCTCTCATCGTTTTTCCCATTTATCAGTTGTTCGTCGAATTCGTGCCTATCTTGCTTTGCTTTGGAAATCGTCATTTGGATTGGTCAATTTCACAATTCAAATCATAGCCTTTTGTGATGTCTATCTTCTCTCTAGCCTCGAAAGGGTGAGCAATCACTCACGATTAATGTTCTTTTATTTATTAAATTTGATTTCAATTGAAACGATAATTGAAATATGCTGCTGTTAGTTATCTACACTGTTATATATATATGCTATTACCTGTATCAGTTCACTTATGACATCTGACACCATTATCTGTTATTTATGAAATGATAATCCAGTTTTGTTGATAAATGATTGGTTGTTTGATGTTGACATTGGACGTTAAATTGCTAATGTAGTAAGTGATAAATAATTTCAAATCGAAATTGACGTAAGATAGTAGATTTGATATATGTGTTAAATTTGATTAGATGACATTTGCATAATATGACCCCTTTAAATGTTGATTAAATTGACACGTAAAAATTTGGTAAAATACACCTTGAACCATTTAAATGTTTGTTGTTTAAATTGATGTAGTATGAAATTGAATAATGGATAGTGTAATAATCTTTAATCTACATGAAATGATAGTGTAGATTCTAGAAATAATTATATTAATTCGCACAAACAACAATGTGAATTAATACGATTATTTCGAGATTATTTGAATAGATTATTGGATTGATATTGATGGTTGTTATTGCTTGTTTATTTACTTTGACACCCTCCCAGTTATCACACTGCAAGTTCCCTTTGCAATGCTTTGATTTTGAATTGAATTGGAATCGGGTTGAAATGATAAATATCCAAATTAACTTTGACTTAGGATAGAGAATTAAATAAAACCCGATTGGTCAATAATTTGATTTAAAAATAAAATGAAGATTTTATTTGAATAAATAATATGGTTTTGAAATGAAGTTGAAATTTGAAATTCCAATGAAAGGAAAATGTTATTATTTAATAATCTGAATCAAAATATTAACATAGTAGATGATGAATGAACGTTGTTTTAAAATTAATTATTTAATAATTAAATTTGGAATTATTAATAATTAAGTTTTGAAATTAGTTAATAATTAAGTTTTGAAATTATTTAATAATTAAATAAGATTGAATTATTTAATAATTAAATAAATTGAATTCTTTGTTAAGTGAAATTGAACTTTTTGAATAAGTGAAATTAAGTTTCTTTATAAATTGAGTTTTGAAATGGTAACTAAGTAAATAAATAAGTGAAATTGAATTTTCTTTAACAAGAAATAAAATGTGTTTATTGAAATTAATCTAAGAATTGAAATGTAAAGAATTTGATTTGACGAATTAAAATTAATGCAATTTGCAAGTTTTGATACAATGAAGTTGAAATTAAATAATTGATTTAATGAATTAAAATTAAATAAATTGTTTTGAATGATTAAGTAACTTAACGAATATTGAATGAAATTGATCAATGAATTTAAATTGATTTGTATGTTAAATTAAATTAATTTAAATGATTTCGGAACGAAACTTATATACGAACTTGAATCAATATTTAAATTGTTTAAATGAAAATTGAAAATTGAATTATAAGATTTTGAAATAGTAATTTGAAAGTTTTGGAACGTAAACTATGGAAATTGATATAGGAAGACAAATGAAATGTTGATTTTTTTTAAATTCTAATTGAGATTGAATTTGATTTGATTTTGAAATATAGTAAATGACCAATTGGTGTAATAATTTCGAAGGTTATTAAAGAGACCGGAATCGGTTAGGGACATACTCACTGTCTAAACCGAAAACCACTTTAATAACTATACGCGGAGTGTGATCCAGAATGAAGTGGTTGGAATGATGTACGTGATGACTGAAGAAAGAGAACGACAATGGTTAGCCTTGACACTTGTGTCAAATTGGAAATGACTAACACAGGAGTCGTGCCGGGCCAAATGGGGTTAGCTGCCTCGAGCGAACACACTTCTTCGAAAACTACTCATTACTTGTTGTTGATTGGTGCACCCTTGATTTGGGAGTGTTGTTTCGCGGTGTTGCGATCGCTGCAGCGATGCGTTTTCACCAGTCCGGATCAGGCAAACGGTAGTGTCACTACCTTGGGTATTGCCTCATGTACCTTGTCATACTTGTATCCCTATATACGCGACCACTACGAATTTGTTTTGTGTTATACCTATGGAGTACTCCCTGATAGCCCACTAGTTTACGGTGGAGTTTACAGTGCTGTATAGACTATAACGCTTATATAAAATGTGTTAAGGGGGATAATGGTAACGCCTTAACACTATTTTGATACTCTATATTACTGATAGACATTATCTATTTACCGTACACTACTACATAGTAGATAGTTTAACGGATCCTTAAAGGATGGTTATTCCAAACATCCTTTGAGTTACTTGTATTTCAATTACTATTTCACTTGAGTTGGATTTATTGATATAAGAATGTTAATCCTGACTCGAGTGTTTTGTGTTTTGCTTTACGCTCGGGTCAGACTGAGTGTACCAGTATTCGAGACTCACCTTTGGAGTTGGAGTTTCGCTTGGAGATCCAGCTATCTATCCAGCTTTCAGATATCCAGTTGATTCCGGTGATTGTATTTTGATTCCTGTACTTGATTATTGTATTCAAGACATCTGTTGTACCTTATTTAACTCTGATATGTATATAGTAGCTTCATGAACTACTATCTTTTGTTTCCGCTGCATTTATTACTCTGTGTCTGTGATCTGTGATTATTTATTTACTGTATATGCTCAGTTTTATCAAATTTAAATTAACAATTCGGTATTTTGAATTACTCAAGTCCGACATGTGCGGATGCGAATAGTCCAAAATAGCGGGTCGTTACACAGTGGAACATAGAATGCAGTGGAATAATAAATAGCAATAATATACTGAATCTTCATCTTTGTCCTCCAAAAAATAGTCTTCAAACACTGAAAAGCTCGGACTGACCCGAGCGTAATGAAAAGACAAAACACTCGAGTCAGAACTAAAAGATCTTATGTAAGTCAGATCAAAATAAGTAAAATAGAAATATTAGTGCAATGGTTTCATAGATGTTACGGGGTTTTCATCTCCTATCAAGTGTACAACGTGAATATAATCATTTAAAAGGTTTCAAATAATTTGAAGTATCAATCTTAATCATCTAATTAAAACAAATCCGAAGTTTGAATTGACTTAAACCCATCAAATAATTCAATTCCAATAAAAATCCAAATTCAAGAAATTATATGGGTATAGGTCATTTCAACCAATATCAAAAATCAACATTTCCAAATCAATGAAAACCGCTCGGGTTTTTCATTTCAACCCATAACGATTTTCCCCTAATCTATAAGATCGTTTGGGTATGTATCATTTCAACCCATAGGGATAACAGAGATATAGACATAAATAACATCCAAGCATCCAAAATGCCAATCAATAACATCCATCCAATCACCCAAATATCAACAATTGAACATACAGCACAATCATCATTGAAATCAACCAATAACTACTAATAATTTACTGGTTATCATTAACAGGTATTTAACAGGCAATTTAAATTTCAATATTTAATTAAATGGCAATTAAATCCAATAAAAGTCAGATTTAACTGGAATGACAATTTAAAATATACTAAACAGCAACCAATCAATTTCTAATCACATCATAAATTCAATTTAACTAACATAAGAAAATCTAGTAGTTGTGAGTGTTTACTCACCTTTCGTGCCAACGAAGGTGATGATAAATGTGACGCCCCACCTCTATACCCACGCTAGCCAAGAACACTACGGAGTAGTGTTGTCAACTAGGGCGGAGAATAAGGCTGTTGAGGAGCGACCATCCATGTAATTGCTTATCACACGGTGGCTATAAATAATCTTCGGAAACAAACTTAGAAATAAGCATAACACAAATCAGTCACAGACATCCATATCACAAAGGCGGAAAAAGATATGAATATATAACTAACACATGAAAGTGTACATCAGCGTTGTGGTCAAAAAGATCCACAATAATACAAAAGAATAGCAACACGTGCTATACCAAAAGAATACATCTATGAGTCTATATCTCAGGTGTATACAACAAAACTGCAAATCTAAATAGTTAGCCAAAAGTCAAAGTAGCAAATCCTGGGAAGAAGTCAAGTAGAAGCACCTGTAACATCTCGGTCTGACCCGAGTATTATTTATAAGAAAATAATAAACGGATCAGTCTAGCTATAAATATCAGTTGATATGGTATAAAGTAGACGACATGACATGAACATGTAATAACCATAACGTCGTACTACTATAAGTACGTAAATGATAATCAACAAGAGGTTAATTAATTTCACAAGGATCTTCTCAAAGATCCAAATCCATAAGCAGGTAATGACACACAAATTCACCAATACAAAAAAAACTGATATCATATCAATGAAAACCACAAAAGTTGGTGAAGCACTAAATCCAGAAATCAACACACGAAATCCAGAACAAATCCCAGAAATCAACACATGAAATCCAGAAATCACTAAAAGGGGGAAGTCCGAGCACACGGACGAGAAGCTATCTCATGGAAGCTATCCATTTAATTTTCCGAACACACGGATGGCCCGAAGGCCTTTGACACACGAACGGCCCAAAGACCATGGGGTGCAACCCCATATATGTGAGTAGAAACATCACCCAAGCGGGGTCTGGTCTCCCTCGCAGACAAAGAGACATCGCTCAATCGCTAGTCTAAATCACAAGAATGATCGTCATGATCATAAGGAAGTGTCAATCACACCAAGCTAGTAAATATATGAGTTTAGCTTCATGTCCCATAACCACTTGCTTAACTTAAATATTTACGAACAAACTGTAGATCTTCACTAGAAAATTGTCACAAAAAGGGTTCAATCGAACAAGTCCAAGAGCTAACCGACGAAGTGAACGCAAGCGTTTCATATCACACGTTTTACTAAGTCGTTCAAGTCGATTTCTCATTCGAGTGAAGTAAAGGCTTGTATATACTAGTAGATTGGAAATCGGTTTGAGAAAACGAACTTTTGATATTTAAAATAGTGTTGAAATCGCTTTGATGAAAGAGTTTTGATATTTACTACTAGTATTGAAACCTTCATATATCTTTAAAGTGACAAGTCATAAAACGATTGTTGAAACAATCTATCACAAAAATTCACATTCGAAGACGTGAACAAAATCCAAGGAAATCAGCTCAAAATGCATCAAAGTGGAAGTTCTGTTGAATGCTTTCCAGATAAGATCGCCTACGAAGGGGTGTACTTAGTGAAGCCAAGCTGGTCAAGCGACCTAAGGAAAATTAGGTCATACGACCTAAGGGAAGACTGCCGTGCGACCTAGCAGAAGAACAAGTCGAACGACTTAGGGGAAACAGGTCAAACGACCTAAGTGCTAACTCATGAGCAACCTAACGAAGTGCGTGACCTAACAGTGTGGCGCGACCTAATAATGAGGCGCGACCTAAGGGAAACAAGGTCTTGCGACCTAACACCAAAGTTCCGAGCGACCTAACGATCTGAAGTGTCGAGCGACCTAAGGGTTAACTCGCGAGCGACCTAACTCATAGCCGAGCTAAACAGTGAAATGGCAAAACAGGGGCGAGCGACCTAACAGAGGTACGCGACTTAAGGTGGTTCGCGACCTAACGTGGTTCGCGACCTAAGGGGTACGCGACCTAAAACTCGCGACCTAAGGGCACGCGACCTAAAACTCGCGACCTAAGGGCACGCGACCTAAAACTCACGACCTAAGGAAACGCGACCTAAAACTCACGACCTAAGGAAACGCGACCTAAAACTCGCGTCCTAAGACTCGCGACTTAAAACTCACGACCTAAGGAAACGCAACCTAAAACTCGCGACCTAAGACTCGCGACTTAAAACTCACGACCTAAAGACTCACGACCTAAGGCGAACGACCTAAGCAAGCAAGCCGAGCGACCTAAGGAAGTGTTCGACCTAAGGAAGTGTGCGACCTAAAAGTGGCGACCTATGGCCAGAACGAATTAAGGTCGAAAACGACCTAAGCTCTGTGTGACTTTTCAACAGTAAACGACCTAGCCCAGGCAGAACGACCTAAGTGCAGATTTTCACCAAAAACACTAAAAATTGGAGTTTTTCGCCAATCCAATCCAAACCAAATGCAAATGTGCATGCTAAAGTGATAGGGAACCATTCCCAACAGTCCAATGACAATTATAGGCAAGATGTGAGATCAAAAATCTCACCTTTTCCACGAAATTGATGAAGATGAGACTTGAGAGCAAAGCAAGAACACCAACAAGCTTGAATCAATGTTCTTCACGTGAATTTGGAGCTGAATCTCGGATTTGAAATAGAATTTGAGTTTGGAGTTTTAATTTCTCTTTCCCACCACCATTTTTGACAAAGCTTGAAGTGTTTGATAAAGTGAGGAAGAGGGTTGGGCTGAATTAAGAAGGTGCAGTCCAAACCAAAGTCAAAGGCGGGAAAAAGTGACGAAATTTCCACTTACTCCAAAGATGTCGAAGTGTATACTCAAAAAGATCGCAAACATCATTTTGAACTCAATGGGAGTGGTCTCGAGTCCTAATTTGACCGTATGCAAAAAGTAGCTTTTCGGACTAACATCCGACTAACGATAAAATATTTAAATATAAAATCGATAGATATGCGGGTTGTTACAATAAAAATGGAGCAATATGGAGATTCCTAGCAAAGATCCAAATGCAAATCAAATCCAACAAAGCTTAGACACAAACATGAATCAATAAACAAGTATCAACTACTTCCAACTTCCAAACAACCCAAGATCCAAACTACGGACAAACCTAAAACTAGGTCATCTTTATGAAAATATTCGGACCATATTATTACTGAATCTATAAAGGTGACTAACTAGAAAGTTGTTGAAAATTATTTTCTCTCCATTTTCAAGAAACGAATAACTCAAAATGCTTCTATCTTGAGGAAGTTATGGTCAAAACAAACAATGGTGTTTTCTGAGTTGAAAATCTGAGTTCAGAAATACTTCGAAAAGATTTGAGTTTATGGCATAGCAAATTAAGGAATATGAAAAACTGATCTAAAAGAAATTAAAGCCACTGGAAAAATAAATGGTTTTAAAAAAAGAATCACATAATTTATTTAATTCCTGAAGGAGATATGATTGATACAATTGGGGTATTTTCGGCCAAAACTAGACCCGAGAAAGGACTTGAAAAATGGAGTTTTTGATATAGAAATATTTGGAATGGGAAGAAGGGTTCAACAAAAAATATGATGCCATTGAATTATACACGATTTCAAAAAAAAATTAGTTGATTCGGAGTAGTTTAGTGGAATGTAGAAGCCATGGAAATAAGAGGAAGAAAGAGGGAAAATAGAGAAGGGGAAAAGAAGGGAAAAAGGAGAAAGAAGAGGAGAGGGAAGGTGGAAGGAGATGGTGCAGAGGGCGGCGACTATAGGGGAGGAAGGAAGGGTTGAAGGAGAGGAGGAAAGAAGTTTTGATTTATGAGGTTTTTGGAGTTTTAGATCTAGAGTTCTCTGTAGATTTTAAGGAGGAAGAAGAAGTGTGAAGAGAAAGTTTCTTTGGAGAAAAATTATATACGTTGATGTTATCAAATAGGAAACATAAGAACGTAGGCAAAGGAATGGTCACATGGCTGACTAGAGTCTATTAGTTAACCAAGGCCCATTAGACCAAACAAACCCAATATGCCTTAGCCCAATAAAACACTACTAATTCATGTTAATTTTTCACAGTAATTCAAATTTTTTAGAGCAATAAGAATTTGATTTTGACGAAATGAAAAGTGGAGGGAAGATCAGAATTCAGTCTAGTATCATACAAAAAGAATAAAATTTTAAAATTCAAATTTAAAATTTTCAACCAAAAGTCAAACTTTGACTAAGTTTGACCAAAATTTGAAATTTCACAAAAATTTTATTCTATTAAATTAGGTCAAATAAAACACTCAACATCACAAATTCAAAATTTTTATTTATTTAATTTTTATTTAAATTCAAAATACTGCCATTTTAAAGTTGTTAAAAGTTACGGATCGTTACACTTACACTTTATCTTAATTAAAAGATGTAATATCAATTAATGCAATATTAATTTGTTTCCCCTTATCATATTTAAAAGGTTAAATGCCATTAACTATGCATCCAATTCTCATCCAATTACATTCAAACCTATGTTATCATCCTTATTATTCAATCAACAATACCATATGAATTATATTAACATAACTTTACATTTAATTACATTCATTATTTTAACATCTTTTATCATATTAACTGCAATAATTAATTACATAAATTTTCATTGATTTCCAAATTAATTCCAAACATATTAAATAATGAGATGATAAATGAACAATTGTTAACTTTAAGTAATTTAATCATATTTATAAGTATATTATCTATAACAAATGTTATGACTGCTTACACATCACTGATTATATTCAGTTTCAATTAACAACATATGCTTCAAACATTCAATTTCCTTAATTCCATTAATTACCTATTTAATATTCAAACAGACTAATTAATGAGAAGATAATTACAACCATTGTTTGTAATAATAGTTCATATCCATTATCTTATCATTTACAACCAAGGGTTATAACAAAATGATTTTATATTCTATATTAACCAATTCCAATCAATTACATACAATCTCATCATTAAATGCATCATTTAATTTATTTCATTATTTACAATTATAACCAAATAACCTTACAATTATATCCATTGATTGAAATTGGATTAAAATGGTTATCAATTACATTAAATCAATATTACCATATTACATTCTAATTGTTTTATCATTACAAATCATAAATTTTAATTTCTTACAATATTAATATTTCAAAATCTTATTAAATTTAAAATTTATTTACCGAAAAATACTGGTCGTTACTCTCTCCCCCACTCAAAACTTTTTGTCCTAGAAAAGGGAAATGGAGGAATTAAGGGATTAATATATTTTATTCAATGTATTCAATTTATAAACAATTAATTTACATAATTAAGTATTTTAAATAAAATATATATTTATAACCAATTAAATCCTATGTAATCAAGTAAAAAAAAGTTTTGAATTGCCTTTCTCTTAACATTGCAGATGGTAAAACTACTTCTCTTTGGTTTGATCCATGGTTAAATGGAAGTTCTATAATGGAACGTATTGGGAGAGACACAGCTTTCAGAACTGGTACGGAAAATTTGCCTCTCAGTAAGATCTTAAGTTATGGCAAGTGGAAGTGGGATTCGTATAGTTTCTTATTCCAAATTCATGCAGAAATTGAAGGTGTCAAGATTCACAAGAACAGGGAGAGGGATTTCTGGTCTTGGAAGTGTTCTAAGGATGGTATGTATCAGTTTAAAAAAGTTTGGAATTCGTTTCGATCTAGTTTTGAAATTAAGGACTGAGCGTCTTTGGTCTGGAACAATATTCACGTTCCTAAGATGGCGGTATGCCTCTTCAAAGCCATTAATGACTATCTTTTGACAAAAAGAAAGATTACTACAGAAAAAGATAGTCGTGGACATAAACTGCGTCTTTTGTAATAATCACATTGAAAATATAGACCACCTATTTTTTCAATGTAATTTTATAAAAAATGTTTGGCTGTGGAGCTGTAAGAAAATTTTCAAATCGCCGAAAAGTTTTTTTTCTTTTTCTTTGAAAGATGATTTACAAAAAATTGTTTCTTTATCTAGCTCAAAAAGTCTCTATTCAGACTTGTTTCAACTATCTCTTTCTGTCTGTGTTTGGCATATTTGGAAAGAAAGGAACGACAGGATTTTTCAGAATCGATTTATGGATAGGTCGCAGATTTGTATCAATATTTTCCAGACTATGAATATTAGAATGGCTAAATCTAAACATTTCAAGAATATCACTGACTTGAATGAAACAATAGCATTGAAATGGGGATATACCTCCCAACGCTGAATTGGGGTTTTTTCTGCTTTACCATAAGTATTATCCCTCCGCCTCCTCCTGTTTCAATGATCCTTGGCTCCAGGTTTTCATGTACCTGTATTATTTACAATGTTTCTCTCCTCCTCTCACTTAATTACATTAAAATTTACAAATTACAATAAATATTGAATTAGTTTTTAAGAATGCAGATTTGCAGGTCGATCCGAGTCTTTGCAGTCTCGTCCTGGACTCTTAAGAATATTTAGCTTGAGATTTGAGAATCTCAGTCTTGATACTTCGAATTATCTGGAAGAAGATTCACAGAATTAACTATTTTAAAGTGAAAAGAAGAATCTTTTCGGTTAGTAGTGACTTGTCTTGCTATTTTCTTCTCTGTTCTTCTTGAGGAAGTGCTGGTTGCATCTTAGATCTGGAAGTTGAAGACGAGTTTCCTAGCAATTTGCAGGCTGTTCCGAGTTCTTCGTATTCTTGACCTGGTCACGAAAGAAGTTTAGTACGAAGCTTTGAGTTATTTTTTCTTAGATAGTTTTGTCAGATCTAATACCTGCCTTGTTCCATTCTGGTTGGATCGAAGATTTTGTTGGCTGATGTCTTCTGAGTTGTTGCTGATGTTCATCTCCTCGGTTTCTTAGGAAGAAGGTACGATCTGGAAGTAGTCGAGAATTCTTTTCTCGCTCGCCGCCATTGTTGTTTTTCCCTTTTTATTTTCTTCGAGAAGAGATAGGAAGTAAATGAAGTAGTTTGAAGTGTCGGTTTGCCTTATTTGCTATGAGATTTGTCTTGAAGCTTCTGGCACTTGGTTCTGTTTTATGGGCTTTGGGCTGGTAGCTTTGTTTGTTTTAGCTAGGGCCTGTATTGCTTTTGTTTTGTGAGTTGGCTTTGCCTTGTCTTGGTCTTGTATGACTTATGTATATACTTTGATTATAGTAATAGAAAGCTTGAACCTGAATTCAAAAAAAAAGTAAAAAAAAGTTTGAAAATATCTTACTTTTAGAAAAAAAAATTCTAAGTCAATAATTCATGGAAAAATTTCGGTAGAGTCTCCTTTGTACGGAGATGTCCAGAAAAATGATAATATCAATAATAACCACATATATATATATATATATATCATATTTCAAAATAAAATATCCCAAACCATGGAAAAATAATATAATATCGCTAGAAAACTCTAATCCGAAAACGTACCTATTTGTCGGGTAAACAACACTTATTTATGAAACGAAAAGCAGTGGCTATTGCTTCCATAAACCTGTATTTCACTTATATAATCCAAAATACTGATAATTATGTATAAGAGAGATATTTAAGATGTTTCAATATGCAACAAAAGAAAATCAATATAAAACATAATCAAACAAACAATACAACAATTTATGCAACCAAAGAATCCATCATACATCCATAGCAACCAAAACTAATGGTTTGTTTAGTTTAGAAACTTTTAATCGTGCATGGTAATAAATAAACTATCAATGTACCCTATGCTCAATAGCCTTGGATAATTTCTAAATAGACTATCCATACAACCTTAAACAACTAGAAGTATCCTTTTCCAAACATCCCATAAGCCAAAACAACCAAGAATTTCAACACATTATTTAAGTTTATTCAATTGGTTTCTTTTCACATCATTATTTACTTTTTATTTATTTCCATTCATTCATACAATGTCCTTCTTTTTCTTTAATTTACTTACACAAATATTTCACATTTATTATCTAAAATAATCAATAAGTTCATTATTTAAGTATTACATACATTTTATTGCAGTTTATTTCACATTATTCTTACGTTTATACCATTTCTTGTACATCAAAATACTTATTTATAGAAATAATTCCATTGAACACTTCCATTACTTAAGTTTTACTTGTAAAATATTCTATTACATATTCCTATTTAACATTTCAACTTTTTAAACATTTCAGGTAAGTTATATAATGTAATTGAATGTTACACAAGTTTATCTTATTCATTTTAGTTAACAAAATGTTCAATATTTCATATCTTCCAATTTAAAAGCTACAAATTTCCAATTTCTTATATATTTCATTAACCACTTATCATCTAATTTTCTTATTTCTCATTTTAGAAGTATCCAATTATTAATACAGTCAAGATTTCATTCATTACCATAATTGAATTCTATAATTTATAGAAACTTAAGAAATAAATGCCGGGTTTATTTCAAATCATATAAAATAATATATATATACACACACACTCATAGCTTTATATATCCACGCACATTTTTAAATTAAAATTAAGATTTGTTTATCAAAACAAAGGTGTAGTAAAACTACTACAGTGGCCTTCCCACTTTGAAACTCGAAAATTAACATCGATGATGCATGCACTTATCACCGAAATTATCTTCCAGCGACAAAAGAGGGGAGTACAGAACTTATTTCTTTAAAAAAAAAAATTCTTTTAAAAAATTTCCTTTAAATCGCATTGAAAATATTTATATCCAAAAATACTTCCAAGCAATACTAGTATTATATTCCAAAATCCTTTGAAAACAAATTTCAACCTCGGAATATAAGTTCTCAAATTTCCAATTAAATTCATTTTATGTATAAGTTCTAATTTTGCAATCAATATTTATAAAATTTCACTTCTTACCAAACAAATATATCACATACAACTATTAGTACTTCGAAATCAAGTAAATATTTCAAACCATACTTCATAATAACACTTCCAATTTATTTTTCAAGCATATTACCATAATAAATTTCTCAAATCATTTATTTTCTTATTTATGTAGTCCATTGATATAATATCTTTAAAATTATACATTCAAAGAAACTTACATAAATTTTACTTGAAATATTCATTTGAAAACTTCATTTGCAAATCCATCATCTTTAATACTTTAACACTTTACAAAAAAAATCATCCGTAAAATTCCTTGCTTCTTTTATAAATACCATTTAAAAACCTTAAATAACACTTCTATAAATATATGTAAACTATTTGAAAATAATTATTTACATCATTACTTATATTTAAAAAAAGAGTTACTGAAAACCTTAAATCTATTATTTATAAATTTATTAGTTTTAAATCTCAAAATACTTTTATAACTCAATGTTTTAACAAGTTTATCCTCGTTCTTGCAGACTGTAGCCATGCGTTGATCAGGCGCAAGGCTAAACTTCTCTAAGCACTTAGTAGACCTATTTCAACACCCAGTGAAAATACATAAAAACATAAAAAATAGATATGGAAAGTACATTTCCCCATGGATTGTAGTTACGCAATGGTTACGCCGCTATCCCAGCGGAATCACTTGTAACCGTAGGCATCCCGCCCCTCGACTCACGCCATGGTTGATAGATTGCAGCTACGCAATGATTACGCCGCTATCCCAGCGGAATCACTTGTAGCTGTAGGCATCCCGCCCCTCGATTTACACTATCCAACAATATTAAATGAGTATAATAAGTGACCCACCAAAGGGATCCGATAAATAACCCACCAAAGGGATTCGATAAATTACCCACCAAAAGGGTCCAATGGAAGGTACTTCTCATGTCATTTACTTCAAAATATTTCATATCATACATAGTACCCTTTAAAAACCATAACTTCAAATATCGCACTTATATAAATTCCATTATATATAAGATTTCATTTTCAAATAGAGTACTTTCCAAAATCAGTAGTCTCGAATATATCAAATCATTCTTATATAAATTCCGTTATATATAAGATTTATCTCTTCAGATTGAATACCTTCCAAAATCAATAGTCTTCAAAATCACCTTATAGTTATATAAAGTCCATCTTATAAAGAACCAATTTTTTTTTTCAAAATCAATTTCGCTGCATGAAGAGCCATATGGGATTGAACATCTGTGCTTTATAAAAGGTTTGAATTTAGAATAGTTTTGTATATAATATAGTTTGTAAAATATTTTGTATGTAAAATAGTTTGTATATAAAATAGTTTGTATATAAAATGTTTTGTATATAAAATGGTTTGAAAAATAGTTTTGTATATAAAATAGTTTGTAAGATAGTTTTGTATATAAAATATAATAAAATAGTTTAGATAAGATAAAAGAAAAGAAAACAGTTTTGAAAAATGGTTTTAAATTAATAGTAGTTTTGTATAAAAAAGAAAAATTCCAATTTACATTACAAAGATATCCAACCCAACAACTTTCAATTTCAGCGTCAAAACATTTCAATAATATTAGAACATAAGATGTACATATGTCATCATCATGTAAAATCACATTCGATCGCTCGCTCGATCACACAAGTTCGCTTTTGAACTAGTATTGTCCATTCGACTTCCCTAATGCAGATATCGATAAGGTTTCTTGACCAGAAACCATCATTCTCCTTGCATAGCTGTACACTATGATAGAGAATTTTAGAATCAAACCAAGAATCCATATCAAATTTTCGCCATCAAGAATCAAATGAAAAATCCTAACACGAAATGGTGTAATTTACCTCGAACTTGTGTGCTCAAATCCGGATCAAATTAATTTTGGCGAATAAAACAATATACGTACAACTTACGTATCTATTCCAATTCATTTCATCATAATTACATTAAAATTCATTATTACTCTCATTGATTAACACAAATATCACTTCATACTTTCATATTTGTTTCACTGAATTTCACCATTTAATATAAAACATTAATCATTCGCAAACATTGCTTATATTTCTCTTCATTTTTAAATTACATTCATTTCACATGTAATATTTCTCATTTAATACTACATTTATTTGCAAATGATTTCATAACAAATTTCTTTAAGTTTTTAAAACCAATTTATAAATGCTTAACTTCTTTATAAGACATTATTCGACTTTAAAATTATCACAACCTTAATTATAACTATTTCTTACAACATTCATTTATTTCATAAGCAATTTACAGGTCATGACTTTATTTATAATCATTTCATTTTAATTCATATTTGATTATCCAATTAGTATTCAAGTTACTTCCCTAAATTATTTATAACACATTTCATAAATAGTTAACTAAGTTCACAATTTCAGCATTTCTTTAATCACAATTTTAAATTTAAATATTCCAAGGCTTAAAATTCACACTTGTATATTATTACATTACATGCCAAGAATGTATACAAAAATTCTATTCATTTACTAACATAGATATAACAAATTTAACCTTGTTTCACTTGCTTTCAATTTAAGGTTACCAAATTCAACTGCATAATTCAACAAAATTTCTACATTTCAACTCATATATTAATTCAGAAGTTTCGACTATCCAAAATATCTGGATCTTCCATTTTATTTTAATAGTTGAAACTACCAATCAACGAAACAACAAGATTCACACAACAAAACATTTCAATTTCATAATAAATATCCTAATTATTCACTTTATTTCCTTTAATACACCATTATTAAACTAGTGTTTAATCCATAAATTCAATCAACCAAAATAGCCAATGCTTATAACTGACTAAATACAACAAATCAACAATAAATGATAGTAATTAAATATTATCATTTCATAAAACAAACACATTACAAATAACTACAATAGTTAAAATTCTTTTTATTCCTTTATATATAACATATAATATTAGGGAAAATAATTTCATTTCGAAACTTATATAAAACATTCTTATAACACTAACAAATACGTGCTCTCGTATATACACTAAGACAAACTCATTCTAGGGTATTACTACCCTATCTCTAATGAGTTAACCCCAACAGGCTAAGGTATGCCTAAACCTGAGCTCTGATACCAACTGTAATGACCCTCCTTTTTGGACGGTTTAAATCGACAATAAACCACACAAGTCTAATTCAAACCATTCAAAAGGGTGGATTGTTAATGGGGTAAATAAGAAAATAAAAGAAAGAAAGAAAATAAAAGAAAGAAAGAAAAACAAAACCCAGAATCTTACGGCGGAATGACAAAATATAATAATCAAATAAACAGTTCATGAAGCTGTTTTATAAAATAACATTTGATTACGCTTTACAATTCAAATCAGAGTTATACATACATCAGAAATAAACAAATAATGCAGCGGAACACAGAATGCAGTGGAAAATTAAATAGCAATAATAAACTGAATCTTCGCCTTCGTCCTCTAGAAAATAGTCTTCAATACACTGAAAAGCTCAAACTGACCCGAGCGTAACGAAAAGACAAAACACTCAAGTCAGAACTAAAAGAGCTTATGTAAGTCAAATCAAAATGAGTAAAATAGAAATATTAGTGCAATGGTTTCATAGATGTTACGGGATTTTCATCTCCAATCAAGTGTACAACATGAATATAATTATATAAAAGGTTTCAAATAATTCGAAATATTAATCTTAATCATCTAATTAAAAAAAATTCGAAGTTTGAATTAACTTAACAAATAATTCAATTCCAAATAAAAATCCAAATTCAAGAAATTACATGGGTATATGTCATTTCAACCAGTATCAAAAATCAACATTTCCAAATCAATGAAAACCGCTCGGGTTTATCATTTCAACCCATAACGATTTTCCCCTAATCTATAAGATCGTTTGGATATGTATCATATCAACCCATAGGGATAACAGAGATATAGACATAAATAACATCCAATCATCCAAAATGTCAACCAATAACATCCATCCAATCACCCAAATATCAACAATTGAACATATAGCACAATCATCATTGAAATCAACCAATAACTACCAACAATTTACCGGTTATCATTAACAGGTATTTAACTGGCAATTTAAATTTCAATATTAAATTAAATGGCAATTAAATTCAATAAAAGTGAGATTTAACTGGAATGACAATTTAAAATATACTAAACAACAACCAATCAATTTCTAATCACATCATAAATTGAATTTAACTAACATAAGAGAATTTAGTAGTTGTGAGTGTTTGCTCACCTTTCGTGGCTATGAAGGTGACGATATAAATGGAGCAATATGGAGTTTCCTAGAAATGATCCAAATGCAAAGCAAATCCAACAAATCTTAGACACAAACACGAATCAATAAATAAGTTTTAACTACTTCCAACTTCCAAACAACTCAAGATCCAAACTACGGACAAACCTAAAACTAGGTCATCTTTATGAAAATATTCTCTTTTTGCAAATTCTTTTCTCTCCACTTTCAAAAAAAGAATAATAAAAAAGCTTCTGTCTTGAGGAAGTTATGATCAAAACAAACAGACGTGTTTTCGGAGTTGAGAATCTGAGTTCAAAAATACTTTGAAAAGATTTGAGTTTTTGGTATAGCAAATTAAGGAATTTGAAGAACTTATATAAAAGAAAGTTGAAGCCATTGGAAAAATAAATGGTTTGAAAAAAGAATCACATGATTTGGTTCATTCCTGAAGGAGATATGATTGATACAATATGGGGTATTTTCGGCCAAAACTTGACCCAAGAAAGAACTTGAAAAATGGAGTTTTTGATTAAAAAATATTCGGAATGGGAAGAAGGGTTCAACAACAAAGTTGTTGCCATTGAAATTGTAAACGGTTTCCAAAAAAATATATTTGATTTGGAGTAGTTTAGTGGAATGTAGAAGCCATGGAAATAAGGGGAAGAAAGAAGGAAAATAGGGAAAATAGAGAAAGAAGAGGAGAGGGAAGGTGGAAGGAGATGACCTTGGAGATGGTGGAGAGGGCGGCGACTATAGGAGAGGAAGTAAGGGTTGAAGGAGAGGAGGAAAGGAGTTTTGATTTGTGAGGTTTTTGGAGATTTAGATCTAGATTTCTCTGTAGATTTTGAGGAAGAAGAAAAAATGTGAGGAGAAAGTTCCTCAGGAGAAAAATTATGTACGTAGATGTAACGACCTGGTATTCGAACCGTCCAAATCGACAATCATCCACTCATATCGGACTTGAATTGCTCAAAACAACAAATTGTTAATTTATATTTGGAAAAACTCAGCATATACCGTAAATAAATAATTCACAGAATCACAGACACAGAGTAATATAACAATAATAAGCAGTGAAATAGATAAATAGTAGTTCATGAAGCTACTACAATAAACAACAGAGTCTGAAACAAAATACAATAGATATTCAATAAATAGAAGGGTCAATACAAAAGAAAATGACAAGTCTGCACAAATCATTTGGAAATAACTGAGAAGCTGAATAGATAGAGATAGATCTTCAAGCAAAACTCCAGGCTCCGAAGGTGAGTCTCAAATGCTGTGACACTCAGTCTAACCCAAGCATAAAGAAAAATACAAAACACTTGAGTTAGGATTGACATTCTTATAACAGTAAATTCAACTCAAGTGAAATGTCAACTAAAATACAAAATAACTTAAAGAATGTTCGGGATTCCCACCCTTTAAGGATCCGTTAAACTATCTACATATATAGTACAATACGCTACATAGATAATGTCTAAAGTAAAGTAAATATTTAAATAGCGTTAAGGCGTTATCCATATCCCCCTTAACACATTTTATCTAATCCCATAGTCTATACAGTACCGAAATTGCTCCGTAAACTGGAGGGCTATCAATGGGCGCTCCATAGGTATGGTACAAACCAAACTCGTAGAAGGCACGATAGGGCATGTGACAAGGCACGCGAGGCAATGCCCGAGGTAGGATTCTACCGTTTTGTGGATCCGGACTAGTGGTAATGCATAGCAGCTGCTACCGCCCACCTAGAGACACACCCCTAAAATCAATCGAAGGTGCACCAAATCAAATCACAAGGTAATAGAATGGTATCGAAGAAATGCGCCCGATAGGAGGAGCGACCTCACTTGGCCCGGCATGGCTCCTGTTTTAGCCACATCAAGCTGACTCACCGGAGTCAGGGCTGCGTTAATACCTCATATAGAACCGTCGCCAAATCATCCTACTTCGTTCTGGAATCTCCACCACGTACAAAATTGTTAAAGTGGTTTTGGTGATTGATAGAAAGTATGACAATATCCGATCTCGGTCTCTTTAACAACCAAACGTTTATTACACACCGTGGTCATTTTATTTTAAATAGTTCATATTTCATATCAAAATATCATATACATTTCAAATTCATATCACTTTTGTAATCATATTACTTTCAAAATCATATCACTTTCAAAATATTATTCACTTTTAATCATAACAGTTCCAACTCAAACAGTTTAAATATTGAAAATAGTTTATATATTGAAATAATTATAAATTAAAATAGTTTATTTTTTAATAGTTATTAAAAATAGTTTATATATTAAAATAGTTTATAGTTTATATATTAAAAGAGTTTATATCGAAAATAGTTCCAAAATAGAATTGTTTCATCCAATTTCACAAATCAATCCAAATTCTCATTAAACCATTTTAATTTATATCGATTTCAAAAAATCCAGGTTAGTATTACAAGTCTAAACATGTTCCAGTTCAATAGGTCTCAAACTTTAAATATTCAAACAATCCATAATAACCCAATTTGATAAATTTCATTTATATTTCAAATTTGAACTTTAATTTTATTTAAAATTGAAAACATTCACTTAATCATTTTAATACGTTTAAATAAAATCTCAAATTACAAATTTAAATCAATATTAAATACCTAACTTCAATTTTATTTAATTTGAAATTACTCACTTAATCACCTTATAAAATCAAGTTATTAAGTTATAAACAACGTATCTTTAAAAACTTAAAATCAATAAGTTCAAGTCAACGCTTATTTAAATTAAATTACAAATCATTTCTTATTTTAAATCAATTATTAACCAATTTAAATGCCAAGTCAACTTTAATTTATCTTTCCAACCTTTATTTATTAAAGTTATTACAAAATCTAATTTTAGATATTAATATAAATCTTAAATAATTATTTTAAACATATTATATATATTAATTAAATTAAAATTTATTATATTAAATATTATTAAATTAAATCTTATTATAATTTAATCTATTTTAAATCTTATTTTATATATTTTAAAACAATAAAGTTGTAAGTAAAATTTTAAAATTTACAATTTCAAACTTAACTTAAAATTTTAAAATTTCCAAAACATATAATTTGAAAAATCTAAATTTTCACATTTTAAAATAAATATTTATATTCTAATTTAAAATCAATATTTATCAAAACCCATATATTTTCTTTCAAAATTCCGGAAATCAAAATAGACCAACGATGTCTGTATATAGTTTCCATCCTATGGTCAAGTGATACAGATATTTATCATTTCAATCCGCAATTTAAATTTAATATTTACGGGTATATATCATTTCAACCCGTAATCCCAAAATTCAAATTTAAATGAAAATCGCTTGAGTTTATCATTTCATCCCATAATGATTTTCCCCTAATCTATAATATCGTTCGGGTATGTATCATTTCAACCCATAGGGAATTCTAAAAGTAACAGGGAACTTGCAGAGTGAGAAAAAATACGATAATAATATAACATATCAACAACAAGCATATATCATCAGTAACAAATTAAATATAATATATACAACAGGTTATGGTGTCATATGTCATAGGTAAACAATTGCAGATAATGGCATATCATATTTAACAATTAAATAATTTAACAATTCAAATTTAACAACATATTTCAATCGTCAATTCATGTGAATTAAATTTATTAAATATAAGAATGTTAATCGTGAGTGATTGCTCACCTTTCGAGGCTTAGAGAAATAACGAGAATGAGATGCGATGAACACGGGTAAGCACGAATTGACAACGGGACAGCGAGACAAGAGATAAACTGCTGCGATATGAATAGCAACAAGCAAGATCTAGAATTCAATGGAAACAAATATATATTATATTTTCTTAAAAATCAATATTCAATTAAAACACATATTTAACAAAATAAAATCTTCATATTATATTTAAAATCAATATTAATTAAAACACATATGTCAAAATATCTATATATTATAAAAAAAAAATCAAAACTTGATAAACTTTATAATATTTATAAAACACATACATGCAAGCTTTATAATATACGAACTTTTCCTTTTTATATATATATATATATATATATATAACAAAAGTGGAATGCACTTGAATATATATTAAACTGTAACCAACATAAAATACCAGACTGTGTATATATACCTTCTTCTCAAATTCCAAATACACTTGAATCAAAACTGTTAATAAAATAAATGAATATAAAACAAAGAATTTATAGATAAAGAATATAAAACAGAAAATACTCAGAAAAGTAGGAATAAATCTGAGCTCGGCTACAAAAAAAGGTTTAGTTTTCTCAGAATGACAAGTGTGCAAACGTGGGACTCGACTACAAAATGGGATATAGTTATGAAGAATGAGCAGGCTAATGGAGAGGGTGAGGGGATGGCCGAGATGGGCTGCGTGTGGTGCTTTCGGAGGGTGGGCTGATGGAGCGGGCACTGAAGATGGGGAAGGTGGCACTGGCGTGGGGTCTGGACGGTGCTGGCTCGAGTTGTAGAGGAGATGGGGCAGATGTAATAACCTGGAATTTTGGTTATTTGAAATTGAAATATTTAATTGATTTGAAATATTTAAAAGTTGTTTTTTAACTTGAATTTCAAATATAACCATTTATGGGATAATTTAATTATTAGATTTAATAATTGAAAATTGGTTAAAATAGTGAATCTTGAGTCTTAAGCTTGTTAAAAATAATTTAAAGGCTTATAAAATTTATATTGATAATAATGAAGATAATAAAAGTTTTAAAATTGAATTTAAAAGTGATTTGTTCAGTTTTAAAAAAATATACCGTTTAAATTGACATTTAAAAATAGGCTTTCGGGGCACAGTCTCGGATTTCGACGAAACCAGTTCCATTGGATCCGTAATAGTGTATTATTATCGGATTTAAAATTTTGTAATGTTTGGAGTTATCGTTTGGTCATAAGAAATATAAACACGCTGAAATTTATATCGAAAATTCAATTTAATAATTGGGTCCAAAAAGCTATCTTCTCCATACGATCGAATTAGGACTCGAAACCTTTTCCATTGCTCTCGAATTAGGGGTATAACATTATAAACGCCTAGTGGCACGCCTTGATAGGAGGTCGAGATTTTAAGTTGGGAAATCAAGATGATTTAAATTTGTGTGTATATATATATATATATATATTGATTGACCTATATATTCACATCAAATTTTCCCCCTTCAATTCAGTCACTGTAGATGACCTATTTGAACAAGCAAAGCATCTTCCCTCCTTTTATAAATCACGCGTTTCTTTTCTCTTATATAAACTCGCACGCTACAACAATGTAAAATGATGATGAAATTTCAAAAATCGATTTCTCCTTTTATACTCGACTAAAAATCCTGAAATCACTTCCTAAATTCCTATTTCTTCATTCTCTTCCATCTAATATGACGGTGGGGGTGCGATAGAGATTTTCGGAGGTCGAAAATCTCGGTCGTCACACTTGGTATCAAAGCCTAAGGTTAAGTGAGAACCTTGGTTTTGCTGGGGATTATTCATTAGAGATAGGGTTAGTAGTACCCTATAATGAGTTTCAGTGTATTAATAGATATGAGCGCGTATTTGTTAGTGAATACAAAAAGGTTTTATATTGTGTTGATTGATCTGTTGAGTGGCTTATGGATTCTGGTCAATACGAGTAATTAACGTTATTGAGAAGGATCTCTAAACACTTGAACAGAGCAATTTGACACAGTATTGTTTTGAAATGGGATAAATGAAATAATTTTATCCAAATTATTTTTATATATAAAAGAAATAATTTTTCAGAAATTATTATAGTTATATATGGTGTGCTTGGTTGTTAGGAAATGATAATATTAAACTATTATCATTTGTTGTTGTGGTGATTGAATAAAAGTTGATATTATAACCAAAAGTTAAGAAATTAATTCATATAACAAAATGGAGTTTGTAAATATGAGTTTATAGATGTGATTTATGATGAAGTGAAATTCCGAAGTATATTTAAATAAAGATTTAAAGGGATTTAAAAGTTGGAAATTTGGGAATTTAAATCCCATTGGTTTTGAAAATGTTTTTCAAAGTTGGGAAATAATAATGGTGATGTTATATGGGAAATATTTGGAATAAAAATATTTTAAAATGATTTTTTAAAGAAGTAAAAGCACTGAAATCATTTCGGTCGCTGGAAAATAATTCTGATGATGATCGCGACATCATCGGTGTTCATTTTGGAGTTTCCAAGGGAGAATTGCTACCTTAATGATTTGCAATTGGAGTTTGTTTTGGAAAAACTGTTTTGGCTTGAAACGTAAAGGAATAATTGATATACAAATGGATTGTGTATATGTATTGGATTTCAAAAATGATTTTTGAAATATTAAGTAATTGTTCAAAACTCTAGGTGTAACAACCCGCATATTTTACGATTGTATATTTAAATGATTTATTTGAATATAGCATCGGTAATCGGATTAAAATCAGAAAAGCTACTTTTTGTAAACAGTCGAATTGGGACTCGAGACCACCTCCATTGAGTCCAAAATGGCGTTTACAACTTTTTTGAGTATAAACATTAATATGTTTGGAGTTGAGTAAAAATTATGACTTTTTCACTTAGGGCTTTGGGCTTGGGTTTGGGTTTCAGCCCATCAACCTTCTAATAACCTAACCCTTCATCCAACTCCTCTTCACTCACTCTATTATTTCCTAACACTCAAGTTAAAATAAAAATGGGGGAAGAGAAAAGAAATTAGAAATCCCTAAGCCCTAATTCTCTTAGGAATTATCATCTTCAAGCTAGAAATCAAAGAAAAGCTTAGGTAAGCATCCTCTTCATCTTCTCCATCTCAATCCCTCTTTAATTTTCAGAAATTCCTATAACCTAACTTAGGAAAAACTTCACCTTTGATGTTAGATTGAAGATTCTAGAGGTGGTATTGAAGAGAGATCAACCTATTGCTTGTTCTAGAGCTTATCATTTGTGTTTGGGTTTAAAAGGTGAGTTTTTGAACTCACATCTTTGTCTGTTTCTATAATTGTTGTTAGGTATGAATTTCTAACATCTATTCATGTTCATTTGCTTTTGATTTGAATTGATTAGGTGAACATTTCAATTTTTGGTGTTTTAAAGTCAAAAACTTTAAAAATCCTAGCTTTGATGTATGAACATGCTTTTGGTGGTGTATTGAAGAGCCTATAGGGCTGGGTTGTCGATTGGCATAAACCCCTAGCGCCCATTGCTTGTCCGATCGCAAATTGTTGAGGGTTTGCCCTTCATTGGGCTAGGCTAGAAATACTGGAAAATAGGGTCCAGTCGACTGAACCCAGTGTCCAGTAGACTGACCTGGAACTCGAGAGTTTTCCAAGCTCTGTCCAGTCGACTGGCTCTCTGAGTTCATTCGACTGACCTGGAACCCGAGAGTTTCCAGGCATTGGGCCAGTCGACTGAACTCAATGTCCGGTTGACTGAATCTGCTGTCTCAGCTAGATTTTCATATTTGCCTACTTCTTTTTGGTGAATTACCATTGTTTATCGATTTTTGTTGATCCTTTTAGTTGTTATCACCTTTGTCGACTTTGATGACTTATTTTTCTGGATTTTTTGGGAATATCCATTTTGATGGATTCGGTATCGATTTTTATGGTTTCAATTCACGTCTTCGAATGTGGATTTTGGTGATTGATTGTTTCTACAATCATTTTTGTGATTTGTCACTTTAAAATATAAAGGTTTTCTATACTAGTAATAAATATTCAAACTCTTTCACAAAGATGATTTCAACTCTATTTTTATTACAAAGCTCGTTTTAAAACCGTTTTCCAATCTACTAGTATATATAAACCTTTACCTCACTCGTATGAGAAATCTAATTAAACGGCTTAGTAAAACAAGTGGTATGAAACGCTTGCGTTTACTTCGTCAGTTAATTCTTGGACTTGTTCGATTGAAAATCTTGTGACAATCTTTGAGTGGAAGTCTAAAATTTGTTCGTAAATATTTGAGTTAAGCTAGTGGTTATGGGACATGAAGCTAAACTCTTATATTTACTAGCTTAGTGTAATTGACACTTTTTATTGATCGATGATGATCATTTTATGATTTAGACTAGCGATGTGCGATGTCTCTTTGTCCGCGTGGGAGACTATACCCCGTTCTGTTGAGCTTCGGCTCATTTGGAGGAGTTTCGACTCATAGTCCGCAATAGGGGACTATACCCTGTTTGGAGGAGCTTCGGCTCATTTGGAGGAGTTTCGACTCATAGTCCGCAATGGGGGACTATACCCTGTTTGGAGGAGCTTTGACTCATAGTCCGCAATGGGGACCCTGTTTGGAGGAGCTCCGGCTCATTTTATGGAATAGCGTTCCATTTGCATTTCTGGATTTCTAGTTGATGATTTCTAGTATTTGTGTTTCACCGAATTTTGCGATTAACATTGATATGTTTTGTCAATATTTGTGTTTTGGTGAATAATTTAAAGAATGTGATTATTTTTGGTGTTTTGAGATGATTTGAGATTTTGTACGATCTTTGTTGTTATTTGATGTATACTTATCACGGTATGGCATTATTGTTATCATACGTTTTTGTCATATCTCTTATCTTATCTCATTTTATCTGATATTTATAGCTAGATTGATCTGTTTATTATTTTCTTCTTAAATAATACCCGGGTCAGACCGAGATGTTACAAGTGCTTCCGCTTGACTTCTTATCAGGGATTATCATCGGATTTTTGGCTAACTACTTTAGATTAGTAGTTTTTGGTTATTATACATTTGAGATATAGACTCCTTGATGTATAATTATTCTTTTGTCTAGCACATGTATCTATTCTTTTGTGATGTAGTGGATCTTGTTTGACCACTACTTTGATGTACACTTTTTGTGTTATATTCATATCTGATTCCGCCTTTGTGATATGAATATCTGTGACTGATTTGTGTTATGTTTATTTCTATATTTGTTTCCGAAGGCCTCATAACCACTGTGTGGTAGTTTTGAGTTTGTATTTGATATGTCGGATTTCCTCTTGTAAGTTATATTATCTGACGTATCGGTACTCGCACAAAGCAATTACACAGATGGTCGCTCCTCAACAGCCTTATTTTTCGTGCTAGTCGACGGCATTACCCAGTAGTGTCCTTGGCTAGCGTGAGTATAGAGGTGGGGCATCACAGCATGGTATCAAAGCCAAACTTCGGAACAATGTAGAATAATCTAGCAAGGATCATTGTCCTAAGTCTTCCTTAGGAATCGTGCCATAGGATTTAATTCGAGTCTTTGTACCATTCTATCCTTTTTCTTTTTATGATGCCTTGTTTTATCAATCAAGTTTGTTTGATATTCATTCTGAGATTAACCTTTTTCCTCTTCTTTCTTTTTCTTTCTTTCTTAAAGAAGAAGAGATGTTTAGATCTGGCAGTCCCAGCGCCGGTCAATCCAGTAGTCCTTCTCTGGATGGCGTATTTATGTCTTCCCAACAACTTTTGGATCTTGTAAAGAATTAAAAGTTTATCTTTGCTTTGAGTAAGGACCCCAAAAAGGTTTTGCCTCTGAAAGTAGAAGTTCCTTTCGATCAGCTTGTAGATATCACTCTTCGACTTAAAGAGGCCGATAAAGAAAGTGATGTTGAAGTTATGGATGCCAAACAAAACTTCAACATCAACAAGAAGAGGCGTATTAAGTTCAAAAGCCCTAATCCCAACAAGAAAGGGAGGCAAGCAATTTCGGTAGCAAAGACTCCTACCTCTAGTCGTGGACGATGCTACAATTGTGGGTCTACGGACCACTATGCAAATGAGTGCCCAAAACCATTTTTTTGTCGTTATTGCAAAGGTTCGGGCCATCTTATATCTACATGTCCCATGCTCCAAAGTAGGAGAGAGTGAGAGTTGAATGTTGTGCAAGCTCCTAGTGACACTTCACTTGGTCAAGGTATTTCTCATTCTATCCTTGATAGCATTGATTTGTTTTGTGATTATCCTATTTGAGTTCTTTTTGATACGAGTTCATCTCATTATTTTATATCAAAAGAACTTGTTGATTCTTTTTCATTAAATATTATGGGCTTGATGACTTCACTAAGAATTGCGAATCCGGTTGGTGGATCCACAACACTCAGTTTACTTTGTGATAATGTCGAGATTATTTTATGTGATTATTCTTTTCGAGCCGATTTGCATGTTATGCGTTACTTAGGCTTCGAAATTGATTTTTGGGAAAGGATTGGCTTGATCATTATTAAGCCCACATCCTATGTCCTGAGCGGACTATTCATCTTCGACATCTTCAATCTGTTAAGCAGATTTCTTTTGTTCTTAATGATTTTGATTTCCAAAATTTAGTGGTATCATTTTATTCTTTAAACCTACATGATGTGGAGGATGTTGTTTCTCTCATTCATGTAGTTTGTGAATTTTCCGGTATATTTGAGCTTGCCTTAGGATTATCACCTAAGCAATCTATTGAATGGTGCTAAGGTCTTTTCTGCTTGACCTTGCCACCGGTTTTCATCAGCTACGAGTTGCGGTGGATAGCATTCCACTTACCGCATTCCGCACTCGTTATGATTCTTATGAGTGGTTCGTTATGTCATTTGGTTTGACGAACCTTCTACCTTATTTCATCCATCTTAGGAATCGAGTATTCTACGAATATCTCGATGAGTTTATCCTTGTATTTATTGATTATGGATGAAAACAACAATTTAAAATTTGCAAATCTTTTTAATAAGATATTTATAAGTATGATTGGATTTTGTTCTTAAAACGAGCAAAGAATATTTGTAAATTTTATAAGAGACATGTTTATCATATAGAAGATAATTTTGTGTTATTTTGCCCATTGAGTGCTTTAAGAATTATGGTCAGTGCGCTTGATCAACTTTATCGATAGGAATTTCCTAAACGCTTTGATGAGACTGTCAGACACAGTAAATTGACTTGTAATAAGTAAATTTTTCTAAAAATATGATTACACAAAGTTAATTATAATTTTGAAAGTCTTAGCTTTTCGGGAAAGAGGATCGATTAAAGGAACTCTTTTCTGATGCTTCTATTCTTGTGATTCCCGAAGGGAACCAAGACTTCACTGTTTGTACCGATGCTTGTCATATTGGTTTGGGTGCCATTCTCTTGAAAAGGGAATGTGTTATCACATATGCTTCTTGACAATTAAAGCTTGTCGAAACTAGATATGCCATTCATGATCTGGTGCTCACGGCTATTGTATTCGCTCTTAGAATTTGGTGTCGTTATCTTTTGGGAGAGAAATTTGTTCTTTCCACCGATCATAAATCTTTGAAATATTTATTTTCTCAAAAGGGAACTTAATTTGCATCACCAACGTTGGCTTGAGTTCCTTACATCTTATGATCTTGATATTCTTTGTACTCCGGAAAAGGGTAATCGTGTTGCCGATTGCCCTTAGCTAAAAGCAACAAGCGGATGTTTCCATGATGATATCTAAATGGAATGATCTCGAGACTTTATCCACTTGTGAGGTTCGAGACCATGAATCCAATTCATGTTCATCTCTTGATTTGGGTAGCCTTGAGGCTCATCCTTCTCTTTTAGACCACATCCTTGAAGCTCAAAAGCTAGATCCTGAAATTGGCTCTTTTTAGCCAAAGTTGTAGGGATAAAATTGATATTGAAGGTTTGAAAGACTTTGATATTGATGTTCGTGGCGGTATTCGAAAATTTGGTAGACTTATTATGCCAAACATTTGTAATCCTTGTAAAGACATTTTAGAAGATTTTCATCGTTCTAAATTTACCATTCATCCAGGTTGTAGTAGCGGCTTTATTATTGGGATGGAATGAAATCTGATATTGCTAACTTTGTTAAGCGTTGCATGACTTGCCAACTTGTAAAGGCCGAGCATTAAAGGCCCGGTGGGTTATTTCAACCTTTGGAGATTCCAATATGGAAGTGGGATTAAATTTCCATGGACTTTATTGACGGTCTTCCCCGTTCTCGTTCGGGTCATGATAGCCTATGGGTGATAGTTGATAGACTTACAAAGTCCGCCCATTTTATTCCCGTTCGGTCCAATTGGACCGTACCTATTTTGGCTAAACTTTTTGTCAAGGAAATTTTTAAATTGCATGGAGTTCCTACTTCTATTGTTAGCGATCGTGATCCATTGTTTACTAGTGGATTCTGGAAAGGTCTTCAAAAAGCTTTGGGAACGAAGCTTAATTTTAGCACCGCTTATCATCCTCAGTCCGATGGACAAACTGAGCGTGCGAATCAAACTCTTGAAGCTCTTCTTCGTGCATGGGTTCTTGATTTTGGTGGAAGTTGGGAAGATCATATTTCTCTTGTTGAGTTTTCCTATAACAATAGCTTCCAATCTAGTATTGGTATGGCACCCTTCGAGGCACTTTACGGAAGGCCATGCCGATCTCCTTCGTGTTGGCTTGAAGCCGGTGAGAAGCTGGTTTTAGGTCCAGATTTTATTCGGGATGCCACAGAAAAGATTGACCTTATTCGTCATAGGATGAAAGAAGCTCAAAGTAGACAAAAATCCTATGCCGATAATCGAAGAAGGAAATTAGAATTTTCTATGGGAGATTTAGTGTTTATTCGTGTTTCACCTATGAAGGGTGTTGTACGTTTCAGTCGATCGTGAAAATTAGCACCTCGATATATTAGACCATTTCCCATCACTGAACGCATTGGTTCCGCGGCTTATCGCCTTTTATTACCGGCTCTGTTTTCTGCTATTCATGACGTATTCCACGACTCTCAACTACGGAAATGCCTTCGAGATTCTGATTCTATTCTTGAGCCCGGTGTTATTGAAGAAATTGAAGTTTCGCCTAATTTGACTTATGAGCAACATATAATTCGTATCATTGCTCCAGAGGTTAAACGCCTTCGAAATAAAGATGTTCCTCTTGTGAAAGTTCAATGGTCCTCAAATCCTAAGGATTGCTCTTGGGAATCCAGAGAATTTATCGAGCGAACACATCCGGACTAGCTCTCTCGTGCTCCTTAAGGCGAACTTCTTATTTCAAATTTCTTCTTTTTGTGTCGATATGCTTTTATAGTTGTTACTTCTTATTTATTTCTTAAAGATTGCGAGGACACAATTTCTTTAAGGAGGGGAGTCTGTAACAACCTGTATATTTTACGATTGTATATTTAAATGATTTATTTGAATATAGCATCGTTAATCATATTAAAGTCCGAAAAGCTACTTTTTGTAAACAGTCAAATTGGGACTCGAGACCACCTCCATTGAGTCCAAAATGACGTTTACAACTTTTTTGAGTATAAACATCGATATGTTTGGAGTTGAGTAAAAATTATGACATTTTCACTTAGGGCTTTGGGCTTGGGTTTGGGTTTCAGCCCATCAACCTTCTAATAACCTAACCCTTCATCCAACTCCTCTTCACTCACTCTATTATTTCTTAACACTCAGGTTAAAATAAAAATGGGGGAAGAGAAAAGAAATTAGAAATCCCTAAGTCCTAATTCTCTTAGGAATTATCATCTTCAAGCTAGAAATCAAAGAAAAGCTTAGGTAAGCATCCTCTTCATCTTCTCCATCTCAATCCCTCTTTAATTTTCAGAAATTCCTATAACCTAACTTAGGAAAAACTTCACCTTTGATGTTAGATTGAAGATTCTAGAGGTGGTATTGAAGAGAGATCAACCTATTGCTTGTTCTAGAGCTTATCATTTGTGTTTGGGTTTAAAAGGTGAGTTTTTGAACTCACATCTTTGTCTGTTTCTATAATTGTTGTTAGGTATGAATTCCTAACATCTATTCATGTTCATTTGCTTTTGATTTGAATTGATTTGGTGAACATTTCAATTTTTGGTGTTTTGAAGTCAAAAACTTTAAAAATCCTAGCTTTGATGTATGAACATGCTTTTGGTGGTGTATCGAAGAGCCAATAGGGCTGGGTTGTCGATTGGCATAAACCTTTAGTGCCCATTGCTCGTCCGATCACAAATTGTTGAGGGTTTGCCCTTCATTGGGCTAGGCTGGAAATACTGGAAAACAGGGTCCAATCGACTGAACTCAGTGTCCAGTCGACTGACCTGGAACCCGAGAGTTTTCCAGGCTCAGTCCAGTCGACTGGCTCTCTGAGTTCAGTCGACTGACCTGGAACCCAAGAGTTTCCAGGCATTGGGCCAGTCGACTGAACTCAGTGTCCAATCGACTGAATCTGCTGTCTCAGCCAGATTTGCATATTTGCCTACTTCTTTTTGGTGAATTACCATTGTTTATCGATTTTTGTTGATCCTTTTAGTTGTTATCACCTTTGTCGACTTTGATGACTTCTTTTTCGGGATTTTTTTGGGAATATCCATTTTGATGGATTCGGTATCGATTTTTATGGTTTCAATTCACGTCTTCGAATGTGGATTTTGGTGATTGATTGTTTCTACAATCATTTCTGTGATTTGTCACTTTAAAATACAAAGGTTTTCTATACTAGTAATAAATATTCAAACTCTTTCACAAAGATGATTTCAACTCTATTTTAATACAAAGCTCGTTTTTAAACCGTTTTCCAATCTACTAGTATATATAAACCTTTACCTCACTTGTATGAGAAATCTAATTAAACGGCTTAGTAAAACAAGTGGTATGAAACGCTTGCGTTTACTTCGTCGGTTAATTCTTGGACTTGTTCGATTGAAAATCTTGTGACAATCTTTGAGTGGAAGTCTACAATTTGTTCGTAAATATTTGAGTTAAGCTAGTGGTTATGGGACATGAAGCTATATTTACTAGCTTAGTGTAATTGACACTTTTTATTGATCGATGATGATCATTTTATGATTTAGACTAGCGATGTGCGATGTCTCTTTGTCCGCGTGGGGGACTATACCCCGTTCTGTTGAGCTTCGGCTCATTTGGAGGAGCTTCGGCTCATTTGGAGGAATTTCAACTCATAGTCCGCAATGGGGGACTATACCCTGTTTGGAGGAGCTTCGGCTCATTTGGAGGAGTTTCGACTCATAGTCCGCAATGGGGGACTATACCCTGTTTGGAGGAGCTTTGACTCATAGTCCGCAATGAGGGACTATACCCTGTTTGGAGGAGCTCCGGCTCATTTTATGGAATAACGTTCCATTTGCGTTTCTGGATTTCTAGTATTTGTGTTTCACCGAATTTTGTGATTGACATTGATATGTTTTGTTAATATTTATGTTTTGGTGAATAATTTAAAGAATGTGATTCTTTTTGTTGTTTTGAGATGATTTGAGATTTTGTATGATCTTTGTTGTTATTTGATGTATACTTGTCATAGTATGACATTATTGTTATCGTACGTTTTTGTCATATCTCTTATCCTATCTCATTTTATCTGATATTTATAGCTAGATTGATCTGTTTATTATTTTCTTCTTAAATAATACTCGGGTCAGACCGAGATGTTACAGGTGCTTCCGCTTGACTTCTTATCAGGGATTATCATCAGATTTTTGCCTAACTACTTTAGATTAGTAGTTTTTGGTTATTATACATTTGAGATATAGACTCCTTGATGTATAATTATTCTTTTATCTAGCACATGTATCTATTCTTTTGTGATGTAGTAGATCTTGTTTGACCACTACTTTGATGTACACTTTTTGTATTATATTCATATCTGATTCTGCCTTTGTGATATGAATATTTGTGACTGATTTGTGTTATGTTTATTTCTATATTTATTTTCGAAGGCCTCATAACCACTGTGGTAGTTTTGAGTTTGTATTTTATATGTCAGATTTCCTCTTGTAAGTTATATTATCTAACATATCGGTACTCGTACAAAGCAATTACATAGATGGTCGCTCCTCAACAACCTTATTCTTCATGCTAGTCGACGGCATTACCCAGTAGTGTCCTTGGCTAGCGTGAGTATAGAGGTGGGGCGTCATACTGGGGCTTGATCTAAAATGTTTTATGGAAAATAATTAAGTTGAAAACTTATAAAAATTTGAAATTTGATTTTTTAGAGTGAAATTTAACTTAAATTAAGTTAAATAAGAGTGAATTTTGAGGAATTAAGCCTAAGTAGGCTAAATGGAATAGTTATTGAAATAAAATTTATAGAGTCGGAAATAAATTAGTGGATGAACAAATTGATTTAATTTGTAAGTAAATGGAATTGAAACTGAATATTGGAATGATATTTAATTTGAATTATGTTAAATAAAGTGAAGTTGAAGAATTAGATCGAATGTGTAACGACCCAGAATTTTGAACAAATTAAATTGAAAATATTTAATTAATTTTAAATATTTAAATGATGGTTTGATTTGAATTTCAAATTATCAGAAGAATTTGGCGATTAAATTATAAAATTTAATCTATTGATTGTTGAATAAAAATTTGAATCTTCAATTTTAGGTTGAAGAAAAATATTTTGAAAGCTTTTAAAATTTATATTGATGATACTGAAGATAATAGAAGCTTCAGAATTTAATTTGAAACTGTTTTGTTCAGTTTTGAATTTATATCGTTTAAATTTAATTTAAAATATAGTGTTCCAGGGCACAGTCTCGGAATTCTATGAAACCAGTTCCATTGGATCCGTAATATTGTATTATTATCAGATTTCAATTTTCGTATTATTTGGAGTTGTTATGTGAGCATACGATAAGCAAACGCGCTGAAAATTTAATCGAAAATTTAATATTTTAACTGGTCCAAAAAGCTATCTTCTCCATACGATCGAATTTGGACTCGGAACCTTTTCCATTGTGTTCGGAATATGCGTATAACATTACGAACGCCTGGCGGCACATCTCATTGGGAGGTTGGAAATTTAAGCTGCAAATTCGAGACGATTCGAAAACAATTTAAAATTTTATTTGCTTATTCTTATTCCGACAATACGTACAACCAGCACACCAATGTTCCATCGTGTTCCCTCTCTTCCTTTTCAAAAAGCAGCTGAGCCTTTCATTTCAATTTTAAAATCAATCAGAACAAATTAATTTTAAACGAAGAAAATAATAATGGCCGAACTCGAATCAGTTAAACATTCTTCCATTCCCTTTCCATTTTCTTTCCCCAGTTCGAAACCAATTTGAAATCGTCGAACCCTCTCTCCCTCTTGAAAACCCTTTCTTCTATAGAAAAAAATCGAAATCACGTATCTGAGTATCGCGCATGGGAGGCGGGGGGAAGCTCGAAGTCTCGAGTCGATTGGGTCAAAGCTCTGGTCGCTTCGTTGTGGTTCGCGACGAGCTTTGCAAGCTCCATAGCGGCATTCGCACGAAGGTCGAGTGGGTTGGCAGCGCACGATAGGCGATGGGGATGGGGTTTCAGGCGAGCGCGAGGCACTGGAGGTCGAGGTCGCGGCGGCTTCAAACAGCGACGAACGACGAGTGGCGATAGCAAGTTTGTCAATAAGGTACTGACTATGCTATTTTTAATTTAGTATTTTATTTAATGTTAGATTAAGACTTTAATTTAATTTGTGTTTATTATAAAAATAAAAGAAAAAGAAAAATATAATGTATTTAATAAACTTACTAAATTTACCTTGGTTATTGAAAATAATTTATTAAGGGTATTTATATAAGCTAGTTTTTTGAAAATCTGTAAGGATGTTCTGTAAGTATATTTATATATATATAGATGTACATAATTTTAAAGGGTTTAAACAAGTTTTATATATTTTTTAAAAAAAAAACTATTGATGATTAGTTTGAAAGGGAAGAATAATTTATTTAAGTAAAAATTAGTTGAGATTTAATTTTAATTAGATAAATTTGTTAAGAGTAATCTGTTTAAAATTAAAAGAAATCAGTTAAGATTAGAAGTAGTGGATTAATTTGTAAGAGGAAATTTGTTAGAAAATTAAATTTATTAGGTGAAATGATTTATTAAAGGAAACTTAGTTTCGAATTTTAAATTGTAATCAAATAAAAAATTATTAAAGGAGAGATTAGTTAAATAAATTTGTTAAAAAGAATTTGTTTAACGTATTGGTTTAAAATAAAAATTTATAGTTCGATTTATTCGAATGTTAATAAACTGTGTAAATATTTATACAAGGTTAAGCCGTGAAGAAATGATCAAAAATGGAAATGGGATTGCAAATTAAAAGCGAAGGTGAGATTTTCTCACTCGAATGAAAATTGGGTTTTACAGTTATTGATTTGATTGATTGACTGGTTGGATGTGATATTAGATATAGTAGGATATATCTATATATATAGCAATATATACATATTGGCATATGTATATATTGGATTGATTGATTTCCCGCAACTATATAGCAGATGAGACCCTATTGCGCCGTTAGTAAGCGGATGATATATTTATAAAATCCTATATACCACGATATTCCATCTCGAAGTAGAATGGGTATTGTGCTAACATCTGTGGATGCAGGGAAACAGGTTGGAGGGATCCAACTGGATTCCTCACCAGTATTTATTTATTTACAAATATTGATGTATATTCTGTTATCATATTGATATATGATGTTTGGATGTCGTGATAGACTAATTGGTGCTGTTGCATCATCAGATTAAATTTTGAAGTTTAAAAATAACGACTTTTACTTTAAAAGGGTTTTTAAAGTGAATTTTGAAGTAGACGTTTTATTGAATTTTTGAATTGATTCTTCTGAAATAAATAAACGTTCAAATTCCAAAATTATAAAAATTATGATTTTTGTGAAATATAACCGAAAAGTGATTTTTGGAATAAATAGTTGATTGATTTATGAAATGGTTTAAATTGGGATTTTTGAATTATTAAAAACGATGTATATAAAAGATTTATAAAATTGATATCTATAAAATTAATAAATATTGGAATTATATAACGAGTTTTTATAAGTGTTAAAAATGAAATATTTATGGAATTCGTAAGTGAATGAAATTTATAGATTTATAAATTGTGAAGTTATAAAATGAATGTAAGTGTAGAATAAAAGATTTATAAGAAATTTACTTATAAATTGGATTTTTGCCTTTAAATGGAGTATTGATCGAAATTGTTTATAAAGGAGATTTATAAATCAAAGTTGTTATGAAATAAAAAGGTGAATTTATAAACATTGTTTGTAAATTCGAAATCAATTGAATTTGATGAATTCAACGTAGAAGTTATTAAAGGAGATATATTCGTAATTTTGGACAGCGAATTATCCTTTAAGTTAAAGGTTGTAAATAATAAGAGTTGGTTGGGAATTTTAACCACGATTTTGGACAGTGGATAATCTTTGAAATAAAATGTGTAGAAAATATTGAAATTTGGTTAGTGAAGTATATTCACGATTTTGGACAGTGAATATGTTATTAAGTAAAATGGTTATGTTTTGAAAAAGTGACATTGAAAATGAAGTTAATTGATTTAACGATGTTTTAAAACGTGTTAAATATCGAAATCATAGATTTCAACATTCATTGTTGAAATAGACGTTTTCGAGAAAGATGGAAATGGTGGACTATAACACTGTTGTTATAGCAAATGATTTCCGAAAGGAAATGTTTTTATATAGTATTGGTATTTATATATCTATCTTAATTCCGAATCCCTATACTAGTGATTTTGAGTCGTCGTAACGATGTTTTACGTAACATTCGTTTTGACTCAAATAGATGTTGTTATAGTAAATGATTTCCTTAACGAATGAAATATATACTTAATTTTGATTTAAGTATATTGAATATTTTCAAATGTTGAAAATAGATGATTTGTGAATCACTTATTATTAAATAAGTATGGAAATGTTTTCCCATATGAAATGAAAGGTTTGAAATTTTATCTTTTAAAGATAAATTGAAAAGTGAATATTTGAAATTTGTTTCAAATAGTTAAGTATGGAAAATTATATATCATGTAAAGATATTTTTGGAAATTAAATAATTTGGGAAAATTATTTGGAATCTGATGATGTTGCACATCTTTATTGATAGTTAAATAACCGACTATCAGTAATTTCCTTGAATGGGTATTTGTTGTGAATTGGATGAATTTGAATGCCACACTTATTTTTGAATAAGCGCTCACTATTCGGGTTAGCCGGGAAAGGACCTTGGGGTCGTATAACCCATTCCGAATATGTGATACGTCGTTATGAATTGCATTTGATGACCGGTGTTGAAGACCAGATATTTTTGAAAATGGAAGGATTACCGTCGAGTTACTCTACATCGGCTGATCTCCGATTTAGAGGTTTTATCACCCTTAGTGACGGGTAGTCCGGACGTGATTAGAAAATTATCTGGATTTGCAAGGGCTTCGTGAGAAGTGCCTTCGGTTCTGTTCGACCCCGGAACAGACTTGTATGGTTGTGTGTCTGACGTTACAAATTGAGATATAAAGCTGATTTCTTTCAAATACATTTCTGTTGGTGGCGGAGAATTTATTCTCTTAGCTTAACACCCTTCTCTGAGACGTACGAGCTCAGAGGTTATGTAGTTGAAATTTATCAGCAATATACTCCTAATTTGGTAACGTGGCATGCTGAGTGTTGCTGTGAAATGATCGTTGTTTGATCATTTATGATATGATCATTTGTTTGATCATTTCTTTGATCATTTGTTTGACCCGAAGCATTGCTTTGTGAAAAGCGTAGCTTTGTGGACGAGACTTCGTCGGACCTCACACCCCGGAAATGGTCAAAACAGGAAAGATGCGGCAAGGTTATTAGGGGGTAGCGCCCCTTTAGTGTATGTCATTCCTTCTGGATAGAGGTGGTATCATGGTATGGAGCCCAGATACTTTACCTATGTGGCTGCTGCATTATTATTCTTATGTGGTTGTTGGAAATCGAGGATCCTCGGATATAGATCGGTTACGATCGGGGGATGACATATTCGTGTCAGTAGTTACCCAGTTAGGGGTAACCCGGCCTTGTGTTGGTAGAGATCTAACCGTAATGTTAGGTTATTTCTCGGGTCGCCTTTCCAGGGGCGTACCTATGTGGCAATGGGAAGTTCCTTGGCCTGACCATTTGTTGGAAATCCAAACTCCAATACGAACTTTGTACGGTATATGTTGTAGAACCTGCCATTTACGTACGGTGGTCACCACTTTTTAGATGGTAGCTATAGTAGGCATACGATACTGGTCGTATGTTGGCTAAGATTAATATTATATTTTCGAAATGTTTTCTACACTATGCACTAATAATAATATCAAAAAGGATTTGATTTTTTCGTAGTAAACATCTTTGACTATCATAAGAAGAAATCTCCTCCAATTCTGCGTTTGCATTGTGTGTGTGGCGGGAGGTCTTATGGTAGTTTCATTTTCCAAAAGCATTGCGAATAAATTTTATTTGTGAAAAATAACTGTTTTATGATCTCACACCAATCACCATGACTGACTCGGAGTTTATTGTTTCCCTTCTAAATTCTGGGTGCCTATTATTTTACACACGGGCAGCCTAGAGTTATGTTACCAGGATATTCTGGAGCTTTGGAAGCAAGCTGGATGGCGAAACGTATCACCTATACTTTGTATTATTCCGCTGTGTATTCTGTATGAGGACAAGTTTATATAACTGTCCATTGTTGTATTGAGTTGTATATCGACTCTGATTGATGTATGTAAAATAAAAACTGATATAGTTCTTAGTTTTAAAAGACTAGTAATTATCTATTATATGTTGTTCCGCTGCGAATGTGAGATTCCGATATTGTTTTCTGTTTCTGTGTTTTCTGTTGATTCTTTTCTTCTGTCTTTTCTTCTGTTTCTTCTACCTCTTCTTTCTTAAAACCCTAAGTATTCGGTTTTCCGGCATTCGTTTGCTCGGCAGTTGATACAGTGGATGTATCGATGTCGATTTTCGGAAGTCGAAGAATCGGGTCCTTACAAAGTGGTATCGGAGCATATGGTTAAGCGACAACCCTACTCTGTTGGGTGTTACTCATTAGTGATAGAGTCAGTAGTACTCTAGAATGAGTGTGAGTGTAATAATAGATATGAGCGCGTATTTGTTAGTGAATATGAAATTGTTTTGTATTGTGTTGACTTATCGGTTGATTGTTTATAGATTCTGGTCGGTGCAGTCTAGCTAACTGTGTTGATAGGAGTTTCTAAACTCTTAAACAAGATAAACTGACACAGTATTGTTTTAAATGGGGTAAATGGAATAATTTTGCCCAAAACTATTTTTGTATAGAAAAGAAATGATTTTCTATGAATTATCATAGTATATGGATGTTTGGTTGTTAGGAAAGTGATAATATTGAAATGTTATCATTATTATATGAAATTGAATAAGAAATTGAAATCATAACTCCAAAGTTAAGAAATAAATTCACATACAAATGAAATTTAAGAATATAAATTGTAAATGTGATTTGTAATTTGAAACAGAATTCCAGAGAAGTATTTGGAAATGTTTTGAAAAGAATTTGAAAATTTTGGAGATTTGGAAAGTTTAAATCCTTTTTTGAGTTGAAAATGAATTTCAAAGGTTTTGAAAAGTATTCTGAAGGGATAAAAGCTCTAAACTCTTTTTGGTCGCTGGAAAATAACTTCGGTAATGACTGCAGCATCATCGATGTTCATTTTCGGGTTTCCAAAAGAGGAATTGCTGCCAAATTGTTTTAGATGAAAGTTGTTTGGAAAAATTTGGGTTTTATTTTGGAAATTCAAAGGATAATTTGAATTGATTTCAAAAGAAAATGGCTTTGAAATGTTGGTAAGACTCTGGAATACTATATAAAAATATTTATGAAATATTATTAAGTTGATAACTTATACAATTTGAATATTGATAGAATAAATTCAATTTAAAGAATGGAGTTAAATTAAAGTAAGTATAAGTGAATCAATTAAATAAAGTGAAATGATTACTTAAAGAAAATTTATTAAGTTGAAAATAAATTTGGAGTAGTAACAAATGAATTGGAATTGAATATTGAATTATGAAAATAAAAATTGTGAATGAATGAATAAATTTGCAATTGCAAGTACATGAAAGTAAATTGAATGTTGAAAAATTCATTTCAAATTTGTAAAGTAAAGTATTGAAATAAAATTAGTAACTGAAACTAATTGGAGAAATAACAAATTAATATGGTTTGAAATGAATTAAATTCATATGGAATTTGAAATCCAATTTAATATAAGTGGTTATAAACCAAAAATAGTGAATTGAGAATAAATTTTGGGAATGAACAAAAAAATAAAACTGGAATTGAAACTGAATGTTGAAAACAAATTTGAATAAAGTGAACTAGAATTTGTGATGAATTAGTAAATGAAACTAATTTAAAATAGTGCAGTTATGAATGAAAGATAATTGATGAAATTCAATATTCAGGAGTTAAACTGAATCCGAATTAAATTAGATTGAATTCAAATGAAATTGAAATGAAAAAAATTGAATGAAAAAGAATATATAACTTCAATAGTAAGCTAAAAATGTATAAGAAGTTATATTGAAAATTTTGTAATGAAATGTGCAAAATGGTTTGAATATTGTAGCTGGATATTATGGCTAGTAGGATATACAGGTGTGTAAAAGAATTTGAATTTTGATTTTGAAGCTAAATTTAAAAGGCTCGACTAAAAGGTATGTATTTGAATTTCAATATGAGATTTGATGATTTTCTTGTCTAGCCGCTTGGCTTTTTCTTTTCTTTTTGAAATCGGAGAGTCTGTAGGGACGTTTTGTAGCCGTACCGTGTTAGCCGCGCAAAGGAGACGCTGACGAAATTTTTCGAAAATTTAGGGCGTTAGAAAATTTTGAGAAATTTTTGAAAGTTAAAATTTGAATTTAAATTTAAATTTGAATTTTGAAGTAAACAATGTTGTTTTGAACTTATAATTGAAGTTGGAAATTTAGTTGAATTAACAACGAATCTTTAATAGAAAGATTTGTTTTGACAAATTGATAAAGCTATTGAATTGTGAAAAAGAGTAGACGAGTTAAGGACCATTTTTTCCTAACTTGTAATTTCGGGACGAAATTCTTTTAAGGGGGGGGGGGAAGATTGTAACGACCCAGAATTTTGAACAAATTAAATTGAAAATATTTAATTAATTTTGAATATTTAAATGATGGTTTGATTTGAATTTCAAATTATCAGAAGAATTTGGCGATTAAATTATAAAATTTAATCTATTGAATGTTGAATAAAAATTTATATCTTCAATTTTAGGTTGAAGAAAAATATTTCGAAAGCTTTTAAAATTTATGTTGATGATACTGAAGATAATAGAAGCTTCAGAATTTAATTTGAAACTGTTTTGTTCAGTTTTGAATTTATATCGTTTAAATTTAATTTAAAATATAGCATTCCAGGGCACAGTCTCGGAATTCGACGAAACTAGTTCCATTGGATCCGTAATATTGTATTATTATCGGATTTCAATTTTCGTATTATTTGGAGTTGTTATGTGAGCATACGATAAGCAAACGCGCTGAAAATTTAATCGAAAATTTAATATTTTAACTGGTCCAAAAAGCTATCTTCTCCATACGATCGAATTTGGACCCGGAACCTTTTCCATTGTGTTCGGAATAGGCGTATAACATTATGAACGCCTGGCGGCACGTCTCGTTGGGAGGTCGGAAATTTAAGCTGCAAATTCGAGACGATTCGAAAACAATTTAAAAATTTATTTGCTTATTCTTATTCCGACAATACGTACAACCAGCACACCAATGTTCCATCGTGTTCCCTCTCTTCCTTTTCAAAAAGTAGCTGAGCCTTTCATTTCAATTTCAAAATCAATCAGAACAAGTTAATTTTAAACGAAGAAAATAATAATGGCCGAGCTCGAATCAGTTAAACATTCTTCCATTCCCTTTCCATTTTCTTTCCCCAGTTCGAAACTAATTTGAAATCATCGAACCCTCTCTCCCTCTCGAAAACCATTTCTTCTATAAAAAAAATCGAAATCGCATATCTGAGTATCGCGCATGGGAGGCGGGGGGAAGCTCGAAGTCTCGAGTCGATTGGGTCAAAGCTCTGGTCGCTTCGTGGTGGTTCGCAACGAGCTTTGCAAGCTCGATGGCGGCATTCGCACAAAGGTCGAGTGGGTTGGCAGCGCACGGCAGACGATGGGGATGGGGTTTCAGGCGAGCGCGAGACACTGGAGGTCGAGGTCGCGGTGGCTTCAAACAGCGACGAACGGCGAGTGGCGATAGCAAGTTCGTCAATAAGGTACTGACTGTGCTATTTTTAATTTAGTATTTTATTTAATGTTAGATTTAGACTTTAATTTAATTTGTGTTTATTATAAAAATAAAAGAAAAATAAAAATATAATGTATTTAATAAACTTACTAAATTTACCTTGGTTATTGAAAATAATTTATTAAGGGTATTTATATAAACTAGTTTTTTGAAAATCTGTAAGGATGTTTCTGTAAGTATAATTATATATATATAGATGTACATAATTTTAAAGGGTTTAAACAAGTTTTAGATATTTTTTTTTAAAAAAACTATTGATGATTAGTTTGAAAGGGAAGAATAATTTATTTAAGTAAAAATTAGTTGAGATTTAATTTTAATTAGATAAATTTGTTAAGAGTAATCTGTTTAAAATTAAAAGAAATCAGTTAAGATTAGAAGTAGTGGATTAATTTGTAAGAGGAAATTTGTTAGAAAATTAAATTTATTAGGTGAAATGATTTATTAAAGGAAACTTAGTTTCGAATTTTAAATTGTAATCAAATAAAAAATTATTAAAGGAGAGATTAGTTAAATATATTTGTTAAAAAGAATTTGTTTAACGTATTGGTTTAAAATAAAAATTTATAGTTTGATTTATTCGAATGTTAATAAACTGTGTAAATATTTATACAAGGTTAAGCCGCGAAGAAATGATCAAAAATGGAAATGGGATTGCAAATTAAAAGCGAAGGTGAGATTTTCTCACTCGAATGAAAATTGGGTTTTACAGTTATTGATTTGATTGATTGACTGTTTGGATGTGATATTAGATATAGTAGGATATATCTATATATATAGCAATATATACATATTGGCATATGTATATATTGGATTGATTGATTTCCCGCAACTATATAGCGGATGAGACCCTATTGCACCGTTAGTAAGCGGATGATATATTTATAAAATTCTATATACCGCGATATTCCACCTCGAAGTGGAATGGGTATTGTGCTAACATCTGTGGATGTAGGGAAACATGTTGGAGGGATCCAACTGAATTCCTCACCAGTATTTATTTATTTACAGATATTGATGTATATTCTGTTATCATATTGATATATGATGTTTGGATGTCATGATTGACTAATTGGTGCTGTTGCATCATCGGATTAAATTTTGAAGTTTAAAAATAACGACTTTTACTTTAAAAGGATTTTTAAAGTGATTTTTGAAGTAGACGTTTTATTGAATTTTTAATTGATTCATCTGAAATAAATAAACGTTCAAATTCCAAAGTTATAAAAATTATGATTTTTTTGAAATATAACCGAAAAGTGATTTTTGGAATAAATAGTTGATTGATTTATAAAATGGTTTAAATTGGGATTTTTGAATTATTAAAAACGATGTATATAAAAGATTTATAAAATTGATATCTATAAAATTAATAAATATTGGAATTATAAAACGAGTTTTTATAAGTGTTAAAAATGAAATATTTATGGAATTCGTAAGTGAATGAAATTTATAGATTTATAAATTGTGAAGTTATAAAATGAATGTAAGTGTAGAATAAAAGATTTATAAGAAATTAACTTATAAATTGGATTTTTGCCTTTAAATGGAGTATTGATCGAAATTGTTAATAAAGGAGATTTATAAATCAAAGTTGTTATGAAATAAAAAGGTGAATTTATAAACATTGTTTGTAAATTCGAAATCAATTGAATTTGATGAATTAAACGTAGAAGTTATTAAAGGAGATATATTCGTGATTTTGGACAGCGAATTATCCTTTAAGTTAAAGGTTGTAAATAATAAGAGTTGGTTGGGAATTTTATCCACGATTTTGGACAGTGGATAATCTTTGAAATAAAATGTGTAGAAAATATTGAAATTTGGTTAGTGAAGTATATTCACGATTTTGGACAGTGAATATGTTATTAAGTAAAATGGTTATATTTTGGAAAAGTGACATTGAAAATGAAGTTAATTGATTTAACGATGTTTTAAAACGGGTTAAATATCGAAATCATAGATTTCAACATTCATTGTTGAAATAGACGTTTTCGAGAAAGAAGGAAATGGTGGACTATAACACTGTTGTTATAGCAAATGATTTCCGAAAGGAAATGTTTTTATATAGTATTGGGATTTATATATCTATCTTAATTCTGAATCCCTATACTAGTGATTTTGAGTCGTCGTAACGATGTTTTACGTAACATTCGTTTTGACTCAAATAGATGTTGTTATAGTAAATGATTTCCTTAACGAATGAAATATATACTTAATTTTGATTTAAGTATATTGAATATTTTCAAATGTTGAAAATAGATGATTTGTGAATCACTTATTATTAAATAAGTATGGAAATGTTTTCCCATATGAAATGAAAGGTTTGAAATTTTATCTTTTAAAGATAAATTGAAAAGTGAATATTTGAAATTTGTTTCAAATGGTTAAGTGTGGAAAATTATATATCTTGTAAATATATTTTTGGAAATTAAATAATTTGGGAAAATTATTTGGAATCTGATGATGTTGCACATCTTTATTGATAGTTAAATAACCGACTATCAGTAATTACCTTGAATGGGTATTTGTTGTGAATTGGATGAATTTGAATGCCACACTTATTTTGAATAAGCGCTCACTATTCGAGTTAGCCGGGAAAGGACCTTGGGGTCGTATAACCCATTCCGAATATGTGATACGTCGTTATGAATTGCATTTGATGACCGGTGTTGAAGACCGGATATTTTTGAAAACGGAAGGATTACCGTCGAGTTACTCTACATCAGCTGATCTCCGATTTAGAGGTTTTATCACCCTTAGTGACGGGAAGTCCGGACGTGATTAGAAAATTATCCGGATTTGCAAGGGCTTCGTGAGAAGTGCCTTCGGTTCTGTTCGACCCCGGAACAGACTTGTATGATTGTGTGTCTGACGTTACAAATTGAGATATAAAGCTGATTTCTTTCAAATACATTTCTATTGGTGGCGGAGAATTTATTCTCTTAGCTTAACACCCTTCTCTGAGACGTACGAGCTCAGAGGTTATGTAGTTGAAATTTATCAGCAATATACTCCTAATTTGGTAACGTGGCATGCTGAGTGTTGCTGTAAAATGATCGTTGTTTGATCATTTGTGATATGATCATTTGTTTGATCATTTATCTTTGTGATCATTTCTTTGATCATTTGTTTGACCCGAAGCATGGATTTGTGAAAAGCGTAGCTTTGTGGACGAGACTTCGTCGGACCTCACACCCCGGAAATGGTCAAAACAGGAAAGATGCGGCAAGGTTATTAGGGGGTAGCACCCCTTTAGTGTATGTCATTCCTTCTGGATAGAGGTGGTATCATGGTATGGAGCCCAGATACTTAACCTATGTGGCTGCTGCATTATTATTCTTATGTGGTTGTTGGAAATCGAGGATCCTCGGATATAGATTGGTTACGATCGGGGGATGACATATTCGTGTCAGTAGTTACCCAGTTAGGGGTAACCCGGCCTTGTGTTGGCAGAGATCTAACCGTAATGTTAGGTTATTTCTCGGGTCGCCTTTCCAGGGGCGTACCTATGTGGCAATGGGAAGTTCCTTGGCCTGACCATTTGTTGGAAATCCAAACTCCAATACGAACTTTTTACGGTATTAGTTGTAGAACCTGCCATTTTTTTACGGTGGTCACCACTGTTTAGATGGTAGCTATAGTAGGCATACGATACTGGTCGTATGTTGGCTAAGATTAATATTATATTTTCGAAATGTTTTCTACACTATGCACTAATAATAATATAAAAAAGGATTTGATTTTTTCGTAGTAAGCATCTTTGACTATCATAAGAAGAAATCTCCTCCAATTCTGCATTTGCATTGTGTGTGTGGCGGGAGGTCTTATGGTAGTTTCATTTTCCAAAAGCATTGCGAATAAATTTTATTTGTGAAAAATAACTGTTTTACGATCTCACACCAGTCACCATGGCTGACTCGGAGTTTATTGTTTCCCTTCTAAACTCTGGGTGCCCATTATTTTCCACACGGGCAGCCTAGAGTTATGTTATCAGGATATTCTGGAGCTTTGGAAGCAAGCTGGATGGCGAAACGTATCACCTATACTTTGCATTATTCCGCTGTGTATTCTGTATGAGGACAAGTTTATATAACTGTCCATTGTTGTATTGAGTTGTATATTGACTCTGATTGATGTATGTAAAAAAAAAACTGATATATTCTTTGTTTTAAAAGACTAGTAATTATCTATTATATGTTGTTCCGCTGCGAATGTGAGATTCCAATATTGTTTTCTGTTTCTGTGTTTTCTGTTGATTCTTTTCTTATGTCTTTTCTTTTGTTTCTTCTACCTCTTCTTTCTTAAAACCCTAAGTATTCGGTTTTCCGGCATTCGTTTGCTCGGCAGTTGATACAGTGGACGTATCGATGTCGATTTTCGGAAGTCGAAGAATCGGGTCTTTACAAAGTGGTATCGGAGCATATGGTTAAGCGAAAACCCTGCTCTGTTAGGTGTTACTCATTAGAGATAGAGTCAGTAGTACTCTAGAATGAGTGTGAGTGTAATAATAGATATGAGTGCGTATTTGTTAGTGAATATGAAATTGTTTTGTATTGTGTTGACTTATCGGTTGATTGTTTATAGATTCTGGTCGGTGCAGTCTAGCTAACTGTGTTGATAGGAGTTTCTAAACTCTTAAACAAGATAAACTGACATAGTATTGTTTTAAATGGGGTAAATGGAATAATTTTGCCCAAAACTATTTTTGTATAGAAAAGAAATGATTTTCTATGAATTATCATAGTATATGGATGTTTGGTTGTTAGGAAAGTGATAATATTGAAATGTTATCATTATTATATGAAATTGAATAAGAAATTGAAATCATAACTCCAAATTTAAGAAATAAATTCACATACAAATGAAATTTAAGAATATAAATTGTAAATGTGATTTGTAATTTGAAACAGAATTCCAGAGAAGTATTTGGAAATGTTTTGAAAAGAATTTGAAAATTTTGGAGATTTGGAAAGTTTAAATCCTTTTTTGAGTTGAAAATGAATTTCAAAGGTTTTGAAAAGTATTCTGAAGGGATAAAAGCTCTAAACTCTTTTCGGTCGTTGGAAAATAACTTCGGTAATGACTGCAGCATCATCGATGTTCATTTTCGGGTTTCCAAAAAAGGAATTGCTGCCAAATTGTTTTAGATGAAAGTTGTTTGGAAAAATTTGGGTTTTGTTTTGGAAATTCAAAGGATAATTTGAATTGATTTCAAAAGAAAATGGCTTTGAAATGTTGGTAAGACTCTGGAATACTATATAAAAATATTTATGAAATATTATTAAGTTGATAACTTATACAATTTGAATATTGATAGAATAAATTCAATTTAAAGAATGGAGTTAAATTAAAGTAAGTATAAGTGAATCAATTAAATAAAGTGAAATGATTACTTAAAGAAAATTTATTAAGTTGAAAATAAATTTGGAGTAGTAACAAATGAATTGGAATTGAGTATTGAATTATGAAAATAAAAATTGTGAATGAATGAATAAATTTGCAATTGCAAGTACATGAAAGTAAATTGAATGTTGAAAAATTCATTTCAAATTTGTAAAGTAAAGTATTGAAATAAAATTAGTAACTGAAACTAATTGGAGAAATAACAAATTAATATGGTTTGAAATGAATTAAATTCATATGGAATTTGAAATCCAGTTTAATATAAGTGGTTATAAACCAAAAATAGTGAATTGAGAATAAATTTTGGGAATGAACAAAAAAATAAAACTGGAATTGAAACTGAATGTTGAAAACAAATTTGAATAAAGTGAACTAGAATTTGTGATGAATTAGTAAATTAAACTAATTTAAAATAGTGCAGTTATGAATGAAAGATAATTGATGAAATTCAATATTCAGGAGTTAAACTGAATCCGAATTAAATTAGATTGAATTCAAATGAAATGCAAAAAATGAATGAAAAAGAATATATAACTTCAATAGTAAGCTAAAAATGTATAAGCAGTTATATTGAAAATTTTGTAATGAAATGTGCAAAATGGTTTGAATATTGTAGCTGGATATTATGGCTAGTAGGATATACAGGTGTGTAAAAGAATTTGAATTTTGATTTTGAAGCTAAATTTAAAAGGCTCGACTAAAAGGTATGTATTTGAATTTCAATATGAGATTTGATGATTTTCTTGTCTAGCCGCTTGGCTTTTTCTTTTCTTTTTGAAATCGGAGAGTCCGTAGGGACGTTTTGTAGCCGTACCGTGTTAGCTGCGCAAAGGAGACGCTGGCGAAATTTTTCGAAAATTTAGGGCGTTAGAAAATTTTGAGAAAATTTTGAAAGTTAAAATTTGAATTTAAATTTAAATTTAAATTTTGAAGTAAACAATGTTGTTTTGAATTTATAATTGAAGTTGGAAATTTAGTTGAATTAACAACGAATCTTTAATAGAAAGATTTGTTTTGACAAATTGATAAAGCTATTGAATTATGAAAAAGAGTAGACGAGTTAAGGACCATTTTTTCCTAACTTGTAATTTCGGGACGAAATTCTTTTAAGGGGGGGGGAAGATTGTAACGACCCAGAATTTTGAACAAATTAAATTGAAAATATTTAATTAATTTTATATATTTAAATGATGGTTTGATTTGAATTTCAAATTATCAGAAGAATTTGGCGATTAAATTATAAAATTTAATCTATTGAATGTTGAATGAAAATTTATATCTTCAATTTTAGGTTGAAGAAAAATATTTCGAAAGCTTTTAAAATTTATATTGATGATACTGAAGATAATAGAAGCTTCAGAATTTAATTTGAAACTGTTTTGTTCAGTTTTGAATTTATATCGTTTAAATTTAATTTAAAATATAGCGTTCCAGGGCACAGTCTCGGAATTCGACGAAACCAGTTCCATTGGATCCGTAATATTGTATTATTATCGGATTTCAATTTTCGTATTATTTGGAGTTGTTATGTGAGCATACGATAAGCAAACGCGCTGAAAATTTAATCGAAAATTTAATATTTTAACTGGTCCAAAAAGCTATCTTCTCCATACGATCGAATTTGGACCCGGAACCTTTTCCATTGTGTTCGGAATAGGCGTATAACATTACGAACGCCTGGCGGCACGTCTCGTTGGGAGGTCGGAAATTTAAGCTGCAAATTCGAGACGATTCGAAAACAATTTAAAATTTTATTTGCTTATTCTTATTTCGACAATACGTACAACCAGCACACCAATGTTCCATCGTGTTCCCTCTCTTCCTTTTCAAAAAGTAGCTGAGCCTTTCATTTCAATTTCAAAATCAATCATAACAAATTAATTTTAAACGAAGAAAATAATAATGGCCGAGCTCGAATCAGTTAAACATTCTTCCATTCCCTTTCCATTTTCTTTCCCCAGTTCGAAACCAATTTGAAATCGTCGAACCCTCTCTCCCTCTCGAAAACCCTTTCTTCTATAAAAAAAAATCGAAATCGCGTATCTGAGTATCGCGCATGGGAGGCGGGGGGAAGCTCGAAGTTTCGAGTCGATTGGGTCAAAGCTCTGGTCGCTTCGTGGTGGTTCGCGACGAGCTTTGCAAGCTCGATGGCGGCATTCGCACGAAGGTCGAGTGGGTTGGCAGCGCACGGCAGGCGATGGGGATGGGGTTTCAGGCGAGCGCGAGGCACTGGAGGTCGAGGTCGCGGCGGCTTCAAACAGCGACGAACGGCGAGTGGCGATAGCAAGTTCGTCAATAAGGTACTGACTGTGCTATTTTTAATTTAGTATTTTATTTAATGTTAGATTAAGACTTTAATTTAATTTGTGTTTATTATAAAAATAAAAGAAAAATAAAAATATAATGTATTTAATAAACTTACTAAATTTACCTAGGTTATTGAAAATAATTTATTAAGGGTATTTATATAAACTAGTTTTTTGAAAATCTGTAAGGATGTTTCTGTAAGTATATTTATATATATATATATAGATGTACATAATTTTAAAGGGTTTAAACAAGTTTTAGATATTTTTTTTAAAAAAAACTATTGATGATTAGTTTGAAAGGGAAGAATAATTTATTTAAGTAAAAATTAGTTGAGATTTAATTTTAATTAGATAAATTTGTTAAGAGTAATCTGTTTAAAATTAAAAGAAATCAGTTAAGATTAGAAGTAGTGGATTCATTTGTAAGAGGAAATTTGTTAGAAAATTAAATTTATTAGGTGAAATGATTTATTAAAGGAAACTTAGTTTTGAATTTTAAATTGTAATCAAATAAAAAATTATTAAAGGAGAGATTAGTTAAATAAATTTGTTAAAAAGAATTTGTTTAACGTATTGGTTTAAAATAAAAATTTATAGTTCGATTTATTCGAATGTTAATAAACTGCGTAAATATTTATACAAGGTTAAGCCGTGAAGAAATGATCAAAAATGGAAATGGGATTGCAAATTAAAAGCGAAGGTGAGATTTTCTCACTCGAATGAAAATTGGGTTTTACAGTTATTGATTTGATTGATTGACTGTTTGGATGTGATATTAGATATAGTAGGATATATCTATATATATAGCAATATATACATATTGGCATATGTATATATTGGATTGATTGATTTCTCGCAACTATATAGCGGATGAGACCCTATTGCGCCATTAGTAAGCGGATGATATATTTATAAAATCCTATATACCGCGATATTCCACCTCGAAGTGGAATGGGTATTGTGCTAACATCTGTGGATGCAGGGAAACAGGTTGGAGGGATCCAACTGGATTCCTCACCAGTATTTATTTATTTACAGATATTGATGTATATTCTGTTATCATATTGATATATGATGTTTAGATGTCGTGATTGACTAATTGGTGTTGTTGCATCATCGGATTAAATTTTGAAGTTTAAAAATAACGACTTTTACTTTAAAAGGATTTTTAAAGTGATTTTTGAAGTAGACGTTTTATTGAATTTTTGAATTGATTCATCTGAAATAAATAAACGTTCAAATTCCAAAGTTATAAAAATTATGATTTTTGTGAAATATAACCGAAAAGTGATTTTTGGAATAAATAGTTGATTGATTTATAAAATGGTTTAAATTGGGATTTTTGAATTATTAAAAACGATGTATATAAAAGATTTATAAAATTGATATCTATAAAATTAATAAATATTGGAATTATAAAACGAGTTTTTATAAGTGTTAAAAATGAAATATTTATGGAATTCGTAAGTGAATGAAATTTATAGATTTATAAATTGTGAAGTTATAAAATGAATGTAAGTGTAGAATAAAAGATTTATAAGAAATTAACTTATAAATTGGATTTTTGTCTTTAAATGGAGTATTGATCGAAATTGTTAATAAAGGAGATTTATAAATCAAAGTTGTTATGAAATAAAAAGGTGAATTTATAAACATTGTTTGTAAATTCGAAATCAATTGAATTTGATGAATTAAACGTAGAAGTTATTAAAGGAGATATATTCGTGATTTTGGACAGCGAATTATCCTTTAAGTTAAAGGTTGTAAATAATAAGAGTTGGTTGGGAATTTTATCCACGATTTTGGACAGTGGATAATCTTTGAAATAAAATGTGTATAAAATATTGAAATTTGGTTAGTGAAGTATATTCACGATTTTGGACAGTGAATATGTTATTAAGTAAAATGGTTATGTTGTGGAAAAGTGACATTGAAAATGAATTTAATTGATTTAACGATGTTTTAAAACGTGTTAAATATCGAAATCATAGATTTCAACATTCATTGTTGAAATAGACGTTTTCGAGAAAGAAGGAAATGGTGGACTATAACACTGTTGTTATAGCAAATGATTTCCGAAAGGAAATGTTTTTATATAGTATTGGGATTTATATATCTATCTTAATTCTGAATCCCTATACTAGTGATTTTGAGTCGTCGTAATGATGTTTTACGTAACATTCGTTTTGACTCAAATAGATGTTGTTATAGTAAATGATTTCCTTAACGAATGAAATATATACTTAATTTTGATTTAAGTATATTGAATATTTTCAAATGTTGAAAATAGATGATTTGTGAATCACTTATTATTAAATAAGTATGGAAATGTTTTCCCATATGAAATGAAAGGTTTGAAATTTTATCTTTTAAAGATAAATTGAAAAGTGAATATTTGAAATTTGTTTCAAATGGTTAAGTGTGGAAAATTATATATCTTGTAAAGATATTTTTGGAAATTAAATAATTTGGGAAAATTATTTGGAATCTGATGATGTTGAACATCTTTATTGATAGTTAAATAACCGACTATCAATAATTACCTTGAATGGGTATTTGTTGTGAATTGGATGAATTTGAATGCCACACTTATTTTTGAATCAGCGCTCACTATTCTGGTTAGCCGGGAAAGGACCTTGGGGTCGTATAACCCATTCCGAATATGTGATACGTCGTTATGAATTGCATTTGATGACCGGTGTTGAAGACTAGATATTTTTGAAAACGGAAGGATTACCGTCGAGTTACTCTACATCGGCTGATCTCCGATTTAGAGGTTTTATCACCCTTAGTGACGGGAAGTCCGGACGTGATTAGAAAATTATCCGGATTTGCAAGGGCTTCGTGAGAAGTGCCTTCGGTTCTGTTCGACCCCGGAACAGACTTGTATGGTTGTGTGTCTGACGTTACAAATTGAGATATAAAGCTGATTTCTTTCAAATACATTTCTGTTGGTGGCGGAGAATTTATTCTCTTAGCTTAACACCCTTCTCTGAGACGTACGAGCTCAGAGGTTATGTAGTTGAAATTTATCAGCAATATACTCCCAATTTGGTAACGTGGCATGCTTAGTGTTGCTGTGAAATGATCGTTGTTTGATCATTTGTGATATGATCATTTGTTTGATCATTTATCTTTGTGATCATTTCTTTGATCATTTGTTTGACCCGAAGCATGGCTTTGTGAAAAGCGTAGCTTTGTGGACGAGACTTCGTCGGACCTCACACCCCGGAAATGGTCAAAACAGGAAAGATGCGGCAAGGTTATTAGGGGGTAGCACCCCTTTAGTGTATGTCATTCCTTCTGGATAGAGGTGGTATCATGGTATGGAGCCCAGATACTTAACCTATGTGGTTGCTGCATTATTATTCTTATGTGGTTGTTGGAAATCGAGGATCCTCGGATATAGATCGGTTACGATCGGGGGATGACATATTTGTGTCAGTAGTTACCCAGTTAGGGGTAACCCGGCCTTGTGTTGGCAGAGATCTAACCGTAATGTTAGGTTATTTCTCAGGTCGCCTTTCCAAGGGCGTACCTATGTGGCAATGGGAAGTTCCTTGGCCTGACCATTTGTTGGAAATCCAAACTCCAATACGAACTTTGTACGGTATTAGTTTTAGAACCTGCCATTTACGTACGGTGGTCACCACTGTTTAGATGGTAGCTATAGTAGGCATACGATACTGGTCGTATGTTGGCTAAGATTAATATTATATTTTCAAAATGTTTTCTACACTATGCACTAATAATAATATAAAAAAGGATTTGAGTTTTTCGTAGTAAGCATCTTTGACTATCATAAGAAGAAATCTCCTCCAATTCTGCGTTTGCATTGTGTGTGTGGCGGGAGGTTTTATGGTAGTTTCATTTTCCAAAAGCATTGCGAATAAATTTTATTTGTGAAAAATAACCGTTTTACGATCTCACACCAGTCACCATGACTGACTCGGAGTTTATTGTTTCCCTTCTAAACTCTGGGTGCCCATTATTTTCCACACGGGCAGCCTAGAGTTACGTTATCTGGATATTCTGGAGCTTTGGAAGCAAGCTGGATGGCGAAACGTATCACCTATACTTTGTATTATTCCGATGTGTATTCTGTATGAGGACAAGTTTAAATAACTGTCCATTGTTGTATTGAGTTGTATATTGACTCTGATTGATGTATGTAAAAAAAACTGATATAGTTCTTAGTTTTAAAAGACTAGTAATTATCTATTATATGTTGTTGCGCTGCGAATGTGAGATTCCGATATTGTTTTATGTTTCTGTGTTTTCTGTTGATTCTTTTCTTCTATCTTTTCTTCTGTTTCTTCTACCTCTTCTTTCTTAAAACCCTAAGTATTCGGTTTTCCGGCATTCGTTTGCTCGGCAGTTGATACAGTGGACGTATCGATGTCGATTTTCGGAAGTCGAAGAATCAGGTCCTTACAGAATGGACTAAATAAAATAAAAGTTTGGAAATAAAATTTGATTGAGATATGAAATAAATTAATGAATCAAATATGGGTTGAGATATGGTCGATAAAATTCTATACTTAAGTTTTGGAAGGTAAATTGAGTTCAAATGAAATTGAAATTGAAATTTGAATAGAAATGGATATAAACCAAAGTGATGAAGTGGAAATAAACATAAGAGCTTTGTATAAAATGTTTATAATAGACTTAAGTAATCGATGGTGAAGTTCTTAAGTAAAATTGGTTTTGGGAAATATACTGAGTATGTATTTGAATGAAGATTAAATAAAAAGTGTGTAAAATGATAATTGTGGATAATTGATCTAAATGAAATAAGTGTGAATAAAAGAAATTGATATAGCTAATTATCAATTGGTAATTAATACGTAAGTTGTTCGTACATTGTTTTATTCGCATAATGATTTGATCGAGATTCGAGCACATAATTTCGAGATAGTTGTATCGATCCAAATTGGGATTTTTCACTCGATTTTCGACGGCGAACCCTGGATATGGATTTTTGATTGACTCTAAAATTTTCTACCATAGTTATGGCTATGCAAGGAGAATAACGGTTTCTAATCAAGAAACCAGATCTGAGTCCGCACTAGAGAGTCATGTGAACGATACTAGTTCGGAAGTGAAATTGTGTGATTGAGTGGGCGATCAGAGTTGATATTGCATACCGATAATATATGTATATCGTACGGGTTTTGGTGAAATAAATGTTGAAAATTTGAAAATGCTGAATAAAATGATTTTTATTTGTATGATTGGATATCATTGGTAAGTAGGGTGCAGGTAATTAAAAGCAAAAGCTAAATTGATGTCTTCGATTTTAGAGCTAAAATTTGATTGCCCGACAGAAAAGTATATGTTTAAATTGTTGTAAGAAATTGATGGTTTTCAGATTGAGCCACTTGGCTTTTGTTTTCTTTTGATGATTTGGGCCCGTAGAGGCGTTTTTAGTTTTTCGGATCTAGCCGCGCAAAGGAGACGTTGGCGAAATTTTTCGAAAAATTAAGGAGTTATAAAATTTTGAAGAAAATTTTTGATAATTGAATTTTGATTTGTAATTATAGTTTAAAATGGTTGAGTAAATTTATTAATTGTAATCTATGAATGAATTTGGAAAATTAGTAAAAGTGATGATGTGGTTTCAATAAAAATCATTTTCGGGAAGTTATTTAAAACCGTGTGGATTTAGGAAAAATAGTTAATGGGTTTGGACCATTCTTCTTACCTAGCAATTTCGAGGACGAAATTCTTATAAGAGGGGAGGAATGTTACTACCCAAAATTTTGGTTGTTTGAAACTGAAATATTAATTGATTTTAAATATTTAAAAGTTAATTTTTAACTTGAATTTCAAATATAACCATTTATCGGTTAATTTAATTATTATATTTAATAATTGAAAATTGGTTAAAATAGTGAATCTTGAGTCTTAAGCTTGTTAAAAATATTTTAAAGGCTTATAAAATTTATATTGATAATAATGAAGATAATAAAATTTTTAAAATTGAATTTAAAAGTGATTTGTTCAGTTTTAAAAATATATATCGTTTAAATTGACATTTAAAAATAGCCTTCCGGGGCACATTCTCGGATTTCGATGAAACCAGTTCCATTGGATCCGTAATAGTGTATTATTATCGGATTTTAAATTTTGTAATGTTTGGAGTTATCGTTTGGTCGTACGGAATATAAACGAGCTAAAATTTATATCGAAAATTCAATATAATTGGGTCCAAAAAGGTATCTTCTCCGTATGATCGAATTAGGACTCGAAACCTTTTCCATTGCATTCAAAATAGGGGTATAACATTATAAACGCCTAGCGGAACGCCTCGATAGGAGGTTGAGATTTTAAGTTGCGAAATCGAGACGATTTAAATATATATATATATATATATGTATGTATGTATGTATGTATGTATGTATGTATGTTATGTATATTGACCTATATATTCACATTAACTTTTTCCCCTTTCACTTCAGTCACTATAGATGACCTATTTGAACAAGTAAAGCATCTTCCCTCCTTTTATAAATCACGCGTTTCTTTTCTCTGATATAAAATCGCACGCTACAGCAATGTAAAATGAAGATGAAATTTCAAAAATTGATTTCTCCTTGCATACTCGACTAAAAATCCTAAAATCACTTCCTAAATTCCTATTTCTTCATTCTCTTCCATTTGATATAACTGTGGGGGGTGCGATTGAGGTTTTCGGAGGTCGAAAATCTCGGTCGTCGCAGCGAAAGGTAGTAGCAGGCGGTGACGGATAGTGGCGTGCGTCATGTGGCATGGTGGAAAACATGGGTAGGTAGGCGACATCATTCTGTTGCATGGTGGGTGGATGCGAGTTGACTTTTATTTATTTTTTCGTAGACAGAGGCGGGTCACCGGGGTAGGCCGAGCAAGGAGGCGAAGTGAAGGGATGAGGTGGAAGCGGATGCGGTGGTCACATGGGAAGCTAGGCGAGAGAAGGTGGAAATAACACGGAAGGGGAGGGCAGCCTACAGGAAAGAGAAAGCTTTGTAACATTGTATTTTTTTTCGAAAACAAAAACGGAAGCAAGCTGGCAAGAGGAAGCAAAAATGTAAACGAAAAGCAAATGAATTTATATTTACAAATGAACTAGCTGAAATAGTGGGAAGTAACAAGTCAGGACCCAAATTAAATAAATGAACCAGATAATAAAAGCAATCATTGGGAATAGAAAGAGCCAACTTTTGAATTCATGAAATATTAATAACGTGGCCATTTTTTTCTTCTCAGAAATCAAATGAATGGGCACAGGCAATCCAATAGGCACGAATTGGGTACCGATACGATTATCCGTTACGTAGATTTCGCCGTTTTTCAAACACCGAAATGCACAAATAAATATACTGTGAAGATCAGCACGACGAGACGAACAGTACAGTACACATATATCAGCGCTACGACCATCCTATCAAAAGCCGATATTCGGTGCCAAACTGTTGCTAATTCACCAAAAATAAGATAAACGGGGTTATAATAGTTCAAATTTGGCGAAATGAAATATGACGTCTCACCTGGAAAATGTTCTACATTTTTATTATATAAAAATATTCAGGTTTCAAAAATATTTTATTTCAAGCAAATTTTAACTGATTTAAATTGAAATTGAAAATTACACAACAGAACTAACTATCATATTTTCAAATGAAAATCTACCATTTGCTATGTTTAAATAGACGTATTCCAGATATCAAATTTTCATTGCTAAATTTAATTGTTAATTTTTCATGAAAAATTCAGTTAAATTCGTTATTAAAAATCGTTAAAATTTACGGGTCGTTACACTCTCCCACACTCAAAGCTTTTCGTCCTCGAAAAGAAATGAGGTAGGAGAATAGAAGGAACCGAGAGGAAATATAGATTAGAGATACATATTGCTAGATACAATAATAAAATTTAAAACCATATAAATTTCATTTTTGTTTTTAAGTTGATCAATATTCAACAATTTTGGTTTCAACTCATTTTATTCAATCAATAAATATTCATTGTATTCACATTTGGTTGATTTCAATTCAATGTATTTTCATTCAATTTGGTTTGCTTTTAATTTATTAACATTTCTTTCAAAACAAATTTATTTTTACTTAACTCGTTTATTTTATCCATTTATCTTTAGTTAAGTTGATTCCACTTAAAAATTCAATTTTACTATTCTTAAGTTCTTATTTATTTGCTTAAATAGCACTCTCTTTTATTTATTTATTTTATTTCACCAAACATATTTTGCAACATATATTAAGTGTATAAACATTTATTATAACAATATTTTATTCAACAAATTAATTCTCTTTTTATTATTCAATTTATTATCTATAAATTCCCTTAACAAAATACAATTTTTGATATCTTATTACTTATATCATATTGTATACTATTCAATTACATTCTAATTACATTTAAAGTTTACTAGGTAAGTTATATAAATGTTTCCGAGTGTAATTAAACATTATACAAATTTACCTTTTATTTACAACCTTTCTATTAATCAAAATTTAGTTTGAACATTTTATTACTTAAATTTCCTCTTGTATATCCTCCAATTACAAATTCATTAACATTTTAACTTTTTGAATATTCAGATAAGTTATATATGTTTTAGAATGCAACTGAGTAATATACAATTTAATTCTATCCTAGTTCAACTGTTTTAAGTTGTTTAAATTCCCTTTCTCATTTTTAAATGCTCCAATTATTAAAATCTTCCTTCAATTCAATAATTGAAAACCATCACTTAACATAAAACTTAAGAATTAAATTCCCGATTTCATTTTAAACCATTTTGAAATAAATATACACACAGATATATATATATATATATATATATATATATATATATATATATTATACATCAAATCATACTCAAGAAATTCAAATCAAATCTATTTTTCCAACCAAAAGTGTAGCAAAGCTACTAAGCACTCTCTCCACTTTGAGACTCGAAAATGAATGTCAATTATGCTGCAGTCATCACGGAAATTATTTTCCAGCGACAAACGAGGAGAGTACAGACTTACTTCCTTTAAAATTCTTTGAAAACAATTTCCATTCGAAAAATACTTTCAAATAATATATTTCTAGACTTTGAAAACCAAACTTTGAAAAGCACCGGAAATTTATTCTCAAATCCTTAATTTAAATTCATTTTATTTCCAAATCAAATTTTATAACCATGTTTTAAATTTCATTTATCACTTTTGAAAACAACATTGTGTCAGTTTGCTCTGTTCAAGTGTTTTGGAATTCCTATCGATAACGTTGGCCAGACAAATCGATCGAGACCCCAAATCAAACTTGTTAGTCCCTGAGAAGTTGGTTTTGATGACAACAACCTTAGAATAAGATTATAAAATATAAATACTAACATTATTGTTTAGATATATGTGTATATGCAGGATATATATACAGGTACCAAAGAATGAAGACTGTACAGTATAGAGATTCAAGACTCATGAGTATTAAGATTATCAAGAGTTCAAGATTTCAAGATAAGTAATTTAGTTAGGAATTTTGTTAAAACTCCTAGAAAAGCACTGACATCTTGAAATCCATTTTATTCGTGGAATGGAATCTACTTCGAGCCCGTTAAAGGGATGGAACCTGCGAAAAATCTAGTGGAACATTGTTTTGTATCCACTAACTTTTATTCAAATGTTTTACAAAATTATATCTTGTTTTCAAAATGATTTCAAAATCTTCCTTTTTAAATCAAAAACATCTATCCTAGTTTAAAATACTTTTAGCCTCAAAATAATCTTTATTTTCAATATCAAATTATCCTTGGTTTTAAACTATCTTTTAATTATAATATATTTAACTTTTAATATTTATACTTAGATTTAAATATAAAATTATAGTAAAATTTTATATATACCAAAATATTATTCTCTATACTTATTTATGTATTTTAACTATAGTTAAGTATATTTATAAAGTTTAAAATAGTTTTAATATAAGATAGAAGTTATTTTCAAAGAAATTCTTTTTACCAAAAATAACTTAGGCTTGCCGACAACCCCAAGGAACCCTTGTCGACAAGGTGATAGTTTATTTCAAAAGTTTGAATTTCAAAGGAAGTGTCTATTCGTCAAATCCTTTCACGAATGGACATGGTTGTTGTTCTACTATAAATAGGGGCTATTTTAAATGAATTTACAATTATATTTTCTCTGATTTCACTCCTCTTCTTCTTGCACATTTCTTTATATACATTTTTACCATTACTCTGCCGAAATCACCATTGAATCTAACTAGATCATCTCTGATTTGATTCTCTATCACTATCTCAACAAGATCCCAGTCCTATTCAGAGTTATAGACTTCTTTGTATTCAATCGAGCGAGAAAAGGTGTGATTATAGCCTGGAAAATCAATCGGGTGAACTTGTTGCCCGCAAAATCAAGTATCTCTACCCAGAGGATTGTGAATCTGGAGCGTTGTACCTCGTGGCCTTGAAATCGAGGGTGTAATTGTAAGAATTGATTTTGAAAGGAAATCCGTACTTGTGTTGCGGGACTGGATGTAGGGTAAATCCGAACCAGTATAAAATCCGGTGTGTTCTTTCCTTTATTGCTTTTACTTTATATCTACATCTGTGTTTGATTCTGTGATCATATCTATGTCTGAATATTGCATACATTTGTGTTCAAATTCATATAAACTCAAAAAAAATTAGTAATTCCTTAAAACACTATTCACCCCCCTCTAGTGTTAATTCTAGCCTTAAGATCCGTAATCCGCATTTCTCACATTTGGTATCAGAGCCAGGTTTTCAAAGTTTCATAATATGAATTTTGAAAAAGCTTTTAAAATGGCTATGTTTGAAAAATTTGTTAATACTAGTTTAGAAATATTCAGATCATCACTGTCTCATGAGTCTGCATATAATCGATATTCAAATTCAAGTTGTCTACCAAAATTGTTTGATGTGCAGGAAACATGTTTTATGGGTGTTGAGGAATTAATCCACAATGGACAAATTGTGCAGATCAAAAAGAATAAATGGATACTCGATAGTGGATGCTCTAGACACATGACTGGTAATCTGGATATGCTCAATGATATAATATACAAAGACGGAGGACTGGTTAACTTTGGAGACAACTCAAAAGGAAATGTGATTTGCATCGGCAATGTCGGTAACTCTGAAACTCCTATTATTACTAATGTTTTGCTAGTTAAGAATCTGAAATATAATCTGCTAAGTATCAGTCAACTTTGCGATAAAGGATATAAAATTAAATTTGAAAAAGATAAGTGTCACATTGAAGATAATAATTTAACCATAATATTTGAGGGAATTAGGAAAAAGAATATTTATATTCTTAGTATGAAAGTTTCAAATGATAACCTGTGTCTTTTGGCAAATACAAGCGACCCTTGGATTTGGCATAAGAGATTTGGGCATTTGAATTTCAAGCTCTTATCTAGACTGTCAAAACATGTATAGTAAGAGGTCTCCCTAAAATGAATTTTAAAGTAGATAGTTTATGTGATGCATGTCAATTAGGAAAACTTAAAAAAGTTCCTTTAAATTAAAAGATATAATTTCAACTTCAAAACCTCTTGAATTACTTCACCTTGATTTATTTGGTCCATCTCAAATTCAGTCAATAAATCACAGTAAATATGTTTTTTTTAATTATAGATGATTATTCTAGATTTACATGGAAAATATGTTTGAAACATAAAAGTGATACTTTTGAAAGTTTTAAGAACTTTACAAAAAGGATTCAAAATCAGCTTTCTGTAAAAATTATAACCATCCGTAGTGATCACGGTGGTGAATTTGAAAATGAAAAGTTTGAGGAATTCCGCAATAAAAAGGGAATAACTCACAAATTTTCATTTCCAAGAACTCCACAACAAAACGGAGTAGTAGAACGTAAAAATAGGACGATTCAAGAGTGTGCGAGAACTATGCTTTCAGATAGTAAATTACCAAAACATTTTTGGGCAGAAGCAGTTGCTACCGCCTGTTATATTTTAAATAGAATTTTAATTAGACCTTTAACTGATAAGACATCTTATGAACTTCTTCACGGAAAGAAACCTAAGGTATCTTATTTTAGAATTTTTGGAAGTAAATGTTTTATTTTAAATACAAAAGATAACTTAGATAAATTTGATCCTAAATTTGACAAAGGTATCTTTATCGGATATTCTAATAGAAGTAAAGCATACAGAGTGTTTAATTTAAGAACTAACACCATCGAAGAAACAATGCATGTTTCATTCGATGAAAATCTCAAAAATTTTGAAGATACAAATGATGAATATGATTTAATTACTCAAAATCAGGAGTCAACTGAAACTAATAATGAAATTAATCATCCTAATAAAAAGATTAAACTTTTAAAAGATCATCCTATAGAAAATATACTAGGAGATATGCAATCTGTTGTTATAATTAGAAATCAACTAAGTAAAATGAGCAATGTAGCCTTTATATCAACTATTGAACCCAAAAATCCAAAAGAAGCATCAACTGATGGTTTATGGATTTTGGCTATGCAAGAAGAACTAAATCAATTCAGTAGAAATGATGTTTGGGAACTTGTTCCTAGACCTGAAAATAAAACTATAATTGGAACTAAATGGGTTTATAAAAATAAAATGAATGAACAAGGTGAGGTCGATAGAAATAAAGCCCGGTTAGTCGCTTAAGGTTATTGTCAAGAAGAAGGAATAGATTGTGAAGAAACCTTTGCTCCCATAGCAAGATTAGAAGCCATTAGGATTCTATTTGCTTTCGCAAATCATAATAATTTCAAATTATTTCAAATGGATGTTAAAAGTGCCTTTTTAAATGGATTTGTAAAAGAGGAAGTATATGTTGAACAACCACCACTTTTTGAGGATGAAAAATTATCAAATCATATTTACAAACTTAAGAAAGCTCTATATGGTCCAAAACAAGCTCCTAGAGCCTGGTATGATAGACTAAGATCTTACTTATTACAATCAAACTTTGAAATTGGTAAAGTAGATAATACTCTTTTTACTAAAATAAATAAAAATGATATTCAACTAGTACAAGTTTACGTAGATGATATCATTTTTGGATCAACTAATTTTGAAATGAATAAAGAATTTTCTGAAATAATGACAAAAGAGGAGTCATATGGGTGAATTAAACTTCTTTCTAGGATTGCAAATTAAACAATTAGATAATGGTATCTTTATCAGTCAAGAAAAATATGCTAAAGACCTAGTTAGTAAATTTGGTTTGACTACTGCAAGTGGAAAACCCACTCCCATGGCAACCAATGAGTACCTAAGTAAAGAAGATCTCTCAAAAGATGTAGATCAAAAATTATATAGAGGAATGATTGGATCACTACTCTATATCACTGCTAGTAGACCCGATATCATGCATAGTGTTTGTCTCTGTGCAAGATATCAATCCCAACCTAAAGAGACCCACTTAAAAGCTGTAAAACATATCATAAGATATGTTAAACACACCTTTGATTATGGCTTATTTTATCCTAAAAATGATTCTTTTGAATTAATATCTTACTGTGATGCTGACTATGCTGGTTGTAAATCGGACCGAAAAAGTACAAGTGGAACTTGTCACTTTTTGGGGCATTCTCTGGTTTAGTAAAAAGCAAAACACAGTTTCTTTATCAACAACCGAAGCAGAGTATATTTCTGCTGCTTTGGCTTGTTCTCAAGTAATATATATGCAACAAACTTTAAAAGATTTTGGTTTAAATATCTCAAAATCACCAATTTATTGTGATAATACTAGTGCAATAAATTTATCCAAAAATCCTACTCACCATGCTCGAACTAAACATATTGATATCAGACATCATTTTCTCATAGATAATATAAGTAAGGAAGTAATTACTCTCGATTATATCAATTCCGAGAATCAAATTGTTGATATCTTAACAAAACCCTTAAATGAATCTATATTTACTAAATTAAGAAGAGAATTAGGTATTTGTTCAATAACTGAAATATAGAATATAAATATATAACAAGTATAATTAAAATTAAATTAAAATAAATCAAATAGCAAAAATATAAGTACCTTGTCGACAACCCTTCTTTACCCCTGTCGACATATAACGAATTTTTTTCTTTTGAAATTTTCCCACCAAAATTCAAATGGGTGGTTATATATTCTTCTTATTTCGAAATTTTGTTCATTCTTTCTGTTCTTTCTCTGTTCTAACTTCTGAAAACAATAAAACAATGGCCTCCTCCTCCAAATCAAACAAAAATTCAACCTTTTCGTTCCCTTCTCCTTCTATCGGACCATTTCAACGAACTATGCTTGCACGAGTGATGAAAATGGAGGTTTCCTTGAAGGATGCACTGCAACTTATGACTGAAATTCAAGTGGTGCAAATCAGAATGGCCAAAGAACAAGAACGGAAAGGCAAAATCCTTAGAAACTTGCAAAAGTTTCTAATGGACAATCACGCCATTCCCATCTTGATCGATGAAGAATCCTCTAGTGTTCAAGTGCAAGAGGACAGCGAGGAAGAAGAAGAAGAAGCCCCCATGGAAGAAGAGCACGTTGAAGATGACGACAAAGTTGTTTGCGTTGGCGAAGTGTGCTTTGACAAGGATGGAAATCTAGTCAAACAACGTGGAAATTTCTGTTTCTACTACCCAAATTGCTCGGTTCATAGATCTCCCATTGTCAAGGATACACATTAGTTTCTTTTCTCTCTTTCTTATCATTATTTATATATGATCTTACTTGCGTTTTCTACGCAAATGTAAATATAACATTATATAATTAATAAATGATTTGTGTTCTCATATTTGAATTCTCACATTATCATTATTATAAATATTATCATATATGGATTCTTAGTTAGGAGAGTTAGTTATTAAGGGCTAAGTTTTAGTTTCAGAATTAAGTGTTGATTATTTATGATAACACTATCATTATAATCACATGTAATATAGTATTAGATTAAGGGGGAGTTGTATAGATTTAAACTTTGTTTTTGTTGATGACAAAGGGGGAGAAGTATAAAATAGGATAGTTAAGCATAGAATAAGGGGGAGTTATTAGTTTTAGGGGGAGTTCTTAGGATAGAAGTAATATTTTACAAACAAAGGTTGTCATCATCAAAAAGGGGGAGATTGTTAGTCCCTGAGAAGTTGGTTTTGATGACAACAACCTTAGAATAAGATTATAAAATATAAATACTAACATTATTGTTTAGATATATGTGTATATGCAGGATATTTATACAGGTACCAAAGAATGAAGACTGCACAATATAGAGATTCAAGAACTAATGAACTCAAGATCAAAGATATCAAGATTCAAGACTCATGAGTATCAAGATTATCAAGAGTTCAAGATTTCAAGATAAGTAATTTAGTTAGGAATTTTGTTAAAACTCCTAGAAAAGCACTGACATCATAAAATCCATTTTATTCGTGGAATGGAATCCACTTTGAGCCCGTTAAAGGGATGGAACCCTTAGTAGGATGGAACTTACAAAAAATCTAGTGGAACATTGTTTTGTATCCACTAACTTTTATTCAAATGTTTTACAAAATTATATCTTGTTTTCAAAATGATTTCAAAATCTTCCTTTTTAAATCAAAAACATCTATCCTAGTTTTAAAATACTTTTAGCCTCAAAATAATCTTTATTTTCAATATCAAATTATCCTTGGTTTTAAACTATCTTTTAATTATAATATATTTAACTTTTAATATTTTTACTTGGATTTAAATATAAAATTATAGTTAAATTTTATATATACCAAAATATTATTCTCTATACTTATTTATGTATTTTAACTATAGTTAAGTATATTTATAAAGTTTAAAACAATTTTAATACAAGATAGAAGTTATTTTCAAAGAAAAACAAATTACCAAAAATAACTTAGGCTTGTCGACAAGGTGACAGTTTATTTCAGAAGTTTGAATTTCAAAGGAAGTGTCTGTTCGTCATATCCTTTCACGAATGGACATGGCTATTGTTCTACTATAAATAGGGGCTGTTTTAAACGAATTTACAATTATATTTTCTCTGATTTCACTCCTCTTCTTCTTCCACATTTCTTTATATACATTTTTACCATTACTCTTCCGAAATCACCATTGAATCTAACTAGATCATCTCTGGTTTGATTCTCTATCACTATCTTAACAAGATCCCAGTGCTATTCAGAGTTATAGACTTTTTTGTATTCAATCGAGCGAGAAAAGGTGTGATTGTAGCCTGGAAAATCAATCGGGCGAACTTGTTGCCCGTAAAATCAAGTATCTCTACCCAAAGGATTGTGAATTTGGAGCGGTGTACCTCGTGGCCTTGAAATCGAGGGTGTAATTATAAGAATTGATTTTGAAAGAAAATCCGTACTTGTGTTGCGGGACTGGATGTAGGGTAAATCCGAACCAGTATAAAATCCGGTGTGTTCTTTCCTTTATTGCTTTTACTTATATCTGCATCTGTGTTTGATTCTGTGATCATATCTGTGTCTGAATATTGCATACATTTGTGTTCAAATTAATATAATCTCAAAAAGAATTAGTAATTCCTTAAAACACTATTCACCCCCCCCTTTAGTGTTAATTCTAGCCTTAAGATCTGTAATCTGCATTTCTCACAAAACTTAACAACTCAAACAACACAATATAAAACATTTTAATATCAGTTACAAATACATTCTCTCATAGGATGATTCAAGAATGGATTTCAAAACAAAGATAGAGATTCAAATTTAGGGAGGACCCTAATAAAAGGAAATTCCAACTAAGAAGATAGGCTCGAGAGGATGATAAGATAATTAAATTACAAAGAGGATGGATGGATAGACTTATATTAATTGCGGCGACCTTAACCAGGTCAACCGAGACTTAGAAAAAATGAGAATATCATATACGGAAACCAGGACAACTGGTTGAGAACATCGCGGAAACGTGATTTATGAGATCAACGAAGAAGACAGGAGCATTGGTTAATCCAAAAAGGACGATTAACCATCCATAGAAACCATTCGTCCGAGAGGACAACAAGTCGAGCTCCAGGAATAGGATCGATGCAGAATTCAATTTCCTACTTGGGAGGAAGGGAAAACTTCGCCAAACCTCAGGATAATCACTAAATATCTAGGTGGAGTCGAGATTACTAGGTTGAGAATAAGGCGGAAAGATAAACTGCCTGCATAATCCTGAGGCATTCGACATTCGATTACAGGAGAATTACCCTAGTTGTCTACTAGAGAGACGATTCAGGCTTTGCAAAAGATAACTGCATCGAAATTGAGGATATTGAAATCTCCAGTGAATCGACGCCTGTTGTAAAGGAGTTTCACCCCTTTACAAATTAGAATGAGATTGGCGGGACCGCCGATGAATTAGTCACAAAAGGACGAAGTTGCAAATCTAGGTTGAAGCTATGGGATGCTCCAGTATTAAAAGAACCCGAACAGGACAAGACAAGAATGGATTTCAGAACAAAAGGGGAGTCCCACAATTCAAAGGAAATTCGAGTCAAAGAGGAAGAAATTCAAGCTCGAACGAAAGTGATTCTATAATTAAATTTTACTCCATATGCTAAGTTTGCCTAAACCAGAGCTCTTATACCAACTGTAACGGCCTGGTGTTTTGAACCATCCAAATCGACAATCATCCACTCATGTCAGACTTGAATTGCTCAAAACAACATATTGTTAATTTATATTTGGAAAAACTCAGCATATATAGTAAATAAATCAATCATAGAATCATAGACACAGAGTAATATAACAATAATAAGCAGCAGAATAGATAAATAGTAGTTCATGAAGCTACTACAATAAACAATAGAGTCTGAAACAAATTACAACAAATATTCAATATATAGAAGTGTCAATACAAAAGGAAATGACAAGTCTGCATAAATCATCTTGAAACAACTAAGAAGCTGAATAGATAGAGATAGATCTTCAAGCAAAACTCCAAGCTTCGAAGGTGAGTCTCAAATGCTGTGACACTCAGTCTGACCCGAGCATAAAGCAAAATACAAAACACTCGAGTCAGGATTAACATTTTTATAATAGTAAATTCAATTAAAGTGAAATGTCAACTGAAATACAAAATAACTTAAAGGAAGTTCGGGATTCCCACCCTTTAAAGATCAATTAAACTATCTACATATATAGTACAATACGCTACATAGATAATGTCTAAAGTAAAGTAAACTATTAAAATAGCGTTCAGGCTTTACCCATATCCCCCTTATTACATTTTATATGTTACCATAGTCTATACAGTACTGTAATTCCTTCGTAAACTGGAGGGCTATCAAAGGGCACTCCATAGGTATGGTACAAACCAAACTCGTAGAAGACACGATTGGGCATGTGACAAGGCACGCGAGGCAATGCCCAGGGTAGGATTTTACCGTTTTGCGGATCCGGACTGGTGGTACCGCATACCAGCAACTACCGCCCACCTCGAGACACACTCCCAAAATCAATCGAAGGTGCACCAAATCAAATCACAAGGTAATAGAATGGTATCGAAGAAATGTGCCCGATAGGAGGAGCGACCTCACTTGGCATGGCAGCTCCTGTTTTACCCACATCAAGCTAACTCACGGGAGTCAGGGCTGTGTTAATACCTCATATAGAATCGTCGCCAAACCATCCTACTTCGTTCTGCAATCTCCACCACATACACAGTTGTTAAAGTGGTTTTCGGTATTGGCAGAGAGTATGACAATATTCGATCCCGGTCACTTTAACAACCAAACGTATATTTCACACCGTGGTCATTTTATTTCAACTAGTTCATATTACATATCAAAATATCATATACATTTCAAAGTCATATAACTTTCATAATCATATTACTTTCAAAATCATATCACTTTCAAAATCATTATTCACTTTAAATCATAACAGTTCCAACTCAAACAGTTTAAATACTGAAAATAGTTTATATTTTGAAAGTGTTATAAATTAAAAGAGTTTATATTTAAAATTGTTATTAAAAATTATTTATATATTAAAATATTTTATAGTTTATATATTAAAAGAGTTTATATCGAAAATAGTTCCAAATTAGAATTGTTTCATCTAATTTCACAAATCAATTCAAATTCTCATTAAACCATTTTAATTTATATCGATTTCAAAAAATCTAGGTTAGTATTACAAGTCTAAACTTCTTCTAGTTCAATAGGTTTCAAACTTTAAATATTCAAACAATTCATAATAACCCAATTTGATAAATTTCATTATTTCAAATTTCAAATTTAATTTTTTTAAATTCGAAAACATTCACTTAATCATTTTAATACGTTTAAATAAAATCCCAAATTACAAATTTAAATCAATATTAAATACCTAACTTCAATTTTATTTAATTTTAAATTATTCACTTAATCACCTTATAAAATCAAGTTATTAAGTTATAAACATCATATCTTTAAAATCTTAAAATCAATAAGTTCAAGTCAACCCTTATTTAAATTAAATTACAAATCAATTCTTATTATAAATTCAATTATTAACCAATTTAAATGCCAAGTCAACTTTAATTTATCTTTCCAACCTTTATTTATTAAAGTTATTACAAAATCTAATTTTAGATATTAATATAAATCTTAAATAATTATTTTAAACATATTAATTAAATTAAATATTATTAAATTAAATATTATTATATTAAATATTATTAAATTAAATATTATTATAATTTAATCTATTTTAAATCTTATTTTATATATTTTAAAATAATAAAGTTATAAGTAAAATTTTAAAATTTGCAATTTCAAACTTAACCTAAAATTTTAAAATTTCCAAAACATATAATTTGAAAAATCTAAATTTTCACATATTAAAATAAATATTTATATTCTAATTTAAAATCAATAGTTATCAAAACCCATATATTTTTCTTTCAAAATTCCGGAAATCAAAATAGACCAACGGCATCCCTGTATAGTTTCCATCCTATGGTCAAGTGATACAGATACTTATCATTTCAATCCGCAATTTAAATTTAATACTTACGGGTATATATCATTTCAACCCGTAATCCCAAAATTCAAATGAAAATGAAAATCGCTTGGGTTTATCATTTCAACCCATACGACTTTCCCCTAATCTATAATATCGTTCGGGTATGTATCATTTCAACCCATAGGGAATTCTAAACTAACAGGGAACTTGCAGAGTGAGAACAAATACGATAATAATATAACATATCAACAACAGGCATATATCATCAATAACAAATTAAATATAATATATACAACATGTTATGGTGTCATATGTCATAGGTAAACAATTGCAGATAATGGCATATCATATTTAACAATTAAATAATTTAACAATTCAAATTTAACAGCATATTTCAATCGTCATTTCATGTGAATTAAATTTATTAAATATAAGAATGTTAATCATGAGTGATTGCTTACCTTTCGAGGCTTAGAGAAATAACGAGAATGAGATGCGACGAACACGGGTAAGCATGGATTGACAACGGGACAGCGAGTCAAGAGATAAACTGCTGCGATACGAACAGTGACAAGCAAGATCTAAAATTCAATGGAAAACAAATATATATTATATTTTCTTAAAAATAAATATTCAATTAAAACACATATTTAACAAAATAAAATCTTCATATTATCTTTAAAATCAATATTAATTAAAACACATTGTCAAAATATCTATACATTATAAAAAAATCAAAATTTGATAAACTTTATAATATTTATAAAACACATACATGCAAGCTTTATAATATAAAAACTTTTCCTTTATATATATATATATATATATGTATGTATGTATGTATAACAAAAGTGGAATGCACTTGAATATATATAAAACTGTAACCAACAGAAAATACCAGACTGTGTATATATACCTTCTTCTCAAATTCCAAATACACTTGAATCAAAACTATTAATAAAATAAAATGAATATAAATAAAAGAATTTATAGATAAAGGATATAAAACAGAAAATACTCGGACAAGTAGGAACAATTCTGAGCTCGGCTACAAAAAGAGGTGTAGTTTTCTCAGAGCGACACGTGTGCAAACGTGATGTTTTTGAGAATGCCATGCTTATTTCTTTTTTATATATATACTCTGCTGCATGAAGCATGAAGGAGGGGTGAGACTCAACTACAAAATGGGATATGGCAATGAAGAACGAGCAGGCTAATGGAGAGGGTGAGGGGATGGCCGAGATGGGTTGCGTGTGGTGCTTTCGGAGGGTGTGCTAATGGAGCGGGCACTGGAGATGGGGAAGGTGGCACTGGCGTAGGGTCTGGACGGTGCTGGCTCGAGCTGTAGGGGAGATGGGGCGGAAGGTGGCAGTAGGCAGTGGCGAATAGTGGCGTGCGCCATGTGGCATGGTGGAAAACATGGGTAGGTAGGAGGCATCATTTTGTTGCATGGTGGGTGGACGCGAGTTGCCATTTATTTTATTTTTCATAGATGGAGGCGGGTCAATATGGTAGGCCGAGCAAGTAGGCGAGGTGAAGGGATGAGGTGGAAGTGGATGCGGTTGTTACATGGGAAGCTAGGCGAGAGATGGTGGAAATAACACGAAAGGGGAGGGTAGCCTACAGGAAAGAGAAAGCTTTGTAACATTGTATTTTTTTTTTTCGAAAACAAGAATTGAAATAAGATGGCAAGAGGAAGCAAAAATGTAAACGAAAAGCAAATGAATTTAGATTTTCAAATGAACTAGCTGAAATAGTGGGAAGTAAAAAGTCAGGACCCAAATTGAATTAACGAACCAGATAATAAAAGCAATCATTGGGAATAAATAGAGCCAAATTTTGAATTCACGAAATATTAATAACGTGGCCATTTGTTTTTTCTCAGAAAACAAACGAATGGGCACAGGCAATCCAAAAGGAACGAATTGGGTACCGATACGGCTATTCGTTACGCAAATTTCGCCGCATACCGGACACCGAAATGCACAAATGAATATACTGTGGATGTCAGCACGACGAGATGAACAGAATGGTACACAGATATCAGTGCTATGACCATCCTATCAAAAGTCGATATTCGGTGCCAAACTATTGCTAATTCTCCGAAAATAAGATAAACGAGGTTATAACATTTCAAATTTGGCGAAACGAAATATGACGTCTCACTTAGAAAATGTTCTACATTTTTATTATATAAAAATATTCTGGTTTCGAAAATATTTTATTTCAAGCAAATTTTAACTGATTTAAATGGAAATTGTAAATTACACAACAGAACTAACTTTCATATTTTCAAATGAAAATCTATCATTTGCTATGTTTAAATAGACGTATTCCAGATATCAAATTTTCATTGCTAAATTTAATTATTAATTTTTTCATGAAAAATTCAGTTAAATTCGTTATTAAAAATCGTTGAAATTTATGGGTCGTTACAATAGATGTTATCAAATAAGAAACATAAGGTCGTAGGCAATGGAATGGTCACATGTCTGACCAGAGTCTCTTGGTTAATCAAGTCCCATTAGACCAAACAAACCCAATATGCCTTAGCCAAATAAAACACAACTAAACACTATAAATTCATGTTAATTTTTCATAGTAATTCAAATTTTTAGAGCAATGAGAATTTGATTTTGACGAAACGAAAAGTGGAGGGAAGATCAGAATTCAGTCTAGTATCATATAAAAGTATAAAATTTTAAAATTCAAATTTAAAATTTTCAACCAAAAGTCAAACTTTGACTAAGTTTGACCAAAATTTGAAATTTCACAAAATTTTATTCTATTAAATTTGGTCAATTAAAACACTCAACATCACAAATTCAAATTTTTTATTTATTTAATTTTTATTTAAATTCAAATTACTTCCATTTTAAAGTTGTTACAAGTTACGGATCATTACAGTTTATCTTAATTAAAAGATGTAATATCAGTTAATGCAATATTAATTGTTTCCCTTATCATATTTAAAAGGTTAAATGCCATTAACTACGCATCCAATTCTCATCCAATTACATTCAAACCTATGTTATTATCCTTATTATTCAATCAACAATACCCTATGAATTATATTAACATAAGTTTACATTTTATTACATTCATTATTTTGCCGTTAACATCTTTTACCATATTAACTGCAATAATTAATTACGTAAATTTTCATTGATTTCCAAATTAATTCCAAACATATTAAATAATTAGATGATAAATGAACAATTGTTACCTTTAAGTAATTTAATCATATTTATAAGTTTATTATCTACAATAAATGTTATGACTAGTTACACATCACTGATTATAATCAATTTCAATTAACAACATATAATTCCAACATTCACTTGCCTTAATTCCATTAATTACCCATTTAATATTCAAACGGACAAATTAATGAGAAGATAATTAGAACCATCATTTATAATAATATTTCATATCCATTATGTTATCATTTAGAACTAAGGGTTATACCAAAATGATTTTATATTCTATATTAACTCATTCCAATCAATTACATGCAATCTCATCATTAAATGCAACATTTAATTTATTTCATTATTTACAATTATAACCAAATAACCTTACAATTATATCCATTGATTGAAATTGGATTAAAAATGGTTATCAATTACATTAAATCAACATTACTATATTACATTCTAATTGTTTTATCATTAAAAATCATAAATTTTAATTTCTTACAATATTAGTATTTCAAAATCTTATTAAATTTAATATCTTAATTGTCGAAAAATACGGGTCGTTACATTTGTAGAATCTCGAATTAATGCCATCAGGCCCTGGGGTGGTGTTGTCATTAATCTGGAAAACTGTAGATTTTATCCCCTCTAACTAAAAAGGTTTGCATAAGTTGTTTCTAGCATTTTCAGAAAGAATTCTTTTGCAATTGATGCTTGGAAATTGCATAGTAGGCTGAGATGATGAATATAAATCAGAGAAATAATTAACAGTTTCCTGAGCAATTTTTTCTGATGCTGTTGACCATGATCCATTAGATTTAAGAATATAATTATTTCTTCGAATAGGTTTGAGAACATTAATACTATCGTATAAAAAGGTAGTTAGTCTGTCCCCTTTAGTTAGCCAATTTAATTTCATTTGCTGATCATTGTCTATAGCAATCTTTGTCATAATTGATTGAACCTGGGCTGTTATTGATGAATACTATTCTATCAAATTATTATTCAAAGGAGTTTGAACAAGTTGTTTATATAATTAGCCTCCTCTTTCATTTGATTTATCACAGTATAAATGCTACATTTACTTTTAATCCAATTCTTCAGTGCAAATTTAGCTGCTTTTAATCTGCATAGAAGAATGAAGAGAGGAAAACCCTAGAATTCCTGAACCATAGCATCACGGAGTGCAGACTGATAACCTTCCTGGAGGGGTCAGGAATTACTGTACCTAAAAGGTATTTTATTTCTCTTCTTGTTATGGAGTACGAATTTGATATTAATAGGGCAGTGGTCGCTAATAGAGTGTTAGCCAAAATTAATACTAAATTGATTAAATGTATCCATCCATAGATTATTAACAAAAACACGATCAATCTTGCTGTGAATAAAAAAATTGAGGCCTCCCCTCCAAGTAAAATAATTACCTGTAAAATCTGGTTCCATAAGTTTAGATGAGTTAATGTAGTCTATAAAGTCCGGATCACCAATCGAATTATAGAGCCCATTATTAATTCTATCATTAGACGAAAGTGTAGAATTGAAATCGTCCGCCACGATCCATGGAAAATTAAAATTAAAATTTTTAGACTGCTCAACTAGATAATTCCATAACTCCATACGTTTCACCTCATCATTGAAAGCATATATCGTTGTACACAACAAACTAATACCATTGGCATTATGTAGGATACAAGAAATGAATGGATCAGTAGAGTGTAGTCGACCATAGTGATGAATCCCTCATGATTAAAATTCCACTTTTTTGATTACTTTATGACAATACATATACACGCACGTTCTTTATTTGCACTTCAATAAAGTAATAAAAATTATACAATTGTAAGGAGGAATTCTTGAATTTGAGTAACTTTTTAGTTCAGCATTATACTGGGTATATGGACTTGTAAATCGACGACAGATAATAGGTAGGCGTATAATTTTAATGCTTAGGATTTTAGCCAGTGGGAAATCAGTAGGTGTATAATTTTAATGCTTAGAATTTTAGATGGTGGGAAATCAGTTAATAACAGCCGGTTGATCCAGCAATTTTGTTTTAGGTATATGTATTTATAGGGAACGATTTTTCACAATAACAAATAGGGACTGAAATCATTATGATGTGGTATATTTTTATTTATGTGACTATGGGATTAAGTTTTTTTAGACCAAAGGATTTGCCCTGTCAAATTCTTCAGAGGCAACCATAATTTTTTGAAATGACTTGTTAAATTTTATATTTACAATAGTGGTTATGCTATTTCCCTAAGTATTACATCATGATATTGCTATTTCCTTATATTTGTTTTATTTATTATGGATGATATTGAATAAAAAAAATATAATTACTATAACAGCTGCTTGTATATTTGGATTTATAAATTTATCTATTAGGGTGGTTAGGAAAATCTTCCTAAGGGTATACATTGAATTCCATCAATTTTTTATAGTAGTATAGAATATGTATTTGAAATATGTTTTTTTTAGCAAAACAATTATTCTTGACGGTTATCCTTGTGGCACACATTATCAATAGTCTTTGATTATGTGGTGAGATCTATTTGTACAATAGATCCTTACCTTCTTTTTCTAACAATAAGTGATAGTAATTTGCTGGGTAAACACAATTAATTGCCGATGTACATTTAAGAAAAGCAGTAAAGGAAAAGCATAATCCCAAACCCATAATTTCAATCATGATGATTGTACATGTCTCTGTTGATTGTTTAATATAATCTTCATGTAGGTGACTGTAACCATGATCAAAAACAAAACCGAGACTACAAACGGAGAGCATCTTTAACCTATAAATGTTTTTGATGTAAACTAAATGTCATCTAGATAGTTAAAAATTTTATTAAGTTTTTAATTTTCAATGTTAATGTTAGTGGTATGTGTAATATAATATGGGAATTTTATTGTTAGACATCGTGAAATGAAATGTATAGTTCTAGACATTATATTTCACGATGTTGAAGGTCAACTACTACTTGTTTTTTGATACATAAGAAATTTTTAACATTTGAACATGTTTTCTTTGGAGCAACTAAAATCATTTTGTTGTAATATGTAATTGATTTTTTATAAATTTGTTCTACATTGTCTAACCATTGTTGTTATGTAGAAATTACATTATGAAGGGCTGGAGATGCTCTAAAGCCTTAGCTTAAAGCTTTGAGCTGTTCAGGATGTACGAAAATCCATCCGAGTAGGGCTTCTTTTAGGTTTTAAAGTAAGATTATGTTCGTGCAAGTTTTATAATCTAAGATGACATTTTGTTTATGGGCATATTAAATTCCAAAATTACTTTTTGGTACTTAGCTGTTAAAATAAATTTTACTCCAGGTTATTACGGTGTTCCTGTGTTCGTCAGTTAAAGTTTTAATTTACTAATTGTGCCCTTAATACAAGCCCATAAAAAAACTATTACAACAAATAGAAATATCTTATTTATTTTAAAACCTTAGGAATCTAAAGTTATTGTTAGACTACTGATATACATGCTCTAGTGTCCTCTTTTGCCCTCTTGCTGATACAATTGTTATACTTTGTGCTCTATTTGTTCTTATCTCTTCCAAGATAAAGTTCATATACTGTTAGCATATGCTTTTCTTACCACATTTACAGACTGCTGTTTTTTTAATTTTGCACTTTATTATTTAGATCATAGATGTTACTGCTATTTGTTTATGGCTTTTAACGTGCCATATTTAAATATTTTTTAATGAACAATTGTCATGGAAGATAACGACAATTAATTTGTATGTATTGAGATGAAGTGTATTCAAAGTTAAGGAGATGCAAACAGTCGCAGGTACATAGCTTACGTATATTATTTATTATGAATGGATTGTCGATTTTTTGTGCATTTCTTTGTTTGGTCCATATAACATTTTATATGCTGTGGAAGACAGTGGTTAGTAGAATATGATTTAAATTAGTTTAGAGAAATTAAGCAATTAATGTATTCTTTGTTTTTAATCTTTTTGTTGAAGAGTGATTATTGTTCATTTAATCTTGAATTTAGGGTAGGTTACATGACTTTTATAAATTTGAACTTGTATTGGTGTTTATAAAGTTCAAAAGGATGGTTGCAGCTTTGTAGAGTTATATAGGTGCTTGCAGTCTTGCACATTAGTTTAAAGCTTGGTAATATTTAGTCAAATTTGTCAACTCCTAAGAGTTTTCATAATTTTACTTGAACGGTTTGTTCAAATCAGTATGGGTTCATTTTTGAATTTGAGTTATCGTGAATGAGAAATTACCTTTTAACAATACACATGCATGCACCGTTCTTTGTTAGCACTTCAATAAAAATGTTTATAGTTGCTCAGTAATAAAAATTATTCAATTGTAGGAATGTATCCTTAATGTATTGAGATGAAGTGTGTTATAAACTAAGTAAATGCAAATAGTGGTAGCTGCATAACTAAATATGCTACTTACTACAAGTGGTTTGTCAAATTTTTGTGCATTTCTTTTCTTTTGTTCAATGCATTATCCATGTTTGTAACTTTGAAACCTTGAATTTAGGATATCTTCGTTCGATATATGTTGGGAAGAAATAAAAATTTGTATGCTGTGGAAGACGCTTGTTAGTAGAATATGGTTTAAATTAATTTTGTGGAATTGAGCAATTAATGTATGCTTTGCTTTGAATCTTCTGATTGAAGAATAATTATTGTTCATATTTATAAATTTGAAGTTGCATAGGTGGTTATGAAGTTCAAAGCTTTAAATAGTAATGAAAGGATAGTTGTAGTATAAGAGCTTGCATTATTGAGAATTTAGTATTAAATTTTGTAATATTTAGTCTCACAATCAGTTTTCAAATTTCTCAACTTCCAACAGTTTTCATAATTTTAGTTGAATAATTCATATTACTATGGGATCATTTTTGAATTTGTGTTACGTGTATGAGAAATTACTTTATGACAATACATATAAACGCGCATTCTTTAATAATACTTCAATAAAGCAATATAAATTATACAACTGAAAGGAAGTATTCTTAAATAAGGATGAATTTTTAGTTGTGTAATGCTAAGGCATTATGGTTATACAGGTTTGTAAATGGACCGCAAATAATAGGTAGATCTATGATTTTAATGTTTAGGATTTTGGCTGATGGGAAATCATTGGATGATAGCTGGTTGATCCAGCAATTTTGTTTTAGTCATATGTATTTATACGGAACTATCGTTCACAATATCAGATAGAAGAGAAATCCTCGATCTCATGGTTCTCTTGTTCCGCCAATAAAAATATACCATTTTGTGGTTTATGTTGCAATATAAACCATTGTTTACCATAGTTTTAAATAGAATGTTTTTGTAAAATAGATCATGATGTGCTATATTTTTAATTGTACATGACCATGGGATCAAGTATTTCAAGACCGAAGGATGTACGCTATCAAATTCTTCAAAGGTAACCACAATTTTTCGAAATGACTTGTTAAATTTTATATTTACAATGGTGGGGATTATGCTATTACCCAAAGCATTACATTTACAATATTGCTATTTCCTTATATTCGTCTTATCTAATTTTTATCTGTTTTAAAACATGGGATGATATTGAAAAAAAAATATAATTGCTATAACATATGCTTGTATATTAGGATTTAAAAATTTATCTATTAGGGTGGTTAGGAAAATCTTGCTAAGGGTACGTTGAATTCCATCGATTTTTTAAAGTAGCATTTGTTCTTCTTCTTTAGTATGAAACAATTGTTCTTGATGGTTATCCTTATGGTACACATTAGTATTAGTCTTTTATTATGTAGTGAAATCTATTTGTATAATAGATCCTTACCTTCTTCTTATGGCAATAAGCGATAGTAATTTGCTTTGTAAAGACAATTAATTGTCGACATTCGTTTAAGAAAAGCGGTAAAGGAAAAGCATAATCCCGAACCCTTATTTTTAATCATGATGATTGTACACGTCTCTGTTGATGTTTAGTATAATCTCCATGAAGGTGACTGTAACTATGATCAAAAACCAAACTGAGACTACAAACTAAGAGCATCTTTAACCCATAAATGTTTTTGATGTAAACTAAATGTCCTCTGGATAATCAATAATTTTATTCAGTTTTTAATTTCCAATGCTGATCGTAAAGGTATGTGTAATATGATATAATAAATTTTTCCGTTAGACATTGTGAAATGAAATGTATGGTTCTAGACATTGTATTTCATAATATTAAGGGTTAACTGCTACTTGTTATTTGATACGTAAGAAATTTTTAAAATTTAAACATGTTTGCTATTTAGCAACTAAAATCATTTTGTTGTAATATAAAATAGATTTTTTATAAATTTATTCTACATTGTCTAACCATTGTTTTCATGTAGAAATTACATTGTAAGAGTTAGAGATGCTCTAAAGCCTTAAATTAAAGCTTTGAGCTGTTCAGGATGTACGGAAATACATCTGAGTGGGGCTTCTTTTAGGTTTTGAAGTAAGATTATTTTAGTGCAAGCTTTATAATCTGATATGACATTTTGTTTATGGGCATATTAAATTCCAAAATGGCTTTTTAGTACTAGGCAGTTAAAATAAATTTTACTTCAAGTTATTACGATGTTCCTATATTCCTCAATTGAAGTTTTAATTTACTAATTGTGCCCTTAATACATGCCCATAAACAAACTATTACAACAAATAGCAATATCTTATTTATTTTCAAACGTTAGGAATCTAATGTTGTTATTAGACTACTGATATACATGCTTAAGAGACCCCTTTTACCTTGTTGTTGATAAAATTGTTATACTCTGTGCTCCATTTGTTCTTATCTCTTCCAGGATAAAGTTCATATACTGTTAGCATATGCTTTTCTTATCACGTTTACAAGCTGCTATTTTGTTAATTTTGTAATTCAGTATTTAATCATAGATGTTACGGCTATTTTGTTTATGGCTTTTGATGTGCCATACTTCAATATTTTGTAATGAACAATAGTCATAAAACCTAACTGCAATTAATTTTTATGTATTAAGATGAAGTGCATTCAAAGTTAAGGAGATGCAAACAGTTGCATGTACGTAGCTTACGTATCACTACAAGAATAAAGAGCTTTTGCAGCGTTTTAATAATGCTTCCATTATCATTCGTAGCATTTCGAAGAACGCTGCCTAATGTCATGCGGCAACAGAGTTATGGAATACTGCAATGTTTCTAAAATGTTGCTAACAAAGGCTATTGAAGCTTTTGTGAAACGCTATAGTAAATAAATTTGCAGCGTTTTTGAGAACGCAGTCTAATAGTATGTTTCATGTAGAACCACTAATATACAGCAGTTTTGAAACGCTGCAAAATATTTTTGTAGCCTTTTCATATTGCTTCTGTTTGATTTTCTGCAGCATTTTATTACTTTTAGTATTGTAGCTCTTTTTAAAGGCTGCGGTATATCAACAATTTTGTTTCATTTTACAATTAGTGCAGCAGTTTTAAAACAATTATAAAAGCCATGAATAATGTATTCAAAAACAAATTGCTCAATTTATAGAACACTAATATATATAATCTGATATTATAAGAAGTTATAAAAGTTAAACATAATCAAAGTTACATCAATTTCATACACCATAAAGTTTAGTCATATACAACATTTCATATGTTTCGACCACAAATATTAACGATATAAAATCTTACAAAAAGTGCTTGCTAAAAGAGAAAATATAAATCGTGGAAAGTCCAAGCCCGTCTCCTTCAAAAGTCCAATATGCCTATAAAAAATGCAATTAAAGATTAGCAATAAAGAACAAATATGGTAGAATGTGAAATTGTGTCTTGAATAAGCATGCCAAGGAAATTTACCTAATGTATTTTCATTGAAATGTGATAGCTTAATATGTGTGCTTTGCATGCTAATTGGTTATAGGAATAAACGATGTAGTTCCACCTCCTGTACCTGATGCTTTCCATGATGTATATATTGCAGCCGAGCTTATGGTTACTTATCTTCATAATATCATCTGATCCAACAAAGATTTTTTTGACGAATAACGTTAGGTAACATCCATATCCTACACGAAAAAAAAAATCAATTAGTCAATAACACTATTAAATCTGTTCTTTTTTCTTTCGAAATTCTGTAGTGCTTTCTATACCAAGTTGTCAGAGGGATTGAAATGCAATCATAGGATACATTAGATAAAAACAAGTATACATGATTCTGTTTCTTAATTGATAGTGCAATTGTTCAACAACATTGGTAAAAGATAGTTCAGAAGAGTTAACTTGTTCAGTTTCTTCGTTTTTAACATCAACTGATACTATTAACCTGTTATTTTCATCGTGCTTTACTGTACTTACAAGAACTAATACTATAAACCTATATGCATAAATCAACCATTTGTAAGCTAAAAGCAATAGCTGATAAGCATGACATAGACCATTATATAAACATGATCTTAACTATTGTGTCATCACAGTCATGTCACCAAGAATTACATAATAAACTGAAAGGGAATTAAACATTAAAATTCCAGGATACTAAATGATGTCTACCCAAATCCAGGGTACTTGACGCTTACATGCATCTACCTAGTGATGGACCGTCCAGTAAGAATAACGAAAATCACATTTATGCAATTTATCCTACTATAAATCTTAGTTAATTGTTATAAACTTATTTAAGTTTAATATTTATAAATCTTAGTTAACTTATTATTATTATTAATCTTAGTTAATTTACTACTATTATTACGAGTACTTTGGCACGTGCGATGCACATGCGCAGGAGGAATTGGTATTAAGAAACACCTTTTGTAAGTTTTGTTGGATCTTAGAAAATGACGTTGACGCGTACGTAATGTTGTATTTTTTTATTTGTGTACACGCAAAAATCAACCGTTTGTCGGAACATGAATGAGACTAAGTTATTTTAGGAAATAAATAAACAGGTAAAAAAGTAATCAACTATTGCACCAATATCTAGAGAATGTAACAAATATTAAAATTAGCGCTTCTAGTAGTTTGAAACTTAGAAAACTTTACATAGTCTCTCTTTAGATTAAATCACCATATCAAGATATAGAGAATTTTCTTTAGATTAATATCGTAATAAAAAGTTGGAAGACTGTTAACTGCTCTTTTTTGAAGCGACCTAAAACACAAGCGACCTAACGACCTATCACACTCAATGACTCACGACCTAACGACCTAACTCCAGAAAAAGGATAAAGCGACCTAACGACCTAAATTCTCCAGCGACCTAACGACCTAAAGGATGGAGCAACCTAGCGACCTAACATCACAAAGCAACCTAGCGACCTAAAGATGGAGCGACCTAATGACCTAAGGATGGAGCGACCTAGTGACCTAACATCACAAAGCAACCTAGCGACCTAAAGATGGAGCGACCTAACGACCTAAGGATGGATCGACCTAGCGACCTAACAACACAGAGAATCTTAGCGACCTAACTCCTGAAAGAGGTTAGCGACCTAAAGATGGAACAGTCAAGCGACCTACCATCTATCGACCTAAAGGATATAGCGATCTAAATGGTTGAACACTGCTAGCGACCTAAGGATGGAATGGTTCAACGACCTAGAGACCCAACGACTTAACAACTAAACGACCTAAGCTATAGGTCGAACCAACTTAAGTCGCTCGACCAGATATCTCAACATGGTTAAGTCGCTCACGACCTACAGCTTACTACCTCGATTCAGACAGATCAAGTGCACCCCTGTTAAGCCGCAAACCATGCCCACTAGGTCGCTCACGACCTACGACCTACCTTAGGTCGTTCATGACCTAAGACTTATCAATATGTTCAAATGATCAAGCGCAAAACTATTAAGTCGTAGCCCGTACTCCTTAGGTCGCTTACGACCTACGACCTATCTTAGGTCGTTCACGACCTATCACCTGCCCAGATTTTCCTCTATAAATACAGCATCAGCTCCAACTTCAAAAGGACTTTTGGATCAGTTCTGGAACGCCTATACGCTGCTGTTTTCTCGACTCATCCAGCACTTCAAGCACTTCAAACACCAAAGACGCTTCAACGAACTTCAAGAGGAGATCAAACACATTCAACATGAATTCGAAAGATCCTTCTACATCAAAGTTCTAGATATTCGTCTAAAGTGTGTTGTAATCAAAGTGTATTGTAAAGAGTTGTAATCGAATCATTAATAAAGAAGATAAAGTGGACGTAGGCTTAATTTCGAGCCGAACCGCTATAAAAATGCTATCTCTTTACTTTTCTGCTATTTTCTGCTTATTTCTAGTTCCCGTACCAACGGGTGGTGCTTTCACATTACTAATACTCACACCGGGGTGTTAGCGTTCAATTTTTAGCGTTAACATTTTTGGTGCTTTCACTGAGAATTGAACTCAGGAATATTCCCACCATTGCTTCGCAAAGACTTGTTGAAAGATTTTCCTTAAAAACCAGAAGTCTATCGGAAATCATGGCTTCTAGAAGAAAGGGTAGATCTACCAGATCCGGAAATGCTCATGAGGGAAGCTCCGCTTCCCTAACAGAAAACCAGGCAACTCCTACCGTTGGAATCACAAGGGCTGAATTAGACGATGTAGTTTCTGGATTATACCAACAAATTGAAGCTCAAAATGCTTTGATGATGGACAGATTAAACGCTCTGCTTGAGGCAAATCGACAACCAGAAAACAATGAAACAATCTTTGCTGAAGATGCCCATAATTCCCAAGAGAAAGATATTCCTCAAAGAGCAGCTGGCACCGCCGAAGCGCCACCTTTCCAAGCCGAAGGTTCAAGGCCGCAGCCAACTTTTCGCGAACATTTGCCCAGGCAAACTTCCGAAAGAATAGCTTACGTCTGCCCGACGATGCCTCTGAATAATGAGGAATACCTATCAGGGATGGTTCGTCGAATCATGAAAGAGAGCATGCAGAGGGAAGAAAATGAGAGCGACTGGGGATTTGCTCCAAGCAAAACTCCATTTACTGAAAAGATCCTGAAAGCAGAATTTCCAAGGAAATTTGTACCTCCTACTATCCCGGCCTACAGGGGGACAAGTGACCCTAATCATTTCCTATATAAGTACGACTAGCATATGACCGTTGCAAGGGCATCAGATGAGATTAAATGCCGATACTTTCCAATGTACTTGGAAGGAGTGGCTCTACTTTGGTTCACAAAGCTACCAATTCGGTCCGTGGATCAATTCTCCGACTTAACGCGAAAGTTCAAAGATCAGTTCAGGTTGCATGCTTCAAAAGCTAAGGATATAATGTCACTGTCTAGCCTTGAACAAGTTCCCGGGGAATCTATCAAATATTTCTTGAACCGCTTTAACCTAGCACTGGCCGAAGTAGATAATGCGGAACCCCGTATGATCCTAACTTACTTGATGCGAGCCATCGACAAATCAAGCGAATTCGGAAGATGGTTAAAAATGAAGGAACCGAATTCACTTGAGAAGTTTTATAAAAAGGCCGACGAATTCATGCGCCTAGAAAGCCTTTCTGCACCAGCAAAAGTAGTTGTTGCCGAAGTCAAGAACAACGATGTTGCTTCTAACAAAAGAGAATCTGGAAACCTGAAAAGGGAAAATGACGGAGGAAACAAGCAGAAGAATGAGAAGAAACCTCGCCGCTTTAATCATTCAGATTTTACTCTCTTAACTGATACACCAGAAAATATCTTCTTCGCAACGAAGGATGTGGTCAAGTATCCCAAACCACCTGAGATGGGGAGAGGTGCATTGCATAATGGGAAATTATGTCGATTTCACAATCAACCTGGCCATGACACTAACCAATGTCGCCAATTAAAGAATGTGATTGAAGAGTTGCTGAAATAGAATAAACTGCAACAATATGTGAAGAAAAACAGAGTCGACCCAACCTCATCCACTCAGGGGCAACAACTTCCTGCCCATCAATCCGGCTCAGGCGACAAAACTGCAATGCAGGAATCTGAGAGGCTTGTCATTAATGTTGTCACAGGGGGTCCTCACCCAGCGTCTGACCACACTCCATTCTGATTGGCATATGGATCAGAAACAATGATTCCAGCGGAAATGGAAATTCAATCCCGAGATTCTGGAACAACAATCACTTGCATCCATATTTTTTTTTAAACTCAACCCCGAAGGGAAGAGCCCCTACCTAGTGAGTCCGCCAACCCTAGGAGGGATTTAAGCCAGCCCCAGCACAGAGGTTTGATGTTCCCAACCATGTTTATCGGTTATATGGGAATCCACCTCCGCGCCTTGAGGGGAGTAGGGCAGACGGGTATCGAACTCGCGACCTTGTTAACAGGAGGCAAGTGTCTCAACCACTGCGCCACTACTTGCATCCATATTTTACTTAACAGCTTTGCTTAAATTTGTAAAATGATGATGGATGTATAACTCTTGTATTGTTTACCACTGAGAAATCAGTGCGAATCAATAATAAAGAACTATAAATCTTGTGTTCTCTAATACTATAAGATGCCTGTCTCATTTCGATATGCAAATATATTAAAAATATTGCTAAAATGTCGATTTAATATTGCAGGCTATCAAAGCAAAGCTTACCTATTCAACACATCACAAAGCCAAGCGATTCCTACAAATCACTCGGTAAATAAACCACAACAACTTGTAAAAGAATGGGACATGTACTTGAAGTGATAACGAGGAATCGCTAAGAAGTAGATGGTGGAAGGACACAAGCAACAAAATGCTACTCTTCGGAGTCCAAGTGCTACTCTGCGGAGTCCAAATGCTACTCCTCAGAGTCCACATGCTACTCTTCAGAGTCCAAATGCTACTCCTCAGAGTCTTCATGCTACTCTTCGGAGTCCAAATGCTACTCCTCAGAGTCCACATGCTACTCTTCGGAGTCCAAATGCTACTCCTCAGAGTCCACATGCTACTCTTCGGAGTCCAAATGCTCCTCTTCGAAGGCCAAATGCTACTCTTTGGAGTCCAAATGCTACTCCTTAGAGTCCACATGCTACTCTTTGGAGTCCAAATGCTCCTCTTCGGAGGCCAAATGCTCCTCTTTGGAGTCCAAATGCTACTCCTCAGAGTCCACATGCTACTCTTCGGAGCCTAAATGCTACTCCTCAGAGTCCACATGCTACTCCTCAGAGTCCACATGCTACTCTTCGGAGTCCAAATGCTCCTCTTCGAAGGCCAAATGCTCCTCTTCGGAGGCCAAATGCTACTCTTTGGAGTCCAAATGCTACTCCTCAGAGTCCACATGCTACTCTTCGAAGTCCAAATGCTCCTCTTCGGAGGCCAACAAAGCCCTCCTCGGAGGCACACAAACAAGGACCTCTTCGTAAGCAAGAAACTGCTTCGGAGGCACAAGCCCTCTTCGGAGGCACACAAACAATGACCTCTTCGTAAGCCAAAAGCTGCTTCGGAGGAAAAAGCCCTCTTCGGAGGCACACTTCACCAAGTTGAAGTACCAAACAAAAGCCCTCTAACGAGGGACAAGCCCTCTTCGGAGGCACAACTCTTCGGAGGAGCCCTCTTCCGAGGCATAACAAAAAAGCCCTTCCCAAAGGCATATCAAACAAGCCCTCTTCAGAGGCACACTTTTACTCTTAACAGTGAAGTGCTAAACAAAGCCCTCTAACGAGGCATGTCCAACAGAAAAAGCATTCTTCAGAAGCCCGCTTCACTGCATAGGGGAATCCACTTTTCAACAAATAAAAGTGATCATCCCTGAAAGTTGAAGTGTTCTTTAAAAAGAGAAAAAGAAAAAACTTCTCCGATACAAGGCGTACTCTATTAAAAGCAGAATAATATTTCCTCAAAACGGAAGAATTATCCTCTAAAAATAAGAGTACAAGGCCTTTCAGAATATTGCAATGAGCCGTGGTATGGGGGCATATAACTATATTAATAAAAACAACGCTCAAACATCATACCACAAGCTCACTGCAGTATCATATAAAGTAACTAAAGAAACTTGTACAAAAATAAGGAATAGATGCATTCACACATATACTGACAAGAAATTGTACAAGTAAAAAGAATCATTTTATTCCATACTATGAAATTTTTGTACATGCGCAGGTTTCAACAAGCGGGGGCCGGTACCCGCACAGTCTCCGGCCAATACATGCAAAAAGCAAAAAGCAAAAAAGCAAAACAATAAGCCTAAAGTCCAGCTCATCACTCCTTCTTCCCGCCACCTTTAGAGCTCTTGCCCGGCTTGATGATTAATTTCTGAATCCGGCGTGGACGGGTCGGGGAGAAAGGAGAAGAAGGTTTAGCCGGATATTCTTCCATTTTTTCTTCAACATCAGAAGTGCTTTTCTTCTTCTTCTTCTTCGTAATTGCGCGCTTCCCCTTCTTCTTTGAAGAAGACTCACTGCCCGGAGTAATTAGCTTAGATAGCTTCGTGTCATCATCATGAGTTTGCTCCGGAGTCTTTTCACCTTCTCCAAGTTCCTCAGCCTTCTGCTCTTGCAAAGCAGGTGGATCATCCAAGCCTCGAAGGGCTTCTATTTTCTCTTCATGCGACCCTGGATGAGAAGTAGGAGTGACTTGAAGGGATGAAGGAGGAACAACTAGAAGGGGAGAAGTTTGTGCAGCATTCAGTGTTTCCGCTACAGAAGAAAAGAAGTTAAATTAGTATTCTCCGGAAAAAGAGAAGATATTGGCTCATCAGGACTTAAGTAATAAGCGAGAAATTCATCAAGCTTAGTTGAATCGAACGAGTAGTCTATTTGAGCTATATCAGACTTGGAGTTACCTGGAGAAGTCGGCTTAATCACATCGATTTCAAATTTTTCAGCTTCAATTTCGTCCTAGGTCTTCTCCTCGACTTGAACAGTGGGAGGCTCAGTAGTTGCGATTTTGACTTCGGCTTGTGCAGGAGGTGGAAAATAATAACTAGAGCCAGTGGTATCAGGGTCGACCAAAGCCGGAGGACAAGCGGGGTCAGTTAAAGGCGCTTTCTCTAAATGCTCTCCTCCTGCTGCTCCGGCTCGCTCCCTAGCAAGCTGCTCTTTTCCCCTGGCAAGGGCTGTACGTGCCTCATCATCCAGATAGTTCGCCTCAAGATCCGCTTCTACATAGCCAGCACCTCCGAGCAAATCAAGTACGGCTTCCCACACTTCGGCCAAAGTAATCTCATACTTAGGGCCCAAAAACGAGAGACTACCACGCCCCAGGACGCTGTGCAAGTAAAAATCGAATAAAGTAGAGCTGATGTTGGCTTTAGTTGCCTCATGAGATTCTTCGGCTGCAACTTGGCCGGCAACTGCCTCATCACGCTCTTTTTCAACTTTAAGAAGTCGAGCTTTTAACCTTTCAATCTCCATGCCTTGGGAGCTAGTTTTTTCTCGCAATCGAGCAACATCAGTGCGGTAACTCTCAACAATTTTCTCCTGCGCCTCATATCTAGCCTCAGCGTCTCGTTGACTAGCATGAGCATCCCGTACTTGCTTTTGAAGTACCTCTTCCTTCTGAGTAAAAGAGCTGGAAGAGGCGGCAAGATCATCTTCGAGTTTCTTGACTTTGGCGTCGAGCTCCTCATTATGATCGGCAATGTTTTTCATCTCTGTATCCTGCTGCTTAAGAACTTTCTTCCATTCAGAATGATCATTTTCCATAGTTAACATGGCTTCGAGATTCATATGATTAACCCTTTGAAGCTCGTCAACCAGCTTTTGCCATCCGGACATTCTCTCGATGTCAAGCTTAACAGCATCGAGATTCCTTAGCATGGCCTGCTTATCAATAGGAACCAAATCCAAGTCAACGCGCACTCCTTTTAAACACCAATTTGGGAATCGGCTTTGAAGTGTAGGTGGAGCATCCTTGACTTGATACTGAGGCCTATTAATAATTGTCTGAATGTCAGTTTTCCCAAGAGCAGGAGAACCGGGGGGGGGGATATTAAGAGGGATAGAAGCAGCGGTCTTTTCAGAAATTGCAGACGCGTCGCTAAGCTTGGTCCGCTTGCTGGGATCTCCAACGACGTGGCTTTTCCCTTTATCATCATGCGATTTTCTTTTATGGGAATCATCACCTCTTTGAGAAGAGTCATATCGTTCATCCCTTCTCTCGTATCGCTCCTCATGGGTCCTTCTTTCTTGAGCCTTCCTAGAAGCTCTTTCTTCGTCAGTTTCCCTAAAGGCAGGGAGATAGCGCCTATAATCATAAGTGTCACGGCTTCCATGGCGCTGGAAATTTTCATAGTACGAGCCACTTCGCTCCATCGGAGAATCTGAAAATAAAAAAGAAAAGTCTTAAAAAATTTCAGAGAAAAGAAGCCAAGTGCATATGATCGCAAAAAAGTCTAAGTGTGTGTGGCGTGTAAACTATGCGCGTCAAACTACAAACCACTCTTCGACTTAGGAGCGGTGACGACTTTTGCAACCAGTGTCAACTCTTGAGCTGACGGAGCTTGTTGTAGGGTGGATGTCGCCTCAACTACTGGAGAAATAACTTTAGTAGTAACGGGGTCATCCTTAAAAAGCTCCTGTGAAGTTATCATCAAGTCACTGAGTTCGCCATAAATATCGTCACCAGCGGAACATTCTTTTTCAACTCCTTCTTCAATCGCCGGAGAAAGCGTAAATTTGCTAGACGATCCCGCAATATCGGCGGGAGTAGAACACTTCACCAATGCAGCCTCTACAGCGGGTTCTTTCGATGCATTCTCTTCTGCAAAAACTGGGGCATCTGATGTCTCTGCTTGAGAACCAGGGGCATCATGAAGCTGAGTAGTCTGAGAAGGGTGTAAAAGTCCGAATCGGTGAAGAAACTCGTCTGTCAACAAAAACTTGATGCTTCTCTCCTCAGCCGCCACGGCACTTAATGTTTCGAAGGTTGGCTTGTGGCTGGGATCCCTAAGCGGAGGAGGAGGTGCTACAGAAGTAAAGAATGAAGTTCAGTACTTGACAATTCAAGTTTCGGGAAATTTAGAAAAAATGAAGTGAGCAGAAATAGGCAATCTTACTTCCTATTCTCCAAACGGCATAGAACCCCGGGTGGCAGCGAACGAAGAAAAATTGGCCTAAAAACCCGTGTGCACTCTCGGGCAAGTCTAGAATCAATTTACGGTTTCTTGCGCCTCTCACAAGTATAATTGAAGGGTAATCTTTGTTCTTCGCAAAAGTGCACAAATAGCAAATCTCTTCAAAACTTGGAAGACGGTCGAGTGTCCTTCTGAACAGCACACACAACCCCATCAAGATGGCATAACCATTGGGGTGTAGCTGGAAGGGAGAGATGGTTAATCAAAGAAGAAGCTGTCGAAGAAAATCATTAAAGGGAGGAATAGCTCCACTTAAGCACATCTGATGATTAACTGCGACAAAACCAAGAGGTGGCCTGTCAGCAATATCGTTTACTCCAGGAAGCAGAGCGTCCGCTTCAGCAATACCAAACTGAATGCACAATTGGCTGAAAACTCTATGATTCAAGGAGGTCGGAGTTCTTTCCGGAGGATCAATCAATGGATTAGCAATTGGAAAGACTTTTCCAGCTGGTCCTGTTTCTTCTTGTTGAGAAGTCATTCTACACAAGGAACTGGATATTCAAATATGAAGGTGCACGTTTCCTAAAAGTGTGAAGTGTTGTGCAAAACTAGTAAAATGACAAGCAAATATGACTGGAATCAAATTAGTTGACATGTGTCAATTATAGAGTTTCAAGGCTTGTTATATTAAGTCCAAGTGCAGTGTTGATGCAAACAAATCAACTTTAGTTGATTATTTTAGCTTTTCTTTAATACTTCATTTGAACTTGTTAATTCACAGCATTTCATTCACATAGTTTACTTAAGTTGATTATTCTTTATCGACTAATCTGTCATTCGATGTGGGCAATCAATGGCAGTATATTCGCCCTAGTTTTCTGCAAATGTTATGTTTAACAGGTTGTTAGATTAAAAGTTAGTATAATCTGCAAAGAAGTGTAACAAAGTTCAAACAGTTCAAGTCCAAGCAGCTCAATCAAGTTCTTTCAGAATTTTACAAGTCCTAGGTCGTCCAGACTATTTTCAAGCGACCTAGCATAGGTCGTAGCTTTCTTAGGTCGCACTGTGCAAATTGAAGAGTTCACAGGCATCAGGTCAAAATTTGTCCAAGTCCTAACTCGGCCGCGACCTAAAGCCTATGCTGCAAAAAGTTAGGTCTTTAATTTGTTAAGTCGTTCTTCTTGGAATTCATGTGCAAATTTGTTAAGTCCTAGGTCGTTTGAATCCCAGCGCGTCCTAAAAGTTAAGTCTTAGATTCGAAGGATCCTTAGGTCGCGAGAATTTGTTAGGTCGGTTGGTTCGTTAGGTCGGCCAGGTTTCTTAGGTCGCGAAGGTTTTTAAGTCGCTCAGATCTACTAAATCGCTAACTTCCTCTCCATGCAATGGCTCACCATCTCGTTAAACTGTGACCCGATAACCCGTTATCACTCTCTCAATGAAATCCATCATCCCCCTTTGTGAAATCCATTATCTCCTCATACCACCAAATCACCAAAAACCGATTCAAAACATCTTTGATCCATCATAGATCCAACGCATTGCTGTGCTTTCATGAATCACAACAACAACATAGCCAACGGCGATCAAAAATCGATCGCAACATGACTTGAAAGTGATACGCAACGTACGGAGTTGGACTGGGGTCAGAGGATGGGGATTCATGATTTAGCGGCGATCATGGTTGGATAAAGATTGAATTCACTTACACAATATGATAGCAAGGATGAATCGTCAACTGATTAAATTCGCCTTTGAAATCACGAGATTTTGTTAATGGTAGAGCGGGAAATCGGAATAGTTAAGTAGAGGAGAAGCAGCGACCTATAACAGTTTGTATGGGGCAAAGAGAGGAAGGCGAATGGGCGCGCGAGCTAGCATATGTTTTAGATCGCTCACGACCTAGCAGAGTTAGATCGAAGCACACGACCTATGACATAAGCCTGTACTTCGAGGGGCAAGTGTTAACTCCTCTTTTTTGAAGCGACCTAAAACACAAGCGACCTAACGATCTATCACACTCAACGACTCACGACCTAACGACCTAGCGACCTAACTCCAGAAAAAGGATAAAGCGACCTAACGACCTAAAGTCTCCAGCAACCTAACGACCTAAAGGATGGAGCGACCTAGCGACCTAACGACCTAAGGATAGAGCGACCTAGCGCCTAACATCACAAAGTAACCTAGCGACCTAAAGATGGAGCGACCTAACGACCTAAGGATGGAGCGACCTAGCGACCTAATAACACAGAGAATCTTAGTGACCTAACTCCTGAAAGAGGTTAGCGACCTAAAGATGGAACATTCAAGCGACCTAGCGACCTAATGGACTCAGCGACCTATCGACCTAAAGGATATAGCGATCTAAATGGTTGAACACTGCTAGCGACCTAAGGATGGAATGGTTCAACGACCTAGAGACCCAGCGACTTAACAACTAAATGACCTAAGCAATAGGTCGAACCAACTTAAGTCGCTCGACCAGATATCTCAACATGGTTAAGTCGCTCACGACCTACAACTTACTACCTCGATTCAGACAGATCAAGTGCACCCCTGTTAAGCCGCAAACCATGCCCACTAGGTCGCCCACGACCTACGACCTACCTTAGGTCGTTCACGACCTAAGACTTATCAATATGTTCAAATGATCAAGCGCAAAACTATTAAGTCGTAGCCCGTACTCCTTAGGTCGCTTACGACCTACGACCTATCACCTGCCCAGATTTTCCTCTATAAATACAGCACCAGCTCCAACTTCAAAAGGACTTTTGGATCAGTTCTGGAACGCCTATACGCTGCTGTTTTCTCGACTCATCCAACACTTCAAGCACTTCAAACACCAAAGACGCTTCAACGAACTTCAAGAGGAGATCAAACACGTTCAACATGAATTCGAAAGATCCTTCTACATCAAAGTTCTAGCTATTCGTCTAAAGTGTGTTGTAATCAAAGTGTATTGTAAAAAGTTGTAATCGAATCATTAATAAAGGAGATAAAGTGGACGTAGGCTTAATTTCGAGCCGAACCACTATAAAACTGCTGTCTCTTTACTTTTCTGCTATTTTCTGCTTATTTCTAGTTCCCGTACCAACGGGTGGTGCTTTCACATTACTAATACTCACACCGGGGTGTTAGCGTTCAATTTTTAGCGTTAACAATGACTTAAACTGATGTAATAATATTTCTCTTTGCTTTTTCAAGGTTGATGTCAACGGCAGTAGCTTGTAAATAATCTATAAGAACTAAAGTATAGTTGTAACAATCATTTTCTCTCCTTCTTGTCTCAAGTTTGAGGCCGACATCAGTAATGTGTAGATGGTGGAGTTAAAACTGTTGTATTCCATTTCACATCTTCTATGAATAGGGTAAGAGTCATTTTCTTGTTCTTGTAAAGTTAATGGAGCAAAAGATTTTAGAAATCCTTTCTTAGAGTGGTTGTTTTTCATACATATAGCTTTTGGATTAAAATGTCTGCATGGATAATGAATCATTTGTTTCACTATCACTTTATTTAAATCAGGTTCCAGATCTTTGCATGAAATTTCAACTCGAACCAAAGCATCATTTTCATCGGGATCATTAATCTTATGATTTTATTTAGGATAATTAAAATATGTGAATGTGGTAGTCCACTTTTTTGGAATTCAGTAACATGGACGTGGGCAATGACTTTGCTTAAAACACACATGTCAAATAAGTCAGTTTTTAATTGTTCTAATTTGCACGAAAATCTTATTTGTTAAATCGGGTCTATCTTTATTAAATCCTAGTTTGAACTAATGTCTTTGGCGTTGATTTTTCAAGTAAAAATGATGAATTGATCACATTAATTGGGTTCCGGTCCACTGGCACGTGCGTTGCATGAAGGCCAAGAAAATCATGAGCAATTCTAAATTATGGCAAAACTAAAGGTTTGTTTCGGATGCAACAAAGTTGCGTATGAATCTCAGTTTATAAAATATAACTGAAATAAAAGCGAATGTAGTAGAAAAAATAATTTTAACCATCCATATATTGAAATCCAGTTGGTTGAGGACGATAAAGTTTTCATGCATATTGGCGACTCTCCATAATAAACTGAGACTAAAGTACTCTTCATCAAAATTTTACACATAATTCCTTATTATTCTAAATATACATGCATACTTTCTTGAATACTTTAACAAATACACATTTCAACCTACATTTTATAAAAACGTATTGTCCTAGTTTCAGGACATGCCAGTGCCTTCAGTGGTCATGACATGACTTCCAACACATGCATCCACCTCCATGTTTATATCTGGGCCAGTGTCAAGCAGAAACATATGAATTATGAAGGTATAATGTAGCCTTGCTTATCCATATTTGCTACGTTTTGACTTTTGACTTCTCTACCATGTTTAGCTAGGCTGCAGTTAAATTTATTATTAGAGGAGGAAATAATGCAAACAATAAATGATAATTTTGGCGGCAACATCAACCCAAATATTATAATATTCTTCATTTTTGTGTTTACTTCATATCATTAGACTTTGGCATAACAGCATAATAGTCGCATAACAATATATTTGATCATTATCCTATATAGATTAAGATGGATTAGTTGTGCATGCATATCCATTTGCATCTGAGTTGCAAATATTTGTATTTATGATTATAATTAGTATCTAGTTCTATGAAATTTGCAACCAATTCAAATTGTTGATGGTTCTATAATTTAACATGTAACAGATAATTACATTCTTGAACAACTTTACAGCTACAGATAAACTTAAACAAATCATTTTAAGTAATATATTAAGGTGAATGCATCTCCAGTATTCTAAAAGAAACATCATTCAATAAGGCATTTTATTCTTGTCTTCATATGGTAAGGGAAGCATAATTTTTAATGTTAGAAATCTTAACATATAAGATATTACTCATGCAATAATTTGACTAAATCAAAGCTAATCCATGGCTAAGTGTATGTACTAATTGCAATGAGATACCCAAGCATTAACTTTCGACTCATCTCACTGTTCCTTGTATCATGTTGAACGACAAATTCCATTTTATGATTATTCGACCGATTTAAATAACAAACATAGAGTATAATCTGACCGTAATCACATTCAGAGAAGTATTTAACTTCTTGCCAAAAAATATCAAATGAGAAAATAATTGATTTGGGGACTAATTCCAATAAGTATAGCTTTTGAGCACAAAAGTTTCATAGAAAATTTAGATATATGTCACAGACAAACAATAATGCAACTTATTAATTAATTATAGATAACATAGGATCAAATGGAAATCAGATATGAAAACACACTTCCAAAAGTAAAGGGTTTGTGGATAGTCCGTATCCAAATGTGTGTATCTCATATATATATAAAATATTTAGATTCTGAATCATATTTATCATCACCCATTATCAATTCCTTCATGCTTTATCTTTAAAGTTCTACAACTATAAAAATCATCTTATATCCTACACCTAATTGAACATTAAAGTTAAAGAAACAATGATAACGTACCAGAGTAACAAAATTAATAATTGTATGTTAAATAATAGTTGCATTATAAAACATCCCCTTTACTTAATTTTATGAACTAATATCATCATAAATAAACAATAGATTTAGCAAAATAAACAAACGTTGAATTCTTCTCAATTCACCGTCTTGCCAAGGCCCATAGGTTTTTTTAGAGTTTGAGCTATCAAAATGCAAAGAAGATGAAATTACCTGAGTTGTCGTAGAAGACCAAGCTTTCAGCAGGTAAGGGCTCCGAGGTCATGGCCAATTTGATAGCTTTAGCTATTCAAGGACGTCGAAATGTGCAAATCCCACATCCACCCCCACACACGATGGTCATATCCACAACAGAGCCCATAGAGGTAGGAGGAGGCAAAGCTACAGTCAAAGAAGAACTTGACGGTGGGAAAACAACCTCGTCGAGAGGTAGGGACACTCAGGTCCAAGTAGAGCGGGTGTACATTCGAGTCTCGTTTGAACTGATTAATTTGAACTGCTGTAAAACCAGGCGCTGCAATTACAATTAGAAATGGATTAGGGAAGAAAGTGTTAAAACGTGGTGGAAATTGAAAAAAGACAAATTCATCCCAAGGGATATAGAAAACGTGCATAATGGATTAGTAGGAAGCATGTTTTCTTTTTTGAATAAGTTGAGGGTTCGGTAATACTAAAAAGGCTTCAAGCACTAAAGTATATGCTTTGTGTGTGTGTGCATGCATAATCATGCATATATTATATTCATATCTGGTAAGCAAAAGCAGTAGTTCTAGAGACCAAATCTTCAGGAAAACTTGCTCCGTTGATAGCTTCCACGTCTGAGAAGATCAAAGCATGATGAAATATTAATGTAGCTCCCGAAGTTGGATTCATGATGAGTTTCTATGCAACTTGACATACACGAATGGAAAGCATGACAAAATATCAATGTAGAATGTCATATTTTCATGTATCAATCAATTACCTTTTAGGTGTTATTGACAATAATTTCCAACCCCAAAAGGCTGGCATCAATTTCATAACATAATTAGTTCAACGGTAAACTCAGAAGATAATCATACATTTGGTAAAACTAATAGTCAGTGCACTAATCAGTTGTATTTAGCTTCTAATAATTGGGTACTCATACCTGACATCAAGTGCATATAAGTATTGTATTGCATCTTAAATATTTTTATATGAAAAGTTCGTATTCAACATACATCATTCATGCTCAAACATCAACAATCTCAGGAACCGTTCTTCATTTATTGATTAAGTTTAATTAGTCCATAGAAAAGGGAAGAAAACCTAAGGATTACACGTAAGGTATTTGGGTACTGGTCAAGAAAACCTAAGGATTACATTTCAGTCCATAAAACAGCAGCCAGAGCAAGAAGGAAAACGAAGAGGCAAACAAAGAACATTCTAACAAAATTATATATTAGATTGAAAATTTTTACTCAAAGATAAGCAAAGTAATGCACTAAATTAATAGCTAAGAATTATGTACTTAATTAATAGCATCCACTAAATAATTTCATCAAAAGAATGTTGTACCTTAGATGTTAAGGAAATCAATGCAAAATAAGAAATCAGAGCATTTGAAGTAGGGGATTGGTCAAAAGCGGAAGAGGATGGGAGGAGAAAAGGGTGAAATTGGAAGCCAAATAAAGAAAGTGGAGATAGCTGATGTCGATTTGAATCAGCTAGGGTTTTTCTTTGGCAATGATAACTGTAGGAGCAGTGGAGAAAATGTGAAAAATATTAGCGGATGTGGAAATGTCAGCAGGAGAACGTGGGCAATGGAATGATGAAAATGTCCAATATATCGCAATTTTGCCTATGTCATAACCATGAGCTATTTTGGCCGAACACAAAAGGCTTCAGTTTGACCGCATTGATCTGTTATTTGCTTTATATATACATGTATGTATGGCACGTCCGTTGGACGTGTGCGAAGAAAATCGGGTGTAAAAAAAAATTAATGTAAAGTAGTACATACAAAAAATGTATTGTCATACAGCTGCATAAGCTTGCCGATTAAGATTGCATACTCATACTATTATTTTGCTGCTATTCCTGCATGACTATATTATTGCCTCTTTGCTTGTAAAATGTTTTCTCTCCTCCTTTATCCGGGCTTGAGACCGGCATCACTACGTAGTAGGTGATGGCGGAGTTAAAAACATTTATTTAGGGATCAGTTTATGTGATACATGTTTTTATAATGATCAGGAAAATTTTAAATTATTGTTGTTATATATTAGATGTAATCGAAAGTTTCAAATTTGCGTATAAATTAATACATGGGTATGAAAAGTAATTGGAATATAAGTGAAATAATGAAGTTCGTTTGGTAAATACAGAAGGACATTGCTCAGTGATATGTTGAAAATGAATAATGTATATTTTAAAAATTTGGTGAAAAAGATACTGTTAAATGTAATTAGTTTAAGTTTTGATTACACGACAATAAAACATCTTTGTACACTACATTCCTAGTGTGAGTTTCCCTTATTACGTGGAATTTTTCATTTCTGTATTAAAATCTTTGTTGAGTTTCGTGCAACTCCTCTGGATAACGCCACATATAGTTGACCATGACTGAAAACGTGGTCTGGAAGATAAATTCCAACAGGAGGAATGGTTTGTCCTTGTGATTTATTAATTGTTAAAGCAAATGATAATTAAATTGGATATTGTTTGCGAATGAAGTTAAAAGGCATGTTAATATTTTCAGAAGGCTCTAGTACCTTTTGCCACATTGGTTTACAACTTCTAATTAAAATATTAATTTTACAACTATTATGTCATGAGTTCAGATGAAGTATAAAAACTTAAAAAACTACCAAATATTATTAATAGTTTAATTAGCATATTTATGTATTTAATAAAGAAGAGAAGATAGGATGTTGTGGCAAGAAGGAGAAGTAAGAGGCCATGCAACTTTGTGGGTAATGTGCGTGATTGGTTGCTGTAATGCAATCTCCTTTTGTGGGTATGTGCATGTTGGATACTTTATATTTACATTATTTCTTTTACTGATTTGCATTGTATTACTAAATATATAACATAACTTTAAACTTGAATTGATTGGGAAATGAGTAAAAGTCTTTGCCGCTTTGACATTCTCATTATACTAAGAGGTAAAATTATACTCATATACTAAACTTTATTCAATTAAAGACTATTCTGTTGGGCCCATACTGCTGAATAAACTAAACAAATAAGAAGCTCGATTCGATTAAAGACTATTCTTTTGGTCACATACTGTTGTACTTTCATGTACCCTAAAAACAATTGCAATCGTGCCGCATGGTTAAAAGTTTGGAAATAAACAAACAGATTGCCCAACCCAATTGAATTTCAATTTAGCTACACAATCAGTACACATATATGAGTAATAGTATTTATAAAACCATAACATGCTTTGTATTTATAAAACCTCAGGTTTTTGAGGATTATGTTGGGTGCAACTTGAAATTTTATCAAACTACTGGCAAATGCCTTACATTATGGTACTTTAATACGTAATTTTGAAGTTGTAAACTATGGATCTTATACAAATTGCAGTATCTTACTTATAATGATAGTTATAGACATTGTATCATTTGGCTTACTCCCTTATTAAGGAGTGAAAATATATACCTCTTCTTCAGCATCCTGTACAGTGTTATAAATATAATTACATAAGCAGAAGAAACAATTATTAATGTTAGAAATGAAGAGGGACAAAGTTTATATCCGAAAAGAATTTGATGAAAAATATTAAACTACCAAAAGTGAGTTAAAAAAAATAGAAAATTCAAGTATTTTAAGCAATGTAAATAAAATTAGAGAATTAAAAAAAAATTGAAACACAAATTTGAAAAAAAACTAACAGAGATGTAACTCTATTGAAAAAAGGTGTGATGCGTACAATTCATCAAACAAAAATGCGCATTACCAACAGTCTGAAAATAATAAACCTTTCAGAATCATTGCAAACCTATGCAAAAGAAAAGACCATGGCATATAAAATTTCCTTTTTTGTTTAAAAGGTATTTAGTTTATTTTTGTTTGACATCAAAAGGAATGAGTAAAGATCCCGAGTTACCAATATCAAAGTAATTATATTGAAAAACACCGTAAAAGCTGACAGTACGAAAGCATGCCGACCGTATATTTTGGACTAACCCTCCTTCATCTTTACCTTCTAAGGATTTCAAAACGAAGGCATATAATTGGCCATCATTGTTTAAGCAGCAGCTAAATACAAAAATATATTTGAAAAGAAATTGATGATTAGTCGGTTGTAAAAATAGAAATGGTATTAATCAAGATTACAAATGGAAAAGGAATGTAACTTTCTACGCAATTGACGGTAAATACAAAAATATATTTGAAAAGAATTTGAAGAAAAATATTAAAGTACCAAAACTGAGTAAAAAAAATAGAAAATTCAAGTATTTTAAGCAATGTAATTTGTAAGTTGTACCATTAGTCTTCGAAAACGGGAAATAGACAATTCAAGTATTTTAAGCAATGTAATTTGTAAGCAATGTAGTCACAACCTACCTAGTTTACGTAAAATACAGCTATCGATCGTAAATATGTTAACTTGACATTACAGCTGTAGTCTAACTATATGGCGTAAAAGGTTTCAGACAATTAAGAATAAAATGGCATAGGAATCGGCATCAATTCCTCTATGCCGAATGGGATGCAAGCATACTATTATATCATAAGGTTTCAGACAATTAAGAATAAAATGACATAGTAATCGGCATCAATTCCTCTATGCCGAATGGGATGCAAGCATACTATTATATCATAAAAATCCCTTAGTCAAACTATGTTTGAGTGTGTCACTTTTAATGTTGCAAAAGTTTAAGGTATAAAATAAAAACAATGCCATGGAAACTTATCCACGCCCCCTGCTTATCGTCGCACATGTTTGAATAGAGAAATGACTGATATCATCAAAAATCATGCCCAAGCCCTAGACCTGAATTTGGAAACAACAACAATCAATTTAGCTTTCTCACTCACAGTCGATCATAAGAAACTTGAGTACAGATAAAGCAAAACCCAATCGATCATAAAAGCACAATAACAGAAAACGTGCCATTATAGAGTGGTTCAAACAACGAAAGCAAATTCCTATGGCTGAGGCATCAACTGGAAATGGAAGGAAGAAATTAATTAGAAGTGGAAAAGAAAACCTGTGGCCGAATATTCTCAATTCCTGGAAATGGAAGAAAGAAATTAACGAAACAAAATAATAAAGAGAATTAGAACATTACTGCAAGCACCTGTCCTCTTCTGTGTCTTCGGGTCTTGCAAAGTCATCATCGTATCAAGGTCGGCTCGTCGGTGTTGCAGGGATTTGATGGAGTCGTATTTGATGCAGCTAATTCCTGGAAATGGAAGAAAGAAATTAACCAAGGGAAACAAAACAATAAAGAGAATTAAAACATTACTGCAAGCACCTGTCGTCTTCTGTGTCTTCGGGTCTTGAAAAGTTGTCATCATATCAAGGTCGACTCGTCGGCGTTGCAGGTATTTAATGGAGTCGTATTTGATGCAGCTGAAGGGGATGGGACAGTAGCGGGTTGATGGATTCAGGGGGCGGAAGCCAAATTTAAGGATATAGTGGGATGGAGCGACAACGATTTGGAGATGGATCGACGGTCGATTTTGTTGTTTACAACTTAGGTTAAGATCGGCAGCCAAATAATTTTGGGGAAAATTATGTGCAGTGATTGTGAGGAAGATAGTTGTAGACGTGAGATGGATTATAAGAACGTGGGAGCGAATAATTACAAATATGACCTCAGATGAGTTAGAAATAAAAAAGGATAATTTAGACATTTCAAAAGCTTCATTTCAAGGTATTCCTATTATATATATATATATATATACAAGTATGGTGGCACGTCCGTTGGACGTGTGCAAAGAAGAAAGTGAGCATATTTTGTCTTTGTTACAGTTATGATAGAAAAATGTATTCGAAACTGAAAATGAGTGTTTGATTGGACCACGGTTGCCTTATCATTGATATGTTGTTTCAGCGGCTAAGCATTTCACGGATCTATCTGATCAAGATTGTAGATAGAATTGTTTAAGAAGTTTGTAAAATTAGCCATTATTTTTCCGAATGTTAGAATTAGTAGAGAACTTGATTAGCTACGAATGCAAAACACTGAAGCAGAGCCACAACTTTATCATCATTAGTTTCACATTACAAATAACATGTAATATGTATAACAGATATATAAATGGATTGCATTTCACTGTGTGGTTTAATCTACTCACATATAAATTCACAAACAACTCACGCATGCACATTGTTTTTCACACAGATAACACAAATTTGCACTACACATAAATATACACACCTGCGCACGCTCTGGACACACATTCAACAGCACACTCATGAAAACACACACCCAGTTGCATTCAATATTCACACAGCACACACGTATATATGCATAATACACTCCCCCACACACGCAAGAAATGAAGACCCAGCAGAGTCACATAAATCAACTTTGTGTGCTGCCAATCCATTTACTCGCTGCATCATTTCAGTTGTGTGATAATTCCTTTTAGGGATATAACGCCTTGCCTAGAGAGCTTCCCATTAAGTAAGAACTTAACCTTTGGAGCACCACCGAGAACTTGAAAAAGTGTAGCTAATTTGTAACATGAAATGAGAGCATAGTGAGGGGGCTGGCTTCCATTCGATGCCTAAATATTTACAGATTCTATACCTCCATAATACCTCATGAAAAAGCTCAGTAGTTCCTGCTTGGTCAAAGGATAACCATTAGAGAATGTAACAAAGATAGTCCTCTCATTGAATATTATTTTGTAATGGTTGCTGAGGCTCGCCTACTACAATGCCAACATTAGGATTCTGAGGTATTGCTAGCATACCAAAACTAAAGGGAACAGTTCATAAACTATGTCTAACTATAAACTGTGTATTTGACATATTTTCTATCAATAAAACTAATTCAATTTACATTCATACATAGTTTGATGGTACATTTAAAATTACCTTTGCTGTTTTGCATTTTTCTCACCATTTAATTTTTAAAAACAATCTATAGACAAATAAAGCAACTTTTATTACATTTGCAACCGTTGTTGTCCTAACTTTCAATGATCAGCATGTATCAATCCAGTTTAGTCAAATTTTCATTACTTATCAAATACACCTGTTTGTAATAGGAATTTCCAAACACAATCTTCTGCATTGACAGCAAAATTTCAATGTAGATTCTCAAATACCAAAAGTTGATTAAATAACTGCATAATTCAATTTGCATGGCAATAAAATCTATAGAAACGTTCAATTACTAACTTAACCATACAAAAATGAGAACCAAATAAAATGAATGAATTAATGACATTCATAGAATAAAAGAAGCTTATATCTTAGTTGTCTAAAAGAACTAAATAGAAAATACTATTTCTTGGGTTCTATTTTTAATGTCAAAAGATAGCTATGATAGGTCATTTGATAAAACAGTTATCAAAGTGCATGTAATTTAGTTAATCGTTTTGTAGTATGATGACAATTTAGCATTCATCATTTACCCATTTGTGGAAAGCATTGAATTTTTTTGTAAATGTATTAGAAAAAAAATTATTTATGTCTGGAGTATACAATCTATCTCAAATATTTGTACAACCTTTAAATTTACCTTTATAATAAAAATTTACTAACTGGTATCTTTCTCCAGTATAATATGTAGGTATTTTAGTTTATTTTTATTTGTTAAACGATTACTGTGTTACTTTATATAGTACACTCAGTCTATAACTCATATATTGTATTTGCTCTGAGAAGACTATTACGCAATGAATGATGTTGCAATATTGTACTCCATTATTAGGCAAATTGATAATTCTGGAAAAATAATATCATCGGGGAAAATGATCAATCTGGAACATTAAATGTTCCTAAAATGTAGCAGGTGCATAATGGACTAAAACATTATTCTAATTTATATCCGTTGGTGGAGAAAATTCGAAAACGAAATGTGTAATCTTGTGGTAGTTTGGGAGAGTACCAAATCTACCAATTGCAAAAATTCAAATATATCCGAGACATTAAAGAAACTAAGCAATTAGTTTTCACATTTTACTTTGCATATGTTAATATTTAGATATGGAACATATAGTAATAGCAAACCATGAACAACAGGAAGGAAAAATATCGCTCGGCAGGACAAATAATTTCAATCTGTATCACTTTAAAGTTCAGGCAAATCCTGTAAGCAAGTAAACCATGATTCTACTCAACCAAAATAAATTTCCCAAATGTTGAAATAGAACTGTAGTACAACGCAGAAAATAATGAAACCTTAGTCAAAAATACATGAAGAATAGTACCTACTTTTATTTTTCCAATTCTTCACTTATCTGAACGAACCCCTCTGTCTTCCAACTCATCTTTGTTAGTCGTTGCTTCTTCTTCGTCTACAATTTTGTATGAAAACAATAGAAGAAAAATAGTATGATTGTCAGCTGAAACAAATTAGGGTTTGAACTGAATTTACTCGGTAAATTAAGATGACATAATTACCATTGGAGATGGAAGAAAGGTGAATAATTGACGAAGGTGATACAATTACCATTAGAGTTTGCTTTCCTTCTTCTAAGGCGGTTGAACATAAATCTCCAAATAGAAAATAAAAAATAGATTTCGATCCTATAAGAAAGAAAACAAAACCCTAGTAACCAAATTATTGAAGAAGGTTGGAGACCGTACAGTTGAGAAATATTTAGGGACGCAATTTTTCCAGTATTTTCCTCCATTGATTTGTTGTCGCTCAGTTATTGTCAATTGGGGGAGAGAAATGCATTACATAGAACGTGTAAGTGGATTCAGAACAAATGGTTTAGCATTTACTCTGATTCTATAATAATTAAAAAAAGAACATATCTTTTTAATGAATGCGAGGCTCGATGTCGAAGTTTCAAATTTGACGGATATCTATTTCAGAAAATCGAATGAGAAACTCCAAAAAAAGAAGAAATTGAAATCGACAGCAAACAGAGTTAGATTTATACAAACCTAGTTCGCATCATGAAGATTGACCGTGGCGGCGGCATGTGCTGAAGTGGCAGACAGTGGAGGGGAATGAGAAGCGGAAGTGAAGCAAGGACGGTGTAGGGGTGGCGGTTAGAAAGTTGAATGAGGGGAGTTGCCATTTATTTTGAAAGTGGATAAGGAAGACGAAAAGGAAGGGGGAAACGCAGAACTTCAAATGGGCACGATGCACGTGCACCGTGGCTCTGGCCAACTCCGGCCATCCACCAGCACTTCAACCACTCAGTGACCAACACCTGACGACAGCCCGACCCTCCAAAGCCACCCCGCTTGCTCGAATGAATATCGAGTTCGTGATACAAAACCTGGAAAAATAAACAGGTTTCCCCCTCGAACCTGGAAACTCCACCGCCCTTCAAACTCCGACCACCGCAGTGCCATCGCCTCTGGCTGCAGCATCGCCCATGTCCCCGCGACCATCCCCCAGAGTCTCATCGAACTCGATCAACCAGAGAACCAAGGCCGATCAAAATTCCAGAGCCCACCTAGACTAGGTTTCGATAGTTCCAATTTTCTATCCGCCGCCGCCACCGTGATCTGCCACCACTTCTACCAATTTTCTCATCATCACCGATAGTTCCACTATCATCTCTGGAAACTACAACCTCTCAGATCCTCGAGAACATCAGATTATCCCAAAAATCCAAAAACAGTGCAAACCCAAAATGCACTCAAAATTCTTAACTAAAATTTGTAATTTTAGTTTTAAAAATCGAGTTTTCAGATAAGAATTCAGTTTATAAACTCGAATTTATTTTTTAAGCTATATGAAATTTCACTTATTTTAAGTGTTACTGGTCTTGAGATTTCAGAGCAGTTTTTTCTCTATTTTCTTAAATACAAAAATTTAAGAATTCACTTTATAATCAAACAAACTGATTTTGTTTAAATACTTTATCCCAACAATCCCTAGGTTGAGCAGAAATGATTGTTGAATTAAATCCGAGTTTCAAATTTTATAAACAGAGGTGTTTTCCAGATTATTTAACAAGCAGGCATCATATATTCATAAAATTGCATCAATATATATATATATATATATATATATACACATAACATACTTATTCCAGACATAAGAAACATAACATAATATACTTAAGCAAAATTTAAATTTAAGTTACTCACCTAGTAGGAAAGAATAGAGTTTGCTCACTTGGAACAGTTTGAAAACAGAGAAGCAGATTTTACTTTGGAAAACTGGAATGTTGAGTTGCTTCTTGATTTTGCTTTTGATTGTTTTTCTAGAATCTTTAAAACTGTGATGATTGATTGCTTTTGATTTCCAGGCTTTAATTCTTATTTGAGTTGAAGCTTTGGTTTATGTTTGTATGGTATTACTTTAGATTTCTTTTTCTCAGCTTTGTGTAAACGAAATGAATGGGAGATTGATGTATATAAAAAGAAGTTTACTGGGTATAGAATATTGTTTGTACAACTAGTAGGGGCTGACATGATATTAGAGATAAGGCATGTATGCGGCTAGAGATGTAAACATTAAATGCCATTGTACAAATCTATACCTATTTAATTTGCCTATACTTGATTTTGCATCTCTTGTCTCGGCTGATACAATAATGTTATGGTGGCTGCATTAAATTAGCTTGTACAATAGATATTCACTTTACTTTGTTTATATTTAAGTGTTATTTCTTCCCTTTTTGTTTTATTATTTGAATTTTCTCTACAAGCTTTTGCTTTAATTTATGCTTTGTTTACAAATGTTAAAGTTATGTTGTATATACACTTGTGTTTTTTATACTTTGTTTCTTGTTGTTTGAATTATTGTAGTGTAATCACTTTATTATTATCACAAATTTAATTCAAAAATTTATTTAGTTATCAATTTAAATAAAATTAAATTTCGGGGTCGTTACAGACTTCCCCCCTTAAAAGAATTTCGTCCTCGAAATTCACAGGCACGAAAACAAAAACAGATGAAGAATGTTTCATCTAATCAAATTGAACATCTATTCTGCATTTGGTTCACCAAATCAGAATATCAATAACAGATACAAGAACGAATCTGTTTACAACTTCACAAGATACTCGGGTTATCCAGATCTACGAAGTATACAGTGGCATCGGTTAGTTCGAAGGGATAACTAACCATTCGTAGAATATATCGGGACCCAAAGAATAGATAGATATATGGATACAATTTCAAACTTTTAGTTTAGAATCTAAGGTATACCTATCAACCATAGCAAACAAGCAACCAATACATCCAAACAAACAATTTTGGTCCATCCGGAGTTTACGTCCCATATTGATATATCGAATCTCTTTCTGGATCGACCAGAAACTATCGAAGAATTGAGAAGAGATGACGAACAAAAGAGATTGATAGAGAAAAGATTATTTCCTTGTTGTTACAGAGTATCGACCATTTATAGTGGTATTCCCCTGTCCCCTATCTCATCCTCTTCTCGCACTCATACTCACTATCAGTAGATAGCAAGAGAATTTACTGAGGCATTCGAACGGATATCTGAGAATACTCATTCTAGAGTTTACTTCACTCTATCTCTAATGAGCTACTTAACGTGTTACACTCCTGAGCTAAAGTTCAACCTTAGCTCTGATACCACATGTAACGACTCGGATTTTTCGCGCTCGAAAATCAACATCCGTACTTCACATTGTACTAGAATGCCGCAGATTCGACCGTTCAAATCCGATTTGCCGGAGCTATAACAACATTAAGTAAACAACACAGCGGAAAAGAAAAACAATGATATCATACACAATCCAATGAATATAATATCCAGAATGATATACAACAATGATATCAATATGATACAACAATATCAGAGATAAATAATGATACAGCGGAAATAACAGAACAGAAGAGATCACTCCAAATGATCTACAAAAGAGAATGACTCCAACAACTCCAACGTCAAGCTAGAACCACAAGGAGAAGCAAGTGCAGTCCTGAACTCCAAGAACTGAACTAGCTCCAGATAATCTACCAAACCTGAATATCTGAGAAAACCCAACTCTAGACTGCCCGTGTGGAAAATAGTGGGCACCCAGAGTTTAGGAAGGGAACAATAAACTCCGGATCAGTCATGGGACTGGTGTGAGCAACAAAAACAGTTTATCTTTAAACAACAATAACAATAGAAGTGGAAAATATTCGCAATGCTTTTTGGAAAATGAAACTACCATAAGACCTCCCGCCACACACACAATGCAAACGCAGAATTGGAGGGGATTTCTTCTTATGATAGTTAAACATGCTTACTACGCAAAAATCATTCGATATTATTATCATTAGTGCATAGTGTCGAAAACATTTCGAAAATATAATATCAATCTTAGCCAACATACAACTATTGTTGTATGCCTACTATAGCTACTACGTTCAATAGCAGGTTACCGCCACATTCCATAGCAGGTAATACAACTGAAAACCGTACAGGGTTCGTATTGTTTCTTTGGATTTCCAACAAATGATCAGGCTAAGGAACTTCCTTACCGAAATAGAAACGCCTCTGGAAAGACGCCCCGGATCCTAACCGGATCTCTGCAAACAAAAGGCCGACGCTACCTCATGCTGTACAGCTGTAACTAGGTAACTAACACACTGACGCTACCTCACGCTGTACAGCTGTAACTAGGTAACTAACACACGAGCTATGTCATCCCCCGGTCGTTACCGACCTTTATCCCCGGGATCCCGAAAACCAACAAAGCAACATCATACAGTAATAAATTACCGTGTCCACATGAGTTAAGTATCTGGGCTCCATACCATGATACCACCCTTTATCCAGAAGGAAATGACATACCCTAGGGGCGCTACCCCTACAAACCTTTGTCGCAACATTCCTGTTTCGACCATTACCGGGTTGTGAGGCTCGACGAAGTCTCGTTCACAAAGCAATGCTTTTTCACAAAGCCATGCTTTTTCACAAAGCCACGCTTCGATCAACAAATGATCAGCAGCACTTCGTATGCCACATTACCAAATTGGGAATGTATCACTAGTAACCATCAACTACATAACCTCTGAGCTCGTACGTCTCAGAGAAGGGTGTTAAGCTAAGAGAATAAATTCTCCGCCACCAACAGAAATGTATTTGATAGAAACCAGCTTTACATCTCAAAGTGTAACGTCAGACACACATCCATACAAGTCTGTTCCGGGTTCGAACAGAACCGAAGGCACTTCCGAAGAAGCCCTTGCAAATCCGGGTATTCACAATCTCGATCGGACTTCCCATCACTTAGGGAATCTCTATACCGTAGCTACTCAGTGCAGAGACAATCGACAGGTCGTCCTATCGCTCTCGCAAATACCCGGTCTTCACCACCGGTCTTCAAATGCTATCCATATCGTCGTATCACTATTCGGAATGGGTTATATGACACAAAGGTCCTCTCCCGGCTAAACCGAATAACGAGCACAATTAAAAATCATATGGATATTGGGGTCTCAGTTAAATCACAGCTTAAAGCCCAAACTTTTCATTCGAATGGTTAAAACAATTTACCATTTCCAATCTTTTAAACAAAAAGATTCATTTCAAAAACCTTTAATGGTTTAAACAATTTCCACACTTTTAATCTTTTAAACGAAAAGATTCAATTCACAAAGTTAACCCCATTCACAAAGATTCATTCATAGAATTTCAAATCGATTTCCATTTCAATTGAATTAACTCGTTAAATCCTTAAATCAAGATTTAACTTATAGCTTTCAAAACTCGTTTCCAAAGATTCATTCATAGTCTTTCAAAACAATTCCATTTCAAGTTAGATTAACTCATCCGGTCTTTGAAATCAAAGACTCATTTCATAATTTTCAAAACATTTCAATTCTATTTCAAACTTGAAATTCTTTCAACACAAATTGGAAATTCTTTACTTATGTGAAAGCTTTTACTATTTGAAAACGAATAGTTTCGTTTTCAGAAAATCCAGTTATATTTACACGAGTTAAAACCCTTGAATTAAATTCAAATTCCCAAATCAATACTTTTAAAATGGTTTAACCCATATATAACTTATAAAGCATCTGTAATCCCTAGTTTCAAATCATAGGATTCAATTTCAAACTTGAATTCAAATTTAAATCAAATTATTTAAATTTCAAAACTTGATTAAGTTATTCAAAATAACTTTTATCTTTAAAATTCCATTTCAAAAGCTTTTCACTTTAAACCCAAATTTCCAATTTCAAAATCAATTGAAATTAAAATTTCAATTTCAAAAACATCAAATTTAAATTATCTGCGACTTAACCGATGTCCACGTGAAATCCATATTTGTGTGTGTATGGTGTAGTCCAGGGGTTTTACACACAATAGTGCAACATCAATCATCACAGATATATCGATAAGCGGTATAACCCATAACGCTTATCTTCATTCACAGATTCATAGATAAAATAAATTTATCAGTCATAAAGATTCACTATTACAATTCGATGTGGGTTTCGGATAACCAACTGGAATCCGACTCCCTGTCGCATCGAAATTCAAGTGCCGTTTTACGGATCAAGGGTTTTCATATTCACATAGTAATATATCACGAAAACAAAAATCACAACATAAATCGGGATGTATCACCAAGCATCATATATCAGGGATATCAAACAAATCAAATCATCCAATAAAATCAAAGCATCCATAAGTAAGATCAATTAATATCTGATTTTAATTAATTTATACCAGGTTAATTACTTATGAATAACTACAAATCTTGGTTAATTAATCATAAATTAATTGTAAACCATTTTGATTAATTATCTTTTAATCATTTATTAATTAACTTCCTTAATTACTTGGTTAATCAAATTTAAATCATTTTATTCCCTTAGTTATCTCTAAGATAATTTATTTCTTTATTTATGATTTCATTAACATCTAAGTGTATTTTTAAGCGTTACACTTAAAAATTGATTTCACTAACCTGATACAAACTTCTTCCCCGAGCCAGTGGAATCCTGCTTCGAACCTGACTCACATTCGTTCGAGTAAACACCCGAGACCAGTGCGAAGAAAACCCGAGACTAACGAAACTTGCTTTTAAAAACTTGGTTTTAAATTCTTGATTTAAAATCCAAATTCATTTTTAAAACCTTAGATTCAAAAGCCTCAATTGAATCTATCTTTATCTTTGAATTTAAATCACTATTAAAATCCTGTTTCAAAAATTAATTTAGATTTAAAAATCTGAAAACAGTCTGGTTTTTAAACCTGAAACCCACCTTCAAATATTTTAAACTTTTATCACATTTCAAATTTGGATTCAAAAATAAACTTGAATTCAAACTTCAGACTGGATTAGGCTTGTTCAAATTTAGTTTACAAATGTTAGTTTCATTCGAATTTGCTTTTTAAAAAAAAATTCAAAACAAACTTGCTACCAGGTTTACAAAGCCTGGAACAACTTACTCGAGTCAACGAATTTAACTTCGAGTAAAAACCTATCTACTTCGAGTAAAAACTCGAATCACCTGAGAATTTTCGAGCTAAAAAAAAACGCAGAACTTCAAATGGGCACGATGCACGTGCACCGTGGCTCTGGCCAACTCCGGCCATCCACCAGCACTTCAACCACTCAGTGACCAACACCTGACGACAGCCCAACCCTCCAAAGCCACCCCGCTTGCTCGAATGAATATCGAGTTCGTGATACAAAACCTGGAAAAATAAACAGGTTTCCCCCTCGAACCTGGAAACTCCACCGCCCTTCAAACTCCGACCACCGCAGTGCCATCGCCTCTGGCTGCAGCATCGCCCATGTCCCCGCGACCATCCCCCAGAGTCTCATCGAACTCGATCAACCAGAGAACCAAGGCCGATCAAAATTCCAGAGCCCACCTAGACTAGGTTTCGATAGTTCCAATTTTCTATCCGCCGCCGCCACCGTGATCTGCCACCACTTCTACCAATTTTCTCATCATCACCGATAGTTCCACTATCATCTCTGGAAACTACAACCTCTCAGATCCTCGAGAACATCAGATTATCCCAAAAACCCAAAAACAGTGCAAACCCAAAATGCACTCAAAATTCTTAACTAAAATTTGTAATTTTAGTTTTAAAAATCGAGTTTTCAGATAAGAATTCAGTTTATAAACTCGAATTTATATTTTAAGCTATTTGAAATTTCACTTATTTTAAGTGTTACTGGTCTTGAGATTTCAGAGCAGTTTTTTCTCTATTTTCTTAAATACAAAAATTTAAGAATTCACTTTATAATCAAACAAACTGATTTTGTTTAAATACTTTATCCCAACAATCCCTAGGTTGAGCAGAAATGATTGTTGAATTAAATCCGAGTTTCAAATTTTATAAACAGAGGTGTTTTCCAGATTATTTAACAAGCAGGCATCATATATTCATAAAATTGCATCAATATATATATATATATATATATATATATACACACATAACATACTTATTCCAGACATAAGAAACATAACATAATATACTTAAGCAAAATTTAAATTTAAGTTACTCACCTAGTAGGAAAGAATAGAGTTTGCTCACTTGGAACAGTTTGAAAACAGAGAAGCAGATTTTACTTTGGAAAACTGGAATGTTGAGTTGCTTCTTGATTTTGCTTTTGATTGTTTTTCTGGAATCTTTAAAACTGTGATGATTGATTGCTTTTGATTTCCAGGCTTTAATTCTTATTTGAGTTGAAGCTTTGGTTTATGTTTGTATGGTATTACTTTAGATTTCTTTTTCTCAGCTTTGTGTAAACGAAATGAATGGGAGATTGATGTATATAAAAAGAAGTTTACTGGGTATAGAATATTGTTTGTACAACTAGTAGGGGCTGACATGATATTAGAGATAAGGCATGTATGCGGCTAGAGATGTAAACATTAAATGCCATTGTACAAATCTATACCTATTTAATTTGCCTATACTTGATTTTGCATCTCTTGTCTCGGCTGATACAATAATGTTATGGTGGCTGCATTAAATTAGCTTGTACAATAGATATTCACTTTACTTTGTTTATATTTAAGTGTTATTTCTTCCCTTTTTGTTTTATTATTTGAATTTGCTCTACAAGCTTTTGCTTTAATTTATGCTTTGTTTACAAATGTTAAAGTTATGTTGTATATACACTTGTGTTTTTTATACTTTGTTTCTTGTTGTTTGAATTATTGTAGTGTAATCACTTTATTATTATCACAAATTTAATTCAAAAATTTATTTAGTTATCAATTTAAATAAAATTAAATTTCGGGGTCGTTACAGACTTCCCCCCTTAAAAGAATTTCGTCCTCGAAATTCACAGGCACGAAAACAAAAACAGATGAAGAATGTTTCATCTAATCAAATTGAACATCTATTCTGCATTTGGTTCACCAAATCAGAATATCAATAACAGATACAAGAACGAATCTGTTTACAACTTCACAAGATACTCGGGTTATCCAGATCTACGAAGTATACAGTGGCATCGGTTAGTTCGAAGGGATAACTAACCATTCGTAGAATATATCGGGACCCAAAGAATAGATAGATATATGGATACAATTTCAAACTTTTAGTTTAGAATCTAAGGTATACCTATCAACCATAGCAAACAAGCAACCAATACATCCAAACAAACAATTTTGGTCCATCCGGAGTTTACGTCCCATATTGATATATCGAATCTCTTTCTGGATCGACCAGAAACTATCGAAGAATTGAGAAGAGATGACGAACAAAAGAGATTGATAGAGAAAAGATTATTTCCTTGTTGTTACAGAGTATCGACCATTTATAGTGGTATTCCCCTGTCCCCTATCTCATCCTCTTCTCGCACTCATACTCACTATCAGTAGATAGCAAGAGAATTTACTGAGGCATTCGAACGGATATCTGAGAATACTCATTCTAGAGTTTACTTCACTCTATCTCTAATGAGCTACTTAACGTGTTACACTCCTGAGCTAAAGTTCAACCTTAGCTCTGATACCACATGTAACGACTCGGATTTTTCGCGCTCGAAAATCAACATCCGTACTTCACATTGTACTAGAATGCCGCAGATTCGACCGTTCAAATCCGATTCGCCGGAGCTATAACAACATTAAGTAAACAACACAGCGGAAAAGAAAAACAATGATATCATACACAATCCAATGAATATAATATCCAGAATGATATACAACAATGATATCAATATGATACAACAATATCAGAGATAAATAATGATACAGCGGAAATAACAGAACAGAAGAGATCACTCCAAATGATCTACAAAAGAGAATGACTCCAACAACTCCAACGTCAAGCTCGAACCACAAGGAGAAGCAAGTGCAGTCCTGAACTCCAAGAACTGAACTAGCTCCAGATAATCTACCAAACCTGAATATCTGAGAAAACCCAACTCTAGACTGCCCGTGTGGAAAATAGTGGGCACCCAGAGTTTAGGAAGGGAACAATAAACTCCGGATCAGTCATGGGACTGGTGTGAGCAACAAAAACAGTTTATCTTTAAACAACAATAACAATAGAAGTGGAAAATATTCGCAATGCTTTTTGGAAAATGAAACTACCATAAGACCTCCCGCCACACACACAATGCAAACGCAGAATTGGAGGAGATTTCTTCTTATGATAGTCAAACATGCTTACTACGCAAAAATCATTCGATATTATTATCATTAGTGCATAGTGTCGAAAACATTTCGAAAATATAATATCAATCTTAGCCAACATACAACTATTGTTGTATGCCTACTATAGCTACTACGTTCAATAGCAGGTTACCGCCACATTCCATAGCAGGTAATACAACTGAAAACCGTACAGGGTTCGTATTGTTTCTTTGGATTTCCAACAAATGATCAGGCTAAGGAACTTCCTTACCGAAATAGAAACGCCTCTGGAAAGACGCCCCGGATCCTAACCGGATCTCTGCAAACAAAAGGCCGACGCTACCTCACGCTGTACAGCTGTAACTAGGTAACTAACACACTGACGCTACCTCACGCTGTACAGCTGTAACTAGGTAACTAACACACGAGCTATGTCATCCCCCGGTCGTTACCGACCTTTATCCCCGGGATCCCGAAAACCAACAAAGCAACATCATACAGTAATAAATTACCGTGTCCACATGAGTTAAGTATCTGGGCTCCATACCATGATACCACCCTTTATCCAGAAGGAAATGACATACCCTAGGGGCGCTACCCCTACAAACCTTTGTCGCAACATTCATGTTTCGACCATTACCGGGTTGTGAGGCTCGACGAAGTCTCGTTCACAAAGCAACGCTTTTTCACAAAGCCACGCTTTTTCACAAAGCCACGCTTCGATCAACAAATGATCAGCAGCACTTCGTATGCCACATTACCAAATTGGGAATGTATCACTAGTAACCATCAACTACATAACCTCTGAGCTCGTACGTCTCAGAGAAGGGTGTTAAGCTAAGAGAATAAATTCTCCGCCACCAACAGAAATGTATTTGATAGAAACCAGCTTTACATCTCAAAGTGTAACGTCAGACACACATCCATACAAGTCTGTTCCGGGTTCGAACAGAACCGAAGGCACTTCCGAAGAAGCCCTTGCAAATCCGGGTATTCACAATCTCGATCGGACTTCCCATCACTTAGGGAATCTCTATACCGTAGCTACTCAATGCAGAGACAATCGACAGGTCGTCCTATCGCTCTCGCAAATACCCGGTCTTCACCACCGGTCTTCAAATGCTATCCATATCGTCGTATCACTATTCGGAATGGGTTATATGACACAAAGGTCCTCTCCCGGCTAAACCGAATAACGAGCGCAATTAAAAATCATATGGATACTGGGGTCTCAGTTAAATCACAGCTTAAAGCCCAAACTTTTCATTCGAATGGTTAAAACAATTTACCATTTCCAATCTTTTAAACAAAAAGATTCATTTCAAAAACCTTTAATGGTTTAAACAATTTCCACACTTTTAATCTTTTAAACGAAAAGATTCAATTCACAAAGTTAACCCCATTCACAAAGATTCATTCATAGAATTTCAAATCGATTTCCATTTCAATTGAATTAACTCGTTAAATCCTTAAATCAAGATTTAACTTATAGCTTTCAAAACTCGTTTCCAAAGATTCATTCATAGTCTTTCAAAACAATTCCATTTCAAGTTAGATTAACTCATCCGGTCTTTGAAATCAAAGACTCATTTCATAATTTTCAAAACATTTCAATTCTATTTCAAACTTGAAATTCTTTCAACACAAATTGGAAATTCTTTACTTATGTGAAAGCTTTTACTATTTGAAAACGAATAGTTTCGTTTTCAGAAAATCCAGTTATATTTACACGAGTTAAAACCCTTGAATTAAATTCAAATTCCCAAATCAATACTTTTAAAATGGTTTAACCCATATATAACTTATACAGCATCTGTAATCCCTAGTTTCAAATCATAGGATTCAATTTCAAACTTGAATTCAAATTTAAATCAAATTATTTAAATTTCAAAACTTGATTAAGTTATTCAAAATAACTTTTATCTTTAAAATTCCATTTCAAAAGCTTTTCACTTTAAACCCAAATTTCCAATTTCAAAATCAATTGAAATTAAAATTTCAATTTCAAAAACATCAAATTTAAATTATCTGCGACTTAACCGATTTCCACGTGAAATCCATATTTGTGTGTGTATGGTGTAGTCCAGGGGTTTTACACACAATAGTGCAACATCAATCATCACAGATATATCGATAAGCGGTATAACACATAACGCTTATCTTCATTCACAGATTCATAGATAAAATAAATTTATCAGTCATAAAGATTCACTATTACAATTCGATGTGGGTTTCGGATAACCAACTGGAATCCGACTCCCTGTCGCAACGAAATTCAAGTGCCGTTTTACGGATCAAGGGTTTTCATATTCACATAGTAATATATCACGAAAACAAAAATCACAACATAAATCGGGATGTATCACCAAGCATCATATATCAGGGATATCAAACAAATCAAATCATCCAATAAAATCAAAGCATCCATAAGTAAGATCAATTAATATCTGATTTTAATTAATTTATACCAGGTTAATTACTTATGAATAACTACAAATCTTGGTTAATTAATCATAAATTAATTGTAAACCATTTTGATTAATTATCTTTTAATCATTTATTAATTAACTTCCTTAATTACTTGGTTAATCAAATTTAAATCATTTTATTCCCTTAGTTATCTCTAAGATAATTTATTTCTTTATTTATGATTTCATTAACATCTAAGTGTATTTTTAAGCGTTCTTAAAAATTGATTTCACTAACCTGATACAAACTTCTTCCCCGAGCCAGTGGAATCCTGCTTCGAACCTGACTCACATTCGTTCGAGTAAACACCCGAGACCAGTGCGAAGAAAACCCGAGACTAACGAAACTTGCTTTTAAAAACTTGGTTTTAAATTCTTGATTTAAAATCCAAATTCATTTTTAAAACCTTAGATTCAAAAGCCTCAATTGAATCTATCTTTATCTTTGAATTTAAATCACTATTAAAATCCTGTTTCAAAAATTAATTTAGATTTAAAAATCTGAAAACAGTCTGGTTTTTAAACCTGAAACCCACCTTCAAATATTTTAAACTTTTATCACATTTCAAATTTGGATTCAAAAATAAACTTGAATTCAAACTTCAGACTGGATTAGGCTTGTTCAAATTTAGTTTACAAATGTTAGTTTCATTCGAATTTGCTTTTTAAAAAAAAATTCAAAACAAACTTGCTACCAGGTTTACAAAGCCTGGAACAACTTACTCGAGTCAACGAATTTAACTTCGAGTAAAAACCTATCTACTTCGAGTAAAAACTCGAATCACCTGAGAATTTTCGAGCTAAAAAAAAACGCAGAACTTCAAATGGGCACGATGCACGTGCACCGTGGCTCTGGCCAACTCCGGCCATCCACCAGCACTTCAACCACTCAGTGACCAACACCTGACGACAGCCCGACCCTCCAAAGCCACCCCGCTTGCTCGAATGAATATCGAGTTCGTGATACAAAACCTGGAAAAATAAACAGGTTTCCCCCTCGAACCTGGAAACTCCACCGCCCTTCAAACTCCGACCACCGCAGTGCCATCGCCTCCGGCTGCAGCATCGCCCATGTCCCCGCGACCATCTCCCAGAGTCTCATCGAACTCGATCAACCAGAGAACCAAGGCCGATCAAAATTCCAGAGCCCACCTAGACTAGGTTTCGATAGTTCCAATTTTCTATCCGCCGCCGCCACCGTGATCTGCCACCACTTCTACCAATTTTCTCATCATCACCGATAGTTCCACTATCATCTCTGGAAACTACAACCTCTCAGATCCTCGAGAACATCAGATTATCCCAAAAACCCAAAAACAGTGCAAACCCAAAATGCACTCAAAATTCTTAACTAAAATTTGTAATTTTAGTTTTAAAAATCGAGTTTTCAGATAAGAATTCAGTTTATAAACTCGAATTTATATTTTAAGCTATTTGAAATTTCACTTATTTTAAGTGTTACTGGTCTTGAGATTTCAGAGCAGTTTTTTCTCTATTTTCTTAAATACAAAAATTTAAGAATTCACTTTATAATCAAACAAACTGATTTTGTTTAAATACTTTATCCCAACAATCCCTAGGTTGAGCAGAAATGATTGTTGAATTAAATCCGAGTTTCAAATTTTATAAACAGAGGTGTTTTCCAGATTATTTAACAAGCAGGCATCATATATTCATAAAATTGCATCAATATATATATATATACACATAACATACTTATTCCAGACATAAGAAACATAACATAATATACTTAAGCAAAATTTAAATTTAAGTTACTCACCTAGTAGGAAAGAATAGAATTTGCTCACTTGGAACAGTTTGAAAACAGAGAAGCAGATTTTACTTTGGAAAACTGGAATGTTGAGTTGCTTCTTGATTTTGCTTTTGATTGTTTTTCTGGAATCTTTAAAACTGTGATGATTGATTGCTTTTGATTTCCAGGCTTTAATTCTTATTTGAGTTGAAGCTTTGGTTTATGTTTGTATGGTATTACTTTAGATTTCTTTTTCTCAGCTTTGTGTAAACGAAATGAATGGGAGATTGATGTATATAAAAAGAAGTTTACTGGGTATAGAATATTGTTTGTACAACTAGTAGGGGCTGACATGATATTAGAGATAAGGCATGTATGCGGCTAGAGATGTAAACATTAAATGCCATTGTACAAATCTATACCTATTTAATTTGCCTATACTTGATTTTGCATCTCTTGTCTCGGCTGATACAATAATGTTATGGTGGCTGCATTAAATTAGCTTGTACAATAGATATTCACTTTACTTTGTTTATATTTAAGTGTTATTTCTTCCCTTTTTGTTTTATTATTTGAATTTGCTCTACAAGCTTTTGCTTTAATTTATGCTTTGTTTACAAATGTTAAAGTTATGTTGTATATACACTTGTGTTTTTTATACTTTGTTTCTTGTTGTTTGAATTATTGTAGTGTAATCACTTTATTATTATCACAAATTTAATTCAAAAATTTATTTAGTTATCAATTTAAATAAAATTAAATTTCGGGGTCGTTACAGTGAGGGCTTGGGGAAATGACAAATCTGCACTGGTGGAATGTTTTCCTTTTATTTTGAACTGGGGGCAAAATGGGGACTGCCAAAAAGGCTTCACTTTGACCGGTTGACCAAAGGTTTTTTATTATAGTATAGATATATATATATATATATATAGACACATACACACACCCCTCCCAATATATAATAGATCTTACAACACTCCCAAAGAAAAGGCTCATCCAGCCGAAATTCAATACAGTCCCAAGAACTGGAGCAACTAAAACTACCTTTGAGATCAAGCAAGAGATCAGGCAAATCAAAGACAACTTCCTCGTTTTCATCGTCTATAACATCTTTGCATTTCTCCTGCACTGAAAAATTCAATGCAGCTGCTTTAGCTGTAGCAGCCTATATCTCTTTAAGGAATGTAGAAGCATGCTCGAGCAAATAATGATGGATTAAAAAAATCAAGATATCATTAAAAAAAATTAAAACGGTTACCCATTAGTCAAATACGAATTTACAACAATGTGAATTGCACACGTTTTTTATTTATTTATACTATGCATTCTGAATGCATATGATAAGTTATATTAGAAAATACAGATTATATCAACTCTTACCAAGAACATATATAAGAATTTGACAACTATTAAATTTAGTCATGTGCATAGAAAATACTACCAAAGGTTAAGATGCATTTTAAAATTTTACATAGTAAAGTTTCTCGAAAAATTAGCTAAGCACCTCCATAGGTAAAAAGAACTAAATAGAGTTTTCTATTACTATTTGCAAGCCTCTTTGCATGAAAAGATAATAATGGTCGTGTAACAACCCGGAATTTTCGATCCCGAAAATTCCAAATATTTAGGAAAAGAAGAAAGAGATAGAAGAAGAAGAAACAGAACACAACACAGATTCTCACATTCGCAGCGTATCAAAATATAATATCAAATAATAACAGTTATACAAAGAAATCTATACTTGTCAATTTACATTTTAATACATCAGAGTTACACACATACACAAATACTGGACATATACAAATCACATGTCCCAGATAAACAGGAATATCTCACAACGGAAACACTCCATACGTTCCTGCCATCCAGCTCGTCTCCTGAGCTCCAGAACGTCCTTACCTGAAAATCTGTAATACTCGGTCTGACCCGAGCATTACATCAAAGTAACACCCGAGTCAGACTGGAAACCAGCGTGAGTAAACCCATTTTACATGAAATACAAAGTTATAAAGCTTCTCCGAAAACCAGGGTAACTCGTTCATCACTACGAGTTTTAATCATTATGTAGCCAAACACTTATTTCACAAAATAATGCCTAAGTACCATTACTTAGTTTCAATGGTCCAGTTACTTAATTTATTCCATTCCAGCCTATTGATTACCCATATCAAATCTATAAGGAATTATTGTAGATTTCAAATCGAAGTGGTTTCGGGTATTTACTGATACCCGACCCCGGTCTATTCGAATTCAATGTCATCTCTAATCCAAGTTGTTAAGTTTTAAACAATACAATTTACACACAACAATTCATTTCAAATCACAAAGCAGCACATATCACATATCGGATATGTCACATAATCCAAGGCATTCAATATCATTCAATCATCCATAAGCAAGGTTAATCAACCACACCATCTCTAGTTAATTTAATTAACCACCAATGAATTAAATTAATTACTTTAATTACTTTTAAATCCTGCATACTTAACATTAATTAATTACAAACCAATTAATTAATCATCCCTTAATTATCCATCTTAATTAATCATTCCTTATTAATTATTCTTTAATTACATTAAGTAATTAACCTTCAATTAATTACATAAATTAATTATTCTTTATCCATTCTCATTTATCAACCCTTAATTACTCTTATTAATTATATTAATTAACGATCCTCTAATTACTTTCATTAATTAAATAACCTTTTAATTAATTACATTCAGTAATTAATCTTTAATTAATCACATTCAGTAATTAACTATCCTTTAATTACTTACATTAATTAATTTACTCTTAAATTAATTATATTAATCAATCCTTTTAATTAATTACACCGAGCAATTAATCCTTAATTTCTTCTCTAATTAATTTATAACCCTTAATTATTAATTAATTAATGCTTAATCATTAATTAATTAATTTCCCTTTAATTACTTCGATTTTATTTTTTTAAGTAAAAACTGTTTTGTATGTCAACCCCTTAGACCACTTCGAGTCTCCCCCGAACAAAAATGCCCCTTGCTTCGAGTTGTTTCCAAAACTTACCCGTGTGCCCTTTTTTTTTAAACTTAAATTTTGTTTAAGTACAAACCCGTGCAATACAAAAATTACTTCGAGCCCATACCTGAGCTCGAACCCTTACTTCCCGAAGGCTACTTCGAGTTCCCCTTTTCTTCCCAAATTACTGCTTCCTGACACATCCCAGGCATGTGCACATGCACAATCAATCTGGCCGCCTTAGGTTGAAGCTCTGGCCATCGACAAGTCCACGATGACGTTCCCGAACCCTATGAACACCCAGTATTCCGAAACGATGGTGATTTTATAATCGAGCCATTAGACCCCAATCTGTAACAAAACTGAGCACCACTTAATCGCCTCGTTCTCCCACCTTTGATCATCAGAGATCATGAAACTCCATCCTGAGCTCCGCCAGCCTCCCACGCTTCCGATGGCTTAAGTCTGATGATCTCCGATGGCCTAAAGACGACGTAGTGACCACGTTTCTGACCTCAACCCATTTTAAGTCTTAAACCCTAAATCGATCAAGATCATCATCCACGTTGATCTAAAATTTAATCAAGCATTTTTCCCTAACTCTACGACCTTCCAGCTAGCTATGGATACGATCATGAAGTCCACCAACTTATTGATCGCCAGATCTTAGTGAAAATGGCGATTCCGTTCATCCCCATTTTTCTCAGCGAATACTTGATAAAAAAAAATTAATTTCACTTTTAAAAGTCATCAACTTTGATGACGTTTCAATTGATATATTCAAGATTTGAAATCAGGATTGATGAAATTTCTGTTTACATTGGCTTTGCCTGTATTCTTATATTTCCAGAAAAAGTTTTTGTTTAATTTACTTAAATTTATTTTTAAAACTTAGAACATGATCATACGAACATTTTCCCTTTAGATTTCCAAAGCTTATAAATAATTTAAGATAGAGCTTTTGAATTTGAAACAGGTTTTGGAACCTGTAGGCCTGGAACAGAGTTCATATTTATGTGTACAGATATGCACCTTCATTTTCATGTATATATATACATGCAAACACACATTTACCATTCAAACTTCAATATTATTCACAACAACAATTTCTAGTTCAAATCAAAAGGGTATACTCACATTTCACAAACAAACATTCAATATTGATCACATGCAAACCAAAGTATAAAGGGGTTTAAGAGTTTGCTCACCATTTTATGTTGAACAGAGCTTTGAAACAGCTTTTGTACTTTGAAAACTGGAAACTTGAAAATGCTTGAAATCTTTTGAAACTGGAAATTTTGCTTAGTTGAGTTTTGTTTGATCCCCTTTGGTTTGTAAAATGGCAGTGATATTCAGTTGTTTACTTAGCTCAAATAATTGAAAAAGGAGACAAGTGTGGAGGTAACTAGGCAGTGAAGATATAAATATAGAAATGTGTCTCTGTGCAAGCCTGGCATGTCCTTGTACAGGCTTTACATCTTATAAGATATACTTTTATTTATTTAACAAATGACCCGATTCAATATAAAGGCTGATTTGATTTCTTTCCAGGTTGACTTGATACAATGCTTTGCATGCTTGAAATGATAGCATTAATTGTATGTGTCTCCTCTTTTGTTTACATGTATATCCATGTATATATATTTTATTGCTTAGGTATACAATATTTTCATATACATCACTTCCAAATGTACAAATACCATATACATTTTTGGTCATGCCTATAAAACTCTTGCCTGAACATTTCATTTTATCATTGCCACTACTTCATATGCATATACATTTACCTATGCATATTTTGTCATTATTATATATATATGCACACATATATACTTCTTCACATAATTTCCTATTTGAATATTTTATTTTCTTACATATCATTTACACATATTTTAACATACATCGCTTATGTATATTTTGTTATTGCATATATATATAGTTCACATTTACACAAATTTCCATCTATATTACTTCTCATGGCATACATTCAAATACTTGCATATTTATGTACCTATATATATATATATATATATATATATATATATATATTGTCTAGCATCATAAAGTTTTATACATATTTATCTATTTGAGGTGTTTATCTTAATTCTTAAATGGTGGAGTTTATATGTTTGTACATGAGACTCAAGTATTTATCGTATCCAGAAATTTATAATCCAATATCTAATATAGTTTTTTTTAAACCAGTCCATATATGTTATAACTTAAGTTTGTATATAGTGTTTAAACAAATTTATATATATCCAGATATTTTGAATATCAAAAATTCATTTGTTAAACTAATTAAAACTAATATCCCAATAATTACATCAGTTAATCATCCGATAAATAGACATAAAAATCCGTATTGTCATAGGTCGATTAATGAGGGATTTAATGAATGGAGTTTATAATTATAAGTAAATTAAAATAAGGATGCAAATACAAAAAAGATTACCTTAGCATTGCAGAAATAGAGGGTGCAAATACAATACCTTGGACTGCCTGTCTACCTGCAAACACAAAGAAAGACTTAATCATGTTGATCATATGGACTATACATAAGTTGAATGATCCCAAATTACCCAAGCTATTTGCAACCAATTAGACAAACTATGACAACTTAAGTGGATTGTATATGTTATCGTGTGTATGCACAACACTACAGATGTAAGAACTTATAAGCCTAAATAAGAAGATCTTTCAAGAGTTCTGAATGTTAGTTTTCAATTAATGCTTAAGTTTAGTACATCATACCGCAGCTTCTAATGAACTCTCATTGTTACTATCACAGGTATTCATGCCAATTTCATTCCATATTCAGAATGCATATCAAAATAGTATGGTTAATTCATCAAGTAGCAAAGCAAATAATTCATACGAACAACATATATTTTTCTTACAGTCTTATTAAGCGGTGTTCACTTAAAGGCCAAAACCATACATGAGTACGAATAGAATGATATTGCAAAAACAATTAGTCTATTTTAGTGTACCGGTGTACACAAACTTTCTTAGCCAATTAAATTATATATAGGTAAACATAAATATCTATTATTGGCACTGTTATAATAAAGTTAATTTGAATAACATGATGATAGCAACAATCAAAGTCTTATAGTGAACACTAATCATTCAATTACTCACCTATTAGGTTAGCAAAATCCATAATTAAGCATAGACTAAAATATATATTAAACTCATTCAATTATGAAAAAGATCAGACATTCAAATTTATGGTGCTGTGATATCCCGGAATTTCGAGGAGTTTAAAATGTGATAATCTCTTAATTTAAATTATTTAAAATTGATAAATTGTTATTTCAAATATAAATAACCAAATAATAATATAATGTTTTAATTATGGTATAGATTAATTTTAATAAGAATAATTATTTAAATTGTATTATTTTATAAATTTGATTTTAAATAGACTTATCATTTTCAAATTTAATAAGTATTGTTTAAATATGTATATATATGTCTTGAGTTGTTTTTAAATGAAATAGTTAATTTCAAACTTAATAATGTTTTTATTTAAAAATATAAATATTGAGTTGATTTTTAAATAGGATTTTTTAAAGTAAAATTTGGATTCAAATCTGGATTTAAATTTGAATCTTTAAAAGATAATTATTTTAATATATCTGGAAATATGAATATATGATAAAAATTATCAAAATCATGTTTGAATCAAATGAAATAAGTGTTTGATTCACTTATACCATTCATTTCGTATATGGAAATCATGATTTTTAAAACAAAAATCGGAATTTTTAATGAAGAAATGAGTGTTGAATTCGAGGTTGAACGGAATTGCCTTTTTCACCAAATTCTGGTGATCGGCGAAGCATTGGGTTTCGAAATTTTTGTCAAGGCTCACTGAAAGGTTGGAGAATTCAGGAAAAATGTTCGATCGAATTCCAGGTTATAGGGGATGGCTAACGACATCAAAATAGGGTTCAAGCTCGTCTACTATCGAACAGGTTCTCGAAGAAACTACAGTGTCGTCAGGGCGATTCAGGCGATCGGTCTAGGGGGAAAGTGTTCGTGGGTTGTCGGAGCAACTTCGGCCAGAACTATGTGGCCTCTGGTGGCCTGAGGCAGCGAGGTGAAGGAATTTGGTCGATCGAGTTTTAATGTCGATCTGGGTTGAGAGCTCGATCGCGAGTTTGTCAATATCTTGGGATTCTTGGTGCTTTGGTGGCTGGAAGAAGCTATCAACGACTTGTCGAAGGTCGGAGGGATGATCGGAGGTCGATCAGTTGGTCGTGCACGTGCACGTGTGCACGTTTGTGTCATCTGTTCGATTGGGTTGGGAAGACGAAGATTTGTTCGGGAAGGTCTCGTGAGAATTGAAGTTCGACTCGAAGCAGGGAGAACGCGAGTGGTTCTTTGTTTGGTCAGGGGAGGTACGAGATTAACTCGAAGCTAGCTCGGGGAAGAAATGTGTTTGACTCGGGAAATTTAAGTGAGTTGCTCGGGTTGTTTTATTTTAGAAATCTGGTTTTGAAATTTTAAAAGCAACTCATATCTGAGTTTTAAAATTTAAAGAATAAACAAGTTTTTAAGTATTTGGTAAATTTGGAAATGATTTATAAATGCTTTATCTCCAAGTAAGGTTATTATTATGATTTTGTAAATCAAGATTATAATTTGTTTTGAATAATGAGATTTAAAATAATTCAAATAATTTATTTATAAGGATAATAAGGTTAAATTAGTATTGATATGAATTTAAGAATACTTAATTTAAATATGATTTGTTAATAAGTAAAGTTTAATTAAGAATAATGTTTTCATAATTTATTAAGAATTTTTAAATATAGAATGTTAATTAATTAATTGTTTAATTAATTTTAAATAATTAGTAAAAAAAATTTTTAATAATCACTTAATTATGGATTAATTAAGTGTAATTTCTTAAAGAAGTAATTAATGGTTAATTATTGAATATTATTACTTATGGAAGTAATTAATGGAAAACTACTCATGAAAGTAATTAATTGAAGTGATAAATGGGTAATCACTTGTTGTAATCAATTAAGGAATTAATTAAGTAAATTGTTTGAAGTTAATAAATTATGGAATAATTAATTAATTAAAGGATTAAGAATTATTTAATGATGAGATTAATTACTTGTTAAGGCAATTAGTTAAGAGAGATCATTTAATGAAGTAATTAGAAGATAATCACTTAGGTAAGTAATTAAGAGATAATTACTTAATTATTTTAGTTAATTAATTAATGTGATTAATTAAATGTGTTTAATTTAAGATTAATTACTAAGTGTAATTAATTTAAAAGTAATTAATTAATTAAGTAATTAATTAATTAAGTAATTAATTAAGGATTATTTGTTAAATTTAAATTGATTAATAATTACTTAATAAAGTAATTAAAGATTAATTAATCAAGGTTAATATAATTAATTAAGAAGTAATTAATTAAGATAAGTAATTACAAGATCGTTAATTACTGTTTATGATTAATTAAGGTTAATTAATGAATGTAGTTAATTAAAGATTAATTATTTAATTAACTAGAAGGTAATTAATTAATAAAGTAATTAGAGGATTATTAATGGAATTAATCAGGATTGATTAATAAAAGTAATTAATTTAAGTATGATTAATTAATTGTAATTAATTGAGGATTAATATAATTAATTATAGTTAATTAATAAATGAAGGTTCATTAATTATTGTAATTAATGATAGTAATTAAAAGGTTAATTACTGTATATGGTTAAGGATAATTACTTGAATATAATTAAATATAATTAATCAAGGAAGATTAATTAAGGAAGATCATTAAATGATTAATTAATTAATTAATTTGTAATTAATTAATGATAGTAAGCAGGATTAAGATAATCCAAGTGATTAAAGGATAGTAATTAATTTAATTAAAGGTTAATTAAATTGATTAAGAGTTAATCAAACCTGCTTATGAATGATTGGTTGATATTGGATGATTGGTTGATATTAGGTGATTGGTTGATATTGGATGATTTGGATATCTCTGATATATGTGATATGCTGCTTTGTGAAATGAATGTTGATATGAATTATCTATTGTGATAATGTGATTTATCTATCTGTGATATCATCCTGAATATAAGTTTAAATGTTTAAACCTTTAAACAACTTGGCCTTAAAAGATACGTTTTGGATTTCGATGAGACCGGGATCGGGTTTCCGTATACCGGTATTCCAGGTCTGGAGACCCGAATACCACATCGATCCAAATTAACGATAGGTCGTGAATCTCAAGTGAAGATGAAGATTCAGAGTGCAAGGGTTATTGTCGTTAACTCTGAGGGTGATTCCAAGACGAGTGTAACGAGATAATGCCTTCGGTTTCGTTCGAACCCGGAACGAATTTGTATGGATTGAATGCTTTCAGCACATCGTCAGGCGGACGATGAGCATTCTAAGTGATATGTTCTGATTAAAGGTAATCGTAGCCTCAAGCCTCATCAACCGGGAATGGCTAAAACCGGGGAGGTGCAGCAAGGCTTCGTGGGTAGCACCCACTGAGAGCAAGATAGATCCCTGTCTAGAGGTCCCTTTTCTTTTATTCGGCTTAGTGTGTGGTTGGTCGCGCCAACTACGGGATTGTCTTGTTCGGGATTATCCAGTAAGGGATGGTTCCGGCTTTGTGTTGCAGGGGAGCGGGCGTACTCCTCGGTACGGTGATCTAGGCCACGTACTGTGACGGGCGGTACCCCAGTAGCCCTGCCATTGTATGGAATCCAAACTCCAATAAGTGCCGTACGTATTAGTTGTGCCCAACTATGTTGGAATGTGAGATGTAAGCATTTCAGCTATTTCTGTATTTTACTTGAAAACCCTAGACCCTATTATAATATAACTGGATTTCCTATCAAATGTTTTGGTTAGCGTAAGGTAAAAACTTTTCCATGTTTATGTGTGGGAAGTCTTACGTGATACCTTTGTTTTCAAAAGGTTTTGAAGTTAAACAATTTTAACCCGTTTACTCACACCAGACCCATGTCTGACCCAAGTGTTTATTTTCTGTTTTATTAAACTCTTGGGTACTCAAATTTTTACGAGTAGCCAAGGGATTCAGGTTAGCTTTGACGAATCTATGGAGGAGATATGGAGCAGGAGGCTTCAGCATTCGTAGATAGATAGTATTCCGCTGTGTTGGTTGATCTGAGTCTTTTGTTTGAATTGTATCTTGAGTTGTATAATAGACAGAAATTATAACTGTCTATTTTGTTGTATAAGTTGTGTAACTCTGATTATGTAAAGACTATGTAATAGTTATGTGATATATTATATTTTGTTTCGTTCCGTTGTGAGATTCTTTTGTGTTGTTGTTTCTTCTTTTCTATCCTTTCTTCTTCTATCCCTTTCTTTCTTCATGACGATACGACTTTTTCTGTGGAGAAAAAGCCGGGTCGTTACAGGTGCACATAGCCAAAATATTTAAAGTAACTTAAATTCTACTGTACATGCAAGTCATTAAAAAGGTAAATGTATAACGTATGATGCGTTTTTATATAAAAATAAGGTAAAAGAGCATTCATCAGTCAATGTAGTAGATCACAGTCAAAAGTTTGGTTCTCGTTTATCAACTATTTATCAAAAAAGGTTACATTGTATACATGTGAAGGAGTAGACATATTAAAAACAATTGAAAATTTATAATGACATTGGAGTACATATGTACCCATCACAAACGTTGAGTATGTCAGGTGTAAACAATGTATAAACGAACAATTTTATCAAGTAAATTGGAGCTCATGCGTCTAAGAAGTAAATGGCAGAAAACGACATAGGTGTACATGAGCGTGCATATTTAAAAAACGGTGTGTAACTCAAACTATATTTAAGAAGTGGTAAACATGAGCGTACATATTAAACAAAGTCAGATCGCAACATTTCATGGTTAACTACATGTGGCTTACTAATAGCAGATGTAGGGCTGTGGGAAAGCCTGATGAGGAAGTGAGACAAAGTTTGTAAAACAAAATTTGTTTTGTACTTTCATAGAAAACAATCAAAATCCTATTAAAAATCTATCAAAGTCCATATCCATAATTTGGTTGGCTATTTTTTTGCGACAGTATCACAAATTTGATATTTAAAGACATATCCTAATAGGTTGATTAAGTAACTCATAAGATATATAGGTTGATTAAGTAACTCATAATATATATGTACATGATTCAATCTCCAAAATACAACTAAATTGTCAATTATACTTGATTTAACATTTATATCAAAATCAAGAATAAACATGTAAATTGAAAGCACGGATACTAAAAAAATAGAATACTATTTGAAATCTTGTTCGGTATGAGGATGCACTATTGAGAAAGAAAGAAAATGCAGATCATATTTAAAAATTTAGAGCACAGGTTTAAAACCTAAATCATGTTTGAATTTCAATATTGAAGCAACAACTGCCTAATCGATTAGCGGTAAGTGGTTAGGATTACAGTTAGGTTTAGTTTACAATTTAAATAGTACTTATCATTCATTGCTGAATCGTTCATGCAAACATATTGAATAATATGAGGTTGAACATATGATCAATACTATTCAAACGCTAAACAAATCATCCTTTATTTCAATTGCCACCAGAAATCCATTGAATGCAACAGTCAAATTTAAATAAAAAATTAATAGGTAAATTCAAATAACATATAGTAGAACAAAAATAGAATACTACCTGAAATCTCGTCAAGTCGAAATTCATCCGTTGAGAAAAGGAATAATTGTCACAAAAAATTGTCGACTTCCTTAAAATCGGAGCCGCTATGCTCCGAATCTAGATCTGGTTTGCTCGACGGATGCTTGTTTAAGATTTAGAGTTTACAACGCTTCTGACAGGAAGTAGTTAGTCAGTATCACGATCGAGCTTCGATCTTGAAGCAACGGCTGCCTAATCGATTAGTGGTTAGCGAAGGAGTTGGCGATTAATTGGCGGAGACAATGGATGGACGACGATGATGGCAGAGACGTTTAAATTGGGGGTGATTACGGCTATTAACAGAAGTGGAATGAGAAATGGGAAACACGAAAGGATATAAGGGTATTTTAGGAATTCCCAAAAGACACGGTTGAAAATAGTTCAGGGAATTCTTATTATTAGTAGTAGAGATATATCTGAGTTAATTTTTGTAAAATTATTTATTATTATTACTATTTTTATACTTAATTAATATTTTATATAAAAAATTATTGTCATTGTTGTTGTTGTTATTATTATTATACTTAGTTAATTTTCTATATAATTTATTATTATTGTTATTGTTATTACTAAGTAGTTATTATTATCATTATTTAGTTATGTTTTCATAATACTTAAGTTAATTTTTAAAAACTTATCGAATTTTTATAAAACGTAGTAAATTTATTATTGTTGTTGTTGTTGTCGTCGTTATAATACACTCATTTAATTATTATTATTATTATTATATATATTATTATTATGAATCTTAGTTAACTTTTATAAAATTATTTATTATTATTATTATACTTCATTAATTTTTCATAATTTTTTTTTTATTATTATACTTAGTTAATTTTTCATGATAAACATTTGTTTAATCATAATGTAGAGTACTGAATGTCAGAGGTTTGTACAGAATTACCATAGAGATGATTGCAAAGGTTCAAGAATGGTAAGCAGGGCTTGTGAGCTTCGGGACATGGTACATTCTCTAGTTATGTTTCTTACTATAAATAAGATAAATCTTAATTCTAAATTAAAAAAAATAGTGGGTTAATCTCATTTGAATCAGGTTCACGGAATGCTGTCACACATGGACCCTACATTAGTCGCTTATTACGATAAGATTGCAGAATAGGGAGGCCCAGTGTTTGTATCAGGTGAAACCAAATTTTATTCACCTATTGTGCAATTTGATTCTACTATTCAAATAATTAAGGAAGGGAAGGAAAAAAAAGAAAAACCAAACTTATGTATCAATCTCATGTATAATGGAATCAACTAGAAGTGTATATTGGGTGAGATGAATTGATTCATAATTTAACCAAAACAGGTTTAAATGAGGTTGCACAGACAACGAACTACATTAAATTAAAGTCATTTCAAGAGCATACCTTATAAAAACATCACACCCAAGTATTCGTCAGTCCTTGTTTTTCTTCCTTTAATAACCATAACACAAGTTCCTGCTAAATATAAGGAAACAAATCATTATTCATGTAATAAAATCAAAAGCACCAAAGCTTGAAACCTGAAAAGTGACTGCAGAGCATTCCGATCATATGAACCGCGGCATATATAAGCCACCAACCATGCATTAACCGGAAAATTTGTGAATTTTTGTGGGCATTTCATTAATTGCACAAAATATTACTCCATGGAAAAATACTTAGCAGAACAGTTTAAACTATGTATTTTGATAGAATATTTGAATCAATGCATCTAAACTGCGCATTGAACAGCTCCAACAAAATGAAATATGTAACTAAATAACTCATTTCAAATTTTAGTCCATGTAGATTTGACATACTATCAACTAATTTAACTCCCAAATTACCCACTCTATCTAATCAAAATCATTCTTTTTCACTCATATTTCCATCATATATTTCAAACAAGGCCCACAAACTTCTACTTATAGTATCTGAAGCTACACATGCTTCTCATTCCATTCTCATTTCTTACTTGCACTGCATGGTTCTTTTATTTTTCTTTAATTTTCTTCCTCGTTCATCATAGTGCACATTCTCAACCCCCTCCTGGCAAGCTCAAAGATCAAGCCTTCAGGTTTCTATCAACTTTACAATAACGAATGGGGTTCCCAACATCAGTCTGTTTCCCAAGGTCAATCATCATTAACCATATGGCTTGATAAATATTCAGGTAATATACATATATTCAGTTTATGTTAAATATCTTCAAAAATACATTAGAAAATCAAATGTAATTTCGGGTTTTATAGGCAGTGGATTCAAGTTCAGGTACCCATATCGAAATGGATATTTTGGGGTCTCGGCCAACCTTCACGGTGGATATACAGCAGGAACAAATATTGCTTTCTTTGTGAGTAGTAAACTCTTACCACATATTCTAAAAAAAAGTTCAATACATAAATCTAAAAAAACATATTCAGAAATACATGAAACATGTATAATATTTTATACTTTATTACCATAACATACAGCTAAAAATATGTGAAAATATATTAGGCTAGCATTTATTTTATTTGTGATAAAAAATAGAATGGAAAAAATAAAATCATATCATGCTGACTAGGCATGGAGACCTGCCACAAAATTGACTAGTATGAAATGTCTGTACTTTAAACATACGAATACAAAAATCGCTAAAAGCTCAATATTATACTTTCCACCTATTACACATACTATTATATTTATATAATATCCATAATAATCGAATGAAATATTTGAAGCTATCAAACAACGAAGCACACCGAGGATTCCACGATGAGGTAGACATAGAATTCTTGGGTACAATCCTGGGAAAACCATACACCTTACAAACAAACGTGTATGTACGAGGTAGTGGTGATGGAAGAATAATTGGAAGAGAGATGTTTCACCTCTGGTTTGATCCTACTACTGATTATCACAATTATGGAATTCTTTGGAATCCAGATCAAATTGTGTAAGTTCGCTTTATCTTCTACATTTAGCCTTATAACTATGTGATGCAGTAAAAGTTTTATGAACCTACTTACAGTATAAAGGGGCAAACTTCACGCATACGTAACGAACTATCCTAAGTAATAAGCCAAAGCTAATAAAAGCCAAGTATCACTATCATATAGAGGAGACCTTTTTTCCTCATACATAACACATTCATCAAATGCACTGTACACGCACATCTGCTTGGTGCTTTCCTCTGGTCAGGTCAATTCCAGGGACCATGCGCATTATATATATGTAAAGATGCTAAGGTGTCGCTATTAAATTTTTAAAAATGGTAATTCTGAATATAAGTAGCACCTTTGAAAAAACAGATTTTTTGTGGATGACATCCCGATACGTTGATATCCAAGAAAAAGTGCTGCAACGTTCCCCTTATGTCCAATGTGGGTATATGGGTCCATATAGGATGCATCATCATGGGCAACAGAGAATGGAAAGTACAAAGCAGATTATAGGTACCAGCCTTTTGTTGCTAGAATGACTAGATTTAAGATCGGAGGTTGCTCAGCATATGCATCAGCGAGGTGTCGACCAATGGCTTCATCACCTGCAAGGTATGGGCTTAGCTTAGCCCACAGTAATATGCAGCAATGCGATGGCCCCAAAATAACCATATGGTTTATAATTACTATAGTGAAACACAGTTGGTGCTTGTATTTTCCAAGTCATGTAAATGGCCTTGCAGATTCTAACATTTTTTTAGCAGTCTTGTATCTTAATGATTTGATTTGCTGCACTAAGTCACTGGTTTTTTTTTCAAATTACTAGACCTTCAGGACTATAAATTATAAATCATATTTAAGAATCATGCCTTTTAGTACTTTCAAAGGAAGACCATTATAGCCTATAGGACACACACATGCTTTATGTTTCAGGGGAAAACCTAGTCATATGAAACTGCAGACATATAATGGCAACTATAAGCCATGATTATATGCGGTAGTGTGATATTAACAAACATAGAGGTTATCAAGCTAGTGTATTACATGTATCTAAGATGTGTCACAAAAAATAAGTGAGTATTTAATCAAATACATTCTCTTTTAGCATAAATAATAGAAAACTCCATAATTCATAGGCATACCTGTGCAGGGAACAATTTGCCCTGAGATTGAAATGCATCTAGAGTTATATTCATTGCACCAGCTAGCTTCATATACCCCACAAAGCTTTATGTTAACAAGTGAAATATTTGCTCACCATCTAATCTGCAAACAACTGAAGCATCACTACCGGCGTAATTGAAAAACAAAATATATGTACATGAATATTTATTTTTGAAATTTTATAAAAATATTAATTTTAAAATTTATCAGAATGCTTATTTTCATTTACTTGATCGTCAAATAATGAATCCTAAAAAATAATAAATTGATATATAACTCATTTTTGTCAATAAAAACGATAATTTAATTTTTATTCAAATATAAAAATATATGAATCTCATAACAAAAATACACAGTTATAAATACAGTAGATTAAATTTATAAACCATTATCCTAACAAAATTCATCAGATATTGCACAATAAATCATATTCTTCTAACATAATTATAATATTATTTTTTACAACATACCGTGTGCAACACACGGGTTACACACTGGTATTATACTAAATTAATAAGAACAAATTATCATAAAAGATTGAAACAAAGATTAAATTCTTGAGATAATGTGGCAGAAGTAAAAGTTTAATTAAACGATAATTGTTTCAGTGCATGAAATTAGACCACATTAAAAATTAACAGTGAAACGGAACTCAAGTAATAAAGCAAAAAAAAACTTCCATTGAATCGGGTAAAAGCCCTAGCGAAGCAGAAGAATAGATCGGAGAAAGGTTAAGTAATCAGTTTTTGAGATGGGTGTGGAGTGAAGCTTATTTTTTGTAGTCCCACATCATTGAAAACATTTTTAGTCCAGCCAAAGTTGTGCTATAAGAGTGAACATGCAACAAAAATGAAAGATAATGCAACTGCATGGTGAGCACAGAGCGAACTATTCTTTCGCCTTTTACTAAAGAATACTGTATGCTCTCCACTTAAACCAGTATACGCTATTTTTTGGAGGGTGTACCTTTTACATGAAGTACCCTAACAAATGTTTAAATTAAATTTTATGTTTTTACCACAATCTTATATGGTAAATAAAGATTTCATCATTTTATCAAATTTATACATTAAAATGGTGGAATTTAACTTAGTTATTTTTTAAAACCTTATGTAGAACATGACGATTGTTATATTAGGTTTTTGACACTTAGATTTTATTGATTTATGTACTATTGACATACTTTGGAAGTAATTACGAATCATTAGGCTTCGTCTTAATATTCAATATAAAAAATGAATGTCTAGTATTACATTCCCAAATACATAGATTTTGCTGTAAATACTGAAGCTTCTGTAAAGGTTGGTCAATAAGATTTAAAAATATAACCATTCTTATTTATCTGGAAAGCTTTATTAGTAATTTTATACCATCATGGTACAGCACGCAATTGACAATTTAAGAGTACTTGTTCTTATATGGTTCTTACGAAATGAGTGGATATCTTCATCAACAACAAACCAATTGAAGAAAAAAACACCATGCATAAGTATTTCTCCTATGCAATCTAATAACAAAAAGGAACGATATAAAGTGAAGCCATATTAAAAATCTTACTTTTAGAGCATAAAGGTTGTTCGTAAAAATGCTATAAGCTCTTCTAGCCACAAGAAACTTCTGATCACGTACTTTTGTCTACCAATGAAAAGATTTTAGCACAAATCTCAATTTCTTTTGTATCTTAACAAATGTCCATCCATTCAGCCTCAGCAGAAGATGTATTCCTGCCATAACCACTATGTTAGAAGGGAAATGAAGGACAAATAAGCTAAAGGCATCAAGACAATATCTTGCATGAGAGAAAAATCTTGCAACTATGGTCACAAAAAATCGTACCACAATTGTAGCGTCTCAAATAGAAAACATGAATATATAAGTAGTAAGTTTGAGGATATATGTTGAGGTTCACACTAGGGGAAATTATGATATATTGCATTATTTCACTATCAAATCAACTTTTTACAAAACTGCTGAATAGAAACTGCTTGAGGATGGCTACTGCTGCATACCTTTTCTTTACAGTAAGGAAGTATCACTGAGCAATTACATAATAATATGAATGATAGCACAAATATAGTGCAGATGCCAGCCTCCATATGCAATGAATCAAGTACGGATGCACACATAGTGCATGCATAATTAATTAAGACAAATATAAACAAGTAAAACAGTTTATCTCTGAAATGAAAATTTAGAAAGCAAGAAATACCGATTTAGTATTCCATACATGATAACTGTTCTAATCAATGGATTACCTGAAATATCACCACTAACAATATTACAATTAGCTCTAACATAGATCTCAGTATAAAAATTTCTTTGCTTAATTAACTTCATCAACCAATATACATTACAAACACAACATGTGTGTGGCATAGGTACTCACCTAGTTATTTTGTTAAAACCTGGTCACTCTTAAATTTAACATATGATTTGGTTTAAAATCATTAAAATATCTTCGCTGGCATTAAGTATGGTTATTGACCAAAGAAAAGAACAAACAGATAAGAGAAACTGAAAATGCATAAAAATCATGAACCTTACTGATGGATTAGAAGGACAAGATGGCAAACTAAGCTCGATTACAATTGGTCTAAGCCCTCTATCTGCTAGATAAAATATCGTTCTCATAGCATAACCTTTTCTCTCTTTTGACGAATCTATTCGCTTGATGAATGGCAGGAACAAATCATTGTAGTCTAGAATAAACAGTTTGATACTTCCCATTGCCACTTCTAGACTCATTCCATTCAACTCATGCTCAGTGAGTTCTTTAGTTATCACAACTCTAGACGACCGTACACAGTTGGATCCAATTTGTTTACAATAGGAAATTCACTCAATTTCTCTGTAGGCACCACATTCACACCAGCAATTTTTTTTCTAGCGAAGTCATTATCATGCAGCCATCAAAACTAATATCTCGATGTCATAGAAGGATTATCATACTTCAAAAACTTTTCACCTAACTCATAACATTTGACACTATATATGCTATATAATCCTACCGGCTAGCTTTGTTTGATCACTTGTTATAGAAAATCCTTGTTTGTACAGACTATATATATCACAAAAGCACTCAAACTGGCAATCGGAGTTCTTAAAAGCAGCCTTCATTGCTGGCACGAAAGAATAACAATCTGTAAAAAATGACAAAACTTCGTGAACAAGAAAGAATTACCCACAACAATGGCGATTCAGCATATACGTGATTTGGTTCAGTCTCTAATTTAAAATTATGAACATACTTTAGAATGTACAATTTAACTTCAACAACAAGAAACATCAATACAGATAATATTTTGTATGCATTATCATATCTCAGTAGCAATCAGCGCTAAACCACATTGAGTCTTAAAAATGGCCTTTCAAAAGTTGAGGGGTCGAACAATGCTAAGGCCTCTAGTTCCATTTCTCTGTAGAACACTAATCATATAATACGTACATAAATGGACTCAGACATAATGAAAAATCTAAATAAAGATTAGCATACGATATGGTACTAGAATGGGGCCTGATGAGTGAAATCTTAACAATTGTTCTATTTTTGACTAATATGAGAGCTAGATTCAAACCTTCTACATTTCTCAGATGGAAAAGGTTGATACTTGATAATTAAGACATTCTCAAACAATGCTAAAAAGACATAAATCCAGACATATATTTGTTTTGTGAAGGTAACAACTAATCTCACTATTTACAATTTTGCATCTTTAGAACCTGCAAAAATAATGTATAGAGAAACAATTAGCACATATATTATTGTTCAGTCATAAAAGATAATACTCTCCAATGAGAGAAGCTTACTTAATTAAATGACAGTAATTTCTTCAAAACAACCATCCCACTTTCTTCCTTTTTCTCCACTTTTACCTTATCAATTTTATAAGTAAATGAAATTGTGTAAATAACTAATAAAATAAGTACTGCACCAATTACATTTTGTTACGACTTTATGTCTAGTGGTTTAATATAATCGATAAGATAAACCCTATATTTAATTCATTGATGTAGTTGATGTTATCAAATCATGATTCAAAATAAAGCAAAAGAATAGAGAAACGGTAAGATTACACGAATATGGAGGCTTCAAATCAAATGGTTATTACCTTTAAACACTAATATCAGCAGATTCCTGAAGATGTGGAGTGGGTGATGAAGAGCGACGGCTGATGGAGATGTGGAATGCTGGAAAGTTTCTGAAGCACGAGAAAGCTGGAGGGATTAGGCTGAAGCTCGTGAGAGGTTGGGGTGTGTGAGGAAGGAGGACTTGAAGAGATCAATGGCAGAGTTGTGAAGATTATGAGTATCAGAAGAGTTTGATTTTTGAAGAAATTTGGGATTAGGGATTTGTGGGAGAGAAGGGATGCGATGTTGAGTGACTTAATTGGGAGAAACGTGGGAACTTTTTCTTTTCCCCGCTCCATGCTACATGTACGTTTAGTAGCAGTGTTGCAATGAATAATTTTTTTAATCCACCCGCATAATTGGAGCTTTTTTATTAAAACCCTGCTGTTTCGTGCTACGAAAGATATAATTTCTTGTAGTGTATGTTATTTATTACGAATGGATTGTCGATTTTTTGTGCATTTCTTTTTTTGGTCCATATAACATTTTATATCTTGTGGAAGAAAATGGTCAATAGAATATGATTTAAATTAGTTTAGAGGAATTAAGCAATTAATGTATGCTTTGTTTTGAATCGTTTTGTTGAAGAGTGATTATTGTTCATTTAATCTTGAATTTAAGGTAGGTTACATGATTTACATATTTGCAGTCATACGAATTCAATCAACCTTTTATAAATTTGAAGTTGCATTGGTCTTTATAAAGTTCAAAATGTGAAACACTAGGGAAAGGATGGTTGCAGCTTTGTAGAGTTACATACGAGCTTGCATTCTTGCACGTTAGTTTAAAGTTTGGTAATATTTAGTTTTAGTCGGTTTTCAAATTTGTCAACTCCTAACGGTTTTCATAATTTTACTTTGAATAGGTTTGTTCAAATTCGTTTAGGTTCGTTTTGAATTCGTGTTATCGTAAACGAGAAATCGTGAATGGGAAATTACCTTTTGGCAATACACATACATGAGCCTTTCTTTATTAGTACTTCAAAAAAGATGTTTATAGTCACTTGGCTTAAGTAATAAAAATTATTCAATTGTATGGACAAATCCTTAAATTTGCATGACTTTTAGTTATGTATTTGGAACTATTATTCACAATATCAAATTGGAGGTGAAATCCGCAGTCTCTTAGCCCTCAAGTTCCACCAATAAAAAATTACCGGATTGTGATTTGTTTTGCAAAACAAGTCTTTGTATACCAAAGATTTAAATAGAACGTTTTTGTAAAATAGATCATCGTGTGGTAATTTTTTATTGTATGCAACTTTGGGAATAAGCAATTCACTATCAAGCCAACCATAAATTTACAAAACGACTTCTTAAATTTTATATTAACAATGGTAGATTATGATATTAGCCATAGTATTTCATTTAGAATTTTGCCTTTCTCTTGTATTGGTCTTTTCTACTTTGAACCGTTGGATGATACTGAATAAAATATATAAAATTATTGTAACAGCTGCTTGTAGATTACGATTTAAAATGGAGATTTTCACTTAAAAGTACTTCTTTATGCAGTGTAATAAGTTTTAAGGACAACAATTCTGAAAAATTAGTTTTAAAGACAAATTTCAGGAAAAAGATAAATGAATTTATCATTTTCAGTTATACAGAAATAATGATAAATGAATTTATCATTTTCCTATATAACTAAAAAAGATAAATGAATTTATCATTTACCTGTAAATTGTCCTTAAAACTAATTATTCAGAATTGCTGTAACTTATTACCCTGAAATGAGAAGCCTTTCAACCTGATTTCCACATTTAAAAATTTATCCATTAGGGTTGCAGTATTTTGATTGGGTTGAAAATCCTTAACGTTCTTATTATGGCTATGAGATATAGTGTAATTTGCGGGGTAAAACTAGTTTGGTAAACACTATTAATCACTTTATGTTCATTTAAGAAACAGCCGTTAGAGGATAAGCATAATCCCAAACCATTCGTCAAAATCACAGTGATTGTTCAATACATTTTTTATGTAGGTAAACATAACCATGTTAGAAAATACAAAACTAGGACTATGAACTAAAAGCCTTGAATTAAAGCTTTGAGCTGTGAATGATGTAATTAAATCCAGTACAGTGAGGCTTCGTTTAAGGATTTGAAGTTAGATTATTTCAATGTAAGCTTCAGATGAATATTTTAAAAAAACGATGATCGGTATAATCCAATATGATGTTTTGTTCATAATTACATTAATTTCGAAAATGGCTTTTTGGTACTGAGAGATGTAAAAGTAAATTTAACTTCAAGTTATTACAGGAACACCGTAATAAATTATTACTGTAAATGGCAATATCCTCTTTATTTTCACACCTTACTTGTTATTAGACTACTGATATGCATCCTGACTTGGTGCAACTATGCAATTTTGTCTTCTTCAAACATCTTAATATATCTAAAATGTTAAAAGATCATCGTTTATTTCCACACCATCATATTTGCTTGAGACAATGGCTTATTAAAATTAAGGAGAACTGATTAAATTGTAGGGCCTTTTGTCATTAGGCTGCTGTTTTGTTAATTTTATACTTTAGCATTTAGATGTTACTGCTATTTGTTTATGGCTTCTAATGTGCCATACTTTAATATTTTGTAATGAACAATTATCATAAGGGATAATGGCAATTAATTTATATGTATTAAGATGAAGTGTAAGATGAAAACGGTGCCACCTACATGGCTTCCATAGGTTATTTATTATGAATGGTTTGTCTATTTTTTGTGCATTTCTTTTCTTTTGAACAATTGATGTATGCTTTGTTTTGAATCTTTTTGTTGAAGAGTAATTATTGTTCATTTAATCTTGAATTTAAGGTGGGTTACATGATTCAGATTTTTACAATCATACGAATTCAATATTTTTTTTATAAATTTGAAGTTGCATAGGTGTTCACAAAGTTCAAAATTTTAAATAGTATGGAAAGGATAGTTGTAGCTTTGAAGAGTTATAGAAGAGCTTGCGATCTTGCACATTTAGTTTAAAATTTGGTAATGTTTAGTTTTAGTCAGCTTTAAATTTGTCAACTTCTACCAGCTTTCATGAGTTTTCTTGAACGGTTTGTTCAAATTAGTATGAGTTGTTTTTGAATTTGCACCATCGTGTATGAGAAATTACTTTATGGCAATACAAATATGTGTAGGGTTGTGAATGAATAACCGAAAAATCCATAATTCGTCCGCATCCACAATCGAAAAGCGGATAAATATTTAACATCCGGGAAAACGGATGCGGGTGCGGATATGAAGACATCCGCATTTGAAAATTATCCTTCGGTATTTTTCAAGATTATAGTTTAAATTATGTGCATTTTAGTACATAGAAAGATATTTACTTATGGTCTTATTAAGTTAGAAGTTTATATTATATGTACTAAATGCATATTAACTGCTCAAAACTATTTATTATCATTATACTTTTTTTATTTTTAACACTTTTATAATCAATGGGATTGAAAAAAGTTTATGTTAAACTAAAAATTTTCATTTATATTTCTTGGTTTATCGGTCATCAGTGAACATGATAATTATCCGATATTCGTTCGTATCCGCGGATATGGATATCCGATATCCGAAACTTTATTTCGAATGCGGATACGGATATGCCACTATCCATATCCGAAAGTATCCGTTAACAGGCCTACATACGTGGCGCTTTCTTAAGCAACTCCAGCGGTCTTCGTTCATATTTACACCCAAACAACGAACTTCTGGCTGAACATTCAACTTACAACTTCATAAAATTAAGTGGTCATAGACACCCGTTGAATGAGTGTTCAGGCTTAGGCGTTCATCTAATGGATGCTAGAGCATAGACGTCCATTAAATGAAACGTCCATTAAATGGACATCCAATGCTTCATTTTGTATGGAGACATTTTGAATATCTAATGTCAAATACTCATCTAATGGACTTCTAACACTAGACGTCCATTTAATGGTCGTCCAGCATTAATGGACGTCTGATTGTTGGACTTTTCTCCTCCATTCAGTCATGAATAGTCAGGATTGAAGTTATTGGAGAAGCCCTTGCTATATCGATAAAGATGTTTATATTCATCTGGTTTAAAGTAATAAAAATTATACAATTGCAAGGAAAAATTCTTAAATATGCATTGAGTTTTTAGTTCTGTATTTACAGGGAAGTATTGTTCACGATATCAAATTTTGGATGAAATCCCTCAAAGTCTCTTTGTCCTCTAGTTCCATCAATGAAAATTTAGCCTGTAGCGATTTATTTTGCAAAGTATGTCTTTGTATACCAAAGTTTTAATCAGAACGTTTTTGCACGATAAATCGATACGTGGTAAATTGTTATTGTATGTAATCCGGGGACTAAGCAATTTTAAGCCTAGAAGATTTGCACTATCAAATTCTTTAGAGGCAACTATAGTTTCTCAAAACTGACTTATTAAATTTTATATTAACAATGACGGATTATGCTATTACCCAAATATTACATTTACAATATTGCTATTTCTATATCTTTGTCCATTTTATTTTAAGACATTGGATGGCATCGAATAAAATATACACAATTAGTGTTATTATTGCATGTATATTAGGATTTAAATTTTTTATGTATTAGGGTTGTAGCATTCAGCTGCATGTATATTAGAATTTAAAAAATCTCCAAATATTGTTCATATTAATTAATCTTTTATAAATTAAATAAATTTTCAATATTTAGCTCAAAATATCTTTAAAAAGATATATTCTCAAAACCATTTAAATCTTTTGATATTTGGAAATATTTCCATATACACATATCAACCGTATAAGTATATGTACAAACCATTTCATTTTCAACACTTAGAAAATTTCTTGTTATACTTCAATTTGTAATAAGTATATTTACAAATCATTTGAGGAAAGCTTCATATTTTCCACAACACGCTTTATTGGGTCAAAACGAATGTTACGTAAAACACCATTACAACAACCCAAAATAATAGTATATGGATTCGACAATCTATATTTATTTAAATCTCGTATACTATATAAATATTTCCTTCCAGAAATCATTTACTATAACAACAGTGTTATACTTTATGTCTTCCTTGCTTTCATTGAAAACATTTATTACAACAATAAATATTGAAATCTATGTTTTCGTCACTTAACACATTTTAAATTACTTTTAAAAAACAATTAAACTCCATTTGAAGTCATCACTTTCAAAACATTACTTTTAAAGATTATCACTTTAAAACCCATTAAAGTCCAATTTTTAAATTTCAACAAGAATCATTTCTATATTTATAAACTATGTTTATAAATTTGGCTCCTATTTTATAAACAGGAAATTATTTTCAAGGACAAAATTTCTCAGTATTTTAGCCTCAAGGACAGACCTTCAGTATTTTAGCCCGAAGGACAGCTTTCTTTAGGTATCAGTTTTTAAGTTTTTAAGTATCAGTTTATAGTTATCGGTAGCAGTTTTTAGGTATCAGTTTGTAGTTATCGGTAGCAGTTTTTAGGTATCAGTTTTTAGTTCGGTAGCAGTTTTGGAAAAATGTTTGTCCTTATGAAAAAATTTTAGGAGAATGTTTGTCCTTGTGGGTAAAATATTGAGGTCGTGTCCTTGAGGCTAAATATATACAAATTTTTGTCCTTCAAATTAATTTCCCCTTTTATAAAACTTCTTTTTATAAAATCTCTTTATTTATGAAATTCCATTTATAAACCCTTTTATTTATAAATCTAATTTATTTCTAAAAACCATTTATAAATCCGTTTGCAAAATATCGGATACAAATTCGTTGTATAAATATTTATAAACTCCATTTATAAATCTATTTCTTTATTTGTAAAATATCACTTTTGTAAATCCTTTATTTAAACTATTCAAAAATCTCTATTTAATGTATTTCATAAAACTATAAATTTTATAACATCAAAGATCATACATTTTATTTACTTAAGGTAAATTCCTTTCTTTAATAATTCAAAAATTATTAAAACATATATAATTTTCAAAATCACTTTGAAATCATTTCAATTCAAATCGTTGTTTTATAGTATTTCAAAATATTAAAAATAAGGCCCACTGCTATCATAGCGCTAAATAAGGGTAATCATATTAATGTCATCAAATATGACATCCAACACATCATATATCAAAATATATGAAAAGTAAAATCAACAGTGTGAGGAATCCTGTTGGATCCCTCCAATCTACCCCCTACATCACATACAATATATAATCAATAAATAAATCGACGACTTCGAGACGGGATCCTATACAAAGTGTAACGACCTAGAATTTCAATCATTTGAAATTGGAATATTTAATTAATTTTAAATATTGATAAGTTAATTTTATGAATTAAATAACTCGAATTTCGAATATAGCGATTTATTGGATAATTAAATTGTTGAATTTAATAATTGAAAATTGTTTAAATAATTGAATCTTGGATTTTTATTTGGATAAAAATGATTTAAAGGCTTATTAAATTTCTATTCATAAGAATGAAGGTAACAAAACTTTTTAATTTGATTAAAAAGTGATATAGAATTTGAAATTAACATACAAAAATAGCCTTCTGGGGCACTGTTTCGGATTTCGACGAAAACAATGTTATTGGGTCCGTAATAATGAATTATATTACGTCGTAAAATTTTGTAGCGATCAGACGTATCGTTTGGTCGTGCGAGATCGAAACGCGTTGAAACTAGTATTGAAAATTTAATATAATAATTGGGTTCAAAAAGCTATCTTCTGCATACGATCAAATTAGGTCTCGAAACAAGTTCCATTGCGTTCGGAATAAGGGTATAACATATAGAACGCCAGGCGGCACGTCTTGATTAGGGTCCGAAATTATATAGCAATATATTTTGAATTTAAATTATATATATATATATATAAGATTTGACTATACACAGCCATGACCTATCATCATCTACCATGCCCTATCACCTCAACCCATACCCCATCATTATCACTTAAACCATGTATATATACGAACATCTCTGATCTGCTTCTTCATTTTTTTCATCTATAGTAAACATTCCTGGCTTAGAGAAAACTAAATTGCCGTCATTCAAAAATCAACAACTTCAAATCCAATCGTAGTTAGCTCGAGTGATCAACATGAAACATGTGGATAATCCTTTGTAGTATTTTTAAAAATTGACGGATCGAGATTTTGTTGAAAAACGTTCGAGTTATTGTCGATAATCGGTTAAGAGGAAAATATTGTCGGAAAGTTTGAAAAATGATTTCTCGTGATCCGCTTAGAATTACTCGAAGCCATTAGCGCCGTTGAGTTCGTATCGATGTGTAGTATTTTTCATGTGAATTCAGCACGATTTAGTTTCGATGATTGACGATGGTCGCGAGCTATGGTTTGGAATTGCGAAGTGTATGGTTGACGAGGGGACGAACGGAGCTCGAATTTGTGATCGTGGAGTAGTTTAACATCTGAAAGCGAATTTTGGTAGGGTGCGATTGAGGTTTGGGTGTCGCGACCTGATGGTTGACGTGGGTTGGGGGTGGTGGTCATGTTTTGTTTGGGTGGCTTTTGGGCATCGCAGTGTGGTCGTTCGGGTCGAGTTCATCAAGAGGAGAAGGATGGCGAAGTCGGATTGTTGTTTAGCGGAGCGACGCTCCGTGTCAATAGACGGCGTGGACGCGAATTGGGTTTTGAGTGTCTGTACACCATTAGGTTGAGGAAGAAGAAGAGAGGTATAGAGGAGGGGCTGTTATATATATATATATATATAAGTTGTTATTTATTTAATTTAAAAATATAGATAACTTATAAAATTTATAACTCTTTCATACGAGCTCCGATTGGAATGAAACTTTTTGCGTTGCGCTCGTGACAACGAATGCTTCGCAATGAAACTAGTTTGGATGAATTTGGAGAATGTCGAAATTTGGGCTAAAATTGGACGTCGTTCGATTAGTTCCAAACCAGAACGCCTTGGCGGCGACAGATATTTTTGGTGAGTTAAACTCACCTTTTTGCTTAACTGGTATAATATATAGTTGATAAAAATTGTTGAATGATTGTTCAGATGAATTATTATATTTATTATTTGATTTGGATATATTCCTGCCCTTGGAACGGATGAGACCCTATTACATTCTCGTGTAAGAGTGGATGACCCTTGGTATACGAATCCCATCTCGAAGCGGTTGATTTATATTTTATGATTATATAACGTTTGTGATGCTGGGAAATAGGGTGGACGGATCCAACGGGATTCCTCGCTATTATCGAATTGTTCAATAATATTTCCTTTATATGAATTATTGAATAATAAATATGATTTTGGACACTGTGGTTATAACATCATTATATGTTTGAAAATAAAACCCAGTAGTTATAGACAATAACATCGATATCGGTTAAGCGTTGGGTGGCTATTGGCCTCAAATTAGTATTTAAAAAAAAACACTATGAATTGCCGATTAAGTTGGAATTGGTTTTTGAGACAAGAAACGATTTTTAAATCCAAAATTGGATTTCAAAAATATTTTGCTTAAGGATGAACTAATTAAATATATAAATATTGTTTTTAAGTTAATTAATTAATAAAATATTGTTTTTAAAGTTATTTAATTACATTAATATCATTTTAGGTTATTTAATTATTAATATTATTTTAAAGTTATTTAATTATATTAATATTGTTTTTAAAGTTATATAATTATATTAATATTATTTTAAAGTTATTTAATATTGTTTAAAAGTTATTTTTTTATAGTTAATATGTTCTAAGAATTTACAAAAAGTTAATAAGTTGAAAAGTTAGCTATCTCAAGAATAATTATGGTTTGAAATTAATAATAAGGGTTATTAATAAGATTTTGAAAATGAATCATTATTATTTATAAAAATGGTGAAGATTAATTATTTTTGTTTCTTAAAACAATATTATTATTTAAGATGTCTAATAAATTTCATTTATTTATAATGTTTATTATTGATAACCATTGTTATATAATGGTGTTTTGAAGCAAAAGATTTTTAATTATTTATAAATGTTTCTGAGACCCATGAATGGAGTTGGAAGGCTTAGATTTTATAAAGGAGTTATAAAATGGTATGAAGAGTTAAGAAAATGTTATTTACAAGGTGGAAGGGTTTATAAATGGTTAGATATTTATAAATGAATTTTAGAGACAGGTTATAGATCTATAAAAGAAGTTTTATAAATGGTTTATAGATTCATAAAGGGTTTATCAGTGATCGTTGAAATGTACAAGAAGCTTATAAGTGATTGAATTTATAAATGGTTTTTCAGAGATTTATAAAATGGTTTATAAATGTTTTTAGAGAATCATAAGGAGTTTTATAAATGGGTTTTGAATAAAATAAAAAGGAAATCTTTTTAAATTCTCTGAATATACTTATACCGTTGAGATAAGTATATAGATATTTCTAAGTATTGAAATATAGAGATTTGCGAGTATATCTTTGTAAAGGTGTTTATATACAAGTAATTTACAAAGTGGGTTTTATTTATGAAGATTTATGAAATGATGTTAGGGAGTGCTTATATGCTTAACCAATGTTGGTTTTTCCTATGAAATATAATCTTTGTTTGAATGTTTGTTTATTTGATAGTTCAATAACCGACTATCAAATCTTGGCCTAAATATGTAATCCTTCTTAATTTAGGTAGCACGGAAATTTCCCTTCTTAACACCGAAGGATTATTACTCTGGAAATATCTAAGGGAAACACGGGAATTATATCGTACAATTACCATCGGTGGTGCTATACTGTACGTATAAACTCGTTTTATTCGTCTAAGACAAATGATAAGGAGATCCGTCCGCTTAAACAGTTAGGAGGTGATCCCCGCTCTTATGTATTGTCTGATTATTTCCAAAAGAACCGGTGTTAAGCATTCCAAAAATTGACGTTTGGTATTGTGGAGTACCCGGGAGCGGAGGAGTGTACTCGTAAGAGATGACTCGAACCCTTAACCACTCTGAAACCCATATACAGTTCTATGGAGGAGATTCATGAGATATTGGAATGTTGGGATCTATGTGTGATTCCGAGACCCGTTGGGTTATGAGAATCCAGGTGTGATTCCAAGATCTAATTGAGATGTGGGAATCTATGTGTGATTCCGAGACCCGTTGGGGTATTGGAATCCATGTGTGATTCCATGATCTATTTGGTGGCGGTGCGTAAGCTGGAATGCCGGAGGTATCCTCATCAGCGGGAATGACTAAAACCATAGATATAAGGCATGACCAGTAGGGTTGGCAAACCCATAGGGTGTAGTCGGCTCCTCCTAGATGCCACTTATAGTTGTTATGCATTCATGGGGTGATACACTCGGTCTTAGTGAGAACAGCTATGTTTTTTCCTATAGTACATCACTAGGGATGTATGCTGCTTCGGAAGGATATCTCTGAACCTTGTGCAAGAGGACCGTTCCTCGAAGTACTGAGGGCACCTCCATGGAAATCCTACACAATTAGCGAACGCGCCTTATCGATTTTCGATTATACACCTAGTATTGTTGTGATGTACACTCACGAGCATCACAACTACTTGATTATTATTATTTTCACCTTTAGACATTGTTATAATATAAATGGAATTTCTATAGAAACAGTTTTGGTTATCGTAAGATAAAAACCCGTCCGTGTTTATGTGTGGCGTGGTCTTACGAGATACCTTGTATTTCAAAGGTTTTATATAACTTTAAATCCAGTCGGGTGTTTTTTTTCATGTTGGTTTTCCAGACTGACTCGGGTTTTATTTTATTATAATGATCGGGTCAGACCGAGTATATTACAGATTGGTTTGGATGCTTGGAGCTTCGAGATGAGTTGGAGGGCCAGAGACGTATTCACGTGGATGGTTAGTTTCTGCTGTAATCATTGTTGTGTTTATCAACAATTGTGAGGACAAGTTGTTATAACTGTCCAGGCTGAAATAGGTTAGTATACTCTGATTGATGTCTGTATATACATATATTACAGTTTTGTCTTTATGTAAAGATTTATGGTATATTATAGATTACTCGTTCCGCTATAAGATTCTGTGTTGTTTAGTCTTCTTCTTATCTTCTTCCTTCTTTCTTTTCCCTAACAATCGGGTCTTCTAGCATTCGATTGTTCGGAATGTCATACAATGGACGTATTTGTGTCGATTTCGAGGGTCGAAAAGCCCGGTTCGTTACACAAAGGGTCATCTGCTCTTACACAGGAATGTAATAGGGTCTCATCCACTCTAAGGGTGGGAAAATATCCAAACCAACTAATAAAATAGTAAATCATCCGAACAGTCAACAACCAATTAACAATAAAATTATCTACACTTACATAAAAATATAAGTGAGCTAGAGAGGTGAGTTAACTCACTTTGATTCCAGTAATCGCTTAACCGGTCCAGTTAATTAAAATCGAATAGGCGTTCAATTTTAACCTAAATACCTACTAGCTTCAAATCCACTCAATTCAACTATATATTGTAGTATTCGTTGATACAATCACCACGTAACTTGTCGCGTTTAATTTAGACCTCGTATGGAAAAGTTATACATTTATAAACATTTGATTTTTATTAAAATAATTAAATTCGCATAATTACAAACTTAAGGTTAATTACCACGTTTAAATCCAACATCATGCGCCTAATCCCTTCTCTACGCACGATACACAGGCATCGCGACTTTATCTCGTCACCACGCCTCCTCGTCGCGTCGTCGACCATCGCAACACCACCCCAGGCATGCCCCGACTTCACCTCGCCCCATGACCCCACAGCATCACCCAAAGCTTCGTTGATCATGTGAAAATCAAACCTAAACCGGAGCGCGAACGGAGGTGATTTACGGCCTCTAGGTAAGCCAAACTCCATCTCGACAGTTGATCGAGTCTCTATTATCGTTGTGGTAATTTTGTTAGTTGAAGTTGAGAGCTGAAAGTGAATGTGGTGGCTTTGATGGACGATGACCGTTAGATGTGGAGCTAAGGGAAATGGCGGCTGAGGGTTTGTTAGATTAGGGTTTGCAAAAGAGAATTCTCAAAGTCCTTTTATAGAAAATTTCGCGGCACTATTCATGTCAAAATATTTCGAACTCCAATCGAGGCGTGCTGCCCGGTGCTCTATATGTAATATTCATATTCCGAACACAATGGAACTAGTATCGAGGCTCAATTCCATCATATACAAAAATTAGTTTTCAAAATAAAATTATATTAACTTAAATTGCTTTAATTAATTTCCATGCGTTTCTAACTCGCACGATTAAGCGATACGTCCGATCGTCACGAAATTCATCGGCATACTAATTCACTATTACGAATCCAATGACACCGGTTTCGCCGAATTCTAAGACCGTGTCCCAAAAAGATATTTCACACGTTAATTAAAATGAATTATTGTTTAAAACAATTTCAATCACTTTTAATTCAAATTCAGAAGTTTACTATCTTCATTTTTATTCAGATAAAATTTAAATCAACTTTCGAAATCATTTTCATTCATATTAAATTCAAGATTCAATTATTTAATTAATTCCAATTATTCAAATAACAATTATTTTGAAATTCAAGTTGTTTAACTTATAAAATTAAACTTTCAATATTTAAAGTCAATTAAAATTTAACTGAAATTTTGGGTCGTTACATTCTTTCCCCTTAAAAGAATTTCATTCTCGAAATTAGCAAGTAAGAAATATGCCACAAACGCATTTATTTTCCAAAAGCAATTAGTTGAAATAGATTACCAAACTCTTTTAAGTCTTTAACTTTCCAAAAATCAAGTTATTGAAACTTTGTTATCACCTTTTTCTTAAACTTTAATTCAATTCATAGATTTCTAACTAATATTATTCCAAATTATAGCTCAAAATTAAATTTTAGTTATCAAAATTTTTCAAAAATTCTCAAAAAATTTCCAACGCCTTAAATTTACGAAAAACTAGTGTGAAACCCGTGCGTTGCACACGATTTGTTGTAAAAAAAATATTATAACTGTTTTTGAAGAATATAATTTATCATGCAATATCCGATGAATTTTGTTAGGATAAATGACTTGTAAATTTAAATTACTTTATTTATAACTGTGTATTTTAGTTATGAGATTCGTATATTTTTTATATTTGAATAAAAATTAAATTATCATTTTGTTGATAAAATTGAGTTATACAATGATTTATTATTTTTTAGGATCCATTATTTATCAAACAAATAAATGAAAATAAGTATTCTTAATAAATTTTAAGCTTAATATTTTTATAAAATTTCATAAATAAATATTTATGTACATATATTTTGAAATTGACATTTAGTTTTTGATACATTTGACTGAAAGATAAATGATGTATACATTAAATTTCAAGTATTACTTGAGAGAATGATGACAAATACCTAAAATTAGAAGTGTAATATCAAAGACTCAATGTATATGTATGCATTTATAGTTCTTGCAGCACATATTTATCAAAATAATTATATGATATTATCAGGGTGGTAAAAAATATTTATTCAACTGCTAAAAGAAATATTAAGTGAAAATAAGGCCTGAAACATTATAAATCACATTGTCATTTTAATTATGTAAAAAATATGATTTTTAGCCATTGTTTCATACCTTACTATTTTTATTTTATAATAAACCTTTTCAAAAAATATTTAACATTCATGTAAAAAAGATGATAAAAAATGAAAGAAAAATATTTCTAATCAAAATATGGTATAATTTTTGTCCATTGATTAACTCGGATTAAGAATAAAAATAATTAAAATGTAACTTTTTGTACAAAAACGTACTAATTGAAAATATTTATCCTTTTTTCAATATTACAGAATACAATCATTCATCACTTATCAATAATTGAAATGTTATTCCTCACAAAATTTAATTTAATAACGATAAAAAGTCCATTTGACGTACCAATTTTCTGAAGGAAAAACATTATATATATTTGTAATGATTTACAAATTTTGAAAACAAATTTTCTGTATATATTTGTTTGTAATGAAATACCAACTTAAAAAGAAAAAAATATGTATATATTTCTTTATATTAATTAACTAATTTTAGAAAGAAAGAAATTTTATGAACTTAAATGTAAAAAAATTGTAAAAGTATCAAAGATAATTTTGTATATAATTGTGAAAATATTAAATCATATGAACTTGAATGAAAATAGAGTTTTACCATTTATGTCAATATAAATGAGGTATATACATTGAATTATCATTTTTTATGATTTATTAGATTAATAAATAAATATTTGTTAATTGGATTTAGTTAAAAAAATTAATTCAAGATCAATTAATAAATTCAAATATATGGACTTGAATGTAAAATAATATAAAAAAACTTAGGAGAAATCCATAAATAATTGTAAAAGTATTGAATGTTGGCATTTAAATGTAAAATGATGGAAGAGAATATTAGTAAAACATTGTAATAGTTTGTATATAATTGCGGAAATTTAAAATTATCTAGACTTGAATGAAAAATTAGTTTTACCATTTTTGTCAATATGAATGTGGTACACATATTGAATTGTTATTATTTAAAATTTATTAGATCAATTAATGAATATTCGTTAATTGTATTTATTTAAAAAGCTTAAATTTAAGATCACCTAACTAAATTTAATATATATATATATATATATGGATTTTAAATGTAAAATAACATTAAAAACTTGGAAGAAATCCGTACATAATTGTAAAAATTAGTGTTAAATTCTAATAATAGAAGGGAGAACCGGTAGAAACATTGTAATAATTATAATAACAATAAATTGTGAGGATGTGAAAATAAAATATCTAGAGAGAATTAAGGAGAGATGAGGAAATTGCTAGAATTAATAAGAGAGATTCAAATTCTTTTGCTTTACTATTATTTAATAGATTTGGCCAGCGTCTCCTTTGCGCGGCTCGATCGGAAAAATTTACAGCATATCTATAATTACAAATATGCATCCCATCTTCAATGATGAGGCATCCAGTAGGGCAAAAAAATTTAGAAATACGATATCTAATCTGAGACGTGTACCTTTTATTTGTAGCAGCAAGCATATACAATCAATATAATGCTAAAGCGAGCACCAAATGCGAAGCACACACCATCGGTACCTACTAAACACTTAGCAACAAGTAAGAGCAAGTATATGGAAGTAAAATCGCTATATAACATTGATTAATATAACAACCATATGCAACACTAGTAAACAAAGTTAACTAAGCATAGCATACTATCATACTAAATCCCGTACGATGTCCATAAACCATTCGTACATAGTACCAAATCTGATCACTCGCTCGATCACACAATTTCACTTCCTAACTAGTATTGTCCAATTGACATCTCTAGTACGGACTCAAATCTGATGCTTTAACTAGAAACTGTCCTTCTCCTTGCATAGCTATATACTATGATAGAGAATTCCGGACTGAAATAAAAAATCTGTATCCAGTGTTCGCCGTCGACAATCGAGTGAAAAATCATAACTCAGACCGATGTAAATCATCTCGAAATCATGTACTCGAATATAGATCAAATAGTTATGCGGATAAAATGATCTACATACAACCTACGTATTTATTTCAATTGGTTTCTTGTTATATCCCATTCTTTTTTTAGATTCTTTTATTTACATTCCTTTTTGTCATAACCATTATTCATATTCATTTATTACTCGGTATATTTCTTTTAATACTAATATCACTTAAGAACCATTCCATCAAATTTTAGTTAAGTTTATTATAAACATTTTATAATACACAACTCATGTTTATTTTCACTTTACAATTTAAGTTCATATGCATTTCAAATTAAATTCCATTTCATTTAACTCATTTCATTGTTCAATTTCAATATTCGATTCTTATCAAACAACATTCTAAACCATAATCAATCCACTAATTTATTTAATTAGTTCATTTCATTTATTCATTTCAAATCAATTTCAGTTTCATTCGACTCATTTCATTAATTCACTTCATTTAACTTCACTTTAGTCAAAATTCTTTTCAAAATGCATTTTATTTAACTTAAGTTAAATTTCATTTCATAGTTCAATTTCAGTTTTACTTTTCTTAACATTTATACTCAACATACTCAAAAATTTGCTTTAACCTAGTAATTCTCAAAATTTATAAGTTATAAAACTTATTTCTCATATTTTCACAAAGCACTTAAATAAAAAAATTCAAGGTTTTAAACACCCTGTTCTTATTTCAAATCATTTTGAACCAATACTATACATAATTTCTTTGTATTTCAAATCATAATTTTGAAATTTTAAAATCAAAACTAGTTTTACCAAAACAAAATATCAATGGCAGCAATCCATCACTTAGAAACTCGAAAATAAACGCCAATGATACTACAACCATCATCAGAATTACTTTCTAGCGACCGAAGTAGAGTTCGGTGCTTTTTATTTCTTTTAAATCCTTTTTAAAAATATTTCTAGTCAAAATATTTTCAAAATAATACATTATTATTCTTCCAAAACCTTTGGAAAATAATTTTCAAATTAATGGGATTTTAATTCTCAAATTTCTTGTTTTAAATCCATTTTTATTTACAAATCATATTTATATACTTATAAAATTTCATTTCCTTTCCATTTTTAAATCACATTTATGAATCATATTTATATAATCTCACTTCTTATGTGTTATCATTTCACAAATGTTGATTATTTTAATTATATCAATGCTCTATATTTCATATTTATAAATTCACTTTCTTATATAACTCATTTTACAATTGTTTATCTTTGTTTAGACTACAATAATAACAACTTTTATTAGAATAACAAACATCAAATGATAATAATCAGATTATCATTCATTAACAACTAAACACACCATATATACTACAATAATTGCTAAAAAATTATTCCTTTATATATTAAATATAATTTAGGTAAAATTATTTCATTTACCAGTTCTCAAAACAATACTTTATCGGTTTTCCTTTTTTAAGTGTTTAGAAACCCCTACGATATCGTGGCAGCCCACGTACCGACCAGAATTCCTAAGTCACTCAATAGATAAATTAACACAATATAAAACATTTGTATAATCGCTAACAAATACGCTCTCATACCTATATTACACTCAAACTCATTCTAGGGTATTACTAATCCTATCTATAATATGTACCCAACCAAAGCCTAGGAGTTCACTAAACTAAGCTCTGATACCAGCAGTAACGACCCAAAAATCCACACAATTCAAGTTGACAATAAACCACACATGTCCAACCCAAAATGTACAAAAAGCAGATAGTTATGGGAAATAGAGAAGGAAGAAAAGAAAACTAAACAAAATAAAATCTCACAACGCAGCGAAACAATATATAATATAGATTAATACTTTACAAAAGAGAGATTGTAATATACATACATCAAATCAGAGTACACAAATAACTAATCATCAACCTAGACAGTTATAACAACATGTCCTCACAAATGTTGATAATTTTAACTACAATGCAGCGAAAAATAAACATATACATGAATACGACGTGAAGACCTCCAGCTTGTCTACAGATTCTCCAAAGCATCCAAATTTAAATATGCAAATATACTCGGTCTGACTTGAGCATTGAAAGGGTAGAATGCCCGGATCAGTCTAGTAAACCAACGTGAGAACACACATCGTGTAGCAACCCGCATCTCCGTACCTCTTGAGTCGACAATATATTACACACATCCCACTCAGATTGAATGGAATACAAATCTTTAGGGGTGAAGGAGAAGAGATTGAAGAAAATAGAAAACAACATCACTGAATCCCATAATCGCAGCGGAACAAAATATAATATATAATAACAGATTTTTATATAAAAAACTGTAACTGTAAATATATATGCAATCATTAGAGTACAACAATCAATACATCAATATGGACAGTTATTATAACTTGTCCTCACCAGTGCTGACTATACAGTCTACACACATAGCGGAATATAATCAAGTATGGGTATACGTCTCTGTCCTCTAGCTCGTCTCATGAGCGCCATAGTATCCTAACCTAAATCTGTAATACTCAGTCTGACCCTGTGCAGTTAAAGCGCTCGGTGGATTCAATGCGGTAGAGGTGCAAAAAGTCATAGCGGGGATGTAGCGAAGATATAGCGGGATATATCGGATTACTCTAAAATAGCATATAAATCCCATACTTGTTGTTTTTACAAATATATAGATAGTAATTATGTGAAAAATTAACATTCAATTGAATTATAATTAATACAAAAATAATTTTAAATAAAAATATGTGCAAATGTATTGTAAATGAATGTAAAACTGATATATAACTTAATTTAATTTGTAGAATATTAGAGTATTATCATTTCTAAACATATATCAAAAATTCAATGAAATTAATTAATTTCATAATTTTTATAGCGTATAAATATCATTTTTCAATCCAATTTTTTATAGAAGATATAGCGGAAATAGCGGAATATAGCGGAAATAACGGGATATAGTGGAAATAGCGGGGATTAAAGCGGAAAGGCTATATGTTGGGGATATATGGAAAAATCGTAGTGGTAGGAATCCGCTATAAGATATATCGGAGTTATAGCGGGGATATAGCGGGGCATTAACTGCACAGGTCTGACCCGATCATTATAATAAAATAACATCCGAGTCAGTCTGGAAATCCAGTTTGAAAAAAATACACTCAATTTGAATTTTTACTGTTATCAAAATTCTTTGAAAACAAAGGTATCTCGTAAGACCACGTCACACATAAACATGATGGGTTTTTACCTTACGATAACCAAAACATTTCATATCAAAATCATCTGATATTATAATAGTGTCTATAGAAAGTAAATTAGAAAATACCTGAAATGCTTGCATCTCACATTTCAACATAGTTGGGCACAATCAAAACCGTACAGTGCTTATTGGAGAATGGATTTCATACTATGACCAGGTAAGGAACTACCTTCCGATAAGTGCATCTCTAGACCAATGCACCCGGGTCTGACAAGAACATCTTGTACCCTGCCACACAGGACCGGCCTAGCACTTGACTACAAGTACCGAATATGTTATCACCTCGGGTCTCTGGTGTTCCCACCCTAATCGAGCGCTCTCTTTCCATGCCCAACCATTTCCATAATTATAATATATCCGAAGGTATCTAGAAAAGTGATAACATACCATAATGGGAGCGACCCACTTAGCCCTGCTGCATTCCATGTTTCGGTCATTTTCCCGGTTGATGAGGCTTGATGCAACGTTTACCTTTAGAATAGCATTCATACTTGGAATGCTAACACTGCCTTCCAGGAAACGATGCAATGATAGCATTCATCCATAAAAGTTGTTCTGGGTCTGAACAAACTGAACCTCCTTCAATATCACCATCTCCATTAGCTTCGAGATATCACAAGTCATAACGCACAAACCGGATCGAAGTGGTTTTCGGATAATTAAATCTGATCCCGATCTCTACGAAATGATCAACGAATTTGGCCAATTTTGATAGTCGGCTATCTAACTATCAAATACATACATAAGCAGTCACTAGGCCTTATTTTATAAATCTTCAAAACATTTATTTCAAAATATCTTTACAAAGATATATATTCAAATTTCTTCCAATATTTCAATATTTGAAACAACTCAAATACCTATATCCATAACAGGATATTTTTCAAACCATCCCAACACTTAGAAATATTCAAAATTTCCTTTATAAATCATTACTTAGGAAGATATTTCTATACAAATCATCTCGTTGCTAAAATATTTCCAAAATCTTCCATTTCTATACTTAGGAAAATATTGCAAGTTTATTTTCCAAAACCATTTCTAATATCGACACTTACGAAATATTTTATAACTTATTTCACAAACCTTAGGAATTTTATTAAATTTCTTTTTACAATTTCCGAAATCCGATTATACTTATTTATAATCCCATCTAACAATATATAGCTTCTTTTATGAATTCAGATTCATTTTCAAAGTTCTCGTCTCTAAAACATTTTGGAAATTTCTCAAGTTTCCAAAATTCCGTTATAACATTCCTCCTACAGAACCATCTTCATTTACTAACTTGATTTAAAAATCTCGAGGGTATTTATAAATCACTTCAATCACTTACCTTTAAACCATATATATATATATATATAATAAATATTTTTTAAAATAATAATTAAATTTCAAAACATGATTAAGTAGCTATTAAAATGTCAAAGCACTTTTAAATAAACATCGATAACTCATTACCAACTCATTTTTAAATAAAACTAATCAATTTACAAGGCTGACTGTAGAAATTAGAATTTTATTTCAATAAACATTAAATATTTGAGTAACTAGCCTTTCAAAATATTTAAATCTAAATAATAGTTTTTATACTACATAGTTTAATGAATAAAAATCCCATTTAAAACAATTTTAAATTTTCCAACAAATTCTATTTTAAAAATCCGATATTGCCAATTTCAATTTATAAATCCCTCTCGATTCATATCACATCTACTACATCTCAGTTTCATAATCATTTCACATTCAAAAATAGATTCCACTATTTCTTTTCCAAACGATTTTTCACTTCTCGTTACATATTTGCACTTGTGAATTTATATTTTCAATTTATCAATGAAAATCGTTTTACGTTATTTATAAACCCAATTTATAATTGGTAATTCCTTCGGATTTCACTTGTTTATAACATTCTCATATATAACTTCATTTTTAAATCTACTACCTTATAAATCCCATTTATTTTCCAAATCTATTATAAATATTGATTTTAACTTCTTATCTCGATTCTTTTAAAAAAAATACCATTTTAAAATTCATTCTAAACAATCCCCTACAAAATTATTTTAACATCTCTATTTAAATATTTTTACGAATAGTTAAGTATTACCAGAAATTAATTATTGTTTTATCCAAATCAATTTCTTTAAAATAATCCAAATTTCGATATAAATATTTTTATATTCAAAATCTCCTTTTAATTCCTTCAAATTCAAAAATAATATTTATGGTATTGAAAATACCAAAATTAAGCCCAGTGCTACTATAGCATTCAACATTCAAATCACACAACAATCTATTTTAGATTATTCAATTCCAACATATAACACTACATATAAAAAACAATAAATCTATTTGAGGAATCCAATTGTATCCCTCCAACCTGTTTCCTTGCATCCACAGATGTTAGATAACAAAAAAATACCAATCCCACTTCGAGGAGGATATCGCGGTAATATAGGGTCATCCGCAATTATGCGGGGCGCATAGGGTCTCATCCGCTCCAACGGCGGAAAATATATCCAACTACCAATATACATGTTAGCACCAAAATTGGTCACTAACACCCAAAGAGAGATTTGTGTAGAGAGATTAATGAAGACAGAAAATTGAAATAGAGGAATGTATGCAAAATTAACTGCAGAAACTAGAACACCAGATTTATAGTGGTTCGGCGTAACTGCCTACGTCCACTTTGAGTTTAATCTTTATTGCTTTTTCAAATAATTGAATACAGATACAATCCGTACACCAAAAACTTGGATACGAGTTCTAACTGAAAAGAAATGAGTCTTGAAAATGGCAGAGTCTCCCCAGTGTTCTCCAAAAAAGGTCCCTTTTCACTGCGCCCCTGCTCCTCTATTTATAGACGAAGATAGGCTGGACTTCCTCCATGAGCCCATAAACAAAGTACTTCGGCCCATAGTGGGTGACTCCTGCACACCAAGCCTGGGATGCCGAACGAGGGATGCCGAGCGAGAAATGCCGGTCGAGAATTATCTGGTCGTTGAAACAGTGACTCGAAGTAACCTCAAGGTACTCGAAGCAAATGGTGGGTCGATTCGAAGTGAAACCATGCCGATCGCTTCACTTTGTTGTAGTCCCGATAGCCTAACAATTTCTCTGGAGTGCATCGAGCGATGTGCGCCGAACGAGACGTGCTGAACGTCACCTTTTCGGGCGATGCTTACTGAGTGAGGTATGTCGAGCGACACATCCTCACTCCAGGTTGAATGTTGATCTTTCCTTTTAAGCTGAACAGCATCCAAGCTAAAGCAAAATGTCAAGGCCGAACCACTCGTCCATGCCGAACGGCATTCAGGCCGAGCCACACGTCTATGCCGAACGACATCCAGGCCGAACCACATGTCTATGGACACACGTCTATGCCGAACGGCATCCAGGCCGAACCACATGTCTATGGACACACGTCTATGCCGAACGGCATCCAGGCTGAACCACTCATCTATGCCAAAAGATGCACTTTCTTGACGAACCTCTCGTAACCGGGCCAAACACTTGGGTAACACTTGCCTCCCAAAGTGTGCTGTGTGAGGCAACACGACATGCTTTAAACCAATATCTAATTCCTACTATCAGAAGTTTAATGTGCTCAATGAAGGCCAAAGCACGGCAGTTCAGAGTCTATTATCTCCCCCCCTTTCCTTTATACATAAATAAGGGGCCATTCGGCACATGGATACCGAACCACTCGTTCAGTAAGTCTTCCGCCGCTCGGCACAACTGCTCACCGAACCACTGAGATATCTTGACCGGACCACTGGTTGATGCCTGTTCACCTCCCCTTCTTTATATATAAAAGCCAACACCTCACTCCTTCACTTCTTTACTTTCACTTCGACTCTACAAGAACTCGTAGCTTACCTTCCCTCAGACTTCGGCTATCTCTTCAACCTCCTTCCCTTACCCTGAATCGTGTAAGTTTTCTCTATAGCCCTGTCCCATATCGAGTCCAAACGACTTCAATCTTAAACCTGACAATTCCCTAAGCTTCGATCATCCTCTTAGGTAAGAATTTATCATTCAAACGATGTTTCCAAATTAGGAAGTTTAGCACGAAATCGAATTTGCAAAATTTCTTCAGATTATGCACGGTAGAAGTCGTGTAGATGAGGAAGACGACTCGAAGTTTGAACATGTCTTAGAGCTGGAACTTGGTACAATTTTTATCTGTTTTCAAGGTCGGTGAAATGGATAGGAGAAGGGAAAAGGTCACCGGTGGTTGCTAGGTCGTAGGCTCCTGCTGGGTCACCGAGCGTGGGAGTTAGGTAGTTGAAGTGGAACTAAATCGTTGGTTGAGGTCGTTCGGTAAAAAGGAGTGAGGGATAAGAGAGTGTGAACGGGTCGGCATTTGCTTTTTGGGTGGAAGCCGGCCAACTATGAAGTAGGTGGCTCGGTAGTCTTCATGTGAGAGTAGTGTTAGGGAGGTAGGAAGTGGGTAAGCTGGTCATCATGGCTGGTTTCGGGAGTTAGGGTTAGCGGCTCGGCCTCATTCGTTGTCGAGAGTGCATTGGTAAGGAGGATGAGTGGGTCGGCGTCTTTAGTCTAGAAGGTCGTTCGGTCGTATGTTTAGGAAGTCGCTTGGCATCGAGCCTATAAGTAGGCAATGACAGTTAACATCATTCTGACTTGACCACAACACATGTTAAATTCACTTACCTCCCATGCCTAATCATAGGACAACAAACAAGGACAAGAAACTTAAACAATTAAGCACATCAAACTGATTTGGACTGATAACTTCACGATTGAGACCATAATAAACGTGAACTTAAAATTCTATAAAGAGGGCAACTTAAAGCTCGTCATGCTACACTTCAATTTTTAGAACCTTAATTTATTTATATTTTTTACATGAACCATCACACTAGTTCACACACCACATGAGGGAAGCACTTTTGTCGTTACGACTAATATCAATTGTCTTTCAAGTATAGTTCAAACAGGAGTTTACTCAAATTTGGCGTTCGTTAAAGATGTCTAGAAAGTCGAGCTCCGCCACAGTTTCAGATAAACCCGGGTCGAGTTCTCGACAAGAAGTAGTGGAAACTTCGAATCCATCGACGACTCCTGCATGAAATATCCCGAGTCCAATGACTACGGCTATTGACTTAGCTCCTGATGCCATAGATGCAGCCATCATCCTAGACAACTCGGTCAATTCTCATGCTTCGAGAATCAATGAAATTGCTCTTCGCCGACTATGCTCAATCCACGAAATCCCTTTTGATGACGTGCTGGTTCTATCGAGACAAGTTCGTCCCCACCTGCCCCCAACCGGGTATACGGCATGCAACAAATTCATGCGCTGGGTTGGTGGTGTGCCACCTTTCAGCTCCTTCCTTCGTGATGTGCTGTAGTATATGGAAATCACCCCAGCACAATTACATCCCAATAGTCATGCATTCCTCTATGGCACGTGTATTCTTTTCATGAGTGTTCTATTCAAACTACCCACACCCGGGGATATCCGATATATCTATCGTTTCAAGAGACGGTCTTATTCCTCGAGCCACACTCCAAGTGCCAAATCTTAACAGGGGCGTGGAGCAAATTTGCCCTATACAAGCAGGAATGGTTTTATGTGCGCTGCCCCCCTGGCTTTGCGAGGAGATGGTTGGAAGGGAGAAAGTTCCTTTTCTAGATCGATAGTTGTACATGGTAGGAAGTGCATTCTTTTTAAACCTTTTTCCGATTTTTACAGGTATTAGCCCACGTCCCGAAGGCACCGGGTACTCTGAGGCCGTCGAAGCTATTCGGGTTGTTCCCGCGGGAGACCGGGACATCAAATTCATCATTTCCAATGAATCGCTTTCAAGATTTGGATTGTTGGCGGAAGGTCGCCGAATAAGTCTTCCTCATAGTGCCACCACAACCGGACCTGCCTTGGATAAAGGCAAAAGGCAAGTTGGGCCTTCGGTGCCTTTGACTAGAGAGACTCCCGATGTATCTTAGGAAGGTGATATAAAGGAGGCTGAAGCTCCGGGTGAGAGTGTAAGTCCTGTTCCGGAACCAGCAGTTGAAGCACATGGCACCGATTAACCATCTCCACCCTCAAAAGGAAAAAAGAAACTAACCTACAAGCTAAGGAAGAAGGTAGTAGGTGGAGCTTTGAAAGTGACAATTACTCCAATGGAGAAAGAGCCGTCTCCACAACACTTAGAGGGTTCATTGAAAGGCTTGTCTGACCATACAATTCCTGATGATTTTCTCAACTACGGTTTCGACGACCCGGAAGCCATAAAACTTCATTCGCCGGCGAGAGGCAGTGAAGGCGTTCAAGCCCATCACCAAGGAGAAAAAACTCTGATAAGTAAAGCTAAAGAAACTGGTCCGTCAGGGGAAACACTAGGACACACATGAACACTCACACTTCACCTTGCACTTAAACTTCAGCCATCATGCCATTTTTGCTAACTTGTCATCAATTAACTTCTGCGCAGGTGATATGGGACGCTCACATGGACTCGACCGCCTTCGCGGCTCTTCTATTTTCCATCCTTCCGGCCGAGACTCTGGATATAGCAAACGCAGAGATAGAGATGATGACAATGATAGAGATTATCACCCTCGAGATTCATCTTCTCAAAGGAAAATTCACAGTCACTCATCGTACTCCAACGATCCTCCTCCTCCACCGGAACAAGGCAGGGAGAAATCAGGTCAAAGGGGATCACAATCGGAAACTCCTCGCGACCAATATTCGGGTTCCTCAAGTACTAGGTCATCTCGAGAGGTTCACAAGAAGTCTGTGGTTTCGACCAGACAAACTTGCTCTACTCCTGCACCTGATCCGTCGATAGCGGAGAAGCTAACCGAGCTTAAAGCCACATTCCCAAAAATATGCTTTGACGGACTGAAATTTCTTCCAGCCATCCATCCTATTCCGGGGCATGTCAAACAGAGTGCCATTGTTTGCAACAATGACGTTTACATCCAACACGACATTCGTTCACTTGGCAGAAAAATTTTCTGAAGTTTCTATGTAATGCAAACATGAAATCGATCGTCTGAAGCTTGAGGCCATCCATAACAAAGACATCATTAGAGCCCAAGATAAATAGCTTTCCACGTATAAATCTCAACTTGAGGCCGCCCAGAAGAATGCTAAAGATACTGCTGAGGCAGTAAGTTGTCTGGAGGCCACACACAAAAAGGAGATCGATGAAGCTGTCCAATGATGTGGCGCTCTAGCTTTAGAGAAAGACTCCATTCAAAAGGAGAGAGATGTGTTCGCTCAACGAGTCAAAGAGTTGGAAGAGATACTTCTCAAAGAGAAGGAAGAAAAGATTGCTGCTCAGGAGGAGTCGCAACGATACTACAACGAAATTGTTGCTATGCGACTTATAAAAACAAAGCTCGATGAAGACCTCTCCAAAGTCGAAGTGCTGAAGGATGAAGCCCGTGAGGAGGGTAAAAGAATAGCGCTCTCAGCAATCGATTCTCGCCTTGAGGCGGCTACTGAGGCTGGTAGGGAGGTAATCAAGTGTATGTTTGATCCGCTCATAGCCGAGTATAATGCTCGAGTTCTCATGCATCGCGACTTAACATTTCTTGGTGAGGGTTATCTCGAATCTCTGGCCGAAGCATGGGACACTTTAATCAAAATCAAAAAGGTTGAGTTGGAAGCGGAAGAGACTGACGAAGATGCTTTAGTGAAGGAATTTCTTCGGGGGAATGAGCCTTCGGACTTGTCTGCGGCGAAGGCTCTTTACAGCAGAGACTCCCCTTTATCAAAAGGAAAAGATGCCATTGCCGGTCCATCCGGAATCGAGTCTCCAATTCCTCCCCCTGCTCAATTGTCATGTCGCCCATCACTTGACCCCTTCGAGTAACATATTAGCTATGACCCGAAAGACCCTGGACTTAATATTTACGTCCTATCTCCTATTCCAAAAGGGGAAACTCTCCGAACAGTTGAGAGTCAACCAAAGACTGGTACATAACTTTTCCTCCAAAGTTCAAAGGGTTCTCGTTTTCAATGAGTGATAAATGTATTCTAACATTTGTTTCTTATGATTTCGTGTAGGCCATCCTAATCCCGAACCTACTCCAAGGAACGATGTCGCCACGGAGAGAGAGGAGAAAATGGGAGAGGCTATTCAGACCGAAGAGACTCCTGGACTTGGTGCTCAAATGATCGAGGTGCTCGATGAAGACAAGTCTGAAAACCCTTCTCCTTTAGAAGAACATTATGAAGTTGAAATTACAGGCACCTCCAAACATACTTCAAAGCTGAGCATGGAGGAACAGATCATCGAAGAGAGGAAAATGAAAACCAAGATTAAGGCTAAGTCTCAAGTAGTAGAACTCGATGACCCACTGAACAGGCCTTTAAAAGTTATTCTTCCAGGTGGGACCAGGTCGTTAGAAGTTCCTCCTCCTTCCTCTGACACCCCTTCTCTAGTGAGCCAAATGTCCAAGAAAAAACGCGTGGGGGAGGAGTCTTCAAAGAAACTGAAGAAGGAGAAGAAGTCGAAGAAGTAGCTATCATGCTTCGTTTAACGTGAATAAGCCCGGATCATGTAATTATTTCTATTTATTTTCATAGTCGATGTTAATGGACTTTTAGTTTCGAGTTTAGGAGGAATTGTAGTGGAATTCTGTTTTGGGATTAGTGAATAAAATTTTTGTTCTTTTGATGATGTTCGATGATTAGCTTCACCATCCGTCTTGTGTTTGAAATCCAAAGTTATGTGGGTCAGGCAAGTACTTGCTCACTTCCACGTGACTCGGAGTATTCTGAATTGCTTCAATTATAGTCCGCGCTCTAGGGACTTAGAGATTTTTAAATCGTTTATACTCTAGTCCGCACTCTGGGGACTCAGAGTACTCTAGTCCTCACTCTAGGGACTTAGAGATTTTTTCAAGTCGTTTATACTCTAGTTCACACTCTGGGGACTCAGAGTACTCTAGTCCGCACTCTGGGGACTTAAAGATTTTTTCAAGTCATTTATACTCTAGTCCGCACTCTGGGGACTCAGAGTACTTTAGTCCGCACTCTGGGGACTTAGAGATTTTTTTATCGTTTATACTAGTCTGCACTCTGGGGACTTAGAGTACTCTAGTCCGCACTCTGGGGACTTAGAGATTTTTTCATTGTTTATACTCTAGTCCACACTCTGGGGATCACAGTACTCTAGTCCACACTCTGGGGACTTAGAGATTTTTTTCATCTCGTTTATACTCTAGTCCACACTCTGGGGACTCAAAGTACTCTAGTCCGCACTCTGGGGACTTAGAAATTTTTTCAATTTGAGTGTGTGTTCATACGCCAAACAGAATAATGTAATTTAATTTTTGTTACAGAATTGTATCATATGGAAACATCAATAGTTTATGGAAAAGACGACTTCAAGTCTTTATTGATCATAACAAATGGAAACAAACCGAATTGTCTTATTACATGCCAAAAACTAAAAACAGCGAAATGAACGTACACCGGAAATAAATGCAACTAAAAAGCAAAAAGAAATATACTAGGTATAATAACGACGCAAATGCTCGCTATTCCATGCGCGAGAAAGTGTCACGCCATCTACGGTCGATAGCTTGAAAGTTCCTTCTCCAAGCCTCCATTCGATGACATACGGGAATTCCCATGTGGGATTCAGATGTGATGGGATCGGAAAGACTCGCTTCAAAACGAAGTCACCCACGTTGAAAATTCTCGGTCGAACCTTTTTATTATAATATCGAGCAACTCGGTGCCTATGTGCAGCCGCTCTTAAATCAGCTTCTTCACATTTTTCAACAAAGTCCAGCGATTCCAATAGGATATTTTGATTCGTCTTGGGGTCGTAATAAGCTACCCGATGAGAAGGAACTTCAAGTTCCACGGGTATTACAACTTCAGTCCCGTATGCCAAGGTGAATGGAGTATGGCCAATCGCGGACTTGTGGGTGGTTCTGTAAGCCCAGAGGGCTATCGAAAGCTCATCCACCCACTTGCCTCTAGCCTTCTCCAAACGCTTTTTTAATATTGACTTGATTATTTTATTTACGGCTTCTACTTGACCATTCGCTTTAGGGTGAGCGACCGCCGAAAACCTTCTCTCAATGTGATATTTTTGGCAAAATTCTTTGAACTCCCTACTTTCAAATTGAGTTCCGTTGTCTGTGATGATAGTTCGTGGGAGGCCAAAACGGCATACGATGTTTCGTACAACGAAATTAATTACTTTTTTGGTGGTGATCGTGGCTAGAGGCTCTGCTTCTGCCCACTTGGTAAAGTAATCAAATGCAACAATTGCATATTTTGCACCACCTCTGGAAATTGGTAAGGAACCGATTATATCGATCCCCCAAATCGCAAATGGCCAGGGACTAACCATTTGTGTGAGTTCCGCTGGCGGAACTCTCGGGATTTTCGCAAACTTTTGACATTTGTCACATTTTCTTACGTAGTCTACAGCATCCCGATTTACAGTGGGCCAATAGCATCCATAGCGGAGGATATTTTTTGCCAGTGTCTGCCCCCCAGTATAGTCGCTACATTCGCCCTCATGAACTTCTTTCAAGACCCGTTTTATCTCGTCGTGGGCGATGCAATGAAGTAATGGAACCGAGAACCCCTTTCGATAGATTATCTTGTCTTGCATCACATATCTTGAGGCTTTGCGAATGACTTGTCGTCTTTCGTTCTTCTTTTCAGGCAAAGCTCCGTGTAACAGGTACTGCTTGAATGGGGTTATCCATGACTCCTTTTCAATTTTTGCTTCTAGCAGAAAGTCTATTTCCATCTCGTTTATACTCGGAAATTGCAAAACTTCAACAGGAACCAAGCCCATCTATTGTGCATTGCCAATACTTGCGAATTTTGCTAATGAATCGGCTTCCCTATTTTTTTCACGCGGGACATGCAAAATATCATAATATTCAAGGTCTCCCAAAAGTTCTTGAACCCGAGCGAGGTATGGAGCAAGCCTTTGCCCCTTTTCTTGATAATCTCCATGCACTTGGTACACCACCAATTGAGAGTCACAAAAGATTTCAATCGTTTTTATTCCGAGCTCCCTGACAAGTTTTAATCCAGCGAGCAATGCTTCATACTCTGCTTCGTTATTCGTAGCTGGGAAATCAAGCTTCAAAGCATAACAAATCGATCGGTTTTTGGGAGTCACAAGAATAACACCGGCTCCGGAACAACGGTCATTTGACTCCCCATCGGTGTATAACTTCCATCGAATGGGGAGAATAATGTCTTCATTGCTTTGCTCGACAGGTATTGTGAATTCTCCAATAAAGTCCGCTGACGCCTGTCCTTGAATAGCCCTCCGCGGTAGGTAGGTGATATCGAATTGACTTAACTCAATGTTCCAGTTTAGCAACCTTCCAGAGGTTTCTGGTCGCTGGACCACCTATCGTAGAGGTTGATCGGCGTAAACACTGATCGGTTGTGCCTGGAAGTATGGACGAAGCTTGCGTGATGCAATCACCAAGCAGTAGGCCAGCTTTTCGACTTTAGGATAATTTCTTTCTGCCCCGGTTCAACGTTTACTGATATAGTACACCGTCTTCTGAACTCGGTCCTCCTCGCGAACCAAAGCCGTACTGATGGCATGTTGAGATACGGCCAAGTATTCATACAACACTTCGTGATCTATAGGCTTCGACAGCACCGGGGGACTTTCCAAATGTCTTACCAGAGCTCGGAATGCATCCTCGCAGTTGGGCATCCATTCAAAATTTCTCTTCCCTTTCTTTATTACATCGAAGAAAGGAATGCACTTGTCGGTCGTCGACTCAATGCGGCCACTTTTCCGTTCAGGCTTTGTACTTACTTTTCAGTTCTGGGCACTTGAATGTCTCGAATAGCTTGAATCTTTTCTGGGTTAGCATCAATTCCTCGTGCATTGACAATTAAACCCAAAAACTTTCCCGATGCGACACCAAAGGAACACTTCAGTGGGTTAATTTTCATCCCATAATACCTGAGTATGTCGAACATTTCCGCCAAGTCTTGAATGTGGTCGTTTGACTGTCGTGATTTCACAAGCATGTCATCCACATAGACTTCCATTGTTCTACCGATTTGGTCTTTAAACATCTGATTCACCAAGCACTGATAAGTCGCTCCTGCGTTCTTCAGCCTAAAAGGCATAACCACATAACGATACAGTCCGACATCCATGACAAAGCTAGTGTGCTCCTGATCTGGAATGTGCATTGGGATTTATTGTATCCCGAGTACACGTCCATAAACAACAATAACTCATGCCCGGCGGTTGAGTCGACCAGCTGGTCAATTCTGGGTAAAGGGAAACTATCCTTAGGGCAAGCTTTGTTCTAGTCCGAGTAATCGACACAGGTCTTCCATTTCCTATTCGCTTTTCTCACTAGCACGGGGTTAGATACCTATTCAGGGTAGAGGGCGTCGCGGACGAACCCATTGACTTTGAGTTTCCACCTTCTCTCTGATAGCGGCGGACCTTTCCAGGTCCATCCCTCTCCTTTTTTGCTTTATTGGCACGTATTTTGGGTCTATGTTCAACATATGACTCGCAATGGCGGAAGAAATCCCGCACATATCAGAATGTATCCAAGCGAAAACATCCAGATTTGCTCGGAGGAAATCAGTAAGATCCTCGATCATCGAGGGGTCAAGTTGTGATCCAATCTTAAGTACTTGCGATGGATCATCATGGCTGACTGGAATGTCCATTGTCAGTTCAACCGGTGCTGCTTTTGCCTCTTTGGGTTCCTCATCGTCATCTCTCAGATCAATGTCTCTATAGATCCGATCATGTTGCCCGAGCCAAGGCTCGGGCATTGCTTGTCAATCTTTAGTGGCTCGGATGCTGACGGAGTTGTCCACAACCTTTCCTTTCTCTCTTCGCTGGGCCTCTCTCAGCTCAGCCACAACATGCACGACCAGTCGCCTGATCGCCATGCACAACACCAACTCCTTTATCGGTCGGAAACTTCAAGGTTAAGCACCATGGGGCCAAAGCTGCCCTAAACTCTACCAAGGCCGGTCGACCCAGAAACACATTATATGGAGAATCGACATCCAAAACAACGAACGGCAAGATCCGCACTCTCCTATGTTCACCTTCTCCAAGTTTAACTGGCAATTTAACAAAGCCCACCGCATCGGTAGCCGCACCATTAAAGCCATGAATACGGGCTTTAGATGGTTTTAGGTCCTTTGTCTCCATCTTCATCTGATCATATGCCTTTTTGAAGATGATATTAACGGAACTTCCACAGTCAATCTGTATTCTTCTCACAAACGCTGGCCCGATAGTGGCCGAGATGACCATCGGGTCAATGGTAGGTGCCTCCACCTGATCGGCATCTCTAGTTCTAAACACTATATCATCCGTCATCATTCGCTGTTGTTTAGCCGGGGTACTATCTTCCGTGTTTGAACAACATTCGAAATCTGCATGCTTTAGGGAACTAGCATAACGTTCCATCTCTTGCCAACTCTTGTTTGTCGGGTGAGGCTCTCCGACTATCGTGTTTATGATTAGTCTCCCTACGGTCCGAGCTGGTTCCTCAGGATGGCGTGGAGCTTGCCTGCGACCGGGGTCTGATGCTCCTTGTCCACCCTTCGACGGATTCTTGACAAATTCCTGCAACTTCTTTTGTCGAATCAGCTTTTCTATAGCGTCGTGGAGGTGCCTGCACTCCTCGGTATTGTGCCCATAAGTTTCATGGAAGCGGCAATACTTACCAGTCCGCTTTTGCTCCTCGGTGGACTCTTTTGGTCGTGGCTTTCGATAATGGAAAGTATTACAAGTCGACAGGTAAATATTCTCCAGAGATGCGTTCAGAGGAGTGTATTCGTTGTAAGTTGGGATCCTTGGTTTCCACTTTCCAGCCTCCCTTTTCTTTCCAGGATTTCCCCCACCAGATCCTTTAGATTGTTCAGGCTTGTTTTGGACATTGACTTGTACTTTTCCAGAGTTGTCACCGGATTGTTTTACAGCAATGTTGCTCTGCACTGTCTCCTTTCCAGGTACGGGTGCATTATCTTGCCTTATCCACCTAGCTTCCTCCTTTTTTATAAATTGGTGTGCCTTTGAATAAAAACGTTCCAGCGTAGTCGGAGGCTTTCCCGCCAACCAATCTCCAAACTCTGAATCCAGATTTACTCCTCGCATCACGGCCATTAAAATAGCATGGTCGTTGGGGTTGATAACTTCAGTTGCGGCAACGTGGAATCTTTGTAAATACTCTTTTAACGACTCCCCTGGAGCCTGAATCACACTGGACAAGGACATCACGTCCTTGGGATGGGTGGCATGAATCCTGAACTGTTCCACAAATTTTGTCGCTAACTCATCAAAGTTGGAGATAGTCCACGGAGGAAGTCGGGTGAACCACATGGTAGCAATTCCAGATAAAGTTATTGGGATGCATCTACACTTAGTTGCATCGTTTGCTCTAGCTGAGTCCATCATCCATTCATATCTCATCACATGCTGTCGGGGATCAGTCTTTCCTTCATAGGCCGGAATAGCCGGCATGTTAAACTTCCTGGGGTACTCGGCCTGTAAGATAGCATCTGTGAACGGAGTATGACTCCTGGATATCCCCCAATCATCATTTGATAAGCCTTGATTCTCTCTCATCAGCTGTCATACAATAGATGATAGGTCTGGGGTTTGTATGGAAGATGGCAGGTTGGTTTCTGTCCTGTGAGACCGTTCTGGTCGGTGTCTCCTCTGTTGGCAATCTACCAAGTGTGTATCTTGGGGACCAGCATCATTAGGACCTTGGTGTGCCGGCTGTCCAGTTTCCACTCATACTCCAGATCCTGAGTTTCCCGTCCAGCTTGAGTATGATCTCCTTGGTGTAAGTGAGGGGCCATTGCTCTAGGTAGGGAACCTGGACCATCCCTGGTTGATCGATCAGCAGCACCTGCTTGCGTTGTTTCTATTCTACGACGTCTACGCCTGGGAGGTTCATCTGAAGAAGAAGAGCTGTCGGATGAGGAGTAAGTAGCGGGGCTTCTTCCAGCATTTTGATGTTGTTGTTGAGTAAGCTGAGTCATAAGATTGGCGTTAGCTTGGATCTGTTCGCTAAGTTGTATCCTGCTTTCCATGAGTTCTCTCATCAGCTCGTTGAACTCTGTCCTAGCGACAGCTTCAATTTGGTTTTGGGCGGTGACAGTCCCTGCGCCCAGATTAACCAGTTGGTTGTTGGGTCCTACTTGTTGGACACTAGCTGTCTCGTTAACATCTGCGTTGTGGGAGGTTGATCTAGTACGTGGTCTTCCCATTGTAGAGTTATTAGTAGAAACTCTGAGTAGAATCAACGGACTTCCTGTGAATGACTTGGATCTCGTTCGGGGGATTTCTTCAATCCAGTAGCTACAAAGTAGATCCTAATAACCTGAGAATGAGTTCTCAGTGAAAGCACCAAAATGTTAGCACCAAAATTGGTCACTAACACCCAAAGAGAGATTTGTGTAGAGAGATTAATGAAGGTAGAAAAATTGAAATATAGGAATGTATGCAATATTAACTGCAGAAACTAGAACACCAGATTTATAGTGGTTCGGCGTAACTGCCTACGTCCACTTTGAGTTTAATCTTTATTGCTTTTTCAAATAATTGAATATAGATGCAATTCGTATACCAACAACTTGGATACGAGTTCTAACTGAAAAGAAATGAGTCTTGAAAATGGAAGAGTCTCCTCAGTGTTCTCCAAAAAAGGTCCCTTTTCACTGTGCCTCTGCTCCTCTATTTATAGACGAAGATAGGCTGGACTTCCTCCATGAGCCCATAAACAAAGTACTTTGGCCCATAGTGGGTGACTCCTGCACACCGAGCCTGGGATGCCGAACGAGGAATGCCAAGCGAGAAATGCCGGTCGAGAATTATCTGGTCGTTCAAACGGTGACTCGAAGTAAAACCTCAAGGTACTCGAAGCAAATGGTGGGTCGATTCAAAGTGAAACCATGCCGATCGCTTCACTATGTTGTAGTCCCGATAACCTAACAATTTCTCTGGAGTGCACCGAGCGATGTGCGATGAAAGAGACGTGCTGAACGTAACCTTGCCGGGCGATGCTTACTGAGTGAGGTATGCCGAGCGACTACATCCTCACTCCAGGTTGAATGTTGATCGTCCCTTTTAAGCTGAACGACATCCAAGCTAAAGCAAAATGTCAAGGCTGAACCACTCATCCATGCCGAACGGCATTCAAACCGAGCCACACGTCTATGCCGAACGGCATCCAGGCCGAACCACACGTCTATGGACACACGTCTATGCCGAACGGCATCCAGGCCGAACCACTCGTCCATGCCGAACGGCATTCAGGCCGAGCCACACGTCTATGCCGAATGACATCCAGGCCGAACCACACGTCTATGGACACACGTCTATGCCGAACGGCATCCAGGCCGAACCACACGTCTATGCCAAACGACATCCAGGCCGAACCACTCGTCTATGCCGAAAGAAGCACTTTCTTGATGAACCTCTCGTAACCGAACCAAACACTTGGGTAACACTTGCCCCACAAAATGTGTTGTGTGAGGCAACACGACACGCTTTAAACCAATATCTATCAGAAGTTGAATGTGCTCAATGAAGGTCAAAGCACGGTAGTTCAGAGTCTATTCTCTCCCCTCCTTTCCTTTATACATAAATAAGGGGCCGTCCGGCACATGGATACAGAACCACTCGTTCGGCATGTCTTCCGCCACTCGGCACAACTGCTTACCGAACCACTGAGATATCTTGACCGGACCACTGGTTGATGCCTGTTCACCTCCCCTTCTTCGTATATAAAAGCCAACACCTCACTCCTTCACTTCTTTACTTTCACTTCGACTCTACAAGAACTCGTAGCTTACCTTTCCTCAGACTTCGGCTATCTCTTCAACCTCCTTCCCTTACCCTGAATCGTGTAAGTTTTCTCTATAGCCCCATCCCATGTCGAGTCCAAACGACTTCAATCTTAAACCTGACAATTCCCTAAGCTTCAATCATCCTCTTAGGTAAGAATTTATCATTCAAACGATGTTTCCAAATTAGGAAGTTTAGCACGAAATTCGAATTTGCGAAATTTCTTCAGATTATGCACGGTAGAAGTCGTGTAGATGAGGAAGACGACTCGAAGTTTGAACATGTCTTAGGGCTGGAACTTGGTACAATTTTTAACTGTTTTCAAGGTTGGTGAAATGGATAGGAGAAGGGAAAAGGACACCGGTGGTTGCTAGGTCGTAGGCTCCTGCAGGGTCACCGAGCATGGGAGTTAGGTAGTTAAAGTGGAACTAAATTGTTGGTTGAGGTCGTTCGGTAACCAAGGAGCGAGGGATAAGTGAGTGTGAACGGGTCGGCATTTGCTTTTTGGGTGGAAACCGGCCAACTATGAAGTAGGTGGCTCGGTAGTCTTCATGTGAGAGTAGTGTTAGGGAGGTAGGAAGTGGGTAAGCTGGTCATCATGGCTACTTTTGGGAGTTAGGGTTAGTGGCTCGGCCTCATTCGTTGTCGAGAGTGCATTGGTGAGGAGGATGAGTGGGTTGGCGTCTTTAGTCTAGAAGGTCGTTCGGTCGTACGTGTAGGAAGTCGCTCGGCATCGAGCCTTTAAGTAGGCAATGACAATTAACATCATTCTGACTTGACCACAACACATGTTAAATTCACTTACCTCCCATGCCTAATCATAGGACAACAAACAAGGACAAGAAACTTAAACAATTAAGCACATCGAACTGATTTGGATTGATAACTTCACGATTGAGACCATAATAAACGTGAACTTAAAATTCTTTGAAGAGGGCAACTTAAAGCTCGTCGTGCTACACTTCAATTTTCAGAACCTTAATTTATTTATATTTTTTACATGAACCATCACACTAGTTCACACACCACACGGGGGAAGCAATTTTGTCGTTACGACTAATATCAATTGTCTTTCAAGTATAGTTCAAATAGGAGTTTACTCAAATTTGTCGTTCGTTAAAGATGTCTAGAAAGTCAAGCTCCGCCATAGTTTCAGATAAACCCGTGCCGAGTTCTCGACAGGAAGTAGTAGAAACTTCGAATCCATCGATAACTCCTGCACAAAATATCCCGAGTCCAACGACTGCGGCTATTGACTTAGCTCCTGATGCCATAGATGCAGCCATCATCCTTGACAACCCGGTCAATTCTCAAGCTTCGAGAATCAACGAAAACGCTCTTCCCGACTATGCTCAATCCACGGAATCCCTTTTGATGACGTGCTGGTTCCATCGAGACAAGATCGTCCCCACCCGCCCCCAGCCGGGTATACGGCTTGCAACAAATTCATGTGCTGGGTTGGTAGTGTGCCACCTTTCAGCTCCTTCCTTCGTGATGTGCTGTAGTATATGGAAATCGCCCCAGCACAATTACATCCCAATAGTCATGCGTTCCTCTACGGCACGTGTATTCTTTTCATGAGTGTTCTATTCAGACTACCCACACCCAGGGATATACGATATATCTGTCATTTCAAGAGACGGTCCGATAGCCCATCCTTCTTATTCCTTGAGCCACACTCCAAGTGCCAAATCTTAACAGGGGCGTGGAGCAAATTTGCCCTATACAAGCAGGAATGGTTTTATGTGCGCTGCCCCCCTGGCTTTGCGAGGAGATGGTTGGAAGGGAGTAAGTTCCTTTTCTAGATTAATATTTGGACATGGTAGGAAGTGCATTCTTTTTAAACCTTTTTTCGATTTTTACAGGTATAAGCCCACGTCCCGAAGGCTCCGGGTACTCTGAGGCCGTTAAAGCTATTCGGGCTGTTCCCGCGGGAGACCGGGACATCAATTCATCATTTCCAATGAATCACTTTCAAGATTTGGATTGTTGGCGGAAGGTCGCCGAATAAGTCTTCCTCATAGTGCCACCACAACCGGACCTGCCTTGGATAAAGGCAAAAGGCAAGCTGGGCCTTCGGTGCCTTTGACAAAAGAGACTCCCGATGTATCTGAGGAAGGTGAAATAAAGGAGGTTGAAGCTCCGAGAGAGAGTGTAAGTCCTGCTCTGGAACCAGCAGTTGAAGCACATGGCACTGATGAACCACCTCCCCCCTCAAAAGGAAAAAAAGAAACTAACTTACAAGCTGAGGAAGAAGGTAGTGGGTGGAGCTTCGAAAGTGACAATTACTCCAATGGAGAAAGAGCCGTCTCCACAACACTTAGAGGGTTCATTGAAAGGCTTATCTGACCTTACAATTCCTGATGATTTGCTCAACTACGGTTTCGACGACCCGGAAGCCATAAAACTTCATTCGCCGGCGAGAGGCAGTGAAGGCGTTCAAGCCCATCACCAAGGAGAAAAAACTCCGATAAGTAAAGCTAAAGAAACTGGTCCGTCGGGGGGAAACACTAGGACACACACGAACACTCACACTTCACCTTGCACTTAAACTTCAGCCATCATGCCATTTTTGCTAACTTTTCATCACTTAACTTCTGCGCAGGTGATATGGGACACTCACATGGATTCATCTTCTCAAAGGAAAATTCATAGTCACTCATCGTACTCCAACGATCCTCCTCCTCCACCGGAACAAGGCAGGGAGAAATTAGGTCAAAGGGGATCACAATTGGAAACTCCTCGCGACCAATATTCGGGTTCCTCAAGTACTAGCAATCTCGGGAGGTTCACAAGAAGTCCGTGGTTTCGACCAGACAAACTTCCTCTACTCCTACACCTGATCCGTCGATAGTGGAGAAGCTAACCGAGCTTAAAGCCACATTCCCAAAAATATGCTTTGACGGACTGAAATTTCTTTAAGCCATCCATCATATTCTGGGGCATGTCAAACAGATTGCCATTACTTGCAACAATGACGTTTACGTCTAACACGACGTATTCGTTCACTTGGTAGAAAAAGTTTCTGAAGTTTCTATGGAACACAAACATGAAATCGATCGTCTGAAGCTTGAGGCCATCCATGACAAAGACATCATTAGAGCCCAAGATAAAGAGCTTTCCACGTATAAATCTTAACTTGAGGCCGCCTAGAAGAACGCTAAAGATACTGCTGAGGCAGTAAGTTGTCTAGAGGCCATACACAAAAAGGAGATCGATGAAGTTGTCCAACGCTGTGGCGCTCTAGCTTTAGAGAAAGACTCCGTTCAAAAGGAGAGAGATGCGTTTGCTCAACGAGTCAAAGAGTTGGAAGAGATACTTCTTAAAGAGAAGGAAGAAAAGATTGCTGCTCAGGAGGAGTCGCAACGATACTGCAACAAAATTGTTGCTATGCGACTTCTGAAAACAAAGCTCGATGAAGACCTCTCCAAAGTCGAAGCGCTGAAGGATGAAGCCCATGAGGAGGGTAAAAGAATAGCGCTCTCAGTAATCGATTCTCGCCTTGAGGCGGCTACTGAGGCTGGTAGGGAGGAAATCAAGTGTTTGTTTGATCCGCTCATAGCCGAGTATAATGCTCGAGTTCTCATGCATCGCGACTTAACATTTCTTGGCGAGGGTTATCTCGAATCTCTGGCCGAAGCATGGGACACTTTAATCAAAATCAAAAAGGTTGAGTTGGGTGCAGAAGAGGTTGACGAAGATGCTTTAGTGAAGGAATTTCTTCGAGGGAATGAGCCTTCGGACTTGTCTGCGGCGAAGGCTCTTTACAGCAGAGACTCCTCCTTATCAAAAGGAAAAGGTGCCATTGCCGGTCCATCCGAAACCGAGTCTTCGGTTCCTCCCCCTGCTCAGCTGTCATGTCGCCCATCACTTGACCCCTTCGAGCAACATATTGGCTATGACCCGGAAGACCCTGGACTTAATATTCACGTTCTATCTCCTATTCCAGAAGGCGAAACTCCCCGAACAGTTGAGAGTCAACCAGAGACTGGTACATAACTTTTCCTCCAAAGTTCAAAGGGTTCTCGTTTTCAGCGAGTGATAAATGTATTCTAACATTTGTTTCTTCTGATTTCGTGTAGGCCATCCTGATCACGAACCTACTCCAAGGAGCGATGTCGCCACGGAGGGAGAGAAGAAAATGGGAGAGGCTATTCAGACCAAATAGACTCCTGGACTTGGCGCTCAAATGATCGAGGCGCTCGATGAAGACAAGTCTGAAAACCCTTCTCGATTAGAAGAACATTATGAAGTTGAAATTACAGGTGCCTCCAAACATATTTCAAAGCTGAGCATGGAGGAACAGATCATCGAAGAGGGGAAAAAGAAAACCAAGATTAAGGTTAAGTCTCAAGTCGTAGAACTCGATGACCCACTGAACAGGCCTTTAAAAGTTATTCTTCCAGGTGGGACCAGGTCGTTAGAAGTTCCTCCTCCTTCCTCTGACACCCCTTCTCTAGTGAGCAAAATGTTTAAGAAAAAACACGTGGGGGAGGAGTCTTAAGAGAAACTGAAGAAGGATAAGAAGTCGAAGAAGTAGCTATCATGCTTCGTTTAACGTGAATAAGCCCGAATCATGTAATTATTTCTATCTATTTTCGTAGTCGATGTTAATAGACTTTTAGTTTCGAGTTTAGGTGGAATTGTAGTGGAATTCTATTTTGGGATTAGTGAATAAAATTTTTGTTCTTTTGATGATGTTCGATGATTAGCTTCACCACCCGTCTTGTGTTTGAAATCCAAAGTTATGTGGGTCAGGTAAGTACTTGCTGACTTCCACGTGACTCGGAGTTTTCTGAATTGCTTCAATTTTAGTCCACGCTCTAGGGACTTAGAGATTTTCAAATCGTTTATACTCTAGTCCGCACTCTGGGGACTCAGAGTACTCTAGTCCGCACTCTGGGGACTTAGAGATTTTTTCAAGTCGTTTATACTCTAGTCCGCACTCCGGGGACACAGAGTACTCTAGTCCACACTCTGGGGACGCAGAGTACTCTAGTCCGCACTCTGGGGACTTAGAGATTTTTTCAAGTCGTTTATACTCTAGTCCGCACTCTTGGGATCCAGAGTACTCTAGTCCGCACTCTACGGACTTAGAGATTTTTTCAAGTCGTTTATACTCTAGTCCGCACTCTTGGGGCCCAGAGTACTCTAGTCCGCACTTTGGGGACTTAGAGGTTTTTTCAAGTCGTTTATACTCTAGTCCGCACTCTGGGGACTCAGAGTACTCTAGTCCGCACTCTGGGGACTTAGAGATTTTTTTATCGTTTATACTCTAGTCCGCACTCTGGGGACTTAGAGTACTCTAGTCCGCACTTTGGGGACTTAGATATTTTTCATCGTTTCTACTCTAGTCCGCTCTCTGGGGACTCAGAGTACTCTAGTCTGCACTCTGGGGACTTAGAGATTTTTTCAAGTCGTTTATACTCTAGTCCGCACTCTGGGGACTCAGAGTACTCTAGTCCGCACTCTGGGGACTTAGAGATTTTTTTCATCTCGTTTATACTCTAGTCTGCACTCTGGGGACTCAGAGTACTCTAGTCCGCACTTTGGGGACTTAGAGATTTTTTCAATTTGAGTGTGCGTTCATACGCCAGATAGAATAATGTAATTTAATCTTCGTTACAGAATTGTATCATACGGAAACATCAATAATTTATGGAAAAGACGGCTTCAAGCCTTTATTGATCATAACAAATGGAAACAAACCGAAATGTCTTATTACATGCCAAAAACTAAAAACAGCGAAATGAACATACACTGGAAATAAATGCAACTAAAAAGCAAAAAGAAATAGACTAGGTATAATAACGACGCAAATGCTCGCAATTCCATGCGCAAGAAAGTGCCACGCCATCTACGGTCACTAACTTGAAAGTTCCTTCTCCAAGCCTCCGTTCGATGACATACGGGCCTTCCCATGTGGGATTCAGATGTGATGGGATCGGAAAGACTCACTTCAAAACGATGTCTCCCACGTTGAAAATTCTCGGTCGAACCTTTTCATTATAATATCGAGCAACTCGGTGCCGATGTGCAGCCGCTCTTAAATCAGCTTCTTCATGTTTTTCGTCAACAAAGTCCAGCGATTCCAATAGGAGATTTTGATTCGTCTTGGGGTCGTAATAAGTTACCCGATGAGAAGGAACTTCAAGTTCCACGGGTATTACAGCTTCAGTGCCATATGCCAAGGTGAATGGAGTATGGCCAGTCGCGGACTTGTGGGTTGTTCTGTAAGCCCAGAGCGCTGTCGAAAGCTCATCCACCCACTTGCCGCTAGCCTTCTCCGAACGCTTTTTTAATATTGACTTGATTATTTTATTTACGGCTTCCACTTGTCCATTCGCTTTAGGGTGAGCGACCGCCGAAAACCTTCTCTCAATGTGATATTTTTGGCAAAATTCTTTGAACTCCCTACTTTCAAATTGAGTTCTGTTGTCTGTGATGATAGTTCGTGGGAGGCCAAAACGGCATATGATGTTTCGTACAACGAAATTAATTACTTTTTTGGTGGTGATCATGGCTAAAGGCTCTACTTCTGCCCACTTGGTAAAGTAATCAACTGCTACAATTGCATATTTTGCACCACCTCAGGAAATTGGTAAGGAACCGATTATATCGATCCCCCAAATCGCAAATGGCCAGGGACTAACCATTTGTGTGAGTTCCGCTGGCGGAACTCTCGAGATTTTCGCAAACTTTTGACATTTGTCACATTTTCTTACGTAGTCTGCAGCATCTCGATTTACAGTGGGCCAATAGTATCCATAGCGGAGGATCTTTTTTGCCAGTGTCTGCCCCCAGTATAGTCACTACATTTGCCCTCATGAACTTCTTTCAAGACCCGTTTTATCTCGTCGTGGGCGATGCAACGAAGTAATGGAACCGAGAACCCCTTTCGATAGATTATCTCGTCCTGCATCACATATCTTGAGGCTTTGCGAATGACTTGTCGTCTTTCGTTCTTCTTTTCAGGCAAAGCTCCGTGTAACAGGTACTGCTTGAATGGGGTTATCCATGACTCCTTTTCAATTTCTGCTTCTAGCAAAAAGTCTATTTCCATCTCGTTTATACTCGGAAATTGCAAAACTTCAACAGGAACCAAGCCCATCTATTGTGCATCGCCAGTACTTGCGAATTTTGCTAATGAATCGGCTTCCCTATTTTGTTCACGCGGGACATGCAAAATATCATAATATTCAAGGTCTGCCAAAAGTTCTTGAACCCGAGCGAGGTATGGAGCAAGCCTTTGCCCCTTTGCTTGATAATCTCCCCGCACTTGGTACACCACCAATTAAGAGTCACAAAAGATTTCAATCATTTTTATTCCGAGCTCCCTGGCAAGTTTTAAGCCAGCGAGCAATGCTTCATACTCTACTTCGTTATTCATAGCTATGAAATCAAGCTTCAAAGCATAACAAATCGATCGGTTTTCGGGAGTCATAAGAATAACACCGGCTCCGGAACAATGGTCATTTGACGCCCCATCGGTGTATAACTTCCATCGAATGGGGGGAATAATGTCTTCATTGCTTTGCTCGACAGGTATTGTGAATTCTGCAATAAAGTCCGCTAACGCCTGTCCTTGAATAGCCCTCCGCGGCAGGTAGGTGATATCAAATTGACTTAACTCAATGTTCCACTTTAGCTACCTTCCAGAGGTTTCTGGTCGCTGGAGCACCTGTCGTAGAGGTTGATCGGCGTAAACACTGATCGGGTGTGCCTGGAAGTATGGACGAAGCTTGCGTGATGCAATCACCAAGCAGTAGGCCAGCTTCTCGAATTTAGGATAATTTCTTTCTGCCCCCATTGAACGTTTACTGATATAGTACACCGTCTTTTGAACTCGGTCCTCCTTGCGAACCAAAGCCGTACTGATGGCATGTTGAGATACGGCCAAGTATACATACAACACTTCGTGATCTATAGGCTTCGACGGCACCGAGGGACTTTCCAAATGTCTTACCAGAGCTCAAAATGCATCCACGCAGTTGGGCGTCCATTCAAAATTTCTCTTCCCTTTCTTTATTACATCGAAGAAAGGAATGCACTTGTCGGTCGATCTAGATATGAATCGACTCAACGAGGCCACTTTTCCATTCAGGCTTTGTACTTGCTTTATAGTTCTGGGTTAGCTTCAATTCCTCATGCATTGACAATATAACCCAAAAACTTTCCTGATGCAACACCAAAGGAACACTTCAGTGGGTTAATTTTCATTCCATAATACCTAAGTATGTCGAACATTTCTGCCAAGTCTCGAATGTGGTCGTTTGACTGTCATGATTTCACAAGCATATCATCCACATAGACTTCCATTGTTCTACCGATTTGGTCTTTAAACATCCGATTCACCAAACGCTGATAAGTCGTTCCTGCATTCTTCAACCCAAAAGGCATCACCACATAACAATACAGTCCGACGTCCATGACAAAGCTAGTGTGCTCTGATCCGGAATATGCATTGGGATTTGATTGTATCCCGAGTACGCGTCCATAAACGACAATAACTCATAAACGACAATTCTGGGTAACGGGAAACTATCCTTAGGGCAAGCTTTGTTCATGTCCGAGTAATCGACACTGGTCCTCCATTTCCTATTCGCTTTTCTCACTAGCACGGGGTAAGATACCCATTCAGGGTAAAGGGCGTTGCGGACGAACCCATTGGCTTTGAGTTTGTCCACCTCCTCTCTCAGAGCGGCGTTCAGAGGAGTGTATTCGTTGTAAGTTGGGATCTTTCGTTTCTACTTTCCAGCCTCCCTTTTCTTTCCAGGATTTCCCCCACCAGATCCTTTAGATTGTTTAGGCTTGTTTTGGACATTGACTTGTACTTTTCCAGAGTTGTCACCGGATTGTTTTACAGCAATGTTGCTATGCACTGTCTCCTTGCCAGGTGCGGGTGCATTGTCTCGCCTCGTCCACCTAGCTTCCTCCCTTTTTATAAATTGGTGTGCCTTTGAATAAAAACGTTCCAGCATAGTCGGAGGCTTTCCTGCCAGCCAATCTCCAAACTCTGAATCCGGATTTACTCCTCGCATCACGGCCATTAAAATAGCATGGTCATTGGGGTTGCTAACTTCAGTTGCGGCAACGTGGAATCTTTGTAAATACTCTTTTAACGACTCCCCTAGAGCCTGAATCACACTGGACAAGGACATCACGTCCTTGGGACAGGTGGCATTAATCCTGAACTGTTCCATAAATTTTGTCGCTAACTCATCAAAGTTGGAGATAGTCCACGGAGGAAGTCGGGTGAACCAGATGGTAGCGATTCTAGATAAAGTTATTGGGAAGCATCTACACTTAGTTGCCTCGTTTACTCTAGCTGAGTCCATCATCCATTCATATCTCATCGCATGCTGTCGGGGATCAGTCTTTCCTTCATAGGCCAGAATAACCGGCATGTTAAACTTCCTGGGGTACTCGGCCTGTAAGATAGCATCTGTGAACGGAGTATGACTCCTGGATATCCCCCAATCATCATTTGATAAGCCTTGATTCTCTCTCATCAGCTGTCTGACCATAGCTAATAGGTCTGGGGTTTGTATGGAAGATGGCATGTTAGGTCCTGTCCTGCAAGATCGTTCTGGTCGGTGTCTCCTCTGTTGGCGATCTACCAAGTGTGTATCTTGGGGACCAGCATCACTAGGACCTTGGTGTGCCGGTTGTCCAACTTCCACTCATACTCCAGATCCTGAGTTTCCCGTCCAGCTTGAGTATGATCTCCTTGGTGTAAGTGAGGGGCCATTGCTCCAGGTTAGGACCTAGACCATCCCTTATTGATTGATCAGCAGCACCTGCTTGCGTTGTTTCTGTTCTACGACGTCTATGCTTGGGAGGTTCATCGAACGAAAAAGAGCTATCGGATGAGGAGTAAGTAGTGGGGATTCCTCCAGCATTCTGATGCTGTTGTTGAGTAAGCTGGGTCATAAGATTGGCGTTAGCTTGGATTTGTTCGCTAAGTTGTATCATGCTCTCCATGAGTTCTCTCATCAGCTTGTTGAACTCTGTCCTAGTGACAGCTTCCATTTGGTTTTGGGCGGTGACAGTCCCTGCCCCTAGATTAACCTGTTGATTGCTGGGTCCTACTTGTTGGACACTAGCAGTCTCGTTAACAACTGCATTGTGGGAGGTTGATCTAGTACGTGGTCTTCCCATTGTAGAGTTATTGGTAGAAACTCTGAGTAGAATCAACGGACTTCCTGTGAATGACTTGGATTTCCTTCGGGGGATTTCTTCAATCCAGTAGCTACAAAGTAGATCCTAATAACCTGAGAATGAGTTCTCAGTGAAAGCACCAAAATGTTAGCACCAAAATTGGTCACTAACACCCAAAGAGAGATTTGTGTAGAGAGATTAATGAAGACAGAAAATTGAAATAGAGGAATGTATGCAAAATTAACTGCAAAAACTAGAACACCTGATTTATAGTGGTTCGGCGTAACTGCCTACGTCCACTTTGAGTTTAATCTTTATTGCCTTTTCAAATAATTGAATACAGATACAATCCATACATCAACAACTTGGATACGAGTTCTAACTGAAAAGAAATGAGTCTTGAAAATGGCAGAGTCTCCCTAGTGTTCTCCAAAAAAGGTCCCTTTTCACTGTGCCACTGCTCCTCTATTTATAGATGAAGATAGGCTGGACTTCCTCCATGGGCCCATAAACAAAGTACTTTGGCCCATAGTGGATGCTGCACACCGAGCCTGGGATACCGAACGAGGAATGCCGAGCGAGAAATGCCAGTCGAGAATTATCTGGTCGTTGAAACAGTGACTCGAAGTAAAATCTCAAGGTACAAGAAGCAAATGGTGGGTCGATTCGAAGTGAAACCATGCAGATCGCTTCACTTTGTTGTAGTCCTGATAGCCTAACAATTTCTCTGGAGTGCACCGAGCGATGTGCGCCGAACGAGACGTGCTGAACGTCACCTTACGTGGCGATGCTTACCGAGTGAGGTATGCCGAGCGAGTACATCCTCACTCCAGGTTGAATGTTGATCTTTCCTTTTAAGCTGAACGGCATCCAAGCTAAAGCAAAATGTCAAGGCCGAACCACTCGTCCATGCCGAACGGCATTCAGCCCGAGCCACACGTCTATGCCGAATGGCATCCAGGCTGAACTACTCGTCCATGCCGAGCGGCATTCAGGCCGAGCGGCATTCAGGCCGAGCCACACGTCTATGCCGAACGGCATCCAGGGCGAACCACCCTTCTATGGACACACGTCTATGCCGAACGGCATCCAGGCCGAACCACACGTCTATGGACACACGTCAATGCCGAACGGCCGAACCACTCGTCTATGCCGAAAGATGCACTTTCTTGACGAACCTCTCGTAACCGGGCCAAACACTTGGGTAACTATATACTACTACTATATATATAACATCCAAAATGATAATAATTTATAAATTCAACCAGCATCCAAAATTATTACCAATTAAATCCAGCAATCCAAAAAGAGTGAGATTTACTCACCTTGATTTTCCGGATCTGTTTATCATTCCAATTCCAAATTAAATCCATTGTGTAGTTACTTTGTCGCCGCGAATCGAACGTTAATCCAAACAGCATGTCTAAAATTCATACATTTCAATTAAAACCAAAATTGTATGATAACCATATAATTTGATTGGTATGATTACTGTAAATTTAGAAGAGTTTGAAATGCTCACCAAACTTGTGTAGATGAAGAGATTGTACTCATTTCCTCTACTTGCTGCCACAACCTAGCCCTAGATGTCATCATCGTCGAGCCTCCATCTCCTAATTGCGTGGAAAGAGGTCGCACCACCCTAAGTCTGTGAGGAGCAGCAGCCGCCTCCTCCAACCGAACTTCCACCCATTTACTGCTATATGTTCGTGCCTCTACCTCTACATCGCCATCCTCCGCCAAGCTGTGCACCTCCCTGCGCGTCACCTTGCCAACCCCATATCTCGATGATGCATCTCCCCGTCCACGCGAGCAACCCGCCTTCACGAGCTACTCACGTTTGCCCAGAAATCACGACACCCTCATCGCTACTCGCGAAAACCCATGCCGCGACCTAAAACTACTCGCGCCTCCCCTTCATGGTGATCGCGCCTCACCCCACTTCGCCAGCAAGTGCCAAGTCTCCCCTCTTCTTCCCTATGCACGTGTAGGAGCCGCCTTGCCTACCTCGCGATGACTGGATTGATTCGTGATGACTGGAATTTTTTAAAATGAATTGATTTCGGTTTTCTTTCTTTTTTTCTCTGGTGTTCGTTCGAATGATTTGAAGCAGAGCAAGGGAAAGAGATGTGATTTTAAACGAGACAAGGGGAGTAGGTTGGCGTGCACAGGCTAGGGTGGCTTTGAAATGAAAGAGATTGAACCTTGATTTGAAATTTACAAATTTTATTTTCAAAATATCTCGCTTAGCATATCTTGAAATTCCAAACCCCTATTGAGGCGTGCCGCTTGGCGTTCCTAATGTTGTACCGCTATTCCAAAATCCAATGGAACAAGTTTTGAAGCCTAATTTGATCGTATGTGCAAGATAGCTTTTTAAATTAACTATTTAAATTAAATTAAACTAAATTAAATTAATTCTAGGCATTTTTAGATCGTACGACAAAACGGTGAATCAAAACGTTACTAAATTTGAAATCCAATAATAATACACTATTACTGATCTAATGGAACTGGTTTCGTCGAATTCCGAGACTGTGCCCCGGATTGCTATTTTAACGCGTCCATTAAATCTCTGATTTTCAAAAATTTCGAAATCACTTGAAATTCCTGCTTTTAAAAAAATTTACTAACTTTATTCCAATTCATATAAAATTCATATCAACATTAGAGATCGTTTCAATTTATATTCAACTTTAATTTTCAATTATTCGCCATCTCCGTATTACGATAAATCGCTAAATTTGGAATTTAAATTCATTCTAAAATTTCAACCAAAATTTTCATATTCAAAAACCAACTTTTATTCTAAATTAATATTTAAAACTATTCAAATAGTCCAAATCAAACGATGGAAAAATCCGGGTCGTTACATTCCTCCCCCCTTAAAAGAATTTCGTCCACGAAATTGCTAATGTAGGACAAATGATCCAAACCACTACTTTTCAAAAGCCCACTTAGTGAAAATTCGATATTCCATTTTCTAATCCTTTAGTTCCAACCCATACAATTAGTTTTCATTTCTAATTTAAAACCCTCTGTTTCAATTTCAATTCGAAAATCAACTTTAGTTAACAAAAATTTTCAAAAATTTTCTAACACCCTAAATTTCTGAAATTTTTTGCCAGAGTCTCCCTTGTACGGAGAGCCTTTTGCAATATGACAGAAATGATAAAAATATATACATCGACCCACACGGTCGGAAAACACAATATATATCAAAGTTTACACATTGCGGTATTTAATCCGGAAACGTATCTTTATTTAGCGTTTTTAAGCGAGCAAGCTTACTTTATATGCGTTTGCGCAACCAAAATATAGCTAAATGGTCTTCTTGTACCCGTACTTACTCAATTTAAACACGTAAGTACCAAAACATGAAATTTAATAACATTTCATTTACCTAACTAGCGCAAACACAAAGATTTTATATCCAAACAAGTTATAGCATGAATTGATAACAATTACAAGGTTCCAACATTCGATTATTTATTTCCATCGATTTATATATCATTTCCTTCAATTCAAATGATTTACAACCAAATTTACTTGCATTCACTTCATAATTACACACATTATATTTATATCCATTCCAAATTGGTTCTAACCCACTTTATTCACTTTCCATTGATTCACAGAATTTTATTTACTCCTGTTTACGTTAATGACAAATTTTCCATGCTATTTGGTGCTATATATTAATAAAATAGTCACATAGGCTTATAAACCATTTCAACTAATTTTAAATCAAATAGTCAATTTCTATTGATTCACATTCAATTTATCCACAAAAATCTCGTGCGCTCAACTTTTTTATATCAATGACACTTCATTTTATGCCAATTTACTTAATAAACCATTCCCTAAATTTATTTGAGCCAACTACTATCCAAAAATATTAACTTAAGTTAATTCGTTCACTTTTATTCATTTCAATATAACTTAAGTTCATTTGCATTGCAATTAAATTTCATTTCATTTTAAATTGATTGTTATTCAATTTATTTACCTTCAATTGATTCGCATCTCCAATCACTTTGTATATCTCAATTTACACTATATTACTTGAGAATCATTTCATAAAATTTATATTAAGGTTTATACCTTTTATACAACACATATATTCATTTCCACTTCAAAACTTAATTCCATACTCGAATTCATTTAATTAATATCTCAAAGCCATATTCAATTTATTTCCTCTTAAATTGAATTTTTTTATAACTTAAGTCATTGCTATTTCAATCCATTTCTATTTTATTCGACCACATTTCCAAATATATTTAATTCACTTACAATTAAGTCGAATTTTATTTATAACTCAATTTCCATGTTTAATTTCAACAATCAGTTTTACTTAAACCAAGTTAATATCCATTTTTATATTCAATTAACTAATTAATTATCTAATTAGTTCGCTTCCATTTTACAATTCAATATCTGATTTTTATTTCAAAAATCATTTAATTTAATTTACTTGAGCTCAAACTCATCTTAAATTTCAAGTTTGGATTTTTATTTTGGGTTTTTTATTTCACTTTTTAATTTTATAAGTTACACAAGTTATTTTTCACATTTCCATAATTTCTATACTTGAGTTTATACCCTATTTTTAATCAAATTCAATTTGATTCACCATTCCCTTTATTTCCATAATTCAAGTCTATATTCATTTCATTTAGTCATCTCAATTATACATCCAACTCTATTTAATTCAATTTTAATTTCAATAGTGATAACTTATAGTTATATAACTATTTCACAACTCAATTTTATAATTTAATTCAATTCGATATGATTCCAATTCCAATTCAATTTTTATTTAACTTAACTCAAGTTAAATTTTATTCCCAAAACTCAAATTACATACACAATTTATAAGTTCATAACTTATTTCTTGATGTTTTTCCCAACATTTATATTAAAATTCCAGAATTTAAACACCAGTTTTATTTCAAATCACTTTGAAATTAATAGTCTCTTTGTATAACAAATCATACCTTTGGAAATTTTTAAATAGACTCAGTTTTACCCAAACAAATCCTTTTGGAATTTTAAAACAAAACTTGTTTGCCCAACAAATCTGAAACAAATCAATTATGGTAGCAATCCGTCATTTAGAAACTCGAAAATGACCACCGATGATGTCGCAATCAGCATCAGAATTATTTTCCAACGACTGAAGTGAGCTTATTGCTATACCACTTCCAAAATCCTTTTCTTTAAATACTTTCCATTCAAAAACAATTCACAATAATATTACCATTCAAAAATATTTCCAACATAACACCAATTTCATTTCCATAACACTTCTGAAAATATTTTCCAAACCTTCCAGGATTTAAAATTTCTGAATTCTAGTTTGAATCCATTTTAATAATAACTTACTTATACAATTCACACTTATAAAAAATTCCATTTGGTTATATATAACCATTTAAATTTTATAATCTTGTTAGATTATAATATGATCACCCAAACACTCCAATATACTATATGTAACGACCCGTATTTTTACGGATCGAAAAGTTTGTCAAAATTTGGAATTTTAGCATTTTTGAGCCATTTCAGATTTTAGGCGAAAATATGGCTAAGTCCTAAGTCGTGAACGACTTAGCATAAGTCGTAAGTCGTATACGACTTAGGAGATAGGAATGACCCAGGGCTTGGAGATAGGTTGTTTGTACGACCTAAGGAGATAAGTCGTAGCTGGGCTAAGTTAGTAGGTCGAAGTTAACTCGGCAAGTGTTAAGTCGTAGGTTGTAAGTCGTTGCCGAGTTAAGGGATAGACAACCTAAGGAAGTGACCGACTTAAGGTATGGTAGACGACTTAAGGTTTTGAGTTAAGGTAGTGGTCGACTTAAGACATGGACGACTTAGGAGTTAAGTCTTATCCTGATAGATCGGCAAAGCTGCTATGTTAAGTCGTAGGTAGGCTGCTGTGTTAAGTCGTGACCGAGTTAGGAGTTAGACAAGTGAGTTTTTGAGTCGGCTGTTGTTTAAGTCGTATGGGGTTAAGTCGTAACCCAGTTACGTGTTAAGTCGTAAGTTTGTTAGGTCGCAGGGTTTTTGCCAAAGTGTTAGGTCGTAGATGACTTAAAGAGTTAAGTCGTAAGTCGTATTCCCTGGTAAGTCGTAGGTCGGAGACCCAGTTAGGTCGTGGCCTAGTTGAGTCGTGGCCGTGTTAAGGAGATAGCGTTAAGTCTTAAGTCGTAGGGACTTGGATCTGTTAAGTCGTATGTCGGCTGAGTGTTGAGTCGAAGAGAGGGATAAGTCGGAGACGACTTATGGAGTTAGCCGAGTTACGACTTAGCGAATTTTCTGCCTATAAATAGAAGGGGGTTGGCTTCATTTTTGGGATCCGGATTTCGAAGCGACGAAGTGCTGCCATTTTGAGAGCTCGACTTCTACGCTTCTTCACTTCTTTTCTCCACTCTAATCTAGTGCTTCCATCCATCCAAATCGAAGATCAAGATTGAAGATTCAAGAGCTTAGATTGAAGATCTTCATCTTTTCAAGAGAGATTTCTTCGTTTGAAGCGGATTTGTGATAGATCAAGCTTGATCCTTCGCTGTCCAGATCTGAAGCATGTTGATTTGGGTTTGTTTAGGTGATTTGGTGAGTGGTGATTATCTCTCACACGGATCCAAAGGAGTATATCAGATTGTTGGCTCGTTTTGGTGTTAAAATAGTGATTTCCATGCATTTTCTTCATCCTAAGTGTAGATCCATATAGATCCATTGTTCATGATGATGTTACATCCATTTTATCATATGTTAACCTATGCAAGTTCATTCATCAAGTTTGTAGAGATATAATCCATGTTTTCATGCTTATTGGACTTTCAACTCTTTAATTACGAAAATGCCATTATTGTGATAATTGTCTACTTAGATCTTATTTGAATGCTTGATTGTTTGGATTAATGTTTGATTTGATTGACTGTTATGAATTAGATGATTGATGGTTTGATTTAGACCGAAGACGATTCAAAAGCTCAGGGAAAGGCTCTTGAATTGGGAAAGCTGCTCGTGGCATATGTAGCGGGATGATGAAGCTCTTATGCATAGATTTGATGATGTGATGTTGAGATGAGGCTTTGCGAGGATGTGATGAAGCGAAGCAATCATGTGATGAAGACTTGGTCTAATCCAGACGGGATCATTCCAAGCATGTTGATAACTCGGTGATATGATTCGAGTTGAGGATAATGAATGGATATGAGAATAGTCGTCGAGGAGGATGACTAGGAGGCTGGGATAGCATCGTTGTTGAAGGTTCTAGCATGCTCTAAGCAAGAGTACGTTTGGGCAGATTCGATAGTCCCAACGGCCAACTGTTGATGGTCGAGTACTCTGGGCAGATTCGAAAGTCCTAGGCACGGGTTGCGACGACGTGCGGGAGTTATGTCTAGAACCGGGGTTTCCATTAGCCCTTGACGGACGGCTGAAAGAATGTGCTGGTCATTCAATTAACGGTGATATCGAAGCAATGATAACAGTGATAGCCAGAGTCATGGATGTTTGGTTGTATCGTCATTCGGACTCAAGAGCGCTATTTTCTGGGTGCTTATCTGATTTAGGCCTTGGTACTTGGAAAAACATCGCCCTTGACTCGAGTGATAGTAGCTTTACTTTAAATTGTATGCTCTGCTATGTTTGCTTCTGCTTAGTGTGTGTCTGGGGGCTATCACTGTAGAATGAGGTTGGAGTGGGAGGGTTGTATTCCTATTCCTTTTCCTTTATGCTCTTTTGGTATGTTGTTAGTTAATTTACTGCTCACTAAGACTGTTGTCTGACTCAAGGCTTTATGTTTTAATTCTTATTGCCTTGGGCTGTTCGTCCATTTTGGGACGGGCAGACTAGGTAGCAGGTGACAGGTGCTGTTCTCTTCTCACGATGCTGATATCGAAGACGAGATGGAGGGTTGCATATTATCTTCTTATTATATGTACTGGATATTCCGCTGTTTTGTATTCTCTGAGAGATATGTAGTGAGGCTTGATGTATTGACTATTTGGATGCTTGTATTCAACTATTATGGAGTTTTATATGATGTCATTTTGTTCTGTAAAGCTTCACTATACATATGTTCTATTGTATTTTGTCCATGCGTTGTGAGTAATACGATAGATTCTGTTGTTTTATTTTACCCTGACAATCGTCCATGGTTGCCTGGCACACTTTACAGCGCACTATCTCTAGATTCGGTGCAGGGGTCATGGGCGGTCATCACATTTGGTATCAGAGCTTTGGTTAATCGATTTTACCCAACGCTCGCTGACGTAACTACGTATGAGAGACGTAATTGTATTTTGATGGATGAATTACTATATATAATATAGTAGTTTAGCAGTAGGTTAGTCCTTTGTGCAGTTGTTTCTCTAGATGTTCTAATCATTCCTTTTTATAGATATTGAGAATGAGTCGAAGAGGGAGACCAGCTGCTAGGGAAGGCCGTGCTACTGAAGAGACTGCTGATTATGCAGCCATGTTCGAAGCTATGATGACTTCGATCATGAGAAGGATACCAGTTCCGGGGGCAGCAGTTGATGTTGGAGTTCAGGTTCAGACTCCGAAACCAGTGGATTTTGCTAAGCTGAGCAAGGACTATACTGCTCTTGGAGGAAAGGTTTTCTTGGGAACAGAATCAACTATTGAGGTCCAGAGGTGGATAGATGCTTGTGGAAGGATTTTTGGTGATTTGAGAATTGATGATGCAACTAAGAGGAAGTTGGCATCAAGACAGCTTCAAGGGAGAGCTTCTGATTGGTGGAATTCTATTACCATCACTACTCCGGAAGAAGAGATTACTTGGGAGCAATTCCAAGTTAGGTTTGAAGCTAAGTTCATTTCTACAGCTCAGAAGTCTGTTCTGTTCAAGAGGTTTGTGGAGCTCAAGCAAGGTGGAAGATCAGTTCTTGAGTATGTTTCTGAGTTTGAAGCGTTGTCCAAGTATGCCCGGTCATATATTGAGTCTGCTTATCAGAAGAATGAGAAGTTTGTGACCGGCTTGGATAGTTATCTTGGGAGACAGTTGGTGGATCATTTGGACGATTCATTTGAAAAGCTTGTGGAGAAAGCTATTAGGCATGAGAGTCTGTTTCCTAAGGAAGGATCTGTTGTTGCTGTGACCAGGGAAGAGTCTAAATACCAGCAGGGTGGAAACAAGAAGAGGAAGCAGCAATAGCAGAAGGGTAAGGATGGCCAGAAGAAGCCGAAAGGCGAGGTGACTTGCTACAACTGTCAGCAGAAGGGCCATTTCTCTAAGGATTGTAAGAATCCGAAGGTGCCAATGAAGTGTCACAACTGTGACAAGCCAGGGCACATCAGGAAGAATTGTCTAGAACCGAGGAAGGATAAGCAGATTGTGCAAGCTTATGCTTTGGGAGCTGTTCCGTCGTCTTCGAAAGCTCCTACTGCTGAAGAGAAAGGAAAGAGTGTGGTTGTTCAAGGTACTCTTTTCCTATGTGGTGTTCCAGTTAGAGTTCTGTTTGATACTGGAGCGTCGCATTCGTTTGTTTGTAATGAACTCGTAGGCCGGTTAGATTTGGAACCGGATATTGTTGATAGGCCATTGGTTGTGACTAATCCAGTTGGGGGTTCGTCTTGTTTGTGTATGTTATGCCGTGGTCTGATTGTGTCGAGTCATGGTTACTCTTTTGTTTGTGATTTTTTTGTTCTGAACTTTGCGGGGTTCGGAATTATTTTGGGTATGGACTGGCTTAGGAAATATGCAGCTAAGGTTGATTGTGAGAGGCTGGAGGTGACAGTCAAGAATGTGGAGGGGCGAAAGATTGTGATACGATGTAAGCATGAGGAAGGCGTCTTCATGAGCTTCATGTATTCGCTAGTTGTTCCACGGGATGGACTGTCTTTAGTGCCAATCGCAAATGGATTCGAGGATGTCTTTGACGAAGTCAAAGGGTTGCCGCCGCATAGAGAGATCGAGTTTCGTATAGATCTAGTTGAAGGAGCCAGACCTGTTGTGATGCCTCTTAGGCGGATGGCGCCTAGGGAACAGCTGGAGTTGAGGGTGCAAGTTGATGACCTTTTACAGAAAGGATTCATTCGGCGTAGTGTGTCCGAGTGGGGTGCACCAGTTGTGTTTGCAACCAAGGCAGATGGGTCATTGAGATTGTGCGTCGATTATCGTGAGTTGAATAAGGTGACTAAGAAGAACAAGTATCCATTGCCGAGGATAGATGACTTGTTTGATCAGCTTCACGAGGCTAAGGTGTTTTCTCAGATGGATTTGGCAACGGGATTTCACCAGTTGAGAGTGGCTAAGGATAGTGTGCCGAAGACTGCTTTTCGGACACCATCTGGTTTCTTTGAGTGGCTGGTAATGCCGTTTGGATTGACTAACGCGCCAGCATATTTCGTGGATCTGATGAATAGAGTGTTCAGAGATCAGTTGAACAAGTTCGTACTTGTGTTCGTGGATGATATTCTGATTTATTCCAGAACGGAAGAAGAGCACAAGACGCACTTGCGTATTGCTTTGGAAATCTTGCGGAAACATCAGCTGAAGGCTAAGTTTTCGAAGTGTCACTTCTGGAAGAGTGAAGTGAGGTTCTTAGGCCATGTGATTTCTGGAAATGGAATAGCGGTTGATCCCGCTAAGGTGGCAGCAATCCAGGATTGGGTTAGACCTAAGAATGCATCTGATGTGAGAAGTTTTCTTGGATTAGCAGGATATTATCGACGGTTTATCAAAGACTTCTCCAAGATAGCTGCACCGTTAACAGGATTGACGAAGAAGAACCAAGTGTTCAGTTGGGATGCTAAGTGTGAGCAAGCTTTCGGAATCCTGAAAGAGCGATTGACAAGTGCTCCTGTTTTGACTATTCCAAGTGGGAATGATGAGATGGTGGTTTACACCGATGCATATGGTACTGGACTTGGAGCAGTGCTGATGCAGAGGGATAAAGTTGTTGCATATGCCAGTCGACAACTGAAGCTAGGGCTGTTATGGTAACGGTAAATTTACCATTACCATACCATTACCAGCCAATCGGTTACCATTTTCGAGTGAAATCGGTATACCAGTTTAATCGGTATGGTAACGGTAAATTTACCATTTTCTATGGTAAATCATCGGTAACATTTCTTCAATATCAGCGGTAACGGTAATTTTACCAGTCAATTTATAATACATATATATTCATGTAACATGCTTTACTATAAGCATTTAGAACCAAACAAATGAATAAATTTAGTTTATTAACCAGGTGAAATAATGTTAAATACACTTCACTTCTTTCTCATTTACCTCTTTTATTAAGTAACACTATAAATTGTATAATGAAGCACCGTTATGGTATGAATACATGTTATGTTATGAACCTTTTTTAGACAAACGGTAATTTACCATTACCGGTGTAACGGTTACCAAATTATCGGTATACCAGTCTTCGGTATACCAGCCTATCGGTAACGGTAACGGTAAGCAATTTTCACTTACCAGTAAAAATGGTACGGTAACGGTATTTGTGAAATGGTAACGGTAACCATTACCATAACAGCCCTAACTGAAGCCGCATGAAAGGAATTACCCAACTCATGATTTGGAGTTAGCGGCGATTGTATTTGCTCTAAAGATGTGGAGACATTATCTATTGGGAGTTCGATTTGAGTTGTTTACGGATCACAAGTCGTTGAAGTATCTTTTCTCCCAAAAGGATTTGAATCTTCGGCAGCAACGTTGGCTAGAGTTTTTGGCATCATATGATTTTGGTATAGCTTATACTCCGGGAAAAGGTAACGCAGTGGCAGATGCGTTAAGTCGAAGACATGCAGGATTGGGAGCCATGTTTTCAGAATGGAAGAATCTCGAGTATCTAGCTGGATTTGACTTCAGGCCCAGATGCGAATTGGAACCTGAGATGTTGGCAAACTTATCAATAAGACCCACTCTTGTGGAAAGGATTGGCGATGGCCAAAAGCGAGATGATAAGCTTGTCAAGATTATCCGTGAATTGGAATCTGGATTGGATCCAGAAAAGGATAAAGGATTCGAGGTCGATCGAGAGGGTTGGCTTCGGAAGCAAGGACGACTAGTTGTTCCCGATATAGATGAATTGAGGAGTGAAGTTCTGAAGGAAAGTCATCACTCGAGGCTGATAATTCATCCAGGTGGAAATAAGATGTATCGGGATATGAAGAGAACCTACTACTGGGAAGGCATGAAGAAGGATGTTGGAAATTTTATTTCCAAGTGTATGAACTGCCAGTTGGTTAAAGCCGAACAGAAGAAGCCAAGTGGATTGCTTCAGCCATTAGAAGTTCCTACATGGAAGTGGGAGCAGATATCGATGGATTTTATTGATGGATTGCCTAGAACCAGAACAGGAAATGAAGGAATTTGGGTTATCGTTGATCGTTTGACCAAGAGTGCAAGATTCATTCCTGTTCGATCGACTAGGACTGCATCAAAGTTGGCTGAGTTGTATGTTAAGTGGATAGTTCGATTCCATGGTATTCCGAAGAGTATAGTGAGCGATCGAGATCCATTGTTCACTAGTGGATTTTGGAAGAGCTTCCAGGAAGTTTTGGGAACCGAGTTGTGTTTGAGTACAGCTTATCACCCTCAAACAGATGGTCAGACCGAGAGAGTCAACCGAGTTTTGGAAGATCTCCTCAGAGCTTGTGTATTGGATTTCGGAGGATCATGGGAAGATCACCTTCATTTGGTAGAGTTTTCATACAACAACAGTTACCAGTCAAGCATTGGTATGGCACCGTATGAAGCGTTGTATGGAAGACCGTGTAATTCTCCGACATGTTGGATAGAGACCGGAGAAAAGCTGATACTTGGGCCAGAAATGATTCGACGGACTTCAGATTGTATAGAGATCATTCGGCAACGAATGAAGGCAGCCCAAGACCGTCAGAAGAGTTATGCCGATAAACGTCGTAAGGATTTGGAATTCGACGTAGGAGATATGGTTTTTGTGAAGATTTCTCCTCTGAAGAATGTTATTCGATTCGGGAAGAAAGGAAAATTGACTCCGAGATTTGTTGGACCATTCCCGATCATCGAGCAAATTGGAAAGCTCGCCTATAGATTGGAGTTACCAGATAAGATGTCGAGTGTGCACAATGTTTTTCATGTATCATATCTACGGAAGTATGTGCACGACTCGAGTACGGTGGTTTCTGCTGATAGCTGTGAAGACTTAGAAGTTGATCCTGTTGGTAGAAGACCTCGTAAGCCGCTTCATGTTGTGGAAACCGACACGAAACAGCTTAGGAGAAAGATAGTTAAGTTGCTCAAGATACAATGGAGTGATGATGATAACGACTGTACGTGGGAGGTGGAAGAGAGGATGAAGGCAGCTCATCCTGAACTCTTCAAGGTATGGCCCTAAGGTGTCATCTCATCTCACGATATTGTAACTTGTTCTAAGTTCTAGAATTCTGCATGCTAAGCTAGAATTGGATGCATGGTTTATTGATTGCTATGGATGGTAGGCGTGTAGAATAGTCTTTGATTGCTTTGTTTGTTTGGAATTTCGGGGGCGAAATTCCTAAAGGGGAGAGAATGTAACGACCCGTATTTTTACGGATCGAAAAGTTTGTCAAAATCTGGAATTTTAGCATTTTTGAGCCATTTCAGATTTTAGGCGAAAATATGGCTAAGTCCTAAGTCGTGAACGACTTAGCATAAGTCGTAAGTCGTATACGACTTAGGAGATAGGAATGACCCAGGGCTTGGAGATAGGTTGTTTGTACGACCTAAGGAGATAAGTCGTAGCTGGGCTAAGTTAGTAGGTCGAAGTTAACTCGGCAAGTGTTAAGTCGTAGGTTGTAAGTCGTTGCCGAGTTAAGGGATAGACAACCTAAGGAAGTGACCGACTTAAGGTATGGTACACGACTTAAGGTTTTGAGTTAAGGTAGTGGTCGACTTAAGACATGGACGACTTAGGAGTTGAGTCTTATCCTGATAGATCGGCAAAGCTGCTATGTTAAGTCGTAGGTAGGCTGCTGTGTTAAGTCGTGACCGAGTTAGGAGTTAGACAAGTGAGTTTTTGAGTCGGCTGTTGTTTAAGTCGTATGGGGTTAAGTCGTAACCCAGTTACGTGTTAAGTCGTAAGTTTGTTAGGTCGCAGGGTTTTTGCCAAAGTGTTAGGTCGTAGATGACTTAAAGAGTTAAGTCGTAAGTCGTATTCCCTGGTAAGTCGTAGGTCGAAGACCCAGTTAGGTCGTGGCCTAGTTGAGTCGTGGCCGTGTTAAGGAGATAGAGTTAAGTCTTAAGTCGTAGGGACTTGGATCTGTTAAGTCGTATGTCGGCTGAGTGTTGAGTCAAAGAGAGGGATAAGTCGGAGACGACTTATGGAGTTAGCCGAGTTACGACTTAGCGAATTTTCTGCCTATAAATAGAAGGGGGTTGGCTTCATTTTTGGGATCCGGATTTCGAAGCGACGAAGTGCTGCCATTTTGAGAGCTCGACTTCTACACTTCTTCACTTCTTTTCTCCACTCTAATCTAGTGCTTCCATCCATCCAAATCGAAGATCAAGATTGAAGATTCAAGAGCTTAGATTGAAGATCTTCATCTTTTCAAGAGAGATTTCTTCGTTTGAAGCGGATTTGTGATAGATCAAGCTTGATCCTTCGCTGTCCAGATCTGAAGCATGTTGATTTGGGTTTGTTTAGGTGATTTGGTGAGTGGTGATTATCTCTCACACGGATCCAAAGGAGTATATCAGATTGTTGGCTCGTTTTGGTGTTAAAATAGTGATTTCCATGCATTTTCTTCATCCTAAGTGTAGATCCATATAGATCCATTGTTCATGATGATGTTACATCCATTTTATCATATGTTAACCTATGCAAGTTCATTCATCAAGTTTGTAGAGATATAATCCATGTTTTCATGCTTATTGGACTTTCAACTCTTTAATTACGAAAATGCCATTATTGTGATAATTGTCTACTTAGATCTTATTTGAATGCTTGATTGTTTGGATTAATGTTTGATTTGATTGACTGTTATGAATTAGATGATTGATGGTTTGATTTAGACCGAAGACGATTCAAAAGCTCAGGGAAAGGCTCTTGAATTGGGAAAGCTGCTCGTGGCATATGTAGCGGGATGATGAAGCTCTTATGCATAGATTTGATGATGTGATGTTGAGATGAGGCTTTGCGAGGATGTGATGAAGCGAAGCAATCATGTGATGAAGACTTGGTCTAATCCAGACGGGATCATTCCAAGCATGTTGATAACTCGGTGATATGATTCGAGTTGAGGATAATGAATGGATATGAGAATAGTCGTCGAGGAGGATGACTAGGAGGCTGGGATAGCATCGTTGTTGAAGGTTCTAGCATGCTCTAAGCAAGAGTACGTTTGGGCAGATTCGATAGTCCCAACGGCCAACTGTTGATGGTCGAGTACTCTGGGCAGATTCGAAAGTCCTAGGCACGGGTTGCGACGACGTGCGGGAGTTATGTCTAGAACCGGGGTTTCCATTAGCCCTTGACGGACGGCTGAAAGAATGTGCTGGTCATTCAATTAACGGTGATATCGAAGCAATGATAACAGTGATAGCCAGAGTCATGGATGTTTGGTTGTATCGTCATTCGAACTCAAGAGCGCTATTTTCTGGGTGCTTATCTGATTTAGGCCTTGGTACTTGGAAAAACATCGCCCTTGACTCGAGTGATAGTAGCTTTACTTTAAATTGTATGCTCTGCTATGTTTGCTTCTGCTTAGTGTGTGTCTGGGGGCTATCACTGTAGAATGAGGTTGGAGTGGGAGGGTTGTATTCCTATTCCTTTTCCTTTATGCTCTTTTGGTATGTTGTTAGTTAATTTACTGCTCACTAAGACTGTTGTCTGACTCAAGGCTTTATGTTTTAATTCTTATTGCCTTGGGCTGTTCGTCCATTTTGGGACGGGCAGACTAGGTAGCAGGTGACAGGTGCTGTTCTCTTCTCACGATGCTGATATCGAAGACGAGATGGAGGGTTGCATATTATCTTCTTATTATATGTACTGGATATTCCGCTGTTTTGTATTCTCTGAGAGATATGTAGTGAGGCTTGATGTATTGACTATTTGGATGCTTGTATTCAACTATTATGGAGTTTTATATGATGTCATTTTGTTCTGTAAAGCTTCACTATACATATGTTCTATTGTATTTTGTCCATGCGTTGTGAGTAATACGATAGATTCTGTTGTTTTATTTTACCCTGACAATCGTCCATGGTTGCCTGGCACACTTTACAGCGCACTATCTCTAGATTCGGTGCAGGGGTCATGGGCGGTCGTCACACTATAATAATTTCAGAAAATTATTTCCTTTATATCAAAATATAATTTGGGTAAAATTATCGCATTTACCCCATTCCAAACAATACTGTGTCGAATTACTCTATTCAAGTGTTTAGAAACCCTTATCAATACAGTTGTACAAACTGTGCCGACCAGAATTCATAAGCCACTCAATAAATCAACCAACACAATATAAAACAATTTATATTCACTAACAAATACGCGCTCATATCTATTAATACACTCAAACTCATTCTAGTGTACTACTGACCCTATCTCTAATGAGTAATCCCCACCAAAGTCAAGGTTCTCGCTTAACCTTCAGCTCTGATACCAAATGCAGAGATCTAAGCTTTTCAACCATCGACAGCGACCACTTTCCGCTGTAGCTTACACTGGTACCTCGAATTTGCTTTTACGGCCAGCCTCTCGACTGCAACCAACCACTCAGGGACATGTAGGGGTAAGAGTCATCCTTTCACCACCTAACAAAAAGCGAGAACCTCCTATCATGCGTGAACCTATCACCAAGCAAATCTGATCATGGTCTCTTCGAAACGATCAACGAATTTGGTCAATTTTGATAGTTGGTTACTTAACTATCAAATACATCCATAAGCAGTCACTAGGCCTTATTTTATCAAAACATTTATTTCAAAATATCTTTACAAAGATATATTTTCAAATTTCTTCCAATATTTCAATATTTGGAACAACTCAAATACCTATATCCATAATAGGATATTTTTCAAACCATCACAACACTAAGAAATATTCAAAATTTCCTTTATAATTCATTACTTAGGAAGATATTTCTACACAAATCATCTCGTTGCTAAAATATTTCCAAAATCTTCTATTTCTATACTTAGGAAAATATTGCAAGTTTATTATCAAAAACCATTTCTAATATCGACACTTACGAAATATTTTATAACTTATTTCACAAATCTCAGGAATTTTATTAAATTCTCTTTTACAATTTCCGAAATTTGATTATACTTATTTATAATCCCATCTAACAATTTATAGCTTCTTTTATGAATTCAGATTCATTTTCGAAATTCCCGTCTCTAAAACATTTTGGAAATTTCTCAAGTTTCCAGAATCCTGTTATAACAATCCTCCTACAAAACCATCTCCATTTACTAACTTGATTTACAAATCTCGAGGGTATTTATAAATCACTTCAATCACTTACCTTTAAACCATATATATGTGTGTGTGTGTATAATAAATATTTTTAAAGAATAATAATTAAATTTCAAAACATGATTAAGTAGCTATTAAAATATCAAATCACTTTTAAATAAACATCGATAACTCATTACCAACTCATTTTTAAATAAAACTAATCAATTTACAGGGCTGACTGTAGAAATTAGAATTTTATTTCAATAAACATTTTTTTATTTGAGTAACCAGCCTTTCAAAATATTTAAATCTAAATAATCGTTTTTATACTACATAGTTTAATGAATAAAAATCCCATTTAAAACAATTTCAAATTTTTCGACAAAATCTATTTTAAAAATCCGATATTACCAATTTCAATTTATAAATCCCTCTCGATTCATATCATATCTACTACATCTTAGTTTCATAATCATTTCACATTCAAAAATAGACTCCACTATTTCTTTTCCAAACGATTTTTCACTTCTCGTTACACATTTACCCTTGTGAATTTATATTTTCAATTTATCAATGAAATTCGTTTTACTTTATTTATAACCCCCGTTTATAATTGGTAACTCCTTCGGATTTCACTTGTTTATAACATTCTCATTTATAACTTCATTTTAAAATCTATTACCTTATAAATCCCATTTATTTTCCAAATCTATTCTAAATATTGATTTTTAACTTCTTATCCCTATTTTTTTATAATACCATTTTAAAATTCATTGTTAACAATCCCCTACAAAAATTATTTTAAAATCTCTATTTAAATATTTTTATGAATAGTTAAGTATAACCTGAAATTAATTATTGTTTTATCCAAATCAATTTCTTTAAAATAATCCAAATTTCGATATAAATATTATTATATTCAAAATCTCCTTTTAATTCCTTCAAATTCAAAAATAATTGTTTTGGTATTTAAAATACCAAAATTAAGGCTAGTGCTACTATAACATTCAACATTCAAATCACACAACAATCTATTTTAGATTATTCAATTCCAACATATATCACTATATATAAAAAACAATAAATTTATTTGACGAATCTAGTTGGATCCCTCCAACCTGTTTCCTTGCATCCACAGTTGTTAGATAACATAAAAATACCAATCCCACCTCGAGGGGGATATCGCTGTAATATAGGGTCTCATCCGCTCCAATGGCGGAAAATATATCCAACTACCAATATATACTACTATATATATAACATCCAAACTGATAATAATTTATAAATTCAACCAGCATCCAATAATTAATTTTAATTATTATCAATTAAATCCAGCAATCCAAAACGAGTGAGATTTACTCACCTTGATTTTCCGGGTCTGTTTATCGTTCCAGCTCCAAATTAAATCCATTTTGTAGTTATTTTGTCACCGCGAATCCAACGTTAATCCAAACACCGTGTATAAAATCCATACATTTCAATTAAAACCAAAATTGTATGATAACCATATCATTTGATTGGTATAATTACTGTAAATTTAGAAGAGTTTGAAATGCTCACCAAACTTGTGTAGAAGAAGAGATTGTACTCATTTCCTCTACTTGCTGCCATAACCTAGCCCTAGCTGTCATCATCGTCGAGCCTCCGTCTCCTAATTGCATGCACAAAGGTCGCACCAACCAAAGTCCGTGAGGAGCAGCAGCCGCCTCCTCCAACTGAACTTCCACCCATTTACTGCCATAAGTGCGTGCCTCTACCTTTACATCGCCATCCTCCTCCAAGCCGTGTGCCTCCCTGCGCGTCACCCTACCAACCCCATATTTCGACGACGCGTCTCCCTATCCACGCGAGCAACCTGCCTTCACGAGCTACTCATGTTTGCCCCGAAATCGTGATGCCCTCATCGCCGCTCGCAAAAACCCAGACCATGACCTAGAACTTCTCGTGCCTCCCCCTCACGGCGATCGCGCCTCCCCTTACTTCGCCTGCAAGTGCAAAGTCTCCCCTCTTCTTCCCTACGCGCGTGTAGGCGCTGCCTTGCCTACCTCACGATGATTGGATTGATTCGCGATGATTGGAATTTTTTTGTAAACGAATTGATTTTGGTTTTTTTTTCTCTAGTGTTCATTCGAATGGTTTGAAGAAGAGCAAGGGAAAGTGTAACAACCCTGGTTTGGAGATTACCTATATATTAAATTATAACGGAAGTTATAATTTAATACTGTAAATTAAAATATAATTGGAAATTTTAAATTGTTTATTTGGAATAAACAATGAATTTTGTAAGTAAAATGAGAAAAATAATGTTTGGAACTTTATTTTTTTTATTTAGGTATAAATATGGGATTAAATATTGATTGGATAAGTATTTTGTTTAAATAAATTAAAATATTGGGTATTTATTAGTTTGAAGACTAATAAATTAATTAGGTAATGTATTTCAACGTTAAATTGTTGAAATAAATATAAATTGATGGAAATAAAGTTTTAAAAACTTCATTTTGAGAATTTGAGTAGAAAATAATCGAATTGCAATTTTATTTGGGTAAATACAACAATATTGGAAAATATTGTCAATATTAAGCTTTTATTGAATTTAAAATAAGGAATAAGAAGATATTATGTATAAAGGATGAAATATTGTTTAAAAATAATATTTTGTTGTTTTAGTAAAGTCAAAATGATTTATTTGGAGAGAAAATGATTTTTGTATTGATTATAGCATTGAAAATAGTGTTTTTGTAAAATAATAGTGTAAATTGTGTAATATTGTTAAAAATAGCGTTTTATTGTTAAAAATAACTTTTTATAATTAAAATAAATTTTATTTTTCTACAATAACAATTTTGTTTCATTACAAATAGATGTATACATTTTATTTGACTTTGAAATGATGTAATATGTGAATATAATTATAAATAAGAGAAAAAGTGTGCGTACCTTTATATTTCACTAAGTATTTATAAATTTAGGCTTATTGGGTAAGGTGTGAATCCAAAACCCATTCTCTAGATCCTTCTGGCATGAGGAAAAAAGACACGGTACGTATCTTTTTCTCTTCTTCCTTCTCAAAACATCCATATACAAAAAACGGGAAAAGAAAAAAAAAGAATCAATAGCTTCCTTCATATAAATCAATTTCCAGTCAAAATCTCTGAAAATTCAAGAAGTAAATCAACTAAATAGATATTAAAGAATGTCATCTCCATCAATACTCAAAGATTTCATCAAAAATCCTTGAATTTGAGATATGAATTGTCTGTGATGGTTTTGTTTCCTGCTGCATGCCTTTCTTTCAGCTTTTACAGGTTCTGGAGGCACTTCTTCATCACTAAAGCTTGTATCTTGACTCCGAAATCACCCAAATCTTTGCTAAATTATCAAGGTGAGTTAAAAAATCACAACTGCTAACAAGAATCTTGCTTTACTGCAAAGAAATTGCTAAGAAATGCTCTGTATACGTTTAATTCTCTCTATTGTTGTTTTATTGAATTTCTTGTTTCTGGTTGCCACTTTGAGTGGCCATAACTCTTTGATTTTCAGTTGAATTGCTGATGTATCTTTTTCGGAGTGTTGTTTAGATGTTAAATTTGTTCCATGTCGAATCTCAGTCCATAATTCAATCGTTTACTATGTGTAATGGTCTCTGGAAATTCAATACGAAGCAGAAAATGTAAGCAGGAAGAAGTCCGTAGACTGGGTCGACAGGGAGGTCGACCCAGCACTCTCCAGGTCGACCTGGCGACCGACCCCCTTGTTGGCCCAGTACGTGAAGTGGTGGCTTTTGTTCTATTTCTTTTCGCAGCTTTTAGTCTTCGTATGTTATGATTTTACGGCCTATTCTTATGCAAATTTTGAGACGATTTTAACGATGATTATGGGCTATGATATCCATCAATAGATTAGCCGAGATTTGGAGGAATTTTAAATTTAAAAATTTGAATTTAAATTCGATTTGAATTTGAATATCGATTTGGTGTATTTTCAATGTTTTTCTAGATTCAAGCACTATTTCTTTCAAATAAATTTTGAGAAAATTTCTAAATTATTTGGCTTTTGAAATCTTTATTATAAAATATTTTCAAATTATTTTTAAATTACTACTAAATTATTTTAAAGTATTTTAAATATATTATTTCCTATAATAAGGAAAATTTTCGATAAATTTCTTTCAAAATGGTTTCGAAAAATTATTTTAAAATCCCGTTTTCTCAAAAAAAGTATTTTATAAATAATATACATTATTTTTACACTTTTTAGACGTATGAGAAAGAGAATTAAACGGTTTAGTAAAACACATGGTATGAGACACGTGAGTTTACTTTATCGGTTAATTTTGGACTTGTACAATCAAAACTATTCGGGGTTACTGATTTCTGAGTTATTTAGCCAATTTATGGTGAGTTTTTGAGATTATAATTCCTATCTTTAGGAATTATCTGGGAAGACCAATATTTGGTGAGTTATGGTTCGAGATCTCCTATTCTAGGAGTAGATCTATGATAACCCGTTATAGTGTTTTACTTGCCGATGAGATGAGGCGAGTCTGAGTTTTCCGAGTTTTGAGATTTTATGATGATTTTTGTTTTCTAATGTGGCATTGACTAGTAGTTAGTAAACTGTTAAGTGTGAACGTGTGGTATAGGACGCATGTTAACACTTTTCGGGTTCCTATCTAGGAGTTTGCGACACATTCTGGGTTTACCAGTACTATAGACCCTAGGGTCATCTGAGTTTACGACTTCGGTCGTCTAGGATTTACGACTTCGGTCGTTTGGGATTTACAACTTCGGTCATCTGGGATTTACGACTTCGATCATCTGAGTTCTACGACTTCGGTTGTCTGGGATAAGTACCTAAAATATATATATATATAGTACTGGTCTGAGTTTGGCACGTGCAGCATTGATTCAGCATGCAATCAGGGATCTGGCCAATCCGGGTTTTTTGAATTTTTTGAGTTTTCTGAGTTTTGTTATGATTTCACCATTTGAGATATCTTTAGTACATCAATAGCCTAGAGCTATATGAGATGTTATACATATATGGTGATTTCATTTTTATGAGGTTTTGAACTCTTATTGATTTCCTTGAGTTGAGAGTTTGCATGATTCCTTGATTCTGAGTTATATATTTATATGCCGAAGAAATGAGGCATAATTGAGTTGGAGATTTTGATGTTTCCTCTTATGGCTATCGTTTTGTTTATTTACATTTATGTTGAATAAACTTGGGTAGGAATCACTTATGGTATGTTAAACCTATTCATGAGTTATTGTTGAGCCATTATACTATTGCCACCCTTGGAATTGTGAATAAAACTTCATTTTTATCATTCCTTTCTATTTAAAGGAATGTTTTCCTTATGCATGCATATCCATTTATCTCTTGCTAATCATCATGTTCTAGTTACCTGACCCATGTATTTATTACTCGGGTCAGATCGAGTTGTAGGTTAAGATCTTTTGGACTTTTGGCTTAGCAGTGTCTTTTTGACTTCTCTACAAACCCTTTTGGATATGAAGAATAGTTCTTGTGTAGTTTTCGTAGTAGTTTTCTTGTTGGGAACATTATTATGTATATTCTTTTGTGGGGATGTATTTATATATTTGGTTGAATACCACTACAACTTGTTGTATTACATTTGATGTATGTGTATATGTATATCTGTTTGTGTTTGATGTTCTGTGACTGGAGATTGTTGATGTTGTTATGTTTTGTTTTTGATTGATCTTGTAGCCACCATAGTAGTGTATTAGATAGGAATTAAGTATGTCAAATACTTGAGAAGAAATGAAAAAAAAGAGTACCAAATCGACATACTTAGCTCTTATCTAATGCGAGACTATGATGGTCGCCCTTAACCAGCCCAATTCTCCGCATTAGCAGACATGATTACTAAGTAATTCTCTTTGTTAATGTGGGTCTTGGGGTGGGGCGTCATAGCTTGGTATCAGAGCTGGATTCAGAACAAAATGCAAAAAACGCAAAACAATATACACAATTACTATACATAAAGTATAATACAAGTGTAAACATCATCCCCAAATCATAGTTGAACCCAACCTCATCCTTAACCTTTTGAGTCCTTTAGGGATATATAAAAAGGAATAAATCTAGGAATGTTAATTTTAAATTCCGTAGTATTCCTATTTAACGAATTTGAATTGCTAATATCTACCCCTGTGAATAATCCTATCTTATCTTAACTTTCAGCAAATGGCTGGAAGAAGAAGAGGTCGCACTTCGGAGGTGGGACCATCCGGTGGTTCTCGTCCCAAAGGAGTCTATATGTCGACCGATCATATTATTGAGATTCTTAGGAGCACTTAGCCTCTCGCTCCTACTCATTCCTCTCCTCCGCGCAAATCCGCATTTGCATGTATGTGTAGCGACTTCACCCATCTCGGAGGCAAGCCATTCAAAGGCTCCGAGACAGTTTTAGAAGTTCAAGATTGGCTCCGAACATGCGAGCGCATCTTTACTCGCATGGAGATCTCCGATCATCACTGTGTTCTTGTGGCCTAGAGTATGCTACAAGAACGAGCACTAGATTGGTACAAGCTCCTTAATGCCGAGATGGATGAGTCCACTCTTACATGGTAGCTTTTCCGAGACCGTTTCGAGCTTAAGTTCGTGCCCGAATCCAAGAAGGCTTTTCTTGCCCGTCGCTTCCTAGAGATAAAGCAGGGCAAATTATCTGTTTCAGATTATGTATCCTCCTTCGAATCCTTATCCAAGTATGGGCTCGAGTTCATTAGTACTCCATACAAGAAGAATCTTAAGTTCGTATCTGGACTTAAGAAATATTTGAAGAAGTCACTCATGCTTCAGCTTAAGCTCTCCTTCGAGGAGCTTGTGGATTCGATGCTTCACCTCGAAGCCATCGAAAAAGAAAGGGATACTAGTGATGAGGCCGAGGTTCGAAAGAACCCAAATAAGAAGAAATTTCCCTTTTAGAGATCCCAATCCTTTCCTTCGAGGAAGAAGGAAAAGCAAGGCAATTCTGGTTCTCATCCTCATGCGTCACCTTCTTCGGTTAGAGTTTTAGCTTGCTTCAATTGTGGTTCTCGAGATCATCTAGCTAGAGAGTGTCCTCATCCTCGCAAGTGTGCCTATTGTAAGAAGGAAGGACATATGGTTTCTTCGTGTCCTAATAAAGGGAAAGGTTCTAGTTCAGGGAATTTGAATGTGGCGAAGGCTTCTGGTGGTGCATCTCGGTCTCGAGGTATATCTCCTACCATTTTGGAGGGTTCTGTTCTTTTTCATGACCGTTCTATTCAAATCCTCTTCGATACGGGTGCTTGGCATTTATTTGTACCGGAGAATTTTGTTAATGCTATTAGATGTTCTGGTCTTGTTGCTTACTTAAGGATTGCGAACCCTTTTGATGGGATCCGCAATAATTGACGTGAGAATTTTGGGATTTGTTCCTTGTAGCTTATCTTTGCGTGCATATTAGCACACTATTTTATATCTTTAGTATGGAGTAATTTTAGAGGGAGTGGCTTGCATTTTATCAAGCCGCGTTCTGTGATTTGAAGGGTCATATATATTTAGGTATCCTAATTCAGTTGGTTGGTTAATTCTTGTCTTCGGAATATTGATTATGATTTCGAAGTCTCTGAATTCACTCTATCAAGATGTTGATGATATATCTCAAATTCCCATCATTGTGACTCTGTTGATTTCTGTAAGTCCGTTTGGGTATGACACCCAATCGGGCAATCGAATATTGTATTGACCTCATTCCCGGTTCTTAGCCTTTCGGTCATCCTTCCACGAGGATGCCCACTAAGGAAATGAGGTGATCCTTGGAATTTAATTGATATTTCCACTCTTACCTCCTTTGAGATAACCTTTTTGGATACTCATTTATAGGCTTAATAATATTACTTCACCTGAAGTAATGATCTGCCATTTGTGTTCTTCTTTTTCTCATTCGAGAAGATATTTTACCCTTACCCTTATATCTCACTGATTTCTTATTCGATCTATTGGTGGTGCTAGGGTCTTTCTTCAGCTTGACCCTACACTGATTCTCATTAGCTATGAATTGCGAAGGATAGTGTTCTTTTACAGCACTCCGCACTCGTTATGAGTTTCTGAGTAGTTCGTTATACCGTTAGGAATGACGAACACTCCAATCTATTCCCTCAATCTTGTGAATCGAGTATATTCAGGGAACATCTCGATGAGACTCTTTTTGTGTTTTTGATTTTGGGTATATGTAATGAATTGTGTTTTCAAATTTTTCAGAAATTGAAGATATTTTTCTAAGAGAAATTGGATTTGGTTTTTGGGATAAATAAAGAACATTTTGAGAACTAAATATGAGATACTTCTTTTACAGAAGATTATTTATGTGTTGGGTTGTCCATAAAGTGCTTTAAGAATTCTGGTCGATAAGCCTGATCAACGTTATCGATAGGAATTTCCTAAACGCTGTGATGAGACAACCAGACCCGATAAATTGAGTTTTTACGAGACTAAATTTGGAAATAAATTAAAAGGATTCAAGAATTAAATTTTATTCTAGATGACATATGCAGCCATTGAACCATAGTGGGATTGAATGAGTGACGAGGTGATTTTGATTATTTGGTCAAAGCTGCAGCCAATCGATAGGGTTATTTATTATAAATCAATGGCGAGGCAATGTCATTATGATAATTGAAATGTATGAGTTTGAATATAGTTATGTTTTATTGTTGAAATGATGAAATAATACTTTGTTTAAAGAATAAATGTTTAATGAATATTTTAAAGGGGGAATTAATTTAAAGGACAAAGATTTGTATATTTTTTGCCTCAAGGACACAACCTCAATATTTTTACCATAAGGACAAACATTCTCCTAAAAATTATTCATAAGGACAAACATTTTCCAAAATTATTCATAAGGACAACAAAACTGCTACCAAGCTAAAAACTGATACCTAAAAACTGCTACCGATAACTACAAACTGATACCTAAAAACTGCTATCAATGGCTAAAAATTGATACCTAAAGAAAGTTGTCCTTCAGGATAAAATATTGAAGGTCTGTCCTTGAGGCAAAAACGCTGAGAAATTTTGTCCTTCACAGTAATTTCCTGTATTTTAAAATGAGTTATACATGTTAAAGATGGAGTTTGTTATGAGAATTTGGGTATTTGAAAATAAAGAGTGGTAAATTTTAAAATTTTATCTTAAGATTTTTTGAAATGAAATTATAAAAATTCTTTTGAAAATTTAATTTTGGAATAAAAAGGGGAATATGAGTTTGAAATTATTTGTCATTTTATAAGAACTATAGGAAGGAGTTTGGAAAATTTCCAAGTGTTGAAAATTGAGATTTTGAATTTAAAGGCAATGAGTTTTGGAACTTTAAGAAATTTGATTGTAAATAAAAATTTAGATTATGGTGTTGAAGATTATGAATTTCGAACTCTAATAAATTTTGATTGTAAATTAAAATTTATATCTATTGTGTTCCTCATGATTGTCTTGCCTTAGTGCAATAGTCTAACGACTAGCGTTTTGCAATCGTTTGAGTAGGGTGGTCTTTGAAGTAACCACCTCTCATTGGGTTTTCTTACCCCAATTGTTGTTATCTTTGTATCGTATGGCTCCTTCTGTAGTGACATACAGAAAGTCGTCGGCTTGTTGTTAGTGTTCGGATAAAGCGATGATAAATCCCAACTCTATTTCGAGAAACTTTTGTGAAATCAATCTTCTTCAATAGATTTTTGAGTAGCACCCGGTTGTGTTTTTGTTTCGAAAGTGAGATACTTTCGAAATCATGATGTATTGCTCAAGAAATTCAATGGTTTGCAAATCTTAGTATTTATACTTAGGAAAATCATTGAATTTACCGAGCAATTTTATCTTGGTCTTCTTTCGTCTTGAGTAGAAAGTGAGGAATTTTGATCTCGTGCTTGTCTATCCTTCCTTTGATTGATGAAATTAATATGTAGAATACAAACTCTTCTCCAGGAAATGCGAGGACGTAATTTTGTTAAGGGGGGAGTCTGTAACAACCCTGGTTTGGAGATTACCTATATATTAAATTATAACGGAAGTTATAATTTAATATTGTAAATTAAAATATAATTGGAAATTTTAAATTATTTATTTGAAATAAACAATGAATTTTGTAAATAATGAGATAAATAATGTTTGGAACTTTATTTTGTTTCTTTGCGTATAAATATGGGATTAAATATTGATTGGATAAGTATTTGGTTTAAATAAATTGAAATATTAGGTATTTATTAGCTTGAAGACTAATAAATTAATTAGGTAATGTATTTCAACGTTAAATTGTTGACGTAAATATAAATTGATGGAAATAAAGTTTTAAAAACTTCATTTTGAGAATTTGAGTAGAAAATAATCAAATTGCAATTTTATTTAGGTAAATACAACTATATTGGAAAATATTATCAATATTAAGCTTTTATTGAATTTAAAGTGAGGAATATGAAGATATTATGTATAAAGGATGAAGTATTGTTTAAAAATAATATTTTGTTGTTTTAGTAAAGTTAAAATTATTTATTGCAATTTATTTGGAGAGAAAATGATTTTTGTATTGATTATAGCATTGAAAATAGTGTTTTTGTAAAATAATTGTGTAAATTGTGTAATATTGTTAAAAATAGGGTTTTATTGTTAAAATAACTTTTTATAACTAAAATAAATTTTATTTTGCTACAAGAACAACTTTATTTCATTACAAATAGATGTATACATTTTATTTGACTTTGAAATGATGTAATATGTGAATATAGTGATAAATAAGAGAAAAAGTGCACATAACTTAATATTTCACTAAGTATTTATAAATTTATGCTTATTGGGTAAGGTGTGAATCCAAAACCCATTCTCAAGATCCTTCTGGCACGAGAAAAAAAAGACATAGTACGTATCTTTATCTCTTCTTCCTTCTCAAAACATCCGTATACAGAAAACAGGAAAAGAAAAAAAAAGAATCAATGGCTTCCTTCATATAAATCAATTTCCACTCAAAATCTCTGAAAATTCAAGAAGTAAATCAACCAAATAGAGATTAGAGAAGGTAATCTCCACCGATACTTAAAGGTTTCATCAAAAATTCTTAAACTTGAGATATGAATTATCTGTAATGGTTTTGTTTCCTGTTGCATGCCTTTCTTTTAACTTTCACAGGTTCTGGAGGCACTTCTTCATCACTAAAGCTTCTACCTTGACATTGAAATCATCCAAATCTTTGCTGAATTATCAAGGTGAGTTAAAAACTTACAAATGCTAACAAGAATCTTGCTTTGCTGCAAAGAAATTGCTAAGAAATGCTCTGTATACGTTTAATTCTCTCTGTTGTTGTTTTATTGAATTTCTTGTTTCTGGTTGCCACTTTGAGTGGCCATAACTCTTTTATTTTCACTCAAATTGCTGCCGGATCTTTTCCGAAGTGTTGTTTAGATGTTAAACTTGTTGCATGTCGAATCTCAGTCCATAATTCAATCGTTTGCTATGTGTAATGGTCTTTGGAAATTCAATACGAGGCAGAAAATGTAAGCAGGAAGAAGTCCGTAGACTGGGTCGATAGGGAGGTCAACTCAGCACTCTCCAGGTCGACCAGGCAATCGACCTGGCCACTGGGCTGGATCGACCCCCTTGTTGGCCCAGTACGTGAAGTGGTGGCCTTTTTTTCTATTTCTTTTCGCAGCTTTTAGTCTTTGTTTCCTATGATTTTACGGCCAATTCTTATGCAAATTTTGAGATGATTTTGACGATGATTATGGGCTATGATATCCATCAATGGATTAGCCAAGATTTGGAGAAATTTGGAATTTAAAATTTTGAATTTAAATTCGATTTGAATTTGAATATCGATTTGGTGTATTTTCAACGTTTTTCTAGATTTCAAGCACTATTTCTTTCAAATAAATTTTGAGAAAATTTCTAAATTATTTTGCTTTTTAAATCATTATTATAAAATACTTTCAAATTATTTTTAAATTACCATTAAATTATTTTAAAGTATTTTAAATATATTATTTCCTACAATAAGGAGAATTTTCGATAAATTGCTTTCAAAATGGTTTCGGAAAATTGTTTTAAAATCCCGTTTTCTCAAGAAAAGCATTTTATAAATTATATACATTATTTTTACACTTTTCAGACATATGAGAAAGATAATTAAATGGTTTAGTAAAACACGTGGTATGGGACACGTGAGTTTACTTTATCGGTTAATTCCGAACTTGTACGATCAAAACTATTCGAGGTTATTAATTTCTGATTTATTTAGCCAATTTATGGCGAGTTTTTGAGATTATAATTCCTATCTTTAGGAATTATCTGGGAAGACCAATATTTGGCGAGTTGTGGTTCGAGATCTCCTATTCTAGGAGTATGATCTATAAGAACCCATTATAGTGTTTTACTTGCCGATGAGATGAGGCGAGTCTGAGTTTTCTGAGTTTTGAGATTTTATGATGATTTCTGTTTTCTAATGTGGTATTGACTAGCAGTTAGTAAACCTTTAAGTGCTAACGCGTGATATGGGACGCACGTTAACACTTTTCGGGTTCCTATCTGGGAGTTTGCGACACATTCTAGGTTTACCAGTACTATAGACCTTTGGGTCGTCTAAGTTTACGACTTCGGTCGTCTGGGATTTACGACTTCGGTCGTCTAGGATTTACGACTTCGGTCTTCTGAGTTCTACGACTTCGGTCGTCTAGGATAGGTACCTAAAATATATATATATATATATATAGTACTGGTCTGAGTTTGGCACGTGCAACATTGCTTTGATATGCAATCGGGGATCTGGCCAATCCGGGTTTTCTGAGTTTTGTTATGATTTCACCATTTGAGATATCTTTAGTACATCGATAGCCTAGAGCTATATGAGATGTTATACATATATTGTGTGTAACACCCCGCATTTTTATATAATTAAATAAAATCAACTGAATTAACATAATTGCAAAACAGAATATAAATGTCAAATATATGCATTTAAAAATTAAGGGGTTACATAGATTTATGCAAGCAATGAGTGTGTGATTAATTGATGCATCAATCAATTAAAAGGGGAATTAATTAAGAGACATAGAGGCACCAATTAGTCAAAGAATATGTCACTTTTATAACATTAATTAATTAAGGGATCTTCTAATAAAGGGAAATGAATGTGGGGAATAAATTAAATGATAACATACATATATTAATTTATAATTGATGCAATCAATTAATTAAGAAATTAATTAAAGACGTTAAGTAAGTGTCAATTAATAAAAGAGGGAAACTTATAAATATATACAACTAATAAATGTGTGATTGAGTTACGCTTAGGAATTAATTTGGATATCGATTAAAATGAGAATACGTGTGAGCGTTTTAAAAAGGGTGTCGATTAATCAAAGAATATGCCCTTGTTACAATAGCTAATAATGTAAATTAATTAGCTAGAAGAAAACGCTAGTTATAGGATTATTTGTTTCCAAGTTAAAAAGGAAAAAAAGTGTAACGACCCCAGATTTTTTATTTAATTTAAATTGATAATTAAAGGAATTTTTGAATAAAAATTTGTCAAAACTATTATAAATGGATTGCGAGTTTCCCCGCCATGAATAAAATTGGAATAAATCATTTAAATTTAAAAATATTTTAAATATTGTATATATGTGAATATATATGTATACGGGCATGTATAAGCTATAAAATATAAAGTTAAAAATAAACATTTAAAATTAGAAATAGAAATTATATTTAAGATTGACTATAAAAACATAAAGTAACAAATAAATAAGAATTTATGATAATTTAAATTTATAAAATATATATATATAGAAATACGAGATAGTTAGTAGTAAAGTAAACTAATTTAACAACAAAATAACAATACAACTTGAACAAGTATGTTAACGGTAAAAATTGAACGCTAACACCCGGTGTGTGTGATAACAATGTGAAAGCACCACCCGTTGGTACGGGAACAGAATATAAGATGAATATAGCAGAAAACTGTAAAGGAACAACAGATTTATAGTGGTTCGGCCCGTAATTGAGCCTACATCTACTTTATAGTCTTTTATTGCGGATCTGATTACAACTTGATACAACACACTCTGAATACAATCCACTTCGATTACTCAAACACTTCAGATTAGTAACTCAAACTATGATGATGAGATTTGTCGAATCCATGTCGGATGTGTAGAATCTCGATCAAAGCTTGTTGTAGTATCTTCGATGTTTGGAGTTCTTCGAGTCTTGGATGAGTTGAGAATTCTGCAGAGTAATGACGCTTCAGAAAATGATTAGCCAAAAGTCCTCTTCATGTTCGGGGTAGGGTGGTATTTATAGCGAATTTGACCCCCTAGGTCGTAAGTCGTGGATGACTTAAGTTAGGTCGTGGCCGACCTATCCAGTCTAGCTTATGGCTTGGTCAAAGCTTACTTGCCCATCTGGATACATGTTACAAGTCCTAAGTCGCTTACGAGTCATCTCCCTCCGGCATAAGTATTGCGGCAGCGAACTACAACTCTGGCTTTAGGTCGTGGACGACTTATACTAAGTCGTGAGTCGCGGCTTAACTGGTACACGGGCTAGGAGGTAAGTCGTAAGTAGCTTTAGGTCGTAGACAGCCTTAAGTCGTAGATAGTTTTAAGTCGTAGGCCATTTACTTTCTTAAGTCGTTAACTCATTAAACCGTTAAGTCATAGACTTTCTTAAGTCGTCCAAACCTTAAGTCGTAGACTTCCTTAAGTCGTCCAAGCCTTGAGTCGTAGACTTCCTTAAGTCGTCCAGACCTTAGGTTGCTTCATCCTTTAGATCGTACCATCCTTAAGTCGTCCAGACCTTAAGTCGTAAGGTTGTTCCTTAACTCGTTAGGTGGTCCTGGCCTTAAGTCGCAACTTCCCTGAGTCGCCTACTTTCCTGAGTCGTGCAGTTCTTGACTTGTTAAGTCGCGTAACCTTCTTTAGTCGCATAGTTCTTAAGTCGTGCAGTTCTTAAGTCACAGGAAATTGAGGGTTAACATTTGCCCCTCGAAGTACACGCCTAAGTCGTAGGTCGTGTGCTTCGACTTATCTTAACTCGCGTGTGCCGCTTCGAGTTCCACTACTCCAAGATATAAAAGCTTGAGTCGCTCCTCCTACTTCCTTCTTCTCATTGCTTAATCCTTACGTCGTATACGCCATTAACACTTCTCCGAGCTTTCAAAGGCGATTCCAACTTGGTTCTTATCCGATCATCTCTAGCATCATACTACGTAAGCGATTTTGCTTCTCTTTCGATCGCCGTCCATCATTAATTCGTGAATTCTGCTCCTCGTTCTTAATCCACCCCCTTATGCAATGCTTCGTTACAAACCTCACTATATCGATAGTCTGTGAACTCGATTCAATTCGATTTAGCTTCAAATTGTTGGGGCGATGGAGGCAATGGGCTATAGTGCTTTGGGCTTAACCGATTAGAATGACAGGGCATTGGATTTACGGTGATCCCAAATTGGTTTTTTTTGGATGATTTAATAGTGTGAGAAATGAAGGCTTTCGTTAATGGAGGGGTTAACGGGTTAATGGGTTAGGAGGATAAAGGGTTAGGAGTTAAGGAGGAAGGTCAGTTGGTCACACGGAGTGAGATTTTAGCTTGGTCACGACTTAGCAATCTTGGGAGACCTATGAACCCTCTCGACTTAAGTCTTGGCCGACTTATCCACTTACAACATAAGCTTTATGTCGTAGACGAGTTAGGACTTAGGAAATTTTCAGCACGTTGAACTGAAGCCTTTTCTCTTCTTACTACGCCTTGCGACTTAATGATTAATGACTCATAGGACAAGCGTCTTGACAAGTTGACGACTTGACTTGGCTCTCTGTACATTCACTTAAGTCATAGACGATCTAGCACTTAATCGGCCTAAACAGTGACAGCATAAGCCTTAGGTCGCAGCCAAGTCAGCATTTGTATGCTCAATTCGAACTCACACTCCTAAGCATAATCTTGATTTAAGTGCTTAACTTGAATTACTGAAACGAACTGCCTGAATACTGAATTGTCCGGACTTTAATTTGTTAAACTTTGTTGCATTTTATTTTTACAGATCACTTTGACTTGCAAGCTAACAACCTGTTTAATACAACATTCATAGAAAATTGGGACAAATATACTGCCACTGACTGCCCACATCAAATGACAGATTAGTTAATAACGGATAATCAACTTAAATAGATTGTGTGAACGAAGTGCCTTAAATCAACAAATTCAAGCAAAGTATTAAAGCAACAATGAAATAGTCAACTGAAACTGACTGGTTTGTGCTAATACTGTACCTGAACTTTAAATTAACAAGTCCTGAAATTTGGTAATCGATCAATTGTCGACTAGTTTAATTCCAGTTATATTTACTTGTTATCTTTATTAGTTCTGCACAACACTTCACACTTTTTAGGAAACGTGCACCTTCATATTTGAACATCCAGTTGCTTGTGTACAATGACTTCTCAGCAAGAAGATATAACAGTTTAGACTGGAGAGGCCACTCTCATTCCAGCTCCATTAGTCAATCCTCCCGAAAGAGCCTCTACCACTTTGTCGTACAAAGTTTTTCGGCAATTGTGCACCCAGTTTGGTATCGTTGAAGCAGATGCCATTCTTCCTGAAAAAAGTAGCACCGCTGATGTGGCACCCCCTGGCTTCATTACAGTTAATCGACAAATGTGCCTGAGCGGGGCCATTCCACCTTTCAACAACTTTCTCCAACATCTTCTTCGTCAACTGTCCATCTCCCCATTTCAGCTACATCCCAATAGCTATGCCATTCTAATGGGGTTGTGCGTATTATTTAGTAGAACGCTTGACCGTCTCCCCAGTTTTAACGAGATCTGCTACCTATGTTCTTTTACCAGAACTAAAGATCATCCTTCGATCACTATTGTGAGAAGCGCCAGAAATCGTAAATTGATTGTCGGCCTCCCTGACAGTGCCCATGGGTTCTTAACTCAATACTTTTACGTTCGTTGTCCTCCTGGGTTTTACGCTGTGTGGAGGGAAGGAAGTAAGATTATCTATCTTTATTTCTTCCATTCTCTGAGTTTTGTGAAGTCCAAACTGCCAAATGTTAATTTCGCTTTTTCATTTCAGCGCTTCCCCCTCCTTCTAGGGATCCTAGCCACAAGCTAATTCTGGAGAGGCTCTTGGCCGTACCAGCTGAAGAGCGGGACGCAAAGTTTTTGTTAAAAGATGAATTTCTTCACCAGTTTGGACTTCTTCACTCTTCTCGCTCTACTCAGCCTCGCGAAGTCCCTGATTCCCCAAGAAAGGCGTCTGATGCTCCAGCTTTTGTTGAAGAACCTTTACCGCAGGAACCCATCACTGAGGCTTCACTGTGAAGTGTTCCACTTCTACTGACGTTGCGGGTTCGTCGAGCAAGCCGGCGCTTTCCCCGGTCATTGAAGAAGAAGAAACTTCTCAACATTCTGGAAAGGTGGCTGACGTGGGAACCGAAAGGGAAAGTGCCATCGGGCATAATGGCGATGATATCTTTGAAGGGTTGAGTGATTTAATGATAACTTCCCATGAGCTATTCAAAGATGACACTTCAAAAATTATTTCTCCTGTTGTCGAGGCTACTTCTTCTTTACATCAAGTTTCGACACCTTCTACACCAGTCGTTGCCGTTCCCACATTAAAGCGTGGTTTGTAGTTTGACGCGCGTAGTTTGCACGCCGCACACACCTAGGATTTTCTAGCACTTATACGCACTTATCCTCTTTTTCTGGAAATTTCTAAACTTCATTTCTTTTCCATTTTCAGATTCTCTGATGGGACTCTCTGGCTCATATTATGACAAATTTCAGCGCTATGGAGGCCGCGGAACTTATGACTTTAGGCGATACCTCAATGCCCCGAGGGAGACGGATGAAGAAAGAGCTATTAGGAAAGCTCAAGAGAGGCGGGATTATGAGCAAGAGAAGCGGGACTATGAGCATCAATACGGGAGGAGAGATGAGCGATACGACTCTTCCCACAGAGGCGATAGTTCTCATAAGTGAAAGTCCTATGACGATAAAGGGAAGACTCATATTGTTGACGATCCAAGCAAGCGGGTCAAGCCTAGTGACGCGTCTGCAATTTCTGAGAAGACCCCTGCTCCAATTCCTCTTGATATCCCCACTGACTCTCCTGCTCTTGAGAAGTCCAATATCCAAACAATCATCAACAGACCCCAATATCAAGTTGGACAGGGTCCGCCAATTCTTCAAAGTCGGTTCCCGCAATGGTGCTTAAAGGGGGTACGATTCGACCTTGACTTGGTCCCGATCGATAAATCGGATATGTTGCGTAGCCTTGATGCCGTCAAACTTAATATTGAAAGGGTGTCTGGATGGCAAAAACTTATTGACGAGCTGCAGAGGGTCAATCGTGCGAATCTCGAAGCCATGCTGACCATGGAGAACGATAAGTCAGAGTGGGATAAAATTTGCAAGCAACACGATGCTGAAATGAAGAGCGTCTCTGATAATTATGGAAAGCTTGAAGCTGAAGTTGAAAGACTAAAGAGCGAGCTTGCCGCTTCTTCCACTTCTTATTCGCAAAAGGAAGAAATGCTTTAAAAACAAGTTCGAGACGCCCATGCTGCTCAGCGAGATGCTGAAGCAAAACTTGAAGCAGAGCAGCATGCTTGTGGGAAATATCGTGATGACGCCATTCAGCTTCGGGAGAAAATTAGCTCCAAAGACTTGGAAATCATCAGGCTGCAGTCTCAGTTGTTAAAGGCTGAAAGAGAGCGTGATGAAGCTGTCGCTGGGAAAGTTGCAGCCGAAGAATCTCATGTGGCTACTAAAGCCAATATCAGCTCCACTTTGTTTGACTTTTATATCCACAGCGTCTTAGGGCACGGAAGTCTCTCGTTTTTGGGGCCGGACTATGAAGTCACTTTAGCTGAAGTATGGGAGGCGATAATCTATATGTTTGGCGGTGCCGGCTATGATGAGGCAGAGCTTGAGGCACGTTATCTTGATGATGAAACCCGTGCCGCTCTTGCTAAAGGAAAGGAGCAACTTGCTAAAGCGCGAGCCGAATCGACGGGAGAGGAACACCCAAAGGAGGAAGCTCCTTTAACTGCCCCCGTCCATACTTCAATTTCGGCCGATGTTAACATTATAGGCTCCAGTTCCCATTCTTCGCCACCTGCTAAAGTTGACACAGAAATTGTGACCACTCCCACTGAGGATGAGGCCCTGGAAGACATTGAGGCTGAGAAATTCGAGATTGATCTTACAAAGCCGACCCCTCCAGGTAATTTTAACGTCAACCCGGATCCAGTGAATCACTTATTCGATTTAACCGAGTTTGATGAGCTTCTTACTTATTACTTAAGCTTTGATGAACCAATATCTTCTCTTTTCTCGGAGAATACCGATTTTAACTTCTTTTCTTCTGCAGCGGAAGTTCCGAAAGCTGAGCCAACTTCCCCTTCTCCGGCTGCTGTTCCTCCTCCTTCCCAAGTCACTCCTCTGTCTGCTTCTCAACCAGGATCACAAGAAGAGAAAATAGAAGCCCTCAAAGACTTGGATGATCCGGTTGTTTCGCAAGAGCAAAAGACTGGGGAACTTGAAGAAGGCGAAAAGACCCCGGAGCAAACTTATGATGATGACACAAAACTTTCTGAGTTTTTCACTCCGGGAAGTGAGTCTTCTTCCAAGAGGAAAGGGAAGCGTGCAATGAAGAAGAAGAAGAAGAGCGCTTCGGCTGACGAAAAGAATGTTGAAGAAGATCCAGCTGCTCCTCCTTCTCCTCCTTCCCCGACTCATCCACAACGGCTTCCAAAACTGATTATCAAGCCGGGAAAGAGTTCTAAGGGTGGTCGGAAGAAGGAATGATAAGCTAGACTCTATGCTTCTTGTTTTGCTTTTTTGGATGTATTGACCGGAGATTGTGCGGGTACCGGTCCCCGCTTCTTTTTTAGATCTGCACATGTAAATTTTTTTATAGTATTGAATAAAATAATTCTCTTACTTGTACAAACTCTTGTGTGTGTAAGAATGCATCTATTTCTCATTTTAATGTAGAATAAGCGATTCTTTTTACTTGTACAAACTTTCTGTCTGTGTTTGAGAATGCTTTTATTTCACATTTTTTCTGCGTGATATTGTAATGTGCTTGTGGTATGTTGCTTGAATACTACTTCTATTGTTGTAGTTGTATTGTATGATATTGCCCCTATACCACAAGTGCATTGCAATACCTTTTTGCTTTGGCGATACTTGTACTCTTATTTTTTGAAGAATAACTATTCCGTCTTTGAGGAAACAATTATTCTACTTAAATGGAGCGTGTCTCGTTTTTGGAGAAGTTTTTTTTTTTTACGCTTCAACTTTCGGAGATGGACACTTCATGTTTTTAAGAAGTGAACTCTCCTACGCGGTGAAGCGGGCCTCTAAAGAGGATTTTACTTAGCACTTCAACTTTTGAGGAAGAATTTTTTTTAAAATGAACAAGTAGGTCTTCCTCGAGAGTTGAAGTGTGCCTCTAAGGAGGGCTTTTTGGCATTTCTGAGGAGTAGCATTTGGACTCCGAAGAGTAGCATCATGCTTTGTGAAGTAGCGTTGTGCCCCCGGAGAGGTCTTGTGCTTCCGGAGAAGTCTTTTTGTTTGTGCTTTCGAAGAAGTCTTGTGCCTCCGAGGAGGTCTTGTGCCTCCGAGGAGGTCTTGTGCTTCCGGAGAAGGTCTTGTGCTTCCGGAGAAGTCTTTTTGTTTGTGCTTCCGAAGAAGTCTTGTGCCTCCGAAGAGGTCTTGTGCCTCCGAAGAGGTCTTGTGTGCCTTGGGGAAGGTCTTCTACCTCCGAAGAGGGCAGTGTGTGCCTTTGGGGAAGGCTTGTGCCTCGTAAGAGGGCTTGTGGTGCCTCGGGAGAGGTCTTATGCCTCCGAAGAGGTCTTGTGCCTCCGAAGAGGTCTTTATTTGATTGCCTGGAAGTTACTTTCTCACTGTTAAATGGACTCACAGGGCGGACACAAGTTATTTAATTGGATGTTCATTTGCACAAACGATCGCAATTAGTTAACAAAGGCCTTGCCTCAGTGGTTCCATCAACCTTTTTGTTGAGAAGAGCATTTCCATTTATTGGCGTGCCTCCGAAAAGGGCTTGTGCCTCCGTAGAGGTCTTTATCCTCCGAAGAGTTGCGCCTCCGAAGAGGTCTTGTGCCTCTGAAGAGGGCTTTTATTGATCAGCTCACCCATGTCCCTTTATTGTTGTCTCCGAGCCTATGTTCCTTTGTTACTGTCTCCGAGCCTATGTTCCTTTCCCATTTATAAGCAGTTTGCTTTATCCGATGGAGTGTACTTCACTGTTGATTGATTCCATGGGACAGGCGCAAGTTATTCAATCAGATGTCTGTTTATACAAACGATCGTAATTAGTTAACAAGCGTCTAGCTCCTTTTCTTTGGAAAAGTGTCTTTTTGGTGGAATCATCAACTTTTGGTGTAAAGTTCATCTTATGTTGGATTTGAATTTGGAACTTTCTGTGGCTTGAAATTTGTTTATTGAATGATTTACGGGGTTCACTTGGCATTGCGATGGGTAAGCTTTGTTTTAATGACCTGCAATGTTAAATCGATATTTTAGCAATAAGTTTAGAGTATTTACACATCGAAATGAAACGGGCATTTTATAATAATAAAGAACACAGAATTTATAGTGGTTCGGCCAAAAATTGGGCCTACATCCACTTTATAGCTCTTCATTTATCATTACTAATTTTGCAATGGTTTACAATACAATCGATACATCCATAACCATTTTACAATTTCAAGCAAAGCTTTTTAAGTAAAATATGGGCGCAAATGATTGCTGTTCCAGGCTCTTGGGATTGGATCTCCTTCGACAGTTGTGAGTTTGAATGTGCCATTAAGGAGTTTATTGCATATGACATACGGCCCTTCCCAATTTGGTCCAAATACTCCGACTGCTGTCATGATCCTTTTCAAAACTAAATCCCCGACTTCGAAGCTTCGTTGACGGACTTTAGAGTTGAAGTGTCTTGCAATTCTTTGCTGATGGGCCGCAACTCTGAGTCTAGCTTCTTCCCTTCTCTCATCAAGAAAGTCAAGTGCTTCGAGTTGCAATTTTTCATTTTCGGCCTGATTGAAATGAACTCTCTGGTGTGAAGGGACTTCTAGCTCTACTGGAATCATTGCTTCCGATCCGTATGCCAATGAGAAAGGAGTGTGCCCAGTCGTAGTTTTATGGGTTGTTCTGTACGCCCATAGTGCTAGTGGTAGCTTATCAACCCATCCACCTTTTGCCTTTTCAAGCTGCTTTTTGATGGTTGACTTGATAATTTTGTTTACTGCTTCCACTTGCCCATTTGCCTGCGGATGAGCCACTGCTGAAAAACTTTTCTGGATTTTGAATTGCTTGCAGAAGTCCTGGAACTCTTCGCTCTCAAACTGAGTACCGTTGTCTGTGATTATCTTCTGTGGCACACCATATCTGCAAATGATATTTTTCGTTACAATATGTATCATCTTTTTAGAAGTAATGGTGGCCAAAGGTTCAGCTTCAGCCCATTTAGTGAAATAATCAACAGCAACAATAGCATATTTGATCCCTGATTTGGCAATTGTTAACGGTCCGATTAGATCTATCCCCCAAATGGCGAATGGCCATGGACTGACCATCTGTGTTAGTTCAGTGGAAGGTGCCCTTGGAATTCTTGCAAATCTCTGGCACTTGTCGCATTTTCGGGAGTGGATAGCAGCATCTCGATTAATATCGGGCCAGAAGTACCCATACCGAAGAATTTTCTTTGCAAGTGTTTGGCCGCCTGAATGATCTCCACATTCTCCTCCGTGTACCTCTGCTAAGATTGTCTTAGCTTCTTCCTTGGTTACACATCGAAGTAATGGCATTGAGAATCCCCGCCTGTATAACCGACCGTCTTGAATTACATATCTCGATGTTTTTCTTAACAGCTTTCGGCGTTCTTTAGAATTTTCTGGCAGGGTACCATTGAGCAGATATTCTTTGATCGGGGTCATCCATGACTCTTGCTCTTGGGATACAGTCATGATCCAGTCGATATCCATTTCATCGGTGCTTGGGGCTGACAAGACCTCCACAGGAACCAATCCCAACAGTTGAGCCTCTCCGGAACTTGAATACTTTGCAAGAGAATCTGCCTTCATATTTTCCTCTCGAGGTATGTGGCTTATTGAATAGTGATCGAAATCATTGAGAAGTTCAGAAGCCTTTGACAAATAAGCAAGCAGATTCCCTCCCTTGGCTTGAAATTCCTTCTTGATTTGACATACAATAAGTTGAGAATCGCTGAAGATCTGCACTGTTTTGATGTTTAACTCCTTTGAAATCTTTAATCCAGGGATTAGAGCTTCATATTCTGCTTCATTGTTTGTCGAAGGGAATTCCAATCTTAATGCGTAACATAACGATCCCCCTTCGGGGGTTTCAAGCACAACCCCAGCTCCGGAACAGTAATCATTTCTTGAGCCATCAACATATAACTTCCACTTGGTCGGGATGTCAACTGTAATCTCTTCTTTTTTATCACCCTTATCTGTATACTCTGCGATGAAATCCGCTAAGGCTTGTCCATTGATCGCTCTTCGGGGATGATAAGTGATATCATATTGGCTAAGCTCAATATTCCATTTCAGAAGACGGCCCGAAGTTTCAGGGCGAAATAGGACTTGCTTTAGGGGCTGGTTGGTGAGAACTTTGATAGGGTGAGCTTGAAAATACGGCCTCAACTTTCTAGAAGCAATCAGTAGACAGTAGGCGAGCTTTTCTAGTTTTGAATAATTCATTTCCGCCCTAATGAGTCTTTTGCTGATATAGTAGACCGGGCGCTGAACTTTTGCATCCTCTCTTACCAGTGCTGCACTCAGGGCATGAGATGAAACTGCCAAGTATATGAAAAGGTCTTCGCCATTGTTGGGCTTAGAAAGTATTGGAGGCACTTCTATGTGACGGATTAATTCATCGAAAGCTCTCTGGCACTCAGGTGTCCATTCGAAGTTCTTCTTTCCTTTCTTTAAAGCGTCAAAGAAGGGGATGCATTTATCAGTAGCTTTGGAAATGAATCGACTTAAGGCAGCAACTTTTCCATTTAGGCTCTACAGTTCCTTCTTTGTTCTAGGGGCTTTGACTTCTCTTAGAGCAGTAATTTGAGCAGGATTGGCTTCAATGCCCCTAGCGCTTACGATAAATCCCAAGAATTTCCCGGACTCTACTCCGAATGAACATTTCAAGGGGTTGAGCTTCATTCCATATCTTCGGAGGATTTCAAACATTTCTGCTAAGTGGTCCATATGGTCAACTGCTTTCTTTGATTTCACTAACATATCATCGACATAGACTTCCATAGTTTTTCCAAGCTGTGATTTGAACATTGCATTAACAAGCCTTTGATATGTTGCCCCTGCATTTTTCAATCCGAAAGGCATGACTTTGTAGAAGTATAAACCAACATCTGTGACGAAGCTCGTATCCTCCTGGTCTGACTCATGCATCATAATCTGGTTATACCCGGAGTAAGCATCCATAAAAGATAACAATTCGTGCCCGGCTATTCCATCTACCAGCTGATCGATTCTTGGCAACGGGAAGCAGTCTTTGGGACAGGCTTTGTTTAAATCTGAAAAATCAATGCACACTCTCCATTTTCCATTGGCCTTCTTAACCAGCACAGGATTTGAAACCCAATTTGGATATATGGACTCTCTGATGAAATGATTTTCCATGAGTCGGTCTACCTCTTCCTTTAGCGCTGCCGACCTTTCTGGACCTTGGGTTCTTCTCTTCTGTTTCACAGGTGTGAATTTCGGATCAATATTCAGAGTATGTACAGCTATCTCTGGAGATATTCCACACATATCGGCGTGACTCCAAGCGAATATGTCCAGATTTGCTTTCAAAAATGATATCAGCATATTTTGGACTGCCATACTGAGTTGCGAACCCACATTTAGCACTTTGTTTGGGTCTTTAAGATCAACAGGTACTGGTACCGTTACCTCCATCGGCACCACTCTATTCTCCTCTGCACTGGCTTTTCTGGGGTCCATTTCTCTCCTTGCACCACTATGCTCGCCAGTGCAGGGACCACCCTGTATTTGCTACAAGGTTGGGTTTTTGATGCGGAGGGGGGCTGCCGCATCTTTACCTATCTCTCTCTTCCTAGCCTCTCGAAGCTCTACAAGATAACATTCACGTCTAGCATTTTGATCTCCTTTGATGACACCAACACCATTATCTATAGGAAATTTCATAGTTAGGCACCACGGGGCCAGAATGGCTTTGAATGCAGCTAGAGTTGGCCGGCCTAGGAAGGCATTGTAGGCAGAAAACCCATCGACAATTACAAAAGTTTGTTTCCGAATTACCCTTTTCTGCCCCTCTCCAAGTTCCACAAACAAGTCGACAGTTCTGATTGGTTGCTGCGGTTCCCCAGTGAACCCAACAATCTTCTGCGATGAATCCTGAACGTCAGCCATTGGAATCTTCATTTGATCAAATGTCTTCTTGAAGAGTATATTGCAGGAAGCACCGCAATCAACAAGAACTCGTCTTACAATAGCTGGCCCAATTCCTGCAGAAATGACCAAGGGATCTATGGTTGGAGCTTCAATACCCATAGAATCCCTGGCTTTGAACACAATATCATCATCAGAAGTTTTCTGCTGTTTCAAGGGTGCAGCGTCTTCTAGAACAAAAACATTTTCTTCTGCTGGAGTGTATTTCAAAGCACGAGCATATCGTTCCATTTCACCCCAGCTTCTGCCCGCTGGGTGTGGGCCCTCTGTAATCACATTGATAATGGGCCTTTCGGATTCATGTGCAGTAGTGCCTTTACCCGAGCCAGATGGTTGAGTAGGGGGCTGCTGCCCCTGAGTGGACGAAGTTGGGTCATTCCTGTTCTTCTTGACATACTGTTGCAGCTTATTTTCCCTCAACAACTCTTCAATTAAGCTCTTCAAGTGACGACATTCATTGGTATCATGACCGGGTTGGTTGTGAAAGCGGCAAAATTTTCCATTTCGCATAGCACCCTTTCCAGGTTTTATCTCAACTGGTTTAGGATATTCCACAGCATCTTTGGTGGCAAAGAAGATATTCTCCGGAGTGTCAGTTAAAGGAGTGAAATCTGAGGGTTTAAAGAAGCGAGGTTTCTTTATATCCTTTTGTTTCTTCCCATCATGATTTTCCCTTTTCTGACCTCTAGAATCTTTCTTAACTGAAGCAGCAATGTTATTTTCTACTCTTGTTGCCACCACTTTCGTTGGTGCTGGAAGATTTTCCAAGCGTATGAACTCATCAGCTTTCTTATAGAATTTGTCGAGTGAATTTGGCTCCTTCATATTCAGCCATTTTCCAAATTCGCTTGACTTATCGATAGCCCGCATCAGATAAGTCAAAATCATTCGCGGTTCCGCGTTGTCGACTTCAGCCAGAGCTATGTTGAAGCGATTCAGGAATGACTTAATAGGCTCTTCCGGATTCTGCTCAAGACTAGACAATGACATTATGTCTTTCGCTTTTGAAGCATACAGCCTGAATTGCTCTTTAAATTTCGGGTTAGATCGAAAAACTGGTCTACGGATCGAACGGGAAGCTTGGTAAACCAAAGAAGTGCCACCCCTTCCAAATATACCGGGAAATACCGGCACTTAATCTCATCAGTTGCCCTTGCGCCGGTCATGTGCCAGTCATATTTATACAAGAATTGATTTGGATTACTTGTCCCCCGATAAGCAGGAATGGTGGGGGGAACAAATTTTCTGGGAAACTCAGCTTTTAGAATCCTCTCAGTAAACGGAGTTTTACTCGGCGCGAATCCCCATTCGCTCTCATCTTCATTTCTCTGCATGCTTTCTTTCATTATTTTCCAAATCATGCCAGAGAGATATTCCTCATTGTTTAATGACTTTGCGGAGTAAACTTCGGCCATTTTCTTGGAAGTTTGTCCGGGCAAGTGTTCGCGGAAAACTGGCGATGGCCTGGATCCTTCAGCTTGGAGGGGTGCCCCTTCAGCAGCACCTGATCCCCCTTGAGGAATATTTCTTCCTTCGGAGTTGTGAAGAGCATCAACGATGTTTTCTTCATTATTTACCGGTCTTTGACTAGCCCCGAGCAAAGCACTTAACTTCTCCATCATTAGAGTATTCTGAGTTTCAATTTGCTGATACAACCCGGTCACTGCAGCATCTAACTCTTCTCGCGTCACTCCAATGCTGGGAGCTGCTTGACTTGGAGAAAGAGAAGTAGCAGTGTTATCGTGAGCATCTTCAGATCTAATAGTCTTGCGTTTTCTTCCAGGAGCCATTATATCCAACAAACTTCTGGTTTTGAAAGAGACTTTTTCAACGAACTTTTTTTTTTGAAGCAATGATGACAATCTTCCTGAGTTGGGTTCTCAGTGAAAGCACCAAAATGTTAACGGTAAAAATTGAACGCTAACACCCAGTGTGTGTGATAACACTGTGAAAGCACCACCCGTTGGTACGGGAACAGAATATAAGATGAATATAGCAGAAAACTGTAAAGGAACAACAGATTTATAGTGGTTCGGCCCGTAATTGAGCCTACATACACTTTATAGTCTTTTATTGCGGATCTGATTACAACTTGATACAACACACTCTGAATACAATCCACTTCGATTACTCAAACACTTCAGATTAGTAACTCAAACTTTGACGATGAGATTTGTCGAATCCATGTCGGATGTGTAGAATCTCGATCAAAGCTTGTTGTAGTATCTTCGATGTTTGGAGTTCTTCGAGTCTTGGATGAGTTGAGAATTCGGCAGAGTAATGACGCTTCAGAAAATGATTAGCCAAAAGTCCTCTTCATGTTCGGGGTAGGGTGGTATTTATAGCGAATTTGACCCCCTAGGTCGTAAGTCGTGGACGACTTAAGTTAGGTCATGGCCGACCTATCCAGTCTAGCTTATGGCTTGGTCAAAGCTTACTTGCCCATCTGGATACATGTTACAAGTCCTAAGTCGCTTACGAGTCATCTCCCTCCGGCATAAGTATTGCGGCAGCGAACTACAACTCTGGCTTTAGGTCGTGGACGACTTATACTAAGTCGTGAGTCGCGGCTTAACTGGTACACGGGCTAGGAGGTAAGTCGTAAGTAGCTTTAGGTCGTAGACAGCCTTAAGTCATAGATAGTCTTAAGTCGTAGGCCATTTACTTTCTTAAGTCGTTAACTCATTAAACCGTTAAGTCGTAGACTTTCTTAAGTCATCCAAACCTTAAGTCGTCCAAGCCTTGAGTCGTAGACTTCCTTAAGTCGTCCAGACCTTAGGTTGCTTCATCCTTTAGATCGTACCATCCTTAAGTCGTCCAGACCTTAAGTCGTAAGGTTGTTCCTTAACTCGTTAGGTGGTCCTGGCCTTAAGTCGCAACTTCCCTGAGTCGCCTACTTTCCTGAGTCGTGCAGTTCTTGACTTGTTAAGTCGCGTAACCTTCTTTAGTCGCATAGTTCTTAAGCCATGCAGTTCTTAAGTCGCAGGAAATTGAGGGTTAACAAAGTACATACATAACAAATAGTAAGTATGCAAACCATCCCTATATCTATCAGCCGAGACCAATAATGCAAGGCAAGTAAATAAATATATTTAAGTAAATGAAATAAGAAACAAAAGTACTCACCCCTATCATCTCAGCCACAATACAAGATGTTCAGCCACCATAACATTTAATGCAACATGCCTCTAGCCCATGCCTATATTGTATAAACAAATACAACAAAAGATATCACCTTGTAAAAGTTATATCATCATGTATAATATGTCAGCTAATACAAAGAAGGAAACATATGTACTTAACATATCTCATCAGCCACCATTTTGAAGAAGAAAAAAATATAAATTGAACAAAGAGAAGATAAGGCTGTAGCTTATCAAACAAGGCAAAGGAAAGTAACACATGAATCTTTATCCACCAAGTAGAAAAAAATCATCAGCCGGAATAGCTTAGTCAAAGGACACAAAGAAAAAATATCTCTGATATATTTGTACAAGCCAAAATAATGTGTTACCCTATTGTACAATCAATATGAAATACCCTGTACACATCTCGTCTATATCAGCCTACAAACCTATTTTAATACCCTGTACAAATGTATATCACCTCATTCTCAGTTGAAGAAATACCACCTCATTTTTAAACAAAGTCAAGAAGAAAGCCTGATTATCAATCTTTAGTTCAAAAGTTTACATTCTTCTTCTCAAATTCCTTTATCATCCAAGCTTAAAAACAAAAGGCAGATCCAAAATTCTACTTGAAACAAATAGAGCTTCAGTTCAAGCTAGTTTCAAAAACAAAGTTTCCAAACAACTTCAAGTGGATCAAGCAAATCAATCTGAAAGAATCAAATTCCAGATTTGAATCTGTTCCAGGGTTTCAAAACATGAGCCTCTGTTCTTTCTTTTTCCTGGAAAATCATTGTGAGCAAACTTTCAACCTATAACTTTGTGTTGTGATTAATGTTTGAGGTATGTTCATATGAATATACAATATGTATGCTAGTATGTATATAGACATGTATTGATCTGTGCATGGCTGAATATATATAAAGATATGCCTCTGTTTAGTAACAGATTAACAAATTCAACAAGAAAATTCATATCTCTTCAAATAATAATTTTTAGATTGAGATGTCTGAATAAAAATTGGCTATAACCCTCTAATCTAAATTTTAAAAATAATTTCGGATGTAAATATTTATGGAATATTGGTAAATTCGATAATGACAGTAAATGTCAGACTAAAGTTAAAAATTGATGATTTCAATTTCTTATTTAGATCATATGGAATGATTTGTAATAGAGAACCATGATTTTTGAATGTTGTTTCAAGATTTTTAGATTTGAAAATCATTGGGAATTTAGAGTTGAACAAATTTTCGAAAAAAAATCGATTTCCATCGATCTAGGAAAAAATCGAACTACAAGTTCGAATCTAGAGGGGAAGGACGTGGTGTAGATGGTGGGAAAAATGCAATTTAATTTTTCCAATGTTTGAATCGTTCGAATTAGGGTATTAGCCGAGCTTTTGCACATAGTTTTTGACGTGACGATTTCATCACCTACGAGCGATCGAGTTGCTCGAAATCGAGGGAGATGATGGCTTGGTGTTTTGTCAAGGCGGGGCCGAAGTTATGGATTTTCCGGTGGATGTGAGCGTCGTTGGCGATGGATTTTTCATCGGTGATGGGCTCCAGTATTGGGTGGTGAGGCCAGATTTTAATCGACATCGAAACTGTGGAATTTGGGTGCTCGTGAAGTTTGAGGGGTTCGCCGATGACTTGTTGGAGGCCAGAGGGATGGTCGGAAACTATCCCAGTGGTTGTGCACGTGCACGGCAAGAAGTGGGGGTGTCAGTGTTTGAGCGCGAGAGGGTGACTCGGGTTTCAATCGAAAAAGAAAGGGGGTGGTCTCGGGTAGGACGCGAGTTCGAGTAAATTGAAGCTCCGCAGTTCCTTACCAATTTAAAAAGTTAAAAGTTTTTAAGTTTTAGAAAAAAAATATAAAGGTAGAAGAAGTTGCAAAGGAACTCAGGGGAGAAGACGAGGAGGACTCGAGTTTTGGCTCGGGTGGAAGACCTGTTTACTCGGGTTTGCTTTCGTTTTGGGTTAAGCCCAAACAGATTTTCAATGTGACATAAGTTAATTTTTTTTTGTAAAACAGATTTTCAAATGATAATTAAAGTAATTAATTAAGATAACTAGATGAAGGTTAATTAATTTATGTAATCAATTTAAGGGATTAATTAATGTGATTAATTTAAAGATAATAAATTTATGTAATTAATTAAAGGTTAAGTACTTAATGTGAGCAATTAAGGGAAAATCAATTAATTAAAGTAGTTAATGGATAATTACTCAATGAAATTAATTAAGGGATAATTAATAAATATAAGTAATTAAAGGTAATCAATTACTTGAAGATAACTACTTAATTAAAGGTAATTAAATGATTAAAATTGATCAATTTAATGATTGAAGGATAATTTAATCAAAATGGTTTGTAATTGATTAATATTAATTAACCAGGATTAGTAATTTATTCATGGAAATTAATCTGATTCAAATCAATCAGATAATTAAATTGATCTTACCTACGGATGTTTGGATTCTATTGAATGTGAATTGTTTGATATCCTTGATATATGATCATTTGTGATATACCCTGATTGATGTTGTGCTGAGCTGTGATTTCTATTTCTGTGATATATTACTATGTGAATATGAAACCCTTGGCCCGTAAAACGGCACTTGAATTTTGATGCGACAGGGAGTCGGATTCCAGTTGGTTATCCGAAACCCACATTGAATTATAATAGTGAATCTTTGTGACCGATAAATTTATTTTATCTATGAATCTGTGAATGAAGATAAGCATTATCGATTATACCGCTTATCGATATATCTGTGATGATTGATGTTGCACTATTGTGTGTAGAACCCCTGGACTACACCTTTACACACACGAATATGGATTTCACGTGGAAATCGGTTAAGTCACAGATAATTTAAATTTGATGTTTTTGAAATTGGAATTTTAATTTCAGTTGATTTTGAAATTAGAAATTTGGGTTTAAAGTGAAAAGTTTTCGAAATGGCATTTCAAAGATAAAAGTTATTTTGAATAACTTAATCGAGTTTTGAAAATTTAAATAATTGGATTTAAATTTGAATTCAAGTTTGAAATTGAATCCTATGATTTGAAACTAGGGATTAAAAATGCTGTACAAGTTATATATGGGTTAAACCATTTTAAAGGTTTTGTTTTGGGAATTTGAATTTAATTCAAAGGGTTTTAACTCGTGCAAATAAAATTGGATTTTTCTGAAACGAAAACTATTTGTTTTCAATTAATAACAGCTTTCAGATAAGAAGTGAACTTCCAATTTGTGTTGAAAGGTTTCAAATTTAAAATGAAGTTGAAATGTTTTGAAAGGCTATGAATGAATTCTTTTTGAAAGCTATGAATTGAATCTGTTTATCTTTAACAGATTTAAAATGATAATTTGTTTAAACCATTCGAAATGAAATTGTTTTGAAAGCTATAAGTTAAATCTTGATTTAAAGATTTAATGAGTTAATCCAATTAAATTGGAAATTGTTTTGAAATCTGTAAATGGATTTTTGTGAATGGGGTTAACTTTGTGAATTGAATCTTTTTGTTTAAAAGATTGGAAATGGTAATTTGTTTTAACCATTCGAATGTAAAGTTTTTGGGTTTAAAACTGTGATTTAATTGAGACTCCAGTATCCATATGTTTTAAATATTTCGCTCACTATTCGGGTTAGCCGGGAAAGGACCTTTGGGTCGTATAACTCATTCCGAATATGTGATACGTCGTATATGGATAGCATTTGAAGACCGGTGGTGAAGACCGGATATTTGCGAAAACAAAAGGACAACTCGTCGAATGTCTCTGCATCGAATGGCCCCGATATAGAGATTTTATCACCCTTTGTGATGGGAAGTCCGGACGTGATTGTGAATACCCGGAATTGCAAGGGCTTCGTAAGAAGTGCCTTCGGTTCTGTTCGAACCCAGAACAGACTTATATGGATTGTATGTCTGACATTACACTTTGAGATATAAAGCCGATTTCTTTCAAATACATATCTGTTTGGTGGCGGAGAATTTATTCTCTTAGCTTAACACCCTTCTTTGAGACGTACGAGCTCAGAGGTTATGTAGTTGAAGTTATCAGCGATATATTCCCAATTTGGTAATGTGGCATGCTGAGTGTTGCTGTGTGATGATCAGTGTTTGATCATTTGTGATATGATCATTTGTTTGATCATTTATCTTTGTGATCATAGGTTGATCATCTGTTGACCCAAATCATGGCTTTGTGACAAAGCGTAGCTTTGTGACAAAGCATAGCTTTGTGGACGAGACTTCGTCGAACCTCACAACCCGGTAATGGTCGAAACAGGAATGTTGCGGCAAGGTTTCAGGGGTAGCTCCCCTAGGGTATGACCATTCCTTCTGGAAAAGGGTAGTATCATGGTATGGAGCCCAGATACTTACTCATGTGGACACACTTTATTTATTATGTGTGATGTTGGTTTCGAGGCGCCTCGGTTAAAGGTCCCAAAGGACCGGGGGTGGCATATCTGAGGTTTTGTATATCCCTTGGGAAAGGGGGTAGCCGGCCTTGTTTGGCAGAGAACAGTTGGTTCTCGGAGCGTCCCGCCAGAGGCGTTTCTTTCGTGGAATAGGAAGTTCCTTGGCCTGACCATTTGTTGGAAATCCAATCAAACAATACGAGCCCTGTACGGTTTTAGTTGTATTACCTACCGTGGAATGTGGTGGTAACCTGCTATTGAACAGGGTAGCTATAGTAGGCATACGATACTGGTCGTATGTTGGCTAAGATTAATATTATACTTTTGAAATGTTTTCTACACTATGCACTAAAAATAATATCAAAAAGATTTGATTTTTCGTAGTAAGCATCTTTGACTATCATAAGAAGAAATCTCCTCCAATTCTGCGTTTGCATTGTGTGTGTGGCGGGAGGTCTTATGGTAGTTTCATTTTCCAAAAGCATTGCGAATTGACTTTAAAATTTCTCTGTTATTTGTTTTAAAGATAAACTGTTTTTGTTGCTCACACCAGTCCCATGACTGATCCGGAGTTTATTGTTCTTTCCGAAACTCTGGATGCTCAAAATTTTTCTACACGAGCAGTCTAGAGTTGAGTTTTTCAGATAGTCAGATTTAGTAGATTTTCTGGAGCTATTTCAGTCTTTGGATCGAACTGCACTTGCTTATCTTTGTGCCTCGTTATTGGGAGTTCGAGCTATTTATGGATTGGCGCTTTGAAGATGGAGATTACCCGCTGCTGATATTATCGTTTTCTTTCCGCTGCTATTTGTTGTATCATATCTCTGATGTATATTGATATTCATTGTATCACTCTGTTGTATCAGATATTGTATATCAATGTATTATTCTTTTTCTTCCGATGTGTTGTTTACTTAACTGTGTTATAAGCTCCGGAGAACCAGATTCGGCGTTTGAATCTACGGCATTTTGAGTACAAGTGAGGTACGGATGCCGATTTTCGAAGGTCGACTTTTGGATCTTCACATTAAAGGAATTTTTGAATAAAAATTTGTCAAATCTATTATAAATGGATTGCGAGTTTCCCCGCCATGAATAAAATTGGAATAAATCATTTAAATTTAAATAAAAAATCTGGGGTCGTTACAAAAAGAATTGGAATGCGTACAAAAATCAAATGGAGTAATTAAGTGTATGATGAAGGTAAGTTAATAAGAATAAACGTGAATATGGATTAAATAATTAAGAATACTGAAATAAAGAAAATAAGATGTAAAGTAATAAAAGTTTGAGGAATGGAATTACTGTAATAAATTACGTTAAAATGAGAAAAGTTTTATAATTTGGGTGTATTTACTTACTATTATATTTTAGTCAATCCTGCTGTGAGATAAATTATTGAGCTCTGATATATTTGTCTTTGCCTATTTGCAGGATACCAGATACCCAACTCGGGCTTCAGCGGGCTTGGCTTTTAGCATTTTTACGAAAAATCCGGACCATTGGAATTTGGGTTGTTATATTTGGTATTAGAGCCTAGGTTTAGGATTTCTAGGTAGATAGCGAGTGAACGTACTTGTATTTTTGAATAAAATATAAATATATTATGTACTGAAATCCAAATAATCCCCAATTATAGATTTTAACATATGGAAAGTTTTTGGATAGTTTGCTAGTTGGGTTTGGGATGACCCAGTATGTTGAGCCCTATGTTAATTACCGATTTATAGCATACCAGTAAGCCATGTTTTGAGAGAAGATTGGTATCCACATGTTTTAGGAAGTAGGGAAGTTCCTTAGGGATAGTAGGGAGAGTTTTTTATTTCTGGAAGAATAAGAAGTTTTAATATGAAGAAAATCCACTTTATGTCTAACCCAATAAAAATTAAACTTTTGAATTAAAAAGGTTGAAAAATATAATTGTTAATTTATTTGGGTTTTTGAAAAAATAAGTGGTATGAAAGTTAAATTGGTTTTTATATGATGTAAATTTTGTTAAAAGTGAAATTCTTTTTTAAGAATTATAGAGCATGTATAGTTCGCTAGTTTCTTTGTAGGTAAACAATGATTTTAAATATAAAAACCTAGTGTAAAAACACGTATTTTTGATAATTAAAAATATTAAATTTAATAAGGTTTTGGACTTTAATATTATCAAAAATTAAAATTTATGATTTATTAAATTGAATCTTATTAGATTATAAATTTTGACCTAAAGATAAATCTTAAAACAACTAATTTTAATGAGATAAAAGATGGTAACATGTATTAACATATAATTTGCTAATATTGATTGAATGTAATTGACTACTATACTATGTTAACGTAATTTCAATCAATTTAAATAATAAAAGTTAATAAGGAATAGAATAAATGATGTATAAATTAATGTAATCATATGTTATTAATTGCAATTGGTTTTAATATGGAGTATGAAATCAATTATTTTGTATGTAAAATGAAAACTTATATTAATCAATTTCATAAGGGAATAGTTGATTTGATAATAAGAATGTAAATCAAAATAAAAGGATTTGTTTGGAATTTAAATATATAATGAACGAGTTTTATTACAGTTGTAATTAAATGTTGGAATTAATTTAGTATATAGATATTGGGTTTAACATGGAAAATTGGATTTCAAGGGAAACAATTGGATTAATTATCTTTTCGGTATTAGGGTACGTTTTGAGATTTAATTATTGTAATTAATAGTAATTATATCTTGCCATTAATAAGAAATAGAAGTAAATGGTAATTAATTAATGACATGTGCAACTTACGTTTTGTGTTAAAAATATAATGAGAATTTCAACGAGAAATATTACGTTCAAATTATGAGTACTTAAGTTTGTTACAAATATAATACAATGATAATAGGAAATCAATTGATAAAGAAATGACGTGGTTGTACGAAGTATTATTTCTGTGACTCTTTAATGAGATAATCTTTAAATATAAGTTGGTTTTAAAGTGGGGGGTATTAATTGTAAATTAATGTGTAGTAAAAAGAAATATGTTTAAATAAAAGAAAAGGATTGGTTTCTTGAAAAGAATAGTTTTATCAAATAAAGTGAATATTTCATTTGTGAATGTAAATTTAATTTCATTAAAACAAAGAATTAAATTTTTGTTGTATGTTTCTAATTGGAATATATTATTTATTTAAATATCCAAACTTGATTTGAATTTAATTTATAATAAAAATAACAATAATAAAATGGTAAGAAAACAACTTGAAGGTTTGGTTAAATTTTTGATTTGGAATAGTTAGCATATTTACATAGGAAATTTATTCCGTTCAAATTTGACTTTGGAGTCTCAGTTCATCTTTTAATGTGTGGGGTAGCGGTCCTCATTATGTTAATTGCAGTGTTTAATTTTATTTACTGTGTACTAAATAAAAATACATATATGCGTGTAAATTTGAGCATATTAGGGTTAATAAAATATGTTAAAATGAACTGGTTTTTTGTATATTAGATTTGTGATTTCTATGTACGGTCTACGTTCTCAAATTTAAATCGTCGCTTTCATTTATTTTATTTTATTATTACTTTCTTTTATTAAATGCATGCCTCTTTTGGTTTTCCAGTAAGTTTTATTTATTTACACGCGGGCCTTGCCTTGAAACGTTTAATGTGTGTTGATGAAATTAATCGAGGTAGCACATGTTTTGAAGATTTATACCAAAAGATTTGTTTACCATGTAAACATGTCTTATCAAATTCCAACATGTCTTTCATCCTTTGTTAATTACATGCATGTTAGGTTCTTTTTATTTTGCAAATTTACATCTTCTTGTATCCTTCCCTTTCATATTCCAATTTCCAAACGTGCTTTACCCTTATTCATTTCCTATTTCATAAATCTCTTCCTCTAACTTTCCATTTCCAAAACGTGCTTCCATTATTTCTTTTGCCTAAAGTTTTCTTTCTCTCTAAAAAAAGGAAAAAACAAACAAATGTGAGGAAGTTATTTTCATGAAGCCAATCTTTTTCATTTGTTTACAAATCCATTTCCTAAAGCCTCCTTCCTTCATGTGTGAGCCATCGTGTCATTTTTTATCATTGATTCTCCAGAATTTAGAAACATGAGCAGGCTTCAAAATTCTTAATGTGAGTAACTAACTTGTTTTATTTTATTATTAAAATTTGTGTACATGGTTTTCTATTTAATTTCCATAATATTCTTAAAACTTGAATTTGAGTTCCGGATCATCTTTTATTTTGTGTAACGTTACATTGGTTGTCGTATTCAAATTTATTTATTGTATGTTAATTATGTTTAAACGGGTGTAAAAAAAAGTATATTTGGTGTTAATATATTTAATTGAGCGGAACATGCAATTAATTAGATCCTACGTGGTCCCTTCATTTCCTTATCATTCAATACACCTGTCACTATTTCCACATTTTGGTTTTATTGCAATTCTCTGATGTAGTTGAAACGTGAATTCACATCCTTTCTCATTCTTCCGTTTTTTTTTACTTTATTACCCAAAAAATTTACTTAGATCATATAGCTACATTTTATTTGTCCCTTCCATACCTATTTCGTTTGTTACTTCCTTTTTCTTCTTTTGTTTCACATCATATCTCATTCTTTCCCTCAGAACTTCATTATTTTTCAAACATCAGGGCCTCTATTTTTTTTACTCAAAGTCTCAATGTCAACTTAGCTTTATACCTCCACTTAGTTACTGCCAATTCATTTTTACTGAAGCTATATTAAAAAAAAAAGGTGTGAGCATCTATTTCTTCCTCGACCACATCCGCACCTTTCCTCATCACCTTGCCTTCTTTTGCAAGAAGCCTTCAAAAAAAATGAACAATGAGAATTAGCTTTCATGGTTCTGGCTTTCTACTTCTTGCCTTTTTTTGGGTACATCAAATTTGAAAACGTGAGTCATTAAAGTTTCTTATTTTAATAATAATTAAATGTGTACGTATTTTTTTTAATATATCCTTATAACCTGAATATCTTCCTTATACGAGCTCTGATACATGTGTAGTTTCTTCCGTTGGACTCGTATTGGAATTCATGACGACATGAAATAGGTTTGGTTGAGTTTGGAGACTGTTGGAAAAGACATCTTTGTTTGGATTTTTGCGTTCTAAATATCAAAGGTGAGTGTTTTGACCCACTCACGAATTCTAAATTAACTTATGTTAGTTAAATTAAATTTATGATGTGATTAGAAATTTATTGAGCTGTTTGGTATTTTTAGATTGTCATTTAAGTTAAATTTGAATTTATACTGAATTGAATTGCCATTTAATTTATATTGAATATAAATTGCTAGTTAAACACCCGATAATGATAATCAATTGATTGTTGTGATTTATTGGCTGATTTGGATGTTGGATTGTGATAGATGTTATTGGTTGACGTTTTGGATGATTGAATGTTTATTTATGTATATATCTTTGTTATCACTATGGATTGAAATGGTAACCCGAGCGGTTTCCATTGATTTGGAAATTTTGATTTTGGATACTGGTTGAAATGACATATACCCATATAATTTCTTGAATTTGGATTATTTATTGGAATTGAATTATTTGAAAGGTTTAAGTTTTAAATTTAAACTTCGAATTTATTTTAATTAAAATGATTAAGATTGGTATTTCGAGTTGTTTGAAATCTTTTAAATAATTATATCCACGTTGTACACTTGATAGGAGATGAAAATCCTGTAACATCTCTGAAGCCATTATAGTAATATTTCTATTCTACTTGTTTTGATTTGACTTACATAAGATCTTTTAGTCCTGACTCGAGTGTTTTGTCTTTTCATTACGCTCGGGTCAGTTTGAGCTTTTTCAGTGTATTGAAGACCATTTTATTTTGGAGGATGAAGACAAAGATGAGTCTACTATTATTATTAATTATGCCACTACATCTTGTGTTCCTCTTCATTATTTATTTATTTCTGTTGTATGTATAACTCTGATTTGTATTGTAAAGATGTAATCAAATGTTATTTGTAAAACAGCTTCATGAACTGTTTATTCGATTATTATATTTTGCCATTCCGCTACGAGATTTTGTGTTTTGTTTTTCCTTCTTTTCTATTATTTTCTGATTTACCCCATTAACTATCCTCCCTTTTGAATGGTTTGAGTTGACATGTGTGGTTTATTGTCGATTTAAATCGTCCAAAAGGATGGATCGTTACAGTTGGTATCAGAGCTTTAGTTTAGACATACCTTAGCTTATTGAGGTTAACTCATTAGAGATAGGGTAGTAATATCCTAGAATGAGTTATCTGAGTGTATATACGAGAGCGCGTATGTGACAACCGCCCATGACCCCTGCACTGAACATAGAAATAGTGCGTTGTACAGTGTGCCAGGCAGCCATGGACGATTGCCAAGGTTAAGTTAAAATAGCAAAATCTATCGTATAACTCACAGCGCATGGATAAAATACAATAGAAAGTATATATAGTGAAGCTTTACTAAACAGAATCTCTATTAAACTTCATAATAGTTTGGTACAACATCTGAATAGTCAATACATCAAGCCTCACCACATATCACTCAGAGAATATACAAGCAGCGGAACATCCAGTACATATAGTAAGAAAATAATATGCAAGCCTCCAGCTCATCTTCGTCATCAGCATCGTCGGAAACTAAGAACAGCACCTGTCACCTGCTACCTAGTCTGCCCTGAAAGTGTATATGGATCGATAATATAGTTAAACTACGACTAGCAAGTGCGGAATTATAAATAATAGTAAATAGCAGTAAAAAATGACACCAGGGATTTTTATACTGGTTCGAACTTCTCGTTCTACGTCCAGTCCCAGACTCCTTCTGGAATTTCTCTAACAACCCTCACTTAACCCGGAGGAACAGGTATTACACCGCCTGAGCAACCGAACAGGACTTTCCGCCTAAGCAACCGAATAGGACTTCAAATACAATTTGAAAATTGTTTCTTGACTTGTGTGTTCTTTGAATAACACGAATATAGTCAATGTAGTACACCCTTCCTATAATCTTCTTGATATGATGATTTGAATGTGCAAAGATAGGAAGTAGAGATTTGAAAATCACTTGATATTATAACAATATAAGATCAGAATAGATAGAAAGAATTTTGTAATTGAAATAGTGAATTTTCATCCCTATTTATAGTATTGAATAGTCTTAATTTAATAGTTGCAACTATTTGAAGAAGTGCAACTCTTGGTGAAGAAGACAACTCTTCAGATTTTGATATTTCATGAAGAGATGCTTCAGTTCGTCAAGTTCAGATGTCTGCGATAAAAGTGATAGATGTCTGAATAAATTTTGAAATTCAAAAAATAAAAGAAAGACAAAAACAGTCAATTTAGACGTTTGTCTTATAATTCAGACGTCTGTCTTTTAATTCAGACGTCTGTCTAGGATGACAGACGTCTGTTATTAAATTGACAGACGTCTATTTCATATAGAAATAGAGGCACTAAAAGCATAGAGTTTAGACGTCTGTTATATTACTTTTAGACGTTTGATATTGATGTCAGACGTCTGAATTAATATACAGACGTCTAATTCTGTACTGTTTTGTTCCTTCCTTTATTTTAGCACTTTTGAACTTGAGATAATATATAATTTTGAAAATACCTTTTTATATCTTTTAAATAATAAAAGATATATATTTTAAAACATGATTTTCAAAAGTATATTTGTGTGTGTGTGTGTTTCATCATCATATCAGAGATTGTACATAAATATCTAAATAGAATTTTGAGAACTTTAATCTAGTTGATGATATGATAATAGCTTCTTTTGTAGATTCCTGCAAGAATATTTGACATTATAGTATATATATTGAAATATATAGTTGTCGCATTAAAATCGAAGAAGGCAGGTTCCAACATGCTCATCCCAAAGCGGATGAACAGCCCAAGGCAATAAGAGTTAAACATAAAGCCCTGAGTCAGACAACAGTCTTAGTGAGCGGTAAATTAACTAACAACATACCAAAAGAGCATAAAGGAAAAAGGAATAGGAATCCAACCCTCCCACTCCACCTCTTTCTACAGTGATAGCCCCCAGACACACACTAAGCAGAAGTAAACATAGCAAAGCAGACATTTAAAGTAAAGCAATTATCACTCGAGTCAAGGTCGGTGTTTTCCAAGTACAAACCCCCAAGGCCTAAACCAAGATCAGATAAGCACCCCGAAAACATCGCTCTTGAGACCGAATGATGATACAACCAAACATCCATGACTCTGGCTATCACTGTTATCATTGCTTCGATACCACCGTTAATTGAATGACCGGCACATTCTTTCAGCCATCCGTCAAGGGTTAATGGCAACCCCGGTTCTAGACATAACTCCGCACGTCGTCGCAGCTCGTGCCTAGGACTATCGAATCTGCCCAGAGTACGCGACTACAATCATAGTCTTTAGGGACTATCGAATCTGCCCAGCGTACTCTTGCTTTGAGCCTGCTAGAACCTTCAACAACGATGAAATCTCAGCCTTCTAGTCATCCTCCTCGACGACTATTTCCATACTAGCCCAAGCGCCTCTCGTGCAAACCATTATCCTCAACTCGAACCATTTCACCGAGTTATCAACATGCTTGGAGTGATCCCGTCTGGATTAAACCAAAACTATCTCATATCATGCCTCGCTTCATCTCATCATAGCAAAGCCTCATCTCAACATCATCATCATCAAATCTATCCATATGAGCTTCATGATCCGCCACATATGCCACGGGCAGCTTTTCCAATTCAAGAGCCTTTCCCTTAGCTTTTAAATCATCTTCGACCATCTTGTCTAAATCAAATCATCAATCAACTAATACATAATAATCAATCAAGTCAACCATTAATCCAAGTAATCAAGCATTCAAACATGATCAAATAAACAATTATAACAATAATGGCAATTCTGTAAATAAAGAGTCCAAATCTAACAAGCATGAATTATGAGCAAATATCTCTACAACTTGATGAATGAACTTGCTTAGGTTAACATGTAGTAAAATGAATGCCAAATCATCATGAACAATAGATCTATACTTAAGTTTAAGAAAATGCATGGAAATCACTATTTTAACACCAAATCAAGCAAACAATCCGATATACTCCTTTGGATCCGTGTGAGAGATAACCACCACTCACCAAATCACCTAAACACCTCAAAAGCAACACACTTCAGATCTGGACAGCGAAGAATCTAACTCGATCTATCAAAACTCCGCTTCAAACGATGAAATCTCTCTTTGATGGTTGAAGATCTTCAATCTAAGCTCTTGGATCTTCGATTTGGTCTTCGATTTGGATGGAAGGAATCACAAGATTAGAGTGGAGAAAAGAAGTGAAGAAGTGTAGAACTCGAGCTCTCAAAATAGCAGCACTTCGTCGCTTCAAAATCCGGATCCCAAAAATGAAGTAGAACCCGCCTATTTATAGGCAGATTTCCTTAGGTCGTTCGCTCTTAAGTCGTCCACGACCTAAAAATCCCACGACCTACGACCTAACAAATCCACGACCTACGACTTAACAGATCCCCGACCTAACAATTCAAGCCTCTACGCGATCTACGACCTAACGCATATGTGCTTCCACGACCTAACGATACTCACTTGCGCGACCTAATTACCCAACGACCTAAGCCTTTACACTAATGCGCGACCTACGACCTAACTGAGATGCGACTTAACGCATGCGCGACTTAACATATACGCGCGAACTAACAAAGATACGACCTAACGAATCTTTGCGACTTGGCTGGGTTACGACTTAACCCCTCACGACCTAACTATACCCAGTACTATCATAGGTCGTCTACGACCTACTACTCATAACTGCTAAACTTAGGTCGCTCACGACCTAACTAAACACAACACCCCATAGGTCGCTCACGACCTAACTACAACAACTACTTAAGTTGTTAACCCGCTTATCTCCTAGGTCGTTAACTCGCTAATTCTTAAGTCGCCGCTAACTACTAGGTCGTTGCCGCTAACTCTTAGGTCGCTAACTATTAGGTCATTGCCGCTAACTCTTAGGTCGCTAACTATTAGGTCGTCCACTTCCTTAGGTCGCAAACCTCCTTAGGTCGCTCCAATTCCTTAAGTCGCTCACCCGACCTAACTACTACTCGACCTAACCTACCCCACGACCTAAGCCACCACACGACTTATCTTCCAGACGACCTAAGCTACACATGGCTTATCTTCTATACGACCTAACCTCTATACGACTTAAGCTCTAGTCGACTTAATGACAACTGTTTTACAAACATTCGATCCGTAAAAATACGGGTCGTTACATTCTCTCCCCCTTAGGAATTTCGCCCCCGAAATTCCAAACAAACAGAGCAATCAAAGACTATTCTGCATGCCTACCATCCATAGCAATCAACAAACCATGCATCTGATTCTAGCTTAGCATGCAGAATTCTAAAACTAGAACAAGTTACAATGTCGTTAGATGACACGACACCTTAGAGCCATACCTTGAAGAGTTCAGGATGAGCTGCCTTCATCCTCTCTTCCACCTCCCATGTACAGTCGTTATCATCATCACTCCATTGTATCTTGAGCAACCTAACTACCTTCCTCCTAAGCTGTTTCGTGTCAGTTTCCACAACACGAAGCGGCTTACGAGGTCTCTTATCGACCAGATCAATCTCAAAATCTTCACAGCTATCTGCATAAACTACTATATTCGAGTCGTGCACATACTTCCATAGATATGATACATGAAAAACATTGTGCACACCCGCCATCTTTTCTGGTAACTCCAATTTGTAGGTGAGCTTTCCAATTCGCTCGATGATCGGGAATGGTCCAACAAATCTTGGAGTCAATTTTCCTTTCTTCCCGAATCGAATAACATTCTTCTGTGGAGAAATCTTCACAAAAACCATTTCACCTACGTCGAATTCCAAATCCTTACGACGCTTATCGGCATAACTTTTCTGACGGTCTTGAGCTGCCTTCATTCGTTGCCGAATGATCTCTATGCAATCCGAAGTCTGTCGAATCATCTCTGGCCCAAGTATCAGCTTTTCTCCTGTTTCTAACCAACATGTCGGAGAGTTACACGGTCTTCCATACAATGCTTCATACGGTGCCATACCAATGCTTGACTGGTAACTGTTATTATACGAAAATTCCACCAAATGAAGGTGATCTTCCCATGATCCTCCGAAATCCAAAACACAAGCTCTGAGGAGATCTTCCAAAATTCGGTTGACTCTCTCGGTCTGACCATCTGTTTGGGGATGATAAGTCGTACTCAAACACAACTCGGTTCCCAAAACTTCCTGGAAGCTTTTCCAAAATCCACTAGTGAACAATGGGTCTCGATCGCTCACTATACTCTTCGGAATACCATGGAATCGAACTATCCACTTAACATACAGCTCAGCCAACTTTGATGCAGTCTTAGTTGATCGAACAGGAATGAATCTTGCACTCTTAGTCAGACGATCTACGATGACCCAAATCCCTTCATTCCCCGTTCTTGTTCTAGGTAGCCCATCAATAAAATCCATCGATACTTGCTCCCACTTCCATGTAGGAACTTCTAATGGCTGGAGCAATCCACTTGGCTTCTTCTGTTCGGCTTTTACCAACTGGCAGTTCATGCACTTGGAAATAAAATTTCCAACATCCTTCTTCATACCTTCCCAGTAATAGGTTCTCTTCATATCCCGATACATCTTATTTCCACCTGGATGAATTGTCAACTTCGAGTGATGACTTTCCTTTAGAAATTCATTTCTCAATTCATCTATATCGGGAACAACTAGTCGTCCTTGCTTTCGAAGCCAACCCTCTCGATCGACCTCGAATACTTTATCCTTTTCTGGGTCCAATCCAGATTCCAAATCACGGATAATCTTGACAAGCTTATCGTCTCGCTTTTGGCTCTCGCCAATTGTTTCCACAAGAGTAGGTCTTATTGATAAGTTTGCCAACATCTCAGGTTCCAATTCACATCTAGGCCTGAAGTCAAATCCAGCCAAATACTCGAGACTCTTCCATTCTGAAAACATGGCTCCCAATCCTGCATGTCTTCGACTTAACGCATCTGCCACTGCGTTACCCTTTCCAGGAGTATAGGCTATACCAAAATCATATGATGCTAAAAACTCTAGCCATCGTTGCTGCCTAAGATTCAAATCCTTTTGGGAGAAAAGATACTTCAACGACTTATGATCTGTAAACAACTCGAATCGAACTCCCAATAGATAATGTCTCCATATCTTCAGAGCAAAAACAATCGCCGCTAACTCCAAATCATGAGTCGGATAATTCCTTTCATGCGGCTTCAGTTGTCGACTTGCATACGCAACAACTTTACCCTTCTGCATCAGCACTGCTCCAAGTCCGGTACCACATGCATCGGTGTAAACCACCATCTCATCATTTCCACTTGGAATTGTCAAAACAGGAGCACTTGTCAATCGCTCTTTCAGGATTCTAAAAGCTTGCTCACACTTAGCATCCCATCTGAATACTTGGTTCTTTTTCGTCATCCTGTTAACGGTGCAGCCACCTTGGAAAAGTCTTTGATAAATCGACGATAGTATCCTGCTAATCCAAGAAAACTTCTCACATCAGATGCATTCTTAGGTCTACCCCAATCCTGGATTGCTGCTACCTTAGCGGGATCAACCGCTATTCCATTTCCAAAGATAATATGGCCTAAGAACCTCACTTCACTCTTCCAGAAGTGACACTTCGAAAACTTAGCCTTCAGCTGATGTTTCCGTAAGATTTCCAAAACAATACGCAAGTGCGTCTTGTGCTCTTCTTCAGTTCTGGAATAAATCAAAATATCATCCACGAACACTAGTACGAACTTATTCAACTGATCTCTGAACACTCTATTCATAAGATCCACAAAATATGCTGGTGCATTGGTCAATCCAAATGGCATTACCAGCCACTCAAAGAAACCGGACGGTGTCCTAAAAGCAGTCTTCGGCACACTATCCTTAGCCACTCTTAACTGGTGAAATCCCGTTGCCAAATCCATCTGAGAAAACACCTTAGCTTCGTGAAGCTGATCAAACAAGTCATCTATTCTTGGCAATGGATACTTGTTCTTCTTAGTCACTTTATTCAGCTCACGATAATCCACACACAACCTCAACGATCCATCCGCTTTGGTTACAAACACAACGGGTGCACCCCATTCGGACACACTACGCCGAATGAATCCCTTCTGTAAAAGATCGTCAACTTGCACCCTCAACTCTTGCTGTTCCCTAGGCGCCATCCGCCTAAGAGACATCATAACAGGTCTGGCTCCTTCAACTAAATCGATACGAAACTCGATCTCCCTATGCGGCGGTAACCCTTTGACCTCATCAAAGACATCCTCAAATCCATTAGCGATTGGCACCGATGACAGTCCATCCCGTTGAACAACCAGCGAATACATGAAGCTCATAAAAACGCCTTCCTCATGCTTACATTGTATCACAACCTTTCGCCCTTCCACATTCTCGACTGTCACCTCCAACCTTTCACAATCAACCTTTGACGCATACTTCCTAAGCCAGTCCATACCCAAAATAATTCTGAACCCCGCAAAGTTCAGAACAAAACAATCACAAACAAAAGAGCAATCATGACTCGATACAATCAGACCACGGCATAGCATACACAAACAAGACGAACCCCCAACTGGATTAGTCACAACCAATGGCCTATCAACAATATCCGGTTCTAAACCCAACCGGCCTACAAGTTCATTACAAACAAAAGAATGCGACGCCCCAGTATCAAATAACACTCTTACTGGAACACCACATATGGAAAGAGTACCTTGAACCACCACACTCTTTCCTTTCTCTTCAACGGTAGGAGCTTTTGAAGATGATGGAACAGCCCCCAAAGCATAAGCTTGCACAATCTGCTTGTCCCTTCGCGGTTCTGGACAATTCTTCCTAATATGCCCCGGTTTGTCACAGTTGTGGCACTTCACCGGCACCTTCGGATTCTTGCAATCTCTAGAGAAATGACCCTTCTGCTGACAATTGTAGCAGGTTACTTCGCCCTTCGGCTTCTTCTGGCCATCCTTACCCTTCTGCTGCTGCTGCTTCCTCTTCTTGTTTCCACCCTGCTGTGGTTTAGACTCTTCCTTGGTCACAACAACAACAGATCCTTCCTTAGGAAACAGATTCTCGTGCCTGAGAGCTTTCTCCACAAGCTTCTCAAATGAATCATCCAAATGATCCACCAACTGCCTCCCAAGATAACTGTCCAAGCCTGTCACAAACTTCTCATTCTTCTGATACGAAGATTTAATATACGACCTGGCATACTTGGACAAAGCTTCAAACTTAGAAACATACTCAAGAACTGGTCTCCCACCCTGCTTGAGCTCCACAAACTTCTTGAACAGAACAGACTTCTGAGCCGTAGAAATGAACTTAGCTTCAAATCTGGCTTGGAATTGCTCCCAAGTAATTTCTTCCTCCGGAGTATCAATGGTGATAGAGTTCCATCAGTCAGAGGCTCTCCCTTGAAGCTGTCTTGATGCTAGCTTCCTTTTAGTTGCATCCTCGATTCCCAAGTCACCAAAGATCCTTCTGCAAGCATCTATCCATCTCTGAACTTCAATGGTTGACTCTGTTCCCAAGAAAATCTTTCCTCCAAGAGCAGTATAGTCTTTACACAGCTTGGCAAAATCCACCGGTTTTGGAGTTTGAACTTGAACTCCAACATCTACTGATGGCCCCGGAGCTGGCATCCTTCTCATGATCGAAGTCATCATAGCTTCGAACATAGCAACATAATCAGCAGCCCCCTCAGTAGCAAGGCCTTCCCTAGCAGCTGGTCTCCCTCTTCGACTCATTCTTAATATCTATAAAAAGGAATGATTAATGCACCTTGAGAACAACTGCATAAAGGACTCACACACTTCTAAGCTACTATATTATATATAGTAATCATCCATCAAAATACAATTACGTCTCTCATACGTAGTTACGTCAGCGAGCGTTGGGTAAAATCGATTAACCAAAGCTCTGATACCAAATGTGACGACCGCCCATGACCCCTGCACTGAACATAGAAATAGTGCGCTGTACAGTGTGCCAGGCAGCCATGGACGATTGCCAAGGTTAAGTTAAAACAGCAGAATCTATCGTATAACTCACAGCGCATGGACAAAATACAATAGAAAGTATATATAATGAAGCTTTACAGAACAGAATCTCTATTAAACTTCATAATAGTTTGGTACAACATTTGAATAGTCAATACATCAAGCCTCACTACATATCACTCAGAGAATATACAAGCAGCGGAACATCCAGTACATATAGTAAGAAAATAATATGCAAGCCTCCAGCTCGTCTTCGTCATCAGCATCGTCGGAAACTAAGAACAGCACCTGTCACCTGCTACCTAGTCTGCCCATCCCAAAGCGGATGAACAGCCCAAGGCAATAAGAGTTAAACATAAAGCCTTGAGTCAGACAACAGTCTTAGTGAGCGGTAAATTAACTAACAACATACCAAAAGAGCATAAAGGAAAAAGGAATAGGAATCCAACCCTCCCACTCCACCTCTTTCTACAGTGATAGCCCCCAGACACACACTAAGCAGAAGTAAACATAGCAAAGCAGACATTTAAAGTAAAGCAATTATCACTCGAGTCAAGGTCGGTGTTTTCCAAGTACAAACCCCCAAGGCCTAAACCAAGATCAGATAAGCACCCCGAAAACATCGCTCTTGAGACCGAATGATGATACAACCAAACATCCATGACTCTGGCTATCACTGTTATCATTGCTTCGATACCACCGTTAATTGAATGACCGGCACATTCTTTCATCCATCCGTCAAGGGTTAATGGCAACCCCGGTTCTAGACATAACTCCGCACGTCGTCGCAGCTCGTGCCTAGGACTATCGAATCTGCCCAGAGTACGCGGCTACAATCATAGTCTTTAGGGACTATCGAATCTGCCCAGCGTACTCTTGCTTTGAGCCTGCTAGAACCTTCAACAACGATGAAATCTCAGCCTTCTAGTCATCCTCCTCGACGACTATTTCCATACTAGCCCAAGCGCCTCTCGTGCAAACCATTATCCTCAACTCGAACCATTTCACCGAGTTATCAACATGCTTGGAGTGATCCCGTCTGGATTAAACCAAAACTATCTCATATCATGCCTCGCTTCATCTCATCATAGCAAAGCCTCATCTCAACATCATCATCATCAAATCTATCCATATGAGCTTCATCATCCGCCACATATGCCACGGGCAGCTTTTCCAATTCAAGAGCCTTTCCCTTAGCTTTTAAATCATCTTCGACCATCTTGTCTAAATCAAATCATCAATCAACTAATACATAATAATCAATCAAGTCAACCATTAATCCAAGTAATCAAGCATTCAAACATGATCAAATAAACAATTATAACAATAATGGCAATTCTGTAAATAAAGAGTCCAAATCTAACAAGCATGAATTATGAGCAAATATCTCTACAACTTGATGAATGAACTTGCTTAGGTTAACATGTAGTAAAATGAATGCCAAATCATCATGAACAATAGATCTATACTTAAGTTTAAGAAAATGCATGGAAATCACTATTTTAACACCAAATCAAGCAAACAATCCGATATACTCCTTTGGATCCGTGTGAGAGATAACCACCACTCACCAAATCACCTAAACACCTCAAAAGCAACACACTTCAGATCTGGACAGCGAAGAATCTAACTCGATCTATCAAAACTCCGCTTCAAACGATGAAATCTCTCTTCGATGGTTGAAGATCTTCAATCTAAGCTCTTGGATCTTCAATTTGGTCTTCGATTTGGATGGAAGGAATCACAAGATTAGAGTGGAGAAAAGAAGTGAAGAAGTGTAGAACTCGAGCTCTCAAAATAGCAACACTTCGTCGCTTCAAAATCCGGATCCCAAAAATGAAGTAGAACCCGCCTATTTATAGGCAGATTTCCTTAGGTCGTTCGCTCTTAGGTCGTCCACGACCTAAAAATCCCACGACCTACGACCTAACAAATCCACGACCTATGACTTAACAGATCCCCGACCTAATAATTCAAGCCTCTACGCGACCTACGACCTAACGCATATGCGCTTCCACGACCTAACGATACTCACTTGCGTGACCTAATTACCCAACGACCTAAGCCTTTACACTAATGCGCGACCTACGACCTAACTGAGATGCGACTTAACGCATGCGCGACTTAACATATACACGCGACCTAACAAATATACGACCTAACGAATCTTTGCGACTTGGTTGGGTTACGACTTAACCCCTCACGACCTAACTATACCCAGTACTATCATAGGTCGTCTACGACCTACTACTCATAACTGCTAAACTTAGGTCGCTCACGACCTAACTAAACACAACACCCCATAGGTCGCTCACGACCTAACTACCACAACTACTTAAGTTGTTAACCCGCTTATCTCCTAGGTCGTTAACTCGCTAATTCTTAAGTCGCCGCTAACTACTAGGTCGTTGCCGCTAACTCTTAGGTCGCTAACTATTAGGTCGTTGCCGCTAACTCTTAGGTCGCTAACTATTAGGTCGTCCACTTCCTTAGGTCGCAAACCTCCTTAGGTCGCTCCAATTCCTTAAGTCGCTCACCCGACCTAACTACTACTCGACCTAACCTACCCCACGACCTAAGCCACCACACGACTTATCTTCCAGACGACCTAAGCTACACACGGCTTATCTTCTATACGACCTAACCTCTATACGACTTAAGCTCTAGTCGACCTAATGACAACTGTTTTACAAACATTCGATCCGTAAAAATACGGGTCGTTACATTTTATTAGTGTTATAAAAATGTTTTATATAAGTTTTGAAATGAAATAATTTTCGTAATATTATATGTTATATATAAAGGAAAATTTTATAACTAATATAGTTATTTGTAATGTGCTTGTTTGATGAAATGTTAATATCTAATTATTATCATTTATTGTTAAGTTGTTGTATTTAGTCAAATTATAAACATTGGCTATTATTGTTGATTGAATATATGGACTAAACACTAGTTTAATAATGGTGAATTAAAGAGAATGAAGTGGATAATTAGGATATTCGATATAAAATTGGAATGTTGTTATGAATTTTGGTTGTTTGTGACTGGTAGTTTCAACTATTGAAATAAAACGGAATATCTGGGTATTCTGGATAGTCGAAACTTCTGAATTAATATATAAGTTGAAATGTAGAAATTTTATTGAATTATGCAGTTGAATTTGGTAACTTTAAATTGAAAGCAAGTGAAACAAGGTTAAATTTGTTATATCTATGTTTAGTAAATGAATAGAATTGTTGTATACATTATAGGCATGTAATGTAATAATATACAAATGTGAACTTTAAACCTTAGGATGTTTAAATTGAAATTGTGATTAAGGAAATATTGTAAATGAGATTAAATTGGAAAAAAAAATGTTTCTAAACTTAATTAAAATTTGTGAAATGTGTCATAAATAAATTTGAAATGTAAAAGTGAAACTAATTGGATAAAAAAATATGAATTAAAAGTGAAATGGTTATAAATAAAGTCACGACTTGTAAATTGTTTATGAAATAAATGAATGTTGCAATAAATGGTTATCATATAAGTTGTGATAACTTTAAACTCGAATAATGTCTTATAAAAGGATTTAAGCTTTTATAAATTGGTTATAAACTTAAGAAAATTCCTTATGAAATGATTTGCAAATAAATGTAGTATTAAATGAGGAATATTACATGTGAAATGAATGTAATTTAAATTGAAGAGAAATATAAGCAATATTATGAGAATGAATATATTAATGTTTTATATTAAATGGAGAAATTCTGTGAAACAAATATTAAAGTATGAAGTGATATTTGTGTTAATCAATGAGATTAAAAATGAATTTAATTCAAATGTAATTGTGATGAAACAAATTGGAATAATTACGTAAGTTGTATGTATATTTTTTTATTCACAAAATTAATTTGATCCGGATTTGAGTACACAAGTTCTATGTGAATTACACCACTTCGTGTTAAGATTTTTCATTTGATTCTTGATGGAAAATATTTGATAAGGATTTTTGGTTTGATTCTAGAATTCTCTATCATAGTATATGGCTATGCAAGGAGAATGATGGTTTCTAGTCAAGAAACCTTATCGAAGTCTGCATTAGGGAAATCGAATGAAAAATACTAATTCGAAACGAACTTGTGTAACCGAGCGAGCGATCAAATGTGATTTTGTGAAATGATGACATATGTACATCTTTTGTTCTAATATTATTGAATATGCTTTAACGCTGAAATTGAAAGTTGTTGGGTCGGATATCTTTGTAATTTAAATTGGAATTTTTCTTCTATGCAAAACTACTATTAATTTAAAACCATTTTTCAAAACTATTTTCTTTTATTTTTTCTTATACAAACTATCTTATTCTATTTTATTTACAAAACTATTTTACAAACTATTTTATTTATAAAACTATTTTACAAACTATTTTATATACAAACTATTTTACAAACTATTTTATATACAAAATTATTTCAAAAAACGATTTTATATACAAAACTATTCTAAATTCAAAAGCTTTTATAAAGCAAAGATTTTAAATCCCATATGGCTTTTCATACAGCGAAATTGATTTTTGGAAAATTTTTGATTCTTGTATAAGACGGACTTTATATAAGTATAAGGTGATTTTGAGAATTGTTGATTTTGGAAGGTATTCAATCTGAAGAGATAAATCTTATATATAACAGAATTTATATAAGATTGTGTGATATCCCGGAATTTCAAGGAATTTAAAATGTGATAATCTCCTTAATTAATTAATTAAAATTGGTAAGCTTATTTTTTTCAAACAATTTAATAATGAGTTGTTTTAAAATATAGTTATAAATAGATTTTTAAATGGAATAATTAGTTACAAATTTAATTTGTGTTATTTTATAAATAGATTTTAAATAGACCTATTATTTCAAATTTAATAAGTATTATTTAAAAACGAATATATATATATATATGTGTGTGTGTGTGTGTGTATTTTGGAAGAAAATTATGATTTGAGAATTTAAAATAAAAGTGTTCCAATATAATTACAATAAAATCTATCTTAAATTAAAGTAAGCTTTACCTTATTCACTTTTGATCTATATATATATGATGTAATCTTGGTAATAATGTTTAAAAATAAAATAGAAATAAATATCTCAAATAAAATTATGGTTATGTAAAAATATAAAATGAACACATAAGATAATTCTAAAAATATAACAACTTTATAGAAAGCATAGGGTAGAAAGCAAATCAGGCAAGTATATATATATATATATATATATATACTATAGCAATATGTATATGCAAAGAAATAAGTCAAAACAAGATAAAAATACATACAAGATTTGTACCTACAAAATAAAAGGAAATAGTATGTGTAGACATGATAAGGAACCAAGGCATTTAATGCTATCATTTTAGATTTGCTGGGAAAATCATTTCAGCCTCCTTATAAAAAAAATATCTAACCAATTGTTGTACAAATGCAAATATCAGCATGCATACTTGTTCTGTATATCAATCTTCGTTTTCTTTTCGTTCATAAAACAAATGCAAACCAGAAAATCAAAACCTGAAACCCATTTGCAAGATGAAAACTAAAGCCTGCAATTCATTTTCAACATCAAACCCTGAAGCAAGCAAACCTGAGATCTAAACAATGCAAGTTCCAGTTTCAATAACAAGCAAGATTCAAGTTTAAAGCAACTTCATTTAAAATCAAGAAGCATATTACTTCAACAACTCAAGTTTTAAAAGCAAAAGCACCTTCCAGTTCTTAAGTTTTCAAAAGCCTGTACACTGCTTCTCCGTTCTTTATAACTGGTGAGTAACATCATTTTTTCTAAAAACTTAGATATATGAATCTGGTTGCATGCAAGTTTTTGAAACAAAGTATGTTTTGTATATATGAATTTGCTGTGTATCTATGAATGTATGGATGTATGCATGCCTGTGGTATCAGTGACCTTACTGTTCTTAGTTTCAAAACTAAGATTTTAAAACAAAAATCATTATCTCTTGAACAAATCACTGTTATAATTTAAGTGATAAACAAAAGTTGGTTGTTTCATCTTAGCTTATAGTTTAAAATTTTAATTAAGTTAAAATGAAATTTGAAATGGCTCTGGAAATCAAAAGAACAGAGCAAACTTAATATAAGTGGAAATTCAAACATGTTAATTTAGCAATCCAAGATTATAAACTAAATCCTTATCTAAAAACATGATTTTTACAACTAAAATTATAATTTTTAGTGATGGGATGTGTAAAGATCCCGGACTCGGCCTTCTAAAATCAGCACCCGTACTTCACTTGTACTCAAAATGTCGCATATTCAAACGCTGAATCTGGCTCTCCGGAGCTTATAACACCATTAAGTATAACAACACAGCGGAAGAAAGAAAACAATGATATCATATACAACTCCTTTCAAAAGCTTTTCATATTAAACCCCAATTTCCAATTTCAAAATCAATTGAAATTAAAATTTCAATTCCAAAAACATTAAATTAAAATAATCTGTGACTTAACCGATTTCCTCGTGAAATCCATATTTGTGTGTGTAAAAGTGTGGTCCAGGGGTTTCACACAATAGTGCAACAGCATCATCAATCATCACAGATCAGAATACAGAAATATAACTAATAAGCGGTATGAAATATAACGCTTATCTTTTCATTCACAGATTCACAGATAAAGTCAATTTATCAATCACAAGGATTCATCATTACGATTCCTCAATTAATTACCCTAATTAATTAATCTTTAAACCTTTCATTATTGATTTAATTAATCCAAATCATTAATTAATTAAATAAATAATTTATTCATTTTAATTAACTTATTAATAAATGAATTACAAATCATCATTATATCTTCATCACTTAAGTTAAAACTCATTCTCAGTAGTGATTTAAATATCATCTACAAATATGTTTGGAAACATTGATCTTCGAATTTACTTTTAAATTTCAATTTAAATCCCAAGATTCAAAATGAATTCCAATTTATCGTTACTAAAGTTTAAACTGATTTCCAAAACCTTTAATCAAAACTTGCCTTTCATTTTTAAATTCAGTTTAAAAAAAAACAAAAAAAAAACTTAAACACTGTCCGTTTTTTTTAAACTAAAACCTGTAACCTTAAATTTACTCGAGCCAGACTAAAATGACTTCGAGTCAAATCCTAAAACCCTTCGAGTAAAATACTCGAACTACTCGAGTCAAACCCGAGTAAAAACTGCATCCACCCAAATCAACAAAGCAAAACACCAGACCACCAGAAACAAGTGCGCCGTGCACATGCACGGTGCCGCCGACCACCTCTGGTCATCACCAGAACATCGAGCACACCGAAGATCATCCAAGTACCAGTCTACAACCATCTGACCCCCACCATCCACTCGAATCCAAAATCGAGCAAAAGAAACCCAAACAGGAACCAGAACCCAAACCTGGAACCACCTCGTCTTCACAACTCCGACCATCTGAACCTCTGCGATTCCGGCCACGACTTCAACTACGGCCAAGCTACCACCACACAAAAACTCGCTGCTCTCGATCAACTTCAGAGGCCGGGGTGATCGATTCTCTACGTACAGTAAAAATTAGGTTTCCAAACAAAAAATCACTCGCCGCCGCCGCCACGATCAAATGCACGCCGACACACTATTTTCCTCGAATCTCCATTCGTTCCTCCATCTCCAGGCAAGACCCCATGCCTTCCGATCAACTTGATCGCCATAGTAAACCCAAAACGTCAATTTCAGTTCAACTCAAATTGCTAGTCCTATACATCTCTAAAAATTGTGATTCCAACTTTAAAAATCATGTTTTGGTTTTTAGATTCAATTTATATTCCTGAATCCAAGAAACAGGATGATAGAAATTTCATGTATGTTTGAACTTGCTCAGTTGTTTTGATTTCCCAGAGCCAATTCAAGTTTATATTGCTTAATTTAAAGTTTTAAACTTACTTTGTTACTGAACAAACAAATTTTGTTTAATTCCTAAGCTCCATCAGTCATTAGATCAAGAGAACATAAATTTTGAATTAAAAACTTGAACCTGGGAACAAATAGCAAACACTGATACTCAACAGCATATACACTTTATACACATTCATAAAAAAATGCCAGAGAATTTCATATAAACACATTTGTTTCAGGAAATAGCATGCACCCAGATTAAGTTTATACTTAAGTTTAGAAAAATATGTTTACTCACCTTGATTTTAGGAAGAAGAACAGAGCCTGCTTCATGTTGAACAGGTTGTAAAAATGCAAGCTGAAACCATTCTTGATTCTGGTTTATATTTGATTTATATTGTTTGTTTCAGTTTGAATGTTTGGTTTGAGTTTTTAATGTTTTAGTTTGAATGTTTGTTTTATTTGATTTAATATGTTTCAGTTTGAATGTTTTTTCAGTAAAAATGCAAACTGAAGCTCATTCCAGATTTTAATGTTTTACAAGATACTCGGGTTATCTAGATCTACGAAATGTGCAGTGGCATTGGTTAGTTCAAAGGGATAACTAACCATTCGTAGAATATATTGGGACCCAAAGAATAGATATATGGATACAATTTCAAAACTTTTAGTTTAAAAAACTAAAGTATACCTATCAACCATAGCAACCAAAGCAACCAATTCATCCAAACAAATAATTCTGACTGACTTATTTGGAGTTTACATCCCATATTTATATATCAAATTTCTTCCTGGATCTACCAGAAATTATCGAAGAATTGAGAAAAGATGCTGAACAAAAGAGATTGATAGAGAAAAGATTGTTTCCTTGTTGTTACAGGGTATTGACCAATTCATAGTGGTACTCTCCTGTCTCCTATCTCATCCTCTTCTTACACTCATACTTACTATCAGTGGATAGTAAGAGAATTTACTAAGGCATACAGACGGATATCTAAGAATTACTCATTCTAGGGTATACTTCACCCTATCTCTAATGAGCTACTTAATGTGTTATACTCCTGAGCTAAAGTTCAACCTTAGCTCTGATACCACTTGTAAAGATCCCGGACTCGGCCTTCAAAAATCGGCACTCGTACTTCACTTGTACTCAAAATGCCGCAGATTCAAACGCTGAATCTGTCTCTTTGGAGCTTATAACACCATTAAGTATAACAACACAGCGGAAGAAAGAAAACAATGATATCATATACAACTCCTTTCGAAAGCTTTTCATATTAAACCCCAAATTCCAATTTCAAAATCAACTGAAATTAAAATTTAAATTCCAAAAACATTAAATTAAAATTATCTGTGACTTAACCGATTTTCTCGTGAAATCCATATTTGTGTGTGTAAAAGTGTGGTCCAGGGGTTTCACACAATAGTGCAACAGCATCATCAATCATCACAGATCAGAATACAGAAATATAACTGATAAGCGGTATGAAATATAACACTTATCTTTTCATTCATAGATTCACAGATAAAGTCAATTTATCAATCACAAGGATTCATCATTACGATTCGATGTGGGTTTCGGATAACAAATTGGAATCCGACTCCCTGTCGCATCGAAATTGAAATGTCGTTTACGGGCCAATGGGTTTTCACATTCACATAGAAACAAATCACAGATATCACAGATCAATACACAGCAATTCACATCACAAAGTATCATAGTCATATAACAGGGGTATCAAATCAGCTCAAGGCATTTAATAATAATCAATCATCTACAAATAAGATGAACTAATTGTGTGATTAGAATTAATTAATCACATAGTAAATTTTATTAATTATCTTTAATCAATGATTAATTATCCTTAATTATAAATTAATTATTCCTCAATTAATTACCCTAATTAATTAATCTTTAAACCTTTCATTATTGATTTAATTAATCCAAATCATTAATTAATTAAATAAATAATTTATTCATTTTAATTAACTTATTAATAAATGAATTACAAATCATCATTATATCTTCATCACTTAAGTTAAAACTCATTCTCAGTAGTGATTTAAATATCATCTACGAATATGTTTGGAAACATTGATCTTCGAATTTACTTTTAAATTTCAATTTAAATCCCTAGATTCAAAATGAATTCCAATTTATCGTTACTAAAGTTTAAACTGATTTCCAAAACCTTTAATCAAAACTTGCCTTTCATTTTTGAATTCAGTTTAAAAAAAACAAAACAAAAAACTTAAACACTGTCCGGTTTTTTTAAACTAAAACCTGTAACCTTAAATTTACTCGAGCCAGACTAAAATGACTTCGAGTCAAATCCTAAAATCCTTCGAGTAAAATACTCGAACTACTCGAGTCAAACCCGAGTAAAAACTGCATCCACCCAAATCAACAAAGCAAAACACCAGACCACCAGAAACAAGTGCGCCGTGCACATGCACGGTGCCGCCGACCACCTCTGGTCATCACCAGAACATCGAGCACACCGAAGATCATCCAAGTACCAGTCTACAACCATCTGACCCCCACCATCCACTCGAATCCAAAATCGAGCAAAAGAAACCCAAACAGGAACCAGAACCCAAACCTGGAACCACCTCGTCTTCACAACTCCGACCATCTGAACCTCTGCGATTCCGGCCACGACTTCAACTACGGCCAAGCTACCACCACACAAAAACTCGCTGCTCTCGATCAACTTCAGAGGCCGGGGTGATCGATTCTCTACGTACAGTAAAAATTAGGTTTCCAAACAAAAAATCACTCGCCGCCGCCGCCACGATCAAATGCACGCCGACACACTATTTTCCTCGAATCTCCATTCGTTCCTCCATCTCCAGGCAAGACCCCATGCCTTCCGATCAACTTGATCGCCAGAGTAAACCCAAAACGTCAATTTCAGTTCAACTCAAATTGCTAGTCCTATACATCTCTAAAAATTGTGATTCCAACTTTAAAAATCATGTTTTGGTTTTTAGATTCAATTTATATTCCTGAATCCAAGAAACAGGATGATAGAAATTTCATGTATGTTTGAACTTGCTCAGTTGTTTTGATTTCCCAGAGCCAATTCAAGTTTATATTGCTTAATTTAAAGTTTTAAACTTACTTTGTTACTGAACAAACAAATTTTGTTTAATTCCTAAGTTCCATCAGTCATTAGATCAAGAGAACATAAATTTTGAATTAAAAACTTGAACCTGGGAACAAATAGCAAACACTGATACTCAACAGCATATACACTTTATACACATTCATAAAAAAATGCCAGAGAATTTCATATAAACACATTTGTTTCAGGAAATAGCATGCACCCAGATTAAGTTTATACTTAAGTTTAGAAAAATATGTTTACTCACCTTGATTTTAGGAAGAAGAACAGAGCCTGCTTCATGTTGAACAGGTTGTAAAAATGCAAGCTGAAACCATTCTTGATTCTGGTTTATATTTGATTTATATTGTTTGTTTCAGTTTGAATGTTTGGTTTGAGTTTTTAATGTTTCAGTTTGAATGTTTGTTTTATTTGATTTAATATGTTTCAGTTTGAATGTTTGTTTCAGTAAAAATGCAAACTGAAGCTCATTCCAGATTTTAATGTTTTACAAGATACTCGGGTTATCTAGATCTACGAAATGTGCAGTGGCATTGGTTAGTTCAAAGGGATAACTAACCATTCGTAGAATATATTGGGACCCAAAGAATAGATATATGGATACAATTTCAAAACTTTTAGTTTAAAAAACTAAAGTATACCTATCAACCATAGCAACCAAAGCAACCAATTCATCCAAACAAATAATTCTGACTGACTTATTTGGAGTTTACATCCCATATTTATATATCAAATTTCTTCCTGGATCTACCAGAAATTATCGAAGAATTGAGAAAAGATGCTGAACAAAAGAGATTGATAGAGAAAAGATTGTTTCCTTGTTGTTACAGGGTATTGACCAATTCATAGTGGTACTCTCCTGTCCCCTATCTCATCCTCTTCTTACACTCATACTTACTATCAGTGGATAGTAAGAGAATTTACTAAGGCATACAGACGGATATCTGAGAATTACTCATTCTAGGGTATACTTCACCCTATCTCTAATGAGCTACTTAATGTGTTATACTCCTGAGCTAAAGTTCAACCTTAGCTCTGATACCACTTGTAAAGATCCCGGACTCGGCCTTCAAAAATCGGCACTCGTACTTCACTTGTACTCAAAATGCCGCAGATTCAAACGCTGAATCTGTCTCTTTGGAGCTTATAACACCATTAAGTATAACAACACAGTGGAAGAAAGAAAACAATGATATCATATACAACTCCTTTCGAAAGCTTTTCATATTAAACCCCAAATTCCAATTTCAAAATCAATTGAAATTAATATTTCAATTCCAAAAACATTAAATTAAAATTATCTGTGACTTAACCGATTTTCTCGTGAAATCCATATTTGTGTGTGTAAAAGTGTGGTCCAGGGGTTTCACACAATAGTGCAACAGCATCATCAATCATCACAGATCAGAATACAGAAATATATAACTGATAAGCGGTATGAAATATAACACTTATCTTTTCATTCATAGATTCACAGATAAAGTCAATTTATCAATCACAAGGATTCATCATTACGATTCGATGTGGGTTTCGGATAACAAACTGGAATCCGACTCCCTGTCGCATCGAAATTGAAATGTCGTTTACGGGCCAATGGGTTTTCACATTCACATAGAAATAAATCACAGATATCACAGATCAATACACAGCAATTCACATCACAAAGTATCACAGTCATATAACAGGGGTATCAAATCAGCTCAAGGCATTTAATAATAATCAATCATCTACAAATAAGATGAACTAATTAGGTGATTAGAATTAATTAATCACATAATAAATTTTATTAATTATCTTTAATCAATGATTAATTATCCTTAATTATAAATTAATTATTCCTCAATTAATTGCCCTAATTAATTAATCTTTAAACCTTTCATTATTGATTTAATTAATCCAAATCATTAATTAATTAAATAAATAATTTATTCATTTTAATTAACTTATTAATAAATGAATTACAAATCATCATTATATCTTCATCACTTAAGTTAAAACTCATTCTCAGTAGTGATTTAAATATCATCTACAAATATGTTTGGAAACATTGATCTTCGAATTTACTTTTAAATCTCAATTTAAATCCCAAGATTCAAAATGAATTCCAATTTATCGTTACTAAAGTTTAAACTGATTTCCAAAACCTTTAATTAAAACTTGCCTTTCATTTTTGAATTTAGTTTAAAATAATAAAAAAAACTTAAACACTGTCCATTTTTTTTTAAACTAAAACCTGTAACCTTAAATTTACTCGAGCCAGACTAAAATGACTTCGAGTCAAATCCTAAAACCCTTCGCGTAAAATACTCGAACTACTCGAGTCAAACCCGAGTAAAAACTGCATCCACCCAAATCAACAAAGCAAAACACCAAACCACCAGAAACAAGTGCGCCATGCACATGCACGGTGCCACCGACCACCTCCGGTCATCACCAGAACGTCGAGCACACCGAAGATCATCCAAGTACCAGTCTACAACCATCTGACCCCCACCATCCACTCGAATCCAAAATCGAGCAAAAGAAACCCAAACAGGAACCAGAACCCAAACCTGGAACCACCTCGTCTTCACAACTCTGACCATCTGAACCTCTGCGATTCCGGCCACGACTTCAACTACGGCCAAGCTACCACCACACAAAAACTCGCTGCTCTCGATCAACTTCATAGGCTGGGGTGATCGATTCTCTACGTACAGTAAAAATTAGGTTTCCAAACAAAAAATCACTCGCCGCCGCCGCCACGATCAAATGCACGCCGACACACTATTTTCCTCGAATCTCCATTCGTTCCTCCATCTCCAGGCAAGACCCCATGCCTTCCGATCAACTTGATCGCCAGAGTAAACCCAAAACGTCAATTTCAGTTCAACTCAAATTGCTAGTCCTATACATCTCTAAAAATTGTGATTCCAACTTTAAAAATCATGTTTTGGTTTTTAGATTCAATTTATATTCCTGAATCCAAGAAACAGGATGATAGAAATTTCATGTATGTTTGAACTTGCTCAGTTGTTTTGATTTCCCAAGGCTAATTCAAGTTTATATTGCTTAATTTAAAGTTTTAAACTTACTTTGTTACTGAACAAACAAATTTTGTATAAGTCCTAAGTTCCATTAGTCATTAGATCAAGAGAATATAAATTTTGAATTAAAAACTTGAGCCTGGGAACAAATAGCAAACACTGATACTCAACAGCATATACACTTTATACACATTCATAAAAAAATGCCAGAGAATTTCATATAAACACATTTGTTTCAGGAAATAGCATGCACCCAGATTAAGTTTATACCTAAGTTTAGAAAAAATATGTTTACTCACCTTGATTTTAGGAAGAAGAACAGAGCCTGCTTCATGTTGAACAGGTTGTAAAAATGCAAGCTGAAACCATCCTTGATTCTCTGGTTTATATTTGATTTATATTGTTTGTTTCAGTTTGAATGTTTGGTTTGAGTTTTTAAACTGAAGCTCATTCCAGATTTTTCTCGGTTTTGAAATGAACGAAAAATGGGATGAGAAAACTGATATACAAATGAGTTTACAGGTGAGATAAAAATTTGTAAGGGTGATAATGTTATTTGTTTAAGCTGAGATGATAGTTGTACAAGTGATATTATTTAGTTTGTACTATGCAGATTCGTTTTCTTTTCTTTTATCAGATCTTTGTTGCTCTTGATGGTTGAATTGCTTTTGAAAATAATTCGAATTGACTTTGTCTTGCTGCTAAAATGAAGACATTAAATGTTAATGTACTTTATGTATTATCATAATCTTATTAGTACATAGATACTTTTATTTGTTTATACCTAGATATGTACTATTGTCTTCTTTATGTTTGAATAGATACTTGCTGCCTTGTTTTGCCAGCCAATATATATATTTTGTTCCTTCTTCACCAGCCTACATACTTACTTCATTTGCTTGTACATTGATATTTGTATTTTTTATGTATGTGTTCATTCTTATCTTCATTTGCTAGCTTAGACTTATCTATTTTTTTCTTTCTTGCTTTATCAACTATGCAGATCATTTCTACTTGCCTTGGATTTCTTTGTCTCGGCTGATATGATCTTAGTTAGTACAAATGTTTCCTTTTAAGTTTACATGAATCATTTCATTTGATCTTGTATTTGTATGTAGATATTTTTCTTTTGCCTTACTTACATTCTTTTGTTTTATCTACTTCTTGCATACACTTGTTTATTTTGTTGTTTTGTTCAATTCGAATGACTCACTTGTGTTTCTCATTAATTAAAAGCTTTTAAATAAATTTTATATTACATTTTTTTCTTATTTTATAAATACATCTTCTTAATCATTATTATATATATATATATATAATTTCTATTTTTAACTTACATATTTATTTCTAACTTAAATTTTATTTTCAACTATAATACTTAAATCTGGTATCTTTCTATATATATTTATTTTCAAATATCCAAATTAAATCTCAATTAATTTATAATTCAAATAAAATTTTATATCAATTACAATTAATTTCATAATTTTTAATTCAAAGATTCAATTAATTATCAATTTAAACTTATTAAAAATCCGGGGTCGTTACAGGATGAATGAGCAGTTCTGGGTTGAATTGAAAATGGTATTTTGGGATTTTCTAGTGATCTAGTTGATCTGGGGTGTTGTGGTTCTTCCTGGTGGTAGAGGAGTGATCGAAGATGGTAGGAAAAATATTGGATTGTTGCCCCAGGCACGGTGGTGACGGTGGTTGGTCAATGAAGTTTGTAAACCTAGTTTTGACTAAGGTTGGGGGTTTTTGATCGGCACGGCTACCCTTGTGAATCGAGTTCATCAGAACTCTGGAGAATGGTAGCCTGGAGGTGGTCGAAGGTTTGGCCGGAGTCTCAGACTGTCTGGTGGTCGGAGATGCGAGGACGAGATGATTCCAGGTTTGATGTGGTGGTTCCAGTTTTGTGCCAGGTTACTCGATTTTGATTTCGAGTTTGTGATGATGTTCTGATGGTCAGATGAGGATGCGAAGGTGATCGATGACATGAGTGAGTCATCGTGGATGGTCGGAGGACGGTGGTTGGCCGATGCATGTGCACTGTGGATTTCTGGTGAAGTTTTGGTTTGGATAGAATAGTAGTCTCGAGTTTTCTCGAAGTAATTAGGTTTTTGCTCGAAGCATTTTGGGTTTAGACTTGAAGTCATTTAGGTGATGGCTCGGGTAAGGTTTGGTTATAGGTTTTTTAACCTGTTAGTTTTTAAATTTAAAACTAAATTTTAAAATGTAAAGTAGAGATCTAAACTAAGTTTAAATCAAAGTTTTAAATCTGGATTCAAATTTAGTTTGAATCTTAGTTTGGAGATAAATAAGTTTTTAAAATTTAAATTGTTTTAACAACTTTAAAAATGTTTAAAGTGTATTTTAAAGTGATTTGAATTTAAATTGAATTTGGTTTTAAAACTCTTTTAAATTCCTTTTATAAAATAAGTGTGTCTTTAACATGTGATTTAAAGGGTTTTTAAATTGTTTTAAATTTTGCTAGAATTAAATTTATATTTGATTTGAATCTTAATTTGAAATGGAATTTAAAGTAAATTTAAAAGTAAATTGTTTTTAAATGCTTTGTTAATGATAATTTAATCATTAATAAGAATAAGTTTTATCTTAAAGTTAATTAGGATTTAATGATTTGTGATTCATTAAATTATTAAGGTAATTAAAATGGATAATTTATTTATTTAATTAATTAATGGTTTGGATAATTAATTTAGTAATTAAGGGTTTTAAATTAATTAAGGGTTAAGATTAATTAGGAATAATTAATTAAGAATCATTAATTAGATAAGATTTAGATTATAAATTAATGATTAAAGATTAATTAATCAAGTAATTTAAAGATTAATTAAGTTACAGTTAAAACTTAATTAATTAAATAATTAGGATTAATTAATGGGTTACTAAAGATTTATTAACTTGTAATTAATAATGATTAATCTAAGTTTAATCACTTAAGAGAAGTAATTAAAGAAATTGTTAATAGTTAATGAAGATCATTAACCAGAGATTATTATATAATTAATTAATGTGATTAAATTAAATAATTAATTATATTAATTAATTAAAGATAATCATTTGTAGAATTGATTAAGTATAATTACTTGATGGAAGTAATTAAAGGAATTAATTACTCAATGTAATTAATTAAGTTTAATTTGATTAGTTTAAGTTAATTAATTAACTTTAATTAATTTAAGATAATCACTTGATGATTTGATAAGTAATATTACTTAGTGAAGTAATTAATGGGTAATTACTGGATGTAATTAATTGAAGGGTGATTATTTAATGGAAGTAATTTAAGTTTAATTAATTTTTTTATAATTAATCAAGGGATTAATTAAATATAATAAATTAAGGAGTAATTAATTAATTAATGAAGTAATTAAGGGAAGTTAATTACTGGATGAGATTTATCAAAGGTGATTAATAAATGTGGTTTAATTAAAGATTAATTGCTTAATGTAATTAATTTAAATAGGATAATTAATTAAGAGTGATTAGGGATCATTAATTAATATAATTAATGATGTAATTAAGGGTTGATTAATTAAGATTAATTAATCAATGATAAGTGATTATGAAGTAATTAATTAATGTAATTAATTAAGGATTAATGTAATTAATTTTAGTTAATTAATTAATGAAGTAATTAAAGGTTAATTACTGTAATTGGTTAAGAATAATTAATTTGTGTAATTAATTAAGGATAATTACTTAATGTAATTACAGTATAATTAATCAAAGGTGATTAATTAGTACTTAGAGGATGATTAATTAATTTGTAATTAATTAATGGTTAAGTAAGCAAGGTTTAGAATGATGAAAGTAATTAATTTATTTTATTTTAAATTAATTAGAGAATGATGATTAATAAATCATTGCTTATGGATGTTGTTTGATATTGGATGCTTTGCATGGTTTGAGATCTCAGATATGAGATAAGTAATGGTGTTTGATATGGATGCTTTGGTTGAAGTATGATGATAATGTGAATTATCTGTTTGTGATGATAATATGAATTATCTATTATGATATTATGAATTATCTATTTGTGTGTATATAGATAATTGAATTGAATTGTTTTAATTTTAAAACAACTTGGCCTTAAAAGATACGTTTTGGATTTCGATGAGACCGGGATCGGGTTTCCAGATTTGGATATCCGAAAACCACATCGATCCAAATTACGATAGGTCGCGAATCTCAAGTGAAGATGAAGATTCAAAGTGCAAGGGTTATTATCGTTAACTCTGAGGGTGATTCCAAAATGAGTGTAACGAGATAATGCCTTCGGTTTCGTTCGAACCCGAAACGAACTTGTATGGATTGAATGCTTTCAGAACATCGTCAGGTGGACGATGAGCATTCTAAGATAGATGTGTTCTATAAAGGTAATCGCAGCCTTAAGCCTCATCAACCGAGAATGGCTAAAACAGGGGAGGTGCAGCAAGGCTAAGTGGGTCATGCCCAAGTAGGATGAGATAAACCCCTGTCTAGAGGTCCCTTCTTATTATTTCGGCTGTGTGGGCAGTTGATTGCAACAACTGCTGTGGTTGTCTTATTCGGGACTGTCCAGTAAGGGATGGTTCCAGCCTTGTGTTGCAGGCGATTTAGGGTGGATCCTCGGTACTCTGATCTAGGCCAAGTACTATGACGGGCGGTACCCCAGTAGCCCTGCCATTGTATGGAATCCAAACTCCAATAAGCACCGTACGATTTAGTTGTGCCTAACTATGTTGGAATGTGAGATGCAAGCATTCCAGCTATTTCTGTATTTTACTTGAAAACCCTAGACCCTATTATAATATCACTGGATTTCCTATCAAATGTTTTGGTTATCGTAAGGTAAAAACTTTTCCAAGTTTATGTGTGGGAAGTCTTACGAGATACCTTTTGTTTCAAAGGTTTTCGAAGTTAAACAACTTTAACTTGTTACTCACACCAAACCCATGTCTGACCCGGAGTTTATTCTGTTTTTCTTAAACTCTTGGGTACTCAAATTTTTATGAGTATCCAAGGGATTCAAGTTATCTTTGATGAATTCTGGAGGAGCAATGGAGCAGGAGGCTCCAGCGTATAGATATATATTGGTTCCGATGTGTTAGTGTTTATCTATATCTCTGTGTTGTATTGAATTGTAATAACTAGACAGGTGTTTATAACTGTCTAGTTTGTGTTTGAATAAGTTGTGTAACTGTGATAGATGTTGTATACTACGTAATAGCTTATGTGATTAATATAATTTATTCGTTCCGCTGTGAGATTCTGATGTTGTTTTGTTCTTTCTTCTCTATCTTTTCTCTTTTCTATCCCTTTCTTTATTATTAATGATGTGTCATTCTGTGGAATGAATGGCGGATCGTCACAGATTGATTTGATATATTCGAGATTATTGATTTTGGAAAGAACTCTATCTGAAAATGAAATCTTATATATAATTGAATTTATATAAGTGCGATATTTGAAGCTACAATTTTGAAAGGGTACTATATATAGTATGTTATATTTTGAAGTAATAGGTATGGGAAAGTACCCTCCGCAAAGAAGTATAGTATGATATGCTTCGACCCAAATGGACTTGGGGAATCCAGGAATGGATTTGACCGATAAACCCTAATATACTTGGGTGAATTCAGAAATGGATTCGAACCGATATGGTTGTCCGGACTTAAACTCATGAGTTCCTCGATTTTTTTCAGGGTAGATGGTTATTTAGTTTACCCAATGGAGGCGCTTTCGATCCTGGGATTTGTTGTTTATGGATCTTCCAGGAAGGAAGTGCATCCATTGCGTAAATCATTGAATCAGCGGTTACCCTTGCAGAATGGGTCGATGGTCCCTTGTTTACAAAATGGCTACAATATTTTTCTAGAATCCGGAAGGTGGAAGGATCTTTTGAAAAGTTTTGTGTCCTTTGCGTAAACACTGGATCAGCAGCGGGCCACTGCTATTGTAACAACATCATTTGACATCAGGTTTTGAGCGGTACTTCTCATACCTGTTTTTAGTATTTTTCACTGGGTGTTGATACAGGTCTACTAAGTACTTGGAGATTTCTAGTCTTATGCATGATCAACGTATGATCAGAGTCTGCAAGAATGAGGATAAACTTGTTAAAACATCGAGTTATAAAAGTATTTTGATAAAGTATTATATAAAGGATATTTTGGTCATTTTTTTCTTTTCTAAATACTTTAAAATGTTTAAAATATTGTCTATTTATGTACAGCATGGTTTATTAGTGTTGTAAATATCGTGAGAAATTATTAATTCAATAAAACATATTTAAAGTAAATGATTATTGATTTATTAATAATGTTTGAAAAGTATATTGAGATAAAACTAATAAATTTATAAATAATGGATTTAAGGTTTTTAATAGCTTCTTTGTAAATACAAGTAATGATGTGAATAATTATTTTCAAATAGTTTACATATATTTATAAAGATGTTATTTAAAATATTTAAATGGTATTTATAAATAAAGCAAGAAATTTTACAAATGAATTTTTGAAAAGTATTAAAGTATTAAAGATGATTGATTATCAAATGAAGTTTTCGAATGAATATTTCAAGTAAAATTTATATAAGTTTCTTTGAATGTATAATTTAAAGATATTATATAAATGGAAAAAAAATTGATTTGTGAAGTTTATTTATAGTAATATACTTGACAAATAAATTTGAATCTCTATTTTGGAAGTATAGTTTGGAATATTTACTTGATTTCGAAGTACTAATAGTAAATTTATTGGTTATTTACTGTTTGAATTTTTGTATTAAACCATGATAAATGTTTTTTCGTGATTTGAATATTCATTTTAAAACAAGTATGTAAAATTAATTATGAAGATATGAAATTTTATACTTTGATGTAGAAATTTAATGTAAGATTTGAGTATACTATTAGTTTCAGTTTAATAATCTTGAGTTTGTACTTATTTTAAAAATTATGAGTCTAATAAATTATCGGATTTAAGGAACTTTATTTTAAAGCTTATAATGTTTTGATATATTGCATAATGCTATGAGGATGTTTAAAATATATCTTATATTTTTACTAAGTGAATGAGGTTAAATGTTTTAATTGAATATTTAGATATATTGAAATATTTCTTTTCTCTTCAAGGGCGAATACCAAAAACTTAAATTTTTATTCAATAACTGAATTAAGTTATACACTTAAGTAAGGCAGTAGAAGCTTAAGTAATATTTTTTGAAATGATTCATTAATGACTTAAACCTTTAATGGAAACCAAATTGTGCAAGTGATTGATCTTTATATAAATAAATAATGAAAGGTAAATGATGAAAAATAAACTAATCGAATAAACTTAAATAAATTTAAAATTCTTGTTGTTTGGCTGATGGGAGTTTGGGAAAGAATACTTCTAGTTGTTGAGGTTGTATGACTAATCTATTAAGTAATTATCTAAGGCTATTGACCATAGGGTACACTTGATAGTTTATTTATCACCTTGCATGATTAAAAGTTTTTGAACTAAACAAACCATTGGTTTTAGTTGCTATGGATGTATGTTGGATTCTTTGGTTGCGTAAATGGTTGTATTGTTTGTTTGATTATGTTTTATATTGATTTGCTTTTGTTTCAAATTGAAACAACTTAAATATCTCTCTAATACATAATTCTCACTATTTTGGATTATATAAGTGAAATATAGGTTTATGGAAGCAATAGTTACTGCTTTTGGTTTCATAAATAAAGTTGTTTTCCCAACAAATAGGTACGTTTTCGGATTACGGTTTTGTAGCGATATTTTATTGTTATCCCATGGTTTGGGATATTTATTTTTGAGATATGATATATATACGTTTATTATTGATATTATTATTTTTTCGGACCTAACCGCGCAAAGGAGATGCTGCCGAAATTTTCGTGGAATTGAGTTATTTTCAAATTTGTATTAAACTTAAATATGTAAGTTAAATTGTTTATAAATTGATTATTTTGAATTAAATATTTCAAATTCCTTGATTCCTTCTTGTTCCTTTTCGAGGATGAAAAGTTTTGAGTGGGGGAGACTGTAACAACCCGTATTTTTGATAATTAAAAATATTAAATTTAATAAGGTTTTGGACTTTAATATTATCAAAAATTAAAATTTATGATTTATTAAATTGAATCTTATTAGATTAGAAATTTTGACCTTAAGATAAATCTTAAAACAACTAATTTTAATGAGATAAAAGATGGTAACATGTATTAACATATAATTTGCTAATATTGATTGAATGTAATTGACTACTATACTATGTTAACGTAATTTCAATCAATTTAAATAATAAAAGTTAATAAGGAATAGAATAAATGATGTATAAATGATGTAATCATATGTTATTAATTGCAATTGGTTTTAATATGGAGTATGAAATCAATTATTTTGTACGTAAATTTATTAACCTTTGTTTATAAACAATAAGTTAATAGATATGGATTATTAATGTATAATCATTGTTTTATTTATTATCTTATTATTAAATCCGTTAACAGTTAACGTTTCTTCTTATATCAATTGTAATATTTCAAAAACATTAATTCTCCATTAATTACCAAATAAATTTCGAGTGTAATAAAATGAAAACTTATGTTAATCAATTTCATAAGGGAATAGTTGATTTGATAATAAGAATATAAATCAAAATAAAAGGATTTGTTTGGAATTGAAATATATAATGAACGAGTTTTATTACAGTTGTAATTAAATGTAGGAATTAATTTAGTATATAGATATTGGGTTTAACATGGAAAATTGGATTTCAAGGGAAACAATTGGATTAATTATCTTTCCTGTATTAGGGTACGTTTTGAGATTTAATTATTGTAATTAATAGTAATTATATCTTGCCATTAATAAGAAATAGAAGTAAACGGTAATCAATTAATGACATGTGCAACTTACGTTTTGTGTTAAAAATATAATGAGAATTTCAACGAGAAATATTACGTTCAAATTATGAGTACTTAAGTTTGTTACAAATATAATACAATGATAATAGGAAATCAATTGATAAAGAAACGACGTGGTTGTACGAAGTATTATTTCTGTGACTCTTTAATAAGACAATCTTTAAATATAAGTTGGTTTTAAAGGGGTATTAATTGTAAATTAATGTGTAGTAAAAAGAAATATGTTTCAATAAAAATAAAAGAAAAGGATTGGTTTCTTGAAAAGAATAGTTTTATCAATTAAAGTGAATATTTCATTTGTGAATGTAAATTTAATTTCATTAAAACAAAGAATTGAATTTTTGTTGTATGTTTCTAGTTGGAATATTTGATTTATTTAAATATCCAAACTTGATTTGAATTTAATTTATAAAAAAAATAACGATAATAAAATGGTAAGAAAACAACTTGAAGGTTTGGTTAAATTTTTGAATTGGAATAGTTAGCATATTTACATAGGAAATTTATTCCGTTTCAAATTTGACTTTGGAGTCTCAGTTCATCTTTTAATGTGTGGGGTGGCGGTCCTCATTATGTTAATTGCAGTGTTTAATTTTATTTACTGTGTACTAAATAAAAATACATATATGTGTGTAAATTTGAGCATATTAGGGTTAAAAAAATATGTTAAAATGAACTGTTTTTTTTGTATATTAGATTTGTGATTTCTATGTACGGTCTACGTTCTCAAATTTAAATCGTCGCTTTCATTTATTTTATTTTATTATTACTTTCTTTTATTAAATACATGCCGCTTTTGGTTTTCCAGTAAGTTTTATTTATTTACACGCGAGCCTTGCCTTGAAACGTTTAATGTGTGTTGATGAAATTAATTGAGGTAGCACATGTTTTGAAGATTTATACCAAAAGATTTGTTTACCATGTAAACATGTCTTATCAAATTCCAACATGTGTCTTTCATCTTTTTTTAATTACCTGCATGTTAGGTTCTTTTTATTTTGCAAATTTACATCTTCTTGTATCCTTCCCTTTCATATTTCAATTTCCAAACGTGCTTTACCCTTATTCATTTCCTATTTCATAAATCTCTTCCTCTAACTTTCCATTTCCAAAACGTGCTTCCATTATTTCTTTTGCCTAAAGTTTTCTTTCTCTCTAAAAAAAAAGGAAAAAAACAAACAAATGTGAGGAAGTTATTTTCATGAAGCCAATCTTTTCCATTTGTTTACAAATTCATTTCCTAAAGTCTCCTTCCTCCATGTGTGAGCCATCGTGTCATTTTTTTCGTTGATTCTCCAGAATTTAGAAACATGAGCAGGCTTCAAAATTCTTAATGTGAGTAACTAACTTGTTTTATTTTATTATTAAAATGTGTGTACATGGTTTTCTATTTAATTTCCATAATATTCTTAAAACTTGAATTTGAGTTCCAGATCATCTTTTATTTTGTGTAACGTTACATTGGTTGTCGTATTCAAATTTATTTATTGTATGTTAATTATGTTTAAACGGGTGTAAAAAAAAGTATATTTGGTGTTAATATATTTAATTGAGCAGAACATGCAATTAATTAGATCCTACGTGGTCCCTTCATTTCCTTATCATTCAATACACCTGTCACTATTTCCACATTTTGGTTTTATTGCAATTCTCTGATGTAGTTGAAACGTGAATTCACATCCTTTCTCATTCTTCCATTTTTTTACTTTATTACCCAAAAAATTTACTTAGATCATATAGCTACATTTTATTTGTCCCTTCCATACCTATTTCGTTTGTTACTTCCTTTTTCTTCTTTTGTTTCACATCATATCTCATTCTTTCCCTCAGAACTTCATTATTTTTCAAACATCAGGGCCTCTATTTTTTTTACTCAAAGTCTCAATGTCAACTTAGCTTTATACCTCCACTTAGTTACTGCCAATTCATTTTTACTGAAGCTATATTCAAAAAAAAAGGTGTGAGCATCTATTTCTTCCTCGACCACATCCGCACCTTTCCTCATCACCTTGCCTTCTTTTGCAAGAAGCCTTCAAAAAAAAATGAACAATGAGAATTAGCTTTCATGGTTCTGGCTTTCTACTTCTTGCCTTTTTTTGGGTACATCAAATTTGAAAACGTGAGTCATTAAAGTTTCTTATTTTAGTAATAATTAAATGTGTACGTATTTTTTTTAATATATCCTTATAACCTGAATATCTTCCTTATACGAGCTCTGATACATGTGTAGTTTCTTCCGTTGGACTCGTATTGGAATTCATGACGACATGAAATAGGTTTGGTTGAGTTTGGAGACTGTTGGAAAAGACATCTTTGTTTGGATTTTTGCGTTCTAAATATCAAAGGTGAGTGTTTTGACCCACTCACGAATTCTAAATTAACTTATGTTAGTTAAATTAAATTTATGATGTGATTAGAAATTTATTGAGCTGTTTGGTATTTTTAGATTGTCATTTAAGTTAAATTTGAATTTATATTGAATTGAATTGCCATTTAATTTATATTGAATATAAATTGCTAGTTAAACACCTGATAATGATAATCAATTGATTGTTGTGATTTATTGGCTGATTTGGTGTTGGATTGTGATAGATGTTATTGGTTGACGTTTTGGATGATTGAATGTTTATTTATGTATATATCTTTGTTATCACTATGGATTGAAATGGTAACCCGAGCGGTTTCCATTGATTTGGAAATTTTGATTTTGGATACTGGTTGAAATGACATATACCCATATAATTTCTTGAATTTGGATTATTTATTGGAATTGAATTATTTGAAAGGTTTAAGTTTTAAATTTAAACTTCGAATTTATTTTAATTAAAATGATTAAGATTGGTATTTCGAGTTGTTTGAAATCTTTTAAATAATTATATCCACGTTGTACACTTGATAGGAGATGAAAATCCTGCAACATTTCTGAAGCCATTATAGTAATATTTCTATTCTACTTGTTTTGATTTGACTTACATAAGATCTTTTAGTCCTGACTCGAGTGTTTTGTCTTTTCATTACGCTCGGGTCAGTTTGAGCTTTTTCAGTGTATTGAAGACCATTTTATTTTGGAGGATGAAGACAGAGATGAGTCTACTATTATTATTAATTATGCCACTACATCATGTGTTCCGCTTCATTATTTATTTATTTCTGTTGTATGTATAACTCTGATTTGTATTATAAAATGTAATCAAATGTTATTTGTAAAACAGCTTCATGAACTGTTTATTCGATTATTATATTTTGTCATTCCACTGCGAGATTTTATGTTTTGTTTTTCCTTCTTTTCTATTATTTTCCAATTTATCCCATTAACAATCCTCCCTTTTGAATGGTTTGAGTTGACATGTGTGGTTTATTGTCGATTTAAATCGTCCAAAAGGGTGGGTCGTTACACCTTGAGTGTGTTAAGTATTGAAAACGTAGGTTACAAAATTTATTGTTGTAATAAATATTTTCAGTAAAAATAAAGGAAGCATAGATTATGACACTATTGTTATAGTAGGTGACTTCCAAAGTAAATGGTTTTACATAGCATACGAGATTTATTAATATTATTTTAATTGAATCCATATATTAGTATTTTGGGTTGTAGTAACGGTGTTTTACGCAACATCAGTTTTGACCCAAATGAGTTTTGGAGATAATTTCTAAAGTGGTTTGTATTTACACTTATTATTTAAATAAGCACATGAAAATATTTTCTAGTTATAAAGAAGTTTTAAAAATGAGTTCTTTTGAAAAATAATGTACGATAAATTATTGAATTTAGTAGGAAATATCCTATGTAAGTAAATATAAAGTAAACATACCTTAATCTATTGGAATGAAATGAAGATATTATTTTCTATGAATCACAAATAAAGATGTTTTGTGCAAGCTATAAGGAATACATGATAGGGTTGTATATGGAAAGCACCATATTCTGTATAGCCTATTTCGATAAAATATATAATAAATTCCTTATAAGTTCACATAAACATGAAATCCTCCTTTAAAGGATCCATAGAAGGTTTTAGCGTTAATGGTTTCTCATAAGAGAAAGTAATTCCAATACATTAAGGTATAAAACCATTAAGTGTAGTAAGTTAGAAACTCCTTCAAGGTTAAGTAATTGAAAGAGTAGGAAAGCTAAAAGATTTTTGATAAAATAATTGTTCTTATTTACCCTAGTTTTAGTAAATTTGAAAATCTATAAAAAAGAAGGATATTTTCAAAACATGTGAGAATATTTTTTTAAAGTCAAGAAAAAAGAAAAATGTTTTAAGAACAAGCAAGGCATGTTTAAAAAAATGGTTTGGTGGAAAAGTAAATAAGTTTTTGAAAGGATAAAATTTAGAAGTTTTAATTTTTGAAGAAAAATTGATAAATACCAAACAAAATCAGACTTATAAATATGGAGTAGATATGAATCATTTTCTAGGTGTAATGGGAAAAGAATAAGGTTATAGCAGTAATTACTCTTAGTAATAATAAAAGTTCCCGTAAGGTGTATAAGACACTAGTGAAAACCTAGAAATGTTGCTTTATGTGTGCATACTATAGAAGAATAGTGAAATGATATTAGTAAGATGATAAGACACACATGGTTGGGATAGGTAGACCTTAGTTGGGGAAAACGAAAGGTAAAGAGAAAATTTCCTGAAGCTTAGTTGTCTTTTTAGATAGAGACTGCATAGATTGAAACCCTTATCCATTGCAGTAAATGAGACTTAGTTATTCCTTTTTTAGCATGAAATAGAAGAGATGAATAGATCTTATTCGTCATGAGTACTATAGCGTATGTTGCTAACATGTAATAGGTGGTAGAAGGAGCATATGAGTTACTTGGATTCCTAGAGTAGGACCTTTCTATGTCAAAGTGGACATGGTCCTAGACCTCCTTGCCCTAGATGATAGCTGTGTTTAGTTGCTGTATAAAAAAAGAAAAAAAGAGTAAAAGCAGAATAAGATAACTAAAAGGAAAATAACAAATTTAAAGAAAGCGACAGAAACGTCAATAGAAAATTTAAAAAGAGATATTTTCTTATGTAAACTGTGCTTGGGGAAGTAAATAATTTTTTTTAGAACAGTAGCCTAAATCCCAAGTACGGAGGAAAATGTGCACAAAAGAAAATCGAAGAAATATGTAGTTTTTATGTTTTCTACCTTCTTTTTGACATAAGAGATCGAATTCAGAAAATTAGATTTTTCTAAAATTCGAATATTTAAAAGTGTATGGTAGGGTTTGGATGCAAAATTCGTTGAACTACACCCCTATTCAGTAGGAATGTGGGAAAAATTAGATGAAAAGTATTATAAATTTTCAAAAGATTGCATTCATATAGAAATTGCAAGTGTATTTAGGATGTGTGCATCATGTTTTAAAAATAAATTTTTAAAGAAACAAAGCATATATATAGGAGGTACCGCTTAGAAATTCATGTACATGCATATATTTTGAATTGAATAACACTTTTGCACAAGAGCACGGGTGGTCGAAAAATTGGATGTACACAAAACGGATGTGATTGACGCGAGGAATTACATAATTTTACCCTTGTCGAATTTCGCGGACGAAATTTCCTAAAGGGTGGGAGAATGTAACACCCCGCATTTTTATATAATTAAATAAAATCAATTGAATTAACATAATTGCAAAACAGAATATAAATGTCAAATATATGCATTTAAGAATTAAGAGGTTATAAAGATTTATGCAAACAATGAGTGTGTGATTAATTGACGCATCAATCAATTAAAAGGGGAATTAATTAAGAGACATATAGGCGTCAATTAGTCAGAGAATGTGTCACTTTTATAACATTAATTAATTAAGGGATCTTCTAATAAAGGGAAATGTATGTCGGGAATAAATTAAATGATAACATACATATATTAATTTATAATTGACGTAATCGATTAATTAAGAAATTAATTAAAGACATTAAATGTAACGACCCAAAATTTAAACACTTCAAAATATAATATTTAAAGTGATTTTAAATATAAAATATAAAAGGTTTTATGATTAAAATAATATTAGATAGGATTTGGAAATAGAAATATACATAAAAATAGCAACATTTGCTTATATCGACAAAAGTGACAAAATCTAGATTTCAGAAAAGTAAGTTTAAATGGTTTAATAAATTATTTTAATTTATTTATGAGTGTTTATATTTTCAAATAACATTATATCAAATTTATTTTTAAATTTGGTTTACATAAATAAATAGTTTAACTAAAATGTCAAAATATGACCGTAGAACATTTTGTCAAAAATCAACGTTTTGTCGATTTAAAGTTGTCACAACATCTTTGCACCTTTATTTTAATATTCATGTACACTTATATAAATGTAGTAAGTATTAATTAAGTTGTTAATTAGGTTTACTTTTATTAAAACACAATTAGGAAATTCTAGAATATAATTAGGAAAAGTAAACTAATAAAAACAAAACATGTCAAATCAAAAGAAACATCATTATTACTTTAAGTTTTCTTACTCCTTAAGTGATAAGGAAATAAAGTAAAGATTTGAAATATGAAGTTAAGTGTTGAGAAGTAAGATTACTTTAAAAGTAAGTAAATGGTATTTTGGTCTTTTGCAAATATAATATTTTATCCAAAGTTTTTTCTATAAATACACACCCACTTTTTCACTTCTTTCCACACTTCTTCTTCTCAAAATTTCAAGCTTCTTCTCACTCTTTTAATGGCTTCCTATCTTAATAAAATAATGCTAAAAAATTTCCAAAAATAATATAAAAGGAAATATGCAACAAACCACCTCACAACCACTTCAAATCCCCCTCTTTCTCCTCCCCTAACCCACGGCCATCACCAACCACTATCCTCTACCCAAGGCCGAGCCCAATCTCCCCTTGAAACTCATGGTCCAAAGCTCCGAAAGCCTCCACAAGCAAAGTCAAGCCACCTAGAAGTCTTAAAACAAGTGTTCGTGAGCTTTTGAGTTGAGTTAGAAAAGCTATTTCAATTTAAAGTTAGTTCAATTCCAAACAAGGTGAGAAATCCTAATTTATATGTATATATTTGGTTGTGATATGTTTGTTTGGATGTTTGGCTATGATATTGATTTCCATATGTTGTTTATTGCATGAAAATATTGAAACAAGTCACGATATACACGACATTGATTCACAAGGAAAACACTTTCCAAAATAAAATGAAATGTGATATGGAATCATTTATACCTTTGGAAAAAAATGTTTGAATATGCTTTAGAAATGATTCCTAAGTATTTAAACTTGTCTCGACAAAGTTTGGATATGAATCTCAAAATACGCCTAAAATTTGACGTGTCACATAACGGTAGTTCGTGTTTTCGCGTCAAAAGTTCAAATGAACATACAAAGTGGAATATAGTTCGGAATTCTTCGAAGTAAGATTTTTTCGAATCCTTATATCCATATATTTTAAATGAAATAAGAAAATTAATATTTCATCTTGTATATTTTGAAATATGGCAAAGTCAATTTTCAAGAAAAATCAAGTTTTTGCACTACATGACCAAAGTTGGAAATTGATAAAATAATCGTTTTAAAAATATGAAATAAATTCTAAAAATCTTTCAAAATGTTTTAAAAGGTTACTTAAGTAAAAAGATGGTTTTCTAAATGATATAAAAGTCATTTTGAAGAATATAGCTTTTAAAGCACTTTTTGTAACACTTTTTAAAACACCTTTTCGCAACGCTTTTCTATAACTTTTGAAATAAAGGTTGGAACTAAACAATTCTTTCCCAAGTCTTATGTAAACATTTTTAAGTAAATGATAAAATATTTTAAAAAGATATTTGAACAATTCAAAATTATTTCAAAGGTGGTTAAACAAATAGTTAAGTGATTTAAAAAGGGAAAATGAGTATGCGGAAATGACTAGTACATTTGTCCCACCTGTGAGATCTAAAAGTGAAAACAATGTGTGTAACTAAAGTTAGCGATGGAGCAACCAGTGCCCTGAACTTACCTGGCCTTAGTTTTCTCTTTTAGGCGATGGGTGGAACATATCGAAAGGAAAGCCCGGATGCTCAACTTGGATTTATAGAAATAATCTTCTTATACTCATTATTAAATCCGAAGAGGGAGCTTGTCTTATTCGTGAAATTTAAAAGGTGCTCTCACCGTTATTCTGTCCATAGCACTTGTTGAATACGGAAGTTGATATTGAATAAAAGTAGAGTGATTTCTATAATCCTATTTTCTCAAAAGTTACTCTTTAAAAATGATTTGAGAAATATCAAAAAGAGAGGTTTAAATGATTCTGTATTCACTAAAAGAATATTTTGAAAATATATATCTCTTAAAGATATTTTGGTAAAGAAAAATGAATGAATCGAAAAGCAATCATCTAACTACATCTTTTTTTATCGATGATTGGATTTCGAAGGAACCGGGATCGGATTTGGGTGATTCCTATCCGAAAACCACTTCGAACCAGTTTACATGTTCGAAAAATAAAGATGTTTGAAGACGGCGATATTGAGATGAATAATAACGAGGGACTACTTGTTGATTAATTGGGGATAAACTCTCGATTTACTTATTGTAACAGTGGTCTCTTTGTTATGAAATGTCTTAGAACCACAAGGACTTCTCGCCTAGTAATGGCCGAGGAAAGTACCTTCGGTTTCGTTCAGTCCCAAATCGAACTTGTATGGATGAATGTCTGACTTTGCATTCCAAATCACAATGAGTGATCTCTATAAAAGTATATCAGTCGGTGGCGGAGAAGACACCTTCTCTTAGCTTAACACCTTTTCCTGAGACATACGAGCTCAGGAAGTTATACGTTTGTAGAAATCAGTCGTGTGAATGTGGAATGGCAATGTGGCATTCAAAGTGAAAGAAGATGTGCTATTTGAAAAGCTAATCGTTGCCTCGAGCCTCATCAACCAGAAATGACCGAAACAGGGTTAGATGCAGCAAGGTTAAGTGGGTCATTCCCAATTAGGGTATGATCACTCCCATCTAGATATATTTCTTCCCGTTATGACGTTTGAGATGTAAATTGATGTGGATGTATGCGTAGAGAGCTCTCGGATAAAGGTCGGTAACGACCGAGGGATGACATATTCGGTATTATCTAGTTACAGAGGTAGGCCGGTCTTGTGTTGGTAGAGGTCAGATGTTCTATGCCTCTGGACATCCATCTAGAGGTGTACCCATCGGAAGGTAGTCCCTTCACCTGGTCATTTGTATGGAAATCCATTCTCCAATAAGAATCTACGGACTTGATTGTAAACCTATTATGCTGGAGTTTAATCAATGTAACAATTTCGGCTAAGATTAATAAGTTTATTTGCAAATGTTTTCAAAGGAAGTCATTAAAAATAATATCCCCAAATTTTACGTAATAAAGAGTTTTGGTTATCATATGGTAAAAATCTATTCCATGTTTATATGCAGCGTGGTCTTATGAGATACCCTTTTGTTTTCAAAACATCGTACTTTGAGTTCTCACACCAGTCCCATGACTGACCCGGAGTTTGTTTTTCCCTTCAAATTCTGGGTGCCCTGTTTTTCGGGCAGTCGTGTACTCAGGATACCTTATGAGCATTTTAGAGCATGTTGGGGAACATTTTGGAGATGTCTTTTGGAGCTATGAAGCTGAAGTACCTTATGTAGATATCTAGCCATTTCCACTATGTCATGTAGTATGTATTTTCCAGCATATGTACGGATAGACAGTTATAACTATCTCGTTGGATTTGTATTTGACTCTGATCATTTATGTATAATTAAAATGTTGAATGCGATGTGAGATTCTATTATTGTGTTATCTTCTATCTTTATTTTCTTTTACACCCCTGATTATCTGCCTCCTCGGCACTTGGATTTACGGCATGTGAATACCGTTGATGTATTAGTATCGATTTCTGAGGGTCGAGGAGACGGATCGTCACATTTGGTATCAGAGCTGAAGGTTAAGCAAGAACCTTGACTTTGTTGGGGTATGACTCATTAGAGATAGGGTTAGTAATGCCCTAAAATGAGTTTGGTCTGAGAGAGCGCATAATTAAAACTTTTAACTTAAATAAGTATATTCATACTGTATAGCATTCCCTAAGATATCTCGTTTATATATCCTAAAGATCTTTTTCTTACTATATACAGATAGTAGAAAATGAGTGGAAGAAGAGGACAAGGTAGGGGAGGAAGTAATACCATAAATGGTAAAACTCCCGCAGCTACAATAGTCAAGGAAGTAGTAGTTTCGGTGCAGCCCCAAATTAACTTTGCAATTTTATGCAAGAACTATACCAGCCTTGGTGGTAAACCTTTCGAAGGAACAGAAACCATCATTGAAGTACAAGCTTGGATCCGCTCTTGTGAAAGAATTTTCAAAGGACTGAATATAGGAGATGAGCAGAAGAGATTCTTAGCTTCTTAGCAACTGCAAGATGGAGCTCTAGTTTAGTGGGAATCTATTACTCAGAATGAGTTAGAAGATAATTTCTCATGCGAACGATTCAAAGAAGTTCTGGAGGAGCAATACATGCCAGAAGCAGGAAAATCCCATCTTTACCGAAATTTTATGGATTTTAAACAGGAGGAGGATATCTCGTTTGAGGAGTATGCTAACAAGTTTAACGAATTATCTCGTTTTGGGCTTGGATTGATAGATACGCCCTTCAAAAAGAATGAAAAGTTTATTTCTAGAATGAAGAAGCGATACCATGTCAGAATGACTGGGCATGTGAAAGAACCATTTATAGACTTAATAGACATGGGATACAGATATGAAGCTTTGGGTAACATAGATCCACCCGTAGTTCAAGAAAGCAACAACAATAACTGGAAAAAGAGGAAGTTCAATGGCAAGAAGCCATGACAGAGAAAACCCAAAGGAGGATCTCAAGAGAACCGCTTTAAAGACATCACTTGTAACAATTGTAAGAAGAAAGGCCATATTGCGAAGAATTGTTTGGGTCCCAAAGCTCAGATTGTTGCCACTCCTATGGTTCAGAATTATCTCTGCTATAATTGTCATAAACCAGGGCACCTGATTAAGGATTGTCCCCTAATGAAGAAAGGAGAACAAGCCGAAGTTTATGCTATCAGGATGAGCCTTCAACCTCCCAAGATGTGAAGGACAAAGGAGTGTTGGAAGGTAATATTTTTTTCAAAGATATTTTAGTTAGAGTATTAATTAATATAGGAGTTTCTCATAGTTTTATTGCTAAAAAAACTGTAGAAGAATTGAAACTTAAACCTAAAATTGTTGACGACCCTATCTGTGTGACAAATCCTATAGGAGGTTCCACTAGTCTTTGTATGCACTGTAAACAAGTACCAATTTCCTATCCTCCCCATCACTTTCCTTTTGATCTTTTCGTCTTAGATTTTATTGGATTCGAAATTTTACTTGGTATGGATTGGTTAACTAAAAATGATGCTATTCTAGATTGTTTGAAAAGAACGGTTGAAGTGAAAACAAAGTTGGGGAAACTCATCGAAATACCTTGTGAAGATCCTAGTCCAAGAAGGGATAGTTTTCTTTATGCTTTAGATACATCCTAGACAGGATTAGAAACAATACCCATTGTTAAAGAATTTGTAGATGTCTTTGAAGAAGTAAAAAGTTTTCCCCCACATCGAGAAATTGATTCCATATCGATTTAGTTCCTGGTGCGATACCAATTGAACAACGAGATAGAAGGATGACTCCGAAAGAAAGGGATGAGTTGAATAACCAAACCCAAGAGCTATTAAAGAAGGGATTAAGAAGACCTAGTCGTTCAATTTGGGGATCAGCAATAGTTTTTGTAGCAAAGTCCGATGGATCTTGAAGATTGTGCGTAGACTATCGGGATCTGAACAAGCAAACAATCAATAACAAGTATCCTCTACCTCGAATAGATGACTTGTTTGACTAGTTACACGGAGCTCAAGTTTTCTCTAAAATGGACCTAGCTACAGGATTCTATCAGTTAAGGATCGCAGAAGATTGCATACATCTAACTGCATTCAAGGGTCCGAATACTTTCTATGAGTGATTGGTTATGCCTTTTGGGCTGACTAATGCGCCTGCTTATTTTGTTGACCTTATGAATAGAGTGTTTAGAGATGTGCTAAACAAATTCGTGTTAGTTTTTATCGATGATATCCTTACCTACTCAAAGACAAAAGAAGAACACGCAAGGCATCTAGAAGCTGTGTTGGATATATTGAGGAATAATGTGCTTAAAGCCAAATTCTCAAAGTGCCATTTTTGGGAAAAGGAGGTAAGATTCCTTGGACATATAATATCATGGGATGGAATTTCAGTAGATCCAGGGAAAGTTGCAGCTATTCAAGATTGGAAGCAGCCACAAACTCCTAAAGAGATTCATAGCTTCTTAGGTTTGGCAGGATATTACAGAAGATTCATTCAAGACTTCTCTAAGATTGCCTATCACCTAATGAAGTTGATAATGAAGGATGCTAAATTTGTTTGGACTACTAAATGTGAAGAAGCATTTAAAGAATTAAAGAAGAGGTTGACAACCGCTCTAGTTTTAGCAATTATAAATGGAAATAGTGGATTGACCGTTTATACAGATGCTTGTGGAGAAGGAGTTGGTGCGGTTTTAATGCAAGATGGGAAGGTGATTGCTTACGCAAGTAGACAGCTGAAGACGCATGAGAAGAATTATACAACACACGACTTAAAGAATTATTAGCCATTGTGTTCGCTCTAAAGATATGGAGACATTATTTGCTGGGTAAGAATCTTTCACAGTTTATTTCGATAAAACTTTGAATTGACCTTAGTAAATAATATTCCATCTTTTAGGTGAAAAATTCGAACTCTTCACGGACCACAAATCTTTGAAGTATCTTTTCATCCAGAAGGATTTAAACATGAGACAGCAGTGCTAGCTAGAATTTCTCGCGTCATACGATCTAGATATTCTATATACACCCGGGAAAGCCAACGTAGTAGTTGATGGATTGAGTAGGAAGTTTGCTACTATTTCTTATTTGGTAGTAACTCCAACTCTTTAGGAGAAAATAACTAGCAAGCAAAAAGAAGATTGATTCCTAATGGAGATTATTGAAGATATACACAAGGGAAGGATTTGAAGCTGTAAAATAGATGACCATGGAGTATTGCGGTTAAATGGATAAATTTGTGTTCCGGATATTGGAAATTTTAAGCAAGAAGTATTAGTTGAATGCCACACAACCAAACTTAGCATTCATCTGGGAATTCATAAGGTGTACAAGGACATGAAGCGTACATTTTGGTGGAGAAGCATGAAGAGGGACATATCTATCTATGGCAGCCGTTGTGAAAATTGCCAAAGAATCAAAAGTGACCAACAGAAGACAGCAGGATTACTTCAACCTTTGGAGATTCCAACTTGGAATTGGGATCAAATATCCATGGATTTCATTGATGGCTTACCCCAAACAAGGAAAGGAAATGAAGGCATTTGGGTTATCATAAACCGATTAACCAAAAGTGCACACTTTATTCCAGTTAAGCCAACAAGAATGGCAGCAAGTCTTGCGGAGATATATATATGAAGGAGATTGTCCGATTGCATGGAGTTCCAAGCAGTACAGTAAGCGATCGTGATCTGATCTTCACTAGTCAGTTTTGGGAAGCACTACAGACAGCTTTGGGAATGAAGCTAAGTATAAGCATTGCATATCACCCCCAAACTGATGGACGGCGGAAAGAGTCAACCGTGTTTTGGAAGATCATTTGAGAGCATGTATTCTAGACTTTGGAGGCTCGTGGGATAATCATTTACATTTAGTAGAGTTCTCCTACAATAATAGCTATCAAGCTAGTGTTGGCATGGCACCGTATGAAGCTCTGTATGGTGGTCCATGTAAATCGCCAGCATGTTGGATAGAAACCAGAGATCGATTAGTGCTTGACCCAGATATGATATGAGAAGCTTCAGAGAAAGTTGATATGATTAGAAAGAAGATAAATGAAGCCCAAAGTAGATGAAAGAGTTATGCAGACCAAAGGCGTAGAAATCTGGAATTCTCAATTGGAGATTCAGTCTTTTTGAAAGTCTCTCCAATGAGAGGAGTAGTAAGATTTGGAAGAGCTGGGAAGTTAGCACCTCGATATATTGGACCTTTTCCATTCTCGAACGAATCAGCCCACTAGCTTATCGAGTACAATTGCCTGAAAGATTGTTTGGTGTACACAATGTTTTTCACATATCACATTTACAGAAGCATGTGTATGACCCAGAACAAATCATACAAACGGCTGCCCAGGATGACTTGGAGATAGAACCAAACTTAGCGGTTATTAGAAGGCCCATTCGAATCATGGACCAAGATGAATAACGATTAATAATGAAGGTTGTAAGGTTGGTCAAAGTTCAATGGATCGGGGATGCAGAGGATTGCACATGGGAAATAGCTATAGAGAAAAGGATGAAGAAAGCTTATCTTGAATTTAGGATTAGTGTATAGACTTTATCTATCGATTTAGTGTACTCACTGCCTATGGTGTATTCACTTATTGTTTATATTCCATCTTATTGAATATATAATTCTTTTTGAGCTATTTTCTTCTTATCTAATTTCGAGGACGAAATTCTTTTAAGTAGGGGAGAATGTAACGACCCAAAATTTAACCACTTTAACATATAATATTTAAAGTGATTTTAAATATAAAACATAAAAGTTTTTATGATTCAAATAATATTAGATAGAATTTGGGAATAGAAATATACATAAAAATAGCAACATTTGCTTATATCAACAAAAGTGAAAAAATCCTAATTTGAGAAAAGTAAGTTTAAATGGTTTAATAAATTATTTTAATTTATTTATGAGTGTTTATATTTTAAATAACATTATAAAAATTTATTTATAAATTTGGTTTACATAAATAAATAGTTTAACTAAAATGTCAAAATATGACCGTAGAACATTTTGTCAAAAATCAACGTTTTGTCGATTTAAAGTTGTCGCAACGTTGTTGCACCTTTATTTTAATATTCATGTACACTTATATAAATGTAGTAAGTATTAATTAAGTTGTTAATTAGGTTTAATTTTATTAAAACACAATTACGAAATTCTAGAATATAATTAGGAAAAGTAAACTAATAAAAAAAACATGTCAAATCAAAAGAAACATCATTATTACTTTAAGTTTTCTTACTCCTTAAGTGATAAGGACATAAAGTAAATATTTGAAATATGATGTTAAATGTTGAGAAGTAAGATTACTTTAAAAGTAAGTAAAAGGTATTTTAGTCTTTTGCAAATATAATATTTTAATCCAAAGATTTTTCTATAAATACACACCTACTTTCTCACTTCTTTCCACACTTCTTCTTCTCAAAATTTCAAGCTTCTTCTCACTCTTTTAATGGCTTCCTGTCTTAATAAAATAATGCTAAATTTTTTTCAAAAATAATATAAAAAGAAATATGCAACAAACCACCTCAAAACTACTTCAAATCCCCTTCTTTCTCCTCCCCTAACCCACGGCCATCACCAACCGCCACCCCCTACCCAAGGCCAAGCCTAATCTCCCCTTGAAACTCATGGTCCAAAGCTCCAAAGGCCTCCACAAGCAAATTCAAGCCACCTAGAAGTCTTAAAACAATTGTTCGTGAGCTTTTGAGTTGAGTTAGAAAAGCTATTTCAATTTAAAGTTAGTTCAATTCCAAACAAGGTGAGAAATCCTAATTTATATGTATATATTTGGTTGTGATATGTTTGTTTGGATGTTTGGCTCTGATATTGATTTCCATATGTTGTTTATTGCATGAAAATATTGAAACAAGTCAAGATATACACGACATTGATTCACACGGAAAACACTTTCCAAAATAAAATGAAATGTGATATGGAATCATTTATACCTTTGAAAAAAAAATGTTTGAAATGCTTTAGAAATGATTCTTAAGTATTTAAACTTGTTTCGACAAATTTTTTATATGAATCTCAAAATACGCCTAAAATTTGACGCATCACGTAACGGTAGTTCGTGTTTTCACGTCAAAAGTTCAAATGAGCATACAAAGTGGAATATAGTTCGGAATTCTTCAAAGTAAGAATTTTCCGGATCCTTATATCCATATCGGAATTCGTGGAATTTAAAAGGTGGTCTTACCGTTATTCCGTCCATAGCACTTGTTGAATACGGAAGTTGACATTGAATAAAAGTAGAGTGATTTCTATAATCATGTTTTCTCAAAAGATACTCTTTAAAAATAATTTGAGAAATATCAAAAAGAGAGGTTTAAATGATTCCATATTCACTAAAAGAATATCTTGAAAATATATATCTCTCGAAAATATTTTGGTAGAGAAAAATGAATGAATCGAAAAGCAATCATCTAATTACATCTTTTTTATCGATGATTGGATTTTGAAGGAACCGGGGTTAGATTTGGGTGATTCTTATCCGAAAACTACTTCGTACCAATTTACGTGTTCGAAGAATAAAGATGTTTGAAGACGGTGATATTGAGACGAATAATAACGAGGGACTACTTGTTGATTAATTGGGGATAAATTCCCGATTTATTTATTCTAGTAGTGGTCTCTTTGTTATGAAAAGTCTTAGAACCACAAGGACTTCTCGCCTAGTAATGGCCGAGGAAAGTACCTTCGGTTTCGTTCAGTCCCAGATCGAACTTGTATGGATGAATGTCTGACTTTGCATTCTAAATCACAATGGGTGATCTCTATAAAAGTATATCAGTCGGTGGCGGAGAAGACACCTTCTCTTAGCTTAACACCTTTTCCTGAGACATACGAGCTCTTGAAGCTATACGTTTGTAGAAATCAGTCATGTAAATGTGTAATGGCAATGTGGCATTCAAAGTGAAAGAAGATGTGCTATGTGAAAATGTAATTGTTGCCTCGAGCCTCATCAACCGAAAATGATCGAAACAGTGTTAGGTGCAGCAAGGCTAAGTGGGTCATTCCCAATTAGGGTATGGTCATTCACTTCTAGATATATTTCTTCATGCTATAACGTTCGGGATGTTAATTAATGTGGATGTATGCGAAGAGAGCTCTCGGATAAAGGTCGGTAACGACCGGGGGATGACATATTCGGCACTATCTAGTTACAGAGGTAGGCCGGTCTTGTGTTGGTAGAGGGCAGATATTCTATGCCTCTGGACATCCATCTAGAGGTGTACCCATCGGAAGGTAGTCCCTTCACCTGGTCATTTGTATGGAAATCCATTCTCTAATAAGAACCTACGGGCTTGATTGTAAACCTATTATGCTGGAATTTAATCGATGTAACAATTTCGGCTAAGATTAATAAGTTTATTTGCAAATGTTTTCAAAGGAAGTCATTAAAAATAATATCCCCAAATTTTACATAATAAAGAGTTTTGGTTATCATAAGGTAAAAACCCATTCCGTGTTTATGTGCGACGTGGTATTATGAGATACCTTTTTATTTTCAAAACATCGTTCTTTGAGTTCTCACACCAGTCCCATGACTGACCCGGAGTTTGTTTTTCCCTTTAAACTCTGGTTGCCCTATTTTTCGGGCAACCGTGTAGTCAGGATACCTTAGGAGCATTTTGGAGCATATTGGGGAACATTTTGGAGAAGTCTTTTGGAGCTATGAAGCTGAAGTACCTTATGTAGATATCTACCCATTTTCCGCTGTGTTATGGAGTATGTATTTTCCAGCATATGTATGGATAGACAGTTATAACTATCCCGCTGGATTTGTATTTGACTCCGATCATTTATGTATAATTAAAATGTTGAATGCGATGTGAGATTCTATTATTGTGTTATCTTCTATCTTTATTTTCTTTTACACCCCTGATAATCTGCCTCCTCTGCACTTGGATTTACACTATGTGAATATCGTGGATGTATTAGTGTCGATTTCTGAGTGTCGAGGAGACGGGTCGTCACATTTGGTATCAAAGCTGAAGGTTAAGCAAGAACCTTGGCTTTTTTGGGGTATGACTCACTAGAGATAGGGTAAATAACGCCTTAAATTGAGTTTAGTCTAAGAGAGCGCATAATTAAAACTTTTAACTTAAATAAGTATACTCATACTGTATAGCATTCCCTAAGATATCTCTTTTATATATCCTAAAGATCTTTTTCTTACTATATACAGATAGTAGAAAATGAGTAGAAGAAGAGGACGAGGTAGGGGAGGAAGTAATACCAAGAATGGTCAAACTCCCACAGCTACAGTAGTCGAGGAAGTAGTAGTTCGGGTGCAGCCTCAAATTAACTTTGCAACTTTATGCAAGAACTATACCAACCTTGGTGGTAAAACTTTCAAAGGAACGGAAACCATCATTGAAGTACAAGCTTGGATCCGCTCTTGTGAAAGAATTTTCAAAGGACTGAATATAGGTGATGAGCATAAGAGATTCTTAGCTTCTTGGCAATTACAAGATGGAGCTCTAGTTTGGTGGGAATCTATTACTCAGAATGAGTCAAAAGATAATTTCTCATGGGAACGATTCAAAGAAGTTCTGGAGGAGCAGTATATGCCGGAAGCAGGAAAATCTCGTCTTTACCGAAATTTTATGGATTTTTGTGTTTCATGTTGCATGCTACATGTGTTGATATGATAACACAAATGAGAGGCTAAATCCTTCAATTTAGGGGTAATGAAGCTCTCTAATTATGTAGCTTCAACATTTTGTTAATTATTGCTCTCTTTTTGTGCTTAATGATAATGCTTGAAGTGATTTAACTTGTTGTTTTTGCTTTGAATTTGATACCCAATATTGTTGAAACCGAATAGGTTATACTTAAACAATCACTAAACACAAATTACCTCTTCATCTACATATGATTATGGTAATGAAGTGAATGTTGAAATCTAAATTTGATGGTCTATATTTCTAATTAATAGTTAATAGGTCATGCTTAAAATAGATTTCATTTTCAACTTGTTGTCATTTTTCATGAGGATTAGTAAGTGGTTTAAGGGGTGTGTTAAAGTTTGATGGCTTATGTTGGGCTAATTAATAGCACAAATAGGCCATACTTATGATAAACACATCAATTAAACTAACTAATGACCAAAAAGAGAGATCATAATTTCATATTCTGTATGATCTAGAGAGTGGAATTATCTCTAAATTGTCATTTATTCTCATAGTTTTCATTCACTTTTGCAGTTGTTAGTTTTTACAATTTTTATTAGTTAGCTTAAACATCTCAAATCTTGGTTAATTTGATTGAATAGATTTTTAAAATCTAACAATTCCCTACGGATCGACCCGTACTCGCCACGTACTAACAATCGTACGCCATGCGCTTGCGGTTAATTTTATTATAAATTTGCTCGATGGATTTCTAACTCGATAGAATTCCCATCGACGAACACAAAGCCAAGGTGTTCGCTCAACCTAAGCTCTAATACCACGATGTGAGGACCCGTTTCTTCGACTCTCGAAAATCGACACTAATACTTCCTTGGTATTTATGTGCCGTAAATCTAAGTGACGGAGAAGCAGATTTTCAAGGGTAAGAAACAAAAAAAAAGACAGAACAGAATCTCACATATGTTATTTAAATAGAAACTTTACACCAGAAATTAAAATACATTTATCAGAGTTAAAAACATGGGCAGTTATAAATTTCTGTCCTTACAATTTCCGAATACTATAGTACACGAGTATGGTGGAAGTAGGTAAAAATCTTCAAATAAATCTTCTGACTCCATGCTTCGAGCTCCTTCCAGATATCTTCTAAACTAATCCTAACTACTAGGCTACCTAGGAAAATTAGGGCATTCAGAGTTTAAGAAAAGGGAAAAATAAACTCTAGGTCAGTCATTTGACTGGTGCAACAACTCATAAATACGTGTTTTGAAAACAAAATGGTATCTCATAAGACCACGCCGCACATAAACAGGGAACGGGTTTTTACCTTATGATAACCAAATCTTTATTGCGTAAAAATAAGGAATATTATTTTTAATTCCTTTAAAAAACATTTGCAAGTAAACTAATTAATCTTAGCTGAAATTGTTACCATTATTAAATTCCAGCATACTAGGCTCTACAAACAAAATGGCAGGGACTTATTAGAGAGTGGATTTCCATACAAATGACTAGATGAAGGGACTACCTTCCAGCAGTACATTTCTAGAGGAATGTACCGAGGCACATAATATCTGCCCTCTACCAACATAAGACCAACATACCTTTCTCACTAGATAGTACCGAATATGTCATCACCTCGATCGTTCCCGACCTACTTGAGGGCCCTCACAACATACATCCATAATAATTTAAACTTGAACTTCCGAGTAGAAATATATCTGGAAGGGGATGATCATATCCTAATGGTTTTGAACCACATAGCTTTGCTACATCTACCCTATTTCGGTCATTTTCGGTTGTGAGGCTTGAGATAACGATTACCTTTGACTTTGACATTTCACTTTGAATGCCCCATTGCCATTCCATCGATCACTATTGACTCCCACAAATATACAAACCTCTGAGCTCATACGTCTTAGAGAAGGGTGTTAAGCTAAGAGAAGTTTCCTTCTCAGCCACCAAACAGATGTATGTTTATAAAAGTCAACGATGAAATCTCAAGAATGCGATGTCAAACATCCATCCATACAACTTCATTCTAGGACTGAATGAAACTGAAGGCACCCTCCTAACACATCCTGTCGGAAATTAATCCTAGGATTAATAGCAAGAAGTCCTTGTAATCCAAAGAGTTTCAAAAATGAAGGGACCACTGGTATTTTAGTATTTGGTAGTTAACCAAAATTATCAACAAGCAGTTCTTTCACCCCGAAAATCCTTGGTCTTCATCCTTCATTTTCTTTATCAAGACATCAATTTTCGATGATGATCTGTAACGACCCGGAATTTTGGTCGTTTGTTTTTAAACATTTAATTCATTTTTAAATGTTGAACTTGAATTATAAATTGATTTTGAATATGGAGATTTTGGTTGAATCAGTGGAATAGTTTAAAATTTCAAATATAGCGATTAATGGATTCAGCAAATGGTAATTTAATATTTGAAATTGGGTAAATATGGGAATCTGGAGTTAAATGGAAATGGAAATGATTTCTAAGTTAATTTAAAACTCTATTTAAATTAGAATGATGGTAATAGACTTTGAATGGAATTAAAAGTCGATAAATTTAAAGTTTGAAATTTATATATTAATTTAATAGTGAAATTAATATATATATATAGTAATAGTGTAAATAATTAAACTTTGATTTAATATGATTTGAAATGATTTCTAATATGAATATAAATTCTATTTGAATCATAATTGAGTTGGTAAGTTTTTAAAATTGAAATTTTTAGCAATTTCGACGATTTTGAAAATGCTCGATTAAATCGACGAGTTAAAATAGCCTTCTGGGGCACAGTCTCTGAATTCGACAAAACGAGTTCCATTGGATCCGTAATAGTTTATTATTATCGGATTTCAAATTTCGTAGCATTTGGAGTTACCATTTGGTCGTACGGAATGGAAACGCATTAAAATATATATCAAAATTTTAATATTTTAATTCGATTCAAAAAGTTATCTTCCACATATGATTGAATTAGGCCTCGATACATGTTCCATTATGTCGGAATAGGGGTAAAACATTATAAATGCTAGGCGGCACGTCTAGTTTGGAGTTCGTTCGAAAAATCATGTAAATTTTGAAAAATAATATTAAATTAATGTTTATACGTGTATATATATGCTTGTAAACAGTAAACCCTAATTCCTTTGGATGGCCGCCGTTCGAATATTAATGGCCGAAAACTTATATCTTTTCCCCTCGATTTTCTCCTCCTCCAAGCAGTATCGTCGAAATCTTCCAAACATGGTATTTTTATTTTGCAAAACATTGATTTCCTCTAAAAGATCATTGTTTTTATCTTATAACTGCTCATTTTCTTTTTGTAGGAAATCTTTTTGCGAAACAAGTTCTTCTACGGTATTTTCAAAACATTTAGTTTTTTTTATTAAAAATTCATTTCCCTCTTTTAAACTGGAAATTTCTTGCTCACAATCTTTTAACTTTTCTAAAGCAATTCTATTAACTTTATTCAAGGTTTTACAATCTTTTAATAACTCATCATGTGCTAACAGAAGATCTTTATATAAAGAATCTAAGCATACCGATTGTGATCTGAGTTTAGCCATGAAGCAATTGTTTGTTTTCTCCTTTGATTCTTCTTTATTGCTCTTCCTCTTCCTATTGCCTTGACTAGATCTCTTTATAGCCATTTATTCTAGGATGTTGTTACGATCTCTAGAATCCCAGGCTCTGATAACAATTGAAAGTCTATACAGAGTGGATCGTGTTGTGAATATGCAAGTATATATGGCAAAATATATGATGCAACTAATATAAAGTTAATCTAAGTAAATATAGAATAAGCACACTAGGATTTTGTACTGGTTCGGACCTCCCATCCTACGTCCAGTCACGAAGCTCCTCTCCGGAATTTCCTTTCACCAAATAACCCTCACTTCACCCGGAGGAACAGGTTTACAATAGCAGAGTTTCTTTGTCAACTGTGTGTTCTCTATTACATGGATTTTGACTATATAGTACAAATGCTTACAATATATATCTAGAGAGTATTGTCTATGAGGAACTATATATATGGAAGAGTAGAATACAAGTATAGATTGCTAGAGATCAAAAGTATATGATAGAGTGTATAATCAGAGAGCATAAGTAAGTAAGGTTAGTTCTTCTCTTTGATTCTTGATGTTATTTATAATGGTAGAGAGATTCCTTGAGTAGTTGCATCCATTAACAACTATTCCATGGTCGCTTCTGATGGCGATGAAGAGTTGCAGCGAAGAGAAGCGAAGATGTTTTTTCAAATGCGGCAGTTGTAATTTGAATTTCAAAATTCGAGTTCAGTTCCAGACATCTATTATATGTTTCAGACGTCTGGCTCTATATATTTTTTGTATACAATAGCCTTTCAGACGTCTGAGTACATTAACCAGACGTCTGATCCTTTCTGTTTTATATTCCAGAGGATTTCTTCAGACGTCTGGCTAGTGTCTTCAGACGTCTGAAACTTGTGTATATTGCTTATGTGCATCTGTGTCATTGCTCCATTGATCCTATCAACTTGTCGTCTCTTGTAATGTTCTTTGAGCTTTATTATTGTCTCTCTAGTGATGTTGTTCTAGAAAGTTCCATGTATATGTACATTTGATTTTCATTGTATAGTTGTTGTCATTAAAACCATGGATTTGATTTCCTAACAATAGCATATTTGGTCTATCCAGGTTAGGGATAGTCCAGTCTTGTGTGGCGGGGGATCCCGGCGCGGTCCTCGGTACGCTATTTCTAGACGTGTACTGTGACAGGTGGTATTCCAGTGCCTAGTCATTCGTATGGAATCCATTCTCCAATAAGCGTCGTACGGTTTTGATTGTGCCCAACTATGTTGGAACGTGAGATGCAAGCATTTCAGCTATTTGAATAAGTATTTGTACTTAGACACTATTATAATATCAGATGATTTTGATATGAAATGTTTTGGTTTTCGTAAGGTAAAAACCCGTCGTGTTTATGTGTGGCGTGGTCTTACTAGATACCTTTGATTTTCAAAGGATTTTGACAAAAGTTAATAATTCAAATTGAGTGTGTTTTTCTCACGCTGGTTTTCCAGACTGACTCGGGTGTTATTTTATTATAATGCTCAGGTCAGACCGAGTATTACAGGTTCATGGTAGGATGCTATGGAGCTCAGGAGACGAGCTGGAGACCGAGACGTATTCTCGTGCTTGTTTTATTCTGCTGTAGTGTTTTGTTGAAATGACCAGCAAATTGTGAGGGCAGGTTGTTATAACTGTCCAGGCTGGTAATTATTGATTTGTGTACTCAGATGTGAGATATGTATATTACAGTTTTGATTTATGTAAAGAACTATTTATATTATATGTTATTCAGTCCGCTGTGAGATTCTGTTTTTATTTGGTTTCTTCTCTCATCTACCTACTTTCTTTCCCCTCAACAATCTATCTTTCCGGCACTCGATCGTTTGGCATGTTATACAATGAGCGTATTTATGTCGATTTTCGGGGGTCGAAAGGGCTGGTCGTCACATGTGGTATCGGAGCTTAGGTTGGCAATATACCTAGTCTTTGGTGGGGATTACTCATTAGAGATAGAGTCAGTAGTACTCTAGAATGAGTTGAGTGTACTAATAGATATGAGCGCGTATTTGTTAGTGAATATAAAGTGTTTTTATATTTTGTTGACTTATCGGTTGAGTGTTTATGAATTTTGGTCGGTACGGGAAGTACAACCATATCAATAGGGGTTTCTAAACTCCTTAACAAGATGAACTGACACAGTAATGTTTTAAAGGGGATGAATGGAATAATTTTGCCCAAACTATATTTTGTTATAAATGAAATAATTTTATGAAATTATTATAGTGTATATGTTTGGAAGTTCGGTTGATAATATTATAATCAAAACCAGATTATAAAATTTGAAATGGTTATATATAACCAAATAGAAATTATATAAGAATGATTTATACAAAGAAGTATAACTAAAATTTGATTTAAACCAGAATTTAAATCCTAGAAATTTTGGGAAATGTTTTAAATTGGGTTTGAACTAAATGTTTGGAAAATTTTAAAATCTTAGGGCTTTTTGGAAATGTTTTCCAAAGTGTTTGAAAGGAATAATGGTGATATTATTACGAAGATATTCCCGAATAAATAAATTGTTTCAAAATGAATTTGGAAGTAAGGAAGCACTGAACTCACTTTGGTCGTTGGAAAATAATCCTGGTTACGATGGCCACATCATCAGTTTTCATTTTCGAGTTTCTAAGTGATGGATTGCTACCGCAGTGACTGGTTGTGATTAGTTGTTTGGACTTGTTGATAAACAAGTTCGTTTTAGAAATTCCAAAGGGGAACTGTTTTGGGAAAAACCAAGTGGTTTTGAGATTTCAAAAGTATGATTTGATATACCAAGGGATATGTATGTTTATGATTTCAAAATGATTTGAAATAAAACTGGATGATTAAATTCTGGAATTTCTATTTAAATGATTTTTAAGTTGAGAGAAATCAGTTATTGAACTTATAAATTGAAGTTGATATAGATAAGAAAGGAAAAATGAAAATTTTAAATCCTAGAATTAAAATTTAACTCGAGTAAGTTAAAATGAACAATATAGGTTAGAATTTAACTTAAGGTAAGTTAAATAAAATTGAAACTGAAGTTGGATTTGAATTAAATATCAATTTTGAAATGTAAGATGGTTATATAATTATAAGTTATAATTATTGAATAGAATGGATACATTTAAGCTATAAAGTGATATATATAATCTAAGTTATGATTATGATTGGACTCAAGTGAGTAAAATGGGATTTTAAGTAAATAAGTTTTTGAACTTATGAATTGAGAAATGAAATGGTAAACCAAAATGAAAAAGGTGATATTATGGTAAAAGGATGGGAATTCATAATAATTGAATTTTTAATAAAGGGTGAACTTAAATCTGGTAGATTGAATATAAGTATGAATTGTGAAGTGTTTATATAACTATATGTTATAAATGCTGAATGTGAGTAAACTTAAGTGGGAAAATTTAGGGAATTGTGAATAAATAAGTTTTATAACTTATTAAACTGGAAAGGTGAAAAGGTACAACCAAGTTAAGATGGTTAAGTAATTGATAACAAGAAATGAATTCAATTTAAGAGTAAATGAATTAAATATGAATTGAAATATGATTTTGGAGTATGGTTGGGGTATGAACTTAAGTTATAAGTGAATATGAACTTAAGTAACGATATGGAATGTTTATAGTAAACCTTAGAAATAATTTTGTGAAATGGTTTATAAATAAATTAGCATGAAAAGAAATGTCGTTCACTATAAAATGAAGTGAATAGCACTTTAAAATAAAGTGAATAGCACTATGTAAATTAAATGAAGTGAATGGAAAGGATGTAAAATAAATGGAGGTAAAGTTAATAAAAATGTAAGTGCATGAACCTGAACTAAATTGTGCAAGAATCGATTTACATGGAATGATTCCCCAATGATATAGTATAGACTGGATATACTAAGTAAATGAAAGCAAATAAGTGAATGAAAATCAATTTAAAGGAGAAATGGAATTTGGTTGCAATGAAAACTTAACTTAAGTGATTGTTATGAAATGAATGGAATGCAAATAAATTAATTCTGAATCAATTTGAAATTGAATAAAAGTGAATAAATTGATTTTGAAATCAATTTGGAATGAATATGAGTTTGATTGTTGGAAATATAAATTGAATACAATAAATTTGGTTGTAAATCATTTCGAATTGAATGAAATGATATATGGATCCATGGAAAGGAATTAAATTAGTGTTGGAACCTTATAATTGCTTGTAAATTATGATTGGCATGTTCGGGTTATGAAGTTTATGTGTTTAGCTAGTAAATAAATGAAATGTTATAAAATTTCATGTTTATGAAAACTTATGTGCTTATTTTGAGTAAGTACAGGTACGGGAAGCTGTTTGGATAGATTATGGTTGCGTAAATGCATATTAAATAAGCCGCTCGCTTAATAATGCTAATATGAGGTACGCCTACGCAAAAAAATAAAGAAATGATATATATTGATATATTTTGTTTTCCGACCGTATGGGTCGATTTATATATTTTTATCTCTCTTGTAATTTTGTAAAAGGCTCTCCGTACAAAGGAGACTCTGTCAAAAAATTTCGAAAATTTAGGGTGTTAGAAAATTTTTGAATAAAAATGAGGAATTTTTGTTAACCAGAAAAGTTGATTTTTGAACTGTATTAGAAATCAAGGTTTTTGAGTTAGAAATGGAAACAAATTATTTTGTATTAAACTAAAAGGGGTAGGGAAGTGAATGTAGGATTGTAACTAAGTGGGTTTTAGAAAATTAAATGGATTTGGAAGCATTTTTCCGGCCTTAGCAATTTCAGGGACGAAATTCTTATAAAGGGGGAGGAATGCAATGACCCGGAATTTTGGTCGTTTGTTTTTGAAAATTTAATTCATTTTTAAATGTTGAACTTGAATTATAAATTGATTTTGAATATGGAGATTTTGGTTGAATCAGTGGAATAGTTTAAAATTTCAAATATAGCGATTAACGGATTCAGTAAATGGTAATTTAATATTTGAAATTGGGTAAATATGGGAATCTGGAGTTAAATGGAAATGGAAATGATTTCTAAGTTAATTTAAAACTATATTTAAATTAGAATGATAGTAATAGACTTTGAATGGAATTAAAAGTCGATAAATTTAAAGTTTGAAATTTATATATTAATTTAATAGTGAAATTAATATATATATATATATAGTAATAGTGTAAATAATTGAACTTTGATTTAATATGATTCGAAATGATTTCTAATATGAATATAAATTCTATTTGAATCATAATTGAGTTGGTAAGTTTTTAAAATTGAAATTTCAAGCAATTTCGACGATTTTGAAAATCGCTCGATTTAATCGACGAGTTAAAATAGCCTTCTGGAGCACAGTCTCAGAATTCGACAAAACTAGTTCCATTGGGTCCGTAATAGTTTATTATTATCGGATTTCAAATTTCGTAGCGTTTGGAGTTACCGTTTGGTCGTACAGAATGGATACGCGTTGAAATATATATCGAAAATTTAATATTTTAATTCGATTCAAAAAGCTATTTTCCACATATGATTGAATTAGGCCTCGACACATGTTCCATTGTGTTCGGAATAGAGGTAAAGCATTATAAATGCCAGGTGGCACGTCTAGTTTGGAGTTCGTTCGAAAAATCGTGTAAATTGTGAAAAATAATATTAAATTAATGTTTATACGTGTATATATATGCTTGTAAATAGTAAACCCTAATTCCTTTGGCTGGCCGCCGTTCGAATATTAATGGCCGAAAACTTATATCTTTTCCCCTCGATTTTCTCCTCCTCCAAGCAGTATCGTCGAAATCTTCCAACTACAAAGACGAAGAGCTCGACCAGATCAACGGCTATGATCGTCGATGATGGAGCGAGGAGGCCAGAAATAGGTTGCGTTTGTGCAACGTTCGTGCATGGATCTCAAGACAAGGAGGATGTCGAGCGTCGTAGGGCTTTAGGCGAAGGTGAAGGCAAGGCATGGCTTCAAATTGGCAGTTGTCGATCGTGCTCAAGGGGGGCGTGGAGGTCGCGGCGATGGTTTATACGAAGCGTCGTTGGGTTCGTTTGTTACTGGAACGAGCGGTTCGAACGAGGAAGAGGGAAAAGAAAATAGGCGGCCAAGATTTGCAATTCGAATTGTACGGCCGTGATTTGCTAGGGTAATATATAAAAAAAATTATATAATTAAATTCCAATCTTTAAACATCTGTATCTTTGTCATACTAGGTCGAAATTGGACGAAACAAGCGACGACGGAATCATGGTGATGAGCACTACACTCTGGAACAGATCTGGAGGCATTTGGAGCGAGTTAAAATTTTAGGTTAAATCGAACGTGTTCAATTTAATTTAAAATTTGAACGTTTGGAAAATTAAAAACTCAAGGTGAGTTAATCTCACTCAATTTTGGACTGCTGGTATTAATTTTAAATAGTTAAAATTAATTAATGATTGATTGGTTGAATTGATATATTTTATCAGTTGAATGTGATACTATATATAGTTGTATGTATATATTGGAGTGATTGATATTCCCGCATATATATAGCGGATGAGACCCTATGCGCCCCGCATAATAGCGGATGACCCTATATACCGCGATATTCCGCCTCGAAGCGAAATTGGTATTTTTATTGTTGTATTAACATCTGTGGATGTAGGGAAAAAAGTTAGAGGGATCAAACTGGATTCCTCAGAAATGTTGAATTTAATTTCATATATGGTGATATATGTTTTGTCGGAGTAAATCGGTGATAGATTATTGTGTGAATTGAATTGATTGGATGATATGAGAGTTTTAGCCTGATTTTGGTATTTTTAAATACCAATAAAATATGGTTTTTGAATTGGTAAAGAATTGTAATTGGGGATTTTGAAGAAAATATTTATATAGAGTTTTGGATAAAATAAAAGGTTTTGAAGTTGTATTAACTATTTCGGGATATTGTGAACAGGGATTTTGAAATGAAATATATATATAAGGATTTTTAAATAATAAATCTTTAAGCAGTACTTGTTTAAATATAAAGGAGGTTTAGAAATCGAGATTTTTAATAAATTGGAGGGATAGAAGTGAAATTGGAAATAAGTATAAAATTGGTTATACTGGATTCAAGTAAGATTTCCAAAATTTACGAAGTGAAATTAGAATCGAGAAATTGGGCTTGTTTTTAAAAGAGGATTTTTAATTATTAACTAAGTAACTTTAAAATTGTTAAAAATATTCTAGAAACTAGTTATTTAATTGTTTTAAAGTGTTTGAAGCGTATTTAATTATTAATTAGTTACTTTATAATGATTGTTAAAGATTTATTATTATCTAAGAACTAGTCAGCATTTTTGTTTTAAAAAGATAAATTATTAAATATTAATATGGCTTTGTATAATAACTTTTATCCAGGTATATTTGCCTAGATTAAACTTGAAAATTTACTTTAGAACTGATAAGCATTATTTTGAGATAAATTTTTAAATTAAGTTTTCGGGGAGTAATGGTGTACTCGCATGGCGTGATCGGAGGTAGTGAGTGCCTACAATTAAGTTTTGGATTTCTCTGGGATAGGGACGTAACCATTGAGCTGTGTATCCATGGTTTGATACCGCAATGGTACTTTCCATATTATTTTAAAAGGTTTTCAAATATTTTTTTGAAAGGGATAATTTGTGAATATACTGAATTTGATAAGATAAGCACATATTTTGGATAAAGAAATTTAACTTATTAAAATTAATTTAAAAGGAGATTTTGAGTTATTCAGTGGAAAATGGAATATTTGGTGGAATGATTGTTTTATTTGATAGTTAAATAACCGGCTATCAAATTTGGACCCAAAATATAACTTTGAGAATATCTAGGGGAAATACGGGGGTTATATGGTACAGTTACCGTTCGAGGTGCTATAATGTACGTAAAAACTCATTTCGTTCATCTAGGACGTTTATAAGGAAATCCGTCCACTAACGGTTAGGAGGTGATCTCCGATCTTATTTCGTCTGTTTATTTCCTAAAGAACCGGGGTTGAGTTTACCGAAAAATATCAAGCGTTGTTTCGAAGAGACCGAGATCGGATAAATTATCCGAAAACCACTTTGATCCAACGAGTACGTTTTCGAAAGGAAAACAAGAGCATGGAGTCGAAGATGGAGCAGTGAAGTGCAAGGGCTAATCGTTACTAATCCTGAGGATTTTTCCAAAATGGACGTAGTAGGAATGTGTCTTCGGTTTCGTTCGGACCCAGAACGGACTTGTATGGATGAATGCTATCAGAACATTGTCATTGGTGAACAATGAGCATTCTAAGTGAAAATTCCTTAAAAAGGTAATCGTAGCCTCTAGCCTCATCAATCGGGAATGACTGAAAATCAGGGGGGATGTAGCAAGGCTAAGTGGGTCGCACCCAATTAGGGTATGTTTATCACCTTTTTAGATAACCTCGGATATTATTATTACTACGGTATATGGAAGGAGCTCGTGAAAGGGTGGGAACACCCGGGGTGATAGCTGAAAGTCTATACAAGGTGGATCGTGTTGTGTATATGCAAGTATATGTGGCAAAATATATGATGCGACTAATATAAAGTTAATCTAAGTAAATATAGAATAAGCACACCAGGATTTTATACTGGTTCGGACCTCCCATCCTACGTCCTGTCCCGAAGCTCCTCTTTGGAATTTCCTTTCACCAAATAACCCTCACTTCATCCGGAGGAATAGGTTTACAATAGCAGAGTTTCTTTGTCAACTGTGTGTTCTCTATTACATGGATTTTGACTATATAGTACAAATGCTTCCAATATATATCTAGAGAGTATTGTCTATGAGGAACTGTATATATGGAAGAGTAGAATACAAGTATAGATTGCTAGAGATCAAAAGTATATGATAGCGTGTATAATCAGAGAGCATAAGTAAGTAAGGTTAGTTCTTCTCTTTGATTCTTGATGTTATTTATAATGGTAGAGAGATTCCTTGAGTAGTTGCATCCATTAACAAATGTTCTATGGTCGCTTCTGATGGTGATGAAGAGTTGCAGCGAAGAGAAGCGAAGATTTCTTTTCAAATGCGGCAGTTGTAATTTGAATTTCAAAATTCGAGTTCAGTTCCAAACGTCTGGTATATGTTTCAGACGTCTGGCTCTATATATTTTTTGTATACAATAGCCTTTCAGACGTCTAAGTACATTAACCAGACAGCTGGCCCTTTCTGTTTTATATTCCAAAGGATTTCTTCAAACGTCTGGCTAGTGTCTTCAGACGTCTGAAACTTGTGTATGTTGCTTATGTGCATCTGTGTCATTACTCCATTGATCCTATCGACTTGTCGTCTCTTGTAATGTTCTTTGAGCTTTATTCTTGTCTCTCTAGTGATGTTGTTCTAGCAAGTTCCATGTATATGTACATTTAATTTTCATTGTATAGTTGTTGTCATTAAAACCATGGATTTGATTTCCTAACAATCTCCCCCTTTTTGATGATGACAACTATACAATGTACTTATATATAATTTTTATAAATCTCTTCCTGAATATGTGCTTTCCATTATCTCTCCCCCTTTGTCATTATCAAAAAAGAATGAGGGAATCATATTTGCAAATTCCAAAATCTTTCCTTTTGTTTCTCTAAGTACCTACAATAAATAAAAATGAATTTTTGGTACCCACTTACTATGTTAGGGTCCGGGGGTTAGGTCTTTGGAAACCATACCCATTTGGGTGTGGTTGAACCTTTATAAATATAATTTTTATTATTAATTACCATATCAAAATAATCATCAATGTATATTTCTCTATTTTTCCAATTAACAGGAATCCAAATACTTAGATAATTTTTATTCATATTTCCGTTCAATGATTTTGTACTTCTAGAGAAATTATAAATATTATTGGCCATAGCAGTATTTGAATTTCTATAAGAATTTGATCTAGACTTTACTCGAAATTTAGTGCTAGCACTAACATTTTTTCTATACATGAAAGTGTATCTAGTGCTATTTCTACGGTCAGTTTTATTATATCCTAAACCACTTTTGTCATGTAAAGGTCTAGAACTAGATAAAATCATATTTAAATCGTTTTGACCTTTTTTAAATTTTGTGACTTCAGTGTTAAGTTTATCAAATTTAGCTTTGAAGTCAAAATTATTATTTTCAAAAGAAATATTACTGTTTTTCAAATCAATTTGCTTGTTTAATTCAGAATTCTCCCTTTTTATCGTACAGTTCTCATTTTCGAGAAGAAAAATTCGAGATTCTGAATTATCTAAAGATGATTGTAATAAATCATTTTGTCTTTTCAAATCCGTAATTTATTTTGAAAAAATTTATTTTTCTTTTTCAAACATAGTATTTTTATTTTGTAAAACATTGATTTCTTCTAAAAGATCATTGTTTTTATCTTCTAACTGCTCATTTTCTTTTTGTAGGAAATCTTTTTGTGAAACAAGTTCTTCTATGGTATTTTCAAAACATTTAGTTTGTTTTATCAAAAATTCATTTTCCTCTTTTAAACTGGAAATTTCTTGCTCACAATCTTTTAACTTTTCTAAAGCAATCCTATTAACTTTATTCAAGGTTTTACAATCTTTTAATAACTCATCATGTGCTAACAGAAGATCTTTATATAAAGAATCTAAGCATACCGATTGTGATCTGAGTTTAGCCATGAAGCATTTGTTTGTTTTCTCTTTTGATTCTTCTTTATTGCTCTTCCTCTTCCTATTGCCTTGACTAGATCTCTTTATAGCCATTTATTCTAGAATGTTGTTACGATCTCTAGAATCCCAGGCTCTGATACCAATTGAAAGTCTATACAGGGTGGATCGTGTTGTGTATATGCAAGTATATGTGGCAAAATATATGATGCAACTAATATAAAGTTAATCTAAGTAAATATAGAATAAGCACACTAGGATTTTGTACTGGTTCGGACCTCCCGTCCTACGTCCAGTCACGAAGCTCCTCTTCGAAATTTCCTTTCACCAAATAACCCTCACTTCACCCGGAGGAACAGGTTTACAATAGCAAAGTTTCTTTATCAACTGTGTGTTCTCTATTACACGGATTTTGACTATATAGTACAAATGCTTCCAATATATATCTAGAGAGTATTGTCTATGAGGAACTGTATATATGGAAGAGTAGAATACAAGTATAGGTTGCTAGAGATCAAAAGTATATGATAGAGTGTATAATCAAAGAGCATAAGTAAGTAAGGTTAGTTCTTCTCTTTGATTCTTGGTGTTATTTATAATGGTAGAGAGATTCCTTGAGTAGTTGCATCCATTAACAACTGTTCTATGGTCGCTTATGATGGTGATGAAGAGTTGCAGCGAAGAGAAGTGAAGATTTCTTTTCAAATGCGGCGGTTGTAATTTGAATTTCAATATTCGAGTTCAGTTCCAGACGTCTGGTATATGTTTCAGACGTCTGGCTCTATATATTTTTTGTATACAATAGCCTTTCAGACGTCTGAGTACATTAACCAGATGTCTGATCCTTTCTGTTTTATATTCCAGAGGATTTCTTCAGACGTCTGGCTAGTGTCTTCAAACTTCTGAAACTTGTGTATATTGTTATGTGCATCTGTGTCATTGCTCCATCGATCCTATCGACTTGTCGTCTCTTGTAATGTTCTTTGAGCTTTATTATTGTCTCTCTAGTGATGTTGTTCTAGCAAGTTCCATGTATATGTACATTTGATTTTCATTGTATAGTTGTTGTCATTAAAACCATGGATTTGATTTCCTAACAATAGCATATTTGGTCTATCCAGGTTAGGGATAGTCCAGTCTTGTGTGGCGGGGGATCCCAGCGCGGTCCTCGGTACGCTATTTCTAGACGTGTACTGTGACAGGTGGTATTCCAGTGCCTAATCATTCGTATGGAATCCATTCTCCAATAAGCGTCGTACGGTTTTGATTGTGCCCAACTATGTTGGAACGTGAGATGCAAGCATTTCAGCTATTTGAATAAGTATTTGTACTTAGACACTATTATAATATCAGATGATTTTGATATGAAATGTTTTGGTTTTCGTAAGGTAAAAACCCGTCGTGTTTATGTGTGGCGTGGCCTTACGAGATACCTTTGATTTTCAAAGGATTTTGACAAAAGTTAATAATTCAAATTGAGTGTGTTTTTCTCACGCTGGTTTTCCAGACTGACTCGGGTGTTATTTTATTATAATGCTCAGGTCAGACCGAGTATTACAGGTTCATGGTAGGATGCTATGGAGCTCAGGAGACGAGCTGGAGACCGAGATGTATTCTCGTACTTGTTTTATTCCGCTGCAGTGTTTTGTTGAAATGACCAGCTAATTGTGAGGGCAGGTTGTTATAACTGTCCAGGCTGGTAATTATTGATTTGTGTACTCTTATGTGAGATATGTATATTACAGTTTTGATTTGTGTAAAGAAATATTTATATTATATGTTATTCAGTCCGCTGTGAGATTCTATTTTTGTTTGGTTTCTTCTCTCATCTACCTACTTTCTTTCCCCTCAACAATCTGTCTTTCCGGCACTCGATCGTTCGACATGTTATACAATGAGCGTATTTATGTCGATTTTCGGGGGTCGAAAGGGCGGGTCGTCACATGATCATACCCTAATGGTTGTGAATCACATAGGCTTGTGGCATACCATGTTTAAGCCATTTTTGAGTGATGAGGCCTGAGGTAACGATTACCTTTCACATAGCATATTCCACTTTGAATGCCACATTACCAATTCCATCACACACCATTGATTTCCACAAATGTATAACCTTTGAGCTTGTACGTCTCAAAGAAGGGTGTTAATTATAAGGGAGTTACTTCCTACACTACCAAGCAGATGTACGTTCGTAAAAATCAATGTACGTGTATGTTGGAAATGGAATGTCAGACATTCGTCCATGCAAGTTGTCTAGGAATAGGACAAACTGAAGGAATCACTCAAATCCTACCCCTAGGATTAGTAGCAAGCACCCCTTGCATCGAAGATCAAATGAAGATACTACTGCCTCATATATATGATATGGGAAATTTCCCCCGAGGGTAAGTGACAAGCAGCCCTTCATTCCATTTATTATCATTCCAAGTCTTCACTTCGAATGGGTAAATTGGTTTGAAGTGGTTTTTGGATAAGAATCACTCAAATCCGACTCCAGTTCCTTCAAACCAATCATCGATAAAAAGGTGTTTAGATAAATAGTGCTTATCTTTTGATTAATTACTTTCTTTTTACTTCTAGAGATATATATATATATATATATATATTTGAAATATTTTTTACGGTATATACGGAATCATTAAACCTCTCTTTAACTTTAGAAATATCAAATCGTTTTCACAAGTCATATTGGTAAACATTATTGAGTAAAAAGGGACGATAGAAATTATACTAATTCTACTCAATGTCAATTTCCGTATTCAGCCTATACTACCCATCGAATAACGATGAAATTGCCTTGGAGTTCCCTCCTCGGAATTCAACGCCAAGTGTAAGAAGATTATTTCTATACAATCCAAGTTGTTTAAATTTGGAAAATTAAATCTTTTATACTTATCTTGTTTCCGACATTTTGATCTTATCTATTCCTCGCCCAGGGAAAAGGTTAGGTGAGCCAGGGCACTGGTTGCTCATGAACATCTCCTTAGTTTAAGCACCTCACATTCGAATCTCATGAATATAAAATTCAGTCTACTCGTCAGCTTTTAGAGCCAAGTTTAAATCACTTGATTATACCACCATTTCTTTAAAGTCTTTATTTAAATGTTTTTTAAAATAAATTATAAAACCTTCAAATCATCTTTAAAATACCTAATTATTTATTTAAAAATATTTATAAAAGATTTGGAAAAGAATGCTTAAGTTTAAAGCTATATTTCAAAAGTTATTAAAAGTGCTGCGAATAGTGTTGCTAATAGTGCTTTTAAGGCTTATTTGATCAAAACAACTTTTCTATCATTTAGGAATTCATTTTTATAGCTCAAATCTCTTTTAAAACATTTTAGTTAAAGAATTAAAAATATCAATTTTAAAGAATTTGTCGCTTTTGTTTCCGAACTACCAAAACTGCGACTATTTTGAAAACTTGATTTGCTCACATTTCAAAATCTACTAAATGAAATCTCGATCTTTATTCTTTTTTTGAAAACTATGATTATAAGAGTTCGGAAAATTCTTATTACAAAGAATTCTGACTTTTAATCCATCGTATAAATGGATTTAACTTTCTACGGTGCGAAATCGCGAACAACCGTTATGTAATGCGTCTATTTTTGACTTAACTTTCATAACTTGTCCAAACTTCACCAAATTGGGTTTAGTGTTTATAAAGCATTTATAAACCATTTTAAAGAGGTTTAACAATCTCATATATACTATTTCATTTATCAAAGGAAAGTGATTTCCTTCGTGATATTCGACGTGTATTAAACGTGAACCATTTCAACATCAAAATTAAACATATAATTAACATCCAAACGTAATGATCAAATATAGTAAACATCCATAGCAATCATATCACATCTTATATATATAGTTTCTCACTTGATTTTCGGTCAGACTAACTTTAAATCGGCTATAGCTCTGCTATGATCGCATGAGAGCCTATGGAATCGAGCCCTGGACCTTTGGAAAGGCTCGGCTATGCTTGCTATTAGAGAAGGGCTCAGCCTTAGGTGATGGATGGTGTGGCCGTGGGTTGTAGAGGTGAGAAAGAGTGGATTTTCTTTGGTTTTGAAGAGTTTTGATAATATATACTTACTATAAAAGTTTAATTTCTTTTTGCCATAATTTTTCTTAGGAAAGAGGCCATTAAAGTGGAGTAAAAGAAGTGAATAAACTTTAGGAATTTTATGAAATGAAGTGAATGAAGTGAGGAGAGATAACGTTATTTATAAGAAAAAAGGAGGATGTAAATATCATGATATTTCTATTCAAATACATCACCATTCGATCATCACCACACTCCCATCTCATGTCATCATGCCCGGCCGTGTATCCCCCCCATATGTGTGTACCCATGTGTTTGTACTTTGACTAAAAGTGGTTGACTTTGGTTTGCTTTAGTGTTAAGTTTTTAAGAAAATATCTTGATATTTTGTAATGCATATATATTTAAATGTGCAAGTATATTTGAATGTATATATGTGTTGTGTGCATGTAAATGTGTTCATGTATATGTATATGTATGTGTGCATACGTATATCTTAAATGATTCACAACGTTGCACAACTTTTCTACGTTGGATCGTTATGGATTCCGATTAGGATTTCCGATCATATTTTCACTTCTTATTTAATATGTATATATTTGTAAACAAATTTTAATTATAATATTTATATCATTATATAATAATTAAAAGGTCTTATTTAATAATTAAATAATTATTAAATCATTTAAACTCAATTTAAATTCAAAAATTATTTATCCCAACATACTAATATCATTGATGATGTCATAATAAGATTTTATTTTCAAAAATAAAATAAATAACTTTGTTACATATTCTCACTCGTGTATATATATATATGTATATATATAAACGAGTGTATGTATCCAGCTTCATGCACAATAACAGATGTTCTAAGAGCTGTTTATCGATAAAATGGTTTTCGGTTAGTTTATCCATATATCTTCCAAAATATATATTTTTGTAAATATTTATTCAAAATAAGATTACAAATATTATTTATTGTTCAAAAAATTATCGTTTATGTTAGAAATATTATATTTGAATATTTCAAAAGTTTTCTAAAGTGATGAATTTGTGGGTCGTTGCAATATTATAACGACCCGGAATTTAATCACTATTTAAATGAATATTTAATTATATTTTAAATAATTAATAAATGGATTTTTATTAACAAATAAAACTATTGTATATAACAATTAATGATGATAAAATCATTTTCAAAATTTGTTTACCAATATGTATAGTTCATAGAGAAATAGAAAATGTGAACGGAAATTACATTTCGAAATATTGATTTTTCATTGGTTAAAAGTTATTCAAAAGGTTATAACACTATGTTAAACACACACGCACACAATATAAACTAAGTTAACATGGTGTGTACATGTTTATATATGCATGTGCATGTTGCTCCTTAAAGATATAAACACATAGGTTAAAATAAGATTTATTTAATAGGGGATTTTAGGCTCAAGGAAAAAGTTGTAGAAAAATTTAGTTTTAGGGACAAGAAGTTTGCTCTTTAGGTTGAAGGACATTTTTTAGTGTAAATCACAGAATGATAGTTGTAACTATCATTTTCTGTTTACACTAAAAAGTGTCCTTCAGACTAAAAAGCAAACTTGCTGTCCCTAAGACTAAATTTTTTCGTAACTTCTTCCCTGTGCCTATTTTCCTGTATTTAATAAATATATATACATATATATGCATAACATACAAAAATACACATTTTCAACACAAGTACACTAGAGGACACGGCATGAATAGTTGAGAGCAAAAGGGTGTATGGACGGATTTAAGGGAGGGAGGAAGTATGGTAGTGCATGCATACATATATTTTATATTAAACATTTATATAATTTTTAATTTATCTCCTATGCCTATAAATACCGCGACTCTTTCATGTTTTTCATTTTACAACCCTCCTGTTCACTCCAAAATTTCCTAAGAGTTTGAGCTAAAGCATCCATGGCTTCCTTTTCATAATTTTAAAAATAGGAAAAAAATCACTTCTTTTGGCTAAGATCTCTTCCTTAGTTCACAAAAACATTTCTACTTCTCCTACAACACCTTCTCTTTCAAAAATCAAGCCCATCCACCCCAAAACCATGATGGCCGAGCCTAAACTACCCATGGTCTGCCCAACAAGGCTTAGGTTGAGCCCAAACCCACTTGGCCAAGTTCATTGCACGTGTTCGAGTGACCCAAAGTTCAATTTTTGCAAAGTTTCTAAAGTGTTTTCAAGTTCCGCCAAAAGTTCACTTTGATTTAGATAAGTTTCGGTGAGTAAAACTAATATTTTCGAAAAAGAAAACAACTTGTTTTAATTATCTATATGTTGTGAAATCATAATGTTTGTCATATTGAAATATCACGTTGTTTGAATGATATATGATTGCAAGTTAGTTATTTGGTATAGATTTGTGATATGGATAATATGTTGATATGTTTGGATATGTATATGGATATGTATATGTGATATTGGTTTATGATATGATGGTAGTGTTGTTTGTGAAACAAAACCAAGTATATTGTGAGATGTTTGTGAAAAACTAGTGCTTTAAAAGTCATAAAAGACTTGAGATCCGATTTGAAAACGGAAGCTATTTTCTAGCTTTGGATTTTTGAAAATTTATTTCAAGTTTTTACCTTTTGTTTAAGTTTTCAAAAAATCTTACAATTTTGTTTTCAAACATGTGGTAGCTTGAGTTAAGTAAGATTTCCACCTAGAAATCAATTCTAGCGAACTGCGCTTATAGCGATAGTCGTTATGGATGAAGTTCGGGAAATTTTGCGATTTCAAATTTTTAAGTGTTTTCTTTTGGACTTTTTTGAAAAATCATTTCAAATTAATTAAATAAGTCAAAAGTTTAAGTTTTTGATTATTCAAAAATTTATTTGATTAATTTATTAATTAGGGTAATTAATATTTAATTAATTAATTAAGTAATTAGGTTAAGTAATTAGAGTTTAAGAAATTATTAACTAAGTTATTATTTTTAATTAAGTAAGTTTTAAATAATGATTAACTAAGATAAAAGAAAATTGTTTTATTTAATCCAGTTTATTTATTTTAATTAATTATTTAATTAGAGTAAATTATTTAGTTAATTATTATTAAATAAAAAGTTAATTATCATGTAAATTGAGGTTTAATTTCTTAAATAAATGTTAATTAATTAAAGTTTAATTAAGGTTTAATTATAGATAATTTAGGATTATTAATGATTTAATTTTGATTTAATTAATATTAATTCAGGTAATTGAGTTTTAAACTTATGATTTAATCAAGGGTTATTTATTTTAAAGTTTCTTTTAAACTTTATCGTTTATTTATTTTTAACCACTTTTCTTGTTTATGTAAAATGTTTTAAAACCAAGGACCTCTTGTCTATGCTATTAAGTAGCCAAATGAATTATAGTTGTAATAAAATGATGTCGCGTTTTATTAAAAGTAAGTCGACTTGTACTTATCACAAAATAGCGCACTTCGGAAACGTGATGAATAGAGGGGGTTAATTTCAATAAGCAGGTCATGGTAACCTAAGCATATGGAATGTATGTTCATATGTAAATATCTACACCCTGATAGTGGGATAGTCCACTATAAATAAATTGACCTTTTAAAATTATTGAACGTTGGTTTGGAGAAACCGGGATCAGATATTAGTTGTCTTCCGAAAACCACTTGGAACTGACTTAAATTTTTGAATTAGAAATAGTAAAGGCAATGTCCAAGATGAAGACTTTGAAGTGCAAGGGCTATTTGCTATCAACCCTGAGGTTGGTTCCAAAATGGGTGTAGTGGAGATAGTGCATTCGGTTCGTTCATCTCCTGAATGACTTATATGGATGAGTGGTGACATTGTGTCAACATTTGGAAGACAATGTTAGCATTCCAAGTGGCAATGCTATAACAAAGGTAAACATAGCCTTAGGCCTCGTCAACCAGGAATGACTAAAACAGGGGAGATGCGGTAAGGCTAGGTGGGTCGCTCCCATGAAGGTAAGGTCATCCCTATCTAGAGTCCCTACTATTAACTCATTTATGCTTCGGTACGGTTGTTGATCCCAACTGAGAGGTGATCTTATTCGATACTATCCAGTAAAGGGTAGGTCGGTCTTGTGTTGGCAGGGGTCAATAGGTTCGACCTCGGGATTATTTTATCTAGAGATGCACCGTGATGGGTTGTACCCCAGTAGCCCAATCATTGTATGGAATCCATTCTCGTATAAGTGTCGTACGGGTTAGTTATACCCAAGTATGTTAAAATACGAGATGCAAGCATTTCAGCAATGTTCTATTTTACTTGTAAACCCTAGACATTATCATTATATCACTGGATTTCTGTAAAAAGTGTTTTGGCTATCGTAAGGTAAAAACTCGTTCGTGTTTATATGCGGCGTGGTCTTACGAGATACCTTTGATTTCCAAAGTGTTTTATAAAAGTAAGAATTAAGTTGTTTGAGTTTACTCACACCAGACCCATGTCAGACCCAAAATTTTATTTTTTCCTAAAACTCTTGGGTACTCAAAATTTCATGAGTAGCCAAGTGATCCAAGTTCTTACGGAAGCATTTAGAGGAGCTGGAGCAGGTGGCTTCACCGTTAGCTAATTATTATCTTATTCCGCTGTGTTTTATGTATGATGAATGTATTGTGTATGGGCAGGTAGTTATAGCTGTCCAGCTGAAGTTGTGATGTAATGACTCTGATGTATTAATATTATGGAAATGACAATGTAATATCCTATGTTATCTATTATATGTTGTTCTGATTCGTGGTGAGATTATGTGATTGCGTAGTTTTCTTCTTATCTTTCTTTTTCTTCTACCTTTAATGCTCGTCTTTCGATGCAAGAAAGGCGGTCGTTACAATTTTGGTATCAGAGCCTAGGTTGAGCGAACACTTAGGCTTTGGGTTAAGGTCAACTTCGAGAGTGTGTATTTGTAATTTTTATTTGTGTGTGTGTGTGTGTATCTGGTAGATAGATCAACTTGATAGGTTTTATTAGTACCCTTCTATCAAGATTTATCTCGTCCAAGTATTCTAAGAATTATCTTACTATGTCAGGTAGTAAGACATGAGTAACAGAGCCAGACGAGGTAAGGGAGCAAGTAGCGCTAAAACTACAAATAGTCATACACCAAATCTTGGAGGAGTTTGGATTACTAAAGAGGTCGCGCCCGAGCAGTCAAGAGAGAATTTCGCAACCTTATGCAAGGATTACACCAACCTAAGAGGGAAATCATTTAAGGGAACCAAGTCTTTCATGGAAGTGCTAGCTTGGTTGTGATCTTGAGAAAAGATTTTTAAAGGTCATAGTTTATCCGACAAACAGAAAAAGTTCTTAGCATCATGGCAACTGCAAGAGGGAGCAGTAGCTTGATGGGACTCCCTTACTTCAAATGTTCCAGAAGAAGAGTTTCTTGGGCTCGATTCAAAGAAGTTTTTGAGGACTAATTCTTACCAATGGTAGGACAAACGAGGATGTACCGAAACTTCATGGACTTGAAGTAAGAGGATTTGTTTGTAGCAGAGTATGAGATGAAGTTCAATAAGTTATCTTGTTTTGGCCTTGAATATCAACACCCCCAATAAAGAAGAATGAGATGTTTGTTTTGGGTATGAGGGAGGAATACCATTAGAAAGTGATTGCTCATATTAAAGGTACTTTTGTGGATCTAGTTGATATGGCTCTGAGGTACGAGGCCATAGAAAGGAAAAAGCCTACTCCTGTAGAACTTAGTAGAAATGGTTATAACAAGAGGAAGTTCAATCCAAATTGGAAGAATCAAGGAAAAGGGAAATAGGAAGAAGGTCAAGGAGGCAAGTTCAAGAATATTAGTTGTTATATTTACAAGTAGAGAGGTCATATTTCAAGGTCCTGTCCGAACCATGAAGCTCCGAAGCAACAAAGTGGACCCATCTCTCCAATCATCCTGAAGTCGCATTGTTTCAATTGTCATCAGTCGGGCTAGATGATTAAGGATTACCCATTCATGAAGAAGGTGTAGCAGCTCAAGGTGTATGCCATTAAGAATGAACCTTCGACTTCAATAGCCGTAAAGGGGAAAGGCATCCTTGAAGGTACCTTATTGATTATGGTATTTTTGTTCGAGAATTATTTGATACTGGTGCCTCTCATAGTTTTGTCTCTTGTGAATCAGTAGGTAAATTTCATCTTATTCCTAATATTGTAGAGAACCCTACGTGTGTGCCTAACCCCATAGGTGGTCTAACCTATTTGAATATGATTTGTGAGAATGCGCCAATTTCCTACCTTTCTCGTCACTTTTCTTGCGACCCATATGTCTTATACTTTAAAGGATAACTTTAAAGGATTAGACATTATTCTTGGTATGGATTGATTATCAAAATATAGGGCCATTTTAGATTGTGCAGAAAGGACTGTATTATTAGAAACTAAGTTGGGAAGAATTGCTAAAATATCATGCAAGAATCCTGGTATTCATACGTGTAGTTTCTTGTATGCCCTGGAATCATCCCAGGATGAGTTGAGTTATGTAGAAGTTGTTAAGAATTTTTCCGATGGGTTTGAAGAAGTAAATAGCTTACCCCGCACCGAGAGAAAGAGTTTCGCATTGATTTGGTCCCTGGTGCACCTATGGTTCAACCCAAGAGAAGGATGGCCTCGAAAAAGTGGAATGAATTAGAAAAGCAAACCAATAACCTTTTAAGAAGAGGGTTGATTAGACCCTAGTCATTCGAGTTGGGGATCAACTATGGTGTTTGTGGCTAAGTCTGATGGATCTTTAAGGTGTGCGTAGATTATAGGGAGTTGAATAAGCTGACCATTAGGAACAAGTATCCGTTACCCCTCATCGATGGTCTTTTTAATCAACTTCACGGAGCTACGGTATTTTCTCAGATGGATCTAGCTACTGGATTCTATCAATTGAGGGTTGCTGAAGATAGTATACCCTTAACTGCTTTTAGAGGCCTTGACTATTACCTTGATTGGTTGGTTATGCCTTTTGGGCTAACCAATGCGTCGACATATTCCGTAGATCTCATGAACCGTGTTTTTCGAGATGTTCTTAATAAGTTTGTGTTAGTTTTCATCGACGACATCCTTATCTACTCCAAATTTGAGGAAGAACATAAACATCATTTGGAAGTGGTGTTGGAAACACTAATGAGACATGTCCTGAAGGTGAAATTTTCTAAGTGCCGCTTTTGGAAATCAGAGGTAAGATTCTTAAGACATATTGTGAGAGGAGAAGGTATTTCAGTAGATCTAGCGAAGTTGGAAGCTGTTTAGGAATGGAAGCAACTGTGGACTCCTACCGAGGTTTGTAGTTTCTTAGGTTTGGTTGGATACTATAGAAGGTTTATTAAAAATTATTCTAAGATTTCCTCCCATTTGGCTATGCGGACTAAGAAGGAGGAGAAGTTTATATGGACCCCTAAGTGTGAAGAGGAATTTTTGGAATTGAAGAAGAGATTGACTAGCGCACCGGTTTTGGCTATTTCAGATGGAAATAGTGGGTTCATGGTTTACATAGATGCGTGTAGAGTAGGACTTGGTGCTGTTCTGATGCAGCATGGTAGAGTGACTGCATATGCAAGCAGGTAGTTGTAGCCTTACGAGAAGAACTATGCTACGCATGATCTGGATTTGCTAGCTGTTTTCTTTGCATTGAAAATGTGGAGACACTACTTGCTGGGTAAGGATCCTTTTATTCCTCTTAGTTTCTTTCTAATCTTTAGAGATTTTAGGAGTAAGTTTTCTTTCATTAATTAGATGAAAAATTCGAGCTCTTCATGGATCATAAATCAATGAAGTATCTTTTTACTCAGAAGGATCTGAACCTGAGGCAACAGAGATGGTTAGAGTTTTTGGCGGCTTATGACTTGGATATTCTGTATATGCCAGGGAAGGCTAATGTGGTGGTGGATGCCTTAAGCAGGAATGCCGTTTTGACTCCCATGGAATTTACCCCGACACTTCAGGAAAGGATTAGGAGAAATCAAAGAAAGGATGAGGTACTGGAAGGATTGATTCAAGGAGTCAAAGGAGGTAGATGTTCAGATTCTGAGATGGATGGTCGAGGTACTTCAAGGATGAACGGGCGATTGTGCGTCCAGATATGGATGGGCTAAGGTAGGAAGTTTTGTCAGAATTCCATAAGTCTAAGTTAAGTATTCATCCAGAAGTTCATAAAATGTATAGAGACACGAAAAAAGAATTTTGGCGGCCAGGAATGAAGAAGGACATTTCAGTCTTTGTTAGTAGGTGTTTGTGATGTCAGCAAACCAAATGTGATCATCAGAAGACAGCCGGATTATTACAACCTTTGGAAATACCCAATTGAAAATGGGAAATGATATTAATAGATTTCGATGGTTTGCCCAAAACCATAAAAGGGAATTAAGGAGTGTGAGTGATCGTGGATCGGCTAACGAAAAGTGCACATTTTATCCTGATAAAACAAACAAGGACCGCTGCTTATTTAGTTGAAATTTTTATGAAGGAGATAGTCAGGTTACATGGAGTTCCTATGAGTATTGTAAGTGATCGAGACCTTATATTTACTTGTCAATTTTGGAAAGCGTTGCAAACAACTCTAGGAACAAAGTTGAGCTTAAGTTAAGCATACCATCCCCAAACCGACGGACAAACAGAGTAGGTGAATCAAATTCTAGAGGATCTCTTGAGGGCGTGTACTCTAGATTTTGGTAAATCATCGGAGGATCGTTTGCATTTAGTTAAGTTCTTCTACTACAATAGTTTCCAGAAGAGCATCGGAATGGCACCGTATGAAGCCCTGTATGGAAGACCGTGCAAGTCACCAGCATGTTGTGTTGAGACGAGAGATAGATTAGTTTTTAGACCGGATATGATCCAAGAGGCTACAGAAAAAGTTGCAGTGATAAAAAAAGGATGAAAGAGGCTCAGGATCGCCAAAGAGTAATGTGGATAAGAGATGAAGAGATTTGGAATTTGTGGTTAGAGACTTGGTATTCATAAATATTTCACCAATAAGAGGAGCTATTAGATTTGGAAAAGTGGGGAAGTTAGCTCCTAGGTATGTTGGACCCTTCCATATTCTTAAGAGGATCGGATCGCTTGCTTAGAGGGTCAAGTTAGCACAGAGATTGGCCACAGTTCATAATGTGTTCCACGTGTCTCATTTGAGGAAATATGTTCATTACCCGTCTATGATTGTGGAGTCATTGGTTTAAAAGGAATTGGAATAGAACTGAACCATATGGTTGTTAGACATCCAGTTTATGTTGTGGATCAAGATGAAAAGAGGTTGCGTAACAAGGTGGTGCGACTAGTTAAGATTCAGTGGAGCGAGGATCCTAGGGACTACACTTGGGAGCTGGTGACCGTATGAGAGAAGCCTATCCCAAGTTGATGTTAGGATAGTTAGTTGATTGTCTGTTGTATGTATAGTGTATGTTTGTTTGCTATGGATGCTTATTACATGTCTTTTTATGTATTTATGATATGAATATATAACTTTTGCGTGGTCTAGATTATATCCTTTATTGATAATTTCGGGACGAAATTCGTGTAACGACCTGGAATTTAATCGCTATTTAAATGAATATTTAATTATATTATAAATAATTAACAAAATGGATTTTTATTAATAAATAAAAGTATTTTAAATAATTAACGATGATAAAATCGTTTTCAAAATTTGTTTACCAATATGTATAGTTCATAGAGAAATAGAAAATGTGACTGGAAATTATTTTCCAAAATATCGATTTTTCATTGGTCAAAAGTTATTCAAAAGGTTATAACAATATGTTAAACACACATGCACACAATATAAACTAAGTTAACATGGTGTGTACATGTTTATATATGCATGTGCATGCTTCTCCTTAAATATATAAACACATAAGTTAAAATAAGATTTATTTAATAAATATATATATATATACACACATAACATACAAAAATACATATTTTCAACACAAGTATACTAGAGAACATGGCATGAATAGCTGAAAGCAAGGGGGTGTAGTGGATGGATTTAAGGGGGAAGGAAGTATGGTAGTGCATGCATACATATATTTTATATTAAACACTTATATAATTTTTAATTGATCTCCTATGCCTACAAATACCACTACTCTTTCATGTTTTTCATTTTACAACCCCTCTCTTCACTCCAAAATTTCATAAGAGCTTGAGCTAAAGCATCCGTGGCTTCTTTTTCATAATTTAAAAAATAGAAATAAATCACTTCTTTTGGCTAAAATCTCTTCCTTAGTTCACAAAAACATTTCTACTTCTCCTACAACACCTTCTCTTCCAAAACTCAAGCCCATCCACCTTAAAACCATGATGGGTGAGCCTAAACTACCCATGGTCGTGCCCAACAAGGCCTAGGATGAACCCAAACCCACTTGGCCAAGTCCATTTCACGTGTTCGAGTGGCCCAAGTTCAATTTTTGCAAAGTTTCTAAAGTGGTTTCAAGTTCCGGCAAAAGTTCGCTTTGATTAGAAAATTTTCAGTGAGAAAAACTAATATTTTCAAAAAAGAAAATAACTTGCTTTAACGATCCATATGTTGTGAAATTATAGTGTATGTCGTGTTGAAATATCCTGTTGTTTGGATGATATATGATTGCAAGTTAGTTGTTTGGTATAGATTTGTGATTTGGATAATATGTAGATATGTTTGGATATGTATATGGATATGGATATGTGATATTTGTTTATGATATGATTATAGTCTTGTTTATGAAACAAAACCAAGTATGTTGTGAGATGGTTGTGAAAAACTAGTGCTTTAAAAACTCGCAAAAGATTTGAGATCCGATTTGAAAACGAAAGCTATTTTCTAGCTTTGGATTTTTGAAAATGTTTTTTTCAAGTTTTTACCTTTTGTTTAAGTTTTCGAAAACTCTTACAATTGTGTTTTCATCCATAGCGACTATCGCTATAATTGCAATTCGCTAGAATAGATTTCTAGATGGAAATCTCACTTAACTCAAGCTCGCTATGGATGAAGTTCGGGAAATTTTGCAATTTCAAGTTTTCAAGTGTTTTCTTTTGGATTGTTTTGAAAACTCATTTCAAATTAATTAAATAAGTCAAAAGATTAAATTTTTGATTATTCAATAATTTATTTGATTAATTTATTAATTCGGGTAATTATTATTTAATTAATCAATTAAGTAATTAGGTTAAATAATTAGAGTTTAAGAAATTATTAACTAAGTTATTATTTTTTAATGAATAAGTTATAAATAATGATTAATTAAGATAAAAGAAAATTAATTTTTATTTAATCAAGTTTATTTATTTTAATTAATTATTTAATTAGAGTTGATTATTTAGTTAATTATTATTAAGTAAAAAGTTAATTATCATCTTATTTAAGGTTTAAGTTCTTAAATAAATGTTAATTAATTAGTTTAATAAAGGTATAATTATATATAATTTAGGATTATTAATGATTTAATTTTGATTTAATTAAGATTAATAATAAAGGTAACTGAGTTTTAAACTTATGATTTAATTAAAGGTAATTTATTTTAAAGTTTCTTTTAAACTCTATCGTTTATTTATTTTTAATCACTTTTCTTGTGTCGCCCCACCTCTATACTCACACTAGCCAAGGACACTACGGGGTAATGCCGTCGACCAGCACGAAGAATAAGGCTGTTTAGGAGCGACCATCTGTGTAATTGCTTTGTGCGAGTACCGATATGTCAGATAATATAACTTACATTTCATTTTAAGTGGAAATCCGACATATCAATTACAAACTCAAAGCTACCACACAGTGGCTATGTGGATTTTGGAAACAAATATAGAAATAAACATAACACAAATCAGTCATAGATATTCATATCACAAAGGCGGAACAAATATGAATATAACATATAGAAGTGTACATCAAAGTAGTGGTCAAACTAGATCCACTACATCACAAAAGAATAGATACAAGTGCCAGATAAAAGAATAAGTATACATCAAGGAGTCTATATCTCGAATGTATAACAACAAAAACTACTAAGCTAAAGTAGTTAGCCAAATGTCAGGTGACGGACCCTGATAAGAAGTCAAGCAGAAGCACCTGAAATACCTCGGTCTGACCCAAGTATTAATTAAGAAGAAAATAATAAACGGATCAGTCTAGCTATAAATATCATATAAAATGAGATAGGATAAGAGATATGACCAAAAACGTATGATAGAAATAATGTCATACTGTGAGAAGTATACATCACATAACAACAAAAATCATACAATATCTCAAATATTCTCAAACACCAAAAAGAATGTCATATTCTTTAAATTATTCACCAAAACACAAATATTGATAAAGCTTATCAATGCAATCCACGAAAATTGGTGAAACACAAATTCTAGAAATCAACCACCAGAAATCCAGAAATCACAAAAAGGGGAAGGCCTATCACAAACGGGAGCATGAAAACTCCCCAACACGTGTATCAAAAATGAGCTGGAGCTCCTCCAAACAGGGTATAGTCCCCCCTTGTGGACTATGAGCCAAAGCTCCTCCTATGAGATGAAGCTCCTCCAAACAGGGTATAGTCCCTCCTTGCGGACTATGAGCCAAAGCTCCTCCAAACAGGGTATAGTCCCCCCTTGCGGACTATGAGCCGAAACTCCTCCAAACAGGGTATAATCCCCCTTTACGGACTATGAGACGAAACTCCTCCAAACAGGGTATAGTCCCCCATTGCGGACTATGAGCCGAAACTCCTCCAAATAGGATACAGTCCACCACGCAGACAAAGAGACATCGCACATCGCTAGTCTAAATCACCAAAGGATCATCATTTGATCGGTAAGTGTAAATTACAGTAAGCTAGTAAATAGATGAGTTTAGCTTCATGTTTCATAACCACTGGCTTAACTTAAATATTTACAAACAGATTGTAGATTTCCACTCGAAAATTGTCACAAGAGTTCAATCGAACAAGTCCAAGAATTAACTGAATGTCTCATACCACTTGTTTTACTAAGCCGTTTAATTAGATTTCTCATACGAATGAGGTAAAGGTTTGTATATACTAATAGATTGGAAAACGGTTTTAAAAACAAGCTTTGTGTTAAAAATGGTATTGAAATCATTTTTGTGAAAGAGTTTGAGTATTTACTACTAGTATAGTAACCTTTGTATTTTAAAGTGACAAACCACAGAAATGATTGTAGAAACAATCAATCACCAAAAATTCACATACGAAAATGTGAATTAAATCCATAAAAATCGATATCAAATCCATCAAATGGATATTCCAAAAAATCCAAAGAAAGAAGTCATCAAAGTCGATAATAAGTGATAACAACTATCCGGATCAACAAAAACCGATTAAAAATTGGAAATCCACACAAAACAGCCCAAAATAGGCAAAATGCACAGTTCCAGACGTCTGGTTTAGAATTCAGACGTCTGGATTTGTTCTTTGGAAATAATCCAGAAAGATTCCAGACGTCTGGAATTACAAGGCAGACGTCTGAACTATAACTAGACGTCTGACCCAGTAAATCAGACGTCTGAACTGAGGTATTGGAAATTCCATTCCAGATCACCAAGACGTCTGAGAAGTAAACTCAGATGTCTAGATCTCCCAAACGACTGGAATGCAAGGTCAGACGTCTGAGCTGAACGTTTGGAATATTTATTCCTCAGCCTCAAACGTCTGATCCTTATACCAGACGTCTAAGCTGAAGCTCAGGCAAAGATTGAACCTAGGCCAATGATGGCCAAATCGTTTCGGGAGCGATCGGACGAGCAACAACGACTAAGGATTTATGCCAAGCAAAACCCAGCCTTATAGGATCTTCGATACACCCCAAATATCAATGTCCAAACATCCATATAAGGATTTTCATAAAATTGGACCAAAACACCAAAATTTGGAAAATTCACCAAATCAATTCAAATCAAAAGCAAATGAACATGCACAAATGTTAGGAATTCATACCTAACAACAAAGTAATAGGCGTAGATGTGAGTTAAAGAACTCACCTTTAAAACTCAAAAACACGAATGAGAAGCTTTAAAACAAAGGAAAGGCCAATTCCTCTTCAACTTCAACTCTAGAAGATCCAATCTAAGATTATAAGCAAATACTTCCTAAATTAGGTTATAGGAAATTTCTGAAATTGGAGAGAGATTGAGATGGAGAAGATGAAGATGATGCTTAACTAAGCTTCTCTTTGATTTTGGAGCAAGAACTTGAGTTTCCAAATCAAACTAGGGTTTGGAATTTCTATTTCCCATTCTTTTCCCCCATTTTCTCTTGAGCTAGAGTGTTAGGAAATGGAATGAATGAATGAAGAGGAGTTGAGTGGAGTTAGGTATTAAGTTGGGTTAGTGGGCTGAAACCCAAACCCAAAGCCTAAAATAGAAAAGTAGCAAAATTCTACTCAACTCCAAACATATCGATGTTTATACTCAAAAATGTTGTAAACGCCATTTTGGACTCAATGGAAGTGGTCTCGAGTCCCAATTCGACTGTTTACAAAAAGTAACATTTCAGACTTTAATCCGATTAACGATGTTATATTTAAATAAAACATTTAAATATACAATCATGAAATATGCGAGTTGTTACAGACTCCCCTCCTTAAAGAAATTGTGTCCTCGCAATAATTAAGAGGAAGATAAAAAGTAACAACTATACTAAGGCATAACAACACAAAAGAAGAAATTTTGAAATGAGAAGTTCACCATAAAGAGCACGAAAGAGTAAGTCCGGATGTGTTGGCTCGATGAATTCTCAAGATTCCCAAGAGCAATCCTTAGGATTTGAGGACCATTGAACTTTCACAAGAAGAACATCTTTATTTCGAAGGCGTTTAACCTCCGAAGTAATGATACGAATAGAATGTTGCTCATAAGTCAAATTTGGTGAAACTTCAATTTCTTCAATTGCACCAGGCTCAAGAATAGAATCGGAATCCCTAAGGCATTTCCGTAGTTGAGAGACGTGGAATATGTCATGAATAGCAGAAAACTGAGTCGGTAATAAAAGGCGATAAGCCACGGAACTAATACGTTCGGTGATGGGAAATGGACAAACATATCGAGGTGCTAACTTTCTCGATCGACTGAAACGCACAACACCCCTCATAGGTGAAACACAAATGAACACCAATAATATTTGGACCTAAAACCAGCTTCTCACCGGCTTTAAGCCAACACGAAGGAAATCGGTATGGCCTTCCGTAGAGTGCCTCGAAAGGTGCCATACCAATACTAGATTGGAAGCTATTATTATAGGAAAACTCAACAAGAGAAATATGATCTTCCCAATTTCCACCAAAATCAAGAACACATGCATGAAGGAGATCTTCAAAGTTTGATTCACACACTCTATTTGTCCATCGGATTAAGGACGATAAGCGGTGCTAGAATTAAGCTTTGTTCCCAAATCTTTTGAAGACCTTACCAAAATCCACTAGTAAAATAATGGATCGCGATCGCTAACAATAGAAGTAGGGACTCCATGCAATCTAACAATTTCTTTGACATAGAGTTTAACCAAAAGAGGTACGGTCCGATTGGACCGAACGGGAAGAAAATGGGCGGATTTTGTAACTCAATCTACAATCACCCATAAACTGTCAAGACCCGAACGAGAATGGGGAAGACCGTCAATAAAGTCTGTGGAAATTTGATCCCACTTCCAAACGGAATGTCCAAAGGTTGCAATAACCCACCGGGCCTTTGATGCTCGGCCTTTATGAGTTGGCAGGTCATGCAACTCTTAATGAAGTCAGCAATATTAGATTTCATTCCTTCCCAATAATAAAGTCGCTACTACTACCGGGATGAATGGCAAATTTAGAACGATGAGAATCTTCTAAAATGTCTCCACGAAGATCACAAATGTTTGGCACAATAAGTCTACCAAACCTTCGAATTCCACCACGAGCATCGATTTCAAAATCTTTCAAACCATCAACCTTATTTTGATCCCTACAACTTTGGCTAAGAAAAGCCAATTCGGGATCTTGCTTTTGAGCTTCAAGGATGAGGTCTAAAAGAGAAGGACGAGCCTCAAGGCTACACAAAACAAAAGATGAACATAAATTGGATTCATGATCTCGAATCTCACAAGTGGATAAAGTCTCGAGATCATTCCATTCGGATATCATCATTGAAACAACCGCTTGTTGCTTACGACTAAGGGCATCGACAACTCGATTACCCTTTCCAGGAGTATAGAGAATATCAAGATCATAAGATGCAAGGAACTCGAGCCAACGTTGCTGACACAAATTAAGTTCCTTTTGAGAAAATAAATACTTCAAAGATTTATGATCGGTGTAGAGAACAAATTTCTCTCCCAAAAGATGATGAGCCAAATTCTAAGAGTGAAAACAATGGCCGCGAGCACTAGATCATGAATGGCATATCTAGTCTCGGCAAGTTTTAATTGTCAAGAAGCATATGTGATGACACACTCCCTTTGCAAGAGAATGTCACCAAAACCAATACGACTAGCATCGGTACAAACAGTGAAGTCTTGGTTCCCTTCGGGAATCACAAGAATAGGAGCTTCGGAAAGGAGTTCTTTCAAATGATCCTCTTTCCCGAAAAGCTAAGACTTTAAAAATTATAATTAACTTTGTGTAATCATCTTTTTAGAAAAATTTACTTTTTACAAGTCAATTTACTGTGTCTGACTGTCTCATCATAGCGTTTAGGAGATTCCTATCGATAACGTTGATCAAGCGCATCGACCAGAATTCTTAAAACACTCAATGGGCAAAACAACACAAAATCATCTTCTATATGATAAACATGTCTCATAAAAATTTTACGAATATTCTTTGCTCGTTTTAAGAACCAAATCCAGTCATACTTATAAATATCTTATTAAAAAGATTTGCAAATTTTAAATTGTTGTTTTCATCCATAATCAATAAATACAAGGATAAACTCATCGAGATATTCGTAGAATACTCGATTCATAAGATGGATGAAATAAGGTAGAAGGTTCGTCATACCGAATGGCATAACGAACCACTCACAAGAATCATAACGAGTGCGGAATGCGATAAGTGGAATGCTACCCTCCGCAACTCGTAGCTGATGAAAATCGGTGGCAAGGTCGAGCTGAAAAGTCCTTAGCACCACTCAATAGATTGCTTAGGTGATAATCCTAAGACAAGCTCAAAAATACCGGAAAATTCACAAACTACTTGAGTGAGAGAAATAACACTTTCCTCATCAAGTGGGTTTAAAGAATAAAATGATGCCACCGAATTTGAAAATCAAAATCATTAAAAATAATAGAAATCTGCTTAACAGATTGAGAATGTCGAAGATGGATAGTCCTCTCAGGACATAGGATATGGGCTTTATAATGATTAAGCCAATCCTTTCCCAAAAATCAATTCCGAAGCCTAAGTAACGCATAACATGCAAATCGGCTCGGAAAGAATAATCACATAAAATAATATTGACATCTTTACAAAGAAAACCGAGTGTTGCGGATCTACCAACCAGATTCGCAATTTTCAGTGAAGTCATCAAGCCCATAATATTTAAAGAAAAAGTACCAACAAGTTCTTTTGATATAAAAGAGTGAGATGCGCCCGAATCAAAAGAAATTCGAAATAGGATAATCACGAAATAAATTAATGTCATCAAGGATAGAATGAGAAATACCTTGATCAAGAGAAGTGCTAGTAGAGGTTTGCACAACCTTCAGCTTTCTCTCTTTCTTGTTTGGAAGTTTGGGGCATGAAGATAAAAGATGACCCAAACCTTTGCAATAGCGACAAGTAAGAGGCTTCAGACACTTATTTGCATAGTGAGTCGTAGAACCACAATTGTAGCATCGTCCACGACTAGTGGTAGGAGTCTTTGCTACCGAAATTGCCTGCTTCCCTTTCTTGTTGGGATTAGGGCTTTTGAACTTAATATGCCTCTTCTTGTTGATGTTGAAGTTTTGTTTGGCATCCACAACTTCAACATCACTTTCTTTATCAGCCTCTTCTAATCGAAGAGTGATATCTACAAGCTGATCGAAAGGAACTTCTAGTTTCAGAGGTAAAACCTTTTTGGGGTTCTTACTCAAAGCACAGATAAACCTTTGATTCTTTACAAGATCCAAAAGTTGTTGGGCAGACATGAATACGCCATCTAGAGAAGGACTACTGGATTGACCAGCGCTAGGACTGCCAGATCTAACCATTTCTCTTCTTTAAGAAAGAAAGAAAGAAGAGGAAAAAGGTTATTCTTAGAATGAATATCAAACAAACTTGATTGATAAAACAAGGCATCATAAAAGAAAATAGGATAAAATGGTACGAAGACTCGAATTAAATCCTATGGCACGATTCCTAAGAAAGACTTAGGACAATGATCCTTACTAGATTATTCTACACTGTTCCGAAGTTTGGCTCTGATACCAAACTGTGACACCCCACCTCTATACTCACACTAGCCAAGGATACTACGGGGTAATGCTGTCGACTAGCACGAAGAATAAGGCTGTTGAGGAGCGACCATTTGTGTAATTGCTTTGTGCGAGTACCGATGTGTCAGATAATATAACTTACATTTCAATTCAAGAGAAAATCTGACATATCAAATACAAACTCAAAGCTACCACACAGTGGCTATGTGGACTTCGGAAACAAATATAGAAATAAACATAACACAAATCAGTCACAGATATTCATATCACAAAGGCGGAAACAGATATGAATACAACACATAGAAGTGTACATCAAAGTAGTGGTCAAACTAGATCCACTACATCACAAAAGAATAGATACAAGTGCCAGACAAAAGAATAAGTATACATTAAGGAGTCTATATCTCGAATGTATAACAACAAAAACTACTAAGCTAAAGTAGTTAGCCAAAAGTCAGGTGACAGACCCTGATAAGAAGTCAAGCAGAAGCACCTGAAATACCTCGGTCTGACCCGAGTATTATTTAAGAAGAAAATAATAAACGGATCAGTCTAGCTATAAATATCATATAAAATGAGATAGGATAAGAGATATGACCAAAAACGCATGATAACAATAATGTCATACTGTGAGAAGTATACATCAGATAACAACAAAAATCATACAATATCTCAAATATTCTCAAACACCAAAAAGAATGTCATATTCTTTAAATTATTCACCAAAACAAAAATATTGATAAAGCTTATCAATGCAATCCACGAAAATTAGTGAAACACAAATTTTAGAAATCAACCACCAGAAATCCAGAAATCACAAAAAGGGGAAGGCCTATCACAAATGGGAGCATGAAAACTCCCCAACACGTGTATCACAAATGAGCCGGAGCTCCTCCAAACAGGGTATAGTCCCCCTTGCGGACTATGAGCCAAAGCTCCTCCTATGAGCCGAAGCTCCTCCAAACAGGGTATAGTCCCCCCTTGCGGACTATGAGCCAAAGCTCCTCCTATGAGCCGAAGCTCCTCCAAACAGGGTATAGTCCCCCCCTTGCGGACTATGAGCCGAAACTCCTCCAAACAGGGTATAGTCCCCCTTTGCAAACTATGAGACGAAACTCCTCCAAACAGGGTATAGTCCCCCATTACGGACTATGAGCCGAAACTCCTCCAAACAGGGTACAGTCCACCATTGCGGACTATGAGCCGAAACTCCTCCAAACAGGGTACAGTCCCCCACACGGACAAAGAGACATCGCACATCGCTAGTCTAATTCACCAAAGGATCATCATTGATCGATAAGTGTAAATTACAGTAAGCTAGTAAATAGATGAGTTTAGCTTCATGTCCCATAACCACTGGCTTAACTTAAATATTTACGAACAGATTGTAGATTTCCACTCGAAAATTGTCATAAGAGTTCAATCGAATAAGTCCAAGTAACCGACAAAGTAAACGCAAGCGTTTCATACCACTTGTTTTGCTAAGCCGTTTGATTAGATTTCTCATACGAATGAGGTAAAGGTTTGTATATACTAATAGATTGGAAAACAATTTTAAAAACAAGCTTTGTATTAAAAATAGTATTGAAATCATTTTTTTGAAAGAGTTTGAGTATTTACTACTAGTATAGAAACCTTTGTATTTTAAAGTGACAAACCATAGAAATGATTGTAGAAACAATCAATCACCAAAAATTCACAAACGAAAATGTGAATTAAATCCATAAAAATCGATATCAAATCCATCAAATAGATATTCTCAAAAATCCAAAGAAAGAAGTCATCAAAGTCGATAATAAGTGATAACAACTATCCGGATCAATAAAAACCGATTAAAAATTGGAAATCCACACAAAACAGCCCAAAATAGGCAAAATGCACAGTTTCAGACGTCTGGTTTAGAATCCAGACGTCTGGATTTGTTCTTTGGAAATAATCCAGAAAGATTCCAGACGTCTGAAATTACAAGGCAGACGTCTGAACCGTAACCAGACGTCTGACCCAATTAATCAGACGTCTGAACTGAGGTACTGGAAATTCCATTCCAGATCACCCAGACGTCTGAGAAGTAAACTCAGATGTCTGGATCTCCTAGACATCTGGAATGCAAGGTCAGACGTCTGAGCTGAACGTCTGGAATATTTATTCCTCAGCCTCAGACGTCTGATCCTTATACCAGACGTCTAAGCTGAAGCTCAGGCAAAGATTGAACCTAGGCCAATGATGGCCAATTCGTTCAGGAGCGATCGGATGAGCAATAATGACTAAGGATTTATGCCAAGTGACAACCCAGCCTTATAGGCTCTTCGATACACCCCAAATATCAATGTCCAAACATCCATACAAGGATTTTCATAAAATTGGACCAAAACACCAAAATTTGAAAAATTCACCAAATCAATTCAAATCAAAAGCAAATGAACATGCACAAATGTTAGAAATTCATACCTAACAACAATGAAAGTTATAGGCGTAGATGTGAGTTAAAGAACTCACCTTTAAAACTCAAAAACACGAATGAGAAGCTTTAAAACAAAGGAAAGAACAATTCCTCTTCAACTTCAACTCTAGAAGCTCTAATCTAAAATTATAAGCAAATACTTCCTAAATTAGGTTATAGGAAATTTCTGAAATTGGAGAGAGATTGAGATGGAGAAGATGAAGAGGATGCTTATCTAAGCTTCTCTTTGATTTTGGAGCAAGAACTTGAGTTTCCAAATCAAACTAGGGTTTGGAATTTCTATTTCCCATTCTTTTCCCCCATTTTCACTTGAGCTAGAGTGTTAGGAAATGGAATGAATGAATGAAGAGGAGTTGAGTGGAGTTAGGGTATTCAGTTGGGTTAGTGGGCTGAAACCCAAACTCAAAGCCCAAAATAGAAAAGTAGCAAAATTCTACTCAACTCCAAACATATCGATGTTTATACTCAAAAATGTTGTAAACGCCATTTTGGACTCAATGGAAGTGGTCTCGAATCCCAATTCGACTATTTACAGAAAGTAACATTTCAGACTTTAATCCGATTAACGATGCTATATTTAAATAAAACATTTAAATATAAAATCGTGAAATATGCGGGTTGTTACATTTCTTCTTTAAGTAAAATGTTTTAAAACCAAGGATCTCTTGTCTATGCTATTAAGTAGCCAAATGAATTAAAATAGTTGTAATAAAACGATGTCGCGTTTTATTAAAAGTAAGCCGACTTGTACTTATTACAAAATACCGCACTTCAGAAACATAATGAATACAAGGGGGGTTAATTTCAATAAGCGGGTCATGGTAACCTAAGCATATGGAATGTATGTTCATATATAAATATCTACACCCTGATAGTGGGATAGTCCACTGTAAATAAACCGACCTTTTAAAATTATTGAACGGTGGTTTGGAGAAACCGGGATCGGATATTAGTTGTTATCCGAAAACCACTTGGAATCAATGTAAACGCTCAAATTGGAAATAGTAAAGGCAAGGTCCAAGATGAAGACTTTGAAGTGCAAGGGTGTTTGCTACTAACCCCGAGGGTGATTCCAAAACGGGTGTAGTGGAGTAGTGCTTTTGGTTCGTTCATCTCCCGAATGACTTGTATGGATGAGTGCTAATATTGTGTCAAACATATGGAAGGCAATGTTAGCATTCCAAGTGGCAATGCTATAATAAAGGTAAACATAGCCTTAGGCCTCATCAACCAGGAATGACTAAAATAGAGAAGATGCAGCAAGGCTAGGTGGGTCGCTCCCATGAGGGTAAGGTCATCCCTATCTAGAGTCCCTACTATTAACTCATTTATGCTTCAATATGGTTGCTGATCCCAACCGAGGAGTGATCTTATTCGGTACTATCCATTAAAGAGTAGGTCGGTCTTGTATTGGTAGGGGTCGATAGGTTCGACCTCGGTGTTGTTTTATCTAGGGATGCACCATGACGGGCGGTACCCCTGTAGCCTGTCATTGTATGGAATACATTCTCCAATAAGTGTCGTACGGGTTTAGTTGTACCTAAATATGTTGAAGTATGAGATGCAAACATTTCAACTATGTTCTATTTTACTTGAAAACCCTAGACATTGTGATGATATCATTGGATTTCTGTAAAAAGTGTTATGGCTATCCTAAGGTAAAAACCCGTCCGTGTTTATGTGCGGCGTGGTCTTACGAGATACCTTTGATTTCCAAAGTGTTTTATAAAAGTAAAATTAAGTTGTTTGAGTTTACTCACACCAGATTCATGTCAGACCCGGAATTTTTTCCTCTAAAACTCTTGGGTACTCAAATTTTTATGGGTAGCCAAGTGATCTAGGTTCTTACAGAAGCATTTGAAGAAGCTGGAGTAGGTGGCTTCATCGTTAGCTAATTATTATCTTATTCCGCTGTGTTTTATGTATGATCAATGTATTTTGTATGAGCAGGTAGTTATAACTGTCCAGTTGAAATTGTAATGTAATGACTGATGTATATCTTTAATGGCTCGTCTTTCGGTGCAAGAAAGACGGTCGTTACAATAATATAGACTAAACTTAATTTTAGCATTAGTCGATGCTCGAACATTTATCGATTGATTTTGGTTTTAAATTGGATTTGAAATTTTAATATAATTTTGATTTTCAACGTTATTTTCGACGTTATTTTGATTTCAACGTACTCTGAGTTATTAATTTTTGAACTACAAATGTAGGAATGATATTGCAAAGAGAATTGTACAATGGTTAACGTAAAGTATTTGATATGTAGGGGTAAAACGGTGCTAAAGAATTTTTTTACCTTTGTATCTAATGCGTGAAATATGTCAATACTAACATATCAAAACTTTAACGTTGCAGAAAATGGGAATTTATCTTTGGTTACATAGTCCTAATCTTGGACACTTTCAAGGCATCTAAAAATAAAGAAGAGTAAATTTTGAATAGAATGCATTCTAAGGCTTTATATAAATCGTTGTACCGAGCTAAGAATAGATAAATGATAGTCTGCATCAATTGTGTGTAAGGGGAACAAATCCGCTAATTCCATTTATTAGTGTTTCCTACATATGTGTAAATTTTGTACGATTGTACGACATTCAACTCTACCCAAGGCTGCAAGGCGTTCGATCCGTGTCTGTACGATTAGAATTTAGGACACAAATTAAGATTATAGAAAACGTACGAAAATAAGTCTGTCAAAAAATGTTCAATATTCTATTTTTCGAACATTGTTCGTTCGTTGTCCGACTCGTACGAACAACGTCCAAACTTAAATTTTATCCGGTCCGTGTCCGTTCGAATCTGTTGTAAAATAGAAAATGAACACACCCCAGTCTGGTTCAGTTCAATCTGTTTACACCCCTAGCCTCCATGTGTTAAAATAATTCTTCACGGTTCATTTCTAATTTATTTATTTAGTGAAAGGAATAAAATGAACGTTGGATTTCAAAGTACACAAGACGACGAAATGGAACCAGAGGATTATTTTTAGGGGCTTTGCACGAAAGGTCCTTATTTCTGATGGTGTTACAAGAAAAGTCCTTGTAGAAATAAGTATGTAAATCAAGTCTCTGTTTTTTCTAAATCAGAAAACTCAAGTTAGCTTGCGCTTTTTAAAATTTTAAAATTTTCAAAATCAGAAAGTGCAAACTAGCTTGCGCTTTCCAGATAGAAAGCGCAAGTTACCTTGCACTTTTCAAAAATTTTAAATGTTTTAAAATTTTCAAAATTAGAAAGCGCAAACTAGCTTGCGCTTTTCTGATAGAAAGTGCAAGTTAACTTGCGCTTTTCGAAATTTTCGAAAAATATTTCAAAATTAGAAAAGTGCAAGTTATCTTGCATTTTCTGTCAGAAAAGTGCAACACACTTTGCATTTTATTATTTTTGAAAAATAGGGACCAAATTTACATATTCATTTCTGTAGGGACTTTTTGTATAACAACATAAAAACAGGGACCTGTGACTCTTTTCTTATTATTTTTATCTCCGGTTTAGCTTAATGTTAAGTTCTTTTGCTCCTTCTACCTGTTAATTCGCGAGTTAGCTGTCTTATGTACCAAGGCAAAGGGCGACAGTGCCGGCCCAAGCATTCTTGTTGCCCCAGCCCAGTTTTCTGGCATTTGAGCAAAAATATTACAACATAGATAGGAATCGAACTCTGGTTGCCCCACCCCATTAGCAATGTCCCTTCCACTACACTACTGCATCTTTTGATTTATTACTGGGTAAAAATATATTTATCTTCAACGGAACACTATACTCATCAAACCTCCTGCTGTTGCCCCTGCCGGATGGGTTGTCCTAGGCGGTCGTCTTGCCAGGCTTACCCTTGGGCCGGGCCTGAAGGGCGATTCAAAAAACAGGATACGTTCACGGTTCATTCACCTAATGAATATATAATTAACTACATCTGACCGTCAACTTGGAAAAATCTAATCCGTTCATAAACATCTAGGGTTTTCTTTGTCCCTTGTATAAACTCTCGGTCCATCTCCGTCGCCTCTTTTGTTCGCATACTACCAGTGCAAACATTTCTGAATTCTCTCTCTTTTTCTGTTTTTAAGCATTGCTTGTACCGTGAATGAAAACTAGTGAAATGATGATCCTTTCACCGAATTATCGACATTGATTATACTATTCGCAATTCATTTCGTTCCAGAGAAATCAAGCCAATGGTTCTGGTACTTTTCTTTTCCATTCATTCGTTTTCATTTCTCTACTGTTTTACTCTTTTATTTAAACTGCAAGACAAAAGAAGTAGCCGATGTTGAATAAACAAAGGCTTGTTCGCAGTGGCTGCCTAATACCGTTCGCCTTGCCAGGCTTGACAACTCATGCTGTTAATTCCTTCCTTGGATGTCCGAGGCTGTTTTTAAACTATATTTTAGTTTCATTATTTACCGTTTTGATCTAATTTTTGCTCCTTAATATTTGATGTTTACGTTCTTTTGGATACTTGAGTAATTAGTTGTTATTTGCAAATTTGCCAGGTACCCATAATTTAGTATTGGTGATCTCCTTTTCCCTGTTTCCGATAAAATTGTGCTACTGTGCCTCTGTAATTGTTCTTATCTCTTTCAAGGTAAAGTTGGTATGTTGTTACCCTATATTTTTTATATCATGTTTGAATGTTACTGCTATTTAGATGTCACTGCTATTTGTTTATGGCTTTTGATGTGCTAAACTTCAATATTTTGTAATGAACAGTTGTCATGAAAAATAACGGCAATTAATTTGTATGCATTGAGAAGAAGTGTATTCAAAATCAAGGAGATGCAAACAGTGGCAGGTACATAACTTACGTATATTATTTACTATGAATGGATTGTCGATTTTTTGGTCCATATAACATTTTATATGCTGTGGAAGAAAATGGTCAGTAGAATATGATTTCAATTAGCTTGGAGGAATTAAACAATTAATGTATGTTTTGTTTTGAATCTTTTGTTGAAGAGTGATTATTGTTCATTTAATCTTGAATTTAAGGTAGGTTACATGATTCACATTTTTGCAGTCATACGAATTCAATCATACTTTTATAAATTTGAAGTTGCATTGGTGTTTATGAAGTTCAAAATTTGAAGCAGTAGGGAAATGATGGTTGCTGCTTTGTAGAGTTATATAGGAGCTTGCATTCTTGCACATTAGTTTAAAGTTCGACAATATTTAGTCTCAGTCGGTTTTCAAATTTGTCAACACCTAACAGTTTTCATTATTTTACTTGAACGGTTTGTTCAAATTAATATGGGTTCGTTTTTGAATATGTGTTATCGTGAATGAGAAATTACCTTTTGACAATACACATGCATACACTGTTCTTTATTAGTACTTGAATAAAGATATTTATAGTTACCCGGCTTAAATAATAAAAATTATACAATTGTAGGGAAGTATCCTTAATTTTGCATGACTTTTTAATTATGTATTTATTTGGACCTAGTGTACACAATACCAAATTTGCGTGAAATCCCTCTTAGTTTCTGGTTCTACCAATAAAAATTAAACAGGCTGTGGTCTATTTTTCAAAATAATTCTTTGTATACCAAAGTTTTAAACAGAACGTTTTTGTAAAACAGATCAAAATCTGTTGAATTTTTTTTGCAATTTTGAGACTAGAGGATTTGCAGTATCGAGCCAACCACAATTTCACTAAAGACTTGTTAACTTCTGTATTAATAATGGTATATTATGATATTACCCAAAGTAAATGGCGGTGTGTAGAATAGAATTTAAAATTTTATCCATTAGTGTTGCGGTATTTTGATTGTGTTGAATTATGTTTGTACAATAGATTCTTACCTTCTTGTTATGGCTATGAGATATAGTAATTTGTTGGGTAAAACTATTTTGGTAAATACTATTTATCACTTTTGTTCATTTAAGAAAATGCTTTTAGTTTAAAATTTGGTAATATTTAGTTTCAGTGAGCTTTTAAATTTGTCAACTTCTAATAGTTTTCATAATATTTCTAGAATGGTTTGTTCAAATTAGATGAGTTGTTTTTGAATTTGCAATATCGTGTATGAGAAATTACTTTATGACAATACACATGTGTGGGCGTTCTTGAGCAACTCCAACAGTCTTCATTCAGATTTACACCCTAATAACGCACTTTAGGCTGAATATTCAGCTTACGACTTCGAGAAATTGAAGTGATCATGGACACCCATTTAATGAGCGTTCAATCTTACGCGTTCATTTAATGGGTGCTAGAGTATAGACGTTCATTAAATGGAACATCCATTAAATGGACGTCCGATGCTTCATATTGTACGGAGACATTTTGAATATCTAATGTCAGGCACTCATTTAGTGGATTTCTAAAACTAGGTGCCCATTTAGTGGATGCTCAGCATTAGATGTACATTAAATGAACGTCTGACTATTGGACTTTTCTCCCCCATTCAGCCATGAATATTCAGGACCCTGAATATTCGGGGCTGAAGTTGTTGGAGAAGCCCTTGCTATGTCAATAAAGATGTTTATAGTCATTTGGTTTAAAGTAATAAAAAATAACAATTGCAAGGAAGAATCCTTAAATTTGCGTTGACTTTTTAGTTCTGTACTTACAGGGAATTATTGTTCACGATATCAAATTTTGGGTGAAATCCCTCAAATTTTCTTAGCCTTCTAGTTCCATCAATGAAAATTTAGCATGTAGCGATTTATTTTGCAAAACAAGTCTTTGTATACCAAAGTTTTAAATATAACGCCTTTACATAATAAATCGACATGTAACTTGGGACTAAACAATTTTAAGCCAAGAGGATTTGCACTATCAAATTCTTTAGAGGCAACTATAGTTTCTCAAAACGACTTATTAAATTTTATATTAACATTGACAGATTATGCTATTAGCCAAATATTACATTTACAATATTCTTTTCCCTTATCTTTGTCTTTTTTATTTTAAGACATTGGATGGTACTGAATAAAATATACACAATTACTGTTATCGTTGCATGTATATTAGGATTTAAATATTTATCCATTAGGGTTGTAGTATTCGGCTCTATGTATACTAGGATTTCAATTTTTTTTCTATTGAGGTTGCAGTATTCAGATTAGGAAAATCTTGATAAGAGCACATTGAATTCCATCAATTGTTTATGGTATGTGGATAAAATAAGTATTTAAATATATATTTTCTTTACTATAAAATGTTCATTTTTATTATGTATTCTTATGCCATACATTAATAATAATCTTTGATTATGTGGTGAAATCTATTTGTATAATAGATACTATGGCAGTAAGTGGTAGTAATTTGGTGGGTAAACACTATTACTTGATCAGTTCATTAAAGAAAAGCAGTAAACGAAAAGCATAATCCTAAACCTTTCTTTTTAATCATTCGTGTATTTTGTAAAATAATCAATTGTCAAAAAAATCCGCCTGTACAAATCGGGAATCTTTCAAATTGAACTTGAGTTTGGAGAGTTATTGGAGCTAGTCATCGACTCTACTTGATTGTGGCTCGATACATAGTACATAGAAAATATCGTTCAAGTCTGATAAAAGATGTAAAATGTATTAATAAGATAGATAAATACGTAGAGAGCAAGTATAATAAAAAGCAGTCTCCAAAGATAAGCTAGACTCTCCAAGTATCAAGACTTAGAAATGATGATATACGTGATAAACTTGGAGTAGCATCAATTGAGGAGAAGCTAGTCCAACACCGCTTAAAATGATTTGGACATCTCCAACGGAGGCCTCCGGATGCATTTGTGCGCTTTGGAATTATAGGCTGCGTTGAATGCTCAAAGAGAGGTAGATGTCGACCAAGGTTGACATGGTAGGAAGTAGTTAAAAGGGGTTTGAAGGATTGAAATATACCCGAAGAGCTGGTTCGAACATGAGTGCGTGAAAGTTAGCGATCCACGTACCAGAACCATGAGTTTGGAGTTTTTTTTTGCTTAAGGGTGGCTTAGGGGTAGTGTTATATATAAAGTTTTAGATTATAGGACTAGTGAATTCAGCCTAGGACGTAGTGTTTGGTCTTCGGTCAATATTACTTTTAGTAACATTATTATTATTAGTATCATTATCATTATCATTATCATCATGGTTTTTTAATATATTTTTATTTTATTTTTTTGTTTTTATTTTTATCTTACTTAGTTATTATTATTTGTTTACTTATTTGACTTTATTTAAGTATTATTTTCATGGTTTTTAGTATTATTATTGTTGTTATGACTTTTAAATTGACTTTGTTTTTTAGTTTTGGGTTCCATCTCTAGTCGATTCCAACTTGTTTGAAAATAATGGCTTAGTTGTTGTTGAGGTAGAAAATGGGGTATTAAATCCTAAATATGACTTGGTAAAGTTGATATAAATCCTGAAGTTTCAAATTTAGTTTTGTTTTTAAATTTTTGTCATGTTGACTTTAAGATTTCAATAATTTTACACGATAAAATTACAGAACGTGATGGGAGGGTGTAGTGTTGTTGATAGAAACATAAGGATTTCGGCCATGTAGATGATTGGTAAGGACATAAACGCAAGTTTAGAGATGGATGACAGCTAATATGATGGTGAGAATGGATTATACAAGGTTGGTTAGGGTTTTAGAGTTGGACGACAATGATGGTTTTGAGGTTTTGAAGTTGATGTGATGATGGTGGTTAAGGAGTATGTTTAAATTGGGGAGGAAGAAGATACCAATAGTAAAAAAAACTCTTTAATATCATTTATACATCTATTTTTGATGAAAATAGTTTTGTAAATTTCTAAAGGTAATGTTATTTTTAAGTAAGTATCATTCAGTTGTATTAGTATTTGTTGATAAGATGTAACAAACTGCCATTCATTACCCTTTGATTATGCGTCCCAATCGACATTCAAACCCTAGAATAGTAAATGGTGGATCGTTAGAATAAAATATGATATAAATAAAATATATACATGGCTACCTAATTTAACCGCATTTTCCAAACTCAAATAAAATATAATAGAACACATAACATTAACATTTAAATAAAGCTAGAAATACCCATAGAGGTTATTAGAATAGTTTCAAATAACACAGAAAAATACCGAATAATGATACCTACACTACAAGAAAATTATCCTACTGGAACAAGCTATTTGCAACTGGCGCCATATGACAGTTGCAATAAACTATCTTTAACAACTGGCATTTTCCAACGGTTGCAATGAATAATCTTCTTTAGCAACTAGTATTTCGCGATTGTTGCAATAAATGATGTTTAGCAGCTGCATTTTCCTAACAATTGCAATAAACGTATTTTTAGCAACTGTGTTTTACTGTCAGTTGCAATAAATATATTTTTTAACAACTGTTTCTTTTAGCTAATTGTAATAGAGATGTTTTGACCATTGTAAATATTTATTTATAATCTGTCCTGCTCATAAGGTTTTAGTGATTATGTAACCACTTTGAAGTAAACGTTGTTAATTACAAACAATAATCTAAGTGAATTCAAAGGTTTCCGCTTGGATATTTTAATTAGTAACAAATAATTAATACTTAATAATTTGTAAATATTAATTAATAATTAATAATTATAAATGACAGCTTATATATGTCGTCATTAATAATTTTTTAGGATCAACGAGTATCAATAAATAATTTATAATTACTACTTTATATTATTTTTTATATTTAATAATTTATTATAGGTAGTTATTAATAATTAGTAAATTATAGTTAATATTTATTAATTACATTTAATAATTAATAAATATAATTGATAATTAATTATTAATATTGAATAATTATTATTAAATATTTCTTAATGGTATTATCTAATAATTGATGTTTAGCATTTAATATTTAATTAATAATTAATATTTAACAATTAAGAAGAAATATTTACTAATTAATTATTTAATAGTAATTATTAATTAATAATTATTAAAAATTAATTATTAAATATTACTTCTTAATTATTAAGGACAACTGTAAATTAAGTTAGTTATAAATTAATATCTGCAACGGTAATGCAAAAATGTTGTTAGAGGAATCTAATAATTAAATATTAAACATTAGTTTTAATTATTAATTATTTAATAGTAATCATTACTTAAGATAAATATTTACTAATTCATAATTAATAAGCGATATTAATAACTAAGAAGTAACATTTAGGATTTTAATATTATAATTATAGTTAATAATTATATTTAATATTTACTAAAAAAAATTAAAATTTTGAAATTTTTTGTAATAAATTTAAAAATACCTATGATACAAAGTATACTTTCATACGCATATAATATTTATTATTTAATAACAGTAGTTGATAATTATATATAATATTTAATATTTAGAAAAGTAATAATTAATAATTACTAGAAGATAAACTTTTACAGATTTACAACTGCATTTTTCTGCCAGTTGCAATAAACGTATTTTTTGCAACTGCGCTTTTTCCTGCTAATTGCAATAAACGTATTGTTAGCAACTGCGTTTTCCTACCCGTTGCAATAAACATATTTTGCAGTTAATAATTGCTATTAATAATTAAAAATTGATAAAATAGGCATAATAATTGGTAATTAATAATTAAAAATAATAATAGTAATAAAGAATTAATATTAACTACATAATAGTTGGTAATTAATAATTACTATTAATAATTAATAATTAATAAAACATACATAATAATTGTTAATTAAGAAGTAATAAGTAATAATTAATAATTAATAAGTAAAAAGTAATTATTAACAATTAGTAATTACTATTAAAATAATTAATAATTCTATTAAATAATCAATAATTATTATTAAATAATTAATAATTAAGACTAATGTTTAATATTTAATAGCTAATAATTAATATTTAAGTATTAGATTCCTCTAACAATTTACTTTGCATAATTGTTGCAAATATTAATTTATAGCTAAATTTACAGCTGTCCTAATAATTATGAAGTAATTTTTATTATTTAGTTTTTAATATTTAATAACTTAATTTATAAATATATTTAACATTTAATATTTCATAAAATTTGAAAACATTTACAAAAATTAAAAACAAAATTTTAAAATTTTCATGAAATTAAAATCTTGAAATTTTCTTGAAATTCAAAAATAAAAATATAAATATTTTAAATAATTTTAAATTTCATGTAATATTCAAATTTCGGTAAAAACCAAAAATTATAGTTGATATCTATATTTATGATACAAAGCAATATTTATTATTTAATAATTATAATTTTTTTGTTAACATGAGTGATGCTTCCTTATTCAAGCAGAGCATTCTTTTGACATCTTGGGGGCTCGAACTCATGATCTTTAGAATCTCTGTCTAAAGAATCATATCCTAATCACTTAAGCTAGAGGTCCTTGTGACTAGGGGTGGGCACGATCGGTTAACCGACTAAATCGGTTAATAATTTTGGTTAACCGAAATTATTAGGCGGTTCGGTTAACCGGTGGTCGGTTAAGGTAGTCACCAGACAACCGACCGAACCGGTCAACTTAAACCGTGGTTAACCGATTAATTTGAACGGTTAACCGTTGATTCAACGGTTAACCGTTCAAATTAATCGAATAACCGGTTAATTTAACCGGTTAGCCAATTGAGAACTACTCAAGACTGCAATCATTTTATAGCAAGCCTGCAACTATAATTAATAGCATTACATTCACGTTGAACTCATATACTCATTACTAGCATTACCCATACAACATTATATTTTAAGAGTAATATACTCATTACTGGCATTACATACATACAACATAGTACATACATCATTTAATACAGGATTGATCTTTGTTGCAGCCACACAGCACCAGCTATTCTTACAATATCTCCTTCTCTTCATGAACAGCACCACTTTGCAGCCACACAGCACCAGCTACAACTCCCCTGCACCACCATGCTTGTCTCATGCAACATCACTGCATATCATAGTTATGTAATAGTGATGATCCAAATTATATCATAGTTAACAGTTTCCAATTGCATATCATTTACAATAATTAATATATTGCCAATGTTTTATATTTGTTATAAAATATATGATACAAGATTGATTTCAGCTACATATCATTTGATACTGGATTGCATATCTTTCACTGTAAAAATAACCAAAAAAGAATGTAGATGGGAGAAACTGTAAAATATATGATAATAATTCATGTATTCACTGTAAATGATATTGATATACTTAAGCATAGATTTATGGTGTATTACTGAAATGAAAGATATATGATAATAATACTGAAATGAAAGATATATGGTGTATTACCGCAACTGAAAACATTGGCACAAAATTGAACTGAGTTGTTTAGTGTTTACAATAAATGACTGTGTCACTGTAGCATATATTTCACTATAAAATCACCATAGTGCCAACGTTTCCAGTTGCATATCATTTACAATAATTAATATAATGCCAATAATTTATAATAGTTATAAAATATATGATAATAATACAGGACTGATTTCAGTTGCATATCATTTAATATAGGATTGCATATCTTTCACTGTAAAAATGACCATAAGATGAATGTAGATGGGAGAAACTGCAAAATATATGACAGTAATTCATGTATTCACTAAAAAATGATATCGATATACTTAAGCATAGTTTATAGTAAAATGAAACTATTATATAACTATTATAGAAGCTATATGTATATTTATTAGTTTACAGTATATATAACTCTTATACAAGTTATGTATATTTATTACTTTACAGTAAAATGAAACTATTAAAACAAGCATATATTTAAATATAATCACCCCAAGTGATTCAATCATTACATTGCAAATATAATCACTGGCATATCAATGTCAAAGCATATCAGACCATGAAAAGGCATAGAATTTATCCAAACAATATTTACATTAGTTGAATTTATAGAAAATTCACACTTATACATAATGGTGTTGTTTATATACTTAACACTATTATCTTTATGCAAACCAACTCATATACTAGCTTTTACCATCAGATTCATAGCATATTAATCCACGGCAAGATAACAATTATGAAAATGTATGATGTATTTCAAAACCAAATAAATTAACTCACCAAAACGATTTGGCTAAGACGAAAATCATCTTAGCCCAACGCTTCATTGCTTCTATTGTTGGACCAGCTATTCTACACATCTTGATGTCGTGCCTTAGACCATCGCTACCTTCCAAAACTCCAGAATCACCGCGCCTCATTTTCACTAGCTCCAAAGTCCATCACGTATAGCTGCCAAAATTGATTATACTATCACCTGGACATGAGCAGCACCAATCCCGACACCATCTTCTCATCGTGCACACAACGAACCACCGACACACTTAGCAATTGATGACTAAGGAGCCGCTAAAAATTTGTTTTGATCTGATTTTTCTGAGCACGATTACTGAGAACGATTAGGAAATACGGTAATTTGTAGATCTGAGAATTTTGGGAATGAGATAGATAGGTATTGAATCAATGAATTGAAAGAGGCGGCCATGGCACATTAAAAATTTAGGGTTATTTGGTTTGTTATGTGATACTGCGATGGGCCGGGTAACGCTGTAGCGAAGCAGTTAATTTACGTAGGGAAAATTATTTTCGGTTAACGGTTAACCGATATATGTCATATGGTTAACCGTTAATCGAACCGACTTTCATCGGTTAACGTCGGTCGGTTAACCGAATGTTCGGTTAACCGAATTTGTCGGTTAATGCGGTTCGGTTAAGATCAGTTTAGTCGGTTAAATCGGTTAAGTCGGTTAAATGCCCACCCCTACTTGTGACAATAATAATAATTGACAAGTATCATTATCATTATCATCATGGTTTTTTTAATATATTTTTATTCTTATTTTATTTTTATTTTTATCTTACTTAGTTATTATTATTATTTGTTTACTTATTTGACTTTATTTAAGTATTATTTTCATGGTTTTTAATATTATTATGACTTTTAAATTGACTTTGTTTTTTAGTTTTGGATTCCATCTCTAGCCGATCCCAACTTGTTTGGAAATAATGGCTTAGTTGTTGTTGAGGTAGAAAATGAGGTATTAAATCCTAAAAATGACTTGGTAAAGTTGATATAAATCCTAAAGTTTCAAATTTAATTTTGTTTTTAAATTTTTGTCATGTTGACTTTAAGATTTCAATAATTTTACACGATTAAATTACAGAACGTGATGGGAGGGTGTAATGTTGTTGGAAACATAAGGATTTCGGCCATGTAGATGGTTGGTAAGGACATAAACACAAGTTTAGAGATGGATGACAGCTAATATGATGGTGAGAATGGATTATACGAGGTTGGTTAGGGTTTTAGAGTTGGACGATAATGATGGTTTTGAGGTTTTGAAGTTGATGTGATGATGGTGGTTAAGCAGTATGTTTAAATTGGGGAGGAAGAAGATAACAATAGTAAAAAATACTCTTTAATATCATTTATACATCTATTTTTGATGAAAATAATTTTGTAAATTTCTAAAGGCAATGTTATTTTGAAGTAAGTATCATTCAGTTGTATTAGTATTTGTTGATAAGATGTAACAAACTGCCATTCATTAACCTTTGATTATGCGTCCCAATCGACGTTGAAACCCTAGAATAGTAAATGTTTGATCGTTATAGTAAAATATGATATAAATAATATATATACATGGCTACCTAATTTAACTGCATTTTCCAAACTCACAGAGGAAGAAATAAAATATAATAGAATACATAACATTAACATTTAAATAAAGCTAGAAATACCCAAAGAGGTTATTAGAACAGTTTCAAATAACATAGAAAAATACCGAATAATGATACCTACACTACAAGAAAATTATCCTATTGCAACAAGCTATTTGCAACTGGCGCCATATGACAGTTGCAATAAACTATCTTTAACAACTGTCATTTTCCGACGGTTGCAATGAATGATCTTTAGCAACTAGTATTTCGCGATTGTTGCAATAAATGATCTTTAGCAGCTGCATTTTCCTAACAGTTGCAATAAACGTATTTTTAACAACTGCGTTTTACTGTCAGTTGCAATAAATATATTTTTTAACAACTGTTTCTTTTGGCTAATTGTAATAGAGATGTTTTGACCATTGTAAATATTTATTTATAATCATTATCCTGCTCACAAGGTTTCTGTGATTATGTAATCACTTTGAAGTAAACGTTGTTAATTACAAACAATAATCTAAGTGAATTCAAAGGTTTCTGAAAGTGTACGTGTAGTACTAAGGATCGTGTAATATGGTATATAAATGCGGAAACTGGTAATAACAGTAAAATAAAAATTAAAGTAAGCACACCAGGAATTTTTATACTGGTTCGAACTTCCCGTTCTACGTCCAGTCCCAGAATACCCTCTGGATTTAAACTAACCCCTCACTTAACCCGAAGGAATAGGTATACGACACCTGAGCAGCCGAACAGGAATTTTTCCGCCTCAACAACCGAAGAGGACTTCAACCTAATACAAATTGTTTGTTGACGAATGTGTTCTAAATAACACTGATAGTCTTTTGATAGTACAACTTTCCTATAATCAAATCTTCAAGAGTATATATGTGAGAAGATTTAGAAGGAAGATAATCACGTAGAATCGAAGTATATAAATTAAATCAAGGATTCTAGTGATATTAAATAAGAAAGAATGCTTTTATTTGCAGAAATGAATAGAGATTAGATTTCAGAAATATAAACAAGAATCGGTGATTGTAGAAGTGAATTGAATATGTTTATATAGTTGTAGAAGAGTTATAATCTTTCATGAAGAGTTTCAGTCAACAGTTGTGTCCATATCTCTTGAAATAGAGGACATTCCTCTTCATGAAATGATCGCATCTCTTCAGTAAACTAGCCGTTATTCTCTGGTCGGTCGACCGGAAAATCTGGCCGGTCAGCTGAGTTCGAAATCGTACACAAAACAGAGAGTACCTGTGCACATAACACAGGGTCGGTCGACCGAGGATCCTGGTCGGTCAACCGACCTGATGTTATTTGCACAGTGTACACTTATATATGTATAAATTAACATGGATCAATTTGTGTGTGTGACTACTTGAGAAATGATTTTAACAATATTCTAAAACTCAATAAAATAAAATATTCATACTAATCTCTGGATTGTAGTCGTCTCCTTTGTAGTTCACAATATACGTTTATTCTCTTTGTATTTCGTCGTATGATCTCTGAAGCTTGTGTCATGAATCAAAACTCATGAATCAACATTCTTCCCCTTTTTGATTGATGACAATACTTATGTGACGAAGTAAAACTTATCTATATTATAATTCTCCTTCTGAATATATGGCGACTTTTCTGCAAAAAATATGTTAGCTTTCATACATTTTTCTCCCCCTTTGTCATCGACAAAAAGAAATACTTACCAGAAGTAATATGTTAAAGTAATGCGAATCATTGAAATTTAAATATTAAATATTCAAACCAAAATAGGAGCAATTAAGGATGTTTGCTTAGTACATAACAATAATGAAGGAAAAATATATTGTGCTCATAAAGAAATTCTTGAAATTAAATTGTAAAATACTACAATTACTCATCATCATCAGAATCCCAGAATTCTGGACGAGTATTATCATCCAGTGGAGCTGGTTCCTTACCCCGTCTTTGTGTGTGAGGAACGTGAGTTGCCGATGTGCTGGAACTTGTGTTATCGGATGTAGACCAAGAGAAATTTGGCGCTGGTCTTTTTCCAGGAGCAACAAATGAAGCATCGGCTTCGAAAGTACATGATAAGGCATCCCATAAATTTACGAAGAAGCCTATGATCTTCTTGAACCGCCCATCAATTTTTTGAAGTCGAGAATCCAAAGCTAGTTGATTTCGAGCCAAAATATCAATGGCAGCCTCTATACTAATACCGGGAGTTGGTCGTTGAATTGAGGTTTGACGAGTTATACGTTCCGTAGAATGAGTTGATGTTTGAGGTGTAGAATAGCTGCGACGTAGTTGTTCTCGAGGAGTAGTACGCCATTGCTGAAAAGTTGTAATTTGGGACGGTGCATCGGGTATCTTCATTAGTTTTATGGTTCGTGAGTCAAAAGTACGAACTTTGGATGTTTCGGATTCCGGAGCATGGGTGACAAAGTTATTAATCAACCTCATTATGTATTCTCCATAATAAATATGGAGCATCTTTCCTTGGTTGAAAGAGAGAAATTCATCCATAAGAAGTTGTGTCCAATTTACTTGAATATTTCCGCACATAGCATACAATGCTTTGAAGTTTTCGGGATATACTAAGTGGTATGATCCTCCTCTTGGAACAATAGACTTCATCATGAATCGATGAAAGAGTCGGGCTTTAGGTCGTAGGGATGAAGTTTGCCTTAAATCAGTAGCGTCATCTTCAAAAAATAGATGACTTAGACGGTCACGAGTCGATGTATTACAATCTACATCATGTAACGAAATTCCACCCGGTCGAGCATTAAAAATGTTGTTAATTCGATCAATGGAAAGAAAAATCAAAGTGACACAAACCGATGTCCAAATACAATTTTCAGTGTTTCTCGGTGGATTTACAAGATTGAGATTTGCTAGAAATAACTTGACCATTATATGATTAATTTTCAAGTTATTTTTTCTATGGTCAAGAAATGTATCAAGACCACTTTCAAGGGCGGCATTTTCAATACCGTAGGAGGTAAAATCAGGATAACTTACAAATGACTCCTCAAAGATTTTGGCATCTTGAAGCCTTATCCATCTTTCTAAAGCTTTGTCACTTACTAGCCAAGAAGCAATTTGAGAGTCTACAGGAGTTGATGAAGATGAGCCAGCATTAGTCTTAGATTTCTTCTTAGGTGCCATTTTTTGTTTGAAGAGTTTGAAGAAGTTTGGGGAGGTTGTAATGGGGTCTAGGGTTAAAATCTGTTTTGGGAGAGTAAAAGTGAAGAGGTGAGATGGAAAAGGTGAGTGGATGGGTTAAAATATGTAGACTATTGCAACAGAAAGCACGCTCGGTCGGCTGAGTTACCTGGGTCGGTCGACCGACTTGAGTTTCAGGTTAGTGCTTATTCTTTCGGGAAGAGCTTCGGTCGACCGGTGCAGGGTACTCGGTTGACCGACTCAAAAAAATGTTATAGTTGCTTTTTGGGGATACAGGTTCGGCTGACCGACTCAGGGGGTTCGGTCGACCGACCTGGCAGAAATATGTTTTTTAAAAACTTCTCGAGATAGCTTCGGCTGACCGACTCAGGCTCTCCGGTCGACCGAGGCATGTGAACAAACAAATTTCTGTTGTTTTTCAACAAAAAATTATAGAAATATAAATTATATTATTACATCATTTATATCTATACATCTTATTGAAAATAATAACATATATATATTAAATTATAGCCATGGTTCATCAGCATCTACGTTCCCATGAGTTTGGAGACGGAACATTTTCTATTGGTGACCATCTTGGAGCTATTTGAGTTTGAACGGGGTTTGAAGGTGATGGAGATCTGTAAGAAGGTTCAGCAACATCATCCTTCTTAGATGAATAAATTTTCATGGCAATCTTTTCAAGAAAACTTAAACGTCTTGCCGTGACTTTTTGTTCGTAGTAGAGTTCCCGTTGCATATTCATTTGCTGTTGTTGGTAGTGATGTATTTCATTAATTTTTTGTTTGGTTGATGGAGATACTACCATTGTATTCTTCCCTTTCTTCTTTTCAGGTGTATAGCCTGTATGGGAGTCTTTCCATGGTTTCCATCCGTGTCGGGGGTCTTTATCTGGAGAGGAGAAGTCTAGAACACGGTTAGGCATTGGAAAAGTAGGATAGGGACCATTTTCGGGGATGCGATCAGAACAATCGTCGTCCGGAGATGTGTATGAAAGATGAGAATTTTCAGAGTTATAGTAATCATTGTTAGAAGACATTTTTTCAAGTTTTGTTTTGTAAAATTTTTGTAGTATATGTTCTTAATCAATAAACATAGTACATATATATAACCATCTATTTTCTGAAAAATTAGTGGTTTAAAACAAATTTTAACTATAATCACATAACTTTATAGCAAAAACTGTTTGTTATTGTGTGATATATAAGCTTCAGAGCTAAAAATAGTTTGTTTCTGAAATTAAAGTTAATGGTACAGATTGTAAATAGAACTGAAACAAGAAACACCCATAGCTCAAGTAGCTATAATACAACATCTAACAAATAAGTCACAGGTCATGAGTTCGAGTTCCGCTTTGGTCAGAAATAAAATAATTTTTGTTTTTTGATATTTTTGCATATTTTTATTCATAAATCTTTAAACGACATTATACCTAAATCACGTCTTAGTTTTATAAATATATTTTCATTTAGCGGTTTAGTAAAAATGTCAGCTATTTGATTTTCAGTGTTGATAAATTCTAAATTTATTAATCCTTTTTCCAAACAATCACGAAGAAAGTGATGACGAATATCAATGTGTTTTGTACGCGAGTGATTGACCGGATTTTTAGAAAGATTTATTGCACTAGTATTATCACAATAAATTATTGATTTTTCAAGATGACAATTAAAATCTTGTAGTGTTTGTTGCATATATACGACTTGTGCACATGCCAAAGCAGCAGATATATATTCTGCTTCACACGTTGATAAAGAAAGAAACACAGTTTTGTTTCTTACTAAACAGCAGTTTTGTTGCATATATGGACGTTCCTTAGTTTCTTGGTTTAGTAAGAAACAAAACTGTGTTTCTTTATCAACGTGTGAAGCAGAATATATATCTGCTGCTTTGGCATGTGCACAAGTCGTATATATGCAACAAACACTACAAGATTTTAATTGTCATCTTGAAAAATCAATAATTTATTGTGATAATACTAGTGCAATAAATTTTTCTAAAAATTCGGTCAATCACTCACGAACAAAACACATTGATATTCGTCATCACTTTCTTCGTGATTGTTTGGAAAAAGGATTAATAAATTTAGAATTTATCAATACTGAAAATCAAATAGCTGACATTTTTACTAAACCGCTAAATGAAAATATTTTTATAAAACTAAAACGTGATTTAGGTATAATGTCGTTTAAAGATTTATGAATAAAAATATGCAAAAATATCGAAAAACAAAAATTATTTTATTTCTGATCAAAGCGGAACTCGAATTCATGACCTCTGACTTATTTGTTAGATGTTGTATTATAGCTACTTGAGCTATGGGTGTTTCTTGTTTCAGTTCTATTTACAATCTGTACCATTAACTTTAATTTCAGAAACAAACTATTTTTAGCTCTAAAGCTTATATATCATACAATAACAAACAGTTTTTTCTATAAAGTTCTGTGATTATAGTTAAAATTTGTTTTAAACCACTAATTTTTCAGAAAATAGATGGTTATATATATGTACTATGTTTATTGATTAAGAACATATACTACAAAATTTTTACAAAACAAAACTTGAAAAAATGTCTTCTAACAATGATTACTATAACTCTGAAAATTCTCATCTTTCATACACATCTCCGGACGACGATTGTTCTGATCGCATTCCCGAAAATGGTCCATATCCTACTTTTCCAATGCCTAACCGTGTTCTAGACTTCTCCTCTCCAGATAAAGACCCCCGACATGGGTGGAAACCATGGGAAGACTCCCATACAGGCTATACACCTGAAAAGAAGAAAGGGAAGAATACAATGGTAGTATCTCCATCAACCAAACAAAAAATTGATGAAATACATCACTACCAACAACAGCAAATGAATATGCAACGGGAACTCTACTACGAACAAAAAGTCACGGCAAGACGTTTAAGTTTTCTTGAAAAGATTGCCATGAAAATTTGTTCATCTAAGAAGGATGATGTTGCCGAACCTTCTTACAGATCTCCATCACCTTCAAACCCCGTTCAAACTCAAATAGCTCCAAAATGGTCACCAATAGAAAATGTTCCGTCTCCAAACTCATGGGAACGTAGATGCTGATGAACCATGGCTATAATTTAATATATATATATATGTTATTATTTTCAATAAGATGTATAGATATAAATGATGTAATAATATAATTTATATTTCTATAATTTTTTGTTGAAAAACAACAGAAATTTGTTTGTTCACATGCCTCGGTCGACCGGAGAGCCTGAGTCGGTCAGCCGAAGCTATCCCGAGAAGTTTTAAAAAAACATATTTCTGCCAGGTCGGTCGACCGAACCCCCTGAGTCGGTCAGCCGAACCTGTATCCCGAAAAGCAACTATAACATTTTTTTGAGTCGGTCAACCGAGTACCCTGCACCAGTCGACCGAAGCTCTTCCCGAAAGAATAAGCACTAACCTGAAACTCAAGTCGGTCGACCGATCCAGGTAACTCAGCCGACCGAGCGTGCTTTCTGTTGCAATAGTCTACATATTTTAACCCATCCACTCACCTTTTCCATCTCACCTCTTCACTTTTACTCTCCCAAAACAGAATTTAACCCTAGCCCCATTACAACCTCCCCAAACTTCTTCAAACTCTTCAAACAAAAAATGGCACCTAAGAAGAAATCTAAGACTAATGCTGGCTCATCTTCATCAACTCCTGTAGACTCTCAAATTGCTTCTTGGCTAGTAAGTGACAAAGCTTTAGAAAGATGGATAAGGCTTCAAGATGCCAAAATCTTTGAGGAGTCATTTGTAAGTTATTCTGATTTTACCTCCTACGGTATTGAAAATGCCGCCCTTGAAAGTGGTCTTGATACATTTCTTGACCATAGGAAAAATAACTTGAAAATTAATCATATAATGGTCAAGTTATTTCTAGCAAATCTCAATCTTGTAAATCCACCGAGAAACACTGAAAATTGTGTTTGGACATCGGTTTGTGGCACTTCGATTTTTCTTTCCATTGATCGAATTAACCACATTTTTAATGCTCGACCGGGTGGAATTTCGTTACATGATGTAGATTGTAATACATCGACTCGTGACCGTCTAAGTCATCTATTTTTTGAAGATGACGCTACTGATTTAAGGCAAACTTCATCCCTTCGACCTAAAGTCCGACTCTTTCATCGATTCATGATGAAGTCTATTGTTCCAAGAGGAGGATCATACCACTTAGTATATCCCGAAAACTTCAAAGCATTGTATGCTATGTGCGGAAATATTCGAGTAAATTGGACACAACTTCTTATGGATGAATTTCTCTCTTTCAACCAAGGAAAGATGCTCCATATTTATTATGGAGAATACATAATGAAGTTGATTAATAACTTTGTCACCCATGCTCCGGAATCCGAAACATCCAAAGTTCGTACTTTTGACTCACGAACCATAAAACTAATGAAGATACCCGATGCACCGTCCCAAATTACAACTTTTCAGCAATGGCGTACTACTCCTCGAGAACAACTACGTCGCAGCTATTCTACACCTCAAACATCTACTCATTCTACGGAACGTATAACTCGTCAAACCTCAATTCAACGACCAACTCCCGGTACTAGTACGGAGGCTGCCATTGATATTTTGGCTCGAAGTCAACTAGCTTTGGATTCTCGACTTCAAAAAATTGATGGGCGGTTCAAGAAGATCAAAGGCTTCTTCGTAAATTTATGGGATGCCTTATCATGTACTTCCGAAGCCGGTGCTTCATTTGTTGCTCCTGGAAAAAGACCAGCACCAAATTTCTCTTGGTCTACATCCGATAACACAAGTTCCAGCACATCGGCAACTCACGTTCCTCACACACAAAGTCGAGGTAAGGAACCAGCTCCACTGAATGATAATACTCGTCCAGAATTCTGGGATTCTGATGATGATGAGGAGTAATTGTAGTATTTTACAATTTAATTTCAAGAATTTCTTTATGAGCACAATATATTTTTCCTTCATTATTGTTATGTACTAAGCAAACATCCTTAATTGCTCATATTTTGGTTTGAATATTTAATATTTAAATTTAAATGATTCGCATTACTTTAACATATTACTTCTGGTAAGTATTCCTTTTTGTCGATGACAAAGGGGGAGAAAAATGTATGAAAGCTAACATTTTTTTTGCAGAAAAGTCGCCATATATTCAGAGGGAGAATTATAATATAGATAAGTTTTACTTCGTCACATAAGGATTGTCATCAATCAAAAAGGGGGAGAATGTTGATTCATGAGTTTTGATTCATGACACAAGCTTCAGAGATCATACGACGAAATACAAAGAGAATAAACGTATATTGTGAACTACAAAGGAGACGACTACAATCCAGAGATTAGTATGAATATTTTATTTTATTGAGTCTTAGAATATTGTTAAAATCATTTCTCAAGTAGTCACACACACACAAATTGATCCATGTTAATTTATACATATATAAGTGTACACTGTGCAAATAACATCAGGTCGGCTGACCGACCAGGATCCTCGATCGACCGACCCTATGTTATGTGCACAGGTACTCTCTGTTTTGTGTACGATTTCGAACTCAGCTGACCGGTCAGATTTTCCGGTCGACCGACCAGAGAATAACGGCTAGTTTACTGAAGAGATGCGATCATTTCATGAAGAGGAATGTCCTCTATTTCAAGAGATATGGACACAACTGTTGACTGAAACTCTTCATGAAAGATTATAACTCTTCTACAACTATATAAACATATTCAATTCACTTCTACAATCACCGATTCTTGTTTATATTTCTGAAATCTAATCTCTATTCATTTCTGCAAATAAAAGCATTCATTCTTATTTAATATCACTAGAATCCTTGATTTAATTTATATACTTTGATTCTACGTGATTATCTTCCTTCTAAATCTTCTCACATATTTATACTCTTGAGGATTTGATTATAGGAAAGTTGTACTATCAAAAGACTATCAGTGTTATTTAGAACACATTCGTCAACAAACAATTTGTATTAGGTTGAAGTCCTCTTCGGTTGTTGAGGCGGAAAAATTTCTGTTCGGCTGCTCAGGTGTCGTATACCTATTCCTCCGGGTTAAGTGAGGGGTTAGTTTAAATCCAGAGGGTATTCTGGGACTGGACGTAGAACGGGAAGTTCGAACCAGTATAAAAATTCCTGGTGTGCTTACTTTAATTTTTATTTTACTGTTATTACCAGTTTCCGCATTTATATACCATATTACACGATCCTTAGTACTATACGTACACTTTCAGTTTCCGCTTGGATATTTTAGTTAGTAATAAATAATTAATACTTAAATAATTTGTAAATATTAATTAATAATTATAAATGACAGCTTATATATGTCAGTATTAATAATTTATTAGAAGGGGTTTTTAGGCTCAGGGAAAAAGTTGGAGAAAAATTTAGTTTTAGGGAAAGAAGTTTGTTTTTAGGTTAAAAGACACTTTTTAGTGTAAATAACAGAATGATAGTTGTAACTATCATTTTTTGTTTACTCTAAAAAGTGTACTTCATACTAAAAAACAAACTTGTTATTCTTGAGAATAAATTTTCTTGCAACTTCTTCCCTATGCCTATTTTTCTATTATTAGAATCAACGAGTATCAATAAATAATTTATAATTACTAATTATTATCAATAATTTATATTATTTTTTATATTTAATAATTTATTATAGGTAGTAATTATTAATATTGAATAATTATTATTAAATATTTCTTAATGGTTATTATCTAATAATTGATGTTTAGCATTTAATATTTAATTAATAATTAATATTAACAATTAAGAAGAAATATTTAATAATTAATTATTTAATAGTAATTATTAATTAATAATTATTAAAAATTAATTATTAAATATTACTTCTTAATTATTAAGGACAACTGTAAATTAAGTTAGTTATAAATTAATATTTGCAATGGTCATGCAAAAAAGTTGTTAGAGGAATCTAATAATTAAATATTAAACATTAGTTTTAATTATTAATTATTAATTATTTAATAGTAATCATTACTTAAGATAAATATTTACTAATTCATAATTTATAAGCGGTATTAATAACTAAGAAGTAACATTTAGGATTTTAATATTATAATTATAGTTAATAATTATATTTAATATTTACTACTTAAAAAAATTAAAATTTTGAAATTTTTTGTAATAAATTTAAAATTACCTATGATACAAAGTATACTTTCATACACATATAATATTTATTATTTAATAACAGTAGTTGATAATTATATATAATATTTAATATTTAGAAAAGTAATAATTAATAATTACTAGAAGATAAACTTTTACAGATTTACAACTGTGTTTTTCTGCCAGTTGCAATAAACGTATTTTTTGCAAGTGCGTTTTTTCCTGCCAATTGCAATAAACGTATTTTTAGCAACTTCGTTTTCCTACCCGTTGCAATAAACATATTTTGTAGTTAATAATTGCTATTAATAATTAACAATTGATAAAATATGCATAATAATTGATAATTAATAATTAAAAATATTAACTACATAATAGTTAGTAATTAATAATTACTATTAATAATTAATAAAACATACATAATAATTATTAATTAAGAAGTAATAAGTAATAATTAATAATTAATAAATAAAAAGTAATTATTAACAATTAGTAATTACTATTAAAATAATTAATAATTCTATTAAATAATCAATAATTATTATTAAATAATTAATAATTAAGACTAATGTTTAATATTTAATAGCTAATATTTAATATTTAAGTATTAGATTACTCTAACAATTTACTTTGCGTAATTGTTGCAAATATTAATTTATAGCTAAATTTACAGCTATCCTAATAATTAAGAAGTAATTTTTATTATTTAGTTTTTAATATTTAACAACTTAATTTATAAATATATTTAACATTTAATATTTCATAAAATTTGAAAACATTTATAAAAATTAAAAACAAAATTTTAAAATTTTCATGAAATTAAAAATTAAAATCTTGAAATTTTCTTGAAATTCAAAATTAAAAATAAAAATATTTTAAATAATTTTAAATTTCATGTAATATTCAAATTTCGGTAAAAAACAAAAATTATAATTGATATCTGTATTTATGATACAAAGCAATATTTATTATTTAATAATTATAATTTTTTTGTTAACATGAGTGATGCTTCTTTATTCAAGCAGAGCATTCTTTTGACGTCTTGGGGGCTCGAACTCATGATCTTTAGAATCTCTTTCGAAAGAATCACATCCTAATCACTTAAGCTAGAGGTCCTTGTGACAATAATAATAATTAACAATTATATTTAATGTTTAATATTTAAAACATTTATAATTATTAATTACTAAATTATAAATAATATTGATTTTTTAATAATTAATAACTCTAGTATATTTTTAATAATTAATATTAAGAAGAAATTAATTTTAGCCAGTTGTAATTAATTTAAACAAGGGAACATAACACCGTTCTCAGAAAAAATTCAAAGCCCGCGTTAATTTCCCTTTTAATTTTCGTTCACCACCTACCCCTTAATTATTTCCTTAGAACCCTAAATCCCAAATCAGTACCCTAATCCCTAATCGCACTTTCACCTTCATCGTTTTGCCATTCTGCTTCTCCACCGTCACCATGACTTACTTCTTAGTGGCGGCTCAGCACATGTGCCGCTTCTCCACCTTCATCAACTTGGGATCTAGTGGCTCAGCATCCTTATTCTCAGTGGTCTTCTCAGGCGTGGCTCTTTAGAGTCACCATCAGCGATTGTTTGGTCGATGTTGCACAGATTGCGAGATGTACTGAGCCTGTGGTTAGAACTAAACAAGTCATTTTGAGCGACGGATAAGGTTGTGAGGAAGAGAACAAACTGCTCAACAAGTCAGAAGAAAGATCGAACCACGAACGGGCACAACTGAGGCACAGCTGAGTTCTTCAATGAGAAGAACAATTTTTCAAGCTTGTTGGTGAACTCATTGGAAAGATTCCCAGGCTGGTAAGTAGCAACTTTTGCAAATTACACACCATTTTGATTACCACTTTATTTACTTCTTTATAATATGTATTGAAGGGATAAGATATATATGATATTTATATATAGTGCATAGCCGGCGATATTTATTCACTAAAAGCTGGTGTGTCTGATTTTTCAAGAATCAAAATGAACTTATACATGCATCAAATTTTAAATCTAGTTCTTGCATGAAAAGTAATTTATTCATGAATTGGATTAGTGGTAATCTTGTAGTATTACAATTCTATGATTACGTTGACTTGCTGAACTCTCAAACATATATTATCGATAAGATTGCGTAAAATACACATGATATTGTTTTTCAGTTGGTGTTTTGTTATTTCTAAACATTTGCATTGTATGCATATTTTTATCCATTGACGAGGCATGCTCCCAATACACACACAGATCTGCAGTGAACTTTCACCATGTGGGTATTAGAAAACAAAAGTGAAAAATTGATAGTATTTTCTATATTATAAAGTTTGTTAGCGCTGGCCTAATAGTTTTCATTTTCTCATTGCATACATACTTATAGGTGGTTCCAACTGTTGATGCATGTAACAGTAGGATTATATACAGTAATAATTTCAAATATGTATAAAGTGAAATTATTGATGGGCATGCTTGTGTACTGGTACGCGGTCCACATATCTGTGGTTATATGTGGTGTAATCATGTGTATTTCGTTTGCAAACAACATGCTAGCTTAACAGACTTTATACAACAAACTTGTCCAAATACATTTGATGCCTAGGTTAGTTGCACAAGAGAGGATTTTCATCTTCTTTTTGAGTCGTTCCTGTGTGGATTCCCATCTCTATTTCTGCAAATTGTTTTATGTTACACAAAGGTTTGTTCATCAATTTTTACCTTTTTATAGCCAGTTTAGTGATATAATTAAGTACAGTTCTATGATCGTTTTAACGTTTGGTAGTCAGGCAGTTGATATGGATTAAAGTATACAACATGTCCACAAAGCCATATTTTGCACCAACTACTTTACGATGATTGCAAATCTGAACCTCAAACCTATGAAGTACGGTTTTTCCATTACTGTTTCTGATGTACTAATTTATTGAGAAATATAGAACTTCAAACCTAGTAAGTAAGGTTCCAGATTATGTGCATATCAGATATGTTGTTCCTGATTTATTCCTCCTTTTGTTGCAGCACTCAAATTACTGGTAATATGACTAGCTTTGTTACTACTACCAACTCACTCAAATTGCAGCACTCAGATTATGTGCAATACAGTTCAATTCCATGCTCAGTTATCATCTCCACAAGCTTTTTCCATTCGCATTTCTATAGTTCATAGTTCAGAATCCTTCTCTGCTCTAAGTCAACAAAAAACATAGAGACTGCACTCTAACTCACTAATGTTTATCCTTGAAGAGGAAGTGAAACACTTACTCGAAATGTAGCATGGAGGGTCCTTTCAATTTTTTTTGATGTTTGGAGTTCATTGCTGTACTATATTTTCGAACTATCCCTTTAGTATGTATCTATGGATTGTGTGTTGTATTACGTCAGAAATTTGCGAATGTAATTTTATCTGGCCTTTTGAAATGTATGATAGAGATTTGTGAACGGCATTTTATTTAGTCTTTTTGAATGTGTATGATAATATTTGTTTCAATAAATTATTAAATACTGTTACATGCGTATTATAATATGTAAGCTGCAACTAATTTTTTTTATTTTTCATTTATTTTGATACTTTCAAAAACAGTTGCAAAAGATTAAATGACAGTGGACATTTACTGTTGTAATAGGTCTATTGCAAATGCTTTTAACCGTTGTAAAAAATCTTTACTACAACAAACATTTGCAACTGTCATAAACAGTTGTAAAATGTAATTACTCTATCACAATTTCATATATTAAGAGCCACGTCTGTTAGTTGTAATAGGTCTACTGCGAGTGGCATTGTCAGTTGCGAAATGGTTATTTTGTTGTAGTAAGGACTTGTGGACTAGCACAAGATGAAGGAGTGATATTAGATTTCCATCGTAGAGTAGTGATGATGAGCATAGAGAATAGCTTATTCTTATTCCATTAATGATATCAAAGTATAGTTCTTTGTCACTATGTGCAGCTGTGTGGGAGGCATGTCACAAACACACTTTTGACTCATTATTGAACCGTAGTAAATTTGATCTAACTGCTTGAATTTGGGAGGAGCATGGATTTTGAATTAGAGAAATCGATAAGTAGTTGTCTGTTGTCAATCGCCATCTTCTCAAAGCAATCGAGTTCAACTGAACGCGGCTGAAACACCTCACACTCCTTAGTATACCCAAAAGAACATATTAAAAGGTGTGGTGCGTTGTAGGTATAACTAAAACTAGCAGAGACTAAGATTCACAAGACAAATAGATAAAAACAGCGGAAACAATTAAAATAATAACTTATTTAGAAAAAAACTTCATAATTACTTTAAAAGAACCAAATAAATCATCAAATACCAAATACATCATATGTCAAAATATCCATACATGTCTTGCGAAATTAAAAAACCACAGTCTCAATAAAATCAGAGTACAAAACATCCCTCAAATAGTGCCAGTACAATAAAAGAACTTAAAACTGGGAATGAAGAAAAGGAATACATGTTAGAATCTCTATCAAAGGAGTCTCCAAGAATCTACAGTTTACCGTCCTTGCCCCTGATTGCCTATGGGGGGGAAGGGGGAAAATATAGAAGCGGATCAGACTAAAAGTCTGGTGAATGATAGTAATTACTAGTATTTTTAAGCAAAGTAAAGATAATAGACTTTGCAACAGTTCTAGTTATAAAAGGAAATAAATGAAATAGAAGGAAAGGTAAAACTAGAAATAAATACGATTTAACTACTAGGTTAATTCAATTGAATAACTTCGATTGTTTGCACTTGTCCTTAATAGCTGCTTGATTAGGTTGAATTCTCGATCCTACTTTAATTAGGCTGAAGTCCTAATTCTACCCTTTTGATCGGCCTTCTACCATGTGTTTACTGAAGTTTAGACACCAGTGCCTACGAAAGACACCTACTAAGCGCATGGAACTCATAACGATTACCGAGCACCAACTGGAAGCTGCACGCGTGACCACCACTATGCTTATGTTACATATTGCTCCACCCATTGGACCATTTATTCACCACTACTCCAGCATAAACGTGTCTTCATCTCACTTCAGGCTAATGTGAGACATCGTGTCCATAGAAATAATAGGGAATGCTGTTGGTACATGCCCGTCATCCAAACAATATCTGGTCACGCCCATTGTCCAAATCCCCCTGATTTGAACTTCTATTTATTGACCATTTATTTACCACTTCTACAGCATAAGCGTGCCCTCATCTCAATTTAGGCTAATGTGAGACACTGTGTCCATAGAAATAATAGGGAATGCTGTTGGTACATGTCATATTTTCATCTTTGATTATTAACTTAGTATAAATTGTTTAAATAAGCCTCTACGGTTATCTTTGATATCTTTGCTTATTAATTTATTCTAAGTCTCAAAACAAGTCTCTCTGTTCTGTTTCTAATTATAACATACGTTATAATTGTGCTTATTAAGTTAACCCAAGGTCTAAGTATAAAAATAAGCTACTTTCACCATTTACTCTTTTTAGTTATAATTATAAGTCAAAACTAGGCCAATCTCTTTAATTTAGTCCAAGTCCAATAATTATGCTTAATTTCAGTCCAATTTCATTTTAATTATAGTCTTCATAGTTTACATCTTATTTTCTGTAATTTCTGTATTCTTATAATTTAATCCATATTCATGTTTAATCTATTCTAATCCATTCACGAAGAAAAAGGAGAAATAGAAGAAAACAGACAATTACAGAAGAAAATCCAAAGTGTAGAAAAAGATGTAAATAAAGCATAAACTTAAATACTGTAAAAAAACTGTAAATAAAATGGAAAAGCTATAATTAATAGTAATAAACTAAAATTAACTAAAAAGAATAGCTAAAAAGAAATAGACTGAATATAAATCTAAAACTCTAAATAACTGCTAAAAAGGTTATTCTAAAATTGTAGTAAAACTACAACTATTGGAAATCCTATTATTTTAAATTGCTTAAAATCTAAAATAATTACTAATCACTCACCCGTGGTCCTAAACTCTTCCCTTGGTCTTCTCGGATCCACTTGGAGTTATTAAATATTTTAATTTAAAATGGTTGTCTCCTCGGAAAATTATTCCTTTTCACTACTAGAAAACACATCAATTTCCTACATAAAATTTCCTACGTCTTTCCTACGCCAAAAGGCGGGGCGTAGGTATGGCATAGAAAACACGTAGAAAGAAGTAATGGTGTAGGAAAGACGTAAGAAAATTTCCTACGTCTTACCTACGCCAGCTTCGATATGCTGAAAAATAATTAAAGCGTAGGAAAGACGTAGGAAACTCCTTACGTTAAAATGATGGCGTGAGAAGGTCGTAGATAATTTCCTACGCCGTTTCCACGTCTACAAAGTTTTCTACAAAGTTTTCATGGCGTAGAAAAGATGTAGGAATTGTTCCTACGCCATGGTCTTGGCCAAAATATTAACCTAATTTATCAAAACCGGCATATGTACAAAACCCTTTCATTCTCATTTATTAAAACCGGCGTATGTAAAAAACCCAATTCGTCTTCCAAATTAAACCCATTCATCTCAAATCACACTCTGAAACCTTCGATCTCCGACGTCTCCGACTCCATCTCCGACTCCGTCTCCGACTCCGTCTGCGACTCCATCTCCGACTCCGTCTGCGACTCCATCTCCGACGTCTGCGACTCCGTCTCCGACGTCTGGAAACCTTCTTCCTCCCTCATACTCCTTATTCCCCTCCTCATACTCTCTTCCTCACTCACGCCGTCGATTTCTTACATACCAACTTCCAACCGAAGCGAAGTGATTGTGAGAGTAAATCAAAATGGTGCAAATGGTGCAGAAGCGACACAGTTGATGACATGTGTTTTGGATCTCAAGAAGCGTGGAGGTTGCCTCGTCAGGTCTTCTCTTGTTCTACCAAGTAAATCTTGTATTTCATCTTACCTTATTGGTCTATATCGTTGATTCTATTAGTATTTTTTTTGTATACTAACAACGTGGAGGCGATAACGGATCGATTTTGACCATTAGATCCAACCTTCAATTTTCAAACGCTCCTTTCAATTTTTAGAATCTGCATTCGATTTCTAACCCATGGAATGAGTAAAATAAGAGCAACACGTGAAATAAGTTGATTGGCTAATCAAATTACACGTGAATTGCAGTTACGGATGCATGGACGATTTTGTTAGTAAGTAATCTTTATCCCACATTACTTTATTTTACTTGAAAAAAAAGCATTTTTACATTAAGAAAATGGAAGATATAAGGCCTATTTCATCATGAATATTTGCATCTTGGAAAGTTTGAGCATTGTTAAAACTTGGTTCGTGTTACATCCATTTTTTTACCTAAAAATAAATCAGCGTAGAGGAAGCAAAGTGAATGAGTATAATAAATGTGCCACATGGATAATGCAGGAGGTACTCAGAGTCTTTAGCATGTAAGATCAGTGTAGTACATATTGAACCGGGTCTGAAGCTACATCAAACCAGAACTGTACATGTTTCAGATACATATTTTACCTAGCTTGTATGAGTTATTAAAGAAGAATTTATCAAACAAAATTTAATCAAATTCCCAAAAAACGTTATGAAACAAAGTGGGTTTGGGTTCGAAGGCGGTCAAATTGTGCTTGGTTTCAATGCGGCTGATTGGGGAATTGAAGTTAGGGAGTTTCATGTTTGTTGGAGTACGTGGTGAAGTTTCTGATGTTGGAGGAGATGGATTATGGTGGGGAGAACTGTTGAAGGAAGGTAGTGTAGAAGGATTTTGTTAGGCTGGAGGAGGAGTTGCTATTTTCAGGTATGTAGTTTTCAGGTATGGAGGATGAGGAGGAGTTGCTGTTGTTAGGTGGTGGTGAACTGTGGTTGATTGTAGTAGTGTTGTTTTCGGGTATGTGTAGTGATATTGGTGGACGATTTGTGGTCGTGCAGTGAAAATGTGGGAGATGTAGGGGGAGTGTTTTGGAAGGAAGAAGATTTGTGGGTTGAACTCTGGTTGTATAGGAGATGTGAAGTGAGTTTGCAGTTTTGTTGTCTGTGGTTGCTGAGTGTATTAGGAAATTGAAGTTCGAAGGTTGTTGAAGTTAGTTGCCGATTTGATGGAATTCTAGAAATGGGTTTGGGTGATTTGCAGTGTTAGAAGTGGTGGTGAAGTGGGTTCGATGATGGATGATGGTATGACAGAAGTGTTGCCGACAGAAGTGTTTTTGGGTGTTTTAGGAATTCTTCTTTAATAACTCAAACAAGACGGATGCAGTGAGGAAGCAGTTTTGTTTGATTAAAAGCCTGAACAGTTTTGTTTCTTGTAATGACTTAATGTGTTGTTTTCTCGTCTGGCCATATTACAAGAGCTGCTAAGATTATAATAGGAACAGTTTTATCTCATGATTTATCTTTAGAGATTATGATAGGAATAAAACATCTTGAACCCCAAATTCACTGCAGTTGATTGCTTATACAATTACATCTCTTAAGTTGTTTACTGCACTAGTTCTGAATTGCAAATGAGCCCCCACAAAATTCTATAGTAATTTACAGTGTAATTGTACATATATGATTATGAGTGACATGGTATCTTGGGGTAAATGTTTAACGTTGAATTTAATGTTGTTTATTTGATATCACCAGCCCTATGGTATCAAGTTGTCATGTACAACAATGATGCCAATTTGATATTCTGATTGATACATGATTACAACCCTTGGTTATTTACCGTATGATTTTACATTTAATTTTCAGAGTCAGGTTCAAGTTGATGGTGGTAAATCTGCGGACTTAAGTAATTATCCTTACATATTTATGGTATTTTCACTTTTATATATCATATTCCCAATGTCAGTATTCTAATTGTTCTATCTATTGAGGTACTAATATCCAAAATTATGCTACAGAGGTGGAAGGAGCAGTACTTTGTAAATGTTGGTATAGACTATGGTTTGACAATTGCTGGTTTTTACTATGTTTGCTTCTCCGTCAGCGATGGTTCAATAAATGGTTTCTATTATGATCCAAATAGCAGGTATAAAATCTTAAAAATCCCACTTATACTATCATTTTCATTAAAAGTAACCGCCAACCATTATGGTATCAGTGCCTTCTTGCTTATGCAATGATGTCGGTAAAAGCACCACGTTTAAAACATGACTAGCCTGATTGGTCATATACCTATATGTAATTGATGCACCATTTAACTTATAGCATCAACAGGGGTGAAGCGCAAACTAGAGCTGAACTAAAGGAAAAGATGGAGCGTCAAGATGTGGAAATTCAAATGCTAAAGACGCAGTATGAACAGCTTACTGAGATGATTCGACAACGATTTGATGGAGAGTCAAATGATCGTCGTGAGGGATGAGGGTATTTTTCATTCTTAGTCGTATCTGTTTGATATCATGTATTATGAATGTAATATCGTACTATTTAGACATATGAGAACTTGATTGATATTGATTTGACTTTGTAATATGAATGAGATATTTGAATTTAATTGAAGATGAATGATTTGATGTTAATCGTTTTGTTGAAATGTTTATATACATGAAATAAGTTGATTTTAGTTTCTGTTTAATGTACGACGAAAAGAAATATAATAGTATATAATATATAAAAATTGTTTCAGAAAAGGCGTAGGTAAAGCAAATATTGGTACAGCAAAAAATCGTGTGTATGGCGTAGGTAAAACGTAAAAAATATAGGCGTAGGTAAACCGTAGATAAATGAATGACGTAGGGAAGACGTAGGAAAAACGTAGAAAATCAAAGGCGTAGGGAAAGCATAGGTAAACGAAGGGCGTATGAAAGGCGTGGGTAAAAAAGAAGTAGAAATATCGTACCATATCCGTAGGAATATTACGACGTAGGAAAGACGTAGAAAAATATAGGCGTAGGAACGGCGTAGGAAACACCACTACGGATGGCGTAGGTAAGGCGTAGGCATATTTTTAGCTACGCAGGTTTTACCTACGCCAACTTTGGCGTAGGCGCTGCGTAGCTATTGCATTTACCTACGCCCCGCCTACGCCATATTGGCGTAGGTAAACTGCAGTTTTCTTGTAGTGTTTAGGATCCTTCCTGAAAAAGTGAACCCAAATGGAGAAAATCTAGAATGAGAAAAATAGCTAGGCCTGGGGTGTTATTTGTAGGGTTAGAATTGGATCTCAGACCGTTGGATTTGGAGATTGAATATGGTGCAACCACGTCATAGGCAGAATAAAAGCCATCAGATGGAAGCACAGATGGACCAAATGAGAGAAAAGAATGCAAATGAGGTGTTCAAATCGTATGAAACGAAAGAATTAAATTCTTTCGCTCAATAACGTAGGCGGGTCGACATTACTGTCGACCGCCTCCTTACTAGGTCAGTGGGATGGTTGACCTAGGTGTCGACCTTCCTATATATATATATATATATATATATTCTTTTTCTTGTTTTATTGTTTAATTCGTATCTGCTCCATACTAGCTCGGATTCTGACGTTCTGTATATGGAAATTGACCAGAAAATTACCACGGATACAATGGTGCAACTCTTGCGGCTCAATTCTGATAATTTCATGGAGTTATTTTACCATTTAATTAATTCATTAATTAATTATTATAGCTTAAATTTTGGGTTGTTACATTCCCCCCTCCTTAAGGGATTTCGTCCCCGAAATCTCTAAGGATAGAAGAATGAACCAAATGTTTTCATCCAAGTTCTACAACCAACTACTCAACCATCAGCTATTACATCCATTGTCCTTAAGTCTTTCTAATGCGATTTATGATACTTATGTAATTAGTGTAGTCTCAATGTCCCTGACTAATACAAAATATTAGGCGGCCTACTGATTTAGTTAACCTCCTTTTATGCAATCATGTCTGTGCCCTGTATCCAAATGAATGCAAATTCCCTAATGATAAGTGATAGTTCTATATGCGTGCTACAATAATCATCCAAATGCAACAATTATGTGATAATCATCCATTTATAGCAATCATGAAAAATAAAAATGCAAATGGGCATACATCCATATGCATATACTCTAGTGTCCTAGTTAGGCCGATCCCTAAAGGATTATAGTGCCTAGTGTAAGTATATGCGTCCATTAGCATCCACTAGCAAACACTTGCAACCACTAGCATCCATCATTCATAGCATGTTCTAATAACATGTTTACATCAAATCCTACCATCCATAGGTTAAATCCTAAGTTCTACCCTCCCAAAGCATAATTAAGGAAAGAACCTATTCAAACTAAAGATGGAAATAGGAAATTCTAAAACTTACTATCAAAAAGATGAGGATAAAAAGTACGAATTTTCTCTTCAGCCTCCCATGTAGCGTCTACAACATCATCTCCCCATTGCACCTTTACTAACGGAACCTCTTTATTCCTAAGTTGCTTGGTGTCTCGACCAATGATCTTCATAGGAATATGCCGAACTGATGCTTCCCTTTCCACTTCCACCTCCTCCAACTGACTAGGCTCCACAACCATCGCTAAGTCATGTAAGGACTTTCTCAAGTGTGAAACATGGAAAACGTCATGCACTCCTGCGAGCCTCTCTGGGAGCTTCACTCGATACGCTCTCTTCCCTACTCTCTCTACAATAGGGAATGGTCCTACAAATATGGGGGCTAGCTTCCCACTCGATCCAAACCTTACCACCTTCCTTAGCGGGGATACCTTAATAAAAACTAAGTCTCCAACCACAAACTCAATGTCTCTACTCCGCTTGTACGCATAAGATTTCTAACTATCTTGGGCTGTCTTCATCCTCCTTCGAATCAAATCCACCTTCTTCGAGGCTTCCCTAATCATGTCCGGACCAAGTAGCAACTTCTCCGTAAACTCTACCCAACATGAGGGTGATTTGCAAGGTCTCCTGTATAGAGCTTCAAATGGTGTCATCCCAATGCTAGCTTGGAAACTGTTATTATATGCGAACTCCACCAAAGGAAGATGCTCCTTCCAAGTTCCTCCAAAGTCTAGAATGCACATCCACAACAAATCCTCAAGCACTCTATTAACTCTCTCCGTTTGGCCATCCGTCTGGGGGTGATAGACCATACTCAATCTAAGTTGCGTCCGTAAATCCTCTTGCAAACTTCTCCAAAATTCGCTAGCAAAAATAGGGTCTCTATCACTCACTATGCTAGAGGGAATTCCATGAAGTCAGACTATCTCACGAACATATAAAAATGCCAAATAAGATGACGTCCTCTTACTCTTAATCGGAATGAAGTGGACGCTCTTGGTCAAACGATCAACAATCACCTAAATGTTAGTATTCCCCTTCCTAGATCGGGGTAAACCATATATGAAGTCCATCGAAATGCTGTCACACTTCCATTCGGGTATATCCAATGGTTGAAGTAGTCTATCGGGCTTCTACTGCTTCGCCTTAACTCTTTGGCACACAAGACACTTAGCTACAAACTCTGCTACATCCTTCTTTATGCCACTCCAATAAAACATCATCTTTATGTCCTTATACATCTTATCACCACCGGGATGAATAGTCATACGAGAATGGTGTGCTTCTTCTAGAACCGCTCTCAACAAATTACTAATGCGTGGAACACAAAGCCTTCCATCTCTCCTTAGCCACCCTTTGCCATCAATGGAATAACGTTGGAGATGTCTAAAGACCTCTCCTCGGCTAATCCTATCCATAATATCCATAAGCTCTGAATCCTCTCGCTGCCTCGAGCCAATCTGATCTATAAGGGTAGGCCTCACCTCAAGAGCTGCTAAAAATCTAAGAGTAATGTCCATAGACGGCGTAGAGGGTTTAAAATTAAAAGTGGAAATAAACTCTAGGCTCCTCCACTCTACGAACTAAGGACTAAGGGTTGCGTTCTTTCTACTCAATGCATCCGCAACCACATTTCCCTTGCCAGGGGTATAAGCTACCTCAAAGTCGTACGACGCTAAAAACTCCATCCATCTCTGCTGCCTCAAGTTAAAATCTTTCTATGAGAATAGGTAGACTTATGGTCGGTGAAAAGCTCGAATCTCTCTCCAAGCAAGTAATGCCTCCAAGACTTGAGCGCAAAAACTATAGCAGCCAACTCCAAATCATGGATATGGTAGTTCATCTCATGCGTCCTCAACTGCCTACTCCCCTAACATGCTACCCTCCCTTCTTGCATCAACACCGCTCCTAGACCCGTCCCACATGCATCAGTGTATACTGTAAAAGAATTAGCTCCATCGGGTAAAACTAACACTGGTGCACTAGTAAGAGCTCTCTTGAGCTTCGTGAAGGAATCCTCACAATCCATGTCCCATACGAATGCTTTATCTTCTTAGTGAGGTGAGTAAGTGGTGCTGAAATCTTGGCAAAATCTCTTATGAACTTCCTATAATAGCCAGCCAACCCTAGGAAGCTTCTAACTTCGGTAATTTTCTTGGAGGCCTTCCAATCTTGCACTGCCATCACCTTAGCGGGGTCAACAGCCAAACCCTCTCTCGAGACTACATGCCCCAAGAAACGTACCTCCGCTCGTCAAAAGTGACGCTTCAAAAACTTTGCCCTCAACTGATGATTACAAAGTGTGCGAAGAACCTCCTCTAAATGAACAACATGCTCCTCCATACTCTTGGAAAACACCAAAATTCCATCCACTAATACCATCACGAACTTATTTAGGACATCTATAAAAACACTGTTCATTAAATCTACAAAATAGGATGGAGCGTTGGTTAGCCCAAAAGGCATGACTAACCACTCAAAGAATCCGTCGGGTGTCCTAAATGCGGTCTTATCAATGCTATCATCAGCGACCCTAAGCCGATGAAATCCAGTGGCTAAATCAGGCTGAGAGAATACCGAAGAGCCAACCAACTGGTCAAAAAGATCATCTATCCTAGGAAGTGGATAATGGTTCTTCTTCGTGAGCTTATTTAATTCTCTATAGTCTACGCAAAATCAAAGGGAACCATTCGCCTTAGTAGCGAAGACGACTGACGCTCCTCACTCAGATATGCTCCTTCTTATGAAACCTTTATCCAAAAGCTCACGAAATTGCTTGCTCAATTCCTTCCTCTCCCTAGGTGCCATGTGCCTCACGGGTAATGCTACCGGCTTAGCATTATCAGTCAAATAAATCCCGAAGTCAATCTCTCTCTTAAGGGGAAGTCACCTAACCTCCTCAAAGACGTCTGGAAAAAATCTAACGACATGAACTGAATCTAACTCCGCTGATGATGAATCGAGGGAATAAAGGAAGCCCAACATAACTGACCCTTGCGGGTCGCAAGAAACCTCGAGAGTCCTACCGCTGCATGACTCTAGTCTAACAACTCTCCTCTCGCAGTCTAATATAGCTCCATATGTGGATAGCCAATCCATTCCCAAAATCATCCCATACCCCGAGAATCCCAATACATAGGCGTCGTAATCAAATTCTTCGCCTAGGATAAATTTTTTAAAACCCATACAAACCATTGACAAGTGTGCCGATCCTCCTATGGGGTTTGAAACAACAATGGGGTCTACTACTAAAGAGATGTGTAAGTGCAAACAATCCACCAAAGAACTAGAGATGAAAGAGTGTGATGCTCCAGAATCGAAAAGAGTCCGAATGGGAAAATCAGAAATAGAAATCAAACCTTCCACGGTGACTTTCCTACCTCTCTCTGGAACGCTGCTGGACAATGCTGCATCTAATGCCTGAATCTACGCTGCCAGTGCACTCACTCCCTGCCCCGTCTTCTAGAGACAATTCCTATTCATTTGACCAGGTTACCCACAATTATAGCACTTTCCCTTCATCTTCTCCTTCTCGCAGTCCTTGGAGATATGCCCAACAATCCCACAACTATGGCACTTCACTCCTTTCTTGATTTGCTTCTGAGGGCCTTCTCCTTTCTTCTTCTTTTTATTGTTCTTCCACTATTTCTTCTTAGGACCTTCCGACTTAACAACTTCTTTAGACTCCCCCTTCTTAGCTACATCAAACATAAGCGCCATCTCCACCAGTGATTTGTAGGTAGCTCCCATTGGTACGTGAGTTAACAACAACCCTTGAAGGGGCTGATTTAATCCCTTCGCGAGCTTCATAGCCTTCTTGTGCGGTGTATTCACCAACTCCATTCCAAACCACGACAACTCATTAAATTGTTTGATATACTCCTTCACAGACAAACTTCCCTGCTTCAAGCTAATAAACCGCTCTAACTGGACACTTTCTTCTGCTTGAGAAAAAAATTCCTATCAAATCGCTCCCGGAACCCATTCCAATTAACGTCTCTTCCTTTCAACTTAATAACCTCCCATCAATAAGAAGCCTCCTTTTTCAACTGCCAAGATGCTGGCTGAACCCACTACTGACCCTCCAATCCCAATAGTCCAAATTTCCTCTCTATGTTTCTTAACCAAGCCCGCGCCTCCACAAAAGTCTCCGTACCAGAAAAAGTCTTTCCTCCCAAATTCGCAAAATCCAAAGCTTAGAGAAACTGACTGCTGTAGTTGGGTTAATGGGATTCCCACCTACTGGTGCTGGATTGGGCGCTTACCCGTGCACCTCTGGAGTCGTGGCTTGTAGATACCTACGAAACCAGCCTGGGACTGGAATATCCTCGGGAAGATTAGGGGCATCCGCCATTCTATGCAAAAAAGAGAATTTAGGATAGAGTCGAAGGGAGATTGAACTGGACTTTTGAGGGGATTTTTATAAAAATTCTTTTATACTTGAAAACTATTTCTAAGAGTATCTTTCTGAAAAATACTTTTAGAACAAGTTTTTAGGAATCTTGTAACTTTAGGCTCAGATACCAAATGAAAAACCCCACAACCCTTAGTACACCCAAAAGAATACACTAAAAGGTGTGGTGCGTTGTAGGTATATAACTAAAGCTAGTAGAGACTAAGATTCACAAGACAAAAATAGAAAAAAATAGCGGAAACAATTAAAATAATAACTTATTTAGAAAAAAACTTCATAATTACTTAAAGAAAAACCAAATAAGTCACCAAATACCAAATACATCATATGTCAAATACCCATACATGTCTTGCGAAATTAAAAACCATAGTCTCAATAAAATCAGAGTACAAAACATCTCTCAAATAGTGCCAGTACAACAAAAGAACTTAAAACTGGGAATGAAGAAAATGAATACATGCTAGAATCTCTGCCAAAGGAGTCTCCAAGAATCTGCAGTCTACAGCCCTTGCCCCTGATTGCCTATGGGAGGGAAATGGGAAAATAGAGGAGCGGGTCAGACTAAAAGTCTGGTGAATGATAGTAATTACTAGTATTTTTAAGCAAAGTAAAGATAATAGACTTTGCAATAGTTCTAGTTATAAAAGGAAATAAAGGAATTAGAAGGAAAGGTAAAACTGGAAATAAATACAATTTAACTACTAGATTAATTCAATTGGATAACTTCGATTGTTTGCACTTGTCCTTGATAGCTGCGTGATTAGGCTGAATTTTCAATCCTACTTTAATTAGGCTGAAGTCCTAATTCTACCCTTTTGATCGGCCTTCTACAATGTGTCTACTGAAGTTTATACACCAGTGCCTACGAAAGGCACCTACTAAGCGCATGGAACTCATAACGATTACCGAGCACCAATTGGAAGCTGCACGCGTGACCACCACTATGCTTATGTTACCTATTGCTCCACCTATTCGACCATTTATTCACCACTACTCCAGCATAAACGCGCCCTCATCTCACTTCAGGCTAACGTGAGACATCGTGTCCATAGAAATAATAGGGAATGTTGTTGGTATAGGCCCGTCATCCAAACAATATCTAGTTACGCCTCTTGTCCAAATCCCCATGATTTGAACTTCTATTTATTGACCATTTATTTACCACTTCTACAGCATAAGCGTGTCCTCATCTCACTTCAGGCTAATGTGAGACACCGTGTCCATAGAAATAATAGGGAATGTTGTTGGTACAGGTCCTACTTTTATCTTTGCTTATTAACTTAGTATAAATTGTTTAAATAAGCCTCTACGGTTGTCCTTGCTATCTTTGCTTATTAACTTATTCTAAGTCTCAAAATAAATCTTTCTCTGTTCTGTTTCTAATTATAACCTATGTTATAATTGTGCTTATTAACTTAACCCAAGGTCTAAGTATAAAAATAAGCTACTTTCACCATTTACTCTTTTTAGTTATAATTATAAGTTATAACTAGGTCAATCTCTTTAATTTAGTCTAAGTCCAATAATTATGCTTAATTTCAGTCCAATTCCATTTTAATTACAGTCTTCATAGTTTACATCTTATTTTCCGTAATTTCAGTATTCTTATAATTTAATCCATATTCACGTTTAATTTATTCTAATCCATTCACGAAGAAAAAGGAGAAATAGAAGAAAACAGACAATTACAGAAGAAAATCCAAAGCGTAGAAAAAGATGTAAATAAAGTATAAACTTAATTACTGTAAATAAATTGTAAATAAAATGGAAAAGCTATAATTAACAGTAATAAACTAGAATTAACTGAAAAGAATAGCTAAAAAGAAATAGACTGAAAATAAATATAAAACTGTAAATAACTGCTAAAAAGATTATTCCAAAATCGTAGTAAAACTACAACTATTGGAAACCCTATTATTTTAAATTGCTTAAAAATCTAAATTAATTACTAATCACTCAACTACAGTCCTAAGCTCTTTCCTTGGTCTTCCTGGATCCACTTGGAGTTATTAAATATTTCAATTTAAAATGATTTTCTTCTTGGAAAATTATTACTTTTAGGGTACTTCCTTAAAATGTGAACATGGATCTCAGACCATTGGATTTGCAGATCGAATATGGTGCAACAACGTTATAGGCTGAATAGGAGCCGTCAGATGGAAACATGGATAGTCCAGATGAGAGAAAAGAATGCAAATGAGGTGTTCAAATCGTATGAAACGAAAGAATTAAATTCTTTCGCTCAATAATGTAGGCGGGTCGACATTACTGTCGACCGACCACTTGCTAAGTCGACCGGCCGGTCGACCTAGGCAGTGGGATGGTCGACCTAGGTGTCGACCTTCCTATATATATATATATATATATATATTCTTTTTCTTGTTTTATTGCTTAATTCATATCTCCTCCATACTAGCTCGGATTCTGACGTTCTATATATGAAAATTGGCTAGAAAATTACCACGGACGCAACGGTGCAATTCCCCTTGCTCAATTTTGATAATTTCATAAAGTTATTTTATCATTTAATTAATTCATTAATTAATTATTATAGCTTAAATTTTGGGTTGTTACAACAGACCAACCTATGTTTACAATAGTTGGTTCCATGGCGGTCAAATACATTTCAAATTATCTCATCTGTTTTCCATATGGGCGATAGTGATAATTGTTAGTCCCTGAGAAATTGGTTTTGATGACAACAACCTTAGAATAAGATTATAAAATATAAATACTAATATTATTATTTAGATATATATGTATATGTAGGATATATATACAGGTACCAAAGAATGAAGACTGTACAATATAGAGATTCAAGAACTGATGAACTCAAGATCGAAGATATCAAGATTCAAGACTCATGAGTATCAAGATTATCAAAAGTTCAAGATTTCCAGATAAGTAATTTAGTTAGGAATTTTGTTAAAACTCCTAGAAAAGCACTGACATCTTAAAATCCATTTTATTCGTGGAATGGAATCCACTTCGAGCCCGTTAAAGGGATGGAACCCTAAGTAGGATGGAACCTACGAAAAATCTAGTGGAACATTGTTTTGTATCCACTAACTTTTATTCAGATGTTTTACAAAATTATATCTTGTTTTCAAAATGATTTCAAAATCTTCCTTTTTAAATCAAAAACATCTATCCTGGTTTTAAAATACTTTTAGCCTCAAAATAATCTTTATTTTCAATATCAAATTATCCTTGGTTTTAAACTATCTTTTAATTATAATATATTTAACTTTTAATATTTATACTTATATTTAAATATAAAATTATAGTAAAATTTTATATATACCAAAATATTATTCTCTATACATATTTATGTATTTTAACTATAGTTAAGTATATTTATAAAGTTTAAAATAGTTTTAATACAAGATAGAAGTTATTTTCAAAAAAAACAAATTACCAAAAATAACTTAGGCTTGTCGACAACCCCAAGGACCCCTTGTCGGCAAGGTGACAGTTTATTTCAAAAGTTTGAATTTCAAAGGAAGTGTCTATTCGTCATATCCTTTCACGAATGGACATAGCTGTTGTTCTACTATAAATAGAGGCTGTTTTAAACGAATTTACAATCATATTTTCTCTGATTTCACTCCTCTTCTTCTTCCACATTTCTTTATATACATTTTTACCATTACTCTGCCGAAATCACCATTGAATCTAACTAGATCATCTCTGGTTTGATTCTCTATCACTATCTCAACAAGATCCCAGTGCTATTCAGAGTTATAGACTTCTTTGTATTCAATCGAGCGAGAAAAGGTGTGATTGTAGCATGGAAAATCAATCGGGTGAACTTGTTGCCCGTAAAATCAAGTATCTCTACCCAGAGGATTGTGAATCTGGAGCGGTGTACCTCGTGGCCTTGAAATCGAGGGTGTAATTGTAAGAATTGATTTTGAAAGGAAATCCATACTTGTGTTGCGGGACTGGATGTAGGGTAACTCCGAACCAGTATAAAATCCGGTGTGTTCTTTTCTTTATTGCTTTTACTTTATATCTGCATCTGTGTTTGATTCTGTGATCATATCCGTGTCTGAATATTGCATACATTTGTGTTCAAATTAAGATAAACTCCAAAAGAATTAGTAATTCCTTAAAACACTATTCACCCCCCTTTCTAGTGTTAATTCTAGCCTTAAGATCCGTAATCCGCATTTCTCACAATAATAACCATTGGTCGAACTCCGCCGCAAGTTTCTCATACCAAACATCAATTCGTTCGTCCAGAGTAGTTAGCCCGACAGAGAAATGTCAATGAAAGAAAGAGTTACCTCCTAATTGACAATAGTTCGCCTCGAAGATTTGATGGAGGGAGATGACAATCTGAAATTAAAAAATAAAAATAAAGAATTAAAACTAAAATAAAAAAATATATATGTTACAAAGAATAGTGAAATAAGCATAACCAAAATAATACCTCAATGTGTGAACTGGATGAACCTAGAAAAGGGGTTTGATTTTTAGATTTGAGTTGTTGGTGGAAGAAGAACGAGCAAGTTATAAAGGGGAGGAAGGAGAAGGCACCCGACGGTTTGGGTGGGATATAACACGTTTGACAAATCATATCCCAACGATCCCATTTAACATCTTCATTTGAATGTAGCACATGACATCACTGTTTTAAAGACCCGATCCAACCTCGGTTCGAGCACGGATAATCTTCAACGTTGAAGTGCTACGGTTCTGAAAATGAATTAACCTTGCGCGTGCATGAACCCATGGTTTAACCTCAAAACCCTAAAAAAACCTCTAAACCGACCTCTTTGAACCACACGGTTTTTAAAAATTAAGGAAAACTATCGCTTCACTCTTTGTTTATTCATATAATCAATTTAACAAATAATTTCATAACCTTAATCACTAAATCATTGGATTATTTTATCAATTTTGAACATAATACATTATTAGTGTACATTTTATAAATCATTGTTAAACTGAAACTTTTCATCTTAAAAAATAAGGATATTTACAATGTTCAAAAATAATTGTTTAAAATTTTAATATATTAGTCGTAATTGGTTAAATTTTAACATTAATTTTTACATTTAAATCAAAAAAATAGAAATTAACGATTAATGTGGTTCTCACAGTCTGACCGATTTAGCCGCTAGAACCTTTACCTTCCACCGACATGGTTCGATTTACGGTTCGATCTTCGAAACTATGTTTCGTCTATAATTTACAACATGTCAAACTTGTCCGACGCGTAGAAAATTGAAATTACACATTTGAATTTTGCGCAGACACCCTGAATCATTTGAAATGATCCATAATTCCATTCCACATCATAACGGTGGAATGATGGTAGCATATCCCTATCTCCTAAATCGATAAATCTCCATTATAAAATAACATCATAATATCCAACGTCAACAAAAATGCATAGTACAAAAACCTTATCTACATCCACCATCTCCATTGCATGTACAAATTTAATACACTGACATCACTACAACTGCATTTGTTGCGTAGCTTCACTCTTTCCTATATCCCCTTCTCCTCTGTTTCATCTCCCAACCTCTTCAAAATGTCAGCTGCATTTCCTCCTTCTAACCCAATCCGCCATGCACAGGATAGCTCGTTCAGAACTGGCAGAAACAAAGAACTTTTTAGTACAAAAAGCACTAGTCTTGCATGGCACGCAAAAACCGTTTCAAATGGTTCCAGGATACACTGCATGAAGGTACACTATTTTCGAATCGAATGTTTTTATAATCGGACCGTGAACCAAACCGTGAGGACTCAGGGTTCGAGGTTTTGAGGGTTCGACCGATCGAATCGTCAAGAACCGCACATATTCTATTTTGAAAATTAATACATTTAGATGCAACGTATCAATCTTAAGTACACAATAAACTAACATCTTCAATAAAAATATACGATATTATTCATAATCCACATATTAATTCTAATCTAAAAAATTAAACAAAATTTGTTACACTAGCTGCACTAATTACGAATATAAAACAGACGGAGATTTGAAAACATATTTTGAAACGAAGAAATTGCGCGTATGAAAGGGTTCAGTTTCTTGCATGAAGGAGGTTTGATTGAGTTTCCGGCCTTTGACACTCGCGGCTCGCGGTTCAACCGCGGCCGGATCGGGTTTCCATAAACTATGTTATTTTCATTTTACTGATGCATGGACTAATATGGTAAATTTGTTAGACATGGAACCCCATAGACAACAAGAAGTTTGAAACACTCTCTTATTTGCCACCTCTTTCTCCTGAATCAATAGCAAAGCAGGTTGATTATATGATATCTAAAGGCTGGATCCCTTGCCTTGAATTTGACGAGGTATGTATTTAAAGCTGCATTTGCTTTCTTTTGCAATTTGAAACTGTAATATTTGAAGGAACATAATGATAATCTTATAGGCTGGGGAAGTGCACAGGACAAACAGTCAAATGCCAGGGTACTATGATGGGAGATACTGGACTCTGTGGAAACTGCCTATGTTTGGCTGTAACGACGCTTCACAGGTTTTGCAGGAGATAGAAGAGTGCATGAAAGCATACCCGAATGTGCATATTCGCCTTCTCTCGTTTGATAATAAGCAGCAGTGTCAGTGCATGTCCTTTGTCATTCAAAGGCCTTCTCGTGCCTGATGATATGTGTTGAGTTGGTGGTTTAATATTATAGTACTACTATGAAATAATAATGGGGCAATGAGCCTTGTAGGATTTTTTCCACCTTTCAGATGATCGGTTTGAGACTGGGTTTGAAGTATGTGTTTCTGTTTCTTTGCAAATAAACTGTATATGTTAAGTTTCCATTCGTTTCTATTCGCACGTATCATTTTATGTTTTCTGCATTTTATGGTGAATAATGTTTCAACTTTCAATTGTTGTTAAAGCTGTCAATCGGTTGGACCGGAACGAACAAAATGGCGGTATGTTCAGTTTCTGTTTTAAATAAAATCGGACGGAACACCGATCGGTTGAGATTTCTGCTCGAAATTTTTTTGCTTTTTTAATTCATGTTCTAAATGAAATCAGTGGATACGGACAGATGTTTTTCGGTTATGGATTCGTACGAACATGAACAAATATTGCTATTTATATCAGATTTTATGATTTTTAGTAGAATTCTATATTATTTTTACCAATATATGCTAAAGTGTAGCATTTTATGAATTTTTAATTGATTAACCAATCAACCAAGTTGTTGTATTGTTTAATCGTTAGCAAGTATTGTAATTAGTTTTCAAAATAGTTCAAAATAAAACAATTATTTTTAGGAGAGAGTAATAATCCTAGTTTATCAAGTGGGCCCGTAGAAATTAAGTTTAGGCAATTAAACATCCTACGTCTACAGTGGGCCGGGCTAAATAAAATTTTCATAAAGAAAACGGCTTGAGAGTTCGGCCTGCTCAACAGTTAAAACCTGTAACCATATTTGTACAAAGGTTTTTCTTCAAAATATTGGAAATTTTGCTCGTTCAAATTGGTTTAGAAAGAAAAACGGGCCTTAGTTCACGGAGGTTAAATGGCCCGTGACAAAACTTTCTAAACAAAGATATGAGCGTGAAATACTTGTGCCCCTAATAAAGATCTTTTTGCTGGGACGTCAACAGACAAACTTTTGTTAATGGCACAATTGAATTAACATTGGCTAAAAGTTGATACAAGGATTTTTTTTTTTCATTTTTTCATTTTTATAAAACTTAAAATGGGAACTTATATTAAACAAAAGTTCAAGTGCAGCAGAAGGTTTAGCTGGGTTATCAAGCCTAATACGCGTACATACTCATAACAACATTGTTCAACGACACACTTGTATAAATGACAAAATTTTGATATAGGCTTTTCAAGAAAACCTACTGTAAAATTAAATTGGGATTAAAACTAATTGTAGTTTTTGTCGCAAGGACACATGCTTTAAAATTTAATCCGAATGATGGAAAAATGCCGTTGCATAAGATAAAACAGTATGCTAAATTAAAGTAGAATCGGATGAATGTAATACAAAATGAAATCAGTCACTATGAATACTGTAAAAATGAATGCTATTTTTCTTCATCTACTATCAGTTAATCCAATGCTAGTTTAATTTGTATTGCGTTTATCTGATTCTAGTTTAATTTAGCATTCTGTTTTATTTGATTCTAGTTTAATTTAGCATTCTACTCATCATCAAACTAAATATTAAAAACTGCATTCTTTAGTACAAAAAATAAAAATGTTTTCCTTGACCCTATTAACTGGTTGTGAAATTTGGCACGCTTTTTGTGCAATTTGAAACAAGGCAAGATTTAAATTGGTTTATAGCTTGCATAATTCCAAATTGCACAAACTATATATTATTTTTAAAAAATAAACTTTATACTTGCACAATTTTGAACTGTGCAAGTACAAAATCAGGGTAAAAATAAATCTATGGCTATTTTCCATGGATTCATTTCATTCATCTTTGTACTTTGATGAAATACACAATTTACCTATGCTCCAAATTCTTTCAATTTCATATTTCTTTAACATAATCAGAGATTTTCTTTTTGAAACAAAAGTAGTTTTGGTTGAAGATTTACTATTGTTAGTGTCTTACTGCTGGAAAAGCCTAAGTCGCATACTTCGTCACTTTCATTAAGACAATTCACGGCTTAGCCCTAAGGTGCAAGGAGTAGTTATCAATTTGTAACAACCCGCTTTTCCATACAGTTCAAGTTGACAATAAACCACACATGTATAACACAAATTGAACGGAAAGATGGATTGTTATGGAAAGAAAAAGAAAGAAGAAGAGAGGAGAAGAAGAAGAAGAGAATGAAACTAAAAAAACACAAAATCTCACAATTGCAGCGGAACAACATATAATATAAAATTAAAAATCTTTCCACAAGAGAATCTGTAATATACATATGTCCATCAAAGTACAACAAATAATCACAATAATCAGCCTGAACAGTTGTAACAATCCATCCTTACAAATGCTGATGATTTCAACAACAAAGCAGTGGAAAATAAACATATACGTGAATACGACTTGAAGACCTCCAACTCATCTCTTGAGCTCCAACGCATCCAAAAGAAATCTGTAAATATGCTCAGTCTGACCCGAGCATTATAATAAAATAACACCCGAGTCAGTCTGGAAAAAACCAACGTGAGAAAAACATACCCAACTGAAATTTAAAGTTATAGAAAACCTTTGAAATCATAAGTATCTCGTAAGACCACGCCGCACATAAACATGGACATATTTTTACCTTATGATAACCACAACATTTTCTATATGAAATTCTCTAATATTATAATAGTGTCTAGATACAATTACTTATTAACCATAGCCGAAATTGTTACATTATTAAATTCCAGCATAATAGGTATACAATCAAGTCCGAAAGCGCTTATTGGAGAATGGGTTCCAACTATGAAAGGGTAAGGGTCTACCCACCGAATCCGTGCACCTATAGACAAAATGTATGGGAGACTACAACATGTTGCACCTTAGCTACTCAGGACAGGCCCTACCCCTTACCGGATAGCGCTGAATATGATCACCCCATGGTTGATAAATAACCATCATGGGGGCCTCGAAGCACACATAGAGATATCGACACTAGATCTTGGGATGAACATACCCTAATGGGAGCGACTCACATAGCCCTGCTGCATGTCCCTGCTTTAGTCATTTTCCCGATTGATGAGGCTTGAGGCTACGATTATGTTTTTATACCACTTCCCACTTGGAATGCTAATATTTCCCTCTAGGCAACAATGCAATACTAGCATTCATCCATACATGTTCGTTCTGGGACTGAACAAAACACATGAGAGCTCTGTCTCTGAATTCCCATCATCCTTAAGATGTCTTCACTTCGCAATGCTTAAGTTGGATTAAAGTGATTTTTGAATAACATATACAATCCTGGTCTCTTTGAAACAACATTCGATAGTTTTCAGTAAACTCAACCCTGGTTCTTGAGAAAATAAACTGCCAAAGATAAGAGCGGAGATCACCTCCTAACCGTTAGTGGACGGGTTTCCTTATCATTGTCCTAAAAGAACGAAACAAGATTTACACGTACAGTACAACATGACTGTACCATATAACTCACGCGTTTCTCGTAGATATTTCCAAAGTGACTTTTGGGTCCACATTTGACAGTCAGTTATTTAACTAGCAATAAACACACAAACAAATCAGGATTTATTTCCAATAGAAAAACCAACATTGCTAAGCATATAAGCAACCACTAGCCTCCTTAATTAATCTTTTCATTAATTAAAGTCATATTATAAATACTTGTATGAAAATACTTTTACAAAGATATATTCATAAATCCTTATATTTTCAATACTTAGAAAATATCCATGTGCTAATCCTAATGGTATAAGTATATTTACTAAACACCGAGGAAGATCTCCTTTTTATCCTATTCTAAAATCATTTATAAACTGCATTATAAATCTCTAAAACCCTTTATAAACCATTTATAAATTATTTCTCAAGTCATTTATAAACCCTTTTATAAAACCTTGCAATTATTTATAAACTCTTTTTATATATCTATAAACCATTTCCAAAACCTCTTTATAAATATCTAAAACCATTTACAAAACCCTCTTCACACATTATAAATGATTCTCCTTTAAGTCTCCAAAACATTCTATAAACTTCTCTTAGAAGCCCAAATCTGTTTATAAAACCTTATTTATAAACCTCGAAAACATTTATAAATAAATAGTAATCATTTACTTTAAAATATTATTATATAATAATAATAATAAACATTATAAATAAATAAGTACTAACTTTAAAATCTCAAAATAGTAATTGATAAATTTCAAAACATTCTTAATAACCAATAACAAATTTATCTCCAACGTTTTTATTAATAAAAATGATTAATTTCCAAAACTATATTGACAAATAATCATACTTAATTTCAAACCATATTAATAATTTAAATAGTTAACTTCAAATTATTTAAAATACCGGTAGCCCACTTTTAAACAATATTAGCATAAATCACCACTTTTAAAACATAAATATTTTTCTTTGATAAAAATCCATACTTAATCTTCCACATAATCGTTTCCATATTTATAAAGCTATATTTATAAACCTCTTCTATATGAAACTTCCTTTCATAAAATCCCTTTATTTATGAACCCCGTTTATAAATCCATACTTTTATTAACAAAATACAATTTTACCAATCTTTACCTTATTTGTAAAATATCATTTATATAACCTTATCACATTTATAAATCCTCACATTTATGAATAATCTTAATATATGTATATACGATATGCACATCACTTTATATAAAATAGCTAACAACTTTCTATACCAAACATCTCCATCTTCTTTTTAAAACCGTATTACTTTATAATAAAACGCAAAATTATTTTAAGATTTTGAAATCTTTATCCACAATTCAAAATATCTATATGAAATATTTTATTGAACTATAAATTTATAATTTCTCAAAACCATACCTTTTATTTTAGAAAAATTATTTAAACATGTAAAATTTCCAAAATCACTTTGAAATCCCATTTTAAATCAAATCATTATTTTATAGTATTTAAAATACCAAAAATAAGGCCCAGTATCACTAAAGCACTAATAAGTAAAATCGTGTCCACGTCATCAATTATAGCATCCAACATATCATATACCAATTTATATGAAAATAAATCATCAGTGTGAGGAATCCTGTTGGATCCCTCCAACCTATCCCCTGCATCACATACAGTATATAATCATAAAAATATAAATCAACCGCTTCGAGGCAGGATTCGTATACAAAGGGTCATCCGCACTTACACGGGAATGTAATAGGGTCTCATCCGCTCAAGGAATGGGAATATATTCAAACCAACAATATAAACTAGTAAGTTATCCGACAGTCAATAACAATCAACAATAAAATATCCACACATCCAACAAAATTTTTACTGACTATATAATATTTTCTGATTAACCAAAAAGGTGAGATTAACCCACTTTGATTTTCTGTCTCGCCATACATTCTGTTTTAAATTAAAATTGAACAGTCGTTCAATTTAACCAAAATTTCCACTAGCTTCAAATCCGTCCAATCCAACTCCATAGCGTAATAACCGTTGATACAAACACAATGCTTGCCGTGCTCAAATCGACCTCGTATGAACAAGTTATGAATTAATTAACTTACGATGTAATTAAATTTATAATTAACTTAATTAAATAAAGTATAGAACTTTAAACCTTCTTCACACAAAACTACGTAATGAACGAATGGGATTCCTGGCTACCACGCGACGAACTATGACGATCCAACCATTGATCTTGCTTGTTTCGTCGAGCTCTACGTTTTTCTAGTTGGGGTCGAAGCATGAAAATGAATGTGGTGGCTCTGATCGTTGTTGGACGTTGGATGGAGTTCTTTTAATAGTGGCTCTATTTAGAGTTTAAGTTTGCAAATGACGAGAAAGGATGGCCTTATAAGAAAATTTTCGTGGCACTATCCATCCGTTAAAATTTCGAACTCCAGACGAAGCGTGTCGTTTGACGTTCTATATATTATATATCTAGTCCGAACACAATGGAATATATATTAGAATCCAATTCCATTATATACAAAAGTTTACTTTTCAAATTGAATTATATTAATTAAAATTCCTTTAATAAATTTTTATGTGTTTCGAACTCGCACGACCAAACCATACGTCCGATTGCCACGAAATTCGACGGCATATAATAATTCCCTATTACGGATCTAATGCAACTAATTTCGTCGAAATTCGAGATAGTTCCTCGGAAGGCTATTTTTACATGTTAATTAAAACGAGTAATTTTCCAAAATTAGTTTAATCACTTTTAAATCCAATTTAAAAGTTTACGATCTTCCTTCTTATTCAAATAGAATTTAAATCAACTTTAAAAATCATTTTCATTCATATTAAATTCAAGATTCAATTATTTAAACAATTTCTAATATTAAATTTAACAATTTAATTATCAAATAAATTGCTGTATTTGAAATTCAAGTTATTTAACTTATAAAAATTAACTTTTCAATATTTTTGAAATGAATTAAATATTCCAAATTCAAATGACTAAATTTCTGGGTCGTTACATTCTCCCCTCTTAAAAGAATTTCGTCCCCAAAATTTCCAATATAAGAATTTCGTCCCCAAAACTTCCATAAAGCAATTTTTTTTTACCATAGAAATATCCAATTTCCACTTTACTTCATCATATATTTCACAAAATATACTTTCAATTTCAAAAATCATTTACAGTTCTTATCCACAAATTTTCAATATCAATTTTATTCAAACCCGTACGATGTCCACATATCATCCGTACGCAATATCAATCTGATCGCTTATTCGATCACCAAATTTCACTTCCGAACTAGTATTGTCCACCTGACTTCCTAGTGCGGACTCAGATCTGGTTTCCTGATCAGAAACCGTCATTCTCCTTGCATAGTCACAACTATGATAGAGAATATCCAGAACCAATCAAAAATCCATATCCAGGTTCGCCGTCGAAAATTGAGTAAAAAATTCCAAATCGGATCGATAATACTATCTCGAAATTCTGTGCTCGAATCTGGATCAAATCACTATGCGAATAGAATAATATACGTACATCCTTTGTAACTATCCACATTGATTATTAACCAAATCAATTCCCTTTTCTATTCATATTCATTTATGATTCTATTCACTTATTCACAGTTGCTTCAATCCCATTTGGATTATCACTTCAATTCTTATCTCAATTAGGTACTTAATCATAAACAGTTTGTACTATGACCAGCTTAAATTTAGAAAATAGCTTGAAAATTTTAAAAATAGGTAAGCAATTGAAAAATAATTATTAGTTTGTAAAATAGCTGTAAAATAGTTATGTAATTGTAAATAGTTGAAAAATAATCAAATAGTTATAGAAATTTTAAATAATTGCAAAATAGTTTAAAACAATAATCAGTTATAAAGTAGTAGAAAAATAGTAATTAGTTTATAAAACAGTTGAAATAGTCAAATAGTTACAAAAGTAATTGTAAAACAAGCTTAAGATAGTTTTAGGTTTAAAAAGAAAAGTTGTGTAGTAAATAGTTCGGAAAAATAGATTTATATTAAAACAATTTATTTTGAAAATAGTCCAGAGCCAATTGTTCAATTTCCCATCAATTCGATTTAAATTTCCACTTCCATTTAAATTGACTCACTTCTAATTTGAATAACTTCAATTTCCCTTGAAATTGATTTATCCCCAATTCAAGTTGAATTAACCTCAATTTCTTTCCAAATTCAAATCAAATTCCATTTGATTTTAAACATATTCACTTTAATTACAATTTCATATTATTTAAATTAATTTAGACTAATTTAAAATTGAATCCACCTCAATTTCAAATCATTTCAATTTCTATATGAATTAATCCCAATTCCCATTTGAATTTGAACTCATTCAATCTTCAATTTTATTTCAAATTAATCCAATTCAAATTTTCCATTTGAATTTTTAAACCTATCCATCTTAAATCATAATTCCCATTAATTCAAATCAAATTCAGTTTGAAATAATTCAATTTAAATCTTAATTTTAAACCATCTCGAATTATATAAATTCGAGTAAAAATTTTCAAATGTTGATTTAACCCCTAAATCAAATTAACCTTTATTTTTAAATCAATAATCCCAATCTTTAAATAATTTAATTCTGAGTCCAATCCTCAAAATTCCATTTTAAATTATCTTTATTTAACATATTTCAAAACTCAAATAAGAGTTCAAAACAATTTTATCTTAAAAATTCAATTTATTACCCAATTTTTATCTTCCAGTTCTGAAATCAGTTCTTAAACAAATCCAGTTCACCATTTAAAGATTATTAATAACAATGGGATGATATCATCCAATTTATTTTAAAACATCCACCCATTACCAATTTCCAGATCTCAAACCCATTTTGAGATCACACAAACTTCCAATTCAAATTAACCATTTAACTTCTTCCGAGTTAAATTCAATTAATCCTGTTAACCTCACTCAAATTTGAATTCTCCATTTCAAATTTCAAATTCTTTCCCACTTATAAGTTCAAAATTTAAATCACTTTGGGTTTTTCACATCACATTCCAAATTTAAAACTCGACATTTAGAGTTTATTTCAACCCATTCTTTGATATTATGTATATTCCTCATATATACATATTTCCTTTGCACACCAAGTTATCCTTAAATTTTAAATCACCTTTGGTAGTTAATTCAAACAAATTTTCAAACAATCCTTATTTTAAATTAAGATCACATTCAAAATATTCTGAATAATACTCTTTATTATTTCTATTAACATTTGAAACAATTTCAAAACTTTTCAATTTACATCCTTTCTAATTTACAAGTTATTCACATCTAATGGTTGCTTCCTTAAAACATTTATGTGTTTATTGGAAAGCCATCATCCTATTTAAACTCAATAACTATTTATTTTCTGGTTTAAAGCCATTTTAATTCATCTTATTTATACAGTTCATTTTATCCAATCCTTATTTGGATATGTATATATATATATATATATTCCTTAATCTCTTATTTTATAACCAATTATTGCTTTATAATTATGATATAAGCTATTATAAAATCATCCAGTTTTAAAACCATTTTATAGAAAAATAACAAGTACGCTCTCATATATATATATATACATATATATGCTCAACTCATCCTAGGGTACCGCTGACCCTATCCTTGATGAGTAAACCCAACTGTAACAACCCTAGATTTTGTATGTTATTTAAAATTGACTTTCTTTTATTTTTAAATTATTTTAAACTTGTTATATTTCAAACATTTCATTTTAAAAATAAAAATGTTGATTATTAAGTGAATTATAGTTTCAAACTAGTATAAATTGAATATTTTATTGAAAAGTGAAATTCTGGTCAAACTGTTCAATCTTTGACTTTTTAACTTCAAATTTAAATTATATAAAATATTAAATTTTATCTTTTATTATGAAAATAGATGTAATAACTTGAACACTGCTTTTTGTTTCGTTGAAAACGGAGTTAAACTGTAAAAGTTATGTACATTTCAATATTGTGTGTAAACTGATGTATTTAGCAATATTGTCTATTTTAAATTATATTTTAGTTGTCATATTTTGTTCTAATATGTGTTAATACTTTTTTTATGTATATTTTTGTCTTTTAATATTTTTAAAGTGGTAATAGAATTTTTCCAAAATATGTTGCATTTATTTTCTATTTTTAAAGGCTAGGTTCCATTTTTCTGCTATTTTCTTCAACTAAATTATATTTAATTAAAATTTATTTATTCATTTTGTGAATGCATTTTTATTTTATGTTCTTATCTTTATTTATAAATATTATCCCAAGTCCATATAATGTTTCCAAAGTTCATTCTGTTTATTTTCAAATTTTCTAGACTAGTTTGCAATTTTGTGCTATTTTCTTATTTTAACCTTATATAATTAATAAATATTTATATATATTTTATATTTTTTTATATTTTTGAATTTGTGACTGAATTTATTATTATTTTCAGTAATATAAACTTATATAAAGAAATTTGAAAGGTTATGACTTTTGATTTGCCTAAGGCCTTTTATCTGCCAACCTTTCACATTTGTAACTTACCTTTTCATCAATTAGCCTTTACTATCCACATCTTTCAGCTGCATACTCTATTTTCTATTCAAGTACATTCATTTTCATTTCTAAAACAAAATAATTTCGGCCATGGCTATTGAGGAAAGTTTGGGTAATGATTTTCAACTTTTTCTTATTCTTTTTCTACTTGTTTACATTGATTTTTGCACTTTCTCTCTTCTTCTAGGCTTGACTCCTCCTCAACCAGATCTGGTCCGACCTCCATCACCCCCTTTCTCTGATCATTACCCACCCTACTACACCACCAAGGCAGGCCAAGCACATCCATGGCAAGGAGCACCACCAAAATCAACAAAAACCACCACATATTACACTAGCCGAGCCTAGATTGTTAGCAGCACCTTCTACCACCATTTGCCGCCACTACCACCACCACTACCACCTCTGACCTGACCTCCACCCTCTGCCACATCATCCACCATCACTAGCACCCACTGGCCATGACCCATGACCTCTGGCCGAACCTATTTGTGCCAAAGATGTGAGGTTATGTTGCATTGTTTAGCCTTGAACACCTAGTTTTTGCACCTAGACTTCACCACTTTGTTAACGCATGCTAGGCCGACCCTATGGAACCCAAAACCAGATCCAAACCCACCCCTTAGCCATGCATTTCAGATCTGGAGCTGAAGCATAGATGGTAGAAAGCAAGTGCAAACACTGTGGTTTTGTTTTATGCAGTTGTTCCTAACATTGTTTAGTGGCATCCTGTTTTGAAACTTATGTTTTATATATTTGTTTTGTGTAATGTTTTCAAGGGGTATAGCTTTGGCTCTTCCAATCTCAAATCATTGTCGTGCTTTCGTGCCTCTGGAAATCTTTGTTGTGTGTTTGTGGTTGTCATCTCCAGCTTGAACAAGTGAGTAATTCTCACCAGACAATGTGTACTTATATAACTAGTAAACTGACACCATTTGAATCTGTAAAATTATATCATCCTGTTGTAACTGTTATATTATGATCATATAATGTTACCCCTGTTATTACATATGTTATATCTGAAAGTGTATGTGCAGTACTAAGGATCGTGTAATATGATATATAAATGCGGAAACTGATAATAGTAGTAAAATAAAAATTAAAGTAAGCACACCAGGAATTTTTATACTGGTTCGAACTTCCCGTTCTACGTCCAGTCCCAGAATACCCTCTGGATTTAAACTAAACCCCTCACTTAACCCGGAGGAATAGGTATACGACACCTGAGCAACCGAACAGGAATTTTTCCGCCTCAGCAGCCGAAGAGGACTTCAACTTAATACAAATAGTTTGTTGATGAATGTGTTCTGAATAACACTGATTGACTTTTGATAGTACAACTTTCCTATAATCAAATCCTCAAGAGTATATATGTGTGTGAAGATTTAGAAGAAAGATAATCACGTAGAATCGAAGTATATGAATTAAATCAAGGATTCTAGTGATATTAAATAAGAATGAATTCTTTTATTTGCAGAAATGAATAGAGAATAGATTTCAGAATTATAAACAAGAATCGGTGATTGTAGAAGTGAATTGAATATGTTTATATAGTTGTAGAATAGTTACAATCTTTCATGAAGAGTTTCAATCAAGAGTTGTGTCCATATCTGTTGGATTAAAGAACATTCCTCTTCATGAACAATTGCACCTCTTCAGAAAACTAGCCGTTATGTTCTGGTCGGTTGACCGAGAAACCTGGGCCGGTCAGCTGAGTTTACAAATATAAATAAAACGGTGCATATCTGTGCACTGGACACAGAGTCGGTCGACCGAAGATTCTGGTCGGTCGGCCGACCTGCTGTTATTTGCACAGTGTACACTTATTTTTGTATAAATCTTTTTGTGTGTATGTATGACTATTTGAGGAATGATTTTAACAATATTCTAAGACTCAAAATAAAATATTCATACTAAAATCTAAATTGTAGCCTTGTCTCCTTTATAGTGTGCAATATATGGTTATTCTCCTTTTTGTCGCTTTCGTATAGTATTCTCGTCGTATGATCTCTGAAGCTTGTGTCATGAATCAAAACTCATGAATCAACAATATAATCTATTACTGTTATATGATGTTATTATGTTCATTTTATCAGTTTATCACACTGCAAGTTCCCTGTAGAGTAGAAATCACTATGGGTTGAAATGATACATACCCGAACGGACTTTGGAATAGGGAAAGATCGTTATGGGCTGAAATGATAAGCCTGAGCGACTTTTTATTTATTTTATTTAACTTGGGATTGCGGGTTTGAAATGATAGAACCCAGTTTTCTTTGTAAATTACGGGTTGAAATGATATATACCGTATCACTTGACCCAGGCTAGAAAATTATATACAGACCCGGGGTTTATATATTTTTCTAAAAATTTTAAAATATTTTAAAAATGTAAATATTATGATATTTTGATTTAAATTTTATAAAAATGATTTTTGTAAAATATTAGTGATTTTCTACAAATTAAATAAGTGAATTAAGTAAATGGTAAAGTAGAATTTGAAATATAAGTTAATTTTGGAATTTATGATTTTGTTTTTAAATGGAATTTATGTAAAGTAAGAATTTATGACAAATTTTGGTTTGAAATGAATTTAATGATATTTATTAAGTAATAATAATTTTTAAAAGTGTTAATGATTTTGTATAAATTAAAATATGAAATAAATGAATATTTAAGCTGAATTTGGAAATATAACTTAAATTGAATTTTGTGAAATTTTGTTAAAAGCGAAATTTTAATTAAGTAAAATAAATGGAAATAAGTTATATTTTGGAAATGTAAACTTAGTTGTTAAGTTAAGAATTTAATTAAAGAAATGAAAATTTAATTGTTATTTAATTTGATTTTTATATGGAAATTTGACTTTATAAAATCATAGAAATAAAGGTATTTAAATGATTGTTTTTAAAATGTGAAAATATATGATTTTATAATTTAAGATGATTTATATTAAAAGTAATTATGTGTGAAATTGTAAATAAAACTCTGAATTTGATTTGACAGCATTTTTGAAATGTAATGTAAAGATATTACAACATTGGAAAATGCTGTAGTTGTTTTAAATGAACCTAACAACAAATTTGAACTAAGGGTTATTATAGCACTTTGTTAGTGCTATAGTGATTAAATTTAACTAAGATTTTAATTAAAACTAAATTAAGATATTACAGCATTTTTAATGCCGTCTTTTGTTAATGAACTGTTTTTAAACATAACATTTCGTAGCATTTTCTAAGTGCTGCGAAAGTTGAATTTTCTTTGTTTAATAAATTCAAATGAATAAATGATCTTTGAAAAAGATTAAATTTTGGAAATTAAATATTTAATTATTAAATATAATGAATTGACTTTAAATGATTTAAATGGAATAGTTGATTTAGGAAATACAACTATTTTGAAATGTGATTAAATGGTATTTAAATTTAAATTAAATAAATAATGTTTTGAAATGATATTTTGATATTTTGAAATGAATTTGAAATGATATTAAATCTTGGAATAAATAATTGAAGTTTATATTAGTATGAAAATATTTGGTTTACTTGTAATTTGAATCTATTTAAAAGATATTAGACTTATGAAATATAGGATAATAAAGCTTTGGAATTTATTTTATAATTTGAATAGTTATTTTGTGGATTAAATCTATATTTGAAATTTATAAGATTTGAAATGGCCTATGGAAATTTAATTGAAATAAATGATTGAATTGAAACTTTGGAAATTTTAATACTTGATTTGGAAGTATAATAATTACTCTTTTAATGGTTTAAATGAATTATTTTGATTGAAATATAAACTATTTAAAAAGGGTGACTTGAAATGATAATAAATGAATGATATCTTTAAATTTAAAAAGTATTTAAAGTTGAATATTTAGATTTGAACTCAAATGATATTTTGGTATATAAAAATGATTCGAAATGAAGTTTTGGAAAGATTTGATATTTTGATATATTAAAATGATTTGAAATGAAGTTTTGGAAAGATATGATATTTTGATATATTGAAATGATTTGAAATGAAGTTTTGAAATGATATGATATTTTAAATATATTGAAATGTTTTGGAACTGATTTAATCTTTATTTTGATAAAGATTTGGATTTGAAATGATATTCTATTTTGAAGTATAAACTGTTTTAAATTATAACCACGGGTTATAATAACGATTGGTTGTTAAAGAGACCGGGATCAGATATGGACATACTCTCTGTCGATACCGAAAACCACTTTGACAACTGTGTATGCGGTGGAGTTTCCAGAATGAAGTAGGATGGTGACGACGATCCTAAGGTATATATACGTGGACCCAACTCCCGTGAGTTGGCATAAGGTGGCTAAAACAGGAGCGATTGGCGGACCAGTGAGGTAACACCTCTTATCAGACACACTTCTTCGATACCATTCTATTACTTGTGATTGATTTGGTGCGCACCCTTGATTTGGGAGTGCTGTTCGAGGTGGGCGGTAGTGGCTGCTATGCGTCACCACCAGTCCGGATGCGTAATTGGTATATCTACCCTGGCATTGCCTTGTGTGCCGTATCACCTACCATATCGAGCCCACTATGATTTTGGTTTAAAGATCCGACCGTGTTAAGGTTCACCATCCCCTTAACGCTATTTTCTATATGATTATACTTTACTAATTAGACACTACTGTGTATAGCGTATATTACTACATAGTAGATAGTTTAACAGATCCTTAAAGAATGGGCGATCCCAATCATTCTTTAAGTTACTTGTACCTTTATTACAGTTCACTTGAGTTAGTTTACATTATATAAGTATATATTGTCCTGACTCGAGTGTTTTGTGTTTTGCTTTACGCTCGGGTCAGCCTGAGTTATTCACAGATTTGGATTTCCACTCTCTTGGAGATTTGAAACGCTGGAGATTATTTGCTTGTCTTGTCCTATCTATTTCAGTTACGTTGTTCTACTTAGCTTGTACTTGGTTATTTTATTGAGAGTTCTGTTGTACTCTATTTCTTCTGTTATATCTTATGTAACTCTGGTATATTTATATAGTAGCTTCATGAACTACTATTTCTTTTACTTCCGCTGCATTATTTTACTTTGTGTCTGTGATCTGTGATTATATTTATTTACTGTATACTCTGAGATTTGCCAAATTTTATTTACAACGTGGTATTTTGAGCAATTCAAGTCCGACATGTGCGGATGCGAATAGTTGAAAATATCGAGTCGTTACACCAACAGAGCCAAGGTTCTCGCTAAACCTTCCTACTCTGATACCAAATGTAACGACCCGAAATTTTCGAACCCGAAAATTCCAGATAGTTAGGAAAAGAAGAAAGAGATAGAAGAAGAAAACAGTAAACAAGACATAGAATCTCACATTCGCAGTGGATCAAAATATAATATCATATAATATCATTTATACAAAGAAACTGTATCAGTTAAATCACACTTTAATACATCAGAGTTACAACATATACACAAACACTGGACATATATAATCAACATGTCCAAATATACAACAATATATCATAACGGAAACACTCCATACGTTCCTGCCATCCAGCTCGCCTCCCGAGCTCCAGAACGTCCTTACCTAAAAATCTGTAATACTCGGTCTGACCCGAGCATTACATCAAAGTAACACCTGAGTCAGGTTGGAAACCAGCATGAGTAAACCCATAAAATTTGAAATACTATGTTATAAGACTAATCTGCAAACCCGGGTAACCCGTACCTCACAACGAGTTCTTAACTTGTTATAACCAACATTTATTTCACAAATCAATCCCTAAGTACCACTATATAGTTTAAATGGTCTAGTTTACTTAAATTATTCCATTCCAGCCTATTGATTACACATATCAAATCTATAATGAATTATGGATTTCAAATCGAAGTGGTTTCGGGTATTTACTGATACCCGACCCCAGTCTCTTCGAATTCAATGTTATTTATTAAACCAAAAGTTTAAGTTTACACAATAATTCATCTCAAATCACAACGTATCACATATCACATATCGGAGATATCACATAATTCAAGGCATTCAATCATCCATAAAAACATTAATCAACCACACCATCTCTAATTAATTTAATTAACCACCAATGAATTAAACTAGTTACTTTGATTACTTTTAAATCCTGCATACTTAACCTTAACCAATTACAAACCAATTAATAAATCATCCTTTAATTTCCCATCTTAATTAATCATCCTTGATTTATTATTCTTTAATTACATTAAGTAATTAGCTTTTAATTAATTACATAAATTAATTATCCTCAACCATTTACAGTAATTAACTTTAATTACTCCCATTAATTAATTAACTATATTTAATTACATAATCCTTAATTAATTAATCTATAATCACTTACATTGATTAACTATCCTTTAATTAATCAGCAATCAATTCTTTAATTTATTTTTCTTTAATTATTTGATTAATCAAACTTAAATCATTAATTCATTTACTTTAATTACTTTTATTAAGTAATTAACTTTAAGTAATTAATTTCCTTTAACAAATAAATTAACTTAGACTTTAAAAGTTAATTAACAATTTAAACATATTTTTTTTATTTAATTAACTTCATTAATATTATTAAGTTTATTTAAAATAAAATTTTAAAATAAAGGTTTTAAACCATTTTAAAGCTGGGTTAATTTAAAACAATTTTATTTAAAAACCTTCTTAACCAATTTAAAACTTGGATAACATCTAATATTTAAAGAAGATTGGTTTCAACAAAATTTGATTTCAATAAACTTGATTTTCTTTAAAGTCTGAAACTGTTTTTGTTTCAAAGCAAATAACCCGAGTAAATCCTTGTTTCACTCGAGCTTGACCCCGGGCTAACCCTCGACTTCACCTGCTTCGAGTTTATCCCCTGTTCTCCCGCGCTTGAACTCGAGTCCCCCATCTTCTTCCCCAACCATCTCAAAAACACGGAAACATGAAGATAGACGTACATGTGCACAATCACCACAACCATCTCCGATCAACGTCGCAGCCACCCGAGCATCGTCGATGATCACCGAAATCGATTCAAACAACCAAATATACGGAATCATCCCTAAATCAAAATCGGGCTAATTCGAGGCCAACTATTTATTCCTGTAACCCATGCCGATCAGAAATCCACCTCTGGCCATCACCTCCGACCTCCGTGATTCACGCCCACCAACCCAAAGTCGCGCCACGTCTTGACAAACCGATCCCCCCTCAAGCGATCGACCCCGATGCTTTCTCGTCGCCGAGATCACATCAACAACCAACCCGACAAAACAACACCCAAAACCCTACCTTGCCGTCCTCCGGCCACCACGACCATCTACAATTCTGGCGACCATTTTTGCCGACATCGACCACCTACCAACTAGCTTCAGTCACGACCCCGAGAACCCTAACCTTGCCGACCACCAGAAATCACTCAAAACCCCATTTCTGATCATCTTAGAATTTCTCGATCAATACTATATTAAAAATTCTGATTTTACTTTTAAAATTTGTGATATGCAACCGCGAATACATTCATGCAATTCAAAATGGAAATTGAATTGATTGATTTTTTTTATATGTATATATTTTACTGTTGTTTCCATTTTCAAAATTTTCTGTTGGATTTTAAACCCTGAAACTATTTTTAAAATTATCATCATATCATAGCAAACAACTTTCATTTATATATCAAAGTCTAGTATTGATTTGATTGAGAGATTTGAATTTTTGAAGACAAAACATGGACTGAAACAACAAAGAACTGAGTATACATATATATATATATACAGACATACTTACACACATATACATACATACCAATTTAATTATATAAAAAAAACTGAGAGATTTTCAAGCAACATCAACATCAATTAACAGATCAACACATGCATTAGAGCCATTCATAACTTAAACTGTTTTTAAAACAAAATGTTTACTCACCTATAAAATGATTAAACAGAAGTTGCTTCTGGGTTGAAGAAGAACACAACTTGTCTTGATTCCCAGTTCTTGTTTTATTCCCAGTCTCTAATTGATGATGATGTTGTGTAATAGATGGTGTTGGTCAAGTTGCAGAGTTTAGTTTCAGATTGCTATTTTCTTCCTTTATTATTATTATTTTTTAGATGCTCAGGTTGATTATGAACGAACTGGAATTATGAAGATGATATATACAAAATTGTTGTACAGGCTGAAATATGATGTTGATGCAAGATTTTTATGTACTAATAATATTTTGTTTATACTTTGGCCAGAGATTTTTATTTTCAAATTGGAGGCTGAAAAGATTTAAGGTGTGCCATCATTAATTGCCTTTGTCCTATTTTACAAGTTTATGCTTATCTTATCTTTTTTTTAGATTATGTACACACTTGTATACACATTAATATAAGTATTATACTAAGTGTTTATTTCTATATTTACATAACTAAAATTTATTTGAGACATTTATTTTACATTAATAATTACGTTATTTCTTTTTACAATTTAACTATCAAAATTTTAATATACTTATTTATCATTTATTTTATACTTATGTTCATTTCATACTCCTCTTGTGTAAATATATCTTATATTTATTTATAACCCTATTTTAAACATTTTTACCTAGATTACATCATAAATATATATTTAGATCAAATGTAAATAAGTAGAGCTTTACTTAAATTAAATGTGAATAAGATAGATTTTATTTTATTATTCTTAAAACTCTTTATTTTAAATTTCAAATCAAAATTTCCTTCCAAAAATACATATATATATATTCGTTTTTACACTGATAAGTTTATATTTCAATTTATCAGATTAAATTCTTATTAAAATAATATCGCAAAATCCCAGGTCGCCATAATCATAAACTAGTCTATATATGTATATATATGTATGGATATTTTATCTTGAATTTAAATGTTGAAATATATTATTTATTTATTTACCATAAGATTTATCAACTCTAGAGATTTTGTAATTCAATATTTATTATAGCTTTAAATCAATTCATATATACCCCAATAATTTAAATTATTAGAAATTTATTCATTCGACATATCAATATTTCCATAATTTAATCCAGTCAATTACCCAATTAACTTATGCTAAAATCCGGGTTGTCACATTCCTCCCCCCTTTAGAACTTTTCATCCTCGAAAAGGAACGAAGCCTGAATTATTAAAATGCTTAAAATCAGATAAATATTCTTTAATCATTTTTAAATCACTTTTTAATATCCATATAATATTATTCCAAAGTAGTTTTTTTTATATAAAAATACTTTTTATAACTCGATGTCTCAACAAGTTCATCCTTGTTCTCACAGAAATTCGGTCATACGTTGATCGAGCGTAGGACTACAAATCTATAAATACTTGGTAAACCCGTATTCAACACCCAGTGAAAATACTTGGAAAATAATTTTATTGAAAATATAGGAAAACAGTTTCGAAAATAGAGGAAACATCTTTGGTGAGAATGCTCTGGAAATCATCACCCCCATCCATGGTCATAGTTAACCCGATGGTTACGTTGCCATCCCAGCAAAATACATAAATAACTATAGGCCTTCGCACTCCTCGATTACACCATGGAACCCGCTACAGATCGCAGTTATACCTGGGCCTTACGTTGCTATCACAGCAAAAAACCATATAACTGTAGGCATCAACGCCACCGAATTTCGCTGCAAAAAGAATGAAACTCCTCCACTTGACCATAGATCGCAGTCTACCGATGTTACGTTGTTGTCCCGGCAAAATCAAGTGTATACTTTTGGCACTCATCCTCTACACGATTTTCGCTATGGTCCACACAGTAGATCGCAGCGACATCGAGTTAAACTGTCGTCACAGCATAACCCAAATGCCTCTGTAGGCATCAGCGCCCTCGACTTTCGCTACCAAATAATCCTCAGGAACTAGTTTTGTCCGGACTCCTCACAGGATCAACTTTAGAACCTCCCCCTTAGAGGCTCAAGGCAGTACCACCCTGTGGTACTCCTGAGAAGTTCATTCAAGGGAGCGCCTTTTTCCCCAGAGCCACTTCAAAACACTTTATACTATACACATATAGTATTTTCCAAATCATACACCTAGTATAAATCACATATAAAGCTCCTTTCTCAAAATCGATTATCCCAAAATCGATAATTCTCAAATTAGGCTTTCCAAATTCCAATATTGATTTTGTTCCCAAAAATCAAAAGCCTTTCCAATTCAAAGGTTCCAAAACTTTTCCTCAAAATCATTTTCACAAAATCCTTTATATATACATATATATAATAATAATAATAATAACCTTGGGAAATTTTTGAATCACTTCATACTTGTATAAATTTCCTTTTATACTTCAAATACTTTCAAAACCCTTTTCTTCTGGCAATAGATTCAACAAGGGAAGTTTTATCATATATATAACAAAGATACGTAACTTTGTTTATTCCAAATCAAATATTCAAATTTGATTACTCTATAAAGTCACTTACCAAATTATTTACTTCCATAAAACAATTTTTTTTACCATAGAAATATCCAATTTCCACTTTACTTCATCATATATTTCACAAAATATACTTTCAATTTCAAAAATCATTTACAGTTCTTATCCACAAATTTTCAATATCAATTTTATTCAAACCCGTACGATGTCCACATATCATCCGTACGCAATATCAATCTGATCGCTTACTCGATCACCAAATTTCACTTCCGAACTAGTATTGTCCACCCGACTTCCTAGTGCGGACCCAGATCTGGTTTCCTGATCAGAAATCGTCATTCTCCTTGCATAGTCACAACTATGATAGAGAATATCCAGAACCAATCAAAAATCCATATCCAGGTTTGCCGTCGAAAATCGAGTGAAAAATTCCAAATCGGATCGATAATACTATCTCGAAATTCTGTGCTCGAATCTAGATCAAATCACTATGCGAATAGAATAATATACGTACATCCTTCGTAACTATCCACATTGATTATTAACCAAATCAATTCCCTTTTCTATTCATATTCATTTATGATTCTATTCACTTATTCACAGTTGCTTCAATCCCATTTGGATTATCACTTCAATTCTTATCTCAATTGGGTACTTAATCATAAAAAGTTTGTACTCTGACCAGCTTAAATTTAGAAAATAGCTTGAAAAATTTAAAAATAGGTAAGCAATTGAAAAATAATTATTAGTTTGTAAAATAGCTGAAAAATAGTTATGTAATTGTAAAAAGTTGAAAAATAATCAAATAGTTATAGAAATTTTAAATAATTGCAAAATAGTTGTAAAACAATAATAAGTTATAAAGTAGTAGAAAAATAGTAATTAGTTTATAAAACAGTTGTAAAATAGTCAAATAGTTCCAAAAGTAATTGTTAAACAAGCTTAAGATAGTTTTAGGTTTAAAAAGAAAAGTTGTGTAGTAAATAGTTCGGAAAAATAGATTTATATTAAAACAATTTATTTTGAAAATAGTCCAGAGCCAACTGTTCAATTTCCCATCAATTCGATTTAAATTTCCACTTCCATTTAAATTGACTCACTTCTAATTTGAATAACTTCAACTTCCCTTGAAATTGATTTATCCCCAATTCAAGTTGAATTAACCTCAATTTCTTTCCAAATTCAAATCAAATTCCATTTGATTTTAAACATATTCACTTTAATTACAATTTCATATTATTCAAATTAATGTATACTAATTTCAAATTGAATCCACCTCAATTTCAAATCATTTCAATTTCTATATGAATTAATCCCAATTCCCATTTGAATTTGAACTCATTCAATCTTCAATTTGATTTCAAATTAATCCAATTCAAATTTTCCATTTGAATTTTTAAACTTATCCATCTAAAATCATAATTCCCATTAATTCAAATCAAATTCAGTTTGAACTAATTCAATTTATATCTCAATTTTTAACCATCTCGAATTATATAAATTCGAGTAAAAATTTTCAAATGTTGATTTAACGCCTAAATCAAATTAACCTTTATTTTTAAATCAATAATCCCAATCTTTAAATAATTTAATTCTGAGTCCAATCCTCAAAATTCCATTTTAATTTATCTTTATTTAACATATTTCAAAACTCAAATAAGAGTTCAAAACAATTTTATCTTAAAAATTCAATTTATTACCCAATTTTTATCTTCCAGTTCTGAAATCAGTTCTTAAACAAATCCAGTTCACCATTTAAAGATTATTAATAACAATGGGATGATATCATCCAATTTATTTTAAAACATCCACCCATTACCAATTTCCAGATCTCAAACCCATTTTGAGATCACACAAACTTCTAATTCAAATTAACCATTTAACTTCTTCCGAGTTAAATTCAATTAATACCGTTAACCTCACTCAAATTTGAATTCTCCATTTCAAATTTCAAAATTCTTTCCCACTTATAAGTTCAAAATTAATATCACTCTGGGTTTTTCACATCACATTCCAAATTTAAAACTCGACATTTAGAGTTTATTTCAACCCATTCTTTGATATTATGTATATTCCTCATATATACATATTTCCTTTGCACACCAAGTTATCCTTAAATTTTAAATCACCTTTGGTAGTTAATTCAAACAAATTTTCAAACAACCCTTATTTTAAATTAAGATCACATTCAAAATATTCCGAATAATACTCTTTATTATTTCTATTAACATTTGAAACAATTTCAAAACTTTTCAATTTACATCCTTTCTAATTTACAAGTTATTCACATCTAATGGTTGCTTCCTTAAAACATTTATGTGTTTATTGGAAAGCCATCATCCTATTTAAACTCGGTAACTATTTATTTTCTGGTTTAAAGCCATTTTAATTCATCTTATTTATATAGTTCATTTTATCCAATCCTTATTTGGATATGTATATATATATTCCTTAATTTCTTATTTTATAACCAATTATTGCTTTATAATTATGATATAAGCTATTATAAAATCATCCAGTTTTAAAACCATTTTATAAAAAAATAACAAGTACGCTCTCATATATATATATATACATATATATGCCCAACTCATACTAGGGTACCGCTGACCCTATCCTTGATGAGTAAACCCATCAGAGCCAAGGTTCTCGCTTAACCTTCCTGCTCTGATACCAGATGTAACGACCCAAAATTTTCGAACCCGAAAATTCCAGATAGTTAGGAAAAGAAGAAAGAGATAGAAGAAGAAAACAGAAAACAAGACATAGAATCTCACATTCGCAGCGGATCAAAATATAATATCATATAATATCATTTATACAAAGAAACTGTATCAGTTAAATTACACTTTAATACATCAGAGTTACAACATATACACAAACACTGAACATATATAATCAACATGTCAAAATATACAACAATATATCATAACGGAAACACTCCATACGTTCCTGCCATCCAGCTCGCCTCCCGAGCTCCAGAACGTCCTTACCTAAAAATCTGTAATACTCGGTCTGACCCGAGCATTACATCAAAGTAACACCCGAGTCAGGCTGGAAACCAGCGTGAGTAAACCCATAAAATTTGAAATACTATGTTATAAGACTAATCTGCAAACCCGGGTAACCCGTACCTCACAACGAGTTCTTAACTTGTTATAACCAACATTTATTTCACAAATCAATCCCTAAGTACCACTATATAGTTTAAATGGTCCATTTTACTTAAATTATTCCATTCCAGCCTATTGATTACACATATCAAATCTATAATGAATTATGGATTTCAAATCGAAGTGGTTTCGGGTATTTACTAATACCCGACCCCGATCTCTTCAAATCCAATGTTATTTATTAAACCAAAAGTTTAAGTTTACACAATAATTCATCTCAAATCACAACATATCACATATCGGAGATATCACATAATTCAAGGCATTCAATCATCCATAAACAACATTAATCAACCACACCATCTCTAATTAATTTAATTAACCACCAATGAATTAAATTAGTTACTTTGATTACTTTTAAATCCTACATACTTAACCTTAATTAATTACAAACCAATTAATAAATCATCCTTTAATTTCCCATCTTAATTAATCATTCCTGATTTATTATTCTTTAATTACATTAAGTAATTAGCTTTTAATTAATTACATAAATTAATTATCCTTAACCATTTACAGTAATTAACTTTAATTACTCCCATTAATTAATTAACTATAATTAATTACATAATCCTTAATTAATTAATCTATAATCACTTACATTGATTAACTATCCTTTAATTAATCAGCAATCATTTCTTTAATTAATTTATCTTTAATTACTTGATTAATCAAACTTAAATCATTAATTAATTTACTTTAATTACTTTTATTAAGTAATTAACTTTAAGTAATTAATTTCCTTTAACAAATAAATTAACTTAGACTTTAAAAGTTAATTAACAATTTAAACATATTTTTTTTATTTAATCAACTTCTTTAATATTATTAAGTTTATTTAAAATAAACTTTTAAAATAAAGGTTTTAAACCATTTTAAAGCTGGGTTAACTTAAAACAATTTTATTTAAAAACCTTCCTAACCAATTTAAAACTTGGATAACATCTAATATTTAAAGAAGATTGGTTTCAAAAAAATTTGATTTCAATAAACTTGATTTTCTTTAAAGTCTGAAACTGTTATTGTATCAAAGCAAATAACCCGAGTAAATCCTTGTTTCACCTGAGCTTGGCCCCGGGCTAACCCACGACTTCACCTGCTTCGAGTTTATCCCCTGTTCTCCTGCGCTTGAACTCGAGTCCCCCATCTTCTTCCCCAACCATCTCAAAAACACGGAAACATAAAGATGGACGTACACGTGCACAATCACCACAACCATCTCCGATCAACATCGCAGCCACCCGAGCATCGTCGATGATCACCGAAATCGATTCGAACAACCAAATATACGGAATCATCCCTAAATCAAAATCGAGCTACTTCGAGGCCAACTATTTATTCCTGTAACCCATGCCGATCAGAAATCCACCTCTGGCCATCACCTCCGACCTCCGTGATTTACGCCCACCAACCCAAAGTCGCACCACGTCTTGACAAACCGATCCCCCCTCAAGCGATCGACCCCGATGCTTTCTCGTCGCCGAGATCACATCAACAACTAACCCGACAAAACAACACCCAAAACCCTACCATGCCGTCCTCCGGCCACCACGACCATCTACAATTCTGGCGACCATTTTTGCCGACATCGACCACCTACCAGCTAGCTTCAGTCACGACCCTGAGAACCCTATCCTTGCCGACCACCAGAAATCACTCGAAACCTCATTTCTGATCATCTTAGAATTTCTCGATCAATACTTCATTAAAAATTCTGATTTTACTTTTAAAAATCGTGATATGCAACCGCGAATACATTCATGCAATTCAAAACGGAAATTGAATTGATTGATTTTGTTTTATATGTATATATTTTACTGTTGTTTCCATTTTCAAAATTTTCTGTTGGATTTTAAACCCTGAAAATATTTTTTAAATTATCATCATATCATAGCAAACAACTTTCATATATATATATATATATATATATCAAAGTCTAGTATTGATTTGATTGAGAGATTTGAATTTCTGAAGACAAAACATGGACTGAAACAACAGAGAACAGGGTATACATATACATATATACAGACATACTTACACGCATATACATACATACCAATTTAATTATATAAAAAAAAACTGAAAGATTTTCAAGCAACATCAATATCAATTAACAGATCAACACATGCATTAGAGCCATTCATAACTTAAACTGTTTTTAAAACAAAATGTTTACTCACCTAAAAATGATTAAACAGAAGTTGCTTCTGGGTTGAAAAAGAACACAGCTTGTCTTGATTCCCAGTTCTTGTTTTATTCCCAGTCTCTAATTGATGATGATGCTGTGTAATAGATGGCGTTGATCAAGTTGCAGAGTTTAGTTTCAGATTGCTATTTTCTTCCTTTATTATTATTATTTTTTAGATGCTCAGGTTGATTATGAACGAACTGGAATTATGAAGATGATATATACAAAATTGTTGTACAGGCTGAAATATGATGTTGATGCAAGATTTTTATGTACTAATAATATTTTGCTTATACTTTGGCCAGAGATTTTTATTTTCAAATTGGAGGCTGAAAAGATTTAAGGTGTGCTATCATTAATTGCCTTTGTCCTATTTTTCAAGCTTATGCTTATCTTATCTCTTTTCTTTAGATTATGTACACACTTGTATACACATTAATATAAGTATTATACTATGTGTTTATTTCTATATTTACATAACTAAAATTTTTTTGAGACATTTATTTTACATTAATAATTATGTTATTTGTTTTTACAATTTAACTATCAAAATTTTAATATACTTATTTATCATTTATTTTATACTTATGTTCATTTCATACTCCTCTTGTGTACATATATCTTATATTTATTTATAACCCTATTTTAAACATTTTTACCTAGATTACATCATAAATATATATTTAGATCAAATGTAAATAAGTAGAGCTTTACTTTAATTAAATGTGAATAAGATAGATTATATTTTATTATTCTTAAAACTCTTTTTTTTAAATTTCAAATCAAAGTTTCCTTCCAAAAATACATATATATATTCGTTTTTACACTGATAAGTTTATATTTCAATTTATCAGATTAAATTCTTATTAAAATAATATCGCAAAATCTCGGGTCGCCACAATCATAAACTAGTCTATATATGTATATATATGTATGGATATTTTATGTGACGACCGCCCATGACCCCTGCACTAGATATAGAAATAGTGCGCTGTAAAGTGTGCTAGGCAGCCATGGACGATTGCCAAGGTTAAATTAAAACAGCATAATCTATCGTATAACTCACAGCGCATGGATAAAATACAATAGAACATATATATAGTGAAGCTTCACAAAATAGAATGTCACCATATAAAACTTCATAATAGTTGAATACAAACATCTGAATAGTCAATACATCAAGCCTCACTACATATCACTCAGAGAATTATACAAGCAGCGGAACATCCAGTACATATAGTAAGAAAATAATATGTAAGCCTCCAGCTCGTCTTCGTCATCAGCATCGTTGGAAGCAAGAACAACGCCTGTCACCTGCTACCTAGTCTGCCCGTCCCAAATTGGACGAACAGCCCAAGGCAATAAGAGTTAAAACATAAAGCCTTGAGTCAGACAACAGTCTTAGTGAGCGGTGAATTAACTAACAACATACCAAAAGAGCATAAAGGAAAAAGGAATAGGAATCCAACCCTCCCACTCCACCTCTTTCTACAGTGATAGCCCCCAGACACACACTAAGCAGAAGCAAACATAGCAAAGCAAACATTTAAAGTAAAGAAATTATCACTCGAGTCAAGGGCGATGTTTTCCAAGTACAAACCCCCAAGGCCTAAACTAAGATCAGATAAGCACCTAGAATACACTACTCTTGAGACCGAGTGACGATACAACGAACATCCATGACTCTGGCTATCACTGTTATCATTGCCTTGATACCACCGTTAATTGAATGACCGGCACATTCTTTCAGCCATCCGTCAAGGGCTAATGGAAACCCCGGTTCTAGACATAACTCCGCATGTCGTCGAAACCCATGCCTAGGACTATCGAATCTGCCCAGAGTACTTGACTACCAATCAGTAGTCTTTAGGGACTATCGAATCTGCCCAACGTACTCTTGCTTTGAGCATGCTAGAACCTTCAACAACGATGAAATCTCAGCCTTCTAGTCATCCTCCTCGACGACTATTTCCATACTAGCTCAAGCGCCTCTCGAGCAAACCATTATCCTCAAACCCGAACCATTTCACCGAGTTTATCTGTAACAACCCGAGATTTCGCAATTATCTGATCATCGTCAAATGACGATTAAAATCGTTGGTTGATTACTGTTGCAATTTTGAATCGATTGAAATTCTTTCTTTAATAAAAGATTGGGTTAAATTCTTTACTAATTTGTTGAACGGTAGTGGGCTCTTAAAATTGAATCGAGGCCCTTGGTTATTTGGATGCCGTGATAAAGATTAACCCGCTTCCCCTTATTGATTCATTCGAAACCCTAAATTATTCAAATCGAAAGAAAAAGAAAAATGGTGGCTTCGTTCGCGTTCATCCCTCTTCGTGAAAAAGAAATTAGGGCTTTCAATGCTGCACCTAGTGATCGATCGTTGTTCGCGTGAGCTTCATCTCGTTCGTTTACTCTTGGCTGCTATGAAGGCGCCAACTTCAACGGTGTGATCGAGAGGAAAAAAATGGCGACCGGAAAATTAGGGCTTGTGAGTTTCGCTAAGGATATGGATTTGGGGCTTCGAGATTTTCCAGTCGCGGCCATGATTACGCGATCGAAAAGCGGTCGATCGATACCCTCTTCAATTCGTGCTTGCCTCGTCGAAAATGGTGAGTAATACCTACTCACATCTAATTTGACTTAGTTCTGTGCCTTGAGTTTGATTTGGCTTCATCGATGATGATTTTTGATCTTGATTTCGCTGTGGTTCGACTTCTCGTCCCTTGTTTATCTCGGCAGTTCGAATTGTGGTCTTGTGGTTGTTAACTTCTGATTTGGTTTTACTTTTTGATACTTGCGGCATTGTTCTTGTTTTTGAATTGTATACTATGATGCTGTTTGGTTATTTCCTCTGAGACGTTTTGTGCATTGGTGATTTGCTGCCTGGACTATATTGATTTTATTGATATCACCTTTGTTTAAGTTTAGCAATTCTTTGTCTGAGTATTTTGTGAGACTCCATATGTGTACATATATATACAGTTATATGTGTGTATACATATGTAGTCAAATTTGCACGGCAATTATCTTGGTTCAAAACTGATATTGTGGTTGGCACTTGTTATGTGTTTGTTGAACCAGTGAGTGGTTTGCCACTCACATCTAATCCAATATCTGTTGATGATCTCTGTGTTCGACTTGTTAAATTGTCCACTTGGTTTGTTGGTTTATATTGTTGTTGCCTCTGTCTATAACCTTGTATATGATTCGCTGCACCTTCATTTACCTGTCGTACAGGTAAAGTATCGATTGGTTGCATTTCCAGTTCCATTTAGTTAACTGGATTTAAAATACTCGGCTTTAACTAAAGATGTTGATTTTTAGTTGACTTCGTATTCTCTGTTATTGTTCGAACTTTCTTGACCACCTTGGCTCCGGCTTCATACTACTTTGTCACTGTATGTTGCACTTAGTAGTTGCCGTAGTGTTGTTTTGGTCATCTGTTGGTGTAGTTGCTTCATGTCACTTGGTTGCTACTGTCTCGGCCTCTGTCTTTGCTTGTACATTGATTCATTTGCTTATCTGGTTCAGTCTGTTAGTCGAGTTGCCTATATGTGCTTACTTTTGAGCATGTTACTTTGGTACTTGAATATTGTTTGCACTTTCACCTGTTTACTCAAGTCTGCACTTGATTCTTCTCGAGTTGCTTCAATGTGATGTTTACTGTTGACGTATTTGCATTGTCCACTGTTCACATTGTCCACTAATGTGGTCTTGAGTCCTGATCTCTGTTGCATGTATTGCTATCGTAGATGTTGCACTTTGTTCTGGCATTTGGTCTGACTTGTGTATTGAAAGTCTGATTCATTTGACTTGTGAACTGCCTTCATATATTTGTTCAACCTGATCACTTGCATATAGTCACTGCCTTGTAATTTCAGTGCCTTATCGTCACTGTTATGATTTGGTTTCTGTCGTATTGTTATTGCTTGGCAATTATTGTTCCTGACCATTCCTGCACTTGAAATCTAGTACTTCACCATTTATTGTTTCCATGAGATACCAGTTTTGGGTTGCATTCATTTTGGTTCCAAATGTATTGAGTTGTTGGTCTGGTGATCACTAGTAGTTTGCATTGAATCTGATATCAATTCTTTGAGACAGTTGCATATTGTTCCACTTCGATATTAGTTCTGGCTTCTAGCTTGGGACTTTGTCTTGTGATCTTTCATACCTGTAGCATGCTCGACTTTGGCATTTCTCCCTATTTGAACTGTTGTTAGACCATGTACATTTGTAGTTGCATTCTGCCCTTGTCCTTGCAACTGTTGCTACTATAGCTTCATCGTGCGGGTTGCTTCGTATTCTCTTATGTCTGCAGTTGTATGTGCTTTGCAGTTTTTCCCCCTGTCGGGATTTGTTCTTGAATTCACTTGAGTTGAACCCGATTCGGGGTTTGACCTTGTGATCACTTTTGACTTTCACTGAGCTTTTGTGTATCTCTTGCGATAGTGGCGAGGCAGTACACGCGTGCGTGTACTGCAGCCCTATCAGATTTGACAGTTTTAAATTGATTTAGTCGATTTGATAAATTGTTTATTGATCTCTGTTGATGATTTAAATCTGCTGATTTTTGTTAAACACTGTTAAGTGTTATATTGACCGTTATCCGGTTTCTTTGTTTAAAGAATCGGATGGACGGGAATTATTGTGACTGTCGTCTATTTAAATTATTACTGCCTATATGCACTAATAAACTGGTTTGAATTAGACTGACCTGGGTATTATTTTCTTTTGAATGTAATACTCGGGTCAGACCCGAGTATTTCAGGTTGTAGATTTCTTTCTTTGAGTTGCTGTTCGGGATTGAAGACTTTTCACATCTTCTGAAGTTGTCAGTCATTTTGTAGTAGTCGTGTCATTGTATAGAATGATATGTATTCATGTATATTAGTCGATAATGTACTTGTATATATAACTTCTAGAGTCGACAGTTGTAGTTGTATCATATGTATAGTGTCAACTATGTATTAACTGACATCAGTTATATATATCTGAGACTTTTGTTTTTATCTGTGTTCCGCATTTATATTATCTGTGTTATTGTTATATCTAATGTCCTAAACTATTATGAACTATCGTAGTTTGTTTTATACTGATAATTGGATATGTCGATGGGAGTAAATAATTAATAGATGAAAAATAAAAAGTATATACCACTCCTATCGAGATAACCAATATTAGTGTAAGGCCAATTACGGATGGTCGCTCCTATCCAGCCTTATTCTTCGTAATAATAGACAGTATTCCTTTTAATACTCTTTGTTATTATGAGCATAGAGGTGGGGCGTCACAGTTGGTATCAGAGCTTGGGGTTTATGGACATAATATAAAACATAACTTGGATGGAACATATGTTACAACTATTGGTCGATGTTTTATTTGTACTTTGAGTCAAAACTAAAGTTTTGAAATTTGGATGAAATTTTTAAATAACTTTATTTAAAAATAAAAGTGAAACTGTGTTTTGTTGATTTGATTGAATTGTGTTCTGTTTATCAGAGTGCGCAGTGGAAACTGTCTTCGCTGAGTACAACTGGTAATCTTTTTGATTTAAGAATCAAAATACGAAATCGATATGAATTTCAATTGTTGTTTACATAGCTGTAATTATTTTGTTTCTTTGAGAATTTCGAATCCGAATTGAGGATTCGAAGAAATTGCAGTTATGTGATTTTTGTTGAAATTTCCGCTGGCTTTCTTTTGTATTAATCATCTATTGATTAGATTTTTGCTGTTTTGAATTATCTTCATTAAAGATACATTTGAATGATTTCTTTGTTCATTCTGTAGTACGTGCAAAAATTTGAATTGCACGTCACTGCATTTATTTACGTTGAACCGATGCTTGGTTATGAGACGTATTTTGTTGCCGTTATTTTTGTAACGGGATTTTTACACCAATGCTAGATTTTTGAAGCACGGTGTTTTGTTGACAATTTTAATGAATGAAAATTCACTGATGTCACATTTAGATGTGAATTATTTTGATGAGATATTTGATGTTTTAAAATTACTGTTGCTTTGACTTCAGTAACAGTCAAACTTTTAAAAGTGGATTTTCAAGCGGTTATACCGCAATGCTGATTTGTAACCGTTTTTACGGTATTTTGAGAAGTACAATTTCCTTATCGAAATTGTTACTGATTTGCTGCTTTAATCACGTGATTGGAAAATCGTTCTAAAATGAAAATTGTTTTATAAATTTTTAACAGTTTACGTTTTCAAAAGAATGAGAAAGCGACTTAAACGATTCAGCAAAATCGAGGATTATGACCCCTTTCTTTTACTGTTTTGCTTAACTCCGGACTTGTCCAGTTGAGAATGTGAATTGTTATTTTTACAAAATAAATAAATTGTTTTTAGAAATTTTAACAGTTTGGGCTTTCAAAAGAATGAGGAAGCGATTTAAACGTTTCAGCAAAATCGAGGACTATGACCCCTTTCTTTTACTGATTCGCTTAATTCCGGACTTGTCCGTTTGAGAATGTAAAGTGCATTTTTACAAAATACACAATTTTGCACTTTCAAGGAAACGATGAAGAGAATCAAACGATTTATTAAAACACGTGGTATGGGACATGTGCGTTTGCTATTTCGGTTAATTCCGGACTCGTTAATTGAAATATTTGATGCTTTCGTGTGCTTTCGAGCCACTATGATGGACCTTCGGGTCATATGATGGACCTTCGGGTCAAATACCAGTACTAGACCTTCGGGTCACTCTGCGGACCTTCGGGTCAATCTGATGGGCGCCAAAAATTATGTTGAGTACTTGGTAGGCTTCGGCCATATGAGATGCACGTGCGGCGAATTAAAAACTCGCCATCTGATGGGATCGATCCAAACTTTTATGTTGATTTTCTAGTCTTCTTAATTGATTTCTGGATATTTGTTGTTTCCAATTATCTGCAGGTAATTGGATATTTGTTGATATGAGTTCTGATTATCGTTTTTGATAATCGGATATTTGTTGTTTCTAATTATCGCTTGTGATAATTGGATATTTGTTGATATGAGTTCTGATTATCGTTTTTGATAATCGGATATTTGTTGTTTCTAATTATCGCTTGTGATAATTAGATATTTGTTGATATGAGTTCTGATTATCGTTTTTGATAATCGGATATTTGTTGTTTCTAATTATCGCTTGTGATAATTAGATATTTGTTGATATGAGTTCTGATTATCGTTTTTGATAATCGGATATTTGTTGTTTCTAATTATCGCTTGTGATAATTAGATATTTGTTGATATGAGTTCTGATTATCGTTTTTGATAATCGGATATTTGTTGTTTCTAATTATCGCTTGTGATAATTGGATATTTGTTGATATGAGTTCTGATTATCGTTTTTGATAATCGGATATTTGTTGTTTCTAATTATCGCTTGTGATAATTAGATATTTGTTGATATGAGTTCTGATTATCGTTTTTGATAATCAGATATTTGTTGTTTTAATTATCACTTTAGATAATTAAATATTTTCTGATTTGAGATTTAATTATCGCTGTAGATAATTAAATATTTGCTGATTTGAGATTTAATTATCGCTTTAGATAATTAAATATTTGTTGATATGAGATTTAATTATCGCTTTAGATAATTAAATATTTGTTGATTTGAGATTTAATTATCGCTGTAGATAATTAAATATTTGCTGATTTGAGATTTAATTATCGCTTTAGATAATTAAATATTTGTTGATATGAGATTTAATTATCGCTTTAGATAATTAAATATTTGCTGATTTTAGATTTAATTATCGCTGTTAGATAATTAAATATTTGCTGATTTGAGATTTAATTATCGCTTTAGATAATTAAATATTTGTTGATATGAGATTTAATTATCGCATTAGATAATTAAATATTTGCTGATTTGAGATTTAATTATCGCTTCAGATAATTAAATATTTGTTGATTTGAGATTTAATTATCGCTTTAGATAATTAAATATTTGTTGCTTTGAGATTTAATTATCGCTTCAGATAATTAAATATTTGTTGATTTGAGATTTAATTATCGCTTCAGATAATTAAATATTTGTTGATTTGAGATTTAATTATCGCTTTAGATAATTAAATATTTGCTGATTTCGAAATTAATTATCGCTTTAGATAATCAAATATTTGTTGAATTTGAAATTTGATTATCGTTTGTGATAATCGGATATTTGTTGATTCGAGAAATTTGATTATCGTTTGTGATAATCAGATATTTGTTGATTTGAGAAATTTGATTATCGTTTTTGATAATTGAATATTTGTTTTCTGACTATCGTATGAGATAATCAAATATTTGTTTTGTCTTCTGATTATCGTTTGAGACAAGTAAATATTTGCGATTTGAAAATTCAATTATCGTTTTGATGATTGAATATTTGCGACTTTTGAGATTTGAGCTTCGTCTTTTTCTCTGACGATTCAGGTGAGTAATTTTGATTACTCACATTCAATTCGTGCTCTGTATGGGATTTCTGCTCTGTTTTTCCTTCTCTTTTAGTTGTTGGAACTCGATTGATTCTTGCTTTAGACAGTCGTCTGATTTTGATTCCTTAATCCCCACGATGTTGATTCTTTTGATTTGAATCAGTCGGACCTTTTGATTTCATTTCTAATACTTCCCCTGTTGACATTTGCTTTGCTTATGCACTCGTCATTGCCATGCTTTTTTGGTTGTTACCTTTTATCCATTTATTCCCTATGATTGCGTGGACGCAATTTCTTTAAGGAGGGGAGCCTGTAACAACCCGAGATTTCGCAATTATCTGATCATCGTCAAATGACGATTAAAATCGTTGGTTGATTACTGTTGCAATTTTGAATCGATTGAAATTCTTTCTTTAATAAAAGATTGGGTTAAATTCTTTACTAATTTGTTGAACGGTAGTGGGCTCTTAAAATTGAATCGAGGCCCTTGGTTATTTGGATGCCGTGATAAAGATTAACCCGCTTCCCCTTATTGATTCATTCGAAACCCTAAATTATTCAAATCGAAAGAAAAAGAAAAATGGTGGCTTCGTTCGCGTTCATCCCTCTTCGTGAAAAAGAAATTAGGGCTTTCAATGCTGCACCTAGTGATCAATCATTGTTCGCGTGAGCTTCATCTCGTTCGTTTACTCTTGGTTGCTACGAAGGCGCCAACTTCAACGGTGTGATCGAGAGGAAAAAAATGGCGACCGGAAAATTAGGGCTTGTGAGTTTCGCTAAGGATATGGATTTGGGGCTTCGAGATTTTCCAGTCGCGGCCATGATTACGCGATCGAAAAGCGGTCGATCGATACCCTCTTCAATTCGTGCTTGCCTCGTCGAAAATGGTGAGTAATACCTACTCACATCTAATTTGACTTAGTTCTGTGCCTTGAGTTTGATTTGGCTTCATCGATGATGATTTTTGATCTTGATTTCGCTGTGGTTCGACTTCTCGTCCCTTGTTTATCTCGGCAGTTCGAATTGTGGTCTTGTGGTTGTTAACTTCTGATTTGGTTTTACTTTTTGATACTTGCGGCATTGTTCTTGTTTTTGAATTGTATACTATGATGCTGTTTGGTTATTTCCTCTGAGACGTTTTGTGCATTGGTGATTTGCTGCCTGGACTATATTGATTTTATTGATATCACCTTTGTTTAAGTTTAGCAATTCTTTGTCTGAGTATTTTGTGAGACTCCATATGTGTACATATATACAGTTATATGTGTGTATACATATGTAGTCAAATTTGCACGGCAATTATCTTGGTTCAAAACTGATATTGTGGTTGGCACTTGTTATGTGTTTGTTGAACCAGTGAGTGGTTTGCCACTCACATCTAATCCAATATCTGTTGATGATCTCTGTGTTCGACTTGTTAAATTGTCCACTTGGTTTGTTGGTTTATATTGTTGTTGCCTCTGTCTATAACCTTGTATATGATTCGCTGCACCTTCATTTACCTGTCGTACAGGTAAAGTATCGATTGGTTGCATTTCCAGTTCCATTTAGTTAACTGGATTTAAAATACTCGTCTTTAACTAAAGATGTTGATTTTTAGTTGACTTCGTATTCTCTGTTATTGTTCGAACTTTCTTGACCACCTTGGCTCCGGCTTCATACTACTTTGTCACTGTATGTTGCACTTAGTAGTTGCCGTAGTGTTGTTTTGGTCATCTGTTGGTGTAGTTGCTTCATGTCACTTGGTTGCTACTGTCTCGGCCTCTGTCTTTGCTTGTACATTGATTCATTTGCTTATCTGGTTCAGTCTGTTAGTCGAGTTGCCTATATGTGCTTACTTTTGAGCATGTTACTTTGGTACTTGAATATTGTTTGCACTTTCACCTGTTTACTCAAGTCTGCACTTGATTCTTCTCGAGTTGCTTCAATGTGATGTTTACTGTTGACGTATTTGCATTGTCCACTGTTCGCATTGTCCACTAATGTGGTCTTGAGTCCTGATCTCTGTTTCATGTATTGCTATCGTAGATGTTGCACTTTGTTCTGGCATTTGGTCTGACTTGTGTATTGAAAGTCTGATTCATTTGACTTGTGAACTGCCTTCATATATTTGTTCAACCTGATCACTTGCATATAGTCACTGCCTTGTAATTTCAGTGCCTTATCGTCACTGTTATGATTTGGTTTCTGTCGTATTGTTATTGCTTGGCAATTATTGTTCCTGACCATTGCTGCACTTGAAATCTAGTACTTCACCATTTATTGTTTCCATGAGATACCAGTTTTGGGTTGCATTCATTTTGGTTCCAAATGTATTGAGTTGTTGGTCTGGTGATCACTAGTAGTTTGCATTGAATCTGATATCAATTCTTTGAGACAGTTGCATATTGTTCCACTTCGATATTAGTTCTGGCTTCTAGCTTGGGACTTTGTCTTGTGATCTTTCATACCTGTAGCATGCTCGACTTTGGCATTTCTCCCTATTTGAACTGTTGTTAGACCATGTACATTTGTAGTTGCATTCTGCCCTTGTCCTTGCAACTGTTGCTACTATAGCTTCATCGTGCGGGTTGCTTCGTATTCGCTTATGTCTGCAGTTGTATGTGCTTTGCAGTTTTTCCCCCTGTCGGGATTTGTTCTTGAATTCACTTGAGTTGAACCCGATTCGGGGTTTGACCTTGTGATCACTTTTGACTTTCACTGAGCTTTTGTGTATCTCTTGCGATAGTGGCGAGGCAGTACACGCGTGCGTGTACTGCAGCCCTATCAGATTTGACAGTTTTAAATTGATTTAGTCGATTTGATAAATTGTTTATTGATCTCTGTTGATGATTTAAATCTGCTGATTTTTGTTAAACACTATTAAGTGTTATATTGACCGTTATCCGGTTTCTTTGTTTAAAGAATCGGATGGACGGGAATTATTGTGACTGTCGTCTATTTAAATTATTACTGCCTATATGCACTAATAAACTGGTTTGAATTAGACTGACCTGGGTATTATTTTCTTTTGAATGTAATACTCGGGTCAGACCCGAGTATTTCAGGTTGTAGATTTCTTTCTTTGAGTTGCTGTTCGGGATTGAAGACTTTTCACATCTTCTGAAGTTGTCAGTCATTTTGTAGTAGTCGTGTCATTGTATAGAATGATATGTATTCATGTATATTAGTCGATAATGTACTTGTATATATAACTTCTAGAGTCGACAGTTGTAGTTGTATCATATGTATAGTGTCAACTATGTATTAACTGACATCAGTTATATATATCTGAGACTTTTGTTTTTATCTGTGTTCCGCATTTATATTATCTGTGTTATTTTTATATCTAATGTCCTAAACTATTATGAACTATCGTAGTTTGTTTTATACTGATAATTGGATATGTCGATGGGAGTAAATAATTAATAGATGAAAAATAAAAAGTATATACCACTCCTATCGAGATAACCAATATTAGTGTAAGGCCAATTACGGATGGTCGCTCCTATCCAGCCTTATTCTTCATAATAATAGACAGTATTCCTTTTAATACTCTTTGTTATTATGAGCATAGAGGTGGGGCGTCACATTATCAATCATGCTTGGAATGATCCCGTCTGGATTAAACCAAAGCTTTCTCATACCATGCTTCGCTTCATCTCATCATAGCAAAGCCTCATCTCAACATCATCATCATCAAATCTATCCATATGAGCTTCATCATCCGCTACATATGCCACGAGCAGCTTTTTCAATTCAAGAGCCTTTCCCTTAGCTTTTGAATCATCTTCGACCATCTTGTCTAAATCAAATCATCAATCAACTAATTCATGACAATCAATCAAGTCAATCATTAATCCAAGTAATCAAACATTCAAACATGATCTAATAAACAATTATAACAATAATGGCAATCTTGTAAATAAAGAGTCGAAATCTAACAAGTATGAAAACATGAGCAATATCTCTACAACTTGATGAATGAACTTACATAGGTTAATCATGTAGTAAAATGGATGTCAAATCATCATGAATAATAGATCTATACTTAGGTTTAAGAAAATGCATGGAAATCACTATTTTAACACCGAATCAAGCCAACAATCCGATATACTCCTTTGGATCCGTGTGAGATATAATCACCACTCACCAAATCACCTAAACACCTTTGAAGCAACACACTTCAGATCTGGACAGCGAAGGATCTAACTCGATCTATCACAAATCCGCTTCAAACGATGAAATCTCTCTTCGATGGATGTAGATCTTCAATCTAAGCTTTTGGATCTTCGATTTGATCTTCGATTTGGATGGAAGGAATCACAAGATTAGAGTGGAGAAAAGAAGTGAAGAAGTGTAGAACTCGAGCTCTCAAAATGGCAGCACTTCGTCGCTTCAAAATCCGGATCCCAAAAATGAAGAAGAACCCGCCTATTTATAGGCTGAATTCCTTAGGTCGTTTGCTCGCTATTAGGTCGTCCACGACCTAAGAAACCCCACGACCTAAGTCTTAACGACCTACCAATCTCACGACCTACGACCTACTAATCTCACGACCTAACGCATGCGCGCGACCTAACAGCTTAGCCTCTACGCGACCTAACATAAGTCATCTACGACCTAACGACTTATCATAAGTCGCGACCTAACAACTCACGCGACCTAACAACTCACGACCTAACATTCTTAGGTCGTCTAGCGACCTAACTAACACGGCATAGACTCAACGACCTAATCACTTAACACTACTGCACGACTTACGACCTAACAAAGATGCGGCTTAGCGACCTAACAAAGTCGCGACCTAACTATACTCATGTGTGCAACCTAATGACCCAACGACTTAACTTCCTTAGGTCGTAAACTCACTCAACCCCTAGGTCGCTAACTGCTACCACCAGCTTCCTTAGGTCGTTACCGACCTATCCTCCTTAAGTCGTTAACTCGCCCAGTTTCTTATGCCGCTAACTCTTAAGTCGCCACTATCTTAAGTCGCCAATCCTATAAATCGCTCCAATTCTTAAGTCGTTCTAATTCCTTAAGTCGTCTACGGCCTAACCTCCTTCACGACCTAAGCTCCAACATGACCAAATCTTAGGTCTCTTCTATCTCTTAAGTCGCTCCACGACTTAAGCTACTACTCGACTCATCTTCTACACGACTTAAGCTACTACTCGACTCGAGCTTCAAACGATTTAACAATACTATCGATCTAATGACAACTGTTTTACGATGGTTCGATCCGTAAAATACGGGTCGTTACATTCTCTCCCCCTTAGGAATTTCGCCCTCGAAATTCCAAACAAACAAGAGCAATCAAAGACTATTCTGCATGCCTACCATCCATAGCAATCAACAAACCATGCATCCAATTACTAGCCTAGCATGCAAAATTCTAAAACTAGAACAAGTTACAATATCGTGAGATGACACGACACCTTATGGCCATACCTTGAAGAGTTCAGGATGAGCTGCCTTCATCCTCTCTTCCACCTCCCATGTACAGTCGTTATCATCATCACTCCATTGTATCTTGAGCAACTTAACTACCTTTCTCCTAAGCTGTTTCGTGTCGGTTTCCACAACACGAAGCGGCTTACGAGGTCTCTTGTCGACTGGATCAACCTCTAAATCTTCACAGCTATCAGCAGAAGCCACTGTATTCGAGTCGTGCACATACTTCCATAGATACGATACATGAAAAACATTGTGCACACCCGCCATCTTCTCTGGTAATTCTAATCTGTAGGCGAGCTTTCCAATTCGCTCGATGATCGGGAACGGTCCAACAAATCTCGGAGTCAATTTTCCTTTCTTCCCGAATCGAATAACATTCTTCAGTGGAGAAATCTTCACAAAAACCATATCACCTACGTCGAATTCCAAATCCTTACGACGCTTATCGGCATAACTTTTCTAACGATCTTGGGCTGCCTTCATTCGTTGCCGAATGATCTCTATGCAATCCGAAGTCTGTCGAATCATTTCTGGCCCAAGCATTAACTTTTCTCCTGTTTCTAACCAACATGTCGGAGAGTTACACGGTCTTCCATACAATGCTTCATACGGTGCCATACCAATGCTTGACTGGTAACTGTTATTATACGAAAATTCCACCAAATGAAGGTGATCTTCCCATGATCCTCCGAAATCTAAAACACAAGCTCTGAGGAGATCTTCCAAAACTCGGTTGACTCTCTCGGTCTGACCATCTGTTTGAGGGTGATAAGCTGTACTCAAACACAACTCGGTTCCCAAAACTTCCTGGAAGCTCTTCCAAAATCCACTAGTGAACAATGGGTCTCGATCACTCACTATACTCTTCGGAATACCATGGAATCGAACTATCCACTTAACATACAGCTCAGCCAACTTTGATGCAGTCCTAGTCGATCGAATATGAATGAATCTTGCACTCTTAGTCAGACGATCTACGATGACCCAAATACCTTCATTTCCCGTTCTTGTTCTAGGTAGTCCATCGATAAAATCCATCGATATTTGCTCCCACTTCCATGTAGGAACTTCTAATGGCTGAAGCAATCCACTGGGCTTCTTCTGCTCGGCTTTCACCAACTGGCAGTTCATACACTTGGAAATAAAATTTCCAACATCCTTCTTCATACCTTCCCAGTAATAGGTTCTCTTCATATCCCGATACATCTTATTTCCACCTGGATGAATTGTCAGCTTCGTGTGATGACTTTCCTTCAGAACTTCATTTCTCAATTCATCTATATCGGGAACAACTAGACGTCCTTGCTTCCGAAGCCAACCTTCTCGATCGACCTCGAATCCTTTATCCTTCTCTGGGTCCAATCCAGATTCCAAATCACGGATAATCTTGACAAGCTTATCGTCCCGCTTTTGGCTCTTGCCAATTCTTTCCACAAGAGTCGGTCTTATCAATAAGTTTGCCAACATCTCAGGTTCCAATTCACATCTGGGCCTGAAGTCAAATCCAGCAAAATACTCAAGATTCTTCCATTCTGAAAACATGGCTCCCAATCCTGCATGTCTTCGACTTAACGCATCTGCCACTGCGTTACCCTTAGGCTATACCAAAATCATATGATGCTAAAAACTCTAGCCATCGTTGCTGCCTAAGATTCAAATCCTTTTGGGAGAAAAGATACTTCAATGACTTATGATCCGTAAACAACTCGAATCGAACTCCCAATAAGTAATGTCTCCACATCTTCAGAGCAAAAACAATCGCCGCTAGCTCCAAATCATGAGTCGGATAATTCCTTTCATGCGGCTTCAGTTGCCGACTTGCATACGCAACAACTTCATCCTTCTGCATCAGCACTGCTCCAAGTCCAGTACCACATGCGTCGGTGTAAACCACCATCTCATCATTTCCACTTGGAATAGTCAAAACAGGAGCACTTGTCAATCGCTCCTTCAGGATTCCGAAAGCTTGCTCACACTTAGCATCCCATCTGAATACTTGGTTCTTTTTCGTCAATCCTGTTAACGGTGCAGCTATCTTGGAAAAGTCTTTGATAAATCGATGATAATATCCCGCTAATCCAAGAAAACTTCTCACATCCGATGCATTCTTAGGTCTAACCCAATCCTGGATTGCTGCCACCTTAGTGGAATCAACCGCTATTCCATTTCCAGAGATAATATGGACTAAGAACCTCACTTCACTCTTTCAGAAGTGACACTTCGAAAACTTAGCCTTCAGCTGATGTTTCCGTAAGATTTCCAAAACAATACGCAAATGCGTCTCATGCTCTTCTTTAGTTCTGGAATAAATCAGAATATCATCCACGAACACTAGTACGAACTTGCTCAACTGATCTCTGAACACTCTATTCATAAGATCCACAAAATATGCTGGCGCATTAGTCAATCCAAACGGCATTACCAGCCACTCAAAGAAACCGGATGGTGTCCTAAAAGCAGTCTTCGGCACACTATCCTTAGCCACTCTTAACTGGTGAAATCCCGTTGCCAAATCCATCTGAGAAAACACCTTAGCTTCGTGAAGCTGATCAAACAAGTCATCAATTCTCGGCAATGGATACTTGTTCTTCTTAGTCACCTTATTCAGCTCACGATAATCCACACACAACCTCAACGATCCATCTGCTTTGGTTGCAAACACAACTGGTGCACCCCATTCGGACACACTACGCCGAATGAATCCTTTCTGTAAAAGATCATCAACCTGCACCTTCAACTCCTGCTGTTCCCTAGGCCCCATCCGCCTAAGAGGCATCACAACAGGTCTAGCTCCTTCAACTAGATCTACACGAAACTCGATCTCTCTATGCGGCGGTAACCCTTTGACCTCATCAAAGACATCCTCAAATCCATTAGCGATTGGCACAGATGACAGTCCATCCCGTGGAACAATCAGCAAATACATGAAGCTCATGAAGACGCCTTCTTCATGCTTACATCGTATCACAATCTTTCGCCCCTCCACATTCTCGACTGTCACCTCCAACCTATCACAATCAACCTTTGCCGCATACTTCCTAAGCCAGTCCATACCCAAAATAATTCCGAACCCCGCAAAGTTCAGAACAAAACAATCACAAACAAAAGAGCAATCATGACTCGATACAATCAGACCACAGCATAGCATACACAAACAAGACGAACCCCCAACTGGATTAGTCACAACCAATGGCCTAGCAACAATATCCGGTTCTAAACCCAACCGGCATACAAGTTCTTTACAAACAAACGAATGCGACGCCCCAGTATCAAATAGCACTCTCATTGGAACACCACATATGGAAAGAGTACCTTGAACCACCACACTCTTTCCTTTCTCTTCAACGGTAGGAGCTTTTGAAGATGATGGAACAACTCCCAAAGCATAAGCTTGCACAATCTGCTTGTTCTTCCGCGGTTCTGGACAATTCCTCTTGACATGCCCCGGCTTGTCATAGTTGTGGCACTTCACCGACACCTTTGGATTCTTGCAATCCCTGGAGAAATGGCCCTTCTGCTGATAGTTGTAGCAGGTCACTTCGCCCTTCGACTTCTTCTGGCCATCCTTACCCTTTTGTTGCTGCTGCTTCCTCTTCTTATTTCCACCCTGCTGTGGTTTAGATTCTTCCTTGGTCACAGCAACAACAGATCCTTCTTTAGGAAACAGATTTTCGTGCCTGAGAGCTTTCTCCACAAGCTTCTCAAATGAATCATCTAAATGATCCACCAACTTCCTCCCAAGATAACTGTCCAAGCCTGTCACAAACTTCTCATTCTTCTGGTAAGAAGATTCAATATACGACCGGGCATACTTGGACAAAGCTTCAAACTCAGAAACATACTCAAGAACTGGTCTTCCGTTTTGCTTGAGCTCCACAAACTTCTTGAACAGAACAGACTTCTGAGCTATAGAAATGAACTTAGCTTCAAATCTGTCTTGGAATTGCTCCCAAGTAATTTCTTCCTCCAGAGTATCAATGGTGATAGAATTCCACCAATCAGAAGCTCTCCCTTGAAGCTGTCTTGATGCTAACTTCCTCTTAGTCGCATCCTCAATTCCCAAATCACTAAAGATCCTTCTACAAGCATCTATCCACCTCTGGACTTCAATGGTTGATTCTGTTCCTAAGAAAACCTTTCCTCCAAGAGCAATATAATCTTTACATAGCTTAGCAAAATCCACCGGTCTTGGAGTTTGAACTTGAACTCCAACATCTACCGATGGCCCCGGAGCTGGCATTCTTCTCATGATCGAGGTCATCATAGCCTCGAACATAGCAACATAATCAGCAACCCCCTCAGTAGCACGGCCTTCCCTAGCAGCTGGTCTCCCTCTTCGATTCATTCCTAATATCTATAAAAAGGAATGATTAACATACCTTGAGAAACAACTGCATAAATGACTCAAATCGTTCTAAGCTACTATATTATATATAGTAATCATCCATCAAAATACAATTACGTCTCTCATACGTAGTTACGTCAGCGAGCGTTGGGTAAAATCGATTAACCAAAGCTCTGATACCAAATGGTACGACCACCCATGACCCCTGCACTAGATATAGAAATAGTGCGCTGTAAAGTGTGCCAGGAAGCCATGGACGATTGCCAAGGTTAATTAAAACAGCATAATCTATCGTATAACTCACAGTGCATGGATAAAATACAATAGAACATTTATATAGTGAAGCTTCACAGAATAGAATGTCACCATATAAAACTTCATAATAGTTGAATACAAACATCTGAATAGTCAATACATCAAGCCTCACTACATATCACTCAGAGAATTATACAAGCAGCGGAACATCCAGTACGTATAGTAAGAAAATAATATGCAAGCCTCCAGCTCGTCTTCATCATCAGCATCGTTGGAAGCAAGAAAAGCACCTGTCACCTGCTACCTAGTCTACCCGTCCCAAATTGGACGAACAGCCCAAGGCAATAAGAGTTAAAACATAAAGCCTTGAGTCAGACAACAGTCTTAATGAGCGGTAAATTAACTAACAACATACCAAAAGAGCATAAAGGAAAAAGGAATAGGAATCCAACCCTCCCACTCCACCTCTTTCTACAGTGATAGCCCCCAGACACACACTAAGCAGAAGCAAACATAGCAAAGCAAACATTTAAAGTAAAGAAATTATCACTCGAGTCAAGGGCGATGTTTTCCAAGTACAAACCCCCAAGGCCTAAACCAAGATCAGATAAGCACCCAGAAAACACTGCTCTTGAGACCGAGTGACGATACAACCAAACATCCATGACTCTGGCTATCACTGTTATCATTGCCTTGATACCACCATTAATTGGATGACCGGCACATTCTTTCAGCCGTCCGTCAAGGGCTAATGAAAACCCCGGTTCTAGACATAACTCCGCACGTCGTCGAAACCCGTGCCTAGGATTATCGAATCTGCCCAGAGTACTTGACTACCAATCAGTAGTCTTTAGGGACTATCGAATCTGCCTAGTGTACTCTTGCTTTGAGCATGCTAGAACCTTCAACAACGATGAAATCTCAGCCTTCTAGTCATCCTCCTCGACGACTATTTCCATACTAGCTCAAGCGCCTCTCGAGCAAACCATTATCCTCAAACCCGAACCATTTCACCGAGTTTATCAATCATGCTTGGAATGATCCCGTCTGGATTAAACCAAAGCTTTCTCATACCATGCTTCGCTTCATCTCATCATAGCAAAGCCTCATCTCAACATCATCATCATCAAATCTATCCATATGAGCTTCATCATCCGCTACATATGCCACGAGCAGCTTTTCCAATTCAAGAGCCTTTCCCTTAGCTTTTGAATCATCTTCGACCATCTTGTCTAAATCAAATCATCAATCAACTAATTCATGACAATCAATCAAGTCAATCATTAATCCAAGTAATCAAACATTCAAACATGATCTAATAAACAATTATAACAATAATGGCAATCTTGTAAATAAAGAGTCGAAATCTAACAAGTATGAAAACATGAGCAATATCTCTACAACTTGATGAATGAACTTACATAGGTTAATCATGTAGTAAAATGGATGTCAAATCATCATGAATAATAGATCTATACTTAGGTTTAAGAAAATGCATGGAAATCACTATTTTAACACCGAATCAAGCCAACAATCCGATATACTCCTTTGGATCTGTGTGAGAGATAATCACCACTCACCAAATCACCTAAACACCTTTGAAGCAACACACTTCAGATCTGGACAGCGAAGGATCTAACTCGATCTATCACAAATCTGCTTCAAACGATGAAATCTCTCTTCGATGGATGTAGATCTTCAATCTAAGCTTTTGGATCTTCGATTTGATCTTCGATTTGGATGGAAGGAATCATAAGATTAGAGTGGAGAAAAGAAGTGAAGAAGTGTAGAACTCGAGCTCTCAAAATGGCAGCACTTCGTCGCTTCAAAATCCGGATCCCAAAAATGAAGAAGAACCCGCCTATTTATAGGCTGAATTCCTTAGGTCGTTTGCTCGCTATTAGGTCGTCCACGACCTAAGAAACCCCACGACCTAAGTCTTAACGACCTACCAATCTCACGACCTACGACCTACTAATCTCACGACCTAACGCATGCGTGCGACCTAACAGCTTAGCCTCTACGCGACCTAACATAAGTCGTCTACGGCCTAACGACTTATCATAAGTCGCGACCTAACAACTCACGCGACCTAACAACTCACAACCTAACATTCTTAGGTCGTCTAGCGACCTAACTAACACGGCATAGACTCAACGACCTAATCACTTAACACTACTGCACGACTTACGACCTAACAAAGATGCGGCTTAGCGACCTAACAAAGTCGCGACCTAACTATACTTATGTGTGCGACCTAATGACCCAACGACTTAACTTCCTTAGGTCGTAAACTCACTCAACCCCTAGGTCGCTAACTGCTACCACCAGCTTCTTTAGGTCGTTACCGACCTATCCTCCTTAAGTCGTTAACTCGCCCAGTTTCTTATGCCGCTAACTCTTAAGTCGCCACTATCTTAAGTCGCCAATCCTATAAATCGCTCCAATTCTTAAGTCGTTCTAATTCCATAAGTCGTCTACGACCTAACCTCCTTCACGACCTAAGCTCCAACATGACCAAATCTTAGGTCTCTTCTATCTCTTAAGTCGCTCCACGACTTAAGCTACTACTCGACTCATCTTCTACACGACTTAAGCTACTACTCGACTCAAGCTTCAAACGATTTAACAATACTATCGATCTAATGACAACTGTTTTACGATGTTTCGATCCGTAAAATACGGGTCGTTACATTTTATCTTGAATTTAAATGTTGAAATATATTATTTATTTATTTACTATAAGATTTATCATCTCCAGAGATTTTGTAATTCAATATTTATTATAGCTTTAAATCAATTCATATATTCCCCTATAATTTAAATTATCAGAAATTTATTCATTCGACATATCAATATTTCCATAATTTAATCCAATCAATTACCCAATTAACTTATGCTAAAATCCGGGTTGTCACATTCCTCCCCCCTTTAGAACTTTTCGTCCTCGAAAAGGAACGAAGCCAGAATTATTAAAATGCTTAAAATCAGATAAATATTCTTTAATCATTTTTAAATCACTTTTTAATATCCATATAATATTATTCCAAAATAGTTTTTTTTATATAAAATTACTTTTTATAACTCGATGTCTCAACAAGTTCATCCTTGTTCTCACAGAAATTCGGTCATACGTTGATCAGGCGTAGGACTGAAAATCTATAAATACTTGGTAAACCCGTATTCAACACCCAGTGAAAATACTTGGAAAATAATTTTATTGAAAATATAGGAAAACAGTTTCGAAAATAGAGGAAACATCTTTGGTGAGAATGATCTGGAAATCATCACCCCCATCCATGGTCATAGTTAACCCGATGGTTACGTTGCCGTCCCAGCAAAATCCATAGATAACTATAGGCCTCCGCGCTCCTCGATTACACCATGGAACCCGCTACAGATCGCAGTTATACTCGGGCCTTACGTTGCTATCACAGCAAAAACCCATATAACTGTAGGCATCAACGCCACCGAATTTCGCTCCCAAAAGAATGAAACTCCTCCACTTAACCATAGATCGCAGTCTACCGATGTTACGTTGCCGTCCTGGCAAAATCAAGTGTAGACAGTTGGCACTCATCCTCCACATGATTTTCGCTATGGTCCACACAGTAGATCGCAGCGACATCGAGTTAAACTGTCGTCACAGCATAACCCAAATGCCTCTGTAGGCAACAGCGCCCTCGACTTTCGCTACCAAATAATCCTCAGGAACTAGTTTTGTTCGGACTCCTCACAGGATCAACTTTAGAACCTCCCCCTTAGAGGCTCAAGGCAGTACCACCCTGTGGCACTCTTGAGAAGTTCATTCAAGGGAGCGCCTTTTTCCCCAGAGCCACTTCAAAACACTTTATACTATACACATATAGTATTTTCCAAATCATACACCTAGTATGAATCACATATAAAGCTCCTTTCTTAAAATCGATTATCCCAAAATCGATAATTCTCAAATTAGGCTTTCCAAATTCCAATATTGATTTTTTTCCCAAAAATCAAAAGCCTTTCCAATTCAAAGGTTCCAAAACTTTTCCTCAAAATCATTTTCACAAAATCCTTTATATATGCATATATATATATAATAATAATAACCTTGGGAAATTTTTGAATCACTTCATACTTGTATAAATTTCCTTTTATACTTCACATACTTTCAAAACCCTTTTCTTCTGGCAATAGATTCAACAAGGGAAGTTTTATCATATATATAACAAAGATACGTAACTTTGTTTATTTCAAATCAAATATTCAAATTTGATTACTCTATAAAGTCACTTACCAAATTATTTACTTCCATAAAGCAATTTTTTTTTACCATAGAAATATCCAATTTCCACTTTACTTCATCATATATTTCACAAAATATACTTTCAATTTCAAAAATCATTTACAGTTCTTATCCACAAATTTTCAATATCAATTTTATTCAAACCCGTACGATGTCCACATATCATCCGTACGCAATATCAATCTGATCGCTTACTCGATCACCAAATTTCACTTCCGAACTAGTATTGTCCACCCGACTTCCTAGTGCGGACTCAGATCTGGTTTCCTGATCAGAAACCGTCATTCTCCTTGCATAGTCACAACTATGATAGAGAATATCCAAAACCAATCAAAAATCCATATCCAGGTTCGCCATCGAAAATCGAGTGAAAAATTCCAAATCGGATCGATAATACTATCTCGAAATTCTGTGCTCGAATCTAGATCAAATCACTATGCGAATAGAATAATATACGTACATCCTTCATAACTATGCACATTGATTATTAACCAAATCAATTCCCTTTTCTATTCATATTCATTTATGATTCTATTCATTTATTCACAGTTGCTTCAATCCCATTTGGATTATCACTTCAATTCTTATCTCAATTGGGTACTTAATCATAAATAGTTTGTACTCTGACCAGCTTAAATTTAGAAAAAAGCTTGAAAAATTTAAAAATAGGTAAGCAATTGAAAAATAATTATTAGTTTGTAAAATAGCTATAAAATAGTTATGTAATTGTAAATAGTTAAAAAATAATCAAATAGTTATAGAAATTTTAAATAATTGCAAAATAGTTGTAAAAGAATAATCAGTTATAAAGTAGTAGAAAATAGTAATTAGTTTATAAAACAGTTGTAAAATAGTCAAATAGTTCCAAAAGTAATTGTAAAACAAGCTTAAGATAGTTTTAGGTTTAAAAAGAAAAGTTGTGTAGTAAATAGTTTGGAAAAATAGATTTATATTAAAACAATTTATTTTGAAAATAGTCCAGAGCCAACTGTTCAATTTCCCATAAATTCAATTTAAATTTCCACTTCCATTTAAATTGACTCACTTCTAACTTGAATAACTTCAATTTCCCTTGAAATTGATTTATCCCCAATTCAAGTTGAATTAACCTCAATTTCTTTCCAAATTCAAATCAAATTCCATTTGATTTTAAACATATTCACTTTAATTACAATTTCAAATTATTCAAATTAATTTAGACTAATTTTAAATTGAATCCACCTCAATTTCAAATCATTTCAATTTCTATATGAATTAATCCCAATTCCCATTTGAATTTGAACTCATTCAATCTTCAATTTTATTTCAAATTAATCCAATTCAAATTTTCCATTTGAATTTTTAAACTTATCCATCTTAAATCATAATTCCCATTAATTCAAATCAAATTCAGTTTGATCTAATTCAATTTAAATCTCAATTTTAAACCATCTCGAATTATATAAATTCGAGTAAAAATTTTCAAATGTTGATTTAACCCCTAAATCAAATTAACCTTTATTTTTAAATCAATAATCCCAATCTTTAAATAATTTAATTCTGAGTCCAATCCTCAAAATTCCATTTTAAATTATCTTTATTTAACATATTTCAAAACTCAAATAAGAGTTCAAAACAATTTTATCTTAAAAATTCAATTTATTACCCAATTTTTATCTTCCAGTTCTGAAATCAGTTCTTAAACAAATCCAGTTCACCATTTAAAGATTATTAATAACAATGGGATGATATCATCCAATTTATTTTAAAACATCCACCCATTACCAATTTCCAGATCTCAAACCCATTTTGAGATCACACAAACTTCCAATTCAAATTAACCATTTAACTTCTTCCGAGTTAAATTCAATTAATCCCGTTAACCTCACTCAAATTTGAATTCTCCATTTCAAATTTCATAATTCTTTCCCAGTTATAAGTTCAAAATTTATATCACTCTGGGTTTTTCACATCACATTCCAAATTTAAAACTCGACATTTAGAGTTTATTTCAACCCATTCTTTGATATTATGTATATTCCTCATATATACATATTTCCTTTGCACACCAAGTTATCCTTAAATTTTAAATCACCTTTGGTAGTTAATTCAAACAAATTTTCAAACAACCCTTATTTTAAATTAAGATCACATTCAAAATATTCTGAATAATACTCTTTATTATTTCTATTAACATTTGAAACAATTTCAAAACTTTTCAATTTACATCCTTTCTAATTTACAAGTTATTCACATCTAATGGTTGCTTCCTTAAAACATTTATGTGTTTATTGGAAAGCCATCATCCTATTTAAACTCAATAACTATTTATTTTCTGGTTTAAAGCCATTTAAATTCATCTTATTTATATAGTTCATTTTATCTAATCCTTATTTAGATATGTATATATATATATTCCTTAATTTCTTATTTTATAAACAATTATTGCTTTATAATTATGATATAAGCTATTATAAAATCATCCAGTTTTAAAACCATTTTATAGAAAAATAACAAGTACGCTTTCATATATATATATATACACATATATATGCTCAACTCATCCTAGGGTAACGCTGACCCTATCCTTGATGAGTAAACCCATCAGAGCCAAGGTTCTCGCTTAACCTTCCTGCTCTGATACCAAATGTAACGACCCAAAATTTTCGAACCCGAAAATTACAGATAGTTAGGAAAAGAAGAAAGAGATAGAAGAAGAAAACTGAAAACAAGACATAGAATCTCACATTCGCAGCGGATAAAAATATAATATCATATAATATCATTTATACAAAGAAACTGTATCAGTTAAATTACACTTTAATACATCAGAGTTACAACATATACACAAACAATGGAAATATATAATCAACATGTCCAAATATACAATAATATATCATAACGGAAACACTCCAGACGTTCCTGCCATCCAGCTCGCCTCCCGAGCTCTAGAACGTCCTTACCTGAAAATCTGTAATACTCGGTCTGACTCGAGCATTACATCAAAGTAACACCCGAGTCAGGCTGGAAACCACCGTGAGTAAACCCATAAAATTTGAAATACTATGTTATAAGACTAATCTGCAAACCCGGGTAACCCGTACCTCACAACGAGTTCTTAACTTGTTAGAACCAACATTTATTTCACAAATCAATCCCTAAGTACCACTATATAGTTTAAATGGTCCAGTTTACTTAAATTATTCCATTCCAGCCTATTGATTACACATATCAAATCTATAATGAATTATGGATTTCAAATCGAAGTGTTTTCGGGTATTTACTGATACCCGATCCCGGTCTCTTCGAATTCAATGTTATTTATTAAACCAAAAGTTTAAGTTTACACAATAATTCATCTCAAATCACAACGTATCACATATCACATATCGGAGATATCACATAATTCAAGGCATTCAATCATCCATAAACAACATTAATCAACCACACCATCTATAATTAATTTAATTAACCACCAATGAATTAAATTAGTTACTTTGATTACTTTTAAATCCTGCATACTTAACCTTAATTAATTACAAACCAATTAATAAATCATCCTTTAATTTCTCATCTTAATTAATCATCCTTGATTTATTATTCTTTAATTACATTAAGTAATTAGCTTTTAATTAATTACATAAATTAATTATCCTTAACCATTTACAGTAATTAACTTTAATTACTCCCATTAATTAATTGACTATAATTAATTACATAATCCTTAATTAATTAATCTATAATCACTTACATTGATTAACTATCCTTTAATTAATCAGCAATCATTTCTTTAATTAATTTTTCTTTAATTACTTGATTAATCAAACTTAAATCATTAATTAATTTACTTTAATTACTTTTATTAAGTAATTAACTTTAAGTAATTAATTTCCTTTAACAAATAAATTAACTTAGGCTTTAAAAGTTAATTAACAATTTAAACATATATTTTTTATTTAATCAACTTCTTTAATATTATTAAGTTTATTTAAAATAAACTTTTAAAATAAAGGTTTTAAACCATTTTAAAGCTGGGTTAATTTAAAACAATTTTATTTAAAAACCTTCCTTACCAATTTAAAACTTGGATAACATCTAATATTTAAAGAAGATTGGTTTCAACAAAATTTGATTTCAATAAACTTGATTTTCTTTAAAGTCTGAAACTGTTTTTGTATCAAAGAAAATAACCCGAGTAAATCCTTGTTTCACCCGAGCTTGACCCGGGGCTAACCCACGACTTCACCTGCTTCGAATTTATCCCCTGTTCTCCCGCGCTTGAACTCGAGTCCCCCATCTTCTTCCCCAACCATCTCAAAAACACGGAAACATAAAGATGGACGTACACGTGCACAATCACCACAACCATCTCCGATCAACGTCGCAGCCACCCGAGCATCGTCGATGATCACCGAAATCGATTCGAACAACCAAATATACGGAATCATCCCTAAATCAAAATCGAGCTAATTCGAGGCCAACTATTTATTCCTGTAACCCATGCCGATCAGAAATCCACCTCTGGCCATCACCTCCGACCTCCGTGATTCACGCCCACCAACCCAAAGTCGCGCCACGTCTTGACAAACCGATCCCCCCTCAAGCGATCGACCCCGATTCTTTCTCATCGACGAGATCACATCAACAACTAACCCGACAAAAAAACACCCAAAACCCTACCTTGCCGTCCTCCAGCCACCACGACCATCTACAATTCTGGCAACCATTTTTGCCGACATTGACCACCTACCAGCTAGCTTCAGTCATGACCCTGAGAACCCTAACCTTGCCGACCACCAGAAATCACTCGAAACCTCATTTCTGATCATCTTAGAATTTCTCGATCAATACTTCATTAAAAATTCTGATTTTACTTTTAAAAATCGTGATATGCAACCCCGAATACATTCATGCAATTCAAAACGGAAATTGAATTGATTGATTTTGTTTTATATGTATATATTTTACTGTTGTTTCCATGTTCAAAATTTTCTGTTGGATTTTAAACCCTGAAACTATTTTTGAAATTATCATCATATCATAGCAAACAACTTTCATATATATATATATCAAAGTCTAGTATTGATTTGATTGAGAGATTTGAATTTCCAAAGACAAAACATGGACTGAAACAACAGAGAACAGGGTATACATATATATATATATACAGACATACTTACACACATATACATACATACCAATTTAATTATATAAAAAAAAAACTGAAAGATTTTCAAGCAACATCAATATCAATTAACAGATCAACACATGCATTAGAGCCATTCATAACTTAAACTGTTTTTAAAATAAAATGTTTACTCACCTAAAAATGATTAAACAGAAGTTGCTTCTGGGTTGAAAAAGAACACAGCTTGTCTTGATTCCTAGTTGTTGTTTTGTTCCCAGTCTCTAATTGATGATGATGCTGTGTAATAGATGGTGTTGATCAAGTTGCAGAGTTTAGTTTCAGATTTCTATTTTCTTCCTTTATTATTATTATTATTTTTTAGATGCTCAGGTTGATTATGAATGAACTGGAATTATGAAGATGATATATACAAAATTGTTGTACAGGCTGAAATATGATGTTGATGCAAGATTTTTATGTACTAATAATATTTTGTTTACACTTTGGCCAGAGATTTTTATTTTCAAATTGGAGGCTGAAAAGATTTAAGGTGTGCTATCATTAATTGCCTTTGTCCTATTTTACAAGCTTATGCTTATCTTATCTCTTTTTTTAGATTATGTACACACTTGTATACACATTAATATAAGTATTATATTAAGTGTTTATTTCTATATTTACATAACTAATATTTATTTGAGACATTTATTTAACATTAATAATTATGTTATTTGTTTTTACAATTTAACTATCAAAATTTTAATATACTTATTTATAATTTATTTTATACTTATGTTCATTTCATACTCCTCTTGTGTACATATATCTTATATTTATTTATAACCATATTTTAAACATTTTTACCTAGATTACATCATAAATATATATTTAGATCAAATGTAAATAAGTAGATCTTTACTTATATTAAATGTGAGTAAGATAGATTTTATTTTAATTATTCTTAAAACTCTTTATTTTAAATTTCAAATCAAAATTTCCATCCAAAAATACATATATATATATATATATTTGTTTTTACACTGATAAGTTTATATTTCAATTTATCAGATTAAATTCTTATTAAAATAATATCGCAAAATCCCGGGTCACCACAATCATAAACTAGTCTATATATGTATGGATATTTTATCTTGAATTTAAATATTGAAATATATTATTTATTTATTTACTATAGGATTTATCATCTCTAGAGATTTTGTAATTCAATATTTATTATAGCTTTAAATCAATTCATATATACCCCAATAATTTAAATTATCAGAAATTTATTCATTCGACATATCAATATTTCCATAATTTAATCCAGTCAATTACCCAATTAACTTATGCTAAAATCTGGGTTGTCACATTAAGAGAAGCCCCCTTGTTCGTTTTGTAATATATGCCGGTATCCTTTTCTTGAAAGATAACGCCTGCTTCCTTTTTACTCGTTCGTCTTCGTTCGTTCCTCTTTCCACAACTTTAGGGTTTCTGTAAAATTGAAGTCGCCGGTTAGTTGAATTAACTGCTGATGCTTTGAATTCTTTCTTCTATCAATGATTGCTTGGGGCTTCTTCAACTCGATTGAGTTCGAATTAAAATTGGTATGTTATTTTCCTTTTTGCTTTTCTGGTTGATATGCTTGAACTCGATCGATGATTCGAGTTATTGATATAAAGTTTTCTCTGTTGTTGTTTGAACTCTGATCATTTTTACATGCCGATGATGATTGGGTTTTATAGGATTCAAATTCCTATATTTTTGTTCGTATAAATTCATTTGAATTCGTCAATAATTTTGTTCGGCCACTCGATTATGTTTGAATGCTTGAGATGATTTCTGAGTTTTTCAATTTCGTATATTTTGTTTACTTGCTTGTCACGGCTTTGGTTTCGACTTCCTTTGCCACCACGGTGTTGAATTCTTTAACGATGTTGATTTCGTTCTTTGTTCCATTTGACTCGGCCACTTTGAATTGAAACTGTCATTCCATGATTTTTGAACTCATCTGCATTTTTGGCTTGTTCGAATTATTGCTTGCTGCTAGTTACCGAGTTGCTCTGTTACTTGCTGACCGTTTCAATTCTTTGTTCATTGTTAAAAAACTACTACTTGACTTTGTTATAACTGTTAAATGCTTTGTAGTATTTTCTGGTTTGAACCGAGTCGTTGCTTCGAGTTACTGCAGTTTTCACTCTTGTTCATGCAGCTTTCTGCACTTGGTTTCACTGTAAATATATATGTTGTATATGTTGGTGCACTTGCTATCTTCACTTGCATATTTGTTCATCATGTAGACTGAAATGTTAGACTTGACTGTTTGTGGTGCTTCATTGGTACATATGTGCATGCTTGAAGTCACTGGATAGTTGTTGTGCACTTTGGTTTCATGATGTATGTTTGCAGCCTTGCTCATCTACTTGATATCTACATGCTATCTGGATTAGCTTGTCTTTGGTTGTGAATTGAGTTGATGTTGCACTGTTCTTTGTAGCATATCTGGATGTTTTGTTGACTTCAAGTTGCACTGTCCACATGAGTTCATATGAATTGGATTGAATCACTTGAGTCATTTTGTATATTTGTGTTCATTTGAGTGGTCTGGTTTGACCATGCTCCATTGCTGTTGAACTTCATGTTGAGGCCTGGTGAACCGTTTTGATACAAGTCTGTACTTTGTTTCATTTGAATTGATTTGGTCGAGTCTGGAGCTTTTTGTTGGACTGGGTTTACTTGTTATCTTGTAATCTGGTTCATCCTAGAACAGTTTTGACCAAATTGCATGCGCATATACATATCCCATTTTATTTCCTATTTTGGTCTTGTTCATTTGAAAGCATTTGACTTTGATTGCTTGTTTCTCTGACCAGTCTGGGTTCAAGTGTACATTCGAATTTTGGTCGAGGCTATGTTGTATGTATCTTGACCTATAGTTTTGTATTACACCTGAGTTGAATCCAGCTTAAAGCTCGAGTTTGACCTTGTGCTCGTGTTGTGACTTTATTTGTACTGTACTTGAGTTGAACCCGGCTTTTAATTGGGTTTGACCTTGTGCTCACCTGTCCCTGTAATTTTATCAAGTGTATATTGGTGTGCACGGCCTTGTGGCATGTACAGTGATACACTGTGCATGTCACAAGCTATTCGTTTATGATGAATTCAAAATTAAATGATGACGAACAACCCAAATAACCGAGGCAAATATTATTTTCAAAATACACATTTTATTTTATACTGCAAAAATATTTCCTTTTCAATTTTACTACGTCAGTGTGTATTTTTTGCAGATAGCTCAGATGCTGGATTCAATATGGAATGGAGTTGAAGATAAATACTAGTGAATGAGTGCTATGTAGTGAGGTGCTAATGTAAATGATAAATTGTGATGTAATCGAATTTGTATTGTAATTGAAATTTGCATATATATAGTGAGAGCTCAAATTTGTACTATTCAAAGTTGCAATAAAATATTTGTTTGAATAAAATATCTGTTTGAATTTAACTTCTGTGTTATTTATTTTATTCAGCAAATATTTATTTAATTATGTGAAAAATAAAATAGTACATTATCAAATACATTTAAATGAATATATATATATATATATATGTTTGTTATCATCAAACAAAAATCATATACTTGCATATTCAACAATCTCCTCCTTTTGATGATAACAAACATATATTTAAGATTTTGAATTTATTAAATGTATTTGGTAATTCAATTTGCTCCCCCTATTTGAATGCCCGCTCTCTACAATAAAGCTCCTCCGTCATATATGCATGAAAATAAATAAAAATGTGCAAATGAGCCTAGATGCAAATAGAAAATACAAAATAAGATATTTGACCTTTATTTTCCAAAATCTTAACTTTTCTCTCCCCCTTTTGTTATCAGCAAAAGAGTAATAGTGTTAGAAAAATAGAGATAAAGTGATAGACATTAATACAACATTAATACTTAATCGGGTATAAATATTAATTTTCAATAAAAAATCAAACAAAAATCATAAATACTCTGTTTGACGCATATTCCACTTTAGAATTATAGGGATGATGTCATCATATAAAACCATATAGTTGTGTCTATTTGTGGTATATTTATTTCAGGAATTTGAATATTTACTAACCATGCATAACCGTTAGGACTTTTAAATGAGATTAGTAGTATTCCAAATTTTTATTAAAAAATTAATTCAAGTATCTTCTAACCACGCATAACCGTGAGGACTTTTAAATGGGATTAGAATCAACTTGTCTATTAAATCAATCAATTTTGATATGCGTTGCATACATGCATAACAGTGAGGACTTTTAAATGAGCATGGAAGCACATAATAAAAAATTCCAAGTAATTCACCCATGCATAACCATGATGACTTTTAAATGAGAGTGAATACTTTGGATGTTTTTATTTGTTAAAAAAATATAATGAAATGAAAGTGCATAATTTCCTGTTTAAAATACCACATATTGACATACTATATTGGATTTTGATGAGTGATTGTCGATAGAAATATGATAGAAATAGAAATGATTATGGAATTTTTACCAACAAAAGTTTTTATAACTTTTGTTTACATTTCTAAAGAAATTTACTAATTATACTGTCTCAAGTTATAATATAAAATTAATATCAACACTCATCACTTTTTCAATCACTATTTATCTTTTCGATAATCAGTAGGGAGTCAGATTAGTTAATGTAGTCATTTAAAATCAAATCCAAAAATAATTATAAAATCAAATTTTCCAAAACGACTAATATGAAACAAGGTCAACAAAAATGATTTTCTAGAAGGGGTTTTATAAGAAAAATGTCTGCTATTTGAAAATTATTTGAAATGAAAAATATGCAGATATTTTCTTTGAAAAAATGATGCAGCTACTGAATGTCTCAACTTAAATCATGTTCCACTAGTAATTTTTCTATCAACTAGATTACCAGTGTAATCTGCATCTGAATTTTTCTTTCACTCGAGATTATCATTAGTTGGATGTTATAGACCAGATCGTGGAGTGTGCAACAGAATTCCTTAAGAGCATTTAAATGAAATTCTTTTGAATTTGAATTGAACCCATGCAAATAAACAAGCAGTGAACATAGTGTCAAATATATCCACTTGTATCAAGAGTAATCAATAAAACATCATCATTAATCCAAACACATCTATATGAACTAGTTCAACTATGATCGGTCAACATTTTTGCACAAATCAAAAATAAGAACAAGTCAAATAGGAACATATCAAAAGAGTCAGAATCAATATCAACATTTATTTTATTATCACATAACTGGCTGATTAGATTACGGTGCAGATTTTCACATTAAATATATCGTTCAAAATAACTATACCGTTACCTCTTTTACCTTTACGATAATATTTCGTTGTTGTCCATTGTGATTCTACCACCTTTGTACTAGGCTAAGGAACTTTGATTTGTCGCCCGTTGCATTTCTAGAACAACTAGAATCCAGATAACACTGTTGTTGTTCCTTAGCCTGCCACTATACCTACACGATAAAAGATTTTTGTGACCTATTTGTTTTTATAGGTCCATGATTGTTAGTGGCAATAGATTTTGAAAAATAAGTTTGTAGAGATCCAAAACTATTTATATATGTTCCTTTTGGCACCCAGATTGGTTTAACTTTTAGGGATTTTATATTTGTGCCTTTTGGAACCCAAATTGGAATGGTTTTCCCATGTTTGGGTCTATACGAACAAATATTTTGATTGTGTCCAATTTTTCTACAAATCGTACACTCGGATTTGACTTTGTTAATTTCACTTCTAACATGTTCAGTTTGATTATATCCAAGTCCTTGTCTATCAATATTGACTGTTTGTTTTCCTATTAGCATACTTAGTGATTTTTCTCCTCTGGAGAATTTTCCTAGAGTCATTGACAGTTGTTGGACTTGTGTTTTGAGTGATTCATTTTCGCTCAATAATTGAGTGCACCTTTTAATAGAATTTTCTCTTTTAGTATTTTCACTCTCTTTCAAAATTAGAATTTCATTTTCAAGCGATTTAATTTTAATTTCTGATTTTTTAATTTCTTCTTCGAATGTTGGACACTTATCACAATTAGGGCTCTTGCTTTGATAGTTTTTAACCAATTGATCAAGTTGTTTATTTAAATCTATCAAAGTATCTCTTTGTGATTCAATTTTAGCGTATTTATCCCTTAGTCGTTCAAAACAGCCATTTACTTCGTGGAAATATATAAGTAATTCTGAGTGAGTGAGTTTTAATACATTGCTTGGCTCATCATCATCATCGCTATCAATTATATCACCTCGAAGGCACAGATCTGCATTTTTGCTTTTATCATCTTCATCATTTGTATTCCACGTGGTTGCAAAACTTTTCCTTTTCGATTTCTTTTCTTGACCGAGTTGATTTTAGGGACAATTGGGCTTGATGTGGCCAGGTTTTTTTGACTTGTGACAAATGATGTAACGTTCGGGATTTTCGACTTCTAAAAATCGACATTAATACGTCCACTGTATCAACTGCAGAGCAATCGAATCCCGGAAAATCGAATTGTTATGGTTAAAAAGAAGAGGTAGAAGAAGACAGAAAGAAAGAAAGAAGAAACAACAGAAACAATATCAGAATCTCACATTCGCAGCGGAACAACATATAATAGATAAATAAATAATCTTTAAATCAAGAACTATATCATTTTATACATTACATCATCATCAGAGTTTACAACAACAATACAACACTGGACAGTTATATAAACTTGTCCTCATACAGAATACACAGCGGAATAAATAATATCATATACAAATGCTACGCCTCGTCATCCAGCTCGCCACTGAGCTCCATAGCATCTCCTGAATCCAGAATGACCTGATAACCTGACTCTAGGCTGCCCGTGTGGAAAATGATGGGCACCCAGAGTTTAGGAAAGGAACAATAAACTCCAGATCAGTCATGGGACTGGTGTGAGAACTTAAAACAGTTTATCTTCTTTAAACAAACACACAAAAGAATTTTCAACATTGAAATCCGCAATGCTTTTGGAAAATGAAACTACCATAAGACCTCCCGCCACACACACAATGCAAACGCAGAATTGGAGGAGATTTCTTCTTATGATAGTCAAACATGCTTACTATGCAAAAGAAAAATCTTTTGATATTATTACTAGTGCATAGTGTACAAAAAATCATTTCGAAAATACAATATTAATCTTAGCCAGCATAGGGACCATTATATTATGCCTGCTATAGCTGCCTCCTGAGGAGACAGGTTATACAACTGCAATCGTAAAGGGCTCGTATTGTTTCTTTGGATTTTCCAACAAATGGTCAGGCTAAGGAACTTCCTACTGCCAATGGGTACGCCTCTGGCGGGACGTCCCGAGAGTCAACCTGCTCTCTGCCAACACAAGGCCGGGTTACCTCTTACACTAGGTAACTACTACACGAATATGCCACCCCCCGGTCCTTTGGGACCTTTATCCGAGGCGCCTCGATCACACAGCAACAATCACACAGTAAATGAGATTGGAGCAACCACATAGGTTAAATACCAGGGCTCCATACCTGATACCACCCTTTTCAATAAGGAAATGACATACCCTAAAGGGAGCAACCCTCATAACCTTGCCGCATATTCCTGTTTCGACCATTTCCGGGTTGTGAGGTCCGAAGAGGTCTCGTGCACAAAGCTACGCTTTTTCACAAAGCCACACTTTGATCAACAAATGATCAATAAATAATCATCACACAACAACACTCAGCATGCCACACTACCAAATTGGGAGTATATCACTGATAACCTTCAACTATATAACCTCTAAGCTCGTACGTCTCATAGAAGGGTGTTAAGCTAAGAGAATAAATTGTCCACCACCAACAGAAATGTATTTGAAAGAAATCAGCTTTATATCTCAAAATGTAATGTCAGACATGTAACCATACAAGTCTATTCCGGGTTCGAACAGAATCGAAGTCACTTCCGAAGAAGCCCTTGCAATCCGGGTATTCCCAATCCCGATCGAACTTCCCATCACAAAGGAAATCTTTATACCGTATCTAACGGTGTAGAAACAATCGATAGGTCATCCTATCATTTTCACAAATACCCGGTCTTCACCACAGGTCTTCAGTACGATCCATATCGTCGTATCACTAATTCGGAATGGGTTATATGACACAAAGGTCCTCTCCCGACTAACCCGAATAGTGGGCACAATATTTAAAACATATGGATATAGGGATTTCAATTAAGTCACAACTTATTACCCAAACCCTTTCCTTTAAATGGTTTAAACAAATTACCATTTTAAATCTTTAAACAAAAAGATTTACTTCACAAAGTTTATCCAGTTTCACAAAGATTCATTCACAGATTTCCAAATCAATTTCCATTTCAATTGGATTAACCCATTAAATCTTCAAATCAAGATTTAACTTATAGCTTTCAAAACTATTCACAATTCAAGTCTTTTATAATACAAAAGATACACCTTTTAAAATCCCCTTTTATTTCAAAACAAGATTTAATTATCATCACACAGGTTAATTCATAGTTTTTCCAAACTATTCACAATTTCATTTCAACTTGAAATATTTCGATACAAATTGGAAATCTTTTTACTTTATGAAAGCTATTATTATCTGAAAACAGATAGTTTTCGTTTTGGGAAATACTGGTTACAATTACACAGGTTAAAACCATCCAAGTATAAAACTTGAATTTAAATTTAAATTTCCAAAACCATATTTTTAAATGGTTAAAAACCCATATAAAACACATTTTACACTTGTAAAATCTTTTAGACCATAGTTCCCAAATCATTGAATTCAATTTTAAAATATTGAATTCAAAATTTAAATCAAATGATTTAAATTCCAATTTTATTAAGTTATTTAAAATAATTTTTATTTTTGAAACTCATTTTCAAAAGCTTTCAATTCCAACTCCAAAAATAGTTTGGATTCAAAAATTCAATCTTTACAAAATTGATAAAAAATCTGTGACTTAACCGATTTCCACGTGAAATCCACATTGGTGTGTGTATTGTGTAGTCCAAGGGTTTAACACAATAGTGCAACAACATTCAACCATCACAGATCAAATATAACAATATAATTGATAAGCGGTATAAACTATAACGCTTATCTTTCATTCACAGATCACAGATATATATATTTATATCACAGATAAACAAATTATAGATCACAACACAAATCATGATATATCACAAAGCATCACATATCAAGGATATGAAACAATTCAACATCCAATAAAATACAAACATCCATAAGTAGGATTAATTTAATTATCTGATTAATTTAAAGTCAGATAAATTTCTATAAATAAATTTTACTAGTTATGGTAAATTAATAATCAATTAATTTCAAATTGATTTTCAAATTTATTTCAAAACACCAAATCAAATTGTCAACGAATTTCCAAATTATTTCCTTTTTAAAATAAATTTCTTTATCTCTTCAAATCTATTTAAAAATCCAAATTTTTAAATAAATTCTTCAACTTATAATAATATTAATCGAAATCCATTTATTAAGCCTTTTTTTCCCAAAATTTGAAATTAAATTCAATATCGTTTAAAAATAATTCTTTATCTTTTTAAAACTCATTTTAATTTATCCAATTCTCAAAAATAAGTTTTAAAATAAACTTTCAACTTGAATTTCAAAAATCCAATTATATTTATTTCTGGTATCCAATGATACCAAAAATATATTCGGCTGATTTATAACCTTCAACAATTTCAGTCACAAAGATAATCACACAGAGATTATAAATAATCAACACACAACATATGAAACAAATTCAAATGTTTGAGGAATCCAGTTGGATCCCTCTAACCTGTTTCCCTGCATCCACAGATGTTAGCACAATACCAATTCCACTTCGAGGTGGAATATCGCGGTATATGGGATTTATAAAATACTATCCGCTATTATGCGGCGCAATAGGGTCTCATCCGCTATATAATGCGGGAAATAAACTCCAAATACATATATAATACCAATTCCACTTCACGGTGGAATATCGCGGTATATGTTTTTAATATAATAACCTCCGCTTAATATGCGGCGTATAGGGTCTATTTCAACACAATAGATAACAACCGTCATTCAATCACACAATCAAGCAATTTTAAATTTAACTATTTAAAATTTAAATCGAAACAATTTCGATTGAGTGAGGAGTTCTCACCTTTGCTTTTTAAAATGTCGAGCGTTCAATTTTTACATTAAATCGAACACGTTCGATTTAACGCAAAATTTTCACTTGGTCGAAATGATTCCACTTCTGCACCATAGCGAGCTGCTCGTCGCTGCGATTCCGGCGCCGCCAGTTTTGCTTGATTCCGACCTCATATGACAAAGATATGGGTTTTTAAAGTTTATACGAATTTTAAAAGATAATAATTTAGAAATTCTTTTTAATTTTAACCTTAAATCAAATCGGGCCATTCATTCCTTTGCCCTAGATCTAGGCCGCGTGATCTCCTTCTTCCTCTATCGTGAAAACCCCAGGCAATACGCGCGTGATCGAACCCATAGCCGCCTCTAACTTCGAATTGCCGCACCACCATCCTTCGAATAGATGATGATCGGAGACCCCCACCACGTGCGCCCACGCGAGCTTCACCCTCGCCGAGAACAATGATCAACTCGATCGCGTGTGTGCATTGGAAAATGTGTGCGAACAAGGGGAGAACGCGAGCAGATTATGGCCTCCACACGACGCCGTTTCAGATCTCCACCGTTGAGGTTGTTCGTCTCGTCGCCCTCTACAACATTGTAGTTGATAACTTTTGATGAAACTGACTGGATTAGAAGAGATCGAGGGAAGAATGATGATGTTTTCTGGCCATTGGTTTTGAAAGTGGCGGCCGGCTAATGAAGCTAGGGTTTGTGATAAAATGTGAATGATGAGGTCCTTTTATACAAAATTCTCAAAACACTATGCATCTCGAAATTTTCCGAACTCCAAACGAAGTATGCCGGCTGGCGTTTCTAAGGTTTTACCCGCGTTCCGGACACAATGGAACGTGTTTCGGGAGCTAATTTAATCATATGTGCAAGTTACGGAAATAAACGATCAATTTAAAATTAAATCGATTAAAACGATTCCTATGCGTTTTGGCTTGCCCCGGACAAACGAAATCTCCGATTGCTACGAAAATTGAAATCTTACAATAATTTAACATTATGGATCCGATGAAACTGGTTTCGTCCAAATCCGAGACTGTTTGAAAAAAGACTATTTTCACTCGTCAATTAAATATTAAAATATTCAATTTCTACAATTTAACTTTTAATTCGATTTTAAAAGTTCTATAACATCATCCTAACTCCAATATGATTTAATATAACTTTATAAATCATTTTTAATTACATTAAACCCAATTTCCAATTAATTCTGGAATTTCAAATATTAAATTATCGATTTAATTAAACAATTAAATCCAGATATTTAAAATTTAAGTTACTCAGCTTATTAAATTTACTTGTTAATATTTAAAATCAATTAAATATACGAATTTCAAATGACAGAAATTCTAGGTCGTTACAATCTTCCCCCCTTAAAAGAATTTCGTCCTCAAAATTGCAAAGTAAGAAAAATGCCCCAAAATCGAATAGTTAAACTCTTTCAAAAACTTTACTAAGTTTTTCAAATCTACTCTTAGTTATACTTTTCAAAACAAACTATATCATTTAACTTTTAACTCCAAATCCAAAATTTAGTTTTCACAAAATTTCTAAAATTTCCCAAAAATTTTCTGACGCCTTAAATTTTCAGAATAATTCGCCATAGCCTCCTTTGCGCGGTTCAATCGTAGTAGGATCACAATAGACATAAATATATATACATCGACCCACACGGTCGAAAAAGCAGAAAAATAGTTCATATTTCCTATTTTTATTGCGTAGGCGTACCTTTTTAGCATTTTTAAGCAAAGCAGTTATTTATTAAGCATTTTAGCGCAACCAAATCCCGCCAAACGATAGCCACGACACCTGTACTTACTCAATTTAAACACGTAAGTGACATATATAGGAAATTCATTTACATTTCATTAATTTTCAATAAAAAACACAAAGTTTCCATAAGCAATGCAATCAAATAATTCCCATAAGCAATTTATATGGTTTCAAAACGAATTCGGATGCTTTCAACAAAGTTTTCAAACCATTCATGGTTTCATTTTCAATTAGTTCACATTCACTAATTTACATTCATATTAGTTCACTTCCAATTCAAATCAATTTCTATTTAATTTTACTTCACTTTCAATTTGGATTCAATTACATAGCTTTCAATTTTTATCAATTCAACTTCATTAACACTTAATGAATTATATACAATCAACCAACAATCATATAACAACCAATGTCATAATCATCATAACCAAATTCATTCAATTTACATTCAATTTGGTTTAACACTTTTTTAATTTCAATTGGTTTAATATTAAGTTGACTTCCATTCGATTCATTCAAATTCCAATTTATTAGCTTTTAATGAATTAATACTTACATCCATTATTCCATATCAATTTATTCACATTAGATTGATTAATATTCAATCCATTTATTAATTCAATTGCTAATTTATTTTACAATTAAAGTTGAATCTCCTTTATATAACTCAAGTTCATATTCTTAATGACTTCATTTCATTAATTCACTTATTAATTTACTTCGATACCAAAATCAACTTCATTCAACATTATTTAAGTTATATTCCATTTCAAATTTCCACTTACATTTGCTTTCACTATACAACTTAAGTTATATTCCTTTTAAATATTATTTGTTTAGCTTAACTTAAATTTCCACTTATAAATCCAATTCAGATTTCCAATTCTAAAGTAAATTCTATTTAACTTTTACCAAAGTCAAATTTCATAAATTACAACTTGGATTTTTAAATTAAATTTGTTTATCACAACAAAACTTAAAATTTTCAATTTACTATGGTAGCAAATCCATCACACAAAAACTCGAAAATGATACTGATGATGCTGCAGTCATCACCCTTATTATTTCCCAGCAACAGTAGTGAATTCAGTGCTTAATATTCTTTTAAAATTTCCCTTTTATTTATAAATCACATCTACAAATCCTTTTCTCATATAATTTCACTATTTAACTTTACTTATACAAGATTATTTCACAATTGTAAATCATGTTAATTATAATTCTATACTTATACAATTGTTGCTCTTATATAATTTATTCTTTCATACTTGTTGTTTTTATTTAGATTATTCAAACAACTTTTATTAACTTATATATATTCACATTTTCAACAACCAACAATTAATTTATATACACCTCAACAATTTCTGAAAAATTATTTCTTTATATACAAAATATAATCGAGGTAAAATTATTTCATTTACCCAATTTAAAATGATACTGTGTCGGTTTATCTCGTTTAAGAGTTTAGAAACCCCTATCGATTACAGTTAGCTAGACTGCACCGACCAGAATCCATAAACACTCAACCGATAAGTCAACACAATACAAAACAATTTCATATTCACTAACAAATACGCGCTCATATCTATTATTACACTCAACTCATTCTAGAGTACTACTGACTCTATCTCTAATGAGTAATTCCCAACAGAACCAAGGTTATCGCTTAACCAAATGCTCCGATACCACATGTAACGTTCGGGATTTTCGACTTCTGAAAATCGACATTAATACTTTCACTGTATCAACTGCAGAGCAATCGAATGCCATAAAACTGAATTGTTATGGTTAAAAAGAAGAGGTAGAAGAAACAACAGAAACAATATCAGAATCTCACATTCGCAGTGGAACAACATATAATAGATAAATAAATAATCTTTAAATCAAGAACTATACCATTTTATACATTACATCATCATCAAATTTTACAACAACAATACAACACTGGACAGTTATATAAACTTTCCCTCATATAGAATATACAGCGGAATAAATAATATCATATACAAATGCTACACCTCATCATCCAGCTCGCCATTAAGCTCCACAGCATCTCCTGAATCCAGAATGACCTGATAACCTGACTCTAGGCTGCCCGTGTGGAAAATGATGGGCACCCAGAGTTTAGGAAAGGAACAATAAACTCCAGGTCAGTCATGGGACTGGTGTGAGAACTTAAAACAGTTTATCTTCTTTAAACAAACACACAAAAGAATTTTCAACATTGAAATCCGCAATGCTTTTGGAAAATGAAACTACCATAAGACCTCCCACCACACACACAATGCAAACGCAGAATTGGAGGAGATTTCTTCTTATGATAGTCAAACATGCTTACTACACAAAAGAAAACACTTTTGATATTATTACTAGTGCATAGTGTACAAAAAATCATTTCGAAAATACAATATTACTGTAACAACCCGAGATTTTATAACAATTAACTATCGTCAATGTGACGCTTAAATTGTTTGTTTAATTCAGCTGAAGTTTTAATCGAGTTGAAAATTCTTTTGTAATTCGTTAAAAGAATTTTGCGGGCTTTATAAATAAAATAACAACATACTTAACCCATACCTTCTCTATACCGGCCCATACCTATACCACGTTTTCTCTGATAAAACGACATCCCCATCCCCTCTCATTCACTCGTGCCCGAGAATAAATCAAAGAAAGAAAAAAAGTGGTGGCGTCTCAAAATTTTAGGGCTTGGCCTCGTTTCTCGTTCTCCTCTCGATTCGATCTGGCGAAAATAGGGCTTCGAGAAAGAAACGGTGGCTCGATCAGATTTTCGTTCGCCTTTGCTTAGAATCTATGCTCGATTTCCACGGCTTCAACTCGCGACCATTCGAATTGGGGAGTCGTGCTATTCATTGGCAAAGGTGAGTGAACTATCACTCACATCTAGTTTATTCCCACTACTGTGCTTGGGTCGTTTGATTTCGTTTTGGTGTTAATGAGTTTTATCTGTTTTGGCTTGAATTCAATTTGACATCGCGATTGATAATTTGGCTGTGGAAATTTTAGGATACCGGTTGTGATTCTCTGGAAAGTTTGGGTTATGTGAATTTTGTTGGTTTCGGCCATCACCTTAGCTTTGACATTGAATGGGTTTTTATGTTGGCTGTGGCATGTCTGGTAATTCCTTTTTGTGGCTTCGGCCTTGACTTGAGATTTTCGTGTGTTGTTGCCGCATCCACCATCTTGTTATTTGGAGTTGGCATTACTTTGTTTCACTGTTGCCCGTAGTGTTCACTAAATTATGGTCTGCACTTGATTCATTCAATCTAGTTTACATTTTACTGGTTTATTGTTTTCATACTTCGTGTCTTTCGGGCTCTGCATAACAATATCGGCCTACGTTGTCCATGTCATTCTGCTTTGTATTGCGCTTCGATTTCAGAGTTGCATACTCTCTAGTGCATTCCAGTATTCATGCTTGAATCATACTTTATGCTTCGAGTCTTTTGTGCTTGAAGTCTGGTTTGAGTTGGTTCAACTGCCCTGTTTTGAACCATGCTTTGATTTACTTTGATTTTATTTTGGGCTACAACACTTCAGTGTACTGGAATTTTTGTTTCACTAATCTGTGTATGTACACGGTTTCACTTTGTAACTATTTTTGCATCTCTATTTGATGTACTGTTGCACTTGCAGTGTATTGATTGTCTGCACTTTGTCATATTTACTCAAGTCTGTTAGTCGAGTTGCATCTGCTTGTAGTTGTTGGGCTTTCATTATAGTCTGGGTCTTATTGTTACTGCATATATCTATGTAGTTAAACACTTGCTGTTTTGTAGATTCATGTATCGTGTCAACTATATTGTAACTTACATCGGTTATATATATATGAGATTTTTGTTAATTTGTGTTCCGCATTTATATTATCTGTGTTATTGTTATATCTAATGTCCTAAACTATTATGAACTATCGTAGTTTGTTTTATACTGATAATTGGATATGTCGATGGGAGTAAATAAATAATAGATGAAAAATAAAAAGTATATACCACTCCTATCGAGATAACCAATATTAGTGTAAGGCCAATTACGGATGGTCGCTCCTATCCAGCCTTATTCTTCGTAATAATAGACAGTATTTCTTTAATACTCTTTGTTATTATGAGCATAGAGGTGGGGCGTCACAGTTGGTATCAGAGCTTGGGGTTTATGGACATAATATAAAACATAACTTGGATGGAACATATGTTACAACTATTGGTCGATGTTTTATTTGTGCTTGAGTCAAAACTAAAGTTTTGAAATTTGGATGAAATTTTTAAATATCTTTATTTAAAAATAAAAGTGGAATTGTGTTTTGTTGTTTTGATGAAATTGTGTTCCGATAATTTGATTGATTTGTGTTCTATTTATCAGAGTGCGCAGCGGAAACAGTGAAACTGTCTTCGCTGAGTACAACGGATAATCTTTTTGATTTAAAAATCGAAATACGAAATTGATATGAATTTCATTCGTTGTTTACATAGCTGTAATTATTTTATTTCTTCGAGAACTTCGAATCCGAATTGAGGATTCGAAGAAATTGCAGATATGTGATTTTTGTTGAAATTTCCGCTGACTTTCTTTTGTACTAATCATCTATTGATTAGATTTTTGCTGTTTTAAATTATCTTCATTGAAGATACCTTCGAATGATTTCTTTGTTCATTCCGTAATACGTGCAAAAATTTGAATTGCACGTTATTGCATTTATTTACATTGAACCGATGCTTGGTTATGAAACGTATTTTGTTGCCGTTGTTTTTATAACGGAAATTTCTACACCAATGCTATATTTTGAAGCACGGTGTTTTGTGGCATTTTGATGAATGAAAATTCTCCGATATTACATTTTGATATAAATGGTTTTGATGTGTTTTTGACGTTTTAAAACTACTGTCGTTTTGGCTTCAGTAACCGTCAAATTTTTAAAAGTGGATTTTCTAGCGGATATTCCGCAATGCTGATTTTGTGATCCGTTTTTACGGTATTTTGAGAAGTACAATTTCCTTATCGAAATTGTTACTAATATTGCTGCTTTAATCACGTGATTGGAAAATCGTTTTGAAATGAAAATTGTTTTATAAAATTTTAGCAGTTTGCGTTTTCAAAAGAATGAGAAAGCGACTTAAACGATTCAGCAAAATCGAGGATTATGACCCCTTTCTTTTACTGTTTCGCTTAACTCCGGAGTTGTTCAGTTGAGAATGCGAATTGTTATTTTTACAAAATAAATAAAAATTGTTTCAGAAATTTTAACAGTTTGCGCTTTCAAAAGAATGAGGAAGCGATTTAAACGTTTCAGCAAAATCGAGGACTATGACCCCTTTCTTTTACTGATTCGCTTAATTCCGGACTTGTCCGTTTGAGAATGTGAAATGTAAATTTACAAAATACACAATTTTGCACTTTCAAGGAAACGATGAAGAGAATCAAACGATTTAGTAAAACACGTGGTATGAGACATGTGCGTTTGCTATTTCAGTTAATTCCGGACTCGTTAATTGAAATATTTGATGATTTCGTGTGCTTTCGAGCCACTATGAGGACCTTCGGGTCATTTGTTGGGCTTTCGGGCCACTCTGCGGACCTTCGGGTCATTTGTTGGGCTTTCGGGCCACTCTGCGGACCTTCGGGTCATTTGTTGGGCTTTCGGGCCACTCTGCGGACCTTCGGGTCAAATACCAGTACTAGACCTTCGGGTCACTCTGCGGACCTTCGGGTCAATCTGATGGGCGCCAAAAATTTTGTTGAGTACTTGGTAGGCTTCGGCCATTTGTTGATGCACGTGCGGCGAATTAAAAACTCGCCATCTGATGGGATCGATCCAAGCTTTTATGTTGATTTTCTAGTCTTCTTAATTGATTTCTAGATATTTGTTGTTTCCAATTATCTGCAGGTAATTGGATATTTGTTGATATGAGTTCTGATTATCGTTTTTGATAATCGGATATTTGTTGTTTCTAATTATCGCTTGTGATAATTAGATATTTGTTGATATGAGTTCTGATTATCGTTTTTGATAATCGGATATTTGTTGTTTCTAATTATCGCTTGTGATAATTAGATATTTGTTGATATGAGTTCTGATTATCGTTTTTGATAATCGGATATTTGTTGTTTCTAATTATCGCTTGTGATAATTAGATATTTGTTGATATGAGTTCTGATTATCGTTTTCGATAATCGGATATTTGTTGCTTTTAATTATCGCTTTTGATAATTAAATAATTGTTGATTTTAGATTTAATTATCGCTTTTGATAATTAAATATTTGTTGATTTTAGATTTAATTATCGCTTTTGATAATTAAATAATTGTTGATTTGAGATTTAATTATCGCTTTTGATAATTAAATATTTGTTGATTTTAGATTTAATTATCGCTTTTGATAATTAAATAATTGTTGATTTGAGATTTAATTATCGCTTTTGATAATTAAATATTTGTTGATTTTAGATTTAATTATCGCTTTTGATAATTAAATATTTGTTGATTTTAGATTTAATTATCGCTTTTGATAATTAAATAATTGTTGATTTGAGATTTAATTATCGCTTTTGATAATTAAATATTTGTTGATTTTAGATTTAATTATCGCTTTTGATAATTAAATAATTGTTGATTTGAGATTTAATTATCGCTTTTGATAATTAAATATTTGTTGATTTTAGATTTAATTATCGCTTTTGATAATTAAATATTTGTTGATTTTAGATTTAATTATCGCTTTTGATAATTAAATAATTATTGATTTGAGATTTAATTATCGCTTTTGATAATTAAATATTTGTTGATTTTAGATATAATTATCGCTTTTGATAATTAAATAATTGTTGATTTGAGATTTAATTATCGCTTTTGATAATTAAATATTTGTTGATTTTAGATTTAATTATCGCTTTTGATAATTAAATAATTGTTGATTTGAGATTTAATTATCGCTTGAGATAATTAAAAATTTGTTGATTTTAGATTTAATTATCGCTTTAGATAATTAAATATCTGTTGATTTGAGAAATTTGATTATCGTTTTTGATAATCGAACATTTGTTGAATTTGAAATTTGGTTATCGTTTTTGATAATCGAATATTTATTGAATTTGAAATTTGATTATCGTTTGTGATAATTGAATATTTGTTGATTTGAGAAATTTGATTATCGTTTTTGATGATTGAATATTTGCGATTTTTGAGATTTGAGCTTCGTCTTTTTCTCTGGCGATTCAGGTGAGTAATTTGATTACTCACATTCAATTCGTGCTCTGTATGGGATTTCTGCTCTGTTTTTCCTTCTCTTTTAGTTGTTGGAACTCGATTGATTCTTGCTTTAGACAGTCGTCTGATTTTGATTCCTTGATCCCCACGATGTTGATTCTTTTGATTTGAATCAGTCGAACCTTTTGATTTCTTATCTAATACCTCCCCGCTGACACTTGCTTTGCTTATACATTCGACATTGCCATGCTCTTTTGGTTGTTACCTTTTATCCATTTATTTCCTATGATTGCGTGGATGCAATTTTTATAAGGAGGGGAGTCTGTAACAACTCGAGATTTTATAACAATTAACTATCGTCAATGTGACGCTTAAATTGTTTGTTTAATTCAGCTGAAGTTTTAATCGAGTTGAAAATTCTTTTGTAATTCGTTAAAAGAATTTTGCGGGCTTTATAAATAAAATAACAACATACTTAACCCATACCTTCTCTATACCGGCCCATACCTATACCACGTTTTCTCTGATAAAACGACATCCCCATCCCCTCTCATTCACTCGTGCCCGAGAATAAATCAAAGAAAGAAAAAAAGTGGTGGCGTCTCAAAATTTTAGGGCTTGGCCTCGTTTCTCGTTCTCCTCTCGATTCGATCTGGCGAAATTAGGGCTTCGAGAAAGAAACGGTGGCTCGATCAGATTTTCGTTCGCCTTTGCTTCGAATCTATGCTCGATTTCCACGGCTTCAACTCGCGACCATTCGAATTGGGGAGTCGTGCTATTCATTGGCAAAGGTGAGTGAACTATCACTCACATCTAGTTTATTCCCACTACTGTGCTTGGGTCGTTTGATTTCGTTTTGGTGTTAATGAGTTTTATCTGTTTTGGCTTGAATTCAATTTGACATCGCGATTGATAATTTGGCTGTGGAAATTTTAGGATACCGGTTGTGATTCTCTGGAAAGTTTGGGTTATGTGAATTTTGTTGGTTTCGGCCATCACCTTAGCTTTGACATTGAATGGGTTTTTATGTTGGCTGTGGCATGTCTGGTAATTCCTTTTTGTGGCTTCGGCCTTGACTTGAGATTTTCGTGTGTTGTTGCCGCATCCACCATCTTGTTATTTGGAGTTGGCATTACTTTGTTTCACTGTTGCCCGTAGTGTTCACTAAATTATGGTCTGCACTTGATTCATTCAATCTAGTTCACATTTTACTGGTTTATTGTTTTCATACTTCGTGTCTTTCGGGCTCTGCATAACAATATCGGCCTACGTTGTCCATGTCATTCTGCTTTGTATTGCGCTTCGATTTCAGAGTTGCATACTCTCTAGTGCATTCCAGTATTCATGCTTGAATCATACTTTATGCTTCGAGTCTTTTGTGCTCGAAGTCTGGTTTGAGTTGGTTCAACTGCCCTGTTTTGAACCATGCTTTGATTTACTTTGATTTTATTTTGGGCTACAACACTTCAGTGTACTGGAATTTTTGTTTCACTAATCTGTGTATGTACACGGTTTCACTTTGTAACTATTTTTGCATCTCTATTTGATGTACTGTTGCACTTGCAGTGTATTGATTGTCTGCACTTTGTCATATTTACTCAAGTCTGTTAGTCGAGTTGCATCTGCTTGTAGTTGTTGGGCTTTCATTATAGTCTGGGTCTTATTGTTACTGCATATATCTATGTAGTTAAACACTTGCTGTTTTGTAGATTCATGTATCGTGTCAACTATATTGTAACTGACATCAGTTATATATATATGAGATTTTTGTTAATTTGTGTTCCGCATTTATATTATCTGTGTTATTGTTATATCTAATGTCCTAAACTATTATGAACTATCGTAGTTTGTTTTATACTGATAATTGGATATGTCGATGGGAGTAAATAAATAATAGATGAAAAATAAAAAGTATATACCACTCCTATCGAGATAACCAATATTAGTGTAAGGCCAATTACGGATGGTCGCTCCTATCCAGCCTTATTCTTCGTAATAATAAACAGTATTTCTTTAATACTCTTTGTTATTATGAGCATAGAGGTGGGGCGTCACAATTAATCTTAGCCGGCATAGGGACCATTATATTATGCCTGCTATAGCTGCCTCCTGAGGAGACAGGTTATACAACTGCAATCGTAAAGGGCTCGTATTGTTTCTTTGGATTTTCCAACAAATGGTCAGGCTAAGGAACTTCCTACTACCAATGGGTACGCCTCTGGCGGGACGTCCCGAGAGTCAACCTGCTCTCTGCCAGCACAAGGCCGGGTTACCTCTTACACTAGGTAACTACTACACGAATATGCCACCCCCCGGTCCTTTGGGACCTTTATTCGAGGCGCCTCGATCACACAGCAACACTCAACATGCCACACTACCAAAATGAGATTGGAGCAACCACATAGGTTAAATACCAGGGCTCCATACCTGATACCACCCTTTTCCATAAGGAAATCACATACCCTAAAGGGAGCGACCCTCATAACCTTGCCGCATATTCCTGTTTCGACCATTTCCGGGTTGTGAGGTCCGAAGAGGTCTCGTCCACAAAGCTACTCTTTTTCACAAAGCCACACTTTGATCAACAAATGATCAATAAATAATCATCACACAACAACACTCAACATGCCACACTACCAAATTGGGAGTATATCACTGATAACCTTCTACTACATAACCTCTAAGCTCGTACGTCTCAGAGAAGGGTGTTAAGCTAAGAGAATAAATTCTCCACCACCAATAGAAATGTATTTGAAAGAAATCAGCTTTATACCTCAAAATGTAATGTCAGACATGTAACCATACAAGTCTGTTCCGGGTTCGAACAGAACCGAAGGCACTTCCGAAGAAGCCCTTGCAATCTGGGTATTCACAATCCCGATCGAACTTCCCATCACAAAGGAAATCTTTATACCGTAGATAACGGTGCAGAAACAATCGATAGGTCATCCTATCATTTTCACAAATATCCGGTCTTCACCACCGGTCTTCAGTACGATCCATATCGTCGTATCACTAATTCGGAATGGGTTATATGACACAAAGGTCCTCTCCCGGCTAACCCAAATAGTGGGCACAATATTTAAAACATATGGATATAGGGATTTCAATCAAGTCACAACTTATTACCCAAACCCTTTCCTTTAAATGGTTTAAATAAATTACCATTTTAAATCTTTAAACAAAAAGATTTACTTTACAAAGTTTACCCAGTTTCACAAAGATCCATTCACAGATTTCCAAATCAATTTCCATTTCAATTGGATTAACCCATTGAATCTTCAAATCAAGATTTAACTTATAGCTTTCAAAACTATTCACAATTCAAGTCTTTTATAATACAAAAGATACACCTTTTAAAATCTCCTTTTATTTCAAAATAAGATTTAATTATCGTCACACAGGTTAATTCATAGTTTTTCCAAACTATTCACAATTTCATTTTAACTTGAAATATTTCGATACAAATTGGAAATCTTTTCACTTTATGAAAGCTATTATTATCTGAAAACGGATAGTTTTTGTTTTGGGAAATACTGGTTACAATTACACAGGTTAAAACCATCCAAGTATAAAACTTGAATTTAAATTTAAATTTCCAAAACCATATATTTAAATGGTTAAAAACCCATATAAAACACATTTTACACTTGTAAAATCTTTTAGACCATAGTTCCCAAATCTTTGAATTCAATTTTAAAATATTGAATTCAAAATTTAAATCAAATGATTTAAATTCCAATTTTATTAAGTTATTTAAAATAACTTTTATTTTTGAAACTCATTTTCAAAAGCTTTCAATTCCAACTCCAAAACTATTTTGGATTCAAAAATTCAATCTTTACAAAATTGATAAAAAATCTACGATTTAACCGATTTCCACGTGAAATCCACATTGGTGTGTGTATTGTGTAGTCCAAGGGTTTAACACAATAGTGCAACAACATTCAAACATCACAGATCAAATATAACAATATAATTGATAGGCGGTATAAACTATAACGCTTATCTTTCATTCACAGATCACAGATATATATATATATATATATCACAGATAAACAAATTATAGATCACAACACAAATCAGGATATATCACAAAGCATCACATATCAGGGATATCAAACAATTCAACATCCAATAAAATCCAAACATCCATAAGTAGGATTAATTTAATTATCTGATTAATTTAAAGTCAGATAAATTTCTATAAATAAATTTTACTAGTTATGGTAAATTAATAATCAATTAATTTCAAATTGATTTTCAAATTGATTTCAAATTGATTTTCAAATTTATTTCAAAACACCAAATCAAATTGTCAACGAATTTCCAAATTATTTCCTTTTTAAAATAAATTTCTTTATCTCTTCAAATCTATTTAAAAATCCAAATTTTTAAATAAATTCTTCAACTTATAATAATATTAATCGAAATCCATTTATTAAGCCTTTTTTTCCCAAAATTTGAAGTTAAATTCAATATGGTTTAAAAATAAATCTTTATCTTTTTAAAACTCATTTTTAATTTATCCAATTCTCAAAAATAAGTTTTAAAATAAACTTTCAACTTGAATTTCAAAAATCCAATTTTATTTATTTCTGGTATCCAACGATACCAAAAATATATTCGGCTGATTTATAGCCTTCAACAATTTCAATCACAAAGATAATCACACAGAGATTATAAATAATCAACACACAACATATGAAAAAAATTCAAATGTTTGAGGAATCCAGTTGGATCCCTCCAACCTGTTTCCCTGCATCCATAGATGTTAGCACAATACCAATTCCACTTCGAGGTGGAATATCGCGGTATATGGGATTTATAAAATACTATCCGCTATTATGCGGCGCAATAGGGTCTCATCCGCTATATAATGCGGGAAATCAACTCCAAATACATATATAATACCAATTCCGTTTCACGGTGGAATATCGCGGTATATGTTTTTAATATAATAACCTCCGCTTAATATGCGGCGTATATGGTCTATTTCAACACAATAGATAACAACCGTCATTCAATCACACAATCAAGCAATTTTAAATTTAACTATTTAAAATTTAAATCAAAACAATTTCGATTGAGTGAGGAGTTCTCACCTTTGCTTTTTAAAATGTCGAGCGTTCAATTTTTACATTAAATCGAACACGTTCGATTTAACACAAAATTTTCACTTGCTCGAAATGATTCCACGTCTACACCACAGCGAGCTGCTCGTCGCTGCGATTCCGGTGCTGCCAGTTTCGCTTGATTCCGACCTCATATGACAAAGATATGGGTTTTTAAAGTTTATACGAATTTTAAAAGATAATAATTTACAAATTCTTTTTAATTTTAACCTTAAATCAAATCGGGCCGTTCATTTCCTTTGCCCTAGATCTGGGCCGTGTGATCTCCTTCTTCCTCTATCGTGAAAACCCCAGGCAATACGCACGTGATCGAACCCATAGCCGCCTCTAACTTCGAATTGCTGCACCACCATCCTTCGACTAGACGATGATCGGAGACCCCCACCACGTGCGCCCATGCGAGCTTCACCCTCGCCGAGAACAATGATCAACTCGGTCATGTGTGTGCATTGGAAAACATGCGCGAACAAGGGGAGAATGCGAGTAGATTATGGCCTCCACACGACGCCGTTTCAGATCTCCACCGTTGAGGTTGTTCGTCTCGTCGCCCTCTACAACATTGTAGTTGATAACTTTTGATGAAACTGACTGGATTAGAAGAGATCGAGGGAAGAATGATGATGTATTCTGGCCATTGGTTTTGAAAGTGGCGGCCGGCTAATGAAGCTAGGGTTTGTGATAAAATGTGAATGATGAGGTCCTTTTATACAAAATTCTCAAAACACTATTCATCTCGAAATTTTCCGAACTCTAAACGAAGCATGCCGGCTGACGTTTCTAAGGTTTTACCCGCGTTCCGGACACAATGGAATGTGTTTTGGGAGCTAATTTGATCATATGTGCTTACAAAAATAAACGATCAATTTAAAATTAAATCGATTAAAACGATTCCTATGCGTTTTGGCTTGCCCCGGACAAACGACAACTCCGATTGCTACGAAAATTGAAATCATACAATAATTTAACATTACGGATCCGATGAAACTGGTTTCATCGAAATCCGAGACTGTTTGAAAAATGACTATTTTCACTCGTCAATTAAATATTAAAATATTCAATTTCTACAATTTAACTTTTAATTTGATTTTAAAAGTTCTATAACATCATCCTAACTCCAATATGATTTAATATAACTTTATAAATCATTTTTAGTTACATTAAACCCAATTTCCAATTATTTCTGGAATTTCAAATATTAAATTATCGATTTAATTAAACAATTAAATCCAGATATTTAAAATTTAAGTTACTTAGCTTATTAAATTTACTTGTTAATATATAAAATCAATTAAATATACGAATTTCAAATGACAGAAATTCTGGGTCGTTACAGATAATCTCCCGCTCTTCTGGGTTGTCTAGTGCTTTGATTATTCTGCTTTTCAAATGTTGATTTAGAGCTGGATTTCCGTATTTGTGATTCTGCTTTCTGAATCCTTTTATTAATAGCGCCGGCTCAGCTGCTCCATCATCATCATCATCATCATCACTACCGCCGTTTACCAATCTTGTTAAACACGTTTCTTCAACTGAGTCGATTTTTGAGGATTTCTTGTCGTTGTTGACTTTTGCACCATATATTGCACCAAAAGTATTCCAGATTTCCTGTGCACTTTCACAATGAGAAATAAAGTTAAAATTATCTTGATTAATATGAGAATATAGTATATGCATAGAAAGAGCATTAATCGAAGTAATTTTCTCGTCTGTTATATCACACCCATTTTCAATAATATCCCAACATTTAACATTAACAGATTTTAAATAAAATTTCATTTTTAATTTCCAATTTAAAAAATCTGTTTCATCAAAAGTAGGAGGAATAATATTGGACCGACCCTCAGCAAAAGCATTAAAAGAAGCCATTTTAAAAATTCAAATAAAAATTGGTTCTTTGAAAAATCAAATCTTTAAAACAAAAATGGCTTTTGTTCCTAGTTATGATACCATTTGTAGGACGATTTCACCCTAGAGGGGGGGGGTGAATAGGGTGATACTATCAATTATAAAAATTTATTGCGGAAGTATAAAATAATTTCAGCACAGATAATAGTCAAATAACAGCAACACAGATAATAGCAGAATAATAAAAGCAGACAATAGAACACACAGATTTACCCAGCTTCGGCAAAACCCTGCCTACATGCTGCCCCCAAGGTTTCTACTAGAAATTAAGTAGTCAGACGCTTACACACGTAAACTTGCGACACCCGCTATCGACTAACCTAACTCTACGCTCAAAACCCTGCCACAACCCAGCCACCGAGTTACGAATTCTCGAACTATACCACCGTAGTTCGTCCCCTAGTCACACGACTAGAAATACAATCGTTTAAAAGATAAATTACAAAACAATTTAAAAAACTAGAAACCCTATTTTAAATATTAAAGCCCAAATAAATAAACACCGGCCCAAGTTAAAAGAAGCCCCCTTGTTCGTTTTGTAATATAGGCCGGTATCCTTTGCTTGAAAGATAACGCCTGCTTCCTTTTTACTCGTTCGTCTTCGTTCGTTCCTCTTTCCATAACTTTAGGGTTTCTGTAAAATTGAAGTCGCTGGTTAGTTGAATTAACTGCTGATGCTTTGAATTCTTTCTTCTATCAGTGATTGCTTGCGGCTTCTTCAATTTGATCTAGTTCGAATTAAAATTGGTATGTTATTTTCCTTTTTGCTTTTCTGGTTGATATGCTTGAACTCGATCGATGATTCGAGTTATTGATATAAAGTTTTCTCTGTTGTTGTTTGAACTCTGATCATTTTTACATGCCGATGATGATTGGATTTTATAGGATTCAAATTCCTATATTTTTTTTCGTATAAATTCATTTGAATTCGTCAATAATTTTGTTCGGCCACTCGATTATGTTTGAATGCTTGAGATGATTTCTGAGTTTTTCAATTTCGTATATTTTGTTTACTTGCTTGTCATGGCTTTGGTTTCGACTTCCTTTGCCACCACGGTGTTGAATTCTTTAACGATGTTGATTTCGTTCTTTGTTCCATTTGACTCGGCCACTTTGAATTGAAACTGTCATTCCATGATTTTTGAACTCATCTGCATTTTTGGCTTGTTCGAATTATTGCTTGCTGCTAGTTACCGAGTTGCTCTGTTACTTGCTGACCGTTTCAATTCTTTGTTCATTGTTAAAAAACTACTACTTGACTTTGTTATAACTGTTAAATGCTTTGTAGTATTTTCTGGTTTGAACCGAGTCGTTGCTTCGAGTTACTGCAGTTTTCACTCTTGTTCATGCAGCTTTCTGCACTTGGTTTCACTGTATATATATATATGTTGTATATGTTGGTGCACTTGTTATCTTCACTTGCATATTTGTTCATCATGTAGACTGAAATGTTAGACTTGACTGTTTGTGGTGCTTCATTGGTATATATGTGCATGCTTGAAGTCACTGGATAGTTGCTGTGCACTTTGGTTTCATGATGTATGTTTGCAGCCTTGCTCATCTACTTGATATCTACATGCTGTCTGGATTAGCTTGTCTTTGGTTGTGAATTGAGTTGATGTTGCACTGTTCTTTGTAGCATATCTGGATGTTTTGTTGACTTCAAGTTGCACTGTCCACATGAGTTCATATGCATTGGATTGAATCACTTGAGTCATTTTGTATATTTGTGTTCATTTGAGTGGTCTGGTTTGACCATGCTCCATTGCTGTTGAACTTCATGTTGAGGCCTGGTGAACCGTTTTGATACAAGTCTGTACTTTGTTTCATTTGAATTGATTTGGTCGAGTCTGGAGCTTTTTGTTGGACTGGGTTTACTTGTTATCTTGTAATCTGGTTCATCCCAGAACAGTTTTGACCAAATTGCATGCGCATATACATATCCCATTTTATTTCCTATTTTGTCTTGTTCATTTGAAAGCATTTGACTTTGATTGCTTGTTTCTCTGACCAGTATGGGTTCAAGTGTACATTCGAATTTTGGTCGAGGTTGTGTTGTATGTATCTTGACCCATAGTTTTGTATTACACCTGAGTTGAATCCAGCTTAAAGCTCGGGTTTGACCTTGTGCTCGTGTTATGACTTTATTTGTACTGTACTTGAGTTGAACCCGGCTTTTAATTGGGTTTGACCTTGTGCTCACCTGTCCCTGTAATTTTATCAAGTGTATATTGGTGTGCACGGCCTTGTGGCATGTATAGTGATACACTGTGCATGTCACAAGCTGTTCGTTTATGATGAATTCAAAATTAAATGATGACGAACAACCCAAATACCTGAGGCAAATATTATTTTCAAAATACACATTTTATTTTATACTACAAAAATATTTCCTTTTCAATTTTACTGCATCAGTGTGTATTTTTGCAAATAGCTTAGATGCTGGATTCAATCTAGAATGGAGTTGAAGATAAATACGAGTGAATGAGTGCTATGTAGTGAGGTGCTAATGTAAATGATAAATTGTGATGTAATCGAATTTGTATTATAATTGAAATTTGCATATATATAGTGAGAGCTCAAATTTGTACTATTCAAAGTTGTAATAAAATATCTGTTTGAATTTAACTTCTGTGTTATTTATTTTATTCAGCAAATATTTGTTTAATTATGTGAAAAATAAAATAGTACATTATCAAATACATTTAAATGAATATATATATGTTTGTTATCATCAAACAAAAATCATATACTTGCATATTCAACAGTATAGGGAAGTAATATCAATATATAGCATGTACTAATAAAATATCTATAAGCAAATGTGGTAAACGTAACAAGAGAGACCATTAATAAATAATATCTATCCAATTAATTCATGACCATATCAATTTACATTTTACAATGTCAATATTTAATTTATTAAAGCTTTTACGATGAACATATATCATCTGTACGCAAAACCATACCTGATCGCTCGCTCGATCACACAATTTTACTTCGAACTAGTATCGTTCACATGACCACTCTAGTGCGGACTCAGATCCGGTTTCTTGATTAGAAACTGCCAATCACCTTTTATAGTCATATACTATGATAGAGAATATCAAAATCAATCAAAAATCCATATCTAATGTTTTTCGTCAAGAATCGAGTGAAAAATCCTAACTCAGATCGGTGTAGATCACCTCGAAATAGTATATTCGAACTTGGATCAAGTAGTTATGCGAATAAAATAATATACGTACAACTTACATATTTATTTTAGTTGGTCCCTCATTATTCAGATTCTTTTATTTACATTTATTTATTCAGAATCATTATTCACATTCCTTTATTCGCATTCACTTATTACAGTATATTCTTTCATTACTGATATCACTTAAGAATCATTCAATCAAATTTTATATTTAGCAACATTTTACTTCATTCTAAATTCATTTATGAATCATTTCATAAAATTTTTACTTAAGTTTATGAATATTTTATACACCACTTCTTATGTTTATTATCACTTCACAACTTAAGTCCACATCCATCTTATTAATACATTACAAATCAAATTCAGTTTCATTTGACTCAATTCACTATTCAATTTCAATATTTCATTCTATCAAACAACATTGTAAACCATATTCAATTCACAAATTTATTTAATTAGTTCATTCATTAATCCATTTAAATTTTGCTTTTCTTAACAGTTGATATTCAACAAATCTAAAATTTTGCTTTAACTTACTAATCCTCAAAATTTATAAGTTATAAAAATTATTCTCCTATATTTCCATAAAACACCTAAATGAAAATTTTCAGAGTTCAAACATCTTATTCTTATTTCGAATTATAAAAAACTCTAATGGTAGCAATCCATCACTTAAAAACTCGAAAATGAACACCGATGATGCTGTAGTCATCATCGAAATTATTTTCCAACGAATGAAGTGGGTTCAATGCTTTTTACCTATTTTAAATCTCTATTTTAAAAATATTTCTAACCAAAATATTTTTAATAATGCTATTATTATCTTTCCAAACCTTTTGACAAACAATTTTCAAAACCAATGGAAGTTAAATTCTCAAATTTCTTGTTTTAAATCCATTATATTAACAAATCATATTTATAAATATACTTATACAATTTCATTTCATTTCTGTTTATAAATCACGTTTATAAATCATATGTATAAAATATCACTTCTTCTGTAATTCATTTCACAATTGTTGATTATTTTAATCATAATCAATAATCTGTAATTCATACTTATAAATTCACTTCCTTATGTAACTCAATTTACCATGTTCATCTTTGTTTAGATTATAATGATTACAACTTTTTATTAGAATAACAAACAACAAATGATAATATTCAAATATTATCATTCAATAACATCTAAACATGTGTGTGTATATATAACTATAATAACTTCTGAAAAAGATCCTTTATATATGAAAAATAATTCAAGTAAAATTATTTCATTTACCCATTTTCAAACAATGCCATGTCGGTTTGCCTTGTTTAAGTGTTAGAAACTACTATCAATATCATGGCATCTCACATGTCGAACAGAGTTCATAAGCCACTTAACAGATAAATTAACATAATATAAAACATTTTAATATCACAAACAAATACACGCTCATATATACACACTCAAACTCATCCTAGGGTCTCTCTTACCCTATCTCAAATGAGTAAATTTCCACCAAAGCCTAGGTGCTCGCTCAACCTAAGCTCTGATACCAAGTGTAAGAACCTACTTTTCCCTACAGTTCAAGCTGAAAATAAACCACATATGTCTAACCCAAATTGTACGGAAATACGAATAGTTATGGGAAGAAGAAGAAAGAAGAAGAGAAGAGAAGAAGAAGAGAAGAGAAGAAGAAGAGAAAGAAACTAAAAAAACAACATAGAATCTCACAATCGTAGCGGAACAACATATAATATAAAATCAAAGTGCTTTCCATAAGAGAATCTGTAATATACAAACGTCCATCAGAGTATAACAACAAATCATAATCATCAGCCTAAAAGTTATAACAACATATCCTCACAAATGCTGATGATTTCAACAACAAAGCAGCGGAAAATAAAGATATACATGAATACGACTTAAAGACTTCCAACTCGTTTCCTGAGCTCCAATGAATCCAAAAGAAATCTGTAAATATGCTCGGTTTGACTCGAGCATTATAATAAAATAACATTCGAGTTAGTTTGGAAACCACCATGAGAAAAACACACCCAACTGGATTTTAAAGTTATAAAAAAGCTTTGAAAACAAAGATACCTCATAAGACCACGCCACACATAAAGATGGACGGGTTTTTACCTTACAATAACCAAAATATTTTCTATATGAAATTCTCTCATATTATAATTGTGTCTAGACACTATTACTTATTAATAATAGCCGAAATTGTTGCATTATCAAATTCTAGCATAATAGGTATACAATCTAGTCTAAAGGCGCTTATTGGAGAATGGATCCCAACTATGAAAGGATAAGGTTCTACCCACTGAACCCGTACACTCTCGATAAAATGTATGGGAGGCTATATCACGTTGCACCTCAACTACTCAAGACTGGCCCTACCCCTTACCGGATAGCGCCGAATATGATCACCGCATGGTTGATAAACAACCATCATGGGCCTCTAATGTGCACGTAAATGTGCATATTTTTACCACCATATTTAATCTATTTAAATTAAATAAATGATCATATCGGGTATTTTAACTTGTTTAAACCAAAATTCAAATTATTTTCAAATTGTCACATATTCATCTTCATATAGGGGTAAAATGGTCATTTTTATGTATTTATTAAATTGTGAAAATTTACTTGGAATTTTCTATGTTGTTTTGTAGGAAATTTGGTAAATTTTACAAGTGGCTTCATGATAATATATGCATGCACAAGAGTGAAGAGAACAAATGAAGATGGAAATAATTCAAAGTGATGATCATGGAGGACCCCACCCACTTACCTTCATTTTCAACTAGGAGCTAAGCACATGATAAAAGGACATTAAAGCTTCATGTACATTTAAGTGGGGGATTAGTGGATGTTAATGATTACTTGGCCACCACACTACCTCAAGGGCAATTTGGGCATTCCCCGAAAATATGAATTAGGGTTTAACACATGTATAAGTACCTCTTATGTTTCATGTAACCCTCTTCTCCCTTAGTCTCTCTCTAGTTTATTTCAGGCTCACAAATAAACAAGCTCTTCTCTTTCTCTTTTCATGGCTACTTAGCCATTTTTATTTCATGTACTTTTCCATTTTTTTATGAAATATAATTATTGTTTCCTTTTAATTACATGTTCATTTCCTTTCATGCTAGTAGTGTAGATTTTATTTTATGCAATTAGAATAGTTTTCTTTCATTTAGCATTCATTTTGCTTTCTTTTTGCTTTCATTTTGCAAGCTACATTTGTTAATCAAATGATAAATATGAGAGGCTAAATGCCTTCAATTTAGGGGTAATGAAGCTCTCTAATTATGTAGCTTCAACTATTTGTTAAATCATGCTCTCATTTTGTGCTTAATGATGATGATTGAAGTGGTTTAATTGTTGTTTTTGCCTTGAATTTGATAGCCTATATTGTTGACATCAAATATGCTATGCTTAAACAATCACTAACACTAATTGCTTCTTCATCAAAATATGATAATGGCAAAAGAAAGTGATTTGAAATTAAAATTTGATGGTCTATATTTCTAATCTATAGTTAATAGGCCATACTTAAAATAGATTTCATTTTCATTGTCAAATTTCATGAAAGTTAGTAAGTGGTTTAAGGGATGTTGTAACGCCCCACCTCTATGCTCACAATAACAAAGAGTATTAAAAGAAATACCGTCTGTTATTACGAAGAATAAGGCTGGATAGGAGCGGCCATCCATAGTCGGGCCATACACTAGTATTGGTTACCTCGATAGGAGTGGTATATATTTTTATTTTTCATCTCTTATTCATTTACTCCCGTCGACATACCCAATTCCAATATAAAATGAACTATGATGGTTCATAATAGTTTAGGACAATATATATAATAATAACACAGATAAGCTAAATGCGGAACACAAATAATAAAAGTCTCATATATATATAACTGATGTCAGTTACAATACATTTGACACAATACATATGATACAACTACAACTGTCGACTCTGGAAGTTCTATATACAAGTACGTTATCGAATAATATACATGAATACATATCAACCTAGATCAGATACACTGACTACTACAAAATGACGACGACTACTCCAAAAGATATGAAGAGAATTCATAGCTCTAGCAACAACCCAAAGCAAGATATCTACAACCTGTAATAGCTCGGTTTGACCCGAGTATTAAATTCAAAAGAAAATAATACATGGGTCAGTCTAATTCAAACTCAGTTATTAATGCACAGAAGCAATAATAATTAAATAGCAAATAGACGACTGTCACAATAAATCTCGTCTATCCAATCCTTCAATAAGGAAATCGGATAACGGTAGATATAACACGAAACAGTGTTAAACAACAAATCAGCAAATTCAAATCATCAATAAGGATAAATAGAAAGATTATCAATGAAGATAATTTAGAAAACAACTGAATTGCCTATACGGCAATTAATGACAAAATCTAATTATTAAATAAATAATTAGAAACTCATAATCTAATTATCAAATAGATAATTAGACAACAACAAAATAATCTAGTCAAACCAAATCAAAATACGCTTTCAAAATATTGAATTGAACACACAAAATAATTCAAGCAATTGAAATATCAATCACAACATCACTTCTGTGTGGCTACGGTACACGCACGCGTGCACTGCCTCGCCACAACAGTGATGAAATACACAAAAGCTCAGTAAATCAAAAACATCAAATGACACCAACTCAAATCGGAATGAACCAGATGGAACTACAACATACAGCATCCACCTAGTAACCATCAAATGAACGAAGTGCACAATGAAAATTCATAAACGAGCACAAGGTCAAACCCGAGTTGTGAAACTGGTTTCAACACAGGTACAATTTCAAAAATCAACATGAAATGATCAAGCACAAATCATTCTCAAGCTACAACATGTGCTCAGATATAGGCAGTGCACATGTATACCAGACCAGAAGTAAAAAATGGCCAAGCAAGTGCAGTCACATCTATACATATTCAAGTGCACAATCAAGTACAACATTAAGACCAAATGCCAACAAGATGGATACAATGAAGCATACATGCAATACTGATTAGACCAGAGAACTGCACCAGTAAACAAAAGTGAAACAGAGGTAGTAAACAAGAATCAGGAACAAAGGTAGTTCACAAGTTTCAAGAAACCAATACATAGCAGTGCACAAATGAAGATATGTAGATGCAACTCACAAGCTCCAGGCTCAATGGCACTGCCTCAACAACTACAACTTATGTGACGACCCGGCTTTCTCTCCACAGAAAGTCGTATCATCATAAAGAAAGAAAGGGATAGAAGAAGAAAGAAGAGAAAGAAAGAACAACAACACATCAGAAATCTCACAGCGGAACGAGAAATATATTATATCACATAAGATATTACATAGTATCATATACATCAGAGTACATAACTTATACATCACGATATAGACAGTTATAAACTTCTGTCTATTATACAACACAACTATATCAATACAATACATCATACACAGCGGAACTCTATATATCTACACGCTAAAGCCTCCTGCTCCACAGCTCCTCCAGTATTCGTCAAGACTAACCTGAATCCCTCGACTACTCAATACAATATTGAGTACCCAAGAGTTTAATAAAACAGAAAATAAACACTTGGGTCAGACATGGGTCTGGTGTGAGTAAACGGGTTAAAGTTGTTTAACTTCAAAACCCTTTTGAAAAACAAAAGGTATCACGTAAGACTTCCCGCACATAAACACGGAAAAGTTTTTACCTTACGCTAACCAAAACATTGATAGGAAATTCAGTTTTATTATAATAGGGTCTAGGGTTTTCAAATAAATATGAAATAGCCGAAATTGTTACATTCATTAAATTCCAGCATACATAGGTATACAATCAAGTCCGTAGGGTCTCGTAGGAAGAATGGATTTCCATCAATGGCAGGGCTACTGGGGTACCGCCCGTCACAGTACGTGGCCTAGATCACCGTACCGAGGAGTACGCCCGCTCCCCTGCAACACAAAGCCGGAACCATCCCTTACTGGATAGTCCCGAACAAGACAACCCCAGTAGTTGTCGCGAATCAACTACCCACTAAGCCGAAATAAAAGAAGGGACCTCTAGACAGGGATATATCTTGCTCTCAGTGGGCGCTACCCACGAAGCCTTGCTGCACCTCCCCTGTTTTAGCCATTCCCGGTTGATGAGGCTTGAGGTTACGATTACCTTTAAAAGAACACATCTATCTTAGAATGCTCATCGCCCTCCTGACGATGTTCTGAAAGCATTCAATCCATACAAGTTCGTTCCGGGTTCGAACGAAACCGAAGACACTATCTCGTTACACTCGTTTTGGAATCACCCTCAGAGTTAACGACCATAGCCCTTGCACTCTGAATCTTCATCTCGAACCTATAAGTACCATCTCCGTCCAACTCATTACGGAATCACCCACAGAGTTATATTGACAAAGAATAGTTCTTACACCTCGAGTCTTCACTTGCTCCTCTTGGATTAACGACCTAACGTTTAATTTGGATCGATGTGGTATTCGGGTCTCCAGACCTGGAATACCGGTATACGGAAACCCGATCCCGGTCTCATCGAAATCCAAAACGTATCTTTTAAGGCCAAGTTGTTTAAGGTTAAAACAATTCAATTCTTATCTATATACAAATAGATAATTCACAATATCTCAAAAGATAATCAACATTATTATCACAAACAGATAATCCATCTCATTATCACTATGCAACCAATACATCCATATTACAATACTAATCTCATATCTGAGATTCAAACCATTCAAGGTAATTAATATCATCCATTTATAAGCAATGATCTATAATAACATCATTTATAATTAATTTAAAATGAATTAAATTAATTACTTCCATCTCTAATTAATTTAAAGTGAATTAAATTAATTACTTATCTTTAATTAATTTAAAATGAATTAAATTAATTACTTCATCATTTTAAACCTTGCTTACTTAACCATCAACTTATTACAAATCAATTAGTTCATTATTCTCACATTAATTATCTTAATTAATCACCCTTGATTAATACCCCTTAATTACATTCAAGTAATTATCCTTAATTAATTTTATAAATTAATTATTCTTAATCAAATACAGTGATTAACCTTTAATTACTTTATAAATAAATTAACTATAATTAATTACATAAATCTTTAAATTAATTACATTAATTAATTACTCTATAATCACTTATTATTGATTAATTAATCTTAATTAATTAAACCTTAATTACATCATTAATTATATTAATTAATGATCCTTAATTATTACTTAATTATAAATTATATTTAAATTAATTATATTAAGTAATTAACCTTTAATCAAACCATATTTATTAATCACTATTGATTAACCACATTCAGTAATTAACTATCTTTAATTACTTTATTAAATAAGTTAATTACTCATTAGTTAATTTTAATTAATCCCTTGATTAATTCCAAAAAGTAATTAATCCAAATTACTTCCATAAATATACTTAACCATTTCTAAAATTGATTATCCTTAATTAATCTAATTAATTATAAAAATTAATCACATTAATTATTTATTTAAGTGCTTAACTATAACTTAAACAATCTTAATTACTAGATAATTTTTTTTTTTATCATTAATTAAAATTTAACCTTATTTAATTAATGATTCTTAAATTATAAGTTAATTATTCTAAGAATAATTAATCTTAAACCTTAAGTTTAACTCCTTAATTACTTTAAGTAATTATCCATTTCATTAATTTATAAAATAAGTTAATTATCCATTTAATTATCCTAATACTTAAATGAATAACAAAATATTAAATTCTAATTTAATTTTAAGATAAAACTTTTCTTACCTACAGTTAAATTATCATTAACAAGTTTATTTAAAATATTCATTTACAAATCTAATTTTAAATTTCATTTAAATTCAAGTTTTTAAAATGAACTCAATTTATCTTTAACAAAATTTAAATCAATTTAAAACCTATTAAGTTTTCATGCTAAAGAATACCTTTCTTATAAAAGAATTTTATAAGAGTTTAAAACCTAGTTCTTTTTAAATTTAAACATTTAAACCATAACCTAACATTTAAATTCATTAAAACATTTAAACTTTAAAAACTTTATTTAAATCTTTTCTTTACATTTTCAATCTTCATTTAAATTCAATTTCTTTTAAATACACTAATTTCCTTAACACCTTTTAAGTTATTTAAAAAAATTTGAATTTAAACTTAATTTATTTTCAAACTAAGATTCAAATTAAACTTGAATCTATTTTAAAATTTAGATTTAAACTTAGATTTAAATCTTCTTTACAAATTTAAAAACCCAGTTTCAAATTTTCAAAACAGAGCAGATTTCCCTTAACCCAGAAATTACCCCGAGCCTTGCCTAATTTACTCCGAGTAAATTCCTACCTTGCTTCGAGTCAAGACTCAAATTACTCGAGATAACTCGAGTGTACTAATTCCTAAACAAACATCACCAGACATCAATCCATGCACACCGTACATATGCACCGGAGCTCCGATCATCTCCTGACATCGCCACTACCCTACGTAAGTCGGCGATCCTCCTCAGATCAGACAACGTCCATCGGAATCTCTCAATCACCTTGAAATCAAAATCGAGCATTATTGCTCAAATCTGGAAGCATAGCAGCACCTGGAAACTCCTCGTACTCCTCCCTCCGATCACCGGAGTGTCAGAAACTCCAGCCATGCCTTCGACCACCTTCAAGTTTCCATTTCCCAAAATTCCAGTGAACTCGATCCATTCTCGTTGCCGTGGGAAACAAATTTCCCTTTTACCATAAAACTAGGGCTACGATCTTCCCTGATCAACCACCACCTCCATAATGCTTTGATCATCCAACAACCATTTTTTCCTGACATTCCCGATCATCCTTCCACCTCCAGAGAAAACAGCATACACCCGAACACTTAGATCATCAGAACCCATCAAAAATGTATAATCTCTTCAAACTCAAACTGCTACCTCATTTTAATTCTAAAAATCGTGATTTAAGTTTTAAAAATCAAGATTTTGTATAAGTTTTCAATTCATAATCCTGAACCAATGAATTACAGAGATTAAATTTTTGTCAAAACTGATGTTTGCATATTCTTTTCAGTTTCCAGAGCCAATTCAAATTATTTAACTTAATTTAAAATTTTAAACCTTACCTTATGACTAAACAAACAAATTTGTTTTAAAGCCTATACTCTAATAGCTAATAGATCAAGAGGATATGAATTTAATAGAACTTGAGCCTGGAAATTTAAACAGAGTCTAGATATATATATGTGTGTGTTCACAATCAACAACATGTATATCACAGACATTTCATATACATAATATACATGCATTAACATCCATATAATTCATGCAACACAATCCATTACAATCATTCATCACATTCATCATAACAACAGATATTACAGAAAACTGTTTTTAAGATAAATTGTTTACTCACCTTATTTTGAAATGAAGATCAGAGTCTCCACTATGAAAAATCTTTTGAATCTTTTAAAACTTGAGTCTTTGTTTGATTTTAAAAACTTGCATGCTGTTGTTTTAGGCTTGTATGCAGGTCCAAGATCCTATATTGCTGAAGACAAACTCCAGATTTTGTTTGAGACAGAAATTGCAGGCTTGAAGAAGGTTACAGGCTTCCATCAGATTTTTGAAACAGAATTACAGGTACTTGTTTGATTTTGAGGAATTCGACTACTATTTGTTTTGAATTTGCTGAAATTAATCTTTACAGAGATGTTGATTTTTGCTTGCATTTGAGAAAATCACTTTAACTAGAGGTTGTATTTGAAGTTGAAACTTGCTACAGGCTTTGATTACAGCTTTGCTTTTGAACTAAAGTGCTGAAATCATTTTGGTTATAGATGTTTGAATACAAGTTTTGAAACCTCTGCAGATCTTTGAACAGATGTTTGCAGATTTGTTTTGAGAGAAGATTTTACAGGTTTTAATTTCTTAGTTTTTGAATTTGAGACTAGGAAAGAAATGAAGAGGAGGAAGAATAGATTTGAACTGAAAAATGAGAAAACAGATTTTCTTCTAAATGAAATATTATTTTTAGTATAAATTGTTAAACAAAAGATTGCCACTTGTTAAGATAATTTACACTTGTCACATTAAAGTGGTTTATTACTTAACACATGTTAATTTAGCTCTAAAATGTTTACACTTGTCCTATAAGTAATTTGTATTTAAAATTAAGTGTTACTAAAAAGATTTTAATTAAATTAATTAGTTTTTTTATACTTAGATATATATATAGATAACTTTAAAGAGTAAAACCAATTATATTTATAGATAAAAACAATACATATATTTATTATTTGAAAATAACTCACTTGACAAATTTTATATAATTTATACAAAAGATTATAAATTACTTATTATTTAAATGGATTAATGTTTCATATTTTAATTTTAAACCTTCATAGCAAATTTACAAATCATATAAAAATAATAATGTTAAACAAATCATTTTGCTAATCTTATTTAAAATCTAAATTAAAGATATTTAAACTAGTAATATTTACCTTAAGTATTTTAAAACCATATATTTACTTATAAAATATTTTTGAAAAGTTTTAACTTTAAATAAATCATAATTTCCCAGTTTACCAAAGATATTAGAATTTTAAAAACATTATTTATTTATTTAAAAAAAAATTCAAACCAAAGATTTCTAATCACAATATATATACAAATATATATATATATTCATTATAAATAGAAAACATTTTATTTAGCTTTTAAAAGATAATTTCACTAATTTAAATATTTATTAAAGAAGATTATTAAATTAATTCAAATTAAATTACAAAATTATCAAATCAATTTAATTTTTAATACAGATTATTAAATTGATATTGCCTAAAATTCAGGGATATCACATTCTTTCCCCCTTAAAATAATTTCGTCCCCGAAATTAAAAGCAAAGGTAATTTAATAATCTTATTAAAGATTTATTTTAAATTACAAGCATATATTATCATCCATATGCTAACAACCATAGCAAACAAACATCCAAACAAACAAATTCTAACTATTCAGACAAAATTCTAGATAGAATTCCTCGAGTTTCCTCAAGTGTATATATATATATACCGGGATACTCGTTCTACAAACAATCTAAACTACTAAGCTACAGAGCTTCTACTCATCTAGATCTACAGAACCAAACAAGATATCAGACTATAGACAAGTCTGACTCAACAACCACATCTTCCTGAACTGCTGGTTCAAAAACCAGAGATAGATCATAACTTATCCAAATCAGAACACACAAGAGATCCAAAATATCACAGAGCTGACTTCCCAGTCTTACCAAATCTTATAGCTCCTTCGATCGGAGAAAACTTATCCAAAATCAATCTCCGTCTTTGAAATCCAAATTCCCTTATCTCTTATCAAAAAATTTCTTCGGATGATCCTGGGCTGTCTACATCTTTACTGATCAGCTCACCCTTCGCTGATGCCTCTAGAAACAACTAGATCAAAAACAACCCATCACAATGATCTTCTCAAGATCAAAGACAAACTCTACTCCTCAAACAATAGAAGACTAAACTTACTCCTTCAATCCAGAAAAATAAACAGATGCACTTCCAAACTGCTTCCGCCGCACAACTCTGATCTGGAGCAGAAGAGGATGCTGATGAAGAACATGAGCACAAACTGGATAACACATTCCAGAAAATGATTCCACAAATCCATAAAGAAAACTCAGATACTTCATCAAAACTTGAGTTGCTTCACCGAACTCTATCTCAAGGAACCATCCTTCAACTAGCTGAACTACTGGTATCACTCCTTGTATTCAAGTCGATAAGAAAACTCAATCTCCAATGCCGACAAATCTCTGACTTCCCTGAAGACATCCAGAAAAACTCTGATAATCTAAGAGAACACTTAGCAATCGCAAGTCACTTTTGCGATCAATCCAGCCTAATTCCAAAGAAAACTGTCCTCTCTTTACCAATTAGAACAGCTTATACTTAACTATCCAATCCATCGAAGAAATGGATCCACTCAGCTGCTTCTGAACTTCACTTTCAGAAAAACTACTCAGCCAGAAAAACTTCCTGCCAACACACAGAATACTCTGAGCTGCACTGCTGCCACGGATGCTCCTATCCAAAGCTCTTCGAGAAACTCGGACTCCAAACCAAAGCAGAAACACACCATGCTGAACTCAGCCACAACACCGAAGCATACACACTTCCTTAAACTCGTTCCAGAGAAAACATCTTTGGAAACATCCATAATCACTGCGTCTCATCACGCAGCTACTATTACTTGAGGTATCAAGATACCATCACTCGCTTCTGCCTCATCGGCAGATCCAACTCTACTCATTCATATTTTAAAGATAAACTCCGAACCTTAACAGGTTTCCTTCGAATATCGATGAAATCCTTCACCATAGCAAAGCTTACTCGAGACAGTATTTGGGTCTACAGTCTCGATAAATATACTTCCAACCTCAACACTCGGACTCCAACCTAATTGTAGTTGTGTTACACACAACACAACCTCATCTACCTCTATAACTTAATTAGGAAAACCCGAACAGGTAACCCAACAATATAGGTAGAAATATAAATATATATATAGTTATATAAAAATTACAAATACGCTCTCTCAAGATAGACACCGCTCCAGAGCCTAGGTATTCACTCAACCTACTGCTCTGATACCAACTGTGACGACCCGGCTTTCTCTCCACAGAAAGTCGTATCATCATAAAGAAAGAAAGGGATAGAAGAAGAAAGAAGAGAAAGAAAGAACAACAACACATCAGAAATCTCACAGCGGAACGAGAAATATATTATATCACATAAGATATTACATAGTATCATATACATCAGAGTACATAACTTATACATCACGATATAGACAGTTATAAACTTCTGTCTATTATACAACACAACTATATCAATACAATACATCATACACAGCGGAACTCTATATATCTACACGCTAAAGCCTCCTGCTCCACAGCTCCTCCAGTATTCGTCAAGACTAACCTGAATCCCTCGACTACTCAATACAATATTGAGTACCCAAGAGTTTAATAAAACAGAAAATAAACACTTGGGTCAGACATGGGTCTGGTGTGAGTAAACGGGTTAAAGTTGTTTAACTTCAAAACCCTTTTGAAAAACAAAAGGTATCACGTAAGACTCCCCGCACATAAACACGGAAAAGTTTTTACCTTACGCTAACCAAAACATTGATAGGAAATTCAGTTTTATTATAATAGGGTCTAGGGTTTTCAAATAAATATGAAATAGCCGAAATTGTTACATTCATTAAATTCCAGCATACATAGGTATACAATCAAGTCCGTAGGGTCTCGTAGGAAGAATGGATTTCCATCAATGGCAGGGCTACTGGGGTACCGCCCGTCACAGTACGTGGCCTAGATCACCGTACCGAGGAGTACGCCCGCTCCCCTGCAACACAAAGCCGGAACCATCCCTTACTGGATAGTCCCGAACAAGACAACCCCAGTAGTTGTCGCGAATCAACTACCCACTAAGCCGAAATAAAAGAAGGGACCTCTAGACAGGGATATATCTTGCTCTCAGTGGGCGCTACCCACGAAGCCTTGCTGCACCTCCCCTGTTTTAGCCATTCCCGGTTGATGAGGCTTGAGGTTACGATTACCTTTAAAAGAACACATCTATCTTAGAATGCTCATCGCCCTCCTGACGATGTTCTGAAAGCATTCAATCCATACAAGTTCGTTCCGGGTTCGAACGAAACCGAAGACACTATCTCGTTACACTCGTTTTGGAATCACCCTCAGAGTTAACGACCATAGCCCTTGCACTCTGAATCTTCATCTCGAACCTATAAGTACCATCTCCGTCCAACTCATTACGGAATCACCCACAGAGTTATATTGACAAAGAATAGTTCTTACACCTCGAGTCTTCACTTGCTCCTCTTGGATTAACGACCTAACGTTTAATTTGGATCGATGTGGTATTCGGGTCTCCAGACCTGGAATACCGGTATACGGAAACCCGATCCCGGTCTCATCGAAATCCAAAACGTATCTTTTAAGGCCAAGTTGTTTAAGGTTAAAACAATTCAATTCTTATCTATATACAAATAGATAATTCACAATATCTCAAAAGATAATCAACATTATTATCACAAACAGATAATCCATCTCATTATCACTATGCAACCAATACATCCATATTACAATACTAATCTCATATCTGAGATTCAAACCATTCAAGGTAATTAATATCATCCATTTATAAGCAATGATCTATAATAACATCATTTATAATTAATTTAAAATGAATTAAATTAATTACTTCCATCTCTAATTAATTTAAAGTGAATTAAATTAATTACTTATCTTTAATTAATTTAAAATGAATTAAATTAATTACTTCATCATTTTAAACCTTGCTTACTTAACCATCAACTTATTACAAATCAATTAGTTCATTATTCTCACATTAATTATCTTAATTAATCACCCTTGATTAATACCCCTTAATTACATTCAAGTAATTATCCTTAATTAATTTTATAAATTAATTATTCTTAATCAAATACAGTGATTAACCTTTAATTACTTTATAAATAAATTAACTATAATTAATTACATAAATCTTTAAATTAATTACATTAATTAATTACTCTATAATCACTTATTATTGATTAATTAATCTTAATTAATTAAACCTTAATTACATCATTAATTATATTAATTAATGATCCTTAATTATTACTTAATTATAAATTATATTTAAATTAATTATATTAAGTAATTAACCTTTAATCAAACCATATTTATTAATCACTATTGATTAACCACATTCAGTAATTAACTATCTTTAATTACTTTATTAAATAAGTTAATTACTCATTAGTTAATTTTAATTAATCCCTTGATTAATTCCAAAAAGTAATTAATCCAAATTACTTCCATAAATATACTTAACCATTTCTAAAATTGATTATCCTTAATTAATCTAATTAATTATAAAAATTAATCACATTAATTATTTATTTAAGTGCTTAACTATAACTTAAACAATCTTAATTACTAGATAAATTTTTTTTTTTTTTTATCATTAATTAAAATTTAACCTTATTTAATTAATGATTCTTAAATTATAAGTTAATTATTCTAAGAATAATTAATCTTAAACCTTAAGTTTAACTCCTTAATTACTTTAAGTAATTATCCATTTCATTAATTTATAAAATAAGTTAATTATCCATTTAATTATCCTAATACTTAAATGAATAACAAAATATTAAATTCTAATTTAATTTTAAGATAAAACTTTTCTTACCTACAGTTAAATTATCATTAACAAGTTTATTTAAAATATTCATTTACAAATCTAATTTTAAATTTCATTTAAATTCAAGTTTTTAAAATGAACTCAATTTATCTTTAACAAAATTTAAATCAATTTAAAACCTATTAAGTTTTCATGCTAAAGAATACCTTTCTTATAAAAGAATTTTATAAGAGTTTAAAACCTAGTTCTTTTTAAATTTAAACATTTAAACCATAACCTAACATTTAAATTCATTAAAACATTTAAACTTTAAAAACTTTATTTAAATCTTTTCTTTACATTTTCAATCTTCATTTAAATTCAATTTCTTTTAAATACACTAATTTCCTTAACACCTTTTAAGTTATTTAAAAAAATTTGAATTTAAACTTAATTTATTTTCAAACTAAGATTCAAATTAAACTTGAATCTATTTTAAAATTTAGATTTAAACTTAGATTTAAATCTTCTTTACAAATTTAAAAACCCAGTTTCAAATTTTCAAAACAGAGCAGATTTCCCTTAACCCAGAAATTACCCCGAGCCTTGCCTAATTTACTCCGAGTAAATTCCTACCTTGCTTCGAGTCAAGACTCAAATTACTCGAGATAACTCGAGTGTACTAATTCCTAAACAAACATCACCAGACATCAATCCATGCACACCGTACATATGCACCGGAGCTCCGATCATCTCCTGACATCGCCACTACCCTACGTAAGTCGGCGATCCTCCTCAGATCAGACAACGTCCATCGGAATCTCTCAATCACCTTGAAATCAAAATCGAGCATTATTGCTCAAATCTGGAAGCATAGCAGCACCTGGAAACTCCTCGTACTCCTCCCTCCGATCACCGGAGTGTCAGAAACTCCAGCCATGCCTTCGACCACCTTCAAGTTTCCATTTCCCAAAATTCCAGTGAACTCGATCCATTCTCGTTGCCGTGGGAAACAAATTTCCCTTTTACCATAAAACTAGGGCTACGATCTTCCCTGATCAACCACCACCTCCATAATGCTTTGATCATCCAACAACCATTTTTTCCTGACATTCCCGATCATCCTTCCACCTCCAGAGAAAACAGCATACACCCGAACACTTAGATCATCAGAACCCATCAAAAATGTATAATCTCTTCAAACTCAAACTGCTACCTCATTTTAATTCTAAAAATCGTGATTTAAGTTTTAAAAATCAAGATTTTGTATAAGTTTTCAATTCATAATCCTGAACCAATGAATTACAGAGATTAAATTTTTGTCAAAACTGATGTTTGCATATTCTTTTCAGTTTCCAGAGCCAATTCAAATTATTTAACTTAATTTAAAATTTTAAACCTTACCTTATGACTAAACAAACAAATTTGTTTTAAAGCCTATACTCTAATAGCTAATAGATCAAGAGGATATGAATTTAATAGAACTTGAGACTGGAAATTTAAACAGAGTCTAGATATATATATGTGTGTGTTCACAATCAACAACATGTATATCACAGACATTTCATATACATAATATACATGCATTAACATCCATATAATTCATGCAACACAATCCATTACAATCATTCATCACATTCATCATAACAACAGATATTACAGAAAACTGTTTTTAAGATAAATTGTTTACTCACCTTATTTTGAAATGAAGATCAGAGTCTCCACTATGAAAAATCTTTTGAATCTTTTAAAACTTGAGTCTTTGTTTGATTTTAAAAACTTGCATGCTGTTGTTTTAGGCTTGTATGCAGGTCCAAGATCCTATATTGCTGAAGACAAACTCCAGATTTTGTTTGAGACAGAAATTGCAGGCTTGAAGAAGGTTACAGGCTTCCATCAGATTTTTGAAACAGAATTACAGGTACTTGTTTGATTTTGAGGAATTCGACTACTATTTGTTTTGAATTTGCTGAAATTAATCTTTACAGAGATGTTGATTTTTGCTTGCATTTGAGAAAATCACTTTAACTAGAGGTTGTATTTGAAGTTGAAACTTGCTACAGGCTTTGATTACAGCTTTGCTTTTGAACTAAAGTGCTGAAATCATTTTGTTTATAGATGTTTGAATACAAGTTTTGAAACCTCTGCAGATCTTTGAACAGATGTTTGCAGATTTGTTTTGAGAGAAGATTTTACAGGTTTTAATTTCTTAGTTTTTGAATTTGAGACTAGGAAAGAAATGAAGAGGAGGAAGAATAGATTTGAACTGAAAAATGAGAAAACAGATTTTCTTCTAAATGAAATATTATTTTTAGTATAAATTGTTAAACAAAAGATTGCCACTTGTTAAGATAATTTACACTTGTCACATTAAAGTGGTTTATTACTTAACACATGTTAATTTAGCTCTAAAATGTTTACACTTGTCCTATAAGTAATTTGTATTTAAAATTAAGTGTTACTAAAAAGATTTTAATTAAATTAATTAGTTTTTTTATACTTAGATATATATATAGATAACTTTAAAGAGTAAAACCAATTATATTTATAGATAAAAACAATACATATATTTATTATTTGAAAATAACTCACTTGACAAATTTTATATAATTTATACAAAAGATTATAAATTACTTATTATTTAAATGGATTAATGTTTCATATTTTAATTTTAAACCTTCATAGCAAATTTACAAATCATATAAAAATAATAATGTTAAACAAATCATTTTGCTAATCTTATTTAAAATCTAAATTAAAGATATTTAAACTAGTAATATTTACCTTAAGTATTTTAAAACCATATATTTACTTATAAAATATTTTTGAAAAGTTTTAACTTTAAATAAATCATAATTTCCCAGTTTACCAAAGATATTAGAATTTTAAAAACATTATTTATTTATTTAAAAAAAAATTCAAACCAAAGATTTCTAATCACAATATATATACAAATATATATATATATTCATTATAAATAGAAAACATTTTATTTAGCTTTTAAAAGATAATTTCACTAATTTAAATATTTATTAAAGAAGATTATTAAATTAATTCAAATTAAATTACAAAATTATCAAATCAATTTAATTTTTAATATAGATTATTAAATTGATATTGCCTAAAATTCAGGGATATCACAACTTATACAAGTTAATAACTGCAACATTAATGTAACTGAATACAAGTCAGAAAAATTAAATATGTACACGGCCTGAAGCAAGGCTACTACATAGAACAACAACAATCAAACTCAAGTGCAGTGCAAACAACAACATCAAGTGAGAATAGTGAATGTACAGTACATCACTAATGAAACAAGTTCAAATGACATGCACAAACAACATGCACAGGTAAAGACTCCAAGCAACACTCAAGTAAACACATAATGTAGACCAGACTACACAAATACATGGAACAATGCAACACTTCAATGATCAGACTGAACCAGACTTTACAAAAGTGCTTCAGACATATACAAGAAGTGCAGACACAATTCAAACACTAGACTCGATCAAAATCATAATGCATATGTTAGCATGTGATTAAGCAAATTCAAGTCAAACCAGAGAGCTACGAAACAGTTATGCTACAGAGATAATCGAAGCAGCAGTTTCAAATCAAGACAATGCCGAAATCAAAATAGTTCAAGCAATGGCCGAAGTCAACCACGATCAAAGTCAAACAGTTTCAAATCACAAAATAAAAGCCAAAGTAAAAAAGAAATCAATGCTACCAGAGATAAAAATCACCATGAACCAAGTTAGCAGAGCATAAGACAGTGATCAAGTCAAGTCAGAATGTCAACAGAAAGATCGAACGTTTTCAAACCAAAGCCGTGGCAATCACGACATCAAAACAAGCCGGGGGTATCAAATCACAAAATATACGAAATTGCCAAAGTCAGAAATCATCTCCAACATCCATACGAAAATCGAAATCAAGTGGTCGAGATAAATTATTGACGAATTCAAACAAATATTAGACGAACGAAAATATGGGGATTCAAACCCTACAACTTAAGATTTGAACTAAATGTGATTAATTAAAATTACTCACCTTCTTTCCCATAGCATGAATCAAAGATCGACAGTTGCGAGCCGAAGCCGTGAAAATCGAAGGAAGGAGTTGAAGTCGAGGCCAACAAAGAATCGAGCAGTTCGAGATCAAAACCCTAGCCACCATTTTTTTTCGTTTGTTTAGTTTAGGGTTGCGAAAATGATGAAAGAAGGGAGGAACGATATTCGCTTTAGATAATTACCACACCCCTAAGCAAAAGAGACATGGGCCAACATTTATTTTAAGCCCGCATACTCTTAACACTTTTACAAAGAATTTCAACTCGACTAAAATCCCAATAGCAATTAACAACTAATTTTAATCGTCATTTGACGATAATTAATTGTTATAAAATCCCAGGTTGTTACATATGTGTTATTGTTTGATGGCTTATGTTGGCTAATCAATAGCACAAATATGCCATACTTATGATAAACACATCAATTAAAGCACTAATGTCCAAAAAAGAGAGATTATGATTTCATATGTGTTGAGCTACATGGTCTAGAGAGTGGATCTATTCTATAAATTGTCATTTAACTCTTATATTTGCATTTCTTTTCTTTTAGTTAGTTAGCTAATTTTCTAATTCTCTAGCAAAACTTTCACTCGACTTTGGTTTAATTTGATTGAATAGAATTATAAAATCATCAATTCCCTGCGGATCGACCCGTACTCTCCATGTACTTCAATAGTACGCCATGCGCTTGCGGTTATTTTTGTTTCAAAATTCGTTCGGTTATTTTCTAACTCGATAGACATTTAGCTGTCCGAATAGCCTCGAAGCATACATAGAGATATCGACACTAGATCTTGGGATGATCATACCCTAATGGGAACGACCCACAAAGTACTACCGCATGTCCCTGCTTTAGTCATTTTCCGGGTTGATGAGGCTTGAGGCCACGATTACCTTTTCTAACATAGACTGGTTAAGCTAGAAAAATAAAGTCGGGAATACAAACGCCAAAGAAATCTTTTAATTCCATAAAAGAAATTCATGAATTCTCAACAAAACCTAACTATCAATTAGATAATCAGGAAACAAAAAAAATGAATAAACGCAATTATCAGCAATATTCAATTATCAATTAGATAATTAGAACACATAAATCACAAACCAGCTATATCTAATTATCGATACGATAATTAGAAAACAACAAAATCTAATTACCAACAAAGACAATTAGAAAACACAAATCACAATTCACAAAACTGCAATTATCTAGTTATCAACCAGATAATTTGAAAACAACAATTATCTAATCACCAAAAACGATAATCAGAAATCTCAAATCAACAAATATCTAATTATCAAAAACAATAATCAAAAACAACAAATATCCGATTATCAAAAACGATAATAAAAAACAACAAATATCCGATTATCAAAAACGATAATCAAAAACAACAAATATCCGATTATCAAAAACGATAATCAGAAACAACAAATAGCTAATTATCAGAAATGATAATTAGAAATCTCATAACAACAAATATCTAATTATCAAAAACGATAATCAGAAATCTCAAATCAACAAATATCTAATTCTCAAAAACGATAATCAGAAACAACAAATATCCGATTATCAAAAATGATAATCAGAAACAACAAATAGCTAATTATCATAAACGATAATCAGAAAACATCAATTATCTAATTATCAAATAGATAATCAGAAATCTCAAAACAACAAATATCTAATTATCAAAAATGATAATCAGAAATCTCAAATCAACAAATATCTAATTATCAAAAACGATAATCAGAAATCTCAAATCAACAAATATCTAATTATCAAAAACAATAATCAGAAACAACAAATATCCGATTATCAAAAATGATAATCAGAAACAACAAATAACTAATTATCAGAAACGATAATCAGAAAACATCAATTATCTAATTATCAAATAGATAATCAGAAATCTCAAAACATCAAATATCTAATTATCAAAAACGATAATCAGAAATCTCAAATCAACAAATATCTAATTATCAAAAACAATAATCAGAAATCTCAAATCAACAAATATCTAATTATCAAAAACGATAATCAGAAACAACAAATATCCGATTATCAAAAACGATAATCAGAAACAACAAATAGCTAATTATCAGAAACGATAATAAAAAAACATCAATTATCTAATTATCAAAAACGATAATCAAAAACAACAAATATCCGATTATCAAAAGCGATAATCAGAAACAACAAATATCTAATTATCAAAAACGATAATCAGAAATCTCAAATCAACAAATATCTAATTATCTCAAACGATAATCAGAAATCTCAAATCAGCAAATATTTAATTACCACAAACGATAATCAGAACTCAAATCAGCAAATATCTAATTATCAACAAAGATAATTAGAACTCAAATAAGCAAATATCTAATTACCTGCAGATAATTAGAAACAACAAATATCTAGAAATCAATTGAGATAATCTAGAAAATCAATATAAAAGGTTGGATTGATCCCATCAAATGGCGAGTTTTAGCTACGCCGCACGTGCATCAACAAATGGCCGAAGCCTACCAAGTACTATAAATTTTTGGCGCCCATCAGATGACCCGAAGGTCCGTAGAGTGACCCGAAGGTCTAGTACTGGTATTTGACCCGAAGGTCCTCAGAGTGGCCCGAAAGCCCAACAAATGACCCGAAGGTCCAGCAGAGTGGCCCGAAAGCCCAACAAATGACCCGAAGGTCTAGCAGATGACCCGAAGGTCCAACATAGTGGCTCGAAAGCACAAAAAATCATCAGAATCATCAAACAGCAGATGTTTCAATTAACGAGTCCGGAATTAACCGAAATAGCAAACGCACATGTCCCATACCACGTGTTTTACTAAATCGTTTGATTCTCTTCATCGTTTCCTTGAAAGTGCATAATTGTGTATTTTGTAAAATAACATTTTACATTCTCAAACGGACAAGTCCGGAATTAAGCGAATCAGTAAAAGTAAGGGTTCATAGTCCTCGATTTTGCTGAATCGTTTAAATCGCTTCCTCATTCTTTTGAAAGCGCAAACTGTAAAATTTTGTATTTTAAATAAATAACATTTTATGTTCTCAAACGGACAAGTCCGGAATTAAGCGAAACAGTAAAAGTGAGGGTTCATAGTCCTCAATTTTGCTGAAGCGTTTAAATCGCTTCCTCATTCTTTTGAAAGCGCAAACTATAAAATTTTTAAAACAATTTTCAGAACACGTGATTAAAACAGCAATATCAGTAGCAATTTCGAAAAGGAAATTGTACTTCCCAAAACACCGTAAAATCGGATCTCAAAATCAGCATTGCGGAATTACCGCTTGAAAATCCACTTTAAAATTGACGATTACTGAAGTCAAAGCGACAGTAATTTTTAAACGTCAAAATCTCATCAAAATAATTCGCATCAAAATATAATACCAGTGAATTTTCATTTATTAAAATGTCAACAAAACACCGTGCTTCAAAAATTTAGCACCGATGTAAAAATCCCGTTATAAAAATAACGGCAACAAAACACGTTTAAAACCAAACACCAGTTCAACGTAAAATTAATGCAGTAACGTGCAACTCAAATTTTCATGTATACTACAAAATGAACAAAGAAATCATTCGAATGTATCTTCAATGAAGATAATTCAAAATAGCAAAAATCTCAACAAAAATCACATAACTGCAATCGCTTCGAATCGTCAAGTCGGATTCGAAATTTTCAAAGAAAACAAAATAAACACATCCATGTAACAACACAATGAAATTTTATTTCATTTTCATATTTTGATTTTTAAATCAAAAGGTTATCAGCTGTATTCAGCGAAGACAGTGTCACTGCTTCCGCTGCGCACTCTGATAAACAGTCACAAATTAATATCTCATAAAAAAACAATTTCACTTTTAATTTTAAATAAAGATATTTAAAAATTTCATCATAATTTCAAAACTTTAGTTTTGACTCAAAACACAAATAAAACATCAACAAATAGTTGTAACACATGTTCCATCTAAGTTATGTTTTATATTATGTCCATAAACCCCTCACTCTGATACCAACTGTGATGCCCCACCTCTATGGTCACAATAACAAAGAGTATTAAAAGAAATACCGTCTGTTATTACGAAGAATAAGGCTGGATAGGAGCGGCCATCCGTAGTCGGGCCATACACTAGTATTGGTTACCTCGATAGGAGTGGTATATATTTTTATTTTTCATCTCTTATTCATTTACTCCCGTTGACATACCCAATTCCAATATAAAATGAACTACGATGGTTCATAATAGTTTAGGACAATATATATAATAATAACACAGATAAGCTAAATGCGGAACATAGATAATAAAAGTGTCATATATATATAACCGATGTTAGTTACAATACATTTGACACAATACATATGATACAACTACAACTGTCGACTCTGGAAGTTATATATACAAGTACGTTATCGAATAATATACATGAATACACATCAACCTAGATCAAATACACTGACTACTACAAAATGACGACGACTACTCCAAAAGATATGAAGAGACTTCATAGCTCAAGCAGCAACCCAAAACAAGATATCTACAACCTGTAATAGCTCGGTCTGACCCGAGTATTAAATTCAAAAGAAAATAATACACGGGTCAGTCTAATTCAAACTCAGTTATTAATGCACAGAAGCAATAATAATTAAATAGCAAATAGGCGACTGTCACAATAAATCTCGTCTATCCAGTCCTTTAATAAGGAAATCGGATAATGGTAGATATAACACTAAACAGTGTTAAACAACAAATCAGCAAATTCAAATCATCAACAAGGATAAATAGAAAGATTATCAATGAAGATAATTTAGAAAACAACTGAATTGCCTATACGACAATTAACGACAAAATCTAATTATTAAATAAATAATTAGAAACTCATAATCTAATTATCAAATAGATAATTAGACAACAAAAAAATAATCCAGTCAAACCAAATCAAAATACGCTTTCAAAATATTGAGTTGAACACACAAAACAATTCAAGCAATTGAAATATCAATCACAACATCACTTCTGTGTGGCTGCGGTACACGCACGCGTGCACTGCCTCGCCACAACAGTGATGAAATACACAAAAGCTCAGTAAATCAAAAACATCAAATGACACCAACTCAAATCGGAATGAACCAGATGGAACTACAACGTACAACATCCACCTAGTAACCATCAAATGAACGAAGTGCACATGAATGCACAATGAAAATTCATAAACGAGCACAAGGTCAAACCCGAGTTGTGAAACTGGATTCAACACAGGTACAATTTCAAAAATCAACATGAAATGATCAAGCACAAATCATTCTCAAGCTACAACATGTACTCAGATATAGGCAGTGCACATGTATACCAGACCAGAAGTACAAAATGGCCAAGCAAGTGCAATCACATCTGTACATATTCAAGTGCACAATCAAGTACAACATCAAGACCAAATGCCAACAAGATGGATACAATGAAGCATACATGCAATACTGATTAGACCAGAGAACTGCACCAGTAAACAAAAGTGAAACAGAGGTAGCAAACAAGAATCAGGAACAAAGGCAGTTCACAAGTTTCAAGAAATCAATACATAGCAGTGCACAAATGAAGATATGTAGATGAAACTCACAAGCTCCAGGCTCAATGGCACTGCCTCAACAACTACAACTTATACAAGTTAAAAACTGCAACATTAATGCAACTGAATACAAGTCAGAAAATTCAATATGTACACCTGAAGCAAGGCTACTACATAGAACAACAACAATCAAACTCAAGTGTAGTGCAAACAACAACATCAAGTGAGAATAGTGAATGTACAGTACATCACTAATGAAACAAGTTCAAATGACATGCACAAACAACATGCACCAGTAAAGACTCCAAGCAACACTCAAGTAAACACATAATGTAGACCAGACTACACAAATACATGGAACAATGCAACACTTCAATGATCAGACTGAACCAGACTTTACAAAAGTGCTTCAGACATATACAGGAAGTGCAGACACAATTCAAACACTAGACTCGACCAAAATCACAATGCATATGTTAGCATGTGATCAAGCAAATTCAAGTCAAGCTAGAGAGCTACGAAATAGTTATGCTACAGAGATAATCGAAGCAGCAATTTCAAATCAAGACAATGCCGAAATCAAAATAGTTCAAGCAATGGCCGAAGTCAACCACGATCAAAGTCAAACAGTTTCAAATCACAAAATCAAAGCCAAAGTAAAAAAGAAATCAATGCTACTAGAGATAAAAATCACCATGAACCAAGTCAGCAGAGCATAAGACAGTGATCAAGTCAAGTCAGAATGTCAACAGAAAGATCGAACGTTTTCAAACCAAAGTCGTGGCAATCACGACATCAAAACAAGCCGGGGGTATCAAATCACAAAATATACGAAATTGCCAAAGTCAGAAATCATCTCCAACATCCATACGAAAATCGAAATCAAGTGGCCGAGATAAATTATTGACGAATTCAAACAAATATCAAACGAACGAAAATATGGGGATTCAAACCCTACAACTTAAGATTTGAACTAGATGTGAGTAATTAAAATTACTCACCTTCTTTCCCATTGCACGAATCAAAGATCGACAGTTGCGAGCCGAAGCCGTGAAAATCGAAGGAAGGAGTTGAAGTCGAGGCCAACAAAGAATCGAGCAGTTCGAGATCGAAACCCTAGCCACCAATTTTTTTTGTTTGTTTAGTTTAGGGTTGCGAAAATGATGAACGAAGGGAGGAACGGTATTCACTTTAGATAATTACCACACCCCTAAGCAAAAGAGACGTGGGACAACATTTTTTTTAAGCCCGCATACTCTTAACACTTTTACAAAGAATTTCAACTCGACTAAAATCCCAATAGCAATTAACAACTAATTTTAATCGTCATTTGACGATAATTAATTGTTATAAAATCCCGGGTTGTTACAGATGTGTTATAGTTTGATGGCTTATGTTGGCTAATCAATAGCACAAATATGCCATACTTATGATAAACACATCAATTAAAGCACTAATGACCAAAAAAGAGGAATTATGATTTCATATGTGTTGAACTACATGGTCCAGAGAGTGGATCTATTCTCTAAATTGTCATTTAACTCTTATATTTGCATTTCTTTTCTTTTAGTTAGTTAGCTAATTTTCTAATTCTCTAGCTTAACATTCACTCGACTTTGGTTTAATTTGATTGAATAGAATTATAAAATCATCAATTCCCTGCGGATCGACCCGTACTCGCCACGTACTTCAATAGTTCGCCGTGCGCTTGCGGTTATTTTTATTTCAAAATTCGTTCGGCTATTTTCTAACTCGATAGACATTTAGCCGTCTGAATAGCCTCGAAGCATACATAGAGATATCGACACTAGATCTTGGGACGATCATACCCTAATCGGAACGACCCACAAAGTACTACCGCATGTCCCTACTTTAGTCATTTTCCCGGTTGATGAGGCTTGAGGCCACGATTACCTTTTTATAGCACTTCCCAGTTGGAATGCTAACATTTCCCTCCAAGAAACAATGCAATGCCAGCATTCATCCATACAAGTTTGTTTTGGGACTGAACGAAACACTTGAGAGCTCCATCTCTGAATTCCCATCATCCTCAATATGTCTTCACTTCGCAAACCTTAAGTTGGATCAAAGTGGTTTTTGGATAACAGATCCGATCCAAGTCTCTTCAAAACAACATTCGATAGTTTTCGGTAAACTCAACCCTTTTAGGAAATAAACAGCCAAAGATAAGAGCGGAGATCACCTCCTAACCATTAGTGGATGGATTTTCTTATCATTGTACTAAGAGAACGAAATGAGATTTACACAAACAGAACAGCATGACTATGCCATATAACTCACGTGTTTCTCCTAGATATTTTAAAAGTTACTTTTGGATCCACATTTGACAGTCTGTTATTTAACTAGCAATAAACACACATACAAATCAGGATTTATTTCCAAAGGAAAAACCAACATTGGCTGAGCATATAAGCAACCACTAGCCTCCTTAATTAATCTTTTCATTAATTAAAGTCATATTATAAATACTTGTATCAGAATACTTTTACAAAGATATATTCATAAACACTTATATTTTCAATAATTAGAAAATATCCATGTACTAATCCCAATGGTATAAGTATACTTACTAAACATTGAGGAAGATCTCCTTTTTACCCTATTCTAAAACCATTTATAAACAGCGTTATAAATTTCTAAAACCCTTTACGAACCATTTATAAATTATTTCTCAAGTCATTTATAAACCATTTATTAAACTATGCAATTATTTATAAACTCTTTTTATAAATCTACAAACCAATTTCTAAAACCTCTTTATAAATATCTAAAACCGTTTACAAAACACTCTTCACACATTATAAATGATTCTCCTTTAAGTCTCCAAAATGTTCTATAAACTTTTCTTATAAGCCCAAATCTATTTATAAACCTTATTTATAAACCTCAAAAACATTTATAAATAAATAGTAATCATTTACCTTAAAACAGTATTATATAATAATAATAAATATTATAAATAAATAAGTATTAACTTTAAACATCTTAAAAATAGTAATCTGTGAATTTCAAAACATTCTTAACAACCAATAATAAATTTATCTCTAACATTTTTATAAATAAAAATGACTAATTTTGAAAACTAGATTATTAAATAATCATACTTAATTTCAAACCATATTAATAATTTAAATAGTTAACTTCCACTTATTTAAAACATTGATAGCCCACTTTAAAATAATATTAGTATAAATAACAAACTTTTAAAACATAAACGTTTTTCTTTGATAAAAATCCATACTTAATCTTCCACAAAATAGTTTTCATATTTATAAAGCTATATTTATAAATCTCTTCTATTTTATGAAACTTCCTTTCATAAAATCCCTTTATTTATGAACCTCGTTTATAAATTCATACTTTATTAACAAAATATGATTTTACCAATTTTCACCTTATGTGTAAAATATCACTTTTATAAACTTGTCACATTAATAAATCCCCACATTTATTTATAAATAATCTTAATATAGTATATATAATATACATGTCACTTTATATAAAACAGCTAACAACTTTCTATACCAAATATCCCCATCTTCTTTCTATTACTCTATTATAAAACACAGACTTATTTTTAAGATTTTGAAATCTTTATCCATAGTTCAAAATTTCTATTTAAAATATTTTATAAAACTATAAATTTATAATTTATCAAAATCATATCTTTTATTTTAGAAAAATTATTTAAACATATAAAATTTCCATAATCACTTTGAAATCCTGTTTTAAATCAAATCATTATTTTATAGTATTTAAAATACTAAAAATAAGGCCAGTGTCACCAAATCACTAATTAAGTAAAATCATGTCCATGTCATTAATTATAGCATCCAACATATCATATATCAATTTATATGAAAATAAATTATCAGTGTGAGCAATCCTATTGGATCTCTCCAATCTATCCCCCTACATCACATATAGTATATAGTCATAAAAATATAATTCAACCGCTTCGAGGCAGGATTCGTATACAAAGGGTCATCCACTCTTACATGGGAACATAATAGGGTCTCATCCGCTCCAGGGGCGAGAATATATCCAAACCAACAATATAAACTAATAAGTCATCCAACAGTCAATGATAATCAACAATAAAATATCCACGCATCCAATAAATAATTTTATTGATTACATAATATTTTCTGATTAACCAAAAAGGTAAAATTAACTCACTTTGATTTTTATTCTCACCAAATGTCCGTTTTGAATTAAAATTGAACAGTCGCAATTTAATCAAAATTTTCACTAGCTCCAAATCCATCTTGTAACGCCCCACCTCTATGCTCATAATAACAAAGAGTATTAAAAGAAATACTGTCTATTATTATGAAGAATAAGGCTGGATAGGAGCGACCATCCGTAATTGGCCTTACACTAATATTGGTTATCTCGATAGAAGTGGTATATACTTTTTATTTTTCATCTATTATTTATTTACTCCCATCGACATATCCAATTATCAGTATAAAACAAACTACGATAGTTCATAATAGTTTAGGACATTAGATATAACAATAACCCAGATAATATAATTGCGGAACACAGATAAAAACAAAAGTCTCATATATATATAACTGATGTCAGTTAATACATAGTTGACACAATACATACGATACAACTACAACTGTCGACTCTAGAAGTTATATATACACGTACATTATCGACTAATATACATGAATACATATCGTTCTATACAATGACACGACTACTACAAAAGGACAATGACAACTTCAGAAGATGCGAAAAGCCTTCAAATCCCGAACAGCAACTCAAAGAAGAAAATCTACAACCTGAAATAACTCGGGTCTGACCCGAGTATTACATTCAGAAGAAAATAATACACGGGTCAGTCTAATTCAAACTCAGTTATTAGTGCATAGTAGCGATAATAATCAGATAGTCAAATGGACGACAGTCACAGAAATCTCGTATATCCAACTCTCGATACGAGAATTGGATAATAGCAAATATAACACTAAATAGTGTTAAACAACAAATCAGCAATCCAAATCAGAATACAAATTCAAACCATTGAAATTAACCATCGAAACAATTCAACAAATCGAAACAACAATTTAAAACTGTCAAATCCGATAGGGCTGCAGTACATGCACGCGTGTACTGCCTCGCCACTATCGCAGGAGATACACAACAGCTCAGAGAAAATCACAATTGATCACGAGGTCAAATCCCGAAATCGGGTTCAACTCAAGGAAGTTCGAAAACAAATCTAAATATCTCAAGTGGTCAAGACAGCTAATTTATATACAAGCTACCTCACACCACTGTAAAGAGAAAACCACAAGGCAAGGCTTCAGTATCAAAACAAAGGTGAGGTCAAAGAAGGCAACACGAATACAGATGCAAACTAATTGCCACCATGAAAAAGGCAACAAGTGCAACAGTGAAATATCTATTACAGACCGACTAGTATGCGATGGAGATTTCAAGAAACTCAACACAGAACTCAATACAACAAACCCAGTTTAAGGTGAAGAAGCAGTAGTGAAACTGCGAACCCCAAAGTGAAGCAAAAACCTCAAGCAGTTGATAATGCCCATGAATCAATTAACTGAGTAGCAAATGGAGATGCAAACAACTGCATAACAGGGATGGCAACAAGCATGCCACGGTTTTGAAACTCTAAGACAAACACCCTTCTAACTGGTGGCATATAGGAAGTATACAGAGAGCAACTACAAAGACTACAGTGATGAACAGATGATCATCACAAGTTAAAGACAAAAATACAACAATGTAACAGTGATGAACACAGCAACCTAAACCAATGTACTGCAGTAGCTACATAATGCAGAATCATCTACATGAATCAAAATGCACATGAGCAAGTTGATATGCAGAAGAGAATACAAGCTACACGATTCAAATACATATACAACAAAGTGAACAGGTTCGAGTGAAACAGAGGTGATGTCAGAATGAATGGAAATGGTCAAGTTTAACAGAGTTCGACAATATGGACCAAGGAAGAACAGAAAATCAAAACCATAATTCACAGTGGAGTCAATATGGAGAAAACTGCAGAGAAGTCACAGAATTCACAGTGAAGTCGACAACATCACAAACTCAACCATAACAAAATGCACAGAGGCATAGACAATGTCGAAGTCATTCCAACAAAAGAACAGTGCAACTCAATGCTACAAAAGATCACTCGTATGAAGATTTCAAGCAACACCAATATCTACAACAAATGCAACCGCAAGTGCACATGAACAAGGATGAGAAAACTGGAAAGAAGTTCAACTGGAATAGTATCAAGTTCAATACAACATGATGCAGCAATATTATAAATGGTGAAGATCGAACTGCAGTGGCTACAGAATAACTACAGGAAAGGAAATGCAAACATGTTCAGATGAACAAATCTCACAAATGAGTGCAGACAGGTAGCAGTGTGCAGGATGAAGCACTGCAAAAATGCAAGTGTCCAGACAACAACAGAGAACAATGCATGCTACTACAAGGATGAACACTTAAACAACATCAAAGTGCAACCAGACAGAATCAATGACAATCACAAGCAAGGGGTTTACAAAGTCGAGATAATGTGGCAACTAAATATACTGTGAAACAAGTATATCAAGACTCAAATCAGACAGGGCCAACTCAAAGCAATTAACTACAAACAGCAGTGCAGCAACTACAAGTAAGTAAACAATGATGCTTGATGAGTCAGATAAGAAATGGCAAAAAGATGGCCAGAGACGAAGCTCACAGGGGCCGACTAACTAAAGCTTTAATTCACAGTGGATTCGAAGTTCACGAAAACAGTAATGGACCGAGATGAACATATGAATCTACAACAATTTAAATCGACATAGCGACGAAATCGAAATCGGTCAAAATAAAAAGGCAGATAACACCAACGAATTCAATTGCAACAATTTCCAACCGAAATAAAAAACTCATGAAAACTAAGAAACAACAAAAAAACTGTAACTCTGAATTAGATGTGAGTGGTGATTCACTCACCTTGTTTACGTAGCAGAGACGAGCAGCTCCGAGACGAAGCCGGGCGATCGAAGAATCGAGCAAGCCATCTTCGAATTCACGAAAGCCCCAATTTTCAGAACGAAGAGCCAAAGTACAAATCACAGAGGAACGAACTAACTGGAATCGATCGCAAGCAACAACGACTAGAGTTAGATCGGCGATCAAGGTTGCAAAACCCTAATTTTTGAAGCAGGAACGAAGTCACAAATTCAATCGAGGCCGCCATTTTTAATGCTTTCGAACGTTTAGGGTTTGGAATGAGAATAAAATAAAGAGGGACGGTTTACAAGGTTATCACGGCAATCAAAAGAACAAAGGGCTAGCTTTTCTTTAAAGCCCAACAACATTTAACTCAACATCTTAAAGAATTTTACAGCCTAAAAAGTATTTCAATATGATTAAAACTGCTGATAGAAATTTGTTATCAATTTCAATCGTCTAGTGACGATAACAAACTTTTACAAAAAGGATTCCGACTCGATTAAAATCTACATTAGCAATTAACAATGACTTAATCGTCATTTATAAACTGACGCGAAAAACCGGGTTGTTACAGACTCCCCTCCTTAAAGAAATTGCGTCCACGCAATCATAGGGAATAAATGGGTAAAAGGTAACAACCAAAAGAGCATGGCAATGTCGAATGTATAAGCAAAGCAAGTGTCAGCGGGGAAGTATTAGATAAGAAATCAAAAGGTCCGACTGATTCAAATCAAAAGAATCAACATCGTGGGGATCAAGGAATCAAAATCAGACGACTGTCTAAAGCAAGAATCAATCGAGTTCCAGCAACTAAAAGAGAAGGAAAAACAGAGCAGAAATCCCATACAGAGCACGAATTGAATGTGAGTAAATCAAATTACTCACCTGAATCGCCAGAGAAAAAGACGAAGCTCAAATCTCAAAAATCGCAAATATTCAATCATCAAAAACGATAATCAAGTTTTTCAAATCAACAAATATTCGATTATCACAAACGATAATCAAATTTCAAATTCAACAAATATTCGATTATCAAAAACGATAATCAAATTTCTCAAATCAACAGATATTTAATTATCTAAAGCGATAATTAAATCTAAAATCAACAAATTTTTAATTATCTCAAGCGATAATTAAATCTCAAATCAGCAAATATTTAATTATCTAAAGCGATAATTAAATCTGAATCAACAAATATTTAATTATCTCAAGCGATAATTAAATCTAAAATCAACAAATTTTTAATTATCTCAAGCGATAATTAAATCTCAAATCAGTAAATATTTAATTATCTAAAGCGATAATTAAAAACAACAAATATCTGATTATCAAAAACGATAATCAGAACTCATATCAACAAATATCTAATTATCACAAGCGATAATTAGAAACAACAAATATCTGATTATCAAAAACGATAATCAGAACTCATATCAACAAATATCTAATTATCACAAGCGATAATTAGAAACAACAAATATCTGATTATCAAAAACGATAATCAGAACTCATATCAACAAATATCTAATTATCACAAGCGATAATTAGAAACAACAAATATCCGATTATCAAAAACGATAATCAGAACTCATATCAACAAATATCTAATTATCACAAGCGATAATTAGAAACAACAAATATCTGATTATCAAAAACGATAATCAGAACTCATATCAACAAATATCTAATTATCACAAGCGATAATTAGAAACAACAAATATCTGATTATCAAAAACGATAATCAGAACTCATATCAACAAATATCTAATTATCACAAGCGATAATTAGAAACAACAAATATCTGATTATCAAAAACGATAATCAGAACTCATATCAACAAATATCTAATTATCACAAGCGATAATTAGAAACAACAAATATCTGATTATCAAAAACGATAATCAGAACTTATATCAACAAATATCTAATTATCACAAGCGATAATTAGAAACAACAAATATCCAATTACCTACAGATAATTGGAAGCAACAAATATCTAGAAATCAATTAAGAAGACTAGAAAATCAACAAAAAGCTTGGATCGATCCCATCAGATGGCGAGTTTTTAATTCGCCGCACGTGCATCTCAGAGTGGCCGAAGCCTACCAAGTACTCAACATAATTTTGGCGCCCATCAGATTGACCCGAAGGTCCGCAGAGTGACCCGAAGGTCTAGTACTGGTATTTGACCCGAAGGTCCGCAGAGTGGCCCGAAAGCCAAACAAATGACCCGAAGGTCCGCAGAGTGGCCCGAAAGCCCAACAAATGACCCGAAGGTCCTCATAGTGGCTCGAAAGCACACGAAAGCATCAAAATGTTTCAATTAACGAGTCCGGAATTAACCGAAATAGCAAACGCACATGTCCCATACCACGTGTTTTACTAAATCGTTTGATTCTCTTCATCGTTTCCTTGAAAGTGTAAAATTCATCAAAATCATCAAAACAACAGATATTCAATTAACGAGTCCGGAATTAACCAAAAAAGTAAAAGTGTGGTTCCATACTCCGCACTTTTGCTAAATCGTTTAAATCTCTTCATCGTTTCCTTGAAAGTGCAAAATTGTGTATTTTGTAAAAATACACTTTACAATCTCAAACGGACAAGTCCAGAATTGTAATATCCCGGAAATTTTAACAATATCAATTTAATAATCTGTTAAATAATTAAATTGATATTGATGATCTTTGATAATAAAATTTGAATTTAATTTAATAATCTGATTAAATTAGTATTAATGGATGATTTTATCTTTTAAAAGTTAATAAGATATTTTCTATTTGAATATATATATTTATTTATATATATTGTAAATAGAAGCTTTGGTAAATTGGAAATTTATATTTAATTTAATTTGGACTTTTCAAAGTTATTTAAATAAATAACATTTTAGTTTTGAATATACTTTAGATAAATCTTTTAATTGGTTAAGATATATTTTACTTAAGTTTAAATAAATAAGAAAAGGCTTTTTAAATAATTTTAAATAAAAAAATATGAATAATTACTTAAAAGACATGTGTCTTTATCTAAAGCCTTGTTTTAACAAGTGTAAATATAAAGATGAACTATATTGACAAGTGTCTTCATTTATTTTTATTTATTTTTATTTATCATAAATCTATTTACATATATATAAACATTGTATCTCTTCACTTCATTCTTTCTATTTCTTTCTTTTAAAAACAAGATAAACTCAGATTTATCTCTAATTCAAATCTGAATCAAGTCAGTAATCTAATGCCTCAAACTAGAAATTAAACACCTCAAACCAAATCAAAGATCCCTGTAACCAAGTTGCAATCTGAAACCAAAGCCTATGATTCATTTTCATTTTCAAATCTGAAGCAAGTCTTCAGCCTGTCTGCATTCTTTTCAACCTGGAATCATCTCAAAGCTGTCTGCCTTCATTTCTTCAACCTGGAGGAAAGCATGCATGCAGTTCTAAATTAAATCAGTAAAGCCCAGCAAATTCAAGTTTTAAATCAAATAAGCAAAAGCAAGAGGCATTCAAGTTTCTCAGTTTCAAAAGATTTTCAAAATATAAACCTCTGTTCATCTGCATGTTTGGTGAGTAACATTCTTACTTAAAATAACTTAAGTATAATTATGTTTGCATGCTTAATTCTGTGATAATTGTGTTGTGGTGTGAATGTTTATAGATGATTCTACATATACATGAATGTATATAGCTGTGCATGTTGTTTTGTATCAGTGTGTCCCTGTTTTCTTGTAATTCTAGGCTCCTGTTTTTGATATAAAATCATTATTCCATGATCTAGAGTTGATTTGGATTTAATATTTAAACAAAATATGTTTGATTTATCATATACTTATGTTAAAAAGTTTAATTAAGTGAAACTTTTAGTCTGAGTGTCTCTGTAACCAAAATAACATTGCATGTTATATAAAAGTAAAAATTCAAACTTTGTAATTTATAAATTCAGGTTTATAAATTGAATAGATAAGTTATAACATGATTTTTAACATTAAAATCATAACTTTTAGTTTAGTATTAAAGGAGCAGTTCTGGGTTAAACTAAATATGAAGTTTTGGGTAATTCTGGTGATCTAGATGGTTTGGGAAGTCGAGTTTCTTTCTGAGGATAGTAGAGTGATCGAAGATGTAAGAAAAATTATTGGAAATTAAAATAGAGTAGTGAGGCAGTAGTGATTTAGAGTTTAAATTTATAAACCTAGTTTTATTGGGTTAGGGAAAAATGATCACCACGGTTTATTCTTGTGATCGAGTGTTTCAGGGCTTTGGGTAAGGGAAGGTTTGGGTTTGACAAAGACATGATCGGAATTCCAGAACCTCTGGTGATCGGGATTTCGAAGACGAGGGATTGTTGACAGGCTTTTGGAGGTAGGCTGTGTTCCAGTTTGGTGTTCGAAGTCTCGATTTCAAATTCGCGAATAGATCGAAGAGGTGATGATCATAGTTTGGTCGTGGATGAAAGTATGGCCGGAGTTGCTAGATGTCAGATGATCGGAGGTTGGCGAACGAGCGGTGTTGCCAGGTTTGGTCAGTGGTGATGGTTTCTTGTTCCAGGTGGGATGAATGCTCGAATTTGAATTCGAGTAGGAATCGAAGAAGTGATTGTCGTATTCTGGTTCGTGAGTGATAGTCGAGATGATGGAGTCGTCGTCGATGACCGGAGTTGCCGTAGGTGACCGTGCACGTGCACGAGATCGAAGATTGTATCTGGGTGAAGTCTGTTTCACTGGAGAAGACGAATGCAAATTTTTCTCGGGTTTGTTCGTGGGAGTCTCGGGAATTTTGATGTGTGACTCGAAGTAGTTGGAGCTGGAAGGTTGGACTCAAGTGGCAGGAAAGACTCGTGATTTTTGAGTGTTTTTGCGGGGGAGACTCGGGTAAGATAGGGTTGCGACTCGAAGCAATTTAGGCTGGGCTCGAGTACTTTTGTGTTGACAGGTTATTAAACTGTCTGGTTTTTAAAACTTTAAACTGGTTTTAAATTTGTAAATTTTAAACTAGAATTCAAATCAAGTTTAACTATATAGATTCAAGTTAGTTTTGAATCTTAAAGATTTGAAATAAATAAGTTATAAATTTATATGTTTTAAATAGGTTTTAAATGGTAGTTAGATTTAATTAAATGTTTAAAAATAAAAAGGAATTTGGTTTAAACTCTTCTTAAATTTCTTTTATAAGAGATAAGAATTTTTAATAAGTAAAAGTTTTTAAATTGGTTTTAAAAACTTAGTTAAAAATAAATTGGAATTCATTTTAAATACAGAATTTAAAATGAAATTTAAAAGTAGATTTGAAATGAATATTTCAAATATAAATATTAAATGATAACTTGTTTATCAATAAAAATAAAGTTTATCTTAAAATAATTAAAGACTTGTGTTTATTTAATTTATTTGGAGATTTAATAGATAATTAAATTATTTGATTAATTAATCATTTGGATTAATTAAATAGGTAATTAAAGGTTTAAACTAATTTATTTATGATTAAGATAAATTAATTAGGGATGATTAATTTGTAGTTAGGGATTATAAATTAGAGTATTAATTAATGGTTAGGAATTAATTAATAAGTAATTAAATATTAATTAAGTTATGGTTAACACTTAATTAATTTAGTAATTAGAGATTAATAAATTGGTTATTAAGATTTATTAATTTGGAATTAATAAATAATTAATCTAAGTTAATTACTTAAGAAAGTAATTAAATAATTGTTAATGAAGGTCATTAACTATGGATTATTAAATAATGAATTAATGGGATTAATTTTAATAGTTAATTAGATTAATTAATTTAAAGAATAATCATTTATGAAATTGTTTAAATGTAATTACTTATTGGAAGTAATTAAGAATTAATTACTTATTGTAATTAATTGAAGTTGATTTGATTTATTTAAGTTAACTAATTAAGTTTAATTAATTTAGAATAATCAAGAGATGATTTGATAATAATTACTTAATGTAATTATTAAGGTAAGTTTATTTAGAGAAGTAAATAATAAGGTAATTACCGGAAGTAATTAGTTGAATAAATGATTTTATTAATAGAAGTAATTTGAGTTAATTACTTTGAATAATTAATCAAGAGATTAATTAAGAAATTAATTAAGGAGTAATTAATTTAGTTAATGAAAGTAATTAAGGGTAGTTAATTACCGATTGAAGATTAATCAAGGTGATTAATAAATGTTGTTTAATTAAAGGTTAATTACTTAATGTAATTAATTTAATTAGGTAATTAATAATTAAGTTGTAAATAAGGATCATTAATTAATATAATTAATGATGTAATTAAGATTGGTTAATTAAGTAATAATTAATAAATGAAGTAATTAATCAATGTAATTAATTAAGGATTAATGTAATTAATTATAGTTGATTAAGTTAATTAATTTTAGTTAATTAATTAATGAAGTAATTAAAGGTTAATTACTATAAGTGGTTAAGGATAATTAATTTGAGAAATTAATTGAGGATAAATTACTTGGATGTAATTAAAAGATAATTAATCAAAGATGATTAATTGAAATGAAATATTAGAAGATAATTAATTAATTAAATTGTAATTAATTAATGGTTAAGTAAGCAGGATTTATAAAATGAAGTAATTAATTTAATTCAATTTAAATTAATTAGAGATGATATAAATCATTACTTATGAATGGGTGTTAGTATTGGATACTTGACTTTGATTGATATCTCTGATGAGATATATGCTGTGTGATATGGATGTTAGTTGAATTGTATGGATTATCTGATAATGTTGATTATCTGTTATCTTCCTTTGTGAATAAAGATAATGAATTAAATTGTTTTAACCTTTAAAACAACTTGGCCTTAAAAGATACGCTTTGGATTTCGATGAGACCGGGATCGGGTTTCCGTATACCGGGATTCCAGGTCTGGAGACCCGAATACCACATCAATCCAAATTAACGATAGGTCGTGAATCAAGTGAAGATGAAGATTCAGAGTGCAAGGGTTATTGTCGTTAACTCTGAGGGTGATTCCAAAACGAGTGTAACGAGATAATGCCTTCGGTTTGTTCGAACCGGGAACGAACTTGTATGGATTGAATGCTTTCAGAACATCGTCAGGTGGACGATGAGCATTCTAAGATAGATGTGTTCTTTTTAAAGGTAATCGTAGCCTCAAGCCTCACAAACCGGGAATGGCTAAAATAGGGGAGGTGCAGCAAGGTTAGTGGGTAGCACCCAAGTAGGACAAGGTTACCTCTGTCTAGATGTCCCTTTCTATTTTCGACTTAGTGGTGCGGTTGCTGATCCCAACCGTGAGGTATCTTGTGCGGGAATTATCCAGTAAGGGATGTTCCGGCCTTGTGTTGCAGGGGATTGGGAGTGATCCTCGGTACGGTGATCTAGGCCACGTACTGTGACGGGCGGTACCCCAGTAGCCCTGCCATTGTATGGAATCCAATTTCCAATAAGTGATAACGGACTTGATTGTATAACCCACTTTGTTGGCTAGTATGCTGGAATTTAATAATGTAACAATTTCAGCTATTTCATATTTATTTGAAAACCCTAGACCCTATTATAATACAATCGAATTTCCTATCAAATGTTTTGGTTAGCGTAAGGTAAAAACTTACCCATGTTTATTTGTGGGGAGTCTTACGTGATACTTTTTCTTTCAAAAGGTTTTGAAGTTAAACAAGTTTAACCTGTTACTCACACCAGACCCATGTCTGACCCAAGTTGTTTATTTCTGTTTTATAAACTCTTGGGTACTCAAATTTTTACGAGTAGCCAAGGGATTCAGGTTAGCCTTGACGAATTGTGGAGGAGCAATGGAGCAGGAGGCTTCAGCGTTGTAGATATAGATAGTAGTTTCCGCTGTGTTGTTCTTGTTTAGATCTTTGTTTTGTATTGAGTTGTAATAACTAGACAGATGTTTATAACTGTCTAGTATGTGATTTGTAATCTGTGTAACTCTGATAGATGATGTATATGATACTATGTAATAGTTATGTGATATATTATATTTTATTCCGTTTCCGCTGTGAGTATTTGTGTTTGTTTTCTTTCTCTTCTTTTCTTTTCTACTTCTCACCCCTTTCTTTCTTACTGTCGATGCGATTTTCCGGGAGTGGAAAGCCGGGTCGTCACACGTGGTGTCAGAGCATTAGGTTGAGTGAATACCTAAGCTCTGGAGTGGTGTCTATCGTGAGAGAGCGTATTTGTAATTTTTATATAACTATATATATCTATTCTACCTATTTGTTGGGTTACCCGTATAGGTTTTCCAATATAGGATATAAAGGTAGATGGGGTAGTGGTGTGTGAAACACGACTACAAATGGTTGGAGTTTGAATGTTGAGGTTGGAAGTGTATCTGTCGAGACTGTAGACCTAATACTGTCTCGAGTAAGCTTTGCTGTGGTAAAGGATTTCATCGATCTCTGAAGGAAGACTGTTATGGTTCGGAGTTTATCTCTGAAGTTTGGATGAGTGGATCTGTCGATGAGGCAGAAGCGAGTGATGGTACCTTGATACCTCAGGTAATAGTAGCTGTATGATGAGATGAAGTGACTATGGATGTTCCTGAAGATGTTTTCTTTGGAACAAGATTAAGGAAGTGTGTATGCTTCGGTGTTGTGGCTGAGTTCAGCACGGTGTTTCTGTTGGTTTGGAGTCCGAGTTTCTCGAAGAGCTTTGGATAGGAGCATTTGTGGCAGCAGTGCAGCTCGGAGTATTCTGTGATGGCAGGAAGTTTTCTGGATGAGCAGTTTTTCTGGAAGTGAAGTTCAGAAGCAGCAGAGTGGATCCATTTCTTCGATAAATTGGATAAATAGGAGTAAGCTGTTCTGATTGGTAAAGAGAGAACAGTCTGTTTGGAATTAGGATGGGTTGATCGCAAAAGTGACTTGCGATTGTCTGAGTGTTCTCTTGGGTTGTCAGAGTTTTTCTGGATGTCTTCAGAGAAGTCAGGAGTTGTCCGCATCCGAAGGTTGAGTTTTCTTATCGAATGGATTCCATGAGTGATACCGGTGGTTCAGTCTAGTGGAAGGATGTTTCCTAGAGATGGAGTTGGTGAAGCAACTCAAGTTGATGGAGTATCTGAGTTTTCTTTTATGGATCAGTGAACCTTATTTCTAGGAGTGAGTTGTCCAGTCTGTGCTTGTGTCCTACCTCATATCAGAGTTGAGCAGCGAAAGCAGTTTGGAGTGTATCTCTGATAGGAGGAGTAAGTTTGGAATCTACGGATAATTGTGAAGTAGAGTTATGTTTGGATCTAGTCTGTGTTCTGATTTGGATAATTATTTGGACTTCTGAATTGAATTGTCAGTTTGGATAACTGGAATTCATTGAGTTTTACGTATCTCTGAGGGAATACGTATTTGATCTATCTTTGGATTTGGAATCTGCAGTTTGGGAAGTTTGGTAGTTTAGATTGTTTGTAGAGCGAGTATCCCGGTATATATATATATTTGGGGAAACTCGAGTATCTAGAATTTAGTCTAGATAATTAAAATTGTTTGATTGGATGATTTGGCTGCTATGGTTGCTAGCATATGGATGATAGTATATGCTTGTGAATTAAAATTAAAATCTTAAATAGATTATTAAATTACCTTTGTTTAAATTTCGGGGACGAAATTATTTTAAGGGGGAAGGAATGTAATATCCCGGAAATTTTAACAATATCAATTTAATAATCTGTTAAATAATTAAATTGATATTGATGATCTTTGATAATAAAATTTGAATTTAATTTAATAATCTGATTAAATTAGTATTAATGGATGATTTTATCTTTTAAAAGTTAATAAGATATTTTCTATTTGAATATATATATTTATTTATATATATTGTAAATAGAAGCTTTGGTAAATTGGAAATTTATATTTAATTTAATCTGGACTTTTCAAAGTTATTTAAATAAATAACATTTTAGTTTTAAATATACTTTAGATAAATCTTTTAATTGGTTAAGATATATTTTACTTAAGTTTAAATAAATAAGAAAAGGCTTTTTAAATAATTTTAAATAAAAAAATATGAATAATTACTTAAAAGACATGTGTCTTTATCTAAAGCCTTGTTTTAACAAGTGTAAATATAAAGATGAACTATATTGACAAGTGTCTTCATTTATTTTTATTTATTTTTATTTATCATAAATCTATTTACATATATATAAACATTGTATCTCTTCACTTCATTCTTTCTATTTCTTTCTTTTAAAAACAAGATAAACTCAGATTTATCTCTAATTCAAATCTGAATCAAGTCAGTAATCTAATGCCTCAAACTAGAAATTAAACACCTCAAACCAAATCAAAGATCCCTGTAACCAAGTTGCAATCTGAAACCAAAGCCTGTGATTCATTTTCATTTTCAAATCTGAAGCAAGTCTTCAGCCTGTCTGCATTCTTTTCAACCTGGAATCATCTCAAAGCTGTCTGCCTTCATTTCTTCAACCTGGAGGAAAGCATGCATGCAGTTCTAAATTAAATCAGTAAAGCCCAGCAAATTCAAGTTTTAAATCAAATAAGCAAAAGCAAGAGGCATTCAAGTTTCTCAGTTTCAAAAGATTTTCAAAATATAAACCTCTGTTCATCTGCATGTTTGGTGAGTAACATTCTTACTTAAAATAACTTAAGTATAATTATGTTTGCATGCTTAATTCTGTGATAATTGTGTTGTGGTGTGAATGTTTATAGCTGATTCTGCATATACATGAATGTATATAGCTGTGCATGTTGTTTTGTATCAGTGTGTCCCTGTTTTCTTGTAATTCTAGGCTCCTGTTTTTGATATAAAATCATTATTCCATGATCTAGAGTTGATTTGGATTTAATATTTAAACAAAATATGTTTGATTTATCATATACTTATGTTAAAAAGTTTAATTAAGTCAAACTTTTAGTCTGAGTGTCTCTGTAACCAAAATAACATTGCATGTTATATAAAAGTAAAAATTCAAACTTTGTAATTTATAAATTCAGGTTTATAAATTGAATAGATAAGTTATAACATGATTTTTAACATTAAAATCATAACTTTTAGTTTAGTATTAAAGGAGCAGTTCTGGGTTAAACTAAATATGAAGTTTTGGGTAATTCTGGTGATCTAGATGGTTTGGGAAGTCGAGTTTCTTTCTGAGGATAGTAGAGTGATCGAAGATGTAAGAAAAATTATTGGAAATTAAAATAGAGTAGTGAGGCAGTAGTGATTTAGAGTTTAAATTTATAAACCTAGTTTTACTGGGTTAGGGAAAAATGATCACCACGGTTTATTCTAGTGATCGAGTGTTTTAGGGCTTTGGGTAAGGGAAGGTTTGGGTTTGACGAAGACATGATCGGAATTCCAGAACCTCTGGTGATCGGGATTTCGAAGACGAGGGATTGTTGACAGGCTTTTGGAGGTAGGCTGTGTTCCAGTTTGGTGTTCGAAGTCTCGATTTCAAATTCGCGAATAGATCGAAGAGGTGATGATCATAGTTTGGTCGTGGATGAAAGTATGGCCGGAGTTGCTAGATGTCAGATGATCGGAGGTTGGCGAACGAGCGGTGTTGCCAGGTTTGGTCAGTGGTGATGGTTTCTTGTTCCAGGTGGGATGAATGCTCGAATTTGAATTCGAGCAGGAATCGAAGAAGTGATTGTCGTATTCTGGTTCGTGAGTGATAGTCGAGATGATGGAGTCGTCGTCGATGACCGGAGTTGCCGTAGGTGACCGTGCACGTGCACGAGATCGAAGATTGTATCTGGGTGAAGTCTGTTTCACTGAAGAAGACGAATGCAAGTTTTTCTCGGGTTTGTTCGTGGGAGTCTCGGGAATTTTGATGTGTGACTCGAAGTAGTTGGAGCTGGAAGGTTGGACTCAAGTGGCAGGAAAGACTCGTGATTTTTGAGTGTTTTTGCGGGGGAGACTCAGGTAAGATAGGGTTGCGACTCGAAGCAATTTAGGCTGGGCTCGAGTACTTTTGTGTTGACAGGTTATTAAACTGTCTGGTTTTTAAAACTTTAAACTGGTTTTAAATTTGTAAATTTTAAACTAGAATTCAAATCAAGTTTAACTATATAGATTCAAGTTAGTTTTGAATCTTAAAGATTTGAAATAAATAAGTTATAAATTTATATGTTTTAAATAGGTTTTAAATGGTAGTTAGATTTAATTAAATGTTTAAAAATAAAAAGGAATTTGGTTTAAACTCTTCTTAAATTTCTTTTATAAGAGATAAGAATTTTTAATAAGTAAAAGTTTTTAAATTGGTTTTAAAAACTTAGTTAAAAATAAATTGGAATTCATTTTAAATACAGAATTTAAAATGAAATTTAAAAGTAGATTTGAAATGAATATTTCAAATATAAATATTAAATGATAACTTGTTTATCAATAAAAATAAAGTTTATCTTAAAATAATTAAAGACTTGTGTTTATTTAATTTATTTGGAGATTTAATAGATAATTAAATTATTTGATTAATTAATCATTTGGATTAATTAAATAGGTAATTAAAGGTTTAAACTAATTTATTTATGATTAAGATAAATTAATTAGGGATGATTAATTTGTAGTTAGGGATTATAAATTAGAGTATTAATTAATGGTTAGGAATTAATTAATAAGTAATTAAATATTAATTAAGTTATGGTTAACACTTAATTAATTTAGTAATTAGAGATTAATAAATTGGTTATTAAGATTTATTAATTTGGAATTAATAAATAATTAATCTAAGTTAATTACTTAAGAAAGTAATTAAATAATTGTTAATGAAGGTCATTAACTATGGATTATTAAATAATGAATTAATGGGATTAATTTTAATAGTTAATTAGATTAATTAATTTAAAGAATAATCATTTATGAAATTGTTTAAATGTAATTACTTATTGGAAGTAATTAAGAATTAATTACTTATTGTAATTAATTGAAGTTGATTTGATTTATTTAAGTTAACTAATTAAGTTTAATTAATTTAGAATAATCAAGAGATGATTTGATAATAATTACTTAATGTAATTATTAAGGTAAGTTTATTTAGAGAAGTAAATAATAAGGTAATTACCGGAAGTAATTAGTTGAATAAATGATTTTATTAATAGAAGTAATTTGAGTTAATTACTTTGAATAATTAATCAAGAGATTAATTAAGAAATTAATTAAGGAGTAATTAATTTAGTTAATGAAAGTAATTAAGGGTAGTTAATTACCGATTGAAGATTAATCAAGGTGATTAATAAATGTTGTTTAATTAAAGGTTAATTACTTAATGTAATTAATTTAATTAGGTAATTAATAATTAAGTTGTAATTAAGGATCATTAATTAATATAATTAATGATGTAATTAAGATTGGTTAATTAAGTAATAATTAATAAATGAAGTAATTAATCAATGTAATTAATTAAGGATTAATGTAATTAATTATAGTTGATTAAGTTAATTAATTTTAGTTAATTAATTAATGAAGTAATTAAAGGTTAATTACTATAAGTGGTTAAGGATAATTAATTTGAGAAATTAATTGAGGATAAATTACTTGGATGTAATTAAAAGATAATTAATCAAAGATGATTAATTGAAATGAAATATTAGAAGATAATTAATTAATTAAATTGTAATTAATTAATGGTTAAGTAAGCAGGATTTATAAAATGAAGTAATTAATTTAATTCAATTTAAATTAATTAGAGATGATATAAATCATTACTTATGAATGGGTGTTAGTATTGGATACTTGACTTTGATTGATATCTCTGATGAGATATATGCTGTGTGATATGGATGTTAGTTGAATTGTATGGATTATCTGATAATGTTGATTATCTGTTATCTTCCTTTGTGAATAAAGATAATGAATTAAATTGTTTTAACCTTTAAAACAACTTGGCCTTAAAAGATACGCTTTGGATTTCGATGAGACCGGGATCGGGTTTCCGTATACCGGGATTCCAAGTCTGGAGACCCGAATACCACATCAATCCAAATTAACGATAGGTCGTGAATCAAGTGAAGATGAAGATTCAGAGTGCAAGGGTTATTGTCGTTAACTCTGAGGGTGATTCCAAAACGAGTGTAACGAGATAATGCCTTCGGTTTGTTCGAACCCGGAACGAACTTGTATGGATTGAATGCTTTCAGAACATCGTCAGGTGGACGATGAGCATTCTAAGATAGATGTGTTCTTTTTAAAGGTAATCGTAGCCTCAAGCCTCACAAACCGGGAATGGCTAAAACAGGGGAGGTGCAGCAAGGTTAGTGGGTAGCACCCAAGTAGGACAAGGTTACCTCTGTCTAGATGTCCCTTTCTATTTTCGACTTAGTGGTGCGGTTGCTGATCCCAACCGTGAGGTATCTTGTGCGGGAATTATCCAGTAAGGGATGTTCCGGCCTTGTGTTGCAGGGGATTGGGAGTGATCCTCGGTACGGTGATCTAGGCCACGTACTGTGACGGGCGGTACCCCAGTAGCCCTGCCATTGTATGGAATCCAATTTCCAATAAGTGATAACGGACTTGATTGTATAACCCACTTTGTTGGCTAGTATGCTGGAATTTAATAATGTAACAATTTCAGCTATTTCATATTTATTTGAAAACCCTAGACCCTATTATAATACAATCGAATTTCCTATCAAATGTTTTGGTTAGCGTAAGGTAAAAACTTACCCATGTTTATTTGTGGGGAGTCTTACGTGATACTTTTTCTTTCAAAAGGTTTTGAAGTTAAACAAGTTTAACCTGTTACTCACACCAGACCCATGTCTGACCCAAGTTGTTTATTTCTTTTTTATAAACTCTTGGGTACTCAAATTTTTACGAGTAGCCAAGGGATTCAGGTTAGCCTTGACGAATTGTGGAGGAGCAATGGAGCAGGAGGCTTCAGCGTTGTAGATATAGATAGTAGTTTCCGCTGTGTTGTTCTTGTTTAGATCTTTGTTTTGTATTGAGTTGTAATAACTAGATAGATGTTTATAACTGTCTAGTATGTGATTTGTAATCTGTGTAACTCTGATAGATGATGTATATGATACTATGTAATAGTTATGTGATATATTATATTTTATTCCGTTTCCGCTGTGAGTATTTGTGTTTGTTTTCTTTCTCTTCTTTTCTTTTCTACTTCTCACCCCTTTCTTTCTTACTGTCGATGCGATTTTCCGGGAGTGGAAAGTCGGGTCGTCACAGGAATTAAGCGAATCAGTAAAAGAAAGGGATCATAGTCCTCGATTTTGCTGAAACGTTTAAATCGCTTCCTCATTCCTTTGAAAGCGTAAACTGTTAAATTTCTGAAAACAATTTTATTTATTTTGTAAAAATAACAATTCACCTTCTCAACTGGACAAGTCCGGAGTTAAGCGAAACAGTAAAAGAAAGGGGTCATAATCCTCGATTTTGCTGAATCGTTTAAGTCGCTTTCTCATTCTTTTGAAAACGCAAACTGTTACAATTTTATAAAACAATTTTCATTTTAAAACAATTTTCCAATCACGTGATTAAAACAGCAAATCAGTAACAATTTCGATAAGGAAATTGTACTTCTCAAAATACCGTAAAAACGGTTACAAATCAGTATTGCGGAATAACCGTTTGAAAATCCACTTTTAAAATTTGGCGGTTACTGAAGCCAAAGCGACAGTAGTTTTAAAACGTCAAAATCACATCAAAACAATCTACATCAAAATGTAATGTCAGTGAATTTTCATTCATCAAAAATGCCACAAAACACCGTGCTTCAAAATATAGCATTGGTGTAAAAATCCCGTTATAAAAATAACGGCAACAAAATACGTTTCATAACCAAGCATCGGTTCAACGTAAAAATAAATGCAGTAACGCGCAATTCAAATTTTTGCACGTACTACAGAATGAACAAAGAAATCATTCGAAGGTATCTTCAATGAAGACAATTCAAAATAGCAAAATCTAATCAATAGATGATTAGTACAAAAGAAAGCCAGCGGAAATTTCAACAAAAAATCACATATCTGCAATTTCTTCGAATCCTCAATTTGGATTCGAAATTCTCAAAGAAACAAATAATTACAGCTATGTAAACAATTGAAATTCATATAAATTTCGTATTTTGATTCTTAAATAAAAAAGATTATCAGTTGTACTCAGCGAAGACAGTTTCACTGTTTCCGCTGCGCACTCTGATAAATAGAACACAAATCAATCAAATCATCAGAACACAATTTCATCCAAACAACAAAACACAATTCCACTTTTATTTTTAAATAACGATATTTAAAAATTTCATCAAAATTTCAAAACTTTAGTTTTGACTCAAATCACAGATAAAACGTCGACTAATAGTTGTAACATATGTTCCATCCAAGTTATGTTTTATATTATGTCCATAAACCCCAAGCTCTGATACCAACTGTAACGCCCCACCTCTATGCTCATAATAACAAAGAGTATTAAAAGAAATACTGTCTATTATTACGAAGAATAAGGCTGGATAGGAGCGACCATCCGTAATTGGCCTTACACTAATATTGGTTATCTCGATAGAAGTGGTATATACTTTTTATTTTTCATCTATTATTTATTTACTCCCATCGACATATCCAATTATCAGTATAAAACAAACTACGATAGTTCATAATAGTTTAGGACATTAGATATAACAATAACCCAGATAATATAATTGCGGAACACAGATAAAAACAAAAGTCTCATATATATATAACTGATGTCAGTTAATACATAGTTGACACAATACATACGATACAAATACAACTGTCAACTCTAGAAGTTATATATACACGTACATTATCGACTAATATACATGAATACATATCGTTCTATACAATGACACGACTACTACAAAAGGACAATGACAACTTCAGAAGATGCGAAAAGCCTTCAAATCCCGAACAGCAACTCAAAGAAGAAAATCTACAACCTGAAATAACTCGGGTCTGACCCGAGTATTACATTCAGAAGAAAATAATACACGAGTCAGTCTAATTCAAACTCAGTTATTAGTGCATAGTAGCGATAATAATCAGATAGTCAAATAGACGACAGTCACAGAAATCTCGTATATCCAACTCTCGATACGAGAATTGGATAACAGCAAATATAACACTAAATAGTGTTAAACAACAAATCAGCAATCCAAATCAGAATACAAATTCAAACCATTGAAATTAACCATCGAAACAATTCAACAAATCGAAACAACAATTTAAAACTGTCAAATCCGATAGGGCTGCAGTACACGCACGCGTGTACTGCCTCGCCACTATCGAAGGAGATACACAACAGCTCAGAGAAAATCACAATTGATCACGAGGTCAAATCCCGAAATCGGGTTCAACTCAAGGAAGTTCGAAAACAAATCTAAATATCTCAAGTGGTCAAGACAGCTAATTTATATACAAGCTACCTCACACCACTGTAAAGAGAAAACCACAAGGCAAGGCTTCAGTATCAAAACAAAGGTGAGGTCAAAGAAGGCAACACGAATACAGATGCAAACTAATTGCCACCATGAAAAAGGCAACAAGTGCAACAGTGAAATATCTATTACAGACCGACTAGTATGCGATGGAGATTTCAAGAAACTCAACACAGAACTCAATACAACAAACCCAGTTTAAGTTGAAGAAGCAGTAGTGAAACTGCGAACCCCAAAGTGAAGCAAAAACCTCAAGTAGTTGATAATGCCCATGAATCAATTAACTGAGTAGCAAATGGAGATGCAAACAACTGCATAACAGGGATGGCAACAAGCATGCCACGGTTTTGAAACTCTAAGACAAACACCCTTCTAACTGGTGGCATATAGGAAGTATACAGAGAGCAACTACAAAGACTACAGTGATGAACAGATGATCATCACAAGTTAAAGACAAAAATACAACAATGTAACAGTGATGAACACAGCAACCTAAACCAATGTACTGCAGTAGCTACATAATGCAAAATCATCTACATGAATCAAAATGCACATGAGCAAGTTGATATGCAGAAGAGAATACAAGCTACACGATTCAAATACATATACAACACAGTGAACAGGTTCGAGTGAAACAGAGGTGATGTCAGAATGAATGGAAATGGTCAAGTTTAACAGAGTTCGACAAAATGGACCAAGGAAGAACAGAAAATCAAAACCATAATTCACAGTGGAGTCAACATGGAGAAAACTGCAGAGAAGTCACAGAATTCACAGTGAAGTCGACAACATCACAAACTCAACAATAACAAAATGCATAGAGGCATAGACAATGTCGAAGTCATTCCAACAAAAGAACAGTGCAACTCAATGCTACAAAAGATCACTCGTATGAAGATTTCAAGCAACACCAATATCTACAACAAATGCAACCGCAAGTGCACATGAACAAGGATGAGAAAACTGGAAAGAAGTTCAACTGGAATAGTATCAAGTTCAATACAACATGATGCAGCAATATTATAAATGGTGAAGATCGAACTGCAGTGGCTACAGAATAACTACAGGAAAGGAAATGCAAACATGTTCAGATGAACAAATCTCACAAATGAGTGCAGACAGGTAGCAGTGTGCAGGATGAAGCACTGCAAAAATGCAAGTGTCCAGACAACAACAGAGAACAATGCATGCTACTACAAGGATGAACACTTAAACAACATCAAAGTGCAACCAGACAGAATCAATGACAAGCACAAGCAAGGGGTTTACAAAGTCGAGATAATGTGGCAACTAAATATACTGTGAAACAAGTATATCAAGACTCAAATCAGACATGGCCAACTCAAAGCAATTAACTACAAACAGCAGTGCAGCAACTACAAGTAAGTAAACAATGATGCTTGATGAGTCAGATAAGAAATGGCAAAAAGATGGCCAGAGACGAAGCTCACAGGGGCCGACTAACTAAAGCTTTAATTCACAGTGGATTCGAAGTTCACGAAAACAGTAATGGACCGAGATGAACATATGAATCTACAACAATTTAAATCGACATAGCGACGAAATCGAACACGGTCAAAATAAAAAGGCAGATAACACCAACGAATTCAATTGCAACAATTTCCAACCGAAATAAAAAACTCATGAAAACTAAGAAACAACAAAAAAACTGTAACTCTGAATTAGATGTGAGTGGTGATTCACTCACCTTGTTTACGTAGCAGAGACGAGCAGCTCCGAGACGAAGCCGGGCGATCGAAGAATCGAGCAAGCCATCTTCGAATTCACGGAAGCCCCAATTTTCAGAACGAAGAGCCAAAGTACAAATCATAGAGGAACGAACTAACTAGAATCGATCGCAAGCAACAACGACTAGAGTTAGATCGGCGATCAAGGTTGCGAAACCCTAATTTTTGAAGCAGGAACGAAGTCACAAATTCAATCGAGGCAGCCATTTTTAATGCTTTCGAACGTTTAGGGTTTGGAATGAGAATAAAATAAAGAGGGACGGTTTACAAGGTTATCACGGCAATCAAAAGAACAAAGGGCTAGCTTTTCTTTAAAGCCCAACAACATTTAACTCAACATCTTAAAGAATTTTACAGCCTAAAAAGTATTTCAATATGATTAAAACTGCTGATAGAAATTTGTTATCAATTTCAATCGTCTAGTGACGATAACAAACTTTTACAAAAAGGATTCCGACTCGATTAAAATCTACATTAGCAATTAACAATGACTTAATCGTCATTTATAAACTGACGCGAAAAACCGGGTTGTTACACATCTGATCCAACTCCATAGCATAGTACTCGCTGATACGAACGCAACACATGTCGCACTCAAAACCAACCTCATATGAACAAGTTATGAATTAATTAACATACGAGATAATTAATTTTATAATTAACTTAATAAAATAAAGTTTAAAAATTTAAACCTTCTTCCCCATCCTCGATACTACCATGCTTGCTCATTTATTATTATTATTATTATTATTATTTTTAAATCGACCATTCGTCGTGCGCAACCAAACGCCGCCCCATCACGCGTTGCCGTCACCGCTCCCTACCACCGCCTCGCCGCCGTCTGCTGCCACAAGCGCACGTCGCGCGGAACCCAAAATCACCCAAAACCGATTGACGAATGGAGGGGATTCCTGGCTACCACACGACAAACTATGACGATCCAACTGTTGATCTTGTTTGTTTCATCGAGCTCTACATTTTTCTAGTTGGGTCGAAGCTTGAAAGTGAATGTGGTGGCTCCGATCATTGTTGGCCATTGGATGGAGTACTTTTAAAGGCGGTTCTGTTGGTTTCTAAGGTTTAAGTTTGCAAATGACAAGAAAGGATGGCCTTATATAGAAAGTTTTCACGGCACTACTCATCCGCTAAAATTTCGAACTCCAAATGAAGTGTGCCGCCTGTAACGACCCGGAATTTTGGTCGTTAGATTTTGAACATTTAATTTATTTTTAAATGTTGAGTGTGGAATATAAATTGATTTTAAAATAAGAAGATTCTGGTTAAATCAATAAGATTTGTTACAATTTCAAATAGGACTATTAAATTGGATTTGGATAAATAATAATTAAATATTTGGAATTGGGATAATTTGTGAATCTGGATGTAAATGGTTATGAAAATGGTTTCTAAGGTTTATTTTAAGTCTAATTTGATTTGAATTTTTATATTGGACTTTTGGATGGAATCAAAAGTCGATAAATTAAATTTGGAATTTTTATATTAATTTAATAATGGAATTTAATATTCTAATAATGTAAATAATCAGATTTTGATTCGGGATGAATCAGAATGATGTCTAATGTGAATGTAAGTTCTATATGATTTATAATTGAGTTAGTAAAATTTTAAAAGTGGAATTTTAAATGATTTCGACGATTTTGAAAATCGCTTGAAGTAATCGACGAGTTAAAATAGCCTTCCGGGGCACAGTCTCGGAATTTGATGAAACAAGTTCCATTGGATCCGTAATAGTTAATTATTATCGAATTTCAATTTTTGTAGCAATCGGAGTTGACGTTTGACCGTGGTAGCTCAAAACACATAGAAATTATTTTAATCAATTTAATTTAAAATTGATCGTTTATTTCCGTAACTCGCGTATATGATCGAATTAGCCTCCGAAACATGTTCCATTGTGTTCGGAATAGGGGTAAAACCTTATGAACGCCAGGCGGCACGTGTTGTTTGGAGTTCGTTCGAATTGCAGTTGAAATTGAGAATATTAATAAAATAATATTTATCAAACGTATATATATATTCGTTTAAGCTAGAGAAACCCTAGTCTTCTTTAGCCGGCCGCCACAGAAAATATCAATGGCCGAAAGTGACTAGGCTTCTTCCTTATTTTTCCTTCCATCCACTCAACGATTTCCAAAACTTTCTAAACGAAGATCGTAGAGCTCGAGGAGCTCTACATAGTCAACGGTGGAGATCGCCAACAAGTCGACGTGGAGGCCAGAATTTTCCCGAGAAACGGTAAGTTCACATGCGTATTTCAACATAGGGGAGGCGCCGAGCTTCATCAAACTTTGGGCATTGGGGGAACTCGAGATGCCTTTCAATTTGGTGGGGTTGGACCTTTGTTGAGGGCGTTGTGTTGGCGGCAATGGCCAACCCTAGGCGGCGGCTATGGGTTAGTCGAACTGGGCATTTACGTGAGGAAGAAAGACAAGGGACGGCCTTGATTCCTGAAGCCAGATCTTACGGCCGAATTTGATTTAAGTTATAAATTAAATAAAGAGAATTTTGTTTTAAATTATTAATATATATTCAACCTTTAAAAATCTATAACTTGTGCACACGTTGTCAGAATCGACCGAAACTGGCGGCACCGAAATCGCAGCGACGCGATGTACGCTGCAGTACAGACCTGGTGGCGTTTGGAGCAAGTGGAAATTTTAGGTTAAATCAGACGCCGTTCGATTTAATTTAAAATAGAAACGCTCAATGAATCTCAAGGTGAGTTAATCTCACTCACACCTAGATGCCATTTAGTTTAAATATTTAATATTTAAATAATTGAGTGATTGGTTGAATATGAATATTAATATCAGACTGGATTGATATTTGCTATTGTGCTAACATCTGTGGATGCAAAGAAATAGGTTGGAGGGATCCAACTGGATTCCTCACAATATAGAAATTATTTCCATAATTGATGATGTATTTTATTTATATATTGTGATAGATTAATTTGGAAATTAAATTGTGATGTGTTATGATTGGATAAATAAAATCTGGGATTTTAAAATATAAATAAAATAAATTAGGACTAAAAGGGAAATGGAAGGAATTATTGAGCAATGAATTAAGGAAATTAGATTCGAAAAATTTGTCTTGGAATTTGTAAGTGTTTTGAAACTGTGATTGGAATGGAAATGAGAAACGGAAATTTATAAACTGGGTTTTTATAAATGAAATGGAATATTTATTGGGAATAAATTTGAAGTATAGATTTCCAGTGGGAATTTCTATGAAAAGGTGCAAATTGTTTTAAAAATAATAGTGAGATTATTTTTAAAGGATGGAAAGTGTAATTTTCCTGGGAAATGAAGTATGTTTCAAAAGAGAACTTTCAAAGTATAAACTATAAAGTTTAAAAATGCGTTTCTAGAATATTTTAGAAAAATTATTATCTTTAATTTCTTTTAGGTGAAAATAAGCATTTATTAAGTAATTATGGTATTTAACTATTTTAAAGATAAATTGGTAGTATGTTTTCTAAAGGAAATTTTATTATAAGTATTTGATGTAATAACCTTATTTTTTTTAAAAAATTTGATTCAAGTTACGCAAGAAAACTTTTATAAATTTTCAAAAGTATATTTGAATAAAGAATTTGGTATCTTATTTTAAATAATTTAAGTATATATTTTGGAAGTGATTTCTAGGAAATGGGAAGTGTGCTTAAAAATAAAAGGGAGTTTTATTTTTAAAGTGTTGGAAGAAATTTACGGGATTCAAACGTAAATTTGAATTGAGATAAATCAAGCAGGATTTATAAGGAGAATTCTTGGGTTTATTCTGAGATGGAAATGTATTTCCCTGAGAAGCCAAGTACGTTTTAAAGCAGATTTTTTTAAGTAAAAGTTAAAAGTTTTAAATTGTTTTAAAGGAATATTATTTTTATTTATATCTATAAAATGGATTTATTTAGAGATAGTTTGGTTAAAGTTTTATTTGAAACTTATGTAGAAGTTTGTAACTCTTATTTTAAAATTTAGTTCGACTTAACTTTTATTTTAAAATTATTTTGATATTTTATAAAAATAGTTTTACCTTAAATATTCTTAAAATATATTTTGGATAAAGTGATTTAAATTATTTTAAATCTTAAGTGTTTGTACTTGGTGATTTCAGTGGAAATGGAAAATGTTTGGGAAATTTATTTCCGTAAAAGGAAGTGGGTTTACACTGTTTTCAAAGGGTTGAAAATAGAAATATATCTTACGAAGATATTTTGAGGAAAACATGAATTTGGGAATTATTTATGTTTGATGGATGTTTGTGAATGTTATTTGATAGTTAAATAATCGACTATCAATATTGGCCAATGCGCTGATCGTTTTGAAGAGACCGGGATCAGGATTAATTTCTCGAAAACCACTTCGATTCGGTTTGTATGTTACGTGGGGAAACGAGTTCGGAGTCGAAGATGGAACAGTGAAGTGCAAGGGCTAGTCGCTACTAATCCTGATGGTGATTCCAAAATGGATGTAGTAGGAATAGTGCCTTCGGTTCCGTTCGAACCCGGAACGGACTTGTATGGATGAATGCTTTCGGAACATCGTCAAGTGGACGATGAGCATTCTAAGTGATATGTTCTAAAAAGGTAACGCTTAGCCTCAAGCCTCATCAACCGGGAATGACTGAAAATCAGGGGTTATGCAGCAAGGCTAAGTGGGTAGCACCCATTAGTGTGAGGTCATCCCTGTCTAGATGTTCCTTTTTTATTCGGCTTAGTGGTGCGGTTGCTGATCCCAACCGTGGGGTGATCTTACTCGGAATTATCCAGTAAGGGGTAGTTCCGGCCTTGTGTTGCAGGGGATCAGGCGTGGTCCTCGGTACACTGATCTAGACCAGGTACTGTGACAGGTGGTACCCTAGTGCCTAGTCATTAGTTGGAAATCCATTTTCCCTACGCACCTGTACGGTTTTGATTGTGCCCAACTATTGCTGAAACGTGAGATGCAAGCATTTCAGCTAGATTCTATTTTACTTTCTATAGACACTATTATAATATCAGACGGATTTGATATAAAGTGTTTTGGCTATCGTAAGGTAAAAACCCGACATGTTTATTTGTGGCGTGGTCTTACGAGACGCTTTTGATTTTCAAAGGATTTTTGAAACTTTAATAATTAGTTTGGATGTATTTCTCTCACGCTGGTATTCCAGACCGACTCGGGTGTTATTTTATTATAATGCTCGGGTCAGACCGAGTATTATAGATTACAGGATAGGATGCTGTGGAGCTCAGGTTAGGAGCTGGAGTCCGAGACATATTATTCGTACTTGTTTATTCCGCTGCTATGGTTGTTTGAAATTGCCAGCAAGTTGTGAGGCGGGCTGATATAACTGCCAGGCTGGTAATTGTTCTTTACTGGTGATATACTCTGATGATGTATTGTTTATAACATATATGGTTTCATTTTGTGTAAAGATCTGTTTTTATTTATTATATTTTGTTCCGCTGCTATTGTGAGATTCTGATGTTGTTTAGTTCCTTCTTTCTTTTTCCTCAACGATCTGCCTTTTCCGGCACTCGATCGTCGGCATATTATACTGTGGTGAATTTTGTGTCGATTTTCGAGAGTCGGGAAGGGCGGGTCGTCTCACCGGTAGCCATTTCATATGTTATATGCATATTCCAAACACTATGGAATATATATTGGAAGCCAATTCCATCATATACAGAAGTTAACTTTTCAAATCGAATTATATTATTTAAAATTCCTTTAATAAATTTCAATGCATTTCGAACTTGCACGATCAAACGATATGTCCGATTGCCCTGAAATTTGACAGCATATAATAATTCTCTATTACGGATCCAATGAAACGTGTTTCGTTGAAATCTGAGACAGTGCTCCAAAAGGCTATTTTTACACGTTAATTAAAATGAGTAATTTTACAAAATCAGTTTAATAACTTTTAAATCCAATTTAAAAGTTTAGTATCTTCGTTCTTAGTCAAATAGAATTTAAATCAACTTTCAAAATCATTTTCATTCATATTAAATTCAAGATTCAATTATTTAAACAATTTCAAATATTAAATTTAACAATTTAATTATCAAATAAATCGCTGTATTTGAATTCAAGTTATCTAACTTATAAAAATTAACTTTTCAATATTTAAAATCAATTAAACATTCCAAATTCAAATGACAAAATTTTTGGGTCTTTCCACAATCATTCCGTCCCAAGGATAAAACAATGTCTGAAATTTGGTCGATTTGCTATTTGCACGACAACAAATCGTTCTGAATTTATCACTTTCTAATTTAATTGCTTGAAAGAATTCCGCAGAGAGAGAAAAATGACAGATGGAGAAGAGGAAGAAAGAAAATTGTCCATTGTCTTTTATTTTTCTTTTTGCCTATCTATCATTTAAATAAGCAGAATAAAAATTATATGCGTTACTAAAATGAGGGATTATTAACAGATTTAAAATCATTATCATTTATTGCTAATTTTATTACCATTCAATTTGATAATGAATCAATAATAATACTTCATAAATATATTACCGTTATACATTGACATTCGTTACGAATTTTATTACCACTGATTTTTTTTTAAATAATTCACTTAAAATTCCAGCAATCCCCTGCATGAATTAATAAAAAAACATTTCCAAGCTATTTCTAAAAATATAGGATTGTGCTTAAACAAAGCTATCTTTCGATTTGAACCTTTGCATAGTGAGTAAGATTCAGAATATACTTCAATGACACGTAATCTTGAACATGATCTCTAACATCAAACCACACAAGCTTTCTAAAATGCTTTAACTAGCCCGTACATCAATGGCCACACACGTCTATCCCGGTTTAGTGAATGATCTAGAAAACATTTGCCCCCAAAGTTTTCATAGGAAACATCCGCATTCCTACATTCCCCGAGGTAAGTCTGTCAAGAATACTCCTATAGCTAAGTACCACACTCCATGTATAGTGTGGATCTCATTAAGAGTTTCTATTACCTCATCCTCTAATTGCTATAGGAATACACGCTTCTAAACATTTTGTAATATTACATGTTCACCTCTAATCACTTCACAACTTGTTGTTTACCCACTGAACTTAGTTCTTGGGATCTCCAGTCATATAAGTTGGTTACCATTATGAATGTCTAAGCGCAATAGTCTCATCCTTTTGGATGTTTTATGGACTTTTTATATGGACAATCCTTTTGTCAAAGGATCCAACAAATTTTCATCAATGCGAATATGATCCACTCTTATAGTACTTGAATAAAGTAACTCTCTTATAATGTTGTGCTTACGAGTCTCTTACTGTTATAATTACGGTTCTAAACTTTTGCAATAGCCACGATACTATCGCAACGAATCAACATAGCCGGTATCGGTTTTTCCCATAAAGTAATCTTAGCCAGCAGAATTCTTATGTAATCCACTTCTTCACAAGTTGTTGCTAGTGTTATCTAAAATTCTATAGGATCTTATAAATAATGCAACTTATATATAGATACATAGGTGTATATTACTAACTATTATAAGAAGAGTATAATAATTGAATGTAAGATAAATAATAGAAATGATCACACCAGATATTTTATACTGGTTCGGACCTCTCGTTCTACGTCCAGTCCCGAAGCGCCCCTTCGGTATTTCCTTTAACCAACCGACCCTCGCTTCACCCAGAGGAATAAGCTAATACAAAAGTATATTTCTGACAATCTTATTTCCAAATAACACGGTTTTTAACTGATAGTATAAATCTTCCAATGATCTTCTTTGAGTATGTGAATATGAATGCTTTGAGTTGTAGGAAATGGTTTAACAAAAATTATATTTTGGTTATAATAGATCAAGAGTATGTGAGCAATGTATGCACAAGAGAGTGATAAGAAATCAAGAGAGGAAAGATTCAATTAATTCAAGTTAGTTGATCTCTACATCTCAATCATGGTACTATTTATTGATTTAAAAGGATGTAAATGAAGAGTTGTTACTCTTAGATAAGTTCTTTTCATTTTAATGGCTGCAACCTTTCGATGAAGGGTAATTATTTTTGTTCGGCATAAGTGTCTTTTCAAAAATTTGCAATTTTTCAAATGACAACGTCTGTGGTAAAACCGTAGACGTCTGTGACTTTAGAAAATAATTACCCGAGAATTGTCACAGACGTCCGTGGTTTTACCTCAAACGTTTATGGCTTCAGAATTTTATTTTCTCAAGTTTTTCCTCAAACGTCTATAGTTTTACCTCAAATGTCTATGAGTAGTAAAAGCAGTTTTTCAAATTAAGTCCAGTGAATATGAAATCATGTGTGATCGTTGTATGCATATATACTCAAAGAGATCTAATAATATTTTATCTAAGACCTTTTTACAGTATAATACCCTTACTAACTATAGTTTGGTCGATAGGTCGTCGTTTGTCTTCGAGCCTCAATATCTTCAAGCATGATGTCTTCTTGTCTTCTTATAGTATATACCTATAATCTTATAATGTGTGTGTATATATATGATTGTATAGTTGTTATCATTGAAACATAAACTGGAGGTTCTAACAATCTCCCCGTTTTTGATGATGGCAATTATACAATCAAAAATGGAAGAATTATTATATTTGTCATCCCCTATGTATATGGATAAATTCCTACCCCTTTGTCATTATCAAAATGGAAGGAACGATATAAGGTATATAAATGTTAAATAGACATTTAATAACATATTATATATAAGTTCAAGAATATGTAAGACTGAACAAAAAAGTTCAAATAAAAAACAAACATTAATTAGCAGAAGTTTTAAATAGTTAAATAGACAAGCATGAGCATAGATAATGGAAAAATAGTAAAAAAAATAAAATGCTAATTGTGATGGTTTGAAGAGTGAGATAAGCCCCCATAATTCTGTGAGGAATGCGGATTACGGATCTTAAGGCTAGGAATAACACTAGAGGGGGTGGGGGGGGGGTGAATTGTGTTTATAAGAAATTACTAAATCTTTTTGAGTTTATGTTAATTTGAACACAAATGTATATAATATTCAGACACAGATATAATCACAGAAACAAACACAGATGCGGAAATAAAGTAAATGCAGTAAAGGAAAGAACACACCGGATTTTATACTGGTTCGGAGTTACCCTACATCCAGTCCCGCAAAACTAAGTACGGATTTCCTTTCAAAAGCAATTCAACAATTACAACCCTCGATTTCAAGGCTACGAGGTACACCCTCCAGAATCACAATCCTCTAGGTAGAGATACTTGATTTCCGGGGCAACAAGTTCACCCAATTGATTTCCAAGGCTACAATCACACCTTTTCTCGCTTGATTGATTTTCAAGGCTACAATCACACCTTTTCTCGCTAGATAGATTACAAAGAAGCCTATAACTCTGAATAGCACTGGGATCTTGTTGAGATAGTGATAGAGAATCAAACCAGAGATGATCTAGTTAGATTCAATGTTGATTTCGACAGAGTGATGATAGGATTTTGAATAAGAAAATGTGGAAGAAGAAGATAAGTAAAAAACCAGAAAATCTAATATAAAATTCGTTGAAACCAAGCCCTATTTATAGAAGAACAACAACCATGTCCATTCGGGAAAGGTTATGGTGAATAGACACTTCTTTTGAAATTCAAATTTTTGAATCTAACTGCCACTATGTCGACATGGGGTACTAGGGCATGTCGACATCCCAAAACATTTTTTGATGATTTGATTTTCTTTGAAAATAACTTTTATCTTATATTAAAAACTATTTAAACTTTATAAATATACTTGACTATAGATAAAATACATAGATAAAGTAACGACCCTGAAATTCCGACCCAATTTTAAAAATTTTAGAACCGTTATTTTAATATAAAATGTGAAACTTACATACGATTTCAATCAACGTCCAAACTTTGTTTCTAAATTGCGCCTAGATGGTTATAGATATGGGTAAAGTTTCGTCGGAAAATACCGCAGTAAATTTCGTTCGCATTTTATTGCACATCAGTTCATTTTAAAACGTGAAAATTTTTATCTTCCAAACCTAAATATTTTTACATAGAAAAATTCTAAATCATCTTTTGACAAAGTCGTCATTTTTCGTTTTTCAAAATTCGAACATCTTTAGCTCCGTCGATCTTATTCTTTGGTGTTTTGCTGCATTCTCCGTAATAGAAATTTCGAATTTTCACAAAAAACTTCCATTGCTATTCAAACTTCATATTTGGAATGCATTTAGATAGACATAGACGTACGCAAAATTTCGTCGAATAATATGGAAGTAAATTTCGCTCGTCGCATTTGCATATTAGTTTAAATTCTAAAGTGTAAATTTTCTATCGTCCAGACTCAAATATTTTTCACAATGTTACATAAGAAAAATATTCTGATCATGACGGGCATTTCATTTCGTCAAATTCCGCTTTTAATTGCTAGTTAAATTGTCGCTCGAGAAAATGGTTCAATAAGATTTACCACTTCGCAAACAATGTCGAACCACCAATATCTTTATACCGTTGTGTCCGCCTCGTCGCGCTGATCAAAACGGTATATTCGTTTGTGTCAATTCGAGTTCGGTGTTGCAAGTTATAAATTGGTTAACGGAGTACAAACTGGTCCATTACGCCACACAAACCGGTACCCAACCTCCCAACGTTCAAAATTCAAGAAGTCTATTCAACTGTCTTGGAAATCCAACAGCCTCCACTTTGAAAAATCATCATTGCACTGACGTATGCAAACTCAAAATCCTGTGTATATATCTTCCTTCATTTATTGCTCTGCATCAGTTTCACTTCGCCTCAGAAGAAAGAAAATTTGGTACGCTGCTCTACCACTGTCTTCTTCTTTCACATATTTCCTTTTGTTTTCAAAGGCTACAGAAACCCACTCTCAACCTCTCCTTCCTTCCTCCTCTCTCTTCATATTTGGTTTATTTTTTTTCTTTCCTTTCTTCTGCAAAATGGATACAGCTCCACCCCCTACCGGCCACCCACGCGCCCACCCGCACGCCCTTCAGCCACGTCAACCACTGCCCACTACCCACGCCGACCCCTGCTCCTCCACGTCGACCCCTGCTCCGCCTCACCCCGTACCCATCCAGCCCTCAGCTCCCCGCCACTCGCCCGTACCCCACCCAGCCCTTCGCCCGCCACTCGCCCCGTACCCACCCAGCCCTCAGCTCCCCGCCACTCGCCCCGTACCCCACCCAGCCCTCCGCCCCACTGCCTCACGCGGCCTCCACCCAGTTCGCACCCCCTATCGGCCACCCCACTACCGGCCTCAAACCCCTCCACAGCCCCGCGTCCCCGGCCGTTGCCCAGCTCCATCCCAGTCAGCCCGCCTGAAGCTCGATTTTGTATGCAGTGTATTAATGGTTTTGTATAAAGTAATGGGTTATAATATATAAATATATTATACGTATATGAGGTGTCATTGTATAAACTTTAGTTTGTTTAGTAAAGTGATATAATTTTGCACAGCAGTTGTTTAAAAAGTTGGGTACAGAACTGTTTTGTGTAAACTTTGTTTCAAAAAATTTTTGTACCAGCGGTTTCTGACTTTGTTTATAAACTTTATTTTACATGATAGTTTACAAATATACAGTGGTTACAAATATCGTATATATTTTAGAAACTTTGCGCATTGTTTTATGACCAGCAAGTGTTTGAAATAAACTTTGTGTGTTGTTTCAGCTACCGTTCCGGATTCTTAGGATATCGCTTTGGCTCGTTCGCTCTCATCCGGGCTTGTTTTGTTGCAGTTCGTGCTTATCTTCGTTTGTGTCTTCCGTCTTCGTGCCATCTTCTTATCAATTCTCCCCGCAACAAAAAGGTGAATATTTTATTCATGACTCAATCTATTATGCTATGATAATCAAGTGATAATTGTTATGAATATTAATTTGGATATTAAATGATTGATTGTTAAAATTGTTGAAATAAAAATTGTAAATCGCCATGCAAGTTAAATTTGAATATTGTTAGTTTACGACAAATAGTTGTGACACTAAAATTGTTATGTGATGTTGAATGTGGTTGTTAATATAAATATGAAATTGAAATTGGTGTAGGATAGCCAACAATTTAAAAGTGGATTATATATGTTGAACTTGACCCCTTTAGACGTTAAATAAATCGTCGCGTAGAAATTGCGGTGACTACACTTTGAACCATTGAACGTATGATTGATGTAGAAATTTGATAATAGACACCAAGTGAAACCATGATCTTTAATCCGCATAAGACAATGGTGTGGATTCTAGGAATAATTATATTAATTTGCATAAATAACAAATGTAAGTTAATACGATTATTTCGGGATTATTTAAATAAATTGTTAAATTGTCATGTATGTTTGCTATTGCTTGTTTATTTACTTTGACACCATCCCAGTTATCACACTGCAAGTTCCCTTTGCTATGCTTTGTTTTATATTGAATGATATCGGGTTGAAATGATAAATACCCAATTAAACAACTTGGCCTAGGATAGATAATTCAAAATAAGAAACCCGATTGGTCAACAAAAAAATTATTTTTGAAATTGAAATCTATTTGAAATTAAGGAGTGAACTTAGCAATTTGTTTGGAAATTAGGTAACGAACTTAATGGAATTAATTAATGGATTAAATCGAAATAAATTAATAGGAATAAATTTATGGAGTTGAATTGAACGGATTAATAAACCTATTTAATTGAATAAAATGAATTGGCAAATTTATTTGAAAGGAGATTTAAAAACAAGGAAGTTTTAGAATTTAATAAATTGAAATATTAGATGGGTTAGATTTAGACTTGAACTCGGTTTTAATTAAATAGATTTGAACTTATCATAAATTAAAATTGAGATTTAGGAAATTTTGACTTAAATGGAATACGAAACTAACTAAAGTTTACGGATTTAATTTAGCAATAATTTAAATTTAAAATGATTTTAAATTTAATGAAATTGATTTAATCAAATTTATGATTATATTTAATGTAACGATGAATGTAAATATGAATTGAAATGAATAGAATTTGATTTAATGATATGAACTAAAATTTACCATTAAATCAAATTAATTGGAGTATTAACTAAATTTAGGAAGTGAAATTTAGATCTTATTAAATTGAATAGGAATACGTAATTTTATTGTTAACTCAAATGTTGAACTAAAGATTGCATTTGGAAAGATGTTTTAATATCCGAAATAAATTGAATCGTGAAATGTCAAATTTTGGAAGTCAAATTTGCATCTTGACTTTCGAACTTTGATTTGTTTAAACTTTAACTTAAATGACCATCGGGTAATAAATACGTAGTTATTAAAGAGACCGGGATCGGATATGGACATACTCTCTGTCGATACCGAAAACCACTTTAATAACTATTATACGCGAAGTGTTGATCCAGAACGAAGTGGATGGCTTGGTGAACGCGTTGACTGAAGAAAGAGAACAATATTGGATGACCCCTGACATGACTAAAACAGGAGCCGCGCCGAGCCATTGAGGTTCGCCACCTCTAGCGGACACACTTCTTCGATACCATATTTATTACTTTTGTGATTCGATTTGGGTGCACCCCTTGATTTGGGAGTGTTGTTTCGCGGTGTTGAGGTAGTAGCTGCTATGCTCAACATCAGTCCGGATCACGCAACTACTAGTATCCTAGTTGGTATCGCCTCATGTACCTTGTCATACTGATTATCCTATTCGCGACCACTATGTTTTGGTTTGTACCTTTAGTATATGGATCGCCCTCTGGTGACTTCCGGTTTTGGGGAAACTACGGTCTTGTATATGCTCTTGGGAATAAAATGTGTTAAGGGGATTATGGAAACGCCTTAACACTATTTTAATATCGTACTTTACTGATTAGACATTATCTATCTATCGTATTCTATTGTATATATAGATAGTTTATCGGATCCTTAGAGATGTTATTTTGTTCATCTTTAAGTTATGGACTTTTCCTTTGCACTTGTTTTTCTTGTATAAGATTTTGAGTCCTGACTCGAGTGTTTCTTTTTGTATATGCTCGGGTCAGTCTAAAGCTATCCAGTTTGCTGATCAAGGTTGGTTGAAGATGCTGAAGGCTTAGCATTTATCTTTACCAGTCTATTTCTATTCCTGTATTGATGTCCTAGTCTGTTGGACATTTTTGTATTAGTCACTTGATGTTAAGACATTGTTCTATTTTATGTAGTAGCTTCATGAACTGCTATTATGACGATGTATTTTCCGCTGCATTATTCTGTGACTGTTCTGTGTCTGTGATGTTGTATTGATTCTCATTTACATTTATGTATTTATAATCCCATAATGATTCGTGTTTTGTATTATTTAAGTTGACATGTGTGGATTATTGTCAATTTAAATGGTCCAAATATACGGTCGTTACAGTTGGTATCAGAGCTTCGGTTTCCCTAAAAACCTTAGTTTGGGATTATATATAAACTCATTAGAGATAGGGTAGCAATACCCTAGAATGAGGAGAATCGATTCAATATCCAAATCCTTTCATTTCAAACTTCTTTGATTCGTTGATTAGACTTTCCTTAAAATTCTATGATTTTCTATCCTTGGTTTTAACAATCTCTTTGGTAATTCAGGATGGGTACTAGAGGAAACAATAGGGGAGGAAGGGGCCATGGTCCTTCTCAGGCTGCACCTGTCGCTCCAGCTCCTGTCAAATTCACCATTCTTAGTAAGGAATATACACAGCTGGGAGGTATTAAGTTTTCTGGATCCGAGAACATTATTGAGGCTCAGCAATGACTTAAAGGCTTAGAGAAGATATTGTTGATTCATGAGTTTTGATTCATGACACAAGCTTCAGAGATCATACGACGAAGAATACTATATGAAAGCGACAAAAAGAGAATAAGTGCATACCGTGCACTACAAAGGAGATAATTTTACAATCCAAAGATTAGTATGGATATTTTATTTTATTGAGTCTTAGAATAATGTTAAAATCATTCCTCAAATAGTCACACACGCACACAAAACATTTTATAGCAAAAACTGTGTTCACTGTGCATATAACACCAGGTCGGCCGACCGACCAGGATCCTCGGTCGACCGACCGACCAGGATCATGTGCACAGTGACTTTCTGTTTTGTATACGTTTTTAAACTTAGCTGACCGGCCAGGTTTTCCGGTCGACCGACCAGAGAAAAACGGCTAGTTTTCTGAAGAGATGCGATCATTTCATGAAGAGGAATGTCCTCTATTTCAAGAGGTATGGACACAACTGTTAACTAAAACTCTTCATAAAAGATTACAACTCTTCTACAACTATATAAACATATTCAATTCACTTCTACAATCACCGATTTTTGTTTATATTTCTGAAATCTAATCTCTATTCATTTCTGCAAATAAAACATTCATTCTTATTTAATATCACTAGAATCCTTGAATTTATTCATATACTTCGATTCTACGTGATTATCTTCCTTCTAAATCTTCACACACATATATACTCTTGAGGATTTGATTATAGGAAAGTTGTACTATCAAAAGACAATCAGTGTTATTCAGAACACATTCGTCAACAAACTATTTGTATTAAGTTGAAGTCCTCTTCGGCTGTTGAGGCGGAAAAATTCCTGTTCGACTGCTCAGGTGTCGTATACCTATTCCTCCGGGTTAAGTGAGGGGTTTAGTTTAAATCCAGAGGGTATTCTGGGACTGGACGTAGAACGGGAAGTTCGAACCAGTATAAAAATTCCTGGTGTGCTTACTTTAATTTGTACTTTACTGTTATTACCAGTTTCCGCATTAACATACCATATTACACGATCCTTAGTACTACACGTGTACTTTCATTTGGTATCAGAGCAAGGTCATCTTATAACCATCACAAAGTTATTTGATATTTACTTATTTCTAGTAATATGGCAACCACACAAATTAACGATGTTAACACTCACACTAATTCTAGTTTCACAGAAGGTCAATCGACTTCACGACCTCCACTTTTCAATGGTATAAATTACAATTATTGGTCAACTAGAATGAGAATCTATATGCAATCAAGTGGATTTGATATCTGGAATATTATACAAAGAGAATACACAATTCCTACTGGAGAATACTCGACTTGAAGTAACACACAAAAACTAGATTCTACATCAAATGCTAAGGCTATGAATATTTTATTTTGTGCATTAGATAGAAATGAATTCAATAGAGTTAGCATGTGCACTTCCGGCTATGAAATTTGGAGAACTCTTAAAGTTTCACATGAAGGAACGAACAAAGTTAAATTGAGCAAAATTTCTATGCTGAAACATCAATTTGAAAATTTTAAAATGAGGCCAAATGAATCTATAAATGACATGTACTCTAGATTTCAGGATATTTATCATGCTTTATTATCACTAGAACAAAAGTTTACTGATTTTGATGTTGTTATAAAAATCTTGAATTCTTTAACGGACGAATGGGAACGAAAAGTCCTAGCTATTGAAGAAGCAACTGATTTGTCAACATTAAAACTAGAAGAGTTGATAGGTAATTTAATGTCCTACGAAGTAAATTTGCAGGCAAAACGAAATGAAGCACAAGAAAAGAAAAATGTAGCATTCCAAGCAGAAAAAGATGATTCCGACTCAGATAATGAAGATATGGCAATGATCGCTAAAAATTTCAAAAAGTTTTTGAAATTCAACAGAAACAAATTCAAGGGAAACAAAAATAATTCCAACAACAATTCCAATAGCAGCAAACCATCATCTTCAACAATGGAATGTTATGAATGTCATAAGAAAGGACACATGAAGCAAGATTGTCCAGATCGTAAAAAGAATAACTTAAAGAAGGATAAAACCAAACGAAAGGCTTTTTCAGTCACTTGGGACGACATTGACTCATCATGCTCATCAGAGAGTGAAAGTGATAATGAACAAGCAAATGTATGCTTCATGGCTTCGTCAGACGATGTACCACATAAGAAGAGAGGAAAATGGATTTTAGATAGCGGTTGCTCAAAACACATGACTGGAAACAAAAAAATGTTGTCAAACATTATATACTCAAATGGAGGAGCAGTCACCTTTGGAGATAACTCAAAAGGATATATCATCGGCAAAGGCAATGTCAATAGCAACGGTACATCTAATTTACCTCTCATTACTGATATTTTATTAGTTAAAAATTTAAAACATAATTTATTAAGTATTAGTCAACTATGCGATAAAGGTTTTAATATAACTTTTTCAGAAAATAAATGTAACATTTTTGATTAAAATCACAACATTATTTTCGAAGGAAATAGAGATAAAAATATTTATATCCTAAATATGAGTGTTAATAATGATTCAAATTTGTGTCTAGTAGCTAAAGAAAACGATTCTTGTCTTTGGCACAAAAGATTTTGTCACATCAATTTTAATACCATCAATAAACTTGCTAAAAATAAATTAGTTAAAGGGTTACCCAATATAAAATTCGAAACTAACATATTTTGTGATGCATGTAAATTAGGAAAATTAACAAAATCTTCTTTTAAATCAAAGAAAGTAATATCTACAGAACAACCACTTGAACTTTTACACATGGATCTTTTTGGTCCAACTCAAGTGCAATCTATTAACCATAATAGATATGTTTTTGTTATTGTAGATGATTTCTCTAGATATACTTGGATTTTCTTTTTGAAAAATAAAAGTGATACTTTTGATAATTTTAAAGTGTTTGTTAAAAGAATTCAAAATATTAAAACATTGAAAATTAAAAATATAAGAAGTGATCATGGAGGCGAATTTGAAAATGAAGTTTTTGAACAATTTTGTAACAAGAAAGGTATTAACCATAATTTCTCTTTTCCTAGAACACCACAATAAAATGGAGTTGTAGAAAGAAAAATAGAACGTTACAAGAATGTGCAAGAACTTTACTAAATGGAACAACTTTATCGAAACATTTTTGGGCAGAAGCTGTAGCTACTGCTTGTTATGTACTGAATCGCATTTCTATTCGACCATTAACTAAAAATACCCCATATGAACTTCTAAATGGAAGAAAACCAAATATTTCATATCTAAAAGTTTTTGGTTCCAAATGTTTTATTTTAAATACTAAAGATCAACTAGGCAAATTCAATCCAAAATCCGATGAAGGTATATTCGTTGGATATTCGGAATGAAGCAAGGCTTATCGAATTTATAATAAACGAACTCAAATTATTGAAGAAAGTTTACATGTTTCTTTCAACGAAATTTTTTTAAAATGTAAATCCAAGTGTTATTATTGATTCTGATGATGAATCTACTCAGAATGGAAATAATAATGCAAATGAAAATTTTGACATTCATGAAACCAATACAAACGTGACGTCTAATATAATAAAATCTCAACCTAGAATTTTAAGAGATCATCCTGTGCAAAATATAATTGGAGAAGTTAATACGAATGTTAAAACCAGACATCAATTAAATCAAGTTGGGCATGTAGCTTTTCTTTCTAACATAGAACCTAAGAATATAAAAGAAGCTTCAACTGATGACTGCTGGATACTTGCCATGCAAGAAGAATTAAATCAATTCAAACGAAACGAAGTTTGGGAACTCGTTCCTAGACCCAGTGACCAATCAGTCATCGGTACTAAATGGGTTTTTAAAAATAAAGCAGATGAACTAGGAAATATAACAAGGAATAAAGCTAGATTAGTTGCGCAAGGATATAATCAAGAAGAAGGAATTGATTACGGAGAGACGTTTGCTCCAATCGCCCGACTTGAAGCAATACGAATATTATTAGCTTATGCGTGTTTTCATAATTTTAAACTATATCAAATGGATGTTAAAAGTGCATTTTTAAATGGATTCATAAAAGAAAATGTTTTTGTTGAACAACCACCTTTGTTCAATCATGAAAAATTTCCAGATCATGTATATAAACTTAAAAAGGCGTTATATGGTCTAAAACAAGCACCACGTGCTTGGTATGATCGTCTTAAAGGTTATTTATTAGAATCTGGCTTTGAAATCGGTAAAGTAGATCAAACACTCTTTATTAAGAAAACTAATAAAGATATTTTAATAATTCAAATATATGTTGACGATATTATTTTCGGCTCGACAAATGAAAAATTATGTCAAGAATTTTCAACTATAATGACAAATGAATTTGAAATGTCTCATATGGGAGAATTATCATATTTTCTTGGACTACAAATTAAACAAATTGAAAATGGAATTTTTATTAATCAAGAAAAATATTGTTATAATTTAATCAAACGTTTTGGTCTGGAAAACACTGCTGCCAAACCAACTCCTATGAGTACAACGATTCATCTCGATAGAGATGAAGATGGCAAAAGTGTTGATCAAAAGTTATATCGTAGTATGATAGGTTCCTTACTCTATTTAACAGCGAGTCGACCCGATATTATGATGAGTGTCTGTTTATGTGCTCGATTTCAAGCAAATCCCAAAGAATCACATATGAGAGCAGTTAAACACATTATTCGTTATCTAACTAAAACCAAAGATTTCGGACTATTTTATCCGAAAGAATGTCCTTTCGAATTAGTTTCCTATAGTGATGCTGATTTTGGAGGAAGTCGGACGGATCGAAAAAGTACGAGCGGAACATGTCACTTCATTGGACATTCCTTAGTTTCTTGGTTTAGTAAGAAACAAAACTGTGTTTCTTTATCAACATGTGAAGCAGAATATATATCTGCTGCTTTGGCATGTGCACAAGTCGTATATATGCAATAGACATTACAAGATTTTATTGTCATCTTGAAAAATCAATAATTTATTGTGATAATACCAGTGCAATAAATCTTTCTAAAAATCCGGTCAATCACTCACGAACAAAACACATTGATATTCGTCATCATTTTCTTCGTGATTGTTTGGAAAAAGGATTAATAAATCTAGAATTTATCAACACTGAAAATCAAATAGCTGACATTTTTACTAAACCACTAAATGAAAATACTTTTATAAAACTAAGACGAGATTTAGGTATAATGTCGTTTAAAGACTTATGAATAAAAATATGAAAAAATATGGAAAAACAAAAATTATTTTATTTCTGACCAAAGCGGCACTCGAACTCATGACTTCTGACTTATATGTTAGATGTTGTAGTATAGCCACTTGGGCTATGGGTGTTTCTTGTTCCAGCTCTTTTTATAATCTGTACCATTAAAACTTAATTTCAGAATAAACTATTTTTGACTCTAAAGCATTGTATATCATTCATTTACAAACAGTTTTTTGTTTAAAAAGTTCTGTGATTAAAACTAAAATTTGTTTTTAAACCACTATTTTTTTAGAAAATAAATGGTTATATATACATACATATGTTTATTGAATAGAACATAAAATACAAAAATCTTCTTACAAAACAAAACTTGAGACAAAAATGTCTTCTAACGATGACGTCTACAATTCTGAAAATTCTCATCTTTCATCGCATCCCCGAAAATGGTCCCCATCCTACTTTTCCAATGCCTAATCATGTTTTAGAATTCTCCTCTCCAGATAATGACCCCCGACATAGGTGGAAACCATGGGAAGACTCCCATACAGGTTATACACCTAATAAAAAGAAAGGGAAAAAGGAAATGGTAGTATCTCCATCAACCAAACAAAAGATTGATGAAATTCATCACTACCAACAACAACAAATGAATATGCAACGGGAACTTTATTACGAACAAAAAGTCACGGCAAGACGTTTAAGTTTCCTTGAAAAGATTGCCATGAAATTTTGTTCATCTAAGAAGGATGATGTTGCTGAACCTTCTTACAGAACTCCATCTCCTTCTGACCATGTTCAAACTCCAATAGCTCCAATATGGTCACCGGTAGAAAATGTTCCATCTCCAAATTCATGGGAACGTCGATGCTGATGCACCATGGCTATAACTTAATATATATATGTTATTATTTTGAATAAGATGTATAGATATATATGATGTAATAATATAATTATATTTCTATAATTCTTGTTTGAAAAACAGCATAAACTTGTCTGTTCACATGCCTCGGTCGACCGAAAAGACTGAATCGGTCAACCGAAGCTATCCCGAGAAGTTTAAAAAAAAAAAGAAATTTCTGTCAACTCGGTCGACCGAACAACCTGACTCGGTCAGCCGAACTTGTTTCCCGAATGATATTAGAACATTTTTTAAAGTCGGTCAACCGAATACCCTGCACCAGTCGACCGAAGCTCTTTCCAAAAGTTTCAGCACTATTCTGAACCTCAACTCGGTCGACCGACCCAGGTATTTCAGCCGACCGAACGAGCTTTTCTGCTGAAATTGCCTAAATATTTTAACCCATTCATTCACCTTTTTATCTCACCTCTTCACTTTACTCTCCCAAAACAGATTTTAACCCTAGCCCCCATTACAACCTTCCCAAATTTCTTTAAATTCTTCAAAGAAAAAATGGCCCCCAAGAAGAAATCTAAGACTACTGCTGGCCAATCTTCCTCAACTCCTGTAGACTCTCAAATTGCTTCTTGGCTAGTAAGTGAAAAAGCTTTAGAAAGATGGATAAGGCTTCAAGATGCCAAAATCTTTGAGGAGTCTTTTGTAAGTTATCCTGATTTTACCTCCTACGGTGTTGAAAATGCCGCTCTTGAAAGTGGTCTTGATGCATTTCTTGATCAAAGGAAAAACAACTTGAAAATTAATCATATAATGGTCAAATTATTCCTAGCAAATCTCAACCTTGTAAATCCACCGAGAAACACTGAAAATTGTGTTTGGACATCGGTTTATGGCACTTCGATTTTTCTCTCCATTGATCGAATGAATCATATTTTAAATGCTCGACCGGGTGGAATCTCGTTACATGATGTAGACTGTAATACATCAACTCGTGACCGCCTAAGTCATCTATTCTTTGAAGATGATGCTACCGATTTAAGGCAAACTTCATCCCTCCGACCTAAAGCACGACTTTTTCATCGATTCATGATGAAGTCTATTGTTCTAAGAGGAGGGTCATACCACTTAGTATATCCCGAAAACTTCAAGGCGTTATATGCTATGTGTGGAAATATTCGGGTAAATTGGACACAACTCCTTATGGATGAATTCCTTACGTTTAATCAAGGAAAAATGCTCCATATTTATTATGGAGAATACATAATGCGGTTGATTAATAACTTTGTTACCCATGCTCCGGAATCCGAAACATCCAAAGTTCGTACCTTTGACTCACGAACAATAAAACTAATGAAGTTACCTGATGCACCGTCCCAAATTACAACTTTTCAGCAATGGCGTACTATTCCACGAGAACAACTACGTCGCAGCTATTCTACACCTCAACCATCCACTCATTCTATAGAACGTATAACTCGTCAAACCTCAATCCAAAGACCACCTCCCGGTACTAGCACAGCGGCTGCCATTGATATTTTGGCCCAAAATCAACTAGCTTTGGATTCTCGCGTTCGAAAAATGGATGGGCGTTTCAAGAAGATCAAAGGCTTCTTCGTAAATTTATGGGATGCCTTATCATGTACTTCTGAAGCCGGTGCTTCATTTGTTGCTCCTGGAAAAAGACCAGCACCAAATTTTTCTTGGTCTACATCCGATAACACAAGTTCCAGCACATCGGCAACTCCCGCACCTACTACTCAAAGACGGGGTAAGGAACCGGCTCCTCTAGATGAAAATCTTCATCCAGAAGAGTGGGATACCGACGAAGATGAGGAGTAATTGTAGTATTTTTACAATTTATTTACTTTCAAGAATTTCTTGTACTTTATTTTTTTAATTATTGTTATGTACTAAGCAAACATCTTTAAATTATTTCTATTTAGGCTTAAATATGTACTATGTAAATTTAAATGTTTCACATTAATTTAATATGTTATAAGTATTCCTTTTTGTCTATGACAAAGGGGGAGAAATGTATGCAAACTAACGAATTTTTGCAGAAAAGTCGCCACATATTCAGGGGGAGAACTATAATATATATGTCAATATTACTTCGTCACATAAGTATTGTCATCAATCAAAAAGGGGGAGAATGTTGATTCATGAGTTTTGATTCATGACACAAGCTTCAGAGATCATACGACGAAGAATACTATATGAAAGCGACAAAAAGAGAATAAGTGCATACCGTGCACTACAAAGGAGATAATTTTACAATCCAGAGATTAGTATGGATATTTTATTTTATTAAGTCTTAGAATAATGTTAAAATCATTCCTCAAATAGTCACACACGCACACAAAACATTTTATAGCAAAAACTGTGTTCACTGTGCATATAACACCAGGTCGGGCGACCGACCAGAATCCTCGGTCGACCGACCCAGTATCATGTGCACAGTGACTTTCTGTTTTGTATACGTTTTTAAACTCAGCTGACCGGCCAGGTTTTCCGGTCGACCGACCAGAGAAAAACGGCTAGTTTTCTGAAGAGACGCGATCATTTCATGAAGAGGAATGTCCTCTATTTCAAGAGGTATGGACACAACTGTTAACTAAAACTCTTCATAAAAGATTACAACTCTTCTACAACTATATAAACATATTCAATTCACTTCTACAGTCACCGATTTTTGTTTATATTTCTGAAATCTAATCTCTATTCATTTCTGCAAATAAAAGAATTCATTCTTATTTAATATCACTAGAATCCTTGAATTTATTCATATACTTCGATTCTACGTGATTATCTTCCTTCTAAATCTTCACACACATATATACTCTTGAGGATTTGATTATAGGAAAGTTGTACTATCAAAAGACAATCAGTGTTATTCAGAACACATTCGTCAACAAACTATTTTTATTAAGTTGAAGTCCTCTTCGGCTGTTGAGGCGGAAAAATTCCTGTTCGGCTGCTCCGGTGTCGTATACCTATTCCTCCGGGTTAAGTGAGGGGTTTAGTTTAAATCCAAAGGGTATTCTGGGACTGGACGTAGAACGGGAAGTTCGAACCAGTATAAAAATTCCTGGTGTGCTTACTTTAATTTGTACCTTACTGTTATTACCAGTTTCCGCATTAACATACCATATTACACGATCCTTAGTACTACACATGTACTTTCAGATATTTTCTGGTCTAGAGATCACTGATGCTCAGAAGCGTCAGCTTGCTGCCTGGCAACTTCAGGATGCCGCGCAAGATTGGTGGGAATCAGTTACTTCTCGTATCGAGGAGAACACCATCACTTGGGCCCAGTTTAGGTATAAAAGTTATTTGGATTTCGTAGTCTAAATTCTTCTTTTAATCTTTGGAATGTTATTCATCTTGTCTATCTTTTGATTAGGGATACTTTCTCGGCACAATGGATGCCAACTGCTGGGAAAACCCAACTTTACAGAGCTTTTATGGATCTTAAGCAAGGCAGTATGACCTTTTCTGAGTACGAGAGGAAATTCAACGAACTCTCCAAGTTCGGCCCAGGATTGATTGATACACCCCTTCTAAAGAATGAGAAGTTCATTTTGGGAGCAAGACCCGAGTATTATGACTTTCTTACTGGCCACACTCACTGCACCTTCACAGAGCTTGTTGACTATGCTCTTAGATATGAGGCAAAGCCTAGCGGACCTACTGCCAAGGCCACTCCTACTCAGCCCTCCTCTAGCCAGCCCGGGAAGAGGAAGATGAACTTTGATCAACAAAAGAAAGCTTGGCAAAAGACTACTGGATTGGGATACGCCCAGAAAAGCCCAATCGACCTTGCTAAGATCACTTGCTTCAAATGCGATAAGAAGGGCCATTATGCTAATAGTTGTCCATCTACCGGAGCTGCTGTTCCACCACCTTCTACGACTAGGAAAGATTTATGCTATGTCTGCCTCCAACCGGGTCATTTTAAGAAAGAATGCTCAATGTATAAGCATGGCACACCATTTGGAGTATTTGCTATCACCACTCCTACACCGCCTGCTCAGGATGACCAAGGTACCTTACGAAGTACTTTTTCATTACATGATTTACCTATTAGGGTATTATTCGATACTGGTGCTTCTCATAGCTTCATATCTATTGATCTTTGTAATAAGCTCAACTTAGAACCTACTCTTGCTACTACTTCCTTATGCATCTCCAACCCTATTGGAGGACTTGCCAACCTCGGTAGAATTTGTAAAGAGGTTGTGCTCTTGTATTGAAGATATCGATTCACTTGGGATTTTTATGTGCTTGGCTTCGCAGCATTTGACATCTTGTTAGGTGCTGATTGGTTAAGGAAATTCGATGCTGTTATTTCTTGCAAGGCTCGTTCTATTTCTCTAGTCAATGACAAGGGTCTACCGCTTGTCATTGAATGCAAATCACCGTAGAAATATGCCGGAAGCTTCATATTCTCTCTTGATGCTCACCCGGATGATCTTAGTACTACCCCTATTGTTCAGAAATTTCCTGATGTATTTGGAGAGGTCAACTCTCTACCGCCTAAAAGGGAGATCGATTTCCGCATTGACCTTATTCCCGGAGCTACTCCCGTAGTTCTCCCTCACAAGAGAATGGCTCCTAAAGAGAAAGCTGAACTTAAAACTCAAATTTATGATCTATTTGCTAGAGGTTTAATTAGGAGAAGTTGTTCTGAATGGGGCGCCGCAGTTGTATTTGTCACCAAATCAGATGGGTCTCTTCGCATGTGTGTTGATTACAGGGAACTGAACAAACGCACTCTCAAGAACCGCTATCCGATGCCTCGCATCAATGATTTATTCGATCAGCTCCATGGAGCTAAAGTTTTCTCCCAACTTGATCTTGCCACTGGGTTCCACAAACTCAGAGTAGAAGAAGATAGTATTCATAAAACAGCTTTCCGTACCGAGAACGGATTCTATGAATGGTTGGTTATGCCATTCGGTTTGACCAACGCACCTGCTTATTTCGTCGACTTAATGAATCGAGTCTTCCGTGATGTGCTTAACAAGTTTGTTCTTGTTTTCATTGATGATATTCTCGTCTTCTCCAAAGACGAGAAGGAGCATGAGACACATCTTGCTTATGTTCTGGAAACTCTTCGAAATCATCAACTTAAGGCCAAATTCTCTAAATGCCACTTTTGGCGAGACGAAGTGAGATTCCTGGGCCACATAGTTTCTGAAAATGGGATTTCGGTCGATCCAGCTAAGATCGTCGTAATCAATGTAAGTTCTATCCTATTCGTTATTTCTATTCAATCCCTCTTATCCCTTTCTAATTTGAAATTTATCTATAGGATTGGGAGACTCTCAAAACTCCTACTGATATCTGTAGCTTCTTGGGCTTGGCCGGTTATTATCGTAGATTTATTGAGCACTTTGCCCGGATTTCTGCCCCACTTACTGCTTTAACTCGAAAGGATGTCAAGTTTATTTGGAGTGAGAAGTGCGAATCAGCTTTTAATAAGTTGAAGTGTAAGTTAACTTCAGCCCCAGTACTTGCGGTGATTGATGGAAGTGAAGGATTAACTGTCTATACAGATGCTTGCCGAGAAGGTTTAGGCGCTGTTCTTATGCAAAACGGAAAGGTTATTGCTTATGCTAGCCGCCAGTTGAAGATCCATGAAGTAAACTATGCAACTCATGATCTAGAGCTTCTTGCAGTTGTATTTGCTTTGAAACTGTGGAGGCATCATCTTTTGGGAACTAAATTTGAATTATTCACTGATCATAAGTCCTTGAGATATATCTTTTCTCAGAAGGATTTGGACCAGAGAAAAGTTCGATGGCTCGAATTCTTAGCTGAATATGATCTCGACATCAATTATACTCCTGGGAAAGCAAATGTTGTAGCTGATGCTTTGAGCCGTAGCAAAGCATTGTCATGTTGTAATCTTGTAGAAGGCATGCTATTTCAGCTTGTTATCTCCCCATCTCTTGTGGATCGCATCAAAGCTAAGCAATATGAGGACACCTTGCTCTATCACATGAAGGAGTTAGTTCTTGGTAGAGTTGGAAATGCCGACAGTAAAGTGGGAGCACAGATAGATAGTAATGGAGTTCTGAGGATTGACAACCGTATTTGTGTTCCTAATGTCGATGGATTGAGACAAGAAGTGCTTAGAGAAAACCATCAGTCATCACTTTCATTTCATCCAGGTGTCACTAAGATGTACCGAAATATGAAGCGTTTATATTGGTGGCACTACAAGAAAATGTGTTTTCAACTGCAATAGTAGACAGCGTTTTTACAATAACTGCTGATAAAAGAATTTTGCAAAATAAAAATTAGAACCCTGAACACTGTTTAAACTAGCCCAATTCATTTTGAGAATTTTTTTCATTACGCGGTTACTTGGCCGCCTTCCTTTCTTCCTTTTCAATTTCACTCCGCGTAAAAGTAAAATCCTAAATCCTCCTGTGAAATTTAAACCTAATTAAACATGAATTCTCCCATGAAAAATTGTTTCTCCCCTGACCTCTCCTGCAATATCCGATAAACTCGAGCCCTAATTCCCTTTGAATCCATCATTGGCAATCACTTGAGCCCTAATGCACCGTGAATCCTTCATTGGCAAACACGAGAACATGAATCTGATTCTAAGTCCACTCAATAAATAAGAGGCCTCACTCAAGAATTCTTGGTTGATTCGCTTTAGAAATCCGATTTGAGATAATTTATTTAATCTTTAGATGCAACATGTGAAATTGCTTTTTTATATTATCATGCATAATACTGCGGTTATGTTTGCAAGTTCTAGAGAAAAAAGACAGGCCTTTGTATGGTAGGGTTAGTCAATAACAGTTTGTTTACAAATGGTTAGTCAAGATTTCATCGTTGCTCACCATAGAAAGTTTTAATTTTTATCATTGTTTTAATTACAAAAGGTACAAATAATTTGATTATAAAGCATTTCGAAATCGACATGATTGGCGATAAAATAGTTTTTACCTACTAAATATCATTGTTTTTTTATTCATGAATTAAAATCCAATGAAGATCCACATGCTGAAATACTTTACTTGTGTCTCAACTCTTAATGGCCGCTCCTTAATACAATGCATTCACTTATTATCTAGTTTTAACTTTGTTTAGTGATGTATGTTTTTTCCTCAATCTTGCACATACTTCCTTCTATTTGTGTTTAATTATCATTTTCTCTCTTTTTTAATTTTATAGTTTGCAAGCTACCAATCAGCACTAGATCGAGTTATCAGCAATTGCTCAATGAATTTTACTTTTAGTGATTGAGGATGAGCTTCTTAACATAAAAAATGAAGTCTAATGCAATGTCGGCTTTATATTGGAATTGATTGTCAAACATTTTTATCTTATGGTTATGATGCTGCAGTTTGTTTATCAAAAGGGATAGCTTGGGGGAAGTCCCTAGAGGTACTTTTATTCACATTACATAACCTATGATGTGTAAAATTCTCTTTTATTATTTTTTGATCAAAACTATTAGGTCTGTAGTTTCAGTGTTGGGCCTTCTTGATTTAATCTACTACGATTATTTTCATACATTCTAGAGTAGGTTTGAACAAACTAGAAGATGCCCAAACTGACCAACACATGAGGAACCATTACAATTTACACACACACGTATGTCTGTAAGTGTTCGTACACACACACATACATACACATGTGTGTGTATTCTTTTTTTTATTTTTCTTTACAACTTATGCCTGCTTAATGAGTTTAAAGAGAAAGAATTGGTATGGAATCATAAAGCAGCGTCTTAAAGTATAATTTCCTCATTCTAGTTGCATCTAAATTTAATTACTTTATTGATGTTTATTTAAAATTCTTAAGATGTTATATATTTAATAATATATCAAACCTTAGTCATGTATGATTAAAAAAAACCTACCAAAATTAGTTTTCACAAATGTAAATACTTGATGACCATTTAATGATTTTGAAAGTGATGATACTGAAAGTGAATAACTGATACTATAATTAGTTTTCAATAAATGTAAATACTTGATGACCATATGATCTGAAGTGCTGTAGGCTTTTCTACAATTCTAACAATATAGTGACTATGACAATGCATACATTTGTTTACCGGATCACATTGTTCTGCTTACTGTATCACAGTATCAATATCTCAGCTCCAATGGAATGTATAATCTATGTGTTGATGTCTATGTACTAAATGCATGTTCAATTGCATCAACTTCTATATTTGAGTATCTACTCACTATTGGGTGTATTGTCTTGTTCTAAATGAAATTCTAAATGACTCGGCTTTGAAAGAATGACTAAAATCGAGTACATACATTAATATTGCAAAATTAGCTAGTCACGGTTTATTTTGCTCTAAATCAATTCCTTTTGTTTCTAACTCTATACATCACAATATTTAGAAGGCTATAGATAATAGATAGAACATGTGGATACACCTTAAACTCTATTAAAAATTCCTCTTCTTCACCAAGAAATCAAGCGCCAACAGACTTTATGATAGCTCTTGAATCTATCATATTTAGATAACTCTAAGTACTAAAATCTCTTGAGTCGGCTTTGGTTTAGCGGTATATTCTATCAAGTACAGCAAGGTACGATGATTGTTTGTATTTTGTTATTAACATACAATAATTAAAATAAGTGTACAACACATGAATATAATTTGCAATCGATGAGCTTGCATAAATAGCGTAAAATAGCATGCTTAATACCAGGTGATTCTATAAACTATGGATACACTTTATTGTTTTGTTGTTATTGCATAGAAATGATAGTGACATGAAGGTTTGATGTTGTCAATGTTATTTATAAAAAAATTTCATTGAAGTTTATTAGTGCGAAAATAATATATTTCTTCGTAACTAAGGCTTGACTTATTTTCTAACCTACTGCTGCTAGGATATAATTTTTTGCTGCTCATGGATTTGGTAGTATTAAATTTAATTAGTTAATACTAATTTGTAAATGGTTGCTCATGTTATGACACTAGAAGTAGATTCATAGTTTATACATTATATTTTTGTGAAAAGAATATATTTATTTATAACTAAGCTTTTAATTATTTCCTAATTAATTTTTGCCAGGTTAACAATTTTTTGCTCTTCATGGAAATGGTACCTATTGAATTTAATTGGCTAATATTGATTTGTAAAGAGTTGCTCGTGTTATGACATTAGAAATATGTGTAAACATGTTAACTTGAATGATATTCTAGGTTTCCATGTAAGATTAATATGTTACTAAATTTTGATATTTTCTATTTTTGGATTGATATTTTCGTCTTTCAACTTCATTATTATGATGTAATCAACTTGTAACAATAGAAGGAATATAAAAAAGGTTGCTTTAATCAAGTATAAGGTATCATTATCTTATTCATATTCCAAAATGGCCATGGAATTTCCTTTTATATTTTAGCATTGTGAAATATAAATTGGTAAAGAATACATTCCATAAATTTAGGCTCAAATTCAAGTCACATTATTATTATTTTCTAGGCTATTAATTTTGTGATTTGGCAGAACTAAATGTTTGCCATTTTTATTTCAATTTGTACATTTTTCTTCCAAATGTATCATCCTAGTGAGAATTTTTTTTACAAAAATTTAACCAAGTTTGTATGTGCGAATTTACTCATGGATGCTTAGGGGTCACATAATAACTAGCATACCCTCAAGCAGGACATCTATGTACAGTTTTTTTGGCTAACATCAAACTGGAAGAGTGACTGAAGCCCATTTTCCATTGTCAATATTTAAATATGAAAAGCTCACTTGAACCTTTAATCCCCAATAAATTAAAACCAATATTTTTGTGCCATTGCTATTGGATGTGCATGATGAACCATCATAGGTGGATATACCAATGCTTACCTTCACAATGTAGTTTAGTTGCTTCTGAGCTTATTTCTGAACTACTCAAACATGGAACTAATTAATTATTGCATAATTTGGATATATTATAGCTATATATAATGGAGATGATTATCCTCCAGTGACTTGATTTAAAGTTCAGTTTGTTAATATTATTTTCATCTTTACTTGTATCATTACCTGCCTTGGAAATGAATTCCTATCTATGTTGCGGCCTGTTTACAATTTGTGGTGACATTCATGGATAGTTCCATGAGACTTAAGGTTGCAACATTGAAACAGAAGATGCAAGCAAATTAAGTTAGGTATGAGAAGTGCAATACAGGAGTGGCATGAGAGTAGATTGAGCTGCAACACGAGAACAACAAGAGGAAGTGCTAAGGCTGTGGTAATGGTGAGATATTTGTTCACCTTGTGTTGATTTCATTCAGATTTATGCAAAAGCAGAGCTCTTGAATCACGAATGTAGGGTTCAAGGTAACTTTTCCTATGTGCTTGTATTTTAGGTCTAGTAAGTATCTGAACTTCATTTATCTTTGTAGTGGTTTCAGTCTCTTTAACAAGAAAACTTGTATGGAATATAATGCATAGTTCTGGCAGCATAAGTTCAATAAGTAAGTGGAATAAACAACAAGAAAGCTGGAAAAATATAAAATCGACTGAACTAATACTAAAAACTGAAAGTGAAGACGATGTGTAGCAAAAGTGGGCTTGTTGCAGCTAGAGATAAGCGTGATGCTGAAATACTCATGATGCATAGCCAAGATGCAGCTAGAGATAAGAACTTATAGGTTTGTCGAAGCATTTTATAATTTATACTTATAGTTCCAGACTATATTATTTCACCTGATCAATAATATAATGTTCGTATCATAATATACAAGTTAACAATGTCCTTAATTTGCAATTATGCATTTCTGTCACCCATTAGGATCTATGATTGTCCTTTCTTAGAAAAATAATGGGTTATAACAAAATATATCATGCCCTCTATCTATTTTGTATAACTACCGACTACATTTTTAAAACTAGTTAGAATAGAATCGAAAATAGTACAGTGCATTCTTACATCTTGCTTCAATTACTACAATCATATGCTTATCTCTTCAATTTAATGTCTGAAACATATTGTCATCGACATGAAATGATTACTGGTTTGTGAACCCTTATCACATTATATATGAGAATACATAGTGGATGTTGTTGATCTAATCTTCTTGACCTTCTAAATTCAACCATTTAATTATAATTCTAATTTTAACTCTTTATAAGCCATTCAACCATTTAAATATTTTATTTAACTATTTAATAACTACATTATAATCCATTCAACTATTTATAAATATTTAAATATTTTATTAATTAAAATTCTAGTTTTAACTATTTATAATTCATTCAACTACTTAAATATTTTATTAAACTATTTTATTAGTTAAATTTTAAATCATGTTTTATAATTTATATAACTATTAAAAAAATTTATTTAACTACTTTATTTAGTAAAACTTAAATTTAACTATTTCAATCAACTAAAAAATTTATAATTCAAAAGTTAACTATGCGCTTATAATAATAATTATATGTATATATGCGCTTATGTATACAACCATCAACATGTGAAAATCTATCAATATACTGATTCGTGATGTTTCTAACTAGCAACATATGAAACAATGAATATATAAACATTATTATATAATAATAGACCAATAAAGTACCTTTTACCAAAACCCAAAGTTCGCACGTTGAAACGAAGAAACAGACTCCATGAATCCAATCCCAATCCCGAAGTTCGCATCTCTTACGGTATATGTTTGTATTGCTAATATCTATCTATAAGATTTTTTGATAATGTATCAACATTTTTTTAATATGATTAAAGTGCAAATTTCACGGTGAATACCAAGTGCAAGATGTTTGACGTGGAGGGCATGGGAAAAATAGTAGCTGAAGGCACCGTATGTTATTAGCTTATCTCTAGTTGCTGGTTTGTAACTTGTTGTTTCTGCTGGTATGCATCTTTAATTTTCTCTTCCATTTTTTTTTGTTTTTTGCTCGTTTTGTTGTGACTTAATTTATTGCAATAATAATTCATCTACATTATATGATAGGTAATATTCTTGGTGTTCCATTTTGAGATATATGGAGGTGTTGGGATTGCATGCTTTCCAATGGATTTAGATTTTCATTCGTACGATGCCTAAGGTAATCATCACTCATTCACAATATATAATTTTTTTTCTTGGGTATTGTCTATGAATAAATCATTACTTAACATAAGCAAGGTGTGGTAACTTTGATTGTTTACTCTAAATTTTGTAGGAAGCAACTTAACTTGGAAAGAAATCTAGAGAATTTAAGAAAGTCATTGAAGCACTTCACCAGGATGAATAAAATGGTGTTAAAGGGAGAAAATGACGTAAAAATGTAGAGGCTGTTTAAAAGGTATAGAATTATGCTTAAGCAAATGCTATTTTTTATACACCCTCTACCAGCATCTTAATTCTTAAATTATTTTGCATGTTTTTGTGATGACCGTAAAATTTATACATACTAGATGTGCTCATAAGCCGATAAATTTCACTTGAAACCACAGGTATGTACTTTACTTAAGTTATACTTCTTACCAAAATTTTGCTCCTGAAACCAGATAGCTTACCCTTCTTACTAAATGTTCTATATGAGTGATGTTGGCACCTGTGTTCTGATTGTTTTTATCAAGACATGTTAATGCCATAAACATAGTAAATATGGTGTCCCAAATAGAGATTAGGAATTTTCATGCATATAATTTAGGAACACATCAATTATTAGCACTATAGAAAGTGGTCAGTGTATGCAACTCGTATAGAAAGGATAGTACTGCACTTCTTCTGACATTTTTATCTTACCACAAACAAACTATTTTGTGCTGCGATAAAGTTGAAATAAAAATGTCATTATACTTTCCTTGAAATAAAAACTTCAAATTGATTTATAAAATATGAACATCTCCATAACTCATCTATTATGAAGACTAGAAATGTTAAAATTTTAAATACTCGATAAATATTCTGAGCTAAATAAAGTAAAATTTCTTTTTTTTCCAATAGAAATTTGGAGATCAATGGATTCAAAAGTGCATGTACAAGATTTCTCGGGCTGGAAAAATCAAATGTTTTACTGGAGTAGTTGATCCATATGAGCACCATTGAATAATGAGGTACAACAATTTATGAATCAGTTGAGATTTTTATTTCAATATTGAATTATGTGAACATGCTTCCTACTGACATTTCAAATAATATTGCAAGCACATGAACTATACCTGCCACTACTGCTAATCTATAAAAGCATAAAGTATAGATTTTGAGAAAATGAAATGGTTTTGATGGATTGAGATTTGCTTATTATAGAATATATTACATAAATCATGTATTGTCTCGGTAATAGCCAAGTGTCATTAAATTTTTCTTGCTAAAAGTTCATTGTTTAATTTTAAAATTAGTGAGGAACTGAGGATAATGACCACTGGCATTCAAGATGGTATACACGATTTAGTTTAGTGTTTGTATGATGAGTCCAATTTATCATCTCACATTATGGTGTATAAAGCAAACTATGAAATAAAAATGAAATAAGAGAGAAAAATTAATTTCTAAATTTAGTTTAACGTTAAAACATCAAAATCAGTTTCAAATTATGCAGAAACCTTAAAAATAAATTAAATACGTGTGTTTTTATTTTGTTGGGTTTACTTGAGTGAATTTAATAAAGTAAGTAGTGTCAACTTAGTGGCTACACTTCAAAATAGTTATGCGATATTAAGAATCAACCAAGAAAATATACCTTAATTATTTGCAAGAGCTTAGGCTTAATTAATTTGCTCTAATGGATCATTGTTTCCATGCTAACCTAAAACTTAGTGTACGTCACTTTCATACTGCTCAAAAAAGTTATATATATATATATATATATATATATATATATATATATATCTGATACAACATTTAATGATTTGGCTATACCTATTTACTCAGAAATCATACAACTTAATGTTGTGGTAATATTTAGTGGGTTGACTAAACAATAACATTTCAAAAAAAATTCCTAATCACTTTCACTAAAGAAAAAACAGAACTGTGATTATAAGATAATGTTTAGTTCTATATAGGCATTTAGCTTTAGCTAATATTTACTTTAAAGCTGCGAATTAGCTGTCATTTATGGATAAAAGATTTGTAATATCATTATTTACTTTAAAGCTACGAATTAGTTGTCATTTATGGATAAAATATTTGTAATATCTGAAAAAATAGATATTAAAAAATTCAAGAAGAAAAAAAAGGAAAAAGGGAAAACTGAAGAAGCAGAACAAAGAAACTGCAAAAATTCAATACTACGCTTGAGGATGTGAGTTACGTCTTAGCAGTCTTAGCAGTATGATTCTCTTTGTCTATCAGTTCTGTGATGTAGTTATGCAACATTTAGGGGCACAGTGCAGGGGAATGTGTGGATGATCTGTTGACAGAGGTCGTAGCACAGTTTTAGAAGTTAATGTAGATGCAGAAAGTGGTTTAGATGGCTGTTGGCGGTTCGATTGAAGGTGCTGCTGCTGTGAAGTTATTGCTGTGGAAAGTTGTGGAAGGAAGTTGCGCTGGTCGTGTAATGAATTGGAGTTGAGTTGAGTCTGGTTGTGAATTGCTGGCGGTTGTAGATTGAACGGTGCTTTGTGGAACTATGAGAGGATGGTGGAAGAAAGATGTCAGAGAATGGTGGTTGGTCTTTGGTTGAATGTTGAGGCTGGGGTGTTGAACTGTGAGGCTTGTTTGCTGGTGTGGTATGTTTTGAACTGAAGTTTTGTAGGATGATTGTTTAGCAGTAATTGATTTTGGAGTGGGTTATTGGTTGTATGAAGGTGAAGTACTACAGGGGTTGGTTTGGATGGTACAGCTTGTAGGGGTTGTGAAGTGGTATGATGAGTTTGTGGTGGATGATTTGGTGGAGGCAATGGAGAAATGCAGAGGATTTGATGTTAATGATAGTGCCACGCTGAAATAGTGAACTGTGATTGAGAGGTTGGTAGAAAAAAGTTCTGGCAGAAGCAAGGCAGTGAGTCAATGAAACAGTTTGATGGTGGATGTGGTGAAGCAACTGTGTAACGACCCAGAATTTTTGATAATTAAAATTCGAATATTTAATTGATTTTAAATATTAATAAATGGAATTTAGAAGTCGAATGATTTATTTTTCGAATATTGGATTTAATTTGATAATTTAATCGATAAATTAAATAGTGAAATTCCAAGATAATTGAAAATCGAGTTTAAAATGATTGAAAATGATTTGTAAAATTTTATTTAATCATACTGGAGTTATAGAAATATTTTAGAACTCTTAAAACTGAATTTGGAGTAAATCTGTGAAAATTGAATATTTTAATATTTAATTATCGACTGAAAAATAGCCAATTTTCGAAGAGTCTCAGAATTTGACGAGACCAGTTCCATTGGATCCGTAATAGTTAGTTATTATCGGATTTCAATTTTCGTGTCAATCGGAGTTATCGTTTGACCGTGGCAACTCGAAACGCATCGATATCGTTTTAATTTTAAATCGTCGAGCTAAAATAGTCATTTTTCAAACAGTGTCGGATTTCGACGAAACTAGTTTCATCGGATCCATAATGTGATATTATTGCGTGGTTTCAAATTTCATAATTTTTGGATTTACCAATTGTCCGATACGAATTAAAACGCCTCGAAATCAATTTAAATCGGTTTAATTTAATTTGATCGTTTATTGCCATATCTCACACATACGATCGAATTAGCTTCCGAAACCTATTCCATTGTGTTCGGAACGCGGGGTAAACCTTACGAACGTCAGCCGGCACGCTCAATTTGGAGTTCGAAAATTCTGGATGAATAGTAATTTGTGAATTTTTCTATATAAGGACCTAGTTATTTCCATTTGCAATCAAACTAAACCCTAACCCTAGAAATAGAAGACAGCCGCCGTTCAAAAACTAATGGCCAAAATTTTCGATTGTTCTCTCTTTAATCTCTCTCGATCTGTTCGCTATCAAGCCTCGACATCTAAAAGGAAAACGTTGGCAACGGCATGATCTACCAATCCATACGGCTGCGATCGCCAGAAGGTCACCATCGTCGACGAAACTGCTCGCGTTCGTCCGCCTTTCGCACGTAAATTCCGAGCCTGGTAGTTGATCGAGTCGAGCATGACTCATGGTGGAGGTGGGCGCGGCTTTAGGCTTCGATTTGGAGGTCGTCGATCGTCGTGAATGTCGACGAGGTAGGCGGGGGAAGTAGATGAGGTACGTGAGCTATGGGTTCATCTCGCGTGAAGTTACCTGGGAAGTTTTTGCGTGGGAGAGGGAAGCATCATCGAGCGGCCCTGATTGCCTTGTTTAAAATATACGGCTGTGATTCGATTTGGGTATGAAAATAAAAGAATTTGTAAATAAATTATAATTTATATTGTGAGTGTTTAAAATTGTATATCTCTTTCATACGAGATCGGAAAATTACGAAACCAGAAGCGTTGGAATCGCAGCGACGCGCTCTACGCTGCAGCGCAGATCTGGACGCGTTTGGAATCAGTGAAATCTTCGGGTAAAATTAAACGTGCGTTTAATTTTATTCGAAATAAACGCTGAAATCAGAATTGAAATCAAGGTGAGATCTTCTCACTCAATTTGAATGTGGAATTATTTACAGTTATTGATTGATGATTGACTGTTTGGATGTGATATTAGATATGATAGGATATATCTATATATATAGCAATATATACATATTGGCATATGTATATATTGGATTGATTGATTTCCCGCCTCGTATAGCGGATGAGACCCTATTGCGCCGTTAGTAAGCGGATTTATAAAAACCTATATACCGCGATAATTCCGTACTGGAGCGGAATTGGTATTGTGCTAACATCTGTGGATGCAGGGAAACAGGTTGGAGGGATCCGACTGGATTCCTCACCATATTGATTATTTACAGATATTTTGATATATTCTGTTATCATATGATGATATATGATATTTGACTGTTGTGATGGACTGATTGGTGTTGTTGCATCATCGGACTCAGTTTTGAACTTTAAAAATGACGACTTTTAATTTAAAAGGATTTTTAAAGGGATTTTTGAAAATATACGTTTTATGGAATTTTTGAATCGATTTATAAACGTAAAATTTTAAAGTTATAAAAGTCATAATTTCTAGTGAAATATAACCGAAGTGTCGTTTTTGAAATAAAAGTCGATTTATTTATAAAATGGTTTAAGTTGGGATTTTTGAATAACTATAAACGATTTGTATAGAAAGATTTATAAAAATTGATATTTTTGTAAATAAAAATATTGGACTTATAAAACGAATTGTTATAAGTGTTAAAAAGAAGTATAAAAGGATTTCATAAGTGAATGAAATTAATAGATTTATAACGTGAAGTTATAAAGTGAATAGATGTTGTAGAATAAACGATTTATAAGTAATTTACTTATAAAGTAGATTTTTGCACTTAGTTGGGATGTAAATAGAAATTGCTAAATGAAATGATTTCATAAGTTGAAATTGTTATGAAGTATAAAGGTGAATTTATAAACGTTGTTTTATGAATTCGAAATCAATCAAATTTGATGAATGTAATATAGAAGTTATTAAGGGAATTTTATCCACGATTTTGGATAGTGGATAATTCTTGGAATAAAATGTGTAGAAAAGATTGAAATGTGGTTAGTGAAGTATATTCACGATTTTGGACAGTGAATATATTTTTAAGTAAAATGGATATGGTTTTGGAAAAGTGATAATTGAAATGGAGTAATTGTTTTGAAAGATGTTTTGAAATGTATTGAATATCGAAATCATAGATTTCAACATTTATTGTTGAAATAGACGTTTTCGAAAAATAAGGAAATGGTGGACTATAACACTGTTGTTATAGTAAATGATTTCCGAAAGGAAATGTTTTGATGTAGTATTGGGATTCATATATCTATCTAAATTCCGAATCCCTATACTAGTGATTTTGAGTCGTCGTAACGATGTTTTACGCAACATTCGTTTTGACTCAAATAGATGTAAAATTTATGATTTCCTTAAAGAATGAATATATACTTAATATTGATTTAAGTATATCGAATATTTTCAAATGTTGAAAATAAATAATTTGGGAATTACTTATTATTAAATAAGTATGGAAATGCTTTTCCAAAATGAAATGGAGTGTTTTTGAGAATTTATCTTCTTAAAGATAAATCGAAGGTGAATATTTGAAAACGATTGTAAATCGAATATCAGTAGATATTTTGAAAATATAAATTCACTATGGAATTTATGAAGAAAAGGGAAACTGTTTAGAAAAATAAATATTGATTTATTTTAGAAGTGTGGAATTTTATATCTAGTAAAAGATATTTTTTTTGAAGATGAAATAATTTGGAAAATTATTTGGAATCTGATGATGTTGCGCATCTTTATTGATAGTTAAATAACCGACTATCAATAATTACCTTTAGATAGGTATTTGTTGTGAATTGGATGAATTTGAATGCCACACTTATTTTTAAATAATCGCTCACTATTCGGGTTAGCCGGGAAAGGACCATGGGGTCGTATAACCCATTCCGAATATGTGATACGTCGTTATGAATTGCATTTGAAGACCGGTGTTGAAGACCGGATATTTTTGAAAACGGAAGGATTACCGTCGAGTTACTCTACATCGGCTGATCTCCGGTTTAGAGGTTTTATCACCCTTAGTGACGGGAAGTCCTGACGTGATTGAAAATTATCCGGATTTGCAAGGGCTTCGTGAGAAGTGCCTTCGGTTCTGTTCGATCCCGGAACAGACTTGTATGGATTGTGTGTCTGACGTTACAATTTGAGATATAAAGCTGATTTCTTTCAAATACATATCTGTTGGTGGCGGAGAATTTATTCTCTTAGCTTAACACCCTTCTCTGAGACGTACGAGCTCAGAGGTTATGTAGTTGAAATTTATCAGCGATATATCCCAATTTGGTAACGTGGCATACTGAGTGTTGCTGTGAAATGATCAGTGTTTGATCATTTGTGATATGATCATTTGTTTGATCTTATATCTTTGTGATCATAGGTTGATCATTTTGTTTGACCCGAAGCAGGGCTTTTTGAGAAAGCGTAGCTTTGTGGACGAGACTTCGTCGAGCCTCACACCCCGGAAATGGTCGAAACAGGAATGTTGCGGCAAGGTTATGAGGGTCGCGCCCTTTAGGGTATGTCATTTCCTTCTGGAAAGGGGTGGTATCATGGTATGGAGCCCAGATACTTACTCATGTGGATACACTTTCTTTATGATGTGTGATGTTGGATATCGAGCGCTCGGATAAAGGTCCCAAAGGACCGGGTGATGACATATTCGTGAGTTACCTGTTACAGGGGTAACCCGGCCTTGTTTGGCAGAGAGCAGTTTGTCTCTCGGGACGTCCAGCCAGAGGCGATCCTATTCGGCAGGAGGAAAGGAAGTTCCTTAGCCTGACCATTTGTTGGAAATCCATTCTTCCAATACGAACTTTGTACGGTTTTAGTTGTAGAACCTGCCATTTACGTACGGTGGTCACCACTGTTTAGATGGTAGCTATAGTAGGCATACGATACTGGTCGTATGTTGGCTAAGATTAATATTATACTTTCGAAATGTTTTCCACACTAGACATTAATAATAATATCCAATGATTGGCGTAGTAAGCATCTTTGACTATCATAAGAAGAAATCTCCTCCAATTCTGCGTTTGCATTGTGTGTGTGGCGGGAGGTCTTATGGTAGTTCCATTTTCCAAAAGCATTGCGAATTTGTTTTATTTTCTTTGTGAAAAATAACTGTTTTACGATCTCACACCAGTCACCATGACTGACTCGGAGTTTATTGTTCCCTTCTAAACTCTGGGTGCCCACAACTTTTCACACGGGCAGTTCGGAGTTAGGTTATCAGGTTATTCTGGATGTTCTGGAGCTTTGGAGATAAGCTGGATGACGAGACGTAGTATTTGTATCTGATATATTTATTCCGCTGTGTATTCTGTATGAGGACAAGTTATATAACTGTCCATTGTTGTATATTGACTCTGATGATTGATGTATGTATAAACTGATATAGTTCTTTGTTTTAAAAGACTAGTAATTATCTATTGTATATTGTTCCGCTGCGATATGTGAGATTCTGATATTGTTTCTGTTCTGATGTTGTTCTGTTGTTCTTCTTTTCTCTTTTCTTCTATCTTTTCTTCTACCTCTTCTTTTAAAACCCTAATGGTTCGGTTTTTCGTTCACCTTGAGTAAATCGATGGAGATTAGTGTCGATTAAAAGGGTACGGAAAAGCGGTTCATTACATTTGGTATCAGAGCATATGGTTAAGCGACAACCCTGCTCTGTTGGGTGTTACTCATTAGAGATAGAGTCAGTAGTACTCTAGAATGAGTTGAGTGTAATTATAGATATGAGTGCGTATTTGTTAGTTAATATAAAATTGTTTATATTGTGATGATTGGTTTGTTGAGTGGTATATGGATTCTGGTCGGTATTGTCCGTACAACTCTATCGATAGGGATCTCTAAACACTCGAATAGAACAATTCGGCACAATATTGTTTTAAGTAGGGTAAATGAAATAATTTTGCCCAAAACTATTTTTGTATAGAAAAGAAATGTTTTTCTTTAAAGTACTATAGTACATGGTTGCATGGATGTTAGGAAGTAATAATAGTGAATTATCATCACTAAAATTGAATAAGAAATTCAAATCATAACTCCAAAGTTAAGAGATAAATCCATGTACAAATGAAATTTGAGAATATAAATTATAAATGTGAATTACAATTTAAAACGGAATTCCAGAGAAGTATTTGGAAATGTTTTGAAAAGAATTTGAAAATTTTGGAGATTTGAAACGTTTAAATTCTTTTTGGGGTGGAAAATGAATTTCAAAGGATTTGAAAAGTATTTTGAAGGAATGAAAAGCTCTAAACTCTTTTCGGTCGCTGGAAAATAACTTTGATGATGACCGCGGCATCGTTGGTGTTCATTTTCGGGTTTCCAAAAGAGAAATTGCTGCCAAATTGTTTCAAATGGAAGTTGTTTGAAAAATTTGGGTTTTGTTTTGGAATTCAAAGGATGATTTGAATTGTTTTCAAAAAATGGTTTTGAAAAGGTTGAAAAGACTCTGGAATGCTATATAAAAATATTGATGAGAATAATAAATGAGTTGATAACTTATACAATTAGTTGTGAGTTTAGATTGAATAAATTTAACTTAAGGAATTTTAAGTTGAATCAAAGAAAGTATAAGTGAATGAATTTGAATAAATGAAAGTGAAATTGAAAGTTGGAGATTCATTTTGAAATTGTAAGTAAGTAAGACTGAATTGAATTTTGATTTGTGATAAACAAAGTGAAGTATTGAAATAAAATTAGTAAATGAAACTAATTTAAAATAATGCAGTTGTGAATGAAAGATAATTGATAAAATTCAATATTCAGAAGTTGAATAGAATTCAAATTAAATTGGAATTGTGAATTGAATTCAAATGAAATTGAAATGAAAAAATTGAATGAAAATAGATATGTAACTTCAATAGTGAAGTAAAAATATATAAGCAGTTATATTGAAAATTTTGTAATTGACTGTACGAAATGGTTTGAATATATGCAACTAGATATAATGGCTAGTAGGATATACAGGTATAAAGGAATTGGAATTTAATTTCGAAGATAAATTTGAATGGCTCGACAAAAGGTAAGTATTTGAATTCGAATATGAGATTTGATGACTTATTTCTCTAGCCGCTTGGCTTTTTATTTTTCTTTTTGAAATCTGAGAGTCCGTAGGGACGTTTTGTAGTCGTACCGTATTAGCCGCGCAAAGGAGACGCTGGCGAAATTTTTCGAAAATTTCGAGTGTTAGAAAATTTTTGAGAAATTTTGAAAGTTTAAAATTTGAATTTAAACTCGAATTTGAATTGAGAAGTTAAACAATGTTGTTTGAAACTTATAATTGAAGTTGGAAAACGAGTTGAATAAATAACGAATCTTTAATAGAAAGATTTGTTTTGATAAATTGATAAAACTATTAGGTTGTGAAAGATAGTAGACGAGTTAAGGACTCTTTTCCCTAACTTGTAATTTCGAGGACGAAATTCTTTTAAGGGGGGAAGTTTGTAACGACCCAGAATTTTTGATAATTAAAATTCGAATATTTAATTGATTTTAAATATTAATAAATGGAATTTAGAAGTCGAATGATTTATTTTTCGAATATTGGATTTAATTTGATAATTTAATCGATAAATTAAATAGTGAAATTCCAAGATAATTGAAAATCGAGTTTAAAATGATTGAAAATGATTTGTAAAATTTTATTTAATCATACTGGAGTTATAGAAATATTTTAGAACTCTTAAAACTGAATTTGGAGTAAATCTGTGAAAATTGAATATTTTAATATTTAATTATCGACTGAAAAATAGCCAATTTTCGAAGAGTCTCAGAATTTGACGAGACCAGTTCCATTGGATCCGTAATAGTTAGTTATTATCGGATTTCAATTTTCGTGTCAATCGGAGTTATCGTTTGACCGTGGCAACTCGAAACGCATCGATATCGTTTTAATTTTAAATCGTCGAGCTAAAATAGTCATTTTTCAAACAGTGTCGGATTTCGACGAAACTAGTTTCATCGGATCCATAATGTGATATTATTGCATGGTTTCAAATTTCATAATTTTTGGATTTACCAATTGTCCGATACGAATTAAAACGCCTCGAAATCAATTTAAATCGGTTTAATTTAATTTGATCGTTTATTGCCATATCTCACACATACGATCGAATTAGCTTCCGAAACCTATTCCATTGTGTTCGGAACGCGGGGTAAACCTTACGAACGTCAGCCGGCACGCTCAATTTGGAGTTCGAAAATTCTGGATGAATAGTAATTTGTGAATTTTTCTATATAAGGACCTAGTTATTTCCATTTGCAATCAAACTAAACCCTAACCCTAGAAATAGAAGACAGCCGCCGTTCAAAAACTAATGGCCAAAATTTTCGATTGTTCTCTCTTTAATCTCTCTCGATCTGTTCGCTATCAAGCCTCGACATCTAAAAGGAAAACGTTGGCAACGGCATGATCTACCAATCCATACGGCTGCGATCGCCAGAAGGTCACCATCGTCGACGAAACTGCTCGCGTTCGTCCGCCTTTCGCACGTAAATTCCGAGCCTGGTAGTTGATCGAGTCGAGCATGACTCATGGTGGAGGTGGGCGCGGCTTTAGGCTTCGATTTGGAGGTCGTCGATCGTCGTGAATGTCGACGAGGTAGGCGGGGGAAGTAGATGAGGTACGTGAGCTATGGGTTCATCTCGCGTGAAGTTACCTGGGAAGTTTTTGCGTGGGAGAGGGAAGCATCATCGAGCGGCCCTGATTGCCTTGTTTAAAATATACGGCTGTGATTCGATTTGGGTATGAAAATAAAAGAATTTGTAAATAAATTATAATTTATATTGTGAGTGTTTAAAATTGTATATCTCTTTCATACGAGATCGGAAAATTACGAAACCAGAAGCGTTGGAATCGCAGCGACGCGCTCTACGCTGCAGCGCAGATCTGGACGCGTTTGGAATCAGTGAAATCTTCGGGTAAAATTAAACGTGCGTTTAATTTTATTCGAAATAAACGCTGAAATCAGAATTGAAATCAAGGTGAGATCTTCTCACTCAATTTGAATGTGGAATTATTTACAGTTATTGATTGATGATTGACTGTTTGGATGTGATATTAGATATGATAGGATATATCTATATATATAGCAATATATACATATTGGCATATGTATATATTGGATTGATTGATTTCCCGCCTCGTATAGCGGATGAGACCCTATTGCGCCGTTAGTAAGCGGATTTATAAAAACCTATATACCGCGATAATTCCGTACTGGAGCGGAATTGGTATTGTGCTAACATCTGTGGATGCAGGGAAACAGGTTGGAGGGATCCGACTGGATTCCTCACCATATTGATTATTTACAGATATTTTGATATATTCTGTTATCATATGATGATATATGATATTTGACTGTTGTGATGGACTGATTGGTGTTGTTGCATCATCGGACTCAGTTTTGAACTTTAAAAATGACGACTTTTAATTTAAAAGGATTTTTAAAGGGATTTTTGAAAATATACGTTTTATGGAATTTTTGAATCGATTTATAAACGTAAAATTTTAAAGTTATAAAAGTCATAATTTCTAGTGAAATATAACCGAAGTGTCGTTTTTGAAATAAAAGTCGATTTATTTATAAAATGGTTTAAGTTGGGATTTTTGAATAACTATAAACGATTTGTATAGAAAGATTTATAAAAATTGATATTTTTGTAAATAAAAATATTGGACTTATAAAACGAATTGTTATAAGTGTTAAAAAGAAGTATAAAAGGATTTCATAAGTGAATGAAATTAATAGATTTATAACGTGAAGTTATAAAGTGAATAGATGTTGTAGAATAAACGATTTATAAGTAATTTACTTATAAAGTAGATTTTTGCACTTAGTTGGGATGTAAATAGAAATTGCTAAATGAAATGATTTCATAAGTTGAAATTGTTATGAAGTATAAAGGTGAATTTATAAACGTTGTTTTATGAATTCGAAATCAATCAAATTTGATGAATGTAATATAGAAGTTATTAAGGGAATTTTATCCACGATTTTGGATAGTGGATAATTCTTGGAATAAAATGTGTAGAAAAGATTGAAATGTGGTTAGTGAAGTATATTCACGATTTTGGACAGTGAATATATTTTTAAGTAAAATGGATATGGTTTTGGAAAAGTGATAATTGAAATGGAGTAATTGTTTTGAAAGATGTTTTGAAATGTATTGAATATCGAAATCATAGATTTCAACATTTATTGTTGAAATAGACGTTTTCGAAAAATAAGGAAATGGTGGACTATAACACTGTTGTTATAGTAAATGATTTCCGAAAGGAAATGTTTTGATGTAGTATTGGGATTCATATATCTATCTAAATTCCGAATCCCTATACTAGTGATTTTGAGTCGTCGTAACGATGTTTTACGCAACATTCGTTTTGACTCAAATAGATGTAAAATTTATGATTTCCTTAAAGAATGAATATATACTTAATATTGATTTAAGTATATCGAATATTTTCAAATGTTGAAAATAAATAATTTGGGAATTACTTATTATTAAATAAGTATGGAAATGCTTTTCCAAAATGAAATGGAGTGTTTTTGAGAATTTATCTTCTTAAAGATAAATCGAAGGTGAATATTTGAAAACGATTGTAAATCGAATATCAGTAGATATTTTGAAAATATAAATTCACTATGGAATTTATGAAGAAAAGGGAAACTGTTTAGAAAAATAAATATTGATTTATTTTAGAAGTGTGGAATTTTATATCTAGTAAAAGATATTTTTTTTGAAGATGAAATAATTTGGAAAATTATTTGGAATCTGATGATGTTGCGCATCTTTATTGATAGTTAAATAACCGACTATCAATAATTACCTTTAGATAGGTATTTGTTGTGAATTGGATGAATTTGAATGCCACACTTATTTTTAAATAATCGCTCACTATTCGGGTTAGCCGGGAAAGGACCATGGGGTCGTATAACCCATTCCGAATATGTGATACGTCGTTATGAATTGCATTTGAAGACCGGTGTTGAAGACCGGATATTTTTGAAAACGGAAGGATTACCGTCGAGTTACTCTACATCGGCTGATCTCCGGTTTAGAGGTTTTATCACCCTTAGTGACGGGAAGTCCTGACGTGATTGAAAATTATCCGGATTTGCAAGGGCTTCGTGAGAAGTGCCTTCGGTTCTGTTCGATCCCGGAACAGACTTGTATGGATTGTGTGTCTGACGTTACAATTTGAGATATAAAGCTGATTTCTTTCAAATACATATCTGTTGGTGGCGGAGAATTTATTCTCTTAGCTTAACACCCTTCTCTGAGACGTACGAGCTCAGAGGTTATGTAGTTGAAATTTATCAGCGATATATCCCAATTTGGTAACGTGGCATACTGAGTGTTGCTGTGAAATGATCAGTGTTTGATCATTTGTGATATGATCATTTGTTTGATCTTATATCTTTGTGATCATAGGTTGATCATTTTGTTTGACCCGAAGCAGGGCTTTTTGAGAAAGCGTAGCTTTGTGGACGAGACTTCGTCGAGCCTCACACCCCGGAAATGGTCGAAACAGGAATGTTGCGGCAAGGTTATGAGGGTCGCGCCCTTTAGGGTATGTCATTTCCTTCTGGAAAGGGGTGGTATCATGGTATGGAGCCCAGATACTTACTCATGTGGATACACTTTCTTTATGATGTGTGATGTTGGATATCGAGCGCTCGGATAAAGGTCCCAAAGGACCGGGTGATGACATATTCGTGAGTTACCTGTTACAGGGGTAACCCGGCCTTGTTTGGCAGAGAGCAGTTTGTCTCTCGGGACGTCCAGCCAGAGGCGATCCTATTCGGCAGGAGGAAAGGAAGTTCCTTAGCCTGACCATTTGTTGGAAATCCATTCTTCCAATACGAACTTTGTACGGTTTTAGTTGTAGAACCTGCCATTTACGTACGGTGGTCACCACTGTTTAGATGGTAGCTATAGTAGGCATACGATACTGGTCGTATGTTGGCTAAGATTAATATTATACTTTCGAAATGTTTTCCACACTAGACATTAATAATAATATCCAATGATTGGCGTAGTAAGCATCTTTGACTATCATAAGAAGAAATCTCCTCCAATTCTGCGTTTGCATTGTGTGTGTGGCGGGAGGTCTTATGGTAGTTCCATTTTCCAAAAGCATTGCGAATTTGTTTTATTTTCTTTGTGAAAAATAACTGTTTTACGATCTCACACCAGTCACCATGACTGACTCGGAGTTTATTGTTCCCTTCTAAACTCTGGGTGCCCACAACTTTTCACACGGGCAGTTCGGAGTTAGGTTATCAGGTTATTCTGGATGTTCTGGAGCTTTGGAGATAAGCTGGATGACGAGACGTAGTATTTGTATCTGATATATTTATTCCGCTGTGTATTCTGTATGAGGACAAGTTATATAACTGTCCATTGTTGTATATTGACTCTGATGATTGATGTATGTATAAACTGATATAGTTCTTTGTTTTAAAAGACTAGTAATTATCTATTGTATATTGTTCCGCTGCGATATGTGAGATTCTGATATTGTTTCTGTTCTGATGTTGTTCTGTTGTTCTTCTTTTCTCTTTTCTTCTATCTTTTCTTCTACCTCTTCTTTTAAAACCCTAATGGTTCGGTTTTTCGTTCACCTTGAGTAAATCGATGGAGATTAGTGTCGATTAAAAGGGTACGGAAAAGCGGTTCATTACAAACTGTGTTGTTGATGAAAGGGTAGGTGATGTTGTTGTTGTAGTGCAGTAGTGTTTACGGGTTTATGTAAACTTTGTTCATGGATATTGTGTTCAACTTATTTTATGGAAGTGATTAATAGTTATGCTTTTATTTTACAATTTTTAGTTTGATTTGTTTATGTTATGTACATTAACTGATTAAAATATAATTAAATGTAGTTTATATTAATGATATGTGTGAATATTGCAACGGCACAACATTGCTGTCAATTCTTTGGAAAAAAAATGCATATCCCTACGACAGCGTTTATACATTGCTGTCAATTCTTTGGAAAAAAAATTCATATCCCTACGACAGCGTTTATACATTGCTGTCAATTTATTGGGAAAAAAAATGCATATCCCTACGACAGCGTTTATACCTTGCAGTAGAAAACTATTAACAGCGTTTATGCCTTGCAGTAGAAAAATTATTAACAGCGTCTAAAAAACGCTGTAGAAAGTGGGTTTTTGACAGCGTTTATATTTTGCAGTTAAAAATTTAGGGTCAATGACCGCATGTCGTTATACAGCGTTTTTAAAAACGCTGTGAAAACTTTTAACAGCGTTTTTCAAACGCTGTGAAAAGTCTTTTTTGTTGTAGTGTGGAGTGGGATGAAGAGAGATATTTCTATATATGTTAGTAGATGCACCACTTTCCAACAAGTTAAGGCCGATCACTAGAAGACGGCAGGATTACTTCAACCCCTAGAGATTCCGTGTTGGAAATGGGATCAGATTTCTATGGACTTCATTTATGGATTACCGAGGACCAGAAAAGGTAACGAGAGTATATGGGTGATCGTTGATAGGTTGACCAAATCTGCTCACTTTATTCCTGTTAAGACCACTCGTACTGCTTTGAGTTTGGCCGAGATATATATGAGAGAGATTGTTAGACTTCATGGAGTTCCATCTAGTATTGTGTGCGATAGAGACCCTTTATTCACTAGTAAATTCTGGAAGGCATTTCAGGACGTCTTGGGCACTAAACTGAATCTGAGCACAGCTTATCATCCTCAAACAGATGGCCAAACTGAAAGGGTGAATCAGGTTTTGGAGGATCTGCTCCGAGCCTGCATTATTGATTTCGGTGGATCTTGGGAAGACCATCTCCATTTGGTTGAATTCACTTATAATAACAGTTATCAGGTAAATCAAAAATTTCAATTTGAATAAGTAAATTTGAATTGAAATTTAACCACCATTATATATTTAGGCAAGTATCGATATGGCACCGTTCGAAGCTTTATATGGACGGCCATGCAAATCGCCAGCTTGTTGGATTGAGCCTGGTGATCGATTGGTTCTTGGCCCAGATATGATTATAGAAGCATCCGAAAAGGTTAATGAGATCAGAAGAAAGATGAAGACCGCACAGGATAGGCAGAAGAGCTATGCTGATAGGCGTAGAAGAGATTTAGAATTCCAGGTTGGGGATGAGGTATTCCTTAAGGTATCACCTTTGAAGAATGTTATTCGATTCGGTCGTAGAGGGTAGCTCGCTCCTAGATTTGTGGGACCATTCACTATCACTGAGAGAATTGGTACACTAGCCTACAGAGTTGCATTACCAGAGAAATTGGAGGGCGTGCACAACGTATTCCATGTTTCACATCTCAGGAAGGTTGTACATGACCCATCCATGACCATTCCTATTGCTCAATTAGATGAGGTTGATATTGAGCCGGATTTGACTATAGAGAGGAGACCACTTCGTATTGTTGATAGGGATACAAAACAACTTAGAAGGAAGTCGGTTAGCCTAGTCAAAGTCCAATGGAGCCCCGATGATCGTGATTGTTCTTGGGAAACCGAGGAGAGTATCCGAGATTCTAATCCAGAATTATTTGTTGAAGGTAAATTCCATTCTATATTCTTTACTATATTCAATAATCTATTCTGAATCCATTGTATCTCTATTATCTGTTCTTCCACTCTTTACTTTGTTCCTTTTCGAGGACGAAAAGTTTTGAGTAGGGGAGAATGTAACGACCCTGAAATTTTGACCCAATTTTAAAAATTTTAGAACCGTTATTTTAATATAAAATGTGAAACTTACATACGATTTCAATCAACGTCCAAACTTTGTTTCTAAATTGCGCCTATGTTATTTTGTTCATCTTTAAGTTATGGACTTTTCCTTTGCACTTGTTTTTCTTGTATAAGATTTTGAGTCCTGACTCGAGTGTTTCTTTTTGTATATGCTCGGGTCAGTTTGAAGCTATCCAGTTTGCTGATCAAGGTTGGTTGAAGATGCTGAAGGCTTAGCATTTATCTTTATTAGTCTATTTCTATTCCTGTATTGATGTCCTTGTCTGTTGGACATTTTTGTATTAGTCACTTGATGTTAAGACATTGTTGTATTTTATGTAGTAGCTTCATGAACTGCTATTATGACGATGTATTTTCCGCTGCATTATTCTGTGACCGTTCTGTGTCTGTGATGTTGTATTGATTCTCATTTACATTTACGTATTTATAATCCCATAATGATTCGTGTTTTGTATTATTTAAGTTGACATGTGTGGATTATTGTCAATTTAAATGGTCCAAATATGCGGTCGTTATAGATAAATATAGAGAATAATATATATATATATATATATTTTTTACTATAATTTTATATTTAAATCTAAGTATAAATATATTATAATTAAAAGATAGTTTAAAACAAACGAAGTTTAAAAACAAGAGTTTATTAAAAAAAAAACAAAGAATATTTTAAGGCTAAAACATCTTTTTGAAAATCATTTGAAAAGATAATTTTTAAGGCTAAAACATTTTGAAAAGCAGTTTTGAAAATCATTCTGAAGTAGTTTTGAAAATCATTTTGAAGTAGTTTTGCAAGCTTCTTCCTGTAGAATATCTCATCATATTAGGACTGGAGAACTTGTACAAAACCAGGATGTTCGTGGGTTTGTAAGCCACTTGTCGTAGGTTTGTAAGCTACTTGTCGTGGGTTTGTAAGCCACTAAAAAGGTAGAAATGGGTTCCATCCTAAAAGAAAAATGGAGTGAAGATTTCAGTGCTATTATGAAGTTTTAACATAATTCAAGACTAAATACTTATCTTGAAATCTTAAACTCTTGATAATCTTGATACTCATGAGTCTTCAATCTTGATATCTTGAATCTCTATACTGTACAGTCTTCATTCTTTGTACCTGCATGGTTAAATCCTGCATATACATATATATCTAAACTACAATGTTAGTATTTATATTTTATAATCTTATTCTAAGGTTGTTGTCATCAAAACCATCATCTCAAGGACTAACAATCTCCCCTTTTTTGATGATGACAACATTTGTTTATAAAATATTACTTCTATCCTAATAACCCCCCCTAAATCTAATAACTCCCCCTTAATCTATGCCTAACTACCCTATTTTATATTTCTCCCCCTTTGTCATCAACAAAAACAAACAAACTCTAAACTATATAACTCCACCTCATTCTTGTACTCAAGTGCCTGCATTAATAAACTATATAATAGAGTATATTAATAATTAACTATACTTATAGACATGATATTCAATCAACGATTATAAATATATCAATGTATATTTATACATTCATCAATCCACACCAAGTGTCAATCAAATCAATCAAAACAAACAATTTCAATCAAAGTAATCAATTCAAACAAAGTAATCAAATTAAATAAAGCAATCAAATTAAACATTACGAGGAACTTCCACCCATCCTTCTTCTCCAAAAATAGGGTCTGCTTTGATGGCATCCCAATTTTCATTGTCAATTGTGAGAGAGACAGGAGGATGTGCTTCGTTATCATCCTTGTGCAAGGAAGAAATCATCCATCGAATTGCCTCGAAATGCGTTTCTTGCTCCTTGATCATCTGCATTTGACTCAATTCTAAGTGTCGCTGGTTAAGAAGAATGAACGAGACAATATCCTTGAATGAATTAAGAGTTTCTTAAAGATTCTCGGATAAGTTATGAATTGGATTAGCCATTTTTGAAATTGTGAGAAGAATGAGAGATAGAATAGATAAGAAATAATATTCAGTAATGAATTCTGGAAGAAATGGGTATAAATAGGTGTAGAAATTCGTTTGAAATGAGTAGACATATGGTAGTTATTCAAATTTCAAAATGATGTGTCATTTCTGACCAGTACATGTCGACATGGTCGTAGAGGGTATGTCGACATGAGGCAGTGAAATTTGATGGTAATTTTGATTTTGTGAATAATTGTGTGTATATATATATATATAAATAATATACTAACATTTATTCAAGAGATAAGATAAGCTAGATAACAAAAAGGAAATTCAATTTCATTGCATAGAAGAGTGATACAATGATTAATCATAAACAACTACATAAACACTCAAATTAAAACAAACTTAAGCTAATTCGACATGATATGAAAATATAGAACTAGTTAGAGTATGATGAAGATGAAGATAATCCAAGTTTCTTGCTGACTTTGGAGAAAAACTTGTTCATCTTGGATGATTTTTTGTCCAACTTCTTACTAACGGATCTTTTAAGAACCCGTTGATTCTCAACAATAATCTTTTGGTTTTTGAGAAGGGTTTTGTTGGTAGGATTGGATGGATATTCAATACTTTCTAGGGATGTTTCACCTTCTTCTTCTTCTTCTATTTCCATTTCATCCCTTTCTTCTTCTTCCTCTTCCACCTCTTCCATTTCTTCATGAGCCAAACGCTCTTCCTTTTCGGCAAGAGTCTCATAAGGTTGAAAAATATATGGGATTTTCATGAGAGAAATGTTTGAGATATTAAAAACTTTTCTTGAAATAAATTCTTCTCCTTTGAAATTTACTCCAAAATAGTTGAAAATCCGAGTAAGGTAAATTCCATGATATAAAGTGTTTTCTCCCATTTCAAACATTTTTAGGATGAAGTTCATCCAAAATAACTTGCGCCCAATTGATATCATAATTTCAGAAAATAGCAAAAAGTTTTTTGCACACTTTTGAAGTAGGATTGTTAAAATTTCTCAATCTTGGGGTCAAAGTATGTTGTAAAAGAAGATTGACAATTCTTGCTTTAGGACGAAAGTTTCGGTTTTCAAATTCAATGTTTTCTTCTCCTTAAAAAATATGATGAAATGTCTCACGATCATGTTCATCGATTTGAAAACTATAAAGATCCATTCCCGTGCTTTTGCAATTGAGAATGGTACCCAAAAGATCACAATTCAAAAAAATTTTAGTGCCTTTGACACTACTCCAAATTTCATTATCATTTCCTTCATAAAATTCTCGATTGATATTTGAATAGAAAATTTTAACAAGATTTGGGTAACAAACAAAATAATTTTGAGAAGAATCAACAAGACTAAGAATTTGATTGTTTGCAAAAAGAGTATCAATTTCATAAGAAGCAAAATCTTGAAAAATAGCAAACTTTCAGGGATGGACTTTTCCATAATTAGCATAATTGATGTATGCTTTAATGGTCTCCGGATTTTTGAGGAATTACTCTTTCAAGTTTCTGGAAAGTCTCATGGTGCAGGGGTTACTTGAAGAAGCCATTAAAGTAGAGATTAGAGAGCTTGAAGTTTTGAAGAGAGAGTTTGAATTTGAGAATGAAAGTGAAAAGTTGTAATAAAAGATAGTGAATAAATAGATTTTTGAAAGACATGTTCTCTGGTCAAAAGATGCCTTTTCAGAGTATTGAATGAAGTGAAAAGGTGGAGGGTAATCCAACCATTTGAATTCAAATTTTGAATTTCAAATTCTGGTACCTATGTCGACATCAGGGTAGGTACCATGTCGACATCAGGGTAGGTACCATGTCGACATATGCCTGTGAATTTCTATGAATTATTTTTCCTAAGAATTCAAATATATATACTTATTATTTTAATGTGTGTGTATATATATATATCTCGAATATTATTAGAATTATAGTATATTCCAGAAAATATTATTATATTATTAAAAAAAATAAAAAAAATAATAAAAATAAAATAATAATAAAATTATAATAAAATTATAAAAATAATAAAATAATAAAAAATAAATTTAAATTTCAATCAACACGCCAATTCAAAATCACTCAATCAAGCAATCAATCATCTAATTCTAAGCATGCCATTTCAATCAATTATATTGTAAACGTGTACCTTTTTCCGAGTCTGTTTCCTTGAATTTGTTGAAGTCGAGAACTGCCGTGAAACACAAATTTGAGTTATCTGTCTTCTGATCATCATCGCTTGAGGTCGAGTCTGAGTCATCTAGAGTAGCAGTAAATGTACGCTTCCCTTTCTTTACTGAATCATTGTTTATAGGAGGATTCTGCCTTTTTGGATACGGACAGTCTCTTTTGATATGGCCTGGTTCATCACAGTTGAAACATTTGACATTGTTTGGCACTGCATTCTGATTTCCAGAATTCTTATAGTTGTTTCTCTTGAGATTATTCATCTTTCTGTATTTCAGGAATTTCCGAAAATTCCTTGTCATAAATGCTATCTCTTCATCATTATCACTGTTTGAGTCTGATCCGTCGGTTAATGCATTGAATGCAACTGATTTCTTTTCAAATGCTTTGCTTTCTCTTCTCCCGATCATTTGGACTTCAAACGACATTAGATTTCCAATCAATTCTTCTATCTTTAAGGTACTGATGTCATTTGCCTCTTCAATTGCAAGTGTCTTTTGATCCCATTCTGGAGTAAGAGAATTTAAAAATTTTCTGACTTGATCTTCTTACGAAAATACCTTTCCCAAGGATATTAAAGAATGCACAATACCTTGAAATCGACTATACATATCTGACATAGACTCATTAGTATTCATTTTAAATAACTGAAAATGATTTGTGAGCATGGAAATTTTGGTCTGTTTAACTTTGCTTGTTCCTTCGTGAGTCACTTGTAAAGTTTTCCAGATTTCATACGCAGACTTACAAACTGACACTCTATTAAATTCATTCCTATCAAGCGAACAAAACAAAATTTTCATTGCTTTAGAATTATTTTGTGCAAAAGTCTTTTGCTTAATGGTCCACTGTGCAAAATTAGTTGTGGGTTCAGAATATTCAGTTTGTGTGATATTCCAAGTGTCTAATCCTACAGATTGTAAATATATTTTCATCCTACATGCCCAATATTCATAGTTACTGCCATTAAAAAGTGGTGGTCTGGCAGTAGACTGACCTTCTACAAATGAACTAGTGTTAGAAATAGTACCACTTTTGGTAGCCATTTAGAAAACTTTTCAAAATTCAGATTATGAAACTTTTTGAAAACCTTGCTCTGATACCAAATGTGAGGAATGCGGATTACAGATCTTAAGGCTAGGAATAACACTAGAGGGGGGGGGGGGTGAATAGTGTTTATAAGAAATTACTAAATCTTTTTGAGTTTATGTTAATTTGAACACAAATGTATGTAATATTCAGACATAGATATAATCACAGAAACAAACACAGATGCAGAAATAAAGTGAATGCAGTAAAGGAAAGAACACACTGGATTTTATACTGGTTCGGAGTTACCCTACATCCAGTTCCGCACAACTAAGTACGGATTTCCTTTCAATAGCAATTCAACAATTACAACCCTCGGTTTCACGGCTACGAGGTACACCCTCCAGAATCACAATCCTCTGGGTAGAGATACTTGATTTCTGGGGAAACAAGTTCATCCAATTGATTTCCAAGGCTACAATCACACCTTTTCTCGCTTGATTGATTTCCAAGGCTAAAATCACACCTTTTCTCGCTAGATAGATCACAAAGAAGCCTATAACTCTGAATAGCACTGGGATCTTGTTGAGATAGTGATAGAGAACCAAACCAGAGATGATCTAGTTAGATTCAATGTTGATTTCGGCAGAGTGATGATAGGATTTTGAATAAGAAAATGTGCAAGAAGAAGAGAAGTAAAAAACCAAAAAATCTAATATAAAATTCGTTGAAACCAACCCCTATTTATAGAAGAACAACAGCCATGTCCATTCGTGAAAGGTTATGGCGAATAGACACTTCTTTTCAAATTCAAATTTTTGAATCTAACCGTCACTATGTCGACATGGGGTACTAGGGCATGTCGACATCCCAAAGCATTTTTTGATGATTTGATTTTCTTTGAAAATAACTTTTATCTTATTTTAAAAACTATTTAAACTTTATAAATATACTTGACTATAGATAAAATACATAGATAAATATAGAGAATAATATATATAATTTTACTATAATTTTATATTTAAATCTAAGTATAAATATATTATAATTAAAAGATGGTCTAAAACAAACGAAGTTTAGAAAAAAGAGTTTGTTAAAAACAAAAACAAAGAATATTTTAAGGCTAAAACATTTTTTTGAAAATCATTTGAAAAGATAAATTATAAGGCTAAAACATTTTGAAAGCAGTTTTGAAAATCATTCTGAAGTAGTTTTGAAAATCATTTTGAAGTAGTTTTGCAAGCTTCTTCCTGCAGTATATCTCATTATATCAGGACTCGAGAACTTGTACAAAACCAGGAAGTTCGTGGGTTTGTAAGCCACTTGTCGTAGGTTTGTAAGCTACTTGTCGTGGGTTTGTAAGCCACTAAAAATGTAGAAATGGTTTCCGTCCCAAAAGAAAAATGGAGTGAAGATTTCAGCGCTATTATGAAGTTTTAACATAATTCTAGACTCAATACTTATCTTGAAATCTTGAACTCTTGATAATCTTGATACTCATGAGTCTTCAATCTTGATATCTTGAATCTCTATACTGTACAGTCTTCATTCTTTGTACCTGCATGGTTAAATCCTGCATATACATATATATCTAAACTATAATGTTAGTATTTATATTTTATAATTTTATTCTAAGGTTGTTGTCATCAAAACCATCATCTCAAGGACTAACAATCTCCCCCTTTTTGATGATGACAACCTTTGTCTATAAAATATTACTTCTATCTTAATAACTCCCCCTAAATCTAATAACTCCCCCTTAATCTATGCCTAACTACCCTATTTTATATTTCTCCCCCTTTGTCATCAACAAAAACAAACAAACTCTAAACTATATAACTCCCCCTCATTCTTGTACTCAAGTACCTGCATTAATAAACTATAAAATAGAGTATATTAAGAAATAACTATACTTATAGACATGATATTCAATCAACGATTATAAATATATCAATGTATATTTATACATTCATCAATCCACACCAAGTGTCAATCAAATCAATCAAAACAAACTATTTCAATCAAAGCAATCAATTCAAACAAAGTAATCAAATTAAATAAAGCAATCAAATTAAACGTTACGAGGAACTTCCACCCATCCTTCTTCTCCGAAAATAGGGTATGCTTTGATGGCATCCCAATTTTCATTGTCATTTGTGAGAGAGACACGAGGATGTGCTTCGTTATCATCCTTGTGAAGGGAAGAAATCATCCATCGAATTGCCTCGAAATGCCTTTCTTGCTCTTTGATCATCTGCATTTGACTCAATTCTAAATGTCGATGGTTACGAAGAATGAACGAGAGAATATTCTTGAATGAATTAAGAGTTTCTTCAAGATTCTCGGATAAGTTATGAATTGGATTAGCCATTTTTGAAATTGTGAGAAGAATGAGAGATACAATAGATAAGAAATAATATTCAGTAATGAATTATGGAAGAAATGGGTATAAATAGGTGTAGAAATTCGTTTGAAATAAATAGACATATGGTAGTTATTCAAATTTCAAAATGAAGTGTCATTTCTAACCAGTACATGTCGACATGGTCGTAGAGGGTATGTCGACATGAGGCAGTGAAATTTGATGGTAATTTTGATTTTGTGAATAATTGTGTATGTATTTATTTATATAATATACTAACATTTATTCAAGAGATAAGATAAGCTAGATAATAGAAAGGAAATTCAATTTCATTGCATAGAAGAGTGATACAATGATTAATCATAAACAACTACATAAACACTCAAATTAAATCAAACTTAAGCTGATTCGACATGATATGAAAATATAGAACTAGTTAGAGGATGATGAAGATGAAGATAATCCAAGTTTCTTGCTGACTTTGGAGAAAAACTTGTTCATCTTGGACGATATTTTGTCCAACTTCTTACTAACGGATCTTTTAAGAACCCATTGATTCTCAACAATAATCTTTTGGTTTTTGAGAAGGGTTTTGTTGGTAGGATTGGAGGGATATTCAATACTTTCTAGGGATGTTTCACCTTTTTCTTCTTCTTCTTCTATTTCCATTTCATCCCTTTCTTCTTCTTCTTCCTCTTCCTCCTCTTCCATTTCTTCATGAGCCAAACGCTCTTCCTTTTCGGCAAGAGTCTCGTAAGGTTGAAAAACATATAGGATTTTCATAAGAGAAATGTTTGAGATATTAAAAACTTTTCTTGAAATAAATTCTTCTCCTTTGAAATTTACTCCAAAATAGTTGAAAATCCGAGTAAGGTAAATTCCATGATATAAAGTGTTTTCTCCCATTTCAAAATTTTTAGGACGAAGTTCATACAAAATAATTTGCGCCCAATTGATATCATAATTTCCGAAAATAGCAAAAAGTGCTTTGCACACTTTTGAAGTAGGATTGTTAAAATTTCCCGATCTTTGGGTCAAAGTATGTTGTAAAAGAAGATTGACAATTCTTGCTTTAGGACGAAAGTTTCGGTTTTTAAATTCAAAGTTTTCTTCTCCTTCAAAAATATGTTGAAATGTCTCACGATCATGTTCATCGATTTGAAAACTAGAAAGATCCATTCCCGTGCTTTTGCAATTGAGAATGGTACCCAAAAGATCACAATTCAAAAAATTTTTAGTGCCTTTGACACTACTCCAAATTTCATTATCATTTCCTTCATAAAATTCTCGATTGAGATTTGCATAGAAAATTTTAACAAGATTTGGGTAACAAACAAAATCATTTTGAGAAGAATCAACAAGACTAAGAATTTGATTGTTTGCAAAAAGAGTATCAATTTCATAAGAAGCAAAATCTTGAAAAATAGCAAACTTTCCGGGATGGACTTTTCCATAATTAGCATAATTGATGTATGCTTTTATGGCATCTGGATTATTTAGGAGTTGCTCTTTCAAGTTTCTGGAAAGTCTCATGGTGGAGGGGTTGCTTGAAGAAGCCATTAAAGTAGAGAGTAGAGAGCTTGAAGTTTTGAAGAGAGAGTTTGAATTTGAGAATGAAAGTGAAAAGTTGTACTAAAAGATAGTGAATAAATAGATTTTTGAAAGACATGTTCTCTGGTCAAAAGATGCCTTTTCAGAGTATTGAATGAAGTGAAAAGGTCGAGGGAAATTCAACCATTTGAATTCAAATTTTGAATTTCAAATTCTGGTACCTATGTCGACATCAGGTTAGGTACCATGTCGACATATGCCTGTGAATTTCTATGTATTATTTTTTCTAAGAATTCTAATATATATACTTATTATTTTAATGTCTATATATATATATATCTGGAATATTATAACAATTATAGTATATTCCAGAAAATATTATTATATTATTAAAAAATAATAAAAATAAAATAATAATAAAATAATAATAATAATAAAATAATAAAAAATAAATTTAAATTTCAATCAACACACCAATTCAAAATCAATCAATCAAGCAATCAATCATCTAATTCTAAGCATGCCATTTCAATCAATTGTATTATAAACGTGTACCTCTTTCTGAGTCCGTTTCCTTGAATTAGTTGAAGTCGTGAACTGCCGTGAAACACAAATTTGAGTTATCTGTCTTTTGATCATCATCGCTTGTGGTCGAGTCTGATTCATCTAGAGTAGCAGTAAATGCACGCTTCTGTTTCTTTACTGAATCATTGTTTATAGTAGGATTCTGCCTTTTTGGATACGGACAGTCTCTTTTGATATGGCCTGGTTCATCACAGTTGAAACATTTGACATTGTTTGGCACTGCATTCTGATTTCCAAAATTCTTATAGTTGTTTCTCTTAAGATTATTCATTTTTCTGTATTTCAGGAATTTCCGAAAATTCCTGGTCATAAATGCTATCTCTTCATCATTATCACTGTTTGAGTCTGATCCGTCGGTTAATGCATTGAATTCCATTGATTTCTTTTCTGTTGCTTTGCTTTCTCTTCTCCCGATCATTTGGACTTCAAACGACATTAGATTTCCAATCAATTCTTCTATCTTTAAGGTACTGATGTCATTTGCCTCTTCAATTGCAAGTGTCTTTTGATCCCATTCTGGAGTGAGAGAATTTAAAATTTTTCTGACTTGATCTTCTTCCGAAAATTCCTTTCCCAAGGATATTAAAGAATGCACAATATCTTGAAATTGACTATACATATCTGAAATAGACTCATTAGTATTCATTTTATATAACTGAAACTGATTTGTGAGCATTGAAATTTTGGTCTGTTTAACTTTGCTTGTTCCTTCGTGAGTCACTTGCAAAGTTTTCCAGATTTCATATGCAGACTTACAAACTGACACTCTATTAAATTTATTCCTATCAAGCAAACAAAATAGAATATTCATTGCTTTAGAATTATTTTGTGCAAAAGTCTTTTGCTCAGTGTTCCACTGTGCAAAATTAGTCGTGGGTTCAGAATATTCAGTTTGTGCGATATTCCAAGTGTCTAATCCTACAGATTATAAATATATTTTCATCCTACATGCCCAATATTCATAGTTACTGCCATTAAAAAGTGGTGGTCTGGCAGTAGACTGACCTTCTACAAATGAACTAGTGTTAGAAATAGTACTAGTGTTGGTAGCCATTTAGAAAACTTTTCAAAATTCAGATTATGAAACTTTTTGAAAACCTTACTCTGATACCAAATGTGAGGAATGCGGATTACAGATCTTAAGGCTAGGAATAATGCTAGAGGGTGGTGAATAGAGTTTACAAGAAATTACTAAATCTTTTTGAGTTTATGTTAATTTGAACACAAATGTATGTAATATTCAGACACAGATATAATCACAGAAACAAACACAGATGCAGAAATAAAGTAAATGCAGTAAAGGAAAGAACACACTGGATTTTATACTGGTTCGGAGTTACCCTACATCCAGTTCCGCACAACTAAGTATGGATTTCCTTTCAAAAGCAATTCAACAATTACAACCCTCGGTTTCAAGGCTACGAGGTACACCCTCCAGAATCACAATCCTCTGGGTAGAGATACTTGATTTCCGGGGCAACAAGTTCACCCAATTGATTTCCAAGGCTACAATCACACCTTTTCTCGCTTGATTGATTTCCAAGGCTATAATCACAAATTTTCTCGCTAGATAGATTACAAAGAAGCCAATAACTCTGAATAGCACTGGGATCTTGTTGAGATAGTGATAGAGAATCAAACCAGAGATGATCTAGTTATATTCAATGTTGATTTCGGCAGAGTGATGATAGGATTTTGAATAAGAAAATGTGGAAGAAGAAGAGAAGTAAAAACCCAGAAAATCTAATATAAAATTCGTTGAAACCAACCCTTATTTATAGAAGAACAACAGCCATGTCCATTCGTGAAAGGTTATGGCGAATAGACACTTCTTTTGAAATTCAAATATTTGAATCTGACTGTCACTATGTCGACATGGGGTACTAGGGCATGTCGACATCCCAAAGCATTTTTTGATGATTTGATTTTCTTTGAAAATAACTTTTATCTTATATTAAAAACTATTTAAACTTTATAAATATACTTGACTATAGATAAAATACATAGATAAATATAGAGAATAATATATATATATAATTTTACTATAATTTTATGTTTAAATCTAAGTATAAATATATTATAATTAAAAGATAGTTTAAAACAAACGAAGTTTAAAAACAAGAGTTTATTAAAAACAAAAACAAAGAATATTTTAAGGCTAAAACAACTTTTTGAAAATCAATTGAAAAGATAATTTTTAAGGCTAAAACATTTTGAAAGCATTTTTGAAAATCATTCTGAAGTAGTTTTGAAAATCATTTTGAAGTACTTTTGCAAGCTTCTTCCTGCAGAATATCTCATCATATCAGGACTCGAGAACTTGTACAAAACCAGGATGTTCGTGGGTTTGTAAGCCACTTGTCGTAGGTTTGTAAGCTACTTGTCGTGGGTTTGTAAGCCACTAAAAAGGTAGAAATGGGTTCCATCCCAAAAGAAAATGGAGTGAAGATTTCAGCGCTATTATGAAGTTTTAACATAATTCTAGACTCAATACTTATCTTGAAATCTTGAACTCTTGATAATCTTGATACTAATGAGTCTTTAATCTTGATATCTTGAATCTCTATACTGTACAGTCTTCATTCTTTGTACCTTCATGGTTAAATCCTGCATATACATATATATCTAAACTATAATGTTAGTATTTATATTTTATAATTTTATTCTAAGGTTATTGTCATCAAAACAATCATCTCAAGGACTAACAATCTCCCCCTTTTTGATGATGACAACCTTTGTTTATAAAATATTACTTGTATCCTAATAACTCCCCCTAAATCTAATAACTCCCCCTTAATCTATGCCTAACTACCCTATTTTATATTTCTCCCCCTTTGTCATCAACAAAAACAAACAAACTCTAAACTATATAACTCCCACTCATTCTTGTACTCAAGTACCTGCATTAATAAACTATATTAAGAAATAACTATACTTATAGACATGATATTCAATCAACGATTATAGATATATCAATGTATATTTATACATTCATCAATCCACACCAAGTGTCAATGAAATCAATTAAAACAAACAATTTCAATCAAAGCAATCAATTCAAACAAAGTAATCAAATTATATAAAGCAATCAAATTAAACGTTACAAGGAACTTCCACCCATCCTTCTTCTCCGAAAATAGGGTCTGCTTTGATGGCATCCCAATTTTCATTGTCATTTGTGAGAGAGACAGGAGGATGTGTTTTGTTATCATCCTTGTGCAGGGAAGAAATCATCCATCGAATTGCCTCGAAATGCCTTTCTTGCTCCTTGATCATCTGCATTTGACTCAATTCTAAGTGTCGTTGGTTACGAAGAATGAACGAGAGAATATTCTTGAATGAATTAAGAGTTTCTTCAAGATTCTCGGATAAGTTATGAATTGGATTAGCCATTTTTGAAATTGTGAGAAGAATGAGAGATAGAATAGACAAGAAATAATATTCAGTAATGAATTCTAGAAGAAATGGGTATAAATAGGTGTAGAAATTCGTTTGAAATTAATAGTAACGACCCAGAATTTCTGTCAATTAAATTTTTTTATTTAATTCATTTTAAATATTAATAAGAGAAATTTATAAGTCGAATAATTTATTTTTCGAATATTTGGATTTAATTGGATAATTAAATTGATAATTTAATATTTGAAATTCCAGAAATAATTGAAATCTGGATTAAATGTGATTAAAAGAGATTTATAAAGTTATATCAAATCATATTGAAGTTATAGTGATGTTATAGAACTTTTAAAATCGAATTTAGAGTTAATCTGTGAAAATTGAATATTTTAATATTTAATCGACTAGTGAAATTAGCCATTTTTCGAACAGTCTTAGAATTGGACGAAACTAGTTCCATTGGATCCGTAATAGTTTGTTATTATTGAATTTCAATTTTCGTAGCCATCGGAGTTGCCGTTTGACCGTGGCAGCTCGAAACGCATCGAAATTGTTTTAATATTAATTTGGCGAGTTAAAATAGTCATTTTTCAAAAAGTCTCGGATTTCGACGAAACCTGTTTCATCGGATCCGTAATATGAAATTATTGTAAGGTTTCAAATTTCGTGTCAATCAGATGTACCGTTTGGGGCAAGCTAAAACACACAGAAATTTAGTTAATCGATTTAATTAAAAGTCGATCGTTTAATTCCGTAACTTGCACAGATGATCGAATTAGCTCCCAAAACCTATTCCATTGTGTTCGGAACGCGGGGTAAACCTTAGAAACGTCAACCGGCACGCTTCGTTTGGAGTTCGGAAAATCCGGGATGAATAGTGTTTTGATCATTTTTCTATAAAAGCACCTCACTTCTTCATTTTGCAAACAAAACTATTAGGGTTTCAGCTCAAACCCTGGCCGCCACTTGATATTTCGAAGGCCAAAAATTCACCCCCTTCTTCCACTAATCTCTTCTAATCCGTCAACATTCATAAAAAATTACCAACTACAAAGTTGAAGAGCATTGTAAGGGCTTTCAATCCATACGGTGATGATGGGGTTTCACGCGACGGATTGATGGCAATTGGCGATTAAAGTTCGCTGTTACTTCACGTTTCTCAAGGAGAATAGGCAGCCGAGTGGGGCCGGCCTCTAGCCGAGTGTAGAGCAAGTGACGAGCTTCAACGTGGCGGTGTTCGATCATCTTCAAGTGCGGTGATGTGGTTGCGAAAATTGATGATAGGATGGCGGCTAATGGGTTGTATACGTGAGTTTCACGATGGAGAAGAAGAGGGGAGTTGCGGCCCAGATATGCAGAAGTTATAGCGAACGGCTGAGATGAAAGTGAGGGTTAGGAAAATAATAAAAAAAGCTGAAATTGTTTTATATAAATTCGTTTAAAACTTTAAAATAGCATAACTTTTTAATACGAGGTCAAAAACGCACGAAACAAGATGCGTTGGAATCGTATGGACGAGCATTACGCAATGGAGCTTGTTTGGAGTCGTTTGGAGTCAGTGAAAATTTTGGGTAAAATTAAACATTTGTTTAATTTTATCCGAAATAAAACGCTGCAACCGTTTTAAAAGCAAAGGTGAGAACTTCTCACTCAATCGAATATTTTGTTTCGATTTAAATTTTAAATTGTTAGATTTAAAATTGTTGATAGTGTTGATTGTGATGATTGGATGATAAATTGTTATCTATTGTGTTAAATAGACCCTATACGCCGTATATTAAGCGGATGTTATTTATTAAAAACTTATACCGCGATAATTTCACATTGAAGTGGAATTGGTATTATATATGTATATAGTAATATATATATATATATATATTGGAATATGTATATATTGGAGTTGTTGAATTCCCGCATTGTATAGCGGATGAGACCCTATTGCGCCGCATAATAGCGGATAATATTTATAAATCCCATATACCGCGATAATTTCACATTGAAGTGAAATTGGTATTGTGCTAACATCTATGGATGTAGGGAAACAGGTTGGAGGGATCCAACTGGATTCCTCAAACATTTGAATTTATTTCAATGTTGTGTGTTGATTTATTTATAATCGCCGTATGATTATTTATTTATAATCTGTGAATGATTATATCTGTGATTGGATTCGTTGAAGGCTATAATTTAGCCGAATGTATTTTTGGTATCGTTGGATACCAGAAATGAATAAATTGGATTTTTGAAATAAAAGTTGGAAAGTTTAAGTAAATTCTTTTGAAAGAATTGGGTGAATTTAAAAGAAAGGATTTTAAAGTATAAAGTTGATTTTTTTGAAATTCTATCGAATTATTTCCAAGAATATGGTAAAAGATTTTATAAATGGATTTTGAATAGTATTATTTGAAAGTTGAAGAATTTATTTAAAATGGAATTTTAAATGGTTTGGAAGAGATAAATGAATTTATTTTAAAAGGTGATTAATTTCTTGAAATCAATTTATAATTGATTTGGTATTTGAAAATAAATCTTTGGGAAATCGATATGAAAATTTATTTGATGTTAAATGAGGAAATTGATTTGTGTTGAAATGAATTTTTGAAATCAATTTGTAATTGATTTGGTGTGAAGTAAATTTTGAAATCAATTTGGAATTTGATTCGGTGTTTGAAATAAATGTTTGGAAAATCAATTTGGGTTTTGAAACAGATTTAGAAATCAATTTGAAAGTTGATTTGGAGAAAAAAATGGATATTTGGAAATTTAATTTCACAATGGAATATATAAAGGAAAGGGGAATTTGTTTTAAAAATAAACATTGATTTATTTTTGAAGTGTGGAAAATTATGATTTGAAATTGGTTTTCAAAGTGATGAAGTGTGGAAATAATTTACAGATTTGAGATGTAAATTTGAAATAAATCGATAAGGATTTATATAATTGGTTTAAATGAATGTGATTTGAAATTGTTTTCAAATGGTTGAAGTGTTAAACCGTATCTCGCGAAGAGATTTGAAATTTAATAATTTGGGAAAAATTATTTAAATTGATTGATTGTTGTGAATGTTGTTGATAGTTAAATAACCGACTATCAATATTTGCCTTTGAAATGGCACTTGATTTGTTTTTAAAACAAACGCGCACTATTCGGGTTAGCCGGGAAAAGACCTTTGTGTCATATAACCCATTTCGAATTAGTGATACGACGATATGGATCGTATTGAAGACCGGTGGTGAAGACCGGATATTTTCGGAAATGAAAGGACAACCTGTCGAATGTCTCTTCACCGAGTTGCTCCGGTATAGAAATTTATATCACTCTTTTTGTGATGGGAAGTCCGGACATGATTAGAAATTATTTAGATTGCAAGGGCTTCTTTGGAAGTGCCTTCGGTTCCGTTCGATCCCGGAATGGACTTGTATGGATGTGTGTCTGACGTTACACTTTGAGATGTAAAGCTGGTTTCTATCAAATACATTTCTGTTGGTGGCGGAGAATTTATTCTCTTAGCTTAACACCCTTCTCTGAGACGTACGAGCTCAGAGGTTATGTAGTTGATGGTTACTAGTGATACATTCCCAATTTGGTAATGTGGTACACGAAGTGCTGTTGATCATTGTTGATCAAAGTGTTGCTTTGTGAAAAAGCGTTGCTTTGTGAAAAAGCGTAGCTTTGTGGACGAGACTTCGTCAAGTCTCACAACCCGGTAATGGTCGAAACAGGAATGTTGCGGCAAAGGTTTGTAGGGTAGCGCCCCTAGGGTATGTCATTTCCTTCTGGATAAAAGGTGATATCATGGTATGGAGCCCAGATATTTTACCTATGTTGACGCCGCAGATTTATTTATACTTTGTGGTTGTTGCTTTGTGATTGAGGATCCTCGAATAAAGGTCGGTGACAACCGGGGATGACAGCTCGTGTGTTAGCTACCTAGTTACAGCTTTTCAAAGTAAGGTAGCGTCGGCCTTATGTTTGCAGAGAGCAGGTTGACTCTCGGGGCGTCTTTCCAGAGGCGTTTCTATTTCGGTGTAAGGAAGTTCCTTTGCCTGACCATTTGTTGGAAATCCAAAGAAACAATACGCGCCCTGTACGGTTTTAGTTGTATAACCTGCTATGGAATGTGGCGGTAACCTGCTATTGAACGTAGTAGCTATAGTAGGCATACAATAATGGTTGTATGCTGGCTAAGATTAATATTATATTTTCGAAATGGTTTTCGACACTATGCACTAATGATAATAATATCGAATGATTTTGCATAGTAAGCATTTTTGACTATCATAAGAAGAAATCTCCTCTAATTCTGCGTTTGCATTGTGTGTGTGGCGGGAGGTCTTATGGTAGTTTCATTTTCCAAAAGGATTTAAAAAAGGTTTTATTTTCTTTGAGATAAACTGTTTTAGTTCTCACACCAGTCACCATGACTGGCCTGGAGTTTATTGTTTCTTCCTAAACTCAGGGTGCCCACCAATTTCCACACGGGCAGTCTAGAGTCAGGTTATCAGGTCATTTTGGATTCAGGAGATGCTGTGGAGCTCATTGGCGAGCTGGATGACGAGACGTATCTCTTGTGTATGATATTAGTTATTCCGCTATGTATTCTGTATGAGGACAAGTTTATATAACTGTCCATTGGGTATTGTGTTGTATATTGTTGTTGTACTCTCTGATGATGATGTAATGTATAAAAATGATATAGTTCTTTGTTTTAAAGATTATTCATTTATCTATTATATGTTGTTCCGCTGCGAATGTGAGATTCTGATATTGTTTCTGTTTCTGTTTCTGTTTCTGTTTCTGTTGTTTCTTCTTTCTTTTCCTTCTGTCTTCTTCTACCTCTTCTTTTTCTACATAACAATTCGGTTTTCTAGCATTCGATTGCTCGACAGTTGATATAGTGAATGTATTAATGTCGATTTTCGAGCATTGAAAAATCGCATTCATTACATTTGGTATTAGAGCGTATGGTTAAGCGACAACCATGGCTCTGTTGGGTGTTACTCATTAGAGATAGAGTCGGTAGTACTCTAGAATGAGTTGAGTGTAATAATAGATATGAGCGCGTATTTGTTAGTGAATATAAAATTGTTTTATATTGTGATGATTGATTTGTTGAGTGGTATATGGATTCTGGTCGGTATTGTCAGTACAGCTCTATCGATAGGGATCTCTAAACATTTATTCATAACAATTCGGCACGATATTGTTTTAAAATTGGGTAAATGAAATAATTTTACCTCTATTATATTTTGTATATAAAGGAAAATAATTTTCCAGAAATTATTAAAATATATATAAATTGATTGGTTGGTTGTTTGAATAAGTTAAATAAAACAACAATTATGAAAGAGTAAATTGTATAAGCAAATGAATTATAATGTATGCGGTTATAATTAAAATGATTTACAATGGTAAAATAATCTTATATATAAGAAGTGAAATTCTATAAGTAAAAGATTTATAAATGTGATTTATAATCTGAAATAAAATTCCAGGGAAGTGTTTGAAAGGATTTGATGGTTTGGAAAATTGTTTTGGAGAGATGAAAGCTCTAAACTCTTTTCGGTCGCTGGAAAATAATTCCGATGATGATCGCGACATCATTGGTGTTCATTTTCGGGTTTTCAAAAGAGGAATTGCTGCCAGTTATTTTAAATGAAAGTTGGTTAGAAAATTTGGATTTTGTTTTGGGAATTCAAAAGATAAATTTGAATTGATTTCAAAATGGTTTTTGAAAGGTTGAAAAGACTCTGGAATCCTATTTAAAATATTTATGGGAATGATAAATGAGTTGATAACTTATACAATTTGAATTTTGATAGAATAAATTTAACTTAAAGGATAGAGTTAAATTAAAGTAAGTATAAGTGAATCAATAAAAATCCAAGTGGAAACTTAAGTTAAGTTAAACAAAGGATGTTTAATTGGAATATAACTTAAGTAATGGTGAATGAATTTGATTTTGGGTATCAAAATTAATTAATGAAATGAAGTGATGAATGTGAACTTGAGTTATATAAATGAAATTCAATTTTATTTGTAAAATGAAGTAGCAATTGAATTGAATAAATGGATTGGATGTTAATCAATCTAATGAAAATAAATTGATATGAAACAATGGATGTAAGTGTTAATTCATTAAAAGTAAATGAAATTGAAAGTTGAATAATGGAATGAAAGTCAATTTAATATCAACCAATTGGAATTAAAAGTGTTGAACCAAATAATTAATAATTTGGTTGTGTTGAATGTACATTGGTGGTTATATGGATGTTGGTTGGTTGTATATAAATTCATTAAGTGTTAATGAAATTGAATTAGTGAAATTGGAAGCTAAAGTGATTAAATTCAAATTGATAATATGTAAATTTGAATAGAATTGGATTTAACTTGATTTAAAAGTGAATTAATGTAAATGTAAATTAGTGAATGTAAACTAATTAAATTGAAAAAGAATGTTGATAAAATCCAATGTAAATGAATCAAATATGATTTAAAATTGAAAACCAAATCAATGAATATTAATGAGAAGTGAATCAATATTGATTTGGTATGGATTTGTTGGATGTTTATTGGATGATAGTTGTTTGATGGTTGCATTTATTGCTTTAGTTGCAATTGCTATGTTAGCACATGTAGTTATTTTGTTGCTATATGATGTATATCGATATTATTTTCTATATACATGTTCTAATTTGTTTGATTGAGTGTTTAGTAGGTGCAGATGGCGTTTGCTTCGCATTTGGAGCTCGCTTTCACGCTATATTAGTCGTATACGCTCGCTAATTATATATAAGGTACTTATCTCGGATTAAATATCGTACTTTTACACTTTTTCCCTACGGAATGCCTCATCACTTGATGAGATTTATATTGTGATATATATACACAGTCATTTTTTTCGGATCGAGCCGCGCAAAGGAGACGCTGGCGAATTTTTCTGAAAATTTAAGGCGTTAGAATATTTTTGAGAAATTTGAAAACTTAGTAAAGTTGTTGAAAGAAGTTTAACTAATGTATTTTTGGAAAAGTTAAACACTTAAGGGATTTGGAAATCTAATTTGAGTGGTTTGTTTTGGAAAAGTTAATAGATTTTGTGAATTTTTCTTACTTGGTAATTTCGAGGACGAAATTCTTTTAAGGGGGGAAGTTTGTAACGACCCAGAATTTCTGTCAATTTAATTTTTTTATTTAATTGATTTTAAATATTAATAAGAGAAATTTATAAGTCGAATAATTTATTTTTCGAATATTTGGATTTAATTGGATAATTAAATTGATAATTTAATATTTGAAGTTCCAGAAATAATTGAAATCTAGATTAAATGTGATTAAAAGAGATTTATAAAGTTATATTAAATCATATTGAAGTTATAGTGATGTTATATAACTTTTAAAATCGAATTTAGAGTTAATTAGTGAAAATTGAATATTTTAATATTTAATCGACTAGTGAAATTAGCCATTTTTCGAACAGTCTCAGAATTGGACGAAACTAGTTCCATTGGATCTGTAATAGTTTGTTATTATTGGATTTCAATTTTCATAGCCATCGGAGTTGTCGTTTGACCGTGGCAGCTCGAAATGCATCGAAATTGTTTTAATATTAATTTGGCGAGTTAAAATAGTCATTTTTCAAAAATTCTTGGATTTCAACGAAACTAGTTTCATCGGATCCGTAATGTGAAATTATTGTAAGGTTTCAAATTTCGTCTCAATCGGATGTACCGTTTGTCCGGGGCAAGCTAAAACGCACAGAAATTTAGTTAATCGATTTAATTAAAAATCGATCGTTTAATTCCGTAACTCGCACAGATGATCGAATTAGCTCCCGAAACCTATTCCATTGTGTTCGGAACGCGGGGTAAACCTTAGGAACGTCAGCCGGCACGCTTCGTTTGGAGTTCGGAAAATCCAGGATGAATAGTGTTTTGATCATTTTTCTATAAAAGCACCTCACTTCTTCATTTTGCAAACAAAACTATTAGGGTTTCAGCTCAAACCCTGGCTGCCACTTGATATTTCGAAGGCCATAAATTCACTTCCTTCTTCCACTAATCTCTTCTAATCCGTCAACATTCATCAAAAATTACCAACTACAAAGTTGAAGAGCATTGTAAGGGCTTTCAATCCATACGGTGATGATGGGGTTTCACGCGACGGATTGACGGCAATTGGCGATTAAAGTTCGCTGTTACTTCATGTTTCTCGAGGAGAATAGGCAGCCGAGTGGGGCCGGCCTCTGGCCGAGTGTAGAGCAAGTGACGAGCTTCAACGTGGCGGTGTTCGATCGTCTTCAAGTGCGGTTATGTGGTTGCGAAAATTGACGATAGGGTGGCGGCTAATGGGTTGTATACGTGAGTTTCATGATGGAGAAGAAGAGGGGAGTTGCGGCCCAGATCTGCAGAAGTTATAGCGAACGGCTGAGATGAAAGTGAGGGTTAGGAAAATAATAAAAAAGCTGAAATTGTTTTATATAAATTCGTTTAAAACTTTAATATAGCATAACTTTTTCATACGAGGTCGAAAACGCACGAAACAAGATGCATTGGAATCGTATGGACGAGCACTACGCAATGGAGCTGGTTTGGAGTCAGTGAAAATTTTGGGTAAAATTAAACTTCTGTTTAATTTTATCCGAAATAAAACGCTGCAACCGTTTTAAAAGCAAATGTGAGAACTTCTCACTCAATCGAATGTTTTGTTTCGATTTAAATTTTAAATTGTTAGATTTAAAATTGTTGATAGTGTTGATTGTGATGATTGGATGATAAATTGTTATCTATTGTGTTAAATAGACCCTATACGCCGTATATTAAGCGGATGTTATTTATTAAAAACATATACCACGATAATTTCACATTGAAGTGGAATTGGTATTATATATGTATATAGCAATATATATATATATATATATATATATATTGAAATATGTATATATTGGAGTTGTTGAATTCCCGCATTGTATAGCGGATGAGACCCTATTGCGCCGCATAATAGCGAATAATATTTATAAATCCCATATACCGCGATAATTTCACATTGAAGTGAAATTGGTATTGTGCTAACATCTGTGGATGCAGGGAAACAGGTTGGAGGGATCCAACTGGATTCCTCAAACATTTGAATTTATTTCAATGTTGTGTGTTGATTTATTTATAATCGCCGTGTGATTATTTATTTATAATCTGTGAATGATTATATCTGTGATTGGATTCGTTAAAGGCTATAATTTAGCCGAATGTATTTTTGGTATCGTTGGATACCAGAAATGAATAAATTGGATTTTTGAAATAAAAGTTGGAAAGTTTAAGTAAATTCTTTTGAAAGAATTGGGTGAATATAAAAGAAAGGATTTTAAAGTATAAAGTTGATTTTTTTGAAATTCTATCGAATTATTTCCAAGAATATGGTAAAAGATTTTATAAATGGATTTTGAATAGTATTATTTGAAAGTTGAAGAATTTATTTAAAATGGAATTTTAAATGGTTTGGAAGAGATAAGTGAATTTATTTTAAAAGGTGATTAATTTCTAGAAATCAATTTATAATTGATTTGGTATTTGAAAATAAATCTTTGGGAAATCGATATGAAAATTTATTTGATGTTAAATGAGGAAATTGATTTGTGTTGAAATGAATTTTTGAAATCAATTTGTAATTGATTTGGTGTGAAGTAAATTTTGAAATCAATTTGGAATTTGATTCGGTGTTTGAAATAAATGTTTGGAAAATCAATTTGGGTTTTGAAACAGATTTAGAAATCAATTTGAAAGTTGATTTGGAGTAAAAAATGGATATTTGGAAATTTAATTTCACAATGGAATATATAAAGGAAAGGGGAATTTGTTTTAAAAATAAACATTGATTTATTTTTGAAGTGTGGAAAATTATGATTTGAAATTGGTTTTCAAAGTGATGAAGTGTGGAAATAAATTTACAGATTTGAGATGTAAATTTGAAATAAATCGATAAGGATTTATATAATTGGTTTAAATGAATGTGATTTGAAATTGTTTTCAAATGGTTGAAGTGTTAAACCGTATCTCGCGAAGAGATTTGAAATTTAATATTTTGGGAAAAATTATTTAAATTGATTGATTGTTGTGAATGTTGTTGATAGTTAAATAACCGACTATCAATATTTGCTTTTGAAATGGCACTTGATTTGTTTTTAAAACAAACGCGCACTATTCGGGTTAGCCGGGAAAAGACCTTTGTGTCATATAACTCATTCCGAATTAGTGATACGACGATATGGATCGTATTGAAGACCGGTGGTGAAGACCGGATATTTTCGGAAATGAAAGGACAACCCATCGAATGTCTCTTCACCGAGTTGCTCCGATATAAAGATTTATATCACTCTTTTTGTGATGGGAAGTCCGGACATGATTAGAAATTATCTGGATTGCAAGGGCTTTTTTGGAAGTGCCTTCGGTTCCGTTGAGATGTAAAGCTGGTTTCTATCAAATACATTTCCGTTCAGAGGTTATGTAGTTGATGGTTACTAGTGATACATTCCCAATTTGGTAATGTGGCACACGAAGTGTTGTTGATCATTGTTGATCAAAGCGTTGCTTTGTGAAAAAGCGTTGCTTTGTGAAAAAGCGTTGCTTTGTGAAAAAGCGTAGCTTTGTGGACGAGACTTCGTCGAGCCTCACAACCCGGTAATGGTCGAAACAGGAATGCTGCGGCAAAGGTTTGTAGGGGTAGCGCCCCTAGGGTATGTCATTTCCTTCTGGATAAAAGGTGATATCATGGTATGGAGCCCAGATATTTTACCTATGTTGATGCCGCAGATTTATTTATACTTTGTGGTTGTTGCTTTGTGATTGAGGATCCACGGATAAAGGTCGGTGACGACTGGGGGATGACATAGCTCGTGTGTTAGCTACCTAGTTACAGCTTTTCAGCGTGAGGTAGCGTCGGTCTCGTGTTTGCAGAGAGCAGGTTGACTCTCGGGGCGTCTTTCCAGAGGCGTTTCTATTTCAGTGTAAGGAAGTTCCTTTGCCTGACCATTTGTTGGAAATCGAAAGAAACAATACGCGCCCTGTACGGTTTTAGTTGTATAACCTGCTATGGAATGTGGCGGTAACCTGCTATTGAACGTAGTAGCTATAGTAGGCATACAATAATGGTTGTATGCTGGCTAAGATTAATATTATATTTTCGAAATGGTTTTCGACACTATGCACTAATGATAATAATATCGAATGATTTTGCGTAGTAAGCATTTTTGACTATCATAAGATGAAATCTCCTCCAATTCTGCGTTTGCATTGTGTGTGTGGCGGGAGGTCTTATGGTAGTTTCATTTTCCAAAAGCATTTCGAAAATGTTTTATTTTCTTTGAGATAAACTATTTTAGTTCTCACACCAGTCACCATGACTGACCTGGAGTTTATTGTTTCTTCCTAAACTCTGGGTGCCCACCAATTTCCACACGGGCCGTCTAGAGTCAGGTTATCAAGTCATTTTGGATTCAGGAGATGTTGTGGAGCTCATTGGCGAGCTAGATGACGAGACGTATCTCTTGTATATGATATTAGTTATTCCGCTGTGTATTCTGTATAAGGACAAGTTTATATAACTGTCCATTGGGTATCGTGTTGTATATTGTTGTTGTACTCTCTAATGATGATGTAACGTATAAAAATGATATAGTTCTTTGTTTTAAAGATTATTCATTTATCTATTATATGTTGTTCCGCTGCGAATGTGAGATTCTAATAATGTTTCTGTTTCTGTTGTTTCTTCTTCCTTTTCCTTCTGTCTTCTTCTACCTCTTCTTTTTCTACATAACAATTCGGTTTTCCGGCATTCGATTGCTCGGCAGTTGATATAGTGAATGTATTAATGTCGATTTTCGAGCGTCGAAAAATCACGTTCGTTACAAGACATATGGTAGTTATTCAAATTTCAAAATGAAGTGTCATTTCTGACCAGTACATGTCGACATGGTCGTAGAGGGTATGTCGACATGAGGCAGTGAAATTTGATGGTAATTTTGATTTTGTGAATAATTGTGTATGTATATATTTATATAATATATTAACATTTATTTAAGAGATAAGATAAGCTAGATAACAGAAAGGAAATTCAATTTCATTGCATAGAAGAGTGATACAATGATTAATCATAAACAACTACATAAACACTCAAATTAAAACAAACTTAAGCTATTCGACATGATATGAAAATATAGAACTAGTTAGAGATGATGAAGATGAAGATAATCCAAGTTTCTTGCTGACTTTGGAGAAAAACTTGTTCATCTTGGATGATATTTTGTCCAACTTCTTACTAACGGATCTTTTAAGAACCCATTGATTCTCAACAATAATCTTTTGGTTTTTGAGAAGGGTTTTGTTGGTAGGATTGGAGGGATATTCAATACTTTCTAAGGATGTTTCACCTTCTTCTTCTTCTTCTTCTATTTCCATTTCATCCCTTTCTTCTTCTTCTTCCTCTTCCTCCTCTTCCATTTCTTCATGAGCCAAACGCTCTTCCTTTTCGGCAAGAGTCTCATAAGGTTGAAAAACATATGGGATTTTCATGAGAGAAATGTTTGAGATATTAAAAACTTTTCTTGAAATAAATTCTTCTACTTTGAAATTTACTCCAAAATAGTTGAAAATCCGAGTAAGGTAAATTCCATGATATAAAGTGTTTTCTCACATTTCAAAATTTTTAGGATGAAGTTCATCCAAAATAACTTGCGCCCAATTGATATCATAATTTCCGAAAATAGGAAAAAGTGCTTTGCATACTTTTGAAGTAGGATTGTTAAAATTTCCCGATCTTGGGGTCAAAGTATGTTGTAAAAGAAGATTGACAATTCTTGCTTTAGGACGAAAGTTTCGGTTTTTAAATTCAAAGTTTTCTTCTCCTTCAAAAATATGATGAAATGTCTCACGATCATGTTCATCGATTTGAAAACTAGAAAGGTCCATTCCCGTGCTTTTGCAATTGAGAATGGTACCCAAAAGATCACAATTCAAAACAATTTTAGTGCCTTTGACACTACTCCAAATTTCATTATCATTTCCTTCATAAAATTCTCGATTGAGATTTGCATAGAAAATTTTAACAAGATTTGGGTAACAAACAAAATCATTTTGAGAAGAATGAACAAGACTAAGAATTTGATTGTTTGCAAAAAGAGTATCAATTTCATAAGAAGCAAAATCTTGAAAAATAGCAAACTTTCCGGGATGGACTTTTCCACAATTAGCATAATTGATGTATGCTTTTATGGCCTCTGGATTATTGAGGAGTTTATCTTTCAAGTTTCTGGAAAGTCTCATGATGGAGGGGTTGCTTGAAGAAGCCATTAAAGTAGAGAGTAGAGAGCTTGAAGTTTTGAAGAGAGAGTTTGAATTTGAGAATGAAAGTGAAAAGTTGTAATAAACAATAGTGAATAAATAGATTTTTGAAAGACATGTTCTCTGGTCAAAAGATGCCTTTTCAGAGTATTGAATGAAGTGAAAAGGTGGAGGGAAATTCAACCATTTGAATTCAAATTTTGAATTTCAAATTCTGGTACCTATGTCGACATCAGGGTAGGGACCATGTCGACATATGCTTGTGAATTTCTATGAATTATTTTTCCTAAGAATTCTAATATATATACTTATTATTTTAATGTCTATATATATATATATATATATATCTGGAATATTATTAGAATTATAGTATATTCCAAAAAATATTATTATATTATTAAAAAATAATTAAATAAAATAATTAAAAAATAATAATAGAATAGTAATAAAATTATAATAATAATAAAATAATAAAAAATAAATTTAAATTTCAATCAACACACCAATTCAAAATCAATCAATCAAGCAATTAATCATCTAATTCTAAGCATGCAATTTCAATCAATTATATTGTAAACGTGTACCTTTTTCTGAGTCTGTTTCCTTGAATTTGTTGTAGTCGTGAACTGCCGTGAAACACAAATTTAAGTAATCCATCTTCTGACCATCATCGCTTGAGGTCGAGTCTGAGTCATCTAGAGTAGCAGTAAATGCACGCTTCCGTTTCTTTACTGAATCATTGTTTATAGGAGGATTCTGCCTTTCTGGATACAGACAGTCTCTTTTGATATGGCCTGGTTCATCACAGTTGAAACATTTGACATTGTTTGGCACTGCATTCTGATTTCCAGAATTCTTATAGTTGTTTCTCTTGAGATTATTCATATTTCTGTATTTCAGGAATTTCCGAAAATTTCTGGTCATAAATGTTATCTCTTCATCATTATCACTGTTTGAGTCTGATCCGTCGGTTAATGCATTGAATGCCATTGATTTCTTCTCAGATGCTTTGCTTTCTCTTCTCCCGATCATTTGGACTTCAAACGACATTAGATTTCCAATCAATTCTTCTATCTTTAAGGTACTGATGTCATTTGCCTCTTCAATTGCAAGTGTCTTTTGATCCCATTCTGGAGTGAGAGAATTTAAAATTTTTCTAACTTGATCTTCTTCTGAAAATTCCTTTCCCAAGGATATTAAAGAATGCACAATATCTTGAAATCGACTATACATATCTGAAGTACACTCATTAGTATTCATTTTAAATAACTGAAACTGATTTGTGAGCATGGAAATTTTGGTCTGTTTAACTTTGCTTGTTCCTTCGTGAGTCACTTGCAAAGTTTTCCAGATTTCATATACAGACTTACAAACTGACACTCTATTAAATTCATTCCTATCAAGTGAACAAAACAGAATATTCATTGCTATAGAATTATTTTGTGCAACAGTCTTTTGCTCAGTGGTCCACTGTGCAAAATTAGTTGTGGGTTCAGAATTTTCAGTTTGTGTGATATTCCAAGTGTCTAATCCTACAGATTGTAAATATATTTTCATCGTACATGCCCAATATTCATAGTTAATGCCATTAAAAAGTAGTGGTCTGGCAGTAGACTGACCTTCTACAAATGAACTATTGTTAGGAATAGTACCAGTGTTGGTAGCCATTTAGAAAACTTTTCAAAATTCAGATTATGAAACTTTTTGAAAACCTTGCTCTGATACCAAATGTGAGGAATGCGGATTACGGATCTTAAGGCTAGGAATAACACTAGAGGGGGGGGTGAATAATGTTTATAAGAAATTACTAAATCTTTTTGAGTTTATGTTAATTTGAACACAAATGTATGTAATATTCAAACACAGATATAATCACAGAAACAAACATAGATGCATAAATAAAGTAAATGCAGTAAAGGAAATAACACACCAGATTTGATACTGGTTCGGAGTTACCCTACATCCAGTCCCGCACAACTAAGTACGGATTTCTTTTCAAAAGCAATTCAACAATTACAACCCTCGGTTTCAAGGCTACGAGATACACCCTCCAGAATCACAATCCTCTGGGTAGAGATACTTGATTTCCGGGGCAACAAGTTCACCCAATTGATTTCCAAGGCTACAATCACACCTTTTCTTGCTTGATTGATTTCCAAGGCTACAATCACACCTTTTCTCGCTAGATAGATTACAAAGAAGCCTATAACTCTGAATAGCACTGGGATCTTGTTGAGGTAGTGATTGAGAATCAAACCAGAGATGATCTAGTTAGATTCAATGTTGATTTCGGTAGAGTGATGATAGGATTTTGAATAAGAAAATGTGGAAGAAGAAGAGAAGTAAAAAACTAGGAAATCTAATATAAAATTCGTTGAAACCAACCCCTATTTATAGAAGAACAACAGCCATGTCCATTCGTGAAAGGTTATGGCGAATAGACACTTCTTTTGAAATTCAAATTTTTGAATCTAACTGTCACTATGTCGACATGGGGTACTAGGGCATGTCGACATCCCAAAGCATTTTTTGATGATTTTATTTTCTTTGAAAATAACTTTTATCTTATATTAAAAACTATTTAAACTTTATAAATATATTTGACTATAGATAAAATACATAGATAAATATAGAGAGTAATATATATAAAATTTTACTATAATTTTATATTTAAATCTAAGTATAAATATATTATAATTAAAAGATAGTTTAAAACAAACGAAGTTTAAAAACAAGAGTTTATTAAAAACAAAAACAAAGAATATTTTAAGGCTAAAACATCCTTTTGAAAATCATTTGAAAAGATAATTTTTAAGGCTAAAACATTTTGAAAATCAGTTTTGAAAATCGTTCTGAAGTAGTTTTGAAAATCATTTTGTAGTAGTTTTGCAAGCTTCTTCCTGCAGAATATCTCATCATATCAGGACTCGAGAACTTGTACAAAACCAGGATGTTCGTGGGTTTGTAAGCCACTTGTCGTAGGTTTGTAAGCTACTTGTCGTGGGTTTGTAAGCCACTAAAAAGGTAGAAATGGGTTCCATCCCAAAAGAAAAATGGAGTGAAGATTTCAGTGCTATTATGAAGTTTTAACATAATTCTAGACTCAATACTTATCTTGAAATCTTGAACTCTTGATAATCTTGATACTCATGAGTCTTCAATCTTGATATCTTGGATCTCTATACTGTACAGTCTTCATTCTTTGTACTTGCATGGTTAAATTCTGCATATACATATATATCTAAACTATAATGTTAGTATTTATATTTTATAATCTTATTCTAAGGTTGTTGTCATCAAAACCATCATCTCAAGGACTAACAAATTCTTCTAGTATTACCAATAAGATGAAGGATCTTATTCATATTTGCCTGGCCATTATGTTTGGTCATTGTACTCCTCATCTTCTTAAATGGAGAGTCCTTGAAATGCCATGTACGATTGTTGTTGGAAGTGTAGTGTGTCCGATAAGTACATATCATCACTGTCTTCTTCTTGCACCTCAGGTTGTTCTTGCATAGGAGTCTTCTCTCGGTCACCTCTACCCTGAGAAGTTCCTTCAAGGGAAGCTTGAGAGTGGTAAACTGGTGTATGAGCTCGAGTTGGAGGTGTAGGTGAAGGCGAGGATGATGAACGAGAAGACGATCAGCCTTGTACATTTCGCATAACCTTCCCTAAAGTGGAAACAACTTTGTCCAAAGTCTTTTCCATTTTTGCCATCCTTGTCGAGAAAGAGTGTTCCAATCCAGTCATCTTTTTATTTAAGGCACGCTAGTTAACCGTGATTAGCTTTTGATTTTTAAGTGCTAAACCATGAAGAGATTCATTTTGCATTGGTTTAATGCGAGCTTCTTGTATTTCAGTATCCGAATGTATTCCGTAGCATGACTGGAGGATGTAAGTTATTATGAAGGATGAGGTAAGTTTGCTGAGGAGTAGTAGTGGGAGGAGGACTATGATGCTCTTGTTGTTGTTAATGTGATCTCCATTATTCAAGGGAGATTATTTGGGGGTGGTCTTGGAGGAAGATGCATCAATGATAAAAACCATATGCCACTTTCTTTAACGGGGATTTATTCAAAATGAGGGATATAAGAGGGTATCCCAAAAGCATGTAAGAGACGCATAATGTATGGATCATAGATAATAGTGCATCGATGATGAGACCAAAAGCTTTTAATTTCACCATGGATGAATTCAGCGCAATTTATTTGTACTCCATCGAAGATAGCATAAAGGTCTTTGTGATCATTATCATAGATTTGTTCATGACTACCTAGACGTGGGATTATCATATTTATTATCATATGATTTAATAATTTAGATTTTGGCTGTAAGTAGACGGATTTCTACTGGGGCATCCTATCTTCCCAAATAAGATGAGTTATTTCATTCCATGGCAAGTTTCTATGATTGGGAATTCCTTCCGAATCGATCCCGGTTAAAGAACAATTAAGTATACGTCTAATGGTGTTGACGCTAATTTTTGAAACATGTCCGTACACAATCGTCGATAACCATCCTTCATCATTCTTCGGATTCAAAATATTGTTACTACATAAATTTGCGTAGAAAAGAAAGATAGGTAATTGGTCGATTTGTACCTAATTTTTATCGAAATTAATTAAATCTTGTCATTCGGAGGCCACGATGTGTTCTTGATGCTATATTTTCCGAACTTGCATAACCTATAAAAAGGCCCAGAATGAAGCTTCTTTTGTTTTAGCTCCTCGAATCACTTGTTGGCAATTATGCTATTTCAAAGCCATTCTTGAATGAGAGCATCGTTAACTATAGGATCATGAGAAGAGGATGATTAACCCTTCTTAGCTCGTTTGTTAGATGGAGTTTTTGGTTTGAGAGCCATTAGTGAGCAAATAGAGATTGAATGGAGGCTAGGGTTTTAGATTTTGGGAGTAAATTTGAGGTAGGAAGTAAAACTGGGGAAAACATATTTATATATGGCTACTAGAGGTAGGGTTTCGAAACTACCATAGACATATGTGGGTGGAGAATAGATGTCTATGCTTTTAGTCAGAATTAAACAGAAAGTTACGACAGACGTCTATGAGTTTTCCACAGACGTCTATGGTTGTAGAAAAAATTAAACAAAGAGAAATGACAGACATCTGTGAGTTTCCACAGACATCTAATGTTATGGGTAACTGTTTCTCGTAACTTTTCACAGATGTCTGTGGTAAATTACAGACGTCCGTGGTATGCATTTTTTTTGAAATAATGGAAAGACTTCAAATAGCAATTGATTTTTATTGAAATATCAATACAATAAAACAACATACATAACAAAAATAAAGTTATTTTACACGATGCGTAGTGTAAGTTTAGTTTTTCTCCGGGAATTTAGAATTTTTGATTTGTTGTATATCCCATGAATTTGGTTCAACTTTTGTGTCGTCAATTAACGGCTTTAAAGGAGACCAACTTGAACGAGCTGGAGTGTCAATCCAAGCTTGGTTTAATTGTCCCGGTTTACATAGATTCCTCAGAGTAATGTTATACACTTTTGTAGGAGTTTCTTATAATTGAGGAGATTTTTTGATATATGCAATTTTTTGTTGGTGAATGACCACAAACTGCTAGAGTACATTTTTCAAGAAAATTTGGATGAGATCATTAATGTCGTTGTTCGTAATACGTTTCACGCTGAACTCCAATCATTTCTTGTTGATAATGATATATTTCGTCGACCTTGTCAGTGAAAGATGTTGATTGCAAATCAATTAAACGTTTTGCTTTGTTTTCTTTAGGGGAAAAACCAGTGTGGTATGTAGGTGATGCAACTTATATATATATGTATATTACTAACTACGATAAGCAGAGTATAATATTTGAATGTAAGATAAATAATAGAAATGATTTTTACACCATAAATTTTATACTGGTTCAGGCCTCTCGTCCTATGTCTAGTCCCGAAGCTCCCCCTTGGTATTTCCTTTAACCAACTGACCCTTGCTTCGACCAGAGGAATATGCTAATACAAAAGTATATTTCTGACAATCTTGTGTTCCAAATAACACGGTTTTTGACTGATAGTACAAATCTTCCTATGATCTTCTTTGAGTATGCGAATGTGAATGCTTTGAGTTGTAGGAAGTGGTTTAACCAAAATTATATTTTGGTTATAATAGATTGGGAGTCTATGAGCAATGTATGCACAAGAGAGTGATAAGAAATCAAGATAGAAATGATTCAATTAATCATGTTAGTTGATCTCTACATCTCAATCATGGTAGTATTTATAGATTTATAAGGATGCATATGAAGAGTTGTTACTCTTAAATATGTTCTTTTGATTTTAATGGTTGCAACCTTTCGACGAAGGGTAATTTTATTTTTGTTCAACAGAAGAGTCTTTTCAAAAATTTGTAGTTTTTCAAATGACAGACGTTTATGGTAAAACCTTAGACATCTGTGACTTCGGAAAATAATTACCCAAGAATTGTCACAGACGTCCGTGGTTTGCCTCAAACATCCGTAGCTTCAAAATTTTATTTTTCTGAGTATTTCCTCTGACGTCTATGAGTAGTAAAAGCAGTTTTTAAAGTTAAGTCCAGTGTATATGAAATCCTATAGTAGGTGTAAATTGTTGAAGCATTTGATACCAAAATGGTTAGAGTTCATTTGCGTCAGTACCGTTTCGTGCTGAACTATTTGGTATGGTATCGGCACGAAGAACTTATAGCACCTAATCCTTTACAGTCAGAGGAGGTAGTGAGTAATGAAATTGTTACGACGAATCTCATAGAACATATGGTTGAAGATGCAACACGTTCAATGTTCCATACTGCACAATTTGTTGATGACGATGTTAATGTTGAAGAAGAACCAAATATTAGAGCAATTTTTTTTATGATTTATTGGATTCCACGAAGAAACCCCTTTGTTAAGGTTGTACAAGCGGCAGCGAATTATCAGTAACTGCAGAATACATTGCGATGAAATCTAAATTCAACCTTATAGAAGCTAGATTTACAGCTGTTGCACAAGCTGCAAAGCGGCATATGCCTCTCGACAACTTAATGTGCAAAAATCATTATGAAGTGAAAAAACTTATGTCGACTTTTGGTTTACCGTATCAAAAAATAGATGCATGTTTAAACAGTTGCATGTTGTTTTGGAAAGAAGATATCAATCTTAGGAATTGTAAAATATGTAATCAGGAAAGGTATAAACCAAGAAAGAAGAAGAGAAAGGAAATCCCGTATAAAAGTATGCATTATTTACCTATTACTCATAGGTTTCAAAGGTTATATGCATCTTCTGTAACCGCGCATCATATGAGATGACACAGTGTTAGAATGTAGGAAGAAGGTACATTAACACACCCAGCTGATGGGGAAGCATGGAAGCATTTTGATCAGAAATATCCCGATTTTGGAGCGGAGAGAAGTAATGTTAGACTTGGTTTATATACGGATGGATTTTCACCATTTTCTCAGTTTGGTTCTAAATATTCATCTTGGCCTATAATCGTTACACCTTATAACTTACCTCCATGGATGTGTATGAAAACTCCATATATGTTTCTCGCAATTGTCGTCCCCGACCCTGATGATCCGAAACAAGGAATCAATGTTTATTTACATCCGTTGATTGAAGAGTTGAAAACAATATGGTACGAAGGAGTTGAAAAATACGACATCTCAAAAAAAAGAATTTTCATATGTTTGCTTCTTTGTGGTGGACTATTAGCGATTTTCCTGCGTATGCAATGCTTTCGGGTTGAAGTATGGCCGGTCGCCTAGCTTGTCCTTATTGCATGGAGGAAACACGAGCATTTTCTTTACCGCATGGAAGGAAAATTTCATGGTTTGATTGTCATAAGTGTTTTCTCCATATTAATCATCCCTTTAGAAGAGACAAAACAAAATTTTACATCTAATAGAAACGAGCCCTTGCAACCACCAACGGTTTGGTCAAGCGAAGATATATATGAAATTGTAAAGGATTTTCCAAAGATACACGAGACCAGAGAACAAATTGAAATTCAAGGTAAATAAACGATTCATAATTGGTGCAAACAAAGTATATTTTGGGAGTTGCCATATTGGAAGAATCTACTACTTTGTCACAATATTGATGTGGTGCACAACGAGAAATACGTGTTTGACAATGTTTTTAATACAATTTTGAATGTTAAGCGGAACAAGAAGGATGATTTGAAATCAAGACGCGAGATCGAAGCAATATGTAATCGTCCTGAGCTTCATATGAAGCCAAATGACACAAAAAACCAAAAGCGTGCTATGAGCTAGACAATAACCAAGTTAAAATACTTTTAAAATGGGTGGAAGGATTAAGATTTCCTGATGGTATTTCTTTTAATATTTGCGATGTGTCGACTATAAGAACAACAAACTTAGTGGGATGAAATGTAACGACCCGATATTTTCAACCATTCGCATCCATTATAAGTGTATAGGTAGACACTCATGCCGGAGTTGAATTGCTCAAAATACCGTGTTGTAATTAAAATTTGGCAAATCTCAGAATATACAGTAAATAAATATAATCACAGATCACAGACACAGAGTAAAATAATGCAGCGGAAGTAAAAGAAATAGTAGTTCATGAAGCTACTATCTAAATATGTCAGAGTTACATAAGATACAACAGAAGAAATAGAGTACAACAAAAGTCTCAATAAAATAACCAAGTACAAGCTGAGTAGAACAACGGAATTGAAATAGATAGGACATGACAAGCAGATAATCTCCAGCGATTCAAATCTCCAAGAGAGTGGAAATCCAAATCTGTGAATAACTCAGGCTGACCCGAGCGTAAAGCAAAACACAAAACACTCGAGTCAGGACAATATATACTTATATAATGTAAACCAACTCAAGTGAACTGTAATAAAGGTACAAGTAACTTAGAAGATGCTTGGGATCGCCCATCCTCTAAGGATCCGTTAAAATATCTACTATGCAGTAATATTCGCTATTATAATAGTGTCTAAATAAGTAAAGTATAATCATATAGAAAATAGCGTTAAGGGGATGGAGAACCTTAACGTGGTCGGATCTTAAAATCATAATCATAGTAAAGCTCGATATGGTAGGTGACACGGCACAACTAGGCAATGCCAGGGTAGATATACTAATTACGCACACGGACTGATGGATACGCATAGCAGCCACTACCGTTCCACCTCGAACAACACTCCCAAATCGGAGGATGGCCATCTAATCAATCACAAGTAAGAGTATAATATCGAAGAAATGTGTCCGAGAAGAGGTGATACCTCACTGGTCCGAGATCGCTCCTGTTTTAGCCACCTTATGCCAACTCACGGGAGTTGGGTCCACGTAACATACCTTAAGAACATCGCCACCATCCTACTTCATTCTGGAATCTCCACCGCGTACACGGTTGTCAAAGTGGTTTTCGGTATCGACAGAGAGTATGTCCATATCTGATCCCGGTCTCTTTGCCAACCAATCGTTATTATAACCCGTGGTTATAACTTTTAAAAACAATACTTTACTTCAAAATAAAATATCATTTCAAACCATATCTTTATCAAAATAAAGATTAAATCAATTCCAAACCATTTCCATATATTTAAATTTTCATATCATTTCAAAACCTCATTTAAAATCATTTTAATATAATAAAATATCATATCCTTACAAAACTTCATTTCAAATCATTTTAATAAAATAAAATATCCTATCAGTTCAAATCCAAATATTCAACTTTAAATACCTTTTAAATTCAAAGATATCGTTCATTTACTATCATTTCAAATCACCTTTAAATAGTTTATATTCCAATCAAAATAATTCATTTAAACCTTTTAAAAGTGTAATTATTATAATTTCAAATCAAGTATTCAATTTCCAAAGTTTCAAACCATTCTAAGTTCGTTTACTAAGTCAAAAACCCTAATTATTAAAATTTCAGCATTTCACAGCATTTAAAAACAACTGCTATAAGTTATATTTGAAAACATTTTTAATTCAGCAAAGACAGCACTTAAAACTGCTGTTAAAACTCAGTTTGAGTTGAATTATAGTTCAAAATAGAAAAAGACAGCATTTCAGAAGTGCTGCGGTAGTTCAGATTTCAAAACAAGGGTTAAATTTGATTTCAACATAGACTGCAGATCATTATAGCATTTCCAGAGAATGCTATAATAGGCCTGAGTTCAATATTAGCCTACAAGTTCAACTACAGCAACTACAGCATTTCAGAAATGCTGTAATAGCTCTTTTTACACAATTTTAGTACAAAACAGAATCTATACCATTTCTGAATGCTATTAAAAGTTAATTTCAGGTGTTAGTGTATTTCCAGCAATTAAATAATTTTAATTTAAAACACATAAACATTTTAAAAATCATATTTTAACATTTAAAATGTTCATTTACATATCATTTAACATATATCTTTTTTTTCACAATAAATTTCTTATAATTAAATCCAATTTTCAACAATTTACTTAATAAGTTTAAGTGTAAAAGTTCCAATTCTTCACATTTCAACAAATAGACTTAACACTTCAAATTTAAATTACCATTTCACAATTTAACAAAATTTCCAATTTTATTTAATTAACTTAAACCTTTAATTAAAACCAAATTTCACATTTCCTAGTCAAGTTATATTTTAAAAGATCACTTTTAAACATTCATTTATTTAACCACTTAAATTCATAGAAAAATCAATAATACTTTAATAAATCACTTAAATTCAAATTTAATCAAATTATCATATTTACCATTTTACAAATATAATTAAATTTTTATTTTTATTTATATAGCTTAAATATCATTTTAACCAAAATTCCAAATTTCCAACTTAGGTTATATTTCAAAAATCCAGTTAAACCATTCATTAATTACCTTTTTAGCACATAGAAAAAAATCATACTTTCTTTATTTTAAAACATTTCAAAATCTATTTAAATCAAATTCCATAAATTTATAATTTTTAAAATACTTAAAAATATCCAAAACACTTTATAAAATAACCACGGGCCTGTATATAATTTTCTAACTTAGGTCAAGTGATACAGATATGTATCATTTCAGTCCGCAGTTAAAAAGAAAATCCGGGTTCTATCATTTCAAACCCGCAAATCCCAAGTTAAAATAATTTAAATAAAAATCGTTCAGGCCTATCATTTCAGCCCATAACAATTTTTCCATATTCTAAAGTCCGTTCGGGTATGTATCATTTCAACCCATAGTGATTCTAATCTACAGGGAACTTGCAGTGTGATAACAGATATAAATAACAGAATAACATTAAATAACAGTAACATATGATATAACAGGTGTAATAATAGGTGTGAACATCATATGATAATGATATAAGCATATATAACATGATAATATATTTCTACAGATTCGCAGGGTGTCAATTTACTAGTTATATAGGTACATATTGTCTGGTGAGAATAACTCACATGTTTGTGCTGGAGATATCAAAACCAATGATACAATGGAAACAAAAGCACGATGACAAGACTACGGACTTGAGTGGAGAGCAAGATCCAAAGCTACAACTCTTGTATTACAACCCAAAACATACATCAAAACAAACACAATTTCAACGCACTTGAAATGGAATAACTTTTAAACGAAAAGAGATTTGAATGTCAAATCTTTTTCCTTGTTTTCTAAAATGCTTTGCATGGCCTAGGGGTTTATTTAAGTTAGGTTTGACATGACTTTGGCTCAGGTTTGATCATAGGAATGCATGGCATAAAGGCTAGAACATGTGGAGGAAGTTACAACACAAGAATATCAAGAGACTAGGCAACATAGTGGAGTTTGGTTCAACTTTTGGCTCGGTCTATGGGTCAAATGGCTCGGCCATCATCTGGTACAGGTCTGGACAGAGGTTTGGGTGATGAGTAGCAGTAGCCAAAGGTCATGTAGCAAGTGGTGGTGGTGGCTAAGGGGGTGGCCAAAGCAAGATATGGAGGGTAGGTGATGATATGTGTGGTCTAGGCAATGTTTTGTGGAGTTTTGACATTGTTTTGTGGTGCTAGATTCAAGGGGAGGTCATGGCCATGGATGGATCTGAAATGATGGCTGGAGATGATGCCAAGGAAGAGTGGTAGGGGATGGTGGTCGAGGCTATGGTGAGAAGGCCGTGCAAATAGAAGAGGAAACAAGGCAAAAAAGTATGAAAAATTGAAGAAAAGTGAAAAGAGAGGAGGCCATTACCGAGGAACTTTGTAAGGCCGTGAAAAATGAATTGAGAAAAAAAAAATTCGTGAAAAGTGAGTGATAACTCATGGCCAAAACTGAAGGAGTGGGCAGCAAAATTAATTAAAGTGAAGGTTATGGAAATGAAGAGTTTCGGAGATGAAAAGGTTTCGGTTTCAAAAGTAGTTTCAAACTCTTCATATATTCACTATTTCTTTTTAAATTTTATATAACTGAAAAAAAAATATAAATTCAGTTAAAATACGAAAATATAACAAATAAAAATAAAATTAAATAAATAAATATTAATTATAAATAATTATATCAAGAAAATAGCAAAAATGGTCAACTAAGCTAGAAAATTTGAAAATAAATGGTATAAACTTTAGAAAATTCATATGAGCTTGTAATATCTTTTTAAACATAAATAATAACATAAAATAAAAATACATTCACAAAATAAATATATAAAATTTAATTTAAATATAATTTTAATGAAGAAAATAGCAGAAAATAAGAAAACAGCCTTTAAAAATGAAAAATAAATACAGTAAATTTTGGAAAAATTCTATTATCATTTAATAATATAAAAAGACAAAAATATACATATAATAACATATTAACACATATTAAAACAAAATATAAGAAAGAAAATATGATTTATAAAATTTAAAATAGGCAAAATTGCACAATAAAACAAATTATACTAAAAATTGAAATGTACATAACTTTTACATTTTAACTACGTTTCCAACGAAACGAAAAGCATTATTCAAGTTATTAAATCTATTGTCATAATAAAAGATAAAATTTATAATTTCAAATATTTAAAATTTAAATTTAAAAGTCAAAGTTTGACTATTTGACCAAAATTCACATATTCTGGAAATATCAAATTTAGTCATATTTGGAATTCTAATCCACATCAAAATCAAAGTTTATACTTAAAATAACAAAATTTATTCTTTTTCATAAATAAAGCCTTTGAATCTGGAAAAATCAATTTAAAAATATTTGAAAAATACAGGGTTGTTACACTCTCCCCCACTCAAAACTTTTCGTCCCCGAAAAGGAACGAGGTACGGGAAAGCACAGAAAAAGATAGAATGAATAGAATTAAGACAAGATGATAAGAATATTGGAATTACACCTGATAACTATTGTTATGGGCAAGTTTAACAAAATGAGGTGATCAAATCAAGAACACAAACACGAAAAAGATCCTCTAGAGTCTGAATCACCCCTTTCACTTGACCGACGGTCTATGAATGGAAAAACAATGTTCAGATCCAGATGAGTAACAAAGATTTCAAAGATTATAAAAAGATGTCTAAACAGACTGATATAAGCAATAGCCTTCCTATTCTGTAACAAGATAAGAGAAATAAGGACAACCAAAAGATAGTTTGAAAAAAACAAAATAAGATAATAAATTTGAAACAATAACGCTTTGAAATCATAACAAATTAGAGATGTTTATCATTTGGAAATCATACTACTAAAATCATAACACTTTGGAAATGTAATTCTTAAAAAAAACATAATACTTAGAAAATCATAACACCTTTTAAAATAATCTTTATTTAAACCATTTTAATTCAAGGTCAAATAATATTCATTTTAAAGTTGTAACATTTCTAAGTTCATTCAATTATAAAAATTTCCAAAACATTGTATTTTCAAACGGCAGCACTTATAAAATGCTACAGTAGATATATTAGTATTTCAAATCAGTTTTATTCCAGAAATATTCATTTGGATATCTTTTAACTTAAGACTTATTAAAACATACTTTTATGAATGGAATATCCAAATCAAACTATACTTCATTTATGAAGTTAAAAGTTCACTATTTTAGTTAGCTCTTAATTTAACACATAACCTAACACTTTATTTAAAATACCCATTTCACAAATAGATATTCCTTTAATAAGTTACACTTAAAATTCCATTTGAAAACCAAATTCTCAATTATCAATTTAGTGATGTTAAAATACATTTTAACTATCATAATTCTTCATTTTTCAAGACATATCAATTTCATACATAAAATATTTATCATAGCAAATATACCAATCAAATTTCTTTACACATTTATTCATTTATACATTAATTAAACTATGAATTCAAGTTAAATAAACTTTATTACCAAAAGTCCAATTCAAATGTATTTTATTTTATCTTTTCAAAGATACCTATTTATTATACAACATATTCATTTCAGGAAATAACCTTTATTAAATTCCTAGGTTAGACTTAAGGTTCCATATTAAATCAAATTTGATTATTAAGTTATTTAAATAAAATCTCTTTAAATTCCTTTTTCACTATTTGCCTCTGTTAATCTTTTATAACTAAAATTTAAGTGTATAACATTTATTACAACCACTCAAATTTTATTTATAAAATCCTTTCTATATTGTATATTATCCAATTTCATATTCAACTTCTGTGTAATTTAGTTAAGTTATATTGGAATGAAATTGTGTGTTATACAAATAAAACTTTCCAATTTAATTATCTCAAGTTTGAATCATTTATCCAAATTTTTGAATTTTTTTCTTTTAACTGAAATTATACTTTAAAATAAAATTTAAGAATTAAACTTCCGATTCCTTTCAAACCATTTAGCGATAAGTAATTATACATACATAATATGTCAAATCAAATTTTAAATCATATATCTATATATTATAAATTCAGTCATATTATAGAGATTCAAATCAATTAAATTTCCCAAAACAAAGCTGTAGCAAGACTACAGAACGGTCTCTTCACTTCGAAACTCGAAAATGAACGTCGATGATGCTGCAGTCAGGCTTTTAAATCTCCCCGAGATAGCCGAGATGAAAAATCCGAGATATCACCCAAAATCCGAGATTTGGCAGCCTATTTAGTTATAAGTGTTTTAAATATCGCCCGAGATAGCCGAGATATTTTCCCGAGATATTGGCCAAAATCCGAGATTTAAAACACTGGCTGCAGTCATCACCGAAATTATTTTCCAACGACAAAGAGAAGAGCACTTAATTTTTAAACTTTAAAATCCTTTAGAAACAAATTTCTACTTGGAAATACTTTAAATAATATATCCTTTTAAATCTTTAAACACAAGGTTTGAATCCATCGGAAATTAAATTCTTAAATTTCTTGTTTTAAATTCATTTCAGTTCCCAAATAAATTTATAAACAACTATTTATAAATTCATTTGTAGAACAATAAATGATAAATCAAGTACTATCATTTCAAATTATCAATTTAAATCAATTTATTAAGTTCCATAAAATTATATATCCAAATTTATTTCATTAACCAAATTTTAAAATAATATTGTGTCAGTTTGTTCTGTCAAAGTGTTTTAGAAATCCTATCGATAGCGTTGATCAGACGAATCGATCGGAAACCCAAATCAACATCAACAACTCAAACAACACAATCTATAAAACAAAACATAGATTTACAAGTACAATTTAAAATGTTTGGAGATAGCTTGGAAACAAAGACAAGATGATAAATTAACAAATTATGAAGATGGATAAGCTTAGGTAAATCGTGGACAACCTTAACCGGGTCAACCGTGACTTAATGAATAAGATCAAATGTGGATTTTTTTCTGGGGTAAATCTACATCCGATCTCAAAAGATAGAGTTTGGAATAACAAAAGGTATTAGCATCTAAACCAAGGATAGATATAAATCTCTGGTGAATCGATGCAAATTTGTAAAGGAGTTTCCCCCTTTACCAGAAAATTAGAATATTGGCGAGACAGCCAATTCGCTATAAAGATCATTCGAAGTGGAGTTATGTGATACTCCAAAATCAAAAGAAGATGAATAGTGAGGGACACGAATGAATTTCGGAACCGCAGGGAACGTTCCAAAATTCAAAGGAAATCGAATCAAGAGGAAAAGATTCAAACTCGAACGAAGTGATTTTGTAAATAAATCTACTCCATATGCTGAGTTTTGCCTCAAAACCTGGCTCTGATACCAACTGTAACGACCCGATATTTTCAACCATTCGCATCCATTATAAGTGTATAGGTAGACACTCATGCCGGAGTTGAATTGCTCAAAATACCGCGTTGTAATTAAAATTTGGCAAATCTCAGAATATACAGTAAATAAATATAATCACAGATCATAGGTGTTAACGGTAAAAAGTGAACGCTAACACCCGGTGTGTGTAATAGAATTGTGAAAGCACCACCCGTTGTTACGGGAACAGAATATAAGCGGAAAATAGCAGAAATGCAGTAAATGAACAACAGATCTATAGTGGTTCGGCCCGTAATTGAGCCTACGTCCACTTTATAGTCTTTTATTGCTGATTCGGTTACAATTTGATACAATATCCTTCAAAATACAATACAACTTGATCATGAAAACACTCTTGACTACTAGCTCGATCTTTGATGATGAAACTCGACGAATCCGTGTTGGATGTAAGGAGCTCTTCTCGAAGATTGTTGTAGTGTCTCGAATGCTTGAAGATCTTTGATTGCTGAATGAGAGGGGGCTTCGACAGCGTAACGGCGCTTGGAGAAATGAATGGCCAAAAGTCCTCTTTTTATGTTGGAAGTGGTGGGGTATTTATAGGAGTTGATCTGGACTCAAGAAATTTCTCTAAGTCTTTAAGTCGTAGCCGACTTAGGGTAGATCGGTGACGAGTTAAGGAATAGGGTTAGGTCGGCGACGAGTTAAGGAATAGGGTTAGGTCGGTGATGAGTTAAGGGATGGTTGTTATGGGCCCATCCTGTGGCTGTCTTTGACAATTATTAAGTCGTAGCCGACTTATCAGACCCTAACTCGTAAGACCTTAACTCGCTGAGTCGTTAAGTCGGAACCCCCTTTCTTTAAGTTGTAGATAGCTTAACTCGTTGAGTCGTTAGGACCTTGAGTCGTAGGCTGTGAATCTCTTAAGTCGGAGCATTTCATAGCTCGGCATTGTTAGGTCGGAGCAGAGTTAACTCGCAATCTTAAGTCGACCATTTGTTAAGTCGGTTGGCTTCTAGGTCGGCACATATCTTAAATAGTTAGGTCACAAGCTCCTTTAGGTCGCAAGCTTCTAGGTCGCGAAGTTCCTTTAGGTCGCAATCCTTTCTGTTGCAAGGTCGTGAACTTTCCCGTAGCCTTAGGTCGCAAGGTCTTCTGTAGCCTTAGGTCGCTGGGCAAGTTAAGTCACTGAGTCTCTTAAGTCATAGAAGAGTTAACTTGATGAGTCGTAAAGCTCTTAAGTCGTAGGCGGCTTAACTTGATGAGTCGTACAGACCTTGTGATTCGTAAGATCCTCTTGAGTTGTAAGCCTGATGAGTTGTAGCATGTTAAGTCGAAACCTTCTTAAGTCGTATAGACTTTAACACGTTGAGTAGTTAAGTCGGAGACTTCTTAACTTCTTAAGTCATAGGTCGTTGCTAAAGAGGAGTTAACATTTGCCCCTCGAAGTACACGCCTTAAGTCGTAAGTCGTGTGCTTCGATTTCCCTAGCTAGCTTCTTGATGAGTGCGCTAGACCGTGACCGACTTAAGATGAGTCGTAGGTCGCGAACGACTTAGTACAAGTCGTAAGTCAGATGTGTCGATTCACCTTTCACTGTCCCAGGGCATAAATAGCTTAGGTCGTTTCTTCTTCTCCTTCACCTGTTTCATTCCGTCATTCGCAAGCATTCAAGTTCTTCTCAGACAAACTCAATTACTCGATCGCCAGACATCTTTGATTTCGTATTGCGTAAGTGGATTCGATTGCTATTCATTCCTCGATTATCACCCAATTACGAATCCCATATTCACCATCGACTCCCCTCTTCTCATGCCGTACTTCTCTGCAATCCTTGTTTCAATTGATTACTGATGGGTTTGAGACGGCTTGTCCTGGTTTTGGGTAGTCGGTTAGAACAAGACGATGGATTGCGGCGATTCAGTTTGACTGATTTGTGATTTGTGATGGAATATCATTACACAAGGTGTATGGTGATTTCGGGATGATTGAATGCGTTGAGGGGACGAGAGTTTTGGTTGAAGGAGAGGCTAATGGGTTAACGGGTTAGGAGTTCGGCGAATTGATGTACTGGGGAGAATGAACGCCTTCACCTTTGAACAGAAATCGCGACTTAATTTTTGACGACCTTAAGTAGGTCGTAGGTCGGTAACGACCTAGGACATTGCATTTTTGCATTCAGACTTGAAACTTTTTCCTTGCAGTGCGACTTAAGGACTGACGACTTGACTTTAACTCATAGCTTGCCCCTTAGGTCGTGGACGAGTTAGCAGATGCATTGTTTCAAACCGAGGCTTCATATCTCTGAGTGTTATGGCTGATGACTCGAACAATTAGACAACCAACGACTTAACTCATAGGGAATCTTTCTTAGGTCGTCGCCGAGTTAGCACTTAAGGTTTAATATTGCAAGCACATCTGAATGACTAGGTCGTGGATGAGATAGACCTTAACTCGTAACTCGCGAACCCATCCGAACGACTTAATAACTTGAACTTTATGACTTCGAATTCTTGGACTTGAATGACCTGACTTAAGAGAACATGCCTTGAACATCTTGACTTGCCTAATACGACCTACAAGTCCCAACTTATGACAGGTCGTTTAACGACTTAAGACTTAGATGATTTTGCATAGAAGTTGGCTGAACTCCTGAATTTGAACTGTGTTGTGTTACCTCTCACACTGTCTTGACTTTAATGCTAATAACCTGCTTAACACAACATTCACAGAATACTGGGACGAATATACTGCCACTGAATGCCCACATCGAATGACAGATTAGTTGATAAAGAGAAAATTAAATTAAATGAACTGTATGAGTGAAATGCTACACAATAACCAACTCAAGTGAAGTATTAAAGCAAAATCGTAATGGTAAATTAAAACTGATTTGTCTGCATTAACACTACACTTGAGTATTAACAAGTTCTGAAATCTCGTATTCGCCTGATTGTCAGTTAGTTTAATTCCAGTTATACTTGTTTTTTTTCTTGTTTTCATTAGTTTTGCACAGCACTTCACACTTCTAGGAAACGTGCACCTTCACTTTTGAACATTCAGCTGATTGTGTAGAATGGCGTCTCATCAAGAAGACTTGGAACCAAGTGGAGAAGCTTTTCCAATTGCTACTCCGTTGAATGATCCCCCGGAAAGGATTCCTACCACTCTGAGTCATAAAGTCTTCCGTCAAATATGCACCCAGTTTGGCATTGCTGAATCTGACGCTTTGCTCCCTGGAGTAAATGACACTGCTGATAGGCCGGCCCACGGCTTTGTCGCAGTGAACCGCCAAATGTGCTTGAGTGGAGCGATTCCCCCGTTTAATGACTGTCTTCGAGAACTTCTCCTTCGATTATCTATCTCCCCTTTTCAACTACATCCTAATGGCTACGCCATCCTGCTGGGACTGTGTGTGCTTTTTAGGAGAATGCTGGACCGCTTTCCCAGTTTTGGAGAAATTTGCTTCCTGTGCTCATTTACAAAGAACAAAGACCATCCCTCTATCACAGTTGTAAGGAGTGCCAGGAACCGTAAACTGATTATTGGTCTTCCTGAAAGCGTTCCTGGGTTTCTAAGCCAGTTTTTCTTTGTCCGCTGTCCCCCGGGATTTTACGCCATTTGGAGAGTGGGAAGTAAGACTATCTATCTTTTCCATGAGTTTTCTAAAATTCTTTGAAGTCCAAATTTGTCAAATGTTAACTTCTTTCTCTACTGTTTCAGCGCTTCCTCCCCCCTCTAGGGAACCTCGTCACAAGACTACCTTTGAGAGGCTTATGGTCGTGCCGGTTGAGGAGAGGAGTGTTCAATTTCTATTGAGAGATGAGTTCCTCCACGAATTTGGACTCTTACATCCTTCCCGTTCCACTCAACCACATGAAGTCCCTGATTCTCCTGCTGAGGAGTCAGATGCCCCTGTTCCTGCTAAAGAACTTTTACCGCAAGATCTTACCGCTGAGACTTCATTGGTAAAGTGTTCTACTCCTACCGACATTGCTGGATCGTCCAGTAAGTTAGCACTTGCCCCGGTTGTTGAAGAGGAGGAAAATCTTCACACTCTTGAAAAGACGGCTGAGGTGGAAGTTGAAAAAGATAATTCTCCCATGCACCATGGCGATGATACTTTTGACAGTCTGAGCGACATCATGATAACCTCTCAGGAGCTCTTTAAAGATGATGTTTCTAAAGTGGTCCCTCCTGTTATCGAAGCAACTTCTTCTTTGCAACAAACCACAATGCCTTCCACACAACTTTTTTCCATTTCTACACCCAAAAGTGGTTTGTAGTCTGACGCGTGTAGTTTGCACATCACACACACTTAGAATTTTGGCACTTATATGCACTTAGCTTCTTCAATTTGAGGATTTCTAAAACTGGTCTTTTTCTTCAATTTCAGGTTCTTTGATGGGGCGAAGCGGCTCTTACTTCAACAAATTCCAGCGTTACGGAAGCCGTGAGGCTTATGACTTTAGGAGTTATATCGGTGCTGTGAAGGAAACTGATGAGGAGAGGGCTGCCAGAAAGGCTCATGAGAGGCGAGCTTATGAAGAGCGTCGCCGGAGAGAAGATGAGGAATACTATGGGAATAGGGACGAGCGACGTGACTCTTCCCGCAGAAGCGACGATCCTTATAAGAGGAAATCTTATGATGACAAGGGGAAGAGTCATACTTCCGATGATTCCAGCAAACGGATCAGACTTGGCGAGAAAGATACATCTAATATCTCGGAAAAGACTACCGCTTCTATTCCTCCTAATACATCTTCCGGTTCTCCTGCCCTTAAGGAGTCTGACATCCAGACAATCATTAATAGGCCACAGTACCAAGCTGGAGATGGTCCTCCCACACTCCAGAGCCGATTTCCGAATTGGTGTTTGAAAGGAGTGCGTTTTGATTTGGATTTGGTCCCCATTGATAAGCAGGCGATGCTGAAAAATGTCGATGCTGTAAAACTTGACATCGAAAGAATGTCTGGATGGCAGAAGCTGGTTGATGAACTTCAAAGGGTCAACTATATGAACCTTGAGGCGATGATGACCATGGAGAATGATAAATCTGAGTGGGACAAGTGGCGTAAGCAGCATGACGCGGAGATGAAAAGCATTAGCGATGGTTATGGGAAGCTCGAAGCTGAAGTTGAAAGACTTAAAAAAGAGCTTGCTACTTCTTCCACTTCTTATTCTCAGAAAGAAGAAATGCTTCAAAAACAAGTTCGAGACGCCCATGCTGCTCAGAGAGATATTAAGGTGAAACTCGAAGCAGAACAGCAGGTTACGAGAAAATACCGCGATGACGCTGTTCAACTTCGAGAGAAAGTCAGCTCTCAAGATTTAGAAATTATAAGACTGCAATCTCAGCTACTGAAGGCTGAAAGAGAACGTGATGAAGTTCTCTCTGGTAAAGCTGCAGCCGAAGAATCCCATAAGGCGACCATAGCCACCATTGACGTGACTCTGTTCGACTTTTATATGCATTGTGTCCTGGGGCGTGGGAGCCTTTCATTTTTGGGACCTGAATATGAAGTCACCTTAGCGGAAGTATGGGAGGCAATCATTGACTTATTTGGTGGTGCCGGATATTCTGATACAGATCTTCAAGCTACCTACTTAGGTGAGAACGATCGCGCTGCCCTTGCCAAAGGAAAAGAGCAGCTTATCCGAGTGCGGGCCGAGGCGACAGGAGAGAAGCTTCCTGAGAAAGAAACACCTCCTATTGCTCCTGCTTATACTTCAGTTTTAGCTTACGCGGATATTACTGGCTCTAGTTCTCATTCCACGCCTCCCGCTAAGGTTGATAAAGAAACTGTAACCACCCCTACAGAGGAAGAGGCAATGAAGGACTTCCAAGCTCGGGAATTTGAGATTGATCTCGCTAAACCGGCTTCTCCAGGTAACTTTGACGATTCACGGTCTTCTTTTTTCTCGCAGAATACTGATTTTGATTTCTTTTATTATGCAGCAGTCGTGCCGGAAACTGCACCAATTCTTCCTTCTTCAGCTGTCGTTCCTCCTCCTTCTCAAGTTATACCTCTTCCAGCTTCTCAACCAGGTTCACAGGAAGAACCAATAGCAGCCCTTCAAGGTTTAGACGAACCACCTGCTTCCGAAGAACAGAAGGCAGAAGGTCTGGAAGATAGCGAGAAGACCTTGGAGCGGTCTTTTGACTACGACACAAAGCTTTCTACATTTCTTGCTCCGGGGAGCGAGTCTTCTTCCAAGAAGAAGGGAAAGCGTGCGGTTTCGAAGAAAGGAAAGAAGAGTTCTTCTGCTACTGGGGATGAAGCAGAGATTGATCCGGCTGAGTCTCTTTCTCCTTCTTCTCCGATACGGCCTACGAAGCTAATTACCAGGCCGGGTAAAAGCTCCAAGGGTGGGAAGAAGGAGAAATGAGTTTGATTTTGTCTTTTCTGCTTTTTGTATTGACCGGGGATTATGCGGATACCGGTCTCCGCTTCTTTTTGTAACCTGTACAATGTAAAAATTTCTCATAGTGTTGAAATAAATAGATATTTTTCTTGTACAAATCCTTGTGTATGTAGGAATACATCTGTTTTTCATTTGAAGTGTAGAGTAAACGATTCTTTCTATTTGTACAAACTTTTTGTCTGTGTTTCAAAAACGCATTTACTCCATATCTTTATTACGTGATATTGCAATGAACTTGTGGTATGTCGCTTGTATATTACTTTTATTAATGTAACTGAATTGTATAATGTTGCCCCCATACCACAAGTATATTGTAATATTTCTTGCTTTCACAAGACCGACACTCTTATTTTAGAGAATAACTTTCCACTTTTTCAGGGAAGAATTATTCTGCTTTTAATAGAGTATATCTTGTCTTTGGAGAAAATTTTATTTTCTTTTTCTTCCTGAAGAACACTTCGACTTCTGGGAATGATCACTTTTATTTGTTTGAAAGTGAATTTTCCTGCACAGCGAAATGAGCTTCTGAAGAAGGTTTTGATTTTTGTGCCCCAGTAAAGGGTTTATTTTTGGTACTTCAAGCAAGGTGAAGTACGCCTCTGAAGAGGTCTTTTGGTCTCCGAAGAGAAGCGATTTTGGTCTTCGAAGAGAAGCAATTTTGGTCTCCGAAGAGAAGCAATTTTGGTCTCCGAAGAGAAGCAGTTTTGGTCTCCGAAGAGAAGCAATTTTGGTCTCCGAAGAGAAGCATTTTTGGCATTTCATTTCTGGTGAAGTGGGTCTCCGAAGAGAAGCATTTTGCACTTCTACACGGGTGAAATGTGCCTCCGAAAAGGGCTTTTTAGCATTTCATCACAGGTGAAGTGGGTCTCCGAAGAGAAGCATTTTGCACTTCTACACGGGTGAAATGTGCCTCCGAAAAGGGCTTTTGCCTCCGAAGATGGCTTGTGCCTCCGAAGAGGGCTTGTGCCTCCGAAGAGGGCTTGTGATTGCCTGGAAGTTACTTTCTCATGGTCGGAGGGGTCCACAGGACAGGCGTAAAATGCTTGATTGGATGTTTGTTTGTACAAACGATCGCAATCAATTAACAAGGTGCCCCTTTGGTAGTCCCACCGATCTTTTTGATTGAGGAAAGCTCTCCATTTATTGGCGTGCCTCGTTAGAGGGCTTTGTTAACCCTTGGGAAGGAGCATCAGTTGGTTGGTGTGCCAGGAAGGTTGCTCCTCAGGGGCGAGTAGATCCACGGGACAGACGCAAGCTGCCTGATCGGATGCATCACGATCAGTTGGCAAGTGCCCTTTGGTGGTTCTACCGGCCCTTTTATTGAGGAGCAATATTCCTTTTGGTTGCCTCTGTGCTTGCTTGGCCATGTTCTCCCATCATTTGCCCATTAGCGACCTTTTATTATCATTTCCAAGCGTATCTTCGTTCCTTTTGTAAGTAAATTGGCTCATCCGAAGAAGTGGACTTCACTGTTGAATAACTTCATGGGACAAACGCGAGTTACCTAGCTGGATGTCTGTTCATATTGACAATCGCAACTGGTTAACGAAGGCTTGCCCCAGTGAAGTTGCCAACTTTTTATGTGAGGTTCTTCTTGTATCGGATTTGAATATGGAATTTTTTGTTGCTTGGTATTTGCTTTAATGAATGATTTGTAAGGCTCGCTTAGCTTTGTGATGGGTGAGCTTTGCTTTAATGACCTGCAATATTAGATCGACATTTTAGCAATACATTTAGAGCATTTAAACATCGAAATATAACAGGCTATTTATAATAGAAAACACAGAATGCATAGTTTTTCATTATTCAATCACGCTGATTTCTCAGCGGTGTACAATGCAGAAGTTATACATCCATTATCATTTTTACAAATTCAAGCAATGCTGCTAAGTAAAAAATGGATGCTAGTTATTGTTGTTTCAGACTCTCCAAGCTGGATTTCCATTTGTGCTTGATTCATAGCTTTTGGATTTTTATGCCAGAGAAAGTGAGAGATGCCCCAGCCGCAGTTTTGTGGGTAATTAGTAGTCGTCCCAACTTCTGATTGCTGGGTATGGTCCTCCTGTAACAGCATTAATGACAAGCTTTCCTGAATCTTGCACTGCAGTGTTGTCGAGAGAATCAGATTGACGGGTAGGACGTTGTTGATCCCGAGTGGATGAAGTTGGATCGACTCCGCTTCTTTTAACGTATTGTTGGAGTTTACCCTGCTCCAGCAATTCTTCAATCATGTTCTTTAATTGGCGACACTGGTCAGTGTCATGGCCAGGTTGATTGTGAAATTGGCAGAATTTTCCATTGCGCTTTGCACCTCTCGTCATCTCAGGTGGCTTAGGATACCTGACAACGTCCTTTGTTGCAAAAAAGATATTTCTTGGTGTATCAGTTAAAGGAGTATAATCCGAAGGATTAAAGCGGCGAGGTTTCTTTTCATTTCCCTGGCTCTTTCCTCCTTCATTCTTTCTTTTCTGACTTTCAGATTCTCTTTTATCATATGGGTCATTGTTATTATTAGTTTGGGCAGCAACCACTTTCGATGTCGTAGAAAGGCTTTCAAGGCGAATGAACTCGTCGGCCTTTTTATAAAACTTATCAAGTGAGTTTGGTTCCTTCATCTTTAGCCATACTCCAAATTTACTCGATTTATCAATGGCTCGCATCAAATAAGTCAGGATCATGCGTGGTTCCGCATTTTCTACTTCGGCTAAAGCTATATTGAAACGGCTCAAGAAAGATTTGATTGATTCTCCGGGCGCTTGTTCAAGGTTAGACAGTGACATTATATCCTTAGCTTTTGAAGCATACAATCTGAACTAGTCTTTAAACTTTTGCGTTAAGTCGGAGAATTTATCCACAGATCGAACTGGAAGCTTTGTGAACCAAAGTAAAGCCACACCTTCCAGGTATACTAGAAAGTATCGACACTTGATCTCGTCTGATGCTCTTGCACCAGTCATATGCCAATCGTACTTGTAGAGGAAATGATTAGGGTCACTGGTTCCCCTATAGGTTTGGATAGTAGGAGGTGCAAATTTCCTTGGAAATTCCGCTCTCAGGATCCTTTCAGTAAACGGAGTTCTGCTTGGCGCAAATCCCCAGTCGTTCTCATCCTCTTCCCTTTGCATGCTCTCTTTCATGATGCGGCCAACCATTTCAGACAGGTACTCTTTATTGTTCAAAGACAGCCCCGGGCAAGCATCAGTTCTTCCCTCGGAAGTTTGCCTGGGCATATGTTCATGACAAGTTGGTTGCGGCATAGAACCATCGGCTTGGAAAGGTGGCATTTCAGGAAGAGTAGTTTGATGGTTTTCTGGTTGACGATTTGCCCCGAGCAGGGCAGTTATTCTATCCATCATCAAAGCATTTTGAGTTTCAATTTGTTGGTATAATCCAGAAACTGCGTCATCCAATTCAGCCCTGGTGACTCCAACGGTTGGAGTTGCTTGGTCTGTTATTGGGGAAGCGGAAGTTCCTTCGTGAGCATTTCCGGATCTGATAGGTCTACCTCTTCTTCCAGGAGCCATTATTTCGGATCTGGTTTTTAAGAGAGGTTCTTTTTATGACTCTTTGCGAAGCAACGGTGGACGATCTCCTGAGTTCAATTCTCAGTGAAAGCACCAAAATGTTAACGGTAAAAAGTGAACGCTAACACCCGGTGTGTGTAATAGAATTGTGAAAGCACCACCCGTTGTTATGGGAACAGAATATAAGCGGAAAATAGCAGAAATGCAGTTAATGAACAACAGATCTATAGTGGTTCGGCCCGTAATTGAGCCTACGTCCACTTTATAGTCTTTTATTGCTGATTCGGTTACAATTTGATACAATATCCTTCAAAATACAATACAACTTGATCATGAAAACACTCTTGACTACTAGCTCGATCTTTGATGATGAAACTCGACGAATCCGTGTTGGATGTAAGGAGCTCTTCTCGAAGATTGTTGTAGTGTCTCGAATGCTTGAAGATCTTTGATTGCTGAATGAGAGGAGGCTTCGACAGCGTAACAGCGCTTGGAGAAATGAATGGCCAAAAGTCCTCTTTTTATGTTGGAAGTGGTGGGGTATTTATAGGAGCTGATCTGGACTCAGGAAATTTCTCTAAGTCTTTAAGTCGTAGCCGACTTAGGGTAGATCGGTGACGAGTTAAGGAATAGGGTTAGGTCGGCGACGAGTTAAGGAATAGGGTTAGGTCGGTGATGAGTTAAGGGATGGTTGTTATGGGCCCATCCTGTGGCTGTCTTTGACAAGTATTAAGTCGTAGCCGACTTATCAAACCCTAACTCGTAAGACCTTAACTCGCTGAGTCGTTAAGTCGGAACCCCCTTTCTTTAAGTTGTAGATAGCTTAACTCGTTGAGTCGTTAGGACCTTGAGTCGTAGGCTGTGAATCTCTTAAGTCGGAGCATTTCATAGCTCGGCATTGTTAGGTCGGAGCAGAGTTAACTCGCAATCTTAAGTCGACCATTTGTTAAGTCGGTTAGCTTCTAGGTCGGCACATATCTTAAATAGTTAGGTCACAAGCTCCTTTAGGTCGCAAGCTTCTAGGTCGCGAAGTTCCTTTAGGTCGCAATCCTTTCTGTTGCAAGGTCGTGAACTTTCCCGTAGCCTTAGGTCGCAAGGTCTTCTGTAGCCTTAGGTCGCTGGGCAAGTTAAGTCACTGAGTCTCTTAAGTCGTAGAAGAGTTAACTTGATGAGTCGTAAAGCTCTTAAGTCGTAGGCGGCTTAACTTGATGAGTCGTACAGACCTTGTGAGTCGTAAGATCCTCTTGAGTTGTAAGCCTGATGAGTTGTAGCATGTTAAGTCGAAACCTTCTTAAGTCGTATAGACTTTAACTCGTTGAGTAGTTAAGTCGGAGACTTCTTAACTTCTTAAGTCGTAGGTCGTTGCTAAAGAGGAGTTAACAACAGACACAGAGTAAAATAATGCAGCGGAAGTAAAAGAAATAGTAGTTCATGAAGCTACTATCTAAATATGTCAGAGTTACATAAGATACAACAGAAGAAATAGAGTACAACAAAAGTCTCAATAAAATAACCAATTACAAGCTGAGTAGAACAACGGAATTGAAATAGATAGGACATGACAAGCAGATAATCTCCAGCGATTCAAATCTCCAAGAGAGTGGAAATCCAAATCTGTGAATAACTCAGGCTGACCCGAGCGTAAAGCAAAACACAAAACACTCGAGTCAGGACAATATATACTTATATAATGTAAACCAACTCAAGTGAACTGTAATAAAGGTACAAGTAACTTAGAAGATGCTTGGGACCGCCCATCCTCTAAGGATCTGTTAAAATATCTACTATGCAGTAATATTCACTATTATAATAGTGTCTAAATAAGTAAAGTATAATCATATAGAAAATAGCATTAAGGGGATGGAGAACCTTAACGCGGTCGGATCTTAAAATCATAATCGTAGTAAAGCTCGATATGGTAGGTGACACGGCACAACTAGGCAATGCCAGGGTAGATATACCAATTACGCACACGGACTGATGGATACGCATAGCAGCCACTACCGTTCCACCTCGAACAACACTCCCAAATCGGAGGATGGCCATCTAATCAATCACAAGTAAGAGTATAATATCGAAGAAATGTGTCCGAGAACAGGTGCTACCTCACTGGTCCGAGATCGCTCCTGTTTTAGCCACCTTATGCCAACTCACGGGAGTTGGGTCCACGTAACATACCTTAAGAACGTCGTCACCATCCTACTTCATTCTGGAATCTCCACCGCGTACACAGTTGTCAAAGTGGTTTTCGGTATCGACAGAGAGTATGTCCATATCCGATCCCGGTCTCTTTGCCAACCAATCGTTATTATAACCCATGGTTATAACTTTTAAAAACAATACTTTACTTCAAAATAAAATATCATTTCAAACCATATCTTTATCAAAATAAAGATTAAATCAATTCCAAACCATTTCCATATATTTAAATTTTCATATCATTTCAAAACCTCATTTCAAATCATTTTAATATAATAAAATATCATATCCTTACAAAACTTCATTTCAAATCATTTTAATAAAATAAAATATCCTATCAGTTCAAATCCAAATATTCAACTTTAAATACCTTTTAAATTCAAAGATATCGTTCATTTACTATCATTTCAAATCACCTTTAAATAGTTTATATTCCAATCAAAATAATTCATTTAAACCTTTTAAAAGTGTAATTATTATAATTTCAAATCAAGTATTCAATTTCCAAAGTTTCAAACCATTCTGAGTTCGTTTACTAAGTCAAAAACCCTAATTTTTAAAATTTCAGCATTTCACAGCATTTAAAAACAACTGCTATAAGTTATATTTGAAAACATTTTTAATTCAGCAAAGACAGCACTTAAAACTGCTGTTAAAACTCAGTTTTAGTTGAATTATAGTTCAAAACAGAAAAGACAGCATTTCAGAAGTGCTGCGGTAGTTCAGATTTCAAAACAATAGTTAAATTTGATTTCAACATAGACTGCAGATCATTATAGCATTTCCAGAGAATGCTATAATAGGCCTGAGTTCAATATTAGCCTACAAGTTCAACTACAGCAACTACAGCATTTCAGAAATGCTGTAATAGCTCTTTTTACACAATTTTAGTTCAAAACAGAATCTATAGCATTTCTGAATGCTATTAAAAGTTAATTTCAGGTGTTAGTGTATTTTCAGCAATTAAATAACTTTAATTTAAAACACATAAACATTTTAAAAATCATATTTTAACATTTAAAATGTTCATTTACATATCATTTAACATATATCTTTTTTTTCACAATAAATTTCTTATAATTAAATCCAATTTTCAACAATTTACTTAATAAGTTTAAGTGTAAAAGTTCCAATTCTTCACATTTCAACAAATAGACTTAACACTTCAAATTTAAATTACCATTTCACAATTTAACAAAATTTCCAATTTTATTTAATTAACTTAAACCTTTAATTAAAACCAAATTTCACATTTCCTAGTCAAGTTATATTTTAAAAGATCACTTTTAAACATTCATTTATTTAACCACTTAAATTCATAGAAAAATCAATAATACTTTAATAAATCACTTAAATTCAAATTTAATCAAATTATCATATTTACCATTTTACAAATATAATTAAATTTTTATTTTTATTTATATAGCTTAAATATCATTTTAACCAAAATTCCAAATTTCCAACTTAGGTTATATTTCAAAAATCCAGTTAAACCATTCATTAATTACATTTTTAGCACATAGAAAAAAATCATACTTTCTTTATTTTAAAACATTTCAAAATCTATTTAAATCAAATTCCATAAATTTATAATTTTTAAAATACTTAAAAATATCCAAAACACTTTATAAAATAACCACGGGCCTGTATATAATTTTCTAACTTAGGTCAAGTGATACGGATATGTATCATTTCAATCCGCAGTTAAAAAGAAAAATCCGGGTTCTATCATTTCAAACCCGCAAATCCCAAGTTAAAATAATTTAAATAAAAATCGTTCAGGCCTATCATTTCAGCCCATAACAATTTTTCCCTATTCTAAAGTCCATTCGGGTATGTATCATTTCAACCCATAGTGATTCTAATCTACAGGGAACTTGCAGTGTGATAACAGATATAAATAATAGAATAACATTAAATAACAGTAACATATGATATAACAGGTGTAATAACAGGTGTGAACATCATATGATAATGATATAAGCATATATAACATGATAATATATTTCTACAGATTCGCAGGGTGTCAATTTAATAGTTATATAGGTACATATTGTCTAGTGAGAATAACTCACCTGTTTGTGCTGGAGATATCAAAACCAATGATACAATGGAAACAAAAGCACGATGACAAAACTACAGACTTGAGTGGAGAGCAAGATCCAAAGCTACAACTCTTGTATTACAACCCAAAACATACATCAAAACAAACACAATTTCAACGCACTTGAAATGGAATAACTTTTAAACGAAAAGAGATTTGAATGTCAAATCTTTTTCCTTGTTTTCTACAATGCTTTGCATGGCCTAGGGGTTTATTTAGGTCAGGTTTGACATGACTTTGGCTCAGGTTTGATCATAGGAATGCATGGCATAAAGGCTAGAACATGTGGAGGAAGTTACAACACAAGAATATCAAGAGACTAGGCAACATAGTGGAGTTTGGTTCAACTTTTGGCTCGGTCTATGGGTCAAATGGCTCGGCCATCATCTGGTACAGGTCTGGACAGAGGTTTGGGTGATGAGTAGCAGCAGCCAAAGGTCATGTAGCAAGTGGTGGTGGTGGCTAAGGGGGTGGCCAAAGCAAGATATGGAGGGTAGGTGATGATATGTGTGGTCTAGGCAATGTTTTGTGGAGTTTTGACATTGTTTTGTGGTGCTAGCTTCAAGGGGAGGTCATGGCCATGGATGGATCTGAAATGATGGCTGGAGATGATGCCAAGGAAGAGTGGTAGGGGATGGTGGTCGAGGCTATGGTGAGAAGGCCGTGCAAATAGAAGAGGAAACAAGGCAAAAAAGTATGAAAAATTGAAGAAAAGTGAAAAGAGAGGAGGACATTACCGAGGAACTTTGTAAGGCCGTGAAAAATGAATTGAGAAACAAAAAAATTTTGTCAAAAGTGAGTGATAACTCATGGCCAAAACTGAAGGAGTGGGCAGCAAAATTAATTAAAGTGAAGGTTATGGAAATGAAGAGTTTCGGAGATGAAAAGGCTTCGGTTTCAAAAGCAGTTTCAAACTCTTCATATATTCACTATTTCTTTTTAAATTTTATATAACTGAAAAACATATATAAATTCAGTTAAAATACGAAAATATAACAAATAAAAATAAAAATAAATAAATAAGTATTAATTATAAATAATTAAATCAAGAAAATAGCAAAAATGGTCAACTAAGCTAGAAAATCTGAAAATAAATGGTATAAACTTCAGAAAATTCATATGAGCTTGTAATATATTTTTAAACATAAATAATAATATAAAATAAAAATACATTCACAAAATAAATATATAAAATTTAATTTAAATATAATTTTAATGAAGAAAATAGCAGAAAATAAGAAAATAGCCTTTAAAAATGAAAAATAAATACAGTAAATTTTGGAAAAATTCTACTATCATTTAAAAATATAAAAAGACAAAAATATACATAAAATAACATATTAACACATATTAAAACAAAATATAAGAAAGAAAATATGATTTATAAAATTTAAAATAGGCAAAATTGCACAATAAAACAAATTATACTAAAAATTGAAATGTACATAACTTTTACATTTTAACTCTGTTTCCAATGAAACGAAAAGCATTATTCAAGTTATTAAATCTATTGTCATAATAAAAGATAAAATTTATAATTTCAAATATTTAAAATTCAAATTTAAAAGTCAAAGTTTGACTATTTGACCAAAATTCACATTTTCTGGAAATATTAAATTTAGTCAAATTTGGAATTCTAATCCACATCAAAATCAAAGTTTATACTTAAAATAACAAAATTTATTCTTTTTCATAAATAAAGCCTTTGAATCTGGAAAAATCAATTTAAAAATATTTGAAAAATACAGGGTTGTTACATGAAAAGCCATGATTGTCATATTATGATGGAAAATTTGTTACCTGTTAATTTTAAAGAATCGTTGCTCGTAAAAGTTTGGACGATTGTAACAAAACTTAGTTTGTTTTATAAGGAGCTTTGTTCTACTACGTTAAAAGTTGATCATCTACGTAAACTTGATAAAGAAATCCCCATACTGCTCTGCAAACTAGAAAAAATATTTCCACTAGATTTATTTAATGTAATGGAGCATTTACTTGTTCATCTTCTATCTGAAGCACGTCTTCGAGGGCCTGTGCAATATGGATGGATGTATCCATTTGAGAGTTATTAATGTTTAGTACGTTAAATATTAGTTTACTTCATGTATAAATAAATTTTAATTTGGAATAATTCTTAATAGGTACTTAAATCATCTAAAGAAAAAGGTGAGACAGAAAGCACGAGTTGAAGGTTCGATTTGCAAATCATATATTGAAGAAGAAGCTTCATATTATTTCTCTCATTATTTTAGTAATCATGTGAACATATCATTTAAAAGTGCTACGCGTAATGATGAAGGCATTGATCAAGATGATTGTCAAGCGAGTTTATCTATTTTTAGAAAACACGGCTGACCTGTTGGTAAATGTGTGGAATTATGGTTGGACAATAGAGATTACCATGTAGCACACACATATATTCTTCTCAATTGTGCTGAAGTTGTACCATTTGTTAGGTAATGCACATATATTCTTCTTAATGCATTATATCATCTACATATGCGTATATATACATATGCATACATGTGTGTTAATTATAATGCAATATTTCGTCTATAATTGCAGTGTTTACGAATCACAACATCCAAATGGCGATATTGGCAAAGATTTCGCTACTTGGTTTTCAAATTACATTTACGACTGGACAAACTGTGTAGTCGACGAAGGATTGAAACATTTAGCTATGGGACCAAAAAGGAAAGTCAAGACCTATCCAATATCCTTCGTTAATGGATATAAATTTAACACCAAAGAATACTGTGCTGAAAAATTAACTAACAATACCAGTGTATTTGTTAAAGGTAGTGATGATCCAAATGGTCATGTAAAAGATTTTTATGGCGTGTTAACTCAAGTTTTGCAATTGACATATTTCACAAGTCCCGCAGAAGATTTTTTTTTGTTTTAAATGCAACTGCTTCAGCAATGTTCCAGGTTTTGGAATCAACGTGCACCCAAAGTATAATCTTATAGAAATAAAGCATACCTCGCGTTATTATACCGATCCTTTTATACTTGCCAAACAAGCTCTTCAAGTTTATTACGCTCCGTACCCATCTCTACGAAGAGATAAAGTAGATTGGTCGGCTGCTTTTAAAACAAAGGCAAGATTTACATTTGATGGACAGAATATTCCAGATGACCAAGCCTATCAAGCAGATATCGAGGAAAATACTGGAATAATAATAACCAAAAATAAAACCGATTTTGGACCTCTAAACGATGAATCAAATGCATTAATAGAAGCATTTGAGACTACAGAGAAACAAAATATAGAGTACGAAATGGAGTCTGAATCAGAAAACGACGAGGACTGATTAATAATCTACATATCAGGAGAAGGTAATTTCTTTGTTTATTATGTTACATTATCTCATTAAAAATGATGTGTTCTACTAGTGATATGTTTAGTCGTAATCTGTTTCACATAACCGTTTTATGTTTCTGCCATAATGTATGTTTCATTTAATTAAATGATATATTTCTCAGATATGATATGTCTATAACAGGTACTGTATATACATGTCGTTTTTCCGTAGATGCAGCTCGTCCCATACAAGATCTCCCTCTTCTTCTCAGAGAGGGACGGGTGTGCCTCCACCTGATGATATCCCCGGCCCATCACAGGAGTCAGCTCTTCCTGCGGTCTGGTTGCAGGCCAAAGCTGATGGATCGTAAGTATTAAATTTATTTTAGCATTAATAATATTTTTCTACACGATCTATTATATATTAGTCTTGTTTTATTAAATGCTTGTTTCTTTTTGACACAATGGCTTCGAGCTCGAGCCACCAGCCACGGTTCTCTCCATATCTAGACAGGTATATAAATGCAGGATGACTTCCTGCTGGCCTAAATGGAGCAAGATACCGGATAACGTCCGAGAGAGCATTTGGTAGGATTTTCTGGTAAGTGTAAATTTATATTTTGCACTCTCTCTTTGATCATAGATCACTTTATATGTTGTAGACTATTTATAAAAATGTATAACTTTCATTTTCTAAATGTGCAGGGTTCAGTCAACCTACAAAAGACCGATGTATCCCTGGTGCAGCAGCATTGGAATAGCAAAATCGCCAAAAATTATAGGGATACAGTGTCCGCAATGAGAAGAGCGGGGAAAAACCCAACTGGATGAGTGTTAGCGTTTAGGAGGCCTGGGTCGCATGGTGGGGGGCAATGAGGAGTTCTAGGTAAGTTTACCATATATTAATTACTTTAAATTGTTGCATGTATTTAATAAATAATTTAGAACTATAATGTTATTTCCAATTGAAATTTGCAGAGGGAGTCATATAGGAACTCTGTAAATAGAAATAAGAATCCCATCACACATCGCGGTGGTTCTAAGTCGTTCCTGCATCATCGCGAGGATTTGGTAAAATTTTATATTCACATTTTTATATTTTAAGTTATAAGTTGTTAATAGATAGTTAATAAAACAATATATATATTTTCATATTTCAGGAAAGAGCGCTAGGAGGTGTTGTGTAACAACCCACATATTTTGGAATTTAATATTTAAATATTTCATTCAAATATAGAATCGTTAATCGAATTAAGGTCCGAAAAGCAACTTTTTGCAAACAGTCGAATTAGGACTCGAAACCACCCCCATTGAGTTCAAAATGGCATTTGCGACCTTTTTGAGTATAAACATTGATATGTTTGGAGTTAGTGAAATTTTGATACTTTTTCACTTAGGGCTTTGGTTTAGTTTCAGCCCATTAGACCCAAGCTTCACCCTCTCTTCTCTTCATTCATTTCATTTTCCTAATACAACTCAAGCTTTAGATAAAAATGGGGGAAGCGAAAAAGAATTAGAATTCCTAAGCCCTAATTCCAATTTTTGCAAATCAAGTTCTAGGTCCAAATTCAAGAAGAAGCTTTGGTAAGCCTTCTCTTCTTCTTCCCCAACTCGTTCTCCTTTCAATTTCAGAAATTCCTAAACCTAACTTAGGAAATGTTTCTCTTTTAAGCTTATATTCAAGCTTCTTGAGTTGGGATTGAAGTGTGGTTGATCTTCCCTTGTCTTCAAGCTTCTCATTCATTGTTTTTGGGTTCAAAGGTGAGATTTTTATCTCACATCTATGTCTATAACTACCTTTGATGTTAGGTATGAATTCCTAACACTTATTCATGTTCAATTGCTTTTGGTTTGAATTGATTTGGTGAACATTTCAATTTTTGGTGTTTTGGAGTCAAAACTTTGAAAATCCTTGCTTTGATTTGTGAACATGTTTTTGGTGGTGAATCGGAGAGCCTATATGGCCGGGTTGTCGATTGGCAAAAGCCCCTAAAGTCCATTGCTCGACTGGGTGCGTATGTGAGAGAGTTTGCTCTTCCATTTGATAGGATGAAAAACAATTTCAGCTCGTCACCAGACGTTTGCAGGGAAGCTCAGATGTTTGGAGTCTGTTTCAGCGAAATTCCTAAAACTTACTACAGACGTCTGAGTGTATACTTCAGACGTCTGGAGTATGTATTTCCAGAATTATAATGTGTTGTGCATGAGTATTTTATTTATGCTTTCCAATCTTTATCAATTCGTGGTTTCTGATTGGTCGTTATCGTTTATTATCTTCTCTGATGACTTCTTATTCGGGGTTTTTGTGGTTATCCATTTTGATGGATTCGGTATTGATTTATCTGGATTTGATTCACGTCTTCGTATGTGAATTTTGGTGATTGATTGTTTCTACAATCATTTTGTGATTTGTCACTTTTAAATACAAAGGTTTCTAAACTAGTAGTAAATATCCAAACACTTTTACAAAGATGATTTCAACTCTATTTTAATACAAAGTTCGTTTATAAAACCGTTTTCTAATCTATTAGTATATGCAAACCTTTACCTCATTCGCATGAGAAAATCTAATTAAACGGCTTAGCAAAACAAGTGGTATGAAATGCTTGCGTGTACTTTGTCGGTTAATTTATGGACTTGTTCGATTGAAAATCTTGTGACAATTTTCGAGTGGAAATCTACAGTTTGTTCGTAAATATTTAAGTTAAGCTAGTGGTTATGGGACATGAAGCTAAACTCTTATATTTACTGGCTTAGTGTAATTCACACTTTTTATGGATCAGTGATGATCATTTCGTGATTTAGACTAGCGATGTGCGATGTCTATTTGTCTGCGAGGGAGAATAAACCCTGTTTCTGTAGAACTTCGGTTCAATTTGGCGGGATAGAGACCCGTGGTCTTCGGACCGTTTGTGGAGCTTTGGCTCAATTTTTATGGTTAGTGACCATGGAATAGCATTCCATTTGTGATACACGTGTTGGTGAGTTTTCATGCTCCCGTTTGTGATAGGCCTCCCCCTCTTGTCATTTCTGGATTTCTATTTGATGATTTCTAGAATTTGTGTGTTTCACCTCTTTATGTGATTGGCAATTATATGTTTTCAATATTTTTGGTATGGTGAATAAAATAAAGAATATGACATTCTTTTTGGCACTTTGAGATTCTTGAGATATTGTATGATTTTGTTGTTGTTTTATATCATATTCGTTCTAGTATGGCATTATTGTTATCATACATTCTTATTATATCTCTGCTTATATCTCGTTCCTTATCAGATATTTATAGCTAGACTGATCCGTTTATTATTTTCTTATTAAGTAATACTCGGGTCAGACCGAGATGTTACATGTGCTCCTACTTGACTCCTTATCTGGGATCACCTTATGACTTTTGTCTAACTACATTACATTTGTAGTTTTTGTTGTAATACATTCGAGAGATAGACCCCATGATGTATACTTATTCTTTTGTCTAGCACATGTATCTATTCTTTTGTGATATTGTGGATCTTGTTTGACCACTACTCTGATGTACACTTTTATGTGTTATATTCATATCTGTTTCCGCCTTTGAGATATGAACATCTGTGACTGATTTATGTTATGTTTATTTATATATTTGTTTCCGAGATCCACTTCGCCACCGTGTGATAGCTTTGAGTTTGCATCAGTAAGTCGGATTTCCTCTTGAAACGAAATGCATGGTTTACAATTTGACATATCAGTACTCACACAAGGCAATTGCACGGATGGTCGCTCCTCAACAGCCTTATTCTTCGCGCTAGTTGACCGCATTACTCCGTAGTGTCCTTGGATAGCCTGAGCATAGAGGTGGGGCATCACAGCATGGTATCAGAGCCAAACTTCGGAACAATATAGAATAATCTTGCAAGGGTCATTGTCCTAAGTCTTTCTTAGGAATCGTGCCATAAGATTTAATTCGAGTCTTCATACCGTTCTATCCTATTTCTTTTTATGATGCCTTGTTTTATCAATCATGTTTGTTTGATATTCATTCTGAAATTAACCTTTTTCTCTTTTCTTTCTTTCTTAAAGAAAAGAAATGGTTAGACCTGGCCGTCCCAGCGCCGGTCAATCAAGTGCTACTCCCCAGGATGGAGTATTTATGTCTACTCAGCAACTTCTTGATCTTGTGAGAAATGCTCAAGCTGTTGGACCTATTCCTGAGCCCACACATCCTAAATCTGGGTTTGCACGCTTGTGCAGTGATTACACCAATTTGGGTGGAAAGCCATTCAAAGGTTCCTAGAGCGTTATAGAAGTCCAGGCTTGGCTTCGAACATGCGACCGCATCTTTTTTCGCATGAATCTTATTGATCTCCATCGAGTCCAAGTGGCTTCTATTATGCCCCAAGAAAGAGCATTAGACTGGTACGAGCTTCTTATCTTCGAAATCCTTGAAGCGGACCTTACTTGGGAGAAATTCCGGGAAAGGTTCGAGGTGAAATTCGTGCTGGAAGTTGAGAAAGTATCTTTAGCTCGACGCTTCATTGACCTTGTTCAAGGTGAATCTTCCGTGACCGACTACGTCGCTTCTTTCGAATCTTTGTCTAAATATGGGGTCGAGTATATTAATAACCCATTGAAGAAAAACCAGAGATTTGTTTATGGCTTGAACAAGAACCTCAAAAAGCCATTACTTCTGAAATTGGAAGTTTCTTTTGTTCAGCTTGTTGATATTGCTCTTCGTCTCGAAGAGGTTGATAAAGATAGTGATGCTGAGGTAAACAAAATATCAACAAGAAGACACCTTTTAAATTCAAACTTAATCCCAACAAGAACGGAAAGCAAGCAACACCGTTAGCAAATACTCCTAACACTAGTCGTGGAGAATGTTACAATTGTGGTTCTAAGGACCATTATGCAAACAAGTGCCCGAAGCCTCTTTTTTGCCACTGTTGCAAGAGTTCGGGCCATACTTTATCTTTGTGTCTCAAACTTCAAGGCAAGAAGGAGGGCAAGCTAAATGTTGTCCAAGCCCCTTCTAACACTTCTCGTGATCAAGGTATTTCTCATTCTATCCTTGATGGTATTATTATATTTCGTGATCTTTCTATTTGAGTTCTTTTTGATACGGGTGCATCTCACTCTTTTATATCAAAAGAACTTGTTGATGCTTTGTCTTTAAATGTTATTGGCTTGATGACTTCTTTGAGAATTGCGAATCTGGTCGGTGGATCTGCAACACTCAGTTTATTATGTAAAGTTGTCAAAATTATTTTATGTGATTACTCTTTCCATGCCGATTTGCATGTTATGCGTTACCTTGGTTTCGGAATTATTTTGGGAATGGATTGGCTTAACCGTTATGAAGCCCATATCCTATGTCCTGAATGGACTATATATCTTCGGCATCCTCAATCTGTTAAGCAGATTTTTCTTGTTCTGAAAGATCCAGATTCCAATTCGAAAGCATCCTTGTATTCTCTAAATCCTCATGATGACGATAACGATGATGAGAAAGATGTCATATCTCTCATTCACATTGTTCGTGAATTTCACGACATATTTGAGCCTGTTCTAGGATTACCACCTAAACGAGCAATTGAGTTCAGAATTAATCTAATCCCTGGAGCTCTACCTATTACTCGTCCTCCTTATCGTATGTCCAATAAAGAAAATGAAGAGATGCGCACACAATTATCCGAATTGGAAGCGAAGCAATTTATTCAATCTAGTTCCTCTCCATGGGGAGCTTCGGCTATTTTCGTGAAGAAATCAGATGGTACACTTAGGCTTTGCATTGACTACCGCAAGCTTAATGATCTCACCATCAAGAATAAATATCCCTTACCTCAGATTGATGATTTATTCGATCAACTTAGTGGTGCTAAGGTCTTTTCATAATTAGACTTAGCAACCGGTTTTCATCAGCTCCGTATTGCAGAGGATAACATTCCTTTGACATCGTTCAGTACTCGTTATGGATCTTATGAATGGCTTGTTATGCCATTTGGTTTGACGAATCCTCCAGCTTATTTCATCGACCTTATGAATCGAGTTTTTAAAGACTTCCTTGATCGATTTGTTCTCATCTTTATAGATGATATTCTTATTTATTCTAAAACCGAAGAGGAGCATGAAAATCATCTTCGGATTGTGTTGGAAACTCTTAGGAGCAACCAATTGAAAGCGAAATTTTCTAAATGCCACTTTTGGCAATCTCGTGTGAATTTTTGGGACATATCATTTCTGAATCTGGAATTTCCATGGATCCTTCAAAGATTGAAGCGATTCAAAATTGGAAGAGACCGGAGAGTGTGATGGAAATTCGTAGCTTCCTTGGATTGGCGGGCTATTACCGTCTGTTCATAAAAGACTTTTCTAAGATTTCCGTACCTCTTACTAATTTGACAAAGAAGGATGTTAAATACATTTGGTCAGACAAATGTGAAGCTTCATTTCAAAAATTAAAAGAACTCCTTTCCGATGCTCCCATTCTTGTGATTCCCGATGGGAACCAAGATTTTATTGTTTACATCGATGCTAGTCGTGTTGGTTTGGGAGCCGTTCTTATGCAAAGGGAACGTGTTATCGCTTATGCTTCTAGACAATTAAAGCCTGCCGAGACTAGATATGCCACTCATGATTTAGAGCTCGCGGCTATTGTTTTCGCCCTTAGAATTTGGCGTCATTATCTTTAGGGGGAGAAATTTGTTCTCTACACCGATCATAAATCATTGAAGTATTTATTTTCTCAAAAGGAACTTAATTTGCATCAACAACATTGGCTCGAGTTCCTTACATCATATGATCTTGATATTCTTTATACTCCCGGAAAAGGAAATCGTGTTGCCGATGCCCTTAGTCGTAAGCAACAAGCGGTTGTTTCCATGATGATATCCGAGTGGAATGATCTCGAGACTTTGTCCACTTGTGAGATTCAAGATTGTGAAACCGATTTATGCTCATCTCTTGTTTTATGTAGCCTTGAGGCTCATCCTTCTCTTTTAGACTACATTCTTGAAGCTCAAAAGCATGATCCCGAATTGGTTCTTCTTAGCCAAAGTTGTAGGGATAAAATTGATATTGAAGGTTTGAAAGACTTTGATATTGATGCTCGTGGCGGTATTCGAAAATTTGGTAGACTTATTGTACCAAATATTATTGATCTTCGTAAAGATATTTTAGAAGATTCTCATCGTTCTAAATTTTCCATTTATCCCGGTAGTAGTAAAATTTACGCGGATATGAAGCGACTTTATTATTGGGAGGGAATGAAATCCGATATTGCTAACTTTATTAAGCGTTGCATGACTTGCCAACTCGTAAAGGCCGAGCATCAAAGGCCCGGTGGGTTATTGCAACCTTTGGAAATTCCAATATGGAAGTGGGATCAAATTTCCATGGATTTTATTGACGGTCTTCCCCGTTCTCGTTCGGGCCATGATAGCCTATGGGTGATAGTAGATAGACTTACGAAATCTGCCCATTTTATTCCCATTCGGTCCAATCGGACCGTACCTATTTTGGCTAAACGTTTTGTCAAAGAAATTGTTAAATTGCATGGAGTCCCTACTTCTATTGTTAGTGATCGTGATCCATTGTTTACTAGTGGATTTTGGAAAGGCCTTCAAAAAGCTTTGGGAACAAAGCTTAATTTTAGCACCGCTTATCATCCTCAGTCCGATGGAAAAACCGAGCGTGTGAATCAAACTCTTGAAGATCTTCTTCGTGCATGTGTTCTTGATTTTGGTGGAAGTTGGGAAGATCATATTTCTCTTGTTGAATTTTCCTATAATAATAGCTTCCAATCTAGTATTGGTATGGCACCTTTCGAGGCACTTTACGGAAGGCCGTGCCGATCTCCTTAGTGTTGGCTTGAAGCCGGTGAGAAGCTGGTTTTAGGTCCAGATTTTATTCGTGATGCCACATAAAAGATTGACCTTATTCGACATAGGATGAAAGAAGCTCAGAGTAGACAAAAATCCTATGCCGATAATCGAAGAAGGAAATTAGAAATTTCCATGGGAGATTTTGTTTTTATTCTTGTTTCACCTATGAAGGGTGTTGTGCGTTTTAGTCGATCGGGAAAATTAGCACCTCGATATATTGGCCCATTTCCCATCATCGAACGCATTGGTTCCATGGCTTATCACCTTTCATTACCGGCTCAGTTTTCTGCTATTCATGACGTATTCCACGTTTCTCAACTACGGAAATGCCTTCGGGATTCCGATTCTATTCTTGAGTCCGGTGTTATTGAAGAAATTGAAGTTTTGCCTAATTTGACTTATGAGAAACAACCTATCCGTATCATTGCTTCGGAGGTTAAACGCCTTCGAAATAAAGAAGGTCCTCTAGTGAAAGTTCAATGGTCCTCAAATCCTAAGGATTGCTCTTGGGAATCTAGAGAATTCATTGAGCAAACACATCCGGACTTACTCTCTTGAGCTCTTTGAGGTGAACTTCTTATTTCAAATTTCTTCTTTTGTGTTGATATGCTTTTATGGTTGTTACTTTTTGTTCAAATATTTCTTATGATTGCGAGGACGCAATTTCTTTAAGGAGGGGAGTCTGTAACAACCCGCATATTTGACGAATTTAATATTTAAATATTTCATTCAAATATAGAATCGTTAATCGGATTAAGGTCCGAAAAGCTACTTTTTGCAAACAGTCGAATTAGGACTCGAGACCACCCCCATTGAGTTCAAAATGGCGTTTGCGACCATTTTGAGTATAAACATTGATATGTTTGGAGTTAGTGAAATTTTGATACTTTTTCACTTAGGGCTTTGGTTTAGATTCAGCCCATTAGACCCAAGCTTCACCCTCTCTTCTCTTCATTCATTTCATTTTCCTAATACAACTCAAGCTTTAGATTAAAATGGGGGAAGAGAAAAAGAATTAGAATTCCTAAGCCCTAATTCCAATTTTTGCAAATCAAGTTCTAGCTCCAAATTCAAGAAGAAGCTTTGGTAAGCCTTCTCTTCTTCTTCCCCAACTCGTTCTCCTTTCAATTTCAGAAATTCCTAAACCTAACTTAGGAAATGTTTCTCTTTTAAGCTTAAATTCAAGCTTCTTGAGTTGGGATTGAAGTGTGGTTGATCTTCCCTTGTCTTCATGCTTCTCATTCATTGTTTTTGGGTTCAAAGGTGAGATTTTTATCTCACATCTATGTCTATAACTATCTTTGATGTTAGGTATGAATTCCTAACACTTATTCATGTTCAATTGCTTTTGGTTTGAATTGATTTGGTGAACATTTCAATTTTTGGTGTTTTGGAGTCAAAACTTTGAAAATCCTTGCTTTGGTTTGTGAACATGTTTTTGGTGGTGAATCGGAGAGCCTATATGGCCGGGTTGTCGATTGGAAAAAGCCCCTAAAGTCCATTGCTCGACCGAGTGCGCATGTGAGAGAGTTTGCTCTTCCATTTGATAGGTTGAAAAACAATTTCAGCTCGTCACCAGACGTCTGCAGGGAAGCTCAGACGTCTGGAGTCTGTTTCAGCGAATTTCCTAAAACTTACTACAGACATCTGAGTGTATATTTCAGACGTCTGGAGTATGTATTTCCAGAATTATAATGTGTTGTGCGTGAGTATTTTGTTTATGCTTTCCAATCTTTATCAATTCGTGGTTTTCGATTGATTGTTATCGTTTATTATCTTCTCTGATGACTTCTTATTCGGGGTTTTTGTGGTTATCCATTTTGATGGATTCGGTATCGATTTATCTAGATTTGATTCACGTCTTCGTATGTGAATTTTGGTGATTGATTATTTCTACAATCATTTTGTGATTTGTCACTTTTAAATACAAAGGTTTCTATACTAGTAATAAATATCCAAACACTTTTACAAAGATGATTTCAACTCTATTTTAATACGAAGTTCGTTTATAAAACCGTTTTCTAATCTATTAGTATATACAAACCTTTACCTCATTCGCATGAGAAAATCTAATTAAAAGGCTTAGCAAAACAAGTGGTATGAAACGCTTGCGTTTACTTCGTCGGTTAATTTATGGACTTGTTCGATTGGAAATCTTGTGACAATTTTCGAGTGGAAATCTACAATTTGTTCGTAAATATTTAAGTTAAGCTAGTGGTTATGGGACATGAAGCTAAACTCTTATATTTACTAGCTTAGTGTAATTCACACTTTTTATGGATCAGTGATGATCATTTCGTGATTTAGACTACCGATGTGCGATGTCTATTTGTCTGCGAGGGAGACTAAACCCCGTTTCTGTGGAACTTCGGTTCAATTTGGCAGGATAGCGACCCGTGGTCTTCGGACCGTTTGTGGAGCTTCGGCTCAATTTTTATGGTTAGTTACCATGGAATAGCGTTCCATTTGTGATACACGTGTTGGTGAGTTTTCATGCTCCCGTTTGTGATAGGCCTCCCCCTTTTATGATTTCTGGATTTCTATTTAATGATTTCTAGAATTTGTGTGTTTCACCTCTTTATGTGATTGGCAATTATATGTTTGTCAATATTTGTGGTATGGTGAATAAAATAAAGAATATGACATTCTTTTTGGCACTTTGAGATTCTTGAGATATTGTATGATTTTGTTGTTGTTTTATATCATATTCGTTCTAGTATGACATTATTGTTATCATACATTCTTATTATATCTCTGCTTATATCTCGTTCCTTATTACATATTTATAGCTAGACTGATCCGTTTATTATTTTCTTATTAAATAATACTCGGGTCAGACCGAGATGTTACAGGTGCTCCTGCTTGACTCCTTATTTGGGATCACCTTCTAACTTTTGTCTAACTACATTACATTTGTAGTTTTTGTTGTAATACATTCGAGAGATAGACTCCATGATGTATACTTATTCTTTTGTCTAGCACTTGTATCTATTCTTTTGTGATATTGTGGATCTTGTTTGACCACTACTCTGATGTACACTTTTATGTGTTATATTCATATCTGTTTCCGCCTTTGAGATATGAACATCTGTGACTGATTTATGTTATGTTTATTTCTATATTTGTTTCCGAGGTCCACTTAGCCACCGCGTGGTAGCTTTGAGTTTGCATCGGTAAGTCGGATTTCCTCTTGAAACGAAATGCATGGTTTACTATCTGACATATCGGCACTCGCACAAGGCAATTGCACGGATGGTCGCTCCTCAACAGCCTTATTATTCGTGCTAGTTGACGGCATTACTCCGTAGAGTCCTTGGCTAGCGTGAGCATAGAGGTGGGGCATCACATGTTGTTTCATATTGGGATGTTTTTGCTCATACTCATGCCCTGAAATAGACCGACGATTTGAGCTTAGTCGTATACTCATGGGAGCATGATGATAAAGCGATTGTTGCCTATGTAAGTATAGTATAATTAAGTTAAAAGTCATCAGTTAATTAATTAAGTACACATTTATAGATATATTAATTAGTGTTATTTAAACCAGTGACCATTTCAACTTTTTGTCAATTAGTATAACGATTAGTCTACTAAATTGTATTCTGTATTTTGCATTACAGCAAAAGTTTCAGGAAGCACGGGCACAGTTGCTGGCTGAGATAGGACGGGATGAGTCGACAGCTGATGAGGAGGACGCTATTTTTGAGTTTGTCATGGATCCACCATCCCGCAGCAGGTGCTATGGATTTGGGAACCAAGCGGTAATTTTCAGAAAATAAAATAAATCAAATTCAAATATTGCATATTTTTCAATTAAAGTTATGTAAATTACGTTTATGAAGCTGGAGGCAGTATAACAATTTAATTATTTTCACAGTCTAGGACATCGCAAAAGGCGTATAAGATGGCTCAAGACAAAGAAGAAATTGCAGCGCTACGAGCCGAGATCGCCGAGCTGCGGGAGCATGATCGCCGTCGGGCTGTGCAGATGGAGCATCTGAACCAGCGCTTGGCGGAGTATATGGAGCAGCAAGGGAGGTTTCCTTCGTCGGGTGGTTCTATAGGGGATAATGATCAGTGATGCTAGGTATGTTCTATTATGTTTTTTTGTCTGTATATATACACTTTGATTGGATTATCAGGCCCAATAAGCGCACAAACTCAAAACAACACTATTCAACCACACATTTATACAAGGACAAAATTTTAAAATAAACTTGCCAAGAAAACCTACTGTAAAATTAGATTTGGGTTAAAACTAATTGTAGTTTTTGTAGTAAGGACACATGTTTTAAAGGTTAATTTGAAGGATTGTAGAATGCTAAATTAAAGTTGCATTGGGTAAAACAGGACGCTAAATTAAAATAGAATTAGATGAACGTAATAGAAAATGAAATCAAACACTATAATTACCGTGAAAATGAATGCTATTTTTCTACATCAACTGTCAGTTAATCCAATGCTAGTTTAATTTAATATTACGTTTATCTGATGCTAGTTTAATTTAGCATTCGGTTTTATCTGATTATAGTTTAATTTAGCATTCTATCAACCTTCAAACAAAATTTTAAAAACTTCATCCTTCAGGATTGACTAATTTAAATGACAAGCTACGGTTTATTCATACAACCAAGTGACTAATTTAAATTATGGAAATCGGATGCAATTCCTCGATATCTAGAGCTGGTAAAATATTCTGTCCCCAATTGGAAATTGGACTTAAACTCCGTCTGGATTCAATTCCTCTGTCCTCAATCTCATGTGCCTACTGTCCCCATACAATATGAATTCGTTCATTAATTAATTAAATTAATTAGGTTGGTTGATAAAATAAATGGTTGTGATTGAGTGGGACGAGCACATGATACTTGGAGACAATGGGTACATGTGCCCCCGTCCTACAATTTGAAAAATTCATTATTCATTAATTAGTTAAATTAATTATGTATGCTAATAGAATAAAGAGTTGTAGTTACGTGGAACAATGGGTACATGGAACTTAGGAACAAAGGATTATCTGCTCATTTGTCCACTTGATTTCAACCATCGATCAACAAATTATCCATCTTGCATATGGTGCAAAGGGCTCCACATGATAATAAAATTATGATAACGACGGTATGATAACAAGGGTATGAAAATAAAATAGTATGTGTTTTTGTTTCTTTACAAATAATCTGTATATGTTAAGTTTCCATTCATTTCTATTCGCACGTGTCATTTTCATCTTGTGCATTTCATGAAGATCAAATACCACTCCGTCCCCTTATTCTTTGTCCTCCTTTTTTGCAATATAAAATTTTAGCCATTCATCACAACAAATTTGACAAATTGGTGGAATCAACCATATTTCATGAATGACCGATGATACCAAATGAATGGTTGAGATTATTGTGGCACCTGGGACAGGCTATAGGAAACATAGAAATTGAACTCCATTTTACGATGAATAATGTATCGATTGTTGTTTAGTATCTGAGAAAAATGACAAGCTACAATTTATTCATACATCCCAGTGGCCATGGTTTTAATTTTGGAAATTGGATGCAAATCCCAATTGTTTAGAGTTAATGTTCATAAAAAATCAATAAAACTAAAAGCTAAAACCTGCTGTAAAATTAGATTTGGGTTAAAACTAATTGTCGTTTTTGTCGTAAGGACACCTATTTTAAAAGTTGATTTGAAGGACGGTAGAATGCTAAATTGAAGTAGCATTAGATAAAATAGAAGGTTAAATCAAAGTAGAATCAGATGATACAAAATGAAATCAATTACTATAAATATTGTGAAAATGAATGCTATTTTTCTTCATCTAGGGTCAACTAATCTAATGCTAGCTTAATTTGGCATAATGTTCATCTGATGCTATTTTAATTTAACATTATGTTTTATCCGTTTCTAGTTTAATTTAGTTTTCTATTGCCCTTCAAACTAAATTTTAAAACTTGGGCCTTTCAGCCCAAAAAAATAAAAATGTTTTCCTTGACCTTATTTTCTGGTTGTGAAATTTAGCATGATTTTTGCTCAATTTGAAACAACGCAAGTTTTGACCTGGTTTATAACTTGCATAATTCCAAATTGCACAAGATATATATTATTTCTTAAAAATTAACTTTATACATGCGCAATTTTGAATTGTGCTCTTACAAAATCAAAGTTAAAATAAATCTATGGCTATTTTCCATGGATTAGTTTCATTCATCTTTATACTTCGATAAGTTTTTTTTTACTTTTACTCCAAATTCTTTCATATTTCTTTAACATAATCAAAGGTTTTTTTTGTAACAAAAGTAGTTTTGGTTGAAGATTTACTAATGTTAGTGTCTGATTGCTGGAAATGGCAGAGTCGCGTACTTTGTCACTTTCTTTAAAACAATTCGTGACTTAGCCCCAAGATGCAACGCTAGTTATTAACCGCTTCGTCCCAAAGATAAAACAGCCTCTAAAATTTAATCGATTTGTTGTTTTCTCGATAACAAATTGTTCTGAATTTAACACTTTCTAATTTAATTACTTGAAAGAATTCTGTAAAGAGAGAAGTGGCAGAGGGAGAAGAAGAAGAAAGAAAATTATCCGTTACCTTATATTTTTTCTTCGGCCTATCTATCATTTAAATAAACGGAATGAAAATTATACGTGTTACTGAAATGAGGGATCATTATATGATCTAAAAGTATTGTCATTTATTACTAATTTTACTACTATTAATTTTTGCAACGGCTCAATAGTAATAGCTCATAAATGTATTACCGTTATACAACGTCATTCATTACGAATTTTATTACCATTAATTTTTTGAAAATAATTCACTTATGATTCCAATAATCCCCTACCTGAACAATTAAAAAAAAACATTTCCAAGCTATTTTTGAAAATATATGATTGTGCATAAACAAAGGTATCTTTTGATTTGAACCTTTGCATAGCGAGTAAGATCCAAAATATACTAGAGTGGCACATAGTCTTGAACACTATCTTTGGCATCAAACCAAACAAACTTTCTAAAGTGCTTTCAACTAACCCGTATGTTAATGACCATGCACGTCTATTCCGGTTTAGTGAACACTCTAGAAAACTCTTGTCCCTAAATTTTTCATAGGAAACGGCCTTATTCCCGCATTCATAGAGGTGGGTCTATTAGGCGTACTCCTATAGCTAGGTACCCCACTCTACATGGGGTGTAAATCTCATTAAGATTTTCTATTACCTCAACCTCTAATCACTACAGGAATACATGGTTCTAAACATTTTATAATATAGCATGTTCACTACTAATCACTTCATAACTTGTTGTTTACCCATTGAACCTAATTCTTGGAATTTCCAATCATATAAGTTGGGTTACCATTATAAGTGTCTAAGGGTAATATCCCACTCTTTTGGATGTTTTATGGACTTTCTATCCGGGCAATCCTTTTTCCAAATGATCGGCCAAATTTTCATCAGTGCAAATATGATCTACTTTTACAGCACCTGAAGAGAGTAGCTCTTTTACAATGTTGTTCTTATGACTTACATGTCGTCTCTACCTTTATAATAATGGTTCTAAACTTTTGCAATAGCCACGATAGTATCACAACAGATCAATGCAGCTCGTATTGGTTTTTTCCCATAAAGGAATCTCGGCTAACAGATTTATTATGTAATCCACTTCTTCACTAGCTATTGCTAGTGCTATTATCATAGACTTCATAGTGAATTGAGCGGAAATAGTTTGTTTTGTTGGATTTCCATGAAACAACCCCACCAGCTATGCTAAAAATATAGCCGTTGGTTGCTTTATAATCATCGGATAAAGTATTCAAGTATACAGTGGTGTATCTTTCAAGTATAGCTGGAAACTTTCCATAATGTAATCCAAAGTTCTTGGTTTATTTTAGGTATCTCATGACCCTTTCAATAGAAAGCCAATGCTTAGTACTAGGTCTATTAGTAAACCTGCATAATAATCGCACAATATATGCTATGTCGAGTCTAGTATAATTAATGACATACCGAAGGCTGCCAACGATGCTCGCTTAGTCAGACTGTCTTACACCTTCACTAGTGTTCTTAAATAGTTTTATACTTGGATCATACATCGTACAAGTAGGTTTACAGTCAAAGTAATTGTATTTCTTTAATATCTTCTCAATATAATGAGATTGATCGAAACGATTCCTTTATTAGACCTAGTGATCTTAATACCAAGGATTACACTTGCTTCTCCTAGGACTTTCATATCAAAGTTGGCACTTAAAAGAGATATATTTATGTTAGAAAACATATTAAAAATGAATAATTTTAAATTTTGGGGTTTTTTCCTAAGTGTTTTACTATGGTTTTTAAATTATTTAAGTTAGACGATTTAAATGTTTTAATTGTTTTGTTAAGAAGAAGAGCTTATTTGCTAAAACAATTTCAATTGTTAATGGTTGAATTGGCAGCCTTTTTAGAAAAGAATTTTGATAAAGAATTGGCAACCAATTATATTTTGACAAATTGGGAAAATTAGCTAAAATGGAATTACTTTGAAAGGCAAAAAGAATTAGTTTTAATTCGAATTATAACTTCACCACTTCCATTTGCTTGCTTCCGTCGCCATACCCAGTAGGCCTTTAGCACCCATTCGAAACCAATGCACATGTTATCAAGCAATTGATACGTAGTGTATTTGAGAAAGGCGGAAGGGACTATGTCGAATGCATGCTTTTGAAGGGGTTGAAGCCATTGTTACAAGTTTTCGAATCCATTACTTGCCTTTGTTTTTAAAAGATGCATCTGAAGGGTTTGAAGCCACTTTTGTTAGCCTTCGAATCAATCAACTTGCCTTTTTTTAGAAAAAGCTTTCGAAATAGTTGCCACTTTTGAACCTATTCGATACCTAGCTGCTGCATTCATACCTTTCGAATCAGTTAGAGGCCGCTTTTCTTTATAGTATTCGAATGGGAAGCTTTCGTCCTTTTAAATTTTAAAGTCGCTTCCTCAATGCTTTTGAAAGGATTGTTTTAGCCACTTTTAATTAGAGTTTTGGAGGTAATGGTTTTGAAAGTTTGGTTTCGAAGCCATCCTCTTCCCCAATTATTTTATTTGAGATCAATGCTTTCGAAAGGGTTACTTTCGCTTCTGTTCTCTTTACCCCATAGTTATAATAAATGTTAAACCCAATGATTTCAACAGGAATACTTTTAAATGGTTTTGAAGCTATGTTTGCACAAACTCTTACTTGAACCCAATGCTTTCGAAGGGTATGCTTTAAGTATTTCGAAAGGTATATTTTTCATTATTTCGAAAGGTATATTTTCAGTGTTTCAAAAGGAATGGTTCCAAGTATTCGAAAGATATGTTGGATGGTTTCGAAAGAGAACATCTAAGGTTTTAAGTAATGATACAAAGTATATAGTCGAAAGCCTTAGTTTTCAAATTTGAGAACCCAATCTCGTTTTTAAAGTAAATACATGACAATGTGAAAGAGTTTTGAAATGGCATTTAACTATGGAATTTTTGAAGAAGCTTTCCTTGATAAAGATAGCGGGTTAAGCGTGTTAATCGTATTTCATTAGAAAAATGATTACAAGGAATTTAACCATGGATGTTTATATTGTTATGTTATTTGATCAGTTATCATTAATGCTTATGTAACTATATTCAATTCATTTACAACCCATAACTGCATCTTGGGTTAAGGGGTAGAATAACAGGCTAGGTTGGCTCAGTAGTGAATATGTATGTTAACGCTGAAAATTAAACGCTAACACCCCGGTGTAAATGAGAGTAAAAATGAAAGCACCACCCGTTGGTACGGGAACAGAAGATAAGCAAAAGATTACAGAAAAACAGTAAAAGACATCAGTTTTATAGTGGTTTGGCTAGAGGGCTAGCCTACGTCCACTTTAAGTTTCTTTATTGCTGATCTGATTACAAATTGATACAATGCACTTCAAATACAATTCACTTTGATTACAAAACACTTCAGACTAGTAGCTCAAACTTCGATGTAACGAGGCTCTTTGAATCCATGTCGGATGTGAAAGATCTCTCTCGAAGCTTGTTGTAGCGTCTTTGGTGTTTGGAGTTCTTCAAGTGTCGGTTTAGTTAAGAAAGTGGCAAAGTATCGGCGCTTCAGAGAATGATCGAAAAAGTCCCCTTTTCAGTTGGAGCTAAGGTTGTATTTATACGGAAATCCTGAGCTGAGTCATATGTCGTGACCGACCTAGGATAGGTCGTAGGTCATGGCCGACTTACCAGACATGGTTTATGGCTTAACAGGGGCGCGTTTGTTCATTTGGATATACTGGCAAGTCCTAGGTCGCAAACGACCTAGGAGGAAGCGACATAAGTGAAGCGGCATAGGGATTTGTCTTCGACTGATTAGGTCACGAGCGACCTATCATAGGTCGTTAAGTTGTAGACTCTCTTAGGTCGCTTAGTAGTATTCAATCTTTTAAGTCGCTGGAGCTTTTAGGTCGTTGAAGACAGAAGTCACTAGGTCGCTTGTAGGCTAACCCGTTAGGTCGCTCGAATTGTTAGGTCGGTCTGTCTTCATTTATTTACTAGGTCGCTAACTCCCTTAAGACTTTAGATCGCTTGAGCCTCTAGGCAGTTAGGTCGCGGAGTACTTAAGCTGTTAGGTCGCTATCTTCCTGAGCCGTTAGGTCGTATGTCCTTTCAGTAGTTAGGTCGTTAGGCATCTTAAGTCGCTTTGCATCCTTAGGTTGTTAGGTCGCTAACGAAGAGGAGTTAACATTTGCCCCTCAAAGTACACGCTTAGGTCGTAAGTCGTGTGCTTCGATCTGCTTAACTCGTGCTCTGATGAGTTGTTAGGTTGCAAGCGACCTATCGAGGAAACTAGGTCGTATGTGCCGATTCGCATTTCACTGCCCCGGGGTATAAATAGCTTAGGTCGTTCCTCCTTCACCTCATCTGTTCTAACATTCCACCCTGCCATTAACAAGTTCCCAAGCTCTCGAAGGCGAATTCAATTACTCGATCATTAGTCATCCCTATCATTACACTACGTAAGTAATCTCGATCACTGCTTAGTCACGGTCATCATCGAAACGCAAATCCTCCCCCATTTTTCGGTCCTAATTCGAATTCATGCGTTGCGTTTTACTAAGAGCCGCACCATGGTCAATTTTCGCTCGTCCATGGTTGTGCTACCGTTGTATTCCTTGAGATCAGGACAACGCATCATGTTTATGATGGATTTGGGGCGATTTGGTTTGGTTTTGAACGATTTGGTGATGTTGAGAGATAACGGGTTAGGTTAGGGCGCTTCTGGTGATGTGGTGAAGTATGATTCGAGAATATGGCTTAGGATTTCTGATGGGGGATAGCTCGAGGTTATTGGGTGTTTCGGCAAGCGACCTAGCAGATTGGACGACCTAAAACATACACGACCTAATTAACTTGGCTGACCTAACAACCTGTCCGGTTCAAGAACTCTTACGACCTAACTGATCGAACGACCCAACTTTTCTGCGACCTAACTGATCGAACGACCCAACTTTTCTGCGACCTAACTTTCCTGTGACCTAACTCTCCTGCGACCTAACTAGCTTGCGGCATAGGCCTTAGGTCGCGGCCGAGCTAGGACTTGGAGAAATTTGTGCTATTTTGACTTGAGGCCTTTTCCTTCATATGCATTACGACTTAAAGAGTCGACGATTTAACTTAACTCGCAGCACATCCTTTAGGTCATGGACGAGCCTAAACTTTGAATTGCTTGAACTTTGAACTGTCTGGACTTCAAACTGTTTGAACTTTGCTGCACTTTTTCACAGATCACATTAACTTGTAAGCTAACAACCTGCTGAATACAACATTTACAGAAAACCAGGACGAATATACTGCCATTGATTGCCCACATCAAATGACAGATTAGTTGATAAAGAATAATTAATTTAAATCGGTTGTGTGAACGAAGTGCTGTAAACCAACAAATCCAAGCGAAGTATTAAAGAAAAACTAAAATAGCCAACTGAAGCTGATTTGTTTGCACTAACACTGCACTTTAGTTTTAAATTAACAAGCCCTGAAATCTTGTAATCGACCAACTTTCAACTAGTTTAATTACAGTTATATTTGCTTGCTATTTTTATTAGTTCTGCACAACACTTCACACTTCTTAGGAAACGTGCACCTTCACATTTGAATATCCAGTTGCTTGTGTAGAATGACTTCTCAACAAGAAGAGGTAATAGTTCGAGCTGAAGAAGTCCTTCCCATAGATAATTTCTTGGATAGTCCTCCAGAAAGAACTCCAACTACTCTAAATCAGCGGGCGTTCCACCATGTATTCAATTTGGTATTGCTGCAACGGACGCTCTGCTTCCCAGAATAAACGATACTCCTGACAGGCCACCTCTTGGTTTTGTTGCAGTTAATCATCAAATGTGTTTGAGCGGAGCTATTCCACCTTTTAATGATTTTCTCCGACAGCTTTTTCTTCGACTAACTATCTCTCCCTTTCAGCTGCACCCTAATGGCTATGCCATCTTAATGGGATTGTGTGTACTGTTCAGGAGGACACTCAACCGTCTTCCGAGCTTCGAAGAGATTTGTTACTTATGTACTTTTGCGAAAAACAAAGATCATCCCTCTATTACACTAGTGAGGAGTGCTCGGAACCGTAGATTGATCATTGATCTTCCCGAAAGTGCCCACGGACTCTTGAACCAATTCTTCTTCGTTCGCTGTCCTCCGGGGTTCTACGCCATTTGGATAGTAGGAAGTAAGAATGCTTATCTTCATTCTTTTCATTTCCTGAACCTCTTGAAACTCGAATTGTCAAATGCTTAACTTCGATCTTTACTTTTTGTAGCACTTCCTCCTCCGCTTAGGGATCCCAGCCATAAGCCGACCCTTGAAACTTTGAGTGCTGTGGCTGCTGAAGAGAGAAGCGCTAAATTTTTGCTGAAAGATGAGTTTCTGCATCAGTTCGGACTTCTACACTCCTCCCGATCTACCCAGATTCACGAAGTTTCTAGTCCTGAAACTGAAACATTAATTGCCCCAGATTCTCAACCAAGGACATCAAATGCCCCAGTTTCTACAGAAGAAATTGCATCAGAAGAACCTATTGTAGAGGCTGTATTGGTGAAATTTTCCACCTCTGCCGATGTCGTGGGGTCATCTGGTAAACCTACACTTTCTCCGGTTATCGAAGAGGAGGAATCTCCCCAATGCTTTGAGAAGGCAGCCGATGAAGAAGCTAAAAAAGAAAGTTCCGCTCGACACGATGGTGAAGACATTTTTGGTGAGCTAAGTGACCTAATGGTGACTTCGCACGAGCTTTTTAAAGATGATATCATCAATGCTAAAGTTGCCTCTCCAGTGATCGAAGCGACATCTGTTTTACAACCGCTTTCGTTGACCCAAGAGTTGACCCCTACCGCAAAATCTGATATTACTCCTAAACCGAAGAGTGGTTTGTAGTTTGACGCGCATAGTTTGCACATCGCACACACTTAGGATTTTTGACACTTATACACACTTAGCTTCATTACTTTGAAGATTTTGAAATTTCGTATCTTTTTCATTTTCAGATTCTCCAATGGGGCAAAGCGGTTCGTATTATGATGACTTTCGGCATTATGGGGGGGCGTGATACTTATGACCACAGACGCTATCTCCCTGTCCGTAGGGAAACCGATGAAGAAAGAGCCGCTAGGAAGGCTCAAGAAAGAAGAGCTCATGAGCAACAATTCAGGAGAAGGGATGAACGATACGACTCTTCTCACAGAAGCGATGATTCTCATAAAAGGAAATCCCATGATGATAAGGGGAAGAGTCACATTGTTGATGATCCGAGCAAACGGGTCAAACTTAGCGATCAATCAGCGTCTGCAATTTCTGAAAAGACCGCTGCTCATAACCCTCTTGACATCCCCTCCGGTTTTCCTGCTCTTAAGAAATCTGACATTCAGACAATTATCAACAGGCCTCAGTATCAAGTCGGGGATGGTCCTCCTACACTCCAAAGCCGATTTCCAAATTGGTGTTTAAAGGGAGTGCGTTTCGACTTAGACTTAGTGCCGATCGATAAACAAGCTATGTTAAGAAACCTTGATGCTGTCAAACTCGATATCGAGAGGATGTCTGGCTGGCAGAAACTTGTTGACGAGCTTCAAAGAGTTAATCATATGAATCTCGAAGCCATGTTAACTATGGAGAATGACAAGTCAGAGTGGGATAAAATTTGTAAGCAACATGATGTAGAAATGACGAGCATCGTTGACGACAATGCAAGACTTGAGTCTGAAGTTAAGAAGCTCAAAGAGGATTTTGCCACTTCTTCTACTTCGCATTCCCAAAAAGAAGAGGTCCTTCAAAAACAAGTGCGAGATGCACATGCTGCTCAAAGAGATGTTGAGATGAAACTTGAGGCAGAGCGGCATGTAATTGAAAAATATCGCAAGGATACCATTCAACTGCGGGAAAGAGTCAGTTCTCAAGATTTGGAAATTGAAATGTTAAAAGCTCGACTTCTTAAAGTTGAAAAAGAGCGTGATGAGGCAGTTATCAGCCAAGTCGCAGCAGAAGAATCTCATGAGGCTACTAAAGCCAACATCAGCTCTACTTTATTCGACATTTACTTGCACAGCGTCCTGGGGTGTGGTAGTCTCTCCTTTCTAGGCCCTAAATATGAAATTACTTTGGCCGAAGTGTGGGAAGCCGCAATTGATATGCTCGGAGGTGCTGGCTGTGTTGAAGCAGACCTTGAGGTGCATTATTTTGACGATGAAACTCATGCCGCTCTTGCCAGAGGAAAGGAGCAACTTGCTAAAGTGCGAGCTGAATCGACGGGAGAGGAGCATCCAGGGGAGGAAGCACCTTTAACTGCCCCTGTCCATACTTCAATTTCGGCTGACGTTGACATTATAGGTTCCAGTTCCCATTCTCCGCCTCCTGCTAAAATCATAACCGAGATTGCAACTGAACAAGGCGGAGATGAAGGCGAAGAAAGCGCCGAAGCACAAGCCTACGAAATCGACATTACAAAGCCAACTTCACTAGGTAACTTCGAAGTTGAACTGGGTCAAGTGGATTACTTGTTCGCTTCAAGTGACTTTGATGAATTTCTTGCCTATTACTTAAGTCCTGATGAGCCAATATCTTCTCTTTTTTCGGAGAATATTGATTTTAACTTCTTTTCTTCTGTAGCGGAAACACTGAAGACTGCGGAAACTTCTCCCCTTCCAGCTGTTCCTCCTCCATCCCTTCAGATCACTCCTGCTTCTCAGCCGGGATCATAGGAAGAACAAATAGGAGCCCTTCAGGGCTTGGACGATCCACCCGCTTCGCAAGAGCAGAAGACTGGGGAACTTGAAGAAGGCGAAAAGACCCCGGAGCAAACTTATGATGACGACACAAAGCTTTCCGAGTTTTTTACTCCGGGTAGTGAGTCTTCTTCGAAAAAGAAGGGGAAGCGCGCAATTGCGAAGAAGAGAAGGAAAAGCGCTTCTGCTACTGGAGAGGAAGCGGAAGTTGACCCAGCCATACCTCCTTCTCCTTCTTCCCCGACCCGCCAACGCCGGCTTCAAAAATTAATCATAAAGCAGGGCAAGAGTTCCAAAGGTAGCGGAAAGAAGGAGTGATGAACTGACTTCATGCTTATCGTTTTGCTTTTTTGCTTTTTGTATGTACTGACCGGAGATTGTGCGGGTACCGGTCCTCACTTGAAACCTGCATATGTACAAAAACTTTATAGTATGGAATAAAATGGTTCTTTCTACTCTTACAATTCCTTGTCAGTATGTGTGTGAATGCATTTATTCCTTGTTTTTGCACAAGTTTCTTTGTTTACTTTGCGTAATATTGCAATGAGCTTGTGGTATGTTGCTTGAGTATCGTTTTTATTAATGTAGCTATATTATATCACATTGCCCCCATACCACGGCTCATTGTAATATTCTTCATTTCGAAGAGACTCGTATTCTTATTTTAGAGAATAATTATTCCATTTTTGTGGAAGTATTATTCTACTTTAATAGAACGCGCCTCGTTTTGGAGAAGTTTTTACACTTTAACTTTCGGAGATGGTCACTTTTTATTTCTGAGAAGTGGACTCTCCTACACAGCAAAGCGGACCTTTGAAGAGGGTTTTATTTTATATTTTTTTATTATTTTTTTATTATGCCTCGTTGGAGGTCTTTTTTGTTCTGTTTGCTTGAAATTACTTCCTCATAGTCGAATAGAACCATGGGGCGAACGCAAGTTACTTGATTGGATGTTCGTTTGCACGAGCGATCGCAGCCAATTAACAAGGGCCCTGTGCCTTCATGTCATGAAGGTGCTCTTCCGGTGGTTCCGTCAACTTTGTTGTTTGAGAAGAGCATTTCATTCTGGGACGTGCCTCCGAAGAGGTCTTGTGCCTCCGGAGAGGTCTTGCGTGCCTTGGGGAAGGTCTTCTGCCTCCGAAGAGGGCAGTGTGTGCCTTTGGTGAAGGCTTGTGCCTCTAAAGAGGGCTTGCGGTGCCTCGGGAGAGGTCTTATGCCTCCGAAGAGGTCTTGTGCCTCCGAAGAGGTCTTGTGCCTCCGGAGAGGTCTTTATTTGATTGCTTGGAAGTTACTTTCTCGCAGTTAAATGGATCCACGGGGCGGACGCAAGTTACTTAATTGGATGTTCGTTCGCACAAACGATCACAACTAGTTAACAAAGGCCATGCGCCTTCGGTGGTTCCACCAACCTCTTTGTTGAGAAGAAAACTTCCATTTTTTGGCGTGCCTCCGAAGAGGGCTTGTGCCTCCGAAGAGGGCTCTTGTTGATTAGCTTTTTGGCTGCTTTTGTGTCCGCTCGCCCATGTCTTTTTGTCATCTGCTCATCAGTGGTTCCCTGTGATCGCTTCCAAGTTCGTGTTCCTTTCTTTTGCGAGTGGTTTGCTTTATCTGAAGAAGTGTATTTCACTGTTAAGCGATTCCACGAGGTAGGCGCAAGTTATCTAATCAGATGTTCATTTATATAGATGATCGTAATTAGTTAACAAGGGCCCGGTTCCTTTGCTTTGGGAAGATGTCGCTTCGGCGGAATCATTAACTTTTTACGTGAAATGCATCTTATGCAGAATTTGAATCTGGAACATTTATGACTTGAAATTTGTTTATTGAGTGATTCACAGGGCCCACTTGGCCTCGTGATGGGTAAGCTTTGTTTTAACGGCCTGCAATATTAGATCGACATTTTAGCAATACATTTAGAGTATTTACACATCGAAATGAAACAGGCATTTTATAATAATAAAGGACACATAATTTATAGTGGTTCGGCCAAAAATTGGGCCTACATCCACTTTATAGCTCTTTTATTAATTATCACTGATTTTACAATGGTTTACAATACAATTGATACATCCATACTCATTTTACAATTTCAACCAGAGCTTTATTAAGTAAAATATGGATGCAAATGGTTGCTGTTCCAGGCTCTCGGGATTGGATCTCCTTCAACAGTTGTGAGTTTGAAGGTGCCATTAAGAAGTTTATTGCCTATGACATATGGTCCTTCCCAATTTGGTCCAAACACTCCAGTTGCTGTCATGATCCTCTTCAAGATTAAGTCCCCGATTTCAAAGCTTCGTTGACGGACTTTAGAGTTGAAGTGCCTTGCTATCCTTTGCTAATGGGCCGCAACCCTGAGCCTGGCTTCTTCCCTTCTTTCATCAAGAAAGTCAAGTGCTTCGAGTTGCAATTTTTCATTTTCAGCCTGGTTGAAATGAATTCTCCTGTGTGAAGGACTTCTAGTTCTACTGGAATCATTGCTTCTGATCCGTATGCCAATGAGAATGGAGTGTGCCCAGTCGCAGTTTTATGGGTTGTTCTGTATGCCCATAGTGCTAGTGGTAGCTTATCAACCCATCCACCTTTTCCTTTTTCAAGCTGCTTTTTGATGGTTGACTTGATAATCTTTTTTACTTCTTCCACTTGCCCGTTTGCCTGCGGACGAGCCACTACCGAGAAGCTTTTTCGGATTCTGAATCGCTTGCAAAAGTCCTGGAACTCTTCGCTTTCGAATTGAGTACCGTTGTCTATGATTATCTTCTACGGCACACCATACCTGCAAATGATATTTTTAGTCACAAAATTTATCATCTTTTTAGAGGTAATAGTAGCCAAAGGTTCTTCTTCAGCCCATTTAGTGAAATAATCAACAGCAACAATAGCATATTTGATTCCCGACTTGGCAATTGGTAAAGGTCCGATTAGATCTATCCCCCAAATGGCGAATGGCCATGGACTGACCATCTGTGTTAGTTCAGTGGAAGGTGCTCTTGGGATTTTTGCAAATCTCTGGCACTTGTCGCATTTTCGGGAATAGATAGCAGCATCTCGATTAATATCTGGCCAAAAATACCCATACTGGAAAACTTTCTTGGCAAGAGTTTGGCTACCTGAATGATCCCCACATTCTCCTCTGTGCACCTCTACTAAAATTGTCTAGGCTTCTTCCTTGGTTACACATCGGAGTAATGGCATTGAGAATCCGCTCCTGTATAACCGGCCGTCTTGAATTACATATCTCGATGCTTTTCTTAACAGCTTTCGGCGTTCTTTAGAATTTTACAGTAGGGAGCCATCGAGTAGATATTCTTTGATCGGGGTCATCCATGACTCTTGTTCTTGAGATACAGCCATGATCCAGTCGATATCCATCTCATCAGTGCTTGGAGCTGACAAGACCTCCACAGGAACCAATCCCAATAATTGAGCTTCTCCGGAACTTGAATACTTTGCGAGAGAATCCGCCTTCATATTTTCCTCTCGAGGTATGTGGCTTATTGAATAGTGATCGAAATCATCGAGAAGCTCACAAGCCTTTGACAAGTAAGCAAGCAGATTTCCTCCTTTAGTTTGAAACTTCTTCTTGACTTGACATACAATAAGCTGAGAATCACTGAAGATCTGCAATGCTTTGATGTTCAGTTCTTTTGCAATCTTCAATCCAGCAATTAGAGCTTCATATTCTGCTTCATTATTTGTAGAAGGAAATTCCAACCTCAATGCGTAACATAATGATCGCCCTTCTGGGGTTTCAAGCACAACCCTAGCTCCGGAACAGTAATCATTTCTTGTGCCATCAACATATAACTTCCATCTGGTTGGGATGTCAACTGTAACCTCTTCCTCAATGTCACCCTTATCTGTGTACTCTGCAATGAAATCTACTAAAGCTTGTCCGTTGATTGCTCTTCGGGGATGGTAAGCGATATCATATTGGCTAAGTTCAATATTCCACTTCAGAAGATGGCCCGAAGTTTCTGGGCGAAACAGGACTTGCTTTAGGGGCTGATCAGTGAGAACTTTGACAGGGTGAGCTTGAAAATATGGCCTCAACTTTCTGGAAGCAATCAGTAGACAATAGGCGAGCTTTTCTAGCTTTGAATAATTCATTTCTGCCCCAGTGAATCTTTTGCTGATATAGTAGACCAGGCGCTGAACTTTCGCATCTTCCCGCACTAATGCTGCACTCAGGGCATGAGACGAAACAACCAAGTATATGAAAAGGTCTTCGCCATTGTTGGGCTTGGAAAGTATTGGAGGCACTTCCATGTGACAGATTAGTTCATCGAAAGCTTTCTAGCATTCAAGGGTCCATTCGAAGTTTTTCTTTCCTTTCTTTAGAGCGTCAAAGAAGGGGATGCATTTATCGGTGGCTTTGGAAATAAACCGACTTAAAGCAGCAACTTTCCCATTGAGGCTCTGCAATTCCTTCTTTGTCCTAGGGGCTTTGACTTCTCTTAGAGCAGTAATTTGAGCAGGGTTAGCTTCAATGCCCCTAGCGCTTATGATAAATCCCAGGAATTTCTCGGACTCTACTCCGAATAAACATTTCAAAGGATTGAGCTTCATTCCATACTTTCGGAGAATTGCGAACATTTCCGCTAAGTGATCCATATGGTCAACTGCTTTCTTTGATTTCACCAACATATCATCAACATAGACTTCCATAGTTTTCCCAAGCTGTGATTTGAACATTGCATTAACGAGCCTTTGATATGTTGCCCCTGCATTGTTCAGTCCGAAGGGCATGACTTTGTAGCAGTAAAGACCAACATCGATGACGAAGCTCGTATCCTCCTGATCCGGCTCATGCATCATAATCTGGTTATACCCGGAGTAAGCATCCATAAAAGACAACAATTCATGCCCAGCTGTTCCATCTACCAGCTGATCAATCCTCGGCAACGGGAAGCAGTCTTTGGGACAAGCTTTGTTTAAATCTGAGAAATTGATGCATACTCTCCACTTTCCATTTGCTTTTTTAACTAGTACTGGATTTGAAACCCATTTTGGATAGGTGGACTCTTTGATGAAACCATTCTCCATGAGCCGATCTACTTCTTCCTTTAGCGCTGCTGACCTTTCTAGACCCTGGGTTCTCCTTTTCTGTTTCACAGGTGTGAATTTCGGATCAATATTCAGAGTATGTACAGCAATCTCTGGAGATATTCCACACATATCGGCGTGACTCCAAGCGAATACGTCCAGATTTGCTTTCAAAAATGATATCAACATATTTTGGACTGCCACACTGAGTTGCGAACCCACATTTAGTACTTTGTTTGGGTCTTTAAGATCAACAGGTACTGGTACCGTTACTTCCATCGGCACCACTCTATTCTCCCCTGCACTGGCCTTTCTGGGTCCATTTCTCTCCTTGCACCACTATGCTCGCCAGTGCAGGGGCCACCCTGTACTTGCTACAAGGTTGGCTTTTTGATGCGGAGCGGGGCTGCCGCATCTTTTCCCATTTCTCTCTTTCTTGCCTCCCGAAGCTTTATAAGATAACATTCACGCCCAGCATTCTGGTCCCCTTTAATGAGACCAACACCATTATCTATGGGAAATTTCATAGTTAGGCACCACGGGGCGAGAACGGCTTTGAATGCAGCTAGAGTTGGCCGGCCCAGGAAGGCATTGTAGGCAGAAAATCCATCGACAATTACAAAAGTCTGTTTGCGAACCACCTTTTTCTGTCCCTCTCCAAGTTCCACAAACAAGTTGACAGTTCCAATTGGCTGCTGTGGTTCCCCAGTAAACCCAACAATCTTCTGCGATGAAGCCTGAATGTCAGTCATTGGAATCTTCATTTGATCAAACGTTTTCTTTAAGAGTATATTGCAAGAGGCGCCGCAATCAACAAGCACTCGTCTTACAATAGCTGGCCCAATTCCTACAGAAATGACCATGGGATCCATGGTCGGAGCTTCAATACCCATAGAATCCCTAGCTTTAAACACATTGTCATCATTAGAAGTTCTCTGCTGTTTCAAGGGTGCAGCGTCTTCTAAAACAAAAACATCTTCTTCCGCTGGGGTATATTTCAAAGCACGAGCATATCTTTCCATCTCACCCCAGCTTCTGCCCGCTGGGTGTAGGCCTCCTGTAATCACATTGATAACAGGCCTTTCAGATTCATGTGCGGTAGTGCCCTCACCCAAGCCAGATGGGTGAGTAGGGGGTTGCTGCCCCTGAGCAGACGAAGTTGGGTCATTTCTATTCCTCTTAACATACTGTTGCAGCTTGTTTTGTCTTAGCAATTCTTCAATCAAGCTCTTCAAATGACGACATTCGTTGGTATCATGGCCGGGTTGGTTATGAAATCGACAGAATTTTCCATTTTGCATAGCATTCTTTCCAGGCTTTATCTCAGCTGGTTTAGGATACTCCACAGCATCTTTGGTGGCAAAGAAGATATTCTCCGGAGTGTCGGTTAAGGGGGTGAAATCTGAGGGTTTAAAGAAGCGAGGTTTCTTTATATCTTTTTGTTTCTTCCCATCATTATTCTCCCTCTTCTGATCTCCGGAATCTTTCTTAGCTGAAGCAGCAATGTTATTCTCCACTCCTGTCGCCACCACTTTCACTGGAGCAGGAAGATTTTCCAGGCGCATGAACTTGTCAGCTTTCTTATAAAATTTCTCGAGTGAATTTGGCTCCTTCATTTTCAGCCATTTCCCAAATTCACTTGACTTATCGATAGCCCGCATCAGATAAGTCAAAACCATCCGTGGCTCCGCGTTGTCAACTTCAGCCAGAGCATATTGAAGCGATTCAAGAAGGACTTAATAGACTCTCCCGGATTCTGCTCATGGCTAGATAATGACATTATGTCTTTCGCTTTTGAAGCGTACAGTCTGAATTTCTCTTTAAACTTCCGAGTTAAATCAGAGAACTGGTCTACAGATCGGGCCGGCAACTTTGTAAACCAAAGTAGTGCTACTCCTTCCAAGTACACTGAAAAGTACCGCCATTTAATTTCATCCATTGCCCTGGCACCCGTCATGTGCCAGTCGTATTTGTACAAAAATTGATTGGGGTCGCTTGTCCCTCGGTAAGCTGGAATGGTAGGAGGAACAAACTTTCTTGGAAATTCAGCTTTTAGAATTTTCTCAATGAACGGAGTCTTACTTGGAGCGAACCCCCAATCGTTCTCATCTTCATTTCATTGCATGCTCTCTTTCATGATCTATCTTATCATTTCCGAGAGGTATTCCTCGTTGTTCAGAGGCTCTACGGGGCAGTCATCAGCCATTTTCTCGGAAGTTTGCTTAAACAAACGTTCGTGGAGAGTTGGTTGCGGCCTTGTCACTCCGGCTTGGGGAGGTGCCCCTTCGGCAGTGCCAGCTGCCCTTTGAGGAATGTTCCTCCCTTCAGAGTTGTGGATAGCATCAGCTAAATTTTCCTCGTTATTCGCTAGTTGACGGTTAGCTCCGAGCATAGCATTCAACCTTTCTAGCATTAAGGTGTTATGGGTTTCAATTTGCTGATATAACCTAGACACAGCAGCATCTAACTCCGCTCGTGTCACTCCAATGCTTGGAGCTGTTTGACTTGATGAAGGAGAAGTAGCAGTATTATCATGAGTATTGACTGATCTGGTAGACTTGCGCTTTCTTCCGGGAGCCACTATTTCCGACAAACTTCTGATTTTCAAAGAAACTTTTTCCACAAACTCTTGTGAAGCAATGATGACAATATTCCTGAGTTAGGTTCTTAGTGAAAGCACCAAAATGTTAACGCTGAAAATTGAACGCTAACACCCCGGTGTAAATGAGAGTAAAAATGAAAGCACAACCCATTGGTACGGGAACAGAAGATAAGCAAAAGATTATAGAAAAACAGTAAAAGACAGCAGTTTTATAGTGGTTCGGCTAGAGGGCTAGCCTACGTCCACTTTAAGTTTCTTTATTGCTGATCTGATTACAAATTGATACAATGCACTTCAAATACAATTCACTTTGATTACAAAACACTTCAGACTAGTAGCTCAAACTTCGATGTAACGAGGTTCTTTGAATCCATGTCGGATGTGCAAGATCTCTCTCGAAGCTTGTTGTAGCGTCTTCGATGTTTGGAGTTCTTCAAGTGTCGGTTCAGTTAAGAAAGTGGCAGAGTATCGGCGCTTCAGAGAATGATCGGAAAAGTCCCCTTTTCAATTGGAGCTAAGGCTGTATTTATAGGGAAATCCTGAGCTGGGTCATAGGTCGTGACCGACCTAGGATAGGTCGTAGGTCGTGGCCGACTTACCAGACATGGTTTATGGCTTAACAGGGGCGCGTTTGTTCATTTGGATATACTGGCAAGTCCTAGGTCGCAAACGACCTAGGAGGAAGCGGCATAAGTGAAGCAGCATAGGGATTTGTCTTCGACTGCTTTGGTCGCGAGCGACCTATCATAGGTCGTTAAGTTGTAGACCCTCTTAGGTCGCTTAGTAGTATTCCATCTTTTAAGTCGTTGGAGCTTTTAGGTCGCTGAAGACAGAAGTCACTAGGTCGCTTGTAGGCTAACCCGTTAGGTCGCTCGAATTGTTAGGTCGGTCTGTCTTCATTTATTTACTAGGTCGCTAACTCCCTTAAGACTTTAGATCGCTTGAGCCTCTAGGCAGTTAGGTCACGGAGTACTTAAGCTGTTAGGTCGCTATCTTCCTGAGCCGTTAGGTCGTAGGTCCTTTCAGTAGTTTGGTCGTTAGGCATCTTAAGTCGCTTTGCATCCTTAGGTTGTTAGGTCGCTAACGAAGAGGAGTTAACAATGTATATATTAAGTTTAACTCCTGTGTGAAAAGGATTGCGTCTAGGAGGTCGGACAGACCAGAATATAGGATGCCAAAGACCGATCAAGGGATTATTGGTAGACAAGTTCTTAGTAAGCCCATAAAAACTATGTTATGGAAATTGTTATTGGCATGGGCCAATAGGTTTTTAATGATCCTATGAAAACTATGTCCGGAATGAGTTATTGAGAGAGATCAATAGGTTCATAGACAGCCCATGAAAACTATTACATGAGAGATGGTGGAAACCAATAGGTTCATTGTGATCCCATGAAACTGTGATTTGATTATAGTATTGGTAGAAACCAATTGGTTCATAGTGATCCCAGGAAAACTATGATTGGTTGATAGTTTTGGTAGAAATCAACAAGTCATAGTGATCCTACGAAAACTATGAAAGTGGATAGGAAATCCGTAAAGAATAATACAGATGATTAGTTTGCCCATGAAAACTAATAGGTTAATAGTGACCCTAGAAACTATAACTTGAGGCAGATAGTCAGGTAAATGGGGATGGGAAATCCAAAGCATATTGCATATCATTATGAAACATTTTATTATGTTATGTCTTAACCATTATGGATGCAAGTGCACAGTATATGGTTATTATAAATTGGGTGAAGATACTAGTGAGGGGAAAACCCGTTCCGCTAAGTGGCGTAGTCTTACTATATATCTATATGGTTTGAGATGGTAGGTTATTATTCACACCGGACTTTTTGTCTAACTCTAAGTTTATGTTTCCTCTTAAATTCTCGGGTGCTCAATTACTATCGAGTAGTTTGAGAGTTAAGGTTTTAAGGTTCTCCTATAGATGAATAAGCTTTCGGAGACGTGCAAGAGGCAAGCTAGCTATTATGAGTTCTTTCTGTTTGATTCCGTTGTGTTATTGGATGCAATGGCAAAGTTATTTAATGCCTTTATTTAGACTTTGATCAACCAAGGGGCATCTTCATATGTAGCTCTTGGCATATTTTGTAATAAATTGTAATTTCTCCGAATGTGGTTTATCTATGGGACTATGTAATGAATCAGAAATGAAATGAGAATTTTTTTTAAATGAGTTTAATTTTTTTTCATATTCATGTATTTCTGGTATGTCAATGTATCTAACATTACCGCATTTGGTCACCGAGACATAATAACTATGGAGGACTCCTGCATCCGTTGCAGTTAGTTTTGGGCCTCCAAATGGGGGATGTTACAAGTTGGTATCAGAGCATAGGTTTATGTAAATTTAAAACAAATATGAACCTAAAAGGTTTTCAAAACATAACCCAATGAACTAGAAACTGAGACCGGGGTTTGGGTTAACGCTATAATAATGTACATGCATTTATTATACACACACACACACACACATACTCCCCTCTCTCTTAGACCATTCTTATGTATCTTACTAAGGCTCATATGTAGATTTACGAGAAAGGAAGATATGGAGGTAGGAAACCGAAGAGGAAATCTAGGTGGAGGAGCACCACAACTAATGGAAATGCTCGACCCAATACCAGGAGGAATCTGGGTCGACAAGCAAATGTGAATCCAAATGTAAAGGCCAATGTAGGTTTTGGAACCCCACTAGTAGATATGGGGATGATGTATCTGTTCTTCTTCAATCTGATGCAAGCTGGAGCAGCCGCAGGAGTAGCCGGAGGTAATGCTGTAAATGTTAGAGAAGCTAATCATATGGCCCCAGTTGGCAATAACTATGCCAAGCTGAGCAAGGATTATACTAGTCTTGGTGGGAAGCCGTTTTTTTGAACAAAGGATGCTCTTGATGTAGAAAACTGGTTATTGCATTGTGAAAGTTTCGCCGATTTGGGATTAGATGATGAACAGAAGAAGAGACTTGCTTCACGGCAGTTGCTGGGAGCAGCACTTTATTGGTGGAATGGTATTACTATGGCACTTCATAAGGAGGAGTTGAGTTAGGTAGAGCTTCGAAGGAGATTCGAAGAGAGGTTCTTATCTGAAGTGTCTAAGCCGGTATTGCTAAGAAAGTTCATGGACTTAGTGCAGGGTGAGATCTCAGTGATTGAGTATGCTACAGAGTTTGATGAGCTATCAAGGTACATATATGCTACCATTGACATCGTCATTAAAAGGAACAAGAAGTTTATTCGAGGGTTAAGACCTGAGATTTCCATGGCGACTATGCCACACCTTCGTGATCCAAGTACAATTGTAGTGTAGATGGCAATCAGGAATGAAGAGATGCTTTCTACTTTTGGGTAAGAGAAGCAGGTTGAAACCCAGGATTCTCAGGGCAAAAAGAGGAAATTCTTTAAGAAGAAAGAAGCTCAGAAAAGGGGAGCTGCCAAGAAAGGGAAAGCCGATGTAGTTTGCTACCAGTGTGACAAGAAAGGACATTATGCTCATGAGTGTTGAAATGGAAAAGGGAAAAAGGTTGCAGATAAGAAAGGAGTGAAGTGCTTCAACCGTGACCAGATTGGACACTATAAGAATCAATGTCTAGAACCAGCCAAAGCTGACAAGGGAAACGTTTTTTCTTTGGAACCATCATCTTCTAGACCAGTTGCTACTGAGAAGGGAAAGATTGTGATGGAAGGTGTGCTTTTGATTCATAGTATACCAGTTAGGGTACTATTTGGTATCGGTGAATCGCATTCATTTATATATTAGTGTTTGGTAGATAAGTTATGTTTAGAACCCTCATATATTGTTACTTCCTTAAGTGTTGCAAATCCAATGGGAGGGTATGCAACTCTAGGGATGAGATATGACGAATTAGAACTTGAAGTGTTAGGACATAAGTTTGCATGTAGTTTGTATGTTTCTGATTTCGTAGGCTTTGGGATCATTTTGGTTATGGACTGGTTAGATAAATATGATGCTAGGATATTTTACCAAGATAGGAAAATATCGCTAAGACAACCCAATAGTCGTGAACGAATTATATACTCGGTGTAGAAGTTAGGCTAAAGTGTTTGGGCTTTACTAAATGCAATGGTAATAGAAGAAGAGTTGAATCAGGTTTTGATAGCAAGAGAGTTTGCAGATGTTTTTGACCCGGTCACAGGACTACCATCAAAGTAAGCCATTGGTTTCAGATAGATCTTGTGCCAGGATAGAACCTAGACCACCTAGTAGGATGACACTTACCGAGATGAAGGAATTGAAGGTGCACCTAGAGAAGGAAAGAATTTTATTAGACTAAGCAGTTCGCCTTTTGGAGAAGATGCGGTGTCCGTGAAGAAACCATATGGGTTGTTAAGGATGTGTATAACTATCGTAAGTTGAATGAGAAGACGATCAAGAATAGGTATCCTTTGCCGAGAATCGATGATTTATTTGATCAGTTGAGTGGAGCCAGAGTTTTTCCCAATTGGATTTTGCCATAGTTGTTCATCAGCTAAGAGTGGTAGAGGATAGTATTACGTTGATGGTGTTTCAAACTAGGTATGGTTCGTACGAGTGGTTAGTGATGCCATTCGGGTTAACGAATGCACTAACTTTCTTCGTGGATTCGATGAACCGAATTTTCCGAGAGCACTTAGAATGGTTCATACTGGTAATAGATGACATTTTAATATACTCTAAGGATGAAAGAGAGCATGAAGTTCATCTTAGAGTAGTGCTTGAGATGCTGAGGCAGCATCAACTAAAAACGAAGTTTTCAAAGTGTCATTTCTAGAAGAAAAAAGTTTTCTTGGTCACAAGGTTTCAAAAAAGAGTTTGTTAGTTGATCCGGATAAGATCGACACTGTTAACAACTAGAAGAGACCAAAGACGGTGACTGAGATCAGAAGTTCTCTTGGGATTGTTGGTTACTACCAGAGGTTTATTAAAGATTTCTAGCGGATAGCAATGCCTTTGATTAAGCTAACCAGGAAGGACATAAAGTTTATTTGGTCTGATAAGTGTAAAGAAGCATTCCTTAAGTTAAAGCACTTGTTGACCAAGGCACCTGTGTTAGTAGTTCTAAACGAGAATCAAGGAATAGTAGTGTATACCGATGCATGTGGAACAAGATTAGGGGCTGTGTTGATGTAAAATGGTAAAGTTATTATCTATGCTTCACGACAGCTTAGACCGCATGGAATGAGATATCCTACTCATGATCTAGAGTTGGCAGCGGTGGTCTTTGCACTGAAAGTATGGAGACATTATCTCTTAGGGGAGAGATTTGAGTTATACACATATCATAAGCCCTTATGGTATTTATTCTCTCAGAAGGAGTTGAATATAAGGCAGCAAAGGTGGTTGGAGTTTTTAGCAGCTTATCATTTTGGTAAGCATATACACCTGGAAAAGGAAATTAAGTAGCGGATGCTCTTAGCAGAAAACATCAGAATGTGGTGTTGGCTATGTTAACAGAATAGAAGGACCTAGAGGATTTGATTACTTGTAGTATGCAGTTAAGATCGGCTGCTAGTTCTAGTTAGAGCACTGCCATGATATACTACTTGGAAGTTCGACTAGTTTTGATCGAAAGGATCGCTTCTAAGTAGAAAGAGGATCCATTGTTAGCCAAAAAAATAAAAAGGCTTGAGGTTGGATTGGAGATTGATGATCTAAAATAATTTAGTCTTAACTAGAGGGGATGGTTGAGAAAGAAGGGACGGTTGTGTGTTCCGAATGTTGGGGACTTAAGGAGAGAAGTTCTTAGGGAATGCCATTGATCAAAATTTATGATTCATCCTGAGGGAACCAAGATGTATCAAGGCATGAAAAGGAGTTTCTTCTGGGAAGGTATGAAGAAGGATGTTGGCTTATGGGTAAAAGCAGTGTGTGAACTGCCAACAAGTGAAGGCTAAACATCAGAAGCTGAGTGGGTTGCTTCAACCTTTGGAGATACCAGTTTGGAAATAGGATTTGATATCCATGGATTTTATAGACGGGTTGCAAAGGTCGAATCGAGGATATGAAAGTATATGGGTCATAGTGGATAGGTTGACTAAGAGTGCCCATTTCATTCCAGTTAAGTCAACCAGGATGACATCTGTTTTAGCTAAGTTATTTATGAAGAACATAGACTACATGGGATTCCTAGTAGTATAGGAAGTGATAGAGATACTTTGTTTACTAGCCAGTTCTGGAAGAGTCTACAGGAAGTGTTAGGTACCAAGCAAAAGATGAGTACTACTTATCACCCTTAGGCAGACGGGCAGACAGAGAGAGTTAACAAGGTACTCTAGGATTTGTTAAGAGCTTTTGTGCTAGATTTTGGTGGATCATGGGAAGATAACCTACACTTAGTTGAGTTTTCCAATAATAACAGTTATCAGACTAGTAGAGGAATGACATCTTTAGAAGCTTTGTATGGAAGACCATGCAAGTCACTAGCATGTTGGTTGGAAACTAGGGACATATTAGTCTTAGGTCGAGATCTAGTAAGAGAGACAACATAAAAGATTGAGTTGATCCGAGGTAGGATGAAAGAATCTTAGTCTAGACAAAAGAGTTACGCAGATAAGAGGCGTAAGGTACTAGAGTTCCCAGTTAGAGATAGGGTTTTCATTAAGGTATCACCGATGAAGTGTGTAGTATGATTCAAAAAGACAGGGAAACTGGCAGCGAGATATATTAGACCATTCCCAGTTATAGAGAGGATCAGAAAGCTCGCGTACAGAGTAGAGTTGCCAAGCAATTTGGCAGGTGTCCATAATGTGTTTCATGTATCTCATCTTCATAAGTATGTGCATGATCCAACGACTACTATCCCTTAGAGTGCATTAAAAGACTTGATAGTAGAACCGGATTTGACTTTTGTTAGGCAATTAGCTCGGGTTATAGCGAGAGATAAGAAGAGGTTAAGAAACAAGATAGTCAAGTTGGTGAAAGTTCAGTGGAGCGACAACGAGAAGGACTGTACTTGGGAGACCAAAGATAGGACTAGAGATACTTATCCTAATCTATTATAAGGGTATGTTCTATATCTATTATATACATAGACTGTCTGCTAGTCAAGTAGGCTAGTATGGTAGTTTGGAGATGTTACAAATGATTGCTATGCTTAGTATTTAGTCCTTGCTGAATTTCGAGGACGAAATTCTTTAAGGAAGGGAGCCCGTAACACCCTAATTTTAAATAGCATTATTTAGGAGATAATTAGGTAAATTAAATAGAATAATGTATAGAGACTAGAGTGGTAAGGGAGTTGATATTTGAAAACTAATTAGGGTCGTGCCTTAACTAAATGGATTTATAAAAATGGTTTATAAGTTAAATACTTAAGAGAATAAGGCAAGGGTAATAAGGGAATAGCCGAACCCTATAACCCCTAAAACCTCTACAACCTTTTCATTCTCATTACACTCTTACAAAAACAAAAACAAAAACAAAGGAAATCAAGATTGGCCGTAACCTTAAGAAGAAGAAGAGCAAAATCCAATTAGAAGCTAAGATTCAAGCTAGGAATATTAAAGCAAGAACAAATCTGAAGTTCCTTATCAAAACAAGGTGAATAATAATCTAAACCATCTCATATAAGTCATCTTGAGTGTGTTAAATTGGGTTTAATGTTTAAAACTTTATGATTGGATGAATGATGACATGCTTTGATTTATATGCCATGTTATAGTTTAAACAAGGATATTTGTAGGATAATATAATTCGATTTTAAGGTTAAATCATGTAAATCGATTTCCAAATGCCTGTATATTTAAATATATTATGTATAACATTATTTTGGAGATGGCTTTAGATTTTCATAATATTCCAAGCAATGGATAATTTTTATATGAATTTTCAATGAAAAGAAATAGTTAATTTTATGTTTAAATTACTTAAGGCAATTAAGTAATATTTTTGGGTCAAAAATTTATATATGTTAGAAAACATATTAAAAATGAATAACTATTATTTTTGGGGATTTTTTCCCAAGTTTTTAACTATAGTTTTTAAATTATTTAAGTTAGAGGGCTTAAATGTTTTAATTATTTTGTTAAGAAGAAGAGCTTATTTGCTAATTTCAATTGTTAATGGTTGAATTCGGCAGCTTTTTAGAAAAGAATTGACAATTAGTCATATTTTGACAAATTGGGCAAGTTATGTAAAAAGAAATTATTTTGAAAGGCAAAAAAAATTAGTTTTGTTTCGAACTACAACTTCACCACTTCCATATATGGTTATTATAATTTGGGCTAAGATACTGATGAGGGGAAAACCCATTCTGCTAAGCGGCATGGTCTCACTAGGTATCTATCTGGTTTGATATGGTAGGTTATTATTCACACCAAACTTTTTGTTTCACTCGAAGTTTATGTTTTCCCCTTAAACTCTCGGGTGCTCAATTAATTTTGAGTAGTTTATGGGTTAAAGTGTTTAGGTTCTCCTTTGGGCGCATAAGCTTTCAGAGACGTGTAGAAGGCAAGCTAGCAATTAGGAGTTCTTTATGTTTTATTCCACTGTGATATTGGATGCAATGGCAAAGTTGTTTAGTGCCTATATTTGGACTCTTATCAACTAAGGGGGCATTTTCATATGTCGCTCTTGGCGTATTTTGTAATAGATTGTAATTTCTCTGAATGTGGCATACGTATGGGATTATGTAATGAATCTGAAATGAAACGAGAAATTTGTTTTAAATTGAGTTTAATTTTTTTTCATATTCATGTGTTTTTGGTATATCAATGTATCCAACATTACCGCATTTGGTCACCGAGAATTAATAACTATGGATGAATGCAACATCCGTAGTAGTTAGTTTTGGGCCTCCAAATGGGGGATGTTACAATAAGTTAGGTAATTGGAATAGAATATTTACACCTAAATCTAGAAATTAGAAATTGGTCTTTAAAATTTGTTAAATTAGAAGTTGATTCTAGATTTTGGATAAATGGGTTGTAAATTGTTAGTATTAATTTATATTGCCCTAATTTGACTTAGAATATGAATTTCAATGTTTTAATTTATTGTAAGCGTTGTAGGTATAATTTAGTTGTATCTATTCTCGTGTAATTTCCATAAATTATCTAATTCCACAACTACACATACAATGTATGTCATTTGAAAGAATAAGAAATATATCAAAAAGGAAAGGGATGTGTAAAGTACGGATGTTCTCCTCTGTAGTTTGCACTGGCTATTTCAATAAAAGAAAAGAGGTCATTCCTTATAATTTCAAATGGAGCAAAAGTTTCACTTTTTGGTAATTTATGGGAAGTTATAATGGTAATCCTTTTTGGGAAGAATAGCTCTAATATATTAAAATATAGAAATGAATAGATTCTTTATAGAATTTACATATAAGTGTATAAATTCCTAAGCATAGGAATTAATGAGTTAGAAATAGGATTAGATATATACGTATAGCCTTGCTTATCGAATATATATATATATATTTATTTATATATATAGTGTAATATACGTCGATATTCGTATTATTATAATTAGGACAACTATTTAATAATAGCATAGTAAATCGTAGGACTAGGAGGTTGAAATGGAAAAGAAATAGTGACTCCGAAATTTGGAATGATGATTGTAAAATTTGTAGGACAATAAATGTGCAATTAATAATGAGTTATAGGAAGCAAATGGGGACATAAATGCATTTAATGGGACTAATCAAAAGATTTAGTATGAAATTTATGGTGAAATTAAATAAGCACAACAGTTTGAATTAGAAAAAATAAATGCCATTAATAGGAGGTTGTATAATTTCATAGTAGGAAACTATATTATCTCAATAACACATTTAGTATGAGTGTGAATCAGAGGGTCTTGCCCAATATTTAGGCATAAGGTAATTGGTTTTGTTTAGAATGGGTTGGGAAGCAAGGTCAGTAGAGAAACGCAACATAAGTCGGTACTTCACCTAGAGGCTGCTAGTAGTTGTGCATGCTTACTACTAACGTGGGTCATCTCCAACCATATGACCCATGGAGATATGCATTTGCATATAGGCATGGCAAATTATATTAATGGTTGGCCTCGAATTTAAAGACTAAATGGTTTGGTATCTTTAGGGATATCAAGGGATTTACTTCGGGGTGGAAGGTATTAAATGGTCGTAGGATCTGCCTCCTCCCATATAAGAAGTCTTAAATAACCAATGATGGACCGAATAGGGAAATGGGGTTTGTTTCATATCTAACAAGAGGTACTAAGTAACTAGGATAGTTATTTTTCCTTGACTTACATTAGGATAGTCTAAACAGGATTTCGGCTGTGGGAGGTTGGTGGGCTAGGTTAGTGTTGTTGTTGGTTCGGTATTTAGTACTAGAGCTGGCAAATAGGCTTTGAGCACCACTGATTTTGAGGGGTTTTTAGCAAAGACTTGGGTTATGCCCTGATGGATTTCTCTTTCGACCAATGTAGAATCCGTATGAGATACGCAAAAACCTCGAAGTTTAATTAGTTATATTTGTCGGAGGTAGGCTAGTTAACCCTTACATAATCTTTGAAAATCATTAGTAATATGAAAATTAAATTGTAAAGCCATATGTATGGGGTCATCGGTGTTTGTAGCTAGGGTCGATTGACAGGCGTTTACTTTGTAGAGGCCCTGCTTCGAGGTTTAGGTACTAAATGGCAATTAGGTCAGCCTCCTCCCTATTTAGTGGTCGGTGTTTTCTTTTGGATAGTACAGCATTATATATATACGTATATAGGCATATATATATATATAGTTATACCTCGAAGAAAGTTAGATATCTCATACACTTAATGGAATTACACAGAATAGCTGTAAGTAATTGACATAACACTTAAATTGAAATCAATCGGCATAAATTAGGGTAATCGATAAAGTATGTAATTTACCAGTCATCGAAACGTTGTTCTACATAACTCTCTATGAGTTGGGCTAAATAAAAGATCTTATTCTAAAATTAATGCATGTCGCCCTAACCGGGGGATGCTATTGAATCTAGTAGTAAACCTTGAGTTGGCTATCGGTTAACGAGTTTTGGTACAACCTGTACCTGGAACGGGACTATAGAAGCCGCGTTCGAATTCCCATAGTTGCCTTCTTTCGTTCCTTCTTCTTGAATAAGCCAAACCCAATCTCCATCCTCCTCATCCACCTCTGAGTAGCAGCCTCGCTCTTTCGTTCATCCCTTAGGTGACGCCGTTTTTCCCTAGGAGCAGCAGCATAACCTCCCCCTCGTGCTAGTTTTGCAAGTTAGATCTCACCCCACCACCACTCCAGATCTAAACCCTATTTCCTTCTCCGACCATCTCTTAGCCCAAGACACCTTTCCGCACTGTCGGTTTTTCCTTGTACCGTTATGGTCTCAACCCTCAAGAGTCCACTTGGCTGGACCAGAATGAGTAGAAGGTTTCACTGCTTTTGGGCTGGAAGAGCTATTAGTCATTCTTGGATTTGCACCGATCCTCTGCTTTGAGACTTTTGAGCGGGAATGTTATCCGTGCTGCATCTGCCTTTTCGATGGACGCAATAGTTTGATTCATTCGAAGGTGAAGGATGTCATGATTGAGCCGACTAATGATGATCTTGTTGTGATTTTGGAGGCCTCCGCGAACGACGCGGACTTGGATAACTTTGAAGTAACCAACTCAAAGAATTTTGCAGCAGATCTTTTCCGAAGATGTCAATGTTTGGAAGATGGATAATCTACATCTGACTGCCCATCAAATTATGTGCATCATTCAGCACATCGTCATCCCTAAGATGAGAAGTTACGACTTGGTTTATCCCTTCGTGCGGAAGATCGTCTATTCTAGTATTAGCGGCATCGCCATCAATTGGACTCACACAATTTTTATTTAGTTTATTGATCAAGGGTTAGCGCTCCACAGAGTCACTTTCCATATTTTTATCTATCCACTCTCATCTTTAAGTAATATGGGTGAACCTCTGTGGAGAGGCAGTTTAGTAGAAGGTTCCCTCTACCGTCATTAGATCCTTTATTAGGAAAATGGCAATTCTTAAGCCGTTAGGAATATCAGCAGTGCCCACGGCATGAGATTGGATGCACAACCACCATGCTACGACCATTCAAGTGTTGCAACAATGAATCAAGCTCCAGCACGGAGCAAGGCATCTCGTAGTGATGCAGCGCAATCTAATGAGAGCTTAGGTCGTGAGCGACCTAATGAATTAATAAGTCGCTCAAGCGACCTTACGAGTTCTGTCAGGGAAAACGAGCCACAACCTAAAGAGCTTCGACCTAGTAAGTCTCGACCTAAGACTAACGAGTTATGTTTTAAGTCGCTCCAGCGACCTAAGGATAGTAACGAGTTAAGTTTAAGTCGCTCCAGCGACCTACTGGGACAAGCTATTGATTGTATCAGCCAGATTGCCTTAAGTCGCTCTCATATGCCGCTTCCTTTAGGTCGCGAATGACCTACCATAAGTCGCGAGGCCTTAGGTTGCTCAAGAATAGGTCGCGAGACCTTAAGTCGCTAGAGGAGGTTTCCATAAGTCGCTCAAGTATTAGGTCACGTGAAGATTTCCATAAGCTATTTTCTTAGGTCGCTGAGGCCTAAGTCGCTGCCATAAAGCCTTGTTCTTAGGTCGCTGCTGCCATGTATTTTAAGTTGCTCTGTGACTTAAGTCGTAGGTCGTTCTGATGTAATGTTGTATTTGTTGAGTCGCGTGATGTTGTTGTTTGTTATGTTGGTGTTGTATTCTTATGTCATTGTAATCGTAAGTCGCTCGTGTTGTCTTTGTTAAGTCGTTCTGTGTTAGGTCGCGTGAGGCCTGTGTTGAGTCATGCAGTGTTAGGTCGTTAACGACCTATGTTAGGTCGCGGACCTGAGTTAGGTCGGCTGTGTGTTGAGTTGTAAACCTATAAATAGTGGGTGAGTTGTATCATTTGGAGTAAGTTGATTTTGAATAAAAATTTGTTTGAGTGCTTTGTGCCTCTTCTCAAATTGGTAGTTGAGTATTATCTCTTATCTCCACCTTTGGCATTCGAGTGCGCTCGAATCAACGATTGTTGAAGCCAATTCACGGTATCAAGTGCGCTTGATCAACGTACGAAGAATTGTAGATCTTCTTTCACGGCATCGTGCGCGATCAACGTGACGAAGATAGCTAAAATCCGACATCTTTGAGATCAACGGATTTGGGTGTTTGGTATTTTCAATCCACCGACTACTACTTTCATCGTTTCATCTATTTTTGTTATCCGCTGCTGCATCATTTGGTATCAGAGCTAGACTTAGCCAATCATAGCTAAGCCGAGTCTTGGAGCCAATTCCTATTAAAGAGTTCAAGTCGAGCCAATTGAGAGTTGAGCCGAGCTAAGTTGAAGTGTGAAGTTCAATTTGAAGTTAAAGCCGTGCATTGTTTGTTTATTTATAAGTCAAGGCCGAGAGTTGAAGTTTGGTGAAGATTGTTTAATTTGACAATGCCGCCAAGAAGGGCTAATCGCCATCAGAATGTTGAAGCGTTGTATAGAAGAGAAGAAGCCGAGCAAATGGAACAACGCATCAATGAAAAGTTTGATGAAGGCATTGGGAAGTTAGAGAAACTGATGAATGATATGAATCAAAGTCAAAGGAGAAGGTCGCCAGTCTCGAACCATGGAGGAAACAGAGTTTCGCCATCGGTTATGGAAGCGAGGAGGGTGTCGCCGCAATCTTATCGAGAAAGAAGAGAATCCTCAGTTTCATTGAGAAGAGAACATCATGAGTATAGAGATGAAGAGAGAAGAAATCCATGAGAGTTTGAACATGAGCCATATCGTGATGTTGAAAGACAAAGTAGAAGGGATATGCGTGATCATAGAGATGTGGATGGTCGAGATCGTTATCGAAGTACATATGTTTTTGATGAAGATGGTGGAAGATGTAGTGTTCATTCTCGAGATCAAGACCAAGTACAGAATGCATATCGGGATGTAGAAGATGATCGACGATGTGAGTCGGGGATGAAAACTGAAATTACAGAATTCAAAGGTGGAATGGTAGCTGAAGAATTCCTTGATTGGTTATCTAATGTTGAAGAGATTTTTGACTTCAAAGAAATTCCCGAGCATCGTAGAGTGAAGTTGGTTGCTACACGATTGAAAGGAAGAGCTATGGCATGGTGGCAGCAAACTAAACTAACACGGGAGAGAATGGGAAAATCAAAGATTGAGTCATGGGAGAAGATGAAGAAGTTGATGAAAGCTACATTCTTGCCGTATAATTATCAATCTCTTATGTATCAACGATTGCAGAATCTGAGACAGGGAACAAAGTCAGTAAATGATTATGCAGATGAATTTTATCAATTGATTGCGAGGAATGATATCATGGAGACGGAGGAACAGTTGACCGCTAGATTTGTTGGAGGGTTGAGAATGCAGATTCAAGATATGGTGAATATGTTTGATCCCAAATCTGTTGCTGAAGCACATCAAAAAGCTCTAGCTTGGGAGAAGCAAGGTAGGAGAGGTGGTGGTGTGTTTACAAATTCCAATAATCAAATGAAAGGGGCTAGTAGCAATGCGAATGTTTCCAAGGCTGTTGCAAAACCGGTTGTTAGTGAAGTTGCTAAGACCAAGGTCAATAGTGGTATCAAATGCTTCAATTGTCAGGAGATTGGTCACAAAAGAAATGAATGTCCAAAGCCAAAGAAGCGAGTGATGGTAGCTGAGGCAGAGGATGAAGAAGTAGAAGCTGAATGTTCGAATTCACCACATACTGAGGAGGAAGAAGAGTTGACAGGAGATGAGGGTTGTAATTTAATGATGAGGAGATCTTGTTTAACACCAAAACAAGAGGATGATTCTAGCTGGTTGAGGAGCAACATTTTTCATTCAACATGCACTATTCTGAGGAAGGTTTGCAAGTTTGTTATTGATGCGGGCAGCTGTGATAACATCAGTTCTAACAAGGCTATGAAGAAGTTGGCATTAAAGACTGAGAAGCATCCGAAACCTTACAAGTTAGCTTGGTTAAGGAAAGGTGGGGAGGTGAAGGTTGGACGAAGAGCTTGTGTTAATTTTTCGATTGGGAAGAAATACTGAAACAACCCGACTTCCTAAGCCCAGAAAGTCGCATCATTATGAAGAAAGAAAGGGGTAGAAAATAGAAAAGAAGAGAAGAAAGGAAGAAACAACAACAACGATCTCACAGCGGAACGAATAAATTATATTAATAACATAAACTATTACATAGTTTACAACAATTTACAGAGTTACACAGCATATACATCACTTACTAGACAGTTATAAACATCTGTCTAGACATTACAACTCAATACACTACAGAGATACAGACACAGCGGAACTACTATATATATCTACAACGCTGAAGCCTCCTACTCCATTGCTCCTCCACAATTCGTCAAGCTAAACCTGAATCCCTTGGCTACTCGTAAAAATTTGAGTACCCAAGAGTTTATAAAACAGAAATAAACACTTGGGTCAGACATGGGTCTGGTGTGAGTAACAGGTTAAACTTGCTTAACTTCAAAACCTTTAGAAAGAAAAGGTATCACGTAAGACTCCCCACAAATAAACATGGGTAAGTTTTTACCTTACGCTAACCAAAACATTTGATAGGAAATCTGATTTTATTATAATAGGGTCTAGGGTTTTCAAGTAAAATATAGAAATAGCTGAAATGCTTACATCTCACATTTCAACATAGTTGGGCACAACTAATACGTACGGCACTTATTGGAGTTTGGATTCCATACAATGGCAGGGCTACTGGGGTACCGCCCGTCACAGTACGTGGCCTAGATCACCGTACCGAGGAGTACGCCCGCTCCCCTGCAACGCAAAGCCGGAACCATCCCTTACTGGATAATTCCGAACAAGATAACCCCGTAGTTGGCGCGACCAACCACACACTAAGCCGAATAAAAAGAAAAGGGACCTCTAGACAGGGATCTATCTTGCTCTCAGTGGGTGCTACCCACGAAACCTTGCTGCACCTCCCCTGTTTTAGCCATTCCCGGTTGATGAGGCTTGAGGTTACGATTACCTTTAATCAGAACATATCACTTAGAATGCTCATCGTCCGCCTGACGATGTGCTGAAAGCATTCAATCCATACAAGTTCGTTTCGGGTTCGAACGAAACCGAAGGCATTATCTCGTTACACTCGTTTTGGAATCACCCTCAGAGTTGACGACAATAACCCTTGCACTCTGAATCTTCATCTTCACTTGAGATTCACGACCTATCGTAAATTTGGATCGATGTGGTATTCGGGTCTCCAGACCTGGAATTCCGGTATACGGAAACCCGATCCCGGTCTCATCGAAATCCAAAACGTATCTTTTAAGGGCCAAGTTGTTTTAAGGTTAAAACAATTCAATTCTTATCTATATACACAAAGATAGATAATTCAATAGATAATCTACATTATCATCCCAAACAGATAATTCACATTATCATTATAATTCAACCAAACATCCATATCATATATCAATCATATCTCATTAGAGATATCAAACAATGAAATACATTCAATCTCATTCATCCATCCTTAAGCAATGATTTATCATCTAATTAATTTAAAGTGAATTAAACTAATTACTTCATTCTATAAATCCTGCTTACTTAATTATTAATTAAACCAATTAATTATTCATTACTCTAAGTATCCATCTTAATTAATCATTCCTGATTAATAATCCTTTAATTACTTTAAGTAATTAATACTTAATTAATTTCACAAATTAATTATCTTAAACCATTCAGTAATTAATCTTTAATTACTTCATTAATTAATTAATTATACTTAATTATCTTAATCCTTAATTAATTACAACTAATTAATTACTTTAATCACTTATTATTTATTAATTAATCTTAATTAATCAATTCTTAATTACATCATTAATTTTATTAATTAATGATCCTTAATTACTCTTAATTAATTATCTTATTTAAATTAATTACATTTAATAATTAATTAGTCACATTTATTAATCACCTTTGATTAATCTCATTTAGTAATTAACTTCCCTTAATTACTCCACTTCATAAATTAATTACTCCTTAATTAATTAGCCTTTAATTAATCCCTTGATTAATTATTCAAAAGTAATTAACTCAAATTACTTTTATTATTAAATCATCTTCAGTTAATCACATCCAGTAATTACTTTTAATTACTTTCCTAAGTAATTATACTTTCACTAATTACATTTAAGTAATTATCAAATTTCCAAATCATTATCTTAAATTAATTTAACTAATTAATTTAAACTTATCAAATTTATTTAATTAATTACCTTCAGTAATTAATTTACTTTAATTACTTTCATTAAGTAATTTATACTTAACCAATATTAATTTATTTGTCTAATCATTTATTAATAACTCATACTTAATTAAACAAATGATCCTAAATTCCAAATTAATTAACACTTAATTAATTAACTTATAATCCTAATTATTTAATTAATTATCACTAAACCATTAATTAATTATTAAATTATTCTTAAATTACTTTATTAATTTAATGACTCCTATATCATTAAATCTTAATTACTATCTAAAATAAAGTATTTACCTTTAACTACTTTAATTATTATTATTGACAAAGACTTTAAAACATTTACTTTAAAATCTTTCTTTTAATTTATCTTAAATCAAAGATTTAAAATAATTACAAATTTAACTTTTAATATACAAAATCTTTTTAAATTCAAATGTTAAGAAAAACACTTAACATTTATAAAAGAAGTTTATAAGATTTTTAAATTCAATTCTTTATAAAATTATACTTTTAACATTTTAAATTTTGTTAAAACCTTGCAAATCTTATCAACTTATTTATCTCAACTAAGATACAAATTAACTTGAATCTATACTTTATATTTGATTAAAAACTGGATCTAAATCTTGCTTCAAAATTTTAAAGCTCAATTTAAATTAAAAACACTGTCTGTTTTTAAAACTGCAATTTCTACATCTACCCGAGCCAACTCCATTTTCCCCCCGAGTAAAAACCCAGTTTTCCCGAGACCAACTTCGAGTTCCTTTCCTCTTTTATTTTTAAACACTGTTATGTTTAAATTTAAAAACAGTTTTAAAACTCACGCGAGTCTCTCCTTCGAAATCCCGAGCCAACTCCCAGTTCTCACGAGAACGACTTCGAGCCAAACCTAACATCCACTCGAGAACGTCTTCTTCCTCAACTATCAACTTCCAGATGTACGAAACGTACATGTACATGTGCACAGGCGAATTTATCGCCTACGATCATCGATTCCATCGCCGACATATCGTCTACGACCACCATTCACGATTCCGACCACTAGAACCTCGAACAAACACCTCAATCGAATTCGAGTTACCTGTCATAAAAACAGGAACGAAACTAAAACCTGTCAACGTCCTTCCCTTGAAACTCCGACCATCATTTCCTTTGAAACTCCGGCGAAGACCTCGTCAACCCACCATCTTCCAGTACCCAAAGCCCCAGGCAACTCGATCAACAGAGGAAATCGAAACTCAACAAAAACTGTAACCCAGTAAAACTAGGTTTAGAAACTCAATCGACCAACCACTATCGCCACGATCATCTATACGGCCATCCAACATTTTTCTCTTAATCACTGATAGCTCCTCTTCCCCCAGAATGAACCACGACCCTCCAGATTACATTGATCATCAGAAATCGATCGAAACCCAACTTTCGTTCATACTAGAATATCTCATCATTTAAAAATCTAAAAATCTTGATTTCTCTTCTAAAAATCATTATTTGGTTAAAAGATTCAGTTAATAATCCTGGATTTCTAAATTAACATATTTGAATTTTATATAAAACTTAAACTTCCCTGTTCCTTTTTATTTACAGAGTAGTTTTCATTTTATTTTAACTTAATAAAATTTTAGACTGTAATCCATGATTTAAACAAACAAATATAGTTTGAATTCTAAGTCCTATCAGAGATTATATCAAGAGGAATTAAATTCGATCATGATTTAAACTTCTAAAAGTAAGAACAGGTAAGAACATATATAACAGTAAGCATGCATCTATATATCCAACTATATACATAGAAATTTCAATCATATTCATCCATACAATACACATTTTATTCCAGAATTCCACATGCAAACAAATACCTATATACTTAAATTTATAAGAAGAAAGTTACTCACCTATTTGAGAATGAACAGAGCTTAAATCTGAAAAGCTTTTTGACACTTTTAAACTTGAATGTTTGCTACAGAAATTTGCATTGCTTGCTGGAAACTTGCATGCATGACATGATTTTGTATTGTTGAGATGTTGTTTAAGATTCCAGATTTGCTTGCTTTAAACAGATCCCAGATTTGAAGAAAATAGCTAACAGGTTTGTTTTGAGAAAAACTGAAGACTTGATTTTGAAATGAGTTACAGGGTATTGAAGAATTTGTTACAGGCTCTTGTTTTGATTGAGGAGAGGTTACAGGTTTTCAGATTTGAAAAGAAGAAATTGCAGTCTTTGTTTCCAGATTGAAAATGTATTACAAATCTTATTTTTTGGTTTGAGGAGTTGATTACTAATTTGTTTTTGGAGAAATTTTGTTTGCAGGCTGAAGTCTTTCTTAATGTTTGAAAATGTGAAGATAAAAAGGGAATGAAGATAAAGAAAAAATGTTTATATAGGCTGAAAATAATTTTCTTAAAAATAAAAGAAAATTGAAATTTTAAAAGATGGACACTTGTCTTCTCATACTCTAATTTTACAACACATGTTATAATGGTTACTTAACATATTAACACTTGTCTTTTATTTAGTTTATATTTATTTTAAATGTAAATAAACCTTTTACTTAATTTATTAGTTACTTACCTATATATATATAAAGTATTTTAAAGAAAATAAAACCAATTATGTTTATAAGTAAAAGTTTATACATATATTTTAAAATCCAAATATTTAAATATCTATCTTTGAATTTCAAAACTAATTTACATTTAAATTCAAATTATATTTAAAATCCAATTTAAAGTCAATTTATATACATACATATATAACTACACATTTAATGTGAAAATAACAATCTTATTTTATTAAAGTCTATTTATATCTATAAATAAAACAATACACTATTAATATTGTATTTAAAACTTACCTATATATATATATACTCTTAAATCTTATTTATTAAGCAATATCTCAAAAAGAAAATAAAATAACCTTATTATTAATCTTATTTAAAACCATATTTGTTATTTGTTTAAATAGCTTTGAAAAGCTTATGTTAAATAAATCCAAATCTCTAAACTAAATATATATATTAGAAATTTAAAAACAGGATTTTATTTATTATATTTCAACCCAAAGCTAATCTATTTACAATATATATACTTATATATATATATACATTATAAATAGAAATCTTTTTATTAGTTTTAAAAGATAAATTTCACTAATTCAATATTTATTCAATTAGATTATTAAACTAATTCAAATTTTATTATCAAAAATTATCAAATCAATTTAATTATTTAAACAGATTATTAAATTGATATTGCCCATAAATTTCCGGGATATCACATTCCTCCCCCCTTAAAATAATTTCGTCCCCGAAATTTAAAACAAAGGTAATTTAATAATCTATTTAAATCACAAGCATATATTATCATCCATATGCTAACAACCATAGCAATCAATTCATCCAATCAAACAATTTTAATTATCCAGACAAAATTCTGGATAGAATTTTCTCGAGTTTCCCCAAGTATATATATACCGGGATACTCGCTCTACAAACAATCCAAACAACCAATACTACTAAGCTATAGAGCTCCTACTCATCTAGATCTACAAAACTAAACAGAATATCAGACTACAGACGAGTCTGACCCAACAACCAATTCCTCCAGAACTGCTGGTTCCAAAACCAGAGATAGATCAAACACGTATTCCCTCAGAGATACGTAAAATACATTGAATTCCAGTTATCCAAACTGACAATTCAACCTTGTAGATCAAAGTACTTATCCAAATTAAAACACAAAAGAGATCCAAAACAACTCGGAGCTGACTTCCCAGACTTACCCAATCTTATAGCTCCCTTTAACCAGAGAAAACTTCAACAACAACGAAGTCTCCAACTTCGAATTCAAAATTCCTTCATCTCTTATCCACAAAATTCTTCAAATGATCCTGAGCTGTCTACATCCTTCCTGATCAGCTCAACCTTCGCTGATGCTTCTAGAAACAAACTAGACTAAAAATAACTCAGCAGAATAATCCTCTCCAGATCTACCCATAATCCAAAACACAACTCTACTCACAAACATCGGTAGATTCCAAACTTACTTCTCCTATCCAGTGATTCACTCCCAAACTGCTTCTGCTGCTCAACTCTGATCTGGAGTAGAATGAAAATGCTGATGAAGAACACAAGCACAGACTGGACAACACATCCCAGAAAATCTCAGATAACTCAAGAGAATACTTAGCAATCGCAAGTCACTTTTGCGATCAACCCAGCCAAAATGCAAAGAAAATGTTCTCTCTTTACCAATCAGAACAGCTTACGCTTATCTAGCCAATCCATCGAAGAAATGGATACACTCTGCTGCTTCTGAACTCCTTCTTCAGAAAACTGCTCATCCAGGAAAACTTACTGCCAACACACAGAATACTCCGAGCTGCACCGCTGCCACAGATGCCAAAGACTTCCTTACCAAAGCTTTTCGAGAAACTCAAACTTCAAACCAAACAGAATCACCATGCTGAACTCAGCCACAACACCGAAGCAGACACACTTCCACAACTTGTTCCAAAGAAAACATCTTCGGGAACATCCATAGTCACTGCGTCTCATCACACAGCTACTATTACCTGAGATTACCCAGATATCATCACTCGCTTTTGTCTAATCGACAGATCCAACTCTACTCATCCAAACTTTTACTTCAAAGATAAATTCCGAACCATAACTGGTTTCCTTAAGAGATCGATGAAATCCTTTACCACAGCAAAACTTACTCGAGACAGTATTGGGTCTACAGTCTCGACAGATACACTTCCAACCTCAAACACTCAAATTCCAACCATTGGTAGTCGTGTTTCACACACTACTACCCTATCTACCTTTATATCCTATATTGGAAAACTTGAACAGGTAATCCAACAAATAGGTAGAAATATATATATATATATATTTAAAATGATACTTTTTATATAGAAATTATTTCTGGGTAAAATTATTTCATTTACCTCTTTAAAACAATATTGTGTCCGTTGGCCTGGTTCAAGTGTTTAGAGATCCCTATCAATAACGTTAGCTACTCGTATTGACCAGAATCCATATACCACTCAACCGATCAATTAACACAATATAAAACCATTTTATATAACTAACAAATACACACTCTCGAATATATACACTCAGACTCAAACAGGTTGTTACAGATCCTATCTCTAATGAACAATCCTTCCGAACCTAGGTATTCACTCAACCTAGTGTTCTGATATTCACTTAACCAATAGCTTAGGTATTCGCTCAACCTATGCTCTGATACCAAATGAAACAACCCGACTTCCTAAGCCCAGAAAGTTGCATCATTATGAAGAAAGAAAGGGGTAGAAAATAGAAAAGAAGAGAAGAAAGAAAGAAACAACAACAACGATCTCACAGCGGAACGAATAAATTATATTAATAACATAAACTATTACATAGTTTACAACAATTTACAGAGTTACACAGCATATACATCACTTACTAGACAGTTATAAACATCTGTCTAGACATTACAACTCAATACACTACAGATATACAGACACAGCGGAACTACTATATATATCTACAACGCTGAAGCCTCCTACTCCATTGCTCCTCCACAGTTCGTCAAGCTAAACCTGAATCCCTTGGCTACTCGTAAAAATTTGAGTACCCAAGAGTTTATAAAACAGAAATAAACACTTGGGTCAGACATGGGTCTGGTGTGAGTAACAGGTTAAACTTGCTTAACTTCAAAACCTTTAGAAAGAAAAGGTATCACGTAAGACTCCCCACAAATAAACATAGGTAAGTTTTTACCTTACGCTAACCAAAACATTTGATAGGAAATCTGATTTTATTATAATAGGGTCTAGGGTTTTCAAGTAAAATATAGAAATAGCTGAAATGCTTACATCTCACATTTCAACATAGTTGGGCACAACTAATACGTACGGCACTTATTGGAGTTTGGATTCCATACAATGGCAGGGCTACTGGGGTACCGCCCGTCACAGTACGTGGCCTAGATCACCGTACCAAGGAGTACGCCCGCTCCCCTGCAACACAAAGCCGGAACCATCCCTTACTGGATAATTCCGAACAAGATAACCCCGTAGTTGGCGCGACCAACCACACACTAAACCGAATAAAAAGAAAAGGGACCTCTAGACAGGGATCTATCTTGCTCTCAGTGGGTGCTACCCACGAAACCTTGCTGCACCTCCCCTGTTTTAGCCATTCCCGGTTGATGAGGCTTGAGGTTACGATTACCTTTAATCAGAACATATCACTTAGAATGCTCATCGTCCGCCTGACGATGTGCTAAAAGCATTCAATCCATACAAGTTCGTTCCGGGTTCGAACGAAACCGAAGGCATTATCTCGTTACACTCGTTTTGGAATCACCCTCAGAGTTAACGACAATAACCCTTGCACTCTGAATCTTCATCTTCACTTGAGATTCACGACCTATCGTAAATTTGGATCGATGTGGTATTCGGGTCTCCAGACCTGGAATTCCGGTATACGAAAACCCGATCCCGGTCTCATCGAAATCCAAAGCGTATCTTTTAAGGGCCAAGTTGTTTTAAGGTTAAAACAATTCAATTCTTATCTATATACACAAAGATAGATAATTCAATAGATAATCTACATTATCATCCCAAACAGATAATTCACATTATCATTATAATTCAACCAAACATCCATATCATATATCAATCATATCTCATTAGAGATATCAAACAATGAAATACATTCAATCTCATTCATCCATCCTTAAGCAATGATTTATCATCTAATTAATTTAAAGTGAATTAAACTAATTACTTCATTCTATAAATCCTGCTTACTTAATTATTAATTAAACCAATTAATTATTCATTACTCTAAGTATCCATCTTAATTAATCATTCCTGATTAATAATCCTTTAATTACTTTAAGTAATTAATACTTAATTAATTTCACAAATTAATTATCTTAAACCATTCAGTAATTAATCTTTAATTACTTCATTAATTAATTAATTATACTTAATTATCTTAATCCTTAATTAATTACAACTAATTAATTACTTTAATCACTTATTATTTATTAATTAATCTTAATTAATCAATTCTTAATTACATCATTAATTTTATTAATTAATGATCCTTAATTACTCTTAATTAATTATCTTATTTAAATTAATTACATTTAATAATTAATTAGTCACATTTATTAATCACCTTTGATTAATCTCATTTAGTAATTAACTTCCCTTAATTACTCCACTTCATAAATTAATTACTCCTTAATTAATTATCCTTTAATTAATCCCTTGATTAATTATTCAAAAGTAATTAACTCAAATTACTTTTATTATTAAATCATCTTCAGTTAATCACATCCAGTAATTACTTTTAATTACTTTCCTAAGTAATTATACTTTCACTAATTACATTTAAGTAATTATCAAATTTCCAAATCATTATCTTAAATTAATTTAACTAATTAATTTAAACTTATCAAATTTATTTAATTAATTACCTTCAGTAATTAATTTACTTTAATTACTTTCATTAAGTAATTTATACTTAACCAATATTAATTTATTTGTCTAATCATTTATTAATAACTCATACTTAATTAAACAAATGATCCTAAATTCCAAATTAATTAACACTTAATTAATTAACTTATAATCCTAATTATTTAATTAATTATCACTAAACCATTAATTAATTATTAAATTATTCTTAAATTACTTTATTAATTTAATGACTCCTATATCATTAAATCTTAATTACTATCTAAAATAAAGTATTTACCTTTAACTACTTTAATTATTATTATTGACAAAGACTTTAAAACATTTACTTTAAAATCTTTCTTTTAATTTATCTTAAATCAAAGATTTAAAATAATTACAAATTTAACTTTTAATATACAAAATCTTTTTAAATTCAAATGTTAAGAAAAACACTTAACATTTATAAAAGAAGTTTATAAGATTTTTAAATTCAATTCTTTATAAAATTATACTTTTAACATTTTAAATTTTGTTAAACCTTGCAAATCTTATCAACTTATTTATCTCAACTAAGATACAAATTAACTTGAATCTATACTTTATATTTGATTAAAAACTGGATCTAAATCTTGCTTCAAAATTTTAAAGCTCAATTTAAATTAAAAACACTGTCTGTTTTTAAAACTGCAATTTCTACATCTACCCGAGCCAACTCCATTTTCCCCCCGAGTAAAAACCTAGTTTTCCCGAGACCAACTTCGAGTTCTTTCCCTCTTTTATTTTTAAACACTGTTATGTTTAAATTTAAAAACAGTTTTAAAACTCACGCGAGTCTCTCCTTCGAAATCCCGAGCCAACTCCCAGTTCTCACGAGAACGACTTCGAGCCAAACCTAACATCCACTCGAGAACGTCTTCTTCCTCAACTATCAACTTCCAGATGTACGAAACGTACATGTACACGTGCACAGGCGAATTTATCGCCTACGATCATCGATTCCATCGCCGACATATCGTCTACGACCACCATTCACGATTCCGACCACTAGAACCTCGAACAAACACCTCAATCGAATTCGAGTTACCTATCATAAAAACAGGAACGAAACTAAAACCTGTCAACGTCCTTCCCTTGAAACTCCGACCATCATTTCCTTTGAAACTCCGGCGAAGACCTCGTCAACCCACCATCTTCCAGTACCCAAAGCCCCAGGCAACTCGATCAACAGAGGAAATCGAAACTCAACAAAAACTGTAACCCAGTAAAACTAGGTTTAGAAACTCAATCGACCAACCACTATCGCCACGATCATCTATACGGCCATCCAACATTTTTCTCTTAATCACTGATAGCTCCTCTTCCCCCAGAATGAACCACGACCCTCCAGATTACATTGATCATCAAAAATCGATCGAAACCCAACTTTCGTTCATACTAGAATATCTCATCATTTAAAAATCTAAAAATCTTGATTTCTCTTCTAAAAATCATTATTTGGTTAAAAGATTCAGTTAATAATCCTGGATTTCTAAATTAACATATTTGAATTTTATATAAAACTTAAACTTCCCTGTTCCTTTTTATTTACAGAGTAGTTTTCATTTTATTTTAACTTAATAAAATTTTAGACTGTAATCCATGATTTAAACAAACAAATATAGTTTGAATTCTAAGTCCTATCAGAGATTATATCAAGAGGAATTAAATTCGATCATGATTTAAACTTCTAAAAGTAAGAACAGGTAAGAACAGATATAACAGTAAGCATGCATCTATATATCCAACTATATACATAGAAATTTCAATCATATTCATCCATACAATACACATTTTATTCCAGAATTCCACATGCAAACAAATACCTATATACTTAAATTTATAAGAAGAAAGTTACTCACCTATTTGAGAATGAACAGAGCTTAAATCTGAAAAGCTTTTTGACACTTTTAAACTTGAATGTTTGCTACAGAAATTTGCATTGCTTGCTGGAAACTTGCATGCATGACATGATTTTGTATTGTTGAGATGTTGTTTAAGATTCCAGATTTGCTTGCTTTAAACAGATCCCAGATTTGAAGAAAATAGCTAACAGGTTTGTTTTGAGAAAAACTGAAGACTTGATTTTGAAATGAGTTACAGGGTATTGAAGAATTTGTTACAGGCTCTTGTTTTGATTGAGGAGAGGTTACAGGTTTTCAGATTTGAAAAGAAGAAATTGCAGTCTTTGTTTCCAGATTGAAAATGTATTACAAATCTTATTTTTTGGTTTGAGGAGTTGATTACTAATTTGTTTTTGGAGAAATTTTGTTTGCAGGCTGAAGTCTTTCTTAATGTTTGAAAATGTGAAGATAAAAAGGGAATGAAGATAAAGAAAAAATGTTTATATAGGCTGAAAATAATTTTCTTAAAAATAAAAGAAAATTGAAATTTTAAAAGATGGACACTTGTCTTCTCATACTCTAATTTTACAACACATGTTATAATGGTTACTTAACATATTAACACTTGTCTTTTATTTAGTTTATATTTATTTTAAATGTAAATAAACCTTTTACTTAATTTATTAGTTACTTACCTATATATATATAAAGTATTTTAAAGAAAATAAAACCAATTATGTTTATAAGTAAAAGTTTATACATATATTTTAAAATCCAAATATTTAAATATCTATCTTTGAATTTCAAAACTAATTTACATTCAAATTCAAATTATATTTAAAATCCAATTTAAAGTCAATTTATATACATACATATATAACTACACATTTAATGTGAAAATAACAATCTTATTTTATTAAAGTCTATTTATATCTATAAATAAAACAATACACTATTAATATTGTATTTAAAACTTACCTATATATATATACTCTTAAATCTTATTTATTAAGCAATATCTCAAAAAGAAAATAAAATAACCTTATTATTAATCTTATTTAAAACCATATTTGTTATTTGTTTAAATAGCTTTGAAAAGCTTATGTTAAATAAATCCAAATCTCTAAACTAAATATATATATTAGAAATTTAAAAACAAGATTTTATTTATTATATTTCAACCCAAAGCTAATCTATTTACAATATATATACTTATATATATACATTATAAATAGAAATCTTTTTATTAGTTTTAAAAGATAAATTTCACTAATTAAATATTTATTCAATTAGATTATTAAACTAATTCAAATTTTATTATCAAAAATTATCAAATCAATTTAATTATTTAAATAGATTATTAAATTGATATTGCCCATAAATTTCCGGGATATCACAAATACAAAGATGAAATTTGGTGTGATGTTGTGGATATGGATGTATGTCATCTGTTGCTGGGGAGGCCATGGCAGTATGATAGAGCGGTGCAACATGATGGTCGTACTAACAGTTACAGTTTCATGTTTGAAGGTACTAAAATCACTTTAGTTCCTAAGAAGCGACAACAAGAAGAAAGCAAGTTGGAGGAGGTTGAAGAACTTAAAACTTTGCTATCTTTGAAGGAGTTTGTTAAGGAAGTAGAAGAGGAGCTTGAAGTATTTTTGTTGATTGGACGTGAGAGTAATGAAGTGGTTGAAATTCCTGAAGAAGTAAAGCCAGTGCTCGGAGAATTTGACGATGTATTTCCTAAAGAGTTGCCAACGGAGTTACCACCGTTAAGGGACATACAACACCAAATTGATCTTGTTCCAGGAGCTGTGTTACCACATAGACCACATTACAAAATGAGTCTAAAGGAACATGAGGAGTTGAGAAGGCAGGTGGAAGAGTTGCTTGAACATGGGCGTGTACAGGAAAGTTTAAGTCCTTGTGCAGTGCCAGCTTTGTTAGTGCCGAATAAGGATGGTTCGTGGAGGATGTGTACGGATAGCCGGGAACTCAACAAAATAACTGTCAGATACATATTTCCGATGTCGAGGCTTAATGATTTGTTAGATCAGTTGAGCGGGGCTACTATCTTCTCGAAGATCGATTTGAAGAGTGGTTATCATCAAATTCGTATAAGACCAGGGGATGAATGGAAAACAGCGTTCAAGACACGGGAGGGGTTGTACGAATGGCTGGTTATGCCATTTGGTCTTTTGAATGCACCTAGTACATTTATGCGGGTGATGAATCAGATCTTTAGACCTTTTATTGGGAAGTTCGTGGTGGTGTATTTTGATGATATACTGATATATAGTAGAAGCACAGAAGAACACTTGCATCATCTGAGGGAAGTGTTGATGATACTGCGATAGGAACAATTTTATGCTGCAACGAAGAAATGCGTGTTCATGACGCATAGTGTTTTATTTTTGGGATATGTTATTTCAGAGGGAGGTATCAGGTGGATCAGAATAAAGTTAAAGCAATCAGATATTGGCCACAACCCAGTACGATAACAGAAGTTAGAAGTTTTCATGGTTTAGCATCATTCTACCGAAGATTTATTCCACACTTCAATAGCGTGATGGCACCAGTTACTGATTGTATGAAGGGGAAGCAATTTTCATGGTCGGAGGAAGCAGGATTTGCTTTTGAGCGGATCAAAGAACTGTTGACTACAGCACCAATTCTAGTATTACCAGATTTCCAGTTATTGTTTGAGTTACATACTGATGCATCTAAAGTTGGAATTGGAGGGGTGTTAAGTCAGAGGGGACGTCCTATTGCATATTTCAATGAGAAGCTATCGGGAGCCAAGATGAGATATAATACTTATGATGTGGAATTCTATGCTATTGTTCAAGCTATAAACATTGGAGACACTATTTATTTTATAAAGAATTTGTTCTATATACTGATCATGAAGCACTGAAACATTTGCAGGGACAGGACAAAATTGCAGCCAGGCATGCTTCGTGGATTGCATACCTACAACAATTTACATTTGTGGTGAAGCATAAGTCGGGAATTACAAACCGTGTGGCAGATGCATTGAGTCGAAGGAATCATTTATTGACTACAATGAAGGTTGAAGTGACGGGGTTTGATGTGTTGCCAGAATTGTTTGTTGATGATCCTTATTTTGCGAAGTTTGTGGATGAAGTCAAGGAGGGAAAGACGGATGAGTTTGTGTTGGTGGATGGTTTTCTCTTCAAAGGAAATCAATTATGTATACCAGAGGGTAGTTTGCGAATGAAAATTATCAAAGAATTGCATAAGGAAGGACATGTGGGCCGTGATCGTATAATGCAGTTGATTGCAAAATCTTATTTTTGGCCGTCAATGAGGAAAGAGGTTGAAAGATTTGTGGAGAGATGTCATATTTGCCAAGTTTCCAAAGGGACAGCGACAAATGCGGGATTGTATATGCCATTATCTGTGCCTACTAGACCGTGGGTTGATGTGAGCATGGATTTTGTTTTGGGTTTACCTAGAACTCAAAGGGGAAATGATTCTATATTTGTTGTGGTGGATAGATTTTCGAAAATGGCACATTTCATAGCATGTAAGAAGACTGCTGATGCCGTCCGTGTTGCTCAATTATTCTTTAAAGAGGTGTATCGATTACATGGGCTACCTGAATCTATTGTTTTCGATCGGGATACTAGATTTCTAAGCCATTTTTGGTTAAGTTTGTGGAAGATGGTTGGAACGAAGCTGAATTTTAGTAGCGCCTATCATCCACAAACAGATGGGCAAACGGAAGTGGTGAATAGATCATTGGGAAATTTGTTGAGATGTCTTGTGAAAGATAATTTGAAAAGCTAGGATATGAAATTATGTCAGGCGGAATTTGCACATAATCACGCTGGTAATCGTAGTACGGGTTTCAGTCCATTTCAAGTTGTATACTCAGCAATTCCGAAGGGACCGTTAGATTTGACGACCGTGCCATATCTGAAGGGAGTTGTTAAGCGAGCTTGTGATTTTGTGACTGAGTTGCAGGAGTGCCACAGAACTATTCACGAATGATTGCTTGCATCAAATGAGAAGTATAAACAATTGGTAGATAAAAAGCGAAGGAGTGTGAACTTCAGAGAAGGTGATTTGGTTTACGCCGTGTTGACGAAAGATTGTTTTCCAGTAGGAACGTACAATAAATTGAAAGCGCGAAAGATTGGTCCAGTAAAGATCTTGAAGAAGATCAATGATAATGCATATCAGTTAAGGTTGTTAGATCATATTCACACTGCCGACGTTTTTAAGGTCAAATACTTGATTCCGTATCATGGGGATGAACTTGTTGTGGAAGAGGAAGGTACAAATTCAAGGTCGAATTCTTGTAAACCGGGGGAGGATGATGCAGCGCAATCTGATGAGAGCTTAGGTCGCGAGCGACCTAACGAGTTAATAAGTCGCTCAAGCGACCTTACGTGTTATGTCAGGCAAAACGAGCCACAACCTAAAGAGCTTCGACCTAGTAAGTCTCGACCTAAGACTAACGAGTTATGTTTTAAGTCGCTGCAGCGACCTAAGGATGGTAACGAGTTAAGTTTAAGTCGCTCCAGCGACCTATTGGGACAAGCTACTGATTGTATCAGCCAGATTGCCTTAAGTCGCTCTCATATGCCGCTTCCTTTAGGTCGCGAACGACCTACCATAAGTCGTGAGGCCTTAGGTCGCTCAAGAATAGGCCGCGAGACCTTAAGTCGCTGGAGGAGGTTCCCATAAGTCGCTCAAGTATTAGGTCGCGTGAAGATTTCTAGAAGCTATTTTCTTAGGTCGCTGAGGCCTAAGTCGCTGCCATAAAGCCTTGTTCTTAGGTCGCTGCTGCCATGTATTTTAAGTCGCTCTGTGACTTAAGTTGTAGGTCGTTGTGATGTAATGTTGTATTTGTTGAGTCGCGTGATGTTGTTGTTTGTTATGTTGGTGTTGTATTCTTATGTCGTTGTAATCGTAAGTCGCTCGTGTTGTCTTTGTTAAGTCGTTCTATGTTAGGTCGCATGAGGCCTGTGTTGAGTCATGCAGTGTTAGGTCGTTAACGACCTATGTTAGGTCGCGTCACCTGGGTTAGGTCGGCTGTGTGTTGAGTTGTAAACCTATAAATAGCGGGTGAGTTGTATCATTTGGAGTAAGTTGATTTTGAATAAAACTTTGTTTGAGTGCTTTGTGCCTCTTCTCAAATTGGTAGTTGAGTGTTATCTCCTATCTCCACCTTTGGCATTCAAGTGCGCTCAAATCAACGATTGTTGAAGCCAATTCACGGTATCAAGTGCGCTTGATCAACGTACGAAGAATTGTAGATCTTCTTTCACGGCATCGTGCGCGATCAACGTGACGAAGATAGCTAAAATCCGACATCTTTGAGATCAACGGATTTGGGCGTTTGGTATTTTCAATCCACCGACTACTACTTCCATCGTTTCATCTATTTTTGTTATCCGCTGCTGCATCACGTAGTCTATAGGCATTATTTTAGGATTTACGGTGTTGTTGTCTTTTCCCTTTCAGCATTTGTTCCTTTTCTTTTAGGTTGTTTAGGTTGTAGTTGTTAGTTGTCTCTTGTAAAAGGCACACATGATATTATGAGTTCCTATTTATTTACTATTTTATTATTTCTTGATATGCAAACTACCTCTATATATGCATAGTAAAGAAGCAGTATAAATATGGGAATCTCGTAAACTTGACTAACAGTAAATGCAATATAAGACTAAAAGTTTAGAATAGTTGAATTTTTTTAGCAAAGTACATGATAAAGTTGTTTTGATAGGTCATTGCTCATGTTCCTTAAAAGGTAAAAATTTCTGAATGATAGATACGCGGACATTTTTAAATAAAATATCAAAATTTTATGGGTAAAGATCAGTTGTAGATTTTGAAATTTGGTTTATGCTTTTAGTGCATAAATAACCTCCGACTACGTTGAATTGTGGCTTAATTTATCAAAATTCTTGAGAACGAAAATATTTTGAAAAGATTCCCCTTGATTTGAAAAAGTTATCTTTAAAAGTAGTTTTGTGTTTAGTTGTTTTTGGCTCTTAAATTATTTTTAGAGTTTTTGTCCAAAAATTTGAATTCATGGGAAAATGTACGTCTAAATATTTTGGGATTTTATTTTAACATATGAATTTGAAAAATGAGAAAGAATTTTGTGAAATCTTTGGTTTCGAAGGCCGGATGTTAGGTATAGTGAAGGAAAATAGAGTTAAAATTTGCGAATTTAGTAGTGCATTAAGATCAACGATGCAATAAATGCAAGCGATAACAAGGGAAAAGCTATCTTAGCTTTGGAATTTCTATTTCCGTACCTTGATGAAGACAAATACGAGTATATTATTAGACCTAATTTCATTTCAAAGCTTGGAAATAAGCCTCCTTATATGTTTTGTACATGGAAAATTTGGAGTAAATTCGGGGCAGCGAGGAAATTTCCACTGTACTGTGGAAATAGAAAGATTATAGTGTGGTAAGACTGTTAAATTCTCCCCCTAAATTCCTTTTCCCGACATATGAGTAAAGTTTAGGAAGCAATTTTTCGATGCCTAAGATTACTACATGGTAGAAAGTTTATGCAAAATTGGTTGCTTCATACTTCTATTCGTAGGAGTAATGGGACTTTTGTTGAAAAGATTTTTCTAAAGCTGCAAACATGTAGAACCGCTAGTATGTATATAACTTGTTTGCATCATATTTATCCAAAAATATTTTCAAAAGAAATACATTCGTATAGGAGGAACTGATTGAGAATCGTTGTGCATACACATTTTCTATATGGTGATACAACAATGCACTATGCACTTGTGCATGTTGGTTGCAAAATTGGTTGTACACTCATTGGTTGTGTAGTTTAGGATAATTAGGAGCCAAAACCAGGTCTTAGTCATTTGTAAAATTTCAAGAACGAAATTCTTTTTAAAGGGGAAAGAATGTAACACCCCGTAATTTGGCGTTAGTTATTTAATTAGTTAGCTAGTTAATTATTTCGGCTCCAAAAATGGAGTTTGCGCAAATGATGGAGTTGGACCATGAAACTTGCACTATTGTGTTCGTGGTGAAATTTTTAGCAACTTTTATATTTTGAGTTTTAAGATCAGAGTCCAAATGAAGAAGTTATGGATGAAAAACGAAATCCAAACGAAAATAATTCAAATAAGAAATTTAACGTTTTTAATTAATTATCTAGGGCCCATAGGTCGACCCGCATATAGGAGTGGTCGACTAGGGGCGGTCGACCCCTAGGAAAGGGGTTGCCGACCGCTTCATGTGTGGCGACTCCAATAAACCTAGGTCATGACGGCTCGGATTTAATATATTTCGATCTAATGGTTCTAGTTGATTCTAGCGCCTATAAACTCAGGCCGAACACTCCATTCTCTTCTCATATTTTTCTAGAGGCAGTAGTGAAGCTTTGCCATTTCTTCTTCGGCACTTTCTGTCAAAATTGTAAAAATAAGATATTTGTATTTATATTCATACAAATTGGGGGAGAATGGAAATCTAATAAAAAGGAGAAGAGAATCAACTATATGCGTATTTAAGGTAATTTATATATATTTGTATATTTGAATCTATTTTCTCTCCCAATCCTAAATCTCTTCTTAGATATGTAATTCTAATGTGTGTGTATACACTTTTTATACATATTTCTTAGATTAAAAAGGATTTGGAGATGAATTTAAGGTTCTACTTCAGATTTGGAGATTTGGATCGATTTAAAAAGTGAGTGGGAAATTTTATAGATTGTTATAACATGAAAATTATTCCATTGTTGTTTATTTGATTATTATGCCTAATTGGACAATTGTATATGAGTTGTGGGCAACAAATTGAATATAACCTGAATATAGTAAATATCGCCCACATAATCTTGTTTTTTGAATTGATTTAGAATTGTTTACAACCTGTTTAAGAAATAAAGTCCCAAAAGTATGAATTTAGAATATTGATTTGAATGAAATTTATTCTAGACCTGAAATAGGTTGTACAATAATGTTATGAATTTGGATTATTACCCTAATCTTGTTGGAACGTTAAATTTTCTTTGTTTAAAATTGTTGGAATTTAGATCCGTTTAATATTTCTAACTTAGGTTTGGTTTCTTTCCCATTTAGAAAAATACTGGTTTTGATCTAACAAGGAATACATGCAAATATAAAGAGAAAGAGATGAGTAAAGTATGAATTCATTGTAGTTTACACTGTCAATTCAAGTAATAAAAAGAAATTGTAATTCCTTGTAATTTCAAACGGTGCAATCTTTTATATTATGAAATTAAATCTTTTGTTTTGGGCTATATAACGACCAAGAATTTCGCTGCATATATATATATAATAAGATTAGATTTTATTTAAAAAAAGTTAATATATTATAATATAAAGATTCTTTTCCAACATAAAGTACAAATGAAGTACAAACATGTTTTAAAAGGTTTGTTCATGACAAATTTCAAAATTTGCAAGGAGGAGATAGGGGTGAGGTGCCATGGTGAGGTGGAAGCAAGGACGTGGAGGTTAAAGGACAAAGGGTAAAGTGGTAATTCAACTTGTGCCTTAGTATATAAACTCATTTTTCAAATTTTTATTCACTTTCTCATTCTCTTTTCCTTCATTTGCAAACATCCTAAGCTCTTGAACACACTTCCATGGCTTCTCAAATATTTTCCAAAGTTATAAAAACCATAGTTTTCTAATTGAATCTCTTTAAAAACTTGCTAAAAGACTTCTACATTCAATACTCCACTTTTCCATTTTTACTCCCAATTCATTCGGCCGAAACTTCTTCCCTACTTACCCAAATCACGACTTTTTTTATAAGCATGTATAATTCCCGTGGCTACAACTTTGTAGTTTATCACTTATTCTGATTTCGAGCCTAGATACTCCATATATCCTTTTTTGTTCGAGAGTGTTTTTTTAACCTAGATTATGAAGTCCGAAAATCCCATTCACCATTTTGATCTTAACTTCCTCAACATTTAAGCAAATCAAGTCATTCTTTTTTTTTAAATGATAGAGGAAAGAATTATCTAAAACTTTTATCTTGACTACGTTTTCAAATTCCGAGAATAAATGGTCGAAAAATCGAGAAGCATATGGCCTATTTTTGAGTGGATTTTGTGGTTTTCCAAGCTTTCCGAATGCTAAAGTATTTCAAGTTTCCAAAATTTTGGTGAGTAAACTTCTTAACTTTTTGGGAAAAATTTACATATATGTGTGTGTGTGTGTGTGTTGGTTATGTAATTATATATATATATATATATATATATATATATATATGTTTGGTTTGGATTGTGGTATTGTTTAGATATGTTGGTTATAAAAAGGTTGTGATTGTTGGTTATGTTTGGTGATGATATGATTTTGTATATATGAACTTGGATATGTCGTATGTTTTAATCTTGTCTTGGAGCTAAAGCAAGTTAGCATGTAAACAAGTTAGTAAAATGAAATTACGGGTATCTATAGCGATAGTTGCTATGGATGCAGTTCGCTTAAAATTTCGATTTTTGCAAAGTTTGATTTTTATACCTCAAATTGTTTTGTGAATATTTTTATAAACTAAAAATAATGTTTTTAAAATTTAATTAAGGATTCAATAATTTACTGTTAATTAATTAGGTTTTAGAGTGTTAACAAGGTTTATTGACTTTAATTAAATAAAGATTAGTTCTTAATTAATTTTCTTTTAAAGCTAAGATTTGTTTTAAATTAATTATTAATTAAATTAATTAATCGTGAGTTAAGTATATGATATATTTTTAATTAATTATCAATTAAGTTTTAGATTAATTATTAATTAATTATTTATCAAGTGTTTAATTATTTTAAATTATAAATTATTTAAGATTTAAATAATAATAAATTATTTATTTAAGGTTTAATTTATTATTTAAGTTTTAGCTAAAGACTATTATTTTTCTTATTTAAAATTAATTAATATTTAATTATTAATGAAGGTTTAAATTGTTATTTAATAGTTAATAAAGGATTAATTTGGGTTTAATTAATAGTTAATTATTGTTTAACTATTTAATTAAATTAAGTTAAGATTCAATTAAAATCAATTATTATTTAAACAAGGATTTAAATTATAATTAATTATTTTTAAAAAGGTTTTTTATAAAGCTCTAAATCCTTTGGTTTCCAAAAGTAAAATTGTTTAAAGGTACTTCTTTTCAAAGATAGATTTGAATACAAGTGATTCGAGTGTCGATGCCATTAAGAAACCATTTAACTGTGAATGAGTTATAATGTAGATTTTTGGATTGTTTAGACATGTGATAGCAGAATAAATCCCAGTTCTACTATAAATTGATTGTTTTTTTATTGGGTTGTTTGGACATGTGTTAGCAGAATAAATCCCTCTTCTGCTATAAATTGTTTATTTGCTTTTTTTTTTTTGTGGACATGTGTTAGTAGAAAAAGTCCCTGTTCTGCTATGAATTGGTTGAAAGGTTTGGACATATGTTTAGCAGGACAAATCACCATCCTGCTATTATGTTATTTGGATATGTATATGCTAGTTAGTTCATATTGACAAGTTATTCCCTGATTTGGAAATGAGTGTATTTACATATATGTTGATCTATGTAAATAACAGTTAAGTAAATTGAAATGGAAATTGAATTTTAACTTAAAATAGTACCATTGGGATTGATAAGCCTCTTTTCGAATTTACTAAAGTATGCTTTTGAATTAACTTTAATTCTTTAATCAATTTGGGTTTAAAGTTTATAAATGATTTTTAAAATTTATTATTATTTTATAAAGTTATTTTTAAAAAATATCTTGTTTTTTAAAAAAGGGTTTATTAAATAAAAGGTTTTACCTAAAGTGATTTGCAAATGATACCTTGAAAATGATATTTTATAAAGGAGATTCTATGAATGAATTATGAAGGAAGATTTTTAAATAGTTTCAAAAATAGAAAGAGATTTTATAAATCAATTTAGATATTTTTGAAAGAAGTTTTAAATCTAGTTTGAATACTTTTAAGTGAAGTGAAACGTGAAGAGAACTTATAAAAAGAATTTTTATAAGGGATACGTAAATGTGTTTTATAGGAGGTGATGTTTTTGATAGGGAATTGTTTGGCCATTTCGTATAGAATTAGAAGGAAAGGGAATTTCCAAAATGTTTTGGTAAATACTTATATTGTTTTTTTTCAAGTATAAAGGAATGTTAAGGGTTTGGGAAGTGTTTTGAAAGGATCTTTTGATCCAGTTTATAATTGATTTTATTAATTTAAGATTAATTAATAAAGGCATAGAGGATCCTATATGGAATTGAATCAATGTTTGAATGATTGATTATTTGATAGTTAAATAACCGACTAACAAAATCTGGACCAAAACTTAACTTTGGAAATATTTAGGAGAAACACAGAAATTATATGGTACAGTTACTGTCGGTGGTGTTATACTATACATGTAAATTCATTTTGTTCTTCTAGGATAAATGATAAGGAAATCCATCCACAAATGGTTTGGTGGTGAACTCCGCTCTTACCTTTATCTGCTTAATTCCTAGAAACAAGGGTTGAGATTTACTAGAATTTATCGAAAGTTGTTTCGAAGAGACCGGGATCTAATCTGCTATCCGAAAATCACTTCGATCCAACTCAAGCGTTTCGAAATGAAGACAACTTAAAGAATATGGAATTAAAGACGGAGCATTGAAGTGCAAGAGCTGCTTGCTACTAGTCATGAATGTGATTCCAAAATGGATGTACTAGAAGTTATGCCTTCGGTTTGTCCTTATCCTAGACAACTTGTATAGATAAATGCTGGCACTGCATTACTGCTTGGAGGGCAGTGTTAGCATTCCAAGTGGGATTGCTATTCAAAAGGTAAGCATAGCCTCAAGCCTCATCAACCGAGAATGACTAAAATCAGAGAAAATGCAGCAAGGCTAAGTGGGTCGCACCCATTAGGGTGTGTCATCACCTTTCTAGACACATCTACATATTTATGGATTGGTTGTGCATGAGATCTCAAATAAAAAGGGTTGCAAAGCAACCAGGGTGATGACATATTCGGTACTATCCAGTCAGGAGTAGGCCGGTCTTGTGTTGGCAAGGGATCCCAATGAGGTCCTCGGCACATTTTCTAGACCTTTACTGTGATAGGTGGTACCCTGGTGCCTTGTCATAGTATGGAATCCATTCTCCATTAAGAACTGTACAGTTTTGATTGTGCCAAACTATGTAGAAATGTGAGATGCAAGCATTTTAGCTATTTTCATATTTTACTTTGACCTCTAGACATTATTATAATATCAATGGATTTTCTATAAAAAGTATTTTGGTCATTGTAAGGTAAAAACCCATCCGTGTTTATGTGCGGCATGGTCTTATGAGATACCTTTGATTTTAAAAGGGTTTTAAACATAATAATTTAGTTGTTTGAGTTTAATCACACCAGACCCATGTTCGACTCGGAGTTTTATTTTCTTTCCCTAAAACTCTTAGGTGCTTAAAATTTTGTGGGCAGCCAAGTAGTTCAGGTTTTCCCATGGATGCATTTCGGAGGAGCTTAGAGCAGGAGGCTACATCAATAGCTAGTTATTATCTTGTTTTCGTTGTATTATATGTACCTTATATCGGTTGGTAGGAACATGCTGTTATAACTGTCCTAGGGTGGAATTTGTATTTGTATGACTCAGATGTATCATTTTTTAAATGACTTTGTACAGTACTATGTTGATTAATATATGTTATTATGTTGCATTGTAAGATTCTGTGATTTTTTAGTTTCTTCTTATCTTCTATCTCCTTTCTTTTCCCTAACGATCTGTCTTTTCGGCACTTAGTTGTTCACTACATGAATACCGTGGATGTATTAGTGTCGACTTCTAGGGTTGGAAAAGGCGGGTTGTTACATTTGGTATCAAAGCGCAAGGTTAAGTGAGAACCTTGGCTTTGGTGGGCAAACTCATTAAGAGATACGATAATGGAATGCCTTAACATGAGTTTGAGTGTGTATATATAAGAGTGCGTATTTCTTAGTGATATAAAAATGTTTTATATTAGGTTGAGTGGCTTATGGTTCTGGTCAATAAGAGTAGCAAATATTATTGATAGGGATCTCTAAACACTTGTACATGGCCATTCGATACAGTATTGTTTTAAAATTGGGTTAATGAAATAATTTTACCTAGGATATATTTTATATATAAAGAATGATTTTCAAAATAGTATAGTATTTTGAGATGTTGTTTGCTAGGGGATAATAATATTTTATTATTATCATTTACGATTTGTTTAGCCATGCTCGTCCATTTTGAGCATAGACTATTGTTAATGTGTATAGGTAGGAAAGCATTGAAGCGAACATCTTATGAATTAAGTCTCAAGATTTGATTATAAGGCGTTCGATGTAAATGTAGGTTTAAATTTGGTCTAATAAAAGATGTTATTAAAAGCTAGAATATTTGAAATAAATATTTGGAAAATGTTTTATAAAAGTTGATCTTATAAAATGAATTTATAAGAAGGTGTCTTTTAATTAAAAAGAATTTAAGTTGAAAACTTGAGAACTTAAATCTCGATGCTATTGAAAATGACTTTTAAGGATTGGAAAAATAATAATAGTATTATTTGAAAATATTCTTGGTTCAGGTACTAGATTTTGGGAATGAAAAGGTTAAGTAAGATGTGTTTTCTTTGGATTAGTTTAAGGGAATGAGTCGAGATTGTTTTGTGATGATGTGAATAATCTTCTAAGTGACGATCAGAAGTTTGCCTAGAAGAACATTGTGATGCACTTAGTAAATTATTCTCTTTATCATTGTACAATCAAAACAAGTTCAACCTGAACGAACTCAAAGCAAGTTGGTGGTAAATGTTTTGTTGGAAATATGAGAAGTATTATTTCAAAAATGGGATTTTGATATAAAAGAGATAATTTTAAGTTAACTAGTTCGAGTGGCTTGGAAATATACTAAAATTGGGAAAGAGATGTGTTTCGATGGTAAACATTTCTCTCGAGTATTACCTTCTTAGTAAGGGAGTGTATGGTACTGCTTGGTAGTACCCAGTTCCTTAGTATCATTTTGGAGTTACTCGGGCTATATCAATATATTTGTATGATTTAAAATATAGAGTTTCATTTTGAAAAGTTTTTGAATAAACGCCGGGCATTTGGATCTTGAGTTTTCTTAGGGAGATAAATTCAAAATGGAATAGTGGAATTAGATAGGGGCATATACTCTTAGGATGCACTGGAGTATTATACAAGTTGAATCTATGTCTAGTTTTTATGAAACGTTTCCATAAATAATTTAGTGGGAATAGAGTTGGTATTAGTGTGAACCAATTAAAGAAGTGCATAAGTTGGAGGTAGATCATTTCTCGTTTCCATATAGTTATGAACTAAGATTCGAGTACATGACTTTAAGATGATCCACACCATTTCGAATAAGGATCCATTACTCGATTTTTGACGACGAACACTTGATGAGGGTTTTTGATATGGGAAAAATGTTTTCTATCATAGTTACAACTATAAAAGGAGGATAGAGGTTCTAAATCAAGGAGCCTGATAGAAGTCCTCATTAGAAAATCGAACGAGCGATACTAGTTCAAAGGAAAAGTTATGTATTCAACTAGTGATCAAATCAGATTTTGTTCGTGAATGATCTATGTACATCATACTAACTAATGTATAGTGCTAATTGTTTTCTAGGTTAGTTTGAGGTGTAATTACAGGGATGAAATTCTTTTAAGGAGGGTAGAGTGTACCAACCCGGAATTTCGTTGCTTTGATTTGCGAATATTTAACTAATTTTAAATATTCAAATAATAGGTTTTACAATGAAAATAAAAATCTTTTATAAAATAAATAATGAGGTGAAATAGTTTTCAAAATTTGTTTACAAAAATATTTAGTTCAAAGAAAGACAGAAAATGTGACCGAAATTCGTTTTTCGAATTTTCGACATATCGTCGACTTAAAGTTGTCGGAATTGTTGTAACACTTAGGTACACACACACATATATTTATGAAGTGTTTTATACATGGTTAAATGCATTTGAATATACATAAACATTTAAGTACAAACATGTTTTAACATGTTTGTTCATCATAAATTTCGAAATTTGCAAGGAGGTGACAAGGGTGAGGTGTCATGGTGAGGTGGAAGCAAGGGTGTGGAGGTTAAGGGACAAAAGGTAAAGTGGTAATTCAATGCCTTAGTATATAAACTCAATTTTCAAATTTTTATTCACTTTCTCATTCTCTTTTCCTTCATTTGCAAACATCCTAAGCTCTTGAACATACTTCCATGGCTTCTCAAATATTTTCCTAAGTTATAAAAACCATAGTTTTCTACTTGAATCTCTTTAAAAACATGCTAAAAGACTTCAACATTCAATACTCCACTTTTCCATTTTTACTTCCAATTCATTCGACCGAAACCTCTTCCATACTTACCCAAATCATGACTTTTTTAAAAGCATGTATAATTCTAGTGGCTACAACTTTGTAGTTTACCACTTTTTCTAATTTCGAGCCTAGATACTCCAAATATCCATTTTTGTTCGAGAGTGTTTTTTTAACTTAGATTATGAAGTACGAAAATTCCATTCACAATTTTAATCATAACTTCCTCAAAATTTAAGCAAATTGAGTCATTCTTTTTTTAAATAATATAGGAAAGAATTATCTAAAACTTTTCTCTTGATTACTTTTTCAAATCCCGAGAATAAATAGTCCAAAAATCAAGAAGAAAATGGCCTATTTTTGAGTGGATTTTGTGGTTTTCCGAGTTTTCCGAATGCTAAAGTATTTCAAGTTTCCAAAATTTTGATGAGTAAACTTCTTAACTTTTTGGGAAAAATTTACTTATATATATGTGTTGATTGTGTAGTTATATATATATATATATAAATGTTTGGTTTGGATTGTGGTATTGTTTAGAAATGTTGGTTATATAAAGGTTGTGATTGTTTGTTATGATTGGTGATGATATAATTTGGTATATATGAACTTGGATATGTCGTATGTGTTAATCCTGTCTTGAACCTAAAGCAAGTTAGCATGTAAACTAGTAAGTAAAGTGAAATTATGGGTATCCATAGCGATAGTCGCTATAAATGCAGTTTGCTTAAAATTTTGATTTTTGCAAAGTTTGGTTTTTGTACCTCAAATTGTTTTGTGAATGTTTTTATAAACTAAATAATAATGTTTTTAAAATTTATTTAAGGATTTAATAATTAACAGTTAATTAATTAGGTTTTAGAGTGTTAATAAGGTTTATTAACTTTAATTAAATAAAGATTAGTTCTTAATTAATTATCTTTTAAAGCTAAGATTTGTTTCAAACTAATTATTAGTTAAGTTAATTAAACATGAGTTAAGTATATGATATATTTTTAATTAATTATTAATTAAGTTTTAGATTAATAATTAATTAATTATTAATCAAGTGTTTAATTATTTTAAATTATAAATTATTTAAGGTTTAAATAATAATAAATTGTTTATTTATGATTTAATTTATTATTTAAGTTTTAGTTAAAGACTATTATTTTTCTTATTTAAAATTAATTAATATTTAATTATTAATGAAGGTTTAAATTGTTATTTAATAGTTAATAAAGGATTAATTTGGGTTTAATTAATAGTTAATTATTGTTTAACTATTTAATTAAATTAAGTTAAGATTCAATTAAAATTAATTATGATTTAAATAAGGATTTAACTTATAATTATTTATTTTTAAAAAGGTTTTTTAAAGCTCTAAATCCTTTGGTTTCCAAAAGTAAAATTGTTTAAAGGTACTTCTTTTCAAAGATGGATTTGAATACAAGTGATTCGAGTGTCGATACAATTAAGAAACCATTTAACTGTGAATGAGTTATAATGTAGATTTTTGGATTGTTTAGACATGTTATAGCCGAATAAATCCCCATTCTGCTATAAATTTATTGTTTGTTTGTTGGGTTGTTTGGACATGTGTTAGTAGAATAAATCCGCGTTTTGCTAAAATATTTTTGTTTGCTTATTTGTTTGTGTGGACATGTGTTAGCAAAATAAATTCCAGTTCTGCTATGAATTGGTTGAATGGTTTGGACATTTTTAGCAGGACAAATCACCATCCTGGTATTATGTTATTTGGATATGTATATGCTAGTTAGTTCGTATTGACATGTTATTCCCTGATTTGGATATGAGTGTATTTACATATATGTTGATCTATGTAAATAACGGTTAAGTAAATTGAAATGGAAATTGAATGGTAACTTAAAATAGTACCATTGGGATTGATAAGCCTCTTTTCGAATTTACTAAAGTATGGTTTTGAATTAACTTTAATTCTTTAATCAATTTGGGTTTAAAGGTTATAAATGATTTTTAAATTTTATTATTATTTTATAAAGTTTTTTTTTTAAATATCTTGTTTTTTTAAAAGGGGTTTATTAAATAAAAAGTTTTACATAAAGTGATTTACAAATAATATCTTGAAAATGATATTTTATAAAGGAGATTCTATGAAGGAATTATGAAGGAAGATTTTTAAATAGTTTTAAAAATAGAAAGAGATTTTATAAATCAATTTAGATATTTTGGAAAGAAGTTTTAAATCTAATTTGAAAACTTTTAAGTGGAGTGAAATGTGAAGAGAAGTTATAAAAAGAATTTTTATAAGGGATACGTAAATGTGTTTTATAGGAGGTGATGCTTTTAAAAGGGAATTGTTTGGCCATTTAATATGGAATTATAAGGAAAGGGAGTTTCCAAAATGTTTTGGTAAATACTTATATTGTTTTTTTTTCAAGTATAAAGGAATGTTAAGGGTTTAGGGAAGTGTTTTGAAAGGATCTTTTGATCAAGTTTATAAGTGACTTTATTAATTTAAGATTAATTAATAAAGGCTTAGAGGATCCCATTTGGAATTGAATCATTATTTGAATGATTGATTATTTGATAGTTAAATAACCGACTATCAAAATCTGGACCAAAACATAACTTTGGAAATTTCTAGGAGAAACACAGAAATTATATGGTACAGTTACCGTCGGTGGTGCTATACTGTACGTGTAAATTCATTTCGTTCTTCTAGGATAAATGATATGAAAATCCATCTAAAAATAGTTACGAGGTGAACTTCGCTCTTACCTTTATCTGCTTATTTCCTAAAGAAACAGGGTTGAGATTTACCGAAATTTATCGAAAGTTGTTTCGAAGAGACCGGGATCCAATCTGCTATTCGAAAATCACTTTGATCGAACTCAAGCATTTCGAACTGAAGACTTCTTGAAGAATATGGAATCGAAGGCGGAGCATTGAAGTGCAAGGGCAGCTTGCTACTAGTCCAAAGGGTGATCCCAAATGGATGTAGTAGAAGTAGTGCCTTCAATTTGTCCTTATCCTGGATAGCTTGTATGGATGAATGCTGGCACTGCATTACTGCCTGGAGGGCAGTGTTAGCATTCCATGTAGGATTGTTATTCAAAAGGTAAGCGTAGCCTCAAGCCTCATCAAACGGGATGACTAAAATCAGGGAAAATGCAGTAGGCGAAGTGGGTCGCTCCCATTAGGGTGTGTCATCACCTTTCTAGATACATCTACATATTTATGGATTAGTTGTGCATGAGATCTCAAATAAAAAGGGTTGCAAAGCAATTGGGGTGATGACATATTCGGTACTATCCAGTCAGGGGTAGGCCGGTCTTATGTTGGCAGGGGATCCCGGCGAGGTCCTCGGTACATTTTCTAGACGTTTATCGTGATATGTGGTACCCCGGTGCCTTGTCATTGTATGGAAACCATTCTCCATTAAGTGTCGTACGGTTTTGATTGTGACCAACTATGTTGAAATGTGAGATGCAAGCATTTCAGCTATTTTCATACTTTACTTTGACCTGTAGACATTATTTTAATATCACTGGATTTTCTATAATAAGTATTTTGGTTATTTAAGGTAAAACTCCATCCGTGTTTATGTGCGGCATGGTCTTACGAGATACCTTTGATTTTAAAAGGGTTTTAAATATAATAATTCAGTTGTTTGAGTTTACTCACACCAGACCCATGTCTGACTCGGAGTTTTATTTTCTTTCCCTAAAACTCTTGGGTGCTCAAATTTTTGTGGGCAGCCCAGTAGTTTAGGTTTTCCCACGGATGCATTTTGGAGGAGCTTGGAGTAGGAGGCTACATCAATAGCTTGTTATTATCTTGTTTTCATTGTATTATATGTATCTTGTATCGGTGGGTAGGGACAGGCTGTAATAACTGTCCTGGGGTGGAATTTGTATTTGTATGGCTTTGATGTATCATTTTCGAAATGACTTTGTACAGTATTATGTTGATTAATATATGTTATTCTAGTGCATTGTAAGATTCTGTGATTTTTTAGTTTCTTCATATCTTCTATCTCCTTTCTTTTCCCTAACGATCTGTCTTTCCCATACTTAGTTGTTCACCACATGAATACCATGGATGTATTAGTGTCCACTTCTAGGGTTCGAAAAGGCAGGTTGTTACATTTGGTATCAGAGCGCAAGGTTAAGTGAGAACCTTGGCTTTGGTGGACAAACTCATTAAGAGATACGATAATGGAATGCCTTATTATGAGTTTGAGTGTGTATATATAAGAGCGCGTATTTTAGTGATATAAAAATGTTTTATATTCTTAATATCGCATTAGTAAGTAGTCACGGTGGAGATGTACCTTAAATGCTATTAAGATAATTCTGTGTATTATTTTCAGATTGATATACACCCAAGTTTAAGTTATTATAATTATAATTTTATTTTGTTAGGTTTACTTGAGTGAGTTTAACAAAGTAAGTAGTGTCAACTTAGTGGCTACACTTCAAAATAGTTATGCGATATTAAGAATCAACCAAGAAAATATACCTTAATTATTTGCAAGAGATTAGGCTTAATTAATTTGCTCTAATGGATCATTGTTTCCGTGCTAACCTGGAACTTAGCATACATCACTTTCATACTGCTCAAAAAAGTAATATATATATATACACACACACATATCCGATACAACCTTGAATGATTTGGCTATATCTATTTACTCTGAAATTATACAACTTAATGACATGGTAATATTTAGTAGCATGACTAAACAATAACATTTCAAAAAAATTCCTGATCACTTTCGCTAAAGAAAAAATAGAACTGTGATTATAAGATAATGTTTAGTTCTATATAGGCATTTAGCTTTAGCTAATATTTACTTTAAAGCTAAGAATTAGCTGTTATTTATGGATAAAAGATTTGTAATATCAATATTTACTTTAAAGCTACGAATTAGTTGTCATTTATGGATAAAAGATTTGTAATATCTGAAAAAATAGATATAAAAAAATTCAAGAAGAAGAAAAATGAAAAAAGGAAAACTGAAGAAGTAGTACAAAGAAACTGAGTAGTTGTTTCTAACAAAAATTCAATACTATGCTTGAGAATGTGAGTTACGTCTTAGCAGTATGATTCTCTTTGTCTATCAGTTGCCTGATGTAGTTATGCAGCATTAGAAGACCCTAACTAATTATTTCATTGCATGATGCAGTGTACCATATATGGAAAAGTATATTTGATACGATTTTGAGTATTGATGTTAATTCTACTTTCTTCTCCATCATAGCATTTTAATTCAATTGCGTTAGAGGCTGATCATTTGCTTAATGATCTATAAAAAGTCTCTTCAACCAAAGGGATAAATTGACTTCATTTGCAAACCAGCAGCATGAGGTTGATTCTATTTCTGTTATCCGCTGCTGCATCACGTAGTCTATAGGCATTATTTTAGGATTTACGGTGTTGTTGTCTTTTCCCTTTCAGCATTTGTTTCTTTTCTTTTAGGTTGTTTGGGTTGTAGTTGTTAGTTGTCTCTTGTAAAAGGCACAAATGATATTATGAGTTCCTACTTATTTACTATTTTATTATTTCTTGATATGCAAACTACCTCTATATATGCATAGTAAAGAAGCAGTATAAATATAGGAATCTCGTAAACTTGACTAACAGTAAATGCAATATAAGACTAAAAGTTTAGAATAGTTGAATTTTTTTAGCAAAGTACATGATAAAGTTGTTTTGATAGGTCATTGCTCATGTTCCTTAAAAGGTAAAAATTTCTGAATAATAGATGCGCAGACATTTTTAAATAAAATATCAAAATTTTATGGGTAAAGATCAGTTGTAGATTTTGAAATTTGGTTTATGCTTTTAGTGCATAAATGACCTCCGACTACGTTGAATTGTGGCTTAATTTATCAAAATTCTTGAGAACGAAAATATTTTGAAAAGTTTCCCCTTGATTTGAAAAGTTATCTTTAAAAGTAGTTTTGTGTTTAGTTGTTTTTGGCTCTTAAATTATTTTTAGAGTTTTTGTCCAAAAATTTGAATTCATGGGAAAATGTACGTCTAAATATTTTGGGATTTTATTTTAACATACGAATTTGAAAAATGAGAAAGAATTTTGTGAAATCTTTGGTTTCGAAGGCTGGATGTTTGGTATAGTGAAGGAAAATAGAGTTAGAATTTGCGAATTTAGTAGTGCATTAAGATCAACGATGCAATAAATGCAAGCGATAACAAGGGAAAAGCTATCTTAGCTTTGGAATTTCTATTTCCGTACCTTGATGAAGACAAATACAAGTATATTTTTAGACCTAATTTCATTTCAAAGCTTGGAAATAAGCCTCCTTATAGGTTTTGTACATGGAAAATTTGGAGTAAATTCGGGGCAGCGAGGAAATTTCCACTGCACTATGGAAATAGAAAGATTATAGTGTGGTAAGACTGTTAAATTCTCCCCCTAAATTCCTTTTCCCGACATATGAGTAAAGTTTAGGAAGCAATTTTTCGATGCCTAAGATTACTGCATGGTAGGAAGTTTATGCAAAATTGGTTGCTTCATACTTCTATTCGTAGGAGTAATGGGACTTTTGTTGAAAAGATTTTTCTAAAGCTGCATACATGTAGAACCGCTAGTATGTATATAACTTGTTTGCATCATATTTATCCAAAAATATTTTCAAAAGAAATACATTCGTATAGGAGGAACTGATTGAGAATCGTTGTGCATACACATTTTCTATATGGTGATACAGCAATGCACTATGCACTTGTGCATGTTGGTTGCAAAATTGGTTGTACACTCATTGGTTGTGTAGTTTAGGATAATTAGGAGCCAAAACCAGGTCTTAGTCATTTGTAAAATTTCAAGAACGAAATTCTTTTTAAAGGGGAAAGAATGTAACACCCCGTAATTTGGCGTTAGTTATTTAATTAGTTAGCTAGTTAATTATTTCGGCTCCAAAAATGGAGTTTGCGCAAATGATGGAGTTGGACCATGAAACTTGCACTATTGTGTTCGTGGTGAAATTTTTAGCAACTTTTATATTTTGAGTTTTAAGATCAGAGTCCAAATGAAGAAGTTATGGATGAAAAACGAAATCCAAACGAAAATAATTCAAATAAGAAATTTAACGTTTTTATTAATTATCTAGGGCCCATAGGTCGACCCGCATATAGGAGTGGTCGACTAGGGGCGGTCGACCCCTAGGAAAGGGGTTGCCGACCGCTTCATGTGTGGCGACTCCAATAAACCTAGGTCATGTACGGCTCGGATTTAATATATTTCGATCTAATGGTTCTAGTTGATTCTAGCGCCTATAAACTCAGGCCGAACACTCCATTCTCTTCTCATATTTTTCTAGAGGCAGTAGTGAAGCTTTGCCATTTCTTCTTCGGCACTTTCTGTCAAAATTGTAAAAATAAGATATTTGTATTTATATTCATACAAATTGGGGGAGAATGGAAATCTAATAAAAAGGAGAAGAGAATCAACTATATGCGTATTTAAGGTAATTTATATATATTTGTATATTTGAATCTATTTTCTCTCCCAATCCCAAATCTCTTCTTAGATATGTAATTCTAATGTGTGTGTATACACTTTTTATACATATTTATTAGATTAAAAAGGATTTGGAGATGAATTTAAGGTTCTACTTCAGATTTGGAGATTTGGACCGATTTAAAAAGTGAGTGGGAAATTTTATAGATTGTTATAACATGAAAATTATTCCATTGGTGTTTATTTGATTATTATGCCTAATTGGACAATTGTATATGAGTTGTGGGCAACAAATTGAAGATAACCTAAATATAATAAATATCGCCCACATAATCTTGTTTTTTGAATTGATTTAGAATTGTTTACAACCTATTTAAGAAATAAAGTCCCAAAAGTATGAATTTAGAATATTGATTTGAATGAAATTTATTCTAGACCTGAAATAGGTTGTACAATAATGTTATGAATTTGGATTATTACCCTAATCTTGTTGGAATGTTAAATTTTCTCTGTTTAAAATTGTTGGAATTTAGATCCGTTTAATATTTCTAACTTAGTTTTGGTTTCTTTCCCATTTAGAAAAATACTCGTTTTGATCTAACAAGGAATACATGCAAATATAAAGAGAAAGAGATGAGTAAAGTATGAATTCATTGTAGTTTACACTGTCAATTCAAGTAATAAAAAGAAATTGTAATTCCTTGTAATTTCAAACGGTGCAATCTTTTATATTATGAAATTAAATCTTTTGTTTTGGGCTATATAACGACCAAGAATTTCACTGCATATATATATAATAAGACTAGATTTTATTTAAAAAAAGTTAATATATTATAATATAAAGATTCTTTTCCAACATAAAGTACAAATGAAGTACAAACATGTTTTAAAAGGTTTGTTCATGACAAATTTCAAAATTTGCAAGGAGGAGATAGGGGTGAGGTGCCATGGTGAGGTGGAAGCAAGGACGTGGAGGTTAAAGGACAAAGGGTAAAGTGGTAATTCAACTTGTGCCTTAGTATATAAACTCATTTTTCAAATTTTTATTCACTTTCTCATTCTCTTTTCCTTCATTTGCAAACATCCTAAGCTCTTGAACACACTTCCATGGCTTCTCAAATATTTTCCAAAGTTATAAAAACCATAGTTTTCTACTTGAATCTCTTTAAAAACTTGCTAAAAGACTTCTACATTCAATACTCCACTTTTCCATTTTTACTCCCAATTCATTCGGCCGAAACTTCTTCCCTACTTACCCAAATCACGACTTTTTTTATAAGCATGTATAATTCCCGTGGCTACAACTTTGTAGTTTATCACTTATTCTGATTTCGAGCCTAGATACTCCATATATCCTTTTTTGTTCGAGAGTGTTTTTTTAACCTAGATTATGAAGTCCGAAAATCCCATTCACCATTTTGATCTTAACTTCCTCAACATTTAAGCAAATCGAGTCATTCTTTTTTTTTAAATGATAGAGGAAAGAATTATCTAAAACTTTTATCTTGACTACGTTTTCAAATTCCGAGAATAAATGGTCCAAAAATCGAGAAGCATATGGCCTATTTTTGAGTGGATTTTGTGGTTTTCCAAGCTTTCCGAATGCTAAAGTATTTCAAGTTTCCAAAATTTTGGTGAGTAAACTTCTTAACTTTTTGGGAAAAATTTACATATATGTGTGTGTGTGTGTGTTGGTTATGTAATTATATATATATATATGTGTGTTTGGTTTGGATTGTGGTATTGTTTAGATATGTTGGTTACAAAAAGGTTGTGATTGTTGGTTATGTTTGGTGATGATATGATTTGGTATATATGAACTTGGATATGTCGTATGTTTTAATCTTGTCTTGAAGCTAAAGCAAGTTAGCATGTAAACAAGTTAGTAAATTGAAATTACGGGTATCTATAGCGATAGTTGCTATGGATGCAGTTCGCTTAAAATTTTGATTTTTGCAAAGTTTGGTTTTTATACCTCAAATTGTTTTGTGAATATTTTTATAAACTAAAAAATAATGTTTCTAAAATTTAATTAAGGATTCAATAATTTACTGTTAATTAATTAGGTTTTAGAGTGTTAACAAGGTTTATTGACTTTAATTAAATAAAGATTAGTTCTTAATTAATTTTCTTTTAAAGCTAAGATTTGTTTTAAATTAATTATTAATTAAGTTAATTAATCATGAGTTAAGTATATGATATATTGTTAATTAATTATCAATTAAGTTTTAGATTAATTATTAATTAATTATTCATCAAGTGTTTAATTATTTTAAATTATAAATTATTTAAGATTTAAATAATAATAAATTATTTATTTATGGTTTAATTTATTATTTAAGTTTTAGTTAAAGACTATTATTTTTCTTATTTAAAATTAATTAATATTTAATTATTAATGAAGGTTTAAATTGTTATTTAATAGTTAATAAAGGATTAATTTGGGTTTAATTAATAGTTAATTATTGTTTAACTATTTAATTAAATTAAGTTAAGATTCAATTAAAATTAATTATTATTTAAACAAGGATTTAAATTATAATTAATTATTTTTAAAAAGGTTTTTTAAAAAGCTCTAAATCCTTTGGTTTCCAAAAGTAAAATTGTTTAAAGGTACTTCTTTTCAAAGATAGATTTGAATACAAGTGATTCGAGTGTCGATGCCATTAAGAAACCATTTAACTGTGAATGAGTTATAATGTAGATTTTTGGATTGGTTAGACATGTGATAGCAGAATAAATCCCAGTTCTACTATAAATTGATTGTTTGTTTGTTGGGTTGTTTGGACATGTGTTAGCAGAATAAATCCCTCTTCTGCTATAAATTGTTTGTTTGCTTTTTTTTGTGTGGACATGTGTTAGTAGAATAAGTCCCTGTTCTGCTATGAATTGGTTGAAAGGTTTGGACATAAGTTTAGCAGGACAAATCACCATCCTGCTATTATGTTATTTGGATATGTATATGCTAGTTAGTTCATATTGACATGTTATTCCCTGATTTGGAAATGAGTGTATTTACATATATGTTGATCTATGTAAATAACAGTTAAGTAAATTGAAATGGAAATTGAATTTTAACTTAAAATAGTACCATTGGGATTGATAAGCCTCTTTTCGAATTTACTAAAGTATGCTTTTGAATTAACTTTAATTCTTTAATCAATTTGGGGTTAAAGTTTATAAATGATTTTTAAAATTTATTATTATTTTATAAAGTTATTTTTAAAAAATATCTTGTTTTTTAAAAAAGGGTTTATTAAATAAAAGGTTTTACCTAAAGTGATTTGCAAATGATACCTTGAAAATGATATTTTATAAAGGAGATTCTATGAAGGAATTATGAAGGAAGATTTTTAAATAGTTTCAAAAATAGAAAGAGATTTTATAAATCAATTTAGATATTTTTGAAAGAAGTTTTAAATCTAGTTTGAATACTTTTAAGTGAAGTGAAATGTGAAGAGAACTTATAAAAATAATTTTTATAAGGGATACGTAAATGTGTTTTATAGGAGGTGATGTTTTTGAAAGGGAATTGTTTTGCCATTTCGTATAGAATTAGAAGGAACGGGAATTTCCAAAATGTTTTGGTAAATACTTATATTGTTTTTTTTCAAGTATAAAGGAATGTTAAGGGTTTGGGAAGTGCTTTGAAAGGATCTTTTGATCCAGTTTATAACTGATTTTATTAATTTAAGATTAATTAATAAAGGCATAGAGGATCCTATATGGAATTGAATCAATGTTTGAATGATTGATTATTTGATAGTTAAATAACCGACTAACAAAATCTGGACCAAAACTTAACTTTGGAAATATTTAGGAGAAACACAGAAATTATATGGTACAGTTACTGTCGGTGGTGTTATACTATACATGTAAATTCGTTTTGTTCTTCTAGGATAAATGATAAGGAAATCCATCCACAAATGGTTTGGTGGTGAACTCCGCTCTTACCTTTATCTGCTTAATTCCTAGAAACAAGGGTTGAGATTTACTAGAATTTATCGAAAGTTGTTTCGAAGAGACCGGGAACTAACCTCCTATCCGAAAATCACTTCGATCCAACTCAAGCGTTTCGAAATGAAGACAACTTAAAGAATATGGAATTAAAGACGGAGCATTGAAGTGCAAGAGCTGCTTGCTACTAGTCATGAATGCGATTCCAAAATGGATGTACTAGAAGTTATGCTTTCGGTTTGTCCTTATCCTAGACAACTTGTATAGATAAATGCTGTCACTGCATTACTGCTTGGAGGGCAGTGTTAGCATTCTAAGTGGGATTGCTATTCAAAAGGTAAGCATAGCTTCAAGCCTCATCAACCGAGAATGACTAAAATCAGAGAAAATGCAGCAAGGCTAAGTGGGTCGCACCCATTAGGGTGTGTCATCACCTTTCTAGACACATCTACATATTTATGGATTGGTTGTGCATGAGATCTCAAATAAAAAGGGTTGCAAAGCAACCAGGGTGATGACATATTCGGTACTATCCAGTCAGGAGTAGGCCGGTCTTGTGTTGGCAAGGGATCCCAATGAGGTCCTCGGTACATTTTCTAGACCTTTACCGTGATAGGTGGTACCCTGGTGCCTTGTCATAGTATGGAATCCATTCTCCATTAAGCACTATACAGTTTTGATTGTGCCAAACTTTGTAGAAATGTGAGATGCAAGCATTTTAGCTATTTTCATATTTTACTTTGACCTCTAGACATTATTATAATATCAATGGATTTTCTATAAAAAGTATTTTGGTCATTGTAAGGTAAAAACCCATCCGTGTTTATGTGCGGCATGGTCTTATGAGATACCTTTGATTTTAAAAGGGTTTTAAACATAATAATTTAGTTGTTTGAGTTTACTCACACCAGACCCATGTCCGACTCGGAGTTTTATTTTCTTTCCCTAAAACTCTTAGGTGCTTAAAATTTTGTGGGCAGCCAAGTAGTTCAGGTTTTCCCATGGATGCATTTCGGAGGAGCTTAGAGCAGGAGGCTACATCAATAGCTAGTTATTATCTTGTTTTCGTTGTATTATATGTACCTTATATCGGTTGGTAGGAACAGGCTGTTATAACTGTCCTGGGGTGGAATTTGTATTTGTATGACTCAGATGTATCATTTTTTAAATGACTTTGTACAGTACTATGTTGATTAATATATGTTATTATGTTGCATTGTAAGATTCTGTGATTTTTTAGTTTCTTCTTATCTTCTATCTCCTTTCTTTTCCCTAACGATCTGTCTTTTCGGCACTTAGTTGTTCACTACATGAATACCGTGGATGTATTAGTGTCGACTTCTAGGGTTCGAAAAGGCGGGTTGTTACATTTGGTATCAAAGCGCAAGGTTAAGTGAGAACCTTGGCTTTGGTGGGAAAACTCATTAAGAGATACGATAATGGAATGCCTTAACATGAGTTTGAGTGTGTATATATAAGAGTGCGTATTTCTTAGTGATATAAAAATATTTTATATTATGTTGAGTGGCTTATGGTTCTGGTCAATAAGAGTAGCAAATATTATTGATAGGGATCTCTAAACATTTGTACATGGCCATTCGATACAGTATTGTTTTAAAATTGGGTTAATGAAATAATTTTACCTAGGATATATTTTATATATAAAGAATGATTTTCAAAATAGTATAGTATTTTGAGATGTTGTTTGCTAGGGGATAATAATATTTTATTATTATCATTTACGATTTGTTTAGCCATGCTCGTCCATTTTGAGCATAGACTATTATTAATGTGTATAGGTAGGAAAGCATTGAAGCGAACATCTTATGAATTAAGTCTCAAGATTTGATTATAAGGCGTTCGATGTAAATGTAGGGTTAAATTTGGTTTAATAAAAGATGTTATTAAAAGCTAGAATATTTGAAATAAATACTTGGAAAATGTTTTATAAAAGTTGATCTTATAAAATGAATTTATAAGAAGGTGTCTTTTAATTAAAAAGAATTTAAGTTGAAAACTTGAGAACTTAAATCTCGATGCTATTGAAAATGACTTTTAAGGATTGGAAAAATAATAATAGTATTATTTGAAAATATTCTTGGTTCAGGTACTAGATTTTGGGAATGAAAAGGTTAAGTAAGATATGTTTTCTTTGGATTAGTTTAAAGGAATGAGTTGAGATTGTTTTGTGATGATCTGAATAATCTTCTAAGTGACGATCAGAAGTTTGCCTAGAAGAACATTGTGATGCACTTAGTAAATTATTCTCTTTATCATTGTACAATCAAAACAAGTTCAACCTGAACGAACTCAAAGCAAGTTGGTGGTAAATGTTTTGTTGGAAATATGAGAAGTATTATTTCAAAAATGGGATTTTGAAATAAAAGAGATAATTTTAAGTTAACTAGTTCGAGTGGCTTGGAAATATACTAAAATTGGGAAAGAGATGTGTTCCGATGGTAAACATTTCTCTCGAGTATTACCTTCTTAGTAAGGGAGTGTATGGTACTGCTTGGTAGTACCCAGTTCCTTAGTATCATTTTGGAGTTACTCGGGCTATATCAATATATTTGTATGATTTAAAATATAGAGTTTCATTTTGAAAAGTTTTTGAATAAATGCCGGGCATTTGGATCTTGAGTTTTCTTAGGGAGATAAATTCAAAATGGAATAGTGGAATTAGATAGGGGCATATACTCTTAGGATGCACTGGAGTATAATACAAGTTGAATCTATGTCTAGTTTTTATGAAACGTTTCCATAAATAATTTAGTGGGAATAGAGTTGGTATTAGTGTGAACCAATTAAAGAAGTGCGTAAGTTGGAGGTAGATCATTTCTCGTTTCCATATAGTTATGAACTAAGATTCGAGTACACGACTTTAAGATGATCCACACCATTCCAAATAAGGATCCATTACTCGATTTTTGACGACGAACACTTGATGAGGGTTTTTGATATGGGACAAATGTTTTCTATCATAGTTACAACTATAAAAGGAGGATAGAGGTTCTAGATCAAGGAGCCTGATAGAAGTCCTCATTAGAAAATCGAACGAGCGATACTAGTTCAAAGGAAAAGTTATGTATTCAACTAGTGATCAAATCAGATTTTGTTCGTGAATGATCTATGTACATCATACTAACTAATGTATAGTGCTAATTGTTTTCTAGGTTAGTTTGAGGTGTAATTTCGGGGATGAAATTCTTTTAAGGAGGGTAGAGTGTACCAACCCGGAATTTCGTTGCTTTGATTTGCGAATATTTAACTAATTTTAAATATTCAAATAATAGGTTTTACAATGAAAATAAAAATCTTTTATAAAATAAATAATGAGGTGAAATAGTTTTCAAAATTTGTTTACAAAAATATTTAGTTCAAAGAAAGACAGAAAATGTGACCGGAATTCGTTTTTCGAATTTTCGACATATCGTCGACTTAAAGTTGTCGGAATTGTTGTAACACTTAGGTACACACACACATATATTTATGAAGTGTTTTATACATGGTTGAATGCATTTGAATATACATAAACATTTAAGTACAAACATGTTTTAACATGTTTGTTCATCATAAATTTCGAAATTTGCGAGGAGGTGACAAGGGTGAGGTGTCATGGTGAGGTGGAAGCAAGGGTGTGGAGGTTAAGGGACAAAAGGTAAAGTGGTAATTCAATGCCTTAGTATATAAACTCAATTTTCAAATTTTTATTCACTTTCTCATTCTCTTTTCCTTCATTTGCAAACATCCTAAGCTCTTGAACATACTTCCATGGCTTCTCAAATATTTTCCTAAGTTATAAAAACCATAGTTTTCTACTTGAATCTCTTTAAAAACATGCTAAAAGACTTCAACATTCAATACTCCACTTTTCCATTTTTACTTCCAATTCATTCGACCGAAACCTCTTCCATACTTACCCAAATCATGACTTTTTTAAAAGCATGTATAATTCTAGTGGCTACAACTTTGTAGTTTACCACTTTTTCTGATTTCGAGCCTAGATACTCCAAATATCCATTTTTGTTCGAGAGTGTTTTTTTAACTTAGATTACGAAGTCCGAAAATTCCATTCACAATTTTAATCATAACTTCCTCAAAATTTAAGCAAATTGAGTCATTCTTTTTTTAAATGACAGAGGAAAGAATTATCTAAAACTTTTCTCTTGATTACTTTTTCAAATCCCGAGAATAAATAGTCCAAAAATCAAGAAGAAAATGGCCTATTTTTGAGTGGATTTTGTGGTTTTCCGAGCTTTCCGAATGCTAAAGTATTTCAAGTTTCCAAAATTTTGATGAGTAAACTTCTTAACTTTTTGGGAAAAATTTACTTATATATATGTGTTGATTGTGTAGTTATATATATATATAAATGTTTGGTTTGGATTGTGGTATTGTTTAGAAATGTTGGTTATATAAAGGTTGTGATTTTTTGTTATGATTGGTGATGATATAATTTGGTATATATGAACTTGGATATGTCGTATGTGTTAATCCTATCTTGAACCTAAAGCAAGTTAGCATGTAAACTAGTAAGTAAAGTGAAATTATGGGTATCCATAGCGATAGTCGCTATAAATGCAGTTCGCTTAAAATTTTGATTTTTGCAAAGTTTGGTTTTTGTACCTCAAATTGTTTTGTGAATGTTTTTATAAACTAAATAATAATGTTTTTAAAATTTAATTAAGGATTTAATAATTAACAGTTAATTAATTAGGTTTTAGAGTGTTAAAAAGGTTTATTAACTTTAATTAAATAAAGATTAGTTCTTAATTAATTATCTTTTAAAGCTAAGATTTGTTTCAAACTAATTATTAATTAAGTTAATTAATCATGAGTTAAGTATATGATATATTTTTAATTAATTATTAATTAAGTTTTAGATTAATAATTAATAATTATTAATCAAGTGTTTAATTATTTTAAATTATAAATTATTTAAGGTTTAAATAATAATAAATTGTTTATTTATGATTTAATTTATTATTTAAGTTTTAGTTAAAGACTATTATTTTTCTTATTTAAAATTAATTAATATTTAATTATTAATGAAGGTTTAAATTGTTATTTAATAGTTAATAAGGATTAATTTGGGTTTAATTAATAGTTAATTATTGTTTAACTATTTAATTAAATTAAGTTAAGATTCAATTAAAATTAATTATGATTTAAATAAGGATTTAACTTATAATTATTTATTTTTAAAAAGGTTTTTTAAATCTCTAAATCCTTTGGTTTCCAAAAGTAAAATTGTTTAAAGGTACTTCTTTTCAAAGATGGATTTGAATACAAGTGATTCGAGTGTCGATACAATTAAGAAACCATTTAACTGTGAATGAGTTATAATGTAGATTTTTGGATTGTTCAGACATGTTATAGCCGAATAAATCCCCATTCTGCTATAAATTTATTGTTTGTTTGTTGGGTTGTTTGGACATGTGTTAGCAGAATAAATCCCCGTTTTGCTAAAATATTTTTGTTTGCTTATTTGTTTGTGTGGACATGTGTTAGCAAAATAAATTCCAGTTCTGCTATGAATTGGTTGAATGGTTTGGACATTTTTTAGCAGGACAAATCACCATCCTGGTATTATGTTATTTGGATATGTTTATGCTAGTTAGTTCGTATTGACATGTTATTCCCTGATTTGGATATGAGTGTATTTACATATATGTTGATCTATGTAAATAACGGTTAAGTAAATTGAAATGGAAATTGAATGGTAACTTAAAATAGTACCATTGGGATTGATAAGCCTCTTTTCGAATTTACTAAAGTATGGTTTTGAATTAACTTTAATTCTTTAATCAATTTGGGTTTAAAGGTTATAAATGATTTTTAAATTTTATTATTATTTTATAAAGTTTTTTTTAAAATATTTTGTTTTTTTTAAAAGGGGTTTATTAAATAAAGAGTTTTACATAAAGTGATTTACAAATAATATCTTGAAAATGATATTTTATAAAGGAGATTCTATGAAGGAAGATTTTTAAATAGTTTTAAAAATAGAAAGAGATTTTATAAATCAATTTAGATATTTTGGAAAGAAGTTTTAAATCTAATTTGAAAACTTTTAAGTGGAGTGAAATGTGAAGAGAAGTTATAAAAAGAATTTTTATAAGGGATACGTAAATGTGTTTTATAGGAGGTGATGTTTTTGAAAGGGAATTGTTTGGCCATTTAATATGGAATTATAAGGAAAGGGAGTTTCCAAAATGTTTTGGTAAATACTTATATTGTTTTTTTTCAAGTATAAAGGAATGTTAAGGGTTTAGGGAAGTGTTTTGAAAGGTTCTTTTGATCAAGTTTATAAGTGATTTTATTAATTTAAGATTAATTAATAAAGGCTTAGAGGATCCCATTTGGAATTGAATCAATGTTTGAATGATTGATTATTTGATAGTTAAATAACCGACTATCAAAATCTGGACAAAAACATAACTTTGGAAATTTCTAGGAGAAACACAGAAATTATATGGTACAGTTACCGTCGGTGGTGCTATACTGTACGTGTAAATTCATTTCGTTCTTCTAGGATAAATGATATGGAAATCCATCTAAAAATAGTTACAAGGTGAACTTCGCTCTTACCTTTATCTGCTTATTTCCTAAAGAAATAGGGTTGAGATTTACCGAAATTTATCGAAAGTTGTTTCGAAGAGACCGGGATCCAATTTGCTATTCGAAAATCACTTTGATCGAACTCAAGCATTTCGAACTGAAGACTTCTTGAAGAATATGGAATCGAAGGCGGAGCATTGAAGTGCAAGGGCTGCTTGCTACTAGTCCAAAGGGTGATCCCAAATGGATGTAGTAGAAGTAGTGCCTTCAATTTGTCCTTATCCTGGACAACTTGTATGGATGAATGCTGGCACTGCAATACTGCCTGGAGGGCAGTGTTAGAATTCCATGTAGGATTGTTATTCAAAAGGTAAGCGTAGCCTCAAGCCTAATCAATCGGGATGACTAAAATCAGGGAAAATGCAGTAGGCTAAGTGGGTCGCTCCCATTAGGGTATGTCATCACCTTTCTAGATACATCTACATATTTATGGATTAGTTGTGCATGAGATCTCAAATAAAAAGGGTTGCAAAGCAATTGGGGTGATGACATATTCGGTACTATCCAGTCAGGGGTAGGCCGGTCTTATGTTGGCAGGGGATCCCGGCGAGGTCCTCGGTACATTTTCTAGATGTTTATCGTGATATGTGGTACCCCGGTGCCTTGTCATTGTATGGAAACCATTCTCCATTAAGTGTCGTACGGTTTTGATTGTGCCCAACTATGTTGGAATGTGAGATGCAAGCATTTCAGCTATTTTCATACTTTACTTTGACCTCTAGACATTATTATAATATCACTGGATTTTCTATAATAAGTATTTTGGTTATTTAAGGTAAAAATCCATCTGTGTTTATGTGCGGCATGGTCTTACGAGATACCTTTGATTTTAAAAGGGTTTTAAATATAATAATTCAGTTGTTTGAGTTTACTCACACCAGACCCATGTCTGACTCGGAGTTTTATTTTCTTTCCCTAAAACTCTTGGGTGCTCAAATTTTTGTGGGCAGCCCAGTAGTTTAGGTTTTCCCACGGATGCATTTTGGAGGAGCTTGGAGTAGGAGGCTACATCAATAGCTAGTTATTATCTTGTTTTCGCTGTATTATATGTATCTTGTATCGGTGGGTAGGGACAGGCTGTAATAACTGTCCTGGGGTGGAATTTGTATTTGTATGGCTTTGATGTATCATTTTCGAAATGACTTTGTACAGTATTATGTTGATTAATATATTATATTCTAGTGCATTGTAAGATTCTGTGATTTTTTAGTTTCTTCATATCTTCTGTCTCCTTTCTTTTCCCTAACGATCTGTCTTTCCCATACTTAGTTGTTCACCACATCAATACCGTGGATGTATTAGTGTCCACTTCTAGGGTTCGAAAAGGCGGGTTGTTACATTTGGTATCAGAGCGCAAGGTTAAGTGAGAACCTTGGCTTTGGTTGACAAACTCATTAAGAGATACGATAATGGAATGCCTTATTATGAGTTTGAGTGTGTATATATAAGAGCGCGTATTTTAGTGATATAAAAATGTTTTATATTCTTAATATCGCATTAGTAAGTAGTCACGGTGGAGATGTACCTTAAATGCTATTAAGATAATTCTGTGTATTATTGTCAGATTGATATACACCCAAGTTTAAGTTATTATAATTATAATTTTATTTTGTTAGGTTTACTTGAGTGAGTTTAACAAAGTAAGTAGTGTCAACTTAGTGGCTACACTTCAAAATAGTTATGCGATATTAAGAATCAACCAAGAAAATATACCTTAATTATTTGCAAGAGCTTAGGCTTAATTAATTTGCTCTAATGGATCATTGTTTCCGTGCTAACCTGGAACTTAGCATACATCACTTTCATACTGCTCAAAAAAGTAATATATATATATATATATACACACACATATCCGATACAACATTGAATGATTTGGCTATATCTATTTACTCTGAAATTATACAACTTAATGACATGGTAATATTTAGTAGCATGACTAAACAATAACATTTCAAAAAAATTCCTGATCACTTTCGCTAAAGAAAAAATAGAACTGTGATTATAAGATAATGTTTAGTTCTATATAGGCATTTAGCTTTAGCTAATATTTACTTTAAAGCTAAGAATTAACTGTTATTTATGGATAAAAGATTTGTAATATCAATATTTACTTTAAAGCTATGAATTAGTTGTCATTTATGGATAAAAGATTTGTAATATTTGAAAAAATAGGTATAAAAAAATTCAAGAAGAAGAAAAATGAAAAAAGGAAAACTGAAGAAGCAGTACAAAGAAACTGAGTAGTTGTTTCTAACAAAAATTCAATACTATGCTTGAGAATGTGAGTTACGTCTTAGCAGTATGATTCTCTTTGTCTATCAGTTCCGTGATGTAGTTATGCAACATTGGAAGACCCTAACTAATTATTTCATTGCATGATGCAATGTACCATATATGGAAAAGTATATTTGATACGATTTTGAGTATTGATGTTAATTCTACTTTCTTCTCCATCATAGCATTTTAATTCAATTGCGTTAGAGGCTGATCATTTGCTTAATGATCTATAAAAAGTCTCTTCAACCAAAGGGATAAATTGACTTCATTTGCAAACCAGCAACGTGTGGTTGATTCTAGACTACTGGTTTGAAATTCAGTTTTATTCCTTTTGTTATTCCCAACAAATTTATTAAATCGGCTAACCATTAAGGGGCACTTACGAGCTATGGAGACAAGCTGAACAATTTTAAAGGTCACAACCAATTTTTCTGCACTCTGGATAGTCATATATCTAAGTTGATCAGTAGAGTAATATATTGAAAGAAACACAAAATGTACAAGACCAACAACTTTATGATCTTGGGAAGAAGTTTGAGGTATATCTCATTGCCGATTAAATATTTTGTTGGCCTGTAGCAATACGGTCTTGTCTATTTCCTCTGATGATATATGTTTTATGCTTTTAAAAGAAGTGTGCTCCAAATGAAGAAAAGGAGCCGCTTGAAATGGTAGCGTGGATGTTTACTAGTTCATGTCCTAGAAAGAAGGAGCATGCATGCTTTCTCTATTCTTTTAGTATGCAACAAACAATACTGCAAATAATGGTTAGAAACACATTTATATACTAGATACTGACATAGAGTTTAAGACTCTAAAATCACATTAGAGGTACAATGGATAACTATAAAACAATACGCATTGAATTATATACTGATCAAATACAAACGGTACAAGTTTATAAAGTTTATATTGTAACTGACCTTGCAATTAATAATAGCAAAAAACAAGTATAAAGAAAAATTTTAAGTTCATTTTTTCACATGTTTGTTTTATAAAGCTTAAAATAACTTGAGAACTAACTACTTAATGTTTCCGTCTTTTAATCCTAATCAAGTACGTATAATAAAGAACTTTTCCTTTCTAGGTGGATATATATATTTGATGGAGAAAAAATAGTAACATACCGTAGCAAGTTATGGATTCAGAGTTAATTTTGATGACATAACTACATTTTAGTTTGTTGCTTGTATGTATTACTACTTTTGGTTACTAGTTGCTGCTTATTCTACATTGAAATATTATGAACTTATTATCTATTTTGCTTTAAGAATATTGCGTATGTTTATTACGTAATGTTTCATGTTAATTGTAAGAGGTGTGATTAATATAATATGTTGATTATAAAATGTGTGATTAATTAATATATGTTTGCTATGAAATATATGTGTTTATATAAACTGTGTTATACATTAATTATGGTTGCATATAGAATTGGAACCTGTTATATATTGGCTAGGAACTGAGCAAAATACGACAGCGTTTATAAAATATTATGAAAATATTTAACAGCGTTTCTAAATCGCTATAGTAAAGATTAAACAGCGTTTTCGAAAGTTTTAACAGCGTTTTCAAAACGTTATAGAAACGCTATAAAATAGGACCCAAGTATTTCGTAAAACGTTGTAAAAAATATCATAGCAACAAAAGAAACGCTGTAAAACGTATTAATGACATCAAAAAAATGCTATAGATACGTGGATTTTACAGTGTTTTCTGTCTTGCCGACCTATAACGGCATGTTAATATACAGCGTAGTTAAAAATGCTATTAAAGGTTTTTATAGTGTTTTTGAAATGCTATGATAGGTACATTTTGTTGTAGTGCAGATTGTTAATTTATATTTGGCAAAACTTAGCATATACAGTAAATAAATCAATCACATAATCACAGACACAAAGTAATACAACAATAAGCAGCAGAATAGACAAATAGTAGTTCATGAAGCTACTACATAAACATTAGAGTCTAGAGCAAAATACAACAAAAATCCAAATACTAAGGAATCTCTAATACATACGCAAATGACCAGTCTGAACATAAACATTAGGAAACAACTGAAACCTGAATAGATAAAGATAGATCTCCAAGCAAAGCTCCAAGCTCCAAGCTCCAAAGATGAGTCTCAAATGTTGTGACACTCAGTCTGACCCGAGCATAAAGCAAAAAAGCAAACACAAAACAATAGAGTCAGAATTAACATTCTTATGCAAGTAAATCAACTCAAGTGAAATGTCCAAGTGAAATGCAATATAACTCAAAGGATGTTTAGGATTCCCATCCTTTAAGGATCCGTGAAACTATCTACATACATAGAATATGCTATATAGATAATGTCTATAGTAAAGTAAAATATTAAAATAGCATTAAGGCGTTACCCATATCCCCCTTAACACATTTTTATATAATTCCCGTAGTCTATACAGATACTGGAAGCTCCACCAAACCGGTGGGATACTCAGGGAGCACTCCATAGGTACGGTACAAACCAAACTCGTAGTGAGCGCGATAAGGCATATGACAAGGCACGCGAGGCATTGCTAGGGTAGGATTCTATCGTTTGCACTCCTGGACTTGTAGTAACGCATAGCAGCTACTACCGCCCACCTTGAGACACAACCCTAAATCAAAGCTGCACCTAATAAAATCACAAAGTAATAGATATGGTATCGAAGAAATGTGCTCGATAGGGAGAGTGACCTCACTTGGCTCGGTATAGCTCTTGTTTTAGCCATATCAAGCTAACTCGAGGGAGTTAAGGCTGCATTCACACCTCATACAGGCGTTTGCCAAACCATCCTACTTCATTCTGGATTCTCCACCACGTGCACAGTTGTTAAAGTGGTTTTCGGTATTGGTAGTGAGTATGACAATATCCGATCCCGGTCTCTTTAACGACCAAACGCTTATTTCACTCTGTGGTCATTTTTATTTCAAATAGTTCATACTTCATATCATATTGGAATAAATTATACTTAAATAGTTCATACTTAAATAGTTTGAATTTTGAAAGTAGTTTATATATTGGAATAATTAGACATAAAAAAAGTTTTTATTTAAAAATAGTTACAGATTAAAATAGTTTATATATTAAAAATAGTCTATATATTAAAAATAGTTTATACATTAAATATAGTTTATAGATTTAAAAGAGTTTATATCAAAAATAGTTTCAAATTAGAATTGTTTCTTCCAATTTCACAAATCAATTTAAATCAACTTTAGTCCTAAAATTCAATTTAAATCAATCTCAGTTCAATAATTTCAATTAAAAAGGTTAAAGGTTCAATTCAAATTCTCATTAAAACATTTTAATTTATTATAATTTAAAATCTAGATTTGAATTACAAATTTAAACCACTTCCAATTCAATAGGTTTCAAAGTTTAAATATTCAACATTTACAATAACTCAATCGGATAAATTTCATTTATATTTCAAAATTCAACTTTAGTTTTATTTAAATTTGAAAATTTTCACTTAATCATTTTTAATAACATTTAAATAAAATCTCAAATCACAAATTTAAATCAATATTAAATATTCAATTTCAATTTTATTTAAATTTGAAAATATTCATTTAATCACCTTTAATCAAAATCTAGTTATCAAGTTGTAAAATCATATCTTTAAAATCTCAAAATTAATAAGTTTCAATTCAATTTTTATTTAAATACAATCCTTAAACCAATTAATTTACAAGTCAACTTAATTTATCTTTCCAACCTTTATTTATTTAAGTTATTACAAAAATCTATTTTTAAATATTTTATAAATTTTAAATAAATACTTAAACATATCATATATATACTAGTTAAATTAAATTTTATTATATTAAATTTTATCAAATTAAATATTATTATTAAATTTATTTTATATTAAATCTTATTTTATATATTTATAAATAATAAAATTATAAGTAAAATCTTAAAATTTATATATTTTAAAATTATCTTATAAATTTAAAATTTCCAAAAATATAATTTAAAATCTAAATTTTACACATATATTAAATAAAATCTCTATATTTTATTTTAAAATCCAAACACATTTATTTTTTTCTTGTCTCAAAATTTTTGGAAATCGTTTAAAATAAACCAACGGTGTTCGTATAAAATTTTCTAACCTATGGTCAAGTGATATGGATATTTATCATTTTTATCCGCAATAATTTAAATTTACAGGTATATATCATTTCAACCCGCAATCCCGAAATTTCAAAATCAATAAAATCGCTTGGGTTTATCATTTCAACCTATAATAATTTTCACTAATCTAAAAGATCGTTCGGTTATATATCATTTCAACCCATAGGGATTCCTAACTAACAGGGAACTTGTAGTGTGAGAACAATAGCATAACAATCAATTACAAGCATGAATCATAGCTAACAATTTAAAATATAATATATATACAGTGTGTTATGGTGTCATATGTCAATTAACATAGATTAACAAATGCAGATAATAATGTATCATACTTAACAACTAAATTAATAACAAATTTAAATTTAACAACATATTTCAATCGTCATTTCATGTGAAATTAATTCACTAAACATAAGAATGCTAATCGTGAGTGATCGTTCACCTTTCGAGGCTATGAAATTTGACAACACAAACAAGCTACGAATTGAATAACGAACTCGACAATCGACCAATCCAAACGACAATCCCAAAGCAAAGCAAGGTGGACTCGAGATCGATGAAAACAAAATATATATTTTTTAAAAAATAAAATTTACTCACATATTTAAAATAAAATCTTTATATTATATTTTAAAAATCAATATTCAATTTAAAACACATATTTAAAATAAAAATCTTCATATTATATTTTAAAAATCAATATTTATTGAAATACATATATTAAAATCAAAATATCTATATATCATATTTTAAAATCAATACATAAAAATCAATATTCTTTTTTTGTATACAGAAGAGGAGATAGACTAGATGGATTTTGATGGCTATAGCTCAGGTCTGGATGGGATGACGGCGAGGCGGAGATGGGCTGTGGGAACAGCGGAGCAATGGATGTGGAGAGGCAGATGGATTTTTCTGGGTTGTAGTGTGGGCTGGTCAAAGGGAAAGCATGGGTCGACGCTACTGCGTGGGATGGAGTTGGTAGTAGCCTCGGTGGCTGTCAGGTGGAAAGCGGACGAGGTTCGGCTATTGTGAGGGTGACAGGCGAAACAGGTGAGGATTGGAGGCCGGAGAGTGTTATGATGGGTTTCAGTGGAAGGTGGATCTAGTTGTGGCTGGGTCAATTCAGTGAAGGATGGTGTAGGCTCGTGGGTTATTGGATGTTTGGTGATCGGGTGTGGCGGCATGAGCGAAATGGTTGGAGGATGAGAAGAAGGAGTGTGGAAGTGGTATGGCTGCTAGGTGTTTTGGTTGGAGAGAATAAGAGGGAGAGAAGGGGACGAGCTGTTGGCGGCAGGGGCTGGGCGAGACTTGGTGGAGAGTTTGGGGGCAGGCGGCGTTTTGAGGGTGTGAGGTCGAAGGGTTTGGAAAGCAAGATGATAGAGAATGGTTTTGGTGGAAAAGAAAAGGAGCAGGGTTTCAGAAGCCATTATAAATTTTTGCAATTGATATAAATATAAACTTAGTTACATTTTTTAATATAAGCATGCCAGATTGAAGAGTAAAAGAAGAGCCTGATAGAAAATGAACAACCAATATAATAAATTAAATAGTGGGAATAGTGACAGTCAGCAATTGAATTCATGAATTACATTAAAAGATAATGGTTGTTGGTTTTTACCAGATGGAAAAACGAATGGCCACAAAATACTCTAGAGACTCAAAATGGGTACCGATACGGCTAACCGTTTCATAGATTTCGCCGCGTACTGGATACCGAAATGCACAAATGAATTACTACGGAGATCAACACGACGAGATGAACAGAATGGTATATAGATATGAGTGACATGACCCTCATATCAAATCTCGATATTTGCTGTCAAAAATGCTGCTAAAATGCAGAAAATAAGATAAACGAGGCTTGAGCAGTCCAAAATTTGGCGAAACGAAATACGACGTCTCACTTAGAAAATAATAAACATTTTTCTTATATAAAAATATTCAGATTTCAAAAATATTTTTATTTCCATCAATTCAACTAATTTAAATTTTAAATTGAAATTTCACAAACAAACAAACTTTTATATTTTCTGATGAAAATCTAACACTTGTTACGTTTAAATAGACGTATTCCAAATATCAAATTTTCATTGCAAAATCTTATTGTTTATTTTCATAAAAAATTTAGTTAGTTATGTTATTTAAATCGTTAAAATTTCCAGGTCATTACACATGCTATCAAACATCACTTACATGGAAGGTAACACGGTGACTTTTGAAGATAATTCTAAAGGATATATTATTGGGAGTGGAAACGTCATCACTATCGGTATATCTACTTCTCTTATTATTTCAAATGTCTTATTAGTAAAAAACTTAAAATATAATTTATTAAGTATAAGTCAATTATGTGATAAGGGATTTAGAATCAATTTTGAAAAAGATAAATGCAATATCGTTGGTCAAAATAAAACATTATTTTTCAAAGGAACAAGAAATCGAAGTATTTATGTTCTAAACATGAATATTAATCATAAAAGTGATTTATGCTTAGCCATAAATCATGATGATCCACGGATATATTAATTGTTCAAATTTATGTTGATGACATTATATTTGGATCTACTAACGAAAACTTATGTAATGAATTTTCTAAAATAACGACAAACAAATTTGAAATGTATCATATGGGTGAATTAAATTTCTTTTTAGGATTACAAATAAAACAATTAAATAATGGAATCTTTATAAATCAAGAAAAATATTGTAAATAATTGCTAAAACGTTTTGGAATGGATAATACATCAAGTAAACCCACTCCAACGAGTACTACTATTCATCTAGATAAAGATGAACGTGGAAACGATTTCGATCAAAAACTATATCGAAGCATGATAGGATCTTTACTATACTTAACATTTAGTAGACCAGATATTATGATGAGTGTTTTTTTATGTGCAAGATTTCAAGCACCACATAAGGAATCACATCATCGGGCAGTCAAACGGATTTTATGATATTTAACCAACACTAAAGATTACGCTCTATTTTACCCAAAAGGATGTTCATTTGAACTCATATCATACAGTGATGCTAATTTTGGTGGATGCAAATTCGATAGAAAGAGTACAAGTGGCATATGTCACTTTATTGGTCAATCCTTAGTTTCGTGGTTTAGTAAAAAGCAAAATTGCATTTCTATTTCGACATGTGAAGCTGAATATATTTCTGCTGCCTTAACTTGCGCTCAAGTAATATATATGCAGCAAAGACTTAAAGACTATGGAAAAATAATAGACAGATCTCCAATATATTACGATAATACTAGTGCTATAAACCTAAATCCAATTAACCACTCATAAACAAAACATATCGATATTTGTCACCATTTTCTGAGAGATAATGCTGAAAAAGAAATAATCACTCTTGAATTTGTAAATACTGAAAATCAAATAGCCAATATTTTTATGAAACCATTATGCGAAACAACGTTTATCAAACTAAGACGAGATTTAGGAATTTGCTCATATAATGAATTAATAAACTAAAACTATATAATTCATAGCAAAACCTCTTATATACTAAAGATACAAACATAAAACACGTATGTATGTTAGTTAAGCTAAAAATAAACTTTAAACTTTCTAACCACTATTTTTGAAACAAAATTCTATTTAATGTTTTTAGTGGTCATAATGATTTTCATCACAAATATTGTATACCTAAATTTAGTAAACTTAAGGAATATTTAAGGAACAAAGGTTGCTAGTTATAAATATCAAAATACTTCATTTTTAAATATTCTCTTAGTCCACCATCTATACTATGAATTCAACATGTCTTTGAATCACGATTCAACATACTCCTCTTTAGACTTCAGCTCGCCGTCATCAAAAAGTGTACGTCTCTCCAAAAACTATGACTCCTCCATCGAATAAATCTGTGTCTAAAAATGTCTATCACGCTGTATATTCACTAAAAGGAAAGAAAGTGAAAAGAGCCATTAATCTTGAATCATCATCTTTGGAAAATAAAGTTGACAAAATCTTCCACTATCAGCAAGAGATAATAGAAGTACAAAGAGAAATGTACTACGAACAAAAACGATAAGGACGCCATCTAAATTTCTTGAAAAGATGCATATTGGCTATTTGTGGCCACTCTCCAACTAAGGATTGTCTCCAAAAAAAATCACCTCGACTAATAGAAACACCAGTTAGACCGCACAATTTTACTCCTCGAAATATATGGGGAGAAGGTCCGTCTAATCAAGAGCAAGCACCACGTACTCCATCTCACTCATTTTGGTCTCCTCTCCATCTGTTTGTTGAAAATACTAAGATAGAGGGTACGTATGATACTCCGAGTTAGTCACCAATAAAATATGAACTGAACTCTTGTGATTTACAAGAACAAAAAAAATCAAACTCAGATAAAGACAAATAAAACATCTATGCAGTCTCTTACCTCTCAAATTATGATTATATAAATAATTTTAAAATTATTTTTTATTTTTATTTACTTCGAACCATGTATCATAGTCATTTATATAAATAAATACTGATTGTATCCTAACAAATATTCAAGAATTAATCACAATTACATACAGACAGAGCTCAGACGTCCGTGGAAAACCATAGACGTCTGTGACAATATTCGGGTATTTTATTCCTACATCCACGGACGTTAATAAAAAATCACAGACGTCTGTGAAGAAATTCGGGTTTTAGAATCCAAAAACCACAGACATCTGTGGAAATCTACAAATGCCTGTGGATGTGCTTGAGCAACTGTTCTACCTTCCTCTATATAAATGATTTTACCCCCATTCTTTCATTTTTTACTAGCCTCCACTCATTCTACTCCAAATCTAAAACCCTAAAACTTCAAAATCCCCAAATTTTCTTCAATGGCTCCCAAAAAACACTTTCCAAAAAGATCAAAACATGCCCAGTCTTCTTTTGGAGCTACTCAAATTGTGAACGAATTTCAAATCACATAGTGGCTAAGAAATAAGGAAATTACCATCAATAGATTACAAGCTTTAACAAGGATGTCATACAGGTCCGTTATATAACATACATGCTTATATATAATATGATATCTATTGCTTGACTACTAATGCAGGTTGCAGAAATATTATTGACATTGAATCAAATAAGGTAATAATAGATCCTTTAGCAATTTATCTCCTCTACTCAAATCTTTGTAGGGAAAAGTTTTGGAAAACTGAAAATGATGATGGATGGTTATGGACGAGTGTGTACGGAAAAATTATAAAAATTGATGCATTTACCTTAGGACGAATCATAAAATGTTCGTACAAAGGTATAGACTTAGAAGAAATTCCCAACTATAGCGTGATACCTAGAAACGAAGTAACTCATCAACTTTGGGAAGATGAAAATGCCCTAACAGAGGTCAATTTTTCTTCGACCAAGAGTTTGTCTTCCCAGAATAGGTAGTCATGAGAAAATTCATGAAAATGAGCATAAAACATTATATGCTATATATGCTCAACTTCTTGTCAATTGGGCAAAATTCATACATGATCAAATAAAAAGTTTTTGTAGTCAACATAAAAGGACTATTCTCCATGATCTGTACATAATGAGAATATTAAGAGATTTAGACGTGCCTTCGTATATGTCACAATATGAAAAAATACTAGTCAAGGATAGTGGGAAGAGATTTGTGTCCTTAATGTAACTCCCAACAGTTCCTCCTCCCATTATTCCATTTGAACAATGGAAACTCCAAAACGTCGACAAGAAAAAAGGCCTGTATCTTCTTCTCAGCCTTTTGCACCTCATTATCCTAAGGAATACCATTCAGATCCCGACATCTTAGAAGCCTAAACTTCGCTTCGCTTAGTCATAATGAGTCGGGTCATGGTATAGTTTTACAAAATCAGGGAATCATTACAAAAAATAAAAGAAACCAGAGAAGAGAATGATTGGACTAGAACGATCTTTTTCGACTCTTTTGAATAAGGTTGAAAAGACTTTAGAAAACGTTGTTTTCGGATTAGGAAAAATTATGAGAAAAGTTCGAGATAGGTCTATATCTTCATATTCATCACCATCTCCAACACCACCTCCTCGTCAACAAGCACCACTACATCGTTCCACATTCCCCTCCTCAACCACCGCACACAAATATAGGAAAAACAATTATGGTTTTGGAGAATGAAGAAGAAGAAGAGAATGATGGGATTCCACGGCCAAACCCGGATGCCAATCAGCGTACATCTTAGTAGGATTATATGGTGATGCAAGGATTGACTATATAAGGATAATGTGGAGTACACCTATCAAAATCATTGGCCCAAAGATTTTCAAATAGATCCATCATCATATAGGGAGTATTATGAGAACTATGGGGGCTTCTCTTATTCTTCTCAGTAAGCCATTTTTTTATTTCTATTTTAAAACTCTTATTTGCTTTATCGTATTTTTTGTTTCCTTTTTCTACAAAACACTAGTCGTATATTGTGTCTGTTCTGTATGAAACATGTCTATGATCTTGACTATGTTTTGTCAATGTTATCATGTTTGTGGTTATATTTTTGAGATTATTTGTGTAACTGTGATGTTATTTCTATGTTCGTTTCGTACATCTGTAATGTTCTTCTTGATAATGTCAAAAGGGGAGAAAAAGATGCATACATACTTGGGCAGATCACATACTTAGGGGGAGTAAAAATATCATTGTCCAATGTTAGTTATTGTATAGTTGTCATCATAAAAAAGGTGGGAGAATGTTAGAACCTCCATTCTTAGTTTCGATGAAAACAACTATACAAACACACTTATACAATATAAACATCATCAATATGCAGGTACACACGCAACAAGATCATGGCTAGAAGACAAGCAATAAGGAACTATTACAAGTAAGGTCGTATTTAGTCTTATATAAAATATGTAAATTCTCCTTGAGTGATTCACAAAACAAAAATTCACGTTTTCAAATTAAAACAGAACTTATCTTAAGAAAACTTAATTCACAAACGTCTGTGTAAAACCACAGACGTCTGTGACATTACACGGGAAAATTAATGCATACAATGACAGACGTTTGTGATTTTCCACAGACGTCGGTGACATTATTTTTAAAACATAACAGCTATTTTTCTGAAAGGTTGCTTCCTTCTGAATTTTTCAATACACTAAATTTACTCAAACACTACAACTCTTTGAAAGGTAATGGTTGCTTTTCTTCGAGAAATAACTCTTAGATCTTATAAATACAACTAAATGATTGAGACTAAAACTTACCTTGATTTCTATACTCTTATTCTATATTCTTACTTCTGTGCTTTCACTTATTCAATTTTCTCAATCATTCAAACAACCAGAATTTATATTTTGGTTATATTGCTTCCTAAAAATCAAAGTGCACATAAACAATATCACTCAAAGGAAATTATAGGAAGAATTGTATTGTACAGTCAATATCCGTGTTATTCAGAACACACAATTGTCAACAAAATAGTTTTGTACAAAGGCTGTTCCTCCGGGTGAAGTGAGGGTTTTTTTGGTTAGTAAATACCGAACGGGAGCTCTGGGACTGGACGTAGGATGGGAGGTCTGAACCAGTATGAAAACTCTAGTATGCATGCTTTTTGTACTTTAGTATTTATTGTCTACTATAGCATTTGCTCATACACTTGCATATTATACACAAGTTAGATAATGTACGATCCACTGGAGGATTTTACTGATCTAATAGCCTACAACAATGAAAAAAAACTTCCTTTGTGACTAGGGTCGTGTAGAGAAAAAGAGTGTAGAAGATGAAGTGCCAAAAAAGTCTTCCCAAATGCTCTAAGTCTCATATTTATAAATAAATTGACCCAACAAAGTCATAGATCTATGAAATACCAATTCTAACACCAGCTCCAAGAAATTAGAAGGGTGGACGAGGTCTCCAGACCAATAAAATCATCTTTGTACCTACCTAATTTTATGATGGTGAGGTGTGCCATCACACTCCACTTGTTCTTCCTCCTTCGATCCATTAAGCTCCGAGTACTTTTTCCTAAGAAGTCCATTCATCGTTGAGAGGTTCTAACAACTTCTATACTTGTCCTTTTCTTTAGAGCTCTCTTGGAATTGTGCATTTAACCGATCAGAAACAGGCCCTATAACGGCCTGACTAGAATTCATAAACAAGGTTTCAGAGCACTTCAACTTGCCTAAAAATAGACCAGTGCCGATTTAAAAGAGGTCAGTACTAATATGTTTCCTTGATTCCTCGAGTAGTCCAAACTCTGAAATCCACTTCTACCTCCCTCCTAAACATGCTTCCAAGTTTCTAAACCATTCCAACTTCATCCTAACGTCCAGATTCATTTCTAAGCCACTTGGTCTAAAAGCCTAATAACATAAATTTTTATGCATTTAAATATTAATTAATATATTTCCATTGTGAGGTTTTCCCAATTGTTTTATATTTTAATTTTTTATTTATTCTCCCAACCAATCATTGTTTTAAATGTATGAAAATAATGAGTAAGCATTAGTTAACGACATTGACATTAATTTTAGACGTTAAGTGTAACGACCCATAAATTTTAATAATTTTTATGACGTAATTAATTGAAATTTTGTGAAATTTTAAACAATAAAATTTGAAAATAAAAAATTTACTATTTGGAATACGTCTATTTTAATATAGCAACTGGTAAATTTTCATCTGATAATATTGAAGTTTATTTTCCTGTGAAATTTCATTTCAAACCAAACCGGTTAATAACAGTGCATTTAAAAGTTTTCCGAAACCTAAATTTGTCAACATGAAAAAATTTATTTAGAACACTCTGAATCTGTCTGCGAAATTCGTTTCGCGAAATTCGGACGTTTCTAGCTCCGTTTGGATTTTTTGTACGAAATAGCAACGTATATCAGGGTCTGTATCGACTTTTTGATCGGATGATCCTGCCTCTAATATCTGTATACCGTTTTGATCGTCTCGTCATGCTGATCTCTGTGGTATATTCAATTCTGTATTTTTAATACCGGTACGCGACGGAAACAATAAAACTGTATGTCGTACCACTACCAAAATTTGTGACTTTTTTTGTATCCTTGCCTTTTCAATCTGATGACGTGCTGTGCAAACATCACAATTAATTGCTTTGGATTCCAGCTATATGGTGACCGTTAATATTTCATTCATTTTAGTTCGCTCAAAACTCTCTGACGTTTGATTTGATCACACGTTATTTTATTTCCTCCCCACATTTTCGGTTCACTTGCAAATATCTCGGCAAAGAATATATAATTACAAGTTCATTTATGTTCCTCTGGATTGCCCTTCCCTTCTCCTTTCCTCATATCTATTTCGTGACTCTTCCTTTTTTTCCTTTCTCCTTGCCGTGCCCACCATCCCAAATCCTCTGCTTTCTTCCTCCACGCCTTCCGCGTAACGCCTTTCCCTCCAACCACCTCGTCACCATCTTCACACACCAACGCCTCCCACTCAACAACTACCGACCCATCACCTCGCAACAGCATGCATACCGAAGGCCATCTCCACGTATTCTCCTTCCCTCTCGCTCTCCCCTCCAGATCCGCCCTCCCCTTGGCCTTGCGCCTCGTCTACCAGCATCACGCGTGCACTACCAGCCTGGCACCAGCTCCTCCCCTTTCTTTTATCCTCCTTCCCAAACCCGAGAATAGCACCTCCCCACCACCTTCCAGCCTGCCTTCCTCCACTCTACAAACCCCACTGCTCCACCTCTCTAGCACCGAGACTGCCACCTGGCCGAGCAACTCCAGCTGCCTCCGAAACCTCCTCTTCTCTCCACCATCTTCGGCCAGCTTTGCATGGTTTGCTGAGGTACACCTAGTTCTATTCTTTGTTTAAGTCTGTTGGGTGTTTATATGGGGCTGTTTTATAAAAGTTTGTATAGACTTAGGTTGTTCTAGTCGTGTATACGTATATATATACGTTTTGTTATATAGTTTATATATAAAGAAATTGGTGTTTATTTGTATTGTCTACGTAAATTTTAATTAGGCGGGTTTGTATACGATAAGTTTTGTTTCTTTATTCGTATATTATGAAATATATATATATGTATATTTTAGTATGCGAGTATATTAGTGGTTACAGTTTTGATAATATGTTAATTATATATTCTATCTTACATCTGCCTTCTATTGATTTATATGGTTTGGGTTTTCGCATTGTGTATTGTTGAACTAATTGTTATAAAGCAATAGTCGTATTATATATATAATGTTATAGTATTTTATTATAAAGGTATAAAATATGTTTTACTGTTATATATTTATGTTTTTGCAACAGTTTAAACTTTATATTGTGGTTTGCATTTTATTTCGAATGGAACAGAGGATGGGTATACATATTTCGTTCTTTTCAATAGTGTATATATATTATATTTGCTTTGTTTAAAGCATTATTTCACCTAGGTCAGTATGTTATATAAATTCATATAAGTCTATTTATAACTAAGTTATACTAGTTGTGTCAGAAGCTCTGTACATACTAATATTCATATATGATGTATGTACATTATATTATTTATGTTAGTTTAATGCATATATAATATGTTCCAGCAAGTATATATTTTATTTTGAAATAGCAATTTTGAAATACACGTATTTTTTTTATTTTATGTGTGTGGGGTTTAGAATATGAATTTTATTTATAGATAGCTATATATAAATTCACTTTACCAATTATCTTCATCAACCCGGTTTGATTTGATTTTCCTCTATTCAAACTATCAGATTTGTTCGTTAAATCGTACCCCTCTAGCTTTGATTTGGAAGTCGTGCTTGTATTTCGTAACTCAATCTCATTGTCTATTCTATCTAGCCTCGAAAGGTGAGCAATCACTCACAATTAACGTTCTTTTATTTATTAAATTTGATTTCAATTGAAACAACAATTGAAATATGATGTTGTAGTTATTTAAATTGTTATATATGCTATTATCTGTATATGTTCACCTGTGACATCTGACACCAGTACCTAGTATTTATATGCCTGTATTACTATTATCTGTATATGTTCACCTATGACATCTGACACCAGTATCTGTTATTTATATTGATGATATATGCCTGTTGTTATATTTTATATTATCTGTTATCACTCTGCAAGTTCCCTGTTAATATAGAATTCACTATGGGTTGAAATGATACATACCCGAACGGACTTTAGAATAGGAGAAAATCGTTATGGGTTGAAATGATAAACCCAAGCGATTTTCATTTGAATTGAGATTGGGATTACGGGTCGAAATGATATCTACCCGTATATATTTAAATTTCGGATTGAAATGATAAATATCCGTATCACTTAACCATATGATAAATATATATACAAACACCGTTGGTCCATATATATATATAAATATTTTGAAATTGAATTCTATGGTTTGGAAAGAAATATATGGTTTTAATAAATGTTGAGCCTTAAATTATCATATATAAATGGGAATGATTGATTTAAATACCTATACTATGTTGAGTATTTAAATATATTTCAAAATAGATTTTGGTAATAATTTGAATAAGTTAAGGTTGGGAAGGTAATTTGAATTTAGTAAAGAATTTTATTTAATTAAACCGATTTAAAACTATTTGAAATTGAGATTTAAAATATGATTTATAACTTGGGTTTAATTTAAATAATTTAATGAATATTTCTTATTTAAATAAATTTAAGGAAATATTTAGTAGAATGTAATTAAAGGCTAGTTAAATGATATTGAATTTATTAGTGAATATTCCCTGATTAGATAATAATGAAGTTAAATCAAGAGTCATATGAAATTGTTAAATTTAACTTTGAAAATGTTGAATTTTAAAGCCTTAAAATATATTGAAAAATTAAATGGTATATTTAGAACTGAATTGAATTGATGAATTGAGCTTTGAATAAATTTGAATTTGGAATTTGAGTTAATTTGAATCGATTTGTGAGACATGAGGAAATTATAAATACTACTTTATAAATTATTTAACCTATATATATATATATATATACTATTTTGGAAAATAGATATATTTGAAATGAAATGATACTTTGGGTTTGAAGTATAAATTAATTTGGAATGACCACGGTGTTATAGTGTATATTTCCACCTTGTAGATAGTTCCGCAGATCCTTAGAGAATGGTTATCCCAAACATCCTTTAAGTTAATTGTATTTCGGCTGATATTTCACTTGAGTTGGATTTATTGATATAAGAATGTTAATCCTGACTCGAGTGTTTTGTGTTTTGCTTTACGCTCGGGTCAGACCGAGTGATACAGCATTTGAGACTCACCTTTGGAGTTTGGAGCTTCGTTTGGGAGATCCAACTATTGATTCAGCTTCCAGCTTTCCAATTGATTCGTTCACAGAAGCCATATATTTGGATTGGAGACTTCACTGTATTTGAGATATTCTGTTGTATTTTATTTTCAACTCTGATGTTTATATAGTAGCTTCATGAACTACTATTTTATCTATTCCACTGCGTATTATTGTATTACTCTGTGTCTGTGATTCTGTGATTGATTTATTTACTGCATATGCTGAGTTTTGCCAAATTTAAATTAACAATCTGATAATTTGAATTATTCAAGTCAGACATGTGTGGATTTATTGTTGATTTGAATGGTCCAAAATAGTGGGTCGTTACAGTTGGTATCAGAGCTTTGGCTCTAAGCAAACTTAACATATATGGTAAACTGATTTGCGGAATCACTTTCGTTCTGGCCTCTCCCTAATTATATTCTTATATGAGTATATCCATCTTCTCTTTTTGAATTTTAATTATTTCATCTTCATTCGAGTCCTTTCCCTTTTGTTTTGAGACTCCCTTTGATTTAATTTCCCCTTAAATTTTGAACTTCTATCTTGTTGATTTTGGACTCATTGAATATTTGTATGATAGGAAGCTATTTTGTAATGGCAAAATCAGAAGAGCAGAAAGCAGCCCGTCGGGCACGAAGAGCACTGGCCCGTAAGGAACGGGAGGAAGCAATCGAGGAACAAGAGAGGCTGTGGAGAGAAAGAGCAGAACCGGGTCCTTATGACCATGTCATTTGTTATCGGTGTCAGGAAAAGGGACACTATGCAGCCATGTGCGGGAAAAGGAATGCAGGAAAGAAGAAGGAGGGCAAGCGTTTTCGATCCAAGATCTTCTGTTTTAGATGCCGTAGTGAGGGGCACTTTCCCAGTCGCTGCCAGAAGGTGAAGAAAGTGAAATCCGCACCCACTACATCAGTCGACCTTTCAACCATTTGCTATCACTGTAAGAGGCCTGGGCATATAGCCAGAAATTGTTCTGCGCGAAAGTATGGAAAGAAGGTTGCGTATCCGCAGTTCATTAAGGAAGATGGGAGTGTAGTGCACCTATGCCAGAAATGCAGATGTTGGGGGCACATTGAGGGGGAGTGTTCTGGACCCATTGATGTACCACCTGGAAGAATTAATACTGATGCTTTGTTTATGTAGGAGTGGTAAATCTGTGGACCTTTTGTTATCTGTTGTATGTTAGGTTGCTTTAAGCGAACTCTATTGTATCTTTTGCTTAGCTGAAGTTGTAAAACTGGAGACATTTATGCTTCTGTTTTCGTATGTTATGAATTCGAGTCTTTCCAAATTTTGAATGGAAATTCTTCTGTATCGATATATGTTATATATCTCTAATCTTAGTGGGGATTTGCTTCGATTAGGATTCCTTTGAACTTTGGAACGTTCCCTACGATTCCAAAACTCATTCTTGTCTCCCCCTATTTGTATTCTTTTGATTCTGGAGTATCCCATAACTCCACTTCGAATGATCTCTATAAGAATAAGATCCCACCAATCTTTGAATGATTTGTGAAGGGGTGAAACTCCTTCACAATCGGCATTGATTCACCGGAGATTTCTATATCTTTGGTTTAGATGCCGCTATCTCATGCGATCGAATGTTGATTTTTCTTGGAATTTTGCATCGGTCTTGTTCCTGAAGTCACGGGTTACCCTAGGGTCATCCGCGATTTATATAAGTATATTCATCTTCTATTTTGAAATTTAATTATCTCATTTTCGTTCGAACTTATCTTCGAATCAGAATCCAATTTGATTAGAGTACCTCTAATTTGAATATCTATCTTTATTTTGAAATCCATTCCAAATTTATCCTTTGAAAATCGGGTTTATTCGTATTTTTGGAAATTGTTTTATATATTGAAATTATTATATTCTATATATAAAAGTGTAATGTTTTTGATAAAGATTATAAACCCTTTTAAAATAAGAATTTGAGGTTTCGAAAGGATTTGTAATTTTGAAAAACTATATAAGAAATTTGTTTTACCTAAAAATGATTTATAACTGAAGGATTTTAAATTTGAAATTCGAGAATTGAACTTCGGTATTTTGAAATTGGTTTTAAGATTTTTGAAATATATTATAATAATATTATGATTTAAAAGTATTTTCCGAATAAGAAATGTTTCAAATAACTTCAAATGAGTTCCAATGATTTCGAAGAAATTTCAAAAGAAGTTTGAGAAAATAGAAGTCCAGAACTCACTTATGTCGCTGGAAAATGATTTCGGTGATGAGTGCACGCATCATCGACATTGATTTTCGAGTTTCAGAGTGGGGGATAGGCCACTTCAGTAGCTTTGCTATGCGAGTGATTTTGTGAAACCATTTTGATTTCAAATTCTGAAGTAAGATTTGATATTCGAAAGATATATGGATATATATATATATATATCTGAAATGATTTGAAGTAAGCCGGTGTTCAGTCCTCGAGTTTTGGATTTGATATAACCCTATCTATTAAAATTGATTTACTGATTTGTTGATGATTTCCAACTCTTGAATTTGAAAATGATTTCTTCGACTATATTGGAGTTCGTGTACTTCCAAATCAAGGTTAACGTTTCAAAGCTAAGAAATTTGAAAAGTATTTTGATAAAGTATATAAGTTTGTTTTGAATGTTTAAGTATGAAGTAATATGATTTAAATAAATTGAAACTGTTTTGTTAAGTAAATGAATAAGGAAATTTCAAATTTTCTAATATGAAATTTAGATTTGAAATGTTTTGAAAAGGATTGATCTTCAAAATATTTTGAATAAAGTTTAGATAAATGTTTTAACTTAGTAACATCTTTATGAAACTAATATAGTTGTACGTATGCTTTTTTATTCGCATAATTAAATTGATCCAAGTTTGAGTACACAAGTTCGAGGTGAATTACACCATTTCGTGTTAGAATTTTTCATTCGATTCTTGATGGCGAATATTTGATATGGATTTTGGGCTTGATTCTAGAATTCTCTATCATAGTATATGGCTATGCAAGGAGACTGATGGCTTCTAGTCGAGAAACCATATCGAAATCCGCATTAGGGAAGTCGAATGGACAATACTAGTTCGAAAGCGAACTTGTGTGATCGAGCGAGCGATCAAATGTGATTTTGCGAAATGATGACGTATGTACATCTTATATTCTAATATCATTGATATATTTTGACGCTGAAATTGAAAGCTGTCGAGTTAGAATATCTTTGCTTACTAAAAGAAAATTTCCAATTTAAATTACAAAGATATATAACCCATAAAAGTAAAGATATTCAAATCTCATATGGCTCTTAATACAGCGAAATTTATTTTTGAAAAATTTGATCCTTATATAAGATGGACCTTAGGTAAATATAAGATGATTTTGAAAACCATTTGATTTTGGAAATGAATTGGTTGACTTAAATTATTGATTTGGAAATTTGGATTTATTTTCAAAATCTATTATTTTGGAAACTTTGAAGCTAAAGATAATTAATTTGTGAAGAAATAATTTGGTGAAATTGTATATGATTTTGAAATTGAACTGATATCGAAACAAATTGAAATTTGAGAACCTTATGTTATTAAACACTTGATTTGGGAGTTGTCGAACTTATATAAAATTGATTTGTATGAGTATGAAATTGATTCGAAAACTATGGATTTAGAAAGGGTACTCAATTTGAAAAGTGAAATCTTATATAATTAAAGTCTATATAAGTGTGATTTGATATACTTTTGATTTTGGAAAAGTATTTGATTTGAAAATTTAATCTTATATATAATGGATTTATATAAGTACGCTATTTGAAAGTGATTTGAAAAGGTACTATATGATACATATTTTCGAAGTAAAGATATGGAAAGTGCCTTCTGCTTGATTTCCGATTTGTGGCCACATCTTGGATTCATTCTATCGATATTATTCTCTCTGATTTTTGGTTTTCCGGATATGATACTCGAGTGTCCTTCGAATTCCATGGCGTTACCCATGGTCTTATTGTTCTCTCGTGACTGCATAGCGCAACTGCTTGGCTGAGTCTTGCCTAGGGGTACGGATTGTTTCCTGGGGGATCCAGGCGTAACCATTGTGTATCCTGCAATCTATGTAGGTCGCGAATAGTAGCGCAAATGCTTGGCTGAGTCTTGCCTGGGGGTACGGATTGTTTCCTGGGGGATCCAGGAGTAACCATTGTGTATCCTGCATTCTACTAGTCATCATGGCGTAACTCGCAGGGCTGAGAAAGCTTACGGATATGGATTGTTTCCTGGGGGATCCAGGCGTAATCATTGTGTATCTGCGAACCATGGTTGGACAAAGGTTTGTTTGTGTTTTTGATTGGATTGTACTTTCCATATCTGTTTTTAAAAAAATTTCCAGTATTTTCACTGGATGTTGAGACGGGTCAACTAAGTACCTGGAGAATTCTAGTTTTGCATCTGATCAACGCACTGCCAGAGTCTACAGGAACGAGGATAAACTTGTTGAAACATCGAGTTATAAAAAAAAGGTATTTTATTATAAAAGTATTTCCAACAAAGAAATTTTGTATTAATATTTGAAATTAAAACCCTTATGGTTCTAAATTAATTATTCGTGCCTGATATTATTCCTTTGAATCTACCTTATCTGCTCAGCTTTATTTATTCACCTATATTCTGTTTTCCAAGTCCTCCTTCTTTTCCTTGTTGACTATATCTTTTTTTTTAAATAATTATTGATTTCTTAATAATATTTGAAAAGTATCTTGAGATAAATTAATAAATTTATGAATTATGGATTTAATGTTTTCAAATAACTTCTTTGTAAATATAAGTAATAATGTAAATAACTGTTTTCAAATAGTTTTTATATATTTATAAAGATATTATTTAAACATATAAAAGGTATTGATAAATGAGGCAAGAATTTACAAACGGATTTTTGAAAAGTATTAAAGTATTAAAGATAATTGATTGCAAATGAAGTTTTCAAATGAATACTTCAAGTAAAATTTATATAGTTTTAAATTAATTATTTAATCTTAACCTTCAATCTATTTTTCTTTCTGGTTGTTTCTATTCTCCTACCTCCTTTCTTTTCGGGGACGAAAAGTTTTGAGTGGGGGTGAGTGTAACGACCCGTAAATTTTAATAATTTTTATGACGTAATTAATTGAAATTTTGTGAAATTTTAAACAATAAAATTTGAAAATAAAAAATTTACTATTTGGAATACGTCTATTTTAATATAGCAACTGGTAAATTTTCATCTGATAATATTGAAGTTTATTTTCCTGTGAAATTTCATTTCAAATCAAACCGGTTAATAACAGTGCATTTAAAAGTTTTCCGAAACCTAAATTTGTCAACATGAAAAAATTTATTTAGAACACTCTGAATCTGTCTGCGAAATTCGTTTCGCGAAATTCGGACGTTTCTAGCTCCGTTTGGATTTTCTGTACGAAATAGCGACGTATATCAGGGTCCGTATCGACTTTTTGATCGGATGATCCTGCCTCTAATATCTGTATACCATTTTGATCGTCTCGTCATGCTGATCTCTGTGGTATATTCAATTCTGTATTTTTAATACCGGTACGCGACGGAAACAATAAAACTGTATGTCGTACCGGTACCAAAATTTGTGACTTTTTTTGTATCCTTGCCTTTTCAATCTGATGACGTGCTGTGCAAACATCACAATTAATTGCTTTGGATTCCAGCTATGTGGTGACCGTTAATATTTCATTCATTTTAGTTCGCTCAAAACTCTCTGACGTTTGATTTGATCACACGTTATTTTATTTCCTCCCCACGTTTTCGGTTCACTTGCAAATATCTCGGCAAAGAATATATAATTACAAGTTCATTTCTGTTCCTCTGGATTGCCCTTCCCTTCTCCTTTCCTCATATCTATTTCGTGACTCTTCCTTTTTTTTCCTTTCTCCTTGCCGTGCCCACCATCCCAAATCCTCTGCTTTCTTCCTCCACGCCTTCCGCGTAACGCCTTTCCCTCCAACCACCTCGTCACCATCTTCACCCACCAACGCCTCCCACTCAACAACTGCCGACCCATCACCTCGCAGCAGCACGCATATCGAAGGCCATCTCCACGTATTCTCCTTCCCTCTCGCTCTCCCCTCCAGATCCGCCCTCCCCTTGGCCTTGCGCCTCGTCTACCAGCATCACGCGTGCACTGCCAGCCTGGCACCAGCTCCTCCCCTTTCTTTTATCCTCCTTCCCAAACCCGAGAACAGCACCTCCCCACCACCTTCCAGCCCGCCTTCCTCCACTCTACAAACCCCACTGCTCCACCTCTCTAGCACCGAGACTGCCACCTGGCCGAGCAACTCCAGCTGCCTCCGAAACCTCCTCTTCTCTCCACCATCTTCGGCCAGCTTTGCATAGTTTGCTGAGGTACACCTAGTTCTATTCTTTGTTTAAGTCTGTTGGGTGTTTATATGGGGCTGTTTTATAAAAGTTTGTATAGACTTAGGTTGTTCTAGTCATGTATACGTATATATATACGTTTTGTTATATAGTTTATATATAAAGAAATTGGTGTTTATTTGTATTGTCTACGTAAATTTTAATTAGGCGGGTTTGTATATGATAAGTTTTGTTTCTTTATTCGTATATTATGAAATATATATATACGTATATTTTAGTATGCGAGTATATTAGTGGTTACAGTTTTGATAATATGTTAATTATATATTCTATCTTACATCTGCCTTCTATTGATTTATATGGTTTGGGTTTTCGCATTGTGTATTGTTGAACTAATTGTTATAAAGCAATAGTCGTATTATATATATAATGTTATAGTATTTTATTATAAAGGTATAAAATATGTTTTACTATTATATATTTGTGTTTTTGCAACAGTTTAAACTTTATATTGTGGTTTGCATTTTATTTCGAATGGAACAGAGGATGGGTATACATATTTCGTTCTTTTCAATAGTATATATATATTATATTTGCTTTGTTTAAAGCATTATTTCACCTAGGTCAGTATGTTATATAAATTCATATAAGTCTATTTATAACTAAGTTATACTAGTTGTGTCAGAAGCTCTGTACATACTAATATTCATATATGATGTATGTACAGTATATTATTTATGTTAGTTTAATGCATATATAATATGTTCCAGCAAGTATATATTTTATTTTGAAATAGCAATTTTGAAATACACGTATTTTTTTTATTTTATGTGTGTAGGGTTTAGAATATGAATTTTATTTATAGATAGCTATATATAAATTCACTTTACCAATTATCTTCATCAACCCAGTTTGATTTGATTTTCCTCTATTCAAACTATCAGATTTGTTCGTTAAATCGTACCCCTCTAGCTTTGATTTGGAAGTCGTGCTTGTATTTCGTAACTCAATCTCATTGTCTATTCTATCTAGCCTCGAAAGGTGAGCAATCACTCACGATTAACGTTCTTTTATTTATTAAATTTGATTTCAATTGAAACGACAATTGAAATATGATGCTGTAGTTATTTAAATTGTTATATATGCTATTATCTGTATATGTTCACCTGTGACATCTGACACCAGTACCTAGTATTTATATGCATGTATTACTATTATATGTATATGTTCACCTATGACATCTGACACCAGTATCTGTTATTTATATTGATGATATATGCCTGTTGTTATATTTTATATTATCTGTTATCACTCTGCAAGTTCCCTGTTAATATAGAATTCACTATGGGTTGAAATGATACATACCCGAACGGACTTTAGAATAGGAGAAAATCGTTATGGGTTGAAATGATAAACCCAAGCGATTTTCATTTGAATTGAGATTGGGATTACGGGTCGAAATGATATCTACCCGTATATATTTAAATTTCGGATTGAAATGATAAATATCCGTATCACTTAACCATATGATAAATATATATACAAACACCGTTGGTCCATATATATATAAATATTTTGAAACTGAATTTTATGGTTTGGAAAGAAATATACGGTTTTAATAAATGTTGAGCCTTAAATTATCATATATAAATGGGAATGATTGATTTAAATACCTATACTATGTTGAGTATTTAAATATATTTCAAAATAGATTTTGGTAATAATTTGAATAAGTTAAGGTTGGGAAGGTAATTTGAATTTAGTAAAGAATTTTATTTAATTAAACCGATTTAAAACTATTTGAAATTGAGATTTAAAATATGATTTATAACTTGGGTTTAATTTAAATAATTTAATGAATATTTCTTATTTAAATAAATTTAAGGAAATATTTAGTAGAATGTAATTAAAGGCTAGTTAAATGATATTGAATTTATTAAGTGAATATTCCCTGATTAGATAATAATGAAGTTAAATCAAGAGTCATATGAAACTGTTAAATTTAACTTTGAAAATGTTGAATTTTAAAGCCTTAAAATATATTGAAAAATTAAATGGTATATTTAGAACTGAATTGAATTGATGAATTGAGCTTTGAATAAATTTGAATTTGGAATTTGAGTTAATTTGAATCGATTTGTGAGACTTGAGGAAATTATAAATACTACTTTATAAATTATTTAACCTATATATATATACTATTTTGGAAAATAGATATATTTGAAATGAAATGATACTTTGGGTTTGAAGTATAAATTAATTTGGAATGACCACGGTGTTATAGTGTATATTTCCACCTTGTAGATAGTTCCGCGGATCCTTAGAGAATGGTTATCCCAAACATCCTTTAAGTTACTTGTATTTCGGCTGATATTTCACTTGAGTTGGATTTATTGATATAAGAATGTTAATCCTGACTCGAGTGTTTTGTGTTTTGCTTTACGCTCGGGTCAGACCGAGTGATACAACATTCGAGACTCACCTTTGGAGTTTGGAGCTTCGTTTGGGAGATCCAACTATTGATTCAGCTTCCAGCTTTCCAATTGATTCGTTCACAGAAGCCATCTATTTGAATTGGAGACTTCACTGTATTTGAGATATTCTGTTGTATTTTATTTTCAACTCTGATGTTTATATAGTAGCTTCATGAACTACTATTTTATCTATTCCGCTGCGTATTATTGTATTACTGTGTCTGTGATTCTGTGATTGATTTATTTACTGAATATGCTGAGTTTTGCCAAATTTAAATTAACAATCTGATAATTTGAATTATTCAAGTCAGACATGTGTGGATTTATTGTCGATTTGAATGGTCCAAAATAGCGGGTCGTTACATTAAGAATGGCAAGGAACTCTTCCAACATTATCCATTCCACATAAATCAAATCTTTCGAAACGATTGGTTCCGCCACTATGTATCTTCTATAGAAGAAGACTCTACCAACACTTCCCATTCGAAAGCATGATGTTGCAAAGACTAGCCTTTCGAATCGGTTAAACCCTTCCGTAAGAACTAGAAAGGCTTCATATATGTAAATATTGCTTCCACAAGCATCAAAAGATGGGCTTCCGCATTAATCAAGGGGATTGCCTTCGAAATCCACCTTCTGCAACCATTATCTGTCCATCAAGAAGCCTCCTCCATTATAAGTGGCCTTTCACAATGATCCTTCCACCACCATTAAATCCTTTCGAGCTCATCCAAATGCTCTTCCTTACTCAATCAGGTAACAACCTACCATGTTAGCACCAAATCTTGACAATAGTGAAGAGGTCCAGGAAGCCTTCAACTGTGTTACAAACCTTTCAAAATCAAGAAAATCCCCTTTCGATAGTGACCAAGGCCTCCAAATATGCATATAGGTGGTATGGAAACTGATTCAATACCCAATAGCAGAAGGTAGATTCAAGTCTTATGACAGCTTAAACAAAGACAGCAGAAGCACTTCAACATCAATGATAGCAAACGGTCTGTGAAGAGACCATTCGATAGCTTCGGAATGATGGATGTAGAAGGGTCTAACCCTCATCTATAAATACGACCTTAGGGGTCCAAGTTCGTGACCGAATTTTAATTTCTACATTTCTTTGTCAAATCGAATTCTTGTAACTCTAAATCAAATTAAGGACAAATTCTATTACTTGAAATCCATTTTTGAGAAATAAAAAGAGAGGATGCATGGGCTTGATATTGATTTCGAACACGAGAATGATCATCTCAGCCATTAGGTTTTCTAATGGCCAATTGCACATGATACACACTTATCTTCTTAACCCTTTATTATCATATGCTACGCTATAGAACTCATTTGGATATCTAGACTTTAAAGCATATTATCATTATGTCCAAAGCCCTTGCAGCACTAAAGTAACATGATGATGATAATTCAACATTATTGAGTCCATTACAATTGTGACATTTATCCAAAATAAGGCTCTATGGCACATTGAGTTCACTCTTTACCTAAATTTATATATATTGAGTTTTGAATCTTTTCGGAGGGTAGTGGACCTTCGAAGGGGTTATCATTTTAACCATTGAATCAAACCCTTTAGGAGGACTTCTTTGGAAGGAATTTAAATACTTTCAAATATATCTTGGCTTTCAAAGGAGATTACCATAGCTACTATATTGACACCTTCGAAAGGGTCCATTTGAATGGGTTCTTGACCTCAATTTAATCTCTTTGAAGTCGGCCGTAAATAGGATTGCAACATTGAATCTCGGTTCTGACGTACAAATCCTTTCGAAGTCCTTCGAAAGGGAACTTCTTCTGATTCACTTTCAATTCAATGCACCTTTGGATGTTGACGATTATATCGTTAACATTTTTGGTGCTAGAAGGAGGGCTTAATTCTCCAACCTTGTTCTTTCCTTATAGACTAATCATGGAAAGTTTGATTTTGTAACAACCCATAAATTTTAAACGGTTTGAATAACGAATTTAATTGAATTTGTAAGAAATTTTAAATAATAATATTTTGAAATAAAAATTTAATGTTTGGATTACGTATAATTAAATATAAGTTGTTGAATTAGATTTTTATTTGATTTTAATACGAAATTAATATTTGTATTTGTTGAAATCTTTCCATTAAGGAAAGAGAATGTATTAAAATGAACATTTAATTTGGTAGTTAACATAATGATATTTTATTTATAAGTTTTAAAAGAGAAATTTTTTTTCAAAATGTTTTCCAAATATAATAATTATTATAAGAAAGATATTTTGAAATAAAAGTAACAGGTTGTATTCTGTGAATTTACAATTTGTTTTATTTACTATAAAGCAGTAGATAGTTGTTATTATTTTATATGTTAATTTAATGATTTAAAAGTTAATATGGTTTCAATTGGGAATAATATTTATTTTGACGTTAAAAAATAAATTTATCTATAGCCTTGCATTCCAAGTAGGAAAGAAATCACTTCCCTAGACGTTCAATTTCTTTTAAATCTAGTTTTGATAAGTTACGTGTAAATTTCTACGCTTCCCTTTTTCCTCATTTTTATAATAGAAATAAAAATTTGCATAGCAGTTTCAAGCAAATTTATTTCTCTTTAGAAGTTCAAAACCCGTTTCAAAGATTGTTGAAATTCACATGTATATGTGTCTCTTCTTTTACATTTACTCCTTTACAATTAATAGGAACAAAACCTTTGATTTTCATTACCATTCAAATGAAATTCTTTTATTTCCTTAATGTTCCTATACCATTAATTAGTACGTTTCTTTATTTAATCTATCCAACGCAATTATCTCCTAAATCAAATATCATGCGCAAATTCCTCCTCACAAGAATTATTTCCTGCCATTTCTCCAAGCAATCAATACTAGTTTCATTTAAATACTCAACCTTGTACGTAAATAAATTTTCACCACCTTCCCATGTTATAAATATTTCTTGCGTTTTAATCAACGCATTTACTTCCTAATAAATTTTAAACGTGTATAAAATGTTTGCCAAAGATTTCTTGCAGTTTCCTTTTGCTAAATTCACGCAATCAATACCACTGTAAATATTCGCTCAAATCTTTCTTGCCTATATTCTCTCACCTCAATCAATGCAATCATGTATAATTGATTTAAATTTATTTCTTGCCTAAATTCTCTCACCTCAATCAATGCAATCATGTATAAATATAAGCCTCGAACACAAATAGTTTTCAATTGCATCTCAACATTTTCTTCATTTCTTCTTGCGTGCATGAGCTCTGAAGGTATGGCCTCCATTTTCTTCTTTTTTTATTATATATATATATTCCATGCTTTGTTTCTCCCCTCCCTGTCCTCTGCTTCCAATATATTTGACAAATCCATCTTTATATTTCAACTCGCGTTCACAAATTTTCACATTATAACAGTCTCCATTTAATTGATATGTAGCATAAAAAACTATATCTACATATATTTTTATGTTTAATGCTTATGTGAATTTTAAGCCAAGCTTTTCAGAGACGTATATATACGTTAGTCTTATATCTTATTTGTTATTATAAATTATTAGTAATATACATATTTTGAAAATATAATTAGATTTTTTTATTCTTGCTCGAATAACATATATTAGTATGGCAGCTGAGTGTTGTAAAAGCATTTGTGATTTATGTTGTAAAACTAAAAATTTAAATGTATAATTTTCATCTCAATTCTAGTGTATATATATAAAGTATGTTTTGTTTTTTTTGTCTTTTCTGTAGTGCTTTCATAATGTATGGTCTATATATATAGATTGATTTTCTCAGTATATGCTTTAAATTTTGAGTAAACTATATATAAATAAGTTATTTTAAAATGCATGTTTTTAAATAAGTGATGATTTTTATATGTATTATGCCTATATTTTATTTTGTGTGCGTGTTTAAATGTAATATTGATTTAAGAGGAAAAACATTTATGTGTTTAAATTTAAGTATTGATTTTTCAATAATAAGATGATGTTTTGTTTTAATATGTATTTTAAATTTAATATCAGTTTCAAACAATGTGAATATTTTATTTGAATATCTGTCTTAAATTAAATTTATTGAGATTTTAAGGAAATTGAAAAAAAAAACACATATAATGTGTACTCTGTTTATATCAAACCGATTGATTTTTTTTCCTCATCGATTTCTATCTATCAGCTTTATCATCAAATTCATGCCAATTTTGCTTTGCTTCAAAGTTCGTGTTGGGATCCATAACTGACCTCATTATCGTACTTCTCTAGCATCGAAAGGTGAGAAATCACTCACGATTAACGATCTTTTATTTATTAAATTTGGTTTCAATTGAAACGACAATTGAAATATACTACTAAAGTTAGTAAATCTGTTATATATGCTATTATCTATAAACTGTTAACCTATGGGATATGACACCATATCCTATTGTTTATACTTTATTTAATTACTGTTGATATATGCCTGTTGTTATATTTTTATCATATCCTGTATATTATTATTATTATCTGTTATCACTCTGCAAGTTCCCTGTAGTTTAGAATTCACTATGGGTTGAAATGATACATACCCGAACGGACTTCAGAATAGGAGAATTTCGTTATGGGTTGAAATGATAGACCCAAGCGATTTTCATTAAATAGAATTTGGGATTACGGGTTGAAATGCTATCCACCCGTATATATTTAGTGTACGAATTGAAATGATAAATATCCATATCACTTGACCATATGATAAGAAATATATACAGATACCGTTGGTCCATATATAAATATTTTGAAAATAATTTATATGGTTTTGGAAAGAAATATATGGTTTAATAAATATAGATTCTTTAGACATTAGATAAATGATAAATTTTATATATAAATTTAGTAGTAATTTTTGATTTAAATTAGTTGGATTTAATACGTAGAATATGTTTAGGTATATATGTAAATCTATCTTCCAATAGATTTTCTTGCAATAAATTGAATAGGTAAGGTTGGGAAGGTAAATTTGGGTTTATTGTAAATGGTATTTAAATAAGGATTTTAATTAATCGATTTGAATTTATTGAATGGGAAATTTAAAGGTATGATTTTTACTAGATCTGGATTTAAGTGATTTAATGAATATTTCACATCTAAAAATAAAAATATTTAGTAAAATGTAAGTTAAGGTTACTTAAATGATATTAAATCTAACGAGGGAATACTTCTAGACTAAATAATAATGGGGTTAAATCGAGATCTATATGAAACCATCAACTGAACTTTGAATTGTAGAATATTAAAGCTTTGAACTATACTAGAATTTAATTGGTTTATTGTGATTCAGATCTGTATTTGAAATCAATATAATTCGAATTTATTATTTAGAAAATTTAATTGAATAAAATTTTTCGTTTGAAATACTGAATATTTAAAGGTTTGAAATAATATTGAAATGTAAAGGGTATTTTATGATTTCAAATTCGGATTTGAGTTCGATAAAATGTGAAATGGTTATTTAGGAGTTGAGTTGAATTTTAAATTAATAAATTGAGATTGGACTAAAAATTTGAATTTGGAATTTGACTAGATTTGAATCGCAACTTTGAAAGTGATAAAATTATATATATATATTCTAGATGAAAGAATATTTTGGTTTTGAAGTATAAATTAAATTAAATTGACCACGGTGTTATAATATATATTTCAACATTGTAGATAGTTCCACGGATCCTTGGAGAATGGTTATCCCATACATCCTCTAGGTTACTTGTATTTCAGTCGATATTTCACTTGAGTTGGATTTATTGATATAAGAATGTTAATCCTGGCTCGAGTGTTTTGTGTTTTGCTTTACGCTCGGGTCAGACTGAGTGATACAGCATTTGAGACTCACCTTCGAAGTTGGAGCTTTGCTTGAAGATCTAGTTATCTATCCTTTCAGTCATCCAGTCGATTGGTTCAGAGAAGTCATCTTCCCGTACTGGAGACTTCACTGCATCCGGGATATTCTGATGTATTTTATTTCTAACTTTGTTTATATAGTAGCTTCATGAACTACTATTCATTTATTCCGCTGCGTATTATTGTACTACTCTGTATCTGTGATTCTGTGATTGATTAATTTACTGTAGATGTTAAGTTTTGCCAAATTTAAATTAACAATTCGGTATTTTGAATTATTCAAGTCCGACATGTGTGTCTGCCTATGCACTTGGAGGGTGCAACATGATAGGGGGTTCTCGCATTTGGTTTGGTAGCGAGCAGATGACTCTTACTCCTACATGTCCCTGTGGGGTTGGTGCAGTCGAGAGGCTGGCTTTAAAGGCAGAACACAGGTACAGCTGTATGCTACGGTGGGCGTTACCCCACTGACGTGGTCCGTTACAGTTGGTATCAGAGCTTTGGCTCTAGGAAAAACTTAACATATATGGTAAATTTATTTACAGAATCACTTTCATTCGAGTTGAATCTCTTCCTTTTGACTCGATTTCCTTTGAACTTTGGAACGTTCTTTGCGGTTCCAAAATTCATTCTTGTCTCTCCCTATTTGTATTCTTTTGATTCTGGAGTATTCCATAATTCCACTTCGAATAAGGCAATCCCGCCAATCTTTGAATGATTTGTAAAGGGGTGGAACTCCTTTATAATTGGCATGGATTCACCGGAGATTTATATATCCCTCGGTTTAGATGTTGCTATCTCTTGTTTTGCCGAATTCTATCTTTGGCAATCGAATGTCGATTTGCCTCAGAATTCTGCACCAATCTTATTTTGAAGTCACGGTTGACCCTAGGGTCATTCGTGATTTATAAAAATACATCTATCTTGTATTTTGTAATTTAATTACCTAATTGTCGATTGAGCCTATCTTCGAATCAGAATTTATTTGATTAGAGTTCTTTTAAATTGAATCTCTATCTTTGTTTTGAAATCTATCCGTGAATCGTCCTTTGAAAATCGGGTTTGTTTATATTTTAGAAATTGTTTCCTAAACCGAATTATTATTTTGATAAGTATGATTATATTATATATATAAAAGTGAAATGTTTTCGATAAAGATTTAATACCCTTTTTAAAATGAGAATTTGAGGTTTCGAAAGGATTTGTAATTTTGATAAATTATATAAGAAATTTGATTTATCTAAAAATGATTTATGACTAAAGGATTTTAAATTTGAAACTCGAGAATTGAACTCCGGTATTTTGAAATTGGTTTTAAGATTTTGAAATATATAATAATAATATGATTTAAAAGTATTTTTCGAATAAGAAATGTTTCAAATGATTTTAATAAGTTTCGGATGATTTCAAAGAAATTTCAAAAGAGGTTTGAGAAAATAGAAGTCTAGAACTCACTTATGTTGCTGGAAAATAATTTCGGTGATGAGTGCACGCATCATCGACATTGATTTTCGAGTTTCAGAGTGGGGGAGAGGCCACTTTAGTAGCATTGCTACGCGAGTGATTTTGCAAAACCAATTTTGATTTCAAATTCCGAAGTAAGGTTTGATATTTAAAGGATATATGTATATATATTTGAAATGATTTGAAGTAAGCCGGTTTTCAGTCCTTGAGTTTCGGATTTGATATAACCCCATCTATTAAAATTGATTTACTGATTTGTTGCTGATTTCCAACTCTTGAATTTGAAAATGATTTCTTCAACTATTTTGAAGGTTCGAGCACTTCCAAATCAAGGTTAACTTTTCAAAGCTAAGAAATTTTGAAAATTATAAAGTATGTAAGTTTGGTATGTATGTTAAAGTATGTAGTAATATGATTTAAATAAGTTGAAACTGTTTTGTTAAGTAAATGAATTAGGCAATTTTAATTTTTTCTATTATGAAATTTAGATTTGAAATGTTTTGAAAAGAATTTGGTTTTCAAAATATTTTGAATAAAGTTTAGTTAAATATTTTAACTTAGTAACATCTTTATGAAACTATATATTTAACAAGTTGGAATAAATATATAATTTGTACGTATGCTGTTTTATTCGCATAATTAATTTGATCCAGGTTTGAGTACACAAGTTCGAGGTGAATTACACCATTTCGTGTTAGGATTTTTCATTTGATTCTTGATGGCGAATATTTGATATCGATTTTGGGCTTGATTCTAGAATTCTCTATCATAGTATATGGCTATGCAAGGAGACTGATGGCTTCTAGTCGAGAAACCACATCGAAATCCACATTAGGGAAGTCGAATGGACAATACTAGTTCGAAAGCGAACTTGTGTGATCGAGCGAGCGATCAAATGTGATTTTGCGAAATGATGACGTATGTACATCTTATATTCTAATATTGGTGATATATTTTGACGCTGAAATTGAAAGCTGTCGGGTTAGAATATCTTTGCTCACTAAAAGAAAATTTCCAATTTAAATTACAAAGATATATAACCCATAAAAGCAAAGATATTCAATCCCATATGGCTCTTCATACAGCGAAATTTATTTTGTAAAATTTGATCCTTATATAAGATGGACCTTATGTAGGTATAAGATTGATTTTGAAAACATTTGATTTTGGAAATGAATTGGTTGACTTAAATTATATTGATTTGTAAATTTGGATTTAGTTTCTAAATTTATTATGTTGGAAACTTTAAAACTAAAGATATTTAAATTGAGAAGAAATAATTTGGTGGGATTGTATATGATTTTGAAACTGAACTGATATTGAAACAAATTGAAATTTGAGAACCTTATTTTTACTAAATACCTGATTTGGGAGTTATCGAACTTATATAAAAATTTGGTTTGTATAAGTATGAGGTTGATTCGAAAACTATATATTTGAAAAGGTACTCAATTTGAAAGTGAAATCTTATATAATTAAAGTCTATATAAGTGTGATTTGATATACTATTGATTTTCGAAAGGTATTTGATTTGAAAATAAAATCTTATATATAATGGACTTTATATAAGTACGATATTTGAAAGTGATTTGAAAAGGTACTATATGATATATATTTTCGTAGTAAAGATATGGAAAGTGCCTTCTGCTTGATATCCGCTTTGTGGCCACATTGTGGATTCATTCTATCGATATTTCTCTGATTTTTGGTTTTCCGGATATGATACTCGAGTTTCCATCGAATTCCATGGCGTTACCCATGGTCTTACGAGCGCGACTGCATAGCGTAATTCAACTGGCTGGATGGCCCAGGGGTACGGATGTTTCCTGGGGGTTTTAGGCGTAACCATTGTGTATCATGTGATCTATATAGGTCGTATTAGTAGCGAAATCCGCAGGGCTGAGAAAGCTTATGGATACGGATGTTTCCTGGGGGATTCAGGCGTAACCATTGTGTATCTGCGGTCTACTAGTCATCATGGCGCAATTCGCAGGGCTGAGAAACCTTACGGATACGGATGTTTCCTGGGGGACCCAGGCGTAACCATTGTGTATCTGCGATCCATGGTTAGACAAAGGTTTTGTTTGTTTTTTTGTTTGGATTGTACTTTCCATATCTGTTTTTAAAAAAGTTTTTCAGTATTTTCACTGGGTGTTGAAACAAGTCTATTAAGTACTTGGAGAATTCTAGCTTTGCGCCTGATCAACGCATGGCCAGAGTCTGCAAGAACGAGGATAAACTTGTTGAAACATCGAGTTATAAAAGTATTTTCAACAAAGGAATTCCATATTAATATTTGAAACTGAAATTCTTATGGTTCTAAATTAATTATTCGTGCCCGATACTATTCTTTTGAATCTACCTTATCCGCCCTACTTTATTTATTCACCTATATTCTCTATTCCGAATCTATCTTCTTTCCTTCTTTCCTTCTTTTGAATATATCCTTTAAAATATTGTTTATTTATATACTATATGGTATAATAGAAAATTTTTAGTGTTTCAGAAGTTATTAATTAATTATAACATATTTAAAGAGAATGATTATTAATTTATTATAATGTTGGAAGTACTTTGAGATAAATGAATTTTTTTTATAAATTTTGGATTTAAAATTTTCAATAGCTTCTTTGTAAATATAAGTAATAATGTAAATAATTGTTTTCAAAGGAGTTTTGAAAAGTATTAAAGTATTAAAGAAAATTAAATTTCAAATGAAGTTTTTAAATGAATATTTCAAGTAAAATTTGTATAGTTTTAAATTAATTGTTTATCTTGTACTTCAATCTATTTTTTCTTTCTGTTTGTTGCTATTATCCTACCTCCTTCCTTTTCAGGGACGAAAAGTTTTGAGTGGGGGAGAGTGTAACAACCCATAAACTTTAAACGGTTTGAATAACGAATTTAATTGAATTTGTAAGAAATTTTAAATAATAATATTTTGAAATAAAAATTTAATGTTTGGATTACGTATAATTAAATATAAGTTGTTGAATTAGATTTTTATTTGATTTTAATATGAAATTAATATTTGTATTTGTTGAAATCTTTCCATTAAGGAAAGAATGTATTAAAATGAACATTTAATTTGGTAGTTAACATAATGATATTTTATTTATAAGTTTTAAAAGAGAAATTTTTTTTCAAAATGTTTTCTAAATATAATAATTATTATAAGAAAGATATTTTGAAATAAATGTAACAGGTTGTATTCTGTGAATTTACAATTTTTTTTATTTACTATAAAGCAGTAGATAGTTGTTATTATTTTATATGTTAATTTAATGATTTAAAAGTTAATATGGTTTCAATTGGGAATAATATTTATTTTGACGTTAAATAATAAATTTATCTATAGCCTTGCATTCCAAGTAGGAAAGAAATCACTTCCCTAGACGTTCAATTTCTTTTAAATCTAGTTTTGATAAGTTACGTGTAAATTTCTACGCTTCCCTTTTTCCTCATTTTTATAATAGAAATAAAAATTCGCGTAGCAGTTTCAAGCAAATTTATTTCTCTTTAGAAGTTCAAAACCCGTTTCAAAGATTGTTGAAATTCACATGTATATGTGTCTCTTCTTTTCCATTTACTCCTTTACAATTAATAGGAACAAAACCTTTGATTTTCATTACCATTCAAATGAAATTCTTTTATTACTTATTTCCTTAATGTTCCTATACCATTAATTAGTACGTTTCTTTATTTAATCTATCCAACGCAATTATCTCCTAAATCAAATATCATGCGCAAATTCCTCCTCACAAGAATTATTTCCTGCCATTTCTCCAAGCAATCAATATTAGTTTCATTTAAATACTCAACCTTGTACGCAAATAAATTTTCACCACCTTCTTATGTTATAAATATTTCTTGCGTTTTAATCAACGCATTTACTTCCTAATAAATTTTAAACGTGTATAAAATGTTTGCCAAAGATCTCTTGCAGTTTCCTTTCGCTAAATTCACGCAATCAATACCACTGTAAATATTCGCTCAAATCTTTCTTGCCTATATTCTCTCTCCTCAATCAATGCAATCGTGTATAATTGATTTAAATTTATTTCTTGCCTATATTCTCTCACCTCAATCAATGCAATCATGTATAAATATAAGCCTCGTACACAAATAGTTTTCAATTGCATCTCAACATTTTCTTCATTTCTTCTTGCGTGCATGAGCTCTGAAGGTATGGCCTCCATTTTCTTCTTTTTTTATTATATATATATATATTCCATGCTTTATTTCTCCCCTCCTTGTCCTCTGCTTCCAATATATTTGACAAATCCATCTTTATATTTCAACTCGCGTTCACAAATTTTCACATTATAACAGTCTCCATTTAATTGATATGTAGCATAAAAAACTATATCTACATATATTTTTATGTTTAATGCTTATGTGAATTTTAAGCCAAGCTTTTCAAAGACGTATATATACGTTAGTCTTATATCTTATTTGTTATTATAAATTATTAGTAATATACATATTTTGAAAATATAATTAGATTTTTTTTATTCCTGTTCGAATAACATATATTAGTATGGCAGTTGAGTGTTGTAAAAGCATTTGTGATTTATGTTGTAAAACTAAAAATTTAAATGTATAATTTTCATCTCAATTCTAGTGTATATATATAAAGTATGTTTTGTTTTTTTTTGTCTTTTCTGTAGTGCTTTCATAATGTATGGTCTATATATATAGATTGATTTTCTCAGTATATGCTTTAAATTTTGAGTAAACTATATATAAATATGTTATTTTAAAATGCGTGTTTTAAAATAAGTGATGATTTTTATATGTATTATGCCTATATTTTATTTTATGTGCGTGTTTAAATGTAATATTGATTTAAGAGGAAAAACGTTTATGTGTTTAAATTTAAGTATTGATTTTTCAATAATATGATGATGGTTTGTTTTAATATGTATTTTAAATTTAAGTATTGATTTTTCAATAATATGATGATGTTTTGTTTTAATATGTATTTTAAATTTAATATCAGTTTCAAACAATGTGAATATTTTATTTGAATATCTGTCTTAAATTAAATTTATTGAGATTTTAAGGAAATTTAAAAAAAACACATATAATATGTACTCTGTTTATATCAAACCGATTGATTTTTTTTTTCTCATCGATTTCTATCTATCAGCTTTGTCATCAAATTCGTGCCAATTTTGCTTTGTTTCAAAGTTCGTGTTGGGATCCATAACTGACCTCATTATCGTACATCTCTAGCCTCGAAAGGTGAGCAATCACTCACGATTAACGTTCTTTTATTTATTAAATTTGGTTTCAATTGAAACGACAATTGAAATATACTACTGAAGTTAGTAAATCTGATATATATGCTATTATCTGTAAACTGTTCACCTATGGGATATGACACCATATCTTATTGTTTATACTTTATTTAATTACTGTTGATATATGCCTGTTGTTATATTATTATCATATCCTGTATATTATTATTATTATTATCTGTTATCACTCTGCAAGTTCCCTGTAGTTTAGAATTCAATATGGGTTGAAATGATACATACCCGAACGGACTTTAGAATAGGAGAATTTCGTTATGGGTTGAAATGATAGACCCAAGCGATTTTCATTAAATTGAATTTGGAATTTCGGGTTGAAATGCTATCCACCCGTATATATTTAGTGTACGGATTGAAATGATAAATATCCATATCACTTGACCATATGATAAGAAATATACACAGATACCGTTGGTCCATATATAAATATTTTGAAAATAATTTCTATGGTTTTGGAAAGAAATATATGGTTTAATAAATATAGATTCTTTAGACATTAGATAAATGATAAATTTTATATATAAATTTAGTAGTAATTTTTGATTTAAATTAGTTGGATTTAATACGTAGAATATGGTTAGGTATATATGTAAATCTATCTTCCAATAGATTTTCTTGCAATAAATTGAATAGGTAAGGTTGGGAAGGTAAATTTGGGTTTATTGTAAATGGTATTTAAATAAGGATTTTAATTAATCGATTTGAATTTATTGAATGGGAAATTTAAAGGTATGATTTTTACTGGATCTTGATTTAAGTGATTTAATGAATATTTCAAATCTAAAAATAAAAATATTTAGTAAAATGTAAGTTAAGGTTACTTAAATGATATTAAATCTAATGAGGGAATATTTCAAGACTAAATAATAATGGGGTTAAATCGAGATCTATATGAAACCATCAACTGAACTTTGAATTGTAGAATATTAAAGCTTTGAACTATACTAGAATTTAATTGGTTTATTGTGATTCAGATCTGTATTTGAAATCAATATAATTCGAATTTATTATTTAGAAAATTTAATTGAATAAAATTTTTAGTTTGAAATATTGAATATTTAATGGTTTGAAACAATATTGAAATGTAAAGGGTATTTTATGATTTCAAATTCGGATTTGAGTTCGATAAAATGTGAAATGGTTATTTAGGAGTTGAGTTGAATTTTAAATTAATAAATTGAGATTGGACTAAAAATTTGAATTTGGAATTTGACTAGATTTGAATCGCAACTTTGAAAGTGATAAAATTATATATATATATATATATTCTAAATGAAAAAATATTTTGGTTTTGAAGTATAAATTAAATTAAATTGACCACGGTGTTATAATATATATTTCAACATTGTAGATAGTTCCACGGATCCTTGGAGAATGGTTATCCCATACATCCTCTAGGTTACTTGTATTTCAGTCGATATTTCACTTGAGTTGGATTTATTGATATAAGAATGTTAATCCTGGCTCGAGTGTTTTGTGTTTTGCTTTACGCTCGGGTCAGACTGAGTGATACAGCATTTGAGACTCACCTTCGAAGTTGGAGCTTTGCTTGAAGATCTAGTTATCTATCCTTTCAGTCATCCAGTCGATTGGTTCAGAGAAGTCATCTGCCCGTACTGGAGACTTCACTGCATCCGGGATATTCTGATGTATTTTATTTCTAACTTTGTTTATATTGTAGCTTCATGAACTACTATTCATTTATTCCGCTGCGTATTATTATACTACTCTGTATCTGTGATTCTGTGATTGATTAATTTACTGTATATGTTAAGTTTTGCCAAATTTAAATTAACAATTCGGTATTTTGAATTATTCAAGTCCGACATGTGTGGATGCGAATGGTCCAAAATAGCGGGACGTTACAGATTTGTTGTAGGAAAATGAAATTAAAAAGACTTAGTCGATTGGATGAAGAAGCGGTGCACACAATGGTTTTGGAGGAAAATATTACACTGACCTTCAACTTAGAAGGCGCTGTGCCAGGACAACCATCAACTCCAGTGCAACCTGATGAAAATGCGACTAGGATAAAACATTTAAGCAATGGTTACTGGAAATGCAAGAACTCCTGGAAGCAGCCCTTACTCAGAAATCATCTAAAACCGCTAAGCCAACAATAGGGGACGAAGTGGTCTCCCTAAGGAGGAATTTGAAAGCTTACACATTCAAAAGCAAGAGCAAGATTGACTTAACATCATCATCAAAGAAGGAATGTTTTGCAACTAAAGCTGATCACCAGGGTAGAATGCAAGATAAATCCTTGGAGCAATCTGGAAACTCAACCTCAAAAGAATATAATCCAAATTGAAAAAGTTATCATGATACTGAAGCATATTTGAAGGACATGGTAGAGAAATCTGTTAAAGACAAACTGAATACTAAAGGGAAAAGAACAATATATGAGTAAGCGAATGATAACGATCGAGTAGCCCTATTCATTGATGAAATCATGCCAACAACAATTCCATCTCATGTTAAGGTTCTATCTATGAAATACCATGGCATTACTGATCCTAATGACCACCTAATGGCTTTTGATAGCCACATGGAACTTTATAATGCCTCGGGGGCAGTGCAATGTAGATTATTTCTCGTAATACTTCAAGGGATTAGTGCAAAATGGTACCACCAATATCGAGAGAAAACTATCTACTCATAGAAACAATTCTCCTACGAATTCTTTACTCAATTTTGCATATGCAAAGATCCAAAAATTAACTACACCATCTTGGCAAACATCAAGCAAAGGCAAGGAGAATCGTTGGGTGATTATCTCAAAAGGTTCAATGTAGGGCATTAAAGGCCAAAGATGTGAACGATAGAGATAAGCTAATTGCAATGCACTCGAGATTGATAGAAAACACGCCATTCTGGAAAGAGTTCTTCGTCCATGGATGCAAAAGATTTTCACTTTCAAGTAGATAAATTCATTCGAATGGATGAGTTATACTATGCTAAAAGGAAAAATAACCCCAAGAAGGAAATAGAAGATTTGGATTTGATCGAGGACAGAAAAGGTCAACGTGGGAAGACTCCAACACCAATTCAATTTCTTTGAATAAACCTTCGTCTTATACCTATGCCACAACTAAAGCAAAGGTTAATTTCCCAACTTCATTCAAGGCCAAGAACTTCCCCGAGCAGAGAAAAGGGGGTGATTATTGTGCTTATCATAAGGCGAATAGCCATACGATAGATGAGTGCCGAGTGCTAGTCAGGATTACCAAAAGCCGATCCATGAAGGACATATGAAAGAGTTTGTCTAAGATAAACAATAGGTACCACGAATTGACAATGAACCCCAAAAATTCCCTAGTAATGTTGGGAATGTTTTAGAGGATGAAGATCCATTGAATTTAAGTCTACCTTTGAATAGAATTGACTTGATTCATGTGGGACTGCACCCAACAGGAAATAGTAAGGGAGCTAGGAACAAATATATCAAGGAAGGTATGGAAGGATTGTTCTCTGTACAGGAAGAGGCCTACTCAAAAACCCATGACTTAATATACAAATGCCAAACTTGTCATCACTCCACAAGAGCTAAATAAAGGAATCCATTATCCCCATAATGACCCCCTTAGGATCACAGCTCAAATCAGGCTTTCCAAAGTATCCGAGATTCTGGTAGATATCAAAAGCACAGTTAACGTCATCTTCAAGCACGCTTTCGATCAGATGGGCATTCTTGAGGATAAACTAGAGCCTAGTCTTGAACCTATCTTTGTGTTCAATAATAAGGGGTCGACACCGGTAGGGCAAGTAAAGCTACTGGTCCAAGTAGGCCTGCCACCATGCTGCAAAACTTTTGAAACTCTCTTTGTGGTCATCGATCGGCCTTCATATTACAATGCATTCTTTGGCTGACCTACGCTGGATGAGGTGGATGCTTTTGTCTCACCAAAATACTTGATGGTAAAGTTCTTGACTAAAAGGGGTTGGGGTACTATTCGGGGAGAACAATTTAGCTCCCGCAAAATGTATTTTGCAACTCTCAATCAATACAAAAGGGAGTACTCTTCGTAGTATGGTTCCTCTACTATTTTTCAGCCTTTGAATGATGGATATTTACATCCAACATTTGAAGCAAAAATAAGATCTAATAAAACGAATAAACGCGTGTTTGAAAAGTACATCTCACCTGGAGGGAAGAAGAAGAGTACCGATGCTAACTCTGTAGAAGAAGGACAGATCATCACATAACTGGAATGTGGAGGATAAATGGAGAGGATAAAGCTTACGGAGGATCTTGAAGAAATATGTATAAATCCAACTGATTCAACCAAAATAATCAAAGCGTGAAAAGCGTTAAAGAACAAGTTGAAAGCATACTTGATTCAATTCCTTAAAGCTAGCAAGGACGTATTTGCATGGACCCATTCAGATATGGCCGGGATTGACCCATCAGTTATGTGCCATGCAATAAATATTAACCCGAATGTGACTCCTATCTAGCAAAAGAAAAGGCAGTTTAGAAAAGTTCAATCCGATGCCTTGAAAGAAGAGGTTAAAAGGCTACTTGAAAACAGATTCATCCAGAAAGTTTTTATCAAAAATGGCTAGCAGACCCTATGTTGGCAAAGAAGTCGAATGGCAAGTGGAGAACCTGCATCGATTACACTGATCTTAACAAAGCATGCCCGAAAGACAGTTATCCACTACCCAGAATAGACCAGTTAGTTGATGCGACTAGCAGACACAAGCTATTATCTCTTGTGGATGCTTATTCAGGATATAATCAAATACCCATGTTCGAGCCAAACGAAGAACATACAAGCTTCATTACCGATTGGGGAACTTTCTTTTATAAAGCAATACCTTTCAGACTAAAGAATGCAGGAGCTACTTATCAAAGATTAGTCAATAGAATGTTCAAGGTACAAATTGGTCGAAATATGGAGGTTTACAGGGATGATATGCTAGTATAGTCCTATGAACTTGAGAGTCACCTTAAAGACCTTGAAGAAATGTTTGAAGTATTATGAAGGTAGCCAATGAAACTAAATCCTCATAAATGTTCTTTCGCGGTTCATTCCGAAAAGTTTTTAGGTTACATTGGTAGTGCATAAAGAATTAAAGCCATCCTGACCGTATCAATGCTATAAAAGACATCACCGAATGCAAACAAGCAAAGACGTAATGAGTTTGAACAGTGGAATTGCAGCTTTGAACAGATTCATCTCCAAGGCAATCGATAAATGCATTTCATTCTTTAATGTAATCAAGAAAAAGAAAGAACTTTGAGTGGGGAGAAGACTGAAAGAAAGCCTTCCAAGGATTAAAAAATCATTTGAAAAAGCCACCAATATTATCCAAACCCAAGAAGGGAGAAACTTATACTTATATATGGTAATCTCAGAACAAGTAGTTAGTTCGGTTCTGATTAGAGAAGAAAACAAAACTCAGCTTCCCATTTATTATGTCAGCAGACGATTGAAGGATGCTGAAGTTTGATACTTAGTCATAGAAAAGTTAGCTTATTTTTCGATACTTACTGCATGGAAACTTAGAGAACTTCCAAGCGTATTTGATCATAATATTGACTAACTTTACACTCAAGCAGGTTTTCAGTAAACCTGAGACTTTGGGAACGATAGTAAAATGGGGAATTGGACTTAGTCAATATGAGATAGAATTTCAACCACGAGCAGCAATCAAAGGGAAAGCCTTAGCGAACTTTATCAGTGAATGTGAAGGCTTTGTTAAAGAGTAGTCGGAGAAAGAAAAAGATCAGAAGCCCATATGGCAACTATTTGTGGATGGAGCATCAAATGAGAAGGGAGCCAAAATAGGGTATGTCATAATCACACCATATGAACACCGCCTACACTATGCAATGAAGCTAGAATTTCCTTTCAACAAACAATGTAGCAAATATGAATCGATGGTGGCAGGACTAACTCTAGCCTTACAACTCAAGATCCCATAAATTCAAATCTTTATCGACTCTCAAGTAATAGTAAATCAGATAAAGCAGATATATAAGACTAAAAATTTTACGCTATCCTTGTATGTTAAGAAGGTGCTAAAAATGCTTACCCTATTTGTAGATTTTTCTGTACATCAAGTCGCAAGGGGAGATAATTCTCAAGCAGATTCATTAGCAAAACTGGCTAGTTCAAGAGGAGCTCTAGAAACCCATATCATACCAGTAGGGTATCAAGCAAGTCCCTATATTGAAGAGAAAATGCTTGAACCAGGGAAAGAACTATTTATTTTAACTAGATCCCAAGCCATGACATAAGAAAGAGAAGATAACTACTACAAGAACACTTGGATGACACCTATTGTGGAATATCTTATTAATGGAATATTACCATCTAACAAAATGGAAGCTAGGAGAATCAGACGTCAAGCTCCGACCTTCACTATAATGGATGTAATTCTTTATAAAAAAGGATCTGTTCTTCCTTACTTAAGATGTGTGAATTATGAAGATGGGTTGAAATTACTAAAGGAAGCGCATGTGGGGTTTTGTGGATTCCAATGGAAAAAAGTTGGCTAAGGAAATAATGAGACAAAGTTTCTATTGGCCTCAAATGACTAGTCAAGCTATAGAGTACATGAATAAATGCAAAGGGTTTCAAAAATACTCAAAGGTCACATTTACCACCAAGCCAATTAACCCTGATCTCCAGTCCATGGCCCTTTGATGTATGAGGAATCAATTTGATTGGACCATTGCCAATTTCTAAAGGAGGGGCAAAGCATGCCGTAGTTTCCATTGATTACTTTACTAAATTGGTAGAAGTAGAACTGCTTTCTAAAATCACTTCTGGGAAAGTACTTAGATTTGTTATTAAGAACGTCATCATTATATTCGGGATTCCATATAAGATTATATCTGATAATGGAACAGAATTCGAAAGTGAAGAGTTTTCTCGATTTTTCCATAAGAATGGAATCATTAAAAGGTTTTTCTTCCATAGCACATCCAAAGGCTAATGGAGCCATCAAAGCGTCCAACAAGACTATTAAGACAATCTAGAACAAAACGAATGTATAAGACCAAATGAAATTGGGTGGAAGAATTACCACTAGTACTCTAGGCATATTGTACATCCACCAAAACTGGTACAGGTCATATCCTTTACTCTCTAATATATTGGTGCGAAGCAATGTTAACAGTCAAAAGTAAAATACCTTCACATCGAAGGATTGCATATACGTTCGATCCAAACCAAGAGTTGAAGAAAGTGTCATTGGATTTCAAACATGAACTAAGAGATGAAGCAACTATTCAAACTGCCGAGTATCAAAGAAGAATATCAAAATACTACAACGTGAAAGTAAAGACAAGATCATTTCAAGATGGAGATCTAATGCTCCGAAAAGTGATGACAAACACTAGAAATCCTACAGACGGATTGCTAGGATCAAACTGGCAGGGTCCTCTAATTGTGTGCAAAGTAATTCCTCCGGGAGCTTACAAATTATGTCGACCAGATGGCAATATTGTTCCTAGGACATGGAATACGGAACATTTGCGACCGTATTTTCCAACGTTAGATGAATAAAGTGCCTCTTTTCTAAGAAAATCTACATGGTCGAGAGTAGAATTCTCCTTAAACTTGGAAACTACCTTAAACGGTCATAAGCCTTTATCCACCCCAAAATGGCTAAGTCAAAGCGCCTCTTGGAGGAAGGTCGAAGTAACTCTTTATCCGCGCCATACTATGGGTAGGATAAATTATCTACAAGCCCTTGCTTGCACCATACTATGGACAGATCAAGGCACCCCCTAGAGGGGGACATAGTAAGCCCTTGAATGCGCTACTCTATGGCCAGTTCAAGGCATCAACCAGCCTTCAGTACTGCCTATAAGGTCTGGCTGGAGCACCTCCTGGAGGGAGGACAGAGTAAGATCTTAATCTGCCACACCATAGCCCAATCAAGGAACTGGACAAGCCTTCGGTCCCGCCTATAAGGCCTGGCTGGAGCGCGTCCTAGAGGGAGGTTGGGTATGTCCTTGGGTCCTGCTTATGGATAAGCTAACCAAGCGCACCAAATAACAATGAACTAAGACGTCCAAGCCCAAGTAGTGGCACATATAGCATTAATAATATACAAAGCATAAAAGATGGAGCATATTGTTAACACAAAAAATGTACGCTAACACCCCGGTGTGATTCGTGATTTAGCGAAAGCACCACCCGTTGGTACGGGAACTAAAAGCAAGCAGATAATAGCAGAAAACAGTAAAAAGACAACAGTTTATAGTGGTTCGGCTCAAAGTCAAGCCTACGTCCACTTAAAATCTTCTATGACTGATTCGATTATAGATTTTACAATAACTCTTTGATTACAACACAATCAAGACAAGTAATCAGAACTTTGATGTAGAAAAGCTCTTTCGATTCATGTTGAATGAACTTGATTCTTTTCGAAGATTCTTTGAAGTATTCTTTGCCTTTGAAGTGTTGAAGTCAGTAGAGAAATCAGCAGAGTCTTGGCATTTTCAGAAATTCGTCCCTCTTCAAATGCGGAGTAGGCGGGGTATTTATAGGATAAAACTGGGCTTAGGTCGTTAGGTCTTAGGTCGTGAGCGGCCTAAGAGTTTTCCCGAGTTAGCATAAGTCGTTGGCGACTTAATGGAATCATTCTAAGTGAGATACAGGCTGTGAGCGACCTAACGTATGAAATACAGAAGTTATCTCGGCAAGATTAGGTCGTGAGCGACCTAATAGAAGAGGCAAGTCGTGCGGCTCGTTAGGTCGTTGCCTTTCCTGAGTTTCTAGGTCGCTAGGTCGCTAGGTCGCTAACTCGTTAGGTCGCTCTTTCATTATCTTGCTAGGTCGCAAGAGACTTTTAGGAGTTAGGTCGCAGGAGACTTTAGGGAGTTAGGTCGCAAGAGACTTTAGGGAGTTAGGTCACAGCCTTCTTATTTCGGTAGGTCGCAGGAGACTTTAGGGAGTTAGGTCGCAACCTTCTTATTTCGGTAGGTCGCAGGAGACTTTAGGGAGTTAGGTCGCAGCCTTCTTATCTCGTTACGTCGTACCGTATTGAGCTGTTTTGTGCTATAGGTCGCTAGCTTGTTATAGATCGTTAAGTCGTGAGCCTTAGGTCGCTTAGGCTGTTAAATCATTAGGTTGCTAGGTCGCTGAATAAAAGAGGGTTAACACTTGCCCCTCGAAGTATACGCCTAGGAGTTAGGTCGTGTGCTTTGATATCTTTTAACTCGTTCTGTCTTGGATCGTTAAGCCGTGAGCGACTTATGAGGGAGTTAGGTCATTCGTGCCGATTCGTGTTCCTCTGCCCCTGTATATAAGTCGCTGAAATCACTTCTTCCTTTCTTTACCTGCTCTAACACTCTAACCCGTCTTCAAAGGATTTTCGAGCTCTCAAAGAAGAACTTAAATCAACCAGTTGTCGATCATCTCTACAATCACACTACGTAAGTGAATTCTGATCATCATCCGACCACGACCACCTTTGAATTGTGAATTCCACATTTTTCGACCCTAACTCGATTTCACATGATGTATTTCGCTACGAATCATATTACGATCGATTTTTGATCGTTATTGGACATGTCGTCACTGTAATTCATGAGAGCACAACAGTGCATCAGGTTTATGATGGATCCGAGGTGTTTCGAATTGGTTTTGGATGATCTGGTGGTGTGGAGAGACAACGAATTTTATTGTAGAGAGGCTAACGGGTTATTGGGTTAACGGGTTAGTGGGTTAGGCGATTTGTTGAAAGAAGAGGAGTTAGCGAGTTAAGAAGAGTTAGGTCGTGCTCGACCTAAGAGCCTTGAACGACTTAAGGCTTTAGTAGTGTGGATATGAATCGCGCGACTTAACTCTATGTACCACTTAACGACTTAGTCATAAAACTCCGAACGACATAAGAGACAGCGACTTAACTTGCCAGGATAGCATACGACCGAAAGCTGAACGACTTAAAGAACCAGCGATCTAATTTACCGGAATAACATACGACTTAAAGTTGAATGACTTGAAGAACCAACGACCTAACTTAACTCGCAGCATAGTTTTGACTCGTATGAAGATAAATGATAAACTTCACAACTTGAGCATAGCGACTTAGGGAAGCCTAACCTATGTTAGGTCGTTTGGACATGAACTGGACGACCTAAAGGAGTCTCGAGCTAACTTAAGTCGTTCCTATGACTTAAGGAATGAACTGCATTTGAACACTTGCAGATTTATCCAGAACTTGATTGGACCTTCAATTTGAACTGCCAGAACTGTTGCACTCTTTCACATATTACATTGATTTTTAAGCTAACAACCTGTTAAATACAATATTTGCAGAAAACTAGGACGAATATACTCATCATCGACTGCCCACATTGAGTGATGGATTAAGTCAAAGAAAATATGAATCTAATTAAAAGTGAAATGCTGTGAATCAACTAACTTAAGTGGAGCATCAACGCAAAATTCGTACAGTCATAACTACTTATCGCTAAATATTATCTGCATTGATACTGCACTTAATTTTGACATAATAACAAGTCTTGAATCTTCCTGAATTAACATGCGCCAACCAGTATTATTTCAAGTTTTAATTTATTTGCTTGTTATTTCCAGTAGCATTTCACAACACTTCACACACTTTTTATGAAACGTGCACCTTCATATTTGAATATCCAGTTCCTTGTGTAGAATGACTTCTCAACAAGTACAAGAAGAAACAGTAGATCAGACCGATGAGGTTTTTCCGATTGCTGCTCCCTTAGATAATCCTCCGGAAGGGGTTCCAACAACACTGAACCAGTGGACCTTCAACGAACTATGCTTGCAATTTGGTATTTCTGAAGCGGATGCTCTGCTTCCTGGAGTAAATGACACCGCTGACAGGCCTCCACATGGCTTCATTGCAGTTAATCGTCACATGTGTCTGAACGGAGCCATTCCCCACTTTAATGATTTCCTCAGAACACTTCTCCTTCGATTAACCATCTCTCCATTCCAGTTGCATCCCAATGTCTATGCCATTCTGATGGGGTTGTGCGTATTATTCAGGAGGATGCTTGACCGCCTCCCAAGCTTTGAGGAGATCTGTTATCTGTGTACATTTGCGAGGAACAAAGATCATCCTTCTATTATTCTGGTAAGGAGCACCAGAAACCGTAAGTTAATTACGGATCTGCCCGAGAGCGCCCACGGGTTTCTGAATCAATTCTTCTATGTCCGTTGCCCCCCGGGATTCTATGGCATCTGGAGAGTAGGAAGTAAGACTGCTTATCTCTGTTTACTTAATTTATGAGCCTTTCAAAATTTGAGTCGTCAATTGCTAACTTCATTCTTCACTTTTGCAGCAATTCCTCCTCTCTCTAAAGATTTTACTCACAAGTCTACTTTTGAAAGATTGAGTGCTATAGCTGCCAACGAGAGAAGTATCAAATTTCTTCAGAGGAACGAATTTCTGCATCAATTCGGACTCTTGCATTCCTCTCGATCTATTTAGTCTCGTGATGCCCCCAGCCCTCAAGCAGAAACATCAAATGCCCCAGTCTCCGTAGAGGAACCTGCGCCGAAAGAACTTATTGTAGAGACTTTATAGTGAAGTGCTCCAGTTCTGCTGACGCTGTAGGTTTATCTGCCAAATCTAAACTTACCCCAGTCATTGAAGAAGAGGAATTTCTTCAACATTCTGGGAAGTCCGATACTTTTGGAAGGCTGAGCGATCTCATGGTGACTTCTCAGGAGCTCTTCAAAGATGACACCACCACTCCTAAACTTGCTTCCCCAGCGATTGAGGCGACATCTGCCTTGCGACCAATCCCGTCAACCCAAGAGTTGACTCCTGCCGTAAAAGCCGACATCGCTCCTAAGCTGAAGAGTGGTTTGTAGCTTGACGCGCGTAGTTTGCACGCCACACACACTTAGGATTTTTGGCAATTATGCGCACTTAGCTTCTTTACTTCGAAGATTTCTAAATTTTTGTTTCTTCTTTACTTTCAGGTTCTCCCATGGGACGCAACGGCTCTTACTATGATGACTTCCAACGCTACGCAAGGCATGACTCTTATGATCCCTGGCGCTATCTTTCTGCCCCCAGGGAAACTGATGAGGAACGAGCAGCTAGGAAAGCTCGTGAGAGGCAGGCTTATGAGGAGTGGTATGGAAGAAGAGATGACCGCCATGACTCTTACCAAAGGGGTGACGACTACCACAAAATAAAATCTCATGATGATAGGGGGAAGAGTCATATAATTGAAGATCCAAGTAAGCGGGCCAAACTCGACGACAAGTCTTCGTCTGAAATTTCTAAAGTGCCCGCTGCTTCTATTTCTTTAGACATCCCTTCCAGCTCTCCTTCTCTTAAAAGAGCTGATATTCAGTCAATCATTAATAGGCCTCCTTACCAAGTCGAGAAGCCTCCGCCTACACTCCACAACCGATTTCCAAATTGGTGTTTGAAAGGAGTGCGCTTCGATTTGGACCTAGTTCCAATTGACAAACAAGCCATGTTGAGAAATCTTGATGCTGTCAAGCTCGATATAGAAAGAATGTCCAGCTGGCAAAAACTATTCGACGAGCTCCAAAGGGTAAATCATGCCAAACTTGAGGCTATGCTGACCATGGAGAATGACAAGTCTGAGTGGCAAAAAATTCTTTATCAGCATGATGCAGAGTTGAAAAGCATCACCACCTTCAACGAGGAGCTTGAGGCTAAAATCAAGAAACTTAAGGATGATCTTGCTACCTCTTCCACTTCTTATACACAAAAGGAAGAGGTTCTCCAAAAACAAGTAAGAGATGCCCACGCCGCTCAACGAGATGTTGAGGCTAATCTTGAGGCAGAGCGGAAAATTGTAGAAATCTACCGCAAAGATGCTGCTCAACTATGGGAAAAAACTAGCTCTCAAGAGATGGAGATTACAAAGCTGAAGGCCCAACTTGCTAAGGTTGAAAGAGAGCGTGATGAGGCTATTGCTGGGAAAGCAGCAGCTGAACACTCTCATGAAGCAACCAAGGCCAACATTAGCTCCACTCTTTTTGAGTTTTATATTCTCAGCGTCTTGGGGTGCGACAGTCTTTCTTTTATGGGTCCAAAATATGAAATCACACTGGCTGAAGTGTGTGAGGAAGCAGTTGGAGTGCTGAAAGATGTTGGCTATACTGAAGAGGATTTTGAGGCTGATTATCTGGATGATGAGGGTCGCGCCGCCCTTGCGAGAGGGAAAGAGCAACTTGCCATTCAACGAGCCGAAGTAGCGGAAGGAGAGTGTCCACGGAAGGCACCTTTGACCGACCCAGCTCATCCTTCGTCTTCGGTCGATGTTGATATTATTGGTTCTAGTTCCCATTCTCCGCCTCCTGCTAAAGCCGAAACCAAAACTGCAACTGCCCATGCCGAAGATGAGGCCCAAGAAAGCACCGAAGCCCAAGATTACGAAATTGATGTAATAAAGCCAACTTCTCCAAGTAACTTCAACATTGATCTAGCTCTAGTGGACTACTCGTTTGCCTCACACGAGCTTGATGAATGTCTTGCTTATTACTTAAGCCTCGACTTGCCACTATCTCCTCTCTTTTGCGAGGAATACTGATGTTTAACTTTTCTTCTTTTATAGGGAAATCAATAAGTACTGTACAGGCTTCGCCTTCTCCCACTGCTGTCCTTCCATCTCTTCAAGTTACTCCTCCTTATGCTTCTCAACCGAGATCACAAGAAGAACAAATAGAAGCTCTTCAAGGTTTAGATGACCAGGCGGCTTCACAAGAGCATAAGGCCGAAGAACTTGAGGAGGGTGAGAAGACCCCGGATAACTTCACTGCCGATGATACAAAGCTTTCTGATCTTATCTCATTAGGCAGCGAATCTTCTTCGAAGAAGAGGGGAAAGCGCGGAATCTCAAAGAAAAAGAAGGACGCTCCTGTTGATGATGAGAAAGCGGAAGAAGACCCAACCGTACCTCTTTCTCCCTCTTCCCCGAAGAGTTCAAACCGACCTAAGAAGTTAATCATCAAGCCAGGTGAGAGCTCAAAAGGCGGCGGGAGGAAGAAGAAATGAGTTTGGTTCTAGCCTTCTTGTTTTGCTTTTTTTCCTTTTGTATAAAGACTTGTATCGGCCGGAGATTGTGCGGGTACCGGCCCCCGCTTTTTGAAATCTGCACATGTAAAGAAACTTTTTATAGTATGAAATAAAATGATTCTTTTTTACTTGTACAATCTCTTGTCAGTATTTGTGAATGCATTTATTCCCTATTTTAGCACAAGTTTCTTTATTTTCTTTGTATAATATTGCAATGAGCTCATGGTATGTTGTTTGAGCGTTGTTTTTGTTAATGTAGCTGTATTGCCCCCATACCACGGCTTATTGCAATATTCTCCATTTTTGAAAAGACTTGTACTCTTATTCTAGAGAATGATTCTTCCGTTTTGAGGAAATATCATTCTGCTTTAGTAGAGTGTGCTTTGTATCGGAGAAGTTTTTGGAGATGATCACTTTTACTTTTGAAAAGTACATTCACCTATGTGGTGAAGCGGGCCTCCGTAGAGGGCTTTGATTTGGTATTTCGACTTATGGAAGTGTGCCTCCGGAGAGGGCTTTATTTGGTTTTTCAACTTGTGGAAGTGTGCCTCCGGAGAGGGCTTTATTTGGTTGCTTGAATGTTATTTCTCACAGTTGAATGGATCCACGGGGCAGACACAAGCAAACTAATTGGATGTTCGTTTGCACAAACGATCGCAATTAACTACCAAGGGCCCGGTGCCTTCACTTTGGGAAGGTGCCCCTTCGGTGGTATCACCAACCTTTGTATTGAGAAAAAACACTTCATTTTACAGCGTGCCTCATTGGAGAGCTTTATTTGTTTGCCTGAAAGTTATTTCTCACAGTTGAATGGATCCACGGGGCGGACGCAAGCAACCTAATTAGTTGTTCGTTTGCACAAACGATCGCAATTAACTAGCAAGGGCCCGGTGCCTTCACTTTGGGAAGGTGCCCCTTCGGTGGTATCACCAACCTTTGTATTGAGAAAAACATCTCATTTTACAGCGTGCCTCTTTGGAGGGCTTTATTTGTTTGCCTGAAAGTTATTTCTCACAGTTGAATGGATCCACGGGCCGAACGCAAGCAACCTAATTGGATGTTCGTTTGCACAAACGATCGCAATTAACTAGCAAGGGCACGGTGCCTTCACTTTGGGAAGGTGCCCCTTCGGTGGTATCACCAACCTTTTTATTGAGAAAAACATTTCATTTTACAGCGTGCCTCGTTGGAGGGCTTTATTTGTTTGCCTGAAAGTTATTTCTCACAGTTGAATGGATCCACGGGGCGGACGCAAGCAACCTAATTGGATGTTCGTTTGCACAAACGATCGCAATTAACTAGCAAGGGTCTGGTGCCTTCACTTTGGGAAGGTGCCCCTTCGGTGGTATCACTAACCTTTGTATTGAGAAAAACATCTCATTTTACAGCGTGCCTCATTGGAGGGCTTTATTTGTTTGCCTGAAAGTTATTTCTCACAGTTGAATGGATCCACGGGGCAGACGCAAGCAACCTAATCGGAAGTTCGTTTTCACAAACGATCGCAATTAACTAGCAAGGGCCCGGTGCCTTCACTTTGGGAAGGTGCCCCTACGGTGATACCACCAGCCTTTTTATTAAGAAAAACATTTCATTTTACGGCGTGCCTCCTCGGAGGGCTTTCAGTTGTGCCTCCGGAGAGGGCTTTGAATTGTGCCTCCAGAGAAGGCTTTGAGTGTTTCGTTTGCCAGGAAGATTGCATCTCATAGTTAAGTGGTTCCACGGAGCAGACACAAACTACCTAACTGGATGTTTGTTTGCACAAACGATCGCAATTAACTAGTAAGGGCCTAGAACCTTCACTTTGGGAAGGTGCCCCTTCGGTGGTTCCACCACCTTTTAGTTGAGAGACAAGATCCCATTTTGGCTGTTTTTTGACTGCTCGCCCATGTCTTTTCACCATCTGCTGTTTAGCGATTCCTTGTTATCACTCCTAAGTTCATGTTCCTTTCTTTTGCAGGTTGTTTGATTCTTCCCAAGAAGTGTACTTCATTGTTAAGTGAATCCACGGGGCAGACGCAAGCTACTTAACTGGATGTCTGTTTGCACAAACGATCGCAATCAGTTAGCAAGGGCCAGGAACCTTCACTTTGGGAAGGTGCCCCTTCGGTGGAATCACCAACTATTTATGAGAAGTACTTCTTATGTAGGAATTGAACCTAGAATTTTTGTGGCTTGATATTAGTTTGTTGATTTATAGGAATCGCTTGGCCTTGTGATGTATTGAATAGGTAAGCTTTGCTTTGATAGCCTGCAATATTAAATCAACATTTTAGCAACATACTTAAGATGTTTGAATATTGAAATGAGACAGGCATTTTATAGTAGTAGAAGATACAAGATTTATAGTGGTTCGGCCAAGAATTGGGCCTACATCCACTTTATAGTTCTTATTGCTGAGTCACATAGATTTTACAATGGCTTACAATACAAGAATGATACATCCACAATCATTTTACAAATTTAAGCATAGCTGCTAAGTAAAATATGGACGCAAGTGATTGCTGTTCCAGGCTCTTGGAATTGGATCTCCTTCAACAGTTGTGAGTTTGAAAGTGCCATCAAGAAGTTTTTTGCTTATGACATATGGCCCTTCCCAGTTTGGCCCAAACACTCATGTTGCTGTCATGATCCTTTTCAAGATTAGATCCCCAATTTCAAAGCTGGGTTGGCGAACTTTAGAATTGAAGTGCCTGGCTACCCTTTGCTGTTGAGCTGCAACTCTAAGTTCAGGCTCTTTCCTTCTTTCATCAAGCAAGTCAAGCGCTTCAAGTTGCAACTTTTCATTTTCAGCTTGGTTGAAATGAATTCTTCTGTGTGAGGGGACCTCTATTTCCACTGGAATCATTGCTTCTGATCCATATGCTAATGAGAATGGAGTGTGTCCAGTTGCAGTTTTGTGGGTAGATCTATATGCCCATAGTGCTAGTGGCAGCTTATCGACCCAGCCACCTTTTGCCTTTTCCAGCTGTTTTTTGATGGTTGGTTTGATAATTTTGTTCACTGCTTCCACTTGCCCGTTTGCCTGTGGATGAGCCACTACTGAGAAGCTTTTTCGGATTTTGAATCGCCTGCAAAAGTCTTGGAATTCCTCGCTTTCAAATTGGGTATCATTGTCTGTGATTATTTTCTGAGGCACACCATACCTGCAAATGATATTTTTAGTCACAAAGTTTATCATATTTTTAGAGGTAATAGTAGCCAATGGTTCAGCTTCAGCCCATTTGGTGAAATAATTAACAACAACAATAGCATATTTGATTTCGGACTTGGCAATCGTCAAAGGTCCGATGAGATCTATCCCCCAAATAGCGAATGGCCATGGACTGACCATCTGTGTTAGCACGGTGGAAGGTGCTCTTGGGATTTTTGCAAATCTCTGTCATCTGTCACACTTTCGGGAGTAGCTAGTAGCATCTCGATTAATATCTGGCCAAAAATACCCATAGCGGAGAATTTTCTTTGCAAGAGTTTGGCCACCTGAATGATCCCCACACTCTCCTCCGTGCACCTCAGCTAAAATTGTCTTAGCCTCTTCTTTGGTTACACATCGGAGTAATGGCATCGAGAATCCTTGTTTGTACAAATGGCCATCTTGAATTACATATCTAGGGGCTTTTCTTAACAATTTCTGGCGTTCTTTTGAGTTTTCTGGCAAGGTGCCGCTGAGTAGATATTCCTTGATAGGGGTCATCCACGACTCCTGTTCTTGAGACACAGTGATGATCCAGTCAATATCCATCTCATCGGTACTTGGGGCTGACAAGACTTCCACAGGGACCAATCCTAATAACTGAGCTTCGCCAGAGCTTGAATATTTTGTGAGAGAATCTGCCTTCATGTTCTCTTCCCGGGGTATATGGCTGATTGTATAGTGATCAAAATCATCGAGAAGCTCCCAGGCCTTTGACAAGTAAGCAGGCAGATTTCCTCCTTTATTTTGAAACTCTTTCTTGACTTGGCATACAATAAGTTGGGAATCGCTGAAGATCTGCAATACTTTGATGTTCAGTTCTTTAGCAATATTCAAGCCGGCAATAAGAGCTTCATATTCTGCTTCATTATTCGTTGAAGGAAATTCTAATCTCAATGCATAGCACAATGATCGCCCCTCGGGGGTTTCAAGCACAACCCCAGCTCCAGAGCAATAGTCATTTCTTGCACCATCAACATATAATTTCCATCGGATCGGAATGTCATTAGTCACTTCTTCCTCACTGCCACCTTTATCTGTGTATTCTGCAATGAAATCTCTGTCCTAGTGAAATCTCTGTGTATTCGGAATGGTCTCAACTTTCTGGATGCAATCAGCAGACAATAGGCAAGCTTTTCCAGCTTTGAATAATTCATCTCTGCCCTAGTGAATCTTTTGCTGATGTAATAAACCGGGTGCTGAACTTTTGCGTCTTCCCGTACCAATGCTGCACTGAGAGCATGAGATGAAACTACTAAGTATATGAAAAGATCTTCACCGTTGCTGGGCTAAGAAAGTATTGGAGGCTTTTCCTTGTGACGAATCAGTTCTTCAAAAGCTTTCTGACATTCGGGAGTCCATTCAAAGTTTTTCTTTCCTTTCTTCAGAGCGTTAAAGAAGGGAATGCATTTATCAATGACCCTGGAAATAAACCGACTTAAAGCAGCGACTTTCCCATTAAGGCTTTGCAATTCCTTCTTCGTTCTAGGGGCTTTGACTTCTCTTAAAGCAGTAATCTGAGCAGGATTAGCTTCGATGCCCCTAGCACTCACAATGAAACCCAAAAAAAATTTCCGGACTCTACCCCGAACGAACATTTCAAAGGATTTAGCTTCATCCCATACTTTCGGAGAACTGTGAACATTTTTGCCAAATGATCCAAGTGATCCACTGCTTTCTTCGATTTCACTAACATATCATCGACATACACTTCCATAGTCTTGCCAATCTGGGGTTTGAACATGGAATTAACAAGTCTTTGATAAGTTGCCCCTGCGTTCTTTAGTCCGAAGGGCATGACTTTATAGCAGTAAAGGCCAACATCTGTGATGAAGCTCGTGTCCTCCTGATCTGGCTCATGCATCATGATTTGATTATATCATGAGTAAGCATCCATAAAAGACATTAATTCATGCCCGGCTGTTCCATCCACCAAATGATCGATTCTGGGCAACGGGAAACAGTCTTTGGGGCATGCTTTGTTCAAATCTGAAAAGTCGATGCATACTCTCCACTTCCCATTAGCTTTTTTAACCACACCGGATTAGAGACCCAATGTGGATAAGTGGATTCTTTGATGAAGCCGTTTTCCATGAGCCGATCTACTTCTTCTTTTAATGCCGTCGACCTTTCAGGACCTTAGGTTCTTCTTTTCTGCTTTACAGGTGTGAATTTTGGATCAATATTCAAAGCATGCACTGCGATTTCTGGAGATATTCCACACATGTTGGCATGACTCCAAGCGAATACATCCAGATTTGCTTTCAAGAATGATATCAGCATATTCTGAACTGTCATACCAAGTTGTGAACCCACATTCAGCGCCTTATTTGGGTCATTCAAGTCAATAGATATCGGCACCGTTATTTCCACCGGTACCACTCTACTTTCCCCTGCACTGGTTTTTCTGGGATCAATCTCTTTTCGTGCACCACTGTGCTCACCAGCGCAGGGTCCACCCCGTAATTGCTACAAGGTGGGTTCTTTGATGCGAAGCGGAGCTGCCGCACCTTTACCCATTTCTCTTTTCCTTCTTTCCCGCAACTCTGTGAAATAGCATTCCCGCCCGGCATTTTGGTCCCCCTTCAAAACACCGACGCCATTATCAGTGTGGAACATCATAGTCAGGCACCATGGGGCGAGAATGGCCTTGAATGCAGCAAGAGTTGGTAGACCCAAGAAGGCGTTGTAAGCGGAGAATTCATCAACAATTACAAAAGTTTGCTTTTGGACAACCTTCTTTTCTCCTTCTTCGAGTTCTACAAACAAGTCAATAGTCCCAATTGGCTGTTTTGGTTCTCCAGTAACCCAACAATCTTCTGCGAGGAAGCTTGGACATTAGCCATGGGGATTTTCATCTGATCAAATGTCTTTCTGAAGAGGATATTGCAAGAGGCGCCGCACTCAACAAGCACTCTTCTTACAATGGCTGATCCGATGCCTACAGATATTACCAAAGGATCCATGGTGGGGGCTTCAACTCCAACAGAGTCTCTAGCCCAGAATATGATGTCTTCGTTAAAAGTTCTTTGTTGCTTCAAAGATGCAACATCTTCTAAGACAAAACTATTTTCTTCCGCCGGAGCATATCTCAAAGCGTGAGCGTACCTCTCCATCTCACCCCAACTTCTGCCCGCTGGGTGAGGGCCTCCTGTGATAACATTGGTGATGGGCCTCTCAGACTCTTGCGCTGCAGCCCTCTCACCTGAGTTGGATTGATGAGCCGGAACTTGTTGCCCCTGAGTAGATGAAGTTGGGTCACTTCTGTTTCTCTTCACATGCTGTTGTAGTTTATTCTGTCTCAGAAGCTCTTCAATCAAACTCTTTAAATGGCGACATTCATTAGTGTCGTGGCCAGGCTGATTGTGAAACCGACAGAATCGCCCACTATGCAAAGCACTTTTCCCAAGCTTCATCTCAGGTGGTTTGGGGTATTCGACAGCATCCATGGTTGCGAAAAAGATATTTTCAAGAGTATCCGTTAAAGGAGTAAAATCTAAAGGTTTAAAGAAGCGAAGTTTCTTCATATCTTTTTGCCCTTTTCTACCGTCATTCTCCCTTTTCTGACCACCAGATTCCTTTTTGTTAGTGGCAACATTGTTATTCTTGACTTCAGCCACGTCTACTTTTGCTTGTACATGAAGGCTTTCTAAGCGCATGAATTCATCAGCCTTCTTATAGAACTTCTCAAGTGAGTTTAGCTCTTTCATCTTTATCCATTTTCCGAATTCACTTGATTTATCAATGGCTCGCATCAAGTAGGTCAGAATCATTCGAGGCTGTGCATTATCAATTTCAGCCAAAGCTATATTGAAGCGGTTTAAGAAGGATTTAATAGACTCTCCGGGGTTTTGTTCAAGGCTGGACAGTGACATTATGTCCTTGGCCTTTGAAGCATATAACCTGAACTGGTCTTTGAATTTTCGAGTCAGATCGGAGAACTGATTCACAGATCGAACTGGCAGCTTTGTGAACCAAAGCAAGGCAACTCCCTCTAAGCACACAGGAAAATACCTGCACTTAATCTCGTCAGTTGCCCTGGCACCTGTCATATGCCAGTCATATTTGTATAAGAATTGGTTAGGATCACTTGTCCCCCTATAAGCTGGAATGCTGGGAGGGACAAACTTCCTTGGAAATTCAGCCTTCAAGATCCTTTCAGTAAAAGGAGTTTTGCTTGGAGCAAACCCCCAGTCATTTTCATCTTCCTTGCTTTTCATGCTTTCTTTCATAATCTGTCGAATCATTCCCGAGATGTATTCCTCATTGTTTAGAGGCTCCACGGGACAGACGTCAGCTACTTTTTCGGAAGTTTGTCTAGGCAAACGTTCTCGAAGAGTTGGCTGCGGCCTTGAACCTCCAGCTTGGGAAGGTGCCCCTTCGGCGGTGCCAGCTACCCTTTGAGGAATACTTTTCCCTTGGGGATCATGAACATCTTCAGCAAAGGTTTTTTCATTGTTTTCTGGTGGCTGGTTAACTCCAAGTAAAGCATTCAATTTGTCCAACATCAAAGCGTTCTGGGCTTCCATTTGTTGATACAGCCTAGACACTACGGCATCTAATTCCGCCCTTGTGACTCCTACACTAGGAGCAGCCTAATTTGATGCGGGAGAAGTGGCGGTGTTGTCGTGAGCAACTCCAGATCTGGTAGACTTACTTTTCCTTCCAGGAGCCATAATTTCGGTTAGATTTCTGGTTTTTAGGGAGAGCCTTTCCACAAATCTTTGTGAAGCAATGATGAAAGCACTCTTGAGTTGGGTTCTCAGTGAAAGCACCAAAAATGCTAACGCGAAAAATGTACGCTAACACCCCGGTGTGATTCGTGTTTTAGCGAAAGCACCACCCGTTGGTACGGGAACTAAAAGTAAGCAGATAATAGCAGAAAACAGTAAAAAGACAATAGTTTATAGTGGTTCGGCTCAAAGTCAAGCCTACGTCCACTTAATCTCTTCTATAACTGATTCGATTACATATTTTACAATAACTCTTTGATTACAACACAATCAAGACCAGTAATCAGAACTTTGATGTAGAAAAGCTCTTTCGATTCATGTTGAATGAACTTGATTCTTTTCGAAGATTCTTTGAAGTATTCTTTGCCTTTGAAGTGTTGAAGTCAGTAGAGAAATCAGCAGAGTCTTGGCGTTTTCAGAAATTCGTCCCTCTTCAAATGCGGAGTAGGCGGGGTATTTATAGGATAAAACTGGGCTTAGGTCGTTAGGTCTTAGGTCGTGAGCGACCTAAGAGTTTTCCCGAGTTAGCATAAGTCGTTGGCAACTTAATGGAATCATTCTAAGTGAGATACAGGCTGTGAGCGACCTAACGTATGAAATACAGAAGTTATCTCGGCAAGATTAGGTCGTGAGCGACCTAATAGAAGAGGCAAGTCGTGCGGCTCGTTAGGTCGTTGCCTTTCCTGAGTTTCTAGGTCGCTAGGTCGCTAACTTGTTAGGTCGCTCTTTCATTATCTTGCTAGGTCGCAAGAGACTTTTAGGAGTTAGGTCGCAGGAGACTTTAGGGAGTTAGGTCGCAGCCTTCTTATTTCGGTAGGTCGCAGGAGACTTTAGGGAGTTAGGTCGCAGCCTTCTTATCTCGTTAGGTTGTACCGTATTGAGCTGTTTTGTGCTATAGGTCGCTAGCTTGTTGTAGATCATTAAGTCGTGAGCCTTAGGTCGCTTAGGCTGTTAAATCATTAGGTCGCTAGGTCGCTGAATAAAAGAGGGTTAACACATATGAAAAGAATCAGGTACCTGGAACCAGAGAGGTAACATAAAGAAAAAGATTCGAATAATTAAAGTACAAAGAGTGGTGGAGAACAAGAGGCTTAGATGAGAATTTCTGAACTTCCATTATTCGAATAATGATTTCTAAACTTTCCTTCTTATTGCTAGGAACAGATTTCTAGTCTTCTATTATTGCCGGACAAGAATTCTCAGATTACATTCATTATTAATAATGAATTTATGACCTTCGGCTAATTTCTAGGAGATGTCTTCTAGACTTCACTTATACATACCCGAATCTTGTTTTCGGGTCTTCTATTATGAATTCATGGTCTTCCACTATATCCATAATATCATTTCAGGACTTCACTTATCAATACCCGAATCTGGGTTTCGGGTCTTCTACTATTGATTTCTAGACTTCACTCATTAATGCCCGAATTAGGTTTCGGGTTTTCTGTTACTATGGATCTCTGGCCTTCTACTAACTTCCAGATGATAATTTCTGGGTCTCTCTTACTAATAACCGAATCTAGTATTGGGTCTTCTACTATTAACTTCTGGACTTCACTTATCAATACCCAAATCTGGGTATCAAGTCTTCTATTGTTTCCAGATGAGGGTTGTTGGACTCCTATTATTTGTGCCTAAATGAGGATTCCTGATCTTCTATGACTTATTTCCAAATGATGATTTCTAGTCTTTTATTTTTGCCAAATGATTGTTCTTGGTCTTCTATTAGTTATTTCCAGAAGAGGGTTTCTAAACTTCTATTATCAATGCCAGATTTGAATTTCTGGCTCTCTATTATTAATTCCATAATTAGATTTCTAACAAAGACGAATTTTTGGTCTTCTCTCATCATTACCAAAGTTGGATTTCAGGAGTTCTATTATTGTCAGACAAGAATTACCAACCTTTAATCGTTCATAGTTGTGGATTTATTATCACTTATTATCTTGAGGATATATTAATTTCCGTTATTCCCAGATTTAGATTTCTGGAATTCTATTATCAAGAATTCCAATACTATCTCCAATAATATAGACAAACTACTAAATATATTCTTGCATAAATTTCAAATTAATAATAAGAAATGTTGTCTATTTTGTACTTTCTAGGAAATTTATAAGGAAGATCATTAAGGATGAAACAATGCAAAAGAGAATCCTTGGATTTTTGTCCTAAAGAACAAAAGCTTCTTTCATACAAGTGAGGGGGTGGGGGGTTAAATGTTAACCATAAAGTTCACTCAAAAACGTAAGTATGAAAGAAGGCTTCCGAAGGCAATAGAAGAAGGGTTCCACAAGTGTTAAAAGTATGCTTGCGAAAGCATTATAGAGACTTCGTACGAGTTGAAAAAAAAGAGGTTCTGCCATGGTTCAAAAGAGGGGCTTCGAAGACATTGAAGTAGTTTCCAAAAAGATTGGATTGGTGATGTAAGCATTATATGCTTCCATAGAAGATGAAAATAAGGAACTCTTCCAACATTATCCCTTCCACATAAATCAAATCTTCAAAACGATTGGTTTCGCACTACCTACCTTCCGCAGAAGAAGACTCTACCAATACTTCCCATTCGAAAGCATGACCTTGTGAAGATTGGCCTTTTGAATTGGTTAAACCCTTCCGCAAGAATTAGAAAGGCTTCATATACACAAATATTGCTTCCCCAAGAATCAAAAGACGGGCTTCCGCATTAATTAAGGGGATTGCCTTCAAAAGCCACCTTCTGCAACCATCATATGTCCATCAAGAAGCCTCCTCCATTATAAGTGACCTTTCGCAATGATCCTTCCACCACCATTAAATCCTTTTGAGCTCATCTAAATGCCCTTCCTCACTCATTCAAGTAACAACCTACCATGTTAGCACCATATCTTAACAATAATGAAGAGGTCCAAGAAGGCTTCAACTATGTTGCCACCCTTTCAAAACCAAGAAAATCCCCTTTCGATAAAGGCGAAAGCCTCTAAAAGTTGCATATACGCGGTATGGAAATTGATTCGATACCCAATAGGGGAAGGTAGATTCAAGTGTTATGAAACTTAAATAAAGAAAGCAAAAGCACCTCAACATCAATGACAACTATAATTCAATGAAGAGACCTTTCGGTGGCTTTGGAAAGATGGACGCTGCAGAGCCTAACCCACATCTATAAATACGATCCTAGGGGTCCAAGTTTAGGACCAATTTTTCATTCCAACATTTCTCTGTCAAATTGAATTCTTGTAACTCTACATCAAATAGGGGACAAATTCTATTACTTGTATTCCATTTGCGAGAAATAAAAAGAGAGGATGCATGGGCTTGATATTGATTTTGAACATGAGAGTGATCATCTCGGCCATTAGCTTGTCTAATAACCAATTGCACATGAGACACAGTTATCTTCTTAACCCTTTATTAGCATATGCTACACTGTAGTTTGGATATCTTGACTTTAAAGCATATTATCATTATGTCCAAAGTCCTTGCGACACTAAAGTAACGTGTTGATGATAATTCAACATTATTGAGTCCCTTGGACTTTGACATTTATCCAAAACAAGGCTATATGGCACATTGAATCCACTCTTTACTCAAATATATATATATATATATCAAGTGTCGAATCTTTTTGAAGGGTACTGGACCTTCGAAGGGGTTCTCTTTGTGACCGTTGAACCAAACCCTTTGGAAGGACTTCTTCAAAAGGCATTTGAATACTTCCAAATATATCTTGGCTTTCGAAGGAGATCACCACATAGCAGCTGTATCGGTACCTTCGAAGGGGTCCATTCGAATGGGTTCTTGACCTTATTTTGATCCCTTTGAAGGGGGTGGCAAATTGGACTACGACATTGAATCTTGGTTCTGACAATACAAACCTTTTAAAGTCCTTTGAAAGGGATCTTCTTTTGATTCACTTTCAATTCAGTGCACCTTTGGATGTTCATGATTATAACATTTACAGTAATCTTTTTTTAATAAGTATTTATAAAAATATATACTTTGGAAAAATATTGATAAAATGGTCGAAAACCATTTTATTAATAAACAGCTCTATAATTATCAGAAGCCATGCTCGAAGTTGGATACATATACTTATTTATCCATTTAAACAAGAATATGAAATAAAATTATTTATTTTATTTTTGGAAAATAAAGTGTACTTATGAAATCATCAATAATGACATCATATTTAATGTTAGATTTATGAATTTGAATTGAGATTTAATGATTTAATAATTATTGTAATTATTCAAATAATCATTTCTAAATAATAATAATTCATTTCAATTAGTTATGAAGTGATACTAAATCATTTATAATAGTTTATAAAGATATATACTTGGTTTGTAAATATAAGAAAATCTGTATCACTTTATCGATACCAAAGCACTTTTTGTAAATAATTGTTTATTATTAATTTATATTGTTTTATAAATTAAATGTGATCATTTTAATTAGTTAAAAATGATAAGAAAATAGTTTTCAAATTTTGTTTATATTTATATATAAATTAATCTATAAGTTAAAATGTGATCGGGAATCGGCTTCTTGATTTTCAATGGTTTGATGAACGAAAGTTGTTCAAAGTTGTTGCGACCTTGTTTATATGCCTTGTGTACATATATAACATACACATGCACACCCTAACATATATAGGAACATATATATAAATACAAATATACATATACACTTATATATAAATATATTTATTTCAAAAAAATATCTAAGATATTGACACGCTTAAAAAGCAAACTTCACTTTACCCTTACACTCATCAACTCACACACATGGGGGGGTACTTCGGTTGTGCATGGTGATGGAGGAGGAGGGTGTGGTGGTGATGAAATGGTGAAGTATATGCACGTAAATATCATGATATTTTTGTTTACTTTTTTCCTAGAAATACCACCCTCCATCTTCATTTCATTTGTTCATAAATTCTTAAGCTTCTTCACCTCTTTAATGGCTTCTCTACTTAGAAAAAATTATAAAGAAAAATTAGCTCAAAAGAATATAAAATTATATAAGTATATATACATTAGCAATCTACTTGAAAACAATCTAAAACTAATCTTTCCTCCACTCTAAACTCACAGCCACTACCTCCTATCACCAAGGCCAAGCCCATCTCCACTTGCAAGCTTAGGTCAAACCAATCCAAAGGTCCAAGACTCGATTCCATAGGTTTTGATTCGATCCTAGCGAAGCTACAATGAATTTTCATAAAATTAGGAACCAATGAAGGTGACAGACTCTATTTATATTATGATATATTAGATGATATATATGTTTGTCAATGCTTATTTGTGATGATTGTGAACCATGTTTGGATATGTTAATATGTTTGTTTGGATGTGTAAATGATTCATATTTAATACACGTCGAATGTCACAAAGGAAATCACTTTCCTTTAATAAATGAAATGGTGTATATGAGATTGTTAAACCCCTTTAAAATGGCTTAAAATGGTTTACAAAATGTTTTATAAACAATAAACCAATTTGGTGAAGTTTGGACAAGTTATCAAAGTTGAGTCAAAAATAGGAGTGTCATGTAACGGTAGTTCGTAATTTCGCGCCCTAGAAAGTTAAATCCTTTTATATGATGGATTCAAAGTCAGAGTAATAAATTTTTTCCAAACTCTTATAATCATCGTTTTTAAAAAAAGAAAAAGATTGAGATTTCGTTTAGTATATTTTATAATATGAGCAAATCAGGTTTTCAAAATAGTCGCGGTTTGACAACTTAGAAACCAAAGCGATAAATTCTTTACAAATGATATTTTTAATTCTTTAAAATTATGGAATAAATTCTATAAATATGTTAAAATGTTTTAAAAGTGATTTGAGTTATAAAAATGGATTTTTAAATGATAGAAAAGTTGTTTTGATCAAATAAGCCTTAAATGCACTATTCGCAACATTCTCGGCAGCGGTTTTTAATAACATTTGAAATATGGCTTTAAACTTATGTATTATTTCCTATGTATTTTATAATTGTTTTTAAATAAATAATTAAGTATTTTAAAGATAACGTGGAGGTTTTATAATTTAAAAGAGTTTAAATAAACGATTTAAAGAAAACCTGTTGTACATAAGTGATTTAATCTTGGCTCTAAAAGCCAATGAGTAGACTGGATTTTTCTTCTTGTGAGATCTGGATGTAAGGTGGTTAAACTAAGGAGATGTTCAGGAGCAACCAGTGGTTTTTAATAACTTTTGAAATATGGCTTTAAACTTATGTATTATTTCCTATGTATTTTATAATTGTTTTTAAATAAATAATTAAGTATTTTAAAGATAATGTGAAGGTTTTATAATTTAAAAGAGTTTAAATAAACGATTTAAAGAAAACCTGTTGTACATAAGTGATTTAATCTTGGCTCTAAAAGCCAATGAGTAGGCTGGATTTTTCATTTTGTGAGATCTGGATGAAAGGTGGTTAAACTAAGGTGATGTTCAGGAGCAACCCCGATATGATCATTTGTTTAATTTAAATAGATTAAATATGGTGGTAAAAATATGCATAAACAAATGGAAAACAATCAAGTGGAAACAAAACAAATGAAAACAAGAAAGATGAAAACAAAAACAAAACAAGAAATATATTCAAACTTGTTTTTTTTTCAGAGAGAAGAAAAAAAACTGAAAATAAAAAATAAAAAATAAAAAAATAAAAAATAAAAATAAAATAATCTAAAACCACTTAACCCAACATCACAAACTAAAAGAAATTAAAACTTTATTTAATAAAAACAAAACCACCTAACTAAAGAAAACAAGCTTTTTTTATGAAGAAACCAAACCAAAATCAAAACGATAAAGGAACACAACAAAAAGCAAGAAAATTCAAGAAGTTTTTATTTTTATATAAGGAAGAAACAACATAAATGATCCTTTAAAACAGGGCCCGGCCCAAAATAGATGATCCTTCAAGTGCTGCTGTCCCAAAACGTTAAAGACTTTTCTTATCAAATTAATCAACTTGCAACTTCTCGATCAAATTTTCAGAGAAAAAATAAAAAAAAACACTTAACCAATCCTCAGCCAACTTTCACGATTTCATCACTTAATTCAACTCAAATCGGAGTCGATGTTTTGCGGCGATTGCGATTCTAGGAGTTCGACTGGTTTTAGAAGTGGGTGGATGCGTGGTAGTTGATGTAGTTTGAAAGAGGTCGGAAGGGTTTTGATGTGAATTTTTGAATGTAAATCGCAGTGGGTGAATTTGGGGATGTTAGGCTGTGGGTTTGGTTTTGTCGCAATGACGTGGAGAGGCGGTGGTCGAGGAGATGGAGTTGTGTGCTGGTCTCAGGTGATTGTGGTGGTGATTGGTATATATGGCCAAGTTGTTCGTGGTGGTAGATGATGGTTCATGTTCGAGGTTCGGATTGATCAATGGGAAGGAATGTGATTGGTATGTGAATGTTTTTTTTGAATTGGTTATGTGCCACTATCGTGCAAACTATCTGGTTAGTTATGTTGAAGTTATTATCGTGAAACTTGGAAGATGGTCAGGGGGTGGTCTGTTTTGTGTATGGTGATAGTTAGTTATGGTGAGTGAAGTATTGCAGTTGTATCGAGGAGATGTGTGTGTGGACAGCAGTGGTATAGGTCTTGATGGTCAGTTTGTATGAGGAAGGCAAGTATATGGTGAAGATTGATGTGGAGTGTGGTTATTACAGTCAGGGTGAAGTGTTGAGGTTGGAAGTTGGTGGTTGCAGTGTAGTCTTATGCAGGCAGTATTGTAAGGAATATGAAGGCAGTGGTTATTTGTGGTTAATGGAATTGAAGTGTGCAGGGTCGTGCACTGATATGCACAGGGAAAGTCAATGGAATAGTAGGGAGTTGTTATGCAGCAATGTGTAGTAATGGTTGTTGAGGAAGTATATTTTTGTTTGGCAGCAGTAGAGTAGTGGTGCAGTAGTGTAGTTGAAGTGGGAGTGGCTACTGGAGTTTGGAGTAGTGGAGGATTGTATGTAGTTGTTTGTGGTGTGGTTGGCAAGAAGGTTGAGTGGTTTGAATGGAAGGTAACTAATGGTTGTGGAACTTAAAGTGTGGTTGTTGAAAGGCAGTGGGATTTTGGTTGTGACGGTTTTTGTGGAAATGATATGAAGATGATAAGAGGCAGCAGTCTTGTTTGCTTGTATAGTTGCGCAGTGGTGTTCATGAGTGATGCGGGCTGTTGGTATGAAGGCAGTTTGGAAGGCACATATTGGAAGTTTCAGAGGGTTTAACAAGGCAGGGAATGTATTTGCAGATGAGAATGTTGACAGCAATTTTGTAAAACAGAGAGGAAATGTAGACAGAGAAGCAAAAGTGTTTGACAATGTAAATGTTTGACAATGTAAATGTAGAACTATAAAAAGAAAATGAATTTGTAAGATTGTAAAATGAAAGTTGTAAATGCAAAATGAAGTGGAAATTTTTTTAGAAATGAAATTGTGTTGTTTTTTTTAATATGGAAATGCAAATGAAAATGCAAAACAACAAGAACACAAACAAATGCACACAAACACTAAACAAACACAAATTTTTTTTTAACACAACACACAAAAAACAAACACACACACTAAAATAAAACACAAATAATTCGAAGAATAGAAAATCAATATCAAAACAACTCCCCGGCAACGGTGCCAAAAACTTGTTCGTCGACGGCAATTCTATCGGTTTAGAAAACCGTCGAACGAATTTAAATTAAAAATATAACCGCAAGCGCATGACGTACAATTGAAGTACGTGGCGAGTACGGGTCGATCCACATGGAATTGATGATTTTAAATCTCTATTCAATCAAATTAACCAAAGTTGAAGAGAAAGTTAAGCTAGAGAATTAGAGAATTAACTAACTAACTAAAAGAAAAGAGAAGCAAATATAAGAGTTAAATGACAATTTAGAGAATACATCCACTCTCTAGATCATGTAGTTCAACACATATGAAATCATAATCTCTCTTTTATGGTCATTAGTGCTTTAATTGATGTGTTTATCATAAGTGTGGCATATTTGTGCTATTGATTAGCCAACATAAGCCATCAAACTATAACACACCCCTTAAACCACTTACCAACTTTCATGAAATTTGACAATGAAAATGAAATCTATTTTAAGTATGGCCTATTAACTATTGATTAGAAATATAGACCATCAAATTTTAATTTCAACATTCACTTCATTACCATCATCATATGTAGATGAAGAGGTAATCATTGTTTGTGATTGTTTAAGCATAGACTATTTGGTGTCAACAATATAGGCTATCAAATTCACATAAAAAAACAACAAGTTAAACCACTTCATTTTAAGCACAAAAGAAGATCATAAATATCATATTATGTTGCATCTACATACTAGAGAGCTTCATTACCCCTAAATTGTAGGGATTAGCCTCTCATATTTGTCATTTGATTAACAAATGTAGCTAGCAACATGAAAGCAAAAAGAAGAGAAAGTGAAAGCTAATGGAAAAGAGAAGCTAATTAACAAGAATTAAACTAATCTACTTTGCATGAATGTAAATCTACACTACCAATATTAAAGTAAATGAACAAGGAAAGAAAATGAACAAGTAATTAAATTGCATAAGAAAAAGAAAGGAAATTACATGAAAATAAAAATGGCTAAGTAGCCATGAAAAAAAAGAAAGAGAGCTTGTCCTTTTATTTTGAGCCTAAACTAAAACTAAGAGAGACTAAGGGAGAGGGTTACATGAAACATAAGGGGATTTTATACATGTGTTAAACCCTAATTCATATTTTTGGAGAATGCCCAAAATACCCTCTTAGGAAGTGTGGAGGCCAAGTAATCATTAGCTTCAAATAATCCACATTTAAGTGTACATGAAGCCATTAATTCCATAAGCATGTGCATTAACCTCTATTGTACATTAAGGTAGGTGGGTAGGTGTGGTCCTCCATTATCTTCACTTTGAATTATTTCCATCTTCATTTGTTCTCTTCACTCTTGTGCATGCATGTGTCTTCATGGAACCACTCCTATTTGAGATCAAATTCCTACACAAATATATATAAATTTCCAATTAATTTTTCTCAAATTAATATATGCACAAAAATGACCATTTTGCCCTTGGATGAAGATGAATATGCGACGATTTGAAAATAATATGAATTTTGGTTTAAACAAGTTAAAATGCCCGATATGATCATTTATTTAATTTAAATAGATTAAATATGGTGGTAAAAATATGCACATTTACGTGCATATCAATGGCTCTGCTCGTGTAGCAGCCTGCAAATAACGTCTGAACCAAGTAGGCATATTAAGGCCTGGAACTTCGGGGATATCTTACGGTTCAGACATTATTATTTATGGATATTAAAAATATAGGAATAGGTACTCCACAAATATTTCAATAGATAGGGAGGAAGAGATATGAGGGATCCATTTCTAAAATTGCTTTTTTTTCCAAAATATACACATATACTTTTAAAAGTATTATTTAGAAAATCCTTTAAAAATTATTCGAAAACCTTTATATTTTTAAAATAATTTTAGGATGACCAAAACCTTAGATTTGATACCAATTGTGACACCCCGCACCTCTTGGCACCCTGAAAATCGGGCATGACTAGAAGCACGAGTGGTCGGGTGAAATAAAAATCCATAACATAGCACAGAGACTAAGGCATCAGCATAAAATGATTAAAATATTATAGCGAAAGAAATGTTTTACTAATTATAAATTAATAGCAAAACAGATTCATTAAAAACAACATTATCCCAAATTTATTTTTGAAACCAAAATTACCAAGTAGTCTCCACGAAAACATAAAACATAACAAAGTTCACAATATAGGTCCCCATATGTAGAATAAAGTATGGAAAAGAGAAACGAAGTACATGAAACAAAAGAAACAAAAAATGAAGATAACAACTGCTCCAATGACCCTCCAAGCTGCAAAGAACTGCAACCTAGACCTGCCCTCCTGTGATTTGGGGAAAGTAGGAAAAATAGGAATGGGTTAGGCAAAAAATTTGGTGAATGAGAAATAAAATGAAGCAAAAATAAAAAAAACAGTTAATTCCAGGTCTTCCCCAGATATCGCAGAGGGTGAATAATATAATGCAATGAATCCTTCTTAGATACAGTTCCTAAGAAGCCATAGTCTGTGGTCACTCTAGGAAAGTCAACCATGCAGTAATACTAAACGTCAATCAGCCTGTCGGACCTACTGTCCTTACCTATCCACGTGCCACAGCGTGAAAGTCATGCTCTTCACCCGTGCACTGTGACTAAATGCCTCTTACGTCTGACCGGCGCCGACTCAAACAACCTCGCAAGACCCCGAAGTTGCGCTCAGGCTCCGCCAAACTGGACTCCTATCCTCCTATCTCCTCGGTCACCAACGTGGACTTGCCCCTATCAAAAGTGTCGGTCCTCCGAAAGAGTGTCTACAGCTGGGTCGGCTGCGCAAAATCCTCCAACGATCTGGCTAAAGAAGCCTATGTCGGAGCACACTTGTCATGTTCCGTCCGCGTCGATTTGCCTGAGGAAGCCTACGATTGTGGATGCTATCTATCCTACGTACTAGCAACCTATGAAAGGTAACAAATATCCTTGTAAACCTACTTTCCCGCTCCTAGTACGTTCAGCCAAAACTATATTTTGGTCCTAACTACATGAAACACATATCTAGACCTTTACAAGGAGTGCCTACCAAGTCGCTTCGAGATTAATTAATTCTACCATTACAGTTTACATACTATTTATTTCCATTAATCTGCTTTCGGCCATTTTTACAACTGATTTGGTTATTTCACAATTTCCCTTTTTCTTACATAAATGGTATTTCAATTTCACGTCCGTTCAGTCCATATGGTTTGTTTGTAATTTTTATGCCATTTTGTTACAGATTTACACTAGCCTTTAGGGTCGATTTAATTTACATTTTTTTCCAACCCTAATTTACGTTCTCCTTTTAGAGATTTAATCTGTACAAAAAATTTATCCAACAGCCACAAACCATTTAATTCCACAAAATTCCACTTTTACATTTTTAGGCCACATATGAAACAAACAATTATGCCAATTAGACTTCCCAATTTTGTTCCAAAACCATATTCAAAATTATGTAATTATATCAATCAAAACCATAATTTTATTCAAGTAACATATTCTGAAGTTATTCAACTAACATGTTCTACCATCATAAATTGAATAACAATTCTAATTCAGTTTAATTAATCCAATCTTATTTATACCATGAAACGTGAATAACAATTTGTTTGTTCCAAATTTCAACCTAGACATGAATTGGAATTGAGAAGTGGAAGAAGAAGAAGATATAGTAATTTACATAAATTTCCATCTTATTTATGCTATAAAACGTGAGTAGACAATTTATATCTCCCATATTTTAAGCCAAACATGAAATAGATTTGAGAAGTGGAAGAAGAAGAAGAAGTTGCAATAATTTAGATCTATTCTCAATTAATAACAGAAATTAATTCGTATTAACATGCTAGGAAAGAACTGAGTTGAACTACTTTATTTTTCTTAATATTAATTCCCACTCACTTGGCACTTGAGCTTGCATAAATTTGAAAAAAAACTTTGCTTTAATCTTTCTCCCTTCGGTTCTTATAAATTCCCCAAATTGCTTGAATATACATAGTTAACTTAATTTGGTAGAGCTTTGTTTATTTAGTAGAGAAAAGGAGGAAGAACAATACACACTAATTTTACGGTAGAATTTTGGCGACGGCTGAATAAGAAATTAGGTTTAGGTTAGATGGTTTATTTATTGATTGTTTGAGTAAATATAATCCATTAGATTATTTTAGATTATATATGGTTCTTTCATACACTTAATGGTTATACGTTGGAAAATCACTGGAAATGAACTAACTAAAAAAACATCGCTCCAGATTTTAGGCGACAACGGGACTTGATCCTTGGTCACTAAGGAAGTCAACATGCGCCATTACCACTGTACAAAATGCGCTTTTAATTTCTTTTTAATTATATTTCCCGTAAAATAACGGGGTGTTACATATTATTGCCTGAATGGATGTGCTAGCGTTCCAAGTGGGATTGCCATATAAAAGGTAAAACATAGCCTCGAGCCGCACACTCGGCAATGAATAAAACTGAGGATTTGCTACAGGGCTATGTGATTCTCTACCATTAGGGTATGTTCATCACATGTATATAGATCGATATCTATTCTTAAGTTATGTATGCATGTAGCTATGGAAATGGTTTGTCATCGACAACCAGGGTGATGACATATTCGATACTATCATGTAAGGGGTATGCCTGTCTCGATTTGCCAGGAGCGATAGGTTTATCACCGGTACATTTTTATAAAGGTGTATTGTGACAGGCAGTACCCCAATAGCCTTATCATTATATGGAAGCCATTCTCCAATACGTGCTTTTATGGACTTAGTTGTATACCTAATATGCTGGAATGTAGTTAATGTAACCATTTCGGCTATGAGTAAATATTTATTTTACCCTCTAGACATTATTATAATAACATAAGATTTCTTATGAAATGGTTTGGTTATCGTAAGGTAAAAATTCATCCATGTTTACGTGTAGCATGTTCTTATGAGAGACCTTTATTTTAGAATGGTTTTCTAACATTAATAATCCATATGATTTGTGTTTCTCATGCTGGTTTACCAGACTGATCCGAACATTATTTTCTTATAATGCTCAGGTTAGATTGGGCATAATTTTAGATTTAGTTATCGACGCTTTAGAGCTTCAGCAGACGAGCTAGATGCCTCCAAAACGTATTCTGGTATATTTTATTTCCGCTACATTTTTTATTTTGTATTTATCAGCATTTTTGAGAACAAGTTATTATAACTGTCCAGGATGATGATTGGTTAGTTTACTATGATTGATGTGTGTATATTATAGTTTTATTTTGTAAAGATCTATTGCATATTATATATTACTCCTCATGATGTGAGATTCTGTATTTTCTTTTATTTCTTTCATGCCAGCATTCTGTCTTTTTGACACTTGGTTGCTCCGCACGTGAATATCGTGGATGTATTAATGTTGACTTCTAAGGGTCGAAAAGGCTGGTCGTTACACGTAGTAACAGAGCCAAGTTAAGCGAACAGCTAGGCCTTGGTGTGGATAAACTCATTAGAGATTTTGTTAGTAACACCCTAGAATGAGTTCGACTACACATATCTATGAGGGCACATATTTGTTAGTGCGATAAAAATATTTTATATTGTGTTGATTTGTCTACTGAGTTGTTTAATTCTGGTCGATGTAGAAGGTACAACTATATTGATAGAGATTTCTAAACACTTGAATAAGGAAAACACACAGGTATTGTTTTGAAATTTGATAAATGAAATAATTTTACCTATATTTTATATTTTATGTATAAAAGAATAATTAAGAAACTGATATGGTTATCTATGATGTGTTTGTTTGTTAGGAGATGATAATATTCAATTATTATCATTTATTGTTTGATTAGTTGTGCTCGACCATTTTATGAGTGGTTTACCATTTCACAACATGGGTTGGATAGATAGTAATTGTGGGAACTTTAAAATGAACACCTAGTGAATTTAGGTTTATAGTTTGACTGTATGGCATTCGATGATAATGTTGGGCTAAAATTTAATTTTAGTAAAAGTTGTTTATTTATAATCTAAACAAAGATATACATGTGTGAAACATTTTTATATAAGAAAGTGAAATTATACAGGTATGGTTTATAAATATTATTTATCAGTAAAATCGATTAAAAATGGAGAATTTGAGAACTTAAACTTCGATGTTTTTGAAAATTGTTTTTTCAAAATTTTAGGAAAAATAATAGTAGTATTATTTAAAAGTATTTATGAGTAGAGATATTTTAAAAGGATTTTAAAAGAGACAAAAAGCACTGAATTCATGTTTGTCATTGGAAAATAGTTGTGGTAATGACTGCAACACCATTGACATTTATTTTCGAGTTTCTAGTGAGGGAATGCTACCATAGTAATTTGCTATAGAGTTGTTTTGGTAAAACGGATTTTGGATTTACTCCCAAAATTATGATTTAATATACAAAAGGAGATATGTTTATTATTATTTCAAAATGATTTGAAATTAAATTCGGGTGTTTAACTCCAAAGTTTTTAGTTAAGTTATTTTATGGACGCTTGTATCCTATGCATTTGGGCAGTTTGGTCTATGCATCTCGTTATGATATATTGTTTGGTAATTTTCATTTGTTAAAATGAAATGGAATTCTTTATAATTTAGATAGTAAAAAACTTTCGAATTGATATAGAAGTTGAAGCCAAGTGTTTTTGAGAAAATATAAGAAAACAAGTTTTTGTAACTTATAAAATTAAGGAGATAAAACAAGTTTTAAATTTGTGGGACATTCATGTTAAGTAAAGTAAACTGATATTGTGTATATACTCCTTGGATCTAGTGGATTAGTATACGAATATGAACTTAAGTTTTAAAGTGTTGATAAACATAACTTGTGTTTTATAAGAAGTGTGTAAACGTAAGAAAAGCTTTATGAAATGGTTCGTAAATGATTTTAGTATTAAAAGAAAAACACTATAAGTAAAAATGAATGTGATTTAAAAAGGATAGTAATTGGTATTGTTAAAAGAAACCAATTGTAATAAAACCGTAAATTGTACGTATATCATTTTATTCGCATAAGTGTCTTTGATCCAGATTCAAGTACATGATTTCAAGGTGATTTACACCGATCGAAACAAGGATTTTTTCACTCAATTCTTGATAGTAAACACCCAAAACAGATTTTTGATATGATTCTGAATTTTGCTATCTTAGTTCTATGTAAGGAGAACAGAGGTTTCTAATCAAGGAACCTGATCGAAGTCCGCATGAGGGAAGTCGAGTGAGTGATACTAGTTCGGAAGTGAAATTTATTCGATCGAGCTAGTGATCGGATTTGATATTGCGTACTGATGACATATGTACATTATATGGGATTTAACGTTGTTGTGTGCTTCTTATTTTAGAGATGCAATTTATATGGTTAGATGGCATTTGTATGTGAGATTCAGGTACATGGAAGTAAATGATTGCTAGTTGCTTTTGTTTTCATAAGCAGATTTTGCTTGCTTGACAAATTGGTATGTGTTTTTGCTTAACAAGTGTGTTTGCTATGTGTCATTCATAATCTATAAAGTATATCACAAGTATATATTGTTATTGGGTTGTCCCCAGATATGGGAATTCAGTGATATGGGTTTATATTGTTATTGTGATTTCTCGGACCTAGCCACACAAAGGTGGTGCGGTCAAAATTTTCCATAACAAATGGAATTTTTAACAGTAATTGATTTTAAAAGCTAATGGTTCGAAGACACTTTTCTTTCATTAGGAATTTCGGGGACGAAATTATTTTAATGGGGAAGAATATAACGATCTTGAATTTTAAACGTTTTGAATGGGAATATATAATTTATTTAAGTATTCAAATTTGATTAAAATTTGATAAATAATAAGAAAATCAGTTTTTATTAAAGTGGCTTGATTTTTATTGATGTATTTTTATTTCAATTTGTTGGATTTTTATAATTTTTAATTTGGAAAATATTTGAATTATTGTTTGATGCATTTTTTGGCAAATGATGGTATTTTTGAAATTTCACAAAATAAGATAACCGGAGTGATTTATTGTTGCTTTAGGATCGTGTCGCATTTTTGTGCATGATCGTGTTTTTTTGTCGTGGTTCATACGTGAACGAAATTTTGTTTAGAAAGGTGGTGGAAGTTGCAAAATAAACTAAAATCCTACCCAGACTTTTCCTTACTTTTTAATTTCCAACTTTTACTTTTCTTCTCCCTTTTATTTTATCATTTCCTATAAACAAAAAAGAAAACCAACCTTCCTTTTTAAATATCTAAATCAAATTATTTACCAAACTAAAAATCATGAAAGTGGATCCATCGTTTTGCTATAAGTTTTAAATATAAGTATGTTTTGTGACATTCGACGATGGTTTGTGCTATTCGAATATTTATAGCAAAATTAGGGTTAGCAGTTTCAGGTGATTTTGGCATCGACGGGTCAGGGGGTTGTGTAACGACCTGCCATTTCGAACCATTCAAACCAACAAGCATCCACTCATGTCAGACTTGAATTGCTCAAAACAATAGATTGTTAATTTATATTTGGCAAAACTTAGCATATACAGTAAACAAATCAATTACAGAATCACAGACACAGAGTATTACAACAATAAGTAGCAGAATAGATAAATAGTAGTTCATGAAGCTACTACATAAAATCAAAGTTAAAAAAAAATACAACATAAATCTCAAATACAAAGGAATCTCTAATACATAAGCAAATGACAACATCTGAACATAAAACTGGAAATAACTAAAAGCTGAATAGATATAAGACATATCTCCAAGCAAAGCTCCAAGCTCCAAAGGTGAGTCTCAAATGCTGTGACACTTAGTCTGACCCGAGCATAAAGAAAAACATAAAACACTCGAGTGAGGATTAACATTCTTATGCAAGTAAATCAACTCAAGTGAAATGTCCAAGTGAAATGCAAATAACTTAAAGGATGTTTGGGATTCCACCCTTTAAGGATCCGTTAAACTATCTACATACATAGTACAATACGCTACATAGATAATGTCTATTGTAAAGTAAAATATTAAAATAGCATTAAGGCGTTACCCATATCCCCTTTAACACATTTTATATAAATGTCATAGTCTATACAGTACCGTAAACTCCACCAAACCGGTGGGCTATTAGGAAGCACTCCATAGGTACGACACAAACCAAACTCGTAGTGGGAGTGATAAGGCAAGTGACAAGGCATGCGAGGCAATACCAGGGTAGGATTCTATCGTTTGCACTCCCATACCGGTGGTAACGCATAGTAGCTACTACCGCCCACCTTGAGACACACTCCCAAATCAAAGGTGCAGCTAATCAAATCACAAAGTAATAGAATGGTATGGAAGAAATGTACCCGATAGACCGAGCGACCCCACTTGGCCCGGTATAGCTCTTGTTTTAGCCACATCAAGCTGACTCGTGGGAGTTAGGGCTGCGTTCATACCTCATACAGACGTTCGCCAAACTATCCTACTTCATTCTGGATTCTCCACCACGTACATAGTTGTTAAAGTGGTTTCGATATTGGTAGAGAGTATGGCAATATCCAATCCATGTCTCTTTAACAATCAAATGCTTATTTCACACCAGTTGGTTCTTTTACATTTCCAAACCGATTCATAATTTATATTAAAATATCATATTCACTTCAAAATCATACCACTTTCGAAATCATATTCACTTCAAAATCATATCACTTTCGAAATCATATTCACTTTCGAAATCATATTCATTTTTGAAAACATAATAACAAAATAGGTTAAACCATCATATCAAAATATTCGCATTTTAAATCAATTAAATCTATATCATTTCGGTTACAACTTTAAACATTTTGAATATTGAAAGTAGTTTATATATTGGAATAGTTATACATAAAAATGGTTTATATTTTAAAAATAGGCTATAGATTAAAATAGTTTATATATCAAAAATAGTTTATATATTAAAATAGGTTATAGATTGAAATAGTTTATATGTTAGAAACAGTTTATAGATTGAAATAATTTATATATTAGAAGTTGTTTATATATTAAAATAGGTTATATATTAAAATAAATGTATTAATTTAAATATTTTAAACATAATATATTTTATTTTTATTAAATTCTATTAAATTAAATGTTATATTATGCAAAAAAGAAAAAAAGGTAAATAAAGTTATAAGTAAAAACTTAAAATTTTCATTTTAAAACTTAACTTATAAATTTAGAATTCTTAAAACATATAATTTTAAAATCTAAATTTTACATATATGTTTCAAAATAAAATCTTTATATTAAATTTAAAAATCATTTTCCTTTTATTTCCAAACATATCTTTCCAAAATTTCAGAAATCACTTCAAAAACAGACTAACGGTGTCCGTATATAGTTTTCGATCCTAGGGTCAAGTGATACGGATATTTATCATTTCAATCCGCAATAATTTAAAATTTACGGGCATATATCATTTCAACCCAAAATACCAAATTTCCAAAATCAATAAAATCGCTTGGGTTTATCATTTCAACCCATAACGATTTTCCTTAATCTAAAAGATCATTTGGGTATGTATCATTTCAACCCATAGTGATTTCCTAAAGCTAAGCGAACTTGCAACGTGATTTACATAAAACAAATAACATAACACATATTCATACATAATATATTACATAAGGTAGCACATAACTTACATAATGATGCAGCCCAGCCAGGAGAAGTCTTAGGTCGCGAGCGACCTAACGAGCTGTTAAGTCGCGTGCGACCTAACGGGGTGAAGAATGATGCGAGTTATGCGGGAAAGTGTAGTTTAGCGACCTATGACAAGTCGCCAAGCGAGCTAACAAGCGACAACCTAAATGAGTTACGACCTAACAAGATTCTTAGGTCGCGTGAAGAGTTAGGTCGCTCAAACGAAACCCAACGACCTAACAATGAACGAGCTAACAAGATAGGTCGCTCCAGTGTACCACTTGATTTAGGTCGCAAACGATCTTCCATCCTTAGGTCGCGAACGACCTTACTTAGGTCGCTTGAAGTTCTTGAGTCGCTTGAGGATAAAACTCTTAAGTCGAGGAAGCTCTTATTCTTAGGTCGCCAACGACCTAACAAGAAACCACCATATCTTAGGTCGCTACGAATTACTAAGTTGCGACCTAGCGACTTACGACCTACCAAGATAAAGGATGTAACGCGGAATATTAGCGAATTAACCAATCATCCAATACAGCGAGAGGAAGCTTTAAGTCGCTCCAACGTATGTCGCTCCAATATAGGTCGCGAACGACCTAATTCACCACCCAAAAAGAAATAGCTTGTTCTTAAGCCGCCTTAAAGCTTGAGTCGACCACCTTCTTAGGTCGCAAGGTCGTATGTTGCTGAAGCCTGCCAGAGTTTAAGGTCGCTCAATCCCTAGGTCGCGTGAAGATCTTATGTGTTGTAAATACTCTAAGTCGTAAGTCGCACTGTTATGTTGTGTTGCATTATATTTGTGTGTTTCTTTTTAGGTCGCGTTCGTTAGGTCGTTAACGACCTATGTTAGGTCGTGTATTGTGTTGTACTTTGTTGTTAAGTCGTGTATTCTGCTAAGTCGTTTGTCTGTGTTAGGTCGTGAACGACCTATGTGTTGTTTGAGTAGTGTTGAGTTGTAAGCCTATAAATAGGCGGGTGATGTCAATTGTAATAGTTAGTTGATTTTAAATAAAATTTGTTTGTGTGCTTTGTGCCACTTCTTCAATTGGTAGTTGAGTGTGATCTCTTATCTCCACCTTCGGTATTCAAGTGCGCTTGAATCAACGATCGTTGAAGCTGATTCACGGAATCTAGTGCGCTAGATCAACGCCGAAGAATCGTAGATCTTTAAACACGGTATCGTGCGTGATCAACGTGTTTGAGATAACTAGAATCTGGTATCTTTGGATCAACAGATTTGGGCCATTCGGTATCTTCTACTCCATCGATTGCTACTTTCACCGATTCATACATTTTCGTTATCCGCTGCTGCATCACATAACAAATTGCATAACATAGCATGTAACTTACATAACAAATTACATAACATAGCATGTAACTTACATAATTAATTACGTAACATAGAATATAACTTGCATAATTAATTACATAACATAGCATGGAATGTGACGTAAAATCCCTACCATAACATAACATAATATGCAATCATTTCTAACATAGCACTTTAGGTGATTTCCTATATTACAACGTAGCACATATATGCATATAAATTTTATTCCTTTTCTTTTCTTTCTTTTTTTTCTTTTTTTCTTCTTTTTCACACGTAAATTTTCACATGTCATATTAGTGACATTTTTCATAACATGGGTGACAACTTTTAAATCAATACAACATTTTTTTTCAACATAGCAATTTCATATTAACATCATAAAGCATATCAATAACCATATCATCAAATCTATTTTTATAAACAAACAACATAATATAAATAACAATATCATGTAAAAATCATAGATGAACATAAGTGAACATAGATCATATCAAGCATATACAAACTACGCAAAATCTAAACTATTGCAACATTCCAATAACATATCAATTAATACTCATTCACTTATCATAAGATTTTAAATCATGAATGAGTGACTCGCCTTTCAAGGCTAGGAAAATTTGGCAAAACAAAGCAATGAATTTGAATCTCAATTCCAAAGCAAAGCAAGCTAGAAATGATGGATCACCAAATAGAAATATATAACTTTTTTTTATAAAAAGAAGAGGAAGAGGCATGCAAAAGGCTCGGCCTATGGCTTTTGGATGGGTTCGGGTGCGGCTATGGTGGGCTAGGGTGGAGGAGATGGTGCAGCTATGCAAGAGGAGGATATGTTGGTGGTTTAGGTGGGTTTGGTGGTGGTTTGGGTTCGGCAAGGGTTAGGGAAAAAGGAGGGAGTTTCAGCCTATGCTTGGATGGAGATCAGGAGGAGGAGATGACCTTGGAGATGGAAGAGAGTGCGACTATAGGAGGAGGAAGGAAGAGTTTTGGAACTGAGGAGGAAGGAGTTTTGGTTTGGAGAAATTTTGAGTTTTTAGATCTAGAACTCTATGTAGATTTGGAGAGGAAGAAGGAAGTGTGATGAGAAAGTTTTCTCAAGAGAAAATTATGTACGTACAAGTTAGTCAGAAAGAAACAAATGGTCATAGGCATAGGAATTGACATAAGACTCTTGGTATGGTTAGAGTCTCTTGGTTAACCAAGGCCCATTAGACCAAACAAACCCATTAGGACTTAGCCAAATTTCACAACTAAACACTACAAACTTATGTCAGTTTTTCATAGAAATTCAAATATTTAGAGCAATAGAAATTTGATTTTGACGAAACGAAAAATGAAGAGAAGATTAGAATTCAGTCTAGTATCATATAAGAAGAATGAAATTTTAAAATTCAAATTTAAAATTTTAAACCAAAAGTCAAATTTTGACTAAGTTTGACCAAAATTTAGAACTTTAGAAAATTTTCTATTTCATTGAATTTGGAAAAAAATATTACTCAATATTCCAAAATTTGATCCTTAATTTTAACCTTTAAATTTTATTTAAATTCAAATAATAATATATTTTAAAATTGACTGAATTGAACCTTCATTTTATTAATATTGGTTTGTCTTCATTCAAATGTTCATTTTATTCAATTCAACATATGTTGCTTATTCTTGACTGAATCAATTAACATCTATTTCTCTTTACCTTAATTAAAAGATTTAATTCCAATTAATTCAATATTAAATTTCCAATTGATTGTTGGTTACACACTAATAGTTTTATTTTCATTAAATAATTCAAATAACGTTTTATCCTCTTATTTCGATTTACATGTTCTTTATATTACATCAAATTTCTCTTTCAATTAAAACGTATGTTTCCTTTTTATTTCCTAAACTTCCTCTTTTATTTTAATTCAAACATACGTTTCTATTATTACGTCCATTAATTACAATATATTCTCTTTCCTTTTATTTGAAGATTTCAATTACACTTAATTCTATTTATTTAATTCCCTTTATTACAAAATAAATTCCAAAGCGGATTAATCAATGGGATGAGGAATAAATCAATTGTTACAACTTAGTAATTCATATCTATTATTTATTGTTTATCCTATTCTTTAGTAACATTCATTGTTAAAGTTGATTGAAATTGCATTAATACGGTGGTCAATTACATTCAATCAATATTATTAAATTATATTCTAAAATGCGTTACCACCTTCCATTTCAATAAAGATTAGTTCTTTTAGAATTTTATCTAAGAACATGTTTTATGTTCTAACAAATTTATTATTATTATTATTATTATTTACAGTAATAATTGAAAATTCTTTATTTCTAACCACATTCTATTCAACAATTATAATTAATAATTTTAAAATTTGTTCGAATTTACGAGTCGTCACAGGTTGATTGCATTGAGTTTATAGTGCGAAGGGGAGTCATCGGCTAGATTTTGGGAATGAGTGGTCAAAGTTTGGGAGTCGAGCATGTAGCACGTCGAGAGGATGGTTTTTGGGTCGCCTTTCGATCGAGGCGGTCAAGCTTCGAACGGTGGCGTGGAATGCAGAGAGAAAGTAAGGAAGAGTCCGTCAATGGTGGTGGTTAACGATTTCTTCAAGTATTGGTTGAGTTGGAGTGTGCATGCACAAGCTTAAGATCGTGTGTGTATAGGCATGTGAGTTAGATATTGGGAAAGAATTGTTATGTGGTGGGTAATTAAATTAGTAATGTGATTAGTGATTAAATTATATTATTTCATTTTAAATTCTTATATGAGGTCCAATCGAGACGTAGACTTTTTCATTGTGCTCGTAAAAGCATTATCTACACACTAGAATTGATTTCATCTAGTTTGGAGTAGGTGGAATTTTGAGCTAAAATTGAACGTCGAAATTTGCGCTAAAATCAAAAGCTGAATTTTGAGCTAAGATCGAACACAATTCGATTTTAGATCAAACTAGAACATTTAAGCATTAATTGGAATTTTGGTGAGTTAACTCACCTCTAATTGAACTACATATGATATATAGTAGATTTAAATTATTGTTTTTCTATTGGAATGATTTATTGATTTGGTTTGGTTGAATTTCCGTTGTAAAAAGCGAATGACATACAAAATGAAATACAAGGAATTTTGTAGAGGGATTTGCATTTCCTAGCTATTGATGATTTTAAATTTTAATTATTATTTGTTATATAGATTGTTGTATATCAAAGTTTGGTAGTTTGGCCATATTGGATTTGGCATTGATATATGTTAAAAGTTGAACCCTTTTTGTGATAAAGGAAGTAATAGCATTGGTTAAGTGTTGTTACTAGCCTCATTATAGTATTTTGGAAATACTAATATTTGATGTTTTTGATTTAAAACGGTTTTAATTTGGAGAATGATTTGTGTTAACGTTAAAAAGTGAACGCTAACACCCGGTGTGTGTAGTAGAATTGTGAAAGCACCAGCCGTGTGACGGGAATAAGAAGTAAGCAGTAAAATAGCGAAAAGGCGGTAAAAGACAGCAGTTTATAGTGGTTCGGCTTGAGATCGAGCCTACGTCCACTTGGAATCTCTTTATTACTGAATCCGGTTACAAGACGATACAATACACTTATGAAAACAATACAATTTGATCACAAAGACAATCTCGACTACTAGCTCAAACTTCGATGATGAAACTCGATGAATCCGTGTTGGATGTAGGAAATTCCTCTCGAAGCTTGTTGTAGTGTCTCGAATGTTTGAAGATCTTCAATTGTTGAATGAGTTGAGAGTTCGGCAGAGTAACGACGTTTCAAGAAATGATCGGCCCAAAAGTCCCCTGCTTGTTGGAGTTTGGGGGGTATTTATAGGAATTGAAATCTGGACAGAAATTTTCCCAAGTCTTAGGTCGCGTACGACCTAAGTTAGGTCGTAGGTCGCGAATGACCTAAGCTAAGTCGCAGTCCACTAACGACTTAAGAAGCAGGCTGCTGAATTTGCACTTGGATTCATTCCAAAGTCTTAGGTCGCGTACGACCCAAGTTAGGTCATAGGTCGCGAGAGACTTAGGAAGTTAGCCTCACGTAGTTATTCTCGATCTTCTCTGGATAAGGTGGCAAGTAGTAGGTCGTGTGCGACCTAAGGTAGGTCGTAGGTCGTGAGCAACCTAAGGAACAGTTGCTGAGATGTTAGGTCGCTAGGTCGCAGCTTGTCATAAGTCGCAGAAACCTTTAGTAGTTAGGTCGTGAAGTCTGGAGCCACTAGGTCGTGAAGTCCCTTCAGCAGTTAGGTCGCGAAGTCCTTTAGGTCGCAACTTTCCTTAGGTCGTAGCTTCCTTTAGGTCGCAACTTCCCTTAGGTCGCCACTTCCCTTAGGTCGCAGCTTCCCTTAGGTCGCAGCTTCCCTTAGGTCGCAGCTTCCCTTAGGTCGCAGCTTCCCTTAGGTCGCAGCTTCCTTTAGGTCGTTGAATATGTTAGGTCGCGAGGTCCCTTCAGCAGTTAGGTCGCGAAGTCCTTTCAGTAGTTAGGTCGCGAAGTCCCTTCAGCAGTTAGGTCGCGAAGTCCCAAGGTCGTGACATTCCTTAGATCGCGACATTCTTTAGCTTGTGAGGTTTCTTAGGTCGCAACTCCTTTTAGGTCGCAGAGTCTTTAGGTCGCAGCATTTTAGGTCGGTGCTAAAATATGAGTTAACATTTTCCCCTCGAAGTGCAGGCCTATGCCATAGGTCGTGTGCTTCGACTTAACCTTCTTAGGTCGTGAACGACCTAAAACTCGTGATAAATCGTATGCCTGCTCGCCTTCCTCCCTCAGTCTCGTATAAATAAGTTAGGTCGCTCCTTCCTCCCCATCTTAATGCTCTGAAATTCCATTGCCCTTGACAAAATTTTCAATTTCTCGAAGGCAAATTCAATCCAGCCAATCATCGATTCATTCCCATCAGCATATTACGTAAATGGATCAATCTCTACTCCTCCATAATCGCTCCTTGATCGTGAATCCTCGTTTTCCGACCTAAGTTTAATTTCATGCTCCATGCTTCATTTTTTGAATGGTGGTTTCGATCGATTTTTGATTGTTGTTTGATACGTTGTGGTGATTCATGATCGCATGGAAATTTTCACAATGGATCGGTGGGATTCGCAATCGATTTGCTGGTCGATTTGGTGGCATGTGGAGATGGAACGAAGAGGATGACGAATTCTTTTATAATGGCGGTATTGGGTTATCGGATCTAGTAAGGTGTTGCGTGGAGAGGAAGTCGGCGACCTAATGGATTTGGGCGACCTGAAAGTTAGGTCGTGTTGGGATTCTTGGCGACCTAAGCCTTGTGATCTGAGAACATCTACGACTTAAACGAAACCGAACAACCCTTTTTGTGACCTAAAGAGTTTTCGACCTATGATAAGTCGTGTGCGACCTAAGACTTGAACCAAACCTGCACTGCCTTGAAGATGCTTCGACCTATCATAGGTCGCTGAACGACCTAGGACTTAGAGAAATTTGACCAGAAGTTGACTGAGCTTTAAAATGTGAACTGTGTTGTATTTCTTTTCAATTTGTCTTGACTTTAATGCTAATAACCTGTTTAAAAACAACATTTGCAGAAAAATGGGACAATTATACTGCCATTGACTGTCCACATCGCATGACAGATTAGTTGATAATGAATAATTAACTTAAATGAATTCTGCGGATGAAATGCTGTGAAATGACAAATTGTGTAGAAACAAAGCTGAAATAATCAATCTAAGTTGACTTGTTTGCATCAACACAACATTGTATTTGAACTTGAAATAACAAGCCTCAAAATTTTATAATCGACAAATGTCAACTATCTCAATTTCAATTATGCTTGCTTGTTATCGTTTTAGTTCTGCACAACACTTCACACTTTTTAGGAAACGTGCACCTTCATATTTAAATATCCAGTTGATTGTGTAGAATGACATCTCAACAAGAAGATTCAGGACCAGTCGGAGAAGCCTTCCCGATAGCCAACCCACTGATCGATCCTCCGGAGAGAACTCCGACTACTCTGAGCCACAAAGTTTTTAGACAACTATGTATCCAATTCGGTATTGTCGAATCAGATGTTATATTCCCTGGAGCAAGCGACACAGCTGACAGGCCACCCCTCGGTTTTGTCGCAGTGAACCGCCAGATGTGTTTAAGCGGAGCTATTCCTCCTTTCAACGAATTTCTTCGTGAACTCTTTCTTCGATTAGCTATCTCGCCCTTCCAGCTACACCCCAACGATTACGCTGTTCTGATGGGGTTATGTGTTCTATTTAGGAGGACGCTTGACCGTCTCTCGAGCTTTGACGAAATTTGCTACTTATGCACTTTTTCAAAGAACAAAGGCCATCCTTCAATCGTGCTTGTAAGAGGTGCCAGAAACCGGAAATTGATTTTGGATTTTCCCGAAAGTGCTCACGATTTTCTGAGTTAATTTTTCTTTGTCCGATGTCCTCCAGGATTCTACGCTGTCTGGAGAGTCGGAAGTAAGATTGTCTTTTGCCGTTCATCTCATGAGTTTTTCGAAACCCGAATTATCAAATGCTTAACTTCATTCTTTTTCTCTTCCAGCACTTCCTCCTCCGCTCAGAAATCCCAGCCTCAAGTCAATCCTTGAAACCTTAAATGCTGTGGCGGCGGAAGAAAGAAGCGCCAAATTTTTGTTGAAAGACGAATTTTTGCATCAGTATGGACTTTTACACTCTTCCCGATCTACCCAGCCTTATGAAGTCCCCAATTCTCCAGTAAAAACATCGGATGCCCTAGTCCATGCTGAAGAACTTTCACCGAAAGGACTTACCATTGAGACTTCTTTGGTAAAGTGTTCTACTCCTACCGACATTGTGGGGTCATCCAACAAATTAGCACTTTCTCCCGTTATTGAAGAAGAAGAAACTTCTCGACATTTAGAGAAAGTTGATGATAAAGGAGTCGAGAAAGAAAGCCCCATAAAACACAATGGTTACGATACCTTTGATGGGTTGAGTGATCTGATGATCACTTCACAGGAACTTTTCAAAGATGATATAACTAAAGCTACATCTCCTGTGACTGAAGCAACATCTACTTGGTAGAAAACTTCGTCGGCTCAAAAATCAACTCCCGCTTCTCAATCTGTTATCACTCCCCAACCAAAGAGTGGTTTGTAGTTTGACACGCATAGTTCGCACATCACACACATTTAGGATGCTTAGCACTTATACGCACTTCGCTTCTTAAATTTTGAAATTTCTAAGACTTGTCTTTTTTCTTCAATTTCAGGTTCTATAATGGGGCGAAGTGGCTCATATTTCGACAACTTTCGGCACTACGGAGGGCGCGATTCTTACGATTACGGATGCTATCTCCCCACTCGCAAAGAATCTGACGAAGAGCGAGCAATTAGAAAAACTCAAGAGAGGCGAGCTTATGAGGAGCAGTAGAGAAGAAGGGACGATGACTTCCCTAAAAGGAAATATCATGATGATAAAGGAAAAAGCCATGCTGCTGAAAACCCGAGTAAACGGGTTAGACTTGGTGAAATGGACGCGTCTGCCATTTTTGGAAAACCTGACGCTCCTATCTCTTCTAATATCCCGTCTAGCTCTCCTCCTTTAAAGAAATCTGATATCCAAGCGATTATCAATAGACCCCAGTATCAGGTTAAAGATGGCCCTCCAACGCTTCAAAGCCGATTTCCGAATTGGTGCTTAAAAGGAGTGCGCTTTGATTTAGATCTAATCCCGATCGACAAACAAGCCATGCTTAGAAATCATGATGCAGTTAGGCTTGATATTGAGAGGATGTCACAATGGCAAAAGCTTGTAGATGAACTCCAAAGAGTCAACCATATGAATCTCGAAAACATGCTGACTCTGGAGAACGATAAGACTGAATGGGATAAAATCTGCAAGCAGCATGATGCGGAGATGACGAGCATCGCGGATGACAACGCAAGGCTTGAATCTGAAGTCAAGCGACTTAAAGAAGATCTCGCCTCTTCTTCTGCATCGCATACCCAAAAAGAAGAAGTCTTTCAGAAGCAAGTGCGAGATGCACATGCTGCGCAAAGGGATGCCGAGATGAAGCTTGCAGCCGAGCAGCACATTACTGAGAAATACCGCAAAGAAAATGCTGAGCTGCGGGGTACAACTATTTCCCAAAACGCGGAGATTGAGATGTTAAAAGCTCGACTTCTTAAATTTGAGAAAGAGCGCGACGATACAGTTGCTGGACAAGTTGCAGCTGAAGAATCTCATAAAGAAACTAAAGCCATTATTGACTCTACTTTATTCGACTTTTACATCCACAGCGTTTTAGGGCGTGGTAGTCTCTCATTCTTGGGACCAAAATATGAGATCACCCTAGCTGAAGTATGGGAGGTTGTGATTGATATGCTCGGGGGAGCCGGCTGCAATGAGATGGCGCTTGAGGCAATTTATCTTAATGACGATGCTCGCGCCGCTCTTGCTAGAGGAAAAGAACAACTCGCTGAGGCTAGAGCTGGAATAGTGGCAGAAGAGCATCCAGAAAAGAAAATATCTTTAACTGCCCCTGTCCATACTTCGATTTCAACTGATGTTGATATCGTTGGTTCCAGCTCCCACTTTCCCCTTCCTGGAAAAGACATTGAGGGTAAGCCCGTTACTACCGAGTCTCCCCTTACCCAAATCGAAGAGAAGAGCCAAGAAGATGCTGAGGCTGATAAATTTGAAATTGATTTGTCAAAACCAACTTCTCCAGGTAACTTCGATTTAGATCTGGCTCAAGTGGATTATTCATTTGATTCAATTGACTTGGATGAATTTCTCGCTTATTACTTAAGTCCTGGTGATCCGATATCTTCTCTTTTTTCGGAGAATATTAATTTTGACTTCTTTTCTTCTGTAGCGGAAGCACCGAGTGCTGTGCAATCTTCCCCTCTTCCAGCTATTCCTCCTCCATCTCTTCAAGTCACTCCTGCTTCTCAACCAGGGTCGCAGGAAGAACAGATAGAAGCTCTCCAAGGCTTGGAGGATCTACCCGCTTCTCAAGAACAAAAGGAGGAAGGGATGGAGGACAGTGAGAAGACTCCGGAGCAGTCATTTGATGACAATACAAAACTTTCCAAGCTGCTGACTCCGGGAAGTGAATCTTCTTCAAAGAGGAAAGGAAAACGTACTCTAAAGAAGAAGAAGAGAAGTGCTTCAACTAGGGAAGACAAAATAGAAGAAGACCCAATCACTCCTCCTTCTCCATCCCGCCCACACCGGATTCCAAAATTAACTATTAGGCTAGGCAAAGGCTCCAAAGGTAGCAGGAAGAAGGAATGACAAGCTAGATTTTCTACTTCTTATTTTTCTTTTTGCATGTATCGACCGGAGATTGTGCGGGTACCGGCCCCCGCTTCTTTTTGTAATCTGCACAATGTAAAAAGTTTTCATAGTATTGAATGAAATAGCTATTTTACTTGTACAAATTCTTGTGTATGTGAGAATGCATCTGTTTCTCATTTTTAGTGTAGTATAAATGATTCTTTTTACATGTACAAACTTTTTGTCTGTGTTTGAGAATGCATTTATTCTACATCTACTTTTCATGATATTGCAATGAACTTGCGGTATGTTGCTTGCATATTCCTCTTTTATTAATGTAACTGAATTGTTTAGTGTTGCCCCCATACCACAAGTGCATTGCAACATTTCTAGCTTCTACAAAACTGATACTCTTATTTCAGAGAATAACTATTCCACTTTTAAGGGAAGAATCATTCTGCTTTTAATAGATCATATCTCGTTTTTTTTTGGAGAAATTTTCACTTTCTCTTTCTTCCTTGAAGAACACTTCAACTTTCAGAAATGATCACTTTTATTTGTTAACAAGTGGATTTTCCTACGCAGTGAAATGAGCTTCTGAAGAAGGTTTTGATTTTGTGCCCTAGTAAAGGGTTTATTTTTGGTACTTCGAGCACGGTGACGTGTGCCTCTGAAGAGGTCTTTTTGTAGCATTTCAACTTTTTAGGAAGAACTTTTTTTGAGATGAATAAGTTAACCTTCCTTTGAGAGTTGAAATGTGCTTCCGGAGAAGGCTTTTTTGTTTGAGTATTCTATTTTGGGACATGCCTCCGGAGAGGGCTCCTCTTAAAGAGTTGTGCCTCCGAAGAGGGCTTGTGCCTCCGAAGAGGGCTTGCGGTGCCTCGGGAGAGGGCTTTTGCCTCCGAAGAGGGCATGTGCCTCCGAAGAGGGCTTGTGGTGCCTCGGGAGAGGGCTTTCGCCTCCGTAGAGGGCGTGTGCCTCCGAAAAGTGCTTGTGGTGCCTCGGGAGAGGGCTTTCGCCTCCGTAGAGGGCGTGTGCCTCCGAAGAGGGCTTGTGCCTCCGAAGAGGGCTTTTTGATTGCCTGGAAGTTACTTTCTCATGGTTGGATGGATCCACGGGGCGGACGCAAGTTGTTTGATTGGATGTTCGTTTGCACAAACGATCGCAACCAATTAACAAGGGCCCTGTTCCTTCAGCTTGGGAAGGTGCCCCTTCGGTGGTTCCACCAATCTTTTTTGATTGAGAGAAGCACTTTCATTTTTTGGCGTGCCTCATTAGAGGGCTTTGTTGACCTTTGGGAAGGAGCATCGGTTGTTTGGTGTGCCAGGAAAGTTGCGTCTCAAGGGCGAGTAAATCCACGGGACGAACGCAAGCTGCCTGATCGGATGCATCACGATCAGTTAGCAAGGGCCCTGTTCCTTCTGCTTGGGAAGGTGTCCCTTCGGTGGTTCTACCATCCCTTTTATTGAGAGGCATACCTCCTTTTGGCTGCTTTTGTGTTTGCTTGGCCATGTTCTCTCATCATCTGCTCATTAGCGATCTTTTATTATTGCTTCCAAACGCATCTTCTTTCCTTTTGCAAGTAAATTGCCTTATCCAAAGAAGTGGACTTCACTGTTGAATAACTTCACGGGACAAACGCGAGTTTCCTAGTTGGATGTCTGTTCATATCGACAATCACAACCAGTTAACAAAGGCTTGCCACAGTGGAGTCGCCAACTTTTTATGTGAAGTTCTTCCTGTATAGGATTTGAATCTGGAATTTTTTGTCGCTTGGTATTTGCTTAGTTGGTGATTTATAGAGGTCGCTTGGCTTTGTGACGAGCGAGCCTTGTTTTAATGTCCTGCAATTTTGAACCGACATTTTAGCAATACATTTAAAATATTTACATATCGAAATGAAACAGGCATTATGAAATAGTAAAGAACACAAGATTTTATATTCTTTATTATAGATTCACACTGACTTCTCAGTGGTTTACAATACGAGAGTTATACATCTGACATCATTTTTACAAATTTAAGCAAAGCTGTTAAGTAAAAATTAGATGCAAGCGATTGTTGTTTCTGAATCTCCGGATTGAATTTCCATTTGACTTGTAGTTTTTTAGATTCATATGTCAGAGAGATTGGAAGATGCCCCAGCTGCAGTCTTGTGGGTAGTTAGCAGTCGTCCCAATCCCTGCCTGCTGGGTAAGGACCCCCTGTGACAACATTAATGACAAGTTTTTCGGAATCTTGCACTGCAGTGTTGTTGTCAGAGCTAGATCGATGGACAGGATGTTGTTGCCCCTGAGTGGATGAGGTTGGGTCGGCTCTGTTGTTCTTCACATATTGATGTAGTTTACCCTGTTTCAGCAACTCTTCAATCACATTCTTTAATTGGCGACATTGGTCAGTATCATGGCCAGGTTGATTGTGGAATCGACAGAATTTCCCATTACGCACTGCACCTCTCCCCATCTCAGGTGGCTTAGGATACTTGACAACATCTTTTGTCGCAAAAAAGATATTTCCCGGCGTGTCAGTCAAGGGAGTGAAATCTGAAGAATTAAAGCGGCGAGGTTTCTTCTCATTTCCCTGCTTCTTTTCTCCGTCATTTTCCCTTTTCTGGTCTCCTGATTCTCTTATGTTAGAGGCAACATCGTTATTCTTGACTTCGGCAACAACTTCTTTTGCTGGCATATGAAGGCTTTCTAGACGCATGAATTCGTCGGCCTTTTTATAGAATTTCTCAAGTGAGTTTGGCTCTTTCATTTTTAACCATCTTCCGAATTCACTTGATTGGTTGATGGCTCGCACTAGGTAAGTCAGGATCATACGGGGTTCTGCATTATCCACTTCGGCTAGGGCTATATTGAAAAGGTTCAAGAAAGATTTAATGGATTCTCCGGGAATTTGTTCAAGATTAGATAGTGACATCATATCCTTAGCTCTTGAAGCATACAACCTGAACTGATTCTGGAATTTTCGAGTTAAATCAGAGAATTGATCTATGGACCGGACTGGTAGCTTTATGAACCAAAGTAGGGCCACTCCTTCCAAGTACACAGGAAAGTATTGGCATTTTATCTCATCCGATGCCCTAGCACCGGTCATATGCCAATCGTACTTGTATATGAAATGATTAGGGTCGCTCGTTCCATTATAAGCCGGGATAGTAGGTGGTACAAATTTTCTTGGAAATTCTGCTTTTAGGATCTTTTCAGTAAATGGCGTTCTGCTCGGTGCAAATCCCTAATCACTTTCATCTTCTTCCCTCAGCATGCTCTCTTTCATGATTCGGTGAACCATTCCTGATAGATATTCTTCATTGTTCAGAGTCATTGCTGGGCAGACATCAGCCATTCTTTCAGAAGTTTGCCTGGGCAAATGCTCGCGAAAGATTGGCTGCGGCCTTGGACCTTCAGCATGAAAAGGTGGCATTTCGGTGGTGCCAGCTGCTCTTTGAGGAATATCTTTCTCCTGGAAATTATGAGCATCTTCAGTGAAGACTGTTTCATTGTTTTCTGGCCGTTGACTTGCCCCAAGTAGAGTGTTTAATCTGTCCATCATTAAAGCGTTTTGAGCTTCAATTTGCTGATATAATCCCGACATTGCGTCGTCTAATTCAGCCCTTGTTACTCCAACGGTAGGAGTCGCCTGATTTGCTGTTGGGAAAGCGGAGGTTCCTTCATGAGCATTTCCGGATCTGGTAAATCTACCCTTTCTTCCAGGAATCATGACTTCAGATAAACTTCTGGTCTTTTGAGAGACTTTTTCAACAAACTCTTGCGGAGCGACGGTGAGAATGTTCCTGAGTTCACTTTCTTAGTGAAAGCACCAAAATGTTAAAGTTAAAAAGTGAACGCTAACACCCGGTGTGTGTAGTAAAATTGTGAAAGCACCACCCGTGTGACGGGAATAAGAAGTAAGCAGTAAAATAGCGACAAGGCGGTAAAAGACAGCAGTTTATAGTGGTTCGGCTTGAGATCGAGCCTACGTCCACTTTGAATCTCTTTATTACTGAATCCGGTTACAAGACGATACAATACACTTATGAAAACAATACAATTTGATCACAAAGACAATCTCGACTACTAGCTCAAACTTCGATGATGAAACTCGATGAATCCGTGTTGGATGTAGGAAATTCCTCTCGAAGCTTGTTGTAGTGTCTCGAATGTTTGAAGATCTTCAATTGTTGAATGAGTTGAGACTTCGGCAGAGTAACGACGTTTCAAGAAATGATTGACCCAAAAGTCCCCTACTTGTTGGAGTTTGGGGGGTATTTATAGGAATTGAAATCTAGACAGAAATTTTCCCAAGTCTTAGGTCGCGTACGACCTAAGTTAGGTCGTAGGTCGCGAACGACCTAAGCTAAGTCACAGTCCACTAACGACTTAAGAAGCAGGCTACTGAATTTGCACTTGGATTCATTCCAAAGTCTTAGGTCGCGTACGACCCAAGTTAGGTCGTAGGTCGCGAGCGACTTAGGAAGTTAGCCTCACGTAGTTATTCTCGGTCTTCTCTGGATAAGGTGGCAAGTAGTAGGTCGTGTGCGACCTAAGGTAGGTCGTAGGTCGTGAGCGACCTAAGGAACAGTTGCTGAGATGTTAGGTCGCTAGGTCGCAGCTTGTCATAAGTCGCAGAAACCTTTAGTAGTTAGGTCGTGAAGTCTGGAGCCACTAGGTCGTGAAGTCCCTTCAGCAGTTAGGTCGCGAAGTCCTTTAGGTCGCAGCTTTCCTTAGGTCGTAGCTTCCTTTAGGTCGCAACTTCCCTTAGGTCGCAGCTTCCCTTAGGTCGCAGCTTCCCTTAGGTCGCAGCTTCCCTTAGGTCGCAGCTTCCCTTAGGTCGCAGCTTCCCTTAGGTCGCAGCTTCCTTTAGGTCGTTGAATATGTTAGGTCGTGAGGTCCCTTCAGCAGTTAGGTCGCGAAGTCCTTTCAGTAGTTAGGTCGCGAAGTCCCTTCAGCAGTTAGGTCGCGAAGTCCCTAGGTCGTGACATTCCTTAGGTCGCGACATTCTTTAGGTCGTGAGGTTTCTTAGGTCGCAACTCCTTTTAGGTCGCAGAGTCTTTAGGTCGCAGCGTTTTAGGTCGGTGCTAAAATATGAGTTAACAATTTGGATTGTGAATTTTATAATTTCTATGGCATTTTATTCAAAAATAGGTTTTTTAAACTTCTTTATTTTTCTCCAACCTTTTTGGAAATATTTTAAAAGTACTTCGAGAAGTATTTATCTTACATAAAAGTTAATATAATAATAGATTTTTATTTTAAAGAAAAAGGGGAGTTTATCTATTATATAAAGTGATCCTATTTTAAAAGAAGGTTAAAACATTTTAAAATAAATATTTCTGAAATGTCTTAAATAAATGTTGTATAAAAGGATAGATTTTTACATGTAATTTTATAAATAAAAGAATAAACTTACAAATCATATTTTATAAAAGGGAAATTATACCATTTTTTATAAATTAGGAAAATAAACCACATTTGTGAATTTATAGTGATATATGGAATGATAGTTTTACTGAAAGTATTTAGTCCTATTTTGGAACTGAAGATTTGAAATAAGTGTATGAAATTTAAAATCAAAAAATTTGTAAAAGAAGTTTTATAAATAGAAATGAATTTATAAAAGAAGTTTATAAATGGAAATGAATTTATAAAAGAAGTTTTATAAATAGAAATGAATTCATAAAAGAAGTTTTATAACCAGTTAGAGGTTTATAAAATAAATGATATTTTAGAAATGATATTTTTATAAAGGAGATTTATAAATTATATTTTGTAAAAGGAGTTTTTATGATTATATTTAGAGATTTATAACAGGAGGTTTATAAATAGAAAGAAGTTTTATAAGGAGATGTATAAAAGGAGTTTGTAAAAATAAAAGAGATTTATAAAAAGGAATTTTATAAAAGAAAATGATATTCTATTTTTATAAGCGATCATTTAAAAATTATTGTAGTATAGGAAGTAGTCTTTTAGTATTTAACACCGAGGCAAGAAAACTCATCCCTATCCAAAGAGTTAAGAATGTTGTTGAGACAAGAACTGTATGCTAATGTAGCGACCAGAAATTCGAACACTTCGTCTTCGAATATCGATACATTTTCAATAATAGTTAAGTATTATAAATATGATTTCATAATCTTGTTGAACATCATTTAATTAATAAATAATGATAAAAAACTTGTTTTTGAAATATGTTTACAAAAATATATTCTTCGATGAATAATCGATAATGTGACCGAAAATCCGTTTATCGATAAACAGCTTTTCAGCCGATATAAGTTGTTCGAACTATCGTGCACTTAACTAATGATCGAATGAACACATTAGCAACTAAATAATGCACTTTCCTCTTCATAAAGCATGGAATGTTCTAGAGAGTTCTATTAAGACAAGAGATATTATATGGTAAGGGTATAGTGGTAAAATGAATAAAGGCAAAGTGACATAAAGTTGTCATGATAAGGAGCAGTTAATGTCGTTGGGGTTTCGAGAGCTTTTTGTTCTTTTCCCATCATCATTCCTAAGCCAATATAAGGAGAGGTGCACCCTTAGGAAATATATCACAAAATTCCTAAGCTTTGAACTAAAATATCTATGTCTCCATCATCTTCTTCTTCTTAGTTTTACAAAAGCAAATAGTTTGCAAATCAATTTTGAATCACCTCATATTTTGAATGAGACCTTACCACTACATAACAATACCTACTACCTAGTTAGATTGTGAAAAAGAAAAGCCAAACTCCCCCCACGCATTAAGGCTATGAGCGTTGAAGGAGGTTGGGAGGGTTGGAGCTAGTGGAACAAGGAAGGGAAGGAAGGGAAAGGAAGTTGTTAGCTTAGGTTAGAACTTGAGTGCTTAAGCTTGGTTATTTGTTGAGTTTAAGTTGAGCTAACTCACCACTTGGATTGGTATTATATCTCATATATGATTATATTTTGTTGTGTTAAAGTTGTTTGAATTGTTAAGTGACATATGTCAAAAATATTGATTTTGATTCTTGTTTTGAAAACAAGTGGCGCATAGGATCGATATTTAGATTTGAATGGAATTGAATGGACTTATATGAAATATGACTTGTCCTTGAACAAAGCACATAGGTTGTAACTAAACAAAGGTAATTATACATAGGTTGAGATATGATTTGGATTTAGAAGTGCACTTATAGCGATAGTTGCTATAGATGCGGTTCAGAATTGTCTTGTTTTTGACAATTGTTGTGGATCTTTATAGAGAGATCCTTTCGTATTTCTCGCCATATTTATAATGTTTTATATGTATTTTTTTTCTATCAAAATCTTGAATAGTAAAAAGTTAAGTAAAATATCGAAAACGGCTAAAACATCACCAGTGCAAAATTGCCATGTTTTACCTTGATATTTGGACTTGAAATGTTTCAAAAAGGACTTTAAGTTTGAGCGATTTGTTTCACTCTTTTTATATGTATTTACTAACTCATATTATTTTAAAAGTAGTTTGAGATATTTATGAATTTTTAAGAATTAGTTATGAATTTTTGAAGAAAGAATTTTTGGAATAAAACATGTTCTTTATCCAAGTTTTGTTGATTTTTCAAACTTGTTGTGTTTAAGTAATATTGTGGATGACTGTTTTAAAACTTACTTGTAACGACCCGGAATTTTCGATCCCGAAAATTCCAGATAGTTATGAAAAGAAGAAAAGAGGTAGAAGAAGAAAACAGAAAACAAGACATAGAATCTCACATTCGCAGCGGATCAAAATATAATATCAAATAATAACAGTTATACAAATGAAATATGTACTTGTCAAATTACACTTTAATACATCACAGTTACAACATATACACAAACACTGGACAGATACAATCAACATGTCCCAGACAAACTACAATATATCATAGCAGAATACACTCCATACGTTACTGCCATCCAGCTCGTCTCCTGAGTTCCAGAACGTCCTTACCTGAAAATCTGTAATACTCGGTCTGACCCGAGCATTACATCAAAGTAACACCCGGGTCAGGCTGGAAACCAGCATGAGTAAACCCATCTAGCATGGAATACAACAGCATAAAACTTACATAAAACCCGGGGTAACTCGTGTTGATTTACAAATTCATAATTTGCCAAAGACATCACTGATTTCACACATCAATATCTATGTACCTCTACATAGTTAAAGTAGTCCAATTACTTAAATCATCCCATTCCAGCCTATTTATTTCACATATCAACTCTATAAGGAATTTTATAAAAGATTTACACATCGAAGTGGTTTCGGATATTTACTGATACCCGACCCCGGTCTCTTCGAATCAAATGTCATCTCTAATTCCAGTTTAAGTAGATACAAATAAACTATAATACAAGGTATTATAGTCACACAGCAAATTTATTATCAATTGATATTCCACATTATTCTGTTCAATCCATCATATCATATTACCGTACATCACAACTCAATATTTGAGATATTCCCTATCCAAGTCATCCAATAACCTTATATCATCCATAAGCAAGATTCACTATATAATTCCTAATTAATTTAATTAATTTCCAATCAAATTAATCATCAACCTTAATCACTTAGATTACCTTTAAATCCTGTTTACTTCACATTTATTTATTTACAAATAAATAAATTAATCATCCATTAACCATTCATCTTAATCAATCATCCTTTAATTATCTATCTAAATTAATTATCCATAATTAATTTCATTAAGTAATTACCCCATTGGTTAATTATTCTCCATTAATTAACCTTGATAAATTAACCTTAATAATTTCAATTGATTAATTAATCCTCAATTAATTAATTAATCACAATAGTTAATTATAAATTAATTGACCTTTAATAATTAATTAATTACAACAATCAACCCTTAATTACTCTTATTAAATAATCTTTAATTGTCAACAATTAATTACTCTTTAATTACTTTTATTAATTAATTACTCTTAATCACCCAAAAATTAATCAGTTAAAAGATAAGTCATTTATCTCAATTAAAATCTTATTAATTAAGTAAACTTTAAGAATTAACTTACTAAGTTAAATGATTAATTTAACTTAATTAATCAACCACTTAAATAAATACTTCATTTATCAAAGAATGATTAAGGGTATTATAAAAGCTTAATTATGTTTTAACTATAAAACATTATGTTACAATTTATCCTTACCTGAGACAAAACCCCAGATTTCTCAAACCAAACCCGAGTTTCCTTCCCTATTTTTCCGAGCTTCAGTTTTAAAAAAAAACTTGTTAAGATTTAAACTGTTAAAATACTCCCTCAAAACACACTCGAGACAACCCGAGCCATCCTTCAATTTTTCCCAGGTCGATCCCGAGGCAAAATCCGTCGTTCCCAAAACGAATACTGGTGCACAGATTGACTTGTGCACATGCACCGTCCATCGATGATGCTCCGGCCTTTCCGACCACCATCAACAAGTCATTGACCATCTCCACCCTCGATCTCAACCACCCAAAACCCAAAGCAAGCTCGAAATCGAAATCGAGTCAGTCAAACACCATCAGGCATTAAACCATGACAATCAACCTCGCCTCGCACCACCTATTCCGACCACCAGCGACTTCGTATTCATGTCTGGAACCTCACCGCATCTCCACTTCCTCAATCCCTCTGCACCGGTCACACTCGATGCTACATCGCCACAGCAAATGCCACGAAAACATTTACCAACCCATCAGAACAGTAAACCCTACAACGCCCCTGTACCGCCGCCCCGATGAACGATGAACCTTCCAACCATTTTTCCCGTGACCACCTCCCTTCCAGCCACCTCCAGGCATGATCTCGAACACCCCAGGTTCACCCCTCGCCAGAAATCGATGATAACTCAATTCCCGTTCAACCCCAAATTACTCAATCAAAACATGTTTAAAAATCTTGATTTTACTTCTAAAAATCATCATTTCCAAAATCGATTCAGATCATATAAGTTAAACTTGAGATTTATCTACTTTGATTTTTGAATTAAATCGATTTACCACTGTAAATTTAATTTTATCATAATGGCTTCAGGTGTATACTTTAAACTTATTTTTAAAAATCAAATTTGACAATTACTAACAAATTTCTTTCAAAGATCATAACATAAAAGTATTTATATAAGGAGGTATTGATTTCTTGATTTAGTTTTTGCCTGTAACTAAGAACAGAGTTAATAACTATATACAGAGACATGCAGATCCATATTCACATTCATATATACAATCATTTCTAAATAAACATGCAAAACATGCTACTTATCATAATTTCCAGGATTATCTTATGCAATCATATATATATTGACAGATTAAGCTTTAAGATGCAAGTTTACTCACCTGTTCAACTTAAAAACAGAGAACAGTTATTTCCTGGAACTTAGTTTTCTTTGATTTGCATTCATCTTGAATCTTTTTGCTATGATCAGGTTGAAATCTTAAAACTGCGGATTTGCTTACTACAAGTTTTGAAAGTTTTGAACTTGAATCAGTTTTTGAGATAATCTGATCTTGCCTTGATCTGATATTGATTTGTTGTTTGTTTTATATTTTCTGGTTTTCCTTTTTATTCTTGAGTTTGATTTTCTTTTCTTTCCTGGTTTACTATGTTGTGAACGAACTAGAACAAGGGGTATGCATATATAGAAAACTGGTTTTACAGGGGTAGGCTTTTGCTGTACAAAATTTTGGTTTTCTTGAGTCAGAGATATTTTCTTTCTTAAAACTGAAATGATTTACAAAGGCTACGAAATGACTTTGTTCTTGTACTGGAAATGATAGTTTTTAATGCATGTCTCCTTACAAGTTAACATACTTATCCTATTTCCTTTGTATGTACATAGTTTTTGTATTTTCCTTGCATATCTATATTCACAGCAAACATACATTCCTTTGCCTAATTTTACTTATACCCTTGCGCTTAATTTAAAACTGTTACAGTTATTTGTATATGTTTATCTTATGTTGCATACACACAAAACCCACTTATATACTTATTTTTAACATAAATCTTTATTTTTATTTCCATTTTAAGCTTAAACTACCAAATACTTAATTTATATTCATATATTTTTATTTTTATTTGAAGCTTAAGTATCATCACTTAATTATTTTCTTATATATATATACACACACTTATATTTAGTGTTTAAAAGGTAGAGTTTTATTTCTAATTTTCTTTGAAATATTTATTATGAATTTCCAAACCATAGTTTTTAAGCCAATTTATATATATATCCAAATATTTTAAATATCAGAATTTTATTTGTTCGACTTATAAAATCAGTATTTTCAATGATTTAATTCAGTTAGCTACCAATTAACACACGTTAAAAATTCGGGTCGTCACATTCCTCCCCCCTTTAGAACTTTTCGTCCTCGAAAAGGAACGAAGCGAGAATTTTTAATTTACTATGTATTTTAGTTAAATTATTATTTAAACACTTTTTAACTCATTTTACTCTTTTATTTCAAAATTTCAAAATTTTAAACACTTATGAATCTATATAATATTGCCAAAAAAGTTTTTTAAAATATTTTTATGACTCGATGTTTCGACAAGTCCATCCTTGTTCTCACAGAAATTCGGTTATACGTTGATCAGGCGTAGGACTGAAAATCTATAAGTTCTTGGTAAACCCGTTTCCAACACCCAGTGAAAATTCTTAGAAAATAATTTTATTGAAAATATCGAAAACAATTTTTGAAAATAGAGGAAATATCTTTGGTGAAATGCTCTGGAAATCATCACCCCCATCCATGGTCGCAGTTACATCCTGGGTTACGTTGCCATCGCAGCAAAGGTCCATGTAACTGTAGGTCTCTGCGCCCCTCGATTACGCCATGGAACCCACAACAGATCGCAGTTACATTCCAGGGTTATGTTGCCGTCGCAACAAAAGTCCATGTAACTGTTGGCTCTCAATGGCACACACGATTTTCACTGTCAAAATGAAACTTCTCCACTCTTACATAGGTCGCAGTCTACCGATATAAAATCAAATGTAGACTGTTGGCTCTCAGCGGTACACACGACTTTCGCTATGGTCTGCAGTAGATCGTAGTGACATCGAGTTACACTGTCGTCACAACATAACCCAAATGCCCATGTTGGCACCAGCCCCTCGACTTTCGCTACACAAATAATCCTCAGGAACTAGTTTTGTCCGGACTCCTTACAGGATCAACTTTAGAACCTCCCCCTTAGAGGCTCAAGGCAGTGCCACCCTGTGGCACTCCTGAGAAGTTCATTTCAAGGGAGCGCCTTTTTCCCCAGAGCCAATCTCAAAATACTTTATACTATACATATAGTATTTCCCAAATCATACACCTAGTATGAATCTCACATAAATGCCTTTACACAAAATCAATTCTCAAAATCGATAAATCTCATATTAGGCTTTTCCAAATTCCAATATTGGTTTTACCCAAAAATCAAAAGCCTTTCCAAAATTCAAAGGTTCCAAAAACCTTTCCTCAAAATCATTTTCACAAATCCTTTTTATATATATACATATATATAATAATCTTGGAAAATCTTTGGTTCAATTCATACTTGTACAAATTCTTTTTTTATTCTTTAAATATTTCCAAAACCCTTCTCTTTTGGCAATAGATTCAATTAGGGGAGTTTTCCATATATAATAAAGATATATAACTTTGTTTATCAAATATTCAAATTTGATTACTCTTTATAAAGTTATTAACCATATTACTTATATTTCCATAAAGTAAATTTTTACCATAGAAATATCCAATTTCCACTTTACTTCATCATATATTTCACAAAATATACTTTCAATTCCAAAAACCATTTTACAATTCTTATTCATAAATTTTCAATATCAATTTCATTCAAACTCGTACGATGTCCACATATCATTCATACGCAATATCAATTTGATCGCTCACTCGATCACACAATTTCACTTCCGAATTAGTATTGTCCACCCGACTTCCTAGTGCGGACTCAAATCTGGTTTCTTGATCAGAAACCGTCATTCTCCTTGCATAGTCACAACTATGATAGAGAATATCCAGAACCAATTGTTAACTCATATTTTAGTACCGACCTAAAACTCTGCGACCTAAGAAACCTCATGACCTAAAGAATGTCGCGACCTAAGAAACCTCACGACCTAAAGAATGTCGCGACCTAAGAACTTCGCGACCTAACTGATGAAAGGACTTCGCGACCTAGCTGTTGAAAGGACTTCGCGACCTAACTGATGAAAGGACTTCGCGACCTAACTGCTGAAGGGACTTCGCGACCTAACTGTTGAAGGGACTTCGCGACCTAACGTATTCAACGACCTAAAGGAAGCTGCGACCTAAGGGAAGTTGCGACCTAAGGGAAGTTGCGACCTAAAGGAAGCTGCGACCTAAGGGAAGCTGCGACCTAAGGGAAGTTGCGACCTAAAGGAAGCTGCGACCAAAAGGACTTCACGATCTAAAGGTAGCTACGACTTAACTTCTCTACGACCTAAGAGAGTCAGCGACCTAGTGGCTCCAGACTTCACGACCTAACTACTAAAGGTTTCTGCGACTTATGAAAAGCTGCGACCTAGCGACCTAACATCTCAGCAATTGTTCCTTATGTCGCTCACGACCTACGGCCTACCCTAAGTCGCACACGACCTACTACTTGCCACCTTATCCAGAGAAGACCGAGAATAACTACATTCAGGCTAACTTCCTAAGTCGCTCGCGACCTATGACCTAACTTAGGTCGTACGCGACCTAAGACTTTGGGGTTATGTTTCGCACTGTATCATTCCTATAAGTCGCCAACGACCTAGTACCCTCCTTAACTCTCCTGTGACTTACCACTCCAGATGAATCCAAGTGCAAATTCATCAGCCTGCTTCTTAAGTCGTTAGTGGACTGCGACTTAGCTTAGGTCGTTCGCGACCTACGACCTAACATAGGTCGTACGCGACCTAAGACTTGGGAAAACTTCTGTCCAGAATTCAATTCCTATAAATACCTCCCAAACTCCAACAAGCAGGGGACTTTTGGCCGATCATTTCTCAAAGCATCGTTACTCTACCGAACTCATAACTCATTCGACAATTGAAGATCTTCAAACATTCGAGACACTACAACAAGCTTCGGAAGGAATTTCCTACATCCAACACGGATTCATCGAGTTTCACCATCAAAGTTTGAGCTAGTAGTCGAGATTGTCTTTGTGATCAAATTGTATTGTTTTGATAAGTGTATTGTATCATCTTGTAACCGGATTCAGTAATAAAGAGATTCAAAGTGGACGTAGGCTCGATCTCAAGCCGAACCACTATAAACTGCTGTCTTTTACCACTTTTTCGCTATTTTACTGCTTACTTCTTATTCCCGTCACACGGGTGGTGCTTTCACAATTCAACTACACACACCGGGTGTTAGCGTTCACTTTTTAGCGTTAACATTTTCGTGCTTTCACTGAGAGCCCAACTCAGGCGATCATTCACCATTGCTTCATGGAAGTTTGTTGAAAGAATTTCCTACAGGACCAGAAGTCTATCAGACATAATGGCTCCTGGAAGAAAACGTAAGTCTGTCAGATCTGAAGATGCTCGTGATAATACAGCCACTTCTCCTTCTCCAAGTCAAGCAGCTCCGAGTATCGGAGTGACGCGAGAAGAATTAGATGCTGCTGTATCCGGGTTGTACCAGCAATTTGAGACTCAGAATACTCTAATGATGGAGAAATTGAATGCTCTGCTCGGGGCTAATCAAAGACCAGTAAACAATGAAGAAAACTTTGCTGATGCTGTTCCCAACTCCGCAGGGAGAAATATTCCTGAGGACAGATCCGGTGCCGCTGAAGGGGCACCTCCCCAAGCTGAAGGATCCAGGCCATCGCCAGTTCTCCCCGAACGTTTGCCCGGACAAACCTCTGAAAAAATGGCCGAAGCCTATTCTGCAAAGTCACTAAACAATGAGGAGTATCTCTCCGGCATGATTCGGCAGATAATGAAAGAAAGCATGCAGAGAGACGAAGATGAGAATGATTGGGGATTCGCTCCGAGTAAAACTCCATTTACTGAAAGGATCCTAAAGGCTGAGTTTCCCAGAAAATTCTTTCCTCCTACCATTCCTCCTTATCGAGGAACAAGTGATCCGAATCAATTCCTGTACAAATATGATTGGCACATGACTGGCGCCAGAGCAACTGACGAGATTAGATGCCGGTATTTCCCGGTATACTTGGAAGGAGTGGCATTACTTTGGTTTACCAAGCTTCCTGTGCGATCTGTTGACCAATTTTCCGATCTGACCCGAAAATTCAAGGAACAATTCCGATTGTACATTTCAAGAGCAAAGGATATAATGTCTCTCTCAAGTCTTGAACAGAATCCTAGAGAGCCCATCAAATCCTTCCTGAATCGCTTTAATTTAGCCCTAGCAGAAGTTGATAACGTGGAACCGCGAATGATCTTGACCTACTTAATGCGGGCTATTGACAAGTCAAGCGAGTTTGGAAAATGGTTAAAAATGAAGGAACCAAATTCGCTCAAAAAGTTCTACAAAAAGGCTGATGAGTTCATGTGCCTAGAGAATCTCTCTGCATCAGCTAAAGTTGTGACAACAGTGGTGGAAAATAAAGCTACAGTTCAGAACAAGAAAGAATCTACAAATCAGAAGAGGGAGAGTAATGGTGGAAAGAAGCAGAAAGATCTCAAAAAGCCCCGCTTCCTCAAGCCTTCGGATTTTACCCCTCTGACTGATACACCGGAGAATATTTTCATCGCCACTAAGGATGCTGTTGAATTTCCAAAACCACCGGCAGTAAAAGTTGGGAAAAATCCTGCTCAAAGCGGAAGATTTTGCAAGTTTCATAACCAACCAGGCCATGATACCAACGAGTGCCGCCACTTGAAAAGCCTGATTGAAGAATTATTAAGAGAGAATAAGTTGCAGTAGTACGTTAAAAGGAATAGAAAAGACCCGTCTTCATCTAACCAAGGGCAACTACCCCCAGCTCATTCATCTGGTTCAGGAGAGAGGCCTGCTGAAAATGAAAGACCTGTTATCAATGTGATCACAGGAGGACCTCATCCCGCTGGCAGGAGTTGGGGTGAGATGGAAAGGTATGCTAGAGCTTTGAAGTATGCCCCAGCTGAAGAAAGTGTCTTAATCTTGGAAGATGCTGCACCTCTAAAGCAGTAGAAGACTTTTCATGATGATATTTTGTTCAGAACCAGGGATTCTATTGATGTGGAAGCTCCTACTGAGGACCCTTTAGTTGTCTCTGTCGGTATTGGGCCGGCTATTGTCAGAAGAGTGCTGGTTGATAGTGGTGCCTCGTGCAACATACTCTTTAAAAAGACATTTGACTAAATGAAAATTCCAATGACAGACGTACAAGCTTCTTCACACAAGATTGCCGGATTTACAGGAGAGCTGAAACAGCCAATTGGAACGGTGGACTTGTTTGTTGAAATGGGCGAAGGACATAAGAAGTTGGTTCGGAAGCAAACTTTTGTAATTGTTGATGGATTCTCCGCCTATAATGCTTTCTTGGGTCGGCCTACTCTTGCTGCTTTCAGGGCCGTCCTCGCTCCATGGTGTTTAACAATGAAATTTCCCACTGATAATGGAGTTGCTGTCATTAAGGGAGATCAAAATGTGGGGCGAGAATGTTATCTTGTAGAGCTCCGAGAGGCTAGGAAAAGAGAAATGGGAAAAGATGCGGCAGCTCCGCTCCGCATCAAAGAACCAACCTTGTAGCAGCTACGGGGTGGCCCCTGTACTGGCGAACACAGCAATGCAAGGAAAGAAATGGACCCTAGGAAAGCCAGTACAGGGGAGAATAGAGTGGTACTCGTGGAAGTAACGGTACCAATATCTGTTGATTCGAAAGACCCGAACAAAGTACTCAATGTGGGTTCACAGCTGAGCATAGTAGTTCAAAACACACTGAATTCATTTTTAAAAGCCAATCTGGATGTGTTCGCTTGGTGTCATTCTTATATGTGTGGGATCTCCCCGGAAATTGCTGTACATACTCTGAACATTGATCCAAAATTCACGCCAGTGAAACAGAAAAGAAGAACTCAAGGCCCAGAAAGATCGACGGCACTAAAGGAAGAAGTCGATCGGCTCATGGAGAACGGCTTCATTAGAAACTCCACTTATCCAAATTGGGTTTCAAATCCAGTACTAGTTAAGAAAGTAAATGGAAAGTGGAGAGTATGCATCGATTTTTCGGACCTAAACAAAGCATGCCCCAAAGATTGCTTCCCGCTGCCCAGAATCGATCAATTGGTGGATAGAACAGCTGGGCATGAGTTGTTATCATTTATGGACGCTTACTCCGGGTACAATCAGATTATGATGCATGAGCCGGACCAGGAAGACACAAGCTTTATCACAGATGTGGGTCTCTACTGCTACAAAGTTATGCCTTTCGGATTGAAGAATGCTGGGGCAACCTACCAAAGGCTCGTCAATGCGATGTTCAAACCTCAGATTGGCAGAACCATGGAAGTTTATATTAATGATATATTGGTAAATTCAAAGAAAGCTGTAGACCACATGGGTCACTTGGAGGAAATGTTTGCAATTCTTTGAAAGTATGGAATGAAGCTCAATCCATTGAAATGTTCATTCGGAGTAGAGTCCGGGAAATTCTTGGGTTTCATTGTGAGCCCCAGGGGCATCGAAGCCAATCCTACTCAAATCACAGCTCTAAGAGAGGTCAAAGCCCCTAAAACAAAGAAAGAAATGCAAAGCCTCAATGGAAAAGTTGCTGCTCTGAGTCGTTTCATTTCCAAGGCCACAGACAAATGCATTCCCTTCTTTGATGCTCTAAAGAAAGGAAAGAAAAATTTCGAATGGACTCCCGAATGCCAGAATGCTTTCGATGAACTAATTCGTCATATGGAAACGCCTCCAGTTCTGTCCAAGCCTACCGATGGTGAAGACCTTTTCATCTATTTAGCAATTTCATCTCACGCCCTCAGTGCAACGCTTGTACGGGAAGATATGAAAATACAACGTCCAGTCTATTACATCAGCAAACGGTTCACTGGGGCAGAGATGAATTATTCGAAGATAGAAAAGCTCGCCTATTGTTTGCTAATTGCTTCTAGGAAATTGAGACCATACTTTCAAGCTCATCCTATCAAAGTTCTTACCGATCAACCTCTAAAGCAAGTCCTGTTTCGTCCTGAAACTTCGGGTCGTCTTTTGAAATGGAACATTGAACTCAGCAAATATGATATCACTTACCATCCCCGGAGAGCAATCAACGGACAAGCTTTAGCAGATTTCATCGCAGAATCTACTGACAAAGGTGATAGTGAGAATGAAACAACTGATAGAATTCCAATCCAGTGGAAGTTGTATGTTGACGGATCGAGAAATGATTACTGTTCTGGGGCAGGGGTTGTGCTCGAAACCCTCGAAGGATGATCGTTTTGTTATGCATTGAGACTGGAATTTCCTTCAACGAATAATGAAGCTGAGTATGAAGCTCTTATTGCCGGTTTGAAAATTGCCAAGGAACTAAACATCAAAGTGTTACAGATCTTCAGCGATTCTCAACTTATTGTTTGCCAGGTAAAGAAAGAGTTTCAAGCTAAAGGTGGAAATCTGCCCGCATACTTGTCAAAGGCATGTGAACTTCTCGAAGATTTCGATCATTATACGATAAGTCATATTCCTCGAGTAGAAAACATGAAAGCGGATTCCCTAGCAAAGCACGCAAGTTCTGGAGAAGCTCAATTACTGGGATTAGTTCCTGTAGAAGTTCTGTCAGCTCCAAGCATTGATGAAATGGATGTTGATTAGATTATGGCTGCGTCTCAAGAGCATGAATCATGGATGACTCCAATCAAAGAATACCTACTCAATGGTTCCCTGCCAGAAAGTTCTAAAGAACGTCAAAAACTATTGAGGAAAGCATCAAGATATATAATTCAAGATGGCCGATTATATAGACGGGGATTCTCAATGCCATTACTTCGATGTGTAACTAAGGAAGAAGCCAAGACAATTCTAGCTGAGGTACACGGAGGAGAATGCGGGGATCATTCAGGTGGTCAAACCCTAGCCAAGAAAGTTCTCCGATATGGATATTTCTGGACGGATATTAATCGAGATGCTGCTATCTACTCCAGGAAGTGCGACAAATGTCAAAGATTCGCAAAAATCCCAAAAGCGCCTTCCACCGAGCTCACACAAATGGTCAGCCCATGGCCGTTTGCCATTTGAGGAATAGACTTGATTGGACCACTACCGATCGCTAAATCAGGAATCAAATATGCTATTGTTGCCGTTGATTATTTCACTAAGTGGGTTGAAGCAGAACCTTTGGCCACCATTACCTCTAAAAAGATGTTAAATTTCGTATCTAAAAATATCATTTGTAGGTATGGTGTGCCGCAGAAGATAATCACAGACAACGACACTCAGTTTGAAAGTGAAGAATTCCAGGATTTTTGCAAACGGTTCAGAATTCGAAAAAGATTCTCAGCAGTGGCTCATCCGCAGGCAAACGGGCAAGTGGAAGCAGTGAACAAAATTATCAAGTCAACTATCAAAAAGCAACTCGAAAAAGCAAAAGGTGGTTGGGTCGATAAGCTTCCATTAGCACTATGGGCATACAGAACTACTCACAAAACTGCGACTGGGCACACTCCATTTTCACTGGCATATGGATCAGAAGCAATGATTCCAGTGGAAGTAGAAGTTCCTTCACACAGGAGAATTCATTTCAATGAAGCTGAAAACGAAAAGCTGCAACTTGAAGCACTTGATTTTCTTGATGAAAAAGAGAAGAAGCTAGGCTCAGAGTTTCAGCTTATCAGCAAAGGATAGCCAGGCACTTCTACTCTAAAGTTCGCCAACGCAGCTTTGAGGTCGGAGACTTAGTCTTGAAAAGGATCATGACAGCAACTGGTGTGTTTGGGCCAAACTGGGAAGGACCATATGCCATAGGAAGTAAACTTCTTGACGGCACTTTCAAACTCATAACTGTTGAAGGAGATCCAATTCCAAGAGCTTGGAACAGCAACCACTTACGTCCTTATTTTACTTGGAAAAAGCTTTGCTCAAAATTGTAAAATAGTGATGAATGTATCAGTTGTATTGAAAGACATTGTAAATCAGTGCAAGTTAATAAAAGCTATAAAGTGGATGTAGGCCCGATTCTTGGCCGAACCACTATAAATCTTGTGTTCTTTACTATTTCATAACGCCTGTTTCATTTCGATATGTAAATACTTTAAATGTATTGCTAAAATGTCGATTCAAAATTGCAGGACATTAAAACAAGGCTTGCTCGTCACAAAGCCAAGCGACCTCTATAAATCACCTATTAAGAAAATACCAAGCGACCAAAAATTCCAAATTCAAATCCTATACAAGAAGAACTTCACATAAAAAGTTGGCGACCCCACTGTGACAAGCCTTTGTTAACTGGTTGTGATTTTCGATATGAACAGACATCCAACTAGGTAACTCGCGTTTGTCCCATGAAGTTATTCAACAATGAAGTCCACTTCTTCGGATAAGGCAATTTACTTGCAAAAAAAAAAGATGCGCTTGGAAACGATAATAAAAGATCGCTAATGAGCAGATGATGAGAGAACATGGCCAAGCAAACACAGAAGTAGTCAAAAGGAGGTATGCCTCTCAATAAAAGGGCCGATAGAACCAACGAAGGGACACCTTCCAAAGCAGAAGGAACAGGGCCCTTGCTAACTGATCGTGATGCATCCGATCAGGCAGCTTGCGTCCGTCCCGTGAATCTACTCGCCCCTGAGACGCAACCTTCCTGGCACACCAACCAACCGATGCTCCTTCCCAAAGGTCAACAAAGCCCTCTAACGAGGCACGCTAAAAAAAATGAAAGTGCTTCTCTCAATCAAAAAAGATTGGTGGAACCACCGAATGGGCACCTTCCCAAGCTGAAGGAACATGGCCCTTGTTAATTGATTGCGATCGTTTGTGCAAACGAACATCTAATCAAACAACTTGCGCCTGCCCCGTGGATCCATCCAACCATGAGAAAGTAACTTCCAAGCAATCAAAATGCCCTCTTCGGAGGCACAAGCCCTCTTCGGAGGCACACGCCCTCTACGGAGGCGAAAGCCCTCTCCCAAGGCACCACAAGCCCTCTTCGGAGGCACATGCCCTCTTCGGAGGCAAAAGCCCTCTCCCGAGGCACCGCAAGCCCTCTTCGGAGGCACAAGCCCTCTTCGGAGGCACAAGCCCTCTTCGGAGGCACAACTCTTTAAGAGGAGCCCTCTCTGGAGGCATGTCCCAAAATAGAATACCCAAACAAAAAAGCCTTCTCCGGAAGCACATTTCAACTCTCAAAGGAAGGTTAACTTATTCATCTCAAAAAGTTCTTTCCAAAAAGTTGAAATGCTACAGAAAGACCTCTTCGGAGGCACACTTCACCGTGCTCGAAGTACCAAAAATAAGCCCTTTACTGGGGCACAAAGTCAAAACCTTCTTCAGAAGCTCATTTCACTGCGTAGGAAAATCCACTTTTTAACAGATAAAAGTGATCATCTCTGAAAGTTGAAGTGTTCTTCAAGGAAGAAAGAGAAAGTAAAAATTTCTCCAAAGACGAGATATGATCTATTAAAAGCAGAATGATCCTTCCCTTAAAAGTGGAATAGTTATTCTCTAAGATAAGAGTATCAGTCTTGTAAAAGCTAGAAATGTTGCAATGCACTTGTGGTATGGGGGCAACACTATACAATTCAGTAACATTAATAAAAGGAATATGCAAGCAACATACTTCATTGCAATATCATGAAAAGTAGATGTGGAATAAATGCATTCTCAAACAAAAAAAAAAAAAGTTTGTACAAGTAAAAAGAATCGTTTATTCTACACTAAAAATGAGAAACAGATGCATTCTCACATACACAAGAATTTGTACAAGTAAAATAGCTATTTTATTCAATACTATGAAAACTTTTTACATTGTGCAGATTACAAAAAGAAGAGGGGACCGGTACCCGACCAATCTCCGGTCGTTACATGCAAAAAGCAAAATAAGAAGTAGAAAATCCAGCTTGTCATTCCTTCTTCCCGTTACCTTTGGAGCCTTTGCCTGGCCTAATAGTTAATTTTGGAATCCGGTGTGGGCGGGATGGAGAAGGAGGAGTGATTGGGTCTTCTTCTATTTTGTCTTCCCCAGTTGAAGCACTTCTCTTCTTCTTCTTTAGTGTACGTTTTCCTTTCCTCTTTGAAGAAGATTCACTTCCCGGAGTCAGCAGCTTGGAAAGTTTTGTATTGTCATCAAATGACTGCTCCGAAGTCTTCTCACTGTCCTCCGTCCCTTCCGCTTTTTGTTCTTGAGAAGCGAGTGGATCCTCTAGGCCTTGGAGAGCTTCTATCTGTTCTTCCTGCGATGCTGGTTGAGAAGCAGGAGTGACTTGAAGAGATGGAGGAGGAATAGCTGGAAGAGGGGAAGAGTGCATAGTGCTCGGTACTTCCGCTACAAAAGAAAAGAAGTCAAAATTAATATTCTCCGAAAAAAGAGAAGATATCGGATCACCAGGACTTAAGTAATAAGCGAGAAATTCATTCAAGTCAATTGAATCAAATGAATAATCCACTTGAGCCAGATCTGAATCGAAGTTACCCGAAGAAGTCGGTTTTGACAAATCAATTTCAAATTTATCAGCCTCAGTGTCTTCTTGGCTCTTCTCTTCGATTTGGGTAAGGGGAGACTCGGTAGTAATGGGCTTACCCTCAACGCCTTTTGCAGGAAGTGGAGAGTGGGAGCTGGAACCAACGATATCAAAGTCAGTCGAAATCGAAGTATGAACGGGGGCAGTTAAAGGAGCTTCCTCCTTTGGATATTCTTCTCCCGCCGGTTCAGCTCGTGCTTTAGCAAGTTGTTCCTTCCCTTTAGCAAGAGCAGCACGAGTTTCGTCGTCAAGATAACGTGCCTCAAGCTCTGCCTCATCATAGCCGGCACCGCCTAACATATCAACTGCGGCTTCCCACACCTCAGCCAGAGTTATCTCGTATTCAGGACCCAGAAAGGATAGGCTCCCACGACCCAGAACGCTGTAAATAAAAGTCGAATAAGGTAGAGCTGACATTAGCTTTCGTTGCCTCATGCGATTGCTCAGCCAAATCTTTATCAACAACGGCTGCAACTCGACCAGCAACAGCCTCATCACGCTCTTTCTCAGCTTTATAAATTCGAGACTTTAGCAATTCGATCTCCACGTTCTGGGAGTTAACTGTTTCCCGCAACTGAGTGTTATTTTTGCGGTATTCTTCAACGACAAACTGCTCAGCCGCAAATTTCATCTCAGCATCCCTTTGAGCAGCGTGCGCATCCCGCACTTGTTTTTGAAACACTTCTTCTTTTTGAGATTGCGAAGCGGAAGAAGCGGCGAGATCTTCCTTGAGTTTTTTAACCTCGGACTCAAGTCTCGCATTATCATCAGCAATGCTCGTCATCTCGGCATTATGTTGTTTGCAAATTTTGTCCCATTCCGTCTTGTCGTTTTCCATGGTCAGCATGGCTTCAAGGTTCGCACGATTGACTCTTTGCAGCTCATCGACAAGCTTTTGCCATCCGGACACCCTTTCAATATTAAGTTTGACGGCATCAAGGCTACGCAGCATATTCGATTTATCGATCAGAACCAAATCAAGGTCAAAACGCACCCCTTTTAGGCACCAATTCAGAAATCGGCTTTGAAGAATAGGAGGGGCATCTTTGACCTGATACTGAGGTCTGCTGATGATCGCCTGGATGTCAGATTTCTTTAAAGCAGGAGAGCCGGATGGAATATTAGGAGAGATGGGAGCATCGGTCTTCTCAGAAATTACAGACGCGTCACTAGGCTTGGACCGCTTGCTTGATTCGTCAACAATATGAGTCTTCCCCTTGTCGTCATAAGACTTTCGCTTGTGAGAGTCGTCGCCTCTGTAAGAAGAATCGTACCGCTCATCCCTCCTCCCATGCTGACGTTCATAGTCCCGCCTCTCTCGAGCTTTCCTAATAGCTCTTTCTTCGTCCGTTTCCCTCGGGGCATCAAGGTATTGCCTAAAATCATAAGCTCCGCGGCCTCCATAGCGCTGAAATTTGTCGTAATATGAGCCAGTGCGCCCCATCGGAGAATCTGAAAATGGAAAAAGAAATGAAGTTTAGAAATTTCCAGGAAAAGAAGCAAAAGTGCGTATAAGTGCTAAGCATTCTAAATGTGTGTGATGTGCGAACTACGCGTGTCAAACTACAAACCACTCTTTGGTTGGGGAGTGATAACAGATTAAGAAGCGGGAGTTGACTTTTGAGCCGACGAAGTTTTCTGCAAAGTAGATGTTGCTTCAGTCATAGGAGATGTAGCTTTAGTTATATCATCTTTGAAAAGTTCCTGTGAAGTGATCATCAGATCACTCAACCCATCAAAGGTATCGTCACCATCGTGTTTTGTGGGGCTTTCTTTCTCGACTCCTTTATCATCAACTTTCTCGAAATGTTGAGAAGTTTCTTCTTCTTCAATAACGGGAGAAAGTGCTAATTTGTTGGATGACCCCACAATGTCGGTAGGAGTAGAACACTTTACCAATGAAGTCTCAATGGTAAGTCCTTTCGGTGAAAGTTCTTCAGCATGGACTGGGGCATCCGATGTTTTTACTGGAGAATTGGGAACTTCATAAGGCTGGGTAGATCGGGAAGAGTGTAAAAGTCCATACTGATGCAAAAATTCGTCCTTCAACAAAAATTTGGCGCTTCTTTCTTTCGCCGCCACAGCATTTAAGGTTTTAAGGATTGACTTGAGGCTGGGATTTCTGAGCGGAGGAGGAAGCGCTGGAAGAAGAAAAAGAATGAAGTTAAGCATTTGATAATTCGGGTTTCGAAAAACTCATGAGATGAACGGCAAAAGACAATCTTACTTCTGACTCTCCAGACAACGTAGAATCCTGGAGGACATCGGACAAAGAATAATTGACTCAGAAATCCGTGAGCACTTTCGGGCAAATCCAAAATCAATTTTCGGTTTCTGGCACCTCTTACGAGCACGATTGAAGGATGGTCTTTGTTCTTTGAAAAAGTGCATAAGTAGCAAATTTCGTCAAAACTCGGGAGACGGTCAAGCGTCCTCCTAAACAGAGCACATAACCCCATCAGAACGGCGTAACCATTGGGGTGTAGCTGGAAGGGCGAGATAGCTAATCGAAGAAAGAGTTCATGAAGAAATTCGTTGAAAGGCGGAATAGCTCCGCTTAAACACATCTGGCGGTTCACTACGACAAAACCGAGGGGTGGCCTGTCAGCTGTGTCGCTTGCTCTAGGGAATATAGCATCTGATTCGGCAATACCGAATTGGATACATAGTTGTCTAAAAACTTTGTGGCTCAGAGTAGTTGGAGTTCTCTCCGGAGGATCGATCAGTGGGTTGGCTATCGGGAAAGCTTCTCTGACTGGTCCTGAATCTTCTTGTTGAGATGTCATTCTACACAATCAGCTGGATATTTAAATATGAAGGTGCACGTTTCCTAAAAAAGTGTGAAGTGTTGTGCAGAACTACAATGATAACAAGCAAGCATAATTTAAATTGAGATAGTTGACATTTGTCGATTATAAAATTTCGAGGGTTGTTATTTCAAGTTCAAATACAATGTTGTGTTGACGCAAACAAGTCAACTTAGGTTGATTATTTCAGCTTTGTTTCAATACAATAAGTCATTTCACAGCATTTTATCCGCATAATTCATTTAAGTTAATTATTTACTATCAACTAATCTGTCACGCGATGTGGGCAGTCAATGGCAGTATATTTGTCCCGTTTTTCTGCAAATGTTGTTTTTAAACAGGTTATTAGCATTAAAGTCAAGAAAATTTGAAAAGAAATACAACACAGTTCACATTTGAAAGCTCAGTCAACTTCTGGTCAAATTTCTCTAAGTCCTAAGTCGTTCAGCGACCTATCATAGGTCGAAGCCTTTTTAGGTCGTACTGTGCGAATCAAGACGTTCAAGGCAGTGCAGGTTTGGTTCAAGTCCTAGGTCGTTCAGTGACCTATCATAGGTAGAAGCATCTTCAAGGCAGTACAGGTTTGGTTCAAGTCCTAGGTCGCATACGACTTATCATAGGTCGGAAACTCTTTAGGTCGCAAAAAAAGGGTTGTTCAGTTTCGTTTAAGTCGCAGATGTTCTTAGACCGCAAGGCTTAGGTCGCCAAGAATCCCAGCGCGACCTAACTTTCAGGTCGCCCATATCCAGTAGGTCGCTGACTTCCTCTCCACGCAACACCTTACTGGATCCGATAACCCAATATCGCCATTATAAAAGAATTCGTCATCCTCTTCGTTCCATCTCCACATGCCACCAAATCGACCAGCAAATCGATTGCGAATCCCACCGATCCATTGTGAAAATTTCCATGCGATCATGAATCACCACAACATATCAAACAACAATCAAAAATCGATCGAAACCACCATTCAAAAAATGAAGCATGGCGCATGAAATTAAACTTAGGTCGGAAAATGAGGATTCACGATCAAGCAGCGATTATGGAGGAGTAGAGATTGATCCACTTACGTAATATGCTGATGGGAATGAATCGATGATTGGCTGGATTGAATTCGCCTTCGGAAAATTGAAAATTTTGTCAAGGGCAATGGAATTTCAGAGCAGTAAGATGGGGAGGAAGGAGCGACCTAACTTATTTATATGAGACTAATGGAGGAAGGCGAGCAGGCATACGATTTATCACGAGTTTTAGGTCGTTCACGACCTAAGAAGGTTAAGTCAAAGCACACGACCTATGGCATATGCCTGCACTTCGAGGGGCAAATGTTAACTCATATTTTAGTACCGACCTAAAACTCTGCGACCTAAGAAACCTCACGACCTAAAGAATGTCGTGACCTAAGAAACCTCACGACCTAAAGAATGTCGCGACCTAAGAACTTCGCGACCTAACTGATGAAAGGACTTCGCGACCTAACTGCTGAAAGGACTTCGCGACCTAACTGATGAAAGGACTTCGCGACCTAACTGCTGAAGGGACTTCGCGACCTAACTGTTGAAGGGACTTCGTGACCTAACGTATTCAACGACCTAAAGGAAGCTGCGACCTAAGGGAAGCTGCGACCTAAGGGAAGGTGCGACCTAAGGGAAGCTGCGACCTAAGGGAAGCTGCGACCTAAGGGAAGCTGCGACCTAAGGAAAGCTGCGACCTAAGGGAAGCTGGGACCTAAGGGAAGCCGCGACCTAAAGGAATTCACGATCTAAAGATATCTACGACTTAACTTCTCTATGAACTAAGAGAGTCAGCGACCTAGTGGCTCCAGACTTCACGACCTAACTACTAAAGGTTTCTGCGACTTATGAAAAGCTGCGACCTAGCGACCTAACATCTCAGCAATTGTTCCTTATGTCGCTCACGACCTACGACCTACCCTAAGTCGCACACGACCTACTACTTGCCACCTTATCTAGAGAAGACCGAGAATAACTACATTCAGGCTAACTTCCTAAGTCGCTCGCGACCTACGACCTATCTTAGGTCGTACGCGACCTAAGATTTGGGGTTAAGTTTCGCACTGAATCATTCCTATAAGTCGCCAACGACCTAGTACCCTCCTTAACTCGCCTGTGACTTACCACTCCAGATGAATCCAAGTGCAAATTCATTAGCCTGCTTCTTAAGTCGTTAGTGGACTGCAACTTAGCTTAGGTTGTTCGCGACCTACGACCTAACATAGGTCGTACGCGACCTAAGACTTGGGAAAACTTCTGTCCAGAATTCAATTCCTATAAATACCCCCCAAACTCCAACAAGCAGGGGACTTTTGGCCGATCATTTCTCAAAGCATCGTTACTCTACCGAACTCATAACTCATTCGACAATTGAAGATCTTCAAACATTCGAGACACTACAACAAGCTTCGGAAGGAATTTCCTACATCCAACAAGGATTCATCGAGTTTCACCATCAAAGTTTGAGCTAGTAGTCGAGATTGTCTTTGTGATCAAATTGTATTGTTTTGATAAGTGTATTGTATCGTCTTGTAACCGGATTCAGTAATAAAGGGATTCAAAGTGGACGTAGGCTCGATCTCAAGCCATACCACTATAAACTGCTGTCTTTTACCACTTTTTCGCTATTTTACTGCTTACTTCTTGTTCCCGTCACACGGGTGGTGCTTTCACAATTCAACTATACACACCGGGTGTTAGCGTTCACTTTTTAGCGTTAACACCAATCAAAAATCCATATCTAGGTTCGCCGTCGAAAATCGAGCGAAAAATCCCAACTCGGATCGATAATACTATCTCGAAATCCTGTGCTCGAATCTGGATCAAATCACTATGCGAATAGAATAATATATGTACATCCTACGTCTTATCTTCATTGATTATCAGTTAAATCAATTTCCTTGCTATTCATCCTCACTTTGACCTTATTCACTTATCCACAATTACCTTAATCCCCATTTGGATTATCACTACAATCTTATCTCAGTCAATAGCAGTTTGAACTCAAATCAGTTTAAATTTAGAAAACAGCTGAAAATTTTAAAAATAGATAAGTAGTTGAAAAATAATTATTAGTTTGTAAAATAGCTTTAAACAGTTAAGTAATTGTAAGATAGTTGAAAAAATAGTAATTATTAATAAAATAGTTGAAAAACAGTAATCTGTTTATAAATCAGTTGTAGAATTGTTAAATAGTTTCAAAAGTAGTTGATAAATAAATATAAGATAGTCTTGGAATTTAAAAAGAAAAGTTGCATAGTAAATAGTTAGGAAAATAGATTTAAAATAGGGTATATCAAAATAATTTATTTAAAATAGTCCAGAGCCAAACTGTTCAACTTCCCAATCTCCATTTCTAATCAATTGCCAATTTACAATTAACTTTCTATTTCATTTCACTTTAAACCATCTCGAATTATACCGATTCGAGTTATTATTTCAAATATTGATTTAATCCCATAAATCAAATTAACCTTTACTTTTAATTTAACAGCCTAACCATTTAATTTTGAGTTCAAATTTCAAGATTCCATTTTAATTTATCTTTACTTCTACATAAACTTATTTCTAGGTTCAAATAAGAGTTCAAAACAATTTTATCTTAAAAATTCAATTTATTACCCAATTTTATTTCCCAGTTTAAAACCAGTTTTTAAACAAATTTTAATTTACAAATTCAATTATTCAAATTTTCAGTTCAAAGTAGTTCCATATCCTTAATTTCAAATTAAAATTTGATTTCTTTTTTTTCAATAATGGATATCTCACCACAATCCATTTCTTCATTCATTTAAATAAATCCAATTCACAATGTAAGGATTATTAATAACCATAGGATGACATCATCCAACTTATTCCAAAACATCCATCCATTTCCAATTTCCAGACCTCAAACCCATTTTGAGATCACACAAACTCCCAATTCAAATTAACCATTTAACTTCCCAAGTTAAATCTAAATTTCATCTTGAAATTTCCAATTCAGGTTGCTTGTTCCAAACTTATTTAACTTCCTTTAAGTTAAATTCAATTTAATCTCGTCAAACTTACTCAAATTTGAATTCCCACTTCAAATTTTAAACTTCACATTAATAATCTTATAAGTTCAAAAACTTATCACCTTGGATATCACATCACATTTCCCAAATTTAAAACTCAACATTTAAAGTTTGTTTCAAACTATTTTTGATATTATGTATATTCCCCATATATACATATTATTTCTTTTACACACTAAGTTATCCTTAAAATTTAAACCACCTTGGGTTTTTAATTCAAACAAATTCCTTTAAATTTTCAAACAACTCCTGTTTGAATCAAGCCCTTTCATTCATATAATATTATTTATTATTTATTTATCACTTTGAAACAATTTTCAAATTCTAGCTCAGATTTAAAACTTCACAATTTATATCATCATCAGTTCCAATTTATAAGTCATACTTGCCTAAATGTTTTACTTTCCTAAAACATTTCATTTTGCCTATTCATTAACAACATTTCATTATTAAACACAACAACCATTTATGATAATAACCAAGATTATCATATTTGGAAACCAATTTATTATTATCTTTATTCTGAAAACATTTCTATAAATTCAGGATTTTAATTTCAGTTTGGATCCATTTCAAATTTATCTTCATTCAATTTCAATTTGATTGTATTACTATTAACACTTAATTCTCATTATTTTATTTAATTCCAATAATTTTTTTTACAACCAATTACTTTAACATTTATTAGTAAGAAATATTGTTTTATATATATCAAAATATATTCTTACATAAAATCATTTAAAATCTTTATATATGAAAATAACAAGTACGCTCTCATATATATATAAACACTCAACTCATTCTAGGGTAGTATTGACCCTATCCTTATGAGTATACCCACCAAAGCCAAGGTTCTCGCTTAACCTTCCGCTCTGATACCAACTGTAACTACCCGGAATTTTCGATCCCGAAAATTCCAGATAGTTATGAAAAGAAGAAAATAGGTAGAAGAAGAAAACAGAAAACAAGACATAGAATCTCACATTCGCAGCAGATCAAAATATAATATCAAATAATAACAATTATACAAATGAAATCTGTACTTGTCAAATTACACTTTAATACATCAGAGTTACAACATATACACAAACACTGGACAGATACAATCAACATGTCCCAGACAAACTACAATATATCACAGCAGAATACACTCCATACGTTCCTGCCATCCAGCTCGTCTCCTGAGCTCCAGAACGTCCTTACCTAAAATTCTGTAATACTCGGTTTGACCCGAGCATTACATCAAAGTAACACCCGGGTCAGGCTGGAAACCAGCGTGAGTAAACCCATCTAGCATGGAATACAACAACATAAAACTTGCATAAAACCCGGGGTAACTCGTGTTGATTTACAAATTCATAATTTGCCAAAGACATCATTGATTTCACACATCAATAACTATGTACCTCTACATAGTTAAAGTAGTCCAATTACTTAAATCATTCCATTCCAGCCTATTTATTTCACATATCAACTCTATAATGAATTTTATAAAAGATTTACACATCGAAGTGGTTTTGGGTATTTACTGATACCCGACCCCGGTCTCTTCGAATCAAATGTCATCTCTAATTCCAGTTTAAGTAGATACAAATCAACTATAATACAAGGTATTATAGTCACACAGCAAATTTATTATCAATTGATATTCCACATTATTCTGTTCAATCCATCATATCATATTACCGTACATCACAACTCAATATTTGAGATATTCCCTATCCAAGTCATCCAATAACCTTAAATCATCCATAAGCAAGATTCACTATATAATTCCTAATTAATTTAATTAATTTCCAATTAAATTAATCATCAACCTTAATCACTTAGATTACCTTTAAATCCTATTTAATTCACATTTATTTATTTACAAATAAATAAATTAATCATCCATTAACCATTCATCTTAATCAATCATCCTTTAATTATCTATCTAAATTAATTATCCATAATTAATTTCATTAAGTAATTACCCCATTGGTTAATTATTCTCCATTAATTAACCTTGATAAATTAACCTTAATAATTTCAATTGATTAATTAATCCTCAATTAATTAATTAATCACACTAGTTAATTATAAATTAATTGACCTTTAATAATTAATTAATTACAACAATCAACCCTTAATTACTCTTATTAAATAATCTTTAATTGTCAACAATTAATTACTCTTTAATTACTTTTATTAATTAATTACTCTTAATCACCCAAAAATTAATCAGTTAAAAGATAAGTCATTTATCTCAATTAAAATCTTATTAATTAAGTAAACTTTAAGAATTAACTTACTAAGTTAAATGATTAATTCAACTTAATTAATCAACCACTTAAATAAATACTTCATTTATCAAAGAATGATTAAGGGTATTATAAAAGCTTAATTATGTTTTAACTATAAAACATTATGTTACAATTTATCCTTACCTGAGACAAAACCCTAGATTTCTCAAACCAAACCCGAGTTTCCTTCCCTATTTTTCCGAGCTTCAGTTTAAAAAAAAAACTTGTTAAGATTTAAACTGTTAAAATACTCCCTCAAAACACACTCGAGACAACCCGAGCCATCCTTCAATATTTCCCAGGTCGATCCCAAGGCAAAATCCATCGTTCCCAAAATGAATACTGGTGCACAGATTGACTTGTGCACATGCACCGTCCATCGACGATGCTCCGGCCTTTCCGACCACCATCAACAAGTCATTGACCATCTCCACCCTCGATCTCAACCACCCAAAACCCAAAGCAAGCTCGAAATCGAAATCGAGTCAGTCAAACACCATCAGGCATTAAACCATGACAATCAACCTCGCCTCGCACCACCTATTCCAACCACCAGCGACTTCGTATTCATGTCTGGAACCTCACCGCACCTCCACTTCCTCAATCCCTCTGCACCGGTCACACTCGATGCTACATCGCCACAGCAAATGCCACGAAAACATTGACCAACCCATCAGAACAGTAAACCCTACAACGCCCCTGTACCGCCGCCCCGATGAACGATGAACCTTCCAACCATTTTTCCCGTGACCTCCTCCCTTCCAGCCACCTCCAGGCACGATCTCGAACACCCCAGGTTCACCCCTTGCCAGAAATCGATGATAACTCAATTCCCGTTCAACCCCAAATTACTCAATCAAAACATGTTTAAAAATCTTGATTTTACTTCTAAAAATCATCATTTCCAAAATCGATTCAGATCATATAAGTTAAACTTGAGATTTATCTACTTTGATTTTTAAATTAAATCGATTTACCACTGTAAATTTAATTTTATCATAATGGCTTCAGGTGTATACTTGAAACTTATTTTTAAAAATCAAATTTGACAATTACTAACAAATTTCTTTTAAAGATCATAACATAAAAGTATTTATATAAGGAGGCATTGATTTCTTGATTTAGTTTTTGTCTATAACTAAGAACAGAGGTAATAACTATATACAGAGACATGCAGATCCATATTCACATTCATATATACAATCATTTCTAAATAAACATGCAAAACATGCTACTTATCATAATTTCCAGGATTATCTTATGCAATCATATATATATTGACAGATTAAGCTTTAAGATGCAAGTTTACTCACCTGTTCAACTTAAAAACAGAGAACAGTAATTTCCTGGAACTTAGTTTTCTTTGATTTGCATTCCTCTTGAATCTTTTTGCTATGATCAGGTTGAAATCTTGAAACTGCGGATTTGCTTACTACCAGGTTTGAAAGTTTTGAACTTGAATCAGTTTTTGAGATAATCTGATCTTGCCTTGATCTGATATTGATTTGTTGTTTGTTTTATATTTTCTGGTTTTGCTTTTGATTCTTGAGTTTGATTTTCTTTTCTTTCCTGGTTTACTATGTTTTGAACGAACTAGAACAAGGGGTATGCATATATAGAAAACAGGTTTTACAGGGGTAGGCTTTTGCTGTGCAAAATTTTGGTTTTCTTGAGTCAGAGATATTTTCTTTCTTAAAACTGAAATGATTTACAAAGGCTACGAAATGACTTTGTTCTTGTACTGGAAATGAAAGTTTTTAATGCATGTCTCCTTACAAGTTAACATACTTATCCTATTTCCTTTGTATGTACATAGATTTTTGTATTTTCCTTTCATATCTATTGTCACAGCAAACATACATTCCTTTGCCTAATTTTACTTATACCCTTGCGCTTAATTTAAAATTGTTATAGTTATTTGTATATGTTTATCTTATGTTGCATACACACAAAACCCACTTATATACTTATTTTTAACATAAATCTTTATTTTTGTTTCCATTTTAAGCTTAAACTACCAAATACTTAATTTATATTCATATATTTTTATTTTTATTTTAAGCTTAAGTATCATCACTTAAATTATTTTCTTATATATATATACACTTATATTTAGTGTTTAAAAGGTAGAGTTTTATTTCTAATTTTCTTTGAAATATTTATTATGAATTTCCAAACCATAGTTTTTAAGCCAATTTACATATATATCCAGATATTTTAAATATTAGAATTTTATTTGTTCGACTTATAAAATCAGTATTTTCAATGATTTAATTCAGTTAGCTACCAATTAACACACGTTAAAAATTCGGGTCGTCACACTACTATAAGTATATCTAAGTATTTTTTATGTTTCTAAAAGGGTTTAGTATTTGCTTAATGGCCAAATGGGCAACTGTTTAATTACTTATTGGAAAAGTAATTAACTACGCTTAACACTAATAAATGTACGAACTAAGCTTATCTACTTATGACATTTAAGATTGATGCCGAGTAGGGATGGAGCAATAGAGCTCTAACCTATCTAGATTCTCTCTTAACTGAGTAATAAGTTAGTGAAAAATCTCGAAAACGTGTTAATCGTGTTAATTCTTATTGTTTATGGAAATATTTAATATTATACTTAACACTAAATGCCGACTTGGTAGACTTATCTATTTGTGAGGTTCACGAATGAATTTTCTAGGAAAGGCTTGGAGCAACCAATGCCCAAACTTACCTGGCATCTCTCTCGGATGAGCAATATTTAAGTTGGAATGTCGGAAACAAGTTAAGTGTATGAATCGTGGTTTGTACAAGCAATTGTTTTGAATAGATAAATGATTAGTCGATTATCGAACATAATCTAATATTGACTTAGAATGTAATTGAAATGCTTTGCAATTTAATAACAATAAGAACCCCCGGGGAGGGGTATTCGTACGAAATACCTCTAGCTTTCGCTTACTTCTAAAAGCACCAAAATTGAGTTTATTTAAAATTCATCTATTGGCTTTGAAGAGTCCGAGATTGGTAAGTGTTCTACTTACCAAACAACACTTTAAAACTAGTATACAGATTCTATTATTTAGAAGCGATTGAAGAAAGGAATCTATATGGAGATTCGAGATCTGTTTAAGATGCTCGAACACATGTAAATGTTCGTAATCTATTCAGGAAGTGGGAATCCATGTGTGATTCCGTGATTTGTTGAGATATGGGAATCCACATGTTGTTTCGACATCTATTCGAGATGGGAGGATCCAGTCTGGGATTCGTGTTCAGTTTGAGTGAAGAAGACTAGTGTGAAAGATGCTGAACGTGATCTCGACATCGAAAATGGATAAAAACATAGTAGGATGCATAGCCTGGGGTTTGCAACCCATGTCAGGGTGTTATCAACTCCATATCTAGAGATACTTATTGATTGTTGGCCAGATGGAGTTAATGATATTTGGTTCACGTTGTTCATGTTTATGTTCAGACGCTAGGCCTCTTGTGTTTATCTTATGGTATATTTTATCCAGAAATATACGATGCTCTAAAGGTAGTTTTTAATCCTTGTGCACGGAGATTTGATTCGACTCCCCCAATGTGATCTTCACGGAAAATCCATTATGCGAACGTGCCTTGGCGGTTTTATATGTAACATTTTAAATGTAATATAATACGTTGTGGTGTGACCACTATAAGGACCACAACTATTTGATATTATTATATGCTATACCCTAGACATTATCTATAATATCACTATATTATACTTAATAAATGGTTGGTTTATTTTAATGGGAAAACTGTCATGGGAATTTGTACCATTACATATATTCATGTATCTTGAGTTTCATCATACCAGACTTATATCTGACACTTGGTCTTTGTTTTCTCTAAAATCCTCGCATACTCTTTCGAGTAGGCTGAGTATCAGTTTTTACCTTGGATGCTTCAGAGTTCAGAAGTTGAGCTGAAGGCTTCCTTTATCTACCCATTTCTATTTCTATTGTTCTGTATTAGCTATGTACATATATCAACATTGTGAGGAAAGGTAGTTATAATTGTCCAGGCTAATGGTAGTACGTAGGTTTTTTAACTCTGAAAACCCTGTATTCGGAGTAACCCTTTGTACTATCCTTCTGATATTATAAATTATCGTTCCACTATGAGATTCTGATGTTATTAAACACCCCACACCCCTTAGTATACCCAAAAAGGGCACACTAAAAGGTATGGTGCATTGTAGGTATAACTAAAGCATCTTAGAGATTAAGATTCACAAGAAAATAAATAATAATAGTGGAAACATTTAAAATTAAACTTCATTACATCATAAAATAAGTCATTAAAACAGAATATGTCTTGAAAACCAAATACGCATATCTCGTGAAAAACACCATCTCCGTCACATCATCTGAGTACATAAACAATAAAAATCATCCCTCTCATAAAGTACCAATACATCCAAAGTCAAATGAAAAGAAAACTGAAAGAAGAAGAATACATGAAGAATGAGAAAGCTCTGCAAATGGGTCTCCAAGAAATCTGAACCTACTGTCCTTGCCCCTGTTGGCCTATGGAGGAAAAGGGGAAATAGAGGAGTGGGTCAGATTATAAGTCTGGTGAGTGAAAGTATCTACTAGTACTTTTAAGCAAGATAAAGATAATAGACTTAACAACAGTTCTAGTATAAAAGAAAACAAAGGAAAGATAAAAATGGGATAAAATACTATTTAACAGTTTGCTCTTATTGTTTCAATTGTTTGCACTTGTCATAGATTGCTAGGATTAGGCTGAAACCCAAACCCTAATCATATTTTAATTAGGCTGAAATCCTAATTCTACTCGTTGATCGGCCTTCTATCTCTATTGTGCCACTGTGAGCTAGTCACATCCTGTGGGTCCCATTGCAAAAGACACTTGTTTAGCGCTTGGAATGCAGTAGCGACATATCTACCATAATCAATATTGCATGCTCGGTCATCGCCGGTACTAACTAACTGTCGCCCCTTTCTTGTGACCTCTTATTCACCATAATCAACATAAGCGTGTCGAGCCTCACTTAATCTATTGTGAGACCATCAGTCTTATTATGAAAGGGTCCTGCCCAGCCTCACCTAAGTGTTTTGTGAGACCATCTGTCCTAGTCTAAAAAGGGAATGCTGGCGGTACTAGTCCAAACTAACAAAATCTAGTTGCGCCCCTTGCCTAAATACCCCGATTTGGGCTTCTATCTATTAGCCCCTTATTTACCCTAGTTTGCATAAGCGTGTCCCAGCCTCACCTAGCTATTGTGAGACCATCAGTCCTAGTCTGAAAGGTTCCTGCCCAGCTTCACCAAATCTGTTGTGAGACCATCAGTCCTAGTCTGAAAGGTAATGCTGTTGGTACGGGCCCTATTTCTATTCTTTCTTATTAACTTAGTGTAAGTTCTTAAAATAAGCCTCTTTTTTTATTTCTGTTCTATTAACTTATTAACTTAATCTAAGTGTTTAAAATAAGCCTTTTCTGTTATCTCTGCTATATTTGCTTATTAACTTAATTATGTGTCTTTAAAATAAGCCTTTTTCTGTTCTTTCTGTTTAATTATAACCTATGTTATAATTGCTCTTCTATTCTGTCTTTTTAGTTATAACTACTAGTTATAAACTTGCTTGCGAATGTCTCAAATTTGCCTATTTCAGTCAGTCTTCTTTTTATTACATTTCTTCTTATTTTACATCTAATTTCTGTAAATTTAATGTTTTCCATTTTAATCCATATTTTTGAATTATTCTCATTTTAATGTTCTATTGGCTTAAGATGGAATAAAAAGAAATTAACATTAACAAGCTAAATTCTAATTTAAAACAGATGCAAATAAAATAAAAATAAATGTAAATAACAGAATAAAATAGCTAAATAACAATAACGAAATAAAATAGAGTGAAAAGAACTTTAAAAACTAGCTATAAATAACTTACATAAAAACTGTCTCAAATTGCAGAAAAACTACAACTATTGAGAATCCTATTATTTTAAATTACTTAAAAATCTAAAATAATTACTAAACACTCACCTGTGGTCCTCAGCTCCATTCCTTGGTCTTCCTTCATACACTTCTAGAGTGTAGAATATTTTTATCAGAAAGATCTTCTCCTTAGAAAAATATTCTATTTAGGGTCCAACATTAGGCAATGAACTCAAATAGGAGAAAATCTGAATGAGAAAAATACTAGGCCTAGGATCTTATTTATAGTGTAGTTTAGGGATCTCAGACCATTGGATTTGATGATTAAATCTAGTGCAACTACGTCATAGGCTCGCTGGGAACCTCTCACATGGAAGTAGGAACGCACATGATTCAGAGAAAATTGGAAAACACGTCATCGTTCCAAGCTGGACGTTTTCACGCCCATATACATAGGCAGGTCGACCTGCATGTTGACCTACAGGTCGACCTATGGCCTTCGGGGTCAACCCTAGGGTCGACATGGCCTTGGTCTAGGTCGACCAGACCCTTGTATATATATATATATTTTCTTTAATTCTTGATTCTTGTTTAATTCGTATCTTCTTCGTTTTAGCTCGGATTCTGAAAAACTACATATGGAAATTGATCAAAAAATCGCCACGGACACAATGGTGCAACTCCCATAGCTCGATTCTGATAATTTCACAAACTTATTTTATTATTTAATTAATTCATTAATTAAATATTATAGCTTAAATTTTGGGTTGTAACATTCTCCCCTCCTTAAGGGATTTTGTCACTAAAATCTCTAAGGATAGAAGAATGAACTAAATGTTTTCATCCAAATTCTACAACCATATACTCAACCACCATCCATTACATCCATTGTCCTTAAGTTTTCTAATGCAATTTATGATATATATATATATATATATATGCAAATAGTGTAGTGTCAATGTCCCTAACTAATGTAAAAGATTAGGCGGTCTACTGATTCTGTCGACCTCCTTTTATGCAATATTGTACGTGCCATGTATCCAAATGAATGCAAATTCTTAATGAAAACCGATAGTTCTCTATGTGTGCTACAACCATCATCCAAATGCAACAATCATATGCTAATCATCCATTTATAGCAACCAATGAAATAAAATAAAAATGCAAATGCACACACATTCATATGCATATGCTTTAGTGACCTAGTTAGGCCGATCCTTAAGAGATAATAATGCCTAGTGTATATATATATATATACGTCCATTAGCATCCACTAGCAAACACTTACAACCACTAGCATCCATCATACATAACATGTTCTAGTAACATGTTTACATTCAGTCCCACTATCCATAGGTTAAATCCTAAAATCTACCCTCCCAAAGGATACTAAAGGAAAGAACCTATTCAAAACTAAAGAAGGAAATAGGAAATTCAAAACGTACTATCGAAAAGATATGGATAAGAGATTCATTCATATCTTCTCTTCAGCCTCCCACGTAGCTTTTTCAATACTATCTCCCCACTGCACCTTAACCAAAGGGACTTCCTTATTTCTAAGCTTCTTGATATCATGCCCAACGATCTAGGTAGGAATGCAACGAACCGCCGCTTCTCTGTCCACTTCAACTTCCTCAAGTTGGCTAGGTTCCACTACCTCTGTTGAATCATGTAAGCACTTTCTCAAGTGCAAAACATGAAAAACATCATGAAATCCCTCGAGCCTCTCCGCTAGCTTTATCCGATATGCCATTTTCCCTACTCTTTCCACAATGGGGAACAATCCTACAAATCTGGGAGCAAGTTTCCCACTTGTTCCAAATCTCGCTACCATTCCTAGCAGAGAAACCTTAATGAAAACCAAGTCTCCTACTTCGAACTCAATATCCCTTCTCCGCTTATCTGCACAAGATTTCTGCCTATCTTGGGCCCTCTTCATTCTCCTCCTAATCCATTCAATCTTTTCTGAAGTCTCTCTAACCATGTCGGGACCAAGTAGCAATCTCTCTGTAGATTCCAACCAACACGAAGACGACTTGCAAGGTCTTCCAAAAAGAGCTTCAAAAGGTGTCATCCCAATGATAGCTTGAAAAATATTATTATAAGTAAATTCCACTAAAGGAAGATGCTCCTCCCAAGTTCCTCCAAAATCAAGAATGCACATCCTCAACAAATCCTCAAGAACTCTATTAACTCTCTCCGTTTGGCCGTCCATCTAGGGTGATAGGCCGTAATCAATCTAAGCTGCATCCCTAAATCCTCTTGCAATCTCCTCCAAAACTTGCTAGTAAATATAGGGTCTCTATCACTCACTATGCTAGAGGGAACTCCATGAAGTCGGACTATCTCACGAACATATAAGGGTGCCAAATAAGGTGTCGTCCTCTTGCTCTTAACCGGTATGAAGTGGGCGCTGTTAGTCAAACGATCTACAATCACCCAAATATTGGTATTCCCCTTCCTAGATCGGGGTTAACTAACTATGAAGTCCATCGAAACACTATCCCACTTCCATTCAGGTACATCCAATGGTTGAAACAATCCACCGGGCTTCTACTGCTCTGCCTTAACGCTTTGGCATACAAGACACTTAGCTACAAACTTTGCTACGTCCTTCTTTATGCCACTCCAATAAAACACTCTCTTCATGTCACTATACATCTTATCTCCACCCGGATGAATAGTCATTTGGGAATGGTGTGCTTCTTCTAGAACGGCTCTCATCAAATCACTTGTGTGGGGGACACAAAGTCTTCCATCTCTCCTTAGCCACCCTTTACTATCAATGGAATATCGTTGGAGATGTCTAGAGACCTCTCCTTTACTAATCCTATACAAAATATCCATAAGCTCTGAATCCTCTTGCTACCTTGAGCCAATCTGATCTATAAGGGTAGACTTAACCTCAAGTGATGCCAATAATCTAGGGGTAATGTCTGTGGAGGGCTTAAAATCAAAGGTGGAAATAAACTCTAGGCTTTTCCACTCCACGAACATCAGACTAAGGGTTGCTCTCTTCCTACTTAACGCATATGCAACCACGTTTTTTTACCAGGGGTATAAGCTATCTCAAAGTCATACAATGCCAAAAAATCCATCCAACGTTGCTGCCTCAAGTTTAAATCCTTTTATGAGAATAGTACTTCAATGACTTATGGTCAGTGAAAAGCTCGAACCTCTCTCCTAACAGGTAATGTCTCCAAGACTTGAGCACGAAAACAGTAGCAGCTAACTCCAAATTATGGGTAGAGTAGTTCTTCTCATGAGTCCTCAACTTTCTACTTCCATAGAATACTACCCTTCCTTCTTGCATCAATACTTCCCTAAGACCCGTCCCACATGCATCAGCATATACTGTAAAAGGCTTAGCTCCATCGGGTAATACTAACACTGGTACACTAGTAAGGGCCCTCTTTAGCATCGTGAAGGAATCCTCACAATCTATGTCGCACACGAATGTGGTATTCTTCTTAGTGAGGCGAGTAAGCGGTGCTGAAATCTTAACAAAATCTTTGATAAACTTCCTAATAGCTAGCCAAACCTAGAAAGCTTCTAACTTCGGTAACATTCTTGGGGGCCTTCCAATCTTGCACTGCTACTACCTTAGCGGGATCAACAGCTAAACCCTCTCTTGAGACTACATGCCCCAAGAAATGCACCTCCTCAAACCAAAAGCGACACTTCGAGAATTTTGCCTTCAACTGATGAAACGAAGTGTGCGAAGAACCTCCTCTAGATGAATAGCATGCTCTTCCATACTCTTGGAAACACCAAAATGTCATCCACGAATACTACAGCAAACTTATTTAGGACATCTCGAAAAACAAGGCTCATCAAATGACGCAGCGGATTAATCAAAACAATGTAGATCGATGAATATAGTAATCGATGGATTGGAAGATACTGAAATGCCCAAATTCGTTGATCCGAAGATACCGAATTCTAGCTATCCCGAACTCGTTGATCGCGCACGATACCGGGTTCAAAGATCTACGATTCTTCACACGTTGATCTAGCACACTAGATTCCGTGAATCGACTTCTACAGTCGTTGAATCGAGCGCACTCGATTAACCGAAAGAGGAGATAGGAGATTACACTCAACTACCAATTTGGTGAAAGCACAAAGCTAACAAAACAAGAGTTTTATTTCAAATCAACTAAACTATTACAAATGACTCACACGGCCTATTTATAGGCGTACATTTCAACATTACAATTCTGTGCAACTCTTAAGTCGGCCACGACTTACGACTCACGGCATACCACAGGTCGGCAGCGACTCAACACTCACAACTCAGCGACTCACGAGTTACAACACAAATATTTACAACACTTAGGTCGTATATGACCCAACAACTCATGACATAAGAAACAAATGACATAAGGGAATACCACTCAACGCCTTACAACACAAAGGTCGGAAATGACCTAAAACATGTAGCGACTTATAATACAGACGACTTAAAGATAACCGGCTTCATGCGACTTAAAGAATCAACGTCAAAGATTAAGGCGGCACAAGAGATCTATGGCCTCAAGCTTTTGCGCGACTTATCTTCTTCTGCGACCTATCTTAAGTCGTAACTCGGTAGCGACTTACAAACAGCCTGTGTTGGCGATCTGAGGGAATATCTGAGTTAAGTCGTGGACGACTTATGCTTCCAACTTCGTTAAGTCGTGAACTTTCACTAGGTCGTTGGTGTGACTTGAAGGACCCGTTAGGTCGTGTACGACCTAACTCTTTACTAGATGGGACGACATTATCGTTGCATAACTCGGTAGGCTTTAGCTTGTTAATTCGCAGGTCTTCATTAAGTCGTTGGGGTGACTTAAAAGCTTCGTTAGGTCGGTCCCGAGTTACTAACTCGTTAAGTCGGTCACGACTTAGTATTTCAACCCTGTTAAGTCGGTCACGATTTAGGTCCTCAACTCTGTTAAGTCGGTCACGACTTAAGCCTTTAACTTTGTTAAGTCGGTCACGATTTAGGTCCTCAACTCTGTTAAGTCGGTCACGACTTAAGCCTTTAACTTTGTTAAGTCGGTCACGACTTAAGCCTTGGAAAATTATAGCTTGGCCTGCATCATCCTCCCCTGGTTGAAAGAAATTCGACCTCGAATTGGCACTTTCCTCCCCCACAATACGCTCATTCCCATGATAAGTTACGAGATGCTTAACATTGAATACGTCTGACGTGTACACTCCCTCCGGCAGCTTCAATTTATAAGCATTTTCATTAATCCGTTTGACGATTTCTACAGGACCAATTTTCCTAGCTTTTAATTTGTTATAAGCGCCTATTGGAAAACGATCCTTCGTTAACACAGCATATACCATATCTCCTTCATTAAACTCAACACTTCTTCGTTTCAAATCTGCAGATTGTTTATACTTTTCATTTGCCTTTTCTAATTGTTCTTGAACGATTTTATGACATTCCGTCAACCCTTCCACAAAATCAGCAGCTTTCTTAACTGTCCCCTTCGAGTGTGGTATTACCGTTAAATCCAACGGTCCCTTCGGTAAGCTTGAGTATACTATCTGAAATGGACTGAAACCCATACTACGGTTCACAGCATGATTATGAGCAAACTCTGCTTGACATAACTTCACATCCCAACTCTTCAGATTGTCTTGCACCAGACATCGTAATAAAATTCCTAATGATCTGTTCACAACCTCGGTCTGTCCATCCGTTTGCGGATGATAAGCGCAGCTAAAGTTCAACTTCGTTCCCACCATCTTCCACAAACTTAGCCAAAAATGACTCAGAAAACGAGTATCCCTATCCGACACAATAGATTCTGGCAACCCATGAAGTCGATATATCTCTTTGAAAAATAACTGAGCAACATGAACAGCATCTGCCGTCTTCTTACAAGCAATAAAATGTGCCATTTTCGAAAATCGGTCAACCACCACATAAATGGAATCATTGCCCCGCTGCGTTCTCGGCAACCCCAACACAAAGTCCATACTCACATCAACCCATGGTTTAGTTGGTACAGGTAACGGCATATATAACCCAGCATTAGTGGCAGTTCCTTTCGAAACCTGACAGATACGACATCGCTCCACAAACTTCTCCACTTCTTTCCTCATCGATGGCCAAAAGTAAGACTGTGAAATCAACTGTAAGGTACGGTCTCTCCCAACATGTCCTTCTTCATGTAGCTCTTTTACAATCTTCATTCTCAAACTACAATCAGGTATGCACAATCGATTTCCCTTGAACAGAAAACCATCTACCATCAAAAACTCATCCGTCTTTCCCTCCTTGACTTTATCAACAAACTTTGCAAAGTAAGGATCTTCGTCAAATAATTCTGGTAACACATCGAATCCTGTAATGACCCGAATTTCCAGACCCGGAAAATTCGAACCATTTGTGTTAAAGAAGAAGAGGTAGAAGAAGAAGAAACAGAAAATCAACAACAGAATCTCACATCGCAGCGGAGTAAAATATAATATATACAAAACAGATCTTTACTCAAACAGAAAAATATATCTGTTTATACAATATATTTACAGAATACATCATCAGAGTTCATCACATCAATGACATACATCCAAATACACAGCCAAACAATAAACAAATACGGAAGTACGTATCGCCATCCAGCTCGTCTCCTGAGCTCCACAGCTACAATCTGAACCTGTTTATCTCGGTCTGACCCGAGCATCATATAAAACAATACCCGAGTCAGTCTGGAATACCAGCGTGAGAAAATCACACTCAATTGATTATTAAAGTTTCAAAATCTTTTGAAAACAAAAGCATCTCGTAAGACCACGCCACAAATAAACATGTCGGGTTTTTACCTTACGATAGCTAAAACACTTTTTATAAAAATCCTCTGATATTATAATAGTGTCTATTTACAAATACTTATTAAAATAGCCGAAATTGTTACATCTATTAAATTTCGGCATACTAGCCACAAAGTGGGTAATACAAACAAAACTCGTACAAGGCACGTAGGGAGAATGGATTTCCAACGAATGACTAGGCACTGGGGTACCACCTGTCACAGTACGTGGCCTAGATCACAGTACCGAGGAGTACGCCCGCTCCCCTGCAACACAAGGCCGGAATCATCCCTTACTGGATAATTCCAAATAAAATCACCCCACGGTTGGGATCAGCAACCGCAACACTAAGCCGAAATAAAAGGGACATCTAGACAGGGATGACCTTACTCTCAAGTGGGTGCTACCCACGAAGCCTTGCTGCATAACCCCTGATTTTCAGTCATTCCCGGTTGATGAGGTTCGAGGCTAAACGATACCTTAATAGCACATATCCCTTAGAATGCCCATCGCCCACCTGACGATGTCACGAAAGCATTCGTCCATACAAGTCCGTCCCGGGTCCGAACGGAACCGAAAGCACTATTCCTACTACATCCATTTTGGAAATATCCTCAGGATTAGTAGCGACTAGCCCTTGCACTTCACTGCTCCATCTTCGACTCTGAACACGTTACACGAAACGTACAAACCGAATCGAAGTGGTATTCGAGTCTCCAGACCTAGAATCCCGGTATACGGAAACTCGATCCCGGTCTCTTCGAAACGATCAACGCATTTGGCCAATATTGATAGTCGGTTATTTAACTATCAATTAACATCCACAAGCAACCATCACACAATAAATAATTTCCCACATTATTTATTTGCCCAAATATCTTTCCAAGATATATTTATATTTTCAAACTCCTTTTGAAAACAATTTCAAACAGTTTCCGCTTACGGAATACATTTCCCCAAATATTTATTCCTCTGAAACACCAAGTACAAAATACTTTAGATTTAAAAATAATTTAAAAGCACTTTACTATAAATATACTTTATAATATTGAAATTTAAAAACTACTTTAATACCTTAACAAAATATATACTTAAGGAATATTTAATATGAAACCACTTTACAAATATAAACTAAATTTCTCTTTTAAAACATAATAGCAAATCACTTTTATATAATTACTACAATAATAGATTTTTGAAAATACTTACTTTAGACTTTAACATTTAGAAATAATCAATCTTCTAAAATATGCTTTCTAAAACATATTAAACTTTTAACTTGTATTTAAAATTGCCTTGGAAAAACGTACTTGGCAATCCAGAGAAATACACTTCTCATTTCCATCTTTTAAAAATAAACCAACATTTATTTTTAAACCAATCCATATTCTTTTATAAATTCCCACCTTGAATTTATATTTTCAAATATCCAATGATATTTACTTTACTTTATCAACCCAGTTTATATCTCCAAAATCTCATTTCTCTTCTAAAATTCCAATTTTAAACAACTAAATCAATTCCCAATTGATTTGCCAATTTACTCTACTTACTTTGAAATAAATTTCCTTTGCTACTTCATTTATTCCAAAATACATTAACCTTTAGATTTTATTCCTTATTACGAGTTAAACCCCCTTTTTTTTACCAATATCGATTACAGATTTCCAAAACTCCTTATTTATTCTTTAATTAACTTTAATCCTTAATTTCAAAAATAACTTCTTTTTATTTTTCAAATAATATCACTTAAGTATAAAATTTATTATCCCTTGTGAATTCAAAATCCCCTTATTTCATATTTGTTAAAAATTCCAAATCACCTTATTTTTATTTCAATTCGTTATAAATTTTATCCCAATTCCTCGAATTATTTTACTTAAACTTTTATTCCTTTATTTCTTTTCAAAAATTCAATTCCATAGATTTTATAATTTATTGTACTGGACAATCCAAATCAACCACATCATCCAATATAAAATCATCACAGGATATCAAATATTCAGAACACAGAATATTAAATAATCTAATAATTTTGAGGAATCCAGTTGGATCCCTCCATCCTGTTTCCCTGCATCCACAGACGTTAGCACAATATAAAATACCGATTCCACTTCAAGGTGGAATATCGCGGTATATGGGATTTATATAAATCATCCGCTATTATGCGGCGCATAGGGTCTCATCCGCTATACAATGCGGGAATATCAACAATTCCAATATATACATATGCCAATATGTATATATTGCTATATACTACTATATATAGTATCATATCAACCAATGCAATCATCCAATCAATTATTTAAATTTAACCATTTAAAATTTAAAATAAAAATTCAGCTGAGTGAGATTAACTCACCTTTGGCCTAAGATTGCCATTCACCTCAAACTCGTCTTGTTTCCGAAATTTTCAGACCTTGAAAAATCATTTTACATTATATTAATATTTGAACTACCGAACAATTAACTTTCCATTTATAAATTAACTAAGAATTTGGGTTTAAACCACTAATTTGTTTTTAACAAATTTTTCTTTAATAAAATATTTAGTGATTAAAGGAATTAAACAAGTTAATTAAATAGGTTAATCACCCTAATACACATTTTTAAATAAACTAGTAAATTTAGAATGTGTATACATATATTTGTATCTATATATTTTCTTACCCTGTTTATTTACAGATATATTGTATTTAAAGTAAAACAACGGGTTACCTTACTACTATCGAGCAAACCCCCAACCACGACAGTTCCCCGACCACTCTTTGTCTTCCACCTTTGCGAGATTTCTACACGCCTGAATCGCAACCCTGAACCCTAGCTGCTGGCGAAGACATGCCATCGCGACACCCAAACCCTAACAAATTTTCGCCTCTGTTGCTCACGCCTGACCACTCCTCATTGTCGATGCCAAGGAGTCGAGTTCGTCTCTGCCACTATCGCTTCCATCATCACCGATCATCTGAGATGATAGGCCCCACTACCTCGCGAGATCGTGACTTCGATCGTCGATCCTCAACCAGACAAAACCCTAGTCTCGCGAAACCCACCTTTCACCGCGACACCGTTTCCTCTCGCACCCCGCGACGCCGCCACCACCGGTCACGGATTCCAGTGCGAACAATACCTAACCCGTGTTCTGACCCTTCTACTACAACTCGACGTCGACAAATCACCTCGCGAATCCCAGCCTCGCCTATTTCAGTCGCCATCTCCCTTCTCTAAACGATGGATTCAATTTGAAGGACGAAAGGATTCGCTGGCCAAAATTTTGAGAAGGAACCAATTGATTTGTTCGTTTTCCATTTGAATTGAAAGAAAGAAAAAGGAATCGAAAGAAAGAAAAAGGAATGAGGAAAAGAACGCGATTTGATTTTAATCTGCCTTTTTCTTTTCGAATTTCTTTTCAGAGTTGAAGAGGAGGAACAAGGGTTGATTTCGTTTTATCTAGAGACTAAATAGAAAGTGGCGTGCAGGAGAAGATTAGCCACAGTGATTTGAAAAGAGGTGAGATATTTTTGGTGTGAAGATGTTTGACTATTCACAGCAAACTATATATAGTATTATTTAAATTTAAACGTCTCGAAATCGCAACTCAAAATTTTGACATCCTATCGAGGTGTGCCGCTAGGCGTTTATAATGTTATACCCCTGTTACGAACACGATGGAAAAGGTTTCGAGTCCAAATCCGATCGTATGGAGAATATAGCCTTTTTGGACCCAGATTATTATATTAAATTCGATATAAAATTTCAGCACGTTTACCTATCGTACGCTCACACAACAACTCCAAACACTATGAAAATTGAAATCCGATAATAATACAATATTACGGATCCAATGGAACTGGTTTCGTCGAATTCCGAGACTGTGCCTCGGAAGGCTATTTTTAAATTCAATTTAAACGATATATTTTTAAAACTGAACAAAACTCTTTGAAATTCCATTTTAAAAGTTCTATCATTTTCAGTATTATTAATATGAATTTTACGAACTTTCAAAATATTTTTAATTAGCTTAGAATACCGGATTTACTATTTTATCCAATCTTCAAATAATTAAATTTAGTAATTAATTATCCAATAACCAGTGATATTTGAAATTTAAGTTAATAATTAATATCTGAATATCTAAAATTAATTAAATATTCCAATTTCAAACATACAAAAATTCTGGGTCGTCACATTCCTCCCCCCTTAAAAGAATTTCGTCCCCGAAATTACCAGTTAAGAAGAATGTCTCATTTCCCGTTAGCTATCTCCCAAATTCAAACAGTTTTAACAATACGCAAACAATCTTTTATTAATGACACACTAATCATCTTTTAACTTTCCAAACTTATTCATAAGTTCAACCCATATCACCTACTTATCAATTCAAATTTAAATTTGAATTGAAATTTTGAATTATTAAAATTTTCCAAAATTTTTCTAACTCCCTAAATTTCCGAAAAATTTCGCCAGCGTCTCCTTTGCGCGGCTAGCTCGGTACTACTACAAAATGGCTCTACGGCCTCCCAATCTCAAAAAGAAACAAAAAGCCAAGTGGCTGGATCAAAAACCCAATCAAATTTCATAGAGAAATTCAAATACATACCTTTTTGTCGGGCCATTAAATTTTATCTTCTAAAAATCAAAAATCCCAATCTATCCGTTGCTTTTATACACCTGTATATCCTACTAAGCAATAATATTCACTCACAATTCCAAAGTCATTTTATACTTTCCTTTACAAATTTTCAATATTTGCTTTACTTAAGCCCGTACGATGCACATATATCATCCGTACGCAATATCACATTCGATCGCTCAATCGATCACACAATTTCACTTCCGAACTAGTACCGTCCACCCGACTTCCTAGTGCGGACTCAGATCTGGTTTCTTGATCAGAAATCGTCATTCTCCTTGCATAGCCACAAACTATGATAGAGAATATCCAGAATCAATCAACAATCCATATCCAGGTTCGCCGTTGAAAATCGAGCGAAAAATCCTAACTCGGATCGGCATAATTACCTCGAAATCCTGTGCTCGACATCTGGATCAAATAGTTATGCGAATAAAATAATATACGTACACCTTACGTAATTAGCCCAATTGAATTATCAATTTTATCAATTTCCTTTTTATTCACATTCATTTTGATTGTTATCCACTTATTCACAACTATCCCATTTCACAACTTCAGTTTCACCTTAATTCAATTATTCACTCAGCATACTTTCAGTACCACATTTTCGTAAGAATTCACTATTCATTTCTTAAGTTTAAGATAAACATTTTACATACTGCTTATACATATTTTCACTTCACTATTGAAGTTCCTATCCATTTCCATTCATTTTTGTCTTCACGATTCCATTTGATTTCAATTTGGCTTCCACTTGAATATTTAATTAGTTGCACTTACTAATTAATTTAAATCTCAATTAAAGGTTTATTTGCACTTTACTTTCTTAAGTCCCTTCGATTGCACTTACTTTACATTCATATTTGAATTAGATTTCAATATCCAGTTTCAATTTCATTTGCTTACAAATTTTAAATCATTTGTTATTAATGAAAATTTTCAAAAATTTTCTAACTCCCAAAATTTACGGAAAATTTTGACAGAGTCTCCTTTGTACGGAGGGACTTCTGCGATATCGCAGGATGCACAAATATATATATACATCGGCCTCAGGCCGGAAATCACAATATATATCAACATAAGCAGTTCATATTTCCTATTTTGAATTTTTGCGTAAGCGTACCTTATTTTAGCATTTTTAAGGCAAAGCGGTTATTTATTTTAGCATGTTGTGCCATCAGATTCAGCCAACCGACTTCCCTGAACCTGTACTAACTCAATTACAACATGTAAGTGCCAAATATACAAAGTTTATTTACATTTCACTAAAATTTAAATTGCTAAAACATGGATTCTACAAACAATGCATGTTATATACTTCCATAAGCACATATGAAATGTTTCGACATTTATTTTAAATACTTCCAATCAATACATATGCCATTTCATTCAACTTAAAGGTTTACAATTCACTTCCCTGTATCCAATTCATTTTTAAGTTCACACAAACTCATATTCATATTCATTTATATCATATTTCACTTCTATCAATCAATTCCATGTTATTTTACTAATTTAATTCAATTAGTACTCATTCAATCCATTTAAATTTATTTCACATTTCTATTCACTTCCGAACTTATTATTTCAATAATAAAGCCACTTCAATTTTATTTGCAATACACGTCATTTTATTTTTATTCAATTCCATTCAACTGCAATTCATTTTTAATTCACTTACAAATTTCAAGTTGAATTTCTATTAATAAGTCCAGCTTCACTTTCAAATTTTATTATTTATTCACTATTCAAATTTTAACTAACCAATTCGAGTTCCATTTCTATATTCCATTAATAACTCACAACTCAACTTTTAACTTGATCACTTTAAATCTCATCAACCAATTTCAACTTACTAATTTATTCCAAGTTAGCTATTTCCAATTATTATTCAATATTTGATTTTATTTCATTACTCACTTTAACTATTTTTCTTGAGTTTAATCTATTTTGCAAATTTAAGTTCTTGGAATTTTTATCCATTTCTCAAGATACAAAACAATTTTTATTTTGGCTTATTTATTTCATTTCTAAATTTTATAAGTCACAATTTGTTTATATCCATACTTCCATCTATTTAAAATCAATCTCATACACATTTTCTTTTTAACTCAGGATTATACAATTTATTTAGCCAATATATATTTACTATTCCATAAACAACTTTAAATAAGATTCCAGAGTTTTAAACAATTTTCCAAATTTTCAAAATCACTTTTGAAATCAACGACATCCAAACTCCTTTGGTAAATTCAATTATCCCTTTGAATTTCAAAACCAACCCAGTTCACAATCAATTCCAATTTAAAACAGTTTGGTAGCAATTTCTCTTTGGAGACTCGAAAATGAACATCGATGATGCTGCAGTCATCACCGAAATTATTTCCCAGCGACCGGAAGAGAATTAAATGCTTTTATTCCTTTAAACCATTTCAAATATTTTTAAATTTCAAATCTTTCTAGATTCCAAACTCAACTCAAAATATTCCTGAAATAATACCACTTATTATTTCTTTAAACTCTTTGAAAACTATTTTCAAATCTCAAGGAATTTCAAACCTTTCCTAAAATTCCAAACTTAAAATCCATTCCGATTTATTTTCCACATTTCTCTGGAATTCTATTTTAAAGTACAAATCTCATTTGTATATGAAGTTTATTTCAATTTTATAAATTACATTTGTAATCTATATCTCAAATTTTATTTTATTATAAAATTTTATTCTTTGCTTTGGTTATAAATTTCAATTTCTAGTTAAGTTTCCATATATTAATGATAATAATTCCATATTATCACTTCTAACATCCAAACAACCATATATTTTAACTAGAATAGTTTACAAAACGTTTCTTTTTATACAAAAATAATTTGGGTAAAATTATTTCATTTACCCTACTTTAAAACAATACTGTGTCGAATTGTTCTATACAAGTGTTTAGAGATCCCTATCAATGTTGTGGCGTCCCACACATCGACCAGAATCCATAAACTACTCAATAAACCAATCAACACAATATAAAACAATTTTATATTCACTAACAAATACGCGCTCATATCTATTAATACTCTCAAAATTCCCACCAGAGCCAAGGTTGTCGCCAGCCTAAGCTCTGATACCACTGTAACGACCCGAATTTCCAGACCCGGAAAATTCGAACCATTTGTGTTAAAGAAGAAGAGGTAGAAGAAGAAGAAACAGAAAATCAACAACAGAATCTCACATCGCAGCGGAGTAAAATATAATATATACAAAACAGATCTTTACTCAAACAGAAAAATATATCTGTTTATACAATATATTTACAGAATACATCATCAGAGTTCATCACATCAATGACATACATCCAAATACACAGCCGAACAATAAACAAATCCGAAAGTACGTATCGCCATCCAGCTCGTCTCCTGAGCTCCACAGCTACAATCTGAACCTGTTTATCTCGGTCTGACCCGAGCATCATATAAAACAATACCCGAGTCAGTCTGGAATACCAGCGTGAGAAAATCACACTCAATTGATTATTAAAGTTTCAAAATCTTTTGAAAACAAAAGCATCTCGTAAGACCACGCCACAAATAAACATGTTGGGTTTTTACCTTACGATAGCTAAAACACTTTTTATAAAAATCCTCTGATATTATAATAGTGTCTATTTACAAATACTTATTAAAATAGCCGAAATTGTTACATCTATTAAATTTCGGCATACTAGCCACAAAGTGGGTAATACAAACAAAACTCGTACAAGGCACGTAGGGAGAATGGATTTCCAACGAATGACTAGGCACTGGGGTACCACCTGTCACAGTACGTGGCCTAGATCACAGTACCGAGGAGTACGCCCGCTCCCCTGCAACACAAGGCCGGAATCATCCCTTACTGGATAATTCCAAATAAAATCACCCCACGGTTGGGATCAGCAACCGCAACACTAAGCCGAAATAAAAGGGACATCTAGACAGGGATGACCTTACTCTCAAGTGGGTGCTACCCACGAAGCCTTGCTGCATAACCCCTGATTTTCAGTCATTCCCGGTTGATGAGGTTCGAGGCTAAACGATACCTTAATAGCACATATCCCTTAGAATGCCCATCGCCCACCTGACGATGTCACGAAAGCATTCGTCCATACAAGTCCGTCCCGGGTCCGAACGGAACCGAAAGCACTATTCCTACTACATCCATTTTGGAAATATCCTCAGGATTAGTAGCGACTAGCCCTTGCACTTCACTGCTCCATCTTCGACTCTGAACACGTTACACGAAACGTACAAACCGAATCGAAGTGGTATTCGAGTCTCCAGACCTAGAATCCCGGTATACGGAAACTCGATCCCGGTCTCTTCGAAACGATCAACGCATTTGGCCAATATTGATAGTCGGTTATTTAACTATCAATTAACATCCACAAGCAACCATCACACAATAAATAATTTCCCACATTATTTATTTGCCCAAATATCTTTCCAAGATATATTTATATTTTCAAACTCCTTTTGAAAACAATTTCAAACAGTTTCCGCTTACGGAATACATTTCCCCAAATATTTATTCCTCTGAAACACCAAGTACAAAATACTTTAGATTTAAAAATAATTTAAAAGCACTTTACTATAAATATACTTTATAATATTGAAATTTAAAAACTACTTTAATACCTTAACAAAATATATACTTAAGGAATATTTAATATGAAACCACTTTACAAATATAAACTAAATTTCTCTTTTAAAACATAATAGCAAATCACTTTTATATAATTACTACAATAATAGATTTTTGAAAATACTTACTTTAGACTTTAACATTTAGAAATAATCAATCTTCTAAAATATGCTTTTTAAAACATATTAAACTTTTAACTTGTATTTAAAATTGCCTTGGAAAAACGTACTTGGCAATCCAGAGAAATACACTTCTCATTTCCATCTTTTAAAAATAAACCAACATTTATTTTTAAACCAATCCATATTCTTTTATAAATTCCCACCTTGAATTTATATTTTCAAATAACCAATGATATTTACTTTACTTTATCAACCCAGTTTATATCTCCAAAATCTCATTTCTCTTCTAAAATTCCAATTTTAAACAACTAAATCAATTCCCAATTGATTTCCCAATTTACTCTACTTACTTTGAAATAAATTTCCTTTGCTACTTCATTTATTCCAAAATACATTAACCTTTAGATTTTATTCCTTATTACGAGTTAAACCCCCCTTTTTTTTACCAATATCGATTACAGATTTCCAAAACTCCTTATTTATTCTTTAATTAACTTTAATCCTTAATTTCAAAAATAACTTCTTTTTATTTTTCAAATAATATCACTTAAGTATAAAATTTATTATCCCTTGTGAATTCAAAATCCCCTTATTTCATATTTGTTAAAAATTCCAAATCACCTTATTTTTATTTCAATTCGTTATAAATTTTATCCCAATTCCTCGAATTATTTTACTTAAACTTTTATTCCTTTATTTCTTTTCAAAAATTCAATTCCATAGATTTTATAATTTATTGTACTGGACAATCCAAATCAACCACATCATCCAATATAAAATCATCACAGGATATCAAATATTCAGAACACAGAATATTAAATAATCTAATAATTTTGAGGAATCCAGTTGGATCCCTCCAACCTGTTTCCCTGCATCCACAGACGTTAGCACAATATAAAATACCGATTCCACTTCAAGGTGGAATATCGCGGTATATGGGATTTATATAAATCATCCGCTATTATGCGGCGCATAGGGTCTCATCCGCTATACAATGCGGGAATATCAACAATTCCAATATATACATATGCCAATATGTATATATTGCTATATACTACTATATATAGTATCATATCAACCAATGCAATCATCCAATCAATTATTTAAATTTAACCATTTAAAATTTAAAATAAAAATTCAGCTGAGTGAGATTAACTCACCTTTGGCCTAAGATTGCCATTCACCTCAAACTCGTCTTGTTTCCGAAATTTTCAGACCTTGAAAAATCATTTTACATTATATTAATATTTGAACTATCGAACAATTAACTTTCCATTTATAAATTAACTAAGAATTTGGGTTTAAACCACTAATTTGTTTTTAAGAAATTTTTCTTTAATAAAATATTTAGTGATTAAAGGAATTAAACAAGTTAATTAAATAGGTTAATCACCCTAATACACATTTTTAAATAAACTAGTAAATTTAGAATGTGTATACATATATTTGTATCTATATATTTTCTTACCCTGTTTATTTACAGATATATTGTATTTAAAGTAAAACAACGGGTTACCTTACTACTATCGAGCAAACCCCCAACCACGACAGTTCCCCGACCACTCTTTGTCTTCCGCCTCTGCGAGATTTCTACACGCCTGAATCGCAACCCTGAACCCTAGCTGATGGCGAAGACATGCCATCGCGACACCCAAACCCTAACAAATTTTCGCCTCTGTTGCTCACGCCTGACCACTCCTCATTGTCGATGCCAAGGAGTCGAGTTCGTCTCTGCCACTGTCGCTTCCATCATCACCGATCATCTGAGGTGATAGGCCCCACTACCTCGCGAGATCGTGACTTCGATCGTCGATCCTCAACCAGACAAAACCCTAGTCTCGCGAAACCCACCTTCCACCGTGACACCGTTTCCTCTCGCACCCCGCGACGCCGCCACCACCGGTCACGGATTCCAATGCGAACAATACCTAACCCGTGTTCTGACCATTCTACTACAACTCGACGTCGACAAATCACCTCGCGAATCCCAGCCTCGCCTATTTCAGTCGCCATCTCCCTTCTCTAAACGATGGATTCAATTTGAAGGACGAAAGGATTCGCTGGCCAAAATTTTGAGAAGGAACCAATTGATTTGTTCGTTTTCCATTTGAATTGAAAGAAAGAAAAAGGAATCGAAAGAAAGAAAAAGGAATGAGGAAAAGAACGCGATTTGATTTTAATCTTCCTTTTTCTTTTCGAATTTCTTTTCAGAGTTGAAGAGGAGGAACAAGGGTTGATTTCGTTTTATCTAGAGACTGAATAGAAAGTGGCGTGCAGGAGAAGATTAGCCACAGTGATTTGAAAAGAGGTGAGATATTTTTGGTGTGAAGATGTTTGACTATTCACAGCAAACTATATATAGTATTATTTAAATTTAAACGTCTCGAAATCGCAACTCAAAATTTTGACATCCTATCGAGGTGTGCCGCCAGGCGTTTATAATGTTATACCCCTGTTACGAACACGATGGAAAAGGTTTCGAGTCCAAATCCGATCGTATGGAGAATATAGCCTTTTTGGACCCAGATTATTATATTAAATTCGATATAAAATTTCAGCACGTTTACCTATCGTACGCTCACACAACAACTCCAAACACTATGAAAATTGAAATCCGATAATAATACAATATTACGGATCCAATGGAACTGGTTTCGTCGAATTCCGAGACTGTGCCTCGGAAGGCTATTTTTAAATTCAATTTAAACGATATATTTTTAAAACTGAACAAAACTCTTTGAAATTCCATTTTAAAAGTTCTATCATTTTCAGTATTATTAATATGAATTTTACGAACTTTCAAAATATTTTTAATTAGCTTAGAATACCGGATTTACTATTTTATCCAATCTTCAAATAATTAAATTTAGTAATTAATTATCCAATAACCAGTGATATTTGAAATTTAAGTTAATAATTAATATCTGAATATCTAAAATTAATTAAATATTCCAATTTCAAACATACAAAAATTCTGGGTCGTCACAAATCCCGTTACTTCAATCTTCATTGTTGTTAACAAATGATTCCTTCTGCTCAAAGCATCCGCAACACGATTCGTCACTCCCGATTTGTGTTTCACAAATGTAAACTGTTGCAGATATGCAATCCATGATGCATGTCTCGCTGAAATCTTATCTTGCCCTTGTAAATGTTTCAACGCCTCATGGTCAGTGTAAAGAACAAACTCTTTCTGAAATAGATAATGTCTCCAGTGTTTAATAGCTTGCACAACAGCATAAAATTCCACATCATATGTACTGTATCTCATCTTCGCTCCTGATAACTTTTCACTAAAGTATGCAATAGGACGCCCCTTCTGACTCAACACTCCTCCTATCCCAACCTTTGACGCATCAGTGTGTAGCTCAAACAACAACTGAAAATCTGGCAACACTAGGATTGGTGCAGATGTCAGCAATTCCTTGATCTTCCCAAAAGCATCCCCTGCTTCCTCTGTCCATGAAAACTGTTTACCCTTCATACATTCTGTAACAGGCGCCATCACACTACTAAAGTGTGGAATAAACCTTTGATAGAATGAAGCCAACCCGTGAAAACTACGAACTTCCGTTATCATCTTGGGCTGTGGCCAATCTCTGATAGCTTCGACTTTACTTTGGTCAACCTGTATTCCTTCTCTTGATACAACATACCCCAAAAATAAAACACTATGCGTCATGAACACGCATTTCTTCGTTGCAGCATAAAACTGTTCCTGTCGCAATACCAACAATACTTCTCTCAGATGTTGCAAGTGTTCCTCTGCGCTTCCACTGTATATCAAAATATCATCAAAATACACCACCACAAACTTCCCAATGAATGGTCTAAAAATCTGATTCATCACCCGCATAAATGTACTCGGTGCATTTGATAAGGCAAATGGCATTACCAACCATTCGTATAGACCCTCCCTGGTTTTAAAAGCAGTCTTCCACTCACCACCTGGTCTGATACGAATTTGATGATATCCTCTCTTTAAATCAATCTTCGAAAAGATAGTAGCCCCGCTCAACTGATCCAACAAATCATCAAGCCTCGGCATCGGAAATCTATATCTCACAGTAATCTTATTCAATGCTCGACTGTCAGTACACATTCTCCACGTCCCATCCTTCTTGGGTACCAATAAAGCTGGTACAGCACAAGGACTTAGACTCTCCTGCACACGCCCCTGTTCAAGCAATTCTTCCACTTGCCTCCTCAATTTTTCATGTTCCTTTGGACTCATTCGATAATGTGGTCTGTGTGGCAATATAGCATCTGGAACAAGATCTATCTGATGTTGTATATCCCTCAACGGTGGCAACTCCGTTGGTAACTCCTCTGGAAATACATCGTCAAATTCTTTCAAAACTGCCTTCGCTTCTTCCGGAATTTCAACCTCTTCACTGCTCTCTCGCCCAATCAACAAAAACACTTCAGGCTCCCCCTTTATTTCCTTCACAAACTCCTTCAAAGATAACAAAGTTTTAAGCTCTTCAATCTCCTCCAACTTGTTTTCCTCCTGTTGTCGCTTCTTTGGAACTAGAGTAATCTTTGTGCCTTCAAACATGAAACTGTAACTGTTGGTACGCCCATCATGTTGCACCGCCATATCATACTGCCACGGTCTCCCTAGCAACAAATGACAGACATCCATATCTACCACATCGCACCAGATTTCATCCTTGTATTTCTTTCCAATTGAAAACTTCACACAAGCCCTTCGTCCAACCTTCACCTCCCCGCCTTTCCTCAACCAAGCTAGCTTGTACGGTTACGGATGTTTCTCAGTTTTCAACGCCAACTTCCTCACAGCTTCTGAAGAAATTATATTATCACCGCTTCCAGCATCAATAACAAATTTGCAAATCTTCCCCAGAATGGTACATGTTGACAGAAAAATATTGCTCCTTAACCAACTACAATCCTCCTCTTGCTTTGGTGTTAAACAGGACCTCTTCATCATTAGATTATAACCTTCGTCTCCCGACACTTCTTCTTCCTCCTCATCAGGTGGTGAATTGGAACATTCAGCTTCTTCATCCTCATCCTCAACCTCTGCTATCATAGCTCTCTTCTTCGGCTTTGGACATTCGCTACTTTTGTGGCCCATTTCTTGGCAATTATAACACTTGAAACCATTATTGACTTTCGCCTTCCCAACCTCATTCACAACTGGTTTTGCAACAACTTTTGAAACATTAGAACTTCTACTAACACCCTTCACTTGATTATTGGAATTTGTAAACACACCACCTCCTCGTCGTCCCTGTTTCTCCCAAGCCAACGCTTTCTGATGTGCTTCTACCACAGATCTTGGATCGAACATATTAACCATATCCTGAATCTGCATTCTCAATCCCGCAATGAATCTAGATGTCAGCTGCTCTTCCGTTTCCATAATATCATTCCTTGCAATAAGTTGATAAAATTCGTCAGCATAGTCATTCACAGATTTCGTCCCTTGTCTCAAGTTTTGCAATCTTTGATACATAAGCGACTGATAGTTATAAGGTAAGAATGTGGCCTTCATCATTTTCCTCATCTTCTCCCAAGATTCAACCTTTGACTTCCCCATCCGTTCACGTGTAAGTTTGGTTTGCTGCCACCATGCTAAAGCTCTACCCCTCAACCTTGTAGCAACCAACTTCACTCTTCGATGCTCTGGAACTTCCTTGAAGTCAAAAATCTCTTCAACATTAGCCACCCAATCTAGAAACTCCTCCGCTTGCATACCACCTTTGAATTCAGGAATTTCAGTTTTCATCCCCGACTCCCACTTGTGATCATACTCAGAGTGATTTCTTCCTTGTCCTCGTCCTTGTCCTCGAACACTACCACCATCATACTCCTCCTCAAAATCAGATGTATATCGTTGTCTATCTCGTCCACCCACATCTCTACTACCTTCACGTCTTCCACCTTCATCCCTTTTATCTACATTCCTCCGTTCACGATCATTCACATTCCTCCCACGCCTTTGATCATCATCAACACTTCTGTCTCGATTGGAATGTGGCGAGACTCTACTTCCCCCATGGTTAGATTCAGGTGAAACCCTTCTCCGATTTTGATTCATCTCTAACATCATCTTCTCTAATCGTCCAATCCCTTCATTAAGCTTCTCACTAAAGTTCTCATTAATTCTTTGCTCCATCTCATCATCTTCTTCTCTTCTATACAAAGCTTCTACGTTTTGGTGACGATTAGCTCTTCTCGGCGGCATGATTTGAAACTTTACAAACTCTTCAAATTCAAACACAATTCGAACTTTGATCCAAAGTGTAATGGATCGAAAACTCCCCCTTTGTTGCAACTTCACGATGAACACGATGAACACAACTTCTCCAAATGATAAGATCCGATCTCCAAACTTCAATACAAAGTTGAACAACTTCCCTTCTTGCTCTCGGCCGTGATTAATAGCCTCAAATCTTCACTTCGATTCAAACTTCTTCAAGATGATTGGCTCCAAGACTCGATTTAGCTATGATTGGCTAAACAAGCTCTGATACCAAAAACTGACGCAGCGGATTAATCAAAACAATGTAGATCGATGAATATAGTAATCGATGGATTGGAAGATACTGAAATGCCCAAATTCGTTGATCCGAAGATACTGAATTCTAGCTATCCCGAACTCGTTGATCGCGCACGATACCGGGTTCAAAGATCTGTGATTCTTCACACTATGATCTAGCGCACTAGATTCCGTGAATCGGCTTCTACAGTCGTTGAATCGAGCGCACTCGATTAACCGAAAGAGGAGATAGGAGATTACACTCAACTACCAATTTGGTGAAAGCACAAAGCTAACAAAACAAGAGTTTTATTTCAAATCAACTAAACTATTACAAATGACTCACACGGCCAATTTATAGGCGTACATTTCAACATTACAATTCTGCGCAACTCTTAAGTCGGCCACGACTTACGACTCATGGCATACCACAGGTCGGCAGCGACTCAACACTCACGACTCAGCGACTCACGAGTTACAGCACAAATATTTACAACACTTTGGTCGTATACGACCCAACAACTCACGACATAAGAAACAAATGACATAAGGGAATACAACTCAACACCTTACAACACATAGGTCGGAAACGACCTAAAACATGTAGCGACTTATCATACAAACGACTTAAAGATAACCAGCTTCATGCGACTTAAAGAATCAACGTCAAAGATTAAGGCGGCACAAGAGATCTACGGCCTCAATCTTTTGCGCGACTTATCTTCTTCTGCGACCGATCTTAAGTCGTAACTCGGTAGCGACTTTCAAACAGCCTATGTTGGCGATCTAAGGGAATATCTGAGTTAAGTCGTGGACGACTTATGCTTCCAACTTCGTTAAGTCGTGAACTTTCACTAGGTCGTTGGTGTGACTTGAAGGACCCGTTAGGTCGTGTACGACCTAACTCTTTACCAGATGGGACGACATTATCGTTGCATAACTCGGTAGGCTTTAGCTTGTTAATTCGCAGGTCTTCATTAAGTCGTTGGGGCGACTTAAAAGCTTCGTTAGGTCGGTCCCGAGTTACTAACTCGTTAAGTCGGTCATGACTTAGTATTTCAACCCTGTTAAGTCGGTCACGATTTAGGTCCTCAACTCTGTTAAGTCGGTCATGACTTAAGCCTTTAACTTTGTTAAGTCGGTCACGATTTAGGTCCTCAACTCTGTTAAGTCGGTCACGACTTAAGCCTTTAACTTTGTTAAGTCGGTCACGACTTAAGCCTTGGAAAATTATAGCTTGGCCTGCATCATCAAATCTATAAAATAGGCTAGGGTGTTGGTTAGTCCAGATGGCATAACCAACCACTCAAGAATCCATTGGGTGTCCTAAATGTTATCTTATCTATGCTATCGTCAGCGACCTTAAGCTGATGAAATCCAGTGGCTAAATCAAGCTGAGAAAATACTAAAGAGCCTAGCAACTGATCAAAAATATCATCTATCCTAGGAAGTGGGTAACGGTCCTTCTTTGTGAGCTTGTTCAACTCTCTATAATGTACGCAAAGTCGATGGGAACCATCCGCCTTTGTAGCGAAGACGACTGGCGCTCCCCACTTAGATATGCTACGTCTGATGAAGCCTTTCCCCAATAGCTCGCCAATCTATTTGCTTAACTCTTTCCTATCCCTAGGAGCCATATGTCTCACGGGAAATGCCACTGGCTTAGCATTGTCATTCAGAAAGATCCTGAAGTCGATCTCTCTCTTAGGGGGTAGTCCCTTAACCTACTCAAAAACGTCTAGGAAATCTCTAACGACTGAAACATAATCTAACTCTCCTAGTGATGAATCAAAGGAATAAGGGAAGCTCAACATGACTGACCCCTACGGGTCGTAAGAAACCTCGAGAGTCCTACCGCTGCATATCTCTAATCTGACAACTCTCCTCTCACAGTCCAATATCGCTCCATAAGTGGATAGCCAATCCATCCCCAAAATCATCCCATATCCTGAAAATCCCAGTACATAGGTGTCACAATCAAAGTTTACGCCTAGAATAAAAGTTTTCAAACCCCTACAAATCATGGATAAATATGCAGATCCTCCTATGGGGTTTGAAACAACTATAGGGTCTACTACTAGAGAAATATCTAAGTGTAATAAGGAACTAGAAATGAAAGAATGCGATGTTCCGGAGTCAAAAAGAGTCTCCATAGGAAAATATGAAATAGAGATCAAACCTTCTACAGAGACTTTCCTACCTCGATCTGGTCCACTAGAAGGTGCTGCATCCAAAGCCTGTACCTACGCTGTAGGTGCACCTGCTCTCCGCCCCGTCCTCTAAGGACAAGCTCTTCTAAGGTGTCCAGGCTGCCCATAATTGTAACACCTCCCCTTCATCGAGCCTTTCTTACAGTCCTTTGCGAAATGCCCAAACAATCCACAACTATGACATTTCTCGACTTTCCTAATCCGCTATTGAGGTCCTCCTTCTTTCCTCTTGTCCTTATCCTTCTTATTCTTCCACCACTACTTCTTAGAGTTTTTTGATTTAGGGACCTTCTTAACCTCTCACTTTAGCTACCCAGATGCAAGTTGAACTCTCTGTCGGTCCTCCAATCAGAACAGCCTAAATATCCACTCGGTATCACTTAGCCAAGCTCGTGCCTCCATGAAATTCTCCATGCCAGAAAACGTTTTGCCTCCTAGACTAGCGATGTCCTTGCATAGTTTAGAAAAAATGGCTGCTGCAGGTGGATTACCGAGATCTCCACCTATTAGTGCTGCATTGGGTGCTTACCCTTGCACCTCTGGTACCGTAGCTTTACGGAACCAGTCAGCCATACTATGCAAAGAAAAGAAAATTTAGGCTCGAAAGAATCGAAAGAAGATTGAACTGGACTTTGACGGGATTTTTATAAAAAATCTTTTTATATTTGAAACCATTTCTTTAATAAGAGTTTCTTTCTGAAAAATAGTTTTAAAATATGTTTACCTTTGAAAAATACTTTACTTTTATAATAATTTTTTAGGAGTCATGTAAACTTAGGCTCTGATGCCAAGTGAAACACCCCATACCCCTTAGTATACCATAAAAGGGCACACTAAAAGATATGGTGCGTTGTAGGTATAACTAAAGCATCCCAGAGACTAAGATTCACAAGACAAATAAATAATAATAGCAGAAACATTTAAAATTAAACATCATTACTTCATAAAATAAGTCATTAATATAGAATATGTCTTGAAAACCAAATACACATATCTCATGAAAAACACCATCTTAGACACATCATCAGAGTACATAAACAATAAAAATCATGCCTCTAATAAGTACCAGTACATTCAAAATCAAATGAAAAGAAAATTGAAAGAAGAAGAATACACGAAGAATGAGAAAGCTCTGCAAATGTTTCTCCAAGAAATCCGAATCTACCATCCTTGCCTCTACTGGCCTATGGGGGAAAAGTGGAAATAGAGGACCGGGTCAGACTATAAGTTTGGTGAGTGAAAGTAACTACTAGTATTTTTAAGCAAGATAAAGATAATAGACTTAACAACAGTTCTAGTATAAAAGTAAATAAAGGAAAGATAAAACTAGGATAAAATACTGTTTAACTGTTTGCTCTGATTGTTTCGATTGTTTGCACTTGTCTTAGATTGTTGTGATTAGGCTGAAACCGTAATCCTATTTTAATTAGGCTGAAATCCTAATTCTACCCGTTGATCAGCCTTCTATCTCTATTGTGCCACTGTGAGCTAGTCCCATCCTGTGGGTCCCACAGCAAAAAAAGATGTTTAGCGCTTGGAACGCAGTATTGACTTATCTACCCTAATCAATGTCGCACGCTCGGTCATCGCCGATACTCGCTAACTATCGCCCCCTCTTGTGACCTCTTATTTACCTTAATCAGCATAAGTATGCCCAGCCTCACCTAATCTGTTGTAAAACCATCAGTCCTAGTCTGAAAGGGTCCTGTCCAACCTCACCTAAGTGTTTTGTGAGACCATCGGTCATAATCTGAAAAGGGAATGCTGCCGGTACTGGTCCTAACAACCAAAATCCAGTTGCGCCCCTTGCCCAAATCCCCCGATTTGGGCTTCTATCTATTGGCCCCTTATTTACCGTAGTTAGCATAAGCGTGTCCCAGCCTGACCTAACTATTGTGAGACCATCAGTCCTAGTCCAAAAGGATCCTGTCCAGCCTCACCTAATCTGTTGTGAGACCATTAGTCTTAGTCTAAAAGGGAATGTTGTTGGTATGGGCCCTATGTCTATTCTTGCTTATTAATTTAGTGTAAGTTCTTAAAATAAGCCTCTTCTGTTATTTCTGTTCTATTTGCTTATTAACTTAATCTAAGTCTTTAAAATAAACCTTTTATGTTATCTCAGCTATATTTTCTTATTAACTTAATTATAAGTCTTTAAAATAAGCCTTTTCTGTTCTTTCTGTTTAATTATAACCTATGTTATAATTGCTCTTCTATTTTGTCTTTTTGGTTATAACAACTAGTTATAAACTTGCTTGCAAATGTCTCAAATTTGCCTATTTCAGTCTATCTTCTTTTTATTATAGGTCTTCTTAATTTACATCTAATTTATGTAAATTTAATGTTTTCCATTTTAATCCATATTTGCGAATTATTCTCTTTTTAATGTTCTATTCGCGTAAGAAGGAATAAAAAGAAACTAATATTTACAGGCTAAATTCTAATTTAAAACTTATGCAAATAAAATACAAATAACTGTAAATAATTGAATAAAATAACCGAATAAAAATAACTGAATAAAATAGGCATAAAAAAAATTTAAAAACTAGCTCAAAATTGCAAAAAACTACAACTATTGAGAACCCTATTATTTTAAATTACTTAAAAATCGAAAATAATTACCAAACACTCACCTATGGTCCTTAGCTCTATTCCTTGATCCACTTCTAGAGCATAGTATATTTTTATCAAAAAGATCTTCCCCTTAGAAAAATATTTTATTTAGGGTCTAGCCTCAAGCAATGAACCCAGATAGGAGAAAATCTGAATGAGAAAAATAGCTAGGCCTAGGGTCTTATTTATAGTGTAGTTTAGGGATCTTAGACCATTGGAGTTAATATTAAATCTGGTGCAACCACGTCATAGGCTCGCTGGGAACGATCGAATGGAAGCACGAACGCACAGGATTTAAAGATAATTGGAAAACACGTCATCGTTCGAAGTTGGACGTTTTCACGCCTATATACATAAGCGGGTTGACCTGCATGTCGACCTACAGGTCGACCTATGGCCTTGGGGATTGATCCTAAGTCAACCTGGCCTTGGTCTGGGTCGACCTGACCTCTGTATATATATATATTTTTCTTTTAATTTCTTGATTCTTGTTTAATTCGTATCTTCTTCATTTTAGCTCGGATTCTGAAAAACTATATATGGAAATTGATCACAAAATCGCCACGGACACAATAGCGCAAATCCCGTAGCTCGATTCTGATAATTTCACAAACTTATTTTATTATTAAATTAATTCGTTAATTAATTATTATAGCTTAAATTTTGGGTTGTTACATGTTGTGTTCTTCCTTTCTATTTCTATTTCATTTTCTTTTTATTTTTCCTTAACTTCCCGTCTCTCCAACGCTTGATGCTCTGCACATAAATATTGTGGATGTATTTGTGTCGACATTCGATAGTCGAAAAATCAGGTCGTTACATTTGGCATCAGAGCCCAAGGTTGAACGAACACATTGGCTTTGGTTATGTATGGCTCATCAGAGATAGGGTAAGCGACACCTCATAATGAGTCGAGCGTACACGAGAGAGCGTATCTGTATTTTATACAAACCTATACCCCTTTTCAGCTTTCCTTCGGAATAATCTCTTTCTTTGAAATAACTCTAGCTTTTAATCCTACATATATTCTGCTATGTTCAGGTTGTACATCATGAGTACTAGGGTTGTGAATGCTCAATGAGGTAGAGGTAGTGGTGGTCGTAGTAGTACCAAAATAAATTATAATGTCCCGCCTTTTCGACTCACAAAAATCGACAATACTGCATTCTTGGTATTCATGTGCCGCAAATTCAAGTATCGGAAAAGCTGATTGAGTAAGAAAATAGCATGGAATATAGAAGAACACAGAACCTCAAACGAATGAAATAATCCTATTTTATTAACCAAAAAATCTTTTGTAGGAAAAATTTGAATACAATATTAGAGTCAAACCTAGATTCAACCAGGACAGTTATAACTCCCTTGTCCTTAAATATGCTGGAAAACAACAAGGAAATACATCGGAAAAATAGAATACGTACATACATTGATAAAGATCTCCAGCTCTCCTCTGGAACTCCAAGCGTCTTTAGCTAAATTTAAAACTACTCGTATCTGACCTGAGTTTTAAAATTACCCGGATCAGGCTTGATAAATCATCACGAGAAATCTCGAATTATAAATGTATATGACAGTGTCATAGATTAGAATGATGGCAATCAAAACCCTTGAACATAAGGTTTTTCTATAAGACCACGTCGCACATAAACATGGATGGGTTTTTATGTTACGATAACCAAAATACTTTATACCAAGAAAATTTTGATATTATCATTAATGACATTTTTGAAAACATTTTCCAAATAAATATATACACAATGTAGATATCAATACCCTAATAATATCAAACGGTGCATATGATGCCAAAGGGGTAGCTGAAATGTTTGCAAAGCATTACAACTATCTTGGGATTACAACCAAAACCGTAAAGCTCGTATTGGAATTAGAATTCAAACATGATAAAGAACTAGTGGCCATTTCCTTCGATGCGAAATCCATGCATAACATCTTAGTCTCTAGTGACTATTCACTTTTCTCAAGTAAGCCTTCGTACTACATTGTTACACTACTATGGAACAGTGTATTTCGATGGTTTGTTCTTTCTCAGTCAAGCCTCCACTACCTATGCATTTAAACCATTGAGGGTCCAAACATTACTTATCCTTCATCAATAATAAAACCAATAGCCTAAAGTATGTCCTGCAAACCACATAGTATCTCGTATCATTCCTTGGATGTGAGGCTTATAAAGCTGCGCTCTTCTTTCCATAAAGCCACGCTTTGCTTTTCACAGAGCAAATTCTGCATAGGTTGCCACATTACAATTTCAAACAAAACACTATTGGTTTCCATAAAAGTACAACCTCTAAGCTCGTATGTCTTAGAGACCCATGTAAAGTATAGAACAGGTTACCTCCTACATCACCAAACAAATATACGTTTGTAGAGGTCAATGTACATGGATTTAGAAATGTGATGTCAGACACTCATCAATACAAGTTGTCCATTGAAGGGCAAACTGAAAGCAATTCTCCTACTACTTCCTGCTTGGGAATCACCTCTAAGGTATAACCCTCCCCGGGGGAAAGCTGCTTCGCGCCACTGATAGACTACTTAAGATTCAATTCGGCAGGCGAGCTCCCAATATACAGCCTCCCTTCCCCAATTGATCAGGGTCGCCAATTAGTATACTGGACTTGGTATACTAGGCGCCAATGTTTATCCTGGGTGAGATCCGACCCAATTAATATAGCGAGCAGTCCTTGCAAATTGGAGATTTTTAGTACGAAAGCACTACTGCCACTATATATATATATATATATATATCTGTGTGTGTGTATGGTATGGGGAATAACCCAGAGGTTAGTGGCAAGCAGCCCTACATCATAAAGATCTCCATCTTCAAATCATTGTCTTCAAAATGTCTTCACTTTTGAACATGTATATTGATTCGAAGTGGTTTTTAGATAGAAATTACCTAAATTCGACCCCAGTTTCTTTGAACCAATCATTGATAAAAAGATGTCAAGTATATAGGTGATTATCAAACAAAGTCCAAACAGTTTACCTTTTTATCAAATCAAATATCTTTCAGAGATATATTCTTCTAAACTATTCCTTTGTCTCTTAAGAGTATATGGGTTCATTCTGCCTCATTTATCAAATTCTCTGGTTAATTATACCTTTTTAATCTTGGAATAATTCCAAATCATTTTACATTTTACTTAGGACACATTTCCAAATCATTAATTTAAAGCTTAACAAAGATTTCTTATATTCAAATCATAACATTCAAATGGTTCAAAAACGATGTTATTTAAGAGATCATTTATTGCAATCCCAAATCAATTAGTATTGAGTAGAAAGGATCCATAAAGAGTAGACTAATTATACTCAATACCAATTTTCTTATTCAACCTATACTATTCATCGAATAATGGTGAAATCACCTTTTAAATTCACACAAATAGTACGAGTTCCATCCTTGGAATTTAATACAGAGTTTAACTAAGTATTCTCTATACCATCATATTTTAAAGTCTTGTTTAACTTTTGAAAAACTCAAAATCTCTTTTCTTTTAAGTTAAGGTAATGTGGTCAGTAGACCAAATTAACTATCCACTCCGTCTGGCCAGTCCGGATAGCTAGAGCAGAACCCAAATACCGGTTGTCCAATGGGTCTAGACACTATCTCGCTGTCACCCATAACGCGGTCAAGTAATTTGATCAACTATAAATCCTTTATATGATCCTTAATTTAGAGATGATTTTCATTTACTTAACACTGTTCTAAATATTGTTTAAAACAATTTTCCTTTAACCATTTTTTTAAACTCCTTTAAAATAATTATAAAACTTTCAAATCATTTTCAAAATACTTAATTATTCATTTTATTAGATTGCTAAGAAATTGGGGAAGAATAATTAAGTTAAAACCATGCTTTGCAAAAGTTAACAAAACCATCGCAACAACCGCTGTGAATAGTGTTTTTAGAGCTTCTCAACTCTAAATATATATTCCACCTCATATATGTCCAATTGATCAATTAAAAACTCTTTTTAAAATATTTAATCATATTTATGGAATTTATTTTATATTTTTAAAGATTCAAAAATATTTATTTTGATGAATTTACCCCTTTGATTTCCATACTGACAAAATGTGATGTTTTTGAAAACTTAATTTGGACATATTCAAACTCTACTAAATGAAATCTTGATTTTATTCTTTTTTTGAAAACTATATTCTAATGGATTTGGAAAATTCTTATTTCAAAGAATTTTGACTTATTTTGCATCCTGCACACTGATTTAACTTTCTAGGTCAGAAATTATGAACTCCAGCTAGGCGACGAGCTCGATTTAGCTCAAATTTTGAAACTTCATTAAACTTTGCTGAAACTTGTTATAAAATTTAAAATACCATAATAAAACTTTTTTAATCATTTCAAACTATTTTTATTACATTAAAACTCATTTTCCACTTTATTCCATATTATAATATTATTATTATAATATTCATTTTTCGACCTTTTTATATTCAAACCATAAAGTGGCTTACTAACATAACAATATTAATAGGGATTTATTTTTCCATGAATTAAATACGGTTATTTAACTAACCATTTCTATTTTTTATAATTATGATTTTCTCATTATTGGTTATGTTTATCACAACCAAGTTATCAACCATATAATCAATCCATTTTCAAACATCCATATAAACCATCCATGATATTAAATTGTCGTAGTATCATACTTGAAATAATTGTTGACGTTATTTAATAATTACGAATGTCGAGTGCTCACTATTGGTCTACACTCTGCCAATCTTTTTTCGAAGCTTCTTGAAATAAATCCAACGACACTCCGACAGCACTTCCTTCTCCTTTATTTGCTCTAGAGCTTTATGAACTTGCTCTTCTTTCATTGAAGTGCTTAGCCTCCCCTTGGAGTGGTGGTGCTTGTCCAAGCTTGATGAAGGAGATGGTGGCCGTGGGTTTTAAAGAGGAAGTGGTGGAGTTTGGACTTGCTTTTGAGGTGTTTTTCTTTTCGTATGTATATGTATATATTATTTTACTTCACTTTGTCTATATTTTTCTTCATTATTTTCTAAAGAAGTAGCCATTAAAATAGCTTGAAATGAAGAAGAAGAAGAAGAAGTAGAATATGTGAATGAATGAGTGGTTGTGTGCATGTACATGCTTGAACTTGAAAATATCTCTGCCCCCTTCACCTCATGCTCATGCCACCCCCTTAGGACACTCGGCTGCCCTCTCCCACACCCCTCCATGTGCACCACCATATGTTTGTAAGGTGATGTGAGTGAAGAGATGGTTGCTTTATTGACTTCTTATGAAAATATCACGATATTTTCTCCTATATGTATGTATGTGTATTTGTATGTGTATGTGCATGTAAGAAATGTATATATGGACACAAGACATAAAAACAAGGTTTAATGATTTTAAACTTTCATTTGTTAAACCGTTGTGAATTATGAATCTGAATTCTGATCATATTTTTAGTTTTTAGTCAAACTATATTTAAGTAAAAAAAACTTGAAAATAATTTTTTTATCATTTCAAAATAATTAAAACAAGATTATTTAAGCTATAAAATCATATAAAATAAAATTAAAATCCATTTTTAAAAATAAGACGTCGATTTACCAAAATGCGACGAAGTTAATATGTCTTTATAAAATTAGTTTATGTATTTATGAAACCATTATAAATCACTTATTATCATTATATAACCAACTAAAATGAATTATAATTATTTTAAAAAAATTATTTGAATATTTAAACTTAAATTAGAATTCCAAAAGAAAAATAAAAGCAACGACATCCTTGATGATGTCATAAAGATATTTTACTTTCAAAAATAAAATAAATTAATTTTATTACATATTCCTACTTATGTAGAGAAATATGTGCATATATCAACTGTCGGCGACTTCTAATGGTTAAAAAGATGTTTATTGATAAAACGATTCTTGGACATTTTATTTATATTTTTCCAAAGAATATATTTTTGCAAATACTTATTCTATATAAGATCACAATTATTAATTATTGTTAAAAATAGTATAAATTTTGTTATAAAATCTTACCTTTGAATAGTTTTTTAAAAATAAATATTATTTTTCAAAGTGATAATTTTACGGGTCGTTACACAAATGGTGGAGATCGAGCACCAAGGAATGTTGCTCCAATCGGAGAACTAATGGTGGATATTGTAGAGGAGGTCATGCAGGTCAGGCCTCAAGTGAACTTCTCTTCGCTCTACCATGATTATGAGAGGTTGGGAGGTAAGAGGATTGATGGTACAGAGATGATCATAGAAGTCCAAACTTTGATTCAGTTATGTGACCGTATATTTAGGGATATGGAGTTAGATGATGTGATGAAGCATCGGTTGGCATCATGACAACTACGGGTGTAGCCATGGATTGGTGGAGTACCATCATTGCAGATATCTAAGAGAACAACTTCTCTTGGGCCCAATTTAAGGAGGGTTTTTAGATGAAGTTTGTCCCAGAGGTCGGGAAGACTTTGTTGTTTAAGGGCTTCCTCGAATTAAAGCAAGGGGCCATGAGGTGGCGAAGTATGATAACTTATTTCCTGCCTTATCAAGGTTTGGGCCTAGTTTGGTAGATATGCATTTGAAGAGGAATGAGATGTTCATCATAGGGATGTGTCTGAAGTTCAAGGGTAATATGACTAATCACATCTTGGGGTCTTATGTGAATCTGGTGGACATAGGGTTGAGGTTTGAGAGTTTGGCTTCGAATCCATTTATATTTGCACCAGTTGGGGACACTAATTGGATGTTTTAGCCATCAAGGAAGATTTCAGGTTTAACTTGCCATAATTGAGGAAAGAAATGGCACTTTGTTGTGAATTGTAGGTCAGGTAGGGGAGGGCAAGCGACGAAAGCACCGTTAGTAAAAGCATCGATTGCTAAGGTTCCAAAGATTGAGCTATAGATGGCTATGGCATAGCTTACACCGAGGAGCTGCCACAACTGCCATCTGCAAGGCCATTTTGCTATGGAGTGTCCGATGCTCCAGAAGAGGGAACAACCTCGAGCTTTTGCACTAGCATCGACACCTTCCACTTCCGCCACAGCAAAGGGGAAGCAAGTTTTGGAAATTATTCTACCTACTTTTAGCATTCCCATTCATATCTTATTTGATACTCATGCTTCTTTAAGTTTCATTTCTCATACTCTCATTGATAGATTGAAACTTGAGCCACTTATGGCTTTAGACTCTATTTCTTTGTCGAACCCTATTGGGGGGTCGGCTAATCTTAGCATGGTTTACTTAAGAGTTCTGATTTCTATCTTTGACCAGCTCTTCCCTATCGATATGTATGTTTTGGGTTTTATGGGTTTTGATGTTCTGCTTGGGATGGATTGGTTATTGCAAAATAATGCAGTTTTAGACCGTGATGCTTTGATTATGGATTGTATAGGACCTAGCTCACCTATGACTAGTCTTTCTTTATTCTCTTAATGTGGCAGAAGAGGAGTTAGGTTCGAACCCTATTGTTTGGGAATTTGCGGATACTTTCGAAAAGGTTTCTAGTTTACCACCTCATAGGGAGATAGAATTTTGCATTAATTTAGTGAAGGACACAAAGCTTATAGTATTGCAGGTTCGTTGACTTGCCCTGACAGAGAGGATGAAGCTAACAATCGTAGAAGGGATTGATCCAACCAAGTCGTTCAAGTTGGGGAGCACCTATTGTATTTGCTACAAAGGCGGATGGTTCCTTAGGATTGTGGGTAGACTATCGCAAGCTCAATAAGTGGACTATTGGGAACAAATATCCTTTGCTTAGGATAGGTGACTTGTTCGATTGGCTCCATGGAGCTCGAGTATGTTCCCAGCTTGACCCTACTACATGGTTTCATCAATTAAGGGTCATAGAGGAGAGTGTACCCTTGACCGCTTTTGGATCTGACCAGTTTTATAAGTGGTTAGTTATGTTGTTCGACTTAATTAATGCTCCAACTTATTTTGCAGACTTAATGAATTGGGTATTTCGAGATATGTTGAATAAGTTTGTACTTATTTTTATCAATGATATTTTAGTCTATTCCAAGACCGAGGAGGAACATTCGTACCATCTAAGGATTGTTCTAGGAACACTAAGAGAGCCTGTGTTGAAGGCTAATTCTCGATGTATCAGTTTTGGCATTGGGAAGTTAGGTTCTTAGGTCTCGTTGCTTCAACGGAGGGTATTTCTATTGATCTTGCGAAGGTTGTGGTCGTTCAGGACTGGGAAAGGCTTAAAATCGCAACAGATATTAGAAACTTTCTGGTCTGGCAGGTTATTACAGTAGATTCATCCAGGATTTGTCAAAGATTGCCTCTTGCTTAACGAATTTGATGAAAAAAGATGTAAAATTTGTATGGATGGATAAATGCAAGCAAGCATTCTTAGAGCTAAAGCAAAAGTTGACTAGTGCTCCTATTCTTACTGTACTAGATGGAGGTGAGGATTAGACTGTTTACACTGATGCATGTGGAACATATCTAGGTGTTGTGTGCAGCATGGGAGGGTCATCGCTTATGCGATTCGGCAGCCCAAACTGCATGAAGCGAGGTATGCAACTCATGACTTGGTGTTGTTAGCAGTGGTATTTGCGTTAAAGATGTAGAGGCATCATTTAATAGGTGAGAGATTCGAGTTATACACGGACCATATGTCTTTGATGTATCTTTTACGTAAAAGTACTTGAACATGATGCAACAAAGGTGGTTGGAGTTTCTTGCGACCTATGATCTGGATATTTTATATACTATGGGGAAAGCTAATGTCATGGCTGATGCGCTTAGTAGGAGGTATGCAGTTATAGTAAATATTGAGATTCATCCAACTCAAATTAGGTATAAGGTAATCAGCTTAGAGGTCTTCAGTTTGCTAGGATAGTTAAGAATGTAAGCATGAATGAGGCACCAAAGAGGTGGCCGGGATTTGATATGCATTGCCATGGCATTTTAAAAATGAATGGTAGGATGTGTGTCCCGAATGTTGATGGGATTAGGCAGGAAGTTCTAGTAGAGAGTCACCATTCAAGGTTGACAATACATCCTGGGGACACTAAGATGTATCAGGACATAAGGAGGACGTTCTTTTGCGATAGCATAAAGAGTTTTGTTTCTATCTTTGTGAGTAGGTGTACTAACTGCCAATAGGTAAAAGGTAGCTATCAGAAGATGGTCGGACTGCTTCATCTACTTAAGATTCCCAAATGAAGTGGGAGGATATTTCTATGGATTTCATGGATGGGATGCCTAGGTCGCGGAGGGGTAATGAAGCTGTGTAGGTTATTGTGGATCGATTGACTAAGAGCGTGCACTTCTTACCTATTAAGACTACAAGGACAGCTTCTAGTTTGGCTAAGTCATATGTTAAGAAGATCGTCAGATTGCACAGCGTTCCTTGTGATATCATGAGTGATAGAGATCCGATATTCACAAGCCAGTTCTGGAAGGGTTTGCATGGAGCATTAGTGACCGTGATTAGTTTGAGTACTACTTAACATCCACAGACAAATGGTCAAATAGAAAGGGTGAACCGAGTGTTGGTGGACTTGGTTCAAGTATGCATTTTAGGTTTTAGGAGTTTGTGTGAAGATCACTTTCCACTTGTTGAGTTTTCATACAAAATAAGTTGTCAAGCTAGTATCAAAATGGCATAGGTTGAAGCATTGTATGGAAGGACTTGCAAATCTCCATCTTGTTGGATTGAACCTAGAGATTGTCTTGTGCTTGGGCCAGATATGATTCGAAAGGAATCATATAAGGTTATAAAGATTTGAAATCGAATAAAGGAAGCGCAAAATCGACAGATAATTTGTGTAGATGAGAGGCGTAGAGACTTAGAGTTCTCGGTTGGAGACTTTGCATATGTAAAAGTTTCTCCGATGAGAAGTGTAGTTTGGTTTGGAAGGACTGGGAAGCTGGCTCCTCATTATATCGGACCGTTCCCGATTCTTGAGAGGATTGGTACACTTGCACATAGAGTCGATTTATTGATTAGGCTATCTGGTGTGCACAATATATTTCATGTATTGCATTTGCGTAAGTTTGCGCATGATCCTTCGATGATAGTGGAAGCGTCGCAGCAAGAAGACTTTGAGATGGAGCCAAATTGATTGTGTTGAGATAGCCTATTTGTATTGTCGATAGAGATATGAAGTAATTAAGAACTAAGGTTGTAAAGTTAGTCAATGTACAATGGAGCGAGGTTGCTTGGGATTGTACGTTGGAGACTGAGGATAGTTAGAGGGAGTCCTAGCCATATTTATTCTTAGACTAGAGTTTTCTTATCTTAGTTTACATTTGAGTTGCAGTTTTGTTTGTACATAGTTTCAGTAGTGATATATATATATACCTAGTTCTTCTATTATCTTTGATTATCGTTCTTATTGAATTTTGAGGACGAAATGGTATAAGTGGGGGAGAATGCAGCAACCCAAAATTTCGAACACTTCAACTTCAAATATTGATACATTTTGAATAATAGTTAAGTGTTATAAATATGATTTTATAACTTTGTTTAACATCATTTAATTAATAAATATTATAAGAAACTTTTCTTTGAAAAGTGTTTACAAAAATATATTCTTCGAAGAAAGAGCGATAATGTGACCATAAATCGGTTTATCGATAAACAGCTTTTCAATTGATATAAGTTGTTCGAACTATCGTGCACTTAACTAATGATCCAATGAGCACATTAGCAACTAATTAACACACTCTCCTCTTCATAAAGCATGGAATGTCCAAGAGAGTTCCATTAGGATAAGAAATAATATATGGTAAGTGTAATGGTAAAATAATAAATGAGAAGTGGCATAAATTTGTGATAATGGGGAGTAATTAATGTCATTAGGATTTTGAGGACTTTTTGGTCTTTTCCCATCTACTAAGAATATAAAGAGGGGTAAACTTTAGGAAATATATCAAAAAATTGTTAAGCTTTGAGCTAAAATATCCAAGTCATCATCATCTTCTTCTTCTTAGTTTCCATAAGCAAATAGTATGCAAATCAATTCCAAATCACTTTAAATTTGGAATGAGACCTTACCACCACATAACAACACCTTTTACCTAGTTATATTGTGAAAAATCAAATCCAAACATCCCCCACACATTAACACCGTGAGCATTGAAGGAGGTTGGGATGGTTTGAAGCAAGTGAAGCAAAGAACAGAAGGAAGGGAAAGGAATTTGCTAGCTTGGGTTTGAACTTAGTGCTCAAGTTTGGTTGTGTAACGACCACAACTTTCTCTCCACAGAAAGTCGCATCGTTAATAAGAAAGAAAGGGGTAGAAAATAGAAAAGAAGAGAAGAAAGAAAGAAACAACAACAACAACGATCTCACAGCGGAACGAATGAAATATAATATATCATATAAAATATTACATAGTATCATATACATCAGAGTTACACAACTTATACAACACATATTAGACAGTTATAAACATCTGTCTAATTCATACAACTCAAGTATCACAGATACAGACACAACATATACACAGCGGAATCATCATATATCTACACGGTGAAGCCTCCTGCTCCAAATCTCCTCCAGAATTCGTCAAATCTAACCTGAATCCCTCGACTACTCAATACAATATTGAGTACCCAAGAGTTTAATAAAACAGAAAATAAACACTTGGGTCAGACATGGGTCTGGTGTGAGTAAACGGTTAGATTGCTTAACTTTGAAAACTTTTGAAAACAAAAGTATCACGTAAGACTCCCCACAAATAAACATGGGTAAGTTTTTACCTTACGCTAACTAAAACGTTTGATAGAAAATCTGATTGTATTATAATAGGGTCTAGGGTTTTCAAGTAAAATATAGAAATAGCTGAAATGCTTACATCTCACATTCCAACATAGTTGGGCACAACTAATACGTACGGCACTTATTGGAGTTTGGATTCCATACAATGGCAGGGCTACTGGGGTACCGCCCGTCACAGTACGTGGCCTAGATCACCGTACCGAGGAGTACGCCCGCTCCCCTGCAACACAAAGCCGGAACCATCCCTTACTGGATAATTCCGAACAAGATAATCCCGTAGTTGGCGCGACCAACCACACACTAAGCCGAATAAAAGAAAAGGGACCTCTAGACAGGGATCTATCTTGCTCTCAGTGGGTGCTACCCACGAAGCCTTGCTGCACCTCCCCTGTTTTAGCCATTCCCGGTTGATGAGGCTTGAGGTTACGATTACCTTTAATCAGAACATATCACTTAGAATGCTCATCGTCCGCCTGACGATGTGCTGAAAGCATTCAATCCATACAAGTTCGTTCCGGGTTCGAACGAAACCGAAGGCATTATCTCGTTACACTCGTTTTGGAATCACCCTCAGAGTTAACGACAATAACCCTTGCACTCTGAATCTTCATCTTCACTTGAGATTCACGACCTATCGTAAATTTGGATCGATGTGGTATTTGGGTCTCCAGACCTGGAATTCCGGTATACGGAAACCCGATCCCGGTCTCATCGAAATCCAAAACGTATCTTTTAAGGCCAAGTTGTTTAAAGGTTTAAACAATTTAACTTATCTATATTCATACAGATAGATAATTCATAATTCACAATTGATAATCACATTACCAATTAAACAGATGATTCATAACCAATATGTAATCTATATCAACATCACAATAGTTAATCTATAATACCATCATAATACAACCAAGCATTCATACCATACAACATTACTTATCTCATTTCTGAGATTACATCCATTCAGGACAATCAATGTCATCTATTCTTATATAAGCAATGATTTACTTAATCACAACATAATAAATTTAAAATGAATTAAATTAACTATCTCTATCTTTAATTAATTTAAAGTGAATTAAATTAATTACTTCATCCCTTAATTAATTTAAAGTAAATTAAATTAATTACTTCATTATAAATCTTACTTATATAATCATTAATTAATTACCAATAAATTAATTAATCTTTCTCTAATTATCCACTTTAATTAATCACCTTGATTAATTATACTTTAATTACCTTTAAGTAATTATCTTTAATTAATTTCACAAATTAATTATCCTTAATCAAATACAGTAATTAACCTTTAATTACTTCATTAATTAATTAATTTAAATTAATTACTTTAATCCTTAATTAATTACAATTAATTAGTTGTCATTTGATTAATTAATCTTAATTAATCAAGTCTTAATCACATCATTAATTATAAACTAATGATCCCTAATTATACCTTTAATTATTTATTAATTACATTAAATAATTAACCTTTAATTAAACCATAATTTATTAATCACCATTGATTAAACTTAACCAGTAATTAACTCTAATTAATTACCTTCCTTAATTAATTACTTTTAATTAATTACCTTAACAAATAATTAATTACCTTATTAATTATCCTTAATCCTTTAATTAAATAAATTATTTAATTAATAATACTAGGTAATTAGCCTTAATCACTTCTTATTTAATTACTTTCATAAAATAATTATCCTCTAATTACTTTCATTAACTAAATATTCAATAATTATACTCAATCAATTTTCCAAAATGGTTATCCTTAATTAAACCAAAGTAATTATCTTAGAATAATTAATTACCTATCTTCAATTTATTAAGTAATTATACTTTATTTACTTAATAGGACCTTAATTAATTTAGCTAAACCATTTACCTTAATTAAATACTCTAATTAAATATTCTTTAATCTTATCTCCTTTAAATATATTTTTAACACTTTGTTTAACCTTTATTTTTGAAACTTACTTAGAAACTTGTTTAAATTTCTTTTCTTAAAAACTTGATCTAGTACATTTATTTGAAAACACTTTTGAATTCAATTACAAAACAATTCTAGTTTATATTTTCTTTTAAAAAAAACAAACACTTCTACACATTTAAATTTTTGAAACATATTCAATTTTAAAAACATACTTTTAAACTAGTCTAATATCCTTCTTTTGGAAATTTAATAAATTCAAACTTGCTTTCTTTTTAAATTTGAACTTGATATCCCTTTTTAAAATTTTAAACCTGGAAATTAAAATTCACTTTACAATTTGAAACCAGGATTCTATGTTTACAGAATAACCGAGCAAACAAACCAAATTCTCGAGCCTACCCCGTGTCTCTCGCGATCACTCGCGTACTTCGAGAAAAACCCCTTCAACCCCGAGCCTGACCCGAGTATTCTTCTTCTTCCCCGAATACATCTCCTGTCACCAACACGTACACGATAACGTGCACGTTCACGTGCACAACCACCACGATCGCTGACGAACTCCCCTCCGGCCTTCGACGAATCGACCCTAACTTCGACAATACCACGCGATCACCCAGTAAACTCGATTCGTTCTAGGATCGAATTTGACCCAAAAATCCATACCACCTGAAACTATATCATCGGAAAACGACCATTGCCGTTGATCTCCACCACGAGTTTCCCTTCCGACATCATCAGACCTACATCTCGACTTCCCACTCCTAATCCCCACCTCGCGATTTCCTCCGTTTCCCCATGGCCCTCGCGAAAGCTTCGAGAACATCAACGTTTCAAACCGTCCCTAGAACCCTAGTTCCTTCAAATTCTGATGCCATGGCCAATAATAGATGCTTTCACTATTTTTCCCAACCTTCCCAGATGCCAAGCTAACTTCGATAAAAACCCGACCATTCAATAGTTCATCGATCGCCGGAAAAAGTCTAAAATTCACTTTCTGTTCAACTTCAAACTGCACCCTCTATAAATAACTAAAAATCGAGATTTAAGTTTTAAAAATCCTATTTCTCAAAGATGAATCAGATTATTAACTTGAAATGATAAATCATTTCACCTGAATTTATCCCAATCCTAACTCTCACTGTTATTTTCCACTTCCCAGAGTGTTTTCAAACTTAATTCATATAAATTTAAATTTTAAAAACTAAATTGTGTTTAACAAACAACCTTTCTTTTGAAACTCAAGTCAAAAGTCCTAACAGTAATTAGTTAAGGCGATTTGAATCTTAAGTTAAATCTAACCCTGTATCTATAAACAGAGTTAAATATGAACATAATAGACATGCACACCTGAACATATTCATATATCTAAGAAATTATACATACAAGCATAATTTATACCATACCTTAAAGATTATCTCAAACAAACATCATCAACAGACTTAAATTACTTTTTAGAAAAAGGTTTACCCACTTATACATACAGGCATAAACAATAATATACACAGAACCATTTATATCTATATGTACATGCATCTACATCCATGAACACTTGCAACCATATTTTACAGATATTAATCACAATCATTTAATCATAAGTTTAAACCTGTTTTTAAGTGAAAATGTTTACTCACCAGTAAATGTTGAACAGAGTATATCTTTTGAAACTGCTTTTGAACTTTTTGAGATCCGAATGCCTTTGCTATTAAAACTTTAATTTCTTGCTGGAAAACTTGCATGCATGCTTTGAAACTTGTTTGTGATGTGTGTTGCTTAGATCAGTTGTACTTGCTTCCAGATTTGAAGAAGAAATTTGCAGGTTTTTGTTTTCAGATTTTGGAAAATTGGTTACAGGTTTGAAGATTTGATTATAGATTGTATTTGAGGAATTTGGTTTGAGAGGAGAATTTTGTTACAGACTTTGTTTTTGGGAATTTTCAGGCTGAAAGTTTCTTGTCTTTGAGTTGAAGAAAAATAGAAAAAGAGAATGGAATGAGAAGTCTATGTTTATATAAGTTAATTTGTGGTTTAATAAAAATAAAAGAAAACCAAAAATTTAAAAACTTGACATTTGTCATTTACTCTAATTCATTAACTAACACATGTCACCATGGTTACTTAATATATTAACACTTGTCTTTTTTAATTAATTTGTAAAAAAAAACCTTTTTCTTTATTTATTAAATATTTATTACTTATTTATATATAGATAACTTTTAAAGAAATAAACCAATTATACTTATAAATAAAAGTTTATACATATATTTAGAAATCCAAAACTATTTAAAATATCACTCTTTTGAATTTCAAAATTAAATCTAATTCAAATTCAAATTATATTTTTAAAATCCAATTTAAAGTCAATTTAAAACAACACATTTAATTTGAAAATAACCATTTGTCAATTTTAAAATAATTTATAAAAGAGATTATAAATTACTACTATTATTAAATGAATTAACATCTCATATGTAAATTGTATTTTAAACTTATATATATATTCTTAAACCATATTTATTAAGCAATATAAAATAAACCTTATTATTAACCTTACTTAAAACCATATAGTTATTTGTTTAAATAGCTTTGAAAAGATTAATATTAAATAAATCATAATTTCCAAACTATCAAAATATATATATTAGAAATTTAAAAACAAGATTTTATTTATTTATTATATTTCAACCCAAAGCTAATCTATTTACAATATATATACTTATATATATACATTATAAATAGAAATCATTTTATTGGTTTTTAAAAGATACATTCCACTAATTAAATATTTATTTAATTAGATTATTTACCAATTCAAATTTTTTTATCAAAGATTAACAAATCAATTTAATTATTTAAACAAATTATTAAATTGATATTGTCCATAAATTTCCGGGATATTACAGGTTGTTTGTTGGGTTTAAGATGAGCTAAATTACCACTTGGATTGATAATATAACTTATATATGATTATATTTTGTTGTATTAAAGTTGTTTGAATTGTTAAGTGACATATGTTGAAAATATTGATTTTGATTCTTGTTTCGAAAACAAGTGGCACATAGGATCCATATATGGACTTGAATGGACTTATATGACATATGACTGTTAGTCCTTGAGAAGTTGGTTTTGATGACAACAACCTTAGAATAAGATTATAAAATATAAATACTAACATTATTGTTTAGATATATATGTATATGCAGGATATATATACAGATACCAAAGAATGAAGACTATACAGTATAGAGATTCAAGAACTGATGAACTCAAGATCGAAGATATCAAGATTCAAGACTCATGAGTATCAAGATTATCAAGAGTTCAAGATTTCAAAATAACTAATTTAGTTAGGAATTTTATTAAAACTCCTAGAAAAGCACTGACATCTTAAAATCCATTTTATTCGTGGAATGGAATCCACTTCGAGCCCGTTAAAGGGATGGAACCCTAAGTAGGATGGAACCTATGAAAAATCTAGTGGAACATTGTCTTGTATCCACTAACTTTTATTCAAATGTTTTACAAAATTATATCTTATTTTCAAAATGATTTCAAAATCTTCCTTTTTAAATCAAAAACATCTATCCTGGTTTTAAAATACTTTTAGCCTCAAAATAATCTTTATTTTCAATATCAAATTATCCTTGGTTTTAAACTATCTTTTAATTATAATATATTTAACTTTTAATATTTATACTTAGATTTAAATATAAAATTATAGTTAAATTTTATATATACCAAAATATTATTGTCTATACTTATTTATGTATTTTAACTATAATTAAGTATATTTATAAAGTTTAAAATAGTTTTAATACAAGATAGAAGTTATTTTCAAAGAAAAACAAATTACCAAAAATAACTTAGGCTTGTCGACAACCCCAAGGAACCCTTGTCGACAAGCTGACAGTTTATTCCAAAAAGTTTGAATTTCAAAGGAAGTGTCTATTCGTCATATCCTTTCATGAATGGACATGGCTGTTGTTCTACTATAAATAGGGGCTGTTTAAAATGAATTTACAATCATATTTTCTATGATTTCACTCCTCTTCTTCTTCCACATTTCTTTATATACATTTTTACCATTACTCTGCCGAAATCACCATTGAATCTAACTAGATCATCTCCGGTTTGATTCTCTATCAATATCTCAACAAAATCCCAGTGCTACTCAGAGTTATAGATTTCTTTGTATTCAATCAGCGAGAAAAGATGTGATTGTAGCCTGGAAAATCAATTGGGTGAACTTGTTGCCCGTAAAATCAAGTGTCTCTACCCAGAGGATTGTGAATCTGGAGGGGTGTACCTCGTGGCCTTGAAATCGAGGGTGTAATTGTAAGAATTGATTTTGAAAGGAAATCCGTACTTGTGTTGCGGGACTAGATGTAGGGTAACTCCGAACCAGTATAAAATCTGGTGTGTTCTTTACTTTATTGCTTTTACTTTATATCTGCATCTATGTTTGATTCTGTGATCATATCTGTGTCTGAATATTGCATACATTTGTGTTCAAATTAATATAAACTCAAAAAGAATTAGTAATTCCTTAAAACACTATTCACCCCCCCTCTATTGTTAATTCTAGCCTTAAGATCCGTAATACGCATTTCTCACATTTGGTATCAGAGCAAGGTTTTCAAAGTTTCATAATATGAATTTTGAAAAAGCTTTTAAAATGGCTATGTTTGAAAAACTTGTTAATACTAGTTTATAAATATTCAGATCATCACTGTCTCATGAGTTTGCATATAATCGATATTCAAATTCAAGTTGTCTACCAAAATTGTATGATGTGCAGGAAACATGTTTTATGGGTGTTGAGGAATCAATCCACAATGGACAAATTGTATAGATCAAAAAGAATAAATGGATACTCAATAGTGGATGCTCTAGACACATGATTGGTAATCCGGATATGCTGAATGATATAATATACAAAGACGGAGGACTGGTTAACTTTGGAGACAACTCAAAAGGATATGTGATTTGCATCGGCAATGTCGGTAACTCTGAAACTCCTATTATTACTAATGTTTTGCTAGTTAAGAATCTGAAACATAATCTGCTAAGTATTAGTCAACTTTGCGATAAAGGATATAAAACTAAATTTGAAAAAGATAAGTGTCACATTAAAGATAATAATTCAACCATAATATTTGAGGGAATTAGGAAAAAGAATATTTATATTCTTAGTATGAAAGTTTCAAATGATAACCTGTGTCTTTTGGCAAATACAAGTGAACCTTGGATTTGGAATAAGAGATTTGGGCATTTGAATTTTAAACTCTTATCTAGACAGTCAAAACATGATCTAGTAAGAGGTCTCCCTAAAATGAATTTTAAAGTAAATAGTTTATGTGATGCATGTCAATTAGGAAAACTTAGAAAAAGTTCCTTTAAATTAAAAGATATGATTTCAACTTCAAAACCTCTTTAATTACTTCATCTTGATTTATTTGGTCCATCTCAAATTCAATCAATATATCACAGTAAATATGTTTTTATAATTGTAGATGATTATTCTAGATTTACATGGATAATATTTTTGAAACAGAAAAGTGATACTTTTGAAAGTTTTAAGAACTTTACAAAAAGGATTCAAAATCAACTTTCTGTTAAAAATTATAACCATCCGTAGTGATGATGGTGGGGAATTTGAAAATGAAAAGTTTGAGAAATTCTGTAATAAAAAGGGAATAACTCACAATTTTTCATTACCAAGAACTCCACAACAAAACGGAGTAGTAGAACATAAAAATAGGACGACTCAAGAGTGTGCGAGAACTATGCTTTCAGATAGTAAATTACCAAAACATTTTTGGGCAGAAGCAATTGCTACCGCCGGTTATATTTTAAATAGAATTTTAATTAGACCTTTAACTGATAAGACATCTTGTGAACTTCTTCACGGAAAGAAACCTAAGGTATCTTATTTAATAATTTTTGGAAGTAAATGTTTTATTTTAAATACAAAAGATAACTTAGATAAATTTGATCCTAAATCCGACAAAGGTATCTTTATCGGATATTCTAATAGAAGTAAAGCATACAGAGTGTTTAATTTAAGAACTAACACCATCGAAGAAACAATGCATGTTTCATTCGATGAAAATCTCAAAAATTTTGAAGATACAAATGATGAAGAGGATTTAATTACTCAAAATCAGGAGTCAACTGAAACTAATAATGAAATTAATCATCCTAACAAAAAGATTAATCTTTTAAAAGATCATCCTATAGAAAATATACTAGGAGATAAGCAATCTGTTGTTACAACTAGAAATCAACTAAGTAAAATGAGCAATGTAGCCTTTATATCAACTATTGAACCCAGAAATCCAAAAGAAGCTTCAACTGATGACTCATGGATTTTGGCTATACAAGAAGAACTAAATCAATTCACTAGAAATGATGATTGGGAACTTGTTCCTAGACCTGAAAATAAAACTATAATTGGAACTAAATGGGTTTATAAAAATAAAATGAAAAAACAAGGTGAGGTCGTTAGAAATAAAGGCCGGTTAGTCGCTCAAGGTTATTGTCAAGAAGAAGGAATAGATTGTGATGAAACCTTTGCTCCCGTAGCAAGATTAGAAGCCATTAGGATTCTAATTGCTTTCGCAAATCATAATAATTTCAAATTATTTCAAATGGATGTTAAAAGTGCCTTTTCAAATGGATTTGTAAAAGAGGAAGCATATGTTGAACAACCACCACTTTTTGAAGATGAAAAATTACCAAATCATGTTTACAAACTTAAGAAAGCTCTATATGGTCTAAAACAAGCTCCTAGAGCCTGGTATGATAGACTAAGATCTTACTTATTACAATCAAACTATGAAATTGGTAAAGTAGATAATACTCTTTTTACTAAAAGAAATAAAAATGATATTCAACTAGTACAAGTTTACGTAGATGATATCATTTTTGGATCAACTAATTTTGTAATGAATAAAGAATTTTCTGAAATAATGACATAAGAGTTTGAGATAAGTCATATGGGCGAATTAAACTTCTTTCTAGGTTTGCAAATAAAACAATTAGATAATGGTATCTTTATCAGTCAAGAAAATAGGCTAAAGACCTAGTTAGTAAATTTGGTTTGACTACTGCAAGTGGAAAACCCACTCCCATGGCAACCAATGAGTACCTAAGTAAAGAAGATCTCTCGAAAGATGTAGATCAAAAATTATATAGAGGAATGATTGGATCACTACTCTATATCACTGCTAGTAGACCTGATATCATGCATAGTGTTTGTCTCTGTGCAAGATATCAATCCCAACCTAAAGAGACCCACTTAAAAGCTGTAAAACGTATCATAAGATATGTTAAACACACCTTTGATTATGGCTTATTTTATCCTAAAAATGATTCTTTTGAATTAATATCTTACTGTGATGCTGACTATGCTGGTTGTAAATCAGACCGAAAAAGTACAAGTGGAACTGGTCACTTTTTGGGGCATTCTCTGGTTCCTTGTTTAGTAAAAAGCAAAACACAGTTTCTTTATCAACAAAAGCAGAGTATATTTCTGTTGCTTTGGCTTGTTCTCAAGTAATATATATGCAACAAACTTTAAAAGATTTTGGTTAAATATCTCAAAATCATCAATTTATTGTGATAATGCTAGTGCAATAAATTTATCCAAAAATCCTACTCATCATGCTCGAACTAAACATATTGATATCGGACATCATTTTCTCAGAGATAATATAAGTAAGGAAGTAATTACTCTCGATTATATCAATTCCGAGAATCAAATTACTGATATCTTAACAAAAACCCTTAAATGAATCTATATTTACTAAATTAAGAAGAGAATTAGGTATTTGTTCAATAACTGAAATATAGAATATAAATATATAACAAGTATAATTAAAATTAAATTAAAATAAATCAAATAGCAAAAATATAAGTACCATGTCGACAACCCTCCTTTACCCCTGTCGACATATAATGAATTTTTTCTTTTGAAATTTTCCCACCAAAATTCAAATGACTGGTTATATATTCTTCTTATTTCGAAATTTTGGTCATTCTTTTTGTTCTTTCTATGTTCTACCTTCTGAAAACATTAGAACAATGGCCTCCTCCTCCAAATCAAACAAAAATTCAACCTTTTCGTTCCCTTCTCCTTCTACCGGACCATTTCAATGAACTACGCTAGCACGAGTGATGAAAATGGAGGTTTCCTTGAAGGATGCACTGCAACTTATGACTGAAATTCAAGTGCTGCAAATCAGAATGGCCAAAGAACAAGAACGGCAAGGCAAAATCCTTAGAAACTTGCAAAAGTTTCTAATGGACAATCACGCCAATCCCATCTTGATCGATGAAGAATTCTCAAGTGTTGATGTGCAAGAGGACAGCGTGGAAGAAGAAAAAGAAGCCCCCATAGAAGAAGAGCACGCTGAAGATGACGACAAAGTTGTTTGCGTTGGCGAAGTGTGCTTTGACAAGGATGGAAATCTAGTCGAACAACGTGGAAATATCTGTTTCCACTACCCAAATTGATCGGTTCATAGATCTCCCATTGTCAAGGATACACATTAGTTTCTTTTCTCTCTTTCTTATCGTTATTTGCATACGATCTTACTTACGTTTTCTACGCAAATGTAAATATAACATTATATAATTAATAAATGAGTTGTGTTCTCATATTTGAATTCTCACATTATCATTATTATAAATATTATCATATATGGATTCTTAGTTAGGAGAGTTAGTTATTAAGGGTTAAGTTTTAGTTTCAGAATTAAGTGTTGATTATTTATTATAACACTATCATTATAACCACATGTAATATAGTATTAGATTAAAGGGGAGTTGTATAGATTTAAACTTTGTTTTGTTGATGACAAAGGGGGAGAAGTATAAAATAGGATAGTTAAGCATAGATTAAGGGGGAGTTATTAGTTTTAGGGGAAGTTATTAGGATAGAAGTAATATTTTATAAACAAAGGTTGTCATCATCAAAAATGGGGAGATTGTTAGTCCCTGAGAAGTTGTTTTTGATGCTAACAACCTTAGAATAAGATTATAAAATATAAATACTAACATTATTGTTTAGATATATATGTATATGCAGGATATATATATACAGGTACCAAAGAATGAAGACTGTACAGTATAGAGATTCAAGAATTGATGAACTCAAGATCGAAGATATCAAGATTCAAGACCCATGAGTATCAAGATTATCAAGAGTTCAAGATTTCAAAATAAGTAATTTTGTTAAAACTCCTAGAAAATAAATGACATCTTAAAATCCATTTTATTCGTGGAATGGAATCCACTTCGAGCCCGTTAAAAGGATGGAACCCTAAGTAGTATGGAACCTACGAAAAATCTAGTGGAACATTGTTTTGTATCCACTAACTTTTATTCAAATGTTTTACAAAATTATATCTTGTTTTCAAAATGATGTCAAAATCTTCCTTTTTAAATCAAAAACATCTATCCTGGTTTTAAAATACTTTTAGCCTCAAAATAATCTTTATTTTCAATATCAAATTATCCTTGGTTTTTAACTATCTTTTAATTATAATATATTTAACTTATAATATTTATACTTAGATTTAAATATAAAATTATAGTAATATTTTATATATACCAAAATATTATTCTCTGTACTTATTTATGTATTTTAACTATAGCTAAGTATATTTATAAAGTTTAAAATAGTTTTAATACAAGATAGAAGTTATTTTCAAAGATAAACAAATTACCAAAAATAACTTAGGCTTGTCGACAACCCCAAGGAACCCTTGTCGATAAGGTGACAATTTATTTCAAAAGTTTGAATTTCAAAGGAAGTGTCTATTCGTCATACCCTTTCGCGAATGGACATGGTTGTTGTTCTACTATAAATAGGGGTTGTTTAAAACAAATTTACAATCATATTTTCTCTGATTTCACTCCTCTTCTTCTTTCACATTTCTTTATATACATTTTTACCATTACTCTGCCGAAATCACCATTGAATCTAACTCGATCATCTCTTGTTTGATTCTCTATCACTATCTCTACAAGATCCCGGTGCTATTCAGAGTTATAGATTTCTTTGTATTCAATCGAGCGAGAAAAGGTGTGATTGTAGCCTGGAAAATCAATCGGGTGAACTTGTTTCCCGTAAAATCAAGTATCTCTACCCAGAGGATTGTGAATCTGGAGGGGTGTACCTCGTGGCCTTGAAATCGAGGGTGTAATTGTAAGAATTGATTTTGAAAGGAAATCCATACTTGTGTTGCGGGACTGGATGTAGGGTAAATCCGAACCAGTATAAAATCCGGTGTGTTCTTTCCTTTATTGCTTTTACATTATATCTGCATCTGTGTTTGATTCTGTGATCATATCCGTGTCTGAATATTGCATACATTTGTGTTCAAATTAATATAAACTCAAAAAGAATTAGTAATTCCTTAAAACACTATTTGTTTGCACAAAAAATGGGCAAACACCTCCAAGTCGTATGATTTAGTTGATTTTATGTTATTTTTAGTGATCTGGGTGATTTATGCAAATATATAAAAAGCAGGACTAAACTGTAAAAGACACACAAATTTATAGTGGTTCGGCCAGAATGTGCCTACGTCCACTTTATATGTTTTTCTCCTTTACTATTCAGATTACAAGTACAAAGCTTTAATACAAGTATATGAAAGTTGTTTGAAAGTTCTATCCGTGCTTGAGCTCTCAAACTTGTCCCCATTGTTGTACCCCTACCCCTCTATTTATATAGTGAGGCTGGGAGTAGGGGCCTTGGATGTATATAGCTGTTGATGGGCCTGGGCTGATGTAATCTGACCTGGTATTGTTGGTTCGGCAGTGGTTGGTCCGGTGGTGAGTTGAGTTGTGATTGGTTCGGTAGGACTTTGGTCCGGTAGTGAGTTGTGTTGTGATTGGTTCGGTAGCCTCGGTCCGGTGATGAGTGGAGTTGGGTTGGTTTGGCAGGACTTTGGTCCGGTAGTGAGTTGAGCTAGGTTTGTTCGGCAGGACTTTGGTCCGGTAGCATGCTTCTAGTTTGTTTGTTGATGTCTGGACCGGTAGTAGAGGATTGGTTCGGTAGTGTTTACCTTGGCTCGGTTAGGCTTTGGAAATGAGTTGGTTCGGTCTTCCATGGTTGTGAATCCGGTTCGACAGTGGTGGAAACACACCCAACATTTGCCCCCCAAAGTGGGGCATATGACAGCATATGTCGTGCTTTGTTTCAATTTGGACGTTCCCATTTGGTCCTACGTGTCAAACCAGTTGGTTCGGTCATCTTTGTTTGCCTATAAATATGGGCTTCATGTCTCTCGTTATTCCCTACCAAGTGAGATAGCCGAATCAGATTTGCCGGATCACGCTTGACTACCGAATCAGGTGATTGCCGAATGACTTTCGTGTTTTGAACTACCGAATGGGCTTGAGTGCCGAATGAAACTTGAACTCTGTTATACCGAATGTGTTTATAAGTGAAACTCTAGACAACATACACTCGTTCGTTTATATCTCCATATCCTTATTCTAACAATGTGCTCTTTTATGTTGCATATAATGTCTCATAAAGTTGAAACCTGATCAGAAAAGAAGAAATCCCAGGACAGAGAAGATCCTTCCACAGTGCCCCCAGCTCAGTCAGGACCGGGACGTCATGGGCCCACCCCGAGGTCACTAGTAGATGGGCATAGCCCTTAGGAGCTTTTGAACTCACCTCCTGACTTTTTCCCTAGCTCTCTCAAAGGAGAGCAGCTTGATGTTATTTCTCGCTCCTTTGGGATTGACAGAGCACGCATGCTATTGCCGGGGGAGGGAGTGATGCCATATAATCCCCCAGAAGGATATTTCGCCCACAGTAGGTACCATTGTATGTGTGGGGCCATTCCCCCGATCAATGCTTGGATACTCAGCTTCATTAGCTACTTGAAGGTGGCTCCATTTCAGCTTCAGCCTAACTCCTACGCCATCCTGGTGAGCCTGTTTGTCATTTTCCAGAGGATATACGAGCGTCCTCCCTGCAACCGAGAGATCCGGTATTTGTACAATTTGAGAGGCTATAAGAAGGGGTCTCCATACATCAGCTTGGAATCAGCCGTGTCTTTCAAGCCGGTCCTGGACTTATATTCGAAGTTCAGCATGTTCAAGAAAGAATGGTTTTTCGTCAAGGATGACTCTGTCTCTATTCGTCGCTTCAGTTCCGGCTGTAAGTTTGAAGCTTATTTATAATTTCCGTTTTGGCTGCAATGCTTCTTCTTATGTGTTTTCATTTCTTGCTAGCGACAGATGGCTTTGCGGTCGTAGAGAATGAATGTGGTCACTGCCCAGTTTACCAAGGAGGAGAAGGTGGCAGTGAAGGAGGGTATGCGGTTGCTTGCCGCTGAGGAGGCAGGTGCGCAGGTAGAGGATGATGATCAGGATGGTCAGGAAGTAGGCGCTGGTAAGTCTTCCCTTCTAGTCTTTCTGTTAACTTGGTTGCTTATCACTAATGAATTCTTTCTTTGACCGGACAGGTGGGCAACAGGACAAGGGTAAAGCTCCGACGCAGCCGGCTCCTTGATTTGATTTGGATATCTTTTTGTGGACTTGACATTGTTGTATATGTTAGTCTCAAAACAGTAACGTAACTTTTAGGTTGTAATTATTTTACTTGTAATAAACAACATTATTCTTGACGTGTAATTTTTAAACTTAAGCTGATTTTGTCGTATTTGAATGCTTTTGTTATTTTGACATGTTGTATGAGAAATATAGCTATGCGTATGCTTGTAATTCAGTTGTGTTTGATGTCAAGTTCTTGCTTAAAACATAATTTCATGTCTTGCAATGTTAGTGTGATGTGTGAATAAATTATAGCCACGTATTTATATACGAAAGAAGAAAATACCGCACTTCATATTTTACTTGTAGATGGCAGCTTTGAATGTCTTTTGTGACTGAGTATGGAATGCAGCCTAGTGTCCCGTTGTGAGTTCCCACTCTCATTAGCGAAGGTCTCCTATTCTGTGTCCTGTACTTTAGGGATCGTTATAGAGGATAGGAGGAAAGTTTTTTAAATAAAATTGAAATATGAGAAATAGTAAAACTTCCAATCACGGAAGGCCTTCGATGTGCTTAAGTTCGTGGCAAACGGGCTTTGTAGTCACTTTCCCTAGCTGTGGGTCTTGGAGACATTTGTCACCCATCTTATGCCTCCGCGGGGAGTTAATCTTTTTTACCACAGCCGTACTAAAGACACATCGGAGCCGAGATCACGCACAGCAACTACCCGGGCCATTATGGCCCGTAATTGTGGGTATTATTCGATTTACTGTGGCCGGCTAGCGTGGGTGCCGATCGTCAACCATGAACTACCCCTGGCTGGCCACACCTTATGTTGGGGCTTAAAGTAGGTTCACAGTTGCCAGCGAGCCGAACGCCGTAATGAGCTGCCTTGGCTATAGTCGGCCTTCTCGGTGGCTTATAATCGGCTCATTACAGTTGGCTTTGAGGGCCATCGCGAGCAATGAGTTAACCCGCAGCAGAGGGATGCCGGAGCAAAAGTGTCTCATTGGCGAGGGCATAGATTCGTATAGTACCTGTTAGGTCTGGTCCAGGAGAAGTCGCGCTGTGGAGCGCCTTGAATGGAAATGCTATTTGCACAGGATTTTGTTCAACAGAAAAGGATAAAGTTAACAAGCAGCCAATATATAAAGGAACAAGTTAAAAAAAGAGACAAGGTTTTTAAAGTGGTTCGGCACGAAAATGCCTGCGTCAACTGATTCTCTTTGTTAATTCACTTCATATGGGCAGTGCAAGTTAAGAAAAGTATCGACGAAGGTGTTGGATGTTCCATGCCCTCTGGAACACCTCCCGGTCCACTGTTGACAAAATATAAGCTCCATTGTGGAGATCTTTATGAATTACAAATGGTCCGTCCCAGATTGGATCTAGTGCTCCGGGGCGCGGCAAGATTCGCTTGAGGACAAGATCTCCCTCTTGTAAGCTACGATGCTTGACTTTGGAGTTGTATTGCGCTGCCACTTTTTGCTTGTGAGCTGCTGTTTTGAGTGCTCCACTGTTTCTTTTCTCTTCAATTAGATCCAAAGACATATGGAGGAGTTCTTTGTTTTCTTCTGGGTTATAGTGGATCCTACGGTGGGAAGGCACCACAGTTTCGACTGGGAGCATGGCCTCCGATCCGTATGCCAAAGAGAAAGGAGTATGCCCCGTCGATGTTCTGAAAGATGTGCGATAGGCCGAAAGTGCCGTAGGAAGCTCATCCACCCAAGCGCCTCTTGACTTTTTAAGCTTCTTCTTGATTAGAGTTTTGAGAATTTTGTTGACAGCTTCGACCTGTTCGTTGGCCTGGGGATAAGCTACAGATGAGAAGCTTTTGTGAATTCCGTGCTCTTGGCACCAGTCGGCAAACTCCTCGCTGTCAAATTGAAGTCCATTGTCTGATATGATTTTGAGTGGAACTGCGCACCTGCATAGAACATTTTTGATCAAGAAGTTAATAACTTTTGCCGAAGGAACTTTATTTAGAGGTTCCGCTTCCACCCATTTGGTGAAATAGTCAACTGCCACTATGGCGTATTTGGCTCCGCCTCAGCCCATTGGCAGTTCGCCAATCAAGTCAGTTCCCCATACTGCAAAGGGCCAAGGGCTGGTCATCCGAGTAATCTCATTTGTTGGTCGTCGAGGAATCTTAGCAAATTTTGACATCTGTCAAATTTTTTGATGAAGTCTAAGGCGTCTTTGTTTAAGATGGGCCAGAAATATCCATATCGGAGTATCTTCTTTGCCAGAGTTGGCCCTCCAGTGTGATCTCCGCAGCTTCCCTGATGGATGTTGGATAAGATTTCCTTGGCTTCCCTTCCAGCGACAGATCTTAATAAGGGGTTAGAGAAGCCGCACCGATAGAGGATGCCCTTTTGTATTGTGTAGCGGGAAGCTTTCCTTAAGATTTTCTTGACTTCGTTACGCCCGTCGGGCAGTGTGCCACTTTGTATGTATTCTCGGATGGGAGTCATCCAAGTTTCTTTTTCGGTTGTAGCTATCAGATTCACTTGCTCAAAACTTAGGGTTAGTTGCCTTGAGACGATTATTGTTCCTGAAATGGTGTCGTCTTTCATGCTAGCTTGTTTTGCCAGTTCATCGGCTTCTTGGTTTTCTTCTCGAGGAATGTGTTTGATCAAATAGTAATTCAATTGATCGAGGAGCCGCTTGGTCTTCTTTAGATATGCTGTGAGTCGTTCTCCTCGAGTCTGAAATTTTCCCAGTATCTGATTTACAATAAGTTGAGAATCACTATGAAGACATAAAGAACTGACTCCAATTTCTAAGGCAAGTTCTAATCCTGTTATTACTGCCTCATATTCCGCGTCGTTGTTTATGGCAGTGAATTCCAACCTTAGAGCATAGCGTAGCCTCCTTCCCCTGGGGGTGATTATTACAATACCTGCCCCCGAGCCTTGTTCGTTTGACGCTCCATCCACAAAGAGATTCCACTTGACGCCCTCTGCTATTTCAGATTGCTCCTTACCTTCGTTGGTAGTGAATTCGGCAATGAAATCGGCCATGGCCTGTCTCTTGATGGCGGTGCGAGGATGGTAGGTGATATCATATTGACTCAATTCAATGCACCATTTAAGAAGTCGCCTAGAAGTGTCGGGACAGTGGAGTACCTGCCTCAGCTGTTGATCGGTTAGAACTCTGATGGAATAGGATTGAAAATAGTGTCGCAGTTTTCGTGATGTGATTAGTAGATAGTAGGCTAGCTTCTTAAGTTTAGGATATCTGGCTTCTGCCCCTGTAAAGCTCTTACTTACAAAGTATACGGCCGCTGTGTGCGGTTGTCTTCTCTTACCAAAGCAGCTCTTAGAGCATGAGATGATACATCAAGGTGTAAGTATAACTCTTCGCCTTCATTTGGAGTTGAGAGTACTGGCGGTTTCTGAAGGTGTTCGATTAGGTTAAGGAAAGCTGTTAAGCATTCGCTAGTCCATTCGAACTTTCCTTTGTCTTTCTTTAGAGCTTCGAAGAAGGGGATGCACTTCTCCGTCGCTTTAGAGATGAATCTGCCTAGGGCGGCCACCTTCCCATTTAGGCTTTTCATTTCTTTTCGAGTAGAAGGTATCCTGACATCTTTCAGAGCTCGAACTTGTTCAGGGTTTGCTTCAATTCCTCTGGCATGGACGATGAATCCCAAGAACTTTCCTAATGATACTCCGAAGGAGCACTTTAGAGGATTCAACTTCATTCCATATTGGCGAAGTACTTGAAACATCTCGCCAAGGTGGCTTACGTGATCGCCGGCTTTCCTTAACTTTACCAGCATGTCATCCACATAAACTTCCATAGTTCGTCCTATTAGCTCCGCAAACATCTTGTTGACGAGGCGCTGATAAGTGGCCTCGGCGTTTTTAAGTCCAAAAGGCACTACTCTGTAGCAGTACAACCCCCGGTCCGTGATGAAACTAGTGTGGTCTTGATCGGGAGCATGCATAGGAATTTGGTTATACTCTGAGTATGCATCCATAAAAGATAAGAGTTCGTGCCCGGCTGTGCTATCCACAAGCTGATCGATTCGGGGAAGTGGGAAGCAATCCTTCGGGCAGGCGTCATTTAAGTTGGAGAAGTCAATGCATGTTCGCCACTTCCCATTAGCCTTCTTTACTAGTACCGGGTTAGCGAACCATTCTGGGTAGATGGCTTCTCGTATGAAGTCATTGGCTAGTAGGTTCTTTACTTCTTCATCGAGGGCTGCTGATCATTCTGCCCCCATACTTCTTTTTTTCTGCTTTACTGGCGTCTTGGTAGGATCGATGTTTAGTACGTGGCATGCTATGTCTGGGGAGATTCCAGTCATGTCAGCGTGCGTCCATGCAAATACATCTAAGTTGTGGTGGAGAAAATCAATGAGTTGTTCCTTCAATTCTGCTTTTAGTTGAGATCCGACTTTCAATAGTCTACTTGAGTCGTGTTTGTCCACAGATATAAACTCTATAGCCTCTGCCTCTCTCTAGGGAGGGTAGCCTTGGGTTCTCATTGGCAGGAGCTGGAGTTCTGTCATGTCCTTTTACATAGCGTTCCAGTCTCTTCTTTCTGATGTGTTCTTCAATCAAGTCCCGGAGATGATGGCATTCATTGGTATCGTGCCCATGAGATTCGTGGAAGCGGCAGAACTTTCTAGATTTAATTGCATTATCTGATTCCTTCTTGTACGGTGGGCGTTTGTACCTAACTTCGTCTTGGGTGGCAAGAAAGATGTTTTCGATTGTTTCATTCAGAGTGTAAGTGTCAAATCTCGGTCCCGGCCGATATAGACGCTTTTCTCCCTTCTTGCCCCCAGCATTGTCTCTAGAGTCATTTCTTCGAACGTCCTTTGCTACAGCGGGTGCGTTGCTAAGAGCTGTCTTGGTTTGTTGCCCTGCCTGCCTTTCATTAGCAGCATCTTCAAGTCTCATATATTTTCCGGCTTCATGAAAGAAATCGGGTAAGGTAGCTGGTTTCTCTTTCGTTAATCTTCTAGCAAATTTAGTATCCGGGTGCACACCACTAAAGAGGGCCATTAAGATAAGTTTCTCATCGGCATCTTGGACTGCGGCCACTGAGGCATTGAATCGGGTTAAATATTGTTGCACCGTCTCTCCAGGCTTCTGTTTGATATTGGATAAGGAATAAGCGTCCTTAGGTTGTTCCACATGAATGCGAAACTGGCTAATGAACTTTTCATTCAACATTTCCCATGAGCTGATGGATCCTTGGGGTAGATGGAAAAACCAGGATGTAGCTAGATCTGCCAAGAATAATGGAAATCATTTGCACAGTACTCCTTCTGTTGCTCCGCTCATGAGCATATGCTGTGTGTATCTCTGCAAGTGTACAATGGGGTCAGAGGTTCCCTTGTAAGGTTCCATTGTTGGCATTTTCCATTCTCGGGGGGTGATGGCAATTTCGATATTGCGAGCGAAAGGGCTGGTTATCCTAGCGCCTATCCCCCGATCTCTTTGATCCCGTTGGACGCATTCTCTGAACAACCGTGCTATTCTTTCATCAGAATTTGGGGCGGATAGAAATGAGTTTTGTTCTTCTCAGCGGGATTGATTTCGTCCAGATGACCTGTAGGGATGGTATCGTCTATTACTCCTAATATTCTCCAGTGGCTGTCTTTGATCTTCCGGGAGCATGCTAGGGTCAGCTACAGTTGGCCCTTGCCTGGATCTTCCCTTGTTGGGTTCCATTCCGGGCACTTCCTCGGGTCCAACTTCGGGCTGGACTCTAGCTCGGCTCCGTCCATTGGTGTTTCCATGGCTAGGTAGCATGACAGGCTCAGCCACAGCCGACCCTCGCCTGGTACCTCTCCCGTTGGGTTCGGTTCCGAGCGTTTCCTCGGGTCGAAGTTCGGGCTGAGTTTGGGCTCTGCTCCTACCATTGTTGTTTCTGTTGTTGGCTTCTTCGAAGAAGAAAGATCTTTCTTGCCTCCGAGATCCTCCCGACTGGGATTCACCCCACGATTCAGTGTTGTGGTTGGATTCTTCAACATCCCTTAAGCGTGACATGAGTTGGTTCACCAAGGATTCTTGTTGGGATGTGAAGCAGTTAGTCACTTCAGCCACAACTCTGTTTAGATCTGCCCTGGTAATTACTGTCGTCTGCTCCGTGGTAGGGGCTGTCAGATTTGCCTGATTTTCAGTTGGTACTGCTGCTGGAATGGGACGATCCTTTTGATTTGTGACCACTGGATCTGGAATACTGCCAGTCGTGATGTTCTTTTCTCTGTTAACATCTTTCCTCTGCCTGGGAGCCATGTCTCTCAAGCAATGAGTAATGCTGTTAGGAAGATGGCTAAGTGGGAGAAGCTAAAGCTTCGAGCCTATCTCTCAATGAAAGCACCAAAAATGGGCAAACACCTCCAAGTCGTATGATTTAGTTGATTTTATGTTGTTTTTAGTGATCTGGGTGATTTATGCAAATATATAAAAAGCAGGGACTAAACTGTAAAAGACACACAGATTTATAGTGGTTCGGCCAGAATGTGCCTACGTCCACTTTATATGTTATTCTCCTTTACTTTTCAGATTACAGGTACAAAGCTTTGATACAAGTATATGAAAGTTGTTTGAAAGTTCTATCCGTGCTTGAGCTCTCAAACTTGTCCCCATTGTTGTACCCCTACCCCTCTATTTGTAGAGTGAGGCTGGGAGTAGGGGCCTTGGATGTATATAGCTGTTGGCGGGCCTGGGCTGATGTAATCTGGCCTGGTATTGTTGGTTCGGCAATGGTTGGTCCGTTTGTGAGTTGAGTTGTGATTGGTTCGGTAGGACTTTGGTCCGGTAGTGAGTTGTGTTGTGATTGGTTCGGTAGCCTCGGTCCGGTGATGAGTGGAGTTGGGTTGGTTTGGCAGGACTTTGGTCCGGTAGTGAGTGGAGCTAGGTTGGTTCGGCAGGACTTTGGTCCGGTAGCATGCTTCTGGTTTGTTTGATGAGGTCTGGACCGGTAGTAGAGGATTGGTTCGGTAGTGTTTACCTTGGCTCGGTTAGGCTTTGGAAATGAGTTGGTTCGGTCTTCCATGGTTGTGAATCCGGTTTTGCAGTAGTGGAAACACACCCAACACTATTCACCCCCCTCTAGTGTTAATTCTAGCCTTAAGATCCTTAATCCGCATTTCCCACATTTAGTATCAGAGCAAGGTTTTCATAGTTTCTTAATATGAATTTTGAAAAAGCTTTTAAAATGGCTATGTTTGAAAAACTTGTTAATACTAGTTTAGAAATATTCAGATCATCACCGTCTCATGAGTTTGCATATAATCGATATTCAAATTCAAGTTGTCTACCAAAATTGTATGATGTGCAGGAAACATGTTTTATGGGTGTTGAGGAATCAATCCACAATGGACAAATTGTGCAGATCGAAAAAGAATAAATGGATACTCGATAGTGGATGCTCTAGACACATGACTGGTAATCCAGATGTGCTGAATGATATAATATACAAAGATTGAGGACTAGTTAACTTTGGAGACAACTCAAAAGGATATGTGATTGGCATCGGCGATGTCGGTAACTCTGAAACTCCTATTATTAGTAATGTTTTGCTAGTTAAGAATCTGAAACATACTCTGCTAAGTATTTGTCAACTTTGCAATAAAGGATATAAAATTAAATTTGAAAAAGATAAGTGTCACATTAAAGATAATAATTCAACCATAAAATTTGAGGGAATTAGGAAAAAGAATATTTATATTCTTAGTATGAAAGTTTCAAATGATAACCTATGTCTTTTGGCAAATACAAGTGACCCTTGGATTTAGCATAAGAGATTTGGGCATTTGAATTTTAAACTCTTATCTAGACTATCAAAACATGATCTAGTAAGAGGTCTCCCTAAAATGAATTTTAAAGTAGATAGTTTATGTGACGCATGCCAATTAGGAAAACTTAGAAAAAGTTCCTTTAAATTAGTAGATATGATTTCAACTTCAAAACCTCTTGAATTATTTCATCTTGATTTATTTGGTCCATCTCAAATTCAGTCAATAAATCACAGTAAATATGTTTTGGTAATTGTAGCTGATTATTCTAGATTTACATGGACAATATTTTTGAAACAAAAAAGTGATACTTTTGAAAGTTTTAAGTACTTTACAAAAAGGACTCAAAATCAACTTTCTGTAAAAATTAGAACATCCATAGTGATCACGGTGGTGAATTTGAAAATGAAAAGTTTGAGGAATTCTACAATAGAAAGGGAATAACTCACAATTTTTCATTTCCAAGAACTCCACAACAAAACGGAGTAGTAGAACATAAAAATAGGATGACTCAAGAGTGTGCGAGAACTATGCTTTCAGATAGTAAATTACCAAAACATTTTTGGGCAGAAGCAGTTGCTACCGCCTATTATATTTTAAATAGAATTTTAATTAGACCTTTAACTGATAAGACATCTTATGAACTTCTTCACGGAAAGAAACCTAAGGTATCTTATTTAAGAATTTTTGGAAGTAAATGTTTTATTTTAAATACAAAAGATAACTAAGATTAATTTCATCCTAAATCCGACAAAGGTATCTTTATCGGATATTCTAATAGAAGTAAATCATACAGAGTGTTTAATTTAAGAACTAACACCATCGAAGAAACAATGCATGTTTCATTCGATGAAAATCTCAAAATTTTTGAAGATACAAATGAAGAAGAGGATTTAACTACTCAAAATCAGGAGTCAACTGAAACTAATAATGAAATAAATCATCCTAATAAAAAGATTAAACTTTTAAAAGATCATCCTATAGAAAATATATTAGGCGATATGCAATCTGTTGTTACAACTAGAAATCAACTAAGTAAAATGAGCAATGTAGCCTTTATATCAACTATTGAATGCAAAAATCCAAAAGAAGCATCAACTGATGACTCATGGATTTTGGCTATGCAAGAAGAACTAAATCAATTCACTAGAAATGATGTTTGGGAACTTGTTCCTAGACCTGAAAAAAAACTATAATTGGAACTCAATGGGTTTATAAAAATAAAATGAATGAACAAGGTGAGGTCGTTAGAAATAAAGGCCGGTTAGTCGCTCAAGGTTATTGTCAAGAATTAGGTATAGATTGTGATGAAACCTTTGCTCCCATAGCAAGATTAGAAGCCATTAGGATTCTACTTGCTTTCGCAAATCATAATAATTTCAAATTATTTCAAATGGATGTTAAAAGTGCCTTTTTAAATGGATTTGTAAAAGATTAAGTATATGTTGAACAACCACCACTTTTTGAAGATGAAAAATTACCAAATCATGTTTACAAACTTAAGAAAGCTCTATATGGTCTAAAACAAGCTCCTAGAGCCTAATATGATAGACTAAGATCTTACTTATTACAATCAAACTTTGAAATTGGTAAAGTAGATAATACCCTTTTTACTAAAAGAAATAAAAATGATATTCAACTAGTACAAGTTTACGTAGATGATATCATTTTCGGATCAACTAATTTTGAAATGAATAAAGAATTTTCTGAAATAATGATAAAAGAGTTTGAGATGAGTCATATAGGTGAATTAAACTTCTTTCTAGGATTGCAAATAAAACAATTAGATAATGGTATCTTTATCAGTCAAGAAAAATATGCTAAAGACCTAGTTAGTAAATTTGGTTTGACTACTGTAAGTGGAAAACACACTCCCATGGCAACCAATGAGTACCTAAGTAAAGAAGATCTCTCGAAAGATGTAGATCAAAAATTATATAGAGGAATGATTAGATCACTACTCTATATCACTGCTAGTAGACTTGATATCATGCATAGCGTTTGTCTCTTTGCATGATATCAATCCCAACCTAAAGAGACCCACTAAAAAGCTGTAAAAGGTATCATAAGATATGTTAAACACACCTTTGATTATGACTTATTTTATCCTAAAAATGATTCTTTTGAATTAATATCTTACTGTGATGCTGACTATGCTGGTTGTAAATCAGACCGAAAAAGTACAAGTGGAATTTGTCACTTTTTGGGGCATTCTCTGGTTTCTTGTTTTATTATAAAGCAAAATACAGTTTCTTTATCAACAACCGAATCAGAGTATATTTTTGCTGCTTTGGCTTGTTCTCAAGTAATATATATGCAACAAACTTTAGAAGATTTTGGTTTAAATATCTCAAAATCACTAATTTATTGTGATAATACTAGTGCAATAAATTTATCCAAAAATCCTACTCATCATGCTCGAACTAAACATATTGATATCAGACATCATTTTCTCAGAGATAATATAAGTAAGAAAGTAATTACTCTCGATTATATCAATTCCGATAATTAAATTGCTGATATCTTAACAAAACCCTTAAATGAACCTATATTTACTAAATTAAGAAGAGAATTAGGTATTTGTTCAATAACTGAAATATAGAATATAAGTATATAACAAGTATAATTAAAATTAAATTAAAATAAATCAAATAGCAAAAATATAAGTACCTTGTCAACAACCCTCCTTTACTCCTGTCGACATATAACGAATTTTTTTCTTTTGAAATTTTCCCACCAAAATTCAAATGGGTAGTTATATATTCTTCTTATTTCAAAATTTTGTTCATTCTTTATGTTCTTTCTCTGTTCTACCTTCTGAAAACATTAAAACAATGGCCTCCTCCTCCAAATCAAACAAAAATTCAACCTTTTCGTTCACTTCTCCTTCTACCGGACCATTTCAACGAACTACGCTAGCACGAATGATGAAAATGGAGGTTTCCTTAAAGGATGCACTGCAACTTATGACTGAAATTCAAATGGTGCAAATCAGAATGGCCAAAGAACAAGAACGGCAAGGCAAAATCCTTAGAAACTTGCAAAAGTTTCTAATGGACAATCATGCCAATCCCATCTTGATCGATGAAGAATTCTCAAGTGTTCAAGTGCAAGAGGACAGCGAGGAAGAAGAAGAAGAAGCCCCCATGGAAGAAGAGCACGCTGAAGATTATGACAAAGTTGTTTGCGTTGGCGAAGTGTGCTTTGACAAGGATGGAAATCTAGTTGATCAACGTGGAAATTTCTGTTTCCACAACCCAAATTGCTCGGTTCATAGATCTCCCATAGTCAAGGATACACATTAGTTTCTTTTCTCTCTTTCTTATCGTTATTTGTATATGATCTTACTTACCTTTTCTACGCAAATGTAAATATAACATTATATAATTAATAAATGATTTGTGTTCTCATATTTCAATTCTCACATTATCATTATTATAAATATTATCATATATGGATTCTTAGTTAGGAGAGTTAGTTATTAAGGGCTAAGTTTTAGTTTCAAAATTAAGTGTTGATTATTTATGATAACACTATCATTATAACCACATGTAATATAGTATTAGATTAAGGGGGAGTTGTATAGATTTAAACTTTGTTTTTGTTGATGACAAAATGGGGAGAAGTATAAAATAGGATAGTTAAGCATAGATTAAGGGGGAGTTATTAGGATAGAAGTAATATTTTATAAACAAAGGTTGTCATCATCAAAAAGGGGGAGATTGTTAGTCCCTGAGAAGTTGTTTTTGATGACAACAACCTTAGAATAAGATTATAAAATATAAATACTAACATTATTGTTTAGATATATATGTATATGCAGGATATATATACATGTACCAAAGAATGAAGACTGTACAGTATAGAGATTCAAGAACTGATGAACTCAAGATCGAAGATATCAAGATTCAAGACCCATGAGTATCAAGATTATCAAGAGTTCAAGATTTCAAAATAAGTAATTTTGTTAAAACTCCTAGAAAAGAACTGACATCTAAAAATCCATTTTATTCGTGGAATGGAATCCACTTCGAGCCCGTTAATGGGATGGAACCCTAAGTAAGATGGAACCTACGAAAAATCTAGTGGAACATTGTTTTGTATCCACTAACTTTTATTCAAATGTTTTACAAAATTATATCTTGTTTTCAAAATAATTTCAAAATCTTCCTTTTTAAATCAAAAACATCTATCCTGGTTTTAAAATACTTTTAGCCTCAAAATAATCTTTATTTTTTAATATCAAATTATCCTTGGTTTTAAACTATCTTTTAATTATAATATATTTAACTTTTAATATTTATACTTATATTTAGATATAAAATTATAGTAAAATTTTATATATACCAAAATATTATTCTCTATACTTATTTATGTATTTTAACTATAGTTAAGTATATTTATAAAGTTTAAAATAGTTTTAATACAAGATAGAAGTTAGTTTCAATGAAAAACAAATTACCAAAAATAACTTAGGCTTGTCGACAACCCCAAGGAACCCTTGTCGACAAGGTGACAGTTTATTTCAAAAGTTTGAATTTCAAAGGAAGTGTCTATTCATCATATCCTTTCGCGAATGGACATGGTTGTTGTTCAACTATAAATAGGGGCTGTTTTAAACGAATTTACAATCATATTTTCTTTGATTTCACTCCTCTTCTTCTTCCACATTTCTTTATATACATTTTTACCATTACTCTGCCGAAATCACCATTGAATCTAACTAGATCATCTCTAGTTTGATTCTCTATCACTATCTCAACAAGATCCCAGTGCTATTCAGAGTTATAGATTTCTTTGTATTCAATCAAGCGAGAAAAGGTATGATTGTAGCCTGGAAAATCAATCGGGTGAACTTGTTGCCCGTAAAATCAAGTATCTCTGCCCAGAGGATTGTGAATCTGGAGCGGTGTACCTCGTGGCCTTGAAATCGAGGGTGTAATTGTAAGAATTGATTTTGAAAGGAAATCCGTACTTGTGTTGCGGGACTGGATGTAGGGTAACTCCGAACCAGTATAAAATTCGGTGTGTTCTTTCCTTTATTACTTTTACTTTATATATATGCATCTGTGTTTGATTCTGTGATCATATCTGTGTCTGAATATTGCATACATTTGTGTTCAAATTAATATAAACTCAAAAAGAATTAGTAATTCCTTAAAACACTATTCACCCCCTCTAGTGTTAATTCTAGCCTTAAGATCCGTAATCCGCATTTCTCACAATGACTAGGCCTTGAACAAAGCACATAGGTTGTAGTCGAACATAGGTAGAGTTTTGACTTGGATTTAGAAGTGCACTTATAGCGATAGTCGATATAGACGTAGTTCAGAATTGTCTTGTTTTTGACAATTGTTATGTAACTTTGTAGAGAGATCCTTAGGGGTTTCTCACCCTATTTAAAATGCTTTATATGTATGTTTATTGGTATAAAAAGTTTGAATAGTAAAAAGTTAAGCAACATCTCGAAAACGGCCAAAACATCACTAGTGGAAAATTTCCCCATTAAACCTTGATTTTTGGACTTTAAATGTTTCAAAAAGGACTAAGTTTGAGCGATTTGTTTCATTCTTTTAAAAAGTATTTCCTAACTCATATAAGAGTATTTTCAAAGTAGTTTAACATATTTATGAATTATTAAGAATTAGTTCTGAATTTTTGAAGAAAGAATTATTAGAATAAAACATGTTATTTTCCAAGTTTTGTTGATTTTTCATACTTGTTATTTGTAAGTAAGACTTTGGATAAACGTTTTAAAACTTATTATAAGTATTTCTAAGTATTTTAAATGTTTCAAAAAGGGGTTAATAATTTCTTAATGGTTAAATAGATAATTTTTTAATTACTTATTAGAAAAGCAATTAATTGTGCTTAACACTAATAAGTCGACCAAGTAAGCTTATCTATTTGTGAGAATTAAGGTTGATGTCGAGTAAGGATGGAGCAATAGAGCTCTAACCAATTGGGCTTCCTCTTAACTAAGGAATGGGTAAGTGGATGTTATCCATAAAAATCTTCTCCGGGTTAAAAGTATGAAAGAAGGAGCTATAATGTGGGATTTGGAAACATCTATAAGTATTGAGATGGATTTCACAAGTATCAAAGAGGGTTCCGTAAGCATCAATTAGGGTTCCGTAAGCATCAAAGATGCTTTCGTAATGATTAAGGGAGCTTCCGAAAGTATTGAAGTGGCACCTTTGAAGACATCAAGAAGAAGTGAGGCTTTTGACGGGATTGAAAAGGCTTCCTAAGCATTAGAGAAGATGCTTTCGTCATGATCGAAGGAGCCTCCGCAAACATCAAAGAAAATGCCTTTGCATAGGCCAAATAGAGTGCTTCCACATCAATCGAACCCTACTGCAGGCATCAAATGGTTTCATATATGTTTAGTAGAGCTTCCACAAGAGGCAAAGGGTTTCGCATATGTAAATGTGGCTTTCGCAGGCATCGCAAGGCAAGCTTCCACAATAGTCAAAGCTTGATTCCATCCACAAGAGACAACTACTTTAGCGAAAGCTACCTTCTTCAAGTATTGAAAGAATCCAATACTTCCATAGGAATCAACAAGAATGCCTTTCGCAACAAACCAAGTCAGTGCTTTCGAAGCAGTTGACCATTCCACGAGGGTCACATCATCATTTATCATTCCATCTCAATGGATGCTTCCGTAACCATAAGAATAAAAACTTTTGAAAGCATCATCACCTTTCATAAGTATTGTTCATATACCTTCCGCACATGTTGGGACACCTTTTTGTGCTTATCCAAGACATCTACAACAACATAAGTAATGCTTCTATACATTCCGATGGAGTCGAAAGGCTTCCAGATCTTATGCAAAAGTAACATTGGAGAGGCACTTTGGAGTCAACAACGGCGGAAGGTCATAAAGGTATCCTTTTGACTATGTTGAAAGGACGGATGCGAATGGGTCCAGCCTGTGCCTATAAATAAGACCCTATATGTGCTGATTTGAGGGATCCGATTTTTCATTCTTTCTCTCTTATGCTATTCCTGATTTGTAATCCATAATTTCTAAATTAAATTGGGGATTTCACTTCATTGTAACACTTAAGCCTTTGCATTCATAAAGTCGTTAATAAAGTGGATACTTAGCCTATTTACTCATTAGATATCAAATTAAAACTTAAATATTGTGTTATATCTCGGTTTAATTCATATATAGCTTTAGAAGATCTCCCTATCATTATTGCTTTCGACACCATCGATAGGGCTTGTGTCGAAGTCTTTGATTCAAATTCATACCTTTGCTAGGTGCTTGCCATTTCGAAACCCTTCCATTTATCCCTTTGGAAGGGGTACCCTCCAACGTTATTAACTTCTTTGATATTGGTATCGCCATCAAACATTCATCCAGATAATTTCGACCGTTGTGAAAACCATTGAAGGGATTCTTATCGAGTCAATTTCTATTCTCAAACACGTTTGGGGTATTGACAAGTTTTCTTGTTAACATTTTTGGTGCTAATAGGAGGGCTTGAACCTTTGATTCCCCATAACCTTCTCTATAGATTAATTGCATAAGGTTCTTCATTCAAAAGAAGAAAATGGTAAGTGTGAGGAGTAATAACAATGTTCCACGGCATCACAATCAACTTTGGAAGGTAATATAATCCCAAACTTTAACTTAGAGAATATGGAAATTGGGCAACCTTCAACCCTAATAAGATTTGAAAACAATGATAATAAAGTCTAGAATCTACTACAATAAGTGATAGCTATGTGGGAGCTTCTTGAAGGGGCTCTATCTCAAGGATCATTAAAGGTTGTGGAAGGAGAAGATGAAGCACAGTCTCCAAATAAGGGCCAATATGAAAACCACGAATGTCAAGCTAAGAGTTCACTTAAGCAATCAAATAATCCAATCCAAAGAAATGATAAAAGTTGCTACAAAAACGGAGCCAACTAAAAAACATCCTACACCAAATAATAATGGATATGCTTAAACAAAAAGGAATTCCTGATCTAAAGAAATATGTTATCCTGCAAATGATTCCTTTTTCAGAAGAAACAATGGTAGTTAACATTCCTCCTCACATTCAAATTGTCCTACTACAATATGATGGAACAACTAATCTAGATGATCACTTATAGCTTTTAATATTCGAATGGATTTGTATAATGCAACGGAGGCAATTCATTGCAAACTTTTCCCTGAAACTTTTCAAGAAGAAGCTATCAAACGGTACAAGAATTACCAAGCGAAAACCATCCGTTCTTGGGAGCAATTCTCTTATGAATTTGTGACACAATTTTATGTATACAAAGATCCAACTATGGATTTTATTTTGTTAGCTACCAATAAGCAGAAGCTAAGAGAGCGACTTGAGGAATACTATAAAAGATTCAGTATGGAAGAATTGAAGCAGGGAATACAACCGATAGAGAAAAGCTTATGGTAGCAGGACTGATTGAGCAAACCCTTTTTGGGAAGATCTTTATATTAATGGATGCAATGATCAACAGTACTTCTATTCCGGAGCTGAAAGATTTATCCGTTTAGACAAAATATACCATTACTTGAAGAGATCGCAACAATGCATAGAAGAAGGAAGATCTAGCTCCGATTACCACAACAGAAAGTCAAAGGATGGTAAAAGGATTTGGAAAAGATTTCTGGAACCTGACTATCCAACCGTGGATCAAACTCTTTCTCACATATTCTCTATTGCAAGAGAAGATTGAAGTTTCTCAATTACTCATAAAATGGGAAGCCAACCAGAGTCCAGAAAAAGGGAAGTTATTGTGACTATCACAAAGTAAATGGACATAAGACTGATGAGTGTCGCATCTTAGCAGGATTAATTCAGAATATGATCATATCGGGAACCTTAAAGGAATTCATTAAAGAAGCTTGAAGAAACTTCTTGTTCAAGCAAAGATAGCTCAAACACCTGAAGCTTATCTTTCCATTTAAAAAGAAAGCAGCTTATAAACTTCAAATTCGAACTCCTATCATGCCATGAAGTGTTATAACATTTTTCCAATTATGAATTTTCTTTCCTTATAATTTTGTACTTAAAATAGATCATGTATTAGTACAAAATTTGAGTGTCTTTATAGGTAAAAGCAAAACCTGATTACTACATCCAAAAGACTCTGGAAGAATGACAAACTCCTGGTTGTTTCTGGAAAAAGACAGCTCAAATGCCTGGAAAAAAATGACTCTATACACCAATGCTTGAATCAACGCAATATAAATACTTTCTCTCACGAAACCTCTGATTGTAATCAATCCTTCACCAACTCTTTAGGAAAGCTTACAAATAGACCACTTCCTTTTACTAAGCAATACCTGCCAATGTACAATTGTATATATAAAGGTGAAAACAATATACACCAATTCCATTTTTAACAAATCATTTTATTACCAAAAGAAAATTTCCAAATATATCTTTAAAGAATGGCTATTTCCAATTACCCCATAACTTGGGGAAACCAGTATCTGTCTATTTCAATAATTGATTTGTACAATCTTCCAAAAATATTATATGGAATTAGTAAATTCTCAAAAAGGATTTTGACTACTCTTAACGTAAAAATCGACGCTAACACCCCGGTGTGAGTATTAGTAATGTGAAAGCACCACCCGTTGGTACGGGAACTGGAAATAAGCAGAAAATAGCAGAAAAGTAAAGAGACAGCAGTTTTATAGTGGTTCGGCTCGAAATTAAGCCTACGTCCACTTTTTCTTCTTTATTGATGATTCGGTTACAACTCTTCACAATACACTTTGATTACAACACACTTTAGACGACTAGCTAGAACTTTGATGTAAGAGAGCTCTTTGAATCCAGGTCGGATGTGTTAGATCTTCTCTTGAAGTTCGTTGAAGCGTCTTTGGTGTTTGAAGTGTCGAGTGAGTCGAGAAATCAGCAGAGTATCAGCGTTCCAGAAATGATCCAAAAGTCTCCTTTAAGTTGGAGTTGGTGCAGTATTTATAGAGGAAAATCTGGGCAGGTGATAGGTCGTGAACGACCTAAGATAGGTCGTAGGTCGCGAGCGACCTTGGATAGGTCATAGGTCGTAAGCGACCTAGTGGGAACAGTTTACGGCTTAACAGGAGTGCGCTTGATCTTCAAAGTCATAGGTCGTGAACGACCTAGGGGAGAAGCGGCATAAGAAGTTATCTTGGTTTGCTTAGGTCGTGAGCGACCTAAGGGTAAGTCGTAGGTCGTGGGCGACCTAGTGGGCATGGTTTGCGGCTTAACAGGGATGCACTTGATCTGTCTGAACGAGGTAAGTTGTAGGTCGTGAGTGACCTAGGGAGTAGTTGGCGACCTAACTGTGTTGAGATATCTTGGTGGAGCGACTTAAGTTGGTTCGACCTATAGCTTAGGTCGTTTAGTTGTTAAGTCGCTGGGTCTTTAGGTCGTTGAACCATTCCATCCTTAGGTCGCTAGCAGTGTTCAACCCCTTAGGTCGCTAGGTCGCCGTATCCTTTAGGTCGCTAAGTAGCCATATCCTTTAGGTCGCTAGATCGCTGTATCCTTTAGGTCGCTAAGTCGCCATATCCTTTAGGTCGCTAATTCGTTATATCCTTTAGGTCGTTAGGTCGCTAGGTCGCTATATCCTTTAGGTCGCTAGGTCGCTATATCCTTTAGGTCGTTAGGTCGCTGGGGGTTTTAGGTCGTTAGGTCGCTGGAGGTTTTAGGTCGCTAGGTCGCTTTAAAAGAGGAGTTAACACTTGCCCCTCGAGGTACAGACCTATGTCATAGGTCGTGTGCTTCGATCTAACTCTGCTAGGTCATGAGCGACCTAAATCATGTGCTAACTCGCGTGCCCATTTGCCTTCCTTTCTTTACCTCATATAAATTGTTAGGTCGCTGCTTCTTCCTCACTTAACTGCTTTGATTTCCCGCTCTGCCATTAACGAATCTTCGAGCTTCCAAGGGCGAATTCAACCTATCTAGTCGTCGATTCATCTTTACCATCATATTACGTAAGTAAACTCAATCTTTATCCATCCATCGAACCACGAATTCCAATCTTCAAATCCCAAACCAATCTCGTATGTCGCGTTTCTCTTTCGAGTCATGTTGCGATCAATTTTTGATCGCTATTAGTTGTGTCGTTGTTGTGATGCACGAGAACACAGCAGGATGTTGGACGAATTACAAATCTGAGATGATTTGAATTGGTTTTGGGTGATTTAGTGGTATGGAGAGGTAACATATTTCACTGAGAGAGTGGTCGATTTCATTGAGAGAGTGATGGATTTTATTGTGAGAGGTGATAATGGGTTATCGGGTTTGCGAGTTAATGAGATAGTGAGCTGTTGAGTGGAGAAGAAATTAGTGATTTAGTGTATCTGAACGACCTAAGATCGCTCGCGGCCTAAGGATCCTTGCGACCTAAAGAAAGCAGAACGACCTTCACATCTGCGACTTAACTTTTAGGTCGCGCCGGGATTCAAACGACCTAGGACTTGGCTAGATTTGCACATGAATTCCAAGCAGAACGACTTATGACTTAACAAATTAACGACCTAACTTTTTGCGGCATAGGTTTTAGGTCGCGGCCGAGCTAACACTTCGACTTGCACAGTGCGACCTTCGACTTGCATAGTGCGACCTATGCTAAGTCGCTGGACGACTTAAGAGATGAACCAAATTTTGAACATTTGTAAACTTCTGAAAGAACTTGAATGAACTGTTTGAACTTTGTTGAACTTCCTTATAGATTACACTAACTTTTAATCTAACAACCTGTTAAACACAACATTTGCAGAAAACTAGGGCGAATATACTGCCATTGACTGCCCGCATCGAATGACAAATTAGTCGATAAAGAATATTCAACTTAAATGAACTATGTGAATGAAATGCTGTGAATCAACAAATTCAAGTGAAGTATTAAAGTAAAACTAAAATAATCAACTAAAGTTGATTCGTTTGCATCAACACTATACTTGGACTTAAAACAACAAGCCCTGAAACTCTATAATTGACACATGTCAACTAATTTGATTCCAGATATATTTGCTTGTCGTTTTACTAGTTTTGCACAACACTTCACACTTTTAGGAAACGTGCACCTTCATATTTGAATATCCAGTTCCTTGTGTAGAATGACTTCTCAATAAGAAGAAATAGAACAAGCTGGAGAGGTCTTTCCAATTGCTAATCCGTTGAATGATCCTCCGGAAAGAGTTTCGACCACTTTGTACCACAGAGTTTTTAGTCAGTTGTGCACCCAGTTCGGCATTGCTGAAGCAGACGCTCGGATGCCTGGGATAAATGATACTGCTGATAGGCCACCTCATGGCTTCATTGCAGTTAACCGAAAAATGTGCTTAAGTGGAGCTATTCCTCCCTTTAATGATTTTCTTCGACAGCTTCTCCTTCGACTAACTATCTCTCGCTTCCAGCTACACCCCAATGGTTATGCCATCTTGATGGGGTTGTGTGTGCTGTTCAGGAGGACGCTCGACCGCCTTCCAAGTTTTGAAGAGATTTGTTATTTGTGCACTTTTGCGAAGAACAAAGATCACCCTTCAATTATACTTGTGAGAGGCGCAAGAAACCGTAAATTGATTCTAGACTTCCCCGAGAGTGCACACGGGTTTTTAGGCCAATTCTTCTATGTTCGTTCCGCCCCGGGGTTCTATGCCATCTGGAGAATTGGAAGTAAGATTGCCTATTTTCGGTCACTTCATTTTTCTGAATTTCTTGAAATTCGAATTATCAAGTACTGAACTTCATTCTTTATTCCTGTAGCACTTCCTCCTCCTTCTAGAGATTTTGGCCACAAACCGACCTTCGAAAGACTAAGTGTTGTGACTGCTGAAGAGAGAAGCATTAAATTTTTGCTGAAAGACGAGTTCCTTCATCAATTCGGACTTTTACACCCTTCTCGGACTACTCAGCTTCATGATGCCCCTGGTTCTCAAGCAGAGACAGCAGATGCCCCAGTTTCTACAGAAGAAATTGCATTGAAAGAACTCACTACAGAGGCTGCATTGGTGAAGTGTTCTACTTCCGTTGATGTCGTGGGGTCATCCGACAAGCTTACACTTTTGCCAATGATTGAAGAAGGAGCTGAAAAAGAAAGCTCCGCTGGGCGTGATGGTGACGATATTTATGGTGAACTAAGTGACTTGATGATAACTTCACAGGAGCTTTTTAAGGATGACCCCGTTACTACTAAAGTTATTTCTCCAATAGTTGAAGCGACATCCACCCTGCAACAAGCTCCATCAGCTCAAGAGTTGACACCGGTTGCAAAAGTCATCCCCGCTCCTAAACCAAAGAGTGGTTTGTAGCTTGACGCGCGTAGTTTGCACATCACACACTTAGGATTTTTTGGCGATTATATGCACTTAAATTCCTTTTCCTGGAGATTTCTAAATTCTATCTTTTTTTTCATTTTCAGATTCTCCGATGGGGCGAAGTGGCTCGTACTATGAAAATTTCCAGTGCCATGGAAGTCGTGACACTTATGATTATAGGCGCTATCTCCCTGCCTTTAGGGAAACTGACGAAGAAAGAACTGCTAGGAAGGCTCAAGAAAGGAGAGCCTATGAGGAGCGATACGAGAGAAGGGATGAACTATACGACTCCTCTCACAGAGGTGATGATTCCCATAAAAGAAAATCCCATGACGATAAAGGGAAAAGTCACATCGTTGAAGATCCAAACAAGCGGGCCAAGCTTAGCGATGCGTTTGCAATTTCTGAAAAGACCGCTGCTTCTATCCCTCTTGACATCCCTTCTGGTTCTCCTGCTCTCAAGAAAACTGATATTCAGACAATCATTAGCAGGCCTCAGTACCGAGTTGAACAAGGTCCGGCTACTCTTCAAAGTCGGTTCCCGCAGTGGTGCTTGAAGGGAGTGCGCTTTGATTTGGTTCCGATTGATAAACCAGCTATGTTAAGGAATCTTGATCCCGTCCGACTTGATATTGAAAGAATGTCCGGGTGGTAAAAACTCGTCGACGAGCTTCAGAGAGTCAATCGTGCAAATATTGAAGCCATGCTGACCATGGAAAATGATAAATCCGAGTGGCAGAAAGTTGTCGACCAGCACAATGCAGAAATGACAAGCATCGCTGATTAAAATGAGAGACTTGAGGCTGAAGTTGGAAACTCAAAAATGAGCTTGTTACTTCTTCTACTTCCTATACTCAAAAGGAAGAAGTACTTCAAAAACAAGTTCGCGATGCTCATGCCGCTCAACGGTATGCCGAGGCCCAACTTGAAGCTGAAAAGAAGATGACAGAAATCTATCGCACCGACATTGCCAAGCTACGAGAGAAGGCAAGTTCCCATGATATGGAAATTATGCGGTTGCGAGCTCAACTGTCAAAAACTGAAAAAGAGCGCGATGAGGCCATCGCCGGAAAAGAAGCAGCCATCACCGGAAAAGAAGCAGCTGAGCAATCGCACGAGGCGACGAAGGCCAACATAACTCTACTTTATTTGATTTTTACATCCATAGCATCTTGGGGCGCGGGAGCCTCTCATTTTTGGGACCGACATACGAAATTACTTTGGCCGAAGTATGGGAAGCGGTGATTGACATGCTCGGAGGTGCCAGCTATGCTGAAGCGGACCTTGAAGCATGTTGTTTAGATGACAAGGCCCGTGCAGCTCTTGCCAAAGGAAAAGAACAACTTGCTAAAGCGCGAGCTGAAGCGGCGGAAGAGGAGCATCCGGGACAGAAAGTACCTCCAACTGCCCCTGTCCATACTTCGGTATCAACTGAAGTTGATATCATAGGTTCCAGTTCCCATTCCCCGCCTCCTGCTAAAGTCAAAACCGATAACTTAATTGCACAGGGCGGAGACGAAGGCGAAGAACACGCCGAAGCACAAGCCTATGAGATTGACATCATAAAGCCAACTTCTACAGGTAACTTCATTGTTGAACCGGGTCAAGCATATTACTTGTTTGCTTCAACTGAGCTTGATGAATTTCTCGCTTATTACTTAAGTCTCGATGAGCCACCATCTCCTCTTTTTACGAGGAATACTGATTTTGACTTTTCTTCTTCTGTAGCGGAAATACCAAGTGCTGCACAAACTTCTCCTCCTCCAGCTGCTGTTCCTCAACCTCCTCAAGTTACTCCTCCTTTTGCTTCTCAGCCGGGGTTGCAGGAAGAAAAAATAGAAACTCTTCAAGACTTGGACGATCCGACCGCTTCGCAAGAACAGAAGGTGGAAGAACTTGAGGAGGGCGAGAAGACCCTGGAGCAACCTTATGACGATGGCACAAAGCTTTATGCATTGATTTCTCCGGGAAGTGAGTCTTCTTCAAAGAAGAGGGGGAAACGCGCAGTTTTGAAGAAGAAGAAGAAAAGCGCTTCTGCTGGTGAACAAAAAGTGGAAACGGATCCAGCTACACCTCCTTCTCCTTCTTCCCCGACCCGTCCATGCCGGATTCAAAAATTAATCATCAAGCCGGGCAAGAGCTCTAAAGGTGGCGGGAAGAAGGAGTAATGAGATGGACTTTACGCTTCTTGTTTTGCTTTTTGCTTGTACATAGAAGTTTGTATTGACCGGAGATTGTACGGGTGCCGGCCACCGTCTTTTGGAACCTGTATATGTACAAAAAATTTATAGTGTGGAATAAAATGGTTCTTTTTACTTGTACAATTTCTTGTCAGTATATGTGTGAATGCATTTATTCCTTGTTTTTGCACAAGTTCCTTTATTTACTTTATATGATACTGTAGTGAGCTCGTGGTATGATGTTTGAGCGTTGTATTTATTAATTTAGCTATATTGCCCCCATACCACGGCTCGTTGCAATATTCTGAAAAGACTTGTACTCTTATTTTAGAGAATAATTCTTCCATTTTGAGGAAATATTATTCTGCTTTTAATAGAGTATGCTTTGTTTCGGAGAAGTTTTTTCTTTCCCTTTTTTTTCAGAACACTTCAACTTTCGGGGATGATCACTTTTATTTGTTGAAAAGTGGATTCCCCTACGCAGTGAAGCGAGCTTCTGAAGAATGTTTTGATCTGTTTGTCAGAAAGTTGTATTTCATCGTTGAATGGGTCCACGGGACTAGCGTCAGCTGTTTTACAGGATATTTGTTTGTTCAAATAATCATAAGTATTCAGCTGCGCCCTGGAACCTTCTTTTTTGAGAAGGTGCCCCTTTGGTGGTTCCATCAACGAAGTTATTGGATGTGCTTCGTTAAAGGGCTTCACTTGTTTAGTGCTTCCGAGGAAGGCTTTGTGCCTCCGAAGAGGGCTTCTTGGCTTATGCCTCAGGAGAGGGCTTGTTCGATATGCCTTTGGGAAGGGCTTTTTTATTGTGCCTCGGGAGAGGGCTCCTCCGACGAGGGCTTGTGCCTCGTTAGAGGGCTTTTGTTTAGCACTTCAACTTGGTGAAGTGTGCCTCCCTAGAGGGCTTTTTGGCATTTCATCTCTGGTGAAGTGGGTCTCCGAAGAGAGATTTTTGCACTTCAACTCTGGTGAAATATGCCTCCGAAGAGGTCTTTTTGGCATTTCAGCTCTGGTGAAGTGGGCCTCCGAAGAGAGATTTTTGCACTTCAACTCCGGTGAAATGTGCCTCCGAAGAGGTCTTTTTGGCATTTCAGCTCTGGTGAAGTGGGCGTCCGAAGAGAGATTTTTGCACTTCAACTCCGGTGAAATGTGCCTCCAAAGAGGTCTTTTTGCTCCGAAGAGTTGTGCCTCCTAAGAGGGCTTGTGCCCCCAAAGAGGTCTTTGTTTGCTTGCCCATGTCTTTTCATCATCTGTCCTTCAGCGACTCCATGTTATCATTTCCAAGCCCACGTTTCCTTTTTTGCAAGTAGTTTGCTTTTTCCAAAGAAGTGTACTTCATTGTTAAGTGATTCCACGGGGCAGACGCAAGCTTTATAACCGGATGTTCGTTTGCACAAACGATCGCAATTAGTTAGCAAGGGCCTGGAACCTTCATCTTGGGAAGGTGCCCCTTCGGCAGAATCACCAATTGTTTGTGAGAAGCACTTCTTATGTAGGAATTGAATCTGGAATTTTTTGTGGCCTGACATTTATTTGTCAAGTGATTTGTAGGAACCGCTGAGCCTTGTAATATGTTGAATAGGTAAGCTTTGCTTTGATAGCCTGTAATATTAAATCGACATTTTAGAAATATATTTAAGATATTTACATATTGTAATTAAACAGGCATTTTATAGTAGTAAAGAACACAAGATTTATAGTTCTTATTATTGATTTGCACTGATTTTACAATGGCATTTCATACAGGAATGATACATCCATCATTATTCTATGAATTTTTAAGCAAAGCCAGTAAGTAAAATATGGCCATTAGGTATCATCTTCCAGAACAAGAACATTCTCTCCCTCCGGGGCTTGTCTCAAAGCACGAGCATATCTTTCCATCTCATCCCAACTTCTACTTGTTGGGTGAGGGCCCCTTGTGATAGCATTAATGATAAGCCTCTCAGATCCTTGTGCTGCAGTTCTTTCATCTGAGCCGTATTGATGAGCGGGAACTAGTTGCCCCTGAGTGGATGAGGATGGGTCAAACCTGTTTTTCTTGACATATTGTTGAAGTTTATTCTCTTTCAAACGTTCCTCAATCAGATCCTTCAAGTGGCGGCACTCATTAGTGTCATGGCTAGGCTGATTGTGGAACTTACAGAATCTTCCATTCTAGGTGGCATTTTTCCCAAGTCTCAACTTATGTGGTTTAGGATATTCAACAGTATCCTTAGTTGCAAAGAAAATATTCTTTGGAGTATCAGTCAAGGGAGTGAAATTCAAAGGTCCAAAGTGGCGAGTTTTCTTTGCATTTCCCTGCTTTTTCTCATCATCATTTTCCCTCTTCTGTCCTCCAGATTCTCTTTTATAGAAGCAACATTGTTATTCTGAATCTCGGCCACTTTTGCTTTTACCGGTACCGGAAGATTTTCCAAGAGCATAAACTCGTCGGCCTTCTTATAGAATTTCTCAAGTGAGTTTGGTTCCTTCATTTTTAGCCATTTTCCAAATTCACTTGATTTGTTGATAGCCCGCATCAAGTAAGTCAAAATCATCCGTGGCTCTGTGTTGTCAACTTCGGCTAAGGCTACGTTGAAGCGGTTCAAAAAAGATCTAATAGACTCTCCAAGATTTTGTTCGAGGCTGGACAGTGACATTATGTCCTTGGCCTTTGTAGCATACAACCTGAACTGGTCTTTGAACTTTCGCGTTAAGTCAGAAAATTGATCCACAGATCGGACTGGCAACTTTGTGAACCAAAGCAATGCAACCCCTTCCAAATACACCGGAAAGTATCGGCACTTGATTTCATCTGTTGCCCTGGCCCCGGTCATATACCAATCGTACTTGTATAGAAACTGGTTTGGGTCATTTGTCCCCCTATAGGCCGGGATAGTAGGAGGTACAAATTTCCTTGGAAATTCTGCTTTCAGGATCCTTTCAGTAAACGTAGTTTTGCTCGGAGCAAATCCCTAGTCGTTCTCATTTTCTTCCCTCTGCATGCTCTCTTTCATGATTCGGCGAACCATCACTGATAGGTACTCCTCATTGTTCAAAGGCATCGCCGGGCAGACGTCAGCTCTCCTTTCGGAAGTTTTCCTGGGCAAATGTTCACGAAAAGTTGGCTGCGGCCTTGAACCTTCAGCTTGGAAAGGTGGCTTTTCGGCGGTGCCAGTTGCTCTTTGAGGAATACCTTTCCCTTGGGAATTATGAGCATCTTCGGCAAAGATTGTTTCATTGTTTTCTGGTCGTTGATTTGCTCCAAGCAGAGTGTTTAATCTGTCCATCATCAAAGCATTTTGAGCTTCAATTTGTTGGTATAATCCCGTCACTACATCGTCAAATTCAGCCCTTGTGACTCCAACGGTAGGAGTTGCCTGGTTTGCTGTTGGGGAAGCGGAGGTCCCCTCATGAGCATTTCCAGATCTGGTAGATCTACTCTTTCTTCTAGGAGCCATGATTTCAGATAGACTTTTGGTCTTTAGAGAGATTCTTTCAGAAAATTTTTGCGGAACAATGGTGAAGATATCCCTGATTTGGGTTCTCAGTGAAAGCACCAAAAATGTTAACGTAAAAATCGACGCTAACACCCCGGTGTGAGTATTAGTAATGTGAAAGCACCACCCGTTGGTACGGGAACTGGAAATAAGCAGAAAATAGCAGAAAAGTAAAGAGACAGCAGTTTTATAGTGGTTCGGCTCGAAATTAAGCCTACGTCCACTTTATCTTCTTTATTGATGATTCGGTTACAACTCTTCACAATACACTTTGATTACAACACACTTTAGACGACTAGCTAGAACTTTGATGTAAGAGAGCTCTTTGAATCCAGGTCGGATGTGTTAGATCTTCTCTTGAAGTCCGTTGAAGCGTCTTTGGTGTTTGAAGTGTTGGGTGAGTCGAGAAATTAGCAGAGTATAGGCGTTCCAGAAATGATCCAAAAGTCCCCTTTAAGTTGGAGTTGGTGCAGTATTTATAGAGGAAAATCTGGGCAGGTGATAGGTCGTGAACGACCTAAGATAGGTCGTAGGTCGCGAGCGACCTTGGATAGGTCGTAGGTCGTAAGCGACCTAGTGGGCACAGTTTACGGCTTAACAGGAGTGCGCTTGATGTTCGAAGTCATAGGTCGTGAACGACCTAGGGGAGAAGCGGCATAAGAAGTTATCTTGGTTTTCTTAGGTCGTGAGCGACCTAAGGGTAGGTCGTAGGTCGTGGGCGACCTAGTGGGCATGGTTTGCGGCTTAACAGGGATGCACTTGATCTGTCTGAACGAGGTAAGTTGTAGGTCGTGAGCGACCTAGGGAGTAGTTGGCGACCTAACTGTGTTGAGATGTCTTGGTGGAGCGACTTAAGTTGGTTCGACGTTTAGCTTAGGTCGTTTAGTTGTTAAGTCACTGGGTCTTTAGGTCGTTGAACCATTCCATCCTTAGGTCGCTAGCAGTGTTCAACCCCTTAGGTCGCTAGGTTGCCGTATCCTTTAGGTCGCTAAGTCGCCATATCCTTTAGGTCGCTAGGTCACTGTATCCTTTAGGTCGCTAAGTCGTCATATCCTTTAGGTCGCTAGGTCGCTATATCCTTTAGATCGCTAGGTCGCTATATCCTTTAGGTCGTTAGGTCGCTTGGGGTTTTAGGTCATTAGGTCGCTGGGGGTTTTAGGTCGCTGGGTCGCTTTAAAAGAGGAGTTAACAACTACTCATGTTTTGACATAAACATCATTAGAGCTTTTTGAAACTATCGATAAGAAAAAGTCTGTTCATATTTTCTCAAGAAAAGCTTTTAAAGTAGTGAAAAGCTTGCTGACAAAAAAAACTATGAACGGAGAGCCTAATCTCAGTTAAAATATAATTGGTTCATGAATCATAATCTCTTAGTTTTTTATTTGAGATTCATGTTTCCATTATGAGAAAAACTATTGTTCGCCTTTACCAAAGGCACCTCCTTGAGGGAGGGTTAAAACCTCTAGAAAAGCCCTAACCAAAGGCACCTCCGAGAGGGAAGGTTAAATCCTCTTAAGCCTTTAGCATAGGCACCTCCTAGAGGGAGGGTTAAAGCTTCTAAAAAAGCCCTTGCCAAAGGCACTCATAGAGGGATGGTCAAAACCACTAACAAGCCTTCTACGAAAGCACCTCCTAGAGGGAGGGTCAGAACCTCTAACATCCAGTTCACTTGTTAAAGGAAGAGTCGGGTCTAGCACCCACTAGCAACCTTTTGGAGGAAGGTCAAAATAATAGCACTATAGCCCTTAAAATCAAGGGAAGCCCAGAGGGGGCACTAAACAGACAAAGAAGGACAAAGATGTTCGCAACTCAAAACAAAGTCAAGACCCAAGGGAACAAAGGGTCAAGGGAATAAAGGTATCCACCATCTAAAACAAAGATCAAACCCGAAAAAGAGGTGCAAGAAAAAGGAAATAGATGAAGATGTCCTACGCTGTAGATAGAAATAGATAAGATATCCAAGACCATAATAAAAAAGGATAAAGTACTAGCTAGCAATCTTCAAAACATCCGATGCCCGAAAAGTGGCTCCCTCGGCAAGGAATTAAGAAATCCGCATCCTAAAAGGAAACACGAGATAGTAAATGGATAAAGAGATCGACAATTTGAAATGGAAAACAAAGAGTTGTACTATTAGCCATAAAATCTACTCAAGAGCAGAAGTATGAAAGAAGGTTAATAAGAGAGAGGTCTCGATGAAGAAACAGGCAAAGGCTTCGTAAAGGATGTAAGAAGACGTTTTTAAGGCTTTAAGAAGTTTTCGAAGGAGTCAAAAGCACCAGCTACTCACACAGCGTGAAGGTTTTCGACTTAGATGGAAATAGGTATACCCTTCCGCCACGTTCAACCATTTGACACAGATAAACAAGCAAGAACAGCTTCGAAACCCCCTTTCGAAGGCAATGGATGATAATCTCTCACTTACATGCCGAACCCTTCGAAACCAAAGGTTTCGCCCTTATCATAACCTTTTCGAAAGCTTATACAAGCCTTTCGAACCGATCAAGGCCAATAGCATTAAGGGAAGGTTCCGCCTCAGCTCTCAAGCATGCATTCAAAGACTAATCAACATCATCGAAACCAATATAAACAACCTATCGAAAAAGTCAGAGGCTTCAATCTTACTTCCAGTTATAACACGGTAATATGAAGGAGAAGGAATATTTGGAAACCTTTCGACAGTGTCAAAAGGTGTTGTAAAGAAAGCAGTACTCAAAGATCAACAAAAGAAAAAGGATGATAAAGGACCCTTTTGACTCAGTTGGAACGTCTGGGAAAGGATAAAGAACGCGCAAGAGTAAATTAAGGAGAACAAAAGAATGCCTTTCAAAAACGTCGAAAGGGTGTCATGGTCTTTCGACCAAGTCGAAAGGCTTGAAGCAGCATATAAAAAGGGGTCCTTTTGACCAAGTAGAAAGTAATGGCGCGGAAGGGGGCCGACCTACATCTATAAATAAGACCCAAGGGGTCCAGTTTTTAGGACCGAATTTTGAAATCCTGAATTTATTTCTTCTACTCTACTCTCTTAATTGCAACTAAATGTGGTAAATCCCTAAATAAAATTAGAGGAAAAAGCTCTATTTCTTGTGACTCATTTTGGTTTATTAATAAAGAAGGGATGGCTTATTCAACAAGGAGTCTGATGATGAGGAAGATCATTTAGGTCATTAGCTAGTCTAATGATCAATTTCACATGATTCTAACCTTTTCTCTTAATCTCTTTTTGTCTATGCAATGTATAGGATCGACTTAGGATTCTATGGTCGAGATACATCATCATCGAAAGCAACATTTGACACTAGAAATAAGAAAGATGATGGGGTTTCGATCATGAAGAATTATGAAACTGGGAACATCCAGGTCGGTCTTATACAAGGAAATTGGAGTAAATCTTGGATAGTTATAAGCTAGAACCATTTCGAAAGGGTGGAACCCCTTTCGACATAGTCGAAAGGGGTACTTTGAAGGGGATTCCAATTTATGATCGACTAAAATCTATTGAGAGAGGAACTCGTTCGAAAGGGTCTATCCACAGATATATCGTAACCCTATCGAAAGGGTTCCAAATCTACAGTGACGAAACCATGAAGTCAAAAGAAACGGTGACTTATTGATGAAATATTTGTCTCTTTCGACATGATCGAAAGGTCCAGAAAGGTACCTATCAACATGATCGAAAGGAATGTAAAATTAAAAGGATCAATTACGTTCGGCCCACTCAAAAAAAAGGACTCAAACAGAAGCTATCTCTCTAGACTAATTCTATGAAACCTTTCAACTAAGTCAACACAGTCGAAAGGTGAAGATGGCTCTTTAAACCCTTTTGATCAAGCTAACCAGGTCGAAAGGGTGTACAATCTTCTTAAAACCCTTTCGACAATGGTAATCCGATCGAAAGGTATACTTCGAATGAAGTGATCCTCTCATCAACATGGATTCGTTTGAGTTTAACTACCTTTCATATAGCATCGGGAATGTTGAATATTTTTCTTGTTAACATTTTTGGCGCTAGAAGGAGGGCTAGAACCTCCGACCTTGTCGTTGTGTTATAGACTAATTGTGGCTCATTTGTCTTACGTAGAAAAAATGAGATCAAAACGGCTAAGTGTAATTGAAGAGGAAGTTGTCCACACCACTACTTTGGAGGAGAACATAGCTCTATCTTTTAATCTTGATGGGGCTATTCCTGGGCAAAATTCATCACCAGCACAACAAGATGAGAATATAGCTAAAATCAAGTGCTTGGAACAACAACTGTAGGAGATGCAGGAGCTACTAAAAATGGCTCTATCTCAGAAATCTTCCAAAACCCCAAAGCCAACGCAAGAGGAAAAGGTTGTCTCCCCCAGAAGGAATCTGCAAGCTAATTCCAATGAGTATAAAGGCAAAGTGGATCTGACGTCCTGAAAGAAGAAAGAACTCCCCCAATCAAAAGCTAAACATCAGGGAAGGATTCTCGACAAATCACTAGAACAATCTGAGAGTTCGACATCAAAAGAATATTGCCCAAATCAAAAAGATTATTGCAATGTCGAAGCTTACCTAAAGGATACCGCTGAGAAGGCGATAAAAGATGCTATGAATTCAAAAAGGAAGAGAACCATGGATAAGAATGCTAATGACAATGAAATAGTGCCTCCCTTCACCGATGAGATAATGGATATAGTTATCCCACCATATGTCAAGATCCTATCAATGGAATATCATTGGGTTACAGACTCGGATGATCACCTGATGGCTTTTGACAGCCAAATGAACTTGTATAATGCATCTGGAGCTGTTAGATGCTGACTGTTCGCAGTCACTCTCCAGGGAGCAGCAGCAAAATGGTACAGGTAGTACTGGGAAAAAACTATATACTCATGGAAGTAGTTTTCTTATTAGTTTTTTGCCCAATTCTATATCTGCAAAGACCCCACGATCGACTACATAGTTTTGGCAAATATAAAACAAAGGCAGGGAGTGTCCTTGGGAGATTACTTGAGGAGGTTTAATGTTGAAGCTTTAAAGGCCAAGGACATGAATGATCGAGATAAGCTTATAGCCGTTCATTGTATCTTAATTGTAAACACCCCTTTATGGAAGCAACTCTTTGTTAACGGCTACAAAGACTTGCAAGATTTCCATTTTCAAGCTGATAATTTCATCCAAATGGATGAGCTTTATTATGCCAAGAAGAAAACTGTCCTAAAGAATTAAGGTGGCAGATTTGGCCAAGACGTGGCCATAAAAGAACAAGATGGGAAGAACCAATAGCTTACGCAGTTGCTTTAAACAAGCCACTGTCTTATGTGTATGCAGTAGCCAAGGAAAGAGTCAACTTTTTGGTCTCCTTTAAAGCCAAGTCCAACCCAGAATGAAAAAAGGGAGGAGACTATTGCGCTTATCATAAAGCCAATGGCCACAAAACTGATGAATGCAGGGTTTTGGCTGGAATTATTCAGAAGCTGAATCGGGAAGATCATTTGAAGGAGTTCGTTCAATATCAGTAGAAAACCCAATGGACAGAAAATGGTCCACAGAAATGTCCAAACAATGTTGTGAATATGTTGGAAGATGAGGACCCTCTAAGCTTGAGCCCGCCAATCAACAGAATTGATGTGATCCACGGTGGGCCCCATCCAGTAAGAATTAGCAAGGGTGCCCAAAGTAGATATATTAAAGAAGCTAAAGAAGGAATCTATTCTATCTAAGAGGAATCTCCAACGAAGAACCCACGCCTTAATGTTCAGATACCTAATCTAGTTGTCACTCCACAAGAACTAAGAAAGGGGGTTCATCATCCTCATAATGATCCTCTAATGATTTATACACAAATTAGGTTATCTATTGTCTCTAAAATTCTGGTCGATATGGGCAGTGCAGTTAATTTAATCTTCAAACTTGCCTTCAATCAGATGAGCGTTCCAGAACACAAGCTGGAGCCAAGCACAGAGCCCATATTTGGATCCAACAACAAAGGATTAACTCTAGTGGGACAAATAAAACTGCTCGTACAAATAGGAGTGCCACCAACATGTAGAACTTTCAAAACTATTTTTGTGATAATCGATCAACCCTCCTACTACAATGCCTTCTTTGGCAGGCCAGCTCTTGATGAGATCGATGCTTTTGTCTCCTCGAAATATCTCATGGTAAATTTTTTGACAAAGCGAGGCTGGGGAACTGTCCGAGGAGAGCAGTTTAGCTCTCGGGAAATGTATTTTGCTACCCTTGATCAATATAAAAGGGAGTATTCTGCATACTTTGATTCTTCTACTATTTTAAAGCCTTCGGATGATGGATTTTCACATCCAACATTCGAAGCAAAGATTAAAGTTAATAAATATAACAAACATATGTATCAAAGGTACATTCCCTCTAGAGGCAAGAGGAAGAGAATTGGTGCAAACTCAGGGGAAGAAGGCCTATAGTCACCGAATTTGATTGCCGAGGAGAAACAGAGAGGATAAAACCCATAGAGGATCTTGAGTAAGTGTACATTGACTCAGATGATGCTACCAAAGTGGTTAAGATGGGAAAGGATCTTAATGATGACTTAAAAAAGGATTTAATACATTTCTCAAAGTTAACAAAGATGTCTTTGCTTCGTCACATTCCGATATGGTGGGAATTGATCCAATGGTTATATGGAATGCCCTCAACGTTAATCTAGGGGCAATTCCCGTAAGGCAGAGAAAGTGACAAATAGACAAGGTTCGATTAGAAGCTTTGAAAGAAGAAGTTAATAGACTCCTCGAAAATGGATTTACTTGGGAAGTATACTGCCCAAAATGGTTTGCCAATCCAGTACTTGTAAGGAAATCAAATGGAAAATGGAGGACTTCAATCGATTACATGGATTTGAACAAAGCATGCCCAAAAGATTGTTTCCCATTTCCACGAATAGATCAGTTAGTAGACGCCACAAGCGGACACAAATTATTATCTCTCATGGATGCCTATTCAGGGTATAACCAAATACCAATGTTCAAACCAGATGATGATCACACTAGCTTCATAACCGAGTGGGGGATTTACTATTACAAAGCAATGCCCTTTGGATTGAAAAATGTAGGTGCAACATATCAATGGTTGGTCAACTGAATGTTTAAGGAGAAAATCGGCTAGAACATGGAAGGTTATGTGGATCATATGCTGGTAAAGTCTGCTGAGCCCGAAAATCATCTTAAATATTTGGAAGAGATGTTCAAGGTATTGCGGAAATATCAAATGAAACTAAACCCGCAAAAGTGTTCAATTGGAGTTCATTCTGGAAAGTTTCTAGGATTACTTGTAAGTGCCCAAGGAATCGAAGCCAGTCCAGATCAAATTCAAGCCATTAAGGACATGGCCAAACAAAAAACCAGAAAGGAAGTGATGAGTTTGAATGGAAGGGTAGATGCCCTAAGCAGATTCATTTCTAAAGCCACTGATAAGTGTATACCCTTCTTTGATGTGATCAAGAAGAAGAAGAACATCGAATGGGGAGTGGATTGCAGGAAAGCCATTCAAGAATTAAAAAGCCATGTGGAAAAACCGTCGATACTTTCAAATCTCGAGAATGGGGAAATCTTATACCTATACATGGCAGTATCAAAACATGCAATCAGCTCAGTACTTATTAGATAAAGGAGTAGGGCACAACTTTCGGTGTATTATGTTAGTGACGGTTAAAGGATGCAGAGGTTCGATAACCAGTCATAGAAAAATTAGCCTATTGCTTGATTCCTACAGCTTGAAAGCTTAGAGCATACTTTCAAGCACACCCGATTAGGGTATTAACCAACTTCCCTCTTAAGCAAGTTTCTAGTAAACCCGAAACTTCTGAAAGACTAGTAAAATAGGGGATCGAGCTAAGTCAAGATGACATAGAATTTCAACCACGAGCTGCAATCAAGGGGCAGGAATTAGCAGACTTTGTAAATGAGTGCACTAGCTTTATTAAGGAACAATCAGAAAAAGAGAAAGATCAAAAGCCCATGCAGCAATTATTTGTTGATGGTGCATCGAACGAACAAGGAGCTAGTGCAGGATATGTAATCATAACACCTGATGGACACCGTTTGCATTATGCTATGAAATTGGGATTCCCCGCAACAAATAACGTGGTAGAATATGAATCTATGGTAGCAGGATTAACCTTGGTGTTTGAACTCAAAATTCCACGAATATAGATCTTTAGTGATTCTCAACTAATGGTGAACCAACTGAAACAGGAATATCAAACAAAGGACCCCAAGTTATCTTTATATGTGAAAAATATATTGAGGATGCTTGCCTTATTTAAAGATTTCTCAATACACCAAATCCCAAGGGTAGAAAATTCACAGGCAAACTCCCTAGCAAAACTGGCAATCGCAAGGGGAGCCCTAGAGACACGTATTGTCGTATTAGGGTATCAGGAAGTTCCAAGTATCGAAAGAGAAGTGTCCAAACAAGGGAAAGAATTGTTTATTCTGAGAAGGTCTTAAGCAAAATCTCAAGGGGAAAAAGAAGAGAAAGTGGTAAAGAAATATTAGGCAAAAGGGTCATCCAACCTACTCCAAATAACGTATATGATGACACATGGATGTCACCCATTGTGGAATACCTTGTTAAAGGAACACTCCCATCAGATAAAGGTAAGGCAAGGAAAATAAAGAGACAGGCTCCAACCTTCATAATAATGGATGGAATCCTCTATAAAAAAGGATATGCTCTTCCTTACCTAAGATGTGCTGCATGAATGAAGAAATGAAATCAATGACTGAAGCACATGACAGATTTTGTGGGTATCATTTAAATGGAACAAAGTTGGCGTAGAATAATAAGGCAAGGATTTTATTGGCCGCATATGGTAAGCCAAGCCATCGAATATGTGAAAAGATGCGAAAAGTGCTAGAAATATTCAAAAATTCCCAAATTGCCCCTAAGTTAGTTGACTCCCATAACAAGTCCATTGCCTTTTGATGTATGGGGAATAGATTTAATCGGCCCATTGCCAATTTCAAAAGGTGGGGCAAAGTATGATGTAGTTGCCATAGGCTATTTCACCAAATGGGTAGAAGCGGAGCCGCTGGCAAAGATTACTTCCAGAATGGTGCTTAGATTCGTTATCAAGAATATCATAACCAGATTTGGGATTCCCCAAAAGATAATTTCTGACGATGGAACACAATTTGAAAGTGAAGAATTCTCCCACTTTTGCCACAAAAATGGAATTATTAAAAGTTTTTCATCAGTCGTACATCCAAAAGCGAATGGGGTAGTTGAGGCTGCAAACAAAACCACAAAGATGGTTTTGAAAAAGCGGCTAAACAAGGCAAATGGAAATTGGGTAGAAGAACTACCGCTTGTGTTATGGGCCTATCGAACATCCACCAAAATGGAAACGAGAAATACTCCCTACTCTTTGACATATCGGTGTGAGGCAATGTTACCAATTGAGATTGAGATACCCTAACATCGAAGAATCGCATGTGCATTTGATAAGAATCATGAATTGAAAAAAGAATCCTTGGATTTAATACATGAATGAAGCAGCAGTAAGAAACAAAGAATATCAAACAAGAATCTCAAAATACCACAACTCAAAAGTGTGAAATTGGTCATTTCACGAAAGAGATTTAGTACTTCGAAGAGTGATGGCAAACACCAAAAACCCCGTAGATGGACCCTTGGGGCCGAATTAGGAAGGACCATTAATCGTTTGCAAAGTAATCCCCCTGGGAGCTTACAAATTATGTCGACCAGATGACAATATGGTTCCAAGAACATGGAATGTCGAACATTTGAGGCCATGTTTTCCAAAGATGAATGAATAAAACATCTCTTTCTTCAAAAAGAAAGTCTACATGGTAGGGATTTAAATTCTCCTTATATTTGGATACTACCTAAGATGGTAGTATACCTAAGATAGTAGAAAGCCTCTATCCACGCCAAGATTGCTAGGGCAGAGCACCACTTGGAAGGAGGGCATGTAAGCCTTTAGCCGCTCCATGAGATGGCCAGGTTTAAGCACCAGACAAGCCCTTGGACGTGCCTCTGGCCAGGTCAAGGCACCTCTTGGAGGGAGGACGGCATAAGCCTTTATCCACGCCATAAGATGGCTAGGGTAAAGCACCGAACAAGCCCTTATCCACACCACGCTATGGCCAGGGTAAGGCACCTCCTGGAGGGAGGGTAAGGCACCTCCTGGAGGAAGAATGGAGTAAGCCATTATCCGTGTCATAAGATGGACAGGGTAAAGCACATAACAAGCCCCTGTCCGTGCCACAAAAGGGCTAGGGCAGGGCGCATCCTAAGGGGAATCAGGTAATTCCTTGGTTCCAGCCTCTAAGATGAGCTAACCAAGAGCACCAGACAACAATGGACTAAGACGTCCAAGCCCAAGAAGAGGCCCATCAAACAATGGACTAAGATGTACAAGCCTGGAAAGAGGCTCATCAAACAATGGCCTAAGATGTCCAAGACTGGAAAGAGGCTCATCAAAAAATGGATAAAGATGTCTAAGCCCAAGAAGAGGCTCATCAAATAATGGACTAAGATGTCCAAGCTAGAGAAACGACATATTCGATTATGGATTGAGATGTCCAAACTCAAGTGGCAGCTAATCAGATTATTTCTACATAGACGAGACCTGAAGGGTTCATGCATCAAAGGAGTACAATATAACTCCACTTATTAATACCTGAATCTAGGTTTCGGGAATTTTGTTTGTAGACATCATCTATTAAATACCCGAATTTAGGTTTCGGACCTCTTATATCCGAATTCCATCAATTGATACCTGAATTTGGGTTTCGGGACATACGTTTTAGGACTTCACGTACTAATACTCGAACTTGGATTTCGGGTCTTTACCAATTACTAACTATCTATATTTTACCCTAATCTGGGTATTGGGACATTATTAATCACCTACTGATTTTATACTCGAATCTGGATTTCGAGACCATTATTTGATTTCGCCTTTGTTCCCTAATCTAGGATTGTGCTCCAATTATAAAGATAATTCTCATCGGTTTTCGATTGTCTAACATATGCCCTAATATGGGTAAAGGATTTCTATCTTAACAATAACTACTATGGAAATCTGCTTACACAATATATGTCCTAATATGGGCTGAAGGTTTTTTACAAAGATTATTGTCTGACATAAGCCCTGATCTGGGCTCTGAATTTGATATGAAAGCAATATTTACTAATTCCAGTTTAATTTACCATAAAAACCCGAATCAGGGTTTAGAAGTGACACACAGAGGACTATTTCTGGATATTGTTATTTGGATTCCAGATGTCACATTAACAATGTCCAAGCTTCACAATTAATACCCTAATTTGGGTTAAATTTCATTGTTTCCTAATCTCTATAAAATCCCAAACCGGAGGAATAATGTAATAAGAGTTGAGATTGCTACAAACAACCGAAAGTTTCAAGCTAGTCTTTTTAATGCCTAAATAAGAGTTGATGTTTTATAATTCTAAATGATGCACATCAACATCTGAATGAAGGCTTCAGAATCATTCAAATTTCTAAGAAAGTTTCCAAATACATATTGAAATGGTTGATAACAACTCATAGCCCGTATTTGCATCCATAGGCTGTTTCCCTTAAGGAATTCATAAACTACATCTATTTTATGCGTTAGTAGCTATTGATTGCGCGTTTCATATTTGATGAATCAGGATTAAGATTATGATCGACTAACTATCCATATATGAAAGTATTGATGTGTTGATCTATTACTAAATAACATTAAGCATCGTAATGGGATAACGGAAGCAAGCATCACTAACTTTGAATTTTGTAGGAAAATAAAGTTATGAAGAGTGAGAAAGTAATGAAATTTTTGTCCTAAAGAACAAAAGCTTCTTTCATAAAAGTGGGATGAAATTTTAGCCATAAAATCTACTTAAGAGCAGAACTATGAAAGAAGGTTAATAAGAGAGAGGTCTCGATGAAGAAACAGGCATAGGTTTCGCAAAGGACGTAAGAAGACGTTTCGAAGGCTTTAAGAAGGTTTCGAAGGAGTCGAAGGCACCAGCTACTCACACGGTGTGAAGGCTTTCGACTTAGATGGAAACGAGCATACCTATCCACCACTTTCAACCTTTCGACACAGATAAACATGCAAGAATAGCTTCGAAATCCCCTTTTGCAGTCAATGGATGATAATCTCTCACTTACGTGCCGAACCTTTCGAAACTAAAGGTTTCACCCTTATCATAACCTTTTCGAAAGCTTATAAAAGCTTTTCGAACCGGTCAAGGCCAATAGCATTAAGGGAAGGTTCCGCCTCAGCTCTCAGGCATGCATTCAAAGGCTACTCAACATCTTCAAAGCCAATAAAAACAACCTATCGACAGAGTCGGAGGCTTCAATCTTACTTCAGTAACAACAAGGCAACATGAAGGAGAAGGCACATTTGGAAACCATTCGATAGTGTCGAAAGGTGTTATGGAGAAATCAATACTCAAAGATCAACAAAAGCGAAAGGACGGATGATAAAGGACCCTTTTGACTTAGTCGAAAGGTCTAGGAAAGGATAAGGGAGGTGCAAGAGTAAATTAAGGAGAAGAAAAGGACGCCTTTCGACAACATCGAAAGGGGGTCATGGCCTTTCGACCAAGTCGAATGGCTTGAAGTGGCATATAAAAAGGGGTCCTTTCAACCATGTCGAAAGTAAAGGCACGAAATGGGGACCGACCTACATCTAGAAATAAGACCCAAGGAGTCCAGTTTTTGGGACTGAATTCTGAAATCCTGAATTCATTTCTTCTACTCTACACTCTTAATTTCAACTAAATCTGATAAATCCCTAAATCAAATTAAGGGGAAAAGCTCTATTTCTTGTAACTCATTTTGGTTTATTAATAAAGAAGGGATGGCTTATTCAACAAGGAATCTGATGATGAGGAAGATAATTTAGATCATTAGCTAGTTTAATGATCAATTGCACATGATTCTAACCTTTTCTCTTAATCTCTTTTTTGTCTATGCAATTTATAGGATCTACTTGGGATTCTATGGTCGAGACACATCATCATCGAAAGCAACATTTGACACTAGAAATAAGAAAGATGATGGGGTTTTGATCATGATGAATTATGAAACCGGGAACACCCAGGTCGATCTTATACAAGGAAATTGGAGTAAATCTTGGACAGTTATAAGCTAGAACAATTTTGAAAGGGTGGAGCCCCTTTCGACACGGTCAAAAGCGGTACTTCGAAGGGGATTCCAGTTTATGATTGACTAACAACTATTGAGAGAGGAACTCATTCGAAAGGGTCTATCTATAGATATATCAGCAACCCTTTCGAAATGGTCCCAAATCAACAGTGATGAAACCATGAAGTCGAAAGCAACAATGACATATTAATGAAATATTCGTCTCTTTCGACATGATCGATAGATCCAAAAAGGTAACTATCGACGTGATCGAAAGGAATGTAAAATTAAAAGAATCAATTGCTTTCAACCCACTCAAACAAAAGGATTCAACTAGATGTTATCTCTCTAGACTAAATCTACGAAACCTTTCGACTAAGTCAACACAGTCAAAATGTGGAGACTGCTTTTTAACCCTTTCAATCAAGCTAACTAGGTTGAAAGGATGTACAATCTTCTTAAAACCCTTTCGACTATGGCAATCCGGTCGAAAGGTATACTTTGAATGAAGTGATCCTCTCATCAACATGGATTTGTTTGAGTTTAACTACCTTTCATGTAGCATTGGGAATGTTGACAATTTTTCTTGTTAACATGTACAAAAACTAAAGGAATGGAATAGATAACCAATTTTTGCTACAAGGATAAAAGTGGCTTTATTCGAAAAATAGATTAAGTAAACCACTTCTAAATCCTTAGAAATAAGGTGACCGTTTAGTATAAGAGGTCTATATATTATATATATTATAAGTTATTTGTACCATTACACTACTGAACGGCCAAGCATTAGGATGGAACTTGCACAGTTGAACGACCATCTAGTCAAACGAAGCTGGCACTGCTGAACGGCCAGCCAACTGAACGGAACTACCCGTTGAAAGGTTGAATGCTAAAAAGTTGAACTGTGAATGGAACTACACTACGCCATAGATTGCATATTGCAACACCAAAGAAGTGATGCAGGAAGTGCCAAAAAATGTTGCTATATGCTAAAAAAGGGCAAAGGCAACACTTTCTCGGTGATGCATTTTGCCGCGTTGCCGCAGACCTCAATGGCAACATTTTGACTATCTAAGGCAACATAAGAAATATTGTTGCAATAGAACCTTATTTGGGTCTATAGCAACATCCATAGGTGTCTGTACCAACATTCCAAAATGTTGCTATAGATATTAACTTTCTGAATTTGTGGGACCCACAATGTAGAGCATATTTGATTTTTTAATAGAAATAAATATTTATTTAATAAAATGCTATTGCACAGAATTTGATATTCAAACAGTAATTTATTTAAATATTTTATTTCAACATTTAAAATAGTACAAATTCCTGACTCCATTATTTTACAATTCAATGATATATAACACTGATATTCACATATACAGATATTCCTCACTACATCACTCAGTTCACTCATTACATATGCAGTTTCAATTTATACAGACACCGACACTAACGAATATATGACGAGCCGAGTGCCGAGCCGAAGGCGAGCCGAGAAGCGGGTCCGGGCGCAGCGCCGGCGAGGGTCCGGGGCACATTTGATTAACAAACATTTGACCGAGAAGCGGGTCCGGGCGCAGCACTGCCCGATTCATCCGATTTTGGAAGATCGAGCCTTCTTTGAAACCTGTCTTCAAGCTCATGCACATTTGATTTGACTCTGTCTTCAAGCTTGTATCCAGCTGTCCAGACTTCAATACCTGTCACATATAATTCAAAAGCAGTAATCTAGAAAATAATATTTAACTCAAACAGAAAATGAAAATATTTTTGTTATAATATTTGCCTCAGGTATTTGGGTTGTTTCTTTTCATACGTGCATAAGCCAAACATGAATGCAACACATGGATACAAGGACACGGCACAAGGTCAAACCCGAGTCATCGACTGGATTCAACTCAGGGCCAAGCAACCAACAAAACAAACAAGAAACAGGTTCAGAAAAATGTAGACAAGCCAGTGCAAGAAACACAGCAGTACACATAGGCAGCCCATCAAGCAAAAACAGTGAATGCATCAAGGATGTACAAGAGAAACATAGGCAGTAATATGATATAAAGAGGACTTGGAGCATCAGTTCATGTTAAAGAACAAGGTTAGCATGGTACCAGTTCAGTCCAGACCAAGAAAAACCAACAAAGCTCAACACACATATGTTTGTATATATTGTGGAAATCAAAACTCAAAGTTCAGATTAGTCAACAGTTTTAGAAAACCAAAGATCACTTTCAAAGTTCTGATTTTCAAAAATGCAGAAGTTTTCAAGTGAAGCAGTTTTCTAGAGGACAGCAGAATACAAATACTTCAAGTTCTGGTTTAACAAATGCAGCAAGGTACAAAGGTATGTGAACATGTTTAACAAAGGTTCAAGTTTTGGTTTAACAAAGGTTCAAGTTCTGGTTTAACAAATGCAGCAGAAAGGAGCTAACAAGCTCAGATCAGAAATCAAAAACAAGCCAGTGAACCAAAATCCAACATACCAAATAATATCACATCGCAATTCATCATCGGCAAAGCAAAATCAAGCCAGTGAACCAAAATCCAACATACCAATACATCATCGCAATCCAACATACCAGATTTCTCAAAGTCCAACAGAAAGATTAAACTCGAGATTATAGGAAATAAAGCCTATAAATAAATCCCAATTCATCATCGGCAAAAGCGTGCGAGTGTAACCAAAATCGAGAATAATCAAGTAAACCAAAAGGCAGAAAACATACCAAATAATATCACATCGCACCGGACGACGAAGTCAAAGCAATTCGAGCAATCAATCAAGGAGAACGAAGGAGCAAGCTACCAGGAATGTTTCTCACACTAGATTCGATCAATCAGAGCATCAAAGCAACTGGAATCGCGTGCCCTAGTTTTCACAGAGTGGAACGAGAAAGAAAAATGCCGTGCCCTAATTTTCACACAAAGAGGAACGAGAAAGAAAAGTAAAGCGGGAAATGGAAATTGCTAAGGTGTGGATTGATGGTGTGGATTGATGGTTGAGATTTTGTTTTAAATGATGGTGTGGATTGATGGTGTGGATTGATGGTTGAGATTTTGTTTTAAATGATGGTGTGGATCGCTGAGGTGTAAAATTTTATTAATTTTATTAATTTGAATATATTTATAGCTACTGCAACATTTTGCTGATATCTATGCTAACACATTGAAGTGAATGTTGCAATAGACAAAAATCAGCATAGCTATTGTTACATTGTAGCTAGCAACACCTTGTAATTTCGTTGCAATAGGCCATCTATGGCGTAGTGCTATCTGTTGAACGGTTGACTGGTCTTATGGAACTACTACTCTGAAGGACTGACTAGTATTACGAAACTACTATTCTGAATGCTTGCATGGCCTTATCGTACTATTCCGCTCTAATATATCAATAATACTACCAAATTATAGGCACTTTAGGAATTACTTATCTATTAATAGGATACTTTCCTTTTAATAACGGGAATCCCCGTTGCTATTCAAGGCATAATTTTTGTATAAATCTCGGGCATAGCATTTTATGTAGAACTTTGGTATTCGGGCCGAATAGGATTAAGGGTCTTTTGCTTAAGTCTACTCAGGTTACCATTAATAGACAGTTCACTGACCTTGTATTATATTGAATGAAGTTTGAGTAGTCTATTCATTAGATGAGATCCTGACAAGTTTCTGGTTTAATTCCTGATTTTGTGAATTTTCAATTCCCTTATTTCTTCTTGTAATGATTTTCTGTTGAATTTTTGATTTTATGATTTCTCAATTTCCTTATTGTATTTTTTGATGATTTGCGGACTTCTTGTTGAATTTCTAGTTTTATGAATTCTAATGTTATTGTTGGTTATCATACTAATTTCTGAATATTCCATTGGATTTGTGATTTTCTTATGAAATTCAGTGCCTTCATACAGTTATCAAACAGGAATTATGAATAGGGATTTCTAGTTCTCTGTGGCTTTCTGATCCTCTAGTTAACAGATGATATTCAGATGGTAGTTCTCTAATCTTCTTATTACCAGATAGTATTCCAGATTAATGATGGATCATTCACTAATTTATTGCTGAATGAATAATTGATTCATTAAAAGTTACTAACATGTCATCATAATAGAATTAGGGGTCTTTTACTTTGAGTTTACTTGGGTTATTTATTACTAGGTAGCTTTCTAACTTTATACTAATAATAAATAAATTTTTGAGTAGTTTGTTTGTCAAATGAGATCTTGGTGCGTTTCTTATTTAATTCCTGATTTCATGAATTCTTGGTTTCTTTTCGTGATGATTTCTTATTGAATTTCTGGTTTTATGAATTCTTGATTTCCATATTGAATTTTCACAATGATTTGTGGACTTCCTATTGAATTTATGGAATTGTGAGTTTTTTGGATAAATCTTGAGATTTTTTATTGAAATTGAGATTTTTAAAAAAGTTCAATGTTTTCACACTATTATTAGACATGAATTTTGAACAAGTGTCTCTTGATACCATACAGACTTCAATTCTTTTCGTTAAAAGATGATGGTAAAAGGAATTAAGAGCCTCACAATCTTTGTATTAGATGATGCTCAAAATTAATACCAAACTATCTACTAATTTATTAATGAATGAATGAAAATTATTAACATACAGCGCAGGGTTGGAGATAAAATTATAGCAAAGAGACAAGATAAAACCACCTAAAGCAAGAAATTAATTCACGATGGCCAAAGAAAACTTAACCCAAGAAAAAAGGCTTTGGAGTGTATGATAGCTTTCTTGAAAGGTCCTTTCACATAAACCAACATCTACCAATTCGATGATATTGTTCCATATGTATGTCATCAATTCTAGAAAGGGATTGATCGTGTATTTCTCTAGATGCTCTATCAAGTGATATTATCAGATAATATCTTGAATTTAATTTTTAGAATTTAGAATTATCCACCTAAATCTTATAACAAGGTTATAATCCTAACAGGAGTTATTATCTGTTTTATAGAAAAAAAGAAAGAAATTCATTGAGGTTTGAGCAGTCTAAAAGAGATTATCAAACTATTGTTCTAAAGAAAAAAAGCTTCTTTCATACAAGGAGGAAAATGTCATCCATAAAAATCTTCAGGAAATTATTGTCAAGGACAAAATTTCTCAGTGTTTTTGCCTCAAGGATAGGCCTTCAATATTTTGTCCTAAAGGACAACTTTCTTTAGGTATCAGTTTTTAGTCATTGATAGCAGTTTTTAGGTATCAGTTTGTAGTTATCGGTAGCAGTTTTTAGGTATCAGTTTTTAGCTTGGTAGCAGTTTTGTTGTCCTTATGAATAATTTTGAAAATTGTTTGTCCTTGTGAATAATTTTTAGGAGAATGTTTGTCCTTGTGGTAAAAATATTAAGGTTGTGTCCTTGAGGTAAAAAATATACAAATCTTTTTCCTTTAAATTAATTCCATCTTCTCCTGGTTAAAAGTATGAAAGAAGGAGCTATATTGCGGGATTTGGAAGCATCCGTAAGTATTGAGATGGATTGCACAAGTATCAAAGATGGTTCTATAAGCATCAAAGATGGTTCCGTAAGCATTAAAAAGGATTTCGTAAGAGTTAAGGGAGCTCCCGAAAGTATTGAAGTGGCACCTCTAAAGATATCAAGAGGAAGTGAAGCTTTCGATAGGGTTGAAAAGGCTTCCCAAGCATTAGAGAAGATGCTTTTGTCCTGGTCGAAGGAGCCTCCACAAACATCAAAGAAAACGTCTTTGCATAGGTCAAATAAAATGCTTCCACATCAATTGAACCCTTTTGCAGGCATCAAATGGTTTCACATATGTAAAGTAGAGCTTCCGTAAGAGTCAAGGAGTTTCGCATATGTAAATGTGGCTTCCACAGGCATCACAAGGCAAGCTTCCGCAATAGTCAAAGCTTGATACCTTCCAGAAGAGACAACTACTTCAACGAAAGCTACCTACCGCAAGTATTAAAAGAGTCCAATACTTCCGTAGGAGTCAACAAGAATTCCTTGTACAACCAACCAAGTAGGTGCTTCTGAAGCACTTGACCCTTCCGTGGGGTCACATCATCATTTACCATTCAATCCTCAATAAATGCTTCCGCAACCATCAGAATAAAAGCTTTCGAAAGCTTCATCACCCTTCACAAGTTTTGTTTATATACCTTCCGTACATGTTGGGGCACCCTTTCATGCTTATCCAAGACATCTACAGCAACATAAATACCGCTTCCATACCCTCCGACAGAGTCAAAGGCTTCCAAATCTTATGCGAAAGCAACATTGCAGAGGCATTTGGTGTCAACAAAGGCGTAAGGTCATAAAGGCATCCTAGATGCGAAAGGGTCCGGCCTTCACCTATACATAAGACCCTAAGAGTGTTGTTTTAAGGGATCCGATTTTTCATTCTTGTGCCCTTATGCTATTCCTGATTTGTAAACCCTAATTTTTAAATCAAATTGGGGATTTCACTTCATTGTAACACTTAAGCCTCTGTATTCATAAATTCGTTAATAAAGTGGATACTTAGCCTATTCGTTCATTTGGATATTAAAATAATACTTAAATATCAAGCAATATCTTTGATTAATTCATATATGGACTTTGAAGAAGATCTCCCTATCATTATTGCTTTTGACACCATCGACAGGGCTTGTGTCGAAGTCCTTGATTCAAATTCGTGTGAGAAATGCGGATTATGGATCTTAAGGCTAGATTTAACACTAGAGGGGGGGTGAATAGCGTTTTAAGAAATTTCTAATACTTTTTGAGTTTATCTTAATTTGAACACAAATGTATGCAATATTCAGACGAAGATACGATCACAGAATCAAACACAGATGTAGATATAAAGTAAAAGCAATAAAGGAAAGAACACACCGGATTTTATACCGGTTCGGAGTTACCCTACATCCAGTCCCGCAACACAAGTACGAATTTCCTTTCAAAATCAATTCTTACAATTGCACCCTCGATTTCAAGGCCACGAGGTACACCGCTCCAGATTCACAATCTTCTGGTTAGAGATACTTGATTTTACGGGCAATAAGTTCACCCGATTGATTTTCCAAGCTACAATCACACCTTTTCTCGCTCGATTGAATACAAAGAAGTCTATAACTCTGAATAGCACTGAGATCTTGTTGAGATAGTGATAGAGAATCAAACCAGAGATGATCTAGTTAGATTCAATGGTAATTTTGGCAGGGTAATGGAAAAAAGGTATATAAAGAAATGTGGAAGAAGAATGGAGTGAAATCAGAGAAAATATGATTGTAAATTTGTTTAAAACAGCCCATATTTAAAGTAGAACAACAGCCATGTCCATTCGTGAAAGGATATGACGAATAGACACTTCCTTTGAAATTCAAACTTTTGAAATAAACTATCACCTTGTCGACAAGGGTTCCTTGGCGTTGTCGACAAGCCTAAGTTATTTTTGGTAATTTGTTTTTCTTTCAAAATAACTTCTATCTTGTATTAAAACTATTTTAAACTTTATAAATATACTTAACTATAGTTAAAATACATAAATAAGTATAGATTTATTTATAAATATACTTAACTATAGTTAAATCCCAAAAACCATTTTTTTAAGCATTTGATTTATTTTTAAAGAAACACTATAGGATAAATATATGGCTTTGGTTTATTAAATTGAAAGTTTTGAAAATTTATTTGTCTTAAAAAAAATTAAAATGAAGTTTGATTACAAATAACAATGGTTTAACTAGTATATAGGAAGATTCATACATGTTAATTATGAAATACATCTTAGTTGAAAATCTTTGTTTTAAAAAGTGGTTGATTTAAAGTAAAGATATAACATTTTTTTTGTCCTCTAAGTTAAATAGCGCTAAGATAATTTTGCGAAACTCTCTCTTTCAAAAAAAAATTTCTTCTATATATGTATATATTTTTTAATAAACACCTAGAGTCATATGTTCACACTCGTGTGTTCACTCGCCGTGCTCTGTACCCTTCTCACGTAAGCCCGAAAGGCAGTGCACGATCGGTATATCTGGCCTCAGTTTATCTGAGTTAGGTGTATATATATATAAAATATTTCTTTTTAATAACGCCTACAGTCAATAGGTGTTCACTCGCCACGCTCTGTATTCCCCTCACATCAGTCCGCAAAGTAGTGCATGGGTAATATATCTGGCCTCAGTTTATCTGAGTTAGGCATATGTAAATATTGTTAATATCAACAAAATTTTCAAAAGAAAAAATGGAGAGAGTAAGAAAATGAAATCCTAGCACTATTTTAACTTATTTGATTTGATTTGTTATTGAAATGAAATGAAATACCACTTTGATAAATTTGATAATCAACTAAGGATCCATTTCATAGTTACACTGTGTTATCAACCGAAACAACAAGTTAAACTATAGTATATTTGTTATGATAACTTAATTTTTGTTGGAAATTTGACAAGTAAATGACTTAAATTTCATGATAATGACCAAAACCTATATTTAACTTATTTATGTCGATTTAAAAGTAAACTCTTCATTTGTATATATTTTCAAAAACTTGCATTCATCTCATTGTAAATAAATCTTGCATTGTGTAAATATTTTCATCCTGCATTTGGATTTTGTGGGTAGTATCCGTTGAAAACCCTCACGAGACCACACTCGTTCTACAGGGGACACCCAAAGGTTTAACGGCCTGTTGCATATGCTCAATGCAATCGTGCTCCCTAAGAAAACGGATTTATCTTAGTTTACCTTTATTCGAGGACGAATAAAAAGATAAGTGTGGGGGTATTTGATGTGCACGTAAATGTGCATATTTTTACCACCATATTTAATCTATTTAAATTAAATAAATGATCATATTGGGTATTTTAACTTGTTTAAACCAAAATTCAAATTAGTTGAAATTGTCACATATTCATCTTCATATAGGGGCAAAATGTTCATTTTTATGCATTTATTAAATTGTGAAAATTTACTTGGAATTTTCTATGTTGTTTTATAGGAAATTTGGTGAATTTTAAAAGTAGTTACATGATGATATATGCATGTATAAGACTAAAGCGAACAAATGAAGATGGAAATAATTCAAAGTGAAGATAATGGAGGACCCCACCTACCCACCTACCTTAATGTACAAATTAGAGGCTAATGCACATGCTTATGGAATTAATGGCTTCATGTACACTTAAATGAGGATTGTTTGAAGCTAATGATTACTTGGCCTCCATACTTCCTAAGAGGGTATTTTGGGCATTCCCCAAAAATATGAATTAGGGTTTAACACATGTATAAAATCCCCTTATGTTTCATGTAACCCTCTCTCTCCCTTAGTCTCTCTTTAGTTAGTTTTTAGCTTAGAAAATAAATCAAAGCTCTCTTTCTTTTCATGGCTACTTAGCCATTTCTTCTCTTATGTAATTCTTTTATGCAATTTAATACATGTTATTTTTCTTTTCTTGTTTATTTCCTTTCATGTTGTAGTGTAGATTTACATTCATGCAAAGTAGATTAGTTTTAATTCTTGTTAATTAGCTTCTCTTTTCCATTAGCTTTCATTTTCATTTCTTTTTGCTTTCATGTTGCTAGCTACATTTGTTAATCAAATGACAAATATGAGAGGCTAAACCCCTTCAATTTAGGGGTAATGAAGCTCTCTAATTTTGTAGGTTCAACTATTTGTTAATTCATGCTCTCTTTTTGTGCTTAATGATGATCAATGAAGTGTTTTATTTGTTGTTCTTGCTTTGAATTTGATAGCCTATATTGTTGACACCATATAGGCTATGCTTAAACAATCACTAACACAAATGCCTCTTCATCAAAATATGATTATGACAAAAGAAAGTGATTTGAAATTAAAATTTGATGGTCTATATTTCTAATCAATAGTTAATAGGCCATACTTAAAATAGATTTCATTTTCATTGTCAAATTTCATGAAAGTTAGTAAGTGGTTTAAGGGGTGTGTTATAGTTTGATGGCTTATGTTGGCTAATCAATAGCACAAATATGCCATACTTATGATAAACACATCAATTAAAGCACTAATGACCATAAAAGAGAGATCATGACCCATACGTCTTGAACTACATGATCTAGAGAGTGGATTTATTCTCTAAATTGTCACTTAACTCTTATATTTGCTTCTCCTTAGTTCTAGCTTGTTCTTACCTTTTTTTTAGTTAGTTTATTATCCCTCGACTTTGGTTTAATTTGATTGAATAGATTTTTAAAATCATCAATTCCCTGCGGATCGACCCGTACTCACCATGTACTTCAATAGTACGCCGTGCGCGTGCGGTTAAATTTTATTTCGAAATTCATCGGCATTTTTCTAATCGATAGAACATTTGTCGTTGAACGAGTTTTTGGCACCGTTATCGGGGAATTTGCTTTGATTTCGATTTTCTATTCTTTGAATTATTTTTGTTTGATTTATTTTTGTGTGTTTTTATTGTGTTGTGTGTTTGCATTCAAAAACAAAAAAAGTGAATAGTGTGTTTGTTTGATTTTTGTGTGCATTGTGTTGTGTGCTTGTTTCTAGTCTCTTTTCATTTGCATATCTTCAATTAAAAAATAAAAAAGTTCACAACACAATTTCAAAACAAAAACTTTTTACATTCACTGTTTCTTTTACAATTACATCATTTTCTCTCTCATTCTTTTGCACCATTTCTATTTGCTTTCCTTTTACATTTGCATTTTCTCATTTTTACAACAACTTATCACTGTACATTTGCTAATCTCACTGTGCATCCACTACAATTCTCCAAATTTTCACTTCTCTTCACACATTTCTTCACATTTTGTTACAAATTGCTATCATATGCATCTTCCATTCATATCAACAGAAATTGCCCTGAACATACTTCATCTCTGTCATTCCCACTACTACCACAAACATACAGTCATCTATAACCATCACAAACACCAACCACTACCCTGTCACTTCACCTGCCTGCCTGCATTTCCCTACCACTTTGCAAATTCATCCTCTCTCTGTCACACTGCCCATCATCACTTACTGCCTCCATCTGCAACGCTACTGTGCCCAAACAACATCTCGTAACACCTGCCTCAAACCTCTATTGCACATCATCTTGCATTACAATCATATGTGCACACTGCACACCCACTTAGATCAACCAAGCACCACCTAACTTCTACATCACTTTCCCCTAGAATCTATCTCCTACGCCATTGCCTCAACCAGGAAGCCACCACTTCAACTGCTAATACCATCAACAGTGGAATACAACTACAACACCATCAACCATACATCTCTGCTTCACCTCACTGTCACTGCATTACACTTTCATCTTCACTACAAAACTGCCGACCACATCAATCGACCATCCATCCACCACATATCATCCACATTTAACATCCTTCTACAATCCACATTTAACATTCACCAATTCACTCACTTGCATACTTGTTGTCTGTGCTCCACCCCAACTACAACTTGCAACTGTCTTAACCTCCTCTAGCAACCCTGCAACTACCATACTTCACTACATCAAAACTGTCATATACATCTGTTGCCTCTTCACATACAGCCTGACATCGGTTGCCACTCACATACTCACCACACTCAAACATTTCAACCATCTGAATAGCTTCATATCATCAACCTTCATCCACATTTCGACTGAAACAACACAATATCCACTGCTGTTCACATTGCAAACATTTCACTGACGAAAAGAAGAAAAAAAACTGCATCATCATTGAACTCCTTCACCAAATTCAAACAATCTACCATACAACTCATTCCTAATTCCTGCCTTCACCTCTGCGATCGCCAACTCCTCCAAATCCCGTTGTCATCACCATTTCCCCCTTCAACAATTCCTTACCGCATTCGAACTCTGAACACTGCATCATACCACTGCCTCGCGACTGACATCTGGCTTCCCCCCTACACAGTTCAACCTGCCACCTCTACACCATCAACAACCATCTCCAACCTCTACAGCAATTCGAGCCTTCATCCAAACATCGTTCAACCTCCACCCGAGAACCAAACACCACCTCCGTAGCCTGATCGCAAGTCGCCTTGCTTTTGGAAATTGTAATTGGAATTGAAGGATTCGTGAAATTGTGGATTTGCGAAATTAATTAGAGTTGATTTTTTTTACAGGATTTGCTAATTCGAAGAGAGTGTTGATTTTTTTTTAACGGGCTAGTTATAAGTATTTTATGTGTGGGCCATAGTGGAGATATCCTTTTGCTTTGTTTGTTTAAATTGATTTTAGTTCAATCCTAATAAAAAAAAGGAGTTTGCTTAATTTCTTTTAGTTTAGTATTGTCTTGTTCCTTAAAAAAAAATCTTTCGATTGCATTCTTTTAGGTTCCTAATTTTTTTTAAGTAAAACTTCACTTTTAAGTTTCCTTTTCAAAAAAAAACTGTGTATATATTTTGTTTTTATTTCAGGTTGCCAAAGCAGAATTGCAGAAGGAGCAGAAGTGCTTGCTAAAATAAATTGCTTGCGTGCTGAGCTTGCCAAAAAAACTGCTTGCTTATTTATAATTTTTTCTTTATTTGCCTTGCATTGTATATATCTATTGTTTTTGTTTGTCTTGCATTTTTGTTTACTTGCCTTTAAAAAAAATATTCATAAAACCAAAAAAAACAAAAAAAATCATTTGTAGTTGCATAGTTAATACACGTTTATTTTCAGTTTTGCATTTCATCTTAGAATTTGTTAATAATATCAGTTAGACATCGATAACACTTAATTGTATATTGACAAATTGTCTTCTTTGAATAATTGACTTTCTTGGTGTCTAGGCTACGGCAGAGCAATAACCATTTATAAATATTACGGTGATTCGTAAATATTATAGTGGTTGTTCCTCTGAAGGTACTTAAACCTTCAGCTGCATTGCTACGGTGATTCGTGGTGCACCGATAAATCCTGTCCGTTACCCGGTTGAGAACTATCTTGTTTATTTAAGACAATGTGTGATTATATAATTTTGGGTTAACATAGGATAAATCATTTGTAATTAACCCTTGCATCCATTTAGTTGCATTAGTTCATGCATATTTTAAAAAAAATCAAAATCCAAAACTAAAAAAATTGTAAATATTCCTTTTCCTTTGAAATTTTTAAATCCTTTTTCTTTGAAATTTCAAAAATCGAAAAAAAATTTAGAAAAACCAAAATCCAAAATAATATTACAAAATCTTTTTTCAAAAACAAAAAAAAATTTGAAAAACCAAAAAAAACAAAACAAAAATCAATTTCCCTTTTGAAAAATAAATTCTTTTTGTAAATATTTTTCCTTTATAAAAAAAACAAAAAAAAACAAAAACATTCTTGAAAATGTCCGACTTTCCCCACTTACATGAATTTTACAATAGTTTTGAAAATCAATATAATCCATATGATTTCACTCCAAATTCGTATGGATATTTTAACGACAACTATTCTTTAAACAAATTGAATTTTAAACAACAAAATTTTCAGAACGATGACCAACCCTCGAATCTCGAAAATAGCATTTCACTCTACTTGAAATCTCTACACAACAAATTCAAATGATAAATGATTTGTGTAATTCATATTTGTGTAACAACTCGAGTCAAGGATTTCAAAATTTGAATTCAATTCAAAATTCAAACGATTCGAGTATAACCCATGCCAATTCAATTTCGAACTCCAAAATGAATTTCAAAATCAAAACGAAAATGTGATCCACTTTTCAAATAATTTTGGCAATGGGAATAATCTCGACTATGATGCAAGCAAAAAAATTTATTCTCAACAGATCCAAATCGAAAATCCTCAAGCTATTTATTATAAATTGGATTTTGCTGAACAAATGAACGAAATTTACGATGATCACACGGATTCGTTGTTTGAAACATATATGAAACAACGTGGGAAACAAAATCAAATCCCAATGTGTGACGAGTCAAGTGACAATCCATCTTTTACTCAAATCGATGATTTTCAAATAACAACTTTTGAAATTGAAAATAATAATCTTAATGAAGTTGTTGAAAACACAGTAATTGAGTTGGATTTCAATTCTTTTGAGGGTGTGGAACCAAATTTAAAATTCGATCTTCCTTTTATCGATTTTGAAAATTTGAATACAACTTTGGATTTTGAACTTGAGATACGCAATGAAGTTGTTGATAATCCAACAAAGGAAGATGAATTTAATGAACACGAATTTTTTGGACTTTTTGATGACGACTCGTTAAAATCTGAAGGGGTCGATTTGAATCATCATTTTGATTTTGAAATCGATGATAAGCTTGAATTTGGTGATAATAAATTTGAATTTCCATCAATTATTCTATCAACTCCGAAAATCATCGAAAATAAAACAAGTCGTACGGTTTTCAATAAAACGACATTCGTTTTTCCAAATCAACATTCAATTTTGAAATCTTTTACGATTTGGTTTTTCAAGCTTGAGCTGTGTCTCGTATACTTGACGAGACAAATGAATAAGTCTTTGGAAGACTGTTTCATTTACTTTTTGACAATATACTTTCTGATCTCGTGTAAATACCATTAATTTTCATTTAAATAAATGTCATGTTTTTGTTTTTGTTTTTCTCCTTCCACTTGGGTTGACTATGGGGACACAGTCAAAATCAAGTGTGGGGGGAGAATCATCTTCATTTTTAATTTTTCATGATTTATTTATGTTTTTTCTTTAAAAAAAATCAAAAAAAAATTAAAAAAAAAATCCCAAAAACCATTTTTTTAAGCATTTGATTTATTTTTAAAGAAACACTATAGGATAAATATATGGCTTTGGTTTATTAAATTGAAAGTTTTGAAAATTTATTTGTCTTAAAAAAATTAAAATGAAGTTTGATTACAAATAACAATGGTTTAACTAGTATATAGGAAGATTCATACATGTTAATTATTAAATACATCTTAGTTGAAAATCTTTGTTTTAAAAAGTGGTTGATTTAAAGTAAAGATATAACATTTTTTTTGTCTTCTAAGTTAAATAGCGCTAAGATAAATTTGCGAAACTCTCTCTTTTGAAAAAAACAAAAAAAAATTTCTTCTATATATGTATATATTTTTTAATAAACGCCTAGAGTCATGTGTTCACACTCGTGTGTTCACTCGCTGTGCTATGTACCCTTCTCACGTAAGCCCGAAAGGCAGTGCACGATCGGTATATCTGGCCTCAGTTTATCTGAGTTAGGTGTATATATATATATAAAATATTTCTTTTAAATAACGCCTACAGTCAATAGGTGTTCACTCGCCACGCTCTGTATTCCCCTCACATCAGTCCGCAAAGTAGTGCATGGGTAATATATCTGGCCTCAGTTTATCTGAGTTAGGCATATGTAAATATTGTTAATATCAATAAAATTTTCAAAAGAAAAAATGGAGAGAGTAAGCAAATGAAATCCTAGCACTATTTTAACTTATTTGATTTGATTTGTTATTGAAATGAAATGAAATACCACTTTGATAAACTTTGATAATCAACTAAGGATCCATTTCATAGTTACACTGTGTTATCAACCGAAACAACAAGTTAAACTATAGTATATTTGTTATGATAACTTAATTTTTGTTGGAAATTTTGACAAGTAAATGACTTAAATTTCATGATAAAGACCAAAACCTATATTTAACTTATTTGTGTCGATTTAAAAGTAAACTGTTCATTTGTATATATTTTCAAAAACTTGCATTCATCTCATTGTAAATAAATCATGCATTGTGTAAATATTTTCATCCTGCATTTGGATTTTGTGGGTAGTATCCGCTGAAAACCCTCACGAGACCACACTCGTCCTACAGGGGACACCCAAAGGTTTAACGGCCTGTTGCATACGCTCAATGCAATCGTGCTCCCTACGAAAACGGATTTATCTTAGTTTTCCTTTATTCGAGGACGAATAAAAAGATAAGTGTGGGGGTATTTGATGTGCACGTAAATGTGCATATTTTTACCACCATATTTAATCTATTTAAATTAAATAAATGATCATATTGGGTATTTTAACTTGTTTAAACCAAAATTCAAATTAGTTGAAATTGTCACATATTCATCTTCATATAAGGGCAAAATGTTCATTTTTATGCATTTATTAAATTGTGAAAATTTACTTGGAATTTTCTATGTTGTTTTATAGGAAATTTGGTGAATTTTACAAGTAGTTACATGATGATATATGCATGCATAAGAGTAAAGCGACTAAATGAAGATGGAAATAATTCAAAGTGAAGATAATGGAGGACCCCACCTACCCACCTACCTTAATGTACAAATTAGAGGCTAATGCACATGCTTATGGAATTAATGGCTTCATGTACACTTAACTGAGGATTGTTTGAAGCTAATGATTACTTGGCCTCCACACTTCCTAAGAGGGTATTTTGGGCATTCCCCAAAAATATGAATTAGGGTTTAACACATGTATAAAATCCCCTTATGTTTCATGTAACCCTCTCTCTCCCTTAGTCTCTCTTTAGTTAGTTTTTAGCTTAGAAAATAAATCAAAGCTCTCTTTCTTTTCATGGCTACTTAGCCATTTCTTCTCTTATGTAATTCTTTTATGCAATTTAATACATGTTATTTTTCTTTTCTTGTTTATTTCCTTTCATGTTGTAGTGTAGATTTACATTCATGCAAAGTAGATTAGTTTTAATTCTTGTTAATTAGCTTCTCTTTTCCATTAGCTTTCATTTTCCTTTCTTTTTGCTTTCATGTTTCTATCTACATTTGTTAATCAAATGACAAATATTAGAGGCTAAACCCCTTCAATTTAGGGGTAATGAAGCTCTCTAATTATGTAGCTTCAACTATTTGTTAATTCATGCTCACTTTTTGTGCTTAATGATGATCAATGAAGTGTTTTATTTGTTGTTCTTGTTTTGAATTTAATAGCCTATATTGTTGACACCAAATAGGTTATGCTTAAACAATCACTAACACAAATGCCTCTTCATCAAAATATGATTATGGCAATAGAAAGTGATTTGAAATTAAAATTTGATGGTCTATATTTCTAATCAATAGTTAATAGGCCATACTTAAAATAAATTTCATTTTCATTTTCATTGTCAAATTTCTTGAAAGTTAGTAAGTGGTTTAAGGGGTGTGTTATAGTTTGATGGCTTATGTTGGCTAATCAATAGCACAAATATGCCATACTTATGATAAACACATCAATTAAAGCACTAATGACCATAAAAGAGAGATCATGATTTCATACGTGTTGAACTACATGATCTAGAGAGTGGATTTATTCTCTAAATTGTCACTTAACTCTTATATTTGCTTCTCCTTAGTTCTAGCTTGTTCTTACCTTTTTTTAGTTAGTTTATTATCCCTCGACTTTGGTTTAATTTGATTGAATAGATTTTTAAAATCATCAATTCCCTGCGGATCGACCCGTACTCTCCATGTACTTCAATAGTACGCCGTGCGCTTGCGGTTAAATTTTATTTTTAAATTTGTTCGACGGTTTTCTAAACCGATAGAATTTCCGTCGACGAACAAATATGCCATATTTATGAGATTTAAGAATGAAGTGTCTAGGCAAGGCATGGAGCAACTAGTGGCCAAACTTGACTGGCTTTACTCTTGGGCGAGGAATAGTAAAGTTGAAATGTCATATTCGAGTTAAACCTATGAATCGTGATTTGTAAAAGCAATTGTTTTGAGCGGATAATCGATTAGTTGATTATCAAACTTGACCTAATATTGACTTAGGAAGTTATCTAAATGCTTCTGGATTTTATACCAATAAGAACCCTCGTGAAGGACTATTGGTAAGAAATGTCTCTGGCTTTCGCTTACTTTTGAAAGAACCGGAGTTGAGTTTCCCAAAAATTCATTCATTGGTTTTGAAGAGTACAGATAGGTAAGTGTTCTACTTACCGAACACCACTTCAAAACTAGTATAATGGTCCTATTTTTTGAAAGTGGTTGAAGAAAGGAATCTACGTGGAGATTGAGATCTATTTAAGAAGCTCGAACACATGTAAATGTTCGTAATTTATTTAGTGTGTCGGTATCCATGTGTGATTTTGAGATATGTTAAGATATGAGAATCCTCGTTTGGTTTCAACATCTACTAGAGATGGGAGGTTCCAATTTGGGATTCGTGTTCTATTCGAGTGATGAAGACTCGTGTGAAAGATGCCGAATGTTACCTCGACATCGAAAATGGCTACAAATTGAGTAGGATGCACAACCTAGGGTTAGCGACCCATGTCAGGGTGTTATCACCTCCATATCTATAAATACTAATCAATTGTTGGTCAGGAGGAAATGATGATATTTGTTTCCGTTTTTCATGTTTATGTCCGGACGTTGGGCTGCTTTTGTTTACCTTATGGTGTATTTTATCTAGAAATATGCGATGCTCAAAAGGTAGTTTCTGATCCTTGTGCATGGAGATTGGATTTGGCTCCCCCAAAGAGATCTTCATGGATAATCCATTATGTGAACATACCTTATCGGATTTAAATGTAACATAAAATGTTATAATATGATCGATGTAAGTAGCATTACTATTTGATATTATTAAACTTAATAAATGATTATTTTCTTTTGAGGGGAAAACTGTTAGGGAATTCGTAAGGTCTCAATAGCTACTGTTGCATATATTCATGTATCTTGAGTTTTCTTACTGAACTTATGTTTGACGCTTGGTCTTTATTTTCCCTAAATTCCTCACATACTCTTTCAAGTAGGTTGAGTATTAGGTTTTACCTTGGATGCTTCCGAGTTCAAAAGTCGAGCTAGAGGCTTCCATTATCTACCTATTTCAATTTCTATTATTCCATATTAGCTATGTACATTTATCAACGTTGTGAGGTAGGTAGTTATAACTGTCCAGGCTGATGATGGTACTTAGGTTTTGTAACTCTGAAAATCCTATATTTAGAGTAACCCTTTGTTCTGTTCTTTTGAAATTATAAATTATCGCTCTGCTGTGAGATTTTGATGTTGTGTTCTTCCTTTCTTGTTCTATTTATTTTTCTCTTTATTTTACCCAAGCTTTCTATCTTTCGGCACTTTGGTACTCGAGACATGAATACCATTTATGTATTAGTGTCGACCTTCGAGAGTCGAAAAGTCGGGTCGTTACATCAAAATTGTCCAACTTCATTGTTAATCGAGGGATAGCACAAGTTTGAAATCGAGAAGTGGTGATAAGTATACTTGGTCTAATTTCTATACGATTCATTTACTTGCGCCAAAAGTGGTTTATCGTTATCTATGATTTTAACGACATTTGTTTTAACCCAAATTAGTATGATTTGAAGTGAAACCTTTCTTAAATTTTGTGAATATACTTGGACCGTTGATATAAGTATATAAAGATACTTTCCAAGTATTGAAAGTATAGTGTCGTATGAATATACTTATACGGTTGATACAAGTATGTGGAGATGTTTTCTAAGTATTGGTAATGTATTGCTTTGTGAATGTACTTATACTATTGATATAAGTATATGGAAATTTTTCTAAGTATTGAAAGTGAAATATTTTTGTGAATATACATATACAATTTAGACAAGTATATCAATATTTTCAAGAGTTGAAAAGAGTAGAGGGGGCTAAGAGAATATATCATTCTAAAAGTACTTTGATACAATATTTACAAAATGGTTTTAATTAATGAAAATATTTATTAAAGAGGCTCAGTGGTTTCTTAGGTACTTAACCATGCTTCGTTTCCATTTTGAATTAAATCTCTTATTTGATTATTTATTTATTTGATAGTTAAATAACTGACTATCAAATGTTGGCCAGTTTTGAAAACTATCATTTGTTTATTCGGAGAGTCCAGGATCAAACATATTATCCCAAAACTACTTCGAACTAGCATTACCGTTCAAATTGAAGACATCTTGAAGATGATGGAATCGTAGTCAAAGTTCTTTGAAGTTCATGGGCTACTTGCTACTAATCCTTGAGGGTTATTTCCAAAATGGATGTAGTAAAAGTAGTGCCTTTAATTTGTTCATATCTTAAGCCACTTGTGTGGATGAATGGTTGCGTTGAATTCCGGCCTCGAGGGTAGTGTAAGCATTCCAAGTGGGATTGCTACATAAATGGTAAAATGTAGCCTCGAGCCTCACAACCGGGTAATGACCATGGGACATGGTGCAGGACTATGTGGTTCACTACCATTAGGCTATGGCCATCACATGTATCTAGATCGACATATATTTTCAAATTATGTATGTGTGTGGCCTTGGAAATAGTTGTCAGGGACAATAAGGGTGATGACATATTCGATTCAGTAAGAGGTTGTTCGGTCCTGATTTGTAAGGACAATAGGTTTGCCCTTAGTAAATTTTTCTAGAGGTGTATTGTGGCAAGCAACCCTAGTAGCCTAGTCATTGTATGGAATCTGTTCTCCAATACGTGCATTTTATGGACTTAGTTGTATACATAATATGCTATATTATAATTAATGTAACCATTTCGGCTATGATTTAATATTTATTTTAAATCCTGGAAATTATTATAATATCACAAGATTTCTTATGAAATGGTTTGGTTATCGTCAGGTAAAAATCTGTCCATATTTATGTGCGGCATGGTCTTATGAGATACCTTTATTTTAGTAATGTTTTAATAATCCATATGATTTGTGTTTCTCACACTGGTTTACCAGACTGATCGGGGCACTATTCTCTTATATTGCTCGAGACAGACATAGCATATTTACAGATTTAGTTATAGATGCTTAGGAGCTCCAAAAAACGAGCTGGGTACCTCCAAGACGTATTCACTTATATTTTATTTCTACTGCATTTGTTGTTTTGTACTTATCAGCATTTGTGAGGATATGTTGTTATAATTTTCCAAGCTGATGATAGATTAGTTTACTCTGGTTGATGCATGTGTATAACAGATTTCTTTTATAAAGATATATTGTATATTATATATTACTCCTCACGATGTTAGATTCTATTATGTCTTTTCTTTCTTTCAACCCAGTAATCTCTCTTTTTGACACTTAAATGCTTGACACGTGAATATCATGGATGTATTAATGTCGACTTTGAGAGTCGAAAATGCTAGTCGTTACAAGTATCGAGTTAGTCATTCCATGGTTTTTAAATAATTATTAGTACATAACTTCTTGGTGCCTCCAACATCCTTGAATAATACACTAGCCAACATTTGGGGAGCGTTATGTACTTTAGTCTCAATGGATGTATCGATATCCAGTCTCAATACAACTTGATTAGGAATATTTAAAACGATATGTTTATTTCCATTGTGATAAATTTCTCATGACTACAACACATTATAACTACTATCACAAAACATACCATTTATGGGTTCTTTATTAAGCTAAATTAAATAATAAATATAACATGTTATTAATTGATATAATAGAAAGAAAAACAAATTCTATTTCAAAAAAAATTTTATTACACAGTTAATAGTTTACATTAATTTTAGAGTTTTCGCTAAGGGATACCCCTAACTTTGTCAAATTTACACTTGTAGTTAAGGCCAATCATGGAATCTCTATCCCATTCATTCGATCAGTTTTTTGAGAACTGAGCGAGTTAGTCCTTTTGTGAATAGATCTTCAATATAGTCCTTTGTATCTAGCCTTTGAGTCACGACTTCTTTCTTTTTGACAAATTATCAAATGAGGTGCAACTTTTGAAGAATAAAATTCAATTTCTTTTGTGCTCTAGACTCCTTTGCAATCTGCATCATCGCATTATTATGACAAAATAATTTCATTGTATACTCATATCAGGAATAACTCCTAGCTCATTCATAAATTTGTGCACCCAGATTGCTTCCTTAGCTGCTTCGCTGAGGGCGATGTACTCGGCCTCCATTGTGGAATCAGCTACCATTTCATGTTTAGAACTTTTCCAACTATCTGCACAAACTTTTCCAACTAACTACACCACCATTCAAAGTAAAGATGTGTCCTGATGCGGACTTACTATTATCGATATCACTTTGAAATCTAGAGTCTATATACCACTTCATTAGGAGGTCTCCTTCCATATATATGTAATAAGTCCTGAGTATTTCATAAATGATTTATTATACATTTTGTAGCAGTCAAATGTTTTTCTCTAGGATTAGACTGGAGTCGGCTCACGCATAGTAATGTGTAAGCCAACTAGTCTAGTACGTAGCATAACCTATATCATGGTATTGATTGTAGATGAATATAGTATACCCTTTATACATTATTACTCCTCATCGATATGAGGAGCGTCTAGCCTGTAAAGGATGATTTCAGATTGCATCTTAACATTTTTGCACTAGAATTCTTCAAACTGAACCTTTTAAGTACGCAATCTATGTATAGAGAGACAATCTAGAGCTTCTTAGATCTATCTTTAAAGACCTTTATACTATGTGTATAGGCTGCTTCTCTCAAATCCTTCATGGAGAATGTGACGACCCACCTCATCGACCCTCACAAATTGACGCTAATACATCCTTGGTATTCACGTGCTGCAAATCCAAGCATCGAAGAGGCAGATTATCTGGTAATAAAAAGAAAATAAAGACAGAATAGAATCTCATACGAATGGAGTAACATATATTATTTCAATATATATGATCTTTACAGAGGAAATTTTAAATACATTTATCAGAGTCTATCCTATATGTTACTACCAAAAATTCCTTTCGAATTAGTCGAAATAACAAGAGGAAAAAAGCTTTAGCTAGACCTTCCGAAAGAGTTGAAGGGATGCTACAGCCGAAGTCCGAAAGCTTCATAACCTTTCGAAGGAGTCAAAGGAGTCAAAAACACCCTTCCGCATCTAGTAACCACCTTTCGACTAGGTAATTCAATATGAATAAAGATCTTTCGAATGAGTCAAAGCAACACCTTTTGAAGAAAATGAAGAACTTCTCTTTGTATATGCGCCTAACCTTTCGAAACCAAAGGTTTCGCCTTCATTTAAATCACTTGAAGGCATGTATCAGCTTGAACAAACATTTCGGAAGCTATACCAAGCCTTTCGAACTGGTCGAAGCCATTACTATCCAGGGAGGTTCTGCATCAAGTCACAAATAAGAGTTCAGCAGCACCTCAACACCATCGAAACCACTAAAGAAAGCCTATCGACAAAGTCGAAAGCTCTTGCAAGGCAATTCAAAGAAGAGAAGCATAGCCGTTCCTTTTGAGAAAGGCGGAAGCATACTAGAGTTACTTCGGCAGCCACTTTTTGACCAAGTCGAAAGCCTTAGGGTCGAAAGGTGCTGACTCGCATCTATAAATAAGACCTAAAGGGTCATGTTTTGGGGATCCAAATCTTTCCATTCTAAACTTGTATTTTCTTAATTAAATAAGCTATAAACCCTAATTTCCAAATGGATTTCGGGATTTTGAGTAATAAAATCATCTTTAGCTAGCGAAAGAGAAGTTATCAATCATACAGATTACTTTACTGTACTTTAAGCTTTTATCAGGTTTAACATTGTGTTTCAGGTGTCGCCTATATCGAAAGGACCCTTCCGACATAGTCGAAACCTTGTATATTCAAATAACTTCAGATTGAATGCTTCAAGTTGTCTTCCCTTGGACTACTGCTTTCGACAAGGTCGAAACCTAATCATAGTCCACTTAAATCTTGGATTGATATAAGAAACCTAAGGATCCTGCTTTCGATGAGGTCGAAACCTATCTCAAAATTGCCTTAACCTAAGATTACTAATCCAAACCAAAGACACTTTAGTCCACAACTTTCGACAAGGTCAAAACCTATACCTCAAATATTTGATTAAAGTACAAGTCACTCAACAACTTAAGCTCTCAACAGGGTCGAAACCCTCTATGTCAACCTTCAATCAATGATTCCAAAAACCACCTATTTGGATTCTTATTCCACTTCGAAAGGGGAGCTTTTGAAGGGTAAACCCAGTTATATCAACAAAATCGAAAGGTTAATAAGGAAAGGTAGTCATCATTTCGACTAAGTAGAAAGGTCGGCTTAAATAAGTTTTCACTTCAACAACCTGTTTCAAAAGGATACCAAAGTAAATACACACATTTCATCCTTCTCAACTCTTCTAAAAGAAACCACAAGGAATTGACCTTGTCCTAAAAAACTCTACTTTGGGGTGTTGGCAAGATTTCTTGTTAATATTTTGGTGCTAGAAGGAGGGCTCGAACCTCCTACTTGGTTAAACATCCAACACCACTTGTCTCTGACCTTATTCAACCTGGTTTCAAGTTTATCTACTTTGGTCCAACATCATCATGGATAGAGGAATTAAAAGATCAGAACAAGGATCTTCAGAACCACATTCGATGGGATTCTCCTAAAGAGCCATTAAAGATTCCAACCAAAATGAAGAGCAAAGGCTAAGACTAGAAGCTCTAAGGATAATAAACAAGAAAAAAACAGAATCATATGATCCTAAGAAATGGAGTCTAAACCCCTTTAATGTTGGCCCCACCCTAATTTTTGCCTTAGGAAAAAGGACAAATGGAAGTGACAATATATTCAATCAAATGAGGATAACTATTCAGCATTATTCCAACGGAACAATTTTTGAGAAAGAGATAATGGCAGACTACAATGCCGTTGCACATAAGTGGAAACAAACTACAACAAGAATACTTCCAATACAAGAATTACAGAGGGTGGAAAAAAGGAAAGCAATTAAAGAATGTGAAACTGCAAGGCCAAGAAATAAGAAATCAAGAAACCATCCTCAAGAATCGAGTTTTAAATATAGACTTCCTAAAGAATGCAACTTAACAACATCAATGGAGAATGTCTACTTGCTAACCAAGGATGAGTTTAACTATTGGCCATCACAAAAAAAGAAGCCAAAACATGAAAGGAATCTAGGGGAATCCTATTGTCTCTATCATATGATGAACAAACATGAGACCAATCACTGTAGAGCCCTAGAGGGGATGATTATCAATTTCTTCCGTCAATGAAAGATTAAAGAATTTGTAAAGGGAATCTGAGAAAAATCAATAAAGAGTTACTTTTCAAAGAAAGATGTACATTGTTGGGAGTGAAATGCTCCTTATATTTGGATACTACCTAAAATGGTAGTCTGCGTAAAATGGTAGAAAGCCTCTGTCTGTGCCAAGATGGCCAGGGCAGGGCACCTTTTGGAGGGAGGGCGGAGTAAGCCTTTAACTGTGCCATAAGATGGCTAGGTTAAAGCACCAAACAAGCCCTTGGCCTCGCCTATGGTCAGGTCAAGGCACCTCTTGGAGGGAGGATAGAGTAAGCCTTTATCCACGTCATAAGATGGCTAGGGTAAAGCACCGAACAAGCCCCTGTCTGTGCCACACTATGGCCAGGGCAGAGCGCCTCTTAGAGGGTGGTCGGCGTATGACTTTATCCGCACCATAAGATGGCCATGGTAAAGCACTGGACAAGCCCTTGACCACATCTCTGGCCAGGTCAAGGCGCCTCTTGGAGGGAGGTTGGGTAAGTCCTTGGTTCCTGCCTCTAAGAATGAGCTAACCAAGAGCACCAGACAACAAACTAAGATGTCTAGGCCCAAGAAGAGGCCCATCAAAAAATGGACTAGGATGTCCAAGACCAAGAAGAGGCCCATCAAACAATGGACTAAGATGTCCAAGCCCAAGAAGAGGCTCATCAAATAATGGACCGAGACGTCCAAGCCGAAGAGGAGGCTCATTAAATAAAAGACTGAGATGTTCAAGCCCAAGAAATGGTATATCCAATTATGGGCTAAGACGTTCGAGCTCAAGAGGCAAATAATCAAATTACTTCTATACAAGACCGTAAGGGTTCATGCATCAAAGGAGTAGATCAGAACACCACTTATTAATACCCGAATTTTGTTTTCGGGACTATCATTTCTAAATATCATCTATTAATACCCAAATCTAGGTTTCGGGTCTCTTATATCTGAATTTCATCAATTAATACCCGAATCTAGGTTTCGGGACATTCATTTCAAAACTTCATTCACTAATACCTGAATCTGGGTTTCGGGTCTTTATCAGTCACTAACTACCTTTACTATATTCGAATCTGGGTTCTAAGACTATTATTTATTTATGCCCTAATATGGGTTTGAGATTTCAATAATGGATATCTATTATCCATCATAAATACCTGAATATGGGTCAAAGAATACTCTCAAGAAGATCATTATTACAAGTTTCCGTTAATACCCGAATCTGGGTCTCGGATTTCTAATTTTTCAAATTTCATTAATACCCGAGAATGGTCAGTGGGTTACTACTACAAATATTCAGATGATGATTTTTGGATTTAGCATTTTATTAAATATCTCTTGAAAATTAGTCTTCAACATTTATACACCTGTTTTAGAGTTGGCTTTCCTATCAAAAAGCTTCAGACATTCCAGCCAAATGGTTGGAGTTGAATTATTAATTATTTCTCATCAAAGCACCATTGTCCAAGTGGTTAAGTAGTTCGGCTTTGGTGCGAGAGGTCATAAGTTCGAAACTTGTGTAGCATGATTCGAACGTTTATTGACATGTGATATGTTGTCCCGGTGACATGTTGTATATAAAGTACCAATTCAAAAAAAAATTCTCATCATGGATAAAGAAGTAATTTAGACATTTAATATAAACCACTTTTCATGCGACTAATGAGATGATTTGTTAATCTAAGCAAAAGATATACATAGACTGGTATGTCAATATCAAGCTAATAATCAAAAATATTGTTTGCCTCATACTTTTTAAGGAAATCAGCACAACAAAAAGAAATGAAAGCTTCGGTAAGTACAGAAATCCATGTATGAGCCATCAAAAATCATTTCAGAAGTGATATTATAGAAAAGAATCACAAATCAGGTGATATTTACAAAGTTTATTTGATTTACATAACTCATGAAATTATTTACAAAACTTATGAAGTTATTAGCATACATAAAAGACAAGTCTATACATTTCAAAGATACAAATATGTCATAAGTCTTGAGTAGCCTTGCTAAGATTCTCAGCAATCGAAGGATCAACTATGTGATGAATTGCGGCGCAGAGAACTTCTTTAAATTTCATTTTCTTCTTCCATACCCTGTCTTCGTCATTGATTGCATCAATATTTGTCTTTAGAGCACGGTTGAAAGCTCTATTTGCGCCCCTAAGTGTTTTGTTTTCCCATTCTAATTCTACGACACGCTTCTGAAGGAAGTAAATATCGCATTCAAGCTTTTGAACCTTGGTGGCATACTCATTGATACTTTGTGAATATTTCGCATTTTGTTGCTCATCAAAATACCTAGCTATTTCAAACTTAACTTTCCTGCACGATTCACCCACAATGTTCTCATCTAAGCTAGGAGGAGGGTTGAGCATTGTGGGGAACTTTTGGGCAATAAGGGAAGTAGACCTCGTAGGTCTGGAAACAGAGGGAGTAGTGCGAGGAACTGTAAATCAATGCTCAAAATCTTGTCTCCCATAATATATTCCAATGATTTGCACTATGCTTGACCATCCTTCAATTTCAACTCCATGTCACTAATTTGTTGAATAAGTTCAGACATCTTATAATCGAAGTCGATTAAAGGGTTTGACTTTATTTGTCACTTCAGTGAAGGAATCATTTCATCTTTGCTTTTGACATCGGCCTCAAGATAGGCAATTTGATCTTTCAGATTACTAACAATGGCTTTTTGAATTAGATATCTTTTATGACGTTTCAAGGCTTCGGCATTGCCATGGAAGCGTGCCAGTAAGATATCATCAAGAGGTTCACTCCTTCCACATCTTTTAACAGTTTATCTCTATGATTAGCGATGTGTGATGTTAAATCAAGTGGGAGAGGAGCTGCAGATAATTGGAACTCCTATTTAAACAAAAAGAAACAAAATAAAGCCAAAATTGGAATGAAGAATCTCTTTTATTACTACAATAAAAGATTACAATTCAAATCACAACAAAGCTAAAAGATACAATAAACAATTGATTTACATCTAAAGTTGAAAAACTCCATTTCTAACTTTACCTAATGAATTAGCGAAAAGGGTAACTATTGAATCAAAAGGAATATTAACTCCTTCACGAGTGATAACTGGTGGTCATCTGCTATAGTCACACTTCCCTACTAGAGAACTATCACGACCACGAATTAACTTAGAATGGAATGTCCTGGTTTACTTAAGAATTTTCTCTTTTTCATCACCAAGAAAATTAAAGCGAAGATGAGGATATTGTGGTGACCCTCACTCTAAAACACATAGATTTTTTTTTATTTTTCTAAACATTCAAGAGGAATTCACCACTAAATCCCATTTCTTTTATATTTGAATATTCATATAATTTCCAAATATTTTTCCCAAGACCCTGGATTACCAATATAATCATATCAGTGTACAAACAAATTAAGACAATCAAATATTTGATGATATACAATTGTTTCTTTCCTTTTTTTTATCAGAGGGAATTTAAATCAAACAGAAATCAAAATACCATACGAGTTATTGACATAGCCATTTATTTCTTTTCTAAGTCTCGTTTTACTGCCAGAGGTATATTTTGGCAAATTATAACAATATATATATATATATATGACTTGCAGAGCACAGAACCTCTTTTTTTTATATCATCTAGACTTTCTGCCTAACTTAATTCTATAACACTAAAATAATATTTAATTGACCTTATGATAGTCATCAAGTGTTTAAATGAGATTACTTACAAATTATACTTGCAGGCATGGATATTGGAACTAATTTCCATTTATCATTTCAGGTTGAACAATTGAAGTCATTTTGCATTTTTAAATTTAACATGGTGCAGAATTAAATACTTGGTGTTTTACTGGGAATGCTCGGTGTTATTTGAGGGATGCTTGGTGTTTTCTTGGTTTTGTCCCGGGAGCACTTACACTTCATTAATTGAAATGAAGTGGTTCCAGGCTCAAAGAGTTTGACCCATGGCCATCTAGGCCGGCCATAGTCCCTCTTTTACCACTTGCAAACCCATATTCCCCATATTATCAAACTTCCACAAAGTCCTACTCCTAATCCCAAGCATGTTTATGCCTAGTTTAAGCTTTCTGGAAATGCATTCTTATATGTATTCAATCAATTATTAAAAATACAGTATTTTCCAGGTTTATTTCTCTCATAGTATTATTTGAAAATTTAAATACACAAATACTTGTAAATCTCTAGAATTCATGCACATGCCTGTATCACTTAGCTGCCATGCACAAATTCATTTCTTTTGATTACCCCCACTCAATTCTTAAGAGTTCATTTCTAAAATCAACCCCCTTAGCTCTTTAATTTTCCATAAGTCAAAGTATAAATTCAAGCAATAAAAACCAGAGATCATCACATGCACATATCATATTTATATGATATGTCTATCCCTTATTATTATATTTTTTTTTAAATTAGACATTCATGAAATCAGCAATCAACCAAACATCATCAATAGTCTTTCATAGCAGGTTGATTTAAGTACAAATTTTTTAATCCAAATACTTAGTAATCTCCTTACAAGAAACTTTAGTTACAACATAAAATTTGACTAGTAAATTCATTACAAAGCAACTACAAATTTTTAAAACTGGTTTCTTTTATTTATACTAGCAGCTAATTGCCAACTTCATCCATCAAGCCAACTTCATCTTCCTGCAAGCAAATCACTGAGCTGCCCCAATTTTAATGAGACACCCAGATGATTGCAAGGGAAACCAAAAGGGTCAGTTTTCACTGGTATGAGCATTCATCAAATTTGTATAAATATTCATAATTCTTTTTTTTTATAATCCTGTAGTGTCTACCTAGTTTGACAGTTTTTATACTTAGCATGTTTTGGTCAGTACCAAGTGATACAAAGACACATTCATTCATTTAAACAAAGCACAGCAAACAGTCAAAATAAATAAATATACAATTCTTGATTCATTTTCTCCATTTCTAGATAAGTAGACTCAGGTTTTATACTCCCAATTTCACCCAACAATTAATTAATGAACAATGTTTATCTTGATTAAATTAACACCATATCTGGATATTTATAACCCTGATTTTTAAACCCCTGTCCCCATTTATTTTATGGTCTTTAACTCCTTATCAAATGAACACCATGTATGCATTGTGAAGGAAACTCCCAGGTTACTTAATTTATTCCAACACACAAAGGCCTCAGGGTGCAGTTGCACCATGCATATACTTGCTCCCACCTGAAGCAAGCAGATCATTGACTAACTCCCAAATGACCAGTTTAGTTCTTCTTTGATAAATCCCCTCTAGTTTCAGCTTGTTTTATTAAGCTCCTACTTAAGAATTCCATCATAAAAACTCACAGTTCATTCATGTTTCAGAAAGGCTATCTTCTTTGATACTTTCTGATTCAACCCCATGTTCCCCTATTTATTTTTCCTTATTACAGAATATACCCCAGTTTGCTTATAATGAATTTCTTTCCTAAAAATAGTTTAAGCATCACTGTCCTACCACCTAGAATTTCTCCTCCAACTTATGATATGAACATTTAGTTTCATGCTTCATTATCCAAGAAATAAACATAAGCTAGATCACTGTCTTGCTGCCTATTCCCTAAATAATCTATATCCATTTTTTAATGATGATAAGATAGAACAAAAATGCTCAAACCATTTTAACTCTAAAAGCCCACATACAAATTAAAACTCCAAACAAGAATTCACAAACAAGCATCCATATCACACATAACAAATCATTTCAGAGATTTAAATGACTTATAATATTTTAGGCTGCCTGCAAGAGCACTTAATGCCATTGCATACAAAGGATAAATACTCACATAGTGTTTTCTTTTACTGTCTTGCTCCTCTGAATAGCAGATCCTCTCAGTGCTTTTAAGCTATTGCTTCTCCTAATTTTTTTTTTTGATCCCGAGAGAGTGATGGATATGGTTATGTGCAGTTATTTATAAAATCATTCTAGGGTTTAAGAAAATGGGTAATTCCCCTGATACTCTTAGGTGTTCATGTACATATCACATTCCTGTGTGGTCCTAAATTGGAAATGCACACATTATGTTACTTTAATTGGTTATTTCGGGAATCAGACATTTTAAACACTGCATGCTATTTTCATGTTTCTATTTTATTCATGCCATATGCATGTGATCCTTTATTCATTTTTTTCTAAGTTTAAAGAATTTGTAAACTTCTTGTGTTTTCTCTCTAGCTATTATCTCCACTTAATCAGGTACACTATCATACATAATCATGTGATGTAAGAAATCTGTCTCACTATATTGTTTGCTGGGAATGATTATAATATAAAGAAATTCTTATTTGATCCTGCATTTGTTTTTATTCTGACTTTAATTGAAAACAACAACTCCTCATACACATTTATGTGGTATAAATCACATATATCATGCTAATTACTTCTAGCATAAATACATAAGTCATTTGGTCCTTATAAAACTCTATTTTATTTTATTTTTAGATAAAACAGGAAACTCCTCATATATTAAATATATGTATTTATGTAATTCTTTAGGCATGAAACTATATTTATTTTAAATCCCAATTTTTTTTAATCACCTTAACCCCTTACATTTTTGTTCAGCAGAACTCCCATACATATTTAATTTATTAACAAGCTTTTCCATTTTTAATATGTCATTTAATATATATATATGTATGTTTCTCTACTTTTTTTTTTCTTCAGAAATTCTCAAAGTAAATATAACTTTCGTTTTTTTTAGGGTCATTACATACCCTCCCCCTTAAAGGAATTATGTCCCCATAATTTCACCTAATTTCTCCAATTAAAAGCACTAATCTATAGCCTGTTTTAACTCCATAACCCCATACTCACATTTTATGAAAGCAAACAATATATAAGAATATTTAGAAAAATCATCATAAGCTGCTTAAACATACCTCTCCATTAGTAAACAAATTGGGGTATTTAGCCCTCATTTTATCTTTAACCTCCCATGTACAATCATTAGTGTCCAAGCTCCATTGAATTTTTACCAGTTTGATCACCTTGTTCCTCAACTTTTTCTCTTCCTTGGCAATTATCCCTACTGGTTCATTTGTATAAACCAAATTCTTTTGGACTTGAATTTGAGTAGGTGACTCCAGAATTGCCCCTTCATCATGCACCCATTTTCTCAATTGAGAAACATGAAACACTGGATGCACACCACTCAACTCCTCAGGTAACTTAAGTCTGTAGGCCATAGCACCGATTCTTTGCATAATTTCATATGGTCCTACAAATCTTGGTGATAGCTTACCAGATTTTCCAAACTTGAACACCTTCTTCATTGGTGATACCTTCAGAAAAACATGCTCTCCTACTTCAAACTCCATTGGCTTTCTCTTTCTATCCGCATAAGACTTTTGTCTTGATTGTGCTGCCTTCATTCTATGCCTAACTAATTCAATCATGTTGGAAGTTTCTTTAACATGATCTGGCCCCAATATTACACCCTCTCCTGCTTCCAACCAACAGGCAGGAGACATGCAGGGTCTCCCATACAAGGCTTCAAAGGGAGCCATTCCTATTGTTGATTGATAGCTATTGTTGTAAGTGAATTTTGCCAAGTGGATATGATCCTTCCAATTACCCCCAAAATCAAGCACACATGCTCTAAGTAAATCTTCCAATATTTTATTCACTATCTCTGTTTGCCCATCACTTTGAGGATGGTAGGCAGTGCTTAAACAAAGTTGTGTTCCCATTGCTTCTTGGAAGCTCTCCCAAAATCTTGAGGTGAACAAAGTGTCTCTATCACTCACAATGGTCATTGGTATGCCATGCAATCTCACCACCTCCTTAATGAATAATTGTGCAAGCCTATGTGCATTCCTATCTGACCTGACAGGGACAAAGTGAGCTGATTTGGTTAGTCTATCAACAATTACCCATATACTATCATTGCCTTTCTTAGTTCTAGGCAAACCATCCACAAAATCCATGGAAATACTTTCCCATTTCCACTGAGGTACTTCCAAAGGTTGCAACATGCCAGAAGGCTTTTGATAGTCTGCCTTGACTTGCTGACAGGTTAAACACTTTGCCACATATTTTGCCACTGCTTGTTTCATTCCTGGCCACCAGTAGCTCCTTTTCAAATCATGATACATTTTGGTACACCAGGGTGTATGGTGTACTTGGTCTTGTGATGCTCATTCATGATTTCTTCCTTTAATTCTGCAAAGTCTGGTACACAAAGCTTTTCATTTTTCCTTAAATATCCCTTGGGATCTATTTTAAAATTCTCCATCTCAATGTTATTCAATAGCATTTCTTTCTTCTCCTTTAAATTTTGATCTTGATCATGCATGCCACCAATTTTCTCCACCAGATTAGACTTCACTGTGATTATTCCCAGTGTACCATACTCCACCATATCACCATGTTCTTTAAAATTCACTTCATCCTTGCCATATATATCTGCCTCCCCAAGTACTGCAAGGTTTTTAAATTCATCAATCATCAAACTGGCTAATCTAATATGATTTCTGCTCAAAGCATCTGCCACTCTATTAGCTTTTCCAGGAGTGTACAAAATATCTAAATCATATGCAGCTAGAAACTCCAACCACCTTGCTTGCCTCATATTTAAATCTTTTTGAGAAAATAAATATTTCAATGCTTGATGATCTGTGAATAACTCAAATTTTGCTCCAAGCAAATAATACCTCCAAAGTTTTAATGCAAACACTATTGCAGCTAATTCTAGATCATGAGTAGCATATTTGGTTTCATTGGGTTTAAGCTGTCTTGATGCATATGCCACCACCTTGCCATGTTGCATAAGCACTGCACCTAACCCAGACCCACTAGCATCAGTATATACAACCATTCCTTCATTTGCTTCTGGGATTTGTAGGACAGGAGCCTCCACCAATGTTTGTTTCAATTTTTCAAAGGCTTGATCACACTGCTCAGTCCACACATATGGTTGGTTCTTCTTGGTTAGTTTGGTCATTGGTGCGGCTATTCTTGAAAAATCCTTGATGAACCTCCTATAGTACCCTGCCAAACCTAAGAATGACCTCACCTCAGTCACTGTTTTGGGTCTACTCCATGATTGAACTGCAATGACCTTGCTTGGATCTACACTTACTCCCTGTTGTGACACTATGTGTCCTAAGAATTTCACTTCATGCTGCCAAAATATACACTTTGAATACTTGGCTTTTAATTCATGTTCTCTAAGTCTGGATAATACCAAATGTAGATGCATAGCATGATCATTTTCTGACTTTGAATAAATTAATATGTAATCTATAAATACCAAAAAAAATTTATCCAAAAGTCTCTGAAAATTCTATTCATCAAGTCTACAAAATAGGAGGGAGCATTGGTTAAACCAAATGGCATTACTAGAAATTCATAAAGGCCATATCTTGTGTTAAAGGCTGTGTACTCAATGCTTTCCTCTACAACCTTCATTTGGTGAAATCCAGAGGCTAAATCTAACCTTGAAAATATTTTAGCTCCATGCAATTGATCAAATAGGTCATCTATTCTAGGCAGTGGGTACTTATTTTTAATGGTTACCTTGTTTAAATCCCTATAGTCTACACAAAACCTCATTGTTCCATCATGTTTCTTGACAAAGAGCACCGGGGAACCCCAACTGGAACTAGTTGATCTTATGAATCCTTTCTCTTCTAATTCTTCTAGTTGATGTTTTAATTCTACTAACTCTTTTGGACCCATTCTATAAGGCTTCTTAATGATTGGGTTAGTCCCTGGCATTAATTTTATTTTAAATTCAACTGGTCTGTTTTGAGGAATTCCCTTCACTTCTCCAAACACATCTATATATCCATTGACTACTGGGATTTCCTCTATTTTTAATTCCTTTTGGACTTCATTAATACTCCAGATTTTATTAAAACATGTATTCTTTGCTATTTCACTTAAGATGGTAATTCTTTTGCCTTCATTTGTTTCCAAAGAAATAGTAAGATTTTCTAAATTTAAAATTGCTTTGTTTTCAATTAACCAATCCATCCCCAAAATTACTCTAATACCAGGATAATTTAAAGTATATAGATTTGAATTAAATTCATAACCCCTTATAGTTAATTTCAGACCCATACACTTCATCCCTAACATACAATGACTCCCTATGGGACTGTGTACAATTAAGGGCTGATCAACAGAAACACAAGAAAGTGCTAGCTTCTTTGTAATTTCCAAAGATATTAGTGAATGTGAGGCACCAGTGTCATATATTACTGATATTGGTTGGGTATGAATAAAAATTATACCTTCAAGTTGCCCAACATTTCCAGTGTTGTTGGCTGCCAAAGCTCCTATCCTTGTTGTTCTTTTATTAGTCTCTGGGCAGTCCTTCTTTAGATGACCCACTTTTCCACAATTATAGCAACCTCCTCTTGGTATTTTAGGGTCAGGGCATTGGTTACTATAATGTCCAGCTTTTCCACAATTAAAACAATGAGTGAGTTTCTTGCTTTCAGGTGCTACTGCTCCTTCCCCCTTCTTAACTCCTTTGTTTGCCTTGTTCTTGTCATAAGGTTGCACTCTGTTCTGACCACCCTTCTTCTTATTGAGCTTCATATTCCTGAATTTCTCCCTTGTAGTGTCATGTTGCTCAAATGAGAGAGTTAGATCAATTACTTGATCAAAGGTTTTGTCCTTGTATGCAACATTGCCCTTGACAGACTAGTGTTCAAGCCTTGAATGTACCTTGCATTCTTTGCTTCTGCATTCCCTATTAACACCATTCCATACTTGGATAATGCTTCAAACTTCTGAGTGTATTCATTTACACTCATGCCTCCTTGCCTTAACCTAATAAAGTCTTCAAGCAGTGTGGCCTTGGCAGATGCTGGGACAAATCTGGCCTCAAGCATGTCCTTGAAATTATTCCAAGTGATGGTATCCTCTTGTCTTCCTACTGTCACAACCTCCCACCAATCCAGTGCAACCCCCTTCAATTTCCTTGAAGCTATCTGTCTCTTCCTTTGGTCATTGATTTGCATATCTGTGAAGACCCTCTCCATAGTTCTTATCCAAGTTTGGACACCTATAGCTCCTTCAGTGCCTTCAAAATCCTTTCCTCCCAAATTGGTACATGTCTTAAGCAGTTTGGAGAGTTCCTCATGAGGATTGTCTTGCCTTGGTGCCATTCCATCCCTTAAAGCTCTCACAAAATCCCCCATGCTCATCACAGGTGGCTCACGTGATGATCCTGCACCTGTGTGATGTCATGGTCCTACCATAATGCTATAAATGTGATTTTTATGTTAGTTTACTTACCCCCATCAATCTTGGTGTCTTTACTTTGTTCATTTTTTTTTATTCCTGTGCACACTGTGCATGTATCACATGCGCACACACACATATTTATTTGTAGACATAAAACAAAAGCATTCAACACCAATAATTCAAACAATGCATTCAAACATCCATATGCATACAACAACATTTACTATGTTATTTAAAACATAGCTCTGATACCAACTGTGGTGACCCTCACTCTAAAACACATAGATTTTTTTTTATTTTTCTAAACATTCAAGAGGAATTCACCACTAAATCCCATTTCTTTTATATTTGAATATTCATATAATTTCCAAATATTTTTCCCAAGACCCTGGATTACCAATATAATCATATCAGTGTAAAAACAAATTAAGACAATCATATATTTGATGATATACTATTGTTTCTTTCCTTTTTTTTATCAGAGGGAATTTAAATCAAACAGAAATCAAAATACCATACGAGTTATTGACATAGCCATTTATTTCTTTTCTAAGTCTCGTTTTACTGCCAGAGGTACATTTTGGCAAATTATAACAATATATATATATATATATATATATATGACTTGCAGAGCACAGAACCTCTTTTTTTTATATCATCTAGACTTTCTGCCTAACTTAATTCTATAACACTAAAATAATATTTAATTGACCTTATGATAGTCATCAAGTGTTTACATGAGATTACTTACAAATTATACTTGCAGGCATGGATATTGGAACTAATTTCCATTTATCATTTCAGGTTGAACAATTGAAGTCATTTTGCATTTTTAAATTTAACATGGTGCAGACTTAAATACTTGGTGTTTTTACTGGGAATGCTCGGTGTTATTTGAGGGATGCTTGGTGTTTTCTTGGTTTTGTCCCGGGAGCACTTACACTTCATTAATTGAAATGAAGTGGTTCCAGGCTCAAAGAGTTTGACCCATGGCCATCTAGGCCGGCCATAGTCCCTCTTTTAACACTTGCAAACCCATATTCCCCATATTATCAAACTTCCACAAAGTCCTACTCCTAATCCCAAGCATGTTTAGGCCCAGTTTAAGCTTTCTGGAAATGCATTCTTATATGTATTCAATCAATTATTAAAAATACAGTATTTTCCAGGTTTATTTCTCTCATAGTATTATTTGAAAATTTAAATACACAAATACTTGTAAATCTCCAGAATTCATGCACATGCCTATATCACTTACCTGCCATGCACAAATTCATTTCTTTTGATTACCCCCACTCAAATCTTAAGAGTTCATTTCTAAAATCAACCCCCTTAGCTCTTTAATTTTCCATAAGTCAAAGTATAAATTCAAGCAATAAAAATCAGAGATCATCACATGCACATATCATATTTATATGATATGTCTATCCCTTATTATTATATTTTTTTTAAATTAGACATTCATGAAATCAGCAATCAACCAAACATCATCAATAGTCTTTCATAGCAGGTTGATTTAAGTACAAATTTTTTAATTCAAATACTTAGTAATCTCCTTACAAGAAACTTCAGTTACAACATAAAATTTGACTAGTAAATTCATTACAAAGCAACTACAAATTTTTAAAACTGGTTTCTTTTATTTATACTAGCAGCTAATTGCCATCTTCATCCATCAAGCCAACTTCATCTTCCTGCAAGCAAATCACTGAGCTGCCCTAATTTTAATGAGACACCCAGATGATTGCAAGGGCAACCAAAAGGGTCAGTTTTCACTGGTATGAGCATTCATAAAATTTGTATACATATTCATAATTCTTTTTTTTATAATCCTATAGTGTCTACCTAGTTTGACAGTTTTTATACTTAGCATGTTTTGGTCAGTACCAAGTGATACAAAGACACATTCATTCATTTAAACAAAGCACAGCAAACAGTCAAAATAAATAAATATACAATTCTTGATTCATTTTCTCCATTTCTAGATAAGTAGACCCAGGTTTTATACTCCCAATTTCACCCAGCAATTAATCAATGAACAATGTTTATCTTGATTAAATTAACACCATATCTGGATATTTATAACCTAGATTTTTAAACCCCTATCCCCGTTTATTTTATGGTCTTTAACTCCTTGTCAAATGAACACCATGTATGCATTGTGAAGGAAACTCCCAGGTTACTTAATTTATTCCAACACACAAAGGCCTCAGGGTGCAGTTGCACCATGCATATACTTGCTCCCACCTAAAGCAAGCAGATCATTGACTAACTCCCAAATGACCAGTTTAGTTCTTCTTTGATAAATCCCCTCTAGTTTTAGCTTGTTTTATTAAGCTCCTACTTAAGAATTCCATCATAAAAACTCACAGTTCATTCATGTTTCAGAAAGGCTATCTTCTTTGATACTTTCTGGTTCAACCTCATGTTCCCCTATTTATTTTTCCTTATTATAGAATATACCCCAGTTTGCTTATAATGAATTTCTTTCCTAAAAATAGTTTAAGCATCACTGTCCTACCACCCAGAATTTCTCCTCCAACTTATGATATGAACATTTAGTTTCATGCTTCATTATCCAAGAAATAAACATGAGCTAGATCACTGTCTTGCTGCCTATTCCCTAAATAATCTATATCCATTTTTTAATGATGATAAGATAGAACAAAAATGCTCAAACCATTTTAACTCTAAAAGCCCACATACAAATTAAAACTCCAAATAAGAATGCACAAACAAACATCCATATCACACATAACAAATCATTTCAGAGATTTAAATGACTTATAATATTTTAGGCTGCCTGCAAGAGGACTTAATGCCATTGCATACAAAGGATAAATACTCACATAGTGTTTTCTTTTACTGTCTTGCTCCTCTGAACAGCAGATCCTCTCAGTGTTTTTAAGCTATTGCTTCTCCTATTTTTTTTTGATCCCGAGAGAGTGATGGATATGGTTATGTGCAGTTATTTATAAAATCATTCTAGGGTTTAAGAAAATGGGTAATTCCCCTGATACCCTTAGGTGTTCATGTACATATCACATTCCTGTGTGGTCCTAAATTGGAAATGCACACATTAGGTTACTTTAATTGGTTATTTCGGGAATCAGACATTTTAAACACTGCATGCTATTTTCATGTTTCTATTTTATTCATGCCATATGCATGTGATCCTTTATTCATTTTTTTCTAAGTTTAAAGAATTTGTAAACTTCTTGTGTTTTCTCTCTAGCTATTATCTCCACTTAATCAGGTACACTATCATACATAATTGTAACGACCCGTAAATTTCAACCGTTTTAATAACGTAATTTGTTGAAATTTTGTGAAATTTCAAACGATAAAATTTGAAATAAAAATTTGATATTTGAAATGCGTCTAATTAAACATAGCAAACTGTAAATTTTCGTCCGAAAATATGAAAGTTTATTTCGCGCGTAAATTCACTTCAATTTAATCAGTTAAAAAGCGTTGAAAATAAAATGTTTCCGAAACCTAAATATTTTTACATAGAAAAATTCTAAACCATCTTCTAAGCAAGATGTCAGTTTGTCGTTTTTCCAAATTCGGACATCTTTGGCTCCGTCGATCTTATTTTTCAGCGTTTTTCTTGCATTTTCCGCTATTAGAAAATTCGAATTTTTATAATTCGATTGCACCACTGACTGCTATATACCGTTTTGATCATCGTGTCGTGCTAATCGTTGCAGTATATTCATTTGGGTATTTCGTAGTCCGATACGCCTTCGAGTTTGTGAAGAACGGTAATCCGTTGGTACCGGTCTCATGCCTTTTAGTTTCTTGTGCTGCCTATTCATTTCCATGTTGTTCATAATTGAGTTCCATACTCATTTCCAAGACTCATTTACATCTTTCTCTACAATGCAATTGAGGAGAGCCTTTATTCCATCAACGTTGAAACAAGAAATTTATAAGGTTGCATTTATTAAAGTGAACGGTTCCCTTTTCCTTTATACCTTTCCCATTCCAAAGCTTTACATTATTACCTATACGTTTTAGTGTATGTTCTTCCACCTTTCCAATTCATATTCTAGTTTCAAGTTACTTCCATGGCCACCTTTCATTTCCTATCCACTCCTCCCTTCACAAACAACTAGTGGCCACAACCTCCTCCTTCACGTGTGCCGATCTCCACTCGCCACCCATGTCGAGACCACCACGTCCAAGTTTCCTGTCCCTCTTCCCTGACCTCCGCAGCCTCACCTCCACGCCTACATCCCACCCAGATCCACCCAAGCTCCTCCACGTGAACGTATACTCGGCCTTCCCACCATCTCGACCACTCCATAACAGCCAAACACATCCCACTTCGGCCACCTCATCTTGTCAGCACCCTCCTTACCTTGTCTTCCTTGTACTTTATGCAGGTATATATATATTATGTATTTATATTATATATACTATAATCTGTTATGTATGATATGTAAATGAGTATAGGCTACTCTATCATTTGTTGCCGTGTATAGATTTGCTTATATAATGAGATTTGGTTATAGTTTATAAAGTATAACGGTATTTTTCATATGCATGGTATATATATAAGAATTGAATTTATGTTTTATCTGCATATTTTTGTTCATGTCATGTTTTGTCTGCATATAATTGAAATTTTAGTTTATATATATTATAACAAGTTGTTTATATTATTTTAATTATTGATTTTAAAATGTTAAGTTTTGTTTTCAATATATATATATATTTTTATAGAAACCGAGAATGTTTTTTTTCTTTAGTCCAATTAATTCAACATCTTTTGGAAATTTAAAGTTGCAGCACAACAGAAATAATCATACAACGTTGGTTTCCAGTGCAGTATAATGCAAATAGTAACATTATAAACAAAGCATTCAATAGTACGTACAAGATAAATCTAAATCTTTGATTGCAAACAAATCGTCGAAATAACTTTAATTGCAAAAAAAAACTATAAAGTGTCTGTCGCAACTTATATATGTTATACAGGTTACTTAGTTATATATACTGGTTATATATATAATGGTAATAAAATGCTTACAGCGGCTCATATGGGTTATATGTATATATTTAGTGTCGGTATAGCATGTAAATGGAATAGCTCTGTTTTTGTGTCTCCTGTACATATGTTTAGTACAATATACATGCCGTTAAGTTGTTCCACGATGCTATAATTTTATTTTTTTAGGTTTCAGACTTTATACGCACTGGATATATACATATATATTAGCTTACATTTGCAACATGTCCGCATACAGATCGAAGTTTACATAAGAATTTTATATATTATGTTTTAATATAGGTTTAGCATAAAAGTGTTGATATATATTATATATATAAAGTCGTTCATAAGAGAATAAGTTATTTGTATATTATATTATAATCAATTTTTGTATTGATTTTTTTTTATATACTAAATTTTATTTTTATCTAATATTGTTTTAAATATAGCTTATACTGTTATAAACATGTGTTGATTCAAAATATTTTATGTGGTTGACTTTAATATTCGAGTTGTGTAAAAAAAAAAAATTTTTTTTGAGAAATATATATACATACTAATTCAATATGTGTTTGAAATTTAAAATTTAATTTTATAGTATATATAGTTATATATATAAGTTCATTCTCATCGTTTATTTTCCCCGATCAAATCCTGATTTGAATTCATTTATTTCCATTATCAGCATCGACCGTCGAATCATGTCCGTCTAGCTTCGCTTGAAATTCGTGCCAGGATCCGTAACTCAAAATTCAGTGTGCGTATCAGTGTCAACTTCTCGTTCATCTATCTTAGCCTCGAAAGGTGAGCACTCACTCACGATTAACGTTCTTTTATTTATTAAATTTGATTTCAATTGAAACGACAATTGAAATATGCTGCTGTTAGTTAATCACACTGTTATATATGCTATTACCTGTATCTGTTCACCTGTGACATCTGACACCATTATCTGTTAATTATTTATGCGATGATAATACAGTTTGGCTGATAATTGATTGATTGTTGATGTTTATATTGGATGTTAAATTGAAATGATAAATAGTATGAAATTGAACTTGATATAGGATAATTAAATGTTAAATTTGATTAACTGACATTTGTATAATATGACCCCTTTAACTGTTAAATTTATTGACACATAGGATTTGTTTAATTACACTTTGTACCACTGAATGTATGTTGTTAAATTGACGATGTATGAAATTGTAAATAAATGACAAGTGAAAACCGTAATGTAATAATCATTAATCTACATGAAATGATAGTGTAGGTTCTAGAAACAATTATATTAATTCGTACAAATAATAATGCAAATTAATACGGTTATTTCGGGATTATTTGAATTGATTATTGGATTGATATTGATTGTTGTTATTGTTTGTTTATTTACTTTGACACAATCCCAGTTATCACACTGCAAGTTCCCTTTACTATGCTTTGATTTTGAATTGAATTGGAATCGGGTTGAAATGATAAATACCCAAATTGAACTTTGACCTAGGATAGGAAATTAAATAAAAAAAAAACCCGATTGGTCAAATAATTTGATTTAAAAATAAAATGAAGATTTTATTTGAATAAAAATACGGTTTTGAAATGAAGTTGAAATTTGAATTTTAATGAAAGGAAAATGTTAATATTTAATAATATGAATCAAAATATTAACAATGTAATTGATGAAAGAATGTTGTTTAATTTGAGAAATGATTTGATAATTAAGTTTGAATTATAATTAAGTTTGAAATTATTAAACTTTGAAATTATTGAATAATTAAGTTTTGAATTATTTAATACGTAAATAAGATTAAATTATTTAATGATTAAAGTGAATTGAAATTCTTTAATAAGAAAATTGAACTTTTGAATAAGTGAATTTTTCTTCGTAAATAATTGGAATTGAGTTTTCTCTATTAAGTAAGTTTTTGGAAAATTATTTAAGTAAGTAAATAGGTGAAATTGAATTTCTTTAACAAGAGATGAAAATGTGATATTTTGGAATTAATGCAAGACATGTAATTGAAAGAATTGATTTGACGAATTTGATTAAATTCAAAATTGTAAGTTTTGATTTAACGAAGTTGAACTTAAGAAATTGATTTAATGATTTGGAAATTTAATAGAAATTGTTTTGAATGATAAAGTAACTTAACGAATATTAATTGAAATCGATAAATGAATTTAAATTGATTTGAATATTAAATTAAGTTAATTTAAATGATTTCGGAATGAAACTGATATACGAACTTGAATCAATATTTGAAGTGTTTTAAATAAAGTTTGAAATTGAATTATAGGATTTTGAAATGAATTTGGAAGTTGAAACGTAAATTATGGAAATTGATTTAGAAAGACAAACGAAATGTTGATTTACGAATTCTAATTGAATTGAAATTGATTTGGTTTTGAAATATATTAAATGACCAATCGGTGTAATAATTACGAAAGTTATTAAAGAGACCGGGATCGGTAATGGATATACTCTCTATCTGAACCGAAACCACTTTAATAACTATACGCGGAGTGATGATCCAGAATGAAGTGGTTGGAATGATGTACGTGATGACTGAAGAAAGAGAACGATAATGGATAGCCTTGACACTTGTGTCAAATTGGAAATGACTAAAACAGGAGCTGTGCCGGGCCAATGGAGGATTGATACCTCAAGTGGACACACTTCTTCGAACTACTTATACTTGTTGTCGATTGGTGCACCCTTGATTTTTGGAGTGTTGTTTCACGGTGTTGCGGGCGCTGCGGCGTTGCGTTCTCACCAGTCCGGATCAGGCGAACGGTAGTATCACTACCTTGGGTATAGCCTCATGTGCCTTGTCATACTTGTATTCCATTTATGCGCGACCACTACGACTTTGATTTGTACCTTTAGTATATGGATTGCCCTCTGGTGACTTCCGGTTTTGGGGAAACTACGGTCTTGTATATGCTTTTGGGAATAAAAATGTGTTAAGGGTGGAATGGGCCATGACTTAACGCTATTTTGATATCTTTATATTATTGATAGACATTATCTACTTATCGTACTCTACTATATATAGATAGTTTAACGGATCCTTAAAGGATGGTTATTCCAAACATCCTTTGAGTTACTTGTATTTCAATTGCTATTTCACTTGAGTTGGATTTATTAATATAAGAATGTTAATCCTGACTCGAGTGTCTTGTGTTTTTGCTTTACGCTCGGGTCAGACTGAGTAGTTCAGCTTTCGAGACTCACTTTTGGAGTTGGAGCTTCGCTTGGAGATCCAGCTTTTAGATATTCGATGATTCCAGTGATGTATTCTGATTTGTATCTGATGTATCGTATTACTCTTCTGTTGTAAACTCTGATGTATTTTATATATTCATATAGTAGCTTCATGAACTACTATCTCTTTTATTTCCGCTGCACTTATTACTCTGTGTCTGTGATCTGTGATTATTTTATTTACCGTATATGTTCAGTTTTGCCAATTTAAATTAACAACGCAGTATTTTGAGCAATTCAACTCCGGCATGAGTGTCTACCTATACACTTATAATGGATGCGAATGGTCCAAAATTCTGGGTCGTTACAGTTGGTATCAGAGCTTTGGTAGCTCTAGGCAAAACTTAACATATAAGGTAAATGTATTTACGGAATCACTCTCATTCGAGTTTCAATCTCTTCCTTTGACTTAATTCCATTGAATTTTGGAACGTTCCCCTCGGTTCCGAAATTCATTTGTGTCCTTCACTATTCGTCTTCTTTCAATTCTGGAGCACCCCATAACTCCATTTTGAATGATATCTATAGTAGATCGGCGGTCTCGCCAATCTTTGAATGATTCGTAAAGGAGCAAAACTCCTTTACAATAGGCATTGATTTACCGGAGATTTCTGTATCCTCGGTTTAAGATGCTATCTATCTCCTGCTATACCTGAATTCTATTTCTTGAGATCGAATGTCGATTTACCTCGAAATTCTACACCGATCTTATATTTGAAGCCACGGTCAACCCGGTTAAGGTTGCCCATGATTTATATAAACTTATCCATCGCCTTATTTTGTTATTTAATTATCTCGTCTTTGTTCAAACCCATCTTCGAATCGAAATTCTCTTTGATTTGAATCTATCAAAATTTGAATCCCTATCCTTGCTTTGAAATCCATTATTGTATCGTTAAGTGAGGAAGTATATTTGTAAATTAATTTTAAAATGTTTTATATATTGTGTTGTTTGAGTTGTTGATGTTGATTTGGGTTTCCGATCGATACGTCTGATCAACGCAATCGATAGGATTTCCAAAACACTTGAGCAGAGCAAACTGACACAATATTATTTTCAAATTTGGAAAATGAAATAAATTTGTTTGATTATATTGTGAAATATAAGTAAAATTTTCTGGAATTCAATAGGTTAATTAAATTGTTTGTTTGAAATGATAATATTTGATTATCATTTATTGTTCTAAATGAATTTATAAATATGGTTTATAAATTGATTTGGAATTTGAAATGAATTTAATTCAGAAATTTGAGAATTCAATTTCCAGTGATTTCAAGCTTTGGTTTTTAATTTTTTAAAACGTATATTATTGAAGGTATTTTCAAATAGAAACCGTTTTCAAAGAATTTAAAAATATTGAAATTAGTGCTCTTCTCTTTGTCGCTGGAAAATAATTTCGGTGATGGCGGCCGCATCATCGACTTTCATTTTCGAGTTTCGAAGTGGAGAAACCATTCTGTAGCTTTGCTACGGTTTTGTTTAGAGAAAAAAAAATATTATTTTTGAATTGAATTTCTTCAGTATATTTTAATTCACGTATATATAGGTATCTTATTTTAAAATTTAATTTGATTTGATATAAATATATTATATATATCTCTAAATTGTTTAAAGTTAATCGGAAATCTAATTCTTAAATTTTTTTAAGGATGATTTTAATTATAAATAAAACCAAAATATGGAATAAATGTTTAAACTTGAATAATTGAATTGGGAAAATTTTATTTGTATATTATTCAACTACATTCTAATGCAACTTACCTAAATATTCAGAAGTTGAATATGCAATTGGATAATATACAATATAAATTGAATTTATAAATAAAATTTGAGTGTTAAAATAAATGTTATACACTAAATTTTGATTATAAAGATGTTAATAGAGTTAGATATGATAATAAGTAAACTCAGTTAATAATGAAATAAATTTGTTTTGAAAGAATTAATAAATTTGTTTTGAAAGAATTAATAAATTTGTTTTGAAAGAATTAATAAATTGAGATTTGATCAACATATGAAAATACCTTGAATTTAAAAGAAATTAATAGATGTAAATCGAAACTTTTATATTTTAAATTAATTTATATGGGTTAAATATATGTAAGTAGATTTATTAAGTAGAATAAATTTAACAATAATTTGGAATAAAGAAGAATTTAAAATTATTGAAGAAATATGATTATAATAAAAGACTATTCAGATTTATGGTTTTAGAAATTGTAAATTTAAGATAATTGGATAATAGGATAATGAATTTAGAAATAGTTGAGATTGATTTTTAGTAAAATCAAATGGATTAAATCAATTATTAAATATCAATCAATTTAAATTTGAATTTATATGGTTTAAATTAATTGTTATTTTGTATTTCAAATCTGTTTTCTTTCTGGTTGTTTCTATTCTCCTACCTCGTTCCTTTTCGGGGACGAAAAGTTTTGAGTGGGGGAGAGTGTAACGACCCGTAAATTTCAACCGTTTTAATAACGTAATTTGTTGAAATTTTGTGAAATTTCAAACGATAAAATTTGAAATAAAAATTTGATATTTGAAATGCGTCTAATTAAACATAGCAAACTGTAAATTTTCGTCCGAAAATATGAAAGTTTATTTCGCGCGTAAATTCACTTCAATTTAATCAGTTAAAAAGCGTTGAAAATAAAATGTTTCCGAAACCTAAATATTTTTACATAGAAAAATTCTAAACCATCTTCTGAGCAAGATGTCAGTTTGTCGTTTTTCCAAATTCGGACATCTTTGGCTCCGTCGATCTTATTTTTCAGCGTTTTTCTTGCATTTTCCGCTATTAGAAAATTCGAATTTTTATAATTCGATTGCACCACTGACTGCTATATACCGTTTTGATCATCGTGTCGTGCTAATCGTTGCAGTATATTCATTTGGGTATTTCGTAGTCCGATACGCCTTCGAGTTTGTGAAGAACGGTAATCCGTTGGTACCGGTCTCATGCCTTTTAGTTTCTTGTGCTGCCTATTCATTTCCATGTTGTTCATAATTGAGTTCCATACTCATTTCCAAGACTCATTTACATCTTTCTCTACAATGCAATTGAGGAGAGCCTTTATTCCATCAACGTTGAAACAAGAAATTTATAAGGTTGCATTTATTAAAGTGAACGGTTCCCTTTTCCTTTATACCTTTCCCATTCCAAAGCTTTACATTATTACCTATACGTTTTAGTGTATGTTCTTCCACCTTTCCAATTCATATTCTAGTTTCAAGTTACTTCCATGGCCACCTTTCATTTCCTATCCACTCCTCCCTTCACAAACAACTAGTGGCCACAACCTCCTCCTTCACGTGTGCCGATCTCCACTCGCCACCCATGTCGAGACCACCACGTCCAAGTTTCCTGTCCCTCTTCCCTGACCTCCGCAGCCTCACCTCCACGCCTACATCCCACCCAGATCCACCCAAGCTCCTCCACGTGAACGTATACTCGGCCTTCCCACCATCTCGACCACTCCATAACAGCCAAACACATCCCACTTCGGCCACCTCATCTTGTCAGCACCCTCCTTACCTTGTCTTCCTTGTACTTTATGCAGGTATATATATATTATGTATTTATATTATATATACTATAATCTGTTATGTATGATATGTAAATGAGTATAGGCTACTCTATCATTTGTTGCCGTGTATAGATTTGCTTATATAATGAGATTTGGTTATAGTTTATAAAGTATAACGGTATTTTTCATATGCATGGTATATATATAAGAATTGAATTTATGTTTTATCTGCATATTTTTGTTCATGTCATGTTTTGTCTGCATATAATTGAAATTTTAGTTTATATATATTATAACAAGTTGTTTATATTATTTTAATTATTGATTTTAAAATGTTAAGTTTTGTTTTCAATATATATATATATTTTTATAGAAACCGAGAATGTTTTTTTTCTTTAGTCCAATTAATTCAACATCTTTTGGAAATTTAAAGTTGCAGCACAACAGAAATAATCATACAACGTTGGTTTCCAGTGCAGTATAATGCAAATAGTAACATTATAAACAAAGCATTCAATAGTACGTACAAGATAAATCTAAATCTTTGATTGCAAACAAATCGTCGAAATAACTTTAATTGCAAAAAAAAAACTATAAAGTGTCTGTCGCAACTTATATATGTTATACAGGTTACTTAGTTATATATACTGGTTATATATATAATGGTAATAAAATGCTTACAGCGGCTCATATGGGTTATATGTATATATTTAGTGTCGGTATAGCATGTAAATGGAATAGCTCTGTTTTTGTGTCTCCTGTACATATGTTTAGTACAATATACATGCCGTTAAGTTGTTCCACGATGCTATAATTTTATTTTTTTAGGTTTCAGACTTTATACGCACTGGATATATACATATATATTAGCTTACATTTGCAACATGTCCGCATACAGATCGAAGTTTACATAAGAATTTTATATATTATGTTTTAATATAGGTTTAGCATAAAAGTGTTGATATATATTATATATATAAAGTCGTTCATAAGAGAATAAGTTATTTGTATATTATATTATAATCAATTTTTGTATTGATTTTTTTTTATATACTAAATTTTATTTTTATCTAATATTGTTTTAAATATAGCTTATACTGTTATAAACATGTGTTGATTCAAAATATTTTATGTGGTTGACTTTAATATTCGAGTTGTGTAAAAAAAAAAAATTTTTTTTGAGAAATATATATACATACTAATTCAATATGTGTTTGAAATTTAAAATTTAATTTTATAGTATATATAGTTATATATATAAGTTCATTCTCATCGTTTATTTTCCCCGATCAAATCCTGATTTGAATTCATTTATTTCCATTATCAGCATCGACCGTCGAATCATGTCCGTCTAGCTTCGCTTGAAATTCGTGCCAGGATCCGTAACTCAAAATTCAGTGTGCGTATCAGTGTCAACTTCTCGTTCATCTATCTTAGCCTCGAAAGGTGAGCACTCACTCACGATTAACGTTCTTTTATTTATTAAATTTGATTTCAATTGAAACGACAATTGAAATATGCTGCTGTTAGTTAATCACACTGTTATATATGCTATTACCTGTATCTGTTCACCTGTGACATCTGACACCATTATCTGTTAATTATTTATGCGATGATAATACAGTTTGGCTGATAATTGATTGATTGTTGATGTTTATATTGGATGTTAAATTGAAATGATAAATAGTATGAAATTGAACTTGATATAGGATAATTAAATGTTAAATTTGATTAACTGACATTTGTATAATATGACCCCTTTAACTGTTAAATTTATTGACACATAGGATTTGTTTAATTACACTTTGTACCACTGAATGTATGTTGTTAAATTGACGATGTATGAAATTGTAAATAAATGACAAGTGAAAACCGTAATGTAATAATCTTTAATCTACATGAAATGATAGTGTAGGTTCTAGAAACAATTATATTAATTCGTACAAATAATAATGCAAATTAATACGGTTATTTCAGGATTATTTGAATTGATTATTGGATTGATATTGATTGTTGTTATTGTTTGTTTATTTACTTTGACACAATCCCAGTTATCACACTGCAAGTTCCCTTTACTATGCTTTGATTTTGAATTGAATTGGAATCGGGTTGAAATGATAAATACCCAAATTGAACTTTGACCTAGGATAGGAAATTAAATAAAAAAAAACCCGATTGGTCAAATAATTTGATTTAAAAATAAAATGAAGATTTTATTTGAATAAAAATACGGTTTTGAAATGAAGTTGAAATTTGAATTTTAATGAAAGGAAAATGTTAATATTTAATAATATTAATCAAAATATTAACAATGTAATTGATGAAAGAATGTTGTTTAATTTGAGAAATGATTTGATAATTAAGTTTGAATTATAATTAAGTTTGAAATTATTAAACTTTGAAATTATTGAATAATTAAGTTTTGAATTATTTAATACGTAAATAAGATTAAATTATTTAATGATTAAAGTGAATTGAAATTCTTTAATAAGAAAATTGAACTTTTGAATAAGTGAATTTTTCTTCGTAAATAATTGGAATTGAGTTTTCTCTATTAAGTAAGTTTTTGGAAAATTATTTAAGTAAGTAAATAGGTGAAATTGAATTTCTTTAACAAGAGATGAAAATGTGATATTTTGGAATTAATGCAAGACATGTAATTGAAAGAATTGATTTGACGAATTTGATTAAATTCAAAATTGTAAGTTTTGATTTAACGAAGTTGAACTTAAGAAATTGATTTAATGATTTGGAAATTTAATAGAAATTGTTTTGAATGATAAAGTAACTTAACGAATATTAATTGAAATCGATAAATGAATTTAAATTGATTTGAATATTAAATTAAGTTAATTTAAATGATTTCGGAATGAAACTGATATACGAACTTGAATCAATATTTGAAGTGTTTTAAATAAAGTTTGAAATTGAATTATAGGATTTTGAAATGAATTTGGAAGTTGAAACGTAAATTATGGAAATTGATTTAGAAAGACAAACGAAATGTTGATTTACGAATTCTAATTGAATTGAAATTGATTTGGTTTTGAAATATATTAAATGACCAATCGGTGTAATAATTACGAAAGTTATTAAAGAGACCGGGATCGGTAATGGATATACTCTCTATCTGAACCGAAACCACTTTAATAACTATACGCGGAGTGATGATCCAGAATGAAGTGGTTGGAATGATGTACGTGATGACTGAAGAAAGAGAACGATAATGGATAGCCTTGACACTTGTGTCAAATTGGAAATGACTAAAACAGGAGCTGTGCCGGGCCAATGGAGGATTGATACCTCAAGTGGACACACTTCTTCGAACTACTTATACTTGTTGTCGATTGGTGCACCCTTGATTTTTGGAGTGTTGTTTCACGGTGTTGCGGGCGCTGCGGCGTTGCGTTCTCACCAGTCCGGATCAGGCGAACGGTAGTATCACTACCTTGGGTATAGCCTCATGTGCCTTGTCATACTTGTATTCCATTTATGCGCGACCACTACGACTTTGATTTGTACCTTTAGTATATGGATTGCCCTCTGGTGACTTCCGGTTTTGGGGAAACTACGGTCTTGTATATGCTTTTGGGAATAAAAATGTGTTAAGGGTGGAATGGGCCATGACTTAACGCTATTTTGATATCTTTATATTATTGATAGACATTATCTACTTATCGTACTCTACTATATATAGATAGTTTAACGGATCCTTAAAGGATGGTTATTCCAAACATCCTTTGAGTTACTTGTATTTCAATTGCTATTTCACTTGAGTTGGATTTATTAATATAAGAATGTTAATCCTGACTCGAGTGTCTTGTGTTTTTGCTTTACGCTCGGGTCAGACTGAGTAGTTCAGCTTTCGAGACTCACTTTTGGAGTTGGAGCTTCGCTTGGAGATCCAGCTTTTAGATATTCGATGATTCCAGTGATGTATTCTGATTTGTATCTGATGTATCGTATTACTCTTCTGTTGTAAACTCTGATGTATTTTATATATTCATATAGTAGCTTCATGAACTACTATCTCTTTTATTTCCGCTGCACTTATTACTCTGTGTCTGTGATCTGTGATTATTTTATTTACCGTATATGTTCAGTTTTGCCAATTTAAATTAACAACGCAGTATTTTGAGCAATTCAACTCCGGCATGAGTGTCTACCTATACACTTATAATGGATGCGAATGGTCCAAAATTCTGGGTCGTTACAATAATCATGTGATGTAAGAAATCTGTCTCACTATATTGTTTGCTGGGAATGATTATAATATAAAGAAATTCTTATTTGATCCTGCATTTGTTTTTATTCTGACTTTAATTGAAAAAAACAACTCCTCATACACATTTATGTGGTATAAATCACATATATCATGCTAATTACTTCTAGCATAAATACATAAGTCATTTGGTCCTTATAAAACTCTATTTTATTTTATTTTTAGATAAAACAGGAAACTCCTCATATATTAAATATATGTATTTATGTAATTCTTTAGGCATGAAACTTTATTTATTTTAAATCCCAAATTTTTTTAATCACCTTAACCCCTTACATTTTTGTTCAGCAGAACTCCCATACATATTTAATTTATTAACAAGCTTTTCCATTTTTAATATGTCATTTAATATATATATATGTATGTTTCTCTACTTTTTTTTCTTCAGAAATTCTCAAAGTAAATATAACTTTCATTTTTTTAGGGTCATTACAGATATTCCAAGTAAATTTTTTTTATCTCTAAGGAAGCAGTATCTTGCTAGTTTTGAAGATTTTAAAATTGATGCCTTTCAAGATAAAATAATCTCAATTTGACGTACTGACTTAAATGGTCTCTAGAAACAAATTGGCCAAATGAAAAATCATTCTGTGATAATATAACAAAATGAATCTAAGCATAAAAAGCGAGACTAAAGCAAATATATATAAATCAATACATTATTGCATGTTTATAATTATTCATCTGGTTTATACAAAACAGACTTAGAAAATAATCCGGAGACAAATTTGTTCTTATAGTACTTAAGCTTTTCAGGGGGGAGATCTTGGGGAATCGATTTGAACCGTGGTAAGTTCCAACAAGCTCCAGGGTGCGGGTCAGATCCGAATTCATCCAAGTATCTCTTATGAAAGCGCCAAAGTAGACCCTCGCTAAATTCGCCTAAGTATGAAAAATCAGTAATTGAGTGTCTACAGTAAGCCTTATATAAGAAGTTGATTAACATATCTCTTTCTTTAATCAGCATCCAAAATAAAGTGATTAAATCCCGGTTTTCTTTTAAGAAAGTGTCGTAGTGGAGGCGCGCTCTCTTTAGTAAAGGGGCGGCTTTTTGATGCTTAAAAGATGCTAGCACTGATGCATTCTATCAAGCCTATGATACTTATCGAAAAGTAAATTATGCTCCCTTATTTTCTTATCTAAATCCCTATATAATCTATTTATTTCTGCTTGTTTTATCTCGAGTTTGGTTTTATAGGGGAGGACGGATTTCTTCCTTGTCCAAATAAAAAAATTACACTATTATGGCTTTCGAAGTAAAAGTTGTTTAAACAGAGAATCCCATACCTAGAATATCGGGATAGAAGTCTGAGAAGTCTGCACTTTTCCTCTCGGCTCTTCAACATTAATGGAAGCAGGCTCATTTTCTTAAGGAGTAGAGGGCCCAGTTGATTCAAGATACTTCTTTCTGGGGAGATGGCTCATTCTCAAGAGCTCTAATATCATCATCACCACCCTTCTTAGAGGTTTTAGTATGGCCCCCTCTATCACCACCTGAACCTTGACCATCATTGACGTTGTCGTCGTCATCTTCATAATCGTCGTGGTCATCAACATCATTATTGTCATCCTTTTCTTCGACCGTGCCATTCTTATCACCCTTATCTTTTGAGTCAGAATCAATTTCATAATAGGGGACTTCGAAAGGGAGAATTTGGGAGGCTTCAATTTCTTCCTTTTCAACAGCCTCGGCCCTCTGCTTCATCTGGTTTATCTTGCCCATCACTATATCTATGAGAGCAGGATCAAGTGTAGGAAAGCTGAGCTTTGGGCATTTGTCAATATTATCTGCATAGGCCAGCATCAAGGCATCTTTAAAAGAGCTCAACATCATCTCCCTAAGTGAAGTGTCGAGAAACTACGACACTCAGTGTTTCGCATCGGAGATGGTATCGACAACAAGCTTCATGGAGGCCTTGGTTTTCTTCAACTTTTCATTCAATGAGGCGTTCTTTGCAGCTATACGGGTCTTCTCCTCATCGTATCCCTTCAAGGTTAGATGCATGGAAAAAATTTCGTCGGCGAGGAGTTGGCGAGCCCTTCTTTCTTCCAGGAGAGTAGATTCTGACTATGCAAGGGAAGCTCTTAATCGCTCTAGTTCGGAGGTGGCTTCATCTTTTCCCACAGATAAAGAAGACACTTGATTATTAAAGGTATAGATTTCCTCCTGGAACTTGGAGGACTCAACGGAAGATTTGGATGCTTGCTCGTGTAGAGTTAACCAACTCTTAGAAATCTAGAAGAAGAAATTTAGCACAAGTTAGAGATTTAGAGAAAACCAGTGATGATAAAGTCAATTGAAGTGAAACTTACTAAGAATTGTTGCTCTATCAGAGAGTGGTAATGGCCTGCCAAGTCAGGAACGGAGGAAGGTGGGTGGATAGAAGTGAAGGATTCAAAATGTAAGATAGAGTAGGTTATCTCTTCAAAGCTGATGGAAGGAGAAGAAGATGATGGCTTCATAGGAATACGCTTTGGAGCAGGGGTCACTTCCAAAGCTTGTTGCATTTTTTCAATTGTAGCCGAAGAGCTGGAAATAGTAATTTGAGAGAGGGGATCGGTAGAAGTTGGAGTCTGCTCAGGTTTATCTTGGGAAGTTTCAACGATTGGGCTCTCCGAAGCTTTATCAAAAGGTGAATGTTCCTCCTCTTTTATATCAATAACTTTGGCAATCTTTAAAGGAGGTTTTGCTTCAGTTGATAACGCCAACTTCCTTTTGAGGGTTATCTTAGTTTTAGCGAGAGATTGGACGTAGGAAGCAGCTGGAGGGGGAGCAGTACCACTAACAGGCTTTGTAGCCTGAGACACAGCTGTAAAGAATTCATAAAGATTAAAAGTCAGCAAAATAATTCGAATGGAAAAAACAGGAATAGGAAACAAAGATAGTGTTTATAACTTACCAAAACGGTCAAAGCAAATAGCTGACATGCAAGAGAAACGTTCATGGTCTTCCAAGGAGTGGAAATGTTTACTCTTTTATGTATGTTGGATCAAAGGAGGAAGCCCCAAAATCCTTTGACCAGGGGAGAGAAGAGAATGTTTCTTCAAGTTAGAAGAGATCAACGGCCTCAATCGGTTTCCAATCTTATTAGAGGCTGCGATAAGAGACTCCACCGTTCTTCTATCTGCCTCATTAAGTTCTTTGGCAGGAGAACCTAACATAAGACAAAGATTAGACAAGAGAAGTAACAAGATGGAAGAAAGACATTGAAAATCTGAACTTACGAGGACTAGAAAAGGTCCCGCTGGTTTTTGGGAAGCATCTAACGAAGAAAAACTGGTTCTCCTAGTCTTTGAACTTGTTAACCTCCTCCGCTATCATCTTCTTTGGGGGGTTTGCTCTAGTGATTTGATGATTGAAATTGTTGAGCTTTACTAGTCTGACCATGTAATTCAAGACTTCAGTATTTAGTGAGGGAAGTCCAGATTCTAATGCCATTAGCTCTAAAGACAGGCTGTAGGTGTAGACATTTGGGGACAGTTGGATTGGAGCAATCCCGAGATAAGAAAGAATGTAGACGGGAACTCCAGAAAAGGCAGGAACCCACCGTGCCATATAAGATGGCAGTATAGGTAAAGACCCTTCGGGAATTTTATTGATGGTATTAGATTCTTGAGGTGGGATAGCGTCCACATCAAAAATTCCAAAGCCTTTGAGGATGGAATCTTCCTCATCTTCTGAAGATATCAGGGAGTGATTTGAAATGGCATCAACTTTCTTCAAGGAGCTCATGGTTCTGCTAGGTGAAAACATTTCAGTTAAAATTCTCAATCTATTATGAACTTAGAATTCTTTCAAGAAATGTTGAAAACCTATTGAAATAACTTAAACACAAAACCAAACATGAAACTTCAAATTCTTCAAAGAATGTTAATGTTAAAAATCAAAAATATAAATCTTTCGACTGAGTCGAAAGAGTAAGAAAGGTTACCCTTTAACAGATACCTATCGACAATGTTAAAAGCTCACATATGAACATTCATTGAGCTTTCGACAAGGTCGAAAGGAAGGGTTGGGTATATATCCTATCGACACTCTTCAACAATGTCGAAAGCTCAATAAAGAACCAGATTGTTAAAAGCGAATAGTGAAAACTAAATTAAAAACTTAAGTAAAGAATACGCAACTAATATTCCATAAACAAGATAATAAAACCCTTTGAAACTGTCGAAACCTATGACTTGAGTTTTTCTAAGGGATATATGAATGTCGTCGAAACCTTATATACTCATTGAGTCAAATGGTCCTAAGCCAAAATCATGAGTACTTAGAAAATTTCGACAATGATGGAGAAAGACGATTTTAGAGGATCTCGACTCATTAGATACAAAGGGTTTCAGAAGGGTCAAAGAGGCATTATGGTTTCAAAAGCATACTAAAGAGAAGGGATTTCAATCGGCACAAAAGGTTTCGACTAAGTCGAAACATTTTGCTTTCGAGAGGGGTGACTGCATTTTGCTTCACTATACAATTTTCGACAAGGTTGATCAAATTCAGACTATAATACCTTTCGACCCCACTGAAAGGGGCTAAGAAAGCAAAACCAATGTTTCTTCCTTAATCCCTTTCGAAGGGGTAGAAAGGTCAATGTGTGGCGCCAATTTTTTATCCATACAACTCGAAAATTTCGGGCGAAGAAAATAGAAGCTCATGTCTTCTCCAAACCCGATTGCTAATCCAGGATTTCAAAAGTTTGTTAAATAAATAAATCAAACCCATTAAGAAAATGGATCTCAACATGAATAAAAAATTTCAATTTCGAAAGTTTTAAAATGAAAATTCGAATTCACTCCAAAGTAGCAGTAATCAAAAACACTGAAATAAAATTCAAAAATGAGAAACAAATCCCATCGATTCATGGAATTGAATCAAAAAAGAGTCTCTTGGATAAATCGAATTTTGAAACTCATGCTATTCCAGAAAATCAAATCGAACATGCTTTTTAACAAAATCAAAATTCAAACATTTTTAAAATTGGAATCCCAGCTATGAGATTTGAAAGATTTAAATTCACCGTAAGATGTAAAATGTAAAACAAAGGAAAGGAGATAAAGATTTTAAAAGTAGAAATAATCCCAACTTAGTATTAGATCTATTTAATCTTTGATTCAGGAGAAAGAAAGTTTGAGGATTTTGGGACTCTTTTAATTTTACTTAAAATTTGGTTTGCAGAAAAGTGAAAGGGGAAGAGGAAGAAGAGCATACTTATATGAAAAGTCATCAAGAGTTACAAGACGTTAGGCCAGATTTAAAAATACGGCCCAGATTTATGCGGGAAGACCAAGAGGCCAGAAATTTCTAGGTTTCGACATGGTTGACTTGGAAAGTCAAGTGCATCCTTTCCCAAGGGGGGCAAATGTTACTACCATAAATTCCTTTCGACTTAGTTGAAACCTGTTTGAGAAAAAGGACAAGAATAACAAGAGGAAAAAAGCTCCCGCTAGACCTTTCGAAAGAGTCGAAGGGATGCTACAGCCAAAGTCTGAAAGCTTCATAACCTTTCGAAGGTGTGGAAAGGAAGCTACAATTAAGATCCATAAGGTTCTTACCTTTTGAAGGAGTCGAACCAGTCGAAAGCACCCTTCCGCCTCCAGTAACCACCTTTCGACTAGGTAATTCAATAAGCATGAAGACCTTTCGAATGAGTCAAAGCAACACCTTTTGAAGACAATGATGAACTGCTCTTTGTATATGCGCCAAACCTTTAGAAACCAAAGGTTTCACCTTCATTTAAATCACTTGAAGGCATGTATCGGCTTGAACAACACTTTCGAAGTGATACCAAGCCTTTTGAACCGGTCGAAGCCAAAATTGTCTAGGGAGGTTCCGCATCAAATCACAAACAAGAGTTCAGCAACACCTCAACACCATCGAAACTACTAAAAAAAGCCCATCGACAAAGTCGAAAGCTCTTACAAGGCAGTACAACGAAAAGAAGTGCATCTGTTCCTTTCAACAAAGGCGGAAGCATATTTGAGTTATTTCGGCAGCCACCTTTCGACCAAGTCAAAAGCCTTAGGGTTGAAAGGTGCTGACACGCATCTATCAAAAAGACCCAATGGGTCATGTTTTGGGGATCTGAATCTTTCCATTCTAAACTTGTATTTTCTTAATTAAAAGAGTTGTGAACCCTAATTTCCAAATTGATTTGGTGATTTTGAGTAATAAATCATCTTTAGCTAGCGCAAGGGAAGTTGTCAATTTTATAGATTACTTTACTATTCTTAAAGCTTTTAACAGGATTAACATTGTATTTCAGGTGTCACCTATATCGAAAGGACCTTTCTGACACAGTTGAAACCTTGTATATTCAAATAACTTTAGATTAAATGCTTCAAGTTGTCTTCCACTGGGCTATTGCTTTCGACAAGGTTGAAATCTAATCATAGTCCACTTAAATCTTTGATTGACACAAGAAACCTAAGGATCTTACTTTCGACAAGGTCAAAACCTATCACAAAATTTCCTTAACCTGAGATTACTAATCCAAACCAAAGACACTTAAGTCCACATGTTTCTATAAGGTCGAAACCTTTACCTTAGATACTTGACTAAAGTGCAAGTCGCTCAACAACTTAAGCTCCCGACAGGGTCAAAACCCTCTAAGTCAACCTTCATTCAGTGGTTCCAAAGACCACCTATTTGGATTCTGCTTCCACTTTGAAAGGGGAGCTTTTGAAGGGAAAACCCAGTTATCTCAACAAAATTGAAAGGTTAATAAGGAAAGGAAATAATTTTTTCGACCGAGTCGAAAGGTCGGCTTAAATAAGTTTTCACTTCAACAACCTGTTTCAAAAGGATACCAAAGTAAATACTCACTTTCCATCCTTCTCGACTCCTTTAAAAGAAACCACCAAGAATTGACCTTGTCCTAAAAAACTCTACTTTGTGGTGTTGGCAAGATTTCTTGTTAACACAATAAATCAGCCTGGACAGTTATAAATTTATTTCCTTATAAATGCTAAATACAATCAGTAAACTAATGTACCGAGAAAGAAAATGGGGAACTATCTACAAGAACATCTTCAGCTCTAGATTTCAAGCTCCATCACGATGATCCAAGTTAAACCTGACCACCTGGCAGCCTAGAAAAATAGGGCACCAAGAGTTTAAGAGAAAGGAAAATAAACTCCGGGTCATTCATAGGACTAGTGTGAGAAAGTTAAAATATGGATATTTGAAAACAAAGGGTATCTCATAAGATCACGCCGCATTTAAACACGAAATGGGTTTTTACCTTATGATAACCTTAAAATTTGCAACACAAAATCTAGTAATATTATTTTTTATGACATTCTTTTGAAATAACATTTAAAGTAAATATACATAATCTTAGACAAAATTGTTACATTATTAAATTCTAGCATACTAGGCTCTACAATCAAGTCCAAAGGCGCTTATTGGAGAATGGATTTCCATACAATGGCAGGTAAGGAATTACCTTCCATATAGTACATCTCTAGAGGGATGTACCGAGGATCAACAAGTTTTGAAACCTTTGCACCTAGCAAGACCGGCCTACCCGTAGACCCAACTTGGTGGTAGATAGAATTGAATACGACATCACCCCGATCGTAACCGACCAATCTAAGAGATCTCTTAGTATACGCAACTTACTTGACATATATAGAGTAATCTAGAAAGGTAATGACCATACCCTAATGGTTGCGAACAACATAGCCTAACGACATAATGCCCTGTTTAAGCCATCTTTGGGTGATGAAGCTTGAGGTAACGATTACCTTTCATGTAGCACATTCCACTTTGAATGCCATATTGTCATTTCCATCACACATCATTAATTCCCACAAATGTACCACCTCTGACCTTGTACATCTTAGACAAGGGTGTTAAGTATAAGAGAGTTACTTCCTACATCACCGAACAGATGTACATTCATAAAAATCAATATACGTATATGTTAGAAATGCAATGTCACATGTTCATCCATACAAGTTGTCTAGGAATAGGACAAACTGAAGTAACTCTCCTACCACATCCTATCGGGGATCATCCCTAGGATTAGTAGTGAGCAGCCCTTGCATCGAAGATCAAATGAAGGTACTACTGCCACATATACATATACATACATAAATACATACATATACATATACATATATATACATATATATATATATATGAGAAATTTCCCCTCGAGGGTAAGTGACAAGCAGCCTTTATTCCATTTATTATCATTCTATGTCTTCAATTTGAATACGTAAATTGGTTCAAAGTGGTTTTCGAATAGTAATCACTCAAATTCAACCATGGTTCCTTCGAATCATCATCAATAAAAAGATATTAAGTAAATGGGTGCTTATCATTTGATTAATTACTTTTTTTATCAAAATTATCTTCTAGAGATATATATGTGTGTGTGTATATATATTTAAAACATTTCTTTCGATATATACGGAATCATTAAACCTCTCTTTAACTTTAGGAATACCAAATCATTTTCATAAATCATATTGCAAAAACTTTTTGATTTAAAAAGAGTCGATAGAAATTATGCTAATTCTACTCAATATCAACTTGAGTATTCAAACTTTACTATCCGTCAAATAATGGTGAAATGAGTTCACATGGATAATATGGGTTTCCTACTTGGAATTTAATACAAAGTGTAAGAAGATTATCTTTATACAATCCAAGTTGTATTAATATAAATTTGAAAAATTGAATCTTTTATACTTGCCTCTTTTTCGACATTTCGACTTTATATATTCCACGCCCAAGAAAGAGGCCAGGTGAGCCAAGGCACTAATTTCTCCTGACATCTCCTTATTTTAAGCACCTTACATCCGACTCTCACGAATAGAAAAATCTGGTCTACTCATCAGCTTTTAGAGCCAAGATTAAAACACTTGATTTTAACAGTTTTTCTTTAAATCATTTATTTAAATCCTTTAAAATAAATTATAAAACCTCCAAACTATCTTTAAAATACTTAATTATTTATTTAAACACATTTATAAAAGATTTGGGAAAGAATACTAAAGTTTAAAACCATATTTCAAAAGTTATTAAAAGTGTTGCAAAAAGTGCTCGAATAGTGCTTTTAAAGCTTATTTGATCAAACCAATTGTTCTATCATTTAGAAATCCATATTTATAACTCAGATCTATTTTAAAACATTTTAAGAGATTTATAGAATTTATTCCATACTTTTAAATATCATTTATAAAGAATTCGTCGCTTTGGTTTTCGCACTGCCAAACCACGCCTATTTTGAAAACTTGTTTTGCTCGCATTTCAAAATATACTAAATGAAATCTCGATCTGTTTTTTCTTTAAAAACTATGATTATAAGAGATTGAAAAATTATTATTACAAAGAATTCCGGCTCTGGATCCATCGTACAAGTGGATTTAACTTTCAACGGCGCGAAATCGTGAATTACCATTACGCAACGCGCCTATTTTAGACTCAATTTTCATAACTTTTCAAAACTTCACCAAACTAGATTTTAGTGTTTATAAAACATTTATAAACCACTTTAAAGAGGTTTAACAATCTCATATACATCATTTCATTTATTAAAGGAAAGTGATTTCCTTTGTGATATTCAACGTGTATTGAATGTGACTTGTTTCAATATCAAAATAAATATATAATCAACTACCAAACTTGATGTTCAAATATAGTAAACAAGCATAACAATCATATCACATCATCATATTATATATATAGTTTCTCACCTTTATTGGATTCTAACTTCCTGAAAATTGCTATTGCTTTGCTGCAATCGAATTAAAGCCTACGGAATAGAGCCTTGGACCTTAAGAAGGGCACGTCCTAAGCTTTGGAAGTGGGCTTGACATTAGTGATGGAGGTGGTGGTGGAAAGTATAGAAGAGAAGTGGTGGAGCTTCAACCTTGAATTCACAAATCTAGACCCAAAAATAGGTCATTTTCTCTTGGCTTTTTGACCATGTTGCTCTCAAAATTTGTAAATGTTGTCGAAGGGAAAGTTCTTCTAAGTTCTTATATCTACAATTTGAAAAAGTGAAACACTTGATTATGCTTTGCTTTGAAGGAGATATGATCAAAAGAAAAGGAGGCATTCTCGGACCTAAAATCTGGGTCCGAAAATGTACTGCAAAAAAGTGGGATTTGGGCATAGTTAAACTCAAAATCAAAAGAAGTTGTACATATAAAAGTTGTAGCCACTGGAATTTTACGTGGTTTGAAAAAAGAATTTCTAAATTTGGTCAGGTTTTGAAGAAGTTATGATAGGATGAAAAAGATGGAAAAGAGATGGGTATTTATATAAAAAAAGAGATGAAAATATCTTGGTATTTTCACACCTATACATCACCATATCATCACCACCTTACTCCTACCTTACCTCACCATTTCAGCTACAATGGCACCCCCCATGTGATGTTCTTAAGTGCATATACTTAAGGTGAAAGAGTTGACATTGGGTTGCTTAAGTATCAAGGAGATGGAAAGTAGATTAGATATTTTTATATGTATATCTATATATGTGTACATGTATATTTGTATGTTTATATATGTTCATGTATGCATGTGACATGTATAAATATATGTACATGTATGTGCACAAGAGAATAAACAATGTTACACCGACTTTGAACAACTTCCGTTCGTTAATTGAAAATCGGTAAACCGATTTCCGATCATATTTTAACTTATAAATTAATTTACATATAAATGTAAACAAAATTTGAAAACTAATTTCTTATCATTTTTAACTAATTAAAATGATCACATTTGATTTATAATACCATATAAATAAATATTAAACAATTATTTAAAAGTATTGTTATATCAACAAAGCAATATGAATTTTCTTATATTTTTAAATCAAGTATATATCTTTATAAAAGTATTATAAATGATTTATTATTACTTCATAATTAATTGAAATGAATTATTATCATTTTAAAACAATTATTTGAATAATTATAGTAATTATCAAAACATTAAATCTTAATTTAAATTCATAAATCAATTAATAAATATAATGCCATTATCGATGACGTCATAAATTCATTTTATTTCCAAAAATAAAATAAATTATTTTATTTCATATTCTTATTTAAACAGATAAATAAGTATATGTATCCAGTTCAATGCATGACTTCTGATAATTATAGAGCTGTTTATTGATAAAACAATTTTCGATCATTCTATCGATATTTTTCAATATATATATTTTTGTAAATACTTACTGAAAATAAGATTTCCATCATTATTTATTATTCAAACATCATAGGTTATGCTAGAAAACTTATATTTGAATATTTAAACATAAATATAATTTATCAAAGTGATAAATGTTAACCCTGAATTATCCACGACCTAAGAAGTATACGTCTCAAGACTTAACGAGTTAAGGATTGCGAGACTTAACAAGTTGACTTAGATGATCTACGACTCAGTAGACTCCGATCTAAGGAATGGTCCTACTCAGCGACCTACGAGTTAAAGGTTAGCGACCTGAGACATGGTGGGACTTAACAATTTACGAGTTAACAAGTTACGACTCAGTGGATGTACGACTTGAGGGCTTGACGACTCAGCGAGTTAAGCGACCTACGACTTAAGAAGTTAAGAAGTCTCCGACTTAACTACTCAATGAGTTAAAGTCTCTACGACTTAAGAAGGTTTCGACTTAACATGCTACGACTCATCAGGCTTACGACTCAAAAGGATCTTACGACTCACAAAGTCTGTACGACTCATCAAGTTAACTCTTCTACGACTTAAGAGACTCAGCGACTTAACTTGCCTAGCGACCTAACTATCTGGAAGGCCTTAAGTCGTCTACGACTCATGGTTTGCTACAAGTCGTCTACGACTCATGGTTTGCTATAAGTCGTCTACGACTCATGATTTGCTATAAGTGGCCTACGACTTAAGAGCTTCATGACTCAACGAGACAAGCTTCTTACGACTCATGGTCCAGACGGTTCAACGAGACAAGCTTCTTACGACTCATGGTCCAAACGGTTCAACGAGTCAAGAAAACTTACGACTCATGAGGTCTTACGATTCATCAGTCTTACGACTCATCAGATTTACGACTCATGGAGATTTACGATTCATGAGGTCTTACGACTTAAAGGCTATTAAGCTGGAATCCAAAGCCCTGGCCTGTGCTACTTTGATCTGATGAGTCGACTACGACTTAGCACTTGTCTTCCAACTGAGCCACAAGATGGACCAAATATGGCGCCCACGAGACATCTTAAGTCGAATACGAGTTACGACTTACCATGAGTCGGTCACGACTCATGACTTGGCCAAACCGAGAGCTCAGAAATCTGCTCCTATAAATAGACCACCACTTCCAACATGAAGGGGACTTTTGGCCATTCATTTCTCCAAGCGCCGTTACGCTGTCGAAGCCTCCTCTGATTCAGCAATCAAAGATCTTCAAGCATTCGTGACACTACAAAAATCTTCGAGAAGTGCTCCTTATATCCAACACGGATTCGTCGAGTTTCATCATCAAAGATCGAGCTAGTAGCCAAGAGTGTTTCCATGATCAAGTTGTATTGTATTTTGAAGGATATTGTATCAAATTGTAACCGAATCAGCAATAAAAGACTATAAAGTGGACGTACGCTCAATTACGGGCCGAACCACTATAAATCTGTTGTTCATTTACTGCTTTTCTGCTATTTTCAGCTTATATTCTCTTCCCGTACCAACGGGTGGTGCTTTCACAATTCTATTACACACACCGGGTGTTAGCGTTCACTTTTTACCGTTAACATTTTGGTGCTTTCACCGAGAACCCAACTCAGGCGATCATCCACCGTTGCTTCGCAAAGACTCATAAAAAGAACCTCTCTTAAAAACCAGATCCGAAATAATGGCCCCTGGAAGAAGAGGTAGACCTATCAGATCCGGAAATGCTCACGAAGGAACTTCCGCTTCCCCAACAACAGTCCAAGCAACTCCAACCGTTGGAGTCACCAGGGCTGAATTGGATGACGCAGTTTCTAGATTATACCAACAAATTGAAACTCAAAATGCTTTGATGATGGATAGAATAACTGCCCTGCTCGGGGCAAATCGTCAACCAGAAAACCATCAAACCACCCTTCCTGAAATGCCACCTTTCCAAGCTGATGGTTCTATGCCGCAACCAACTTGTCATGAACATATGCCCAGGCAAACTTCCGAGGGAAGAACTGGTGCTTGCCCGGAGGTGTCTTTGAACAATAAAGAGTACCTGTCTGAAATGGTTGGCCGCATCATGAAAGAGAGCATGCAAAGGGAAGAGGATGAGGCTGACTGGGTATTCGCGCCAAGCAGAACTCCATTTACTGAAAGGATCCTGAGAGCGGAATTTCCAAGGAAATTTGCACCTCCTACTATCCAAGCCTATAGGGGAACCACTGACCCTAATCATTTCCTATACAAATATGATTGGCATATGACCGGTGCAAGAGCATCAGACGAGATCAAGTGTCGATACTTTCCGGTATACCTCGAAGGCGTGGATTTACTTTGGTTCACAAAGCTTCCAGTTTGGTCTGTTGATAAGTTCTCCGACTTAACGAAAAAGTTTAAAGAACAGTTCAGATTGTATGCTTCAAAAGCTAAGGATATAATGTCACTGTCTAACCTTGAACAAGCGCCCGGAGAATCAATCAAATCTTTCTTGAGCCATTTCAATATAGCTTTAGCCGAGGTAGAAAATGCAGAACCATGCATGATCCTGACTTATTTGATGCGAGCCATTGATAAATCGAGTAAATTTGGGATATGGCTAAAGATGAAGGAACCGAACTCACTTGATAAATTTTATAAAAAGGCCGACGAGTTCATTCGCCTTGAAAGCCTTTCTACGACATCAAAAGTGGTTGCTGCCCAAACTAATAATAACAGTGTCCCATCTAAGAAAAGAGAATCTGAAAGTCAGAAAAGGGAGAATGAAGGAGGAAAGAACCAGGGAAATGAAAAGAAACCTCGCCGCTTTAATTCTTCGGATTATACTCCTTTAACTGATACACCAAGAAATATCTTTTTTGCAACAAAAGACGTTGTCCGGTATCCTAAGCCACCTGAGATGACGAAAGGTGCAAAGAGTAATGGAAAATTCTGCCAATTTCACAATCAACCTGGCCATGACACTGACCAATGTCGCCAGTTAAAGAAAGTGATTGAAGAATTGCTGGAACAAGGTAAACTCCAACAATATGTTAAGAGAAGCGGAGTCGATCCAACCTCATCCACTCGGGATCAACAACACCCTACCCATCAATCCGATTCTCACAACAACACTGCAGTGCAAGATTCAGAAAAGCTTGTCATTAATGCTATCACAGGGGGACCATACCCAGCAAGCAAAAGTTGGGATGACTACTAATTACCCACAAAACTGCGGCTGGGGCATCTCTCACTTTCTCTGGCATAAAAATCCAAAAGCTATGAATCAAGCACAAATGGAAATCCAGCTTGGAGATTCTGTAACAACAATAACTAGCATTCATTTTTACTTAACAGCATTGCTTGAATTTATAAAGATAATGATGGATGTGTAACTTCTGCATTGTAAACCGCTGAGAAATCAGCGTGACTCAATAATGAAAAACTATGCATTCTGTGTTTTCTATTATAAAATGCCTATTATATTTCGATGTGTAAATACTCTAAATGTATTGCTAAAATGTCGATCTAATACTGCAGGTCATTAAAGCAAAGCTCACCCATCGCAAAGCTAAGCGAGCCTTACAAATCATTTATTAAAGCAAATTTCAAGCAACAAAAATTCCAAACTCAAATCCCGTACAAGAGGAACTTCACATAAAAAGTTGACGGCTCCACTGTGTCAAACCCTCGTTAACTGGTTGCGATCGTTGATATAAAAAGGCATCCAACCAAATAACTTGCGTTTACTCTGTGGAGTCACTCAACAGTGAAGTCTACTTCTTCGTATAAAGCAATTTACTTGCAAAGGAAAGGAAGACGCGCTTGGAAACGATGATAAAGGATTGCAGATTGGCGGATGATGATACAATATGAGCGGACAAACATGGAAGTAGCCAAAGGGAGGTATGCCTCTCAACAGGAAAGCCGGTAGATCCACTAAAGGGATACCTTCCCAAGCAGAAGGAATAAGACCCTCGCTAACTGATTGTGATGCATCCGATCAGGCAGCCTGTGTCCATCCCATGGATCTACTTGCCCCTAAGACGCAACCTTCCTGGCACACCAACCAAAGCCCTCTAACGAGGCACGCCAATAAATGGGAGTGCTTTCCTCAATCAAAAAGATTGGTAGGACCACCGAAGGGGCACCTTGTTAATTGATTGCGATCGTTTGTACAAACAAACATCCAATCAAGCAACTTGCGCCTGTCCCGTGGACCCCTCCGACCATGAGAAAGTAACTTCCAGGCAATCACAAGCCCTCTTCGGAGGCACAAGCCCTCTTCGGAGGCACAAGCCCTCTTCGGAGGCACAAGCCCTCTTCGGAGGCACAAGCCATCTTCGGAGGCACAAGCCCTCTTCGGAGGCACAAGCCCTCTTCGGAGGCACAAGCCATCTTCGGAGGCAAAAGCCCTTTTCGGAGGCACATTTCACCCGTGTAGAAGTGCAAAATGCTTCTCTTCGGAGACCCACTTCACCAGTGATGAAATACTAAAAAGCCCTTTTCGGAGGCACATTTCACCCGTGTAGAAGTGCAAAATGCTTCTCTTCGGAGACCCACTTCACTAGAGCTGAAATGCTAAAATTGCTTCTCCTCAGAGACCAAAACTGCTTCTCTTCGGAGACCAAAATTGCTTCTCTTCGAAGACCAAAATTGCTTCTCTTCAGAGACCAAAAGACCTCTTCAGAGGCGTACTTCACCTTGCTTGAAGTACCAAAAATAAACCCTTTACTGGGGCATAAAATCAAAACCTTCTTCAGAAGCTCATTTCATTGTACAGGAAAATTCACTTTCAAACAAATAAAAGTGATCATTCCCAGAAGTCGAAATGTTCTTCAGGAAGAAAAAGAAAATAAAAATTTCTCCAAAGACAAGATATACTCTATTAAAAAGCAGAATAATTCTTCCCTAAAAAAGTGGAAAGTTATTCTCTAAAATAAGAGTATCGGTCTTGTGAAAGCAAGAAATATTACAATATACTTGTGGTATGGGGGCAGCATTATACAATTCAGTTACAGTAATAAAAGTAATATACAAGCGACATACCACAAGTTCATTGCAATATCACGTAATAAAGATGTGGAGTAAATGCGTTCTTGAAACATAGACAAAAAGTTTGTACAAATAGAAAGAATCGTTTACTCTACACTTCAAATGAAAAACAGATGTATTCCTACATACACAAGGATTTGTACAAGAAAAATATCTATTTATTTCAACACTATGAGAAATTTTTTACATTGTACAGGTTACAAAAAGAAGCGGAGACCAGTATCCGCACAATCCCCGGTCAGTACAAAAAGCAGAAAAGACAAAATCAAACTCATTTCCCCTTCTTCCCACCCTTGGAGCTTTTACCCGGCCTGGTAATTAGCTTCGTAGGCCGTATCGGAGAAGAAGGAGAAAGAGACTCAGCCGGATCAATCTCTGCTTCATCCCCAGCAGGAGAAGAACTCTTCTTTCCTTTCTTCGAAACCGCACGCTTTCCCTTCTTCTTGGAAGAAGACTCGCTCCCCGGAGCAAGAAATGTAGAAAGCTTTGTGTCGTAGTCAAAAGACCGCTCCGGGGTCTTCTCGCTATCTTCCAGACCTTCTGCCTTCTGTTCTTCGGAAGCAGGTGGTTCGTCTAAACCTTGAAGGGCTGCTATTGGTTCTCCCTGTGAACCTGGTTGAGAAGCTGGAAGAGGTATAACTTGAGGAGGAGGAGGAACGACAGCTGAAGAAGGAAGAATTGGTGCAGTTTCCGGCACGACTGCTGCATAATAAAAGAAATCAAAACCAGTATTCTCCGAGAAAAAAGAAGACCGTGAATCGTCAAAGTTACCTGGAGAAGCCGGTTTAGCGAGATCAATCTCAAATTCCCGAGCTTGGAAGTCCTTCATTGCCTCTTCCTCTGTAGGGGTGGTTACAGTTTCTTTGTCAACCTTAGCGGGAGGCGTGGAATGAGAACTAGAGCCAGTAATATCCGCGTAAGCTAAAGCCGAAGTATAAGCAGGAGCAATAGGAGGTGTTTCTTTCTCAGGAAGCTTCTCTCCCGTCGCCTCGGCCCGCACTCGGATAAGCTGCTCTTTTCCTTTGGCAAGGGCAGCGCGATCTCTCTCACCTAAGTAGGTAGCTTGAAGATCTGTTTCAGAATATCCGGCACCACCAAATAAGTCAATGATTGCCTCCCATACTTCCACTAAGGTGACTTCATATTCTGGTCCCAAAAATGAAAGGCTCCCACGCCCCAGGACACAATGCATATAAAAGTCGAACAGAGTCGCGTCAATGGTGGCTATGGTCGCCTTATGGGATTCTTCGGCTGCAGCTTTACCAGAGAGAACTTCATCACGTTCTCTTTCAGCCTTCAGTAGCTGAGATTGCAGTCTTATAATTTCTAAATCTTGAGAGCTGACTTTCTCTCGAAGCTGAACAGCATCATCGCGGTATTTTCTCGTAACCTGCTGTTCTGCTTCGAGTTTCACCTCAATATCTCTCTGAGCAGCATGGGCGTCTCGAACTTGTTTATGAAGCATTTCTTCTTTCTGAGAATAAGAAGTGGAAGAAGTAGCAAGCTCTTTTTTAAGTCTTTCAACTTCAGCTTCGAGCTTCCCATAACCATCGCTAATGCTTTTCATCTCCGCGTCATGCTGCTTACGCCATTTGTCCCACTCAGATTTATCATTCTCCATGGTCATCATCGCCTCAAGGTTCATATGGTTGACCCTTTGAAGTTCATCAACCAGCTTCTGCCATCCAGACATTCTTTCGATGTCAAGTTTTACAGCATCGACATTTTTCAGCATCGCCTGCTTATCAATGGGGACCAAATCCAAATCAAAACGCATTCCTTTCAGACACCAATTCGGAAATCGGCTCTGGAGTGTGGGAGGACCATCTCCAGCTTGGTACTGTGGCCTGTTAATGATTGTCTGGATGTCAGACTCCTTAAGGGCAGGAGAGCCGGAAGATGCAATAGGAGGAATAGAAGCGGTAGTCTTTTCCGAGATATTAGATGTATCTTTCTCGCCAAGTCTGATCCGTTTGCTGGAATCATCGGAAGTATGACTCTTCCCCTTGTCATCGTAAGATTTCCTCTTGTAAGGATCGTCGCTTCTGCGGGAAGAATCACGTCGCTCATCCCTATTCCCATAGTATCCCTCATCTTCTCTCCGGCGACGCTCTTCATGAGCTCGCCTCTCATGGGCCTTTCTGGCAGCCCTCTCCTCATCAGTTTCCTTCACAGCACCGATATAACTCCTAAAGTCATAAGCCTCACGGCTTCCGTAACGCTGGAATTTGTTGAAGTAAGAGCCGCTTCGCCCCATCAAAGAACCTGAGATTGAAGAAAAAGACCAGTTTTAGAAATCCTCAAATTGAAGAAGCTAAGTGCATATAAGTGCCAAAATTCTAAGTGTGTGTGATGTGCAAACTATACGCGTCAGACTACAAACCACTTTTGGGTGTAGAAATGGCAATAAGTTGTGTGGAAGGCGTTGTGGTTTGTTGCAAAGAAGAAGTTGCTTCGATAACAGGAGGGACCACTTTAGAAACATCATCTTTAAAGAGCTCCTGAGAGGTTATCATAATGTCACTCAGACTGTCAAAAGTATCATCGCCATGGTGCATGGGAGAATTATCTTTTTCAACTTCCACCTCAGCCGTCTTTTCAAGAGTGTGAAGATTTTCCTCCTCTTCAACAACCGGGGCAAGTGCTAACTTACTGGACGATCCAGCAATGTCGGTAGGAGTAGAACACTTTACCAATGAAGTCTCAGCGGTAAGATCTTGCGGTAAAAGTTCTTTAGCAGGAACAGGGGCATCTGACTCCTCAGCAGGAGAATCAGGGACTTCATGTGGCTGAGTGGAACGGGAAGGATGTAAGAGTCCAAATTTGTGGAGGAACTCATCTCTCAATAGAAATTGAACACTCCTCTCCTCAACCGGCACGGCCATAAGCCTCTCAAAGGTAGTCTTGTGACGAGGTTCCCTAGAGGGGGGAGGAAGCGTTGAAACAGTAGAAAAAGAAGTTAACACTTGACAAATTGGACTTCAAATAATTTAGAAAACACAGGGAAAAGATAGATAATCGTACTTCCCACTCTCCAAATGGCGTAAAATCCCGGGGGACAACGAACAAAGAAAAACTAGCTCAGAAACCCAGGAACGCTTTTGGGAAGACCAATAATCAGTTTACGATTCCTGGCACTCCTTACAACTGTGATAGAGGGATGGTCTTTGTTCTTTGTAAATGAGCATAGAAAGCAAATTTCTCCAAAACTGGGAAAACGGTCCAGCATTCTCCTAAAAAGCACACACAGTCCCAGCAGGATGGCGTAGCCATTAGGATGAAGTTGAAAAGGGGAGATAGATAATCGAAGGAGAAGTTCTCGAAGACAGTCATTAAAAGGGGGAATCGCTCCACTCAAGCACATTTGGCGGTTCACTGCGATAAAGCCGTGGGGCAGCCTATCAGCAGTGTCATTTACTCCAGGAAGCAAAGCGTCAGATTCAGCGATGCCAAACTGGGTGCATAGTTGATGGAAGACTTTATGACTCAGAGTGGTAGGAATCCTTTCCGGGGGATGATTCAGCGGGATAGCAATTGGAAAAGCTTCTCCAGCTGATTCCAAGTCTTCTTAATGAGATGCCATTCTACACAATCAGCCGAATGTTCAAAAGTGAAGGTGCACGTTTCCTAAAAGTGTGAAGTGCTGTGCAAAACTAATGAAAATAAGAAAAAGCAAGTATAACTGGAATTAAACTAACTGACAATCAGTCGATTACGAGATTTCAGAACTTGTTAATGCTCAAGTGCAGTGTTAGTGCAGACAAATCAATTTTAGTTAACCATTACGATTTTGCTTTAATACTTCACTTGAGTTGGTTATTGTGTAGCATTTCACTCATACAGTTCATTTAATTTAATTTAATCTTTATCAACTAATCTGTCATTCGATGTGGGCAGTCGATGGCAGTATATTCGTCCTAGTTTTTTGTAAATGTTATAACAGGCAGTTATAATTATTGACAATCTACAAAAGAATGCAACAAGGTTCAAATAACTCAAGTCTCAACATTCGAGGCAGTGCAAAATTTGCTCAAGTTCTAATTCATTCTCGACTTAGCATGGGTCAGATTTTCCTCAAGTTCTAGCTCGGTCACGGACTAAAAGATATGCTATGAATCAAGTTGAGTCGTAACTCTCCAATCGTACCACATTTAAGCAAAGTCTGAAGTGTTAAGTCGCAAAACGACTCAAATGGTTCCTGCGAGCTAGGGACAATTATTCTCTAAGTCGTAAGTCGTGGGGTTTAAAAGGGGACTTCAATTCTCTAAGTCGTAAGTCGTAACTCGGCTACGAATCAAAGCTTAGGTTGCTGTAAGTGATAAGTCGATCCAGAATTTAGTCCATCTAACTCCTGACTCGTTTGATCCCTAACTCGTTAACCATATATCCATCCAACTCCTAACCCTTAACTATCAAACCCGTTAACCCATTCACCGGTTAGCTTCTTCGTCAACCCTATTTCTAAACCACCATAGATCACAAATCATTACAAGCCATATCAAGCCACCTTAATTCCATGAATATCCTACATAGCAGTATTCGCAAGGACTGAGGGAAGAATTCATGGAGAAAGGTCGATAGCAATGGTCAGCGATTGGGAAAAGGGAGAAGACGCTTACGCGATGTAACTAGAAGTGGTTGGAGGTAAATCGAGTCGAAATCGCCTTTGGAAGCTTGAGATCTTGTTAATGGAAGATACGACTTAAAGCACGAGTGATAGGAAGAAGAAGATAAGAGGTACGACCTAAGCGTTTTATACCTCAGGTCGAAGGAATTGGAATCGACTCACACGAGCTAAAATGAATCGAAACACACGACCTACGACTTAGGCGTGTATTTCGAGGGGCAAATGTTAACCCTGAATTATCCACGACCTAAGAAGTATACGTCTCAAGACTTAACGAGTTAAGGATTGCGAGACTTAACAAGTTGACTTAGATGATCTACGACTCAGTAGACTCCGATCTAAGGAATGGTCCTACTCAGCGACCTACGAGTTAAAAGGTTAGCGACCTGAGACACGGTGGGACTTAACAGTTTACGAGTTAACAAGTTACGACTCAGTGGATGTACGACTTGAGGGCTTGACGACTCAGCGAGTTAAGCGACCTACGACTTAAGAAGTTAAGAAGTCTCCGACTTAACTAATCAATGAGTTAAAGTCTCTACGACTTAAGAAGGTTTCGACTTAACATGCTACGAATCATCAGGCTTACGACTCAAAAGGATCTTACGACTCACAAAGTCTGTACGACTCATCAAGTTAACTCTTCTACGACTTAAGAGACTCAGCGACTTAACTTGCCTAGCGACCTAACTATTTGGAAGGCCTTAAGTCGTCTACGACTCATGGTTTGCTATAAGTCGTCTACGACTCATGGTTTGCTATAAGTCGTCTACGACTCATGGTTTGCTATAAGTCGTCTACGACTCATGATTTGATATAAGTGGCCTACGACTTAAGAGCTTCATGACTCAACGAGACAAGCTTCTTACGACTCATGGTCCAGACGGTTCAACGAGACAAGCTTCTTACGACTCATGGTCCAGACGGTTCAACGAGTCAAGAAAACTTACGACTCATGAGGTCTTACGATTCATCAGTCTTACGACTCATCAGATTTACGACTCATGGAGATTTACGATTCATGAGGTCTTACGACTTAAAGGCTATCAAGCTGGAATCCAAAGCCCTGGCCTGTGCTACTTTGATCTGATGAGTCGACTACGACTTAGCACTTGTCTTCCAACTGAGCCACAAGATGGACCAAATATGGCGCCCACGAGACATCTTAAGTCGAATACGAGTTACGACTTACCATGAGTCGGTCACGACTCATGACTTGGCCAAACCGAGAGCTCAGAAATCTGCTCCTATAAATAGACCACCACTTCCAACATGAAGGGGACTTTTGGCCATTCATTTCTCCAAGCGTCGTTACGCTGTCGAAGCCTCCTCTGATTCAGCAATCAAAGATCTTCAAGCATTCGTGACACTACAACAATCTTCGAGAAGAGCTCCTTACATCCAACACGGATTCGTCGAGTTTCATCATCAAAGATCGAGCTAGTAGCCAAGAGTGTTTCCATGATCAAGTTGTATTGTATTTTGAAGGATATTGTATCAAATTGTAACCGAATCAGCAATAAAAGACTATAAAGTGGACGTAGGCTCAATTATGGGCCGAACCACTATAAATCTGTTGTTCATTTACTGCTTTTCTGCTATTTTCAGCTTATATTCTATTCCCGTACCAACGGGTGGTGCTTTCACAATTCTATTACACACACCGGGTGTTAGCGTTCACTTTTTACCGTTAACAATAAATTTGCGAGTCATTACAGAGAAGCTCTTGAAAAGCTAAGCTTTCACTGATTGCAACAATGCAATGTCATTTCCAATCAATAACAAATCATCGACGTGTACAACTAAACACTATAACACTTTCTTGTTTTTTTCGATGTATGCACACTTGCTCTATGTTTGATAAAATCAAACTGTTTGGTTACTCTATCAAAACACTTATTCCAACTTCTTGAAGGTTGTTTACGAGCATAAATAGATCTTAACAACTAGCAAGCCTTGCCCTCACTCCCTTTGAACTCGAAACCCTCGAGCTATGACATATTAACCATCTCTTCTAAATCACCATTTAAAAATACCATTTTTACATCCATTTTTCATATTTAATAGTCAAAGAATGCAGCAATAGCTAACATTATCCAAATGGAATTAAATATTGCTACGTGCAAAAACATTTCATCATAATCAACACCTTGAATTTGATTAAACCCATTTGCAACTAGCCTTGCTTTGTATGTCTCCACTTCCCTAACTGTATTTACTTTTTTCTTAAAAATCCATTTGTAGCCGATGCAATTTATCCCCTAGGTTATGTCAACCAAAGTCAATACTTTGCTTTCATATGTGGAATCCATTTCGAATTTCATACTCTAATCCATAGAGTAGAGTCTTTACTCTGCAGTGCTTGCTGGAATGAAATAGGACCGTCATCTTCTAAGATGTAATCCTATTTCTTACCATCTAAGAGAAATCCATAGTATCCCTTTAGTGCACAAGATTCACTATTAGTCCTTCTAATTGGTTGCATGTTCTCGTATATTGGTGAATTTGGTTCTCCCACTAGTTCAACCTCTATGTTATTTTTTCCGATCACATCCAAGTCTACAACTTCAATGTTAGTTTCTTTTGATAGAAATTCCTTTTCTAAAGAGATAGTGTATGTGGAAACAATAACCTTTTATTCCTCAATGTTGTAGAAAATATAACACCTAGTGTTCTTGGAATATCCTATAAACTTACAAAGGTTGATCTTGCCTTTAGTTTGTTGGGGCCAATGTTTTTAACTTAGGCTAGACAATCCTACACCTTCAAATAATTAAGGTGAGGTTTCTTCCCATGCCATATTTCATATGGAGTCTTAGGCACAAATTTCATGGGTATCAAATTCAATATATGCACCATGGTTTCTAGTGCATATCCCCAAAAGGAAGAGGTAACCCATCATTATTCATCATTAAATGAACCATACCTAATAAAGTTAGAATCCTAACTCATCCAGTAACGCAGCTATTTAAGAGATCACCACAACTTTGTTTTGTATTTGATTTGGTTTTATTTTGCGTTGAAAATGAAGAGGAGGGGGTTATGAAATTGTTGGCTAGAACTAGGTGGAAGGAAGACAAAAACTGGAAGCAAAAAAAACAAATGAAGGGAGATGGTGTGTTTATATATGAAAAGAAAATATGGAAAGAGAGGATCTAGATCTCCCTATTTACCTATTCTCCTTACTAATTCAAAACTCTTATTTCAAATAAACATCACAGCCCTTCCCATCCAAGTCATGGCCAGAAATCCTTATGGGATATGGGCCCATATGTATTTCCAATACCAATTAATATTTACACATTTTAAATCGAATTTAAATATTTATCGACATCGTATGTCGATAGATACATATTAACTATTATATACACACTTTATTAAATGGAAATTCAAATAAATCAAATACAATTCTTATACTTAATATTTCGTAAATATTAATTAACTTAGTAATTTATCAAAATTAAATTAAATTAAATGGTGTAGTATTTTGGAGTATCCAACATTGTAGTTGTGTGACTCAGAGGTGTAAATTAAATCAGGGATTAATATCAAACAATTCAAAAAATAATATTAACATGTCACCTTAGTTAGTGGTATGGCATTTTGGCTAAATTTATCGCTTGTACAATTATGGTAAAATCCAAATTTACTATTTTAAGTGGTCCTCGGTAGTGACGGTTATTTACACATATTCTCTTTCTTCAAATAATATAACATTAGGACTTATGGAATTTGGTTTTTGTTAAAATTCCAATTTCCTCCACATTCAACTAGTATAATGTAACGACCTAGGCTTTTTCTCCACAGAAAGTCGTATCATTAATAAGAAAGAAAGGGGTAGAAAATAGAAAAGAAGAGAAGAAAGAAAGAAACAACAACAACGATCTCACAACGGAACGAATAAATTATATTAATAACATATACATTTACATAGTATCAACACTTTACAGAGTTACACAGCATATACATCACTTACTAGACAGTTATAACATCTGTCTAGACATTACAACTCAATACACTACAGAGATACAGACACAGCGGAACTACTATATATATCTACAACGCTGAAGCCTCCTGCTCCATTGCTCCTCCACAATTCGTCAAAGCTAAACCTGAATCCCTTGGCTACTCGTAAAAATTTGAGTACCCAAGAAAACAAAGTCCTCATTCAATAATAGTAATTATTAATCGAACTTCCCTGACCGAAGACTGACTTTGAGCCGACTACAGTTGACCGTTATACAAACCACATATAATTGAGGAGGAAAATTCTCTATTGAACAGTGTTTCACTTTAAATACTTCTATTTAGACCTAACTATAGTCGTTCGATCGACGTTGTTCCGCAATTTAAATATAATCAAAATGGAGTATCCACATTGAAGTTCAACAACATTCTTAAGTCAGAGAGAATCATTTAACATCATCACTTTGATATTCTAGTTTGATATTAGTTATATTAACCAACAGAAAACTATCGAGTGAGTAATTCCATAGTTATCTATTAACTATCGGTACATAATCCTTGGGCGCCCCTAATAGCCATGTAGTACACTGCCCAACATTTAAGGAACGTTACGTACTCTAGTCTCAATGAATGTGTTAATAGCTAGTCTTGGTACATCTTGTCTAGGAATATTTAAAAAAAATATGTATATTTCCATTGTTATAAATTTATCATGATTACAACACATTGCAAATACTATCACAAAACATATCATTTATGGAATTTCTATTAAATAAACTTAAGTAAATAATTAATATAACACATTGTAACAATTAAATACTAGAAAGGAAAACACCTGCTATTTCGAATGAGATTTTATTACAAAGTTAATAATTTACAATAAATAACTTAATTGACCCTAGGGCATACCCCTAACTCTATTATTATATTGTAAGGTGCCATGACTTAGGAGTTATCGGGTTTGATTAAAAATAAGTAAACTCTAGTGTGATTTTGGCAAGGTGCCAAAACATCAAAGTGGATGTAATGAATGACTCAGCAATGTGAAATAAGTGTTTCAAGATTAGGAGGGCTTATTGACGTTTAATAAGGATGCTTGCTAGAATGTATTTTGGGTACTTATATTCAGCCACTTAGGAGAGTCAATGTAACGCCCCACTACAGTACCCTTGGCCAGAATCGGGAGTGCTACCCTCATGATGTAGTGCTATCATATTAGTGTCACTAGTTCGTAAGCAAAATGCTAGACCTTAAATCATTCAGAGTAAATAATTTCGACGGATGAAATATTATGCATTCATACTTTCCATACAAGTTAATTTACATAAGGTCCTTTGTTTGACTTCGTACATATATATACATCAATATTTACAATACTATACAAAAGCTAAGAAAATTCTTCACTTTTGATTTTCCATGAAAAGTCCTAAAATCCAATTTTAATTATCCAAACCTGAAATGTTTATATCTACCATCATGAGCTACAATGACCCAATGATGAATCTATTTAATCTAAATCTTATGTCATATCACAAAATTTTCCTAGATGTTCAAATCATATTTTGAAGTATACTAACATATCAAACATATAGGTAAATTATCTCCAAACTTATGTTGCCAAAACTCATTCGACATATATAGATATATTGTAACGGCACGCAAACTTATCACCTTAATAAATTTATTTATTAAGTTAATTGGAGATTTAATGATTTAACAATTATTATAATTATTTAAATAAATATTATAGAGTGTTAATTTATCATTTATAATAATTTTATAAAGATATATAACTGATTTGAAAATATAATAAAAATTCATATCACTTTATCGATATAATAGAAATTTTTATAAATAATTGTTAATATTAATTTATATGGCTTTATAATTCAAATATAATAATTTTAATCAATTAAAAGTGATAAGAAATTTATTTTCATATTTTTTTTACATATATATGCAACTTAAAATATAAGAGAAAATATGACCGAAGAATCAAAGTCAAAATTCGTAACAATTTAATGTAAACAAGTTGTGCAACGTTTTAGATAATATGTAACATGCACATATACATGTATATATACGAAGACATATTCATATGCACATGGACACACATATACTCATATACTTAAAGTATATAAATATTATTAAAAATATATAAGATATTTTCTAAATTCCTTAAGTCTTACGCAAACCCAAATTCAACACTAACCATCAAAGTACAAGCACATAACCTTGTCCATGATAGATGTGACTTAGGTCGTGCATTGTAGGGTGGGGGTAATGATGGTGGTGCATGTGATGGTGATGAAAATGGTGATGCATGTATAGATGATTTCCTTCTCTTCTTTGCCCATAAATACCACACACTCTCCACTTCATTTTCATTCATCTTCCTCTTCATTTTCTAAGCTCTTTCTTTATAATTTCATGGCTCCTATCCTAAAATATATTGTCTATATATGGTCTATGTATATATCTAAAACATCTAAAACTCTTCACTAAACTCGTCCTTTTTCTCCCCTCTACCCACGTCCTCCACTTTCTAGGCCATTAGATCCTCTAGCCATCCCCAAGCAAGGCCAAGCCATCTAGGAGTAGTAATCAAAGTGATCGTGAGTTAAAAGTTCGAGTTAGTAGAGCTATAGCCAATTTTTAGTTAATAGTTTGAACCTAAGGTGAGAAACTCCTAAACCATGGTAATATATGTTATTGGATGATATTTATGTTTAGATATGATTGTTGATGATGGTTTTTTAGTATGGTTGTTGAATATATATGCAAGTCACGGTAATACACGTCGATAAGCACAAAGGAAATCACTTTCCTTTATTGAATGAATTGGTGTATATGGAATGTTACACCTTTTTTAAATGGTTTAAAAATAGTTTGAATTTTTTTTTATAAACATATGAAAGTGTATTGGTGAAGTTTGAAAAGTAATTGAAAATTGAGTCAAGAATAGGTGCGTCGTGCAATGGTAGTTCGCGATTTCGCGCCGTAAAAGTCAAACGAATATATAGAATGGAATATAGCTCGGAATTCTTCGAGATAAGAATTTTCCGAAATTGTATATCAATAGTTTTCAAACAAAGAAAGAAAATCAAGATTTCAATAATTAGATTTTGAAATATGAGTAAGATAAGTTTTTAGAAAAATCACGGTTTTGCAGTTCGGAATCCATAAAAGAATTTCTTTGAAAACAATATTTAAAATTGTTAAAAAATATGGAATAAATTCTAAAAATCTTTCAAAAATTTTTAAAAGTTATTTGAGTTATAAAACTGAATTCTAAAATGATAGAAAAGTTGTTTTGATCAATATAGCTTAATAAGCACTTTCCGCAGCATTTTTTCACAGCACTTTCTTGTAACTTTTGAAATATAGTTTTAAACGCAACAATTATTTTCCAAATCTTTTGTAAATGTTTTCAAATGATTGATAAAGTATTTTAAATATGATTTGAAGGATTTATGGAATGGTTAAATAAATAATAAACGATTTAGAGTCGAATAACTTGATCGCCTTATGGTTGACAAAGAGATAGTGTCTAGGCTTGGGTTTGGAAAACCAGCTTCCTGCTCTCTCTAGCTATCCTACTGGCCCTACAGAGGGGATAGTAAATTTGATTTACTTGGATAAAAATTCTCCAAAGTATAAAGGATATAATTTTCCAAATATAAATAACTTTGATTTTATAGGGATAATCTTCTTGTACTGGGTGTTAAAGCACAAAGAGGGAACTCTTACTATTTGTGGAATTTAAAAGGTGATTTCACAGTTATTCTGCCCATAGTACTTGCTGAATATGGGAATTGATATTGAGTATAATTAGATGATTTCTATAGATTCTTCTCATTTAATATTTACTGGTTTTGGATTAACGTCCTAGATAACATGGTTTTAACTCAATCAAAATTTTGAGTTTTGAATTAAGAAATCTTTGTTAGGATTTAAATGAAATAATTTAGAAATATTTTACTAATTGAAAAATGAACTTATTTCGAATTATTCCAAGATTAAAAAGGTTCTAAGTAATTAAAGGATTTTTTCAGAGAGGTTTAACGATTCCGTATATACCAAAAAGAATGTTTTAAAAATATATGTCTCCAAAAGATATTTTGATAAAAAGAAATTAATCAATCAAAAATAATTCCCTATTTAGTTAATATTTTTTATGGATGATTGGTTCGAAGGAACCGAAGTCGGATTTGGGTAATCCCTATCCGAAGACCACTTCGAACCAATTTACGTATTCAATGTGAAGATAAGGAAATGATTTGGAAGATGGAATGTAGGGCTGCTTGTCACTGACCCTCGGGGGAAATTTCCCATATCATATTTTGTGGCAGTAGTTTTTCATTTAGGATTTTTGATGCAAGGACTTCTCGCTACTAATCTAAGGGGTAATCCCTGACAGGATGTGGTAGGAGAGTGCCTTCGGTTTGTCCTGTTCCTACACAACTTGTATGGATAAATGTTTGACGCTACATTTCTAATTATATTAATTGATATCTATGAACATATCATTTGTTTGGTGGCAGAGAAGGCTACTTCTCTTAACTTAACACCCTTTTCTGAGACATATGAACACGAGAGTTATACATTAGTAGAATTCAGTGATGTGACAAAGGAATAGTAGTGTGGCATTCAAAGTGGAATGTGCTATGTGAAAGGTAATCGCTACCTCGGGCCTCATCACCCGGTAATGGCTTAAATAGGGTACGCCGTAAGGCTTTGTGGTTCGCAACCATTAGGGTATGGTCATCACCTTTCTAGATTACTCTCTGTATGTCGAGTATGTGGTGTCTGCTATGGGATCCCAAATAGGCTGGTTACGACTGTGGTGATGTCATATTCGGTTTCTATCCAGGCCAGGTGTGAGTGCCAAATAGGGATAGACCAGTCTTGGCAAATGTGGAGGATTGTTTATGTATCCTCAGTACATTCCTCTAGAGATGTACTGTATGAAAGGAAGTCCCTTACCTGCCATTGTTTGGAAATCCATTCTCCAATAAGTGCCTACAGACTCGATTGTAAACCTATTATGCCGTCAAATTTAACCATCTAACAATTTCGGCTATTTAAATATATTTACTTAAAAAGTGTTTTCAAAGAATGTCATTAAAAATAATATTCCCAGATTTTGCGTAGGAAATGTTTTGGTTATCATAAGATAAAAACCCGTTTTGTGTTTATGTACGGCGTGGACTTATGAGATACCTTTGTTTTCAAAATACATATTTCGAGTTTCTCACACCAGTCCTATGACTGACCTGTAGTTTATTTTCTTTTTCTTTAAACTCTTGGTGCTCTATTTTTCCATGCAGCCAAGTAGTTAGGAGATTAGAAGCATTTTTAAGCATTTTAGAGCATGGAGAATGAAGCATTTTGGATCTTTTTATTATTACTACTACTTTCTGCTGTGTTTGTATTATGTATATACCAGCACCCATAGGGATAGGCCGTTATAACTATCCCAGCTGGGTTAGTACTAGTCATGACTCTGATATCTCATTTTGAGAGTGATTATATGTACTATCTAAATGATTACAAGTTGTTAAATACGATGTGAGATTCTATTTGTTCTGCCTTATATCTTTATTTTCTTTTACCCCACGATAATATGCCTCTCCGGTACTTCGATTTGAGGCTTGAATTCCAAGGATGTATTAGTGTCGATTTCTAGGGATCAAGGAAGTGGGTCATCTTATATCTTTTGTAAACTAGGAACATAACAAAGTCTAAAATCCATATACAAAAATCAATTTGACTACACATGGATCTAATCCACCAAACACGTAATAAGGAATTAGATCCTGGAAACTTTTTACCCCTTCAAAGCTGCCATCCTAACACACAGTATGGATGTACTCTATCGCTTAACCCACAGTGAAGAAATAAAATAATAGTGCACTATCCTAGATCTTTTGTCTTTTATCCCATTCGTCCGAAAGCCATCACAAATCGTAAGTATATAAAAAATATTCTTCAAGATACTTTATAATCATCAACCAATATCAATTATTCTTTCTTTCAAACAACCAAAGCATCAATCATATACTTTTAAAATTTGATAGTTTTCCTCACTTTAGCAATAATAGTGCAGGTCTATGATTTAGCTCCTTGGCTTTCCATAAGATCTTTCTTGTCTTCTTACTTTTGTTTTGTTGTAATTATTTTACTCTTACGGCTTGGGCTATTTGTAGGTGAAGAGAAGGGTACTTTATTGATTACCTAACCTCCTATAGCCTAACCCAATTCGACTAGATTTTGGTCCAATAGAAAAGGAAAGCTTAGAGTTAAGCTTAAATATTATAATTATATAGACAAGTATGAAAAGTTTGGTCCAATCAGAGAGTAGAAAGGTTCAACTTTTATTCTTATAAGTTTAAATGTTATATTATATGGATTAGTATGAAGATAGAAATATTCCACTTTTCTTCTTATAAGTTAAAATATAATATTATATGGATAGACTTAAATGAGAACCATTATGCTATTTTGTTTTATTAAGCAAATAATTATACTATTCTTATTTATTAGGCAAGGCTAATAATTCTTTCTTGTTTTATTAGGCAAATTCTTTTCTTAATCCCTAAGAAGCAATCATTTTCATTTGGTTTATTAGGCAAAGAAAGTAATAGTTTTCTTATTTTTAAATAAATCGGTACCCCAGATCACCTTATAAATCGAATTGTCATTAAACTAACATTTTACATCCATTTTAAAAATCCATTCAAGGAATTTTATCCAAATTTTACTTTAGTTATAAAATCTATTATTTAGTCATTTAAAAATGTATTATATACTCATATTTAAAGTAATTGAATTACGGATCGTTACATTCTTCCCCTTAAAAAAATTCGTCCCAAAAATTCCATGGAGCGATATAATGAAAGCCGATACTTAAAAGAGTTAAGCGTACCAAAAATAATATCACCCAAAACCAAGGTCGGAGGTACGGTGCCTTATCCTATTTAATTTTTTTTATCAAATTTAGGTAGTTTCGTTTAAAATTCCTAATTTGATTTACTAACCCTAGGTAAAATTTTACTTAGGCACTTAACCCTTCTCCATGAATCTCCAGTATCCCACGTCTTTTTCCTTGTCATTGTTTATAACTATAACAATAATAAAAATGTCAATGAATAGTATAAACTTCCTATTCTGACAATAACCAAACTATAAGGGTTTATGCTTGTCACATGATAAAGGTTTTTCAATTAAGCACTACTTAAACCTAGGCTCTGGTACCTGTAAAGATCTGCCTTTTCGACCCTTAAAAGTCGATAGTAATACGTCCACGTTATTCACATGCCGAGCTCTAAGTGCCAAAAAGATAAATTATTAGGGAAAAATTAAGAAAAGACAGAACATAATCTCACATCTTGACGAGTAATATATAATATACAATAGAACATTATAAAAGAAAAAATTATATACATATATCAATCAGGGTAACTAACCCATCGTCGGCCTAGACAGTAATAACAATCTATCCTCACAAATGGTGATAAATATGAACAACCAATACGGCGGAAATAAAATATACATGAATATGCCTTGGAGGCATCCTGATCATCTCCTGAAGCTCTGAAGCATCCACAACTAAATTTGAAAATATGTTCGGTCTGACCCGAGCATTATAAAAGAATAATGCTCGGGTCAGCCTAGTAAACCAGCATGAGAAACACTACTCAAATGGATCTTAACATTAAAAAACGTTTCATAAATAAAGGTTTCTCGTAAGATAATGCCGCATAAAAATGGATGGGTTTTTACCTTATGATAACCAACCCATTTATAGTAAATCTTCTGATACTATAATAATATCTAGGGTTTAAAAAAATGTTGAATCATAGCTGAAATGGTTACATTAATTACATTCCAACATACATAGTATACAATCATGTCTAAAAAGTACATATTGGAGATTAGATTCCATATAATGAAAATGTAAGGGTCCACCTTATATATAGTACATCTCTAGAAAAAATGTACCGAGGCTACAAAACATTTGCACCTCTGCTACTCATGACTAGCCTACCCCTAGTGGATAGTACCGGATATGATCACCCCTCGGTTGTTGGCCAACAGTCGTATCGTGTCACAAGCATACATAAATCTACAAATACCCACTAGATCAAATATGATCATACCCTAATGGGAGCGAGCCACTTAGCCCTGTGAAACATCCCTGCTTTACTCATTTCCAGTTGTGAGGACTGACGCTATGATTTGCCTTTGATAGCAAATCGCACTTGGAATGCTAACATTGCCTTCCAAGCAACAATGCAATACCAGCATTCATCCATACAAGTTGTTCTAGGACTGAACAAACCGAAGGCACCAATTCTACTACATCCATTTTGGAATCGCCCTTGAGATTAGTATTAAGTAGCTCTTACACTTAAAAGAACTCCATCTACGATTTCACCATATTCAAGAGGTCTTCAATTCGAATGCTTACGCCGGCTTGAAGTGGTTTTCAGATAATATATTTGATCTCAGTCTCTCCGAACCGACAACGATAGTTTTAAAAACTGATCAACATTTGATAGTCGGTTATACAACTATCAAATAACAAACAATTCAACCAGAGATTCAACCAAGCATGGTTAAGCACAAAATAACCACTAAGCCACTTAAATCTATCCTTTCGTTATTTAAAACCACTTTGTAGATACTTGTGTCAAAATACTTTTACAATGATATATTCACAAGTCTCCTCTACTTTTCTCAGTACTTAGAAAATATTCATATACTTATCTCGAAGGTATAAGTATATTCACAAACCTTAAGAAAGATTTTTTTTTCCAAAAACAATATTTATTTGGGTTAACACAAATGTAACCTACATTGATAAAAATAAACGCAAAACACATTTAGTGTAAGTAAATGGATCGCATAGAAACTAGACCAAATTTACTTATCACCACTTCCTAATTTCAAGTAGTACTATCCCTCGATTAAAAATGAGAAGGGAAAAGTTAAAAATATCCATACCTCGACACACATTCTTAATTATCAACATAGAGACGAGTTTCGATCATTGGAATTTGGTTTCAAGTATGAAAATAATATTTTCCATACCATTGTAACATAAAAAGATTATTTATGAAAATCGAGTCTCAATTATTTTAATAAATCCCTTTTTATAAACATCTTTATATTTACAAACTCCATTTGTAAATCTTTTTATAAAACTTTGTTTATGAATCTCCTTTATAAAATATCATTTTTAAATCTTTTTTTATAAATCTCAAAGTATAATTACAAAACTCCTTTTGTAAATCTTCAAACATAATTATAAAACACTAAATTCATTTATAAAATTTCTTTTATAAATTCATTTATAAAATTTCTTTTATAAATTCATTTATAAAATTTCTTTTATAAATTCATTTCTATTTATAAAATATTGGTTATCAATCTCCAAATTAATTTATCGTAAACTTTTAGTTTCAAAAATAGAAAAAATACTTTCCATAAAAGGATTTTCCACATATTACTATAAATCCACAAATGTGATTAATTATTCCGAATTATAAAATGGTATCATTTCTCTTTGATAAATTATTATTTATAAAACTAATTTTTTTATTATAAAAATAACACTTATAAAACTATTTTTTGTTATAAAAAATCCATTTATAAAACTATTCTTTTCTTCAACAATTCATATGAAGCATCTCATAAATATTTATTCCAAAATATACCTATTTCCTTCTAAAAAAGAAATGCTTTATTATGAATAGACAAATTCTCCTTTATTTTCCTTTAAAATAAATAGTCATTTTTATAATAACTTTTCTATATAAATAAATACCACCTAAAGAATTTTAAAATATTTACATATATACATATATTAGAAAAGAATAAATAAAAAAGTTAAAGTAAATTAGAGAAGTACAAAAACTATTTTTAAATAAAATATCATAGAAAATCCAAAATTGCCAGATTAGAAATCAATTAAAATCGAACCCATTTCCTAATCGATGTAGCAATTAATAGTATTTCAATATACTATAACGAGGCTAATAGCCATATCAATTAACCAATGCTAGTACTACCATTTTCACTAAAATTGTTCAACTTTTCAACATATGTCAGTGTCACATCCAATATGGCTAAACTACCAAATTTTAGCATTTAACAATCTAAATAACAGGTATATAACTGAAACTAAAATCAACAGGTGTATAACTGTAATTGAAATCAATAGGTATTTAATTGGAATTAAAAATCACAATGACGAGAAATCCAGATTACTTTATAAAATTCACTATATTTTATATTAAATGCCATTCACTTTTCAAAAGCGAATATTCAACCGAAATCAAAGCAGAATTTCATTCGAACACAAAAGCAATTATTTTTATATACTATATATCATACTAATTATCCAAAATGGTAAGTTTAATTCATCGAAATTCGAGCGAATGCTTAAGTTCTCCCATTTGAATCAAAATTTCACTAGCTCTAAATTCAACCAAGCCAATTCCATTAGGTAGCTAATGTTCCTATGAGCGTAGCGCAAAAGACCCCATCTCGATTGGATCTCGTATAGAAAAGTCATACATTTTATAAGATTTTGAGAATTAATTAATTATTAATTAAACTAATTACAATTTAAGTTCTAACTACCCTCCTAAACCTCTTCTTCCCCCATTCAAATCATTTCCTCTTCACATTCCCGTATACGCTTACCTCAAAAAGAGCATGTCATCCATCCTAGTTCAAACTTCAGTCCATGGAATTTCACGAAACCACTCCCATTGATCTTCTCCTCTCGAGTATTTCGCCGCCGACCCTATGTCTTCACGCTCGAACCATATCTTGACACCACGACCTGGACGAACTCCTCACGCCAAAAAAACTGTCGCGTTCCATAAAAGATCATTGCACCATCCCATTTCGTCATCGCCGACTCCCTTTCACATGCCGAACACAAACCCACCACCCTTTAGCCTGAATCGCCTTACAATGCCCAAAAATCGAAACCCTAGTTCTCCCTATACCCATGCCCAAACTATCGCACTCCACAGTTGATGATCGAGCTCCACCATACCTATACCACTGAAGCCTCTTGACATGACAAACACGCCAAACCCTAGCATGACTCCACCATGTCGATCCCAATAAGACAATGCCAAAACCCTCTATTCATATATGGATTTGTAAATCTAGTCTACACGAGTTCTAAGATCCAAACTTTATATTTTTTAGATGAGTTTTTCCTTTGCTTTTGTATTTTTGGAGAGGAAGTGTGGTTTCTTTTTTTCCTGTGTGCTTACTGGAACAAGAAAATGAAAAGAAAGGAGGGGGAAAGAAAAGTCAAGTTGTTGAATTGTTTAATTGTTGAAGCTATATTTATTTTGCAATTTCCGGCATCTCGCTACACCGGATTTCGTTTGCATACGCCCCAAACGTCAAAACAAAAATAAAATCTCACACAAAATCATGATATGATCCCAAAACAATAATAATATACACTGGTTATCTTATTATGTTATAAATTTCAACAATACCATCAATTGCCAAAAAGTCATCAAACGGGAAATTTAAATATTTTCCAAACTAAAAGTACAATAATAAAAATTGAATCATTTTATTAAAAGTTAATTTTCTTACAATGTATTAAATTTGAATCAAATCTGAATAATTAATTAAATTAAATATTCATATTTGGAAGTTAAAAATTATGGGTCATTACATTCTTCCTCCCTTAAAAATGTTTCCTCCCTGAGATTCTCAAAGGAAGAGAAGTGTTTTCGAACTTTAGGTTTTAAAAACTTCTCACTTTTAAACTTACAAATTAATTAATTAAAATCGATTATTAAACTTTAAAATCTCTAAAGTTACTGAAAATTTTGGCAACACTGTGAACAAGAAAACTTGTCAACACCTCAAATTGAAGCTTGAAGTAAAAGTGATTCCTTCGAAACAACCTTTCGAATAAACGAAGGTAGCTCACACCTTTCGAGTAGGTAATGATAATTGAAAACGCCCCTGCAATACCTTTTGACATGGTCGAAAGAAGTAATTTCCTCCAGAAATCCTTTCCGTATTACTCGACTGTTAACTCTGTTGAAACCAGCCTTCGAAGTAGTTAAGGTGGCCTAAGGTTGAGACCTAATGGCTATAGAGTTTGGTTGAACTGAGTGGGTTTCGACCTCGTTGAAAGGCTAGGCTTCCACTATATTATGGATTTAGGCAAAAATTCTTAGGAAATGTGTGTAGTAAGGGCTTCGACTCAGTCTTCTAAAACTGATTGACATAACTGTATAGAATAAGAATCTCAGAATTGCTATATAATCAAGATTATCATAATCTCTCTTTTTATTGGACTAAGTTGTAAAATTGACCAAATCCCCAATTTGATTTGGGAATTAGGGTTTACAAACTTCAGAAAATGCAAGTAAGAAGTGAGAGAAATCAGATCCCGTAAACCAGACCACTAGAGTCTTATTTATAGGTGCGGATTGGCACGTTTTGGCCTAATGCTTTTGACATGATCGAAAGGTCAACTTTCCTGCTTTCATGCGCATCTCTTGAATCTTAGCTTTCAACTTAGTCAAAAGGATTATATGGCCAACCTTTCGCTACCACTGAAGATCGGGCTTCCTTCTTTCTTTCCTTACTTCTATCGACTTCGTTGGAAGGTACTTTGCTTGATTGCTTTTAACTTCGTCGAAAGGTTTTACTTGATAGCTTTTGACTTCGTCGAAAAGTATATTGCTTGATTACTTTTGACTCCATCGAGAGGTGTGTAGATGCGCTTTCCACTTAACTGCTTATTTTCTATGTAACTTAGCTCAAGTATTGGCCTTTGAAGCTGTCGAAACATGTGCTTTATGAGTTTCAAATGAGTCGAAACACTTTTAAGGAATTAGTTGCAGGTGACACATTTCGAAAGTGCTCTATCTGACTGATGCGGAACCTTATGTTTTAGTATGCTGGAGGACGTTACATTGAACTTGTATAATTCTTCCCTCGCAGATGACGATGGCTTTAACTAATTCGAAAGGTAAACATATGCTTTCAAAAGGGTTGCTTTGGCTAAACATTCTTTTGGAGGATGTAAATGTAGAGAAACCATTCGTTCCGAATGGCTTGGCACATATGTAGAAAATATACTAGTCATTGCCTTTGAGAGATACCTTTCAACCTTGTCGAAAGGTCTTTTTTTATCCAAAATGTTGCTGAATTATCCTTTAGGCCTCTTCCAAAGGTGTTGCTTGCGCTATCGTCTTCTCATCAAAAGCTTTATTTAATGTTTGTAGAGACCACTCTAATGCCTTCTGATCCTCAATAATGATCTTGCTCCTTCTTTCTTAGCTTCACTCTTGAGAATATTTTATGAACAACATTTATCCCCCCCCCTCCAGTATGAAAAAAGCTTTTGTTCTTTAGGACAAATACTCCAAAGAATTTCCTCTTTTGTTTCCTGCAAAACAGTCAATAACTTTTATTAGGATCATAACCTTGTTATGAGACCTTAATGGATAACTTTAAACATGTGAATTTAATATTCTTGATATTATTTGATGATGTTTGTGGATAAAGCATTCTAAATAATACACAATCAAACACCTTTATTACTAAAATTAGAAATATGGAATTATCACCTGGTTATTAGCCTCGGATCAAACAAATGAACCTTTAGAGAAATCTATCATATGCCCTAAATCTCCCTTTCTTGAGTTAGGTTTTCTACAATCATTCGATATGAGTTTCTCGCCCGAGATGGCTTCACCTTATGATTTTACTTTAATTCCTTTTCATTCCTGCACTATATGTTAGTAACTTTCATTTATTCATTCATAAGTTAATAGATTGCTTGGTGCCGATACTTTTTGTTATTATGAAGATTAGGAGTCTCTCTTTTCCTTTTTCTCTAACCTTTGATGGAAGCCCATCTGATATTGAGAAAATTTTGTATATAATTCAAATTCAGGAACTTAATGAAAAGTTCGCTAATTATCTTAAAAATTCAATAAAGAAATCTAGAATTCACAAAATTGGAAATCCAATAAAAGGTTATCAAAAATCCAACAAGAAAATTATGAATATGAAATTCACAAATCATCATAAAAATCAACAAGGAAATTTAGAATCCACTAAATCAAAAATCCAATAAGTGATCATCAAAAAAATCTAATAAGGAAATCGGGAATATGAAATTCACAAATTATCATAAAAATCAATAAGGAAATTTAGAATTCACTAAATCAGAAATCCAATAAGAGATCATCAAAAATCTAATAAGGAATCAGAAATATGAAATTCACAAATTATCATGAAAATCAAAATAGGAGATCATTATGAAAAGAAACCGAAAATTAGGAATCCAGGAATGTAATTAGAAACTTGTTAGGATCTCATCTGCCAAACAAACTGCTCAAAACTTTTTTTAATACAAAATCAAAGAGTCAATAGGAAGTTTATAGATCATTATGGAAATTCAATAAAGGAGTTAAGAAATCGAGAAATCAAAAAAACAGGAGATCAATTAAGAAATCATTACAAAAATCCAACAAGGAAATCAAGCCCACAAAATCTATAAATCATCATAAAAGTAAATGAGAAAATTTATAATTCATGAAACCCAATTTAAAATCTTTATGAAAAGAAACAAGGAAACCGAAAATTCACGAAATCGGGAATTCAACCAAAATCTTGTCAAGATCTCATCTGACGAGTAGTCTACTTTAAATTTCATTCAATATAAGAACAAAATAGAAGATCTGTCTAGTAAACTTAGTAGGTTTAGACAAAAGATTCCTAGGCCTGCTTGGCCTTAATTCTAAAGTTATTTCCTAAAATACTACGCCGGAGATTTATTTTAAGCTTATACCTTGAATAGTGATCAGGATCCTTGTTATCCAAAGGAAATTATCCTATTAATAGATGTGTAATTCTTAAAGTGCATATAAGTTAGTAGTATTATTGTTATATCGGAGCTAAGTAGTTATGTTAAGCCATGCAATCACTTGGAATAGTAGTTCTGTTAGCTATTCAGAGTAGTAGTTCCGTAAGACCAGCCAACCATTCAGTAGATAGTTTCATTCGGTTGTTCAGCTTCGTAGCAATTCAACCGTTCAGCAGGTAGTTCCGTTCAGTGGTGCAAGCTCCGTTTGACTAGTCGGTCATTCAACGGTGCAAGTTATGTACTATTGCTTGGCCTTCAACAGTGCAACCGTCCAAATAACTTATTAATACACACACAGATAAATATATATATAATATAGACTCTTCTATTTTAAAGTGTCACCTTATTTCTAAGGATTCAGGAGTGGTTTACTTAATATATTCTTCGAATGAAGTCACTTTTATCTTTGTAGTAAAAATTTGTTATCTGTTCCATTCTTTTAGCCTTTGTATAAATCTTTACTCTCGATATCACATTACGAATTCCTTTATCCATTTTCTTGTCTCGTGTCTCCTTTTAGAATGCAAGTTTCTCTATTTCTTGAAGTGAGAGTCACCCTTCAGGTTTTGGATGTACTGAAATTTGCTAGCTCATATTTTTCCTTTTTGGTTATGATTTTGGATTCTTTGTCTATTTCCGGTTATGACGTTGGCTAACTTTATCCTTTTGCCTTTGTCTGTAGGTTTCATCTTTGTCTTAGATGTTGGATAGATTTCTTTCTTTGACCCATTGTTCTTTTGGGTTTTGACTTTTATTTTGAGTTGTAGACATCTTTGTCTTTCTTTATCGGTTTGGTGCCTCTTCTGGGCGTCCCTTGGCTCTATGGGACGTAGTGTATGTTAGGCTGGCCTTCTTCTAAAAGGTTGTTGATGGGTGCTTAACCTGACCCTCCCATTAAGAGGTGAATTGGACGTTAGGGGATTTTTTTGGCAGGTGCTTGACTTCACCCTCCCTCTAAGAGGTGAACTGGATGTTAGAGGTTTTGACCCTCCCTCTAGGAGGTGCTTACGGATTGGCCGTAAGCTTTTGTCCCTCCCTCTAGGAGGTGCTATAGAAGAATGTCGTAGGCTTATGTCCCTCCCTCTAGGAGGTGTTATGGAAAACCATTATAGGCTTATGTCCCTCCCTCTAGGAGGTGCTATGGAATATCATCGTAGGCTTCAATGTTTGTATATGAAAATCATTTTTATACAAAAACCATTTTTGGCCAATTAAAGTGTTTGCAAACATATTTTTGAATGTTAGTCTCTTTAGAGAGAGAGAAGTTTTGTTAATCGAACCCTCTTAATATATCAAGGGGTTACCTTTTGAAAATGAGTTTGGATATATGAATCCTTCCGATAAAGTAACCTTTTCTTAATGTTGCTTTTTGCAAGGGTTCTCTTTTTATTCTCATAATAGAGACACATATCTCAAATAAGAGACTGGAAGGTCATGATTCATGAAACAATAGTCTTTTAGTCGAGAATAAGACTCTAATCTGTGTTTTTGTCAATAAATTTTTGATAGTTTTAAAACTTTTCTTGAAAAAGTGTGGATAGGCTTCCCCTCACCAATGGTTCGAGAAAACTTTGAAATATCGATATTACTTAATTAAAAATCCTTTGTGCGCATTCACTAATGCTATATAATCTCTTTGGAAGATTGCACAAATTGGTTCTAGAAATATATGGACATTTGTCTTTCCCTGGTTGCAGCGTAATTGAAAATAGTCTTTCACTGAAAATACATTTGAGAAATTTCTTTTAAAACAATTTGCTAAAAATAGAGTTGGTGTACATAGTTTTTCTCATAAATTTGAGAAGGATTAATAGCGGTCTGTAACGACCCGCTATTTTGAACCATTCAAACCGACAATAAACCACACATGTCAGACATGAATTACTCAAAATAACATATTGTTATTTATATTTGACAAAACATAGCATATACAGTAAATAAATCAATCACAGAATCACAAACAGAGAGTAATACAACAATATGTAGTGGAATAGATAAATAGTAGTTCATGAAGCTACTACAGAAACAATAGAGTCCAAGACAAAAGACAACAGAAGTCCTACACAGACGTCTCTAATACAAGCAAATAACAAGTCTGAACAGAAATAACTAAATGACTGAAATAACAGAATAACTGGAAAGCTTAATAGATAAGAAAGATCTCCAAGCCAAGGTCCAAGATCTAAAAGGTGGGTCTCAAATGCTGTAATACTCAAGCTGACCCAAGCATAAAGCAAAACACAAAACACTCGAGTCAGGATTAACAATCTTATGGAAGTAAATCAACTCAAGTGAAATGTCCAAATGAAATGCAATAACTTAAAGAATGTTTGGGATTTCCATCCTTTAAGGATCCGTGTAACTATCTACATACATAATACAATACGCTACATAAATAATGTCTACGGTAAAGTAAAATATTAAAATAGCGTTAGGGCGTTACCCATATCCCCCTTAACACATTTTTATATAAATACCGTAGTCTATACGGATACTGTAAGCTCCACCCAACTGGTGGTTTACTCAGTGAGCACTCCATAGGTACGATACAAACCAAACTGATAATGGGCGCGATCAGGATAAATATGACAATGCACGCGAGGCAATGCCCAGGGTAGGATACTACTGTTTTGGGGATCCGAACTGGTGGTAAAGCATGGCAGCTACTATCGCCTACCTCGAGACACACTCCCAAATCAAATCAAAGGGTGGCCGCCAAATTAATCACAAATTAATAATATGGTATCGAAGAAATGTGCCCGATAGGGGGAGCGACCGCACTTGGCCCGACATGGCTCATGTTTTAATCATTTTAATTATGACCCAAAGGTCAAGGCTATCCATCATCATTCTCTTACTTCATTCCAGTAGCGTTCGCCAAACCATCCTACTTTATTCTGGATTCTCCACCACATGTACAGTTGTTAAAGTGGTTTTCGGTATTGGCAGAGAGTATGACAATATCTGATCCCAATCTCTTTAACAACCAAACGCTTATTTCACACCAGTTGATTCTTTTTCATTTCCAAAACTGATTCATAATTTATATCAAAATATCATATTCACTTCAAAATCATATCACTTTCGAAATCATATTCACTTCAAAATCATATCACTTTCAAAATCATATTCACTTCCGAAATCACATCACTTTCGAAATCATATTCACTTCCGAAATCATATTCATTTTAAAAATCATAACCACAAAATAGGTTAAACCATCATACCAAAATATTCTCATTTAAATCAATTAAATCTAAATCATAACAGTTCCAACTTTAAACATTTTGAATATTGAAAGTAGTTTATATATTGGAATAGTTATACATTAAAAATAGTTTATATTTTAAAAATAGGTTATAGATTGAAATAGTTTATATATTAGAAATAGTTTATATATTAAAATAGGTTATAGATTGAAAAAGTTTATATATTAGAAATAGTTTATATATTAAAATAGGTTATATATTAAAATAAATATATTAATTTAAATATTTTAAACATAATATATATTATTTTTATTTAATTTTATTAAATTGAATCTAATATTATGAAAAAAAAGTAAATAAAGTTATAAGTAAAACCTTAAAATTTACATTTTAAAAAACTTAACTTATAAATTTAGAATTCTTAAAACATATAATTTTAAAATCTAAATTTTAGATATATTTTTTAAAATAAAATCTTTATATTAAATTTAAAAAAAACATTTTCCTTTTTTTTCCAAACACATCTTGCCAAAATTTCAGAAATCACTTTAAAAAAACAGACTAACGGTGTCCGTATATAGTTTTCTACCCTAGGGTCAAGTGATACAGATATTTATCATTTTAATCTGCAATAATTTAAAATTTACGGGTATATATCATTTCAACCCGCAATCCCAAATTTCCAAAATCAATAAAATTCGCTTGGGTTTATCATTACAACCCATAACGATTTTTCCCTATTCTAAAGATCATTCGGGTATGTATTAATTCAACCCACGGGGAATTCCTAAAACTAAGAGAACTTACAGCAAGATTTACATAAAATAAATAACATAATAAAAAATCATACATAACAATTTACATAAGATGGCACGTAACTTACATAATGAATCACATAACATAACATATTACTTACATAACCAATTACATACAATAACACATAATTACATGCAAACTACATAATATAGCATATATGCATATTTAACATGGAAGGTGACATAAGATTCCTACCATAACATAACCCAATATGCAACCATTTTTAACATAGCAATTTAGGTGATTTCCAACATAACACATATATGCATATAAATTTTATTTTATTTTTCTTTTTTTCTTTTCTTTTCTTTTTCTTCTTTTTTTTCTTTTTTTTCTCATTTCACACATAAATTTCACATAACATACTAATGACAATTTCCGTCACAAAAGTGTCGACCTTTAAATCAATATAACATTTTCCTTTTTTTCATTTCAACATAGCAATTTCATATTAACATCATGAAGCATATTAATAACCATATCATCACATCTATTTTTTTTTATAAATAAACAACATAATATCAATAACAATAATCATGTCAAAATAATAAGGGAATATAGGTGAACATATGTAACATCAAATCATAACCAAACTACGCAAAATTTCTTAACTATTGCAACATTTCAATAACATATCAATTGATATTCATTCACTTAGCATATGATTATAAATCGTGAGTGAATAGCTCAACTTTCAAGGCTAGGTAATATTTGACAAACAAAGCTATGAATTTGAATCTTAATTCCAAAGCAAAGCAAGCTTGAATCTATGGATCTCCAAAATAAAATATGTAACTTTGTTTTTTTATGAAATAGAAGAGAAAAGAGACAAAAAGAGCTCGGCCTAGGGTAGGAAAAGTGGGGTAGGGTTTTGGCTTTGGGTGGTGATTGGTGGACGAAATAAGGAGGAGAAGATGAGGGCTTGGATGGTGGAAGAGATGGCGGTACAAGGAGGAGGAAGGAAGGATTGAAGGAGAGGAGGAAAGAGTTTTGCTTTGTGAAGTTTTGGAGATTTGAGATCTAGAACTCTCTATAAATTTGGAGAGGAAGAAGGAAGTGTGTTGAGAAAGTTTTCTGAAGAGAAAATTATGTACGTAAAAGTTACTCAGAAGGAAACAAATGGTCGTATGCATAGGAATAGACACAAGTCTCTTGGTATGGTTAGAGTCTTTTGGTTAACCAAGGCCCATTAGGACTATTCACAAGAGACAAAAAGAGCTCGGCCTAGGGTAGGAAAAGTGGGGTAGGGTTTTGGCTTTGGGTGGTGATTGGTGGCCGAAATAAGGAGGAGGAGATGAGGGCTTGGATGGTGGAAGAGATGGCGGTACAAGGAGGAGGAAGGAAGGATTAAAGGAGAGGAGGAAAGAGTTTTGCTTTGTGAAGTTTTGGAGATTTGAGATCTAGAACTCTCTATAAATTTGGAGAGGAAGAAGGAAGTGTGTTGAGAAAGTTTTCAAAAGAGAAAATTATATACGTACAAGTTACTCAGAAGGAAACAAATGGTCGTATGCATAGGAATAGACACAAGTCTCTTTATAACATATATCGACTCCTTCCAACATTTGAAAACAATTTCAAGTACTTAAATCCGTAATCGGATATTTCCAAACCATCTCAACGCTTATGAATATTTCCAAATTTCCATTTTTATACTTAGGAAAATATTACAAGTCTTATTTTCCAAAATCTTTCAAATATCAAAAATTAAGAGAATATTTCGTAACTTATCTCATAAGTCTTCGGAATCACTAATAAATTCCCATTTTCAATTCCCAAAACCCAGCATACTTATTTATAACCCCATTTAACAATTTATAACTTCTTTTAATTCATATTTCATTTTCAAAATTCCCATATTCAGCATTTTGAAATTTCATTTCCTCCAAATTCCTTATAAAATTCCTCCCCTCAAAATCATATCCATTTAAAAACCCCGTTTACGAATCTCGAGAGAATTTATAAATAAAAATTTCCAATAACTTCGAAACTCTATATATATATATAAAATAAGTATTGAAAAAGGATAATAATTTATTTTTAAAATATGTTCAAATAATTATTTAAAATATCGAAAACACTTTTATAAACATCAATAACTCATTTTTAGTTAAACGAATAAATTTTCAAAGCTGATTTTTAAAAGTTAGAATTTACTAAATTAAATACTTAATATTTGAAAATCTACTTATCGAAGTATTTCAATCCTAACTAGTTTAAAACTTCATAGTTTTAAATAATAAAATTTTCCTTTTAAAAGCAACTTAACTTCTTAGAATTAAAAATATATATATATATTTTTAAAACCCCAATAACCAATTCGATTTTATAAATTCCTCTCGAATCACATCACATCACTTCCATTCTGATCTCCTTAACCATTTTCACTTTCAAAAATATTATCTACTATTTTTCTCACCCTATTTCCACATTTTTATATAGATTCACCCTACAAATTTATTTTCCAAATATATCCACTGATATCGCTTAACTTATTTATCAAATCATTTATAAATTTTTATACTCCTTTGAGTTTTACTTGTTTATAAAAACAACCTTATGTATAAAGTTCCATTTTATAAATCCATTTCTTTATAAATCCCATTTATAACTTCCAATCTATTTTAATATTGACTTCAACTTATTTTTATATTTCCCGAATTTCATTTATAAATTCTTTTTATATAATTCATTTTTAAAATTCTCCATTTAATAACTCATAATAGTTAAGTATATCTAAAAATCAAATATATTTTTCTAACTCAATTTCTTTAAAATAATCCTAATTCCAATATAAATATTTTAATATCAAAAATTCCTTTTTTTCCTTCAATTTTAAAAATATTTTTATGGTATTTAAAATATCAAAATTCAGGCTAGCGCTACAATAGTATCCAATAATTTCAATCACTACAATAATCTATAATAGATTATTCTACACAATCCATATATCATAATATATGAAATTAAATTCTACATTTTGAAGAATCCAGTTGGATCCCTCCAACCTATTTTTCCTGCATCCATAGATGTTAATACAACATAAAAATATCAATCCCACTTCGAGGGGGATATCACGGTATATAGGGTCATCCGTTATTATGTGGGCGCATATGGTCTCATCCGCTATAATGTTTGGGAATATCACTCCAAATACTAGTATATATTACTACATATATATATTTAACATTCAACAGATAATGATTTATAAGATCAACCAACAACCAATAATTTAAATTCAACATTTTTAAATTATTCTAGCAATCCAAATGAGTGAGATTTTACTCACTTTGATTTTATTTGCAATCCATTCCAATTTTAATTCCATCACATAGATTTCCCAGCTACGAATACAAACAACTGATCACGTTCGATTTAAACCTCGTACAAGAAAATTACGGATTTTATTAACATCAAGATGATTAAATTTGTTTGAATTAAAGTTAACTTAAAATTTTAAACTATTTTTAACTTATTAAATTTCTCCTTTGAAACTACATACATTGACAGGAATCATCTATATAAATTCCAAGAATCTAAATTTAAATAAATTTTCCAAACCAAGATATTTTAAAAATTCCAGTTTTAAATATATTTTTTTCGAATTCGATTTTCTATTATAATATAATTAACTAAATCAAATTCAGTAATTAAGTTAAATTAATCATAGTATCATACCTTCACGTTCACGTAAGCCATCATCCACAAGTCGCAACTTCGACCTACCACACCAATCACTTTTTTGCTCGTGACCACTTCCATCGCACGCGACCTCATTTCTGCCGTCGACTGCCCATGATAGCCTACGCCCATCACCAACGTCATCGCACCCACCCCACTTGCGTTGCCAACCTGCTCCAGTCCACAATCCAACCTCGAACGACCAACACTTCCAGGCGTCACGCAAACTTCCAAGTCACGACCATCCTAGCTGTACGCGATGCCCCTCCCCCAGGTCGCACGTGATTCGAGACCACCAAACCTATATGCCGCCCCTCCAACCTTGTGCTCGATTGACGAGCCTCTCCCCTACACTCGTGCACACCCAAGACCATCGCGACTCACAACTTTTTCCTTCGATCGTTCGAGCCTGAACTCGAAGTCACGATTTCTTTTTCTTTTTTTAGGTCAAATGAGACTTCGTTATTTTTTTTCAATTTGAGATGATTTTGACCGACTAAAAGAGGAGGACCATTTTTGATTTCGTTTAACTTGCTCTTCGATTTGAAAATAAAGGAAAAAAGGGTGGGATGTGATTTTGAATAGAAAGGATGGAAAGGAATCTTGATTTAAACAAGAAAAGAAAGGATAGGTCGGCTTTGAATAGGATGGCTCAACTGTTAATTGATTTAACTATTTCTAATTAATTTTTTTCTTCAAAATATCTTGAATCCTCTACTGTGCAATTTTGAACTCCTATTGAGGTGTGTCGTTAGGCATTTATATTGTTATCCCCCTATTTCGAATGCAATGGAAAAGGTTTTGAGTCCTAATTCGATCATATGGAGAAGATAGCTTTTTGGACCCAATCATTATATTAAATTTCAATATTAATTTCAACGCGTTTATATCTCGTACGATCAAACGATAACTCCAAACACTATGAAATTTGAAATCAGATAATAATACACTATTGCGGATCCAATGGAACTGGTTTCATCAAATTCCAAGACTGTGTCCAGGACCGCTATTTTAACGCGTCGATTAAATCGACGATTTCAAAATTTTATGAAATCGTTTGAAATTTTGGTTTTAAAAACTTATTAACTCAATTATAATCCTAAATCCAATGTTTAAACCATTTAAATATTCTAAATTAAACATCGAAAAATTTGGGTCGTTACAAGGAAAGTTATAAATAAAAATTGAGTTGTTATAATGAATGTTTATACACTTAATCTATGTTATAAGAAATGTTAAGTGAAATAAATTGATTAATAAAAAGAGAATGCTATTTAAGTAAATGAATATGAACTTAAGAAACTAAACAAGTAATATACAAATATATATTTTGTAAGTTGTTTGTGATACAAAGGTAGATTACAAAGAATGGTTTAAATAGAATTATAAAGTGGAATTAACTTAAGTGAAGTCAAATGGATTAAATAAATGAAATGAGTTAAATTAAATAGGATTTGTTTTGAAAAAAAACAATAAATGAAGGATTTGTTTAAAAAAACAATAAATGAACTTAAATTATAAAGAAAAGGTGAATGTGAATAAATTATAAATGAAAGTTAATTAAGTAGAGATGCAAGAAATTTGGAATATATAAGTAATAGAACTAAAAATTGAGAGAATAACAAGTAAAAAACCAAAATAAGAATGTGGTTAAACATTTTGGATAAGCAAAAGAAATATGGAATGTTGATATTAAATTTAAGTAAATTTGTAGAATGGTTAATTAAGTGATATTGACATTAAAGGAAATATACTATGTGAATGAAATAAAATAAATGATCATAAATAAATTTGAACGTGAAAGAGAATAACACATATGATTGTAAACAAATGTAAATATATAGGGTGAACATAATGAATGTTGATAATTGACTGTAAGTTAATTGGACTAATAGAACGGAAATTAATGGAATGAGAATTCATTGAATATGAATAAGTAAGCATGGAAATTTTTTTGTAACGAATGTTAATAAATTGGAAGTAAATGAATTGAATGTAAACCAATTAAATCTGGATGAAACAAATGTAAATAGTTGAAAAATCAATCAAATGTAAATACATTAAATTGGAACTAATCAAATTCGAATGCAATGAATATTGATTGATTGAATAAAAATGGATTGAAACCAAATTAATTGAATGTAAATCAATTAAAATCGAATGAATTGAATATAAATCCATTGAATGATTAACGAGTTGAATAATAATAAGTGAATGTTAATCAATTAAGAAGTAAGTAAGGTGAATGCAAATAAATTTATGAATGTAAATTAATTGAAAGTGAGTTAATTAGAATGATAATAATAAATGGATGTTAATAAGTAATAAACTGTATAAAGTTAACATTTGAAATGAAATTTAAATGGTTTTGAACTAATTGTTTGTATCTGGTACTATTCATTTCGAATCTATCTTATTTTTCTATTTGCTTATATTCTACTATCATGTTCATTTTCAGGGATGAAAAGTTTTGAGTAAGGGAGAGTGTAACGACTTGTAAATTCAAACAAATTTTAAATTTTTAATTATAATTGTTGAATAGAATATGGTTAGAAACAAAGAATTTTCAATTATTACTGTAATATAGATATATAATAATAATAATAATATAATAATAATCAAATTTCTAGAATATAAAACATGATCTTAGATAAAATTCTAAAATAACTAATCTTTAATGAAATGGAAGGTGGTAACGCGTATTATAATATAATTTAATAATATTGATTGAATGTAATTGACAACTGTATTAATGCAATTTCAATCAACTGTAATAATAAATGTTACTAAAGAATAGGATAAACAATATTATAAATATGTTAGCATACAATAAGAAATCAATTATTTGATAAGTAGATTTATACTCCTTGTTTAAACAATAAATTAATAGATATGAATTACTAAGTTGTAACAATTGATTTATGCCTCATCCCATTGATTAATCCGCTTTGGAATTTATTTTGTAATCAATGGAATTAAATGTAATTGAAATCTTTCAAATAAAAGGAAAGAGAACATTAGTTGTAGTTAATGGACGTAATAATAGATATGTATGTTTGAATTAAAATAAAAGAGGAAGTTGAGGAAATAAAAAGGAAACATATGTTTTAATTGAAAGAGAAATTTGATGTAATATAAAGAACATGTGAATCGAAATAAAAGGATAAAACTTATTTGGATTATTTAATGAAAATAAAACGATTAGTGTGTAACCGGCATTCAATTGGAAATTTAATATTGAATTAATTGGAATTAAATCTTTTAATAAAGGTAAAGAGTAATAGATGGTAATTGATTCAATCAAGAATAAGCAACATATGTTGAATTCAATAAAATTAACATTTGAATGAAGACAAACCAATGTAAATAAAATGAAGGTTCAATCCAGTCAATTTTAAAATATATTATTATTTTAATTTAAATAAAATTTAAAGGTTAAAATTAAAGAACTAATTTTGGAATACCGAGTAATATATTTTTCCAAATTCAGTGAAATAGAAAATTTTATAAAATTTTAAATTTTGGTCAAATTTAGTCAAAATTTGACCTTTGGTTGAAAATTTTAATTTTGAATTTTAAAATTTTATTCTTTTTATATGATACTAGATTGAATTCTGGTCTTTTCTCCACTTTTCATTTTGTCAAAATCAAATTTCTATTGCTCTAAATATTTGAATTTCTATGAAAAAACTGACATAAGTTTGTGATGTTTAGTTGTAAAATTTGGCTAAGTCCTAATGGGTTTGGTTTAGTCCTAATGGGCCTTGGTTAACCAAAAGACTCTAACCATACCAAGAGACTTGTGTCTATTCCTATGCATACGACCATTTGTTTCCTTCTGAGTAACTTGTACGTACATAATTTTCTCTTCAGAAAACTTTCTCAACACACTTCCTTCTTCCTCTCCAAATTTATAGAGAGTTCTAGATCTCAAATCTCCAAAACTTCACAAAGCAAAACTCTTTCCTCCTCTCCTTCAATCCTTCCTCCTCCTTATACCGCCATCTCTTCCACCATCCAAGCCCTCATCTCCTCCTCCTTATTTCGACCACCAATCACCACCCAAAGCCAAAACCCTACCCCACTTTTCCTACCCTAGGCCGAGCTCTTTTTGTCTCTTGTGTCTATTCCTAATGGGCCTTGGTTAACCAAAAGACTCTAACCATACCAAGAGACTTGTGTCTATTCCTATGCATACGACCATTTGTTTCCTTCTGAGTAACTTGTACGTACATAATTTTCTCTTTGGAAAACTGTAACAACCCGCATATCTATCGATTTTATATTTAAATATTTTATCGTTAGTCGGATGTTAGTCCGAAAAGCTACTTTTTGCATACGGTCAAATTAGGACTCGAGACCACTTCCATTGAGTTCAAAATGATGTTTGCGATCTTTTTGAGTGTAAACTTCGATATGTTTGGAGATAGTGAACTTTTCGGCACTTTTTCCCGCCTTTGACTTTGGTTTGGACTGCACCCCTTTAGTTCAGCCCAACCATCTTCCTCACTTTATCAAAACACTTCAAGCTTTGTCAAAAATGGTGGTGGGAAGTGGAAATTAAAACTCCAAACACAAATTCTATTGCAAATCCGAGATTCAACATCAAATCCACGTGAAGAACATTGATTCAAGCTTGTTGGTGTTCTTGCTTTGCTCTCAAATCTCCATCTTCATCAAATTCCATGAAAAGGTGAGATTTTTAATCTCACATCTCGCCTATAACTGTCATTGGGTTGTCAGAAATGACTTCCTATCACTTTAGCATTAATGTTTGCAACTGGTTTGGATTGAATTGGTGAGAAACTCAAGTTTCAATGCTGTTTGCAAAATCTGGCCCTAGGTCGTTCTGCCCTCCTTAGGTCGTCCAGGCTGCTAGCTCGCGTGTTGAAAAGTCTCCACTTTCTTAGGTCGTTCACGAGTTAAGACTTAGGTCGCTTGCGTGCTTAGGTCGTTCTGGCTTAGGTCGCAGGGAAATAAGTCGTAGGTCGAAACAGCTTTAGGTTATAGGTCATTGCCGACCTAAAATTCCTAGGCAAACCACTAAGTCGCTCGATTTTTTGTTAAGTCTTAGGTCGTTGTCGACCTATAATCCCCCAGGCAAACTTTAGGTTGCATGCTTTAAGTCGCGAGTCTTAGGTCGCGAACCACGTTAGGTCGCGTACCCTTAGGTCGCGAATCACCTTAAGTCGCGTGCCTTGCTAACTCGTTAGGTCGCATGCCTAGTTAAGTCGTTAGGTCGCGTGCCTTGCTAACTCCGTTAGGTCGCAAGATCTTGTTTCCCTTAGGTCGTAAGGCCTTAGGTCGCGCACATCCTTAGGTCGGGCACATCCTTAGGTCGCGCACTTCGTTAGGTCGCTCGCGGGTTAGCACTTAGGTCGTTTGACCTGTTTTCCCCTAGGTCATTCGACCTGTTCTTCTGCTAGGTCGTATGACCTACATTTCCTTAGGTCGCTTGACCAGCCTGCCTTCACTAAGTCGTACCGTGACGAGGCGCTGCCCCGCACCCCGCCGGGGGCGCTGCCCCCTGGACCCCCGCGACCTGACCGGGCAGGTCGAACCCCGTATTACTCTGCGTAGGCAATCTCATCTGAAAAACATTTATCAGAATTTCTACTTTGATGGTTTTGGGATTGACTTCTTTGAACTTTACTCACGTCTTCGAACGTGAATTGATTTGTTTCTACAATCGTTTTATGACTTGTCACTTTAAAGATATTTGAAGGTTTCAATACTAATAGTAAATATCAAAACTCTTTCATCAAAACGATTTCAACACTATTTCAAATATCAAAAGTTCGTTTTCTCAAACCGATTTTCAATCTACTAGTATATACAAGCCTTTACTTCACTCGAATGAGAAATCGACTTAAACGACTTAGTAAAACGAGTGGTATGAAACGCTTGCGTTCACTTCGTCGGTTAGCTCTTGGACTTGTTCGATTGAACCCTTTTTGTGACAATTTCCTAGTGAAGATTTACAGCTTGTTCGTAAATATTTAAGTTAAGCAAGTGGTTATGGGACATGAAGCTAAACTCATATATTTACTAGCTTGGTGTGATTGACACTTCCTTATGATCATGACGATCATTTTTGTGATTTAGACTAGCGATTGAGCGATGTCTCTTTGTCTGCGTGGGAGACTATACCCCGTTTATGTGATGTTTCGCCATCACATATCTAGGGTAGCACCCTACGGTCTTCGGGCCATTCCTGTGTGAAAATTTAATGGATAGCTTCCATGAGATAGCTTCTCGTCATGTGTTTACGCGTAGGTGAGTTTTCATGCTCCCATTCATGTGTTAGGCCTCCCCCCTTTTTATATGTTTTCTGGATTTCTGATGATGATTTCTGGAATTTTGTGCTTCACCAATTTTCATGATTTTCATTGATATGATATCAGTTTTTGTGCATTGGTGAATTCATGTGTTATTGACTTGTTATGAATACAAGTTTAGGGTATGATACCCTACCTTATCTTTGAGAAGATTCTTGTGATATTGGTTAATCTTTTGTTGATTATCATTTACATACTTATAGTAGTATGTCGTTATGGTTATTTCATGTTCATGTCATGCCTTTTTCTTTGTACCATATCATCTGATATTTATAGCTAGACTGATCCGTTTATTATTTTCTTATAAATAATACTCGGGTCAGACCGAGATGTTACAGGTGCTTCTGCTTGACTTCTCTTCAGGATATTTCTGACTTTTGGCTAACTACATAGATTAGTAGTTTTTGGATGTACACCTTTGAGATATAGACTCTATGTTGTGTACTTATTCTTTTGTATAGCACGTGATGCTATTCTTTTGTATTATGGTGGATCTTTCAGACCACTACTCTGATGTACACTTTCATGTGTTATATATTTATTCATATCTTCTTCCGCCTATGTATATGGATGTCTGTGACTGATTTATGTTATGATTATTTCTATGTTTGTTTCCAAAGATTATATATAGCCACCGTGTGATAGCTTTGTGTTTGTATCGGTATGTCGGATTTCCTCCTTAAAGGATATGCATTCTATACTATCTGACGTATCGGTGCTCGCACAAAGAAGTTACATGGATGGTCGCTCCTCCACAGCCTTATTCTCCGTGCTAATTGACAGCACTACATCGTAGTGTTCTTGGTTAGCGTGGGTATAGAGGTGGGGCGTCACAAAAACTTTCTCAACACACTTCCTTCTTCCTCTCCAAATTTATAGAGAGTTCTAGATCTCAAATCTCCAAAACTTAACAAAGCAAAACTCTTTCCTCCTCTCCTTCAATCCTTCCTTCCTCCTCCTTGTACCGCCATCTCTTCCACCATCCAAGCCCTCATCTCCTCCTCCTTATTTCGGCCACCAATCACCACCCAAAGCCAAAATCCTACCCCACTTTTCCTACCCTAGGCCGAGCTCTTTTTGTCTCTTTTCTCTTCTATTTCATAAAAAAAACAAAGTTACATATTTTATTTTGGAGATCCATTGATTCAAGCTTGCTTTGCTTTGGAATTAAGATTCAAATTCATAGCTTTGTTTGTCAAATAATACCTAGCCTTGAAAGTTGAGCTATTCACTCACGATTTATAATCATATGCTAAGTGAATGAATATCAATTGATATGTTATTGAAATGTTGCAATAGTTAAGAAATTTTGCATAGTTTGGTTATGATTTGATGTTACATATGTTCACCTATATTCCCTTATTATTTTGACATGATTATTGTTATTGATATTATGTTGTTTATTTATAAAAAAATAGATGTGATGATATGGTTATTAATATGCTTCATGATGTTAATATGAAATTGCTATGTTGAAATGAAAAAAAGAGCTCGGCCACCAATCCGTACATAAATTTTATTATTTAATTCTAAGAAGTTAAGTTGCTTTTAAAAGGAAAAGTTTATTATTTAAAACTATGGAGTTTTAAACTAGTTAGGATTGAAATACTTCGATAAGTAGATTTTCAAATATTAAGTATTTAATTTAGTAAATTCTAACTTTTAAAAATCAGCTTTGAAAATTTATTCCTTTAACTAAAAATGAGTTATTGATGTTTATAAAAGTGTTTTCGATATTTTAAATAATTATTTGAACATATTTTAAAAATAAATTATTATCCTTTTTCAATACTTATTTTATATATATATATATAGAGTTTCGAAGTGATTGGAAATTTTTATTTATAAATTCTCTCGAGATTCGTAAACGGGGTTTTTAAATGGATATGATTTTAAGGAGAGGAATTTTATAAGGAATTTGGAGGAAATGAAATTTCAAAATGCTGAATATGGGAATTTTGAAAATGAAATATGAATTAAAAGAAGTTATAAATTGTTGAATGGGGTTATAAATAAGTATGCTGGGTTTTGGGAATTGAAAATGGGAATTTATTAGTGATTCCGAAGACTTATGAGATAAGTTACGAAATATTCTCTTAAGTTTTGATATTTTGAAAGATTTTGGAAAATAAGACTTGTAATATTTTCCTAAGTATAAAAATGGAAATTTGGAAATATTCCTAAGTGTTGAGATGGTTTGGAAATATGCGATTACGGATTTAAGTATTTGAAATTTTTTTCAAATGTTGGAAGGAGTCGATATATGTTATAAAGATATTTTGAAATAGATTTTGGGGAAAAATGTATAATAAGGCCTGGTGTTTGTTTATGGATTTTTTATTGATAGTTAAATAACCAACTACCAATAATTCACCAATCTCGTTAATTGTTTCAAAGAGACCGGGATTAGATTTTAATTATCTAAAACCCACTTCGATCCGGTTTGAACATTACAAATGAATACCATGAAGATGATGAAGACAGTGATTTGGTTTGTCCAGACCCAGGACAACTTGTATGGACAAATGCTTCCAGAACATCGTCATTGGAGGACGATGAGCATTCTAAGTAGAATTGTTTCTTGAAAGGTAACACTTAGCCTCAAGCCTCATCAACCGGGAATGACTAAAACAGGGGAGATGCAGCAAGGCTAAGTAGGTCACACCCAATTAGGGTATGTTATCACTTTTCTAGATATCCTCGGAAACCTATATATTATGGATATGGTTGTGCATGAAAGAAGGAGCGCTCGATTGTAAGGGTGGGAACACCCGGGGTGATAACATATTCGGTCTATCCAGGTTAGGGGTAGGCTGGTCTTGTGTAGCAGGGGATCCCGGCGAGGTCCTCGGTACATTGTTCTAGAGGTGTACTCTGATGGACGGTATCCCAGTGGCCCAGTCATTGTATGAAATCCATTCTCCAATAAGTGCCGTATGGTTTTGATTGTGCCCAACTATAATGAAACATGAGATGCAAGCATTTCAACTATTTTCTATTTACTTTCTATAGACACTATTATAATATCATATGATTTTGATAAGAAATGTTTTGGTTATCGTAAGGGAAAACCCTGTCGTGTTTATGTATGACGCGGTCATACGAGATGCCTTTGTTTTTCAAAGAATTTTTAAAAGGTTAATAATTCAAATTGAGTGTGTTTTCTCACGCTGGTTTTCCAAACTGACTCGGGTGTTATTTTATTATAATGCTCGGGTTAGACCGAGTTTTGCAGATTCAGGTTAGAATGCTATGGAGCTCAGGAGACGAGCTGAAGAAGTTCGGACGTATTTCCGTACTTGGTTTATATTCCCGCTGTGTGAGGACAAGTGATTATAACTATCCAGATTGATGTATTGATTTTTATACTCTGATGATTGTAAGTATAAATAGATACAGATTCTCTTGTATAAAAATTTATTATTATATATTATATTTTGTTCCGCTGGGATTTTGAGATTCTATGTTGTTATTATATTTTTCTTCTACCTCTTTATTCTTCACCCCTAAAGATTCATATTTCCGTTCAATTTGAGTTGAACTGATGTGAATTATGGTCGACTCAAGGGGTATGGAGATACGGGCCTTTACACTCCTTAACAAATTTCATTTTGGGTATCTTATTACTTACATTTTATATTGTACCTTATTCAATTGCATGTTCTCGTTAACATTCAAACCTTTTTCCGCGTAATTTTTTATTAATGTTTCAGAATGTAATTGAGCACTATACAATTTAATATAACTTACCTAAAATAATTAGAAAGTTAAAATGTTAACATGAATATGTAATTGAGTATTATACAAATTAATTTTATCATAGTTCAGGTGTTTCAAGTTGTTTCAATTTCATTTCTCATTTTCGACACTCCAATTATTCATAAATTTTACTTCATTTCAATAATTGAAAACCATTACTTAACATAAACTTAAGAGTTTAATTTTCGGTTTCACTTCAAACCATTTTGAAATGAATATATGCATATATATTTTTTCGTATATCAAATCATACTTAAGAAATTCAAATCAAAATCCAGTTTCCAAAACAAAAGTGTAGTAAAGTTACTAAGTGGGCTCCCCTACTTTGAGACTTGAAAATGAATGTCGATGATGGTGCAGTCATCACCGAAATTATTTTCCAACGGCAAAAGAGGAGAGTACCGACTTGCTTCTTTTAAAATTCTTTTGGAAACAATTTCTACTTGAAAAGACCTTCAAATAATATTAATATTATTTTTATTTTATTTTTTTCAAACTTTGAATACCAAATTTTGAAAAGCACCGAAAATTAAATTCTCAAATCCACAATTTAATTTTATCTCATTTGCAAATCAGATTTATAACCATGTTTATAAAATTTCATCTCCTTATAACATACAACTGTAGTTACAAGTTTAGGAATGTTAACAAAACAACCAATTCATTTAACTATCTAATTTCAGAAAATAATACTTTTATATATAAAATAAAATCATACTTAAAAAAATTACAATAAGTATAAAACAATTTTTATAACACTAACAAATACGCTCTCTCATAGGATGATTCAAGAATGGATTTTAGAACAAAGATAGAGATTCAAATTTAGAGGAACCCTAATCAAAGAGAATCTAACTAAGAAGATAGGCTCGAAAGGAAGGATTATTCCGTAATTGATTCTACTCATTCTAGGGTATTGCTACCCTATTTCTAATGATTTTTTACTCCATAAGCTGAGTTTTGCCTAAACCAGAGCTCTGATACCAACTGTAACGGCCTGCTATTTTGAACAATTCAAATCGACAATAAACCACACATGTCAGACTTGAATTGTTCAAAATAACATATTGTTATTTATATATGGAAAAACTTAGCATATATAGTAAATAAATCAATCACAGAATCATAGATAGAGTAATACAATAATACGCATCGAAATAGATAAATAGTAGTTCATGAAGCTACTACAAAAACAACAGAGTCCAAGACAAAAGACAACAGAAGTCCAAATACACAGAAGTCTCTAATACATAAGAAAATAACAAGTCTGAACAGAAATAACTAAATGACAGAAATAACAGAATAACTGGAAAGCTAAATAGATAAGATAGATCTCCAAGCCAAGCTCCAAAAGATGGGTCTCAAATGCTGTAATACTCAGGCTGACCCGAGCATAAAGCAAAACAAAAAACACTCGAGTTAGGATTAACAATCTTATGCAAGTAAATCAACTCAAGTGAAATGTCCAAACGAAATGCAATAACTTAAAGTGTGACGACCCAGATTTTTAACATGGGTTAATTGGGTAATTAACCAGTTTAAATTATCGGAATATTAATTTTATAAGTTATCAAACCCATTTATTTACATTTCCATTATAACATTTAATCTAACAATCTCAAGAATATTTAAATATAAAACTCTACCTTATTAACACCCAATATAAATATATATATAGAAAGAATAAATAATATATACATTACTCCACCACTTAAGTTAAGACGAATATTCGTAAATGTATAAATATATATATGTAAGCTTTTTGAGGATTAAAAATATATAAATATGTGAGTTTAGATAGATATGGTTATAAAATTATAGTATATGAAAATAAATATCTATATTTATATGTATATACACACCTGGATGTATAAATTCCAAAATGGCGATTTCAAACTTAAGAATATATATATATATATACACACACATACTTATATGGGTATATGCCTATAAAATGTAGTGCATATGGGAATGTGTATATATATATACATATCAGTATATGTGAAACATGAGTGTATTTAATTGGTAGGTGAATATGTATAATGATATAAGTAAATATATAGGTACTCATGTTATATAAATTAGTAAATAAGTAATATATATGTGTTAATACACAATAGTGAGTATGTAAGTAAAGATATATGCAGGTAAGGATATATACGCATATATATATACAAATTCATATAAAGATAGTTGTAAACAAAAGAGGGAACACACAATAAATACACATTTCAACTCAAGCACATAAAACATCATCTCAAGCATACATAACATCTTATCAATGTCTAAAGCAAAACAGGTCACTGAGTACATGCACCTTACCCTTCTCTGTATATGTATCTCCTCTGTTCATTTTTCTTCCAGTTGAAGTAAGTTAAAAAAAACAAATATCAGCTTTGGCTTGCCCTGCAAGCCTTATCTCCTCCACATATACCTCAACCTGTCTTCATTTATCTCATTCGAACCAAGTTAAAAACAGAAAAAATATTTCTTCCATTTCTCAACTTAAAACAAGGCTTCAAGATCAAAAGCAAACTAACAATTTAGGATTCAAATTTCATCTCAGTAGTTTCCAGTTACCAATATTCTTTCCAGATTCTAGGCCTCTGTTTTAATAAAGTGAGTAAACATATATTTTAAAAAAAGCTTAAATAGATCTAAATCTGTGCAAGTGATTATGGATTAGATTTTTGTTTTGCATGTGTATTTTTAAGTATGAATCTCTGTATATATATGTATTTGTTCTGTACATGTTGAACTTGCCTGTTCTTCTCTGTTTTCTTGGTTACAGAGTTTGAAATTAAGCCAAAATTCAATAAATCTTTATATAGTCACTGTTAGGCTTTGAGTTTCAAATGCAATGTGTTTGTTTAAACATAATTTAAAGTTTAAAATTTTATTTAAGCAAAGTAAATTTGAAAATCTTCTGGAATCTAGATAGACCAGTAGAAAATTTAAATTCATGTTAAAATCAAATATCATAAATTGTGGATCAAATAATATAACTTAAATCTCCTTTGAAATTTATGATTTTTAAATCAAAAATCATGGATTTTAGTTTGGGTATGAGTTTTCATTTCTGTGCTGACCAGAAATGTGTTTTTGGGCAAAATCTGGGGACTGGGCGATCTTAGATCGTCGGGGTTTCGGTCAGAGTTAGCTTGGTTATTGGGGATGTGGGGAAAAATGGCTAGAAGGTGGTTAATCCACCGAGATGTTGGGAATCGCTCGATTTAGTTTTAAACCGTAAATTGGGTTGTGATCAGAATTTGAGGAACGACGTCATCTAGGGTGCATCGAGTGGCACGTAACTCTAGGGATGGTGGCGTAGTTGTCAGACGATGCTAAGGACGGAGTTGCAGCGACTCCAGTGATCGGAGATGTGAGATTCAAGATGATTTCTGGTGATCATTTTGTTGCAGGCAAGGTCGATGGGTTCATTCGAACTCGAATTCGATTTCATGATCATTTGGGGGGTCTGGGTGGTTCGGTGGCGAAGGGGTGTCGGAGGCGACTTGCTAACGGTGGCCTTGGGTGGTCGAACATTGCCGTTGAACTATGCACGTGCAATTTGGGTTCGCGCGTGTCATTGTGCACAATTGGATTTCAGAAGTTGCGAGAGACAATGAGGCGGAGGGTGGCTCACCCTTGCGTGTGGGATTGAGAAGGGTCTCGAGTTACAGTCGAGTCGGTTGTTTTATTTTCACTGATCGTTTGTGTGTGTACTGGAGATGGTATGGAGTGGTTCCAGGCGAGATTTGGGAAAGAAGAAGCGGGTAGGATTGCATTGCGACGTTGTGGGCTTCGGCCCGTTCTAATTTAATATTGTGTTTGTGTTTAAGGTTGGTTAATTTAGCCTTAATTTCAGAGGAAACTAATTTACTTTAAGTAATCTAGTCCAACCGATTTTAAGAATTTATTTCCTTGTATAATAGTGTTATTAATATTGGTTTAGGAAGTAGTATAATAGGTTTTGCTTAAATTTAGTTGATTTTTAAGTTTATATAAAACTTAATTAAAGTATGTAGTTGAGATGTTAACTAAAGGATTAATTAAATGTTAGGGGTTAGCCAATTAATAAATGTGATTAATCTTCGAATGATTCATAAAGTAGTAAAACTCCTTTATAATAGGCATCGATTCACCGGAGATTTCTGTATCCTCGGTTTACGATGCTATCTATCTCCTGCTATACCTGAATTCTATTTCTTGAGATCGAGTGTTGATTTACCTCGGAATTCAGCATCGATCTTATTCTTGAATTTACGGACGACCAGGTTAAGGTTGCCCGTGAATTAAATAAACTTACCCATCTCCCGATTCTATTATTGAATCATCTTATCTTTTCTTTCGAATTTGTCTTCGAATCAGAATTCTCTTTGATTTGAGTCAACAAATTTGAATCCCTATCCTTATTTTGAAAATTCATTCCTGTATCGTCGAGCAAAGAACTGTATTTGTAGACTAATATGTAAATGTTTTAATATATATTGTGTTGTTTGAGTTGTTGATGTTGATTTGGGTTCCGATCGATTCGTCTGATCAACGCTATCGATAGGATTTCCAAAACACTTGAACAGAGCAAACTGACACAATATTATTTTCAAATTTGGAAAATGAAAAAAATTGTTTGATTATATTGTGAAAATATAAGTAAAAATTTTCTGGAATTTAATAGGTAAATTAAATTGTCGTTTGAAATGATAATATTTGATTATCATTTATTGTTCTAAATAAATTTATAAATACGGTTTATAAATTGATTTGGAATTTGAAATGAATTTAATTCAAAAATTTGAGAATTTAGTTTCCAGTGATTTCGAACTTTGGTTTTAAAATTTTAAAGTATATATTATTGGAAGTATTTTCGAATAGTAATCGTTTTCAAAGAATTTTTTTAAAAAATGTTGAAATCAGTGCTCTTCTCTTTGTCGCTGGAAAATAATTTCGGTGATGGCGGCCGCATCATCGACATTCATTTTCGAGTTTCGAAGTGGGGATACTATTCTGTAGCTTTGCTACGGTTTTGTTTTGAAAAATATTTTTGATTTGAATTTCTTTAGTATAATTTGATATATATAAATATAGGTATCTTATTTTAAAATTTAATTTGATTTGATATAAATATATTATATATATCTCTAAAATTGTTTAAAGTTAATCGGAAATCTAATTCTTAAATTTTGTTAAAAGATGATTTCAATTATAAATAAGACCAAAGTTTTTAATAAATATTTAAACTTGAATAATTAAATTGGGAAAATTTTATTTGTATATTGTTCAACTGCATTCTAATACAACTTACCTAAATCATTCAGAAGTTGAATATGTAATTGGATAATATATAATAGAAATTGAATTTATAAATAAATTTTGAGTGGTTATAACAAATGTTATACACTTAAATTTTAATTATAAAATGTTAATAGAGATAAATAGAATAATAAGATAATTGAAAAATAAATTTTGTTTTGAAGGTTAATTAATAAATTGAAATTAGATCAACTTATGGAAATACCTTGAATTTAAAATCAATTAATGAATATAAACTAATTTAAATTGAAATTTATATGGTTTAAATTAATTTATATGGTTTAAATATATGTAATAAGATATATTAGGTGAAATAAACTTAATAAGAATTTGGAATAAAGAAGAATTTAAATTGTTGAAGAAAATATGAGTATAATAAAAGACTATTCAAATTTATGGTTTTAGAAATTGTAAATTTAAGGAAATGGGATAATGAGATAATGAATTTAGAAATAGTTAAGATTGATTTTAGTGAAATCAAATGGACTAAATAAATTATTGAATATCAATTAATCTAAATTTGAATTTATATGGTTTAAATTAATTGTTATTTTGTATTTCAAATCTGTTTTTTTCTTTCTGGTTGTTTCTATTCTCCTACCTCGTTCCTTTTCGGGGACGAAAAGTTTTGAGTGGGGGAGAGTGTAACGACCCGTAAATTTCAACTGTTTTAATAACGTAATTAGTTGAAATTTTGTGAAATTTTAGACGATAAAATTTTGAAATAAAAATTTAATATTTGGAATACGTCTAGTTAAACACAGCGACTAGTAAATTTTCGTCTGAAAATATGAAAGTTTATTTCGCGCGTAAATTCACTTCAATTTAATCAGTTAAAAAGCGTTGAAAATAAAACGTTTTCAAAACCAAAATATTTTTACAAAGAAAAATTCTAAATCATCTTCTGAGCAAGATGTCAGTTTGTCGTTTTTCCAAATTCGGACATCTTTGGCTCCGTCGATCTTATTTTTCAGTGTTTTTCTCGCATTTTCCGCTATTAGAAAATTCGAATTTTTATAATTCAATCGCACTACTGATATCTGTATACCGTTTTGATCGTCTTGTCGTGCTGATCTCTACAGTATATTTATTTCTGTATTTTGACGTACGGTGGACGGCACAAAAAAAAATCTGTAACCGTTGAACCGTATCGGTTTCAAAATTGGGCTTTTTTAATTTCTACTGACTATTCGTTCCTTTGCGTGGTTAAGCCAACAGACATTTTCCATTAATACTTTGGAATTCAACGTATGACTTTTAACCTTTCTCCTATTTCCAATATAACTTATAACTATTTCCAATATAATCTATAATTTGACCCTTTTTTTTTGTTCTGCTCATACTTTTGTTCTGTCCATTTTATTTCTGAGCCACGTCCTTCCTGCTCATGTTCATCTTCTTTGTCACTACGGCAATGCTAATAAAGTTTCCACCTATAGCTGCTCATTCACCATCCCATACGCTAACAACCCTCCACCGTTTCATCACCTCCATCACCGTCCAGATGACCAACCTCCCGACCCAACTCCGCATTGCTTCGCCCTTCCACCGTCTTCCGATCCATCTCCACCCTCGCAATGGCCACAGCCTAATCCGAGCGACCACCCAAAACCACCAAACTGACCACCTTGGCCGAAGCTCCTCCACGTGAACACTCCTTCACGGAAAAGAAAAAAAAACCATAGCAAACCCCACTATCCCGCCTGCCTTAGCCGAAGCAACCAAACCCTCTCCGCCTTTTCTCTCTCTTCCTCGACCACGTGAGCAGCCATCTTGCCACATTAACTTCCATCCACGTCTTGGCCTTCCATCCCACAAGCCTCCGCTTCCATGCGACAGGGCCCGGGAACCCACCTCCGCCTCTCCTCATAAATCAAACCTCGGATTCCCATGCTTCTTCCCTTGCTTTGGCTTGATGTATAACCGGTTCATGCTTTTGTAAGTAGATCTATATGTGTTATGCCTGAGAGTTTTATATTTACAGTTGTTGTATAATCTCGAATTTTCTCATAACAGTTACTTATAATCCATATATATATACACATACTTTCAGTCCGGTTGTTTGTGATGTCTGTGAGGAGAAGTCGTATTCATATGAGCTATTTTAGTTTATATTTTAGATAGTATACAATAATGTATTTAACTGTATACTTGTACATATCCTTTATATAAAGTGGTGGACTATATAACGTTACTTATATGGTATGTTTGGTTTAAGTTTAACTTTATAAAACTGTAAATTTTGATTGTATAAATATTTTCTAAAGTTATGGGTTACTGTATTATGCTGCAATGAAATATATAAGTTTTGTTTTATAAAGCATATGAACCAATATGGTTTAAAGGTTATATGCTTAAATAGTTACAACATATATTATATGATAAGTATCGTCTACTTTATCTTTTGTTTACTATCATAATATGTTGGTTATATGCAAAGTTCACGTCAGTTATATAGAGTTTGTTTATTGAGTCTACATATTTGCCTGAAGTATAAATATATTTAGTATATATAATTGGTACTGCCTGGAAGAATATTGATATTAATATTTGCAAATCTTTTGAAAAGAAGTATGGGTTTCAAAACAAAAAGGAAATTTGCATGTTATTTATTTTTGAACAGCAGTTGACTTCATATTCACGATATCATATCTCACTCATGTTTTATCGGAATGGGTTGATTCTATTTCTAAAAAAGAGTCGAAGTTACCTAGTTTATGCCGGTCAAATTTCAGCAAAATCCGACATCGTTTGATTTGTGGTCGAGGACCTTGAAGTTAGACCCAAGCAGCTATTCTTTTGTACTTGAAATTATTTTACACTGCAGCAAACACGACCTGAGTTCATGTTTGACGCATCGTATTTCTTCCGTCTTACGTCGGAATGGGTTTATTTTATTTTTAAAAAGGAGTCGAAGTTACCTAGTTTATGCCTGTCAAATTTCAGTAAAATCCGATATCGTTTGATTAGTGGTCGAGGATCTGTAAGTTAGACCCAGGCAGCTGTTCTTTTGTACTTAGAAATTATTTTACACTGCTGCAAACATGGCCTGAGTCTATGTTCGTGACATTGTAACTTTTCTCGTCTCTTGTCCAAAACAAGTGAATCTTTTGCAGTTTGAAATACAAGTTTTGATCTTTATTCATACCAAATTTCAGACCATTTCGATCTCAGTAGCCCATAGAATTATATTATTAAACATTGACGCAGGACAAGTTTTATTTGTTGCTATGTTGAATGTTTTGATTTGATTTCATCGATTTCTGTTATCAGCTTTTGATCGTTGAATTCGTGCCGATTTGTTTTGCTTGGATTCGTAACTCAATCTCTATGTCCGTATCAGTGTGCGTATCCGGGTCATCTTCTCGTGCATCTCTAGCCTCGAAAGGTGAGCACTCACTCACGATTAACGTTCTTTTATTTATTAAATTTGATTTCAATTGAAACGACAATTGAAATATGCTGCTGTTAGTTAATTACACTATTATATATGCTATTGCCTGTATCAGTTCACCTGTGACATCTGACACCATTATCTGTTAATTATTTATGCGTTGATAATACAGTTTGGCTGATAATTGATTGATTGTTGATGTTTATATTGGACGTTAAATTGTTAATGTTAAAATGATAAATAGTATGAAATTGAACTTGATATAGGATAATTAAATGTTAAATTTGATTAACTGACATTTGTATAATATGACCCCTTTAACTGTTAAATCCATTGACACGTATGATTTGCTTAATTACATTTTGAATCACTGAATGTATGTTGTTAAATTGATGATGTATGAAATTGTAAATAGATGACAAGTGAAAAACCGTAATGTAATAATCTTTAATCTACATGAAATGATAGTGTAGATTCTAGAAATAATTATATTAATTCGTACAAATAACAATGCGAATTAATACGGTTATTTCGGGATTATTTGAATTGATTATTGGATTGATATTGGTTGTTGTTATTGCTTGTTTATTTACTTTGACATCATCCCAGTTATCACACTGCAAGTTCCCTTTGTTATGCTTTGATTTTGAATTGAATTGGAATCGGGTTGAAATGATAAATACCCAAATTGAACTTTGACGTTGGATATAGAAAATTAAATAAAAACCCGATTGGTCAATAATTTGATTTGAAATAATTGAAGATTTTATTTGAACAAATAATATGGTTTTGAAATGAAGTTGAAATTTGAATTTTAATGAAAGGAAAATGTTAATATTTAATAATCTGAAACAAAATGTTAACAATGAAATTGATGGAAGTATGTTGTTTAATTTGAGAAATTAATTGAATTTAGTTTGAAATTATTAAACTTTGAAATGATTTAATAATTAAGTTTGAAATTATAATTAAGTTTGAAATTGTTAGACTTTGAAATGATTTAATAATTAAGGTTTGAAATTATAATTAAGTTTGAAATTATTAAACTTTGAAATTATTTAATAATTAAGTTTTGAATTTTTTAATAATTAAATAAGATTGAATTTTTAATGATTAAATTGAATTGGATTTCTAATAAGAAAAATTGAACTTTTGAATAAGTGAATTTTGTTCGTAAATAATTGAAATTGAATTTCTTTATTAATTAAGTTTTTGGAAAATTATTTAAGAAATTAAATAAGTGAAATTGAATTTCTTTAACAAGAAATGAAAATGTGATATTTTTGGAATCAATGTAAGACTTGTAATTGGAAGAATTGATTTAACGAATTTAATTTAATTCAAAAGTGTAAGTTGATTTAATGAAGTTGAACTTAAGAAATTAATTTAATGAATTGGAAATTTAATTGAAATTGTTTGAATGATAAAGTGACTTAATGAATATTGAATGAAATCGATAAATGAGTTTAAATTGATTCGAATGTTAAATAAAAATTTATTTAAATGATTTTGGAATGAAACTTATATACGAACTTGAATCAATATTGGAATCGTTTAAATAAAATTTGAAATTGTATTATAAGATTTTTGAAATGGTAATTTGGAAGTTTTGAAACGTAGATTATTGGAAATTGGTTTTGAAAGACAAATGAAATGTTGATTTACGAATTCTATTTGAAATTGAAATTGATTTGGTTTTGAAATAAATAAACGACCAATCGGTGAAATAATTACGAAAGTTATTAAAGAGACCGGAATTCGGTTATGGATATACTCTCTATCTAAACCGAAAACCACTTTAATAACTAATATACGCGGAGTGTTGATCCAGAACGAAGTGGATGATTTTGGTGAACGCGTTGACTGAAGAAAGAGAACGATTTTGGATGACCCCTGACATGACTAAAACAGGAGCCGCGCCGGGCCATTGAGGATCGCCATCTCTAGCGGACACACTTCTTCGATACCATATCTATTACTTTTGTGATTCGATTTGGGTGCACCCCTCGATTATGGGAGTGTTGTTTCGCGGTGTTGGGGTAGTAGCTGCTATGCCCAACATCAGTCCGGATCAGGAAACTACTAGTATCCTAGTTGGTATCGCCTCATGTACCTTGTCATACTGATTATCCTATACGCGACCAGTACGATTTGTTTTGTACCTTGAGTATATGGATTGCCCTCTGGTGACTTCCGGTTTTGGGGAAACTACGGTCTTGTATATGCTTGTGGGAATAAAAATGTGTTAAGGGTGGAATGGGCCATGACTTAACGCTATTTTGATATCTTATTATTACTGATAGACATTATCTACTTAGCGTATATTACTACCTAGTAGATAGTTTAACGGATCCTTAAAGGATGGTTATTCCAAACATCCTTTGAGTTACTTGTATTTCAATTGCTATTTCACTTGAGTTGGATTTATTAATATAAGAATGTTAATCCTGACTCGAGTGTTTTGTATTTTGCTTTACGCTCGGGTCAGACTGAGTAGTTCAGCTTTCGAGACTCACCTTTGGAGTTGGAGCTTCGCTTGGAGATCCAGCTATCTATCTAGCTTTCAGATATTCGATGATTCCAGTGATGTATTCTGATTTGTATCTGTTACTCTTCCGTTGTATCTGGTTTAACTCTGATGTATCGTATTACTCTTCTGTTGTAAACTCTGATGTATTTTATATATTCATATAGTAGCTTCATGAACTACTATCTCTTTTATTTCCGCTGCAAATTATTACTCTGTGTCTGTGATCTGTGATTATTTATTTACTGTATATGTTCAGTTTTGCCAATTTAAATTAACAACGCGGTATTTTGAGCAATTCAACTCCGGCATGAGTGTCTACCTATTCACTTATAATGGACGCGAATGGTGCAAAATGTCGGGTGGTTACAGTTTTTGTGTGTACTGGAGATGGTATGGAGTGGTTCCAAGCGAGATTTGGGAAAGAAGAAGCGGGTAGGATTGCATTGCGACGTTGTGGGCTTCGGCCCGTTCTAATTTAATATTGTGTTTGTGTTTAAGGTTGGTTAATTTAGCCTTAATTTCAGAGGAAACTAATTTACTTTAAGTAATCTGGTCCAACCGATTTTAAGAATTTATTTCCTTGTATAATAGTGTTATTAATATTGGTTTAGGAAGTAGTATAATAGGTTTTGCTTAAATTTAGTTGATTTTTAAGTTTATATAAAACTTAATTAAAGTATGTAGTTGAGATGTTAACTAAAGGATTAATTAAATAGTAGGGGTTAGCCAATTAATAAATGTGATTAATTAAAGAATAAATTAATCAATATAAGTGATTTTAGGATAATTAATTAAAGTAATTAATTAAGGACCAGTGTAATTAATTAACCAATGAGGATACTTAAAGGTTGATTAATATGAATAGTTAAAGGAAAATTTGTGTAATTAATTAAAGGTTAACTACTTAATATAATTAAGGCATAATTAATCAAGGATGATTAATTAAGATGTTAACTAAAGGATGATTAATTAATTAGTTGTAATTAATGAATAATTTAGTGAGCAAGATTTAAAGGTGATACTAAATAAAACTTGCTTTTGGACGATTGGATTTTGGAAATACCTTAAATTGGCTGATATCTTTGATATAGAATGTTTTGAGATATGATATGTTTTGATTATTCAGTGGTAATGTGGTAGTCTATCGATGATAAATTGCTATGCAAAGAAGACATCCTGTAATTAAAGTTTGAATTGTGTTTTATTTGAATAACTTAGTTTAGGATGACATGGGACTCGAAGAGACCGGGGTCAGGTATCTGTAAATACCCGAAACCACTTCGATTCTTTATAGATTTGGTATGAGAAATCAATAGGCTGGAATGTGATAAATTTAAACGTCTGGATCCTTTAAACTAAGTAAAGGTACTTAGGGATCTATTTGTGAATATAAGTGTTGACTATAACAAGTTGTGAACTTGTAGTGAAGTACTAGTACCCCGAGACTTAAATTGTTATGTGCATTAGTATTTCTTGTTGATGGGTTTACTCACGCTGGTTTCCAGCCTGACCTGGGTGTTACTTTGATGTAATGCTCGGGTCAGACCGAGTATTACAGATTTTCAGGTAAGGACGTTCTGGAGCTCAAGAGACGAGCTGGATGGCATGGAACTATCTACATACATAATACATGGAACTATCTACATACATAATACAATACGCTACATAAATAATGTCTACAATAAAGTAAAATATTAAAACAACATTATGGCATTACCCATACCCCCCTTAACACATTTTTATATAATTATCTTAGTCTATACAGATACTATAAGCTCCACAAAACCGATAGTTTACTCAGTGAGCATTCCATAGATACGATACAAACCAAACTCGTAATGGGCGATATCAGGATAAATATGACAAGGCACGTGAGCTAATGCCCAGGGTAGGATACTAGCGTTTTGCAGATCCGGACTGGTGGTAACGCATAGCAGCTACTACCACCCACCTCGAGACACACTCCCAAATCAAATCAAAGGTTGTCCACCAAATCAATCACAAAGTAATAATATGGTATCGAAGAAACGTGCCCGATAGGGAGAGCGACCCCACTTAGTCCGGCATGGCTCATGTTTTAGTCATTTTAATTATGACCCGAAGGTCAAGGCTATCCATCATCGTTCTCTTCCTTCACTCCAGTAGAGTTGTCCAAACCATCCTGCTTCATTCTGGATTCTCCACCACGTGCACAGTTGTTAAAGTGGTTTTCGGTATTGGCAGAGAGTATGACAATATCCGATCCCGGTCTCTTTAACAACCAAACGCTTATTTCACACTAGTTGGTTCTTTTACATTTCCAAAACCAATTCATAATTTGTATCAAAATATCATATTTACTTCAAAATCATATCACTTTCGAAATCATATTCACTTCAAAGTCATATCACTTTCGAAATCATATCACTTTCGAAATCATATTCACATCTGAAATCATATTCATTTTCAAAATCATAACCACAAAATAGGTTAAACCATCATATCAAAATATTCGCATTTTAAATCAATTAAATCTAAATCATAACAATTCCAACTTTAAACATTTTGAATATTGAAAATAGTTTATATATTGGAGTAGTTATACATTAAAAATAGTTTATATTTTAAAAATAGGTTATAAATTGAAATAGTTTATATATTAGAAATAGTTTATATATTAAAATAGGTTATAGATTGAAATAGTTTATATATTAGAAATAGTTTATATATTAAAGTAGGTTATATATTAAAATAAATATATTAATTTACATATTTTAAACATAATATATTTTATTTTTATTAAATTTTATTAAATTGAATCTTATATTATGAAAAAAAAAGTAAATAGAGTTATAAGTAAAACCTTAAAATTTACATTTTAAAAAACTTAACTTATAAATTTAGAATTCTTAAAACATATAATTTTAAAATCTAAATTTTACATATATGTTTTAAAATAAAATCTTTATATTAAATTTAAAAAAAGCATTTTCCTTTTTTTTTCAAACACATCTTGCAAAAATTTGAGAAATCACTTTAAGAAACAGACCAACGGTGTCCATATATAGTTTCTATCCTAAGGTCAAGTGATACGGATATTAACCATTTCAATCCGCAATAATTTAAAATTTACGGGTATATATCATTTCAACCCACAATCCCAAATTAGGTTTATCATTTCAACCCATAACGATTTTCCATATTCTAATGATCATTCAGGTATGTATCATTTCAACCCACAGGGAATTCCTAAAACTAAGAGAACTTGCAGCATGATTTATGTAAAATAAATAACATAACACAAAATCATACATAACAATTTACATAAGATACGTAACTTACATAATGAATAACATAACATAACATACTACTTACATAACCAATTACATACAATAACACATAATTACATACATACTATATAATATAGCATATATGCATATTTTACATGGAAGGTGACATAAGATTCCTTCCACAACATAACCCAATATGCAACTATTTTTAACATAGCAATTTAGGTGATTTCCAACATAACACATATATGCATATAAATTTTATTCTTTGTTCTTTTTTTCTTTTATTTTTTTATTTTTTCCTTTTCATTTTTCATTTCACACATAAATTTCACATAACATACTAATGATAATTTCCATCACAAAAGTGTCAACCTTTAAATCAATATAACATTTTCCTTTTTTTTCAACATAGCAATTTCATATTAACATCGTGAAGCATATTAATAACCATATCATCGCATCTATTTTTTTATAAATAAACAACATAATATCAATAACAATAATCATGTCAAAATAATAAGCGAATATAGGTGAACATAGGTCATATCAAATCATAACCAAACTACACAAAATTTCTTAACTATTGCAACAGTTCAATAACATATCAATTGATATTCATTCACTTAGCATAAGCCTATAAATCGTGAGTGAATAGCTCACCTTTCGTGGCTAGGAAATATTTGACAAACAAAGCTATGAATTTGAATCTTAATTCCATAGCAAAGCAAGCTAGAATCGGTGGATCTCCAAAATAATATATGTAACTTTTTTTTTATGAAATGGAAGAGAAAGAGACAAAGTGGGCTTGGTCTAGGGTAGGAAAAGAGAGGTAGGGTTTTGGCTTTGGGTGATGATTAGTGGCCGAAATAAGGAGGAGGAGATGAGCGCTTTGATGGTGGAAGAGAAGGCGGCACAAGGAGGAGGAAGGAAGGATTGAAGGAGAGGAGGAAAGAGTTTTGGTTTGTGAAGTTTCGGAGATTTGAGATCTAGAACTCTCTATAAATTTGGAGAGGAAGAAGGAAGTGTGTTAAGAAAGTTTTCTGAAGAGAAAATTATGTACGTACAAGTTAGTCAGAAGGAAACAAATGGTCATAGGCATAGGAATAGACACAAGTCTCTTGGTATGGTTAGAGTCTCTTGGTTAACCAAGGCCCATTAAGACTAAACCAAACCCATTAGGACTTAGCCAAATTTCACAACTAAACACCACAAACTTATGTCAGTTTTTTCATAGAAATTCAAATATTTAGAGCAATAGAAATTTGATTTTGACGAAATGAAAAGTGGAGAAAATATCAGAATTTAGTCTAGTATCATATAAAAAGAATAAAATTTTAAAATTCAAATTTAAATTTTTTAACCAAAGGTCAAATTTTGACTAAGTTTGACCAAAATTTAAAATTTTAGAAAATTTTCTATTTTAGTGAATTTGGAAAAATTTATTACTCAATATTACAAAATTAGTTCTTTCATTTTAACCTTTAAATTTTATTTAAATTCAAATAATAATATATTTTAAAATTGACTGAATTGAACCTTTATTTTATTTACATTGGTTTCTCTTCATTCAAATGTTCATTTTATTTAATTCAACATATGTTGCTTATCCTTGACTGTTAACTCCTCTTTTAAAGCAACCTAGCGACCTAACTTCACAAGCGACCTAGCGATCTAATGACTTAATGAGCTAAAGATTCTGGAGATCATAGCGGGTTAACGACCTAAAGCTCCAGCGACCTAACGACCTAAAAGTACGAGCGACCTAACGAACGAAGCAGATAACGACTTAGCAACTAGCACAAGCCAGAACGAGCTAGCGACCTAAAGGATGGAACGACCTAGCGACCTAACGTCGCAAGTGATCTAGCGACCTAAGGTTATCACGACCTATCAAGTGTACGACCTATGACTTACAAGCTTCACATCCTTATGTCGCTTAAGATATAGGACGACCCACACTTAGTCGCTGCTACCCTCGCAACTTACCTAGGTCGCTCCACTAGGTATCTCAACATGGTTAAGTTGCCAACTACTCCCCTAGGTCGCTCACGACCTACAACTTAACAACCCATTTAGACAGATCAAGTGCAACTCACAACCAACCTTAGGTCGCTCGCGACCTACCAGCTTGTTCAAGTGGTCAAGTGCAAACCTGTTAAGCCGTAGCCCATGCTCCCTAGGTCGCTCACGACCTACGACCTATCCAAGGTCGCTCACGACCTATGACCTAATTCCAGAATTCCCTATAAATACCCCACCTACTCCAACTGAGAGAGGACTTTTGGCTCACTTTTGGAACGCCTATACTCTGCGGTTTTCTCGACTCATCCAACACTTCAAGCATTCCAAACACCGAAGACGCTTCAACGAACTTTTGGAAGAGATCTAACACATTCAACATGGATTTGAAGTGCTCTTCTCCATTCAAGTTCTAGCTACTCATCTTAAGTGTGTTGTAATCAAAGTTCATTGTAAAGAGTTGTAATCAAATCAGCAATAAATAAGATTAATGTGGACGTAGGCTAGATATTAAGCCGAACCACTATAAAACTGCTGTCTCTTTACTTTTTCTGCTATTTTCTGCTTATTTCTAGTTCCCGTACCAACGGGTGGTGCTTTCACTTTACTAATACTCACACCGGGGTGTTAGCGTTCAATTTTTACGTTAACATTGACAGAATCAATTACCATCTATTACTCTTTACCTTTATTAAAATATTTAATTCCAATTAATTCAATAATAAATTTCCAATTGAATGTTGGTTACACACTAATCGTTTTATTTTCATTAAATAATCCAAGCAAAGTTTTATCCTTTTATTTCGATTCACATGTTCTTTATATTACATCAAATTTCTCTTTCAATTAAAACATATGTTTCCTTTTTATTTTCTCAACTTCCTCTTTTATTTTAATTCAAACATACCTTTCCATTATTACGTCCATTAATTACAATTAATGTTCTCTTTCTTTTTATTTGAAAGATTTCAATTACATTTAATTCCATTGATTACAAAATAAATTCCAAAGCGGATTAATCAGTGGGATGAGAAATAAATCAATTGTTACAGCTTAGTAATTCATATCTATTAATTTATTGTTTACACAAGGAGTATAAATCTACTTATTAAATAATTGATTTCTTATTGTATGCTAACATATTTAGAATATTGTTTATCCCATTCTTTAGTAACATTTATTGTTACAGTTGATTGAAATTGCATTAATACAATTGTCAATTACATTCAATCAATATTATTAAATTATATTCTAATACGCGTTACCACCTTCCATTTCATGATTAGTTGATTTAGAATTTTATCTAAAATCATGTTTTATATTCTAACAAATTTTTTATTATTGTTATTATATATATATATATATATTTACCGTAATAATTGAAAATTCTTTATTTCTAACCATATTCTATTCAACAATTATATTTAATATTTTTAAAATTTGTTTGAATTTACAAGTCGTTACACGGTCCGGGTAATTTTTCTCATAAATTGGAGAAGGATTAATAGCGGTCCAAGATTTCATGAAAACAAGCCTTTGCATTGCGTTGATTGAAATTTTGATAGTCATCTTGTATCAAGCAATTGAGCTGTCTTTTTCAGGTAGCTAGAAATTTTTTGTGCTCCAAGAGTATGTTGAATGCTATGGACTGGTTTTGTTTTACCTGTAATGACACTCGAATTTTGAATCGGTACATGGCTAATTTTCAACACAAATCTAAGTACAAATCAAAGTATAAATCAAGTTAAAAATATATGAAAGAAGAGAGTTCATAGTTTAACTAATACTACAAGACTTCATGATGTTATAGGGGTCTGCATTTTGAAATTGCTAACTGGTTTCTTCTTAGCTTAAATAAGATGTCTTTTTAAGTTTATTTAACGAACTCCTTTAGGAATCCTTGCCTAATCATTCCTTAAATTGCTTCTGCTAGAATGCAACATTTGTCGGTTTCATGTCCATTTGCTTTGTGGTAATCGCAGTAACTACCTCCCTTATTTGGCTCTGGAATGTTCTGGATCTTATAAGGAATAGGAAAATTTTCATTGTCCTTCAACATGGCGAATATGTGAGAGAGGGACTTGTCCAGAACTACCTAATTCGATTCAGAAATCTCTTTTCGACTCCCCTTCTTGTTTCCACTTTTCCTTGGTCACTTGTCAAGATGCCTAAAGTCAGATTTCTCTTCTCCATATTCTCGATGAAACTCTTTCATAGGATGATGCATTTCATGCATTTGAATAAACTTTTAAACTTGGAGATAGAACTATTGTAGATCTTTGCATCCATTGATATAAAGGTCTTTCCAGAATGGTGTTTGTTCGATCAATCCTGATCGGACTACCATAAGCTTTTCTCTGTCGGTTGTACTCTCTGCCTTTAATGCTTCTGTACTGAATTTGTTCAAGTATTCACCAAGCGCTTCTTCTAGTTTTTGTCTGACAGTTGCCAACAAGCTAAAGTTTATAGTTGAATCTCTAAATATAGAGAATTGAGTCATGAAGTCATAAGTAAATTGTTCCCAAGAACAGATGGTTTCCATTTGGTAATTCTTATACCATTTGATAGTTGCTCCCTGAAAAGTAACCGGGAAAAGTTTGCAGCGAACTGCCCCAGGAGCATTATATAAATTCATCTAGTTTCAAAAGCTACAAGATGTTCATCTAGATCAGTAGTCCTATCATATTCTAATGGAGGAACTTGGATGTGAGGAGGGAGACTGGCTGCCATTATTTCTTCAGAGAAAGGAGTCTTTTACAGGATAGAATATTTCTCTAGTTCAAGAATTCCTTTTTTCTTAAACGTATCCATTATTATTTGGTGTAGGATGTCTTTTTGAGCGGCTTCATTTTTGTGGTAGCTTTTACTCTTTCTTGGATTGGACTATCTGATTGCTCGAGTGATCTTTTAGTCTGACTTTCTTGATTTAACTCTTGACCTTTTACTTCATTTGGAGATTGCACTACATCTTCTTCTTCATGATCCGTAATGATTCTTGAGATGGAGCCCTTCCAAGAAATTCTTGCATTGCCATCATTTGTTGTTATAGATTCTAGACTTTAATCTTATTGTTTTCCAATCTTATTAGAGTGGAAGGTTTCCCAATTTCCATATTCTCTAAGTTAAAGTTTGGAACTGTCATCTTCCAAAGTTGATTGTGGCATAGCTTCTTCATTGAGATATCATTATCATTTCTTGATCTTACCATCTTCTTCTTTTAAACGAAGTGCTCTATTAGTCTTTGGTGAAAGTCGTTGGGAATCGAAGGTTCAAGCCCTCCTTCTAGCACCAAAAATGTTAACAAGAAAACTTGTCAACACCTCAAAGTGAAGCTTGAAGTATAAGTGATTCCTTCGAAACTACCTTTCTAATAGATGAAGGTAGCTCACACCTTTCGAGTACGTAATGATAATTGAAAATGCCCTTACAGTACCTGTTAACTCCTATTTTTGTAGCAACCTAAAACTCTACGACCTATAACTCCGCGACCCAACAACCTAATAATCTTAGCGACTTAGCGACCTAATGGTCCTAGCGACCTAACTTCTCCAGTAGCACAGCGACCTAAGAGTACCTAACGACCTAATAGTCTCAACGACCTAACGGCATAATGGTCTCAACGACCTAACGACATAATGGTCTCAACGACCTATTGGCATAATGGTCTTAGCGACCTAACATCACAAAGCACTCAGCGACCTACGACCTATGGGGGGGCAGCAACCTAATGACTCAATTAGTAAGCGATCTAAAGCATGTGCGACCTAAGCAATGCCATGACCTACCGACCTAAGAAGCCAGCGACTTAAGGGATCCTACTACCTAACAACTTAAGAAAGAAGTGGTCTCAACGACCTATATTAGGTCGCGTGCGACCTAATAACTCGCTCAGAAGAAACTAAGCGCGAACGAGATAAGTCAGATCCCATCCCCTAGGTCGCTGCCGACCTACGACCTAACTTAGGTCGTTCACGACCTAAGACTTGGAGATTGGATTCTGCCTAGATTCTCCCCTATAAATATAGCCCTAACTCCAACTAGGAAAGGACTTTTGGCTGATCTTCTAAAGTGCCGTTACTCTGCTGAATTCTGACCTCATCCAACACATTAAGCCTTCTTCGAACATTCAAGACACTACAACAAGCTTCGAAAAAGATCTTGCACATCGAACATGGATTCAAAGAGCCTTATCACATCGAAGTTTGAGCTACTAGTCTGAAGTGTTTTGGAATCAAAGTGTATTGTATTTTAAAGTGTATTGTATCAATTTGTAACCAAAATCAGCAATAAAGGAATTCAAAGTGGACGTAGGCTTGATCTTAAGCCGAACCACTATAAAATCGTTGTCTTTTACTGTTTTCTGCTACTTTTTTGCTTGTTTCTTATTCCCGTATCACTGGTGGTGCTTTCACATTACCACTACACACACTAGGGTGTTAGCGTCCAATTTTCAGCGTTAACATTTTGGTGCTTTCACTGAGAACCCAACTCAGGAATTTTTCCAGCATTGCTTCGCGAAAGTTTTCCGAAAGAATCTCTCTAAAAACTAGAAGTTTATCTGAGATCATGGCTCCTGGAAGAAAGGGTAGATCTACCAGATCTGGAAATGTTCATGAGGGAACCTCCGCTTCCCCAACAGCAGACCAAGCAACTCCCACCGTTGGAGTCACAAGGGCTGAGTTAGACGATGTAGTATCTGGATTATACCAACAAACTGAAGCTCAAAACGCTTTGATGATGGACATATTAAACGCTCTACTTGGGGCAAATCGACAACCAAAAAATAATGAAACAGTCTTCGCTGAAGATGCTCATAATTCCCAAGAGAAAGATATTCCTTAAAGAGCAGCTGGCACCGCCGAAGCGCCACCTTTCCAAGCTGAAGGTTCAAGGCTGCAGCCGACTTCCGACGGAATCGCTGATATCTTCCCAGTGATGCCTCTGAACAATGAGGAGTACCTATCAGAGATGGTTCGTCGAATCATGAAAGAGAGCTTGCAGAGGGAAAAAAATGAGAGTGATTGGGGATTTGCACCAAGCAGAACTCCGTTTACTAAAAAGATCCTGAAAGCAGAATTTCCAAGGAAATTTGCACCTCCCACTATCCCGGCCTATAATGGAACAAGTGACCCTAATCATTTCCTATATAAGTACGACTGGAATATGACCGGTGCAAGAGCATCCGACAAGATTAAGTGTCGATACTTTCCAGTGTACTTGGAGGGAGTGGCTCTACTTTGGTTCACAAAGCTGCCAATCCGGTCCGTAGATCAATTCTTCGACTTAACGCGGAAGTTCAAAGACCAGTTTAGATTGTATGCTTCAAAGGCTAAGGATATAATGTCACTGTCCAGTCTTGAACAAGCTTCTGGAGAATCAATCAAATCTTTCTTAAGTCGTTTCAATGTAGCCCTAGCCGAAGTGGATAATGGAGAGCCCCGTATGATCCTGACTTACTTGATGGAAGCCATCGACAAATCGAGTGAATTCGGAAGATGGTTAAAAATGAAAGAACCAAATTCACTTGAGAAGTTTTATAAAAAAGCCGATGAATTCATGCGTCTAGAAAGCCTCTCTGCGCCAGCAAAAGTGGTTGTTGCTGAAGTCAAGAACAACGATGTAGCATCTAACAAAAGAGAATCTGGAAATCAGAAAAGGGAAAATGACGGAGGAAAGAAGCAGGGGAATGAGAAAAAATCTTGCCGCCTTAATCCTTCATATTTTACTCCCTTAACTGACACATCGGAAAATATCTTTTTCGCAACAAAAGATGTCGTCAAGTATCCCAAACCACCTGAGATGAGGGGAGGTGCAGTGAATAATGGGAAATTCTGTCGATTTCACAATCAACCTGGCCATGACACTAACCAACGTCGCCAGTTAAAGAATGGTATTGAAGAGTTGCTGAAACAGGGTAAACTGCAACAATATGTGAAGAAAAACGGAGTCGACCCAACCTCATCCACTCAGGGGCAACTACATCCTGTCCATCGGTCTGGCTCTGGCAACAACACTGCAGTGAAAGAATCTGAAAAGCTTTTCATTAATGTTGTCACAGGGGGTTCTCACCCAGTAGGCAGGAATTGGGACGACTGCTGACTACCCACAAGACTGCAGCAGGGGCATCTTCCAATCTCTCTGGCATATAAATCAAAAACTACGAGTCCAATGGAAATGAAAATTCAATCCGGAGATTCTGAAACAACAATCACTTGCATCCATTTTTTACTTAATAGCCTTGCTTAGATTTGTAAAATGACGGTGGATGTATAACTCTTGTATTGTAAACCGCTGAGAAATCAGTGTGATTTAGTAATAAAGAACTATAAGTCTTGTGTCTTTTAATACTATAAGATGCCTGTCTCATTTCGATATGCAAATATGTTAAAAATATTGCTAAAATGTCGATTTAATATTGCAGTGCTATCAAAGCAAAGCTTACCTATTCAATGCATCACGAAGCCAAGCGATTCCTACAAATTACTCGACAATAAAGTACACTTCTCTGGAAAAAAGCAAACAACTTGCAAAAGAATGGAACATGTACTTGAAGTGATGACAAGGAATCGTTAAGAAGCAAATGGTGGAAGGGCACAAGCAACAAAGCCCTCTTCGAAGGCCAAGCGCTACTCTTCGGAGTCCATGCTACTCCTCAGAGTCCACGCGCCACTCTTCGGAGTCCAAAAGCCCTCTTCGTAGGCAAGAAATTGCTTCGGAGGCACAAGACTTCTTCGTAAGCAGAAAATTGCTTCGGAAGCACAAGCCCTCTTCGTAGGCAAGAAATTGCTTCGGAGGCACAAGACTTCTTCGTAAGCAGAAAATCGCTTCGGAAGCACAAGCCCTCTTCGAGGCAAGAAATTGCTTCGGAGGCACAAGACTTCTTCGTAAGCAGAAAATCGCTTCGGAAGCACAAGCCCTCTTCGTAGGAAAGAAATTGCTTCGGAGGCACAAGACTTCTTCGTAAGCAGAAAATTGCTTCGGAAGCACAAGCCCTCTTCGTAGGCAAGAAATTGCTTCAGAGGCACAAGACTTCTTCGTAAGCAGAAAATCGCTTCGGAAGCACAAGCCCTCTTCGTAGGCAAGAAATTGCTTCGGAGGCACAAAACTTCTTCGTAAGCAAAAAATTGCTTCGGAAGCACAAGCCCTCTTCATAGGCAAGAAATTGCTTCGGAGGCACAAGACTTCTTCGTAAGCAGAAAATTGCTTCGGAAGCACAAGCCCTCTTCGTAGGCAAGAAATTGCTTTGGAGGCACAATCCCTCTTCGTAGGCAAGAAATTGCTTCGGAGGCACAAGACTTCTTCGTAAGCAGAAAATCACTTTCGGAAGCACAAGCCCTCTTTGTAGGCAAGAAATTGCTTCGGAGGCACAAGACTTCTTTGTAAGCAGAAAATTGCTTCGGAAGCACAAGCCCTCTTCGTAGGCAAGAAATTGCTTCGGAGGCACAAGACTTCTTCGTAAGCAGAAAATCGCTTCGGAAGCACAAGCCCTCTTCGTAGGCAAGAAATTGCTTCGGAGGCACAAGACTTCTTCGTAAGCAGAAAATCGCTTCGGAAGCACAAGCCCTCTTCGTAGGCAAGAAATTGCTTCGGAGGCACAAGACTTCTTCGTAAGCAGAAAATTGCTTCGAAAGCACAAGCCCTCTTCGTAGGCAAGAAATTGCTTTGGAGGCACAAGACTTCTTCGTAAGCAGAAAATTGCTTCGGAAGCACAAGCCCTCTTCGTAGGCAAGAAATTGCTTCGGAGGCACAAGCCCTCTTCGTAAACAAGAAATTGCTTCGGAGGCACAAGACTTCTTCGTAAGCAGAAAATCGCTTCGGAAGCACAAGCCCTCTTCGTAAACAAGAAATTGCTTCGGAGGCACAAGACTTCTTCATAAGCAGAAAATTGCTTCGGAAGCACAAGCCCTCTTTGTAGGCAAGAAATTGCTTCGGAGGCACAAGAGGTCTTCGTAAGCAGAAAATTGCTTCGGAAGCACAAGCCCTCTTCGGAGGCACACAAACGAAGACCTCTTCGTAGGCCAAAATTGCCTCGGAGGCACAAAGCCCTCTTCGGAGGCATACTTCACCAAGCTTGAAGTGCCAAATCAAAGCCCTCTAACAAGGCACAAACCCTCTTTGGAGGCACAACTCTTCGGAGGCATAACATATCAAAAAAGCTCTCTTCAGAAGCACACTATTACTCTTAATGGTGAAATGCTAAACAAAGCCCTTTAACAAGGCACATCCAAAACTTCGTCGATGGAACCACTAAAGGGGCATTTTCTCAAAAAGAAGATTCCAGGCCGCAGCTGAATGCTTATGACTATTTGTACAAATAAGTATCCGGTAAAACAGCTGACGTCTGTCCCGTGGATCCATCCAGCGATGAAATATAACTTTCTGAGAAGCAGATCAGAACATTCTTTAAAAGCTTGCTTCACTGCGCGAAGGGGAATCCACTTTTCAACAAATAAAAGTGATCATCCCTGAAAGTAGAAGTGTTCTTTTAAAAGAAAGAGAAAGAGAAACTTCTCTGATACAAAGCGTGTTCTATTAAAAGCAGAATAATATTTCCTCAAAACGGAAGAATTATTCTCTAAAATAAGAGTACAAGTCTTTTCAGAATATTGCAGTAAGCCGTGGTATGGGGGCAGATAGCTATATTAATAAAAACAACGCTCAAACATCATACCACGAGCTCACTGCAATATCATATAAAGTAAATAAAGAAACTTGTGCAAAAACAAGGATGAATGCGTTCACACATATACTAACAAGAAATTGTATAAGCAAAAAGAACCATTTTATTCCATACTATGAAATTTTTGTGCATATGCAGGTTTCAATAAGCGGAGGCCAGTATCCGCACAGTCTCCGGTCAATACAAGCAAAAAGCAAAACAAGAAGCGTAAAGACCAGCTCATTACTCCTTCTTCCCGCCACCTTTAGAACCCTTGCCCGGCCTGATGATTAACTTCTGAGTCCGGCGTGGACGGGTCGGGGAAGAAGGAGAAAGAGGCGCAACTGGATCTTCTTCAACTTTTTCTTCATCAGCTGAAGTGCTTTTCTTCTTCTTCTTCATTGCGCGCTTCCCTTTCCTCTTTGAAGAAGACACGCTTCCCGGAGTAAACAACGCAGAAAGCTTTGTGTCATCGTCGAGAGACTGCTTCGGGGTCTTCTCACTGTCCTTAAGATCTTCCGCCTTCTGCTCTTACAAAGCGGGTGGATCCTCCAAGCCTTGAAGGGCTTCTATTTGTTCTTCCTACAATCCCGGCTGAGAGGCAGGAGTGATCTGAAGGGATGGAGGAGGAACAGCTGGAAGGGGAGAAGTTTGCGCAGCATTCAGTGTTTTCGCTACAGAAGAAAAGAAGTTAAAATCAGTATTCTCCAAAAAGAGAGAAGATATTGGATCATCAGGACTTAGGTAACAAGCGATAAATTCATCGAGCTCAGTTGAACCGAACGAATTGAACAAGTAATCTACTTGAGCTAGATCAGACTTGGAGTTACCTGGAGAAGTTGGTTTAATCACATTGATTTCAAATTGTTCAGCTTCAATGTCGTCCTGAGTCTTCTCCTCGTCTTAAACAGTGGGAGGCTCAGTAGTTGTGGTTTTGACTTCGGCTTTTGCAGGAGGTGGAGAATAGGAACTAGAGCCAATGGTATCAGGGTCGACCGGAGCCGGAGGACGAGCGGGGTCAGTTGAAGTCGCTTTCTCTAAACGCTCTCCTCCTGCTGCTTCGACTCGCTCCCTAGCAAGTTGCTCTTTTCCCCTGGCAAGGGCGGTGCGTGCTTCATCATCCAGAAAAGTCACCTCAAGATCCGCCTCTACATAGCCAGCACCCTCGAACATGTCAATTATCGCATCCCACACTTCAGCCAAAGTAATTTCATATGTCGATCCCAGAAACGAGAGACTCCCACGCCCCAAGACGCTATGGATATAAAAGTCAAAAAGAGTAGAGCTAATTTTGGACTTCGTTGCCTCGTGCGATTGCTCAGCCGCTTCTTTTTCGGCAGTGGCTGCAACTTGGCCGGCAACTGCCTCATCCCGCTCTTTTTCAATTTTTGATAGTTGAGCTCGCAACCGCATAATTTCCAAATCATGGGAACTTGCCTTCTCTCGTAGCTGGGCAATGTCGGTGCGATAGATTTTTGTCATCTTCTTTTCAGCGTCAAGTTGAGCCTCAGCATTCCGTTGAGCAGCATGAGCATCGCGAACTTGTTTTTGAAGTACTTCTTCCTTTTGAGTGTAGGAGGTAGAAGAAGTAGGAAGCTCATCTTTGAGTTTTCTAACTTCAGCCTCAAGCCTCTCATTATCATCAGCGATGCTCTGCATTTCTGCATCGTGTTGTTTAAGAATTTTCTTCCACTCCGAATGATCGTTTTCCATAGTCAGCATGGCTTCAAGATTCATACGATTAACCCGTTGAAGCTCATCAACCAGCTTCTGCCATCCAGACATTCTCTCGATGTCTAGCTTAACGGCGTCGAGATTCCTTAGCATGGCCAGCTTATCAATGGGAACCAAATCCAAATCAAAGCGCACTCCTCTTAAGCACCAATTTGGGAATCGACTTTGGAGTGTAGGAGGAGCATCCCTGACTTGATACCGAGGCCTGTTAATGATTGTCTGAATATCAGTTGCCTTGAGAGCAGGAGAACCAGAAGGAATTTCTATAGAAACAGAAGCAGCAGTCTTTTCAGAAATTGCAGACGCGTCCTTTTCGCTAAATTTGGTTCGTTTTCTTAGATCACCGACAACGTGACTCTTCCCCTTATCATCATGGGATTTCCTCTTATGAGAATCATCGCTTCTGTGAGAAGAGTCGTGTCGTTCATCCCTTCTCCCGAATTGTTTCTCATGAGCTCTTCTTTCTCGAGCTTTTCTGGCAGCTCTTTCTTCGTCTGTTTCTCTCGAGGCAGTGAGATAACGCCTAAAATCATAAGTGTTGTGGCTTCCATGGCGCTGGAAATTTTCATAATATGAACTACTGCGTCCCATCGGAGAATCTGAAAATGAAAAAGATACAAGTCTTAAAAATCTTCAAAGAAAAAGAGCCGAGTGCATTTAATCGTAAAAATCCTAAGTGTGTGTAATGTGCAAGCTACGCGCGTCAAACTACAAACCACTCTTTGGTTGAGGAGTGATAGCAGATTGTGGAGTAGAAGTCAACTTTTGAGCTGATGAAATTTGTTGCAAGGCAGATGTTACTTCGGTTGCTGGAGATATGACTTTCGTTGTATCATCTTTGAAAAGCTCTCGTGAAGTCACCATTAGGTCACTTAGCTCACCAAAAATGTCTTCGCCGTCGTGCCGAGCGGAACTCTCTTTTTCGGCTTCTTCATCGGCTGCCTTCTCGGGGAATTGAGGAAGTTCCTCCTCTTCGATAATCGGTGAGAGTGTAAACTTGACAAATGAACCCGCAACGTCAGCAGAAGTGGAACACTTCACTAGCGCAGCCTCTACAGTAGGTTCCTTTGGAGAAATCCCTTCTACAGAAACTGGGGCATCCGATATCTCTGCTTGAGAATCAGAAACTTCATGAATCTGGGTAAACCGGGAAGAGTGTAGAAGTCCGAACTGATGTAAAAACTCTTCTTTCAACAAAAATTGAACGCTCCTCTCCTCAACCGGCACGGCCATGAGCCTCTCAAAAGTTGGTTTGTGACTCGGATCTCTAGAAGGAGAAGGAAGTGCTGAAAAGTAAAGGGCAAAGTTAACACTTGATAACTCGGGCTTCGAAAAGTTCAGAAAACATAAGGACTGAAGATAAATGGTCTTACTTCCTACTCTCCAGATAGCGTAGAATCCCGGAGGACAGCGAACGAGAAAAACTGACTCAGAAACCCGTGAGCACTCTCGAGAAGACCAATGATCAGTTTGCGGTTCCTAGCACTTCTCACGAGCATGATGGAGGGATGGTCTTTATTCTTGGAAAATGTGCACAAGTAGCAAACTTCATCAAAACTCGGAAGACGATCCAGCGTCCTCCTAAATAGCACACATAACCCCATCAGAATGGCATAACCATTGGGGTGTAGCTGGAAGGGGGAGATAGCCAGTCGGAGAAGAAGTTGCTGAAGGAAGTCGTTGAAAGGAGGGATAGCTCCACTCACGCACATTTGACGATTCACTGCGACGAAACCAAAAGGTGGTATATCAGCAGTGTCACTTTTCTCAGGAAGTATGGCATCTGCTTCAACAATGCCGAACTGAGTGCACAGTTGGCGGAAAACTTTATATGTTAGTGTGGTTGAGATTCTTTCTGGAGGATTGTTCAACGGGTGAGCAATTGGGAAAACTTCTTCAGCTTGTCCGACTATCTCTTCTTGTTGAGAAGTCATTCTACATAAGGAACTGGACGTTCAAATATGAAGTTGCACGTTTCCTAAAAAGTGTGAAGTGTTGTGCTGAACTAATAAAAATAACAAGCAAACATAACTGGAATTAAACTAGTTGATAATTGGTCAATTACGAGATTTGAGGACTTGCTAATTTAAAACTCAAGTGCAGTGTTAATGCAAACAAATCAGCTTCAATTAACTATTTTAATTTTGCTTTAATACTTCACTTGAGTTGGTTGGTTTACAGCACTTCATTCACACAGTTCATTTAAGTTGATTATTCTTTATCAACTAATCTGTCATTCGATGTGGGCAGTCAATGGCAATATATTCGTCCCAGTTTTCTGCAAATATTGTGTTTAACAGGTTATTAGCATTAGAGTTAATCTGTAAAGAAGTTCAAACAGTTCAAGCTCAAGTTCAGTCAAATTCTACCAGAATTTTACAAGTCCTAGGTCATCCAGCGGCCTAGCATAGGTCGGAGACTCTCTTAGATCGCACTGTGCAAGTCAAAAAGTTCAAGGCAATGCAAATTTGTCAAGTCCTAACTCGGCTGCGACCTAGAGCCTATGCCGCAAAAGTTAGGTCGTTGATATGTTAAGTCACTATGCAGTCATTCAAGAAAGTTAGGTCGTTAAATTGTTAAGTCGTTCTGCTTAAAGTTCATGTGCAAATCTGTTGAGTCCTAGGTCATTCGAATCCCAACGCGGCCTAAAAGTTAAGTCGCGAATTTGAAGGTCGTCCAGCTACCCTTAGGTCGTGAGTTATCTTAGGACGCTCAGATTCCCTAAGTCGCTGACTTCCTATCCATGCAATCACTCACTAGACCCGATAACCCGTTATCGCCAATACAAAGAAATCCATCATCCTCTTCGTGAATTTCATCATCTCCACATACTACCAAATCACCCAAAAAATCGATTCCAAATACCTCCGATCCATTATAGATATTACTGTGCCTTCATGAATCACAACAACATATCAAACGGCGATCGAAAGTCGATCATAATAACATTGAAAATGAAGCACGACACATGAATTGGACTTGAGTCGGAAAACATGGATTCACGATTGGGTGGCGATTATGGTGGGATAGAGATTGAATTCACTTACGTAGTATGTTGGTAAAGATGAATCGACGACTAAATGAGTTGAATTCGCCCGTGGAAGTTCGAAGATTCGTCAATGGTAGTGGGAAATCAGAGCAGTAAGGTAAGGAGGAAGAAGCAACCTAACAGTTTATATAGGGCAAAAAGAAGAAGAAGTGTAGGCGCGCGAGTTAGTATATGTTTTAGGTCGCTCACGACCTAGCAAAGTTAAGTCGAAGCACACGACCTATGACATAGGCATGTACATCGAGGGGCAAATGTTAACTCCTATTTTTGCAGCGACCTAAAACTCTACGACCTATAACTCCGCGACCCAACAACCTAATAATCTTAGCGACTTACCGACCTAATGGTCCTAGTAACCTAACTTCTCTAGTAGCACAGCGACCTAAGAGTACCTAACGACTTAATAGTCTCAATGACCTAACGGCATAATGGTCTCAATGACCTAACGGCATAATGGTCTCAACGACCTAACGACATATTGGTCTTAGCGACCTAACATCACAAAGCACTCAGGAACCTACGACCTATGGGGGGCAGCGACCTAATGACTCAATTAGTAAGCGATCTAAAGCATGTGCGACCTAAGCAATGCCACGACCTACCGACCTAAGAAGCCAGCGACTTAAGGGATCCTACTACCTAACAACTTAAGAAAGAAGTGGTCTCAATGAACTACGACCTATATTAGGTCGCGTGCGACCTAATAACTCGCTCAGAAGAAACTAAGCGCGAACGAGATAAGTCAGATCCCATCCACTAGGTTGTTGCCGACCTACGACCTAACTTAGGTCGTTCACGACCTAAGACTTGGAGATTGGATTCTGCCCAGAATCTCCCCTATAAATACAGCCCTAACTCCAACTAGGTAAGGACTTTTGGCTGATCTTCTGAAGTGCCGTTACTCTGCTGAATTCTGACCTCATCCAACACATTAAGCCTTCTCCAAACATTCAAGACACTACAACAAGCTTCGAAAAAGATCTTGCACATCGAACATGGATTCAAAGAGCCTTATCACATCGAAGTTTGAGCTACTAGTCTGAAGTGTTTTGGAATCAAAGTGTATTGTATTTTAAAGTGTATTGTATCAATTTGTAACCAAAATCAGCAATAAAGGAATTCAAAGTGGACGTAGGCTTGATCTTAAGCCGAACCACTATAAAATCGTTGTCTTTTACTGTTTTCTGCTACTTTTTTGCTTGTTTATTATTCCCATATCACGGGTGGTGCTTTCACATTACCACTACACACACCAGGGTGTTAGCGTCCAATTTTCAGCGTTAACAGTACCTTTCAACAGGGTCGAAAGACCTAATTTCTTCTAGAAATCCTTTCCGTATTACTCGGCTCTTGACTATGTCGAAACCACCCTTCGAAGTGGTCAAGGTGGCCTAAGGTTAAGACCTAGTGGCTATAGAGTTTGGTTGAACTGAGTGGGTTCCGACCTCATCGAAAGGGTAGGCTTCCACTATATTATGGATTTAGGCTAAAATTCTTAGGAAATATGTGTACTAAGGGCTTTGACTTAGTCGAAGGGTATCCTTTTGACTAGTTCGATAGCTGATTGACATAACTGTATAGAATAAGAATCTCAAAATTTCTATATAATCAAGATTATCATAATCTCTCTTTTTATTGTACTAAGTTGTACAAACTGACCAAATCCCCAATTTGATTTGGGAATTACGGTTTACAAACTTCAAAAAATGCAAGTAAGAAGTGAGAGAAATCAGATCCCCTAAACTAGGCCCCTAGGGTCTTATTTATAGGTGCAGGTTAGCACCTTTCGACCTAATGCTTTCGACATGGTCGAAAGGTCAACTTTCCTGCTTTCATGTGCGTCTCTTTAATCTTAGCTTTCGACTTTGTCGAAAGGATTGTATGGCCAACCTTCCACTGCCACTGAAGACTGGGCTTCCTTCTTTCTTGCCTTACTTCTATCGACTTCGTCGGAAGGTACTTTTCTTGATTGCTTCTAACTTCATTGAAAGGTATTACTTGATAGCTTTCGACTTCATCGGAAAGTATATTGCTTAATCACTTTCGACTCCATCGAAAAGTGTATATATATTTACCGTAATAATTGAAAATTCTTTCCACTTAGCTTCTTATGTGCTATGTAACCTAGCTCGAATGTTGGCCTTCAAAGCTTTCAAAACATATGCATTGTGGGTTTCGAATGAGTTGAAACACTGCTAAGGAATTAGTTGCAGGTGACACCATTCGAAAGCACTCTATCTGACTAATGCAGAACCTTATGTTTTAGTAAGTTGGAGGAAGTTACATTGAACTTGTATAATTCTTCCCTCATAGATTGGGATGGCTTTAACCAATTCGAAAGGATAACATATGCTTTCGAAAGGGATGCTTTGGCTGAACATTCTTTTGGAGGAGGTAAACGAAAACGAAACCATTCGTTTTGAATGGCTTGGCGCATATGCAGAAAATATACTAGTCATTGCCTTCGAGAGATACCTTTCGACCTCATCAAAATGTCTTTATTTATCCAAAATATTGCTGAAGTATCCTTTAGGCCTCTTCGAAAGGTGTTGCTGGCGCTATCGTCTTCTCATCGAAAGCTTTATTTAATGTTTGTAGAGACCACTCTAATGCCTTCTGATCCTCATTAATGATATTGCTCCTTCTTTCTTACCTTCACTCTTGAGAATATTTTATGGATAACAAACACCTCCTTTGTGTGGCTCGATTGGAAAAACTAAAACTTACCACCACTGACCCAAACCAATAAAAGAAAACAAAAGCCCAACAGTGGCCTCCTGTATCTAGAGCATAAAATCATCAACAATAATATAAACGTGTACATATTTGTTGAGCAATCAAACTCTACTCATGAAACCAAATACAGCAAGCTATTCTTTGCTTCTAAAAACTGTATCTCACTTAAAAATGATATCCAACCATATAACTTGCATTTATAATAACAAAAACGTATAACTATATTAAAGCCGTACGATGTACTATGTCATCCATACACAATATCAAATCCGATCACTCGCTCGATAAATTTTTTTACTGTTGAACTACTATCGCTCACTCGACATCCCTAGTGCGGACTCCGATCAGGTTACTTTATTAGAAACCTCCATTCTCCTTGAATAGCCATATACTATGATAGAAAACTTCAGAGTTAAATCATGTACTCAAATCTAGATCAAGAACAGTTACACGAACAAATGGTTTACTTACAACTTATGTATTAATTCTTATTTTTTCTACTTATACTAATTCCTTTTCATTTTAACCCATCCATTTTTACTTAAAGCATATTCCCTTTAATACTAAAATCCTTTATGTACCATTTCATAAAACCATTTCTTAAGTTTAAAAACTCTTATAAAATACCACTTACGTCTTTCAACACTTTAATGCTTAAGTTCATTTTTGTATAACACCCTTTTACTTATCCTAAGAGTATATATATAAATTTCAGACTTGTTTTACTTAAACCGGATATTCCAAAAATTAAAACTTGTTTAATTTCTTACTATCTTTTTAAATTTATAAGTTACAAAATCGTATTTGCTTATAATTTCACAAAACACTTAACCTAAATTACTTTATCAATTCGGAAGTTTCCGGCTATCCAAGAACTGTCGAAAATTCTATTTCAATAAATGAAAATTACCAAACAACATATCATAATGAGATACACAAACCAAACTATCCTAATGGATACGATACATGAGTCTATAATATCACTTAACTAAAAAAATTAGAACTAAATAACGGGTTTTTATTTCTACTCATTTTGAAATAACAATAATGTACATATCTCCTTTATATATCAAATCATACTTTCGAAATTTAAAACAAAATTTGTTTTACCAAAACAACTTTAAAGAAAAACTACTATTATGGTAGCACTCTCTCACCTAGAAACTCAAAAATGAACACCAATGATGTTATAATCATCACCAGAATTATTTTCCAACAACAGAAGTGAGTTTAGTGCTTTCTTATCTCTTTTAAAATCATTTTAAAATAATTCTATTCATAAATTCTTTCAAATAATGCAATTATTATTCTCTTAAAAACTTTGAAAAACAATTTTTAAAATACTTGGGATTTAAGTTCTCAAATTCTAAGTTTAAATCCTTTTTTATCCATAAACTATACTTATATACACCTTCTTATATAAAATCATTTCACAAATGAATATCGTTGTTTAGAATATAATAAATAACTTTTATTAGAATTAAGATTTTAACCCAATAGTATCATCGAACGCCTTACATTCAAATCATGAAACTGAATTCACAAGGTATTCACATTTAATTCAACCAAAACAGCAAAAGATCATAAACTATCTGAGCACAAACAATCAATCAACAAATGATAACAACTGAATATTATCATTTTCTAGTAAAAAAACAAATCATACATTTTAGTATTAATTTCTGTAAATTATTCTTTTATATATAAAATATAATGAAGGTAAAATTATTTAATTTACCCAATTCCAAACTAATACTTTGTCAGTTTTTCTTGTTCAAGGGTTTAGAAACCCCAATCGATATAATTATTCCCTTTGCATTGACTAGAATTCATAAACCACTCAACAGATAAATCCACATAATATAAAACATTTTATATCACTAACAAACACGCACTCTTATATACACACAAACAAACTAATTCTAGGGTAATGCTAAGCATATCTTTGATGATCTTCCCCACTAAAGCCTATTCGCACAACCTAAGCTTCAATACCACTTGTAATGACCCGCCTTTTTGACCCTCAAAAGTCGATACTAATACATCTAAGGTATTCACGTGCCGAGCACCTAAGTGCTTGAAAGACAAATTGTTGGGGGAAAAGAAGGAAAAGGCATAACAGAATCTCATATCGTGACAAGTAATATATAATACAACATATCTTTATAAAAGAAAATTATATAATATACATACATCAACCAAAGTAACTAACCAATCATCAATCTGGACAGTTATAACTACATGTCCTCACAAATTCTGATAAATATGAACAACCAATACCGTGGAAATAAAATATACGTGAATACATCTTGGAAGCATCCAGCTTGCCCTTTGAAGCTCCAAAGCATCCATAACTGAATCTAAAAATACCTTCGGTCTGACCCGAGCATTATAAGAAAATACCACTCGGGTCAGTCTGGTAAACCAACATGAGGAACACAACTCAAATAGATTTTAACATTATAAAAACTTTCATAAATAAAGGTATCGTAAGACCATGCCACCTATAAACACGAAAGGTTTTTACCTTACGATAACCAAACCATTTATAGAAAATCTTGTGATATTATAATAATATCTAGGGTTTAAAATAAATATTGAATCATAACTAAAACGGTTACATTAATTATATTCTAACATACATACTATACAATCAAATCTAAAAAGCATGTAATGGAGATTGAATTCCATACAATAAAAAGGTAATGGTCTACCTTCCTTATAGTATAGCTCCAGATAAAATGTACCGAAGATGCAAAACATTTGCAACTCTACTACTTAGGATGGACCAACCCCTTCCTAGATAGTACCGAATATGACCACCCCTCAGTTGTTGGCCAACAACCGTACCAAGTCACAAGCATACATAAACCCATAAATACTTATCTAGATCAGGCTATGGTCATAGTACCGTATTTCAATATACTATAACGAGGCCAATAGCAACCATATCTCTTAACCAATGTTATTTCTACCATTTTCATTAAAAAGGTTCAAATTTTTAACATATGTAAGTGTCACATCCAATATGGTCAAACTATCAAATTTTAGCATTTAACAATCTATATAACAGGTATATAATTGAAATTAAAATCGATAGGTATATAACAGTAATTAAAATCAATAGGTATATAATTGGAATTAAAAATCACAACGATAAGAAATCTGGATTTCTCTACAAAATTCTCTATATTTATTTGAAATGTCATTCACTTCTCAAAAGTGATTATTCAACTAAACCAAACCAAAAATTCATTACAACACAAAAGCAATTATTTTTACTAACCATATATCATACTGGTTGATCAAAAAGATTAATTTAACCCACCGAAATTCCAACAGACGCTTAAGCGCTCTAGTTTGAAATAAAATTAAACGATGTTCGATTTTAGCCTAAAATTCCACTAGCTCTAAGTTCGACCAAACCAATTTCATCGTGTTGCTAACGTTCCTACGAGCACAGCGTAAAAGACTTCATCTCGATTGGACCTCATATGGGAAAGTTATATATTTTATAAGATTTTTAGACATAATTAATTATTAATTAACTAATTGCAATTTAAATTATAATTACCTTCCTAAACCTCTTCTTCCCCAGTTCAAATCCTTCCCTGTGCACATTCCTGTACATGCACACCTCATAACGTGCATGCCATCCATCTTAGTTTGAGCTTCGGTCCATGAAATTTCATGAAACTACTCCGTTGATCCTCTCCTCTCGAGTATTTTCCCACTGACCCCTGTCTTCATGCTCAAACCAAACCTAGCCACTGTGACCTGGACGAACTCCTCACACCAGAAAAACTCTCGCGTTCCACAAAAGGCCACCGGACCATCCTATTTCACCACCATCGACTCCCGTTCACACGTCAAACACAAATCCACCACTACCTCGGCCTCATCACCTTACAATGCCCAAAAATCGAAACCTTTACACTCCATAATTGATGATCGAGCTCCACCATACTTACACCACCGAAACCTCTTGACATGACAAATGCATGTACACTCTACATCACCTAATTCCTCCCTAATCACCATCACCATCAAACTCTACCATGCTTCCACCATGTAGTGCCCAACTAGACAACGCCAAACTCCTCTATTCATATGTGGATTTGTAGATCTTGTATACACAAGTTCAAAGATCCAAACTTTATATTTTCTAGATGAGTATTTCCTTTGTTTTTGAATTTTTGAAGAGGAAGTTTGGTTTTTTTTTTCTTACTGGAACAACAAAATGAAAAGGAGGGAGGGAAAAAACTCAAGTTGTTGAATTGTCTAAGGGTTGAAGTTATATTTATTTTTCAATTTTCGGCATCTCGCTACACAGGATTTCATTCGCATACGAACCGTGAACATCAAAACAAAAATACAACCACGTACAAAAATGTGATACAATCCCAAAACAATAATAATATACACTGGTTATCTTATTCTTTTAAATTTCAAAAATACCATCATTTGCCAAAAAAATAATCAAATAGAAAATTTAAATATTTTCCAAATTAAAAATTAGGTAAAAATCTTATAAATTAAATTAAAAATACTACAGTAAAAATCAAGTTATTTTATTAAAAATTAATTTACTTATAATTTATTAAATTTGAACCAAATCTGAATATTTAAATAAATTAAATATTCTTATTCGAAATGTTAAAATTTTCAAGTTGTTATAATACAACTTTGTAACATACAGCTCCGGCACTCTTTCATGGAATCGAGAGTGCTACCCTCATAATGTGGTGCTATCATATTAGTGTTAGAAGTTCGTAATGAGAAATACCCTAACCTCAAGCCATTCAGAGTAAATGATTTTAAGCGAAATAAATATTATTCATTCATACTTGCAATACAAATTAATTTACATAAGGTCTTGTCTTCGACTTCATACATATATATATACACATCAAGATTTACAATACTAAACAAAAGCTAAGAAAATACTTCACTTTCGGTTTTTCATGAAAAGTCCTAAAATCCAACTTTAATTATCCGAACCTAAAATGTTTATATTTAGCATCATGAGCAACATTTACCTAGTAAGGAATCTACTTAATTTAAATCTTAGCTCATATCACAAAATTCTCCGAGATATTCAAATGATATTTTCAAGTATATTAACGTATCAAACATATTTTATGTAACGACCCGATATTTTGGCCCATTCGCATCCACACATGTCGGACTTGAATTGCTCAAAATATCAGATTGTTAATTTATATTTGACAAAATTCAGCATATATACAGTAAATAAATAATCACAAAACCACAGACACAGAGTAATATAACAATAGTGCAGCGGAAACAAAAGAATAGTAGTTCATGAAGCTACTATATATATATATAACAAAGTTAAACAAGATACAACAGAAGTCTTGAATACAATAGTCAAATACAAGATCAGAATACATCACTGGAATCAACTGAATATCTAAAAGCTGGGTAGATAGATGGATCACCAAGCGAAGCTCTAACTCCAAAGGTGAGTCTCGAATACTGGTACACTCAGTCTGACCCAAGCGTAAAGCAAAGCACAAAACACTCTAGTCAGGATTAACATTCTTATATCAATAAATCCAACTCAAGTGAAATAACAACTGAAAATACAAGTAACTCAAAGGTTGTTTGGGATAACCATCCTCTAATGATCCGTTAAACTATTTATATATAGTAGTGTACGCTAAGTAGATAATACCTATCAGTAATATAAAGTATCAAAATAGCATTAAGGCATTACCATTATCCCCCTTAACACATTTTATATAAGCGTCATAGTCTATACAGCACTGTAAACTCCACCGTAAACTAGTGGGCTATCAGGGAGTACTCCATAGGCATAACACGAAACAAAACGTAGTGGTCGCACATAGGGATACGAGTATGACAAGGCACATGAGGCAATACCCAAGGTAGTGAAACTACCATTTGCCTGATCCGGACTAGTGAGAATGCATCGCTGCAACGATCGCAACACCGCGAAACAACACTCCCAATTCAAGGGTGCGCACCAATCAAAACAAGTAATGAGTAGTTTACGAAGAAGTGTGTCCGCTAGAGGTAGCTAACCTCATTGGGCTGGCACAGCTCCTGTGTAAGTCATTTCAAATTTGACACAAGTGTCAAGGCTATCCATTATCGTTCTCTTTCTTCAAATCCAGCAACTTCATCATTCCAACCACTTCATTCTGGATCGCACTCCACGTATAATAGTTATTAAAGTGGTTTTCGGTTTAGACAGAGAGTATGTCCCTAACCGATCCCGGACTCTTCAATAACTACGTAATTATTACACCTATTGGTCATTTAATAAACTTTCAAAATAGTTTATATTTCAAAACCAAAATATCATTGCCATTTCAAAACCATATCAATACGATATCACTTCCATTTCAAAAACAAATACGATATCATTTCCATTTCAAATATATCCATCTCAATTATATCCATTTACAAAATCTTAGTACTTCAAAGTTATAACACTTTCTAAATCAAACACTTTGGAAATCATAATTCTTTGGAAATCAAAATTTAGAAATCATAATGCTTTGGAATCATAACACTTCCCACTTAACCGTTTAAATATAAATAATAGTATATATAATAAAATAGTTTATAATTTAAAATAGTTTATATAAAAATAGTTATAATTTAAAATAATTTATATTAAAAATAATTTATATTAAAAATAATTTATATTAAAATAGTTTATATGAAATAAATTTGTAAAGTAACATATATAATTAGTTTTAAATATAATTTAAAAATACTTTATATAATAAAATAGCTTCCTCAAATTTCACAAATCAATTCCAAATCAACACCAATCCCAAAATTTCAAATTTAGTCAAATCTCAAATCATCAATTTCAATTCAATTCAGTTCTCAATAAATTATTATATCGATTTCAAATACAGATTTGAACCACAAATAAACCATTTAAATTTCGATATATTGCAAAGCTTTAAATATTTCACAATCTCAAAAATAAATTTGATAATTTCATATATATCTTAGTTTAACTTTATTATTATTTAGTTTTGAAATATTCACTTAATAAATCCAATATTATTTAAATAAAACCCCAAATTACAAATAAACTAAATATTTCCTTCAACTTATTTAAACTTGAAATATTCATTTTAATCACCTTAACCAAAATCAAGTTATAAAATTATATCCTTTAAAAATCTCAAATTAAATAAGTTCCAAATCGATTTCTAATTAAATATATTTCTTAATTAAATACAATTTCAAATCAATTTCAAATCTCTCTTCTCAACCTTAATTTATTAAATCATTATAAACTCTATATTAAAATATAATTTAAATAAATACTTAACCATATTATATTTTAATAAAATCAAACTTTATTATTAAGCTTATTTTATATTAAAAAAAATTTATGCAAAGCTTAAAATCAAGAATTTAACTATGTATAAAATAACATTTATATAATATCTAAAATCAATATTTATATAAAACCATATATTTCCTTCCAAAACCATAGTAATCATTTCAAATTATTTATATATAGACCAACGGTGTCTATATATAATTTTCTATCCTATGGTCAAGTGATACGGATATTTATCATTTCAATCCGCAATTTAAATATATACGGGTATATATCATTTCAACCCGCAATCCCAAATTCAATTCAATGAAAATCGCTTGGGTTTATCATTTCAACCCATAACGATTTTCTCCTATTCTACAGATCGTTCGGGTATGTATCATTTCAACCCATAGGGAATTCTATACTAACAGGGAACTTGCAAAGTGATAACATATATAATAATAATATAAGAAGCATGTATCATCAATATAAATAACAGATAATGGTGTCAGATGTCACAAGTGAACAGATACAGGTAATAGCATATATATAACAATGTAAATAACTAACAGCAGCATATTTCAATTGTCGTTTCAATTGAAATCAAATTTAATATATAAAAGAACGTAAATCATGAGTGATTGCTCACCTTTCGAGGCTAGAGAGATAGACAATGAAGTTGAGTTACGAAATCCAGGCACGAATCTCAAACAAGGCAAGATGGGCACGAATTGGACGAACAAGGCTGATAATCCAAAATGGATGAAATCAAATCAGAACGAGACAAATATATACAGAAAATATATGCATATATGTTTCAAAATTAATTTCGATACATATATTTTAAATTAATAATTATTTCGAACACATAAAAAGAAATTTCTATATATATATATACTCGAACTAAGCTCGAATAATCTTATATAGACTATTTTTTTTAAACAAATGAATGTACATATATAGTACTATGGAAACATATGTATATAACTATTAAAACTTATGCAAAACCGCCATATGTATAGATCTGATATGTATAGTAACACTTTTAACATATAAAATATAACAAATAATATAAAATTAATCTTGAAAAATGCAAATATACGTACTATCGTATATTTCTCCTGTAAGCGTGTAACCCAAATTAAGTATACTTCCAAACAAATATTCATTTCCTTTATATAACACATACATATAATAAAAATTTGGAAATCCAGCACATGTATATTTTATATATATATAGATTAATACGTAAACCCATATATACGACATATTATATATATTTTACTAATTCATATCAAAGTACTGACAGTAAATACTTTAACATTTGTATAAATTACTTATATGTACTTGCGTGAACTCATATATACACACAATTTTGTATATATAAACAACTTTTTATAACATAAAACAAATATATATATATATACCTTCTAAAATATATATATATATACATATATACTAAATTGTCGCAGCAAAATAAACTATTAATATACTAAAAGAATAGGCTGATATATATGTGCAGGCAACACATATATAAACAAACATACATATCTATAACCTTTTATAACACAACTTATATAAACTTGATATATATATGCAGACTTAAAATATGTGAATACAAATATAAGAAAATATGTAAGAGGAAAGCAATATTCGTATGTTGTAGTATATATGCGAATAAATATGTAAACTTCTTTACTAAAACAACATCACATATGCAAGCTTTGAATATATATGGGTATATATATAATCTATAGTACATATTGTAAACAATTATACTTTTGAGTGATTTAGAAATATACGCTCTGATAGAATATATATACTAACATATTACTGTACTCAACAAAACAAGGCATATATGAAACAGCTTGTAAAAACAAAAACAATATTATAATGAATATTACCTATATAAATATGATGAGTGGCTGCTGATAAAAGAAAGAAGGCTGCCATGGTGAAGGAAGAAGGATACGGGCTGCCATGTGTTGAACAGTAGAAAGGAGATCGACAGGCAAGCCAGGGAAGAAAGCGGGCTGCACGGAAGGGCGCGAGAGGCGGGCTTCGGCGAGTGAAGGCTATCGCACGCTGTGTGATCGGTTGTGTTGTGGAGGCCGAGATTTGTGGCCGTGCGCGTTTGGTGGGAGGCGATGGTGGTTTCCTGCTCGGCGTATGGCAGCTAAAAGATAGAAGGGGAGATGAGGGTTTTGTGGTTGAAGAGTGTGCGTGGTGAAATAGAGAAGGTGGAAAGGGCAGGGGAGAGATCACAGGCTATGGGAAGAAGAAAAGAACAGGTTGAAAAGAAAATTAAAGTGGGAAGACACCATCAGTCACTAATATGAATTGGTACATATTTATTTCTTTTTAAAAGCATAGGAAAGGTTTTAACGTTGCTGGCTCCAACCAAATTTTAAAGGCCTTATACATATTATATATATATATATATATATATATATTTCAAACGGTAGCAGAAACGAAGGAGAATTTGAAAGGGAATTATATATATGAAAGTTAATGCAAAGGCAATGGTTACTCAAGCTAGAGTCAGCTAAATAGTTTAAAGCAATTAATTGTTGTTTGGATGACACGGCTGAAGTTTGAGAGGCAATAGAAAAAAAAGGTCATGGATATGGTACCGATACGACACTCATTTTTATCGTTTACATCGCGTACCGGGTCTCAAAATACAGAAATAAATATATTGTGGTGATCAACACAACGAGACGATCAAAACGGTATACAGATATCGGTGGCACGATTATCCGATCAAAAGTCGATAATCGGTACCGAAAATGCTGCTATTCCGTATGGAAAAATCCAAACGGAGCTAGAAACTTCCAAAATTTTTGAAACGAATTATGCAGTCTTATTCAGAGTGTTCTAAATAAATTTTCTCATGTTGACACGTTTAGGTTTCGGAACACTTTTAAATTCAACTATTATTAACTGATTTAAATTGAAATAAAATTACATAAGAAAATAAACTTCCATATTATCTGATGAATATTTACCAGTTGCTATATTTAAATAGACGTATTCCAAATATCAAATTTTTATTTCCAAATTTTATTATTTAAAATTTCACAAAATTCAATTAATTAAATAAAACAAATAAAATTATTAAAAATTTACGGGTCGTTATACTCTCCCCCATTCAAAACTTTTCATCACCGAAAAGGAACGAGGTAGGAGAATAGGAACAACCAGAAAGAAAATAGATTGAAAACAAATAAAAGAATTAATATAACCATATAGATTTCAATTTAAATTAATAAATTTTCAACTAATTGATTTCAATTCAAGGTAATTTCATTCAGTTGATTTGATTTAAATTTATTAATTCCTTTAAAACGGAATTTACTTATCTCATTGATTATTCTATTAGCTTATTATTCTATTTATCTCTATTAAAAATTTTATAATCAAAAATTAAGTGTATAACACTTATTATAACCACTCAAATTTTATTTATAAAATCATTTTATATTGTATATTATCCAATTACATATTCAACTTATGAATGATTAAGGTAAGTTATATTGGAATGTAATTGAGTATTATACAAGTAAAATTTTTCCAACCTAATTACTTTTTCAGGTTTAAATATTTATCCAAGAATTTAAGAGTTAAATTTTTGATTTTAATTTAAACCATTTAGATATAAGTATATTATAATTTCAAATCAAATTTATAAACATATACCTAAATATACATTATAAATCAAATCATACCCCATAATTTCAAATCAAATTCAATTTCCAAAACAAAAGTGTAGCCGAGCTACTGAGTGGCCTCTCCACTTCAAAACTCAAAAATGAATGTCGATGATGCGGCCGTCATCACCGAAATTATTTTCCAACGACAATAGAGAAGAGTACTGATTTAAAACCTTTAAAGATTCTTTGAAAACGATTTCTATTCAAAAATACTTTAGATGATATACATTTTCAAACTTTAAAACCATAGTTTGAAATCACCCGAAATTAAATTCTCAAATTCCTGATTTAGATTCATTTCAATCCCAAATCAATTTATAAACCATGTTTATAAATTCAATTATATAACAAAAAATGATAATCAAATATTATCATTTCAAACAACCAATTTAATTAACTTATTATATTCCAGAAAATTTTACTTATATATTTATATATAATATAATCATACGAATCTATTTCATTTACCAAATTTGAAAATAATATTGTGTCGGTTTGCTCTGTTCAAGTGTTTTGGAAATCCTATCGATAGCGTTGATCAGACGAATCGATCGAAAACCCAAATCAACATCAACAACTCAAACAACAAAATATATGAAACATTTTAATATTAATTACAAATATACTCCTTCACTCGATGATTCTAGAATGGATTCCATAGCAAGGATAGAGATTCAAATTATAGATACCCAAATCAAAAGAATTCAAACTAGAAGCTAGGCTTGAATGAAGATAAGATTATTAAATAGCAAAAGAGAAAGGTGGATAGACTAATACAAATCACGGGCAACCCTAAATCAGGTCAACCGTGACTTCAAGAATAAGATCGATATAGAATTCTAAGGCAAATCGACATACGATCACAAGAGAAATTACCCTGATCGTCTACTAGAAAACGGTTCGGGTATAGCAAGAGATGTCAGCATCTAAACCGAGGATATAGAAATCATCGGTGAATCAATGCTGTTGTAAAGGAGTTTCACCCCTTTACAACCATTCAAAGATTGGCAATACCGCCGATTTATTATAGAGATTGTTCGAAGTGGAGTTATGGAATACTCCTGAATACGAATAGGGAGATGCAAGAATGGGTTTTGGAATCGAGGGAAACGTTCCAAAATTCAAAGGAAACCCAAGTCAAAGAAGAAGGAATTCAGGCTCGAAAGAAAGTGATTCCATAATTAAATCTACTACATATGTTAAGTTTTTCCGACAACCAAAGCTCTGATACCACATGTAACGACCCGATATTTTTACCCATTCGCATCCACACATGTCGAACTTGAATTGCTCAAAAAATCAGATTGTTAATTTATATTTGGCAAAACTCAGTATATATACAGTAAATAAATAATCACAAAATCACAGACACAGAGTAATATAACAATAGTGCAGCGGAAATAAAAGAATAGTAGTTCATGAAGCTACTATATATATATATATAACAGAGTTAAACAAGATACAACAGAAGTCTCGAATATAATAGTCAAATACAAGATCAGAATACGTCACTGGAATCAACTAAATATCTGAAAGCTGGATAGATAGCTGGATCTCCAAGCGAAGCTCCAACTCCAAAGGTGAGTCTCGAATACTGGTACACTCAGTCTGACCCGAGCATAAAGCAAAACACAAAACACTCGAGTCAGGATTAACATTCTTATATCAATAAATCCAACTCAAGTGAAATAACAACTGAAAATACAAGTAACTTAAAGGATGTTTGGGATAACCATCCTCTAAGGATCCATTAAACTATTTATATATAGTAGTGTACGCTAAGTAGATAATGCCTATCAGTAATATAAAGTATCAAAATGGCATTAAGGAGTTACCATTATCCCCCTTAACACATTTTATATAAGCGTCATAGTCTATACAACACTGTAAACTCCACCGTAAACTAGTGGGCTCTCAGGGAGTACTCCATAGGTATAACAAGAAACAAATCGTAGTGGTCACGCATAGGGATACGAGTATGACAAGGCACATGAGGCAATACTCAAGGTAGTGAAACTACCATTTGCCTGATCCGGACTGGTGAGAACGCATCGCCGCAACGATCGCAACACCGCAAAACAACACTCCCAATTCTAGGGTGCGCACCAATCAAAACAAGTAATGAGTAGTTTACGAAGAAGTGTGTCCGCTAGAGGTAGCTAATCTCATTGGCCCGGCACGGCTCCTGTTTAAGTCATTTCAAATTTGACACAAGTGTCAAGGCTATCCATTATCGTTCTCTTTCTTCAAATCCAGCAAAGTCGTCATTCCAACCACTTCATTCTGGATCACACTCCACGTATAATAGTTATTAAAGTGGTTTTCGGTTTAGACAGAGAGTATGTCCCTAACCGATCCCGGACTCTTCAATAACTACATAATTATTATACCAATTGGTCATTTAATAAACTTTCAAAATAGTTTATATTTCAAAACCAAAATATCATTGCCATTTCAAAACCATATCAATACGATATCACTTCCATTTCAAAACCAAATACGATATCATTTCCATTTCAAATATATCCATCCCAAGTATATCCATTTACAAAATCTTAGTACTTCAAAGTTATAACACTTTCTAAATCAAACACTTTGGAAATCATAATTCTTTGGAAATCAAAATTTAGAAATCATAATGCTTTGGAATCATAACACTTCCCACTTAACCATTTAAATATAAATAATAGTATATATAATAAAATAGTTTATAATTTAAAATAGTTTATATAAAAATAGTTATAATTTAAAATTATTTATATTAAAAATTATTTATTTTAAAATAGTTTATATGAAATAAATTTATAAAGTAACACATATAAATAGTTTTAAATATAATTTAAAAATACTTTATATAATAAAATAGATTCCTCAAATTTCACAAATCAATTCCAAATCAACACCAATCCCAAAATTTCAAATTTAGTCAAATCTCAAATCATCAATTTCAATTCAATTCAGTTCTTAATAAATTATTATATCGATTTAAAATACAGATATGAACCACAAATAAACCATTTAAATTTCGATATATTCCAAAGCTTTAAATATTTCACAATCTCAAAACTAAATTTGATAATTTCATATATATCTTAATTTAACTTTATTATTATTTAGATTTGAAATATTCACTTAATAAATCCAATATTATTTAAATAAAACCCCAAATTACAAATAAACTAAATATTTCCTTCAACTTATTTAAACTTGAAATATTCATTTAAATCACCTTTACCAAAATCAAGTTATAAAATTATATCCTTTAAAAATCTCAAATTCAATAAGTTCCAAACGATTTCTAATTAAATATATTTCTTAATTGAACAATTTCAAATCTATCTTCTCAACCTTAATTTATTAAATCATTATAAACTCTATATTAAAATATAATTTAAATAAATACTTAACCATACTATATTTTAATAAAATCAAACTTTATTATTAAGCTTATTTTATATTAAAACAAATTTATGCATAGCTTAAAACCAAGAATTAAACTATATATAAAATAACATTTATATAATATCTAAAATCAATATTTATATAAAACCATATATTTCCTTCCAAAAGCATAGTAATCATTTCAAATTATTTATATATAGACCAACGGTGTCTGTATATAATTTTCTATCATATGGTTAAGTGATACGGATATTTATCATTTCAATCCGCAATTTAAATATATACGGGTATATATCATTTCAACCCGCAATGCCAAATTCAATTCAACGAAAATCGCTTGGGTTTATCATTTCAACCCATAACGATTTTCTCCTATTCTACAAATCGTTCGGGTATGTATCATTTCAACCCATAGGGAATTCTATACTAACAGGGAACTTGCAGAGTGATAACATATATAATAATAATATAACAGGCATGTATCATCAATATAAATTAGAGATAATGGTGTCAGATGTCACAGGTGAACAAATATAGGTAATATCATATATATAACAATGTAAATAAGTAACAGCAACATATTTCAATTGTCGTTTCAATTGAAATCATATTTAATATATATAAGAACGTAAATCGTGAGTGATTTCTCACCTTTCGAGGCTAGAGAGATAGACAATGAAGTTGAGTTATGAAATCCAGGCACGAATCTCAAACAAGGCAAGATGGGCACGAATTGGACGAACAAGGCTGATAATCCAGAATTGATGAAATCAAATCAGAACTAGACAGATATATAAAGAAAATATATGCATATATGTTTCAAAATTAATTTCGATACATATATTTTAAATTAATAATTATTTCAAACAAATAAAAAGAAATTTCTATATATATACTCGAACTAAGCTTGTATAATCTTATATAGGCTAATTTTTTTTAAACAAACGAATGTATATATATAGTACTATGGAAACATATGTATATAACTGTTAAAACTTATGCATAACCGACATACGTATAGATCTGATATATATAGTAACTCTTTTAACATATAAAATATAACAAATAATATAAAATTAATCTTGAAAAATGCAAATATACGTACTATGGTATATTTCATCTGTAAGCATGTAACCCAAAGTATACTTCCAAACAAATATTCATTTCCTTTATATAACACATACATATAATAAAAATTTGGAAATCGAGCACATGTATATTTTATATATATATAGATTAATACGTAAACCCATATATACAACATATTATATATATTTTACTAATTCATATCAAAGTACTGACAGTAAATACTTTAACCTTTGTATAAATTACTTATATGTACTTGCGTGAACTCATATATACACACAATTTTGTATATATAAATAACTTTTTATAACATAAAACAAATATATATATACCTTCTAAACAATATATATATACATATATACTAAATTGTCGCAGCAAAATAAACTATTAATATACTAAAAGAATAGGCTGATATATATGTGCAGGCAACACATATATAAACAAACATGCATATCTATAACCTTTTATAACACAACTTATATAAACTTGATATATAAATGCAGACTTAAAATATGTGAATACAAATATAAGAAAATATGTAAGAGGAAAGCAATATTCGTATGTTGTAGTATATATGCGAATAAATATGTAAACTTCTTTACTAAAACAACATCACATATGCAAGCTTTGAATATATATGGGTATATATATAATCTATAGTACATATTGTAAACAATTATACTTTTGAGTGATTTAGAAATATACGCTCTGATAGAATATATATACTAACATATTACTGTACTCAACAAAACAAGGCATATATGTAACAGCTTTGTAAAAACAAAAACAATATTATAATGAATATTACCTATATAAATATGATGAGTGGCTGCTAATAAAAGAAAGAAGGCTGCCTTGGTGAAGGAAGAAGGATATGGGCTGCCATGTGTCGAACAGTAGAAAGGAGATCGACAGGCAAGCCAGGGAAGAAAGCGGGCTGCACGGAAGGGCGCGAGAGGCAGGCTTCGGCGAGTGAAGGCTATCGCACGTTGTGTGATCGGTTGTGTTGTGGAGGCCGAGATTTGTGGCAGTGCGCGTTTGGTGGGAGGCAATGGTGGTTTCCTACTCGGCGTATGGCAGCTAAAAGATAGAAGGGGAGATGAGGGTTTTGTGGTTGAAGAGTGTGTGTGGTGAAATAGAGAAGGTGGAAAGGGCAGGGGAAAAATCACAGGCTATAGGAAGAAGAAAAGAACAGGTTGAAAAGAAAATGAAAGTGGGAAGACACCATCAGTCACTAATATGAATTGGTACATATTTATTTCTTTTTAAAAGCAGAGGAAAGGTTTTAACGTTGCTTTGGGAAACAAAGAGACAGGCTGGCTCCAATCAAATTTTAAAGGCCTTATACATATTATATATATATATATATTTCAAACGGTTGCAGAAACGAAGGATAATTTGAAAGGGAATTATATATATGAAAGTTAATGCAAAGGCAATGGTTACTCAAGCTAGAGTCAGCTAAATAGTTTAAAGCAATTAATTGTTGTTTGGATGACACGGCTGAAGTTTGAGAGGCAGTAGAAAACAAAAGGTCACGGATATGGTACCGCTACGACACTCGTTTTTATCATTTCCGTCGCGTACCGGGTCTCAAATCATAGAAATAAATATACTATGGTGATCAACACAACGAGACGATCAAAAGGGTATACAGGTATCGGTGGCACGATCATTCGATTAAAAGACGATAATCGGTACCGAAAATGCTGCTATTCCGTACGGAAAAATCCAAACGGAGCTAGAAACTTTCGAAATTTTCGAAACAAATTATGCAGTCTTATTGAGAGTGTTCTAAATAAATTTTCTCATGTTGACACGTTTAGGTTTCGGAACACTTTTATATTCAACTATTTTTAACTTATTTAAATTGAAATAAAATTACACAAGAAAATAAACTTCCATATTATCTGATGGAAATTTTCCAGTTGCTATATTTAAATAGATGTGTTCCAAATATCAAATTTTTATTTCCAAATTTTATTATTTAAAAATTTTACAAAATTCAATTAATTAAATAAAACAAATAAAATTATTAAAAATTTACGGATCGTTACATATTACTTAATTAAAATTGGTAAATTTTCTGCAAACATATTTGTCAAAATTCGTTCGACATATTTAGATATCTTTTGTAAACTATGAACATAATAAAATCTAAAATCCATTTATAAATTCAATTTGGCTACATGGATCTAATCCAAACATGTAGTAAAGAATTAAATCCTAAAAACTTTTTATCTCATCACGGCTGGCATCCTAACACACAATATGGATATACTCTATCTCCTAACACTCAGCATGAAAATAAAGTAATAGTGCACTATCCTAGATCTTTTTTTTAACACATTCGTCCGAAAGCCATCACAAATGGTGAGAGTGTGTGTGTGTGTAAGTATTTTTCAAAATACTTTATAATGTGAGAGTGTGTGTGTGTGTAAGTATTTTTCAAGATACTTTATAATCATCAGACAATATAGATTCTTCTTTTTTTCAAACATCCAAGGCACCAATCATATACTTTTAAAATTAGATAGTTAGTCCAAAAGGAAAGGAAAGCTTAGAGTGTAAGCTTACATATAATAATTACATGAATAAGTATGAAAAGTCTGGTTCAATTAGAGAGTTGAAAGATTAAAATTTTCTTCTTATAAGTTTAAATATTATATTATATGGCTAATTATAAAGATAGAAAGATACTACTTTTCTTCTTATAAGTTAAAATATAATATTATATGAATAGACTTGAATGGGAATCATTATGCTATATTGTTTTATTAGGCAAATAATTATACTATTCTGATTAATTAGGTAAGGTTAATAATTCTTTCTTGTTTTATTATTCAAATTCTTTTCTTAATTCTTAAGAAGTAATCGTTATAATTTGGTTTATTAAGCAAAGAAAACAATAGTTTAGCTTATTCTTAAAGAAATCCATACCCCTAATCGTCTTATAACTCAAACTATCTTTAAACTAATATTTTACATCCATTTTAAAAATCTATTCGAGGCATTTTATCCAAATTTTATTTTATTTATAAAATTCATTATTTAATATTTTAAAAATATATTACATACTTATATTTAAAGTAACTAAATTATGGCTCGTTACAGTCAGGGTGGCTTCCATGGTGGATGAGTGGACATTTACCGATGAAGTTGTTCGACCTAGATAAATAGGTGATTAGTAAACCTTGTGTGGTATTCTATGAATATAATTAAGGATAAGTGGTAGACTGTAACAACCTGGTATTTCATACTGATTAACTATCGTCTTTAGACGATTTCTTTTCCTAGCTAGTTACTATTGGAATTTGAATCAAAGTTGAAATTCGTTTGGAAAGTGGTTAAGTGTTGTTTGGGTTTTAAATATTAATCTCAGCCCATTTGAAGCCGTGATAGTATTCAACACCCAACCCCCTCCCTTTCCTCCATTCGTTAACCCTAAGCCAAAATCAAACGAGCGAAAATAATGGCGGCCACGAGAAATTCTCGTGTTCGTTCATTTCCTGTTCGAAGCTAGGGCTTCTAGCAAACAAGAAGTGATGGCGGCCTCGTCCTCGTCTTCGTTCCTCCAACAGTTAGGGCTTTCGTGAATTCGAAGAGTGGCGGTCTCGTCTTCTCCGATGTAGGGCTCCGATCGACTCGTGATGCCGCGTCTTCGAGTAGTTCGAGCGAACATGATTATCGTTCAACTTCAGCCCTTCGATCAACGCTCGCAAACAAAGGTGAGTGAATCACCACTCACATCTAATTCATACCTCTAGCGTATTAGTATTTGAATCCTGTGATTTTTCGTTCGTTTCTATTTCATGGCTGTAGTGGTTTCGATGTTGTTGTTCGATTTTTCTGACTGTCCAATTTTGTTTATGTGGATTTTGTTCAAACTCTTATATTCTCGAGAGGATGGGTTTCACAGTTTGGTTTCGTGGATTTCTGGTGACTTCGATTTTGTTTCGAAATTGATTTTGTTGGGATCTGGGTGTATATATCTATGGATTTCGAACCCTTGAATTTGTTCGTATTCATTTATTCACTTCGTCACTCTCCTTACTCGGCTGTCTGATAATATATCGATAGTTGTGAATTTATGACTTTGGTCTTGATTCTTTTTACTTGAAATTGATTTGTGAATCCATGTGCTTGCTCAATAGCCATGGTTTTGCACTGTAGTTGTCTTCGACTGTAAAAAACTTGATTTTTGCAAAGATGATTTCTTTGACTTAGCTAATGCAATGTTGTTTAAGGCACTTCTGGTCATCCCTGTCATAGCTTGATACTTGAATGTGTTCACCTGCATTTTGAGTTCTGGTCATTGCTTGCATCACAGTCAGATTGCTTTAGTCTTGGCCTCGAGCTCTTTGTCGTGTGCACACTGTATTTACTTCTGACCTTTGAGCAAGTTCATTGTTACATTTATTCACTGAATTTTTATGTTGTAGTCTGCATTCACTAAAGATTGATTTGAGCCTGCATTGTAGTTTTCGAGCAGCTGTTTTAGGAGCAGTTTGGAATTCGGCAAGCATCACTTAATTGCATACCTAAATATGCTTCGTTGTTGTTCCATACTACATGCTTTATCCATGATTTTGATCCATGTGTTCCATTCGGCAAGTTCTATTCCTATTGTATATTTGCTTTTGCCTCAAGCATTTCACTGTGGCTTAGGCACTTGATACTTCATGTATATATATATATACATTCATGTACGTATATATGTGATTGTTTCATGATTCTCTGTCTACTTGACAGTTTTGCATTACTTGTATGCTACACTGCATTTATCTTGATGGCATTTGGTTTGCTGTTATTACTTCCCTATCCTCTGTTTTAAGTCTGGTACTTCATTTTGATTATCTGATACTGTACTTGATTAAGTGCATTTGAGCTTGTTCTTGAATGTGGCATACTTGATGCATATAAGTTTTGGTCATTTGAGTTCTTCATTTTAGCCTTCACTGTCGTGCTTCACTGCTTCCCTCTGTTTGTCACTTGAACTTGTTCAGTTGAGCCTGCACTTGACTCTCTTGTGCACTTTGACTCTCTTCTGCCTTTTTGAACTAGTGCACTTGACCATGTGCCTGTAGTCTTGGTTTTACAGCTTGACCATTTTGTACTTCTTTAATTTTTGTTGCCTGCACTATGATACGGTGTAGCCTTTGAATTATCACTTCATGTTACATCTGTTAGGTGTAATAGTATTGAACTACTTTATGTTCATATACATTTCCTGTTGAGTTTGCTCCATCCAGTTTCATGCATACTTGACACTGCAGTTTCTTCACTTGGTTCCTACTTATATACCACTACATGTTGTTTATGTTACCGGATTTATGTGCATGTGTCTTTGAACATATGCGTTTGTGGCTGCACTTCATTTATCAGTGCAGTACTCACCTCTCTTGTTATTCCTTGAGTTGAACCCGATTTCGGGGTTTGACCTTGCGATCATTGTGACTTTCATTGAGCTTTTGTGTATCTCCTGCGATAGTGGCGAGGCAGTACACGCGTGCGTGCACTGCAGCCCTATCAGATTTGACAGTTTTAAATTGACATTTCAATTGTTTAAATTGCTTTGGATTTCTGTTTTTAACACTGTTTAGTGTTATATCTGCCGTTATCCGGTTCTCTTATCGAGAAGTTGGGTATACGAGATTTCTGTGACTGTCGTCTATTTGATATTTGATTTTTATTGCTTCTATGCACTAATAACTGAGTTTGAATTAGACTGACCCGGGTATTATTTTCTTTTGAATGTAATACTCGGGTCAGACCGAGTATTTACAGGTTGTAGATTTTTAGCTTTGGGTTGCTGCTAGAGCTATGAAGATTTTTTATATCATTTGAAGTGGTCTTCGTCGTGTTGTAGTAGTCAGTGTGTCTGTTTTAAGATGATAATGTATTCATGTATATTAGTCGATAATGTACTTGTATATATAACTTCTTGAGTCGACAGTTGTAGTTGTATCATTTGTATTGTGTCAAATGTATTGTAACTGATATCAGTTATTATATATATGAGACTTTTCGTTCCATCTGTATTCCGCATTTATGTTATCTGTGTTATTTTTATATCTATTGTCCTAAACTACTATAGCCACTGTGTAGTAGCTTTGAGTTTGTATCGGTATGTCGGATTTCCTCCTGAAATAAAAACGCATGTTATTCTATCTGACATATCGGTGCTCGCACAAAGCAATTACATAGATGGTCGCTTCTCAACAGCCTTATTCTCCGTGCTAGTTGACAGCACTACACCGTAGTGTTCTTGGCTAGCGTGGGTATAAAGGTGGGGCGTCACAGCTTGGTATCAGAGCTTGGGGTTTAAGACAATTATAAAACATAAATTAGATGGAGCATGTGTTACAACTATTTGTCGATGTTTTATCTCTCATCTTTACATATGATTATTTTTGACTGTTAGGTATGAATTCCTAACGCTTATTCTTGTGTTTTCGTCTTTGAATTGATTTAGCCGATGTTGATTTTGTTTTAATTTGGCAAATTAAAGCCATTTTGACTTTTGTACTTTGTTCCACTTTTGTTCTATGCTATGAGTGTCATTGTGTACCTGTTACACTGTGATGAAAAATAGCTGGACCAGTTGCAAATTGAGTGATTTTGATTTCTCATTCACATCTAGTTTGAATCTCAGCGATTTTGAACTTGATATTTTGTGTTTTCCTCATCTTGAATTCCATTCGACTTCGGTCACTTTGTTTTTGAGAAATTGCTAATTTCTTGATTTTCAAGACTCTGATTTTGTTTGCCGTTGGTTTCCTAATTTGATCGATTCTTGATCATTTCCCTGATTTGTTGCTATCATTTATTAGCAACTTTGATGAAATTTTCTTCGGGATTTTTGTGAACATACTTTCTGATGGATTCAGTATCGATTTCTTTGGATTCCATTCACATCTTCGTATGTGAATTCTTGTGATTGATTGTTTCTACAATCATTTTTGTGATTTGTCACTTTAAAAATATAAAGGTTTTCTATACTAGTAGTAAATATTAAAATCCTTTTCTCCAAACAGTTTCAAAACTATTTTACTACAAAGCTCTTTTTCTTAAATCATTTTCCAATCTATTAGTATATACAAGCCTTTATTTCACTCGTATGAGAAATTGAATTAAACGGCCTAGTAAAACAAGTGGTATGAAACGCTTGCGTTTACTTCGTCGGTTAACTCCTGGACTTGTTCGATTGAACCCTTTGTGACAATTTTCTAGTGAAGATTTACAGTTTGTTCGTAAATATTTGAGTTAAGCTGGTGGTTATGGGACATGAAGCTAAACTCTTATATTCACTAACTTAATGTAATTGACACTTCTTAATGTTCATGACGATCATTTTTATGATTTAGACTAGGCCTCATCGGTGTGATTTCGTCTCACACATATCTCTTGGGCTTTGAGGATTGTCTAGACACCATTGTGTGATTTCGTCTCACACATATTGCACGGTTAGACTAGGCCTCATCGGTGTGATTTCGTCTCACACATATCTCTTGGGCTTTGAGGATTGTCTGGATACTTTTTGTGTGATTTCGTCTCACATATTTCTTTGTCTACGGGGAGACTATACTCCGTTTATGTGATGTTTTGCCATCACATATCTAGGGTAGCACCCTACGGTCTTCGGGCCATTCCTGTGTGAAAATTTAATGGATAGCTTCCATGAGATAGCTTCTCGTCATGTGTTTACGCGTAGGTGAGTTTTCATGCTCCCATTCATGTGTTAGGCCTTTTCCCCTTTTTATAATTTAGACTAGCGATGTGCGAAGTCTCTTTGTCTGCGTGGGAGACTATACCCCGTTTATGTGATGTTTCGCCATCACATATGTAGGGTAGCACCCTACGGTCTTCGGGCCATTCCTGTGTGATACGCGTAGGTGAGTTTTCATGCTCCCATTCATGTGTTAGGCCTCCCCCCTTATTTATGTGTTTTCTGGATTTCTTGTGATGATTTCTGGAATTTTGTGCTTCACCAATTTTCGTGATTTCTATTGATATGTTTATCAATTTTTGTGCATTGGTGAATTCATGTGTTATTGACTTGTTATGAATACAAGTTTAGGGTATGATATCCCTTTCTATCTTTGAGAAGATTCTTGTGACATTTTTGATGAATGAAAATTCATTTGGTATTATATTTCGATGCCAGTTATTTTGATGAGATTTTGACATGTTAACTTCAGTAACCGTCAATTTTGAAATGGATTTACAAGCGGTTCTCCCGCAATACTGATATTGCTAATTTAATCACGTATTTTCAAAATTCTTATTTTTAAAAGTTGTTTCAAAATATAAATTAAAATTGTTTTCAAAATTTTTACAGTTTGCATTTTCAATAGAATGAGGAAGCGATTTAAACGTTTCAGCAAAATCGAGGACTATGACCCCTTTCTTTTACTGGTTCGCTTAATTCTGGACTTGTCCGTTTGAGAATGTGAAATGTTATTTAAAAAAAACACACACACACACAATTCTGCACTTTCAAGGAAACGATAAAGAGATTTAAACGATTTAGCAAAAGTAAGGAGTATGGAACCATACTTTTACTACTTCGGTTAATTCCGGACTCGTTAATTGAATATTTACGACTTCTGATTATCGTTTTTGATAATCGGATGTTTGTGTTTCTGATTATCGTTTTTGATAATCAGATATTTGTGAAATTTGATTATCGTTTGAGATAATTAAATATTTTTCGATTTGATTAATCGAATATTTGTGACTTCTGATTATCGTTTTTGATAATCAGATATTTGTGAAATTTGATTATCGTTTGAGATAATTAAATATTTTTTCGATTTGATTAATCGAATGTTTGTGTTTCTGATTATCGTTTTTGATAATCAGATATTTGTGAAATTTGATTATCGTTTGAGATAATTAAATATTTTTCGATTTGATTAATCGAATATTTGTGACTTTTGATTATCGTTTTTGATAATCAGATATTTGTGAAATTTGATTATCGTTTGAGATAATTAAATATTTTTTCGATTTGATTAATCGAATGTTTGTGTTTCTGATTATCGTTTTTGATAATCGGATATTTCTTATTTCTGATTATCGTTTTTGATAATCAGATATTTGTGTTTCTGATTATCGTTTTTGATAATCAGATATTTCTTATTTCTGATTATCGTTTTTGATAATCAGATATTTGTGAAATTTGATTATCATTTGTGATAATTAAATATTTTCCAATTTGATTATCGTTTGAGATAATTAAATATTTTTCGATTTGATTAATCGAATATTTGTGTTTCTGATTATCGTTTTTGATAATCAGATATTTGTGAAATTTGATTATCGTTTGAGATAATCAAATATTTTTCGATTTGATTAATCGAATATTTTTGTTTTCTGATTATCGTTTTTGATAATCAGATATTTATGAAATTTGATTATCGTTTGAGATAACTAAATATTTTTCGATTTGATTAATCGAATATTTTTGTTTTCTGATTATCGTTTTTGATAATCAGATATTTGTGAAATTTGATTATCGTTTGAGATAATTAAATATTTTTCAATTTGATTAATCGAATATTTTTGTCTTCTAATTATCGTTTTTGATAATCAGATATTTGTGAAATTTGATTATCGTTTGAGATAATCAAATATTTTTCGATTTGATTAATCGAATATTTTTGTTTTCTGATTATCGTTTTTGATAATCAGATATTTGTGAAATTTGATTATCGTTTGAGATAATTAAATATTTTTCAATTTGATTAATCGAATATTTGTGACTTCTGATTATCGTTTTTGATAATCAGATATTTGTGAAATTTGATTATCGTTTGAGATAATTAAATATTTTTTCGATTTGATTAATCGAATGTTTGTGTTTCTGATTATCGTTTTTGATAATCAGATATTTGTGAAATTTGATTATCGTTTGAGATAATTAAATATTTTTCGATTTGATTAATCGAATATTTTTGACTTCTGATTATCGTTTTTGATAATCAGATATTTGTGAAATTTGATTATCGTTTGAGATAATTAAATATTTTTTCGATTTGATTAATCGAATGTTTGTGTTTCTGATTATCGTTTTTGATAATCGGATATTTCTTATTTCTGATTATCGTTTTTGATAATCAGATATTTGTGTTTCTGATTATCGTTTTTGATAATCGGATATTTCTTATTTCTGATTATCGTTTTTGATAATCAGATATTTGTGAAATTTGATTATCATTTGTGATAATTAAATATTTTCCAATTTGATTATCGTTTGAGATAATTAAATATTTTTCGATTTGATTAATCGAATATTTGTGTTTCTGATTATCGTTTTTGATAATCAGATATTTGTGAAATTTGATTATCGTTTGAGATAATCAAATATTTTTCGATTTGATTAATCGAATATTTTTGTTTTCTGATTATCGTTTTTGATAATCAGATATTTGTGAAATTTGATTATCGTTTGAGATAATTAAATATTTTTCGATTTGATTAATCGAATATTTTTGTTTTCTGATTATCGTTTTTGATAATCAGATATTTGTGAAATTTGATTATCGTTTGAGATAATTAAATATTTTTCAATTTGATTAATCGAATATTTTTGTCTTCTGATTATCGTTTTTGATAATCAGATATTTGTGAAATTTGATTATCGTTTGAGATAATCTAATATTTTTCGATTTGATTAATCGAATATTTTTGTTTTCTGATTATCGTTTTTGATAATCAGATATTTGTGAAATTTGATTATCGTTTGAGATAATTAAATATTTTTCGAATTGATTGATCGAATATTTTTGTCTTCTGATTATCGTTTGAGATAATTAGATATTTGATTTGTCTTCTGATTATCGTTTTTGATAATCAAATATTTGTGAAATTTGATTATCGTTTGAGATAATTAAATATTTTTCGATTTGATTAATCGAATGTTTGTGTTTCTGATTATCATTTTTGGTAATCAGATATTTGTGAAATTTGATTATCATTTTTGATAGTTAAACCTATTTGCGAATTGAAAATTCGATTATCGTTTTTGACGATTGAATATTTGCGATTTTGAGATTTGAGCTTCGTCTTTTTCTCTGACGATTCAGGTGAGTAATTTGATTTACTCACATTCAATTCGTGCAGTACGTGATTTCTGCTCTGTTTTTCCTTTTCTTTTAAATGCTGGAACTCGATTGATTCTTGCTTTTGATAGTCGTCTAATTTGGATTCCTTGATCCCCACGATGTTGATTCTTCTGATTTGAATCTGTCGAACCTTTTGATTTCATATCTAATACTTCCCCTGTTGACATTTTCTTTGCTTATGCATTCGTCATTGCAATGATCTTATGGTTGTTACCTTTTTCCCACTTATCCCTTAGGATTGCGAGGACGCAATTCTTTTAAGGAGGGGAGTCTGTAACAACCCGGTATTTCGTACCGATTAACTATCGTCTTTAGACGATTTCTTTTCCTAGCTAGTTACTATTGGAATTTGAATCAAAGTTGAAATTCGTTTGGAAAGTGGTTAAGTGTTGTTTGGGTTTTAAATATTAATCTCAGCCCATTTGAAGCCGTGATAGTATTCAACACCCAACCCCCTCCCTTTCCTCCATTCGTTAACCCTAAGCCAAAATCAAACGAGCGAAAATAATGGCGGCCACGAGAAATTCTCGTGTTCGTTCATTTCCTGTTCGAAGCTAGGGCTTCTAGCAAACAAGAAGTGATGGCGGCCTCGTCCTCGTCTTCGTTCCTCCAACAGTTAGGGCTTTCGTGAATTCGAAGAGTGGCGGTCTCGTCTTCTCCGATGTAGGGCTTCGTTCGACTCGTGATGCCGCGTCTTCGAGTAGTTCGAGCGAACATGATTATTGTTCAACTTTAGCCCTTCGATCAACGCTCGCAAACAAAGGTGAGTGAATCACCACTCACATCTAATTCATACCTCTAGCATATTAGTATTTGAATCCTGTGATTTTTCGTTCGTTTCTGTTTCATGGCTGTAGTGGTTTCGATGTTGTTGTTCGATTTTTCTGACTGTCCAATTTTGTTTATGTGGATTTTGTTCGAACTATTATATTCTCGAGAGGATGGGTTTCACAGTTTGGTTTCGTGGATTTCTGGTGACTTCGATTTTGTTTCGAAATTGATTTTGTTGGGATATGGGTGTATATATCTATGGATTTCGAACCCTTGAATTTGTTCTTATTCATTTACTTCACTTCGTCACTCTCCTTACTCGGCTGTCTGATAATATATCGATAGTTGTGAATTTATGACTTCGGTCTTAATTCTTTTTACTTGAAATTGATTTATGAATCCATGTGCTTGCTCAATAGCCATGGTTTTGCACTGTAGTTGTCTTCGACTGTAAAAAACTTGATTTTTGCAAAGATGATTTCTTTGACTTAGTTAATGCAATGTTGTTTAAGGCACTTCTGGTCATCCCTGTCATAGCTTGATACTTGAATGTGTTCACCTGCATTTTGTGTTCTGGTCATTGCTTGCATCATAGTCGGATTGCTTTAGTCTTCGCATCGAGCTCTTTGTCTTGTGCACACTGTATTTACTTCTGACCTTTGAGCAAGTTCATTGTTACATTTATTCACTGAATTTTTATGTTGTAGTCTGCATTCACTAAAGATTGATTTGAGACTGCATTGTAGTTTTCGAGCAGCTGTTTTAGGAGCAGTTTGGAATTCGGCAAGCATCACTTAATTGCATACCTAAATATGCTTCGTTGTTGTTCCATACTGCATGCTTTATCCATGATTTTGATCCATGTGTTCCATTCGGCAAGTTCTATTCCTATTGTATATTTGCTTTTGCCTCAAGCATTTCACTGTGGCTTAGGCACTTGAAACTTCATGTATATATATATACATTCATGTACGTATATATGTGACTGTTTCATGATTCTCTGTCTACTTGATAGTTTCGCATTACTTGTATGCTACACTGCATTTATCTTGATGGCATTTGGTTTGCTGTTATTACTTCCCTATCCTCTGTTTTAAGTCTGGTACTTCATTTTGATTATCTGATACTGTACTTGATTAAGTGCATTTGAGCTTGTTCTTGAATGTGGCATACTTGATGCATATAAGTTTTGGTCATTTGAGTTCTTCATTTTAGCCTTCACTGTCGTGCTTCACTGCTTCCCTCTGTTTGTCACTTGAACTTGTTCAGTTGAGCCTGCACTTGACTCTCTTGTGCACTTTGACTCTCTTGTGCCTTTTTGAACTAGTGCACTTGACCATGTGCCTGTAGTCTTGGTTTTACAGCTTGACCATTTTGTACTTCTTTAATTTTTGTTGCCTGCACTATGATACGGTGTAGCCTTTGAATTATCACTTCATGTTACATCTGTTAGGTGTAATAGTATTGAACTACTTTATGTTCATATACATTTCCTGTTGAGTTTGCTCCATCCAGTTTCATGCATACTTGACACTGCAGTTTCTTCACTTGGTTCCTACTTATATACCACTACATGTTGTTTATGTTACCGGATTTATGTGCATGTGTCTTTGAACATATGCGTTTGTGGCTGCACTTCATTTATCAGTGCAGTACTCACCTCTCTTGTTATTCCTTGAGTTGAACCCGATTTCGGGGTTTGACCTTGCGATCATTGTGACTTTCATTGAGCTTTTGTGTATCTCCTGCGATAGTGGCGAGGCAGTACACGCGTGCGTGCACTGCAGCCCTATCAGATTTGACAGTTTTAAATTGACATTTCAATTGTTTAAATTGCTTTGGATTTCTGTTTTTAACACTGTTTAGTGTTATATCTGCCGTTATCCGGTTCTCTTATCGAGAAGTTGGGTATACGAGATTTCTGTGACTGTCGTCTATTTGATATTTGATTATTATTGCTTCTGTGCACTAATAACTGAGTTTGAATTAGACTGACCCGGGTATTATTTTCTTTTGAATGTAATACTCGGGTCAGACCGAGTATTTACAGGTTGTAGATTTTTAGCTTTGGGTTGCTGCTAGAGCTATGAAGATTTTTTATATCATTTGAAGTGGTCTTCGTCGTGTTGTAGTAGTCAGTGTGTCTGTTTTAAGATGATAATGTATTCATGTATATTAGTCGATAATGTACTTGTATATATAACTTCTTGAGTCGACAGTTGTTGTTGTATCATTTGTATTGTGTCAAATGTATTGTAACTGATATCAGTTATTATATATATGAGACTTTTCGTTCCATCTGTATTCCGCATTTATGTTATCTGTGTTATTTTTATATCTATTGTCCTAAACTACTATAGCCACTGTGTAGTAGCTTTGAGTTTGTATCGGTATGTCGGATTTCCTCCTGAAATAAAAACGCATGTTATTCTATCTGACATATCGGTGCTCGCACAAAGCAATTACATAGATGGTCGCTACTCAACAGCCTTATTCTCCGTGCTAGTTGACAGCACTACACCGTAGTGTTCTTGGCTAGCGTGGGTATAGAGGTGGGGCGTCACATAGACTGACACCAAAATAAGTGTCTAGGTGATGTATGTATTTGTTAATGTTGATTATATAACATATTTACTTAAAGTAATGATAAGTGTAGATTATACTTACGAGTGGAAGTAATAGTCATGTGATAATAATTATATTGTATGTAGCAACCCAAAATTTAAGCTATAGCAATTAATAAACGAATTAGTTAAATAATAAAATAAATTTGAGAAATTATCATAATTAGGCAATGGAAGTTGCACCATTGTGTCCCTAGTAATTTTCTAGTCAATTTCCATATATAGTTTGTAAAAATCCGAGCTAAAATTAAGGAGTTACGAAATAAACAAGAAAATGAACAATATATATATATATATATGCTAGGTCAACACTAGGATCGACCCTCACCATGGCTAGGTCGACCTTAGCATGTGTTGGTCGACAGGTAGGTCGACCCGCCTTGCATTCTTTTACGTAACTTCACCCAGTTCGATTCGAACACGTCATTTTGCTATTTCTATTCGATCCTTTGCATCCGTGCTTTCATCCGACGGTTCCCGGCAAGCCTATGATGTGGTTGCACCAGATTTAATCTTCAAATCAAACGATCTGAGATCCTCAAGTGACACTATAAATAAGACCCTAGGACTAGCTATTTTTCTCATTTATATTTTCTTCTATCTGGGTTTATTGCCTAAGGCTGGACCCTAAAACGAAAAAATTTCTTAGGAGGAGCTCTTTTTGTTAAAAATATTCTACGCTCTAGAAGTGGATCAAGGAAAACCAAGGACTAAAGCAGAGGACCACATGAGAGTGTTTAGTGATTATTTTAGATTTTTAAGTAATTAAAAATAATAGGGTTCTCAATAGTTGTAGTTTTTTTTGCAATTTTGAGACAACCTTTGTATAAGTTGTTTACAACTAGTTTCTAAAGTTCTTTTCGGTCTATTTTATTGAGTTATTTTTATTCAGATATTTTATTCAATTATTTACAGTTAATTATAGTTATTTACTGTTATTTGCATTTATTTACATCGGTTTTACGTTAAAATTTAGTCTGTAAATGTTTGTTTCTTTTTATTCCTTTTTACGCGAATAAGATAATAAGAAAGAGGATAATTTGCTAATATGGATTAAAATATAATAACACTAAATTTATAGAAATTAGATGTAAAATAAGAAAGACTGTAATAAAAAGAAGATAGACTGAAATAGGCAAATTTGAGACATTTGCAAGGAAGTTTATAACTAGTAGTTATAACTAAGAAGATAGAAAAGAAGAATAACAATTATAACGTAGGTTATAATTAAGCAAAAAAAAGTAAAGGCTTATTTAAAACTTATAATTAAGTTAATAAGCAAATACAGCAAAGGTAACAGTAAAGGCTTATTTTAAAAACTTATAATTAAGTTAATAAGCAAATATAGCAAAGGTAATAGAAGAGGCTTATTTTAAGACTTATATTAAGTTAATAAGCAAACAGAGCAGAAATAGCAGAAGAGGCTTATTTTAAAACTTACACTAAGTTAATAAACAAACATAGAAATAGGGCCCATACAAATAGCACTCCCTTTCAGACTAGGACTAATGGTCTTACAACAGATTAGGTGAGGCTGGGCATGACCCTTTCAGACTAGGACTGATGGTCTCACATTAGTTAGGTGAGGCTGGGACCTAGCGTAAATAAGTGGCCAATAAGATAGAAGCTCAAATCAGGGGATTTGGGTGAGGGGCGCAACTAGATTTTGTTTGATAGAACCCATACCAACAGCATCCCCTTTTCAGACTAGTACTGATGGTCTCACAACACACTTAGGTGAGGCTGGGTAGAACCCGTTCAGACTAGAACTGATGGTCTCACAATAGAGTAGGTGAGGCTGGGCAGGCTTATGCTGACTAGGGTTTGTAAGAGGTCACAAGAGGGGGCGACAGTGAATGTGTAACACGATAACTGTGCATGCGGCATTGAGCAGGGTAAATAATTCGCTATTGCGTTTCATAGCGCTAAACATGTGTCGTTTTGCTATAGGACCCACGGGATGGGACTAGCTCATAGTGGCTCAACAGAGATAGAAGGCCAATCAATGAGTAGAATTAGGATTTCAGCCTAATCAAAGCAGCAATCTAAGATAAGTGCAAATAATTCAAACAATCAAAATAATCAGAACAATCACAATCAATGGGAACAGTTAAACAGTTTTTTATTCTTGCTTTATCTATTCCTTTTATAATAGAACTGTTGCTAAGTCTATTACCTTTATCTTGCTTAAAAATGCTAGTAGTTACATTCACTCACCAGACTTATAGTCCGACCCACTCCTCTATTTCCCCTTCCCCCCCATAGGCCAGCAGAGGCAAGGACAGGAGATTTGAATTTCTTGGAGACCCGTTTTGGAGAGCTTTCTCATTCTTCATGTATTCTTTTTCTTTTCAGTTTTCTTTTCACTTGAGTTTGGATGTACTAGTACTTTATGAGAAGGATGATTTTTATTATTATCTATGTACTCAGATGATGTGACTGAGATGGTATTTTTCAAAAGACATATTATGTATTTGGTTTTATGACTCATTTTATGGAGAAATGGAGTTTAATTTTAAATGTTTCCTCTATTTTATTTATTTTGTCTTGTGAATCTTAGTCTCTGTAAATATTTTAGCTGTACCTGTAACGCACCATATCCTTTACTGCGTACTTTTGGGTATACTAAGCAGAGTGGGGTGTTACACTTGGTATTAGTCTAAGGTTACAGGATTCCTAAAAAAAATTAAAAAATAAAGTATTTTTCCAAAAGTAACCAATTTTTAAAAGAAACATATCTTCAGACTAGAACTATTTTTCAAAAAGAAACTCTTATTATAGAAATAGTTTTTTTAAGTATAAAAGAGAGTTTTTATAAAAAATCCCCTCAAAGTCTAGTTCAACCTTCTTTCGATTCTTTCGAGCCTAGATTTTCTTTTCTTTGCATAGTATGAATGACTGGTTCTGTAGAGCTACGATACTAGAAGTGCAAGTGCAAGCGCCCAATACAGCACCAGTAGGTGGAGATCCCATTAATCCATCTACAGCAGCCAATTTTTCTAAGCTATGCAAGGACTTCGCTAGTCTAAAAGTCAAGACGTTTTTCGGCACAAAGGATTTCAAGGAGGCACGAGCTAGGTTGAAGGATACGGAGCGAATGTTTAGACTGTTAGGATTGGAGGACCAACAAAGAATTCAGCTAGCAGCTTGGCAGCTGAAGGGAGAGCTTAAAGAGGTTCCTAAGTCAGAAAGCTCTAAGAAGTCATGGCGGAAGAACAAGAAGGAAAAGGACAGGAGGAAAGAAGGAGGACCTCAGAAGCGGATTAAGAAAAGCGAGAAATGTCATAGCTGTGGATTGGTTGGTCATTACGAAAAGGACTGTAAGAATAAAATGATAAAGGAAAGTGTTTCAACTGTGGGCAGCCTGGCCACCTTAGTAGAGCTTGTCCTCACAGGATGGGGCAGAGAGCAGGCGCACCTACAGCGCAAGTATAGGCTTTAGATATAGCACATTCTAATAGTGGACCGGATCGAGGTAGGAAAGTCTCTGTAGAAGGTTTGATCTCTATTTCAGATTTCCTATTCGGACTCTTTCATTTCTAGTTCCTTGGTTGATTGTTTGCACTTAGATATTTCTCCAGTAGTAGACCCTATAGCAGTTTCAAACCCCATAGGAGGATCAACACATTTAACCATAATTTGTAGGGGTTTGAAATTTTTTATACTAGGCATAGAATTTGACTATAATGCCTATGTATTGGGATTTTCAGGGTATGGGATGATTTTGGGGATGGATTGGGTATCCACTTATGGGGCGATATTGGACTGCGAGAGGAGAGTCGTTAGACTAGAGACATGCAGCAGTAGGACTCTCGAGGTTTCTTGCGACCCATAGGGGTCAGTCATGTTGAGCTTCCTTTATTCCCTTGATTCATCACTAGGAGAGCTAAATTACGTTCGAATCGTTCGAGATTTCCTAGACATTTTTAAGGAAGTTAGGGGACTACCTCCTAAGAGAGAGATCAACTTTAGGATCTATATGAATGACAATGATAAGCCAGTGGCATTGCCTGTGAGACACATGAAAGGAAGGAGTTAAGTAAGCAGATTTGTGAGAAAGGCTTCATTAGACGGATTCTTTGAGTGGTTGGTTATGCCGTTCGGCTAACCAACGCCCAGTCTATTTTTTAGATTTGATGAGCCGTGTTTTTGGAAATGTCCTAAATGAGTTCGTAGTAGTATTCGTGGAAGACATTTTGATGTTTTCCAAGAGTATGGAAGAGCATGCTATTCATCTTGAGGAGGTTCTTCGTACACTTCACGATCATCAGTTGAAGGCAAAATTCTTGAAGTGTCACTTTTTGGCGTAAGGAAGTACGGTTCTTAGGGCATTGAGAAGGTTAACATATGGAAAGAGTTTGAGAAACGGTTTTGTACATTTAGGTTCGGATTGTGGAAATCCAAAGAGTTGTAGGCTAAGATTGGAGATGTACAATAGATTTAGTTGGAAAAAAAGGAAAGCCCATGTGTAAATAATTGCAAAAATTATAATTTTTTCGGATAAGTGGATTTAACTGTAGTGCCTTGGAATAAATATAAGCATAAAAGAGGGATAGGAATAAGAGTCTTTAGTAAGGAAATGAGATTTCCAAGGTCTAGGAAAGGTACTCCTTGGGTAGTAAGAAGAAAATCCAAAAAGCTATAAGGATGCAAGTCTAGAAAGATAAAATGTTAAGTAACTAAGTACCTTTGAATTTAACAGAAACTTGAAAAATAACGCTTTTAAATGCAAAAAATTTGGGATTTGATGTTTTAAAAATTTAGAAGCTTTAGTTTTTGAAATAAAATAATAAATATCAAACCAAACTTTTAAATGTGGAGTAGATAGGAATCATTTCCTATGTGTGACAGAAAAAGTGTAAGGCTATGTAAGGGATAGCAGTGATTACTTTTAGAAGTAATAATAGAAGTTTCCGTAAAGTGTAAGGGACACTAGTGAGAACCTAGGAATGTTGCTTCATGTGTGTAGATTATTAAAGAATAGTAAGGTGATATTAGTAAGATAGTAAGACACATGTGGTTGAGGATGTGTATTTTTGATTTTGGAGGAACTTGGAAGGAGCATCTTCCTTCAGTGGAATACGCATATAATAATATTTTTCAAGCTAGCATTGGAATAGCACCTTTCGAAGCTCTTTATGGAAGACGGTGCAAGTCACCTTCGTGTTGGTTAGAGTCTACAGAGAAATTGCTACTTGGTCCCGACATGGTTAAAGAGACTTCGGAGAAGATTGATTTGATTAGGAGAGAATACATACCTTCTACCTACATCTCTTTGATAGTAAATTTTGAATTTCCTGAACAGTTGTGTCCCGTTAATAGCTTCCAGATCTAGATCTGGAGATTAGGGTTTTTCCCTTTTCTCCTATTTTCTTTCGTTTTTTCCAAGTATTCTTGCTTATCTCTACTATTTTCTGTTTTCTGTCTTCACTTCTATCTCCTCAAACCTGGAAACATGGGATCTCTGCGGGATGATGAAGGCTGGGAGGAGGTGAGAAGGAAAAGGGACAAGGCTCCAGCGTCTTTGGGACCTGATCAAAGGCTTAATCTGGGAGGGCAAAGATCGAGTAGATCTGGGGCTATTCCAGATCGGAACATGGGGAGGAGGTTGCAAGCGGATCTTGCTAGGCGGACATCTACAAAACATTCGAAAATTTCAAAGCAGAAAGTATTGTTGCCAGGAAGTAACCCGAAGATAATATTCACCGTCTCAGAGAACGCTAAAAAATTTCATATAGCGAGGCAGTGAAAGTAGGAGCGGTAGGAGATTTATGTAACCTAGATATGGAGTTTATTGAGCCTAAAGTAGCGAATGGCAAAAGGATCGGTTCCCTTTCTTCTGAAGCTATCAAAGAAGCGGAGGGAGGTTGGGATTTATGTATTTTATTGTATGTGGTTGGGTATAAACCATGGCTTAGAACTTTTGAGGGATATGCCAACAGGTTTTGGGCTACTAAGAAGCCATTTTCAGTTCACTCAAGGAATTATGGATTCTTTGTAGTGAGATTTGGCTCTGAGGAGGATTGTAACAAGATTCTGAAATCAAGTCCTTAGTTTATGGACCGGAACTTGATCATTATGAAGCGACTGTCCCAGACATGAGAACTGATAGAGATCTACTTACATCCCTGTCTATGTGGGTCAGACTTCCTGGGTTAAGTTTTAAATTATGGGGCAATAAGGCTATTAGCGCATTAACTAGTACCATAGGAGTTCCCATTAAGATGGACGAGGCCACGAAAAATAAATCTAGATTAGCCTTCGCTAGAGTTCTGGTTGAGGTTAATGCTACTTATGGTATGCCTAACACCATTGAAGGCATGGACGACAATGGGAGGAGTTTCATTCAGGAAGTGGAATATGAGAACCCTCCTCCCATATGTGGTAAGTGTGTGTGTTTCGGACACGTAACTGATGAATGCCCAATGACTAAGTCTTGGGTTCCTAAAGTGACCCAAGCTGCCATCTCTGATAAGGAAAGCCCTTCGGATCTCGAAAAGCAGTTGAATGATGGATGTCCCACTGTTCCCATTAATTATGAATTATTACACGATGATAATGGAGTAATCAGGAATTTTGGGACCGGGGTCCCTTATGGTGATGATATGACCGAAATCTTACAGTCAGAAGTGCATCAAGAAAATCAAAACCTAATTGCTGACTGTCTTCCTTTTGATGGATCTCGGGATAGGTACCAGATAGCTTCTAATGAGCTGGAGTCAGAAGTTAGGGGAAAATTTATTCCTGAACAAAAGCAAACAGAAGTTTTACCCTCGGATCAGATTTTAGACAGAGCTGCATCCTCAGAAGAGCGCGGTGAGGGGGCAATTTCATAAGCTTTAGAGTCAGAACCTGTTACTCTTACCAAAATAGGAGTCAGTGAAGATTGCTTCACTGTTCCTCTGGCCAGGTCAAAAGTTCCTCCTGATCAAGGAACCAGTGAGCCATTCATTCTTGTATCTCCAACTACCCTGGGAGCCAGAGATCCGAGAACATCTCCTCCGAAGTCACCATCGACTCACATAACTATTCTCAAACTCCTTTCATCATCATTGGATTCTCCTTCTTTTCCAATCTCTTTATTTTCTAACGATATATTTATTGACGATTGTATAATTAATAATGTTAATTTTAGGAGAGGTACTGAACCTTGTATTTACTCACAGGTGCAAGAAAATCTAGATCAGGATACAGGAACGACAGAAGTGGTAGAGGAACAGAATACTTATGATAATGCAGACTCAATTCAGGAGGTATTGGAGGAGCAACTTCTTCCGAAGCCTCAAGATATAGAGTTTGAGAATATTCAGAAGGATAACCTTGTTCGTAAGAATCCCAAATGGGTTCAGATGCTAGGCATTCCTACGGAAGATAAAGGGGAGTCTTCCAGCAGTAGGTCGTTGAGGACCCGCAATAACAAGGTTTCATAATGTCAGTAGCTTGCTGGAATGTTAGAGGGTTTCACAACCCCAACAGATTGGGAGAAGTGAGAAAACTCATTGATAAGTATAATATAAGTTGTTTCGGTGTTTTGGAAAATAAGTTGTTGTTTTCGGATATAATGAAGCTAGAAAGAGCGTTGGATGACAGATGGAAAATAATAAGTAATGTCTCTTGTTATTTCAAATGCAGGACAATGGTCCTCATTGATGGAAATTCTTGGGATTTCAACTATATTAGTATGAGTGATCAACACATTACCATTGAATTGATCAATTCCTCGAAATTCAAATGTAATCTAACCTTTGTTTACGCTCATAATTTTGTTGAATTCAGGAAAAGATTATGGAAGAATTTACAGGAGGATGCTATCAATATTTATAGACCATGGCTGGTTCTTGGGGACTTTAATTGCATTCGCAGTCCCTCAGAAAAAAAGGGAGGTAACCTTGTAACAGTTGGTAACTTGTTTGAATTAGATGAAATGTCTAATCATATTGGTCTTAATGAGATCAATATTAAAGGTTATGAATTTTCTTGGTGGTCTGGTCCGAGTCGAAATATATTCTCTAAAATTGATAGGGTCTTTGCAAACCTAGATTGGATTAACTTATTCACAGACTTATCGGCTGAATTTTTGCCTCCTTCTATGAGTGATCATAATGCCGTCCTCGTTTCGCTTTTCACTAAGCCTAGGGATAAGAACAGACCTTTCAGATATATGAATCATTGGTCTTTATGTGATCAATACTTTCCTTTGATCGAGAAACACTGGATTACTAATCAAACAGATAGACCTTTGTATCAAATCTTCTATATTCTCAAAAATATCAAGAGAGAGCTTAAGAGTTGGAGTGCTAAATCACGTAATATCAAACAAGAGGTTAATGTTCAGAGAGAGAATTGTTCAAGACTTCAGAAACTTCTGGAAAAATCTCATGATCACAATTTAGCTTTGGAATTTCAAAATGCCAAGATAAATCTGATATTTAGCACTTAAGAAAGAATTTCTGGTTGCCAAACAAAAGGCTAAATGTGAATGGATGATGATGGGTGACGAGGCCTCTTCTTTTTTCTACGCTAAAATGTCTAGTAGAAGAAGTAGAAAGCGCTTGACCAACATTGTTGTCGATGGAAAGGTGGTTTCGGAAGATAAGTTTGTTGAATCGGCTATTGATTTCTTTAAACGAATCTTTAACCTTCCCTTATATGAACACTTCCCTGAAGTTATTTGTAAAACGGTTATTACTGAATATGGTGCCAATTTTTTGAATGAGGGTATATCTTTGGAAGAAATTAAATATGCATTGTGGGATATTAAAGATACTGTCTCTCCAAGTCCGGACAGTTTTAACTCGTTGTTTTTTAAGACTCATTGGAATCTTTCGAAAGATTTAATTTTCAAAGCTTTGAACGATATTTTTCAAAAGGGTTTTATAATCAATGAGTGGAATCATACGTTTATTCACTTGATTCCAAAAAAAGACCACTCCTCGTGTATTCTAGATTTCAGACCCATTGCCTATTGTAATACTTTGTATAAGGTTTTTTCTAAAATCCTGTGTAACAGACTGGGTCCTTTTTTGGATAAGTTGGTGTCCCCGAATCAGACGGCATTTATCAAAGGAAGATTAATAGGGGATGGAATTTTGTTTGCTCATGAAATTATTAGGGGTCTCGGAAGAAAGGATAACAAATATATGTGTATCAAAGTTGATTTAAAGAAAGCATATGATTCGATCAATCGATCTTTTGTTATACATATGTTAATAAACTTGGGTTTCCCAGATAAATGGGTGAACATTATCGAAAACATTATTAAGACTCCTGTTTTTTCTATCATTGCTAACGAAGAAGCGCATGGTTATTTCAAGAGTTCTAATGGGCTTAGACAAGGCGACCCACTTTCCCCTATACTTTTCACCTTGGTTATGGAATATTTTACGCTATTGATGGATGGTAAAGTCAGGGATGGTCTTATTTCCCCAGTTACAGACTTTGATAATAAGTTGACTCACCTTATTTACGTCGACGACATTATTGTTTTTACTAAAGCCAATGCCCAAACTGCAACTACTATTAGTGATGTTTTTAAGATGAAGAAGGTTACTGGCTTGGAGCTAAGTTTTGAGAAATCTAACATTTTCTTTGGGAAAGGGGTGTATTGTTGTATTGATATTAGTATGATCCTCAATATTCAGCAATTGGATCTCCCAATAAGGTATTTGGGTATTCCTTTGTCTAGTGCTAATTTGAGGGATAAGGATTGTTCTCCTTTAATAGAGAAGATCAAGATTAGGATTGGTAGATGGGAAACAAGAATGCTTAGCCTAGCTGGGAGACTTGAACTTATTAAATCTACTATTTACCCCATAATACAATTCTAGATGCAATGCTTTTGTCTCCCAGCCTCTACAGTTCAAAAAATTAAACACTTGATTTTGAACTTTCTTTGGAAAAGTCGTAAGAGTAAGATTCCTTGGGAGATTTTGTGTAGGCAAAAAGAAGAAGGAGGAATGGGATTGAGAAATTTAGAAGAGATGAACCGAGCATTATATATCAAACTGATATGGAAAGTTATCAATTCAGAAGGAATTTGGGCGAAACTCGTGCATTGTAAATATATTGGTCAAAAAAGTTTTTGGGAAATTAACCAGCGATTGGACGACTCGGGAGTATGGAAATTCATTTTGAAAAATAGACATGTAGCTTTGAATTGTCTTTCTCTTAATATTGCAGACGGTAAAACTACTTCTCTATGGTATGATCCATGGCTAAATGGAAGTACTATTATGGAACGTATTGGTAGAGACACAGCTTTCAGAACTGGTACGGAAAATTTATCTCTCAGCAGGATTTTAAGAAATGGAGAGTGGAAGTGGGATTCGTATAGTTTTTTATTTCAAATTCATGCAGAAATTGAAGGTGTCAAGATTCACAAGAATAGGGAGAGGGATTTCTGGTCTTGGAAGTGTTCTAAGGATGGTTTGTATCAGTTTAAAAAAGTTTGGAACACGGTTAGATACAGTTTTGAAATTAAGTACTGGGCGTCTTTGGTCTGGAACAAAATTCACGTTCCTAAAATGGCGGTATGCCTGTTTAAAGCCATTAATGACTATCTATTGACAAAAGAAAGATTATTTCAGAAGCATATAGTCGTGGACCTTAACTGCGTCTTTTGTAATAATCACATTGAAAATATAGACCATCTATTTTTTCAATGTAATTTTACAGAAAGTGTTTGGCTTTGGAGCTGTAAAAAAAATTTCCATAAGCTGAAAAGTCTATTTTCTTTCTCTTTGAAAGATGATCTACAGAAAATTGTTTCTATTTCTAGCTTAAAAAGTATCAATTCAGACTTGTTTCAACTATCTCTATCTGTTTGTGTGTGGCATATTTGGAAAGAAAGGAACGATAGGATTTTTCAGAATCGTTTTACAGATAGGTCGCAGATTTGTAACAAAATTTTCCAGATAATGAATATCAGAATGGCAAAATCAAAACATTTTAATAACATTACTGGCATGAATGAAGCAATAGCTTTGAAATGGGGTTTTACCTCCCAACGCTGAATTGGGGCACCATCTGCTTTATCATAAGTATTGCTCTTCTGCTATCTTCCTGCTTCTTTGTTTCTTAGCTCCAGGTTTTGCGAACCTATATTATTTACAGTTTTCCTCACCTCCTCTCTTTTAAATTACATATTAATTTACTATTAACAATAATTATAGAATTAGTTTATAAGGTTGAAGTTTTGCAGGCTGTTCCGAGTGCTTGATATCTCGACCTGGGCATAAAAGAACTTTAGCTTGAGTAAAGTGATTTATTTTGAAGGACCTTTTCAGATTTTTACCTGTCTTGTCAATTCTGGAGGTTTCTACCATTTGGCTTGCTGTTGTGATTGCAGTTTTGCCCTAGATTTGCAGTCATTATAGATCTGGGAGTAGATTCAAGAGAAATTAATTCACATTAAGATTAAAGAAGTTTCCTTGTTGGGTATAAGAGACTTATCTTATTTAGTTCTTCTCTGTTCTCCTTGAGGAATGTTGGTTTCGACCCTGAAGTGATTTAGGTTGCTCCGAGTGCTCGTAATCACGGTTCTAGATGGATCGAAGATCTCGCTGCTGTTCTTTGATTCCTTGTTGCTGCTCCTCCTCAACATATGTTAGTTTTTCATTTAAAGTTAAAAGACTTCTCCTTTCTTAGGTGATAGAGTCTTATCTGCTAAGATTTGTTTAGTTCTTCTCGAGGAAGTGCTGGTTCCAGGTCTCGTTTTGAGCTCCGATCTGGAAGTAACAGAGGATGCCTTGAGTATCTGTCGATCTTTGGTTGCTTCGATCTTGTTGTTATACTGTTTGTGCTTCTCGTTCTTCCCTGCTCGCCGCCATTTTTATTCTTTTTTAGTTTCTCTTTCGAGATGAGTTATTGTATTAAATGAAGTAGATGTAATGCCGTGTTGTCTTTTCTACTTCGAGAATAGTCTCGATGTTTCTGGTAGTTGCCCTTTGCTAGGTGGGCTTTGGGCCGAAGGTGTTGAACGTTTTGTTTCGGGTTTGTATTGTTGGCTTTGGTCTTGCATTTGTTCTTGTAATTTGTTTTTCTTATAGTTAATAGAAAAGTTTGAACCCTTATTAAAAAAAATTTGAATTTCCTGTTTCCATCTTTAGTTTTGAATAGGTTCTTTCCTTTATTATCCTTTGGGAGGGTAGATCTTAGGATTTGTAGGATTTGATGTAAACATGTTATTAGAACATGTTATGTATGATGGACGATAGTGGTTGCAAGTGTTTGCTAGTGGATGCTAATGGACGCATATATATACACCATGCACTATTATCTTTTAGGGATCGGCCTAACTAGGTCACTAGAGCATATGCATTTGAATGTGTGCGCATTTTCATTTTATTTTATTCCATGGTTGTTATAAATGGATGATGTAACGACCCTAAATTTTTGACATTTGAAATATGAATATTTAATTGAGTTAAAATATTCGAATGATAATTTAATTTGAAATTCAATTATCAGGATGAATTTGGCGATTAAATTATTGAATTTAGTTATTGAAACTGGGTAAAAAAATTTGAATCTTCAATTTTAAGCTGATTAAAAATAATCTGAAGGCTTAGAAAATTCATATTGATAATTCTGAAGGTAATAGAACTTTCAGAATTGAAATTGAAACTGTTTTGTTCAGTTTTGAAATTATCGTTTGAATCGATATTTAAAATAGCCGTCCGAGGCACAGTCTCGGAATTTGACGAAACCAGTTTCATTGGATCCGTAATATTGTATTATTATCGGATTTCAATTTTCGTAATGTTTGGAGTAATCGTTTGGCCATACGATAAGAAAACGCGTTGAAATTAAATCGAAAATTTAATATTATAACTGGTCCAAAAAGCTATCTTCTCCATACGATTGAATTTGGACTCGGAACCTTTTCCATTGCGTTCGGAATAGGCGAATGACATTACAAACGCCTGGCGGCACGCATCGATAGGATATCGATGATTTATTGTCGTGCGAATCGAGAGAATTTGAAATCAATTTAATATATATGTATATTCACATGCACTAGTCAACATCGAGCTGAAATTCTTTACCATCAGTCAGCCCATTTCTTTAAATGATGTTCCCTCTTTTGAGAACAACACGTTACCCTCACTTCACATTGTACTTCTCCCCTTTTCAAAACATCGCAGCTGAAAACAAAAGAAACTACTGCCCCTCTCAATTCTTTCTACAGATTCAAAACAGAAAGAAAAAAATCAAACATCTCGTTCAAAATAAAATGGAATAAAATGGCGTCTTCCTCTTTCAATTTTTTTTTTCAATCAAATGAAAAATCGAACAGAACGCCGAAGTAAATTCGAACGAATCAATCGTTCAATCGAGGGGAGGAAGCACCATCGCGCTCGCGTATTCGAGAGGGGAGTTCGATCGAGGGCGTTTGGGCGCGAGGTGGGGCAGGGAGTGTAGTTAGGGTTGGCGCCTGCCTGGGTCTCGCGGTGGAGTAGTTCGACGAACTGGTGAAGGAGGGATTCGCGTGGCGTTCGCGTGCGAGCCTAGGGTATGGATTCGAACAGGTTGGAGGGTTGCAGTCAGCGTCTTCGAGGCAGGGTTGGAGTTCGCAAGAAGATCTGGGAGCGCGTATGTGCGATAGTCTGGTGGGAAGTCGCGAGTTGTAGTGCCAACGATCTACGAGTGATGGGAGTTCATCGATGTTGGGTTTGGTGGTGACGCGCTTGCGATCAGGGTGGAGCAGGTCGACGTTGGTTGTTCATACGAAGCAAGGCCGGGGTCGAGCAGGGCCTTGCGTTCAAGCGATATGTACTGAAATTATCGATTTTCATTTATTACATATATGTATATAAATGTATACAAGAAAGAATTTTAAAGATCAGATTTATTTTATTTTGTTTTATATATATATATATATATATATATAAATTGGGAAACACATTTTTAACACATCAGTTTATCTGTTCAAGATATAGATATGTACTGAGGAAAAAAAATTGTTTTTACTATAGACACAAAATAATTTATTCTTTGCCAGTCTAAAGTTTTATATAAATACATAGACGCATACAGTAAGGAAAAAGTATAAATGTAAATGTATATGCATACACTGGTCTATTTGATTTAAGTATGCATATAGTTAAGATTTTTGGAAAATATATAGAATTAAAATGTTGAAGAGTTTATATTAAAAATAATGGTTTGGTAATGAATTTGTTTTGTTAACTTGTTTACTTATTTTAACCACTGAAAATAAAGAAAAGGGAAATTTAGTTTTAAATTTAATTTCTTGTTAAATAATTCTACTAAAAGAAATTGGTTTGAAATAAAATCATTGAATAATTAAAATTACCAAATGAAAATTTGTTATTCGATTACTTCGAATATTAATGAATTGTATAATTGTTTATACAAGGTCAATATCTGAAAGAAACAAACTGGATTGGAAGTGGATTACAAAATAAAAGCAAAGGTGAGATCTTCTCACTCAAAATTGAAAAGTGGAATTTTCAGTTATTGTTTGTTTGCTGTTGGATGTGATATTAGATATAGTAGGATATATCTATATATATATAGCAATATATACATATTGGCATATGTATATATTGGATTGATTGATTTCCCGCCTCGTATAGCGGATGAGACCCTATTGCGCCGTTAGTAAGCGGATGATATATTTATAAAACCTATATACCGCGATATTCCACCTCGAAGTGGAATTGGTATTGTGCTAACATCTGTGGATGCAGGGAAACAGGTTGGAGGGATCCAACAGGATTCCTCAAAACATTTGAATTGATTTCATATGTTGTTTGATTGATTATTTATAATCTGTGTATGATTATATCTGTGATTGAATGTATTGAGAGCTAAAATTTAGCCGAATGTATTTTTGGTATCGTTGGATACCAGAAATAAATGAAATTGGATTTCTGAAATTAAAATTGAATTTTTGATGGTTTGGGAAAATAAAAGAATTTATTTTAAAAGGAAATAAATTTGTTTGAAATCAAATTGATAATTGATAAATCTTTGAGAAATCAATGTGAAAATTTATTTAATGTTGAATGAAAAATTGATTTTTGTGTTGAAAATAAATTTGGGAATCGATTTGTAAAATGATTTGGTATTTGGGATTAAAAGTTAAAATCAATTTGAAATGTGATTCGGTGTTGAAGTAAATTCAGAAATCAATTTGGAATTCAATTTGGATTTGAAATAAAATGGAGAAATCAATTTTTAAAGTTGATTCGGGGTTGAAAATGAACATTTGGAAAACGATTTGAAAATCGGGTAAAAGTGGATTTTTAGGAATGTAAATTCCGAACAGAAGTTGTAAAGGAAAGGGAAATTTGTTTTAAAAATAAATATTGATTTATTTTTAAAGTGCGGAAAATATGGTTTGAAATCGGATTTTCAAAGTGATGAAGTGTGGAAATAAATTTACAAATTTGAAATGTAAATTTGAAATAAATCGATAAGGATTTATCTAATTGGTTTAAATGGACCATAATATGATTTGAAATTGATTTTCAAACGTGAAGTGGGAAAATATGATTTGAAATTGATTTTTCAAATGTGAAGTGTGAAATACGATTTGAAATGGATTTTCAAATGTGAGGTGTGGAAAAATATATATCTTGTGAAAAGATTTGAAATTTAATAATTTGGGAAAAAATTATTTGAATTGGATGTTTGTTATGAATGTTATTGATAGTTAAATAACCGACTATCAATATTTGCCTTTGAAATGACACTTGATTTGTTTTTGAAACAAACGCTCATTATTCGGTTAAGCCGGGAGAGGACCTTTGTGTCATATAACCCATTCCGAATAATGATACGTCGTGAATGGATCGCATTTGAAGACCGGTGTGAAGACCGGATATTTGTGAAAATGAAAGGACAACCTGTCGAATGTCTCTGCACCGAGTTGCTCCGGTATAGAGATTTATATCACTCTTTTTTGTGATGGGAAGTCCGGACGTGATTAGTGAATATCCGGATTGTAAGGGCTTCTTTGGAAGTACCTTCGGTTCCGTTCGATCCCGGAACGGATTTGTATGGATGTGTGTCTGACGTTACACTTTGAGATGTAAAGCTGGTTTCTATCAAATACATTTCTGTTGGTGGCGGAGAATTTATTCTCTTAGCTTAACACCCTTCTCTGAGACGTATGAGCTCAGAGGTTATGTAGTTGATGGTTACTAGTGATACATTCCCAATTTGGTAATGTGGCACACGAAGTGCTGTTGATCATTTGTGGATCAAAGCGTGGCTTTGTGAAAAAGCGTGGCTTTGTGGACGAGACCTCGTCGAGCCTCACAACCCGGTAATGGTCGAAACAGGAATGTTGCGATAAAGGTTTGTAGGGGTAGCGCCCCTAGGGTATGCCATTTCCTTCTGGATAAAAGGTGATATCATGGTATGGAGCCCAGATATTTTACCTATGTTGATTATACTTTGTGACTGTCGCTTTCGATTGAGGATCCTCGAATAAAGGTCGGTAACGACCGGGGGATGGCATAGCTCGTGTGTTAGTTACCTAGTTACAGCTCGGTTAGAGCGTGAGGTAGCGTCGGCCTTTTGTTTGCGGAGATCCGGTTAGGATCCGAGGCGTCTTTCCAGAGGCGTTCTATTTCGGTATAAGGAAGTTCCTTTGCCTGACCATTGTTGGAAATCCAAAGAAACACTACGAACCCTATACGGTTTTTAATTGTATTACCTGCTATGGGATGTGGCGGTAACCTGCTACTGAACGTAGTAGCTATAGTAGACATACAACAATTGTTGTATGTTGGCTAAGATTGATATTATACTTTCGAAATGTTTTCCACACTAGACATTAATAATAATATCAATTGATTTTGCGTAGTAAGCATTTTTGACTATCATAAGGAGAAATCTCCTCCAATTCTGCGTTTGCATTGTGTGTGTGGTGGGAGGCCTTATGGTAGTTTCATTTTCCAAAAGCATTGCGAAGTTATTTTATTTTCTTTGCGAAAATAACTGTTTTACGATCTCACACCAGTCACCATGACTGACCTGGAGTTTATTGTTCCCTTTCTAAACTCTGGGTGCCCATAATTTTCCACACGGGCAGCCTAGAGTTATGTTATCAGGATATTCTGGATATTCTGGAGCTTTGGAGATGAGTTGGATGGCGAAGCGTACTATCGTACTTGTTATTTATTCCGCTGTGTATTCTGTATGAGGACAAGTTTATATAACTGTCCATTGTTGTAAACTCTGATGATTGATGTATGTATAAACTGATATAGTCTTTTTTTTTAAAGATTATTGATTTATCTATTGTATATTATTCCGCTGCGAAATGTGAGATTCTGATAATTGTTTCTGATTCTATTTTTGTTCTTTCTTTTTCTTCTATCTTTTCTTCTACCTCTTCTTTTAACCCTAAAGTTTCGCGTTTTCGCCATTCGATTTTTCGACATTTGGTACAGTGGACGTATCGGTGTCGAGTTTTCGGAAGACGGATTTGCGGGTCTTTACAAGTGGTATCAGAGCATCCGGTTAAGCGACAACCCTGCTCTGTTGGGTGTTACTCATTAGAGATAGAGTCAGTAGTACTCTAGAATGAGTGTGAGTGTAATAATAGATATGAGCGCGTATTTGTTAGTGAATACAAAATTTGTTTTGTATTGTGTTGACTTATCGGTTGATTGTTTATAGATTCTGGTCGATGCAGGGTGGCCAACTGTAATCGATAGGGGTTTCTAAACTCTTAAACAAGATAAACCGACACAGTATTGTTTTAAAATAGGGTAAATGAAATAATTTTGCCCAAAACTATTTTTGTATAGAAAAGAAATGATTTTCTATGAATTATAGTAGTATATGGATGCTTGGTTGTTAGAAAAAGATAATATTGAAGTATTATCATTGATATATGGAATTGAATGAGAAATGATGGTATAACAAAAATTTGGAGATAAATTCATTTAACAAATGAAATTTATAAATATGAATTGAAAGATAAGGAAATAAATCCATATACAAATGAGATTTGGAAATGTGAATTGTAAAGGTAATTTACAAATTGAAATACAATTTCAGAAAGAATATTTGAAATAAATTCATCAATGGAATGTAAATAGTTGATAACTTATAAAATATTTGAAATCTGATTGGAATAAGATTCAAATTGAAAAATGAAGGAATTCATGATTGAACAAATGAAGTTACATTTGTAAATAAATGAATTGGAATTGAAAAATGAAATGAGATTGATTTGAATCAAGTTGAATAAAAATCCAAACTTGGAGGAATAAAATAAAATGGATTGAATTCAAGTAAACTAACTTGATAAATTATTAATTCATGAAATAATGAATTGGAGGTTTAATTGGTTAAATTGTGAGTCGAATGAAATTATTTGAATTTGTATATAAATTCAAGTAAGTTAGAAAGAAAAATAAATTGAAATTTCCTTGTTGTTGATAAAATAAATTTGAGATGAATTGAATATGGAAATTTGAAATTTTGAATGGATGAGTGAATATACTAATTAAATTAGTAGATGGAATAGATTTGAATGGTTTTCAATGAGATTTGATTAATGAAATGCCAATTAAAATCGAATGGAATCAATTGGAAATGAAATACTATACATATATGACATATGTTTTCCAAACTAAGGATATGAAAAAGTACCTTCCATTGAAAATTTTTGAAGGTCTTGGAACTTAGTATGAGTATCCATTTGATCGGGATGTGATCATATTGATTGATCACGATGTATGCTAGCGTAATTCGAGGGGTTTGATACCCACAGTTACAAGCGATTCCACTGGGATAGTGGTGTAACCGCCGTGTGAACTACGATCTATGGCAACAACCATGGCGAAATTTAAGAGATGAGAAATCTACAGTTACAAGTGTTTCTACTGGGATAGTAGCAAAACCGCCGAGTAACTGTGATCCATGGGGGAACGTGCTTTCCATATCCATTTTAAAAATGATTTTTAAGTGTTTTCACTGGGAGGTAGAAAAAATTTGGAATTTATCAAAATGTTCACTTAACGACAAGTGATTTAAAATTGAATTGAGATAAAGGTAAATGAAACCCAATATTCAGAATTAGAATATGAATCGAATTCAAGTAAAATTCGAAATGAAAATCTGAATGAAAATCTGAAGATAAAATGAATTCCAAATAGAATTGAAATTGTCAATTGAATTCAAATGGAATTGAAATGCAAAGTTGAACGAAAATGAATGTATAACTTTGTTTGTGAAGTAAAAACGAATATAAGAAGTATGTAATACTTATATTGCACTTAAGAAATGAATGAATGAAATTCTTAAGTAAAACGGGTATTGAGAATCCAATAAGTAAATTTGGCCATTGTTGTTAGGTAAAACATACAGGGTATATGGAATTGGATTAAATTTTGAAGATAATTTAAATTGCTCGACCAAAAGGTATGTATTTAAATTTCAGTATGAAATTTGATGAGTTTCTGATTTTGCCACTTGGCATTTTGTTTTCTTTTGAGATCTGAGAGTCCGTAGGGACGTTTTGTAGTCGTACCGTATTAGCCGCACAAAGGAGACGCTGGCGAAATTTTTCGGAAATTTCGAGTGTTAGAAAATTTTTGAGAAAATTTTGAAAGTTCAAAATTTGAATTTAAACTCGAATTTGAATTGAGAAGTTAAACAATGTTGTTTGAAACTTATGGAAAAGTTTGGAAAGTTAGTTGAAGTTATAGTGGGTTGTTGTAACGACCCAGAATTTTTGATAATTAAAATTCGAATATTTAATTAATTTTAAATATTAATAAATGGAATTTAGAAGTCGAATGATTTATTTTTCGAATATTGGATAATTTAATCGATAAATTAAATAGTGAAATTCCAGAGATAATTGAAAATCGAGTTTAATATGATTGAAAATGATTTGTAAAATTTTATTTAATCATACTGGAGTTATAGAAGGGTTATAGAACTTTTAAAATTGAATTTGGAGTTAATCTGTGAAAATCGAATATTTTAATATTTAATTATCGACTGTAAAATAGTCAATTTTCGAACAGTCTCAGAATTGAACGAGACCAGTTCCATTGGATCCGTAATAGTTAGTTATTATCGGATTTCAATTTTCGTATCAATCGAAGTTATCGTTTGACCGTGGCAGCTCGAAATGCATCGATATCGTTTTAATTTTAAATCGTCAAGTTAAAAATAGTCATTTTTCAAACGGTCTCGGATTTCGACGAAACCAGTTTCATCGGATCCGTAATGTGATATTATTGTAAGATTTCAAATTTCGGAATTTTTGGATTTACCATTTGTCCGGTACAAATTAAAACGCCTCGAAATCGATTTAAATCGGTTTAATTTAAATTGATCGTTTTTTGTCATATCTCACACAGACGATCGAATTAGCTTCCGAAACCTATTCCATTGCGTTCGGAACGCGGGGTAAACCTTACAAACGTCAGCCGGCACGCTCGAATCGGAGTTCGGAAAATTTCGGTGAATAGTAAGTTGGGCAGTTTTCTATAAAAGCCCTTTCTCCTTTCATTTTGCAAAAGAGAAACCGAGCCTAGGGTTTTAATTCAGAGCCGCCACTTCTACAATCAATGGCCGAAAAACTCGATCCTTCTCCCTTCATTTTCTTCAAATCCAAGCATCGATTCAGAGAACTTTCAACTGCAAGTATGTAGAGCTAATTGAGTACGACGAATCCAACGGCTATGATTGGATTTAGTGTTGTGGATTGACGGTAAATGAAGCTCGAAGGCAGCGGTTTCTCTCACGATTTTCGACACCAAGGTGGCACCGAGCTTGCCGAGGTCTAGGGCGAAGGTGGAGTTGGGGTACGCGCGTCGACTGGCGGTGTTTGATCGTCTAATCGGTCAACGTAGGGGGGTGCGAAAATTAGGGTTTAAAAGGCGGCATGGGTTCTTGTTTCACGTACTGGAAACGAACGGGGGGGAGAAGAACGTGAGCACGGCCCTGATTTGGGGAAGGCTAAATCAACGGTTGAGATGAGGAAGGTTGTAAATTATAAAAAGAAATTGAATATTAAATTATATTTAAAATCGTATAATGTTTAAAACTCTGTAACTCTTTCATGCGAGATCGGAATTCGACGAAACCAGTTGCGTTGTCTTCGTTTTGTCGAGCACTACGCGATGCAACTGAATTGGAAGCGATTGGAGTCAGTGAAAATTTTGGATAAAATTAAACGGCTGTTTAATTTATTCGAAATAAAAAGCTGGAACGGAAATTGAAATCAAGGTGAGATTTTCTCACTCAAATTTGAATGTGGAATTATTTACAGTTATTGATTGATTATTGACTGTTTGGATGTGATATTAGATATTATAGGATATATCTATATATATAGCAGTATATACATATTGGCATATGTATATATTGGATTGATTGATTTCCCGCCTCGTATAGCGGATGAGACCCTATTGCGCCGTTAGTAAGCGGATTTTTATAAAACCTATATACCGCGATAATTCCGTACTGGAGCGGAATTGGTATTGTGCTGACGTTTTTGGATGCAGGGAAACAGGTTGGAGGGATCCAACTGGACCCCTCACATTGATTGATTTTATTTATACTGTGATATGAATCGATGAATGATTATATTGATGTTATTGATCATATCGATGTCTGGAAATTGATTGAAAGCTAAAAATTTAGCTGAATGGATGTTTGATATCATTGGATTCCAAAACTAAATGAAATTGAATTTTTGTAATTCAAGTAGAAATTTTTAAGTAAATTTATTTTTAGAAATTTAATAAATTTGAAGAAAAGAATTTAAAAGAAAAGGCTGATTTTTGAAATCTTATTGAATTTATTCCAGAATCAAGTAAAAATGTTAAATAAATGAATTTCGTATAATAGTGATTTTAAATTAAAGAATTTAATTTAAATTTGGATTTTTTAAATAGATTGAAAGAGACAAAGAAATTTATTCTCTTCAAAAGGAATTTATTTAAAATAAAATAAGTGGAAGTCCAATTAGAAATTTAATTTATGAATTGAAATAACTTGGGAAATCAATGTAAAAATGATTTCAAATTGAAGAATTCTTTTAAAAATAGAATATGGAATTAAATTGGAAAGAATAAGGAAATTATTTAGAAATGATAAAATTTTGGAAATCAATCTGTAATTGATGTAGTATTTGGAAATGATGTTAAAATGGGTTTATAAAAGGGTAAACTTTACAGTTGTAAAGTTTTAAAAGAATGATCTTTGTAAATAAATGAAATTATAAGTATTTAACTTATAATATGGATTGTGGTATATAAATTGAATTGTGAATTGAATTGGTAAATAAAGAAGATTTATAAATTTAAGTTTTTATAAATAGAAATAGAATTTATAAACGTTGTTTTATAAATTCGAAATCAATTGGATTTGATAAATTAAATATAGAAGGTTATTAAAGAAGATATATTCGCGATTTTAAATAGCGAATTTTTATTGAAATAAAACGTGTAGAAAATAGTGAAATGTAATTAGTGAAGTATATTCACGGTTTTGGACAGTGAATATATTGTTAAGTAAAATGGATATGGTTTTGGAAAAGTGATATTTGAAATGAAGTAAATCGTTTTAAAAGATGTTTTAAAACGGGGGAACTATCGAAATCATAGATTTCAACATTTATTGTTGAAATAGACGTTTTCGAGAAATATAAGGAAATGATGGACTATAACACTGTTGTTATAGTAAATGATTTCCGAAAGGAAATGTTTTAATGTAGTATTGGGATTTATATATCTATATAAATCTGAATCCCTATACTAGTGATTTTTGAGTCGTCGTAACGATGTTTTACGTAACATTCGTTTTGACTCAAATTGATGTTGTTATAGAAAATAGATTTCCTTAAAGAATGAAATATATACTTAATTTGATTTAAGTATATCGAATATTTTCAAATGTTGAAAATAAACGATTTTTGAAACACTTATTTTTAAATAAGTATGGAAATGCTTTTCCAAATGAAATGAACGTTTTGAGAATTTATCTTTATAAAAGATAAATTGAAATTGAATATTGAAAATCGATTTGAAAATCGTATATTAGAAGATATTTTGAAATATAAATTCAATATGGAATTTATAAAGAAATGGGAATTCGTTTTAAAAATAAACGTTGATTTATTTTTGAAGTGTGGAAAATTATATATCTAGTAAGATATTTTTGAAGAATAAATAATTGGGAAAATTATTTGGAATCTGATGATGTTGCGCATCTTTATTGATAGTTAAATAACCAACTATCAATAATTACCTTTAGATAGGTATTTGTTGTGAATTGGATGAATTTGAATGCCACACTTATTTTTGAAATAAACGCTCACTATTCGGGTTAGCCGGGAAAGGACCATGGGGTCGTATAACCCATTCCGAATATGTGATACGTCGTTATGAATCGCATTTGAAGACCGGTGTTGAAGACCGGATATTTTTGAAAACGGAAGGATTACCGTCGAGTTACTCTACATCGACTGATCTTCGATTTAGAGGTTTTATCACCCTTAGTGACGGGAAGTCCTGACGTGATTGGAAATTATCCGGAAATGCAAGGGCTTCGTGAGAAGTGCCTTCGGTTCTGTTCGATCCCGGAACAGACTTGTATGGATTGTGTGTCTGACGTTACAATTTGAGATATTGAGCTGATTTCTTTCAAATACATTTCTGTTGGTGGCGGAGAATTTATTCTCTTAGCTTAACACCCTTCTCTGAGACGTACGAGCTCAGAGGTTATGTAGTTGAAATTTATCAGCGATATATCCCAATTTGGTAACGTGGCATACTGAGTGTTGCTGTGAAATGATCAGTGTTTGATCATTTGTGATATGATCATTTGTTTGATCTTATATCTTTGTGATCATAGGTTGATCATTTTGTTTGACCCAAAGCAGGGCTTTTTATAGAAAGCGTAGCTTTGTGGACGAGACTTCGTCGAGCCTCACACCCCGGAAATGGTCGAAACAGGACGAATGCGGCAAGGTTCTAGGGAGTAGCGCCCCTTAGTGTATGTCATTCCTTCTGGATAAAGGTGGTATCATGGTATGGAGCCCAGATACTTAACCTCTGTGGTTACTGCATTATTATTATCTATGTGGTTTGTTGCGAATCGGGGATCCTCGGGAAGATCGGTGACGATCGGGGGATGGCATACGCGTGTCAGTAGTTACCTATTTTTGCAGAGGTAACCCGGCCTTGTGTTGGCAGAGATCCGGTTAGGTTCTCGGGTCGTCTATTCCAGGGACGTACCCATCGTGGATAGGAAGTTCCTTAGCCTGACCATTTGTTGGAAATCCAAAGAAACAATACGAGCCTTTACGATTTCAATTGTATAACCTGTCTCCTCAGGAGGCAGCTATAGCAGGCATAATATAATGGTACCTATGCTGGCTAAGATTTATATTCTACTTTCGAAATGTTTTCTACACTATGCACTAATAATAATATCAAAAAGAATTTGATTTTTGCGTAGTAAGCATCTTTGACTATCATAAGAAGAAATCTCCTCCAAGTCTGCGTTTGCATTGTGTGTGTGGTGGGAGGTCTTATGGTAGTTTCATTTTCCCAAAAGCATTTCGAATTGACTTTAAAATTATCCTGTTGTTTATTTTAAAGAATAACTGTTTTACGATCTCACACCAGTCACCATGACTGACTCGGAGTTTATTGTTTCCCTTCTAAACTCTGGGTGCCCACAAATTTTCCACACGGGCAGTCTAGAGTTATATTATCAGGATATTCTGGATATTCTGGAGCTTTGGAGATAAGCTGGATGGCGAGACGTAGTATTTGTATCTGATAGTATTTATTCCGCTGTGTATTCTGTATGAGGACAAGTTTATATAACTGTCCATTGATGTGATGTATTGTATTGAGTTGTATATTGACTCTGATTGATGTATGTATAAAACTGATATAGTTCTTTGTTTTAAAAGACTAGTGTTTATCTATTATATGTTGTTCCGCTGCGATATGTGAGATTCTGATATTGTCTCTGTTCTGTGTTTCTGTTTCTGCTCTTGTTCTGTTGTTGTTCTTCTTTCTTTTTTTCTTCTATCTTCTTCTCCTACCTCTTTCTTCTTTCTTAAAACCATAACTTTTCGGGTTTCCGGCATTCGATGGCTCAGCAGTCGATAAAGTGAGTATCGATGTTGAATTTTCGAAAGTCGAAAATTTTCGGGATGTTACATTTGGTATCAGAGCATATGGTTAAGCGACAACCCTGCTCTGTTGGGTGTTACTCATTAGAGATAGAGTCAGCAGTACTCTAGAATGAGTTGAGTGTAATAATAGATACGAGTGCGTATTTGTTAGTGAATATAAAAATTGTTTTGTATTGTGATGATTGATTTATTGAGTGGTATATGGATTCTGGTCAATACGAGTAATTAACGATCATTGATAGGGATCTCTAAACACTCGAATAGAACAATTTGGCACAGTATTGTTTTAAATAGGGTAAATGAAATAATTTTACCCAAAGCTATTTTTGTATAGAAAAGAAACGATTTCTATGAATTGTTGCAGTATATGGTTGCATGGATGTTAGGAAAGTGATGATATTGAGATGTTATCATTACTATTGAAATTAAATAAGAAATTGGAATTATAAACTCCAAAGTTAAGAAATAAAATTCACAGACGAATGAAATTAAAGAATATAAATTATAAATGTAATTTGTAATTTAAAATGGAATTCCAGAGAAGTATTTGGAAATGTTTTGAAAGGATTTGAAAATTTTGGAGATTTGGAAAGTTTAAATCATTTTTTTGATTTGAAAATGAATTTCGAAGGTTTTGAAAAGTATTTTGGAGAAATGAAAAGCTCTAAACTCTTTTCGGTCGCTGGAAAATAATTCCGATGATGATCGCGACATCACCGGTGTTCATTTTCGGGTTTCCAAAAGAGGAATTGCTGCCAAATTGTTTTGAATAGAAGTTGTTTGAAAAATTTGGATTTTGTTTTGAAATTCAAAGGGTAATTTGAATTGTTTTCAAATGGTTTTGAAAAAGTGGAAACGACTCTGGAATCCTATTTAAAAATACTTACGAAATATTAATAAGTTGATAACTTATGGAATATTGGGAATCTGATTGAAATGAAAGTTCAAATTGAAATGAAAGAATTTGTGAACAAATAAATAAATTTGCAATGGCAAATGCGAGAAAATAAAATTGAATGTTAAAATTCATTTCGAATTCGCAAGCAAATGAATTGAATTGAATAAAGTAAATTGAAAGATGAATTAAAATTCGAATTGGAAATCCAGTTTAATATAAGTGGTTATAAACCAAAATAGTAAATTGTAATAAATTTTGGGAATGAACAAAAGTGAATAAGACTGGAATTGAAACTGAAGATTGAAAACAGATTTGAATTTGTAAGTGGATTAGAATTAGAAATGAATTAGTAATTGAAACTAATTTGAAATAAGCAGTTGTAAATGAAAGCTAATCGATAAAATTCAATATTCAGGAGATAAATAGAATCCAAATTTGAATTAAAATGGTAAAGTGAATTCAATAAATTTGAAATGTAAATTTGAATGGATATGAATATGTAACTTCAACAGTGAAGTAAGCTAAAAATGTATATGCAGTTTACATTGAAAATTTGGTAATTAAATTTGCAGAATAGTTTGAATGTTATAACTAGATATTATGGCTAGTAGATATACAGGTATAAAGGGAATTGAATTTGATTTCACAGATAATTTGAATTGCTCGACAAAAGGTACGTATTTGAGTTTTAATATGAGTTTTTGATGATTTCTCTCTAGCCGCTTGGCTTTTTCTTTTTCTTTTTGAAATCTGAGAGTCCGTAGGGACGTTTTGTAGTCGTGCCGTATTAGCCGCGCAAAGGAGACGCTGGCGAAATTTTTCGGAAATTTAGGGCGTTAGAAAATTTTTGAGAAATTTTGAAAGTTTAAATTTGAATTTAAACTTAAATTTGAATGGTTAAGAAAACAATGTTGTTTGAAACTTAAAGTTGAGGTTGGAATTAGTTGAATGATAACGAATCTTTAGTAGAAAGATTTGTTTTGATAAGTTGATAAAACTACTTAGATGTTGAAAAATAGTAGACGAAATTAAGGACCATTCTTCCTGACTTGTAATTTCGAGGACGAAATTCTTTTAAGGGGGGAAGTTTGTAACGACCCAGAATTTTTGATAATTAAAATTCGAATATTTAATTAATTTTAAATATTAATAAATGGAATTTAGAAGTCGAATGATTTATTTTTCGAATATTGGATAATTTAATCGATAAATTAAATAGTGAAATTCCAGAGATAATTGAAAATCGAGTTTAATATGATTGAAAATGATTTGTAAAATTTTATTTAATCATACTGGAGTTATAGAAGGGTTATAGAACTTTTAAAATTGAATTTGGAGTTAATCTGTGAAAATCGAATATTTTAATATTTAATTATCGACTGTAAAATAGTCAATTTTCGAACAGTCTCAGAATTGAACGAGACCAGTTCCATTGGATCCGTAATAGTTAGTTATTATCGGATTTCAATTTTCGTATCAATCGAAGTTATCGTTTGACCGTGGCAGCTCGAAATGCATCGATATCGTTTTAATTTTAAATCGTCAAGTTAAAAATAGTCATTTTTCAAACGGTCTCGGATTTCGACGAAACCAGTTTCATCGGATCCGTAATGTGATATTATTGTAAGATTTCAAATTTCGGAATTTTTGGATTTACCATTTGTCCGGTACAAATTAAAACGCCTCGAAATCGATTTAAATCGGTTTAATTTAAATTGATCGTTTTTTGTCATATCTCACACAGACGATCGAATTAGCTTCCGAAACCTATTCCATTGCGTTCGGAACGCGGGGTAAACCTTACAAACGTCAGCCGGCACGCTCGAATCGGAGTTCGGAAAATTTCGGTGAATAGTAAGTTGGGCAGTTTTCTATAAAAGCCCTTTCTCCTTTCATTTTGCAAAAGAGAAACCGAGCCTAGGGTTTTAATTCAGAGCCGCCACTTCTACAATCAATGGCCGAAAAACTCGATCCTTCTCCCTTCATTTTCTTCAAATCCAAGCATCGATTCAGAGAACTTTCAACTGCAAGTATGTAGAGCTAATTGAGTACGACGAATCCAACGGCTATGATTGGATTTAGTGTTGTGGATTGACGGTAAATGAAGCTCGAAGGCAGCGGTTTCTCTCACGATTTTCGACACCAAGGTGGCACCGAGCTTGCCGAGGTCTAGGGCGAAGGTGGAGTTGGGGTACGCGCGTCGACTGGCGGTGTTTGATCGTCTAATCGGTCAACGTAGGGGGGTGCGAAAATTAGGGTTTAAAAGGCGGCATGGGTTCTTGTTTCACGTACTGGAAACGAACGGGGGGGAGAAGAACGTGAGCACGGCCCTGATTTGGGGAAGGCTAAATCAACGGTTGAGATGAGGAAGGTTGTAAATTATAAAATGAAATTGAATATTAAATTATATTTAAAATCGTATAATGTTTAAAACTCTGTAACTCTTTCATGCGAGATCGGAATTCGACGAAACCAGTTGCGTTGTCTTCGTTTTGTCGAGCACTACGCGATGCAACTGAATTGGAAGCGATTGGAGTCAGTGAAAATTTTGGATAAAATTAAACGGCTGTTTAATTTATTCGAAATAAAAAGCTGGAACGGAAATTGAAATCAAGGTGAGATTTTCTCACTCAAATTTGAATGTGGAATTATTTACAGTTATTGATTGATTATTGACTGTTTGGATGTGATATTAGATATTATAGGATATATCTATATATATAGCAGTATATACATATTGGCATATGTATATATTGGATTGATTGATTTCCCGCCTCGTATAGCGGATGAGACCCTATTGCGCCGTTAGTAAGCGGATTTTTATAAAACCTATATACCGCGATAATTCCGTACTGGAGCGGAATTGGTATTGTGCTGACGTTTTTGGATGCAGGGAAACAGGTTGGAGGGATCCAACTGGACCCCTCACATTGATTGATTTTATTTATACTGTGATATGAATCGATGAATGATTATATTGATGTTATTGATCATATCGATGTCTGGAAATTGATTGAAAGCTAAAAATTTAGCTGAATGGATGTTTGATATCATTGGATTCCAAAACTAAATGAAATTGAATTTTTGTAATTCAAGTAGAAATTTTTAAGTAAATTTATTTTTAGAAATTTAATAAATTTGAAGAAAAGAATTTAAAAGAAAAGGCTGATTTTTGAAATCTTATTGAATTTATTCCAGAATCAAGTAAAAATGTTAAATAAATGAATTTCGTATAATAGTGATTTTAAATTAAAGAATTTAATTTAAATTTGGATTTTTTAAATAGATTGAAAGAGACAAAGAAATTTATTCTCTTCAAAAGGAATTTATTTAAAATAAAATAAGTGGAAGTCCAATTAGAAATTTAATTTATGAATTGAAATAACTTGGGAAATCAATGTAAAAATGATTTCAAATTGAAGAATTCTTTTAAAAATAGAATATGGAATTAAATTGGAAAGAATAAGGAAATTATTTAGAAATGATAAAATTTTGGAAATCAATCTGTAATTGATGTAGTATTTGGAAATGATGTTAAAATGGGTTTATAAAAGGGTAAACTTTACAGTTGTAAAGTTTTAAAAGAATGATCTTTGTAAATAAATGAAATTATAAGTATTTAACTTATAATATGGATTGTGGTATATAAATTGAATTGTGAATTGAATTGGTAAATAAAGAAGATTTATAAATTTAAGTTTTTATAAATAGAAATAGAATTTATAAACGTTGTTTTATAAATTCGAAATCAATTGGATTTGATAAATTAAATATAGAAGGTTATTAAAGAAGATATATTCGCGATTTTAAATAGCGAATTTTTATTGAAATAAAACGTGTAGAAAATAGTGAAATGTAATTAGTGAAGTATATTCACGGTTTTGGACAGTGAATATATTGTTAAGTAAAATGGATATGGTTTTGGAAAAGTGATATTTGAAATGAAGTAAATCGTTTTAAAAGATGTTTTAAAACGGGGGAACTATCGAAATCATAGATTTCAACATTTATTGTTGAAATAGACGTTTTCGAGAAATATAAGGAAATGATGGACTATAACACTGTTGTTATAGTAAATGATTTCCGAAAGGAAATGTTTTAATGTAGTATTGGGATTTATATATCTATATAAATCCGAATCCCTATACTAGTGATTTTTGAGTCGTCGTAACGATGTTTTACGTAACATTCGTTTTGACTCAAATTGATGTTGTTATAGAAAATAGATTTCCTTAAAGAATGAAATATATACTTAATTTGATTTAAGTATATCGAATATTTTCAAATGTTGAAAATAAACGATTTGTGAAACACTTATTTTTAAATAAGTATGGAAATGCTTTTCCAAATGAAATGAACGTTTTGAGAATTTATCTTTATAAAAGATAAATTGAAATTGAATATTGAAAATCGATTTGAAAATCGTATATTAGAAGATATTTTGAAATATAAATTCAATATGGAATTTATAAAGAAATGGGAATTCGTTTTAAAAATAAACGTTGATTTATTTTTGAAGTGTGGAAAATTATATATCTAGTAAGATATTTTTGAAGAATAAATAATTGGGAAAATTATTTGGAATCTGATGATGTTGCGCATCTTTATTGATAGTTAAATAACCAACTATCAATAATTACCTTTAGATAGGTATTTGTTGTGAATTGGATGAATTTGAATGCCACACTTATTTTTGAAATAAACGCTCACTATTCGGGTTAGCCGGGAAAGGACCATGGGGTCGTATAACCCATTCCGAATATGTGATACGTCGTTATGAATCGCATTTGAAGACCGGTGTTGAAGACCGGATATTTTTGAAAACGGAAGGATTACCGTCGAGTTACTCTACATCGACTGATCTTCGATTTAGAGGTTTTATCACCCTTAGTGACGGGAAGTCCTGACGTGATTGGAAATTATCCGGAAATGCAAGGGCTTCGTGAGAAGTGCCTTCGGTTCTGTTCGATCCCGGAACAGACTTGTATGGATTGTGTGTCTGACGTTACAATTTGAGATATTGAGCTGATTTCTTTCAAATACATTTCTGTTGGTGGCGGAGAATTTATTCTCTTAGCTTAACACCCTTCTCTGAGACGTACGAGCTCAGAGGTTATGTAGTTGAAATTTATCAGCGATATATCCCAATTTGGTAACGTGGCATACTGAGTGTTGCTGTGAAATGATCAGTGTTTGATCATTTGTGATATGATCATTTGTTTGATCTTATATCTTTGTGATCATAGGTTGATCATTTTGTTTGACCCGAAGCAGGGCTTTTTATAGAAAGCGTAGCTTTGTGGACGAGACTTCGTCGAGCCTCACACCCCGGAAATGGTCGAAACAGGACGAATGCGGCAAGGTTCTAGGGAGTAGCGCCCCTTAGTGTATGTCATTCCTTCTGGATAAAGGTGGTATCATGGTATGGAGCCCAGATACTTAACCTCTGTGGTTACTGCATTATTATTATCTATGTGGTTTGTTGCGAATCGGGGATCCTCGGGAAGATCGGTGACGATCGGGGGATGGCATACGCGTGTCAGTAGTTACCTATTTTTGCAGAGGTAACCCGGCCTTGTGTTGGCAGAGATCCGGTTAGGTTCTCGGGTCGTCTATTCCAGGGACGTACCCATCGTGAATAGGAAGTTCCTTAGCCTGACCATTTGTTGGAAATCCAAAGAAACAATACGAGCCTTTACGATTTCAATTGTATAACCTGTCTCCTCAGGAGGCAGCTATAGCAGGCATAATATAATGGTACCTATGCTGGCTAAGATTTATATTCTACTTTCGAAATGTTTTCTACACTATGCACTAATAATAATATCAAAAAGAATTTGATTTTTGCGTAGTAAGCATCTTTGACTATCATAAGAAGAAATCTCCTCCAAGTCTGCGTTTGCATTGTGTGTGTGGTGGGAGGTCTTATGGTAGTTTCATTTTCCCAAAAGCATTTCGAATTGACTTTAAAATTATCCTGTTGTTTATTTTAAAGAATAACTGTTTTACGATCTCACACCAGTCACCATGACTGACTCGGAGTTTATTGTTTCCCTTCTAAACTCTGGGTGCCCACAAATTTTCCACACGGGCAGTCTAGAGTTATATTATCAGGATATTCTGGATATTCTGGAGCTTTGGAGATAAGCTGGATGGCGAGACGTAGTATTTGTATCTGATAGTATTTATTCCGCTGTGTATTCTGTATGAGGACAAGTTTATATAACTGTCCATTGATGTGATGTATTGTATTGAGTTGTATATTGACTCTGATTGATGTATGTATAAAACTGATATAGTTCTTTGTTTTAAAAGACTAGTGTTTATCTATTATATGTTGTTCCGCTGCGATATGTGAGATTCTGATATTGTCTCTGTTCTGTGTTTCTGTTTCTGCTCTTGTTCTGTTGTTGTTCTTCTTTCTTTTTTTCTTCTATCTTCTTCTCCTACCTCTTTCTTCTTTCTTAAAACCATAACTTTTCGGGTTTCCGGCATTCGATGGCTCAGCAGTCGATAAAGTGAGTATCGATGTTGAATTTTCGAAAGTCGAAAATTTTCGGGATGTTACAGTTGTTAATAAAAAGATTTGTTTTGATAAGTTGTTAAAACTATTGGAATGTTGAAAAACAGTAGACGAGTTAAGGACCATTTTTCCTAACTTGTAATTTCGGGACGAAATTCTTTTAAAGGGGGAAGATTGTAACGACCCTAAATTTTTGACATTTGAAATATGAATATTTAATTGAGTTAAAATATTCGAATGATAATTTAATTTGAAATTCAATTATCAGGATGAATTTGGCGATTAAATTATTGAATTTAGTTATTGAAACTGGGTAAAAAAATTTGAATCTTCAATTTTAAGCTGATTAAAAATAATCTGAAGGCTTAGAAAATTCATATTGATAATTCTGAAGGTAATAGAACTTTCAGAATTGAAATTGAAACTGTTTTGTTCAGTTTTGAAATTATCGTTTGAATCGATATTTAAAATAGCCGTCCGAGGCACAGTCTCGGAATTTGACGAAACCAGTTTCATTGGATCCGTAATATTGTATTATTATCGGATTTCAATTTTCGTAATGTTTGGAGTAATCGTTTGGCCATACGATAAGCAAACGCGTTGAAATTAAATCGAAAATTTAATATTATAACTGGTCCAAAAAGCTATCTTCTCCATACGATTGAATTTGGACTCGGAACCTTTTCCATTGCGTTCGGAATAGGCGAATGACATTACAAACGCCTGGCGGCACGCATCGATAGGATATCGATGATTTATTGTCGTGCGAATCGAGAAAATTTGAAATCAATTTAATATATATGTATATTCACATGCACTAGTCAACATCGAGCTGAAATTCTTTACCATCAGTCAGCCCATTTCTTTAAATGATGTTCCCTCTTTTGAGAACAACACGTTACCCTCACTTCACATTGTACTTCTCCCCTTTTCAAAACATCGCAGCTGAAAACAAAAGAAACTACTGCCCCTCTCAATTCTTTCTACAGATTCAAAACAGAAAGAAAAAAATCAAACATCTCATTCAAAATAAAATGGAATAAAATGGCGTCTTCCTCTTTCGATTTTTTTTTTCAATCAAACGAAAAATCGAACAGAACGCCGAAGTAAATTCAAACGAATCAATCGTTCAATCGAGGGGAGGAAGCACCATCGCGCTCGCGTATTCGAGAGGGGAGTTCGATCGAGGGCGTTTGGGCGCGAGGTGGGGCAGGGAGTGTAGTTAGGGTTGGCGCCTGCCTGGGTCTCGCGGTGGAGTAGTTCGACGAACTGGTGAAGGAGGGATTCGCATGGCGTTCGCGTGCGAGCCTAGGGTATGGATTCGAACAGGTTGGAGGGTTGCAGTCAGCGTCTTCGAGGCAGGGTTGGAGTTCGCAAGAAGATCTGGGAGCGCGTATGTGCGATAGTCTGGAGGGCAGTCGCGAGTTGTAGTGCCAACGATCTGCGAGTGATGGGAGTTCATCGATGTTGGGTTTGGTGGTGACGCGCTTGCGATCAGGGTGGAGCAGGTCGACGTTGGTTGTTCATACGAAGCAAGGCCGGGGTCGAGCAGGGCCTTGCGTTCAAGCGATAGGTACTGAAATTATCGATTTTCATTTATTACATATATGTATATAAATGTATACAAGAAAGAATTTTAAAGATCAGATTTATTTTATTTTGTTTTATATATATATATATAAATTGGGAAACACATTTTTAACACATCAGTTTATCTGTTCAAGATATAGATATGTACTGAGGAAAAAAAATTGTTTTTACTATAGACACAAAATAATTTATTCTTTGCCAGTCTAAAGTTTTATATAAATACATAGACGCATACAGTAAGGAAAAAGTATAAATGTAAATGTATATGCATACACTGGTCTATTTGATTTAAGTATGCATATAGTTAAGATTTTTGGAAAATATATAGAATTAAAATGTTGAAGAGTTTATATTAAAATAATGGTTTGGTAATGAATTTGTTTTATTAACTTGTTTACTTATTTTAACCACTGAAAATAAAGAAAAGGGAAATTTAGTTTTAAATTTAATTTCTTGTTAAATAATTCTACTAAAAGAAATTGGTTTGAAATAAAATCATTGAATAATTAAAATTACCAAATGAAAATTTGTTATTCGATTACTTCGAATATTAATGAATTGTATAATTGTTTATACAAGGTCAATATCTGAAAGAAACAAACTGGATTGGAAGTGGATTACAAAATAAAAGCAAAGGTGAGATCTTCTCACTCAAAATTGAAAAGTGGAATTTTCAGTTATTGTTTGTTTGCTGTTGGATGTGATATTAGATATAGTAGGATATATCTATATATATATATATAGTAATATATACATATTGGCATATGTATATATTGGATTGATTGATTTCCCGCCTCGTATAGCGGATGAGACCCTATTGCGCCGTTAGTAAGCGGATGATATATTTATAAAACCTATATACCGCGATATTCCACCTCGAAGTGGAATTGGTATTGTGCTAACATCTGTGGATGCAGGGAAACAGGTTGGAGGGATCCAACAGGATTCCTCAAAACATTTGAATTGATTTCATATGTTGTTTGATTGATTATTTATAATCTGTGTATGATTATATCTGTGATTGAATGTATTGAGAGCTAAAATTTAGCCGAATGTATTTTTGGTATCGTTGGATACCAGAAATAAATGAAATTGGATTTCTGAAATTAAAATTGAATTTTTGACGGTTTGGGAAAATAAAAGAATTTATTTTAAAAGGAAATAAATTTGTTTGAAATCAAATTGATAATTGATTGGGTATTTAAAATAAATCTTTGAGAAATCAATGTGAAAATTTATTTAATGTTGAATGAAAAATTGATTTTTGTGTTGAAAATAAATTTGGGAATCGATTTGTAAAATGATTTGGTATTTGGGATTAAAAGTTAAAATCAATTTGAAATGTGATTCGGTGTTGAAGTAAATTCAGAAATCAGTTTGGAATTCAATTTGGATTTGAAATAAAATGGAGAAATCAATTTTTAAAGTTGATTCGGGGTTGAAAATGAACATTTGGAAAACGATTTGAAAATCGGGTAAAAGTGGATTTTTAGGAATGTAAATTCCGAACAGAAGTTGTAAAGGAAAGGGAAATTTGTTTTAAAAATAAATATTGATTTATTTTTAAAGTGCGGAAAATATGGTTTGAAATCGGATTTTCAAAGTGATGAAGTGTGGAAATAAATTTACAAATTTGAAATGTAAATTTGAAATAAATCGATAAGGATTTATCTAATTGGTTTAAATGGACCATAATATGATTTGAAATTGATTTTCAAACGTGAAGTGTGAAAATATGATTTGAAATTGATTTTTCAAATGTGAAGTGTGAAATACGATTTGAAATGGATTTTCAAATGTGAGGTGTGGAAAAATATATATCTTGTGAAAAGATTTGAAATTTAATAATTTGGGAAAAATTATTTGAATTGGATGTTTGTTATGAATGTTATTGATAGTTAAATAACCGACTATCAATATTTTCCTTTGAAATGACACTTGATTTGTTTTTGAAACAAACGCTCATTATTCGGTTAAGCCGGGAGAGGACCTTTGTGTCATATAACCCATTCCGAATAATGATACGTCGTGAATGGATCGCATTTGAAGACCGGTGTGAAGACCGGATATTTGTGAAAATGAAAGGACAACCTGTCGAATGTCTCTGCACCGAGTTGCTCCGGTATAGAGATTTATATCACTCTTTTTTGTGATGGGAAGTCCGGACGTGATTAGTGAATATCCGGATTGCAAGGGCTTCTTTGGAAGTACCTTCGGTTCCGTTCGATCCCGGAATGGACTTGTATGGATGTGTGTCTGACGTTACACTTTGAGATGTAAAGCTGGTTTCTATCAAATACATTTCTGTTGGTGGCGGAGAATTTATTCTCTTAGCTTAACACCCTTCTCTGAGACGTATGAGCTCAGAGGTTATGTAGTTGATGGTTACTAGTGATACATTCCCAATTTGGTAATGTGGCACACGAAGTGCTGTTGATCATTTGTGGATCAAAGCGTGGCTTTGTGAAAAAGCGTGGCTTTGTGGACGAGACCTCGTCGAGCCTCACAACCCGGTAATGGTCGAAACAGGAATGTTGCGATAAAGGTTTGTAGGGGTAGCGCCCCTAGGGTATGCCATTTCCTTCTGGATAAAAGGTGATATCATGGTATGGAGCCCAGATATTTTACCTATGTTGATTATACTTTGTGACTGTCGCTTTCGATTGAGGATCCTCGGATAAAGGTCGGTAACGACCGGGGGATGGCATAGCTCGTGTGTTAGTTACCTAGTTACAGCTCGGTTAGAGCGTGAGGTAGCGTCGGCCTTTTGTTTGCGGATATCCGGTTAGGATCCGAGGCGTCTTTCCAGAGGCGTTCTATTTCGGTATAAGGAAGTTCCTTTGCCTGACCATTGTTGGAAATCCAAAGAAACACTACGAACCCTATACGGTTTTTAATTGTATTACCTGCTATGGGATGTGGCGGTAACCTGCTACTGAACGTAGTAGCTATAGTAGACATACAACAATTGTTGTATGTTGGCTAAGATTGATATTATACTTTCGAAATGTTTTCCACACTAGACATTAATAATAATATCAATTGATTTTGCGTAGTAAGCATTTTTGACTATCATAAGGAGAAATCTCCTCTAATTCTGCGTTTGCATTGTGTGTGTGGTGGGAGGCCTTATGGTAGTTTCATTTTCCAAAAGCATTGCGAAGTTATTTTATTTTCTTTGCGAAAATAACTGTTTTACGATCTCACACCAGTCACCATGACTGACCTGGAGTTTATTGTTCCCTTTCTAAACTCTAGGTGCCCATAATTTTCCACACGGGCAGCCTAGAGTTATGTTATCAGGATATTCTGGATATTCTGGAGCTTTGGAGATGAGTTGGATGGCGAAGCGTACTATCGTACTTGTTATTTATTCCGCTGTGTATTCTGTATGAGGACAAGTTTATATAACTGTCCATTGTTGTAAACTCTAATGATTGATGTATGTATAAACTGATATAGTCTTTTGTTTTAAAGATTATTGATTTATCTATTGTATATTATTCCGCTGCGAAATGTGAGATTCTGATAATTGTTTCTGATTCTATTTTTGTTCTTTCTTTTTCTTCTATCTTTTCTTCTACCTCTTCTTTTAACCCTAAAGTTTCGCGTTTTCGCCATTCGATTTTTCGACATTTGGTACAGTGGACGTATCGGTGTCGAGTTTTCGGAAGATGGATTTGCGGGTCTTTACAAGTGGTATCAGAGCATCCGGTTAAGCGACAACCCTGCTCTGTTGGGTGTTACTCATTAGAGATAGAGTCAGTAGTACTCTAGAATGAGTGTGAGTGTAATAATAGATATGAGCGCGTATTTGTTAGTGAATACAAAATTTGTTTTGTATTGTGTTGACTTATCGGTTGATTGTTTATAGATTCTGGTCGATGCAGGGTGGCCAACTGTAATCGATAGGGGTTTCTAAACTCTTAAACAAGATAAACCGACACAGTATTGTTTTAAAATAGGGTAAATGAAATAATTTTGCCCAAAACTATTTTTGTATAGAAAAGAAATGATTTTCTATGAATTATAGTAGTATATGGATGCTTGGTTGTTAGAAAAAGATAATATTGAAGTATTATCATTGATATATGGAATTGAATGAGAAATGATGGTATAACAAAAATTTGGAGATAAATTCATTTAACAAATGAAATTTATAAATATGAATTGAAAGATAAGGAAATAAATCCATATACAAATGAGATTTGGAAATGTGAATTGTAAAGGTAATTTACAAATTGAAATACAATTTCAGAAAGAATATTTGAAATAAATTCATCAATGGAATGTAAATAAGTTGATAACTTATAAAATATTTGAAATCTGATTGGAATAAGATTCAAATTGAAAAATGAAGGAATTCATGATTGAACAAATGAAGTTACATTTGTAAATAAATGAATTGGAATTGAAAAATGAAATGAGATTGATTTGAATCAAGTTGAATAAAAATCCAAACTTGGAGGAATAAAATAAAATGGATTGAATTCAAGTAAACTAACTTGATAAATTATTAATTCATGAAATAATGAATTGGAGGTTTAATTGGTTAAATTGTGAGTCGAATGAAATTATTTGAATTTGTATTTAAATTCAAGTAAGTTAGAAAGAAAAATAAATTGAAATTTCCTTGTTGTTGATAAAATAAATTCGAGATGAATTGAATATGGAAATTTGAAATTTTGAATGGATGAGTGAATATACTAATTAAATTAGTAGATGGAATAGATTTGAATGGTTTTCAATGAGATTTGATTAATGAAATGCCAATTAAAATCGAATGGAATCAATTGGAAATGAAATACTATACATATATGACATATGTTTTCCAAACTAAGGATATGAAAAAGTACCTTCCATTGAAAATTTTTGAAGGTCTTGGAACTTAGTATGAGTATCCATTTGATCGGGATGTGATCATATTGATTGATCACGATGTATGCTAGCGTAATTCGAGGGGTGTGATACCCACAGTTACAAGCGATTCCACTGGGATAGTGGTGTAACCGCCGTGTGAACTACGATCTATGGCAACAACCATGGCGAAATTTAAGAGATGAGAAATCTACAGTTACAAGTGTTTCTACTAGGATAGTAGCAAAACCGCCGAGTAACTGTGATCCATGGGGGAACGTGCTTTCCATATCCATTTTAAAAATGATTTTTAAGTGTTTTCACTGGGAGGTAGAAAAAATTTGGAATTTATCAAAATGTTCACTTAACGACAAGTGATTTCAAATTGAATTGAGATAAAGGTAAATGAAACCCAATATTCAGAATTAGAATATGAATCGAATTCAAGTAAAATTCGAAATGAAAATCTGAAGATAAAATGAATTCCAAATAGAATTGAAATTGTCAATTGAATTCAAATGGAATTGAAATGCAAAGTTGAACGAAAATGAATGTATAACTTTGTTTGTGAAGTAAAAACGAATATAAGAAGTATGTAATACTTATATTGCACTTAAGAAATGAATGAATGAAATTCTTAAGTAAAACGGGTATTGAGAATCCAATAAGTAAATTTGGCCATTGTTGTTAGGTAAAACATACAGGGTATATGGAATTGGATTAAATTTTGAAGATAATTTAAATTGCTCGACCAAAAGGTATGTATTTAAATTTCAGTATGAAATTTGATGAGTTTCTGATTTTGCCACTTGGCATTTTGTTTTCTTTTGAGATCTGAGAGTCCGTAGGGACGTTTTGTAGTCGTACCGTATTAGCCGCACAAAGGAGACGCTGGCGAAATTTTTCGGAAATTTCGAGTGTTAGAAAATTTTTGAGAAAATTTTGAAAGTTCAAAATTTGAATTTAAACTCGAATTTGAATTGAGAAGTTAAACAATGTTGTTTGAAACTTATGGAAAAGTTTGGAAAGTTAGTTGAAGTAATAGTGGGTTGTTAATAAAAAGATTTGTTTTGATAAGTTGTTAAAACTATTGGAATGTTGAAAAACAGTAGACGAGTTAAGGACCATTTTTCCTAACTTGTAATTTCGGGACGAAATTCTTTTAAGGGGGGAAGATTGTAACGACCCTAAATTTTTGACATTTGAAATATGAATATTTAATTGAGTTAAAATATTCGAATGATAATTTAATTTGAAATTCAATTATCAGGATGAATTTGGCGATTAAATTATTGAATTTAGTTATTGAAACTGGGTAAAAAAATTTGAATCTTCAATTTTAAGCTGATTAAAAATAATCTGAAGGCTTAGAAAATTCATATTGATAATTCTGAAGGTAATAGAACTTTCAGAATTGAAATTGAAACTGTTTTGTTCAGTTTTGAAATTATCGTTTGAATCGATATTTAAAATAGCCGTCCGAGGCACAGTCTCGGAATTTGACGAAACCAGTTTCATTGGATCCGTAATATTGTATTATTATCGGATTTCAATTTTCGTAATGTTTGGAGTAATCGTTTGGCCATACGATAAGCAAACGCGTTGAAATTAAATCGAAAATTTAATATTATAACTGGTCCAAAAAGCTATCTTCTCCATACGATTGAATTTGGACTCGGAACCTTTTCCATTGCGTTCGGAATAGGCGAATGACATTACAAACGCCTGGCGGCACGCATCGATAGGATATCGATGATTTATTGTCGTGCGAATCGAGAAAATTTGAAATCAATTTAATATATATGTATATTCACATGCACTAGTCAACATCGAGCTGAAATTCTTTACCATCAGTCAGCCCATTTCTTTAAATGATGTTCCCTCTTTTGAGAACAACACGTTACCCTCACTTCACATTGTACTTCTCCCCTTTTCAAAACATCGCAGCTGAAAACAAAAGAAACTACTGCCCCTCTCAATTCTTTCTACAGATTCAAAACAGAAAGAAAAAAATCAAACATCTCGTTCAAAATAAAATGGAATAAAATGGCGTCTTCCTCTTTCGATTTTTTTTTTCAATCAAACGAAAAATCGAACAGAACGCCGAAGTAAATTCAAACGAATCAATCGTTCAATCGAGGGGAGGAAGCACCATCGCGCTCGCGTATTCGAGAGGGGAGTTCGACCGAGGGCGTTTGGGCGCGAGGTGGGGCAGGGAGTGTAGTTAGGGTTGGCGCCTGCCTGGGTCTCGCGGTGGAGTAGTTCGACGAACTGGTGAAGGAGGGATTCGCGTGGCGTTCGCGTGCGAGCCTAGGGTATGGATTCGAACAGGTTGGAGGGTTGCTGTCAGCGTCTTCGAGGCAGGGTTGGAGTTCGCAAGAAGATCTGGGAGCGCGTATGTGCGATAGTCTGGAGGGCAGTCGCGAGTTGTAGTGCCAACGATCTGCGAGTGATGGGAGTTCATCGATGTTGGGTTTGGTGGTGACGCACTTGCGATCAGGGTGGAGCAGGTCGACGTTGGTTGTTCATACGAAGCAAGGCCGGGGTCGAGCAGGGCCTTGCGTTCAAGCGATAGGTACTGAAATTATCGATTTTCATTTATTACATATATGTATATAAATGTATACAAGAAAGAATTTTAAAGATCAGATTTATTTTATTTTGTTTTATATATATATATATATAAATTGGGAAACACATTTTTAACACATCAGTTTATCTGTTCAAGATATAGATATGTACTGAGGAAAAAAAAATTGTTTTTACTATAGACACAAAATAATTTATTCTTTGCCAGTCTAAAGTTTTATATAAATACATAGACGCATACAGTAAGGAAAAAGTATAAATGTAAATGTATATGCATACACTGGTCTATTTGATTTAAGTATGCATATAGTTAAGATTTTTGGAAAATATATAGAATTAAAATGTTGAAGAGTTTATATTAAAAATAATGGTTTGGTAATGAATTTGTTTTATTAACTTGTTTACTTATTTTAACCACTGAAAATAAAGAAAAGGGAAATTTAGTTTTAAATTTAATTTCTTGTTAAATAATTCTACTAAAAGAAATTGGTTTGAAATAAAATCATTGAATAATTAAAATTACCAAATGAAAATTTGTTATTCGATTACTTCGAATATTAATGAATTGTATAATTGTTTATACAAGGTCAATATCTGAAAGAAACAAACTGGATTGGAAGTGGATTACAAAATAAAAGCAAAGGTGAGATCTTCTCACTCAAAATTGAAAAGTGGAATTTTCAGTTATTGTTTGTTTGCTGTTGGATGTGATATTAGATATAGTAGGATATATCTATATATATATAGCAATATATACATATTGGCATATGTATATATTGGATTGATTGATTTCCCGCCTCGTATAGCGGATGAGACCCTATTGCGCCGTTAGTAAGCGGATGATATATTTATAAAACCTATATACCGCGATATTCCACCTCGAAGTGGAATTGGTATTGTGCTAACATCTGTGGATGCAGGGAAACAGGTTGGAGGGATCCAACAGGATTCCTCAAAACATTTGAATTGATTTCATATGTTGTTTGATTGATTATTTATAATCTGTGTATGATTATATCTGTGATTGAATGTATTGAGAGCTAAAATTTAGCCGAATGTATTTTTGGTATCGTTGGATACCAGAAATAAATGAAATTGGATTTCTGAAATTAAAATTGAATTTTTGATGGTTTGGGAAAATAAAAGAATTTATTTTAAAAGGAAATAAATTTGTTTGAAATCAAATTGATAATTGATAAATCTTTGAGAAATCAATGTGAAAATTTATTTAATGTTGAATGAAAAATTGATTTTTGTGTTGAAAATAAATTTGGGAATCGATTTGTAAAATGATTTGGTATTTGGGATTAAAAGTTAAAATCAATTTGAAATGTGATTCGGTGTTGAAGTAAATTCAGAAATCAATTTGGAATTCAATTTGGATTTGAAATAAAATGGAGAAATCAATTTTTAAAGTTGATTCGGGGTTGAAAATGAACATTTGGAAAACGATTTGAAAATCGGGTAAAAGTGGATTTTTAGGAATGTAAATTCCGAACAGAAGTTGTAAAGGAAAGGGAAATTTGTTTTAAAAATAAATATTGATTTATTTTTAAAGTGCGGAAAATATGGTTTGAAATCGGATTTTCAAAGTGATGAAGTGTGGAAATAAATTTACAAATTTGAAATGTAAATTTGAAATAAATCGATAAGGATTTATCTAATTGGTTTAAATGGACCATAATATGATTTGAAATTGATTTTCAAACGTGAAGTGTGAAAATATGATTTGAAATTGATTTTTCAAATGTGAAGTGTGAAATACGATTTGAAATGGATTTTCAAATGTGAGGTGTGGAAAAATATATATCTTGTGAAAAGATTTGAAATTTAATAATTTGGGAAAAATTATTTGAATTGGATGTTTGTTATGAATGTTATTGATAGTTAAATAACCGACTATCAATATTTGCCTTTGAAATGACACTTGATTTGTTTTTGAAACAAACGCTCATTATTCGGTTAAGCCGGGAGAGGACCTTTGTGTCATATAACCCATTTCGAATAATGATACGTCGTGAATGGATCGCATTTGAAGACCGGTGTGAAGACCGGATATTTGTGAAAATGAAAGGACAACCTGTCGAATGTCTCTGCACCGAGTTGCTCCGGTATAGAGATTTATATCACTCTTTTTTGTGATGGGAAGTCCGGACGTGATTAGTGAATATCCGGATTGCAAGGGCTTCTTTGGAAGTACCTTCGGTTTCGTTCGATCCCGGAATGGACTTGTATGGATGTGTGTCTGACGTTACACTTTGAGATGTAAAGCTGGTTTCTATCAAATACATTTCTGTTGGTGGCGGAGAATTTATTCTCTTAGCTTAACACCCTTCTCTGAGACGTATGAGCTCAGAGGTTATGTAGTTGATGGTTACTAGTGATACATTCCCAATTTGGTAATGTGGCACACGAAGTGCTGTTGATCATTTGTGGATCAAAGCGTGGCTTTGTGAAAAAGCGTGGCTTTGTGGACGAGACCTCGTCGAGCCTCACAACCCGGTAATGGTCGAAACAGGAATGTTGCGATAAAGGTTTGTAGGGGTAGCGCCCCTAGGGTATGCCATTTCCTTCTGGATAAAAGGTGATATCATGGTATGGAGCCCAGATATTTTACCTATGTTGATTATACTTTGTGACTGTCGCTTTCGATTGAGGATCCTCGGATAAAGGTCGGTAACGACCGGGGGATGGAATAGCTCGTGTGTTAGTTACCTAGTTACAGCTCGGTTAGAGCGTGAGGTAGCGTCGGCCTTTTGTTTGCGGATATCCGGTTAGGATCCGAGGCGTCTTTCCAGAGGCGTTCTATTTCGGTATAAGGAAGTTCCTTTGCCTGACCATTGTTGGAAATCCAAAGAAACACTACGAACCCTATACGGTTTTTAATTGTATTACCTGCTATGGGATGTGGCGGTAACCTGCTACTGAACGTAGTAGCTATAGTAGACATACAACAATTGTTGTATGTTGGCTAAGATTGATATTATACTTTCGAAATGTTTTCCACACTAGACATTAATAATAATATCAATTGATTTTGCGTAGTAAGCATTTTTGACTATCATAAGGAGAAATCTCCTCCAATTCTGCGTTTGCATTGTGTGTGTGGTGGGAGGCCTTATGGTAGTTTCATTTTCCAAAAGCATTGCGAAGTTATTTTATTTTCTTTGCGAAAATAACTGTTTTACGATCTCACACCAGTCACCATGACTGACCTGGAGTTTATTGTTCCCTTTCTAAACTCTGGGTGCCCATAATTTTCCACACGGGCAGCCTAGAGTTATGTTATCAGGATATTTTGGATATTCTGGAGCTTTGGAGATGAGTTGGATGGCGAAGCGTACTATCGTACTTGTTATTTATTCCGCTGTGTATTCTGTATGAGGACAAGTTTATATAACTGTCCATTGTTGTAAACTCTGATGATTGATGTATGTATAAACTGATATAGTCTTTTGTTTTAAAGATTATTGATTTATCTATTGTATATTATTCCGCTGCGAAATGTGAGATTCTGATAATTGTTTCTGATTCTGTTTTTGTTCTTTCTTTTTCTTCTATCTTTTCTTCTACCTCTTCTTTTAACCCTAAAGTTTCGCGTTTTCGCCATTCGATTTTTCGACATTTGGTACAGTGGACGTATCGGTGTCGAGTTTTCGGAAGACGGATTTGCGGGTCTTTACAGATGATTACCATATGATTGTTGCATTTGGATGATGATTGTAGCACACATATAGAACTATCATTTATCATTAGAAAATTTGCATTCATTTGGATACATAGCATGGACATGATTGCATAAAAAGGAGATCGACTGAATCAGTAGACCGCCTAATCTTTTGCATTAGTTAGGGACATTGACACCACACTATTTGCATATATATCATAAATTGCATTAGAAAAACTTAAGGAAAATGGATGTAATGGGCGATGGTTGAGTAGTTTGTTAGGAAATCAAATCTACGGTTTCGATGACAACAACTATACAATAGAAATCGAATATGCATTTATATTTCTATATACAGGTACTTGCTAGAGCAACATCACTAGAAAGACAAGAACAAGGCTCAAAGAATGATACAAGAGACTACAAGTCAATAAGATCAAAGAAGCAACAAGAAAGATGCACAAAACAGACATGCACAATTTTCAGACATCTGGGTGCACAAGCCAGACGTCTGAAAAAGTCCTTTGGAACAACAAAACAAACAGAACCAGACGTCTGGTAGATGCACTCCGGCGTCTGAAAATCTACTCTGTACAAAAATATATAGTATCAGACGTCTGATTTCAAACTCGGGATTTAAATTTAAACTTCAACTGTCATATTTGAATAGACATCTTCGCTTCTCTTTGCTGCAACTCTTCATCATCAACAGAAGCAACTGTAGAGCACTTGTTAATGGATGCAACTACTCAAGAAACTTCTCTACAACTATATATATCATCAAGAATCAAGAGAACACTCACCTTACTTACTTACGCTCTCTACTTACATACTCTATTATATTCTTGATCTCTAGCAATCTATACTTGTATTTCACTCTTCCATATATTCAGTTCTTTACAGACAATATTCACTAGATATATAGTGGAAGCATTTGTACTTATTAGTAAATATCCGTGTTATAGAACACATATTGACAAGAACAAGCTATTGTAACCAAGCCTATTACTCCGGGCGAAGTGAGGGTGTTTGATAGTCGAATTCCGAAGGGGAGCTTCGGGACTAGACATAGGACGAGAGGTCCGAACCATCGGGTAATAGAAATGGAATAGGATTTAAAAATATTCCTAAACAAAAAGGGAATAATATTAAGAAATATAGTTGTATTTATCAAAAGAGTAAAAAGTCACTTAAGTCTAAAACGAATACTAGAAATATAAAAATTTGGATTCTTAAGACAAATAATAATTTGATTAAACAAAAACATATTCATAATTTTTTAGAAAGTGTAGTCTATAATAAAAATTATGTTCATAAAGGTACCAAACCTTCTTGGGTATGGCTACCTACTCCTCCTAACATCTAGGACCCTAACAGAGTATATGGGTACCAATTAAATCATCTTTTCTTTTGCAGGTACCCAAAATAAAAAATAAGGAGAAATGGATACTTGATAGTGGATGCTCCAAGCATATGACCGGAAATTTAAAAATATTATCAAATATAACATACATCGATGGTGGAACGGTAAATTTTGGAGATAACTCAAAAGGATATGTCGTGGGCATTGGAGAAGTCATCAACTCTGGTATTTCTAGCTCTCCGATTATTACAAATGTTTTGTTAGTACAAAATCTAAAACACAACCTACTTAGTATTGGTCAATTATGCGATAAAGGTTTTCAAATAAATTTCGAAAATGATAGATGTAATATTTTCGACAATAACAAACAACTTATATTTGAGGGTTTTAGAAACAAAAATATTTATGTTTTAAACATGAATATAAATCGAAATTCAAATTTGTGTTTGACCGCCAAACATGACGATCCATAGTTGTGGCATAAACGATTTTGTCATATTAATTTTAAATATATTAATAAATTAGCAAAAGATGAGCTAGTTAGAGGATTACCTAAAATAAATTACAAAGTAGAAAATTTATGTGACGATTATCAAATTGGAAAACTAAAGAAAAGCTCTTTTAAATCTAAAAATAATATTTCTACAAAACAACCATTAGAATTATTACATTTAGATTTATTTGGTCCAACTCAAGTACGATCTATAAATCACAATAAATATGTTTTCATAATAGTTGATGATTTTTAAAGATATACATGGACTTTATTTTTAAAACATAAAAGTGACACCTTTGGTATGTTTAAAATATTTGCTAAAAGAATTAAAACACAAATGGATTTGAAAATTAAAAATATTCGAAGTGATCACGGTGGAGAATTCGAAAATGATCTTTTCACTAATTTTCGTAATAAAAAAGGTACAAGTCATAATATTTCTTTTCCCCGCACACCTCAACAGAATGGTGTAGTAGAAAGAAAAAATCGTACGTTACAAGAATATGCACGAACACTATTAAACAATAGTGGTCTACCAAAACATTTTTGGGCTGAAGCTATTGCCATAGCTTGTTATGTTTTGAATCGAGTAACCATACAACCTATGACTAAACAAACTTGTTTTGAAATATTTTTTAGAAGAAAACCTAAAGTATCATACTTTAAAACTTTCAGATCAAAATGTTTTATGTTAAATACAAAAGATAATTTAAGAAAATTTGACCCGAAGGCCGATGAAGGAATCTTTGTTGGATATTTGGATCGTAGCAAGGCATATGGAATCTTTAATAAACGAAATAACACAATTGAAGAAAGTTTACATGTTTCGTTTGATGAAAATCTTCTTAACCATCATACTAATGACGATGAAGAAATAATTCCAATAACAAATACTGAGACAAATGCACAAAATAATACTTTAGTATCATCTCCTAGAATTCTTAAAGATCATCCAAAAGATAATATCATTGGAGATCTCAATTCTAGAGTAACTAGAAATCAACTTAACCAAATAAGTCATATAGCATTTGTGTCAAATTTTGAACCGAAAAATTATAAAGAAGCTTCAAATGATAACTTTTGGACAATATCTATGCAAGAAGAATTAAATCAATTTGAACGTAATAATGTTTGGGAATTAGTACCAAGACCAGAAAATCAATCGGTTATAGGAACAAAATGGGTATATAAAAACAAAGCAGACGAAAATGGAAATATAGTTAGAAATAAAGCACATTTAGTTGCTCAAGGTTATAATCAAGAAGAAGGTATCGACTATGACAAAAATTTTGCTCCAGTAGCAAGACTCGAGGCCATACGTACATTACTCGCTTTTGCAAATCATCACAATTTTAAACTATTTCAAATGGATGTCAAAAGTGCTTTTTTAAATGCTTTCATTAAAGAAAACGTATATGTTGAACAACCTCCATTGTTTGTTCACGAAAAATATCCCAACCATGTTTTAAATTACAAAAAGCCTTATATGGTTTAAAACAAGCCCCCCGTGCCTGGTACGAACGCCTTAAAAATCATTTAATTAGATCTGGTTTTCAAATAGGTAAAATCGATACAAATTTTTTTTTAAACAAGAAAATAACGATATTTTAGTTGTGCAAATTTACGTAGACGATATTATTTTTGGTTCAACCAACGAAAATCTTTGTAATCAATTTTCAAATATTATGAAAAATGAATTTGAAATGTCTCACATGGGAGAATTAAATTTCCTCTTAGGTTTACAAATAAAACAACTTGAAAATGTTATTTTTATTCATCAAGAAAAATATTGTAACGACCTATTACGGCGTTTTGAAATGGATAAAACTTCAAGCAAACCGACATCGATGAGTACTAGTATTCACTTTGAAAATGATGATAACGGAAAAGATTTCGATGAAAAATTATATTGTAGTATGATTGGCTTCTTACTTTATTTGACGGCTAGTCGACCCGACATTATGATGAGTGTATGTCTTTGTGCCCGATTTCAAGCAAAACCAAAAGAATCTCACCAAAGAGCTGTTAAACGTATCTTACGATATCTATCTAATACTAGAGATTATGGTTTGTTTTACCCTAAGGGATCATCGTTCGAACTAGTTTCATATAGTGATGCGGATTTCGGTGGATGTAAAACAGATCGTAAGAGTACTAGTGGAACATGTCACTTTATCGGACAATCATTAGTTTCATGGTTTAGCAAAAAGCAAAATTATGTCTCCTTACCTACTTGCGAGGCCGAATATATTTCAACAGCTCTAGCATGTGCACAAGTGATATACATGCAACAAACACTTACGGATTTCGGCAAAGTTATCATTAAATCACCAATATATTGCGATAACACGAGTGCAACAAATCTATCAAAAACCCTGTAAATCACTCGCGTACTAAACATATAGATATACAACATCATTTTTTACGTGACAATGTAGAAACAGGAATTATTACATTAGAATACGTAAATACCGAGAATCAAATAGCAGATATTTTCACAAAACCACTAAACGAACAAACATTTGTTAAACTGCGATGCGATTTAGGAATATGCTCTCTTAATGATCTTCTAAATTAATACCACATCTTCATTTATTCTATATTTAGCCAAAAGTGTTTTTATCCACAAATTAAAATTGATAACTCCTTCACCTTAATTTTTAGGTGGTTGTTTTTTGAAATTACCTATAAATAATTTTTAAAATTATATATAAATCTTTACAAAACAAGAAGTAAAGGATATATAGATTTCATATTTTTACAACAATATAATCATGTCTTCTGAAAATTCTCATCTGTCCTTCTCGACACCTACAACGGATAGTGTAACAACCCGTATATTTGGACCATTTAAATTGACAATAATCCACACATGTCAACTTAAATAATACAAAACACGAATCATTATGGGATTATAAATACATAAATGTAAATGAGAATCAATACAACATCACAGAACAGTCACAGAATAATGCAGCGGAAAATACATCGTCATAATAGCAGTTCATGAAGCCACTATATAATATACAACAATGTCTTAACATCAAGTGACTAATACCAAAAATGTCCAACAGACTAGGACATCAATACAGGAATATAAATAGACTGATAAAGATAAATGCTAAGCCTTCAGCATCTTCAACCAACCTTGATCAGCAACTGGATAGCTTCAGACTGACCCGAGCATATGCAAAAGAAACACTCGAGTCAGGACTCAAAATCTTATGCAATTAAACCAAGTGCAAGGGAATAGTTCATAACTTAAAGATGGATAAAATAACATCTCTAAGGATCCGATAAACTATCTATATATACAATAGAATACGATAGATAGATAATGGCTAATCAGTAAAGTACGATATTAAAATAGTGTTAAGTCATGGCCCATACCACCCTTAACACATTTTTATTCCCAAGAGCATATACAAGACCGTAGTTTCCCCAAAACCGGAAGTCACCAGAGGGCAATCCATATACTAAAGGTACAAAACAAAACGAAGTGGTCGCGAATTGGATAATCAGTATGACAAGGTACATGAGGCGATACCAACTAGGATACTAGTAGTTGCGTGATCCGGACTGATGTTGAGCATAGCAGCTACTATCTCAACACCGCGAAACAACACTCCCAAATCAAGGGGTGCACCCAAATCGAATCACAAAAGTAATAGATATGGTATCGAAGAAGTGTGTCCGCTAGAGGTGGCGAACCTCAATGGCCCGGCGCGGCTCCTGTTTTAGTCATGTCAGGGGGTCGTCCAATATCGTTCTCTTTCTTCAGTCAACGCGTTCACCAAACCATCCACTTCATTCTGGATCAACACTTCGCGTGTGATAGTTATTAAAGTGGTTTTCGGTATCGACAGAGAGTATGTCCATATCCGATCCCGGTCTCTTTAATAACTACGTATTTATTACCCAATGGTCGGTTAACTTAACGTTTAAAACAAATCAAAGTCCGGAAGTCAAGGTGCAAATTTGACTTCCAAATTTTGACATTTCACGATTCAATTTATTTCGGATATTTAAAATCATATTTCCGAAGGAAATCTGTAGTTAAAACATTTGAATTAACAATATAATTAAGTATTCGAGTTAAATTTAATAACTCACTTATTAAATTTAGTTCAAATCAATTAATTCAAATTTACCGGTTAACTAAGGTCGAATCGTTAAATCAAATTCTATTTATCTCAATTCATATTTACATTCATCATTACATTAAATATAATCATAAATTTGATTAAATCAATTTCATTAGATTTAAAAATCATTTACCTTTAAATTGTCGCTAAATTCAATCCATAAACTTTAGTTAGTTTCGTATTCCATTTTAAGTCAAAATTTCCTAAATCTAAATTTATTTATAACAAGTTCAAATCTATTTAATTTAAAACTCCGTTTAAATCTAAATCTACCAATTTAATAAATTAAATTATTAAATTCTAAACTCACTTGTTTAAATCTTATTTCAATCAAATTCTCCAATTCATTTTTCTTCAATTAAATAGATTTATTAATCCGTTCAATCTAATCCATTAATTTATTCCAATTAATCCATTAATTTATTTCAATTAAATCCATTAATTCATTTTAATTAAATCCATTTATTTTTTTTCAATTAAATCCATAAATTTATTTCAATTAAATCCATAATTTTATTTCAATTAAATCCATTAAGTCGTTACTTGATTTCCAAACAAATTATTAAGTTCATTTCTTAATTTCAAATAGATTTCAATTTCAAAATAATTTTTTTTGTTGACCAATCGGGTTTCTTATTTTTAATTGTCTATCCTAGGCCAAGTTATTTAAGTGGGTATTTATCATTTCAACCCGATATCATTCAATATAAAACAAGGCATAGCAAAGGGAACTTGCAGTGTGATAACTGGGATGGTGTCAAAGTAAATAAACAAGCAATAGCAACCATACATAACAAATTTTTACAATTTATTCAAATAATCCCGAAATAACCCTATTAACTTACATTTGTTATTATGCAAATTAATACAATTATTCCTAGAATCCTACGGATTAAAGATTATCACATTTATATTTTTACTTGGTGTCCGTTATCAAATTTCTACATCAATCGTACTTATCAATTTTTAATGTCACTATTATTTACTCTAATTAACATCGTATTACAGTTCAACATGTTTAAACAATATATGGCGTCAAACTTTTAGAAATTAACAATTCATTTCGACCAAATTTTAACAATCAACAATTTAATATCCAGATTAATATTAACAACAATTATCACTTGATTATCACAGCATAATAGATTGAGTCGTGAATATAAAATATTCACCTTTCGTGGTTGGAGAAGATGGCGCGGCACGAAGATGAATAGATAAAATAGACTCTAATAGGCACGACGCAAAATGAACACGAACTGCAATCAAAACAACAATTAATCAATAATTCGTTTATTGCAGTATATATATTTATTGAATATATATATTAAATCATACCCACGACGAGGCAAGATAGATTCGGCGGCGGGATGGAAATACTTATACTTCCGGATCAATAGCAGGAGCTGAAACAAAATGAAACAGACTATATGTGAGCAACCCAACATTCAAAGTATAAACTGTTATATAATAACAGTTATATATATCTACTGATATATATAAAATAGATGCACAGAGCAGAAACAGATGCACAGCAGAATTCCGGCCACTGCGAGGCACAACGGGCGGAGCGGGGTTGCGACAGCGGAGGGCAGACGACTGGTGTTGGCGGGGCGTGTGCGTGCAGTGGGTGGTCTGGGCGCTGGGCGAGGCTGCTGGTGGTGGCATGGGGCGGAGACGGAGGCAGGGGTGCGGTGGGTGGTCTGGTGGGTTCGGCGTGCAGGCGGAGGGTGGGCTGGGGTTGGTGCGTGCTGGGCGTTGTGGTGGGGCAGTGGGGCGGAGGGCTGGCTGGGCTGGCGGAGCGGTGGCTGGAGGCGGTTGCATGGGCGGGGTGGAGTGGGCAGGCGGACGAGTGGGATGGGGTTGGTGCGTGCTGGGCGTTGTGGTGGGGCAGGCGTACGGCGGAGTTGGCGGGGGACGTGGGTGCGGGGTGCTGGGCGGAGGCCGGTAGTGGGCGGAGGAGGCTGGGGCGTGGGTGGGTGGTGCGTGCAGGCGAGGTGGGGCTGGCAGTGGGGCGGAGGGGTACGGGGACAGCAGCGGGCGGAGGTGGAGGCCGGAGGTGCGGTGGGTGGTCTGGGCGTTGGAGGTAGGCGGGTTGGTGGTGGGGCGGAGGGAGGCTGGAGGCGGAGAGGGTGGACGCATGCATGGAGGAGTTGAAAAAAATAAAAATAGAGAGGAGGGAGAAAGAAGGAAGAGTAGTGGAGAGTTTCATAATCTGGAGGAAGCAAAATATAAAAGGAAGATATAACAGAATGATGAAAAGGAGGGAGAGAAGAATGCGTACCCGAGAAGCAGTGCAATAAATGATGGCAGAAGATTTTTTTGTGAAGGCAGAGGGCAGAGATATATACAGAAAACTTTAGAGTCCCTATGCAACGAAATGATGATTGTCACAGTGGCTCTTCAGTTTCTGAATGGACAAGGGCCATTTGAATTTTGAGCGGGAAAAAGTAGGGTACCGGTTTGTGTGGCGTAGCGGACCAGTTTGTACTCCGTTAACCAATTAATAGCTTGCAACGCCAAACTCCGATTGACCCAAACAAATATACCATTTTGATCAGTGCATTGAGGCGGACACAACAGTATGAAGATATTGATGGTTTGACGTTGTTTGCGAAGTGGCGAATCTTATTAACCATTTGCACGAGTGAACATTTTTACTAGCAATTAAAAGCGAAATTTGACGAAACGAAATGCGCCGTTATGATCAGAATATTTTTCTTATGCAACATTGCGAAAAATATTAAAGTTCGGACGATAGAAAATTTACACGCAAAATTAAAACTAATATGTAAATTTGACGAGCGAAATTTTCTACAATATTTTTCGACGAAATTTGGCGTACGCCTATGTTTATCTAGACGCATCCCAAATGTGAAGTTTGAACGGTAACGGAAATCGTTCGTGAATATTTGAAATTCCTATTACGGGGAATGTAGCAAAACACCGAAGAATAAGATCGACGGAGCTAAAGATGTCCGAATTTTGAAAAACGGAAAATGATGCCTTTGTCAGAAAATGATTTTGAATTTTTCTATATAAAAATATTTAGGTTCGGAAGATAAAAATTTTCACGTTTTAAAATGAACTGATGTGCAGTAAAACGCGTACGAAGTTTACTGCGGTATTTTCCGACGAAACTTTACCCATATCTACAATCATCAAGGCGCAATTTAGAACCAAAGTTTGGACGTTGATTGAAATCGTATGGAAGTTTCACATTTTATAATAAAATAACGGTTCTAAAATTTTTTAAATTGGGTCGGAATTTCAGGGTCGTTACATTCTCCCCTACTCAAGACTTTTCGTCCTCGAAAAGGAACAAAGTAAAGAGTGGAAGAACAGATAACAAAGATACAATGGATTCAGAATAGATCATTGAATATAGTAAAGAGTATAGATGGAATTTACCTTCAACAAACAACTCTGGATTAGAATCCCGGATACTCTCCTCGGTTTCCCAAGTGCAATCACGATCATCGGGACTCCATTGGACCTTGACTAGGCTGACCGACTTCCTTCTAAGTTGCTTTGTATCCCTATCAACAATACGAAGTGGTCTCCTCTCTATAGTCAAATCCGGCTCAATATCAACTTCATCTAACTGAGCAATAGGAATGGTCAAGGATGGATCGTGTACCACTTTCCGAAGATGTGAAACATGGAAGACGTTGTGCACGCCCTCAAATTTCTCCGGTAGTGCAACTCTGTAAGCTAGTGTACCAATTCTCTCAGTGATAGTGAATGGTCCAACAAATCTAGGAGCGAGCTTCCCTCGACGACCAAATCGAATAACATTCTTTAAGGGTGATACCTTAAGGAATACCTTATCCCCAATCAGGAATTCTAAATCTCTTCTACGCCTATCAGCATAGCTCTTCTGTCTATCCTGTGCGGTCTTCATCTTTCTTTTGATTTCATTAACCTTCTCGGATGCTTCTATAATCATATCTGGGCCAAGAATTAATCGATCACCAGGTTCAATCCAACAAGCTGGCGATTTGCATGGCCGTCCATATAAAGCTTCGAACGGTGCCATATCGATGCTTGCCTGAATATAAAGGTGGTTAAATTTTAATTCAAATTTACTTATTCAAATTGAAATTTTGATTTACCTGATAACTATTATTATAAGTGAATTCAACCAAATGGAGATGGTCTTCCCAAGATCCACCGAAATCAATAATGCAGGCACGGAGCAGATCCTCTAAAATCTGATTCACCCTTTCAGTTTGGCCATCTGTTTGAGGATGATAAGCTGTGCTCAGATTCAGTTTAGTGCCCAAGACGTCCTGAAATGCCTTCCAGAATTTACTAGTGAATAAAGGGTCTCTATCGCACACAATACTAGATGGAACTCCATGAAGTCTAACAATCTCTCTCATATATATCTCGGCCAAACTCAAAGCAGTACGAGTGGTCTTAACCGGAATAAAGTGAGCAGATTTTGTCAACCTATCAACAATCACCCATATACTCTCGTTACCTTTTCTAGTCCTCGGTAATCCATCAATGAAGTCCATAGAAATCCGATCCCATTTTCAACATGGAATCTCTAGGGGTTGAAGTAATCCTGCCGTCTTCTGGTGATCGGCCTTAACTTGTTGGCAAGTGGTGCATCTACTGACATATATAGAATTATCCCTCTTCATCCCACTCCACCAATATAAACGCTTCATATTTCGGTACATCTTAGTGACACCAGGATGAAATGAAAGTGATGACCGATGGTTTTCTCTAAGCACTTCTAGTCTCAATCCATCGACATTAGGGACGCAAATACGGTTGTCAATCCTCAGAACTCCATTACTATCTATCTGTGCTCCCACTTTACTGTCGGTATTTCCAACTCTACCAAGAACTAACTCCTTCATGCGATAAAGCAAGGTGTCCTCATATTGTTTGTCTTTGATGCGATCCACAAGAGATGGGGAGATAACAAGCTGAAATAGCATGCCTTCTACAAGATTACAACATGACAATGCTTTGCTACGGCTAAAAGCATCAGCTACAACATTTGCTTTTCCAGGAGTATAATTGATATCGAGATCATATGCAGCTAAGAATTCGAGCCATCGGACTTGTCTCTGGTTCAAATCCTTCTGAGAAAAGATATACCTCAAGGACTTATGATCGGTGAATAATTCAAATTTAATTCCCAAAAGATGATGCCTCCACAGTTTCAAAGCAAATACAACTGCAAGAAGCTCTAGATCATGAGTTGCATAGTTTACTTCATGGATCTTCAACTGGCGGCCAGCATAAGCAATAACCTTTCTGCTTTGCATAAGAACAGCGCCTAAACCTTCTCGGCAGGCATCGGTATAGACGGTTAATTCTTCACTTCCATCGATTACCGCAAGAACTGGATCTGAAGTTAACTTATGCTTCAATTCATTAAAAGCTGATTCGCACTTCTCACTCCAAATAAACTTGACATCCTTTCGGGTTAAAGCAGTGAGTGGGGCAGAAATCCGGGCAAAGTGCTCAATAAATCTACGATAATAGCCGGCCAAGCCCAAGAAGCTACGGATATCAGTAGGAGTTTTGGGAGTCTCCCAATCCTGTAGATAAATTTCAAATTAGAAAGGGATAAGAGGAATTGAATAGAAATAGCGAATAGGATAGAACTTACATTGATTACGGCGATCTTAGCTGGATCGACCGAAATCCCATTTTCAGAAACTATGTGGCCCAGGAATCTCACTTCGTCTCGCCAGAAGTGGCATTTAGAGAATTTGGCCTTAAGTTGATGATTTCGGAGGGTTTCCAGAACATAAGCAAGGTGTGTCTCATGCTCCTTCTCGTCTTTGGAGAAAACGAGAATATCATCAATGAAAACAAGAACAAACTTGTTAAGCACATCACGGAAGACTCGATTCATCAAGTCCACGAAATAAGCAGGTGCGTTGGTCAAACCGAATGGCATAACCAACCATTCATAGAATCCGTTCTCGGTACGGAAAGCTGTCTTATGAATACTATCTTCTGCTACTCTGAGTTGGTGGAACCCAGTGGCAAGATCAAGTTGGGAGAAAACCTTAGCTCCATGGAGCTGATCGAATAAATCATTGATGCGAGGCATCGGATAGCGGTTCTTGAGAGTGCGTTTGTTCAGCTCCCTGTAATCAACACACATGCGAAGAGACCCATCCGATTTGGTGACAAATACAACTACGGCACCCCATTCAGAACAACTTCTCCTAATCAAACCTCTAGTAAATAGATCATCAATTTGAGTTTTAAGTTCAGCTTTTTCTTTAGGAGCCATTCTTCTGTGTGGAAGAACTACGGGAGTAGCTCCAGGAATAAGGTCAATGCGGAAATCGATCTCCCTTTTAGGCGGTAGAGAGTTGACCTCTCCAAATACATCGGGAAATTTCCGAACAATAGGAGTAGTACTGAGATCATCCGGGTGAGCATCAAGAGAGAATATGAAGCTTCCGGCATATTTCTGCGGTGATTTGCATTCAATGACAAGCGATAGGCCCTTGTCATTGACTAGAGAAACAGAACGAGCCTTGCAAGAAATAACAGCATCGAATTTCCTTAACCAATCAGCACCTAACAAGATGTCAAATGCTGCGAAGCCAAGTACATAAAAATCCCAAGTGAATCGATATCTTCCATACAAGAGCACAACCTCTTTACAAATTCTACTGAGGTTGGAAAGTCCTCCAATAGGGTTGGAGACGCATAAGGAAGTAGTAGCAAGAGTAGTTTCTAAGTTGAGCTTATTGCAAAGATCAATAGATATGAAGCTATGAGAAGCACCAGTATCGAATAATACCCTAATAGGTAAATCATGTAATGAAAAAGTACTTCGTAAGGTACCTTGGTCATCCTGAGCAGGCGGTGTAGGAGTGGTGATGGCAAAAACTCCAGATGGTGTGCCACGCTTGTACAGTGGGCAGTCTTTCTTGAAATGACCCGGCTGGAGGTAGACATAGCATAAATCTTTCCTAGTCGAAGAAGGTGGTGGAACAGCAGCCCCGGTAGATGGACAACTGTTAGCATAATGGCCCTTCTTATCGCATTTGAAGCAAGTGATATTAGCAAGGTCGATTGGGCTTTTCTGAGCATATCCCAATCCTGTAGTCTTCTGCCAAGCTTTCTTTTGTTGATCAAAGTTCATCTTCCTCTTCCCGAGCTGGCTAGAGGAGGGCTGAGTAGGAGCAGCCTTGGCAGTAGGTCCCCTAGGCTTTGCCTCATATCTAAGAGCATAGTCAACAAGCTCTGTGAAGGTGCAGTGAGTGTGGCCAGTAAGCAAGTCATAATACTCTGGTCTAGCTCCCAAAATGAACTTCTCGTTCTTTAGAAGCGGTGTATCAATCAATCCCGGGCCGAACTTGGAGAGTTCGTTGAATTTCCTCTCGTACTCAGAAAAAGTCATACTGCCCTGCTTAAGGTCCATGAAAGCTCTATAAAGTTGGGTTTTCCCAGCAGCGGGCATCCATTGTGCCAAGAAAGTATCCCTAATCAAAAGATAGACAAGATGAATAACATTCTAAAGTTTAAAAGAAGAATTTAGACTACGAAATCCAAATAATTTTATACCTAAACTGGACCCAAGTGATGGTGTTCTCCTCGATACGAGAAGTAACTTATTCCCACCAATCTTGCGCGGCATCCTGAAGTTGCCAGGCAGCAAGCTGACGCTTCTGAGCATCAGTGATCTCCAGACCAGAAAATATCTTCTCTAAACCTTTAAGCCATTGCTGAGCCTCAATAATGTTCTCGGATCCAGAAAACCTAATACCTCCCAGCTGTGAATACTCCTTACTAAGAATGGTGAATTTGACAGGAGCTGGAGCGACAGGTGCAGCCTGAGCAGGACCATGGCCCCTACCTACCCTATGGTTTCCTCTAGTACCCATCCTGAAATACCAAAGAGATTGTTAAAGCCAACGGATAGAAAATCATAGAATTTTAAGGAAGGTCTAATCAACGAATCAAAAGAAGTTTGAAATGAAAGGATTTGGATATTGAACCGATTCTCCTCATTCTAGGGTATTACTACCCTATCTCTAATGAGTTTATATATAATCCCGAACTAAGGTTTTTAGGGAAACCGAAGCTCTGATACCAACTGTAACAACCCGTATATTTGGACCATTTAAATTGACAATAATCCACACATGTCAACTTAAATAATACAAAACACGAATCATTATGGGATTATAAATACATAAATGTAAATGAGAATCAATACAACATCACAGAACAGTCACAGAATAATGCAGCGGAAAATACATCGTCATAATAGCAGTTCATGAAGCCACTATATAATATACAACAATGTCTTAACATCAAGTGACTAATACCAAAAATGTCCAACAGACTAGGACATCAATACATGAATATAAATAGACTGATAAAGATAAATGCTAAGCCTTCAGCATCTTCAACCAACCTTGATCAGCAACTGGATAGCTTCAGACTGACCCGAGCATATGCAAAAGAAACACTCGAGTCAGGACTCAAAATCTTATGCAATTAAACCAAGTGCAAGGGAATAGTTCATAACTTAAAGATGGATAAAATAACATCTCTAAGGATCCGATAAACTATCTATATATACAATAGAATACGATAGATAGATAATGGCTAATCAGTAAAGTACGATATTAAAATAGTGTTAAGTCATGGCCCATACCACCCTTAACACATTTTTATTCCCAAGAGCATATACAAGACCGTAGTTTCCCCAAAACCGGAAGTCACCAGAGGGCAATCCATATACTAAAGGTACAAAACAAAACATAGTGGTCGCGAATTGGATAATCAGTATGATAAGGTACATGAGGCGATACCAACTAGGATACTAGTAGTTGCGTGATCCGGACTGATGTTGAGCATAACAGCTACTATCTCAATACCACGAAACAACACTCCCAAATCAAGGGGTGCACCCAAATCGAATCACAAAAGTAATAGATATGGTATCGAAGAAGTGTGTCCGCTAGAGGTGGCGAACCTCAATGGCCCAGCGCGGCTCCTGTTTTAGTCATGTCAGGGGTCGTCCAATATCGTTCTCTTTCTTCAGTCAACACGTTCACCAAACCATCCACTTCATTCTGGATCAACACTTCGCGTGTGATAGTTATTAAAGTGGTTTTCGGTATCGACAGAGAGTATGTCCATATCCGATCCCGGTCTCTTTAATAACTACGTATTTATTACCCAATGGTCGGTTAACTTAACGTTTAAAACAAATCAAAGTCCGGAAGTCAAGGTGCAAATTTGACTTCCAAATTTTGACATTTCACGATTCAATTTATTTCGGATATTTAAAATCATATTTCCGAAGGAAATCTGTAGTTCAAACATTTGAATTAACAATATAATTAAGTATTCGAGTTAAATTTAATAACTCACTTATTAAATTTAGTTCAAATCAATTAATTCAAATTTACCGGTTAACTAAGTTCGAATCGTTAAATCAAATTCTATTTATCTCAATTCATATTTACATTCATCATTACATTAAGTATAATCATAAATTTGATTAAATCAATTTCATTAGATTTAAAAATCATTTACCTTTAAATTGTCGCTAAATTCAATCCATAAACTTTAGTTAGTTTCGTATTACATATTAAGTCAAAATTTCCTAAATCTAAATTTATTTATAACAAGTTCAAATCTATTTAATTTAAAACTCCGTTTAAATCTAAATCTACCAATTTAATAAATTAAATTATTAAATTCTAAACTCACTTGTTTAAATCTTATTTCAATCAAATTCTCCAATTCATTTTTCTTCAATTAAATAGATTTATTAATCCGTTCAATCTAATCCATTAATTTATTCCAATTAATCCATTAATTTATTTCAATTAAATCCATTAATTCATTTTAATTAAATCCATTTATTTTTTTCAATTAAATCCATAAATTTATTTCAATTAAATCCATAATTTTATTTCAATTAAATCCATTAAGTCGTTACTTGATTTCCAAACAAATTATTAAGTTCATTTCTTAATTTCAAATAGATTTCAATTTCAAAATAATTTTTTTTGTTGACCAATCGGGTTTCTTATTTTTAATTGTCTATCCTAGGCCAAGTTATTTAAGTGGGTATTTATCATTTCAACCCGATATCATTCAATATAAAACAAGGCATAGCAAAGGGAACTTGCAGTGTGATAACTAGGATGGTGTCAAAGTAAATAAACAAGCAATAGCAACCATACATAACAAATTTTTACAATTTATTCAAATAATCCCGAAATAACCCTATTAACTTACATTTGTTATTATGCAAATTAATACAATTATTCCTAGAATCCTACGGATTAAAGATTATCACATTTATATTTTTACTTGGTGTCCGTTATCAAATTTCTACATCAATCGTACTTATCAATTTTTAATGTCACTATTATTTACTCTAATTAACATCGTATTACAGTTCAACATGTTTAAACAATATATGGCGTCAAACTTTTAGAAATTAACAATTCATTTCGACCAAATTTTAACAATCAACAATTTAATATCCAGATTAATATTAACAACAATTATCACTTGATTATCACAGCATAATAGATTGAGTCGTGAATATAAAATATTTACCTTTCGTGGTTGGAGAAGATGGCGCGGCACGAAGATGAATAGATAAAATAGACTCTAATAGGCACGACGCAAAATGAACACGAACTGCAATCAAAACAACAATTAATCAATAATTCGTTTATTGCAGTATATATATTGATTGAATATATATATTAAATCATACCCACGACGAGGCAAGATAGATTCGGCGGCGGGATGGAAATACTTATACTTCCGGATCAATAGCAGGAGCTGAAACAAAATGCAACAGACTATATGTGAGCAACCCAACATTCAAAGTATAAACTGTTATATAATAATAGTTATATATATCTACTGATATATATAAAACAGATGCACAGAGCAGAAACAGATGCACAGCAGAATTCCGGCCACTGCGAGGCACAATGGGCGGAGCGGGGTTGCGACAGCGGAGGGCAGACGACTGGTGTTGGCGGGGCGTGTGCGTGCAGTGGGTGGTCTGGGCGCTGGGCGAGGCTGCTGGTGGTGGCATGGGACGGAGACGGAGGCAGGGGTGCGGTGGGTTGTCTGGTGGGTTCGGCGTGCAGGCGGAGGGTGGGCTGGGGTTGGTGCGTGCTGGGCGTTGTGGTGGGGCAGTGGGGCGGAGGGCTGGCTGGGCTGGCGGAGCGGTGGCTGGAGGCGGTTGCATGGGCGGGGTGGAGTGGGCAGGCGGACGAGTGGGATGGGGTTGGTGCGTGCTGGGCGTTGTGGTGGGGCAGGCGTACGGCGGAGCTGGCGGGGGACGTGGGTGCGGGGTGCTGGGCGGAGGCCGGTAGTGGGCGGAGGAGGCTGGGGCGTGGGTGGGTGGTGCGTGCAGGAGAGGTGGGGCTGGCAGTGGGGCGGAGGGGTACGGGGACGGCAGCGGGCGGAGGTGGAGGCCGGAGGTGCGGTGGGTGGTCTGGGCGCTGGAGGCAGGCGGGTTGGTGGTGGGGCGGAGGGAGGCTGGAGGCGGAGAGGGTGGACGCATGCATGGAGGAGTTGAAAAAAATAAAAATAGAGAGGAGGGAGAAAGAAGGAAGAGTAATGGAGAGTTTCATAATCTGGAGGAAGCAAAATATAAAAGGAAGATATAACAGAATGATGAAAAGGAGGGAGAGAAGAATGCGTACCCGAGAAGCAGTGCAATAAATGATGGCAGTAGATTTTTTTGTGAAGGCAGAGGGCAGAGATATATACAGAAAACTTTAGAGTCCCTATGCAACGAAATGATGATTGTCACAGTGGCTCTTCAGTTTCTGAATGGACAAGGGCCATTTGAATTTTGAGCGGGAAAAAGTAGGGTACCGGTTTGTGTGGCGTAGCGGACCAGTTTGTACTCCGTTAACCAATTAATAGCTTGCAACGCCAAACTCCGATTGACCCAAACAAATATACCATTTTGATCAGTGCGTTGAGGCGGACACAACGTTATGAAGATATTGATGGTTTGACGTTGTTTGCGAAGTGGCGAATCTTATTAACCATTTGCACGAGTGAACATTTTTACTAGCAATTAAAAGCGAAATTTGACGAAACGAAATGCGCCGTTATGATCAGAATATTTTTCTTATGCAACATTGCGAAAAATATTAAAGTTCGGACGATAGAAAATTTACACGCAAAATTAAAACTAATATGTAAATTTGACGAGCGAAATTTTCTACAATATTTTTCGGTGAAATTTGGCGTACGCCTATGTTTATCTAGACGCATCCCAAATGTGAAGTTTGAACGGTAATGGAAATCGTTCGTGAATATTTGAAATTCCTATTATGGGGAATGTAGCAAAACACCGAAGAATAAGATCGACGGAGCTAAAGATGTCCGAATTTTGAAAAACGGAAAATGATGCCTTTGTCAGAAAATGATTTAGAATTTTTCTATATAAAAATATTTAGGTTCGGAAGATAAAAAAATTCACGTTTTAAAATGAACTGATGTGCAGTAAAACGCGTACGAAGTTTACTGCGGTATTTTCCGACGAAACTTTACCCATATCTACAATCATCAAGGCGCAATTTAGAACCAAAGTTTGGACGTTGATTGAAATCGTATGGAAGTTTCACATTTTATAATAAAATAACGGTTCTAAAATTTTTTAAATTGGGTCGGAATTTCAGGGTCGTTACAGATAGCTCAGCGGATACACCCCAACGCCTTCCTACCCCTACACCAAATCAGGAACCGACATATAGGTGGTCCTCCTATCACACGGGATTCACTTCCGACACCAAGAAGTCCAAACGATCTTTATTTGTTTCACCTAACACCAAATAGAAAATTGATGAGATACATCACTATCAAAAGCAACAAATAGATCTACAACGAGAATTATATTTTGAACAAAAAGTCACGGCACGACGACTAAGTTTTTTAGAGCAAGTGGCAATAAAATTTTGTAATTCACGGAAGAAGGATGTACATGAACCACTTCCGATTCCTTGCAGTTCTTTGGATCCCTCATCCTCGTATCGTACACTGTTGGATCCTTCACCAAGGCGATTCTCTAGTTCTCCGAGAACCCACGAGCATGGAAATATATGGTCTCCATTCAAGCCATGGAGGGATGACAAGTCTGAAGACCACAATACTCCATCGCCATCTAAATAAATTAAATTATTCTCATTGTATTTGTATCTACGTATATTTGTAATTATGTTTCTCAAAAATAATACTGTGTTTTTATAAAAAAAATCAAAAAATAAGAAATACCCTTCAAAATTAGGTTATTTTTAGAAAAAATGGTCATTCCAGACGTCTGAACATTGCCCTCAGACGTTTGACACACTGATATCACACAAATTTTACATCATCGTGCATATATCAGATGTCTAATATAATCTTCCAAATGTTTGCTCAACTTACTTTCAGACGTCTACTATTTAACCTAGACGTCTGAAAAAAACTTTCTGTCATTCAGAAATGAAAATTCGACCTATTCCAGACGTTTGATAATACCAACAGACGTCTGATAATCAAAATTTACAAATCGATCAAATCAAGGCATCTACCGCAACCAACCAGATGTCTGATTCTATTTACTGTCTTAAAACTAGGGTAAATCAGACGTCTGAACTTCAATCGACACTCTTATATGCCCAGATAACGTCCTTTTTTTAAAACTTCTCTCACTTCATTTCATTTTATTTCTGCTACAAAATCGATTTCTTAATTCTCATAAATAATTCCTCTTCCGAACTTGATCAAATTTGATGGCTCCTAAAACAAAAAATCCTAAGATCTCTAAGCGAAAACAAGACCAAGAAACTTCCTCAAACCCCCAGGTTTGCTCAGATGATCAAATAAAACGATGGATGAATCATGTACCTCATTCGCTCAAGAGATACAAGGACATTCAAAAAAAGAAACTCCATACAGGTCCATTTTATAATTTACTCAAGTTTCCAATGTATGATTTGGACGAAATGTGCGAAACTGCTGGTTTAGAAACTTTGATATCCTTCAATCCCAATAACCTCCAAATTGATCAGTTGGCCATATTTCTTTTCTACGCTAATTTGGATAGCACAACAGTTTGGAACACTGAAAACGAGGATAATTGGTTATGGTCTAGTGTTTATGGCACAACACAATTAGGCTCACTCCAAGAATCATAGGCAGAACTCTCGGATGTTCCGACTCCGGAGAAGAGTTATATAGTATTCCCGATATGCGTCTCAAACCGGGAGACAATATAACACATCAAATGTGGGAAGATGAAATGTCTAAATTCGCATCCAAATATCTACGACCTAAGGAGAGACTTCTAACTAGAATGATTATCAACACTATCATTCCTCGCCTTGGTAGTCATGAGCAGATCACGGAACTAGAGCACAAGGCCCTATATGCTATATTCAATGGAAAAAGGGTCAATTGGGCAAAATTTATATTTGACAAGCTCAAACACTTTTGGACTCGATCACTCCCATCCATCATCTATCCTACATATATCATGAGACTTCTACGAGCTCACAACATTCCCTTATATCTATCCCCTTTTGAAGAAATCTCTCCGAAATATGCTTCCACAATGTTTTTCTCACTAATGCACCTACCGGAAAATCCTCCGGAGTTTATATCATTTGAACAGTGGATGCAACATCGTCAAGCCAGACAAGCTGGTCCTCCACCTTAACCACACCCTGAACCATCACAAGAGGTAGAACAACATCGCGAAACTACTCCTCCTGCACCATTTGATTATACGTGCCACGATGATATTTTGGAGACTCGAACAGAGATGAATCCAAATGAAAGTATTCGAGACCTCACTCTTCAATATCAGCATATTTTATCCCGAAGTCAAAAAGTTTTGGCTAAGCACATTGACAGTTTTGAAACATCCTTCGCTACATGCCTGGTCACAGTTGAAACATCACTTTCAACTATATTATCGGTTCTAAAAGAGGTTCTTCAAAGGGTTCGTGGTCTTACACCACCTTCTGAAGATTGGCCAACCCTAGTGCCTTCTCCTCCTTCGAAACATTCCAAACTTTTTGAAGAAAACGAACCTCTAGAACAAGCTCCGACATCTCGTACAAAGCAACCTAGCTCTTCCAAAAATGAAGATAAAGGAGATGATCAAGAGAAAGCTTCCCCAAAAGACTCTTAGATTTCTAGGACTCCATCTTATGTATAAAAATGATAAAAATCTACGAATGTACTAAATTAATGTTATTAATGAAATTCCTCTTTTGGTGTGTTATTTCTGTGATTGGTAAATATTTAATAATTTCTACATTTAAAATGTTATATATCCTTTTTGATAATGCCAAAGGGGGAGAAATAATAAAGATCATAATAAATTATTGTAAACACATATTCAGGGGGAGATTCATAAAATTATATATAAGTACATTGTATAGTTGTCATCATCAAAAAAGGGGAGATTGCTAGGAAAAAAAATCTACGGTTTGGATGACAACAACTATACAATAGAAATCGAATATGCATATATATTTCTATATACAGATACTTGCTAAAGCAACATCACTAGAAAGACAAGAACAAGGCTCAAAGAACGATACAAGAGACTACAAGTCAATAAGGTCAAAGAAGCAACAAGAAAGATGCACAAAACAGACATGCACAAATTTCAGACATCTGGTTGCACAAGCTAGACGTCTGAAAAAGTCCTGTGGAAAAACAAAACAAACAGAACAAGACGTCTGGGAGGTGCACTCAGACGTCTGAGAATCTACTCTGTACAAAAATATATAGTATCAAACGTCTGATACAAATACCAGACGTCTGATTTCAAATTCGGGATTTAAATTTAAATTTCAACTGTCAGATTTGAATAGACATCTTCGCTTCTCTTCGCTGCAACTCTTCATCATCAACAGAAGCAACTGTAGAGCACTTGTTAATGGATGCAACTACTCAAGAAACCTCTCTACAACTATATATATCATCAAGAATCAAGAGAACACTCACCTTACTTACTTACGCTCTCTACTTACATACTCTATTATATTCTTGATCTCTAGCAATCTATACTTGTATTTCACTCTTCCATATATTCAGTTCTTCACAGACAATATTCACTAGATATATAGTGGAAGCATTTGTACTTATTAGTCAATATCCGTGTTATAGAACACATATTTGACAAGAACAAGCTATTGTAACCAAGCCTATTCCTCCGGTCGAAGTGAGGGTGTTTGATAGTCGAATTCCGAAGGAGAGCTTCGGGACTGGACGTAGGACGGGAGGTCCGAACTAGTATAAAATCCTGGTGTGCTTATCTATAGTTACCTAGATTATTATTGTTTTAGTTGCATCATATATTTTGTCACATATACTTGCATATACACTACACGATCCACCCTGTAAACTTTCATAGTTGGTTGTAGAATTTGGATGAAAATATTTATTTCATTCTTCTATCCTTGGAGATTTCTAGGACGAAATCCTTTAAGGAGGGGAGAATGTAATAACCTGAAATTTAAGCTATAGTAATTAATTAACGAATTAATTAAATAAAAAAATAACTTTGTGAAATTATTAGAACTAGGCCATGGAAGTTGCACCACTGTGTCCGTGGTAATTTTCTAGTCAATTTCCATATATAGTTTGTAAAAATCCGAGCTAAAATGAGGGAGTTACGAAATAAACAAGAAAACGAACAATATATATATATAGGCTAGGTCGAACCTAGGGTCGATCCTCACCATGGCTTGGTCGACCTATAGGTCAACCTTAGCATGTGCTGGTCGATAGGTAGGTCGACCCGCCTTGCATTCTTTTACGTAACTTCGCCCAGTTCGATTCGAACACGTCATTTAGCTATTTCTATTCGATCATGTGCGTCCGTGCTTCCATCCGACGGTTCCCAGCGAGCCTATGACTTGGTTTGTAACGATACGATCTTTCGACGCTCGAAAGTCGACATCAATACGTCTACTGTATCATTAGGGTTAAAAAAGAAGAGGTAGAAGAAGACAGAAGAAAAAGAAACAGAAACAACAACAGAATCTCACATTCGCAGCGGAACAATATATAATAGATGAATGAATAATCTTTAAAACAAAAGACTATATCAGTTTATACATTACATCATATCATCAGAGTTTACAACAACACACATCACTGGACAGTTATATAAACTTGTCCACATAACATAATACACAGCGGAATAATACTAGTATAAGTGATACGCCTCGCCATCCAGCTCACCTCCAGATCTCCAAAGCAACTTCTGAATTCCAGAATGACCTGATAACCTGACTCTAGGCTGCCCGTGTGGAAAAGTTTTAGGCACCCAGAGTTTAGAAAGGCAATAATAAACTCCAGGTCAGTCATGGGACTGGTGTGAGATCTCAAAAACAGTTATTTTCACAAAGAAAATAAAAATTGTTCGCAATGCTTTTGGAAAATGAAACTACCAAAAGGCCTCCCGCCACACACACAATGCATACGCAGAATTGGAGGAGATTTCTCCTTATGATAGTCAAATATGCTTAATACGCAAAATCCTTTTATATTATTATTAGTGCATAGTGTGTAAAACATTTCGAAAATATAATATTAATCTTAGCCAACATACAACCATTATTGTATGCCTACTATAGCTACTATGTTCAATAGCAGGTTACCGCCACATTCCATAGCAGGTTATACAACTAAAATCGTACAAGGTTCATATTGTTTCTTTGGATTTTCCAACAAATGGTCAGGCTAAGGAACTTCATATGCCACATAGGTACGCCTCTAGAGGGACGTCCCGAGAACTAACTAGCTCTCTGCCAACACAAGGCCGGGTTACCTCTTACTAGGTAACTACTACACGAGTAAGCCACCCCCCGGTCGTTTACGACCTTTATCTGAGGGCCCTCGATCACAAAGCAACAATCACACAGTAAATAAAATTGATGTAACCACACAGGTAAAGCATCTGGACTCCATACCATGATACCACCTTTTTCCAGAAGGAAATGACATACCCTAAAGGGTGCGACCCTCATAACCTTGCCCCCATTTTCCTGTTTCGACCATTTCCGGGGTGTGAGGTCCGATGAGGTCTGGTCCACAAAGCTACGCTTTACACGAAAGCCGTGCTTTGATCAAAAATGATCAACAAATGATCATCAACACACAGCAACACTTAGCATGCCACACTACCAAATTGGGAGTATATCACTGATAACCTTCAACTACATAACCTCTGAGCTCGTACGTCTCAGAGCAGGGTGTTAAGCTAAGAGAATAAATTCTCCGCCACCAACAGATATGTATTTGAAAGAAATCTGCTTTATATCTCAAAGTGTAGTGTCAGACATACAACCATAAAAGTCTGTTCCGGGTTCGAACAGAACAGATGGCACTTCCAAAGAAGCCCTTGCAATCCGGGTATTCACAATTCCGATCGGACTCCCCATCAAATATGGAGGTCTCTATACCGGAGCAACTCAGTGCAGAGACAATCGATAGGTTATCCTATCGTTCTCGCAAATACCCAGTCTTCAACACCGGTCTTAAATTGCGATCCACGACGTCGTATCATTATTCGGAATGGGTTATATGACACAAAGTCCTCTCCCAGCTAAACCGAATAGTGAGCGCAATATTTTAAAAACAAATTCAAATGCCATTTCAAAGGCAAATATTGATAGTCGGTTATTTAACTATCAAACAACGTTCACAACAATCATTAGATTTAAATAATTTTCCCAAATTATTTATTTTCAAAATATCTTCGCAAGATATATATATATTTTCCACACTTCAACATTTTGAAAACTAATTTCAAATCACTTTTCACTCGCGTAATAAGACTCCCTTTCCTTTATAAATTCCCACTGTGAATTCAAATTTCCAAATTTTCACCGATATATGATTTTCAAATCAATTTCCAATTATTCACTTTCAAAACACCAAATCAAATTCAAAATTGATTTCTCAATTTCATTTCAAACCCCAAATCAAATTTCAAATTAATTTCAAATTTACATTTCAACACCAAATCAAATTCCAAATTGATTTCCAAATTTATTTCAAACATTAAATCAATTACAAATTGATTTCCAAGTTTATTTCAAATAACAAAATAAATTTCCATTCAAACACCAAATCAATTATCTTATTAATTCCCCAAAGATTTTTTTTCCAATACCAAATTAATTATCAATTGGATTTCAAACAAATTTATCACCTTTTAAATAAATCCCTTTATTCCTTCCAAATGGTTTAAAATTCCACTTTCAATAAATTTTTCAACTTTTAAATAGTATTATTCAAAACCCATTAATTAATACTTTGGAATTAATTCGATAAGACTACAAAAATCAACTTTTTACTATTGAATTCTTTCTTTCAAGTTTATTCCATTCTTAAAAATTAATTTACTTAAAGTTTTCTACTTTAATTTCCAAAATCCAATTTTATTTATTTCTAATATCCAACGATACCAAATATACATTCGGCTAAATTATAGCCTTCAACAAATTTAATAATCGATATAATCATTCACAGATTATAAATAAATTGTCACACAACATATGAAACAAATTCATACAACATATGAAACAAATTCATACAATTTAAGGAATCCAGTTGGATCCCTCCAACCTATTTCCCTGCATCCACAGATGTTAGCACAACAATTAAATACCCATTCCACTTCGAGGTGGAATATCGCGGTATATGGGATTTATAAAATATCATCCGCTATTATGCGGCGCATAGGGTCTCATCCGCTATATAATGCGGGAAATCAATCACCAAATATATATATATATATATATCCTACTATATCTAATATCATCAATAGATAAATTATCCAATTCATCCAAACACATCTAGAATTTAAATTCAACTATTTAAATTTATGTAACAACCCGGGATTTTACTTCTAATTATAATCGGCATTTAACGATTTGAGTAATGATATATTGCAGTTGAAATTGAAATCTGTTTGAAATTCGTTTGATAATTGGTTAAGTGTTGACGGGCTTTATAAAGTAATCGTGGCCCAGTTCCTTTAAAATCCTCGATGTCGTCCCCTTCCTATTCCAATTCGACCCGACCCCCTCCATTTTACATTTCATTCGTAACCCTAACAAACTAAATCAGAGAAATCAGAAATGGCGGCCTCGTCTTCTTTCTGAAATGGGGCTAGCTCGTTCGTTTGTTCTTCCTCCTCCAAGTACCCTCGCATCGCAGAAAAGAAAAAAAAAAGAAGAAAAGCGAACGAAAGAGATTTTGGCATTCGCTCGAGATATAGGGCTCGTTCGAATCGAAGGCGCTGACCCTGTTGATCGATCCTCCTCTTCGAGCACGGCTCCTTCCGATTTCGTTAGTCAAGGTGAGTGAATTCATCACTCACATTTAATTCAAACTCTTTGACCTTGTCTGCTTATTTTGCTTTCGTGGTTTCGTCTTCGACTTGATCTTATTGATGTTTATTGGTTCGATTTTAGCACTGATTTGTTTAAAATCGGCCTTGACAGTTTTGTGATAGTTGAGTTTGATTCCATGACTTTCTTTTTGATATTGCTATTGTTCGAACCTGTGCAATTGAACCTGAGCAAACTTGAGGTCTGGATGATGTTTCTCGGTTTTGGATTTGTGGAAATATTATGTGTTTGGCACTGTTTTGATTTTTGCAATTCCCTGCTTACCGATTTTTAGATATTTACTTGCTTGTAATGGTGTAGTTGGTTCATCATGATATTTGGCTGGCACTTGATTTTGAACTGTTCGATTTATTAGTAACTTCATTTCGGCAGTGTGTTTTTGTGAACCACATTGATTGTCGTTTTGATATTACCAGGTTCTTCGGGTTTGGTAATTCAGTGGTTCTTAGTTTTGATGGATCTATACTGACTTGTTTGACTCTATGTTGCTCGACCATTTCATTTCAGTCGTATTTGGTATCTTCACTTGAGTATCGAGCTGTATTGTTCACTAATTATTCGCTTCGAGTCTTGATTTATGCTCTTTGTTGTCGTACATTCGTGGGCACTTAGTACATCATTCTGGTTTGAAGTCTTTTGTTAGTCCATGTCTAGACATTGGGACTTTTTGGGTTGAAGTTCAATTGCTGGTCCTATTTCTATTAATATAGATATGTATGTGTATATATATTTATATGCATACATGTTTAATTTTATTTGCTCGGCATCGAGTTACGTTTTGCGACAATAGGGACTTTGACTTGTTCAGTTCTTTTTCTTGAGTGACTTCACTATGACAGACAGTGTTCGATTCTTCTTTTTAACGCTGTAACACTGATGTGGTTGTTTAAATAATTTGAAACTGCACTTGATTTTCATGAGCAATGAATGGCTCTTTTTGAAACTGAACTTTGATTCCTTTTGTGACTTCGGTCTTGACTTCTGGTAAACACTTGAGTATTACCACTGCAGATGTTCTCGGTCTCGATTGATTGCCTTGGCCACTGTCTTAATCATGTCCCTATGAACTTGAGGTGGTTCGCGTTATAAGTTCCTCACTTCGACGTTTGACACTATCAAACTCGACTCTGACTTCATAATGTTTTCGATTTGTATGTGATCGTTTCCACTTTCGCTGGCTTATTGAGTACTTCATACTTTGTCGTACTGATCATTCATGTATATGTCGGTGTACGTGCATTTTGTGGCTTCAGTATTGAACACTGCATAGTTGTACTTCACTTACACTTGATAACACTTGACTTTGATTTTGATAATAGATGTCATTGGCATGACTGCACTTTCTGATGTAGCAGTTTCTTTTTCGATTCACTTTAACCTGGTATTGGGGCATTGTTTTGAATTTTTGCACTTGTATATCATCGGTTGTCACTGCCTATTTCAATTTGCATATGGATTTGAAATTGTAGCATTGACCCTGTACCACTTGGTGTTGTAGTGCACTGAGCATTCTTGTACTTGCTGTATTGCCATATCAATCCCTTTGCTTGCTTCGGCTTCATTGCATCTTCATCTACCTGTTGCGCTTGCTGTACACATTGCAGTTCCTAGTTACAGTGACTTTATGACTTCTGACTTGTTTTAGTTATGGCTCGATTTCTTGTACCTTGGGTATTTTGTCTCTTTGACCATTTGCCTGTAGTTTTCATATATGTACAATTGTTCAGTTCGAAATTCTGTCCATTTGAGCTGGTTCAGGTTGGCACCGAATTCATTTGTCTTGTGATCTATTTTGTTGATTTGTCGTTTAACACTGCTTAGTGTTATATCTGCCGTTATCCAATTCTCGTATCTAGAGTTGGGTATACGTGATTTCTGTGACTGTCATCTATTTGAGATTATTATTGCTTCTATGCACTAATAACTGAGTTTGAATTAGACTGACCCGTGTATTATTTTCTTTTGAATGTAATACTCGGGTCAGACCCGAGTTATTTCAGGTTGTAGATTTCCTTCTTTGAGTTGCCGTTCGGGATTTGAAGACTTTTCACATCTTCTGAAGTTGTCAGTGTCATTTTGTAGTAGTCGTGTCATTGTATAGAACGATATGTATTCATGTATATTAGTCGATAATGTACTTGTATATATAACTTCTAGAGTCGACAGTTGTAGTTGTATCATATGTATCGTGTCAACTATATTGTAACTAACATCGGTTATATATATATGAGATTTTTGTTAATCTGTGTTCCGCATTTATATTCTCTGTGTTATTGTTATATCTAATGTCCTAAACTATTATGAACTATCGTAGTTTGTTTTATACTGATAATTGGATATGTCGATGGGAGTAAATAAATAATAGATGAAAAATAAAAAGTATATACCCTCCTATCGAGATAACCAATATTAGTGTAAGGCCAATTACGGATGGTCGCTCCTATCCAGCCTTATTCTTCGTAATAATAGACAGTATTTCTTTTAATACTCTTTGTTATTATGAGCATAGAGGTGGGGCGTCACAATTTAATCGAAAAAATTCGATTGAGTGAGAAGATCTCACCTTTGCTTTGTGATCCATTTCCAGTCCAGTTTGTTTTCTTCACAGTTTTCACCTTGTATAAACAATTTATATAATTTAATTAACTAGTAATTTATTTTAAACTAATAATTTTCCTTTTAGAAAAAGTATTTTAGTAACTAAAATAATTCAAATAAGTTACTTTACCAATTTAATCACCAAATCCATTATTTAAAGTAAACAAGTAAATTAAAAATGTATACTAGTATATTTATTTCCTATTGAAACTACCTATGTATATCTCTATTTAATAATCTATAGATTTACAAATCTAATTTATATAACTTCCAACATTTAAATTTTCTGTTATATATAAACATATATATTTTCTTCAAGTCGAAACCACAAATATATATCTTTATAAACTATAGAGTTCAGAAATGAATCTTTCAATACTTTAAAATTTCCTATTTATTTTTTCCAAAGTCTTACCCATAAGTATACATATTCTGTTTTACCTATATATACATATATATCCTATTAAATTAAAAATAGAATTGTTATATATATACTTACTGTAATTATTTTTCTCCAATTACATGAAACAACAAATGGTTACCTCACTGCAGATCTTTATCGAATCCTGCTCGCTACGCTACCACTGTAGATGCTCAACTGACGACCCTTCCCAGCAACAGTCGCCAAGACGAAAACAAGAAGCCTCCACACAGCAAAGGCGAACCACTCCAACCCCATCCCCAAATCGAATCGACAACCACCACCAGCCCTTCGAGCTCCACGACATCGCCGCCCCAACCTACAGCCACGCGAGCGCCGCGCGATTCCATCCCACTCGAAACAAACGAAACCATCACCTGCTCAATGTCGTGGCTCGACATCGCCCTTGTCTCCATCACTGAATCTTATCGACCCTCCATCACAGCGAGACACGTGCTTCCCTCCTCGCGCGCACGTGTGCAAGCGCCGCTACCACCGTCGACGAACACGTGAATCCCTCCCCTTCCTCTATAGACTCGTCGTTCGATTTGAACGATTGAATTTCTTTGAGAGGAACGGCCATTACTATTTCTATTTGGGCCTGAACGATTTATTTGAAAATAAAGAGGAGCGCGGCCATTTCTTTTAAGCTTTGAAGGGGAATTTCGATTTCGAAAGACTGGGATTTAAAAATTGAAATAGAAGATATCGGGCATTTTTTTTATAATGAACGAACTGATTCGTTCAACCGATTCTCAAAAGACAATGAATAGGGGAGTGGCTTCGAGAATAAGCTAGGCAGTGTTTTGATTTATATTTTTTTCTGAAATTGAATGAAGAAATGACGTGATTTTGAAATTGAGGTGAAAGAAAAACAACGATGTGAGATTATTTTCAGCTAGTTGACCAGAAAAAATATATATATTTTAAATTGTCTCGATAAAATGCAACTCAAATTTTTGAACTCCTATCGAGGTATGCCGCTAGGCGTTTGCAATGTTTAACCCCTATTCCGAACGCATTGGAAAAGGTTCCGAGTCCAAATTCGATCGTATCGAGAAGATAGCTTTTTGGACCCAGTTAAAATATTGAATTTCGATATAATTTTCAGCGCGTTTATATATCGTACGCTCACACAACAACTCCAATCACTACGAAAATTGAAATCCGATAATAATACAATATTACGGATCCGATAGAACTGGTTTCGTCGAATTCCAAGACTGTGCCCCGGAAGACTATTTTTAAACATTGATTTAAACGGTATAAATTCAAAACTGAACAAAATAGTTCCAAATTCAATTCTGAAGCTTTTATTATCTTCAGTATTATCAATATGGATTCTACAAGACTTCATATTATTTTTAATCAGCTTAAAACTGAAGATTCAAATTTTTACCCAACTTCAGTAAATTAAATTCAATAATTTAATTGCCAAGTTCATTCTGATATTTGAATTTCAAATTAAACTAACTTCCAGGTATTTAAAATCAATTAAATATTCTGATTACCAATGTCAAAAATTCGGGGTCGTTACATTCTTCCCCCCTTAAAAGAATTTCGTCCTGAAATTACAAGTTAAGAAGAATGATCCAATCCCCGTTAACTATTTTGTCAAATCAAAATAGTTTTAAACAACTTTCCAGAATAATCTTTTATTAAGACACACTAATCTTTTTCTAACTTTCCAAACTTATTCATAAGTTCAAACAATGTTACTTACTCAACAATTCAAATTTAAATTCAAAACCAAATTTTGAATTATCAAAATTTCCTCAAAATTTTTCTAACTCCTTAAATTTTTTAAAAATTTTTGCCAGCGTCTCCTTTACACGGCTAGCACGGTACAACTACAAAATGTCCCTACGGGCTGCCATTTCCAATAGAAAACAAAATGCCAAGTGGCAAAATCAGAATCCCATCAAATTTCGTACTGAAATTTTTAAATACATACCTTATTGTCGAGCAAATTCAAATTTACCTTCGAAATCAAAATCCAATTCCATTTTCCTATAGCCTTTATAATCCCTATATACTTTACTTAACAACAATGTCCAAATTTACTTAGTGGATTCCCAATACCCATTTACTTAAGAATTTCATTCTTTATTTCTTAAGTTCAATACAATTATTTCTTATATTTATTTTTACTACTTCACTACTGAACTTTATATTCAAATTGAATTCCACTTCCATATAAAATCAATTTGCTTCAATTTACTAATTCATTTAAAATTTTACTTGAATTCGATTCATCTTTAACTTCGAAGGTTGAATCTTACTTGCCTTATCTCAAATTCCAATTTTTTAAATCAGTTGTCGTTAGTAAAAAAAATTCAAAAATTCGAAAATTTTCAAACTCCCAAAATTTTCAGAAAATTTTGACGGAGTCTCCCTTGTACAGAGGAGCCTTTACAATTTGATAAAAGATTTAAATATATATACATCGACCCACTCGGTCAGAAAAACAAAAACAGTTCATATTTCCTATTTTGTATTGCGTAGGCGTACCTTTATTAGTATTTTAAGCAAAGCGGCTTATTTATAAGCATTTTGCACGACCAAAATGCAGCCAAACGGCCTCCAAAAACATGTACTTACTCAATTTAAACACGTAAGTGACATATATAGGAAATTCATTTACATTTCACTTATTCTCAACAGTAAACACATAGTTTTCATAAGCAAAACATTCAAAATTCTTTCCATTAGCAATTTATATAATTTCGATACAAATTAAATTGCTTACGACCAATTCACATAGCATTTCCATACAATTCAAGTGATCTACAATTCACTTTCTTACATTCTATTCATTTTTAAACGAAACGAATTCATATCCATTTCAATTGATTCAAAAATCAATTTTAATTTTCTTTTAATAACTCATAGAATTTTATACAATCTCGTTTGCGTCAAACGACAACCATTCCTTATGTAAATTTCAACGATATTCACATAATAGAATATCCATTCTAGTTTATAACTAATTTGAATTGATACCAACTCAATTTACACTTTATTCTATTTCATTTCCAATTGATTCCATTTAATTCAATTTGCATTCATTAATCAAACAAATTTCGTTGAAAACCATTCAATAAAAGTCGACAGCAACCATTTCACAATTTTTCTTAAGTCCAGCATTTATCCAAATATTGCTTAAGTTATTTCAACTCAAAACTCAAATTATAGTTTCCTTGTAAACAATTTCCAATTTAAATCTTTGATTTGATTTTTTTCATTTATCAAATCCATTCCATCTACTAATTTAATTCAATTAGTATATTCACCTATCCTTTTTAAATTTCAAATTTCCATATTCAATTTATCTCGAATTTACTTTATCAATAACAAGGAAATTTTCAAATTTTTTTTCTACTTACTTGAATTTATATGCAAATTCAAACCATTTTCAAATTTAGCTCACAACTCAACTTTAATTTAACTAATTCAACTTCCAATTCATTATTTCATGAATTAATAAATTATCAAGTTAGTTTACTTGAACTCAATCCCTTTTATTTTATTTTTTCCAAGTTTGGATTTTTTTCTTCAACATGATTCAAATCAAATCTCATTTCATTATTCAATTTCCAATTCATTTATCTACAAATGTAACCTTATTTGTTCATTCACAATTTCATTCCTTTTAAATTTGAATCTCATTCCAATCAAATTTCAAATATTTTTATAAGTTATCAAACTTATTTACATTTCATAACATTTTAAAGAAATCCTAGAGTCTTTTTTACAATTACACACATTTTAAAACTAACTTTGAAATTAATTATGTCCCTTCAAAATATTTTCCCAAATATTTTTAAATTTCAAACCCCACTAGATTTCATATCCAACTCAAAAATACTTCTCAAATAATTATTTCCAGACTTCTGGAAACCATTTTCAAATTAGGAAATTTAATCTTTTGAATTTTCAATCCAAATCCCTTAATCCGTATTGCAAAAATTACTTTGGCATCTCATTTCAATTCATAAAACTCATTTATAAACTCACATTGCCAATTTCATTCCATTAATAAATTTTTATTTTCAAATATTTTCTTGGAATTCTATTTCAAATTATAAACCACATTTACCATTTGCATTTACAAAATCTCATTTGTGTATGAATACATTTCCTTATACTTTCAATTCATGTTCATAAATTTCATTTATTAAATGAATTTATCTCCAAATCTTTGGTTATACCATTATTTCTTATTCAATTTCCATATAACAATGATAATAATTCAATATTATCTCTTCCTAACAACCAAGCAACCATATACAATAATAATTTACAGAAAATGATTTCTTTTCTATACAAAAATAGTTTTGGGTAAAATTATTTCATTTACCCTATTTTAAAACAATATTGTGCCAGTTTATCTTGTTTAAGAGTTTAGAAACCCCTATCGATTACAGTTGGCAAAAATGAACCGACCAGAATCTATAAACAATCAACCGATAAGTCAACACAATATAAAACAAATTTTTGTATTCACTAACAAATACGCGCTCATATCTATTATTACACTCACACTCATTCTAGAGTACTACTTACTCTATCTCTAATCAGTAACACCCAACAGAGCCAAGGTTGTCGCTTAACCAATTGCTCTGATACCACATGTAACGATACGATCTTTCGACACTCGGAAGTCGACATCAATACGTCCACTGTATCAAATGTCGCACAATCGAATGCTAGAAAACCGAATCATTAGGGTTAAAAAAGAAGAGGTAGAAGAAGACAGAAGAAAAAGAAACAGAAACAACAACAGAATCTCACATTCGCAGCGGAACAATATATAATAGATGAATGAATAATCTTTAAAACAAAAGACTATATCAGTTTATACATTACATCATATCATCAGAGTTTACAACAACACACATCACTGGACAGTTATATAAACTTGTCCACATAACATAATACACAGCGGAATAATACTAGTATAAGTGATATGCCTCGCCATCCAGCTCGCCTCCAGATCTCCATAGCAACTTCTGAATTCCAGAATGACCTGATAACCTGACTCTAGGCTGCCAGTGTGGAAAATTTTTGGGCACCCAGAGTTTAGAAAGGGAACAATAAACTCCAGGTCAGTCATGGGACTAATGTGAGATCTCAAAAACAGTTATTTTCACAAAGAAAATAAAAATTGTTCGCAATGCTTTTGAAAAATGAAACTACCATAAGGCCTCCCGCCACACACACAATGCAAACGCAGAATTGGAGGAGATCTCCTTATGATAGTCAAATATGCTTAATATGCAAAATCTTTTTTATATTATTATTAGTGCATAGTGTGGAAAACATTTCGAAAATATAATATTAATCTTAGCCAATGTACAACCATTATTGTATGCCTACTATAGCTATTATGTTCAATAGCAGGTTACCGCCACATTCCATAGCAGGTTATACAACTAAAACCGTACAAGGTTCGTATTGTTTCTTTGGATTTTCCAACAAATGGTCAGGCTAAGGAACTTCCTATGCCACATGGGTACGCCTCTGGAGGGACGTCCCAAGAACTAACTAGCTCTCTGCCAACACAAGGCCGGGTTACCTCTTACTAGGTAACTACTACACGAGTAAGCCACCCCCCAGTCGTTTACGACCTTTATCTGAGGGCCGTCGATCACAAAGCAACAATCACACAGTAAATAAGATTGATGCAACCACACAGGTAAAGCATCTGGGCTCCATACCATGATACCACCTTTTTCCAAAAGGAAATGACATACCCTAAAGGGTGCGACCCTCATAACCTTGCCGCATTTTCCTATTTCGACCATTTCCGGGGTGTGAGGTCTGATGAGGTCTCGTCCACAAAGCTATGCTTTACACGAAAGCCTTGCTTTGATCACAAATGATCAACAAACACACAACAACACTTAGCATGCCACACTACCAAATTGGGAGTATATCACTAATAACCTTCAACTACATAACCTCTGAGCTCGTACGTCTCAGGGCAGGGTGTTAAGCTAAGAGAATAAATTCTCCGCCACCAACAGATATGTATATGAAAGAAATCTACTTTATATCTCAAAGTGTAGTGTCAGACATACAACCATAAAAGTCTATTCCGGGTTCGAACAGAACCGAAGGCACTTCCAAAGAAGCCTTTGCAATCCGGGTATTCACAATCCCGATCGGACTCCCCATTACATATGGAGGTCTCTATACCGGAGCAACTCAGTGCAGAGACAATCGATAGGTTATCCTATCGTTCTCGCAAATACCCGGTCTTCAACACCGGTCTTCAATTGCGATCCACAACGTCGTATCATTATTCGGAATGGGTTATATGACACAAAGTCCTCTCCCGGCTAAACTGAATAGTGAGCGCAATATTTTAAAAACAAATTCAAATGCCATTTCAAAGGCAAATATTGATAGTCGGTTATTTAACTATCAAACAACGTTCACAACAATCATCAGATTTAAATAATTTTCCCAAATTATTTATTTTCAAAATATCTTCGCAAGATATATATATATTTTCCACACTTCAACATTTTGAAAACTAATTTCAAATCACTTTTCACTCGCGGAATAAGACTCCCTTTCTTTTATAAATTCCCACTGTGAATTTAAATTTCCAAATTTTCACCGATATATGATTTTCAAATCAATTTCCAATTATTCACTTTCAAAACACCAAATCAAATTCAAAATTGATTTCTCAATTTCATTTCAAACCCCAAATCAAATTCCAAATTGATTTCAAATTTACATTTCAACACCAAATCAAATTCCAAATTGATTTCCAAATTTATTTCAAACATTAAATCAATTACAAATTGATTTCCAAGTTTATTTCAAATAACAAAATAAATTTCCATTCAAACAACAAATCAATTATCTTATTAATTCCCCAAAGATTTATTTTCCAATACCAAATAAATTATCAATTGGATTTCAAACAAATTTATCACCTTTTAAATAAATCCCTTTATTCCTTCCAAATGGTTTAAAATTCCACTTTCAATAAATTCTTCAACTTTTAAATAGTATTATTCAAAACCCATTAATTAATATTTTGGAATTAATTCGATAAGACTACAAAAATCAACTTTTTACTATTGAATTCTTTCTTTCAAGTTTATTCCATTCTTAAAAATTAATTTACTTAAAGTTTTCTACTTTAATTTCCAAAATCCAATTTTATTTATTTCTGATATCCAACGATACCAAATATACATTCGGCTAAATTATAGCCTTCAACAAATTTAATCATCGATATAATCATTCACAGATTATAAATAAATTATCACACAACATATGAAACAAATTCATACAACATATGAAACAAATTCATACAATTTAAGGAATCCAGTTGGATCCCTCCAACCTATTTCACTGCATTCACAAATGTTAGCACAACAATTAAATACTCATTCCACTTCGAGGTGGAATATCGCGGTATATGGGATTTATAAAATATCATCCGCTATTATGCGGCGCATAGGTCTCATCCGCTATATAATGCGGGAAATCAATCACCAAATATATATATATATATAGATATCCTACTATATCTAATATCATCAATAGATAAATTATCCAATTCATCCAAACACATCCAGAATTTAAATTCAACTATTTAAATTGAATCGAAAAAATTCGATTGAGTGAGAAGATCTCACCTTTGCTTTGTGATCCATTTCCAGTCCAGTTTGTTTTCTTCACAGTTTTCACCTTGTATAAACAATTTATATAATTTAATTAACTAGTAATTTATTTTAAACTAATAATTTTCCTTTTAGAAAAAGTATTTTAGTAACTGAAATAATTCAAATAAGTTGCTTTACCAATTTAATCACCAAATCCATTGTTTAAAGTAAACAAGTAAATTAAAAATGTATACTAGTATATTGATTTCCTATTGAAACTACCTATGTATATCTCTATTTAATAATCTATAGATTTACAAATCTAATTTATATAATTTCCAACATTTAAATTTTCTGTTATATATAAACATATATATTTTCTTCAAGTCGAAACCACAAATATATATCTTTATAAACTATAGAGTTCAGAAATGAATCTTTCAATACTTTAAAATTTCCTATTTATTTTTTCCAAAGTCTTACCCATAAGTATACATATTCTGTTAGACCTGTATATACATATATATCCTATTAAATTAAAAATAGAATTGTTATATATATACTTACTGTAATTATTTTTCTCCAATTACATGAAACAACAAATGGTTACCTCACTTAGATATTTATCGAATCCTGCTCGCTACGCTACCACTGTCGATGCTCAACTGACGACCCTTCCCAGCAACAGTCGCCAAGACGAAAACAAGAAGCCTCCACACAACAAAGGCGAACCACTCCAACCCCATCCCCAAATCGAATCGACAACCACCACCAGCCCTTCGAGCTCCGCGACATCGCCGCCCCAACCTACAGCCACGCGAGCGCCGCGCGATTCCATCCCACTCGAAACAAACGAAACCATTGCCTGCTCAATGTCATGGCTTGACATCGCCCTCGTATCCGTCATTGAATCCTATTGACCCTCCATCACAGCGAGACACATGATTCCCTCCTCGTGCGCACGTGTGCGAGCGCCGCTACCACCATCGACGAACACATGAATCCCTCCCCTTCCTCTATAGACTCGTCGTTCAATTTGAACGATTGAATTTCTTTGAGAGGAACAGCCGTTACTATTTCTATTTGGGCCTGAACGATTTATTTGAAAATAAAGAGAAGCGTGGCCATTTCTTTTAAGCTTTGAAGGGGAATTTCAATTTCGAAAGGCTGGGATTTAAAAATTGAAATAGAAGATATCGACCATTTTTTTTATAATGAACGAACTGATTCGTTCAACCGATTCTCAGAAGACAATGAATAGGGGAGTGGCTTCGAGAATAAGCTAGGCATTGTTTTAATTTATATTTTTTTTCTGAAATTGAATGAAGAAATGACGTGATTTTGAAATTGAGGTGAAAGAAAAACAACGATGTGAGATTATTTTCAGCTAGTTGACCAGAAAATATATATATATTTTAAATTGTCTCGATAAAATGCAACTCAAATTTTCAAACTCCTATTGAGGCATGCCGCTAGGCATTTGCAATGTTAAACCCCTATTCCGAACGCATTGGAAAAGGTTCCGAGTCCAAATTCGATCGTATTGAGAAGATAGCTTTTTGGACCCAGTTAAAATATTGAATTTCGATATAATTTTCAGCGCGTTTATATATCGTACGCTCACACAACAGCTCCAATCACTACGAAAATTGAAATCCGATAATAATACAATATTACGGATCCAATGGAACTAGTTTCGTTGAATTCCGAGACTGTGCCCCGGAAGACTATTTTTAAACATTGATTTAAACGGTATAAATTCAAAACTAAACAAAACAGTTCTAAATTCATTTCTGAAGCTTTTATTATCTTCAGTATTATCAATATAGATTTTACAAGACTTCATATTATTTTTAATCAGCTTAAAACTGAAGATTCAAATTTTTACCCAACTTCAGTAAATTAAATTCAATAATTTAATTGCCAAATTTATTCTGATATTTGAATTTCAAATTAAACTAACTTCCAGATATTTAAAATCAATTAAATATTATGATTACCAATGTCAAAAATTTAGGATCATTACGTGGTTGCACCAGATTTAATCTTCAAATCCAACTGTGTGAAATCCCTAAGTGACACTATAAATAAGACCCTAGGTCTAGCTATTTTTCTCATACAAATTTTCTCCTATCTGAGTTCATTGCCTAAAACTGGACCCTAAAATGAAAAAATTTCTTAGCAAGAGATCTTTTTCTTAAAACTATTATGCGCTCTAAAAGTGGATCAAGGAAGACCAAGGACTAGAGCAGAGAACCATAGGTGAGTGCTTAGTAATTATTTTAGATTTTTAAGTAATTTAAAATAATAGGGTTCTCAATTGTTGTAGTTTTTCTGCAATTTTGAGACAATTTTTGTATAAGTTGTTTATAGCTAGTTTCTAAAGTTCTTTTCAGTCTATTTTATTCAGTTATTTTTATTCAGCTATTTTATTCAGTTATTTATAGTTATTTACAGTTATTACTGTTATTTGTATTTATTTACATTTGTTTTACGTTAAAATTTAGTCCGTAAATGTTAGTCCATTTTATTCCTTTTTACGCGAATAAGATAATAAGAAAGAGGATAATTCGCTAATATGGATTAAAATAGAATAACACTAAATTTACAGAAATTAGATGTAAAATAAGAAAGATTGTAATAAAAAGAAGATAGACTGAAATAGGCAAATTAGAGACATTTGCAAGCAAGTTTATAACTAGTAGTTATAACTAAAAGATAGAAAAGAAGGATAACAATTATAACGTAGGTTATAATTAAGCATAAAGAACAGTAAAGGCTTATTTTAAAACTTATAATCAAGTTAATAAGCAAATATAGCAAAGATAATAGTAAAGGCTTATTTTAAAAACTTATAATTAAGTTAATAAGCAAATATAGCAAAGATAACAGAAAAGACTTATTTTAAGACTTAGATTAAGTTAATAAGCAAACAGAGCAGAAATAACAGAAGAGACTTATTTTAAAACTTACACTAAGTTAATAAGCAAACATAGAAATATGGCTCATACCAACTGCATTCCCTTTCAGACTAGGACTGATGGTCTTACAACAGATTAGGTGAGGCCGGGACCCAGGGTAAATAAGTGGCCAGTAAGATAGAAGCTCAAATTGGGGGATTTGGGCGAGGGGCGCAACTAGATTTTGTTTGATAGGACCCATACCAACTGCATTCCATTTTCAGACTAGTACTGATGGTCTCACAACACACTTAGGTGAGGCTGGACAGGACCCGTTCAGGCTAGAACTGATGGTCTCACAACAGATTAGGTGAGGCTGGGCACGCTTATGCTGACTAGGGTTTGTAAGAGGTCAAAAGAGGGGGCGACAGTGAGTGTGTACCACGATGACCGTGCATGCTGCATTGATCAGGGTAAATAATTCGCTACCGCGTTCCATAGCGCTAAACAGGTGTCGTTTTGCTGTGGGACCCACAGGATGGGACTTGCTCACGGTAGCACAACAGAGATAGAAGGCCGATCAATGGGTAGAATTAGGATTTCAGCCTAATCAAAGCAGCAATCTAAGACAAGTGCAAGCAATTCAAACAATCGAAATAATCAGAACAATCACAATCAAAGGAAACAGTTAAACGGTATTTTATTCCAGCTTTATCTTTTCCTTTTATACTAGAACTGTTGCTAAGTCTATTACCTTTATCTTGCTTAAAAATGCTAGTAATTACTTTCACTCACCGAACTTATAATCTGACCCACTCCTCTATTTCCCCTTCCCTCTCCCCATAGGCAAACAGAGGCAAGGATGGTAGATTTGAATTTCTTGGAGACCCGTTTGCAGAGCTTTCTCATTCTTCGTGTTTACTTTTTCTTTTCAGTTTTCTTTTCGCTTGAGTTTGGATGTATTTGATACTTTATGAGAGGGATGATTTTTATTATTATCTATGTACTCTGATGATGTGACTGAGATGGTATTTTTCACGAGACATATGTATTCGGTTTTCAGGACATATTATGTATTTGGTTTTATGATTCATTTTATGAAGAAATGAAGTTTAATTTTAAATGTTTCCACTGTTTTATTTACTTTGATTTGTGAATCTTAGTCTCTGTAAAGATTTTAGTTATACCTATAACGCACCATATCCTTTAGTGTGTCCTTTTGGGTATACCAAGGGGAGTGGGGTATTTCATTGTGATAGTAAGAGTATAGGTTATACTTGTGATTTAAGGTTATGTATATGGTATTGTTCATGTTATGATGCTTATACTAATGTATTGTTATTGTTGATTTGTTTAATAATTGAGGTTAACATTGAGTATTTTTGACCTTTGATGGTTTTGTCTTATTATTTTCGTTGTCTCATATGATGATTGATTGTGATGACTCAATAAGATTAGTGTTTTTGCTTACATTGGTTGCACTGGTTGCATGGATGTTGTGGTTTTTATGTACTAATAAGTTTTTGGATGCAGAAGAAGAGGATGAAATAGAACTGTCCGGACTAGAACCCAAAAGGGTATGTAGCCATACTTTTTCTATGCAATAGCCACTGGATCCCTTATATTGAGCTGAGTTAGGCAGGGTCAAAACTAGTTGATAATCTTTTCCTATTTCTTTCGTACAATTGTTATATTGTTTTGCAAGTAAATGCAAGGGGAAAAGAAAGAGTAAGTTCATTGCTTATCCCTTAGGTAAAATGAAGTTAACAGTCTTTTCTAGAGTTGTCGTGGTTGTGACATATTAAATGATCTTTGATGAAATGTTGAGCAGATGATCCTTTTGTGGTAGTATGCATTATATAAATTGTTATGCATTTAAATACTAATTAATATATTTCCGCTCTAAGGTTTTTCTACAGTTGTTTTAAAATTTTAGTTTTTTTTATTTATTCACCCAACGAATTACTGTTTTAAACGTATGAAACTAACGAGCAAGCTTTAGTTAATGGCATTGACATTAATTTTAGACATCAAGAATGGTGGGCATTTCATTTGGTATCAAAGTTGGTCATTGTGTGATAGGGATTTTTTACATTATGAACAATGACAAAGCTTTGTCACCTACCCCTACATGTCTCAGGGTAGGTTGGCTTGATAAGCCGAGAGGCTAGCTGTATAATCGGCTGCTAGGGTTACCATTTGTAGTCGTTACCTAGGCACGATGAACATTACACCTAGCCTCCTTTTATGGTTCATTTTTTTTCATCTCAAAGTCTAGCCAAAGCATTTCCTAAAATCAGTTCCTTGATTGAAGTCGACTTTCCTAAAATGTTTGCCTGCTTTCTTTGGTTTTCGAGATAAATTTTTCTTGCTCCTCCGAGAATCTCTCAAACTCTGCATTTTGTTGCTCCATCTGAATAGACTTATTTCTACCTAGTGGATGACCATCAGTGCTTCTAAACAATAGTGATTTTTCTTAAGAGCTAAGATCACTGCCTAGACTACAATCAGGGTATTTCTTTCATCTTGCTCTGGTTTGCTGTTCAGGGATGAAATTGTTTGGATTCTTCCATTTTGGAAGAGTCGAATGCAGTTCAAATCACTCTTCAAATACTAATCGGTGACTCTACTAAGCATGGTAAACCTTAAAGCATCTTTCATTTATTAGAAAACAAAAATGTGAGAATAAACTACACAATCTCAAAATTTTAGACGAAAATTATATGAGAACCTACAATGTCAGAAGGGGTAGCACCGCTTCTTTGTTTTCCTTATAGTTAAGAAATATTACCAAATAATTTTGGCATGTTTGGCTCATGGCCCGATATCCTCCTTTCAATAAAGCTCTAGTCCTTAATATTGGTTCAATGTATTGTAAAAGTTGACAACTTTTTGTGAAAACTTCTCGCCTTTCATATTATTTTATGTATATTTCATTTATAGTTCTAATCCAAGATTTTGCAAGTAATGCATGCGGTTTGGCAGTAAATTTCACTTGCTTTCTACTTGATTCGTTCGGTTCCGCTTCATCTTCACCGGCCTCAACTTCATTATTGTCTTCAATTCTAGTTGAAGTTGAACCTTAACTTTTTCATTGTCTAAGCATACCACTTAAAAATATCTAATTCTTTTTATTCCAGTTGTACTCTAGGATTTGAAGTACTTGGGTTTCTTCCACTCCTCCTCCATTGCCATACTGAGCATTTTCTTTCTCTGTTCTAGGTACTTCCATTTTTTCATCTTCTTCTTCATCACAACTTCCTTCTTTGGCATCAATGTTGGTGGTTAGGGAATTATATGCATAAGAGACTATCTTTCTAGGTTCTGCATAATGTCTCGTTCAAGGAAATTTAGATGTCATGCATTAAGTTGATGATGTTGTTGTTGGTCACTGTGCATCATCACTGACATGAACGATGTGTGTCTTCATATAGTGAGTGAACACAAAGTTGATGAGGGGTGCATTGTTGGTAGTATGGTTGAGGCACAGTAGAGTGATAATACAATGTTGATGATGAGGGATGCTAGGTGGAACATGGTGAGTGTAAGGTTGAGAATAGTAGACGTTTGGATATGATGTATTTCCATATTTGTGTTGGTGTAGAACGATTTGTTGTTGATTGTAAGGACGAATATCTCAACAAACAAAGGTTTCGATAGGTTCATTGCTTGAGTTTGAGGAGGGAATTTTTTTTCTTTTATCGCTCGTTGTTTCTTTGCTGGATTTTGACATGGTTTTGTATTAGAAGAAATTGAGTATTAGATGAAGAATGTTGTTGACAATTTTTGTTATGGTGAATGAAAGAGGTTCAACGACAATATAGAGTGTAATGTTGATAAAGTAGCCATTAAACTAACTGTGTGTGACCATTGGCATGAGGGTATAAAACTACAATGACTCTGTCGTTTTAAATATAAAATGACAAAGTGTGTATCGTTTAATTTAAACGTCGAAGACTTGCTGTTTTATGTACCAAACCTCATATTCAATTCACCGACCACAAAATATATTTGAACCTAATGCGGGCAAGTGAAAAAACCAAACATGTTTCCATTATAGATAATTCATTTCAATTTTTTTAGTGAACAGTCTATTGTGGTTGAGCTTTATGTCACGTTTTCCAATATACACATAATTATTGCTAGATAAGACAATTAATACCAGGATCGTGTGTGGGCAACGTTCAGCTACACCTTATTTTTATTACACCTCATATCCTTCCGATTTCAACCACACATTCCGATTTAAACAAGGGAGAAAAACTATGATTATTTTGGATCGGAACACATGTTTGAAACGTGGCATCCATGTTTTAGAGCACTCTTTTAGCACCTCTATCATATCTTGGGATACAGCATTTCAAATCTTACAAAATTTTATTAATTCTCATTTTAAATATAAAGGATCACCACAGCAAAATTTGGGCTCATTTCGATATTCGTAGCTTTTTAAAAATCATAATTCTGAAATGTTTCAGTAGTGTCAGATATTCTTGCTAATTTTATTATGCTTTAAGGTCCTTTTTTATTATATCAAAATTTTAATATGAGCTTTGCTACTTTAAATTGCTTAAAGCGACTATAAGAGATATTTATGCATCCATTGGCCAAATCACTTTATTTTTATTTTCAACAAATTACGGTGGGACCCATTTTACCTTTTGTAGCTAATGGTATAAGTGAGTATGAAACACAGTCGCTTTCACGCGACTGTGAGTATCAAAGGCCTTGTTGAACTCTGCTACTTTAAGTCTCTTAAAGGGATTGTAAGAGATACTTGCCCATCCATTGGTCAGATCATTTTATTTTTATTTTCAACAAAAGGGAAATTAATTTAAAGGACAAAAATTTATATATTTTTAGCCTTAAGGACACGACCTCAATATATTAACCACAAGGATAAACATTCTCTTAAAAATTATTTATAAGGACAAACATTCTTCCAAAATTATTCATAAGGACAAACATTCTTCCAAAACTGCTACCGACCTAAAAACTGATATCTAAAAACTACTACCAATAACTACAAACTGATACCTAAAAACTACTATTAATAACTAAAAACTGATACCTTAAGAAAGTTGTCCTTCAGGCTAAAATACTGAAGGTCTGTCCTTGAGGCTAAAACCCTGAGAAATCAATCGAGTCCTTAAATATTGCATGATAATGTTCTAAACATTTGGTTTGAAACCATGTGAACTTCTGTTTCAAATAAATTATATTCATAACTTCAAGTTTTTAAAGTTTATTCTTCAATTATATTTCAGATATCACTTTTAAGCATTATTTATCAGATAATAGTTCGAATTACATACAAACATCTCTTATGGAGAGTTCGATAAAAGAGATATATTTACAATAAAAATAAGAGTATCTTCAGGACATTTAAAATGCTATAGAAATACGCTATTATATTAGCTATAGATACCGATCTCCTTAAGACCTTATTTATGGCTTTCGTGAATATTATGATATAAAATATAGATTATCTCTTCAGGAGAAAATCTAAGGATATTTATTCAAAAATAGTTATTCGAACAATATTCAATTCATGGTATATTTTTGAGAAGTAATAGATCATAGAGCACTATTTACTCTTAAATATGTCTAATGGAGCTACAGGTCCATGACAATGGTAGATTGAATCTTGTAAATGTATTTTGCACCCATATTTACTGGATCTAATTTGACTTGGGTTATTTATTGTCACATCATTTCTTGATGTGCTATATCTTATTTGAAAATATTTCATAGACAATGCTTTTATAGTGTTGTACAAGGTTATTATATCTCTTCTGGAGATATTTTATAAATATCATTTTTGGAGTATGATGGTAAAATTATTATGTCAATATTCTACTTGTGGAGTATTATAGTAATACATGTTTTCTCTTTTAAGGACATTTTATAAATTCTTTTAGAAGATATTTTACCATTGTCGCTTCTAGAGTGTCAAATTCTCTTTTAGAGATACTTTATATACACTGCTCTTGGAACGTAATGTCAATATACAAATTCACTAATCATTATAAATGAAAAATAATATATTTGACATCTACAAATTGAGACATGCATGGTAGATGGTTACTGTGTTTACAAAAGTAATTATAAGAAACTCAAATAATTTACCATTTATTCCTACACTCTTGGATTTTCTCACACAGCACTGCTAAAACCTTATATTAGCCATAATTATAATTCTATAATGGAAATAATCCTATTAACAAAATTTTTTTTAAAAATCACTTCATCAAACGACAGCGACGGAAGTTATAATACATATCTAGGTTGAAGAGGCCTACTAACAGTACCTTTAAAACAAAATAAGCTTGCCAAAAACACTACTAAAATTAAATAGACTGCTTCTAAAACAGTGCTATAAAAAAATACAGCAACATACTTTACATAAATATCCAATAATAAATAAAAAGAAAAATATTAATTGAGAGAGATATCTTTGTACTTACATGCTCTTAACATGTGCCTGGGCACATGTTAATTTATTTATGACTAATTTATAATCATAAAAGTAATAGTAAATTTTAAAGCAGATAATAATTTACCTAACAAACGAAATAGAAAAAGTGAACTAACAGGATAATTTTGGTCTGGATAACCTATTAAAACACACCTGATGCAAACCAATCAACTCAAAAGCATCTTAAATATTATATCACTGTAATATTATATCACTATAAAGATAATCGAAATCGGTTTAACTACGATCCAGTATCATAAAATTATATTTCTATCATCTGGATTTACTACTAGTTCAATCCACTTATCAAACAAACAGGTTATTAATTTGCAAAAAACCAACGGAACAGTTGAAATCTAGAAAACTACACGATAATTTTTTCAAACAAATATGCGATATTGTAGATCTGAGAGATACGGAAAAGTCAAACTTACTCGATCTGAAACCAACAAACAATAATACAACGCTAGAACAACAGGGAAACAAATAAAGAAGAATTAAGTAAGTAGATGCAAGATCGTATTTACTATGAAGTATAATTTAAAGCGAGAACGATAAGAAGAAAACCTAGAAGAAGCGCAGTTGTTGTATTGCCCCTTTCCCTTTATCTCTTCTGGAGATTTAAATCAACATAAAACATCATTTTTTTACTACTTCTAGCAGATCATTTTATTAATAAAGCATTTCACATGTACAAATCTTTGGATTTCAATTCAATCAAAATTCATGATTGGAGCTGGAAATCTTATTATTGATGGATCTTTAGATCAAGCGAGATACTAGATTAATAGTTATTTTATATAACTTTGATGATGTCACTGATGCCTACCTCCAACATCACTTGATTTTCCTCACAATTTTATTTCATATATATATATATATATATATTAATCCAAACTTTTTGTATTTGTTGATTTACTTGGATATTGTCTGATTATCTGGTTTAACTCAATTAACTCTACTGGAATTTTATTCTAATCTTACTTGAACAATAGAACCAGACTTATAAGCAGTCAAATCGCATGTATTTACGATCATAATTGATCTTCAATGAATTAGATACTTATCTTAAAATGACAAAGAGATTCATTTACTCAAAATTCAAAATGAAAATTAGTCATATAAACATTTACAAATCATCTATATATGCAATTTTATCTTAAAATCATTCATGGAATCCTCACTTAAACCTAAATTCGAAAACAAAAAATATTCAAAATGAAAGCTTCATTTACCAAACATGTTTAGATTACTTAAATCCATCATACAAACCAAAACACAATCAAATTCAATCAATTTATTTAAATCTAACAACAAAGTCAAATTCAAAACTTTCTTTCAAAAATAAATCTAGATCTCATGCATCTACCATTATAACCAACCAATGTTTGAAAAGAAATAACCTTTATTCAAATCCAAATTCATTCATTGCATTTTACACTTTATTTTTAAAATATGGAAATATCATAAATATAAATCAGTTGAGCATGATATGATCTGAAAAATAAGTTTACAATAGAATAAGATCTACAATAGTATGGGATTTGAAAAATAATGAGGCTAGTTAGAGGTCGTGCTGATAACGTGTTGTAAACTATATAAAGAAGAGAAGCATAAGCCATTAGAGAAAGAGGAAGAAGACATTTTATTCATTATAGAGATTAGTAATCCATTTACATTACATAACCTCCTTTATTTAATGACTTTGGAGCTTGGTATTAAACTTATCCCACATTTCGGAAGGTTTAAATCGACAATAATCCACACATGTCCAATTCAAACAATCTGGAACATAGATAATCAATGGGGTTAATTAAGAAAAATAAGAAAAGAAGAAGGAAATAAACACAGAATCTCGCAGCGGAATGACAAAATATAATAATCAAATAAACAGTTCATGAAGCTTTTGATTATAATTTATACAACATTTATCAAAGTTATATATACAACAGAACAAATAAGATAATGCATCAGAACAAATAATGATGGAATAATACTAGTAATAATATACCAAATCTTCATCTTCGTCCTCTAGGGAATAATCTTCGATAAGCTGAAAAACTCAGGACTGACCCAAGCGTAATGAAAAGACAAAACACTCGAGTCAGGACTAAAATATTCTTATGTGATTCAAATCGATATCGCATATAACATGAGTGTCGTGGCATCAGAGATGTTTACGGGATTTCACATCTCCTGTCTAGTGTATAGCATGCGTGCAATAACTCAAGGGATGTTAAAGGATTTTCAATCTCTTAAGGATCCGTCAAAATATTTATATGTAGTAGAATACGCTACATATATGTCTAATCAATAAAATAAATATTTTTCTTAGCGTTAGGGCTTTACATTAATCCTCTGTAATGCGTTTTTAAGAATTGTCGTACAGTTTGCATATAAAACACCAGTAAACCGTCAGTGGATAGGGATGCCCCGTGATACGACAACACTAAACCAAAATCGTAGGGGTCTCGTAGAGGGATAAAAGTATGACAAGGCACATGAGGCAATGCCCAAGGTAGGATACTACCAGTTTACCCTTCCTGGCTGGTGGTAATGCATCATAGCCATGATCACCCACCGCGTCCAACACTCCCAAAATCCGAGGGTGCGCACCAATCAATCAAAATGTAAGTGATGGTAATACGAAGAAGTGTGTCCGCTCAAGGTAGCTATCCCACTTGACTGGTACAGCTCCTATTTTAGTCATTTCCAATTGGCACAAGTGCCAAACTAATCCATCATCGTTCTCTTTCTTTAGATCCAACAAATGTACACCAAATCCAACCACTTCGTTCTGGATCATCATTCCACGTACATAGTTGTTAAAGTGGTTCCAATATTGACAAAGAGTATGCCAATAAGAGGCCCGGTCTCTTTAACAACCCAACATCGTTTTACACACCGGTTGGTTCATTTACATTTCGAACCAATTCGTACTTGATATCAAAATATCATGTTCGCTTCAAAATCAAATTCATTTTGAAATCATCATATTTACTCAAAAAATACCATTTCATTTCAAAATCATTTTCGCCTTAATATCTCGGTTTCAGTCCCAAAATTGTTTCAAATTTCCATTTGGGTTATAACTTCATTCGACCCAATTCGTAATTAAATCCATGATTTAAAATAAACATTTCACCCTTGACCAGTTTGAATTTTTGAAAAATAGTTTGAATAGTTTTTAAATAGTTTAAATAATTAAAATAGTTAAAAATAGTTTAAATGGTTAAAATAGTTAAGAATAGTTTAAATGGTTAAAATAGTTTAATATAAAATAGTTTAAATATTAAAATGGTTTATATAGCAAAGTAGCTCGGAAAATCCAAAATAATTTGAATATTTAAAAAGATAGATTTAAATAGTTTATATCAAATAATTTATGTGAAAATAGTTTCAAAGACAAACTGATTCAATTTCCAAATTTCCAATTCAAATCACTTTTAAATTTCCATTTCGATTTAATCGATTCATTTCCGATTTCAAGTAGAATTTTATTTTGATTCCAAATTAATTTTGATGTCAATTTCAAATTGATTTCAATTCCAGTTTCAAATTAATCTTAGTTACAATTCCAAAATAATTTCAATTTCAAATTTTGAACTATTTCGATTTTTATCAATTTCGAGTTCAATTTTCAAAACATCGATTCAAAATATTTAAATCAATTTACTTTCAATAACCAATTTGAAATCCAAATTCTCAAATATAATTCAATTCCGAGCTCAATTTCGAAATAGTTCGATTTCCATAAATTCGATTTTCGTTTTCTTAAAATTAAATCATTTAAATAAATTTCAAATAAAAAATTTTAAAATCATTTAATTTAACCAATCCGGTTTTCGTACATAATTTTCTATCCTATGGCCAAGTGATCAGTTATTTCAATTTATTTTAAGGATGGATATATATCATTTCAATCCAACTCACAGTGTTATAAGCATGTATCATTTCAACCTATTTCTTAATTTGTTTGAAATAATTCAATTTACAGCTTTATATACTGTAAATAACATACAGGATGATACCAGGATATATCAAAATGAATAGACATCCAAATCATCCAAAACATCAATCCATAACATCCATCACAATCAACATCCAAACCAGCCAATAATTCACAACAGTTCCATAGTTATCAATATCAGGTATTTTACTGGTAATTAAATTCCAATTTCAAATTTAATTGTCAATTTTAATTTTTAACAGTTAATTCGAATGACGATTAAATTTATCAAACAACGATCAATAAATTTATATCACTTTATAATTTCGAATTTAACTAGCATAAAAATATTCTAGTACTTGTGAGCATTATAAAACACTCACCTTGAGTTTTAAATTTTAAATCAAATCGAACGACGTTCGATTTAACCTAAAATTTTAGTTAGCTCCAATCGTCTCCAACCAATTCCACAACGCAGTGCTCGTCGCCACGATTCCATCGCCGCTTGTTTCACTTGATTTGGACCTCGTATGTGCAAGATATGTATTTTATAAGAATTCACGAATTTATAATATAAATAAATTTACAATTTTCCTTTTATTTTAATTAACCTTAGATATGGCCCGTTCATCCATCTAGCAGCAGATCAGGCCGCACATTGTTTCATCCCATCGCGTTTTCATCCTCCCAGATGTTTGCACGCCACCGAAACCCATACGCAACCCAAAACCTCCACACGCACGCATCCCAAGACGACCGGACTTTGTTCATCCACCACCGCGTGACGCCCCGACCTCTCCTCCATCGATCGATGCCAGCCCCTTCGCACAAAACCTCACCGACGTCGAAACCTTGCCCTTTAAAACATGGACGAACGAAAGCCAATTTTGAATGCCACGGTAATTCATTTTCGATCATAACCGCTGATGTCGTAGATCTCGACACGCTCTTCATTTTTCGTTTTGGAATTATTTGTTTTCGGTGAATGGATTGGAAGAATTCGAAGGAGAAAGAAGATGATTTTTCGGCCATTGAAAATAAGCTTGAGGCGCGGCTGAAATTATTAGGGTTTACTATGCAAGCGTATATATATACGTGTAAACGTATTATTTTAATATTATTCTCACTATTCACGTATTTTTCGGACGAACTCCAAACAAAGCATGGCGCTTGGCGTTTATAATGTTTTACTTCTATTCCGAACATAATGGAACATGTTTCGATGCCTAATTCGATTGTATGTGGAAGATAGCTTTTCGAATCAAATTATAACGTTAAATTTTCAATATAAAATTCAATGCGTTTCTATCTCGTACGACCAAACGATAACTCCAAATGCTACGAAATTTGAAATCCAGTAATAATACACTATTACGGATCCAATGAAACTGTTTTCGTTGAATTCCGAGACTGTGGCCAAAATAACTATTTTTACTCGTCAATTAAAATATAAAATTTTCAAATTTTAAATTAACCACTTAAATTCAATTTTTAAGTGTTGACAATCTTCATCCGTATTTAAATAACATCTAAATCAACTTTTGAAATCATTTCATTCATATTTAATTTAGGATTCAGTTATTTACATAATTTTCAAGATCAAATTTTAAACAATTTAATTGTCCAATATTCAATAAATTTCAATATTAGCTTTCATATGAATTTTAGTTATCAACCAATTACTTTATTTACATCTAATGAATTTCGACATTTATTATTCAATTCAACTATTGATTGTAAACACATTCAATACATAGCATTTTCTTTCAATGCTTGTTATTACTTAAATCTTCAAAATTTGTTTATTTTAGAATCTTGTTCAAGTTCATATTCAATAGCTATATTAATAACAGGAAAATAGGCATAAGGAAGAAGTTGGAGAAAAATTTAGTCTCAATGACAACAAGTTTGTTTTTTAGTTTGAATGACACTTTTAAGTGTTAACAGAAAACGATAGTAGCAATTATCATTCTGTGATTTACACTCAAAAGTGTCTTTCAGTCTAAAAAGCAAACTTCTTGTCCTTGAAACTAAATTATTCTCCAACTTTTTCCTTGAGCCTAAAAACCCCAATTAATAAATCATTAAAAATTTATTTTTAACCATTTTTATTCATTAATTACACTAAATTTAATAATTTAAAATAGTTAAAAATACGGATCGTTACAATGTGAGACTAAACAAAACAACATAAAAGCATATTCATTTTATCATTTACATATATTATAACAATATGATAAATTCCCCTTTGGCAGCCAATAGTTCAATAGCAAAAGCCTTGTTGAGCTTAGCAAAAGCCCTGTTAATATGAGTCACACATAGGCCCATGACGTAGGCCCATGGCGTACGTTATGAATTTAACATGCATACTTAAACTGTACTTTTCAAATGCTTCATGTCTTGATATGACAAAGTATTAAACTTGCTTTAAAAAAAATTTCGCTACACGTCCAGCTCTGCTCATCCCACATGAAAATACATGTGTCTATTTAGAGTTTGTTTAATTGCATTGCATTTAAGTTATATAATGTACAAGAATTATTTTTGATTTTTGCTCACTGTTTGGGAGTTACAGTAAATGTAACGTGCTCAATGGTTTTTTTAACACTTATAGGCATTCACGCACCCAACGGTGTTTATAATTCACAGTAGATTTGAGTATCATTTGTGTACATAGTGATGAAGATTCAAACATGCATTGGAATGATCCTCCTAATTAATTGCTAACCAAATACTTCATTGGATTCTACATTAAGGATGGTACAGAAATAAGAATTTTAAGAGACCAGAGACCATGGTTAAAAGAACTCCATTTTCGAATCGGAAACAAACTTTAGTCGGACTTTACCTAAAGAAAAAACTGTTTTATGGACTTCACTATATTTACAAAAACGCTGCTATGTCCGAGAATTATTTTGTCAATTTCCACGATTACAGACTGTCTTTACGTAGGATCCACAATCAAATTACATTTTTGCCCCTTTGATTTCTACCGATTATACAGTTTCGTAGAATTTGATAGAATTTACTTCGGTCATACTAGCATTGTTCCTATATTAATAGTTGATAATTTTACTCTTCACTAAAAGCAAAATCCGACAACTACCAATTGAAAGATGATGAAAAAGCGATGATAATTAACAATACGAAAATACAGTGATTAATCTTCAGAGGATGATCCTCCTAATTAACTGTGAAACAAATACAAGACTGGATTCTACTTTAAGGATGGTATAGAAATAAGAATTTTAAAAGGCAGAGACCATTGTTAAATGAACTCTATTTTTGGATTGAGGACAAATTTTAATGGGACTCTATCTAAGTAAAGAAAAAAATATCTTATGTACTTCATTATATTTAACGGTTTATAAATTTATGCTTCATTTAAAGCAAAATTCGACAATAACCAATTGGAAAAAAAAATTCGATGATAATTCAAAATGTGAAAAAACTATGATTAATCATCAAACAATTAACAACAGCCGCAGGTTTAACCTTTTTAGTTAAAAGGAACAAAATTTGTTGTAAGCTTTTTAGCAACTTTCTAAATAATGTAAATTTACCTGGGGGTATGGAGGCTTGGATCAACGGACGGTGTTACTATACCCTCCTCAGGAGTTTACCGGCTCGTCGGGTTCTCCTAGGTTTTTTTTAAAAAAAAACTTTCCAAATAATGAAAAATTGACCGTGTTATTCATCTTTTGAGTCTTGAACAAAATGGCTTAACTACATATAGTAAGAGAGAATGAGTTGAAAAAGAAAAGTAGCCTTGGATTGAAGTTTGGAAAAGAAAAGGTCGTCCGACAAAAGGAAAAGGGTTTAAAAGGAGTACACAAATGTGTCGTGGTAATGGTTAAGTGGGCATACCTTTTGCCGGCTCCAACTTTAGACAGAAAGAACCGAAATAACGGATTATATATATGGACTCTACATTGCTAGCATGGTTTTATAACATAACATTAATAAAGGCTTTACTTTGACCATTATATTGATCACTAATTTTTTTACATTTAACGAGAACGTATGTATTTTAAGCACATGACAATCAGTAAATGGAGTAAATCAAGATTTTGATAAATATACACCAAGATGAATGCTATCAGTACTCTCTATAGAGTATGTTTGTGCAATCAATCATCGTAAGGCAAGTATAGTTATAATCTTCCAATAAAAAGGGTTTGTTAGCATTTCTCCATGCATGAATATATTTTAGAAAAATTCTATTTATACACCGAAAATCACTTAAAATATACTGCTATTTTTTTTTAATTTATTACTAAATTATCTTTCTTCTTAATTGTAATTTTAGTCCTTTTCTTATAACCCATCAATGAAAACAATATTATTAACGATAATTGGTCAAATATATATATTTTTGAATTTAATGAATTTTTACAACGACCCTAAAATACCGGTTAAGGCAACTTTCAGAATTAACTAAAGTATTTAATTTTTTTAAATATTATAATAAAAAAATAAATTAGAGTTGATTTTGTTGAAATTGATAAAAAAAACTGAAGAGATATCAATACATATTGTCAAGCATTAAAGTTCATTTTATTGAATTAACTAAACTTAATTTAGTGATATGAATTTCTAGTTTTTTGAAAATGAATTTCATGTTTTAAAGAAGGAAGACGGTAAAAATGAAAATAAGGGTAATATCGTAAAAGTGACGGTGTATGTTAAGTAATCTTTGGTGTATGCTAGTTTAATATTCTGTTTGGTGTATGTTAAAAGTTCAATGTATCAATAAGATTACTCTACATTTCAAACATTTAATTGTTAATAGTTATTTATCGTATATTTATTATTTTTAATTTTGGTTTCTAATATGTATTTTCACTATGTGTTATGGTTACAATAAGTTTTAGGCTAGTTCTATTTCCACCTCTCTTTACTCCTTTCGCATCCCACTGGTTTACAATTGATTTCAAAAATGTCCTCATATTTTTTAAACAGGAAATTATTGTCAAGGACAAAATTTCTCAGCATTTTAGCTTCAAGGACGGACCTTCAGTATTTTAGCCCGAAGGACAACTTTCTTTAGGTATCAGTTTGTAATTATTGGTAGCAGTTTTTAGTTCGGTAGCAGTTTCGAAAGAATTTTTATCCTTGTAAATAATTTTGAAAGAATGTTTGTCCTTATGAATAATTTTTAAGAGAATGTTTGTCATTATGGTTAAAATATCAAGGTCGTGTCCTTGAAGCTAAAAATATACAAATTTTTGTCTTTTAAATTAATTCCTTCTTTTTTAAACCACGGTCAGTGTTGACGTTGTTTATTTATGAACCACTATTAGTCAAAACTAAGTTGTTACACAAAACTCACTCGATCCGAACTATTTTATTACAGTTAACGTACCGATTATGCTGATATACTGATTTTACTTTAAAATGGTAATCAATTGACTGGTAATGGTATAATAATGGTAAATTTACCGTTACCATACCTGCCCTGGGAATTACACAAAACGGTTGTATTAGTTCTAAGTTGTTGGAACTAAAAAGAGTGCACCCAAAAAAGTTGCAAACCAAAAGAAACCTGCATAAAACGGGAGGTAGGGAAAAAAAAAACTGTTTCAACAAAAAATTCAATAACAGTGAAGGAGCAGGATAAAGTGTTGGGAACATCATCCAAACAGTTGAAATCAGGAGACAGACGAATGAATCATCGAACTACAAATGCATAGTTTATATGGATTAAAGTGCTTTGAAAAAGTAGGATAAAACTCACTTTGAAAAAGTACCAGAATTAAAGTGCTTTGCACAAGAGCGTCTGTCTCCTCAACCTCTGGAAGTAAACTGACCTTGGTCCATTCACTTCAGTTTCATCAGCTTTGTTTTTTACTTTTGGTAGTGAATCGACCCCAGTGTTTTTGCCCACGGTTTCATTTGGTAAATGGCAGCAACAGTAGCTTACTAGCAACTTCAATACCACTTATCACTTGGCATTCACGTCAATTAAACTGTTTGAATAAGTAGAGACAAATTTTAGATGGACTTCACATGGCAAAAATACTGCTACGAGACTACATTCGAATAAAACGGTTTACAATTTTATTCGTTGTGCACAGCAAAATATTCAGGAACAAGCCATCGAAAAATGAAAACAAATCAATGATGATTCACCGAATAATGAGAACAAATCTAAATGGGACAAGCCCGTAGCGGAAGAAATGGATGTATTAAAAAATTCTATTTTAGATCTTTACTGGACCTATAGTCTAAATTTATTTAGTACTTTTCTAAAAAAAATTTAAAAAATTTCTTCATATTATTACAACTGTTTAAAGTTAGTTTAGTCTAATTGTAATTAGTTGTATATGATTATGAGCACATCACATGCACTCATGTGTATAGTGTAAGTGTAACGTAGTGTACAAATTTAACTACAACGTTGTTTGGGTGTTGGAATTTACATCGCAACGGATACATTCCCCCTGTATATATGCATTCGTCGTCATATATATATATATATATATATATATATATATACATATTTATTTATTTATTTATATATATGTGTGTGCGCGCACGTGTGTGTATATATATGTATGTATATGTGTGTATATATATATATATGTATGTATGTATGTGTGTGTAGACACACACATACATATATAAATGTACGTATATATACACAATAAAAGTTTTACATAGCAGTTCAGATGAAATAGATTTCATTTATATTACAAGCAGTAAATCAAAGACTGTTAAGATTAGTTAAAGTAGTTTTAAACTTACTGTTATATCTTATACAAAAAACCTTTTGAAATCTTAGGTTAAATATAAATACATATAAATAATAGATATTATATAATTATGTAAACTCAAGAACACATACAATCCAAATAAATTTGGAACAACATAAACAACAAAGAAGGAGTTTGTGAAAATGAATACTTCCTTTCAAGCAAAGATTTAATACCAAATTGGATGCAATTGTAAAACTTGGAATATATCGTTAATTTAATGTTTCCCTTTGTATTTTAATTAGCAGAATTTATTTTAGAATGATTTAAAACATGTCAATTAAATCATCATCATAAATTGAAGGCAAAGATTAATTAATGCAATTATTACTAGGTTTTATTCACATAGAAACTTATGTGTAAATATTCAAATCTAAGTCTTTTGATATGAAAGATGAATTATTAACAAGAAAAATCCAAAGTTCAATTTTGTTTTGGTTGTTTTAGAAAACAACAAAGTCATACGACCTAGGCATACATTGATTCATGATAAGAAGATCCAGATCTAGAATAAACAAACTGGATGAATAATCATATAAAACTGAGAAAATAAAATTAAGAGGGTCCAGATCTAAGTTAAATTAGCTGAATAAACAATCATACAAAACAGATAAAATGAAACATTATTATTCATAATAAAATAATAGTGAACATAACAAAGGTTATATGTTTTAACATGATAAGAATTTACAATTGATTCAAACAAGGGAAATGGTATATAGAAATCAAAATTTAAATTCACTTATATGAACAGAGAGGAGAAATAGAGAATTAAGCGGATATAAACAAATTAGAAGAGGTGTGCGTGTGTGTGTAATTACCTTAGGATGAAGCCTATAGGAACACCTTGAATGATATAACACTTCATAGATCCGACTTCAACAATCAAGAGACAACCACCCAATTTTATTTAATATTGCTTGATAAAATTTTAGACTTTAGAAGTCTTTTTACCATTAAAATTTTTGGCTTGAAGTTTCTTTGGAGAGGAAGGAGAAAAAAAATTTGATGTATAGAAATCTTATTAAAGGAGGAAATAAATGTGTAATCCATATATGGTTTATTTCTCTCCGTTAATTAAGATTGCCCCTTCAATTCTATTTTAAAAACTCCTCCCCTTTTCTACATCATAGCCACGTATTATAGCGACCTTGAAATTCGAACACTTCGTCTTCAAATATTGAAAAGTTTTGAAATATAAATAGTGTCATAAATATTATTTTATAATCTTATTAGACATCAATTGATTAATAGATGATGATAAGACTTGTTTTTAAAAATTGTTTACAAAAATATATTTTTTGGAAAAATATCGATAATGTGACCGAAAATCGTTTTATCGATAAACAATTTTATAACCCTAAGAAGTTGTTCAGATTTTTTTTTACATGCACTTATTTACTTAGAAAATCAATAAAATAAAATAAAAACTAATTATCATTTATGGACATAAACAATTTAGATTGTCTCATAGGTGATATCATCAAAGATATTTTAAAATGAGCTTAAATGGAAATACTTAAGTGTTGAGAGATGATAAAAGAGAAGTGAGAGGAGGTAAGCCTTACATGACATGAAAGGAGGTGAGAACAAGCTTAGGCAATACCATATTGAGCATATATAAGGAGAGGAATAGCCTTGTATAATATTCACAAATTCACAAAGCAAAAGTTATTGTAAATCCATGTCTTCTTCTTCTCTAAATTTCTAAAGCAAAATATTTCCAAAACCCATCCAAATCAACTCAAATTTGGAGTGACGCCTCACTACTGCATTACAACATCTTTTATCTAGTTAGATTGTGAAAAAGAAAAGCCAAACTCTCCCCCTCTTATTAGGCCGTGAGCTATTTGTGAAGGGAAAAAGGAAAAGCAAGTGAAACAAGGAAGGGAAGGAAAAGAGGTTTCTAGGTTGGGTTTGGACTTGGGTCCTTGGATTTTGGTTGTTTGTTGGATAAAAGGTGAGCTAACTCACCACTTGAAATGAAAATATTGTGCATATATGTTGGTGTTTGATTTTGTCAAAGTTGTTTGAATTAATTTGGACATATGTCAAAATATTGTTTTTTGATTCTTGCTTTAAAACTAAGTGGCATATGTATGGACTTGAACGGACATGAATGGACTTGTATGACATGTAGCAAGTCCTTGGAACAAAGCACATAGGTTGTAGTTGAACATATGTGTCACGACCTAGGATTTTAGTCATTTGAATTTGACATAAATTGATTTTAAATATTAAAAAGTCAATTTTATAAGTTAAATAACTTGAATGTCAAAATATAGCGGTTTATTTGATAATCCAATTGTTGAATTAATATTTGGAATTGTTTAAATAATTAAATCCTGAAATTAATATGAAAAAAATGATGATTTTGAAAGTTGATTTAAATTCTATTTAAATAGTAATGAAGGTAGTAAACTTTTAAATTAGATTTAAAAGTGATTAAACTGGTTTTAAATTAATTTGTTCAAATTAACGAGTGAAAATAGCCTTCCGGAGCACTACCTCGGATTTCGACGAAACAAGTATCATTGGATCCGTAATAGTGAATTTATATATGCCGATGAATTTCGTGGTTATTAGGCGTATCGTTTGGTTGTGCGCGATCGAAACGTATAGGAATTAATTTCAGAAATTATAAGATAATTGAGTTTAAAAAGCTATCTTCTTTATATGATCGAATTAGGTCTCAGGACTAGTTCTATTGTATTCAAAATAGGGATATTATATGTAGAACGCCAGGCGGCATGCCTCGTTTGGAGCTCAAGATTTTCGGACGTGTTGTAACTCGATATTTTAAATTGAAAAATACATATATATTATTTTATAATTACCATACTCTCCCATATCTACCTATGCCATTGTCCACACCTCTACACGTGTTGGTCATGCCCTCAAAATTTTCAAGATAATGACCATAACCTATATTTAACTTATTTGTGTCGATTTAAAAGTAAATCCTTCATTTGTATATATTTTCAAAAACTTGCATTCACCTTTTTGTAAATAAATCTTGCATTTTGTAAATATTTTCACTTTGCATTCGGATTTTGTGGATAGTATCCCCTGAAAACCCTCACGAGACAACACTCGTCCTACTAGGGACACCCATAGGTTCAACGGCTTGTTGCATATGCTCAATGCAATCGTGCTCCCTACGAAAACGGATTTATCTTAGTTTTTCTTTATTCGAGGATGAATAAAAAGATAACTGTGGGGGTATTTGATGTGCACATAAATGTGGATATTTTTACCATCATATTTAATCTAATTAAATTAAAGATCATATTGGGTATTTTAACTTGTTTAAACCAAAATTCAAATTATTTTCAAATTGTCATATATTCATCTTCATATAAGGGCAAAATATAAGCAGGCAAGCGGTTATTTTTTTTGGCAAGCTGTGCAGAGCAGTTTATTTAGCAAGCAGTTCCTTGTCCTTGCGATTTTTTGCTTTGGCAACATGAAATTTCAAACAAAATATATACATGTGATTTCTTTAATGGAAGAAATACTAAAACCAAACAAATCAAAACAAAACAAATGAGGACAACACCAAACAAAACAAATTAGAGTTAAAACAAATATATACAATTGATTTTTTTTCTTTTTTGAAACAACACAAAACAAAAATTTTCTATCTTTTTTTTTGTTTTTTATTTAAAAGTTAAAGATGGATCCTAAAAACAAATTAAAACAAAACAAATTGAAAATGAAAAAAAAAATAACAAAACAAATTTAACTAAAAAATTGAAAACAAACTAATTCCTAAGGAAGAAAAAAAAATTAAACTTCTTTCAAATGCAAATTCACCACCACTTGGGCCCGGCTTAATACAAAGATTTGTTTTCGAATATTTTTTATTAAAATCTGCATCACCACTACAGAAGGCAACGCCTTCAAATACACAAGAAGAAATTTAACCGAAATTATTTGATTTGGCAATTCGATTTAGCGATACACAAAGGGAACTTTCCCAACTCAATTTGGCAATTCTTGGGGATTGGGGATTTGGGAGTTTGTCACGAGTTGGAATTAGAGATGTTGCAGAGTTCGATTTAGGGAAGATAGTCAAGGAATTGTTGGATGTAGGTTGCGGATGAAGTTCGAATTCAGGTGTTGTTACGAACTCGCGTTCGTGTGAGATCGACAGTGGGTGAAGAAGCCGTATTGGTTATTGGGTTGCGGTCGACTTGAATGTGAGTTTTTTTTCCTTTTCTTTCGTGATTGAGAATGTGGTGATCGTTTGCTGTGCTGATGATGTTTATGTTCTATGGGCAGTGGAGTTTGATGGTTGAAGTGGTGGGGAGGCTGTCAGAAGTGCCTGGCAAAAATAATGTATTGGGATGGCAGTGTTCTAATTGAAGCAGGGTGGACGATGTGGTTGGGTAGTGTTGTGATTGGTCTGATGAATGGTAGAAGTGTAGTAATGAGCAGCAGTTTGTAATGGGTGACTGAGTTGTGTCACAGTGATTGGCACTGGGTTTGTGATGAGATGTGGTTATCAGTGGTTAAAGTGTGGTCTATTATGATGTATGTATGTTATGGTGCAAAGAAGTTATGATGTATGTGTGCACAACTGAAGTAGACATGACAATGATTAGAAGGTGTGCACTGATAATGTGAAGGAGCAGAAGAGTAGCTGTTGTTATGTGGTCGGAGAGGAGATGTAGTTGGTTAGGTAGTGCTGCGATGACGAAATGATGGTCAGGCAGCAGGATACATGTGTTGACAGTTTTGTATCTGTAGTGGTTTGCAAGATGTAGTGGTCGATTGTTATGCGGTTTGTATTGGTGGAGCACTGGTTTGTTTTGAAGTAATGTGCTGTAGTGATTGGATGGCTGTAGTGAATGGGTTTTGATTCAAAAGCAGCAGCTATGCAAGTAGAAGGGGAGATGCAAGTAGAAGGGGATGTGTTGTGGTGAGCTAGGGGATATGGACATATGAAGTGGATGTGTTGAGGCAGTTTTGTGACAAACAGTTTAGATGTATATTTCCAGAGAATGCACAGTAAATTTCAAAATGCAAGGCAATGGAAAGGTTTTTTTCTTTTTTTTGGTTTGAATTGCAGAGGAAGATGATGGCTGTGGTGACCGATGATGTCAGTGATGGTTGCAGGTGGAGTTCTCGTATCGGTAATTGAATTTTGATTTTTGATTGGACTAGAATTGGTAGGGGTGATGGTCGCTATTGAGGATGTTTGTTTTGGGTTGTACAGTGAGGAATGTTTTGTGATGGTAAAGATGTATTGCAGTTGAGAAGTGAAGATGGCAGCAGAAGTACAAGGAGAAGATGGTAGTAGTGATTTGTTGAGACACTGGGAGAAGCCGAGTTTTGAAAGTTGCAATGTTGTGTAGTTTGCTTTGTGTCGAAATTCTGGTGAAGTAGAGTGGAGATAGTAGTGTGTGGGTGGCGTATGATTATGGAAGAAGTTGTATGCGGACTGCTGGCGATGGTTGATGCAGTGATTCACAGAGGGCATAGAGAATGCTGTGGTGAATGCTGTGATGGGATGGAAGAGGAGTTATGCGTGAAGTGGTTAATGGTGCGCAGAGGGCAGTAATGAGTATGAAGTGGGAGGAAAGTGTGGTGGTTTTTGATGGTGAAGATGAAGTATGAAGCTTGTTTGAAGACAGCAGTGGAGATATGTAGGAGAGGTAGTATACACTGTGTGCACTGATCAGTGTATTGTTCTTGTAACTCTTTTTTTCTTAGAGTAGTTGTAATGTAACAGTATACACAGTGCACTGAACTGTATGCATTGAACAATTTTAAATAATGAAAATTGTAATTAAAACAAGAAAATATGATATGGAAAAAATGTTTTTTTTTCTTTTTAAAATTGCGTATGCTCTGTTTTTTAAATAGAAATGTATATGTAAATGCAAATAGAAATGGGAACAAGCAACTAACAAATGCAACAAAATTCACACAAACACACAATTTTTTTTAATGCAAACACACATACGAAATAAACACACAAAAATCAAACGAAAATAATTTGAAGAATAGAAAATCAAAATCAAAGCAAATCCTCGGCAACGGCGCCAAAAACTTGTATAACGATAAATTTTTTATCGAGTTAGAAAATTGCCGATAAATTTTGAATTAAATTTATACTGCAAGCGCACGGCGTACTATCGTAGTACATAGTGAGTACGGGTCAATCCGCAAGGAATTGTTGATTTTAAAAATCTATTCAATCAAATTAACCAAATATTTAGAGAGTGTTAAGCTAAAAATGTAAGAAACTAACAAAAAGAAAGTGATAAAAATATAAGAGTTAAATGACAATTTAGAGAAAATTCCACTCTCTAGATCATATAGTTCAACAAATTATGAAATTATGATCTCTCTTTTTTGGTCATTAGTGAATTTAAACGATGTGTTTATCATAAGTTTGACATATTTGTGCTATTAATTAGTCCAACGTAAGCCATCAAACTTTGACACACCCTTTAAACCACTTACTAGTTCTCATGAAAAATGACAACAAGTTGAAAATGATATCTATTTTAAGCATGGCCTATTAACTATGAATTAGAAATATAGACCATCAAATTTTAATTTCAACATTCACTTCATTACCATCATCATATGTAGATGAAGAGGTAATTATTGTTTGTGATTGTTTAAGCATAGCCTATTTGGTGTCAATAATATAGATTATCAAATTCAAAGCAAAAACAACAAGTTAACCACTTCATGCATTCTCATTAAGCACAAAAAAGAAGAAGATCAAAGCAAAGTAAAGGAAGAGCTATTCTATTTGCATAAAATAAAAGAAGATCTACACTACTAACATGAAAGGAAATAAACAAAAGAAGAAAAGAGCATGTATTAGAATTACATAAAAAAATTACATAAAAGAAATGGCTAAGTAGTCATGGAAAAAGAAAGAAGAGCTTTGATTTATTTTCCTAAACTAAGAGGCTAAGGGAAAAGAGCCTAAGAGAAGAGGAGAGCTAATTGCATGAACATATGGGGTATTTATACATGTTTTGAAACCCTAATTCATACCCAAACTACCCTTGAGGTGGTGTGGTGGCCAAGTAATCAATAACATCCAATAATCATCCATTAAGTGTGCATGAAGATTTAATGGCCTTTTAGCATGTGCATTAGCTCCTAATTTGTACATTAAGGTAGGTGGGTAGGTGAGGTCCTCCATGATCATGCATTTGAATTATTTCCATGTTAATTTGCTTTGTATCTTCTTTGTGCATGCATATATCTTCATAAAGCCACTTGTATTTGAATTCAAATTCCTACAAAATAATATAGAAATTTCCAATTAAATTTTCTCAAATTAATACATGGACAAAAGTGACCATTTTGCCCTTATATTGAGATGAATATACGACGATTTGAAAATAATTTGAATTTTGGTTTAAACAAGTTAAAATACCCAATATGATCATTTATTTAGTTTAATTAGATTAAACATGATGGTAAAAATATGCACATTTACGTGCACATCAATAGGACTGGCCTACCCCTTATTGGATAGTACCGAATATGATCACCCCTGCGTTAATAGGCCCCGAAGCATACAAATGAGAGATAATAGCAACTCTAGATAGGGATGATCATATCCTACTTGAGAGCGACCTACTTAGCCCTGCTGCATCTTCTATGTTTTAGTCATTCTTGGTTGATGAGGCTTGAGGGTACGTTTTACCTTTAGATAGCACTCCCCAATTGGAATGCTAACACTGCCCTCCAGGAAACAATGCAATATCAACGTTCATCCATACAAGTTTGTACTGGGACTGAACAAAACACTTGAGAGCTCCATCTCCAATTCCATTGTCTTAAAGATGTCTTTACTTCGAAACGCATTCGTTGGATCGAAGTGGTTTTCGGATAACATACACAATCCCCATCTCTTCGAAACAACATTTCCTAATAAACTCAACCCCGGTTCTTTAGGAAATAAACAGTCAAAAATAAGCTCGGAGATCACCTCCTAACCGTTAGTGGACGGATTTCCTTACCATCGTCTTAGGAGAACGAACGAGATTTATATGCACAGTACAACATCATCGATACTGTGTCATATTACTCACATGTTTCTCTTAGATATTTCCAAAGTTATGTTTTGGTTTCAAATTCGATAATCAGTTATTTAACTATTGAATAACAAAATGTCAAATCAGGGATTTAATCCCATAGGAAACACCAACAATGGTTAAGCACCAAGCAACACTAATCTCGTTTAACAAATCCTTCAATTAAGTCAAATCACTTTGTAAATATTTGTACCAAAATACTTTTACAAGATATAGATATATACCCATAAATCCCTATTTCTCAATACTTGGAAAAATATCCATGTACTTATCTCAACAATATAAGTATATTCACTAACATTTGGAAAGATTTCCCCTTTTAATTCAATTCTAAAATCATTCATAACTCCATTATAAATCAATAAGATCATTTATAAACTCCTTTTATAAATATATGAACCCACTTTTAAAATTCTTTTATAAATATCTAAAACCATTTATAAAATTCTTTCATCTTTTAACCAATCTTCCTTTATGTTTTCTTTCTTTCAAAACATATTATAAGATTCCTCTTATAATACACATTTGCTTAAAAAGCCCTATTTATAAATTTCGAAAACATTTAAAATATAACTTTTAATAATTTACTTAAAACAAAATTATATAATAACAAACATTATAAATAAATAATAACTTTAAAACAATTTAAAATAAAAATAAATAGATTTCAAAACATCTTAAATAAAACAATAATAATTTATCTTCAACATTTTATAAATACTAAACATTAATTACCAAAACTTTATTGATAAAAATTATATTTAATTTCAAAACGTATTAATAATTTTGAATAATTGACTTTTCAAAATATTAAAATATTTATAAACCACTCCGAAACAACATTAATATAACTAAACAACATTTTAAAACATCATTATATTTCGATGACAAAAATCCATACTTAATTTCCAACGTGATCATTTCCTTATTTATAAACTATATTCAAAAATCTCCTCTATTTTATGAAACTTCCTTTCATAAAATCCATTTATTTCTAAACTCCATTTATAATCCATTCCGTTATAACTCTCACTTATTCATAAAGTCTCATTCAAACATAATTTCAACCATTTTTAAATTTTCTTCCAAAGGTATAAATTTCCTTTATAAATTCCTTTCAATTTATAAAATATCATTAACATTCCGAAATTTACCCTCACCCTCGATTTTCACAATAGAATCAACTATTTTCTAAAATATCCTTCTAGATCGTATAATAAATCCACCATTTGATTATTTTTTTCCAATCTATCCCATGATAATAGTTTACTTTATCTATAAACACCGTTTATAAATCCATACTTTTACTAACAAAAATATGATTTTGCATATCTTCACTTCTTTTGTAAAATATCACTTTTATAACTAATCACATTTATAACTTCCATTATAATATATATGTACCTATATAAGTATATATATTACTTTATATAAAATGGTAAATAAATATTCAAATAAAAATATTTCTATTTTCTTTTTAAAACCATATCCTTTATTACAAAAGACGGGCTTATATTAAGATTTAAAAAGAAAATCTTTATTCATTGTAACGACCCCGGATTTTAATTAAATTTAAATTGATATTTAAATTAATTTTTGAATAAAACTGTGAGGTTAATCGATAAATTTATTACGAGTTTCCCCGAATCATTGTAAATTTTGTATAAATCATTTAAAATTTAAAATATTTAAAATATTGTATATATGCGAATATATATATTTGGGTATATACGAGTCAAATTGAAAAATGAAATATATATATATATATATATTGATTTGAATTTAAATTGTAAGTAAATGGTTTAAGAAATGAAAATATATAAGATAAATTATAGAAAACATATATAGTAAACAAATTTGCTAAATCTAACAACATGTAAAGATAAAAATTCATTTATAATACAAAGCAATAAGACCAAAGAAAAAAAAACTAATATACATTCAAGAAAGAAAAACAAATAAAAATAATTTCAAATGAAGATGATATCTATTCAATTTGAACAAATACATTTTAAGTACAAAGACAAGTATATGAAGTATTGCAAAAGAATATAAGTATACAAGGAGGTATAAAGTACCAAGGCATTTAATGCCATTGCCTCTAGTACACCATATAGTATGCATCAGCTGAGTAAAATAAGCAAAGCAAGATTTCAGCCAACAATTTGAAACAAATATCTCTGCCTATTGTACATACATAATTCAAATAGCATAAGTTGTAAACAAGAAAGGACTTTTGCATTTAATGCACGCACGAAATGTTATCACTTCAGCCTCCAAAGAAAAGATCTTTGATCTTATACTGTACAAACCAATAAAAATATATATCCCTGTACAACAAATTTCTATATACCAGCCTTCACTTCAATTTCGTTCATTTTCACTGAGGAAAAATCTAAAGCAAGCATCATTTTAAAACTTAAACAAAAGCTCAACTGAAAATAATCAACTTCAAAGCCAGAGAATCAAAGAAAGAGAAGCTTTCAACTTGCAAATCTTTACAACCCGCTTCAAACTTGAAATCTATTCCTTCTTCAAAACCACGTGAGCAACTCCTATTTTTAGAGCTTACCCTGTTTTGATTTTTTTTTGTTGCTTGTGAGTAAACTCCTACCTAAACATAACCTATTTTGTTGTTTATTTATGCTGTGAGTAGCAACTAGTTTTTCCTACTTGAAAATATGTTGCATTGGCTCTGTGTATCTATTGTTTGTTCATCTCTCTGCTTAGTTCCAAACTATCAGATCACCAAGAAAAATTCCACTTCTTCCTCTCTGATCAATGTTAAGCCTTGCTTCTAAAAAAAACAAATATGTATGTTTTAGTTTGAGTTGCCATCTAAAAATAGTTGCATAACATAAAAATGCATATAGAGTGAAAGCTCAAGTTTTTACAGTAAAGGACTTTGTCTCTGAAAATTTCTAGTATCACGAAACATTGATTCAAGAACAAGAATCGAATCCCTAGACCAAACTATGATTTTTAAAACTAAAATGATGATTTTTAGTTGCGTGATTTAAGAGCAGTTGATTTTTGTTTAAAAATCGATTTTTGATCAATTTCTGGCAAGCGATAGGTTCGTGGATATCGGGGTTGGTTGTGGAGATGGAGGGGGCTATGGGGATGCTAGGAAAAATGGTCGGAGGTGGCGAAAATAACGGCGGCAACGGCGGCGTGGGATTTTGTTTTGTAAACCTAGTTTTTAATCACATCAGAAACTTGTGCACCACTGTCTCGTGAAAGCACCGAGTGTCTCGGGCTTCTGGGTGATGGTAAGGGTCGAGTTGACGCGTCGATGGCCAGAGTTGTAGGCTGGCCAGTGGTCAGGGATCGGAGAACGGAGCGTTGACAGGTTTGTGGGGTGAAGGCTGCGAGTGTTTCCAGGCTTTGGTTCTTTTCACGAATTTGCGTTCGAGTCGAACTGGAGGGGGTCTGGTGGATGGGATCGGAGCTGGGAATGGTCTTCGACTTGCTCGAAGTATTGGTGGTGACCGGTGGTGGCGAACGGGGGCGTACACGTGCACGAGCACGTTGGTGGATTTGAAGTTGTTGCCTGAGTGCTTCAGATTTTACTCGAGATTACTCGAGTAGTTCGAGTGTTTTACTCGAAGTAGAAAACGGGGAGACTCGAAGTAATTTCGAGGGGGCTCGGGTCAAAGATGGTAACAGTTTCAGGGTGAAACTGTTTTCTGTTTTAAGTTTTTCTTAACTAAATTAAATATGTCAAGCAAGGTTTAAACGGGGTTTAAATTAAAAGTTGAGTTTTGTTTTCAAATAAACTTTTAAATCTTGAAGTTTTTGAAATTGAATTTGGATTTTAAATCAAGAATTTAAAATCAAGGTGTTAAAAGCAAGTTTAAATCAAAGTTTTAAATCAAAGCTTAAAACCAAGTTTAAATCAAAGTTAAATTTATAGATTCAAGTTTTCTTGAATTCGAATCTGAAATTTTAAATCAGTTTTTAAATCTGAATGTTTAAATGAAGTAGTTAGTTTAAAAGCTTTTTCTTATATAAGTAATAAATGTAAATTTAAAATTTAAATTCAAGTGTGAAATGGTTTACACTTAAATGTTAATGAAGTCATTAATAAAGGAATAATTTATCTTAGCGATAATTAAAAATATTGAAGTGGATTAATTAATAAGATAATTAAGAATGACTTATATAATTAATTTATGATTAGAGATTAATTAAGAAGTAAATTAAGAAATGTTTTTTTAGTTAATAAAGATAATTAACTAAAGATTATTTGAATAATTAATCAATGTGATTTAATTTAACAATAAATTTAGATTAATTAATAATAATAATCAATTGTGGAAGTGTTAAGTAATTAAGGAATGAATTGTTCAGTGTAGTTAATTGAGTTAATCGGATTAGTTTAAGTTAATTACTTAAGTTAATTAATCTAGAACAATCATTTAACAAATTGGGAGAATAAAATTACTTAGAAAAGAAATTAATAGATAATTACTGAATGTAATTAATTAAATGATGATTTGAAATTTGAGTTAATTATCTATTAATAAATTAAAGGATTAATTAATAATTGTGATTAATTAAGATTTAATGAATAATTAAAGATCAACTAATTCATTAATTAAGAACTGATTAGTTAATAATTAAGAGTTAACTAATAAATTTGAAAGAAGATTTATTTCAAATAATTTGTGATTAAATCATGACAATTAACCCGGATTAATAATTGATACATCTGATTTAAATTAATCAGTTGATTAATAAATTCATTTATGAATATTTGGATTTAACTGAATGATTGAATTGTTTGATATTCTGATCTGTGATGCTTTGTGATATATTCTGATATTGTGTGTGATCTGTACTGTAGTTATTTATCTGGATGAATGTAAATTATTATCTGTGATTTATATATCTGTGATCTGTAAACGAACGATAAGCGTTATGATATACCGCTTATCAACTATATTTCTGTACTTTGATCTGTGATTATTTATTGATGTTGCACTACTGTGTAAAACCCCTGGACTACACCATACACACACAAACATGGATTTCACGTGGAAATCGGTTAAGTCACAGATAATTTAAAATGTAATATTTTTGAAATTGAAATTTTAATTTCAATTGATTTTGGAAATGGATCTGGGTTAAATATTAACGCTTTTGTAAATGAGTTTCAAAGATAAAAGTTATTTTGAATAACTTAACCGAGTTTTGAAAATTTAAATAAATTGATTTAAATTTGAATTCAATATTTGAAATTGAATTCTATGATTTGAAACTAGGGATTAAAGATGATATAAATGTGTTTATATGAAATTAAACCATTTTAAAAGCAAAATTTTGAGAATTTGAATTTAACCCAAGAACCTTAACTCGTATAAATGAATCAGATTCCAAATTGAAAACTGTTTGTTTTCAAATGATAAAAGCTTTTAGATAAGAAATGAAATTCCAGTTTAATTAAAGGAATTTCAAAATTGAATTGAAAAATGGATTTTCCAAGTTATGAATGAATTCTTTTTGAAAACTATGAATTGAATCTGTTTATTTTTAAACAGATTTAAAATGATGATTTGTTTAGACCATTTGAAATGGAATTGTTTTGAAAGCTATAAGTTAAATCTTTGATTTAAAGATTTAACGAGTTAAATTGAAATGGAAATTGATTTGGAAAATCTATGAATGAATCTTTTGTTTCAAAAGATTAAAGTGTGGAAATTGTTTTAAACCATTGAAGGTTGTTAAAATGAATCTTTTTGTTTAAAGATTTGAAAATGGTAATTTGTTAAACCATTTGAAAAGGAAATTTGGGTTTAAGTTGTGACTTAATTGAAATCCCAATATCCATATGTTTTTAAAATATTGCACACATTATTCGGTTTAGCCGCGAGAGGACCTTTGTGTCATATAACCCATTCCGAATAGTGATACGTCGTATATGGATAGCATTTGAAGACCGGTGTTGAAGACCGGATATTTTCGAAAATGAAAGGACAACCTGTCGAATGTCTCTGCACCGAGTCGCGCCGGTATAAAGATTTATATCACTCTTTTGTGATGGGAAGTCCGGACGTGATTAGAAAATTATCCGGATTTGCAAGGACTTCTTTGGAAGTGCCTTCGGTTCTGTTCGAACTCAGAACAGACTTGTATGGTTACATGTCTAACATTACACTTTGAGATATAAAGCAGATTTCTTTCAAATACATTTCTGTTGGTGGCGGAGAATTTATTCTCTTAGCTTGACACCCTTCTCTGAGATGTACGAGCTCAGAGGTTATGTAGTTGAGATTTATCAGCGATATATCCCAATTTGGTAATGTGACATGCTGAGTGTTGCTGTGTGATGATCAGTGTTTGATCATTTGTGATACGATCATTTGTTTGATCATTTATCTTTGTGATCATAGGTTGATCATCTATTGACCCAAAGCATGGCTTTGTGACAAAGCGTAGCTTTGTGGACGAGACTTCATCGAGCCTCACAACCCGGAAATGGTCGAAACAGGAATGTTGCGGCAAGGTTATGAGGGTCGCGCCCTTTAGGGTATGTCATTTCCTTCTGGAAAGGGGTGGTATCATGGTATGGAGCCCAGATATTTACTCATGTGGACACACTTTATTTATGATGTGTGGTGTTGGTTACCGAGCGCTCGGATAAAGGTCCCAAAGGACCGGGAGGTGGCATATTCGTGAGTTACCTGTTACAGGGTTAACCCGGCCTTGTTTGGCAGAGAGCAGTTTGTCTCTCGGGACGTCCAGCCAGAGGCGATCCCATTCGGCAGGAGGAAAGGAAGTTCCTTAGCCTGACCATTTGTTGGAAAATCCAAAGAAACAATACGAACCTTGTACGGTTTTAGTTGTATTACCTGCTATGGAACGTGGCGGTAACCTGCTATTGAACATAATAGCTATAGTAGGCATACGATGAAATGTTGTATGCTGGCTAAGATTAATATTCTACTTTCGAAATGTTTTCTTCACTATGCACTAGTAATAATAACCAATGATTTTGCGTAGTAAGCATCTTTGACTATCATAAGGAGAAATCTCCTCCGATTCTGCGTTTGCATTGTGTGTGTGTGTGCGGGAGGCCTTATGGTAGTTTCATTTTCCAAAAACATTGCGGATTTCAATGTTAAAACTCTTTTGTTGTTTGTTTTAAAGATAAACTATTTTTGTTGCTCACACCAGTCCCATGACTAATCCGGAGTTTATTGTTCCCTTCCTAAACTCTGGGTGCCCACCATTTTCCACACGGGCAGTCTAGAGTTGGGTTTCTCAGATATTTAGGTTGAGTAGATTATTTGGAGCTAGTCAGTCCTTGGACGACTGACCTTGTTTTCCGCTAGCTATGGATTGGAGCATTCTATTGGAAATATTCTATTCACTGCTGGTGTTATCTATTTTCTTTTCCGCTACTATTTCTTGTATCATATCTCTGATGTATATTGATATCTGTTGTATCATTCTGTTGTATCATCATTGTATCTGGATATTGTATCAATGTTACATATATATTGATATATTCTTTTTCTTCTGCTGTGTTGTTATACTTAATGTTGTTATAAGCTCCGGTGAATCGGATTTGAACGATCGAATCTGCGGCATTCTAGTACAATGTGAAGTACGGATGTTGATTTTCGAACGGGCAAAACCCGATACGTTACATTTGGTATCAGAGCTGAGGGTTAACTTTAGCTCAGGAGTATAACACGTTAAGTAGCTCATTAGAGATAGGGTGAAGTATACCCTAGAATGAGTATTCTTCAGATATCCGTTCGAATGCCTCAGTAAATTCTCTTGCTATCCACTGATAGTGAGTATGAGTGTAAGAAGAGGATGAGATAGGGGACGGAAGAATACGATTATAAATGGTCAATACTCTGTAATAACAAGGAAACAATCTTTTCTCTATCAATCTCTTTTGTTCAGCATCTCTTCTCTATTCTTCGATGATTTCTGGTAGATCCAGGAAGAAGATTCGATATATTAATATAGGACATAAACTCCGAATAAGCCAAAATTGTTTGTATGGATGAATTAGTTGCTTTGATTGCTATGGTTGATAGGTATACTTTAGTTCTAAACTGAAAGCTTTGAAATCGTATCCATATATCTATCTATTCTTTGGGTCCCAGTATATTCTACGAATGGTTAGTTATCACTTCGAACTAACCAATGCCACTGCATATTTCGTAGATCTGGATAACCCGAGTATTTTGTGAAGTGTTAAACAGATTCTTTCTTGTATCTGTTATCGATATTCTGATTTGGTAAGCCAAATGCAGAATAGATGTTCTGTTTGAGTTGATGAAATATTCTCCATCTGTCTTTTGTCTTCCTGGCAATTTCAAGGACGAAATTCTTTTAAGGGGGGAAGTCTGTAACGACCCCGGATTTTAATTAAATTAAAATTGATAATTAAATTAATTTTTGAATAAAACTGTGAGATTAATCGATAAATTTATTACGAGTTTCCCCGAATCATTGTAAATTCTGTATAAATCATTTAAAATTTAAAATATTTAAAATATTGTATATATGCGAATATATATATTTGGGTATATACGAGTCAAATTGAAAAATGAAATATATATATATATATATATATTTTGATTTGAATTTAAATTGTAAGTAAATGGTTTAAGAAATGAAAATATATAAGATAAATTATAGAAAACATATATAGTAAACAAATTTGCTAAAATCTAACAACATGTAAAGATAGAAATTCATTTATAATACAAAGCAATAAGACCAAAGAAAAAAAACTAATATACATTCAAGAAAGAAAAACAAATAAAAATAATTTCAAATGAAGATGATATCTATTCAATTTGAACAAATACATTTAAGTACAAAGACAAGTATATGAAGTATTGCAAAAGAATATAAGTATACAAGGAGGTATAAAGTACCAAGGCATTTAATGCCATTGCCTCTAGTACACCATATAGTATGCATCAGCTGAGTAAAATAAGCAAAGCAAGATTTCAGCCAACAATTTGAAACAAATATCTCTGCCTATTGTACATACATAATTCAAACAACATAAGTTGTAAACAAGAAAGGACTTTTGCATTTAATGCACGCACGAAATGTTATCACTTCAGCCTCTAAAGAAAAGATCTTTGATCTTATACTGTACAAACCAATAAAAATATATATCCCTGTACAACAAATTTCTATATACCAGCCTTCACTTCAATTTCGTTCATTTTCACTGAGGAAAAATCTAAAGCAAGCATCATTTTAAAACTTAAACAAAAGCTCAACTGAAAACAATCAACTTCAAAGCCAGAGAATCAAAGAAAGAGAAGCTTTCAACTTGCAAATCTTTACAACCTGCTTCAAACTTGAAATCTGTTCCTTCTTCAAAACCACTGTGAGCAACTCCTATTTTTAGAGCTTACCCTGTTTTGATTTTTTTTGTTGCTTGTGAGTAAACTCCTACCTAAACATAACCTATTTTGTTGTTTATTTATGCTGTGAGTAGCAACTAGTTTTTCCTACTTGAAAATATGTTGTATTGGCTCTGTGTATCTATTGTTTGTTCATCTCTCTGCTTAGTTCCAAACTATCAGATCACCAAGAAAAATTCCACTTCTTCCTCTCTGATCAATGTTAAGCCTTGCTTCTAAAAAAAACAAATATGTATGTTTTAGTTTGAGTTGCCATCTAAAAATAGTTGCATAACATAAAAATGCATATAGAGTGAAAGCTCAAGTTTTTACAGTAAAGGACTTTGTCTCTGAAAATTTCCAGTATCACGAAACATTGATTCAAGAACAAGAATCGAATCCCTAGACCAAACTATGATTTTTAAAACTAAAATGATGATTTTTAGTTGCGTGATTTAAGAGCAGTTGATTTTTGTTTAAAAATCGAGTTTTGATCAATTTCTGGCAAGCGATAGGTTCGTGGATATCGGGGTTGGTTGTGGAGATGGAGGGGGCTATGGGGATGCTAGGAAAAATGGTCGGAGGTGGCGAAAATAACGGCGGCAACAGCGGCGTGGGATTTTGTTTTGTAAACCTAGTTTTTAATCACATCAGAAACTTGTGCACCACTGTCTCGTGAAAGCACCGAGTGTCTCGGGGTTCTGGGTGATGGTAGGGGTCGAGTTGACGCGTCGATGGCCAGAGTTGTAGGCTGGCCAGTGGTTGGGGGTCGAAGAACGGAGCGTTGATAGGTTTGTGGGGTGAAGGCTGCGAGTGTTTCCAGGCTTCGGTTCTTTTCACGAATTTGCGTTCGAGTCGAACCGGAGGGGGTCTGGTGGATGGGATCGGAGCTGGGAATGGTCTTCGACTTGCTCGAAGTATTGGTGGTGACCGGAGGTGGCGAACGGGGGCGTACACGTGCACAAGCACGTTGGTGGATCTGAAGTTGTTGCTTGAGTGCTTCAGATTTTACTCGAGATTACTCGAGTAGTTCGAGTGTTTTACTCGAAGTAGCGAACGGGGAGACTCGAAGTAATTTCGAGGGGGCTCGGGTCAAAGATGGTAACAGTTTCAGGGTGAAACTGTTTTCTGTTTTAAGTTTTTTTTTAACTAAATTAAATATGTCAAGCAAGGTTTAAACGGGGTTTAAATTAAAAGTTGAGTTTTGTTTTCAAATAAACTTTTAAATCTTGAAGTTTTTGAAATTGAATTTGGATTTTAAATCAAGAATTTAAAATCAAGGTGTTAAAAGCAAGTTTAAATCAAAGTTTTAAATCAAAGATTAAAGCCAAGTTTAAATCAAAGTTAAATTTGTAGATTCAAGTTTTCTTGAATTCGAATCTGAAATTTTAAATCAGTTTTTAAATCTGAATGTTTAAATGAAGTAGTTAGTTTAAAAGCTTTTTCTTATATAAGTAATAAATGTAAATTTAAAATTTAAATTCAAGTGTGAAATGGTTTACACTTAAATGTTAATGAAGTCATTAATAAAGGAATAATTTATCTTAGCGATAATTAAAAATATTGAAGTGGATTAATTAATAAGATAATTAAGAATGACTTATATAATTAATTTATGATTAGAGATTAATTAAGAAGTAAATTAAGAAATTATTTTTTTAGTTAATAAAGATAATTAACTAAAGATTATTTGAATAATTAATCAATGTGATTTATTTTAACAATAAATTTAGATTAATTAATAATAATAATCAATTGTGGAAGTGTTAAGTAATTAAGGAATGAATTGTTCAGTGAAGTTAATTGAGTTAATCGGATTAGTTTAAGTTAATTACTTAAGTTAATTAATCTAGAACAATCATTTAACAAATTGGGAGAATAAAATTACTTAGAAAAGAAATTAATAGATAATTACTGAATGTAATTAATTAAATGATGATTTGAAATTTGAGTTAATTATCTATTAATAAATTAAAGGATTAATTAATAATTGTGATTAATTAAGATTTAATGAATAATTAAAGATCAACTAATTCATTAATTAAGAACTGATTAGTTAATAATTAAGAGTTAACTAATAAATTTGAAAGAAGATTTATTTCAAATAATTTGTGATTAAATCATGACAATTAACCCGGATTAATAATTGATACATCTGATTTAAATTAATCAGTTGATTAATAAATTCATTTGTGAATATTTGGATTTAACTGAATGATTGAATTGTTTGATATTCTGATCTGTGATGCTTTGTGATATATCCTGATATTGTGTGTGATCTGTACTGTAGTTATTTATCTGGATGAATGTAAATTATTATCTGTTATTTATATATCTGTGATCTGTAAACGAACGATAAGCGTTATGATATACCGCTTATCAACTATATTTCTGTACTTTGATCTGTGATTATTTATTGATGTTGCACTACTGTGTAAAACCCCTGGACTACACCATACACACACAAACATGGATTTCACGTGGAAATCGGTTAAGTCACAGATAATTTAAAATGTAATATTTTTGAAATTGAAATTTTAATTTCAATTGATTTTGGAAATGGATCTGGGTTAAATATTAACGCTTTTGTAAATGAGTTTCAAAGATAAAAGTTATTTTGAATAACTTAACCGAGTTTTGAAAATTTAAATAAATTGATTTAAATTTGAATTCCATATTTGAAATTGAATTCTATGATTTGAAACTAGGGATTAAAGATGATATAAATGTGTTTATATGAAATTAAACCATTTTAAAAGCAAAATTTTGAGAATTTGAATTTAACCCAAGAACATTAACTCATATAAATGAATCAGATTCCAAATTGAAAACTGTTTGTTTTCAAATGATAAAAGCTTTTAGATAAGAAATGAAATTCCAGTTTAATTAAAGGAATTTCAAAATTGAATTGAAAAATGGATTTTCCAAGTTATGAATGAATTCTTTTTGAAAACTATGAATTGAATCTGTTTATTTTTAAACAGATTTAAAATGATGATTTGTTTAGACCATTTGAAATGGAATTGTTTTGAAAGCTATAAGTTAAATCTTTGATTTAAAGATTTAACGAGTTAAATTGAAATGGAAATTGATTTGGAAAATCTATGAATGAATCTTTTGTTTCAAAAGATTAAAGTGTGGAAATTGTTTTAAACCATTGAAGGTTGTTAAAATGAATCTTTTTGTTTAAAGATTTGAAAATGGTAATTTGTTAAACCATTTGAAAAGGAAATTTGGGTTTAAGTTGTGACTTAATTGAAATCCCAATATCCATATGTTTTTAAAATATTGCACACATTATTCGGTTTAGCCGGGAGAGGACCTTTGTGTCATATAACCCATTCCGAATAGTGATACGTCGTATATGGATAGCATTTGAAGACCGGTGTTGAAGACCGGATATTTTTGAAAATGAAAGGACAACCTGTCGAATATCTCTGCACCGAGTCGCGCCGGTATAGAGATTTATATCACTCTTTTGTGATGGGAAGTCCGGACGTGATTAGAAAATTATCCGGATTTGCAAGGACTTCTTTGGAAGTGCCTTCGGTTCTGTTCGAACTTGGAACAGACTTGTATGGTTACAAGTCTGACATTACACTTTGAGATATAAAGCAGATTTCTTTCAAATACATTTCTGTTGGTGGCGGAGAATTTATTCTCTTAGCTTAACACCCTTCTCTGAGACGTACGAGCTCAGAGGTTATGTAGTTGAAATTTATCAGCGATATATCCCAATTTGGTAATGTGACATGCTGAGTGTTGCTGTGTGATGATCAGTGTTTGATCATTTGTGATACGATCATTTGTTTGATCATTTATCTTTGTGATCATAGGTTGATCATCTGTTGTCCCAAAGCATGGCTTTGTGACAAAGCGTAGCTTTGTGGACGAGACTTCATCGAGCCTCACAACCCGGAAATGGTCGAAACAGGAATGTTGCGGCAAGGTTATGAGGGTCGCGCCCTTTAGGGTATGTCATTTCCTTCTGGAAAGGGGTGGTATCATGGTATGGAGCCCATATATTTACTCATGTGGACACACTTTATTTATGATGTGTGATGTTGGTTACCGAGCGCTCGGATAAAGGTCCCAAAGGACCGGGAGGTGGCATATTCGTGAGTTACCTGTTACAGGGTTAACCCGGCCTTGTTTGGCAGAGAGCAGTTTGTCTCTTGGGACGTCCAGCCAGAGGCGATCCCATTCGGCAGGAGGAAAGGAAGTTCCTTAGCCTGACCATTTGTTGGAAAATCCAAAGAAACAATACGAACCTTGTACGGTTTTAGTTGTATTACCTGCTATGGAACGTGGCGGTAACCTGCTATTGAACATAGTAGCTATAGTAGGCATACGATGAAATGTTATATGCTGGCTAATATTAATATTCTACTTTCGAAATGTTTTCTTCACTATGCACTAGTAATAATAACCAATGATTTTGCGTAGTAAGCATCTTTGACTATCATAAGGAGAAATCTCCTCCGATTCTGCGTTTGCATTGTGTGTGTGTGTGCGGGAGGCCTTATGGTAGTTTCATTTTCCAAAAACATTGCGGATTTCAATGTTAAAACTCTTTTGTTGTTTGTTTTAAAGATAAACTATTTTTGTTGCTCACACCAGTCCCATGACTGATCCGTAGTTTATTGTTCCCTTCCTAAACTCTGGGTGCCCACCATTTTCCACACGGGCAGTCTAGAGTTGGGTTTCTCAGATATTCAGGTTGAGTAGATTATTTGGAGCTAGTCAGTCCTTGGACGACTGACCTTGTTTTCCGCTAGCTATGGGTTGGAGCATTCTATTGGAGATATTCTATTCACTGCTGGTGTTATCTATTTTCTTTTCCGCTGCTATTTCTTGTATCATATCTCTGATGTATATTGATATCTGTTGTATCATTCTGTTGTATCATCATTGTATCTGGATATTGTATCAATGTTATATATATATTGATATATTCTTTTTCTTCCGCTGTGTTGTTATACTTAATGTTGTTATAAGCTCCGGCGAATCGGATTTGAACGATCGAATCTGCGGCATTCTAGTACAATGTGAAGTTCGGATGTTGATTTTCGAACGGGCAAAACCCGATACGTTACATTCATAGTTTAAAAACTCTATTTAAAATGTTTTATTAAAATATTAAATTATAATATCCATAAAAATCATACCTTTGATTTTAAAATATATTACTTCTCCATATCATTCAAAAATAATTATTTAAAACATACACAATTTCCGAAATCACTTCAAAATCCTCTTTTTAAAATCAATCACTATGTTATGGTATTATAAAATACCAAAATATCAGGCCCAGTGCCACGAAAGCGCTTAAATAACCAAAATCGTGCCCATGTTATTAATTACAGCATCCAACATATCATATATCAATTTATATAAAACCAAATCAACAGTATGAGGAATCCCGTTTGATCCCTCCAACCAGTCCCTTTGCATCACATACAGTACATAATTATAAAAATATAAATCAGATGCTTTGAGGCGGAATTCATATACAAAGGGTCATCTGCTCTTACACAGAAACATAATAGGGTTTCATCTGCTCCAGAGGCGGGAATATATCCAATGCCACAATATAAACAAGTAAATTGTCCAAACATTCATTAACAATCAACAATAAAATATCCAAACATCCAATTAATAATTTTTATCGACAAAAAATATTTCTAGTTAACCAAAAAGGTGAGATTAACTCACATTGATTTTTGTTTCGTCAAAACATTCTCGTTTGGATAAAATTGAACAGGCATTCAATTTTAACCAAAATTTCTATGAGCTCCAAATCCGTTCAATCGAACTCCATAGCGTAGCCTTTGCTGATACGAACGCAATGCAACTTGTTGCGCTCAAAACCGACCTCGTATGAATAAGTTATGGATTTATTAACATTTAAGATAATTAAACTTAAAAATTAACTTAATTTAAATAAAATTTAAATTTAAACCTTCTTCTTTTCCCTCTTCCTCAATCTCGTTCACTCACCAGGCCACTTTATATATTTTTTATTTAATCATCGTACGTGCCTCACCCACGACCGCCAATGACCACCTACCGCGCCCCGACTCCACCTACCGCACCGCCGCTCCACTCTCGTGCGCACGTCACATTTGAACCGTGCCGAAATCCTAATTTGCTGCTAGTGAATGTGCTGCCATAGCTCTTGCCAGACATCTCTCCATTCGATGATCCGCCATCGTGGATGGGTTTCTCTAACCATGCCGCATCTTCCCCCTATTGACCCCTCCGAGCATCTCGGCCTCTAGCATGGTGAACGAATCATAGCTGTTGGAAGACCACATTTTAAATTTAAAAAAAGGCGAACTCGTTCAGCTTGCATGCAAATAAATAGAGGATGTGGTATGGGAATGACGTCGGCGGTATAGGCCAAGCATGGCTAGGTTAATAAAGAATATATATATATATATAAATTTAAAATATTCTTCTATAAACATCTGAAAATTTTCGAACTCAAAACGAGGCATGCCGCTTGGCATTCTACATGTTATGCCCTTATTCCGAAACAATGGAACTAGTCTCGAGATCTATTTCAATCATATGCAGAAGATAGCCTTTCAAACCCAATTATTATATAAATTCCTTAAATTAATTTCTACGCGTTTCAATCTCGCATGTCAAAAGGATACTTCCAATTGTCATGAAATTCATCAGCATACTATAATTCATTATTATGCATCCAATGAAACTGGTTTCATCGAATTCAGAGATAGTGCCCCAGAAGGTTATTTTTACACGTTAAGTAGAACGAGTTATTTCCAAAAATCAGTTTAATTACTTTTAAATCCAGTTAAAAAGTTTTCTATCTTCCTTCTTATTCAATAGAATTTAAATCAAATTTTGAAATCATATCACTTATTTTAAATTTAATATTTAATTATTTAAACAATTGTAACAACCCAATATTTTTGCAATTATTTTAAATTAAATTTTATTTCAATATTTTATTTTTAAAACATTTTTAAAAGTGTAGTTATAATTTTCCAAAGTTAATTGTATTTTGTTTACAATTTTTAATTCTAGTTTTAATTTAATAAACTATTTTCTTTACTTACTTTCTATTTTTCCTATGAATATTTGTTTATTTTTATTTTCACTTTATTTTTGTTTGTCTTTTATTTTTATTTACTGATTTTTATTTGTTTATAATGAATTAAAAAGAAAGAGGAAATGCAAAGAGACAAAAGTTTTAAAACTTATGACTTTTCATTGTCTAGACTCTTCATTTCTTTGGCCTTTCATTTTCTTTTGTTTAGCCGTACATTTTTATTTGTTTTTCACGTGAAAAATTCTCATTCCATCACAAATTTTCGGCCAAAGCATTTCTGAAAATTTTGGTAATGGCTTCTTCCATTTTCTACCTTTTCTCTTCACTTTTCCTCTTCATTTTTGGCTGTCATCTTCATTGTTTTGCTCGGCCTAACCCTCCACCATCTCCACCGACCATCACCACCATCATCTCCCCCTCACCATCCAGGGCACACCCTCCTCCTCCTCTGACAAATACTGGCCGTGACCATTCCATGATGAAAAACTCCACAAAAAAACATTGAAACTCCAAAACAATGCATAGCCGAGCTCTATCTTCACCACCCCTTCATTTTTGACCACGACCACCACCCTAGAACCACCACCACCTGATGACATCACCTCTGGCCATCACCCTACCCTCTGACCTAACCTGTAGCAGCCCTTGGCCGAGCCACTTGACCCATAGGCCGAGTCTAGATGTTGAACCAAAACCCCACTTTTTGCCTTGTCCCTTTGTATTCTATGCTTGCAAACTCCTACCCCTTCACATTCTTGCCTAACCATGCCTATATGAGTCCAAACCAGAACCATTTCCATCATGAAAACATCCATGGCCGAGCCTAAAGCATGTTGTGGCCGAGCATACGTTGAGTAAGGTCAAGCAAATTTGATTTAAATGCTTGGTTAAGTCATTGGTGTAATTCTATTTCCTTTTGTTTCAATTTAATCTTTGTATTATAAATATATATTTATATTGCTTGATTTTATTGTTGTATACAAGATTAACATCTTGGCTATCTCTCCACTCAAATCAAGTCGTGCTATCGTGTTTTTTGGATTTTTGTTTGTATGATTTATTTGCTAACTCCAGCGTAAAGAAGTGAGTATTCACACATGACATTTATACTTATATAATTGGTGAAGTGACAACAAGTGAATGTGTAGAAACTATTATATCATGTTATACCTACCTGTGATGTAAATTATATGATGTTAAACCCTATAATAAATTTGTCACATCATCTGCTATGTTATATTCTGTTATATTGTTTATTTTATTTCTGTTAATCACACTTCAAGTTCCCTGTAGAATAGAATCACTATGGGTTGAAATGATACATACCCGAACGGACTTTAGAATAGGGAAAAATTGTTATGGGCTGAAATGATAAGCCTGAGCGATTTTTATTTATTTTTATTTACTTGGGATTGCGGGTTTGAAATGATAGAACCCGGATTTTTCTTTGTAAATTACGGATTGAAATGATATATTATCCGTATCACTTGACTAAGGTTAGAAAATATTATACAGACCCGTGGTTATTTTATATATTTTTCTCGAAAATTTTAAGCATTTTAAAATGTAAAATATGATAATTTGTTTTAAATTGAATTTAAACCGATTTAATAAAGTGATAATGATTTTTCTATGTATTAAAAATGTTAAATAAATGAATGGAAAAATTGTGATTTGAAACATAACTAAATTTGGAAATTTGTGATGTGATTTTTAAATGGAAGTTTAAGTTAATAAGAAAAAATGGAAATTAAGTTTTATTGATGAAATGAAAATTTAAATTTAAGTGTTAAGATAAATTGTTAAAAATGAAAAGAATAAGAAAATGGTACACTTGAATTTAATTATTGGAAAATTGGATTTTATTGTAAAAATTTACTTTTATAAAAATCATAAGTTAAAAGGCATTTAAATGACTATTTTTGAAGTGGAAAAATATGATTTTTAATAAGTTAAAATGATTTAAATTGAAGTTTATTTGTGGCTGGAATTCTATTGAAACCTGGAAATTCTTTTAGTAGCACTTCAGAAATGCTATTGTTTCTGAAAATGAACTAAAAACTGAACTAATAGAATCTGCAGCACTTTGTAAGTGCTGTAGTTGCAGAATTGAACTAAATGGCTAAAATTAACTAAGGGCTATTGCAGCACTTTGTAAGTGCTGTAGTTGCAGAAACTAAACTTGAAACTGAAACTAATGAAAGAGCTATTGTAGCACTTGTTAAGTGCTGCAGTTGGTTGAAATGAGATTTTTGAATGTAATTGAACTACTACAGCAGTTTATAAATGCTGTCTTTTCTGAATTTAACTTGTTTTCAAATGAAACTGAATTACTACAATAGTTTTTAAATGCTGTCTTTACTGAAATGAATTATTTTCAAATATAACTTACCGCAGCATTTTCTAAGAGCTGCGAATGCTGAAATTTCAATGTTTTAAAGTATTTAAGTGAATAAATAAACTCAGAAAAGGCTAAATTTTTGGGAATTGAATATTTGATTTAAAGGTATAATGACTTTACTTTTAAGTGGTTTAAATGATGTATTTTGATTTGAAATATAAACATTTTTGAAATTTATAACCACGGGTTATAATAATGATTGGTTGTTAAAGAGACCGGGATCGGATATGGACATACTCTCTGTCGATACCGAGAACCACTTTAACAACTGTGTTGGCGGTGGAGTTTCCAGAATGAAGTAGGATGGTGGCGACGATCCTATTGTGGTATGAACGTGGACCCAACTCCCGTGAGTTGGCATAAGGTGGCTAAAACAGGAGCGATTGACGAGCCAATGAGGTAGCACCTCTGATCGGACACACTTCTTCGATACCATTCTATTACTTTTGTGATTGATTGGGTGCACCCCTAGATTTTGGGAGTGTGGCTCGAGGTGGGCGGTAGTGGCTGCTATGCGTTACCACCAGCCCGGATGCGTAATTGGTATATCTACCCTGGCATTTTCTAGTTGTGCCGTGTCACCTACCATAGCGAGCTTTACTACGAGTTTGGATTTCTCCCATAGCCTGTGGTGTATTGAGGGTATCCCCCGATCTGGGAGTATGCTAATGCTGGATAGACTACTAGGACTATTACGTGTTAAGGTGGAAAAGGTAAAGCCTTAATGCTATTTAAAAGTATGTTTATTTTATATTAGACATTATTATAATAGCGAATATTACTACATAGTAAATAGTTTAACAGATCCTTAAAGAATGGGCGATCCCAAGCATTCTTTAAGTTACTTATACCTTTAATTACAGTTCACTTGAGTTGGTTTACATTGTATAAGTATGTATGTCGTGACTCGAGTGTTTGTGTTTTATTTACGCTCGGGTCAGCCTGAGTATCAACTTTGGATCTCACCTTCTGGAGCTAGGACTGCTGGAGATCATCTTTTATCTAGTTGCTATCTATTTCCATTCAGTATTTCTATGTCAGCTTTGTATTAAAGACATATGTATTTGGGATTTCTACTATGCTTATTTATTCAGACTTCTGTTGTATCTGTTTTTCAGACTATGTATTTTGTATCAGTTTTGAGACTTTGTATTGTAGTGGCTTCATGAACCACTATTTATTTTATTTTCCGATGCGAGTTATTATGATATTCTGTGTTTGTGATTGGTTTTATTCTCTCCAAATTTTATTACAATATGTTATTTTGCATTATTCAAGTCTGACATGTGTGGATTATTGTCGATTTGAATGGTCCAAAATAGTGGGTCGTTACATTTGGTATCGGAGCTTTGGTTTTTAGGTAAACCTTAGCCTAAGGAGTGAAAAATCATTAGAGATAGGATAGAAATACCCTAGAATGAGTGAAATCAACCTCAGAATCATTTCTTTGTGAGAGAACGTATTTTCAAAGTATAAAATGATTTTAAAAGGATTTTTCAAAGGATTTTCAAAGATTATTTTGATATAAAATTTTCTTGTTTTAAAAGCGAATTTTCTAAACTTCCTTCTTTTCGTATCTACCTTTTTAGAAATTTCTTTAATTAGGATATTCATCCAAGTGATTTTATCTTGTCTTATCTTATCTTATCTTTGTATTCTCTATACCTTTATCCTAAAATTAATTCTTGATTTTTTTCAGGATGAATTGTGGAAATGCTAGAGGTAGGGGTCGTGGTATTGCCCTAGCTCCTCAATCTGCTGCACCTATTAGGTTTACTGTTCTCTGTAAGTAATTCTCTCAACTTAGTGGTACCAAGTTTACCGGTTCAGAGAGCATTATCAAAGCCCAACAATGGTTACGGAGTGTAGAGAGGATCTTTACCAGTCTCGTGATTACTGAAGCCCAGAAGCGTCAGTTAGCAGCTTGGCAGCTGCAAGAGTCAGCCTTGGATTGGTGGGAGTCTGTTACAGCTCACACTAACGAGGGTGATATTTCGTGGGAGCAGTTTTGGTATCCTTTGTGTTATCTTGAATCTTTCCCACATTTCCTTTCTTTGGATCTATCTTAAGTTTTGTTCCTGTATCTTCTTTCCAGGGAGGCTTTTATGGCAAAATGGATGCCAGAAGCCGGGAAATCTCAGCTTTATCGTGAATTCATGGATCTCAAGCAGGGTACCATGTCATTTTCTGAGTATGAGCGGAAGTTCAATGAACTTTCCAAGTTTGGTCCTGGCCTTATTGACACCCAACTTAAGAAAAATGAAAAGTTCATAGCTGGAGCTCGCCCAGAGTTCTATGATCGTCTCATTTCTCATGTTCATGGAACTTTCACCGAGCTTAAGGATTTGGCTATTCATTATGAGAACCCTGCTTCCAAGAGTCCTGCTGTTGTTAGTGCTCCTGCATCTCAGTCTTCCTCTGCTAACTCTAAGAAGAGAAAGCCCAATTTCCACCAGCAGAAGAAGAATTGGCTCAAGAATCCGGGTTTGGGATCTTCATCTTCTCCTTCTCAGAGGCAGCCTATCAACCTATCTACCATTACCTGTTTCAAGTGTGATCAGAAGGGACACTATGTTAATAGTTGCCCTACTTCAGTTGGTGCTGCTATTCCTCCACCTCAGAATACCAGGAATAATCTCTGTCATGTCTGTCTTCAGCCTGGTCATTTCAAGAATGATTGTCCATTGTATTAGAAGGGCAAGCCATCTGGTATTTTTGCTGTTACCTCTGCTTCTTCACCTGCTCCACCTTCACCTACTCCTACTCCTAGTGATGATCAAGGTACTCTTCAGGGCACCTTTTCTTTATTTAATCATCCTGTTCGTGTTTTATTTGATACTGGAGCTTCGCATAGTTTTATTCTGTGGATCTTTGTGATAAGTTTGAGCATCTCCTTTCTCCTGAATATGCTTCTATTCCTTTATGTGTTTCAAATCCTTTTGCTGGTCCCGCAAATCTTAATAGGATTTGTAAGCATGTGAAACTCTTTCATTCTGGTTATTGGTTTTCTGGTGATTTCTATGTTCTTGGTTTCGATGCTTTTGATTTATTTCTTGGTGATGATTGGTTAAGGAATCATGATGCCCGTATCTCTTGCAAATTCCGAATTGCTTCTCTGGAGGATGATTGGGGTAATTCTTTGATTATTTAGTGTCATATGCCTCATGATTTTAATGGAAATTTTATTTGTTCTCTGGATTCTTCTCTTGTTGATCTTCAGTCGACTCGTGTGATCAAACTTTATCTTGATGTATTTGGTGAAGTCACTGCTTTACCTCCTAAGCGGGAAATCGATTTCCGTATTAATCTTATTCCTGGAGCTCGACCTGTAGTTCTTCCTCCTAGAAGAATGGCACCCCGTGAGAAGGTTGAGTTAAGGAAGCAAATCGAGGACTTGTTCTTCAAGGGTCTGATCAGGCCTTGCTATTCGGAATGGGGAGCAGTTGTGGTTTTCATCACTAAGTCCGATGGTTCTCTCCGGATGTGTGTTGATTATAGGGAGCTGAACAAGCTCACTATGAAAAACAAATATCCAATGCCTCGCATCAATGATATGTTTGAACGACTTTATGGTGCCACTGTTTTCTCTCAGCTTGATCTTGCCACGGGTTTTCACCAGCTCAGAGTTGCGGAGGAAAGTATCCCCAAGACTGCTTTTCGTACTAAGAATGGGTTCTTTGAATGGTTAGTCATGCCTTTTGGTTTGACTAATGCTCCTACTTTCTTTGTTGATTTGATGAATTGTGTTTTCGTGATGTGCTTAATAAATTTGTTCTAGTCTTTGTTGATGATATTCTCATTTTCTCTAAGTCCGAGGAAGAACATGAGTTGCATTTGAAAGCTGCTCTTGAGGCTCTTAGAAATCATCAGTTGAAGGCTAAATTTTCTAAATGCCATTTCTGGAAGGATGAAGTCCGATTCCTCAGACATATTGTTTCTAGTAATGGAGTTTCTGTTGATCCAGTCAAGATCCCTGCGATCAATGTAAGTCCTTCTTTCCTTCTCTTTCCTTGTTTCATTCAATTTATTCTATATTTCCAGTTGTCCTTATTTATTCCAATTCTGTGCAGGATTGGGAAACTCCTAGGACTCCAACTGATATCCGTAGTTTCTGGGCCTTGCCGGTTATTACCGGAGATTCATTGAGAATTTTGCTCGGACTGTTGCACCTCTCACCGCTTTGACTCGTAAGAATGCTAAGTTTATCTGGAGTGATGAGTGTAGAGCTGCATTCAAGGAGTTAAAGCACAAGCTTACTTCCGCACCAGTTCTTACCGTTCCAAATGGAAATGAGGGATTAACGGTATACAATGATGCTTGCCGTGAAGGTTTTTGGGAGCTGTTCTGATGCAGGATGGGAAGGTCATTGCTTATGCCAGTCGTCAGTTGAAGACCCATGAAGCCAATTATGCTGCCCATGATTTGGGATTGCTTGTTGTTGTTTTTGCTTTGAAGCTTTGGAGGCATCATCTTTTGGGTACTAAGTTTGAGCTCTTCACAGATCATCAGTCTTTGAGGTATATTTTCACTCAGAAGGATTTGAATCAGAGACAAGTTAGGTGGTTAGAGTTTCTTGCTTCTTATGACCTCGACATCAACTATACCCCTGGGAAAGCTAATGTTGTGGTAGATGCTTTGAGTTGGAAGAAGGCGATGTTGTGTTAGCTTGTTGTTTCTTCTCCTCTTTTGGATCGTATCATGGCTAAGCAGAATGAGGATCGGATGCTTAGGCTTATTAAGGAGAATGTTCGTAGCAGAGTTGGTAGTAGTAGTCTTGATGGTAGTGGAGCTCAGATCGATGATAAAGGTATTTTGAGGATTAATAATAGGATTTGTGTCCCGAATGTTAATGTATTGAGACAGGAGTTACTTTGGGAAAATCATCGGTCCAAACTTTCTATTCATCCGGGTGTGACCAAGATGTATCAGGATATAAAGAAGTTGTATTGGTGGAGAGGTATGAGGCGAGATATCTCCATCTTTGTCAGTAGGTGTGCGACTTGTCACCAAGTCAAGGCCAATCATCAGAAGAACCCTAGTTTGTTACAGCCTCTTGAGATTCCCAATTGGAAGTGGGAACATGTTTCTATGGATTTCATTGATGGATTACCGAGGACTAGGAGGGGTAATGAGAGTATCTGGGTTATTGTGGATAGATTGACCAAGTCAGCTCATTTCATTCCGATCAAGTCTACCCTTTTTGCTTCTAGTTTGTTTGAGATCTACATGAGGGAGATTGTTTGTCTCCATGTTGTTCCTCTCAGTATTGTTTGTGATCGTGATCCTATCTTTACTAGTCAGTTTTGGAAAGCTTTTCAGGAATCTTTGGGTACTCATCTGAATCTGAACACTGCTTACCATCCACAGACCGACGGTCACACGGAAAGAGTGAATCAGATTCTCGAAGATCTTCTTCGTGCTTGTGTGCTTGATTATGGAGGATCTTGGGAAGATCATCTCCATCTTGTCGAATTCACCTACAATAATAGTTATCAGGTATAATCTCAATCTTCTATTTTAATCTTATCCTAATCTTTTATCTATCTCATTTTTATCTTCGAATTCAGGCTAGCATTAAAATGTCTCCGTTTGCTGCTCTTTACGGATGACCTTGTAGATCTCCATCTTGCTGGATTGAATCCGGTAATCGTTTAGTTCTTGGTCCCGAGATGATTTTGGAAGCTTCTGAGAGAGTTGAGGAGATTAGGAGGAAGATGAGGATTGCTTAGGATATGCAGAAGAAGTATGCTATTAGGCGTAGGCGGAGTTTGGAGTTTGCTGTTGGTGATTTGGTTTTCCTTAAGGTCTCTCCCTTAAGGAATGTCATTCGATTTGGTCGTAGAGGGAAGCTTTCTCCTAGGTTCATTGGTCCTTTCCGCATCTTGGAAAGAGTTGGTTCTTTAGCTTATCGTCTAGATTTGCCTGAGAAGTTCTCTGGAGTGCATAATGTATTCCACGTTTCGCATCTTCGTCGCTATCTGCATGATCCATCTCTTATTGTTCAGCCTTGTGCTCTTGATAGTTTGGATATTGAGCCTAATCTGACTGTTGAGAGGAAGCCACTTCGTATTGTCGACAGAGGTACAAAGCAGCTAAGAAGGAAATCTATTAGTCTAGTGAAAGCACAGTGGAGTACTGATGATCGAGATTGTACCTGGGAGACGGAGGAGAGCATTCATGCTTCGAATCCGGAATTTTTTGTTTTAGGTACTATTTGCTTTTCTATCTTGTTTTTCCTTATTTTCATTATTTCGTTCTTTTCGAGGACAAAAAGATTTGAGTGGGGGAGAGTGTAACAACCCAATATTTTTGCAATTATTTTAAATTAAATTTTATTTCAATATTTTATTTTTAAAACATTTTTAAAAGTGTAGTTATAATTTTCCAAAGTTAATTGTATTTTGTTTACAATTTTTAATTCTAGTTTTAATATAATAAACTGATTTCTTTATTTACTTTCTATTTTTCCTATGAATATTTGTTTATTTTTATTTTCACTTTATTTTTATTTGTCTTTTATTTTTATTTACTGAATTTTATTTGTTTATATTGAATTATAAAGAAAGTGGAAATGCAAAGAGACAAAAGTTTTAAAACTTGTGACTTTTCATTGTCTAGACTCTTCATTTCTTTGACCTTTCATTTTCTTTTGTTTAGCCATACATTTTTATTTATTTTTCACGTGAAAACTTCTCATTCCATCACAAATTTTCGGCCAAAGCATTTCTGAAAATTTTGGCAATGGCTTCTTCCATTTTCTACTTTTTCTCTTTACTTTTCCTCTTCATTTTTGGCTTGTTTTGCTTGGTCATCTTCATTGTTTTGCTCGGCTTAACCCTCCACCATCTCCACCGACCATCACCACCATCATCTCCTCCTCACCATCCAGGGCACACCCTCCTCCTCCTCTGACCAATACTGACCATGACCATTCCATGATGAAAAACTCCACAAAAAACATTGAAACTCCAAAACAATGCATAACCGAGCTCTATCTTCACCACCCCTTCATTTTTGACCACGACCACCACCCTAGAACCAACAACACCTGATGACATCACCTCTGGCCATCACCATACCCTCTGACCTGACCCGTAGCAGCCCTTGGCTGAGCCACTTGACCCATAGGCCGTGCCTAGATGTTGAACCAAAACCCCACTTTTTGCCTTGTCCCTTTGTATTCTATGCTTGCAAACTCCTACCCCTTCACATTCTTGCCTAACCATGCCTATATGAGTCCAAACCAGAACCATTTCCATCATGAAAACATCCATGGCCGAGCCTAAAGCATGTTGTGGTCGAGCATATGGTGAGTAAGGTCAAGCAAATTTGATTTAAATGCTTGGTTAAGTCATTGGTCTAATTCTATTTCCTTTTGTTTCAATTTAATCTTTGTATTATAAATATATATTTATATTGCTTTATTTTATTGTTGTATACAAGATTAACATCTTGGCTATCTCTTAACTCAAATCAAGTCGTGCTATTGTGCTTTCTGGATTTTTGTTTGTGTGTTTTATTTGCTAACTCCAGCGTAAAGAAGTGAGTATTCACACATGACATTTATACTTATATAATTGGTGAAGTGACAACAAGTGAATGTGTAGAAACTATTATATCATGTTATACCTGCCTGTGATGTAAATTATATGATGGTAAACCCTGTTATAAACTTGTCACATCATCTACTGTGTTATATTCTGTTATATTGTTTATTTTATTTCTGTTAATCACACTGCAAGTTCCCTGTAGAATAGAATCACTATGGGTTGAAATGATACATACCTGAACAGACTTTAGATTAGGGAAAAATCGTTATGGGCTGAAATGATAAGCCTGAGCGATTTTTATTTATTTTTATTTATTTGGGATTGCGGGTTTGAAATGATAGAACCCGGATTTTTCTTTTTAAATTACGGATTGAAATGATATATTATCCGTATCACTTGACTTAGGTTAGAAAATATTATACAGACCCGTGGTTATTTTATATATTTTTTTGGAAAATTTTAAGCATTTTAAAATGTAAAATATGATAAATTGATTTAAATTGAATTCAAAATGATTTAATAAAGTGATAATGATTTTTCTATATATTAAAAATGTTAAATAAATGAATGGAAAATTTGTGATTTGAAACATAACTAAATTTGGAAATTTGAGATGTGATTTTTAAATGGAAGTTAAGGTTAATAAAAAAAATGGAAATTAAGTTTTATTTATGAAATGGAAATTTAAATTTAAGTGGTAAGATAAATTGTTAAAAATGAAAAGAATAAGATAATGGTACACTTGAATTTAATTATTGGAAAATTGGATTTTATTGTAAAAATTTACTTTATGAAAATCATAAGTTAAAAGGCATTTAAATGACTATTTTTGAAGTGGAAAAATGTGATTTTTTATAAGTTAAAATGATTTAAATTGAAGTTTATTTGTGGTTGGAATTCTATTGAAATCTGGAAATTCTTTTAGTAGCACTTCAGAAATGCTATTGTTTTTGAAAATGAACTAAAAACTAAACTAATAGAATCTGCAGCACTTTGTAAGTGCTGTAGTTGCAAAAGTGAACTAAAAGGGCTAAAATTAACTAAGGGCTATTGTAGCACTTTGTAAGTGCTGTAGTTGCAGAAACTAAACTTGAAATTGGAACTAATGAAAGAGCTATTGTAGCACTTGTTAAGTGCTGCAGTTGGTTGAAATGAGATTTTTGAATGTAATTGAACTACTACAGCAGTTTATAAACGCTGTCTTTTCTGAATTTAACTTGTTTTCACATGAAACTGAATTACTATAGCAGTTTTTAAATGCTGTCATTACTGAAATGAATTGTTTTCAAATATAACTTACCGCAGCATTTTCTAAGTGCCGCGAATGCTGAAATTTCAATGTTTTAAAGTATTTAAGTGAATAAATGAACTCAGAAAAGGCTAAATTTTTGGGAATTGAATATTTGATTTAAAGGTATAATGACTTTACTTTTAAGTGGTTTAAATGATGTATTTTGATTTGAAATATAAACATTTTTGAAATTTATAACCACGGGTTATAATAATGATTGGTTGTTAAAGAGACCGGGATCAGATATGGACATACTCTCTGTCGATACCGAAAACCACTTTAACAACTGTGTATGCGGTGGAGTTTCCAGAATGAAGTAGGATGGTGGCTGTGACGCCCCACCTCTATACTCACGCTAGCCAAGAACACTACTGGGTAATGCTATCGACTAGCGCGATGAATAAGGCTATTGAGGAGCGACCATCTGTGTAATTGCCTTGTGCGAGCACCGATATGTCAGATAGTGTAACAAGCATTTCATTTCAAGAGGAAATCCGACATACTGATACAAACTCAAAGCTACCACACAGTGGCTAAGTGGGATTTCGGAAAACAAATATAGAAATAAACATAACACAAATCAGTCACAGACATTCATATCACAAAGGCGGAAACAAATATGAATATAACACATAAAAGTGTACATCAGAGTAGCGGTCAAACAAGATCCACAATATCACAAAAGAATAGTTACAAGTGCTAGACAAAAGAATAAGTATACATCAAGGAGTTTATATCTCAAATGTATAACAACAAAAACTACAAATGTAATCTAGTTAGACAAAAGTCAGAAGATGATCCTAGATAAGGAGTCAAGCAGAAGCACCTGTAACATCTCGGTCTGACCCAAGTATTATTTAATAAGAAAATAATAAACGGATCAGTCTAGCTATAAATATCAGATAAAGGAATGAGATATAAGCAGAGATGAGATAAGAACGTATGATAACGGTAATTTCATACAAGAACAAATATGATTTAACACAACAACAAAATCATACAATATCTCAAGAATCTCAAAGTGCAAAAAAAAGTCATATTCTTTATTTTATTCACCATACCACAAATATTGACAAATATATAATTGCCAATCACATAAAGAGGTGAAACACACAAATTCTAGAAATCACAAAAGGGGGGAGGCCTCATAAACGGGAGCATGAAAACTCACCAACACGTGTATCACAAATGGAATGCTATTCCATGGTCGCTAACCATTAAAAATTGAGCTGAAGCTCCATAAACGGTCCGAAGACCACGTGTCGCTGCCCCGCCAAATTGAATCGAAGTTCCACAGAAACGGGGTTTAGTCTCCCTCGCAGACAAATAAACATCGCACATCGCTAGTCTAAATCACAAAATGATCATCATCGATCAATGAAAGTGTTGATTACACTAAGCCAGTAAATATAAGAGTTTAGCTTCATGTCCCTTAACCCCTAGCTTAACTTAAATATTTACAAACAAATTGTAGATTTCCACTCGAAAATTGTCATAGGAGTTTCAATCGAACAAGTCCAAAAATTACCGACGAAGTAAACGCAAGCGTTTCATACCACTTGTTTTGCTAAGCCGTTTAATTATATTTTCTCATACGAATGAGGTAAAGGTTTGTATATACTAATAGATTGGAAAACGGTTTTGAAAACAAGCTGTATATTAAAAATAGAGTTGAAATCATCTTTGTAAAAGAGTTTGAATATTTACTACTAGTATAGGAAACCTTTATATTTTAAAGTGACAAATCATAGAAATGATTGTAGAAACAATCAATCACCAAAATCCATGTTCGAAGACGTGAATCAAATCCAAAGAAATCGATACCAATTCCATTAAAATGGACATTCTCAAAAATCCCAAAAAAGAAGTCATCAATGAGGATAATAAATGATAACGACAAATCAGATAACCTTGAACCGATAAAGGCTGGGAATCAAAACAATATATAAAAGAAAACTATTGGAATTCTGGAAATACATACTCCAGACGTTTGGGGTATAAGCTCAGACGTCTGCAGTATGTTTCAGGAAGTTCGCTGAAACAGACCCCAGACGTCTAAGCTTACCTGCAAACGTTTGGTGACGATTGTTTTTCAGCCAAGTGGGAGAGCAAACTCTCTCACTTGCACCCGGTCGAGCAATGGACTTTGGGGCTTTTGCCGAGGGATCCACAGAAATTGCGGAAATAATCCCTTAGAAAAGTCTTTGATAAAACGATGGTAATAATCTTTGAAGGATCCACAAAAATTCCAGATTCGGAAATAATATGACCGAGAAACTTCACACGAGATTGCCAAAAGTGGCATTTAGAAAATTTTGCTTTTAATTGATTACTCCTAAGAGTTTCTAACACAATTCGAAGATGCTCTTTATGTTCTTCTTCGGTTTTTGAATACACAAGAATATCATCAATAAAAATGAGAACAAAACGATCGAGGAAATCTTTGAAAACTCGATTCATAAGGTCAACAAAATAAGCCGGAGCATTTGTCAAACCAAATGGCATAACAAGCCATTCATAAGATCCATAACGAGTACGGAACGACATCAAGGGAATGCTATCCTCTGCAATACAGAGCTGATGAAAACCGGTTGCTAAGTCTAACTGTGAAAAGACTTTAACACCACTAAGCTGATCAAATAAATCATCAATCCGAGGCAAGGGATATTTATTCTTGATGGTGAGGTCGTTAAGCTTGCAGTAGTCAATGCAAAGTGTTTGCACAAAAAATGGACAAACACCTCAAAGTTGTATGATTTAGTAGATCTTATGTTATTCTTAGTGATTTGGGTGATTCATGCAAATATATGAAAAGCAGGGGCTAAACTGTAAAAAGACACGCAGATTTATAGTGGTTCAGCCAGAATGTGCCTACGTCCACTTTATATGTTATTTCTCTTCTCTTGTTTTGATTACAAGTACAAAGCTTTGATACAAGTAAAAGAAAGTTGTTTGAAAGTTCTCTCCGTGCTTGAGCTCTCAAACTTGTCCCCCATTGTTGTACCCCTGCCTCTCTATTTATAGAGTGAGGTTGGGGGCAGGGGTCTTGGATGTATACAGCTGCTGGTGGGCCTGGGCTGAAGTGATCTGGCCTGGCAGTCTGGTTCGGTATTCTCTTGGTTCGGTGAAGTATGGAGTTGGTCCGGTTGGGCTTCATCCGGTGAAGTGTGGAGCTGGTCCGGTTGGGCTTCGTCCGGTGAAGTGTGGAATGGTGAGGTTGGACCGGTGGCAGTTGCCGGATGAAGGTCTACCGAATGGACTTGAGGGAGGATTGCCGAATGTACTCGAGGGAGGGCTGCCGAATGGGTCATTCCGAATGGACTTGAGGGAGAGCTGCCGAATGAATCACGTCTCTGGGTCTCGAGGTCTTCCGGGTAAGAATTCACCCAACATTTGCCCCCCAAAGTAGGGCATATGTCTAACATATGTCGTGCTTTGTCTTCCTTCGTTCGGTCTTGGTTGCGCCGAGCCAGTTGGTCCGGTCGATGTGCTTCGCTTATAAATAAGGGCGCCACTCTACTATTGTTTCTTCACTTTTCGAGATAGCCGAACCACTTGACTCCTATTTTTTCCGAACTAGACCCTTATCATTGCCGAATCAGGTGAGATTTTATTCTGCCGAATGAGTGTTTGCCGAATGAGATCTTATTCTCGTATTACCGGACGAGAACGGGAGACACCGAATGAACCCATATTTGAACCACCGAATGGACCTTGAGAGTTCGAATAACGAACGAGAATTTCCATTGTCTTTACCGAATGACGATGGGAGTTTGAGCACTTTGAACTTTCTTTGCTTACACTCGAGACACCGAATGAACCCATACTGAATATGTTTTTACCGAATGAAGTCATATACTTGTTTATATCCTCTGTTCTAAATGTGTTTTTCCGGTATTGTAGATAATGTCTCGCAAAGTAGAAACTCGATCAGACAAGAAGCGATCCGTGGGTGAAGGAGAGTCATCGGCTGTGCCCCCAGCTCAATCAGGATCGGAGCGTCATGGGCCCGCCCCGAGGTCATTAGTGGATGGATATGGTCCCCAGGAGTTGCTGGATTCCCCGCCTGACTGCTTTCCTAGCCTTCTCAAAGAGGAGCAACTCGATGTTATATCTCGTTCTTTTGGGATTGATAGAGCCCTCATGCTGCTGCCGGGTCCAGGAGTCATGCCATACAGTCCTCCCGAAGGATACTTCGCTTATAGCAGGTACCATTGCATGTGTGGTGCTATCCCGCCTCTCAATGCTTGGATAGTTAGCTTCCTCACGTACCTGAAGGTGGCCCCATTTCAGCTTCAGCCCAACTCTTACGCCATACTGGTGAGCCTTTTCGTTATTTTTCGGAGGAAGTATGGTCGCGCCCCCTCCAACCGGGAGATCCGGTACTTGTACAATTTAAGGGGCTACAAGAAGGGGTCCCCATATATTAACTTGGAATCTGCTGTGACCTTCAAGCCGGTCCTGGACCTTTATTCCAAATTCAGCATGTTCAAGAAAGAGTGGTTCTTTGTTAGGGACGACTCCGTCTCTATCCGGCGCTTTACCTCTGGATGTAAGTTGATGCTTTTACTTATAATTTCTATCCTGATTGTGATGCTTCTTCTCATACTTTCTCATTTTTGCTAGCGACAGGTGGCTTTCCTGTTGTGGAGACTGACCGCCTGGTTCAGACGGCGGCGGAGATAGAAGGCATTCTTGGGAAATACAGATCATCTGCTTACTTGATTAGAAATGCGATCCTTCTAGAATACAACTTGATCCTTCCGCAGCAGTCTGTAGTTAAGTTGAGGGAAACGGCGGAAGAGAGGGCGGCTGCTCAAGCCAAGGGAGGCGTTGCGGCAGAGGGTGGAAAGAGAAAACCATTCACGAAACCTCCAGCCGTTGGAGGTAAGAAACTTAAGAGGTCAGACGGTCCTTCTCCCAGCAATTGTCCACTTACTCAGGGGGAGATTGACGCGGAGGAGGAAAGAGGTGAGGCGGAGGGCGGAAGTGACGTTGAGCGTCTTGGTGACGAGGGTGGCGATGGACAGGGTGGTGATGGTTCCAGGGCTCTGTCTTCTGGGCAAGTAGGCGAGATGCAAGAGTGGACGGATGATGCTCTCCGTCAAGCTTTTGAGGGGTTGGGTGATGATCCGGCTTTGGTTGAGAAGACCGGGGAGGCGGACAAAACCGGGACTGGTGCAAGTGAGTCTTCTCCGACTATTCCGGCCAAGGTGGCTCTGACAACTCAAGGTGAACTCTTGACCCCTGCATGCTTCACTAATGATAGGGACTTAGGAATATTTTATGACCCGCTCCCGTCCTGGAATGAAATCCGGGACTTATTGCAGTATCCCACTCCTCCCCAGGGTTTGTACAACCACAGCTGTGTTTCTTTTTCTTTTCTAATCTTGTAATTTACCGCGTTCCTTGAATCATATTGTAATGTAAGATTATGACACTTGTTCTTTATATCAGGAGCAGGCAAGACGCCCAAAGCTTCAGACCTTCGACACAGGCTCGAGCAATATAAACTTTCCAAAATTTCTGCTAAGCCGAAGCCCTCAGCCCAACGCTCCGGGGATGTAGTCGGGTACCGTCCTCTTCTTGGGGTCATCGAAGAGGGTATTCAGCAGAGGAAGAGGAGTCATCCTTTATCCGAAACTTCGCTCGGTTCTCAGCCTCCGGCTCAGCCTATTCATGATATTACTGAGGAGGGCAGCGAGTTTGTATCTTCTCCACACCCGTCCGGAAACCCTTCTGTTGTTCATATCGACCGTCCCGATCTGGCCCGTAATCCATTTGCCGGTCATCCTGATCTGGATCCGGGTTCTCAGGATATTAATTTTGACGAAGTTACTGGTGAACACCTTCTCCCCCGTAACCCCATGGTACGAGTACTTGACGAAGCCAAGTCCTTAGACCTCGATCTACTCACCACTCGTATAGTCACTATGGGAGACGAGGCCAAGGCCAACATTGATCGGGTGGCGGAGGAGGCCAAGAAGCTGATGGGGCATCACGCTCGGCTGGTTAAGGCCGGAGAGGAGATAGGGAGCGCCAATATCCGACTTCGATTGGTGGTCTCGGATCAAGCCAAGCAGCTTGCGGATCAGGCTATCCAGATTTCTCAGCATGAGGCTGCCACTGGGCGATTAAGGAGAACCATGGAAGAGGCTAGTCGGGCCGAATTGCGGAAAATGGAAGCTGCTTGCAAAGAGCGGATTGACATGGCTATTACCACGGTGGATGAGGTTCGGAGAGCGGATCTCGAGCAGGTGGAGGAATTGTCCGAGAAGCTTGAGGCTGCAGAGCTTGCTCAAGCTAAGTTGAGGGAAGAGATGGCGGTGATGCGGAGGTCCCTTCAAGCTGATTGCTCGAGATACAGACTGGAGAGAGATGCTGCCGTGGAAAGGTTGTCGGCCTCCGATGCCCGGATGAGGGAGTTTGAGGAGAACGAAGGAATGATGGATGACATGCTCCAGGACATGTATTTCCGGACTTGGAAGCAGGGTAACCTCTCTTGGATGGATGATTATCCCAGAGTCATGGCCAAGACATATCTTCGGGCTTTGGAGGAGGCTAAGGCTGATGCAGATAAAGAGGGTGGAACGGTCTTCAGTATGGATGTGGTCACGGCCCAGTTCACCAAGGAGGAGAAAGTGGCGGTAAAAGAGGGTATGCGGCTGCTTGCTGCTGAAGAGGCGGGTGTGCAGGTAGAAGATGACGACCAGGATGGTCAAGAAGCTAGTACTGGTAAGTCTTCCTTTCTAGTCTTTCTGTTAACTTGGTTACTTATCACTAATGAATCTTTTTTATGACCGGACAGGCGGGCAAAAGAACAAGGACAAGACTTCGACGCGACCAGCTCCATGACTGAACCTGAGAAATTCTTTTTGTAGGCTTGGCATTGTTGTATCTGTTAGTCTTAAGACAGTAGAGTAACTTCCAAGTTGTAATTCTTGCTACTTGTAATAACATTATTCTTGACGTGTAATTTTTTAGCTCAAGTTGATTTTGTCATTTCTTGAATATTTGTTGCTATTTCGACATATCGTATGAGAAATGTAGCTATGTGTATTCTTGTAATTAAATTGTGTTTGATGTCAGATTCTGGTTTTAAATCATAATCTCATGACTTGCAATGTTAGCGTGTGGTGTGGAAAAATCAAATTATAGTCATACATTTGTACATAAAGGAAGAAAATACCGCCTTTCATGTTCTGTTTGTAAATGGAAGTTTCGAATATCTTGTATGACCAAGCATGGAGAGCAGTTGACTGCCCCGCCATCTGATTGTGAATCTCTGCATCCATTGGCGGGTATCTCTTACCCTGCATCCTGTACTTTATGGTTTGTTATAGAGGATAGGAGGAAAGTTTTTTAAGTAAAACTGAAATATGTGGAATAGTAAAACTTCCAGTCACGGAAGGCCTTCGATGTGCTTAAGTTCGTGGCAAACGGGTTTTGTAGTCACTTTCCCTAGCTGTGGGTCTTGGAGACATTTGTCACCCATCTTACGCCTCCGCGGGGAGTTAATTCTTTTTTACCACAGCCGCACTTAAGACACACCGGAGCCGAGATCGCGCACAGTAACTACCCGGGCCATTATGGCCCGTACTCATGGGTATTATTCGACTTACTGTGGCCGGCTAGCGTGGGTGCCGATCGTCAACTGTGAACTGCCCCTGGCTGGCCACACCTTATGTTGGGGCTTATAATCGGTTCACAGTCGCCGGCGAGCCTAACGCCGTAATGAGCTGCCTCGGCTATAGTCGGCCTTCTCGGTGGCTTATAATCGGCTCATTACAGTTGGCTTTAAGGGCCGTCGCGAGCAATGAGTTAACCCGCAGCAGAGGGATGCTGGAGCAAAAGTGTCTCATTGGCGAGGGCATAGATTCGCATAGTACCTGTTGGGGCTTGTCCACGTGAAGTTGCATTGTGGAGTGCTTTGAATAGAAATGCTATATGCTCAGGATTTTGTTCAACAGAAAAGGATAAAGTTAACAAGCAGCCAAGATACAAAGGAACAAGTTAAAAAAGAGACAAGGCTTTTTTAAAGTGGTTCGGCACGAAAAAATGCCTACGTCCACTGATTCTCTTCGTTAATTCACTTCATATGGGCAATACAAGTTAAGAAAAGTATCGACGGAGGTGTTGGATGTTCCATGCCCTCTGGAACACCTCTCCGTCCACTGTTGACAAAATATAGGCTCCGTTGTGGAGATCTTTATGAATTACATATGGTCCATCCCAGATTGGGTCTAGTGCTCCGGGGCGAGGGAAGATTCGCTTGAGGACAAGATCCCCTTCTCGTAAGGCACGATGCTTGACTTTGGGGTTGTATTGTGCTGCCACCTTTTGCTTGTGGGCTGCTGTTTTTAGGACTGCATCATTCCTTCTCTCCTCGACTAGATCCAAAGACATGTTGAGGAGCTCTTCGTTTTCTTCTGGGTTATAGTGGATCCTACGGTGGGAAGGCACAATGGTTTCAACTGGGAGCATAGCCTCCGATCCGTATGCCAAAGAGAAAGGAGTGTGCCCTGTTGATGTTCTGAAAGATGTGCGGTAGGCCCATAGTGCCGTAGGGAGTTCATCCACCCAAGCGCCCTTTGACTTTTCGAGCTTCTTTTTGATCAGAGTTTTCAGAATTTTGTTGACTGCTTCGACTTGTCCGTTTGCTTGGGGATATGCTACGGATGAGAAGCTTTTGTGAATTCCGTGTTCTTGGCACCAGTTGGCGAATTCCTCGCTGTCAAACTGAAGTCCGTTGTCTGATATGATTTTTAGTGGGACTCCGTACCTGCACAGAACATTTTTGATTAAGAAGTTGATAACTTTCGCTGAAGATACTTTATTTAGAGGTTCTGCTTCCACCCATTTGGTGAAATAGTCGACTGCTACTATAGCATATTTGGCGCCGCCTCGACCCATTGGCAGTTCACCGATTAAGTCAATTCCCCATACTGCAAAGGGCCAAGGGCTGGTCATCTGGGTAATCTCGGTTGTTGGTAGCCGAGGGACCTTAGCAAACTTTTGGCATCTGTCACACTTCTTGACGAAATCTAAGGCGTCCTTGCTTAAGGTGGGCCAGAAATATCCGTATCGGAGTATCTTTTTTGCTAACGTTTGCCCTCCGGTGTGATCTCCGCAGCTTCCTTGATGAATGTTGGATAAGATTTCCTTGGCTTCCCTTCCGGCGACACACCTTAATAATGGGTTAGAGAACCCGCGCCGATAGAGGATGTCTCCTTGCATGGTGTAGCGGGACGCTTTCCTCAAGATTTTCTTGACTTCGTTACGCCTGTCGGGTAGTGTGCCATTTTGTAGGTAGTCTCGGATGGGAGTCATCCAAGTTGCTTCTTCGGTTGCAGCTATCAGATTCACTTGCTCAAAACTTGGGATCATTTGCTTTGAGACAGTTACTGCTCCGAAGATGGCCTCGTCTCCCATACTTGCTTGCTTTGCCAATTCGTCGGCCTCTTGGTTCTCTTCCCGAGGGATGTGTTTGACTAAGTAGTGGTCTAATCGGCTGAGAAGTAACTTGGTCTTCTTTAGATATGCTATGAGTCGTTCTTCTCTAGCTTGGAATTCCCCTAGTATTTGATTAACAATAAGCTGAGAATCGCTGTGAAGACACAAAGAATTGGCTCCGATCTCGATAGCAATTTCTAATCCGGCTATTACTGCTTCGTATTCTGCATCGTTGTTGGTGGCAGTGAATTCCAACCTTATAGCATAGTGCAGTTTATTTCCCCTGGGAGTGATGATTACCACACCTGCCCCCGAGCCTTGTTCGTTAGATGCACCGTCCACAAAGAGATTCCACTTGATATCTCTTGTTATTTCCAGTTGCTCCTTATCCTCGTTGGTAGTGAATTCTGCAATGAAATCAGCCATGGCTTGTCCCTTGATGGCGGTGCGAGGGTGATAGGTGATATCATATTGACTCAGCTCAATACACCATTTAAGTAGTCGCCCGGAAGTGTCGGGACGATGGAGTACCTGCCTTAGTGGTTGATCGGTTAGAACCTTGATGGAATGGGATTGGAAGTAATGACGCAGCTTTCGTGAAGTGATTAGTAAACAGTATGCTAACTTTTCAAGCTTAGGATATCTGACTTCTGCCCCAGTAAACCTTTTACTGACGAAGTAAACTGGTCGTTGCGTGCGGTTATCTTCCCTTACCAAGGCAGCGCTTAGAGCGTGAGATGACACAGCAAGGTATAGGTATAATTCTTCGCCTTCGCTTGGGGTCGAGAGTACCGGTGGTTTCTGGAGGTGTTCGATTAGGTTAAGGAAAGCGGTCAAGCATTCGTCCGTCCATTCGAACTTTCCTTTATCTTTCTTTAGAGCTTCGAAAAAGGGGACGCACTTGTCCGTTGCTTTGGAGATGAATCGGCCTAGGGCAGCCACTTTTCCATTTAGGCTTTGCATTTCCTTTCGGGTGGAAGGTATCTTGATGTCTCTTAATGCTCGGACTTGTTCAGGGTTTGCTTCTATCCCTCGGGCATGGACGATGAATCCTAAGAATTTTCCTGATGACACTCCGAAGGAGCACTTCAGTGGATTCAACTTCATTCCATACTGTCGAAGTACCTGGAACATTTCGCCCAGGTGGCTTACGTGATCTTTGGCTTCCCGTGATTTTACCAGCATGTCGTCTACGTATACTTCCATTGTTCGTCCTATTAGCCCTGCGAACATCTTGTTGACGAGGCGCTGGTAGGTGGCTCCTGCATTTTTAAGTCCGAAGGGCATCACTTTGTAGCAGTACAAACCCCGGTCGGTGATGAAACTAGTGTGATCTTGGTCGGGAGCATGCATAGGAATTTGGTTATATCCCGAGTATGCATCCATAAAAGATAGGAGTTCGTGCCCGGCTGTGCTGTCTACAAGTTGGTCGATTCTGGGAAGCGGAAAGCAATCCTTTGGGCAGGCGTCATTTAGGTTGGAGAAGTCAATGCAGGTCCGCCACTTCCCATTAGCCTTCTTTACTAGTACCGGGTTGGCGATCCATTCTGGGTAAATAGCTTCTCGTATGAAGTCATTGGCGAGTAGATTCTTTACTTCTTCATCGAGGGCTGCTGATCGCTCTGCCCCCATACTTCTCTTTTTTTGTTTTACGGGCGCCTTGGTAGGATCAATTTTTAATACGTGGCACGCTATGTTGGGGGAGATTCCGGTCATGTCAGCGTGTGACCAAGCGAATACATCCAAGTTGTGGCGGAGAAAATCAACGAGTTGTTCCTTCAATTCAGTTTTCAGCTGCGACCCAATTTTCAGTAGCCTACTTGAGTCGTGCTTGTCTACAGATATAAACTCCATAGCCTCTGCAGGCTCGGCGGTGGCCTCCTCCTCTTTGTCCCTAGGGTCTAATTCATTGAAAGGGTCGCTGGTGTATCGAAGAGGAGGGGCTTTCTTTAGTTGCTATGCTTCAAGGCTTTTTGTGCAGAGGGCAATCTCTACACCTTTCCCTTTATCTCTCCTGTGGTTGTTGCGAAGTTCGGTTACATAGCAGTCTCGTGCAATATCCTGGTCTCCTTCCACTTCCCCTACCCCATTGTCTGTTGGAAATTTCATTTTCAGGCACCACGGGGCTAGGACAATCTGGAAGTCAGATAGGGCTGGTCTTCCTAGGAAGGCGTTGTAGGCCGAATGGTTTTCTATCAGCACAAACGTCTGTTTCCTTACAACGGAGCGGGGATGGCTTCCAATTTCAACGAAGAGGTCCAGCTGCCCGATGGGCATTTTCGCATCTCCAGTGAAACCGTGTAGCGGTTTATCGCAGGGAGATACGTCCTTCATTGACAACCTCATTTTGTCGAATGCGTGTTTGAACAGGATATTTACAGAGCTTCCAGTGTCTACCAGGATTCGGTAAACTTCGGCGGGACCGAGTCGGGCAGAGATAACCATGGGATCCATGTGAGGGTACTGTCTTCCTTCTAGGTCGCGTTTACTGAATGTGATGTCATCACTTTCTTTCCGCTTTGGGTGGCGCTCTTCTATAACCGTATTGACGCAGTCTCTATTGTCTCTGAGCGACTTCCCATATCTTTCCATCTCTTTCCAACTTCTGTCTGCGATGTGTGGACCTCCTGAGATGGTATGGACCACTATCTTCTCTTGACTAGAGCTGCTAGCGTTGCGGTCGCCTCTGCCGGTCCCTGGTGAGGGTAGCCTTGGGTTTTCATTGGCAGGAGCTGGAGTCCTGTCTTGACTTTTTACATAGCGCTCCAGTTTCTTTCTTCTGATGTGTTCCTCAATCAGATCCCGGAGATGATGGCATTCGTTGGTATCATGTCCGTGGGATTCGTGGAAGCGGCAGAATTTTCCAGATTTCTGTGCGCTATCTGATTCCTTCTTGTATGGTGGGCGTTTGTATCTAACTTCGCCTTGGGTGGCAAGGAAGATGTTTTCGACGGTCTCGTTCAAAGGGGTGTAAGAGTCGAATCTTGGTCCTGGCCGATATAGGCGTTTCTCTACTTTCTTGCCCCCAGCATTGTCTCTGGAATCATTTCTTCGAACGTCCCTTGCCACAGCAGGGGCGTTGCCATGGGTCGTCTTACTTTGCTGTCCTGACTGCCCCTCAATGGCGGCATCCTCAAGCCTCATGTATTTCCCAGCTTCATGGAAGAAATCGGGTAAAGTAGCTGGTTTTTCTTTTGTCAATCTCCTAGCAAATTTAGTGTCCGGATGCACCCCACTGCAGAGGGCCATTAGGATAAGCTTCTCATCGGCATCTTGAACTGTGGCTGCTGCGGCGTTGAATCTGGTTAGGTATTGCTGCAGCTTTTCTCCAGGTTTCTGTTTGACGCTGGATAAGGAATAAGCGTCCTTAGGTTGCTCCACATGAATGCGGAACTGACTGATGAATTTTTCTTTCAACATTTCCCACGAGCTGATGGATCCTTGGGGTAGATGACAGAACCAGGAGGTAGCAAGATCTGCTAAGAAGAGCGGGAAGCATTTGCACAGCACTCCCTCTGTTGCTCCACTCATGAGCATATGCTGCGTGTACCTCTGTAAGTGTACAACGGGATCGGAGGTTCCTTTGTAAGGTTCCATTGTTGGCATCTTCCATTCTCGGGGGGTGATAGCAATTTCGATATTGCGGGCGAAAGGGCTGGTTACCCTAGCGCCTATCCCTCGATCTCTTTGCTCCCGTTGGACACACTCTCTGAATAAGCGTGCCATCCTTTCATCAGAATTTGGAGCGGACAGAAATGAGTTTGGTTCCGTTCTGTGGGGTTGATTCCGACCAGACAACCTGTAGGGATGGTATCGTCTATCATTCCTCATATTTTCCAGTGGCTGCCTTTGATCTTCTGGGAGCATGCTTGGATCAGCTACAGTTGGCCCTTGCCTTGATCTTCCCCTGTTGGGTTCTGATCTAAGCACTTCCTCGGGTCCAACTTCGGGCTGAACTCTAGCTCGGCCCCGTTCACTGGTGTTTCTGTGGTTAGGCAGCATGACAGGCTCAGCTGCAGTTGACCTCCGCCCGGTACCTTCCCCGTTGGGTTCGGCACCAAACGTTTCCTCAGGCCTAACTTCGGGCTGAGCTCGGTCTCGGCTCCTACCACGGCTACTCCTGCCGTTAGCTCCTTCGAAGAAGGAAGATCTTTGCTGTCTCTGAGATCCTCCAGATTGGGACTCGCCCCATGATTCAGTGTTGCGGTTGGATTCTTCAGCGTCCCTCAAGCGTGACATGAGATGGTCCACCAAGGCTTCCTGCTGGGACGTGAAGCGGTTAGTCACTTCAACAACAACTCTGTCCAAATCTGCCCTAGTAATTGCTGCAGGCTGTTCTGTGGCAGGAGTGGTGGGGTTAGCCTGTCCTCCATTTGTTACCGTTGCTGGAGGAGGAGGATTTACTTGATTTGCGATAGCTGGATCAGGAAGGCTACTGGATGCGATGTTTTTTCCTTTGTTAACATCTTTTCTCTGTTTGGGAGGCATGTTTTCCAAGTGGCGGATGATGCTGTTAGGAAAACTTGTTAAGCGGATGAAGCTGGAGCTTCGAGCTTCAATCTCTCAATGAAAGCACCAAAAATGTTTGCACAAAAAATGGACAAACACCTCAAAGTTGTATGATTTAGTAGATCTTATGTTATTCTTAGTGATTTGGGTGATTCATGCAAATATATGAAAAGCAGGGGCTAAACTGTAAAAAGACACGCAGATTTATAGTGGTTCAGCCAGAATGTGCCTACGTCCACTTTATATGTTATTTCTCTTCTCTTGTTTTGATTACAAGTACAAAGCTTTGATACAAGTAAAAGAAAGTTGTTTGAAAGTTCTCTCCGTGCTTGAGCTCTCAAACTTGTCCCCCATTGTTGTACCCCTGCCTCTCTATTTATAGAGTGAGGTTGGGGGCAGGGGTCTTGGATGTATACAGCTGCTGGTGGGCCTGGGCTGAAGTGATCTGGCCTGGCAGTCTGGTTCGGTATTCTCTTGGTTCGGTGAAGTATGGAGTTGGTCCGGTTGGGCTTCATCCGGTGAAGTGTGGAGCTGGTCCGGTTGGGCTTCGTCCGGTGAAGTGTGGAATGGTGAGGTTGTACCGGTGGCAGTTGCCGGATGAAGGTCTACCGAATGGACTTGAGGGAGGATTGCCGAATGTACTCGAGGGAGGGCTGCCGAATGGGTCATTCCGAATGGACTTGAGGGAGAGCTGCCGAATGAATCACGTCTCTGGGTCTCGAGGTCTTCCGGGTAAGAATTCACCCAACACAAAGCCTAAGTGTACCATCAGATTTCTTCACGAAAATAGCCGAAGCTCCCCATGGAGATGAACTAGATTGAATAAATTGCTTCGCTTCCAATTCGGATAATCGTTTGCGCATCTCCTCATTTTCCTTATTGGACATGCGATAAGGAGGACGAGTAATAGGTAGAGCTCCAAGGATTAGATTAATTCGGAACTCAATTGCTCGCTTAGGTGGCAATCCTAGAACGGGCTCGAATATGTCGGAAAATTCACGAACAACGTGAATAAGAGAAATGACATCTTCCTCATCATCATTATCGTCATCACGAGGGTTTAGAGAATATAAGGATGCTTTCGAATTGGAATCTGAATCTTTCAAAACAAGCGAAATCTGCTTAACAGATTGAGGATGTCGAAGATATATAGTCCATTCAGGACATAGAATATGGGCTTCATAACGGTTGTGCCAATCCATCCCCAAAATCATTCCGACACCTAAATAACGCATAACATGCAAATCAGCACGAAAAGAGTAATCGCACAAAATAATTTCGACATCTTTACATAATAAACTGAGTGTTGCGGATCCACCAACCAGATTCGCAATCCTAAAATAAGTCATCAAGCCAATAACATCCAAAGACAAAGCATCAACAAGTTCTTTTGATATAAAAGAGTGAGATGCACCCGTATCAAAAAGAACTCGAATAGAAAGATCACGAAATATAATAATGCCATCAAGGATAGAATGAGAAATACCTTGAGCACGAGAAGTGTTAGCAGGGGCTTGGACAACATTTAGCTTGCCCTCCTTCTTGCCTTGAAGTTTGGGACACAAAGATAGAGTATGGCCCGAACTCTTGCAGTAGTGGCAGAAAAGAGGCTTCGAACACTTGTTTGCATAGTGGTCCTTAGAACCACAGTTGTAGCATTCTCCACGACGAGTGTTAGGAATATTTGCTACCGGTGTTGTTTGTTTTCCTTTCTTATTAGGATACGGGCCCCTGGACTTTATAGGCCTTTTCTTGTTGTTGTTGAAGTTTGGTTAGGCACCCACCACTTCAACATCACTCTCCCTATCCGCCTCTTCAAGACGAAGAGCGATATCAATGAGTTGATCAAAAGAGACTTCTAATTTTAGAAGTAATGGCTTCTTGAGATTTTTGTTTAAGCCATAGACAAATCTTTGGTTCTTCTTCAATGGGGTGTTGATGTACTCAACCCCATATTTAGAAAGTGACTCGAAAGATGCGACATAATCTGCCACGAAGGATTCACCTTGAACAAGGTCTATGAAACGACGAGCCAAAGTCACTTTCTCAGCTTCTGGCACAAACATTAATTCAAATCGTTCCTGGAATTGCTCCCAAGTAAGATCCGATTCATTTATTTCATAAATCAGAAGCTCGTACCAGTCTAATGCCCTTTCTTGGAGCATACTAGAGGCCACCTAAACTCGGTGAAGATCAATAAGATTCATGCGAGAAAAGATTCGGTCGCATGTTCTAAGCCAAGCTTGGACTTCAATAATAGTTTCAGATCCTTTGAATGGCTTCCCACCCAAGTTGGTATAAACATTGCACAAGCGTGCAAATCCAGACTTAGGGTGAGTAGGCTCAGGAATAGGTCTGACAGCTTGAGCATTTCTTACTAGATCAAGAAGCTGCTGGGCAGACATAAAAACTCCATCCTGGGGAGTAGCACTAGATTGACCGGCGCTGGGACTGCCAGGTCTAACCATTTCTTTTCTTTAAGAAAGAAAGAAAAGAGAAAAAGGTTAATCTCAGAATGAATATCAAATAAATTTGATTGATAAAACAAGGAATCATAAAAAGAAATAGGATAGAACGGTTCGAAGATCCAAATTAAATCCTATGGCACGATTCCTAAGAAAAACTTAGGATAGTGATCCTTGTTAGATTATTCTACATTGTTCCAAAGTTATGCTCTGTTACCAAGCTGTGATGCCCCACCTCTATACTGACGCTAGCCAAGAACGCTACTGAGTAATGCTGTCGACTAGCGCGATGAATAAGGCTGTTGAGGAGCGACCATCTGTGTAATTGCCTTATGCGAGCACCGATATATCAGATAGTGTAACAAGCATTTCATTTCAAGAGGAAATCCGACATACCGATACAAACTCAAAGCTACCACACAATGGCTAAGTGGGCTTTCGGAAAACAAATATAGAAATAAACATAACACAAATCAGTCACAGACATTCATATCACAAAGGCGGAAACAGATATGAATATAACACATAAAAGTGTACATCAGAGTAGTGGTCAAACAAGATCCACAATATCACAAAAGAATAGTTACAAGTGCTAGACAAAAGAATAAGTATACATCAAGGAGTTTATATCTCAAATGTATAACAACAAAAACTAAAAATGTAATGTAGTTAGAAAAAAGTCAAAAGATGATCCCAGATAAGGAGTCAAGCAGAAGCACCTGTAACATCTCGGTCTGACCCGAGTATTATTTAATAAAAAAATAATAAACGGATCAGTCTAGCTATAAATATCAGATAAAGGAATGAGATATAAGCAGAGATGAGATAAGAACGTATGATAACAGTAATTTCATACAAGAACAAATATGATTTAACATAACAACAAAATCATACAATATCTCAAGAATCTCAAAGTACAAAAAAAGAATGTCATATTCTTTATTTTATTCACCATACCACAAATATTGACAAATATATAATTGCCAATCACATAAAGAGGTGAAACACACAAATTCTAGAAATCATCAAATAGAAATCCAGAAATCACAAAAGGGGGGAGGCCTGTCATAAACGGGAGCATGAAAACTCACCAACACGTGTATCACAAATGGAACGCTTTTCCATGGTCGCTAACCATTAAAAATTGAGCCGAAGCTCCATAAACGGTCCGAAGACCACGGGTCGCTACCCCGCCAAATTGAACCGAAGTTCCACAGAAACGGGGTTTAGTCTCCCTCGCATACAAATAGACATCGCACATCGCTAGTCTAAATCACAAAATGATCATCATCGATCAATGAAAGTGTCGATTACACTAAGCCAGTAAATATACGAATTTAGCTTCATGTCCCATAACCACTAGCTTAACTTAAATATTTACGAACAAATTGTAGATTTCCACTCGAAAATTGTCATAGGAGTTTCAATCGAACAAGTCCAAAAATTAACCGACGAAGTAAACGCAAGTGTTTCATACCACTTGTTTTGCTAAGCCGTTTAATTATATTTTCTCATACGAATGAGGTAAAGGTTTGTATATACTAATAGATTGGAAAACGGTTTTGAAAACAAGCTGTATATTAAAAATAGAGTTGAAATCATCTTTGTAAAAGAGTTTGAATATTTACTACTAGTGTAGGAAACCTTTATATTTTAAAGTGACAAATCACAGAAATGATTGTAGAAACAATCAATCACCAAAATCCATGTTCGAAGACGTGAATCAAATCCAAAGAAATCGATACCAATTCCATTAAAATGGACATTCTCAAAAATCCCGAAAAAGAAGTCATCAATGAGGATAATAAATGATAACGACAAATCAGATAACCTTGAACCGATAAAGGCTGGGAATCAAAACAATATATAAAAGAAAACTGTTGGAATTCTGGAAATACATACTCCAAACGTCTAGGGTATAAGCTCAGACGTCTGCAGTAAGTTTCAGGAAGTTCGCTGAAACAGACCCCAGACGTCTGAGCTTACCTGCAGACGTCTGGTGACGATTGTTTTTCAGCCAAGTGGGAGAGCAAACTCTCTCACTTGCACCCGGTCGAGCAATGGACTTTGGGGCTTTTGCCAATCGAGAATTCGGCCATATAGGCTCTCCGATTCTCAACCGAAAACATGTTCACAAATCAAAGCAAGGATTTTCAAAGTTTTGACTTCAAAACACCAAAAATTGAAATGTTCGCCAAATCAATTCAAACCAAAAGCAATTGAACATGAAATAGTGTTAGAAATTCATACCTATCATCAAAGATAGTTATAGTCATAGATGTGAGATAAAAATCTCACCTTTGAACCCGAAAACAATGAATGAGAAGCTTGAAAGCAAAGGAAGATCAACCAATCAACCACTTCAACTCTAGAAGCTTGAATCTAAGCTCAAAAGAAGAACAATTCCTAAGTTAGGTTTAGGAAATTTCTGAAATCAAATAGAGAATGAGTTGGAGAAGAAGATGGAGATACTTACCAATAGTTTCTCTTTGAATTTGGAGCTAAAACTTGGATTTGCTAAAGGAACTAGGGTTTAGGATTTTAATTTCCCATCTCCACCACCATTTTCAGTTTTGCTAGAGTGTTTTGAAGAAATCAAATAAAGTGAAGAGGAGAGGGGAGGGCTGAACTAGGTCATAGAGATAGTTGGGGTGAAACCCAAACCCAAAGCCCAATAGAAAATGTCAAAATTCAACTTACTCCAAATATATCGATGTTTATACTTAAAAAAGTCGCAAATGCTATTTTGGACTCAATGGAAGTGGTCTCGAGTCCCAATTCGACTGTTTGCAAAAAGTAACTTTTCAGACTTTAATCCGATTAACGATTCTATATTTAAATAAAATAATTAAATATACAATTCGTAAAATATGCGGGTTGTTACAGTGGAGACGATCCTATTGTGGTATGAACGTGGACCCAACTCCTGTGAGTTGGCATAAGGTGGCTAAAACAGGAGCGATTGAAGGGCCAATGAGGTAGCACCTCTGATCGGACACACTTCTTCGATACCATTCTATTACTTTTGTGATTGATTGGGTGCACCCCTTGATTTTGGGAGTGTGGCTCGAGGTGGGCGGTAGTGGTTGCTATGCGTTACCACCAGCCGGATGCGTAATTGGTATATCTACCCTAGCATTGCTTAGTTGTGCCGTGTCACCTACCATAGCGAGCTTTACTACGAGTTTGGATTTCTCCCATAGCCTGTGGAGTATTGAGGGTAGCCCCCGATCTGGGAGTATGCTAATACTCGATAGACTACTGGGACTATTACGTGTTAAGGTGGAAAATGTAAAGCCTTAATGCTATTTAAAAGTATATTTATTTTATATTAGACATTATTATAATAGCGAATATTACTACATAGTAAATAGTTTAACGGATCCTTAAAGAATGGGCGATCCCAAGCATTCTTTAAGTTACTTATACCTTTAATTACAGTTCACTTGAGTTGGTTTACATTGTATAAGTATGTATGTCCTGACTCGAGTGTTTGTGTTTTATTTACGCTCGGGTCAGCCTGAGTATCAACTTTGGATCTCACCTTCTGGAGCTAGGACTGCTGGAGATCATCTTTTATCTAGTTGCTATCTATTTCCATTCAGTATTTCTATGTCAGCTTTGTATTAGAGACATATGTATTTGGGATTTCTACTATGCTTATGTATTCAGACTTCTGTTGTATCTGTTTTTCAAACTATGTATTTTGTATCTGTTTTGAGACTTTGTATTGTAGTGGCTTCATGAACCACTATGTTAACCCTCTTTCGACTCACGACCTAACAGGAGCCGACTTAAGAAGAGCTCCGACTTAAGAAGGGCTCTGAGTTAAGAAAAGCGCCGACCTAAGGTAGCTCCGACCTAGCAGGAGCCGACTTAAAGAAGTCTACGACTTAAGGAATTCTCCGAGTTAAGAGATGCTCCGACTTAAGAGATGCTCCGACTTAAGAGTCTACGAGATAAGGAAGTCTCCGACTTAATGAAATGGTTTACAACATAAGACCTGCTGCTTTCTATAAGTCGCGTACGACTTATACTAACTCGTTCAGAAGAGACCATGAAACCCAAGATGCATCTCTTAAATCGTTGCCGACCTATGACGCATGCTAAGTCGTTGCCGACTTATGACTCGCTTGTTCTAGACACCCAGGGGCAACTAACATACACCCCTATCTCGTCGCCGACTTACGACCTACGACTTTCTATAAGTCGGCCACGACCTAAAACTACAGTCGAAATCCAAAGCCACAACGTTTATGCTGCAAGACAATGACTCGGGGACGACTTAGGACTTGAAGCATAAAACCAGAGGAGGAGGTGAACTACTAAGGAAGTGTTGAAACTGATGAGCCGGTAGCGACCTATCATAAGTCGGCCGCGACTTATACTAAGTCGGCTACGACTTAGGACTTGGGAAAATTCTCTGCCCAGACTCAACTCTATAAATACACCACCATCTCCAACAAGGAGGGGACTTTTGGCCATTCATTTCTTCAAGCGCCGTTACTATATCGAATTCTCCACTCATTCAGCAATCAAAGATCTTCAAGCATTCAAGACACTACAACAAACTTTGAGAGGAATTCCTTACATCCAACACGGATTCATCGAGTTTCATCATCAAAGATTGAGCTAGTAGTCAAGAGTGCTTTCGTGATCAAATTGTATTGTATTTTGAAGGATATTGTGTCAAATTGTAACCGAATCAGCAATAAAAGACTATAAAGTGGACGTAGGCTCAATTACGGGCCGAACCACTATAAATCTGTTGTTCATTTACTGCTTTTCTGCTATTTTCAGCTTATATTTTGTTCCCGTACCAACGGGTGGTGCTTTCACAATTCTATTACACACACCGGGTGTTAGCGTTCACTTTTTAACGTTAACATTTTGGTGCTTTCACTGAGAACCCAACTCAGGAAGATTTTCACCATTGCTTCGCAAAAAACTCATATAAAGAACTTCTCTTAAGAACCAGAAGTTGATTTGAAATGATGGCTCCTGGAAGAAGAGGTAGACCGGTCAGATCCAGAAATGCTCATAAAGGGACATCCGCTTCCCCAACAACAGACCAAGCAACTCCTACCGTTGGAGTCACCAGGGCTGAATTGGATGACGCAGTTTCTGGATTATACCAACAGATTGAAACCCAAAACGCTTTGATGATGGATAGATTAACTGCTCTGCTCGGGGCAAATCGTCAACCAGAAAACCATCAAACAGCCTTTCCTCAAATGCCACCTTTCCAAACTGAGGGTTCCATGCCGCAGCCAACTGATCGTGAACATGTGCCCAGGCAAGCTTCCGAGGGAGGGACTGATGCCTGCCCGGAGATGTCTTTGAACAATAGAGAGTACCTGTCCGAAATGGTTGACCGCATCATCAAAGAGAGCATGCAAAGGGAAGAGAATGAGAACGACTGGGGATTTGCACCGAGCAGAACTCCGTTTACTGAAAGGATCTTAAAAGCTGAATTTCCAAGGAAATTTGCACCTCCTACTATCCAAGCCTATAGGGAATGAGTGACCCTAATCATTTCCTATACAAATACGATTGGCATATGACCGGTGCAAGAGCATCAGACGAGATCAAGTGTCGATACTTTCCAGTATACCTGGAAGGTGTGGCTTTACTTTGGTTCACAAAGCTTCCAGTTCGGTCTGTAGATAAGTTCTCCGACTTAACGCAAAAGTTCAAAGAACAGTTCAGATTGTATGCTTCAAAAGCTAAGGATATAATGTCACTGTCTAACCTTGAACAAGTGCCCGGAGAATCAATCAAATCTTTCTTGAGCCGTTTCAATATAGCTTTAGCTGAAGTAGAAAATGCGGAACCACGCATGATCCTGACTTATTTGATGCGAGCCATTGATAAATCGAGCAAATTTGGAATATGGCTAAAGATGAAGGAACCGAACTCGCTTGAAATTTTTTATAAAAAGGCCGACGAGTTCATTCGCCTGGAAAGCCTTTCTACGACATCGAAAGTGGTCGTTGCCCAAGCTAATAATAATAATGTCCCATCTAATAAAAGAGAATCTGAAAGTCAGAAAAGGGAGAATGAAGGAGGAAAGAGCCAGGGAAATGAAAAGAAACCTCGCCGCTTTAATCCTTTGGATTTTACTCCTTTAATTGATACACCAAGAAATATCTTTTTTGCAACAAAGGACGTTGTCAGGTATCCTAAGCCACCTGAGATGACGAGAGGTGCAAAGCGTAATGGAAAATTCTGCCAATTTCACAATCAACCTGGCCATGACACTGACCAATGTCGCCAATTAAAGAATGTGATTGAAGAATTGCTGGAGCAGGGTAAACTCCAACAATACGTTAAGAGAAGCGGAGTCAATCCAACCTCATCCACTCGGGGTCAACAACGTCCTACCCATCAATCCGATTCTCTCAACAACACTGCAGTGCAAGATTCAGAAAAGCTTGTCATTAATGTTGTCACAGGAGGTCCACGCCTAGCAGGCAGAAGTTGGGACGACTGCTAATTGTCCACGAAACTACAACTGGGGCATCTTTCACTTTCTCTGGCATATAGATCCGAAGCTGCGAATCTAGTGCAAATGGAAAATCAGTCCGGAAATTCTGAAACAACAATAACTAGCATCCATTTTTTACTTAACAGCATTGCTTGAATTTGTAAAAAAGATAATGGATGTGTGACTTCTGCATTGTAAACCGCTGAGAAATCAGTGTGACTGGATAATGAAAAACTATGAATTCTTTGTTTTCTATTACGAAATGCCTGTTATATTTCGATGTGTAAATACTCTAAATGTATTGCTAAAATGTCGATCTAATATTGCAGGTCATTAAAGCAAAGCTCACCCATCGCAAAGCTAAGCGAGCCCTACAAATCGCTTATTAAGCAAATACCAAGCAACCAAAAATTCCATATTCAAATCCCATATAAGAAGAACTTCACATAAAAGTTGGCAACTCCACTGAGGCAAACCTTCGTTAAGTGGTTGTGACTGTCAATACGAACAGACATCCAACTAGGTAACTTGCGTTTGTCCTGTGAAGTTGTCCAACAGTGAAGTCCACTTAACAGTGAAGTCCACTTCTTCGGATAAGACAATTTACTTGCAAAAGAAGACGCGCTTGGGAACAATAATAAAGGGTAGCTGATTAGCAAATGATGAGGGAACATGGGCCACCAAACATAGAAGCAGCCAAAAGGAGGTATGCCACTTAATAAAAAGGGCCGGTAGAACCACCGAAGGGACACCTTCCTAAGCAGAAGGAAAAGGGCCCTTGCTAACTGATCGTGATGCATCCGATCAGGCAGCTTGCGTCTGTCCCGTGGATCTACTCGCCCCTGAGAAGCAACTTTCCTGGCACACCAACCAACCGATGCTCCTTCCCAAAGGTCAACAAAGCCCTCTAACGAGGCACGCCAATAAACGAAAGTGCTTCTCTCAATAAAAAGATTGGTGGAACCACCGGAGGGGCACCTTCCCACGCTGAAGGAACAGGGCCCTTGTTAGTTAATTGCGATCGTTTGTGCAAACGAACATCCAATCAAGCAACTTGCGTCCGCCCCGTGGATCCATTCAACCATGAGAAAGTAACTTCCAGACAGTCACAAGACCTCTTCAGAGGCAAAAGCCCTTTTCGGAGGCACATTTCACCCGCGTAGAAGTGCAAAATGCTCCTCTTCTGAGGCCCACTTCACCAGTGATGAAATGCTAAAAAGCCCTTTTCGGAGGCACATTTCACCCGTGTAGAAGTGCAAAATGCTCCTCTTCTGAGGCCCACTTCACCAGTGATGAAATGCTAAAAAGCCCTTTTCGGAGGCACATTTCACCCGTGTAGAAGTGCAAAATGCTCCTCTTCCGAGGCCCACTTCACCAGTGATGAAATGCTAAAAAGCCCTTTTCGGAGGCACGTTTCACCCGTGTAGAAGTGAAAAATGCTTCTCTTCGGAGACCCACTTCACCAGTGATGAAATGCTAAAAAGCCCTTTTCGGAGGCACATTTCACCCGTGTAGAAGTGCAAAATGCTTCTCTTCGGAGACCCACTTCACCAGAGCTGAAATGCCAAAATTGCTTCTCTTCGGAGACCAAAATTGCTTCTCTTTGGAGACCAAAATCGCTTCTCTTCAGAGACCAAAAGACCTCTTCAGAGGCGTACTTCACCTTACTTGAAGTACCAAAAATAAACCCTTTACTGGGGCACAAAATCAAAACCTTCTTCAGAAGCTCATTTCACTGTGCAGGAAAATTCACTTTTAAAACAAATGAAAGTGATCATTCCCAAAAAGTTGAAGTGTTCTTCAGGAAGAAAGAGAAAGTAAAAACTTCTCTGAAGACGAGATATACTCTATTAAAAGCAGAATGATTCTTCCCTTAAAAGTGGAGTAGTTATTCTCTGAAGTAAGAGTATCAGTCTTGAAGAAGCTAGAAATGTTGCAATGCACTTGCGGTATGGGGCGACACTATACAATTCAGTTACATGAATAAAGTAATATGCAAGCAACATACCACAAGTTCATTGCAATATCACGAAAAATAGATGTGGAATAAATGCATTCCCAAACACAGACAAAAAGTTTGTACAAGTAAAAGGAATCGTTTATTCTACACTAAAAAAGAGAAAACAGATGCGTTCTCACATACACAAGAATTTGTACAAGTAAAATTACTGTTTTATTTAGTACTATGAAAATTCTTTACATGTGCAGATATCTCAAAAAAGCAAAAGCAGGGACCGGTACCTGCACAATCTCCGGTCTATACATGTAAAAAGCAAAATAAGAAGTAGAAAGTTCAGCTTGTCACTCCTTCTTTCCGCCACCCTTGGAGCCTTTGCTTGGCCTAATAGTTAATTTCGGAATCCGATGTGGGCGGGACGGAGAAGGAGGAGTGGTTGGGTCTTCTTCTGTTTTGTCTTCCCCAATCGAAGCACCTCTCTTCTTCTTCCTTATGGCACGCTTCCCCTTCCTCTTCGAAGAAGATTCGCTCCCCGGAGTAGCAAGCAATGTTGAAAGCTTCGGGTCATCATCTAGAGACCGCTCCGGGGTCTTCTCGATGTCTTCAAGATCCTCCGCCTTCTACTCCTGCGAAACAGCCGGATCGTCCAGGCCTTGAAGAGTTTCGATTTTTTCTGCCTGCAATCCCGGTTGGGAAGCAGAAGGAGGAGTAATCTGTAAAGATGGAGGGATGGCAACTGAAGGAGTGGAAACTTGTGCAGTGTTTGGTGCCTCTGCTGTAGAAGAAAAGAAGTTAAAATCAACATCTCCCGAAAATAGAGAGGGTATCGGTTCACCAAAGTTTAAGCAACAAGTAAGAAGATCATCAAACTCGGTTAAATCAAATAACTGGTTCATTGGGCCCGGGACGACGCCAAAATTACCTGGAGGAGTTGGCTTCGCAAGGTCAATCTCGAATTTCTCGGCTTCAGTATCGTCCGGTGTCTCATCCTCAGTGGGATTGGTCGCAGTTTCTTGAGCAATTTTAGCTGGGGGTGAAGAATGGGAGCCGGAATCCATAATGTTTGCATCAGCCGAAGTGGAAGTATGAACAGGGGCAGTTAAAGGAGCTTCCTCTTTTGAAAGCTCTTCTCCCAGTGATTCAGCCCGTGCTTTAGCAAGCTGCTCCTTCCTTTTAACAAGAGCGGCGCGAGCCTCATCATCAAGATAGCGAGCCTCGAGTTCTGCTTCATCATAGCCGGCACCTTTAAACATATCAAGTGCGGCTTCCCACACTTCAGCCAGAGTGATTTCATAATCCGGACCCAGAAAAGCAAGGCTCCCATGACCCAGAACGCTGTGTAAATAGAAGTCGAATAAGGTAGAGCTGATGTTTGCTTTCGTTGCCTCATGTGATTGCTCAGCCGCTTCTTTTTCGGCAACGGCAGCAACCCGACCAGTAATAGCCTCATCACGCTCTGTCTCAGCTTTAGCGAGTCGAGACTTTAGTAACTCAATCTCCACGTTCTGGGAGGTGACTTTTTCCTGCAGTTCGGCGTTTTCTGTGCGATATTTCTCAGTAATGTGCTGCTCAGCGGCAAGCTTCATTTCGACATCTCTTTGTGCAGCATGTGCATCCCGCACTTGCTTCTGAAAGACTTCTTCTTTTTGAGTATGTGATGCAGAAGAAGAGGCGAGATTTTCCTTAAGCTGCTTAACTTCAGATGCAAGCCTTGCATTGTCATCCGCGATGTTCGTCATCTCCGCATCATGCTGCTTGCACCATTTATCCCATTCAGCTTTGTCATTCTCCAGAGTCAGCATGTTTTCAAGATTCATATGGTTGACTCTCTGGAGTTCATCAACAAGTTTCTGCCATTGCGACATTCTCTCAATGTTAAGACGAACTGCATCGAGACTTTTAAGCATGTCTTGCTTATCGATTGGGACCAAATCCAGGTCAAAACGCACTCCTTTTAAGCACCAGTTCGGAAACCGGCTTTGAAGTGTTGGAGGGCCGTCCTTAACCTGATATTGGGGCCTGCTGATGATCGTTTGGATATCAGTTTTCTTTAAAGGAGGAGAACCGGCCGGAATATAAGAAGGGATAGGAGCATCAGTTTTCTCAGAAATTACAGATGCGTCACTTGGCTTGGACCGCTTGTTTGATTCGTCAGTAATATGAGTCTTCCCTTTGTCATCATAAGACTTTCGCTTATGAGAATCGTAACTTCTGTAAGAAGAATCATATCGATCAGCGTCTCTTCTTCTCTGCCGCTGCTCATAATCCCATTTTTCTTGAGCCTTCCTTTGAGCCCTTTCCTCATCTGTCTCTCTCTGGTCGCCGAGATATCTCCTAAAGTCATAAGATCCACGGCCTCCATGGCGCTGAAATGAGTCATAATATGAGCCGGTACGCCCCATCGGAGAATCTGAAAACCGAAAAAAAAAGTAAAGTTTAGAAATTTCCAGAAAAAGAGGATAAATGCTTATAAGTGCTGAAAAATCCTAAGTGTGTGTGGCGTGCGAACTACGTGCGTCAAACTACAAACCACGCTTTAGTGCGGGAACGGAGACGATAGGTGTAGAAGGCGTCGAAGTTTGTTTCAAAGAGGAAGTCGCTTCAATGACAGGAGAGTTCGCCTTTGGAAGATTATCCTTGAAAAGCTCTTAAGAAGTTATCATTATGTCACTCAAGTCATCAAAGGTGTCATCATTATGATGCTCAGCAGAATTCTCCTTTTCAACTTCCACATCGGCTGATTTTTCAGAAATTCGAGGATTTTCGTCCTCTTCAATAATTGGAGCAAGCGCCGGTTTGCTGGACGTTCCCGCAACGCCAATAGAAGTAGAACACTTAACTAATGTAGTGTCTACAGTTGGCTCCTTTGAAGCCATATCTTCCGTTGAAGCTGGGGCATCAGATGTCTGCGCTGGAAGATTAGAAATTTCACGAGGCTGGGTAAAGTGAGAAGAGTGTAAAAGACCGAATTGATGTAAAAATTCGTCTGTCAATAGAAACTGGATACTCCTTTCCTCAACCGGCACCGCCATAAGCCTCTCAAAAGTCGCTTTGTGACCGGGATTTCTAGAAGGAGGAGGAAGTGCTGAAAAGAAAAGGGCAAAGTTAATACTCGATAACTCGAAATTCGACAAGTTCGAAAAAACATAAGAAGCAGAGACAAATGATCTTACTCCCTCTCCAGATGGCATAAAATCCTAGAGGACAGCGGACATAGAAAAACTGACTTAGGAAATTGTGAACGCTATCGGGGAGACCAACGATCAACTTACGATTTCTAACACTTCTCACAACTGTAATGGAAGGATGGTCTTTGTGCTTTGTAAAGGTGCACAGGAAGCGAATTTCTCCAAAATTGGGAAAACGGTCCAGCGTTCTCCTAAAAAGCACACACAGTCCCAGCAGGATGGAGTAGCCATTAGGGTGTAATTGAAAAGGGGAGATAGATAGTCGGAGAAGAAGTTCTCGAAGGCAGTCATTAAATGGGGGGATAGCTCCACTCGAGCACACTTGGCGGTTAACTGCGACAAAGCCATGGGGCGGTCTATCAGCAGTATCATCTATTCCAGGGAGCAAAGCGTCAGCTTCGGCAATGCCAAACTGGGTGCATAATTGACAAAAGGCTTTATGGCTCAAAGTAGTAGGAGTCCTTTCTGGAGGATCGTTTAATGGAGTAGCGATTGGAAAAACTCCTCCAGCCGGTTCCAAATCTTCGTGTTGAGATGTCATTCTACACAAGGAACTGGATGATCAAATATTAAGGTGCACGTTTCCTAAAAAGTGTGAAGTGTTGTGCAGAACCAATATAAAAAAAATATAACAAGTAAACACAACTGGAATTAAACTAGTAGACAATCGGTTGATTATGAGATTTCAGAACTTGTTAATATCTAAGTACAGTGTTAATGTAAACAAATCAGTTCCAGTTGGCTATTACGATTTTGCTGTAATACTTCACTTGAATTGGTTATTGTACAACATTTCATTCGTGCAGTGCATTTAATTTGATTTTTCTTTATCGACTAATCTGTCATTCGATGTGGGCAGTCAATGGCAGTATATTCATCCCAGTTTTCTGCAAATGTTGTGATTAACAGGTTGTTGACTTGCAAGATAAATGTGGCATGTAGAAAGGTTCAAATAGTTGAAAATTAGGCAGTTTGTTCCAGCTTTTCAAGTCAAGAAGTTCATGTCAAAAGTATGTTCCAAGTTAGAGAATGCGAGTTCAAATATTTCACTAAGTCTTAACCCGGCCACGACTTAAGGGGGTGAAGGCGATTCAAGGCCTCAGTTCTGTTAGCCGCACCGCAAGGAAATATCTTAAGTCCTAGATCGTTACCGATCTACGAACTACTGTAGGTCGTACACAATTTAACGCGAAGCAATGAAAGTTAAGTCGTAAGTTCTGTTCAAACTGCGTTCTTAAGTCGTTGCCGACCTATGGCCTATCTTAAGTCGGATACGACTGAGCACTAAAGTCAGCAGTCAAGATTTCCGTTCGAATGACAAAGGCCTTAAGTCGTTCGTCTTCTCCCCAATACATCAATTCGCCTAACTCCTAACCCATTAACCCGTTAGCCCATTGACCTTTCCATCAACAAAAACTTTCATCTTCCCATGCCGATTAAATCGCCCTAAAATCACCACAAATCTGATGCAATTCCGTTCCATCACAAATCTTGAGTCAGGAAAACGGAATCGCTGCAATATATCGCCTCATTCACACAGATTGTCCAAAGCCAATGCAAGTCATCTTGAACCCATCAGTAATCGATTGAAACAAGAATTATGAAGCATGGCATAAGGAAAATAGGTTGAAAATGGGATTCATAATTCAGTGACAATCGGAGATTGAATAATCGAGTTCACTTACGCGGTATGATGATAAGAATAACTGGCGATCGAGTAATTGAATTTGTCTGAGAAGAGTTTGAAAGCTTGCAAATGGCGGAATGAAACAGGTGAAGGAGAAGAAGGAACGACTTAAGCTATTTATACTCTGGGACAGTGAAAGGTGAATCGACACATCCGACTTACGACTTATCCTAAGTCGTTCGTGACCTACGACTCATCTTAAGTCGGTCGCGATCTAGCGCACTCATCAAGAAGCGAGCTAAGGAAATCGAAGCACACGACTTACGACTTAAGGCGTGTACTTCGAGGGGCAAATGTTAACCCTCTTTCGACTCACAACCTAATAGGAGCCGACTTAAGAAGAGCTCCGACTTAAGAAGGGCTCCGAGTTAAGAAAAGCGCCGACCTAAGGTAGCTCTGACCTAGCAGGAGCCGACTTAAAGAAGTCTACGACTTAAGGAATTCTCCGAGTTAAGAGATGCTCCGACTTAAGAGATGCTCCGACTTAAGAGTCTACGAGATAAGGAAGTCTCCGACTTAATGAAATGGTTTACAACATAAGACCTGCTGCCTTCTATAAGTCGCGTACGACTTATACTAACTCATTCAGAAGAGACCATGAAACCCAAGATGCATCTCTTAAATCGTTGCCGACCTATGACGCATGCTAAGTTGTTGCCGACTTATGACTCGATTGTTCTAGACACCCAGGGGCAACTAACATACACCCCTATCTCGTCGCCGACTTACGACCTACGACTTTCTATAAGTCGGCCACGACCTAAAACTACAGTCGAAATCCAAAGCCACAACGTTTATGCTGCAAGACAATGACTCGGGGACGACTTAGGACTTGAAGCATAAAACCAGAGGAGGAGGTGAACTACTAAGGAAGTGTTGAAACTGATGAGCCGGCTGCGACCTATCATAAGTCGGCCGCGACTTATACTAAGTCGGCTACGATTTAGGACTTGGGAAAATTCTCTGCCCAGACTCAACTCTATAAATACACCACCATCTCCAACAAGGAGGGAACTTTTGGCCATTCATTTCTTCAAGCGCCGTTACTATGTCGAATTCTCCACTCATTCAGCAATCAAAGATCTTCAAGCATTCAAGACACTACAACAAACTTTGAGAGGAATTCCTTACATCCAACACGGATTCATCGAGTTTCATCATCAAAGATTGAGCTAGTAGTCAAGAGTGCTTTCGTGATCAAATTGTATTGTATTTTGAAGGATATTGTGTCAAATTGTAACCGAATCAGCAATAAAAGACTATAAAGTGGACGTAGGCTCAATTACGGGCCGAACCACTATAAATCTGTTGTTCATTTACTGCTTTTCTGCTATTTTCAGCTTATATTTTTTTCCCGTACCAACGGGTGGTGCTTTCACAATTCTATTACACACACCGGGTGTTAGCGTTCACTTTTAACGTTAACACACTATTTATTTTATTTTCTGCTGCGAGTTATTCTGATATTATGTGTCTGTGATTGGTTTTATTTGCTCCAAATTTTATTACAATTTGTTATTTTGCATTATTCAAGTCTAATATGTGTGGATTATTGTCGATTTGAATGGTCCAAAATAGTGGGTCGTTACAACAATTCCATATATTCAAATTTAATCATTTAATAATCAAATAAATCACTATATTTGAAATTCAAGTTAATTAACTTATAAAATTAACTTTTTAGTATTTAAAATCAATTAAATATTCCAAATTTAAATGGCTGAAATTCTGGATCATTACAGTCTCCCCTGTTAAAAGAATTTTGTCCCCGAAATTGCCAAGGTAATAAAAATGTCACAAACCCATTAACTTTTCAAAAAAAAACTAGTTGAAACTTTGTTATCAAATTCTATAAATCTTTCAATCCATATTAAATTTCCAAAACCCAACTAATACCATTCCAAGTTATAAAACCAAAATCCAAATCTTAGTTATCAAATTATTTTCCTAAATTCTCAAAAAAATTGTAACTCTTAAATTTACGGAAAATTTCGTCAGCATCTCATTTGGACGGTTCGATCGTAAAAATTTACAATATATACATGATCATAAAATATATCTCATCTTCAAAGGTGAGGCATTCTGTAGGAAAAAATATAAAAATACGATATGTAATCCGAGATGTGCACCTTATTTTAGTATTAGCAAGCATATACAACCAATATAATGCGAAACTGAGCTTCGAATGCGAATCATATGCCATCCGCAAATACTAATCACTCAACAACTAATAAGAATATGTATATAGAAAATTATATCACTATATAACATAGACTACACCATTACTATATGCAATTTTAGTGAATGTAACAAGAGAACTTATTAAACAAATAACATCCATCCAATTTATTTGTCATTATATAAATTTGCATTTTCAAGTGTCATATTACACTTATATACTTTCATCTCTTATTAACATTCAATTTATTCCCATTCAATTGATTGACATTCAGTTCATTTCGTTCCATTTGAATTCAATTTATGTTTAACCAAATTTCATTTATGAATCATTTCATAAAATCATTACATTTTTAACCTTTCCTAAGTTAAATATTATTTCACTATCACTTAGTATATTCTTTAATATAATATTATTACAAACCATTCCATCAATAATTACTTAAGTTTATTTCAAATATTTTATGCTACACTTCTTATTTTTATTTCCACTTTAAAACTTAAGTTCAAATCCAAATCCATCAAACAACCCAACATACCCAATTCATTCATGCTCAATTCCAATTAATTCACATTCACTTAATTCACATTCATTGGTTCACATTGAATTATTCACATTATGTTTAACATCATTTTATTCCATACTTAATTCATTTTACAATTAAGTTAAATTTCAGTTTATAACTCAAGTATATATTCATTTCATTAATTCATTCTACAACTCAAATTCATATCCATTCCACAACCTAAGTTGCATTCTATTCTACAACTTAAGTTCATATTTCATTTCACTAATTTACTTCATTAATCCATTTCATTAATTTATTACAAATCAAGTTCAATTTCATTTAACCTTTATTAAGTTAAACTTCATCTCATACAATTCACTTTATTTGCATTTACTTAAGTTAAATTTTAAATTTTATATCTCAATTCCAAACTTTCTCCTCTTATCTATACCATTTCCAATTTATAAGTTCAACAAATCATTATTTTATGTTTTCTCAACATTTAGATAGAAATTTTCAGGATTTTAAACACCGGGTTTTATTTCAAATCATTTTGAAATCATATATATACATAACTCCTTTATATATCAAATCACACTTCTAGAATCTAAAAGAAATTTGTTTTACCAAAACAAAACTTCAATGGTAGCAATCCATTACTCAAAAATTCGAAAATGAACACTAATGATGCGGCCGACATCACCCGAATTATTTTCCAACGACTGAAGTGAGTTTCATGCTTTTTATCTCTTTTAAATCCTATTTAAAAATATTTCTAGTCAAACATTTTCAAAATAATACTATTATTATTTTTCCGAACCATTGAAAACAATTTTTTTTCTTAAGTCTACGGGATTCAAGCTCTCAAATTCTCTGCTTTTAAATCCATTTAATCTACAAATCATGTTTTTAGATATACTTATGAAATTTCATTACACACATGTTGATTATTTTAATTATAATCAATATTCTAAAATCCATATTTATAAATTCACTTTCTTATATAACACACTTTATAAATGCTTATACTTTTTTAGATTTTAATAATAACAACTTTTATTAGAACAACCAAGAACAAACGATAATAATCAAATATTATCATTTTCTAACAACCAATGATTCTAGTATTACTATAATAATTTCTGAAAAATTATTCCTTATATAAAAAATATAATTTAGGTAAAATTATTTCATTTACCCAGTTCTCAAAATAATACTATGTCGGTTTGCCTTGTTTAAGTGTTTACAAACCCCTATCGATATCATGGCATCCCATGTATCGAGCAGAATTGATAAGCCACTCATCAGATAAATTAACATAACATAAAACATTTTTATAATCACTAAAAAATATGCACTTAAATATATACAGTCAAACTGAAAATATGGCATTATATTACCTTATCCCTTAGTGAGTTGCCCGACGAAAGCCAAGGTTCTCGCTTAACCTTCAGTTTTGATACTAGTTGTAACAACCCGCTTATCCGTATAATTTAAGTTGACAATAAACCACACATGTCCAACCCAATTTGAACGGAAAGACAGATAGTTAAGGGAAAGAAAGAGGAAAGAAGAATAGAAGAGAAGAAAAGGAGAAAAGAAACTAAAAATAACACAGAACCTCACAATCGCAGCAGAACAATATATATAATATAGTATCACTTTACAAAGAGAACTTTTATATACATACATCCATCAGAGTACAACAACAAATCAAAACCATCAGCCAAGATAGTCATAACAACCTATCCTCACAATTTCTGATGATTCCAACAACAAAGCAGCGGAAAATAAACATATACATGAATACGACTTGAAGACCTTCAACTCGTCTCCTGAGCTCCAATGCATCCAAAGAAATCTATAAATTTACTCGGTCTGACCCGAGCATTATAACAAAATAACACCCGAGTCAGTCTAGAAAATCCGCATAAGAAAACACACCCAATTGGATTTTTAAGTTCTGAAAACCTTTAAAATCAATAGTATCTCGTAAGACCATGCCCCACATAAACATGGACGAGTTTTTACCATATAATAACCAAAATCATTTCATACTAAATTCTCTGATATTATAATAGTGTCTAGATACAAATACTTATTAATCATAGCCGAAATTGTTACATTAATTAAATTCCAGCATAATAGGTATACAATTAAAACCGTAAAGGCTCGTATTGGAAAATGGATTCAATACAATGACTTGGCTACTTGGGTTTCGCCCATCATGGTACACCTCTAGATAAAATAACACCGAGGACCTCGCCTGGATCCCCTGCCAACACATGACCAACCTACCCCTTACTAAACAGTACCGAATATGATCACCCCTCCATTTATGGGCCCCGAAGCATACAAATGAGAGATAATAGTGACTCTAGATAGGGATGATCATACCCTACTTAAGAGCGACCCACTTAGCTCCACTGCATAAAATTTTGACCTCCTTTTAAATCATAACTAATGATGGTAAACTTGTTTTGGAAAAATGTTTACAAAAATACGTACTTCTGAAAATATCGATAATATGACCGAAAATTGTTTTACCGATAAACAACTATTTTCTTAACGGAAGTTGTTCAAACTTTTGCACATGTCTAATTAATCAATAAGGAGTTAATTAGCAACTGAAAGTATTTTCATGTTTATGGCTAACTAAATTGAAAATGAGCAAATAAGGAAAATGAGCAAAAATGGAAATAATTAACTCTTAAGCTAATATCTAATGAACATATTAGCCACTAATTAAACACTCTCCTCTTCATAAAGCATGGAAGATTCTAGAAAGTTTTATTAAGAGCAGAGATGGTATTAAGGTAATGGTATAATAGTAATTAGCCTAAAGGAGAAGTGACATAAAGTAAAAGTAAGCATAAATGGAAATGCTTAAATGTTAATCAAATGATAAAGTAGATGTGATGGGAGGTAAGCCTTCCAAAGGGGGTGAGAGTAAGCTTATGCTTTACCATCTGAAAACTATAAATAGAGGGGAGGTGTCCACTTAATAATCACAAATAAATTCCTAAGCTTGAGATGAAGTAGGAGGGTTGAAAATGGTGGACGTGCTTAAGCACTAATCCACTAATTATTCTCTAACTTTTTCAAAAGTTAACCAAATCTTCTCTAATCTATTTTAAACTGTGGCTTTGGTCCTAATACATCATGGGAAGCATGATTAGCAAGTAAGAAGTTAGAGTATGTAAGAGGAAGAGAAGGATCCATGGATGGGTCGTGAGCATGGGAAGAGGAGGAAGAAGGTGGTGGCTTTGGTTTGGAAATGCTAAAGGTTGGATCTTTAGGCTTGTGTTGATGGAAGGAGGTAGTTCTTTTGTTCTTGTAGCTTTGTGCTTGGGTTATTTATGGATATAAGCGAGTTATCTCACTATCTCTTAAGTATATATTGTGTATATATATGTTATGTGCAAATTATAAAGTTAAAGCGATATTAACTAACTAAAGTTATAAACTTTGGACCATCTTGCTTATGAAAGCAAATGATAACTTTATATTGTATAATCTTACTTGTATTACCCTCTTAGACATGTGGAGTGGTCTTGACTTGATGTTTAAATGGTTTTTTTAACTTGTGTGTTAAATTGGAATAAGTTTGAAAGTGTTTGAAACGAGAATAGTCGTTATAAGTGCACTTCGAAACCCCTTATTTGTTTGGGAATTTTTATAAATAAATGAAAATGAATTCTTAGGGATTTCTTTCCATGAATTTTAAGTACAATAATGTTAGAACTTACTATAAAAATATTAAGTCTCAAATAATTTGTTTGAGCGGTTAAAACTAGTCGCAAAGATTGTGATTTTCAATGTTGATTTAACAAGGACTTTTAATAGCACTTATAAATGTTGGTAAGCCGCTTATAGTTTTAAGTGTTTAAAATGCGATGTTTGGCTAGTTTTTCATGATTTAATTGGTTTCTAAATTATTTTATTTATAAATTCTTTTGATGGAAGTTATTGTGAAATGTATTTGAGTATGAAAAAAAGAATGGAAGTTTAAATATAGTCTTAATGATTATTTACGAATTTTCAAAGCAACGTGCTGCAAAATGTAAAACATGTTTTTAATCAAACTTTTAAATTAGTTACTTTCTTGTCACATTTTATATAAATATTTAAAACATATTTATAAGTATTTCTAAAATATTATATATATATATATATATGTTTTTTACAAAGTTGATTGACTATGCTTAATACTAATAAACCGACGAGTAAACTTATCGGTTTGTGAGATTCAAGAATGAGGTGTCTAGGCAAGGCTTGGAGCAACCAGTGCCTAAACTTACCTGGCTTCACTCTTGAACGAGGAACAGTGTAAGTTGAAATGTCAAAAACGTGTTAATCTTGTTGTTTACTTACTTGTTTAAAAAGATAATTAACTTTTCTTAATGCTAAAAGTCGATGAAGTAGGTTTATCTATTTCTGAGAGTTAAAGAGTGATGTCGAGTAGGGATGGAGTAATAGAGCACTAACCTAATGGGCTTCTCTCTTGAATGAGTAATAGTTAAGTTGGGAATGTCGGAAACGAGTTAAGTATACAAACATTGATTTGTATAAGCAACTGTTTTAACTAGATAATCGATTAATTGACTATCGAACTTAACTTATTATTAAAATTAGATCTTCAAAAAGGATGTTCTAATGATAGTAATAAGTAGGAAAATGATTTGGGTTTGTTGTCATAATGTGTTAATCACATTTGTAGACGCTTTTTATTATAGTTATAAATGTAAATAGTCTTTAAAAAATGTTTTAAAGATAAGCATAAGTTAAATGGTTTTGGGTTTGTTGTGACAATGTGTTAATAACATTCATCTTTAACCTATTTTATTATACTTATGAATGTAAATAGATCTTTAAAGAAATGTTTTAAAGATGAGCAAAAGTAAAATGGTTTTGGGTTTGTAATGACAATGTTTGAGTAACATTAGTCTTAAAACTTTTGAATGGATTTATGAAAGTACTTAGATCCTTAAAATGGATATTTTAAAGGAAATTATAAGTGGGGAATCTTTTTGAAAAGGAAAGAAAAAGTAAAGGTTTAAATAAGAAATCTTGTTAATGATTTGTGAATATACATATACCAATTGGGATAAGTATATGAATACTTTTTGAAGTATAAAAAGAGTAAAGGTTTAAAGTAAGAAATCCCGTTAATAATTTGTGAATATACTTATACCATTTGGGATAAGTATATGAATACCTTTTGAAGTATTGAGAGAGTACAAATGAATTGTAGGAATTGATGAATGAAGTTTTATTAGATAAAAGAAGTTTTACTAATAAAAGAGGTTTTAATTAAAAATGATTAATTAAATAAAAAAGGGATTAGAAGTCACTTATGAGACTTGATCATGCTTTGTGTGACTTGATCGTGCTTTGTTTGCTTCCTCGTTTATGGAAAATGTTTATTCATATACTTAACACTAAAAGCCGATGAAGTAGGCTTGTCTATCTTTGAGAATTAAGACCAATGTTCGTGTAGGGATATAAGCAATAGAGCTTTAACCTACCGGCTTCACTCTTGATCGAGGGATAGTATGAAAGGAAAATATCGAAAACGTGATAAGTATACGAGACTTGGTTTCCATATAGGATCGTTCTCATTATCGTTGAATGACCAAATTCGTCGATTCAGCTTTGGAGAGACCGGGATCGGTAAGTGTTTTATTTATAGAAAACCACTTTAAGGCTGAGATACGTGTTCTATCTCTTTGAAGTGGATTGGCTCTAGATACGAGAATCTTTGTGGAGATTCGAGATCTGTTTAAGATGCTCGAACACATGTAGTTGTTTGTGATCTATTCAGGATGTGGGAATCAATGTGTGATTCCGAGATCTATTGAGATATGGGAATCCATGTGTGGTTTGTGATCTATTCAAGATATGGGGATCCAATTTGGGATTCATGTTCTGTTCGAGTGATGAAGACTCATACGAAAGATGCCAAACGTAACCTCGACATCGGAAATGGCTAAAGACAGAGTAGGATGCACAATCTGGGATTTTGCAGTCCCACGATAGGATATTGTCAACTTCAGGTCTAGAGTATGCTTATCGATGTTGCGATGGGAGTTGGTGGTATTTGGTTCACATTGTTCATGTTTATTTTCAGGCATGGGTCTTTGTGTTTACCTTACGGTATACTTTATCTAGAGATATACGACGCTCGGAAGGTGTTTTCCGATCCTTGTGCATGGAGATCTGCTTCAGTTTACCAGAGGCATCTCTATGGAAAATCCGTTATGCAAGCGTTCCTTATCGATTTTGATTGTACTCCTAATATGCTGTTGAATGTAACTAATGTAACCATTCCAGCTATATTATAATATTTATGTTCTACACCCTAAACATTATCTTTTATATCACCTTATGTACCTATTAGATGGTGCTTCTTTTGAGGGGATAATCGTTATGGCATTCCATGCTATCTCAAAATTACTATTATATGTTGATCACATATTTTTTGAGTTTCTCATTCCAGACTTATGTCTGACGCTTGGTTTTTGTTTTCCCTAAATTCCTCGCGTGCTCTTTCGAATAGCTTGAGAAAGGCAGGTTTTCGTTGATGTTCATTGGAGCTTGAGAAGACGAGCTGGATGTTTCACCTACCGTAGTATTCTTATTTCCTCTACATTACAATATTGTACATATTAGCATTTATGAGAACAGGTTGTTATAACTGTCCAGGTTGATGATGGTACTTAGGTTTTGTAACTCTGAAATTTCATTATCGGAGTAACCCTTTGTACCGTTCCTTTGATATTATATATTATCATTTCATTTTGAGATTTTGATATTGTGTTCTCTTCTTCCATGTTCGTTTTCCTTTTCTTTTTGTTTCGCTCTAACAATTCTTCCCTCTGGCACTTGGATGCTCGACACATGAATACCATGGATATATTAGTGGTGACATTCGGGGGACGAAAGGGTGGGTCATTACAACTTGGTATCAGAGTTGAAGGTTAAGCAAGAACCTTGGCTTTGATGGGTATGACTCATTAAAAGACAGGGTAATGGAATGCCCTAGCATGAGTTAAGTGTATTATACATATGAGAGCGTATATGTAACTGTTATAAACGTATACCAGAATGGTAATTATAACTCCAAAAATTAAAGATCTTATATAAGGTAACTTATATAAGTGAATTGCCAAAGTATAGTTTAATTAATGCAGAGGTTAATGATTTTTATCTATTATCCCTTGTTAATTAGTTTAGTTATGCTCAGCCAGTTTATGAATATTAACTATCATTTGTTGATTTGTGCTCGACCAGTTTATGAGTAGTTTCACATTTTTAGTGCATGGGTTGGGTAAATAGTAAATTATGGGAACATTGAAATAAACACCTTATGAATACGGTTTCACAATTTTACTATGGGCGTTCGGTGATAATGTTGGGTTAAATATTTAATTTAGTAAGAGATGTTTATTTTAATCTAAGCAGGATAAGATATTCAGTAAATAAACATTTGTAAAAGATTTTATATAAGAAATTGATTTTACATAAATATGGTTTATAAAGTATGATTTAAACAAGAGGATTTAATTGATATTTTGAGAACTTAAATCCGGTGTGTTTGAAAATGTTTTTTAAGATTTTGGAAAAATAATAGCAGTATTTTTTGAATGTAAGTATTTGGGAAATTGGTTTACGATATCGGGATCATGGTACTTAGTAATATTTACGAAGTATTTAATACCATTTTGAAATGATTTTGGTTAAGTCCGAATGGCATGAATTGGATGTATTGAACTCACTTCGGTTGCTTAAAAATAATTCTGGTGATGACTTCTACATCATCGACGTTTATTTTCAAATTTCTAAGTGGGGGATGCTACAGGATTGTTTTTGTAAAACAAATTTCGATTTAAATTTTGAAAGTATTATTTGATATACAAAAGATATATGTATGTATATTATTTCAAAATGATTTGAAATAAAACCCGGGTGTTTAGTTCTAAAGTTTTATTTGGAAAGAAATTTGATATGAACATTTTAATGTAGAATTTTTTTTGTAGGGTGCCCAAGTGGTAGTGGCATAACCCGAAATAAATGTTCGAAGTTTTCATGTTTTCCCTTTTTGGGTAAAGTGTGTTTAATAAATTATTGAAATCTGTTAAACATTTTATGGACACATGTAGCCTATGCATTAGGATTATATGGTGTGTGCATCTTGTTATGATATGTTGTTTGGTAGTTTTCAACTATAAAAATGAAATGGGAATTCCGACGATTTTGGATATCGGAAACTTCTGAATCGCTATAGAATTTGAAGCTAAGTATTTTGCAAAAATATAAAGATGAGTTTATATAACATTTGAATTGAGAAGTTAGTAAGTTAAAACAAGTTTAATTGGTTAAACATACTTGTTAATTAAAATGAATATAATATTTCGTATATAGTCTTAGGATGTCATGGAGTATTATACAAATATGAACTTAAGTTGTATAACTATTTATAAACTTGAAGTTATGTTTTATGAAATGGTTCATAAATGATTTTAGTATTGAATAACTTACTATTTGTATAAATGAATGTGATTAAAGAGGAATTAGTGTAGTTAAGAAACCAATAGGATAAATACGTAAGTTGTACGTAGATCATTTTGTTCGCATGACTATTCTTGATCCAGTATTCGAGTACATGATTTCGAGGTGGTTTACACCGGTCCGAACAAGGATTTTTCACTAGATTCTTAACGACGAACACTTGATATGGATTCTTGATAAGATCCCAAAGTTTTCTATCATAGTATATGGCTATGTAAGAAGAACAGAGGTTTCTAATCAAGGAACCTGATCGGAGTCCGCACTAGAGAGGTCAATCAATTTATACTACTTGGAAAGTGAAATTTATGTAATCGACCAAGCGATTGGATTTAATATTGTGTACGGATTGTCCATGTACATCGTACGGGCTTTATTATATTTGCATGCTAAGTTTTGTTGGCTTATGGGATTTTGGGTGATGACTCTTCTATTTTCTATGAGGTAGCATGAATAGTCTACTAAGTAATTACCAGTGGCTATTGAGTGTAAGCTAAGCTTAATAGATTGTTATCATCCTTGTACGATGAGAGGATTTTGAACTTGAGCAAACCATGAGTTTTGTTTGCTAATAATTGAATACTATTAACTATTGCTATGTGATTGTTTTTTTGTTGCTCATGTTGAAATTTCGAGGCCAAAATATTCTAACTGGGGGAGAATGTCACGACTCTGAATTTCAGACACTTCGTATTTAAATGTATGAATTATCTAAATATTTGAATCCTGGATTAAATGTTATTAAAATGGTTTAATAAGCTCTTTAACCTCCTTTTAAATCATAATTAATGATGGTAAACTTGTTTTGGAAAAATGTTTACAAAAATATGTACTTCGAAAAAATATCGATAATATGACTGAAAATCATTTCATCGATAAACAGCTATTTTCATAATGCAAGTTGTTTAAACTTTTTGCACATGTCTAATTAATCACGAAGGATTTAATTAGAAACTAAAAATATTTTCATATTTATGGCTAACTAAATAGAAAATGAGCAAATAAGGAAAATGAGTAAAAATGAAAATAATTAACTCTTAAGCTAATATCGTTAAAAGGAGGTTAAAGAACTAATTACTATTATACCCTTACCATACTATCATCTCTTATCCTAATAAAGCTTTCTAGAACCTTCCATGCTTTATGAAGAGGAGAGTATCTAATTAGTGGCTAATGTACTTAATTAGACATGTGCAAAAAGTTTAAACAACTTGCGTTATGAAAATAGCTGTTTATCGATGAAATGATTTTCAGTCATATTATCGATATTTTTTCGAAGTACATATTTTTGTAAACATTTTTCCAAAACAAGTTTACCATCATTAATTATGATTTAAAAGGAGGTTAAAGAGCTTATTAAACCATTTTAATAACATTTAATCCAGGATTCAAATATTTAGATAATTCAGATATTTAAATACGAAGTGTCCGAAATTCAAAGTCGTGACATTCTCCCCCAGTTAGAATATTTTGGCCTCGAAATTTCAACATGAGCAACAAAAAAAACAATCACATAGCAATAGTTAACAATATTCAATTATCGATAAGAGAGCTTATATTAAAATGACTATAGATAATACGGATAAGCGGGTTGTTACAACTGGTATCAAAACTGAAGGTTAAGCAAGAACCTTGGCTTTCGTCGGGCAACTCACTAAGGGATAAGGTAATATAATGCCATATTTTCAGTTTGACTGTATATATTTAAGTGCATATTTTTTAGTGATTATAAAAATGTTTTATGTTATGTTAATTTATCTGATGAGTGGCTTATCAATTCTGCTCGATACATGGGATGCCATGATATCGATAGGGGTTTGTAAACACTTAAAGAGAGCTTATATTAAAAAAAAAATCACATAACAAAACAGTTCCAAATTCAATTCTGAAAGTTCCAGTACCTTCCGAATTATCAATATAGATTTTCTAAGCCTTCAGATTATTTTTAATCAGCTTAAAACTGAAGATACAACATTTTACCCAGTTTCAATAATTAAATTCAATAATTTAATTGACAAATACCATTCTGATATTTGAATTTCAAATTAAATTATCATTTGAATATTTAAACTCAATTAAATATTCACATTTCAAATATCAAAATTCAGGGTCGTTACAATCTTCCCCCCTTAAAAGAATTTCGTCCCGAAATTACAAGTCAAGAAAAATGCTCCACTTCCCATTAACTATTTTCTTAAATTCAAATAGTTTTAACAAATTTTAAATCCCAAATCTTTTTATTAAAGATTCATTATTCACTTTCCAAAATCAACCATAGTTTTCAAGCAACTTTGTTTTACTTCACAATTCAAATTCAAATTTAAATTCAAATTTTGAATTATCCAAAATTTCTCAAAAATTTTCTAACTCTCGAAATTTTCGAAAAATTTCGCCAGCGTCTCCTTTGCGCGGCTAGCTCGGTACGACTACAAAACATCCCTACGGACCCTCAGATTTCAAAAAGAAAGGAAAACGCCAAGCGGCTAGACAAGAAAATCACCAAATCTCATATTGGAATTCAAATACTTACCTTTTTGTCGAGCCTTTTCAAATTTATCTTCAAAATCAAAATCCAATTTTTCCTTAGTCTTATAATACCTGTATATCCAATTTAACCCTATCCAACTACAGATTTCAAAAAAATCATTTCACACATTTCTTATGGAAGTTTTTCATATCTGCTTCTATTCAAATAGTTTTCCTGTTACCATATGAATTCAATTCATTTACAACTTTGAATATTGAATTTTATCTGCCATTCCTTTCTCAAGTTCAAGATTTAAAAATTCAAATTCATCTCTAAATCATATTTACTTTGTCATTCCTTCAATTAGTTTCACTTACTAATTTTATTTCAATACTTCACTTTGTTTATCAAAAATCAGATTAAATTTCCAATATTCAGCTTAATTCCATTTACCAACAGATTCAAAACAAAGTTCAACCTTTAGTTTAAATTTTATTTACTTGCAATTCATAAGGTTTCAATACAACTTAAATCGCTTCCATCTAATTCACATTCAATTTCTATTCAATTTAAATGATTAACAACTCACTTTCTTACATTCAATTCATTTCTAAGTGAATCTAACTCATATCTATTTCAATTGATACAAAAATCAATTTCTATTTGCTTTTATTAACTCATAGAATTTATACAGTCTCGTTTTTGTCAAACGATATTTCTTTTCTATTCAGATTTGTTAATATTCATGCAACTAAATGATTACTTGAGCTAATAATCATTTAAATTGATTCCATTCAATTTAACTTTGCATTCCATATTCACAAAACCATTCAATTTGTTCAAAACCATCGTACAAAACTCGACAACAACAATGCAAATATTTATATACACTTCTTGTATTTATTTTCACTTCATTACTGAAGTTATACATTTTTCACTATTCAATTTCGCATTTTCAACTTATTAATCAACTAAGTTTTCATTTAAACCATTTCAAAGCTTCACTTAAATTTGAGTTACTGTCCAATATTTACTTAAGCTATTTCAATTCAAAACTCAAGTTCATTTCCTTGTAATCAATTTCCAATTTCAATTCTTGGTTTGATTTTAATTTATCAAATCTATTCCATTCACTAATTTAATTCAATTAGTACATTCACTTATCCTTTTTAAATTTCAATTTTTCATATTCAATTCATCTCGAATTTATTTTATCTTTATCAAGGAAATTCAATTTATTTCTACTACTTGAATTTATATACAAATTCAAATTTTTTTCTTCGAATTTAGCTTACAACAAAGCTTTAATTTAACCAATTCAACTTCCAATTCATTATTACGTGAATTAATAAATTATCAAGTTTATTTACTTGAATTCAATTCATTTCATTATTCACTTTCGATTCATTCATTTATAAATGTAGCTTCATTGGTTCATTCACAAATTCATTTCTTTTCAATTTAAATCTTATTCCAAATCAACTTTCACTTTATTTAATTGATTCATTTATACTTTCTTTAATTTAACTTCATCCTTTTTAAATTTATTCTATCAAAATTCAAATTGTATAAGTTATCAACTCATTTATTATTCCATTAATGAATTTATTTTCAAATATTCTCTCTGGAATTCTATTTCCAATTATAAATTACATTTGTAATTTACCTTTTACAAATCTCATTTGTATATGAATTCAATTCCTCTTTTTTTTCCATATTTATAAATTTCATTTGTTAAATGAATTTATCTTCAAATCTTTGATTATATCATTTTATTTCTTATTCAATTTCAATATAACAAGGATAATATTTCAATGTTATTACTTCCTAACAACCAAACATCCATATACTATGATAATTCACAGAAAATCATTTCTTTTCTATACAAAAATAGTTTTGGGTACAATTATCTCATTTACCCCATTTTAAAACAATACTGTGTCAGATTACCTTGTTTAAGAGTTTAGAAACCCCTATCGATTACAGTTAGCTAGACTGCACCGACCATAATCTATAAACAATCAACCGATAAGTCAACACAATACAAAACAAAATTTTATATTCACTAACAAATACGCGCTCATATCTATTATTACACTCAACTCATTCTAGAGTACTACTAACTCTATCTCTAATGAGTAACACCCAACAGAGCAGGGTTGTCGCTTAACCGGATGCTCTGATACCAAATGTAACGATCAGTAGGCTTTTCAACCATCCCAACAGCGGCATACACTGGTAGGCTTTGCAACCATCCCAGCACCACCGTGGCTTACACTGGTACCTCGCATTTACTTTTACAGCCAGCCTCTCGACTGCATAACCAACCCATCCCTCTCAGGGACATGTAAGGGTAAGAGTCTCCCGTTCGCCACCAAACCGCAAAGCGAGAACCCCCCCATCATGCTGTAATATAGCAAATGCGATCCATATCGTCGTATTATTATTCGGAATGGGTTATCTGACACAAAGGTCCTTTCCCGGCTAAACCGAATAATAAGCGTTTGTTTTAAAAACAAATCAAGTGCCATTTCAAAGGCAATATTGATAGTCGGTGATTTAACTATCAATAATATTCACAACAATCATCAGATTTAAATAATTTTCCCAAATTATTAAATTTCAAATATCTTCCCGATATATGGTTTATATTTCAACCATTTGAAAACAATTTCCAAATCACATTCATTTAAACCACTTAAATAAATCCTTATAGATTTATTTTAAATTTACATTCCAATCAGTAAATTTATTTCCACACTTCATCACTTTGAAAACCAATTTTCAAATCATATTTCACCTTTCAACTTTTGAAAATAAATTTCAAATCAATTCCCTTACGCGGAATACATTTCCAAATGTATCTTTTAAAAATCCACTTATAACTTTTAATTTATATTTTAAAAGCCACTTTGGAAAATATACTCGGCTTTATAGTGAAAATACACTTTCACTTCAAAACGGTCCATTTAAACCAATTTAATAAATCCGTAATGATTTATTACAAATTTACGTTCCAAATCCGTAAATTTACTTTCACACTTTAAAATAAATCAACGTTTATTTTTAAAACAAATTCCCTTTCATTTCATAAATTCCAATTTGAATTTACATTTCCAAATATATTCATTTTGTAACAGCCCGATATTTTAAACGAAATTTTATAATAAATTAAAACATTTTGAAATATTAATTTAAATTAAAGTGTAAAAAAATTAGTGTGAAATAGGAAATTTAAAACTATACATTTCATTCCGTATATTTACAGCCGTTTTATCTTATATTTAAAAATCAAATTTTATTTATTTTGGTAATAACTATTTAAAATTTGGTTTATAAAGATACGTTATATTTTTAAGAAACCGTTAGCATTTTTTAAATTTATTAAATAGAAGAAACAAGTAACGGTTGTACGTTACTTTGGGCGTTACACTGTACGTGCATTGTTCCATTGTCCATTTATTTCTGCTGTATATTTCAGTTTGAAATTGTCAAATCTTGCATTGAATTGCACGTGAGAAATAGTCCACTTACCCCTTTATCTCCCTTACGTTTCGTTCAACATTTATTTTGCCTAAATTCCTCTAACTGATCAAAACCTTTCGTTGCCTTCTCTTCTACAAAAGATATTGGCAGCTGTTCATTTTTTGTTCATTCAAAAAAAAAGCTCCATTCAAAAGTTTCTCTGCTTTTTCGTTTAAAAATCTCGTGAGCATCTCTCTGGAAGGTACATGCAACATCTTTCTTCCATTTTTTTGTTTACTTTATCATTTTTTTTGCTGTTCCCTGTTGTTGTCTGCTGTACCATGTCGTTCTTTTTTTCATTCTTGCATTTTGATTTTCGTTTGTCCCTGCTCACATTTGTTTGCCGCCTCCAACCCTTGGCACACAGCCATTCGCTTTCCCCTTACCCCATACGAGATCCAACCTGACCCTACCCCTTCTCCAGACCACCACGATCGAAGCCCACCATCACACCTAGGCGATCCAACGCCATGACATCACCACCGTACCCAGGCGCACGAACCCAACCAACGAACCCAACCAGCCCCCAGCCTCGTCATTACCTCCTCCCAACCGTGACCAGACAACACCTCCACACTGACCTTGCCGAGAACCACCACGAATCCTACCCAGCCCACCATCGCGTCCAGACTGACCCACTGCAGCCACGAACCCCACCACCAGACTGAGCTCCTGCCATGTCCCCTCCCTAGGCCGAGACCACCCCTACCCCACGCCATGTTCGCCCCAAACTGCCTCCACGCTATACCTCATTCGTGACGCATCGGATATTACAAAAATGATGTAGAACGTTGAATGTAGCAATCGGTGGAATGGAAGATGCTGAAATGCCCAAATTCGTTGATCCGAAGATACCGAATTCTAGCTATCCTGAACTCGTTGATCGCGCACGATACCGGGTTCGAAGATCTTCAATTCTTCAAGCGTTGATCAAGCGAACTTGATTCCGCAAATCGGCTTCTACAATCGTTGAATCGAGCGCACTCGATTATCCGAAAGAGGAGATAGGAGATTATACTCAACTACCAATTTGGAATGAAAGCACAAAGCAATCAAAAGAGAATTTTATTCAATATTCAACAACCTTTACAAAATGACCATACACGCCTATTTATAGGCTACAACTCAACACAACAGAAAACTTCAAAATATTACAAGTACTTAGGTCGGAAACGACCTACGACCTAACATGGTGCGACCTAAGAACAGACACGACTTAGTATAGGTCGGCAGCGACCTAAAATATTACGACATAAGAAAATACAACACAATGACTGGACGACTTAACAACATGTACAAAAGACACAAGCTTCCATCAGCGGCTGAGATTGACTCGGTAGAAGAATCAACGTCCACAAGCTTCAGCGACTTAAAAATATGCGGCATTCCAGATCAACGACTTAAGGAAATCAATGGCATCCAGAGCTTTGCGACCTAAGAATGAACGGCATCCCTTCGTTTGCGACCTATCAGAAGCGGCTTCAGAAATTCTTCGCGACCTAAGTCTCCACGACCTAAGACTTTGCGACCTAAGCCTTCGCGACCTAACTTAGCTCGTTCCGTTTCCTTGCGACCTAACATAGGTCGTAACTCATTAGGTCGTATCACCTTTCTCTTCAGACTGTTAGGTCGTTGGTGCGACTCAAAGGATTCGTTAGGTCGCTCACGACCTAATACTTCAGCTCCCCGCCAATCTTCACACACTGCTAACTCTTTAGTCTCTTTGTTAGCTCGTAGTACTTCGCTAGGTCGTTGCCGGTCTTCAGTAGGTCGTTGATACGACCTAAAGGTCTTGTTAGGTCGTTCGCGACCTAGCCCTTTACTAGTTTGTGCTTCAACAACCAGTAACGACTTAGAGGTTTCGTTAGGTCGTATGCGACCTAACTCTTCATCCTTCTGAACATCCTTCTAGGCTGCATCATCCTTCCCAGGTTGAGAAAAATTCGACCTCGAATTTGTACTCTCTTCCTCCATAACAAATTCATCCCCGTGATATGGTACAAGATGTTTGACATTGAACACGTCAGACGTATACACATCATCTGGTAGTTTCAATTTGTAAGCATTTTCATTAATTCGTTTCACAACTTCCACCGGACCAATTTCCCGTGCTTTCAATTTATTGTAAGCGCCTACCGGAAAACGATCTTTTGTTAACACTGCATAAACCAAATCACCTTCCTGAAATTCAACACTCCTTCGTTTCAAATCTGCAGATTGTTTATACTTCTCATTTGCTTTCTCCAATCGTTCTTGAACGATTTTATGACATTCCAACAGCCCCTCAACAAAATCAGCAGCTTTCTTAACAGTCTTCTTTGATTGTGGCACTACCGTTAGATCCAACGGTCCCTTCGGTAAACTTGAATATACTATTTGAAATGGACTGAACCCAGTACTTCGATTCACAACATGATTATGAGCAAATTCTGCCTGGCATAACTTCACATCCCAACTCTTCAGATTATCTTGAACAAGACACCTCAACAAATTTCCCAATGATCTGTTGACCACCTCAGTCTGTCCATCCGTTTGTGGGTGATAAGCACTACTAAACTTCAGCTTCGTTCCCACCATTTTCCACAAACTTAGCCAAAATTGACTCAAAAATCGAGTATCTCTATCCGACACAATAGATTCTGGCAATCCATGAAGTCGATAGATCTCCTTGAAAAACAACTGTGCAACATGAACAGCATCCGCCGTCTTCTTACAAGCAATAAAATGTGCCATTTTCGAAAACCTATCAACCACCACATAAATGGAATCATTACCACGCTGCGTTCTCGGCAACCCCAACACAAAGTCCATACTGATATCCACCCAGGGTTTTACAGGCACGGGTAACGGCATATATAAACCAGCATTGGTCGCAGTTCCTTTCGAAACCTGACAAATATGACAACGCTCCACAAACCTCTCTACTTCTTTCCTCATCGATGGCCAAAAGTAGGACTGTGAGATCAACTGTAAGGTTCGGTCTCTCCCAACATGTCCCTCGTCGTGTAACTCTTTGATAATCTTCATTCTCAGACTACCCTCCGGTATGCATAATCGATTTCCTTTGAACAGAAAACCATCTACTATCACGAAATCATCCGTCTCTCCCTCCTTGACTTTTTCAACAAATTTTGCAAAGTAAGGATCATCAGTGAATAACTCTGGCAATATTTCAAACCCCTTCACTTCAACCTTTAGCGTAGTCAACAAATGACTCCTCCTACTCAAAGCATCAGCCACACGATTTGTCACCCCTGACTTGTGTTTCACAACAAAAGTAAACTGTTGCAGATATGCAATCCATGATGCATGTCTCACTGAAATCTTGTCTTGCCCTTGCAAATGCTTCAATGCTTCATGATCAGTATACAGAACAAACTCTTTCTGAAATAGATAATGTCTCCAGTGTTTAATAGATTGCACAACAGCATAGAACTCCACATCATATGTACTGTATCGCATCTTCGCTCCTGACAACTTCTCACTGAAATATGCAATAGGACGCCCCTTCTGACTCAACACCCCTCCAATCCCAACCTTGGATGCATCAGTATGTAGTTCAAACACCAACTGAAAATCAGGTAGCACTAGAATTGGTGCAGACGTCAGCAATTCCTTGATCTTCCCAAAAGCACTCCCTGCTTCCTCTGTCCATGCAAACTGTTTACCTTTCATGCAATCTGTAACAGACGCCATCACACTACTAAAGTGTGGAATAAACCTTCGATAAAATGAAGCCAACCCATGAAAACTACGAACTTCCGTTATCGTCTTGGGCTGCGGCCAATTTCTGATCGCCTCAACTTTACTTTGGTCAACCTGTATTCCTTTCACTGAAACAACATACCCCAGAAATAAAACACTGTGCGTCATGAACACGCACTTCTTCGTAGCAGCATAAAATTGTTCTTGTCTCAGTACCATCAGCACTTCTCTAAGATGATTCAAATGTTCCTCTGGACTCCCACTGTAAATTAGAATATCATCGAAATACACCACCACAAATTTCCCAATGAACGGTCGAAAAATCTGATTCATCACCCTCATGAAAGTACTTGGTGCATTGGATAAACCAAATGGCATGACCAACCACTCGTATAGACCTTCCCTGGTTTTAAAAGCAGTCTTCCACTCATCTCCTGGTCTGATACGAATTTGATGATATCCGCTCTTCAAATCAATCTTTGAAAAGATAGTAGCTCCGCTTATTTGATCTAACAAGTCATCCAACCTCGGCATTGGAAATCTATATCTCACGGTAATCTTATTCAATGCTCGACTGTCAGTGCACATCCTCCACGTCCCATCCTTCTTGGGTACCAATAAAGCTGGTACAACACAAGGACTCAGACTCTCCTGCACACGCCCCTGCTCAAGCAATTCCTCTACTTGCCTCCGCAACTCTTCATGTTCCTTCGGACTCATTCGATAATGTGGTCTGTGTGGCAACACAGCACCTGGAACAAGATCTATCTGATGTTGTATATCCCTCAACGGTGGCAACTCCGTTGGTAACTCCTCTGGAAATACATCGTCAAATTCTTTCAAAACTGGTTTAACTTCTTCTGGAATTTCAACCTCTTCACTGCTTTCTCGTCCAATCAACAAGAATACTTCTGGTTCTTCCTCAACCTCCTTAACAAACTCCTTTAAAGTCAATAAAGTTTTCAGCTCTTCGATTTCTTCTGACTTACTTTCTCCTTGTGGTCTCTTCTTTGGAACTAGGATAATCTTTGTGCCTTCAAACATAAAACTGTAGCTATTGGTCCGACCGTCATGTTGTACTGCTCGATCATACTGCCATGGTCTTCCCAATAATAAGTGGCAAACATCCATCTCTACGACATCACACCAGATTTCGTCTTTGTATTTCTTCCTAATAGAGAATGGTACACGAACTCGTCTATCCACTTTCACTTCTCCTCCTTTTCTCAACCATGCTAACTTGTATGGACTCGGATGTTTCTCTGTCTTCAATTTCAACTTCGTCACAGCTTCGGTTGAAATAATATTATCACAGCTTCCTGCGTCAATCACAAACTTACACACCTTCCCTAGAATAGTACACGTTGACTGAAAGATGTTACTCCTCAACCAACTAGCTTCTTCCTGCTTCGGTGTTAAACACGATCTCCTCAGCATTAGGTTACAACCTTCGTCTCCTGACGCAATATCCTACTCATCCTCCTCAACTGGATTAGAATAATCTTCATCAACATCCTCATCGTCAACTTCCGCAATCATGGTTCTCTTCTTTGGCTTTGGACACTCACTGCTTTTATGACCCAATTCCTGACAATTGTAACATTTGAAACCATTGTTAACCCTTGTCTTCTCAACCTCCTTCACCACTGGTCTACTGATAGGTTTAGAAACATTAGAACTTCCTCCAACACCCTTCGCTTGATTGTTAGAATTAGCAAACACACCACTTCCTCGTTTCCCTTGTTTTTCCCAAGCCAACGCTTTCTGATGTGCTTCTGCCACAGATCTTGGATCGAACATATTAACCATATCCTGAATCTGCATTCTCAATCCTCCAATGAACCTAGATGTCAGCTGCTCTTCTGTTTCCATAATATCATTCCTTGCAATGAGTTGATAGAATTCATCAGCATAGTCATTCACAGTTTTCGTCCCTTGTCTCAAGTTTTGCAAACATTGATACATCAAAGATTGATAATTGTAAGGTAAGAACGTTGCTTTCATCAACTTCTTCATCTTCTCCCAAGATTCAACTTTTGACTTCCCCATTCGTTCACGTGTAAGCTTGGTTTGCTGCCACCATGCCAAAGCTCTACCTCTCAGCCTCGTAGCAACCAACTTCACTCTACGATGTCCTGGAACTTCTTTAAAGTCAAAAATCTCCTCAACATTAGCTACCCAATCTAGAAACTCCTCTGCTTGCATACCACCCTTGAATTCAGGAATTTCTGTCTTCATCCCCGATTCCCACTTGTGATCATACTCAGAATAGTTTCTTCCTTGACCTCTTCCTTGAATACTACCACCATCATATTCCTCTTCAAAGTCAGATGCATAACGATGTCGATTATGACCACCAACATCTCTACTACCATTGCGTCTTCCACCATCATCCCTTCTATCAACATTCCTCCGTTCACGATCATTCACGTCCCTCCCACGTCCTTGATCATTTTCAACACTTCTGTCTCGATTGGAATGTGGCGAGACTCTACTACCCCTATGGTTAGATTCTGGTGAAATCCTTCTCCGATTTTGATTCATTTCCGTCATAAGCCTCTCTAACCGGCCAATTCCTTCATTAAGCTTCTCACTAAAATTCTCATTGATTCTTTGCTCCATCTCATCAGCTTCTTCTCTTTGATACAATGCTTCTACGTTTTGGTGGCGATTAGCTCTTCTTGGTGGCATACTTGAAAACTTCACAAATTCTTCAACACTTCAAATTCAAACACTTTCCGGATTTTGATCCAAAATGAAACGGATCGAAAACTTCCACTTTGTAGCAAATCGCGATGAACACGATGGCCAAAGTTTCGGCCTCCAATGCAAATCCGATCAAACAATCTTCGAACAATGATTACTCTTCTTCCTTTTACTCTCGGCCTCACTTGCTTACCACGGCCCAACTTCAAATTGAATAAGGCTCCAAGTCTCGATCTAACTATGATTGGCTAGAACAAGCTCCGATACCAAAAACTGACGCAGCGGATATTACAAAAATGATGTAGAACGTTGAATGTAGCAATCGGTGGAATGGAAGATGCTGAAATGCCCAAATTCGTTGATCCGAAGATACCGAATTCTAGCTATCCTGAACTCGTTGATCGCGCACGATACCGGGTTCGAAGATCTTCAATTCTTCAAGCGTTGATCAAGCGCACTTGATTCCGCGAATCGGCTTCTACAATCATTGAATCGAGCGCACTCGATTATCCGAAAGAGGAGATAGGAGATTATACTCAACTACCAATTTGGAATGAAAGCACAAAGCAATCAAAAGAGAATTTTATTCAATATTCAACAACCTTTACAAAATGACCATACACGCCTATTTATAGGCTACAACTCAACACAACAGAAAACTTCAAAATATTACAAGTACTTAGGTCGGAAACGACCTACGACCTAACATGGAGCGACCTAAGAACAGACACGACTTAGTATAGGTCGGCAGCGACCTAAAATATTACGACATAAGAAAATACAACACAATGACTGGACGACTTAACAACATGTACAAAAGACACAAGCTTCCATTAGCGGTTGAGATTGACTCGGTAGAAGAATCAACATCCACAAGCTTCAGCGACTTAAAAATATGCGGCATTCCAGATCAACGACTTAAGGAAATCAATGGCATCTAGAGCTTTGCGACCTAAGAATGAACGGCATCCCTTCGTTTGCGACCTATCAGAAGCGGCTTCAGAAATTCTTCGCGACCTAAGTCTCCACGACCTAAGACTTTGCGACCTAAGCCTTCGCGACCTAACTTAGCTCGTTCCGTTTCCTTGCGACCTAACATAGGTCGTAACTCGTTAGGTCGTATCACCTTTCTCTTCAGACTGTTAGGTCGTTGGTGCGACTCAAAGGATTCGTTAGGTCGCTCGCAACCTAATACTTCAGCTCCCCGCCAATCTTCACACACTGCTAACTCTTTAGTCTCTTTGTTAGCTCGTAGTACTTCGCTAGGTCGTTGCCGGTCTTCAGTAGGTCGTTGATACGACCTAAAGGTCTTGTTAGGTCGTTCGCGACCTAGCCCTTTACTAGTTTGTGCTTCAACAACCAGTAACGACTTAGAGGTTTCGTTAGGTCGTATGCGACCTAACTCTTCATCCTTCTGAACATCCTTCTGGGCTGCATCAATTCGCCACTAACCATCACAACTCTACGACCTGCCACCATCGACTCCATGCCGACACCAGCCTCGTCATCTCTACCTGACCCCTTCGCCAGACCCCAACCGTGACCAGATCACCACACAAACCGTAGCCAGTCGCCACGAACGAACCACCCACCACATCAACTACCTCCCCAAGCCTGCCTGCCCTCCTCCACGAACTCATGTCAGCCAACCCCTTCGCCAGATCAAACCCATGCCGAGACCAACCAGGTCAGACCAAGCCTTGCATATGAGCAAATTGATGAACTGTTCCGTTCCTTTTATTTTTTTTTGTTTTGTGTTGATTTCCCTGAACCAGTTTGAAAAATAAAAAGAGTAGTACCTGTCACCTTGTACTTAGTGGTAGTTCTATTGAGTTGTTTAGAAAAAGAAAGTTGCTTTTGTCACTTTATATTTTTCCAGACCGAGCTTTGTACTGAGAGGTGAACAATGTTTTGTTGTATGGCCTCTGCCTTGTTGAAAAAAAATTTTTTTTTTTGTTGTTTTGTTCCTTTGTAACTTTTGAAGTTATATAATTTCTTCTTTCTTCCGAAACTTTGTTAAAAAAAAAAATGAACACTTTGTTTGGTCGAGCATTTGTTTCGAAGTTATAATCTAAAATTTTAAAAGTGATCGGGCTATTTCTGTCGATTTTTCAAACGTGTTACTTTTTCGTTGTTCGCTTCATTAAAAATTCGTTATTCGTGCGATCTTAGATTTGATTATTTATTGTGCTTTTGGTTTGAATCTAGTTGGCGCATCCGCTAACGACTGATCGGGCTACCCGCGTGCTTTCGATTGACTTCGTACTTCTTTCTTTTCCGAATCTCCAGCTCCGTAGAGGTGAGTAAATCTCACACGAATATTCATACTTATATAATTGTGAAACGACCGCAACTTAATGTGTAGAAATAAATAAATAAATAAATGATGTTATAATTACCTGTGATTTATTTATAGTTGATGTTAATTGTTAAAACTGCATATCGTATCATCTGTTATATCTGTTCTTATTTTACTATTATTCTATTCTGTTAAATCACACTGCAAGTTCCCTGTAGAATAGAATCACTATGGGTTGAAATGATACATACCCGAACGGACTTTTGAATAAGGGAAGGTCGTTATGGGCTGAAATGATAGGCCTGAACGATTTTCAATAAAATTTTATTTACTTGGGATTGCGGGTTTGAAATGATAAAACCCGGATTTTTCTTTGTAAATTACGGATTGAAATGATATAGTATCCGTATCACTTGAATTAGGCTAGAAAATATTATACAGACCCGTGGTTATTTTTCTGTATTTTCTGAATATTTTAAATAGTTTAAAAATTGTAATAATATTAAATTGATTTAAACCGAATTTTTAAGTGATTTATTTAAAAATAGAAATGATTTTTCTATGTGATAAATATAAATAAATGGAGGAATATTGATTTTTAAACGAAACTTAAATTTGAAATTTTGATAAAAAGAAAGATGGAAATTTAAGTTAATTTAAATAAAAATGAAATTTAGTTTTAAATTGGTGAAAAAAATGAAGTTAAGTTTAAAAGTTGAAATGAACGTAATAAGAAAATTTGTAAGTTTTGGTTTTACCTGTAAAATTTCTCGTTAAATAAATTAGTTAAAGGATTGAAAATGAACATTTTTAATGTATGATTTTATAAGTTTAACTAGGTAGAATCCGTAGCACTTGTTAAGTGTTGTGGATTGTATAAGTGAACTAAAAGACTAAAATGAACTAAGGCTATGATAGTACTTGGTAAGTGCTGTTGTAACTGAAACTAAAATTGAACCTGAACTAATAAAAGGACTACTATAGCACTTGTTAAGGACTGCAGTAGGCTGAAATATGATTTTTGTTTAAAATTGAATTGTTATAGCAGTTTATAAATGTTGTTTTGTTGAATAAAATTGTTTTCAAATATAACTTATCGTCGCATTTTTAAATGCTGTGAAAGCTGAAAATTTTAGCGTTATTGTTTTAAGTAGATAAGTGAACTCCGAAAGGTTAGATTTTAGAAATTTAATATTTGATTTTTAAAAGAATAATGTCTTTGTTTTAAATGATTAAATTCGAAGTATATTTGATAAATTGTTTTAAATCTATAACCACGGGTTATAATAACGATTGGTTGGCAAAGAGACCGGGATCGGATATGGACATACTCTCTGTCGATACCGAAAACCACTTTGACAACCGTGTACGCGGTGGAGATTCCAGAATGAAGTAGGATGGTGGCGACGTCCTTAAGGTATTACGTGGACCCAACTCCCGTGAGTTGGCATAAGGTGGCTAAAACAAGAGCGATCTCGGACCAGTGAGGTAGCACCTCTTCTCGGGCACATTCCTTCGACATTATACTCTTACTTGTGATTGATTAGATGGCCATCCTCCGATTTGGGAGTGTTGTTCGAGGTGGAACGGTAGTGGCTGCTATGAGTATCCATCAGTCCGTGTGCGTAATTGGTATATCTACCCTGGCATTGCCTAGTTGTGCCGTGTCACCTACCATATCGAGCTTTACTACGATTATGATTTTAAGATCCGACCGCGTTAAGGTTCTCCATCCCCTAACGCTATTTTCCGATATGATTATACTTTACTTATGTAGACACTATTATAATAGCGAATATTACTACATAGTAGATAGTTTAACGGATCCTTAGAGGATGGGCGGTCCCAAGCATCTTCTAAGTTACTTGTACCTTTACTACAGTTCATTTGAGTTGGTTTACATTGTATAAGTATGTATATCCTGACTCGAGCGTTATGTTTTATTTTACGCTCGGGTCAGCCTGAGTATTCACAGCTTTGGATTCACCTTTCTGGAGCTCGGAATCACTGGAGATTCTGCTTATCTAGTTATCTTCCTATTTCAGTTTCAGTTGTCTTATTTCAGCTTTTGTTTGGAGACTTGTGTATTTGAGATTTCTATTGTACTTATTTCAGCACTGTATTGGGTTTCAGACTATGTATTTTGTATTTGATTTTAGACTATGTATTTTAGTGGCTTCATGAACCACTATGGTTATTTTAAATTCCGCTGCGAGTTATTCTGATATTCTGTGTCTGTGATTCAGTGAATGATTTTATTTGCTCCAAATTTTATTACAATCTGTTATTTTGAATTATTCAAGTCTGACATGTGTGGATTATTGTCGATTTGAATGGTCCAAAATAGTGGGTCGTTACATTTGGTATCAGAGCCAGGTTCTATGGAGCAAAAACTCATTAGAGATAGGGTAGAAATACCCTAGAATGAGTGAAATCAAACTCAGAATCATTTCCTTGTGAGTGAACGTATTTTCAAAGTATAAAATGATTTTAAATGATTTTTCAAATAATTTTTCAAAGATTATTTTTATATAAAGTTTTCTTGTTTTAAGAAGAAATTTTCTAAACTTCCTTCTTTCCGTATCTACCTTGTTAGGAATTTTTAGGATATTCATCCTAGTGTTCTTATCGTGTTTTATCTTAACTTATCTTAGTCTTCTTTGTACCTTGTCCTAATATTTTATTCTTGATATTTCCAGGATGAATCGTGGAAATGCTAGAGGTAGGGGTCGTGGTATTGCCCCAGTTCCTCCACCTGTTGCACCCGTTAAGTTTACAGTCCTTTGCAAGGAATTCTCTCAGCTCGGTGGCACTAAGTTCACCGGTTCAGAAAGTATCATCGAAGCCCAGCAATGGCTAAGAAGTTTGGAAAGAATCTTTACTGGTTTAGAGATCACTGATGCCCAGAAGCGTCAGTTAGCAGCATGGCAGCTGCAAGAGTCAGCCCTAGATTGGTGGGAGTCTGTTACGACTCGCACTAACGAAGGTGATCTTTCATGGGAGCAGTTCAGGTATCCTTTGTGTTAACTTGAATTTTTCCCCATTTCCTTTCTTTTTGAATCTATCTTAAGTTCGATTTGTATCTTCTTTCAGGGAGGCTTTTGTGACAAAATGGATGCCCGAAGCCGGAAAATCTCAGCTTTACCGTGAATTCATGGACCTCAAGCAGGGTACCATGTCCTTCTCAGAGTATGAACGGAAGTTCAATGAAATTTCAAAATTCGGTCCTGGTCTTATCGACACTCAGCTAAAAAAGAATGAGAAGTTCATTTCTGGAGCTCGCCCAGAGTTCTACGATCGCCTTATTTCACATGTTCATGGCACATTTACTGAGCTCATGGATATGGCTATCCGCTATGAGAACCCTACTTCCAAGGGTCCTGCTGCTTCTGGTACTCATGTCTCACAATCTTCCTCTGCAAATTCCAAGAAGAGAAAGCCCAACTTCCACCAGCAGAAGAAGAATTGGATCAAGCATGCGGGCTTGGGATCTTCAGCATCTGCTCCTTCTCAGAGACATCCTATTGATCTTTCCTCCATTACTTGCTTCAAATGTGACCAAAAGGGACACTATGCCAATAGTTGCCCTAATCCGTCCAGTGCTGCTATTCCTCCACCCCAGGTTACCAAGAACGATCTTTGTCATGTTTGTCTTCAACCGGGTCATTTTAGGAAGGACTGTCCTTTATATCAGAAGGGAAAGCCATTTGGCGTATTTGCTGTCACATCTGCTTCATCACCTGCTCCTGCACCTGCTCCTGCTCCTAGCGATAGTCAAGGTACTCTTCAAGGCACCTTTACTTTATTTCATCATCCAGTTCGTGTTTTATTTGATACTGGGGCTTCGCATAGTTTTATTTCTGATGACCTGTGTAATAAGTTTGAACATCTCCTTTCCCCTGAGTATGCTTCCGTTCCTCTTTATGTTTTTAATCCTATTGGTGGTCCCGCAAATCTTAATAAGATTTGTAAACATGTGAAACTCCTCCATTCCGATCATAGTTTTAGTGGAGATTTCTATATCCTTGGTTTCGATGCTTTTGATTTGTTGCTTGGAAGTGATTGGCTTGATGGACACGATGCGCGTATCTCGTGTAAATCCCGAATTGTTTCTCTTAAGGATGATCGAGGAAATTCTTTGCTTATTCAGGGCCGTATGCCTCATGATTATGCTGGTAGCTTTATCTTTTCTCTAGATGCTTCTATTGATGATCTTCAGTCGACCCGTGTAGTTAATCACTACCCGGATGTATTTGGTGAAGTTACTGCTTTACCTCCCAAGCGGGAAATTGATTTCCGCATTGATCTCATTCCTGGAGCTCGACCTATAGTTCTTCCTCCTAGAAGAATGGCACCCCGCGAGAAGGTTGAGTTAAGGAAACAAATTGAAGACCTATCTTCCAAGGGTCTGATCAGACCTAGTTTTTCTGAATGGGGAGCCGCGGTGGTTTTCGTCACCAAGTCCGATGGTTCTCTTCGGATGTGTGTTGATTATAGGGAGTTGAACAAACTCACTATGAAAAATAGATATCCAATGCCTCGCATCAATGACATGTTTGATCATCTTTATGGTGCTACTGTTTTCTCTCAGCTTGATCTTGCCACAGGTTTTCACCAACTCAGAGTTGCCGAGGAAAGTATTCCTAAGATTGCTTTCCGTACTGAGAATGGATTCTTCGAATGGTTAGTCATGCCTTTTGGTTTGACTAATGCCCCCGCTTTCTTTGTTGACTTGATGAATCGTGTATTCCGTGATGTGCTTAATAAATTTGTTCTAGTCTTTGTGGATGATATCCTCATATTCTCTAAGTCTGAAGAAGAACATGAGTCACATTTGAAATCTGTTCTTGAGACTCTTCGAAAGCATCAGTTAAAAGCTAAATTTTCCAAATGCCATTTCTGGAAGGATGAAGTCCGATTTCTCGGGCATATTGTTTCTAGTAATGGAGTTTCAGTTGATCCAGTCAAGATCGCTGCGATCAATGTAAGTTCTCCTTTCTTTCTCTTTCATTGTTTCATTTCAATTTACTCTATCTTTTCTATTATCCTTCTTTTCCCTATTCCGTACAGGATTGGGAAACTCCTAAGACTCCTACTGATATCCGTAGTTTTCTGGGCCTCGCCGGTTATTACCGGAGATTCATTGAGAATTTCGCTCGGATTGCTGCACCTCTCACTGCTTTAACTCGGAAGAATGCTAAGTTTATTTGGAGTAGTAAGTGTGAAGCCGCATTCAATGAGTTAAAAGACAAGCTTACTTCCGCACCTGTTCTTACCGTTCCAAATGGAGATGAAGGATTAACGGTATACACTGATGCTTGTCGAGAAGGTTTGGGAGCTGTTCTGATGCAGGATGTAGAGTGATTGCTTATGCTAGTAGACAGTTGAAGACTCATGAAGTAAATTATGCTGCTCATGATCTAGAGTTACTTGCGGTTGTTTTCGCTTTGAAGCTTTGGAGACATCATCTGTTGGGTACCAAGTTCGAGCTTTTCACAAATCATCAGTCTTTGAGGTATATTTTCTCTCAGAAGGATTTGAATCAGAGACAAGTTAGGTGGTTATAGTTTCTTGCTTCTTATGACCTCGACATCAACTATACACCGGGAAAGGCTAATGTAGTGGCGGATGCTTTGAGTAGGAAGAAAGCTTTGTTGTGTCAGATTGTTGTTTCTTCACCCCTTGTGGATCGTATTATGGCTAGACAGGATGAGGATCAGATGCTTAGATTGATTAAGGAGAGTGTTCGAAGCAGAGTTGGAAGTAGTAGTCTTGATGGTAATGGAGCTCAGATTGACGATAAGGGTGTATTGAGGATTAATAATAGGATTTGTGTCCCGAATGTTGATGGATTGAGACAGGAGTTACTTCGGGAGAATCATCAGTCCAGACTTTCTATTCATCCAGGCGTGACCAAGATGTATCAGGATATGAAGAAGTTATATTGGTGGAAAGGTATGAAGCGAGATATTTCCATTTTCGTCAATAGGTGTGCGACTTGTCAGCAAGTCAAGGCAGATCATCAGAAGACTCCTGGTTTATTGCAGCCCCTTGAGATTCCCAATTGGAAGTGGGAACAAGTTTCTATGGATTTCATTGATGGTTTACCGAGGAGTAGGAAGGGTAACGAGAGTATCTGGGTTATTGTGGATAGATTGACCAAATCGGCCCATTTCATTCCGGTCAAGTCTACCCGTTCAGCTTCTAGTTTATCTGAGATTTACATGAGGGAGATTGTTCGTCTCCATGGTGTTCCTCTCAGTATCGTTTGTGATCGTGATCCTATCTTTACTAGTAGATTTTGGAAAGCCTTTCAGGATTCTTTGGGTACTCATCTAAATCTGAGCACTGCTTACCATCCACAGACCGACGGTCAAACGGAAAGGGTGAATCAGATTTTAGAAGATCTTCTTCGTGCTTGTGTGCTTGATTATGGAGGATCTTGGAAAGTTCATCTCCATCTTGTCGAATTCACTTATAACAATAGTTATCAGGCCAGTATTGAGACATCTCCATTTTCTGCTCTTTACGGACGACCTTGTAGATCTCCTTCTTGTTGGATTGAATCTGGTAATCGTTTGGTTCTTGGTCCTGAGATGGTTTTGGAAGCTTCAGAGAGAGTCGAAGAGATTAAGAGGAAGATGAGGATTGCTCAGGATAGACAGAAGAAGTACGCCGATCGTCGAAGACGGAGTTTAGAGTTTGCTGTTGGTGATTTGGTTTTCCTGAAGGTCTCTCCCTTAAGGAATGTTATTCGTTTTGGTCGTAGAGGAAAGCTTTCTCCTAGATTTGTTGGTCCTTTCCGCATTTTGGGAAGAATTGGTTCTCTTGCTTATCGTCTGGATTTACTCGAGAAATTTTCTGGAATTCACAACGTCTTTCATGTATCTCATCTTCGCCGCTATCTGCATGATCCATCTCTTATTATTCAGCCTTCTGCTCTTGATAGTTTGGATATTGAGCCAAATCTGACTGTTGAGAGGAAGCCACTTCGTATCGTCGATCGAGGTACGAAGCAGCTAAGAAGAAAATCTGTCAACCTGGTCAAAGTGCAGTGGATCACCGATGAACGGGATTGCACCTGGGAGACGGAGGAGAGCATTCGTGCTTCGAATCCGGAATTGTTTATTTCAGGTACTTTTACTATTCTGTCTTATCTTTCTTTATTTCCTTTCTTCGTTCCTTTTCGAGGACGAAAAGCTTTGAGTGGGGGAGAGTGTAACAGCCCGATATTTTAAACGAAATTTTATAATAAATTAAAACATTTTGAAATATTAATTTAAATTAAAGTGTAAAAAAATTAGTGTGAAATAGGAAATTTAAAACTATACATTTCATTCCGTATATTTACAGCCGTTTTATCTTATATTTAAAAATCAAATTTTATTTATTTTGGTAATAACTATTTAAAATTTGGTTTATAAAGATACGTTATATTTTTAAGAAACCGTTAGCATTTTTTAAATTTATTAAATAGAAGAAACAAGTAACGGTTGTACGTTACTTTGGGCGTTACACTGTACGTGCATTGTTCCATTGTCCATTTATTTCTGCTGTATATTTCAGTTTGAAATTGTCAAATCTTGCATTGAATTGCACGTGAGAAATAGTCCACTTACCCCTTTATCTCCCTTACGTTTCGTTCAACATTTATTTTGCCTAAATTCCTCTAACTGATCAAAACCTTTCGTTGCCTTCTCTTCTACAAAAGATATTGGCAGCTGTTCATTTTTTGTTCGTTCAAAAAAAAAAGCTCCATTCAAAAGTTTCTCTGCTTTTTCGTTTAAAAATCTCGTGAGCATCTCTCTGGAAGGTACAGGCAACATCTTTCTTCCATTTTTTTGTTTACTTTATCATTTTTTTTGCTGTTCCCTGTTGTTGTCTGCTGTACCATGTCCTTCTTTTTTTCATTCTTGCATTTTGATTTTCGTTTGTCCCTGCTCACATTTGTTTGCCGCCTCCAACCCTTGGCACACAGCCATTCGCTTTCCCCTTACCCCATACGAGATCCAACCTGACCCTACCCCTTCTCCAGACCACCACGATCGAAGCCCACCATCACACCTAGGCGATCCAACGCCATGACATCACCACCGTACCCAGGCGCACGAACCCAACCAACGAACCCAACCAGCCCCCAGCCTCGTCATTACCTCCTCCCAACCGTGACCAGACAACACCTCCACACTGACCTCGCCGAGAACCACCACGAATCCTACCCAGCCCACCATCGCGTCCAGACTGACCCACTGCAGCCACGAACCCCACCACCAAACTGAGCTTCTGCCATGTCCCCTCCCTAGGCCGAGACCACCCCTACCCCACGCCCTGTTCGCCCCAAACTGCCTCCACACTATACCTCATTCGCCACTAACCATCACAACTCTACGACCTGCCACCATCGACTCCATGACGACACCAGCCTCGTCATCTCTACCTGACCCCTTCGCCAGACCCCAACCGTGACCAGATCACCACACAAACCGTAGCCAGTCGCCACGAACGAACCACCCACCACATCAACTACCTCCCCAAGCCTGCCTTCCCTCCTCCACGAACTCATGTCAGCCAACCCCTTCGCCAGATCAAACCCATGCCGAGACCAACCAGGTCAGACCAAGCCTTGCATATGAGAAAAGTGATGAACTGTTCCGTTCCTTTTATTTTTTTTTGTTTTGTGTTGATTTCCCTGAACCAGTTTGAAAAATAAAAAGAGTAGTACCTGTCACCTTGTACTTATTGGTAGTTCTATTGAGTTGTTTAGAAAAAGAAAGTTGCTTTTGTCACTTTATATTTTTCCAGACCGAGCTTTGTACTGAGAGGTGAACAATGTTTTGTTGTATGGCCTCTGCCTTGTTGAAAAAAAAAATTTTTTTTTGTTGTTTTGTTCCTTTGTAACTTTTGAAGTTATATAATTTCTTCTTTCTTCCGAAACTTTGTTAAAAAAAAAAATGAACACTTTGTTTGGTCGAGCATTTGTTTCGAAGTTATAATCTAAAATTTTAAAAGTGATCGGGCTATTTCTGTCGATTTTTCAAACGTGTTACTTTTTCGTTGTTCGCTTCATTAAAAATTCGTTATTCGTGCGATCTTAGATTTGATTATTTATTGTGCTTTTGGTTTGAATCTAGTTGGCGCATCCGCTAACGACTGATCGGGCTACCCGCGTGCTTTCGATTGACTTCGTACTTCTTTCTTTTCCGAATCTCCAGCTCCGTAGAGGTGAGTAAATCTCACACGAATATTCATACTTATATAATTGTGAAACGACCGCAACTGAATGTGTAGAAATAAATAAATAAATAAATGATGTTATAATTACCTGTGATTTATTTATAGTTGATGTTAATTGTTAAAACTGCATATCGTATCATCTGTTATATCTGTTCTTATTTTACTGTTATTCTATTCTGTTAAATCACACTGCAAGTTCCCTGTAGAATAGAATCACTATGGGTTGAAATGATACATACCCGAACGGACTTTAGAATAAGGGAAGGTCGTTATGGGCTGAAATGATAGGCCTGAACGATTTTCAATAAAATTTTATTTACTTAGGATTGCGGGTTTGAAATGATAAAACCCGGATTTTTCTTTGTAAATTACGGATTGAAATGATATAGTATCCGTATCACTTGAATTAGGCTAGAAAATATTATACAGACCCGTGGTTATTTTTCTGTATTTTCTGAATATTTTAAATAGTTTAAAAATTGTAATAATATTAAATTGATTTAAACCGAATTTTTAAGTGATTTATTTAAAAATAGAAATGAATTTTCTATGTGATAAATATAAATAAATGGAGGAATATTGATTTTTAAACGAAACTTAAATTTGAAATTTTGATAAAAAGAAAGATGGAAATTTAAGTTAATTTAAATAAAAATGAAATTTAGTTTTAAATTGGTGAAAAAAATGAAGTTAAGTTTAAAAGTTGAAATGAACGTAATAAGCAAATTTGTAAGTTTTGGTTTTACCTGTAAAATTTCTCGTTAAATAAATTAGTTAAAGGATTGAAAATGTACATTTTTAATGTATGATTTTATAAGTTTAACTAGGTAGAATCCGTAGCACTTGTTAAGTGTTGTGGATTGTATAAGTGAACTAAAAGACTAAAATGAACTAAGGCTATGATAGTACTTGGTAAGTGCTGTTGTAACTGAAACTAAAATTGAACCTGAACTAATAAAAGGACTACTGTAGCACTTGTTAAGGACTGCAGTAGGCTGAAATATGATTTTTGTTTAAAATTGAATTGTTATAGCAGTTTATAAATGTTGTTTTGTTGAATAAAATTGTTTTCAAATATAACTTATCGTCGCATTTTTAAATGCCGTGAAAGCTGAAAATTTTAGCGTTATTGTTTTAAGTAGATAAGTGAACTCCGAAAGGTTAGATTTTAGAAATTTAATATTTGATTTTTAAAAGAATAATGTCTTTGTTTTAAATGATTAAATTCGAAGTATATTTGATAAATTGTTTTAAATCTATAACCACGGGTTATAATAACGATTGGTTGGCAAAGAGACCGGGATCGGATATGGACATACTCTCTGTCGATACCGAAAACCACTTTGACAACCGTGTACGCGGTGGAGATTCCAGAATGAAGTAGGATGGTGGCGACGTCCTTAAGGTATTACGTGGACCCAACTCCCGTGAGTTGGCATAAGGTGGCTAAAACAGGAGCGATCTCGGACCAGTGAGGTAGCACCTCTTCTCGGACACATTCCTTCGACATTATACTCTTACTTGTGATTGATTAGATGGCCATCCTCCGATTTGGGAGTGTTGTTCGAGGTGGAACGGTAGTGGCTGCTATGCGTATCCATCAGTCCGTGTGCGTAATTGGTATATCTACCCTGGCATTGCCTAGTTGTGCCGTGTCACCTACCATATCGAGCTTTACTACGATTATGATTTTAAGATCCGACCGCGTTAAGGTTCTCCATCCCCTTAACGCTATTTTCCGATATGATTATACTTTACTTATGTAGACACTATTATAATAGCGAATATTACTACATAGTAGATAGTTTAACGGATCCTTAGAGGATGGGCGGTCCCAAGCATCTTCTAAGTTACTTGTACCTTTACTACAGTTCATTTGAGTTGGTTTACATTGTATAAGTATGTATATCCTGACTCGAGTGTTATGTTTTATTTTACGCTCGGGTCAGCCTGAGTATTCACAGCTTTGGATTCACCTTTCTGGAGCTCGGAATCACTGGAGATTCTGCTTATCTAGTTATCTTCCTATTTCAGTTTCAGTTGTCTTATTTCAGCTTTCGTTTGGAGACTTGTGTATTTGAGATTTCTATTGTACTTGTTTCAGCACTGTATTGGGTTTCAGACTATGTATTTTGTATTTGATTTTAGACTATGTATTTTAGTGGCTTCATGAACCACTATGGTTATTTTAAATTCCGCTGCGAGTTATTCTGATATTCTGTGTCTGTGATTCAGTGAATGATTTTATTTGCTCCAAATTTTATTACAATCTGTTATTTTGCATTATTCAAGTCTGACATGTGTGGATTATTGTCGATTTGAATGGTCCAAAATAGTGGGTCGTTACACATTTTTAACACCAAATCAACTTTCAAATTGATTTCTCAATTTTATATTCAAACTCCAAATCAAATTTCAAATTGATTTCTAAATTCATTTCAACACAAAAAATCATTTTACAAATCAATTTCTATGTTTATTTCGAATTCCCAAATTAATTTTCCAAACATTTATTCCAAACACCAAATCGATGAAAAAAAGGATTTCCCAGGATTTATTTTAAATACCACATCAATTATCAAATTTATTTCAACAAATTTATCACCTTTTAGAATAAATTCCTTTATTCTCTTCCAAACCATTTAAAATTTCATTTTCAATCAATTTTCCAACTTTCGAATAATACTATTCAAAATTCGTTTATAAAAATCTTTCCCATAATTTGAAAATAATTCGATAAGATTTCATAAATCAACTTTACGCTTTTAAATCCCTTATTTTAAATTTATTCAATTCTTCCAAAAAGAATTTACTAAAAATTCCAGCTTTAATTTCAAAAATCCAATTTCATTTATTTTTGGTATCCAACGATACCAAAAATACATTCGGCTAAATTTTAGCCTTCAACAAATTCAATTATCAATAAATCATTCACAGATTATCAATAAATCACATCATTCACATATGAAATAATATTCAAACAATTTGAGGAATCCAGTTGGATCCCTCCAACCTGTTTCCCTGCATCCACAGATGTTAGCACAATACCAATTCCACTTCGAGGTGGAATATCGTGGTATATAGGGTTTTAAAAAATATCATCCGCTTACTAACGGCGCAATAGGGTCTCATCCGCTATACAGTGCGGGAAATCAATCAACTCCAATATATACATATGCCAATATGTATATATTGCTATATATATATATAAATATATCCTACTATATCTAATATCACATCCAATAGCAATAAAATCAATAACTGCAATATCAAATTTCATTTGAGTGAGAAAAATCTCACCTTGCTTTTATTTTTGCAATCCCATCCATTTTGACTTGATTTCACCATTTTTGACCTTGTGCAAACAATTATATGATTTCATAAATATTTTGGATAAATCGAACAATTAATTTAATTTCTAGCTAATGATTTTATTTTAAATAGATAATTAAAATTTAAACAAATAATTAAATTTAAACAAATCTTCCTTTTAGAAATCTCTTAGTAATTAAAATAGCTAAATAAGTTCATTAACAAGTTAATTACTTATATATATATTATTTAAAAATAAATTAGTAAGTTTTAAAATATGCATATTTATTTCATTTCCTATTTTCAAACTGCGTATACTAAATAATCTATGTAGGTATTAAAAATCAAACTTTTATATAAACTCTATGTTTTCCAAAACTTTTTTTTTTTTGAAGAAGGGTTCAAACTTTCTATTAATAACCAAGAAAACAAAAGAATATACAAATCCAACATAACCCAAACAACCAACAAAACCAGGCCTAATATCTTATATTAGCTAAAAAAACAAGACCCAAAACCAAAATAAGCAAAACAAAACAAACACCCAAACCCGCTAGAAGCTTCCAGACTACTCGAAAAAGTAGAAACTGCGAGCCTTCACTTGAGAAGCCACTTCATTTACTCCTCTCGAACACAAAGGTGAGGAAACATTAATGGCGGCGAGGAAGTGAAAACAAACTCGAACTCTAATCAGCTTCAAAAACCTTCCGCTAGGCCACGACTAAGCAAGAAGCACGCCAGGGAACTCTATTCCGCTAATCAGATCCTACACGAGAGAGAGCAGCAACAGATAAGTGTTCTAAACCCGTAAAGGTAGAACCTTTTATCTTGGAATGGATTCTAACAACAGATCTGTAGGGTATAGAACGCAAAACAGGAACTGAAGACAAGAAATCATCAATCGACACTGAAGGCTTCGATTTCTAGAAGTCACTGCCTTTAGATCAGAAGGACTAAGCTCAAGGAGTCTCCGACTGTCAAAATTGGACGCTATATGGTGCCTTTGAACTCGCCTCTGAGAAAGAAACCACAGGAAAACCAGTCCTCTCAGAACAAACAAGCTAAGTCTTTGACTCTCCTATGTTAAAGATAATTATGACTTCTGAAAATAACTCGAGATATGTTAAAATAGGTGGAGAACCAAATAGAGAGATGGCGGATCAGCTATAATTCCTGCATTCTTAGGCTTACAGACTAGGTCAAATAGGCTTGAAAGTAATTAAGTAAGATGTAAATTAAATAGATGTAAGATGAATGTAAAGATAATACAGGATGCAGAAAAACCTGAATCAAGGCACAAGAAGGACGCAGCGAGGAGGAGCAAAACATATGATCAACCCGAAGAAACCCTGACTAGCTTATCGAGGTAAAACCCCATTTGTTAGCAATTGTGTTCGACGTATCTTTCAAGTGCTTGAAGTGCTTAGACTTAACCATTCTAATACTCACTGTCTGATAAATCTTAGAGCATAACTGCGAAGTGTCATTAAATCTATTAAGAAATATCCTATCATTTCTTTCTTTCCATATATGCCAAATACAAACTGAGATAGATAATTGGAACAGATCCGAGTTGAGATTTCTTAATATTGAGATAGAAACAATTTTATGCAAGTCTTCCCTTAGAATAAATGAGAACATTCTTTTCGGCGAGCTAAAAAATTTCTTGCAGCTCCATAACCAGACTTGTCCTGTATAATTACATTGAAAAAAGAGGTGATCTACATTTTCAATGTAGTTATTACAGAAAACACATAAGGGGTCAACGACAATCTGTTTGAAAGTTAATCGCTCTTTCGTTAGCAAATAGTCATTAATGGCTTTAAAGAGGCAAACCGCCATTTTAGGAACGTGAATTTTATTCCAAACTAATGACGACCAGGATTTTAATTCAAAACTTGACCTAATAGAGTTCCACACTAGTTTGAACTGATATTGGCCGTGTTTGGAACATTTCCAAGCCCAAAAATCCCGCTCTCTGTCTTTAAAAATCTTAACACCTTCAATCTCCGAATGAATCCGCCGAAGGAAACTGAACTCATCCCACTTCCATTCTCCTTGTTTTACAATTCTATCAAGAGTCAAATGTTCTGTACCAGTTCTAAAAGCCGTATCTAAACCAATTCGCTCCATAATGGAGCTACCATTCAACCATGGGTCATACCAGAGGGACGTAGTTTTACCATCACTTATATTAAGGGAGAGGCACTTCAGAGCTGCTTGTCTGTTCTTCAAAATATATTTCCACACTCCCGAGTCGTCCACTCTCGGATTGATATCCCAAAAACTTTTATTTCCAATATATTTTCGTTTTAAGAAATCTGCCCAAATTCCTTCAACATTGAGTATTTTCCAAATTAATTTAATGAATAACGCTTGATTCAGCTCTTCTAGATTCCTCAGACCCAATCCTCCTTCTTCTTTTTGTTTGCACAAAATTTCCCAGGGAATCTTACTACTACGGCTTTTCCAAAGAAAATTAAGAATTAAATGTTTTATTTTATGTACCGTAGTTTTTGGGAGACAAAAACATTGCATCCAAAATTGAATGATAGGGTAAATGGTAGATTTGATAAGTTCTAGTCTCCCAGCTAGACTAAGCATTCTAGTTTCCCATCCTGCCAATCTTGTCTTTATTTTCTCTAGCAGTAGATCACAATCCCTATCCTTCAAATTAGAACTAGATAGAGGGATGCCCAAGTACCTTATAGGGAGTACTGATTGTTGAATATTAAGAATAGAACAAATATCAGTACTGTTGGTAACCCCTTTACCAAAGAAAACATTAGACTTCTCACAACTTAATTCCAATCCAGTTACTCTTTTCATACGATGAAAAACATCACTAATGGCTGAAGCATTAAGAGTACTTGCTTTAGTGAAAATTATAATATCGTCGGCGTAAATGATGTGAGTTAACTTGTTATTAAAATCTGAGATAGGAGAAATGAGACCTTCTCTGACTTTGCCATCCATCAGTAACGTGAAATATTCCATAACCAGACAAAATAGAATTGGGGAAAGAGGGTCCCCTTGCCTGAGGCCATTTGAGCTCTTGAAATAACCATGTGATTCCCCATTAGCAATAATAGAAAACACTGGAGTGGTAATGATATCTCCAATAATTTTCACCCATTTGTCTGGGAAGCCCAAACTTAATAACATGTGAATAACAAAATCTCGGTTAATCGAATCGTAAGCCTTTTTCAAATCTACCTTGATACACATGTATTTATTATCCTTTCTTCCAAGACCTCTAATAATTTCGTGAGCGAACAAAATTCCGTCCCCTATAGATCTCCCTCTTATAAAAGCCGACTGATTAGGGGATACCAACTTATCCAAAAAAGGAGCCAGTCTATTACACAGAATCTTTGTAAAAACTTTATATAATGTGTTGCAACAGGCAATCGGTCTATAATCTTGGATTCTGGAGGCGTGATCTTTTTTAGGAATAAAGTGTAAAAAAGTGTGATTCCACTCTTTTAATATAGAACCCTTAAGGAAGACGTCATTCAAAGCTTTACAAATTAGCTCTTTTGAAAGAGACCAGTGAGTTTTGAAAAACTTTGAATTAAAACCGTCTGGACCTGGAGAAGTCGAATCACTGATATTCCACAAAGCTACTTTAATTTCTTCCAAAGAAATACTCTCATTCAAGAAGTTCGCGCCATATTCAGATATTATCGATTTACAAATAACTTCTGGAAACTGGTCAGTTAAGGAGAGATTGAAAACTTGTGTATAAAAATTAATGGCCTCATCAACTGAGATGTTAGACAAGCATTTTCTACTTCTTCTACTAGACATTTTAGCATAAAAGAAAGCAGAAGCCTCGTCACCCTTCAACAACCAATCACATTTAGCCTTTTGTTTGGTGTCTAGGAATTCTTTGTTGAGAGCCATCTCCAATTTGATTCTGGCATTTTGAAATTCCATAGCTAAATTGTGATCTTTAGATGTTTCCAGAATCTTCTGAAGTCTAGAACAGTTTTCTCTTTGATCATTAACCTCTTTCTTAGTGTTGCTTTTGCCAGCACTCCAAAGCTTAAGTTCTTTTTTAATTTTCTTGAGAATGAACAATACTTGAAAAAGAGGACGATCATTCTGATCAGCTGACCATAATTTCTCAACCAATGGAAAGTAGTGATCACAAAGGGGCCAGTGATTCATAAATCTAAAAGGCCTATTTTTAACACTCGGCTTGGGGGAAAGAGAGACAAGAACTGCATTATGATCACTCACAGAGGGAGGTAAGAATTCTGCAGAAAGATCCTGATACAAATTTATCCAGTCTAGATTAGCAAACACCCTGTCTATTTTAGAAAATATGTTTCGGTTAGGCCCAGACCACCAAGAATATTCGAAGCCTTTAATGTTGATCTCCTTAAGACCTGTGTCGTTAGACATATCATCTAATTCAAATAGGTTTCTAAAAGGCACTGGATTACCTCCCTTTCTCTCTGAAGGACATCGGATACAATTGAAGTTCCCAAGAACCAACCAAGGTCTATAAATATTAATCGCGTCTTCCTGTAAATTCTTCCATAATCTTGACCTGAGATGAACAAAGTTTTGAGCATAAACGAAAGTTAAATTGCTTTTGAACTTCAAGTTATTAACCAATTCAATAGAAATATGTTGGTCGCTCATGCTAATAAAATTGTAATCCCAAGTATTCCCATCCAGTAAAACAAAGATTCTACATTTATAATAGCATGAGACATTACCGATAACTTTCCAACCATCCAATAAACCTCTTTCCAATTCCAAAATATCCGAAAACAGGAGCTTGTTTTCCAAGACACCGAAACAACTAATACTAAATTTATCAATAAGTCTTCTTATTTCTTTCAATCTGTTAGGGTTATGAAACCCTCTGACGTTCCAACATGCAATAGACATTAAAACGTCTTGTTATTTCGAGTCCTCTGCGACCTACTACTAGAGGACTCACCTGTATCTTCCGCTGAGATACCTAACATCTGCACCCACTTAGGGTTCTTACGGACTAACTTGTCCTTTTGAATGTTCTCAAATTCTGAAACCTGGGACTTTTGAATGGCCTGCTCCTCCTGGGCTAGATCGACCTTGTCATATGTATTTTGTTCCCCTATCGCTTCTGTCCTTCTTGAGTCCAAATTCGAGGCCTCCTGTACCTGCACATCAAAACATAAATCAGTACCTCTCCTTAGATTCACATTATTAATTACACAATCATCAATCCTATTATCGTTAGCAAGTAAATTAAAAGGAGTTATTTGTGTGTCCACTGAAGAAGGACGTTTGAGAATTGATTTCTGAGCCATAGGAGACTTCAAAGGGCTCTCTTCTCTGTCTCCCAAAGTCTCTTGACTCTCAAGAATATTGATCTCCTTATTTCCTGAAACAGCGGGGGCTGCTTGCTCTAACAAGTTAGACACAATCTGAGTTCCAATTTGAACACCATCATTGGACAAATAGACTTCATTCTCTTGGATCTCCCGAGGAAGAACTTCTCCACCTAAACTCACCACTTCATTGATCTTAAAAGATTCGACTGACTGCAGGCTCTCCTCTGGAATGCTTCCACTGGTCTCTTGATTGCTAGATGGAATATTAGTGACTTCTCCGACTTCCTCATTCTCCGTTTCCAAACAATCAACATGAATAGGTTCAACCATGTTTTCCTTTTCAGCAATATCTTTTATGGTCTGCTTAGGAACCCATGTCTGTGTCATAGGACATTCTTCAGTAACATGTCCGAAACACACGCACTTACCACAGGTAGGAGGGGGATTTTCATATTCCACTGTCTGAACAAACCTTCTCCCATTTTCATCCATACCTTCAATGGTATTCGGCATACCATAGGTGGCATTAACCTCTATCAGGACTCTGGCGTATGCAAGCCTGGATTTAGATTTCGTAGCCTCATCCATCTTGATAGGCAGGCCTATAGTACTTGTTAGAGCACTAATAGCTTTATTGCCCCAAAGTTTAAAACTTAAGCCTGGGAGTCTTACCCACATTGGCAGAGAAGTGAGAAGATCCCTATCCGTATTCATGTCTGGGGACAAACGTTTCATAATAATCAAGTTCCGATCCATAAACCAAGGACCAGATTTCAAAATCTTATTACAGTCCTCATCCGATCCAAATCTTACCACGAAAAAACCATTATTCCTCGAATGAACAGAAAACGGCTTCTGAGTAGACCATACTCTGTTGGCGTACCCTTCAAAAGTTTTAAGCCACGGTTTGTAACCAACGACATACAGTAAAATACATAAGTCCCATCCACCTTCTGCTTCTTTGATAGCATCAGCTGAGAGAGAACCTATCCTTTTGCCACCAGATATTTTTGGTTCAATGAATTCCAGATCTAGGTTACCTAGATCACCTACAGCTCCAATTTTGACTGCTTCACTATATGAAAATTTTTTCGCGTTCTCTGAAACAGTAAATTTAATTTTCCCATAATTTCCTGCAGGATTAGCTTTCTGCTTAGAGGATTTCGAGAATTTCAATGAAGATCGCCCTGGGAAAGCCTCCGAAACAGTACCTCCTAGCTTGCGGACCTGACTAGCTTTGATCTGATTCCGATCCGATCCAGAAAACTGGCCACCCAGATTTAACCTAGCTTCATATCCAGCCGACATGGGAGCCTTACCCCTTTTCCTACGCACCTCTTCCCAACCTTCATCATCCCGCAAAGGGCTCATGGCGATAAGAGTTTGAGGAGAAAAGATTGAAGAAAATTTAGAAGAGAGAAAGAGAAAAAAGAAGGAGAAAGAGGAGAACTAGGGTAAACCCTAGTCTCCAGATCTGGACGCCATTGTTGATTATTAAAAAAAAAAGAAACAAATTACTAGTCTTTTTGAACTGAACTATAGGTATTAATATATTTCTCTAACATATATACATGTATATTTTACTTATAAAACTTATTTATCAATTCAAAGTTGGACCTGCAGAGAAAAATAAACAACAAAATATTTAATACCTTATTGAGAAAATCGAACACTACAGTCGAAATCATTTGCTTTTCGAGCCTCCCGATGCCTCCACGATCGAGTCGCCCCATCAAGTCGCAGCCCACGTGCTCCGCTCTGACCTGCATCCCCTTGGCCAAGTGTCTCGAAACCCAGCATCGAGTTCGTGAAGTGCCGCCATCACTTCGCGATATCCCCAACTCACTGATGCGCTCGAGATCATCGCGACCTCAACATCAGCTATGTGCCTGCCGCACTTGCCGCTCATTTGAGAGAACTGCTCCTGTCGTTGCGACTTCGAGTCGCGATGCGCTACCTCCCAGTTCCTCGATCGATTCCATTGCTGCCTTATGCTTTGAACAAATCAAATTCGCGAACTCGACCTTGAGAAATGAACGAGAGCGGCTGTGGATTTTGATTTCGTGAATTTAGGTTTCACCATTTTCTTTCGAAAGAGGAATTTGATTTCTATTTTGGTTTTCGATTTAAATGCTCGACACTTCTTCTTTTATTTATTTTTATCCGGTTTGATTTTTTTTATACGAACGCTTGTTAAGATGAAAGACACGTGTTTGAAACAGCAATTACGTGTTGAATTCAACAAGCTACAATATGTTTATTATATAATTTATATTCAAAATTCAACTTCAAATTGTCTCGGTTTCACAATTAAAAATTTCGACCTAAATTCCAACGCGTTTATATATCGTACGCTGACACAACAACTCCAAATATTACGAAAATTGAAATCCGATAATAATACAACATTACGGATCCAATGGAACTGGTTTCGTCGGATTCTGAGACTGTGCTCCGGAACGCTATTTTCAAATATCGATTTAAACGATATAATTCAAAACTGAACAAAACAGTTCCAAATTCAATTCTGAAAGTTCCAGTACCTTCCGAATTATCAATATAGATTTTCTAAGCCTTCAGATTATTTTTAATCAGCTTAAAACTGAAGATACAACAGTTTACCCAGTTTCAATAATTAAATTCAATAATTTAATTGACAAATACCATTCTGATATTTGAATTTCAAATTAAATTATCATTCGAATATTTAAACTCAATTAAATATTCACATTTCAAATATCAAAATTCAGGGTCGTTACAAGGCCATCCTAGAGTACCCTCATGTCCCGTTAAAGTCTCGTACTTCCTTCTAGCCCAAAATAACTAAGTTGGACGTGCTTCTTCTGTGCTGAAATCTATGATGAACTGCTTTGTTAGGCTCTTCATACTTTGGGCTGCTCCAAACGCATCTCACCTTTTTATTTGACCCTAAGTCTAATATTTTATTTTACGTTTAGTTTACTTTTCTTATTCTGTTGGCTACTTATTTATCCTAATTAGCCCAAGCTTGTCCCAGCCTCACCTAACTATTGTGAGACCATCAGTTCTTGACTGAAAGGGAATGCTATTGGTCTTGGCTACTTCTATTATCTTGCTCATTAACTTAATTCAAGATCTAAGTTTATTAAAATAAGCATCTTCTGTTATTTCTGCTCTATTTGCTTATTAACTTAATTTAAGTCTTAAAATAAGCCTTTTCTGTTCTTTCTACTAAATTATAACCTATGTTATAATTTTACTTATCATAATAACTGTTTTGCTTTTATTCTATTATCTACGTAGTAAATGCAAATCTAGTTACATTTCTATCTATAGCTTCTAGTCTTGTCTAATAATTAACTTGATTCCTTCTTTAATTGCTTTAATTCACTTCATTTTCTTATATTCTAGGAAGTAGTTCTATTCTACTTGGTTGGTTATGAAAACTATGCTAAAAATCCATTTCCATATTTTGATACTCCAAACATCAATCCTTTTTGACTGCCTACAATGGTCCTGCCATGCAAAAAGCAGTCAACGAATACTCTTTTCATGGAACACCTACATACCTGCCTCCGGAGGACTGCTTCGCTATGCCTACCCCAGAGGGCCATCCTAGAGTACCCTCACGTCCCGTTGAAGTCTCGTACTTCCTTCTAGCCAAAAATAACTAAGTAAGACGTGCTTCTTCTGTGCTGAAATCTGTGATGAACTGCTTCGTTAGGATCTTCATCCTTTGGGCTGCTCCAAACGCATCTCACTCTTTTATTAGACCCTAAGTCTAATCTTTTATTTTTCATTTAGTTTACTTTTCTTATTCTATTGGCTACTTATTTACCCTAATTAGCATAATCTTGTCCCAGCCTCACCTAACTATTATGAGACCATCAGTTCCTGACTAAAAGGGAATGTTGTTGGTATGGGCCACTTCTATTATCTTGCTTATTGACTTATCCAAGATCTAAGTTTATTAAAATAAGCTTCTTCTGTTATTTCTGCTCTACTTTCTTATTAACTTAATTTAAGTCTTAAAATAAGCCTTTTTTGTTCTTTCTACTTAATTATAACCTATGTTATAATTTTACTTATCATAATAATCGCTTTGCTTTTATTCTATTATCTACGCAGTAAATGCAGATCTAGTTACCTTTCTATCTATATCTTCTAGTCTTTTCTAATAATTAACTTGATTCCTTCTTTAATTCCTTTAATTGTTCACTTCATTTTCTTATATTCTAGGAAGTAGATCTATTCTGTTTGGTTGGTTACGAAAGCTATGCTAAAAATCCATTTCCATATTTTAATACTAAATAAAGCAATAAACAATAATTCGTAATTGCAAGATATTCCTTTTTTTATTTCTTTACTTTTTGGGTAGTGCAAAATACAGTAGTGTCTCTATTTTACACTAATTCCCTCTTTCTTTCTTTTATTCTTCCAATTATGTTTATCGTTATCTTTTAAATGCTAAACTATGAATATGTATTCTCTTTTCTAAGCCAACCAACTAATCTATCACTAACGTCCCTATCAAGTTATTAAAATTTCCCTTTTTATTTATTTTTCCCCGTTTTAGCATAGTTTGCTGCAAATGTCTATCTTTCTCTTTTTATTTCAGCTTTTCTTATTGTACATCTAATTCCTGTAAATCTAGTATTCTTCTATTTTAGTCCGTATTTGTGAATTCTTCTCTTTACTATTTTATTTGTTTAAAAAGGAATAAAAAGAAGCTAACATTTACAGGCTAAATTTCAACTTTAAAATAGATGTAAATAACTGTAAATTTCTTACTTTTAGGCTTATGACTTTCTCTAACTGTCAAGCCTAATATTAATTAAATATAAGCTCTCTTATGCAATTACAGTCTCAGCATAACTAATTAACAAAATCAATTACTGAAATAAATACTGAATAAAATTATTTAACGGGAATCTAACGATAATATATCATAAACGTAAAAGATATATTATTAAATCCACTCACCTGTCATCCTTAGCTTTAAATCTCTATCTTCTAAAATTACTACGTCGTTCTACAACTTCTCTCCTTTAATTTGTTGCAATTTCTCTATTTTGTTCACATATATATTTTTTGGATTCATTTGGTGAAGATTTGTGAGAAATAGAAGAGAAGAACGAAGAAAGAAGCCATTATTTACTGTAAGAGAGAGATGAAGAAAGTGACAGCTGATGGAACGATATACATTACGTTCTATAACGACTCGTAATTTTTGAACGATTTTTATAACGTAATTAACTGAAATTTTGCTAGAAATTAAACAGTAAAATTTGGTTATGAAAATTTGATATTTGGAATACGTCTATTTAAAAATAGCAAATGGTAAATTTTTATTAGAAAACATGAAAGTTAGTTCTGTTGTGTAATTTTCAATTTCAATTTAAAATCAGTTCAATTTAATGGAAATTAAATTTCTTCGAAACCTGAATATATTTATACAATAAAAATGTAAATCATTTTCTGAATGAGACGACATGTTTTGTTTCGCCAAATTTGGAATGCTCTGGCTCCGTTTATCTTATTTTCGGCGTTTTAGCAGCATTTTGGGCAGCGAAATATCGACTTATGATAAGATGAACGTATCACTCATATCTGTATACCATTATGTTCATCTCGTTGTGCTGATCTCTGTAATATATTCATTTGTGTGTTTCGGCATCCGGTACGTAGCGAAATCGGTAAAACGGTTAAATGTAACGGTACCCATTTTGAGTCTCTAAAATATTCCGTGTCCATTCATTTGTGAAATCGCTGAAAACAAATGGCCACTTGTTTAATATTTCCAGAAAATTTAAGTTGTGACAGTTGTTACTCTACCTTTTCAATATTCAGTTGATTTATTTTGGTACGGTTATATTTTTCATTCTATTTCGTTTTGACCTTTATTTGAGAAATACAACAATATATATATTTTTAGTTGGCCTTCTTATGTTTTGAAGCTTATATTTTACATATTCATGAATCTGTTCGTTTACTTCTCTTTGAAGTTTGTTGCTCTTCCTTTTGCCACTAAAAATACACATATAAATTATTTAACTTATTTTGTTTTAAGAACCTGCTTTTGCACGCTACCTTCGAACCCAACCTGCTTATCTACTCTTCTCCACTAATATGTGCACCCACCATCTCCCCTTTCTCTCCTTTCTATCGACCGCCCAATGGCCGTAGCCTACCTCCAGACCCCACCTACGCTTCACATACCTGCCACCAAACATACTGTCCCCATCCCTGACCTGACCGCCACCAAGCGCCGCATCAGGCCATGCTCCACGTCAGCCTTCCCTTCGCCGAATCCATCTCCTACTGACCCAAACCCCGCCTCGCCTTCCCTCCATGTGACAGCCGAACCATCCACCAATAATCGCCAGCCCACCACCACTCCTTCGCCCTTGCCTTCAGCTCGAAGCCACCCTCTTTTCCTCTAAGCTTTCCACGCCTGTCAAGCTTCCTTCCCTGATAGCATCTTCTCCACGTGATCACCTAGCTACCTCCCCCTAGCACTGTAGCAGCATCCCTCCACTAACTCAGCCCGCCTCCAATTGCTTTCCGCCGTTTGCAACCTCCATTTGGTATAGTTGTAGATATTCTGCATGTTATTGTTGAAATATATATACATACATATTTTTACACTAAGGATGTTATGTTTGTTAATATTTTGAGAAGTATGTGTATGGGTTATCCTATAAATTATATTACAGAGTTTATTGTGTACTGCTCTACGGAAAATACATATATGCGTACAATTTGTTTTAAACTGTTTTGTTCCTTTAGTTTTATATTTTACAGTTTTTCATATATGTGAGTATTCGATTTTGGCTATCCATATTGGTTTTAAATATTGATATTTAAAAATATAATGTTTGTATATATATATATATGATCTGTTGAGTTTTGATGTATAAGTCTATAATAGTATATATATATATAATCTGTTGTATATATGTAAGTTATATCTAGTTATATATATAGTATATCATAGTAGTCTTGCTTTTGCTGTGAAAAGAAAAGAAAAAAATAGTAATATATTTATATATATATATATATATATACACATACAAGGTTATATTTTGCACCAAGTCTTTATTTTTCATTTCTGTTATGTTTTATAATCAAACATTTTATTTTATATAAAATATTAGTTTACATAGTTGATATGTTGGTTATAATGTGTAAATTTATATTTGTATATATACATACATACATACATACATACATATATATATATATATAGTATGTTGGTTTGAAATGTGTAAGTTTACATTAGTTTTATACAATCTGTTTACATATATAAGTATATAAGTTATATATGATCTGTTAGTTTATATATAAGTATATAAGTTATATATGATCTGTTAGTTTATATATAAGTATATACCTGAGTTTTGGGTTTTAATATAAGGTAAGGATTTTATTTTAACTATGGGTTTAAGTAGCAATGATCTGGAATATGTATATTTATAGAGATTTATTCTATTTGTGTTTGAATTAAATAATGGTTTCGAGATATATATATATATATGTATGTATATGTATATGTATATATATATAGATTTTGATTTTAATATGTATGTGTTTTAAATTTTATATTGATTTTAGAGAAAAATATATAAAGATATAATATACATTTCGTTTTAGTTTATATCAAGCTGATTTTAATTTGTTTTATCGATTCCAATTATCAACTTTGTTCGTGGAATCCGTGTTCACCTTTGAAATGACCCACTTCTCTATTTATTTATTTTATAGTGAATTTTCTGTTAGATTTTTTTTACAATGTATATATATATATATACATTTCAATGGATCACTTCTCTTAATTTGATTTCCCAAGATCCTGAATTTTACTAATATAAATATATCAGTATTTAAATAAATTCTATCATTTATATATATGAAGATATATAAATGGTTCTTTGCTTATCAGAGTGATTAAAACAGCAAAGCAACTCATTCCCACCTTATTTCTCTTATTTCAGAGATTTGGTGTCACATAGCCATTTCTATTTATTGTATATATATATATTTCTTTTTAGAACTCAAGCTAGATTAACTTTAGGATTAAATATCACTAGTTCTCTTATTTTCTTATTCTACCTCACAAATTAATTGATTCCTGAATTTACAAGCCATACATTTTAATCCTGGGATTTTGTAATCTGATACTTATTGTTCTATATTAAGTAAAAGGTGTTCAACCTAACTCATGCTTATTAGTTTGGCTTGTGTTACTCATTTTAATTTCGAACAACTTTTATATCAGGTGAAATATCCATGCTTTGATTTATAAAGTTGCAATAATCATGTGAATATTGAAATGATAAACTAATTTAAAGGCTAAGCAGAGGAAAACAATACAGTCTGATCAGAGTGCTAACTCAAACTATAATGCTAAACAGAGACTAAGATCATGTGTGCAGTCAGTATGCTTAAGGCAAAGTAAACAAAAAGGATCAAACAAAATGCAAGACTTCCAGGTGAACTTATGATAAAGACATCTGATGTTTTCTAGGAAAGAGAACAATGATAGTAGTCACTATTCTATTGAATGATGGAAATGCTCATTACAAACAAGACCATATGCATCTACCATTTACCACAGGTTTTGATCATGACCCAATACTACCAGATTTGAATTAAGTATCTAGATAACAGGAATTAGTTAAGTATAATTGCAGTGAAGTCTACAAGTACCAAGCATGCATATGAGCTTATTACACCAAGCAATACTAGTTTTCACTGGGAAAATCAAATGCCCTAACCAGATTACAGGCTATGCCTTCCAGCCTTAGCATAGGCTTATATTAATTATAAGTCATGGTTAAGCCTTACTGGTTAGCCAGTTTAGGTTCAACTCAACCTTTTCAAGATTCATTGATTGTGCTATATTCCTTTCTCCCTATGATTGTTTCAACTCTACCATTTTAAAAGTTCATCTGACCTTACTAAAGGAGACATGAGCACATATCAAATTACATGGCATGATCTCCTATATCTTACTTCACCAGAGACTATGTAGATCAATTCCTTAAAACAGAAACCCAAATATGCATATATATTATACTTAAAAATTCCTACAAGTTCTCTTCTCAGAAAAGCAAACACATAACAATCCGGAAAATACTGAAACCATAATGATATTTTTGGCCTGGCCTAATTATTACAACGTATCTGCAAAACTCTTTAAACATTCTAAATGCAAGTAAGTCTTCAATTGTCCATGCATACAAGTTTCCTATGCTTCCTTTCCTGCAGCAACATCTAGAGCTGCCTCTATAAAAATGAGACACCCCAGATGTTACAAAGCAACAAATAGGGTCAGAATATAATTCTGGTATGAGTGAAATCAAAATGTAATATCTTGTCATTTTTAAATTGTAGTGTAGACTATTAATATGTTTGAAGCAATTTGGATTCATGATGTAACTGGGTATGTATATATGTATGTATCTAAACTACTTCTACATTCATGCACACAAGCAACCATTCAATCATTCAATACAGTATACATGTACACATACTCTTATGGAATTAACTCATTTTAATTTCCATAGTTCAGCTCTAAAACTTGATTTATCAATTTAATTTGGTCATGTCTCTTTGCCATTGAACACCATGTGTGCATTGCAAGGGACTCAATTCTGTTAACCCCTGCACAAAGGCCTATAGGACTTAAACAAGTCATGCACATACCCATCATACTCCTTATGATGAATAGATCAAGGCTTTTCTCCTAGATTAGTTTTATAATCTAGTGACCAGTCTCATTTCTTATTTCAGAAAGAATTATTAACTCTTGAATTGCTTTTACTTTCTTTCTTTCTTTCTCTATGAATCAGAGAGAGTTAATCTTACTCAAGGATCTCAACTGACCATACATTCACTCATGAAAATTATGTTTTTATTTCATTTTCCAGTTATCTCATTCGAAATTTGTTTTATCACTTGTATACTCCTGTTATTCCAGAATGTCATGATCTCTTAACAAATCCAGTAGAGTTCTATTAAAAATACTTATGCTTAATTCTATTGTGAACATAGGGTAAGGTTTAGAAAAAAAACCCTAAAACATGTTTAGCCTTAGATCTGAACAAATCAGCACATAAATAATTTATTGCATTGTTCATCTTTAATTTAAAATTAACTAGACATAAGCATGAACCTCCTTTGTTCACACTGCCTAGCTTATCTTTCCATATTACCCTACTTCATAATAAAATTGTATTTATCTTACTAACATAACTACAAACTGATGGTTCATGGTACTGGATCCATATCAGAGATCATGGCATTATTATTATTTAACAATCAAACAAAACAATTCAAAGCATCAACCAAAGATTTATCAATCCACCAACCATGCTCAGCATTCATTAATTCAGAGAAAAACAAGTTGATCAAGCACAAAAGAAAATAAAATGGCTGCCCTTAACTTGGGTCTTAATGCCTTAGCCTCATGAGATTGATTAATCACTCACCTTTCCCTTCTTTTTCCCCGAGATTGCCTAAGCTTGCAAACAATGTATGTTCTTCTCTTTTTTTTTCAATGTGTTTCTGTTTTCCCTCCGAGAAAAACCTTTGCTTCTTCTCTTGATTTAAATCATTTTTACTAGGGTTTTACTGAAGGGAAAAACCCCTTTTATCCTCACATCACTCAAAGAATTATGTGTGTGCTGTTATGGCTAAATGTGCCATTTCCCCTGGTTTCTATTTCTGGTAAAAGCAGTTATCCACTGCTTTTCCCTGTGTACATGCTATTTGCATGTTTCACTTGCATATTGTTTTCATGTGGCTTATTTTTTTTAATACCTTTTATTATGCCCGAGTTATTTTCCATTCCTAGCTATTATCTTAGCCTATTTGTTTACTCTTGACTTCTTTCAAAATTGTACTTATGTATAACTAATATAAAACTGGTTTTTAAGCATTTTAATTTATCAAAGAATATATCATTTTCTCCTTACTTAATTGTTGAAAACAATTTTCTCTTTACTGAATTATTTTTATTTTCTTTATGTTAAACTGTAATATATATATATATGTATATCCTCTTTATCAATTAACCTCTGGTTAATACTTCAAACCATCTGTTTTCTCTTGGTATGTAAATGTATTCATATTCTTAATTACCCTGGTGTTCTTTCCTTATTTACCTTATGTTTATTCTTTCTGGGTATATATATATATAAATACAACATATGGTAATATATGTCCATATATACACTCAGTTATATATCCTCTTCCCTCTGAAATACCATTTCTTCTTACTATTTATATTCAAGATATATATATATATATATATACATGTGAATATAAGACTTACTCAATTTAGCTATTATTACTTTTAACTCATTCTTAATATTTATCTTCAGACTACATATATATATATTTGGTTTTGAAAGTTTTCTCTTTTTTTTTTATTTTAATCTAATTATTCTCATCTCAATAATTTGGGTCTTCACATACTCTCCTCCTAAAAGGAATTGTGTCCCACAATTATTCTCTCATACATTTCCATCCAAATGTATACAAAGCTTAATTTCTATTAAATGAAATTTCAGGAACTCATTCATTCTCAATCAATCAAACATATATAAATAATTTTAAGGTCTCATAATAATTTTTAAACATACCTCAAGCAGAAAACAGCTTAGGATATTTATCCTTTATCCTCTCTTCAGCCTCCCAAGTGCAATCATTCCCATCCAAACTCCATTGGATTTTAACTAGTTTAATTATTTTATTTCTCAGTTTCTTTTCTTCTCTAGCCACAATGCCCACTGGTTCCTTTTTATAAACCAGATTTTCTTGAATTTCAACATGTGTGGGAGATTCAAGAATGGACTCTTTATCATGCACCCATTTTCTCAATTGGGATACATGAAATACATCATGTATTTTGCTTAATTCCTCTGGTAACCTCAACCTATAAGCTAAAGCCCCTATTCTTTGAACAATTTCATAGGGTCCTATATACCTTGGTGACAGTTTCCCTACTTTGCCAAACCTCAATATTTTCCTCATTGGTGATACTTTGAGAAACACATAGTCTCCCACCTCAAATTCTACTGGCCTTCTTCTTTTATCTACATATGCTTTCTGTCTCTCTTGGGCTACTCTCATTCTTTGCCTCACTAGTTCAATTTTTGCAGAAGTTTCTTTTACATGGTCTTGTCCAAGCAACACCCTTTCACCAGCCTCCATCCAACATGCAGGAGATAAACAAGGCTTCCCATACAAAGCCTCAAATGGAGCCATTCCTATAGTGGACTGGTAGCTATTATTATAAGCAAACTCAGCTAAATATATATGATCCTCTCAGTTGCCTCCAAAATCAAGTATGCATGCTCTCAGCAAATCCTCTAAAACCTTATTAACAATCTCAGTTTGCCCATCTGTTTGTGGGTGGTAGGATGTGCTTAAGCTTAGTTCTGTCCCCATAGCTTCTTGAAAGCTACTCCAAAACTTTGAAGTAAACAAAGTATCTCTATCACTAATGATAGTCTTGGGGATGCCATGCAATCTCACTATCTCCTTCACAAACAATTGAGCTAGCTTGTGAGCATTTCTGTTTGAACTTATTGGGATGAAGTGTGCTGTTTTTGTGAGCCTATCCACCACTACCCAAATACTATCATTGCCCCTTCTTGTTCTTGGCAAACCATCCACAAAATCCATTGATATACTTTCCCATTTCCAAGTAGGCACTTCCAAAGGTTGTAGTAAACCTGAGGGTCTTTGATAATCTGCCTTTACTTGTTGACATGTCAAGCAATTGGCCACATATTTTGCTACTGCTCCTTTCATCCCTGGCCACCAGTAATTTCTCTTGAGATCATGGTACATTTTTGTAGCACCTGGATGGATAGTATATTTTGTTTTGTGATGCTCATCCATAACTTCTTGCTTCAGTTCGTCTACATTTGGTATGTAGATTCCCCTTTTTCCTTAAGTATTCTTTATCATCTACCTTATAGTTTTCCACTGTCATTCCTTGTGATATCATGTTCTTTTTCTCCTTCAAATTTATATCTTGATTCTGCATTTGTCCTATTTTATCAACCAGTGTTGATTTTAAGGATATGAGGCTTAATTTACCATATTCAATCATCTTACTGTGTGTCTTATCTGATACTCTAGTTTCTTCTTTCACTTCCACCTCACTAAGAATTGTCAAATCCTTGAACTCTGCCATCATTAAGCTTGCCAATTTAGCTTGATGTCTGCTTAATGCATTTGCTACTTTATTAGCTTTTCCAGGGGTATACAATATATCAAGATCATAGGCAGCTAGAAATTCTACCCACCTATGTTGCCTCATGTTCAAGTCTTTTTGGGAAAACAAATATTTAAGTGACTTGTGATCAGTAAACAAGTCAAACTTAGCACCTAATAAATAATGTCTCCATAGTTTTAATGCATAAACCACAGCAGCTAGTTCTAAGTCATGTGTAGCATACCTGGTTTCATTTGGCTTGAGTTGCCTTGATGCATATGCTATGACTCTACCATGTTGCATAAGCACTGCCCCCAATCCAAATCCACTAGCATCTGTGTAAACTACTAATTCTTCATTACCCTCTGGCACTTGCAAAACTGGAGCTTCTACCAGTGCCTTCTTTAGTGATAAGAAAGCTTGTTCACACTTCTCTGTCCACACATAGGGTTGCTCCTTTTTAGTTAACTTGGTCAATGGGATAGCTATCCTTGCAAAATCTTTTATAAATCTCCTATAATAGCCTGCCATTTCCAAAAATGATCTTACCTCAGTCACTAATTTGGGTCTACTCCAAGATTGCACTGCCATCACCTTATTTGGGTCTACACTAACCCCTTGTTGTGATACAATGTGCCCCAAATTTTTTACTTCATTCTGCCAAAATGTACATTTAGAGAATTTGGCTTTTAAATCATGTGCCCTCAGTCTAGATAAAACCAGATGCAAGTGTTTTGCATGCTCTCCTTCTGATTTTGAATACACTAATATGTCATTAATAAAGACAACCACAAATTTGTCTAGAAAATCTCTAAATGTTCTATTCATTAAATCTACAAAATATGATGGTGCATTTGTCAATCCAAAAGGCATCACCAAAAATTCATATAGTCCATACCTTGTGTTGAAGGCAGTATACTTAATACTTTCTTCCTCCACCTTCATCTGATGAAACCCAGAGGCTAAATCTAGCCTTGAAAAGATTCTTGCTCCATTCAATTGATCAAATAGATCATCAATTCTGGGGAGTGGGTATTTGTTTTTAATGGTGACTTTGTTTAATTCCCTATAATCAATGCACATCCTCAAAGTACCATTATGTTTCTTCACGAATACAACTGGAGAACCCCAGTTTGAACTACTAGGCCTTATAAAGCCTTTCAGCTCCAGTTCTTCCAACTGATGTTTCAACTCCACTAGTTCTTTAGGACCCATCCTAGTAGGGTTCTTGATGATTGGACTTGCTCTTGGGATTAGTCTTATTTGAAATTCTACTTGCCTATTTTCTGGAACACCTATGACTTCACCAAAGACATCTGGGTATTCATTTATAATTTTTATGTCTTCCAGTGTTGATTCTTTCTCAGTCATGCTACATATTTGGTTAAGGTAATTGATTTTAGCAATTTCACTCATGATTATAATATTTTTACCATTTTCTGTTTTCAGAGAAATAGTGAAATTTTCCAAATTCAATATTGCTTTGAATTTGCTCAACCAATCTACCCCTAAAATAATTCCTATTCTAGGGTATTTCAATACAAACAAATCAGATTTAAACACATTTCCTCCTATGTTTAATTCTACCCCCAGACATTTTAATCCTAGCAAACAAGAGCTACCTAGTGGGCTTTGAATAAACAAGGGATTATCAACTAAATAGCATGTGAGAGTCAATTTATTCACTATGTCTTGGGATATTAATGAATGTGTTGCTCCAGTGTCATATATAACTGAGATGGGGTGATTTTTAATTAGATGTATACCTTCCAATTGTCCAGAACTTCCCACTGCAGTTGCTTTTGCTTTGCCCTCAAGTGCTCCTACCTTTGCTCCCTTTTTGAATTCTGGGCAGTTTCTTTTAATATGTCCTTCTTTCCCACAGTTATAGCAGCTAAATGGTGCCTTCTTGGCTGCATGACACCTATTACTCATGTGTCCTTCTTTGCCACAATTATAACAAGTAACTTTCTTCTTAGCTTCCCCAGTGGCTGCTCCCTCCATTTTCTTTTCCACATTCTTTTTGTCATAGGGATGTGTCCTATTTTTCCCTTTCTTTTGATTGTTAGCCCTCATGCTCCTAAATTTTTCCCTTGCATTGTCATGTTGTTCAAAAGAAAGAGCAAGGTCTATGACTTGATCAAATGTTTTATCCTTGTATGGTAACATTGCTCTACTTAGACCTGCATTTAGTCCTTGGATAAATCTTGAATTCTTTGATTCTTCATCTCCTATGAGCATAGTTCCATATTTGGACAAGCTCTCAAATTTTTGAGTGTATTCAGTCACACTCATTGGTCCTTGCCTTAGCCTTATAAATTCCTCAAGCAATGTTGCCTTAGCTGTTGCTGGAACAAACCTTGCCTCAAGCATCTCCTTGAATTGATCCCATGTTATCTCATTTTCTGGCCTTCCTATGATGATCACCTCCCACCAATCTAAGGCTGCTCCTTTGAGTCTCCTTGAAGCTATCTGCCTCTTTCTTTGGTCATTAATTTGCATATCTGCAAAAATCCTTTCCAAGGTTCTCAACCATGTCTGCACTCCCATAACTCCCTCAGTGCCATCAAAATCCTTGCCTCCTAAATTTGAAAATGTCTTCAATAGTTTGGCTAATTCCTCATGAGGATTCTCTTCCCTATGCACTGCTCCCTCTCTAAATGCCCTCACCAAATCTTGCAAATTGACCATTGGTGTTGTATTGGAGGGTCCTGCTCCATGACTTGGTGGTCTTCCTACCATGATTCACTATTCAATTGCGTAGCTAGTTAGTCATATTTCTAATTTAATCATTTTATGCAATTTATTTCTACTGTGGATGTTCATTTCCATCATTATTGTATATATATTTATGTTTATTTTAGATTTTTATCCCTACAAGAAAATTGGATAATATATTTATGCTATGTTTTGACAACATAGCTCTGATACCAACTGAAATGACCCACTTCTATATTTATTTATTTTATAGTGAATTTTCTGTTAGATTTTTTTTTACAATGTATATATATATACATTTCAATGGATCACTTCTCTTAATTTGATTTCCCAAGATCCTGAATTTTACTAATATAAATATATCAGTATTTAAATAAATTCTATCATTTATATATATGAAGATATATAAATGGTTCTTTGCTTATCAGAGTGATTAAAACAGCAAAGCAACTCATTCCCACCTTATTTCTCTTATTTCAGAGATTTGGTGTCACATAGCCATTTCTATTTATTATATATATATATATATATATATTTCTTTTTAGAACTCAAGCTAGATTAACTTTAGGATTAAATATCACTAGTTCTCTTATTTTCTTGTTCTACCTCACAAATTAATTGATTCCTGAATTTACAAGCCATACATTTTAATCCTGGGATTTTGTAATCTGATACTTATTGTTCTATATTAAGTAAAAGGTGTTCAACCTAACTCATGCTTATTAGTTTGGCTTGTGTTACTCATTTTAATTTCGAACAACTTTTATATCAGGTGAAATATCCATGCTTTGATTTATAAAGTTGCAATAATCATGTGAATATTGAAATGATAAACTAATTTAAAGGCTAAGCAGACGAAAACAATACAGTCAGATCAGAGTGCTAACTCAAACTATAATGCTAAACAGAGATTAAGATCATGTGTGCAGTCAGTATGCTTAAGGCAAAGTAAACAAAAAGGATCAGACAAAATGCAAGACTTCCAGGTGAACTTATGATGAAGACATCTGATGTTTTCTAGGAAAGAGAACAATGATAGTAGTCACTATTCTATTGAATGATGGAAATGCTCATTACAAACAGGACCATATGCATCTACCATTTACCACAGGTTTTGATCATGACCCAATACTACCAGATTTGAATTAAGTATCTAGATAACAGGAATTAGTTAAGTATAATTGCAGTGAAGTCTACAAGTACCAAGCATGCATATGAGCTTATTACACCAAGCAATACAAGTTTTCACTGGGAAAATCAAATGCCCTAACCAGATTACAGGATATGCCTTCCAGCCTTAGCATAGGCTTATATCAATTATAAGTCATGGTTAAGCCTTACTGGTTAGCCAGTTTAGGTTCAACTCAACCTTTTCAAGATTCATTGATTGTGCTATATTCCTTTCTCCCTATGATTGTTTCAACTCTACCATTTTAAAAGTTCATCTGACCTTACTAAAGGAGACATGAGCACATATCAAATTACATGGCATGATCTCCTATATCTTACTTCACCAGAGACTATGTAGATCAATTCCTTAAAACAGAAACCCACATATGCATATATATAATACTTAAACATTCCTACAAGTTCTCTTCTCAGAAAAGCAAACACATAACAATCTAGAAAATACTTAAACCATAATGATATTTTTGGCCCGGCCTAATTATTACAACATATCTGCCAAACTCCTTAAACATTCTAAATGCAAGTTAGTCTTCAATTGTCCATGCATACAAGTTTCCTATGCTTCCTTTCCTGCAACAACATCTAGAGCTGACTCCATAAAAATGTGACACCCTAGATGTTACAAAGCAACAAATAGGGTCAGAATATAATTCTGGTATGAGTGAAATCAAAATGTAATATCTTGTCATTTTTAAATTGTAGTGCAGAGTATTAATATGTTTGAAGCAATTTGGATTCATGATGTAACTGGGTATGTATATATGTATGTATCTAAACTCCTTCTACACTCATGCACACAAGCAACCATTCAATCATTCAATACAGTATACATGTACACATACTCTTATGGAATTAACTCATTTTAATTTCCATAGTTCAGCTCTAAAACTTGATTTATCAATTTAATTTGGTCATGTCTCTTTGCCATTGAACACCATGTGTGCATTGCAAGGGACTCAATTCTGTTAACCCCTGCACAAAGGCCTATAGGACTTAAACAAGTCATGCACATACCCATCATACTCCTTATGATGAATAAATCAAGGCTTTTCTCCTAGATTAGTTTTATAATCTAGTGACCAGTCTCATTTCTTATTTCAGAAAGAATTATTAACTCTTGAATTGCTTTTACTTTCTTTCTATCTTTCTCTATGAATCAGAGAGAGTTAATCTTACTCAGGGATCTCAACTGACCATACATTCACTCATGAAAATTATGTTTTTATTTCATTTTCCAGTTATCTCATTCGAAATTTGTTTTATCACTTGTATACTCCTGTTATTCCAGAATGTCATGATCTCTTAACAAATCCAGTAGAGTTCTATTAAAAATTCTTATGCTTAATTCTATTGTGAACATAGGGTAAGGTTTAGAAAAAAAACCCTAAAACATGTTTAGCCTTAGATCTGAACAAATCAGCACATAAATAATTTATTGCATTGTTCATCTTTAATTTAAAACTAACTAGACATAAGCATGAACCTCCTTTGTTCACACTGCCTAGCTTATCTTTCCATATTACCCTACTTCATAATAAAATTGTATTTATCTTACTAACATAACTACAAACTGATGGTTCATGGTACTGGATCCATATCAGAGATCATGGCATTATTATTATTTAACAATCAAACAAAACAATTCAAAGCATCAACCAAAGATTTATCAATCCACCAACCATGCTCAGCATTCATTAATTCAGAGAAAAACAAGTTGATCAAGCACAAAAGAAAATAAAATGGCTGCCCTTAACTTGGGTCTTAATGCCTTAGCCTCATGAGATTGATTAATCACTCACCTTTCCCTTCTTTTTCCCCGAGATTGCCTAAGCTTGCAAACAGTGTATGTTCTTCTTTTTTTTTTAATGTGTTTCTGTTTTCCCTCCGAGAAAAACCTTTGCTTCTTCTCTTGATTTAAATCATTTTTACTAGGGTTTTACTGAAGGGAAAAACCCCTTTTATCCTCACATCACTTAAAGAATTATGTGTGTGCTGTTATGGCTAAATGTGCCATTTTCCCCTGGTTTCTATTTCTGGTAAAAGCAGTTATCCACTGCTTTTCCCTGTGTACATGCTATTTGCATGTTTCACTTGCATATTATTTTCATGTGGCTTATTTTTTTTAATACCTTTTATTATGCCCGAGTTATTTTCCATTCCTAGCTATTATCTCAGCCTATTTGTTTACTCTTGACTTCTTTCAAAATTGTACTTATGTATAAATATAAAACTGGTTTTTAAGCATTTTAATTTATCAAAGAATATATCATTTTCTCCTTATTTAATTGTTGAAAACAATTTTCTCTTTACTGAATTATTTTTATTTTCTTTATGTTAAACTGTAATTTATATATATATATGTATATCCTCTTTATCAATTAACCTCTGGTTAATATTTCAAACCATCTGTTTTCTCTTGATATGTAAATGTATTCATATTCTTAATTACCCTGGTGTTCTTTCCTTATTTACCTTATGTTTATTCTTTTTGGGTATATATATATATATATAAACACAACATATGGTAATATATGTCCATATATACACTCAGTTATATATCCTCTTCCCTCTGAAATACCATTTCTTCTTTCTATTTATATTCAAGATATATATATATATACATGTGAATATAAGACTTACTCAATTTAGCTATTATTACTTTTAACTCATTCTTAATATTTATCTTCAGACTACATATATATATATTTGGTTTTGAAAGTTTTCTCTTTTTTTTTGATTTTAACCTAATTATTCTCATCTCAATAATTTGGGTCTTCACATACTCTCCTCCTAAAAGGAATTGTGTCCCACAATTATTCTCTCATACATTTCCATCCAAATGTATACAAAGCTTAATTTCTATTAAATGAAATTTCAGGAACTCATTCATTCTCAATCAATCAAACATACATAAATAATTTTAAGGTCTCATAATAATTTTTAAACATACCTCAAGCAGAAAACAGCTTAGGATATTTATCCTTTATCCTCTCTTCAGCCTCCCAAGTGCAATCATTCCCATCCAAACTCCATTGGATTTTAACTAGTTTAATTATTTTATTTCTCAGTTTCTTTTCTTCTCTAGCCACAATGCCCATTGGTTCCTTTTTATAAACCAGATTTTCATGAATTTCAACATGTGTGGGAGATTCAAGAATGGACTCTTTATCATGCACCCATTTTCTCAATTGGGATACATGAAATACATCATGTATTTTGCTTAATTCCTCTGGTAACCTCAACCTATAAGCTAAAGCCCCTATTCTTTGAACAATTTCATAGGGTCCTATATACCTTGGTGACAGTTTCCCTGCTTTGCCAAACCTCAATATTTTCCTCATTGGTGATACTTTGAGAAACACATAGTCTCCCACCTCAAATTCTACTGGCCTTCTTCTTTTATCTGCATATGCTTTCTGTCTCTCTTGGGCTACTCTCATTCTTTGCCTCACTAGTTCAATTTTTGCAGAAGTTTCTTTTACATGGTCTGGTCCAAGCAACACCCTTTCACCAGCCTCCATCCAACATGCAGGAGATAAACAAGGCTTCCCATACAAAGCCTCAAATGGAGCCATTCCTATAGTGGACTGGTAGCTATTAATATAAGCAAACTCAGCTAAATATATATGATCCTCCCAGTTTCCTCCAAAATCAAGTATGCATGCTCTCAGCAAATCCTCTAAAACCTTATTAACAGTCTCAGTTTGCCCATCTGTTTGTGGGTGGTAGGATGTGCTTAAGCTTAGTTCTGTCCCCATAGCTTCTTGAAAGCTACTCCAAAACTTTGAAGTAAACAAAGTATCTCTATCACTAATGATAGCCTTGGGGATGCCATGCAATCTCACTATCTCCTTCACAAACAATTGAGCTAGCTTGTGAGCATTTCTGTTTGAACTTATTAGGATGAAGTGTGCTGTTTTTGTGAGCCTATCCACCACTACCCAAATACTATCATTGCCCCTTCTTGTTCTTGGCAAACCATCCACAAAATCCATTGATATACTTTCCCATTTCCAAGTAGGCACTTCCAAAGGTTGTAGTAAACCTGAGGGTCTTTGATAATCTGCCTTTACTTGTTGACATGTCAAGCAATTGGCCACATATTTTGCTACTGCTCCTTTCATCCCTGGCCACCAGTAATTTCTCTTGAGATCATGGTACATTTTTGTACCACCTGGATGGATAGTATATTTTGTTTTGTGATGCTCATCCATAACTTCTTGCTTCAGTTCGTCTACATTTGGTATGTAGAGTTTCCCCTTTTTCCTTAAGTATTCTTTATCATCTACCTCATAGTTTTCCACTGTCATGCCTTGTGATATCATGTTATTTTTCTCCTTCAAATTTATATCTTGATTCTGCATTTGTCCTATTTTATCAACCAGTGTTGATTTTAAGGATATGAGGCTTAATTTACCATATTCAATCATCTTACTGTGTGTCTTATCTGATACTCTAGTTTCTTCTTTCACTTCCACCTCACTAAGAATTGTCAAATCCTTGAACTCTGCCATCATTAAGCTTGCCAATTTAGCTTGATGTCTGCTTAATGCATCTGCTACTTTATTAGCTTTTCCAGGGGTATACAATATATCAAGATCATAGGCAGCTAGAAATTCTACCCACCTATGTTGCCTCATGTTCAAGTCTTTTTGGGAAAACAAATATTTAAGTGACTTGTGATCAATAAACAATTCAAACTTAGCACCTAATAAATAATGTCTCCATAGTTTTAATGCATAAACCACAGCAGCTAGTTCTAAGTCATGTGTAGCATACCTGGTTTCATTTGGCTTGAGTTGCCTTGATGCATATGCTATGACTCTACCATGTTGCATAAGCACTGCCCCCAATCCAAATCCACTAGCATCTGTGTAAACTACTAATTCTTCATTACCCTCTGGCACTTGCAAAACTGGAGCTTCTACCAGTGCCGTCTTTAGTGATAAGAAAGCTTGTTCACACTTCTCTGTCCACACATAGGGTTGCTCCTTTTTAGTTAACTTGGTCAATGGGATAGCTATCCTTGCAAAATCTTTTATAAATCTCCTATAATAGCCTGCCATTTCCAAAAATGATCTTAACTCAGTCACTGATTTGGGTCTACTCCAAGATTGCACTGCCATCACCTTATTTGGGTCTACACTAACCCCTTGTTGTGATACAATGTGCCCCAAAATTTTTACTTCATTCTGCCAAAATGTACATTTAGAGAATTTGGCTTTTAAATCATGTGCCCTCAGTCTAGATAAAACCAGATGCAAGTGTTTTGCATGCTCTCCTTCTGATTTTGAATACACTAATATGTCATCAATAAAGACAACCACAAATTTGTCTAGAAAATCTCTAAATGTTCTATTCATTAAATCTACAAAATATGATGGTGCATTTGTCAATCCAAAAGGCATCACCAAAAATTCATATAGTCCATACCTTGTGTTGAAGGCAGTATACTTAATACTTTCTTCCTCCACCTTCATCTGATGAAACCCAGAGGCTAAATCTAGCCTTGAAAAGATTCTTGCTCCATTCAATTGATCAAATAGATCATCTATTCTGGGGAGTGAGTATTTGTTTTTAATGGTGACTTTATTTAATTCCCTATAATCAATGCACATCCTCAAAGTACCATCATGTTTCTTCACGAATACAACTGGAGAACCCCAGTTTGAACTACTAGGCCTTATAAAGCCTTTCTGCTCCAGTTCTTCCAACTGATGTTTCAACTCCACTAGTTCTTTAGGACCCATCCTAGTAGGTTTCTTGATGATTGGACTTGCTCCTGGGATTAGTCTTATTTGAAATTCTACTTGCCTATTTTCTGGAACACCTATGACTTCATCAAAGACATCTGGGTATTCATTTATAATTTTTATGTCTTCCAGTGTTGATTCTTTCTCAGTCATGCTACATATTTGGTTAAGGTAATTGATTTTAGCAATTTCACTCATGATTATAATATTTTTACCATTTTCTGTTTTCAGAGAAATAGTGAAATTTTCCAAATTCAAAATTGCTTTGAATTTGCTCAACCAATCTACCCCTAAAATAATTCCTATTCCAGGGTATTTCAATACAAACAAATCAGATTTAAACACATTTCCTCCTATGTTTAATTCTACCCCCAGACATTTTAATCCTAGCAAACAAGAGCTACCTAGTGGGCTTTGAATAAACAAGGGATTATCAACTAAATAGCATGTGAGAGTCAATTTATTCACTATGTCTTGGGATATTAATGAATGTGTTGCTCCAGTGTCATATATAACTGAGATGGGGTGATCTTTAATTAGAAGTATACCTTCCAATTGTCCAGAACTTCCCACTGCAGTTGCTTTTGCTTTGCCCTCAAGTGCTCCTACCTTTGCTCCCTTTTTGAATTCTGGGCAGTTTCTTTTAATATGTCCTTCTTTCCCACAGTTATAGCAGCTAAATGGTGCCTTCTTGGCTGCATGACACCTATTACTCATGTGTCCTTCTTTGCCACAATTATAACAAGTAACTTTCTTCTTAGCTTCCCCAGTGGCTACTCCCTCCATTTTATTTTCCATATTCTTTTTGTCATAGGGATGTGTCCTATTTTTCCCTTTCTTTTGATTGTTAGCCCTCATGCTCCTAAATTTTTCCCTTGCATAGTCATGTTGTTCAAAAGAAAGAGCAAGGTCTATGACTTGATCAAATGTTTTATCCTTGTATGGTAACATTGCTCTACTCAGACCTGCATTTAGTCCTTGGATAAATCTTGAATTCTTTGATTCTTCATCTCCTATGAGCATAGTTCCATATTTGGACAAGCTCTCAAATTTTTGAGTGTATTCAGCCACACTCATTGGTCCTTGCCTTAGCCTTATAAATTCCTCAAGCAATGTTGCCTTAGCTGTTGCTGGAACAAACCTTGCCTCAAGAATCTCCTTGAATTGATCCCATGTTATCTCATTTTCTGGCCTTCCTGTGATGATCACCTCCCACCAATCTAAGGCTGCTCCTTTGAGTATCCTTGAAGCTATCTGCCTCTTTCTTTGGTCATTAATTTGCATATCTGCAAATATCCTTTCCAAGGTTCTCAACCATGTCTACACTCCCATAACTCCCTCAGTGCCTTCAAAATCCTTGCCTCCTAAATTTGAAAATGTCTTCAATAGTTTGGCTAATTCCTCATGAGGATTCTCTTCCCTATGCACTGCTCCCTCTCTAAATGCCCTCACCAAATCTTGCAAATTGACCATTGGTGTTGTATTGGAGGGTCCTGCTCCATGACTTGGTGGTCTTCCTACCATGATTCACTATTCAATTGCGTAGCTAGTTAGTCATATTTCTAATTTAATCATTTTATGCAATTTATTTCTACTATGGATGTTCATTTCCATCATTATTGTATATATATTTATTTTTATTTTAGATTTTTATCCCTACAAGAAAATTGGATAATATATTTATGCTATGTTTTGACAACATAGCTCTGATACCAACTGAAATGACCCACTTCTATATTTATTTATTTTATAGTGAATTTTCTGTTAGATTTTTTTTTACAAAGTATATATATATATATATACATTTCAATGGATCACTTCTCTTAATTTGATTTCCCATGATCCTGAATTTTACTAATATAAATATATCAGTATTTAAATAAATTCTATCATTTATATATATGAAGATATATAAATGGTTCTTTGCTTATCAGAGTGATTAAAACAGCAAATCAACTCATTCCCACCTTATTTCTCTTATTTCCGAGATTTGGTGTCACATAGCCATTTCTATTTATTATATATATATATTTATATATATATATATTTCTTTTTAGAACTCAAGCTAGATTAACTTTAGGATTAAATATCACTAGTTCTCTTATTTTCTTGTTCTACCTCACAAATTAATTGATTCCTGAATTTACAAGCCATACATTTTATTCCTGGGATTTTGTAATCTGATACTTATTGTTCTATATTAAGTAAAAGGTGTTCAACCTAACTCATGCTTATTAGTTTGGCTTGTGTTACTCATTTTAATTTCGAACAACTTTTATATCAGGTGAAATATCCATGCTTTGATTTATAAAGTTGCAATAATCATGTGAATATTGAAATGATAAACTAATTTAAAGGCTAAGCAGAGGAAAACAATACAGTCGGATCAGAGTGCTAACTCAAACTATAATGCTAAACAAAGACTAAGATCATGTGTGTTAACGCTAAAAAGTGAACGCTAACACCCGGTGTGTGTAATAGGATTGTGAAAGCACCACCCGTTGGTACGGGAACAGAATATAAGCTGAAAATAGCAGAAAAGCAGTAAATGAACAACAGATTTATAGTGGTTCGGCCCGTAATTGAGCCTACGTCCACTTTATAGTCTTTTATTGCTGATTCGGTTACAATTTGATACAATATCCTTCAAAATACAATACAATTTGATCACGAAAACACTCTTGACTACTAGCTCAATCTTTGATGATGAAACTCGATGAATCCGTGTTGGATGTAAGGAATTCTTCTCGAAGCTTGTTGTAGCGTCTCGAATGCTTGAAGATCTTTGATTGCTGAATGAGTGGAGAGTTCGACAGAGTAACGGCGCTTGAAGAAATGAATGGCCAAAAGTCCCCCTCATGTTGGAAGTGATGGGGTATTTATAGGAGCAATTCTGAATTCTGGGCAGAGAAATTGCTAAGTCTTAGGTCGCGTACGACTTAAACTAGGTCGTAGGTCGCGAGCGACCTAAGATAGGTCGTACTCCATACACGACTTAAGAAGTGCAGTGATGAAGTTGTCTGTGGTTTTCTCTAAGTGGTAAGTCGTGGACGACTTTAGGTAAGTCGCGCCCCTTTCTTTACCTTTAACTCGTGAAGTCTTTAGGTCGTCTGGTTTGCTTCAGGAATTAGGTCGCAGAGTCTCCTAGGTCGCTAAGCAAGTTAGGTCGCGCTTTTAGGTCGCGACGTCCTTAGGTCGCAGACTTTCTTTAATTGTTAGGCTGTTGAGATCACTTAAGTCGTAGGTCGTCAACCTTTTAACTCGTAGGTCGTTGAATCCCCATAGGTCGTGGCCATCCTTAACTAGCAAACTGCTAAGTCGGAGCTTTCTTAACTCGGAACCCTTCTTAAGTCGTAGTTCTTAGGTCGCAACATTGCTAGGTCGCAATGTTCCCTGTAGCTTTAGGTCGCATCATTGCTAGGTCGCAGTGTTCCCTTGGTTGGCTCTATAGTTAAGCCGAAGACTTCTTTATGTCGCAGCTTGTTAAGTCGCTTAGGTAACAATACTGCTAGGTCGTAATATCCCCTAAGTCGTAGGTCGCAAGGCCGCTTCAAGAGTTAGGTTGTGACATTTTTAGGTCGCGTCTTTCTTAGGTCGTGACATTCCTGTAGCTTAGGTTGTAGCTTCACTAAGTCGCAGAATCCCCTAGGTCGTGACTTCGTTAGGTCGCAAAACTTCTCTTAGGTCGCAAAGTTTTAGGTCGCTGAAATAAAGGAATTAACATTTGCCCCTCGAGGTATATGACTATGCCATAGGTCGTATACTTCGATTCAACTTTGCTAAGTCGTGGACGACCTAAAACTTCGTGTCTATTCGCCTTCCATTCTCAGCCCATATAAACTGTTAAGTCGCCTTCTTCCTCCTAATCTTTCTGCTCTAATTTCCCGTTGCTATTGACAAATCTTTGAACCTCCAAGGGAGAATTCAACTTGTTTAAACGACGATTCATCCTTTCTAACAAACTACGTAAGTGAGTTTCGATCTCTATCCCACCATAATCGCCGCCCAATCATGAGTTCATGTTTTCTAACCCAAGTTTAATTCCATACATTTGTGTTTCGTTTTTTGAATGATTGTCACAATCGACATGTTAACATGATTCGTGAATGCACGGTAATGTTCGTAATGAATCGAAGAACTTGAAATTGATTTACTGGGCGATTCGGTTGGTATGTAGAGATGAATGGGATTCAAGAAGAGGATGAATCGTTTTCTTTATACTAGCAGTATCGGGTTATTGGATCAGTAAGATTGTTTGGAGAAGAAGCCAGCGACCTAGCAGATCCGGATGGCTTTAAAAGTTTGGTCGTAAGGTTCTTGGCGACCTAAGCCTTGCGATCTAAAAAACATCTGCAACTAAAACGAAGCTGACCAACCTCTTTTGCGACCTAAGAATTCTCAACCTATGCTAAGTCGTATGCGACCTAGGACATGGAGTAAATTGCATTGCCTTGATCCACAGTTACATTGTGTGACCTAAATATGCCCCGACCTATGATAGGTCGCTGAACTATCTAGTACTTGAAACAAATTTGCAAAGCCCTGAACGCTTCAAATTGGACAGCACGACTTAAAATTGCTCCGACTTATGTTAGGTCGTGAACGACCTAGGACTTAGAAATTTAGGAAGAATTTGGCTGATTTTTGAATTTGAATTGTTTTAGACTTCGTTGTACTTCTTTTCAGATTGCCTTAACTTTAATGATGATAACCTGTTTAGAAGCAACATTCACAGAAAAAATGGGACGAATATACTGCCATTGATTGCCCACATCAAATGACATATTAGTCGACAAAGAATATCAAACTTAAATGAACTTCGCGAATGAAATGCTGTGAACTAACAAATCTAAGTGAAGTATTAAAGCAAAATTGAAATGATCAACTAAAGCTGATTTATTTGCATCAACACAACACTGTTCTTGGACTTAAGATATCAAGCCCCGAAACTTTATAATCGACAAGTATCAACTAATTTAGTTTCATTTATATTTGCTTGTTATTGCGTTAGTTTTGCACAACACTTCACTCTTTTTTAGGAAACGTGCACCTTAATATTTGATCGTCCAGTTCCTTGTGTAGAATGGCATCTCAACAGGAAGACTTGGAAATAGCTGGAGAAGCTTTTCCAATTGCTACTCCACTGAACGACCCTCCGGAACGGACTTCTACTACTCTGAGCCACAAGGTCTTTAGACAATTGTGCATCCAGTTCGGCATTGCCGAAGCAGATGCTTTACTTCCTGGGTCAAGCGACACTGCTGATAGGACGCTTCTTGGCTTTGTTGCTGTGAATCGTCAGATGTGCTTGAGTGGAGCTATTCCGCCGTTTAATGATTGTCTTCGAGAACTTCTCCTTCGGCTATCTATCTCCCCTTTTCAACTGCACCCTAATGGATACTCCATCCTGCTAGGACTGTGTGTGCTTTTCAGGAGAACGTTGGGCCGTTTTCCCAGTTTTGCCGAAATTCGCTTCTTGTGCACATTTGCAAAGAACAAAGATCATCCCTCCATTACACTTGTGAGGAGTGCCAGGAACCGTAAACTAATTCTGGACTTGCCCGAAAGTGCCCATGGGTTCTTGACTCAATTCTTTTATGTCCGCTGTCCTTCGGGATTTTATGCCATCTGGAGAGTCGGAAGTAAGATTGTCTCTTTCCGATTTGTTTTTAAGACTTTTCAGAACTCGAACTGTCAAATGCTTAACTTCATTCTTTCTTTTTGCAGCACTTCCTCCTCCACTTCGAGATACCAGTCACAAGTTAATTTTAGATACTTTGAGTGCCGTTGATGTTGAAGAGAGGAGTGCCAAATTCTTGCTGAAAGATGAATTTCTGCACCAATTTGGTCTTTTACATCCTTCTAGATCGACCCAGATTCATGAAATTTCTAGTTCTGATGCAGAAACGTTAGCTGCTTCGGGCTCTCAAGTAGAGGCATCGAATGCCCCAGTTTCTGCAGAAGAAGTTGCATCAGAAACACCTGTCGTAGAGGCTGCTTTGATAAAGTGTTCCGCATCCACTAATGTTGTAGGGTTAGTCAGCAAATCGGCACTTGCCCCAATTATCGAGGAGGAAGAAAATCCTCGAGTTTCTGAAAAATCAATTGATGTGGAAGTTGAGAAGGAGAATTCTGCTGAGCATCATAATGATGACACCTTCGATGACTTGAGTGACATAATGATAACTTCTCAAGAGCTTTTCAAGGATAATATTCCAAAGGCGAACTCTCCTGTCGCTGAAGCGACTTCCTCTTTAAGACAGACCTCGACGCCTTCTACACCTGTCGTCTCCGTTCCCGCACTAAAGCGTGGTTTGTAGTTTGACGCACGTAGTTCGCACGCCGCACACACTTAGAATTTTTCTGCACTTATAAGCATTTACTCTTTCTTTTTGGAAATTTATAAACTTTACTTCTTTTCCATTTTCAGATTCTCCGATGGGGCGCTCCGGCTCATACTATGACTCATTTCAGCGCCATGGAGGTCGTGGATCCTATGACTTTAGGAAATATCTTGGTGACCAGAGAGAGACAGATGAGGAACGGGCCCAAAGGAAGGCTCAAGAAAAATGGGATTATGAGCAGCGGCAGAGAAGAAGAGATGCTGATCGATATGATTCTTCTTACAGAACTTACGATTCTCATAAGCGGACGTCTTATGATGACAAAGGGAAGACTCATATTACTGATGAATCGAGCAAACGGTCTAAGCCAAGTGACGCGTCTGCTATTTCTAAGAAGACTAATGCTCCCATTTCTTCTGATATTCCGGCCGGCTCTCCTCCTCTAAAGGAATCTGATATTCAAACCATCATTAACAGGCCACAATGTCAAGTTAAAGACGGCCCTCCAATGCTTCAGAGCCGACTTCCGAATTGGTGTCTAAGAGGAGTCCGTTTTGACTTAGATTTGGTTCCCATTGATAAGCAGGCAATGCTGAGAAATGTCGATGCTGTCAAGCTTGATATTAAGAGGATGTCGCAATGGCAGAAACTTGTCGACGAACTCCAAAGGATCAACCACATGAATCTTGAGGCGATGATGACCATGGAGAATGATAAATCAGAATGGGACAAATGGCGCAAGCAGCATGATGCGGAGATGACGAGCATTGCAGACGACAACGCAAAGCTTGCATCTGAAGTCAAGCGACTTAAGGAAGATCTCGCCTCATCTTCTGCATCACACACTCAAAAAGAAGAAGTCTTTCAGAAGCAAGTGCGGGATGCACATGCTGCACAAAGAGATGTCGAAATGAAGCTTGCCGCCGAACAGCACGTTAATGAGAAATATCGCACAGAAAACGCCGAACTGCGGGAAAAAGTCACCTCCCAGAACGTGGAGATTGAGTTACTAAAGTCTCGACTTGCTAAAGCTGAGACCGTGCGTGATGAGGCTATTACTGGTAGGGTTGCTGCCATTGCCGAAAAAGAAGCGGCTGAGCAATCACATGAGGCAACGAAAGCAAACATCAGTTCTACCTTATTCGACTTTTATTTACACAGCGTTCTGGGTCATGGGAGCCTTGCTTTTCTGGGTCCTGATTATGAAATCACTCTGGCTGAAGTGTGGGAAGCCGCACTTGATATGTTTAAAGGTGCCGGCTATGATGAAGCAAAATTCGAGGAAGCAAAATTCGAGGCTCGCTATCTTGATGATGAGGCTCGCGCCGCTCTTGTTAGAGGGAAGGAGCAGCTTGCTAAAGCACGGGCTGAATCACTGGGAGGAGAGCTTTCAAAAGAGGAAGCTCCTTTAACTGCCCCTGTTCATACTTCCACTTCGGCTGATGCAAACATTATGGATTCCAGCTCTCATCCTTCACATCCAGTTGTGACCACTCCTACAGAAGAAGAGGCAACGAAGGACTTTCAGGCTCGGGAATTTGAGATTGATCTCGCCAAACCGACTTCTCCAGGTAACTTTGACGACATGAATTCAGTGAATTGCTTATTCGACTTAACCGAGTTCGACGAACTTCTTACTTATTACTTAAGCTTTGACGATCCACTGTCTTCTTTTTCCTCGGAGAATACTGATTTTGATTTCTTTTATTATGCAGCGGACGTGCCGGAAACTGCACCAATTTCTCCTTCTTCAGCTGCCGTTCCTCCTCCTTCTCAAGTTACTCCTCTTCCAGCTTCTCAACCAGGTTCACATGAAGAATAGATAGCAGCCCTTCAAGGCTTGGACGAACCACCTGCTTCCGAGGAGCAGAAAGCAGAAGATCTAGAAGATAGTGAGAAGACCCCGGAGCAGTCTTTTGACTATGACACAAAGCTTTCTACATTTCTTACTCCAGGGAGCGAGTCTTCTTCCAAGAAGAAGGGGAAACATGTGGTTTCGAAGAAAGGAAAGAAAAGTTCTTCTGCTGCTGGAGATGAAGCAGAAGTCGATCCGGCTGAGTCTCTTTCTCCTTCTTCTCCGATACGGCCTTCGAAACTAATTACCAGGCCGGGTAAAGGCTCCAAGGGTGGGAAGAAGGAGAAATGAGTTTGATTTTGTCTTTTCTGCTTTTTGCATGCATTGACCGGAGATTGTGCGGATACCGGTCTCCGCTCCTTTTTGTAATCTGCACAATGTAAAAAGTTTCCATAGTATTGAATAAAATAACTATTTTACTTGTACAAATTCTTGTGTATGTAGGAATATATCTGTTTTTCATTTGAAGTGTAGAGTAAACGATTCTTTTTACTTGTACAAACTTTTGTCTGTGTTTCAAGAACGCATTTATTCCACATCTTCTTTATGTGATATTGCAATGAACTTGAGGTGTGTCGCTTGTATATTACTTTTATTAATGTAACTGAATTGTATAATGTTGCCCCCATACCACAAGTGCATTGCAATATTTCTCGCTTTTACAAGACTGATACTCTTATATTAGAGAATAACTATTCCACTTTTGAGGAAGGAATCATTATGTTTTTAATAGAGTATATCTCGTTTTTGGAGAAATTTTTACTTTCTCTTTCTGTCAGAAGAACACTTCGACTTTTGGGAATGATCACTTTTATTTGTTTAAAAATGAATTTTCCTGCACAATGAAATGAGCTTCTGAAGAAGGTTTTGATTTTTGTGCCCCAGTAAAGGGTTTATTTTTGGTACTTCAAGCAAGGTGAACTACGCCTCTGCAGAGGTCTTTTGGTCTCTGAAGAGAAGCTATTTTGGTCTCTGAAGAGAAGCAATTTTGGTCTCCGAAGAGAAGCAATTTTGGTCTCCGAAGAGAAGCAATTTTGGATTTTGGTCTCCGAAGAGAAGCAATTTTGGTCTCCGAAGAGAAGCAATTTTGGTCTCCGAAGAGAAGCAATTTTGGTCTCCGAAGAGAAGCAATTTTGGCATTTCAGCTCTGGTGAAGTGGGCCTCCGAAGAGGAGCAATTTGCACTTCTACACGGGTGAAATGTGCCTCCGAAGAGGGCTTTTGCCTCCGAAGAGGTCTTGAAATTGCCTGGAAGTTACTTTCTCATGGTTGAGTGAATCCACGGGGCGGACGCAAGTTGCTTGATTGGATGTTCGTTTGCACAAACAATCGCAATCAATTAACAAGGGCCATGTTCCTTCAGCTTGGGAAGGTGCCCCTCCGGTGGTTCCACCAATCTTGTTATTGAGAGAAGCACTTTCATTTATTGGCGTGCCTCGTTAGAGGGCTTTGTTGACCTTTGGGAAGGAGCATCGGTTGGTTGGTGTGCTAGGAAGGTTGCTTCTCAGGGGCGAGTAGATCCACGGGACGGACGCAAGCTGCCTGATCGGATGCATCACGATCAGTTAGCAAGGGCCCTGTTCCTTCTGCTTGGGAAGGTGTCCCTTCGGTGGTTCTACCGGTCCTTTTATTGAGGAGCAAAATTCCTTTTGGTTGCTTCCGTGCTTGCTTGGCCATGTTCTCCCACCATCTGCCCATTAGCGATCTTTTATTATCATTTCCAAGCGTATCTTCGTTCCTTTTGTAAGTAAATTGCCCTATCCGAAGAAGTGGACTTCACTGTTGAATAACTTTATGGGACAAACGCGAGTTACCTAGCTGGATGTCTGTTCATATTGACAATCACAACCGGTTAACGAAGGTTTGCCCCAGTGGAGTTGCCAACTTTTTATGTGAATTTCTTCTTGTATAGGATTTGAATATGGAATTTTTTGTTGCTTGGTACTTGCTTTAATAAATGATTTGTAAAGCTCGCTTAGCTTTGCGATGGGTGAGCTTTGCTTTAATGACCTGCAATATTATATTGACATTTTAGCAATACATTTAGAGTATTTACACATCGAAATATAACAGGCATTTTATAATAGAAAACACAGAATGCATAGTTTTTCATTATTCAGTCACGCTGATTTCTCAGCGGTTTACAATGCAGAAGTTACACATCCATCATCATTTTTTTACAAATTTAAGCAACGCTGTTAAGCAAAAAATGGATGCTAGTGATTGTTGTTTCTGAATCTCCAAGCTGGATTTCCATTTGTGCTTGATTCATAGCTTTTGGATTTTTACGCCAGAGAAAGTGAGAGATGCCCCAGCCGTAGTTTTGTGGGTAATTAGTAGTCGTCCCAACTTCTGCCTGCTGGGTATGGACCTCCTGTGACAACATTAATGACAAGCTTTTCTGAATCTTGCGCTGCAGTGTTGTGGTGAGAATCGGGTGGATGGGTAGGACATTGTTGATCCCGAGTGGATGAGGTTGGATCGACTCCGCTTCTCTTAACGTATTGTTGGAGTTTACCCTGCTCCAGCAATTTTTCAATCACATTCTTTAACTGGAGACATTGGTCAGTGTCATGGCCAGGTTGATTGTGAAATTGGCAGAATTTTCCATTACGCTTTGCACCTCTCGTCATCTCAGGTGGCTTAGGATACCTGACAACGTCCTTTGTTGCAAAAAAGATATTTCTTGGTGTATCAGTTAAAGGAGTATAATCCGAAGGATTAAAGCGGCGAGGTTTCTTTTCATTTCCCTGGCTCTTTCCTCCTTCATTCTCCCTTTTCTGACTTTCAGATTCTCTTTTATTAGATGGGACATTGTTATTATTAGTTTGGGCAGCAACCACTTTCGATGTCGCAGAAAGGCTTTCAAGGCGAATGAACTCGTCGGCCTTTTTATAAAAATTTTCAAAGTGAGTTCGGTTCCTTCATCTTTAGCCATAATCCAAATTTACTCGATTTATCAATGGCTCGCATCAAATAAGTCAGGATCATGCGTGGTTCCGCATTTTCTACTTCGGCTAAAGCTATATTGAAACGGCTCAAGAAAGATTTGATTGATTCTCCGGGCGCTTGTTCCAGGTTAGACAGTGACATTATATCCTTAGCTTTTGAAGCATACAATCTGAACTGTTCTTTGAACTTTTGCGTTAAGTCGGAGAACTTATCTACAGACCGTACTGGAAGCTTCGTGAACAAAAGTAAAGCCACACCTTCCAGGTATACTGGAAAGTATCGACACTTGATCTCGTTTGATGTTCTTGCACCGGTCATATGCCAATCGTATTTGTATAGGAAATGATTAGGGTCACTGGTTCCCCTATAGGCTTGGATAGTAGGAGGTGCAAATTTCCTTGGAAACTCCGCTCTCAGGATCCTTTCAGTAAACGGAGTTCTGCTTGGCGCGAATCCCCAATCAGCCTCATCCTCTTCCCTTTGCATGCTCTCTTTCATGATGCGGCCAACCATTTCAGACAGGTACTCTTTATTGTTCAAAGACACCTCCGGGCAAGCATCGGTTCTTCCCTCGGAAGTTTGCCCGGGCATATGTTCAGGACAAGTTGGTTGCGACATAGAACCATCAGCTTGGAAAGGTGGCATTTCAGGAAGAGTAGTTTGATGGTTTTCTGGTTGACGATTTGCCCCGAGCAGAGCAGTTAATCTATCCATCATCAAAGCGTTTTGGGTTTCAATCTATTGGTATAATCCAGAAACTGCGTCGTCCAATTCAGCCCTGGTGACTCCAAAGGTAGGAGTTGCTTGGTCTGTTGTTGGGGAAGCGGAAGTCCCTTCGTGAGCATTTCTGGATCTGATAGGTCTACCTCTTCTTCCAGGAGCCATTATTTCGGATCTGGTTTTTAAGAGAGGTTCTTTTTATGAATCTTTGCGAAGCAACGGTGGATGATCGCCTGAGTTGAGTTCTCAGTGAAAGCACCAAAATGTTAACGCTAAAAAGTGAACGCTAACACCCGGTGTCTGTAATAGGATTGTGAAAGCACCACCCGTTGGTACGGGAACAGAATATAAGCTGAAAATAGCAGAAAAACAGTAAATGAACAACAGATTTATAGTGGTTCGGCCCGTAATTGAGCCTACGTCCACTTTATAGTCTTTTATTGCTGATTCGGTTACAATTTGATACAATATCCTTCAAAATACAATACAATTTGATCATGAAAGCACTCTTGACTACTAGCTCAATCTTTGATGATGAAACTCGACGAATCCGTGTTGGATGTAAGGAATTCTTCTCGAAGCTTGTTGTAGCGTCTCGAATGCTTGAAGATCTTTGATTGCTGAATGAGTGGAGAGTTCGACAGAGTAACGGCGCTTGAAGAAATGAATGGCCAAAAGTCCCCCTCATGTTGGAAGTGATGGGGTATTTATAGGAGCAATTCTGAATTCTGGGCAGAGAAATTGTTAAGTCTTAGGTCGCGTACGACTTAAGCTAGGTCGTAGGTCGCGAGCGACCTAAGATAGGTCGTACTCCATACACGACTTAAGAAGTGCAGTGATGAAGTTGTCTGTGGTTTTCTCTAAGTGGTAAGTCGTGGACGACTTTAGGTAAGTCGCGCCCCTTTCTTTACCTTTAACTCGTGAAGTCTTTAGGTCATCTGGTTTGCTTCAGGAATTAGGTCGCAGAGTCTCCTAGGTCGCTAAGCAAGTTAGGTCGCGCTTTTAGGTCGCGACGTCCTTAGGTCGCAGACTTTCTTTAATTGTTAGGCTGTTGAGATCACTTAAGTCGTAGGTCGTCAACCTTTTAACTCGTAGGTCGTTGAATCCCCATAGGTCGTGGCCATCCTTAACTCGCAAACTGCTAAGTCGGAGCTTTCTTAACTCGGAACCCTTCTTAAGTCGTAGTTCTTTAGGTCGCAACATTGCGAGGTCGCAATGTTCCTTGTAGCTTTAGGTCGCATCATTGCTAGGTCGCAGTGTTCCCTAGGTTGGCTCTGTAGTTAAGCCGAAGAATTCTTTATGTCGCAGCTTGTTAAGTTGCTTAGGTAACAATACTGCTAGGTCGCAATATCCCCTAAGTCGTAGGTCGCTGGGCCGCTTCAAGAGTTAGGTTGTGACATTTTTAGGTCGCGTCTTTCTTAGGTCGTGACATTCCTGTAGCTTAGGTTGTAGCTTCACTAAGTCGCAGAATCCCCTAGGTCGTGACTTCGTTAGGTCGCAAAAATTCTCTTAGGTCGCAAAGTTTTAGGTCGCTGAAATAAAGGAATTAACAATGTGTGCAGTCAGTATGCTTAAGGCAAAGTAAACAAAAAGGATCAGAAAAAATGCAAGACTTCCAGGTGAACTTATGATGAAGACATCTGATGTTTTCTAGGAAAGAGAACAATGATAGTAGTCACTATTCTATTGAATGATGGAAATGCTCATTACAAACAGGACCATATGCATCTACCATTTACCACAGGTTTTGATCATGACCCAATACTACCAGATTTGAATTAAGTATCTAGATAACAGGAATTAGTTAAGTATAATTGCAGTGATGTCTACAAGTACCAAGCATGCATATGAGCTTATTACACCAAGCAATACAAGTTTTCACTGGGAAAATCAAATGCCCTAACCAGATTACAGGATATGCCTTCCAGCCTTAGCATAGGCTTATATCAATTATAAGTCATGGTTAAGCCTTACTGGTTAGCCAGTTTAGGTTCAACTCAACCTTTTCAAGATTCATTGATTGTGCTATATTCCTTTCTCCCTATGATTGTTTCAACTCTACCATTTTAAAAGTTCATCTGACCTTACTAAAGGAGACATGAGCACATATCAAATTACATGGCATGATCTCCTATATCTTACTTCACTAGAGACTATGTAGATCAATTCCTTAAAACAGAAACCCACATATGCATATATATAATACTTAAAAATTCCTACAAGTTCTCTTCTCAGAAAAGCAAACACATAACAATCCAGAAAATACTTAAACCATAATGATATTTTTGGCCCGACCTAATTATTATAACATATCTGCCAAACTCCTTAAACATTCTAAATGCAAGTAAGTCTTCAATTGTCCATGCATACAAGTTTCCTATGCTTCCTTTCCTGCAGCAACATCTAGAGCTGCCTCCATAAAAATGAGACACCCCAGATGTTACAAAGCAACAAATAGGGTCAGAATATAATTATGGTATGAGTGAAATCAAAATGTAATACCTTGTCATTTTTAAATTGTATTGCAGAGTATTAATATGTTTGAAGCAATTTGGATTCATGATGTAACTGGGTATGTATATATTTATGTATCTAAACTCCTTCTACACTCATGCACACAAGCAACCATTCAATCATTCAATACAGTATACATGTACACATACTCTTATGGAATTAACTCATTTTAATTTCCATAGTTCAGCTCTAAAACTTGATTTATCAATTTTATTTGGTCATGTCTCTTTGCCATTGAACACCATGTGTGCATTGCAAGGGACTCAATTCTGTTAACCCCTGCACAAAGGCCTATAGGACTTAAACAAGTCATGCACATACCCATCATACTCCTTATGATGAATAGATCAAGGCTTTTCTCCTAGATTAGTTTTATAATCTAGTGACCAGTCTCATTTCTTATTTCAGAAAGAATTATTAACTCTTGAATTGCTTTTACTTTCTTTCTTTCTTTCTCTATGAATCAGAGAGAGTTAATCTTACTCAGGGATCTCAACTGACCATACATTCACTCATGAAAATTATGTTTTTATTTCATTTTCCAGTTATCTCATTCGAAATTTGTTTTATCACTTGTATACTCCTGTTATTCCAGAATGTCATGATCTCTTAACAAATCCAGTAGAGTTCTATTAAAAATTGTTATGCTTAATTCTATTGTGAACATAGGGTAAGGTTTAGAAAAAAAACCCTAAAACATGTTTAGCCTTAGATCTGAACAAATCAGCACATAAATAATTTATTGCATTGTTCATCTTTAATTTAAAACTAACTAGACATAAGCATGAACCTCCTTTGTTCACACTGCCTAGCTTATCTTTCCATATTACCCTACTTCATAATAAAATTGTATTTATCTTACTAACATAACTACAAACTGATGGTTCATGGTACTGGATCCATATCAGAGATCATGGCATTATTATTATTTAACAATCAAACAAAACAATTCAAAGCATCAACCAAAGATTTATCAATCCACCAACCATGCTCAGCATTCATTAATTCAGAGAAAAACAAGTTGATCAAGCACAAAAGAAAATAAAATGGCTGCCCTTAACTTGGGTCTTAATGCCTTAGCCTCATGAGATTGATTAATCACTCACATTTCCCTTCTTTTTCCCCGAGATTGCCTAAGCTTGCAAACAGTGTATGTTCTTCTCTTTTTTTTTTCAATGTGTTTCTGTTTTCCCTCCGAGAAAAACCTTTGCTTCTTCTCTTGATTTAAATCATTTTTACTAGGGTTTTACTGAAGGGAAAAACCCCTTTTATCCTCACATCACTCAAAGAATTATGTGTGTGCTGTTATGGCTAAATGTGCCATTTTCCCCTAGTTTCTATTTCTGGTAAAAGCAGTTATCCACTGCTTTTCCCTGTGTACATGCTATTTGCATATTTCACTTGCATATTATTTTCATGTGGCTTATTTTTTTTAATACCTTTTATTATGCCCGAGTTATTTTCCATTCCTAGCTATTATCTCAGCCTATTTGTTTACTCTTAACTTCTTTCAAAATTGTACTTATGTATAACTAATATAAAACTGGTTTTTAAGCATTTTAATTTATCAAAGAATATATCATTTTCTCCTTACTTAATTGTTGAAAACAATTTTCTCTTTACTGAATTATTTTTATTTTCTTTATGTTAAACTGTAATATATATATATATATATGTATATCCTCTTTATCAATTAACCTCTGGTTAATATTTCAAACCATCTGTTTTCTCTTGATATGTAAATGTATTCATATTCTTAATTACCCTGGTGTTCTTTCCTTATTTACCTTATGTTTATTCTTTCTGGGTATATATATATATATATATATAAATACAATATATGGTAATATATGTCCATATATACACTCAGTTATATATCCTCTTCCCTCTGAAATACCATTTCTTCTTACTATTTATATTCAAGATATATATATATATATACATGTGAATATAAGACTTACTCAATTTAGCTATTATTACTTTTAACTCATTCTTAATATTTATCTTCAGACTACATATATATATATATATATTTGGTTTTGAAAGTTTTCTTTTTTTTTATTTTAATCTAATTATTCTCATCTCAATAATTTGGGTCTTCACATACTCTCCTCCTAAAAGGAATTATGTCCCACAATTATTCTCTCATACATTTCCATCCTAATGTATACAAAGCTTAATTTCTATTAAATGAAATTTCAGGAACTCATTCATTCTCAATCAATCAAACATACATAAATAATTTTAAGGTCTCATAATAATTTTTAAACATACCTCAAGCAGAAAACAGCTTAGGATATTTATCCTTTATCCTCTCTTCAGCCTCCCAAGTACAATCATTCCCATCCAAACTCCATTGGATTTTAACTAGTTTAATTATTTTATTTCTCAGTTTCTTTTCTTCTCTAGCCACAATGCCCACTGGTTCCTTTTTATAAACCAGATTTTCTTGAATTTCAACATGTGTGGGAGATTCAAGAATGGACTCTTTATCATGCACCCATTTTCTCAATTGGGATACATGAAATACATCATGTATTTTGCTTAATTCCTCTGGTAACCTCAACCTATAAGCTAAAGCCCCTATTCTTTGAACAATTTCATAAGGTCCTATATACCTTGGTGACAGTTTCCTTGCTTTGCCAAACCTCAATATTTTCCTCATTGGTGATACTTTGAGAAACACATAGTCTCCCACCTCAAATTCTACTGGCCTTCTTCTTTTATCTGCATATGCTTTCTGTCTCTCTTGGGCTACTCTCATTCTTTGCCTCACTAGTTCAATTTTTGCAGAAGTTTCTTTTACATGGTCTGGTCCAAGCAACACCCTTTCACCAGCCTCCATCCAACATGCAGGAGATAAACAAGGCTTCCCATACAAAGCCTCAAATGGTGCCATTCCTATAGTGGACTGGTAGCTATTATTATAAGCAAACTCAGCTAAATATATATGATCCTCCCAGTTGCCTCCAAAATCAAGTATGCATGCTCTCAGCAAATCCTCTAAAACCTTATTAACAATCTCAGTTTGCCCATCTGTTTGTGGGTGGTAGGATGTGCTTAAGCTTAGTTCTGTCCCCATAGCTTCTTGAAAGCTACTCCAAAACTTTGAAGTAAATAAAGTATCTCTATCACTAATGATAGTCTTGGGGATGCCTTGCAATCTCACTATCTCCTTCACAAACAATTGAGCTAGCTTGTGAGCATTTCTGTTTGAACTTATTGGGATGAAGTGTGCTGTTTTTGTGAGCCTATCCACCACTACCCAAATACTATCATTGCCCCTTCTTGTTCTTGGCAAACCATCCACAAAATCCATTGATATACTTTCCCATTTCCAAGTAGGCACTTCCAAAGGTTGTAGTAAACCTGAGGGTCTTTGATAATCTGCCTTTACTTGTTGACATGTCAAGCAATTGGCCACATATTTTGCTACTGCTCCTTTCATCCCTGGCCACCAGTAATTTCTCTTGAGATCATGGTACATTTTTGTACCACCTGGATGGATAGTATATTTTGTTTTGTGATGCTCATCCATAACTTCTTGCTTCAGTTCGTCTACATTTGGTATGTAGAGTTTCCCCTTTTTCCTTAAGTATTCTTTATCATCTACCTCATAGTTTTCCACTGTCATGCCTTGTGATATCATGTTCTTTTTCTCCTACAAATTTATATCTTGATTCTGCATTTGTCCTATTTTATCAACCAGTGTTGATTTTAAGGATATGAGGCTTAATTTACCATATTCAATCATCTTACTGTGTGTCTTATCTGATACTCTAGTTTCTTCTTTCACTTCCACCTCACTAAGAATTGTCAAATACTTGAACTCTGCCATCATTAAGCTTGCCAATTTAGCTTGATGTCTGCTTAATGCATCTGCTACTTTATTATCTTTTCTAGGGGTATACAATATATCAAGATCATAGGCAGCAAGAAATTCTACCCACCTATGTTGCCTCATGTTCAAGTCTTTTTGGGAAAACAAATATTTAAGTGACTTGTGATCAGTAAACAATTCAAACATAACACCTAATAAATAATGTCTCCATAGTTTTAATGCATAAACCACAGCAGCTAGTTCTAAGTCATGTGTAGCATACCTGGTTTCATTTGGCTTGAGTTGCCTTGATGCATATGCTATGACTCTACCATGTTGCATAAGCACTGCCCCCAATCCAGATCCACTAGCATCTGTGTAAACTACTAATTCTTCATTACCCTCTGGCACTTGCAAAACTGGAGCTTCTACCAGTGCCTTCTTTAGTGATAAGAAAGCTTGTTCACACTTCTCTGTCCACACATAGGGTTGCTCCTTTTTAGTTAACTTGGTCAATGGGATAACTATCCTTGCAAAATCTTTTATAAATCTCCTATAATAGCCTGCCATTTCCAAAAATGATCTTACCTCAGTCACTGATTTGGGTCTACTCCAAGATTGCACTGCCATCACCTTATTTGGGTCTACACTAACCCCTTGTTGTGATACAATGTGCCCCAAATTTTTTAATTCATTCTGCCAAAATGTACATTTAGAGAATTTGGCTTTTAAATCATGTGCCCTCAGTCTAGATAAAACCAGATGCAAGTGTTTTGCATGCTCTCCTTCTGATTTTGAATACACTAATATGTCATCAATAAAGAAAACCACAAATTTGTCTAGAAAATCTCTAAATGTTCTATTCATTAAATCTACAAAATATGATGGTTCATTTGTCAATCCAAAAGGCATCACCAAAAATTCATATAGTCCATACCTTGTGTTGAAGGTAGTATACTTAATACTTTCTTCCTCCACCTTCATCTGATGAAACCCAGAGACTAAATCTAGCCTTGAAAAGATTCTTGCTCCATTCAATTGATCAAATAGATCATCAATTCTGGGGAGTGGGTATTTGTTTTTAATGGTGACTTTGTTTAATTCCCTATAATCAATGCACATCCTCAAAGTACCATCATGTTTCTTCACGAATACAACTGGAGAACCCCAGTTTGAACTACTAGGCCTTATAAAGCCTTTCTGCTCCAGTTCTTCCAACTGATGTTTCAACTCCACTAGTTCTTTAGGACCCATCCTAGTAGGTTTCTTGATGATTGGACTTGCTCCTGGGATTAGTCTTATTTGAAATTCTACTTGCCTATTTTCTGGAACACCTATGACTTCACCAAAGACATCTGGGTATTCATTTATAATTTTTATGTCTTCCAGTGTTGATTCTTTCTCAGTCATGCTACATATTTGGTTAAGGTAATTGATTTTAGCAATTTCACTCATGATTATAATATTTTTACCATTTTCTGTTTTCAGAGAAATAGTGAAATTTTCCAAATTCAAAATTGCTTTGAATTTGCTCAACCAATCTACCCCTAAAATAATTCCTATTCCAGGGTATTTCAATACAAACAAATCAGATTTAAACACATTTCCTCCTATGTTTAATTCTACCCCCAGACATTTTAATCCTAGCAAACAAGAGCTACCTAGTGGGCTTTGAATAAACAAGGGATTATCAACTAAATAGCATGTGAGAGTCAATTTATTCACTATGTCTTGGGATATTAATGAATGTGTTGCTCCAGTGTCATATATAACTGAGATGGGATGATCTTTAATTAGAAGTATACCTTCCAATTGTCCAGAACTTCCCAATGCAGTTGCTTTTGCTTTGCCCTCAAGTGCTCCTACCTTTGCTCCCTTTTTGAATTCTGGGCAGTTTCTTTTAATATGTCCTTCTTTCCCACAGTTATAGCAGCTAAATGGTGCCTTCTTGGCTGCATGACACCTATTACTCATGTGTCCTTCTTTGCCACAATTATAACAAGTAACTTTCTTCTTAGCTTCCCCAGTGGCTACTCCCTCCATTTTCTTTTCCACATTCTTTTTGTCATAGGGATGTGTCCTATTTTTCCCTTTCTTTTGATTGTTAGCCCTCATGCTCCTAAATTTTTCCCTTGCATTGTCATGTTGTTCAAAAGAAAGAGCAAGGTCTATGACTTGATCAAATGTTTTATCCTTGTATGGTAACATTGCTCTACTCAGACCTGCATTTAGTCCTTGGATAAATCTTGAATTCTTTGATTCTTCATCCCCTATGAGCATAGTTCCATATTTGGAAAAGCTCTCAAATTTTTGAGTGTATTCAGTCACACTCATTGGTCCTTGCCTTAGCCTTATAAATTCCTCAAGCAATGTTGCCTTAGCTGTTGCTGGAACAAACCTTGCCTCAAGCATCTCCTTGAATTGATCCCATGTTATCTCATTTTCTGGCCTTCCTGTGATGATCACCTCCCACCAATCTAAGGCTGCTCCTTTGAGTCTCCTTGAAGTTATCTGCCTCTTTCTTTGGTCATTAATTTGCATATCTGCAAATATCCTTTCCAAGGTTCTCAACCATGTCTACACTCCCATAACTCCCTCAGTGCCTTCAAAATCCTTGCCTCCTAAATTTGAAAATGTCTTCAATACTTTGGCTAATTCCTCATGGGGATTCTCTTCCCTATGCACTGCTCCCTCTCTAAATGCCCTCACCAAATCTTGCAAATTGACCATTGGTGTTGTATTGGAGGGTCCTGCTCCATGACTTGGTGGTCTTTCTACCATGATTCACTATTCAATTGCGTAGCTAGTTAGTCATATTTCTAATTTAACCATTTTATGCAATTTATTTCTACTGTGGATGTTCATTTCCATCATTATTGTATATATATTTATTTTTATTTTATATTTTTATCCCTACAAGAAAATTGGATAATATATTTATGCTATGTTTTGACAACATAGCTCTGATACCAACTGAAATGACCCACTTCTATATTTATTTATTTTATAGTGAATTTTCTGTTAGATTTTTTTTTACAATGTATATATATATATATACATTTCAATGGATCACTTCTCTTAATTTGATTTCCCAAGATCCTGAATTTTACTAATATAAATATATCAGTATTTAAATAAATTCTATCATTTATATATATGAAGATATATAAATGGTTCTTTGCTTATCAGAGTGATTAAAACAGCAAAGCAACTCATTCCCATCTTATTTCTCTTATTTCAGAGATTTGGTGTCACATAGCCATTTCTATTTATTATATATATATATATTTCTTTTTAGAACTCAAGCTAGATTAACTTTAGGATTAAATATCACTAGTTCTCTTATTTTCTTGTTCTACCTCACAAATTAATTGATTCTTGAATTTACAAGCCATACATTTTAATCCTGGGATTTTGTAATCTGATACTTATTGTTCTATATTAAGTAAAAGGTGTTCAACCTAACTCATGCTTATTAGTTTGGCTTGTGTTACTCATTTTAATTTCAAACAACTTTTATATCAGGTGAAATATCCATGCTTTGATTTATAAAGTTGTAATAATCATGTGAATATTGAAATGATAAACTAATTTAAAGGCTAAGCAGAGGAAAACAATACAGTCAGATCAGAGTGCTAACTCAAACTATAATGCTAAACAGAGACTAAGATCATGTGTGCAGTCAGTATGCTTAAGGCAAAGTAAACAAAAAGGATCAGACAAAATGCAAGACTTCCAGGTGAACTTATGATGAAGACATCTGATGTTTTCTAGGAAAGAGAACAATGATAGTAGTCACTATTCTATTGAATGATGGAAATGCTCATTACAAATAGGACCATATGCATCTACCATTTACCACAGGTTTTGATCATGACCCAATACTACCAGATTTGAATTAAGTATCTAGATAACAGGAATTAGTTAAGTATAATTGCAGTGAAGTCTACAAGTACCAAGCATGCATATGAGCTTATTACACCAAGCAATACAAGTTTTCACTGGGAAAATCAAATGCCCTAACCAAATTACAGGCTGTGCCTTCCAGCCTTAGCATAGGCTTATATCAATTATAAGTCATGGTTAAGCCTTACTGGTTAGCCAGTTTAGGTTCAACTCAACCTTTTCAAGATTCATTGATTGTGCTATATTCCTTTCTCCCTATGATTGTTTCAACTCTACCATTTTAAAAGTTCATCTGACCTTACTAAAGGAGACATGAGCACATATCAAATTACATGGCATGATCTCCTATATCTTACTTCACCAGAGACTATGTAGATCAATTCCTTAAAACAGAAACCCACATATGCATATATATAATACTTAAAAATTCCTACAAGTTCTCTTCTCAGAAAAGCAAACACATAACAATCCCGAAAATACTTAAACCATAATGATATTTTTGGCCCGGCCTAATTATTACAACATATCTGCCAAACTCCTTAAACATTCTAAATGCAAGTAAGTCTTCAATTGTCCATGCATACAAGTTTCCTATGCTTCCTTTCCTGCAGCAACATCTAGAGCTGCCTCCATAAAAATGAGACACCCCAGATGTTACAAAGCAACAAATAGGGTCAGAATATAATTCTGGTATGAGTGAAATCAAAATGTAATATCTTGTCATTTTTAAATTGTAGTGCAGAGTATTAATATGTTTGAAGCAATTTGGATTCATGATGTAACTGGGTATGTATATATGTATGTATCTAAACTCCTTCTACACTCATGCACACAAGCAACCATTCAATCATTCAATACAGTATACATGTACACATACTCTTATGGAATTAACTCATTTTAATTTCCATAGTTCAGCTCTAAAACTTGATTTATCAATTTAATTTGGTCATGTCTCTTTGCCATTGAACACCATGTGTGCATTGCAAGGGACTCAATTCTGTTAATCCCTGCACAAAGGCCTATAGGACTTAAACAAGTCATGCACATACCCATCATACTCCTTATGATGAATAGATCAAGGCTTTTCTCCTAGATTAGTTTTATAATCTAGTGACCAGTCTCATTTCTTATTTCAGAAAGAATTATTAACTCTTGAATTGCTTTTACTTTCTTTCTTTCTTTCTCTATGAATCAGAGAGAGTTAATCTTACTCAGGGATCTCAACTGACCATACATTCACTCATGAAAATTATGTTTTTATTTCATTTTCCAGTTATCTCATTCGAAATTTGTTTTATCACTTGTATACTCCTGTTATTCCAGAATGTCATGATCTCTTAACAAATCCAGTAGAGTTCTATTAAAAATTCTAATGCTTAATTCTATTGTGAACATAGGGTAAGGTTTAGAAAAAAAACCCTAAAACATGTTTAGCCTTAGATCTGAACAAATCAGCACATAAATAATTTATTGCATTGTTCATCTTTAATTTAAAACTAACTAGACATAAGCATGAACCTCCTTTGTTCACACTGCCTAGCTTATCTTTCCATATTACCCTACTTCATAATAAAATTGTATTTATCTTACTAACATAACTACAAACTGATGGTTCATGGTACTGGATCCATATCAGAGATCATGGCATTATTATTATTTAACAATCAACAAAACAATTCAAAGCATCAACCAAAGATTTATCAATCCACCAACCATGCTCAGCATTCATTAATTCAGAGAAAAACAAGTTGATCAAGCACAAAAGAAAATAAAATGGCTGCCCTTAACTTGGGTCTTAATGCCTTAGCCTCATTAGATTGATTAACCACTCACCTTTCCCTTCTTTTTCCCCGAGATTGCCTAAGCTTGCAAATAGTGTATGTTCTTCTCTTTTTTTTCAATGTGTTTCTGTTTTCCCTCCGAGAAAAACCTTTGCTTCTTCTCTTGATTTAAATCATTTTTACTAGGGTTTTACTGAAGGGAAAAAACCCTTTTATCCTCACATCACTCAAAGAATTATGTGTGTGCTGTTATGGCTAAATGTGCCATTTTCCCCTGGTTTCTATTTCTGGTAAAAGCAGTTATCCACTGCTTTTCCCTGTGTACATGCTATTTGCATGTTTCACTTGCATATTATTTTCATGTGGCTTATTTTTTTTAATACCTTTTATTATGCCCGAGTTATTTTCCATTCCTAGCTATTATCTCAGCCTATTTGTTTACTCTTGACTTCTTTCAAAATTGTACTTATGTATAACTAATATAAAACTGGTTTTTAAGCATTTTAATTTATCAAAGAATATATCATTTTCTCCTTACTTAATTGTTGATACAATTTTCTCTTTACTAAATTATTTTTATTTTCTTTATGTTAAACTGTAATATATATATATATGTATATCCTCTTTATCAATTAACCTCTGGTTAATATTTCAAACCATCTGTTTTCTCTTGATATGTAAATGTATTCATATTCTTAATTACCCTGGTGTTCTTTCCTTATTTACCTTATGTTTATTCTTTCTGGGTATATATATATATAAATACAACATATGGTAATATATGTCCATATATACACTCAGTTATATATCCTCTTCCCTCTGAAATACCATTTCTTCTTACTATTTATATTCAAGATATATATATATATATACACACGTGAATATAAGACTTACTCAATTTAGCTATTATTACTTTCAACTCATTCTCAATATTTATCTTCAGACTACATATATATATATATATTTGGTTTTGAAAGTTTTCTCTTTTTTTTTTGATTTTAATCTAATTATTCTCATCTCAATAATTTGGGTCTTCACAACCTTGCTTTGATTTGAGATTTGTCGTTTGGATTGGTTGATTTTCGGGTTCATGATTCAATTCATAACTTGTCACGTTGTCTATCTTCTCTATCCTCGAAAGGTGACCAATCACTCCCAATTAACATTCTTATATTTAATAAATTTAATTCACATTGAAATGACAATTGAAATATGCTATTAAATTTGAACTTTTAATTATATAATTGCTATATATGATTTGCCATTATTTGCAACTGTTCACCTGTGACATATGACACCATAACCTGTTAAAAATATTACGATTTAATTTGTTATTGATGATATATGCCGGTTGTTGATATGTTATATAATTATCATATTTGTTCTCACTCTGCAAGTTCCCTGTTAATTTAGAATTCCCTATAGGCTGAAATGATACATACCCGAATGATATTGTAGATTAGGAGAAAATCGTTATGGGTTGAAATGATAAACCCAAGCGATTTTCATTGATTTTGAATTTTGGGATTGCGGGTTGAAATGATATATACTCGTAAATATATAATTTGCGGATTGAAATGATAAATATCCGTATCACTTGACCATAGGATAGAAAATTATATACAGACATCGTTGGTCGATATTTGGAAAATGATTTCCAAAGTTTGAAAGGAAAATATGGGTTTTAATAAATATTGATTTTTAAAATATAATATATAAATTTTATTTTTATATGTGTATAAAATTTAGATTTTAAGATAATATGTTTTGGAAATATTAATTTATAAGTTAGTTTTGAAAAATATAAATTTGAAGATTTTACTTATAATGTTATTTTATTTTTTAAAATATATAAAATAAGATTCAATATAAAACAAATTTAATAATAAGATTTTATTAAATAAAATTTAATTTAATTGGTTTATAATATGTTTAAGTATATATTTAAATTTATATTAACATTTTAAAAATAGGTTTTTATAACTTTAATAATAGAAGTTGGGAAGATAAATTAATGTTGACTTGGAATTTAAATTGGCTAATAATTGAATTTAAATAAGAATTGATTTGAACTATCGATTTGGAGATTTTGAAAGATATGATTTATAACTTGATTTGGTAAAAAGTGATTAAATGAATATTCTCAATTTTAAATAAAATTGAGACTGAATATTTAATATTGATTTAAATTTATAAATTGAGATTCTATTTAATTGTTATTAAAATGATTAAGTGAATATTTTCCAATTTGAATAAAATTAAAGTTAAATGTTGAAATATAAATGAAACTTATATTGAAAATGTTTGAATATTTAAACTTTGAATCCTATTCGAATTGAAATGATAGTTCAAACTTGGATTTGAAATCAAAAAAAAAATTGAAATGATTTATTGAGAATTTGATTTGAATCTTTAACCTTTTAAATTGAAAGTATTGAACATGGATTAATTCAAATTGAATTTTGGAATTTAAGTTGATTTGAATCGATTTGTGGAATTGGATGAAACAATTCTAATTAGGAAACTATTTCAGTATAATTTCTTTAAATAAATATATAAACCATTTTAATTTATTGTTAACGCTAAAAAGTGAACGCTAAAACCCGGTGTGTGTGATAGAATCGTGAAAGCACCACCCGTTGGCATGGGAACAGAATATAAGTTGAAAATAGCAGAAAAGCAGTAAACGAACAACAAGTTTATAGTGGTTCGGCCCGTAATTGAGCCTACGTCCACTTTATAATCTTTTATTGCGGATTCGGTTACAATTTGATACAATGTCTTTCAAAATACAATACAACTTGATCATGAAAGCACTCTTGACTACTAGCTCAATCTTTGATGATGAATCTCGACGAATCCGTGTTGGATGTAAGGAGTTCTTCTCGAAGATTGTTGTAGCGTCTCGAATGCTTGAAGATCTTTGATTGTTGAATGAGTGGAGACTTTGACAGAGTAATGGCGCTTGAAGAAATGAATGGCCAAAAGTCCCCTCCATGTTGGAAGTGGTGGTCTATTTATAGGAGCAGCTCTGGATTCTGGGCAGAGAAAATGCTAAGTCTTAGGTCGCGTACGACTTAAGCTAGGTCGTGGGTCGCGAGCGACCTAAGATAGGTCGTACCCCATACACAACTTAAGAAGTGCAGTGATGAAGTCGTTTGGAAATTTTCCTAAGTCCTAAGTCGTGGAGGACTTAAGGTAAGTCGGTGACGAGTTAAGGGGTTCGGTTGTTCTGGGCTCATCTTGTGGCTTTGTCTTCGACAAGTGTTAAGTCGTGGTCGACTTATCAGACAGGTAGTATAGGCATGGGCTCTGGACTCTAACCTCGTAGCTTTTAGGTCGAGGACGACTTAAGCCAGGTCATGAGTTCCTTAAGTCGTAGGTCCTTTAAGTCGTAATATCCTCTTGAGTCGTGGGCTGTGAAGCTCTTAAGTCGCTAGATCACTTCAGGCTTTAGGTCGCAAGCATCTTCAGTAGTTAGGTCGCAAGCTCCTTTAGGTCGCAAGCTCCTTTAGGTCGCAACACTGCTAGGTCGCGAAGTTCTTGAGATGGTTAGGTCGCTATGTTCTTAGGTCGTAGGTCGTCAACCTTTTAACTCGCAAACTGTTAAGTTGGAGCTCTTCTTAAGTCGTAGTCTCTAGGTCGCAACACTGCTAGGTCGCAATGTTCCCTGCAGCTTTAGGTCGCAACATTGCTAGGTCGCAATGTTCCCTAAGTCGTAGGTCGCTGGGCTACTTCATGAGTTAGGTTGTGACATTCTTAGGTCGCGTCTTTCTTAGGTCGTGACATTCCTGTAGCTTAGGTTGTAGCTTCACTAAGTCGCGGAATTCCCTAAGTCATGACTTCGTTAGGTCGCAAAGCTTCTCTTAGGTCGCAAAGTTTTAGGTCGCTTAAAGGAATTAACATTTGCCCCTCGAGGTATATGACTATGCCATAGGTCGTATACTTCGATTCAACCTTGCTAAGTCGTGGACGACCTAAAACTTCGTGTCTATTCGCCTTCCATTCTCAGCCTATATAAACTGTTAAGTCGCTTTCTTCCTCCTAATCCTTCTGCTCTAATTTCTCGTTGCTATTGGCAAATCTTCGAACCCCCAAGAGAGAATTCAACTTGTTTAAACGACGATTCATCCTTTCTAACAAACTACGGAAGTGAGTTTCGATCTCTATCCCACCATAATCGCCGCCCAATCTCGAGTTCATGTTCTCTAACCCAAGTTTAATTCCATGCATTTGTGTTTCGTTTTTTGAATGATTCTCACAATCGACATGTTAACATGATTCGTGAATGCACGGTAATGTTTGTAATGAATTGAAGAACTTGAAATTGATTTACTGGGCGATTCGGTTGGTATGCATAGATGAATGGGATTCAAGAAGAGGATGGATCGTTTTCTTTATACTAGCAGTGTCGGGTTATTGGATCAGTAAGATTGTTTGGAGAAGAAGCCAGCGACCTAGCAGATCCGGATGGCTTTAAAAGTTAGGTCGTAAGGTTCTTGGCGACCTAAGCCTTGCGATCTAAAAAAAACATCTGCAACTAAAACGAAGCTGACCAATCTCTTTTGCGACCTAAGAATTCTCAACCTATGCTAAGTCGTATGCGACCTAGGACATGGAGTAAATTGCATTGCCTTGATCCACAGTTACATTGCGCGACCTAGATATGCCCCGACCTATGATAGGTCGCTGAACAACCTAGTACTTGAAACAAATTTGTAAAGCCCTGAACGTTTCAAATTGGACAGCACGACTTAAAATTGCTCCGACTTATGTTAGGTCGTGAACGACCTAGGACTTAGAAATTTAGGCAGAATTTGGCTGATTTTTGAATTTGAATTGTTTTAGACTTCGTTGTTCTTCTTTTCAGATTGCCTTAACTTTAATGCTGATAACCTGTTTAGAAGCAATATTCACAGAAAAAAAATGGGACGAATATACTGCCATTGATTGCCCACATCAAATGACAGATTAGTCGACAAAGAATATCTAACTTAAATGAACTTCGCGAATGAAATGCTGTGAACTAACAAATCTAAGTGAAGTATTAAAGCAAAATTGAAACGATCAACTAAAGCTGATTTATTTGCATCAACACAACACTGTTCTTGGACTTAAGATATCAAGCCCCGAAACTTTATAATTGACAAGTATCAACTAATTTAGTTTCATTTATATTTGCTTGTTACTGCGTTAGTTTTGCACAACACTTCACTCTTTTTTAGGAAACGTGCACCTTAATTTTTGATCGTCCAGTTCCTTGTGTAGAATGGCATCTCAACAGGAAGACTTGGAAATAGCTGGAGAAGCTTTTCCAATTGCTACTCCACTGAACGACCCTCCGGAACGGACTTCTACTACTCTGAGCCACAAGGTCTTCAGACAATTATGCATCCAATTCGGCATTGCTGAAGCAGATGCTTTACTTCCTGGGTCAAGCGACACTGCTGACAGGCCGCCTCTTGGCTTTGTTGCTGTGAATCGCCAGATGTGCTCGAGCGGAGCTATTCCGCCCTTTAATGATTGTCTTCGAGAACTTCTCCTTCGGATATCTATCTCCCCTTTTCAACTGCACCCTAATGGATACTCCATCTTGCTGGGACTGTGTGTGCTTTTTAGGAGAACGTTGGGCCGTTTTCCCAGTTTTGCCAAAATTCGCTTCTTGTGCACATTTGCAAAGAACAAAGATCATCCCTCCATTACACTTGTGAGGAGTGCCAGGAAATGTAAACTAATTCTGGACTTGCCCGAAAGTGCCCATGGGTTCTTGACTCAATTCTTTTATGTCCGCTGTCCTCCGGGATTTTATGCCATCTGGAGAGTCGGAAGTAAGATTGTCTCTTTCTGATTTGTTTTTAAGACTTTTCAGAACTCGAATTGTCAAATGCTTAACTTCATTCTTTCTTTTTGCAGCACTTCCTCCTCCACTTCGAGATACTAGTCACAAGTTAATTTTAGATACTTTGAGTGCCATTGATGTTGAAGAGAGGAGTGCCAAATTCTTGCTGAAAGATGAATTTCTGCACCAATTTGGTCTTTTACATCCTTCTAGATCGACCCAGATTCATGAAATTTCTAGTTCTGATGCAGAAACGTTAGCTGCTTCGGGCTCTCAAGCAGAGGCATCGAATGCCCCAGTTTCTGCAGAAGAGGTTGCATCAGAAACACCTGTCGTAGAGGCTGCTTTGATAAAGTGTTCCGCATCCACTAATGTTGTAGGGTTAGTCAGCAAATCGGCACTTGCCCCAATTATCGAGGAGGAAGAGAATCCTCGAGTTTCTGATAAATCAATTGATGCGGAAGTTGAGAAGGAGAATTTTGCTGAGCATCATAATGATGACACCTTCGATGACTTGAGTGACATAATGATAACTTCTCAAGAGCTTTTCAAGGATAATATTCCAAAGGCGAACTCTCCTGTCATTGAAGCGACTTCCTCTTTGAAACAGACCTCGACGCCTTCTACACCCGTCGTCTCCGTTCCCGCACTAAAGCATGGTTTGTAGTTTGACGCACGTAGTTCGCACGCCGCACACACTTAGGATTTTTTCTGCACTTATAAGCATTTACTCTTTCTTTCTGGAAATTTCTAAGCTTTACTTATTTTCCGTTTTTCAGATTCTTCGATGGGACGCTCCGGCTCACACTATGACTCATTTCAGCGCCATGGAGGTCGTGGATCCTATGACTTTAGGAAATATCTTGGTGACCAGAGAGAGACAGATGAGGAACGGGCCCAAAGGAAGGCTCAAGAAAAATGGGATTATGAGCAGCGGCAGAGAAGGAGAGATGCTGATCGATATGATTCTTCTTACAGAACTTACGATTCTCATAAGCGAAAGTCTTATGATGACAAAGGGAAGACTCATATTACTGATGAATCGAGCAAACGGTCTAAGCCAAGTGACGCGTCTGCTATTTCTGAGAAGACTAACGCTCCCATTTCTTCTGACATTCCGGCCAGTTCTCCTCCTCTAAAGGAATCTGATATTCAAACCATCATTAACAGGCCACAATATCAAGATAAAGACGGCCCTCCAACGCTTCAGAGCCGATTTCCGAATTGGTGTCTAAGAGGAGTCCGTTTTGACTTAGATTTGGTTCCCATTGATAAGCAGGCAATGCTGAGAAATGTCGATGCTGTCAAGCTTGATATTGAAAGAATGTCTGGATGGCAGAAGTTGGTTGATGAACTTCAAAGGGTCAACCATATTAACCTTGAGGCGATGATGACCATGGAGAACGATAAATCAGAATGGGACAAATGGCGTAAGCATCATGATGCGGAGATGACGAGCATTGCAGACGACAACGCAAAGCTTGCGTCTGAAGTTAAGCAGCTTAAGGAAAATCTCACTTCTTCTTCTGCATCATATACTCAAAAAGAAGAAGTCTTTCAGAAGCAAGTGCGGGATGCGCATGCTGCACAAAGAGATGTCGAAATGAAGCTTGCTGCCGAATAGCACATTACTGAAAAATATCGAGTAGAAAACACCGAACTACGGGAAAAGGTCACCTCCCAGAACGTGGAGATTGAGTTACTAAAGTCTCGACTCGCTAAAGCTGAGACAGCGCGTGATGAGGCTATTACTGGTAGGGTTGCTGCCATTGCCGAAAAAGAAGCGGCTGAGCAATCACATGAGGCAACGAAAGCAAACATCAGTTCTACCTTATTCGACTTTTATTTACACTGCGTTCTGGGTCGTGGGAGCCTTGCTTTTCTGGGTCCAAATTATGAAATCACTCTGGCTGAAGTGTGGGAAGCCGCACTTGATATGTTTAAAGGTGCCGGCTATGATGAAGCAAAATTCGAGGAAGCAAAATTCGAGGCTCGCTATCTTGATGATGAGGCTCGCGCCGCTCTTATTAGAGGGAAGGAGCAGCTTGCTAAAGCACGGGCTGAATCATTGGGAGAAGAGCTTTCAAAAGAGGAAGCTCCTTTAACTGCCCCTGTTCATACTTCCACTTCGGCTGATGCAAACATTATGGATTCCAGCTCTCATCCTTCACATCCAGTTGTGACCACTCCTACAGAAGAAGAGGCAATGAAGGACCGTCAGGCTCGGGAATTTGAGATTGATCTCGCTAAACCGGCTTCTCCAGGTAACTTTGACGAGACGAATTCAGTGAATTGCTTATTCGATTCAACCGAGTTCGACGAACTTCTTACTTATTACTTAAGCTTTGACGATCCACTGTCTTCTTTTTCCTCGGAGAATACTGATTTTGATTTCTTTTATTATGCAGCGGACGTGCCGGAAACTGCACCAATTTCTCCTTCTTCAGCTGCCGTTCCTCCTCCTTCTCAAGTTACTCCTCTTCCAGCTTCTCAACCAGGTCCACAGGAAGAACAGATAGCAGCCCTTCAAGGCTTGGACGAACCACCTGCTTCCGAGGAGCAGAAAGCAGAAGATCTGGAAGATAGCGAGAAGACCCCGGAGCAGTCTTTTGACTACGACACAAAACTTTCTACATTTCTTACTCCGGGGAGTGAGTCTTCTTCCAAGAAGAAGGGGAAACGTGTGGTTTCAAAGAAAGGAAAGAAGAGTTTTTCTGTTGCTGGAGATGAAGCAGAAGTCGATCCAGCTGAGTCTCTTTCTCCTTCTTCTCCGATACGGCCTTCGAAACTAATTACCAGGCCGGGTAAAGGCTCCAAGGGTGGGAAGAAGGAGAAATGAATTTGATTTTGACTTTTCTGCTTTTTGCATGTGTTGACCGGAGATTGTGCGGATACCGGTCTCCGCTCCTTTTTGTAATCTATACAATGTAAAAAGTTTCCATAGTATTGAATAAAATAGCTATTTTACTTGTACAAATTCTTGTGTATGTGAGAACGTATCTGTTTCTCTTTTTTTAGTATAGAACAAATGATTCTTTTTTGTTTGAACAAACTTTTTGTTTGTTTTTTGAGAATGCATTTATTCCACATCTATTTTTCATGATATCGTAATGAACTCGCGGTATGTTGCTTGCATATTACTTTATTCATGTAACTGAATAGTATAGTGTTGCCCCCATACCGCAAGTACATTGCAACATTTCTAACTTCTTCAAGACTGATACTCTTACTTCATAGAATAACTACTCCACTTTTAAGGGAGGAATCATTCTGCTTTTGATAGAGTATATCTCGTCTTCAGAGAAGTTTTTACTTTCTCTTTTTTCCTGAAGAACACTTCAACTTTTGGGAATGATCAATTTTATTTGTTAAAAAGTGAATTTTCCTAAGCAGTGAAATGAGCTTCTGAAGAAGGTTTTGATTTCGTGCCCCAGTAAAGGGTTTATTTTTGGTACTTCAAGCAAGGTGAAGTACGCCTTTGAAGAGGTCTTTTGGTCTCTGAAGAGAAGCGTTTTTGGTCTCCGAAGAGAAGCAATTTTGGTCTCTGAAGAGAAGCAATTTTGGTCTCCGAAGAGAAGCAATTTTGGTCTCCGAAGAGAAGCAATTTTGGTCTCCGAAGAGAAGCAATTTTGGCATTTCAGCTCTGGTGAAGTGGGTCTCCGAAGAGAAGCATTTTGCACTTCTACCCTGGTGAAATGTGCCTCCGAAGAGGGCTTTTTATTTTATGCTTCAAGCATGGTGAAGCGTGCCTCCGAAGATGGCTTGTGCCTCCGAAGAGGGCTTGCGCCTCTGAAGAGGGCTTGTGCCTCCGAAAAGGGCTTTTGATTTTGTGCTTCAAGCATGGTGAAGTGTGCCTCCGAAGATGGCTTGTGCCTCCGAAAAGGGCTTTTGATTGCCTGAAAGTTACTTTCTCATGGTTGGAGGGGTCCACGGGGCGAATGCAAGTTGCTTGATTGGATGTTTGTTTGCACAAACGATCGCAATTAACTAACAAAGTGCTCCTTTGGTAGTCCCACCGATCTTTTTAATTGAGGAAAGCTCTCCCATTTATTGGCGTGCCTCGTTAGAGGGCTTTGGTTGGTTGGTGTGCCAGGTAGGTTGCGTCTCAGGGGCGAGTGGATCCACGGGACGGACATAAGCTATCTGATCGGATGCATCACGACCAGTTAACGAGGGTCCTGTTCCTTCCGCTTGGGAAGGTGTCCCTTTAGTGGATCTTCCGGCCTTCCTGTTGAGAGGCATACCTCCCTTTGTTTGCTTCTTTGTTTGCTTGGCAACTTTCTCTCATCATCTGCCCATTAGCAATCTCTTATTATCGTTCCCAAGCACATCTTCTTTCCTTTTACAAGTAAATTGCTTCATCCGAAGGAGTGGACTTCACTGTTGAATGACTTCACGAGACAAACGCGAGTTATCTAGTTGGATGTTTATTCATAACGACAATCTCAACTAGTGAACAAAGGTTTATCACAGTGGAGTCGCCAACTTTTTATGTGAAGTTTTCCTTGCATAGGATTTGAATATGGAATTTATTGTTGCTTGGTGTTTGCTTTAATAAATGATTTGTAAGGCTCGCTTAGCTTTGCGATGGGTGAGCTTTGCTTTAATGACCTGCAATATTAGATCGACATTTTAGCAATACATTTAGAGTATTTACACATCGAAATATAACAGGCATTTTATAATAGAAAACACAGATGCATAGTTTTTTATTATTCAGTCACGCTGATTTCTCAGCAGTTTACAATGCAGAAGTCACACATCTATTATCATTTTTACAAATTCAAGCAATGCTGCTAAGTAAAAAATGGATGCTAGTTATTGTTGTTTCAGAATCTCCAAGCTGGATTTCCATTTGTGCTAGATTTGCAGCTTCGGATTTATATGCCAAAGAAAGTGAAAGATGCCCTAGTTGCAGTTTTGTGGACCATTAGCAGTCGTCCCAACTTCTGCCTGCTGGGTGTGGACCTCCTGTGACAACATTAATGACAAGCTTTTCTGAATCTTGCACTGCAGTGTTGTTGAGAGAATCGGATTGATGGGTAGGACGTTGTTGATCCCGAGTGGATGAGGTTGGAGCGACTCCACTTCTCTTAACGTATTGTTGGAGTTTACCCTGCTCCAGCAATTCTTCAATCACATTCTTTAATTGGCGACATTGGTCAGTATCATGGCCAGGTTGATTGTGAAACTGGGAGAATTTTCCATTACGCTTTGCACCTCTCGTCATCTCAGGTGGCTTAGGATACCTGACAACGTCTTTTGTTGCAAAAAAGATATTTCTTGGTGTATCAGTTAAAGGAGTATAATCCGAAGGATTAAAGCGGCGAGGTTTCTTTTCATTTCCCTGGCTCTTTCCTCCTTCATTCTCCCTTTTCTGACTTTCAGATTCTCTTTTATTAGATGGGACATTGTTATTATTAGTTTGGGCAGCAACCACTTTCGACGTCGTAGAAAGGCTTTCAAGGCGAATGAACTCGTCGGCCTTTTTATAAAATTTATCAAGTGAGTTCGGTTCTTTCATCTTTAGCCATATTCCAAATTTACTCGATTTATCAATGGCTCGCATCAAATAAGTCAGGATCATGCGTGGTTCCGCATTTTCTACTTCGGCTAAAGCTATATTGAAACGGCTCAAGAAAGATTTGATTGATTCTCCGGGCGCTTGTTCTAGGTTAGACAGTGACATTATATCCTTAGCTTTTGAAGCATACAATCTGAACTGTTCTTTGAACTTTTGCGTTAAGTCGGAGAACTTATCTACAGACCGAACTGGGAGCTTTGTGAACCAAAGTAAAGCCACACCTTCCAGGTATACTGGAAAGTATCGACACTTGATCTCGTCTGATGCTCTTGCACTGGTCATATGCCAATCGTATTTGTATAGGAAATGATTAGGGTCACTGGTTCCTCTATAGGCTTGGATAGTAGGAGGTGCAAATTTCCTTGGAAACTCCGCTCTCAGGATCCTTTCAGTAAACGGAGTTCTGCTTGGCGCGAATCCCCAGTCAGCCTCATCCTCTTCCCTTTGCATGCTCTCTTTCATGATGCGGCCAACCATTTCAGACAGGTATTCTTTATTGTTCAAAGATACCTCCGGGCAAGCATCAGTTCTTCCCTCGGAAGTTTGCCCGGGCATATGTTCATGACAAGTTGGTTGCAGCATAGAACCATCAGCTTGGAAAGGTGGCATTTCAGGAAGGGTGGTTTGATGGTTTTCTGGTTGACGATTTGCCCCGAGCAGGGCAGTTATTCTATCCATCATCAAAGCGTTTTGAGTTTCAATTTGTTGGTACAATCTGGAAACTGCGTCGTCCAATTCAGCCCTGGTGACTCCGAAGGTAGGAGTCGCTTGGTCTGTTGTTGGGGAAGCGGAAGTCCCTTCGTGAGCATTTCTGGATCTGATAGGTCTACCTCTTCTTCCAGGAGCCATTATTTCGGATCTGGTTTTTAAGAGAGGTTCTTTTTATGAATCTTTGTAAAGCAACGGTGGATGATCGCCTGAGTTCAACTCTCAATGAAAGCACCAAAATGTTAAGGCTAAAAAGTGAACGCTAACACCCGGTGTGTGTGATAGAATCGTGAAAGCACCACCCGTTGGCACGGGAACAGAATATAAGTTGAAAATAGCAGAAAAGCAGTAAATGAACAACAGGTTTATAGTGGTTCGGCCCGTAATTGAGCCTACGTCCACTTTATAATCTTTTATTGCTGATTCGGTTACAATTTGATACAATATCTTTCAAAATACAATACAACTTGATCACGAAAGCACTCTTGACTACTAGCTCAATCTTTGATGATGAATCTCGACGAATCCGTGTTGGATGTAAGGAGTTCTTCTCGAAGATTGTTGTAGCGTCTCGAATGCTTGAAGATCTTTGATTGTTGAATGAGTGGAGACTTTGACAGAGTAATGGCGCTTGAAGAAATGAATGGCCAAAAGTCCCCTCCATGTTGGAAGTGGTGGTCTATTTATAGGAGCAGCTCTGGATTCTGGGCAGAGAAAATGCTAAGTCTTAGGTCGCGTACGACTTAAGCTAGGTCGTGGGTCGCGAGCGACCTAAGATAGGTCGTACCCCATACACAACTTAAGAAGTGCAATGATGAAGTCGTCTGGAAATTTTCCTAAGTCCTAAGTCGTGGAGGACTTAAGGTAAGTCGGTGACGAGTTAAGGGGTTGGGTTGTTCTGGGCTCATCTTGTGGCTTTGTCTTTGACAAGTGTTAAGTCGTGGCCGACTTATCAGACAGGTAGTATAGGTATGGGCTCTGGACTCTAACCTCGTAGCTTTTAGGTCGAGGACGACTTAAGCCAGGTCATGAGTTCCTTAAGTCGTAGGTCCTTTAAGTCGTAATATCCTCTTGAGTCGTGGGCTGTGAAGCTCTTAAGTCGCTAGATCACTTCAGGCTTTAGGTCGCAAGCATCTTCAGTAGTTAGGTCGCAAGCTCCTTTAGGTCGCAAGCTCCTTTAGGTTGCAACACTGCTAGGTCGCGAAGTTCTTGAGATGGTTAGGTCGCTATGTTCTTAAGTCGTAGGTCGTCAACCTTTTAACTCGCAAACTGTTAAGTTGGAGCTCTTCTTAAGTCGTAGTCTCTAGGTCGCAACACTGCTAGGTCGCAATGTTCCCTGTAGCTTTAGGTCGCAACATTGCTAGGTCGCAATGTTCCCTAAGTCATAGGTTGCTGGGCTACTTCAAGAGTTAGGTTGTGACATTCTTAGGTCGCGTCTTTCTTAGGTCGTGACATTCCTGTAGCTTAGGTTGTAGCTTCACTAAGTCGCGGAATTCCCTAATTCATGACTTCGTTAGGTCGCAAAGCTTCTCTTAGGTCGCAAAGTTTTAGGTCGCTTAAAGGAATTAAAATTTATAACTATTTTAATATATAAATTATTTTAATTGTTATCTATTTTAATTTATAACTACGTTAATATATATACTATTTTCAATATCTAAACTGTTTAAGTTGGAACTGTTATGATTACGAAAGTGTTATAATTTCAAAGGTGTTATGATTACAAAAGTGTTATGATTTCAAAAGTGTTATGATTTCGAAAGTGTTATAATTTTGAAAGTGTTACGATTCTGAAAATGAATATTATTTAAAGTGAATACCGATATCGAATTGATATGGTTTCAAAATGAATATGATATTTTGATATGAAGTTTGAACTATTTGAAATGAAATGACCACGGTGTGAAATAAGCGTTTGGTTGTTAAAGAGACCGTGATCGGATATTGTCATACTCTCTGCCAATACCAAAAACCACTTTAACAACTGTGTACGTGGCGGAGATTCCAGAACGAAGTAGGATGGTTTGGTGACGATTCTGTATGAGGTATTTACGTAGCCCTGACTCCCGTGAGTCAGCTTGATGTGGCTAAAATAGGAGCCATGCCGGGCCAAGTGAGGTCATCCCTCCTATCAGACACATTTCTTCGATACCATTCTATTACTTTGTGATTTGGTTGGGTGCACCTTTGATTTGGGAGTGTGTCTCGAGGTGGGTGGTAGTATCTGCTATGCGTTACCATCGGTCCGGATACGCAAACGGTATATCTACCCTGGGCATTGCCTCGTGTGCCTTGTCGCGTGCCTTATCGCGCCTTCTACGAGTTTGTTTTGTACCATACCTATGGAGTGTCCTCTGGGTAAACCACCAGTTTGGTGGAGCGTAGGGCATTGTATAGACTATGGGAATATATAAAATGTATTAAGGGGGATATGGGTAACGCCTTAACGCTATTTTAATAGTTTACTTTACTATAGACATATTATAATAGCGTATATTACTACATAGTAGATAGTTCCATGGATACTTAGAGGATGGGTATCCCAAACATCCTTTAAGTTACTTCTATTTCAGTTGACATTTCACTTGAGTTAAATTTACTACTATAAGAATGTTAATCTTGACTCGAGTGTTTTGTGTATTGCTTTATGCTTGGGTCAGACTGAGTGTCACAGCATTCGAGACTCACCTTTGGAGATTGGAGCTTTGTTGAAGATCTATCTATCCAGCTTTCAGTTATTCCAGTTTATTCCAGTCATTTATATTCAGACCTGTCGGTTTCTTATGTATTAGAGATTCATTTGTATTTGGGATTCTGTTGTATTTTGTTTTATGCTCTGATGTTTTATAGTAGCTTCATAAACTACTATTTATCTATTCCGCTGCTAATTATTGTAATACTCTGTGTCTGAGATTTTGTGATTGATTTACTTACTGTATGTGCTAAGATTTACCAAATATAAATTAACAATCTGTTGTTTTGAGCAATTCAAGTCTGACATGTGTGGATAATTGTCGATTTGAACGGTTCGAAATACCAGGTCGTTACAGTTGGTATCAGAGCTCTGGTTTAGGCAAAACTTAGCATATGGAGTAAAATTAATTACAGAATCATCTTGGTTCGAGCTTGAAATTTTTCATTAGGATCCTATTGAGTTAGGATTTCTTTGGAACTTTGGAACTATTCCTTTATTCTGAAATCCATTTGTGTCTTTTCCAGTTCATGTTTCTTTTGATACTGGAGCATCCCATAGCTATTTCTATTGATCCCTGTAATAATTTGAGCACATCTTATCACCTCAATTGGCAACTCCATCCTTATGTGTGACAAATCACATCGGCGGTCCCGCCGACCTCTGTATGATTTGTAAAGGGGTGAAACTCTTTTACAACGTGCGTCGATTCACCGGAGATTTCTATGTCCTCGGTTTACGGTGCTGTTATTCCTTGCAAAGCCCGAGCCGTTCTCTAATAGACAACCCGGGAAAAATCTTTTATGATCGAATGTCGAATGCATTTGGTTATGCAAGCAGTTCTACCTTTTGTTTGATACTCATCCTAGTGATCTTGACTACACCCTGATAATTAGGGAATATCCTAATGTTTTGGTGAAGTCGCATCTCTCCCATTTAAGTGGGAAATTTGAATTCCGCATCAATCTGATTCCTATAGCTCGACCAGTTGTCCTTCCTCCCAGATGAATGGTTTCTGTAAATGGTTAGTCATTCCCTTTGGATTAATCAATGCTCCTGCCTTTTTCCATCGACCTCATGAATCGCGTTTCCACAATCTTCTCAATGAATTTGTCTTGGTTTTTCGTTAATGATATTCTCGTTTCCTAAATCTCAGTTGATCCGATTAAGGTCACCGCAATTAATATAAGTCTATCCATCTTTTCCCTTTGTAGTTTAATTACCTTATTTTCCTTTCAAGCTATATTCGTTGTTAGAATTCTATTTGATTAGGGACCCTCTAATTCGAATCTCTATCCTTGTTCTATAATCCATTCTTGAATCATCCTGTGAGGGAGTGTATTTGTAATTGATATAAAATGTTTTATACTGTGTTGTTTGAATTGTTAAGTTTGGTTTGGGGTTTCGATCGATTCGTCTGGACAACCCTATCGATAGAAATTCAAAAACACATGAACAAAGCAAATTGAAACAATATTGTTTTCGAAATTGGTAAATGAAATAATTCGATGTTTGATTATATTTTGTTTAAATTGGATAGTTAAATGCATTGGTTGTTAGAAATGATAATACTAGATTATCATTTATTGATTTGTCAACATTCCTAAGCTATTAACTATTGTTATATGTTATAAGGAGATAAATTTTTTAAACCTGGTTTATAAATCTGATATGTAAATGAAATAAATTTAAAATTAAGGATTTGAGAATTTAATCTCCGGTGTTTTCAAAATTTGGTTTTCAAAGTTGAAATTATATTATTTGAAATATTTTCGGATAGAAATTATTTCCATAAAACTTTAGAAGAAGTAAGTCTGTACTCTCTTCTTTTGTTGCTGGAAAATAATTTACTGCAGCATCATTGACATTCTTTTTTGAGTCTCAAAGTGGAGAGACCACTTAGTAGCTTCGCTACACTTTTGTTTTGGGAAAATGGATTTGATTTAAATCTCTTGCGTTTGATCCGATTTATAAAACGTATATATATGTATATATATTTATTTCAAAATGGATTGAAGTGAAACCGGAAATTTAACCCATAAGTATTTTGTTAAATAATGGTTTCAAATATTGAAATGAAGCAAAATTTTGAATAATTGGATTGTTTGAAATGAGAAATGGAATTTGAACAACTTGAAACAGTTGAACTAGGATAAAATGAATTTGTATAATACTCAATTGCATTTCTAAACCATATATAACTTACCTGAAATATTCAAAAAGTTTAAATGTTAAGTGAAATGAATTGAATAATAAATAGAAAATGTTATTTGAGTAAATAAATATGAACTTAAGAATAGTTGAAATTGAATTATTAAGTGAAATTTACTTAGGTGAAGTCAAATTAATTAAATAAAGAAGTCAAATAAAATAAAAAAAAATTGAAATTTTTTTTTGTAACAAATGTTAAATAAATTGAAATCAAACCAATTGAATGAAAATACATTGAATTGAAATCTACCAAAATGCGAATACAATGAATATTATTGAATAAAATTGATTGAACCCAAATTTGTTGAATATTAATCAATTTAAAAAAATAAATAAAATTGATATGGTTTTAAATTTATTGTTGTATCTAATGCTGAGTATTTCAATCTATCTTTTCTTTCTGGCTGTTCCTATTCTCCTATCTCATTCCATTTTGGGGACGAAAAGTTTTGAGTAGGGGAGAGTGTAATGACTCGTAATTTTTAAATGATTTTTATAACGTAATTAATTGAAATTTTTCTAGAAATGAAACAATAAAATTTGGTTATGAAAATTTGATATTTGGAATACGTCTATTTAAACATAGCAAATTGTAAATTTTTATTAGAAAATATGAAAGTTAGTTCTGTTGTGTAATTTTCAATTTCAATTTAAAATCAGTTCAATTTAATGGAAATTAAATATCTTCGAAACCTGAATATTTTTATATAATAAAAATGTAAATCATTTTCCGAGTGAGACGACATGTTTCGTTTCGCCAAATTTGGACTGCTCTGGCTCCGTTTATCTTATTTCGGCGTTTTAGCAGCATTTTGGGCAGTGAAATATCGACTTATGATAAGATGATCGTATCACTCATATCTGTATACCATTCTGTTCATCTCATTGTGCTGATCTCTGCATTATATTCATTTGTGTGTTTGGCATCCGGTACGTAGCAAAATCAGTAAAATGGTTAACCATAACGGTACTCATTTTTGGTCTCTAGAATATTCTATGTCCATTCATTTGTGAAACCGCTGAAAACAAATGGCCACTTGTTTAATATTTCCAGAAAATTTAAGTTGTGACCGTTGTTATTCTACCTTTTCAATATTCAGTTGATTTATTTTGGTACGTTTATACTTTTCATTATTCTATTTCATTTTGACCTTTATTTGTGAAATACAATATATATATATATATATATATATATATTTAGTTGGTCTTCTTATGTTCTTAAGCTTATATTTTACATATTCATGAATCTATTCGTGTACTTCTCTTTGAAGTCTGTTGCTCTTCCACCTACCATTAAAAATACACATAAATTATTTAACTTATTTTTTTTAAGAACCTGCTTTTGCACGCTACCTTCGAACCCAACCTGCTTATCTACTCTTCTCCACTAACATGCGCACCCACCATCTCCCCTTTCTCTCCTTTCTCTCGACCGCCCAATTGTCGTAGCCTACCTCCAGACTCCTCCTACGCTTCATAAACCCGCCACCAAACAAACTATCCCCATCCCTGACCTGACCGCCACCGCACTGGCCTCCACTTTCCACCACCAAGCGCCGCATCATGCCATGCTCCACATCTGCCTTCCCTTCCCCGAATCCATCCCCTACTGACACAAACCCCGCCTCTCCTTCCCTTCATCTGATAGCCGAACCATCCACCAATAATCGCCAGCCCACCACCACTCCTTCGCCCTTGCCTTCAGCCCGAAGCCACCCTCTTTTCCACCAAGCTTGCCACGCCTGTCAAGCTTCCTTCCCTGATAGCATCTTCTCCACATGATCACCTAGCCACCTCCCCCTAGCACTGCAGCAGCATCCCTCCACCAACTCAACCCGCCTCTCATTGCTTTCCACCGTTTGCAGACTCCACTTGGTATAGTTGTAGATATTCTGCATGCTATTGTTGAAATATATATACATACATATATTTACATAAAGGATGTTATGTTTGTTAATATTTTGAGAAGTATGTGTACGAGGTATCCTATAAATTATATTACAGAGTTTATTGTGTACTGCTCTATGGAAAATACATATATACGTACAATATGTTTTAAACTGTTTTGTTCCTTTAGTTTTATATTTACAAATTTTCATATATGTGAGTATTCGATTTTGGCTATCCATATTCATTTTAAGTATTGATATTTAAAAATATAATGTCTGTATATATATTAGTTTATATATATATGAACTGTTGGGTTTTGATGTATAAGTCTATAATAGTTTTTTTTAATATATATATATATATACAATCTGTTGTATATATGTAAGTTAAGTTATATCTAGTTATATATATAGTATATCATAGTAGTCTTGCTTTTGCTGTGAAAAGAAAAGAAAAACAATAGTAATATATATATACATTTGCCTTGCCAAAAATATATATATATATATATATATATACAAGGTTATATTTTGCACTAAGTCTTTGTTTTTCATTTCTGTTATGTTTTATAATCAAACATTTTATTTTATATAAAATATTAGTTTACATAGTTGATCTATTGGTTACAATGTGTAAGTTTATATTTGTATATATATATTTATGATATGTTGGTTTGAATGTGTAAGTTTACATTAGTTATATACAATCTGTTTACATATATAAGCATATAAGTTATATATGATATGTTATTTATATATAAGTATATACCTGAGTTTTGGGTTTTAATATAAAGTAAGGATTTTATTTTAACTATGGGTTTAAGTAGCAATGATCTGGAATATGTATATATATAGAGGTTTATTCTATTTGTGTTTAAATTAAATAATGGTTTCGAGATATATATATGTATATATATAGATTTTGATTTTAATATGTATGTGTTTTAAATATTATATTGATTTTAGAGAAAAATATATAAAGATATAATATACGTTTCGTTTTAGTTTATATCAAGCTGATTTTAATTTGTTTCATCGATTCCTATTATCAGCTTTGTTCGTCGAATCCGTGTTCACCTTGCTTTGCTTTGAGATTTATCGTTTGGAATGGTTGATTTTCGGTTTCGTGCACTACGCCATAGATGACCTTCTGCAACATTTTTGCAAGGTGTTGCCAGCTAAAATGTTGCGATATATATAAAATTTTGGTCCTACTGCAATGTTGTATTTATGGTGTTACCTTAGCCATAAAAATGTGTTGCTCTAGCTAAAAAAGTGTAACACGATGCACCATTTTTATATAGTGTTGCTATAGATGTATTCAAATTAAAAAATTAATAAAATTAGCAATCCGCGTGAATACGATCCAACGGTCTACATTTAATCAGATTGTTAAACTGGATCACCGCTACAATTTGCCCCAAATTTTCGTTTTCCCGCTTTACTTTTCATACCATTTTCGTTCTCACCCCCAATTTCCAAATCCCTAATTTCCAAATCATATTTTCGTTTCTTTTTTTTCTTCCAAAAGCAAAATCTCGTCCTTTTTTCAAAGTTTGGTAGTGATCTCAAACAAGCTTCGTTCCCATTTCGTTCTCACCTCCAATTTCGCTGCTGTTTGCCTACATGTCGAGCGCCGTTTGCTTTGTTGCCGAGATCTGGAAATGTCTGATTGGGTTGTCAGAATGGGTAACTAGCGATTGTGATTAGGTGATTAGGCGATTTGGCAACCTAAAGTCGAATTTGGCAACTGAAATAGTTTGTTGGTGAGGCAATTAGAGGATGGAGGCTGGTGGTTTAGAAGTATGTGTGGGTTTGGGTGAAGATTTGGAACTGTGAGATTTTAGTTGGCAGTGGCAGCAGCAGCGGGTTGGTAATGAGGTTTGGTGAGTGTTTTGGCATAGGTTAAGGGCTGTAGGGGATGTAAGTTGTAGCAGTTTGGGGAGTGGATGGTGGCAGTGTAGAGGTTCGTGCTGCCGAAGTCCGTGAGCTCATTCAGAAGCTTTCTCGTGATTCCAATTCAGAAGGGTAATGTATTACTTATTAACACGCAACATGTTCGATGAAATGTCAATTTTTATTTATCATGGTTTCAGGTCTTTTACCAAGGCAGAGCTAAAAGCAAGGTTATTTCAGTTTTCACTGAACAATTTGCTAAGAATGATGGCTGGAAAAAAGTCGGATGATTCAGAAGAAGCCCTGAAAGAGTTGCAAAAGTCAATCGAGGAGGTGTTCAAATTCACAGGAGGTGTTCATTTGTGCATCATTTTAGGTCATTTCAAAGAAGGCTCGATCTTCCGAAATCGGATGAATCGCCGGGGGTGTTAGGTCCCCGCCGGGACTGCGGTGCCCCGGACTGCGGTGCCCCGGACTGTAGTGTCGATCCCCGCCGGGACTGCGGTGCGCCAGACCCCCGTCGGCGCTGCGCCCGGACCCGCTACTCGGCTCGCCTTTGGCTCGGCACTCGGCTCGTCATATATTTGTCAGTGTCGGTGTCTGTATAAATTGAAACTGCATATGTAATGAGTGAACTGAGTGATGTAGTGAGGAATATCTGTATATGTGAATATCAGTGTTATATATCATTGAATTGTAAAATAGTGGAGTCACCAATTTGTACCATTTCAAATGTTGAAATAAAATATTTATTTAAATAAATTACTGTTTAAATATCAAATTCTGTGCGATAGCATTTTATTAAATAAATATTTATTTTTATTAAAAAATCAAATATGCTCTACATTGTGGGCCCCACAAATTCAAAAAGTTAATATCTATAGCAACATTTTGGAATGTTGCTACAGATACCTATGGGTGTTGCCATAGACCCAAATAAGGTTCTATTGCAACAATATTACTTATGTTGCCTTAGATAGTCAAAATGTTGCCTTTGAGGTCTAAGGCAACAACAAAAATTGCATCACCCTAAAAGTGTTGCCATAGACCTATGGCAACATTTTTCGGGCCTGAGCCAACATTTTTTTTGTGTTGCAGAAGGTCATCTATGGCGTAGTGCGTGATTCAATTCATAACTTATCGCATTGTCTATCTTCTCTATCCTCGAAAGGTGAGCAATCACTCACGATTAACATTCTTATATTTAATAAATTTAATTCACATTGAAATGACAATTGAAATATGCTATTAAATTTGAACTGTTAATTATATAATTGCTATATATGATATGACATTATTTGCAACTGTTCACCTGTGACATATGACACCATAACTTGTTATTTATATTATGATTTAATTTGTTATTGATGATATATGCTTGTTGTTGATATGTTATATTATTATCATATTTGTTCTCACTCTGCAAGTTTCCTGTTAATTTAGAATTCCCTATGGATTGAAATGATACATACCCGAACGATATTTTAGACTAGGGGAAAATCGTTATGGGTTGAAATGATAAAACCAAGCGATTTTCATTGATTTTGAATTTTGGGATTGCGGGTTGAAATGATATATACCCATAAATATTTAATTTGCGGATTGAAATGATAAATATCCGTATCACTTGACTATAGGATAGAAAATTATATACGGACACCGTTGATCTATATTTGGAAAATGATTTCAAAAGTTTGAAAGGAAACATATGGGTTTTAATAAATTTTGATTTTTAAAATATAATATATAAATGTTATTTTTATATGTGTATAAAATTTAGATTTTAAGATAATATGTTTTGGAAATATTAATTTATAAGTTAGTTTTGAAAAATATCAATTTTAAGATTTTACTTATAATGTTATTTTTTTTAAATATAGAAAATAAGATTCAATATAGAATAAATTTAATAATAAGATTTAATTTAATAAATTTTAATATAATTGGTTTATAATATGTTTAAGTATTTATTGAAATTTATATTAACATTTTAAAAATTGGTTTTTATAACTTTAATAATAGAAGTTGGGAAGATAAATTAATGTTGACTTGGAATTTAAATTGGTTAATAATTGAATTTAAATAAGAATTGATTTGAACTATCGATTTGGAGATTTTGAAAGATATGATTTATAACTTGATTTGATAAAAGGTGATTAAATGAATATTCCCAATTTTAAATAAAATTGAGACTGAATATTTAATATTGATTTAAATTTATAAATTGAGATTCTATTTAATTGTTATTAAAATGATTATGTGAATATTTTCCAATTTGAATAAAATTAAAGTTAAATGTTGAAATATAAATGAAACTTATATTGAAAATGTATGAATATTTAAACTTTGAATCTTATTGGAATTGAAATGATAGTTCAAACTTGGATTTGAAATTGAAAAAAAATTGAAATGGTTTATTGAGAATTTAAATTGAATCTTTAACCTTATAAATTGAAAGTATTGAACATGGATTGATTTAACTTGAATTTTGGAATTTAAGTTGGTTTGAATCGATTTGTGGAATTAGATGAAACAATTCTAATTTGGAAACTATTTCAGTATAATCTCTTTAAATAAATATATAAACCATTTTAATTTATAACTATTTTAATATACAAATTATTTTAATTGTTATCTATTTTAATTTATAACTAATTTAAAATATATACTATTTTCAATATCTAAACTGTTTAAGTTGGAACTGTTATGATACGGAAGTATTATGATTTCAAAGGTGTTATGATTTCAAAAGTGTTATGATTTCAAATGTGTAATGATTTCGAAAGTGTTATAATTTTGAAAGTTTTACGATTCTGAAAATGAATATTATTTAAAGTGAATACCGATATCAAATTGATATGGTTTCGAAATGAATATGATATTTTGATATGAAATATGAACTATTTGAAATGAAATGACCATGGTGTGAAATACGCATTTGGTTGTTAAAGAGATTGGGATCAGATATTTTCATACTCTCTACCAATACCGAAAACTAGTTTAACAACTGTATATGTGGTGGAGATTACAGAACGAAGTAGGATGGTTTGGTGACGATTCTGTATGAGGTATTTACGTAGCCCTAACTCCCGCAAGTCAACTTGATGTGGCTAAAACAGGAGCCATGCCGGGCCAAGTGAGGTCATTCCTCCCATCAGACACATTTCTTCGATACCATTCTATTACTTTGTGATTTGATTGGGTGCACCTTTTGATTTGGGAGTGTGTCTCGAGGTTGGCGGTAGTAGCTGTTATGCGTTACCACCAGTCCGGATACGCAAACGGTATATCTACCCTGGGCATTGCCTCGTGTGCCTTGTTGCATGCCTTATCCCGCCTTCTATGAGTTTGTTTTGTACCGTGCCTATGGAGTGACCTCTGGGAAAACCACCGGTTTGGTGGAGCATACAACATTTTATAGACTATGGGAATATATAAAATGTGTTAAAAGGCATATATATGGGTAACGCCTTAATGCTATTTTAATAGTTTACTTTACTATAGACATATTATAATAGCGTATATTACTACATAGTAGATAGTTCCATGGATCCTTATAGGTTAGGTATCCTAAACATCCTTTAAGTTACTTATATTTCAGTTGACATTTCACTTGAGTTAAATTTACTGCTATAAGAATGTTAATCCTGACTCGAGTGTTTTGTGTTTTGCTTTATGCTCGGGTCAGACCGAGTGTCACAACATTTGAGACTCACCTTTGGAGATTGGAGCTTTGTTGAAGATCTATCTATCCAGCTTTTAGTTATTCTAGTTTATTCTAGTCATTTATGTTCAGACCCGTTGGTTGCTTATGTATTAGAGATTCATTTGTATTTGAGATTCTGTTGTATTTTGTTTCAGACTCTGATGTTTTATAGTAGCTTCATGAACTACTATTTATCTATTCTGCTGCTTATTGTTGTAATACTTTGTGTCTGTGATTCTGTGATTGATTTATTTACTGTATATGCTAAGTTTTGCCAAATATAAATTAACAATCTGTTGTTTTGAGAAATTCAAGTCTGACATGTTTAGATGATTGTCGATTTGAACGGTTCAAAATACCAGGTCGTTACACGTTCTCTCTTATACAGATGCAGCCCACCAATTATCTAATTAATCCTCTTCTTAATTGATCCTTCAATTAATTTTTATGTGCAGCAATATACTGCCTATATGTAAACATTCAAATCTAGGTCAACTATTATTTCATTTTCTTATTAATTGACATTTTCTACTGATTACGTTACAATCCTAATTAATAGCCCCAATAATAGATTAACATGTCACCTCTATTAGTTAATTTCCTTAATTAATATTTTACACATTGTAACGTTTCATTAATTGGCATGTCAATTAATTCCACCATTCAATTAACATATATATTTAATATGCATATATGTAAATCTCTTTAAATTGAGGGATCCAATATATATACACACACGTTATATATTAATTCACATATTAATTAATTGCACTTTTTAGCTGATTTTGTTTGCAATGTTAATTATTCCCTTTTTTTTCTTACATCTAATTCTCTTAATAATTTATATTCGGTACAAACATAATAAATTTGTTACTTCTTTTATAAATATCCTTTGAATTCATTGAAAATGTTTATAATTGATAAATTTCCATGTTTGCATATGTAATTGTTTCTAACGCTAAAACTTCAAACGACTATAACTTCTCCGTTTGAAGTCCATTCAGAAAACACTGTATATAGAAGTTGATCAGAAAACTACCACGAACACAATGGTATAAGTTTCATGTTCAGATTCCAATATTAGAAAAAAAATTCATTTTTCACTGTTTTCAAAGTTATCAATTAAATTTATTTTAATTTAACTGTCAACAAAATGTAGGGTGTTACATTAGGCCTAAAATATCATGGAAAGCATGATTAGCATGTAAGTAGTGGTAGGGAGTGAGAGGAAGATAGGGATCCATGGATGGGCCGTGAGCTTGGGTAGAGGTGGAAGAAGGTGGTGGCTTTGGTTTGGAAATGCTAAAGGTTGGATCTTTAGGCTTGTGGTTATGGAAGGAGGCGCTTCTTTGGTTCTTGTAGCTTTGTGCTTAGGTTAAGCATGGATATAAGTGAGTTATCTCACAATCTCTTAAGTATATATTGTGTATATATATGTTGTGTGCAAATTATAAAGTTAAAGTGACATTAACTAAGTAAAGTTATAAACTTTGGACCATCTTGCTTATGAAAGCAAATGATAACTTTATATTGTATAACCTCACTTCTATTACCCTCTTAAACATGTGGCATCGTCTTGACTTGATGTTTAAATGGTTGTTTAACTTGTGTGTTAAACTGAAGTAAGTTAGAAAGTGTTTGAAATGAGAATAGTCGTTATAAATGCACATCGAAATCCCTTGTTTTCGGGAATATTATAAATAAATGGTAAGATATTCTAAGGGATTTCTTTCCATGAATTTTAAGTACCCTAATGGTAGTACTTACTATAAAAATATCAAGTCTCAAATCATTTGTTTGAGTGGTTTAAACTAGTCGCAAAGATTCTGATTTATAATGTCGATTTAACAAGTTTCAAATTAATTTTTATAGATAAATGTTGTAGTAAGCCGCTTATAGTTTTAAGTGTTTAAAATGCGATGTTTTGGCTAGTTTGTCGTGATTTAAATGGTTTCTAAATTCTTTTATTTATAATTTCTTTTGATGGAAGTTCTTATAAAATGTATTTGAGTATGGAAAAAGAATGGAAGTTTAAATACAATCTTAATGATTATTTACGAATTTTCAAAGTAAAGTGCTGCAAAATGTAAAACATGTTTTTAATCAAACTTCTAAATTAGTTATTTTCAAGTAATATTTTATATAAATATTTAAAACCCATTTAAAAGTATTTATAAAGTATTATTATATATATACTTTGATAAAGGTGATTGACTGTGCTTAATACTAATAAGCTAATGAGTAAACTTGTCTGTTTGTGAGATTCAAGAATGAGGGGTCTAGGGAAGGCTTGGAGCAACCAATGCCCAAACTTACCTAGTTTCACTCTTGAAAGAGGAATAATGTAAGTTGAAATGTCGAAAACGTGTTAATCTTGTTGTTTAATTAATTGATTAAAAAGATAATTAACTTTTCTTAATACTAAAGGTCGATGAAGTAGGTTTATCTATTTCTGAGAGTTAAAGATTGATGTCGAGTAGGGATAGAGAAATAGAGCTCTAACCTACAGAGCTTCCCTCTTGAACGAGGAATAATTAAGTCGGGAATGTCGGAAACGAGTTAAGTATACAAACATTGATTTGTATTAGCAACGTTTTAATTAGATAATCAATTAATCAACTATCGAACTTAACTTATTATTAAACTTAGACCTTTAAAAGGATGTTTTAAAGGTAGTAACAAGTAGGAAAATATTTGGGTTTGTTGTGACAATGTGTTAATCACATTCATTTTTAACCCTTTTTTATTATACTTATAAATGTAAATAGATCTTTAAAAGAATATTTTAAAGATAAGTGTTACCACCAATTCTCACTTCAACCTTGTCAAAACCAAAATGAATAGAAGGGAAAGATAATCAAGAGATGATAGCATCAACAAAGCCTTTTGAAGGAGTCCAAGGGATGCTACAGCCAAAAGTCAGGTGTGCTACAAGCTTACGAAGGGGTCGAAAGCACCCTTCTGCTTCAATGGTTCCCTTTCGAAGCAAGTGCTTCAGTATGCATGAAGGTGTTTCGAATGAGTTGAAGAATACCTTTCGAAGGTAACAAAGTGCAACCACTCATATGCACGTTGAACCTTTCAAAGCTAAAGGTGTCTCCTTCATTTGCATTACATTGAAGGATATTTTGTCAAAACGACCTCTTCGAAAGCATGAAAAAACCTTTCGAACTAGTCGAAACCATTCGCAATTAAGAAAGAGTCCTTCCGGTGCAAAACCTTTAACGTTTCGACTCATAGATCAACCTATTGAAAGAGTCGAAAGCTCCTGTCATTCCTTTTCTGCCGCCATACAGTAGCACAAAGTTGAGAAGAACACCAAACCCTTTCGATGAAGTCAAAAGCACTCCAATCCATTCAAATGCAATGCAGAGGGATGCGCAAGTGTTAAAGGTGATGAAAGGTCTATAAGGCCACCTTTCGACATGGTCAAAAGCACTGAGTCGAAAGGTGCCGAACCACACCAATAAATAAGACCCTAGGGCTCTATTATGGGGGATTTGAATTCTTTCACTCTACTCTTGTATTTTCTAACAGTTGTAAAACCTAATTTCCAAATTATATTGGAAATTTGATCAGTTTGTACTATTTGTGGTTAAGGAAAGTAAGCTTATGGAATTTTGGAATGTTTGGCTGATTTGATATCACTGTTAAATTCAGTTCATAATTTTCTTGTGTCGACTTGATTGAAGAGTCACCTTAGAGTGAGTTGAAACATTTAGTTTAACCAATATCCTTGGAGACTTTACTCCTACACTCAAGTTGTCGAAAGGTTAGCTTCCGAAGAGGTCGAAACCAATCTATCCAACCTATATCCTTGACTATTAAAGCCAACCTTAGAGTTACTTCAATAGATTCGACAGGGTGGTTTCGAAAGAGTACTAAAGTAGATTAACTGGTCTAAAAGGCAATACAAGAGGGGTTTTTAGTGTTTCGTTTATATCGAAAGATCCAATAAGGAGGAGTATCAACCAAAATAACTTACGCGAAAGGAAAATTGAAGAGAGTAGAATGGATTATAACCATCTTAACCTGATTAAGGAGTGTCAACTACCTTCATCGTTTTGAAAAGGTCTCGAAGGACTTACTTGCATTTTGAAACCAACTTTGGGGGTGTTGATAGGTTTTCTTGTTCACATTTTGGCACTAGAAGGAGGGCTCGAACCTCCGATCTTGTTGAACTTTCAACTCCACTTACCACTAACCTAGTCTTATTCCAAGCCTACCTACTTTAAATTTACATCATCATGTTTAGAAAAGCCAAAAGATCAGAGCAAGGATCCTTGGAACCATATCTAATTGGATCTTCCCATTGAATAATTAATGGTTCGAATCTACGTGAAAAACAAATGTTAAGAATGAAGGCCTTAAGGATCATGAGGAAAAAGAAAGTTGAACCATATGATCCAAATAAATGGAGTTTAAACCCTTTCCATATTCACCCTTATCTTTGCCTTGGGAGAAAAGAAAAATGAAAGTGACAACTTGTTTGATCAAATAAGGAAAACAATTTAATATTACACCAAAGGCACAATCTTTGAAGAAGGAATGATGGGTGATTACAACGCCTTTGCACACAAATGGCATCAACCAACAAGTGGGACACTACCGACATAGGAACTCCAAAGGGTTTTAAAAAGAAAACTAGTCGTTGAGAGTGAAACTCCAGAACCAAGTAATACCAGAAACCATCCTCAAATGACAAGCTTCAAGTCAAGACTTCCTAAGGAATGCAATTTGACAACATCAATCAAGAATGTTTAGCTATTAACAAAGGAAGAGCTCACCTATTGGCCATCACAAAAGAAAAACCTAAATATGAAAGGAATTTAGGAGGATCCTATTGCCACTACCATATGATGAATGGTCATGAAACAAATCAATGCAAAGCACTAGAAGGAATGATAATCAACTTTTTCAAACAAGGATAAATTAATGAGTTTGTAAAGAGATCCTAGAAGAAGTCAATAAAGAACTACTTTACAAAGAAAAATCTACATGGTTGGGAGTAAAATTCTCCTTATGCTTTGACATTACCTTAAACGGTCAAAGCCTTTGTCTGTACCGAGTTGGCTGGGTCAAAGTGCCTCCTGGAGTGAGGTTAGATTAAGCCTTTATCCGCGCCATGCTATGGCCAAGGTAAAGCATCGACAAACCCTTGATCGCACAACGCCGTGGCCAGGTCAAGGCTCCTCCTGGAAGGAGGACGGAGTAAGCCTTTGGTCGTGCCATGCTATGGCCTGGCCAAGGCACCGAACAAGCCCTTGATCGTGCTACGCTATGGCTAGGTCAAGGCACCTTGTAGAGGGAGGTTGGGTAAGTCCATGGGTTCTGCTTATGGGTAAGCTAACTAAGCGCACTAGACAATAATGGACTAAGACATCCAAGCCTGAGAAGTGGCATATGAAACAACGGACTAAGACGTCCAAGCCCGGGAAGCAGCATATCAAACTACGGACTAAGACCTCTAAGCCTGAGAAGCGCCATATCAAACGATGGACTAAGACGACCAAGCTCGAGAACCAACAAATCAAAAAACAACAACATACAAAGCCTAAAGGGTAACACATGTCAAAGGAGTCAAAACCCGAGGAGCAATACAGAATAGAGGGTTTGAATAAGAATCTGCGGCCTCCAACTAACCATCAAAGAAGAATTTCGGAACTTCACTTACTAATACCCGAATCAGGGTTTTGGGTCATTTAATCTATGGTCTTCATCATACCCGAATCTAGGTTTCGAGGCTATTACTATTAATTACTGAACTTCCCTCATTAATGCTCGAATCTGGTCTAAAGATCTTTATTAAGAAAATTATTATTATGGATTTCTGGTTATCACCCATAAATACCCGAATCTGGGTTTCAGATATTCTAACTTTTAAATTTCATTCATTAATGTCCAATCTAGGTCATTGGACTTCTACTACAAATTTTCAGACAATGATTTCTAGACTTCTATTACACAATCATTATCAACTTTCTAATAGCTATCTCCAGAAGATGAATTTCTAAACATCTGTAGTTAAATTCTTAATTGAATTTATGGTTTTCTACCATCGGATTTCTGATATTCCACTAATATAATTGAAGTTGAATTCCTAGTTAACTCTCATCTTTACCAAAGATGGGTTTCAAAACATTTAACCATATTCAATTATAGAATTACTTTTCACGTATTATCATTTGATTACATAATGATCTATTAACCTCCGCCAATAATGTAGATAAACTTCTATATGGATTTCAAGTTAACAATAAAGAATATTGGTTACTTCATACTTTTCAGGGAAATAGGATCAGAAAGGAAGACTGAATGGATCAGCAAATACAAAAACCATAGACCAAGTTATCAAAAAGTTGATTCAGAAACAACATTACAGGAAAGGACAACAGACCAGGTGATATTTACAAAATTTTCATAATTTTCATTATTTATGAAACTATTTACAAGTATATGGTACAAATATATGTGTTTCACAAATCTTGAACAACCTTATCCAGATTCTAGGCAATTAAAGGATCAATGATGTGACAAATCGCAATACGAAGAACTTCCTTAAGCTTCTTCTCTTTTTTTCTTATCTTATCGGCGTCATCAATAGATTCAATGTTGCTCTTTAAAGCACGATTAAAGGCTTTGTTTGCACCTTTGAGAGTTTTATTTTCCCTTTCTAAATCAGCAATACGCTTTTGAAGAAGATACGTTTTTCATTCAAGTTTCTGAATCTTAGCTGCATACTCATTTATGCGCTGTGAATATCTCACTCTCTGTTGTTCATCAAATATTTCGTAATCTCAAATTTGACTTTCCTGCACCATTCTCCCGCTACCTTCTCATCTAAGCCAGGAGGAGGATTAGTCATAGCAGGAAAATTTTGGATGGCAAGGGAAGTAGACCTTGTTGATTTTGCAACAGATGGAATAATGGAAGGAGCTAGTAAGTCGATGTTTGAAATGTTTTTTCCCATAATGAATTCTTACAATTCACACTAAGCTTGACTATCTTTTAACTTAATATCCAAATCACTAAATTGCTGGAGAAGTTCGAACATCTTATGATCAAAATCAATTGAAGGATTTGATTTAATTTGACACTTCAATATGGAAATCGCTTCATTCTTGCTCTTAATGTCTGCTTCTTGATTAGCAATCTGATCATTGAGAATTCTAATGATTGTCTTTTGAAGAAAATATCTTGTATGCCATTCTAGAGCTTCGGCATTATTTTGAAAGTGAGTGGAAAAAGGATTGCTAAGAAGCTTCCTCTTTTCAATATCTACTAGCAACCTATCTCTAATACTAATAAAGCGAGATATTGAATCTAGCAAGAGTGGCATTGTAGATAACTGTAACTCCTATTTAAAAAAATAAAAAGAAAATGAAGTCAAGACTCGAGTAGTCAATCTCTTTTACTATAACAATAAAAGATTACAACTTAAGTAGAAATGAAACGAAAAAGTACTATTAGACATTTGTTTCATATTTAAAGTTAGGAAAATGCGTTTCTAATTTACTCAAGGAATTAGCTGAAAGAATAACTATTGAGTCAAAAGTAGCATTAAATCCTTTTGGGTAATGACCGGAGGATATTTGTTATAGTCCCACTCCCCAACAGGAGGACTATCATGACCACATATCAATTTGGTATGATATGTTCGGAATTCCTTAAGAAGCCTTTCTTTTTCTTCACCAAGAAAATCGAAACGAAGACAAGGATGTTCCATGTAAAGTCTTTGCAAACTCTAAGAAAGCAATATCTGGCTAATTTTGAAGATTTCAAAAGTGAAGCCTTTTCTAGATAATATCTTCTTAGTTTAACATACTTGCTCAAATAATCCCTAGAAACAAGACTGCATGGGAGCATTCATTCTGTGAAAATGTAATAAAAAAAACTAAATATAAATGGGTACTAGAGTAAAAAATTCACAAACCAATATTATTAAATAATTATGAATGTTCATCCGATTCATACAAAATTGACTTTGTAAATAACTCTGAAACAAATTTGTCCTTATAGTATTTAAGTTTTTCAGGAGGCAACTCTTGGGGAATCGATTTGACTCGTGGTAAGTTCAAGTAGGCTCCTGGATGTGGATTAGATCCGAATTCGTCTAAATATCTCTTGTGTAAACGCCTAAGTAGACCTCCACTAAAATCACCTAAGTATGAAAAATATACAGTTGGGTGTCTGTAATAGGCTTTGTATAAGAAATCTATAAGGATGTTCCTCCCTTCAATCAACATCCAAAAGAGCATAATTAACTCCCGATTCTCTTTCAAAAGGCTATCATATTGAAGTCGTACCCTCCTTAGTCGTGGGGCAGCTTCTTGATTTTTGAAAGACGCTAACACTACCGCACTTCTGTTAAGCCTATGATATTTATCGAAGAGGGCATTGTGTTTTTTAACTGCTTATCTAACTCTCTATACAAGCTATTTATTTCTGCTTCTTTTCTTTCAAGCTTGGTTTTATAAGGGTGAATGCATCTCCTCCTTATTTAACACAAAAGATGTAAACTATTATTATTTGGGAAGTGAAAGCCATTTAAATAAGGAATCCCATAACTGAGAAGCGGGAATAGTAGTTTGACAGACCCTCTTTTCTCTCTTTGTTCATCGACATCAATGTTCGCAGTCTCTTTTGGAAGGTTAGAAGGTTCTGGGGGTTCAGGTTGGCATGATCCATGGATGGTTGGATCGGGGTTGATCTTTTCTGAAGCCCCGGTATTGTCATCGTCATCTTTTTCATGAACATCAGAGTGAGCACCCCTATCCCTACCTGAACCTTGGCCTCCATCTCCATTGTCATCACCATCATCATTGTCATTGTCATCACCTTTATTATCGCCTTCTTCCTCGATGGCTTCATCTTTATCATCTTCATCCTCAGAATCAGAATCTACTTCGAAGGAAGGGACTTCGAAGGATAAGATTTTAGAGGCATCAATCTCCTCTCTTTCAGGAACTTCAACTCTCTGCTCCATCTCTTTGACTTTAGCCATAAATCTATTAATAAGAGTAGGGTCGAGAGAGGGAAAACTTAAATCTGGGCATTTTTCTATGTTGTCAGCATAAGCAAGCATCAGGGCGTCTTTATAGGAGTTAACAATGATGTCATCGAGGGAAGAACTTAGGAATTGTGACACCCGTTGCTTAGCATCAAAGATGACAATGACAACCAACTTTAGAGAATTTTTCTTTTTCCCCAACCGAGCCCATATTATCGCCTTCTTCCTCGATGGCATTCTTCCTTGTTCGTTTTATTTTTCTTTTTATGTCACCCTAACAATTCGTCTATCCAATACTTGGGTAACGACCCTAATTTTTGGTGACATTATTTAGGATATTTAATTAGTTAAATAAAATAAAATAATGTAAGGATTAGGGGATTGAGATTTTTTATTAAAAATGGTAGTCGTGCCATGTTAACAAATAACTAAGGGGGGATTTGAACTTAAAATAAGAAAGGGAAATATGTGAGGGCAAAATAGGAAAGGACACATCCTTAAACCCTAAACCCTTACACTCATTCACTATACACATTCATTTTCTACAAACAAAAACCATTGAGGCCGACCACCATTAAAGGAAAAACAAGAAGAAGACGAAATGTGTATCTATGTGTTGGTGATGATTTATGCCAATTCACATAGATTTTGTGATATGTTTTGATATGAAAACCCTATTATATGAAATCCAATTGCCTTGTGAATTAGGATTAGATTAGAAATGATAATCTAGAAACGGGTTTCAATTTTCATAATTTTATGAATTAATGTGGATTTTATATGAATTTTCACATGAAGAAAATGCTATTTTTGATTTAAAATTAATTACGACCAAATTATATTGGCTTAGGGTCCGAAATTTATATATGTTGGAAAATATTTAAAAAATTATTTACAGGAATATTTGTAGAATTTTCCTAAGTGTTTTAATGGATATATAAAGTTATATAAGGTATGGGACTTAAATGTTTTATATATTTATAAAAAGGAGAAGGGGTATTTGTAAACAATTCAAATTGTAATTTCTGAAAATTGGTAGTAATTTAGAACAGAAAATTTGCAACCAATCATAATTTGACAAACAAGGCAGGTTAGGTACAAAGAATTAATTTAAAAAGTCAAATTAACATGCTTTTTCCTATTTCAATGCTTTCGGCGATAGGCTTCCGACTCCTTACCTCTGCCTCTGACTCCATCGAAACCAATGCACATGGTATCCGATACCTGGTACGTAGTGAATTGGATAAAGGCAGAAAGTACTGGGTCGAAACCAAAGGCTGAGAGGATCAAAGCATGCATTGTTTTAAATTGAAAATGTGCCTGCTTTTGCTTGCGAAGATTGTGCTTTCGACTTGGTTGGTATTTGGTTGATTCAAATGTTTCAAAGGAAAGGTTTCGAATGGGTTGCGCCCTTTTTTTAAGTAAATGCTTTCGAATAGGGTCGAAACCCCTAGCTGCCGCTTTTCTACCTTTCGATGTCAATGGTTTCCAAAGGTACACTCTGTTTTTAAACTTAGTCGCTTCTCTAATGCTTTCGGAAGGTTGGTTTCGACACCATCACTTCTTTACTTAGGAATGATTTCAAAAGGGATGCTTTCAAATTAAATGTTCTAATGACCCTTTTGCTCTATAAAAGGTAGAACCCAAATGATTTTGAAAGAGGTAGTATTAATGGTTTCAAAAGGTGTTTCCACATGTTATAAATTGATCCCAAATGCTTTCGAAAGGCTTGTTGTTTTAATGCTTTCGAAAGGTTTTAAAGAAAGGTTTCTAAAGGGTGGTTCTCTTATTGTTTCAAAAGGTCTAAAAGGAAATGTTTTCCAATGGTCTCGAAATGCACTGTTTAACTATTTTAAAGATAAGATGTCTAAGGTTTTAATGCTTTCAAATGAGATGTTTTTCAATGCTTTCGAAAAGATAAATATGAATGGTTTCAAAAGATATAATTAAGAAAGGTATGTTTTGGCCTTCGGCCTAAGGTTTTACTTGTATCAAAATGGGTGCTTCTAATGGTTTCGAAAGGGATACTCTCAGAGGTTTCGAAAGGTGTACTATCGAAAGTTTAAACATTTTCATAAACAAGGTTTTGTGTAAAGAATATGTAACATGGCAAGGTGATTTGAGTAAAGCAAAGAGTATACATATAATTACCTTGTTTAAAGAATGATTTAAATGTTTAAATCAACTTGAAAGAAAAGGTTTTCAAGGAAATTTTTTTGGGTAGATAACCCTAAGTAAAATGATTCAGATATTAGAATACCAGATGGGACTGGTATGGTGTTGCGCCCTATACTTTAGCTAGTAGCCCCTAGCTAAAATAGTTACAAAATTCCAGTGTGTAGGGCTTTGTCACAAGCAAGACTAAAATTATGTTACACATAGAAAGGAATCTAAAAAAATGAAAGGCAGGTTATTGGTGAACCCGCAAACCATTAGGATCAGTTAGACCTGGAGAAGTAAGTAAGAACAGACCGTCCAGAAGAGGAGTATCTAACTGATATTAGATTTTTATGTTTTTCTAGTAGGCCCGTGTCACCCAAGGGTTAGTATTTTGCCAAATAAAACTATAGTATATGGACAGATAGTCCATTTGATAAGTGATATGTACATATACTTGATATTGCTTTACATGTTTAACCAATTTTGATTGTAGGATTATAATTTGCAAAAGATATGTTTTAAAAGGGTATTAGTGAGGGGAAACCCATTCTGCTAAGCGGCGTGGTCTCACTTAATATCAAATAACCGAGATGTATAGTTTTATTCACATCAGGCTTTATGTCTGACTTGAAGTTTATGTTTTTCCCCTTAAAATCTCAGGTGCTCAAAATTAATTTGAGTAGGCTGAGGATTGAGGTTTATAGATTTTAGTAGGTTGGAAAATAAATCTTTCGGTGACTAGTAGGAGGCTAACGTATAGCAAATTAGCAGTTGCCATTTTATTTTGGATTAATTCCACTGTGTTGTATATATAGTACTCTGGTCAACCAATGGGGCATCATCATACGTTGCTCTTGGCATATTTATGTAATAACTATAATTTATCTGAACCTAGGAAAGCGATGGGATTATGTAATTTGAATATGGAACATGTTTTGGAAATGTAATAAAAATTATTGTTCTTTTCGAAATCGGTGATTTTGTTTCATATTCATGTGTTTTTGATATAATGGATACCATTAGCATTACCTTATTTGGTCACCGGAAGTTAATACTATGGATGACTACATCATCTGTGGTGCTTAGCTTCGGGCCTCTAGATAGGGGATGTCACAACTTGGTACCAGAGCATATGTTTATGAAAAACTTTAACTAAAAAGATGGTTGTTGAAAATATAATCCTAATGAATTAGCGATAAGATTGGGGTAAGGGATAACGTTATAGTAACGTACTTGTATATGCTATATATAAGTATGCGCTTTATCTCTAGTCTCTTATCTCTATTAGGTTATTTTTTTGTATCTCACGAATGTTCGAATGCAAATATGGATTCTCGAAGAGATAATGTTGGAGGAGGAAGCACCACTACAAATGGAAATGCCAGACCTAATAGTAGAAGGAACTAGGGTCAAGAACGAGCTGGAAATATTGGTGCTGAAGTCCCGCAGGTTGACATGGGAGCCATGTATTAGTTTTTCGTAAATATGATACAAGCGGGACTTGCTGCTGGAGTAGTTGGAGGAGGGGTCCAGGATGCTCTAGTAGTTAACAATTATGCTGCTTTGAATAGGGACTATGCTAGGTTGGGAGGAAAACCATTCATTGGGACTGAAGACACCATAGAAGTGGAGAACTAGTTGCTGCATTGTGAGAGGATTTTTTAGATTTAGGGCTTAGTGATGAGCAGAAAAAAGGCTCGCTTCGAGATAGCTTCAAGGAGCAACTTTATACTGGTGGAATAGTGTGACGGTTGGAGTGGATGAAGGAACGATGACATGGGCTGAGTTTAATAGGAGGTTCGAGGAGAGATTCATGTATGTGATGGCGAAGTCTACCTTGCTCAGAAAGTTTGCTAAGTTAGAGCTGGGAGAGATGACTGTGTTAGAGTATGCTACATGGTTTGAGGAGTTGGCAAGATATGGTTATGCCACTGTGGATACCATGATTAAGAGAAACGAGAAGTTCATTATGGGGTTGAAACCTAAATTAGCTAGCCTAAATTACCTCACATCCGGGATCCTTGCAATATTGTAGTAGAGGTGGCTCTAAAACACGAGGAAATGACTGCTTCTGTGGAGAAGAATAAGGCAAAGGAGGTCTAGGTGGGGTAGAGTCAGAAAAGGAAGTTCTTTCCTAAGAAGGGAGCCTAGAAGGGTGGATCCATAAAGAAGGGATAGTCATAAGTTGTCTGTTTTAAGTGCGACAAGAAGGGGCATTTTGCGAATGAATGTCGTTCTAGAGAGGCAAAGAAGGTGACCGAGTAGAAGAATATCAGATGCTTCAACTGCGATCAGATGGGTCATTACAAGAGCCAATACAAGGAGCCTACTAAGGATGGAAAGAGCAAATATATGCATTGGAGCTAGCTACCTCGAGGCCCACGGCAGGGGACAAAGGGAAAGTAGTGTTGGGAGGTACGCTTATGATTCTTGGTATGGCAGTTAGTGTTCTGTTTGACACTAGTGCATCACATTCTTTTATATCTCATTGTTTGGTAGATAAGCTTAACCTAGAACCCTCAAACCTAGTTACTTCCTTAAGGATTGAAAATCCGATAGGAGGGTATGTAACACTTAGGATGAGATGTGACAACCTAAAGTCTGACTTGTTGGGTCATACTTTTGTTTGCAGTTTGCATGTGTTTGATTTCGTAGGGTTCAAAATTATTTTGGGGATGGACCGATTAAGTAAGTACGAGGCTAGGATATTTTGCCATGATGGAAAAATATCGCTTAGACATCCAGACTGTAGGGGGCCCATTGTATATATCCTAGAAAACCCTAGATGTGAGGTAAATGCTTTGTTGGGTGTTGTGGAGATAGAAGACGAGCTAAATCGAGTTTTTGTGGTTAGAGAATTCGTAGATATTTTTGAACCCGTTGTAGGATTGCCACCGAAATGAGCCATTGAGTTTCAGATAGATTTGGTGCCTGGAGCAGAACCAGTGAGTAGACTGCCAAGAGGAATGACACCTACCAAAATGAGGGAGCTCAAGGTGCATTTGGTGGATTTGGAAGGCAAGAATTTTATCAGACCTAATAGTTCACCTTAGGGAGCAGCCGAGTGTTTGCTAAGAAGCTAGAGAGATCATTAAGGTTATGTATTGATTATCGTAAGTTGAATGAGAAAATGATAAAGAATCAATATCCATTGCCTAGGATTGATGATTTGTTCGATTCGTTTAGTAGAGCCAAGATATTTTCGCATTTGGATTTAGCAACAGGTTTCCATCAGCTTAGAGTGGATGAGGATAGTACCTCTTTGATGGCATTTAGAACTAGATATGGATAGCACGAATGGTTAGTGATGCCATTCGGACTAACTAATGTGCCAGCTTTCTTTGTACATTTGATGAACCGGATTTTTCGAGAGCACCTGGGTAGGTTCGTATTGGTTTTTAGAGATGATATTTTGGTGTACTCAAATGATGAAAAAGAGCAAGAAGTTCATCTTAGAGTAGTGCTTAAAACGCCGAGGCAGCATCAACTGATGGCAAAGTTCTCGAAATGTCATTTCTGGAAGACGGAAGTGAAGTTTCTTGGCCATGTAGTTTCAGAGAATGGGTTATCAATGGATCCAGCTAAGATTGAGGCCATGAATAGTTGGAAGAGACCATAAATGGTAAGTAAGATAAGAAGTTTTCTGCGGTTGGTTGGTTACTATCGGAGGTTTATTAAGGATTTTTCACGGATAGCGACACCAATGACCAAGCTAACTTGAAAGGATGTGAAGTTCGTTTGGACTGATAAGTGTGAGGAGGCTTTCTAGAAGCTGAAACAGTTATTGACTAATGCACCTGTGTTGGTTGTTCCAGAGGGGAATCTGTATTTGGTGGTGTACATGGATGCACGTTGGATTGGGTTAGGAGCTTTGTTAATACGAGGGGTAGAGTAATCGTTTATGCTTCTCGACAGCTTAGACTGCATGAAGTAGATACCCCACCCATGACTTGGAGTTAGCTGCGATGATTTTTGCGCTGAAAGTGTGGAGACATTATCTTTTGGGAGAAAGATTTGAGTAGATACAGATCATAAGTCGTTGAAATATTTGTTCTCTTAGAAGGAGCTAAACATGAGACAACAGAGGTGGTTAGAGTTCTTAGTTGCTTATGATTTTGGTATTGAGTACACACCGGGGAAAGGAAATAAGGTTGCAGATGCACTTAGCAAAAAACATTAGAATGTGGTGTTAGCGAAGATAGCTGAGTGGAAAGATTTGAAAGCGTTAGAGACTTGTAGAGTACAGTGGAGAACTAAGAGTAGTTCAAGTACAGAAACTGCTTTGTTATCATGTTTGGAAGTTCGACCAGTTATGATTGAAAAGGTTGCTTCTAAATAACTAAAGTATCCAGTGTTGGCTGAACGGATCAGAAAGTTGAGAGATGGAACGGAGAGCGATGACTTAAAAGATTTTAGCCTTGACCAGAATGGGTGGTTGATAAAGAAAGGAAGATTGTGTGTTTCGAATGTGGGAGACATTGGGAAGGAAGTTTGGGAGGAATGCCATGGTTCAAAGCTAACTATTCATTCGGGAGGAACTAAGATGTATCAGGACATGAAGAGAAGCTTCTTTTTGGAAGGTATGAAGAGGGATGTAGGCTTATGGGTGAATTAGTGTTTGAACGGCCAACGGGTAAAAGCCGAACATTAGAAGCCAAGTGGGTTGCTTCAGCCTTTGGACATTTCAGTATGGATGTGGGATTCTATTTCTATGGATTTCATTGACGGGTTGCCAAGGTCTAATAGAGGAAATGAAAGCATATGGGTCATTGTGGACAGGTTGACGAAGAGTTCCTATTTCATTCCAATTAAGTCAACCAGAACGGCACCTGTGTTAGCGAAGTTGTTTATAAAGATTGTAGTTAGACTGCATGGAATTCCTTGTAGTATAGTGAGTGATAGAGATTCTTTATTCACTTGCGAGTTCTGGAAGAGTCTACAGGATACCTTAGGTACCAAGCTTAAGATGAGTACCGCTTACCATCCACAAACTAATGGGCAAACAGAGAGAGTTAACAAAGTCTTGGAGGATTTATTACGAGCTTGTGTGCTAGATTTTAGGGGATCATGGGAAGACCATCTACATCTAGTCAAGTTTTCATATAACAACAGTTACCAGGCTAGTATAGGGATGGCACCATTTGAAGCTTTGTATGGAAGGCCTTTCAAATCTCCAGTTTGTTGGTTAGAAACCGATGATAGGGTGGTTCTTGGTCCGGATTTGGTTAGAGAAGCTGTAGAAAAGGTTGAGTTGATTCGAGCTAGAATGAAGGAAGCTCAATCTAGGCAAAAAGAGTTACGCAGATAAAATACAGAAAGACTTAGAGTTTTCTGTTGGACAGCATGTTTTCATTAAGGTGTCACCGATGAAGGGTGTGATTCGATTTGGGAAATCAGGGAAGTTGGCACCGAGGTTCGTTGGACCATTTCCTATTATTGGGAGGATCGGGAAACTTGCGTATAGAGTAGAGTTACCGAGCAGTTTGGCAGGAGTCCACGATGTTTTCCATGTGTCTCATTTAAGGAGGTGTATTCGAGTTTCGGAGACTACTATATCACCGACTATGTTAGATGACTTAGTCGTAGAGCTGAATTTGACTATAGTTAGAAAGCCAGTTCGTATAGTCGCAAGAGATAAGAAGAGGCTCGGGAACAAGACAGTCAGATTAGTTAAAGTCCAGTGGAGTGAGGATGAGAGAGACTGTAATTAGGAGACGGAGAACAGGATGAGAGATTATATTTACTAAAAATTAATTACCAAAACTTTATTAATAAAAATTATATTTAATTTCAAACCATATTAATAATTTTGAATAATTAACTTTTCAAAATATTAAAATATTTATAAACCACTTTAAAACAACATTAATATAAATAAACAACTTTTTAAAACATAATTATTTTTCCATGATAAAAATCCATACTAAAGTTCTAGCGTGATCATTTCCATATTTATAAACTATATTAAAAAATCTCCTCTATTTTAAGAAAATTCCTTTCATAAAATCCATTTATTTCTGAACTCCATTTATAACTCCATTCCGTTATAAATCTCACTTATACTTACATTCAAACGTAATTTCAGGCGTTTTTAATTTTTCTTCCATAGGTATATATTTCTTTTATAAATTCCTTTCAATTTATAAAATATCGTTTTACAATCCCAAATTTACCCTCACCCTCCATTTTCACAATAGAATCAACAATTTTCTAAAATACCCTTCCACATCATATAATAAATCCACTATTTGATTATTTTTTTCCAATCTATCCCATGAAAATAGTTTCCTTTTATTTATAAACACCGTTTATAAATCCATACTTTTACTAACAAAAATACGATTTTGCAAATCTTCACTTCTTTTGTAAAATATCACTTTTATAACTTATCACATTTATAACTTCCATTATAATATATGTACCTATATAAATATATATGTATATTAATTTGTATAAAATGGTTAATAAATATGTATATAAAAATATTTCTATTTTCTTTTTAAAACCATATCCTTTATTATAAAAGACGGGCTTATCTTAAGATTTTAAAAAATCTTTATTAACAGTTCAAAAACTCTATTTAAAATGTTTTATAAAACTATTAAATTATAATATCCATAAAAATCATACATTTGATTTTAACCTAAATTACTTCTCTGGATAATTTAAAAATAATTATCTGAAACATTTACAATTTCAAAAATCACTTCGAAATCCCCTTTTTAAAATCGATCACTATGTTATGGTATTATAACATACCAAATATCAGGCCCAGTGCTACTAAAACACTTAAATAATCAAAATCGTGATCATGTCATCAATTACAGCATCCAACATATCATATGTCAATTTATATGAAAACCAAATCAAAAGTGTGAGGAATCTCATTGGATCCCTCCAACCTGTCCCTCGCATCACATACAGTATATAATCGTAAAAATATAAATCAACCACTTTGAGGCTGGATTCGTATACAAAGGGTCATCCGCCCTTCAACGGGAACTTAATAGGGTCTCATCCGCTCCATGGTCTGGCCAATCCAACAATATGAACTAGTAAATTGTCCTAACATTCATTAACAATCAATAATAATATATCCAAAAATCCAATAAATAATTTTTATCGCCGAAAAATATTTCTGGTTAACTAAAAAGGTGAGGTTAACTCACATTGATTTTTGTTTCATCAAAACATTCCCGTTTGGATTAAAATTGAACAGGCGTCCAATTTTAACCAAAATTTCTACGATCTCCAATTCTGTCCAATCTAACTCCATAGCATACCCTTTGCTGATACGAACGCAATGCAACTTATCGCGCTCAAAACCGACTTCGTACGAATAAGTTATGGATTTATTAACATTTAAGATAATCAAACTTAAAAATTAACTTAATTTAAATAAAATTAAAATGTAAACCTTCTTCCTTTCCCTCTTCCTCAATCTCGTTCACGCACCAGGTCGCTTCATTTTTTCTTTAATTTATTTTTATTTAATCATCGAACGCGCCTCACCTACGACCGCCGTCGAACACCTACCGTGCGCCGACCCCTCCTTCCTCGCCATCGCTCAATTCTCGCGCGCGCCACACACAAACCATGCCTAAACCCTAATTTGCTGCTTGAGAACGTGCTACCATAGCTCTCGCCACCCACCTACATTCGATAATCCGCCGCCATGGATGGATTCCACTAACCATGCCGCATCTTCCCCCTGTTGACCCCTCTAAGCATCTAGGCTCCAACAAGGTGAACGAATCATGGTCGTTGGATGGCCACGTTTTAATTTTTAAAAAATAACGATCTTGTTCAGCTTGCATATGAATAAATAGAGCAGGGGGTATGGGAACGACGTTGGGGGGGGGGCTATGGGCCAAGCAAATATTCTTCTATAAACATCCGAAAATTTCGAACTCTAAAGGAGGCATGCCGCTTGGCATTCTATATGTTATACCCCTATTTCAAACACAATGGAACTAGCCTCGAAACTCTATTCGATCATATGCAGAAGGTAGCTTTTCAAACCCAATTATTATATAAATTCCTTAAATTAATTTCTACGTTTTTCGATCTCACACGTCCAAACGATACCTCCAATCATCATAACATTCGTCGGCATACTATATTTCATTATTACGGATCCTATGAAACTTGTTTCGTCGAAATCCGAGATAGTGCCCTAGAAGGCTATTTTTACACGTTAACTAAAACGAGTTATTTCCAAAAACAGTTTAATCACTTTTTAATCTAATTTAAAAGTTTACTATCTTTTTTCTTATTCAAATAGAATTTAAATCAACTTTCGAAATCATTCACTTATTTTAAATTCAAGGTTTAATTATTTAAACAATTCCATATATTCAAATCTAACCATTTAATTATCGAATAAATTTCTATATTTGAAATTCAAGTTATTTAACTTATACAATTACCTTTTCAATATTTAAAATCAATCAAATATTCCAAATTTAAATGGCTGAAGTTCTGGGTCGTTACAACAGCGAACGTTTTAGGTGATAGCAAGCTAGGGCTTGGTTTGTTTGGAAATATAGTCATTGATTCGAGAAATGGAGGTGAGATTAAAGTTGTGGGCGAGGAGGCGCAGCTCAGGGATGACTTTTTTGAAGTGCATTTGTAACATCCCGTATTTTTAAGCCATTGAATTTGAACATTCAATTCGTTTTAAATGTTAATGAGAATTCTTAATTGATTTTAAAATGAATAGATTCAGATTCAATCAATGAAATAGGCTGTAATTTTTAATTATAGTAATTTCGGGTTGAATTTGATTTATGGAAAAATAATAATTTAATATTCGAAATTGGGATAAAAGGTGAATTTGGGATAAATGATTATAAAAATGGTGTTTAAATGTATTTTTAAGCTCAATTGGGTATAAATAATATTGTTGGATTTTTAGATGAATTTAAAAGTCAATAAATTATTATTTGGAATTTTATATTAATTTAAAAATGAATTTAATATTATTAAAATGCAATTTAAGCAGATTTGGGTCTGGCCTGAGCCAGAATGATTTTTAATGTGTTTATAAATTTTATATGATTTATTGTTAAGTTAATAAAATTTTAAAAGTGAAATTTTAAGCGTTTTCGTCAATTTTGGAAATTGCCCGATTTAATTGACGAGTTAAAATAGCCTTCCGGGGCACAGTCTCGGAATTCGACGAAACCAGTTCCATTGGATCCGTAATAGTTAGTTATTATCGGATTTCAAATTTCGTGGCAATCGGAGTTGTCTTTTGACCGTGACAGCTCGAAACGCATCGAAATCGATTTAATCGATTTAATTTTAAATTGATCGTTTAATTCCGTATCTCACGCATACGATCGAATTAGCTTACGAAACCTGTTCCATTGTGTCCGGAATGTAGAAAAACCCCAGGATAGCCTGTCGGAACATGAGGATTGGAGATCGTTTGCTTAGATTATTAAATTGAGAAATTTTATGAATTAAATAATATTAATATATATAATCTTTTCTCCTCAAACTCTTATCGCCATGAGCCCTTTGCGGGATGATGAAGGTTGGGAAGAGGTGCGTAGGAAAAGGGGTAAGGCTCCCATGTCGGCTGGATATGAAGCTAGGTTAAATCTGGGTGGCCAGTTTTCTGGATCGGATCGGAATCAGATCAAAGCTAGTCAGGTCCGCAAGCTAGGAGGTACTGTTTCGGAGGCTTTCCCAGGGCGATCTTCATTGAAATTCTCGAAATCCTCTAAGCAGAAAGCTAATCCTGCAGGAAATTATGGGAAAATTAAATTTACTGTTTCAGAGAACGCGAAAAAATTTTCATATAGTGAAGCAGTCAAAATTGGAGCTGTAGGTGATCTAGGTAACCTAGATCTGGAATTCATTGAACCAAAAATATCTGGTGGCAAAAGGATAGGTTCTCTCTCAGCTGATGCTATCAAAGAAGCAGAAGGTGGATGGGACTTATGTATTTTACTGTATGTCGTTGGTTACAAACCGTGGCTTAAAACTTTTGAAGGGTACGCCAACAGAGTATGGTCTACTCAGAAGCCGTTTTCTGTTCATTCGAGGAATAATGGTTTTTTCGTGGTAAGATTTGGATCGGATGAGGACTGTAATAAGATTTTGAAATCTGGTCCTTGGTTTATGGATCGGAACTTGATTATTATGAAACGTTTGTCCCCAGACATGAATACGGATAGGGATCTTCTCACTTCTCTGCCAATGTGGGTAAGACTCCCAGGCTTAAGTTTTAAACTTTGGGGCAATAAAGCTATTAGTGCTCTAACAAGTACTATAGGCCTGCCTATCAAGATGGATGAGGCTACGAAATCTAAATCCAGGCTTGCATACGCCAGAGTCCTGATAGAGGTTAATGCCACCTATGGTATGCCGAATACCATTGAAGGTATGGATGAAAATGGGAGAAGGTTTGTGCAGACAGTGGAATATGAAAATCCCCCTCCTACCTGTGGTAAGTGCGTGTGTTTCGGACATGTTACTGAAGAATGTCCTATGACACAGACATGGGTTCCTAAGCAGACCATAAAAGATATTGCTGAAAAGGAAAACATGGTTGAACCTATTCATGTTGATTGTTTGGAAACGGAGAGTGAGGAAGTCGGAGAAGTCACTAATATTCCATCTAGCAATCAAGAGACCAGTGGAAGCATTCCAGAGGAGAGCCTGCAGTCAGTCGAATCTTTTAAGATCAATGAAGTGGTGAGTTTAGGTGGAGAAGTTCTTCCTCGGGAGATCCAAGAGAATGGAGTCTATTTGTCCAATGATGGTGTTCAAATTGGAACTCAGATTGTGTCTAACTTGTTAGAGCAAGCAACCCCCGCTGTTTCAGGAGATAAGGAGATCAATATTCTTGAGAGTCAAGAGACTTTGGGAGACAGAGAAGAGAGCCCTTTGAAGTCTCCTATGGCTCAGAAATCAATTCTCAAACGTCCTTCTTCAGTGGATACACAAATAACTCCTTTTAATTTACTTGCTAACGATAATAGGATTGATGATTGTGTAATTAATAATGTGAATCTAAGGAGAGGTACTGATTTATGTTTTGATGTGCAGGTACAGGAGGCCTCGAATTTGGACTCAAGAAGGACAGAAGCGATAGGGGAACAAAATACATATGACAAGGTCGATGTGGAGCAGGCCATTCAAAAGTCCCAGGTTACAGAATTTGAGAACATTCAAAAGGACAAGTTAGTCCGTAAGAACCCTAAGTGGGTGCAGATGTTAGGTATCTCAGCGGAAGATACAGGTGAGTCCTCTAGTAGTAGGTCGCAGAGGACTCGAAATAACAAGACGTTTTAATGTCTATTGCATGTTGGAACGTCAGAGGGTTTCATAACCCTAACAGATTGAAAGAAATAAGAAGACTTATTGATAAATTTAGTATTAGTTGTTTCGGTGTCTTGGAAAACAAGCTCCTGTTTTCGGATATATTGGAATTGGAAAGAGGTTTATTGGATGGTTGGAAAGTTATCAGTAATGTCTCATGCTATTATAAATGTAGAATCTTTGTTTTACTGGATGGGAATACTTGGGATTACAATTTTATTAGCATGAGCGACCAACATATTTCTATTGAATTGGTTAATAACTTGAAGGTCAAAAGCAATTTAACTTTCGTTTATGCTCAAAACTTTGTTCATCTCAGGTCAAGATTATGGAAGAATTTACAGGAAGACGCGATTAATATTTATAGACCTTGGTTGGTTCTTGGGGACTTCAATTGTATCCGATGTCCATCAGAGAGAAAGGGAGGTAATCCAGTGCCTTTTAGAAACCTATTTGAATTAGATGATATGTCTAACGACACAGGTCTTAAGGAGATCAACATTAAAGGCTTCGAATATTCTTGGTGGTCTGGGCCTAACCGAAACATATTTTCTAAAATAGACAGGGTGTTTGCTAATCTAGACTGGATAAATTTGTATCAGGATCTATCTGCAGAATTCTTACCTCCCTCTGTGAGTGATCATAATGCAGTTCTTGTCTCTCTTTCCCCCAAGCCGAGTGTTAAAAATAGGCCTTTTAGATTTATGAATCACTGGCCCCTTTGTGATCACTACTTTCCATTGGTTGAGAAATTATGGTCAGCTGATCAGAATGATCGTCCTCTTTTTCAAGTATTGTTCATTCTCAAGAAAATTAAAAAAGAACTTAAGCTTTGGAGTGCTGGCAAAAGCAACACTAAGAAAGAGGTTAATGATCAAAGAGAAAACTGCTCTAGACTTCAGAAGATTCTGGAAACATCTAAAGATCACAATTTAGCTATGGAATTTCAAAATGCCAGAATCAAATTGGAGATGGCTCTCAACAAAGAATTCCTAGACACCAAACAAAAGGCTAAATGTGATTGGTTGTTGAAGGGTGACGAGGCTTCTGCTTTCTTTTATGCTAAAATGTCTAGTAGAAGAAGTAGAAAATGCTTGTCTAACATCTCAGTTGATGAGGCCATTAATTTTTATACACAAGTTTTCAATCTCTCCTTAACTGACCAGTTTCCAGAAGTTATTTGTAAATCGATAATATCTGAATATGGCGCGAACTTCTTGAATGAGAGTATTTCTTTGGAAGAAATTAAAGTAGCTTTGTGGAATATCAGTGATTCGACTTCTCCAGGTCCAGACGGTTTTAATTCAAAGTTTTTCAAAACTCACTGGTCTCTTTCAAAAGAGTTAATTTGTAAAGCTTTGAATGACGTCTTCCTTAAGGGTTCTATATTAAAAGAGTGGAATCACACTTTTTTACACTTGATTCCTAAAAAAGATCACGCCTCCAGAATCCAAGATTATAGACCGATTGCCTGTTGCAACACATTATATAAAGTTTTTACAAAGATTCTGTGTAATAGACTGGCTCCTTTTTTGGATAAGTTGGTATCCCCTAATCAGTCGGCTTTTATAAGAGGGAGATCTATAGGGGATGGAATTTTGTTCGCTCACGAAATTATTAGAGGTCTTGGAAGAAAGGATAATAAATACATGTGTATCAAGGTAGATTTGAAAAAGGCTTACGATTCGATTAACCGAGATTTTGTTATTCACATGTTATTAAGTTTGGGCTTCCCAGACAAATGGGTGAAAATTATTGGAGATATCATTACCACTCCAGTGTTTTCTATTATTGCTAATGGGGAATCACATGGTTATTTCAAGAGCTCAAATGGCCTCAGACAAGGGGACCCTCTTTCCCCAATTCTATTTTGTCTGGTTATGGAATATTTCACGTTACTGATGGATGGCAAAGTCAGAGAAGGTCTCATTTCTCCTATCTCAGATTTTAATAACAAGTTAACTCACATCATTTACGCCGACGATATTATAATTTTCACTAAAGCAAGTACTCTTAATGCTTCAGCCATTAGTGATGTTTTTCTTCGTATGAAAAGAGTAACCGGATTGGAATTAAGTTGTGAGAAGTCTAATGTTTTCTTTGGTAAAGGGGTTACCAACAGTACTGATATTTGTTCTATTCTTAATATTCAACAATCAGTACTCCCTATAAGGTACTTGGGCATCCCTCTATCTAGTTCTAATTTGAAGGATAGGGATTGTGATCTACTGCTAGAGAAAATAAAGACAAGATTGGCAGGATGGGAAACTAGAATGCTTAGTCTAGCTGGGAGACTAGAACTTATCAAATCTACCATTTACCCTATCATTCAATTTTGGATGCAATGTTTTTGTCTCCCAAAAACTACGGTACATAAAATAAAACATTTAATTCTTAATTTTCTTTGGAAAAGCCGTAGTAGTAAGATTCCCTGGGAAATTTTGTGCAAACAAAAAGAAGAAGGAGGATTGGGTCTGAGGAATCTAGAAGAGCTGAATCAAGCGTTATTCATTAAATTAATTTGGAAAATACTCAATGCTGAAGGAATTTGGGCAGATTTCTTAAAACGAAAATATATTGGAAATAAAAGTTTTTGGGATATTAATCCGAGAGTGGACGACTCGGGAGTGTGGAAATATATTTTGAAGAACAGACAAGCAGCTCTGAAGTGCCTCTCCCTTAATATAAGTGATGGTAAAACTACGTCCCTCTGGTATGACCCATGGTTGAATGGTAGCTCCATTATGGAGCGAATTGGTTTAGATACGGCTTTTAGAACTGGTACAGAACATTTGACTCTTGATAGAATTGTAAAACAAGGAGAATGGAAGTGGGATGAGTTCAGTTTCCTTCGGCGGATTCATTCGGAGATTGAAGGTGTTAAGATTTTTAAAGACAGAGAGCGGGATTTTTGGGCTTGGAAATGTTCTAAACACGGTCAATATCAGTTCAAACTAGTGTGGAACTCTATTAGGTCAAGTTTTGAATTAAAATCCTGGTCGTCATTAGTTTGGAATAAAATTCACGTTCCTAAAATGGCGGTTTGCCTCTTTAAAGCCATTAATGACTATTTGCTAACGAAAGAGCGATTAACTTTCAAACAGATTGTCGTTGACCCCTTATGTGTTTTCTGTAATAACTACATTGAAAATGTAGATCACCTCTTTTTTCAATGTAATTATACAGGACAAGTCTGGTTATGGAGCTGCAAGAAATTTTTTAGCTCGCCGAAAAGAATGTTCTCATTTATTCTAAGGGAAGACTTGCATAAAATTGTTTCTATCTCAAAATTAAGAAATCTCAACTCGGATCTGTTCCAATTATCTATCTCAGTTTGTATTTGGCATATATGGAAAGAAAGAAATGATAGGATATTTCTTAATAGATTTAATGACACTTCGCAGTTATGCTCTAAGATTTATCAGACAGTGAGTATTAGAATGGTTAAGTCTAAGCACTTCAAGCAATTGAAAGATACGTCGAACACAATTGCTAACAAATGGGGATTTACCTCGATAAGCTAGTCAGGGTTTCTTCGGGTTGATCATATGTATTGCTCCTCCTCGCTGCGTCCTTCTTGTGCCTTGATTCAGGTTTTTCTGCATCCTGTATTATCTTTACATTCATCTTACATCTATTTAATTTACATCTTACTTAATTACTTTCAAGCCTATTTGACCTAGTCTGTAAGCCTAAGATTGCAGGAATTATAGCTGATCCGCCATCTCTCTATTTGGTTCTCCACCTATTTTAACATATCTCGAGTTATTTTCAGAAGTCATAATTATCTTTAACATAGGAGAATCAAAGACTTAGCTTGTTTGTTCTGAGAGGACTGGTTTTCCTGTGGTTTCTTTCTCAGAGGCGAGTTCGAAGGCACCATATAGCGTCCAAAGATTCCATCTTTTGACAGTCGGAGACTCCTTGAGCTTAGTCCTTCTGATCTAAAGGCAGTGACTTCTAGAAATCGAAGCCTTCAGTGTCGATTGATGATTTCTTGTCTTCAGTTCCTGTTTTGCGGTCTATACCCTACAGATCTGTTGTTAGAATCCATTCCAAGATAAAAGGTTCTACCTTTACGGGTTTAGAACACTTATCTGTTGCTGCTCTCTCTCGTGTAGGATCTGATTAGCGGAATAGAGTTCCCTGGCGTGCTTCTTGCTTAGTCGTGGCCTAGCGGAAGGTTTTCGAAGCAGATTAGAGTTCGAGTTTGTTTTTACTTCCTCGCCGCCATTAATGTTTCCTCACCTTTGTGTTCGAGAGGAGTAAATGAAGTGGCTTCTCAAGTGAAGGCTCGCAGTTTCTACTTTTTCGAGTAGTCTGGAAGCTTCTAGCGGGTTTGGGTGTTTGTTTTGTTTTGCTTATTTTGGTTTTGGGTCTTGTTTTTTTAGCTAATATAAGATATTAGGCCTGGTTTTGTTGGTTGTTTGGGTTTTGTCGGATTTGTATATTCTTTTGTTTTCTTGGTTATTAATAGAAAGTTTGAACCCTTCTTCAAAAAAAAAAAAAATAATATTAATATATATATATATGTTAGCATTTATATCATCAAAACCCTAGAATACGTGAGCCGCCGTCGTTTCTTTGTTCTATGGCCGAAAATTAGCGACCTTCTTCCCCAATTTGCCATCAATCCACACAATTATTTTGAAAACTTCCAACTGGAGAATCGAAGATCCCATCGAGTACTTCAGATCCAATGGGTGAGATGAGTTTTAGCGAGGTGGATCGATGGATTCAGCAGTTCGAACGTGGACCGTTCGCTCGAGAATCGCGTGGCCATGTGGAGTTCGAGTTCGTCAAGGTCGTAGGCGTTGGTGGAGGTCGAGGCGCTCTTCGAGATGGAAGGTTCTGATCGACGTGAAGTCGATTGATGTGGGCGCGGTTTCGAGCCCTAAGTGACGAAGATGGGTTCGTTTCCTCTGTTCGTACTTGCGTGAGAAGGAGGGAGGCGGGCCGTATATTTTTTGGTAATATAAAAAAAAATTATATAGAAATTGTTTTTAAATTAATTTCAAAACTTTGTAATATCATAACGAACTCATATGATATTAGATTCAAACGAACCTGGAAGCGATGGAATCGCAGAGACGAGCACTACGAGATGGTGCAGATCTGGAGTCATTCCGGGCAAGTAGGAATTTTGGTTAAATCGGACGTCGTCCGGTTTAATTTAAATTTCGAACGCTCGCCGAAACTCAATGTGAGTTTTTCTCACTCACATCTGGATGCTAGGCATTTTAAATAGTTAATATTTAAATATCTGTGTGGATGACTGAATATAATTGTTATTATCAGTCTGGTTGATATTTATATTGCGATGTGCTAATATCTGTGATGTAGGGAGAAACAGGTTGGAGGGATCCAACTGGATTCCTCACAATGTAGCAATTATTTTATAATTGATAGTGATACCTGTTTATATGATGTGATTGATAAATCTGGAAATTTAGTTGTTCTGTGACATTGTGGTATAAATTGTAATCACAGAATTAAATTATAAATGGCTAAAAAAGTGTTTTTACGAAATAAAATGAATTGTTAAATTTAGAATTTCAAAGAATAAAATTTGAAATCGGATTTGAAAAGAAAAATGTAAATTGGGCCAAATTGGGATTTTGAATATAATGGGAAGTTTGTGAAATGGGAAAATGGAAAGTATAGTTTTCTGGAGATTAAATTTATGAAATTATAAATTGTTGAAAATAACGGTGTTTATTTTAATAACGACTAATGTTATCCGGAAATTAAAAATATGTTAAAATGGAGTTTCCGACTATAAATAAACAAGTTCAAATGAAAAATAGAATGTTTTGAAATGCCGTATTTCATTGGAATTTAATTAAGTGAATTGGAAATTTGGCTTCCATTAGAAATTCACCAAAAATGTTTAATTTAAAATGTTTTAAACTATGATTTTAAAAATGAATTTCCGGATATGGGAAATTGGGTGTGAACTTCGGATGAAGTCATAGTTAAATATGGGATTTGGGATTTATGTTGAAATCATAAATTGACTTGAAATAAATCAGTGGATTTATATGAAAGAGTACTTTGGAATGTTTTGAAACGAGAAAGTGTTTCCCTGGGAAAAAGTTAGTGTTTTTAAAGATTTTATTTAATTTAAAAGTTAAGTTTAAAATTTGTTTAAAGAGTATTTTTAAGAAATTGTTATTTTTAAAGTAACAAACTAATAATTTAGAAATCGTAATGATTTGAGAATATATTAGTAAATATTTTTACGAATGGATTTATTTAAAAGTTGGTTTTGGCTTAAGCTGTTAAAATTAGTATTTTTCTTCTTATAACGCTATTTTGAATTTAGTTAAACTAAACCCTTATCTTTAAATCAAAGTTTATGTGTTAATGACTAGTTTTCTTCACCTATTTTAAATTTATATTTTGAGTAAATAAATAGAAGTAATTTTCATATTTTAAAGTATATTTCAGTATAAAGTATTTTTAACTGTTTTAAATGCAAATTGTTTTATACTTGGTTATTCCCGATGGGAATAAAGGGTAAAGGATTTACCTTGTAAAGGAAGAGTTTGGAGAATTGTTTTCAAATGAGTTTTGAAATTGTGAAAATATCTCTTTGAAAGATATTAGAAGAAAATAAATAATATGGAGATTATTTATTGTGTGATGGATGTGTATGGATGTTTGTGAACATTAATTGATAGTTAAATCACCGACTATCAATATTGGCCAAATGCGCTGATCGTATCGAAGAGACCGGGATCGTGTTTCCGTATACCGGGATTCTAGGTCTGGAGACTCGAAAACCACTTCGATCCGGTTTGTACGTTTCACGAAAACGATTTCGGAGTCGAAGATGGAGCAGTGAAGTGCAAGGGCTAGTCGCTACTAATCCTGAGGACATTTCCAAAATGGATGTAGTAGGGGTAGTGCCTTCGGTTCCGTTCGGACCCGGGACGGACTTGTATGGACGAATGCTTTCGTGACATCGTCAGGTGGACGATGGGCATTCTAAGGGATATGTGCTATAAAGGTATCGTTTAGCCTCAAGCCTCATCAATCGGGAATGACTGAAAATTAGGGGTTATGCAGCAAGGCTTCGTGGGTAGCCCCCACTTGAGAGTAAGGTCATCCCTGTCTAGATGTCCCTTTTTATTTCGGCTTAGTGGTGCGGTTGCTGATCACAACCGTGGGGTGATTTTACTTGGAATTATCCAGTAAGGGATGATTCCGGCTTTGTGTTGCAGGGGAGCGGGCGTACTCCTCGGTACTGTGATCTAGGCCACGTACTGTGACAGGTGGTACCCCAGTGCCTAGTCATTCGTTGGAAATCCATTCTCCCTACGTGCCTGTACGGTTTTGATTGTGCCCAACTATTGTTGAAATGTGAGATGCAAGCATTTCAGCTAGATTCTATTTTACTTTCTATAGACACTATTATAATATCAGAGGATTTTAATATAAAAGTGTTTTAGCTATCGTAAGGTAAAAACCCGACATGTTTATTTGTGGCATGGTCTTACGAGATGCTTTTGATTTTCAAAGGATTTTTGAAACTTTAATAATCAATTGGGTGTATTTATGATGCGCTGGTATTCCAGACTGACTCGGGTGTTATTTTATTATAATGCTCGGGTCAGACCGAGTATATTTACAGGATTGGTTGCTATGGAGCTCAGGAGAGGAGCTGGAGTCCGAGACGTATTATTCGTACTTGTTTATATTCCGCTGCTATGATTGTTGTTAGTCATGTATCTCATTATGGTTGGTTGTATTGATATACTCTGAAGATGATGTATTGTATATAAACAGATATAGTTTTGATTTGTGTAAAGTTCTGTTCTATATATTATATTTTATTCCGCTGCGACTGTGAGGTTTTGATGTTGTTTAGTTCATTCTTCTTCTTCTTCTACCTTCTTTCTTTTCCTACAATCTGTCTTTTCCGGCGTTCGATCGTCGGCATATTATACTGTTGAGTATTTTGTGTCGATTTTCGAGGGTCGAGAAGGGCGGGTCGTCACATTTGGTATCAGAGCCTAGATTGGCGACAACCTAGGCTTTGGTGGGAAAATTACTCATTTTTTAAATAGAGTCGGAAGTACTCTAAAATGAGTCGAGAGAATAATAGCTATGAGAGCGTACTTGTTAGTGGATATAAAATTGTTTTTGTACTGTGTTGACTTATCGGTTGAGTGTTTATGAATTCTGGTCGGTGCGGGAAGTACAACCGTATCGATAGGGGTTTCTAAACTCTTAAACAAGATAAACCGACATAGTATTATTTTTAAAGTGGGTAAATGAAATAATTTTACCCAAAATTGTATTTTGATATAAAAAGAAATAATTTTCCAAATTATTATATGTATTGGATGCTCGTTTGGTTGTTTCTTCTATAATCAAATAAGAAATTAAAACATGATCTAAAATTTGAAATGATATATATAAGAAAATAAGAAGTTAAAATATTAAAATGGTTTATAACCGAATGGAATTGACTAAATATGTTGTAAATAAGAAAAGTAAAAATTAAAATTTGATTTAAACTAGAATTTTGACCCCGGAAATTTTGAAAGGGATTTCAAATGGAATTAAACAAAGTTTGGAAGTTTGACTTTGTGGAAATGTTAGAAATGTTTTCAAAATCATTTGTAAAAATGGAGTATATTTTGGGGAAATATTTTTGAATAGAAATTGTTTTGAGGTGAATTTTGGAAGTGGAAAGCATTGAACTCACTTCAGTCGCTGGAAAATAATCCTGATGATGCTGGCCACATCATTAGAATTCATTTTCGAGTTTCTAAAGTGATGGATTGCTACCAAAATAGTTGGTTATGACATTGTTTGGACTTGTTTGGGAAACAAGTGATTTTGGAATTTTCAAAGGAAAATTGTTTGGTAAAAGCAGTTTGTTTTGGAATTTGGTATTTGATTTGAATATCAAAAGAGAAATGTGTTGATTTTTATTTCGAATTGGTTTTGAAATAAATCCGGGTAAATTGAATTCTGGAAATTCTATTTTAAAATAAAAATGTGAAAGTTGAAATGATTCAACTATATAACTTATAAAGGAAAGTTGATTTAAAGAAGAATTGAGTATATATGGAATGTAAATTTACTTTGAATAAATGAAGGTGAATGGAATATATCTGGATTTAACTTATGATAAGTTAAATAAAATTAAGGATTTGAAATTGAATTAAATCTAAATGAATTGGAATTAAAAGGAAGTTGAGATAACGGTGAAATGTAAATGCTTATGATTGTGCAAATGAATTCATATTCTTAAGTTATTAAGTGTTAAAATTTGACATTGTGATTATAAAAATGTGGATTGGTTTGAAATGAGCAATATAAACTTACAAGTAAATAAGTTGGAGGACTTGAGAATGGAAGATTTGATTTTAACTCAAGTAAAATGGAATTATAATCACAAATAAAAATGGTTAAATGGAATGGTGAATTCGAACTTAATTTTAAATGGAATGCAAGGTAAGGTGAAACAATTATAAAATATAAAAGAGGTAAGTGAACTGAAGTTAGTAAATAAGTTGAACTTGGATATGGAGAATTAAGATTAAATTGAATTTGGTTTAACTTCGACTAAGATGGAATTAAGCTGAATATTAAAATTTCTGTTGTGTTATGAATAAGAATGAATGTAATTAAATTCTTATTAAAAGTAGTAAAGGAAATGGTTTAAATTCAGGTGGGCTAAATAAAATTTAGATGAACTTGAATTAATTCTGGAAAGGAATTAAATTGAAAATGCATATATAATCTAGTTAACCTTGAATTAAATTTGGATAAGAATCAAATTGAAAGGGAATTTGGTTTAGTTGATATGATGTTGAATGAAGTAAATGCCTACTCAATTAAATCCAAAATGATTGTTTAGAAATAAATCTTGTGTAAGCTAAATTAAATGGAATTTGTATTGCAATAAATAGAATTTTGATAGTTTGGTCAAAATTTAGAAAGTAAGGAGAAAATCCAGTTGTTGAATGAAATTTAAGTTTGGTAATAAATGTTGGAAGTGAGAATGTATAATGGGATTAGATTATAATAGTGATGGTTTGAATTGTAAGTAAATTCAAATGAGAGAAATAATTTAAATGGTCTCTTTGTTGATAAAATAAATCTAAAATGGATTGGATAAATAAACGAAGAGCATTAAACTTTGTAAATGAATTGAAATTGGTTGAATGAGAATCAGATGGAAATAAAATTAAATAGATAATGGTAATATTGTGAAACTACTTAAGCAAATTGAAAGAAACAAATGATTGTGGATGAGCTTTATTAAGAAATTTGAATAGAATTTGTTGGATAATAAAATTGAATTGAAAGTGAAATGATATTCATTAATTATTGTGGTAAATTAAGAATGTATGAGTTGAATATAACCCAGGATCGAATGATATTAATATAAACTTGAATTTGGTTAATGGAAATAAAGATGTAAGGAAAATGTAATTTAACAATTACAGTGGAAAGAGAAAATATTTGGTTTGTGAACCTTGTAATGGAATAAAATTTATATGAATCCAAGTTGGAAATAATTTTAAATGGTTATAAGCTTAAGTGGCAATTGTTTTGCTTGAATGACATGGAAATTTGCATGTATTTGCAATTGAGTGTTTAAAAGCAATTGGAATTGAATTGTGAATAAATTGAGATGAATGGGAACCCAATTCAAAGAGTTTTGTATATGAATGCAAGTGAATTGGTTTAAAATAGTAAATGAAATTGATTTTGAATCAATAGGAATGAATTGACCTCTTAATGAGTAATGTTTGCATATGAATGGAAATGGATCATAATTGAAATGCAAATGTTTCAAGTTTAAAATGAAATTTGATTGTAAATCAAATTTGGAATGTAAGTAAAATTAAAAGGTAAGAAAGGCATATGTAATCATATTGAAGTGGAAATGAATTGGTTGAGATAAATATGAATTGTATGTAGTGAACTTGAATTTAAAGCATTCAAATGAAATAAAATGAAGTAGACTTGAATAAGTGATTCGAAAGTGATTGAAATCTTTGGATTGTTGAAAATATAGTGACATTGTTAAACTATGAAATTTGAGTTTGTAAAGCGAGTTAAAATGATGTCAGCATTGTGAAATTGGTTTATAAAGATGGTTAGCTTGCATTTATATTGGAAATGCTAATGAAATGTTCTTATCTTTGAAATTTGATGAGTTTGTTGAGTATAGTACAGGTGCGGGAGGCGTTCGAGAGAGTTGGAGCGCGTATATGCGAGATATTAGCCGCTTGCTTTTAATAATTTGCTACAAGGTACGCCTACGCAAATATAATTGGGAAAATGATATATATATTGTGATATATTTTGGTTTCCGGCCGTGTGAGCCGATGTATATATATTTGTGTATCCTGCGATATCGCAGAAGCTCCTCCGTGCAAAGGAGACTCCGCCAAAATTTTCAGAAATTTTGGGAGTTAGAAAATTTTTGGGGTTTTGGGAAATTTTTAATAACTAGTAAGGTTATTTTGAAATAAAGTTAAAATAAAGGCTTTAGAGTAAATAAAGCAAATGGTTTTGAAATGGAGCTGAATTTTTTTGGGAAAGTGAATATAAGCTTTTACTAAGTGGATGGGGTAAGTGGTTACTACCTTAGCAAATTTCGGGGACGAAATTTTTATAAGAGGGGAGGAATGTAACATCCCGTATTTTTAAGCCATTGAATTTGAACATTCAATTCGTTTTAAATGTTAATGAGAATTCTTAATTGATTTTAAAATGAATAGATTCAGATTCAATCAATGAAATAGGCTGTAATTTTTAATTATAGTAATTTCGGGTTGAATTTGATTTATGGAAAAATAATAATTTAATATTCGAAATTGGGATAAAAGGTGAATTTGGGATAAATGATTATAAAAATGGTGTTTAAATGTATTTTTAAGCTCAATTGGGTATAAATAATATTGTTGGATTTTTAGATGAATTTAAAAGTCAATAAATTATTATTTGGAATTTTATATTAATTTAAAAATGAATTTAATATTATTAAAATGCAATTTAAGCAGATTTGGGTCTGGCCTGAGCCAGAATGATTTTTAATGTGTTTATAAATTTTATATGATTTATTGTTAAGTTAATAAAATTTTAAAAGTGAAATTTTAAGCGTTTTCGTCAATTTTGGAAATTGCCCGATTTAATTGACGAGTTAAAATAGCCTTCCGGGACACAGTCTCGGAATTCGACGAAACCAGTTCCATTGGATCCGTAATAGTTAATTATTATCGGATTTCAAATTTCGTGGCAATCGGAGTTGTCGTTTGACCGTGACAGCTCGAAACGCATCGAAATCGATTTAATCGATTTAATTTTAAATTGATCGTTTAATTCCGTATCTCGCGCATACGATCGAATTAGCTTACGAAACATGTTCCATTGTGTCCGGAATGCAGAAAAACCCCAGGATAGCCTGTCGGAACGTGAGGATTGGAGATCGTTTGCTTAGATTATTAAATTGAGAAATTTTATGAATTAAATAATATTAATATATATATATGTTAGCATTTATATCATCAAAACCCTAGAATACGTGAGCCGCCGTCGTTTCTTTGTTCTATGGCCGAAAATTAGCGACCTTCTTCCCCAATTTGCCATCAATCCACACAATTATTTTGAAAACTTCCAACTGGAGAATCGAAGATCCCATCGAGTACTTCAGATCCAATGGGTGAGATGAGTTTTAGCGAGGTGGATCGATGGATTCAGCAGTTCGAACGTGGACCGTTCGCTCGAGAATCGCGTGGCCATGTGGAGTTCGAGTTCGTCAAGGTCGTAGGCGTTGGTGGAGGTCGAGGCGCTCTTCGAGATGGAAGGTTCTGATCGACGTGAAGTCGATTGATGTGGGCGCGGTTTCGAGCCCTAAGTGACGAAGATGGGTTCGTTTCCTCTGTTCGTACTTGCGTGAGAAGGAGGGAGGCGGGCCGTATATTTTTTGGTAATATAAAAAAAAATTATATAGAAATTGTTTTTAAATTAATTTCAAAACTTTGTAATATCATAACGAACTCATATGATATTAGATTCAAACGAACCTGGAAGCGATGGAATCGCAGAGACGAGCACTACGAGATGGTGCAGATCCGGAGTCATTCCGGGCAAGTAGGAATTTGGGTTAAATCGGACGTCGTCCGGTTTAATTTAAATTTCGAACGCTCGCCGAAACTCAATGTGAGTTTTTCTCACTCACATCTGGATGCTAGGCATTTTAAATAGTTAATATTTAAATATCTGTGTGGATGACTGAATATAATTGTTATTATCAGTCTGGTTGATATTTATATTGCGATGTGCTAATATCTGTGATGCAGGGAGAAACAGGTTGGAGGGATCCAACTGGATTCCTCACAATGTAGCAATTATTTTATAATTGATAGTGATACCTGTTTATATGATGTGATTGATAAATCTGGAAATTTAGTTGTTCTGTGACATTGTGGTATAAATTGTAATCACAGAATTAAATTATAAATGGCTAAAAAAGTGTTTTTACGAAATAAAATGAATTGTTAAATTTAGAATTTCAAAGAATAAAATTTGAAATTGGATTTGAAAAGAAAAATGTAAATTGGGCCAAATTGGGATTTTGAATATAATGGGAAGTTTATGAAATGGGAAAATGGAAAGTATAGTTTTCTGGAGATTAAATTTATGAAATTATAAATTGTTGAAAATAACGGTGTTTATTTTAATAACGACTAATGTTATCCGGAAATTAAAAATATGTTAAAATGGAGTTTCCGACTATAAATAAACAAGTTCAAATGAAAAATAGAATGTTTTGAAATGCCGTATTTCATTGGAATTTAATTAAGTGAATTGGAAATTTGGCTTCCATTAGAAATTCACCAAAAATGTTTAATTTAAAATGTTTTAAACTATGATTTTAAAAATGAATTTCCGGATATGGGAAATTGGGTGTGAACTTCGGATGAAGTCATAGTTAAATATGGGATTTGGGATTTATGTTGAAATCATAAATTGACTTGAAATAAATCAGTGGATTTATATGAAAGAGTACTTTGGAATGTTTTGAAACGAGAAAGTGTTTCCCTGGGAAAAAGTTAGTGTTTTTAAAGATTTTATTTAATTTAAAAGTTAAGTTTAAAATTTGTTTAAAGAGTATTTTTAAGAAATTGTTATTTTTAAAGTAACAAACTAATAATTTAGAAATCGTAATGATTTGAGAATATATTAGTAAATATTTTTACGAATGGATTTATTTAAAAGTTGGTTTTGGCTTAAGCTGTTAAAATTAGTATTTTTCTTCTTATAACGCTATTTTGAATTTAGTTAAACTAAACCCTTATCTTTAAATCAAAGTTTATGTGTTAATGACTAGTTTTCTTCACCTATTTTAAATTTATATTTTGAGTAAATAAATAGAAGTAATTTTCATATTTTAAAGTATATTTCAGTATAAAGTATTTTTAACTGTTTTAAATGCAAATTGTTTTATACTTGGTTATTCCCGATGGGAATAAAGGATAAAGGATTTACCTTGTAAAGGAAGAGTTTGGAGAATTGTTTTCAAATGAGTTTTGAAATTGTGAAAATATCTCTTTGAAAGATATTAGAAGAAAATAAATAATATGGAGATTATTTATTGTGTGATGGATGTGTATGGATGTTTGTGAACATTAATTGATAGTTAAATCACCGACTATCAATATTGGCCAAATGCGCTGATCGTATCGAAGAGACCGGGATCGTGTTTCCGTATACCGGGATTCTAGGTCTGGAGACTCGAAAACCACTTCGATCCGGTTTGTACGTTTCGCGAAAACGATTTCGGAGTCGAAGATGGAGCAGTGAAGTGCAAGGGCTAGTCGCTACTAATCCTGAGGACATTTCCAAAATGGATGTAGTAGGGGTAGTGCCTTCGGTTCCGTTCGGACCCGGGACGGACTTGTATGGACGAATGCTTTCGTGACATCGTCAGGTGGACGATGGCATTCTAAGGGATATGTGCTACAAAGGTATCGTTTAGCCTCAAGCCTCATCAACCGGGAATGACTGAAAATCAGGGGTTATGCAGCAAGGCTTCGTGGGTAGCCCCCACTTGAGAGTAAGGTCATCCCTGTCTAGATGTCCCTTTTTATTTCGGCTTAGTGGTGCGGTTGCTGATCACAACCGTGGGGTGATTTTACTTGGAATTATCCAGTAAGGGATGATTCCGACTTTGTGTTGCAGGGGAGCGGGCATACTCCTCGGTACTGTGATCTAGGCCACGTACTGTGACAGGTGGTACCCCAGTGCCTAGTCATTCGTTGGAAATCCATTCTCCCTACGTGCCTGTACGGTTTTGATTGTGCCCAACTATTGTTGAAATGTGAGATGCAAGCATTTCAGCTAGATTCTATTTTACTTTCTATAGACACTATTATAATATCATAGGATTTTAATATAAAAGTGTTTTAGCTATCGTAAGGTAAAAACCCGACATGTTTATTTGTGGCGTGGTCTTACGAGATGCTTTTGATTTTCAAAGGATTTTTGAAACTTTAATAATCAATTGGGTGTATTTATGATGCGCTGGTATTCCAGACTGACTCGGGTGTTATTTTATTATAATGCTCGGGTCAGACCGAGTATATTTACAGGATTGGTTGCTATGGAGCTCAGGAGAGGAGCTGGAGTCCGAGACGTATTATTCGTACTTGTTTATATTCCGCTGCTATGATTGTTGTTAGTCATGTATCTCATTATGGTTGGTTGTATTGATATACTCTGATGATGATGTATTGTATATAAACAGATATAGTTTTGATTTGTGTAAAGTTCTGTTCTATATATTATATTTTATTCCGCTGCGACTGTGAGGTTTTGATGTTGTTTAGTTCATTCATTCTTCTTCTTCTTCTACCTTCTTTCTTTTCCTACAATCTGTCTTTTCCGGCGTTCGATCGTCGGCATATTATACTGTTGAGTATTTTGTGTCGATTTTCGAGGGTCGAGAAGGGCGGGTCGTCACAGCATTTGTGGGTAGGTGGTCGCGAAAATGTACGGCGACCTGACATCGCGATTTGGGAGGTGTGATCAGAGATGAAGCGGGGGTGACGTTGTGGTGCAAAATTTGAAGACGAGTGGTTTGGGAATGGTTTCACAGTGGATCGTGGAGGAACGGAGGAGGATTTGGCGTTTGACGGTGGCGATAGGGTGGGTCCAAGTTCAGGAGCGGGAATCTAGAATTGATGATGGAGGAAGAAATGATTTGAATGTAATTAGTTTATAATAAGTAATTAGTGAATTAAAATTATATTTAAAAATTTAAAACTTATATATTTAGTAACTTTTGCATACGAGGTCCAATCGAGGTGTAGATTTTTGCATTGCGCTCATGACGACGGAAGCTTCACAGTGGATCTGGTCTAGACAAATTGAAGACAGTTCTAACGAACTGTAATTTTTCCACTTTGAAAATGGGATATTTAATTATTTTAAATATTCAATTGTATAATTTTAAAACTTAAACAATCATGTTTTATATGATAAATAAGAATGATAAACTTATTTTTGATATTGAATAAAGATTTTGGATTTCCATTGTAAAATTGACAAAAGTTGGATTCCAATAAAGTAGGATAAATATTCGTGAAATTTGTTTAAAAGATAAATAATTCCTTTCATATATATATATATATAATCGATATCAAACTCATTTGATAATAATAGTAATTTAATTTATAATGGTTTGATAAATATATAAAACCTGTTCTATAAAAGTTGACAAATTTCGTTGCATATCGATAAATCGATGTCCTATTTTTACAAATAGATTTGGATATTATTTTATATTGTTTTATAAGCCAAATATGCTTGTTTTAATTATTTAAAGATAATAACAAATCAATTTTGAAGTTTGTTTACATGAATAAATAGTTTAACAAAAACGTCAAAATGTGACCGGAAAACGTTTTGTCAAAATTCAACGTTTTCTTCAAAATAAGTTGTCACAACGTTATCGCACCTTTGTTAACATATTTTAACATATATATTATGCATTATCATAACTAAACATATTTACTTTTACTAAATAAGATTAGGAAATTCTAGAAGTCATTAAGAAAAGTAAGTAAGTTTAAGAAAAGTCAAAAGTAAACATCAAATCCAAATCACATCAAAATCCAACAAAATAATTACTTTTCTTTACTTAATCTTTAAGTGACTAAGACATAAAGTAAGGATGTGAAAGATGATGTTAAGTATTGAAAAGGTGGAATTTTCTTTAGGTTGAAGTAAGGTTAGTTTGGTAATAAGAAAGGGAAATATGTGAGGGCAAAATAGGAAAGGACACATCCTTAAACCCTAAACCCTTACACTCATTCACTATACACATTCATTTTCTACAAACAAAAACCATTGAGGCCGACCACCATTAAAGGAAAAACAAGAAGAAGATAAAATGTGTATCTATGTGTTGGTGATGATTTATGCCAATTCACATAGATTTTGTGATATGTTTTGATATGAAAACCCTATTATATGAAATCAAATTGCCTTGTGAATTAGGATTAGATTAGAAATGATAATCTAGAAACGGGTTTCAATTTTCATAATTTTCTGAATTAATGTGGATTTTATATGAATTTTCACGTGAAGAAAATGCTATTTTTGATTTAAAATTAATTACGACCAAATTATACTGGCTTAGGGTCCGAAATTTATATATGTTGGAAAATATTTAAAAAATTATTTATAGGAATATTTGTAGAATTTTCCTAAGTGTTTTAATGGATATATAAAATTATATAAGGTATGGGACTTAAATGTTTTATATATTTATAAAAAGGAGAAGGGGTATTTGTAAACAATTCAAATTGTAATTTCTGAAAATTGGTAGTAATTTAGAACAGAAAATTTGCAACCAATCATAATTTGACAAACAAGGCAGGTTAGGTACAAAGAATTAATTTAAAAAGTCAAATTAACATGCTTTTTCCTGTTTCAATGCTTTCGGCGATAGGCTTCTGACTCCTTACCTCTGCCTCTGACTCCATCGAAACCAATGCACATGGTATCCGATACCTGGTACGTAGTGAATTGGATAAAGGCAGAAAGTACTGGATCGAAAACAAACGCCGAGAGGATCAAAGCATGCATTGTTTTAAATTGAAAATGTGCCTGCTTTTGCTTGCGAAGATTGTGCTTTCGACTTGGTTGGTATTTGGTTGATTCAAATGTTTCAAAGGAAAGGTTTCGAATGGGTTGCGCCCTTTTTTTAAGTAAATGCTTTCGAATAGGGTCGAAACCCCTAGCTGCCGCTTTTCTACCTTTCGATGTCAATGGTTTTAGAAGGTACACTCTGTTTTTAAACTAAGTCGCTTCTCTAATGCTTTCGGAAGGTTGGTTTCGACACCATCACTTCTTTACTTAGGAATGATTTCAAAAGGGATGCTTTCAAATTAAATGTTCTAATGACCCTTTTCCTCTATAAAAGGTAGAACCCAAATGATTTTGAAAGAGGTAGTATTAATGGTTTCGAAAGGTGTTTCCACATGTTATAAATTGATCCCAAATGCTTTCGAAAGGCTTGTTGTTTTAATGCTTTCGAAAGGTTTTAAAGAAAGGTTTCTAAGGGGTGGTTCTCTTATTGTTTCTAAAGGTCTAAAAGGAAATGTTTTCCAATGGTCTCGAAATGCACTGTTTAACTATTTTAAAGATAAGATGTCTATGGTTTTAAAGCTTTCAAATGAGATGTTTTTCAATGCTTTCGAAAAGATAAATATGAATGGTTTCAAAAGATATAATTAAGAAAGGTATGTTTTGGCCTTTGGCCTAAGGTTTTACTTGTATCAAAATGGGTACTTCTAATGGTTTCAAAAGGGATACTCTCAGAGATTTCGAAAGGTGTACTATCGAAAGTTTAAACATTTTCATCAACAAGGTTTTGTGTAAAGAATATGTAACATGGCAAGGTGATTTGAGTAAAGCAAAGAGTATACATATAATTACCTTGTTTAAAGAATGATTTAAATGTTTAAATCAACTTGAAAGAAAAGGTTTTCAAGGAAATTTTTTTGGGTAGATAACCCTAAGTAAAAGATTCAGATATTAGAATACCAGATGGGACTGGTATGGTGTTGCGCCCTATACTTTAGCTAGTAGCCCCTAGCTAAAATAGTTACAAAATTCCAGTGTGTAGGGCTTTGTCACAAGTAAGACTAAAATTATGTTACACATAGAAAGGAATCTAAAAAAAATGAAAGGCAGGTTATTGGTGAGCCCGCAAACCATTAGGATCAGTTAGACCTGGAGAAGTAAGTAAGAACAGACCGTCCAGAAGAGGAGTATCTAACTGATATTAGATTTTTATGTTTTTCTAGTAGGCCCGTGTCACCCAAGGGTTAGTATTTTGCCAAATAAAACTATAGTATATGGACAGATAGTCCATTTGATAAGTGATATGTACATATACTTGATATTGCTTTACATGTTTAACCAATTTTGATTGTAGGATTATAATTTGCAAAAGATATGTTTTAAAAGGGTATTAGTGAGGGGAAACCCATTCCGCTAAGCGGCGTGGTCTCACTTAATATCAAATAACCGAGATGTATAATTTTATTCACGTCAGGCTTTATGTCTGAATTGAAGTTTATGTTTTTCCCCTTAAAATCTCAGGTGCTCAAAATTAATTTGAGTAGGCTGAGGATTGAGGTTTATAGATTTTAGTAGGTTGGCAAATAAAGCTTTCGGTGACTAGTAGGAGGCTAACGGATAGCAAATTAGCAGTTGCCATTTTATTTTGGATTAATTCCACTGTGTTGTATATATAGTACTCTAGTCAACCAATGAGGCATCATCATATGTTGCTCTTGGCGTATTTATGTAATAACTATAATTTATCTGAACCTAGGAAAGCGATGGGATTATGTAATTTGAATATGGAACATGTTTTGGTAATGTAATAAAAATTATTGTTCTTTTCGAAATCGTTGATTTTGTTTCATATTCATGTGTTTCTGATATAATGGATACCATTAGCATTACCTTATTTGGTCACCGGAAGTTAATACTATGGATGACTGCATCATCTGTAGCGCTTAGCTTCGGGCCTCCAGATAGGGGATGTCACAACTTGGTACCAGAGCATATGTTTATGAAAAACTTTAACTAAAAAGATGGTTGTTGAAAATATAATCCTAAGGAATTAGCGATAAGGTTGGGGTAAGGGATAACGTTATAGTAACGTACTTGTATATGCTATATATAAGTATGCGCTTTATCTCTAGTCTCTTATCTCTATTAGGTTATTTTTTTGTATCTCATGAATGTTCGAATGCAAATATGAATTCTCGAAGAGATAATGTTGGAGGAGGAAGCACCACTACAAATGGAAATGCCAGACCTAATAGTAGAAGGAACTAGGGTCAAGAACGAGCTGGAAATATTGGTGCTGAAGTCCCGCAGGTTGACATGGGAGCCATGTATTAGTTTTTCGTAAATATGATACAAGCGGGACTTGCTGCTGGAGTAGTTGGAGGAGGGGTCCAGGATGCTCTAGTAGTTAACAATTATGCTGCTTTGAATAGGGACTATGCTAGGTTGGGAGGAAAACCATTCATTGGGACTGAAGACACCATAGAAGTGGAGAACTAGTTGCTGCATTGTGAGAGGATTAATTAGATTTAGGGCTTAATGATGAGCAGAAAAAAGGCTCGCTTCGAGACAGCTTCAAGGAGCAACTTTATACTGGTGGAATAGTGTGACGGTTGGAGTGGATGAAGGAACGATGACATGGGCTGAGTTTAATAGGAGGTTCGAGGAGAGATTCATGTATGTGATGGCGAAGTCTACCTTGCTCAGAAATTTTGCTAAGTTAGAGATGGGAGAGATGACTGTGTTAGAGTATGCCACATGGTTTGAGGAGTTGGCAAGATATGGTTATGCCACTGTGGATACCATGATTAAGAGAAACGAGAAGTTCATTATGGGGTTGAAACCTAAATTAGCTAGCCTAAATTACCTCACATCCGGGATCCTTGCAATATTGTAGTAGAGGTAGCTCTAAAACACGAGGAAATAACTGCTTCTGTGGAGAAGAATAAGGCAAAAGGGGTCCAGGTGGAGTAGAGTCAGAAAAGGAAGTTCTTTCCTAAGAAGGGAGCCCAGAAGGGTGGATCCGTAAAGAAGGGATAGTCATAAGTTGTCTGTTTTAAGTGCGACAAGAAGGTGCATTTTGCGAATGAATGTCGTTCTGGAGAGGCAAAGAAGGTGACAGAGTAGGAGAATATCAGATGCTTCAACTGCGATCAGATGGGTCATTACAAGAGCCAATACAAGGAGCCTACTAAGGATGGGAAGAGCAAAGTATATGCATTGGAGCTAGCTACCTCGAGGCCCACGGCAGGGGACAAAGGGAAAGTAGTGTTGGGAGGTACGCTTATGATTCTTGGTATGGCAGTTAGTGTTCTGTTTGACACTAGTGCATCACATTCTTTTATATCTCATTGTTTGGTAGATAAGCTTAACCTAGAACCCTCAAACCTAGTTACTTCCTTAAGGATTGCAAATCCGATAGGAGGGTATGTAACACTTAGGATGAGATGTGACAACCTAAAGTTTGACTTGTTGGGTCATACTTTTGTTTGCAGTTTGCATGTGTTTGATTTCGTAGGGTTCAAAATTATTTTGGGGATGGATCGATTAAGTAAGTACGAGACTAGGATATTTTGCCATGATGGAAAATATTGCTTAGACATCCAGACTGTAGGGAGCCCATTGTATATATCCTAGAAAAACCTAGTTGTGAGGTAAATGCTTTGTTGGGTGTTGTGGAGATAGAAGACGAGCTAAATCGAGTTTTTGTGGTTAGAGAATGCGTAGATATTTTTGAACCCGTTGTAGGATTGCCGCCGAAATGAGCCATTGAGTTTCTGATAGATTTGGTGCCTGGAGCAGAACCAGTGAGTAGACTGCCAAGTAGGATGACACCTACCGAAATGAGGGAGCTCAAGGTGCAGTTGGTGGATTTGGAAGGCAAGAATTTTATCAGACCTAATAGTTCACCTTAGGGAGCAGCCGAGTGTTTGCTAAGAAGCCAGAGAGATCATTAAGGTTATGTATTGATTATCATAAGTTGAATGAGAAAATGATAAAGAATCAATATCCATTGCCTAGGATTGATGATATGTTCGATTCGTTTAGTAGAGCCGAGATATTTTCGCAGTTGGATTTAGCAACAGGTTTCCATCAGCTTAGAGTGGATGAGGATAGTACCTCTTTGATGGCATTTAGAACTAGATATGGATCGCACGAATGGTTAGTGATGCCATTCGGACTGACTAATGCGCCAGCTTTCTTTGTACATTTGATGAACCGGATTTTTCGAGAGCACCTGGATAGGTTCGTATTGGTCTTCAGAGATGATATTTTGGTGTACTCAAATGATGAAAAAGAGCAAGAAGTTCATCTTAGAGTAGTGCTTAAAACGCTGAGGCAGCATCAACTGATGGCAAAGTTCTCGAAATGTCATTTCTGGAAGACGGAAGTGAAGTTTCTTGGCCATGTAGTTTCAGAGAATGGGTTATCAATGGATCCAGCTAAGATTGAGGCCATGAATAGTTGGAAGAGACCATAAATGGTAAGTAAGATAAGAAGTTTTCTGCGGTTGGTTGGTTACTATCGGAGGTTTATTAAGGATTTTTCACGGATAGCGACACCAATGACCAAGCTAACTTGAAAGGATGTGAAGTTCGTTTGGACTGATAAGTGTGAGGAGGCTTTCTAGAAGCTGAAACAGTTATTGACTAATGCACCTGTGTTGGTTGTTCCAGAGGGGAATCTGTATTTGGTGGTGTACATGGATGCACGTTGGATTGGGTTAGGAGCTTTGTTAATGCGAGGGGTAGAGTAATCGTTTATGCTTCTCGACAGCTTAGACTGCATGAAGTAGATACCCCACCCATGACTTGGAGTTAGCTACGGTGATTTTTGCGCTGAAGGTGTGGAGACATTATCTTTTGGGAGAAAGATTTGAGTTGATACGGATCATAAGTCGTTGAAATATTTGTTCTCTTAGAAGGAGCTAAACATGAGACAACAAGGGTGGTTAGAGTTCTTAGTTGCTTATGGTTTTGGTATTGAGTACACACCGGGGAAAGGCAATAAGGTTGCAGATGCACTTAGCAGAAAACATTAGAATGTGGTGTTAGCGATGATAGATGAGTGGAAAGATTTGAAAGTGTTAGAGACTTGTAGATTACAGTGGAGAACTAAGAGTAGTTCAAGTACAGAAACTGCTTTGTTATCATGTTTGGAAGTTCGACCAGTTATGATTGAAAAGGTTGCTTCTAAATAACTAAAGTATCTAGTGTTGGCTGAACGGATCAGAAAGTTGAGAGATGGAACGGAGAGCGATGACTTAAAAGATTTTAGCCTTGACCAGAATGGGTGGGTGATAAAGAAAGGAAGATTGTGTGTTCCGAATGTGGGAGACATTGGGAAGGAAGTTTGGGAGGAATGCCATGGTTCAAAGCTAACTATTCATTCGGGAGGAACTAAGATGTATCAGGACATGAAGAGAAGCTTCTTTTTGGAAGGTATGAAGAGGGATGTAGGCTTATGGGTGAAGCAGTGTTTGAACGGCCAACGGGTAAAAGCCGAACATTAGAAGCCAAGTGGGTTGCTTCAGCCTTTGGACATTTCAGTATGGATGTGGGATTCTATTTCTATGGATTTCATTGACGGGTTTCCAAGGTCTAATAGAGGAAATGAAAGCATATGGGTCATTGTGGACAGGTTGACGAAGAGTGCCTATTTCATTCCAATTAAGTCAACCAGAACGGCACCTGTGTCAGCGAAGTTGTTTATGAAGATTGTAGTTAGACTGCATGGAATTCCTTGTAGTATAGTGAGTGATAGAGATTCTTTATTCACTAGCGAGTTCTGGAAGAGTCTACAGGAAACCTTAGGTACCAAGCTCAAGATGAGTACCGCTTACCATCCACAAACTAATGGGAAAACAGAGAGAGTTAACAAAGTCTTGGAGGATTTATTACGAGCTTGTGTGCTAGATTTTAGGGGATCATGGGAAGACCATCTACATCTAGTCAAGTTTTCGTATAACAAAAGTTACCAGGCTAGTATAGGGATGGCACCATTTGAAGCTTTGTATGGAAGGCCTTTCAAATCTCCAGTTTGTTGGTTAGAAACCGATGATAGGGTGGTTCTTGGTCCGGATTTGGTTAGAGAAGTTGTAGAAAAGGTTGAGTTGATTCGAGCTAGAATGAAGGAAGCTCAATCTAGGCAAAAAGAGTTACGCGGATAAAATACAGAAAGACTTAGAGTTTTCTGTTGGACAGCATGTTTTCATTAAGGTGACACCGATGAAGGGTGTGATTCGATTTGGGAAATCAGGGAAGTTGGCACCGAGGTTCGTTGGACCATTTCCTATTATTGGGAGGATCGGGAAACTTGCGTATAGAGTAGAGTTACCAAGCAGTTTGGCAGGAGTCCACGATGTTTTCCATGTGTCTCATTTAAGGAGGTGTATTCGAGTTTCAGAGACTACTATATCACCGACTGTGTTAGATGACTTAGTCGTAGAGCTGAATTTGACTATAGTTAGAAAGCCGGTTCGTATAGTCGCAAGAGATAAGAAGAGGCTCGGGAACAAGACACTCAGATTAGTTAAAGTCCAGTGGAGTGAGTATGAGAGAGACTGTAATTAGGAGATGGAGAACATGATGAGAGATTATATTTACTAAAAATTAATTACCAAAACTTTATTAATAAAAATTATATTTAATTTCAAACCATATTAATAATTTTGAATAATTAACTTTTCAAAATATTAAAATATTTATAAACCACTTTAAAACAACATTAATATAAATAAACAACTTTTTAAAACATAATTATTTTTCCATGATAAAAATCCATACTTAATTTGTAGCGTGATCATTTCCATATTTATAAACTATATTAAAAAATCTCCTCTATTTTAAGAAAATTCCTTTCATAAAATCCATTTATTTCTGAACTCCATTTATAACTCCATTCCGTTATAAATCTCACTTATACTTACATTCAAACGTAATTTCAGGCGTTTTTAATTTTTCTTCCATAGGTATATATTTCTTTTATAAATTCCTTTCAATTTATAAAATATCGTTTTACAATCCCAAATTTACCCTCACCCTCCATTTTCACAATAGAATCAACAATTTTCTAAAATACCCTTCCACATCATATAATAAATCCACTATTTGATTATTATTTTCCAATCTATCCCATGAAAATAGTTTCCTTTTATTTATAAACATCGTTTATAAATCCATACTTTTACTAACAAAAATACGATTTTGCAAATCTTCACTTCTTTTGTAAAATATCACTTTTATAACTTATCACATTTATAACTTCCATTATAATATATATGTATATTAATTTGTATAAAATGGTTAATAAATATGTATATAAAAATATTTCTATTTTCTTTTTAAACCATATCCTTTATTATAAAAGACGGGCTTATCTTAAGATTTTAAAAAATCTTTATTAACAGTTCAAAAACTCTATTTAAAATGTTTTATAAAACTATTAAATTATAATATCCATAAAAATCATACATTTGATTTTAACCTAAATTACTTCTCTGGATAATTTAAAAATAATTATCTGAAACATTTACAATTTCAAAAATCACTTCGAAATCCCCTTTTTAAAATCGATCACTATGTTATGGTATTATAAAATACCAAATATCAGGCCCTGTGCTACTAAAACACTTAAATAATCAAAATCGTGATCATGTCATCAATTACAGCATCCAACATATCATATGTCAATTTATATGAAAACCAAATCAAAAGTGTGAGGAATCTCATTGGATCCCTCCAACCTGTCCCTCGCATCACATACAGTATATAATCGTAAAAATATAAATCAACCACTTTGAGGCTGGATTCGTATACAAAGGGTCATCCGCCCTTCAATGGGAACTTAATAGGGTCTCATCCGCTCCATGGGCTAGCCAATCCAACAATATGAACTAGTAAATTGTCCTAACATTCATTAACAATCAATAATAATATATCCAAACATCCAATAAATAATTTTTATCGCCTAAAAATATTTCTGGTTAACTAAAAAGGTGAGGTTAACTCACATTGATTTTTGTTTCGTCAAAACATTCCCGTTTGGATTAAAATTGAACAGGCGTCCAATTTTAACCAAAATTTCTACGATCTCCAAGTCCGTCCAATCTAACTCCATAGCATACCCTTTGCTGATACGAACGCAATGCAACTTATCGCGCTCAAAACCGACCTCGTACGAATAAGTTATGGATTTATTAACATTTAAGATAATCAAACTTAAAAATTAACTTAATTTAAATAAAATTAAAATGTAAACCTTCTTCCTTTCCCTCTTCCTCAATCTCGTTCACGCACCAGGTCGCTTCATTTTTTCTTTAATTTATTTTTATTTAATCATCGAACGCGCCTCACCTACGACCGCCGTCGAACACCTACCGTGCACCCACCCCTCCTGCCTCGCCATCGCTCCACTCTCGCGCGCGCCACGCACAAACCATGCCTAAACCCTAATTTGCTGCTTGAGAACGTGCTACCATAGCTCTCGCCACCCACCTACATTCGATAATCCGCCGCCATGGATGGATTCCCCTAACCATGCCGCATCTTCCCCCTGTTGACCCCTCTAAGCATCTTGGCTCCAGTAAGGTGAACGAATCATGGTCGTTGGATGGCCATGTTTTAATTTTTAAAAAATAACGATCTTGTTCAGCTTGCATATGAATAAATAGAGCAGGGGGTATGGGAACGACGTTGGGGGGGGGGCTATGGGCCAAGCAAATATTCTTCTATAAACATCCGAAAATTTCGAACTCTAAAGGAGGCATGCCGCTTGGCATTCTATATGTTATACCCCTATTTCGAACACAATGGAACTAGCCTCGAGACTCTATTCGATCATATGCAGAAGATAGCTTTTCAAACCCAATTATTATATAAATTCCTTAAATTAATTTCTACGTTTTTCGATCTCACACGTCCAAACGATACCTCCAATCATCATAACATTCGTCGGCATACTATATTTCATTATTACGGATCCTATGAAACTTGTTTCGTCGAAATCCGAGACAGTGCCCTAGAAGGCTATTTTTACACGTTAACTAAAACGAGTTATTTCCAAAAACAGTTTAATCACTTTTTAATCTAATTTAAAAGTTTACTATCTTTTTTCTTATTCAAATAGAATTTAAATCAACTTTCGAAATCATTTTCACTTATTTTAAATTCAAGGTTTAATTATTTAAACAATTCCATATATTCAAATCTAACCATTTAATTATCGAATAAATTTCTATATTTGAAATTCAAGTTATTTAACTTATACAATTACCTTTTCAATATTTAAAATCAATCAAATATTCCAAATTTAAATGGCTGAAGTTCTGGGTCGTTACAACAGCGAACGTTTTAGGTGATAACAAGCTAGGGCTTGGTTTGTTTGGAAATATAGTCATTGATTCGAGAAATGGAGGTGAGATTAAAGTTGTGGGCGAGGAGGCGCAGCTCAGGGATGACTTTTTTGAAGTGCATTTGTGGGTAGGTGGTTGCGAAAATGTACGGCGACCTGACATCGCGATTTGGGAGGTGTGATCAGAGATGAAGCGGGGGTGACGTTGTGGTGCAAAATTTGAAGATGAGTGGTTTGGGAATGGTTTCACAGTGGATCGTGGAGGAACGGAGGAGGATTTGGCGTTTGACGGTGGCGATAGGGTGGGTCCAAGTTCAGGAGCGGGAATCTAGAATTGATGATGGAGGAAGAAATGATTTGAATGTAATTAGTTTATAATAAGTAATTAGTGAATTAAAATTATATTTAAAAATTAAAAACTTATATATTTAGTAACTTTTGCATACGAGGTCCAATCGAGATGTAGATTTTTGCATTGCGCTCATGACGACGGAAGCTTCACAATGGATCTGGTCTAGACAAATTGAAGATAGTTCCAACGAACTGTAATTTTTCAACTTTGAAAATGGGATATTTAATTATTTTAAATATTCAATTGTATAATTTTAAAAATTAAACAATCATGTTTTATATGATAAATAAGAATGATAAACTTATTTTTGATATTGAATAAAGATTTTGGATTTCCATTGTAAAATTGACAAAAGTCGGATTCCAATAAAGTAGGATAAATATTCGTGAAATTTGTTTAAAAGATAAATAATTCCTTTCATATATATATATATATAATCGATATCAAACTCATTTGATAATAATAGTAATTTAATTTATAATGGTTTGATAAATATATAAAACCTGTTCTATAAAAGTTGACAAATTTCGTTGCATATCGATAAATCGATGTCCTATTTTTACAAATAGATTTGGATATTATTTTATAAGCCAAATATGCTTGTTTTAATTATTTAAAGATAATAACAAATCAATTTTGAAGTTTGTTTACATGAATAAATAGTTTAACAAAAACGTCAAAATGTGACCGGAAAACGTTTTGTCAAAATTCAACGTTTTCTTCCAAATAAGTTGTCACAAAGTTATCGCACCTTTGTTAACATATTTTAACATATATATTATACATTATCATAACTAAACATGTTTACTTTTACTAAATAAGATTAGGAAATTCTAGAAGTCATTAAGAAAAGTAAGTAAGTTTAAGAAAAGTCAAAAGTAAACATCAAATCCAAATCACATCGAAATCCAACAAAATAATTACTTTTCTTTACTTAATCTTTAAGTGACTAAGACATAAAGTAAGGATGTGAAAGATGATGTTAAGTATTGAAAAGGTGGAGTCTTCTTTAGGTTGAAGTAAGGTTAGTTTGGTAATTTGGTAAGAGGTTATTTTGGTAAATTTACAACTTCTTTCTTTTTCTATAAATACCCACCTCCTTCTTCACTTTCATTCACATTTCTTCTTCTTCTTTTCTCAAGCTTATTTATCTTTTTACTCTCCTCTTTTATTGCACCATAGGAAAAAAATTAGAAAGAAATAATGTCAAAATATTTACAAAATATTCAAAATAAATCAATGTTCATTCTCTTCAAATCAAACTCCTCTTTTTCCATATTTTACCTCTTCTTCTCTCGACCATAACTTCTTCCGAAAAGAAACAAAATGCAAAATTCTTTTTTTCAAATCATGTATTTTTCAAGTTGCTAAACTTTTATGTAGACCACTTTGTCTTATTCTAAACTTAACTATGTAAAATATCCACATATTTTTAATGCATTCTCTGGCCCAGTTTTTAATGCAGAAAATAGCCTATTTTGTTTTGATAATAACTGACCCAAATTAAGAAATTATTTTTTTCAAATCATATGAAATTCCAGTGGCTACCACTTTTATGTTGATCTCTTTTACCAGTTTTGAGGTTTGCTATACTTGAAACTCAATACTTTGAAGTGCATTTTCGGACTTCATTTTTGTCAATCCGACAATACCTCTTCTTCATTCTATCATATCTCCCTCAAAAATCTTGAATTCAAATGATTCTTTTTTTCAAATTCAAGAGAAAAGAATTTTCAACAACTTTTTTAGTTAACAACTTTTCTAAATTTTGAGATTAAGAGGGCCTAAAATTAGAGACAAGATAATCTATTTTTCGGATCAAAATCTTGGGAATTCATGTTCAAAGCTCTACCACTTCTTCCCCATCCTTTCGGCCAACCTCCATCTCAAGCCTCGGCCAAGCTATTGGAAGGGAGAGGTGTTGTTTTCTAGTGTTTAATGGAGTAGGAAATAGTTAGTGAAGTGTTGGTTGATTAGAATGTTGGTAGGAAGTTTATGGCTTTGGTTTATGGTGGGAAACTCTATTTAACATCTATATTTATATATATACATGTTTGATATTGTGTTATGATTGCTATGGATGCTTATATATTCTTTTATCATCAATTATTGATTGTTTGGTATAATTGTTAAAGTTTTTTACCAAGTCACGTTAATACACGTCGATAAGCACAAAGGAAATCACTTTCCTTTTGAAAATGAAATGGTGTATATGGAATGCTTAAACCTTTTCAGAAATAGTTTTAAAATGAGTTAGAAATGTTTTATAAACATTTAAATATGTTTAAAGAAATAAAGAAAGAACATCAAGATTTCATCTTGTATATTTTGAAATATGTCTAAAACAATTTTCCAAAAACGCGCGCTTTTGTTGTAAAGTGACCAAAGTTTAAAATTGATATTTCAAATGTTTTAAAAATATGAAATAAATCCTAAAAATCCTTTAAAATGTATTAAAATATATTTAAGTTGAAAAGATGCATTTCTAAATGATATAAAAGTCGTTTTGAAGAACATAGCTTTTAAAATATATTTGCAACACTTATCGCGATGCTTTTCGCAGCAGGTTTTAATAACTTTTAAAACTTAGTTTTAAACATTACAATTCTTTTCTAAATCTTTTGTGGATGATTTTAAAAGAATAATTAAGTAATTTAAAGATGATTTGGAAGTTTTAATAAGAGTTTTAATAAATGGTTAAGAGAAATTGTTTGTAACACTTAAGTAAAAAGTGAAGAATATTGAATATAATAACAAATTGAGTTTGCGTAAACGACTAGTACATTTGTCTCGCCTATGAGAGATAAATGGTAAAACAAGGTGTGTAACTAAGGTTAGAAATGGAGCAACCAGTGCCCTGAACTTACTTGGCCTTCGCTTTATCTATTAGACGAGAGGGGGAACAGATCGAAAGGAAAGCCCGGATGCTCTAAAAAGATCATATTTAAGTTTTTTCAAGAAAAAAAATAGAATTTTTTTTTTGAATATTAGTTAACCACTTTACATCTTATATTCGATGATCGGTATGAAGGAACCGAGATCGGATTAGGGTAATTCCTATTCGAAAAACTGGGATCGGATTTGGGTGATTCCTAACCGAAAATCAGTTTAAACTAATTTTCGAAACCCCATATGAACTTAACATCATTTTATCGATGATTGGAAACCAGGATCGGATTTGGGTGATTCATATCCGAAAAACCCTTTAAACTAATTTTCGGAATAAAACATATTGGAGACAAATATTATTGAAGACAAAGATCTTCATGAAGTAGGATTACTTGCCATTAGTCCATCGAGGTGTAATTTACCATATTTAAGGTGGCAGTAATGCTCTATTATGAAAATCTTCGATTTGCAAGAATATGGTTTGAAGTTAAGAAAGAAATCTTTGATTTAGATTTAATGAATGATTTCGGAATATTGTCCCTAAGTTAAAAGTTATAACTTGAATATAAGAAATCTTTGATTAAGATTTAATGAATGATTTGGAAATGTTTTCCTAAGTAAAAGATGAAATGATTTGAAATTATTCAAAAATAAAAAGAAAGGTAAATAAACCAAATAATTTGATAAATGAGGCTTAATGATTCCATATACTCATTGAAAGGAAAATGGAATAAATTGAAAAGAATATATCTAAGAAAGATATTTTATAAAAGATGAAGTAATTGATTGATGATTGATATCCACTTATAAACTTAACATCTTTTTATCGATAATTGGATTCGAAAGAACCGGGGTCGGATTTGGATAATTCCTATCCGAAAACCACTTCGAACCAATCTACGTTCAAAGTAAAACGTGTTTGAAGACAAATGATTTTGAAGATGGGGATCTTCGTGATGTAGGGTTGTTTGTCATTAGTCCCTCGAGGTGAAAATTACCATATTATATGGAGGCAGCAGTGCTCTGTTATGAAAATCTCGAATGCAAGGACTTTGTTAGCACCAAAATTGGTCACTAACCTCGTTAAGAAAGTTTGTGTAGAGAGATGAATGAAGAAAGTAAATTTAAACAAAGAATAATATGCTAAATTAAATGCAAAGATGAGAACACCAGATTTATATTGGTTCGGCGTAACTGCCTATGTCCACTTTGAGGTTAATCTTTTATTGCTTTACTTGATAACTGATTACAGATACAATCCGTTCACCACCTACTCGAATACAATTGCTAAGTAAAAAGAGCGAGTCTTGAAAGCGGCAGAGTTTCCCTAGTGTTCTCAAAAAAAGGTCCCTTTTCACTGTGCCCCTGCCTCTCTATTTATATATAGGTGGGTTGGACTTCCCTGGTGGGCCTAGCAGCAGAATACCTCGGCCCAGAAAGAGTGAGTTCTGTGTGCCGAACAGACTGATGCCGAACAAACTGATGCCGAACAGACTGATGCCGAACAAAATGATGACGAACAGACTCATGCCGAACGAAGTGATGTGCTGAGTGGAGAGTGCAGGCCGAGCAATAGTTTAAGCCGATCAAGATTGGATGAATGCCAAACACCTCTGGATGTCAAACATCTCTAGATGCCGAACAACACTGAATGCCGAACGAAGTGTGGATGCCGACCAGTATGGAGCGCCGAACGCTCTGCCATGCCGAACGATCCATGTATGCCGAACGCTCTGCCATGCCGAACGATCCATGTACGCCGAACACTTTGCCAGGCCTAACGGTCCATGTATGCCGAACACTCTACCATGCCGAACAGTCCATGTACGCCGAACACTTTTCCATGCCGAACGGTCCATGTATGCCGAACACTCTGCCATGCCGAACAGTCCATGTACGCCGAACACTTTGCCATGCCGAACGGTCCATGTAAGTGTCGAGTGCCTAGTTGCCTGGTCAAACCTTCAGGTAACACTTGCCCCCCAAAGTGCATCATGTGGTTAAATGTGATGCGCTTTGAGTCGTGAATACACCGTGCTTTGCTTCAAGCCGAGCACCCTGGATGCCGAACGGCATAGCCGATGCCGAACGATGACGTTCTGACCGGTTCTACCGGTCATAGTCTCTTCGACTTCTTCTCCTCCCCTATAAAAACTGGCATTCTTCTTCTTCTTCTTCTTCTTCTCTTTTTCACTTTTTACCTCCGCGACCCTCCAAGAAACATAACTTACCTCCCTTAAATTTTATTCACCTCCTACAATTTTTCCTTCTTACTTCGAATTCAACAAGCTCTCCTCAAGTCGAGCTCGAATACTTTGTCAATCTTAAGTCCACAGATCCCCAAGCTCCTGCCGTTTCCTTCGGTAAGAAACTTTCGATCACTTTCTCGAATTAGGAAGCTTAACACAAAACTCGAATTCGTAAATTCTCCGTAGATTAAAGGAAGCAAGAGGCGTGCGGGTGATGAATTGGAGGTAAGGCCTAGTGAAGTGGTTCGGCACGACCGTGGTTTGACACGACCTACCGAAAGACTTGGTCACGCTGGTTGGGAGAGATGGAGGAAAAGAAGAGAAGTGATGTTAAGGGCAGAAGGCCGAGCGAATCGGGTCGGCGTGACTTGTTGCGTGCACTCGTTTTCAAGCCGACCAGAAGAGAGGCTGAACAGAATTCTAGCCGGACAAAATTTAAGCCGAACAGAACTTTAATCCGAACAGAACTTAAGCTGATCGAAATCTAAGCCGAACAGAAATTACGCCGATCAGAATCTAAGCCGAATAGAACTTAAGCCGAACAGAGTCTAAGCCGAATAGAACTTACGTCGAAAAAAATTTAAGATGAACAGAACTTAAGCCGAACAGAACTTAAGCCGAATAGAATTTTGGCCGAACTCCTATTCATCTTGCCTAATCATATAACAAACACAAGGACAAGGACCTAAGCATACTAGCATATCGAACTAATCTGGACTGATAACTTCCTAGTTTCAATAATCACAAGCCTGAACTTAAATCAATAAAAACAGACTAAAGCTTTTAACATGCAGTTCCAATGTCCGAGTTCAAGATTGAAAACATTGCAATGCTGGCTTTCGGAGACGGTCAGCGATGACGGTCTTCGAAGACGATAGTTCAAAGCTCAACTTCATATCATCAATTCCGTGACTTATAATTTCTCAGCGTTTACACCTGAATGATCGCACTAGTTCACACACTACACAGGGGGAATATTCGTATTGTTAAGTCTAACGTCGATTATTTTTTAAGTATAGTTCGAACAGGTACTTTGCTAGATTCAATCCTTATCAGCGATGTCTAGAAAATCTAGCTCCGCCACGATTTCAAACAGGCCTGGGCCGTCCTCCCGATGAGAAGTCGTAGATACTTCAAACCCATCAACTTCCCCTGCACATGACTTAGCTCCCAATGCTCTGGAGGCAGCAATTCTCTTGGACAACCCTGCCAATTCACATGCTTCAAAGATCAATGAAAGTACACTCCGCTAGATATGCTCTATCCACGGAATCCCCTTTGATGGCGTGCTAGTTCCATCGGGGCATGATCGTCCACACTTGCCCCCAGCCGGGTACACAGCTTTTAATAAATTCATGTGCTGGGTTGGTAGTGTGCCACCGTTCAACTTGTTTTTTTGGGATGTGCTGCAATATATTGACATTGCCCCATCGCAACTGCACCCGAACAGCAGTGCATTCCTCTACGGTACCTGCATCCTCTTTATGATTCTCTTCTCTAGGCTCCCAACTTCGGGCGATATCCGATACATATATTGCATCAAGAAGCGGAAGGATAGCCCATCATTCATGTTTCTCGAGCCGCATAACAAATGTCAAATCTTAACCGGGGCGTGGACCAAGTTCGCCTTGTATAAACAGGAATGGTTTTATGTGCGTTGTCCTCCCGGCTTTGCAAGTAGATGGGTTGAAGGAAGTAAGCCTTTTTCTTGGTCTGTTACTCATGTTTAGTCATAACCGTACCTTTTTTAAACTTTACCCATCTTTTTAGGTATTAGCCCACGTCCTGACGGCCGTGGATATTCTGATACCATCGAAGCCATTCGAGCCCTCCTCGCCGAAGAATGGGACATTAGAAATCTCATTTCGAATGAGTCACTTACAAGGCTCGGACTGTTAGCAGAAGGCCGTCAGATAAGCCTTCCTTAGGGCGTCACCATTCCTAGGCCTGGCTCTAGTAAAGGGAAAAAACAAGCTGAGTCTTCAGCATGCAATGCTCCTGATGCACCATAAGAGGGGGAAATTAAGGAGACTGAGACGACCGAAGTACAGGGCTAGAATATTAGTCCGTCTCGAGGATCGGCGGTTGAAGTTCATGACATAGATACGTCGTCTTCCCCTTCGAAGGGAGAGAAGAACTGACGCGCAAGCTGAGGAAAAAAACCGTGGGCGGAACTTCTAAAGTTACCCTTATGCCGACGGAAAAAGAAACTTCCTCGGAGCACTTAGAAAGTTCTCTGAAGGGCCTGTCGAACATTACCATTCCTGACAACTTACTCAACTACGGTTTCGACGATCCAGAGGCCCTCAAGCTTCATTCGCCCGCTAGAGGCGTTACGGGAGTTCAAGCCCAAGTCCAGGGAGATAAAACTCCAATTAGTAAAGAAACTGGTCCGTCGGGGGGAAACACTAGGACACACACGGACACACGCACTTCACTTTGCACTTCAATCTTAACCGTCACCCTGATCTTTTCTAACTTGTTGTTATTCTCATTCTATGTAGGTGACATAGGACGCTCCCACGGATTTGATCGTCTCCACGGCTCTTCCATCTTTCACCACTCTGGCCGAGATTCGGGCCCCGGTAAACGCCGGGACAGGGACGACTACGGAGATTGAGACAACCGTCCCCGAGAGTCGTCTTATCGAAAGAAATCACATTCCCAATCTTTATACTCTCACGATCTTCCTCCTTAAGCAGAACCAGACAGAGAAAAATCTTCGCAGAAAGGGTCTCAACCTGATGTTTCCCGAGATCAACATTCCGGTTCATCAAGCACACGACAATCTCGGGAACATCGTAAGAGAACCGAACTTTCAAAACCTCCTCCCCATGTTCCTGCGGCAGACCCAACGATATCGGAGATGCTGGTCGATCTTAAGGCTAAATTTCCCAAAATCTGCTTTGACGGTCTGAAGTTCCTTCCAGCTATTCATTACATTCCAGGGCATGTCAAGTAGAGTGCCATCGCTTGCAACAACAATGTCTATGTTTAACATGACGCGTTTGTCCATTTAGTCGAAAAAGTCTCAGAAGTATCCGTTGAGCGTCAAGAAGAAATCGACCGCTTGAAGCTCGAAGCTATCTTTGATAAATACATCATCAAGAATCAAGATGAATAGCTCGCTTCGTACAAGTCCAAACTTAAAGCCGTAGAACAGAGTGCTAAGGAGACTGCGGAGGTCGTCGCTCGTCTAGAGACGACCCATAAGAAAGAACTTGACGTCGCAGTCCAACGCAGTGGGGCCCTAGCTTTAGAAAAAGATTCTATTCAAAAAGAAAGGGTTGCACTCGCACTGCAGGTTAAAGAGTTGAAGGAGCAACTCTCTAAGGAGAGGGAAGAGAAGATAGCGGCTCAAGAGGAGTCTCAACGGTACTGTAACGAGATCGTTGATACACGTCTCTTAAAGGCAAAGCTGGACGACGAGCTTTCTAAGGTTGGGACAATGAAGGATGAAGCCCGCGAGGAGGGCAAGAGAATAGCTTCTACGGAGATCGACTCCCGCCTTGTAGCGGCTGCGGAGGCCGGCAGGGAAGAAATCAAGTGTATGTTCGACCCACTGATAGTCGAATACAATGCCCGTGTCCTCATGCACCGGGACTTGACTTTCTTAGGCGAGGGCTACCTTGAATCTTTGGCCAAGGCTTGGGAGACTTTAATAAAGATTAGACATGCGGAGTCGGGCATCGAGGAGGTCGACGAGGAGGCTTTAGTGAAAGAGTTTCTCAGGGGGAATGAGCCATCGGACTTGTCTGCAGCCATGGATCTCTTTGGTAAAGGCTCTCCTCCGTCAAAAGAGAAAGATGACAAAGCTGGTCCATCTGGAACCGAGGCTACAACTCCTCCTTCTACTCAATTGGCCGATCGGCCAACACTTGACCCATTCGAGCAACATGCCGGCTATGACCCGGAAGACCCCGGTCTCGGCATTCACGTGCTATCTCCCATCCTGGAAGGTGAAACTCCGCGCACAGCTGAAAGCCAGCAAGAAACCGGTATAAAACTCTTCTTCTAGAAGTGCAAAGACCCGTTGCTTTCTGCGATCGATTATTGGTTCTAATGTTCATTCTTTATGTTTTTATACAGGCCGCTCTGATCCCGAACCGACTCCGAGGAGCGATGATGCCAAGGAGGAGACGGGGAAAACAAGCAATGCTGCTCACGCAGGAGTAACTCCCGGTCCTGACGCTCAAGTGATCGGGGCGCTAGATGATGATAAGTCTGACACTTCATCTCCCGTTGAAGGGAGTTATGAAATTGAAATCACGGGCGCCTCAAAACACACTTCGAAGGTGAGTATGAAGGAGCGACTCGCGGAAGAGAAGAAAAAGAAGGTTGAGATCAAGGTCGAGTCTCAAGTACTAAAACTTACCGACCCGATGAATAGGCCTCTGAAAGTCATTCTTCCCGGCAAATCCAAACTACTGGACGTTCCTCCTCCCACTCCTGACTCCGCTTCTTTGGCGAGCAAAAAGTCCAAGAGGAAGCGTGAGGGAGAGGAGTCGTCTGAGAAAGCAAAGGAGGACAAGAAAAAGAAGCCGAAGAAGTAGCCACTATACTCGTTCAACGAGATTTTGCTTAGGTCATGTAACTACTTTTACTTTTTCGTTTTCGTAGTTTATGTAGATAGATTTTTGACTGCAAGTTTTGGAGGAGTGGTTGTATAACCCCATTTTGGATTATTGAATAAAGTTTAGTTTCTTTGTTACTTGAACGATTTCTGCTTTTTAGCTTTCTGTATAAGTGTGGTCGAAACTCAAGTTCTTATTATTTACATAAATTCCTAATCCATTCTTACATTGTTCGGACATTCTTTGGAATTGTACATCTCTCGTTTCACATTTTCGGTACTTAGAATACTTTCTAATCCGCGCTCCGGGGACTTAGATTAATCCGGTCCGCATTCATGGGACTCGGCGATTCAAGTCGTTCATACTCTAGTCCGCGCTCCGGGGACTTAGAGTACTCCGGTCCGCATTCAGGGGACTCGGAGATTCAAGTCATTTATACTCTAGTCCGCGCTCTGGGGACTTAGAGTAATCCGGTCCGCATTCAGGGGACTCGGAGATTCAAGTCGTTTATACTCTAGTCCGCGCTCTGGGGTCTTAGAGTAATCCGGTCCGCATTCAGGGGACTCGGATATTCAAGTCATACTCTAGTCCGCGCTCCGGGGACTTAGAGTACTCCGGTCCGTAGTCAGGGGACTCGGAGATTCAAGTTGTTTATACTCTAGTCCGTGCTTCGGGGACTTAGAATACTCCGGTCCGCATTCAGGGGACTTGGAGATTCAAGTCGTTTATACTCTAGTCCGCGCTCCGGGGACTTAGAGTACTCCGGTCCGCATTCAGGAGACTCGGAGATTCAAGTCGTTTATACTCTAGTCCGTGCTCCGGGGACTTAGAGTACTCCGGTCTGCATTCAGGGGACTCGGAGATTCAAGTCGCTTATGCGAGTTCGTACGTCAGGTAGGATAATACAACTTCAGTTGTTTGCCACCGGGCTATAAGGTTCAGAAACATCAATAATTCATTGAAAGGATGGCTTCAAGCCTCTATTAATGAAAACAAACAAAATCTTCCGATTACATGCTAAAAAGGAAACTAAGAATCAATGGAATGTAAACATACGGGAAACAATTGCACTTAAAACAGAAAAGAAACATGCTAAATATAATAGCATCGTAAATGTTCACTGTTCCACGCTCGGGGGAGTGTCACGCCATCAAAGGTCGCTAACTTGAATGTTCCCTCTCCAAGCTTCTGTTCAACGACATATGGACCTTCCCAATTATGATTCATACGTGATGTTACCGGGAAACCCGTTTCAAAACGAGATCACCCACATCAAAGATTCTTGGGTGGACTTTGTCATCGTAATATTGCTTGACTCGGTGCCTATATGCTGTCGCCCTTAATTCAGCCTCTTCACGTTTTTCATCGATGTAGTCCAGTGATTCCAACAAGAGATCCAGATTCGTCTTAGGATCATAATATGTCACTCGATGCGATGGAACTTCAAGCTCCACGGGTATAATAGCTTCCGAGCCGTATGCCAATGCGAATGGAGTGTGGCCAGTCGCGGACTTGTGGGTAGTTCTATAAGCCCATAGCGCTGTTGGGAGTTCATCTACCCACTTGCCTCCGGCCTTTTCCAAACGCTTCTTCAATATGGACTTGATTATTTTGTTTACGGCCTCGACTTGTCCGTTAGCTTTCGGATGAGCAACAACAGCAAACTTTTTCTCAACGCCGTACTTTAAACATAAATCTTTGAATTCTCTACTTTCAAACTGAGTTCCATTGTCCGTAATGATGGTTCGCTGGAGGCCAAAGCGGCATATAATGTTTCGTACAACAAAATTAATGACCTTCTTGGAGGTGATTGTGGCTAAAGGCTCTGCCTCGGCCCATTTTGTGAAATAGTTGACCGCAACTATCGCGTATTTTGCACCACCTTTGGATATAGGCAAAGAACCGATTATGTTGATTCCCCAGATTGCAAACGGTAAGGGACTAACCATTTGTATGAGTTCTGTCGGTGGAGCTCTCGGGATTTTCGCATATCTTTGACACTTGTCACATTTTCTTGCGTAATCTGCAGCATCCCGATTCACAGTTGGACAATAGTATCCGTAGCGGAGGTTCTTTTTTGCTAGTGTCTGCCCCCTAGTATGGTCGCCACATTCTCCTTCGTGAACCTCCTCCAAGACCCGCTTTTCTTCATCACGGGCAATGCACCGTAGTAAGGGGACCAAGAACCCTCTCCGAAGACTCCTCCCTGCATCACATATCGCTCGGCTTTGCGAATGACCTGTCGTCTTTCGCTTCTTCTTTCGGGCAAAGTCCCGTTTAGCAGGTATTGTTTGAATGGGGTCATCCACGAATCCTCCTCGATTTTCGTTTCCAACGCAAAATCGACTTTCATCACATCTATGGTTGGAGTGTGTAAGGTTTCGACGGGAACTAATCCCATTTGCTGCGCATCACCAGTGCTTGCGAATTTGGCCAACGAGTCGGCTTCCTTGTTCTATTCACGCGGGACATGCGAAATGTCATAATGTTCGAAGTTCACCAATAGTTCCTGAACCAGAGCAAGGTATGGAGCAAGCTTTTGTCCCTTGCTTGGTGGTCTCCTCGCACTTGTTACACCACCAGCTGCGAGTCACAAAAGATTTCAACCAATTTTACCCCGAGTTCTCCAACGAGCTTTAAGCCAGCAATCAGTGCTTCATATTCTGCTTCATTATTCATAGCCGGGAAATTGAGCTTCAAAGCATAACAAATTAATCGATTTTCTGGAGTCACGAGAACTACACCAACTCCAGAGCAACGGTCGTTTGATGCCCCATCGGTGTACAATTTCCATCGAATGGGGTGAATGACACCATGACCATCTGGTTCGTCAAATACAGTAAACTCAGCGATGACATCTGTTAATGCTTGCCCTTGTATGGCTCGTCGTGGCAGGTAGGTAATATCAAGCTGACTCAACTCGATATTCCATTTTAACATCCTTCCAGAAGTTTCTGGTCATTGGAGTACCTGCCGTAAGGGCTGATCGGTATAGACACTGACTGAGTGTGCTCGAAAGTATGGACGCAGCTTACGTGATGCAATCACCAAGCAATAGGCCAATTTCTCAATTTTAAGGTAATTTCTTTCTGCCCCCGTTAAACGTTTACTAATGTAATACACCGGCTTTTGGACTCGGTCCTCCTCGCGGACCAAAGCCGCACTTATAACATGCGGGGATACGGCCAAGTATACGTACAGCATCTCGTGGTCTACTGGTTTTGATAGCACTGGAGGACTCTCCAAATGCCTCACCAGATCTCGGAACGCTTCCTCATAGTTGGATGTCCATTCGAAATTCCTCTTCCCTTTCTTTATTATATCGAAGAAGGGAATGCACTTGTTCGTGGCTCTGGATATAAATCGACTCAGCGCAGCCACCTTTCCATTCAAGCTTTGCACCTATTTTATAGTTCTAGGCACTTGCACATCTCGAATAGCTTGAATCTTTTCCGGGTTAGCTTCAATTCCCCTGGCATTAACAATGAATCCCAAAAACTTCCTCGATGCAACGCCGGAGGAACACTTCAGAGGGTTGATCTTCATCCCATAATATCTGAGTATACTGAACATCTCTGCTAAGTCTCAAATGTGGTTGTTTGACTGTCGTGACTTCACGAGCATGTCATCCACATAGACTTCCATTGTTATACCAATCTGGTCTTTGAACATTCGATTTACCAAATGCTGATAGGTCGCTCCTGCGTTTTTCAATCCGAAAGGCAATACTACATAGCAATATAGCCCAACGTCTGTGACGAAACTAGTGTGCTCCTGGTTCGGAATATGCATCGGGATCTGATTATATCCCGAGTACGCATCCATGAATGATAACAACTCGTGTTCTGTAGTGGAGTCGACCAACTGATCAATCCTAGGCAATGGGAAACTGTCCTTGGGGCATGCTTTGTTCAAATCGGAATAATCTACGCAAGTTCTCCATTTCCCGTTCGCCTTTTTCACCAGCACAGGGTTTGATACCCATTCAGGGTAGAGGGCGTTGCGGACGAACCCATTGGCTTTGAGTTTGTCCACCTCCTCTCTGAGAGCAGCGGACCTCTCCGGGTCCATCCCTCTCCTCTTTTGTTTAACCGGGACGTATTTCGGGTCTATGTTCAACATATGACTCGTAATAGTGGGAGAAATCCCACACATGTCAGAATGTGTCCAAGCGAAAACATCGAGATTCGCTCGGAGGAAATCACTGAGATCTTCAGTGATTGAGGGGCTGAGTTGTGATCCAATCTTCAGTACTCGCGACGGATCATCTCGGCTAACTGAAATGTCAATTGTCAATTCAACCGGTGTTGCCTTTTCTTCCCTGGGTTCCTCATCGTCGTCTCTTGGATCTATGTCTCTGTAGATCCGAGGATTTTGCCCGAGCCAGGGCTCGGGCATTATTTATCAATTGTCGGTATTATAGATGCGGACGGGATTGTCCGCAACCTTTCCTTTCTCCCTCCGATGGGCCTCTTGGAGCTTAGCCACATAACATGCACGACCGATCGCCTGGTCGCCATGAACAACACCCACTCCTTTGTCAGTCGGAAACTTCAAAGTCAAACACCACGGGGCTAATGCTGCCCTAAACTCAGCCAGGGCCGGTCGGCCCAAAAACACATTGTACGGAGAATCCACATCCAAATACGAAAGGTAGGATCCGCACCCTCCTACGCTCACCTTGTCCAAGTTCAATTGGCAACTCAACATATCCACTGCATCGGTCGCTGCGCCATTAAAGCCATGTATACGAGCTTTAGATAGCTTCAAATCCTTCGTCTCTATCTTCATCTGATCATAAGCCTTCTTGAAGATGATATTGATAGAACTTCCACAATCAATCAAAATTATTTTCACAAAAGCTGGTCCGATTGTCGTAGATATGACCATCGGGTCAATGGTAGGAGCCTCCACCTGGTCAGCAGCTCTGCTCCTGAATACTATATCGTTTGTCATCATGCATAGCTGTTTGGCGGGGCTCCCATCCTTCGCGTTGTAACAACACTCGAAGTCTGCGTGTCTCAGGGAATTAGCATACCGCTCCATCTCTTGCCAGTTCTTATCCGCAGGGTGAGGTTTGCCGATGATCGTGTTAATGACTAGTCTACCCACGGTCCGAGCAGGCTCCTCGGGATGACGTGGAGCTGGTGCACGACTGGGATTGGACGTTCCCTGTCCACCTTCTTGCGGATTCATCTCAAACTCCTGTAACTTTTTCTGTCTAATCAACTTTTCTATAGCATCATGTAGGTGTCTGCACTCTTCAATATTGTGCCCATAAGTTTCATGGAAGCGGTAGTATTTCCCAGTCCGCTTTTGTTCCTCGGTTGACTCCTTTGGGTGCGGCTTTCTATACTGAAAGGTATTGCAGGTCGATAGGTAAATGTTCTCAAGAGACGCATTCAGCGGGGTTTACTCGTTGTAGGTTGGAATCCTCGGCTTCCATTTCCCCACTTCTCTCTTCTTCCCTTGATTTCTTCCTCCGGATTTCTTAGATTGCCCAGGCTTGTTCTGGACATTGACTTGAACTTTCCCCGAGTTGTCTCCGGACTGCTTCAAATAATGTTGCTTTTTACGGATTCTTGAATAGGCCCCGGTGCCTTATCTCGCCTTATCCACCTGGCTTCCTCTCTTCTTATGAACTGATGTGCCTTTGAGTAAAAATGCTCTAGCATAGTTGGAGGCTTTCCTGCCAACCAATCTCTAAACTCTGAATCTGGATCCACACCTCGCATCACAGCAAAAAGAATTGCATGATCATTGGGATTACTGAGTTCAGTAGCCGCAACATGGAATCTCTGTAAATTCTCCTTCAATGACTCCCCAAGAGCTTTGATTACACTTGATAGAGACATCACGTCCTTTGGACGAGTAGTACGTATCCTAAACTGTTCTATAAATTTCTTCGCCAACTCCTCGAAACTGGATATGAACCGCGGAGGAAGTCGGGTGAACCACATGGTAGCGATCCCAGATAGAGTTATTGGAAAGCACCTACACTTGGTTGCATCATTCGCTCTATCTGAATCCATCATCCATTCGTACCTTATCACATGCTGCCTTCAGTCTTTCCTTCATAAGCCGGGATAGTTGGAATGCTGAACTTCCTGGGGTACTCCACCTGTAGAACAACGTCTGTGAACGGAGTATGACTTCTGGACACTCCCCAATCGTCGTTTGATAAGTCCTGATTCTCTTTCATCAACTGTCTGATCATGGCTATCGGGTCTGGGGTTTGTATGGAAGGTGGAAGGTTGGAGCCTGTCCTACGGAATTGATCAGGCTGATGCCTCCTCTGCTGGCGATCTGCCAAACATGCATCTTGAGGTTCGATATCATTAGCATCTTGATGAGCTGGGGGTCCAGCTTCCACCTGCACTCCAGCTCCTAAGTTTCCAGTTCATGCTTGGTCACGGTCTCTGAGGTGTAAATGGTCCCCAACTATTCAATCAGCAGCACCTGCCTACGTAGTTTAAGTCTTGCGACGTCTACGCCTGGGAGGTTCATCGGACGAAGTTGAGCTGTCAGATGAAGAATAAGGAGCTAGATTTCCCCCAGCATTCTGATGCTGTTGTTGAGTGAGTTGTGCCATGAGGTTGGTGTTGGCTTGCATCTGCTCTCCGAGTTGTCTCCTGCTTTCCCTGAGCTCTCTCATCAAGTCGTTGAACTCTATTCTGGTGACAACTGGCTTCTGGTCCTGGGTGGTAGTCCCTGCATCTAGATTTGCTTGTGATTGCTAGGCCCTGCTTGTTGTACGCTAGCAGTCTCATGGGCGTCCGCATTATGAGAGGCTGATCTGGTATGTGGTCTTGCCATTGTAGAGTTATTGGTATGAACTTTGAGTAGAATCAACGGACGTCATACGAATAACTCGGATCTTCTTCGAGGGATTTATCCAATCCAGTAGCTTCAAAGCAGATCCTTGAGGTCTGAGAATTCGATTTTCAATGAAAGCACCAAAATTGGTCACTAACGTCGTTAAAAAGTTTGTGTAGAGAGATGAATGAAGAAAGTAAATTTAAATAGAGAACAATATGCTAAATTAAATGCAAAGACGAGAACACCAGATTTATAGTGGTTCGACGTAACTGCCTACGTCCACTTTGAGGTTAATCTTTTATTGCTTTACTTGATAACTGATTACAGATACAATCCATTCACCACCTACTCGAATATAGTTGCTAAGTAAAAAGAGCGAGTCTTGAAAGCGGTAGAGTTTCCCTGTGTTCTCAAAAAAAGGTCCCTTTTCACTATGCCCCTGCCTCTCTATTTATATACAAAGGTGGGTTGGACTTCCCTGGTGGGCCTAGCAGTAGAATACCTCGGCCCAGAAAGAGTGAGTTTTGTGTGCCGAACAGACTGATGCCGAACAAACTGATGCCGAACAGACTGATGCCGAACAAAATGATGCCGAACAGACTCATGCCGAACGAAGTGATGTGCTGAGTGGAGAGTGCAGGCCGAGCAATAGTTGAAGCCGGTCAAGATTGGATGAATGCCAAACACCTCTGGATGTAAAACATCTCTAGATGCCGAACAACACTGAATGTTGAACGAAGTGTGGATGCCGAGCAGTATGGAGCGCCGAACGCTCTGCCATGCCGAACAATCCATGTATGCCGAACGCTCTCGAATGCTGAACGATCCATGTATGCCGAACACTTTGCCATGCCGAACGGTCCATGTATGCTGAACACTCTGCCATGCCGAACGGTCCATGTACGCCGAACACTTTGCTATGCCGAACGGTCCTTGTATGCCGAACACTCTGCCATGCCGAATGGTCCATGTACGCCGAACACTTTGCCATGCCGAATGGTCCATGTAAGTGCTGAGTGCCTAGTTGCCTGGTCAAACCTTCAGGTAACAGACTTCTTGCTACTAATGTAGTACGAGAGTACCTTCAGTTTGTCATGTTCCTAGACAACATATATGGACGAATGTTTGAAATTGCATTTCTAAGGTCATAATGTTGACTTTTACAACGTACATCTGCTTAGTGGCGGAGAAGGCAACTTCTCTTAGCTTAACACCCTTCTCTGAGACGTACGAGCTCAGAGATTGTATGTTCTTGAAAGTCAATAGTGTTATCAAAGGAATGACAATGTGGCATTCAAAGTGAAGAAGATGTGCTATGTGAAAAGGTAATCGTTTACCTCAGGCCTCATCACCCGAAAATGACAGAAACAGGGTAGAAGCAGCAAGGCTAAGTGGGTCGCTCCCAATTAGGAAATGTCATCATCCTTCTAGATTACTCTACACATGTCTATGTATGTGCTGAATGTATGAATCGGGTACCCGTTAATGGTCAGTAACGACCGGGGTGATGACATTTCGGTATTATCCAACGTGAGGGGTAGGCCGGTCTTGTGTTGGTTTAGGCATTCAGTATCTGGACCCTAGGTGCATCCCTTTAGAGGTGTACTGTCGGAAGGTAGTCCCTTACCTTGTCATTTGTATGGAAATCCATTCTCTAATAAGAACCTGCGGTTTTGTTTGTATTGGCGTAATGAATAGCCTCGGAATTTAATAATGGTAACAATTTCGGCTAATATTAATAAGTTTATTTGCAATGTTTTTCAAAGATATGTCATTAGAAATAATATCAAATGTTTTGATATATAAAAGTGTTTTAGTTATGATAAGGTAAAAACCCATCCGTGTTTATGTGTGGGCGTGGTCTTATGAGATACTCATTCTTTTCAAAGGATATTATTCAAAGGTTGATATATGACACTTTCATTTATATTTTGAGTTTCTCGTGCTGGTTTATCAAGCCTGATCTGGGTATTTTCAATACTCGAGTCAGAACTGAGTAGTTTCAGGTTTAGTGAAGACGGTTGGAGTTTCTAGAGGAGAGCTGGAGATATTCATCTATGTATGGACGTATTCTATTATCCACTTTGTGCAGTTGTTTGTTGTTTGTCAGCAATTTTAAGGACAGAAGTTTATAGCTGTCCAGGCTGAATTTAGGTCAGACTCTGATATATGTATTTCAAAAGTTTTCCACTGTAAAGATATTTTCTCAATGTTATATATTATTCCATTCGTGTGAGATTCTGTTCTGTCTTTATTTTCTTTTTCACCCCTTAATGACCCGTTTATTCGTGCAATTTTAGTTGGACATGTGTGGTTTATTGTCGGCTCAAAGGGTACGGAAATTCGGGCCTTTACAACAGTTAAAATTTAAGCTAAAATCGGACATCGTTCGATTTTAGTTCCAAACCGGAACGCCTCGGCGAAAATTGAAATAATGGTGAGTTAAACACACCTTTTTGGTTAACTAGTATGTTATATAGTTGATAAAAATTATTAAATGATTGTTTGGCTGATTTACTATATTTATTAGTTGGTTTGGATATATTCTCGCCCTTGGAGCGGATAAGACCCTACTATGTTCCGTGTAAGAGCGGACGACCATTTGTATACAAATCCCGCCTCGAAGCGGTTGATTTATATTATTTGGGTATATATTGTATGTGTTACAAGGGAACATGTTGGAAGGATCCAACAGGATTCCTCACCACAGTTAATTTTATTTACATATATATATATATATATATCTGTTTGTGTGTGCGCGTGCGCGCTCTAATATATGTGAACTGTGTTGTGGGGGGAAAAGTTGGAGGGATCCAACGGGATTCATCTTTATTGAAATGTTTTCAATAATATTCTTGTTGTATGATTATTATCAAGTCTGTTTGTTAAATCTATGGGGTATGGAATTATTATATGTTCAACTCAAACCCAGTAGTGATAGAAAATCAATATTGATATTGGCTAAGTGTTTGTCAGCTATTGGCCTCAAATTAGTATTTTAAAAATACTATAAATTTCCATTGAGTTGGAATTGGTATTTGTGACATGAAATGGTTTTAAATTTGAAATTGGGTTTCGGAAAAATATCGGTTTAAAGTTATTTATTTATATTAAAATTGTTTTTAAGTTATTTAATTATATTAGTATTGTTTAAAAGTTATTTGCTTATAGTTAATATTGTTTTAAAGTATTTATCAAAATGTTAATATTTTGAAAGGTTAATTATTTTAAGAATAATTATGGTTCGAAATTAATAATAAGGATTTATTAATATGGTTTTAAAAAAATAATATATTATTTTTATAAAGATTAATTTTTATTATTTTTGAAATGATTTATTTTTATACTTTAGATGTTTTAAGATTAATAATTATTTTTATATAATACTGTTTAGAAGTTAACGATCTTTATTTGTTTATAAATGTGTTCAAGGCTCATAAATAGTGTTTTATAAACGGACTTGGATTTTATGGGAGATGTTTATAAAATGGTTTAAGACCTAATTGAAGGTTATTTACAAGGTAAAAAAGTTTTATCAATGATTAGATATTTATAAACAAGTTTAGAAATAGGTTTATAGATTTATAAAAGGAATTTTATAAATAGCTTTATGGATTTATAAAGGATTTATAAATGATTTTAGAAATGTACAAAGAAAATTTTAAGTGATTGAAAATTTATAAAAGGGATGATAAATGATTTTTCAAAGGTTATAAAATAGTTTATAAATGGTTTTGGAGAATTATAAGGAGTTTATAAAAGATTCTTAGAACTGAATAAAAAAGAAAATCTTTCTCAATCTTGTAAATATACTTATACCATTGAGATACGTATATCGCAGCATTTTTTAAGTTGCGAGGTGTGATGTGTGTGAGTAAACTTATACCGTTGAGATAAGTATATGAATATTGCTTAGGTGTTGAAAATATATGGATTTATGGATATACCTTTGTAAAAGTATTTTTGTACAAGTAAATTTTAAACGAATGAAAGATTTATTAAAGAAGGCTAGCAGTTGCTTATGTGCTTAACTAATGTTGGTTTTTCACTATGGAATAAATCCCTGATTTGGATGTGTATTTGTTGGTAGTTAAATAATTGACTATCAAAATCTTGACATGAATATGTTATCCTTCTTAATTTTGGTGGTACAGAAATATTCCTTACTTAACGCCGAAAGATTTTAACTCAGGAAATATCAAGGAGAAATACATGAATTATATGGTACAGTTGCCGTCGATGGGGCTATACTGTACGTATAAACTCATTTTGCTCTTCTAGGACAAATGATGAGGAGAGCCGTCCACTTAAACGTTAGGGGGTGATCCCCTCTCTTGTGTATTGTCTGATTATTTCCTAAAGAACCGGTATTGAGCATTCCAGAAAATCAACAATTGGATTTTGGAGTGCCAGGGAAGCGAAAGAGTGTACTCGTGAGAGATGTCTCGAAAACCGTAACCACTCCGAAACCATATATGGTTCAATGGAGGAGGTTCTTGATATATTGAAATATTGGAATTCATGTGTGGCTCTGAGACCCATTGGGGTACGGGAATCTATGTGTGATTCCAAGATCTATTTGAGATATGTGAATCCAAGTTAGATTCCAAGACTTATTGGGGTATTGGAGTCCATGTGGGATTCCATGATCTGTTTTGATGGCGGTGCATGAGCTAGAACGTTGGACGTAGCATCATCAGCGGTAATGACTAAAACCAGAGATAGGAAGCATGGACAGTAGTGTTGGCAAACCCATTGGGTGTAGTCGGCTCCACCTAGACATTACTTACAGTTGTTATGCATGCATGGGGCGATGCACTCGGTCTTAGCGAGACCAGTTATTATTTTCCTATGGTACATCACTAGGGATGTATGCTGCTTTGGAAGAATATCTCTGATCCTTATGCAGGAGGACCGTTCTCGAAGTATTGAGGGAACCTCCATGGAATCCTACACAATTAGTGAACGCGCCTTATCAGTTTTTAATTGTATGCCTATTATTGTTGTGATGTACAATCAAGAGCATCACAACTACTTGATTATTATTATTTTCACCCAAAGACATTATTATAATAGCAGTCGACTTTCTATAGAAAATGTTTTGGTTATCGTAAGGTAAAACCCGTCTGTGTTAATGTGCGGCGTGGTCTTACAAGATACTTTTGATTTCAAATGTTTCTATAACTTTAAAATTCAGCTGGGTTCGTTTTCTCACGCTGGTTTTCAAGACTGACTTGGGTGCTATTTTATTATAATGCTTGGGTCAAACCGAGCATATTTATAAATTTAGTTTGGATGCAATGGAGCTTCAGGAGACGAGCTGGAAGCCAGGAGACATGTTAACGTATATAGTTATTTTCCCGTTGCATTCACTGTTTTATTTTTCAGCAGTTGTTAGGACAGATTTTTATAACTGTCCAAGCTGAAATATGTTAGTACACTCTGATTGATGTTTGTATATACATATATTATATTTTGTTTTGTGTAAAGATTTGTTGTATGTTATATATTATTCCTTCCGCTATGGGATTTTTTATTGTTTAGTGTCCTTCTTATCTTCTTGTCTTCTTTCTTTCCCCTAGCTATCCGCCTTTCCATTCAATTTGGGTTGGACACGTATGGTTTTATTATCTGCTTTAATTGTATAGAAAAGTGGGTTATTACAATAGGTTTGAATATGACTTGGATTTGAAAGTGCACTTATAGCGATAGTCACTCTGGACACACTTGTGAATTGCCTTATTTTTGGCGAAATCTATTGCTCTTTGTAGAGAGATCTTAAGGGTTTGTTGCTTTATTTATAATGTTTTATATGTACGTTTATTGCCATAAAAGGTTTGGATGGTAAAAAGTTAAGTGATATCTTGAAAAGGACTAAAACTTCACTTGTGCAAAACTGCTCCATTTAGACTTGACTTTTGAACTTTAAAGTTTTGGAAAGATTTTTAAATTTAAATATTGTATTTCATTCTTTGTACAAGTGTTTACTAACTATTATTAGGGTATTTTAAAAGTGGTTTGAGATCTTTATGAATTTTTAAGAGTTAGTTGTGAATTTTTAAAGAATGGGTTTTTATAAGGAAAACTTGTTTTTCCAAGTTTGAATTTTTTTATAAACTTGTCATTTTAATGTAATAATTTTGATAAATGTTCTAAAACCTATTATAAGTATTTTTATGTATTTTAAAAGTATACAAAAATGTTTTCAAAATTTGGGTAAGAATTGCCTAGTGGCTAAATAGTTATATTATGCGATTACTTGTAGAAAAGTAATCAACTATGATTAACACTAAAAGCCGACCGAGGTAGACTTCTCTATTTGTGAGAGTTCAGATTGATGTTCAAGTAGGGATGAAGGAATAGAGCTTTAACCTACCGACTTTCCTCTTGACTGAGGAATAGTTAAGTTGGAATGCCAGAAACGTGTTAATCTTGTTTATTTCTTACTTTTTATGGAAATAATTCATACTATATTTAACACTAAAAGCCGACGAGTAACTTGTCTATTTGTGAGATTCAAGAATGAAGTTTCAAGGCAAGGATTTGATATGCAAGCAGTGCTCTAACTTACCTAGCTTCATTCTTGGACTAGGAATATCTAAGGTGAAATGTCAAAAATGTGTTATGTATAAGAACATTAATTTGTATAAGCAAACGTTTTAAATGGACAGTCGATTAGTTGACTATCAAACTTGACCAAATATTAACTTAAGAAGTAACTGAAAGGCTTTGTGTTTCATAATAATGAGAACTGTCGGGAAGGAGTATCGGTACGAAACGTCTTTAGCTTTCATTTACTTTAAAAAAAACGGAACTGAGTTAACCAAAAATTCGTAGATTGGTTTGAAGAGTTCGTGATCGGTAAGTGTTTTACTTACTAAATACTACTTCAAAACTACTATACAAGTTCTATGTTTTGAAAACGGTTGAAAAAGGAAAACTATATGGAAATTCGTGATCCATTTGAGATATTGGAATCCATTTAGAGAATCGTGTTCTATTCGATTGATGAAAACCCATGTGAGAGATGCCGAATGAGACCTTGACATCGGAAATGGCAGAAAACAGAGTAGGAGCATAGCTTGGGTTTTTGCTAACCCATGATAGGGCATTATCAACTTCATATCTAGAGTATGCTTATCAATATGTGAGTACCGGGAGTTGATGATATTCGGGATCACATGTTTAAACATGGACCGACTATGTTTACCTTAGTGGTATATTTTATCTAGAGAATTACGACGTTCGAAGGTAGTTTATGACCCTTGTATAGGAGATTGGATTATGGCTTGACCGAAGTTATCTACATGGAAAATCCATTATGCAAACATACCTTAGTGGCTTTGATTGCACCATATATACGTTGTGTTGTGACCAATGTAAGCATCACAGCTATTTGATATGATTTATATTCTAGACCCTAGACATTATCTATCATATTATGATATTAAACTTAATAAATAGTTGGTTTCTTTTGAGGGGAAAACTGTTATGGGAATCCATACAATCTCAATAGTTACTGTTACATGTTGCATGTATCTCGAGTTTTCTCATGCCAGACTTATGTCTGACACTTGGTTTTAGTTTTTCTAAATTCCACATGTACTCTTTTGAGTGGGCTAATTATAGCAGGTTTTACCGTGGACGCTTTAGAGTTCAGAAGATAAGCTGGAGGCTTCCATTATCTATCAATTTCTATTTCTGTTCTTCCGTATTATCTATATATATATCAACATTATGAGGATAGGTAGTTATAACTTTCCAAGCTTATAATAGTTCTTAAATTTTGAAACTCTGAAATTCCTGTATTCAGAGTAACCCTTTGTACTATTCTTTTAATATTATATATTATCGTTCCTGCTAGTGCTTGATGATGCGTTATAGAGGGTTCTCACACCTATGACCGTGTGATGAATTTCTGTCTCTTACCCCTACAGGTCACGTTTATAAGTTGGTGTGTAGTCGAGAGGCTCGCCGTAAAAGTAGGAATGAGGTACCAATTGTAGTCATGCCCTAAATCGGGATAGCCATTATATTTTGTATTAGAGCCCAAGGTTGAGCGAACGCCTTAGCTTTAGTTGGGTATGGCTCATTAGTGATGGGGTAAGTGACACCCTAGAATGATTCGAGTGTATTATATATATAAGAGCGTATTTGTATTTTCAATAAACTTATACCTCCTTTTCAGATTTTCCTTAGGGTTCATCTCTTAATTTGAAATAACTCTAGCCTTTCGTATCCTAAATATATTCTGCTATGTTAAAGCAGTACAAATTATGAGTATTAGAGCTACCAGTGCTTGAGGAGTTAGAGGTAGAGGTGGTCGAGGTATTACCGTCACAAATGGTGGAGATCGAGCACGAAGAAATGTTGCTCCGGTCGGGGAACCAAGGGTGGATATTGTAAAGGAGGTCATGTGGGCAAGACCTCAAATGAATTTTGTTTCGCTCTGCTGCTATTATGGGAGGCTAGGAGGTAAGAGGTTTGGTGGTACAGAGATAATCATAGAAGTCCAGACTTGGATGAAATTATGCGATCGAATATTTAGGGATATGGAGCTAGATGATGCGATGAATGTCGGTTGGTGTCATGACATCTGATGAACGCAGTAATGGATTTACGGATGCAGCCATGGATTGGTGGAGTTCTATCACTATTGATATCCAAGAGAACGTCTTCTATTAGGCCTAATTTAAGGAGGAATTTGAGATGAAGTTTATCCCGGAAGCCGGGAAGACCTTATTGTTTAGGATCTTCCTCAACTTGAAAGTTTGCAACTAAAAAAAAATTTCCATTTCGTAAATGACTGCAACTGTAGCTTACAAGCAACTTCAATATCAACTCTCCTTATGACTAGAAGTGCATCTTAAGTGGCACCATGTGCAAATTAAATAGAATTGATATTCATAGTAATGATAAAGGAGAATGTGCCTAGCATTGCTCTATTTTTCATTGCAGTTTAATTTGCATATGTATCCCAATGACGTTGCACTACAAGTGATAAGGCAAGTTGATATTGAAGCCCCTTATAGGCTACTATTGTTGGCTTTTACGAAATGGAAATTTATTTGCACATATAACACTGTAACACAAAATATATCACTAAACATTAACAAAAACACTAATATCAGTTCATTACGATAAAAGGAAGAAAAAAACTGATGAAACCAAGGCGAATGACTAAGGTCGGTGTATTTTCGAAGGTTGAGGACATTGTGTGGATGAACCAAGTGGAATGCAATGATAGACTTTGGGGTATACCCTAGAGGCAATTATAATTTTTTTTACATATATCTAACTCAATAACTAATCTTGTTCGAAATAGAAAGTGTTTCCTTTCTATTATATACTTAATATAATTTGTTATATTTGTTAATTAATTTAATTAAAAGTATATTTAAATAGAAAATCCATAAAAGGTATGTTTTGTGATAGTAGTTACAAAGTATTATAACCATGAGTAATTTATCACAATGAAATTAAATATTTTTTTTTAAATATTCATAGTAAATATGTATCGAGACTAGATATCTCTACATCCATTAAGAATAGATACAGTAACGCTCTCTAAATGTATGGCAGTGTATTACTCAGGACCGCTGAGGGCTCCAATAGGTTACGTATTAATAGTTATTGGATAACTATGGAATAATTCACTCGATAGTTTTTTGTTCGTTGATATAACCAAGGTCAAACGAAAAATATTGATGTGATAATACTACACTATTTCCTCCACTTGAGATCACTGTTGAGTTTCAATGTGGAAATTCCACTTTGATTATAGTCAAACCGTGGCACGGTGTCTATTGAACGACTATAGTTGGGTCGAGTGGAAGGACTGGAAATGGAACACTATTCAAGAGAGAATTCATCATCTTTGTTATAGAGCTTAGTATCATGATCAACTGAGAAGTCAACTTAAAGTTAAAGTCTTTGGCCTAAGTAGTTCAGTTAATAATAATTGTTATTATTGATCTAAGAACTTTGTGTTTGGACAATAAAGTTGATTATAGAAGATATTGGAATTTTGATCTTTTCCCTAATTCCATAAGTCTCAATGTCATATAATTTTGATGAAGAGAATTGGTGTAAATAATTGTCACTAACAGGTATCGCTAAAAATAGTAAAATTGGATTTTTACCAAAAAATTGTACGAGCGATAAATTCGGCCAAACTCTCTCTATAAAAGGCCACAATAACACTCATTATTTAGGTGACTTTTTCTCTCCCTCTCCTCTATGGTAACCATTGTTTCTAGCACCATTAGGCCATAGATATTATATCCAAACATCAAATATAAAATCAAAAGTGGTTCTCTAAGCAGCTGCAAAGTTTGGAGCTCGAATCATGATTGAATCTAGAAATTCTACCAATCAAGGTGCAAATCTAAGGAAAAATATTTTTGGTAACATCCTATAATGTATTATTAGTATGTTTATATATATAAACAAATTTATATGCACAATTATTGTCCTGTTTAATTGTATTGTCATACATGTATATATAAGTGCAAATCTACAAATTTCACCATCTATCCGTTCTATTTGTTTAAACTAATAATTTTTTTAATAATAATAAGAATTATATATATATATATCATAGTAACTATTGTTTTAATATAATTTTTAATAATTTTTAAAACATTTAAAACTATTTTAAATTGATTTAACACCGTCTTATCTATAAATATAAATGAACAAATAAATATATATAATTAAAAATCCAAAATTATTTTAATATATATTACAAAATAAATGTTATGGCAAAAAAATCAAAATTTATTTTTATTTTATTTTAAATTAAAAAAATTCCTGTCAACATATATATGTATTAATGTTAATGTAACATGTATTAACTAATATTATATATATATTAATATTTTTATTTTATAAAATTATATTTTATTGTTTAAAGAATTTATAAAAAAACAACTTTATATACATTTTTTATTTTTTATTTTGGCCGTAAGGCATTTTATTTAAGTACATAGATCTTAATTATCTAATTAATTATTTTAGCGTATTATTATTAATATATATATATATATATGTATATGTATATGTATATGTATATATATATATCTGTGTGTGTGTGTATAAAATCGTTTTCGAATTATATGATATAAGTATATTTATGATATTTTTATTTAATTATATATATAAACATATTAATTTAAATGTATAGATCTAGATCTATTTTTAAATCATTCTACTAATTGAACAAATTAGATATTTTGAAAATAATTTTTTTGTTTCAAAATTATTAATTTATTCAAAATAAATTATTCAATATGTATTTATGATATTTCATTTAATTTACACATATATGTTTAATTTAAATCAATAGATTAGATCTGTTTTTAAACTATTTTATGAACTGAACAAATTTGATATTTGAAAATTTTGAATTTCAAAATTATTGACTTATTCAAAATAATTTATTTTATTATAAAATAAATATTCAAAATTTTAAATATTATATATGTATATATTTATAATTAAGTTTGTTTTGGACAGCATTGTGCATGTAAAGGGCCAATGTACCCATTGCGGTGTAAATCTCAATATTTATATACGGGCACATTATACTATGTACACATTTATACGTTAGACACACACTTACACGTATGTGTATATTTTATACACATATACACTTTATGTATTACATATTTATATAAAATCAAATATTTATATTAATTAATTAAATAAAATGAAGATTTTGTTTAAAATTGTTTTGGTTGGTGATCTTAAGGTTTCCCATGTGCTCAAAAAAAATTGTTTTGGTTGGATTTACATCGATATAGAATTCACAGACCAAATAATATCATAATTTTTTTATTTTGACAATCACTCATTTAACCTGCAACATGTTGGCTCAATTCCATCAATGGTATCAGAGCCCAATAACCTCTACAGTCTAAATTAGCAGTATTGATACTAATTTATTAAAGCCTACCTACATAGTAAGGTATCTAAAAAAGTAGCGTCTAATGTTGGGTTTGGGTAATCAAATACTCTGCCCTACTGGGCTAGTGGCCCTGCCAGAAAGGATGAGATAAGCCCAACAGATTTCGCTTAGCCTTGAGCTAATTTTTAAAATCTGCTTTGAAACTAAAATAAAATTTAAAATTTAAAAGGTTAAATTTAAGATAAATAAAAATAATATTTTAAATTTAAACGTTAAATTTAAAATAAGTAATGTAAATGTTATAAAATAACTTTCAAAATTGTTTTGAAAATAAAACAATTATTTTCAAGAATTATTATTAATTAATTAGATTAATTAAATTAAATAATTATTAAAAGTTAACTAATTAAATTAAATAGCATAAATATTGATATATGTAACGTTATCGTAAGTTGTCGAGCTAATATATATAATTTTTGAAATTAATTATAAATACTGAAAATTGTTTTTATTAGATGTATTAATTAGATGTTAATTGATAATTAATATAATATATATATAAGATATATATGTATTACTATAAATTTTATAGGGCACATATTCAATTTAAAATGTTTGAACTGAATACAATAAAATTGATTAAATTGTTAATTCATTAATTGAAGTAAATTATATTTAATTAATATAATGGTATACATAAGACTATTATATAAGTTAATTAAATTATAAAAGTATATAATAATTAAAACTTATATAAATGAATGATAAACTAAATGTGGAATAGTAAAAACCCTAATAGACTTAAGAAATAAATACATATGCATATTACGTATACCGTGGTTTGTGATATGTCCGACACTTCAATCACAAGGGTATTTCTAAGAAATATATTATTAAATAAGTTGACATCACTGAATTAAATATATTAAAGATTGTGAATCTTAAGTATAAATGTTGTCCTCTACCATTCGTAAATTAATAAATTACTTACAGTCTTCGGTTGTTAAGGAAACTCAAGCTAGAGATGTTATGTGTAGTATTATTAATATATTGACTAGATGAGGTAAGATAATTATATGTATTTGTTGTGGAAACTCAAGGTACATATACTATATTGAGGCCACCGCAAAATGATTAGTACGAGTAAAATAATTTCTTTCGATTTGTTGAGCAAACACAAGGTTGAAATGAGAATATAACAAGGAATCATGGGTCAAGAGTTGTATATGATATAACCGATAAGGAGTTACCCATCATTTATGGGGCTATGACTTGCTGAGCACACTCAACATAAGAATCTCAAGAAACGCATGTCCTAACACCCACTCGTGAAGTCAAAATACTACTATGTTTCATTTTAAGGTTTGGAGAAACATAAAAGATTAGTTTAAACCTTATGAGAAAAATTAAATAGTAAAATTTAACCTTTCTAATATTATAAGAAAATATGCTATATAATGTTAAAGTAATCTACATCGATAAATTTGTCCAATTAATATAATTGATTAAATGTTTATCAACTAAAATATACAAAGGAATTGGATTACGATTTGCAAATAGAAACATAAAATATACATACCAACAAATATTTTTGCATGTTAACCCACGCTAGTGCCTAATTATATAACTACTAAATACATTCGTAACTTGGTCATATATGTCTTTGTTTGCTTGATGACTGTGTATTGTCTTAAATAAGTTCCTAGCTCTAAATGCAATACAAGAAGATGGATAATCGATCCATATAAGATCATGTGTAAATGTTATATGGTGAACGGTCGTTATTCGTAATGTACGTAACCTTGGTGAAATTCGTTCATTTGAAATAAGCAAGTAAACCACAATGTCAGATCATGTATTCAGTTTAGTTGATTACTATTATCCATATATTTCCTAACAACTGTATTAAGAGAATAAGCAGGAGGATATGGAAACAACAGTACATAGTGTAACTATAAATATGTATATCGAGCATCTAAAGAAAGCATATCGAGCATATAAATGCATGTCGAGTTAATAAATCTATGATTATATATTGAGCTTACAACTCTATAATGTAGCAAGCATTTAACATGACGATATCAAGCTACAAGGAATGTCGAGTTCAAAGGCAAGAAGGACGTTGAGACATTATAGCCATAAAGAATGGTATCGAGCATAAAAGTGATCTCGGAGTTATGTAAGTGGTGATATCGAGTTTATAAAATGATAAGGTTGTCGAACCTGTAAATATAAAATGTCACAAGCTTATAAAATGTGAGGTTAACAAGCTTTTAAAATGGAAAAAAGGATGTCAAGCCACTACAACAGGGAACATTGCTAAACATGTAACACAAAGGGGATGTCGGGCACATAAAGAAGCGGAGATATCGAGCCTCGACACCTATAGAAGATCTCAAGCGTCTAAGACAGAAGGTGAAGACATACCGAACCTTTCAAGGGTATCAAACCAAGAGTTAATATTGACAAGTATTTATAAGTATCTGACACCAAATAACAAGCAGGCATCGAATTTATAAAAGGAAATGAAGATGTTGAGCCATTATAACATAAAGTGCTATAGAATGTAAAATAAACAGGTGTACCACATCAGTAAAAAATATCGAACACCTAGTTGCAAAGAGGGTATATTGAGTTTCTATGAAAAACAAGTAGTAGATGTATCTACTGTTATCGAGCCTTTGTAGCATCAGCTATTGTAAAGCAACAAAAGATACCAAGCTTCAACAAGAATAATGAGCTTTGACATTAATAAAAAGTTCTAAGTTTTTACAAATAAAAAAGGATGTCGAGTACCAAAAAGTGAATAGGATGTAGAGTATTAGCAATGCAAAGAAGATGTCGAGTATCTAAAGGTGAATAGGATGTCGAGTACCATCCCGCCTACTGCTACCATTATAAATAGACCCCACGGTCACTTGGATGTGGGCGATAAATTCTTCTCTCTTTTCTCAAATTTTAAAGTTGTAAACCCTAAATTGGTTTGAGGATATTTAGAGTCGATCATTCAATTGTAACCTTTTGCATATAAGGGCTTGGACAATAAACATTGCATAGCAAAATGCCTTCGATATATATATATATATATATATATATATATATATATATATATATATTTGACTATTATTATGAGAGTGGATGTGCATATGACTTATGTTTGGATTTGGAATTAAATTTTTAAATTTATATTGATAATTTGAACAAGACCACTTGAACGCTTGCCTAAGTCAACCTTTACATTGAATAGGATTACTATGCCTAATGGTATATGAAAAAAGGATGGTGATATATGTGAGTTGCCTATTTTTCCAATTAAATAATGGACTATTGCACATTTATGCGACTTGCTTATTTCATCCTTAGACATATGAGTTGAACTTTTGAATAACTTTGTAACTACATAAAAGCTCATTGATAATATTGGGTCTATTTCAAACAATACTATCTAATGCAACATTTTGAGTGTTCAACCATTTTTTTGTTTAACATTTTGGCATTAGAAGGAGGGCCTTAACCTTCGACATATTATTTCCTTACTTAGAAAACTAATAATGTAAATTTTTGTTGCAAAAAAATGACGAGTGCAAAAAAGTCAATGTTCCAAACGAAGAGATTATGCAACAAACAAACTTGGATTCAGAAAATGTGGAACCTAGGCAGCCATCGACACCAATGAAGCCAACAAACAACGAAGCTAAGATTCAAGATTTAATATAATGGCTTACAGTGACGTAGGAACTCCTTGAGAATGTTCTTTCTCAGAAGTCTTCTAAAATAGCAAAGCTTAATGAAGGAGGAGAAGAAGTGGAATCAGCAAGGAGAAATTTGTACATCTCGCTTCTTAAAAGCAAGGAAAATGGTAAAAGCATCATGGGCCCACAAAGAAAGAAACTCAAAGTGAACGGCCAACTGTAACAACCCTGGTTTGGAGATTACCTTTCAATATTGAATTATAAGGATAATTATAATTTAGTATTGTAAATTAAATTAAAATTGGAGAAATTAAGTTGTTTATTTGAAATGAACAATGAAATTGAAATTGAATTGAGAAAATAAAGTTCTAAGCTGTATTTTATTTGTTTGGAGTGATAATAAATGGAATATGGGCTTTAAATAATGAAAATGATTTCATTTTAGATAAAATGCAATAATTATATTAATTATTGCCCATTTACTTCTTTAATAATTTTTAAAAGAAGTAGGTAATTTTTAAAATGTGGTTTATTGAAATAAAAGGTGGAAATTGGTTTAAAAATAAGTTTTGGCTATAAATTATGTTTGGAAATGGTTTGAAATTTTTTTTAAGTGAGAAAATAAATTTTGTGAAATTTTAGAAGTTAAAATCATGGTTTTATTCATTTATTTGGGTAAAAAGTGCATTTTTGTTAAATTAAGGATTCTAATAATAAAAATGTTTGAAAAATATAAATTAATCTTTTTTAAATGATAGAAAATGTTTTATTTTATATGTATACAAGTTGTCACAATTTTCTTGTGTGAAACTTGAGAGAAATGCATTTTTATTTATGTGTATATGTGATATGTACACATTAATTTGTTAAGTGTTGATTTAAACCTTAAGCCATTTATTTCTTTTAATTTTTGGACCCGATTAGACCCATCAACCTTTAACCTATTTGAGAAATGAGAAAAAGGATAATTTTACGTTCATTTCTACAGGCTATCATCTTCCTCTTCCACCTAAAAACAAAAGTCAGTAAACACTTTACCAATTTCTGAAAATTCAACCAAATTTCTTAATAAAACTCACCAAATTCTAATCTTTTTGCAAGCAAGTGATAAATCTAAGGTAATCCCCTCCAAACTACTGAATTTCATCACCAAATTCTTTTACAGTAAATGGTTTTCTAATTTTTACTGTGTATTTGTTTGCATGTTCTGTACTTGCTTTCTACAGGTTCTAAAGGCTTGTAATCTCAAGCAAAGCTTCCTCTTTTAATCAAAAATCCGAGCTTTTGCAACAAATCAGCAAGGTGAGTTGTATAAGCTCACAATCTAGCAAAAAAAGTGCCAGTGCTTGAATCTGCAAAGAATTTGCTTCTGTCTATAATTTTCTATAGCTTGTTTTTGCCTTGTTTTTAATCTGTTTCTATTCCATCTTTGAACCCTTATATCTGGTGATTCTGACAACGAAATGCTACCTGGTTTCTTGCATTTGGTAGATTTCATGTTGAACTCCATCTCTTTAAATTTTGGTTGAATTTTGTGGTCATTTGATATGCAAAAATCTTGTTGGAAAATCAATCAACGAGTAGGAAATCAACTGAAACAAAGTAAGTATATTGGGTCGACTGCCTTACCTTCCTGGGTCGACCTGGAGGTTGACCCAAAGGCCTTCTAGGTCGACCGTATGGTCGATCTAGGGAAGACTAGGTCGACCAGGGCAAAGGCAACAAGGTTGCTTTGTTCTCCTCTTTTGTTTCGATGTTTTCGACTTTCTTTTGCTCCATTTTCTTGTTATATTTCGTGATGATTTTGATCATTTCTAAAGGCCATGATGTGTATCAATAGACTAGCCAAATTTTGGAGATTTTAAAATTAAAATTTTGAATTATTTTGTATTTAATTTGAATTTAAATTCGAATATCGGTTTGGGTGAATTTCCTTGTTTTATTCGTTTTCAAGCACGGTTTTCTCCAAATCCTTTTGAAATGATTTTTAAAATTAATGGGAATTTCAAAATAATTATTATATAATATTTTAAAGTATTTTCAAGTATAAAATATCTTTATTCTCTATAATAAGAGAAATTTTCCAATATTGTTTTCAAATTGATTTCAAAAATTTGTTTTAAAAGCTTGTTTTTCAAAGTAAATTATTTTATATATAAAATACATGTTTTGCACTATTCGAGCGAATGAGAAGGAGAATTAAATGAATTGTTAAAACACATGATATGGGACACATGCGTTTATCTTATCGGTTAATTCCCAGCTTGTTCGTTTGATCATTTTGACCTTTGGGTCGAGTTTACCGATGAAATAAGGTAAACTTTTTACTGCTTTGGGTATGGAATTTACTAGCGGTTAGTAAACCGTTAAGTGCGAACGTGTGGTATGGGACACACGTTAACACTGTTTGGATTCCTATCTGAGAGTTTGTGACACATTTGTCATTGCGATGTGCCACTGTTGGACCTTCGGGTCATTGCCATTGCGGCCTTTGCCATTGTGGCGTATTTGTCTTCGAGACGTTTGCTATTCCAGCATTTTCCATTGTGACATATTTGTCATTGTGACGTTTTGCCTTCGGGCGAGGTACCTATTTGAGATAACAGTACTTGGCAAGGCTTCGGCCAAAAGCACATGCTAAACTTTTGAGATGATCACTGACTATTTTCCCTAGTGTATCGCCCCTTTCTGGAATTGGTCGTTTGAACCATTCGTTATATATTTGTGGCGATTACCTTTCTGGAATTTGAACTCTTGGGAGTTTTATTTTTGAGATTTGAATTGCCTACATTGGCGTTATTTGAGATTTGCCATTTGGCGACATTATATGATATTTGCCTTTTGGCGTTTACTTGATATTTTATTCTCCTCTTTGGAGATATATTTGCCTTATGGCATGTTTGAGATGGGATCTCTTTGTGCATGTTTTAGGTTTGCCAAGATGGCGGGTTTAGGTTTTCCCTTAAACCATATTTGATGTTTTATGAAATGGCGATGATATGAGGCTCACTACATTTAGCGTTTTATGGGTTATTCTATCTCTTTTGAGATTATTTGTTATGTAGGGATACCACTCATCACATGAAGTGACCATGCATACCATACTTATGCTCATGCTTACTTAGTATTGATTCTTCTTGTTTAAGAAGAACATCACCTCTATCTTATGCTTCTGTTATCATATATTCTCTTAAACTAATTTGTTTAGCTAGACTGACCAGTGTATTTATAATCGGTTCAGACCGAGGTGTTCCAGGTTAGGTACATTTGGACTTAGCCTATTCTGCTTCCGCATGGACTCTATTCTACTAGCTCTTTTTGTTATAGCTTTTTGTGTAGTCCTTTTTGTTTGCTACTCTGATATGTATATTCTTTTGACTCGCTTGCATATTATGGTCGCTATACCACTTGACGTGTATCATTTTGTGTACTCTGTGATGTATCTGTATATGTGTATATATGTTATTATCTGCCGTTCTATAATGTGTTTGCATTTGAGTTGTTGTATTTTGTTCTGATAGATCTTATAGCCACCTATGGATTTTTGTTAAGTATTTATTGGATATGTCGATCCACTTGAGTTAGAAAAAATATATATAGCATTTATCGACGTATTCAATAGATAATTAAGACAAGGCTATAGATGATCGCTCCTAACCAGCCCTATTCTCCGCATTAGCAGACAGTATTACCCAGTAATACTCTTTGTTAATGTGGGTCTCGGGGTGGGGCGTCACAGCTTGGCATCAGTGCTGAGTTCAGAACAAAATATGATAAATATAGAACAAAAACTCATATTATGGTACATCTAAGTGTAATACAAGTGTTGCGAATCCCTTAATCATTGTGCCTTTAACCTTTTCTTGTCCTTTGGGGTGGATAGAAGTTTGGGATTACGTCTAGGAATGTATTTTTATTCCGTAGTATTCCTTATTGAATTATTGATATCTACCCTGTAAATAATCTTTGTCTTATCTTAACTTTCAACTAATGGCTGGAAGAGGCAGAGGACGACGCTCGGATGCTAGGCAAACCAGTGGCTCGCATCCGGACGACGTTTATATGTCTACCGATCAGTTCATGGAGTTATTTAGGATCACTCAGCCTCCATCTCCTACTCCATCGTCTCCTCCGTGGAAGTCTATTTTTGTACGCATGTGCAGTGATTTATCCCATCTAGGAGGAAAGCCATTCAAAGGCTCCAAGTCCGTTCTAGAGGTCCAAGCTTGGATTCGTACGTGCGAGCGCATCTTCTCTCGCATGGATCTTTCTGACCATGACATAGTCCTTGTAGCATCTAGCATGTTGCAAGAGCGTGCTCTTGACTGGTATGAGCTTCTCATAGCCGAGCTTGATGAGTCTACTCTTTCTTGGACTCAGTTTCGGGAACGGTTCGAGCTCAAGTTCATTCCTGAATCTGAGGAAGCTTTATTAGCCCATCTCTTCCTCGAACTGAAGCAATGGAAGTCCTCCGTCTCTGATTATGTTTCATCATTCGAGGCCTTATCTAAGTATGGTCTTGAATACATCAGCACTCCATAAGAAGAATCTGAAGTTTGTCTCTGGTCTTAAGAAGTATTTGAAGAAGTCTTTGATGCTCTAGCTCAAGATTTCTTTCGAGGAGTTGGTTGACTCAGTGCTTCATCTCGAAGCCATCGAGAAGGAATACGATAGTGGTGATGATGTTGAGGTTTGCAAGAACCTCAACAAGAAGCGGTTTCCTTTCCAGAAGTCAAAGTCTTTCCCTTCCAAGAAGAAGAAGCCCGTTGGATCTGGTCCTCATTCTCAACCTAGTGGAACACCTCCTACTCAGAAGGGGTGTTTCAATTGTGGTTCTCCTGACCACATGATTCGAGATTGTCCTAAGCCTCTCTTCTATCGTTATTGCAAGAAGGAAGGCCACCGTCTTGCCACTTGTTCCATTGCTCCTAGTAATACCCAGCCTAGCAAGCTGAATGTAGTGGATGCTTCTGGAGGGTGTTCTCGGCGCAGAGGTACATCTCCTTCTATCCTTGAAGGCCCTATTTTATTCCATGATCATTATGTTCGAGTTCTCTTCGATATGGGTGCATCGCATTCATTTGTATCGAAAGAGCTCGTTGATGCTATTTCTTTGGATGTTTCATGCCTTATTACTTCATTGAGGATTGCGAATCCTATCGGGGGATCCACAACACTTAGCATGCTTTGTGATGATGTTGAGATTGTTTTATGTGGATTTTCTTTTCGTGCGAATCTGCATGTTATTTCTTATTTGGGTTTTGATATGATTTTGGGTATGGACTGGTTAGTGCGATACGATGCCAGAATTATTTGTTCTGAGAGAGTTTTATATCTTCGACATTCAGATTCGTTTGCTCATCTATCACTTGTTCTTTGGAATGTGGATAATTCTGAAGTGGCTTTATATTCTCTAGACTCATGAGATGATGATGATATATCTCGTATACCTATTGTTTGTGATTTGTCCAATGTATTTGAGACTGTTTCGAGTTTGCCACCTAAGCGAGCGATTGAGTTCCACATTGATCTCATTCTAGGCCCACAACCAGTTAGTCGTCCTCCCACGAGGATGTCTATAAAGGAAAATGAGGAACTCAAGAAGCAGCTTTTAGAGCTTGAGTCCAAGCAGTTGATTTAGTCTAGTTTTTCAACGTGGGTGTCGCGGTCGTCTTTGTGAAGAAGTCTGGAACTCTTAGGCTTTGCATCGACTATCGCAAGCTTAACGAGTTGACCATTAAGAATAGGTATTCGTTGCCTAGGATCGATGACATGTTCAATCAATTGAGAGGCACTAAGGTCTTCTCTTAGCTCGACCTTGCCACTGGTTTTCATCAGCTACGAGTTGCGGAAGATAGCATACCTCTTACAGCTTTCCGCACTCGATATGGATCTTACTAGTGGCTCGTTATATCGTTGTGTTTGACAAACGCTCCTGCTTTCTTTGTCGATCTTATGAATCGAGTATTTCGGGAATATCTTGATAAGTCAATCCTTGTGTTCATCGACGACATTCTTGTTTATTCGAAGTCTAAAGTCGAGCATGCTAATCACTTGAGAATTGTCTTGAGTACTCTTCGTCATCATCAACTTAAAGCCAAATTCTCTAAGTGCCACTTCTGGGAGAATAAGGTTAAGTTCTTAGGCCACGTTATTTCTTCTGAGGGCATTTTGGTTGATCCTTCGAAGATCGAAGCCATCCAAAATTGGAAGAGACCTGAGAATATTCATGAGATTCGCAGCTTCCTTGGATTGGCAGGTTAATACCATCGATTCATTAAGGATTTCTCTCGTATTGTTCTTCCTCTCACTAGCCTTACTCGGAATGGCGTTCAATTTATTTGGTCTGACAAGTGTGAAGCTTCTTTTCAGCGGTTGAAGGAGCTTCTCTCTAATGATCCTATTCTAGTGGTTCCTGAAGGGGATTAAGATCTTGTTGTCTACATTGATGCTAGTCAATGTGGCCTCGGTGCCGTGCTTATGCAGAAGGATCGGGTAGTTGCTTATGCTTCTAGGCAACTATGTCAGAATGAAGTACGCTATGCCACTCATGACCATGAGTTAGCCACCATTGTCTTCGCCTTGAAGATTTGGCGACATTATCTATTAGGCGAGCGCTTCATTCTCTATACCGATCACAAGTCCTTGAAATATATGTTCACGTAAAAGGCGCTCATTATAAGGCAACAGCGTTGGCTCGAGTTCCTTGCCTCCTATGACTTCGATATCCAGTATACCCTTGGTAACACTACAACAAAAAGGACTTTTATAGCATGTCAAAACTGCTATAAAAACTTTCTATAGCGATTCTATAATCGCCATAGATCAACATGTTGTAAAAAGTCTGGTAGATACTATAGCGTGTCACACTTGCAATGGAAAACGTATTTTTCTTGCCATCTAAAATAGTCCATATTGGTGCAACTGCTTTTCTATAGCATTATGAAACGTGCTATAGAACTTTTTATGACGCATTTTAGTTGCTATAAATATGTCGACATGCTATATTATTATAGCATTTGAACGCGCTATGGAATCATCGTGTCAACCTTTTATGACACATTGAAATGCTATAGAAAATTCATTACTATCTATTATAGCACTGTCTTATTGCTATGAAAACTATTTACACTTTGCAAAATATTTTGTATAGCACTAACATGATGCTATAGTATAACAAAGCTGAACAATTTTTCTTTTTATTGCATAGTTAGAACGCTATAAAAAAAATTCTATTGCACATTTTTTGCTGCCATAACATTCAAAGCTTACAATTTTCAATTCTACTTATATATTATAACTCAAAAAACCACATTCATCACATTAACATAAGTACACAAATTGAGTCATAAGCCAAATCACAAAATATATATATATCCATAAAATTTCATACATGAAGAATTAAACATATGTATTTGTGATAAAAATTAAACATAAGTACACAAATTGAGTGTAGCATACCAAAACGATACATACTAAAAATATTTTAATAACTATCGATAAGCATGACCGATTTAAAGGAGAAAGAGTGTGACATCATGTATCAACCTCAAAAGCATCATACAACACATGTGAAGAAGAAACACAAACATACATATGTTAGTCAATATATACAAGTATGTATAAGTACAAAAGATGCATCGCCAAAGACTAAGTTACTGAAACTAGAATAACCCCTAATGAACCTGTTATTGTGATCAATCATGCTTTAAAGAAGCACACTAAGGACAGTGGCACTGGCTTGCTAGGATTCTGGGTAAAGTTGTAATCAATACAATCTGAAATCTAAGTTTTATCCACTACTTCAGAACACAACAAGAACCAAATAATGTTTGTATATATACATCTACATCTATACCCTAATATGGTACATAAAAATGAACTAAATCAGTCAATCATTTACACTCCACCTGTCAATGTCTTGCACTATCTATATATTGTATTGGCGATCAGAATATTTTACAGCCCTACCATGATAGAAACAAAAGAAGTTGTGTCATCTAAATCAAATTCTACTAACGATTTCTTCAAAGATATGCATTGTTATTTATGTACGTGTCAGTGAATTCTCAAGTTTACGCTCAACATATTGATTATCAGTTTAGGTCGACAGCTTATGAACAAAATAGTTTCTATTATCGTATGGGATACGCATTGCATTTAACATAAGTAAATCACGCTAACATTATACATCACTTTACAGGCCAATTTGATATAACACTACTTTATGGTCTACATGACAACATTTAGCTAGTGAAATGTAGCTAGTCCATTGTTGCTCTAAATAAAGGTGAAAAAAAACTCACTTGAAGAGTTGGTTCTTTTGAAAGGATAGCAGTTTCAGACGATTTTGATTGACCTTGTTGTTGCCCTTTAACAGGATGATTCTTCACCTACATTGCCAAATGAAATCACTTGTCACAAACTCTGTTTAGACATTTCTTTTTGTGTGTGTAAGAGCAACTTATATTTTTCACCAAAAAAGAAAATGCCTCAAATATTCGTTTGAAATGAGACAGACACCTTAACAAATTTCAATTATAATTAGCACCGAAAAGAGTTCATTTTAATAAAGGTCATCAAACACAAGTTTTGAATTATGAGATTTGCATTTGCCACTAATATCAATGAGTAGAGAAATAGAAGCAAAAGAATGAAGAAAATTGAGGTGGTATTCAACGATAAAAAAGTAATGGTAGGAAATAAGTACCCAACAACGCATGATATCCCAAATCACATTCATAGGGGCATCGGTTATGAGGGAGAGTGGGCTGACATGAGAGCCCGATATGCGATAACCAGCATTAATCACTGCAGATCTAAACATAACAGCAGTTGGAGAAGTGCATTTAAGTGTGGCACATACGCTGTGTAGACAAAGAGAGGGACATCACGGAGTTCCTGCATATGGATTAAACTATATAAAAAACCATGTATCGAAAACTCTAATTTTTATTTCATATTTTATAGTTACAACTCTGATGCATTTCACAAATATTTAATTCACAAGCTAAGCGATCAATTTAACAGCTACTCCATTTTAAAATCTTAGCTTGAATTTCGGTCTAAGCAAAACAACTAATCGTTCACAATGAAAACTATAGTTATCGGTATAATTTTAGCAACACCGGGGAGGATTTTAAATAAAACCAAAAAGGATGCTGAAAGCATGGTACCTCAGATACAGTGGTTAAAACAGCACAGGTAGAGGAGAGGAGAATCACGATTCGCGATTGAAGACGATTTGTGTGAGTGGAGAGGAGATTCGTAGAGGCTACTTTGGAATTCAAGTTTTCGTGCAATCTCCCGCTATTAATAGAACATTTTCTTGTAGTGCATGTGCTGTATCAATAATTGCAACTACAAATTTTTTGGTTGCAATGAAATACAAAAAGGGAACAGCTGGTAGTTAATCGAGTGATTGTATCTAGTTCCTGATAATGATATAAAACGCAAATGTCCAGGGCATATGCATCTATGGGCATATTCTTTGTCTTACCCAGATAACAAAATTGAACCGCATGTTTTAAGTGAATGAGATCTGCTCTCTACAGTAGAATGAAGTGGAGTTGCTCATCTACAAACATTCCAAGCATTCTTTAATTTGGAGACCCTGGCTCTCTAATTGAACTACGAGCAGTGCCTGCTATTAAGAAACACCGAAAAGATCCAAAACTGCACGTAGTAGGGCTGAGTTTGCTAACCATGAACAAGTAATTGCTGAAAGGAAAAGGAGGGAGAGAGTCAGTGAAAATTTGTTTACATTGTCTGGTCTTGTCCCTAGTTTGAAGAAGATACCTTTTTCTTTTCTTTCAATAGTGAAATTTTAGCATCTTTTTTACTCTATAGTTTCAATTTGTTGTCTACAACCTCTCTTTTACCTGAAGCCTATTTGGGAACAACCTTTAAGTAGGAAATTTAAAAAAGTATTTGTGTAAAAAAAAAGGAAAAATTTGAACAGTAGTAAAATTTAGTATGAAGAATTGAAATAGGTGATAAGCAAGTAATTGTTTCTTATGGGTTAACAGTTTATTAGCAATTTATTTCGCATCTTTATGAATTGTTGTAAAATACACAAACAGTAATAAGTAACTGATAAGCTTTTGATATTTGCTGCACATGGTTTTAATGAAAAAAGCTCGCATTTTACATTTGGAAAGTGATCTACTGTGAAACATTTTTGTATATAGCAGCTTAAAGAAAGATATCTTATGTTGTAGTGCAGGGCAAAAAAGCCAGTAATTACTTTTCCCAACCATAAATTTATAACTAGCTTTAAAAGGTTACTTTGTTTTGATGCTTTGTCTAAACTTTTCAAGGATTCCTTCGCTTTCTGAACGTTGGCTGGATTCAAATCTTTTACACCCTTAATTATTCTAACATCTTCATTCTTTGCAGCATATCTGGTGAGCAATTTTATTCTTCAACATGGCATAGACCTGACATCAGACATCGCTAGCCAAAACAGCATACACCTTAGAACGTGATACTGGATCAGGAAAAAAGCAGTAGTCAACTACCACAAAAGTAAAAATATATTGAACTTGTTATTGAAATACATTGACATAGCCAAAATATACTGCTCTGCCTTCAATTTTATGCCACTACACTGTCTCTGACATTTTCATGTGCCAGAATTAACAGTAATACATTTTAAATATTTACAGTTTTTAAACTAAAGAATCAGACTACTGACCAAGTACCATAACAAAGATTTTTTTTAACTGCTGTAATAGTTATAATCACTAATATAATCACATTGGAATTCATAGAAGGGCCAAGCATTCTAAGCTTTGAATAGGCAAGCAATCTCATTTTTTTGATATGTGCTAGAAAATTAAATTTACAAAAGCGCCAAGAATTCTAAGTTTAAGACTAAATAAATGGAGTGTTTTGCACTATACGATATAAAGAGACTTTTCAATTTTGGGGAAGAAAAAATATTTAGCCAATTATATGATCATCCATAATTACCGATGTGTTAAGCTTCAATCATGTAACAATTCGAATCACCTTATCAATTAAGGGACTTGAATTAGTAATGGAAATAATACTAAACATGGATTGAAATCAATAATGCAACTTAATACAAGGAAACCAACAATATTGAAACTAGAAATAACATAAAGGTGAACTCTCTGAGCTCAGAAAAATATTTTCACAAACAATTTTTTTGCTAGTGATAAGAACAACTTTTAAGTTGGCCTATACATTGCAAAACAATGTACGGTACTTCACGTTTTTTATTTTTCGCATAAATTTCTTCAAAGAATATAATACAAATTAACCTCATCTAATTTTTACTTTATTTGTAAGAATAAAAAAATGATGCAAAATCCTTACTGAACTTGGACACATCAAGCTAGTTAGGGACAGTATATATGATACCAAAAGAAGAGAGGTAACAAATAATAATCAAGTGAAATAATATAAGCGGATGCATTTACATATTTGGTCATGCAGGATACCATGGAATTATATTACCAAGCAAAGTTACTAAACACATGGTCATACATGATACAGTTAAATATTCAATTACACAGAGCTTATTAAACATTATTACACTTTATAAAGTAACTAAGTTCATAAACCAGGGCATTGCCAAAAGTTTACTTAGTTAACTTGGTAATGTATGTCACCCTTGACAACTATTATTTAAAAAACAAATAGCCTGAAATATAAAAACCTTGCATATTATCATTGACAAAAATGTTTGAAGAGAAAGCAAGAGAGATTAAGGCTATGCTAATTTATTGGAGTATAACCGTCGGGCGTTTGCATATATAAGAGAGAGGTTACTACAATATTGTCTGAAATTATCGATGAAGAGGAAAACAAAAACTTTAATGTAGGAAGTTAACTAGTTTTCACTATATGAATGTATTATTCACTTTTATCTTTCTCATCCCAAATCAAGTTAAACATATTGCCTAACCCTTCTAACGATGTGATTCAATATAAAAAGGGCTTTATGCTTAAATGATAGTTTGAACTCTACCGGCTTCTTGTAAAATTAGTAAATTCAAAACAAGAACTCTGTAAAATATAAGATTTATAAAATAAAATTAACAGTAGCTCACACAACAAACTTTGTATAGCAAAGTCCCTCTGTAAACCTATGTAAATAATATTACCTTACACAATACAAACCTAAACACGCTTGATCCATTTACTATCTTTTGATGGTACTATTACCTGAGAGTAGAACACCAACAAGAGGCCCACTAACCATCGTTTAACAATGTCCATGCAAAACATAAGTAATCCTTTTAAACATGACTATAAAATCCCAAGTAGTCAAAAAGGAACCTCTCACTTCCAATCCAACTTCATTTTGACCAACTTGTTTTGTCCATTCTTTAACTCTATCCATAGACAATTCAACTTGACTAATGACCATATGTATACTCCTCAATGTGGCCTCCCCTGCCTCTTTAGAAAATCCACATCCCTTTGGTTGCTTTAAGCATCCCAATATAGTACAAATCCAGCACTATGTACTAAAACGTAGCATCAATATTCCTATTGGGGTTGCTGATGGCCAGCATGGTTGCATCAGCGTTGAGGAGTTTTCTGTTATCAAAGTAGGTGCCATTGAGTGTGAAACTGCATATGTGGAACCTAGGAGATAAACATAACTATTTATTTCCACTAGCATTTCCTCTTCTTTACCCGCCATGTCTCTTCTTTGTACTTTATCGTGTCTTAGTTTGGCATCATGAGATCTGACATTGTAATATTCTAGTTGTGCACTTGGTTTTGGCTGAATATAATTCTTTTAATTTCAATTTTCATTCTCTATTTCTAACAATGTTCCTGCTATTCTTGATTTGGGCCGTTGAGAATATTCCCATCCCTTTGGGTATTTGATCTGCTAAAATCCTACTCAAATTTAAAAATGGCTTCCCGATCGGTTGCATATAGATGGCTGATCTTCTTTTATGAAGCAGTGGTTTTAGCATTTTTATTATATTTTGAGTTATAGTAATCTAGATGGTGCATCCCCATTTTATATTATAACATTAATTGATGAAACAAGGAAAGAAATCAGAAACGAACAACATACCAGCGCACCTCTGAGGGTATATCATTCATTTTTGCACCTTACTAATGCTATTGTTGAGGTGTAGCTTTTGTAAGCATCTATGTTGAACCTATGCTGAACCTTACCTGTAATGAGTTTTTACCTATGTTGAACCTTACCTATAATGAGTTTGATACAAAGAAAACATGGACAGTTAAATTGAAACTACTCGGTACTTTTAGTTTGTTTAAAATAGTTTTATTAGTGTTACTCTTATGTCATGCCTGCCATGCTTAATAAAATGTTATATTGATTAGATTACTACTACATTGATAATTACAAAGAAATAAATTTAGCATGTGTGTTATATAATCTAGCAAACAATGAAACTACAAGTTCAACAACTTCCCAATATGCTATAGCATACTAAAAAAAGGTGTAAACAATAGCAAGAACCACACTTGCAAGTCCATGACCGATATTTGGATAGCTGCCAGTATATTCCTACTTATTGCACATCATGGTATTATATGTATTTCCAAGAGTGTTCCTTTTGTAATTATATTACTATTTCCACTATCATTAACATTGTGTGAAGCTGACTTGTAAGATTTATAACACCGACAAAAGTGAAACAAGAAGTTAAAGCTAAAAGATATCAAATTTCTTAACCACTAACAACATAAACCATTTTCATAGTTTACCAGCAATACTTAAATAAACAGTATTCAACACACGAAATTTGTTGGACCGAATCAACACATCTTTTTCTCTGCTCAAACTTTGGCAATTTGGCTACTACATATTAAACACTAAACAGATAACGGCGTAAACAAAAATTAACAGCAGCTCATACAACAAACAAGAACTCTACTATTTATCTCCTATTATGCACATAGATCACAAAGCCATTAAGGACTATTTTGCGTATTTCTCCACTTTACTGACTATTGACATTGAAACAACAAAATTCAACACTCCTCGCCTATGCACTTCTTTTTGATTGTTGACACTAGAAGACCTAAATTCAACACTTACTATAAAATCACCACTGCTATTTTGAGTTTTCGTCTTAACAAATCAAGCCAATTAAATAGCACATAATATATTTTGATCATACATTTCTTTTGCTTCTACACCACCACCTAAGTAGACTAAATTGTTATCCACCACACAGCCACCGCTTACATGACTAAGGCTATATATTGAGCTAGTTGAATTTAATCCTCAAGATAACAACACTTGCAAAAATGCGGTAAGAAAAAATAAATAATAACAATCGGCTATATCTAGATATTATTGAGATTCGACGAGAACAACATTTGAAAAAAAATCGAAACCCAACCTTATCAAGTTCCGGTTTTCTCCAGGACATGCAATCTGGCTGTGAAAAGAAAACTACCATACAATTGACTGAAGTGTGACATACCATTCAACTTGCAAAAATTAGGGATTTAGTTGATTGCTAGCTATACATAACTAGGGAATAACGACGGTCTACTTCTGCCTCCTCTCTCTTACGTGATAGCTAAACCTTAATTAAGGTAGTTGAATTCTGGAGGCGAAGACTGTTGAAGGAAATCAGAGGACCAATTTTTACGATCTTGTAATTTGAGAGGATTATTAAAAGGGAATAAAAGTGGAATCGATGAAAAGATTGTGAGAATATTAAGAAGCAAAACGAAATGAAGTGAAATACAAGGCGGTCAATGTAAAAGCAAAATCCCATCTAATATTTCGTTCGATAGACAGCATTTCAATTCTCATTTTTATGTTTAATACAATGAATAACAGCAAGTTGGCTTGCACGCAGTTATCCTTTGCTGTAGAAATCGATTTTTGTTGTAGTGTAAGGGTAATCGTGTTGCTGATGTGCTTAGTCGCAAACATTCGGCTGTTGTTTCTATGATGCTAGCCGAGTGGAATGTTCTTGAGACCTTATCCCTTTGTGATTTTCGTGATCGAGCTTCATCTTCTGATTCTCCTATTTTATTATTCAGTTTGGAAGCTCGACCCAGCTTGTTGGATCTTATTACTGATGCTCAGCGATGTGATCCCGATATTGTGCACCATATCCAGATTTGTGAGTCTGAGTCCCGTGATGAGGAGTTGTGGGATTTCAGCATTGATTCTCATGGGTGTCTTCGTAAAAAGAACCGTCTTGTTGTGCCTTCTAATCCGACCCTTAGGCGTGACATTCTCGATGACTGTCACCGTTCTAAGTATACCATTCATCCCGGCAGTAGCAAGATGTATGCCGATATGCATTGCCTTTATTATTAGGATAGCATGAAGCGCGATGTTGCGAGTTATGCAAGTAATTGCATGACTTGTCAACTCATCAAAGCCGAGCATCAGCGCCCTTCTGGTCTCCTTCAGCCTCTAGAGATCTCGTTGTGGAAATGAGATCAGATTTCCATGGATTTCATTGACGGCCTACCTCGTTCGAGATCGGGCCATTCTAGAATTTGGGTTATTGTTGATCGCCTCACCAAATCAGCTCATTTCATTCCTATTAAGTCTAATAGGAGTGCTTCTGATTTGGCCAAGTTATATATCAAGGAAATCGTGAGACTTCACGGTGTTCCTACTTCGATTGTTTATGACCGTGATCCGTTATTCATGAGTCATTTCTGGCAGAGTCTTCAGCAAGCTTTAGGAACATAGCTTAATTTCAACACAGTATATCATCCACGGTCTAGTGGATAGACTAAACGGGTGAATCATATTCTTGAGGATCTTCTTCGTGCTTGCATCCAAGATTTTAGTGGTAGTTGGGAGGATCTCTTACCTCTTGTGGAATTCTCCTACAAAATTAGTTTTCAGTCTAGTATCTGTATGGCTCCTTTCGAAGCCTTATACGGAAGGCCATGTCGATCACCTTCGTGTTGTTTGGAATCTGGAGAGAAGCTTATTCTTGGCCCAGATTTTATTTGTGCTTCTTCTGAGAAGATTGTTCTGATTCGGCAGAGAATGAAAGAGGCACAGAGCCGCCAGAAATCCTATGTGGACAACTGTAGGAAGCCTCTCGAGTTCTCTATTAGTGATATCGTCTTCATTCGTGTTTCTCCTCTGAAAAGGGTTATGCGCTTCAGTACGACTGGGAAGCTGGCTCCTTGCTTTATAGGACCATTTCCTATTACTGAACGTATTGGCCCTATGGCTTATAGAGTTTCACTTCAAGCTCATTTATCTGGCATTCATGGCGTGTTTCACGTCTCTCAGCTTTAGAAGTGTCTTCGAGAGTCGAATTCTGTTATCGATTCTCCTGATTTGCAAGAGCTTGAGATCTCACCAGACCTATCTGCTGTGTAGCAGCCTATTCGTGTATTTTCTTCGGAGGTGAGACGTCTTCGAAACAAGGACGTGCCGCTTGTTAAAGTTCAATGGTCTGCTAATCCCAATGACTTCACATGGGAAACCAAAGAGTTTATCGAGCATTCATATCTTGGTTTTCTTTCTTTGCATAGCGATGGTGAGAATATCTCTTTATCTCAAGCTTATTTCTTTTCTTTTTGAGTGTTGAAATTAAATTGTTGAATACAAATTCTTGTCTAGAAATTGTGAGGATGCAATTTTGTTAAGGGGGAGTCTGTACTAACCCTGGTTTGGAGATTATATTTCAATATTGAATTATAAGGATAATTTCAATTTAATGTTGTAAATTAAATTAAAATTGGAGAAATAAAGTTGTTTATTTGAAATGAACAATGAAATTAGAATTAAATTGAGAAAATAAAGTTCTAAGCTTTATTTTATTTGTTTGGAGTGATAATAAATGGAATATGGGCTTTAAATAATGAAAATGATTTCATTTTAGAAAAAATGCAATAATTATATTAATTATTGCCCATTTTCTTCTTTTAATAATTTTTAAAAGAAGTATGTAATTTTTAAAAGGTGGTTTATTGAAATAAAAGGTGGAAATTGGTTTAAAAATAAGTTTTGGCTATAAATTATGTTTAAAAATGGTTTGAAATATTTTTCTAAGTGAGAAAATAAATTTTGTGGAATTTTAGAAGTTAAAATCATGGTTTTATTCATATTTTTAGGTAAAAAAGTGCATTTTTGTTAAATTAAGTATTCTAATAATAAAAATGTTTTAAAAATATAAATTAATCATTTTTAAATGATAGAAAATGCTTTATTTTATATGTATACAAGTTTTCACCTTTTTCTTGTGTCAAACTCGAGAGAAATGCATTTTTATTTATGTGTATATGTGATATGTACACATTAATTTGTTAAGTATTGATTTAAACCTTAAGCCATTTATTTCTTTTAATTTTTGAACCCGATTAGGAACATTAACCTTTATCCTGTTTGAGAAATGAGAAAAAGGATAGCGTACGTTCATTTCTATAAGCTATCATCTTCCTCTTCCACCTAAAAACAAAAGTCAGTAAACACTTTATCAATTTCTCAAAATTCAACCAAATTTCTCAATTAAAACTCACCAAATTTCAAATCTCTTTGCATGCTAGTGATAAATCTAAGGTAATCCCCTCCAAACTACTGAATTTCATCACCAAATTCTTTTACTGTAAATGGTTTTCTAATTTTTACTGTATATTTGATTGCATGTTCTGTATTTGCTTTCTAGTATAGGTTCTAAAGGCTTGTAATCTCAAGCAAAGCTTCCTCTTTTCATCAAAAATCCAAGCTTTTGCAACAAATCAGCAAGGTGAGTTGTATAAGCTCACAATCTAGCAAAAACAAAGGTGCCAGTGCTTGAATATGTAAAGAATTTGCTTCTGTCTGTAATTTCCTGTAGCTAGTTTTGCCTTGTTTATAATCAGTTTCTATTGCATCTTTGAACCCTTATATCTTGTGATTCCGGCAATGAAATGTTGCTGAATTTCTTGCATTTGGTATCTTGCATGTTGAACTCCATCTCTATAAATTTTGGTTGAATTTTATGGTAATTTGATATGCTAAAATCTTGCTGGAAAATCAGTCGACGAGTAGGAAATCAACTGAAACAAAGTACGTATATTGGGTCGACTGCCTCACCTTCCTGGGTTGACCTAGAGGTCGACCCAGAGGCCTCCTAGGACGACCATATGGTCGACCTAAGGAAGACCAGGCAACCGCCTAGTTGACCTCCAGGTCGACCAAGGCAAAGGCAACAAGGTTGCCTTGTTCTCCTCTCACTACGCCATAAATGGCCTACTGCAACACAAAAAAAATGTTGGCTCAGGCCCGAAAAATGTTGCCATAGGTCTATGGCAACACTTTTAGGGTGATGCAATTTTTGCCGTTGCCTTAGACCTCAAAGGCAACATTTTGACTATCTAAGGCAACATAAGTAATGTTGTTGCAATAGAACCCTATTTGGGTCTATGGCAACACCCATAGGTATCTGTAGCAACATTCCAAAATGTTGCCATAGATATTAACTTTCTGAATTTGTGGGGCCCACAATGTAGAGCATATTTGATTTTTTAATAGAAATAAATATTTATTTAATAAAATGCTTTTGCATAGAATTTGATATTTAAACAGTAATTTATTTAAATAAATATTTTATTTCAACATTTGAAATAGTACAAATTCCTGACTCCACTATTTTACAATTCAATGATATATAACACTGATATTCACATATACAGATATTCCTCACTACATCACTCAGTTCACTCATTACATATGCAGTTTCAATTTATACAGACACTGACACTGACAAATATATGACGAGCTGAGTGCCGAGCCGAAGGCGAGCCGAGAAGCGGGTCCGGGCGCAGCGCCGGCGGGGGTCCGGGGCACCGCAGTCCCGGCGGGGATCGACCTTCTTTGAAACGAACAAGTGGGCACCGCCCGATTCATCCGATTTCGGAAGATCGAGCCTTCTTTGAAACGACGTAAAATGATGCACAAATGAACACCTCCTGCGAATTTGAACACCTCCTCGATGATTGACTTTTGCAACTCTTTCATGGCTTCTTCTGAATCATCCGACCTTACTTTAGCTCTGCCTTGGTAAAAGACCTGAAACCATGATAAATAAAAATTGACATTTCATCGAACAGGTTGCGTGTTAATAAGTAATACATTACCACAGTTCACTCATCTAAACATCCTACTAGACATCAACTCCTTCTCCTTGAATACTACCAAACTTCAACCTCTACACTGCCACCATCCACTCCCCAAACTGCTGCAACTTACATCCCCTACAGCCCTTAACAACAGTTGGTACATTTTGAATCAGGATATGAAATTGCAGCCTGCAATCTAGTTGGCTACTTTCTAGTATAAGCACGTGCAATCTATACTGAGATTGGAACTGAATGTAATCAAAGAGCTAATCATAGCAGCAGTATGTTCACATAATTAGTCATAAGCCAAGAGGAGGACAAAGTGGCAACTCGTGCTGAACTAGCATATCACCACAATTACCAATCAACAAAAACATGTAAGCCTATTCGTCGGTAAATGTAAATCCAATGTTAAAGTTCACAACTTTTCCATAAATATAACAAAACATCACCTGGCACGCTCAATTACCATTGTCAGCCTCAATTACCACTTGCCCATCAAACTTCAACACTACTTCGACAACACTTCGAACCAGCTTCAATCAACAGAACATTATACACAGCTGCCATTTCCAGTAACTGCAGCCATACCACCACAATACTCAACCAGTCAACTGCCAACAACCATCAATTGACCCTCAATCGGCAGCATCGCAACCCAACCAACGACCTACTTCAAACTTTGACTTCCTCTGCAAATTAATAGCAGCAGCGAACCCAATTATAACCACCAATCGCCAATTTCCATCACTAAATCCGAACTCCATCGCCACGGGATATGTGCTCGATGACCATCGGAATCAGGCTGTAGAAACGGTGGTGGGGTAGTGGAGTTTTGTTGGGGGCTGCGGTTGGTAGGATTTGGGAATTAGGGATTTTTGGAAGAAAAAAAAGAAACGAAAATATGATTTGGAAATTAGGGATTTCGAAAATTGGGGGTGAGAACGAAAATGATATGAAAAGTAAAGCGGGAAAACAAAAATTTGTGGCAAATTATAGCGGTGATCCAGTTTAACAATCAGATTAAATGTAGACCGTTGGATCGTATTCACGCGGATTGCTAATTTTATTAATTTTTTAATCTGAATACATCTATAGCAACACTATATAAAAATGTTGCATCGTGTTACACTTGTTTAGCTAGAGCAACACATTTTTATGGCTAAGGTAACACCATAAATACAACGTTGCAGTAGGACCAAAATTTTATATCTATCGCAACATTTTAGCTGGCAACACCTTGCAAAAATGTTGCAGAAGGTCATTTATGGCGTAGTGTCTTTTTTTCGATGTTTCCAACTTTCTTTTCCTCCATTTTCTTATTATATTTCATGATGATTTTGATCTTTTCTAAAGGTCATGATGTCTATAAATAGACTAGCCAAATTTTGGAGATTTTAAAATTCAAAATTTGAATTATTTTGAATTTAAATTCGAATATCGGTTTGGTGAATTTCCTTGTTTTATTCGTTTTCAAGCACGATTTTCTCCAAATCTTTTTGAAATGATTTTTAAAATTAATGGGCATTTCAAAATAATTATTATATAATATTTTAATTTATTTTCAAGTATAAAATCTCTTTATTCTCTGTAATAAGAGAAATTTTCAAATATGGTTTTCAAATTGATTTCAAAAATTGGTTTTTAAAAGCTTGTTATTCAAAGTAAATTATTCTATATATAAAATACACATTTTTTCACTATTCGAGCGAATGAGAAGGATAATTAAATGGTTCGGTAAAACACATAGTATGAGACACGTGCGTTTATCTTATCGGTTAATGCCAGACTTGTCCGTTTGATCGTTTTGACCTTTCGGTCGAGTTTACCGATGAAATGAAGTAAACTTTATACTTCTTTGAGTGTGAAATTTACTAGCGGTTAGTAAACCATTTAGTGCAAACGTGTGGTATAGGACACACGTTAACATAGTTTGGGTTCCTATCCGAGAGTTTGTGACACATTCGCCATTGCGGCGTGCCAGTACTGGACCTACGGGTCATTGCCATTGCGGCATATTTGTCTTCGAGACGTTTTCCATTGCGGCATTTGCCATTGCGGTGTATTTGCCATTGCGGCGTTTTTGTCATTGTGACATTTTGCCTTTGTGCGAGGTACCTATTTGAGAAAACAGTACTTGGCAAGGCTTTTGCCAAAAGCACGTGGTAAACTTTTGAGATGATTTCTTTGACTATTTTCCCTAGTGTATCACCCCTTTCTGGAATTGGTCCTTTGAATCATTCGATATATATTTACGGGGATTACCTTTCGGGAATTTGAACTCTTGGGAGTTCTATTTTTGAGATTTGAATTGCCTACACTGGCATTATTTGAGATTTTCCTTTTGGCGACATTATATGAGATTTGCCTTTTGGCGTTTACTTGAGATTTTATTCTCCTCATTGGAGATATATTTGACTTATGGCGTGCTTAAGATGAGATCTCTTTGTGCATGTTTTGGGTTTGCCAAGATGGCGGGTTTAGGTTTTCCCTTAAACCATATTTGATGTTTTATGAAATGCCGATGATATGAGGCTCGTTACATTTAGCATTTTATGGGTTATTCTATCTCTTTTGAGATTATTTGTTGTGTAGTGATACCACTCATCACATGAAGTAACCATACATACCATACTTATGCTCATGCTTACTTAGTATTGATTCTTCTTGTTTAAGAAGAACATCACCTCTATCCTATGCTTCTGTTATCGTATATTCTCTTAAACTGATTTGTTTAGCTAGATTGATCCATGTATTTATACTCGGGTTAGACCGAGGTGTTCAGGTTAGGTACATTTGGACTTAGACTATCCTGCTTTTGCATGGACTATATTCTGCTAGCTCTTTTTGTTATAGCTTTTTGTGTAGTCCTTTTTGTTTGCTACTCTGATATGTATATTCTTTTGACTCGCTTGTATATTGTGGTCGCTATACCACTTGACATGTATCTTTTTGTGTACTCTATGATGTATCTGTATATGTGTATATATGTGAATATGTACTATTCTGTGATGTGTTTGCATTTGAGTTGTTGTATTTTTTTCTGATAGATCCTATAGCCACCTATGGCTTTGTGTTAAGTATTTATTGGATATGTCGATCCACTTGAGTTAGAAAAAATATATATAGCATTTGTCGACGTATTCAATAGATAATTCAGACAAGGCTATAGATGGTTGCTCCTAACCAGCCCTATTCTACGCATTAGCAGATAATATTACCCAGTAATACTCTTTCTTAATATGGGTCTCGGGGTGGGGCGTCACACCAACAGTGTATTCCCCAAACTTGCAAGACAATAAAATTAAGATGAATCAACAAAGAGAAAACCCCAAGTACTGTAAATGGCCAATAATGTAAAAAAGGTGATACACTCAGAAAATCACCATGAAATCAATGAAATCATCTCAAAGATATAGCACGTGCTTATGGCCGAAGCCCGCCAAGTACTGTACTCTCAAAATAAGGTGCCACGTCTCTTAGACAAACGTCCCAAGGACAAATAAATACGTCTCTTAGGCAAACATCCCGAAGGACAAATACGTCGCAATGACAAACGTCTATTAGACAAACATCCCGAAGGACAAATGACCCGAAGGTCTAGTACTGACAAATACATCTCTTAGACAAATGTGTCACAAACTCTCGGATAGGAACCCGAACAGTGTTGACGTGTGTTCTATACCACACGTTCGCACTAAACGGTTTACTAACCGCTAGTAAATTCCAAACTCAAAGCAGTAAAAAGTTTACCTCATCTCATCGGTAAACTCGACCCGAAGGTCAAAACGATCAAACGGACAAGTCGGGAATTAACCGATAAGATAAACGCAATGTCCCATACCATGTGTTTTACCAAAACATTTAATTCTCCTTCTCATTCGCTCGAATAGTGCAAAAATGTGTATTTTATATATAAAATAATTTACTTTGGAAACAAGCTTTTAAAATCAATTTTCGAAACCCATTTTGAAAACCGGATTTGAAAATTCCCATATTATTGAGAATAAATAAATTTTATATTTAAAATTACTTTAAAAATAATATAAAATAATTATTTGAAATTCCCATTATTTATAAAAATTATTTCAAAGCGGTTTGGAAAAATCCATGCTCGAAAACGAAGAAAAACAGAGAAATTCACTAAAACCGATATTCAAATTCAAATTCAATTAAAAAAAATACAAAATTTGAATTCTAAATTCTCCAAAACTAAGCTAGCCTATTGATAGGCATCATAGCACTTCAAAACATCTCAAAAATAACTCGAAAACGAGAAGCAAAGCCAAGAAATAAGCTGGAAATAAAACTGGAAATTAAATGAGCAACACAGGAATAAACTCAGGAAGCCAGGGCCTCCTAGGTCGACCGCCAGGTCGAACTCTCTACTCCCTAGGTTGACCGTACGGTCGACCTAAGGAAGGTCATGGTCGACCTAGCGTTTGACCTATGATATCCTTCTTACGCGAATTATTCCCAGGCGATTCTCATGCTACGAACTGATTTTCATGTGAAAATTTAACATAGCAAATGAAGATGAAATGCTATGAAATTTGGCATGCATGTAATACAACATCTAAGCTACCAAATGAAAGAAATCCGACAGAATTTCATTGTCGGAATCACAAGTTACAGTCATTCAAAGAAGCAGCATAAAACTGTTTTCATAGGGAAGAAAATTATAAACAGACTTGATTACAGTAACTTGTTTTTCACAGAATCAAGCAATTTGCCACTTTGATTTGCTAGAGATGTGAGTTAACAAACTCACCTTGCTGTGGAGAAATTATAAACTTGAATTTGTGCCGAAATAGGCAAGCTTTGAGAAGGAAGAAGCTTCAATTAACGTGTAGAACTCAAAAACAGTGCATGCAAGAAGAAGTTTTACAGTAAAGTAGAAAACCCATCTCTCAAGTAGTAATTGATGAAATTAATAAGTTTGGAGTTTTATTACCTTTCAATTTACTATAAATTGAAGAAGTTTCAGCTTGAATTGAAGAAAATTGGCTTAAAATTTGAATTTGAAAGAAGGGGTGTTTTCTTTTTACAGTTTTTATTTCAGGGAAGAAAGAAGAAGAGGAGCTGAGTTATGAACGTACAGGTAACTAGGTTTCTTCTTTTCTCACCTGCTTAAGACTATAATGGGCCTTGGACCCAAAATGAATAAAAGAAATCAATAAGTCTAAGTTTTAATTCATACTTAAACTAAAATGCATATATATATATATATATATATATTTACCCATATGTAATTAACAAATGGCACTTTCTTTCAAATTTTCACACAAATAAAATTGTAAACTTACACACTTATAAAATAAATTATTTTCCACCATATAAAAAGATAAATTTATTTTTTTAAAACATTTTTATTATTAAAATCCTTTATTTTACAAAAATGCACTATTTCCACAATTAAATGCAAAAGTCTACATTTTTAACTTTTAAAATTCCATAAAAATTATTTTCTTACTTAGAAAAATATTACAAACCATTTTAAACTCAAATTTATAATTAAACTCATTTTTAAAGTAATTTCCATCTTTTTATTTAAGAAGCAACCTTTAAAAATCTCATACTTCATTTAAAAATTATTAAAAGAAGTAATTGGCAATAATTAATAAAATTATTGCATTTTCTCCAAATAAAACCCATTTTCCAATCATTATTAACCCAAATAAATAAAATAAAGTTCCAAACTTTATTTTTCTCATTTTATGTTCAAAATTAATTGTTTATTCCAAATAAACAATTAAAATTTCTAATTTTATTTTAATTTACAATATTAAATTATAACTGCTATCATAATTTAATATATACAGGTAATCTCCAAACCAAGGTTGTTACAGACTCCTCCTCTTAATAAAATTGCGTCCTCGCAATTTCTAGAGAAGAGTTTGTATTCAACTCATTTATTTCATCAATCAAAGGAAGGATAGATAAGCATGATGTCAAAAGTCCTCACTCTCTACTCAAGATGATAGAAGACCAAGATAAAATTTCTCGATAAATTCTATGGTTTCCCAAGTGGAACTACTGGAATTTGCGGACCATTGAATTTCTACGAGCAATACATCCCTATTTCGAAGGCGTTTCACCTGCGAAGAAAAACACGGATAGGATGCTACACAATAGATAAATCGAGTGAGATCGATTCCTAACAAGCTTCACGAACAGAGTCGGGATTTAGTCGTAACTTTATCCCGAACTCCAACCCACAAGATGATAATCGATACGACTTTCCGTATAACACTACAAAAGAAGTCATACCAATATTAGATTGACCACTATTATGGAAAAAAAACCAATAAGAATTAGGTGGTTTTTCCCCAATACCACCAAACTCATACGACTGCATAAATGCACGTCATAAAATAATTGCACAAAGGCAAGATAAATTCAAGGAATAGATTTTTATACTTCTTTTACTAAACAAATATTCTTAAAGTTCACAAACCCATTATCTTCAAAATAATTAAATTCTTAATTTTCAACATTTGAAAATTTCTGAAGCTTCTTACTTAGATTCTTAATTTAAACTCATTACTCTTTATTTAGAGTAAATAAAAATTTTGAGTTGTCTATCCTCTAATTCTTCCATAAATTTTAATTGGTAACATATATTTTCACATATGTTTCTCAAATTTTCTAAGTGTAAGAAATTTTTGGAAAAATCGACGGAGTCTCCTTTGAATGGAGGACCGTATACAATATTACAAAAATGATTTATATAATATACATTAACCATTAGGTCGGAAATACAATATATCATCATTTAACACTTTAAAAATTTAATCCGAAAACATATCTTCCTTTTTAACATTTTAAAGCGAGTTTGCACAAACTTATATATATTCTTTTTACTCAAAATATATTCCAACTATCCTCATTCACATGTACTTAACTCAAATAGATGATAATAGTTCGTGTTCTTAAATAAGAAGTACTACACTTAACTATTAAGGGAAATAGATCGATTTCATTTCAGACTTGTGGTAAAGAAGACAAGTTTTGACACAGCAAACCTCAAAATCTGAAAACTTTTATAAAATTAAAGTTGTTTTACTAAGTCTATGCTTTCCAGCATTATAAAGATCATCAAAATCAGATTTACGGTTTGAAAGTTATGTTAAATTTACTTTGAGCTTAAATCTTAGAGAATTTTGTAATAGAGCAAAACTGCCTATCCACTTTCAAACATATTTTAAACAAAATAAAAATTAAAATCTTCCAAAGTGGTAAAAATAAAATTTATAGCTTACTGAAAGCTTTTTCATTTACAAAAAGATTGAACTCATTTGGAGTTATAAATCTCAAGTTATCGCTGTTTTAGTATAACACTTTTCCAAACAAAATTTCAGCTTTTAAATCAATTTAAAATTTGAAATTTACCCAAACCATTTTAATCTCAAACTACATTTTCAAACAAGCTTTTTGCTAAATCATTTATTAAATGATTTTCTTTTTCCCCGAAAAGCTAATTCATACAAAATTATGATCAACTTTATGTAATCATCATAAAATATTTTATTAAGTGGAATATTTTCATTACTTTCCAAAATCTACTTTAAAACAATTAACTTGAAAACTCATTTTGGAAGAGATAACTAATCTCTTTCATTATCAAGAGATGATTATTGATTATCCACCAAAATATTTTTTTGGGATATATATATAAAGTTTAAAATTATTCTCACAATTTAAAATGATTATACTACATGAATTGTTCATTTATCAAAACAATCCAAATTCACATTTCCACTTGTCACAAAAATTAAACTTCCATCTAATTATCAACATGAAACTAATTAAAATTGATAATTAATTCAAACTTGTTTCCAAAAGAATTTTGTAATTTCAAACCCACAAGTTTTAATACCAATTAAGTTAAAACAAAAACTGGCTCACAAATTTATACTAAATGTTCTAAACTAACACTTCTTTATTTTCTCTTAAGATAGAGTTTTATATCTATCCTCTACTATTACTCAAATAACTAAGTTCCAAAACAAATTTTTATAGTTATCATTAATAACTTGTACTAAAATATTCAATTAATATTTTAATTTTCAAACCAAAGTATTCTTTTACCTTAAATACATCATTTTATCAATCAAAGCATCAAATGGTGTTTTCTTCTAATTAAGACATCCCCTTAATTAGAATCATTCACTTTACTTACCCAAAATACCATATTAAATTTCTCAAATTTCAAATAATATAAAGGTATTACCTCGCCATTGATTTATAGTGAACAGCCCCATCGATTGGCTGTCGAGTTGATCAAATGATCAAAACCGCCTCACAACTCATCCAACACCCACTGTGGTTCAATGGCTTCATTAAACATTTAAAATAAAAATTAATACTTCACCATATTAATTATTTCCAAACTTTACTTATTAAAACTCAATTTACCGTGTCTGACTGTCTCATCACAGCGTTTAGGAAATTCCTATCGATAATGTTGGCCAAACGCATCGACCAGAATTCTTAAAGCACTAGACGGACAACCCAACACAAGAATTCATTTAAAAAGAAATACCTCATATATAATACTCAAAATATTCTTTGTTTTTCCCAAAAACAAAATCCAATTTCTCTTAGAAACATATCTTCAATTTTTGAAAAAATTGAAAACACAGTTTATTACTTATTCTCAAAATCAAGGAACACAAATAGAGCTCATCGAGATATTCCTAGAATACTCGATCCTCAAGATAGATGGAATAGACTGGAATGTTCATTATTCCGAACGATATAACGAGCCACTCACAAGACTCATAACGAGTGCAGAATGCGGTAAGAGTAACGCTATCCTTCGTGACTCGTAGCTCATGAAAAATCGGTGTAGGGTTAAGCTGAAGAGTGACCCTAGCACCACTCGATAGATTAAAAAGAGAGAAATGAGATATAAAAGCAAGGGTAAATATCTTCTCAAATGAGGAGAAGTAACATTAACAATAAATCATTATTTCGAGTGAAGTAATACCACAAAGTATATCCACAATTGAGTATCCAAAGAGGATATCTCAAATGGGGTAAGAATGGCAATATCAAATAAATTCAATGAATCACCTCATTTCCCTAGTGGACATTCTCATGGGAGAATGACCGAAAGGCTAAGAACCGGGAATGTAATCAATACAATATTCGATTGCCTGATTGGGTGTCATACCCAAAATGGACTCACATAAATCAACAGAATCACAATAATTGGCATCTGAAATATATCATCTACAGCTCGAAACTCAAGAGTGAATACAGAGACTTCGGAACCATTATTAACATTCCGAAGAACAAGAAACAACGAATTAGCCGAACTAGGATACTTAATACAGGATCCCTCTATTCACAAAATGTGGCTTGATAATAGGCAAGCCACTTCATCTCAAACACTCCAAATTCTAGACAGAAAATGGCGTGCTAATTCGCACGAAAAGATAAGATATAAGCAACAATCCCAAATCCTCATACATCATGCCAAATATTGCAGTTCCCCTCAATAGGACTCGCAATCCTCACAAAAGAACAAGATAAGAACATAAAAAAACATCAACAAATTCCTCTGATATGGATGAGTGTCAAGCACCCGTATCAAAGAGGACTCGAATAAAAGAATCACGATTAGGATTACTCTTAAGATAAGATCTAATCAATTCAATTATGGAATACTACGGAATAAAATATATTCCTAGACATATCCCAAACATCTATCTCAAAGGACACGATAAGATAAAGGACACGATGATTAAGTGATTTGTAACACTTGTACTATACTTGGATGTATCGTAATATATGCTTCTGTTCTGTGTTTATCATATTTTGTTTTGAACTCAGCTCTAATACCAAGCTGTGATGCCCCACACCAAGACCCACATTAACAAAGAGTATTACTGGGTAATACCGTCTACTAATGCAGAGAATAGGGTTGGTTAGGAGCGACCATCTATAGTCTTGTCTTAAATATCTATTGAATACGTCGACTAGTGCTCTATATTTTTATTTCCTTTCTCATGTTGATCGACATATCCAGTAAAAGCTTAATACAAAACTATAGGTGTCTATAGGATCTATCAGAACAAAATACAACAACTCAAATGCATAACACATCACAAAATAACAAACAAATATATATACATATATACCAATACATCCCGATACAGTACAAATAATACATCATAAGTGGTATGATGACCACAATATACACACGAGTCAAAACAACAAATACATATCAGAGTCATACAAAACTACTATAAAACTACAAAAAGAGATCAGTTGATATCCATGGTGGAAGCATCAAGTAAAGTCCAAAAGCAGGTATCTAACCCGAAACAACTCGGTCTAACCCGAGTATAAAATGCACGGGTCAGTCTAGCTAAACAAATCAGTTTATAAGGATAAGTGATAATATGAGCATAAGGTAAAGGGTAAGATATCCTCTCAAATGAGAAGAAACAATAATAAAAGCATGCCACTACTTCAAATAAGGTAATTACATTAAGAGTATGTCCTCGAAATAACACTAAGTATAATAAATGCCTCATATCATCAGCGAAATCCGAAAAGCCACTAAAATGGTTTCTATAAACCATATCTCCAAAATATGAGAATCCCAAATCTCAAACTCAAAACTAGCCATAAATGGCAATCACAAAAATATTCTCTAAATAGAGAAGTCACAAACACAAAATACACCAAAAATGGCAATCTCATATATCTCCAAATAGGAGAGTATAAATCTCAAATAAACGGCAAGTGTTGGCAAAACCAAATCTCAAATATAGAACTCGATAAGGAGTCCAATTTCCAAAGATGTAATCACCATATAAATATCTCGAACAACTCAAATGGCCAATAATGTAAAATGGCAATACACACGGAAAATCACAAGGAAATCAATGAAATCATCTCAAAGATATAACACGTGCTTATGGCCGAAGCCCGCCAAGTATTGTTCTCTCAAAATAAGGCGCCACGTCTCTTAGACAAACATCCCGAAGGACAAATAAATAGACCTCTTAGACAAACATCCCGAAGGACAAATACGTCGCAATGACAAACGTCTCTTAGACAAACATCTCGAAGGACAAATGACCCAAAGGTCCAGTACTGGCAAATACGTCTCTTAGACAAATGTGTCACAAACTCTCGAATAGGAACCCGAATAGTGTTAACATGTGTCCCATACCACACGTTCGCACTAAACGGTTTACTAACTGCTAGTAAATTCCATACTCAAAGAAGTAAAAAGTTTACCTCATCTCATCTATAAACTCGACCCGAAGGTCAAAACGATCAAACAGACAAGTTGGGAATTAACCGATAAGATTAACACACATGTCCCATACCACGTATTTTACCAAACCATTTAATTCTCCTTCTCATTCGCTCGAATAGTGATTGGATAAAGCAAAAGGAAACTGGGTAAAAGATTTACCACACGTGCTTTGGGCATATTGAACCTCTAATAAAACAGCAACAGGGCACACTCCATTTTCATTGAAATATGGATATGAGGCAATGCTTCCAATCGAAGTTGAAATACTATCTCACTGAAGAATCACATATGCTTTTAATATTAATCAATAGCTAAGAAAATATTCCTTGGATCTAATAAATGAATAAAAGGATGAAGCGGTCATGCAGACGATAAAATATCAACGAAGAATATCAAAGTACTATAATTCCAAGATTAAGAAAAGATCATTCCAAAAAGGAGACTTGGTACTCCGAAAGGTCATAGAAAATACCAAAAATTCAACGAATGGGCCGCTTGGACCAAACTCGAAAGGACCCTCATTATCCACAAAGTAATTCCATCAAGGACCTATCTATTATGCTGAACTGATGGCAATGTAATAGTAACAACATTGAATGCCGAACATTTGAGACTGTATTTCCAACATTGGATGAATAAAGAAATTAAGACAAGTATATCTATGGAGTCGATAATCAAGTGGAAAAAGGAATTACAAGGAAATCAAAGCCTAAATCATTGCCTATAAGGTAATAAGGGACAAAGGAAAGCCTTTGATCTCGCCACAACGGCCTAGTCAAAGCACCTCCTAGAGGAAGGTCATAGTAAGCCTTTAGTCCTACCTAAGATAGCTTGGCCAAAGCACTACAAGCCTTTGGTCCTGTCTAAATGGCATGGCTGCAGCGCCTCCTAGAGGGAGGACGGAGTAAGCCTTTGGTCCCACCTAAGATGACCCGGCCAAAGCACCGAACTAGCATTCGGATCCGCCTATAAGGTCTGACTGGAGAGCCTCCTAGAGGGAGGACGGATAAGACTTTGGTTCTGCCTAAGATGGCTAACCAAACGCACCAACTGGCCTAAATCATTACCTATAAGAAAATAAAGAGCGAAAATAATCAAAGCCTAAATCATCACCCAAAGAGTGATAGGGGTAAAAAGTGTCATAGCCCAAATCATCACCCAAAGAGTGATAAGGGGCCAAAAGAATCAAAGTCTAAATCATCATCCAAAGAATGATAAGGGGTAAAAGGAAATCAATCAAGCAAGTTTAAATTTATCCTAAAGATGGGTCTAAGCAATCTTCTAGAGGAAGAACAGCCAAGCACATTTAGTTTTGCACTAGGGTAAAGTTAAAATAACCTTCAAAGGTAGGACCAAGAATAATCGATTATCCAAAATCAAAGATTTTAATGCCAAATATAGACATCCGAGAAATATTGACTTATTACTTCAGCTTAAGGATCCATTCTTCAAAATATTGAATTAGCTCTCAATCCTTAATTTCTAGGTTGGAATTCAAATTGAAAAAAATGGGAATTTCCGTTAATAATTAAGTTTCTAATCCTCTTACCAGATTGAATCCTAGTCTTATTATTAGAAGAAATTTCGATCGTCTTACTAAATGAAGTTCTGGACATATTATCAAATGGGTTTCTGATTTTCTTACCAAATGGATTTCTAGTCATTTATTTAAATGAAATTATGGTATTCATACCAGATGGATTTATGTTCTTCTTAACTAATGAATTCATGATCGTTTTCCCATATGGATTTCTGGCCTCCTTATTAAAAGAATTTATGGTTTTCTTACCAGATGAATTTATGGATTTCAAACCAGAGGGTTTCTGGTCTTCTTGTTAATTAAATTTCTAGATCTTATCAAATAAATCTATCGAACTTCTTACCAAATCGATTTCTGCTCTTCTTGCTAACTAAATTTACAACCTTCTTATCAAGCATATTTCTAGTCTTCTTACATAAATTTAGCTTTACATTGAAATACAAAAAGCTCCTTTATATAAGGAAGGAGACAAATTAATCCATGCCTTTGCCAAAACCCAAAAGAGTTTGTCTAAAATTCAATCTAATGAAAATAATGAAAGTCACTATCCTTTGCTTTATGTTTTTTATGAAAACAGGATTAAGTAACTCACAAAAAGTTGGAAAGGTGAGAAGGTACTTGGTTTTACACTAAAGCGTAAAAATTTTATTTTAAAAAAAGGAGGAGGGCAAATATTATTCACACATTTTCTGACTACAATTCTAAGACAATAGGTAGGGGGATAAGGAAACAATGGAAGATAGTATTACTAACAAATAAGTATATTGAGCATCTAAAGAAAGCATTTAGAGCTTATAAATGCATGTCGAGTTAATAAATCTATAATTATATATTGAGCTCCTAATTCAATAATGTAGTAAGCATCTAACATGGAGATATCAAGCCAATAGGAATATAGAGTTCAAAGGCAGGAAGGATGTCGAGACATTATAGCCATAAAGAGTGGTATTGAGCATAAAAGTGATTCCAAGGTTATATAAGTGGTGATATTGAGTTAATAAAATGATGAGGTTTCTAAATCTGTAAATATAAAACATCACGAACTTATAAAATATGAGGTTAGCAAGCTTCTACAATGGCAGAAGGAATGTCGAGCCACTACATCAAGGAACGTTGCCAAACATGTAACAGAAAAGGGATGTCGAGCACATAAAGCAGATGAGATATTGAGCCTTGACACCTAGAGGGTATCGAGCGTCTAAGACAAAAGGTGAAGACATAACGAACCTTTAAAGGGCATCGAACCACAACAACCGTTAATATTATCAAGCGTTCACAAGTAAAATACGATGTCGAGCACTAAGAATAGAGCAAAGTATTGAACACCTAATAAAAAAAAGGTATCGAATTTATAAAAGGTAATGAAGATGCCGAGCCACTACAACATAAAGTTGCACAGAATGTAGAATAAAGAGGAGTACCGCATTACTAAAAGATATCGAACACCTAGTTACAAAGAGGGTATATCGAGTTTCTGCGAAAAACAAGTCTTAGATGTATTTACGATTAACGAGCCATTACAGCATTAGCTACTTTAAAGTAGGAAAAGATATATAGCTTCTACAAGAACGATGGGCTTCGACATTAGTAAAGAGTTCTAAGCTTTTACAAACAACACAGGATGTCAAGTACCAAAAAGCGAAGAGGATGTCAAGTATTAGCAATGCAAAGAAGATGTCGAGTATCTAAAGGTGAAGAGGATATCAAACATTAACAATAAAAGGGACAGCGAGTATTTAGTTGATGGACATGCGACAAACATCCTACATGCTGCTACCACTACAAATAGACCCCCATAGCCGCTTGGATGGGGGTGATTAATTCTTCTTTCTTATCTCAAATTTTGAAGTTGTGAACCTAAATTGATTTGGGGATTTTTAGAGCCGATCATACAATTGAAACTTTTTACGTATAAGGGCTTGGAAAATAAACATTGCATAACATAATGCTTCGATATATGTATCGGTGCTATTATTATGAGAGTGGACGTGCATATGACTTATATTTGGACTTGGACTTAAATTTGGACTTGCATATTGATAATTTGTACAAGGCCACATAAGCCCTTGCCAAAATCAAAGTTTACATTGCATAGCACTACTATGCCCAATGGCATATGAACAAAGGATGGTGATATACATGAACTACCTATTTGCCGTTAAAAAATGGACTATTACACACTTATGTGACTTGTCTATTTTAACGTTGGACATATGAATCGAACTTTTGAATAATTTCATAACCATATAAAAGCTCATGGGTAATATTGGATCCATTTCAAATAATACTATCTAATGCAACATTTTGAGTGTGGAGCATTTTTGGTTTAGCAATTACAATAATGATCTTATTGTGTTAAATGTAACACTGCACCAAAGGCTACAAGATAGAGCTAAGAATTCGATCACTGAAATGTTAGTGTCATCAGTTTATAGAAAGTGCAATTTATTTCATATTCTTAAAAGTTAAGAATGACCAAATGCACTTTTGTAAAGAGTCCGTTCTGATAATTAGTATGGATTCCCTTTGAATTCTTTGACCATTTAGAAATGAAATTTAATGTATAAGAGTAGTTGTAACAAACGGCACGTTTGTGATAATGAGAGTAAATAGTCATTCTACTTCATGAAGAGACATTGGAAATGAGAACTGTAAAATAATAATAAATACCTAACAAGGAATAAGAATTATGCTATCTATTCTAAATGTATTTTTCACATAGAAAATTGTTTTCCACTTGATTTATTTCTTTAAATTTAAGATATTTGATCTAAAAATTTCCAACTGTAAACCAGCTACAATTATTGAAATAAACAACCTACTTCGTATTTGATATGCTATTGTAGTAATGGTGCAAATAGTGGGAACACTCCATATATCGATCGCATTAAATTACTAAAACCATTTTCATAAATGTACCAAATATTATTTATGAAATAAGAACCGTTTTTCAGTGTTGACAAAAAAATAAACATAATTTTATTTTAATATGAGTATTCATTAAAAAATAAAACTATAATAGTGGTATTTGTGATGCATTGACAAATATTGAAGTTTCTAAATTTATTTGAAACTACACAGTTTGGAGAAATAATTCTTTGATTATACCATTATGAATCATACTGTATTAATAAATTATATCTCAAACAATAAAGGGAAAAGCACCAATTGAGTGGGAGCAACATAAGAATTGAAGAACTCTTTAGATTAATACTTATAGATATATGCAATTGTCAGTCCATTAATATTAAAAGATTCCACGTACTTCATTATATTCATCGATGAGTTATCACACACATATATTATATCCATGATAAGCTCATTGAATATAAAATGAAAGTAAACAAAATAATATGCAATAGAACATAAAAATTATTCGATTTGATCGAATATGTGAGTATATTGGATAGTGTTTCGAATGTACCTAAAATGAGTAATGATTCAATCTCAAAACTCATTCCTCACCATGATACATAATGACGTATCAATAAGGAGCAATCAGACTTTGTTGCACAAAGTATGATTAATGGTGAGTTAAGTTGAGTTAACTTCTTTCTATAAGGTCATGTGGGAAAGGTTAAAATTAATTTCATCTAAAAGAATAGTTTACAAAATCATACAAAATACGGGTTCATAAGAAACCCCGACATATTATAGGCCAAGGAGTTGGCAGGTTGTTGGATTAGAAAGAATGTAAGTAATAATTGTTCGTGAGGGATCTTATGTAAGTCGCCCTAAATGGAGTTTGAGAATTGTTATCATTGGATGACCAATTTATTTTTTGAATATAAAGCATCGTAAACTAAAACCAAATTAGTTTTATATGTAAGGCAATTCATAAAATGTTTTGGGATACACAGTCTGTTACATTGAGAAACAATTCTTGTTTCAAAATATACCAACTTAGTAGCGAAGGAATTTCTTTTAGAAATTATTGGTAGTAGAATGGAACTGGATATGATTCAAAGATGAAACTAATTACATGGGATAAAATGAAATTAATGAAACCTAAATGAACACAATGCATTAGAATGTTTAATAAATATTCCTGCACATTGAAGAGAAGCTACGAGTTTCTTATCAATATCGACAACAAATAATTCTTGGTTGTCAATTAAACCATTAAGAATGCCGACTCTGCCATATGGTATAACGCAAAAATCCAAAAGGGTTCGATGTACATTATCAAAATATGATTTTGATAACTATAAATGAAGGGATATGATCCATCGGCTACAAATGTGTTTTCAAGAGAAAGATTAATGTAGTTGGAATATAGTAAGCAACAATGATAAGAATAAAATGGTAAATTTAAATTATTGAAATTTGCGTAATGGATTCACTATTCAATGTGGTCAAGTTAATTCAAATTTGCCAATAAAATTTTCACTTGGTATGACATAATGATTTGGTCCATATGCGTTGATATAGAATATTCTAAATAATGATTTCGAATAGACTTTTTGCACATAACTACCAAAGTGGCTCGGACAAATGGGAGCGATATTAAGTTTGTGAGTTTTTGGATATGATTAAAGAAATGATACGAAGTACCATTATCTAAGTATCAGAATTGAGTAAGTATTTTGATAGAAATATTAAGTAGTTTGATTTTTAGTCAAAATGCAGAGGATGCGTGTCTCCATAAGGAAGAACCATTAGAAGGTTTATAGATATTTCTAAAATAAAGAAAACAACATACCGTCGATTGTTAACGATGTATTTATGTTAAGATCTATAATAGTTTGGTTATTTAATACTTGATACCTGATTTGTAAATTATTTCTTTTATAGTAAGTATAAAGGATGTTGCGAATGTCTCAAATGATACTCAAATATACTTTATTAAAATGCTTAATATGGAACATGTAAGATGGATTCCTTATGTATTAATAATAGGAACTATCATACATGTTTTATTATCTACAATATCATATTTTTCTTATGTATTTGATGCATGAAAAAAATATCAAATCCAAATTAAGATCACCAAATGGTAGTTTAGAGTTTTCTCGATTATTTACAAAATATTAGAGAATTATTTATAGAAACAACGAACTTTTTATGAAGGAGTGTTCAGACTCGAACTTCATAAGTGCTATCAAGTATAATATGTCAATATTAAATTCATCTTCAAGCCTTAAATAAGAATATTTAAGTTGGAAATAACCCAGACTAAGGGTTGTGGTTGATTCAATGAAAGGCCATATAAGTTGCCTTGAATACTGCCATAAAAAAGCAACATATAAATATAAATGAATAAATTTATAACTGAGATGTATGATTCCAAGTATCGACAATACTATATCATTGTTATATGATAAAAATGTAATAGTAAGAGCCCACTAGAAGTCAAGAAACATACTCTGAATTGTTCCACATTATAAAGATAGTTTATCAGCATTAGAGAGAGTTGATTGACAAAGTAGATGATTTAAAAAACATAGCAGATCCATTCATGAATGGTCTAACTCGATCATTTCTTATCAAATTGATTGAAGGGATGGTATAGAGATTCCATAATTGGTCCAAAGTGCAAGTGGCAGACTGATATTAAGTTAGGGATATGCCCTAGGGGCAATTATGTAATTTGTTACATATATCTAATTTGATAAATAATTTTGTTCAAAATAAAATGTGTTTTCTTTCTATTATATACTTGATATAATATGTTATATTAATCAATTAAATTAACTAAAAGTATATTTAATATAAAATTTATAAATAGTATATTGTGATAGTAGTTATAAAGTGTCCATAAGTATTTTATCACAGTTGTAATGATACAAAATTTTATCGCTTAAATTTGGGATATTTAATTAATTTTAAATCTTCAAGTAATTTATTTTAATTATTAAATAATATGTTTTGATTAATTGTATAGTGATAATAATTCATTTTGAATGGTTTTATAAATATATTAACTTGTTTTATAAAAATATACAAATTTCATCGCATTTTGGAAGATCGACGTCGTATTTTTACAATTGGATTTTTATATTAGTAAATATGGTTTTATAACTTGAATAATTTTTTTAAATTATTTAGAGACGATAACAAATTTATTTGTAAGTTTCATTGCATAAATATATAGTTTGACTAAAAACTAAAAATGTGACCGGGATTCAGCTTTCAGATTTTCAACCTTTCGTCGAATGGAAGTTATTTCAAATCATTACAACATTATTTGATACACATACACACATGCATGTACATACATATACATACACATATATCTTCATAGTTAGTCAAATCAAAGCTCTAAAATAATGTATACATATTTATATATAAACTCCTTATATGTAAATGCAAATTTCACCCTTAAGTCTCAAAAAGCAACTCTTAGATCAACTTTCCATCATCTACGCATCATGATATAAGTCTGACAAGTGCACATGGGGGGACAAAGGGGTGTAACGTATATGACATGGTGATGGTGGGGGGTAGTTTGGTCTATTACAATGTTTAAGTGGTAAGGTATTTCAATGTAATAAATACCCAAGAAGACCTGTCATTTTATCACACATCCATCTCATATTTCTTTAAGCTTTTCTTCATCTCCTTGCCTACATTAATAGCTTCTATTATCTCTCCAAAATACTCTTCCATCATAATGAAGCTATAATAAAAAAATTATAATATATGCATACACTTCCATTATCATTCCACTTCCAAAATAGTGCCAAACCACACCCTTCCTCCTCTATAGTGCACGACTCACCCCATCAACCACTCAACGCCGAGCAACCACCATCTAAACACTAAGGCTGAACACTACTAAGGTCAAGGAGCAAGTTCATAAGCTCCAAAGTGGAGAAAGTGGAGAGAAGTGTTACCGGAATACCGTCGAAATAATTTTAAGGAAAATGGAAAACTATAATAATGAGAACATATCCTAACTTTAGTTTCTGTAAATCTTAAATTGATTTTAAATGATGATATGCATGATTAATTAGTTAATTAAAATATTTGGATAAATATTTAGATAAATATCAATTTATTTGATTGGTTTATAATTTGGTTGTGATTGGTTGATAACTTGGTTATGATAAAAAGAATTATTATAACTAATGATGTGAAAATTATATCCAACAGAATGGAAATGATTACTTTAAATCTCCATAGTTAGCTCATGAAAAATAATCCATATTATACTTTGAAATAATGTGTATGTGGAGTATTAAGCCTCTTTGATTTATGAATCAAGAAAGCATAATTTTATAAACGTTGGAATTTGGTTTCGAAATAAAAGAACTTGAAAAGAGGAGTTTTTGAAATTATTTGTAAAATAATTTTTATGATTTGATTTTTAAAAATAATGGTTTTAAAAGATGAAAATGATATGAAAATATTATATGGATTATATACAAGAATTGTAAATGGAAAAATAGAAAATTGAATATTATAATGATATAATATTATAATATTTAGAAACACAGTGAAAATGGATTTCGAAATCAAGTAAAATAGTAAAATATGGTTTTGAAATGGTTTAAAATGTGATATAAAAGTTTTAAAAGTGTTTCGACAAAATTTGGTGAAGTTTGAAAAAATTGAGTAAAAATGGGTTTGTCGCATAGCAGTAGTTCACGATATAGCGCCATAAAAAGTTAAACCAATGTGCAGAATGAAATATGAACCAGAATGTATTGAATAAGAATTTTCTGGACCCATATAACTGTAGTTTTTAAATGGAAAAGAAAATTCAAGATTTCATATAGTAAAGTTTGAGATATGTCCAAACAAGTATTCAAAATCATTGTGTTTTGTTAGTTCGTAAAATATTGTTTTCGCCTCTTTAAAATGGAAATTTTTTATTTTTAAAAATACGAAATAAATTCCATAAATATATTAAAATGTTTAAAAGAGATTTGAGTTATAGAAATGGACATATATATAATAAAATTGTTATTTTGATCTATAAAGCTTTAAACCCATAGGTGCCGCTTTTCTACCTTTCGATGTCAATGGTTTCAGAAGGTACACTCTGTTTTTAAACTTAGCCGCTTCTCCAATGATTTCGGAAGGTTGGGTTCGACACCATCACTTCTTTACTTAGGAATTCTTTCGAAAGGGATGCTTTCGAATTAAATGTTCTAATGACCCTTTTTCTCTATAAAAGGTAGAACCTAAATGATTTTGAAAGAGATAGTTTTAATGGTTTCGAAAGGTGTTTCCACATGTTATAAATTGATCCCAAATGCTTTCGAAAGGCTTGTTGTTTTAATGCTTTCGAACGGATTTAAAGAAAGGTTTCTAACGGTTGGTTATCTTATGGTTTTGAAAGGTCTAAAAGGAAATGTTTTCCAATGGTTTTGAAATGCACTGTTTAACTGTTTTAAAGATAAGATTTCTAAGGTTTTAAGGCTTTCAAATGAGATGTTTTTCAATGCTTTCGAAAAGATAAATATGAATGGTTTCAAAAGATATAATTTCGAAAGGTATGTTTTGGCCTTTGGCCTAAGGTTTTACTTATATCAAAATGGGTACTTCTAATGGTTTCGAAAGGGATACTTTCAGAGGTTTCAAAAGGGGTACTATCGAAAGTTTAAACGTTTTCATCAACAAGGTATTGTGTAAAGAATATGTAACATGGCAAGGTGATTTGAGTAAAGCAAAGAGTATACATATAATTTCCTTGTTTAAAGAATGATTTAAAGGTTTAAATCAATTTGAAAGAAAAGGTTTTCAGGGAAATATTTTTGTGTAGATAACCCTAAGTAAAATGACTCAGATATTAGAATACCAGATGGGACTGGTATGGTGTTGCGCCCTATACTTTAGCTAGTAGCCCCTAGCTAAAATAGTACCAAAATTCCAGTGTGTAGGGCTTTGTCACAGGTAAGACTAAAATTATGTTACACGCATAAGGGAATCTAAAAAAAAATGAAAGGTAGGTTATTGGTGAGCCCGCAAAACCATTAGGATCAGTTAGACCTGGAGAAGTAAGTAAGGACAGACCGTCCAGAAGAGGAGTATCTAACTGATGTTAGATTTTTATGTTTTTCTGGTAGGCCCGAGTCACCCAAGGGTTAGTATTTTGCCAAAAAAAACTACAGTATATGGACAGATAATCCATTTGATAACTGATATGTACATATACATGATATTGCTTTACATGTTTAACCAATTTTGATTGTAGGATTATAATTTGCAAAAGATATGTTTTAAAAGGGCATTAGTGAGGGGAAACCCGTTCCGCTAAGCGGCGTGGTCTCACTTAATATCAAATAACCAAGATGTATAGTTTTATTCACATCAGGCTTTATGTCTGACTTGAAGTTTATATTTTCCCCTTAAAATCTTGGGTGCTCAAAATTAATTTGAGTAAGCTGAGGATTGAGGTTTATAGGTTTTAGTAGGTTGGCAAATAAAGCCTTCGGTGACTAGTAGGAGGCTGACGGATAGCAAATTAGCAGTTTCCATTTTATTTTGGATTAATTCCGCTGTGTTGTATATATAGTACTCTGGTCAACCAATGGGGCATCATCATATGTCGCTCTTAGCGTATTTATGTAATAACTATATTTATCTGAACCTAGGAAAGCGATGGGATTAAGTAATTTGAATATGGATCATGTTTTGGAAATGTAATAAAAATTATTTTTCATTTCGAAATCTATGATTTTGTTTCATATACATGTGTTTCTGATATTATGGATACCATTAACATTACCGTATTTGGTCATCGGAAGTTAATACTATGGATGACTACATCATCTGTAGCGCTTAGCTTCGGGCCTCCAGATAGGGGATGTCACAACTTGGTATCACAGCATAGGTTTACGAAAAACTTTAACTAAAAAGATGGTTGTTGAAAATATAATCCTAAGGAATTAGCGATAAGATTGGGGTAAGGGATAACGTTATAGTAACGTACTTGTATATGCTATATATAAGTATGCGCTTTATCTCTAGTCTCTTATCTCTATTAGGTTATTTTTTTGTATCTCACGAATGTTCGAATGCAAATATAGATTCTCGAAGAGATAATGTTGGAGGAGGAAGCACCACTACAAATGGAAATGCCAGACCTAATAGTAGAAGGAACTAGGGTCAAGAACGAGCTGGAAATATTGGTGCTGAAGTCCCGCAGGTTGACATGGGAGCCATGTATTAGTTTTTCGTAAATATGATACAAGCGGGTCTTGCTGCTGGAGTAGTTGGAGGAGGGGTCCAGGATGCTCCAGTAGTTAACAATTATGCTGCTTTGAGTAGGGACTATGCTAGGTTGGGAGGAAAACCATTCATTGGGACTGAAGACACCATAGAAGTGGAGAACTAGTTGCTGCATTGTGAGGGATTTTTTAGATTTATGGCTCAGTGATGAGCAGAAAAAAGGCTCGCTTCGAGACAGCTTCAAGGAGCAGCTTTATACTAGTGGAATAGTGTGGCGGTTGGAGTGGATAAAGGAACGATGACATGGGCTGAGTTTAATAGGAGGTTCGAGGAGAGATTCATGTATGTGATGGCGAAGTCTACCTTGCTCAGAAAGTTTGCTAAGTTAGAGCTGGGAGAGATGATTGTGTTAGAGTATGCTACAAGGTTTGAGGAGTTGGCAAGATATGGTTATGCCACTATGGATACCGTGATTAAGAGAAACAAGAAGTTCATTATGGGGTTGAAACCTGAATTGGCCAGGCTATATTACCTCATATTAGGGATCCTTGCGATATTGTAGTAGAGGTGGCTCTAAAACACGAGGAAGTGACTGCTTCTGTGGAGAAGAATAAGGCAAAGGAGGTCCAGGTGGGGTAGAGTTAGAAAAGGAAGTTCTTTCCTAAGAAGGGAGCCTAGAAGGGTGGATCCGTAAAGAAGGGAAAGTCATAAGTTGTCTGTTTTAAGTGCGACAAGAAAGGGCATTTTGCGAATGAATGTCGTTTTGGAGAGGCAAAGAAGGTGACCGGGAAGAAGAATATCATATGCTTCAAATGCGATCAGATGGAATTGAAAATTACACAACAGAACTAACATATATATTTACCAATGAAAATCTACCATTTTCTATGTTTAAATTGACGCATTCCAAATATCAAATTTTCATTGCTAAATCTAATTGTTCAAATTTCACGAAATTTTCAATCCATTACATTATTTTAAACCATTAAAATTTCCAGGTTGTTATACTCTCCCCTACTCAAAACTTTTCGTCCCCGAAAAGGAACGAGATAGGACAAAAGAAGCAATAGAAAACGAAAATAAATTTGAAATTCATAATACCAGATACAACAATTAATTTCTATTTATTTTATTTAATTCAAATTTTTAATTCAAAACAGTATAAATTTTATTTTCAAGAGCTCATTACTATTTAATTTTCATTTATTATTATTCTAATTAACTCACTTTTAATTAATTTACATTTATATCCAAATTTTCAAAGCAAATTTTATTTTATTTAACTCATTTATTTAACCCAATTGACTTCACTTAAGTAAATTCCACTTATAATTTAGTTTGAACTAATCTTTGTAATTTACCATTTGTTTACAAAGATATGAATTTATTTATTACATGTTCATTGCTTAAGAGTATATTCATTTACTTAAATAGCATTTTCTTTTTATTATTCAATTTATTTCACTTACATTTTTATACCTTAACTTAAATGTATAAACATTCATTATAACAAGTTTATTTTTATTTATAAATTCCCATATCAAAATTTCATTTGTGGACATCGTATTACTTATATTTATGTTTTATATTATTCAATTTCATTTTAATTACATTCAATCTTTTGGAATATTTCAGTTAAGTTATATATGTTTTAGAATGTAATTTGAGTATTATATGAATAAATGTTATTCGAATTCAACTATTTCAAGTTCTTTTAATTCCATTACTCATTTTGGAAACCCCAATTATTCAAAAAAATTGCTTCTTTTCAATAACTGAAACTATTACTTAACTTAAAACTTTAAGAGTTAAATTTCCGGTTTCACCTCAAATCATTTTGAAATAAATAAATATATATATATAGTTTATAAATCAAATCAAACTCAAGAAATTCAAAACAAATCCATTTTCCAAAACCAAAGTGTAGCAAAGCTACTAAGTGGTCTCTCCACTTTGAGACTCGAAAATGAATGTCGATGATGTTGCTGTCATCACCGAAATTATTTTCCAATGAAAAAAGAGGAGAGTACTGATTTACTTCTTTTAAAATTCTTTGGAAACAATTTCCATTCAAAATAATTTCAAATAATATATTTTCCAAAACTATGAAAACCAAATTTTGAAAAGCACCGAAAATTTAATCCTCAAATCCACATTTAAATTCATTTCATTTGCAAATCAGATTTATGAACCATGTTCAAAATTTCAATCTCTTTATAATAAATAACGATAGTTAATGGTTTAGGAATGTTAACAAAATATTAAATGATAATCTAAAATTATCATTTCTAACAACCAATTCAATAATTATCAAATTTCAGAAAATTACACTTTAATTATAGAATATAATCATACAAATATTATTTCATTTACCAGTTTTGAAAACAATATTATGTCAGTTTGCTCTATTCAAGTGTTTTGGAATTCCTATCGATAACGTTGGCCAAACGAACCGATCGAAACCCCAAATCAACTTAACAATTCAAACAACACAATATAAAGTATTTTATATCAATTACAAATACACACTCTCTCTCTAAGGATGATTCAAGAATGAATTTAGAACAAGGATAGAGATTTAAATTTAAAAAGACACTAATCAAAGAGGATTCTAACAAAGAAGATAGGATCGATACGATGATAAGATATTATATTACAAAAGAGGAAGGATGGATAGACTTATACTAATCGCGATGACCTTATCAACCGAGACTTAGGAAAGATGAGAATATTATCAACAAAATGGAGACAAACTTGTTGAGAACATCGCGGAAAACGCGATTCATGAGATCGACGAAGAAGGCAGGAGCATTAGTTAATCCAAAATGGCATGATTAACCATTCATAGAAACCATTCGTCTGGGAGGTAGGACAACAGGTCAAGCTCCAGGAATAAGGTCGATGCAGAATTCAATTTCCTGCTTGAGAGGGAATAAGAGCATACATATATTTGTTATTGTCTGCATATATTTGTTTATATATAATCTATATATGTGTGTTAGAGTAGCATACATATATTTGTTATGGTCTGCATATATTTGTAATAAATTTTTACTCCATATGCTAAGTTTTTCCTAAACTAGAGCTTTGATACCACATGTAACAACCTGGCATTTCAAACCATTCAAATCGACAATCATCCACTCATGTTAAACTCGAATTTTTCAAAACAGCAGATTGTTAATTTATATTTAGCAAAACTCAGCATATACAGTAAATAAATCAATCACAGAATCACAAACACATAGTAATATAACAATAAGCAGCGGAATAGATAAATAGTAGTTCATGAAGCTACTATATGAACATCAGAGTTTAAAGTAAAATACAACAGATTTCTCGGATACACAGAAGTTACTAATAAATATGCCAATGACAAGTCTGAACAAAACAACTAAAAGCCGAATAGACAGATCCAAGCAGATCTCCAAGCTCCAAAGGTGAGTCAAATGCTATGACACTCAGTCTGACCCGAGCATAAAGCAAAACACAAAACACTCGAGTCAGGATTAACATTCATATACCAGTAATCAGTTTAAGTGAAATGTCAATTGAAATACAAAATAACTTAAAGGATGTCTAGGATTTCCATCCTTTAAGGATCCTTTAAACTATCTACATACATAGTACAATACGCTACATATATAATGTCTATAGTAAAGTAAACTATTAAAATAGCATTAAGGCGTTACCCATATCCCCCTTAACACATTTTATATAATGTCGTAGTCTATATAGTACTGTAAAATCTACCAAAACGGTGGGGTATCAAGGAGCACTCCATAGGTACGACACAAACCAAACTCGTAGAAGGGACGATAAGTCATATGACAAGGCATGCGAGGTAATGCCTAAGGTAGGATTCTACCGTTTTGCAGAACCGGGCTGGTGGTAACGCATAGCAGCTACTACCGCCCACCTCGAGGCACACTCCCAAATCAAATCGAAGGTGCACCTAATCAAATCACAAAGTAATATAATGGTATCGAAGAAATGTGCCCGATCGGAGGTATGACCTCACTTGGCCGAGGTATAGCTCCTGTTTTCGCTACATTAAGTTGACTCGTGGGAGTCACGGCTGCATTAATACCTCATATAGAATCGTCGCCAACCATCCTACTTCGTTCCGGAATCTCCACCACGTACACAGTTGTTCAAGTTGTTTTCGGTATTGGCAGAGAGTATGACAATATCTGATCCTAGTCTCTTTAACAACCAAACGATTATTTCACAGGTTATTTATAAAATCACTTTTATAATCGTTTCAAACAGTTTATACATCATATAAAAATATCATATTCATTTCAAAATCAATATCACTTTCGAAATCATATTCACTTTCGAAATTATTATCACTTTCGAAATCATAATCACAAAATAGTTTAAACTATCATATCAAAATATTCGCTTTTAAATCCATTAAATAAAGATCATAACAGTTCTAGCTTAAACAGTTTAAATATTGAAAATAGTTTATATATATATTGAAATAGTTATAAATTAAAAATAGTTTATTATTTAAAAATAGGTTATAGATTAAAATAGTTTATATATTAAAAATAGTTTATATATATTAAAAATACTTATGTAATACAAATAGTTTCCTCCAATTTCACAAATCGATTCAAATCAATTTAAATTCCAAAATTCAATTTAAATCAATCCCAGTTCAACAATTACAATTTAAACGGTTAAAGATTCAATTCAAATTCTCAATAAGCCATTTCAATTTATATCAATTTCAAATCCAAGTTTGAACTATCACTTCAATTCCAATAAGATTCAAAGTTTAATTATTCAAACATTTACAATATAAGTTTCATTTATATTTAAACATTTAACTTTAATTTTATTCAATTGGAAAATATTCACTTAATCATTCTAATAACAATTAAACAAAATCTTAATTTATAAATTTAAATCAATATTAAATATTCAGTCTCAATTTTATTTAAAGTTGAAAAAATTCATTTAATCACTTTTTATCAAATCAAGTTATAAAATCATATCTTTAAATTTCAAATTCAATAAGTTTCAAATCAATTTTTTTTATGTTTAAATACAATTCTTAAACAAATACAATTTCAAATCAATTTCAATTTATTTGCCCAACCTTAATTTATTAAAGTTATTACAAAATCTACTTTTAAAATATAATTTTAAATAAATACTTAAATATAATATATATATTAATTGAATTAAATTTTATTAAATTAAATCTTATTTTATATTTTTTTAAATAATAAAGTTACAAGAAAATTCTTAAAAATTATATTTTCAAAGCTAACTTATAAATTTATAATTTCCAAAACACATAAGTTTAAAAATCTAAATTTACCCATATATAAAATAACATTTATATATTATATTTTAAAAATAAATATTTAGTAAAACCTATATATTTCCTTTCAAAACGTTGGAAATCAATTTAAAATATAGACCAATGGTGTTAGTATATAATTTTCTATCCTATGGTCAAGTAATACAGATATTTATCATTTCAATCCGCAATTTAAATATTTACGGGTATATATCATTTCAACCCACAATCCCAAAATTCAAAATCAATGAAAATCGCTTCGGTTTATCATTTCAACCCATAACGATTTTCCCCTAATCTAAAGTCTGTTCGGGTATGTATCATTTCAACCCATAGGGCATTCTAAACTAATAGGGAACTTGTAGAGTGAGAACAAATATGATAATAATATAACATATCAATAACATGCATATATCATCAGTAACAAATTAAAATATAATATATACAATAGGTTATGGTGTCATATGTCGTAGGTAAACAATGGCAGATAATGGCATATCATATTTAACAATTAAATAACTTAACAATTCAAATTTAACAGCATATTTCAATCGTCATTTTAGGTGAATTAAATTTACTATATATAAGAACGTTAATCGTGAGTGATTGCTCACCTTTCGAGGCTAGAGAGATTAGACAACACGACAAGCTACGAATTCAATCACGAACTCTATGACAAATGAAAGCAAAGAAAAGTGAAGCTGGCACGATCTTAAAGTCGATGGATCTGATGTAACAAATATATATAGCAATATATTTTAAAAATCTTAAATTTAAAACATGTATTTAAAAATAAAATATTTACAATATATATATATATATATATTGTTAAAAATCAATATTAAATTTAAAACATATATATATTAAAAATCAAAGTATATATATTATATATATATAAAATCAATATATATGCAGACTATATCTTTATGTAAACAAATATATGCACGCTACTCGAACAAACATATGCAGATTATGTATATAAACAAATATACGCAGACCATAACAAATATATGTATGTTACTCTAACACACATATGTAGATTATATATAAACAAATATTTGCAGACAATAACAAATATATGTATGCTACTCTAACACACATATGTAGATTATATATAAACATATATATGTAGACAATAACAAATATATATATAAGCTAACCAAAATCATGCAACAAAGCAAAATATATATATGCAAGCTATTTAACAACATATATGTAGACTGTATATATGCAAAAAAACAATATATATATATATATATATATATCTGTGTGTGTGTGCGCGCAAGCTATTTAACAACACATGTGCAAATGGTATTTCTAACAAAATGTATATAATTATATATATATATATATATATATATAACTTGAATTATGAAACATAAATTTAACTAAAATACTATAAAAAAAATATATCATTACAAAAGCTTGCTGCTGCTGACTGTCAGGTGGCGTGGCAGCTCAGGTTTCGTTCGGTGGAGTGGCCAGGCTATGGTGGTTGCGATGTAGGGCTTGGTATGGCAGAAGTGAGAGAGAGGCTGGAAGCTGACAAGGGGAGATCCGGGAAGGTGGTGTGCTAGCTGCTGGCGGGCGTTGGAGGCACGCTGGTTGGTCAGGTGGCGAGGAAGGTGGTGATATGTGGAGGCGGAAGGGCGTTCGGGTGGAGGAAGCTTGATGGTCGTAGGCTTCGGTTGTAGGAGGAAGGCATGGGGCATGAGGAGGACGAGGCCAAAGGGAGTGAAGTGGTGGTGGTGGTCAATGTAGGGAGGCGGTTGCATGGCCGTGAGCACGAACGGAAAATGATAGGAGGTGAACCAACATGCATGCAAAAGAAAGCAAACTTATATTAAAAACTATGCTATATATGATTTTTTTTCTTTTTTTCAAGTAAGCAAGGCTGTCTGGGGAGTTTCTGTCACGTACCGAAATTTTCGACTTTCGAAAATTCGACATCGATACTCACTTTATCGACTGTCGAGCAATCGAGTGCCGGAAACTCCAATAGTGAGGGTTTTAAATAGAAGAAAAAGGTAGAAGTAGAAGAAAGAGGAACAAGAAAGAACAGAAGAAGAGAAAATAAAGAGAAGAACAACAATAGAAACACAGAACAGAGACAATATCAGAATCTCACATATCGCAGCGGAACAATATATAATAAATAAACACTAGTCTTTTAAAACAAAGAGCTATATCAGTTTATACATACATCAATCAGAGTCAATATACAACAATGGACAGTTATGTAAATTGTCCTCATACAAAATACACAGCGGAATAAAATAAAGTATAGGTGATACGTTACGCCATCCAGCTTGCTTCCAAAGCTCCAGAATATCCAGAATATCCTGATAACATAACTCTAGGCTGCCCGTGTGGAAATTGGTGGGCACCCTGAGTTTAGAAGGGAAACAATAAACTCCGAGTCAGTCATGGTGACTGGTGTGAGATCGTAAAACAGTTTATCTTTAAAAACAACGACAAGGTAATTTTAAAGTCAATTCGCAATGCTTTTGGAAAATGAAACTACCATAAGACCTCCCACCACACACACAATGCAAACGCAGAATTGGAGGAGATTTCTTCTTATGATAGTCAAAAATGCTTACTACGCAAAATCAAATTATTTTTGATATTATTATTAGTGCATAGTGTAGAAAACATTTCGAAAGTACAATATAAATCTTAGCCAGCATACGACCAGTATCGTATGCCTACTATAGCTACCATCTAAACAGTGGTGACCACCGTACGTAAATGGCAGGTTTTACAACTAATACTGTACAAAGTTTGTATTGGAGTTTGGATTTCCAACAAATGGTCAGGCTAAGGAACTTCCTATCCACGATGGGTACGTCCCTGGAATAGACGACCCGAGAACCTAACGTTACGGTTAGATCTCTGCCAACACAAGGCCGGGTTACCTCTGCAAAAATAGGTAACTACTGACACGCGTATGTCATCCCCCAATCGTAACCGATCTTCCCGAGGATCCCCGATTCGCAACAAACCACATAGTAATAATGCAGCAACCACATAGGTTAAGTATCTGGGCTCCATACCATGATACCACCTCTATCCAGAAGGAATGACATACACTAAGGGGCGCTACTCCCTAGAACCTTGCTGCATCCTTCCTGTTTCGACCATTTCCGGGGTGTGAGGCTCGACGAAGTCTCGTCCACAAAGCTACGCTTTCTACAAAGCCATGCTTCGGGTCAAACAAAATGATCAACCTATGATCACAAAGATATAAGATCAAACAAATGATCATATCACAAATGATCAAACACTGATCATTTCACAGCAACACTTAGTATGCCACGTTACCAAATTGGGAGTATATCGCTGATAAATTTCAACTACATAACCGCTGAGCTCGTACGTCTCAGAGAAGGGTGTTAAGCTAAGAGAATAAATTCTCCGCCACCAACAGAAATGTATTTGAAAGAAATCAGCTTTATATCTCAATTTGTAACGTCAGACACACAATCCATACAAGTCTGTTCCGGGATCGAACAGAACCGAAGGCACTTCTCACGAAGCCCTTGCAATTCCGGATAATTTTCAATCACGTCGGGACTTCCCGTCACTAAGGGTGATAAAAACCTCTAAATCGGAGATCAGCCGATGTAGAGTAACTCGACGGTAATCCTTCCGTTTTCAAAAATATTCGGTCTTCAACACCGGTCTTCGAATGCAATTCATAACGACGTATCACATATTCGGAATGGGTTATACGACCCCATGGTCCTTTCCCGGCTAACCCGAATAGTGAGCGATTATTCAAAAATAAGTGTGGCATTCAAATTCATCCAATTCACAACAAATACCAATTCAAGGTAATTATTGATAGTCGGTTATTTAACTATCAATAAAGATGTGCAACATCATTAGATTCCAAATAATTTTCCAAATTATTTATTTTCCAAAATATCTTTACTAGATATAAAATTTCCACACTTCAAAAATAAATCAACATTTATTTTTCTAAACAGTTTCCCTTTCCTTTATAAATTTCATAGTGAATTTATATTTTCAAAATATCTACTGATATACGATTTTCAAATCGATTTCAAATATTCAATTTCAATTTATCTTTAAGAAGATAAAATCTCAAAACGTTTCATTTCATTTTGGGAATGCATTTCCCTACTTATTTAATAATAAGTATTTCACAAATCATTTATTTTCAACACTTGGAAAATATTCGTTATACTTAAATCAAAATTAAGTATACATTTCATCCTTTAAGGAAATCATTTACTTTGACAACATTTATTTGAGTCAAAACGAATGTTACGTAAAACATCGTTACGACGACTCAAAATCACTAGTATATGGATTCGGATTTAGATAGATATATAAATCCCAATACTACATAAAAACATTTCCTTTTGGAAATCATTTACTATAACAATAGTGTTATAGTCCACCATTTCCTTATTTTTCGAAAACGTCTATTTCAACAATAAAATGTTGAAATCTATGGTTTCGATATTTCACGCGTTTTAAAACATCTTTTAAAACAATTAACTTCATTTATAATATCACTTTCCCAAACATAACTATTTTTTTCAATAATATATTCATTGTCCAAAATTGTGAATATACTTCAATAACCAAATTTCAATCTTTTTTTACACATTTATTTTAAGGATAATTCGCTATCCCAAAATCGCGAATATATCTCCTTTAACAACCTTCTATATTTAATTTATCAAATCCAATTGATTTTGAATTTATAAAACAACGTTTATAAATTCTATTTCTATTTATAAAAACTTCAATTTATAAATCTTCTTTATTTACCACTTCAATTCACAATTCAATTTTTTTTATACCACAATCCATATTATAAGTTAAATACTTATAATTTCATTTATTCTACAAAATCATTTTCCATTTATAAGTTCACAATTTATAAATTTCATTCACTTATAAATTCTTTAAAAATTCATTTTAACGCTTATAAAAACTCGTTTTATAATACCAACATTTTAAAGTTATAAATATCAATCTTGTACATCTTTTACATACATCGTTTTTAATAATTTAGAAATCTCAATTTAAACCGTTTTATAAATTTCTTAACTATTTATTTCAAAAGAAATTACCTTTTGGTTATAATTCGCAAATCTTAACTTTTATAACTTTAAAGTTTGAACGTTTATTTATTAATTCAAAAATTAAATAAAACGTCTACTTTCAAAAATCACTTTAAAATTCTTTTAAAGTAAAAGTCGTTATTTTTAAACTTCAAACCTGAATCCGATGATGCAACAGCATCAATTAGTCAATCACAACATCAAACATCATATATCAACATATGATAACAGAATATACATCAATATCTGTAAATAAATAAATAACTAGTGAGGAATCCAGTTGGATCCCTCCAACCTGTTTCCCTGCATCCACAGACGTTAGCACAATACCAATTCCACTTCGAGGTGGAATATCGCGGTATATGGGTTTTATAAAAATAATCCGCTTACTAACGGCGCAATAGGGTCTCATCCGCTATACGAGGCGGGAAATCAATCAATCCAATATATACATATGCCAATATGTATATATTGCTATATATATATATATAGATATATCCTACTATATCTAATATCACATCCAATAGCAATCAATAACTGCAAAAATTCCACATTCAATTTTGAGTGAGAAGATCTCACCTCAGCTTTTTAAATTTTGCCATTCCATTTCCTTTCCGATTTGTTTTTCCTGATTTACAGACCTTGTATAAACATTTACACAATTTATTAACATTTGAATCAATCGAATAACAAATTTCTAATGTGATAAGTTTCAATTATACAATGATTTTAAATTTCAAAATCTATATATTTCCAAACCTTATCTTTATATATTTTCTGTAAGAAAACAGAAATTTCCTTTACTGTTTTAAATTTCTAACCTATATTTATTTTCTTTCCAAAAATTACATTTTAACTAATTTCCCCTTTTAACAAATCCTAAAATTTGTTAAACAAGTAAAATTACGGTTTATCAAATATCCGAGAGAGATTGAACAATGAAATTTTCCATTTTTGTAATTTTTTATGAACTAATGATTTAATTCCTGTTTTAGCTTAACAGTGATTTATTAAACTTCAACATTAATTTACGAACTAAAGAATACCTTACTGCCACTTCGACAAATTGCACTGCCTTGGCCTCGATTGCATTGTCACTGACAACCTTGCCTACTACGCGCTCGCGAGCTCGAACTTCTTGGACCCGCGATGTCAATCGCAACATAGCTTCCTGTATCGCGACCCTTGCTTCTGCACCTCCGACCACGCGCGCGGCACCACCACACGATCCCTGAACTCGCGAGCCTCGTCGCCACACTTCAGATCGAACGCGACATCGCCTCCTTCTCCAACACGCGAGCACGATCGCCTGACGACTCCGCTTCCTGCTCACGCGCCATCGCCCCCTACGCTCGAACGCGAGCCTACCAGGATCGCGAAACACCCCAAACGGATGCCAACTCGAGCTTCCTAAAACCCCAAACCCAATCGACTCGAGACTTCCTGAATTTGATTATTGCTGAGTGGAATTGAAATAATTTGGGAATGGCGGAGGAAAGGGAAACGAACGAATTTATTTCCTTTTGATTTGAATGATAAGGCTCGGTTTTATTTTGTTTGAGAAAAAAGGAACGAAGGTGGGGTTGATTTGAACAAAGGGGCAGCGTGAATTAAGGGTAATGGGTAGGAGTATCGGCATTACTTTGCACGATATATTTCGTGATTAACGGCGCGTTTTGAGGAGAGGAATGTGGCTGATGTTGACTAAAATGCAAATTTAAATTTCAAATTCGATTTAAATTTCAATGCGTTCTCTCACCGTATGTTCACATAACAACTCCGATCGATACGAAAATTGAAATCCGGTAATAACAAACTATTACGGACCCAATGGAACTGGTCTCGTCGAATTCCGAGACCGTTTGAAAAATGACTATTTTATAAATATTGGTTCGAACGATTTATTTCAAAACTGAACAGAACAGTTTAAAATTCAATTCTGAAGCTCCTGTTATCTTCAGTATTATAAATATGAATTTTAGAAACTTTCTAAATATTTTTCTTCAACTTAAAATTGAAGATATAAATTTTAATTCAACTATCAACAGATTAAATTTTATAATTTAATCGCCAAATTCAAAGTTATATCGGGGATTCAAATTAAATCATCGTTCAAATATTTAAAATTAATTAAATATTTATAATTTAATTCGTTCAAAATTCTGGGTCGTTACAAACTTCCCTCCTTAAAAGAATTTCGTCCTTGAAATTACAAGTCAGGAAGAAAAAGCCCTTAACTCGTCTACTATTTTTTTCAACATTCAACAGTTTTATCAATTTTACCAAAACAAATCTTTCTACTAAAGATTCGTTGTTTGTTCAACTAACTTTCCAACTTTAACTTTAAGTCTTAAACAATCATTGTTTTACTTCTCAATTCCAATTTAAGTTTAAATTCAAATTTTAAACTTTTAAAATTTTCTCAAAAATTTTTCTAACACTCGAAATTTCCGAAAAATTTCGCCAGCGTCTCCTTTGCGCGGCTAATACGGTACGACTACAAAACGTCCCTACGGACTCTCAGATTTCAAAAAGAAAAAGAAAAAGCCAAGCGGCTAGACAAGAAATAATCAAAAACTCATATTATAATTCAAATACTTACCTTTTTGTCGAGCAATTCAAATTCATCTTTGAAATAAATTTTCCAATCCCTTTATACACCTGTATATCCTACTAGCCATTATATCTAGTTACAGCATTCAAACTATTTTGCAAATTCTATTAAAAAATTTTTCAATATTGCTTTTTATACATTTTTACCTCACTGTTGAAGTTACACTTTATTCATTTTCATTCAATTTTATATTTCACATTCATTTGAATTCAATTTACTTTTCTTTTATAATCATTGTGTTAATCCTCTGATTCGCGACTTAACAGAAGACGACCTAACAAGCTAAAGGCGTAACCGACTTAAGGAAAGCTCCGAGTTAACAAGATCTCCGACTTAACAGGCTACGACCTAAGGAGAGCTAAGACCGAGTTAAGAAGGATGCCGAGTTAGGAGCCTGCCGACTTAAGGTAATATGTGACTCAAGAGTTAAGACCGAGTTAAGAAAGTATGCCGAGTTAAGGTGCTTGCCGACCTAAGAAAGTTAACGACATAATGACTTAAAGAAGCCTACCGACCTAGCATATTATGAGATAACAAGGGCTGCCGAGTTAACAGATTGCCGACCTATGGGAACTTGTAGCCTACCGAGTTAAAGAGTATATTGACTCAACAAGTCACAACATAAGGAAGCTGCCGACCTAAAATGACTACCGACTTAAGGGAGCTAACCGATTTAACCAAGTGCGAGTTAGCAAGGCCTGCCGAGTTAACGAACTACCGATTTAAGATTACACATTAACTCTGCTCCGACCTAACAACACTGAGATACCTTATACACCTTTACCTTGTCACCGACTTACCTTAAGTCTGCAGCGACCTAGGACTTAAACGTACAACCAGAAGAGGCGGTGAACTACTAGGGAAGTGTTGGAACTGATAAACCGGCAGCGACCTATCATAAGTCGGCAGCGACCTATACTAAGTCGGCGACGACTTAGGACTTAGGAAATTTTCCAGAGTCCAAATCAGCTCCTATAAATACCCCGCCACTTCCAACATGAAGGAGACTTTTGGCAAATCATTTCTACAGCGCTGTTACTCCGTCGAACTCTTCATTCATTCAGTAATCAAGGATCCTTCAAGCATTCACGACACTACAACAAGCTTCGAGAGAAATTCCTTACATCCGAGATGGATTCATCGAGTTTCACCGTCGAAGATTGAGCTAGTAGTCTAGATTGTTTCTTGTGATCGAATTGTACTGTTTCTTGAAGAGATTTGTATCAAATTGTAACCGAGTCAGCAATAAGAGACTATAAAGTGGACGTAGGCTCAATTACGGGCCGGACCACTATAAATCCGTTGTTCATTTACTGCATTTCCGCTATTTTCCTGCTTAATTTCTGTTCCCGTCACATGGGTGGTGCTTTCACGATCTTATTACACACACCGGGTGTTATCGTTTATATTTTAACGTTAACATTTTGGTGCTTTCACTGAGAACCCAACTCAGGCTACCATCCATCATTGCTTCACACAAGTTTGTTGAAAAGATTTCCTACAGAACTAGAAGTCTATCAGACATAATGGCTCCTGGAAGGAAACGAAAGGTTGTCAGATCTGAAAATGTTCATGATGATACTGCCACCTCTACTTCACCAAGTCAAGCAGCTCCAAGCGTCGGGGTGACGCGAGAGGAGCTAGACGCTGCTGTACCCGGACTATACCAGCAGATTGAGACTCAAAACAATCTGATGATGGAAAAACTGAACGCTCTGCTTGGTGCCAACCAAAGACCAGTGGGTAATGAAGAAAACACCGCTGATGCTCTTCGCAACTCCGAAGGGATGAATATTCCTCGGGGGGGATCAGGTGCTGCTGAAGGGGCACCCCTCCGAGCTGAAGGATCTAGACCATCGCCAATTTTCCACGAAAATCTGCCCGGGCAAACATCTGAGAAAATGGCAGAAGTCTACTCCGCAAAATCTTTGAACAATGAGGAATATCTTTCTGGCATGATCAAGCAAATAATGAAAGAGAGCATGCAGAGAGGTGAAGATGAGAGTGAATGGGGATTCGCGCCAAGCAAGACTCCATTTACCGAGAAGATTCTAAAGGCTGAATTTCCTAGAAAATTTGTTCCCCCCACCATTCCTGCTTATCGGGAAACAAGTAATCCAAACCAATTCTTGTATAAGTATGATTGGCACATGACCGGTGTGAGAGCAACTGATGAAATCAAGTGCCGGTATTTCCCAGTATATTTGGAAGGAGTGGCGCTTCTCTGGTTCACCAAACTTCCTGTCCGATCAGTAGATCAGTTTTCCGATCTGACTAGAAAGTTTAAAGAGCAATTCAGGCTATATGCTTCAAAGGCAAAGGACATAATGTCATTATCCAGTCTTGAACAGAATCCGGGAGAACCTATTAAATCATTCCTGAACCGTTTCAATATATCTCTGGCGGAAGTTGATAACGCAGAGCCACGGATGATCTTGACCTATTTGATGCGTGCTATCGACAAATCGAGCGAATTTGGAAAATGGCTGAAGATGAAAGAGCCAAATTCTCTCGAGAAATTCTACAAGAAAGCCGATGAATTCATACTCTTGGAAAATCTTCCAGCATCAATGAAGGTGGTGACAACAAAGGTGGAAAATAATACTGGCGCTTCGGAAAAGAAAGATTCCGGAGGTCAGAAAAGGGAAAATCACGAGGGGAAGAAACAAAAGGATATAAAGAAACCTCGCTTCTTCAAACCCTCAGATTTCACTCCATTGACCGACACTCTGGAAAATATCTTCTTCGCCACCAAAGATGCTGTGGATTATCCCAAACCGGTTGAGATAAAACCAGGAAAGGGCGCTATGAGAAATGGAAAGTTCTGTCGTTTTCACAACCAACCTGGTCATGATACCAATGACTGTCGTCACTTAAAGAGCTTAATTGAAGAATTATTGAGAGAAAACAAGCTGCAACAATATGTCAAGAAAAACAGAAGTGATCCATCTTCGTCTACTCAGAGACAACAACCCTCTAATCAGCCGTCAGACTAAAGTAAAGGTGCTGCGGCACAAGAATCTGAGAGGCCCGTTATCAACGTCATTTCAGGGGGCCCACACCCAGCAGGCAAAAGCTGGGGTGAGATGGAACGATATGCTCACGCTTTGAAGTATATCCCGGCAGAAGAAGATGTTTTTGATGTAGAAAACACAGTACCCCTAAAACAGCAAAAGATTTCAGATAATGATATTTTGTTCAAGGCTAGGGATTCTATTGGTATTGAAGCCCCGACCATAGACCCCTTAGTTATTTCTGCGGGAATTGGGCCAGCAATAGTAAGACGAGTACTCATTGATTGCGGTGCTTCCTGCAATATACTTTTCAAGAAAACATTTGACCAGATGAAGATCCCAATGACCGACGTTCAGGCTTCATCACAAAAGATCGTTGGTTTCACTGGGGAACCACAGTAGCCAATCGGAACTGTCGATTTGTTCGTGGAACTTGGTGAAGGGCAGAAAAGGGTAGCTCGAAAACAAACCTTTGTGATTGTCGATGGATTTTCTGCCTACAATGCTTTCCTAGGCAGGCCAGCTCTAGCTGCATTCAAGGCCATTTTGGCCCCGTGGTGCTTAACTATGAAGTTTCCTACAGAAAATGGTGTTGGTGTCATCAAGGGAGATCAAAATGCTGGACGTGAATGTTATCTTATAGAGCTTCGAGAAGCCAGAAAGAGAGAGATGGGTAAAGATGCGGCCGCTCCCCTCCGCATCAAAAACCCAACCTTATAGCAAATACAGGGTGGCCCCTGCACTGGAGAGCATAGTGGTGCAAGGCGGGAAATGGACCCCAGAAAATCCAGTGCAGAGGAAAATAGAGTGGTGCCTGTGGAAGTTACGGTACCGATACCTGTCGACTCCAAAGACCCAAATAAAGTGCTTAATGTGGGTTCGCAACTAAGTACAACAGTTCAAAATACACTGATATCATTTCTAAAAGCAAATCTGGACGTGTTCGCTGGGTGTCATGCTGATATGTGCGGAATCTCTCCAACAATTGCTGTTCATACTCTGAATGTTGATCCGAAATTCGCACCGGTGAAACAAAAAAGAAGAACTCAAGGTCCAGAAAGATCAGCAGCTTTAAAGGAAGAAGTAGATCGCCTCTTAGAGAATAATTTCATCAAAGAATCCACTTATCCAAATTGGGTTTCGAATCCAGTAATGGTTAAGAAGGCAAATGGAAAGTGGAGAGTATGCATTGATTTCTCAGATCTGAACAAAGCTTGCCCTAAAGACTGCTTCCCGTTGCCTAGAATCGATCAACTAGTAGATGGGACGGCTGGACATGAGTTGTTATCTTTTATGGATGCCTATTCCGGATACAATCAGATTATGATGAATGAACCAGATCAGGAGGACACAAGCTTTATTACAGATGTGGGACTCTACTGTTACAAAGTCATGCCATTCGGGTTGAAGAATGCAGGGGCAACATACCAAAGACTTGTCAACGCTATGTTCAAGCCACAGATCGGCAAAACAATGGAAGTCTATGTTGATGATATGTTAGTAAAGTCAAAGAAAGTAGTAGACCACATGGATCACTTGGCAGAGATGTTCTCAATTCTTCGGAAGTACGGAATGAAGCTCAATCCATTGAAATGTTCATTCGGAGTAGAGTCTGGGAAATTCCTGGGTTTCATTGTGAGCGCTAGGGGCATCGAGGCCAATCCTGCTCAAATCACAGCTCTAAGAGAGGTTAAAGCCCCTAGAACAAAGAAAGAACTGCAAAGTCTCAATGGGAAGGTTGCCGCTCTTAGTCGCTTCATTTCCAAGGCCACAGACAAATGCATTCCCTTCTTTGATGCTCTAAAGAAAGGAAAGAAAAATTTCGAATGGACTCCTGAATGTCAGAATGCTTTCGATCAACTGATTCATCATATGAGAACTCCTCCGGTCCTCTCCAAGCCTAGTGATGGGGAAGACCTCTTCATCTATTTAGCAATTTCATCCCATGCTTTAAGTGCAGCACTTGTACGAGAAGATACGAAAATACAACGTCCAGTTTACTACATCAGCAAACGGTTCGCTGGAGCTGAAATGAATTATTCAAAGATAGAAAAACTTGCTTATTGTCTGCTAATCGCTTCCAGGAAGTTGAGACCTTATTTTCAATCTCATCCTATCAAGGTCCTGACTGATCAACCTTTGAAGCAAGTCCTGTATCGTCCTGAAACTTCGGGTCGTCTCTTGAAGTGGAACATAGAGCTCAGCCAATATGACATCACTTACCATCCCCGAAGAGCAATTAACGGACAAGCTTTAGCAGATTTCATTGCAGAATCCACTGACAAAGGTGACAGTAAGGAAGAAACAACTGACTGCATTCCGATACAGTGGAAGTTGTATGTTGATGGCTCGAGAAATGACTATTGTTCTGGGGCAGGAGTTGTGCTCGAAACTCCCGAAGGACGATCACTATGTTATGCATTGAGACTGGAATTTCCTTCGACAAACAATGAAGCAGAATATGAAGCCCTTATTGCCGGATTGAAAATCGCCAAGGAATTGAATATCAAAGTGATACAGATTTTCAGTGATTCTCAGCTTATTGTCTGCCAGGTGAAGAAGGAATTCCAAGCCAAAGGAGGGAATTTGCCTGCATATTTGACAAAAACTTCCGAACTCCTCAATGATTTAGATCACTACTCAATAAGCCACATACCCCGAGAGGAAAATATGAAGGCGGATTCTTTAGCAAAGTACTCAAGTTCCGGAGAAGCTAAATTGCTGGGATTAGTTCCTGTAGAAGTTCTATCAGCTCCAAGCATTGATGAAATGGATATTGATTGGATTATGACTACGTCTCAAGAGCATGAATCATGGATGACTCCAATCAAAGAATACTTACTCAGTGGTTCCCTGCCAGAGAGTTCTAAGGAACGTCGAAAATTATTAGGAAAAGCATCGAGGTATATAATTCAAGATGGCCAATTATACAGGCGGGGATTTTCGACCCCACTACTCCGATGTGTAACTAAGGAAGAAGCCAAGACCATCTTAACAGAGGTGCACGGAGGAGAATGTGGAGACCATTCAGGTGGTCAAACACTTGCAAAGAAAATTCTCCGATATGGATACTTCTGGCCGGATATCAATCGAGATGCTGCAACTTTTTCCAAGAAGTGTGACAAATGCCAACGATTTGCAAAAATCCCAAGAGCACCCTCCACTGAACTCACACAAATGGTCAGTCCATGGCCATTTGCCATCTGGGGGATAGACCTAATTGGACCATTACCGATCGCCAAATCAGGGATTAAATATGCTATTGTTGCCGTTGATTATTTCACCAAGTGGGCTGAAGCTGAACCTTTGGCCACCATCACTTCTAAAAAGATGATAAATTTTGTAACGAAGAATATCATTTGCAGATATGGTGTGCCACAGAAGATAATCACCGAAAATGGCACTCAATTTGAAAGTGAAGAATTCCAGGATTTTTGCAAACGGTTCAGAATTCGAAAAAGCTTCTCAGTAGTGGCTCATCCGCAGGCAAATGGGCAAGTGGAAGCAGTTAACAAGATCATCAAGTCAACTATCAAAAAGCAACTTGAAAAAGCAAAAGGTGGTTGGGTTGATAAGCTTCCATTAGCACTATGGGCGTACAGAACTACTCACAAAACTGCGACTGGGCACACTCCATTTTCACTGGCATACGGATCTGAGGCAATGATTCCAGTAGAAGTAGAGGTTCCTTCACATAGAAGAGTTCATTTCAATGAGACCGAAAATGAAAAACTGCAACTTGAAGCGCTTGATTTTCTTGATGAGAAAAGAGAGGAAGCTAGGCTCAGAGTTTCAGCTCATCAGCAGAGAATTGCCAGGCATTTCAATTCCAAAGTTCGCCAACGCAGCTTTGAAATCGGAGACTTGGTTTTGAAAAGGATCATGACAGCAACTGGTGTGTTTGGGCCAAACTGGGAAGGACCATATGTCATAGGCACTAAACTTCTTGATGGCACTTTCAAACTCATAACTGTTGAAGGAGATCCAATTCCAAGGGCCTGGAACAGCAACCATTTGCGTCCTTACTTTACTTGAAAAAGAGCTCTGCTCAAAATTGTAAAATGATGATGAATGTATCAGTTGTATTGTGAAACATTGTAAATCAGTGTAAATGAATGAAAAGCTATAAAGTGGACGTAGGCCCGATTCTTGGCCGAACCACTATAAATCTTGTGTTCTTTACTATTTCATAATGCCTGTTTTATTTCGATATGTAAATACTTTAAATGTATCACTAAAATATCGATTCAAAATTGCAGGACATTATAACAAGGCTTGTTCATCACAAAGCTAAGCGACCTTTATAAATCAGCTATTGCACAAAAACCAAACAACAAAAATTCCAAACTCAACTCCTACGCAAGGAAAACTTCACATAAAGAGTTGGCAACTTCACTGGGACAAACCTTTGTTCACTAGTTGAGATTGTCGTTATGAACGGGCATCCAACTAGATAACTCGCGTTTGTCTCGTGAAGTCATTCAACAGTGAAGTTTACTTCTTCAGATAAAGCAATTTACTTGCAAAAGAAAGGAACACGCGCTTGGAAACGATGATAAAGGATCGCAGATTGGCGGATGATGATACAACATGAGCGGGCAAACAAAAAAGCAGACAAAGGGAGGTATGCCTCTCAACAGGAAGGCCGAGAGATCCACTAAAGGGACGCCTTCCCAACCGGAAGGAACAAGACCCTCACTAACTGGTCGTGATGCATCCGACCAGATAGCGTATGTCCGCCCCGTGGATCCACTCGCCCCTGAGACGCAACCTACCTGGCACACCAACCAACCAAAGCCCTCCAACGAGGCACGCCAATAAATGGGAGTGCTTTACTCAATCAAAAAGATCGGTGGGACTACCAAAGGGGCACCTTGTTAGTTAATTGCGATCGTTTGTGCAAGCAAACATCCAATCAAGCAACTTGCGTTCGCCCCGTAGACCTCTGACCATGAGAAAGTAACTTCCAGGCAATCACAAGCCCTTTTCGGAGGCACAAGCCCTCTTCGGAGGCACAAGCCATCTTCGGAGGCAAAAGCCCTTTTCGGAGGCACAAGCCCTCTTCGGAGGCACAAGCCCTCTTCGGAGGCACAAGCCATCTTCGGAGGTAAAAGCCCTTTTCGGAGGCACATTTCACCAGGGTAAAAGTGCAAAATGCTTCTCTTCAGAGACCCACTTCACCCGAGTAGAAATACAAAAATTGCTTCTCTTCGGAGACCAACATTGCTTCTCTTCGGAGACCAAAATCAAGACTTCTTTGGAAGCACAAGACCTCTCCGGAGGCACAACAATAATCCACAAAGCATAATGCTACTCTTCGGAGTCCACATGCTACTCCTCAAAAAATACCGAAATAAAGCCCTCCTTAGAGGCACACTTCGATTCTTTCTCTTCACCGCGTAGGAGAATTCACTTCTCAAAAGCATGAAATAAACATTTCCAAAGGTTGAAGCGTAAAAGCTTATCCGAAAATGAGACACGCTCCGTTTAAGTAGAATAATCATTCCCTCAAAGACAGAATAGTTATTCTATGAAAAATAAGAGTACAGGTCTCGCTAAAAGCGAAAGATATTGTTATGTGCTTGTGGTATAGGGGCAATATCATATGATACGGCTACAACAATAAAAAGCAGTATTCAAGCAACATACCACAAGCACATAACAATATCACGCGAAACAGATGTGGAATAAATGCATTCTCAAACGCAGACAAAAAGTTTGCACAAGTAAGAAGAATCGTTTGTTCTACACTTAAAATAAAAGATAGATCATTCTCACATACACAAGAGTTTGTACAAGTAAAATAATTGTTTTATTTAGTACTATGAAAATTCTTTACATGTGCAGATATCTCAAAAAGCAAAAGCGGGGACCGGTACCCGCACAATCCCCGGTCAATACATGCAAAGAGAAAAAATAATAAGTAGAAAATCCAGCTTGATTATTCCTTCTTCTCACCACCCTTGGAGCTCTTTCCCGGCCTAATGATTAGCTTCTGAAGCTGTTGTGAACGGGCAAGGGCAGAAGGAGAAAGCGGTACAGCCGGATCAACTACTGCTTCCTCTTCAGTGGAAGTCTTCTTCTTTTTCCTTACAGCACGTTTCCCCTTCCTCTTTGAAGAAGACTCGCTCCCCGGAGTAGCAAGCAATGTTGAAAGCTTCGTATCGTCGTCAAGAGAACGCTCCGGGGTCTTCTCGATGTCTTCAAAATCCTCCGCCTTCTGTTCCTGAGAAGCAGCCGGATCATCCAAGCCTTGAAGAGCTTCGATTTTCTCTGCCTGTGATCCCGGTTGGGAAGCAGAGGGAGGAGTAATTTGAGAAGACGAAGGAACGGCAATCGAAGGAGTGAAAGCTTGTGTAGTGCTTGGTGCCTCCGCTGTAGAAGAAAAGAAGTTAAAATCAGCATCCCCCGAAAATAAAGAAGGCATCGGTTCATCAAAGTTTAAGTAACAAGTAAGAAGGTCATCGAATTCGGCTAAGTCAAATGACTGGTTCATTAGACCCGAGATGGCACCAAGAATACCTGGAGGAGTTGGCTTTGCAAGATCCACCTCAAACTTCTCGGCTTCAATATCATCCAGTGCCTCATCTTCAGTAGGAGTAGTTGCAGTCTCCTGGGCAACTTTAGCTAAATGTAAAGAATGAGGGCTAGAATCTATAATATTAACGTCGGTTGAAGTGGAAGTTTGAACGGGGACAGTTAAAGGAGCTTCTTCTTTTGGAGGCTCTTCTCCCGCTGTTTCAGCTCGTACTTTGGCAAGTAGCTCCTTCCCCTTAACAAGAGCGGCACGATCCTCATCATTGAGATAGCGCTCCTCAAGTTCCAACTCATTATAGCCGGCCCCGCCAAGCATATCCATCGCGACTTCCCACACTTCAGCCAATGTAATTTCATAATCGGGACCAAGAAAAGAGAGGCTCCCACGACCCAGAACGCTGTGTAAATAAAAGTCAAATAAGGTAGAGCTGACGTCTGCTTTCGTCGCCTCATGTGATTGCTCAGCCGCTTCCTTTTCGGCAACGGCAGCAACCCGGCCAGCGGTAGCCTCATCACGCTCTGCCTCAACTTTAGCAAGTCGAGACTTTAGTAACTCAATCTCTACGTTCTGAGAGGTGACCTTTTCCCGCAAATCGGTGTTTTCTGTGCGGTATTTCTCAGTAATATGCTGTTCAGCGGCAAGCTTCATTTCAACATCTCTCTATGCAGCATGGGCATCCCGCACTTGTTTTTGAAAGACTTCTTCTTTTTGAATATGAGATGCAGAAGAAGAGGCAAGTTCTTCCTTAAGTTTTTTAACTTCGGACTCAAGTTTTGCATAACCATCAGCAATATTTGTCATCTCGAGATTATGCTGTTTGCAAACTTTGTCCCACTCCGCCTTGTCGTTTTCCATAGTCAGCATTGCCTCAAGGTTTGCACGATTAACCCTTTGGAGTTCATTGACAAGCTTCTGCCACTGCGACATCCTCTCGATATTAAGCCTGACTGCGTCAAGACTGCTAAGCATGTCTGATTTATCAATCGGAACTATGTCCAAGTCAAAGCGTACCCCTTTTAGGCACCAATTCGGAAAACGACTCTGAAGCGTTGGGGGGCCGTCCTTGACTTGATATTGCGGTCTGTTAATGATAGTCTGAATGTCAGATTTCTTCAGAGGAGGAGAGCTAGCTAGAATATCGGAAGGAATGGGAGCGTCAGTCTTTTCAGAAATTTTAGACGCGTTAATCGGTTTAGATCGTTTGCTCGGTTCATCGGCAATCTGAGTTTTTCCTTTATCATCGTAAGACTTCCGCTTATGAGAGTAGTCACTCCTATGCGAAGAGTCATATCGCTCGGCATCTTTCCTTCTTTGCCACTGATCGTAATCCCGCTTCTCCTGGGCCTTCCTTCGAGCCCTCTCTTCATCTGTTTCTTTTAGGGTATCAAGGTACTTCCTAAAGTCATAGGTGCCGCTGCCTCCACGGTACTTGAATGAGTCATAATATGAACCTGTACGTCCCATTGGAGAACCTGAAAGCAGAAGAGGGGTAAAGTTTAGAAATTTCCAGGAAAAAGAAGATAAATGCTTATGAGTGCCGAAAAGTCCTAAGTGTGTGTGGCGTGCAAACTACATGCGTCAAATTACAGACCACGCTTTAGTGTGGAAACAGAGACGATTGGCGTAGTAGGCATCTGGGTTTGTTTAAGGGTAGAAGTCGCCTCGACAACGGGAGAAGTCGCTTTTTGATTGCTATCCCCGAAAAGCTCCTGAGAAGTTATCATGATATCACTCAAGCCATCAAAGGTGTCATCGCCCAAGTGTTCAGCAGATTTCTCCTTCTCAACTTCCACATCAATTGGCTTTTCAGAAACTCGAGGATTCTCTTCTTCCTCAATAATGGGGGGAAGTGCCGACTTGCCAGCTAACCCTACAACTTCAGTGGATCCGGAACACTTTATCAAAGCAACATCCATGACAGGTGTTTCTGATGCAGCTTCTTCCGTAGAAACTGGGGCATTCGACGCCTCTGCTTGAGAGCCCGAAGCAGCTGACGTTTCTACATTGGAACTAGGAACTTCATGAATTCGAGTCGACCTGGAAGGGTGTAGAAGCCCAAATTGGTGCAAAAGCTCATCATCTAATAGAAACTGGATACTCCTCTCCTCTACAGGCACCGCCATCAGCCTCTCGAAAGTCACTTTGTGACTGAGATTTTTAGAAGGAAGAGGAAGTGCTGAAAAGGAAAAAAGAGCGAAGTTAGCACTTGATAACCCAAACTTCGGTAAGTTTGAAAGAACATAAGAAACAAATGCAAGTGATCTTACTCCCTATTCTCCAAATAGCATAAAACCCAGGAGGGCAGCGAACATAGAAGAACGGGCTTAGGAAGCTATGAACACTTTCAGGGAGACCGGAGATCAACTTACGATTTCTCGCACTCCTTACAACTATGATGGAGGGATGATCTTTATTTTTGGCAAAAGTACAAAGATAGCGAATTTCTCCGAAGGTAGGAAAGCGGCCCAGCGTTCTCCTAAAAAGCACACATAGTCCCAGCAAGATGGCATAGCCATTGGGATGTAACTGAAAAGGGGAAATAGATAGTTGGAGAAGAAGTTCTCGAATGCAGTCATTGAATGGGGGGATAGCTCCGCTCGAGCACATTTGGCGGTTAACTGCGACAAAGCCACGGGGCGGCCTGTCAGCAGTGTCATTTATTTCGGGAAGCAAAGCGTCGGCTTCAGCAATGCCAAACTGGATGCATAGTTGACGAAAGGCTTTGTGGCTCAAAGTAGTGGGAGTCCTCTCTGGAGGATCGTTTAGCGGGATAGCAACTGGAAATACATCTTCAGTTTGCTCTGTTCCTTCTTGTGGAGAAGACATTCTACACAATCAGCTGAATGTTCAAATGTGAAGGTACACGTTCCCTAAAAGTGTGAGGTGTTGTGCAAAAACTAATGAAAAATAAAAGACAAGCATAACTGGAATTAAATTAGTTGACAATCAATCGATTACAGAATTTCAGAACTTGTCAATGATCAAGTGCAGTGTTAGTACAGACAAGTCAGTCTCATTTGACTATTATGATTTTTGTTTTAATACTTCACTTGAATTGGTTATTGTACAGCATCTCGTTCATATTCATTTAATTTAACTTTCTCTTTACCAACTAATCTGTCATTCGATATGGGCAGTCAGTGACAGTATATTCGTCCCAGTACTCTGTTAATATTGTGTTAAACAGGATTGTTAGCTTGTGAATTGAAGCAATCTGTAAAAAGAAATACATGCAACACGGTTTATAGTTCAACAGTTCAAAGTCCAGGCAAAGTTTAAAAGTCATCTGCTTAGTTGCTGAAAACCCAAGTATTAACTCGGTGACGACTTAAGAGATTCCCTATGGGTCAAGGTCAGCAGTCCCCGAGTCTTAGGTCGAATAAAGAAGCAAAAAACTAGTTCAAGGCAGCAGGAAATCCCAAGTCCTAACTCGGAGGCGACTCAAAACCTAGGATGCATAAAATCACTGAGTCGGTTCCGACTTAAATCAGTGAAATTGCTAAGTCATGACCGAGTCAGTACATCAACCCACTTCCGTCCATAACTTTTAACTCGTTAGCCCAATGACCTCGCAGTCAATGACGATCCTAATTCCATTACACCATTGGATCACCCCGAAAAGCCAATTCGAATCGCCTCGGATTTGCTGCGAATCTGACGTATTATTGCCACACCACAACTGCAACGCAATCAATGGCAATTACGAAACAGTCGAAGGGTTATACATAATGAACCGCAGCATTTAAGAACAAATGGAAGTCGAAGACTGAGGAGTTATCGATTCGACAGTAGGCATGGATAAACTCGGATCAGATCAACTTACGATATATGACAGGAGGATAATCGACGATTGAATGGATGGAATTTATCTCTGAGGGCTCTAAATCGCGTCAATGGCTGAATCGAGAAGAAGAATGAGTGAGGAAGAGGAAGGATGACTTAACTATTTATTCGCAGGAAGGTGAGTCGACTTGTACGCTGCCGACCTAAGACCTCTGTTAATTCGCTTCCGACCTAATCAAAGAGCAGGTTAAGAAAATCGAAGTATATGACCTATACTTAGGCACACACTTCGAGGGGAAAATGTTAATCCTCTGATTCGCGACTTAACAGAAGACGACCTAACAAGCTAAAGGCGTAACCGACTTAAGGAAAGCTCCGAGTTAACAAGATCTCCGACTTAACAGGCTACGACCTAAGGAGAGCTAAGACCGAGTTAAAAAGGATGCCGAGTTAGGAGCCTGCCGACTTAAGGTAATCTGTGACTCAAGAGTTAAGACCGAGTTAAGAAAGTATGCCGAGTTAAGGTGCTTGCCGACCTAAGAAAGTTAACGACATAATGACTTAAAGAAGCCTACCGACCTAGCATATTATGAGATAACAAGGGCTGCCGAGTTAACAGATTGCCGACCTATGGGAACTTGTAGCCTACCGAGTTAAAGAGTATACTGACTCAACAAGTCACAACATAAGGAAGCTGCCGACCTAAAATGACTACCGACTTAAGGGAGCTAACCGATTTAACCAAGTGCGAGTTAGCAAGGCCTGCCGAGTTAACGAACTACCGATTTAAGATTACACATTAACTCTGCTCCGACCTAACAACACTGAGATACCTTATACACCTTTACCTTGTCACCGACTTACCTTAAGTCTTCAGCGACCTAGGACTTAAACGTACAACCAGAAGAGGCGGTGAACTACTAGGGAAGTGTTGGAACTGATAAACCGGCAGCGACCTATCATAAGTCGGCAGCGACCTATACTAAGTCGGCGACGACTTAGGACTTAGGAAATTTTCCAGAGTCCAAATCAGCTCCTATAAATACCCCGCCACTTCCAACATGAAGGAGACTTTTGGCAAATCATTTCTACAGCGCTGTTACTCCGTCGAACTCTTCATTCATTCAGTAATCAAGGATCCTTCAAGCATTCACGACACTACAACAAGCTTCGAGAGAAATTCCTTACATCCGAGATGGATTCATCGAGTTTCACCGTCGAAGATTGAGCTAGTAGTCTAGATTGTTTCTTGTGATCGAATTGTACTGTTTCTTGAAGAGATTTGTATCAAATTGTAACCGAGTCAGCAATAAGAGACTATAAAGTGGACGTAGGCTTAATTACGGACCGAACCACTATAAATCCGTTGTTCATTTACTGCATTTCCGCTATTTTCCTGCTTAATTTCTGTTCCCGTCACACGGGTGGTGCTTTCACGATCTTATTACACACACCGGGTGTTATCGTTTATATTTTAACGTTAACACATTGAATTTAATTCGTTCAATACCTTATCCATTTGGTCAATATTCAATTAGCTTCACTTACTCATTTTAGTTTAATACTTCACAAATTAAATTCAATTCTAGTTTTATTCACTTACAAATTCAAAATGAATTTTAACATTCAATTTCATTTTCTTGCACTTGCAATTGCAAATTTATTTGTTCATTCCCTAATTCATTCGTTTTCAATTTGAATCTCATTTCTATCAGGTTCTCAAATATTTTATAAGTCTTCGACTTACTTACATTTTGATTTATCAAATCATTTATACATCCACATTCACAATTCCATTTCATTAAGGAATTTTATTTTCAATTATCTTCTTGGAATTCTATTTTCATTTATAAATTCTTTTACAATTTATATTCACCATTTTATTCATATATGAATTCATCTCTTTATATTTCAATTCACATTTATAAATTTCATTCGTTAAATGGATTTTTATTTAAACTTTAAACTTTACAAGTTATCAACTTCATAATATTTCATAAATATTTTTATACAGCATTCAAGAGTTTACCAACATTTCAAAGCCATTTTGAAAACAATTCAAATTATCCTTTGAATTTCCAAACTAAACCCAATTTTTTTTCAAACAACTTCCATTTAAAACAATTTGGCAGCAATTCCTCTTTTGGAAACCCGAAAATGAACATCGGTGATGCTGCAGTCATCACCGAAGTTATTTTCCAGCGACCGAAAAGAGTTTAGAGCTTTTCATTCCTTCAAAACATTTTTCAAAACCTTCAAAATTCATTTTCAAATCAAAAATGATTTAATTTTCCAATTCTCCAAAATTTTCAAATTCTTTCAAAAACATTTCCAAATACTTCCCTGGAATTCCATTTTAAATTACAAATTACATTTACAATTTATATTCTCTAAATTTCATTTGTATGTGAATTTATTTCTTAACTTTGGAGTTACGATTTGAATTTCTTATTCAATTTCAATGATAATAGATTAATACTATCACTTCTAACAACCATGCAACCATATATCATAATAATTTACAGAAAATTATTTCTTTTCTATACAAAAATAGTTTTGGGCAAAATTATTTCATTTACCCTATTTAAAACAATACTGTGTCAGTTTATCTTGTTTAGAGTTTAGAAACCCCTATCGATTACAGTTAGCTAGACTGTACCGACCAGAATCCATAAAAAATCAACAGATAAGTCAACACAATACAAAACAATTTCATATTCAAATAACAAATACGCGCTCATATCTATTATTACACTCAACTCATTCTAGAGTACTACTAACTCTATCTCTAACGAGTAACACCCAACAGAGCAGGGTTGTCGCTTAACCATATGCTCTGATACCACGCTGTCACGTACCGAAATTTTCGACTTTCGAAAATTCGACATTGATACTCACTTTATCGACTGTCGAGCAATCGAGTGCCGGAAACTCCAATAGTGAGGGTTTTAAATAGAAGAAAAAGGTAGAAGAAGAAGAAAGAGGAACAAGAAAGAACAGAAGAAGAGAAAATAAAGAGAAGAACAACAATAGAAACACAGAACAGAGACAATATCAGAATCTCACATATCGCAGCGGAACAATATATAATAAATAAACACTAGTCTTTTAAAACAAAGAGCTATATCAGTTTATACATACATCAATCAGAGTCAATATACAACAATGGACAGTTATATAACTTGTCCTCATACAGAATACACAGCGGAATAAAATAAAGTATAGGTGATACGTTACACCATCCAGCTTGCTTCCAAAGCTCCAGAATATCCAGAATATCCTGATAACATAACTCTAGGCTGCCCGTGTGGAAATTGGTGGGAACCCAGAGTTTAGAAGGGAAACAATAAACTCCGAGTCAGTCATGGTGACTGGTGTGAGATCGTAAAACAGTTTATCTTTAAAAACAACGACAAGGTAATTTTAAAGTCAATTCGCAATGCTTTTGGAAAATGAAACTACCATAAGACCTCCCTTTATTTTTCTTCAACTTAAAATTGAAGATATAAATTTTAATTCAACTATCAACAGATTAAATTTTATAATTTAATCGCCAAATTCCAAGTTATATCGGGGATTCAAATTAAATCATCGTTCAAATATTTAAAATTAATTAAATATTTACAATTTAATTCGTTCAAAATTCTGGGTCGTTACAGTTTTAGTCTGGTAGGTCCTTGTCCGTAGGGCTTCATAGGCGGAGGAGGAAGAATGGGGAAGGTGGCATACAGCGGCATGGGCTGTTGAGGAAAAATGACCTGCGTTGGGGGGGTTTCGGTTTCACCAAGAAAATGAGTAGCAGGTTTGTGCATAGATCAAAACAAATAGATGCTTCTGTAATTTTTTATATATTATCAAACGAAGACATAACAAAAGGAAGAAGGGAGAGAACGAGATGGGACGAACCAGAATAAAACATGAGATAATAGGATATAGCAAAAACCAGGAAATCATAATAGCCAGCTATTGAATTCTGAAAATAATAAGTATGGTGGCTATTGGTTTTCTCCTGGTTGAACAATTGAAAGGACATCAGAAACCAAAAGGCTCAAAATGGGTACCGATACGGCTAACCATTTTGCAGATTTCGTCGTGTACCGAACATCAAGATGCACAAATGAATATACTGTGGAGATCAGCACCACGAGACGAATAGAATGGTACATAGATATCAGCGATACGATCATTCTATCAAAAGTAGATATTCGCTGCCAAAATGCTGCTAAACCGTCAAAAATACGATAAACGGAGCTAGAGCAGTTCAAATTTGGCGAAACGATGTACGACGTCTCACTTAGAAAATGATTTACACTTTTATTATATAAAAATATTCAGATTTTGAAAATATTTTATTTTCATCAAATTAACTGATTTTAGATTTAAGTAAATTTACACAACAAAATAAACTTCCATATTCCATGTTGAAGATCCGACACTTGCTATGTCTTAATAGACGTATTCCAAATGTCAAATTTTCATTGTTAAATTTAATTATTTAATTTCAATTGAAATTTCAGTTAATTACGTTATAAAAACCGTTAAAATTTACGGGTCGTTACACTCACCCCCACTCAACCCTTTTTGTCCCCAAAAAGGAACAAGATAAAAGAATAAAAGCAATCAGAAAGATAGATAGATTCAAAATACAAAGAACCAGACAGAACAATTAATTCAAACCCGTATAAATTTCATTTTTGGACCTTTTATTACTTCCATTTATATTGTATATTATTCAATCACATATTCACATGAACATTTTAACTTTTGAATATCCCAGGCAAGTTGTATCTGTTCTAGAATGCAATTGAGTATTATACAAATAAATTTTTATCCTAGTTCACTATTACAAATTGTTTAAATTCATTTCTTATTTTAGACACTCCAATTATTCAAAATTTTTGCTTCATTTCAATAATTGAAACCCATCATTTGCAATAAAATTTTAGAGTTAACTTTTCGGTTTCAGTTCAAACCATTTTGAAATAAATATATACATATATATAAATTTTGTACACATTTTCATACTCAATAAATTCAAATCAAATCCATTTTCCAAAATAAAAGTGTAGCAAAGCTACTAAGTGGTCTCTTCACTTTGAGACTCGAAAATGAATGTCGATGATGCTACAGTCATCATCGAATTATTTCCCAGCGACAAAAGAGGAGAGTACTGACTTACTCCTTCTAAAATTATTTGGAAACAATTTCATTCGAAAATACTTTAAAATAATATATTTTACAAAACTTTGAAAACCAAATTTTGAAAAGTACCATAAATTAAATTCTCAAATCCTTAATTTAAATTCATTTCATTTGAAATCAGATTTATAAACCATGTTTAAAAATTCATCTTCTTATAATATACAACAATAGTTAATGATTTATGAATGTTAACAAAACAATAAATGATAATCTAGTATTATCATTTCTAAAACCAATTCATTTAGCTATTTAATTTCAGAAAATTTTACCTTTATATATAAAATATAATCATACATAAATTATATTTCATTTACCAATTTCGAAAACAATATTATGTCAGTTTTCTCTATTCAATTATTTTGGAATTCCTATCGATAGCGTTGGCCAGACGTATCGACCGAAACCCACAATTCAAACTTAACAACTCAAAAAATTCAATATAAAACATTTTATATTAATTACAAATAAGTTCTTTCATAGGATGATTCAAGAATGGATTTAGAATAAGGATAGAGATTCGAATTTAGAGGGACCCAAATCAAAAGAATTCTAATCAAGAAGATAGGTTCGAAAGAAAGATAAGATAATTGAATTAAAAAAGAGGGGAGATGGATAGACTTATATTAATCGCGGCGACCTTAACCAGGTCAACCAGGACTTAGAAAAGACGAGAATATCATCAGCGAAAGTGGAAACAACTTGTTGAGAACATCATAGAAAACATGATTCATGAGATTGAAGGAGAAGGCAGGAGCATCAATAGTGAGTCCGATGGGCAAGACTAACCATCCACATAAACCATTCATCTGGGAGGGAGGACAATAGGTCAAGCTCCAGGAATAAGATTGATGCAGAATTCAATTTCCCACCAAGGAGGTAGAGAAGTGACTACACCAAAACATCAGGATAATCTCTGACTATCGGAGAGGATTCGAGATCACTAGGTTGACAATTAGGCAAATGATAAAACTGCCGCTTAATCCTGAGGAAATTGGCATTTGATCACAAAAGAATTACCCTCGTCGTCCACTAGAGAAACAGTTCGGGCTTTGCAAGAGATAGCAGCATCCAAACCGAGAATGTATAAATCTTCGGTTAATCGACACCTGCTACAGAGGAGTTTCACCACTTTACAGGTCATACTAAAGTTGGCGGGACCGTCGATGGGATTAGACACACATAAGGACGAAGTTGCCAATTGAGATGGCAAGATGTGTTCAATTTACTATAAAGATAGAGCTATGGGATGCTCCAGTATCAAAAGAACACGAATAGGAAAATGACAAGAATGATTTCAAAACAAAGGGGATAGTTCCAAAACTGAAAGAAATCCTAATCTAGGAGGATCCTAACGAAAAATTTCAAGCTCGAACGAATATGATTCTATAATTGATTCTACTCATTCTAGAGTATCACTACCCTATCTCTAATGATTTTCTACTCCATATGCTAAGTTTTTCCTAAACCTCGGTCTGATACCACTTGTAACGACCTGTTATTTTGAACGTTCAAATCGACAATCATCGACTCATGTCGGACTTGAATTTCTTAAAACAATAGATTTTTAATTTATATTTGGAAAAACTCAGCATAAACAGTATAGAAAATCAATCACAGAATCACATACATAGAGTATTACAATAATAAGCAGCGTAATAGATAAATAGTAGTTCATGAAGCTACTATATAAACAACAGAGTTTAAAACGAAATACAATTGAAATCTCAAATACAGAGAAGTTACTAATAGGGCGACGTTATTATAATCTTAGTGCTATATGTCGACAATATACTGTTGATTGACAATGACATTTCGTTCTTGCATTCGGTGAAAGCTTGGACTTTCAAGAACTTCTACATGAAGGATTTGGGAGAAGTAGCATGTATACTGGGTATAAAGGCTTATATAGATGGATCTATAGGCTATTGGGATTTTCCCAATCCCTTTATATAAATGCCATACTGAAAAGCTTTAGCATAGGGAATTCCAAGCATGAAATGTTCTAATGCAATGTGGATAGTCTTTCTAAAATGGACTTTCCTTATACTGATAAGGAGCGAGTGAATAGCATTTGCTTCAGGTATAGAATTCATAACGTATGTTATGCTACATACTAGACTGGATTTGGCATATGCCTTAGGATATTTAAGCCGATATAAGTATAATCCCAGAGAGAAGCATTGGACAACTATAAAATGTATACTTATATTTAAGAAATACATAGGACTTATTCCATATATATGAAAATGGACACCTCTTTATGAAGGGGCATACTGACTCTAGGTTCTAAAGTGGTGGTAGTGATAGCAAGTAAATGTGTGTAATGACCTGCTATTTTGAACTTTCAAATCGATAATCATCCACTCATGTTAGACTTGAATTTCTCAAAACAATAGATTGTTAATTTATATTTGGCAAAACTCAGCATAAACAGCAAAAGAAAATCAATTATAGAATCACAGACATAGAGTATTACAACAATAAACAGCGGAATAGATAAATAGTAGTTCATGAAGCTACTATATAAACATCAGAGTTTAAACCAAAATACAACAGAAATCTCAAATACAGAGAAGTTACTAATAAAAATGCCAATGACAAGTCTGAACAAAAAAACTGGAATAAACTGAAGTAATTGGAAAGCTGAATAGACAAAGACAGATCTTCAAGCAAAGCTCCAAACTCCAAAGGTGAGTCTCAAATGCTATGACACTCAGTTTGACCCGAGCATAAAGCAAAACACAAAACACTCGAGTCAGGATTAACATTCTTATACCAGTAAATTCAACTCAAGTGAAATGTCAACTGAAATACAAGTAACTTAAAGGATGTTTGGGATACCCATCCTCTAAGGATCCGTTAAACTGTCTACATACATAGTACAATAATCTACAGTAAAGTAAACTATTAAAATAGCATTAAGGCGTTACCCATATCCCCCTTAACAAATTTTATATAAATGTCGTAGTCTATACAGTACTGTAAACTCCACCAAACTGGTGGGCTATCAGGGAGCACTCCATAGGTACGACACAAACCAAACTCGTAGAAGGCGCGATAAGGCATGTGACAAGGCACGCGAGGCAATGCCTAGGGTAGGATTCTAACGTTTTGTAGAACCGGGCTGTTGGTAACGCATAGCAGCTACTACCACTCACCTTGAGACACACTCCCAAATCAAATGAAAGGTGCACCCAATCAAATCACAAAGTAATAGAATGGTATCGAAGAAATGTGCCCTATCGGAGGTATGACCTCACTTGGCCGAGGTATAGCTCCTGTTTTCGCTACATTAAGTTGACTCGTGGGAGTCACGGCTGCGTTAATACCTCATATAGAATCGTCGCCAACCATCCTACTTTCTGGAATCTCCACCACGTACACTGTTGTTAAAGTGGTTTTCAGTATTGGGAGAGAGTATGACAATATCTGATCCCGGTCTCTATAACAACCAAACGCTTATTTCACACCATTGTCATTTATCAAATCACTTTTATAATCGTTTCAAACAGTTTATACTTCGTATCAAAATATCATATTGATTTCAAAATCAATATCACTTTCGTAATCATATTCACTTTCGAAATCATTATCACTTTCGAAATCATAATCACAAAATAGTTTAAACTATCATATCAAAATATTCGCTTTTAAATCCATTAAATCTAGATCAAACAGTTCTAGCTTAAATAGTTTAAATATTGAAAATAGTTTATATATATTGAAATAGTTTTAAGTTAGAAATAGTTTATTATTTAAAAATAGGTTATAGATTAGAATAGTTTATATATTAAAAATAGTTTTTATATATTAAAAATACTTATATAATAAAAATAGTTTCCTCTAATTTCACAAATCGATTCAAATCAATTTAAATTCCAAAATTCAATTTAAAACAATCCTAGTTCAACAATTACAATTTAAAAGGTTAAAGATTCAATTCAAATTCTCAATAAACCATTTCAATTTATATCGATTTCAAATCCAAGTTTGAACTATTACTTCATTTCCAATAAGATTCAAAGTTTAATTATTCAAATATTTACAATATAAGTTTCATTTATATTTCAACATTTAACTTTAATTTTATTCAAATTGGAAAATATTCACTTAATCATTCTAATAACAATTAAATAAAATCTTAATTTGTAAATTTAAATCAGTATTAAATATTTAGTATCAATTTTATTTAAAGTTGAGAATATTCATGTTTGCACCGAAATTGGTCGCAAACACCCGATAGTCGTCGAAAGCACCAGTACGCAATCACAATTCACAGATAACAAACGTATAGAGAAATAAAAATGAAGAACACTCATAAAATTGAGAAGAATTGCAGTAAACAACACAGATTTTATAGTGGTTCGGCGATCTTGCCTACGTCCACTCTGAAGCTTATGATTTTATTGATTCACTTGATAACTTCAATCTGTTACGGTAGATTATAGTTGATGATAGCTTTGAAATTCGAATGCAACAGTGATGATAAGATGTAGAATTGAATCCGGCAGAGTCTAGACGTTGAATGGCTGAAAGATCCCTTTTCTGTAGGCTTCAGGGGGCTATTTATAGGCGTAGGAGGCTGAGATCGCGCTCAAATTTCGGGAGACTTCTCCTGGCACGTGAGTGGACCCACGCGACCTGTCCCACCAAGTTTCGACTCGATCTGTGATTGATACGAATTGATTTCATATCCATCAAGAATTAGTCCAATCGAGCTGAAACTTGGCAAGAACATTCTTTACCTTCTGCTCAAGCTTCTGTGAAAATTTCGTAGCATTTGGACTAGTGGTTTGGGAGATATCGTCGATACGAAATGGCATGCTGTCTAGTTCGAATCGGCTAATTCGATTCGATGCTTTCGAATCGATCACCTCACGTGCTCTCGTGGTGATGTGGCACGCATACCTCGCATCGATCCATTCTTTACTCCGAGATGACCGTGTCGACTCCATGAATTTCGCCTTGCTCGTATCGAAGAATAACACGTCACCCAGGCTCGTTGACCTGATGGATACGAACAAGCCTCTGCTCATGGATTCGAACATGGTCCCATGATGGATACGAAGCAACGAATCTCTGATGGATGCGAAGTTGACGTTAGGTGATCGTTACGAAGTGTACTACTTACTGATGGATTCGAATAAGTCTCTCTGGCCGAAGGTTGATCGACATGAAGCTCATCGATACGAAGACCTGGCCATTCCGATCGATACGAAGCAAACTCTATTGATGGATACGAACAGATGGATTCGAATGAGATGCTGCTCTGATACGAAATCGATGGATACGACATGAGGCTCATTGATGGATACGAAAATGGAGTTATCTCCTTCAATTTGCATCGATCATAACTTGAGCACACGAACTCGGATTGACTTGAAATTCGGAGTGCTGGCTTTTATGACTTTGCTTGCCGTGTCCTATCAATTGTAGCCTGATCCGGGCTCGGACAAAATTCATCGATATCCTTGGTGAAACAGTGTATAACGAACTTTTACGACGAACTGTCTTTAGTTTTCCAGTCAACTTTTTGGTGTCACAGCCTTGCCAAAAGGCGGGATAACATTTGCCCCCCAAAACATGCCTTGCGATAGGAAGGTGTGTTTTGTAGTTCCATAAGCTGGATGTTCAAATCCTATCATCGACCTGTAAAGAACTTGATAGTCTTTCCTGACCACGAATGACGATCGTTCGCGACCGTGTGTCATTTGAGGTGACAGGTGACCTTTCGAGGTCGGATGCCATTCGCGGCGAATAACGAAATGGGACCGTTCGCGGTCGGATGCCGTTCGCGGCAAATAAAGAAATAAGACCGTTCGCGGTCGGATGCCGTCCGCGGCAAATAAAGAAATGGGACCATTCGCGGTCGGATGCCGTTCGAGGCAGAAATGTGATCGTTCGCGATCGAATGTCATATTAAGTGAATTGTGACCGTTCGTAGTCGGGTGCCACACGAGGCAGAGTGTGATCGTTCGCGATCGAATGTTATATTAGATGAAGTATGACCGTTCACGGTCGGGTGCCATACGAGGCAAACGGTGACCGTTCGTGGTCAGGTGCCATTCGAGGCGAATGAGTGTGCCCGGGGGGGCTTAGTATTATCGATGTCAGATTCACGTTCGGGTGAATTTATGAATCAGCGATCGTGGCGGTTCGTCGCCATACAAGGTGTGCTTATGGACCGTTCACGATCCAAAGCATACGCAAGTAAATTCTTCTACAGAATTGCAATATCAAATTAACGTTCACATGAATTCCATAACAGAACTGTCCAAACAAGCAAAGTCTAAATGTCCAAATCAACATGAAACAAAAGCAAAGCAAGGATATCAAAGTGTAAATTCTCACTACGAGACGGTCAATAACCATTCAGAGCATGCCTGTGGATCGTTCGCGATCTCATACATGTGTAAATGGTTTGATGTTGTTAGTGCGAAGTTTAAGACTTGTTCATCGTTATTTAAATCAATTGATAACCATACGGTGCCCCGGCTCGGGGTTACCCCTGGCTGATGTAGATGGTAGCCGCTCTGGTTCAACCGTTGGAGCCTGCCTTCTTACATACTGAAGTAGCCTACCGTTCCTGATATGCCCTTCTACTTCATCCTTCAGGTGTCTACAGTCATTTGTGCTATGACCGTTCAGCTCGTGGAATAAGCAATATTTATCTGACTTTCTCTCATCGGTAGTCAGATCCCGTCGCATTGGTCTACGATAGGCAACTTGCTTTCAGGTGTCTTGGTAGATTCGCTCCAAACCCTCATTCAGTTCTGAATAGGTGGTAAATCGCGGCTCCCTCCGTTGTCGCTTTGACCTGTCATCATTTTCTTTAGCCTTTCGCTTCCCTTTACTAGTCTCTGCACCTTTTCCAGGTGAATTACCGCCTCTAATTGCGTAAACATCGATTTCTGCTTCTCTCTCCGTACGAGCATCCTCTAATCGCAGAAACTTTTCAACTTCATGATAAAACTCTCCCAGGTCCGTAGGTGGATCCTTAGTTAGTGAATTCTTAAACTCCGTGCCATCAGATATTCCAGATACAGCTGCCATCATAACCATAGATGGATCTGGTCGATCCATTGATGCTGCTACCGCATTAAATCGTGTCAGGAAATTCCTCAAAGACTCCCCAGCTTTTTGTTTCAGAGTCGCCAAACTCATCACGTTCTTGGGTCTCGAAATATGAACCCTGAATTGTCTCATAAACCTTTCTGTCAAATCTGTCCAAGTCCCAATGGAGCCACTCTCCAGTTGTCTAAACCATAGCGCTGCAATGTCCGTCAAATACAATGGAAAGAACCGGGCCATGACTTCCTGTGATGCCCCCAGCACTTCCATGTGCCTCATATACTTCGTAAGATGGACCGCTGGATCCGTCCGCCCATCATACATTTCCACCGATGGTAGCTTGAAGTCTGGTGGATTCCTGGCCTGCCTGATCGTAGGAGTAAAGGGACTCCTATGTACATCCTCCAGATCTTTATTGACTAGTCCGCCTCTCATGGCCCGTCTGACCATCTCTGCCAACCTGTCATTGTCGTCATGCTGTGATCTTTGAGTGTTACCTTCGTTCTGCCCCCTGGCTGAGCGTTCATCCCTCTATTGCCACCAGGTTGCTCGGATGTCCCTGAATCTCTTCCCGGGATTGGATCAACATGCTCTAAGTGTGTGCCCCGCAACTCCGGCGCTGCGCCAGATGGTCCTGCTCCTTGATTCTGCGCTCCAAGTTGTCCAATCCGATGAAGCAAATTCTAGATCATTTCCTCCTGTCTCTTCATCATTGTCTCCATCTCATCCCTGGTGACGAAGATCGATGCTTGGTTCGCCCCCGAGGAAGCCTCTTGACTCCCTTCATGCTGACTTTTCTCTGGCCTTTGTCTTTTACTAGTTTGCCTTGTCATATCTTCTCAGATTTGAGCTCTTAAGTCTTCAAATTCAACTTCTAAATGATAGAATTCTTGAATTAGCTCTCTTAGTGAAAGCACCAAAATGTTTGCACTGAAATTGGTCGCAAACACCCGATAGTCGTCGAAAGCACCAGTACGCAATCACAATTCACAGATAACAAACGTATAGAGAAATAAAAATGAAGAACACTCAGAAAATTGACAAGAATTGCAGTAAACAACACAGATTTTATAGTGGTTAGGCGATCTTGCCTACGTCCACTCTGAAGCTTATGATTTTATTGATTCACTTGATAACTTCAATCTGTTACAGCAGATTACAATTGATGATAGCTTTGAAATTCAAATGCAACAGTGATGATAAGATGTAGAATTGAATCCGGCAGAGTCTAGACGTTGAATGGCTGAAAGATCCTTTTTCTATAGGCTTCAGGGGGCTATTTATAGGCGTAGGAGGCTGAGATCGCGCTCAAATTTCAGGAGACTTCTCCTGGCACGTGAGTGGGCCCACGCGACCGGTCCCACCAAGTTTCGACTCGATCTGTGATCGATACGAATTGATTTCGTATCCATCAAGAATTAGTCCAATCGAGATGAAACTTGGCAGGAACATTCTTTACCTTGTGCTCAAGCTTCTGTGAAAATTTCGTAGCATTTGGACCAGTGGTTTGGGAGATATCGTCGATACGAAATGGGATCCTTCGGCATGCTGTCTGGTTCGAATCGGCTAATTCGATTCGATGCTTTCGAATCGATCACCTCACGTGCTCTCACGGTGATGTGGCATGCATACCTCGCATCGATCCATTCTTTACTCCGAGATGACCGTGTCGACTCCATGAATTTCGCCTTGCTCGTATCGAAGAATAACACGTCACCAAGGCTTGTTGACCTGATGGATACGAACAAGCCTCTGCTCATGGATTCGAACATGGTCCCATGATGGATACGAAGAAACGAATCTCTGATGGATGTGAAGTTGACTTTAGGTGATCGTTACGAAGTGGACTACTTACTGATGGATTCGAACAAGGAGCCATGCTGATGGATTCGAATAAGTCTCTCTGGCCAAAGGTTGATGGACATGAAGCTCATCGATACGAAGACCTGGCCATTCCGATCGATACGAAGCAAACTCTATTGATGGATACGAATAGATGGATTCGAATGAGATGCTACTCTGATACGAAATCGATGGATACGAAATGAGGCTCATTGATGGATACGAAAATGGAGTTACCTCCTTCAATTTGCATCGATCATAACTTGAGCACACGAACTCGGATTGACTTGAAATTCAGAGTGCTGGCTTTTATGACTTTGCTTGTCGTTTCCTATCAATTGTAGCCTGATCCGAGCTCGGACAAAATTCATCGATATCCATGGTGAAACAGTGTATAACGAACTTTTACGACGAACTGTCTTTTGTTTTCCAGTCAACTTTTTGGTGTCACGGCCTTGCCAAAAGGCGGGATAACAATTCATTTAATCACTTTTTATCAAATCAAGTTATAAAATCGTATCTTTAAAATCTCAAATTCAATAAGTTTCAATTCAAATTTTATTTATATTTAAATTCAATTCTTTAACAAATACAATTTTAAATCAATTTCAATTTATCTGCCCGACCTTAATTTATTAAAGTTATTACAAAATCTACTTTTAAAATATAGTTTTAAAAAAATACTTAAATATAATATATATATTAATAAAATTAAATTTTATTAAATTAACTCTTATTTTATATTTTTTTAAATAATAAAGTTATAAGAAAAATCTTCAAAATTATATTTCAAAACTAACTTATAAATTTAAAATTTCCAAAACACATAATTTTAAAAATCTAAATTTTCACATATATAAAATAACATTTATATATTATATTTTAAAAATCAATATTTATTAAAACCCATATATTTCCTTACAAAACTTTGGAAATCATTTTTAAAATATAAACCAATGGTGTCGATATATAATTTTCTATCTTATGGTCAAGTGATACGGATATTTATCATTTCAATCCGCAATTTAAATATTTACGGGTATATATCATTTCAACCCGCAATCCCAAATTCAAAATCAATGAAAATCACTTGAGTTTATCATTTCAACCCATAACGATTTTCCCCTAATCTAAAGTCCATTCGAGTATGTATTATTTCAACCCATAGGGCTAAACTAATTTGGAACTTGCAGAGTGAGAACAAATATGATAATAATATAACATATCAACAACAGGCATATATCATCAGTAACAAATTTAAATATAATATATACAACATGTTATGTTGTCATATGTCATAGGTAAACAATGGCAGATAATGGCATATCATATTTAACAAATAAATAACTTAACAATTCAAATTTAACAACATATTTCAATCGTCATTTCAGGTTAATTAAATTTACTATAAATAAGAACGTTAATCGAGATTGATTACTCACCTTTCGTGGCTAGAGAGATTAGACAACACGACAAGCTACGAATTGAATCACGAACTCTACGAAAAATTAAAGCAAAGCAAAGTGAAGCTGGCACGATTTAGAACTTGATGGATCCGATGAAACAAATATATATAGCTATATATTTTAAAAATCTAAAATTTAAAACACGTATTTAAAAAAAATCTTTACAATATATATATATATATATATATATATATTTGAAAATCAATATTAAATTTAAAACATATATATTAAAAATCAAAGTATATATATTATATAAAAAATCAATATATTTGTAGACTATATCTTTATGTAAACAAATATATGCATGCTACTCGAACAAACATATGCAGATTATGTATATAAACAAATATGCAAGCTATTTAACAACTTATGTGCATACTGTATTTTTAACAAATATATATATATATATATATATTGAATTATAAAAAATAAATTTAACTAAAATACTAAAAATATATCATTACAAAAGCTTGTTGCTGCTGACTGTTAGGTGGCGTGGCAGCTCAGGTTCCGTTCGGTGGAGTGGCCAGGCTATGGTGGTTGCGATGTAGGGCTTGTCTTTGTAGAAGTAAGAGAGAGGCTGGAAGCTGACAAGGGGAGATCCGGGAAGGTGGTGTGCTAGCTGCTGGTGGGCATTGGAGGCGCGCTGGTTGGTCGGGTGGCGAGCAAGGTGGTGAGATGTGGAGGCAGAAGGGATTTGGGTGGAGGAAGCTTGATGGACGCAGGCTTCGGTTGTAGGAGGATGGCCTGGGGTGCGAGGAGGACGAGGCCGGAGGGAGGAAAAGTGGTGGTGGCGGTCAATTTAGGGAGGCGGTTGCATGGCTGTGAGCACGAACGGAAAATGATGGGAGGTGAACAAACAGGCATGCAAAAAGGAAGCAAACTTATATTACAAACTTTGCTATGTATAATTTTTTTCTTTTTTTAAAGTAAGCACGGCTGTCTGGTGAGTTTGAGTCTAGTGGGTCCATGTTCGTAGGGCTTTATAGACAGAGAAGGAAGAATGGAGGAAGGTGGCATATGACGGCGTTGGCTGTTGAGGAAAAATGACCTACATTTGGGGGGGGGGGGGGGGGGTGGTTCGGTTTCACCAAGCAAATGAGCAGCAGGTTTGTGCATAGATCAAAACAAGTAGATGCTTTTGTAATTTTTTTTTATATTATCAAACGAAGAAGACATAACGAAAAGAAGAAGGGAGAGAACGAGATGGGTCGAACTAGAATAAAACATGAGAAAATGGGATATAGCAAAAGCCAGGAAATAATAATAGCCAGCTATTGAATTCTGAAAATAATAAGTATGGTGGCTATTGGTTGTCTCTCGGTTGAACAATTGAAAGGACACCAGAAACCAATAGGCTCAAAATGGGTACCGATACGACTAACCATTTCGCAGATTTCATCATGTACCAGACAGCAAGATGCACAAATGAATATACTATAGAGATCAGCACGACGAGACGAACATAATGGTACACATATATCAGCAATACGATCATCCTATCAAAAGTCGATATTCGCCGCCAAAATCCTGCTAAACCGTCGAAAATAAGATAAACGGGGCTAGAGCAGTCCAAATTTGGCGAAACGAAGTACGACGTCTCACTTAGAAAATGATTTACATTTTTATTATATAAAAATATCCAGATTTCGAAAATAGTTTATTTCCATCAAATTAACTGATTTTAGATTTAAATAAATTTACACAACAAAATAAACTTCCATATTCCCTGATGAAAATCTGACATTTGATATGTATAAATAGACCTATTCCAAATGTCAAATTTTCATTGTTAAATTTAATTATTTAATTTTAAGTAAAATTTCAGTTAATTGCGTTATAAAAACCATTTTTTAATAAGTTCAAAATCGGAAATAGTAGCCGAGTCAATGATGGAGGCCGAATATATCGCACCCAATGAAGCAGCTAAAGAAGCAGCCTGGATGTGTAATTATTTAAGTGAGCTTGGAGTTAGTCCTAATACAAAGAATCCAATGGCATTGCTTTTGAAAACAATGCAGCGATACAGAACGCTAAATAGCCTATGCATACAAAAAGTCACAACATATTCTTTGAAAGTTCCACTTTATTAGAGAATTCATTGAGAAGAAAGAGGTTGGGATACAAAGGGTAGATACCGAGGACGAAATAGCATATCCATTAATTTAGGGTCTAGTTCAATTGGTTCCCAAGATGCTAATCTAAGGGATAGGATTGAAATTCCACAGTTGGCCCCAAGTGTGAGTGGGAGATTGATAGAGTAAGGGGTATGCCTTATGGGAAATTCATTCATTTTTTTATAAATTATTAAGTCTGTAATTAATTCTTTTTCGTAATAAAGGTGATTTCTTTTTGTGATATGCTTGTTAAAATATGTTATAATCAATTTATTAATTAATTTAAATTTATTTAACAGAAAATCCGTCAATGCTACGTTTGTGACTGTAATTACAAAACATTGTAATCATAAGTATTTTATGACAATGTAATAGACATTATTTTAAATATTCCTAATCAGGATGTATTGAAACTGGATATCGATGCATCGTTTGGGAGTAGGGTATGTAATGCTCCCAAAATGTTGGGTAGTGTATTACTCATGATTGTTGGGGCACCAAGGGGTACGTAATGATGGTTATTGGATAACTATAGAGTGACTTACTCGTAAGTGTTTTATTAGGTAATATAACTAAGGACAAACATAAAATTGCATTGTGATAATATAATATGGTTCTCTTGACTTCAGAATACTATTAATCTTCAATACGAAATATCTATTTTGATTATAGTTAAATCATGGCCTGACATCCATCGAACTACAATAGTTGGGTCGGGTGGAAGTATTGGAATTGAAACATTATTTAAGAGATGATTTGTCTCTTTAGTTATATGAGGTTAGTATCACGCTCAACTGAAGTCAACTAAAACTCAAAATTTTAGGCCAAAGTAGTTCAGTTAATAGTTATTGTTATTATTGAACCAAGGTTTTTTTGTTTGGACTATAAGTGGAATATAAACAATATTGAAATTTTGACCATTACCAAATTCCATTTGTCAAAATATGATATAGTTTTCACGAAGAGAATCAGTGTAGATAATTATCATAATTGGGTAATGTTTAAATTGGTGAAATTTGATTTTACTATATCTAAGTAAGCTATAAATTTGGCTATAATGTCACAGTATCTACTAAGTGACATGTGAACTTTAATATTAGAATTGTTCGATATTAATCCCTGATCGAATTTATACCTAATAGTCACACAACCATGTTGAATACTCCTAATTACCACCTGATTTAATTAATTATAATTTTTATAAATTAATTAAATTAATTAATATTTGTGAAATATTAGTATTAAATTTTATTTAACTTGCGTTGATTAATATTAAATAGTGTGTATATAGTAGTTAAAAACACATGCATTGATATATGATGTCAATGTGCATTTGAATTAGATTTAAATGTGTTTATTATTAGTTGGGCCTGAAGTGATTTTAAGGCGCATAGGGACGCCTATCTTGGCCAGCCATTTGAAGGGGATAGGTTTCGAATTTTGATTCAAAAAAAATTGAATTGGTAAGAGAGAAAGAGGGACTTAGTCCCACCTTTTTCTCCATAGATCTTTTCTATATATTCATCTCTAACCCCACTTTTTGGATAATGTTTTCTTTTGCTCCTCTCCTTCGTATTTTTTGCCGAAAACACCCAATTCCATTTGTAAATTTTTATGCAATCTAAACATAAAATTAAATCAATTACAAAAAGTTGGTGGTTGTTGGATTTAGACTAACGGCATTCTTTGGATTCTGAAATCTTTTAATGGTGTTCTAGTTCTATATTTCAAGGTGTACCATGTGGGTATTAGCAAAAGGTAAAATACTTATTTATAATCTTATAAAAATGTATATGATGTTCATTACATGATATATATGTTTAGATAAAAATTGAATATCACGAATCTCTATATATTAGTGCTACCTCCATTAGATGGATTATATATTCATAAATGTTTGTTTATAATTAATTATATATATGTATATAATATGCTCATGGATAAATAAAAAATAAAGTTTTAGTTTAGCATTCAAATTTTATAATATTGTCAAATTAATTTTCAACGCAAAGATTAAAACAGTACATAATTAATAACCATGTATTTTATTTTATTAACATTTATATATGTATATAAAGTTTTTGGGAATAAAAATATATAAATTTTAATATATATTTAAATCCAAATAGTATATATATACATACATATATGTATAACATACATATAAATATCAAAATCATGCTTGTAAATATTTTGATAAAAAATGCGTAAATTAAAATTGTTTTTGGATATTTAATTTAATTTAATTTTGTATGTATATTTCCCAACAGAAATAAATTAAAAAATAATATAAAAAATTAAAAACAAAACATAAAAGAACTTTACATGGTCGAAAGCATTTATGTGAATATACACACAAATATTTTCAATTATTATTTTATTAAATATATTAATATGTATTTACGTGTGTATACATATAATATTTAAAAATTATTTCAATACAAAAATGAATATATGTATGTACACATGATTTTTTTGAATTATTAAAATATATAATTTAATATTAATTTATTAAATTAAATTTTGAATTATGTAGATATAAATTTATAATATAAAATTTTAATATTATTTTCGATTTTGAAATTTCTAGTCATTTCTGTTAAATTTTACAATATAATTATATATATACTTATTTCTTTATATGTAATTATTTATAAACTTCTATGTTTTACAAGTAAAGTTTTATAATAGACAAATTTGATATATATATATATATATATATATTTATACATACATACATACATACACACAGACATGCATATATATATATATATATTAACAACATACATGTATATAGATGGGCTAATATGTCTGTTGCTATGTATATCCCAGCATCCATCCACATGCATGTTGAACCATGTATATTGTTTATGTTGGACCTGCGCGTTTACATTTTTCTGTATATGGTTTACATATTATATTATACTATTTATACTTAATAATAAACAATACCCTATTAATTAATTAAATAAAATATTGATTTTATTTAAATTAAATTTAGATAAGGTCTAAATAAACTTAGACTTTATAGGCACATTGAGGTCCAAATGGAAGAATTTTTTTTCGAAGTTTATCTATTTTCCCTACTACATGTTGGCCTAGTTCCAACATTATATTGAATGGGTGGTTCATCATCGATACTATATACTCAATGTTTAATTAGGTTTAGCCATTTTGGGACGTCCAACATTCAATTGGAATTTATGTGGGCTTTATAACATTTTAGGTGTATTATAAGTTGTTATCCTATATTGTATTAGTTGTGTAACTTGTTAGGTGTAATTACACCTGTTCAAATAAGCATCATTATATTATGTAGATTATAAAGGGTAATTTACCTCCCAATTAACATCATACCATGAGTGATATGTCTTCCCTATTAGACAATGCCTGAACCCCTCTGTAACGACCCAGAATTTCATAAAATTAATTTCTAAATATTTAATTAATTTTAAATATTCAAATAACAGGTTTTATAACTAAAATAAAAACTCTTTTAAATAATAAATATTGAAGATAAAATAGTTATCAAAATTAGTTTACTAAAATATTTAGTTCAAAGAAAAATAGAAAATGTGATTGGAATCTGTTATTCGAATTTTTGATGTTTCATCATATAAAAGTTGTTTGAAATTTTATGAGCCTTGTTTATATTTGAAACAATATTTAAATGGTTAATAATGTAAACTAGTTAGGACATATTGGTATATACATAGTATTTATACTTAAGTATATACATGTATATACTAAAAGATACCTTAAGAGACATGATTTTACATTTTGGCAACTAAGTACAAAACATGTTTAAACATGTTTTCTCATGAAGAGAGGGGAGGAGTACAAGAAGGTGGCTCAAGGACATGAGGTGGAGGAGGCTAGGTGATGTGGCAAGAGAGTAGAGGAGGGTAAAGGACATGGGCATTTTGGTAATTCACTTTGTTCTCTTGCTTATAAATACTCCTTTCACTTCTTCAATTTCACCTCTTTTACTTCTGTCGTATCTTCATCATAACTTAATCAAATTGAGAATTTCATTTTTCCAAAGCATAGCAAATTCCAATGGCTACAATTTTTATTTGTACCACTTCTTCTAATTTTGAACTTAACCATGTCCAAATCTCATTTCTTTACAAAGCATTTTCGCATCCAGAATTTCAAGTCCAAAAATAGTCCTTCATCTTTGACCATATCTTCTTCAACACTAATCCAAATTGAGTAATTCTTTTTTTAAATTGTAGAGAAAAGAATTTTATAAAGCTTTTCTCTTTAACACCTTTTCAAAATCCGAGAGTAATTGGTCCAAAAGCCAATTGTAAAATGACCTATTTTCGGGTTCATTTTTGAGAGTTCGATGATTATCCAAAGTCACTCCACCTTACCAAAACAAGTTTCGCTTCCTTCTGCTTTCAAGGCCGAGTTTCTTAGGAATGGAACTGCTAGGTCATACCCTAAGTTAGCAAAGGTTTGGGTAGCTTTCGATGAGTAAAACTGCACCCTCTTAAACTATGTTTATACTATGTTAATGTTCATGTTAATAACCTATGAATGTTTGTTGTATATGTGAAGTGATGGTTTGGTTGTTTGTTTGTTTCATGCTTTGAAATGTTGTCGCATTTGAAAGTTAGTAAACATGTGGTTAGCTATATGAAAAGTTGGTAGTTAAAGTTAATATAATTATTAGTAAATACTTATTACATGTTGTGTCATCACTATTTTGTGCTTAAACCATTGCTATGTGATATTTGGTTGTATGGCAAATGTCATAAGTTTTTTTGCTGAACTAGATGTATAGCGATAGTCGCTATATCTGCACTTTCGAAAAATCATATTTTATTGAAACCGTTTGGTCTCATCTTCGTGCTTCGAATTGTTTCACAAGTTAAGCAAGATTTTGATTAACTATGTTTTCAATAGTAATTAACCATTTTAATATTGATTATTTAATTTAATTAATTACTTAATTTGTAACAACCCTAGATTTTTGCACATATTTTAAATTTGACTTTATTTTATTTTGAAATCATTTTTAAACTTGTTTTATCTCAAACATTTAATTTTATAATATAAATTTTGATTATCATATGAAATATAATTCCAAACTTGTATAAATTGAATATTTTCCTGAAAAGTATATTTGTGGTCAAACTGGTCAAACTTTGACTTTTATATTTTAAATTTAAATTCTTAAATTTTATCTTTTATTATGAAAATAGATTTAATAACATAAATACTACTTTTCGTTTCATTGAAAACGGATTTAAATTGTGAAAGCTATACTGTTTTCAATATTGTGTGTATATTGAGTTATTTAACAATTTTCTTTATTTTTAATTTATATAAATGACATTTTATTTGATATATCTTACTCTAATTTGTATATTTAGGTTATATCATATATATTTTGACTTTTAAATATATTTAAAGTGATTATAAAATTTTTCTAAAGCTTATTGAATTTATTTCTAATTTTTAAAGCCTACTTTGCATTTTTAGCTATTTTCTTAATTTAATTTCTTTTTAATTAAGATTTAATTATTTATTTTATATATATAATTTCATTTCTGAGTTGTTATCTTTATTTATTAGTTTTTATATGTATTTTTAAATTACAAAATAAATAATGGAAATTTGAAGAGTTTTGTGACCATTTAGTTGCTTCAGACCTTTTGTTTTCCACCTCTTCGTTTTCCAACCTCTTGCATTCAAATTTTTGGCCGACCTTAACTTTTCTTCAGCTGATATCTTTCTCATAATTTTGCACGTAAGAAAGTTTCTCTCCTCCAAAAAAATTCGGCCTCCACACCTGAACCAAAGTTTGGGTAATCTTCTTCTTCTTTCTACTCATTTTTCTTATTTTCTTAATTGTTTTGCACTTGTTTCTCATCAACTAATGGATCGGCCACTCCACCACCAGCACTTAGGCAAACCCCACCACCTCATCCTCTGACCATCACCCACTCCAGATCACCACCACCCTAGGCCGAGCACCCCATGGCAAGAGATCCACCACCAAATGTCCCGAACCATCACCTTATGCTCAAATCTAGCTTGGTTTTCTTCCAAACACCTCCACTTTCCTGTTGCCACCACTTCCACCACCACCACCAGCTCAGATTTGACCACCACCCTCTGCCACATCATCCACCACTATCTGGACATTAGGCCATGCCCACATAGCCTCTGGCCGAACCATATATAACATTGAAATGTTGATATTTGCCTTGATATTGCCTTATAGTTATACTATGTTGCATCTATACCTATCCACACCAAAAACACATGCTAGGCCGACCACTTCTAGACCCAAACCAGACCTTAATCCATGCCTTGGACGTGCTATTTCAGTTCATAACTGAAGTATGTGAAGTTGAGAACAAGTGCAAAGCATTTGTCTTTGTTTTGGGCTTTGATTCTGTGACGCCCCACCTCTATGCTCACGCTAGCCAAGAACACCACTAAGTAATGCTATCGACTAGCGCGAAGAATAAGGCTGTTGAGGAGCGACCATCTGTGCAATTGCCTTATGCGAGTATCGATATGTCAGATGGTATAACATACATTTCGTTTTAAGAGGAAATCTGACATACCGATGCAAACTCAAAGCTACCACACAGTGGCTAAGTGGACCTCGGAAACAAGTATAGAAGTAAACATAACATAAATCAGTCATAGATGTTCATATCTCAAAGGCGGAAACAGATATGAATATAACACATAAAAGTGCACATCAGAGTAGTGGTCAAACAAGATTCACAATATCACAAAAGAATAGTTACAAGTACTAGACAAAAGAATAAGTATAGATCATGGAGTCTATTTCTCGAATGTATAGTAACAAAAACTACAAATGTAATGTAGTTAGGCAAAAGTCAGAAGGTGATCCCAGATAAGGAGTCAAGTAGAAGCACCTGTAACATCTCGGTCTGACCCGAGTATTATTTAATAAGAAAATAATAAACGGACCAGTCTAACTATAAATATCAGGTTAAAATGAGATAGAATAGGAGATATGACAAAAGACGTATGATAACATTAATGCCATACTATAACTAGTATGCATATAAAACACCAAAATCATACAATACCTCAAGAAATCTCAAAACACCGAGAAGAATGTCATATTCCTTTTCACTTTCACAAACCAGAAATATTGTCAGTTATATCAATGCCAATCACAAAAGGTTAATGACACACAAATTCACCAATGCACAAATATTGATAAAACTTATCAAATCAAATCACGAAAATTGGTGAAACACAAATTCTAGGCCTATCACAAAACGAGAGCATGAAAACTATCAACACGTGTATCAGAAAACGGAACGCTATTCCATGGTTGCTAACCATTAATTTTGAGCCGAAGCTCCACTAAAACGGTCCGAAGACCTTGGGTCGCTACCCCACAAATTTGAGCCGAAGCTCCACCAGACGAGGTACAGTCCCCCACGCGGAAAAAGAGACATCGCACATCGCTAGTCTAATTCACAAAAATGATCATCATCGATCATCAAGAAGTGTCAATTACACTAAGCTAGTAAATATATGAGTTTAGCTTCATGTCCCATAACCACTAGCTTAACTTAAATATTTACGAACAGATTGTAGATTTTCACTCGAAAATTGTCACAAGAGATTCAATCGAACAAGTCCAAGAATTAACCGGCGAAGTAAACGCAAGCGTTTCATACCACTTGTTTTACTAAGTCGTTTAATTAGATTTCTCATACGAGTGAGGTAAAGGTTTGTATATACTAGTAGATTGGAAAGCGGTTTTATAAACGAGTTTGATATTGGAAATAGAATTTAAATCATTTTTTTGATAAAGAGTTTGAATATTTACTACTAGTATGGAAACCTTTGTATTTTAAAGTGACAAACCACAAAAATGATTGTAGAAACAATCAATCATTAAAATTCACATTCGAAGACGTGAATCAAATCCAATTAAACCGATAAAGAATCCATCAAATGGTATTCAAAAATCCCGAAAAAGGAGTCATCAAAGTCATAATAAATGATAACAACAAATAGGATCATCACGAGTCGATTTAAATTGGAAATTCAATCCCAAAAGGCAAATTGGGCAGAAACAACAAATTCAGTTGACTGAACAGAGATTTTCAGTTGACTGAATTCTGCCTGGAAACTTTCTGTTTCCAGATTCAGTCGACTGAACAGAGATTTCAATCGACTGAATCATGCCTGGGCTGTTTTTCAGCCTATCCAAATGAAGAGCAAACTCTTCCAAAATGCAACCGGACGAACATTGGCGCTAAGGGTTTATGCCAATCGATAACCCGAACCTATATGCTCCTCGATGCATCACCAAAAGCATGATCAAACATCCATAAAAGGATTTTCACACAAATTTGACTTAAAAACCTAAAAATTGGAATATTCACAAAACCAATCCAAATCAAGAGCAAATGCACATGAAGAGGTGTTAGGAATTCATACGTAACAACCAAAGATAATTATAGTCATAGATGTGAGATAAAAATCTCACCATTTTACACAAAAACAAGGAAGGAGAAGCTTGAAAACAAAGGAGGATCAACCACTCTTCAATCCCAACTCAAGAAGCTTGAATTTAAGCTTAAAAGAGAAACATTTTCTAAGTTAGGTTTAGGAATTTCTGAAATTGAAAGGAGAACGAGTTGGGGAAGAAGAAGAGGAGGCTTACCAAAGCTTCTTCTTGAATTTGGAGCTAGAACTTGGATTTGCAATGGAACTAGGGCTTAGGAATTTCCTAATTCTTTTTCTCTTCCCCCATTATTGTCTTTAGAACTGAAAAGATAAGGAAGCGGGGATGAATGAAGAAAGGTTGTTCAATTTTGGGTATTAAGTTGGCTAGTGGGCTGAACCCAAACCCAAACCCAAAGTGAAAAAGGTCAAATTTTTAGCTAGCTCCAAACATATCAATGTTTATACTCAAAAAAGTTGCAAACGACATTTTGAACTCAATGGAAGGGGTTCCGAGTCCCAATTCGACTGTTTGCAAAAAGTAACTTTTCGGACTAAAATCCGACTAACGATACCATAATTAAATAAAACATTTAAATAGATAATTGTAAAATATGCGGGTTGTTACAGATTCCTAGTGTTTTTAGTGTAATTTTGGCTTTGGAACTTATGTATTTATATTGTTTTATTGTTTTGTTCAAATGTATCCAAGGAGATTCATCTTTGGCTCTCTCACTCAAATCATATTCGTGTTGTCGTGCCTTCGAAGATTCTATGTTATGTGTTTTTGTCATCATCTTCAGCTTAAACATGTGAGTAATTCTCACCAAACGATGTGTACTTATATAACTAGTAAACTGACACCATTTGAATCTATAAAATTATATCATCCTGTTATAACTGTTATATTATGATCATATAATGCTCACCCTTATTATTACACCTGTTATATCACAAGTTACTTTTATATGATGCTATTCTGTTCATTCATATATCTTTATCACACTGCAAGTTCCCTTTTAGTATAGAAATCACTATGGGTTGAAATGATACATACCCGAACGGACTTTAGAATAGGGAAAAATCGTTATGGGCTGAAATGATAGGCCTGAACGGTTTTTATTTATTTTCTTTAACTTGGGATTGCGGGTTTGAAATGATAAAACCCGGTTTTTCTTTGTAAACTGCGGATTGAAATGATGCATATCCGTATCACTTGACCTAGGCTAGGAAATTATATACAGACCCATGGTTTATATATTTTTCGGAAATTCTTAAAATATTTTTAAAATGTAAATATTATGATATTTTGTTTTAAATTTTATAAAAATGATTTTATAAAATATTAGTGATTTTCTACAAATTAAATAAGTGAATTAAGTAAATGGTGAAGTAGAATTTGAAATATAAGTTAATTTTGGAATTTATGATTTTGTTTATAAATGGAATTTATGTAAAGTAAGAATATATGACAAATTGATTTAAAAGATGAATTTAATGATTTTTATTAAGTAATAATAATTTTTAAAAGTGTTAATGATTTTGTATAAATTAAAATATGAAATAAATGAATGTTTAAGTTTATTTTTTTTAAATATAACTTAAATTGGGAAATTGTGAATTATGTTAAAAGTGAAATTTTAAATAAGTAAAATAAATGGAAATAAGTTATATTTGGAAATTTAAACTTAGTTTTTAAGTTAAGAATTTAATTAAAGAAATGAAAATTTAATTGTTATTTAATTTCATTTTTGTATGGAAATTTGACTTTATAAATCATAGAAATAAATGTATTTAAATGATTGTTTAAAAGGTGAAAATATATGATTTTATAAGTTAAAATGATTTATATTAAAAAGTTAATTATGTGTGAAATTGTAAATAAAACTCTGAATTTGATTTGACAGCATCTTTGAAATGTAATGTAAAGATATTACAGCATTGGAAAATGCTGTAGTTGTTTTAAATGAACCAAATAGAAAATTTAAACTAAGGGTTCTTATAGCACTTTGTTAGTGCTATAGTTGTTAAATTTAACTAAAATTTTAACTGAAACTAAATTAAGATATTACAGCATTTTAAATGCCGTCTTTTGTTAATGAACTGTTTTGAAACATAACATTTCGTAGCATTTTCTAAGTGCTGCGAAAGTTGAATTTTCTTTGTTTAATAAATTCAAATGAATAAATGATCTTTGAAAATATTAAATTTTGGAAATTAAATATTTAATTATTAAATATAATGAATTGACTTTAAATGATTTAAATGGAAGAGTTGATTTGGGAAATACAACTATTTTGAATGTGATTAAATGGTATTTAAATTTAAATTAAATAAATGATATTAAATCTTGGAATGAATAATTCAAGTTTATATTAGTATGAAACATATTTGGTTTACTTGTAATTTGAATCTATTTAAAAGATATTGGACTTATGAAATATAGGATATTAAAGCTTTGGAATTTATTTTATAATTTGAATAGTTATTTTGTGGATTAAATTTATATTTGAAATTTATAAGATTTGAAATGGTCTATGGAAATTTAATTGAAATAAATGATTGAATTGAATTGAAACTTTGGAAATTTTAATACTTGATTTGAAAGTATAATAATTACACTTTCAAATGGTTTAGATAAATTATTTTGATTGAAATATAAACTATTTAAAAGGTGACTTGAAATGATAATAAATGAATGATATCTTTGAATTTAAAAGGTATTTAAAGTTGAATATTTGGATTTGAACTCAAATGATGATTTGAAATGAAGTTTTGAAAGGATATGATATATTGATATATTAAAATGATTTGAAATGAAGTTTTGAAAGGATATGATATTTTGATATATTAAAATGATTTGGAATGAAGTTTTGAAAGGATATGATATTTTGATATATTAAAATGATTTGAAATGAAGTTTTGGAAAGGTATGATATTTTGACATATTGAAATGATTTGAAATGAAGTTTTGAAATGATATGTTATTTTAAATATATTGAAATGGTTTGGAATTTATTTAATCTTCATTTTTGATAAAGATATGGATTTGAAATGATATTCTATTTTGAAGTATAAATATTATTTTAAATTATAACCACGGGTTATAATAACGATTGGTTGTTAAAGAGACCGGGATCGGATATGGACATACTCTCTGTCGATACCGAAAACCACTTTGACAACTGTGTACGCGGTGGAGTTTCCAGAATGAAGTAGGATGGTGGCGACGATCCTAAGGTATATACGTGGACCCAACTCCCATGAGTTGGTATAAGGTGGCTAAAACAGAAGCGATTGACGGACCAAGGAGGTAGCACCTCTGATCGGACACACTTCTTCGATACCATTCTATTACTTGTGATTGATTTGGTGCGCACCCTTGATTTGGGAGTGTTGTTCGAGGTGGGCGGTAGTGGCTGCTATGCGTCACAACCAGTCCGGATGCGTAATTGGTATATCTACCCTGACATTGCCTAGTTGTGCCGTGTCACCTACCATAGCGAGCTTTACTACGAGTTTCTATTTGTGTCGTACCTATGGAGTATCTTCTCATAGCCTTTCGAGGTATTCAGGTACTGTATAGACTATTGGCATTATTCGTGTTAAAGGGAATATTGGGTCACTCCTTAATGCTATTTAAAAGTATGTTTATTTTATATTAGACATTATTATAATAGCGAATATTACTACATAGTAGATAGTTTAATGGATCCTTAAAGAATGGGCGATCCCAAGCATTCTTTAAGTTACTTGTACCTTTATTACAGTTCACTTGAGTTGGTTTACATTATATAAGTATGTATGTCCTGACTCGAGTGTTTGTGTTTTATTTACGCTCGGGTCAGCCTGAGTTATTCACAGATTGGGATTTCCACTCTCTTGGAGATTTGAATTGCTGGAGATTATCTGCTTGTCTTGTCCTATCTATTTCAGTTCCGTTGTTCTACTCAGCTTGTACTTGGTTATTTTATTGAGACTTCTGTTGTACTCTATTTCTTCTATTATATCTTATGTAACTCTGATATATTTATATAGTAGCTTCATGAACTACTATTTCTTTTACTTCCGCTGCATTATTTTACTCTGTGTCTGTGATCTGTGATTATATTTATTTACTATATATTCTGAGATTTGCCAAATTTTATTTACAACGCGGTATTTTGAGCAATTCAAGTCCGACATGTGCGGATGCGAATGGTTGAAAATATCGGGTCGTTACATAATTAATAAGGATTAAGGTTAACTAATTACTAAGTTAATGATATGTTTTAAATTTAACTAATTACCCGATTAATGATTGTTTAAATTAATTAATCATTTTATATAATGATGTTTAAATTTATTAAATCATTTAATTAATGATATTTAAGGATAATTTATCATTCAATAATGATGGATTAAAGCTAATTGACCAATTTGATAATGATGCTTTTAAATTAATAAATCTTTTTTATAAATGATTTTTAAAATTTATCAACTTGTTTTAACTCTAATTAATCTTTACTTTATTGATGTTTATAATTAATAAATAATTTTTAAATAATGAGAATTAATTATTTATTTATTTAATTTAATTAGTTATCTTTTAATTAATTAATTAATTGAATTAATGATGTTTTAAAGGTGATATATCCTTTTTAATTAAAGGTTATTGGAGTTAAATAATCAACTTAATTTATGAAGTTTCAAAGTGAATTTATCAAAGTAACAAGGATGTTTTGACTTTATTATTCATTTTAAATAATGATAATTTATTAATTATTTATTTAATTAATTATATTTTACTAATTAATTCAATTAATACTTTAAAAGTGGTTTACCCTTTTTATTATTTAAAGACATTTGAAGTTCAAAAAATCAAATTGTGTGATGAAGTTTAAAGTTAATTAAACAATGTAATAAGGATGTTTTAAGTTATTAAATCCTTTTTAAACTGATATTTTGAAATTAGTAAACTCTTGAACAAAGTGTATTAAAGCTAATAATTGTAATGTTATGTAACAACCCGTATATTTGGACCATTTAAATTGACAATAATCCACACATGTCAACTTAAATAATACAAAACACGAATCATTATGGGATTATAAATACATAAATGTAAATGAGAATCAATACAACATCACACACATAGAACAGTCACAGAATAATGCAGTGGAAAATACATCGTCATAATAGCAGTTTATGAAGCTACTACATAAAATACAACAATGTCTTATCATCAAGTAACTAATACAAAAATGTCCAACAGACTAGGACATCAATACATGAATAGAAATAGACTGATAAAGATAAATGCTAAGCGTTCAGCATCTTCAACCAACCTTGATCAGCAAACTGGATAGCTTCAGACTGCCCCGAGCATATACAAAAAGAAACACTCGAGTCAGGACTCAAAATCTTATACAATAAAATCAAGTGCAAGGGAAAAGTCCATAACTTAAAGATGAATAAAATAACATCTCTAAGGATCCGATAAACTATCTATATATACAATAGAATACGATAGATAGGTAATGTCTAAACAGTAAAGTACGATATTAAAATAGTGTTAAGGCATTACCATAATCCCCTTAACACATTTTATTCCCAAGAGCATATACAAGACCATAGTTTCCCCAAAACCGGAAGTCACCAGAGGGCGATCCATATACTAAAGGTACAAACCAAAACGTAGTGGTCGCGAATAGGATAATCAGTATGACAAGGTACATGAGGCGATACAAACTAGGATACTAGTAGTTGCGTGATCCGGACTGATGTTGAGCATAGCAGCTACTACCTCAACACCGCGAAACAACACTCCCAAATCAAGGGGTGCACCCAAATCGAATCACAAAAGTAATAGATATGGTATCGAAGAAGTGTGTCCGCTAGAGGTGGCGAACCTCAATGGCCCGGCGCGGCTCCTGTTTTAGTCATGTCAGGGGTCATCCAATATTGTTCTCTTTCTTCAGTCAACGCGTTCACCAAACCATCCACTTCGTTCTGGATCAACACTGCGCGTATAATAGTTATTAAAGTGGTTTTCGGTATCGACAGAGAGTATGTCCATATCCGATCCCGGTCTCTTTAATAACTACGTATTTATTACCCGATGGTCATTTAAGTTAAAGTTTAAACAAATCAAAGTCCGAAAGTCAAGCTGCAAATTTGACTTCTAAAATTTGACATTTCACGATTCAATTTATTTCGGATATTAAAACATCTTTCCAAATGCAATCTTTAGTTCAACATTTGAGTTAACAATAAAATTACGTATTCCTGCTCAATTTAGTAAGATCTAAATTTCACTTCCTAAATTTAGTTAATACTCCAATTAATTCGATTTAATGGGAAATTTTAGTTCATATCATTAAACCAAATTCTATTCATTTCAATTCGTATTTACCTTCATCGTTATATTAACCATAATCATAAATTTGATTAAATCAATTTTATTAAATTTAAAATCATTTTAAATTTTAAATTATCACTAAATTAAATCCATAAAACTTTAGTTAGTTTCGTATTCCACTTAAGTCAAATTTTCTAAATCTCAAACTTGATTTATGACAAGTTTCAAATCTATTTAATTAAAACCGATTTTAAAACCTAAATCTAACAACCTAATAAATTTTCAAATTATTAAATTCTAACTTCCTTTTTTTTTTAAATCTCATTTCAAATAAATTTGCCAATTCATTTTATTCAATTAAATAGGTTTATTAATCTGGTTCAATTAAACTCCATTAATTTATTCCTATTAATTTATTTCGATTTAATCCATAAATTAAATCCATTAAGTTCGTTACTAAATTTCCAAACAAATTGTTAAGTTCATACCTTAATTTCAAATAGATTTCAATTTCAAAAATAATTTTTGTTGACCAATCGGGTTTCTTATTTTTAATTATCTATCCTAGGCCAAGTTGTTTAATTAGGTATTTATCATTTCAACCCGATATCATTCAATATAAAACAAAGCATAGCAAAGGGAACTTGCAGTGTGATAACTGGGATGGTGTCAAAGTAAATAAACAAGCAATAGCAAACATACATAACAATTTAACAATTTATTCAAATAATCCCGAAATAATCATATTAACTTACATTTGTTATCTATGCAAATTAATATAATTATCCCTAGAATCCACACCATTGTCTCATGCGGATTAAAGATCATGGTTTCACTTGGTGTCTATTATCAATTTCTACATCAATCATACGTTCAATCGTTCAAAGTGTAGTTACCGCTATTTCTACGCAACGATTTATTTAACGTCAAAAGGGGTCAAGTGCAACATATATAATCCATTTTTAAATTGTTGGCTATCCTATACCAATTTCAATTTCATATTTATATTAACAACCACATTCAACATCACATAACAATTTTAGTGTCACAACTATTTGTCGTAAACTAACAATATTCAAATTTAACTTGCATGGCGATTTACAATTTTTATTTTAACAATTTTACCAATCAACAATTTAATATCCAATTTAATATTCATAACAATTATCACTTGATTATCATAGCATAATAGATTGAGTCGTGAATAAAATATTCACCTTGCGTGGTTGGAGAAGATGACGGCGAAGCACGAAGACGAATAGATAAAATAGACGACACAAGCATGAATACGAACAGCAACTAGATGCAAATAAGGTAGATGGAAGCCTAGGCCTGAGATTCCGGATTAGCTACAACTGAAATTCAACAAGGAAGTTATTCGACAACCGATTGACGTATATATATAACACTTGTATATATAAAACGTACCAAAACAAGTCGGGACGAGAGCGAATGAGCCGAAGCAATATCCTAAGAATCCGGAGCGGTGGCTGAAACAACACGTAAAGTTTACTAAAATATATATATATACTGCTAATCTTAAACTACCGGAAAACCACTGTATATTTATAAAACACTTCCGTATAAAACTACATAATTTTACTAAACAACTAAAGTTCATATAATAACAACTCACATATATAAAGTTTTATATTGTACCTCACAAAATAATAAAACAGAGATATATAGTTTTATGTTTCAACTTTATATGCAACCTGGAGACTAACTAACAACAGCCGAAGCCTGTATATATCAAAACAAAACATGCACACTTATTTTTTTCTCAACTAAATATGTACAACCAACTGCTATATAAAACTTTACTTTATAACTTTACTGACACTAATGTTTTATATAATAACAACTTTGCATGGGGTGGCCGAGTGGAGCTGGGGAAGCAGAGGTAGGGACGGAGGGAAGCAAGCAGTGGGTAGGGGGCTGCGATGGATGGGGTAGAGCATGGAAGAGGGGCTGTCGTTGCATGGATGTTAGCGTGCAGACTGGGGCAGCGAACTGGGTGGGTGGCGGAGCGAAGGCTGGGAGGAGGGGAGTGGGACGGGCAGGCGGGGCGGACGGTAGGGTGGCGGGGAGCTGAGGGGGCAGTGGAGGCGGGGGTACGGGCGAGTGGCGGGCAGGCGGGCTGGGTGGGGTACGGGGCGAATGGCGGGGGCAGGCAGGCTGGAGGCGACATGGGTGGGGATGTGGGCAAAGGCGGAGCGGACTGGTGGTGGCAGGGCTGGGCGGGGAGCAGCTGGTGGCGGAGCGGGTGGGGAGGCGGAGGCCGATGGTGGGGCGGAGTGGTTGCATGGCTGAGGCGGTTGTGGGCAGGGGTGGAGTTTGTTTCTAAAGGAGGAGTTTCAAAATAAAAAAAAATACAGAGGAGGAAGAAGGAAGGAAGAGTAGTGGAGTTTCTGTAGCTTTTGAAAACAAAAGAAAATATGTGAAAGAAGAAGACAATGGCAGAGCAACGTACCAATTTTCTTTCTTCTGATGCGAAGTGAACTGATGCAGAGCAATAAATGAAGGAAGATATACACACAGGATTCAGAGTGTGCATACGTCAGTGCAATGATGATTTTTCAAAGTGGAGGCTGTTGGGTTTCTGAAGGGACAAGGCCCCTAGAATTCTGAGCGTTGGAGAGTAGGGTACCGGTTTGTGTGGCGTAACGGACCAGTTTGTACTCCGTTAAATAATTTATAACTTGCAACGCCGAACTCCGATTGACACAAACAAATATACCGTTTTGATCAGCGCGACGAGGCGGACACATTGGTATAAAGATATTGATGGTTTGACATTGTTTGCGAAGTGGTTATTCTTATTGAACCATTTGCTCGAGCGACAATTTAACTAGCAATTAAAAGCGGAATTTGATGAAACGAAATGCGCCGTCATGATCAGAATATTTTTCTTATGCAACATTGTGAAAAATATTTGAGTTCGGACGATAGAAAATTTACACATAAAATTTAAACTAATATGCAAATGCGACGAGCGAAATTTACTTCCATATTATTCGACGAAATTTGGCGTACGCCTATGTCTATCTAGACGCATTCCAAATATGAAGTTTGAATAGCAACGAATGTTGTTTGTGAAAATTCAAAATTTCTATTACGGAGAATGCAGCAAAACACCGAAGAATATGATCGACGGAGCTAAAGATGTCCGAATTTTGAAAAACGAAAAATGACGTCTTTGTCAGAAGATGATTTAGAATTTTTCTATGTAAAAATATTTAGGTTCGGAAGATAAAAATTTCACGTTTTAAAATGAACTGATGTGCAATAAAATGCGAACGAAATTTACTGCGGTATTTTCTGATGAAACTTACCCATATCTAGAACCATCTAGGCGCAATTTAGAAACAAAGTTTGGACGTTGATTGAAATCGTATGTAAGTTTCACATTTTATATTAAAATAACGGTTCTAATTTTTTTTTAAATTGGGTCGGAATTTCAGGGTCGTTACATTCTCCCCCACTCAAAACTTTTCGTCCTCGAAAAGGAACAAGGTAAGGAGTGGAAGAACAGATAACAGAGATACCATGGATTCAGAATAGGTTATTGAATATAGTAAAGAATATAGAATGGAATTTTACCTTCAACAAACAATTCTGGATTAGAATCTCGGATACTCTCCTAGGTTTCCCAAGTACAATCACGATCATCGGGGCTCCATTGGACTTTGACTAGGCTAACCGACTTCCTTCTAAGTTGCTTTGTATCCCTATCAACAATACAAAGTGGTCTCCTCTCTATTGTCAAATCCGGCTCAATATCAACCTCATCTAACTGAGCAATAGGAATGGTCATGGATGGATCATGTACAATCTTTCGGAGATGTGAAACGTGGAATACGTTGTGCACGCCCTCAAATTTCTCCGGCAGTGCAACTCTGTAGGCTAGTGTACCAATCCTCTCAGTGATAGTGAATGGTCCAACAAATCTAGGAGCAAGCTTCCCTCTACGACCAAATCGAATAACATTCTTCAAAGGTGATACCTTAAGGAATACCTCATCCCCAACCTGGAATTCTAAATCCCTTCTACGCCTATCGGCATAGCTCTTCTGCCTATCCTGTGCGGTCTTCATCTTCCTTATGATCTCATTAACCTTATCGGACACTTCTATAATCATATCTGGGCCAAGAATTAATCGATCACCAGGCTCAATCCAACAAGCTGGCAATTTGCATGGCCGTCCATATAAAGCTTCGAACGGTGCCATATCGATACTTGCTTGAATATAAAGGTGGTTAAATTTCAATTCAAATTTACTTATTCAAATTGAATTTTTTTGATTTACCTGATAATTGTTATTATAAGTGAATTCAACCAAATGGAGATGGTCTTCCCAAGATCCACCGAAATCAATTATGCAAGCTTGGAGCAGATCCTCCAAAATCTGATTCACCCTTTCAGTTTGGCCATTTGTTTGAGGATGATAAGCTGTGCTCAGATTCAGTTTAGTGCCCAAGACGTCCTGAAATGCCTTCCAAAATTTACTAGTGAATAAAGGGTCTCTATCGCACACAATACTAGATGGAACTCCATGAAGTCTAACAATCTCTCTCATATAAGTCTCGGCCAAACTCAAAGCAGTACGAGTGGTCTTAACAGGAATAAAGTGAGCAGATTTGGTCAACCTATCAACGATCACCCATATACTCTCGTTACCTTTTATGGTCCTCGGTAATCCATCAATGAAGTCCATAGAAATCTGATCCCATTTCCAACACGGAATCTCTAGGGGTTGAAGTAATCCTGCCGTCTTCTGGTCATCGGCCTTAAATTGTTGGCAAGTGGTGCATCTACTGACATATATAGAAATATCCCTCTTCATCCCACTCCACCAATATAAACGCTTCATATTTCGGTACATCTTAGTGACACCAGGATGAAATGAAAGTGATGACTGATGGTTTTCTCTAAGCACTTCTTGTCTCAATCCAACGACATTAGGAACACAAATACGGTTGTCAATCCTCAGAACTCCATTACTATCTATCTGTGCTCCCACTTTACTATCGGCATTTCCAACTCTACCAAGAACTAACTCCTTCATACGATAGAGCAAGGTGTCCTCATATTGCTTAGCTTTGATGCGATCCACAAGAGATGGGGAGATAACAAGCTGAAATAGCATGCCTTCTACAAGATTACAACATGACAATGCTTTGCTATGGCTCAAAGCATCAGCTACAACATTTGCTTTCCCAGGAGTATAATTGATGTCGAAATCATATGCAGCTAAGAATTCGAGCCATCGAACTTGTCTCTGGTTCAAATCCTTCTGAGAAAAGATATATCTCAAGGACTTATGATCAGTGAACAATTCAAAATTAGTTCCCAAAAGATGATGCCTCCACAGTTTCAAAGCAAATACAACTGCAAGAAGCTCTAGATCATGAGTTGCGTAGTTTACTTCATGGATCTTCAACTGGCGGCCAGCATAAGCAATAACCTTTCCGTTTTGCATAAGAACTGCGCCTAAACCTTCTCGGCAAGCATCTGTATAGACAGTTAATCCTTCACTTCCATCGATCACCACAAGAACTGGGGCTGAAGTTAAATTACACTTCAACTTATTAAAAGCTGATTCGCACTTTTCACTCCAAATAAACTTGACATCCTTTTGGTTTAAAGCAGTGAGTGGGGCAAAAATCCAGGCAAAGCGCTCAATAAATCTACGATAATAACCGGCCAAGCCCAACAAGCTATGGATATCAGTAGGTGTTTTGGGAGTGTCCCAATCCTGTAGATAAATTTTCAAATTAGAAAGGAATAAGAGGGATTGAATAGAAATAGCGAATAGGATAGAACTTACATTGATTACGGCGATCTTAACTAGATCGACCGAAATCCCATTTTCAGAAACTATGTGGCCCAGGAATCTCACTTCGTCTCGCCAAAAGTGGCATTTAGAGAATTTGGCCTTAAGTTGATGATTTCAGAGAGTTTCCAGAACATAAGCAAGATGTGTCTCATGCTCCTTCTCGTCTTTGGAGAAGACGAGAATATCATCAATGAAAACAAGAACAAACTTGTTAAGTACATCGCGGAAGACTCGATTCATTAAGTCGACGAAATAAGCAGGTGCGTTGGTCAAACCGAATGGCATAACCAACCATTCACAGAATCCATTCTCGGTACGGAAGGATGTCTTATGAATACTATCTTCTACTACTCTGAGTTGGTGGAACCCAGTGGCAAGATCAAGTTGGGAGAAAAGTTTAGCTCCATGGAACTGATCGAATAAATCATTTATGTGAGGCATCAGATAGCGGTTCTTGAGAGTGCGTTTGTTCAGTTCCCTGTAATCAACACACATACGAAGAGACCCATCTGATTTGGTGACAAATACAACTGCGGCGCCCCATTCAGAACAACTTCTCCTAATCAAACCTTTAGCAAATAGATCATCAATTTGAGTTTTAAGTTCAGCTTTCTCTTTAGGAGCCATTCTTCTGTGAGGGAGAACTATGGGAGTAGCTCCAGGAATAAGGTCAATGCGGAAATCGATTTTCCGTTTAGGCGGTAGGGAGCTGACCTCTCTAAATACATCGGGAAATTTCTGAACAATAGGGGTAGTACTAAGATCATCCGGGTGAGCATCAAGAGAGAATATGAAGCTTCCGGCATATTTCTGCGGTGATTTGCATTCAATGATAAGCGGTAGACCCTTGTCATTGACTAGAGAAACAGAACGAGCCTTGCAAGAAATAACAGCATCGAATTTCCTTAACCAATTAGCACCTAACAAGATGTCAAATGCTGCGAAGCCAAGTACATAAAAATCCCAAGTGAATCGATATCTTCCATACAAGAGCACAACCTCTTTACAAATTCTACTGAGGTTGGCAAGTCCTCTAATAGGGTTGGAGACGCATAAGGAAATAGTAGCAAGAGTAGGTTCTATGTTGAGCTTATTACAAAGATCAATAGATATGAAGCTATGAGAAGCACCAGTATCGAATAATACCCTAATAGGTAAATCATGTAATGAAAAAGTACTTCGTAAGGTAACTTGGTCATCCTGAGCAGGCGATGTAGGAGTGGTGATAGCAAATACTCCAGATGGTGTGCCACGCTTATACATTGAGCAGACTTTCTTGAAATGACCCGGCTGGAGGCAGACATAGCATAAATCTTTCCTAGTCGTAGAAGGTGGTGGAACAGCAGCTCCGGTAGATGGACAACTATTAGCATAATGGCCCTTCTTATCGCATTTGAAGCAAGTGATATTAGCAAGGTCGATTGGGCTTTTCTGAGCATATCCCAATCCTGTATTTTTCTGCCAAGCTTTCTTTTGTTGATCAAAGTTCATCTTCCTCTTCCCGGGCTGGCTAGAGGAGGGCTGAGTAGGAGTGGCTTTGGCAGTAGGTCCCCTAGGCTTTGCCTCATATCTAAGAGCATAGTCAACAAGCTCTGTGAAGGTGCAGTGAGTGTAGCCAGTAAGCAAGTCATAATACTCTGATCTTGCTCCCAAAATGAACTTCTCATTCTTTAGAAGGGGTGTATCAATCAATCCCGGGCCGAACTTGGAGAGTTCGTTGAATTTTCTCTCGTACTCCGAAAAAGACATACTGCCTTGCTTAAGATCCATGAAAGCTCTATAAAGCTGGGTTTTCCCAGCAGCTGGCATCCATTGTGCCGAGAAAGTATCCCTAATCAAAAGATAGACAAGATGAATAACATTCCAAAGATTAAAAGAAGAATTTAGACTACGAAATCCAAATAATTTTATACCTAAACTTGGCCCAAGTGATGGTGTTCTCTTCGATACGAGAAGTAACTTATTCCCACCAATCTTGCGCGGCATCCTGAAGTTGCCAGGCAGCAAGCTGACGCTTCTAGCATCAGTGATCTCTAGACCAGAAAATATCTTCTCTAAGCCTTTAATCCATTGCTGAGCCTCAATAATGTTCTCGGATCCAGAAAACTTAATGCCTCCCATCTGTGTATACTCCTTACTAAGAATGGTGAATTTGACAGGAGCTGGAGCGACAGGTTCAGTCTGAGCAGGACCATGGCCCCTTCCTCCCCTATTGTTTCCTATGGTACCCATCCGGAAATACCAAAGAGATTGTTAAAACCAAGGATAGAAAATCATAGAATTTTAAGGAAAGTCTAATCAACGAATCAAAGAAGTTTGAAATGAAAGGATTTGGATATTGAATCTGTTTGCACAAAAAATGGACAAACACCTCAAAGTTGTATGATTTAGTAGATCTTATGTAGTTCTTAGTGATTTGGGTGATTTATGCAAATATATGAAAAGCACGGGCTAAACTGTAAAAAGACACGCAGATTTATAGTGGTTCAGCCAGAATATGCCTACGTCCACTTTATATGTTATTTCTCTTCTCTTGTTTTGATTACAAGTACAAAGCTTTGATATAAGTAAAAGAAAGTTGTTTGAAAGTTCTCTCCGTGCTTGAGCTCTCAAAACTTGTCCCCATTGTTGTACCCCTGCCCCTCTATTTATAGAGTGAGGTTGGGAGCAGGGGTCTTGGATGTATATAGCTGCTGGTGGGCCTGGGCTGACCTGGCCTGGCATGTCTTGGTCCGGTAGCGTTTGGTCCGGTGGTAGGAGGTTGGTTCGGCATTGTCTGAAGGAGGTTGGTTCGGCAGCCTTGAAGAAGGTTGGTTCGGCGGTCTCGAAAGAGGGTTGGTTCGGCAGTCTTGAATAGGGTTGGTTCGGCAGTCTCGAATATGGTTGGTCCGGTTATGGAGTCTGCCGAATGGACATGGCGGGATGAGAATGCCGGATGGGCATTGTGGGATGCGATTGCCGGATGGGTTTCTATTAGGCATGGATACCGAATGAATTCCTGCCGAATGGGCCCTGGAGAACGTCAATGCCGAATGATTTTAGGTAAGCCTGGGTGGATGCATCTGGCTTTTTGGCCTCGAGGTCTTCTGGGTGAGAACACGCCCAACATTTGCCCCCCAAAGCGGGGCATATTTTCGAATATGGCGTGCTTTGTTTGATACTTTCATTTGGCCCTTGGATACCGAACCAGATGGTCCGGTCGTGTCCTTTTGTCTATAAGTAGGGATCGTATGCTTTGGCTATTTCTTACCTGCCGTACTAAACACTTGTCTTTGCCGGATCAGACTCTTACTCTCGCTGAATCAAAACGTGGTAGCCGAATCAAATCTGGTAGCCGAATCAAATCTGGTAGCCGAATCAAATCTGGTAGCCGAATCAAATCTGGTAGCCGAATCAAATCTGGTAGCCGAATCAAATATTTTTGCCGAATCAGGTGAGTGAATATTCTGCCGAATGAATTTTCTTCAGTTTTACCGAATGGAATATGACAAACGAAGCTTGGCTCAACAGAGTGCCGAATGAACCTTTTACTTGAATACCGAACGAAACTCCGGTATCGGGAGTACCGAATGAACCTTGTTTTACTAGACGGACTTTTGTGTTGGATGGATTTTACATAGACTCGCTTGTTTATATCCCCCGTTTTAACAACATGTTTTTTCGATGTTGCAGATAAATGTCTCGAAAGGCAGAAACTCGATCAGACAAAAAGAAATCCGGGGGCGAAGGAGGTTCCTCCGCCGTGCCCCCAGCTCAGCCGAATCCCGAACGTCACGGACCAACCCCGAGATCATTAGTGGACGGGTACGGCCCTCAGGAAATTCTGAACTCCCCGCCCGACTGTTTTCCTAGTTCCCTCAAGGAGGAGCAGCTAGATGCCATCTCCCGTTCATTTGGAATTGATAGGGCGCGAATGTTGTTGCCAGGGAGAGACGTTATGCCATACGACCCCCCTGAGGGGTACTTTGCTTACAGCAGATACCACTGCATGTGTGGTGCCATTCCGCCTCTTAATGCTTGGGTAGTCAGCTTCCTTACATATCTCAAGGTGGCCCCATTCCAGCTTCAACCCAACTCCTATGCTATCCTGGTGAGCCTCTTCGTCATTTTCCAAAGGAAGTATGGTCGTGCTCCTTCCAACCGGGAGATCCGGTACTTGTATAATTTGAGGGGCTATAAGAAGGGGTCCCCATACATTAGCTTGGAGTCAGCCGTGACCTTCAAACCGGTCTTGGATCTGTACTCTAAATTCAGCATGTTCAAGAAAGAGTGGTTCTTTGTTAGGGACGACTCCGTTTCAATCCGGCGCTTTACTTCTGGATGTAAGTTGATGCTTTTACTTATAATTTTTATTCCGATTGCGATGCTTCTTCTCATACTTTTTCATTTTTGCTAGCGACAGGTGGCTTTCCGATTGTGGAGACTGACCGCCTGGTTCAGACGGCGGCTGAGATAGAAGCCATTCTTGGGAAATATAGATCATCTGCCTTCTTGATTAGAAATGCGATTCTTCTGGAACATAACTTAATCCTTCCGCAGCAGTCAGTAGTTAAGCTGAGGGAAACGGCGGAGGAGAGGGCGGCTGCTCAGGCCAAGGAAGGCGTTACGGTAGAGAGTAGCAAGCGGAAACCTTTCACTAAACCTCCAGCTGTCGGAGGTAAGAAACTCAAGAAGTCGGACGGTCCCTCCCCCAGCAATTGTCCACTTACCCGGGAGGAGGAAGACATAGAGGAGGAAAGAGGCGAGGGTGGAGATGGTCGGGATGGTGACAAAGGTGGCGATGGCATCGGAGCCCTACTTCCTGGGCAAGCGGGCGAGATTCAGGAGTGGACGGATGATGCGTTCCACCAGGCTTTTGAGGGGCTGGATGAAGATCCGGCTTTGGTAGAGAAAACTGGGAGGGCGGACAAAGCCGGGACTGGTGCAAGTGAGTCTTCTCCGACCATTCCAGCCAAGGTGGCTCCGACGACTCAAGGTGAACTCTTGACTCCTGCATGCTTCATTAATGATAGGGACTTAGGAATATTTTATGACCCGCTCCCGTCCTGGAATGAAATCCAGGACTTATTGCAGTATCCCACTACTCCCCAGGGTTTGTACAACCACAGCTGTGTTTCTTTTCCTTTTTTAACTTGTAATTTACCGCGTTTCTCGAATCATATAGTAATGTAAGTTTGTGACACTTGTTCTTTATATCAGGAGCAGGCAAGACGTCCAAAGCCTCAGACCTTCGACATAGGCTTGAGCAATATAAGCTTTCCAAAACTTCTGCTAAGCCGAAGCCCTCGACCCAACGCTCCGGGGATGTAGTCGGCTACCGTCCTCTTGTTGGGGTCATCGAAGAAGGTATTCAGCAGAGGAAGAGGAGTCATCCTTTATCCGAACCTTTGCCTGGTCCTCAGCTTCCGGCTCAGCCTCTTCATGATATCACTGAGGAGGGTAGCGAGTTTGCACCTTCTCCGCACCCGTCTGGAAACCCTTCTGTTATTCACATCGACTGTCCCGACTTGGCTCGCAATCCATTTGCAGGTCATCCTGATCTGGATCCAAGCTCTCATGATATTATTTTTGACGAAGTCACTGATGAACACCTTCTCCCCCGTAACCCCATGGTACGAGTACTTGATGAAGCCAAGTCCTTAGATCTCAATTTGCTCACTACTCGTATAGTCACTATGGGAGATGAGGCCAAGGCTAATATTGATCGGGTGGCGGAGGAGACCAAGAAGCTGATGGGGCATCATGCCCGGCTGGTTAAGGCCGGAGAGGAGATTGGGAGCGCCAATATCCGACTTCGATTGGTGGTTTCGGATCAGGCCAAACAGCTTGCGGATCAGGCTATTCAGATTTCTCAGCATGAGGCTGCTACTGGACGATTAAGGAAAAACATGGAAGAGGCTGCCGTCGAAAGGTTGTCGGCTTCCGAGGCCCGGATGAGGGAGTTTGAGGAGAATGAGGGAATGATGGATGACATGCTCCAGGACATGTATTTCCGAACTTGGAAGCAGGGCAATCTCTCTTGGATGGATGATTATCCCAGGGTCATGGCTAAGATCTATCTTCGGGCTTTGGAAGAGGCCAAGGCCGATGCGGATAAAGATGGTGGCGTGGCCTTCAGCATGGATGTGGTCACAGCCCAGTTTGCCAAGGGGGAGAAGGTGGCAGTGAAGGAGGGTATGCGGTTGCTTGCTGCTGAGGAGGCAGGGGTGCAAGTGGATGATGACGACCAGAGTGGCCAGTAAGCTTATGCTGGTAAGTTTTCCTTTTCAGCTTCCCGATTAACTTGGTTGCTTATTACTAATGAATCCTTTTTATGACCGGACAGGTGGGCAACAGAGCAAGGACAAGACTCCGACGCAACCGGCTCCCTGATTAGACCTGGAAAATTCTTTTTGTAGGCTTGGTATGGTTGTATACGTTAGTCTTAAGACAGTGGAGTAACTTCTAAGTTGTAATTCTTGCTACTTGTAACAATCAACATTACTCTTGACGTGTAATTTTTTAACTTAAGCTGATTTTGTCGTTTCTTGAATATTTGTTGCTATTTCGACATATCGTATGAGAAATGTAGCTATGTATATTCTTGTAATTAAATTGTGTTTGATGTTAGACTCTGGTTCTAAACCATAATTTTATGACTTGCAATATTAGCGTGTGGTGTGAACAAATTATAGTCATGTATTTGTACATAAAAGAAGGAAATACCGCCTTTCATGTTTTAATCGTAGATGGCAGTCTTGAATATCTTGTAGGACCGAGCATGGAATGTAGTCGAATGTCCTGCCACTGTGAGTCCCTACACCCATTGGCGAGTATCTCCTACTCTGTATCATGTACTTTAGGGATTGTTATAGGGGATAGGAAAAAAGCTTTTTAAGTAAAATTGAAATACGTAAAAAAGGTAAAACTTCCAATCACGGAAGGCCTTCGATGTGCTTAAGTTCGTGGCAAACGGGTTTTGTAGTCACTTTCCCTAGCCGTGGGTCTTGGAGACATTCGTCACCCATCTTACGCCTCCGCGGGGAGTTAATTCTTTTTTACCACAGCCGCACTTAAGACACATCGGAGCCGAGATCGCGCACAGTAACTACCCGGGCCATTATGGCCCGTAATCGTGGGTATTATTCGATTTACTGTGGTCGGCTAGCGTGGGTGCCGATCGTCAACTGTGAACTGCCCCTGGCTGGCCACACCTTATGTTGGGGCTTATAGTCGGTTCACAGTTGCCGGCGAGCCTAACGCCGTAATGAGCTGCCTCGGCTATAGTCGGCCTTCTCGGTGGCTTATAATCGGCTCATTACAGTTGGCTTTCAGGGCCGTCGCGAGCAATGAGTTAACCCGCAGCAGAGGGATGCTGGAGCAAAAGTGTCTCATTGGCGAGGGCATAGATTCGCTTAGTACCTGTTGGGTCTTGTCCAGGTGAAGTTGCGTTGTGGAGTGCTTTGAATAGAAATGCTATATACTCAGGATTTTGTTCAACAGAAAAGGATAAAGTTAACGAGCAGCCAAGATACAAAGGAACAAGTTAAAAAAGAGACAGGGTTTTTTAAAGTGGTTCGACACGAAAATGCCTACGTCCACTGATTCTCTTTGTTAATTCACTTCATATGGGCAATACAAGTTAAGAAAAGTATCGACGGAGGTGTTGGATGTTCCATGCCCTCTGGAACACCTCTCCGTCCACTGTTGACAAAATATAGGCTCCGTTGTGGAGATCTTTATGAATTACATATGGTCCATCCCAGATTGGGTCTAATGCTCCGGGGCAAGGGAAGATTCGCTTGAGGACAAGATCCCCTTCCTGTAAGGTACGATGCTTGACTTTGGAGTTGTATTGTGTTGCCACTTTTTGCTTGTGGGCTGCTGTTTTGAGGACTGCATCGTTTCTTCTTTCCTCGATTAGATCCAAAGACATGTGAAGGAGTTCTTCGTTCTCTTCTGGGTTATAGTGGATCCGACGGTGGGAAGGCACAATAGTTTCAACTGGGAGCATAGCTTCCGATCCGTATGCCAAAGAGAAAGGAGTGTGCCCTGTCGATGTTCTGAAAGATGTGTGATAGGCCCATAGTGCCGTAGGAAGTTCATCCACCCAAGCACCCTTTGATTTTTCGAGCTTCTTTTTGATTAGAGTTTTCAGAATTTTGTTGACTGCTTCGACTTGTCCGTTTTCCTGGGGATATGCTACGGATGAGAAGCTTTTATGAATTCGGTGTTCTTGGCACCAGTTGGCGAATTCCTCGCTGTCAAATTAAAGTCCATTGTCTGATATGATTTTGAGTGGGACTCCATACCTGCACAGAACATTTTTGATCAAGAAGTTAATAACTTTTGCTGAAGATACTTTATTCAGAGGTTCTGCTTCCACCCATTTGGTGAAATAATCAACTGCCACTATAGCATATTTGGCCCCACCTCGGCCCATCGGTAGCTCGCCGATTAAGTCAATTCCCCATATTGCGAAGGGCCAAGGGCTGGTCATTTGAGTAATCTCAGTTGTTGGTAGCCGTGGAATCTTAGCAAATTTTTGGCATCTGTCACATCTTTTGACGAAATCTGAGGCGTCCTTGCTTAGGGTGGGCCGGAAATATCCGTATCGGAGTATCTTTTTTGCTAATGTTTGCCCCCCGGTGTGATCTCCACAGCTCCCCTGATGGATGTTGGATAAGATTTCCTTGGCTTCCCTTCCGGCAACACACCTTAATAGTGGGTTAGAGAAACCGCGCCGATAGAGGATGTCTTCTTGTACTGTATAGCGGGACGCATTCCTCAAGATTTTCTTGACTTCATTACGCCCGTTGGGCAGTGTGCCACTTTGTAGGTAGTCTCGGATGGGAGTCATCCAAGTTGCTTCTTCGGCTGCGGCTATCAGATTCACTTGCTCAAAACTTGGGACCGTTTGCTTTGAGATGGTTACTGCCCCGAAGATGGCGATGTCTCTCATACTCGCTTGCTTTGCCAATTCGTCGGCCTCTTGGTTCTCTTCCCGAGGGATGTGTTTGACTAAGTACTGATCCAATCGGTTGAGAAGCAACTTGGTCTTCTTTAGATATGCTATGAGTCGTTCCTCTCGAGCTTGGAATTCTCCTAGTATTTGATTAACAATAAGTTGAGAATCGCTGTGAAGACACAAAGAACTGGCTCCGATTTCTATGGCGATTTCTAGTCCAGCTATCACTGCTTCATATTCTGCATCGTTGTTGGTGGCGGCGAACTCCAACCTTATAGCATAGTGCAGTTTATTTCCCTTGGGAGTGATTATTACCACACCAGCCCCCGAGCCCTGTTCGTTAGATGCACCGTCCACAAAGAGATTCCACTTGATATCTTCTGTTATTTCCAGTTGCTCCTTATCCTCGTTGGTAGTGAACTCTGCAATGAAATCAGCCATGGCTTGTCCCTTGATGGCGGTGCGAGGGTGATAGGTGATATCATATTGACTCAGCTCAATACACCATTTAAGTAGTCGCCCGGAAGTGTCGGGACGATGGAGTACCTGCCTCAGTGGTTGATCGGTCAGAACTTTGATGGAATAGGATTGGAAGTAGTGACGCAATTTTTGTGAGGTGATTAGTAAACAGTATGCTAACTTCTCGAGCTTAGGATATCTAACTTCTACCCCAGTAAACCTTTTGCTGACGAAGTAAACTGGTCGTTGCGTGCGGTTGTCTTCCCTTACCAAGGCAGCGCTCAGGGCGTGGGATGACACAGCGAGGTATAGGTATAATTCTTCTCCTTCGCTTGGAGTTGAGAGCACCGGTGGTTTCTGGAGGTGTTCGATTAAGTGAAGGAAAGCGGTCAGGCATTCGTCAGTCCACTCGAACTTTCCTTTATCTTTCTTTAGGGCTTCGAAAAAGGGGACGCACTTGTCCGTTGCCTTGGAGATGAATCGGCTTAGGGCGGCCACTTTTCTATTTAGGCTTTGCATTTCCTTTCGGGTGGAAGGTATCTTGATATCCCTTAGCGCTCGGACTTGTTCAGGGTTTGCTTCTATCCCTCTGGCATGAACGATGAATCCTAAGAACTTCCCTGACGACACACCGAAGTAGCATTTTAGTGGATTCAACTTCATTCCATATTGCCGGAGTACTTGAAACATCTCGCCTAGGTGGCTTACGTGATCTTTGGCCTTCCTTGACTTTACCAGCATGTCATCCACATATACTTCCATAGTTTGTCCTATTAGCCCTGCAAACATCTTGTTGACGAGGCACTGGTAGGTGGCTCCTGCATTTTTAAGTCCGAAGGGCATCACTTTGTAGCAGTATAAACCCCGGTCAGTGATGAAACTAGTGTGGTCTTGGTCGGGAGCATGCATAGGAATTTGGTTATATCCTGAGTATGCATCCATAAAAGATAGGAGTTCGTGCCCGGCTGTGCTGTCTACAAGTTGGTCGATTCTGGGAAGCAGGAAGCAATCCTTTGGGCAGGCGTCGTTTAGGTTGGAGAAGTCAATGCAGGTCCGCCACTTCCCATTAGCCTTCTTTACTAGTACCGGGTTGGCGATCCATTCTGGGTAAACAGCTTCTCGTATGAAGTCATTGGCGAGTAGATTCTTTACTTCTTCATCGAGGGCTGCTGATCGCTCTGCCCCCATACTTCTCTTTTTTTGTTTTACAGGCGCCTTGGTAGGATCAATGTTTAATACGTGGCATGCTACGTCGGGGGAGATTCCGGTCATGTCAGCGTGTGACCAAGCGAATACATCCAAGTTGTGGCGGAGGAAATCAATGAGTTGTTCCTTCAATTCAGCTTTCAGCTGGGACCCAATTTTCAGTAGCCTACTTGAGTCGTGCTTGTCTACAGATATAAACTCCATAGCTTCTGCAGGCTCGGCGGTGGCCTCCTCCTCTTTGTCCGTAGGGTCTAATTCATTGAAAGGGTCGCTGGTGTATCGAAGAGGAGGGGCTTTCTTTAGTTGCTATGCTTCAAGGCTTTTCGTGCAGAGGGCGATCTCTACACTTTTCCCTTTATCTTTCCTGTGGTTGTTGCGAAGTTCGGTTACATAGCAGTCTCGTGCAATATCCTGGTCTCCTTCCACTTCCCCTACCCCATTGTCTGTTGGAAATTTCATTTTCAGGCACCATGGGGCTAGGACAATCTGGAAGTCAGATAAGGCTGGTCTTCCTAAGAAGGCGTTGTAGGCCGAATGGTTTTCTATCAGCACAAATGTCTGTTTCCTTACAACGGAGCGGGGATGGCTTCCAATCTCAACAAAGAGGTCCAGCTGCCCGAGGGGCATCTTCGCATCTCCAGTGAAACCGTGTAGTGGTTTATCGCAGGGAGATACATCCTTCATTGATAGCTTCATTTTGTCGAATGCGTGTTTGAAAAGGATATTTACAGAGCTTCCAGTGTCTACCAGGATTCGGTAAACTTCGGCGGGACCGAGTCGGGCAGAGATAACCATGGGATCCATGTGAGGGTACTGTCTTCCTTCTAGGTCGCGTTTACTGAATATGATGTCATCGCTTTCTTTCCGCTTTGGGTGGCGCTCTTCTATAACCGTATTGACACAGTCTTTATTGTCTCTAAGCGACTTCCCATATCTTTCCATCTCTCTCCAACTTCTGTCTGCGATGTGCGAACCTCCTGAGATGGTATGGACCACTATCTTCTCTTGACTAGAGCTGCTAGCGTTGCGGTTTCCTCTATCAGTCCCTGGTGAGGGTAGCCTTGGGTTATCATTGGCAGGGGCTGGAGTCATGTCTTGACTTTTTACATAACGTTCCAGTTTCTTCCTTCTAATGTGTTCCTCAATCAGATCTCGGAGATGATGGCATTCGTTGGTATCATGTCCGTGAGATTCGTGGAAGCGGCAGAATTTTCCAGACTTCTGTGCGTTGTCTGATTCCTTCTTGTATGGTGGGCGTTTGTATCTAACTTCGCTTTGGGTGGCAAGGAAGATATTTTCGACGGTCTCGTTCAAAGGGGTGTAAGTGTCGAATCTTGGTCCTGGCCGATATAGGCGCTTTTCTACCTTCTTGCCCCCAACATTGTCTCTGGAATCATTTCTTCGAACGTCCCTCGCCACAGCAGGGGCGTTGCCATGAGTCGTCTTACTTTGCTGTCCTAACTGCCCCTCAATGGCGGCATCCTCAAGCCTCATGTATTTCCCGGCTTCATGGAAGAAATCGGGTAAAGTAGCTGGTTTTTCTTTTGTCAATCTTCTAGCAAATTTGGTGTCCGGATGCACCCCATTGCAGAGGGCCATTAGGATAAGCTTCTCATCGGCATCTTGAACTGCGGCTGCTGCGGCGTTGAATCTGGTTAGGTATTGCTGCAGCTTTTCTCCGGGTTTCTGTTTGACGCTGGATAAGGAATAAGCGTCCTTAGGTTGCTCCACATGAATGCGGAACTGACTGATAAATTTTTCTTTCAACATTTCCCATGAGCTGATGGATCCTTGGGGTAGATGACAGAACCAGGAGGTAGCAAGATCTGCTAAGAAGAGCGGAAAGCATTTGCACAGTACTCCCTCTGTTGCTCCACTCATGAGCATATGCTGCGTGTACCTCTGTAAGTGTACAACGGGATCGGAGGTTCCTTTGTAGGGTTCCATTGTTGGCATCTTCCATTCTCGGGGGGTGATAGCAATTTCGATATTGCGGGCGAAAGGGCTGGTTACCCTAGCGCCTATCCCTCGATCTCTTTGCTCCCGCTGGACACACTCTCTGAATAAGCGTGTCATCCTTTCATCAGAACTTGGAGCGGATAAAAATTAGTTTGGTTCTGTTCTGTGGGATTGATTCCGTCCAGACGACCTGTAGGGATGGTATCGTCTATCATTCCTCATATTTTCCAGTGGCTGCCTTTGATCTTCTGGGAGCATGCTTAGGTCAGCTATAGTTGGCCCTTGCCTTGATCTTCCCCTGTTGGGTTCTGATCTAAGCACTTCCTCGGGTCCAACTTCGGGCTGAACTCTAGCTCGGCCCCGTTCACTGGTGTTTCTGTGGTTAGGCAGCATGACAGGCTCAGCTACAGTTGACCTTCGCCCGGTACATTCCCCGTTGGGTTCGGTACCACACGTTTCCTCAGGCCTAACTTCGGGCTGTGCTCGGTCTCGGCTCCTACCACGGGTACTTCTGCCGTTAGCTCCTTCGAAGAAGGATGATCTTTGCTGTCTCTGAGATCCTCCAGACTGGAACTCGCCCCATGATTCAGTGTTGCGGTTGGATTCTTCAGCGTCCCTCAAGCGTGACATGAGATGGTCCACCAAGGCTTCCTGCTGGGACGTGAAGCGGTTAGTTACTTCAACAACAACTCTGTCCAAATCTGCCCTAGTGATTGCTGCAGGCTGTTCTGTGGCAGGAGTGGTTGGGTTAGCCTGTCCTTCATTTGTTACCGTTGTTGGAGGAGGACGATTCACTTGATTCGTGACAGCTGGATCTGGAAGACTGCTGGATGCAATGTTTTTTCCTTTGTTAACATCTTTTCTCTGTTTGGGAGGCATGTTTTCCAAGTGGCGGACGATGCTGTTAGGAAAACTTGTTAAGTAGATGAAGCTGAAGCTTCGAGCTTCTAGCTCTCAGTGAAAGCACCAAAAATGTTTGCACAAAAAATGGACAAACACCTCAAAGTTGTATGATTTAGTAGATCTTATGTAGTTCTTAGTGATTTGAGTGATTTATGCAAATATATGAAAAGCAGGGGCTAAACTGTAAAAAGACACGCAGATTTATAGTGGTTCAGCCAGAATATGCCTACGTCCACTTTATATGTTATTTCTCTTCTCTTGTTTTGATTACAAGTACAAAGCTTTGATATAAGTAAAAGAAAGTTGTTTGAAAGTTCTCTCCGTGCTTGAGCTCTCAAAACTTGTCCCCATTGTTGTACCCCTGCCCCTCTATTTATAGAGTGAGGTTGGGAGCAGGGGTCTTGGATGTATATAGCTGCTGGTGGGCCTGGGCTGACCTAGCCTGGCATGTCTTGGTCCGGTAGCGTTTGGTCCGGTGGTAGGAGGTTGGTTCGGCATTGTCTGAAGGAGGTTGGTTCGGCAGCCTTGAAGAAGGTTGGTTCGGCGGTCTCGAAAGAGGGTTGGTTCGGCAGTCTTGAATAGGGTTGGTTCGGCAGTCTCGAATATGGTTGGTCCGGTTATGGAGTCTGCCGAATGGACATGGCGGGATGAGAATGCCGGATGGGCATTGTGGGATGCGAATGCCGGATGGGTTTCTATTAGGCATGGATACCGAATGAATTCCTGCCGAATGGGCCCTGGAGAACGTCAATGCCGAATGATTTTAGGTAAGCCTGGGTGGATGCATCTGGCTTTTTGGCCTCGAGGTCTTCTGGGTGAGAACACGCCCAACAGAATCGATTCTCCACATTCTAGGGTATTGCTACCCTATCTCTAATGAGTTTATATATAATCCCAAACTAAGGTTTTTTTAGGGAAACCGAAGCTCTGATACCAACTATAACAACCCGTATATTTGGACCATTTAAATTGACAATAATCCACACATGTCAACTTAAATAATACAAAACACGAATCATTATGGGATTATAAATACATAAATGTAAATGAGAATCAATACAACATCACAGACACAGAACAGTCACAGAATAATGCAGCGGAAAATACATCGTCATAATAGCAATTCATTAAGCTACTACATAAAATACAACAATGTCTTATCATCAAGTGACTAATACAAAAATGTCCATCAGACTAGGACATCAATACAGGAATAGAAATAGACTGATAAAGATAAATACTAAGCCTTCAGCATCTTCAACCAACCTTGATCAGCAAACTGGATAACTTCAGACTGACCCGAGCATATACAAAAAGAAACACTCGAGTCAGGACTCAAAATCTTATACAATAAAATCAAGTGCAAGGGAAAAGTCCATAACTTAAAGATGAATAAAATAACATCTCTAAGGATCCGATAAACTATCTATATATACAATAGAATACGATAGATAGATAATGTCTAAACAGTAAAGTACGATACTAAAATAGTGTTAAGGCGTTACCATAATCCCCTTAACACATTTTATTCCCAAGAGCATATACAAGACCGTAGTTTCCCCAAAACCGGAAGTCACCAGAGGGCGATCCATATACTAAAGGCACAAACCAAAACGCAGTGGTCGCGAATAGGATAATCAGTATGACAAGGTACATGAGGCGATACCAACTAGGATACTAGTAGTTGCGTGATCCGGACTGATGTTGAGCATAGCAGCTACTACCTCAACACCGCGAAACAACACTCCCAAATCAAGGGGTGCACCCAAATCGAATCACAAAAGTAATAGATATGGTATCGAAGAAGTGTGTCCGCTAGAGGTGGCGAACCTCAATGGCTCGGCGCGGCTCCTGTTTTAGTCATGTCAGGGGTCATCCAATATCGTTCTCTTTCTTCAGTCAACGCGTTCACCAAACCATCCACTTCGTTCTGGATCAACACTTCGCGTATAATAGTTATTAAAGTGGTTTTCGGTATCGACAGAGAGTATGTCCATATCCAATCCCGGTCTCTTTAATAACTACGTATTTATTACCCGATGGTCATTTAAGTTAAAGTTTAAACAAATCAAAGTCCGAAAGTCAAGCTGCAAATTTGACTTCTAAAATTTGACATTTCACGATTCAATTTATTTCGGATATTAAACATCTTTCCAAATGCAATCTTTAGTTCAACATTTGAGTTAACAATAAAATTACGTATTCCTGCTCAATTTAATAAGATCTAAATTTCACTTCCTAAATTTAGTTAATACTCCAATTAATTCGATTTAATGGGAAATTTTAGTTCATATCATTAAACCGAATTCTATTCATTTCAATTCGTATTTACCTTCATCGTTATATTAACCATAATCTTAAATTTGATTAAATCAATTTTATTAAATTTAAAATCATTTTAAATTTTAAATTATCACTAAATTAAATCCATAAAACTTTAGTTAGTTTCGTATTCCACTTAAGTCAAATTTTCTATATCTCAAACTTGATTTATGAAAAGTTTCAAATCTATTTAATTAAAACCGATTTTAAAATCTAAATCTAACAACCTAATAAATTTTCAAATTATTAAATTCTAACTTCCTTGTTTTTTTTAAATCTCATTTCAAATAAATTTGCCAATTCATTTTATTCAATTAAATAGGTTTATTAATCCGGTTCAATTAAACTCCATTAATTTATTCCTATTAATTTATTTCGATTTAATCCATAAATTAAATCCATTAAGTTCGTTACTAAATTTCCAAACAAATTGTTAAGTTCATTCCTTAATTTCAAATAGATTTCAATTTCAAAAATAATTTTTGTTGACCAATCGGGTTTCTTATTTTTAATTATCTATCCTAGGCCAAGTTGTTTAATTGGGTATTTATCATTTCAACCCGATATCATTCAATATAAAACAAAGCATAGCAAAGGGAACTTGCAGTGTGATAACTGGGATGGTGTCAAAGTAAATAAACAAGCAATAGCAAACATACATAACAATTTAACAATTTCTTCAAATAATCCCGAATTAATCATATTAACTTACATTTGTTATCTATGCAAATTAATATAATTATCCCTAGAATCCATACCATTGTCTCATGCGGATTAAAGATCATGGTTTCACTTGGTGTCTATTATCAATTTCTACATCAATCATACGTTCAATCGTTCAAAGTGTAGTTACCACTATTTCTACGCGACGATTTATTTAACGTCAAAAGGGGTCAAGTGCAACATATATAATCCATTTTTAAATTGTTGGCTATCCTATACCAATTTCAATTTCATATTTATATTAACAACCACATTCAACATCACATAACAATTTTAGTGTCATAACTATTTGTCGTAAACTAACAATATTCAAATTTAACTTGCATGGCGATTTACAATTTTTATTTTAACAATTTTAACAATCAACAATTTAATATCCAATTTAATATTCATAACAATTATCACTTGATTATCATAGCATAATAGATTGAGTCGTGAATAAAATATTCACCTTGCGTGGTTGAAGAAGATGACGGCGAAGCACGAAGACGAATAGATAAAATAGACGACACAAGCACGAATACGAACAGCAACTAGATGCAAATAAGGTAGATGGAAGCCTAGGCCTGAGATTCCGGATTAGCTACAACTGAAATTCAACAAGGAAGTTATTCGACAACCGATTGACGTATATATATAACACTTGTATATATAAAACGTACCAAAACAAGTCGGGACGAGAGCGAATGAGCCGAAGCGATGTCTTAAGAATCCGGAGCGGTGGCTGAAACAACACGTAAAGTTTATTAAAATATATATATATACTACTAATCATAAACTACCGGAAAACCACTTTATATTTATAAAACACTGCCGTATAAAACTACATAATTTTACTAAACAACTAAAGTTTATATAATAACAACTCACATATATAAAGTTTTATACTGTACCTCACAAAATAACAAAACAGAGATATATAGTTTTATGTTTCAACTTTATATGCAACCTAGAGACTAACTAACAACAGCCGAAGCCTGTATATATCAAAACAAAACATGCACACTTATTTTTTTCTCAACTAAATATGTACAACCAACTGCTATATAAAACTTTACTTTATAACTTTACTGACACTAATGTTTTATATAATAACAACTTTGCATGGGGTGGCCTAGTGGAGCTGGGGAAGCAGGGGTAGGGACGGAGGGAAGCAAGCAGTGGGTAGGGGGCTGCGATGGATGGGGTAGAGCATGGAAGAGGGGCTGTCGTTGCATTGATGTTGGCATGCAGACTGGGGCGGCGAACTGGGTGGGTGGCGGAGCGAAGGCGAAGGCTGGGAGGAGGGGAGTGGGATGGGCAGGCGGGGCGGAGGAGACGGCAAGGTGGCGGGGAGCTGAGGGGGCAGTGGAGGCGGGGGTACGGGCGAGTGGCGGGCTGGGTGGGGTACGGGGCGAATGGCGGGGGCAGGCAGGCTGGAAGCGACGTGGGTGGGGATGTGGGCGAAGGAGGAGAATGCTGGTGGTGGCAGGGCTGGGCGGAGTGACTGGGCGGGGAGCAGCTGGTGGCGGAGCGGGTGGGGAGGCGGAGGCCGGTGGTGGGGCGGAGTGGCTGCATGGCGGAGGCGGCTGTGGGCAGGGGTGGAGTTTGTTTCTAAAGGAGGAGTTTCAAAATAAAATAAAATACAGAGGAGGAAGAAGGAAGGAAGAGTAGTGGAGTTTCTGTAGCTTTTGAAAACAAAAGAAAATATGTGAAAGAAGAAGACAGTGGCAGAGCAACGTACCAATTTTCTTTCTTCTGATGCGAAGTGAACTGATGTAGAGCAATAAATGAAGGAAGATATATACACAGGATTCAGAGTGTGCATACGTCAGTGCAATGATGATTTTTCAAAGTGGAGGCTGTTGGGTTTCTGAAGGGACAAGGCCCCTAGAATTCTGAGCGTTGGAGAGTAGGGTACTGGTTTGTGTGGCGTAACGGACCAGTTTGTACTCCGTTAAATAATTTATAACTTGCAACACCGAACTCTGATTGACACAAACAAATATACCATTTTGATCAGCGCGACGAGGCGGACACAACGGTATAAAGATATTGATGGTTTGACATTGTTTGCGAAGTGGTTATTCTTATTGAACCATTTTCTCGAGCGACAATTTAACTAGCAATTAAAAGCGGAATTTGATGAAACGAAATGCGCTGTCATGATCAGAATATTTTTCTTATGCAACATTGTGAAAAATAATTGAGTTCGGACGATAGAAAATTTACACATAAAATTTAAAATAATATGCAAATGCGACGAGCGAAATTTACTTCCATATTATTCGACGAAATTTGGCATACGCCTATGTCTATCTAGGCGCATTCCAAATATGAAGTTTGAATAGCAACGGAAGTTGTTTGTGAAAATTCGAAATTTCTATTACGGAGAATGCAGCAAAACACCGTAGAATAAGATCGACGGAGCTAAAGATGTCCGAATTTTGAAAAACGAAAAATGACGTCTTTGTCAGAAGGTGATTTAGAATTTTTCTATGTAAAAATATTTAGGTTCGGAAGATAAAAAATTTCACGTTTTAATATGAACTGATGTGCAATAAAATGCGAACGAAATTTACTGCGGTATTTTCCGACGAAACTTTACCCATATCTATAACCATCTAGGCGCAATTTAGAAACAAAGTTTGGATGTTGATTGAAATCGTATGTAAGTTTCACATTTTATATTAAAATAACGGTTCTAAAAAATTTTAAAATTGGGGCGGAATTTCAGGGTCGTTACATGTTAGGCCAAGCATGAATTCGGGTTATAAAAAGAAAAAAGTTTGATTCCTTTATGGAAATGAATTAATTTTCATAAAGCAATTCACTTATATGGGAATGATTTATTTGTATACTTAGCACTAAACATTAATGAAGTAGACTTGTCGCTATTTCGAAAGTTAAGAATAGTAGCGAGACATGACTTTGAGGTAACCCTACCTTGACATGTTCGATATTATTGTTAACTAAGAAATATTACAAGTTGGAATTCGATGAGTGGTGATAAGTACACAAGACTTAATTCCCATATATAATCATTTTATATCCTCGATAGTTGGTTTCCCAACTATCGGTTACCTCAGCCTTCTTTGCATTTCGTCATTCTAAGATGATGTGTTGCTCATTGGAGATTTGTTATCCTTTGTCAGAAATGACCAAACCCAAAGAGCGAGTGGAAGCCAAGCTATGTGGGGTTGCTCCCATTAGGGTATTTTCACATCCACTGTAGATTGGATCTGTTTTTGCGCATTGAGATGTGAAATACTCAGATTCTCGGTAACCGTTGGCGGGGTCCGGCTTAGCCGTGTCCGAGAGCCATCGGACTTCTCAAGTATACTTCTAGAGGTATACTTTCAGTAGGGGGAGCACTCTCCCAGTCATTGTTGGAAAATTTCCTTTTCTTATTTGATTCGAACATTTGAATCTGTTTTCTTTAATTACAACGGGAAGAGTCAGCTACTCTTCGCGGTGTTTAATTATTGGTTTTGTCTATTCTATCGAGTTTGGATAGTTATCTTGTTTAGTCCATTCTATTGCGTTTGGACTGTTGTCTTGTTTTATCCATTCTATCCAGTTTAGATTTTTATTCAGACTATTTCCATTCTTTCAAGTCTGAATGTTATACTAATTGTACACATCATCTATGTTTGGATTTGTTCCCTATTGTTCATTTCCATTTTTGTTATGGTTGGTTGTTTTTTATGTGGGAGAAAGCCCATTCCGAGTTAGCGGCGTGGTCCCACATTATTGTTTAAATACACCCCATTTGTTTCTACCAGAGGTATTGTCCGACCTGAGTTGTTTATTTTCCCTAAACTCTCAAATACTCAATTATATTTGGGTAGTTCGAGAATTGCAGGGTTTCTTTGGAGCTCTTTGAAGATGGTGATCGAGCAGGCTGCTCCTTAGTTATCTAGTTATTTATTTCCACTGTATGATTACGTAGGTGTATTTTGTATCTTAAAAATGTAAAGTTAGAATGTATAGCTGCAAATTTGTTAGATGTAGTTTTTTTATAACTCTAATATCTCCTTATAAGGAGTAACCTTTTGTACTATATCATTTAATATTATATGTAACCATTCCACTATGAGGTTTATCTATTCTGTTTTGTTATGTTCTTTATTTTACCCTAAGACAACTTATCTTTCGGATGCTTGGGCAATGACATACGAATATCGAGGATGTATTAAGTGTCGTTCCTAGGGATCAGAAAAGTGGGTCATCACAGATGGTATCAGAGCTTAGGTTTAGTGAACCCCTAAGCCCAGGTGGTTTAAACTCTCTAAGGATAGGATTAGTAATATCCTAGGATAAGTCTGAGAGTATAAATATATATTGAGAGCATATTTTTTAGTGTTATAAAAATGTTTCATATTGTGTTGTTTGATCCATTGAGTGGTATATTAATTCTGGTCGATGCGTCTGATCAGTGTTATCGAAAGGTATTCCTAAACACATGAACAGATCTACCAATATAGTATTGTTTTAAAATGGTAAATGAAATAGTTTTACATAAGAATATACTATATATAAGAGTGATTTTCAAAACTAATATAGTTGTATAGTTGAGTTGATTATTTAGAAATGATAATATTTTATGGTTATCATTTAGGATTTGATTAGTTATGCTCGTCCAATTTGAGCATTAACTATTGTTGAGTAGTTCATAAGGAATTTTCCTTAGTAAGATATAGGTCAAGTAAATGGGAATTAGGGAATCTTGGAACGAACCCCTTGTGAATTAAGTTTCATAGTTTGATTATAAGTTGTTCGGCGAGAGGATTAAGTTAAAAGTCATCTTTTAATAATGTTAAGATAAAAGTAAACTTTTAATAAGAAGTTGTTTAATATAATCATAATAGTAGGATAATAAATTTAGAGGATAAATATTTGAGAAAATTTAATTATAATAAAGGAGAATCATTTAAATGAAAGTTTAACTCACATCCAACTTTGCTATATCATATCTATGATGGTATAAATTATTTTTGATTTCTTGGATGATAATTAGATTTGTTTAACTAATTAATTGAAATTAATCTGGATATTCCATTTAAACTGTTTAAGTGTCGTTATAGCAATTTCCGCTATACCGTCATTTATTAAAGTGAATATTAGGCTCAGGTCCTTAATAAGTTTCAAAATACACAAAAATCCCAGTAAAAAAAAGTATGTAAACTAGGTCTTTAGAATTAAGTTGCTAAGTAATTGCATATAGTTATGCAATTATTCACTGAATAATTGTAGACATTTATGCAATTATATCCAAAAGTTACATAAATTTATGCAATTTTTTCGGTGAATAATCGCGGAAATTTACGCAAATTTTTTTGATGAATAACTGCAGAATTTTCCGCAAATTTTTGAAAAAATTGTGGAAATTTCCGCAATATTTTGGTGAATAATTATGGAATTTTCCGCAAATTTTTGAAAAAATTGCGGAAATTTCCGCAATATTTTGGTGAATAATTGCGGAATTTTCCGCAATTTTTTCAAAAAATTGCGGAAATTTCCTCAATTTTTCAGTGAATAATTGTGGAAATGTCTTCAATTTTTTGATATAATTGCATAAATGTCTGCAATTATTCATTGAATAATTGCATAAGTGTATGCCATTATTCGGTAACTTAATTCTAGGGACCTAATTTACAAACTTTTTTTTACTGGGGTTTTTGTGTATTTTGAAACTTATTAGGGACGTGTGCCAAAATGTCCCTTTATTAAATATCATCCACTGAACCCTTGTGTGTTTTTGAACTTGAGCTTGTGTTTTACCAAAAGTAGATGTTTAAAATTCATTAATCATTTTGATTAATGATATTTTAAATTAATTAATCATTTTAACTAATGATGTTTAAAATTAATTAATCTTTTTAATTAATGAAAATTGGGTTTAATTAATCATTTTATGTAATGATATTTGAATTTAATGAATTATTTTAACTAATGATATTTGAAAATTTATAATCATTTTAATAAATGATTATTTGAATTTAATAAATGATTATTTGAATTTAATAAATCGTTTGATAAATAATATTTTAAGTTGGTTAATTAATTTAATAAGTGAGTTTAAAATAAATTAATTGATTTGATGAAGTGTTTTGGAAGTAATTAATTATTTTATTAAATATAATTGATTTGTTTATTAATGGAAATTGTAAATTTGATTAATTATCTTTTGGGGTAGTTAATATTGTTTTAGATTTATAAAAGATATTATAAATGTGATTTATTATCTTTCAGGATAATTAATGTTATTTTAAATTTAACAAAAGAATTTTATAAATCATCCTCCAGGACGATTAACATTGAATTATAAATGATGTTTATGAATGGTAAAATCCTTTAAAAAGAATTGTTTATAAATAAAGCTAAGTGTAAATTACTTTGGGATTTTAGTAAATGGTGTTTAAAACGACATTTGTTTTGACCCTTGTTTTAGTACACTTAGTATTATAAATTTGTCTTTCCAAACAACATTTAAAGATTTTTTGGAAAATTTAAATTCCAGAATTGTTTAAAATGATTTCAAAAGATTTTGAGAAAAGTAATAGCAGTATTATTTGAAATTATTTCTAAAGTATAAATATTTTGGAAATGAAATTTTAAGTAGAATGCTTTTTCTTCGAATAATTCAGAGGAAAACACTTCAGTTAGTTTTGTGGTAATCTGAATAATCTTCTATGTGATGATCCGATGCTGCTTAGGCGAATGTTGTGGAGTACTTACTAAAATATTCTCTTTATCATTGTACTATCGAAATGAATTCAAATCCGAACGAATCCAAAGTGAGTTTTAATAAACAAATTGTTTGAAGTGATTTCATTAAAAAAATATAGTATGTAACAACCTTCCTTTTTGGACAGTTTAAGTCGACAATAAACCACACATGTCTAACTCAAACTATTCAAAAGACCGATTATTAATGGGATTGTTCAAATGAAATAAGATTCAAAAGAACAAAATACAGAATCTCGCAGCGGAAGGATAAAGTATAATACACAAAATAAAAACATAAACATTTCATCAAGCTATTTTTCAACAAAATCAGAATTTACATTTTTTTCAGGCAAAATAGACAATTGCTATAATAGTAGTAGATACGGTCCTTGACTCCGTCATCGTCTTCAGAAATAAGTGTCTTCACTAAACTGAAATACTTGGTCTGACCCGAGCGTAAAGTAAAACAAAAACACTCAAGTCAGGACTAACATTCTTTTGTAAGTAAGTCAACTCAAGTGAAATGTACAGATAACTCAATAAGTGAAATGCTTTGGTTTAAATAAACATCATCTTTCACATTATAAATCGGTTCAGTTCAAATACTGATTTTCATGTTCGTTTCCAATCGATTCATTATTAAATTCAACTTCAGATTTCAATTTTTCACTTAAAGCTATTAAGTTAAAATCAAACAACAAGTTTAAATCTAAAAATCCAATTAAAACTTTCATTAAATCAACTAAATTTCAATTTCATAATTTCAAGTTCAAACATAAATTTAAACCTATAATATTCCAATTTTATTTATAAATCAATTGATTTAAACAGAAAGTGGTTTTATATCAGGTATATATCATTTCAACCCAAAATGATTTTGCTAACTATCAGGGAACTCGGAGTGTGAGAATAATAATAACATAAATAACATAACATGTCAATGACCAACATGCGTGCATAATTAACAATTTAATATATACACATGCATAACTAACATATCACATATGTCACATATCATAAACAACATAAGTGAATATTTCTAATTCTAACAGGTCATATACTAACATAACATTAAATATATAACATGACTTATATACAAGAAACTTGCAAGGTGATTTACAATAAAATAACATGGCATATCATTTTTCCCAAACATAACACATTATTTCCACATAGCATGGGTGACATATTATTAACATAGCATGTGCAACATATGATTTTATTAACCTAACTCTTTTTTTCAACATATCATATGTGACATATTTCAACATGGCACATATAAATTTTTTTCTTCTAACATAACACATTTTCTAACATATCATATGTGACATATTTAACATACATATGTGACAATTAATCAGATCAACATAACATACTATTTATGACATATAAAACAACAGCTGCTTGTGAATATTATAACACAAGTTCAAGGGAACATAACAATATACATCACATATTCCTATCTAAAGCAAACATTTCTCATAACATTTCAATCGATGTTTATTTACCTAACAATAAAAATGTTAATCGTGAGTGATTGCTCACATTTCAAGGTTAGAAAGTTTTTGACAACATAAATAGATAGATCCAAGTTGAAATTTAAACATGACAAGCTAATCAATCCTATCCAAAGCAACAATCCAAAAGCAAAGCAAAGCACAACAACGCAAATCGAACAAATTGTGTTTTCTTCATATTTTATAAAATAAAGGAGGAGAGAGGAGATGGTCCGAATTGGTGGTGGAGGGCGGTGGCAAGGGGAGAGAGGATGGAAGGGTTTTGAAGAGAGGAGGGATGGAGTTTGTGGATTTGTGATTTTGGAGTTTGTGAGTTTTGGAGTTATGTAGATTTGAGGAAGAAGGAGAAGAAGATTACGCAAAAAGTTTCTCAATGAGAAACAATCCGTACGTACTTGTTTAATTAGATAGGAAACAGAAGGTCAACAAGTAGGAAAAGGAAGGGTCCATGGTCTCTTAGGGTTCCTAGGTTCTTTTGGTTTACTAAGGAGCACATTTGACCAAACAAAACCAATAAGACTTAGCCAAAAACGCAAATATACACTACAAATTTATGTAAGTTTTTTCACATAAATTTATATTTATAGAGCAATAGGAATTCGATTTTGACAAAATGAAAATGGAGAGGAGATTAGAATTCAGTCTAGTATCATATACAAAGAATAAAAATTTAAAATTCAAATTTAAAATTTCCAACCAAAAGTCAAACTTTGACTAAGTTTGACCAAAATTTGAAATTTCACAAAGAAATTTTAATATATTAAATTTGGTCAAATAAAACACTCAACATCACAAATTCAATTTTTTTTTCAATTTTAATTTTTTATTTAAATTCAAAATACTGTCATTTTAAAGTTGTTAAAAGTTACAGATCGTTGCACTTTATCTCAATTAAAAGATGTAATATCAATAAATGCAATATTAAATTGTTTCCCCTTATCATATTTAAAAGGTTAAATGCTAATCAATTCAATATATATTTCAAATTAAATGGTGGTTATAAATTTCCAACTTATTATTACTAACATATTTGTAACTTCTATTGTCGTTATTAAACAGTTGTAACGTTCATTGCATTAACAAAAGACATCCATCACTTACCAATTAATTGTTTTACCTCATTCCGTTAATTGAAATCAACTTGGTATGTTACCAATTAAATCACACATTTTATTGTCCTTAAATAAATATGCATTTTCTCGTCGCTTACAATTTCCTTTATTATCCAATTCATGCCATTAACTACGCATCCAATTCTCATCCAATTACATTCAAACCTATGTTATCATCCTTATTATTCAATCAACAATACCCTATGAATTATATTAACATAAGTTTACATTTTATTACATTCATTATTTTACCGTTAACATCTTTTACCAAATTGACTGCAATAATTAATTACACAAATTTTCATTGATTTTTAAATTAATTCCAAACGTTTTAAATAATGAGATGATAAATGAACGATTGTTACTTTTAAGTAATTTTATAACATTTATAAATTTATTGTTTACAAACAAAAATTATAACTACATACCACATCACTGATTTCATATTTTATATTAACCAATTTCAATCAATTACCTACAATCTCACCATTACATATATCATTTAATTTATTTCATTACTTATAATTATAACCAAATTAACCTAAAATTTATTTCAATTGATTGAAATTACATTAAATAATTATCAATGGCATTCAAACAACAATAATAATCATATTCTAATTATTTCCTCAATAATAAATCATAAATTTTGATTTCTCACAATATTAAATTTAAAATATTATTAAATTTATTATTTTTAATTATCAAAATTTACGGGTCGTTACATAGTATGCTTTCAAAGATGAGTTTTGAAATTTATAACTAGATATTTAAACTTTAAGTTCCCTAAAAGGGAATTGATTTACAAAATAAAAAGTATTATTCATAATAGATTGTTTTAATAAATGAATTTTACCCTTAAACAATATACGAGGTAATTTAACACTGATTTAAATGGTTTAGATTGGGTATGAAGTTTTTGATAACATTTTTTATCAAACCATAGATATTATTTAAGTATCTAAGTAGTGTAAACTAATTGGTGTTATTGGATCAGTACATAAACATGATTCATTATAACACCTTAATGTGAAAAGATAGGAAGGTTTTAATAGACATCGTTTTATTAAAACCATATCTTTTGTTGAAAACATGTAAGTTGCATAAACTATTTGTTATTTTGAGTCAATCCATAAACATTGTCCATCTTAACACTCTAAGTTAAGTAGGTCGAGAGGTGGACTCAATTTTAAAACAACCAAATTTTGAATTGATTTTCACCTAAATTGTGAAAAGTAAAATAAATTTTGTGTTTTGTATATACTCTTAGGATTTAGAAGGGTATTATACAAGTAAATAAAGTGGAATAAGTTATTATTTTGCATTTTATAAAGAATTGACTTTGTAAAATATTTTTAAACTTAGATGAAAATTTATAAAATAATTCATAAACAATTTTGGTATTGAATAAAATATTAAATGCAAATTTATGTGATTAAGAAAGATTGGTGTAGTCAAGAAACCAATAATTTTAGAGAACTTTTAATTTTGTTCGAGTAAGTTTGGATAATCCTCTAAGCAATAACTAAAGGCTAATAAGCAAAGAATGGCATGCTTAGATAATTATCTATATTTTGGGCAATCAAGAAAGTTTTGGACCTAAGTTAGGAGTTTGTTGTTAATATTTTGACATTTTAAATAATGTTGACTGTTATATTTTTCCCTTATGAAATTTGAATGATTGATATAGTTAGTGTATTTTTTAGTTGTTATTTCACTTGAGTTGGATTTATTGATATAAGAATGTTAATCCTGACTCGAGTGTTTTGTGTTTTGCTTTACGCTCGGGTCAGGCTGAGTGTACCAGTATTCGAGACTCACCTTTAGAGTTGGAGCTTCGCTTGGAGATCTAGCTATCTATCCAGCTTTCAGATATTCAGTTGATTCCTGTGATGTATTCTGATCTTGTATTTGACTATTGTATTCGATACTTCTGTTGTATCTTGTTTAACTCTGTTATATATATATAGTAGCTTCATGAACAACTATTCTTTTGTTTCCGCTGCATTATTGTTATATTACTCTGTGTCTGTGATCTGTGATTATTTTATATACTGTATATGCTAAGTTTTGCCAAATTTTATTTACAATCCATTGTTTTGAATTATTCAAGTCCGACATGTGTGGACTTATTGTCAATTTGAATGGTCCAAAATAGTGGGTCGTTACAGTTGGTATCAAAGCTCTGGTTTTAGGCAAAACTCAGCATATGGAGTAGATTTAATTACGGAATCAATTTCGTTCAAGCTTGAATTCCTTCTTCTTCGATTCGGTTTCCATTGAATTTTGGAACGTTCCCCTCGGTTCCAAAATCCATTTTTTATCTCTCCCTATTCATGTTTCCTTGATTCCGGAGCAACCTATAGCTCCACTGAATGATTTGTAAACGAGTGAAACTCCTTTATAACAGCATTGATTCATCGGAGATTTATATATCCTCGGTTTACGATGCTATCTATCTCCTGCTATGCCTGAATTCTATCTCTTGAGATCAAATGTAGATTTGCCTCAGAATTCCACATCGATCTAATTCTTGAAGTCACGGTCGACCCGGTTAAGGTTGCCCACGATTTATAAACTTATCGATCTCCTTATTTTGCTAATTAATCGTCTTATCTTTGTTTCGAACCTATCTTTGAATCAAAAATTCTCTTGATTTGAGTCCATCAAATTTGAATCTCTATCCTTGCTTTGAAATCCATTCTTGTATCGTCGAGCGAGGAAGTGTATGTGTGAATTTATATTAAAAATGTTTTATATATATTGTGTTGTTTGAGTTGTTGATGTTGATTTGGGTTTTCGATCGATTCGTCTGATCAACGCTATCGATAGGATTTCCAAAACACTTGGGCAGAGCAAACTAACACAATATTGTTTTCAAATTTGGTAAATAAAATAAATTTTGTATGATTATATTATATATATATAAGTAAATTTTTCTGATAATTATTAAATGAATTGGTTAACAAAATGATGTTATTTGATTTTCATTTATTTTTTTGTAAACTATTGATTTACCAACATATAAATAAATGGAATTATAAAACTTGGTTTATAAATTATTTTGGAAATTTAAATGAATTTAAATCAAGAATTTGAGAATTTGATTTCTGGTGATTTCAAACTTTGATTTTAAAGTTTAAAGTGTATAGTATTTAAAATATTTTCGAATAGAAACCAATTTCAAAGAATTTTAAAATGTTGAAATCAGTGCTCTTCTCTTTGTCGTTGGAAAATAAATTTCGGTGATGGCGGCTGCCTCATCGACATTCATTTTCGAGTTTCGAAGTGGAGAAACCATTCTGTAGCTTTGCTACGGTTTTGTTTGGAAAAACATTTTAATTTGAATTTCTTAAGTATGACTTGATTTATATATATATATGGGTATATTATTTTAAATTTAATTTGATTATATATGCATATACTATATATAATTAAACGGAAATTTAGTTCTTTAAATTATGTTAAAGGATGTTTCCAATTATAAATAAAGCTAAATTTTGGATAAATATTTAATCTTGAAATAATTGAATTTGAAAATTTTATTTGTATAATACTAAATTGCATTTCAATATAACTTACCTAAATTATTCATAAGTTAAAATGTAATTGGATAATATACAATATAAAATAATTTTATAAATAAAATTTGAGTGTTTATAATAAATATTATATACTTAGATTTTAATTATAAAAAAATGCTAATAAAGATGATAGAATAATAAGTTAATTGAATGAGATGAATATAATAAAATTTTGTTCTGAAAGAATTAACAAATTGAAATTAGATCAACTTATGGAAATACCTTTTAACTTGTGATTCAATTAACCCAGAACGAACTTATATGGATTGAATGCTTTCAGAACATCGTCAGGTGGACGATGAGCATTCTAAGTGATGTGTTCTGATTAAAGGTAATCGTAGCCTCAAGCCTCATCAACCGGGAATGGCTAAAATAGGGGAGGTTCAACAAGGCTTCGTGGGTAGCACCCACTGAGAGTAAGGTCATCCCTGTCTAGAGAGTTCCTTTATTTCGGCTTAGTGGTGCAGTTGGCGACGGCCATTTGTGGGGTGATTTTATTTGGAATTATCCATTAAGGGATGGTTCCGGCTTTGTGTTGCAGGGGATTGGGAGTGATCCTCGGTACGGTGATCTAGGCCCCATACTGTGATGGGCGGTACCCCGGTAGTCCTACCATTGTATGGAATCCAATCTCCAATAAGTGTCGTACGTATTAGTTGTGCCCAACTATGTTGGAACGTGAGATGTAAGCATTCCAGCTATTTTTGTATTTTACTTGAAAACCCTAGACCCTATTATAATATAACTGGATTTCCTATCAAATGTTTTGGTTATCGTAAGGTAAAAACTTTTCCGTGTTTATGTGCGGGGAGTCTTACGAGATAACTTTTCTTTCCAAATGGTTTTCGAAGTTAAGCAACTTTAACCTGTTACTCACACCAGACCCATGTCTGACCCAAGTGTTTATTTTCTGTTTTATAAACTCTTGGGTACTCAAATTTTTACGAGTAGCCAAAGGATTCAGGTTTAGCTTTGACGAATTGTGGAGGAGCAATGGAGCAGGAGGCTTCAGCATTGTAGATATATATAGTAGTTCCGCTGTGTTGATCTCTGTGATAGTGTCTTATATGTATTTGAGTTGTAATGTCTAGACAGATGTTTATAACTGTCTAGTATGTGATGTATATGCTGTGTAACTTTGATAAGTGTTGTATACTATGTAATAGCTTATGTTATTAATATAATTTATTCATTCCGCTATTGAGATTCTGATGTTGTTTCTTTCTCTCTTCTCTTCTTTTCTCTTTTCTATTCCTTTCTTTCTTATTGACGATGCGTCATTCTGTGGAATGAATAGCGGGTCGTCACAATTGGTATCAGAGCGAGGTTGAGTGAATACCTAGGCTTTGGAGTGATTTCTTTCTTGAGAGCGCGTATTTGTAATTTTTATATAATTATATATATTTATTCTACCTATTTGTTGGGTTACCTGTTCGAGTTTTCCAATATGAGTTATAAAGGTAGATAGGGTGGTGGTGTGTGTAACACAACTACAAATGGTTGGAGTTTGAATGTTTGAGGTTGGAAGAGTATTTGTCGAGACTGTAGACCTAATACCGTCTCGAGTAAACTTTGCAGTAGTGTAAGGATTTCACCAATCTCTGAAGGAAACTTGTTAAGGTTCGGAGTTTATCTTTGAAGTTGGATGAGTAGGGTTGGATCTATCAGTTAGGCAGAAGCGAGTGATGGTATCTCAGGAAATTGTAGATGTGTGATGAGACGCAGTGACTATGGATGTTTTCGAAGATGTTTTCTTTGGAACAAGTTAGGAAAGTGTGTATGCTTCGGTGTTGTGGCTGAGTTCATCATGGTGTTTCTGTTCGGTTTGAGGTCCGAGTTTCTCGAAGAGCTTTGGATTGAGAAGTCTTTGGCATCGGTGGCAACGTTGCAGCTCGGAGTATTCTATGCGTTGGCAGGAAGGTCTTCTGGCTTAGTAGTGTTCTAGGTAAGTTCAGTAGCAGTTTGTGGATCCGTTTCTTCGATGGATTGGATAGATAAGCGTAAGCTGTTCTGTTTGGTAAAGAGAGAACAGTTTTCTTTGGAAATAGGTTGGGTTGATCGCAAAAGTGACTTGCGATAGTTGAGTATTCTTTTGGGTTATCTGAAATTTTTTGGGAGGTGTTGTCTAGTCTGTGCTTGTGTTCTTCATCAGCATTTTAATTCTACTCCAGATCAGAGTGGTGCAGCGGAAGCAGTTTGGCGAGTGCATCTGTTTTATCTTTTCCGAATAGGAGAAGTTAGTTCAGTCTTCTGATGTTTGTGAGTAGAGTTGGTGTTCTTGGTCTTGGTTGATCTTGAGGAGATCATTGTGTGGGGTTGTTTTTGGTCTAGTTTGTTTCTAGAAGCATCGGAAAAGGTTGAGCTGATCAAGAAGGGTGGTAGGAAGCTAGGATCGTCAGAAGAGTCTTGTGGATAAGAGACAGAGGAATTTGGAATTCGAAGTTGGAGACTTCGTTGTTGTTGAAGTTTTCTCTGGTAAAGGGAGCTACAAGATTGGGTAAGTCTGGGAAGTCAGCTCCGAGGAATATTGGATCTTTTCTGTGTTCTGATTTGGATAAGTGCTTTGATCTACTAGATTAAATTGTCAGTTTGGATGTCTGCTTTTCATTGTGTTTCATGTATCTCTGAGGGAGTACGTGTTTGATCTATCTCTGGTTTAGGAACCAGCAGTTCTGGAGTATTTGGTTGTTGAGTCAGACTCGTCTGTAGTCTGATATCCTGTCTAGTTTTGTAGATCTAGATGAGTAGAAGCTCTATAGCTTAGTAGTATTGATTGTTTGGATTCTGTAGAGCGAGTATCCCGGTATTTATACTTGGGAAACTCTAAGGAATTTTATTCAGAATTTTGTCTGGATAATTAGAATTGTTTGATTAAGTAAATTGTTTGCTATGGTTGTTAGCATATGGATGATAATATAAGCTTGTGATTTAAATAGATTATTAAATTACCTTTGTTTTAAATTTCGGGGATGAAATTCTTTTAAGGGGGAAGGAATGTGATATCCCGGAATTTTTGGGCAATATCAATTTAATAATCTGTTTAAATAATTAAATTGATTTGATAATCTGTGATAATAAAATTTGAATTGGTTTAATAATCTAATTAAATAAATATTTAATTAGTGAATTTTATCTTTTAAAAATTAATAAAATGATTTCTATTAATAATGTATATATATGTGTGTGTATATTGTAAATAGATAAGCTTTGGTTTGAAATTTAATAAATAAATAAAATCTTGTTTTTAAATTTCTAATATATATATTTTTTAGTTTGGAAATTATGATTTATTTAATATTAAGCTTTTCAAAGCTATTTAAAAAAATAACTATATGGTTTTAAGTAAGGTTAATAATAAGGTTTATTTGGCTTCCAGATCTAGATCTGGAGATTAGGGTTCCTCCCCCTATAATTGATATCCGTTTGAGTGCCCTTCTTCAATCAATTACCTGCTTCTTTTCTTAAAGTAGCTTCGTTTCTTCCTAGTTTTCTTAATTTTCTCCGCTATTTTCTGTTTTTCGATCTTCAATTCTATCTCCATAAAACTGGAACCATGGGATCTCTACGGGATGCTGAAGGTTGGGAGGAGGTGAGAAGGAAAAGGGGCAAGGCGCCAGTTCCTTCGGGTCCTGATCAGAGGATTAACCTGGGAGGTCAAAGAACGATTAGAACAGATAGAAACTCGGGTAGGAGGGTGCTTCCGGATTATGCTGGGCGGACATTTACTAAACAACCAAAATTTCCTAAGCAGAAAGTTCCGCTGTCAGGAGGCAATCCAAAAATTATTTTCACTGTTTCGGAGAATGCAAAGAAATTTTCGTACAGTGAGGCAGTGAAAGAAGGAGCGGTTGGTGATTTAGATATACTGGATCTGGAGTTTATAGAGCCTAAGGTAGCGGAAGGTAAAAGGATAGGTTCCCTTTCTTCTGAAGCGGTTAAAGAAGCGGAGGGAGGTTGGGATTTATGCATTTTATTGTATGTGGTTGGGTATAAACCATGGCTCAGAACGTTTGAGGGATATGCCAACAGGGTCTGGGTAACTAAGAAGCCGTTCTCTGTCCACTCTAGGAATAACGGTTTTTTTGTAGTGAGATTTGGATTGGAGGAGGACTGCAATAAGATTTTAAAATCAGGTCCTTGGTTTATGGACCAGAACTTGATCATTATGAAGAGATTGTCCCCAGATATGAGAACTGATAGAGATCTGCTTACATCTTTGCCTATGTGGGTTAGACTTCCTGGTTTAAGTTTTAAATTATGGGGCAATAAGGCCATTAGCGCTCTAACTAGTACCATAGGAGTTCCTATAAAGATGGATGAGGCCACGAAAAATAAATCTAGACTAGCGTACGCCAGAGTTTTGGTTGAGGTTAATGTCAATTATGGAATGCCTAACTCCATTGAAGGTAGGGATGAGAATGGGAGGAGTTTCATTCAGGAAGTAGAATACGAAAACCCTCCTCCCATCTGTGGCAAGTGTGTGTGTTTCAGACATGTTACTACTGAATGTCCAATGACTAAGTCTTGGGTCCCTAAAGAGACCCAAGCTGTCAACTCAGATAAGATTGGTCTAGCTGGATGAGGAATTGAGATTTCAAATATTCCCGAAAAGGAGATGAATGCTGGAGGTCCCTCTATTATTGGTAATTCTGATAACGGAGTCAATAACGATGCAGGGATGGAAGTCCAGTGTAAAGATGTAGGGACGGAAGTCCCAGAAGATAGGGAAAAATCTACAACTGTAACAGAAATTTCACCTCAGGACCAGAACTTGGGAAAAGTTGTATCCTCGGTAGAGCGGGGTGAGGGGGCAATTTCAGAAGTGTCAGAGCCAGAACATGCTACTACTACCGAAATAGGAGTCAGTGAAGATTGCTCCAATGTTCCTCTGGCCAGGTCGGAAGTTCCTCCTGATCAAGTAGCCAGGGAGTCATTCATTCCTGCTTCTCCAACTACCCCGGGAGCCATAGATCTGAGAACATCTCCTCCAAAATCACCATCGACTCACATATCAATTCTTAAACGCCCTTCGTCATCATTGGATCACGATTCTCTTCCAATATCCTTATCTTCTACTGATTTAGTTATTGATGGCTGTATTTATAATAATGTTAACTTTAGGAGAGGTACTGATCCTTGTTTTTTATTACAGGTACAAGATAATCTGGATCAGGATACAGGAACTACTAAAGTGGCAGAGGAACAGAATATTTATGATAATGTTGTCACTGTTCAGGAGGAGATGGAGGAACAGCTTCTTCCGAAGCCTCAAGATATAGAGTTTGATAATATTCAGAAGGATAAGCTGGTCCGTAAGAATCCCAAGTGGGTTCAGATGTTAGGTATTCCTTCAGAAGACAATGGGGAGTCCTCGAGCAGTAGGTCTTTGAGGACCCGAAATAATAACGTTTTATAATGTCAGTAGCCTGTTGGAACGTTAGAGGGTTTCACAACCCTAACAGAATGGGAGAAGTGAGAAAAGTTATTGATAAGTACAAAATTAGCTGTTTTGGTATTTTGGAAAATAAGCTGTTGTTTTCAGAGATTTTGAAGTTGGAAAAAGCGCTGGAAGACGGATGGAAAATAATAAGTAATATATCATGTTATTTTAAATGCAGGATTATGGTCCTTATAGAAGGAAATGCTTGGGATTTCAATTTTATCAGCATGAGTGATCAACACATTACCATCGAACTGATCAATTCCTTGAAATTCAGATGTAATATGACCTTTGTCTATGCCCAAAATTTTGTTGAATTAAGGAAAAGACTATGGAAGAACCTTCAGGAGGATGCTATAAATATTTATAGGCCATGGATGGTCCTTGGGATTTCAACTGCATTCGCAGACCCTCAGAAAGACAGGGAGGTAATCCAGTAACTTTTGATAATTTGTTTGAATTAGATGAAATGTCTTTATATACTAGTCTTAATGAGATTAATATTAAAGGTTATGAATTTTCTTGGTGGTCGGGTCCGTGTCGAAATATATTCTCTAAAATTGACAGGGTGTTTGCAAATCTAGATTGGATTAACTTATTCCCAGATCTATCAGTTGAATTCTTACCTCCTACGGTGAGTGATCATAATGCTATTCTTGTCTCGTTTACCTCTAACCCTAGGGTTAAGAATAGTCCTTTTAGATATATGAATCATTGGTCTCTATGCGATCATTACTTTCCAATGATCGAGAAACTCTGGGTTATCAATCACACTGACAGACCTTTGTTCCAAGTAATTAACATTCTCAAAAATATTAAGAGAGAACTCAAGAGATGGAGTGCTAATTCTCGTAATATCAAACAAGAGGTAAATGTTCTGAGAGAGAAATGTTCTAGACTCCAGAAACTTTTGGAAAATTCAAATGACCACAACTTAGCTTTGGAATTTCAAAATGCCAAGATAAATTTGGATTTAGCACTCAAAAAAGAATTTCTGGTTGCCAAACAAAAGGCTAAATGTGATTGGCTAATGATGGGTGATGAGGGATCTTCTTTTTTCTATGCTAAAATGTCTAACAAAAGAAGTAGAAAGCGTTTGACAAATTTAATTGTTGACGGTAAGGTGGTTTCGGAAAATAAGTTTGTCGAAGCGGCTATTGATTTTTTCAAACAAACTTATAATCAGCCCTTATGTGATCACTTCCCTGAAGTTACTTGCAAAATGGTTATTTCTGAGTTTGGGGGCTAACTTTTTAAATGAGAGTTTCTCTTTAGAAGAAATTAAATATGCCTTGTGGGATATTAATGATTCTGTTTCTCCAGGACCGGACGGTTTCAACTCGTTGTTTTTTAAGACTCATTGGAATCTTTCGAAAGATATTATTTATAAAGCTTTAAACGATATTTTTCAAAAGGGTTTAATCATTAAAGAATGGAATCACATGTTTATTCACTTGATTCCAAAAAAAGACCATTCCTCCTGTATATTCAAGATTTCAGACCTATTGCCTGTTGTAACACTTTATACAAGGTTTTCTCTAAAATCCTGTGTAATAGACTGGGTCCTTTTTTGGATAAGTTGGTGTCCCAAAACCAGACGGCATTTATTAAAGGCAAATCAATAGGGGATGGTATTTTGTTAGCTCATGAATTAATTAGAGGTCTCGAAAGAAAGGATAACAAATACATGTGTATTAAAGTTGATTTAAAGAAAGCATATGATTCGATTAATAGAGATTTTGTTATTCATATGTTAAGAAGCTTGGGTTTTCCAGATAAATGGATTAAAATTATTGAAAACATAATTAAGACTCCAGTTTTCTCTATCATTGTTAATGGAGAAGCGCACGGTTACTTTAAGAGTTCTAATGGTCTCAGACAAGCAGACCCGCTTTCCCCTATCCTTTTTACCCTGGTTATGGAATACTTTACGCTACTAATGGAGGAAAAAGTTAGAGGTGGTCTGATCTCACCAGTAACAGACTTTGGTAACAAATTGACTCATCTGATTTACGCTGACGACATCATTCTCTTTACTAAAGCCAATGTGAAAACTGCGACTGCTATTAACGAAGTTTTTAAAACCATGAAAAGGGTTACTGGTTTGGAGTTAAGTGTTGATAAATCTAACATCTTTTATGGGCAAGGGGTGGAATGCCGCACAGACATTTGTTCGATCCTCAACATTCAACAATCAACCCTTCCTATAAGGTATTTGGGTATTCCTCTGTCTAGTGCTAATTTGAGGGATAAGGATTGTTCTCCTTTAATAGAGAAGATCAAAGTTAGGATTGGCAGATGGGAAACAAAAATGCTGAGCTTAGCTGGGAGACTGGAACTAATAAAATCTACCATTTATCCTATAATACAATTTTGGATGCAATGTTTCTGCCTTCCAGTTGCTACTGTTCAAAAGATTAAACATTTGATTTTAAATTTTCTTTGGAAAAGCCGCAGTAGTAAGATCCCTTGGGAGGTCTTATGTAGACAAAAAGAAGGAGGTATGGGACTGAGAAACTTAGAAGAGATGAATAGAGCGCTATATATCAAATTGATTTGGAAAATAATCAACTTAGAAGGTATTTGGGCGGTATTTATGCATGGTAAATATATAGGGCTTAAAAGTTTCTGGGATACTAACCAACGTTCGGATGACTCCGGAGTGTGGAAATTCATTTTGAAGAATAGACACGATGCTTTGAATTGCCTTTCCCTTAACATTGTAGACGGCAAAACTACTTCGTTATGGTATGATCCATGGTTAAATGGCAGTTCTATTATGGAACGCATTGGTAGGGATACTGCCTTTAGAACAGGTACAAAAAATTTGACGCTCAGTAGGATTTTAAGAAATGGTGAGTGGAAGTGGGACTTGTATAGCTTTTTATTTCAAATTCAGACAGAAATTGAAGATGTCAAGATTCACAATAATAAGGAGAGGGATTACTGGTCCTAGAAGTGCTCCAAGGATGGGCAATATCAGTTTAAAAAAGTTTGGAATTCGGTTCGAACCAGGTTTGATTCTAAGTTTTGGGTGTCTATGGTTTGGAACAAAATTCATGTTCCTAAAATGGCGGTATGCCTTTTTAAAGCCATAAATGATTTTCTCTTGACTAAAGAAAGACTAATTCAGAAGCAGATAGTGGTGGATCAGAAATTTGTGTTTTGTAATAGTCACATTGAAAATATAGACCGTCTATTTATTCAATGCGATTATACAGAAAAGATTTGGCTTTGGAGTTGTAAAAAATTTTTCGTCACGCCGAAGAGTCTATTTTCTTTCATTTTGAAGGAGGATTTACTGAAAATAGTTTCTATCTCTAGCTCACAAAATTTCAATTCAGATTTGTTTCAACTTTCACTGTCAGTTTGCGTCTGGCATATTTGGAAAGAAAGAAATGAAAGGATTTTTCAGAAACGTTTTACTGATGGGTCGAAGATTTGTTTAAAATTTTTCCAGACCATGAATATTAGAATGGCAAAATCAAAATATTTCAAGAACATCACTGGCATGAATACAGATATAGCATTTAAATGGGGATTTACCTCCCAACGCTGAATTGGGGATATAATCATAATTTCTGTTCCTCTGCCACATTCCAGTTCCTATGTCTTCTGGCTTCAGATTTCGAGTACCTGTTTAATTTACAATGCTTTCTCTTTCCCTCTCTCTAAATTACATTATAATTTTCTTTCATCTATAACTATTTAGTAGCTTTTAAGTATATAGATCTGCAGGTTGCTCAAAGTGACTATGGTTTCGTCCTGGGTAAACAAGACATTGTTTTAATATGCGGACAGATTAGAAGATTCAAAGGTATCAACTCTACTGAAGACAAAAGAAGCTGTATTTTTGGGTTATCAAAGACTTATCTTGCTTAGTGACGTCTTGAGGAAGTGTTGTTGTTCCCTTTGTCTTGCAAAAATCTCAGATCTGTGTTGAAACTCAGATCTGAACTCGAGCTCAGTGAATGTTGAAGGTTGTTAAGAATTTCTCAGTATCCCTGTCCTGGACTTAAAAACTTCGTTAGTCTTAAGTTCAAGGAACTAAGTAGAAGACAAATTCAGATAGTATACTTACTTATTGGTTTCTGGATGGATTGTAGACTGTCGTTCAGCTGTTTCTTTTAGAGAGGTTACTGCTGTTTCGTCTCTATGAAAGTAAACGGAGGAGGTTGCTCCTTGATGGTAGCCATTTCTGTTTCTTTTTAGGATGTTTCGGAAAGAGATGAGTTATGAAGCTAACGAAGTTGTCGTCTTGCCTTCTTCTACTATGAGAAGAGTCTGGAACAATCTGGAGGCTTCCAGTCTCAATGGGTTTTGGGCTGTATTAGTACGGGCCTATCTAGTATTGTATTGTATTTATGTTTATTTTGTCTTTGGGCCTGCTTATGGCTTTTGTTTCTTTTGTTTTGTTGGACCTAGTTTATATTTTTAATAGAAAAGTTTGAGCCCTTTTTCAAAAATAAAATAAAAATAATAAGGTTTATTTTATATTGCTTAATAAATATGATTTAAGAATATATATATATATATATGTATATATAAGTTTAAAATACAATTTACATATGATATGTTAATTCATTTAGTAATAGTAGTAATTTATAATCTCTTTTATAAATTATTTTAAAATTGATAAATTTGTTATTTCAAATAATAATTATAATAGGATTATTATTTTCAAATTGAATGTGTTTTTTTAAATTGACTTTAAATTGGATTTTAAAGTATAATTTGAATTTGAATTTAAATTAATTTTGAAATTAAAAAGGGGTAATATTTTAAATATTTGGATTTTTATAGATATTTGGATAAGCTCTTATTTATAAGTATAATTGGTTTTATTTCTTTAAAAATTATCTATGTATATAAATAAGTAATTGTAAATTAATAAGATTAAAAGCTTTTATTTATATTTAAAATAAAAAGATTACTTAAAGGACATGTGTTAAGTAAGTATTAATTCAAATGACAAATGTTAAGAGTTTTTACAAGTGTCATTTTTGTTTTCTTTTCTTTTTTTAGAATCAATTCAGCCTACATATACATATTTTCATCTCTTTCTTTCTTTTCTAATCTTCTTTTTCAAAATCAAAAGCTAAGTTAAAATTCAAACCGAAATCCTCATAACAAATCTGAAAATCAACATTCCTCTCAAAAACCAGAAAATCAAATCCCTGTAACTCATTTCCAAATCAAGTCTCCAGCCTGCATTTTTCTTTTTAATCTGGAAGCATGTTCAAATAAAACATCTCTGCATGCAACTGCAATCTTTTCAAAGCATTCCAGTTTTCAAAACAAATCAAGCATTCAAGTTTAAAACTTTTTAAAGATCAAAGGGCATTTCAGTTTAAAGGTATTCAAAGGCTTTTCAAAACTGTTTCAAAGGGGAAGCTCTGTTCATCAATTTTATTAAGGTGAGTAACATTCATTTTAAACTTAAGTATATGATATATATTTGCATGTGGATTTCTGGAATAAAATGTGTATTGTATGAATGAATATGATTGAAATTTCTATGTATATATATGGATGTATAGATGCATGTTTGTAGTTATATTTGTTCTGCATGTTCTTAGTTCAGAAGCTAAATTTTAATCAAAATTCATTATCTCCCTATCTGATCTTTAGTAGAACTTAGGATTCAAACAATATTTGATTGTTTAATCATGGGTTAGTGTTAAAAATTTTACTTAAGTTAAAATAAAACTTAAATGGCTCTGAAAATCAAAACAATAGAGCAAATCTAGTATAAGTGAAAAATTCAAACACTCTAATTCATAAATTCAGGGTTATAAATTGAATGCTTATCTAGAAACATGAATTTTAAAAAGGAAATCATAATTTTTAGCATTAAATTAAGGGAGCAGTTCGAGGTTGATCAGAATTGGAGCTTTGGGTTGTCTCCGGCGATCTAAGTGTTCGGGGAGGTCGTGATTCTCATTGGAGGTAGAAGGAGGATCGGAGAGTTTGGGAAAAATGCCTGTAAGATGAGCAAGTTACTGTAGCGGTGGCTGGTGATCGATTTAGGTTGTAGACCTAGTTTTTGATGTGATCGGAATAATGGTCATCACGGCACCTCTGGTGGATCGAGTTCCACAGAACTCTGGGAACTAGCTGTAGCGAGAAGACTGACGAAGACGTGGCCAGAAGTTCTGGTGCTCCGGCGGTCGGAGGAGTGAGTTCGAGCGTTTTTCCAGGCTTGGTTTGGTTCCAGAATTTGTGCTTGGAGACTCGATATTGATTTCAAGCTGGTATCGATGTTCTGATGGTCGTAATGGAGTGTAAGGATGATTGTCGACATGTAGGAATGGTCGTGGATGGCCGGAGTTGATCAGTTTCATCATGCATGTGCACGGTGATGATTTGTATCCTGGTGAAGTTGGTTTTGGCAGAGGGTTGTACTCGAGTAAATCGAAGAATTGACTCGAAGCATATAGGTTTTGGCTCGGGGTTTAAAAGGAGAGGCTCGGGTAGATTTTTGGGTTTCAGTTTAAACCTGACAGTGTTTTAAAAAAATTTAAATTGAGTTTAAAATGTAAAGTAGGATTTAAAACAAGTTTTAAATCAAATTTTTTAAAGTATGGATTCAATTTCAATTTGTATCCTAGTTTGAAAATAAATAAGTTTATAAATTATAATGTTTTAACAAATTTAAAATGTTGAAAGTATATATTAAAAGGGTTTGAATTTAAATAAATTGGTTTAAAAATCTTTTAAATGTTAAGTGTTTCTTTAACATTAGGATTCAAAAAGGTTTTGTAAGTTTGATTTAAATTTGGTTAAAGTTAAATTTGTAATTCAAATTTAAATCTTTAATTTGAAATGAATTAAAAGGAAGATTTAAAAGTAAAATATTTCCAAGTCCTTTGTTAATAATAATTAAAGTAGTTATAAAGGCTAATCTTTATTTTAAAGATTAATTAAGGTTTAATGATTTAGGATTCATTAAATTAATAAGGAAATTAAGGAGTAATTTAATAATTTAAGTAATTAATGATTTGCGTAAATTAATTAAGATTTTAAGTAAATAAATTAAGGGTTAATTAATTTGAAAGTAAGGACCATTTAATTAGATAAGTATAGATTATTAATAAATGATTAGGGATTAATTAATCAAGGGATTAAAGATTAATTAAGTAATTAATTAAGTAATTAGAGATTTATTAATTAAGCATTAATTAATTTGTAATTAATAATGGTTGATTTAAGTTTAATTACTTAAATAAAGAATTGTTAATAATTAATTAGAGATCATTAATTAGGGATTATTAAATAATTAATTAATATGATTAATTTTAATAATCAAATAGATTTATTAATTAATATGAAATTGGTTAAGTATAAATTACTTAATGGAAGTAATTAAAGTAATTAATTACTTAAGGTAATTAATTAAATAAATTTGATTAAGTTTAAATTAATTGATTAAATTAATTTAAAATAATCACTTTGTGATTTGATAAGTATAATTACTTAAATGTAATTAATGAAGTGTAATTACTTAGGAAAGTAATTAAAGGTAATTACTGGATGTAATTAACTGAAGATGATTTAATAATGAAAGTAATTTGAGTTTAATTACTTTGTATAATTAATCAAGGGATTAATTAAAGATAATTAATTAAGGAGTAATTAATTTATGTAATGAAGTAATTAAGGGTAGTTAATTACTAAATGAGATTAATCAAAGGTGATTAATAAATGTGACTAATTAAAGATTAATTATTAAATGTAATTAATTTAAATAGGATAATTAATTAAGAGTAATTAAGGATCATTAATTAATATAATTAAGGACTGATTAATTAAACTAATTAATCAAAAATAAGTGATTAAAGTAATTAATTAATTGTAATTAATTAAGGATTAATGTAATTAAGTATAGTTAATTAATTAATGAAGTAATTAAAGATTTATTACTGTAATGGTTTAAGATAATTAATTTGTGAAATTAATTAAGGATTAATTACTTAAAGTAATTAGAGGATAATTAATCAGGAATGATTAATTTAGATGGATACTTAAAGTAATTAATTAATTGGTTTAATTAATAATTAAGTAAGCAGGATTTATAGAATGAAGTAATTAATTTAATTCATTTTAAATTAATTAGAGATGATATAAATCATTACTTAGGGATGGATGAATAATATTGAATTCTTTGCATTGTTTGATATCTCTGATGAAATATGTGTTGATCTATGATATGGATGTTTGGTTGAATTGAATGATAATGTAAATTATCTATTTGTGATAATAGTGTAGATTATCTATGATGATATTGTGAATTATCTATCTATATGTATATAGATAAATGAATTGAATTGTTTTAACTTTAAAACAACTTGGCCTTAAAAGATACGTTTTGGATTTCGATGAGACTGGGATCGGGTTTCCAGATTTGGATATCCGAATACCACATCGATCCTAATTAACGATAGGTCGTGAATCACAAGTGAAGATGAAGATTCAGAGTGCAAGGGTTATTGTCGTTAACTCTGAGGGTGATTCCAAAATGAGTGTAACGAGATAATGCCTTCGATTTCGTTCGAACCCGGAACGAACTTATATGGATTGAATGCTTTCAGAACATCGTCAGGTGGACGATGAGCATTCTAAGTGATGTGTTCTGATTAAAGGTAATCGTAGCCTTAAGCCTCATCAACCGGGAATGGCTAAAACAGGGGAGGTGCAGCAAGGCTTTGTGGGTAGCACCCATTGAGAGTAAGGTCATCCCTGTCTAGAGAGTTCCTTTATTTTGGCTTAGTGGTGCAGTTGGCGACGACCATCTGTGGGGTGATTTTATTCGGAATTATCCAGTAAGGGATGGTTCCGGCTTTGTGTTGCAAGGGGATTGGGAGTGATCCTCGGTACGGTGATCTAGGCCCCGTACTGTGATGGGCGGTACCCCGGTAGCCCTGCCATTGTATGGAATCCAATCTCCAATAAGTGTCGTACGTATTAGTTGTGCCCAACTATGTTGGAACGTGAGATGTAAGCATTCCAGCTATTTCGGTATTTTACTTGAAAACCCTAGACCCTATTATAATATAACTGGATTTCCTATCAAATGTTTTGGTTATCGTAAGGTAAAAACTTTTCCGTGTTTATGTGCGGGGAGTCTTACGAGATAACTTTTCTTTCCAAATGGTTTTCGAAGTTAAGCAACTTTAACCTGTTACTCACACCAGACCCATGTCTGACCCAAGTGTTTATTTTCTGTTTTATAAACTCTTGGGTACTCAAATTTTTACGAGTAGCCAAGGGATTCAGGTTTAGCTTTGACGAATTGTGGAGGAGCAATGGAGCAGGAGGCTTCAGCGTTGTAGATATATATAGTAGTTCCGCTGTGTTGATCTCTGTGATAGTGTCTTATATGTATTTGAGTTGTAATGTCTAGACAGATGTTTATAACTGTCTAGTATGTGATGTATATGCTGTTTTACTCTGATAAGTGTTGTATACTATGTAATAGCTTATGTTATTATTATAATTTATTCGTTCCACTGTTGAGATTCTGATGTTGTTTCTTTCTCTCTTTTCTCTTTTCTGTCCCTTTCTTTCTTATTGACGATGCGACTTTCTGGTCGATGAAAGCCGGGTCGTCACATTAATTATAATTAATTAATTAATTAAAGTAATTAATTAAGGATCATTAATTATTGTAATTAATAAGAGTAATTAAATGTTAGCTTTGACAAATTGTGGAGGAGCAATGGAGCAGGAGGCTTCGGCGCTGTAGATATATATTGTAGTTCCGCTTTGTTGGTATCTCTGAGTCGTTTGCTTGAGTTGTATCTTGAGTTGTAATAACTAGACAGGTGTTTAAAACTGTCTAGTATGTGTTGTATAAGCTGTGTAACTCTGATAGTTGTTGTATACTATGTAATATCTTATGTTATTAATATAATTTATTCGTTCCGCTGTTCAGATTCTGATGTTGTTTCTTATTTCTTCTCTATCTTCTCTCTTTTCTATCCCTTTCTTTCTTCAAGATGATGCGACCTTCTGGCCAAAGAAAGTCGGGTCGTCATAGTTGGGTATTCGGATATCCAAATCTGGAAACCCGATCCTGGTCTCATCAAAATCCAAACGTATTTTAAAGGCCAAGTTGTTTAAAGGTTTAAACAATTTAATTAAATTCAATACTTGAATTCACACAGCATTTAACAAAGTTAAATATCACACATTCGTCTCCTCTAGTGCGGTAGCACTCGATCCATCCATAAGCAACAATTATTAACCCTATGTTATAATTGTTGCTTATGGATGGATCAAGTGCTACCGCACCAGAGGAGACGAATGTGTGATATTTATCTGTGTTAAATGCTGTGTGAATTCAAGTATTGAATTGAATTAAATTGTTTAAACCTTTAAACAACTTGGCCTTTAAAATACGTTTGGATTTCGATGAGACCAGGATCGGGTTTACAGATTTGGATATCCGAATACCACTTATTGGAAGTTGGATTTCCATACAATGGCAGGGCTACTATAACGACCCGCCATTCATTCCACAGAATGACGCATCATTAATAAGAAAGAAAGGGATAGAAAAGAGAAAAGATAGAGAAAGAACTAAACAATATCAGAATCTCACAGCGGAAACGGAACAAAATATAATATATCACATAACTATTACATAGTCTCATATACATCAGAGTACACAACTTATATATCACAAAATAGACAGTTATAAATTTCTATCTATTATACAACACAAGATATAACTCAAACAAAAGACTCAGAGAAACCAACACAGCGGAACACTATATATCTACGAATGCTGAAGCCTCCTGCTCCATATCTCCTCCATAGATTCGTCAAAGCTAACCTGAATCCCTTGGCTACACGTAAAAATTTGAGTACCCAAGAGTTTAATAAAACAGAAAATAAACACTTGGGTCAGACATGGGTCTGGTGTGAGTAAACGGGTTAAACTTGCTTAACTTCAAAATCCTTTGAAAACAAAGGTATCACGTAAGACTTCCCACAAATAAACATGGAAAAGTTTTTACCTTACGCTAACCAAAACATTTAATAGAAAATCCGATTATATTATAATAGGATCTAGGGTTTTCAAATAAATACTCATATAGCTGAAATTGTTACATTATTAAATTCCATCATACTAGCCACAAAGTGGGTTATATAATCAAGTCCGAGATCACTTATTGGAAGTTGGATTTCCATACAATGGCAGGGCTACTGGGGTACCGCCCATCACAATACGAGGCCCAGATCACCGTACCGAGGATCACGCCCAATCCCCTGCAACACAAAGCCGGAACCATCCCTTACTGGATAATTCCAAATAAAATCACCCCTGTTTTAGCCATCTAGACAGGGATGACCTTACTCTCAATGGGCGCTACCCACGAAACCTTGCTACACCTCCCCAGTTTTAGCCATTCCCGGTTGATGAGGCTTGAGGCTACGATTACCTTTAATCAGAACACATCACTTAGAATGCTCATCGTCCACCTGACGATGTTCTGAAAGCATTCAATCCATACAAGTTCGTTCCGGGTTCGAACGAAACCGAAGGCATTATCTCGTTACACTCATTTTGGAATCACCCTCAGAGTTAACGACAATAACCCTTGCACTCTGAATCTTCATCTTTACTTGAGATTCACGACCTATCGTTAATTTGGATCGATGTGGTATTCGGATATCCAAATCTGGAAACCCGATCCCAGTCTCATCGAAATCCAAAACGTATCTATTAAGGCCAAGTTGTTTTAAAGTTAAAACAATTCAATTCAATATCTATATACACATAGATAGATAATTCACAATATCACAATAGATAATCTACACTATCGTCACAAATAGATAATTCATATTATCATCACACTTCAATCAAGGCATCCATATCAAATAGCATTACTTATCTCATATTTGAGATCTCAAACCATTCAAGGCAATCAATATCATCCATTCATACATAAGCAATGATCTATACCATCTCTAATTAATTTAAAGTGAATTAAATTAATTACTTCATTTCTAATTAATTTAAAATAAATTAAATTAATTACTTCATCATTATAAATTTTACTTACATAACCATTAATTAATTACAAATAAATTAATTAATCATTCTCTAATTATCCACTTTAATTAATCACCTTGATTAATTATCCTTTAATTACATTCAAGTAATTATCCTTAATTAATTTCACAAATTAATTATTCTTAACCAAATACAGTAATTAACCTTTAATTACTTCATTAATTAATTAATTATAATCAATTACTTTAATCCTTAATTAATTACAATTAATTAGCTATTCTATAATCACTTATCATTGATTAATTAATCTTAATTAATAAACCCTTAATTACATCATTAATTAATTATAAACAAATGATCCTTAATTACATCTTTAATTATTTATTCTATTTAAATTAATTATATTAAGTAATTAATCTTAATTAAACCATAATTATTAATCTCCTTTGATTAATCTCATCCAGTAATTAACTACCCTTAATTAATTAATTACTCCTTTTAATTAAATTATTTTATTTAAATTAATCACATTTATTAATCACTCTGAATCTTCATCTTCACTTGAGATTCACGACCTATCGTTAATTTGGATCGATGTGGTTTTTGGATATCCAAATCTGGAAACCCGATCCCGGTCTCATCGAAATCCAAAACGTATCTTTTAAGGCCAAGTTGTTTTAAAGTTAAAACAATTCAATTCAATTATCTATATACACACAAATAGATAATTCACAATATCACAATAGATAATCTACATTATCATCACAAATAGATAATTCATATTATCATCATAATTCAACCAAAACATCCATATCACAGATCAACACATATCTCATCAGAGATATCAAACAATGCAAAGCATTCAATATTATTCAACCATTCATAAGTAATGATTTATACCATCTAGATCTACAAACCTAAATAGGATATCAGACTACAGACTCGTCTGACTCAACAACCAAATCTCTCTGAACTGCTGGTTCCAAAACCAGAGATAGTCAAACACGTATTCCCTTAGAGATACATGAAACACATTGAATCCCAGTTATCCAAACTAACAGCGAATCAAAAACCATAGACCCTATTGTAATATAACTGAATTTCCTATCAAATGTTTGGTTAGCGTAAGGTAAAAACTTACCCATGTTTATGTGTGGGGAGTCTTATGTGATACCTTTTGTTTCAAAGGTTTTAAAGTTAAGCAACTTTAACCGTTTACTCACACCAGACCCATGTCTGACCCAAGTGTTTATTTTCTGTTTTATTAAACCCTTGGGTACTCAAATTTTTACGAGTAGCCAAGGGATTCAGGTTAGCTTTGACGAATTCTGAAGGAGGAATGGAGCAGGAGGCTTCAGCGTTTGTAGATATATAAGTGGTTCCGCTGTGTTAATCTCTGAGTCATTTGTTGAGTTGTATTTGAAGTTGTAATAACTAGACAGATGTTTATAACTGTTTAGTATGTGTTGTATAAGCTGTGTAACTCTGATAGCTGTTGTATATGATACTATGTAAATATCTTATGTGATATAATTTAATTTGTTCGTTCCGCTGTTTAGATTCTGATGTTGTTTCTTCTTTCTTCTCTATCTTTTCTCTTTTCTATCCCTTTCTTTCTTCATGATGATGCGACTTTCTGTGGAGAGAAAGGCGGGGTTGTCACAGTTGTTACAGCATGATAGTGGGTTCTCGCTTTGCGGTTTGGTGGCGAACGGGAGACTCTTACCCCTACATGTCCCTTTTGGGTAGTATAAGGCCATGGGTTGGTTGCGAGTCGAGAGGCTGGCCGTAAAAGCAAATTCGAGGTATCACTGTATGCCACGGTGGGCCTGGGATGGTTGCAAAGCCTATCAGTCGCCACTGGCTCGTTCCGTCACAGTATGTTTTTAAAATTAACTAAGTTTAAAAGAGTTTTAAATTATAAATATATACTTCTTAATTACATCATTAACTATATTTAATTAATGATTTCTTAATTACTTCTTTTAATAAGACCTTAATTAATTAAGATAAACCATTTACCTTAATTAAATACTCTAATTAAATATCCTTAAATTAATTACCTTAATTAATTTACTTAATTTCATCATTTAAATCTTATTAAATTCAAACTTGAATTTAGTTTACACAAAATCATTTCTTCTTGATTTATCAAAAATTTAATACACTTGTATTAGATTTCATGCAGGCTTTTGATTCCAGGTTGAAGAAAAAGTTTGCAAGCTTGGTTTTTGAATTTGATTTTAGGTTTGTGAGGAGTTGATTAAGGATTTATTTAAACAAATTCTCCAACAAATCCGTAATCAACTCCTCACAAACCTGAAATCAAATTCAAAAACCAAGCTTGCAAACTTTTTCTTCAACCTGGAATCAAAAGCCTGCATGAAATCTAAGACAAGTGTATTAAATTTTTGATAAATCAAGAAGAAATGATTTTGTGTAAACAAATTCAAGTTTGAATTTAATAAGATTTAAATGATGAAATTAAGTAAATTAATTAAGGTAATTAATTTAAGGATATTTAATTAGAGTGTTTAATTAAGGTAAATGGTTTATCTTAATTAATTAAGGTCTTATTAAAAGAAGTAATTAAGAAATCATTAATTAAATATAGTTAATGATGTAATTAAGAAGAGTTATTACAACTTCAAATACAACTCAACAAATGACTCAGAGATTAACACATATCTCATCAGAGATATCAAACAATGCAAAGAATTTAATATTATTCAACCATTCATTAGTAATGATTTATACCATCTCTAATTAATTTAAAATAAATTAAATTAATTACTTCATTATATAAATCCTATTTACTTAACCATTAATTAATTATAAATAAATAAATTAATTATCCTCTAATTATTCATTTCAATTAATCATCCTTTGATTTATCTCATCCGTTGATAAAAAAAATTAAACTCAAATTACTTCTATTCTTAAATCATCTTCCGTTAATTACATCCAGTAATTACCATTAATTACTTACACTAAGTGATGCAGCGCAACCTTCATTTGTCCAAGGTATAAGTCGGAACCGACCTAAGTACTTGTAATATTTTAAGTTTTCTGAACTGTGTTGTAAGTAGTATACGACTTATGATAAGTCGGAGCTATTGTTAAGTCGGTTGCCGACTTAGGAGTTGTATCTTTTTCTGCTTTGCGTGTTGTAGCCTATAAATAGGCGAGTCTCTCATTTGTAAAAGGTTGTTGAATATTGAATAAAATTCTCTTTTGATTGCTTTGTGCTTTCATTCAAATTGGTAGTTGAGTGTAATCTCCTATCTCCTCTTTCGGTTAATCGAGTGCGCTCGATTCAACGATTGTAGAAGCCGATTCGCGGAATCAAGTGCGCTTGATCAACGCTTGAAGAATTGAAGATCTTCGAACCCAATATCGTGCGCGATCAACGAGTTCAGGATAGCTAGAATTTGGTATCTTCGGATCAACGAATTTGGGCATTTCAGCATCTTCCAATCCACCGATTGCTACATTCAACGATCTACATCATTTTTGATTAATCCGCTGCGTCAGTTTTGGTATCAGAGCTTGTTCTAGCCAATCATAGCTAGATCGAGACTTGGAGCCTAATCATTTTGAAGTTGGGTCGTGGTAAACAAGTGAGGCCGAGAGTAAGAGGAAGAAGAGTCATCATTGTTCGAAGACTGTTTGATCGGATTTGCATTGGAGGCCGAAACTTTGTCCATCGTGTTCATCGCGATTTGCTACAAAGTGGAAGTTTTCGATCCGTTTCATTTTGGATCAAAATCCGGAAAGTGTTTGAATTTGAAGTGTTGAAGAATTTGTGAAGTTTTCGAGTATGCCGCCAAGAAGAGCTAATCGCCACCAAAACGTAGAAGCTTTATATCGAAGAGAAGAGGCTGATGAGATGGAGCAAAGAATCAATGAGAATTTTAGTGAGAAGCTTAATGAAGGAATTGGCCGGTTAGAGAGGCTTATGATGGGAATGAATCAAAATCGGAGAAGGGTTTCACCTGAATCTAACCATGGGGGAAGTAGAGTCTCACCGCATTCTAATCGAGACAGAAGTGTTGAAAATGATCAAGGACGTGGGAGGAACGTGAATGATCGTGAACGGAGGAATGTCGATAGAAGGGAGGAAGGTGGAAGGCGCAATGGTAGTAGAGATGTTGGTGGTCAGAATCGACATCGTTATGCATCTGATTTTGAAGAGGAGTATGATGGTGGTAGTGTTCAAGGAAGAGGTCAAGGAAGAAACTATTCTGAGTATGATCACAAATGGGAGTCGGGGATGAAGACAGAAATTCCTGAATTCAAAGGTGGTATGCAAGCAGAGGAGTTTCTAGATTGGGTGGCTAATGTTGAGGAGATTTTTGACTTTAAAGAAGTTCCAGAACATCGTAGAGTGAAGTTGGTTGCTACAAGGCTAAGGGGTAGAGCTTTGGCATGGTGGCAGCAAACCAAACTTACACGTGAACGTATGGGGAAGTCAAAGATTGAATCTTGGGAGAAGATGAAGAAGTTGATGAAAGCAACGTTCTTACCTTACAATTATCAATCTTTGATGTATCAACGTTTGCAGAACTTGAGGCAGGGCACAAAGACAGTTAATGACTATGCTGATGAATTCTATCAACTCATTGCAAGGAATGATATTATGGAAACAGAAGAATAGCTGACATCTAGGTTCATTGGAGGATTGAGAATGCAGATTCAGGATATGGTTAATATGTTCGATCCAAGATCTGTAGCAGAAGCACATCAGAAAGCGTTGGCTTGGGAAAAACAAGGGAGACGAGGAAGTGGTGTGTTTACTAATTCTAACAACCAAGCGAAGGGTGTTGGAGGAAGTTCTAATGTTTCTAAACCTATCAGTAGACCAGTGGTGAAGGAGGTTGAGAAGACAAGGATTAACAATGGTTTCAAATGTTACAATTGTCAGGAATGGGGTCATAAAAGCAGTGAGTGTCCAAAGCCAAAGAAGAGAACCATGATTGTAGAAGTTGAAGATGAGGATGTTGATGGAGATTGTTCTAGTCCAGTTGAGGAGGATGAGCAGGATATTGCGTCAGGAGATGAAGGTTGTAACCTAATGCTGAGGAGATCGTGTTTAACACCGAAGCAGGAGGAAGCTAGTTGGTTGAGGAGTAATATCTTTCAGTCAACATGTACTATTCTGGGAAAGGTGTGTAAGTTTGTGATCGACGCAGGAAGCTGTGATAACATTATTTCAACCGAGGCTGTGACAAAGTTAAAATTGAAAACAGAGAAACATCCGAGTCCATACAAGTTAGCATGGTTGAGAAAAGGAGGAGAAGTGAAAGTGGATAGACGAGTTCGTGTACCATTCTCTATTGGGAAGAAATACAAAGATGAAATATGGTGTGATGTAGTAGAGATGGATGTGTGTCATTTATTATTGGGAAGACCATGGCAATATGATCGAGCAGTACTACATGACGGTCGGACCAATAGCTACAGTTTTATGTTTAAAGGCACGAAGATTATTTTAGTTCCGAAGAAGAGATCACAAGAAGAAAGTAAGTCAGAAGAAATTGAAGAGTTGAAAACTTTATTGACTTTAAAGGAGTTTGTTAAAGAAGTTGAAGAAGAGCCGGAAGTATTCTTGTTGATTGGGCGTGAGAGCAGCAAAGAAGTTGAAATTCCAGAAGAAGTTAAACCAGTTTTGAAAGAATTTGACGATGTATTTCCAGAAGAGTTACCAACGGAGTTGCCACCGTTGAGAGATATACAACATCAGATAGATCTTGTTCCAGGTGCTGTGTTGCCACACAGACCACATTATCGAATGAGCCCGAAGGAACATGAAGAGTTGCGAAGGCAGGTAGAGGAATTGCTTGAGCAGGGGCGTGTGCAGGAGAGTCTGAGTCCTTGTGCTGTACCAGCTTTATTGGTACCCAAGAAGGATGGGACATGGAGAATGTGCACTGACAGTCGAGCATTGAACAAGATTACCGTGAGATATAGATTTCCAATGCCGAGGTTGGATGACTTGTTAGATCAAATAAGCGGAGCTACTATATTTTCGAAGATTGATTTGAAGAGTGGATATCATCAAATCCGTATCAGACCAGGAGATGAGTGGAAGACTGCTTTTAAAACCAGGGAGGGTCTGTACGAATGGTTGGTCATGCCATTTGGTTTATCCAATGCACCGAGTACTTTTATGAGGGTGATGAATCAGATTTTTCGACCGTTCATTGGGAAATTTGTGGTGGTGTATTTTGATGATATTCTGATTTACAGTGGGAGTTCAGAGGAACATCTGAATCATCTTAGAGAAGTGCCGATGGTATTGCGACAAGAACAATTCTATGCTTCAACGAAGAAATGCGTGTTCATGACGCATAGTGTTTTATTTCTGGGGTATGTTGTTTCAGAGAAAGGAATACAGGTTGACCAAAGTAAAGTTGAGGCGATCAGAAATTGGCCACAACCCAAGACGATAACAGAAGTTCGCAGTTTTCATGGGTTGGCTTCATTTTATCGAAGGTTTATTCCACACTTTAGTAGTGTGATGGCGCCTGTTACAGATTGCATGAAAGGTAAACAGTTTGCATGGACAGAGGAAGCAGGGAGTGCTTTTGGGAAGATCAAGGAATTGCTGACGTCTGCACCAATTCTAGTGCTACCTGATTTTCAGTTGGTGTTTGAACTACATACTGATGCATCCAAGGTTGGGATTGGAGGGGTGTTGAGTCAGAAGGGACGTCCAATTGCATATTTCAGTGAGAAATTGTCAGGAGCGAAGATGCGTTACAGTACATATGATGTGGAGTTTTATGCTGTTGTACAATCTATTAAACACTGGAGACACTATCTATTTCAGAAGGAGTTTGTTCTTTACACTGATCATGAAGCATTGAAGCATTTGCAAGGGCAAGACAAGATTTCAGCGAGACATGCATCGTGGATTGCATATCTGCAACAGTTTACTTTTTTTGTTAAACACAAGTCGGGGGTGACGAATCGTGTGGCTGATGCTTTGAGTAGGAGGAGTCATTTGTTGACTACACTAAAGGTTGAAGTGACGGGATTTGAAATATTGCCAGAATTATTTACTGATGATCCTTACTTCGCAAAATTTGTTGATAAAGTCAAGGAGGGAGAGACGGATGATTTCGTGATGGTAGAGGGTTTTCTGTTCATAGGGAATCGATTGTGCATACCGGAGGGTAGTCTGAGAATGAAGATTATCAAGGAGTTACACGAAGAAGGGCATGTTGGAAGAGACCGTACCTTACAGTTAATTTCACAATCCTACTTTTGGCCATCGATGAGGAAAGAAGTGGAAAGATTCGTTGAGAGATGCCATATCTGTCAAGTTTCGAAAGGAACTGCGACTAATGCGGGTTTATATATGCCGTTACCGGTACCCACTAAACCATGGGTTGATGTGAGTATGGACTTTGTGTTGGGGTTGCCGAGAACGCAGCGTGGTAATGATTCCATTTATGTGGTGGTTGATCGATTTTCGAAAATGGCACATTTTATTGCTTGTAAGAAGACGGCGGATGCTGTTCATGTTGCTCAGTTGTTTTTCAGGGAGATCTATCGACTTCATGGATTGCCAGAATCTATTGTGTCGGATAGAGATACTCGGTTTCTGAGTCACTTTTGGTTGAGTTTGTGGAAAATGGTGGGAACGAAGCTGAAATTTAGTAGTGCTTATCATCCGCAAACGGATGGACAGACTGAGGTGGTTAACAGATCATTGGGAAACTTGTTGAGATGTCTTGTTCAAGATAATCTGAAGAGTTGGGATGTGAAGTTATGCCAGGCAGAGTTTGCTCATAATCATGCTATGAATCGAAGTACTGGGTTCAGTCCATTCCAGATTGTCTATTCGAGCTCACCGAAAGGACCGTTAGATTTAACGGTGATACCACATTCAAAGGGGACAATTAAGAAAGCTGCTGATTTTGTTGAAGGGCTGACGGAATGTCATAAAATCGTTCAAGAACGATTAGAGAAAGCAAATGAGAAGTATAAGCGTTCTGCAGATTTGAAACGAAGGAATGTTGAATTTCATGAAGGTGATTTGGTTTATGCAGTGTTGACGAAAGATCGTTTTCCGGTGGGTACTTACAATAAATTGAAAGCACGAAAAATTGGTCCGGTGGAAGTGATGAAACGAATCAATGAAAATGCTTATAAACTGAAGCTTCCAGATGATGTGTATACGTCGGACGTGTTCAATGTTAAACATCTTGTACCATATCACGGGGATGAACTAGCTGATGGAGAAGAACTTACAAATTCGAGGTCGAATTTCTCTCAACCTGGGGAGGATGATGCAGCGCAACCTTCATTTGTCCAAGGTATAAGTCGGAACCGACCTAAGTACTTGTAATATTTTAAGTTTTCTGAACTGTGTTGTAAGTAGTATACGACTTATGATAAGTCGGAGCTGTTGTTAAGTCGGTTGCCGACTTAGGAGTTGTATCTTTTTCTGCTTTGCGTGTTGTAGCCTATAAATAGGCGAGTCTCTCATTTGTAAAAGGTTGTTGAATATTGAATAAAATTCTCTTTTGATTGCTTTGTGCTTTCATTCAAATTGGTAGTTGAGTGTAATCTCCTATCTCCTCTTTCGGTTAATCGAGTGCGCTCGATTCAACGATTGTAGAAGCCGATTCGCGGAATCAAGTGCGCTTGATCAACGCTTGAAGAATTGAAGATCTTCGAACCCGGTATCGTGCGCGATCAACGAGTTCAGGATAGCTAGAATTCGGTATCTTCGGATCAACGAATTTGGGCATTTCAGCATCTTCCAATCCACCGATTGCTACATTCAACGATCTACATCATTTTTGATTAATCCGCTGCGTCACTAAGTAAACCTCGCTCTGATACCACTGTAACGACCCGCCATTCATTCCACAGAATGACGCATCATTAATAAGAAAGAAAGGGATAGAAAAGAGAAAAGAAGAGAAGAAAGAATAACAACACATCAGAATCTCACAGCGGAACGAATGAAATATAATATATCACATAAGATATTACATAGTATCATATACATCAGAGTACACAACTTATATATCACAAAATAGACAGTTATAAATTTCTGTCTATTATACAACCAAAGATACAACACAGAGATCAACACAGCGGAACACTATATATCTACGAATGCTGAAGCCTCCTGCTCCATATCTCCTCCATAGATTCGTCAAAGCTAACCTGAATCCCTTGGCTACTCATAAAAATTTGAGTACCCAAGAGTTCAATAAAACATAAAATAAACACTTGGGTCAGACATGGGTCTGGTGTGAGTAAACGGTTTAAAGTTGCTTAACTTCAAATTTTTTTGAAAACAAAGGTATTACGTAAGACTTCCCACACATAAACATGGAAAAGTTTTTACCTTACGCTAACCAAAACATTTGATAGGAAATCCAGTTATATTATAATAGTGTCTAAGGTTTTCAAGTAAAATATAGAAATAGCTGGAATGCTTACATCTCACGTTCCAACATAGTTGGGCACAACTAAATCGTACGGCGCTTATTGGAGATTGGATTCCATACAATGGCAGGGCTACTGAGGTACCGCCCATCACAGTATGTGGCCTAGATCACCGTACTGAGGAGTACGCCCGATCCCCTGCAACACAAAGCCGGAACCATCCCTTACTGGATAATTCTGAATAAAATCACCCCACGGTTGTGATCTGCAACCGCACCACTAAGCCGAAATAGAAAAGGGACATCTAGACAGGGATGACCTTACTCTCAGTGGCGCTACCCACGAAGCCTTGCTGCAACTCCCCTGTTTTAGCCATTCCCGGTTGATGAGGCTTGAGGCTACGATTACCTTAAATCAGAACACATCACTTAGAATGCTCATCATCCACCTGACGATGTTCTGAAAGCATTCAATCCATACAAGTTCGTTCCGGGTTCGAACGAAACTGAAGGCATTATCTTGTTACACTCGTTTTTGGAATCACCCTTAGTGTTAACGACAATAACCCTTGCACCCTGAATCTTCATCTTCACTTGAGATTCACGACCTATCGTTAATTTGGATCAATGTGGTATTCGGATATCCAAATCTGGAAACCCGATCCCGGTCTCATCGAAATCCAAATCGCCATCTTTTAGGTCCAAGTTGTTTAAGGTTTAAACAATTTAATTCATGTTAACGATAAAAGGTGAACGCTAACACCCGGTGTGTGTAATAGAATCGTGAAAGCACCACCCGTGTGACGGGAATAGAATTTAAGCAGTAAAAGACAGCAATTTATAGTGGTTCGGCTTGAGATTAAGCCTACGTCCACTTTGAATCTCTTTATTACTGAATTCGGTTACAAATCAATACAAATCTCTTATCACAACAGTACAACTTGATCAAAAGAAACAATCTTGACTACTAGCTCAATCTTCGTCGATGAAATTCGATGAATCCATTATTGGATGTAGGGAATTATCTCTTGAAGATTGTTGTAGCGTCTTGAATATTTGAGGATCTTTGATTGCTGGATGAATGGAGACTTCGACAGAGTAACGACGCTTGAAGAAATGATTTGGCCAAAGTCCTCTTCATGTTGGAAATGGTGGCCTATTTATAGGAGCTGGTTTCTGGGCAGAAAATTTGACTAAGTCTTAGGTCGCGTACGACCTTAGTTAAGTCGTAGGTCGCGAGCGACCTAAGCTAGGTCGCAGTCTCCTTGCGGCTTAAGAGATTAGCTGGTGAAGCAGTACTTGGCTTTATTTGATCAAGTGGTAGGTCGCAGGCGAGTTAAGGAATTGCTGTGGGAGCTCTAGGTCGTTGAAGCCATAGCTTGTTAGCCTCTTAGGTCGTAGGTCCCTTAGGTCGCAAAACTTTCCTGTAGTTAGGTCGCGAACCTTTCCTGTAGTTAGGTCGCAAACCTTTCCTGCAGTTAGGTCGCAATCTTAAGTCCCTAGGTCGCAAACTCCTCCCAAGTCCTTAGGTCGCAAACTCCTCCCAAGTCCTTAGGTCGTAAACTTTTCCCAAGTCCTTAGGTCGCAAGGTCTTCTGTTGTTAGGTCGCAAACCTTTCCTGTAGTTAGGTCGCGAACCTTTCTGTTCTTAGGTCGCGAAGCTCTTCTGTTCTTAGGTCGTAAACCTTCTGCTGCTAGGTCGCAAAGCTTCCTGTTCTTAGGTCGCGATGTCCTCTTAGGTCGCTAACCCCTTTTAGGTCGCTAAATTCTAGGTCGCGGAGATAATGGAATTAACATTTGCCCCTCGAGGCATATGACTATGCCATAGGTCGTATGCTTCGATTCAACCTTGCTAAGTCGCAAACGACCTAGAACTTTACGCCTGTTCGCCTCCCATTCTCAGCTTCATATAAATTGATTAGGTCGCACCTTCTTCCTCACCTTACTGTTTCGAGCCTCCATCGCCATTAACGATTTTTCGAGCTTCCAAAGACAAATTCGACTCCTTCAACTGACAATTCATTCTCACCAATCATAATTCGTAAGTGGATCGACCTTTATTTGTCCATAGTCACTGCTTTGATCACGAATCGTTGTTACTCGTCCTAAGCCCAATTTCATGCATCATGCTTTCTGAGCAGTAGTCTCAACTGACTTTCGTTCGTGTCGTGGTGATTTGCGATCATACGAAAGCTTCTACTACAGTTCTGTAGGGTTTGCCATTGATTTATTAGTTAATCGGTGGTACGTTGAGGTAGGGTGAAGGGGAAGATGAACTCTTTTTGAACTGGCGGTATTGGGTTATTGGACTCAATATGATGTTGCTTGGAGAGGAAGTCGACAACCTATCAGATTTGAATGACCTAAGAGTTAGGTCGCATGGGAACGCTTAGCGACTTAAGCCTTTGCGACCTGACAACATTTGCAACCTAGAGAATCTCCAACCTAAAAACAATTGTGCACGACCTAGGACTTAAAGAAAATTGCCTCAACTTAATCCATTCAACTGCAAGGTGCGACTTACAGAAAGCTTGACCCATGATAGGTCGCTGAACGACCTAATACTTGGACAATTTTTCTCAGCCCTGAACTTTTAACCTGAACAACTCAGTATAAGAACGTTGCAACCTTTGTTAGGTCGTAAGCGACCTAACACTTAGAATTTTTTAGCAGGACTTGACTGATTTTCTGAATTTGAATTGTTTTGGACTTTGTACTTCTTTTCAGATTGCTTCAACTTTAATGCTGATAACCTGTTTAGGAGCAACATTCACAGAAAAATGGGACGAATATACTGCTATTGACTGCCCACATCAAACAACAGATTAGTTGACAAAGAATATCAAACTTAAATGAACTTCGTGAATGAAATGCTATGAACTAACAAATCTAAGTGAAGTATTAAAGCAAAATCGAAATGATCAATTAAAGCTGATTTATTTGCATCAACACAACACTATTCTTGGACTTAAGATATCAAGCCCTAAAACTTTATAATCGACAAGTGTCAATTAGTTTAGTTTCATTTACATTTGCTCGTTATTGTATTAGTTTTGCACAACACTTCACTCTTTTTAGGAAACGTGCACCTTAATATTTGATCGTCCAGTTCCTTGTGTAGAATGGAATCTCAACAGGAAGACTTGGAAATAGCCGGAGAAGCTTTTCCAATTGCTACTCCACTAAACGACCCTCCGGAAAGGACTCCTACCACTCTAAGTCATAAAGTCTTCTGACAACTATGCATCCAATTTGGCATTGCCGAAGCAGATGCTTTACTTCCTGGGTCAAGCGACACTGCTGACAGGCCGCCTCTTGGCTTTGTTGCTGTGAACCGGCAGATGTGTTCGAGTGGAGCCATTCCCCCATTTAACGACTGTCTTCGAGAACTTCTCGTTCGGCTAACTATTTCTCCCTTTCAACTACACCCTAATGGATACTCCATCTTGCTGGGATTGTGTGTGCTTTTCAGGAGAACGTTGGACCGTTTTCCCTCTTTTGACGAAATTCGCTTCTTGTGTACATTTGCAAAGAACAAAGACCATCCCTCCATCATACTTGTAAGGAGTGCCAGGAATCGTAAACTAATTCTGGACTTGCCTGAAAGTGCCCATGGATTCTTGACTCAATTCTTTTATGTTCGCTGTCCTCCAGGATTTTATCCCATCTGGAGAGTCGGAAGTAAGATTACCTTTTACCGATTCATTTTCTAGATTTTTCAGAATTCGAACCGTCAAATGCTTAATTCCATTCTTTCTTTGTGCAGCACTTCCTTCTCTTCTTCGAGATACCAGCCGCAAGTCGATTTTAGATACTCTGAGTGCCGTTGATGCTGAAGAGAGGAGTGCCAAATTCTTGCTGAAAGATGAATTTCTGCACCAGTTTGGTCTTTTACATCCTTCTAGATCGACTCAGATTCATGAAATTTCTAGTTCTAATGCGGAAACATTAGTTGCTTCGGGCTCTCAAGCAGAGGCCTCGAATGCCCCCTCTTTTGTAGAAGAAATTGCGTCAAAAGCACCCGTTGTAGAGGCTGCTTTGATAAAATGTTCCGCATCCATCGATGTTGTAGGGTCAGCCAGCAAGTCGCACTTGCCCCAATTATTGAGGAGGAAGAGAATCCTTGAGTTTCTGAGAAATCAATCGATACGGAAGTTGAAAAGGAGAAGTCTGCTGAGTTCCAGGGTGATGACACTTTTGATGGCTTGAGCGATATCATGATAACTTCTCAAGAGCTTTTCGGGGATAATAATCCAAAAGTGACTTCTCCCGTTGTTGAAGCGACTTCCACCCTAAAACAAACCCTGACGCCTACTACGCCAGTTGTCTCTGTTTCCACACTAAAGCGTGGTCTGTAGTTTGACGCATGTAGCTTGCACGCCGCACACACTTAGGATTTTTTTAGCACTTATAAGCATTTATCCTCTTTTTCTGGAAATCTCTAAACTCTACTTCTTTTCCATTTTTCAGATTCTCCGATGGGACGTTCCGGCTCATACTACGACAACTTTCAACGCTACGGAGGGCGCGATTCTTATGATTATGGACGTTATCTTCCCTCCCGCAAAGAATCTGACGAAGAGCGTGCAGCTAGAAAAGCTCAAGAAAGGCATGCTTACGAAGAGCAGCAAAGAAGGAGAGACGATGACTCTCATAAAAGAAAATATCATGATGACAAAGGGAAGAAGCATGCTACCGATGACCCAAGTAAACGGGTTAAACTTGATGAGAAGAACGCGTCTGAAATTTCTGAAAAGGCTGACGCTCCTATTCCTTCTGATACTCCGACCGGCTCTCCTCCTCTAAAGAAGTCTGATATTCAAACAATCATTAACAGGCCACAATATCAAGTTAAAGACGGCCCTCCAACGCTCCAGAGCCGATTTCCAAATTGGTGCCTAAAAGGAGTGCGCTTTGACTGGGATTTGATTCCAATTGATAAGCAAGACATGCTTAAAAGTCTTGACGCGGTCAGACTTAATATCGAGAGGATGTCGCAATGGCAGAAACTTGTCGACGAACTCCAAAGGGTTAACCACATAAATCTTGAGGCGATGATGACCATGGAGAATGATAAATCAGAATGGGACAAATGGTGCAAGCAACACGATGCGGAAATGACAAGCATTGCAGATGACAACGCAAAGCTTGCATCCGAAGTCAAACGACTAAAGGAAGATCTGGCCTCATCTTCTGCATCGCACACTCAAAAGGAAGAAGTCTTTCAGAAGCAAGTGCGGGACGCACATGCTGCACAAAGAGATGTCGAAATGAAGCTTGCAGCTGAGCAGCATATTACTGAGAAATATCGCACAGAAAATACTGAGCTGCGGGGAACAATTGTGTCCCAAAATGCAGAGATTGAGATGCTGAAAGCTAAGCTTCTTAAAGTTGAGAAGGAGCGTGATGACGCGGTCGCTGGACAAGTTACGGCCGAAGAGTCTCACGACGCCACTAAAGCTAGCATCGATTCTACTCTATTTGACTTCTATATGCACAGCGTTTTGGGCCGTGGCAGCCTTTCCTTCTTGGGTCCCAAATATGAGATTACACTTGCTGAAGTTTGGGAGACTATACTTGACACATTTGCCAGTTATGCGGAAGCAGACCTTGTAGCGCTTTATCTAGACGATGAAGCACGTGATGCGCTTATTAGAGGCAAAGAGCAACTCGCCGAAGCTAGAGCCGAGATAGCGGTAGAAGAATATCCAGAAAAGACAACATCACTACCTGCCCCTGTCCATACTTCAACTTTGATTGATGTTGATATCATCGGTTCTAGCTCTCAATCTCCACTTGCTGCAAAAGATGCTGAAGCTAAACTCGATACTTCCAAGACTCCTCTTTCCCAAATTGAAGAGAAGAGCCAGGAAGAAACTGAGGCTGATAAATATGAAATTGAACTTGCGAAGCCAACTCCTCCATGTAACTTTGGCGAAGTTCCGGGTCTAATAAACCAGTTATTTGATTTAACCGAGTTTGATGACCTTCTTACTTGTTACTTGAACTTTGGTGAACCGATACCTTCTCTATTTTCAGAAGATGTTGATTTTAACTTCTTTTCTTCTACAGCGGAGGCACCAAACACTGCACAAGTTTCCACTCCTTCAGTTGTCGTCCCTTCATCTTTACAGGTTACTCCTCCTTCTGCTTCCCAGCCAGGATCACAGGCAGAGAAAATCGAAGCCCTTCAAGGCCTGGATGACCCGGCAGCTTCGCAGGAACAGAAGGCGGAGGACCTTGAAGACGTCGAGAAGACCCCGGAGCAGTCCCTTGATGATGACACGAAGCTTTCAACACTGCTTGCTACTCCGGGGAGCGAATCTTCTTCAAAGAGGAAGGGGAAGCGTGGCATAAGGAAGAAGAAGAGAAGTGCTTCAACTGGGGAGGAAGCAGAAGTTGATCCAGCCGCGCCTCTTTCTCCTTCTGCTCCGACCCGTCCACAACGGCTCCAAAAACTAATCATTAGGCCGGGGAAAGGATCCAAAGGTGGCAAGAAGAAGGGATAACAAGCTAGATTTTTTACTCCTTACTTTTGCTTTTTGCATGTATCGACCGGGGATTGTGCAGGCACCGGTCCCTGCTTTTGCTTTTTGAGATATCTGCACATGTAAAGAATTTTCATAGTACTAAATAAAACTATTATTTTACTTGTACAAACTCTTGTGTATGTGAGAATGATCTATCTTTTATTTTTAGTGTAGAACAAACGATTCTTCTTACTTGTGCAAACTTTTTGTCTGCGTTTGAGAATGCATTTAATCCACATCATCTATTTTTCATGATATTGTGATGAACTCGCGGTATGTTGCTTGTATATTACTTTGTTCATGTAACTGAATCGTATAGTATTGCCCCCATACCGCAAGTCCATTGCAATATTCTTAGCTTTTTTTTTAAGACGGATATTCTTATTCCAGAGAATAACTATTCCACTTTTAAGGGAAGAATTATTCTGCTTTTAATAAAGTATATCTCGTCTTTCGAGAAGTTTTTACTTTTTCTTTCCTTCTGAAGAACACTTCAACTTTTAGGGATGATCACTCTTATTTGTTAAAAGCGAATTTTCCTACGCAGTGAAATGAGCTTCCGAAGAAGGTTTTGATTTTGTGCCCCAGCAAGGGGCTTATTTTTGGTACTTCAAGCAAGGTGAAGTGCGCCTCTAAAGAGGTTTTTGAAGAGAAGCGATTTTGGTCTCCGAAGAGAAGCAATTTTGATATTTCAACTCTAGTGAAGTGGGTCTCCGAAGAGAAGCATTTTGCACTTCTACCCTGGTGAAATGTGCCTCCGAAGAGGGCTTTTTATTTTATGCTTCAAGCATGGTGAAGCGTGCCTCCGAAGATGGCCTATGCCTCCGAAGAGGGCTTGTGCCTCCGAAGAGGGCTTGTGCCTCCGAAAAGGGCTTTTGATTTTGTGCTTCAAGCATGGTGAAGCGTGCCTCCGAAGATGGCTTGTGCCTCCGAAGAGGGCTTGTGCCTCCGAAGAGGGCTTGTGCCTCCGAAAAGGGCTTTTGAGTGCCTGGAAGTTGCTTTCTCATGGTCGGATGGGTCCGCGGGGCAGGCGTAAGTTGCTTGATTGGATGTTTGTTTGTACAAACGACCGCAATCAATTAACAAGGTGCCCCTTCGGTGGTCCCACCGATCTTTTTGATTGAGGAAAACACTCCCATTTATTGGCGTGCCTCGTTAGAGGGCTTTGGTTGGTTGGTGTGCCAGGTAGGTTGCGTCTCAGGGGCGAGTGGATCCACGGGACGGACGTAAGCTATCTGATCGGATGCATCACGACTAATTAGCGAGGGTCCTGTTCCTTCCGCTTGGGAAGGTGTCCCTTTAGTGGATCTTCCGGCCTTCCTGTTGAGATGCATACCTCCCTTTGTCTGCCTCTTTGTTTGCTTGGCAACTTTATCTCATCATCTGCCCATTAGCGATCTCTTATTATCGTTCCCAAGCACATCTTCTTCTTTTCCTCTTACAAGTAAATTGCTTTATCCGAAGGAGTGGACTTCACTGTTGAATGACTTCACGAGACAAACGCAAGTTATCTAATTGGATGTCTATTCATAACGACAATCTCAACTAGTGAACAAAGGTTTGTCACAGTGTAGTCGCCAACTTTTTATGTGAAGTTTTCCTTGCTTGGGATTTGAGTTTGGAAATTTTTTTTGTTGCTTGGTTTTCGTGTAATAGCTGATTTATAGAGGCCGCTTAGCTTTGTGACGAGCAAGCATTGTTTTGATGTCCTGCAATTTTGAATCGACATTTTAGCAATACATTTTAAAGTATTTACATATCGAAATAAAACAGGCATTATGAAATAGTAAAGAACACAAGATTTATAGTGGTTCGGCCAAGAATCGGGCCTACATCCACTTTATAGCTTTCATTCATTCACACTGATTTACAATATTTTACAATACAACTGATACATTCATCATTATTTCACAATTTTGAACCAAGCTTTTTCTTTCAAGTAAAATAAGGAGGTAAGTGGTTGCTGTTCTAGGCTCTTGGAATTGGATCTCCTTCAACAGTTATGAGTTTGAAAGTGCCATCAAGAAGTTTAGTGCCTATGACATATGGTCCTTCCCAGTTTGGCCCAAACACACCAGTTGCTGTCATGATCCTTTTCAAAACCAAGTCTCCGATCTCAAAGCTGCGTTGGCGAACTTTAGAGTTGAAATGCCTGGCAATTCTCTGCCGATGAGCTGAAACTCTGAGCCTAGCTTCTTCTCTTTTCTCATCAAGAAAATCAAGTGCTTCAAGTTGCAGTTTCTCATTTTCAGCTTCGTTGAAATGAACTCTTCTATGTGAAGGAACTTCTACTTCCACTGGAATCATTGCCTCTGATCCGTATGCCAGTGAAAATGGAGTGTGCCCAGTCGCAGTTTTTTGAGTAGTTCTGTACGCCCATAGTGCTAATGGAAGCTTATCAACCCAACCACCTTTTGCTTTTTCGAGTTGCTTTTTGATAGTTGACTTGATGATCTTATTAACTGCTTCCACTTGCCCATTTGCCTGCGGATGAGCCACTGCTGAGAAGCTTTTTCAAATTCTGAACCGTTTGCAAAAATCCTGGAATTCTTCACTTTCAAACTGAGTATCGTTGTCTGTGATTATCTTCTGTGGCACACCATATCTGCAAATGATATTCTTCGTTACAAAATTTATCATCTTTTTAGAAGTGATGGTGGCCAAAGGTTCAGCTTCAGACCATTTGGTGAAATAATCAACGGCAACAATAGCATATTTAATCCCTGATTTGGCGATCGGTAATGGTCCAATTAGGTCTACCCCCCAAATGGCAAATGGCCATGGGCTGACCATTTGTGTGAGTTCGGTGGAGGGTGCTCTTAGGATTTTTGCAAATCTTTGGCATTTGTCGCACTTTCTAGAGTAGATAGCAGCATCTCGGTTAATGTCAGGCCAGAAATACCCATACCGGAGAACTTTCTTGGCTAAAGTTTGACCAGCTGAATGATCTCCACATTCTCCTCCGTGTACCTCGGCAAGAATTGTCTTGGCTTCTTCCTTAGTTACACATCGGAGCAGAGGCATTGAAAATCCCCGTCTGTATAATGGGCCATCTTGAAGTATATATCTCGACGCTTTTCTCAATAATTGTCGACGTTCCTTAGAACTTTCTGGCAGGAAACCACTGAGTAAGTATTCTTTGATTGGAGTCATCCATGATTCATGCTCCTGAGACGTAGCCATAATCCAATCAATATCCATTTAATCAATGCTTGGAGCTGACAGAACTTCTACAGGAACTAATCCCAGTAATTGAGCTTCTCCGGAACTTGAGTACTTTGCTAAAGAATCTGCCTTCATATTTTCCTCTCGGGGTATGTGGCTTATTGAGTAGTGATCTAAATCATTGAGGAGTTCGGAAGCTTTTGTCAAATATGCAGGCAAATTTCCTCCTTTGGCTTGAAATTCTTTCTTCACCTGGCAAACAATAAGCTGAGAATCGCTGAAAATCTGTATCGCTTTGATGTTTAGTTCCTTGGCGATTTTTAAACCGGCAATAAGGGCTTCATATTCTGCTTCATTGTTTGTCGAAGGGAATTCTAGTCTCAATGCATAACATAATGATCGTCCTTCGGGAGTTTCAAGTACAACTCCTGCCCCAGAACAATAATCATTTCTTAAGCCATCAACATACAACTTCCACTGTACCGGAATGCAGTCAGTTGTTTCTTCCTTGATGTCACCTTTGTCAGTGGACTCTGCAATGAAATCTGCTAAAGCTTGTCCGTTAATTGCTCTTCGGGGATGGTAAGTGATGTCATATTGGCTGAGTTCTATGTTCCATTTCAAGAGACGACCCGAAGTTTCAGGACGATACAGGACTTGCTTTAGAGGTTGATCAGTCAGGACCTTGATAGGATGAGATTGAAAATAGGGCCTCAACTTCCTGGAAGCGATTAACAAACAAAAAGCAAGCTTTTCTATCTTTGAATAATTCATCACTGCCCCAGTGAACCGTTTGCTGATGTAGTAGACTGGACGTTGTATTTTCATATCTTCTCGTACAAGTGCTGCACTTAGAGCATGGGATGAAATTGCTAAATAGATGAAGAGGTCTTCGCCATCACTAGGCTTGGAAAGGACCGGAGGAGTTCTCATATGATGAATCAGTTGATCGAAAGCATTCTGACATTCGGGAGTCCATTCAAAATTTTTCTTTCCTTTCTTTAAAGCATCAAAGAAGGGAATGCATTTGTCTGTGGCCTTGGAGATGAAGCGACTAAGAGCGGCAACTTTTCCATTGAGACTCTGCAGTTCTCTCTTTGTTCTAGGGGATTTAACTTCTCTCAGAGCTGTGATTTGAGCAGGATTGGCCTCAATACCCCTAGCGCTTACGATGTAACCCAGGAATTTCCCAGACTCTACCCCGAATGAACATTTCAATGGGTTGAGCTTCATTCCATACTTTCGAAGAACTGTAAACATCTCCTCCAAGTGTCCCATGTGATCTACAGCTTTCTTTGATTTTACCAACATATCGTCGACATAAACTTCCATGGTTCTACCAATCTGAGGCTTGAACATTGCATTGACGAGTCTTTGGTAGGTTGCCCCAGCATTTTTCAATCCGAAAGGCATAACTTTGTAGCAGTAGAGACCCACATCTGTGATAAAGCTTGTGTCTTCCTGATCTGGTTCATTCATCATAATCTGATTGTATCCGGAGTAGGCATCCATAAAAGACAACAACTCATGTCCAGCCGTCCCATCTACCAGTTGATCGATTCTAGGCAACGGGAAGCAGTCTTTGGGGCAGGCTCTGTTTAGATCTGAGAAATCAATGCATACTCTCCACTTTCCATTTGCCTTCTTAACCAGTACTGGATTTGAAACCCAATTTGGATAAGTGGATTCTTTGATGAAATTATTCTCCATGAGACGATCTACTTCTTCCTTTAAAGCTGCTGACCTTTCTGGGCCTTGAGTTCTTCGTTTCTGTTTTACTGGTGTGAATTTCGGATCAACATTCAGAGTGTGGACAGCAATTGTCGGAGAGATTCCACACATATCAGCATGACACCAAGCGAACACGTCCAAATTCGCTTTTAGAAATGATATCAGTGTGTTTTGAACTGTTGTACTTAGTTGTGAACCCACATTAAGTACTTTGTTTGGGTCTTTGGAGTCGACAGGTATTGGTATCATAACTTCCACGGGCATCACCCTATTATCCTATGCACTGGATTTTCTGGGGTCCATTTCTTGTCTTGCGCCACTATGCTCACCAGTGCAGGGACCACCCTGTATTTGCTACAAGGTTGGGTTTTTGATGCGGAGGGGAGCTGCCGCATCTTTACCCATTTCTCTCTTTCTGGCTTCTCGAAGCTCTATAAGATAACATTCGCGTCCAGCATTTTGATCTCCCTTGATGACACCAACACCATTTTCTGTAGGAAACTTCATAGTTAGGCACCACGGGGCCAAAATGGCCTTGAATGCAGCTAGAGTGGGCCTGCCTAGGAAAGCATTGTAGGCAGAAAATCCATCGACAATTACAAAGGTTTGCTTACGAACTACTCTTTTCTGCCCTTCTCCAAGTTCCACGAACAACTCGACAGTTCCGATTGGTTGCTGTGGTTCCCCAGTGAAACCAACAATCTTTTGCGACGAAGCTTGAACGTCAGTCATTGGGATCTTCATCTGGTCAAATGTTTTCTTGAAGAGTATATTGCAGGAAGCACCGCAATCAATGAGCACTCGTCTTACTATTGCCGGTCCAATTCCTGCAGAGATAACCAAGGGATCTTTGGTGGGAGCTTCAATACCAATAGAATCCCTAGCTTTGAACATAATATCATCGTCTGAAATCTTTTGCTATTTCAGGGGTGCAGCATTTTCTACAGCAAAAACATCTTCCTCTGCTGGGATGTATTTTAAAGCATGAGCATAACGTTCCATTTCACCCCAGCTTCTGCCCGCTGGGTGTGGGCCCCCCGTAATCACATTGATAACGGGCCTCTCAGATTCTTGTGCCGCAGTGCCTTTACCTGAACCTGATGGCTGAGTAGGGAGTCGCTGCCCCTGAGTTGACGAAGATGGGTCACTTCTGTTCTTCTTGACATACTGTTGCAGCTTGTTTTCCCTCAACAATTCTTCAATTAAGCTCTTTAAGTGACGACAGTCATTGGTATCATGACCGGGTTGGTTGTGAAAACGGCAGAACTTTCCATTTCTCATAGCGCCTTTTCCCGGTTTTATCTCAACCGGTTTGGGATAATCCACAGCATCTTTGGTGGCGAAGAAGATATTTTCCAAAGTGTCGGTCAATGGAGTGAAATCTGAGGGTTTGAAGAAGCGAGGTTTCTTTGTATCCTTTTGTTTCTTCCCCTCGTGATTTTCTCTTTTCTGACCTTCGGAATCTTTCTTTTCCGAAGCGGCAGTATTATTGTCCACCTTTGCTGCCACCACCTTCATCGATGTTGGAAGATTTTCCAAGCGTATGAATTCATCAGCTTTCTTGTAGAATTTCTCGAGAGAATTTGGCTCTTTCATCTTCAGCCATTTTCCAAATTCGCTTGATTTGTCGATAGCACGCATCAAATAGGTCAAGATCATCCGTGGCTCTGCGTTATCAACTTCTGCCAGAGCTATATTGAAACGGTTCAGGAATGATTTAATAGGTTCTCCTGGATTCTGTTCAAGACTGGATAATGACATTATTTCCTTTGCCTTTGAAGCGTATAGCCTGAATTGCTCTTTGAACTTTCGGGTCAGATCGGAAAACTGATCAACTGATCGGACAGGAAGCTTGGTAAACCAGAGGAGTGCCACTCCTTCCAAATATACTGGGAAATACCGGCACTTAATTTCATCAGTTGCTCTTGCGCCGGTCATGTGCCAGTCGTATTTATACAAGAACTGATTTGGATCACTTGTTCCCCGATAAGCAGGAATGGTGGGGGGAACAAACTTTCTAGGAAATTCAGCCTTTAGAATCTTCTCGGTAAACGGAGTTCTACTTGGTGCGAATCCCCATTCGCTCTCATCTTCATCCCTCTGCATGCTCTCCTTCATTATTTGCTTGATCATGCCAGAAAGATATTCCTCGTTGTTCAAAGATTTGGCGGAATAGACCTCGGCCATTTTCTCAGAAGTCTGTCCGGGCAGATGTTCGCGGAAAATCGGCGATGGCCTAGATCCTTCAGCTTGGAGGGGTGCTCCTTCAGTAGCACCTGATCCTCCTTGAGGAATATTTTTTCCTTCGGAGTTGCGAAGAGCATCAGCGATGTTTTCTTCATTACCCACTGGTCTTTGATTGGCACCGAGCAAAGCGTTTAGTTTTTCCATCATCAGATTGTTTTGAGTTTCAATCTGTTGGTATAGTCCAGATACAGCAGCGTCTAGCTCCTCTCGCATCACCCCGACGCTTGGAGCCGCATGACTCGGTGAAATAGAAGTGGCGGTATTATCTTGCACATTTTCAGATCTGACAGCCTTTCGTTTCCTTCCAGGAGCCATTATGTCTGATAAATTTCTGGTTTTGTAGGAAACTTTTTCAACAAACTTGTGTGAAGCAATGGTGAATGGTAGCCTGAGTTGGGTTCTCAGTGAAAGCACCAAAATGTTAACGATAAAAGGTGAACGCTAACACCCGGTGTGTGTAATAGAATCGTGAAAGCACCACCCGTGTGACGGGAATAGAATTTAAGCAGTAAAAGAAAGCAATTTATAGTGGTTCGGCTTGAGATTAAGCCTACGTCCACTTTGAATCTCTTTATTACTGAATTCGGTTACAAATCAATACAAATCTCTTATCACAACAGTACAACTTGATCAAAAGAAACAATCTTGACTACTAGCTCAATCTTCGTTGATGAAATTCGATGAATCCATTATTGGATGTAGGGAATTATCTCTTGAAGATTGTTGTAGCGTCTTGAATATTTGAGGATCTTTGATTGCTGGATGAATGAAGACTTCGACAGAGTAACGACGCTTGAAGAAATGATTTGGCCAAAGTCCTCTTCATGTTGGAAATGGTGGCCTATTTATAGGAGCTGGTTTCTGGGCAGAAAATTTGACTACGTCTTAGGTCGCGTACGACCTTAGTTAAGTCGTAGGTCGCGAGCGACCTAAGCTAGGTCGCAGTCTCCTTGCGGCTTAAGAGATTAGCTGGTGAAGCAGTACTTGGCTTTATTTGATCAAGTGGTAGGTCGCAGGCGAGTTAAGGAATTGTTGTGGGAGCTCTAGGTCGTTGAAGCCATAGCTTGTTAGCCTCTTAGGTCGTAGGTCCCTTAGGTCGCAAAACTTTCCTGTAGTTAGGTCGCGAACCTTTCCTGTAGTTAGGTCGCAAACCTTTCCTGCAGTTAGGTCGCAATCTTAAGTCCCTAGGTCGCAAACTCCTCCCAAGTCCTTAGGTCGCAAACTCCTCCTAAGTCCTTAGGTCGTAAACTTTTCCCAAGTCCTTAGGTCGCAAGGTCTTCTGTTGTTAGGTCGCAAACCTTTCCTGTAGTTAGGTCGCGAACCTTTCTGTTCTTAGGTCGCGAAGCTCTTCTGTTCTTAGGTCGTAAACCTTCTACTGCTAGGTCGCAAAGCTTCTTGTTCTTAGGTCGCGATGTCCTCTTAGGTCGCTAACCCCTTTTAGGTCGCTAAATTCTAGGTCGCTGAGATAATGGAATTAACAATTCAATTCAATACTTGAATTCACACAGCATTTAACACAGATAAATATCACATATTTATCACAGATATATCCAGTATCATATCACAGAATATCACAGCATATGATCCAATAGGTATCATCCAATTCATATATTCTACACAACAATCATCCATAAGCAACAATTATTAACCCTATGATTTAATTAATTATCCTCTAATTATTCATTTCAATTAATCATCCTTGATTAATTATCTTTTAATTACATTCAAGTAATTAGCCTTTAATTAATTTCACAAATTAATTATTCTGAACCATTTATAGTAATTAACGTTTAATTACTCTATAAACATATTAACAATAATTAATTACATTAATCCTTAATTAATTACATTAATTAATTAAACTTAAATTAATTACCTCCATTAATTAACCTTAATAAATTATAAATGGTAATTACCATTCTAAAATTACTTACCCTAATTAATTAACTCCTTAATTAATTTTATTAATCCATTGATTAAATCAATTCAAATCTTATTAACAATAATTATCAAATCAATTTTACTCAAATTTTTACGAGTAGTTTATCCTCATTGCAATAAATTTATTAAATATTTATATATTATTTTTATAAATTATTATATATTTTAACTATTATACTTTTCATATATTTTATATATTTTTATTTTTAAAATATATTTTCCAAATGCTAAATTTTAAAGAAGGAAAATTTAAAAAGAAAAGGATATTGAATTAAATCTTATTTTAGAGTTTCAAACTAAATTATTGTACTTAAATATATATGAACTAAATTTATTTCAAAAAACCAATCTTTAAAGGAAAAATAAATTAAACTTTTATTATAATTTACTAATTTAAGCTATTATATTTTTAAACAAAATAAATATTTACTTTAAGTACTTTTGAAAGTATAAGATAGATTTTTAAATAAGCTTTTGAAAAGTTTCTATTAAATTCAATCAAATCTCCCAAATCACAATATATACATATATATATTATATATTTGAAAACATTTCTTATTAAATTTAAATTAAATAGGGTACCATACTTCCTATTCACAATGTATACACTCATATATGCATTATAAATAGAATATATGTTAATTAGCTTAGAAACAAATTTTATCAATTAAATATATTATTAACTTTGAGAAGAATAAAATTTTCCAAATTAAATTATTAGTTTATTTTTAATTTTTGAAAACCATAATTAGATTATTAAATTAATATTACATATTTTAAAATAATTATTAATTGAAATTATCAAATAAGTATTGCCCAAAATCCCATGATATCACATTTATAAATAAAATATATAGATGTATTAAATATAAATTAATATAAAAAAATATAATATAAAAATAATAATAAAAATATAAGAAATAAAAATAAAAATAAATAATATAAAAATAAAAAAATAAAGAAATATAAAAATGAATAAAAAATAATATTATGTGATGAATAATAATAAATATAAAATAAAAAATAAAAATGGCATAAATTGAAATGAATAATTAGAGATAGTATAAATCATTACTCATGGATGAATGAATAATATTGAATGCTTTGCATTGTTTGATATCTCTGATGAGATATGTGTTGATCTGTGATATAGATGTTTGGTTGAATGATAATGTAAATTATCTATTTGTGATAATATTGTAGATAATCTATGGTGATATTGTGAATTATCTATTTGTGTATCTATAGATAATTGAATTGAATTGTTTTAACTTTAAAACAACTTGGCCTTAAAAGATACGTTTTGGATTTCGATGAGACCGGGATCGGGTTTCCAGTTTTGGATATCCGAATACCACATCGATCCAAATTAACGATAGGGCATGAATCTCAAGTGAAGATGAAGATTCAGAGTGCAAGGGTTATTGTCGTTAACTCTGAGGGTGATTCTAAAATGAGTGTAACGAGATAATGCCTTCGGTTTCGTTCGAACCCGGAACGAACTTGTATGGATTGAATGCTTTCAGAACATCGTCAGGTGGACGATGAGCATTCTAAGTGATGTGTTCTGATTAAAGGTAATCGTAGCCTCAAGCCTCATCAATTGGGAATGGCTAAAAAAGGGGAGGTGCAGCAAGGCTTCGTGGGTAGCACCCACTAAGAGTAAGGTCATCCCTGTCTAGATGCCCCTTTTTATTTCGGCTTAGTGGTGCGGTTGCAGATCACAACCGTGGGGTGATTTTATTCGGAATTATCCAGCAAGGGATAGTTCCGGCTTTGTGTTGCAGGGGATTGGGAGTAATCCTCGGTACGGTGATCTAGGCCACGTACTGTGACGGGCGGTACCCCAGTAGCCCTGCCATTGTATGGAAATCCAACTTCCAATAAGTGATCTCGGACTTGATTGTATAACCCACTTTGTGGCTAGTATGATGGAATTTAATAATGTAACAATTTCAGCTATGCGAGTATTTATTTGAAAACCTTAGACCCTATTGTAATATAACTGAATTTCCTATTGTTTAGTTCTTTCTTCTCTTCTTTTCTCTTTTCTATCCCTTTCTTTCTTATTAATGATGCGTCATTCTGTGGAATGAATTGCGGGTCGTTACAGTGGTATCAACTGTGACAACCCGACTTTTTCTCCACAGAAAGTCGTATCATCTTGAAGAAAGAAAGGGATAGAAAGGAGAAAAGATAGAGAAGAAAGAAGAAACAACATCAGAATCTAAACAGCGGAACGAATAAATTATATTAATCACATAAGATATTACGTAGTATCATATACAACAGCTATCAGAGTTACACAGCTTATACAACACATACTAGACAGTTATAAACACATGTCTAGTTATTACAACTTCAAATACAATTCAAAACAAATGACTCAGAGATCAACACAGCGGAACCACTTATATATCTACAAACGCTGAAGCCTCCTGCTCCATTGCTCCTTCAGAATTCGTCAAAGCAAACCTGAATCCATTGGCTACTCATAAAAATTTGAGTACCCAAGAGTTTAAGAAAACAGAATAAACACTTGGGTCAGACATGGGTCTGGTGTGAGTAAACGGGTAAAGTTGCTTAACTTCAAAACCTTTTGAAAACAAAGGTATCACGTAAGACTCCCCACAAATAAACATGGGTAAGTTTTTACCTTACGCTAACCAAAACATTTGATAGGAAATCCAGTTATATTATAATAGGGTCTAGGGTTTTCAAGTAAAATATAGAAATAGCTGGAATGCTTACATCTCACGTTCCAACTTAGTTGGGCACAACTAATACGTACGACACTTATTGGAGATTGGATTCCATACAATGGCAGGGCTACTGGGGTACCGCCCGTCAGAGTACGTGGCCTAGATCAACGTACCGAGGATCACGCCCAATCCCCTGCAACACAAAGCCGGAACCATCCCTTACTGGATAATTCCCGCATAAGAAACCCCGTGGTTGGAGCCAGCAACCGCCCACACAGCCGAAATAAAAAGGGACTCTAGACAGGGGAATTCTTATCCTACTTGGGTGCTACCCACTAACCTTGCTGCACCTCCCCTGTTTTAGCCATTCCCGGTTGATGAGGCTTGAGGTCACGATTACCTTTTAAAGAACACCTCACTTAGAATGCTCATCGTCCTCCTGACGATGTGCTGAAAGCATTCAATCCATACAAGTTCGTTTCGGGTTCGAAAGAAACCGAAGGCATTATCTCGTTACACTCATTTTGGAATCACCCTCAGAGTTAACGACAATAACCCTTGCACTCTTAATCTTCATCTTCACTTGAGATTCACGACCTATCGTTAATTTGGATCGATGTGGTATTCGGATATCCAAATCTGGAAACCTGATCCCGGTCTCATCGAAATCCAAAACGTATCTTTTAAAGCCAAGTTGTTTTAAAGTTAAAATAATTCTATTCTATTATCTATATACACAGAGATAGATAATTCACAATATCAAATAGATAATCTACATTATCATCATAAATAGATAATTCATATCATCATCACTATGTAACCAAACATCCATATTACAAAGTATCAATTATCTCCTATCTGAGATCTCAAACCATTCAAGGTAAACAATATCATACATCCATACATAAGCAATGATATATTAATCATACTATAATTAATTTAAAATGAATCAAATTAATTACTTCATCTCTAATTAATTTAAAATAAATTAATTTCTTTCATCACATAAAACTTGCTTACTTAATCATTAATTAAACCAATTAATTAATCATACTCTAAGTATTCATCTTAATTAATCATCCTTGATTAATTATCCTTTAATTACTTTAATAATTAACCTTTAATTAATTTTAGAAATTAATTATCCTTAAACTATTCACATTGGTTAATCTTTAATTAATCTCATAAATTAACTATATTATAATTAATTACATAATTAATTATTCTTAATTAATTTTATTAATTAATCAACTTATAATTACTTACCTTTAATTAATTATCTAAGTAATTAATCCTTAATTACTTTCCTTAATTACTTTCATAAAGAAATTATCCTTTTTAATTAATTACATCTAGTAATTACACATTAATGTAATTAATGTAATTAATTAAAAAGGATAATTTCTTTATGAAAGTAATTAAGGAAAGTAATTAAGGATTAATTACTTAGATAATTAATTAAAGGTAAGTAATTATAAGTTGATTAATTAATAAAATTAATTAAGAATAATTAATTATGTAATTAATTATAATATAGTTAATTTATGAGATTAATTAAAGATTAATCAATGTGAATGGTTTAAGGATAATTAATTTCTAAAATTAATTAAAGGTTAATTATTAAAGTAATTAAAGGATAATTAATCAAGGATGATTAATTAAGATGAATACTTAGAGTATGATTAATTAATTGGTTTAATTAATGATTAAGTAAGCAAGATTTATGTGATAAAAGAAATTAATTTATTTTAAATTAATTAGAGATGAAGTAATTAATTTAATTCATTTTAAATTAAGTATAGTATGATTAATATATCATTGCTTATGTATGGATGTATGATATTGTTTACCTTGAATGGTTTGAGATCTCAGATAGGAGATAATTGATACTGTGTAATATGGATGTTTGGTTACATAGTGATGATGATATGAATTATTTGTTTATGATGATAATGTAGATTATCTATTTGATATTGTGAATTATCTATCTGTGTGTATATAGATAATAGAATAGAATTGTTTTAACTTTAAAACAACTTGGCCTTAAAAGATACGTTTTGGATTTCGATGAGACCGGGATTGGGTTTCCAGATTTGGATATCCGAATACCACATCGATCCAAATTAACGATAGGTCGTGAATCTCAAGTGAAGATGAAGATTCAGAGTGCAAGGGTTATTGTCGTTAACTCTAAGGGTGATTCCAAAATGAGTGTAACGAGATAATGCCTTTGGTTTCATTCGAACCCAGAACGAACTTGTATGGATTGAATGCTTTCAGCACATCGTCAGGTGGACGATGAGAATTCTATGAGATATGTTCTCTAAAGGTAATCGTGACCTCAAGCCTCATCAACCGGGAATGGCTAAAATAGGGGAGGTGCAGCAAGGCTTTGTGGGTAGCGCCCACTGAGAGCGAGATATATCCCTGTATAGAAGTCCCTTCTTATTATTCGGCTGTGTGGGCAGTTGGTTGCAAACAACTGCGGGGTTATTTTGTTTGGAATTATCCAGTAAGGGATGGTTCCGGCTTTGTGTTGCAGGGGATTGGGCGTGATCCTCGGTACGGTGATCTAGGCCACGTACTGTGACGGGCGGTACCCCGGTAGCCCTGCCATTGTATGGAATCCAATTTCCAATAAGTGATCACGGACTTGATTATATAACCCACTTTGTGGCTAGTATGCTGGAATTTAATAATGTAACAATTTCAGCTATTTCATATTTATTTGAAATCCAGTTATATTAACTGTGACGACCCGCCTTTCTCTCCACAGATAGACACATCATCTTGAAGAAAGAAAGGGATAGAAAAGAGAAAATATAGAGAAGAAAGAAGAAACAACATCAGAATCTAAACAGCGGAACGAATAAATTATATTAATCACATAAATATTACATAGTATCATATACAACTGCTATCAGAGTTACATAGCTTATACAACATATACTAGACAGTTATAATCACCTGTCTAGTTATTACAACTTCAAATACAACTCAAACAAATGACTCAGAGATCAACACAGCGGAACCACTTAAATATCTACAAACGCTGAAGCCTCCTGCTCCATTGCTCCTTCAGAATTCGTCAAAGCAAACCTAAATCCCTTGGCTACTCATAAAAATTTGAGTACCCAAGAGTTTATAAAACAGAAAATAAACACTTGGGTCAGACATGGGTCTGGTGTGAGTAAACGGTTAAAGTTGCTTAACTTTGAAAACCATTTGAAACAAAGGTATCACTTAATACTTCCCACACATAAACATGGAAAAGTTTTTACCTTACGCTAACCAAAACTTTGATAGGAAATCGATTTATATTATAATAGTGTCTAGGGTTTTCAAGTAAAATACAGAAATAGCTGGAATGCTTACATCTCACGTTCCAACATAGTTGGGCACAACTAAATCGTACGGCGCTTATTGGAAATTGGATTTCATACAATGGCAGGGCTAATGGGGTACCGCCCGTCACAGTATGTGGCCTAGATCAACGTACCGAGGATCACTCCCGACCCCCTGCAACACAAAGCCGGAGCTACCCCTTACTGGATAGTCCGAATAAGACAACCCCACGGTTGGAGCCAGCAACTGCCCACACAGCCGAAATAAAAAGTGACTCTAGACAGGGGAAAATCTCATCCTACTTGGGTGCTACCCACTTAACCTTGCATGCACCTCCCCTGTTTTAGCCATTCCCGGTTGATGAGGCTTGAGGCTACGATTACCTTATAAGAACACCTCACTTAGAATGCTCATCGTCCTCCTGACGATGTTCTAAAATCATTCAATCCATACAAGTTCGTTCCGGGTTCGAACGAAACCGAAGGCATTATCTCATTACACTCATTTTGGAATCACCCTCAGAGTTAACGACAATAACCCTTGCACTCTGAATCTTCATCTTCACTTGAGATTCACGACCTATCGTTAAACTTGGATCGATGTGGTTTTCGGATAATCAAATTTGATTCTCGATCCCAGTCTCATCGAAATCCAAACGTATCTTAAAGGCCAAGTTTGTTTAAAGGTTTAAACAATTTAATTCACTTCAATACATGAATTCACACAGCATTAACAGATAAATATCAGAAATTTATCACAGATATATCCAATATCATATCATAGAATATCACAGTATATCATCCAATAGATATCATCCAATTCAGATATTCTACACAACAATCATCCATAAGCAACAATTATTAACCCTATGTTATAATTAATTTAATTAACTTAAATTAAATTAATTACTTAAGAATTAATTACCTAACCCTGCTTAATCAATCATTAATTAATTTCAAACCTTTAATTAATTAATTACTCATTAAATATTAATCATCCTTAATTAATTATAAATTTATAATTATTTAATTAATTAAATGTTAACTGTAACTTAGTTTAAATTTAAAAAAAACTGTTACACTCTCACGCGAGCACGAGTTCAACCCCGAGTCAATCGACTTCCCGCTTGAGTACCACTTCGAGTCGCTCACAAACCCAAACACCCAAACACGAAACATTTCCGTTCATGTGCACAACCGATCACCAGAGCTCCGGCCTCCGATCATCCCTCCGGCACGTCACTCATCATTTGCAAGCACTAATCAGATTATATAATCAAAACAAAGAATTTACACATTTGGCTTTTGAATTTAAATTTGATCATTCTTGTCATTTTCTATTTTCGAATTAAATATTAAATAATTTTAACTGTGACGACCCGACTTTTTCTCCACAGAAAGTCGCATCATCTTAAAGAAAGAAAGGGGTAGAAAAGAGAAAAGAAGAGAAGAAAGAAAGAAACAACATCAGAATCTCAACAGCGGAACAAATAACTTATATTATATCACATAAGATATTACATAGTATCATATACAATAGCTATCAGAGTTACACAGCTTATACAACACATACTAGACAGCTATAAACACCTGTCTAGTTATTACAACTTCAAATACAACTCAAACAAAAGACTCGGAGATCAACACAGCGGAACCACTTAAATATCTACAAACGCTGAAGCCTCCTACTCAATTGCTCCTTCAGAATTCGTCAAAGCAAACCTGAATCCCTTGACTACTCATAAAAATTTGAGTACTGTTAACGCTAAAAAATGAACGCTAACACCCGGTGTGTGTAATAGAATCGTGAAAGCACCACCCGTTGGTACGGAAACAGAATATAAGCTGAAAATAGCAGAAACGTAGTAAATGAACAACAGGTTTATAGTGGTTCGGCCCGTAATTGAGCCTACGTCCACTTTATAATCTTTTATTGCTGATTCGGTTACAATTTGATACAATATCCTTAAAAATACAATACAACTTGATCATGAAAGCACTCTCGACTACTAGCTCAATCTTTGATGATGAAACTCGACGAATCCGTGTTGGATGTAAAGAGTTCTTCTCGAAGCTTGTTGTAGTGTCTCGAATGCTTGAAGATCTTTGATTGCTGAATGAGAGGAGACTTCGACAGAGTAACGGCGCTTGAAGAAATGAATGGCCAAAAGTCCCTCTCATGTTGGAAGTGATGGGGTATTTATAGGAGCAGCTTTGAATTCTAGGCAGAGAAATGGCTAAGTCTTAGGTCGCGTACGACTTAAGCTAGGTCGTAGGTCGCGAGCGACCTAAGATAGGTCGTACTCCATACACGACTTAAGGAATGCAGTGATGAAGTTGTCTGGAGATTTTCCCAAGTCCTAAGTCATTGAAGACTTAAGGTAAGTCGGTGACGAGTTAAGGGACTGGGCAAGTGCTAAGTCATGGCCGACTTATCAGATAAAGGTATGGGCTCTGGACTTTAACCTCGTAACTTTTAGGTCGTGGATGACTTAAGCCAAGTCATGAGTTCCTTAAGTCGTAGGTCCTTTAAGTCGTAGCTTGTTAAGTCGGCAACTCTTCTAAGTCGTAGTCTTTAGGTCGAAACATTGCTGGGTCGCAAACGATTTATAGGTATGCAGCATAGGGAATCAGGTTGGTTCATACAGACTGGGCAACGGATTTAGGTCGCGAGCGACCTAAAGTAGGTCGTAAGCTTCCTTCAACAGTTAGGTCGCGACATTCTTTAGTTCGCTATGTTCTTAGGTCGCAGACTCCGGTTAGGTAGCAGAATCTCTTCAGCAGTTAGGTCGCAAGCCTTTCTATTCTTAGGTCGCGAGGTCCTTCTGTTCTTAGGTCGCGAAGCTTTCTGCTGTTAGGTCGCAAGGCTTTATGTCCTTAGGTCGCAAACCTTTTTGTAGTTAGGTCGCAAGCTCCTTTAGGTCGCAAGCTTCTTCAGTAGTTAGGTCGCGACATTGCTAGGTCGCAATGTCCCCTAAGTCGTAGGTCGCTGGGCTACTTCAAGAGTTAGGTTGTGACATTCTTAGGTCGTGTCTTTCTTAGGTCGTGACATTCCTGTAGCTTAGGTTGTAGCTTCACTAAGTCGCGGAATTCCCTAAGTCGTGACTTCGTTAGGTCGCAACGCTTCTCTTAGGTCGCAAAGTTTTAGGTCGCTTAAAGGAATTAACATTTGCCCCTCGAGGTATATGACTATGCCATAGGTCGTATACTTCGATTCAACCTTGCTAAGTCGTGGACGACCTAAAACTTCGTGCCTATTCGCCTTCCATTCTCAGCCCATATAAACTGTTAAGTCGCTTTCTTCCTCCCAATCCTTCTGCTCTAATTTCTCGTTGCTATTGGCAAATCTTCGAACCCCCAAGAGAGAATTCAAGTTGTTTAAACGACGATTCATCCTTTCTAACAAACTACGTAAGTGAGTTTCGATCTCTATCCCACCATAATCGCCGCCCAATCATGAGTTCATGTTCTCTAACCCAAGTTTAATTCCATGCATTTGTGTTTCGTTTTTTGAATGATTGTCACAATCGACATGTTAACATGATTCGTGAATGCACGGTAATGTTTGTAATGAATTGAAGAACTTGAAATTGATTTACTGGGCGATTCGGTTGGTATGTAGAGATGAATGGGATTCAAGAAGAGGATGAATCGTTTTCTTTATACTAGCAGTGTCGGGTTATTGGATCAGTAAGATTGTTTGGAGAAGAAGCCAGCGACCTAGCAGATCTGGATGGCTTTAAAAGTTAGGTCGTAAGGTTCTTGGCGACCTAAGCCTTGCGATCTAAAAAACATCTGCAACTAAAACGAAGCTGACCAATCTCTTTTGCGACCTAAGAATTCTCAACCTATGCTAAGTCATATGTGACCTAGGACATGGAGTGAATTGCATTGCCTTTATCCACAGTTACATTGCGCGACCTAGATATGCCCCGACCTATGATAGGTCGCTGAACGACCTAGTACTTGAAACAAATTTGTAAAGCCCTGAACGCTTCGAATTGGACAGCACGACTTAAAATTGCTCCGACTTATGTTAGGTCGTGAACGACCTGGGACTTAGAAATTTAGGCAGACTTTGGCTGATTTTTGAACTTGAATTGTTTTAGACTTCGTTGTACTTCTTTTCAGATTGCCTTAACTTTAATGCTGATAACCTGTTTAGAAGCAATATTCACAGAAAAAATGGGACGAATATACTGCCATTGATTGCCTACATCAAATGACAGATTAGTCGACAAAGAATATCTAACTTAAATGAACTTCGCGAACGAAATGCTGTGAACTAACAAATCTAAGTGAAGTATTAAAGCAAAATTGAAACGATCAACTAAAGCTGATTTATTTGCATCAACACAACACTGTTCTTGGACTTAAGATATCAAGCCCCGAAACTTTATAATTGACAAGTATCAACTAATTTAGTTTCATTTATATTTGCTTGTTACTGTGTTAGTTTTGCACAACACTTCACTCTTTTTTAGGAAACGTGCACCTTAATATTTGATCGTCCAGTTCCTTGTGTAGAATGGCATCTCAACAGGAAGACTTGGAAATAGCTGGAGAAGCTTTTCCAATTGCTACTCCACTGAACGACCCTCCGGAACGGACTTCTACTACTCTGAGCCACAAGGTCTTCAGACAATTGTGCATCCAATTCGACATTGCCGAAGCAGATGCTTTACTTCCTGGGTCAAGCGACACTGCTGACAGGCCGCCTCTTGGCTTTGTTGCTGTGAATCGTCAGATGTGCTTGAGCGGAGCTATTCCGCCCTTTAATGATTGTCTTCGAGAACTTCTCCTTCGGCTATCTATCTCCCCTTTTCAACTGCACCCTAATGGATACTCCATCCTGCTGGGACTATGTGTGCTTTTTAGGAGAACGTTGGGCCGTTTTCCCAGTTTTGCCGAGATTCGCTTCTTGTGCACATTTGCAAAGAATAAAGATCACCCCTCTATTACACTTGTGAGGAGTGCCAGGAACCGTAAACTAATTCTGGACTTGCCCGAAAGTGCCCATGGGTTCTTGACTCAATTCTTTTATGTCCGCTGTCCTCCGGGATTTTATGCCATCTGGAGAGTCGGAAGTAAGATTGCCTCTTTCCGACTTGTTTTTAAGACTTTCCATAATTCGAACTGTCAAATGCTTAACTCCATTCTTTCTTTTTGCAGCACTTCCTCCTCCACTTCGAGATACCAGTCACAAGTTAATTTTAGATACTTTGAGTGCCGTTGATGTTGAAGAGAGGAGTGCCAAATTCTTGCTGAAAGATGAATTTCTGCACCAATTTGGTCTTTTACATCCTTCTAGATCGACCCAGATTCATGAAATTTCTAGTTCTGATGTAGAAACGTTAGCTGCTTCGGGCTCTCAAGCAGAGGCATCGAATGCCCCAGTTTCTGCAGAAGAAGTTGCATCAGAAACACCTGTCGTAGAGGCTGCTTTGATAAAGTGTTCCGCATCCACTAATGTTGTAGGGTTAGTCAGCAAATCGGCACTTGCCCCAATTATCGAGGAGGAAGAAAATCCTCGAGTTTCTGAAAAATCAACTGATGTGGAAGTTGAGAAGGAGAATTCTGCTGAGTATCATAACGATGACACCTTCGATGACTTGAGTGACATAATGATAACTTCTCAAGAGCTTTTCAAGGATAATATTCCAAAGGCGAACTCTCCTGTCATTGAAGCGACTTCCTCTTTGAAACAGACCTCGACGCCTTCTACACCCGTCGTCTCCGTTCCCGCACTAAAGCGTGGTTTGTAGTTTGATGCACGTAGTTCGCACGCCGCACACACTTAGGATTTTTCTGCACTTATAAGCATTTACTCTTTCTTTCTGGAAATTTCTAAGCTTTACTTATTTTCCGTTTTTCAGATTCTCCGATGGGACGCTCCGGCTCATACTATGACTCATTTCAGCGCCATGGAGGTCGTGGATCCTATGACTTCAGGAAATATCTTGGTGACCAGAGAGAGACAAATGAGGAACGGGCCCAAAGGAAGGCTCAAGAAAAATGGGATTATGAGCAGCGGCAGAGAAGAAGAGATGCTGATCGATATGATTCTTCTTATAGAACTTACGATTCTCATAAGCGAAAGTCTTATGATGACAAAGGAAAGACTCATATTACTGATGAATCGAGCAAACGGTCTAAGCCAAGTGACGCGTCTGCTATTTCTGAGAAGACTAACGCTCCCATTTCTTCTGACATTCCGGCCGGTTCTCCTCCTCTAAAGGAATCTGATATTCAAACCATCATTAACAGGCCACAATATCAAGTTAAAGACGGCCCTCCAATGCTTCAGAGCCGATTTCCGAATTGGTGTCTAAGAGGAGTCCGTTTTGACTTAGATTTGGTTCCCATTGATAAGCAGGCAATGCTAAGAAATGTCGATGCTGTCAAGCTTGATATTGAAAGAATGTCCGGATGGCAGAAGTTGGTTGATGAACTTCAAAGGGTCAACCATATTAACCTTGAGGCGATGATGACCATGGAGAATGATAAATCAGAATGGGACAAATGGCATAAGCAGCATGATGCGGAGATGACGAGCATTGCAGACGACAATGCAAAGCTTGCGTCTGAAGTTAAGCAGCTTAAGGAAAATCTCGCTTCTTCTTCTGCATCATATACTCAAAAAGAAGAAGTCTTTCAGAAGCAAGTGCGGGATGCACATGCTGCACAAAGAGATGTAGAAATGAAGCTTGCCGTCGAACAGCACGTTAATGAGAAGTATCGCACAGAAAACGCCGAAATGTGGGAAAAAGTCACCTCCCAGAACGTGGAGATTGAGTTACTAAAGTCTCGACTCGCTAAAGCTGAGACAGCTCGTGATGAGGCTATTACTGGTAGGGTTGCTGCCATTGCCGAAAAAGAAGGGCTGAGCAATCACATGAGGCAACGAAAGCAAACATCAGTTCTACCTTATTCGACTTTTATTTACACTGCGTTCTGGGTCGTGGGAGCCTTGCTTTTCTGGGTCCAGATTATGAAATCACTCTGGCTGAAGTGTGGGAAGCCGCACTTGATATGTTTAAAGGTGCCGGCTATGATGAAGCAAAATTTGAGGAAGCGAAGTTTGAGGCTCGCTATCTTGACGATGAGGCTCGCGCCGCTCTTGTCAGAGGGAAGGAGTAGCTTGCTAAAGCGCGGGCTGAATCACTGGGAGAAGAGCTTTCAAAAGAGGAAGCTCCTTTAACTGCCCCTGTTCATGCTTCCACTTCGGCTGATGCAAACATTATGGATTCCAGCTCTCATCCTTCACATCCAGTTGTGACCACTCCTACAAAAGAAGAGGCAATGAAGGACTTTCAGGCTTGGGAATTTGAGATTGATCTCGCTAAACCGGCTTCTCCAGGTAACTTTGACGAGACGAATTCAGTGAATTGCTTATTCGATTCAACCGAGTTCGACGAACTTCTTACTTATTACTTAAGCTTTGACGATCCACTGTCTTCTTTTTCCTCGGAGAATACTGATTTTGATTTCTTTTATTATGCAGCGGACGTGCCGGAAACTGCACCAATTTCTCCTTCTTCAGCTGTCGTTCCTCCTCCTTCTCAAGTTACTTCTCTTCCAGCTTCTCAACCAGGTCCACAGGAAGAACAGATAGCAGCCCTTCAAGGCTTGGACGAACCACCTGCTTCCGAGGAGCAGAAAGCAGAAGATCTGGGAGATAGCGAGAAGACCTTGGAGCAGTCTTTTGACTACGACACAAAACTTTCTACATTTCTTACTCCGGGGAGTGAGTCTTCTTCCAAGAAGAAGGGGAAACGTGTGGTTTCGAAGAAAGGAAAGAAGAGTTCTTCTGTTGCTGGAGATGAAGCAGAAGTCGATCCGGCTGAGTCTCTTTCTCCTTCTTCTCCGATACGGCCTTCGAAACTAATTACCAGGTCGGGCAAAGGCTCCAAGGGTGGGAAGAAGGAGAAATGAGTTTGATTTTGACTTTTCCACTTTTTGCATGCATTGACCGGAGATTGTGCGGATACCGGTCTCCGCTCCTTTTTGTAATCTGCACAATGTAAAAAGTTTCCATAGTATTGAATAAAATAACTATTTTACTTGTACAAATTCTTGTGTATGTAGGAATATATCTGTTTTTCATTTGAAGTGTAGAGTAAACGATTCTTTTTACTTGTACAAACTTTTGTCTGTGTTTCAAGAACGCATTTATTCCACATCTTCTTTATGTGATATTGCAATGAACTTGTGGTGTGTCGCTTGTATATTACTTTTATTAATGTAACTGAATTGTATAATGTTGCCCCCATACCACAAGTGCATTGCAATATTTCTCGCTTTTACAAGACTGATACTCTTATATTTGAGAATAACTATTCCACTTTTGAGGAAGGAATCATTCCGCTTTCAATAGAGTATATCTCGTTTTTGGAGAAATTTTTACTTTCTCTTTCTGTCAGAAGAACACTTCGACTTTTGGGAATGATCACTTTTATTTGTTTAAAAATGAATTTTCCTGCACAATGAAATGAGCTTCTGAAGAAGGTTTTGATTTTTTGTGTCCCAGTAAAGGGTTTATTTTTGGTACTTCAAGCAAGGTGAAGTACGCCTCTGCAGAGGTCTTTTGGTCTCCGAAGAGAAGCAATTTTGGTCTCCGAAGAGAAGCAATTTTGGTCTCCGAAGAGAAGCAATTTTGGTCTCCGAAGAGAAGCAATTTTGGTCTCCGAAGAGAAGCGATTTTGGCATTTCAGCTCTGGTGAAGTGGGTCTCCGAAGAGAAGCATTTTGCACTTCTACACGGGTGAAATGTGCCTCCGAAAAGGGCTTTTTAGCATTCCATCACTGGCGAAGTGGGTCTCCGAAGAGAAGCATTTTGCACTTCTACACGGGTGAAATGTGCCTCCGAAGAGGGCTTTTGATTTTGTGCTTCAAGCATGGTGAAGCTTGCCTCCGAAGATGGCTTGTGCCTCCGAAGAGGGCTTGTGCCTCCGAAAAGGGCTTTTGATTTCCTGGAAGTTACTTTCTCATGGTCGGAGGGGTCCACGGGGCGAATGCAAGTTGCTTGATTGGATGTTTGTTTGCACAAACGATCGCAATTAACTAACAAAGTGCTCCTTTGGTAGTCCCACCGATCTTTTTGATTGAGGAAAGCTCTCCCATTTATTGGCGTGCCTCGTTAGAGGGCTTTGGTTGGTTGGTGTGCCAGGTAGGTTGCGTCTCAGGGGCGAGTGGATCCACAGGACGGACGTAATCTATCTGATCGGATGCATCACGACCAGTTAGCGAGGGTCCTGTTCCTTCCGCTTGGGAAGGTGTCCCTTTAGTGGATCTTCCGGCCTTCCTGTTATGAGGCATACCTCCCTTTGTCTGCTTCTTTGTTTGCTTGGCAGCTTTCTCTCATCATCTGCCCATTAGCGATCTCTTATTATCGTTCCCAAGCGTATCTTCATTCCTTTTGTAAGTAAATTGCCTTATCTGAAGAAGTGGACTTCACTGTTGAACAACTTCATGGGACAAATGCGAGTTACCTAGCTGGATGTCTGTTCATATTGACAATCACAACTGGTTAACGAAGGCTTGCCCCAGTGAAGTTGCCAACTTTTTATATGAGGTTCTTCTTGTATAGGATTTGAATATGGAATTTTTTGTTGCTTGGTATTTGCTTTAATAAATGATTTGTAAGGCTCGCTTAGCTTTGCGATGGGTGAGCTTTGCTTTAATGACCTGCAATATCAGATCGACATTTTAGCAATACATTTAGTGTATTTTCACATCGAAATATAACAGGCATTTTATAATAGAAAACACAGAATGCATAGTTTTTCATTATTCAGTCACGCTGATTTCTCAGCGGTTTACAATGCAGAAGTTACATATCCATCATTATTTTTTACAAATTTAAGCAACGCTGTTAAGCAAAAAATGGATGCTAGTGATTGTTGTTTCTGAATCTTCAAGCTAGATTTCCATTTGTGCTTGATTCATAGCTTTTGGATTTTTATGCCAGAGAAAGTGAGAGATGCCCCAACTGCAGTTTTGTGGGTAATTAGTAGTCGTCCCAACTTCTGCCTGCTGGGTATGGACCTCCTGTGACAACATTAATGACAAGCTTTTCTGAATCTTGCGCTGCAGTGTTGTGGTGAGAATCGGGTGGATGGGTAGGACATTGTGGTTGATCCCGAGTGGATGAGGTTGGATCGACTCCGCTTCTCTTAACGTATTGTTGGAGTTTACCCTGCTCCAGCAATTCTTCAATCACATTCTTTAACTGGCGACATTGGTCAGTGTCATGGCCAGGTTGATTGTGAAATTGGCAGAATTTTCCATTACGCTTTGCACCTCTCGTCATCTCAGGTGGCTTAGGATACCTGACAACGCCCTTTGTTGCAAAAAAGATATTTCTTGGTGTATCAGTTAAAGGAGTAAAATCTGAAGGATTAAAGCGGCGAGGTTTCTTTTCATTTCCCTGGCTCTTTCCTCCTTCATTCTCCCTTTTCTGACTTTCAGATTCTCTTTTATTAGATGGGACATTGTTATTATTAGTTTGGGCAGCAACCACTTTCGATGTCGTAGAAAGGCTTTCAAGGCGAATGAACTCGTCGGCCTTTTTATAAAATTTATCAAGTGAGTTCGGTTCTTTCATCTTTAGCCATATTCCAAATTTACTCGATTTATCAATGGCTCGCATCAAATAAGTCAGGATCATGCGTGGTTCCGCATTTTCTACTTCGGCTAAAGCTATATTGAAACGGCTCAAGAAAGATTTGATTGATTCTCCGGGCGCTTGTTCAAGGTTAGACAGTGACATTATATCCTTAGCTTTGGAAGCATACAATCTGAACTGTTCTTTGAACTTTTGCGTCAAGTCGGAGAACTTATCTACAGACCGTACTAGAAGCTTCGTGAACCAAAGTAAAGCCACACCCTCCAGGTATACTGGAAAGTATCGACACTTGATCTCATCTGATGCTCTTGCACCGGTCATATGCCAATCGTATTTGTATAAGAAATGATTAGGGTCACCGGTTCCCCTATAGGCTTGAATAGTAGGAGGTGCAAATTTCCTTGGAAACTCCGCTCTCAGGATCCTTTCAGTAAACGGAGTTCTGCTTGGCGCGAATCCCCAGTCAGCCTCATCCTCTTCCCTTTGCATGCTCTCTTTCATGATGCGGCCAACCATTTCAGACAGGTACTCTTTATTGTTCAAAGACACCTCCGGGCAAGCATCAGTTCTTCCCTCGGAAGTTTGCCCGGGCATATGTTCACGACAAGTTGGTTGCGGCATAGAACCATCAGCTTGGAAAGGTGGCATTTCAGGAAGGGTGGTTTGATGGTTTTCTGGGTGACGATTTGCCCCGAGCAGAGCAGTCAATCTATCCATCATCAAAGCGTTTTGGGTTTCAATCTGTTGGTACAATCCAGAAACTGCATCATCTAATTCAGCCCTGGTGACTCCAATGGTAGGAGTTGCTTGGTCTGCGGTTGGGGAGGCGGAAGTCCCTTCATGAGCATTTCCGGATCTGATAGGTCTACCTCTTCTTCCAGGAGCCATTATTTCGGATCTGGTTTTTAAGAGAGGTTTTTTTTATGAATCTTTGCGAAGCAACGGTGGATGATTGCCTAAGTTCAATTCTCAGTGAAAGCACCAAAATGTTAACGCTAAAAAATGAACGCTAACACCCGGTGTGTGTAATAGAATCGTGAAAGCACCACCCGTTGGTACGGGAACAGAATATAAGCTGAAAATAGCAGAAACGCAGTAAATGAACAACAGGTTTATAGTGGTTTGGCCCGTAATTGAGCCTACGTCCACTTTATAATCTTTTATTGCTGATTCGGTTACAATTTGATACAATATCCTTCAAAATACAATACAACTTGATCATGAAAGCACTCTCGACTACTAGCTCAATCTTTGATGATGAAACTCGACGAATCCGTGTTGGATGTAAAGAGTTCTTCTCGAAGCTTGTTGTAGTGTCTCGAATGCTTGAAGATCTTTGATTGCTGAATGAGAGGAGACTTCGACAGAGTAACGGCGCTTGAAGAAATGAATGGCCAAAAGTCCCTCTCATGTTGGAAGTGATGGGGTATTTATAGGAGCAGCTTTGAATTCTGGGAAGAGAAATGGCTAAGTCTTAGGTCGCGTACGACTTAAGCTAGGTCGTAGGTCGCGAGCGACCTAAGATAGGTCGTACTCCATACACGACTTAAGGAATGCAGTGATGAAGTTGTCTGGAGATTTTCCCAAGTCCTAAGTCATTGAAGACTTAAGGTAAGTCGGTGACGAGTTAAGGGACTGAGAAAGTGCTAAGTCGTGGCCGACTTATCAGATAAAGGTATGGGCTCTGGACTTTAACCTCGTAACTTTTAGGTCGTGGACGACTTAAGCCAAGTCATGAGTTCCTTAAGTCGTAGGTCCTTTAAGTCGTAGCTTGTTAAGTCGGCAACTCTTCTAAGTCGTAGTCTTTAGGTCGAAACATTGCTGGGTCGCAAACGATTTATAGGTATGCAGCATAGGGAATCAGGTTGGTTCATACAGACTGGGCAACGGAGTTAGGTCGCGAATGACCTAAAGTAGGTCGTAAGCTTCCTTCAACAGTTAGGTCGCGACATTCTTTAGTTCGCTATGTTCTTAGGTCGCAGACTCCGGTTATGTAGCAGAATCTCTTCAGCAGTTAGGTCGCAAGCCTTTCTATTCTTAGGTCGCGAGGTCCTTCTGTTCTTAGGTCGCGAAGCTTTCTGCTGTTAGGTCGCAAGGCTTTATGTCCTTAGGTCGCAAACCTTTTTGTAGTTAGGTCGCAAGCTCCTTTAGGTCGCAAGCTTCTTCAGTAGTTAGGTCGCGACATTGCTAGGTCGTAATGTCCCCTAAGTCGTAGGTCGCTGGGCTACTTCAAGAGTTAGGTTGTGACATTCTTAGGTCGTGTCTTTCTTAGGTCGTGACATTCCTGTAGCTTAGGTTGTAGCTTCACTAAGTCGCGGAATTCCCTAAGTCGTGACTTCGTTAGGTCGCAAAGCTTCTCTTAGGTCGCAAAGTTTTAGGTCGCTTAAAGGAATTAACAAGTACCCAAGAGTTTAATAAAACAGAAAATAAACACTTGGGTCAGACATGGGTCTAGTGTGAGTAAACGGGTAAAGTTGCTTAACTTCAAAACCTTTTGAAAACATAGGTATCACGTAAGACTTCTCACACATAAACATGGAAAAGTTTTTACCTTACGCTAACCAAAACTTTGATAGGAAATCCGGTTATATTATAATAGGGTCTAGGGTTTCCAAATAAATATTCATATAGCCGAAATTGTTACATTCATTAAATTCCAACATACATAGGTATACAATCAAGTCCGTTATCACTTATTGGAAGTTGGATTTCCATACAATGGCAGGGCTATTGGGGTACCGCCCGTCACAGTACGTGGCCTAGATCAACGTACCGAGGATCACTCCTGACCCCCTGCAACACAAGGCCGGAACCATCCCTTACTAGATAATTCCCGCATAAGAAACCCCGCGGTTGTATCTAGCAACCGCCACAAAGCCGAATAAAAAGGGACTCTAGACAGGGGAAATCTTATCCAACTTGGGTGCTACCCACTAACCTTGCTGCACCTCCCCTGTTTTAGCCATTCCCGGTTGATGAGGCTTGAGGCTATGATTACCTTTAGAGAACACCTCACTTAGAATGCTCATCGTCCACCTGACGATGTTCTGAAAGCATTCAATCCATACAAGTTCGTTCCGGGTTCGAATGAAACCGAAGGCATTATCTCGTTACACTCATTTTGGAATCACCCTCAGAGTTAACGACAATAACCCTTGCACTTTGAATCTTCATCTTCACTTGAGATTCACGACCTATCGTTAATTTGGATCGATGTGGTATTCGGATATCCAAATCTGGAAACCCGATCCCGGTCTCATCCAAATCCAAACGTATTTTAAATGCCAAGTTGTTTAAGGTTTAAACAATTTAATTGAATTCAACTGTAACGACCCGCCATTTATCGCCCCAGAATGACGCATCATTAATAGAAAGAAAGGGATAGAAAAGAGAAAAGAAGAGAAGAAAGAACAACAACACATCAGAATCTCACAGCGGAACGAATGAAATATAATATATCACATAAGATATTACATAGTATCATATACATCAGAGTACACAACTTATACATCACAAAATAGACAGTTATAAATATCTGTCTATTATACAACACAAGTACATCAATACAATACATCATCACAGCGGAAACTCTATATATCTACACGCAGAAGCCTCTTGCTCCATTGCTCCTCCACAATTCGTCAAAGCTAACCTGAATCCCTTGGCTACTCATAAAAATTTGAGTACCCAAGAGTTTAATAAAACAGAAAATAAACACTTGGGTCAAACATGGGTCTGGTGTGAGTAAACGGGTTAAAGTTGCTTAACTTCAAAACCTTTTTAAAACAAAGGTATCACGTAAGACTCCCCACACATAAACATGGAAAAGTTTTTACCTTACGCTAACCAAAACATTTGATAGGAAATCCAGTTATATTACAATAGTGTATAGGGTTTTCAAGTAAAATACAGAAATAACAGGAATGCTTACATCTCACGTTCCAACATAGTTGGGCACAACTAAATCGTACGGTGCTTATTGGAGACTGGATTCCATACAATGGCAGGGCTACTGGGGTACCGCCCGTCACAGTACCTGGCCTAGATCAGCGTACCGAGGATCACGCCCAATCCCCTGCAACACAAAGCCGGAACCATCCCTTACTGGATAATTCCGAATAAAATCACCCCACGGTTGTGATCATTCAACCGCACCACTAAGCCGAAATAGAAAAGGGACATCTAGACAAGGATGACCTTACTCTCAATGGGTGCTACCCACGAAGCCTTGCTGCACCTCCCCTGTTTTAGCCATTCCTGGTTGATGAGGCTTGAGGCTACGATTACCTTTAATCAGAACACATCACTTAGAATACTCATCGTCCACTTGACGATGTTCTGAAAGCATTCAATCCATACAAGTTCGTTCCGGGTTCGAACGAAACCGAAGGCATTATCTTGTTACACTCATTTTGGAATCACCCTCAGAGTTAACGACAATACCCCTTGCACTTTGAATCTTCATCTTCACTTGAGATTCACGACCAATCGTTAATTTGGATCGATGTGGTTTTCGGATATCCAAATCTGGAAACCCGATCCCGGTCTCGTCGAAATCCAAAACGTATCTTTTAAGACCAAGTTGTTTTAAGGTTAAAACAATTCAATTCAATTATCTAAGTACACACAGATAGATAATTCACAATATCACAATAGATAATCTACACTATTATCACAAATAGATAATTCACATTATCTTCACAATTTAACCATAACATCCATATCACATATCAGCACATATCTCATCAGAGATATCAAACAATGCAAAGCATTCAATATTATTCAACCATCCATAAGTAATGATTTATACCATCTCTAATTAATTTAACATAAATTAAATTAATTACTTCATTCTATAAATCCTGCTTACTTAACCTTTAATTAATTGTAAATCAATTAATTAATTATCCTCTAATTATTCATTTCAATTAATCATCCTTGATTAATTATCTTTTAATTACTTTAAGTAATTATCCTTAATTAATTTAACAAATTAATTATTCTTAACCAAATACAGTAATTAACCTTTAATTACTTCATTAATTAATTAATTATAATCAATTACTTTAATCCTTAATTAATTTCATTAATTAATTATTCTATAATCACTTATCATTGATTAATTAATTTTAATTAATCAACCCTTAATTACATCATTAACTATATTTAATTAATGATCCCTAATTACTCTTAATTAATTATCCTAATTAATTAATTACATTAAGTAAATAAATCATTAATTAAACCACATTTATTAATCACCTTTGATTTATCTCATCCAGTAATTAACTTCCCTTAATTACTTCATTACATAAATCAATTACTCCTTAATTAATTATCTTTAATTAATCCCTTGATTAATTACAAAAAGTAATTAAACTCAAATTACTTCTATTCTTAAATCATCTTCCATTAATTACATCCAGTAATTACCATTAATTACTTTACTAAGTAATTACAAATCCATTACTTAAATTAAGTAATTATTTATCAAATCATCAAGTGTTTAAATTAATTAAACTTAATTAATTAACTTAACAAATTACATTTAAACTTAATTAATTACATTAAGTAATTAATTCCTTAATTACTTCCATTAAGAAATTAACCTTTTATTACTTCCATTAATTAACCTCTAATTTCTTTCATTAAGTAATTATCCTTTTATTAATTACATTCATTAATTAACCACTAATTACTTATACTAAGTAATTATATTTTATTAATTATATTAAGTAATCATACTTAATCAATTTTCAAAGTAATTATCCTAAATTAATTAAACTAATTAATTATCTTAAATTAATTACATTAATTAATTATCTTTAATTAATTAAGTAATTATACTTTAATTACTTTTATTAATAAGACCTTAATTAATTAAGATAAACCATTTACCTTAATTAAACACTCTAATTAAATATCCTTAAATTAATTACCTTAATTAATTTACTTAATTTCATCATTTAAATCTTATTAAATTAAAACTGGAATTTAGTTTACACAAAATCAATTCTTCTTGATTTATCAAAAATTTAATACACTTGTCTTAATTACAACATTAAGTTTATTAAAATAAACTTTTCAAAAAAAACAAAGATTATATATATTTATAATTTAAAACTCTTTTAAACTTAATTAATTTTAAAAACATTTTAACTAATTTCTAACTTCAATAAAACAAGTTTTATTTTAAAAAGAATTGATTTGGAAATTATTTAAACTTGATTAAATTTAAATTTTTAAACTTGTTATATTATGCTTTTAAACTTGTATCTTTTCTTTATGTTTTTAAAAACTTGAAATTTCTTGCTTAAATAAACTGTACAAACCTTACGTAACCTATACACCGGGTTTGCTTACAAACCCGAGACAATCTCTAAATTACCCGAGCCCAACCCGCGTCACTTGCTCTCATCCCTTCTTCCCAAACAACAACATCATCTCTTAGTTAAAAATCATGAGATATCCACCAAAAATCTCCAATAACTCAAGAGAACACTCGACTATCGCAAGTCACTTTTGCGATCAACCTAGCCTAATTTCCAAAGAAAACTGTCGGAATTTGTAATTATACATAAGATTTATGTAATGAAGTAATTAAGGGAAGTTAATTACTTGATGAGATTAATCAAAGGTGATTAATAAATGTGGTTTAATTAAAGATTAATTACTTAATGTAATTAATTTAAATAGGATAATTAATTAAGAGTAATTAGGGATCATTAATTAAATATAGTTAATGATGTAATTAAGGGTTGATTAATTAAAATAAATAAATCAATGATAAGTGATTATAGAATAATTAATTAATGAAATCAATTAAGGATTAAAGTAATTGATTATAATAAATTAATTAATGAAGCAATTAAAGGTTAATCACTATAAATGGTTAAGGATAATTAATTGGAGTAATTAATTAAAGGATAATTATTTGAATGTAATTAAAGGATAATTAATCAGGGTGATTAATTAAAGTAGATAATTAGAGAATGATTAATTAATTTATTTGTAATTAATTAATGGTTATGTAAGTAAGATTTATAATGATGAGATAATTAATTTAATTTATTTTAAATTAATTAGAAATGAGGTAATTAATTTAATTCACTTTAAATTAATTAGAGATGGTATAGATCATTGCTTATGTATGGATGAATGATATTGATTGCCTTGAATGGTTTGAGATCTCAGATATGAGATAATTGATGTTGTGTGATATGGATGCTTTGGTTGAAGTGTGATGATAATATGAATTATCTATTTGTGATGATAATGTAGATTATCTATTGTGATATTGTGAATTATCTATCTGTGTGTATATAGATAATTGAATTGAATTGTTTTAACTTTAAAACAACTTGGCCTTAAAAGATACGTTTTGGATTTCGATGAGACCGGGATCGGGTTTCCGGATTTGGATATCCGAATACCACATCGATATAAATTAACGATAGGTCGTGAATCTCAAGTGAAGATGAAGATTCAGAGTGCAAGGGTTATTGTCGTTAACTCCGAGGGTGATTCCAAAACGAGTGTAACGAGATAATGCCATCGGTTTCGTTCGAACCCGGAACGAACTTGTATGGATTGAATGCTTTCAGATCATCGTCAGGTGGACGATGAGCATTCTAAGTGATGTGTTCTGGTTAAAGGTAATCGTAGCCTCAAGCCTCATCAACCGGGAATGGCTAAAACAGGGGAGATGCAGCAAGGTTAAGTGGGTAGCACCCAAGTAGGACAAGATTTCCCTGTCTAGAGGTTCCTTTTTATTCGGCTTAGTGGGCGGTTGCTGATCCCAACCGCGGGGTTGTCTTGTTCGGGATTATCCAGTAAGGGATGGTTCCGGCCTTGTGTTGTAGGGGATTGGGAGTAATCCTCGGTACGGTTATCTAAGCCCCGTACTGTGACGGGCGGTACCCCAGTAGCCTTGCCATTGTATTCAAATCCAGCTTCCAATAAGTGATCTCGGACTTGATTGTATAACCCACAGATATTTGTTGTTTCTGATAATCGTTTTTGATAATTAGTTATTTGTTGATTTGGGATTTCTGATTATCGTTTTTGATAATTGAATATTTGTTGTTTCTGATTATCGTTTTTGATAATTAGATATTTGATGTTTTCTGATTATCGTTTATGATAATTAGATAATTGATGTTTTCTGATTATCATTTTTGATAATTAGATATTTGTTGTTTCTAATTATCGTTTTTGATAATTAGATATTTGAGATTTCTGATTATCGTTTGAGATAATTAGATATTCGTTGATTTGAGATTTCTAATTATCGTTTTTGATAATTAGATATTTGTTGATTTGTTGATTTCTGATTATCGTTTGAGATAATTAGATATTTGTTGATTTGAGATTTCTGATTATCGTTTTTGATAATTAGATATTTGTTGATTTGAGATTTCTGATTATCGTTTTTGATAATTAGATATTTGTTGTTTCTGATTATCGTTTTTGATAATTAGATATTTGTTGTTTCTGATTATCGTTTTTGATAATTAGATATTTGAGATTTCTGATTATCATTTGAGATAATTAGATATTTGTTGATTTGAGATTTTTGATTATCGTTTTTGATAATTAGATATTTGTTGATTTGTTGATTTCTGATTATCGTTTGAGATAATTAGATATTTGTTGATTTGAGATTTCTGATTATCGTTTTTGATAATTAGATATTTGTTGATTTGAGATTTCTGATTATCGTTTTTGATAATTAGATATTTGTTGTTTCTGATTATCGTTTTTGATAATTAGATATTTGAGATTTCTGATTATCGTTTGAGATAATTAGATATTTGTTGATTTGAGATTTCTGATTATTGTTTTTGATAATTAGATATTTGTTGTTTCTGATTATCGTTTTTGATAATTAGATATTTGAGATTTCTGATTATCGTTTGAGATAATTAGATATTTGTTGATTTGAGATTTCTGATTATTGTTTTTTATAATTAGATATTTGTTGATTTTAGATTTCTGATTATCGTTTTTGATAATTAGATAATTGTTGTTTCTGATTATCATTTTTGATAATCGGATATTTGCTAGTTTTGCTGATTATGAGATTTTCTAGTCTCTAATTGATTCTAGATTATGTTGATTATATTGAATTGCTGTTTCTTATCTATCTCTGTTGATAGTTAGAGTTTGCTGATTTTGAAGTTCGTGTTTTCTAGTTATTTGTTGGATAACTAGATATTTGCAGTTTTGCGATTTGTGATTTGTGTTTTCTAATTATCTTTGCTAATAATTAGATTTTACTTTTTTCTAATTATTGTGTCGATAATTAGATATTGCTGTTTTGTGATTTCTGAATTCTAATCATCTAATTGAAAATTAGATATTGCTGATAATTGTATTTATTCAGTTTTTCTGTTTTCTGATTATCTATTTGATAATTAGATTTTGTTGAGAATTTTGAATTTCTTTTATGGAATTAAAAGATTTCTTTGGTGTTGTGTTCTCGACCTCTATTTTTCTAGCTTAACCAGTTTATGTTAGAAAAATAATTGTTATTGAGGACTTTAATTATGAAAATTGCGGGGACGCAATTTTTATAAGGAGGGGAGTCTGTAACAACCCGGGGTTTAGTAACAATAAATTATCGTCAAATGACGATTAAATTGGTTGTTAATTGCTCTTTGGAATTTTTAATCAGTTGAAATTCTTTTATAAATTTGTTAAAGAGTTATGCGGGCTTTTAATCGAATCTTGGCCCACGTTCTTTTGTCTTGGGGTTGCGTTATATCGAAACAAACCCGTCCCCCTTTATTCATTCACTTTCGCAACCCTAAAATAAACGAGAAAAAAAAATGGCGGCCTCCTTTGGCGTTCGTTCTTCTTCTCTTTTTCTCGAGAACTAGGGCTTTACAATTCGAAAGCGCCGATTTCAGTAGCTCGATCAATGCTTCATTCGTTTCCTCGAGTTGTGTTCGGCTCCTTCAAATTTCATCGAAAAAGGTGAGTGATTTTTAATTACTCACATCTAATTCAAACTTCATATACTTGTGATTTTGTGATTTCCACGGCTTTGAATTCTCTGGTACTTTGACTACGGTCACTTTGATTTGTGGTAGTATTTTGGCTTCGGCCTCCTTGTGCTTTGCGAACTCAATTTGGGTTTTTGTTGATGGTTGCCGCTGTTATCAAATATTCGAACTTGAGTTATCCGAGTTAGTTAGCATTTTTGTTGCATTTAGACTTGCTGCCTGGTCACCATTGTATGCTGTCACTGCCTTGTATTCTGTTGACTTTGGTGCCTTGCTGTGTTGCCTTATCATTGGTGCACCGTCCAGTTTCATGTTGTTGGATTGATTTGTATTAGTTCGTTTTTATGGTGTTGTGTCACTATTGTGCACTGTGCTTTGAGTATATCAGCAGTTTCACTTTGAGTTGTAGCTATCTTGACCATTTGAACTTAGTTGATGTTTGGTTTTGTGATTTCTAGTTCATGGTAGTTTGATTTGAACCGCATTTTTCTGTTGGCATCAGCTTTGACTTTGCATTTCTTTGTGTATTGGCTTCGGCCTTATATCTCTGACCTTGATGACTTCGGCATTGTCATTGTCCATTGGTCATGGATAGTTTGATTTAGGTTGTTGTACCTTGTACTAGCTCTCTTGTATTCAAGTGGTGGCTGTAGTTTCTTGTTTGCAGTTTGCCCTTGTATTCAAGTGAAGGCTGCAATTTCATTTTGTATGAAGTTTTGCCCTGGTTGGTTTGTATTGCACTGAGTTACTTCTCATGTGTACTGATGCATCATTCATCTTTGAAAGATGGTTAAGATTGGGCCGTGCATTGCATTGACCACTGTATTCTTATGCTGTATTGGCGAGGCAGTACACGTGAGCGTGTACTGCAGCCAATCAGTATTGATGTTTTTATTAATATTTCTATTACTTGAATTGTTTTATGTGTTCAATTCAATATTTTGAAATAGTATTTTGATTTTGTTGTTAATTGCTGTTTAGGCAATTCTGTGGTTTTCATATTATCTTCACTGATAACCTTTTTACTTATCTTTGTTGATGATTTGAATTTGCTGATTTGTTGTTTAACACTGTTTCGTGTTATATCTACCGTTATCCGATTCTCTTATTGAAGAATTGGATATACGTGATTTATTGCGACTGTCGTCTATTTGATTAATTGATTATTATTGCTTCAGTGCATTAATAACTAAGTTTGAATTAGACTGACCCGTGTATTATTTTATTTTGAATTTAATACTCGAGTCAGACCGAGTTATTACAAGTTGTAGATATCTTGCTTTGGGTTGCTGTTTGAGCTATGAAGTATCTTCATATCTTTTGGAGTAGTCGTCGTCATTTTGTAGTAGTCAGTGTATCTGATCTAGGTTGATACGTATTCGTGTATATTATTCGATAATGTACTTGTATATATAACTTCCAGTGTCGACAGTTGTAGTTGGATCATATGTATTATATCACATGTATTGTAACTGACATAAGTTATATATATATGAGACTTTTATTATTTGTGTTCCGCATTTAGCTTATCTGTGTTATTATTATAAATATTGTCCTAAATTATTATGAACCATCGTAGTTCGTTTTATACTGGAATTGGATATGTCGATGGGAGTAAATAAATAAGAGATGAAAAATAAAAATATATACCTCTCCTATCGAGGTAACCAATACTAGTGTAAGGCCCAACTACGGATGGCCGCTCCTATCCAGCCTTATTCTTCGTAATAACTGTAACGACCCGTAAAATTTAATGGTTTTAAAAAGTATATTTAACTGGAAATTGTGAAATTTTAAACAATAAAATTTGAAATTAAAAATTTATTATTTGGAATACGTCTATTTTAATATAGCAACTGGTAAATTTTCATCTGATAATATTGAAGTTTATTTTCCTGTGAAATTTCATTTCAAATCAAACCGGTTAATAACAGTGAATTTAAAAGTTTTCCGAAACCAAAATATGTCAACAGGAGAAAATTTATTCAGATCATTCTGAATCAGACTGCGAAATTCGTTTTTCCAAATTTGGACTTTTCTAGCTCCGTTAGGATTTTTCTGTACGGAATAGTAACGTATATTAGGGTCCGTATCGACTTTTGATTGGATGATCCTACCACTAATATCTGTATACCGTTTTGATCGTCTCGTCGCGCTGATCACCATGGTATATTTATTTCTGTATTTTGAGGTCCGGTACGCGATAGCAATTGGAAAAACTGTACGTCGTACCGTACCGAAATTATGACTATTAACTTTCCTTCGGTTTCAAATATTGACGTGCTGCACGCACAAATATTAATTGCCTTAAATTCTCACCCGAAACAAAGCATGTGACAGTTGCTATTACTTTTCTTACTTTTGATATATATTCGTTCCAGCTTTTGCTTTGCGACTGTTCATTTATGTATAACTTTTACTGTGCCCATCCTTCTCCTCTCCTCTCACACTTCCTATTCTCTCCAATTTCCTTCTCTCTCCTATGTTTCCACTTCCCACTCTTGCCTACGCTTATTTTTCCCTGTACCTCTAATCCTCCTCGGAATCAGCCTCTTCTCTTTCTTCCTCCAGCCGCAACTGCCACCACCCAGGCCCGCGCATCCTCCAACCGCCCTTTTGTCTTGCCGAATGCCAGAGCTCCGCCTTCTCCCTTCCTCTGCTCCTCCACCAGCACTTCCGAACTCCCTGGTCATCACCACCGTAGCCCCTCCGACCTACCATGCTTCTCCCCATCCCGCAACCTTCTTCCACATCTCCTCGCAATCAAACACCGACCCACCACCGAGCACCTTCCTGTTGCCAACCGAGCAGCCAACGCCTGTCCCCTCCACCAAGTGTCATCAGCTCCCGACATCCCACAGCGATCACCTCGGCTAGCGGCTCTCTTTCTCTCGTGTAAAGTATGTTTTATATTTAAGCCTATAGTATATTATAATATGTTAATATACATACGTGTATTGTTTTGCAAACGCATAGTTACAGTAGATTCATTTTTAATGAAATATTTTATATCATTTTACAATTATATTCACACAGTAATATATTTATATAAAATTTTGTAACGTGTTGTTGTAGTTTGGTCTGTTATATAGAAGAGTTTACAAAGTTGTATATGTTGTATAGTCTTATATTATGATAGTTATACGTGTTTAGTTAATATATGAATAGTTTTATAATATTTGTTATATAATAAGTTAGTGGATATATTTTCAAACAAAAAAAAATATTATCATAAAGTTTGTTGTCTGAGTATGTTTGTAGTCTGCATTTTTCCAATGATAGTTTGCATACATAATAATAGGATGCTGTTGGGTTGTCTGCATAGTTGTATAAGTTATAGATAGTTATATAAGATGTATGTTATATAAAATATATAAGTTTATACAATGAAAGTACTATGGTCTTAGTTATACATATATATAAATTATAATAAACTTTCGAAACTTAACTATTGTCAGTTGGCTTATAGAGTAGTTTCTATTATTGTCAGTTGACTTACAGATTAGTTTATTTAGTATATAAGTATAAGCATATATGGGCGTAGCTGCATATTATCATATATAGTTGCATATCCACTGTTATAATTGAATTGATAGTACAGAGGTTATTATTATAATATGAGATGATTAATGGTTTTATTAAAATTCTTTATATTGTAAGCATATATAAAATGCTTGTTTATAGGTATGCATTTAGTACAGTTTACATAACAGTATACGTACATCGCTGCATTTCAAGAATTTTGCATTAGTTTACATATGGTTGGTTCACAATTCACCTACATACATGCATTACATCTTTGTTTTATCATAGATCTGTGCATACAAAGTTGCGTTGATTTGAAAGTTTAAAATAAACTGACTCTTAAATATATGTGTTTAAAAATAATGATTTTTAAATTATATATATTTTATTTATTTGTTTTAAATATTAATTCAACAAGGTAATAATCATATTCTGTTCTATCTAGATGATTCTGATTCGTTCTCATCAATCCCTATCTTTCAGTTTTGCCCGTCAACCAACTTTCAGCTTACCTCGCTTTGAAATTGTTGTTTGGATTTGTTCGACGGTCTAGATCGTGATCCAGTTCGTAACACACCCATTCTCATTCATCTCTAGCCTCGAAAGGTGAGCAACCACTCACGATTTAACATTCTTTTATTATTAAATTTGATTTCAATTGAAACGACAATTGAAATATGCTGCTGTAGTTATTTAAATTGTTATATATGCTATTATCTGAAATTATTCACCCGTGGGATATGACACCATATTCTGTTGTTCATATATTATATTGTTATTGATGATATATGCATGTTGTTTTATTTTATATTATTTGTTATCACTCTGCAAGTTCCCTGTTAGTATAGAATTCACTATGGGTTGAAATGATACATACCCAAACGGACTTTAGAATAGGAGAAAATCGTTATGGGTTGAAATGATAAACCCAAGCGATTTTCATTTGAATTGAAATTGGGATTACGGGTCGAAATGATATCTACCCGTATATATTTAAATTTCAGATTGAAATGATAAATATCCGTATCACTTAACCATATGATAAATATATATACAGACACCGTTGGTCCATATATATAAATATTTTGAAAATAAATTCTATGGATTTGGGAAAAATTTATACGGGTTAAATAAATGTTGATTCTTAAATTTTTATATATAAATGGTAATGATATATATATAGATTTAATTATAATATTAAATTTAATTAAGATGGATTTAATACATAAAATATGTTAAGTATAAAATTTATATTTCAAAATAGATTTTGGTAAAAATTTGTATAAGTTAAGGTTGGGAAGATAATTTGAATTTAGTAAAGAATTTTATTTAATTAAACCGATATAAAGCTTATTGAAATTGGAATTTAAGATATGATTTATAACTTGAGTTTGGTTTAAATAATTAAATGAATATTTCTTGTTTAAATAAATTTAAGGAAATATTTAGGAAAAAATGAAATTTAAGGCTAGTTAAATGATATTGAATTTGTTAAGTGAATATTCCTTGATTAAATAATAAATGAAGTTAAACCAAGAGTTATATGAAACTGTTAAATTTAACTTTGAAATTGTTGAATAGTAAAGCTTTGAAATATATTGGAAATTTAAATGGTTTATTTTATGATTCAGATTTGTATTTGAAATCGATATAATTGGAATTTGTTATTTAGAAACTGAATTGAATTAAAATGGAAAAATTTAGGTTGAATTGAATTGAAATTTAGAATTTGGGTTGATTTGAATCGATTTGTGAGACTTGAGGAAATTGTAAATGCTTTACCTTATAAATTATTTAATCTATATATACTATCTTGGAAAATAGTTATATTTGAAATGAAATGATATTTGGGTTTTGAAGTATAAATTAAATTTAAATGACCACGGTGTTATAATGTATATTTCCACCTTGTAGATAGTTCTGAAGATCCTTAGAGGATGGTTATCCCAAACATCCTTTAAGTTACTTGTATTTCAGTTGATATTTCACTTGAGTTGGATTTATTTATATAAGAATGTTAATCCTGACTCGAGTGTTTTGTATTTTGCTTTACGCTCGGGTCAGACCGAGTGATACAGCATTTGAGACTCACCTTTGGAGTTTGGAGCTTCCTTTGGAGATCCAACTATCGCCTCAGCTTTCAGCTCTTCTAGTTGATTTGTTCAGAGAAGTCATCTGTTGTACTAGAGACTTCACTGCATTTGAGATATTCTGTTGTATTTTATTTCTAACTCTGATGTTTATATAGTAGCTTCATGAACTACTATTTTATCTATTCCGCTGCGTATTATTGTATTACTTTGTGTCTGTGATTCTGTGATTGATTTATTTTACTGCATATGCTGAGTTTTGCCAAATTTAAATTAACAATCTGATATTTTGAATTATTCAAGTCAGACATGTGTGGATTTATTTTCGATTTGAATGGTCCAAAATAGCGGGTCGTTACAGTTGGTATCAGAGCTTTGGCTCTAGGCAAACTGTAACATCCCGTATTTTTGAGCCATTGAATTTGAACATTTAATTCATTTTAAATGTTTAATATGGGTTTAAGATTTATTTTGAACTAAAAAGAATTGGTTTAAACTAAAACAACAAGTGATAATTTCTAATGTGGAGGTTTAATTTGAGATTGGGAAATAATAATTAAATATTCGAAAATTGGGATAAAGGGTGAATTTGGGATAAATGATTATAAAATGGTGTTTAAATGTATTTTTAGGTTCGATTGGTTATAAATAATATTGTTGGAATTTTAGATGAATTTTAAAGTGAATAAATTATTATTTGGGATTTTATATCAATTTAAAAATGAATTTAATATTATTAAAATGCAATTTAATCAGATTTTAGTCTGAAATGAGCCAGAATGATTTTTAATGTGATTATAAATTTTATATGATTTATTGTTAAGTTAAGAAAATTTTAAAAGTGAAATTTTAAGCGTTTCTGATAATTTCAGAAAATCGCCTGATTTAATAGACGAGTTAAATAGCCTTCCGGGGCGCAGTCTCGGAATTCGACGAAACCAGTTCCATTGGATCCGTAATAGTTAATTATTATCGGATTTCAATTTTCGTAGCTATCGGAGTTGTTGTGTGACCGTGGCAGCTCGAAACGCATCGAAATCGATTTAACCCATTTAATTTTAAATTGATCGTTTAATTCCGTATCTCGCTCATACGATCAAATTAGCTTACGAAACCTGTTCCATTGTGTCCGGAACGCGGAAAAACCCTAGGATAGCCTGTCGGGACGTGAGAATTGGAGGTCGTTTGCATTAACGGTTAAATTGAGATATTTTATTTAATTAAATAATATTAAATTATATTATATAACTTCATTTTTGTCTTAAACCCTAGCACATACGGTTAGCCGCCGTTCTCTTTATTTCTATGGCTGATATCATTCCGATTTCCCCCTCAACAATCTTCCAATTCAAGCAACGATTTCAGAAATTTTCTACTGAGAAATCGAAGGGGACTTCGAGATCTTCGAGTTGTACGGTGGAGATTGAATATCGTCGAGTGGATTGACAGCAGCTTCACCACGAAGGGGCCGCGTTCGTGCTTGAAATTCGCACGGGTTAGGGGACCGAGTTCATCGTGGCTAAGGGCGGTGGTGGAGGAGGCTGAGAGCTTCGGAATGGCGACACCTGATCGTGGTCTAGACGAGCGTGGAGGGAGCGGTTCCTAACCCTAAATCGCGACTTTGGGTTCGATGTTGGTCTGGGAACGTTTGCACGAGGAAGAAGATTAAAGGCTACGGCCTTGATCTGCTTTCAGAGAATTGAACGATGATGGTATAAAGATTAAGAGAAATTGTTTTAAATATTAATTTAAACTTTGTACAAATCTTTAAAATTTAATATCTTGTTCGTACGTATTCAGAATTCGACGAATTTGGTAGTGTTGGAATCGCAGGAACGAACACTACGTGATGGCACAGATCCGGAGTCATTCCGGGCAAGTAGGAATTTGGGTTAAATCGGACACCGTCCGGTTTAATTTAAATTTCGAACGCTCGCCGAACTCAAGGTGAGTTTTTCTCACTCACATCTGGATGCTAGACATTATAAATAATTGATATTTAAATATCTGAATGATTGGTTGATTATAACTGCTGTTATCTGGCTGGATTGAGATTTATATTGTGATGTGCTAACATTTGTGATGCAGGAAGAAACAGGTTGGAGGGATCCAACTGGATTCCTCAAAATGTAGCAATTATTTATAGTTGATAGTCATACCCGTTTATATGTTGTGATTGATAAATCTGGAAATTTAATTGTTCTGTGAATTTGTAGTATAAATTGTAATCAAGGAATTTAATTATCAATGGGAAAAATTGGGTTTTGGCGACATAAATGAATTGTTAAAATAAGAATTTCAAAGAATAAAATTTGAAATCTGATTTGGATGGAAAAATGTAGATTGATAAAATTTTGGATTTAAACTACAGTGGAAATTATCAATCGATAAATTGAAGTTAAAATTTCAGGAAATAAATTCCATGGAAATTATAAATTGTTTAAAATAACGATGTTTATTTTAATAATGACTAATGTTATTCGGAAATTAAAAATATGTTAAAATGGAGTTTCCGACTATTAATTAACAAGTTCAAGAAAAATAGAATGTGTTGAAAATGCCGTATTTCATTGGAATTTAATTAAGTGAATTGGAAATTTGGCTTCCATTGGAAATTCACCAAAAATGTTTATTTTAAAAATGTTTTAAACTATGATTTAAAAAAATGAATTTCCGAAAATGGGAAAAATTGTGATTTAACTTCGGAGGAAGTTATAGTTAAATATGGAATTGGAAATTTATGTTGAGATCATAAATTGACTTGAAATAAATCAGTGGATTTATATGGAAGAGTCCTTTGGAATGTTTTGGAAATGGGAAAGTGTTTCCCTGGGAAAAACCAAGTAAATGTTTATAAAAAGATTTTATTTAACTAAAGGTTAAGTTTTAAATCGTTTTAAAAAGTATTTTTAAGAAAACGTTATTTTTAAAGGGATAAATTAATAATTTTAATACCGTAATAATTTGGGAGTATATTAGCAATTATTTTTACAAATGGATTTATTTAAAAGTTGGCTTTAGCTTAAGCTGTTAAGATTAGTATTTTTCTTCTTATAACGCTATTTTGAATTTAGTTAAACTAAAACCCTTATCTTTAAATCAAAGTTTAGGTGTTAATAACTAGTTTTCTTCACATATTTTAAATTTATACTTTGAGTAAATAAATAGAAGTAATTTTCATATTTTAAAGTATATTTCAGTATAAGTATTTTTAACTGTTTTAAATGCAAATTGTTTTATACTTGGTTATTCCCGATGGGAATAAAGGGTAAAAGATTTACCTTGTAAAGGAAGAGTGGAAAATTGTTTTCAAATGAGTTTTGAAAATGTGAAAATATATCTTTGAAAGATATTAGAAGAAAATAAATAATATGGAGATTATTTATTGTGTGATGGATGTTTATGGATGTTTGTGAATATTAATTGATAGTTAAATCATCGACTATCAATATTGGCCAAATGCGCTGATCGTTTCGAAGAGACCGGGATCGAGTTTCCGTATACCGGGATTCTAGGTCTGGAGACTCGAAAACCACTTCGATCCGGTTTGTACGTTTCGCGAAAACGATTTCGGAGTCGAAGATGGAGCAGTGAAGTGCAAGGGCTAGTCGCTACTAATCCTGAGGATATTTCCAAAATGGATGTAGTAGGAATAGTGCCTTCGGTTCCGTTCGGACCCGGGACGGACTTGTATGGACGAATGCTTTCGTGACATCGTCAGGTGGACGATGGGCATTCAAAGTGAAATGTTCTGTAAAGGTATCGCTTAGCCTCAAGCCTCATCAACCGGGAATGACTGAAAATCAGGGGTTATGCAGCATGGCTTCGTGGGTAGCCCCCACTTGAGAGTAAGGTCATCCCTGTCTAGATGTCCCTTTTATTTCGACTTAGTGGTGCGGTTGCTGATCCCAACCGTGGGGTGATTTTACTTGGAATTATCCAGTAAGGGATGATTCCGGTCTTGTGTTGCAGGGGAGCGGGCGTACTCCTCGGTACTGTGATCTAGGCCACGTACTGTGACAGGTGGTACCCCAGTGCCTAGTCATTCGTTGGAAATCCATTTTCCCTACGTGCCTTGTACGGTATTTGTTTGTATACCTAGTATGCTGGAATTTAATCATGTAACAATTTCAGCTATTTTAATAAGTATTTGTAAATAGACACTATTATAATATCAGAGGATTTTTATAAAAAAGTGTTTTAGCTATCGTAAGGTAAAAACCCGACATGTTTATTTGTGGCGTGGTCTTACGAGATGCTTTTGTTTCAAAGGATTTTCGAACTTTAATAATCAGTTTGGATGTATTTATGATGCGCTGGTATTCCAGACTGACTCGGGTGTTATTTTATTATAATGCTCGGGTCAGACCGAGTATATTTCAGGATAGGTTGCTATGGAGCTCAGGAGAGGAGCTGGAGTCCGAGACGTATTTCTCGTACTTGTATTATTCCGCTGCTGTGATTGTTGTATTGACTGATTGACTGGATATTGATGATTGTATTGATATACTCTGATGATGATGTATTGTATATAAACAGATATAGTTTCATTTTGTGTAAAGATCTGTTCTATATATTATATTTTATCCGCTGCGACTGTGAGGTTCTGATTTTGTTTAGTTCTTTCTTCTTCTATCTACTTTCTTATTCTTCTACAATCTGTCTTTTCCGGCATTCGATCGTCGGCATATTATACTGTTGAGTATTTTGTGTCGATTTTCGAGGGTCGAGAAGGGCGGGTCGTCACATTTGGTATCAGAGCTTAGATTGGCGACAACCTAGGCTTTGGTGGGAAAATTACTCGTTTTAAATAGAGTCGGAAGTACTCTATAATGAGCTGAGAGTAATAATAGCTATGAGAGCGTACTTGTTAGTGAATATAAAATTTGTTTTGTACTGTGTTGACTTATCGGTTGAGTGTTTATAAATTCTGGTCGGTGCGGGAAGTACAACCGTATCGATAGGGGTTTCTAAACTCTTAAACAAGATAAACCGACATAGTATTGTTTTTAAAGTGGGTAAATGAAATAATTTTACCCAAAATTGTATTTTGATATAAAAAGAAATAGTTTTCTAAATTATTATATGTATTGGGTGCTTGTTTGGTTGTTTCTTCTATAATCAAATAAGAAATTAAAACATGATCTAAAATTTGAAATGATATATATAAGAAAATAAGAATTTAAAATATTAAAATGGTTTATAACCAAATGGAATTAACTGGATATGTTTTAAATAAGAAAAGTAAAAATTAAAATTTGATTTAAACTAGAATTTTGACCCCGGAAATTTTGAAAGGGATTTCAAATGGAATTAAACAAAGTTTTGGGAATTTAACATTGTGGAAATGTTAGAAATGTTTTCAAAAGCATTTGAAGGAATGGAGTATATTTTGGGAAATATTTTTGAATAAAAATTGTTTTGAGGTGAATTTTGGAAGTGGAAAGCACTGAACTCACTGCAGTCGCTGGAAAATAATCCTGATGATGCTGGCCACATCATCAGAATTCATTTTCGAGTTTCTAAAGTGATGGATTGCTTCCGTGGTGATTGGTTAAGATATTTGTTTATACTTGTTTATATACAAGTTGTTTTAACAATTTTAAAGGGGAAAATTGTTTTGGTAAAAGCAGATTGTTTTGGAATTTGGTATTTGATGTGGATATCAAATGGAAATGTGTTGATTTATATTTCAAATTGGTTTTGAAATAAATCCGGGTAAATTGAATTCGAGGAATCCTGTTTAAAATAAAAAGGTAAAATTTGGAATAAATCAACTATAACCTTGAAAGTAAAGTTGATTTAAGTGGGAAAGGAAGAATGGAAATTTTAATCCTGAAATTAAAATTAAATTTAGGTAAATGGAAGTAAATGAAGTTATTGAAGTGAATAGAAGTTGAATTTAACTTGGGATAAGTTAAATAAAATTGAAAATTTGAAATTGAATTAAACCTGAATGAATTGGAATTAAATGGAAATGAGATAACGGTGAAATGTAAATGCTGATAATTGTGTAAATGAATTCATATTTTTAAGTTATTAAGTGTTAAAATTTGACATTGTGATTATAAAAATGTGGATTGGTTTGAAATGAGCAATATAAACTTATAAGTAAATAAGTTGGAGAACTTGAGGATGGAAGATTTTATTTTAACTCAAGTAAAATGGAATTATAATCACAAATGGAAATAATAAATGGAATGGTGAATTCGAACTTAATTTTAAATGGAATGCAAGGTAAGGTGAAGCAATTATAAAATATAAAAGAGGTAAGTGAACTGAAGTTAGTAAATAAGTTGAACTTGGATATGGAGAATTAAGATTAAATTGAATTTGGTTTAACTTCGACTAAGATGGAATTAAGCTGAATATTAAAATTTCTGTTGTGTTATGGATAAAAATGAATGTAGTTAAATTCTTATTTAAGGTAGTAAAAGGAAATGGTATAAATTCAGGTTGGCTAAATAAAACATAAATGAACTTGAATTAATTCTGGAAAGGAATTGAATTAAAATTGCATATATAATCTAGTTAACCTTGGATTAAATTTGGATAAGAATCAAATTGAAAGGGAATTTGGTTTAGTTGATATGATGTTGAATGAAGTAAATGCTTATTCAGTTAAATCTAAAATGATTGTTTGGAAAAGAATTTGGTACGAGCTAAATTAAATGGAATATGTGTGGTAATGAATAAAATTTTGATAGTTGGTCAAAATTTGAAAAGGGTAAGTAAAAATCCTGATTTGGTTTAGGATTTAATTTTGGTAATAAATATTGGAAGTGTGAATGAATAATGGAATGAGCTTGTAATAGTGATAGTTTGAATTGTAAAGAAACTTCAAATGAGTGAAATAATTTTAAGTGGATTCTTTGTTGACAGAATGAATCCAGAATGGATTAAATAAGTAAACAAAGAGCATATAAGTTATAAATGAATTGAAATTTGTTTTGAATGAGAATCAAATGGAAATATTGTGAGAATTTGGAAGAACTTAAGCAAAGTTGTAAGAAACAAAATGATTGTGGATAAGCTTTATTTAGAAATGTTGAATGAAATTTTGTTAGAAAATTTTTTTTTTTATTGCAAGTGAAATGATGTTAATAAATTATTGTGATGTGATATGAATATCGAGGTTGTAAAAAAATTCAGGATGGAATGAAAATTTATTTAAACTCGGATTTGTTAATGAAATTAAAAGGTAAAGGAAATATTTAATTTAACCATTGCATTGGAATAAAAATACTTGGTTTGTGAACCATGCAAACTTGAATAGAATTGATATAAATCTAAGTTGAAATTAATTTTAAATGGCTATAAGCTTTAGTGGTAATTATTTTGATTGAATGACATGAATGGGCATGTATTCGGAATTGAGTTTTGCATAAATCGAATTGGATTGGAATCTAATTCAAAGAGTTTGTAAATGAATGCAAGTAAATTGGTTTAAATTAGCAAATGAAATTGATTTTGAATCAATTGGAACGAATTGATCTTTTAATAAGAAATGTTTGCATATGAATGAAAATGGATCATAAAAGAAATGCAAATGTTTCAAGTTTAAAATGAAATTTGATTGTAAATCAAATTTGGAATGTAAGTAAAATTAAAAGGTAAGAAAGGCATATGTAATCATATTGAAGTGGAAATGAATTGGTTGAGATAAATATGAATTGTATGTAGTGAACTTGAATTTAAGGCATTCAAGTGAAATAAAATGAAGTAGACTTGAATAAGTAATTTGAAAGTGATTGAAACCTCTAAATTGTTGATAAAGTATGATTAACATTGTTACATTATGAAATTGCTTGGTTTGGTTATGAAATGGATATGTTTGGTTTGCATTTGTATTGGAAATGTTATGAAAATGCTCATATCTTTGAAACTGATGAGTTTGTTGAGTATAGTACAGGTACGGGAGGCGTTCGAGAGAGTTGGAGCGCGTATATGCGTTATATTAGCCGCTCGCTATTAAAAATTTGCTAAAAGGTACGCCTACGCAAATATAATTGGGAAAATGATATATATATTGTGATATATTTTGGTTTCCGGCCATGTGAGCCGATGTATATATATTTGTGTATCCTGCGATATCGCAGAAGCTCCTCCGTACAAAGGAGATTCCGCCAAAATTTTCCAAAAATTTTGGGAGTTAGAATTTTTTTGGGGGTTTGGGAAAATTTTTAATAACTAGTAAAGTTATTTTGAAATAAAGTTAAAATAAAGGCTTTAGAGTAAATTGTAGCAATTGAGTTTGGGATTGGGCTAAAGGATTTTGGAAAGTGGATATAAACTTTAGCTAAGCAAATAGGGTAAGTGAATGAGTTGGAGAATATATTTTCTACCTTAGCAAATTTCGGGGACGAAATTTTTATAAGGGGGAAGGAATGTAACATCCCGTATTTTTGAGCCATTGAATTTGAACATTTAATTCATTTTAAATGTTTAATATGGGTTTAAGATTTATTTTGAACTAAAAAGAATTGGTTTAAACTAAAACAACAAGTGATAATTTCTAATGTGGAGGTTTAATTTGAGATTGGGAAATAATAATTAAATATTCGAAAATTGGGATAAAGGGTGAATTTGGGATAAATGATTATAAAATGGTGTTTAAATGTATTTTTAGGTTCGATTGGTTATAAATAATATTGTTGGAATTTTAGATGAATTTTAAAGTGAATAAATTATTATTTGGGATTTTATATCAATTTAAAAATGAATTTAATATTATTAAAATGCAATTTAATCAGATTTTAGTCTGAAATGAGCCAGAATGATTTTTAATGTGATTATAAATTTTATATGATTTATTGTTAAGTTAAGAAAATTTTAAAAGTGAAATTTTAAGCGTTTCTGATAATTTCAGAAAATCGCCTGATTTAATAGACGAGTTAAATAGCCTTCCGGGGCGCAGTCTCGGAATTCGACGAAACCAGTTCCATTGGATCCGTAATAGTTAATTATTATCGGATTTCAATTTTCGTAGCTATCGGAGTTGTTGTGTGACCGTGGCAGCTCGAAACGCATCGAAATCGATTTAACCCATTTAATTTTAAATTGATCGTTTAATTCCGTATCTCGCTCATACGATCAAATTAGCTTACGAAACCTGTTCCATTGTGTCCGGAACGCGGAAAAACCCTAGGATAGCCTGTCGGGACGTGAGAATTGGAGGTCGTTTGCATTAACGGTTAAATTGAGATATTTTATTTAATTAAATAATATTAAATTATATTATATAACTTCATTTTTGTCTTAAACCCTAGCACATACGGTTAGCCGCCGTTCTCTTTATTTCTATGGCTGATATCATTCCGATTTCCCCCTCAACAATCTTCCAATTCAAGCAACGATTTCAGAAATTTTCTACTGAGAAATCGAAGGGGACTTCGAGATCTTCGAGTTGTACGGTGGAGATTGAATATCGTCGAGTGGATTGACAGCAGCTTCACCACGAAGGGGCCGCGTTCGTGCTTGAAATTCGCACGGGTTAGGGGACCGAGTTCATCGTGGCTAAGGGCGGTGGTGGAGGAGGCTGAGAGCTTCGGAATGGCGACACCTGATCGTGGTCTAGACGAGCGTGGAAGGAGCGGTTCCTAACCCTAAATCGCGACTTTGGGTTCGATGTTGGTCTGGGAACGTTTGCGCGAGGAAGAAGATTAAAGGCTACGGCCTTGATCTGCTTTCAGAGAATTGAACGATGATGGTATAAAGATTAAGAGAAATTGTTTTAAATATTAATTTAAACTTTGTACAAATCTTTAAAATTTAATATCTTGTTCGTACGTATTCAGAATTCGACGAATTTGGTAGCGTTGGAATCGCAGGAACGAACACTACGTGATGGCGCAGATCCGGAGTCATTCCGGGCAAGTAGGAATTTGGGTTAAATCGGACACCGTCCGGTTTAATTTAAATTTCGAACGCTCGCCGAACTCAAGGTGAGTTTTTCTCACTCACATCTGGATGCTAGACATTATAAATAATTGATATTTAAATATCTGAATGATTGGTTGATTATAACTGCTGTTATCTGGCTGGATTGAGATTTATATTGTGATGTGCTAACATTTGTGATGCAGGAAGAAACAGGTTGGAGGGATCCAACTGGATTCCTCAAAATGTAGCAATTATTTATAGTTGATAGTCATACCCGTTTATATGTTGTGATTGATAAATCTGGAAATTTAATTGTTCTGTGAATTTGTGGTATAAATTGTAATCACGGAATTTAATTATCAATGGGAAAAATTGGGTTTTGGCGACATAAATGAATTGTTAAAATAAGAATTTCAAAGAATAAAATTTGAAATCTGATTTGGATGGAAAAATGTAGATTGATAAAATTTTGGATTTAAACTACAGTGGAAATTATCAATCGATAAATTGAAGTTAAAATTTCAGGAAATAAATTCCATGGAAATTATAAATTGTTTAAAATAACGATGTTTATTTTAATAATGACTAATGTTATTCGGAAATTAAAAATATGTTAAAATGGAGTTTCCGACTATTAATTAACAAGTTCAAGAAAAATAGAATGTGTTGAAAATGCCGTATTTCATTGGAATTTAATTAAGTGAATTGGAAATTTGGCTTCCATTGGAAATTCACCAAAAATGTTTATTTTAAAAATGTTTTAAACTATGATTTAAAAAAATGAATTTCCGAAAATGGGAAAAATTGTGATTTAACTTCGGAGGAAGTTATAGTTAAATATGGAATTGGAAATTTATGTTGAGATCATAAATTGACTTGAAATAAATCAGTGGATTTATATGGAAGAGTCCTTTGGAATGTTTTGGAAATGGGAAAGTGTTTCCCTGGGAAAAACCAAGTAAATGTTTATAAAAAGATTTTATTTAACTAAAGGTTAAGTTTTAAATCGTTTTAAAAAGTATTTTTAAGAAAACGTTATTTTTAAAGGGATAAATTAATAATTTTAATACCGTAATAATTTGGGAGTATATTAGCAATTATTTTTACAAATGGATTTATTTAAAAGTTGGCTTTAGCTTAAGCTGTTAAGATTAGTATTTTTCTTCTTATAACGCTATTTTGAATTTAGTTAAACTAAAACCCTTATCTTTAAATCAAAGTTTAGGTGTTAATAACTAGTTTTCTTCACATATTTTAAATTTATACTTTGAGTAAATAAATAGAAGTAATTTTCATATTTTAAAGTATATTTCAGTATAAGTATTTTTAACTGTTTTAAATGCAAATTGTTTTATACTTGGTTATTCCCGATGGGAATAAAGGGTAAAAGATTTACCTTGTAAAGGAAGAGTGGAAAATTGTTTTCAAATGAGTTTTGAAAATGTGAAAATATATCTTTGAAAGATATTAGAAGAAAATAAATAATATGGAGATTATTTATTGTGTGATGGATGTTTATGGATGTTTGTGAATATTAATTGATAGTTAAATCACCGACTATCAATATTGGCCAAATGCGCTGATCGTTTCGAAGAGACCGGGATCGAGTTTCCGTATACCGGGATTCTAGGTCTGGAGACTCGAAAACCACTTCGATCCGGTTTGTACGTTTCGCGAAAATGATTTCGGAGTCGAAGATGGAGCAGTGAAGTGCAAGGGCTAGTCGCTACTAATCCTGAGGATATTTCCGAAATGGATGTAGTAGGAATAGTGCCTTCGGTTCCGTTCGGACCCGGGACGGACTTGTATGGACGAATGCTTTCGTGACATCGTCAGGTGGACGATGGGCATTCAAAGTGAAATGTTCTGTAAAGGTATCGCTTAGCCTCAAGCCTCATCAACCGGGAATGACTGAAAATCAGGGGTTATGCAGCAAGGCTTCGTGGGTAGCCCCCACTTGAGAGTAAGGTCATCCCTGTCTAGATGTCCCTTTTATTTCGACTTAGTGGTGCGGTTGCTGATCCCAACCGTGGGGTGATTTTACTTGGAATTATCCAGTAAGGGATGATTCCGGTCTTGTGTTGCAGGGGAGCGGGCGTACTCCTCGGTACTGTGATCTAGGCCACGTACTGTGACAGGTGGTACCCCAGTGCCTAGTCATTCGTTGGAAATCCATTTTCCCTACGTGCCTTGTACGGTATTTGTTTGTATACCTAGTATGCTGGAATTTAATCATGTAACAATTTCAGCTATTTTAATAAGTATTTGTAAATAGACACTATTATAATATCAGAGGATTTTTATAAAAAAGTGTTTTAGCTATCGTAAGGTAAAAACCCGACATGTTTATTTGTGGCGTGGTCTTACGAGATGCTTTTGTTTCAAAGGATTTTCGAACTTTAATAATCAGTTTGGATGTATTTATGATGCGCTGGTATTCCAGACTGACTCGGGTGTTATTTTATTATAATGCTCGGGTCAGACCGAGTATATTTCAGGATAGGTTGCTATGGAGCTCAGGAGAGGAGCTGGAGTCCGAGACGTATTTCTCGTACTTGTATTATTCCGCTGCTGTGATTGTTGTATTGACTGATTGACTGGATATTGATGATTGTATTGATATACTCTGATGATGATGTATTGTATATAAACAGATATAGTTTCATTTTGTGTAAAGATCTGTTCTATATATTATATTTTATCCGCTGCGACTATGAGGTTCTGATTTTGTTTAGTTCTTTCTTCTTCTATCTACTTTCTTATTCTTCTACAATCTGTCTTTTCCGGCATTCGATCGTCGGCATATTATACTGTTGAGTATTTTGTGTCGATTTTCGAGGGTCGAGAAGGGTGGGTCGTCACACAAACTTAGCATATATTGTAAATTTATTTACAGAATCACTTTTGTTCGAGTTTAATCTCTTCCTTTTGACTCGAAATTATTTTGAACTTTGGAACGTTCCTTGCGGCTCCAAAATTTCATTCTTGCCTCTCCTTATTTGTATTCTTTTGATTCTGGAATATCCCATAACTCCACTTCGAATGATCTCCATAAGAATAGGCGATCCCGCCGATCTTTGAATGATTTGTAAAGGGGTGGAACTCCTTTACAATTGGCATTGATTCACCGGAGATTTATACAACCCTCGGTTTAGATGCTGCTATCTCTTGATATGCCGAATTCTATCTCTGGCGATCGAATGTTGATTTGCCTTAGATTTCCGCATCGATTATATTCTTGAAGTCACGGTTGACCCGGTTAAGGTCGCCCGCGATTTATATAAGTGTATCCATCTACTGTTTTGTAATTAATTATCTCATTTTCGTTCGAACCTATCTTCGAATTAGAATCCTAATTGATTAGAGTCCCTCTAATTTGAATCTCTATCTTTGTTTTAAATCCATTCTTAAATCATCCTTTGAAAATCAGGCTTGTTTATATTTTAGAAATTGTTTTATATATCGAAATTATTATATTCTATATATAAAAGTGAAATGTTTTCGATAAAGATTATAAACCCTTTCAAAATAAGAATTTGAGGTTTCAAAAGAATTTGTAATTTTGAAAAACTATATAAGAAATTTGATTTATAACTGAAGGATTTTAAAATTTGGAATTCGAGAATTGAACCCCGGTATTTTGGAATTGGTTTTAAGATCTTGAAAAATATAATAATAAAATGATTTAAAATATTTTCCGAATAAGAAATGTTTCAAATGATTTTAATGAGTTTCGAAGAAATTTCAAAAGAAGTTTGAGAAAATAGAAGTCCAGAACTCACTTATGTCGTTGGAAAATAATTTCGATGATGAGTGCACGCATCATCGACATTGATTTTCGAGTTTCAGAGTGAGGGATATGCCACTTCAGTAGCTTTGCTATGCGAGTGATTTTGTGAAACCATTTTTGATGTCAAATTCCGAAGTAAGAATTGATATTCGAAAGATATATGTATATATATATTTGAAATGATTTGAAGTAAGCCGGTGTTCATTCCTCGAGTTTCGGATTTGATATAACCCCATCTATTAAAATTGATTTACTGATTTGTTGCTGATTTCCAACTCTTGAATTTGAAAATGATTTCTTCAACTATTTTAAAGGTTCGAGCACTTCCAAATCAAGGTTAACTCTTCAAAGCTAAGAAATTTTGAAAAGTATTTTGATAAAGTATATAAGTTTGTTTTGAACGTTTAAGTATGAAGTAATATGATTTAAATAAGTTGAAACTGTTTTGTTAAGTAAATGAATAAGGCTATTTTGAATTTTTCTAAATATGGAATTTAGATTTGAAATGTTTTGAAAGAATTTGGGCTTCAATATATTTTGAATAAAATTTAGTTAAATGTTTTAACTTAGTAACATCTTTATGAAACTATATATTTAACAAGTTGGAATAAATATATAAGTTGTGCGTATGCTGTTTTGTTCGCATAATTAATTTGATCCAGGGTTGAATACACAAGTTCGAGGTGAATTACACCATTTCGTGTTAGGATTTTTTCATTCGATTCTGGATGGCGAATATTTGATATGGATTTTGGGCATGATTCTAGAATTCTCTATCGTAGTATATGGCTATGCAAGGAGACTGATGGCTTCTAGTCGAGAAACCATATCGAAATCCGCATTATGGAAGTCGAATGGACAATACTAGTTCGAAAGCGAACTTGTGTGATCGAACGAGCGATCAAATGCGATTTTGCGAAATGATGACGTATGTACATCTTATATTCTAATATCATTGATATATTTTGACGCTGAAATTGAAAGCTGTCATGTTAGAATAACTTTGCTTACTAAAAGAAAATTTCAAATTTAAATTACAAAGATATATAACCCATAAAAGCAAAGATATTCAATCCCATATGGCTCTTCATACAGCGAAATTTATTTTGGAAATTTGATCCTTATATAAGATAGACCTTACGTAAGTATAAGATGATTTTGAAAACATTTGATTTTGGTAATGAATTGGTTGACTTAAATTATATTGATTTGGAAATTTGGATTTATTTTCTAAATCTATTATTTTGGAAACTTTAAAACTAAAGATATTTAATTTGAGAAGAAATAATTTGGTGAAATTGTATATGATTTTGAAATTGAACTGATATTGAAACAAATTGAAATTTGAGAACCTTATGTTACTAAACACTTGATTTGGGAGTTGTTGAACTTATATAAAATTGATTTGTATGAGTATGAAATTGATTCGAAAACTATGGATTTGAAAAGGGTACTCAATTTGAAAAGGGAAATCTTATATAATTAAAGTCTATATAAGTGTGATTTGATACACTTTTGATTTTGGAAAAGTATTTGATTTGAAAATTAAATCTTATATATAATGGATTTTATATAAGTACGATATTTGAAAGTGATTTGAAAAGGTACTATATGATACATATTTTCGAAGTAAAGATATGGAAAGTGCCTTTTGCTTGATATCCGATTTGTGGCCACATCTTGGATTCATTCTATCGATATTATTCTCTCTGATTTTTGGTTTTCCGGATATGATACTCGAGTGTCCTTCGAATTCCATGGCGTTACCCATGGTCTTACGAACTCGACTGCATAGCGTAATTCGTAAGGCAGTGATTGCTTAAAAGGTACGGATGTTTCCTGGGGGATCCAGGCGTAACCATTGTGTATCTGCGATCTATGGTCGTGTTAGTGGCGTAATCCGTAAGGCAGAGATTGCTTAAGGGGTATGGATGTTTCCTGGGGGATCCAGGCGTAACCATTTTTATGTATCCTGCGGTCCACCGTTTTGTTGCATGGCGAAATTCGTAAGGCAGTGAATGCTTAAAAGGTACGGATGTTTCCTGGGGGACCCAGGCGTAACCATTGTGTATCTGCGATCCATGATTTGATTCGTTTTTGTTTGGATTGTACTTTCCATATTTGTTTTAAAGTTTTTCCAGTATTTTCACTGGGTGTTGAAACAAGTCTACTAAGTACTTGGAGAATTCTAGCTTTGCGCCTGATCAACGCACTGCCAGAGTCTACAGGAACAAGGATAAACTTGTTGAAACATCGAGTTATAAAAGTATTTTCGAAAGGAAATTTTTTTCGATATAAAGGTAATTTATTATAAAAGTGTTTCCAACAAAGAAATTCTGTATTAATATTCGAAATTGAAATTCTCATGGTTTAAATTAATTATTCGTGCCCGATTCTATTCTTTTGAATCTACCTTATCCATTCAGCTTTATTTATTCACCTATATTCTGTTTCCAAATCCTCCTTCTTTTCCTTGTTGACTATATTCTTTTAAGTATTGTTTAATTATAGACTACATGGTTTAATAGAAATTTTAGTGTTATAAATATTTTGAGGTTATAAAACATATTTAAAGTAAATGATTATTGATTATTAATAATATTTGAAAGGTATCTTGAGAAATTTTTTTTTATAAATTATGAATTATGGATTTAATGTTTTCAAATAGCTTCTTTGTAAATATAAGTAATAATGTAAATAATTGTTTTCAAATAGTTTTCATATATCTATAAAGTTGTTATTTAAGCATATAAATGGTAATTGTAAGGAAGCAAGAAATTTTACAAATGGGTTTTGGAAGATTTTAAAGTATTAAAGGTAATTGCATTGCAAACGAAGTTTTCAAATGAACATTTCAAGTAAAATTTATATAGTTTAAATTAATTGTTTAATCTTGACTTTCAATCTATCTTTTCTGTCTGGTTGTTTCTATTCTTCTACCTCCTTCCTTCTCGGGGACGAAAAGTTTTGAGTGGGGGAGAGTGTAACGACCCGTAAAATTTAATGGTTTTAAAAAGTATATTTAACTGGAAATTGTGAAATTTTAAACAATAAAATTTGAAATTAAAAATTTATTATTTGGAATACGTCTATTTTAATATAGCAACTGGTAAATTTTCATCTGATAATATTGAAGTTTATTTTCCTGTGAAATTTCATTTCAAATCAAACTGGTTAATAACAGTGAATTTAAAAGTTTTCCGAAACCAAAATATGTCAACAGGAGAAAATTTATTTAGATCATTCTGAATCAGACTGCGAAATTCGTTTTTCCAAATTTGGACGTTTCTAGCTCCGTTAGGATTTTTCTGTACGGAATAGTAACGTATATTAGGGTCCGTATCGACTTTTGATTGGATGATCCTGCCACTAATATCTGTATACCGTTTTGATCGTCTCGTCGCGCTGATCACCATGTTATATTTATTTCTGTATTTTGAGGTCCGGTACGCGATAGCAACGGGAAAAACTGTACGTCGTACCGTACCGAAATTATGACTATTAACTTTCCTTCGGTTTCAAATATTGACGTGCTGCACGCACAAATATTAATTGCCTTAAATTCTCACCCGAAACAAAGCATGTGACAGTTGCTATTACTTTTCTTACTTTTGATATATATTCGTTCCAGCTTTTGCTTTGCGACTGTTCATTTATGTATAACTTTTACTGTGCCCATCCTTCTCCTCTCCTCTCACACTTCCTATTCTCTCCAATTTCCTTCTCTCTCCTATGTTTCCACTTCCCACTCTTGCCTACACTTATTTTTCCCTGTACCTCTAATCCTCCTCGGAATCAGCCTCTTCTCTTTCTTCCTCGAGCCGCAACTGCCACCACCCAGGCCCGCGCATCCTCCAACCGCCCTTCTGTCTTGCCGAATGCCGGAGCTCCGCCTTCTCCCTTCCTCTGCTCCTCCACCAGCACTTCCGAACTCCCTGGTCATCACCACCGTAGCCCCTCCGACCTACCATGCTTCTCCCCATCCCGCAACCTTCTTCCACATCTCCTCGCAATCAAACACCGACCCACCACCGAGCACCTTCCTGTTGCCAACCGAGCAGCCAACGCCTGTCCCCTCCACCGAGTGTCATCAGCTCCCGACATCCCACAGCGATCACCTCGGCTAGCGGCTCTCTTTCTCTCGTGTAAAGTATGTTTTATATTTAAGCCTATAGTATATTATAATATGTTAATATACATACGTGTATTGTTTTGCAAACGCATAGTTACAGTAGATTCATTTTTAAAGAAATATTTTATATCATTTTACAATTATATTCACACAGTAATATATTTATATAAAATTTTATAACGTGTTGTTGTAGTTTGGTCTGTTATATAGAAGAGTTTACAAAGTTGTATATGTTGTATAGTCTTATATTATGATAGTTATACGTGTTTAGTTAATATATGAATAGTTTTATAATATTTGTTATATAATAAGTTAGTGGATATATTTTCAAACAAAAAAAAATATTATCATAAAGTTTGTTGTCTGAGTATGTTTGTAGTCTGCATTTTTCCAATGATAGTTTGCATACATAATAATAGGATGCTGTTGGGTTGTCTGCATAGTTGTATAAGTTATAGATAGTTATATAAGATGTATGTTATATAAAATATATAAGTTTATACAATGAAAGTACTATGGTCTTAGTTATACATATATATAAATTATAATAAACTTTCGAAACTTAACTATTGTCAGTTGGCTTATAGAGTAGTTTGTATTATTGTCAGTTGACTTACAGATTAGTTTATTTAGTATATAAGTATAAGCATATATGGGCGTAGCTGCATATTATCATATATAGTTGCATATCCACTGTTATAATTGAATTGATAGTACAGAGGTTATTATTATAATATGAGATGATTATGGTTTTATTAAAATTCTTTATATTGTAAGCATATATAAAATGCTTGTCTATAGGTATGCATTTAGTACAGTTTACATAACAGTATATGTACATCGCTGCATTTCAAGAATTTTGCATTAGTTTACATATGGTTGGTTCACAATTCTACCTACATACATGCATTACATCTTTGTTTTATCATAGATCTGTGCATACAAAGTTGCGTTGATTTGAAAGTTTAAAATAAACTGACTCTTAAATATATGTGTTTAAAAATAATGATTTTTAAATTATATATATTTTATTTATTTGTTTTAAATATTAATTCAACAAGGTAATAATCATATTCTGTTCTATCTAGATGATTCTGATTGGTTCTCATCAATCCCTATCTTTCAGTTTTGCCCGTCAACCCACTTTCAGCTTACCTCGCTTTGAAATTGTTGTTTGGATTTGTTCGACGGTCTAGATCGTGATCCAGTTCGTAACACACCCATTCTCATTCATCTCTAGCCTCGAAAGGTGAGCAACCACTCACGATTTAACATTCTTTTATTATTAAATTTGATTTCAATTGAAACGACAATTGAAATATGCTGCTGTAGTTATTTAAATTGTTATATATGCTATTATCTGAAATTGTTCACCCGTGGGATATGACACCATATTCTGTTGTTCATATATTATATTGTTATTGATGATATATGCCTTTGTTTTATTTTATATTATCTGTTATCACTCTGCAAGTTCCCTATTAGTATAGAATTCACTATGGGTTGAAATGATACATACCCGAACGGACTTTAGAATAGGAGAAAATCGTTATGGGTTGAAATGATAAACCCAAGCGATTTTCATTTGAATTGAAATTGGGATTACGGGTCGAAATGATATCTACCCGTATATATTTAAATTTCAGATTGAAATGATAAATATTCGTATCACTTAACCATATGATAAATATATATACAGACACCGTTGGTCCATATATATAAATATTTTGAAAATAAATTCTATGGATTTGGGAAAAATTTATACGGGTTAAATAAATGTTGATTCTTAAATTTTTATATATAAATGGTAATGATATATATATAGATTTAATTATAATATTAAATTTAATTAAGATGGATTTAATACATAAAATATGCTAAGTATAAAATTTATATTTCAAAATAGATTTTGGTAAAAATTTGAATAAGTTAAGGTTGGGAAGATAATTTGAATTTAGTAAAGAATTTTATTTAATTAAACCGATATAAAGCTTATTGAAATTGGAATTTAAGATATGATTTATAACTTGAGTTTGGTTTAAATAATTAAATGAATATTTCTTGTTTAAATAAATTTAAGGAAATATTTAGAAAAAAATGAAATTTAAGGCTAGTTAAATGATATTGAATTTGTTAAGTGAATATTCCTTGATTAAATAATAAATGAAGTTAAACCAAGAGTTATATGAAACTGTTAAATTTAACTTTGAAATTGTTGAATAGTAAAGCTTTGAAATATATTGGAAATTTAAATGGTTTATTTTGTGATTCAGATTTGTATTTGAAATCGATATAATTGGAATTTGTTATTTAGAAACTGAATTGAATTAAAATGGAAAAATTTAGGTTGAATTGAATTGAAATTTAGAATTTGGGTTGATTTGAATCGATTTGTGAGACTTGAGGAAATTGTAAATGCTTTACCTTATAAATTATTTAATCTATATATACTATCTTGGAAAATAGTGATATTTGAAATGAAATGATATTTGGGTTTTGAAGTATAAATTAAATTTAAATGACCACGGTGTTATAATGTATATTTCCACCTTGTAGATAGTTCTGAAGATCCTTAGAGGATGGTTATCCCAAACATCCTTTAAGTTACTTGTATTTCAGTTGATATTTCACTTGAGTTGGATTTATTTATATAAGAATGTTAATCCTGACTCGAGTGTTTTGTATTTTGCTTTACGCTCGGGTCAGACCGAGTGATACAGCATTTGAGACTCACCTTTGGAGTTTGGAGCTTCCTTTGGAGATCCTACTATCGCCTCAGCTTTCAGCTCTTCTAGTTGATTTGTTCAGAGAAGTCATCTGTTGTACTGGAGACTTCACTGCATTTGAGATATTCTGTTGTATTTTATTTCTAAGTCTGATGTTTATATAGTAGCTTCATGAACTACTATTTTATCTATTCCGCTGCGTATTATTGTATTACTCTATGTCTGTGATTCTGTGATTGATTTATTTTACTGCATATGCTGAGTTTGGCCAAATTTAAATTAACAATCTGATATTTTGAATTATTCAAGTCAGACATGTGTGGATTTATTGTCGATTTGAATGGTCCAAAATAGCGGGTCGTTACAATAACAAACAGTATTTTCTTTTAATACTCTTTGTTATTGTGAGCATAGAGGTGGGGCGTCACAATCGTGGTATATTTTGGGGACAAAATTCTTTTAAGGGTCAGGGGAGAATGTAACGACCCGGAATTTCACCACATTAATTTCTAATATTTAATTAATTTTAAATATTCAAATAACAGGTTTTATAACTAAAATAAAAACTCTTTTAAATAATAAATATTGAAGATATAATACTTATCAAAATTAGTTTACTAAAATATTTAGTTCGAAAAAAAATCGAAAATGCGACCGGAAACTGTTTTCCGAATTTTCGATGTTTCATCGTATAAAAATTATTTGAAATGTTGTGAGCCTTGTTTATATTTGAAAAAATTTTCAAATGGTTAATAATGTAAACTAGTTAGGACATATTGGTATATATATTGACGCAGGCCAAGTCCTAAGTCCAGACTGACTTAACAAAGTTGTTGCTGTAAGTCGTGAACGAGTTAAAAAAGTTAAAGGCCTAAGTCCGGACCGACTTAACAACGCTATAAGTCATGACCGACTTAGTGGAGATGTTAATGGAGATTCGCGAGTCAACAAGTTAAAGGAGCAGGCACACGAATGACCTAACCAAGCTTTGAGTTGTCCACGAGTTAACCAGTTCCTTAAGTCGCACAAACAACCTAGTAAAAGTTCACGACCTAACGAAGATAAGGACATAAGTCGTCCCCGACTTATCGGAGCTGAAGTCATAAGTCGTCCACGACTTAACAAGGGCACTTCCTTAAGTCGCCAACGACTTAATATACACGGGCAGTTATCTGGGGATAAGTCTCTACCGAGTTACGACTTAAGATAGGTCGCAGAAGAAGATAAGTCGCACAAAAGCTTGGAGCCGTAGGTTCTTATGCCGCATCAATCTCAGCCATTGATTTCCCAAGTCGATCAAAATGATCGCTGGTCTTTAAGTTGTCTTGTGTGTATTTCTTTAAGTCGTATGTCGTAATATGGTGTTGTATTGTGTTGTATACGTTCTTAAGTCGTAAGCCGTTTTGTCTTTGAGTCATTTGTATTTTTTTTAGGTCGTAGCCTGTTTGTTTTAAGTCATTGCATTGTGTTTCTGTGTTGTAACTGTTGTCTTAGGTCGTCGCCGAGTTATGCTAAGTCGTAGGTCGTAAGTCGGAAACGACTTAGGAGTTGTTCAGATTTGTGTTGTAATTTTGTAACGCCTATAAATAGGCAAGTGGAGTCATTTGTAATGTTTTGTTGATTTTTGAATAAAATTCTCTTTGATTGCTGTGTGCTTTCATCTAAATTGGTAGTTGAGTGTAATCTCCTATCTCCTCTTTCGGTTAATCGAGTGCGCTCGATTCAACGATTGTAGAAGCCGATTCGCGGAATCAAGTGCGCTTGATCAACGCTTGAAGAATTGAAGATCTTTGAACCCGGTATCGTGCGCGATCAACGAGTTCGGGATAGCTAGAATTCGGTATCTTCGGATCAACGAATTTGGGCATTTCAGTATCTTCCAATCCACCGATTACTACTTTCACCGATCGAAGATTGTTTTGTTTAATCCGCTGCGTCATATATAGTATGTATAATTAAGTATATACATGTATATACTAAAAGATGCCTTAAGAGACATGATTTGACATTTTGGCAACTAAGTTGAAAACATGTTTAAACATGTTTTCTCATGAAGAGAGGGGAGTAGAACAAGAAGGTCGCTCAAGGACATGAGGTGGAGGAGGCTAGGTGATGTGGCAAAAGAGTAGAGGAGGGTAAAGGACATGGGCATTTAGGTAATTCACTTTGTTCTCTTGCTTATAAATACTCCTTTCACTTCTTCAATTTCACCTCTTTTACTTCTATCGTATATTTATCATAACTTAATCAAATTGAGAATTTCATTTCCCCAAAGCGTAGCAAATTCCAGTGGCTACAATTTTTATTTGTACCACTTCTTCTAATTTTGAGCTTAACCATGTCCAAATCTCATTTCTTTACAGAGCATTTTCGCACCCAGAATTTCAAGTCCAAAAATATTCGTTCATCTTTTGACCATATCTTCTTCAACAATAATCCAAATTGAGTAATTCTTTTTTTTTAATTGTAGAGAAAATAATTTTATAAAGCTTTTCTCTTTAACACCTTTTCAAAATCCGAGAGTAATTGGTCCAAAAGTCAATAGTAAAATGACCTATTTTCGGGTTCATTTTTGAGAGTTCGATGATTATCCAAAGTCACTCCACCTTACCAAAACAAGTTTCGCTTCCTTATCCTATCAAGGCCGAGCCTACCTTGTGCATTAAGGGTCCAAGTCTCCATCTTTTGCTTAGGAATGGAACTGCTAGGTCATACCCTAAGTTAGCAGAGGTTTGGGTAGCTTTCGGTGAGTAAAACTATACCTTCTTAAACTAAGTTTATACTATGTTAATGTACATGTTAATAGCCTATGAATGCTTGTTCTGTATGTAAAGTGATGGTTTGGTTGTTTGTTTATTTCATGCTTTGAAATGTCACCGCATTTGATAGTTAGTAAGCATGTGGTTAGCTATATGAAAAGTTGGTAGTTAAAGTTAATATAATTGTTAGTAAATTCTTATTACATGTTATATCATCACTATTTACCTTATGTTGTGCTTAAACCATTGCTATTTGATGTTTTCTTGTATGGCTAATGTCATAAGTTTGTTTTCCGAACTGCCCGTATAGCGATAATCGTTATATCAGCATTTTCGGAAAATTATATTTTATCGAAACTGTTTGGTCTCCTCTTCGTGCTTGGAATTGTTTTAAAAGTTAAGCAAGATTTTGATTAACGATGTTTTCAAAAGTAACTAACCATTTTAATATTGATTATTTAATTTAATTAATTACTTAATTAATAAGGATTAAGGTTAACTAAGTACTAAGTTAATGATGTGTTTTAAATTTAACTAATTACCTGATTAATGATTGTTTAAATTAATTAATCATTTTATTTAATGATGTTGAAATTTAATAAATCATTTTACTTAGTGATGTTTAAGGATAATTAATCATTCAATAATGATGGATTAAAGCTAATTAACCAATTTGATAATGATGCTTTTAAATTAATAATTCTTTTTAATAAATGATTTTTAAAATTTATCAACTTGTTTTAACTCTAACCAATCTTTCCTTTATTGATGTTTATAATTAATAAATCATTTAAATAATGATAATTAATTATTTAATTTAATTATTTATTTGATTTAATTAATTATATTTTAATTTATTAATTAGTTGAATTAATAATGTTTTAAAGGTTATTTATCTTTTTTAATTAAAGGTTATTGGAGTTAATTAATCAACTTAATTTATGAAGTTTCAAAGTGAATTTATCAAGTAACAAGAATGTTTTAACTTTATTATTCGTTTTAAATAATGATAATTTATTAATTATATTTTACTAATTAATTTAATTAATAGTTTAAAAGTGGTTTAACCTTTTTATTATTTAAAGACATTTGAAGTTCAAAAAAATCAAATTGTGTGATGAAGTTTAAAGTTAATTACACAATGTAATAAGGATGTTTTAAGTTATTAAATCCTTTTTAAACTGATGTTTTGAAGTTGATAAACTCTTAAACAAAGTGTTTTAAAACTAATACTTATAATGTGAGGCCAAGCACGAATTCAGGTTTTAAAAAGAAAAAAGTTTGATTCGTTTATGGAAATGAATTAATTTTCATAAAGCGATTCACTTATATGGGAACGATTTATTTGTATACTTAGAACTAAACGTCGAAGAAGTAGACTTGTCACTATTTTGAAAGTTAAGAATAATAGTGAGACATGACTTTGAGGTAACACTACCTTGACTTGTCCAATATTATTGTTAACTAATAAATAGTACAAGTTGGAATTCGATGAGTAGTGATAAGTACACAAGACTTAATTTCCATATATGATCGTTTTATATCCTCGATAGTTGGTTTCCCAACTATTAGTTACCTCAGCCTTCTTTGCATTTCGTCATTCTAAGACGATATGTTGCTCACTTGAGATTTGTTATCCTTTGTCAGAAATGACTAAACCCAAAGAGCGAGTGGAAGCCAAGCTATATAGTGTTGCTCCCATTAGGGTATTTTCACATCCACTGTAGATTGGAATCAGTTTTTGCGCATTGAGATTTGAAATACTTGTATTCTCGGTAACCGTTGGCGTGGTCCGGCTTGGACGTGTCCGAGAGCCATCAGAGTTCTCAAGTATATTTCTAGAGGTATACTTTCAGTAGGGGGAGCACCCTCCCAGTCATTGTTGGAAAATTTCCTTTTCTTAATTGATTCGAACCTTTGAATCTATTTTCTTTAATTACAACGGGAAGAGTCAGCTACTCTTCGCGGTGTTCAATTATTGGTTTTGTCCATTCTATCGAGTTTGGATAGTTATCTTGTTTAGTCCAATCTATTGAATTTGGACTGTTGTCTTGTTTTATCCATTCTATCCAGTTTGGATTTTTATTCAGACTATTTCCATTCTTTCAAGTCTGAATGTTATACTAATTGTAACCATCATCTATGGTTGGATTTGTTCCCTATTGTTCATTTCCATTTTTTTATGTTTGGTTGTTTTTTATGTGGGAGAAAACCCATTCTGCATTAGCGGTGTGGTCCCACAATATTGTTTAAATACACCTTATTTGTTTCATAGTTTTACTCATACCAGAGATTTTGTCTGACCCGAGTTGTTTATTTTCCCTAAACTCCCATGTACTCAATTATATTTTGGTAGTCCGAGAATAGCAGGTTTTCTTTGGAGCTCTTTGAAGACGGTGATCGAGCAGGTGGCTCCTTAGTTATCTAGTTATTTATTTCCACTGTATGATTACGTAGGTGTATTTTGTATCTTAAAAATGTAAAGTTAGAATGTATAGCTGCAAATTTGTTAGATGTAGTATTTTTTATAACTCTGATAACTCCTTATAAGGAGTAACGTTTTGTACTATATCATTTTATATTTTATGTAACCATTCCGCTGTGAGGTTTATCTATTTTGTCTTGTTCTGTTCTTTATTTTACCCGAAGACAACTTATCTTTCGGATGCTTGGGAAAAGGCACATGAATACCGAGGATGTACTAAGTGTCATTTCCAGGGATCAGAAAGGTGGGTCATCACACCCTCTGTCTTTCTTATACCCACATTATAAGTAGATTGGTTTGTAGGGTGGTGCGACTAGAGTAAAATATGTGGAGGAGGTGACCATGCACGTTGGAGTTATTTTTTCATTCATTTTATCTATATCTTATTTACTAGCTAGGCATATATTTATTTCCAGTTGTTTCCTAAGGACTTTCCCTAATTTAGTTTTAGTATATATCGATTTTGTCCCTTTTACTGTGAGATATGGAAGTGTATATGTTTTAAAATTTATGCTTAACTGTAACGACCCAGAATTTCACTACTCTGATTTACGAATATATAATTAATTTTAAATATTCAATATATAGGTTTTATAATGAAAATAATACTCTTTTGGATAATAGTTAATGATTGTGAAATCATTTTCAAATTTTGTTTACAAAAATATTTAGTTGGAAGAAAAATCGAAAATGTGATCGGAAATTGTTTTCCGAATTTTCGACTTTTCCTCGAGTAAAAGTTGTCGTAAAACATTATGCACATTTAAGTTAAATATTCACTTTCATTTATAAATAAGTTAGAATTAATACATACATACATATATATATATATATATGTTTATATATGAGATGACATTTTATGAAAGGTTTAATTAAGTTTAAAAATAAAAATTAATAAAAGTAAATTGAAACATATACAAACATTTAGTACAAGAATTACTTAGGCATGTTGGAACATGATGTGAAGGGAGGAGACAAAGCGATAGGAGAAATTTAAGGGTGGAGGAAGGACATGGTGAGGTGGAGCAAGGGTAGTGGAGGGCAAAGTACAAGGTCATTTTGGTAATTCACCTTGTTAACATTTTATAAAAACCATTTTTCATAATTTTGATTTCAATTTCTCATTCTCATCTTCATTTTTCAAAACTTCCTAAGGCATTGAAAAAACATTCATAGCTTCCTATTTTAAAATTATAAAATTTAAATTCAAAAATTTACTTTGTTTTAAATGTTCTCAAACCTTGTTTTAGAACTCTTTCTTCTTCAATTTTCCTCCCACTTCATTCGGCCATAACTTCATCCATACTACACCAAATCATGATTTTCTTTTCTTCAAACCATATATAATTCCAATGGCTACAACTTTTATTTACACCACCTTTTCAAATTTTGAATTTTTTTGTGTCTAAATTGCATTTCTTTCTGACTCATTTTTGGACCCATATTATCCAAACCGAAAATACTACTCCTTTTTTTGACCATATCTCCCTCAAAAAAATTTGGAATTAAGTGACTCTATTTTTAAAATTGTAGAGAAAAGAATTTTATAAAACATTTCTTTAGATGACTTGTCCAAATTCCGAAAGTAGATGGCCAAAAATAGAGGAGAAAATGACTAATTTTCGAGTGGTTTTTGTGTGGTTTTCCAAGCTTTTCAAGTCTAAAGCATTTCAAGTTCTAAAAAATATTGGTGAGTAAACATTATTTTAAAGTTAAAATTTATTAGCTTGAAATATATGATCTATATTTGATATATGATGTATGTTGGCTTATGTTTGGTTGTTTAGGTGTTGGATATTTTGATTATGGTTGATAGAGATGGTAAAAATGGACTTGAATTGAAATCCACTTTACATGGTTTAAAGTTGTGAAGTTGGATGTGATATAGCATGTGAACATGAGATATGTTGTTTAAGTGGATTTGGTTATGATATTGTAAGTGTATTTGGATATGATGATTGGTGGAAAACTAGTTTTGCAAAGTTATTAAGCAAGATTTAAGTCCCTTAGAAACTTTGTTTATTTTTTTAAAATTTCTAAAAGATTTTTTTATTTTTTTATTTTTTTTGGTTTTTCAAATCTTTTACTTCAGTTAAGTTTTAAAAAAAGAGTTAGTAAACTTTAAGGTAAAGTACCAAAGGGAAAGATAAAAACAAGTTGAGATAACAGGTATCCATAGCGATAGTCACTATGGATGCAGTTTCGCTTAAAAATCCAATTTTTGCAATATTTGGTTTTATTAACCTAAAGTGCTTTGAAATTATTTTATAAACTTAGTAATGATATTTTATAAAGTTAGTGATTAAATTTTTATTAATTAATAATTAATTAAGATTAAACAAATTATAATTAAGTAAAGATTAGTTATTAATTAATTATATTTTAAAGATAAGATTAATTATAAATAATTATTAATTAAGCAAGATTAATTTTTTATTAAATATAATTTAAGTATATTATTTATTTTTAATTAATTATTAATTAACTATACGGTTAATTATCTAAATAAATCAATTGTTAATGATTAATTAATCAAGGCTTTAATTTAAAATAAATTATTTATTTAAGGTTTAATTTATTAATTAACTTTTAATTGAAGGTTATTTTATTAATTAAATGAGATTAAGTAATATGTAATTATTAATGAAGGTTTAAATTATTATTTAACAATTAATAAAGGATTAATTAAGGCTAAATGATTATCAATGTGTTATAAATTAATTATTTGATTGTGTGAAAATTTGATAACAGAATAAATCCTCATTCTGGTATAAATTGATTGAATTGTTTGGACATCTATTTAGCCGGACATATCACCATCCTGCTATTATGTTATTTGGACATGTATATGCTAGTGGAGTTGTATTGACATGCTTTTCCCTGATTTAGATATGGATTGTATTTACATATATGTTAACTTATGTAAATAAATGGTTAAGTGACTTAGAAGTGAAATTTGATGTTAAATGGTAACTTAAATTACTACCATTGGGTTTGCTAAGCCTCTTTTTGAAATTATGAAGTATGGTTTTAAATTAGCTCTAATTCTTTAATTAGTTTGGGGTTAAGATTTATAAATGGTTTTCCAAGTTATATTATTATTGTATAAAGGTATTTATAAATAATAACTTGTTTATAAAAGTGGGTTTTACAATGTAAAAAGATTTATCTAAAGAGATTTTAAAGGATGAGTTGCAAAGATAGTTTGTAAAGAATTTTTCTTAAAGAAGATTTATCAATGGAGTTTTAAATGAGAAAATGTTTTATAATTGATTTTAGAGGTTTGTAAAGAATTTTTGTAAATTGACTTGTAGACTTATAAAAGTGTTTTTATAAATTGACTTTTGGAAATTTATATGTTATTTGAATCATGAAGTGAGCTTTTAAAAAGAAAATTGTTATAAAGGATAAGTGGATTGGGTTATAATAAGTAATTTTTTTCAAAAGGAATTTGGAAAGAGAGAATTTTCCAAATGTTTCGATAATATACTTATACCGCTAAGATATGTATAAATGTTTCCCAAGTATAAAGAGAAAGTAAGGGTTTGGAAATAGTGTTGTGTAAAGATCTTTTGATAAAATTTTATTAAGTGATTTTATTAATTAAAGAATAATCAATAAAGGATTAGTGGATCCCATGTGGAATCAAATTAATGTTGAATGTTTTTTTACTTGATAGTTAAATAACGAACTATCAAAATATTGACCAAAACGAAACTTTGGAAACATCTGGGAGAAATACAAAAATTAAATGGTATAATTACCGTCGGTGGTGCTATACTGTACGTGTAAATTCGTTTCGTTCTTCTAGGATAAATGATAAGGAAATCCTTCCACTAACGGTTAGGAGGTGATCTCCGTTCTTATCTTTGTCTATTTATTTCCTAAACAACCAGGGTCGAGTTTAGGGGAAATTATCAAAAGTTATTTCAAAGGGACCGAGATCAGATATGTTATCTGAAATCCACTTTGATCCAGCACAAGCATTTCGGACTGAAGACAACTTGAAGAGTATGGAATCGAAGATGGAGATTTGAAGTGCAAGGGCTATTTGCTACTAACTGTGACTGTAATTCCAAAATGGGTGTAATGGAGGTAATGCCTTCAGTTTCATTCAGACCCAGAACAAACTTGTATGGATGAATGTTGGCACTGCATTGCTGCCTGGAGGGCAGTGTTAGCATTACAAGATGGTTGCTATATAAAAAGGTAATGGTAGACTCAAGCCTCATCAACTGGGAATGACAAAAATAGGGGAGATGTAGCAGGGCCATGTGGGTCGCACCCATTAGGGTATGTCATCACCAAATCTAGAATCAATATTTGACACAGTTTTGTATGCTTCAGTACGGTTGCTGATCCCAACCGTGGTGTGATGTATTCAGTACTATCCAGCAAGGGGTAGGCTAGTCCTGTGTTGGCAGGGAATCCAAGCGAGGTTCTCGATGTGTGTTAACGCTAAAAAGTGAACGCTAACACCCGGTGTGTGTAGTAGAATTGTGAAAGCACCACCCGTGTGACGGGAATAAGAAGTAAGCAGTAAAAATAGCGAAAATGCGGTAAAAGACAGCAGTTTATAGTGGTTCGGCTTGATATCGAGCCTACGTCCACTTTGAATCTCTTTATTATTGAATCTGGTTAAAAACGATACAATACACTTATGAAAACAACACAATTTGATCACAAAGACAATCTCGACTACTAGCTCAAACTTCGATGATGAAACTCGATGAATCCGTGTTGGATGTATGGAATTCCTCTCGTAGCTTGTTGTAGTGTCTCGAATGTTTGAAGATCTTCAATTGTTGAATGAGTGGAGAGTTCGGCAGAGTAACGTTGCTTCAAGAAATGATCGGCCAAAAGTCTCCCTCATGTTGAAGGTAGGGGGGTATTTATAGGGAAATCTGGACAAGAGTTTCTACCAAGTCATGAGTCGTGGCCGACTTAAGATAAGTCATGACTCGTGGTTGACTTAAGGTAGCTCGTGGGCGTCTTCCTGAGTTCAGCTTGTGGCTTCGTAGAAAGCAAGTCCTAAGTCGTGGCCGACTTATAATAAGTCGTAAGTCGTGGCAGACTTATCAAATAAAAGTGGCATAGGTGCAGGCATTGGATTTTAACTCGATAACTTTTGTGTCGTGGACGACTTAAGCTAAGTCGTGGGTCGCTGATAGCCTTAAGTCGTGAGTCTTTTTAATTCCTTAGGTCAGTACATCCTTTTAAGTCGTAGCATCTCTTAAGCCGTTTAGACCTTAACTCGTTGAGTCGTAGGCTTTCTTAACTCGCTGAGTCGTAAGCTTTCTTATGTCATCCATCCTTTAAGTCGTTAAGTCGCGTAATCCACTTAAGTCGTGCAATACTTGAGTCGTATGAGTCGTACAGTCCTTAAGTTGACCAGTACGTAAGTCATCAAACATTAAGGGTTAACATTTTCCCCTCGAAGTACACGCCTGAGTTGTAGGTCGTGTGCTTCGACTTATCTTAACTCGTGTATGTCGCTTCGAGTTCCACTGCCCCGAGATGTAAAAGGCTTGAGTCGTTCCCCTTACTTCCTTCTTCTCATTGCTTATCTCCTGAGTCGTGTCTGCCATTAATGTTCTTCCGAGCTTCCTCAAGGCAATTTTTTTTCTTTCTTTAACAATCAAACAATCACCAATCCTCGATTCTTCATTGCGTAAGTGCTCCTGTTTCCTCCCCGATCCTCGATCATTGTTAATCTGTGAATTCTCCTTTTTGTGCTTAATCCATCCCCTTGTGCAATGCTTTGGCGATCTCGAATCAGTTTTTTGAATGATATAATCAGTGTGGAAAACGAAAATTTTTGTTTACGGAGGGGTTAATGGGTTAGGAGGATAACGGGTTAGGAGTTAGGAGAAAAGTCAATGGGTCAAAGGGAGTGAGGTGTTATCTTGGACACGATCTATCAGCCTTGTACGACCTATGACTCTCTCGACTTAAATTTTTACTGACTTATCCATTTGCGACATAAACCTAGAGTCGTGGACGACTTATGACTTAGGAAATTTACACCATTTTGAACTGAAGCCTTTTTCTTCTTTTACACAACCTACAACTCGAAGTACTTCCGACTTAAAGTATCAGCGACTTAAAATTGAAACGACCTGTCCTGACTTGACTTAAGATCCTTAAGTCGTGGATGAGTTAGCCAAAAACACAACAGCTCAACTTAGCCCATGGAACACATTCTTAAGTCGTCGGCGAGTCAGCACTTAAGTCGTTGGTGACTTAACACTTGAACTTTGCATGAACTTTGAATTGTTGCATTTTTTTTACAGGTCACTCTAACTTGCAAACCAACAATCTGCTTAACACAACATTTACAGAAAATTGGGACGAATATACTGTCACTGACTGCCCACATCAAATGACAGATTAGTTAATAACAGATAATCAACTCAAATAGATTGTGTGAATGAAGCGCTTTAAATCAACAAACTTAAGCAAAGTATTAAAGCAACATTGAAATAGTCAACTGAAAATGACCGGTTTGCACTAAAACTGTGCTTAAACTTTAAATTAACAAGTCCTGAAATTTGATAATCGATCAATTACTGACTAGCTCAATTCCAGTTGTATTTACTTGTTATCTTTACTAGTTTTACACAACACTTCACACTATTTAGGAAACGAGCACCTTCATATTTGAATACCCAGTTGCTTGTGTAGAATGACTTCTCAGCAAGGAGATGTAACAGTCCAGACTGGAGAGTCCACTCTTATTCCAGCTCCTTTAGTCAATCCTCCAGAAAGAGCCTCTACCACTCTATCGTACAGAGTTTTTCGGCAATTGTGCACCCAGTTTGGCATTGCTGAAGCCGACGCCATTCTTCCTGAGAAAAATAGTACTGCTGATGTAGCGCCTCCTAGCTTTGTAGCGGTTAATCGACAAATGTGCCTGAGCGGGGCCATTCCTCCTTTCAACAACTTTCTTCAACATCTTCTTTGTCAATTGGCAATCTCCCCATTCCAACTACATCCCAATAGCTATGCCGTTCTAATGGGGCTGTGTGTATTATTCAGTAGAACGCTTGACCGTCTCCCTAGTGTTGACGAGATCTATTACTTATGCTCTTTTATTAGAACTAAAGATCATCCTTCGATCATTGTTGTGAGAAGCGCCAGAAATCGTAAATTAGTTATCGGCCTTCCTGACAGTGCCCATGGGTTCTTAACTCAGTATTTTTACGTTCGCTATCCCCCTGGGTTTTATGCCGTGTGGAGGGAAGGAAGTAAGATTGTCTATCTTTTCTTCTTCTATTCTCTGAGTTTTGTGAAGTCCAAATCACCAAGTGTTAACTTTGTTTTCTCATTTCAGCGCTCCCCTCTCCTTCTAGGGATACTAGTCACAAGCAAACTCTAGAGAGGCTCATGGCTGTACCAGTTAATGAACGGGACGTGAAATTTTTGTTGAAAGACGAATTTCTTCACCAGTTTGGAATTCTTCACCCCTCTCGCTCCACTCAGCCTCGCGAAGTTCCAAGTTCTCCTACGGAGGCACCAGGTGCCCCACTTTCTGTTGAGGAACCCATACTGAAGGAGTCTGCTACTGAAACTCCACTGGTAAAATGCCCCACACTTACCGATGTCGCGGGACCGTCTAGCAAACCAACACTTGCTCCAATTATTGAAGAGGAAGGAAGTCCTCGAATTTCTGAAAAATCAGCCGATGCGGAAGTTGAAAAGGAGAGTTCTGCTGGACGTCATGGTGATGACACCTTCGATGACTTGAGTGATATAATGATAACTTCTCAGGAGCTTTTTAAAGATAATATCTCAAAAGCGATCTCTCCCGTTGTTGAAGCGACTTCCTCTTTGAAACAAGCTTTAACACCTTCTACACCGATCGTCTTCGTTTCCACATTAAAGCGTGTTTGACGCATGTAATTTGCACGCCGCACACACTTAGGATTTTCTCAGCAATTATACGCACTTATCTTTTTTCTGGAAATTTCTAAACTTCATTTCTTTTCCATTTTCAGATTCTCCGATGGGGCGCACCGGCTCATATTACGACAAGTTTCAGCGCTATGGAGGTCGCGGAGCTTATGACTTTAGGCAATACCTCAATACCCCAAGGGAAACGGACGAAGAAAGAGCTATTAGGAAAGCTCGAGAAAGGCGGGACTATGAACGTCAGCATGTGAGGAGGGATGAACGGTACGACTCTTCTTAGAGAGGCGACGACTCTTACAAGCGAAAGTCTTATGACGATAAGGGGAAGACTCATATCGTTGACGAATCAAGCAAGCGGTCCAAGCCTAGTGACGCATCTGCAATTTATGAGAAGACCGATGCTCCCATCTCTCCTAATGTTCCATCCGGCTCTCCTGCTTTAAAGAAATCTGACATCTAGACGATCATCAGCAGGCCTCAGTATCAGGTCAAAGACGCCCCTTCTATTCTTCAAAGCCGATTTCCGAATTGGTGCTTGAAAGGGGTGCGTTTTGACCTTGATTTGGTTCCGATCGATAAATCGGATATGTTGCGTAGCCTAGATGCCGTCAAACTTAATATTGAAAGGGTGTCCGGATGTCAAAAGCTTGTCGATGAGCTGCAAAGAGTCAACCGTGCGAATCTTGAAGCCATGCTGACCATGGAAAACGACAAGATGGAATGGGACAAAATCTGCAAACAGCATGACGCCGAGATGACGAATATTGCTGATGATAATGCGAGACTTGAGTCCGAGGTTAAAAAACTCAAGGAAGATCTCGACGCTTCTTTCGCTTCGCAATCTTAGAAGGAAGAAGTATTTCAAAAACAAGTGCGGGATGCGCACGCTACTCAGAGGGATGCTGAAATGAAATTTGCGGCTGAGTAGTTCGTTGTTGAAGAATACCGCAAAAATAACACTCAGTTGCGGGAAACAGTTAACTCCCAGAACGCAGAGATCGAATTGCTAAAGTCTCGACTTGCTAAAGCGAGAAAGAGCGTGATGAGGCTGTTGCTGGTCGAGTCGAAGCTGTTGCCGAAAAAGAAGCGGCCGAGCAATCACATGAGGCAACAAAAGCTAACGTCAACTCTACCTTATTCGACTTTTATTTACACAGCGTTCTGGGTCATGGAAGTCTCTCTTTTCTGGGCCCTGAATACGAGATTACTCTGGCTGAGGTGTGGGAAGCCACAGTTGATATGTTGGGCGGTGCCGGCTATGATGAGGCAGAGCTTGAGGCACGCTATCTTGACGATGAAACTCGTGCTGCTCTTGCTAAAGGAAAAGAGCAACTTGCCAGAGCGCGAGCTGAGTCTACAGGAGATGAACCCCTGAAAGAGGAAGCTCCTTCAACTGCCCATGTTCATACTTCAACTTCAGTTGATGTGAATATTATAGATTCCAGTGCCCATTCTTTGCTTCCTGCCAAAGTTGTCACTGAAACTGTGACTACCCCTACTGAGGACGAAGCCCTGGAAGATATTGAGGCTGAGAAATTCGAGATTAATTTTACAAAACCGACTTCTCTAGGTAACTTTGGCGTCGACCCGGGTCCAGTGAATCATTTGTTCGATTTAACCGAGTTTGATGAACTAATAACTTCTCTTTTCTCAGAGAATACCGATTTTAACTTCTTTTCTTCTGCAGCGGAGGCACCTGGCGCTGCGCACACTTCCCCTCTTCCAGCTATTCCTCCTCCATCTCTTCAAGTCACCCCTGCTTCTCAACCAGGGTCGCAGGAAGAACAGATAGAAGCTCTTCAAGGCTTGGAGGATCCACTCGCTTCTCAAGAACAAAAAGCGGAGGGGACGGAGGACAGTGAGAAGACTCCGGAGCAGTCATTTGATGACGATACAGCACTTTCCAAACCGCTGTCTCCGGGAAGCGAATCTTCTTCAAAGAGGAAAGGAAAGCGTGTACTAAAGAAGAAGAAGAGAAGTGCTTCAGCTGGAGAAGACAAAATAGAAGACGATCCAACCATTCCTCCTTCTCCGTCCCGCCCACGCCGGATTCCGAAACTAACCATCAAGCCAGGCAAAGGCTCCAAAGGTAGCGGGAAGAAGGAATGACAGGCTGGATTTTCTACTTCTTATTTTGCTTTTTTGCATGTACCGACCGAAGATTGTGCGGGTACCGGTCCCCGCTTCTTTTTGTAATCTGCACAATGTAAAAAGTTTTCATAGTATTGAATAAAATAGCTATTTTACTTGTACAAATTCTTGTGTATGTGAGAATGCATATGTTTCTCATTTTTAGTGTAGAATAAACGATTCTTTTTACTTGTACAAACTTTTTTGTCTGTGTTTGAGAATGCATTTATTTCACATCTACTTTTCATGATATTGCAATGAACTTGCGGTATGTTGCTTGCATATTCCTTTTATTAATGTAACTGAATTGTATAGTGTTGCCCCCATACCACAAGTGCATTGCAACATTTCTAGCTTTTACAAGACTAATACTCTATTTTTAGAGAATAACTATTCCCCTTTCAAGGGAAGAATCGTTCTGCTTTTAATAGATCATATCTCGTTTTTTTTTTGTGGAGAAATTTTTACTTTCTCTTCCTTCCTTGAAGAACACTTCAACTTTCAGAAATGATCACTTTTATTTGTTAAAAAGTGGATTTTCCTACGCATCGAAATGAGCTTCTGAAGAAGGTTTTGATTTTATGCCCCAGTAAAGGGCTTATTTTTGGTACTTCAAGCACGGTGAAGTGTGCCCCTGAAGAGGTCTTTTTGTAGCATTTCAACTTTTTAGGAAGAACTTTTTGAGATGAATAAGTTAACCTTCCTTTGAGAGTTGAAATGTGCTTTCGGAGAAGGCTTTTTTGTTTGAGTATTCTATTTTGGGACATGCCTTCGGAGAGGGCTCCTCTTAAAGAGTTGTGCCTCCGAAGAGGGCTTGTGCCTCCGAAGAGGGCTTGTGCCTCCGGAGAGGGCTTGTAGTGCCTCGGGAGAGGGCTTTCGCCTCCAAAGAGGGCGTATGCCTCCGAAGAGGGCTTGTGGTGCCTTGGGAGAGGGCTTTCGCCTCCATAGAGGGCGTGTGCCTCCGAAGAGGGCTTTTTGATTGCTTGGAAGTTACTTTCTCATGGTTGGATGGGTCCACGGGGCGGACGCAAGTTGTTTGATTGGATGTTCGTTTGCACAAACGATCGCAATCAATTAACAAGGGCCTTGTTCCTTCAGCTTGAGAAGGTGCCCCTCCGGTGGTTCCACCAATCTTTTTTGATTGAGAGAAGCACTTTCATTTTTTGGCGTGCCTCGTTAGAGGGCTTTGTTGATCTTTGGAAAGGAGCGTCAGTTGGTTGGTGTGCCAGGAAGGTTGCGTCTCAGTAGCGAGTAGATCCACGGGACGGACGCAAGCTGTCTGATCGGATGCATCACGATCAGTTAGCAAGGGCCCTATTCCTTCTGCTTGGGAAGGTGTCCTTTTGGTGGTTCTACCGGCCCTTTTATTGAGAGGCATACCGCCTTTTAGCTGCTTCTTTGTTTGCTTGGCCATGTTCTCTTATCATCTGCTCATTAGCGATCTTTTATTATCGTTTCCAAGCGCATCTTCTTTCCTTTTGCAAGTAAATTGCCTTATCCGAAGAAGTGGACTTCACTGTTGAACGACTTCACGGGACAAACGCGAGTTACCTAGTTGGATGTCTGTTCATATCGACAATCACAACCAGTTAACGAAGGCCTGCCACAGTGGAGTCGCCAACTTTTTATGTGAAGTTCTTCTTGTATAGGATTTGAATTTGGAATTTTTGTCGCTTGGTATTTGCTAAATAGGTGATTTATAGAGGTCGCTTGGCTTTGTGACGAGCAAGCCTTGTTTTAATGTCCTGCAATTTTGAATCGACATTTTAGCAATACATTTAAAGTATTTACATATCAAAATGAAACAGGCATTATGAAATAGTAAAGAACACAAGATTTATAGTGGTTCGGCCAAGAATCGGGCCTACATCCACTTTATAGCTTTCATTCATTTACACTGATTTACAATGTCTTTCAATACAACTGATACATTCATCACTATTTTACAATTTTGAGCAAAGCTTTTTTTTCAAGTAAAATAAGGACGTAAGTGGTTGCTGTTCCAGGCTCTTGGAATTGGATCTCCTTCAACAGTAGAAAGTGCCATCAAGAAGTTTACTGCCTATAACATATGGCCCTTCCCAGTTTGGCCCAAACACCCCAGTTGCTGTCATGATCCTTTTCAAGACTAAATCTCCGATCTCAAAGCTGTGGTGGCGAACTTTAGAGTTGAAGTGCCTGGCTATCCTTTGCTGATAAGCTGAAACTCTGAGCCTAGCTTCTTCTCTTTTTTCATCAAGAAAATCAAGTGCTTCAAGTTGCAGCTTTTCGTTTTCAGTTTCGTTGAAATGAATTCTCCTGTGTGAAGGAACTTCTACTTCCACTGGAATCATTGCTTCTGATCCGTATGCCAGTGAAAATGGAGTGTGCCCAGTCGCAGTTTTGTGAGTAGTTCTGTATGCCCATAGTGCTAATGGAAGCTTATCAACCCAACCACCTTTTGCTTCTTCGAGTTGCTTTTTGATGGTTGACTTGATGATTTTGTTTACTGCTTCCACTTGCCCGTTTGCCTGCGGATGGGCCACTGCTGAGAAGCTTTTTCGAATTCTAAACCGTTTGCAAAAGTCTTGGAATTCTTCACTTTCAAACTGAGTGCCGTTGTCTGTGATTATTTTCTGCGGCATACCATACCTGCAAATGATATTTTTAGTTACGAAATTTATCATCTTTTTAGAGGTAATAGTGGCTAAGGGTTCAGCTTCAGCCCATTTCGTGAAATAATCAACAGCAACAATAGCATATTTGATTCCAGATTTAGCGATCTGTAAAGGTCCAATCAAATCTATTCCCCAAATGGCAAACGACCATGGGCTGACCATTTGCGTGAGTTCGGTGGAAGGTGCTTTTGGGATTTTTGCAAATCTTTGGCATTTGTCGCACTTTCTGGAGTAAATAGCAGCATCTCGATTAATATCCGGCATAAAAATACCCATATCGGAGAACTTTCTTTGCTAGAGTTTGACCGGCTGAATGATCTCCACATTCTCCTCCGTGTATCTCAGCTAGAATTGTCTTGGCTTCTTCCTTAGTTACACATCGGAGCAGTGGCATTGAAAATCCCCGTCTGTATAATCGGCCATCTTGAATTATATATCTTGACGCTTTCCTTAACAGCTTTCAACGTTCCTTAGAACTTTCCGGTAGTGAATTATTGAGTAGGTATTCTTTGATTGGAGTCATCCATGATTCATGCTCTTGAGACGCAGCCATAATCCAATCAACATCCATTTCATCAATGCTTGGAGCTGACAGAACTTCTACAGGAACTAATCCCAGTAATTGAGCTTCTCCAGAACTTGAGTACTTTGCTAGAGAATCCGCTTTCATGTTTTCTACCCGAGGAATATGACTTATCGTATAATGATCGAAGTCTTCGAGAAGTTCACATGCCTTCGACAAGTATGCGGGTGGATTTCCACCTTTAGCCTGAAACTCTTTCTTTACCTGGCAAACAATAAGTTGAGAATCGCTGAAGATCTGTAACACTTTGATGTTTAGTTCCTTGGCAATTTTCAAGCCAGCAATAAGAGCCTCATACTCCGCTTTATTGTTTGTTGAAGGAAATTCCAGTCTCAATGCATAACACAACGATCGTCCTTCGGGGGTTTCAACCACAACCCCTGCCCTAGAACAGTAATCATTTCTCGATCCGTCAACATACAACTTCCACTGGATTGGAATGCCATCAGTTGTTTCATTCTCACTATCACCTTTGTCAGTATATTCTGCGATGAAATCTGCTAAAGCTTGTCCGTTGATTGCTCTCCGGGGATGGTAAGTGATATCATATTGGCTGAGTTCAATGTTCCATTTCAAAAGACGGCCCGAAGTTTCAGGACGAAACAGGACTTGCTTTAGAGGTTGATCAGTAAGAACCTTGATAGGATGAGCTTGAAAGTATGGTCTCAATTTCCTGGAAGCAATTAGTAAACAATAGGCGAGCTTTTCTATCTTCGAATAATTCATCTCTGCCCCAGTGAACCGTTTGCTGATGTAATAGATTGGACATTGTATTTTCATATCTTCACGTACAAGTGCTGCACTAAGAGCATGAGATGAAATTGCTAAATAGATGAAAAGATCTTCACCATCATTAGGTTTGGAAAGAACCCGAGGCGTTTCCATATGATGAATTAGTTCATCGAAAGCATTCTGGCATTCGGAAGTCCATTCAAAATTTTTCTTTCCTTTCTTTAGAGCATCAAAGAAAGGAATGCATTTGTTTGTGGCCTTGGAAATGAAACGACTCAGAGCAGTGACTTTTCCATTGAGGCTTTGCATTTCTTTCTTTGTTTTAGGGGCTTTGACTTCCCTTAGAGCTGTGGTTTGAGTAGGATTGCCTTCGATGCCCCTAACGCTCACAATGAAACCCAAGAATTTCCCGGACTCTACTCCGAATGAACATTTCAATGGATTGAGTTTCATTCCGTACTTTCGAAGAATTGCAAACATTTCCTCCAAGTGACCCATGTGGTCTACAGCTTTCTTTGACTTCACCAACATATCGTCAACATAAACTTCCATGGTTCTACCAATCTGAGGTTTGAACATCGCATTGACGAGCCTTTGGTAGGTTGCCCCAGCATTCTTCAATCCGAAAGACATAACTTTGTAGTAGTAGAGACCCACATCTGTGATAAAGCTTGTGTCTTCCTGATCCGGCTCATGCATCATTATCTGATTGTACCCGAAGTAAGCGTCCATAAATGATAACAACTCATGCCCAGCTGTTCCATCTACCAACTGATCGATTCTGGGCAGCGGGAAGCAATCTTTGGGGCAAGCTTTGTTTAGGTCCAAAAAATCGATGAAGACTCTCCACTTCCCATTTTCCTTTTTAACCAGTACTGGATTTGAAACCCAATTTGGATAAGTGGAGTTTCTGATGAAGCCGTTTTCCATGAGCCAATCGACTTCTTCCTTTAGTGCTGTCGACCTTTCTGGACCTTGAGTTCTTCTTTTCTGTTTCACTGGCGTGAATTTTGGATCAATGTTCAGAGTATGTACAGCAATTTCCGGGGAGATCCCACACATATCAGCATGACACCAGGCAAACACATCCAGATTGGCTTTTAAGAATGATATCAACATGTTTTGAACTGCTATGCTTAGCTGTGAACCCACATTGAGTACTTTGTTTGGGTCTTTTGAGTCAACAGATATTGGTACCGTTACTTCCATGGGTACCACTCTATTCTCCCCTGTACTGGCTTTCCTGGGGTCCATTTCTTTCCTTGCATTGCTGTGTTCGCCAATACAGGGGCCACCCCGTAACTGCTACAAGGTTGGTCCTTTGATGCGGAGCGGAGCTGCCGCATCTTTTCCCATTTCTCTTTTCATGGCCTCTCGAAGCTCTACAAGATAACATTCTCGCCCCGCGTTCTGATCTCCCTTAATGACAGCAACCCCATTATCAGTGGGAAATTTCATTGTTAAACACCATGGAGCGAGGACGGCCCTGAAAGCAGCAAGAGTAGGCCGACCCAAGAAAGCATTATAGACGGAGAATCCATCAACAATTACAAAAGTTTGCTTCCGAACCAACTTCTTATGTCCTTCGCCCATTTCAACAAACAAGTCCACCGTTCCAATTGGCTGTTTCAGCTCTCCTGTAAATCCGACAATCTTGTGTGAAGAAGCTTGTACGTCTGTCATTGGAATTTTCATTTGGTCAAATGTCTTTTTAAAGAGTATGTTGCACGAGCACCACTATCAACCAGCACTCTTCTGACAATAGCCGGCCCAATACCGACAGAGACAACTAAAGGGTCCTCAGTAGGAGCTTCCACATCAATAGAATCCCTGGTTCAGAACATAATATCATCATGAAAAGTCTTCTGCTGCTTTAGAGGTGCAGCATCTTCCAAGATTAAGACACTTTCTTCAGTTGGGGCATATTTCAAGGCTCTAACATACCTTTCCATCTCACCCCAACTCCTGCCAACCGGATGAGGTCCTCCTGTGATCATATTGATAACAGGTCTTTTCTTTTCAGCAGGCCTCTCTCCTGAACCAGATGAGTGAGCTGGGGGTAGTTGCCCCTGGTTAGATGAAGACGGGTCTTTTCTATTCCTTTTAACGTACTGCTGCAACTTATTCTCCCTTAACAATTCTTCAATCAGGCTTTTCAAGTGGCGGCACTCGTTGGTATCATGGCCTGGTTGGTTATGGAATTTGCAAAATCTTCCGCTTTGAGCAGCATTTTCCCAACTTTAACTACCGGTGGTTTTGGAAATTCAACAGCATCCTTAGTGGCGATGAAAATATTCTCCGGTGTATCAGTCAGAGGGGTAAAATCCGAAGGTTTGAGGAAGCGAGGCTTTTTAAGATCTTTCTGCTTCTTTCCACCTTTACTCTGATTTGTAGATTCTTTCTTGTTCTGACCTGTAGCATTATTTTCCACCACTGTTGTCACAACTTTAGCTGACGCGGAAAGATTCTCTAGGCGCATGAACTCATCAGGCTTTTTGTTGAACTTTTCGAGCGAATTTGGTTCCTTCATTTTTAACCATTTTCCAAACTCGCTTGACTTGTCAATAACCCGCATTAAGTAGGTTAAGATTATTCGCGGTTCCGCGTTATCAACTTCCGCTAGGGCTAAATTAAAGCGATTCAGGAAGGATTTGATGGGCTCTCCAAGATTTTGTTCAAGACTTGAGAGAGACATTATATCCTTTGCTCTTGAAATGTACAATCTGAATTGTTCCTTGAATTTTCGGGTCAGATCAGAAAATTGGTCAACAGATCGCACAGGAAGCTTGGTAAACCAAAGTAACGCCACTCCTTCCAAGTATACCGGGAAATATCGGCATTTAATCTCATCAGTTGCTCTGGCGCCAGTCATGTGCCAATCATATTTGTACAGGAATTGATTCGGATCACTTGTTCCTCGATAAGGAGGAATGGTAGGAGGAACAAATTTTCTGGGAAAATCAGCCTTTAGGATCCTTTCAGTAAATGGAGTTTTACTCGGAGCGAATCCCCAATCATTCTCATCTTCGTTTCTCTGCATGCTTTCTTTCATTATCTGCAGAATCATGCCGGAAAGATATTCCTTATTATTTAGTAACTTTGCAGAGTAGACTTCGGCCATTTTCTCGGAAGTTTGTCCGGGTAGATGTTCACGGAAAACTGGCGATGGCCTAGATCCTTCAGCCTGGAGAGGTACCCCTTCAGCGGCACCCGATCCCCCTTGAGGAATATGTCTTCCTTCGGAGTTGCGAAGAGTATCAGCAATGTTTTCTTCATTATTTACTGGTCTTGGATTAGCTCCGAGCAAAGCATTCAACTTTTCCATCATCAGATTATTCTGAGTTTCAATCTGCTGGTACAAACCAGATACATCAGCATCTAATTCTTCTCGCGTCACTCCGATACTCGGAGCTGCTCGACTTGGAGAGGGAGAAGTGGCAGTATTGTCGCGGTCATCATCAGATCTGATGGATTTATGTTTTCTTCCAGGAGCCATTATGTCTGATAGACTTCTGGTTTTGAAGGAAATTCTCTCAACAAACTTCCGTGAAGCTATGGTGAATGATCGCCTGAGTTGGGTTCTCAGTGAAAGCACCAAAATGTTAACGCTAAAAAGTGAACGCTAACACCCGGTGTGTGTAGTAGAATTGTGAAAGCACCACCCATGTGACGGGAATAAGAAGTAAGCAGTAAAAATAGCGAAAATGCGGTAAAAGAAAGCAGTTTATAGTGGTTCGGCTTGATATCGAGCCTACGTCCACTTTGAATCTCTTTATTATTGAATCTGGTTACAAAACGAAACAATACACTTATGAAAACAACATAATTTGATCACAAAGACAATCTCGACTACTAGCTCAAACTTCGATGATGAAACTCGATGAATCCGTGTTGGATGTATGAGATTCCTCTCGTAGCTTGTTGTAGTGTCTCGAATGTTTGAAGATCTTCAATTGTTGAATGAGTGGAGAGTTCGGCAGAGTAACGTTGCTTCAAGAAATGATCGGCCAAAAGTCTCCCTCATGTTGAAGGTAGGGGGGTATTTATAGGGAAATCTGTACAGGAGTTTCTGCCAAGTCATGAGTCGTGGCCGACTTAAGATAAGTCGTGACTCGTGGTTGACTTAAGGTAGCTCGTGGGCGTCTTCCTGAGTTCAGCTTGTGGCTTCGTAGAAAGCAAGTCCTAAGTCGTGGCCGACTTATAATAAGTCGTAAGTCATGGCAGACTTATCAAATAAAAGTGGCATAGGTGCAGGCATTGGATTTGTAATGACCCGCCATTTTGGACCATTCGCATCCATTATAAGTGTATAGGTAGACACTCATGCCGGAGTTGAATTGCTCAAAATACCGCGTTGTTAATTTAAATTTGGCAAAACTGAACATATACAGTAAATAAATAATCACAGAACACAGACACAGAGTAATAATTGCAGCGGAAATAAAGAGATAGTAGTTCATGAAGCTACTATATGAATATATAAAATACAACAGAGTTTACAACAGAAGAGTAATACGATACATCAGAGTTAAACCAGGTACAACGGAAGAGTAACAGATACAAATCAGAATACATCACTGGAATCATCGAATATCTGAAAGCTGGATAGATAGCTGGATCTCCAAGCGAAGCTCCAACTCCAAAGGTGAGTCTCGAAAGCTGAACTACTCAGTCTGACCCGAGCGTAAAGCAAAACACAAAACACTCGAGTCAGGATTAACATTCTTATATTAATAAATCCAACTCAAGTGAAATAGCAATTGAAATACAAGTAACTCAAAAGATGTTTGGAATAACCATCCTTTAAGGATCCGTCAAACTATCTACTATGTAGTAATGTACGATAAGTAGATAATGTCTATCAGTAATATAAAGATATCAAAATAGCGTTAAGTCATGGCCCATTCCACCCTTAACACATTTTTATTCCCACAAGCATATACAAGACCGTAGTTTCCCCAAAACCGGAAGTCACCAGAGGGCAATCCATATAGTCAAGGTACAAAACAAATTCGTAGTGGTCGCGCATAAATGGAATACAAGTATGACAAGGCACATGAGGCTATACCCAAGGTAGTGATACTACCGTTCGCCTGATCCGGGCTGGTGAGAACGCAACGCCGCAGCGCCCGCAACACCGTGAGACAACACTCCCAAAATCAAGGGTGCACCAATCGACAACAAGTATAAGTAGTTCGAAGAAGTGTGTCCACTTGAGGTATCAATCCTCCATTGGCCCGGCACAGCTCCTGTTTTAGTCATTTCCAATTTGACACAAGTGTCAAGGCTATCCATTATCGTTCTCTTTCTTCAGTCAACACGTACATCATTCCAACCACTTCATTCTGGATCATCACTCCGCGTATAGTTATTAAAGTGGTTTTCGGTTTAGATAGAGAGTATATCCATAACCGATTCCGGTCTCTTTAATAACTTTCGTAATTATTACACCGATTGGTCATTTATCTATTTCAAAACCAAATCAATTTCAATTTCAAATAGAATTCGTAAATCAACATTTCATTTGTCTATCACAACAGTTTCCATACTTTACGATTTCAAAACTTCCAAATTCATTTCAAAATCCTATAATTCAATTTCAAATTTTATTCAAAACAATTCAAGTATTGATTCAAGTTCGTATATAAGTTTCGTTTCGAAATCATTTACATTTAATTTAATTTAACCTTCAAATCAATTCCAAATTCATTTATCGATTTCATTCAATATTCGTTAAGTTACTTATCATTCAAAACAATTTCTATTAAATTTCCAATTCATTAAATAAATTCTTGAGTTCAACTTCATTAAATCAAAATTTACAACTTCGAATTAAATTTAATTCGTCAAATCAATTCTTTCAATTTCAAGTCTTACGTTAATTCCAAAATATCACATTTTCATTTCTTGTTAAAGAAATTCCATTGCACTTGTTTACTTCCTTAAATAATTTTCCAAAACTTAATTAATAAAGAAACTCAATTTCAATTATTTACGAAGTAAAAATCCACTTATTCAAAAGTTCCATTTTTCTTATTAAAGAATTCAATTCAATTTAATCATTAAATAATTCAATCTTATTTAATTATTAAATAATTCAAAACTTAATTATTAAATAATTTCAAATTTTAATAATTTCAAACTTAATTATAATTTTCAAACTTAATTATTAAATCATTTCAACTTAATTCAATCATTTCTCAAATTAAACAACATTCTTGCATCAATTACATTGTTAATATTTTGTTTCAGATTTTTATATATTAACATTTTCCTTTCATTAAAATTCAAATTTCAACTTCATTTCAAAATCATATTTTTATTCAAATAAAATCTTCGTTTATTTTTAAATCAAATTTATTGACCAATCGGGTTTTATTTAATTTTCTATATCCAAGGTCAAAGTTCAATTTGGGTATTTATCATTTCAACCCGATTCCAATTCAAATTCAAAATCAAAACATATCAAAGGGAACTTGCAGTGTGATAACTGGGATGGTGTCAAAGTAAATAAACAAGCAATAACAACCATCAATATCAATCTAATAATCAATTCAAATAATCCCGAAATAACCGTATTAATTCGCATTGTTATTTGTACGAATTAATATAATTATTTCTAGAATCTACACTATCATTTCATGTAGATTAAAGATTATTACATTACGTTTTTCACTTGTCATTCAATTACAATTTCATACATCATCAGTTTAACAACATACTTTCAGTGGTTCAAGATGTAATTAACCAAATCCTACGTGTCAATAAATTCAACAGTTAAAGGGATCATATTATACAAATGTCAGTTAATCAAATTTAACCTTTAATTATCCTATATCAATTTCAATTGCATACTATTTATCATTTTAACATTAACAATTTAACGTCCAATATAAACATCAACAATCAATCAATTTTCAGCCAAACTGTATTATCATCACATAAATAACTAACAGATAATGGTGTCAGATGTCACAGGTGAACTGATACAGGCAATAGCATATATAACAGTGTAATTAACTAACATCAGCATATTTCAATTGTCGTTTCAATTGAAATCAAATCTAATAAATAAAAGAACGTTAATCGTGAGTGAGTGCTCACCTTTCGAGGTTAGAGGGATTTGACAAAGAAGTGGGTTACAGATCCAAGCACGAAATTCGAAGCAAGGCACAATGGACTCGAGTTCGACGAACAAGCTGATAAATCGGAATTTGATAAATGATTCAGAACCAGCCAGATATATAATTTCAAATCAATGTTTCTAAAACTTATATAAACTAGCATATTCACTCTAAGATCCATAACAACATAATAATTTTTTTTTTTTTCACATACCTATTATAGTACTATATATATCAAACATATATATTAAAATTAAATATGTTTTAAAATCTGGGAATGAAACATAACATAATTTTGCATAGAAACTCACATATATAATATATTTCGAAATCAAACTCTAATGTACTTCTGTATAGTAGATATATATATATAATACTAAGATCTTATACTCCATATAATATACAATATTAATATGGGTTTGTACATACTTATCAAATAAGATTTACAACAGATAATGTGATACAATCATAAGTTTGTACATATATACAAATCATATACAGTTTATAGACTAATATAACTACTCTACAACTTATATATAAAAGAAAACAAACATACAATACCGTAACTAAACATATATAAGGCATATGTTGACCCATGTATACTAGTTCATATAAATCTTATACATATGTGAAAACTGCAAATGACATATTATATACTTTATCTTTTATAACTCAAGCGAACTTAAATATAAGAACATACTTTACTATAAAATTTGCGAAACAGCCCTCATGCGAAAACATATAAACTAGAATGTAAATGTAAACTATACCAATAACAAATAACAGCACATAGTGCTTATATAAAATGTATACTTAGATATAAATAGCTTTTAACTATACTTATATACTAAGGTCTGTACGAAACAAACATATACTTATATAATTAATATTTATATAAACTAAACTAATATACAATTTTACCTATAATATATATATTCATATGAAAGAGGGAACAACCTACTGCCTTGACAAGTGGAAGCACAGTCGGCATGATGGGAGGTGAAGGTTTAAGGAAGATGGTTGCTTGCATGGCTTCGACTGAGATGAGAGCTGCCGCATGCTTGCGTGAGTGCAAAACGAAATGCCGAGCATTGGAGGACGAAGGCACGGCTCCGGGGTTCGTCTGGCCTGCTGTGATGGTAGGCGAAGAGAAACTGTCATGATGGTTGGAATGTGGGCTGCCAGCGTGAGGAGGAGAAGTGGGCTAAGCACGGTGGGAGGAAGCTCTCGGATCTGGGAATGGCGTTGGTGGGGAGCCGGGGCTGTTCGGCAAGGTAAAGAGGAGTGGTTTCGGCGGAATAAAGGAGGAGAGGGCTTCGGCCAGCGGAGTTCGAGGATGCCTTGCCGTGCTTGCAGGGAGGATGACGAGAAGGGAAGCTTGGAGCTGGGGTAGCGGTGGTCTAGGCGTGGGCTTCGGTCGTTGGTTGTCAGGGAGGCATGGTCACGTGGCAGAAGCTGTAGGCGTTGGAGGGTGGGTGAAATGCTGGGTGGCCATGCGGGTTGAGGTGCTTGGCGTGGGAGCTGGGCTGTGGGGTTGGGGCGGAGGCAGTAACGAGTTGGTGGTTCTCCGGTGGTAGAAGAAAGGTAGCACGGTAGTTAGTGGGTTTTGTTGGGATGTTTGTGTTGGGGTAGTTTGGATGGAGGAGGGAGAAAGCGTACAGGGGAAGGGAGGAAATTGTAGAATGGGAGAGGAATGAAACGTGAGCAGGTGAGCAAAAGGAAAGATGCAAGCATGAGGTGGAAAGTGAAGGCAAAGTGAAGTTTGCAAAAGTAGACATTGATTTATGAACGATTGAAATATGAGCTGTTGCCCAATCAATGTAAAAACGTACACAAATAAATGAATTTTGGGAAAAAGCAAATTGATTTATGAATCTGGGAAAGTTGAAAGAACGTTTTGAAATAGAATAAATGGAAAAGGAACGGATTCGAATTGGAATGGCAAAGCATTGAAACCCAGCTACCGGAATTTATGAATTAATAAATGCAGAGAGCTGTTAGATTTCAACCGTAGGGAAATTTGAATGGTCACTGATAGATAAAAGGCTTAAACGGTACCGATTCGGTTGATTAGTCTACCGATTCCGTCGTGCTCCGAATTCCGAAATTGACAATTGAATATACCGTAGAGATCAGCACGACGAGACGATCAAAACGGTATACAGATATCAGTGGTACGAGTATCCAATCAAAAGTCGATATCGGTACCAAAATGCTGCTATTTTGCAGAAAATAAGAACGACGGAGCAATAGATGTCCGAATTTGGAAAAACGACAAACTGAAATCTTGCTCAGAAGATGGTTTAGAATTTTTCTATGTAAAAATATTTAGGTTTCGAAAACATTTTATTTTCAACGCTTTTTAACTGATTGAATTGAAGTGAATTTACGCGCGAAATAAACTTTCATATTTTCGGACGAAAATTTACCAGTTGCTATGTTTAATTAGACATATTCCAAATATTAAATTTTTATTTCAAAATTTTATCGTTTTAAAATTTCACAAAATTTCAACTAATTACGTTATTAAAACAGTTAAAATTTACGGGTCGTTACATTCTCCCCCACTTAAAACTTTTCGTCCCCGAAAAGGAACGAGGTAGGAGAATAGAAACAACCAGAAAGAAAACAGATTTGAAATACAAAATAACAATTAGTTTAACCCATATAAATTCAAATTTAAATTAATTTATATTCAATAATTGATTTAATCCATTTGATTTCACTAAAATCAATCTCAACTATTTCTAATTCATTATCTTATTATCCAGTTATCTTCAAATTTACAATTTCTAAAACCATAAATTTGAATAGTCTTTTATTATAATCATATTTCTTCAACAATTTTAAATCCTTTTTTATTCCAAATTATTGTTAAATTTTTTTCTACTTAATATATCTAATCACATATATTTAATCCATATAAATTAATTTAAACCATAAAAGTTTCGATTTAAATTAATTTACATCTAAAAATTTCTTTTAAATTCAAGGTATTTTCATATGTTGATCAAATTTCAATTTATTAATTCTTTCAAAATAGATTTATTAATTTTTTTCAAAACAATTTATTTCATTATTAACTGGGTTTACTTATTATCCTATCTAACTCTATTAACATCTTTATAATCAAAATTTAGTGTATAACATTTATTATAAACACTCAAATTTTATTTATAAATTCAATTTATCTTATATATTATCCAATTACATATTCAACTTCTGAATGATTTAGGTAAGTTGTATTAGAATGCAGTTGAACAATATACAAATAAAATTTTCACAATTCGATTATTCAAGTTTAAATATTTATTCCAAATTTTGGTTTTATTTATAATTAAAATCATCCTTTAACAAAATTTAAGAATTAGATTTCCGATTAACTTTAAACATTTTAGAGATATATATAATATATTTATATCAAATCAAATTAAGTTTTAAAATAAGATACTTATATATATATAAATCAAATTATACTGAAGAAATTTAAATCAAAATATTTTTCAAAACAAACCGTAGCAAAGCTACAGAATAGTATCTCCACTTCGAAACTCGAAAATGAACGTCGATGATGCGGCCGCCATCACCGAAATTATTTTCCAGCGACAAAGAGAAGAGCACTGATTTCAACATTTTTAAAATTCTTTGAAAACGATTTCTATTCGAAAGTACGTTCAATAATATATGCTTTAAAATTTTAAAACCAAAGTTCGAAATCACCGGAAACTAAATTCTCAAATTCCTGAATTAAATTCATTTCAAATTCCAAATCAATTTATAAACCGTATGTTTGTACCAAAAATGGGCACAACACTCTTCGGGAGTTATTTGAAGAGATAAAATGAAGAACATAAATGTAAAACAGAGATTATCTAACAAAAACTCCAATAAACAGAATTGTAAATACGCAGACAAGCAATTTAGAGTGGTTCGGCGTATCGCCTACGTCCACTATGAAGTTTTGATGATTTTATTGATTCTCTTTCAATGATTACAAGTGATTACAGCGAACAACAGCAAGTTATAGCTTGGAATTCGGATTCAATAGAAAGAATAAGATGCAAATCTCGATCCGGCAGAGTCTGGGCGCTTCAGAATCCAGATCCCCTTTTCTGAATGACCAGGGGTCCTATTTATAGGTGTAGGAGGCTGATATTTCGCCTAAATTGAGGGGAGACCAGTTCTGGCACGTGAGGGGGCCCACATGCGCGCTCTTTGGAAATCTGGGCCCACTTTGGGATCGATTCGACCCTTGCTTCGAATCGATCAAGTTTTGCTCCGATTAAGATGAAATTTGGCATGAGCATTCATTAGGTTGCCAGTAAGCTACTGTCCAAATTTCATAGCATTTGGACTTGTAGATCTCGAGATATGATCGATACGAGTTGAAGTTTTTCAGTTGGCTGCTTGCTTCGAGTCCATCACTTCGAATCCATGCCTTCGAATCGATGGTTGCACGTGATAACGCGTCGACGTGGCGCGCACTCCTCGCATCGATCCGCCTTTTGCTCCTAGTTGACCGTGTCGACTCCATAAATCTCGCCTTGTTCGTATCGAATTTGACACGTCACCTAGGCCTGTTGACTCGAGGGATACGAAGCAGTCATCGGCTATGGATTCGAACAACAGTTATATCGATGGATACGAGCTACATAGCTCCTTAACGGACACGAAGCCATTCGATGCGAACCAGAGTCTTTTGATGGATACGAAGTAAGGTAACTTGATGGATACGAACCAGATGGAGGCAAGGTCATTTCCCTTCCGATCGATTCGAATGCTATGGATTCGAACAGGGGGAACACTGATGGATTCGAACTAAAGTACTCTGGTGGATTCGACCATATTTTCTGCCGATGGATACGGAGAGGTCAACCTTGATGGATACGAAATCAGGCCATCTGATGGATACGAAAACATGACATTTCCCTTCAACTTGTATCCATCATAACTTGAGCATATGAACTCGGATTGACTTGAAACTTGAAACGTTGACTCTCATGGTTTAGCTTGTCATGCCCTAGCAATTTTGGCCCGATCCGGACTCGGACAAAATTCGTCAATATTCATAGTGAGCCTGTGTATGACCGATCGCTAGGACGGACTGTCATTGGATTACTAGTTAATTCCTTGGTGTTACGGCCTTGCCAAAAGGCAGGATAACATTTGCCCCCCAAAGTACGTCTTGTGGGAACATGACGTGCTTTGAAATACTGCTATCATTACTCTGAATAGTTATCGTCTTTTCGGTGGAAGCTGTGACCTTCGACTGTTCTTCTTGATAATGTAAACTGTTGACTGTCGACTGCTGTTCAGTTTGTTATCGAAGTCTGCATCGATCCTCTCCTGAATCGACTTGAGACTCGAGTTAAAACATCGCTTTGATGATTGTCTATGATTATGTAGTGCATTGTTGTAATTGAGTGTCGAGTGCTAGCGATTTGTTGTTCACTGTTGTAATTGCCATGAGGTAAGCATTCAATTCCTGTAAATTTTTAAAAATTGAATGTTAGTCTGTCATACATGTACGCATGTTAACCTGGCTCCCGTTAACGTTTGCACGTTTACGAGTCGTTGTCAAGTTCTCTAGTTTTTGTTTGGATTGAGTTTCGTATCGGTCCTCTCCTGGATCGAAATGAAATTCAAGTTGTAACAACGTTCGATGGTTGTTTTTGAATGCTCCTTCGTAACGATCCTCTCCTGAATCGATGTGAAGGGTTGGAAGGTATGCTTAGTATCGGTGGATACATAATATTGGATCTCGGATCGATGGATACAAAAGTAATGCTTTGTATCGATAGAGTCAAACAATCCAGACATAATCATGCAGTGATGCTTCACGGAGGATATGCCATTCCTTATTCGTTTATTCAATAAGAATCCCCGATTGTGGATAATCTTCGATAGGAGTCACCAATGACTTTTCTTCTAGATCCATCTCCAAGATCTAGTTGATCTTCATACGTCAATGCTTGGAATAATAAGCATTTCAACTGGGATAAAGTCTTTTTGCCGCGCATCCCCGAAACTGGCTAGCTTGGCCAGTGACTTAGTTTTTTCATTTTGTCCTCCGAGGAGGTGTGTAATGGTGTAATTGTCGAAGTCGACTAGTAGCTTTTGGACCCAGCTAGGATGAGGAGCAAGATGTTGCCCCCTAGTTCAATAATCTTCCCTGACTCGGTATACTACTAACCAATAATCACATAAGACATGTAAAGCTTCCACTCGTAGTTTTCTTGCAAGTTTGAGCGCCAAGGCTTCATAGTTAACTTCGTTATTCGTTGTAGGGAAGTTGAGTTTCAGGGCGTAGCAGATCGTTCGTTCCTCAGTAGTCATCAACGCAACTTCGACGTTAAAAAGCCGATTACTGGAGTTACATCCGTGTACGTTCTTCATCGGTTGGACGGTTCTCCACTGTTCTTCGGATAGTCGTCTGATATGGTGGATTCAGATATGAAGTATGATAATGTTTGACCATGGAGAGCTCTTCGAGGGAGATAAGTGATATCAAATTGGCCTAGCTTGATACTCCAGTTAAATAACTTTTAAGACATCTAAGGTCGCTATTGGACCTATCGTAACGGCTGGTCGATATAGACGTTAACGGGGTGAGCTTGTCAATAGCTAGCCTTCATCATATACTACTCTTAGGATTTGTTTCTCTTCACATAGCATTGCGATGCTTATGACGCGTGTTGACAGGGGCCAATTGATGTATAAATGTTCGCGATCCAAAAGTTTGGGTAAAATGAAAGGTTTCTTTAAGCGATCTATCAAGGCTGCTTTGTTGTCCTCGGTACATTGGTGTCTCTAACTTTGTCAAGTCACCGATATGGTCGTTTGATAGTCGTGATCTTACAAGAATATTAACCACATCTACTTTCATCGATCGGTCGATATGGTTTTTGAATGATCTGTTAATCGTCTTTAGGTAAGTGGCATAAGCGTTCTCAAGTTTGAATCCAAGGATTTCAGCATAGCGCTATAGGCCCAGGTTAATAACGAGACAGTTGTATTCCTGGTCTAGGACATGTTTCAGTATCCGATTGTATCTGGAGTTTGCATCCATGGATGTGAGTAATTCATGTCTGATGGTCAGGTTCATCAGTTGGTTGATCATTGAAGTGAAAAACTACGCTTTGCCATTTCTCGTGCAAATCTGGGTAGTCGGTGTATGTTCGCCACTCTCCTTTTGTTTCTCTCATAAGCAAAGGATTGAATACCCATTTTGGGTAGAGGACATCGTGGATAAACCTATTGGTTTTGAGTAGATTCGCCTCCTCCTTAAGTGTAGCTGATCATTCTGGATCCATGTTGCTTTGTTTTTATTCACCGAGACATGCATCGGGTTGGCACTTAGTGCAGGGTTCTTAATGGTGGGCGAGAGTCCATATTTACACATGAGATTGAGTCCAAGCGAACATATCAAATTCACCTGAAGCAATGCAGTCGACTCTTGCATTATCATTGCGTAGAGTTGTGATCTGATCTACAATACACGTGAAGGGTTGTAGGTGCATCATGTGTTTATTTTCAACGGTAATTGATCAGGCTTATAAGGATGTTAAATCAAAGGATTAGTAGAATTTAGCCTTGTACTGCATGCTGCTACATAGCTGGCTCCAGCTTTGAGATTGAATTCTCATGTGTTTCTGAATGATGCACTTTTCATTCAATGTACCCGCGATCCATTGCTCATTGGAAGGGTCAGAATGACGATCAGTCGCCCATGAGTTCGGGTATTGATTTGATGATTCTATCTCTAGGCATCCTTTCGGTCGCAACCTAGAGTTGTTATGAATATCAAGCATGGGTCATAGGTTCAAATTGTCATAGTCAACTCTTGGACAATCACTCTTTTGCCCCCAGTCTTGGGTTGGCGGATGCATTACGCGGACGGTCTAGCCTCGTCATAGCTGTGTTTATACTGTAGTTCAAACTTTAAGAATCAGAGTTGATTGATGAATGGTTGAATCATATTAACTTTATCTTCTTGCTCGTTCCCCCAAGTCTGGGGAATATCTCGATAAGTGGCAGGGTAGATAATGTCCGCTTCAATTTTGTATTCTACCCCATTGAACCATGGGATCTAGTTAACCGATGGAGGGCTAGGTCGTGCCTGTCCTGCATTATGCTCTAGTTCTTTCCTCTAGGCGGAATACATTATTACTTTGCCGATATTCGGACATAAGCTAGATTCTGGACGGTGAATGACATTCGCTTCGCTACTTATGTCGTCATACTTTGGGCAAAAATTGAAGAGTGAATCGTCCAATCAGATCCAATGTAGGATTGATGCTTTCCTTGTCAGATTTAGGGTAAGAATCAGTGTGCAGATGTTTAGGTTGCACTTGTTTTGAATTGCTTTTTCAGTTGGATCATGGTAAGAGTCAATGAATGAATGGTCGCGTTGCATTCATTTGGAGTTGGGTGATCAACCATGTCCATTTCGATTTACGTTCCCCCGTCAGATCTAGGGATAAAGTCAGCTCAAATGTAGTCATGTCATGCTCATTTGGTCTCATGCTCTTCCTAACGGATCGAAGGAAGGCGATGGAGGACGAATGATCAAGTCACACTCATTTGTGGTTTACTCTTCTATCCGTGCTATGTTGGTCAAAGGTATTCGATGGACGTTCGGGTCACATCGATTTGTAGTCAAAGAGGATCGATATTGACCATCGATTCAATGGTACGATGTGAAAGGTGTAGATCGATATTGCCCGTCGATCCGGCGGTACGATATAAGTGATTGCCCAGAACTTTGGCCATCATTCTGATTTGTTAGCATTAAGGTCTCCTTGTAGTCATTTCCTTAAGTTGTAAAGGATGCTAAGCTAGAGATGTAGCGAGTCACATTTCTCTTCTTTCGGTGATTTGTACTTCTGCCCCCAGTCAAGGGCAAAAGTCGAAGTATGGCCGATCAAATTACAACTTTAGTTTGATGCTTCTCCCACTAAACTGTAGGAAGGAATTGATTGGCGGATGGTTAGGTCACATCCGTCCATGCTGCATGCACAACCCATCGGATCACATGCGAGAGTTAGCATATGAACGGTCATGCCACGTTCATTTGTGGTTGGATGGTAGTAATATCAATTCAGAATAGGACATCTAGCTAGGTCCGTTTTTCGAATCTATGCCTCCCTGTCGAATCAAGGAAGGAATTTTGTCTCGTAGGGTTGGAGTGCATCCCTATAAATTTATGTTATGGGTCCCGTGCCGGGGACAAGAGATGATGCATGGACGTTTGTGTCACGCCCGCTTAGTGCTGGATGGTCGGATCACATCCAATTTTGTGTATTAAGTGTGCCCCCATGTCAGGGGAAGATTGGGAAGCAGACGGTCGTACCACATCCGCTTTTTGTACTATGGAACTTGATGAAGAACCATAGCCGATAGATGGACAGTCGAATCACATCCCTTTTGGTATTCATACTCCAAACCATGTTTTGAGGACTGGAGTTGGTTAATGGGTGGTCATTCGCATCCAGTTGGTGTTTATACTCCGATCTGCGCTCTCGGGACCAGAGTTAGTTGATGTTTATACTCCAGTTCGCACTTTGGGAGTCTGGAGTTCGTTGACCAGACGGTCTGTCACGTCTATTATGAGTTTCCTTTTTTGTGTTCGCACTCCGGGAACAAGTGATGTATCTTGGCTGAGATATGGTCGAAGTCGTTAGGCGGACGGATCCACCCTCCTCGAAGCTGCATTTGTTTGATGCTTATACTCCGGCTCGCGCTCTGGGAGTTTGGAGTTAGTTGTTGTTTATGCTCCGGTTCACACTCTGGGATTTCGGAGTTAGTTAATATTTATACTCCAGCTCGCGCTCTCGGTGTCTGGAGTTTGTTGATGTTTATACTCCGGTTCACAATCTGGGACCTCGGAGTTGGATGTTTGTACTCCGCTTCGCACTCTGGGAATACGGAGTTGATGTTTATACTCCGGTTCGCGCTCTGGGAACTCGGAGTTGAATGTTTATACTCCGCTTTGCACTTTGGGAATACGGAGTTGATGAATGTTTATACTCCGCCTCGCACTCTGGGAGTACGGAGTTGGTTAATGTTTATACTCCAGCTCACGCTCTCGGAGTCTGGAGTTTGAATGTTTATACTCCACTTCGCACTCTGGGAATACGGAGTTGATGAATGTTTATACTCCGCCTCGCACTCTGGGAGTACGGAGTTGGTTAATGTTTATACTCCAGCTCGCGCTCTCGGAGTCTGGAGTTTGAATGTTTATACTCCGCTTCGCACTCTGGGAATACGGAGTTGATGAATGTTTATACTCCGCCTCGCACTCTGGGAGTACGGAGTTGGTTAATGTTTATACTCCAGCTCGCGCTCTCGGAGTCTGGAGTTTGAATGTTTATACTCCGCTTCGCACTCTGGGAATACGGAGTTGATGAATGTTTATACTCCACTTCACACTCTGGGAGTACGGAGTTAAGGAATGTTTATACTCCACCTCGCACTCTGGGAGTATGGAGTTAAGTAAAAGTTTGTACCCAGCTCGCGCTCTCGGAGTACTCTGGGATTTTAGGAAAATGTTTATACTCCACCTCGCACTCTGGAGTACGGAGTTAAGTAAAAAGTTTGTACCCAGCTCGCGCTCTCGGAGTACTCTGGGGTTTTAGGAAAATGTTTATACTCCGCCTCGCACTCTGGGAGTACGGAGTTAAGTAAAAAGTTTGTACCCAGCTCGCGCTCTCGGAGTACTCTGGGGTTTTAGGAAAATGTTTATACTCCGCCTCACACTCTGGGAGTATGGAGTTAAGTAAAAAGTTTGTACCCAGCTCGCGCTCTCGGAGTACTCTGGGGTTTTAGGAAAATGTTTATACTCCGCCTCGCACTCTGGGAGTACGGAGTTAAGTAAAAAGTTGTCGTGTATCAGCCCGTTTTTGGCCTGATGTGAGGGCTTGTCCCTGAGCTAGGTGTTTCGCTTAGCGAGTGATCGGTGGGATCCCGATTAACTTCCACTTATAGGCCCCTCAACAAAGGATGAGGTTTAGAGTATGGATGGTTAGATCGCGTCCATGTTCATTTGGATTCCGCTTTTGCCAGGCCTAAGGAGTAAGATTAGTGTTCTGGCAAGCTTTGTGCTCGAGCATAGGAAAGGATGGTCGAACTACATCCACTTTGAGTTGTATATTTTCCCTTAAATCGGGTGCAAGTAATGGAGAGCAGATTTATACTTTGCGTTCTTTCGATCGAGCTAAGGAAGAGAGTTGAAATAACAGCTCATGTTGATTAGTGAGTAGATAGTAAGTCGTTGATGACTTTGAATTAAGGGTTGGACCCTGATGAAGTCGGTTTAAGGCATGATTGTTTTGCCTAATCACAGATGCAAATTGGGGAGTGAACGGCCAAATCATATCCACTTTAAACATGTGTTCTCAAATAACCCCAAGTGTCTAATGTAGGATTGGATGCATGGATGGTGACGTTGTGTCCACCCTTTGTGTGATTTTGATTTTATCGGACATCAGAAGAAGCATAAGTATTTTGGCACAAGTACGAGATGGAGAGTGCTTTGTTGGGACATATAACTCCAAGTTTTTCTTACATCTCTTAATTAAATTGCGTAGGCAGATGAGTGGATGGTCGGTTGCATCCACTTTGTACTAAAGTCCTGACCTTGTCGGTCTCTTCCGCTTTGATGCCTTGCCCCCAGTCAGGGGCATATAGTAGCCGATGAGTGGTCGAATCATGCTCATCACGATGATACCTCAATGATTTGATCATGGTCCGCGGAGGTTGTTTTGCACCCAATCTTAAGTACTTGGTTACCTGCATCATTTGCAAGTAGTTTAATTCAAGTAGGTCATATTTCGCAACGTAAATGAAATTGAATTAGAAATAATTCAATAGAGATCAGATCAAATCTCATTGATAAGTGAGGCAGCGTCGTATGCTCGCTATTGCACATCATTCCATCCCTTCTCAGTTGGAAGTCTAACGCAAATGGTTCAATTTGATCAAAGTCCTTGATCGATAGGGGTCGGATGTTCCCGATCCTTCGTTTTATGGGGCTTGCATATATGGTCGGAGCTATCCTTCCCGGAGAAGCCTTATGGCGTTGGCGTTCACGGTAGCCATTTAGAGAAGAGGAGTTTTCCGATCTAGAGTATGGAGCAGGTCCCCTCCTTATCTTGCTATGTTGATCCTTCATCTGATTCATCAACTCAAAATTTGCCTAGACATGTTGGTGCAGTTGTCGGTGGCGGTCTACCAGTTCTCTTGTCGAAGTCTGGAAATAAGAGCCGGTGATGAATTCATTTATGGGTATTGGCAGCAACTGGCTGCGGGCTTTGGATAAATTCGTTGGCTGCCAGCTTCTTCATTCACTTCAACAATATAAGAAGTAGATCTGGTATGTCTAACCACGATTGACAATGTTCTTTGAGGAATGGGGGAAGACGGCTACATTTGATGGCAGTCATCACTCTTGGTGTAAGCCATGCGCAATTCTCACTTCATGAGGTAGTGCCGGGGGTTGTATTTCCATAACACACCGACATAGTTAACATGTTGAATTTTCACTGGAAGTTCTGCATGTAGGATGGTTTCAACGAATAGGTCTTGACTAGGAAAGATTCCCCAATCGGCATTATGATCAGGCTCATTTTATTGCCCAGCGGTCTTGTAACACTGGTCAATGACGTATGCACGATTGCCCAGCGTTCGAGTGGTTTGCAATGCCGATAGGACGGTGAGTTGGTAGAGTAGACAGTGTAGGGGAGTCATCATATTAGCCGTCGTACCATAGTTGTCAATTCAGGAGTTTAAAAGTTGGTCAATTGGAGGAAGTTGCATTCCACCTTAAAAGCATGATATATTAATCAACCCCAGTTCTTGGCATACTAACTAGGTTCTCCAGCCTCTGGGAGTACGGTTGAGTAGTATTTATTTACCCATTCCTTGATTGCAACTCAACATTTGTTGTTGTGATCTCCTATGTCTTGTTCTGTCATGGAACAATCAGAAGCATGGATGGAATGTTCCTTCATTAAATTGGTGATTGAATCGACAATGCGGGTGCCTTGCGCTGCGGCTAGGGTTCGGGGGGTTTTTAGGCTCTTTTTATTTAGGCTCTTTTTAGGAAATCTGGGTCGTACCCGAATTTTTTTTTTTTTTTTTTTTTTTTGAAATTTCGTATCGATACGAATTGGACATAATTGGATCGATTCGAATTGCAGTTGAGTATCGATACGAATTGGGTGTGAATGGATGGATACGAAGTAGCGCACCCTGGTGGATACGAAGAAGCGCATCGTGATGGATACGAAGGAGCGCGCCCTGATGGATTCGAAGTAGAGCACCCTGATGGATACGAAGAAGCGCATCGTGATGGATACGAAGAAGCGCGCCCTGATGGATTCGAAGTAGATGGATGCGAGGGCCTTGTGTCTCTGATCGATACGAAGACAATGGATTCGAAGTGAGGCTATGCTTATGGATACGAACACTCGGTCCAGATGGGTTCGAAGACATGGATACGAAAATCACCATACTTTCTGGAAACAAATACATGGATACGAAAATACCATATTTTCATGGATTCGAAGACATCGATACGAAAATCATCATACTTTCATGGATACGAAAAATTGCACTTTTTCTGGACTCGAAAATATGGGTATGGAATTCATGATGAATGCAGTTCCTCTTAGATCTGGAGCAATCTGAATAGAATAGAAGAAACCACTGAATGGCAGATTTGGATCTCCTCCTTAGATTTTTGCAATCCAACGACGGTAGTAGATCCAACGAGCAGGAGAAAAAACTTGGTTTTTTCTCAGTGAAAGCACCAAAGTGTTTGTACCAAAAATGGGCACAACACTCTTCGGGAGTTATTTGAAGAGATAAAATGAAGAACATAAATGTAAAACAGAGATTATCTAACAAAAACTCCAATAAACAGAATTGTAAATACGCAGACAAGCAATTTAGAGTGGTTCGGCGTATCGCCTACGTCCACTATGAAGTTTTGATGATTTTATTGATTCTCTTTCAATGATTACAAGTGATTACAGCGAACAACAGCAAGTTATAGCTTGGAATTCGGATTCAATAGAAAGAATAAGATGCAAATCTCGATCCGGCAGAGTCTGGGCGCTTCAGAATCCAGATCCCCTTTTCTGAATGACCAGGGGTCCTATTTATAGGTGTAGGAGGCTGATATTTCGCCTAAATTGAGGGGAGACCAGTTCTGGCACGTGAGGGGGCCCACATGCGCGCTCTTTGGAAATCTGGGCCCACTTTGGGATCGATTCGACCCTTGCTTCGAATCGATCAAGTTTTGCTCCGATTAAGATGAAATTTGGCATGAGCATTCATTAGGTTGCCAGTAAGCTACTGTCCAAATTTCATAGCATTTGGACTTGTAGATCTCGAGATATGATCGATACGAGTTGAAGTTTTTCAGTTGGCTGCTTGCTTCGAGTCCATCACTTCGAATCCATGCCTTCGAATCGATGGTTGCACGTGATAACGCGTCGACGTGGCGCGCACTCCTCGCATCGATCCGCCTTTTGCTCCTAGTTGACCGTGTCGACTCCATAAATCTCGCCTTGTTCGTATCGAATTTGACACGTCACCTAGGCCTGTTGACTCGAGGGATACGAAGCAGTCATCGGCTATGGATTCGAACAACAGTTATATCGATGGATACGAGCTACATAGCTCCTTAACGGACACGAAGCCATTCGATGCGAACCAGAGTCTTTTGATGGATACGAAGTAAGGTAACTTGATGGATACGAACCAGATGGAGGCAAGGTCATTTCCCTTCCGATCGATTCGAATGCTATGGATTCGAACAGGGGGAACACTGATGGATTCGAACTAAAGTACTCTGGTGGATTCGACCATATTTTCTGCCGATGGATACGGAGAGGTCAACCTTGATGGATACGAAATCAGGCCATCTGATGGATACGAAAACATGACATTTCCCTTCAACTTGTATCCATCATAACTTGAGCATATGAACTCGGATTGACTTGAAACTTGAAACGTTGACTCTCATGGTTTAGCTTGTCATGCCCTAGCAATTTTGGCCCGATCCGGACTCGGACAAAATTCGTCAATATTCATAGTGAGCCTGTGTATGACCGATCGCTAGGACGGACTGTCATTGGATTACTAGTTAATTCCTTGGTGTTACGGCCTTGCCAAAAGGCAGGATAACACCGTATTTATAAATTTATTTAGAAAAATAATTGAAAATCAAATATTATCATTTCAAATAAACAATTTAATTAACCTATTAAATTCCAGAAAATTTTACTTATGTTTTCACAATATAGTCAAACAAATTTATTTCACTTTCCAAATTTGAAAATAATATTGTGTCAGTTTGCTCTGTTCAAGTGTTTTGGAAATCCTATCGATAGCGTTGATCAGACGAATCGATCGGAAACCCAAATCAACATCAACAACTCAAACAACACAATATATAAAACATTTTAAATATAATTTTACAAATACACTTCCTCGCTCGACGATACAAGAATAGATTTTAAAGCAAAGTTAGAGATTCAAGTTTGATGGACTCAAATCGAAGTGTGTTTTGATTCGAAGATAGGTTTGAAACAAAGATAAGATGATTAAATAACAAAATATTAAAATGGATAAGTTATATAAATTGCGGACAACCCTAACCGGATTGACCGTGACTTCAAGAATAGAATCGATGCAGAATTTCAAGGCAAATCTTCATTCGATCTCAAGAAATAGAATTCAGGTATAGCATTAGATAGATAGCATCGTAAACCGAGGATACAGAAATCTCCGGTAAATCAATGCCAATTGTAAAGGAGTTTCACCCCTTTACAAATCATTCGAAGTTTGGCGAGACCGCCGATTCATTATAAGGGTCATTCGAATTGGAGTTATGGGGTACTCCAGAATTGAAAGAAGATGAATAGTGAAGGACACGAATGAATTTCGGAACCGAGGGGAACGTTCCAAAATTCAAAGGAATTGAGTCAAGGGAAGAGAACGAAACTCGAATGAGAGTGATTCTGTAAATATATTTACCCTATATGTTAAGTTTTGCCTAGAGCTACCAAAGCTCTGATACCAACTGTAACGACCCGCCATTTTGGACCATTCGCATCCATTATAAGTGTATAGATAGACACTCATGCCGGAGTTGAATTGCTCAAAATACCGCGTTGTTAATTTAAATTTGGCAAAACTGAACATATACAGTAAATAAATAATCACAGAACACAGACACAGAGTAATAATTGCAGCGGAAATAAAGAGATAGTAGTTCATGAAGCTACTATATGAATATATAAAATACAACAGAGTTTACAACAGAAGAGTAATACGATACATCAGAGTTAAACCAGGTACAACGGAAGAGTAACAGATACAAATCAGAATACATCACTGGAATCATCGAATATCTGAAAGCTGGATAGATAGCTGGATCTCCAAGCGAAGCTCCAACTTCAAAGGTGAGTCTCGAAAGCTGAACTACTCAGTCTGACCCGAGCGTAAAGCAAAACACAAAACACTCGAGTCAGGATTAACATTCTTATATTAATAAATCCAACTCAAGTGAAATAGCAATTGAAATACAAGTAACTCAAAAGATGTTTGGAATAACCATCCTTTAAGGATCCGTCAAACTATCTACTATGTAGTAATGTACGATAAGTAGATAATGTCTATCAGTAATATAAAGATATCAAAATAGCGTTAAGTCATGGCCCATTCCACCCTTAACACATTTTTATTCCCACAAGCATATACAAGACCGTAGTTTCCCCAAAACCGGAAGTCACCAGAGGGCAATCCATATAGTCAAGGTACAAAACAAATTCGTAGTGGTCGCGCATAAATGGAATACAAGTATGACAAGGCACATGAGGCTATACCCAAGGTAGTGATACTACCGTTCGCCTGATCCGGGCTGGTGAGAACGCAACGCCGCAGCGCCCGCAACACCGTGAGACAACACTCCCAAAATCAAGGGTGCACCAATCGACAACAAGTATAAGTAGTTCGAAGAAGTGTGTCCACTTGAGGTATCAATCCTCCATTGGCCCGGCACAGCTCCTGTTTTAGTCATTTCCAATTTGACACAAGTGTCAAGGCTATCCATTATCGTTCTCTTTCTTCAGTCAACACGTACATCATTCCAACCACTTCATTCTGGATCATCACTCCGCGTATAGTTATTAAAGTGGTTTTCGGTTTAGATAGAGAGTATATCCATAACCGATTCCGGTCTCTTTAATAACTTTCGTAATTATTACACCGATTGGTCATTTATCTATTTCAAAACCAAATCAATTTCAATTTCAAATAGAATTCGTAAATCAACATTTCATTTGTCTATCACAACAGTTTCCATACTTTACGATTTCAAAACTTCCAAATTCATTTCAAAATCCTATAATTCAATTTCAAATTTTATTCAAAACAATTCAAGTATTGATTCAAGTTCGTATATAAGTTTCGTTTCGAAATCATTTACATTTAATTTAATTTAACCTTCAAATCAATTCCAAATTCATTTATCGATTTCATTCAATATTCGTTAAGTTACTTATCATTCAAAACAATTTCTATTAAATTTCCAATTCATTAAATAAATTCTTGAGTTCAACTTCATTAAATCAAAATTTACAACTTCGAATTAAATTTAATTCGTCAAATCAATTCTTTCAATTTCAAGTCTTACGTTAATTCCAAAATATCACATTTTCATTTCTTGTTAAAGAAATTCCATTGCACTTGTTTACTTCCTTAAATAATTTTCCAAAACTTAATTAATAAAGAAACTCAATTTCAATTATTTACGAAGTAAAAATCCACTTATTCAAAAGTTCCATTTTTCTTATTAAAGAATTCAATTCAATTTAATCATTAAATAATTCAATCTTATTTAATTATTAAATAATTCAAAACTTAATTATTAAATAATTTCAAATTTTAATAATTTCAAACTTAATTATAATTTTCAAACTTAATTATTAAATCATTTCAACTTAATTCAATCATTTCTCAAATTAAACAACATTCTTGCATCAATTACATTGTTAATATTTTGTTTCAGATTTTTATATATTAACATTTTCCTTTCATTAAAATTCAAATTTCAACTTCATTTCAAAATCATATTTTTATTCAAATAAAATCTTCGTTTATTTTTAAATCAAATTTATTGACCAATCGGGTTTTATTTAATTTTCTATATCCAAGGTCAAAGTTCAATTTGGGTATTTATCATTTCAACCCGATTCCAATTCAAATTCAAAATCAAAACATATCAAAGGGAACTTGCAGTGTGATAACTGGGATGGTGTCAAAGTAAATAAACAAGCAATAACAACCATCAATATCAATCTAATAATCAATTCAAATAATCCCGAAATAACCGTATTAATTCGCATTGTTATTTGTACGAATTAATATAATTATTTCTAGAATCTACACTATCATTTCATGTAGATTAAAGATTATTACATTACGTTTTTCACTTGTCATTCAATTACAATTTCATACATCATCAGTTTAACAACATACTTTCAGTGGTTCAAGATGTAATTAACCAAATCCTACGTGTCAATAAATTCAACAGTTAAAGGGATCATATTATACAAATGTCAGTTAATCAAATTTAACCTTTAATTATCCTATATCAATTTCAATTGCATACTATTTATCATTTTAACATTAACAATTTAACGTCCAATATAAACATCAACAATCAATCAATTTTCAGCCAAACTGTATTATCATCACATAAATAACTAACAGATAATGGTGTCAGATGTCACAGGTGAACTGATACAGGCAATAGCATATATAACAGTGTAATTAACTAACATCAGCATATTTCAATTGTCGTTTCAATTGAAATCAAATCTAATAAATAAAAGAACGTTAATCGTGAGTGAGTGCTCACCTTTCGAGGTTAGAGGGATTTGACAAAGAAGTGGGTTACAGATCCAAGCACGAAATTCGAAGCAAGGCACAATGGACTCGAGTTCGACGAACAAGCTGATAAATCGGAATTTGATAAATGATTCAGAACCAGCCAGATATATAATTTCAAATCAATGTTTCTAAAACTTATATAAACTAGCATATTCACTCTAAGATCCATAACAACATAATAATTTTTTTTTTTTTCACATACCTATTATAGTACTATATATATCAAACATATATATTAAAATTAAATATGTTTTAAAATCTGGGAATGAAACATAACATAATTTTGCATAGAAACTCACATATATAATATATTTCGAAATCAAACTCTAATGTACTTCTGTATAGTAGATATATATATATATATAATACTAAGATCTTATACTCCATATAATATACAATATTAATATGGGTTTGTACATACTTATCAAATAAGATTTACAACAGATAATGTGATACAATCATAAGTTTGTACATATATACAAATCATATACAGTTTATAGACTAATATAACTACTCTACAACTTATATATAAAAGAAAACAAACATACAATACCGTAACTAAACATATATAAGGCATATGTTGACCCATGTATACTAGTTCATATAAATCTTATACATATGTGAAAACTGCAAATGACATATTATATACTTTATCTTTTATAACTCAAGCGAACTTAAATATAAGAACATACTTTACTATAAAATTTGCGAAACAGCCCTCATGCGAAAACATATAAACTAGAATGTAAATGTAAACTATACCAATAACAAATAACAGCACATAGTGCTTATATAAAATGTATACTTAGATATAAATAGCTTTTAACTATACTTATATACTAAGGTCTGTACGAAACAAACATATACTTATATAATTAATATTTATATAAACTAAACTAATATACAATTTTACCTATAATATATATATTCATATGAAAGAGGGAACAACCTACTGCCTTGACAAGTGGAAGCACAGTCGGCATGATGGGAGGTGAAGGTTTAAGGAAGATGGTTGCTTGCATGGCTTCGACTGAGATGAGAGCTGCCGCATGCTTGCGTGAGTGCAAAACGAAATGCCGAGCATTGGAGGACGAAGGCACGGCTCCGGGGTTCGTCTGGCCTGCTGTGATGGTAGGCGAAGAGAAACTGTCATGATGGTTGGAATGTGGGCTGCCAGCGTGAGGAGGAGAAGTGGGCTAAGCACGGTGGGAGGAAGCTCTCGGATCTGGGAATGGCGTTGGTGGGGAGCCGGGGCTGTTCGGCAAGGTAAAGAGGAGTGGTTTCGGCGGAATAAAGGAGGAGAGGGCTTCGGCCAGCGGAGTTCGAGGATGCCTTGCCGTGCTTGCAGGGAGGATGACGAGAAGGGAAGCTTGGAGCTGGGGTAGCGGTGGTCTAGGCGTGGGCTTTGGTCGTTGGTTGTCAGGGAGGCATGGTCACGTGGCAGAAGCTGTAGGCGTTGGAGGGTGGGTGAAATGCTGGGTGGCCATGCGGGTTGAGGTGCTTGGCGTGGGAGCTGGGCTGTGGGGTTGGGGCGGAGGCAGTAACGAGTTGGTGGTTCTCCGGTGGTAGAAGAAAGGTAGCACGGTAGTTAGTGGGTTTTGTTGGGATGTTTGTGTTGGGGTAGTTTGGATGGAGGAGGGAGAAAGCGTACAGGGGAAGGGAGGAAATTGTAGAATGGGAGAGGAATGAAACGTGAGCAGGTGAGCAAAAGGAAAGATGCAAGCATGAGGTGGAAAGTGAAGGCAAAGTGAAGTTTGCAAAAGTAGACATTGATTTATGAACGATTGAAATATGAGCTGTTGCCCAATCAATGTAAAAACGTACACAAATAAATGAATTTTGGGAAAAAGCAAATTGATTTATGAATCTGGGAAAGTTGAAAGAACGTTTTGAAATAGAATAAATGGAAAAGGAACGGATTCGAATTGGAATGGCAAAGCATTGAAACCCAGCTACCGGAATTTATGAATTAATAAATGCAGAGAGCTGTTAGATTTCAACCGTAGGGAAATTTGAATGGTCACTGATAGATAAAAGGCTTAAACGGTACCGATTCGGTTGATTAGTCTACCGATTCCGTCGTGCTCCGAATTCCGAAATTGACAATTGAATATACCGTAGAGATTAGCACGACGAGACGATCAAAACGGTATACAGATATCAGTGGTACGAGTATCCAATCAAAAGTCGATATCGGTACCAAAATGCTGCTATTTTGCAGAAAATAAGAACGACGGAGCAATAGATGTCCGAATTTGGAAAAACGACAAACTGAAATCTTGCTCAGAAGATGGTTTAGAATTTTTCTATGTAAAAATATTTAGGTTTCGAAAACATTTTATTTTCAACGCTTTTTAACTGATTGAATTGAAGTGAATTTACGCGCGAAATAAACTTTCATATTTTCGGACGAAAATTTACCAGTTGCTATGTTTAATTAGACATATTCCAAATATTAAATTTTTATTTCAAAATTTTATCGTTTTAAAATTTCACAAAATTTCAACTAATTACGTTATTAAAACAGTTAAAATTTATGGGTCGTTACAGGATTTTAACTCGATAACTTTTGTGTCGTGGACGACTTAAGCTAAGTCGTGGGTCACTGATAGCCTTAAGTCATGAGTCTTCTTAATTCCTTAGGTCAGTACTTCCTTTAAGTCGTAGCATCTCTTAAGCCGTTTAGACCTTAACTCGTTGAGTCGTAGGCTTTCTTAACTCGCTGAGTCGTAAGCTTTCTTATTTCATCCATCCCTTAAGTCGTTAAGTCGCGTAATCCACTTAAGTCGTGCAATACTTGAGTCGTATGAGTCGTACAGTCCTTAAGTCGACCAGTACGTAAGTCGTCAAACATTAAGGGTTAACAATGTGTTTATCTAAAGATGCACTGTGGCGGGTGATACCCCAGTAGCCCAGTCATTGTATGGAATCCATTTCCAAAAAGTGCCGTACGTTTTTAGTTGCCCCCAAATATGCTGAATGTGAGATGTAAGCATTTCAGCTATTTTATATATTTACTTTGAAATTTTAGAAATTATCAAAATATCGCTAGATTTTCTATAAAAAATGTTTGGGTTATCGTAAGGTGAAAACCTGTCCGTGTTTATATGCATCGTGGTCTTACAAGATACCTATGATTTTAAAAAGGGTTTTAAACATAATAATTCAGTTGTTTGAGTTTACTCACACCAGACCCATGTCCGACCCGAAGTTTTATTTTCTTTTCCTAAAACTCTTGGGTGCTAAATTTTTTATGGCCAACCATGTAGTTCACGTTTTCCCATGAATGCATTTTGGAGGAGCATGGAGCAAGAGGCTTCATCGATAGCTAGTTATTATTTGGTTTCCATTGTATTATATGTATCTTGTATCAGTTAGATAGGGACAGATTGTTATAAGTGTCCAAGGGTAGAATTGTATTATTATGACTTTGATGTATCACTTTAGAATTGACTTTGTAAACTATTATGTTGATTAATACATATTATTCTATTGCATTATGAGATTCTATAATTGTTTAGTTTCTTCTGATCTTCTATCTCTTTTCTTTCCCTTAATAATTTGTCTTTTCAGCACTTAGTTGTTCGGCATGTGAATACCGTGAATGTATTAATGTTGAATTTTGGGGTTCAGAAAGTCGGGTCGTTACATTATCTTTATACCATACATACGATATGTGTTGGTTGTTACAACTTGTTTTAGAGCTTAGGTTTTGAGTTCCTTAGGAACTAGGAGCATATGTAATGGTGCAAAATTTCATTCACTTGAATTTGAAATATTTAATTGATTTTAAATATTAAAATGTTAATTTTATAAGTTAAATGGATTAAATTTCGAATATAAGGGTTATTTGAATAACTGGAATATTTTAAATAATTGAATCTTGAATTTATTATGAATAAAAATGATTTTGAAAGTTGATTTAAATTCTATTTAAATAAGAATGAAGATAGTAAACTTTTCAATTTTAATTAAAAGTGAATAAACTAGTTTTAATAATAATTCGTTTTAATTAACGTGTTAAAATAGCCTTCCGGGTCACTCTCTCGGAATTGGACGAAACTAGTGTCATTGGATCCGTAATTGTTAATTATTATATGTTAACGAATTTGATGGCGATCGGACGTATCATATGGTCGTATGAGCTCGAAACACATAGAAATTAGTTTAATATATCTCGGTTTTGGAAAGCTATCTTCTGTATACTTTGGAATTGGGTTCCAATACTAGTGCCATTGTGTTCAGAATAGGGGTATAACATATAGAATTCTAGGCGGCACGCCTCGAATGGAGTTTGAAATTTTAACATGTGAAAAGCGTCACGCTATTTTTCTATAAAAGGACTTGGAGAATTCTATTTTGCAACAAAAACCCTAGCTAGGTCACAGATGCCAGTTAAATTTCAATGGTCGAACTACCAATCTTTCTTCCTCAATTCCTCATCAACCACTAAACAAAACGTCGTGGTGCGTGAAGGAAAGTCGTAGAACTCAACGAGCTCTACGTAATGTACGATTGGATTGTTGAATCATTGACGATCAGAGTCAAGACCTAGCAACGTTCTTGTGACCTAGGGAAGCAGATGGCAATTTGGTTGATCAGGCATGTCAGGTTGTTTGTCGAAGGTGCAACATTGGATGAGGGAGCGGTGGTGGCGTCTAATCGGTCTAAGCAGATCGAGGAGGCGACCACATACGGTCAAAGGCCGCGTTGATGGGTTCGAGTTCGGTAGCCTGGTATCACAATGAAAGAAAGGGCAATCAAAGGCCCAGATGTGTTGATGAGGTTAATTAGTGTAAAATGATGTAACTAAAAATAAAATAATCATAATATTTAATTTGTGAAATCATATAAATATCATAAAATTTTCATACGAAGTCAAAATTGAATGCGTCGTATTGCGTTGCGCTCGTCATACCGAATACTACGATTAGGAGTTGGATTGGAATAATTTGGTGTTAGTAGGAATTTGGTTTAAATTGAATGCTTGTTCGATTTTAATTCAAATCAAAATGCCTTGACGATAAATGGAATTTTGGTGAGTTAAACTCATTTCTCTGGCCCACATGTATTTTATATAAGTGTGGTATTTTTATTGTTGCTTGTTTGTTGCTTATTTGTATTATTTAGTGTATTTATCATTTGATTTGAATATATTCCCGCTATTGGAGCAGATGACATTACGTTCCCATCTTGAGCGGATGACCCTTTGTATACGATCCCACCTCGAAGCGGTTGATATATATGTTATTTGATTATAAACTGTATGTGATGCACGTGAACATAATGAAGGGATCCAACGGGATTTCTCACCACTGTTGATTTTTTTATTTACATATATTCATATATATGCTGTAACATGTGATTTATGATGTGGAGGGTGACATGTTGGACGGATCCAACTGGATTCCTCACCTTGTTGAATTTAATTTTCATATACTATGATATATGATGTGTTGGATGCCATATTTGATGACATGGATGATTTCCCTTATTTAGTGCTATAGTAGCATTGAGCCTTTTTTTTAGTATTTTGAAATACTATAAAATAACGATTTTGAATTGAAATGATTTTGGAATTTTATATGTTTTTAATAATTATTATCAAATTATTAAAAGGAATGAAATTATTTTAAATAAATAAAAATGTATGATTTTTGATGTTATAAAATCATAGTTTTGTGAAATACTTTAAATAGAAATTTTTGAATGGGTTATAAAAAGAATTTATAAAAGTGATATTTTGGAAATAAAGAAACAGATTTGTAAATGGAATTTGTAAATTTATATAAATTGGATTAGTAATTGATATTTTGTAAATGAATTTGTAATTTATATTTTGTAATCAATAGTTTGTAAATAGATTTATAAATGGATTTTATAAATAAATTAGATTTATAAATAAATTAGATTTATAAAGGAATGGATTTATAAATGGATTTTATAAATAAATTAGATTTATAAAGAAAAGAATTAATAAATGGATTTTATAAATAAATTAGATTTATAAACTAAAGGGTTTTTAATTGGATTTTTATGATAAATGGGATTTATAAAAGAATTGACTTATAAATAGAATTTTATAAATAAGGAGATGTTATATAAATAGAAGTTTTATTAAATTGAAATGTGATTTGTAAACATAGTTTTATAAATATGGAAATGATTTGTGCTGAGATTTAAATATGCATTTTTATATAAAGGAAATACATTCACGTTTTAAAGGTGGAAATAATCTTTTAAATAAATGTTTTGAAAGTGGTATTTTCAAATGAAGTTAAATTGTTTTAAAAAGTGATATAATGTGTTAAGCAATGAAAACATAGATTTCAACATTTATTGTTGTAATAAACTGTAACGACCTGGTATTTCGAACCATTGGCATCCGCGCATGTCGGACTTGAATTGCTCAAAACAACAGATTGCCAAATTTATATTTGGCAAACTTAGCATATATAGTAAATAAATCAATCACAGAATCACAAACACAGTGTAATACAATAATAAGCAGCGGAATAGGTAAATAGTAGTTCATGAAGCTACTATATAAAACAACAGAGTTTGAAACAAAATACAATAGAGATATCAAATACATATGGGTGCTAATACAAAAGTCAGTGATAAGTCTGAATAAAACAACTGGAACAAACTGAGAATCTGAATAGATAGAGATATACCTTCAAGCAATACTCCAAGCTAAAAAGGTGAGTCTCAAATGCTTTGACACTCAGTCTGACCCGAGCATAAAGCAAAACACAAAACACTCGAGTCAAGATTAACATTCTTATATCAGTAAATTTAGGTCAAGTGAAATGTCAGCTGAAATAAAAGTAACTTAAAGGATAGTTAGGATTTCCATCCTCTAAGGATCTATGGAACTATCTACTATGTAGTAATATACGCTATTATAATATGTCTATCAGTAAAGTAAAGTATTAAAATAGCGTTAAGGCGTTACCCATATCCCCCTTAACACATTTTATATATTCTCATAGTCTATACAATGCCGTACGCTCCACCAAACCGGTGGTTTACCAAGAGGACACTCCATAGGTACGGTACAAAACAAACTCGTTGAAGGCATGATGAGGCATGCGACAAGGCACTCGAGGCAATGCCCAGGGTAGATATACCAATTGCACTCCCGGACTGGTGGTAACACATATCAGCTACCACCGCCCACCTCGGACAGACTCCCATAATCAAAATCAAGGGGTGGCCACCATAACAATCACAAAGTCAAAATAGTATCAAAGAAATGTTCCTGATAGGAGGAATGACCTCACTTGGCCCGATATAGCTCCTGTTTTAGCCACATCAAGCCGACTCATGGGAGTCAGGGTCACGTAAATACCTCCTACAGAATCGTTCACCAAACCATCCTACTTCATTTCTGGAATCTCCACCACGTACACACCTGTTAAAGTGGTTTTCGGTATTGGAAGAGAGTATGGCAATATCTGATCCCTGTCTCTTTAACAACCAAACGCTTATTTCACACCGTGGTCATTTCATTTCAAATAGTTCATACTTCATATCAACATATCATATTCATTTCAAAACCATATCAATTCGATATCATTATTCACTTTAAATAATATTCATTTCCAAAATCGAAACACTTTCAAAATCATAACACTTTCGGAATCATAACACATTCGAAATCATAACACTTTTGAAATCATAACACTTTTAAAATCATAACACTTTTGAAATCATAACCCTTCCAACTTAAACAGTTTAGATATTGAAAATAGTATATATATTAAAATAGATATAAATTAAAATAGTTTATATATTAAAATAATTTATATATTAGAATAATTTATATATTTTAATAGTTGTAAATTAAAAATAGTTTATATTTATTTAAAGAGATTATACTGAACTAGTTTCCAAATTTGAATTGTTTCATCCAATTCCACAAATCGATTCAAATCAACTTATATTCCAAAATTCACTTTAAATCAATCCCAGTTCAACACTTTCAATTTAAAAGGTTAAAGATTCAATTCATAATCTCAATAAACCATTTCAATTTTTATTGATTTCAAATCCGAGTTTGAACTATCTCTTCAATTCCAATAAGATTCAAAGTTTAAATATTCAAACATTTTCAATATAAGTTTCATTTAGATTTCAACATTCAACTTTAAATTTTTATTCAAATTGGAAAATATTCACTTAATCATTTTGATAACAATTAAATAAAATCTCAATTTATAAATTTAAATCAATATTAAATATTCAGTCTCAATTTTATTTAAAGTTGAGAATATTCATTTAATCACTTTTTATCAAATTAAGTTATAAATAATATCTTTCAAAACCTGAAAAACCAATAAGCTTAAATCAATTCTTATTTAAATTCAATTATTAACCAATTTAAATTCCAAGTCAACATTAATTTATCTTCCCAACCTCTATTATTAAAGTTATTGAAATCAATTTTTTAAAATATTAATATAAATTTAAATAAACACTTAAACATATTATAAACCAATTAAATTAAATTTTATTAAATTAAATCTTATTATTAAATGTATTTTGTATTAAATCTTATTTTATATATTTAAAAAAAATTATAAGAAAAATCTTAAAAATTATATATATTTCAAAACTAACTTATAAATTAAAATTTCCAAAAAAATTTATTTTAAAAATCTAAATTTTATACATATATATAAATAACATTTATATATTATATTTTAAAATCAATATTTATAAAACCCATATATTTTCTTTTAAAACTTTGAAAATCATTTTCAAAATATAGACCAACGATTTCCGTAGATTATTTTCTACACTATGGTCGACTGATACGGTTATTTATCATTTCAATCCGCAATTTAAATATCTACGGGTATATATCATTTCAACCGCAATCCCAAATCTCAAAATCAATGAAAATCGCTTGGGTGTATCATTTCAACCCATAACGATTCTCCCTTAATCTATAATATCGTTCGGTTATGTATCATTTCAACCCATAGGGATTGCTAAATTAATAGGAATCTTGTAGAGTGAGAACCAATATGACAATAATATTAACTATCAACAACATGCATATATCATCAATAACAAATTTAAATCATAATATAAATAACAGTTTATGGTGTCATATGTCACATGTGAATAGTTACAAATAATGGCATATCACATATAGCAATTAAATAATAAACAGTTCAAATTTAACAACATATTTCAATTCATATTTCAAGGTGAGTTAAATTTACTAAATATAAGAATGTTAATCGTGAGTGATTGCTCACCTTTTGAGGCTAGAGACCAATGACGACAAAGGTGATGACACGGACACGCATACGGATACGGACAAAAGCAAAGCACGATGCACTGGATTTGATGAAGATCAATTATATAAGAGAACTTATATATATACTATATATATTAAATCAGATTTTAATTTTAAACACATAATAAAATAATATATATATATATATATATTTCAAAAACCATTGTTTCTTAAAACGTATATTTCTTTTTCCCCCTTTCCAAAAATAATATATATATATATATATATACTGTAACAACCCGCATATTTTTCGATTGCAAATTTAAATATTTTATTTAAATATAGAATCATTAATCGGATTGAGGTCTGAAAAGCTACTTTTTGCAATCAGTCAAATTAGGACTCGAGACCACTTCCATTGAGTTCAAAATGCTGTTTGCAACCTTTTTGAGTATAAACCTCGATATGTTTGGAGTTAGTAGAATTTTGCTACTTTTTCACTTTGGACTTTGGGTTTGGTTCAGCCCATTTGCCCAATTCTGGTTTCATTAACTCAAGCTCCACTCCCTTTCCTCTTCATTACTTCACTTTCATTTCCTATCACTTAAGCTTCATCAAAAATGGAGAGTGGAATGGGAAATTAAAACTCCAAGCCCTAGTTCATTTGCAAATCCTTCTTCTAGCTCCAAATTCAAAGAGAAGCTATTGGTAAGCATCCTCTTCATCTTCTCCAACTCATTCTCCTTTCAATTTCAGAAATTCCCTAAACCTAATTTAGGATATGTTTCTCTTTTAAGCTTAGATTCAAGCTTGTTGAGTTGGAATTGAAGAGTGATTGTCCTTGCCATTGCTCTATAGCTTTTTCTTCATTGATTTTGTGAAAAGGTGAGATTTTTTATCTCACATCTATGTCTACAACTATCCTCGATTTCGTGGTATGAATTCTTAACACCTTTACATGTTCATTTGATTTTGGTTTGGATTGATTTGGTGAACATCTCAATTTTTGGTGTTTTGAAGTCATCTCAATTTTTGGTGTTTTGAAGTTAAAACTTTGAAAATCCTAGATTTGATTTATGAACATGTTTTGGTGGTGAATCGGAGAGCCAAATAGGGCTGGGACGTCGATTGGCAAAAGCCACTTAAGTTCATTGCTCGACTGGTTGCAAATGGGGTGAGTTTGCTCCTCCATTTGATAGGCTGAAAAACAGATTCAGCTACAGCCAGTCGACTGACCCTCTGCAGTCAGTCGACTAACTACAGGCCCAGAAAACTTTCTAGTTCTGGTTCAGTCGACTGACTGCAGAAGGCCAGTCGACTGACCTGCTTCATTTTGCCTATTTTTCCTGATTTTCTTGAGAATCCAACTTTTATCGATTCGTGACTATCCGATTTATTGTTATCATTTGTTATTGCCTTTGATGACTTCTTTTTCTGGATTTTTGAGAATGTCCATTTTAATGGAATTGGTATCGATTTCTTTGGATTCAATTCACGTCTTCGAACGTGGATTTTTGTGATTGATTGTTTCTACAATCATTTTGTGATTTGTCACTTCTAAATACAAAGGTTTTCTATACTAGTAGTAAATATTCAAACTCTTTCACAAAGATGATTTCAACACTATTTTTAATACAAAGTTCGTTTATAAAACCGTTTTCCAATCTATTAGTATATACAAACCTTTACCTCATTCGTATGAGAAATCTAATTAAACGGCTTAGTAAAACAAGTGGTATGAAACACTTGCATTTACTTCGTCGGTTAATTTTTGGACTTGTTCGATTGAAACTCTTGTGACAATTTTCTAGTGGAGATCTACAGTTTGTTCGCAAATATTTAAGTTAAGCAAGTGGTTATGGGACATAAAGCTAAACTCTTATATTTACTAGCTTAGTGTAATCGACACTTCTTGATGATCGATGATGATCATTTTATGGTTTAGACTAGCAATGTCCGATGTCTCTTTGTCCACGTGGAGGACTGTTCCTCGTTTTAATGAGCTTCGTCTCACTTCTCGCATGGGTCGTACCTATTTAGGTGCGTCGATGTTTATTTCACGCATGGGTCGTACCTATTTAGGTGCATCGATGTTTGTTTGCTTCGTGGAGCAATCGGCTCAACAAGTCGGGGCATGGGGCGTATCTTTCAAGGTGCGTCGATGTTCGTCTATGCATGGGGCGTATCTTTCTAGGTGCACCGATGCTCGACTTTGCATGGGGTGTATCTTTTTAGGTGCATCGATGTTAGACTTTACATGGGGTGTATCTTTCTAGGTGCGTCAATGTTAATTTATGCATGGGGCGTATCTTTCTAGGTGCGTCGATGCTACAGCATGGGTCGTATCTTTCTAGGTGCGTCGATGTTCGACTTTGCATGGGGTGCATCTTTCTAGGTGTATCGATGTTAGACTTTACATGGGGTGTATCTTTCTAGGTGCGTCGATGTTCAGTTTATGGGATTGGCCATCCTCTTTTCTTGTGATTTCTGGATTTCTCGTTGTGATTTCTGGAATTTATATTTCACCACCTTTTTCAGTTGGCATTGATATGTATGTCATTTATTGTGGCTTGGTGAATTAAATAAAGAATATGACATTCTTTTTATGCTATGAGATTCGTGAGATATTTTATATGATTTTCCTTTGTTGATTTTCTTGTGTATACTTGTCAAGGTATGGCATTTTTGGTTATCATACCTTTTTATTATATCTCTTCTTATATCTCATTTTATCTGATAATTATAGCTAGACTGATCCATTTATTATTTTTTTCTTAAATAATACTTGGGTGACTTGGGTCAGACTGAGATTTTACAGGTGCTTCCTCATGACTTCTTATCTGGGACTATCATCTGACTTTCGTCTATCTACTCTAGCATTGTAGTTTTTGGTTGTATACATTCGATATATTGACTCATTGATGTATACATATTCTGTTTTATAGCACTTGTATCTTTTCTTTTGTGATATTGTGGATCTTATTTGACCACTACTCTGATGTACACTTTCATGTGTTATATTCATATCTATTTCCGCCTTTGTGATATGAATTGTCCGTGACTGATTTGTGTTATGATTATTTCTATATTTGTTTCCGAAGTATATATATACATAGCCACCGTGTAGTAGCATTGAGTTTGTATCGGTATGTCGGATTTCCTCTTGAAATGAAAAGTTATATTTTTATCTGGCATATCGGTACTCGCACAAAGCAATTACATGGATGGTCGCTCCTCAACAGCTTTATTCTCCGCTCTAGTCGACGTCTTTACCACGTAGTGTCCTTGGCTAGCGTGGGTATAGAGGTGGGGCATCACAGCATGGTATCAGAGCCAAACTTCGGAAAAATGTAGAATAATCTAGCAAGGATCATTGTCCTAAGTCTTTCTTAGGAATCGTGCCATAGGATTTAATTCGGGTCTTTGTACCGTTCCATCCTATTTCTTTTTATGATTCCTTGTTTTATCAATCATGATTGTTTGATATTCATTCTGAGAATAACTTTTTCTTCTTCTTTCTTTCTTAAAGAAGAGAAATGGTTAGATCTGGCCGTACCAACGTCGATCAATCCAGTGCTACTCCTCAAGAGGGAGTATTTATGTCTGCCTAGCCGCTTCTAGATCTTGTTAAGAATGCTCAAGCTATCGGACCCATTCCAGAGCCTATTCATCCTAGATCCGATTTTGCACGCTTGTGTAGAGATTATACCGATTTGGGTGGAAGGCCATTCCGGGGATCCGAGAGTGTCATTGAAATCCAAGCTTGGCTTAGATCATGTGACCGCATCTTTTCTCGCATGAATCTTGTTGATCTCCACCAAGTCCAAGTGGCTTCTAGCCTGCTCCAAGAAAGAGCATTGGATTGGTATGAGCTTCTTATTTCTGAAATCGTTGAAGAGGATCTCACTTGAGAGCAATTCCGGGAAAGATTCAAATTGAAATTTATGCTGGAGGCTGAAAAAGTAACTTTAGCCCGACGCTTTATTGACCTTGTTCAAGGTGAATCTTCGGTGGCAGATTATGTCGCATCTTTTGAATCTCTCTCTAAATATGGGGTCGAATATATTAATACCCCATTGAAGAAAAATCAGAGATTTGTCTATGGGTTGAATAAGAACCTTAAAAAGCCTTTGCTTCTGAAACTGGAAGTTTCTTTTGATCGGCTTATTGATATCGCTCTTTGACTGGAAGAGGCCGAAAATGAAAGTAATGTTGAAGTTGTGGGTGCCAAACAGAACTTCAACAATAAGTTGAAGAGGCCTATTAAGTTCAAAGGCCCCAATCCCGACAAGAAAGGGAAGCAAGAAACTTCTGTAGCAAAGACTTCTACCACTAGTCATGGACGATGCTACAATTGTGATTCTATGGACCACTATGCAAAGGAGTGTCCGCAACCCCTCTATTGTCGCTATTGCAAAAGTTTGAGTCATCATATATCTGCGTGTCCCATACTTCAAGCAAGAAGGAGGGAAAGCTAAAGGTTGTGCAAGCCTCTACTAGCACTTCTCTTGGTCAAGGTATTTTCTATCCTTGACGATATTTGTTTTGAGATTATCTTATTTGAGTTCTTTTTGATTTGGGTTCATCTCTTTATTTTATATCAAAAGAACTTGTGATTCTTTTTCTTTAAACATCTCTGGGCTTGATGATTTCATTGAGAATTGCAGATTCAATTTGGTGGATCCGCAACACTCAATTTGTTTTTTTTATTGATGTCGAAATTATCTTATGAGATTTTTCTTTCCGAGCCGATTTTTACTTATGCTTCAAAATTGACTTTTTTAAGGATTGGCTTAATTATTACGAAGCCATATCCTTTGTCCCATGTGGACTATTCATCTTCGACATTTTCAATCTGTTAAGCAGATTTTTGTTTCTCCTTTGTGATTTTGATTCCAATTTGATGGCATCATTTTATTCTTTAAGCTCACATGATTCTGGTATTTTTGAGTTTTGTCTTAGGATTATTACCTAAGCAATCTTTTGAGTGGTGATAAGGTCTTTTTAGCTCGACCTTGCCACCAATTTTCATTTGCTACGAGTTGCGGGAGTTAGCATTCCATTTACCGCATTCCGCACTCGTTATGAAACTTAAGAATGACTTATTATGTCATTCAGTTTGTCCAGATTATTTCGTCCATTTTATGAATTGAGTATTCTACGATCTCGATGACTCCATTCTTGTATATATTGATTCTGGATGAAAACAGCAATTGAAAATTTTGCAAATCTTTTTCATAAGATTTATTTATAAGTACAATTTGATTTTGCTCTTAAGCGAGCAAAGAATATTCTTAAAGGTTTTTAAGAACATGTTTATCATATAGAAGATGATTTTGTGATTGTATTGCCCATTGAGTGCTTTAAGAATTCTAGTCGATGCGCTTGATCAACGTTATCGATAAGAATCTCCTAAACGCTTTGATGAGACAGTCAGACACAATATATTGACTTGTAAAAATGTAAATTTTTCTAGAAAGATTATTACATAAAGATAAATGTAATTTTGAAAGTTTTAGCTTTTCAGGAAAGAAGATTATTTAAAAGAAATTCTTTCTTTTCGATACTCTTATTCTTATGATTCCCAAAGGGAACCGAGACTTTATCTTTGGTACAAATGCTAATCGTATTGGTTTGGATGCCGTTCTCTTGCAAAAGAGAACGTGCTATCACTTGTGCTTCTAAATCATTAAAGCCGATCGAGACTAGGTATGCCACTTATGATCTAGTGCTCACGGTTATTGTTTTCGCTTTTAGAGTTTGGCATCATCATTTTTGGGGAGAAATTTGTTCTCCACCTCGATCATAAATCTATGGAATATTTATTTTCTCATAAAGAACTTCATGTTGACTCGAGTTCCTGGCATCTTATGATCTTGATATTCTTTTTATTCCCAGAAGGAAAATTGTGTTGCCAATGCGCTTAGTCGAAAGCAACAAGTAATTGATTCTTTGATGATGTATGAATGAAATTATCTTTTTATCAAGTTCATCGGACATTTTGATATACTTCGTTTTATTGAGCTTTATCTCATTTCTTTTATGGACTAGCGTCCGATGTTCTTTTATGGTGTTCGGTTCATTGGACGTACCGTTTTTGTACTACGTTGGTGTTCCCAAATTATTCGAACTTTGGTTCATCTGACGTACCGTTATTATACTACGCCGCTGTTCCAAATTATTCGAGTTTCTTGTTTCTCGAGCGTACCGTTTTTGTACTACGCCGTTGCACCGGCTTAATTTCTTGCTATTCTTGACTTTTTCCACGTCTCTTAACTATGGAAATGATTTTAGGTTTCCGATTTTTATTCTTGAGTGTAACAACCCTATATTTTGTGATTATTTTAATTGTATATTTTGGTTATTTTAATTGATTTCCTGATTTAAAAACTTTATTTTATTTATTAAAATGAATAAATTTTGTTATTTTAAATATAAATTTTGATTTTGATGTGAATTAGAATTCCAAACATGACTAAAAAGAATATTTTCCAGAAAAGTGAATTTTGGTCAATATGGTCAAACTTTGACTTTTAATTCAGAAATTTGAAAGTTTGAAAATTTGAAATTTTTTCTTTTATTATGAAATTAAATAAAATTTTAAGAATAATGCTTTTCGTTTCGTTAAAATCTGATTTATAATGTGAAAGTTATGCCTTTTTCAATATTGAGTGTAATTTGTTGTATTTAACAAAATTATTTATTTTAAATTATATAAATAATATTTTTATTTGGTCATGTAATGTTCTAATTTTTGTTTATATGGGTAAAATAACATGTTATGTATATATTTTGGTTTTAAAACATTTTTCAAAATGTAATTGACATTTTCCAAAGTCAGTTGTATTCTGTTTATAATTTCTAATATCAAGTTTCATTTAATTAAAGAATTTTTTTGTTTATTTTCTATTTTCTTAAGACTTTATTTTATTTTAATTTACACTTCATTTTATTAAGAATTTTTTTTTATTTTTTTTTCTTCACTTTTATTGGTTAGAAGTAAAGTTGTAATTTTTCTAAAACTAGTGATATTCTATTTGTAATTTTTAAGTCCTGTTTTGAATTTTTAAGCAATTTCTTTAATTCTTTTTCTATTTTATTTAAATTTAATTATTTATTTTCATTTTATTTTACTTTGTTTCAGTATTAAAACTCATTTTACTAAATTATCATTGGTTTTTATTTAATTAAAAAGAATGGAAATTTGAAGAGACAAAAGGTTTCAAAACAATGACTTTTGGGTTGCTAGACTTTTCAAATCATTGGCCGTTCCTTTCTAATTGATAGCCGTGAGTTCCTTAACTCATTTTCATGTGAAAGCACATCCTTGGCCACCCCTTAGCCGCCCCTTAGCCGCCACCACCTGCTCCTCCACCACCTCTGGCCTCTGCTCCAGCCACCACCAGACCTGCTCATGCCAAGGCCGAGCCCAATCCATGTAAGGCCAAGCCTTGTTGTTACACCCAAACACTCTTTTGTTGCCTTGACCGTTTGCATTCCTACCTTGTAACTCCCCTCCATGTTCATGCTTGTAGCCTTACCTTTTCCAGACCCATACCTAATCCAAACCAAGTACAAACCTGACCTAATTGATCCCCTAGGCCATGCAAACAAATAGAGAAAGCATGGCAAAAGATTTGGCATTCGTATCTCTCTTTATTTAAAAGTTATTTCATTTCTAGTGTATTGAAATTTATGGTTTGCTTTGATTTTTGTTTGGGTTATAACACAAGATCTATATCATTGGATTTGCTCTCCACACTCAAATTGTATTAGAGTTGTCGTGCCCTCGTAATCTTTGTGTTGTGTGCTTGTTGGCAAATCTCCAGCTTAACAGGTGAGTTATTCTCACCAGACAATCTGTACCTATATAACTGATAAACCGACACCACTTGAATCTGTAAATGTATTGCATCCTGTTATAACTACTATGTTATGATTATATGATGTTCACCCATGCTTAAACACCTGTTATATCATATGTTACTGTTATATTATGTTGTTCTTTTATTTTTATCAGTTTATCACACTGCAAGTTCCCTTTAGATTAGAATCACTATGGGTTGAAATGATACATACCCGAACGGACTTTAGAATAGGAGAAAATCGTTATGGGCTGAAATGATATGCCTGAATGATTTTCAATTAATTTCATTTACTTGGGATTGCGGGTTTGAAATGATCAAACCTGGGTATCTTCGTAAATACGGGTTGAAATGATAAATTACCCGTATCACTTTTCCTAGGCTAGAAAATGAAATACAGACCCGTTGTTAAAATATGTTTTATAATTTTTTTTTAATATTTTAGAAATGTAAATATTATAATATTTTGATTTAAACTAAATAAAAATGATTTTTGTAAAGCATTATTGATTTTCTGAAAATTTATAAGTGAAATAAATTAATGGTAAAATTAGAAAATTAGAAATGTAAGTTATTTTGGGAAATTTGAATTTGGTGATAATTGGAATTTAAATTAAATATGAAATGTGATAAATTCATGATAATTTGGATTAAAGTGAATTTAAATGATTTTATAATATATTAAATGTTTTTTTATAATAAAGTTAAAATGTGAAATGAATGAATATTTAAGTTGAAATTTTGAAATATAACTAAAATTGGAAATTTGTGAATTTGGCTTAAAAGTGAATTTTTAAGTTAAGTAAATAAAAATGGAATTAAGTTATATTTGAAAATTTAAACTTAAGTGTTAAGTTAATTTAATTTAATGAATTTATAACTTAATATTGGAATTTAATAAGTGAATTATTATTAAATTTTGATTTTTGAATGGAGTTTTAACTTTATAAATCATGAATATAAGGGTATTTGAATGATTGTTTTAAAAGTGAAATTATATGATTTTATAAGTAAAAAAAATGATTTATATAAAAATATAATTGTTTGTGAAATTATACTGAATATTTGAAGTTAGTTAACTGCATTTCTGAAATGCTATTAAATTCTAATGTAAATGATAATACAACATTTGTAAATGTTGTAGTTGATAATAATGAACCTGTAGTTGATAATAATGAACCAAATGGCTAAATTTAATTAAAGGCTATTATAGCATTTTTGTAAATGTTATAATGGTTGAATTTAACTAAGTTTATTTGAAACTAATGTAACCATATTACAGCATTTTAAATGCTGTCTTTTGTTAAATTGAACTGTTTTAAATGTGACTTTCCGTAGCATTTTCTAAATGCTGCGAAAGTTGAAATTTCATTGTTTTAATTAATTGAAGTGAACGAATGAACTTTGAAAATTTAATTTTTTGGAAATTTAAAATTTTAATTATTAAAAATACTAACTTCATTTTTGTGATTTAAAATGAAGTAATTTGTTTCGAAATATAAACTATTTTGAAATATGATATTTTGATATTTTGAAATGGATTTTATAAGGATATTGAATTTTGAAATGATATTTGATTTCGAAGTATAAAATACCATTTTGAAATTTTAACCACGGGATGTATTTAATTTATAGTTTAACTGATCCCTAAAGGATGGGCGATCCCAAGCATCCTTTGAGTTATTGTGCATTTCTACTACAGTTCACTTGAGTTGGTTTACATTATATAAGTATATATTGTCCTGACTCGAGTGTTTTATGTTTTACTTTACGCTCGGGTCAGCCTGAGTATTTACAGCTTAGCTTTGGATTTCTTTCTGGAGCTAGGAATCGCTGGAGATTCTGCTTGTCTAGTTATTTGTTCCTTTCAGTTCAGTTGTTCTATTTCAGTTCCGGTATTCATAAACTTCTATTTATTTGAGATGTCTATTGTATATGTTTTCAAGAAGATATTATGTATTATGTTTTGAGAGTTTGTTATAGTAGCTTCATGAACTACTATGGTTTTTTATATTCCGCTGCGAGTTATTCTGATATGTTCTGTGTCTGTGATTCTGTGTATTTGATTTCATTTGCTCCAAATTTATTTACAATATGTTATTTTGAATTATTCAAGCCAGACATGTGTGGATTATTGTCGATTTGAATGGTCCAAAATAGTGGGTCGTTACAGTTGGTATCAGAGCTTTGGTTTTTGGCAAACCTTAGCCTGCGGAGCAAAAACTCATTAGAGATAGGGTAGAAATACCCTAGAATGAGTGAAATCTATCTCAGAATCATTTCTTTGTGAGAGAACGTATTTTCGAAGTATTAAATGATTTTCAAATGATTTTTAAAGAATTTTCAAAGATTATTTTGATATAAATTTCCTTGCTTTGAAAGTAAAATATTTCTTAAACTTCATTCCTTTTGTATCCACCTTGTTAGTAATTTCTTTGATTAGGATCCTCTAAAATTTTGAACTTCTCTCTTGATTGATCTAGATCCATTGTTGATAGGAATCTATTTTGAGTATGGCAAAATCTGTAGTTTGTTAGGTTGTTTTGAGTAAACTCTGTTGTATCTTTTGCTTAGCTAAAGTTGTCCAACTAAAGATATTTATGCTTCTGTTTTCGTATGTTATGAATTCGAGTCATTCCAAATTTTGAATGGGAATTTTTCTGTATCGATATAGGTTATATATCTCTAATCTTCGTTTGGATTCTTATCGAATAGGATTCCTTTGAATTTTGGAACGCTCCCACTTGTTCTGAAATCCATTCCTATCTCCCCTAATTGTATTCTTTTGATTTTGGAGCATTGCATCACTCCACTTTGTATGACCTTTATAGGGTGGCGATTCCGCCAATCTTTGAATGATTATAATTGGCATTGATTCACCGGAGATTTCTGTATCCTCGGTTTACGATGTTTTCTATCTTCTGCTATATTTAGATTCTATCTCTGGCAATCGAAGGTCGATTTTCCATAGATTTTCGCATCGATTATATTCCTGAAATCACGGTTGACCGGTTAAGGTCGCCCGCGATTCATATAGGCTTATCCATCTTGTATTTGGTAATTTAATTATCTTATCTTCGTTTGAGCCTATCATTGAATTAGAATTCTATTTGATTAGAGTCCTTCTAAATTTGAATCTCTTTTTTTGCTTTGAAATCCATCCTTGAATCGTCCCTTGGAAAGTTTGTGGTTGATTGTCTTTTAAAAATTTTGTATTCATCATAGTTTTATTTTGATAAGGATGACCATATTTTTATATAAAGATGAAATGTTTTTGATAAGGATTATATACCTTTTAAAAAAAATGAGAATTTGAAGTTTTGAAAGGATTTGAAATTGTGAAAATTTTATAAGAAATGGTTTCATATAAAATGATTTATAACTGAAGGTTTTGAATCTGAATTTAAGTGATTGAACTCTGGCATTTTGGAACTGGTTTTAAGATTTTGAAATAATAAATAATATGATTGAAATTATTTTTCCGAATAAGTAATGTTTCAATGATTTTAATGGGTTTTAATGATTTTGAAGGAATTTCAAAGAAGTTTTCAAAGTAAATGGAAGTCCAGAACTCACTTGTGTCGCTGGAAAATAATTTCGGTGATGAGTGCACGCATCATCGACATTGATTTTCGAGTTTCTGAGTGAGGGAGAGGCCACTTCGGTAGCATTGCTATGCGATTGATTTGTGAAACCAATTTAGATTTCAAATTCCGAAGTGTGATGTGATATTCGAAAGATATATGAATATATATTTGTAAAATTTGAAATGAGCCGGTGTTCAGTCCTTGAGTTTTGGATTTGATTTGATATAACCCTATTTTTGGAATGGATTTACTGATTTAATTGTGATTTCCAACTCTTGGATTGAAATATGATTTCTTCAACTATTTTAAAGGTTCGAGCACTTCCAAATCAAGGTTAACTTTTCAAAGCTATGAAATTTTGAAAAGTAATTTGATAAAGTATATAAGTTTGTTTTGAATGTTTAAGTATGAAGTAATATGATTTAAATAAGTTGAAACTGTTTGGTTAAGTAAATGAATAAAGCAATTTTAAAATTTTCTAATATGAAATTTAGATTTGAAATGTTTTGAAAAGAATTTGGTCTTCAAAATATTTTGAATAAAATTTAGTTTAAATGTTTTAACTTAGTAACATCTTTATGAAACTATATATTTAACAAGTTGAAATAAATATATAAGTTGTACGTATGCTGTTTTATTCGCATAATTAATTTGATCCAAGTTTGAGTACACAAGTTCGAGGTGGATTACACCATTTCGTGTTAGGATTTTTCATTCGATTCTTGATGGCGAATATTTGATATGGATTTTGGGCTTGATTCCAGAATTCTCTATCATAGTATATGGCTATGCAAGGAGACTGATGGCTTCTAGTCGAGAAACCATATCGAAGTCCGCATTAGGGAAATCGAATGGACAATACTAGTTCGAAAGCGAACTTGTGTGATCGAGCGAGCGATCAAATGTGATTTTGCGAAATGATGACGTGTGTACATCTTATATTCTAATATCAGTGATATATTTTGACGCTGAAATTGAAAGATGTCGGGTTAGAATATCTTTGCTTACTTTTCCAATTTAAATTACAAAGATATATAACCTATAAAAGCAAAGATATTCAAATCCCATATGGCTCTTCATACAGTGAAATTTATTTTGGAAAATTTGATCCTTGTATAAGACGGACCTTACGTAAGTATAAGATGATTTTGAAAACATTTGATTTTGGAAATGAATTGGTTGACTTAAATTATATTGATTTGGAAATTTGGATTTATTTTCAAAAATTTATTATTTTGGAAACTTTGAAACTAAAGATATTTAATTTGAGAAGAAAATAATTTGGTGAAATTGTATATGATTTTGAAATTGAACTGATATTGAAACAAATTTAAATTTGAGAACCTTATGTTACTAAACACTTGATTTGGGAGTTGTCGAACTTATATAAAATTGATTTGTATGAGTATGAAATTGATTCGAAAACTATAGATTTGAAAAGGTACTCAATGTGAAAGTGAAATCTTATATAATTGAAGTCTATATAAGTATGATTTGATATACTATTGATTTTGGAAAGTATTTGATTTGAAAATTAAATCTTATATATAATGGATTTTATATAAGTACGATATTTGAAAGTGATTTGAAAAGGTACTATATGATACATATTTTCGAAGTAAAGATATGGAAAGTGCATTCTGCTTGATATCCGATTTGTGGCCACATCTTGGATTCATTCTATCGATATTATTCTCTCTGATTTTTGGTTTTCCGGATATGATACTCGAGTGTCCTTCGAATTCCATGGCGTTACCCATGGTCTTACGATCGTGACTGCATAGCGCAACTGCCTGGCTGAGTCTTGCCTAGGGGTACGGATTGTTTCCTGGGGGATCCAGGCGTAACCATTGTGTATCCTGCAATCTGTGTAGGTCGCGAATAGTAGCGCAAATGCTTGGCTGAGTCTTGCCTGGGGGTACGGATTGTTTCCTGGGGGATCCAGGCGTAACCATTGTGTATCCTGCATTCTACTAGTCATCATGGCGTAACTCGCAGGGCTGAGAAAGCTTACGGATACGGATTGTTTCCTGGGGGATCCAGGCGTAACCATTGTGTATCTGCGAACCATGGTTAGACAAAGGTTTTGTTTGTTTTTGTTTGGATTGTACTTTCCATATCTGTTTTTAAAAGTTTTTCCAGTATTTTCACTGTGTGTTGAAACAAGTCTACTAAGTACCTGGAGAATTCTAGTTTTGCGCCTGATCAACGCACTACCAGAGTCTACAGGAACAAGGATAAACTTGTTAAGACATCGAGTTATAAAAGTATTTTGATAAAATATTATATAAATGATACTTTGATTAGTTATTTCCTTTTTAAACGATTTTAAAGTGTTTTAAATATTGTTTACCTCTTCAACCAACAATTTTAAAATAATGGTTCATCCTTGTCTTTCAACCTGTTTTCCCTTCTAGCTACTTTTTCCCTACCTTCTTTCCGGATGTCTTCCAACCTATTGTTCTTTCTAGTTGTCTCTCCGCTTCCTTTCTTTTCGGGGACGAAAAGATTTGAGTAGGGGAGAGTGTAACAACCCTATATTTTGTGATTATTTTAATTGTATATTTTGGTTATTTTAATTGATTTCCTGATTTAAAAACTTTATTTTATTTATTAAAATGAATAAATTTTGTTATTTTAAATATAAATTTTGATTTTGATGTGAATTAGAATTCCAAACATGACTAAAAAGAATATTTTCCAGAAAAGTGAATTTTGGTCAATATGGTCAAACTTTGACTTTTAATTCAGAAATTTGAAAGTTTGAAAATTTGAATTTTTTTCTTTTATTATGAAATTAAATAAAATTTTAAGAATAATGCTTTTCGTTTCGTTAAAATCTGATTTATAATGTGAAAGTTATGCCTTTTTCAATATTGAGTGTAATTTGTTGTATTTAACAAAATTGTTTATTTTAAATTATATAAATAATATTTTTATTTGGTCATGTAATGTTCTAATTTTTGTTTATATGGGTAAAATAACATGTTATGTATATATTTTGGTTTTAAAACATTTTTCAAAATGTAATTGACATTTTCCAAAGTCAGTTGTATTCTGTTTATAATTTCTAATATCAAGTTTCATTTAATTAAAGAATTTTTTTGTTTATTTTCTATTTTCTTAAGACTTTATTTTATTTTAATTTACACTTCATTTTATTCAGAATTTATTTTTATTTTTTTTTCTTCACTTTTATTGGTTAGAAGTAAAGTTGTAATTTTTCTAAAACTAGTGATATTCTATTTGTAATTTTTAAGTCCTGTTTTGAATTTTTAAGCAATTTCTTTAATTCTTTTTCTATTTTATTTAAATTTAATTATTTATTTTCATTTTATTTTACTTTGTTTCAGTATTAAAACTCATTTTACTAAATTATCATTGGTTTTTATTTAATTAAAAAGAATGGAAATTTGAAGAGACAAAAGGTTTCAAAACAATGACTTTTGGGTTGCTAGACTTTTCAAATCATTGGCCGTTCCTTTCTAATTGATAGCCGTGAGTTCCTTAACTCATTTTCACGTGAAAGCACATCCTTTTCACTTCATTTTCACAGCACTTCAGATCTGAGAAAAATTAGTAATGTCTTCTTCTTCTTTTTCCACTTATTCCCTTCATTTTATTGAATTTTCTATTAAAATTTGCCTTGCTTCTTCATAGTGTTGATCGGCCATAGCCTCTCCACCACCTCCACGACCAGCACCACCACCATCCACAGCCACATCACCCTCCTCTCCACTGGTCTTGACCAGGTTGTGACCATCACTTGAAGGTAGCACCACAAAAAATCCACACAAACATTGCAAAACTCCTTAAACCAATGCCTAGCCACCTTAGCACCTTCACCACCACCATAGTTCACCTTGGCCACCCCTTAGCCGCCACCACCTGCTCCTCCACCACCTCTGGCCTCTGCTCCAGCCACCACCAGACCTGCTCATGCCAAGGCCGAGCCCAATCCATGTAAGGCCAAGCCTTGTTGTTACACCCAAACACTCTTTTGTTGCCTTGACCGTTTGCATTCCTACCTTGTAACTCCCCTCCATGTTCATGCTTGTAGCCTTACCTTTTCCAGACCCATACCTAATCCAAACCAAGTACAAACCTGACCTAATTGATCCCCTAGGCCATGCAAACAAATAGAGAAAGCATGGCAAAAGATTTGGCATTCGTATCTCTCTTTATTTAAAAGTTATTTCATTTCTAGTGTATTGAAATTTATGGTTTGCTTTGATTTTTGTTTGGGTTATAACACAAGATCTATATCATTGGATTTGCTCTCCACACTCAAATTGTATTAGAGTTGTCGTGCCCTCGTAATCTTTGTGTTGTGTGCTTGTTGGCAAATCTCCAGCTTAACAGGTGAGTTATTCTCACCAGACAATCTGTACCTATATAACTGATAAACCGACACCACTTGAATCTGTAAATGTATTGCATCCTGTTATAACTACTATGTTATGATTATATGATGTTCACCCATGCTTAAACACCTGTTATATCATATGTTACTGTTATATTATGTTGTTCTTTTATTTTTATCAGTTTATCACACTGCAAGTTCCCTTTAGATTAGAATCACTATGGGTTGAAATGATACATACCCGAACGGACTTTAGAATAGGAGAAAATCGTTATGGGCTGAAATGATATGCCTGAATGATTTTCAATTATTTTCATTTACTTGGGATTGCGGGTTTGAAATGATCAAACCTGGGTATCTTCGTAAATACGGGTTGAAATGATAAATTACCCGTATCACTTTTCCTAGGCTAGAAAATGAAATACAGACCCGTTGTTAAAATATGTTTTATAATTTTTTTTTTAATATTTTAGAAATGTAAATATTATAATATTTTGATTTAAACTAAATAAAAATGATTTTTGTAAAGCATTATTGATTTTCTGAAAATTTATAAGTGAAATAAATTAATGGTAAAATTAGAAATGTAAGTAATTTTGGGAAATTTGAATTTGGTGATAATTGGAATTTAAATTAAATATGAAATGTGATAAATTCATGATAATTTGGATTAAAGTGAATTTAAATGATTTTATAATATATTAAATGTTTTTTTATAATAAAGTTAAAATGTGAAATGAATGAATATTTAAGTTGAAATTTTGAAATATAACTAAAATTGGAAATTTGTGAATTTGGCTTAAAAGTGAATTTTTAAGTTAAGTAAATAAAAATGGAATTAAGTTATATTTAAAAATTTAAACTTAAGTGTTAAGTTAATTTAATTTAATGAATTTATAACTTAATATTGGAATTTAATAAGTGAATTATTATTAAATTTTGATTTTTGAATGGAGTTTTAACTTTATAAATCATGAATATAAGGGTATTTGAATGATTGTTTTAAAAGTGAAATTATATGATTTTATAAGTAAAAAAAATGATTTATATAAAAATATAATTGTTTGTGAAATTATACTGAATATTTGAAGTTAGTTAACTGCATTTCTGAAATGCTATTAAATTCTAATGTAAATGATAATACAACATTTGTAAATGTTGTAGTTGATAATAATGAACCTGTAGTTGATAATAATGAACCAAATGGCTAAATTTAATTAAAGGCTATTATAGCATTTTTGTAAATGTTATAATGGTTGAATTTAACTAAGTTTATTTGAAACTAATGTAACCATATTACAGCATTTTAAATGCTGTCTTTTGTTAAATTGAACTGTTTTAAATGTGACTTTCCGTAGCATTTTCTAAATGCTGCGAAGGTTGAAATTTCATTGTTTTAATTAATTGAAGTGAACGAATGAACTTTGAAAATTTAATTTTTTGGAAATTTAAAATTTTAATTATTAAAAATACTAACTTCATTTTTGTGATTTAAAATGAAGTAATTTGTTTCGAAATATAAACTATTTTGAAATATGATATTTTGATATTTTGAAATGGATTTTATAAGGATATTGAATTTTGAAATGATATTTGATTTCGAAGTATAAAATACCATTTTGAAATTTTAACCATGGGATGTATTTAATTTATAGTTTAACTGATCCCTAAAGGATGGGCGATCCCAAGCATCCTTTGAGTTATTGTGCATTTCTACTACAGTTCACTTGAGTTGGTTTACATTATATAAGTATATATTGTCCTGACTCGAGTGTTTTGTGTTTTACTTTACGCTCGGGTCAGCCTGAGTATTTACAGCTTAGCTTTGGATTTCTTTCTGGAGCTAGGAATCGCTGGAGATTCTGCTTGTCTAGTTATCTGTTCCTTTTAGTTCAGTTGTTCTATTTCAGTTCTGGTATTCATAAACTTCTATTTATTTGAGATGTCTATTGTATATGTTTTCAAGAAGATATTATGTATTATGTTTTGAGAGTTTGTTATAGTAGCTTCATGAACTACTATGGTTTTTTATATTCCGCTGCGAGTTATTCTGATATGTTCTGTGTCTGTGATTCTGTGTATTTGATTTCATTTGCTCCAAATTTATTTACAATCTGTTATTTTGAATTATTCAAGCCAGACATGTGTGGATTATTGTCGATTTGAATGGTCCAAAATAGTGGGTCGTTACATTGAGCCTGGTGTTATAGTAGGAATTGAAGTTCCACCAGATTTGACTTTTGAGCAACATTCTATTCACATCATTTCTTCGGGGGTTGAGTGCCTTCGAAATAAAGATGTTCTTTTTGGGAAAGTCCGATGGTTCTCAAATCCTAAGGATTTCTTTTGGGAATTAAGAGAATTCATCGAGCGAACACATTCGGGCTAACTCTTTCGTGCTCTTTATGGTGAACTTCTTATTTCAAATTTTCTTTTGTGTTGATATGGTTTTATGGTTGTTACTCTTTATTTTCTTCTTAAGTATTGCGAGGATGCAATTTTAAGGAGGGGAGTCTATAACAACCCGCATATTTTTCGATTGCAAATTTAAATATAGAATCTTTAATCGGATTGAGGTCCGAAAAGCTAATTTTTGCAAACAGTCAAATTTGGATTCGAGACCACCTCCATTGAGTTCAAAATGCCGTTTGCGACCTTTTTGAGTATAAACTTCGATATGTTTGGAGTTAGTAGAATTTTGCTACTTTTTCACTTTGGACTTTGGGTTTGGTTCAGCCCATTTGCCCAATTCTGGTTTCATTAACTCAAGCTCCACTCCCTCTCCTCTTCATTACTTCACTTTCATTTCCTAACACTTAAACTTCATAAAAAATGGAGAGTGGAATGGGAAATTAAAACTCCAAGCCCTAGTTCATTTGCAAATCCTTCTTCTAGCTCCAAATTCAAAGAGAAGCTATTGGTAAGCATCCTCTTCATCTTCTCCAAGTCATTCTCCTTTCAATTTCAGAAATTCCCTAAACATAATTTAGGAAATGTTTCTCTTTTAAGCTTAGTTTCAAGCTTGTTGAGTTGGAATTGAAGAGTGATTGTCCTTGCCATTGCTCTATAGCTTCTTCTTCATTGATTTTGTGAAAAGGTGAGATTTTTTATCTCACATCTATGTCTATAACTATCCTCGATTTCTTAGTATGAATTCCTAACACCTTTTTTTAATACGGGTTCAAACTTTTCTATTAAACTATAATCAAAATAAATACAAGAGCCAAATGCAAGCCCAAAGCAAAGCTAAACCTACTACAAAATAAACAAGACAGGCCCAAACTAAAACTCAGTCCAAAGCCCACCAATCAACAGACAAAAGCCAGAAAGTTCGAGACTGTTCTCAAAGCCAAATAAGGCAATACGACACTTCTACTACTTCATTTACTTCATTATTCTTCTCGAAAGAAAAATCTAAAAAGAACAAAAATGGCGGCCAGCAAGGAAGAAACAATGATCGAAATTCTTCCTTTGAACCAAGAAAATGAACAGCAACACCAGCTCGAAAGATAGCAACTAACAGGAGATCTTATCCAGAAACGTCGAGGCAGGTATTAGATCTGACACAATCTACTAAATAAATATCTTATCTTCAGACTATAACTGCTTTTGTGACCAGGACGAGGATACGAGAACTCAAAGCACCCTAAGTCACTCACTATTGCTCGAAAACCTCGTCTTCTGCTTCCAGATCTGAGCTTCTATCAACACAATGGAAGCAAAGCTAGAAGCCAACACTTCCTCAAGTAGACACTTTAACAAGATAAGTCTCTAGAAACCAAAAATGAAACTTCTTTTATCCTTTTGTGAATTAATTTCCTTTAAATATACTTCCAGATCTGTAGTGAATGCTAAACTAGGGATATCGAGAATAAAATCATGAATCAGAGGATGTCAGCACGCCAAGGATGTTAGATCCCTCCAAAATTGGCAAGACAGGTATAAACTCTGAAAGAGTTCTTCTATATAAAACTCATAACTCAAGCTGAAAAAATCTTTTATGTCCAGGACGAGAATACAATCACTCAGAGCAACCTACAGATCTCCATTCTTATAAACTAATTCAATAATTATTGTTAATTGTAAATTATAATGTAATTTAAAAGAGAGGAGGTGAGAAAACACTATAAGTAATAAAGGTTCGTGAAACCTGGAGCCAAGAGACATAGAAACAGGAAGATGGCAGAAGAAATATACTTATGATGAAGCAGATGAATCCCCAATTCAGCGTTGGGAGGTATATCCCCATTTCAATGCTATAGCTTCATTCATGCCAGTGATGTTCTTAAAATGTTTTGATTTTGTCATTCTGATATTCATTGTTTGGAAAATTTTGATACACATCTGCGACCTTTCAATAAATCGATTCTGAAAAATCCTATCGTTCCTTTCTTTCCAAATATGCCAAACACAAACGGAAAGTGAAAGTTGGAACAAATCTGAATTGAGACTTTTTAAGCTAGATATAGAAACAATTTTCTGTAAATCATCTTTTAAAGGGAAAGAGAATAGACTTTTCGGCGATTGGAAAAAAATTTTACAACACCAGAGCCAACCATTTTTTCTAAAATTACATTGAAAAAATAGGTGTTCTATATTTTCAATGTGATTATTACAAAATACACAATTGTGGTCCACGACTATCTGCTTCTGAAGTAATCTTTCTTTTGTCAAAAGATAGTCATTAATGGCTTTAAAAAGGCATACCGCCATTTTAGGAATGTGAATTTTGTTCTAGACCAAAGACGCCCAGTACTTAATATCAAAACTGGATCGAACCGAGTTCCAAACGTTTTTAAACTGATACAGACCATCCTTAGAACACTTCCAAGACCAGAAATCCCTCTCCCTATTCTTGTGAATAGTGACACCTTCAATATCTGCATGAATTTGAAATAAAAAACTATACGAATCCCACTTCCACTCACCATTTCTTAAGATCTTGCTGAGAGACAAATTTTCCATACCGGTTCTGAAAGCTGTGTCTCTACCAATGCGTTCCATAATAGTACTTCCATTTAACCATGGATCATACCATAAAGAAGTAGTTTTACCGTCTACAATGTTAAGGGAAAGGCACTTCAAAGCTTCATGTTTATTCTTAAAAATGAATTTCTACACTCCCGGGTCGTCCGATCGCTGGTTAATTTCCCAAAAACTTTTAAGACCAATATATTTACAATGCATGAGATCCGCCTAAATAACTTCTGAATTGATTACTTTCCATATCAATTTAATATATAGCGCTCTATTCATCTCTTCTAAATTTCTCAATCCCATTCCTCCTTCTTCTTTTTGCCTACACAAAACCTCCCAAGGAATCTTACTGCTACGACTTTTCCAAAGAAAGTTTAGAATCAAGTGTTTAATTTTTTGAACTGTAGCAACTAGGAGACAAAAGCATTGCATCCAGAATTGTATTATGGGGTAAATGGTAGATTTAATAAGTTCAAGTCTCCCACCTAAGCTCAACATTTTTGTTTCCCATCTACCAATCCTAACTTTGATCTTCTCTATTAAAGGAGAACAATCCTTATCTCTCAGATTAGCACTAGACAAAGGAATACCCAAATACCTTATTGGGAGATCCGATTGTTGAATATTGAGAATCGTACTAATATCAGTACAACAATCCACCCCTTTCCCATAAAAAACGTTAGATTTCTCAAAACTTAACTCTAAGCCAGTAACCCTCTTCATGGTCTTATAAACATCACTAATAGAAATTGCAGTTTGAGCATTAGCTTCAGTAAAAACAATGATGTCGTTAGCGTAAATAAGGTGAGTCAGTTTATTATCAAAGTCTGTAACTGGGGAAATAAGACCAACCCTGACTTTTTCATCCATCAGTAGCGTAAAGTATTCCATAACCAAGGTAAAAAGAATAGGGGATAGCGGGTCGCCTTGTCTAAGCCCATTAGAATTCTTGAAGAAACCATGCGCTTCTCCATTAGCAATGATAGAAAACACAGTAGTCTTAATTATGTTTTCAATAATTTTCACCCATTTGTCTGGGAAACCCAAGCTTATTAACATATGTATGACAAAAGTTCGATTAATCAAATCATATGCTTTCTTTAAATTAACTTTAATACACATAGATTTGTTATCCTTTCTTCTGAGACCCCTAATAATTTCGTGAGCAAACAAAATTCCATCCCCTATTGATCTACCTTTGATAAATGCCGTCTGATTTGGGGACACCAACTTATCCAAAAAAGGACCCAGTCTGTTACACAGGATTTTAGAGAAAACCTTATATAAATTATTACAACAGGCAATGGGTATGAAATCTAGAATACAAGAGGAATGGTATTTCTTAGGAATCAAGTGAATAAACGTATGATTCCACTCGTTGATTATTAAACCCTTTTGAAAAATATCATTCAAAGCTTTAAAAATTAAATATTTCGTAAGATTCCAGTGAGTCTTAAAAAACAACGGGTTAAAACCATCCGGACCTGGAGAAACAGTATCTTTAATATCCCACAATGCATATTTAATTTCATCCAAAGATATACTCTCATTCAAAAAATTAGCCCCATATTCAGAAATAACCATTTTACAAATAACTTCAGGAAAATGATCACATAAGGGAAGGTTAAAGATTCGTTTAAAGAAGTCAATAGCCGATTCAACAAACTTATCTTCAGAAACCACCTTGCCATCGACAACTATATTGGTCAAATGCTTTCTACTTCTTCTGTTAGACAATTTAGCGTAGAAAAGAGAAGAGGCCTCGTCACCCATCATCAGCCATTCGCATTTAGCCTTTTGTTTGGCAACCAGAAATTCTTTCTTAAGTGCTAAATCCAAAGTTATCTTGGCATTTTGAAATTCCAAAGCTAAATTGTGATCATGAGATTTTTCCAGAAGTTTCTGAAGTCTTGAACAGTTCTCTCTTTGAACATTCACCTCTTGTTTGATATTACATGATTTAGCACTCCAAACCTTAATCTCTCTCTTAATATTTTTTAGAATACTGATAATTTGATACAAAGGTCTATCTGTGTGGTTAGTAACATAGAGTTTCTCGATCAGAGGAAAGTATTGATCGCATAAAGACCAATGATTCATATATCTGAAAGGTTTGTTCTTATCCCTAGGCTTAGTATAAAGCAAAACAAGGACGACATTGTGATCACTCACAGAAGGAGGCAAATATTCAGCCAATAAGTCTATGAATAGATTAATCCAATCTAGGTTTGCAAAAACCCTGTCAATTTTAGAGAATATGTTTCGGCTCGGACTAGACCACCAAGAAAATTCATAACCTTTAATATTAATCTCATTAAGACCAGTGTAATTAGACATTTCATCTAATTCAAACAAATTACCAAAAGTTACTGGGTTACCTCCCTTTCTTTTTTAGGGACTACGAATGCAATTAAAGTCCCCAAGAACCAGCCAAGGTCTATATATATTGATAGCATCCTCCTGTAAATTCTTCCATAATCTTTTCCTAAATTCAACAAAATTATGAGCGTAGACGATGGTTAGATTACATTTGAATTTCAAGGAATTAATCAGTTCAATGGTAATGTGTTGATCACTCATACTAATATAATTGAAATCCTAAGAATTTCCATCAATGAGGACCATTATCATGCATTTAAAATAACAAGAGGCGTTACTTCTTATTTTCCATCTGTCATCCAACGCTCCTTCCAGCTTCATTATATCTGAAAGCAACAACTTATTTTCCAGAACACCGAAACAACTTATATTATACTTATCAATGAGTTTCCTTACTTCTCCCATTCTGTTGGGGTTATGAAACCCTCTGACATTCCAGCAAGCTACTGACATTATGTTACCTTGTTATTGCGGGTCCTCAATGACCTACTTCTAGAAGACTCCCCTTTGTCTTCCGTAGGAATGCCTAGCATCTGAACCCACTTGGGATTCTTACGAACAAGTTTATCCTTCTGAATATTCTCAAACTCTCTATCTTGAGGCTTCGATAGTAGTTGCTCCTCCAATACCTCCTGAACTGAGTCTGCATTATCATAAGTATTCTGTTCCTCTACCACTTCGGTCGTTCCTATATCCTGATCCAGGTTATCTTGCACCTGTGAGAAAATACAAGATTCAGTACCTCTCCTAAAATTAACATTATTAATTATACAATCACCAATAAATATATCATTAGAAAATAAAGAGTTTGGAAAAGAAGGATGATCCGATGATGATGATGGGTGTTTAAGAATAGTTATGTGAGACGATGGTGACTTCGGAGGAGATGATCTCGGATCTCTGGCTCCCGGGGTAGTTGGAGATGTAGGAATGAATGGCTCACTGGTTCCTTGATCAGGAGAAACTTCCGACCTAGCCAAAGGGACAGTGAAGCAATCTTCACTGACCCCTATTTCGGTAAGAGTAACAGGTTCTGACTCTGTAGCTTCTGAAATTGTCCCCTCACCGCGCTCTTCTGAGGATGCAGCTTTTTCCAAAATCCGATCCAGGGGTAAAGCTTCTGTTTGCATTTGTTCTGGAATTAATTTTCCCCTAACTTCTATCTCCAGCTCATTAGAAACTATATGAAACCTATCCTGAGATCCATCAGTAGGAGGACAGTCAACAATTAGGTTTTGATTTTCTTGATGCACTTGTGACTGTGAGATTTCGGCCATATCATCACCATATGGGACCTCCGTCCCAAAATTCCTGATTAATCCATTATCATCGTGTATTATTTCAGAATTAAAGGTAATAGAGGGACATCCATCATTCAACTGCTTTTCGAGATTCTTAAAAATCTCAATTCCTCCTACCTCCCTTATAGTATCCGAACGTCCAACAAGACCAAGATCCGAATGGCTTTCCTTATCAGAGTTGGCTACTTGGGTCACTTTAGGAACCCAAGACTTAGTCATTGGACATTCAGCAGTTACATGTCCGAAACACACACACTTGCCACATATGGAAGGAGGGTTCTCATATTCCACTTCCTGAATGAAACTCCTCCCATTATCGTCCATGCCTTCAATGGTGTTAGGCATACCATAAGTAGCATTAACCTCAACCAGAACTCTGGCGAAGGCTAATCTAGATTTATTTTTCGTGGCCTCATCCATCTTTATGGGAACTCCTATGGTACTAGCTAATGCGCTTATAGCCTTATTGCCCCATAATTTAAAACTTAAACCAGGAAGTCTGACCCACATAGGCAAAGATGTTAGAAGATCTCTATCAATTCTCATGTCTGGGGATAGTTGCTTCATAATGATCAAGTTCTGGTCCATGAACCAAGGACCTGATTTCAGAATCTTATTACAATCCTCCTTAGAGCCAAATCTCACTACAAAGAATCCATTATTCCTTGAATGAACTGAAAACGGCTTCTTAGTAGCCCAAACCCTGTTGGCATATCCCTCAAAAGTTCTAAGCCATGGTTTATACCCAACCACATACAATAATATACATAAATCCCAACCTCCCTCCGCTTCTTTTATAGCTTCAGAAGAAAGGGAACCGATCCTTTTACCATCCGCTACTTTAGGCTCAATAAACTCCAGATCTAGGTTTCCTAAATCTCATACCGCTCCTACTTTCACTGCCTCACTATACGAAATTTTTTTAGCGTTCTCCGAAACAGTGAATATTATTTTCGGGATACTTCCTGGCAGCAATACTTTCTGCTTTGAAATTTTCAAATGTTTTGTAGCTGTCCGCCCAGCATGATCCATTTGCACCCTCCTCCCCGTGTTTCGATCTGGAATAGCCCCAGATCTACTCGATCTTTGCCCTCCCAAATTGAGCCTTTGATCAGGACCCAAAGACGCTGGAGCCTTACCCCTTTTCCTTCTCACCTCCTCCCAGCCTTCATCATCCCGCAGTCCCATGATTCCAGGTTTGAGGAGATAGAAGTGAAGACAGAATACAGAAAATAACAAAGATAAGCGATTACTTGGAAGAAACGAAAGAAAAAAGGAGAAAAGGGAGAAACCCTAATCTCCAGATCTAGATCTGGAAGCCATGAAAGTCTAATAATAGTAAGTAGCAAAGAATTTTCGAATTCCTAACACCTTTACGTGTTCATTTGATTTTGGTTTGGATTGATTTGGTGAACATCTCAATTTTTAGTGTTTTGAAGTTAAAACTTTGAAAATCCTAGCTTTGATTTATGAACATGTTTTGGTGGTGAATCGGAGAGCCAAATAGGGCTGGGACATCGATTGGCAAAAGCCCCTTAAGTTCATTGCTCGACCGGTTGCAAATGGGATGTGTTTGCTCCTCCATTTGATAGGCTGAAAAACAGATTCAGCTACAGCCAGTCGACTGACCCTCTACAGTAAGTCGACTAACTGCAGGCCCAGAAAAATTTTGGGTTCTGGTTCAGTAGACTGACTGTAGAAGGCCAGTCGATTGACCTGCTTCATTTGGCCTATTTTTCCTGATTTGCTTGAGAATCCAACTTTTATCGATTCCTGACTATCTGATTTATTGTTATCATTTGTTATTGCCTTTGATGACTTCTTTTTCGGGATTTTTGAGAATTTCCATTTTAATGGAATTGGTGTCAATTTCTTTGGATTCAATTCATGTCTTTGAACGTGGATTTTTGTGATTGATTGTTTCTACAATCATTTTGTGATTTGTCACTTCTAAATACAAAGGTTTTCTATACTAGTAGTAAATATTCAAACTCTTTCACAAAGATGATTTCAACACTATTTTTAATACAAAGTTCGTTTATAAAACCGTATTCCTATCTATTAGTATATACAAACCTTTACCTCATTCGTATGAGAAATCTAATTAAACGGCTTAGTAAAACAAGTGGTATGAAACACTTGCATTTACTTCGTCGGTTAATTTTTGGACTTGTTCGATTGAAACTCTTGTGACAATTTTCTAGTGGAGATCTACAGTTTGTTCGCAAATATTTAAGTTAAGCAAGTGGTTATGGGACATAAAGCTAAACTCTTATATTTACTAGCTTAGTGTAATCGACACTTCTTGATGATCGATGATGATCATTTTATGGTTTATACTAGCAATGTGTGATGTCTCTTTGTCCACGTGGAGGACTGTTCCTCGTTTTAATGAGCTTCGTCTCACTTCTCGCATGGGTCATACCTATTTAGGTGCATCGATGTTTATTTCACGCATGGGTCGTACCTATTTAGGTGCATCGATGTTTATTTCACGCATGGGTCGTACCTATTTAGGTGCGTCGATGTTTGTTTACTTCGTGGAGCAATCGGCTCAATAAGTCGGGGCATGGGGCGTATCTTTCAAGGTGCGTCGATGTTCGTCTGTCTATGCATGGGGCATATCTTTCTAGGTGCATCGATGTTCGTCTATGCATGGGGCGTATCTTTCTATGTGCATCGATGCTCGACTTTGCATGGGCTGTATCTTTTTAGGTGCATCGATGTTAGACTTTACATGGGGCGTATCTTTCTAGGCGCGTCAATTTTTATTTATGCATGGGGCGTATCTTTCTAGGTGCGTCGATGCTAGAGCATGGGTCGTATCTTTCTAGGTGCGTCAATGGTCGACTTTGCATGGGGTGCATCTTTCTAGGTGTATCGATGCTAGACTTTACATGGGGCGTATCTTTCTAGGTGCGTCGATGTTCATTTTATGGGATTGGCCGTCCTCTTTTCTTGTGATTTCTGGATTTCTCGTTGTGATTTCTGGAATTTATATTTCACTACCTTTTTCAGTTGTCATTGATATGTATGTCATTTATTGTGGCTTGGTGAATTAAATAAAGAATATTACATTCTTTTTATGCTATGAGATTCGTGAGATATTTTGTATGATTTTCCTTTGTTGATTTTCTTGTGTATACTTGTCAAGGTATGACATTTTTGGTTATCATACGTTTTTATTATATCTCTTCTTATATCTCATTTTATCTGATAATTATAGCTAGACTCATCCGTTTATTATTTTCTTCTTAAATAATACTCGGGTCAGACTGAGATTTTACAGGTGCTTCCTCATGACTTCTTATCTGGGACTATCATCTGACTTTTGGCTATCTACTCTAGCATTGTAGTTTTTGGTTGTATACATTCGATATATTGACTCATTGATGTATACATATTTTGTTGTCTAGCACTTGTATCTTTTCTTTTGTGATATTGTGGATCTTATTTGACCACTACTCTAATGTACACTTTCATGTGTTATATTCATATCTATTTCCGCCTTTGTGATATGAATTGTTATTGAATGATTTGTGTTATGATTATTTCTATATTTGTTTTCGAAGTATATATATACATAGCCACCGTGTAGTAGCATTGAGTTTGTATTGGTATGTCAGATTTCCTCTTGAAATGAAAAGTTATATTTTTATCTGGCATATCGGTACTCGTACAAAGCAATTACATGCATGGTCGCTCTTCAACAGCCTTATTCTCCGCGCTAGTCGACGTCATTACCACGTACTGTCCTTGGCTAGCATGGGTATAGAGGTGGGGCATCACATATACACACATTATATTTTATATCAATACTTAAAACCCAATATGTATAACCAAAATTGAATACTCATGGTCATATAAAACCGTAAATAATATAACTAAAGCAATCAAATAGCTTAAACATATTATTTGGTAAATAATAAATTGTAAACATAAAACTTTGAAATATTCTTCTGTGTGATATCCAAACTATATACTTACACAAATTAACATAGATAAACTAACATACTATACAACTTACATAAACTAACCTATATAACTAATACACACACACACACATATGTGTTTTATACTAACAGCACGTACAAATTTTATAATTTATATATATATATATATCAACTACATATAATATAGTTTGAAAAACTTATATATATACAAACTAAACTATAAAAAATGAATTGAAAGATTGACCTTAGGAGGTGGCTAGAAGGGACAACAAAAAGTGGGTCCGAGGTGATTGGCATCACGTCAGTGGATGAGGTGGCGCAAGGCAGTGTCACGGCTTCGGCGAAGAGGAAGGCAGGGTCAGGTTGCGGTGGAAGCTTGGGGAAAGCCGGGCTGTCTCGGTTGGAGGACAGAAGCCGCTTTGTGCTCGGCAATATGAAGAGACGTGCAATGTAACAACCCGCATATTTTACGATTGAATATTTAAATATTTTATTTAAATATAGAATCGTTAATCGGATTGAGGTCCGAAAAGCTACTTTTTGCAAATAGTCAAATTGGGACTCGGGACTACTTCCATTGAGTCCAAAATGGTGTTTGCGACTTTTATGAGTATAAGCTTCGATATGTTTGGAGTAAGTTGAATTTTGCTATTTTCACTTGGGCTTTTGGGTTTGGGTTTCACCCAACTCATTCTATAACCTAAGTCAGCCCTTCTCTTCATCCACTCATCCTCATTTCATTTCTTTTCTCAAGCTAAACTGAAAATGGGGGAAGAGAAGAAGAATTAGAAATTCCAAGCCCTAGATTCCATTTGCAAACTCAAGTCTTGCTCCAAACTCTTGGAAAAGCTTTGGTAAGTATCTCCTTCTTCTTCTCCAACTCATTCTCTCTTTGATTTCAAAAATTTCCTAAACCTAACTTAGGAAATGTTCTTCTTTTGAGCTTAGATTCAAGCTTCTAGAGTTGAAGTGGTTGATTGGTTGATCTTCCTTTGCTTTCAAGCTTCTCATTCATTGTTTTTGGGATTAAAGGTGAGATCTTTATCTCACTTCTTTGTCTATAACTATCTTTGATTGTTAGGTATGGATTCCTAACATCTTTACATGTTCATTTGATTTTGGTTTGGATTGATTTGGTGAACATTTCAATTTTTGGTGTTTGAAGTCTAAAACTCTAAAAATCTTAGCCTTGATGTTTGATCATGCTTTTGGTGGTGAATCAGAAAGCTTATAGGGCTGGGTTGTCGATTGGCAAAATCCCCATAAGTCCATTGCTCGTCCGATCGCGATTTGGAGGATTTTGCGCTTCATTTGAATAAGCTGAAAAATAGCTTCAGTGCCAGTCAGTCGACCGACTCTCTGCAGTCAGTCGACTGACTGTAGAAATCAGGCCAATCTGGGTCTGACTGCAGAGAACAGAAGTTTTTGTTTTCTGCAGTCAGTCGACTGACTACAGGAAATGAAACATTCTGGGTCTGTCTGCAGAGAACAGAAGTTTCTATTTTCTGTAGTCAGTCGACTGACTGCAGGAAATGAAACATTCGGGTTTCTGGTTCAGTCGACTGACCCTTTGCAGTCAATCGACTGGCCTGCTTCACTTGGCCTATTTTGCCTAATTAGTTTGGGGATCCAACTTTTTATCGATTCGTGACTATCCGATTTATTGTTATCCTTTGTTATTGCCTTTGATGACTTCTTTTTCGGTATTTTTGGGTATGTCCATTTTGATGGATTCGGCATCGATTTCTATGGATTTGATTTACGTCTTCTTATGTGAATTTTTGACGATGGATTATTTCTACAATCATTTCTATGGCTTGTCACTTTAAAAATACAAAGGTTTCTATACTAATAGTAAATATTCAAACTCTTTACAAAGATGATTTCAACTCTAATTTTAATACAAAGCTCGTTTATAAAACCGTTTTCTAATCTATTAGTATATACAAACCTTTACCTCATTCGTATGAGAAAATCTAATTAAACGGCTTAGCAAAACAAGTGGTATGAAACGCTTGCGTTTACTTCGTCGGTTAATTTATAGACTTGTTCGATTGAAACCCTTGTGACAACTTTCGAGTGGAAATCTACAATCTGTTCGTAAATATTTGAGTTAAGCTAGTGGTTATGGGACATGAAGCTAAACTCTTATATTTACTATCTTAGTGTAATTTACACTTATTTTCGTGTGGAAGTCTACAATCTGTTCGTAAATATTTGAGTTAAGCTAGTGGTTATGGGACATGAAGCTAAACTCTTATATTTACTAGCTTAGTGTAATTTACACTTATTTTCGAGTGGAAGTCTACAATCTGTTCGTAAATATTTGAGTTAAGCTTGTGGGTATGGGACATGAAGCTAAACTCTTATATTTACTTGCTTAGTGTAATTTACACTTGTCGATCATTGATGATCGTTTTGTGATTTAGACTAGCGATTGAGTGATGTCTCTTTGTTGGTATGAGGATTAAAACCCATTTGGGGAGCTTCGGCTCAAATTTGGCGGGGTAGCGACCCGTGGTCTTCGGACCGTTCGTGGAGCAATCGACTCAATGAGTCTGTGCATGAGTCAGATCTTTTAGGGTGCGTGGATGTTCGGCTCATTTATCCGCGTGGGGAATGTACCACGAGCGAATATGCGCATGAGTCGTATCTTTTAGGGTGCATCGATGTTCAGTTCATTTATTGGATTAGCGACCCATGGAATAGCGTTCCGTTTATGTTGCACGTGTTTGGGAGTTTTCATGCTCCCGTTTGTGATAGGCCTTCCCCTTTTTTGTGATTTCTGGATTTCTCGTTGTGATTTCAAGAATTTGTGTTTCACCAACTTTCGTAGATTGGCATTGATATGTTTTTGTCAATATTTGTGTTTTGGTGAATTATTTAAAGAATGTGATTCTTTTTAGTGCTTCGAGTTGATTTGAGATATTGTATGATTTTTGTTGTTATTCGATGTATACTTGACATAGTATGACATTTATGTTATCATACATTTTTGGTCATATCCCTTATCCTATATCATTTTATCTGATAATTATAGCTAGATTGATCCGTTTATTATTTTCTTCTTAAATAATACTCGGGTCAGACCGAGATATTTTAGGTGCTCCTGCTTGACTTCTTATCAGGGTCCTTCTCCTGACTTTTGGCTAACTACTTTAGATTAGTAGTTTTTGTTATTATACATTTGAGTTATGGACTCCTTGATGTATAATTATTCTTTTGCCTAGCTCTTGTATCTATTCTCTTGTGATGTAGTGGATCTTGTTTTACCACTACTTTGATGTACACTTCTTTGTGTTATATTCATATCTGTTTCCGCCTTTGTGATATGAATGTCTGTGACTTATTTGTGTTATGTTTATTTCTATATTTGTTTCCGAAGGTCCACTTAGCCACTATGTGGTAGCTTTGAGTTTGTATTAGATATGTCGGATTTCCTCCAGAAATGAAATGTAAGTTATAATTTCTGACATATCGGTACTCGCACAAAGCAATTACACGGATGGTCACTCCTCAACAGCATTATTCTTCGTGCTAGTCAACGGCATTACCCCGTAGTGTCCTTGGCTAGCGTGAGTATAGAGGTGGGGCGTCACATGCAAGGTTAAAAAGTGAACAATATGATATAACATATACGAGCCGAGCATGCATACACGCTTTATACATGAACAATATTCTTGTAAGAATTTCAAGCAGAGAATAATTTGGAGAAGGAGGGGAGAGCTGACAATGATGGGGGAAGAGATCTGGTGTGGAGGCTATGATGGTGAGAGGGAGACTTGCGTGGAGATGCGGCAACAGGTAGGTGCAGTTGCTAAGTTGGTCAAGCGGAGGGCTGATTGTAGGGAAGGTGAGGAACGGGTTCTGATGATGTGATGTTGAAGTGCGGCCAAGGCAGGTGGTTAAGTGGAAGGCGAAGCTGACTGGGCTCACGTGTGGAGATGGAAGGTGGAAAAGTGGTGGGTAGGAGTGGACATGAAGAAGAGCATAGGACGGGGAGAGTTTCCAAGGGTGAGCTGCTTTTGACAATGTAAAATGTAAGCAGCCATATAATATATTTGTTTTCCAGAACGAATAAGAAGAGCAGGCTAATCCAGAGGAAAACAAATGTATGCGTTCACCTACATTTTTTTCTTTGTTATTAATATAATTTTTTTAGAGGAAGAAGAGAACGAACAGTAGAGAGAAGGAATGGCAAAATAATATAATATTGAAATGGACGCCAGAGGAAATGGATTGAAATAGAAATAATATATGAAAACAATTGGGAAAATGTAAAGGCATGGACTTTGAATTCAGAGAATATATTAAAAGCTGAGTGGCCATTCAATTTCTTACGTTGGATACACGGAAGGACAGAAGGAACACCAACGGTTCAAAAACGGGTATCGATATGGCTGACCGTTTCACGGTTTTCGCCGCGTACTAGACACCGAATGCAACAACACTGGTATTTGAGATTACTGATGATATTAAATTATAATGATAGTTATAACTTATTATGGTAAATAGAATGTAATGGAAGAATAAATTTGGTTTAAATTGTGTATTTCAAATAAACAATACGTATGGAGTTAAATATTGGGTTTAAAATTCATTGTTTTGTGTTTTGGTTAAATAAAATGGAAAATATTGGAATTTAGGTAAATTTCGGTTAATAAATTTACCAAGTGATGTATTTCAAGGTTTAATTGTTGAAATAAATCCAAACTGATGGAAATAAAGTTTTAAAAACTTTATTTTGTGGTATTGGAGTGAAATCAGTCATTCACTGTAATTTAATTAAGTCAATGTGATAATATTGATAATTATTGCCAATTTTATCATTTTATTGAATAAAAAAGGAAAAATATGAAGAAAACATGTCTTTTAATAAAATAAAAGACGAAATATTGTGAAAAAATATTATTTTGTTGTTTTAAAAGTGTTAGAATGATTTATTACAATTTATTTGGCTAAGAAAATAAATTTTGATCAAGTTATAATTTAAAAATAGTGTTTTTACACTAAAATTATGTAAAGTGTTAAATATTGTTAAAAATGTGTTTTTATTGTAAAACAAAAACTTTTAATTGTTAAAAGAAATTTTAGTTTGCTACAATGTATTTTTTATTTCAATACAATAAGATGTATGCATTTTATATGACTTTAAATGTTGAAAATATGTGTGTATAGTGATAAAATAGGTTAATATGTATACATAACATTGCATTTTCACTAAGTATACTTTTCTCTTGGGCTTATTTGGGTAGAAACTTGACCCAATAGCCTTTACTAGAACTTTTTGGCCTAAGGAAAATTTCTGTACGTAATTTCTATTGTCATCTTCTCCAAACACTCAGAAAAGAAAAGAAAAAAAAACCAAGAGAAATCAATGGCTGCTTTCATCTAAACCCAATTTCTACCCAACTTTTATGCAAATTAAAGAGGGAAATCATCTAAATTAAGAATAGAAAGATAATCTCGTTCCAATACCAAATAGTTTTCATCAAAATCTGAGAACTTGAGATGTAAATTATATTTTTTTTGCTTATGTTGTTTTGCATGTCTATTTTCTAGTTTCTACAGGTGTTTAGAGCCTCAAATCGCATCCAAAGATCACAAATTTCTATCAAATCTCTGCTAGATCTTCCTAAAACTATTTGGTAAGAAAGGTAAGAGTTTTCTTACAGCAAGCTAAGCAAAAATATCAAATTTTGCTATCAATTTGTTGATGGAATTGCTCAATTTATCGAATTGGTTTTCTCTTTTGCTTGCTGAAAAAGCATCATGTTCAAAAATTCATATCTTCTTCAATTTACATTCAATGAACCTAAATTTTTGATATGTTTCAGTACTTGGATTGTTCTATATTTCTGGTCATTGAATTTTGAGTTATTTTGATATAGGAAATTATTGGTTGAAATCGGCCAAAAATTTATCTCTGTTTATTGTCCGAAAATGCACCATATTCAAAAAATCATATCTTCTTCAATTTTTAGCGACTTGAACTTAGTTTTTGATATGTTGTTGTAGTCAGGCTACCCTTCATTTCTAGAAATTTTCATGGTATTCTGAAATGATTTACTATAGCTAATTGTTGGTTCAAAACAGCCTAAAATCTTGCTTTATTTTGCTTGCTGAAAAGTGCTATGTTTGAAAAATCATAACTCTTTCATCTTGCAGCGAATTACTCCAAATTTGGGATATATTATTTTCATCATGTGGTTTTATAAAACAGAAAAATAGCGCTGAAATATGAGTTGTTTTGATACCCCAGACGACTGTCCAAAGTCAGCCAAAAACTCAGTTGCCTGGTTGATTGTTCTTTTGCTCCTTATTGCGCTTTCGTTAATTATTTCATTACATATTTCGATGATATATTGTATGAATAAATTTGATGATGAATGTTTAAATCATTTCATATGACCATGGATTGGCTTATTTTGGAAATTTTAAGAATTTAAATTTTATTTAAACTCTATTTCAATCTAAATATCAATTAATGTCGATACTTGAAGAATTCGATGGTTTTAATTGATTTTGGTTTTGAATAAGTTTCTGAATTTTTTTATAAATTACGGTTAATTAAATAATTGTTTTTAAGACATTTTAAATGGTTTTTTTAAGCAATTATTTTTTTAAAAGTATTTTATAAATAGATAATATATTCGATAAATGGAATTTTCCTTATATAACTTATTTAAACATCTCTAAAATCATTTGAAAATTCTGTTTTCTCTATAAAATTATTCTAAATATATTTTAGCCTATTTAGATTATTTTCGGCGTACAAGAATGAGAATTAAATGATTTGGCAAAAATACGTGTTATGGGACATGTGTTTTCGCCTCATCGCTTAATTTCGGACTTGTACTGTCGAATATGCCTTGAAGTGCTGTTTTATGATATTTTTACTTGCCGAGGACATGAGGCAGGATTTTTATGATGGATTGATGATGGTTTTGATGTTTAAGATGAATTTTTACTTGTCGATGAAATGAGACAAGTCTCGATGCCACTTTAAACTCATCAAAGTATGAGTCACAATGAATTGGGCGCTTTACACTCGCCAATGAGACGAGGCGGTGGATGTTGATTTGGATTTTTATGAATGTTTTCTAATGTGGCATTGACTAAAGATTTGTAAACCAATAGGCGCGAATGTATGGTATGGGACGTACATTAACACCCATTGGGTTCCTATTCGAGAAGTTGTGACACATTTAAGATGTTACTAGTACTATAAACTGAGTATACGATTGGAATCATTACGATGTTCTTGATGTCATTACTAGATTCCAATCATCATGATGTTTTGCTCGGATTTTATGATTTGGTGTCATCGCGATATTCAACTATAGTCAATCAAGATGATCACGATGTTAAGATGTTAATGACCCCAAGTCATCATGACGTATGGTACCAAATAATAGTAGTACTAGTCAAGATGAAAAGCACGTGCAATTTCTATGAAGTTTTCTATGTTCGATATCACCTTTTTATGATGTTGTTATTTGAATACGGCCTTGAGTATAATATAGGCTACATTTATATTATGCTATATGGTGATTTCGATTATGATTGCCTTTAACTCTTATTGAGTTCTTATGTTAGATTGTGATTATTTGATGTTTCTTTATGAAGTTATTATATGGTTCTCACACCTTATCCACTTTACTTATAAATGTTCCTAAGAGAAACCATATGCATGTTACTTATTGAATTTCTTTGTAATAGATAGATGAATCACTGATGTCCCTTTTCTTATGATCGATATAATGAAAAATATGTCATTCCGTCGGCAACAACGGAGTGATTCTCACATTTTCGCTTATTACTGAGATCCTTACTGTTGATAAGTTTAGCTTGCCTGACCCGTGTGCTTTTCACTTGGGTCAGACCGAGTTGCAGGTTAGTTTGGATCGCTTCATTCTTGGATCTGCTTGATGGCTTTTGTTGGACTTATCATTTTGGCTTGGATGTCGTTCTGAGTCGTCTGCTTTTATGTTGTCTTATTGTATAGTATTTTGTGGGACGGGTGTATATGTGATCCAGTAGTTCTTGCTACTTATGTATGATGTATTATTATGGAGATGTATGGTGACGTATGTATTTTTTATATATACTCTGATCTGGGTTTGTTGTTCTACGACTGATGTTTTCTATCTGCATATATATTACATTATTTTTGAAATGGTCCGAATCCACCATAGTGTGCATTAGTTAGGAACTAAGCGTGTCTACTACTTATGAAGTAATGAAAAAAAAAATCAAGACAAAATTAACATGCTTACCTCTTAACTAACGTATTACTATGATGGTCGCCCTTAACCAGCCCTATTCTGGCATTAGTAGACAGGATTACTTAGTAATTCTCTTTACTAATGTAGGTCTCGGGGTGGGGCGTCACAGTTGGTATCAGAGCATTGTTTCAGAATATAATGTAATATATACAGAACAACATACGAGATACCATACATCAGATATAATATATCTATATACATCATCCTTTAGTCATGATCGGTTTCACCTTGACCTTGCCTTGTCCCTATCCTTATTTTGATTCGTGTCCCTTTTTAATTCCTTTAGGGTAGATAGAAAGGAATATGTCTAGGAATGTAAATTATGTTCTGTAGTATTCCTAAACTTCTGCACTTGAATTGCTAATATGTCTATTTACCCTGTGAATCATCCTATCTTATCTTATCTTTCAGCTATGTCTAGTAGAGGTAGAGGACGCTCTTCGGCGGCGGGACCATCCAGTGGTTCTCGTCCTGAAGGCGTATATATGTCTACTGACCAGATCCTTGAGCTTATTCGGAGCAATCAGGCTACCGCTCCAGCTCACTCTTCTCCTCCACGCAAATCCACGTTTGCGCGCATGTGTAGCGACTTCACACATCTTGGTGGCAAGACTTTTAAAGGAACCGGGATGATTTTAGATGTTGAGGCATGGCTCAGTTCTTGTGAGCGTATCTTTAGTCGTATGGAGATCTCTAGCCATCACCGGGTCCTTGTAGCATCTACTATGTTGCAAGAACGAGCTTTACATTGGTATGATCTACTTGTTGCTGAGATTGATGAGTCTAATCTAGAGTGGGATCAGTTCCGTGAGCGATTTGAACTCAAGTTTGTTCCAGAATCCGAGAAGGCTATTCATACTCGACGTTTCCTTGATTTCAAACAAGGAAAGTCGACCGTTTCTGACTATGTTGCATCCTTTGAAGCCTTGTCTAAATATGGTCTTGAGCACATCTCTACTCCTTATAAGAAGAATCTTAAGTTCGTCTCCGGGCTTAAGAAATATCTGAAGAAGTCTCTCATGCTTCGCCTTGAGCTCAGCTTTGAAAAGCTTGTGGATGCGGCCCTTCAGCTTGAAGCGGGCGAGAAGGAGAAAGATAGTGATGATGAGGGTAATGTTCGGGGAAACCCGAATAAGAAGAAGTTTTTCTGCAAGACGAAGTCGTTTCATCCCAATAAGAAGAAGAAACAGATGGGATCTTCTTCTCAGTCTCAGTCTACTCCTTCAACTATGCCTTTTACATGCTTCAATTGTGGTGCACCTGACCATCCAGTGAGGGAGTGTCCCAAACCTAAGCGTTGTCTATATTGTAAGAAGGAGGGACATTTGGTTTCACCTTGTCCCAAAAAGGAGAAGGGTTCTCGTCAGGGTCATTTTAGTGTGGCTACTACTTCTAGAGATGCTTCTCATCCTCGAGGTACTTTTCCTTCCATTCTAGAGGGCTCTATTTTATTCCATGATCGTTATATTCGAGTGCTTTTCGATACGGGTGCATCTCACTCATTCGTATCAAAGGAACTCGTTGATGCTTTGCAGTTAGATGTTTCTTATATGCTTACTTCTTTACGGATTGCGAATCCTATCGGAGGATTTGCAACTCTTAGTTTGCTTTGTGATGATGTTGAGATTTCGATTTGTGGCTTTTCTTTCCATGCGAATCTGCACGTTATTCCTTTTCTTGGATTTGATATGATATTGGGAATGGACTGGCTAGTTCGATACGATGCCAGGATTTTATGTTTGGAGCGAGTCTTATATATTCGACATCTTGATTCTTCTGATTAGTTATCTCTTTCGCTTCGTGATTCTGATTGTGATTCAATGGTTTCTTTATTTGCCCTTGATTCTCGAGATGATGACGACGATGTATCTCGTATTTCTATCATTTGTGACTTTTCAGATTTATTCGAGCCCGTTTCTGGTTTACCTCCTAAGAGAGCTATTGAGTTACGTATCGATCTTATTCCCGGCGCACAGCCAGTTAGTCGTCCTCCCACGAGGATGTCTACACGAGAGAATGAGGAACTCAAAAAGCAACTTCTCGAGCTTGAGGCCAAGCATTTTATTCGTTCCAGTTCTTCACCATGGGGTGCCGTACTGGTATTTGTGAAGAAGTCTGATGGGACTCTTAGGCTTTGCGTCGACTATCGCAAGCTAATGAGTTAACCATCAAGAATCTTTACCCTTTACCGAGAATCGACGACATGTTCGATCAGTTAAGTGGTGCTAAGGTCTTTTCACAGTTAGACCTTGCCACTGGTTTTCATCAGCTCCGAGTTGCGGAAGATAGTATTCCTCTTACCGCATTCCGAACTCGCTATGGTTCTTATGAGTGGCTCGTCATGCCGTTTGGATTGACGAACACACCTGCCTTCTTTGTCGATCTTATGAATCGAGTATTCCGGGGATATCTCGATAAGTTCGTGCTTGTTTTCATTGATGACATTCTAGTATATTCGAAGTTCGAAGAGGACCATGCTCGACATCTTAGAATTGTTTTGAGTACTCTCCGAAAGCAACAACTTAAAGAAAAACTTTCTAAGTGTCACTTCTGGGAAAAGCAAGTGAAGTTCTTAGGCCATGTAGTATCTTCAGAAGGTATTTCCGTTGACCCTTCTAAGGTCGAGGCTATTCAGAGTTGGAAGAGGCCTGAGAATGTTCACGAGATTCGTAGTTTTCTTGGTTTGGCTAGTTATTATCACCGTTTCATCAAAGACTTTTCCCGTATCGTGCTTCCATTGACTAGCCTTACGAGAAAAGGCGTTCGATTCATTCGGTCCGATAAGTGTGAGGCTTCTTTTCAGAAATTGAACGAGCTTCTCACTAATGCTCCCGTCCTTGTGGTTCCTGAAGGGAACCAAGATCTTATCATTTATACCGATGCCAGCCATAATGGCCTCAGTGCTGTTCTGATGCAGAGAGATCGGGTAGTTGCTTATGCTTCTAGGCAATTGCGTCCGAATGAGGTTCGGTATACTACTCATGATTTAGAGCTTGCAGCCATTGTCTTCGCTTTGAAGATTTTGCGTTATTATCTTTTGGGAGATCACTTCATTCTTTTTACCGACCATAAGTCTTTGAAATATCTGTTCTCTCAGAAGGAGCTCAATATGAGGCAACAGCGTTGGCTTGAGTTTCTCGCCTCATATGATTTTGATATTCAGTATACCCCGAGAAAGGGGAATCGTGTGGCAGATGCGCTTAGTCGCAAGCATTCGGCTGTTGTTTCAATGATGTTAGCCGAATGGGATGTCCTTGAAACTTTATCTTATTGTGATATTCGTGATCGAGCTTCTTCTTTCGATTCACCTGTCTTATTATTTAGTATGGAAGCTCGACCTTCTCTTTTAGATCGTATTTTCGAGGCTCAGCGGCGTGATTCCGAGACGTTGCGCCTTATTCATCTTTGTGAATCTGAATCCCGTGATGATGAGATGAGGGATTTCAGTATTGATTCTCACGGTTGTCTTCGTATGAAGGACCGTATTGTTGTACCTTCTGATTCAGCAATTAGGCGTGACATTCTTGATGATTGGCATCGTTCTAAGTATACCATATACCCCGATAGTAGTAAGATGTATGCCGATATGTGTCGCCTTTATTATTGGAAAGGCATGAAGCATGATGTCGCAAGTTATGTAGGTAATTGCATAACTTGTCAGCTTATTAAGGCCGAGCATCAGCGGCCATCCGGTCTTCTTCAGCCTTAAGAGGTTCCGTTGTGCAAATGGGATCAAATTTTGATGGATTTTATTAATGGCTTACCTCGTTCGAGGTCAGGCCATAGCAGTATTTGGGTTGTTGTGGACCGTCTCACCAAGTCTGCACATTTTATTCCTATTAAGTCGAATATGACGACATCTCTTTTATCGAAGCTATATATTAAGGAGATCGTGCGATTGCATGGTGTCCCTTCATCTATTGTGTGTGATCGTGATCCTCTTTTCATGAGTCACTTCGGCAGAGTCTCCAGCAAGCTTTAGACACGAAGCTTAATCTTAGCACAGCTTATCACCCACAGTCTGATGGACAGACTGAACGACTGAACAGTATTTTGGAAGACTTGCTTCGTGCTTGTATCTTGGATTTGGGTGGTAGTTGGGAGGATCATCTTCCTCTAGTTGAGTTTGCTTATAATAATAGCTACAAATCTTCTATCGGCATGGCTCCTTTTGAAGCTTTATATGGAAGGTCGTGTCATTCTCCATCTTGTTGGCTTGAGTCGGGGGAAAAGCTTATTTTAGGCCCCGAATCCATTCGAGAATCCTCAGAGAAGACCCATCTTATTCATGAGAGAATAAAAGAGGCACAGAGTCGCCAGAAATCCTATGCAGATAACCGTAGGAGGCCTCTTGAATTCGCATTAGGTGACCTTGTTTATATTCGATCCTCTCCTCTTAAAGGAGTGGTACGCTTTAGCCAGACCGAGAAATTGGCACCACACTATATTGGGCCATTTCCTATTACTGAGCGTATCAGTCCCGTTGCATATCATGTAGCACTTCCCAATCAGTTTTCTGAAGTTCACGACGTATTCCACGTTTCTCAGTTAAGGAAGTGTCTACGAGATTCTGATTCTGTGCTTGATACTCATGCTTTAGAGAAGTTGGAAGTCTCTCCTGATCTATCTTATGTGCAGCATCCTCTGAAAGTTCTTGCTTCGGAGACTAGATGCCTTCGAAACAAGAGTGTCGCGCTCGTGAAGATTCAATAGTCCGATAATCCCAATGACTGCACTTGGGAAACAAGAGAATTCATCGAGCGATCATATCTTGATTTCTTATCTTCTCACCTTGAAGGTAAGAATTTTTCATTTAATCTATCTAAATTCCTTTATTTGATGAAATAAATTGTGTTGAATACAGATTTCCTCTAGAAATTGTGATGATGCAATTTTTATAAGAGGGGGAAGTCTGTAACAACCCTAGTATTGGAGATTACTGATGATATTAAATTATAATGATAGTAATAAATTAATATGGTAAATAGAATGTAATGGAGGAATAAATTTGGTTTAAATTGTTTATTTCAAATAAAAAATACGTATAGAGTTAAATATTGGGTTTAAAATTCATTGTTTGGTGTTTTGGTTAAATAAAATGGAAAATATTGGAATTTAGGTAAATTTGGGTTAATAAATTTACCAAGTGATGTATTTCAACATTTAATTGTTGAAATAAATCCAAATTGATGGAAATAAAGTTTTAAAAACTTTATTTTGTGGTATTGGAGTGAAATCAGTCATTCACTGTATTTTAATTAAGTCAATGTGATAATATTGATAATTATTGCCAATATTATCCTTTTATTGAATAAAAAAGGAAAAATATGAAGAAAACATGTCTTTTAATAAAATAAAAGATGAAATATTGTGCAAAAATATTATTTTGTTGTTTTAAAAGTGTTAGAATGATTTATTACAATTTATTTGGCTAAGAAAATAAATTTTGATCAAGTTATACTTTAAAAATAGTGTTTTTACACTAAAAATGTGTAAAGTGTTAAATATTGTTTAAAATGGGGTTTTATTGTAAAAGAATAACTTTTAATTGTTAAAAGAAATTTTATTTTGCTACAATGGATATTTTATTTCAATACAATAAGATGTATGCATTTTATATGACTTTAAATGTTGAAAATATGTGTGTATAGTGATAAAATAGGTTAATATGTATACATAACATTACATTTTCACTAAGTATATTTTTCTCTTGGGCTTATTTGGGTAAAAACTTGACCCAATAGCCTTTACTAGAAATTTCTGGCTTGAGGAAAATTTCTATACATAATTTCTATTGTCATCTTCTCCAAACACTCATAAAAGAAAAGAAAAAAAACAAGAGAATGCAATGACTACTTTCATCTAAACCCAATTTCTACCCAACTTTTATGCGAATTAATGAGGGAAATCATCTAAATTAAGAATAGAAAGGTAATCTCCTTCCAATACCAAATATTTTTCATCCAAATCTGAGAACTTGAGATGTAAATTACATTTTATTTGCTTATGTTGTTTTGCATGTCTTTTTTTTAGTTTCTACAGGTGTTTAGAGCCTCAAATCGCATCCAAAGATCACAAATTTCTATCAAATCTCTGCTAGATCTTCCTAAAACTATTTGGTAAGAAAGGTAAGAGTTTTCTTACAGCAAGCTAAGCAAAAATATCAAATTTTGCTATCAATTTGTCGATGGAATTGCTCAATTTATCGAATTGGTTTTCTCTTTTACTGGCTGAAAAAGCACCATGTTCAAAAATTCGTATCTTCTTTAATTTACATTCAATGAACCTAAATTTTTGATAAGTTTCAGTACTTGGATTGTTCTATATTTCTGGAAATTTTCATTGAATTTTGAGTTATTTTGTTATAGGGAATTATTGGTTGAAATCAGCCAAATATTTATATCTGTTTATTGGTCGAAAATGCACCATATTCAAAAAATCATATCTTCTTCAATTTTTAGCGAATTGATCTCAGTTTTTGATATGATGTAGTACTCGGGCTACACTATATTTCTGGAAATATTCATTAAATTTTGAGTTATTTTGATATAGGAATTTATTGGTTGAAATCGCCAAAAATTTATCTCTGTTTGTTGGCCGAAAATGCACCATATTCAAAAAATCATATCTTCTTCAAATTTTAGCGAACTGAACTCAGTTTTTGATATGTTGTTGTAGTCGGGCTACACTTCATTTCTGGTAAATTTCATGGAATTTTGAATTGCGTTACTATAGCCAATTGTTGGTTCAAAACAGCCTAAAATCTTGCTTTATTTTGCTTGCTAAAAAGTGCTACGTTTGAAAAATCATAACTCTTTCATCTTGCAACGAATTACTCCAAATTTTGGATATGTTAGTTTCATCATGTGTTTGTATAACACAGCAAAATATCGCTGAATATGAGTTGTTTTGATACCCCAAAAGACTGTCCAAAGACAGCCAAAAACTCAGTTGCTTAGTTGATTGTTCTTTTGCTCCTTATTGCGCTTTCGTTAACTGTTTCCTTACATATTTCGATGATTTTGAATATTGTATGAATAAATTTGATGATGAATGTTTAAATCCTTTTATCCGACCATGGATTGGCTTATTTTGGAAATTTTAAGAATTTAAATTTTATTTAAACTCTATTTCAATCTAAATATCGATAAATGTCGATATTTGAAGAATTCGATGGTTTTAATTGATTTTGGTTTTGAATAAATTTCTGAATTTTTTTATAAATTATGGTTAATCAAATAATTGTTTTTAAGACATTTTAAATGGTTTTTTTAAGAAATTATTTTTTTAAAAGTATTTTATAAATAGATAATCTATTCGATAAATGGAATTTTCCTTATATAAGTTATTTAAACATCTCTAAAAATTGTTTGAAAATTCCGTTTTCTCTATAAAATTATTCTAAATATATTTTAGCCTATTTAGATTATTTTCGGCGTACAAGATTGATAATTAAACGATTTGTCAAAAATACGTGGTATGGGACATGTGTTTTCCCCTCACCGCTTAATTTCAGACTTGTACTGTCGAATCTGCATTGAAGTGCTGTTTTATGATATTTTTACTTGCCGAGGATATGAGGCAGGATTTTTATGATGGATTGATGATGGTTTTGATGTTTAAGATGGATTTTTACTAGTCGATGAAATGAGACAAGTCTCGATGCCACTTTAAACTCATCAAAGTATGAGTCACAATGAATTGGGCGCTTTACACTCGCCAATGAGATGAGGCGGTGGATGTTGATTTGGATTTTTATGAATGTTTTTTAATGTGACATTGACTGACGATTGGTAAACCAATAGGCGTGTATGTATAGTATGGGACGTACATTAACACCCATTGGGTTCCTATTCGAGAAGTTGTGACACATTTAAGATGTTACTAGTACTATAAACCGAGTATACGATTGGAATCATTACGATGTTCTTGATATCATTACTAGATTCCAATCATCATGATGTTTTGCTCGGATTTTATGATTTGGGTGTCATCGCGATATTCGACTATAGTCAATCAAGATGATCACGATGTTAAGATGTTAATGACCCCAAGTCATCACGACGTATGGTACCAAATAATAGTAGTACTATTCAAGATGAAAAGCACGTGCAATTTCTATGAAGTTTTCTATGTTCGATATCACCTTTTTATGATGTTGTTATTTGAATACGGCCTTGAGTATGATATAGGCTACATTTATATTATGCTATATGGTGATTTCGATTATGATTGCCTTTAACTCTTATTGAGTTCTTATGTTAGATTGTGATGATTTGATGTTTCTTTATGAAGTTATTATATGGTTCTCACCCCTTATCCACTTTACTTATAAATGTTCCTAAGAGAAACCATATGCATGTTACTTATTTAATTTCTCTGTAATAGATAAATGAATCACTGATGTCCCCTTTCTTATGATCAATATAATGAAAAATATGTCGTTCCGTTGGCAACAACGGAGTGATTCTTACCTTTTCGCTTATTACTGAGATCCTTACTGCTGATAAGTTTAGCTTGCCTGACCCGTGTGCTTTTCACTCGGGTCAGACCGAGTTGTAGGTTAGTTTGGATCGCTTCACTTCTTGGATCTGCTTGATGGCTTTTGTTGGACTTATCATTTTGGCTTGGATGTCGTTTTGAGTCGTCTGCTTTTATGTCGTCTTATTATATATTATTTTGTGGGATGGGTGTATATGTGATCCAGTAGTTCTTGCTACTTATGTATGATGTATTATTATGGAGATGTATGGTGACGTATGTATTTTGTATATATACTCTGATCTGGGTTTGCCGTTCTGCGACTGATGTTTTCTATCTGCATATATTACATTATTTTTGAAATGGTCCAAATCCACCATAGTGTGCATTAGTTAGGAACTAAGCGTGTCTACTACTTATGAAGTAATGGAAAAAAAAATCGAGACAAAATTAACATGCTTACCTCTTAACTAATGTATTACTATGATGGTCGCCCTTAACCAGCTCTATTCTCTGCATTAGTAGACAGGATTACTTAGTAATTCTCTTTACTAATGTAGGTCTCGGGGTGGGGCGTCACATCGAAACACACAATCAATATACTACGGAGGTCAGCACAACAAGATGAACAGAATGATACATAGATATCAGTGATATGACCAAGTTATCAAAACTCGATTTTTCGCTGCTGAAAATGCTGCTAAAACATCGAAAATAAGATAAACGGGGCCATTGCAATCCAAATTTGGCGATACGAAATATGACGACTCACTCAGAAAATGTTCTACATTTTTATTTTATAAAAATATCCAAATTTCAATAACATTTTATTTTCATCAATTTAACTGATTTTAAATTGAAATTTGAAAATTACACAACAAAACTGGAAGGAAATGGAGTCGTACAGGCGGGAGGTTGGTTATCAATATAATAAGTGGTGGTCCTCACCCAGCAGATCGAAGCTGGAAGGAAATGGAGTCGTATGCCAGTTCTATTAGGCATGCAGACTTCGAATGTTGTAGTAGTTTTGATGAAGGGGCTCCGACCAAGCAACAGAAGACGATGACAGATGACATCATATTCAGGAACAGAGACGCTGACAAAGTCGAAGCCCCCACTATCGACCCACTGGTCATCTCAGCTCAAGTAGGTCCTGCTTGGATGAAGAGAATCCTAGTCGATAGTGGAAGCTCTGTGAACATCATTTTTAAACGAGCTTATGATCAAATGAGGATGGAAGCAAAGGACTTGAAACCCTGTCAATCTCAAATCCATGGTTTCAACGGAAGTGCTACGATACCCACTGGAATGGTGGAACTGCCAGTGGAGTTGGGAGTTGGAGAACGCTGGAGACTACGGATGTTACAGTTCGTTTTTTTGGTCATAGACTCCCCTTATAATGCTTTCCTGGGTCGACCGGCCCTTGTTGAATTCAGGGCAGCCATCGCCCCATGGTGTTTAACTTTAAAGTTTCCCACTGATCATGGAGTGGGAATCATTCAGGGAGATCAGGCTGCTGGAAGAGCCTGTTAAGTCGCAGAGCTGCGGGAGGCGCAGCGAAAGGAGAAAGGAAAGGGCGTAGAGGAACCTCTCTGCGTCCGCTTTGCTGATAATTAACAATTAACGCCCGGGCCTAGGCCCGGGCACCCCAGCCAATTCCAAAGGGATCTTGACCCAAGAGAAACTGAAGACGAAGAAGAATCTAAAGAAAGTCAAGCATCCCCGGCCGAACTGACGATTGATGTCCCAATTGACGATGACGATGATTCAAAAATGATAAAGATTGGGTCTCAGTTAAGCCAGCAAACTCAAGATGAATTGGTTGAATTTCTACGGGCGAATCTTGATGTATTCGACTGGACGCATTCTGACATGTGTGGAATCTCGCCGGACATCGTAAGCCACACTTTGAATATTGACCCGCGGCATGTCCCGGTCAAACAGAAAAGGCATGGTATGGATCCATAGAGATCTGCCGCCCTTAAAGAAGAAGTAGAAAAGCTTAAAGCGAACGGGTTCATTCGAGATGCGCTATATCCTGAATGGGTGTCGAATCCCGTGCTTGTCCAAAAGCCAAATAGAAAGTGGAGAACATGTGTCGACTATTCCGATCTGAATAAAGCTTGTCCCAAAGACAGTTTCTCGCTTCCCAAAATTGATCAACTAGTAGATTCGACAGCTGGGCATGAGCTCTTATCCTTCATGGACCCGTATTCTGGCTACAATCAGATACCGATGCATTTACCTGATCAAGAACAAACCAGCTTCGTAACCAATCTGGGACTTTATTGCTACAAAGTTATGCCATTCGGACTCACGAATGTTGGGGATACTTATCAGCGATTGGTTAATCGGATGTTTGCCAATCAAATCGGGAAAACAATGGAAGTATATGTAGATGACATGCTTGTGAAGTCAGGATTTTCCACTGACCATGTTAAAGTCTTGGAAACTATGTTTAACATATTTTGAGAATACAGAATGAAGCTCAACCCACTGAAATGTCACTTTAGAGTTGCATCCGGAAAATTCCTTGGGTTTATCGTCAACGCTCGGGAAATCGAAGCTAATCCTGAAAAGATTTGGGCGATTAGAAATTTTGAAACTCCGAAAACTATAAAGCAAGTCCAGAGTCTCAATTGGAAAGTAGGAGCATTGAGCAGGTTCATTTCAAAGTCCACCGACAAATGCACTCCCTTCTTCGATCTGATCCGAAAAGGAAAACGAAACTTTGAATGTACCACGGAGTGTGAAGGCGCTTTCCAAGCACTAGTTCAGAATCTATCCACACCACCTATCCTGTCAAAGCCTATTGATCATGAGAAGTTGTACATATACTTGGCGATATCAAAAAACGCTATCAGCACTGCCTTAGTTCGAGAAGAAGACAGGATACAGAAGCCAGTATACTACGTCAGCAAGCGATTGACTGGGGATGAAAGGAATTATCCAAAATTAGTGAAGTTGGCTTATTGCCTTGTTATTGCATCAAGAAAACTCCGACCGTATTTCCAGGCACATCCCATATTTGTTTACACCGACCAGCCGTTACGACAGGTCCTTTCGTGGCTTGAGACGTCTGGTAGGTTACTCAAGTGCAACATCGAACTGAGCCAGTTTGACATTACTTACACTCCAAGACAAGCCATTCAAGGACAAGTCCTAGCCGATTTTATAGCTGAATTTACTATTCCAGAGGACTTGCCCGAAACTAGTGAATCTCCCGAATATGTTTGGAAGCTGTATACCGACGGTGCATCAAATGACCGGTGTTCGAGCACTGGTGTTGTACTTGAAACTCCCAAAGGCCGATCTATATGTTATGCTTTGAAGTTCGATTTTCATTCAACCAATAATGAAGCTGAATATGAAGCCCTCTTAGCTGGTTTGAAACTTGCAAGAGATTTGAGAATTATCACTGTGGAGATTTATTGTGGTTCACAGTTAGTTGTGTGTCAAGTAAGGGGAGAGTATCAACCAAGAGATCGAAGGCTGGCTGCTTACTTAGCTCAAGTTCAAGAAGTACCGAATCAGTTTGATTATTACGCCATTTATTATTAACCTCGAGAATGCAACCAAAAAGCCGATTCATTGGCAAAGTTAGCCAGCACAGGTGAAGCTCAGCAAATGGGACTCGTTCCCGTAGAGACGTTATCTTCCCCAAGCATTGACCGGGCAGAAATAGACTAGGTATGTGAAACCATCCCCGAGAAGGATTCATGGATGACTCCACTCAGAAATTACACTGAGCACGGAACCTTGCCAGAGCGTAGGAGTGAAAAGAGACAAGTCCTTCGGAAAGCCTCACGATTCACTATCCATAATGGAATCATGTACAAAAGAGGGTACTCTGTTCCTCTGCTCTGGTGCATCGCACACGATGAAATTAAACGAGTATTGCACGATGTACACGAGGGAGAATGTGGCGATCACACCAGGTGGCAAGCACTTGCCAAGAAAATACTTCGGTACGGATATTACTGACCGATTGTGAATCGTGATGCGTCGGATTATGCAAGGAAATGTGATAAGTGTCAAAAGTATGCTCGAATTCCAAGAGCCCCTCCTACCGAGATAACGCAAATGGTCAGCCCATGGTCGTTTGCAATGTGGGGCATCGACATCATTGGTACTCTACCTCTGGCAAAAGGTGGTGCGGAATACGCCATCGTCGCAGTTGATTACTTTACAAAGTGGGCTGAAGCTGAAGCTCTTGCTACCATAACGACGAAGAAAGTAATCAACTTTGTAGTCCGCAACATCATCTGTTGATTCAGTCTCCCACACACCATTATTACGGACAATGGAACCCAATTCGACAGTGCTGAATTTAAAGATTTCTACAACCAATTTCACATCCAAAAGAAATTCTCGGCAGTTGCACACCCTCAGGCGAACGGACAGGTCGAAGCGGTTAATAAAGTTATAAAGTCCATTCCGAAAAAACGACTAGAAAAGGTCGGGGGCAAGTGGGTCGATGAACTTCCTATGGCTTTATGGGCTTATCGAACAACCTACAAGACCGCGATCGGCCACACTCCATTCTCTCTATCTTATGGTTCAGAAGCCGTTATTCCAGATGAGCTAGAAGTACCTTCTCATCGTGTGACATACTATGATCCAAAGAAAAATGCTATATTACTTGCTAAATCTCTTGATCTACTGGATGAGAAGCGTGAAGAGGCTGATTTGAGGGCAGCCGCACATCGAAGTCGAGTCACCCGATTGTACAACACCAAGGTCTGCCTGCGAACCTTTGAACTAGGCGATCTCATCCTGAAAAGAATTTATCTGATTCTTTCGCATATGAAGCCAACATGGGAAGGACCGTATATTATTGAACGAAGGCTCGGAGATGGCACATTCAAATTATCGACCGTTAACGGTCTTACTCTGCCAATAGCCTGGAATAGCGAGAGTCTTCGTCGCTACTACATATAACATGCTATGTTATCTCGTTTAGTTTATTTTCCATTTTTTCAATTTGTTTCTGCATTTAGAAATTAGAATTTGTAATAAGGCAACTGACTTTGCCATATTTTCTTATTTTAGCAATAAAATGCAATCTCTTTGAGCCAGAGCTGTGATTTACTTGAAATGCTTCATATGACCATCACTATGCACGGAGAGCTAAGTTTCACCATACGGTGGAATTTATTCAAATAGAGAGTGACTGTGATGCAACCGGTCACTCGCTAAGTGAAACCTGAGCTTGGGGACAAGCCATCACATCAAAGTCAGAAATGGATTGATACACGACAATCCCTCACTTAACTCCCGGTTCCCGGAGTGCGAACTGGGGTATTAAAATACGTTCACGAAGAGGGTGGACCCGTCCGCCTAACAACTTCATCCTTATCCTAACCAAGTTTGAGGAGGATGGACCCGTCCATCTAATGACCTCACTCGTTAACTCAGGATGGATGTGATCCGACCATCCATGATCTTGATACACCTTCCGTTCCCAGAGTGCGAGCGAGATCCAAAAACATCCAGCAGATGTGACTGACCGTCTTCATAACAACTCCGGATTCCCAGAGTGCGAGTCGGAGTATAAACATCAACTCTGAATTCCCAGAGTGCGAAACGGAGTATAAACAACAACTCCGAACTCCCAGAGTGCAAGTCGGAGTATAAACATATATTCTGAATTCCCAGAGTGTGAAACGGAGTATAAACAACAACTCCGAACTCCCAGAGTGCGAGTCGGAGTATAAACATCAACTCCGAATTCCCAGAGTGCGAAACAGAGTATAAACAACAACTCTAAACTCCCAGAGTGCAAGTCGGAGTATAAACATCAACTCTGAATTCCCAAAGTGCGAAACAGAGTATAAACATCAACTCCGAACTCCCAGAGTGCGAGTCGGAGTATAAACATCAACTCTGAATTCCCAGAGTGCAAAATGGAGTATAAACATAAACTCCGAACTCCCAGAGTGCGAGTCGGAGTATAAACATCAACTCCGGATTCCCAGAGTGTGAAACGGAGTATAAACAGCGACTTCAAGTTCCCAGAGCGTGAATTGAAGTATAAATATCAACTCCGAACTCCTAGAGTGCGAGTCGGAGTATAAATGTCGATTCCAAGTCCCCAGAGCGCGGACGTATGATTTAAACTTAAGCCGATGTGACCAACCGCCAATAAACAAATGAGAATCCCCGGAGTGCGGATATGATTATTGACAATCGAACAAGCATGGATGAATTACTCAATCTCCGCTTGTCTCAGACATCCGTTCAGTGGCACTAGACTCAACATGTTATAAGTGAGAAGCGATCATCGACTGATGTTCTACAACTCACCCCCAAGACTGGGGGACAGGACTTAAGCATCGACCATTGACTGAAGCGGTGTGACGTAAAAATTCAAATCGCTTCCCGATAGCAGACCATGTCAACAGTTTCCGAACTTGGTGAACAAAAACAAACTTGATTCGGAAGCTGAAACTTCACAAGTGCACTTTAGATATTGAAACACTTAGGCAAATACACAATGACAGAAAAGAAGCCAAAAAAGAGAAGTTTCATTTCTATTGTTTGTAAAAGAAGTTCATGTACAGGTTTGTTCCAAAAAATTCCTACTAGCAGGGGTCGAACCCGCATCTATACACGGCCAACAAAATGAAAGTCAGAATTACACCAAGGAAGCATGTCTAATCTTTCTTCTTCTACGGCTTCCTTTTCGGTGCAGGTCCACTGGAGTCGCCACTATCCTTCCTCTTTGAGCTTTTGCCTTTCGGTGGCTGGTCTCCAGGCGGGAGCATGATCTCAACATCCTCCTCCAAACTCGAGTGAATTGGAATGCTGCCTACAGGCGGAGTCGAAGGAACATGATCAAGTGTAGAAGATGGAGCGGGCACGCTGGTATCGAAAACTATACCGCCAGGCGATATCATTCTGAGCGGAGCAGGATCGGGTGCCGCCATTCCACCTCCAAAACTGCCACCATGTGCTGCGGCATCCATTTCAGCGGCGATTTGTGCAAAGATTTCCTCTTCAGTAACCGCTCGAGCCTCGCTGGGAGCGTCGGTAGTCAGCATCAAAGAGCTTGTGGTAGGAACACCTCCGCCCATGACAAATGGTAAGTTAGCTAAAGGATCGCCATGACGACGAAAGAGTTCCTCCATCAACTGCTCATCAAACACAAGCATGCTTCCATGTATATCGTCAAGAGGCGTAGCAGTAGTCACAGCGGACGCTTTAGAAACGATGGCCCCCTGCATCTGATATAATTCTTGAGTAGCAGGAGGCACGACCGGTGCAGCGTCAATCACTGGATAAAATAAAATAAAAGAACTGTTAGAACTTAACTCGAGCGAAGATTTCGACTTAAGAAAGATATGTGGAATGTTCAGAATACCTTCCTCAGTTTGACTTGTGGGCGGCAGAACGGCTTCGGTAACTTGCGCTGCATCCGGAGACATCTACGGCTGATCCGTATTGTAGGCACGAACAGCTTGGGGATCAACCGCATAACCGTCTCCTACTTCGAAGTGCTGGGCACCGACCTTTTTCTCTTTATGCATGATCATTGACTCGTGGAGAATCTTCCTTTCATCTTCATTCAGAATGCGATTCTCGAGTTCAAATTCATCTACAGACTCACTCGGATGCGCCTCCTTCTCTTCTTCCGCTAATCGACCCCAGGCGTTGTAAAGATGCGCCGGATAGTCATCGAGCCAGGCTAGACCCCTGTGCCTCAGCACGTTAGTGTTGTAAACAACGAGAAGGTCTTCGATATCAGCCTCTAGCCTGGACTCGGCCGATCTCACTTTCTCCTCGACCTTAGTCTCCACCTTGCGGACTTTAGCCACAACCGCATCCCGTTCACCCCTAAGTAGAACAGCTTGTTCGCACGCCTCTTGGGCTATGCTATTTGCATCATCCCTTTCTTTGGCCATGTTGGAAAATTTAGCCTTGAGCTCGTTAAGTTCCTTGACCGCCGCATCCCGTTCGGCGGTAACAGTAGTATTCCGATGGCGCATCTCCTCCACCAAGGCAACATGTGTTTGCCTCAACCTCTCCATGGCCACATTCGCTTCGTCAGCTTTTTTGGTGGCCTCAAGTTCAGATTTCCGAGAAGAATCGGCCTCAGTAGTGAGCACTTGAATGATCTGGTCCCTTTGAGCGAGTTCAGTTTCCATTTTCTCAAGCGATTTGGCTCGCTCAAAGGCCACCTTAGAAGCTTTCTTTGCAGCCTTTACCCACGCTCTATACTGGGTGTAGATGTCATGAACGTAATCATGCATCATGTTTTCCACCCTTGATGGAATTCTTTTTAAGTGTGGTGGGAAGACATAACCATCAAAGCATATGTTCGGAAAATCCTTCCTCATCTGAGTCAATTTAATGGCCCCTTCTCCTGTGGGCTCAGCTGGGACCTGCTCTGCAATTATGGAGGCCGTGGTTTCGACCCTCTAGAGATGAGTCTCGAACCTAGAAGTATGAGAAGATGGCCTATGACATGGAGGCTCTAGTGGATGTGGAACAAGAACAGGGGGTGGAGATGGAAGTCTAAGAGGAGGGGAGCGAGATCTAGATCGATGTCTGTGTTCTCTATCCCTGTCACGCCCATACCTGTCTTCGTTAGAGTACTCGCGATCGTGGTCTCTATCTGAATCCCTCCTGCGGGAATCATAATAAGTAGAAGATTTTTGGACAGAGCGAAGGTTCACCAGCATCGATCCTTTCCCAGACATAGTACCTGAAAATGAGAGACGAAAGAAGAGTTAGTGATTTCTTAAGTTGGACGATTTACAATTATGAATCATGTAGTGTAGTGAAGTGTATGCATGTGCAACCCCCCAACCAACCGGAAATGTCGGCCGCACTCATAGCAAGCGACCCACTCAGTTTAAGAGCATTATCAAGCTCCTCCATCCCGGCGTCGTGTTGAAACGACACATAATCCGAAATCGAAATATCAGCAAGCCCTTCAAAAGGATTCTCTACTGGCGGGGGAGGAGCCTCCGAAATTCTAATCCCCGAGACGGCCAAGGACATGACCACGGATTTTAATCTCACGGATTTAGAATGCTTGTGAGCAACTGCCTTGCCTTTTCTCTTTCCACCTGAATCTTGGACGTCGGAAGAAGGCCTAGCTTGGAGTTCATTATCAGTAGGCGTTCTCTCCGGATCAACTTCTTCAGCTATTACGACTGCGGGCGCCTTGCATTTCAATCGCTTCTTCGAGGCTGCTCTAAGCGTCCCTTCTAGCCGTATGCTTTGGTTACGTTCAATCAGCCCGACGGTTCTCAAGTTTCTGTCGGTTAGAACCAAGTCGATGTGCCTCTCTTCACCAGGAACCGTTTAGAGGATCCGAACTAGCTCTCTGAAGTATCCACCGTTAGGTCGGTAGATTGCAGCTGTGAAAGAAGAGAAGTATGTCAGTTTCGAGGTCGGTTATAACTATCTCGATAATTCAAGAGAAAGAATTGTAACGCTTACGTCTATCCAACCATCGCCTAGCAAATCCAGGGGGCACCGAACGTAGAACCATTCAGTTTTAAAGTAACGTAGCCTTCCCCAGGAGCCCGTTACAATTTGGCAGTTCCTGATCACTTCAAAGACGGTGAAAGAAGGGCTGTCTCTGCGACTCTTAACGTTAAATAGATATCTAATCTCGATCGGCTTTGGTGGTCGAAAGAGAATCTCCATAAACAGAATGAAGGTGCTTTTCAACAAAGCATACCAGTTGGGGTGTAGCTGGGAGGGAGCTATTCCAAGGAATGATAACATCTCCCTTATATATTGATTGAAAGGAGGAAGTGTCCCCGCTGTGCAAGCATGACGGTTGAAAGCAGTAAACCCCTCCGGGGGATCATGTGGCCTGTCATTTGGCCCAGGTAGTAGCACGTCGTCGAGCAAAAAGCCGTGCCTTAAACAAATCCATCCTAGCATATCTTCGGAGATACCGAACGGCACAGAATCTTGTGGACGACAAATGAACCGAGCACCTGGAAGCTCGTCCGGAGCTGGGTCTATAACTTCGGCTTCAATAACCGGTATCTCGATGGTTGAAGGAATTGAACTCGGGAGTTCCTGCTGCTATGAACTTGAGGGTTCCATGACTAACTAGCTTATGAAAAATCATTGTTAAATAGACAATAACGCTCGTGCATACCCCAGTGTAAAGTGTGTGAGTGTGTTGTTTAGTGCAGTACTGTATATCACTTGAGAAGTTCTACAGAATTGGAAAAGCATGTAAACAGCGAGACTTCGAAATTCAGTCGGAAGGACCGTCATCGCTGAACGTCACAACCGTGCCATCCAAATATTAGCAATTGATTCAAGTCAAAGTTTGTTAAGATGTTGTTGAGTTATAGTTCCATCGGCGAGCTTCAAAAGGCAGTCAAATGTACAGTACTATCGTCAGGTCCAGATATGCAAGGATGAAGCTCGTCGGAGTCATATGTTTGTTAAGTTCGTATCGATGACCCGAGGAATCAAGTTTGAATCGATCGCCCTAAAGCCCGATCATTTCAATTCGAGTCCCTCAGTTCGTATCGATCGTGGCATGTGTTCTCTTATTACTCGGAAAGAACAATATTTCGAATCGGTCGGAGCTCAACACTTTCGTACCGATCAACTGGGTCGCTTTTGTATCGATCCCCTGGCGCATTTTTCTACTCGATCGAAGAAAAAACTCTGGGTTTTGAATCCATCGGACGCAACCCCTTCGTATCGATCAACATACTCAAGGTACTCGCATCAATCATCAAGACTCGATGCAAAAGCTTAGCCATCGATCGATACGAAGGCCTCCATCTCATTATCTCGAAGCCCTTATTCTGGATCGATGCGAAAACGAGGACCAGAAAACCATTTTATCTCCACACTCCTTCTTCCACAGATTGATTCGAACAACAATCTATCCTACCTCGACCTCGCACATTATCTACTGCCTCGAGCCATGTTCAGGCATGAATTCGAATGGAATGGCAAGAGAATCTGGATCTCATCGTTTTAGGATTGATTTTGTTCAATTGATTACCTAATTTCAACAACTGGTTAAAGGGATTAAAGATTTTGGTTCGATTTGAAGACGAGCAGTTTTCCTTTCTTGGTCTCAGAAGCGATACGAAAGCAAAGCACAAAAGTAAGAAGTAAAAAGTGAAAAGTGGCTAAGTCCACAGTATTTATATGGACTCGAGCATAAAGGCAAAAAAAAACGATTCGCATCCCCGTAAATTCGACCGGTTGCAAAACATCACCCCGGGATCGATTCGAACAAGCCCTTCGAATCCATCAACCCTCAGATGAATACTATTTCGTATCGATCATGGGACTTCTGTTCGAATCCATTGAGCATTGCGCTGTTCGAACCCATCTACACGAGACTTTATCGAAGTGCAATTGCCAACAAAGGCTTTTTCGAGTCACCCAAATCCATCGATACGAAACCACTGTTCATATCGATCTTCTTCGACTCCATCCCCAGTTTAGCGACATGAAGTATGCAGTTCGAATCCATCGAACCACGACATCCAGAGGTCAATATTCATCGATACGAAGGCACATTTCGTATCCATTTTAGTGGCTCGCACCAGTTCAAAAATGAATTCCACCAAAGTTCGTAACCATCGATACGAAAGTTAATTTCGTATCCATCGAATCTTAGATCCACCGATACGAATGACCACTTCATATCCATCAAAACCCCCATCCATTGATTCAGAATGCTCATTTCGTATCCATCAGTGGATACCAGGGCAAGGACAATATTTCAACCCTTCACATCGATTCAGGAGAGGATCGTTACGGAACGTTCAAAAACAACCATCGAGTGTTGTTACAATGAATTTCACGTCGGTTCAGGAGAGGATCGATACGGAATTCAATATAAAATAAACTAACAACGACTTGTGAATGTCAACGAGAGTCAGATTATCATATATGCATATACGTTGGACAAATAATCAATTTTCGACATTCACAAGAATTGGAAATTCATTTGATAACGATTACAACAACAAACGGCTAATCACTAGCATACAGCAACCAGTTGCAACAATACAGGGTACAGCAGTTGGCAGTCAACAGTTTACATTATCACGAAAATCAGTCAAAGATTACAGCTTTCATCGAAAAGACGATAACTATTCAGAATGAAGATTGCAGCATTTCAAAGCACATCATGTTTCCACAAGATGTACTTTGAGGGGCAAATGTTATCCCGCATTTTGGCAAGGCAATGGCACCAGAAACTTGACTAGAAACCAATGACTGTTCGTCTCGAAGACCGGTTATAAGCTGGTTCACTATGGATATCGACGAATTTTGTCCGAGTCCGGATCGAGCTTAAATTGATATGACACGACAAGCGAAGCTATGAGAGCCAACGTTCCAAATTTCAAATTAATCCGAGTTCATATGCTCAAGTTATGATCGATGCAACTTGGAAAACCCATCCATTCGTATTGATCGTTTAGAATCGATCGGAGTCGCAATCCATCATTTCGCATCGGTCGTCTTCATATCCATCAGAAAGCTTACTTCGACTTGATGGGCTCCGCATCGATCATCAGGGCCTACTTCGACTCGGTCAGCTCCGCGTCCATCACCAAGCCTCTGTTCGACTCGATCGAGTCGTATCCATCCACAAGCTCTATTCGACTCGATCAGCCAATGACCACTTTGTCTCGATCCAGATCCATCAGGGAGCAACAGTTCGACTCGATCGTCTAAATGGCTGCTACGTATCCATCAGCAGATGAGTACACATCGTATCCATCGTGGATCCACTATTCGAATCCATCGTGTTGCCATTATTCGAATCCATCGGGCCATCACTGTTCGCATCCATCCGGACCCTTCAGCTTCGTATCAATCGACCGGAGTCGATTTCCATCAATACGAACAGAATCATACTGGCATTGCGTGCCATTCACTTTCCATCGATACGAATGAAGCAAGACTATTAATACGAACAACATAGTTCTGATCAATACGAACCAAACAGCCTGCCGAAAGTCTCCATTTCGTTTCGATCATAACTCGAGATCGACAAGTCCAAATGCTATGAAATTTTCACAGAAGCTTACATGCATGCTAAGGAATGTCCACGCCAAATTTAGACTCCATCGGACGCAATCTTGATCGATACGAAATTCGTTCATATCGATCACGAATCGGACCGAAACTTCGCGGGCTTGGGCGCGCGGGCCTAGTCACGTGCCAGAGGGAGCCTCCCGAGATCTGAGCGAAATATCAGCCTCCTACACCTATAAATAGAGCCCCAGGGCATACAGAAAAGGGGCTTCTTCTTCTTTGAATTCTCCAATGCCCAGACTCTGCTGGATCCAGATCTAAACTCCATAGCTGCTGCCGATAACGAATTTCATTGCTGTAAATTGTTAACACCTGTTTTTACAACGACTTAGCAATCCAACGACTTACGACCTAACGAGATAAGAGGGTTGTGACCTAACTCCAGAAAGCAACCTAGCGATCTAACGAGTTAGCGACCTAGCGACCTAACGAGTTAGCGACCTAGCGACCTAACGAGTTAGCGATCTAGCGACCTAGCAATTCAGGAGAAGGGAACGACTTAACATGCTCCGGAGTAAAGCCGCACGACCTACCTCTTCTATTAGGTCGCTCACGACCTAATCCGACCGAGATAACTTCTGTACTTACAACATTAGGTCGCTCACATCCAGTATCTCACCCAGAATGGCTCCATTAAGTCGCCAACGACTTAAGCTAACTTGGGATGACCCTTAGGTCGCTCGCGACCTACGACCTACGACCAAACCTCCAGATTTTCCTTATAAATACCCCGCCAACTCCATATTAAGGGGGGACTTTTCCAGAATTTGAAGCGCCGAAACTCTGCTGCATTCACGACCTCTACAACTCCTCTACTACCAAAAACATTCCAAACTACCTAAAGAGAAGATCAACTACATTCAAGATGGATTCCAGAATCTCTTTTGCATTGTAGTGCTAATTACTTGTATCGATTGTTGAGTAATCGAAGGAATTCTTGTAAAGCTTGTAATCGAACTCGTAATAAAGAAGATAAAGTGGACATAGGCTTAATTTTGAGCCGAACCACTATAAAACTGCTGTCTCTTTATTTTCTTCTACTCTCTACTTATTTTTAGTTCCCGTACCAACGGGTGGTGCTTTCACTTTACTAATACTCACACCGGGGTGTTAGCGTTCGATTTTTATGTTAACATTTTTGGTGCTTTCACTGAGAACTGAACTCAAGTGTGTTCTCACCATTGCTTCGCAAAGATTTGCTGAAAGAATCTCCTTAAAAACCAGAAGTCTATCTGAAATCATGGATCCTGGAAGAAAGAGTAGATCTACGAGATCCGTAAATGCTTATGATAGGACTACCATATCTCCAGCGCCAAATCAGCCAACTCCTACTGTTGGAGTCACAAGGGGCGAACTTGATGATGTCGTATCTGGGTTATACCAACAAATGGAAGCTCAAAATGCTTTGATGATGGACAGGTTAAACGCTCTGCTTGGGGCTAACCAACAACTAGAAAATCATGAACCTACCTTTGCTGAAGATGCTTATGATTCCCAAGAGAAAAGTATTCCTCCAAGGGCAGCTGGCACCGCCGAAGGGGCACCTCCCCAAGCTGGAGGTTCAAGGCTGTGGCCATCTCTTCGCGAACGTTTGTTCAGGCAAACTTCCAAAAAAGTGGCTGACGTCTACCTGGCAAGGCCTCTGAACGATGAGGAATACCTATTAGGAATGGTTCGTCAGATTATGAAAGAAAGTATGCAAAGGGATGAAGATGAAAATGACTGGGGGTTTGCTCCAAGCAAGACTCCGTTTACCGACAGAATTCTAAAAGCTGAATTTCCAAAGAAGTTTGTTCCTCCTACTATCCCAGCCTATCGAGGGACAAGTGACCCTAATCAGTTCTTGTACAAATATGACTGGCATATGACAGGTTCCAGGGCAATAGATGAGATCAAATGCAGATATTTTCCTGTCTATTTGGAGGGAGTAGGTTTACTTTGGCTCACAAAGCTACCAGTTCGATCTATAGATCAATTCTCTGACTTAACTCGTAAATTCAAGGATCAATTCAGATTGTATGCTTCAAAAGCTAAAGACATAATGTCATTGTCCAGCCTTGAACAAGCTCCTGGGGAATCTATCAAATCTTTCTTGAACCGCTTCAATATAGCTTTGGCTGAAGTGGATAATGCTGAACCTTGAATGATTCTAACTTACTTGATGCGAGCCATCGATAAATCAAGTGAATTCGGAAAGTGGCTGAAGATGAAGGAACCAAATTCACTTGATAAGTTTTATAAGAAGGCTGACGAATTTATGCATATGGAGAACCTTCCTACACCAGCAAAGGTGGTTGTGGTTGAAATTCAAAACAACAATGTGGCTGAAGATTATAATAAGAAAGAATCTAGTGGTCAGAAGAGGGAAAATAACAGTAGGAAAGGACAGAAAGATGTGAAGAAACCTCGTTAATTTAAGCCTTCAGACTTTACTCCTCTAACTGATACTCCAGAAAACATCTTCTTCGCAACCAAGGATGCCATCGAGTACCCTGAGCCACCTAAGATTAAGCTCGGGAAAAATTTTGTGCCTAATGGAAGGTTCTGTCGATTCCACAACCAACCTGGCCATGACACCAACGAATGTTGCCATCTAAAGAACTTGATTGAAGAACTGTTGAGAGAGAATAAACTGCAACAGTATGTCAAGAGAAACAGAGGTGATCCGGCCTCATCCACTCAGGGGCAGCAACTTCTTGCTCGTCAATCTGGCTCAGGAGAAAAGGCTGTGGTGCAGGAATCTAAAAGGCCTGTTATTAATGTAATCACAGGGGGTCCTCACCCAGCAGGCAGAAGTTGGGGAGAGATGGAGAGGTATTCTCATGCTCTGAGACATGCACCGAAAGAAGAAACTGTTTTTGTCTTGGGAGATGCTGTGCCTTCAAAACAGCAAAGAACTTTTCACGATGCATCGTATTCAGAGCTAGAGATTCTGTGGGAGTTGAGGCTCCCACCATGGATCCTTTGGTAATAACCGCCGGTATCGGACCAGCTATTGTGAGAAGGGTGCTTGTTGATTGTGGCGCTTCTTGTAATATCCTCTTCAAAAAGACATTCGATCAAATGAAAATTTCGTTGGCTGATGTTCAAGCTTCTTCGCAAAAAATTGTTGGGTTCACTGGGGAATCAAAACAACCCATCGGAACTGTCAACTTATTTGTAGAACTTGGTGAAGGGGAAAGAAAAGTGGTTCGTAAGCAAACTTTTGTTATTGTTGATGAATTTTCTGCTTATAACGCCTTCTTGGGACGACTAACTCTTGCGGGATTCAAAGCTATTCTCGCCCCGTGGTGCCTAACTATGAAATTCCCCACTGATAACAGAGTTGGTGTTTTGAAGGGGGACCAAAATGCTGGGCGGGAATGTTATCTCACAGAGTTGCGGGAGGCGAAAAATAGAGCGATGGGAAAGGGTGCGGCAGCTCTGCTCCGCATCAAAGAACCCACCTTGTAGCAAGTACGGGGTGGACCCTACACTGGTGAGCATAGTGGTGCGCGAAAAGAAATAGATCCCAGAAAGACCAGTGCAGGGGAGAATAGAGTGGTGCCGGTAGAAGTAACGGTGCCAATACCTGTTGAACCAAATGACCCAAACAAGGTGTTGAATGTGGGTTCACAGCTTGGTATGACGGTTCAGAATATACTAATAGCATTCCTGAAAGCAAACCTGGATGTTTTCGCTTGGAGTCAGGCCGACATGTGCGGAATATCTCTAGAAATCGCAACGCATGCCTTAAATATTGATCCAAAATTCACACCTGTAAAGCTGAAAAGAAGAACCCAGGGTCCTGAAAGGTCAACGGCATTGAAAGAAGAAGTAGATCGGCTCATGGGGAATGGCTTCATCAGAGAATCCACTTATCCAAATTGGGTTTCTAATCCGGTGTTGGTTAAAAAAGAAAATGGAAAGTGGAGAGTATGCATCGACTTTTCAGACTTGAACAAAGCATGTCCCAAAGACTATTTCCCGTTGCCCAGAATCGATCAATTGGTAGATGGAACAGCCGGGCATGAATTATTGTCTTTTATGGATGCTTACTCAGGATACAATCAAATCATGATGCATGAGCCAGATCAGGAGGACACGAGCTTCATCACTAATGTTGGTCTTTACTGCTATAAAGTCATGCCCTTCGGACTAAAGAACGCGGGGGCAACTTATCAGAGACTTGTTAATGCCATGTTCAAGCCTTAAATTGGCAAGACTATGGAAGTGTACGTTGATGATATGTTAGTGAAATCAAAGAAGGCAGTAGACCACATGGATCACCTGGTAGAAATGTTCACAATCCTCTGAAAGTATGGGATGAAGCTGAATCCTTTGAAATGTTCATTCGGGGTTGAGTCCGGAAAATTCTTAGGTTTCATTGTGAGTGCTAGGGGCATTAAAGCTAATCCTGCTCAGATCACTACCTTAAGGGAAGTCAAACCCCCTAGAACAAAGAATGAATTGCAAAGCCTCAATGGGAAAATCGCTGCTTTGAGTCAATTTATTTCCAAAGCCACAAATAAATGCATTCCCTTCTTTGATGCTCTGAAGAAAGGAAAGAAGAATTTCGAATGGACTCCTGAGTGTCAAAAAGCTTTTGATGAGCTGATTCATCATATGGAAACGCCTCCAGTACTTTCTAAGCCCAACAATGGTGAAGATCTATTCATATACTTAGTAGTTTCATCTCATGCTCTCAGTGCAGCGTTAGTACGAGAAGACTCAAAAGTTCAGCGTCCAGTTTATTACATCAGCAAAAGGTTCACTGGGGCGGAGATGAATTATTCAAAGTTAGAAAAGCTCGCCTATTATCTATTGATTGCATCCAGAAAGTTGAGGCCATACTTCCAGGCTCATCCTATTAAAGTCCTCACTGATCAACCTCTAAAGCAAGTCCTATTCCGCCCTGAAACTTCGGGTCGTCTTCTGAAGTGGAATATTGAACTCAGTCAATACGATATCACCTATCATCCCCGAAGAGCAATCAATGGACAAGCTTTAGCAGATATCATTGCAGAATGCACAGATAAAGGTGGCAGTGAGGAAGAGGTAACTGAAGACATTCCAATCCGATGGAAATTATATGTTGATGGTGCAAGAAATGACTACTGTTCTGGAGCTGGGGTTGTGCTTGAAACCCCCAAAGGGTGGTCATTGGGTTATGCATTGAGATTAGAATTTCCTTCGACAAATAATGAAGTCGAATACGAAGCTCTTATTCCCGGTCTGAGGATTGCTAAAGAACTGAGCATCAAAGTATTGAAGATCTTCAGTGATTCCCAACTAATTGTATGCCAAGTCAAGAAAGAGTTTCAAACTAAAGGAGGAAATATGCTTGCTTACTTATCAAAATCCTATAAGCTTCTCGATGATTTTGATCATTATACAATAAACCATATCCCGCAGGAAGAGAACATGAAGGCAAATTCTCTCGCGAAATATTCAAGCTCTGGCGAAGCTCAATTATTGGGATTGGCCCCTGTGGAAGTCTTGTCAGCTCCAAGTACTGATGAGATGGATATTGACTGGATTATGGCCGAATCTCAAGAGCAGGAGTCATGGAAAACCCATATCAAGGAATATCTACTCAACGGCTCCTTACCAGAGAATTCAAAAGAACGCCAAAAGCTGTTAAGAAAAGCCCCGAGATATGTAATTCAAGGCGACCATTTGTACAGACAAGGATTCTCGATGCCATTACTCCTGTGTGTAACCAAAGAAGAGGCTAAGACAATTTTGTCTAAGGTGCACGGAGGAGAGTGTGGGGATTATTCAGGTGGTCAAACTCTTGCAAAGAAAATTCTCCGCTATGGGTATTTTTGGCTAGATATTAATCGAGATGCTGCTAGCTACTCCCGAAAGTGTGACAGATGCCAGAGATTTGCAAAAATCTCAAGAGCACCTTCCACCGTGCTAACGTACATGGTTAGTCCATGGCCATTCGCCATTTGGGGAATAGATCTCATTGGGCCTATGCCGATTGCTAGATCCGGAATCAAATATGCCATTGTTGCTGTTGACTATTTCACTAAATGGGCTGAAGCTGAACCATTGGCTACTATTACCTCTAAAAATATGATAAATTTTGTGACTAAAAATATCATTTGCAGGTATGGAGTGACTCAGAAGATAATAACAAACAGTGGTACCCAATTCGAAAGCAAAGAATTCCAGGAATTATGCAGGCGAATCAAGATCCGAAAAAGCTTCTCAGCAGTGGCCCATCCGCAGGCAAATGGGCAATTGGAAGCAGTAAACAAAATCATCAAATCAACCATCAAAAAGCAATTGGAAAAAGCAAAAGGTGGTTGGATTGATAAGCTGCCACTAGCACTATGGGCATATAGGACTACCCACAAAACTATGATTGGGCACACTCCATTCTCATTGGCATATGGATCAGAAGCAATGATTCCAGTGGAAATAGAGGTCCCCTCACACAGAAGAATCCATTTCAACCAAGTTGAAAATGAAAAGCTGCAACTTGAAGCACTTGACTTGCTTGATGAAAGAAGGAAAGAAGCTGAACTCAGAGTTGCAGCTCAACAGCAAAGGATAGCCAGGCACTTCAATTCTAAAGTTTGTCCGCGCAGCTTTAAAATTGGGGATCTAGTCTTGAAAAGGATCATGACAACAACAGGAGTGTTTGGGCCAAACTGGGAAGGGCCGTATGTCATAGGCAAAAAACTTCTTGATGGCACTTTCAAACTCACAACTATCGAAGGAGATCCAATCCATAGAGCCTGGAACAGCAACCACTTGCGTCCATATTTTACTTAAAAGCTATGCTTAAATTTGTAAAATAATTATGGATGTATCATTCTTGTATTGTAAGCCATTGTAAAATCAGTGCGACTCAGTAATAAGAACTATAAAGTGGACGTAGGCCCAATTCTTGGCCGAACCACTATAAATCTTGTGTCTTCTATTACTATATAATGTCTGTCTCATTTCGATGTGCAAATATTTTATATATGTTGCTAAATTATCGATTTAATATTGCAGGTAATCAAAGCGAAGCTTACTTATTCAACACATCACAAACCCAAGCGATTCCCATAAATCACTCAACAAACAAATGTCAAGCCACAAAAATTCCAGATTCAATTCCTACATAAGAAGTACTACTCACAAACGGTTTGTGATTCCACCAAAGGGGCACCTTCCAAAAGTGAAGGTTCCAGGCCCTTGCTAACTGATCGAGATCGTTTGTGCAAACAAACATCCGATTAAGCAGTTTGTGTCTGCCCCATGGATCAACTTAACCAAGAAGTGCGCTTCTTTGGAAGAATCAAACAACCTGCAAAAGGAAGGAACATGTGTTCAAAAGTGATAGCAAGGGATCGCTGAGGAACAGATGATGAAAAGATATTAGCAAGCAGAAAAAAAAAGCCAAAACGGAATCTTGTCTCTCAACCAAAAAGGTTGGTGGAACCACCGAAGGGGCACCTTCCCAAAGTGAAGGCACCGGGCCCTTGTTGCTTAATTGTGATCGTTTGTGCAAACAAACATCCAGTTAGGTAGCTTGCGTCCGCCCCGTGGAACCACTTAACTGTGAGACGCAACCTTCCTGGCAAACAACTCAAAGCCCTCTCCGGAGGCACAATTTAAAGCCCTCCAACGAAGCACGCTGTAAAATGAAATGTTTTTCTCAACCAATAAGGTTAATGAAACCACCGAAGGGGCACCTTCCCAAAGGAAGACACCGGGCCCTTGCTAGTTAATTGCGATCGTTTGTGCACGAACATCCAATTAAGCGGCTTGCGTCCGCCCCGTGGATCCATTTAACTATGAGAAATAACTTTCAGGCAAATAAATAAAGCCCTCTTCGGAGGCACTCTTCTACTCTCATGGGAACGATCTTCCCCAAAAAAGTTGAAGTGCAAAATAAAGCCCTCCAACGAGGCACGCTGTAAAATGAAATGTTTTTCTCAACCAAAAAGGTTGGTGGTACCACCGAAGGGGCACCTTCCCAAAGTGAAGGCACCAGGCCCTTGCTGCTTAATTATGATTGTTTGTGCAAACAAACATCCAATTAAGCGGCTTGCGTCCGCCCCGTGGATCCACTTAACTATGAGAAATAACTTTCAGGCAAAAGCAAAAGCCCTCTAACGAGGCACAAGCCCTCTTCGGAGGCACAACTCTTCGGAGGAGTCCTCTTCGAAGGCAAAAGACCTCTAACGAGGCAAAAGCCCTCTAACGAGGCATAAGCCCTCTTCGGAGGCACAACTCTTCGGAGGAGTCCTCTTCGGAGGCAAATGACCTCTAACGAGGCAAAAGCCCTCTTCGGAGGCACAACTCTTCGGAGGAGTCCTCTTCGGAGGCACAACTCTTCGGAGGAGTCCTCTTCGGAGGCAAAAGACCTCTAACGAGGAAAAAGCCCTCTAACGAGGAACAAGCCCTCTTCAAAGGCACAACTCTTCGGAGGAGTCCTCTTCGGAGGCAAAAGACCTCTAACAAGGAAAAAGCCCTCTAACGAGGCACAAGCCCTCTTCCGAGGCACAACTCTTTGGAGGAGTCCTCTTCGGAGGCAAAAGACCTATAACGAGGCAAAAGCCCTCTTCGGAGGCACAACTCTTCGGAGGAGCCCTCTTCGGAGGCACAAGCCCTCTCCCGAGGCACAACAGAAAAGCCCTCTCCCGAGGCACAACAAAAAAGCCCTCTTCGGAGGCACAAGCCCTCTTCAGAGGCACATTCCTACCCTCAACGGTGAAGTGCTAAACAAAGCCCTCTAGAGAGGCATGTCAAAAAAAAATCTAAAAAAGTATTCTTCAGAAACCCGCTTCACTACAAAGAGTAATCCACTTCTCAGAAAATAAAAGTGGCCATCTCCGAAAGTTGAAGTATGTTAACTCTTTCTAAAAAGAAACGAAAAAAGAAGAAAACTTCTCCAATACAAGGCACACTCCACAAAAGCAGAATAATATTTCCTCAAAATGGAAGAATTATTCTCTAGAATAAGAGTACAAGTCTTTTCAGAATATTGCAATGAGCCGTGGTATCGGGGCATATAGCTATATTAATAGAAACAACGCTCAAACAGCATACCACGAGCTCACTTTAGTATCGTACAAAGAAAGTAAAGAAATTTGTGCAAAAACAAGGAATAAATGCATTCACAAATACTGACAAGAGATTGTACAAGTAAAAAGAGTCATTTTTATTCCATACTATCAATTTTTTTATAAATGCACAGGTTTCAAAAAAGCGGGGACCGGTACCAGCACAATCCCCGGTCTATACAAGTCTTTAGACAAAAGGCAAAATAGCAAAAGAGGAAAGATAGAACCAAACTCATTTCTTCTTCCTCCCGCCGCCTTTGGAGTCTTCACCTGGTTTAATGACTAACTTCGCAGGCCGGCTTGGACGAGTCGCGGAAGAAGGAGAAAGAGGTGAAACTGGGTCTTCTTCTGCTTTCTCATCATCAGCAGGAGCGACTTTCTTTTTCTTTGAGATCACGTGCTTCCCCTTCTTTTTTGAAGAAGATTCGCTGCTCGGAGTAATAAGTTCAGATAGCTTTGTGTCGTCAGCATAAGATTTCTCCGGGGACCTCTCGCCCTCCTCAAGTTCTTCTCCCTTCTGCTCTTGCGAAGCGATCGGATCATCCAAGTCTTGGAGAGCTTCTATTTTTTCTTCTTGCGACCCCGGTTGAAAAGCAGAAGGAGGAGTAACTTGAAGAGGTAGAGGAGCAGTAGCTGGGGGAGGCGAAGCTGGTACAGCATTTATTGTTTTTGCTACAGTAAAAGAAAAGTTAAAAACATCAGTATCTCCCGCAAAGAGAGGAGATGTTGGCACATCAAGGCTTAAGTAATAGGCAAAAAGTTCATCAAGCTCAGGTGAAGCAAACGAGCAGTCCACTTGAGCCAGATCGGAATTGAAGTTACATAGAGAGCTTGGTTTGATCACTTCGATTTCATAATCCTGGGCTTTAGTACATTCTTGGGCCTCTTCTTCAGTGTGAGCAGTTTTAGTTTGGATTTCGGCTTTTGCAGGAGGTAGAGGATGAGATCTAGAGCCAATGGTATCATGGTCGACCGAAGCCGAAGGACGAGTGGGGTCGGCTAAAGGCGCCTTCTCCAGATGCTCTCCTCCTACTGCTTCGGCTCGCTCCCTGGCAAGCTGTTCTTTCCCTCTAGCAAGGGCAGCATGACCCTCATCGTCCAAGTAGCAAGCTTCCAGATCCTTCTCTGCATAACCAGCATCTTTATACATTTCGCTCACTGCCTCCCATACTTCGGCCAGAGTAATCTCATACTTCGGGCCCAAGAAAGAGAGGCTGCGTTTCCCTAAGACACTGAGAATGTAAAACTCAAAAAGAGTGGAGCTGATGGTGGCCTTGGTTGTTTCGTGCAATTCTTCAGCAGCCACTTTTCCGTCAATGGCCTCATCATGCTCCTTTTCTGCTTTTGAAAGTTGAGCTTTTAACATGGTAATCTCCAAGTCTTGGGAGCTGACTTTTTCCTGCAACTGGACGGTATCGTTGTGGTATTTTTCAACAACATGATGTTCTGCCTCAAGTTTGATCTCGGCATCTCTCTGAGAAGCATGCGCATCTCTCACTTGCTTTTGAAAAACCTCTTCCTTTTGAGAGTAGGAAGCGGAAGAGGTAGCAAGGTCCTCCTTAAGTTTCTTAACTTTAGACTCAAGTCTCTCGTTATCATTGGCGATGCTCTTCATTTCTGCATCATGTTGCTCAAGAACTTTCTTCCACTCCGACTTGTCGTTTTCCATCGTTAGCGTAGCTTCGAGATTTGCGCGGTTAACTCTTTGATGCTCATCGACAAGTTTTTGCCATCCAGATATTCTCTCAATATCGAGTTTAACGGCATCAAGATTTCTCAACATAGCTTGTTTGTCGATTGGGACCAAATCAAGATCAAAACGCACTCCTTTTAAGCACCAGTGTGGAAATCGACTTTGAAGAGTAGTCGGAGCCTTCCCGACCTGATACGAAGGCCTATTAATTATTGATTGAATATCAGTTCTCTGAAGAGCAGGAGAGCTGGAGGGGATGTCTAAAGAAACGTAAGAAGCAGGCGCTTTAGGAACTTCAGAAGAAGTTTTCTTGCTAAGTCGGGCCCACTTGCTTGGGTCCTCAACTACATGACTCTTCCCTCTATCGTTGTGAGATTTTCTTTTGTGGGAATCATCGTCTTTCTGGGAGGAGTCATGGCGCTCATCTATTCTCCCATAGTGCCCCTCATGGGCCCTCCTTTCTCAAGCTTTTCTGGCTTCTCTTTCTTCGTCGGTCTCCCTAGGGGCAGGGAGATGGCGCCTGGGATCATAGTAGTAGTCACGTTTTCCATAACGCATAAAATCATCATAATACGTGCCGCTTCGTCCCATTGGAGAATCTGAAAATGAAAAAGAGATAGAATTTTCAAATCTCCAGAAAAAGGAAGTTAAGCGCGAGTAACTGATAAAATTCCTAAGTGTGTGTGGCGTGCAAACTACGCATGTCAAGCTACAAACCACTCTTCAGCTTAGGAGTGAAGTCAGCTTTTACAATAGGGGTCAACTCTTGGGTCGACGGAAGTGGTCGTAAGACAGATGTTGCTTCAACTGATGGAGAGACAAGCTTAGGAGCGGTGACATCGTCTTTAAAAAGCTCTTGAGAAGTCACCAAAAAATCGCTTAACCCCCTCGAAGATGTCGTCACCGTTATGCCCAGCCGAGTGAGTCACACCAGCTGCTCCTTCTTTAGCATGTTCAGTACTTTTTAAGGCAGAACTTTCTTTCTCCGTCCCCTTGTCAACTTCTGTGGCGGTCTTCCCGAGACATTGAGGGAGTTCCTCTTCTTCGATAACCGGAAGAAGTTTAGACTTTCCAGAAAATTCTGCACCCTCAGCAGAACCGGAGCATTTTACCAATGAAGCTTCTGCAACTAGTTGTTTCAACGCAAGTTCTTTTGCAGGAGCTGGGGCATCAGATTTTTCCAGTTGAGAAGCAGGGGCATCGCGAAGTTGAAGGGATCGGGAAGGATGTAAAAGGCCAAATTAATGTAGAAATTCATCTTTCAAAAGAAATTTGATACTCCTTTCCTCGACGGCTACATCATCTAGCCTTTCAAAAGTTGACTTGTGGCTGGAGTCTTTAGAAAGAAGAGGAAGTGCTATAAAAGTATAAGAATGAAGTTAGCACTTAACAACTCGGATTTTGAAAATCTCAGGAACGGAAAGAACAGAGATAAGCAAGCTTACTTCCTATTCTCCAAATGGCGTAGAATCCCGGGGGACATCGAACAAAGAAAAATTGATTCAAAAACCCGTAGGCGCTTTCAGGAAGATCAGCAATTAGTTTACGGTTCCTGGCGCTCCTCACAAGTACAATAGAAGGATGATCTTTATTCTTCACAAATGTGCACAAATAGCAAATCTCTTCAAAGCTCGGAAGACGGTCAAGTGTCCTCCTAAACAGTACACACAGTCCCATCAAGATAGCGTAGCCATTGGGATGCAACTGGAAAGGAGAGATAGTTAACCGGAGAAGGAGCTGTCGAAGAAAATCGTTAAAGGGAGGAATAGCTCCACTTGAGCACATCTGACGATTAACTGCGATAAAACCAATAGGTTGCCTGTCAACAGTATCGTTTACCCCAGGAAGAAAAGCATCTGCTTCAGCAATACCGAACTGAACACATAATTGACTGAACACCCGTTGATTCAGAGTGGTTGAAGTTCTTTCCGGGGGAACATCCAAGGGATTAGCTATTGGGAATACCTCTCCAGCTTGCCCTACTATCTCTTCTTGTTGAGAAGTCATTCTACACAAGGAACTAGACATTCAAATATGAAGGTGCACATTTCCTAAAAGCGTGTGAAGTGTTGTGCGAAGCTAATAAAATAACAAGTAAATAAAAATAATAATACTGGTTGGCATACGTCAATTCATAAAAATTCAAGACTTGTTATTAAATTAAAACCGAGAATAGTGTCAATGCAGATAACATTCGATAGTAAGCAGTTCTTACTGTGAGAATTTTGCGTTGACACTTCATTCAAGTTAGTCAATTCGTAGCACTTCACACTCGATTTAGTTCATTTTATTTTACTTAAGTAGAATATTGTCTCTTGATCTAATCCATCGTTCAATGTGGGCAGTCAACGATGAGTATATTCGTCCCAGTTTTCGTCAAATGTTGTATTTAACAGGTTATTAGCAATTAAGTCAAATACAATTTGTGAAAAAGTACAAGTTCAAACGGTTCAAATTTGCAGTTTAGTCAAGTTCTGTGAAAATTTTGCAAGTGTTCAAGTCCTTAAGTCGCAGGAACGACTTAAGACTAGCTCGGGATTACTTAGGTCGTCCAGATCAGGTTCAAACGGCCTAGCATAGATCGAGCTCCCCTAAGGTGCTCTGCTCAAATTTTAGAGTTTATCAATTGTCTTCCTACAAGTTAAAACTATGCTGCAAGTTAAGTTAGGTTGCAAGTTCTTAAGTCGTTCAGATTCTTTTAAGTCGCAAGTTCTTAAGTCGTTCAGATTCTTTTAAGTCGCAAGTTCTTAAGTCGTTTAGACTCTTTTAATTCGCAAGTTCTTAAGTCGTTCAGATTCTTTTAAATTGCAAGTTCTTAAGTCGTTCAGATTCTTTTAAGTCGCAAGGCTCTTAGGTCGTTCGATGCTTTAGGTCGCTCTAAGAGTAACTCGGAAATGCCGAATTTTCTTCCATCAAAAAACCCTAAGTCCTGCTCTCCACTCGCATGATGCCGCGTGTCCATCCCCCTTACCTCACCAGAAACACTGCAACATAACCCGCTATCTACTAACCCATTAACCTAATATCTCCTCATCTCCCCCAAACACCTAAAACTTCATCGCCTTCTGTAAATTTCCAACACTAACATTCGCCAAATAATCCCGTGAGATCCTGAGCCGATTCATTTTTTAAAGCAACTACCAATGATTCGGCGATGATCAGAGGGCGAAATGGAGTACAATTTTACAACATGGTAACATAAATTGCATAGAACTGATGATAGGAGAATCGATGGAAGACGCAATAGATGGATGATCGGCGTTACCTAAATTCGCTGTTGGAAATGATGATCGAAATAACGATGGAATTTTTCTTTGAAGTTCCGGAGCTCAGAAATTCGTCAATGGCAGTTTCAAAGGTTAGAGCAAGTAAAGAGAAGGAAGAAGAAGCCGAGCAACTTATAGGCGGGAAAAGTGGAATTCGAATCGGCCTAAAACGACCTAACAACTCCAGCGACTCACGACCTAACAACTCCAGCGACTCACGACTTAGCAATTCAGATGGCACGAGTTAAAAGGTGTCGAAGCACACGACCTAGTCCCTAGGCGTATACTTCGAGGGGAAAGTGTTAACATATGTTTTTACAACGACTTAGCAATCCAACGACATACGATCTAACAAGATAAGAGGGCTGCGACCTAACTCCAGAAAGCAACCTAGCGACATAACGAGTTAGCGACTTAGCGACCTAGCGACCTAGCGACCTAACGAGTTAGCGATCTAGCGACCTAGCAGTTTAGGAGAAGGGAACGACTTAACATGCTCCGGAGTAAAGCCGCATGACCTACCTCTTCTATTAGGTTGCTCACGACCTAATCCGACCGAGATAACTTCTGTACTTACAATATTAGGTCGCTCACATCCAGTATCTCACCCAGAATGGCTCCACTAAGTCGCCAACGGCTTAAGCTAACTTGGGATGACCCTTAGGTCGCTCGCAACCTACGACGACCTAACCTCCAGATTTTCCTTATAAATACCCCGCCAACTCCATATTAAGGGGGGACTTTTCCAGAATTTGAAGCGCCGAAACTCTGCTGCATTCACGACCTCTACAACTCCTCTACTACCAAAAACATTCCAAACTACCTAAAGAGAAGATCAACTACATTCAAGATGGATTCCAGAATCTCTTTTGCATTGTAGTGCTAATTACTTATATCGATTGTTGAGTAATCGAAGGAATTCTTGTAAAGCTTGTAATCGAACTCGTAATAAAGAAGATAAAGTGGACGTAGGCTTAATTTTGAGCTGAACCACTATAAAACTGTTGTCTCTTTACTTTTCTGCTACTCTCTGCTTATTTCTAGTTCCCGTACCAACAGGTGGTGCTTTCACTTTACTAATACTCACACCGGGGTGTTAGCGTTCGATTTTTACGTTAACATAAATCATAATTATTTGTTCTAACTCGCTGAATTCACTTGTAATCATCAGAGAAACATCAATAAAGTACTCAACTTCATAGTGGACGTAGGCAACACGCTGAACCACTCTAAATTCTTTTGTTTCTGTGCGTTCTTATTACTTTCATTATCTTTTTTTGGATTTTTTGTTAGATAATCCTCTATTTCCATTTAATTTCTTCATTTTATCTCTTCAAAAACTTCCGAAGAGTGTTGTGCCCAATTTTGGTACAAACATTTTCTATATCTAAACTGTTTAAGTAGAAAGTATTACGATTTCCAAAATGTTATGATTTCCAAAGTGTTATGATTTCCAAAATGTTATGATTTCCAAAGTGTTATGATTTTCAAAGTGTTATGGTTTCGAAGGTTTTATAATTTCAAAAGAGTTATAATTTTGGAAAGTACTATTATTTTGAAATGAATATATTTTAAGGGAATAATGATATCAGGTTTGATATGGTTTTGAAATGGATATGATATTTTGGTTTTGAAGTATGATATTTTGAAATGACCACGGTGTTATAATAACGATTGGTTGTTAAAGATCCCGGGATCAGTTATTGTCATACTCTCTGCCAATACTGAAAACCACTTTAACAACTGTGTACACGGTGGAGATTCCAGAATGAAGTAGGATGGTTGGCGACGATTCTATTTGAGGTATATACGTGGACCTGACTCCCGTGAGTTAGCTTAAGGTGGCTAAAACATGAGAAATTGACGGGCCAAGTGAGGTAGCTCCTCCGATCGGACACACTTCGTCGATACCATTCTATTACTTTGTGATTGATTGGGTGCACCCTCGGATTTTTGGGAGTGTGGATCGAGGTGGGCGGTAGCTGTGGCTATGCGTTACCACCAGCCCGGAAGTGTAATTGGTATATCTACCTTGGCATTGCCTAGTTGTGCCGTGTCACCTACCATATCAAGCCTCCTATGAATTTGTTTTCTACCATACCTATTGAGTGCCCTCTGGCGACGCCCATTATGGAGGAGATTACGGTACTGTATAGACTATGGGAATATATAAATAGAGGGCTGACTATAGGGAAGGTGAGGAGCGAGTTTTGATGATGTGATGTAGAAGTGTGGCCAAGGCAGGTGGTTAAGAGGAAGGCGAAGTTGACTGGGCTCACATATGGAGATGGAAGGTGGAAAAGTGGTGGGTAGGAGTGGGCATGAAGAAAATCAAGGGACGGGTAGATTTTCCAAAGGTGAGTAGCTTTTGACAATATAAAATGTAAGCAGCCATATAATATATTTATTTTCCAGAACGAATAAGAAGAGCATGCTAATCAAAAGGCAAGCAAATGTATGCATTCAACTCCTTTTTTTTCTTTGTTATTAATATAATTTTTTTTAGAGGAAGAAGAAAACGAACAGAAGAGAGAAGGAATGGCAGAACAATATAATATTGAAATGGAAGTCAGAGGAAATGGATAGAACCAGAAATAATATATGGAAACAATTGGGCAAATGTAAAGGCATGGACGTTGAATTCAGAGAATATATTAAAAGTTGAGTGGCCATTCTATTTCTTACGTTGGATATAGGGAAGGACAAAAGGAACATCAACGGTTCAAAAACGGGTACCGATATGGCTGACCGTTTCACGGTTTTTGCCGCGTACCGGATACCGAAATGCACAAATGAATATACTGCAGAGGTCAGCACGACGAGACAAACAGAATTGTACACAGATATCAACGATATGACCAAGTTATCAAAACTTGATTTTTCGCTGCCGAAAATGCAGCTAAAACGCCGAAAATAAGATAAACGGGGCTATAGCAGTTCAAATTTGGCGAAATGAAATATGACATCTCACTCAAAAAATGTTCTACATTTTATTATATAAAAATATCTAGGTTTCAATAACATTTTATTTTCATCAATTTAACTGATTTTAAATTGAAATTTGAAAATTACACAACAAAACTAATTTCCATATTTTATGATGAAAATTTGACATTTGATACGTTTAAATAGACTTATTTTAAATATCAAATTTTCATTGGCAAATTTTATTGTTTATTTTCATCAAAATTTCAGTTAATTACGTTAATAAAACCGTTAAAATTTATGGGTCGTTACATAAATGTTTTCGTAGAAAGTGAGGAAGGCATGGATTGTAAAACTATTGTTGTAGTACATGATTTTTGAAAGGAGATCTTTTATATAGTATAGGGATATATATATATATATATCCTATATTTGATGTTAATATTCGAGGTATTAAACTTTTATCCAACTAGAAGTTAAGAATGTTGTCCAATCAAGGTCTAAAAGGTTATGATACCCCAACATGAATAGCTTCATTGTTAGCTTATAAATAGTTGAAGCTCGACATCAAAGATTTGAAACGACCTGCCATTTTGACCATCAAAAGTCGACACCGAACACTACCACTGTGTTCTAGTATAACGATCGAGAAATTTTTACGGTTTTTATAACGTAATTAACTGAAATTTTGGTGACATTTTAAATAATAAAATTTGGAAATAAAAATTTGATATTTGAAATACGTCTATTTAAACATAGCAAATGGTAAATTTTCAGCTGATAATATGGAAGTTTATTTTGTTGTATAATTTTATTTAAATTTAAATCAGTTAAATTTGATGTAGATAAAATATTTTCAAAGTTTGAATATTTTTACATAATAAAAATGTTTATCATTTTCTGAGTGAGACGTCATAATTCGTTTCTTTAAATTTGGACCTCTCTAGCCCCGTTAATCTTATTTTCGGCGAATTTGCAGTAGCTGGCAACGGATATCAACTTTTGATACGATGATCATATCGCTGATATCCGTGTAGCGTTTTATTCGCCTCGTCGCGCTGATCTTCGTAGTATATTTGTTTCTATATTTGGGGCATGGTACGCGACGGAAATGACAGAAACAGGTGTCGTATCGGTACCGTATCCATGACCTTTTGTTTTCTATTGCCTTTCAAATTCAAACCGTGTGATATAGGAGGCAATAAATATTGCTTTAATGAGTCAGTTGAATCTATGCGTGACCGTTGCTATTACATCAATTTTCGTATATATTCGCATAGCCTCTTCTCTTTTGCTCACTATCATTTCACGAGAGAAAAAGGTATGCCATATTATATTTTATTTCATTTCTATCTTTTTTTTTCCTTTTCTCTAGGCGGTCTGTGTTTCTTATCCTCCACAGGCTACCCGAAGCCAACCGCGAGCGCTACCACCTCCTCCCCTAACCTAGATCCACGCATGCCCTTCTCCCCTGCCCCGAGACATCGGCCACGAAACTCCAACCACCCGGCTCTGCCTCGCATCACCGTACAACCTCCCACCTTCCTCCACGTAGCCATTTTCCACCTCCACAGTCCAATTCGTCGAACCCAGTCCCCCTCCCTCTCGTGCGACCCATCACTGGTTTGGCCTCTACTTCTCCCCTCTCTGCCGCCTTGGCAAACCACCCCGAACCACCTACTTGCGACCTCGCTTGCCTAGCCTCCGGCCTCCCATTGCCTTGCTTTAGTTAATTTCTACAATCCTGACTGTTTCCCCTCTTTTGTATATAAAGGTATATATTATATATCTATGTTATAGTATAAATTATATTATAAAGAAATATTGTATAATGTTTTACATTTTATGTTCATTCAGTAATATGTTTATATAGATATATATATATATATATATAGTTATAAAAGTTATAAATATAAGTTTCTATTAGTTTATATTCTATTTTCTTTGTAAATCAGTACTTATATGTTTATATATATATATATATATATATTGGTTTATATATTGCAGTATGATACACGTGTATGATAGTGTTGTTTATATTAGTTTTGTTTATATAGTTAATTTATATATATATATACACACACACTAGTTTGCGTGTACGTGTAAATATTACATAGTATATAGTTATATATATAATGTCTAGATTCCAGTTTTATATACATTTTATTTCAAGATATGAATGTATGTCTGGTCACATAATTTTTGAATGTATATATTTTGCAACTGTATATATATATATATATATATTATTTTGTTAGTTGTTGTGAATGACTTAGTTAATATGGTGTGTTATAATGTGTAAATTAATATATGTACGGATTTTAAAATGTAAGTATAATCTGGTTCTGGGCTTATGATCTATTATATATATATTAGTTATGCATGTTAGGTTTTATAAAGTATATTCATGTTAGTTATAAATATTTATACAGTCAGTTTGTATATATGAGTTATAAAAGTTACAGTATGTATATTAAAGTGTATATAAGTTATATTAGTTCTTATTTTGCATATTGGGCTTATATGCTAGTTTATATATATTCATATACATTTGTTTATATATTAGTGTGTATATATATTGTTGATTCCAAAGTATTACACATATGTAAGTTCATATATATAGACTTATATATATATTAGTTTTTTAGAAGTAATGATATGGTATAGTATATATATATATATAAGTATTATTTCAAATTATATTATGTGTATATGTTTGATTTTTTTTAAATATGTGTTTTTAATTCGAAACAATGATTTTTTTTTTGAAATATATATATTTTATTTAATATGTCTTGGAATTTAGAATACGATAGTTATATATAGTCATATATATATATAAGTTCACTTATACCATTTATCTTCACCAATCCAATTTTGATTTGATTTCGTCAATTTCGAGCTATCAGCTTTGCTCGTCAAATTCGCGTTCAATCTTGTTTTTCTTTGGAATTCGTGCTTGGATTCGTAACTCATCTCATTTTCATTCATCTCTAGCCTTGAAAAGTGAGTAATCACTCACGATTAACATTCTTATATTTATTAAATTTGATTGCATTTGAAACGACAATTGAAATATGTTGTTGCTAGTTATTTAACTGCTATATATGATATGCCATTATCTGTAACCGTTCACCCGTGACATCTGACACCATGATCTGTTATTTATATTTTATCTGTTATTGATGATATATGCTTGTTGTTGATATGTTATATTATTATCATCACTGTTCTCACTCTGCAAGTTCCCTGTTAGTATAGAATTCCCTGTGGGTTGAAATGATACATACCCGAACGATCTTGTAGAATAGGAGAAAATTGTTATGGGTTGAAATGATAAACCCAAGCAATTTTCATTGACATTGAATTTGGGATTGTGGGTTGAAAAGATATATACCCATAGATATTTAAATTGCGGATTGAAATGATAAATATCCGTATCACTTGACCATATGATAGAAAATTATATACATACTTCGTTGGTCTATATATATATATATATATATATATATATTGAAATGATTTTCAAGCTTTAAAAAGAAATATATATAGTTTTATTTAAATATTGATTTTAAAATATTATATATAAATGTTATTTTATATATGTTTAAATTCTCGATTTTTAAAATTTTATGTTTGAAAATTTTAAAATTATAAGTTAGTTTTGAAATTATAAATTTTAAGAATTTACTTATAATTTTACTATTTTATAATATGTATAAATTAATTTTAATATAAAATAGATTTAATAATAAGCTTTAATTTAATAAAGGTTAGTTAAATTAGTATATAATATGGTTTTAAGTATTTATTTAAAATTATATTTTTAAAAGTGGATTTTATATAATTTTAATAAATTAAGTGTTGGAAAGATAAATAGAAATTGATTTGAAATTTTATTTGTTCAAGAATTTATACTTAAATAAAACCGATTCTAAACTTATTGAATTTGCAATTTTAATGATATGCTTTTATAACTTGATTTTTGAATAAAGGTAATTAAATGAATATTTTTGAATTTAAATAAATCGAAATGGGATATTTAGTTTTATTTAAATTTGTACTCTAAAGTTTTATTTAAATGGTATTGGATTAATTTAAGTGAATATTTCAATATTAAATAATGGTAAAGTTGAATTTGAAATATAAATGAATTTACCAAAATTAAGTTATTGTAAATGTTGAATATTTAAAGCTTTGAAACCTATTGACATTGAAATGGTTTGATTTCTAGTTCAAATCTATTTTTGAAATCGATGTAAATTAATGGTTTATTGAGATGTTGAACTAAATTTAAATTTGATGAATTGAGAATGAATTAAATTGAACTTTAGAATTCGATTTGAATCGATTTGTGAACTTTGAGGGAATTGTTTTATTATATAAGTATTTTAATATATATATATATATTTTACTTTATTTTAATATATATACCAATTTTAGTATAAAACTATTTTAATATATATAAATTATTTTAATATAAACTAATTTTAATATATATTTTAATATATATTTTAATATACTAATTGTTTTATTTTATAAATTATTTTATTTTATAAACTATTTTATTTTATAAACTATTTTATTATATATACTATTTTCCATATATAAATTGTTTAAGTAGGAAGTATTATGACTTCAAAGTGTTATGATTTCCAAAGTGTTATAATTTCTAAGTTTTATAATATCGAAAGTGTTATAACTTTGAAACTGTTACGATTTTGGAAATGGATATATTTTAAGTGAATAATGATATCGTATTGATATGGTTTTGAAATAGATATGATATTTTGGTTTTAAAATATGAATTATTTGAAATGAAATGACCACGGTGTTATAATAACGTTTGGTTGTTGAAGAGACCGGGATCGATTATTGTCATACTCTCTGCCAATACCGAAAACCACTTTAACAACTATGTACGTGGTGGAGATTCCAGAATGAAGTAGGATGGTTTGGTGATGATTCTATATGGTACTTACATAGCCCTGACTCCCGTGAGTCAGCTTGATGCGGCTAAAACAAGAGCCACGCCGGACCAAGTGAGGTCATTCCTCCTATCGAGCACATTTCTTCGATACCATTCTATTGCATTTGTGATTTGATTGGGTGCACCCTTTGATTTTTGAGTGTGTCACGAGGTGGGCGGTAGTAGCTGCTATGCATTACCACCAGTCTGGATACGCAAACGATATATCTACCCTGGCATTGCCTCGAGCGCCTTGTCGCATGCCCTATCGCTCATTCTACGAGTTTGTTTTGTATCATACCTATGGAGTGCTCCCTGATAGCCCACCTATGGGTGGAGTTTACAGTATCTGTATAGGCTACGACATTATAAAAATGTGTTAAGGGGGATATGGGTAACGCCTTAACGCTATTTTAATAGTTTACTTTACTTTAGACATATTATAATAGCGTATATTACTACATAGTAGATAGTTCCACGAATCCTTAGAGGATGGAAATCCCAAACATCCTTTAAGTTACTTGTATTTCAGTTGACATTTCACTTGAGTTTAATTTACTAATATAAGAATGTTAATCCTGACTCGAGTGTTTTGTGTTTTGCTTTACTCTCGGTTTAGACTGAGTGTCACAACATTTGAGACTCACCTTTGGAGCTTTGCTTGAAGATCCATCTACATCTATTCAGCTTTCAGCTATCCAGTAGTTTTGTTCAGACTTGTCATCTGTTTGTATTCGAGACCACGTTATATTTGAGATATTCTGTTGTATTTTATTTCAAACTCTGTTGTTTATATAGTAGCTTCATGAACTACTATTTATCTTTTCTGCTGCTTATGTTTGTATTACTCCGTGTTTGTGATTCTTTGATTGATTTATTTACTGTATATGCTGAGTTTGCCAAATATAAAATTAACAATCTGTTGTTTTGAGCAATTCAAGTCCGACATATGTGGATGCGAAAGGTACGAAATACTGGGTCGTTATATCCAATGTTATGCACCCAATCAACAAAAAGGCAGATTGTTAGGGTAAATAAAAAGAAAAGAATGGAGAACAGAGGAAAAACAGAATCTCATAGCGGAATTGACAATATATAATATAACAAAGACAGTAGAGACTGTCACTCCAAAAATACAGAGTATATCAGAGTTAAAAACAAACCATAAAAGGTGGATAGTTATAAAATCCTGACCTTATAAATGCTGATAGGGATACTATATAATACAGCGGAAAATAAAACACTGTGATGGGTGAATCTCCAGCTCCCCTACAAGATAGATCTCCATAACATCAAAGCCAACCTGAGATAATAATCGGTCTGACCCGAGCATTATAATAAATTAACACCCGGATTAGCCTAGAAATACCATCATGAGAAAACTCAAATAATGAGGAACATATAAAGTTCTGTGAGACCACAACACTAAAGTGAAACGAGTTTTTACCTCACAAGAATAACATCCATAAAGGGAAGAGAAGAAATAAATATCAGGAAACAAATCCAAATAAGAATGGGCATAATTAATATTAAACCAAACTTGAAAGAATGGAAATAACACAAGTAAAATCCAAACTGGACTAAATGGATAAAACAAGGAAACGGTCCAAATTTGATTGAATGGACAAAATAAGATGACACTCCAAACTTGATAGAATGGGCTAAATAAGGTAGCAGTCCAAACTTGATAGAATAGATAGAATAAGGCAACTGTCCATCTTGATAGAATGGACATAATAAATCAACTGTCCAACTTGATAGAATGGACATAATAAGTTAGCAGTCCAACTTGATAGAATGGACTAAATCAATACTTAAATGCTGTAAAGAGGAGTTGGCTCTACTCGTGGCAATTTAAAGCTAAACATATTCAGGGATTCGAATCAAATAAGGAAAGGAAATTCTCCAACAAATGACTAGGAAGGTGCACCCCCTTGAAGTATACCTCTAGTACTATACTTCTGAGAAGCTCGTTTACTCTATGACACTTTTCGGTACCCTCCAAGCCGGACGCTGGCGAACCATACCGAGAATCGTAATATTTCCACATCTAAGTGAACAGCTGAATCCAAACTAGGTGAGATGTGAAAATACCCTAACGGGAGCAACCCCACATAGCTTACTCCACACTCGCGCTTTTGGTTTAGTCATTTTTCGACAAAGGATAGCAATGCTCGATGGAGCAATAAATCATCTTAGAATGACAATAATAAAGTAGTTGAAGTAACCGATAGTTGAGATACCAAATATCGAGGATATAAAACGATCATATATGGAAATTAGGTCTTGTATACTTACCATCACTCATTGGATTCAAACTTGTACTATTTATGGGTTAACAATAATACCGGACAAGTCAAGGTAGTGTTACCTCAAGTCATATCTCACGATTATTCTTAACTTTCGAAATAGTGACAAGTCTACTTCTTCGATGTTTAATGCTAATTATACAAATAAATCGTTTCCATATAAGTGATTCACTTTATAGAATAATTCATTTCCATAAACGAATCAAACTTTTTCTTTTAAAAACAAACTGAACTTGTGCTTGACTTCCATATTATAGTACTGGTAAAACAATTTTAGAATACTCTTTCAAACCGTTCTTTTATAAGACAACATTTATAATACTAAGTGTATTAAAACAGGGGTCAAAAGCAAATGTCGTTACAACATTGTTTACTGTAAACCAAAAAACAATTCACATTTAGCTTTATTTATAAATAATCCCTTTTCAACGATTTTCTCATTTATAAATCATTATTTATACATTATAAAAATATATTTATTATCTCAATTGTGTAAAGAATTATTAAGCCTCATTCAATTTATTTCTTAACCCATTGCTTCTCCATTAGAATTAGTTCCTAATTTTAAAACGTTAAGAGAATAATTTTACCAAGTGCTCAACCTCGAAGGCATAAACCAACATCAGATCGACAACCAGAAGATTATCCAACTTAACGTCCCAATAGTCGAGTTCTAATTCCTTTTTCACTTACTTAAATAACTTTTATTAAATCAATTAACTAACTTTAAATATCATCTATTAAAAAGATTTATTCAATCCAAATAATCATTAGTTAAAATGAATAATTCATCTCAAACATCATTAATTAAAACGATAAGTAAATTTTAAATACCATTAATTAAAGCAATTAATTAAGTTTGAATAATCATAAATTAATTAGGTTGATTAAATTCAAACATCATTAGTTAGGACAATTAATTAAAACATCATTTTTTAAAATGATTTATTTAACTATATAACATTATTAATTAAAATGATTTAACTAAATTCGAAATATCATTAGTTAAAAAAATTAGTTAAATTTATAACAATCATTAACTAAATGATTAATTAAATTCAAATATCATTATTTAAAATGATTAATTACTTTTAAATATCATTAATTAAAATAATTATTTAAACTCAAGAAATCATTAGTTAAAATGATTAATTATATCTTATCTCATTTAAATCAAAGATAAACCAATTTTAAACATCATTTATTAAATTGGTTAATTAATCTCAAAATCATTAGTTAAAATGATTAATTATTTTAAATTATCATTAATCAAAGTGGCTAATGAATTTTAATATTCTGTTTAGTGGAGACACAAGCTCAAATTCATATGACATGGTATTGGGGATGAAATTGAATAAATGACGATATAGGAAATTGCTATAATGGCACTTAACAAATTAAATGGAATATCTAGATTTATTTCCAATTAACCATCAATATAACAACATAAGGATGTAAATAACTAATTATTGGCGAGACCCCTCAGGGTCTCTCTAATGATTTTCCCTGCAAAACGGTGGTTATGGATAATATATAGATAATCGTATGGGTTTATAACGATCAAATCAATATGTCATCCATTTTTCAAATGAAAATTCAACCAAAGAAGCAATCAAACAATTTAACTAACATCCAAACAATAAATAAACATTTATAACATCATTGATATGATATAATAAAATTTAATATGAGTTAAATTCGCATTGATTTTCGTTTCCGCCAAAACGTCCAGATTTGGACTAAAACCAAACAACCGTCCGATTTATCATATATTTTCACTTGCTCCAAATCTGACCAAACCAATTCCATTGCGAAGATCTCAACGACATGAGTCCAACACAAAAAAATAGCATTCAAATCCGACCTCGTATGCAAACGTTATAGCATAAATAAGTTATCGATAAAATTAAAATTAAACAACTTCATACTAATTACAAGTTTACCCCTCCACTATTCCTTCATCTTCCTAATGCACATAATAGCATTTTACCCTTTTAGAGTAATTCATGCAAATTCAATAAATTACTTAATAAATAAATTTTTGTTTATTCTTATAATTAATTCTTAAACTTAATTCCAAAATAGGCACTAAACACAAAATATGATAAATGGTCTATATCTCCTTCCTACGATGACCATTTCTAACGTTTTATATATGAATTGTGGCTAGAGTGTGAAGGCCCGAAAATCCACCCAGTTCAAACTAACAATAAACCACACATGTCCAGCCCAAACAGAATGGAAACCTGGATCTTTATGGGAAAGAAAGAAGAGAGAAGATAAGAAGAAAACGAACAAAGAAGAAGGGACAAAACAATTATAGAATCTCACAATCGCAACGGAAAACCATATAATACCATATCAATGATCTTTACAAAACAGAAACTATAATAAAATATACATACATCAATCAGAGTACAACAATTAAATCAAAATCATCAGCCTAAATAGTTATAATAACCTATCCTCACAAATGCTGATAATTCAAACAACGATGCAGTGGAAAAAAAACATACACGTGAAATACGACCAGAAGAATTCCAGCTCGCCTGTTGATGCTCCGAACCATCCAAATCTGAATCTGTAAATAAACTCGATCTAATGCGAGCATTGAAAGGGAAGAATGCCTGGACCAGTCTGGTAAACTAGCGTGAGAAAACACATCTCAACTAAATTTACTTTCAAGTTATAAAAGCACTTTTATCAAAACAAAGGTATCTCTTAAGACATGCCCACACATTAACACGGACGGGTTTTTACCTTACGATAACAAAAACATTTCATATCAAATCATCTGATATAATACTAGTGTCTAGTATACAAATAATATTCAAATAGCCGAAATTGTTACATTGGTAATTTTGACGGTGTAACAAGTTTACAAACAAACTGGCAAGCACGTATTGGAGATTGGATTACATACAAATGACAAGGTAAGGGACTACCTTTCGTACAGTACATCTCTAGAAAAATGTACCTAGGGTCCAGATACTAAATGCCTAAACCAACACAGAACCGACCTACCCCTTCCATCTGGATAGTACCAAATATGATATCACCTCGGTCGTTCCCGACCTATTCGTAGCCACAACATACAACACTCAAATATAAAGGGTAATCTAAAAAGGTGATGACCATATCTTTATGGGTGCGACCCACATAGCCCTGCCGCTACTACCCAGTTTCTGTCATTTTCGGGTGATGAGGCATAAGGTCACGATTACCTTTCATATAACATAATTCACTTTGAATGCCACACTGTCATTCCTTCGATCACTGTTGACTTTCACAAACATACAACCTCCGAGATCGTACATCTCAAAGAAGGGTGTTAAGCTAAGAGAAGTTGCCTTCTCCACCACCAAACATTTGTACATTTATAAAACTCAACAAACAATCTCAAAAATGCAATGTCAGACATCCATTCATACAAGTTGTCCAGGAACAGGACAAACCAAAGGCACTCTCCTACCACATCCTATCAGGAAATACCCCTAGAATTAGTAGCGAGAGTTCCTTGCATATTGTAGATTTTCATAACGAAGCACTACTGCCACAATAAATATATGATATGGTAAATTTCACCTCGAGCGACTAGTGCCAAGTAGCCCTGCACATCTCTGTCTTCGAAATCATAATCATAAACCTGCACTTTTGAACGCACAAATTGGTCTGAAGTGCTTCTCGGATAAATCCGACCTCGGTCTCTTCGAGCCAACAACGATAAATAAGATAAATATTTGATAGTCGGTTATTCAACTATCAAAGCAAACAAACAAATCTAGCAACATAAGCAGTCACTAGGCCCATTTAATTAATCTTTATTAATTAAATAAATCTCCAAATATTTGCTTCAAATTATCTGTAAAAAGATATATCCTCAAAACCATTTCAAATCTTTCTATATTGGAAAACATTTCCATATACTTATATCAACAGTATAAGCATATTCACAAATCACTTCACTTCTAGCACTTAGAAAATATCTTCATATACTTATATCAATGGCATAAGCATATTCACAAATCACTTCATCTCATCACTTAAAAAATATTTTCGTATACTTATATTGACGGTATAAGCATATTCACAAATCACTTCATCTCATCATTTAGAAAATATTTTCATATATTATATTAAAAGTATAAGCATATTTACAAATCATTTCTGGAAAGCTTTATAATTTTCAAAACAAGCTTTATTAGGTCAAAACGAATGTTGCGTAAAACATTGTTACGACAACCCAAAACCATTAATATAGGGATTTGGTAAATAAATATATAGATAAATAAATCCCATATACTATATAAAACATTTCCTTTCGGAAATCATTTACTATAACAACACTGTTATAGTCCAAGCCTTCCTTACTTCTCGAAAACGTGTATTACAACAATAAATGATGAAATCTCTGTTTTCTGACATATATCATATTTTAAAACATTCCTCAAAACCATTAAACCCATTTAAAACCATTACTTTCAAACCTTTACTTCCAAAAGATAAATTACCTTTTAAAACCAATAACTTCATCTAAATATCACTTTCAAACATTTCTTTAAATAAAAACCCATATTTAAACTTCAACATAAATCACTTCCATATTTATAAAACTATTTTTATAAATATTCTTCCATTTTTATAAAACTTCTATTTTATAAATATTCTTCCATTTTTATAAAACTTCTATTTTATAGAACTCCTTTATTTACAAAATTCTATTTATAAATCTATTCTTTTATAAAACTAATTTTACTATTAAAATCCATTTCTTTATAAATCAAACTCATTATAAAAATCCATTTTTAAAACAACTTCAAATCTATTCATAAAACATATATAAATTCCCTTTTTAAATCCACTTCTTTATTTATAAAAAATATCACCTTTATAAATCTTTTATATAAACCTATTCAAAATTCTATTCTCAAAGCATTTCATAAAACCATATTTTTAAAACATCAAAAATCATAACTTTTTATTTAAAAACAAATTCCTTTCTTTTTAAAAAAACATAAATCATTAAAACATATTTACTTCCAAAATCACTTTGAAAACCTTTTCAATTCAAAATCATCAATTTCAATATTTCCAAAATATCGAAAACAAGACCAGTGCTACCATAGCACTAAATAAGTCAAATCACATCAAAAACATCATCATGGCATCCATAACATCATATATCATCAGATATATGAAAATAAATTAACGGTGGTGAGGAATCCTGTTGGATCCCTCCAACATGTAGCCTGCAACAAATACATCACATGGGAAAAATATACAATATCTGCTACGAGGCAGACACATGTACAAAGGGTCATCCGCTCATACATGGGAACGTACAGGGTCTCATTCGCTAAAATATGCGGGAATATATCCAACCAACCAACACACACACACACACACACACACATATATATATATATATATATACATACACACACACACTAGAGATAGTATCACATTTGTCTATGCTAAAAACCTAGCCTCCGAAAGAACTGATTATGGAAACAAATAACGGATAACTCGAAAAACATTGATATCCCTTGGGTAGTCACAGGTGATTTTAATGCTGTCTTAAAGACTAATGAGAAAAAAGGGGGCCTTACACTGAAGGTAGCACAGGTTGCAGAATTCAACAATTGTGTATTATCCAGTGGCCTCGTTGAAGCACACCATTCTGGCCTGAAATTTACATGGAAAAGTGGTGAGTCCAATAAAATTACATCAAGATTAGACAGAGCACTCGGAAATTCTGAGCTATTCAACAAAATCCCAAATTTTAGAGTAACTATTCTACCTTGTTCTACAAGCGATCATTGTCCCCTCTTGATACAATTCAATGAAGATGAAGAAATGTATAAAGGAAAGCCTTTCCGATATGCAAATCATTGGCCTTTGATAGAAGGATATGATGAAGTAGTGAACTTTAACACAGTAAGAATCCCTCCAGGCAATCACATGTACCAACTTGTAATGCTCATCAAAATCATGAAAAACAAACTTAAAGACTGGAACAAGTGCAGACCAAAGACCACTAATAAAATCACAGAAATCCAACAACATTTAGGAAATATACAACATAGACTGGATGATGACCCTCTACATGAAGGCCTCAATGCAGAATTTTATGCACTTCAAAAACAGCTTAAAGAAGAACTACACAAATAGGCAGTGGAGTTGAAGCAAAAAGCCAAGGAGAAATGGTTACAACAAGGAGACGAATGCAATAAATTTTTTTGTACAAAATGTCCTTAAGGCAACATCATAATAACCTATATAATTACCTAAATGAGCAGGGTAATGCATCTACACATATCAAGGACATTGAAGACCAGGCCATTGCATATTTTACAAGCCTATAAAACAGAGACAATCATAATCAGTTACCTCACATCAACTGTAGGAAGAAAATCTCCACTGCTGGTGCTAGCATGTTGACAGCTCAAATTCTGGAAGGGGAATTGAGGAATGTTGTATCCTCTATCCACAGTGACTCCTCCCCAGGTCCACATGGAATGGGGGCAGCCTTCATCAAAATGAATTGGATATACCTGAAAGATCATATGCTAAAAGCTTACAATGAAGCACTAGAAACTGGTGAATTCATTCAAGAAATTAATCACACTTTCATCTCTCTCATACCAAAAACAAAGAAACCAGATAGAATTGAAGAATACAGACCAATAGCCTGTTGTAATGTTATATACAAAATCCTCAGTAAAATTATTTGCATGAGACTAAATAAAAATTTCCCTGATTTAATCTCACAATGTCAAAGTGCATTTATTAAAGGTAGGCTTTTTTCATAAAATTCATTGATGGCTCATGAATTAGTCAAAAGCTTTAATAAACAAGGGGCAGATAAATTGTGCATTAAAGTGGATTTACAAAAAGCCAATGACAAGGTGAACAGAGGATTTATTACTCATATGCTTGACTCTATGGGGGTCCCAATGAAGCTACTTAAATTGATTAAATATTGCCTAGACACTCCTACTTATTCTATCATGATAAATGGAATACCTAAAGGTTATATTCACAGTAATCGTGGGATTAGACAAGGTGATCCTCTCTCCCCATATTTATTTGCTGTAGCTATGGAATGGTTTCACTCTACAAATGGAACTGGAATGTTTTCATAAACACATTCATCCAATATACATCAATCTTCCAAAAAATACACACTTAATATATGCAGATGACTGGATGGTGGTGATAAAAGGCAATTTTAAATTTATTGACAGGGTCATGGCAATCTTTATAGAACTTGTCAAAATTAGCTGGGCATAAACTGAATGAATCAAAAACTAAGTGCTATTTTAATAAATACTGCTTAAACAAGCAAGTTATGCTAGAGAGACTGGGATTCTCAGAGGGTCACCTTCCAATCAAATACTTAGGGGTTCCACTTTCAAATAACACTATCACAGATGCTGAGTGTGGCAAACTAGCTGATGACATTAGAGATAAACTACAAGGGTGGAGATCAAAACTTAAATCATTTGCAGGTAGAGTCGAATTGGTTCATACAGTTATCACATCTAAAGTCAGATTTTGGTTAGAATCCTTTCAAATTCCAGACTGCTCTATTGCAAAAATTAATTCAGTCTGTGCAGATTTTATATGGAAAGGAGGGATGAATAAAGTTAAGTACTCAGACCTATGCAGGAAAAAGGAGGAATGAGGTGTTGGGCTGAAAAATCTCTTTGATCTTAAAAAAGTGTATGGCCTAAAATTAGCTTGGAATGTCCTGACATCAAATAATTTATGGGCAACATGGATGAGGTCAGGGTACCTTAAAGATAATTTTTGGACTATAAAAATTGACAATAATGCTTCTGTCACTTGGAAGAATATACTTAAAACCAGGGATGAACTACAGTCTTATTTAGAGAGAGAGATTGCTAATGGTAGTAACACTGACTTATGGAGAGATCCCTGGTTGAATTCAAAAAGTTTTATTGACAGGTTAGGTTGGGAAACCTTTTCAGCATATGGAACTCCAAATTGTAAGGTAGCTGATATTATTGAAAATGGGGAATGGCACTGTGAAAATAACTTGCGAAGCCTAAACTACAAAGAAGAGATTCAATGCATAAACATTCAGTCTAGAAAAATGGAGGACACCTGGTTATGGAAGAGGTATTCTAACAGTCAGTTCAAGTTTCGAGAAGTAAGGGAGAAATCAAGAATCAAATACCCTTTGGCTAACTGGTTTAAAGTAGTCTAGAGCAAATCTAATAGTCCTAAAATGGCGCATACCCTATACAAAGCTATGCTCAAAAAATTACCAACTAAAGATAGACTACATAAATGGGGAGTTTTGGATAACACTACTTGCTATTTTTGCCATACTGTAGAGGAAACTCATGAGCACCTATTCCTTGAATGTGAATAAAGCAAAAGAATATGGAGCATACAAAAATTGAGGTGTCTACAGACTAACAATGTTTGGAACTTAGTAGAAGAAGTTGAATACCTGAACGGAGGGAGCAACCTCACGAAGTTGATGAAGGAGACTGGCAAAATTAGCCTCACAACCTCCCTGTGGTACATCTGGAAAGAGTGGAATAATCGGGCTTTCAACAACAGACAACAAAATGTATTAGCTCTCATGAAACAGATCAACAGTGATATTAGCTTAATAGTTGAGAGGATAACGAAGAAAATGCTTACCATTGCAACGGCACGGGAATTACATCTAATGGAGACGTTGAAGATGAAGGTGTTGAAAGAACGAGTTCAATTAGGGAATTGGGAGCCGCCATAGCTGCTGAACCCTAAAGATCGAAGTTTTTAGTTTGAGATAGGTTGCATTTATATGCTGTCTATATGTCCTTTGGCTGTCTTTGTAATATCTATATCGAGACTGTATTTGTTGCTCTGGGCCGCAAAGCCCAACACAATTTAATACATTTACCCATTTTCAAAAAAAATAAAAAAAAATATTTATACACACACACACACATCCAAATAGTCATTAAAACAGCATAATAAAAATATTCCCACTTATCTAAAATATAAGCGGGCCATAGAGAGTGAGTTTTACTCACTTTGGTTACATTCGTCGTTATAGCGTTTAATTCGATTAAAAACAAACAGGTGTTCGAATTTAGCTAAAATTCCTACATGATTCAAATCAATCCAATCCAACTCCATTGCGTAGTATTCAACAATACGAATCCAACGCCGCTTATTTCGTTCGAATCCGGCCACGTATGAATAAGTTATGAATTTTTAAACATTGCATTAATTTAAATATAAATTAATTACAATTTTAATTTTCAAATTTTTAATCTTTGAATAACCACAGCCATTAGATTTCCCCTCACCAAATCCAAGCCACTCGTTCCATCTTCTTCCTCAAGTGCTCCTTTGAACCAAGACACCTAAAACGTCGACTTCTTCCTTCGACCGACTCACCTACCACGACAATCCATACGATGATCAGACCCCACCATATCGTCGCCCTCCATGTCGTGCACCACCATCTCAAAAACCACAAGGTCATTCAGAAACCAACACATCTCATTTCAAGTTATAACTCAAAGATAAAAAATTTGTTATAATTTTTTTTCCAAATTCTCAATTTTTCTAACGCTTTAAATTTTCAGAAAAATTCATCAGAGTCTCCTTTGCGCAGTTCGATCCGAAAAAATTCACAATATATGTAATATCACAAATATACATCTCATCATCAAGGATGTGGCATCCCGTAGGGAAAAAGTGTAAAAGTACGATATGTAATCCGAGATATGTACCTTATATATATTTAGCAAGCATATACAAGCAATATAGATCGAAAGCGAGCTCCAAATGCGGAGAAAACGCCATCCGCACCTACTAAACACTCAACAACCAAATAAGAAATCTATATATAGCATATAATACCAATATATAACATACTATACAATAATCATATGAAAATGAAACACATGCAACATAAGAAATCATCAAACAACTAACATCCAACTACACCCAACAAATCGATTCATAACCATTAATTTGCATTTTACAATGTCAACAGTTTAATTATCTTCCATTTCTTATTACCCTTTAATTGATTTGCATTCACTTACATTCATCACTTCAATTTGTTTACTAATATTCAATTAGTTTACACTGTACAAATTTACATTCATTCCAACTCAAATTTATTAGCATTCGTTTTACTTCCAATTCATGTTTAATAACATTTAATTATTCACTTAGTATAATTCTTTTAATACTAATAACACTTAACAACTATTTTATTTCATTACTAAATTGGCTTAAGTTTGCTTAAACATTTTATACAACACTTATGTTTATTTTCACTTCCTTATTTATGTTTATTTCCAATTTTATCAAACAACATTTCAACTTATATCCAATTTATTTATATACTTAAGTTGAATTCCATTTATTAACTCAAGTTCATATCCATTCTAATTATTTTACTTAGCTCATTCAATTCATTGTATTTAACTTAAGTTAATCTTCATTTACCTACTTCATTTAACTCATTTAATTTGCTCATTTCATTAATCTTCGAGTTAAATTTTTTTTTCACAAATCATCTTATTAAACTTATGTTAAGTTTATTCACGTTTTATAATTCCAATTTGTTATATAATCACTTACAAATTATGTTTATACACATTTCATTTACTTAGCTTATTAGCTTATTCCAATTAACCACTTACCTTAAGTTAATTTTAATAGTGTGACGACCCGTCTCCTCGACCCTCGGAATCGACACTAATACATCCATGGTATTCACGTGCCGTAAATCCAAGTGCCGGGGAGGCAGATTATCAGGGGTGTAAAAGAAAATAAAGATAGAAGATAACATAATAATAGAATCTCACATCGCCTTCAACATTTTAATTATACATAAATGATCAAAGTCAAATACAAATCCAGCGGGATTGTTATAATTGTCTATCCATACATATGCTGGAAAATACATACTACATAACACAACGAAAAATGGGTAGATATCTACATAGGGTACTTCAGCTTCATAGTTCCAAAAGACTTCTCCAAAATGCTCCCCAACATGCTCCAAAATGCTCATAAGGTATCCTGACTACACGGCTGGCCGAAAAATAGGGCACCCAGAGTTTAAAGGAAAAAACAAACTCCGGGTTAGTCATGGGACTGGTGTGAGAACTCAAAGTACGATGTTTTGAAAACAAAAAGGTATCTCATAAGACCACGCCGCATATAAACAAGGAACGGGTTTTTACCTTATGATAACCAAAACTCTTTATTACGTAAAATTTAGGGATATTATTTTTAATGACTTTCTTTGAAAACATTTGCAAATAAACTTATTAATCTTAGCTGAAATTGTTACAATGATTAAATTCCAGCATAATAGGTTTACAATCAAGTCCGTACGTTCTTATTGGATAATGGATTTCCATACAAATGACCAGGTGAAGGGACTACCATCCGATGGTAAATCTCTAAAGGAATGTACCGAGGACCATCACAAAGGATCCTCTACCAACACAAGACCAGCGTATCTCTGTAACTAGATAGTATCGAATATATCATCCCCCGATCATTACCGACCTTTATCCAAGAGCTCTCTTCGCATACATCTACATTAATTTACATCTCGAACGTCATAACGGGAAGAAATATATCTAGAAGGGAATGATCATACCCTAGTTGGGAATGACCCACTTAGCCTTGCCTCATCTAACCCTGTTTCGGTCATTTTCGGTTGATGAGGCCCGAGGCAACGATTCCCTTTTCATATAGCACATCTTCTTTCACTTTGAATGCCACGTTGCCATTCCACATTCACATGACTGATTTCTACAAACGTATAACTTCCTGAGCTCGTATGTCTCAGGAAAGGGTGTTAAGCTAAGAGAAGGTGTCTTCTCCGCCATCGACTGATATACTTTTATAGAGATCACTCATTGTGATTTGGAATGAAAGGCCATACATTCATCCATACAAGTTCATTCTATGACTGACGAAACCGAACGTACTTTCTTCGGCCATTAGTAGGCGAGAAGTCCTTGTGGTTTTGAGATTTTTCATAACAAAGAGACCACTGCTACAATATAGTGAATCGGGAGTTCATCCCCAATTAATCAACAAGTAGTCCCTCATTATTATTCGTCTTAATATCTCCATCTTCAAACATCTTCAATCTTCGAACACGTAAATTGGTTCGAAGTGGTTTTCGGATAGGAATCACCCTAATCCGACCTTGGTTCCTTCGAAATCCAATCATCGATAAAAATGATGTAATTAGATGATTGTTTTTCGATTCATTCATTTTCCTTTAACAAAATATCTTCAAGAGATATATATTTTCAAAATATTCTTTTAGTGAATATGAAATCATTTAAACCTCATTTTTGAATATTTCTCAATCATTTTTAAAGAGTATCTTTTGAGAAAATAGGATTATGGAAATCACTCTATTTTTATTCAATATCAACGTCTGTATTCAACAAGTGCTATAGGTGGAATAATGGTGAGATCACCTTTTAAATTCCACGAATAGGACAAGTTCCCTCTTTGGAGTTTAATAACCAGTATAAGAAGATTATTTCTATAAAATCCAAGTTGAGTATCCGAGCTTTCTCTTCGGTATGTTCCACCCCTCGCCTGAAAGAGAAAACTGAGGCTAGGTATGTTCAGGGCACTGGTTGCTCCATCTCTAACCTTAGTTACACACTTTTTTTCGCTTTTAGATCTCAGAGGTGGGACAAATGTACTAGTCGTTTCTGCATACTCATTTTCCATTTTTAAATCACTTAACTATTTGTTTAACCACCTTTGAAATAATTTTGAATTGTTCAAATCTCTTTTTAAAATACTTTATCATTTACTAAAAAATGGTTACATAAGACTTGGGATAGAATTGTTTAGATCCAACCTTTATTTCAAAAGTTATTGAAAAGCGTAGCGAAAAAGTGTTGCAAAAAATGTTAAAAAAGTGCTTTAAAAGCTATATTCTTCAAAACGACTTTTAAATCATTTACAAAACCATCATTTCAACTAGATCACTTTTAAAATATTTCAAAAGATTTTTATAATTTATTCATATTTTTAAAAATGATTATTTTATCAATTTCCAACTTTGGTCATTTAGTGCAAAAACTGGATTTTTCTTGAAAATTGATTTTGCCATATTTCAAAATATACAAGATGAAATATTGATTTTCTAATTTCATTTGAAAGATATGGATATAAGTATTCAGAAAATTCTTACTTCAAAGAATTTTGAACTATATTCCACTTCGTATGTTCATTTGAATTTTTGACGTGAAAACACGAACTACCGTTACGTGACGCATCAAATTTTAGGCGTATTTTGAGATTCATATCCAAACTTTGTCGAGAGAAGTTTAAATACTTAGGAATCATTTCTAAAGCATATTCAAACATTTCTTTTCAAATGTATAAATGATTTCATATCACATTTCATTTCATTTTGGAAACTGCTTTCCGTGTGAATCAATGTCGTGTATATCGTGACTTGTTTCAATATTTTCATACAATAAACAACATATGGAAATCAATATCATAACCAAACATCCAAACAAACATATCACAACATCACAACCAAATATATACATATAAATTAGGAGTTCTCACCTTTTTTGGAATTGAACTAACTTTAAATTGAAATAACTTTTCTAACTCAACTCAAAAGCTCACGAACACTTGTTTTAAGACTTCTAAGTAGCCCGACTTTGCTTCTGGAGGCCTTTGGAGCTTTGAACCGTGAGTTTCAAGGTGAGATTTGGCTCAGCTTGATGGTGAAGGAGTGGGTCGTGGGTTGTGAAGGAAGGAGGAGGAGTTTTGGTGAATATTTATGGTGGTTTGATGATTACTTTCTTTAGTATATTTTTGGAATAAAATTTGGCATTATTTTATTAAGGTTGGAAGCCATTAAAAGAGTCAAAAGAAGCTTGAAATTTTGAGAAGAAGAAGTGTGGAAGGAAGTGAGAAAGTGGGTGTATATTTATTGAAAAAATTTTGGATTAAAATATTATATTTGCAAAAGACCAAAATACCCTTTACTTACTTTTAAAGTAATCTTAATTTTCAACACTTAACATCACATTTCAAATCTTTACTTTATGTCCTTATCACTTAAGGAGTAAGAAAACTTAAAGAAATAATGATGTTTCTTTTGATTTGACATGTTTTGTTTTTATTAGTTTACTTTTCCTAATTATATTTTAGAATTTCCTAATTGTGTTTTAATAAAAGTAAACCTAATTAGTGACTTAATTAATACTTACTACTTTTATATAAGTGTACATGAATATTCAAATAATGCTGCAACAACGTTGCGACAACTTTAAATCGACAAAACATTGGTTTTTGACAAAATGTTCTACGGTCATATTTTGACGTTTTAGTTAAACAATTTATTTATGTAAACCAAATTTAAAAATGAATTTGTATAATGTTATTTAAAAATATAAACACTCATAAATAAATTAAAATAATTTATTAAACCATTTAAACTTACTTTTCTGAAATCAGGATTTTGTCACTTTTGTCGATATAAGTAAATGTTACTATTTTTATGTATATTTCTATTTCCAAATCCTATCTAATATTGTTTGAATCATAAAACCTTTTATATTTTATATTTAAAATCACTTTAAATGTTATATTTTGAGGTGGTTAAATTTTTGGTCGTTACATTCTCCTTCGTCCTCGAAATTAAGTATGAAGAAAATAGCTCAAAAGGAAATATATATTCACTAAGATGGAATATATACAATATGCGACCACACTACATGCGTTGAGTACACTCAAACGATAGATAAAGTCTATACATCGATCCTAAACTCGGGATATGATTTTCTAATTCTATCTTCTGTTTCCCATGTGCAATCATCAACATCCCCGCTCCATTGAACTTTTACCAACCTTATTACCTTCCTTCTTAATCGTTTCTCATCTTGATCCATGATTCGAATGGGCCTTCTAATAACTGCTAAGTTTGGTTCTATCTCCAAGTCATCCTAGGCAGCCATTTCTATGATTTGTTCTGGGTCATATACATGCTTCCATAAATGTGATACGTGAAAAACATCGTGTACACCAGACAATCTTTCAGGCAATTGTACTCGATAAGCTAGTGGGCCGATTCGTTCGAGAATGGGAAAAGGTCCTATATATCGAGGTGCTAACTTCCCAGCTCTTCCAAATCTTACTACTCCTCTCATTGGAGAGACTTTCAAAAAGACTGAATCTCCAATTGAGAATCCTAGATTTCTACGCCTTCGGTCTGCATAACTCTTCTGCCTACTTTGGGCTTCTTTTAGCTTCTTTCTAATCGTATCAACTTTCTCTGAAGCTTCTCTTATCGTATCTCGGCCAAGCACTAACCGATTTTCGGTTTCTATCCAACGTGCTGGTGATTTACATGGATGACCATACAAAGCTTCATACGGTGCCATGCCGATACTAGCTTGATAACTATTATTGTAGGAGAACTCTATTAAATGTAAATGATTCTCCCACGAGCCTCCAAAGTCTAGAATACATGCTCTTAAAAGATCTTCTAAAATGCGGTTAACTCTTTCCGTCTGTCTATCAGTTTGGGTGTGATAGCAGTGCTTATACTCAGCTTGGTTTCCAAAGCTGTCTGTAGTGCTTCCCAAAACAGACTAGTGAAGATTGGATCATGATCGCTTACTATACTTCTCGGTACTCCATGCAATCAGACAATCTCCTTCATATATATATATATATATATATATATATATATATCCACAAGGCTTGCTGTCGTTCTTGTTGGCTTAACTGGAATAAAGTGTGCACTTTTGGTTAATCGGTCTATCATAACCCAAATGCCTTCATTTCCTTTCCTTATTCGGGGTAAGCCATCAATGAAATCCATGGATATTTGATCCCACTTCCAAGCTAGAATCTCCAAAGGTTGAAGTAATCCTGCCATCTTATGTTGGTCACTTTTGATTCTTTGGCAATTTTCACAACGGCTAACTTAGATAGATATGTCCCTCTTTATGCTTCTTCACCAAAATGTTCATTTCATGTCCTTGTACATCTTATGAATTCCCGGATGAATGCTAAGTTTGGCTGTGACGACCCGGAATTTTTGTATATTTGAAATTGGAATATTTAATTTATTTTAAATATTCAGAGGTTAATTATAAACTTAAATTTCAAATATCGCTGTTATTGAGTAATTTAATAATTAAATTAAATTTATATTGAAGTTGGATAAAATAGTAAATCTGGCATTCTAAGCTAATTAAAAATTTTGTGAAAGCTCGTAAAATTCATACTAATAATACTGAAGATGATAGAACTTTCAAAATGGAATTTCAAGGTATTTTGTTCAGTTTTAAAAATATATCGTTTAAATTGAATTTAAAAATAGCCGTCCGAGGCACAGTCTCGGATTTCGACGAAACCAGTTTCATTGGATCCGTAATATTGTATTATTATCGGATTTCAAATTTCGTAGTGTTTGGAGTTGCCGTGTGAGCGTACGACGTATAAACGCGTTGAAATTTTAAAATGAATCCAATTTAAATTTAAATTTAAATTGGTCAATATCAGCATCCTTAAATCACGCCTGGGATTACGCCTATTATCACGCAACTCTCCTTATTTTTAGCCGAGCATTCCCCTTAGTTTCTAAAAAAAAATGAAAATCGATCTTGTCTCTTAAGAAATCAATTCAAAGATAGAGCTCCGTTTCCCTTTCAAGCTAGCTCGGAGCTATTCATTCAAATCTATCGAACGCGAGGTGTCCTAAGCGAGGAGTCGCACGTACGCGATTGAGGAAGAAGACGTGAGCAGTCGATCTCGTTCGATGGGCTGGGTTGTTTCGATGTGGTCTTCGGCAGAGCTGGGTAGCGATGTCGCGATTTAGGGTTTGGGTGTCGCGCGGGTGGTAGCGGAGGTTGTGATAGAGAACTAGGGCACGGCCAGCTGTGGGTGTTCGTCGACGTGAAGCTAGGGTTTTAGTGAGCCGTGTGGTGGTTGTTGCAAGCACTCGCGATTTCTGGAGATCGGCGGTTGTTCGTTGGCGAGTTCGTTCTGAGGGTGGTGATTCGCGAGGCTACTGTTCAAGTCAAGCAAGGGGGTCGATCGCGTTGGGGTTTGCGAGGCCGCTGGCACTTTTCATTCGTGATTTTGGGGTTGACTGGAGTAGTGGCCGCAGTTCAGTTTGGGGAGGGTTTCGTGGGGTGTCAGAAGTCGAGCTCAGGCCTGCCTAAGAATCGAATCGAAGTCGAGCTCGACAAGGGAAGAATCACCGTTCGATGGTGTTCGTGGTAGAGGGACCGTTCTTGTTTTCCAGTAAGGTATTTCCTGTAGCTTTGGGTTTTTGAATAATTTTAAGAAGGATATGTATAGATAGCATAGTTAAATAGAAAGGTAAAACAGAAATGAATTTTTATTTATTTACTAGGAAATATCAAATTATTATTTAAAAATGATTAGCTAAATTAATTTGTCGGACAACTTAAATTATTAAATGGAAAATCAATGTAAAGTATCTCAGATACTAATACACCATGTAAAATTAGTTTTCCTGAAACCTAGGAATAATTTTTAGTTTAAAATTTGACAGATGAATATATGTGTTTTAAAAATTACTAGTGGGTTGAAATTGGAATTAAGGTGATTTACTTGTTTGATTAACTTACTTAATTTATTCTAGTTTTAAATGATTTCGAAAAGGGAAGATAATTAGTAAAATGTACGACATTAGTTAATTGGATTTGTTAAATGAAAATAAATTATCCGGATTTATTTCAAATATTAACAAACCATATAATATTTATACAAGGTCAATAATCACAAGAAATCAAGTTGAGGAAGAAGTGGGTTGTGCAACAAAACCAAAGGTGAGTTAATCTCACTCAGTTAAATTTAAATTTAAATGGTTAAATTTAAATAATTGATTGAATGGTTGCATTGATTGAATATGCTATATTATATATAGTAGTATATAGCAATATATACATATTGGCATATCTATATATTTGAGTTGTTGATATTCCCGCATTGTATAGCGGATGAGACCCTATGCGCCGCATAATAGCGGATGATATTTTATAAAACCCATATACCGCGATATTCCACCTCAAAGTGGAATTGGTATTGTGCTAACATCTGTGGATGCAGGGAAACAGGTTGGAGGGATCCAACTGGATTCCTCAAAATATTTAATTTTGTTTAAATATTCTGTGATATGATTTTTGATATCCTGTGATGATTTATATTGGATAATCTGGTTGGATTGAATTTCCCAGTATAATGAGTTATCAAAAGCAATTGAATTGAATTTTGGAAAGAAATAAAAGAGTAAAATTTAAGTTAAATAATTCTAGTGAATTCGAATAAATTAAATAAGGAATTGTAAAAGAAATAAAGAAATTTCTTAATTCGAACAAATATGGGGAAAGAGGATTTTGAATTTAACAGGGAAGAAATAAATCTTTAACTAAAGTGATATTATCTAAAATATAAAAGGATTGATTTTATTGAATTTAAAGATTTAATTTAATTAAAATATTAATTGAAGAAGTTTGGAAATCCGAAATTGGTATTTTAGTTAAAAAGGTTTTAACGCATAATAAAGAAATAAAAGATGAAAGTTAATGTATTTGAAATAATTGAAGTAAATAGGGAAATTTATTTCAAAGTAAAGCAAAATGGAAATCAATTGGAAATTGATTTAAGTGTTTAAAAACTTGGATTTTTAAAAGAGAATGAGATTTTAAAATTTATAAACTGGGATTGAAGTAAAATGAAATATCAGTGGATATTTTAAATATAAATTCAAGGTGGGAATTTATTGAGGAATGTAAATGTGTTTAAAAATAAATGGTGATTTATTTTTAAAAGATATGGAAGGAGGTGTATTTCCGGAATAGCCAAGTACGATTTCAAAGAAAAATTCTTAAATATAAGTTAAAAGTTTTCATGTTGTTTAAAAGGGCATGTTTAGAAAATTTATTATTTCTAATATTTACATTCTAAAGTAAATATTTTCCAAATCTATTATCGTAATAATTATTTAAAGGGTGACTAGTATTTTATTTTAAAAAGTGAAAACTTAGTTTTATATTTTATAAAGTAACCTTATTTTAAATATTCTTAAAAGTATTATTTTTAATTAAGTATTAAAGTAGTTTTCCAATTTAAATGTTAAAGTATATTTATAATAAAGTGTTTAAAAATTATTTTAAAATCTATAGGTATTTTGTACTTGGCGATTCAGTGGAAATAAATATTGGGGAATGTATTCCGTAAGCGGGAATTGTTTTGAAATTGTTTTCAAATGAGCTTTGAAAATTTGAAAATATATCTTGGAAAGATATTTGGGCAAATAAATAATGTGGGAAATTATTTATTGTGTGATGGTTGCTTGTGGATGTTAATTGATAGTTAAATAACTGACTATCAACATTGGCCAAATGCGCTGATCGTTTCGAAGAGACCGGGATCGAGTTTCCGTATACCAGGATTCTAGGTCTGGAGACTCGAATACCACTTCGATCCGGTTTGTACGTTTCGTGTAACGTGTTCGGAGTCGAAGATGGAGCTGTGAAGTGCAAGGGCTAGTCGCTACTAATCCTGAGGATATTTCCAAAATGGATGTAGTAGGAATAGTGCCTTCGGTTCCGTTCGGACCCAGGACGGACTTGTATGGACGAATGCTTTCGTGACATCGTCAGGTGGACGATGGGCATTCTAAGGGATATGTTCTGAAAAAGGTATCGTTTAGCCTCAAGCCTCATCAACCGGGAATGACTGAAAATCAGGGGTTATGCAGCAAGGCTTCGTGGGTAGCCCCCACTTGAGATTAAGGTCATCCCTGTCTAGATGTCCCTTTTATTTCGGCTTAGTGGTGCGGTTGCTGATCACAACCGTGGGGTGATTTTATTCGGAATTATCCAGTAAGGGATGATTCCGGTCTTGTGTTGCAGGGGAGCGGGCGTACTCCTCGGTACTGTGATCTAGGCCACGTACTGTGACAGGTGGTACCCCAGTGCCTAGTCATTCGTTGGAAATCCATTCTCCCTACGTGCCTTTTACGAGTTTTGTTTGTATTACCCACGTTGTGGCTAGTATGCTGGAATTTAATCATGTAACAATTTCAGCTATTTTAATAAGTATTTGTGAATAGACACTATTATAATATCAGAGGATTTTTATAAAAAGTGTTTTAGCTATCGTAAGGTAAAAACCCGACATGTTTATTTGTGGCGTGGTCTTACGAGATGCTTTTGTTTTCAAAAGGATTTTTGAAACTTTAATAATCAATTGAGTGTGATTTTCTCACGCTGGTATTCCAGACTGACTCGGGTGTTGTTTTATATAATGCTCGGGTCAGACCGAGATAAACAGTTTCAGATTGTAGCTGTGGAGCTCAGGAGACGAGCTGGATGGCGATACGTACTTCCGTATTTGTTTATTTTTCCGCTGTGAATTTGGATGTATATCATTGATGTGATGAACTCTGATGATGTATTCTGTAAATGTATTGTATAAACAGATATATTTTTCTGTTTGAGTAAAGATCTGTTTTGTATATATTATATTTTATTCTGCTGCGATGTGAGATTCTGTTGTTGATTTTCTGTTTCTTCTTCTTCTACCTCTTCTTCTTTAACACAAATGGTTCGATTTTCCGGGACTGGAAAGTCGGGTCGTTACAGTGGTATCAGAGCTTAGGCTGGCGATAACCTTGGCTCTGGTGGGAATTTTGAGAGTACTAATAGATATGAGCGCGTATTTGTTAGTGAATATAAAATGGTTTTATATTGTGTTGGTTGATTTATTGAGTGGTATATGAACCTTCGTCAGCACAGTCTGGACAACTGTATCGAAGGGGTTTCTAAACACTTGAATAGAACAGTTTGACACAGTATTGTTTTAAATTGGGTGAATGAAATAATTTTGCCCAAATTATTTTGTATATAAAAGAAAAAAATTTCGAAAATTATTATGGTTATATATTTGGATGCTTGGTTGTTAGAAAATGACAATAATGAGTTAGTCTCATTATTGAGTAGAAATTGGAAACTTATAACCTAAGTTGAAGAATAAATTTATATAACAAAATGGAATTTGAAATATAGATTATAAATGAAAGTTATAAATTGAAGTAAACTTTATATACAAATGTGAATTACAAATGTGATTTATAATCAAATGAGATAAATTCATAAACAAATGAAATTTGTAAATGTGACTTATAACTTGAAATAAAATGTGATAGAATTCCAGAGTAATGTTTGGATATTAAGTTGAATGGATTTTGAATTTGAAGTTTTGGGAAAGGTTTAAATTCTTTTGGATTCAAAAATAGTTTTTAAAGGTTTTGGGGGAAATAATGGTGATATTATTTCATTAATATTTTTGAAATTGAATTGAAATCTGGTGGGATTTGGGATTTAAAAATGTTTGAAAAGTTTTAAAGTGATAAAAGCATTAAATTCTCTTTTGGTCGCTGGAAAATAATTTCGGTGATGACTGCAGCATCATCGATGTCTATTTTCGAGTTTCCAAAGAGAAATTGCTACCAAACTGTTTTAAATTGGAAATGATTGTGAACTGGGTTGGTTTTGAAATTCAAAGGGAAAATTGTTTGATAAAAGCAGATTGTTTTGGAAATTGGGATTTGATGTGATATACCAGATATGTATGAGTTATTTATGGATTCAAAATGGTTTTGAAATAAAACCGGGCAATTGGAATTCTGGGAATTCTATTTAAAATATAAATGTGGAAATTTAAATGAATTAACAATATAAAGTATAGAATGAAGATGATTGAAATAAGAAGGGAATGCAAGTTTAACTCTGGGATTATAATTATGAGATGAAAATAACTAAATGAGTAATATAAGTTGGTAGATAAAAGAGTTAGAGAACTTGAAGGTGAATAAAATATATTTGAATTTAACTTAAGATAAGTTAAATAAAATTGAGGATTGGAATTGAATTAAATGTAAATAAGTTGAAGTCGAATTGAATTGGATATAAAGGTAATGTAAAATGCTTATAATTGTGTAAAGAAATTCATATTCTTAAGTTCTTAAGTGTAATAATTTGAGATTTGATTGTAAAGATGAAAATGGACTTAAATGAATAGTCCTAGATCTTAAGCAAGTAAGTTAAACTTATGAATAGAAATGAAATTGTAAGTCATAAATGGAAATTCATTTCTTTGAACCATTAAGAGTTATAATTTGAAATTGTAATTATCAAATGGAAACGACTAAGATGAGCAATCTTAATTTTTAAATAAATCCAAACTTGAATTATAAAATAAATTGAACTTAAGATGATTAAGTGAAGTGATATTTGGGATTTAAAAAGCAAGTATTTAATTTTAACCAGCGGAGGAACTAATTTGATAATAAATTAGTTAATGAAATTGAATTGTGAGTTAATGGAATTGGATTAAAAGAGTGATGGTTTGGATTGCGAATGAAATCCAAATAAGTGAAAATAAATTGGAAATGACCTGGTTATTAATAAAATAATTCCATATGAATTGAGTATGGAAATTAAAATTCATAATGATTGAGTGAATGAACCACTTATATTACAATAAATAAATGGATGGAATTTGATTAAATAAGAATCAAATGAAAGATGGAAATAAAACTTTAAAGGGTTGGTTAAATGGAAAATAAACTTAAGTTATTGACTTAAGTAAATGTTGAATGGAAACTGAACTCAACAGAAGAGTGGTTTAAATAAGTTGAGAAATAGTTATTGAATGAATTAACTTGGATTGTTTTCGAGCTAAATAAAATTCAATTTTTGGAAGTTGGAGATGAATTGAATTTAAGAAAAAAATTTGGAAATGAAGTAGTAAATTGAAGTAAGTTGAGATTCATATGAAATGGGAGTTCAATTTGAATATATACACTTCAGTGGTGAAGTAGTAAATAAATATAAGAAAATTTATATTGAACTTAAGAATTGAAGAATGAAATTCTTAAGGAAATTGGTATTGGGAATATACTTAGTAATTTTGGGAAAAAAAAATATATACTAAGTAAATAGTTGAATGAAGACTAAAACTGAAGTTGTGAAATGGGATAGTTGTGAATAAGTAGATAACAATCAAAAGGAATGCGAAATAAAAGAGAATTGATATAACTGATAATCAATTGAAATTTATACGTAAGATGTACGTATATTATTTTATTCGCATAGCTATTTGATCCGGATTCGAGCACAGAATTTCGAGGTAATTATACCGATCCAAATTTGGATTTTTCACTCGATTTTCGACGGTGAGCCTGGATATGGATTGTTGATTGATTCTGGAATTCTCTATCATAGTTTGTGACTATGCAAGGAGAATAACGGTTTCTGATCAAGAAACCAGATCTGAGTCTGCACTAGGAAGTCGGGGGGACAATACTAGTTCAGAAGTGAAATTGTGTGATCGATTGAGCGATCGAATGTGATATTGCGTACGGATGATATATGTGCATCGTACGGGCTTAAGTAAAACAAATGTTGAAAATTTGTAAAGGAAGGTATAAAATGACTTTGGAATTGTGATTGAATATTATTGCTTAGTAGGATATACAGGTGTATAAAAGCAATGGATAGATTGGGATTTTGATTTTAGAGGATAAAATTTAATGGCCCGACAAAAAGGTATGTATTTGAATTTCTATATGAAATTTGATTGGGTTTTTGATCCAGCCACTTGGCTTTTTTTTTCTTTTTGAGATTGGGAGGCCGTAGAGCCATTTTGTAGTAGTACCGAGCTAGCCGCGCAAAGGAGACGCTGGCGAAATTTTTCGGAAATTTAGGGAGTTAGAAAAATTTTGGAAATTTTTTGATAATTCAAAATTTGAATTCAAAATTTAAATTTGAATGGATAAGTAGGTGGTATGGGTTGAACTTATGAATAAGTTTGGGAAGTTAAAAGATGATTAGTGTATCATTAATAAAAGATTGTTTGGGTATTGTTAAAACTGTTTGAATTTGGGAAATAGTTAACGGGGATTGAATCATTCCTCTTAACTGGTAATTTCGGGGACGAAATTCTTTTAAGGGGGGAGGAATGTGACGACCCGGAATTTTTGTATATTTGAAATTGGAATATTTAATTTATTTTAAATATTCAGAGGTTAATTATAAACTTAAATTTCAAATATCGCTGTTATTGAGTAATTTAATAATTAAATTAAATTTATATTGAAGTTGGATAAAATAGTAAATCTGGCATTCTAAGCTAATTAAAAATATTGTGAAAGCTCGTAAAATTCATACTAATAATACTGAAGATGATAGAACTTTCAAAATGGAATTTCAAGGTATTTTGTTCAGTTTTAAAAATATATCGTTTAAATTGAATTTAAAAATAGCCGTCCGAGGCACAGTCTCGGATTTAGACGAAACCAGTTTCATTGGATCCGTAATATTGTATTATTATCGGATTTCAAATTTCGTAGTGTTTGGAGTTGCCGTGTGAGCGTACGACGTATAAACGCGTTGAAATTTTAAAATGAATCCAATTTAAATTTAAATTTAAATTGGTCAATATCAGCATCCTTAAATCACGCCTGGGATTACGCCTATTATCACGCAACTCTCCTTATTTTTAGCCGAGCATTCCCCTTAGTTTCTAAAAAAAATGAAAATCGATCTTGTCTCTTAAGAAATCAATTCAAAGATAGAGCTCCGTTTCCCTTTCAAGCTAGCTCGGAGCTATTCATTCAAATCTATCGAACGCGAGGTGTCCTAAGCGAGGAGTCGCACGTACGCGATTGAGGAAGAAGACGTGAGCAGTCGATCTCGTTCGATGGGCTGGGTTGTTTCGATGTGGTCTTCGACAGAGCTGGGTAGCGATGTCGCGATTTAGGGTTTGGGTGTCGCGCGGGTGGTAGCGGAGGTTGCGATAGAGAACTAGGGCACGGCCAGCTGTGGGTGTTCGTCGACGTGAAGCTAGGGTTTTAGTGAGCCGTGTGGTGGTTGCTGCAAGCACTCGCGATTTCTGGAGATCGGCGGTTGTTCGTTGGCGAGTTCGTTCTGAGGGTGGTGATTCGCGAGGCTACTGTTCAAGTCAAGCAAGGGGGTCGATCGCGTTGGGGTTTGCGAGGCCGCTGGCACTTTTCATTCGTGATTTTGGGGTTGACTGGAGTAGTGGCCGCAGTTCAGTTTGGGGAGGGTTTCGTGGGGTGTCAGAAGTCGAGCTCAGGCCTGCCTAAGAATCGAATCGAAGTCGAGCTCGACAAGGGAAGAATCACCGTTCGATGGTGTTCGTGGTAGAGGGACCGTTCTTGTTTTCCAGTAAGGTATTTCCTGTAGCTTTGGGTTTTTGAATAATTTTAAGAAGGATATGTATAGATAGCATAGTTAAATAGAAAGGTAAAACAGAAATGAATTTTTATTTATTTACTAGGAAATATCAAATTATTATTTAAAAATGATTAGCTAAATTAATTTGTCGGACAACTTAAATTATTAAATGGAAAATCAATGTAAAGTATCTCAGATACTAATACACCATGTAAAATTAGTTTTCCTGAAACCTAGGAATAATTTTTAGTTTAAAATTTGACAGATGAATATATGTGTTTTAAAACTTACTAGTGGGTTGAAATTGGAATTAAGGTGATTTACTTGTTTGATTAACTTACTTAATTTATTCTAGTTTTAAATGATTTCGAAAAGGGAAGATAATTAGTAAAATGTACGACATTAGTTAATTGGATTTGTTAAATGAAAATAAATTATCCGGATTTATTTCAAATATTAACAAACCATATAATATTTATACAAGGTCAATAATCACAAGAAATCAAGTTGAGGAAGAAGTGGGTTGTGCAACAAAACCAAAGGTGAGTTAATCTCACTCAGTTAAATTTAAATTTAAATGGTTAAATTTAAATAATTGATTGAATGGTTGCATTGATTGAATATGCTATATTATATATAGTAGTATATAGCAATATATACATATTGGCATATCTATATATTTGAGTTGTTGATATTCCCGCATTGTATAGCGGATGAGACCCTATGCGCCGCATAATAGCGGATGATATTTTATAAAACCCATATACCGCGATATTCCACCTCGAAGTGGAATTGGTATTGTGCTAACATCTGTGGATGCAGGGAAACAGGTTGGAGGGATCCAACTGGATTCCTCAAAATATTTAATTTTGTTTAAATATTCTGTGATATGATTTTTGATATCCTGTGATGATTTATATTGGATAATCTGGTTGGATTGAATTTCCCAGTATAATGAGTTATCAAAAGCAATTGAATTGAATTTTGGAAAGAAATAAAAGAGTAAAATTTAAGTTAAATAATTCTAGTGAATTCGAATAAATTAAATAAGGAATTGTAAAAGAAATAAAGAAATTTCTTAATTCGAACAAATATGGGGAAAGAGGATTTTGAATTTAACAGGGAAGAAATAAATCTTTAACTAAAGTGATATTATCTAAAATATAAAAGGATTGATTTTATTGAATTTAAAGATTTAATTTAATTAAAATATTAATTGAAGAAGTTTGGAAATCCGAAATTGGTATTTTAGTTAAAAAGGTTTTAATGCATAATAAAGAAATAAAAGATGAAAGTTAATGTATTTGAAATAATTGAAGTAAATAGGGAAATTTATTTCAAAGTAAAGCAAAATGGAAATCAATTGGAAATTGATTTAAGTGTTTAAAAACTTGGATTTTTAAAAGAGAATGAGATTTTAAAATTTATAAACTGGGATTGAAGTGAAATGAAATATCAGTGGATATTTTAAATATAAATTCAAGGTGGGAATTTATTGAGGAATGTAAATGTGTTTAAAAATAAATGGTGATTTATTTTTAAAAGATATGGAAGGAGGTGTATTTCCTGAATAGCCAAGTACGATTTCAAAGAAAAATTCTTAAATATAAGTTAAAAGTTTTCATGTTGTTTAAAAGGGCATGTTTAGAAAATTTATTATTTCTAATATTTAAATTCTAAAGTAAATATTTTCCAAATCTATTATCGTAATAATTATTTAAAGGGTGACTAGTATTTTATTTTAAAAAGTGAAAACTTAGTTTTATATTTTATAAAGTAACCTTATTTTAAATATTCTTAAAAGTATTATTTTTAATTAAGTATTAAAGTAGTTTTCCAATTTAAATGTTAAAGTATATTTATAATAAAGTGTTTAAAAATTATTTTAAAATCTATAGGTATTTTGTACTTCGCGATTCAGTGGAAATAAATATTGGGGAATGTATTCCGTAAGCGGGAATTGTTTTGAAATTGTTTTCAAATGAGCTTTGAAAATTTGAAAATATATCTTGGAAAGATATTTGGGCAAATAAATAATGTGGGAAATTATTTATTGTGTGATGGTTGCTTGTGGATGTTAATTGATAGTTAAATAACCGACTATCAATATTGGCCAAATGCGCTGATCGTTTCGAAGAGACCGGGATCGAGTTTCCGTATACCAGGATTCTAGGTCTGGAGACTCGAATACCACTTCGATCCGGTTTGTACGTTTCGTGTAACGTGTTCGGAGTCGAAGATGGAGCTGTGAGGTGCAAGGGCTAGTCGCTACTAATCCTGAGGATATTTCCAAAATGGATGTAGTAGGAATAGTGCCTTCGGTTCCGTTCGGACCCGGGACGGACTTGTATGGACGAATGCTTTCGTGACATCGTCAGGTGGACGATGGGCATTCTAAGGGATATGTTCTGAAAAAGGTATCGTTTAGCCTCAAGCCTCATCAACCGGGAATGACTGAAAATCAGGGGTTATGCAGCAAGGCTTCGTGGGTAGCCCCCACTTGAGAGTAAGGTCATCCCTGTCTAGATGTCCCTTTTATTTCGGCTTAGTGGTGCGGTTGCTGATCACAACCGTGGGGTGATTTTATTCGGAATTATCCAGTAAGGGATGATTCCGGTCTTGTGTTGCAGGGGAGCGGGCGTACTCCTCGGTACTGTGATCTAGGCCACGTACTGTGACAGGTGGTACCCCAGTGCCTAGTCATTCGTTGGAAATCCATTCTCCCTACGTGCCTTTTACGAGTTTTGTTTGTATTACCCACGTTGTGGCTAGTATGCTGGAATTTAATCATGTAACAATTTCAGCTATTTTAATAAGTATTTGTGAATAGACACTATTATAATATCAGAGGATTTTTATAAAAAGTGTTTTAGCTATCGTAAGGTAAAAACCCGACATGTTTATTTGTGGCGTGGTCTTACGAGATGCTTTTGTTTTCAAAAGGATTTTTGAAACTTTAATAATCAATTGAGTGTGATTTTCTCACGCTGGTATTCCAGACTGACTCGGGTGTTGTTTTATATAATGCTCGGGTCAGACCGAGATAAACAGGTTCAAATTGTAGCTGTGGAGCTCAGGAGACGAGCTGGATGGCGATACGTACTTCCGTATTTGTTTATTTTTCCGCTGTGAATTTGGATGTATATCATTGATGTGATGAACTCTGATGATGTATTCTGTAAATGTATTGTATAAACAGATATATTTTTCTGTTTGAGTAAAGATCTGTTTTGTATATATTATATTTTATTCCGCTGCGATGTGAGATTCTGTTGTTGATTTTCTGTTTCTTCTTCTTCTACCTCTTCTTCTTTAACATAAATGGTTCGATTTTCCGGGACTGGAAAGTCGGGTCGTTACATTGGCTATGTGGCATTCAGCTAATACTTCTTGATTAAGATTTCCAACATCTGAAACACAAATTCTTGCATTTAACCGCAATACTCCATGGTTATCTATTTTAAACTTGAACTCCTTCCTCTATGTATATCTTCAATAATCTCCATTAGGAATCGATCTTCTTTTTGCTTGCTAGTTATTTTCTCCCGAAGAGTTGGAGTTACTACCAAATAAGAAATAGTAGCTAGCTTCGTACTCACTGCATCAGCTACTACGTTTGCTTTCCCCGATGTATATAGAATATCTAGATCATATGATGCGAGAAATTCTAACCAGCGCTGTTGTCTCATGTTTAAATCATTCTGGGTGAAAAGATACTTCAAAGATTTGTGGTCCGTGAAGAGTTCGAAATTTTCACCTAAAAGATGGAATATTATTTACTAAGGTCAATTTAATGTTTTATCGAAATAAACTATGAAAAATTCTTACCTAGCAAATAATGTCTCCATATCTTTAGAGCGAACACAACGGCTAATAATTCTAAGTCGTGTGTTGCGTAATTCTTCTCATGCGTCTTTAGCTGTCTACTTGCGTAAGCAATCACCTTCCCATCTTGCATTAAAACTGCACCAACTCCTTCTCCACAAGCATCTGTATAAATAGTCAATCCACTATTTCCATTTATAATTGCTAAAACTGGAGCGCTTGTCAACCTCTTCTTTAGTTCTTGGAATGCTTCTTCATATTTTGGAGTCCAAACAAATTTAGCATCCTTCATTGTCAACCTTGTTAGGTGATAAGAAATCTTAGAGAAGTCTTGAACGAATCTTCTGTAATATCCTGCCAAACCTAAGAAGCGACGAATCTCTGTAGGAGTTTGTGGCTGCTTCCAATCTTGAATAGCTGCAACTTTCCCTGGATCTACTGAAATTCCATCTCTTGATATTATATGTCAAAGGAATCTTACCTCCTTCTCTGAAAAATGGCACTTTAAGAATTTGGCTTCAAACACATTATTCCTTAATATCTCCAACACAGCTTCTAGATGCCCTGCGTGTTCTTCTTCTGTCTTTGAGTAGATGAGGATATCATCGATAAAGACTAACACGAAATTGTTTAGCACATCTGTAATCACTCTATTCATAAGGTCAACAAAATAAGCGGGTGCATTAGTCACCCCAAGAGGCATAACCAACCACTCATAGAAAGTCTTCGGAACTTTGAATGTAGTTAGTTGGATGCAATCTTCTGCGATCCTTAATTGATGGAATCTTGTAGCTAGGTCCATTTTAGAGAAAACTCGAGCTCCGTGTAACTGGTCAAACAAGTCATATATTCGGGGTTGAGGATACTTCTCCTTAATGGTTTGTTTATTTCGATCTCGATAGTCTACACACGATTTCAAAGATCCATCCGATTTAGCAACAAAAACTATTGCCGATCCCCAACTTGAACGACTAGGTCTTCTTAATCCCTTCTTTAATAGCTCTTGGGTTTGGTTATTCAACTCATCCCTTTCTTTCGGAGCCATCCATCTATCTCGTTGTTTAATTGGCATCGCACCAGGAACTGAATCGATACATAATTCGATTTCTCGATGTGGGGGCAAACTTTCTACTTCCTCAAAGACATCTGCAAATTCTTTAACAACAGGTATAGTTTCTAATCCTGTCTGGGATGTATCTAAAGCATAAAGAAAACTATCCCTTATTGGACCAGGACCTTCACAAGATATTTCTATGATTTTCCCAAAGACGGCCCATAAAGATATCGTTCTTTTTTCGTAATCGAGCACATCTTTATACTTAGCCAACCAATCCATACCAAGTAAAATTTCAAATTTAATAAAATCTAAGACAAAAAGGTCAAAAGGAAAGTGATGGGAAGGATAAGAAATTGGGACTTTACACAGTTCATACAAAGATTAGTGGAACCTCCTGTAACAACCCGATGTTTTGTAACAATTAATTATCGTCAAATAACGATAGATTGGTTTGCTAATTACTGTTGGAGTTTTTAAACCGGGTAGAAATTCGTTTAAAAATTTGTTAAGGGAATACGGGCTTTAAAATTAGTATTAGCCCGTTCCCTTTTTATTTGATTGGGCCTGCTTTCTTTTTGTTGAGATAATAGCAGCGACTGTTCCTCCCTTCTTCATTATTTTTGAAAACCCTAAACTAAACGAGGGAGAGAAAAAAAATGGCAGCTTGGTGTCTCGTTTGATTCCTCTTTAATCAATTAGGGCTTTGTATAAAAATCAAAGATGCCACTTTCAATAGTTCAATCGAATACGGATTTCGTCCTTTGCTTTGTCGAACGGCTGCCTCTGTTGCTCGAGTTTTGCTGTGGTTCGAGCCGCGCTTTGGCGATCTGGGGGCGGAATGGAACTGCGGAGTTGAATTCGCGCTCTTCGAATGAGGTGAGTGTTCATCACTCACATCTAATTCATGCGAAAATCTGGATTTCGTTTATATGAGTTCAATCTCCTTAATTGCATTCGTATCTATATTTGTTTGAAGTGTAAACTGATTCCTGTCGGCCATTGATTTTGTATAGATATTTGAGATTGCTTAACTGACTTTTTCAATTCATGTGGTTTTTAACTGTGACTTGGTTCGAGTACTTGATTCTTTGGCACCATGGTTTCGAATCTGAATTGTTCGATTCCTATCTTATGTCATTCGATTTTGTTGATATTGATGAATTCTCTGGCTTTGTCAATTTAATATGGTTTGATGATGGCTTGTTCGTCACGGTTTCGAATTTCTTTCGTGACCGCCCCGGCTTGTTTTGATTTTTACTGATGTAAATTTTGTTCTTTGTTTCCTTTGATTCCAGTCTGTTGTTCACGGCTTTGGATCGAATTTTGATATTACCTGACTTCGCGTTGACTTTGGTTGCCATAGTTATGTTTTGAACTGTAGCTTGACTTCATCATTTTTTTGTTGGCTACGGCATGACCACGGTCCTGAGTTTGGTTAGAAGTCTGCAGGCATAATTTTGTGAAAACATTATTTTGATAAGAATTCATTGTGTCTTTGCATTTGCTTTAAGTCTGACTTCGTCCTTGCTTTGAATTCTTGACAATTACAGGTTTGGAACCTTGTTTTGAAACCTGTAAAATCTTGCCTAGTGCCATGAATTTGTGAAGGCTTCGGCCACTTAATCTTGTTATGATAAACTGCACTTGATAATTTTGAAAATTGGACTTTGAATCAGTTTCTTATGACTTGGTTTCAATTTGTACATTTTGCTGTTTCGACTTTGGGTTGCATTGCTAATGTTGCTTTGACAGTTGAGCTTTGTTCGACTGTGATATTGAACTTGCACTTGAACTTGTATATATATACATAGTGTTAGTATGCATTTTTGGTTTGTGATCATCCTGCTTTGCCTTGATTTGTTTGAAACTACTACTGTAAAAAAATTGCTCCATGTATTTGTGTAGTTGGCCTTAATTTTTCCAGTTGCATTGTGGTCTGAACTCCACTCTGTTGTTGTTGGTTGTGCACTCGCTGTTGATTTGCACTGCACATATATGTTCTCGAATGAAAATATGCTTCGAGTCAGTCTACAAATGCCCTCAATTCAGTATCTTCATATTACATTACTGTCTGCACTTTTGAACTACACGTGAAATTGCTGTCACTACACAGTGCACTTACTCTTCTTTACGCTGCATAGCTTTGCATTTTGGTGAGCTGACTATTTTGACTTATATTCAGTTTCATATGCATTGGTCTGGAGTTGTTTGTTGCATTCAGTCTTCACTTGAATCTGGTGTTATTCACTGGTCACTGTATACAAGTTCATCATGTAGTTCACTGTATAGGTTCGTATTCTGCAGTGTAGTGGTATATGCATTGAGTTACATCACTGTCCTTTGCATTGCTGAGTTGTCCTTGGTGTTTTGTTGTACGTATGAAATTGATTCATATGTATGCTAAACATTGTTTCTCAGTGACATTTACTTGCATTCATAGGCTTAAATGTTTTGGGTTGTTGCTGTGTTGACTTTGGGCCTACTGTTCAATGGTATCGGCATTGATATTTGAAGTGTTGCATTTGTGTTGTTTGAATCTGGCCTTGAGTCTGATTCATATAGTCTTGCTTCCATGACTTCAGTGGTACGTTTATAGTATACCTTCTGATGCATTCTATTTTCACTACTGTTGCATCTCAATTGAGTTTGTACTTTGTCCACTTGATGGCTTCAAGCCTGAACTACTCTGTTCTTGTTTGGTATGCCACTGTTTTATATATTTTGACCAGGTTGTGTTGTCCGGTTGAGTTCGACACTTGAGTTGTCGTTGTTTGACTATTTAGTTTCCTGGTTAATTGCTTGTTTCAACTGCAGTTTTGTTGTGCAGTTGTTTCTTGCTTTCTTTTGTTGCAGTTTCGCCTTTGTGATCTTGTGGTGACTACAGTTTTGTTGCAGATTGCCCTTGTATTCATTTATGACTGCAGTTTCGTTTTATATGCAGTTTTGGCCCTTGTTTTTTTGCATTGCATTGATGCAAATGGATTGTTTTTCTAACTACACTTTAGTTGAATCCGGTATTTTGGGTTTGACCTTGTGATTGATTGTGAATTTTAAGCGTGCCTTCATGAGCACTTTGTTCATTTGATTGTTCATTTTGATTAGTGTTGAGGCCATTTGTTTCTGGTTCATTGCGTATTTCATATGCCGTATTGGCGAGGCAGTGCATGCGTGCGTGTACTGCAACCAATCAGTATTGATGCCTTCTATTTCTAAAATTGTTTTATGTTGCTAATTCAATATATTTTGAATCGTATTTTGATTTGGTCTAAATTGATGATTTTGTTGTTAATTGCCGTTTAGGCAATTCTAATGTTTTCCAAATTATCTTCATTGATAATCTTTTTATTTATCTCAGTTGATAATTTTAATCTACTGATTTGCTTTAACACTGTTAAGTGTTATAATTACCGTCATCCGATTTCTTTATTAAAAGGGTCGGATAGATGAGAATTATTGTGACTGTCGTCTATTCGTTATTTAATTATTATTGCTTCTGTTCATTAATAACTGAGTTTGAATTAGACTGACCCGTGTATTATTTTCTTTTGAATTTAATACTCGGGTCAGACCCGAGTTATTTTAGGTTGTAGATATCTTGCTTTGGGTTGCTGTTTGAGCTACGAAGACTTTTCATATCTTTTGAAGTGGTCTGCGTATTTTTGTAGTAGTCAATGTACTGATTAGGTTGATATGTATTCTGTACATTAGTTGATAATGTATTTGTATATATAACTTCCAGAGTCGACGGTTGTAGTTGTATCTTATGTATTGTGTCAAATGTATTGTAACTGTCATCAGTTTTATATATATATATATATATGAGATCTTTTGTTATCTGTGTTCCACATTTTATTATCTGTGTTATTATTATATACATTGTCCTAAACTATTATGAACCGTCGTAGTTCGTTTTATACTAGAATTGGGTATGTCGATGGGAGTAAATAGATAAGAGACGAAAAATGAAAAATATATACCACTCCTATCGATGTAACCAATACTAGTGTAAGGCCAACTACGGATGGCCGCTCCTATCCAGCCTTATTCTTCATAATAACAGATAGTATTTCTTTTAATACTCTTTGTTATTGTGAGCATAGAGGTGGGGCGTTACCGTTGGTATCAGAGCTTGGGGTTTATGGACATAATATAAAACCTAACTTAGATGGAACATGTGTTACAACTATTTGTCGATGTTTTTAGTTGTGTTTTGAGTCAAAACTAAAGTTTTGAAATTATGATGAAATTTTTAAAAATATCTTTATTTAAAAATAAAAGTGAAACTGTGTTTTGTTGATTTGATTAAATTGTGTTCTGTTTATCAGAGTGCACAGCAGAAACAGTGAAACTGTCTTCGCTGAGTACAACTGATAATCTTTTTGATTTAAAAATCAAAATATGAAATTGAAATAAATTTCATTTGTTGTTTACATAGCTGTGTTTATTTTGTTTCTTTGAAAATTTCGAATCCGATTTGAGGATTCGAAAGGATTGCAGTTACGTGATTTTTTGTTGAGATTTTTGCTGGGATTCTTTTATGCTAATCATTATTGATTAGATTTAGGTGTTTTGAATTATCTTCATTGAAGATACATTCAAATGATTTCTTTGTTCATTTTGTAGTACGTGCAAATTTGGGTTGCACGTTACTGCATTGTTTTTACGTTGAACCGATGTTTGGTTTAAACGTATTTTGTTGCCATTTTATAACGGGATTTTTACACTAGTGCTATATTTTGAAGCACGGTGTTTAGTTGACAAATTTTGATGAATGAAAATTCACTGATATTACATTTTGATGTAAATTATTTTGATGAGATTTTGACATTTGGAAATTACTGTCGCTTTGACTTCAGTAACCGTCAAATTTTAAAGTGGATTTTTAAGCGGTTATCCCGCAATGCTGATTTTGAAATCCGTTTTTATGGTGTTTTGAGAAGTGCAATTTTCTTTTCGAAATTGCTACTGATGTTGTTGCTTTAATCACATGATTGGAAAATCATTTTAAAATGAAAATTGTTTTATAAAATTTTTAACAGTTTGCGCTTTCAAAAGAATGAGGAAGCGATTTAAACGTTTCAGCAAAATCGAGGACTATGACCCCTTTCTTTTACTGATTCGCTTAACTCCGGACTTGTCCAGTTGAGAATGTGAATTGTTATTTTTATAAAATAAATAAAATTGTTATTAGGAATTTTATAGTTTGCGCTTTCAAAAGTATGAGGAAGCGATTTAAACGTTTCAGCAAAATCGAGGACTATGACCCCTTTCTTTTACTGGTTCGCTTAATTCGGGACTTGTCCGTTTGAGAGTGTAAAATGTATTTTTACAAAATACACAATTTTTCACTTTCAAGGAAACGATGAAGAGAATCAAACGATTTAGTAAAACACGTGGTATGGGACATGTGCGTTTGCTATTTCGGTTAATTCCGGACTCGTTAATTGAAATATTTGATGTTTTGATGATTCTGATGATTTGTGTGCTTTCGAGCCACTATGTTGGACCTTCGGGTCATTTGTTGGACCTTCGAGTCATTTGTTAGGCTTTCGGGCCACTCTGATGGACCTTCGGGTCAAATACCAGTACTAGACCTTCGGGTCACTCTGCGGACCTTCGGGTCATCTGATGGGCGCCAAAATTATGTTGAGTACTAGGTAGGCTTCAGCCACTCTGAAATGCACGTGCGGCGAACTAAAAACTCGCCATCTGATGGGATCGATCCAACCTTTTATGTTGATTTTCTAGTCTTCTTAATTGATTTATAGATATTTGTTGTTTCTAATTATCTGCAGGTAATTAGATATTTGATGTTATGAGATTTGATTATCGTTTTTGATAATTGAATATTTGTTGTTTCTGATTATCGCTTGTGATAATTAGATATTTGAGATTTGATTATCGTTTTTGATAATTGAATATTTGTTGTTTCTGATTATCGCTTGTGATAATTAGATATTTGAGATTTGATTATCGTTTTTGATAATTAAATATTTGTTGTTTCTGATTATCGCTTCTGATAATTAGATATTTGAGATTTAATTATCGTATCGGTAATTAAATATTGGTTGGTTTGAAATTTGATTACTGTTTATGGTAATTAAATATTTGTTGATTTGAGATTTGATTATCATTTGTGATAATTAAATATTTGTTGAATTGAAATTTGATTACCGTTTGTGGTAATTAAATATTTGTTGATTTGAGATTTGATTATCATTTGTGATAATTAAATATTTGTTAAATTGAAATTTGATTATCGTTTTGATAATTAAATATTTTTTGATTTGAAATTTGATTTGAAATTTGTGATAATTAAATATTTGTTGATTTGAGATCTGATTATCGTTTTTAATAATTAGATATTTGATGTTTTCTGATTATCGTTTGTGATAATTAGATAATTGTTGATTTGAGATTTCTGATTATTTGATATTTTCTGATTATCATTTTTGATAATGGGATATTTACTAGCTTTGCTGATTATGAGATTTTCTAGTCTCTAATTGATTCTAGAGTAAACTGATTCTACTGAATTGCTGTTTTATCTCTGTCTCGGTTGATAGTTAGAGTTTGTTGATTATGGAGTTTGTGTTTTCTAGTTAATTGTTGGATAACTAGATATTTGCAGTTTTGCAAATTGTGATTTGTGCTTTCTAATCATCTTTGTTGATAATTAGATTTTGTTGTTTTCTAATTATCTTATCGACAATTAGATATTGCTGTTTTATGATTTCTGTGTTTCTGATTATCTAATTGATAATTGAATGTTGCTGATAATTGTAATTATCCAGTTCAGCTGTTTTCTGATTATCTATTGATAGTTAGATTTTGTTGAGAATGTGTGAAGTTCTTTTATGGAATTAGAAGATTTCTTTGGCGTTTGTGCTCTCGACATTTATTTTTCTAGCTTAACAAGTTTATGTTAGAAAAATAATTGTTATTGACACCTTTAATTATGAAAATTGCGGGGACGCAATTTTTATAAGGAGGGGAGTCTGTAACAACCCGATGTTTTGTAACAATTAATTAACGTCAAATAACGATAGATTGGTTTGCTAATTGCTGTTGGAGTTTTTAAACCGGGTAGAAATTCGTTTAAAAATTTGTTAAGGGAATACAGGCTTTAAAATTAGTATTAGCCCGTTCCCTTTTTATTTGATTGGGCCTGCTTTCTTTTCATTGAGATAATAGCAGCGACCGTTCCTCCCTTCTTTATTTTTTTTTGAAAACCCTAAACTAAACGAGAGAGAGAGAAAAAATGGCGGCTTGGTGTCTCGTTCGATTCCTCTTTAATCAATTAGGGCTTTGTATAAAAATCGAAGATGCCACTTTCATTAGTTCAATCGAATATGGATTTCATCCTTTGCTTTGTCGAACGGCTGCCTCTGTTGCTCGAGTTTTGCTGTGGTTCGAGCCGCGCTTTGGCGATCTGGGGATGGAATGGACATGCGGAGTTGAATTCGCGCTATTCGAATGAGGTGAGTGTTCATCACTCACATCTAATTCATGCGAAAATCTGGATTTCGTTTATATGAGTTCAATCTCCTTAATTGCGTTCGTATCTATATTTGTTTGAAGTGTAAACTGATTCGTGTCGGCCATTGATTTTGTATAGATATTTGAGATTGTTATCTGACTTTTTCAATTCATGTGGTTTTGAACTGTGACTTGGTTCGAGTATTTGATTCTTTGGCACCATGGTTTCGAATCGGAATTGTTCGATTCCTATCTTATGTCATTCGATTTTATTGATATTGATGAATTCTCTAGCTTTGTCAATTTAATATGGTTTGATGATGGCTTGTTTGTCACGGTTTCGAATTTCATTCGTGACCGCCCCGGCTTGTTTTGATTTTTACTGATGTAAATTTTGTTCTTTATTTCCTTTGATTCCAGTCTGTTGTTCACGGCTTTGGATCGAATTTTGATATTACCTGACTTCACGTTGACTTTGGTTGCCATAGCTTTGTTTTGAACTATAGCTTGACTTCATCATTTTTTTATTGGCTTCGGCATGACCACGGTCCTGAGTTTGGTTAGAAGTCTGCAGGCATGATTTTGTGAAAACATTTTTTTGATAAGAATTCATTGTGTCTTAGCATTTGCTTTAAGTTTGACTACGTCCTTGCTTTGAATTCTTGACAATTATGGGTTTGGAACCTTGTTTTGAAACCTGTAAAATCTTGCCTAGTGTCGTGAATTTGTGAAGGCTTCGGCAACTTAATCTTGTTATGATAAACTGCACTTGATAATTTTGAAAATTGGACTTTGAATCAGTTTCTTATGACTTGGATTCAATTTGTACATTTTGCTGTTTCGACTTTGGGTTGCATTGCTAATGTTGCTTTGACAGTTGAGCTTTGTTCGTCTGTGATATTGAACTTGCACTTGAACTTGTATATATATACATAGTGTTAGTATGCATTTTTGGTTTGTGATCATCCTGCTTTGCCTTGATTTGTTTGAAACTACTACTGTAAAAAAATTGCTCCATGTATTTGTGTAGTTGGCCTTAATTTTTCCAGTTGCATTGTGGTCTGAACTCCACTCTGTTGTTGTTGGGTCTGCACTCGCTGTTGATTTGCACTGCACATATATGTTCTCGAATGAAAATATGCTTCGAGTCAGTCTACAAATGCCCTCAATTCAGTATCTTCATATTACATTACTGTTTGTACTTTTGAACTACACGTGAAATTGATGTCACTACACAGTGCACTTACTCTTCTTTACGCTGCATAGCTTTGCATTTTGGTGAGCTGACTATTTTGACTTATATTCAGTTTCATATGCATTGGTCTGGAGTTGTTTGTTGCATTCAGTCTTCACTTGAATCTGGTGTTATTCACTGGTCACTGTATACAAGTTCATCATGTAGTTCACTGTATAGGTTCGTATTCTGCAGTGTAGTGGTATATGCATTGAGTTACATCACTGGCCTTTGCATTGCTGAGTTGTCCTTGGTGTTTTGTTGTACGTATGAAACTAATTCATATGTATGCTAAACATTGTTTCTCAGTGACATTTACTTGCATTCATAGGCTTAAATGTTTTGGGTTGTTGTTGTGTTGACTTTGGGCCTGCTGTTCAATGGTATCGACATTGATATTTGAAGTGTTGCATTTGTGTTGTTTGAATCTGGCCTTGAGTCTGATTCATATAGTCTTGCTTCCATGACTTCAGTGGTATGTTTATAGTATACCTTCTGATGCATTCTATTTTCACTACTGTTGCATCTCAATTGAGTTTGTACTTTGTCCACTTGATGGCTTCAAGCCTGAACTACTCTGTTCTTGTTTGGTATGCCACTGTTTTATATATTTTGACCAGGTTGTGTTGTCTAGTTGAGTTCGACACTTGAGTTGTCGTTGTTTGACTATTTAGTTTCCTGGTTAATTGCTTGTTTCAACTGCAGTTTTGTTGTGCAGTTGTTTCTTGCTTTCTTTTGTTGCAGTTTCGCCTTTGTGATCTTGTGGTGACTACAGTTTTGTTGCAGATTGCCCTTGTATTCATTTATGACTGTAGTTTCGTTTTATATGCAGTTTTGGCCCTTGTTTTTTTGCATTGCATTGATGCAAATGGATTGTTTTTCTAACTAAACTTTAGTTGAATCCGGTATTTTGGGTTTGACCTTGTGATTGATTGTGAATTTTCATCGTGCCTTCATGACACTTTGTTCATTTGATGGTTCATTTTGATTTGAGTTGAGGCCATTTGTTTCTGGTTCATTGCGTATTTCATATGCCATATTGGCGAGGCAGTGCACGCGTGCGTGTACTGCAACCAATCAGTATTGATGCCTTCTATTTCTAAAATTGTTTTATGTTGCTAATTCAATATATTTTGAATCGTATTTTGATTTGGTCTAAATTGATGATTTTGTTGTTAATTGCCGTTTAGGCAATTCTAATGTTTTCCAAATTATCTTCATTGATAATCTTTTCATTTATCTCAGTTGATAATTTTAATCTACTGATTTTCTTTAACATTGTTAAGTGTTATAATTACCGTCATCCGATTTCTTTATTAAAAGGGTCGGATAGACGAGAATTATTGTGACTGTCGTCTATTTGTTATTTAATTACTATTGCTTATGTGCATTAATAACTGAGTTTGAATTAGACTGACCCGTGTATTATTTTCTTTTGAATTTAATACTCGGGTCAGACCCGAGTTATTTCAGGTTGTAGATATCTTGCTTTGGGTTGCTGTTTGAGCTACGAAGACTTTTCATATCTTTTGAAGTGGTCTGCGTCTTTTTATAGTAGTCAGTGTACTGATTAGGTTGATATTTATTCATGTACATTAGTTGATAATGTATTTGTATATATAACTTCCAGAGTCGACGGTTGTAGTTGTATCTTATGTATTGTGTCAAATGTATTGTAACTGTCATCAGTTATATATATATATATGAGATCTTTTGTTATCTGTGTTCCGCATTTTATTATCTGTGTTATTATTATATACATTGTCCTAAACTATTATGAACCGTCGTAGTTCGTTTTATACTAGAATTGGGTATGTCGATGGGAGTAAATAAATAAGAGACGAAAAATGAAAAATATATACCACTCCTATCGAGGTAACCATGTGACATCCCGGAATTTTGGCAGTATTATTTTAATAAATATTTAATTGAATTAATTAAAATACAGCTTATTATTTTAAAAACAAATATATATATATACGTGTTGTGAAGGGAATTTAATAACATTTGATATAATTGTAGTTTAAGTAATAATGTTTGAAACAAATAATTCTATTAATAATAAATAATAGATATAAATAGAAATATATAAATACAGGCATATAACCATAAGTAGACTATAATAATAAAATAAGTAGAAAATTAAATATAAACTTATTATCTCTAAAACAAATATTTATATGTAGTTAATGTAAATAAAACTATACTTTATCAATCGCTAAGAATAAAAGTAAATATAACATATATGGGTAAACAAATAACATCGCCAATAATTTGGTGTTAAGTGAAATATAAGGTAAATCATCTCATATCAATAGATTAAACCGTAAGTATAAATCAAACTGTAGTTATAAAATAAATGTAAAATTCATATTATCACTAGGAATATTTAAGTAATACAAGTATTAAGTAAATACAACAAGGTCAGGCTACACAAGAGAAATAAAATAAAAGAAGAGAAGTTGCATATGCTTAAGCTTACAATACAAGCCAGCTGCAACTATTTTATAAAAGTATATGTATAGTACAAGGGGTGATAATATATACAAGACAAACATAATAAATGAAGCCACAATTTTTATCTTCTCAGCCACCGTTTTGTATAAAAATCTCTGAACATATTTTTAGTACGCAAGAAAAATCTTGCTCTACATCTCAGCCTGAATACCTTCTTATATATCATATCATTTCATATCTTCCATTTTTCGTTCATCACTTAAAAACTGAGAAAAGAAAACAATACTTAGTCTTGCAACAAAAATAGTAATAAAACAAAACAGCCACCATTAAAATAAAAATAAAATGTATTTATAATAATGAAATTAAAACATAACATGCTGAAAGTATACAAAGAAACCATGCTTGCATTAAATGCATTTACTCCTCAGCCATAAACAAGATCTGCCATAGCAAACTTGTACTTAAAAAAAAAGGATTATACAGAAGATTTTAAACAAAGTTGTGAACCAGGTAACAAGGCAGGTAGATAAACAATTACAAAACAAACAAAATTAGTACTTACTAGGAAATTAAATAAGATGCATGTAAACTTAGATGGGAACAAGAGCATTTAATGTCATCATCTCAGCAAGCAATATATCATATCAGCCCGAACTTCAGATCAAAGAAAATGTAAAATATATGTATATATGTACAACCTTGGCTTGTCCAGTAAGTTTCATCTTCCCTCAATATACATCTATCCTGTCTTCATTTATTTCAATTCGAACAAAACTAAGTAAAATAGAAAACTATTACTTCCATTCTGCTACTTAAAGCAAACAAAATACAATTCAACAAAAACAGACAGGATTCAAAGGGAAGATCAAAAACTGTAGATTTCAAAAAAACAGGAGGTGTTCTCTGTTCACAAACCTTGCAGGTGAGTAAACATGGGTTTTAAAATTTAAGTACATTTGAAACTGAACAGTTGATTCTTTGATAATATGGTGTTTTGTCTTGAAATATAGTTTATGTTTATATATGAGTTGTCCTGTGAAATATTGGATAAACTGTATGTCTCTGTTTATTGATACAGAGCTGAATATTATTCAAACTCAAAATTTATTTTCTTCTAATCATTGTTAAGCTTTAAGTTTCAACTGAAACAAGATGTTTAAACTTAAATTAAGATTTTAAAAAAAAAAACTGGTTAAACTATGTTGAAGAATATACCACTTTAACTTGTTCTACAGGAAATCGAATAATAACTTGATAAATGTGATTGTTATAAAAGCTAATACAAGTTTATAACTTGGATTCTTACTGCAAGTTATGGTTTTTAAAACTAAAATGGAGATTTTTAGTTCAGTATTCCAAGGGTAGTTTGAAATTGAACAAAAATTGTATTTTTACAAATTTCTAATGATTGAATCAATAAAAAATGTTGGATTTTGTTTTGAAGCTAGAATGAACATCTGTGATGTTGGGAAAATTGTTGAATAATTTTTCGAATGCAAAAATTGGTCGAACGAATCTAACTTAGGGTTTAATGTCGGTTTGTACTATGTTTTGAAAATGTGACGAGTTAATCTTCTATGCGTGATCGAGTTGCACGAATGTCTGGAGAATGGCTGCTTGGTGGGTTGTCGTGGGATGGACGGAGTTCGAGTGTCTCTGGTGGTCTGAGCAGCCGGTGCGAAGTGGTTTTGAGGTGTGGGTCAAACTTCAGGGTTCGAGCAGTATGCTAAATTTCGATTTGAAATTTTTGGAGGTGAATCGCGTTTTGATTTCGAGTTTATGGGAGTTTTGTGACTTGCTAATGGTCGTGGGGTTCGCCGGAGTTGAGCCAAGTTGCCGTGCACGTGTACGGCATGGGTTTGGGTGTCAGCAGCGCCGATTTGTCTTGTGACTCGAGTCGTGCTCGAGTAAAAGAGGTGGTAGCTTCGAGTATTTCTTTATCGTGTGCGTGAATAGGTTCTCTGATGCTAAAATCTATATCTAAGTTCAACTAAACTTAAAACTTACTGGAAAAGAAAAAAAAGAGAAAACAGAGAAGAAGAAGAGTACGAGGAAGGGTAAGGGGAAACCCGAGTTATACTCGAGTAAACGCAGTGTTTACTTCGGGACCATATTTTTGCGGCTAAGCCTAAATACCTTTAAGTATTCGGTTAACAAAGTTAGTACTAATTAAATAAGAAATGTTAGTAAGATTTAAGCTAAGAGTTGATTTAAAATTATCAAGTAAGGGTTACAAAATGTAAGATGATTTATTTAATTTAGGGTGTAAGTAATTAAGAATGTAAATTAATTTATACTGGTAATTAATGAATAATTTAAGATTTAAATAAATTTGTAATTAAAGATTGATATTAATAATTTTGTGTTTAAATCAACTTGAGCTTAAGAATTTAATTTACTATGTAAAGTTTACTAATAAATAGTGGCTAACAAAATTATTTAGTTCAATTTATTAACTAAAGATAACTTATGGAATGTGGTTAAGTAGGATTACTTAATGAAAGTAATTAGTTAATGATGTAATTAAGGAATAATTAGTCAAGGAGGATTAATTAAGATGAATGGTTATGGGATGGTTAATCGATTGGGTTGAAATTAATTAATAAGCAGGACTTAAAGGTGATTGATTTAATTAAATTAGGGCTAATTAGATTTATTCGAGACGGTGTGATTGATTTGTCTTGCTTACGTATGATTGAATTATGATTAAATGCCATGAATTGATTGATACATCTGATATGAAATGATTCGTGATATGTTGTGTTGGGTAGGCGCTGGTAATATGGTTATGTATTAATAATGGATTGCTGAGTAAAGGTGACGTCTTTATTTAAAGTTGAATTGCATTTCACTTGAATAACATGTGTTATGATGAATTGAATTCGAAGAGACCGGAGTCGGGTACTAGTTAATACCCGAAACCACTTCGATTCCTTATAAAGTGATAAGTGAAATAAATAGACTGGATGGAATGATTTAAGTAAATGAGACCTTTTAATCTAAGTTTTTGGTACTTAGAAATTGAGATGTGAAATAAGTGATATCTATAATAACTTGTGATGTTGTAAATTGATACGAGTTACCCGGGTTATATAAGCTGTATGCTTTTGCATTCCATGTTAGTTGAGTTTACTCACGCTGGTTTCCAGCCTGACCCGGGTGTTACTTCGATGTAATGCTCGGGTCAGACCGAGTATTACAGATTTTCAGGTGAGGACGTTTTGGAGCTCAGGTGGCTAGCTGGATGGCAGGACGTATGGAGTGTTTTCCGCTGTGACTTTATTTCTAGCCATGTGATTGTATATGTCCTGTGTATGTGTATATGTAACTCTGATGTATTAAATTGAAAATTTACTGATATGCTATTCTTTTGTAAACTGCTATTATTTGATATTATATTTTATCCGCTGCGAATGTGAGGATCTGTGTTGTGTTTCTGTTTCTTCTCTTCTATCTTTTTCTTCTTTTTCATAACTATCTGGAATTTTCGGGTTCGAAAATTCCAGGTCGTTACAGTTGGTATCAGAGCAAAGGTTAAGCGAAAACCTTGGCTTTGGTGGGGGATACTCATTAAGTATAGGGTCGATGGTACCCTAGAATGTGTTGAGTGTATATATATATATATATGAGAGCGTACTTGTTATTTTCTTATATAAAGATTTTAAATGATTTCATATAAGAATATATTTTGATATATATATATAAAGTAATATTTCTATCAAATGAATACAAAGGTAATTGGCTGTTAAATTATTGGGATTGAATTAAGTGATAATAGAAATATAACAAAATTTAAAGTAAAATAAGGATTGGTTTGGAATGAATTCAAACTAAAATTTTAATCTTGAATTTAAGGAGAATTTCAGAATAAGATAGTGATGAATTGGTTTTCAGATACAATAACCTTGGTTATTATCAGAAATGATTAATAAGGCGAGTATAAATCAGTAAACAATAATAAAATATTTGGGATGTAACACATTTAGGCAAGTCTGACTTATAAGTTGGAACTAAAGTTGATCTGAATTGTGGAGTTTTAAATCTGGGTGCAGAATTTGATTTGAATTTAAAACCAAGGGTAGTTTAAAATTTAAAGATGGACTAGTGTGTGAAGGAAATAAATATGAAATAAACTCTAAGGTAGAGTTTTGAATTTTCCTTGGAATGTGATGTGAAACCCAAAGTGAAGCGAGTTTTAAACTTAAGTGGGAAGGTTATTAATCTGATGTTTAAAATTTGAATGGGAATTCAAATTGTGTAAATTGACTGGATTATGTAAATTAAATTTAACTTTGGGAAAGTTAAAAATAATTTAAAAGGCAACATGAATTGGAAATTTCAATATGAAATTGAGATTTAACTTGGGAAAGTTAAATGATTGGTTTAAATGGGAAGTTATAAGTGATCTCAAATGGGTTTGAGACTTGAAAATTGAAAATGGATGGATGATTTAGAATAATTGGATAATATCATCCTATTATTATTAATAATCTTTGAATTGTGAATTGGATTTGAAGCGTGGTAATATATCCAGTATTGAAATTAAATGGAAATTAAATTTAATTTGAATTAAGGATATGAGATCATTTTGAACTGAAATGTTAATAATTGAATTTAAAAATTAAAATTGTTTAAGAACCAATTTCAAAACTGGAAGATAAAATTTGGTAATAAATGAACTTTTTATGATAAAATTGTTTTGAACTCTTATTTGGACTTCGAAATAAGTTAATTAAGGATAATATGAAATGGAATTTTGAGAATTGAACTCGGAGTTAATGGTTTAAAAATATAAGTTGATTTGATTTAAGGGGTTAAATCAACATTTGAAAATTTAACTCGAATTTAAATAATTCGAGATGGTTTAAAGTTGAAATATAGGTTTCATTAGTTCAAATTGAATTTAGTCTGAATAAACTAAAATTGAAGATGGATAAGTATAAATTTCAAATGGGAATTTGGATTAATCCATATAGAAATTGAAATAATTTGAAATTGAAGTGGATTCCATTTGAAATTAGTTTAAATTGATTTGAATAATTTGGAATTGTAATTTAAGTGAATATGTTTAAAATCAAATGGAATTTGATTTGAAATTGGAAAGAAATTGTGGATAATTCAACTTGAATTGAGACAGGATCAATTGAATGAGAAATTGATTAAAATGGAGTTTGGGAAGTTGAACAGTTTGGCTCTGGACTATTTTTAAAATAAATTGTTTTAATACAAATCTGTTTTTCCAAACTATTTACTATATAATCTTTCTTTTAAAACCCCAAACTATCTTATATTTATTTTACGATTACTTTTGGAACTATTTGACAATTTTCCAACTGTTTTATAAACTAATTACCAGTTACTATTTTACGACTATTTAGCAATTATTTTATTATTTTTCAACTATTTACAATTTCTTAACTATTTTACAGTTATTTTACAAACTAATAATTATTTTTCATCTACTTATCTATTTTCAAGCTATTTTGTAAATATAAACTGGTCGGAGATCAAACTGTTAGTGATCAAATACCCAACTGAGATAAGAAGTGAAGTGATAATCCAAGTGGGGATTAAAGCAAATGTGAATAAGTAAATGAAAATTAAAGTGAATATGAATAGAAAGGAAATTGATTTGGTTAGTAATCAATGAAGTTAAATACGTAGGATGTACGTATATTATTCTATTCGCATAGTGATTTGATCCAGATTCGAGCACAGAATTTCGAGATAGTATTATCGATCCGAGTTGGGATTTTTCGCTCGATTTTCGACGGCGAACCTGGATATGGATTTTTGATTGGTTCTGGATATTCTCTATCATAGGTGTGACTATGCAAGGAGAATGACGGTTTCTGATCAAGAAACCAGATCTGAGTCCGCACTAGAAAGTCGGGTGGACGATACTAGTTCGGAAGTGAAATTGTGTGATCGAGTGAGCGATCAGATTAGTATTGCGTACGAATGATATGGGGACATCGTACGGGTTTGAATGAAATTGGCATTGAAAATTTGTGGATAAAAACTGTAATATGGTTTTTGAAATGGAAGTAAATTTTGAGAAATTGACAATGAATAAAGGTGGAAATTTGATTTTGAAGTTGTAGATAAAAGGTTATAAGATGATTTTTGAAATGGGAAATATATTTATGAATATATGAGGAACTAAAATAAAATAAATTTAAAATTTATATTTCTATGGTAGAAATTAACTTTATGGAAATAAAGTGGAAATTGAATATTTTTCTGAGTTAAAGTTTACTTTATAAAAGTAAGTAATTTGGCAAGTGACTTTATAAGTAATTTAATTTGAATATTTGATTTGGGATAAATAAAAATTATATATCTTTGTTATATATGATAAAACCCCCCTTATTGAATCCATTGCTAGAAGAAAAAGGTTTTTGGAAGTTTTGAAGTATACAAAGGAAACTTATACAAGTATAAAGTGATTTAAAGATTTCCCAAGAAAATTATATATATGAATATATATATATATAAAAGATTTTATGGAAATGGTTTTGAGAAAAAGGTTTTGGGAACCTTTGGATTTGGAAAAGGCTTTTGATTTTTGGATAAAATCAATATTGGGATTTGGAAAAGCCTAATTTGAGAATTATCGATTTTGGGAATCGATTTTGTGTAAAGGAGCTTATATGGAATTCATACTAGGTGTATGATTTGGAAAATACTATATGTGTATAGTATAAAGTGTTTTGAGATTGGCTCTGGGGAAAAAGGCGCTCCCTTAAAATGAACTTCTCAGGAGTGCCACAGGGTGGTACTGCCTTGAGCCTCAAAGGGGGAGGTTCTAAAGTTGATCCTGTGAGGAGTCCGGACAAAACTAGTTCCTGAGGATTATTTGTAGCGAAAGTCGAGGGGCTGGTACCCACAGAGGCATTTGGGTTATGCTGTGACGACAGTGTAACTCAATGTCACTGCGATCTACTGCAGACCATAGCGAAAGTCGCGTGAGCCGTTGAGAGCCAACAGTCTGCGTTTGATTTTATATCGGTAGACTGCGACACTATGGTAACATAGCGAAAGTCTTGTGTGCCGCTGAGAGCCAACAGTCTGCGTTTGATTTTATATCGGTAGACTGAGACCTATGTGGGAGTGGAGAAGTTTCATTTTGACAGCGAAAATCGTGTGTGCCGCTGAGAGCCAAAGTTACATGGACTTTTGCTGCGACGGCAACGTAACCCTGGATGTAACTGCGATCTGTCGTGGGTTCTATGGTGTAATCAGTTACATGGACTTTTGCTGCGACGACAACGTAACCCAGGATGTAACTGTGACCATGGATGGGTGTGATGATTTCCAGAGCATTCTCACCAAAGATATTCCTCTATTTTCAAAAACTGTTTTCGATATTTTCAATAAAATTATTTTCTAAGTATTTTCACTGGGTGTTGGAAACTGGTTTACCAAGTACTTACAGATTTTCAGTCCTACGCCTGATCAACGTATGACCGAATTTCTGTGAGAACAAGGATGGACTTGTTGAAACATCGAGTTATAAAAGTATTTTTATAAAACCTATTTTAGAAATATTATATAGATTTTTAAAGTAGTTTAAAAATGATCAAAGGAATTTATCTGATTTTAAGCATTTTAATAAATCTGGCTTCATTTCTTTTCGAGGACGAAAAGTTTTAAAGGGGGGAGGGATGTGACATCCCGGAATTTTGGCAGTATTATTTTAATAAATATTTAATTGAATTAATTAAAATACAGCTTATTATTTTAAAAACAAATATATATATATATACGTGTTGTGAAGGGAATTTAATAACATTTGATATAATTGTAGTTTAAGTAATAATGTTTGAAACAAATAATTCTATTAATAATAAATAATAGATATAAATAGAAATATATAAATACAGGCATATAACCATAAGTAGACTATAATAATAAAATAAGTAGAAAATTAAATATAAACTTATTATCTCTAAAACAAATATTTATATGTAGTTAATGTAAATAAAACTATACTTTATCAATCGCTAAGAATAAAAGTAAATATAACATATATGGGTAAACAAATAACATCGCCAATAATTTGGTGTTAAGTGAAATATAAGGTAAATCATCTCATATCAATAGATTAAACCGTAAGTATAAATCAAACTGTAGTTATAAAATAAATGTAAAATTCATATTATCACTAGGAATATTTAAGTAATACAAGTATTAAGTAAATACAACAAGGTCAGGCTACACAAGAGAAATAAAATAAAAGAAGAGAAGTTGCATATGCTTAAGCTTACAATACAAGCCAGCTGCAACTATTTTATAAAAGTATATGTATAGTACAAGGGGTGATAATATATACAAGACAAACATAATAAATGAAGCCACAATTTTTATCTTCTCAGCCACCGTTTTGTATAAAAATCTCTGAACATATTTTTAGTACGCAAGAAAAATCTTGCTCTACATCTCAGCCTGAATACCTTCTTATATATCATATCATTTCATATCTTCCATTTTTCGTTCATCACTTAAAAACTGAGAAAAGAAAACAAGACTTAGTCTTGCAACAAAAATAGTAATAAAACAAAACAGCCACCATTAAAATAAAAATAAAATGTATTTATAATAATGAAATTAAAACATAACATGCTGAAAGTATACAAAGAAACCATGCTTGCATTAAATGCATTTACTCCTCAGCCATAAACAAGATCTGCCATAGCAAACTTGTACTTAAAAAAAAGGATTATACAGAAGATTTTAAACAAAGTTGTGAACCAGGTAACAAGGCAGGTAGATAAACAATTACAAAACAAACAAAATTAGTACTTACTAGGAAATTAAATAAGATGCATGTAAACTTAGATGGGAACAAGAGCATTTAATGTCATCATCTCAGCAAGCAATATATCATATCAGCCCGAACTTCAGATCAAAGAAAATGTAAAATATATGTATATATGTACAACCTTGGCTTGTCCAGTAAGTTTCATCTTCCCTCAATATACATCTATCCTGTCTTCATTTATTTCAATTCGAACAAAACTAAGTAAAACAGAAAACTATTACTTCCATTCTGCTACTTAAAGCAAACAAAATACAATTCAACAAAAACAGACAGGATTCAAAGGGAAGATCAAAAACTGTAGATTTCAAAAAAACAGGAGGTGTTCTCTGTTCACAAACCTTGCAGGTGAGTAAACATGGGTTTTAAAATTTAAGTACATTTGAAACTGAACAGTTGATTCTTTGATAATATGGTGTTTTGTCTTGAAATATAGTTTATGTTTATATATGAGTTGTCCTGTGAAATATTGGATAAACTGTATGTCTCTGTTTATTGATACAGAGCTGAATATTATTCAAACTCAAAATTTATTTTCTTCTAATCATTGTTAAGCTTTAAGTTTCAACTGAAACAAGATGTTTAAACTTAAATTAAGATTTTAAAAAAAAAACTGGTTAAACTATGTTGAAGAATATACCACTTTAACTTGTTCTACAGGAAATCGAATAATAACTTGATAAATGTGATTGTTATAAAAGCTAATACAAGTTTATAACTTGGATTCTTACTGCAAGTTATGGTTTTTAAAACTAAAATGGAGATTTTTAGTTCAGTATTCCAAGGGCAGTTTGAAATTGAACAAAAATTGTATTTTTACAAATTTCTAATGATTGAATCAATAAAAAATGTTGGATTTTGTTTTGAAGCTAGAATGAACATCTGTGATGTTGGGAAAATTGTTGAATAATTTTTCGAATGCAAAAATTGGTCGAACGAATCTAACTTAGGGTTTAATGTCGGTTTGTACTATGTTTTGAAAATGTGACGAGTTAATCTTCTATGCGTGATCGAGTTGCACGAATGTCTGGAGAATGGCTGCTTGGTGGGTTGTCGTGGGATGGACGGAGTTCGAGTGTCTCTGGTGGTCTGAGCAGCCGGTGCGAAGTGGTTTTGAGGTGTGGGTCAAACTTCAGGGTTCGAGCAGTATGCTAAATTTCGATTCGAAATTTTTGGAGGCGAATCGCGTTTTGATTTCGAGTTTATGGGAGTTTTGTGACTTGCTGATGGTCGTGGGGTTCGCCGGAGTTGAGCCAAGTTGCCGTGCACGTGTACGGCATGGGTTTGGGTGTCAGCAGCGCCGATTTGTCTTGTGACTCGAGTCGTGCTCGAGTAAAAGAGGTGGTAGCTTCGAGTATTTCTTTATCGTGTGCGTGAATAGGTTCTCTGATGCTAAAATCTATATCTAAGTTCAACTAAACTTAAAACTTACTGGAAAAGAAAAAAAAGAGAAAACAGAGAAGAAGAAGAGTACGAGGAAGGGTAAGGGGAAACCCGAGTTATACTCGAGTAAACGCAGTGTTTACTTCGGGACCATATTTTTGCGGCTAAGCCTAAATACCTTTAAGTATTCGGTTAACAAAGTTAGTACTAATTAAATAAGAAATGTTAGTAAGATTTAAGCTAAGAGTTGATTTAAAATTATCAAGTAAGGGTTACAAAATGTAAGATGATTTATTTAATTTAGGGTGTAAGTAATTAAGAATGTAAATTAATTTATACTGGTAATTAATGAATAATTTAAGATTTAAATAAATTTGTAATTAAAGATTGATATTAATAATTTTGTGTTTAAATCAACTTGAGCTTAAGAATTTAATTTACTATGTAAAGTTTACTAATAAATAGTGGCTAACAAAATTATTTAGTTCAATTTATTAACTAAAGATAACTTATGGAATGTGGTTAAGTAGGATTACTTAATGAAAGTAATTAGTTAATGATGTAATTAAGGAATAATTAGTCAAGGAGGATTAATTAAGATGAATGGTTATGGGATGGTTAATCGATTGGGTTGAAATTAATTAATAAGCAGGACTTAAAGGTGATTGATTTAATTAAATTAGGGCTAATTAGATTTATTCGAGACGGTGTGATTGATTTGTCTTGCTTACGTATGATTGAATTATGATTAAATGCCATGAATTGATTGATACATCTGATATGAAATGATTCGTGATATGTTGTGTTGGGTAGGCGCTGGTAATATGGTTATGTATTAATAATGGATTGCTGAGTAAAGGTGACGTCTTTATTTAAAGTTGAATTGCATTTCACTTGAATAACATGTGTTATGATGAATTGAATTCGAAGAGACCGGAGTCGGGTACTAGTTAATACCCGAAACCACTTCGATTCCTTATAAAGTGATAAGTGAAATAAATAGACTGGATGGAATGATTTAAGTAAATGAGACCTTTTAATCTAAGTTTTTGGTACTTAGAAATTGAGATGTGAAATAAGTGATATCTATAATAACTTGTGATGTTGTAAATTGATACGAGTTACCCGGGTTATATAAGCTGTATGCTTTTGCATTCCATGTTAGTTGAGTTTACTCACGCTGGTTTCCAGCCTGACCCGGGTGTTACTTCGATGTAATGCTCGGGTCAGACCGAGTATTACAGATTTTCAGGTGAGGACGTTTTGGAGCTCAGGTGGCTAGCTGGATGGCAGGACGTATGGAGTGTTTTCCGCTGTGACTTTATTTCTAGCCATGTGATTGTATATGTCCTGTGTATGTGTATATGTAACTCTGATGTATTAAATTGAAAATTTACTGATATGCTATTCTTTTGTAAACTGCTATTATTTGATATTATATTTTATCCGCTGCGAATGTGAGGATCTGTGTTGTGTTTCTGTTTCTTCTCTTCTATCTTTTTCTTCTTTTTCATAACTATCTGGAATTTTCGGGTTCGAAAATTCCGGGTCGTTACAAACCAATACTAGTGTAAGGCCAACTACATATGGCCGCTCCTATCCAGCCTTATTCTTCATAACAACAGACGGTATTTCTTTTAATACCCTTTGTTATTGTGAGCATAGAGGTGGGGCATTACACCTCCTATAGGATTCGTCACGCAGATAAGGTCATTAACAATTTTAGGTTTAAGTTTCAATTCTTATACAGTTGTTTTAGAAATAAAACCATGAGAAGCTCCTGTATCAAATAATACTCTAACTATAACATCTTTGATAAAAATATTACCTTCCAACACTCCTTTGCCCTTCACATCTTGGGAGGTTGAAAGCTCATCCTTAATAGCATAAACTTTGTCTTGTTCTCCTTTCTTCATTAGGGGACAATCCTTTATCATGTGTCCTAATTGATGACAATTATAGTAGCTTTTAGGTAATGATCCTTGAGTTCCTTGAGTTTTGGGTTTTCTACAATGAGTTGACAAGGGACCCTTTTGTTGGCAATTGTAGCAATTGACATCTTTAAAGCGATTATCTTGAGATCCTCCTTTGGGTATTCCATGCCATGGCTTCTTGCTATTGAACTTCCTCTTCTTCTAGTTATTATGGTCGCTTTCTTGTACTACGGGTGGATCTATCTTATCCAAAGCTTCATATCTGTATCCCATGTCTATTAAGTCTATAAATGGTTCTTTCAAATTCCTAGTCATTCTAACATGGTATTGCTTCTTCATTCTCGAGATAAACTTTTCATTCTTTTTGAGGGGCGTATCAATCAATCCAGGCCCAAATCGAGATAATTCGTTAAACTTGTTAGCATACTCCTCAAACGACATCTCCTTCTCTTGTTTAAAATCCATAAAATTTTGGTAAAGATGGGATTTTCCTACTTCCGGCATATACTGCTCCTCCAGAACTTCTTTGAATCGTTCCCATGAGAAATTATCTTCTAACTCATTCTGAGTAATAGATTTCCACCAAAATAGAGCTCCATCTTGTAGTTGCCAAGAAGCTAAGAATTTCTTCTGCTCATCTCCAGTATTCGGTCCTTTGAAAATTCTTTAAGAAGAGTGAATTCAAGCTTGTACTTCAATAATGGTTTCCATTCCTTTGAAAGGTTTACCACCAAGGCTGGTATAGTTCTTGCATAAAGTTGCAAAGTTAATTTCGGGATGCACCGGAACTAGTACTTCCTCGACAACTGTAGCTGCGGGAGTTTGACCATTTGTGGTATTACTTCCTCCCCTACCTCGTCCAATTCTTCCACTCATTTTCTACTATCTATATATAGTAAGAATAAGATCTTTAGGATCAATAAACGAGATATCTTAGGGAATGCTATACAGTTGAATATACTCATTTAAGTTAAAAGTTTTAGTTATGCGCTCTCTCAAACTAAACTCATTCTAGGGCGTTATTAACCCCATCTCTAATGAGTCATACCCCAACAAAGCCATGGTTCTCGCTTAACCTTCAGCTATGATACTAAGTGTGACGACCCGTCTCCTCGACCCTCAGGAATCGATGCTAATACATCCACGGTATTCACGTGCCGTAAATCCAAATGCCGGGGAGGCAGATTATCAGGGGTGTAAAAGAAAATAAAGATTGAAGACAACACAATAATAGAATCTCACATCGCATTCAACATTTTAATTATACATAAATGATCAGAGTCAAATACAAATCCAGTGGGATAGTTATAACTGTCTATCCGTACATATGCTGGAAAATACACACTACATAACACAGGGGAAAATGGGTAGATATCTACAAAAGGTACTTAAGCTTCATAGCTCCAAAAGACTTCTCCAAAATGCACCCCAACATGCTCCTACGGTATCCTGACTACACGACTGCCCGAAAAATACAGCATCCAGAGTTTAAAGGGAAAAACAAACTCAAGGTCAGTCATGGGACTGGTGTGAGAACTCAAAGTACGATGTTTTGAAAACAAAAAGGTATCTCATAAGACCACGCCGCATATAAACACGGAATGGGGTTTTACCTTATGATAACCAAAACTCTTTTATTACATAAAATTTAGGGATATTATTTTTAATGACTTTCTTTGAAAACATTTGCAAATAAACTTATTAATCTTAGCCAAAATTGTTACATTGATTAAATTCCAGCATAATAGGTTAGCAATCAAGTCCGTAGGTTCTTATTGGAGAATGGATTTCCATACAAATGACCAAGTGAAGGGACTACCTTCCGACAGTACATCTCTAGAGGAATGTACCGAGGACCATCACAAAGGATCCTCTACCAACACAAGACCGACCTATCTCTGTAACTACATACTACCGAATATATCATCCCCCGGTCGTTAGCGACCTTTATCCGAGAGCTCTCTTCACGTACATCCACATTAATTTACATCCCGAACGTCATAGAGGGAAGAAATATATCTAGAAGGGAATGATCATACCCTAATTGGGAATGATCCACTTAGCCTTGCCGCATCTAACCCCGTTTCGGTCATTTCCGGTTGATGAGGCTCGAGGCAACGATTACCTTTTCACATAGCACATCTTCTTTCACTTTGAATGCCACATTGCCATTCCACATTCACACGACTGATTTCTACAAACGTATAACTTCCTGAGCTCGTATGTCTCAGGAAAGGGTGTTAAGCTAAGAGAAGGTGTCTTCTCGCCATCGACTGATATACTTTTATAGAGATCACCCATTGTGATTTTGGAATGGAAGGTCAAACACTCATCCATACAAGTTCGTTCTTGTACTGAACAAAATTGAAGGTACTTCCCTCGGCCATTACTAGGAGAGAAGTCCTTGTGGTTCTGGGATTTTTCATAACAAAGAGAACACTACTACAATATAGCTAATCGGGAGTTTATCCCCAATTAACCAACAAGTAGTCCCTCGTTATTATTCGTCTCAATATCTCCGTCTTCAAACATCTTCAATCTTCGAACACGTAAATTGGTTCGAAGTGGTTTTCGGATAGGAATCACCCAAATCCGACCTCGGTTCCTTCGAAATCCAATCATCGATAAACATAATGTAATTAGATGATTGTTTTTCGATTCATTCATTTTCCTTTACCAAATGTCTTCGAGAGATATATATTTTCAAAATATTCTTTTAGTGAATACGTAATCATTTAAACCTCTTTTTTGAATATTTCTCAATCATTTTTAAAGAGTATCTTTTGAGAAAATAGGATTATGGAAATCACTCTACTTTTATTCAATATCAACTTCCGTATTCAACAAGTGCTATGGCCAGAATAACGGTGAGATCACCTTTTAAATTCCACGAATAGGACAAGTTCCCTCTTAAGATTTTAATAATGAGTATAAGAAGATTATTTCTATAAAATCCAAACTAAGTATCCAGGCTTTCCCTTCGATATGTTCCACCCCCGCCTAAAAGAGAAAACTGAGGCCAGGTATGTTTAGGGCACTTGTTGCTCCATCCCTAATCTTAGTTACACACATTGTTTTCGCTTTTAGATCTCACAGGCGGGACAAATGTACTAGTCGTTACCGCATACTCATTTTACCTTTTTAAATCACTTAACTATTTGTTTAACCACCTTTGAAATAATTTTGAATTGTTCAAATCTCTTTATAAAATACTTTATCATTTACTTAAAAATGGTTACATAAGACATGGGAAAGAATTTTTTAGTTCAAATCTTTATTTCAAAAGTTATTGAAAAGCGTTGCGAAAAAGTGTTGTAAAAAGTGTTATAAAAAGTGCTTTAAAAGGTATATTCTTCAAAACAACTTTTATATCATTTAGAAAACCATCTTTTAAACTTAAATCAGTTGTAAAACATTTTAAAAGATTTTTATAATTTATTTCATATTTTTAAAAATGATTATTTTATCAATTTCCAACTTTGGTCATTTTGTGCAAAAATTAGATTTTTCTTGAAAATTGATTTTACCATATTTCAAAATATAAAAGATGAAATTTTGATTTTCTTATTTCATTTGAAAGATATGGATATACAAATTTGGAAAATTCTTAATTCGAAGAATTCCGAACTATATTCCACTTCGTATGTTCATCTGAACTTTTGACGCGAAAACACGAACTACCGTTACGTGACGCTTCAAATTTCAGGCGTATTTTGAGATTTATATCCAAACTTTGTCGAGACAAGTTTAAACACTTAGGAATAAATTCTAAAGCATAATTAAACTTCTTTTTTCAAATGTATAAATGATTTCATATCACAGTTCATTTCATTTTGGAAAGTGTTTTCCGTGTGAATCAATGCCGTGTATATCGTGACTTTTTTCAATATTTTCATGCAAGAAACAACATATGAAAATCAATTTCATAACCAAACATCCAAACAAACATATCACAATATCACAACCAAATATATACATATAAATTAGGAGTTCACCTTTTTTGGAATTGAACTTACTTTAAATTGAAATAGCTTTTCTAACTCAACTCAAAAGCTCACGAACACTTGTTTTAAGACTTCTAAGTGGCCCGACTTTGCTTGTGGAGGCCTTTGGAGCTTTGGGCCGTGAGTTTCAAGGGGAGATTGGGCTCCACTTGATGGTGAAGGAGTGGGTTGTGGGTTGTGAAGGAAGGAGGAGGAGTTTTGGTGAATATTTAAGGTGATTTGATGATTACTTTCTTTAGTATATTTTTGGAATAAATTTTGGCATTATTTTATTAAGGTTGGAAGCCATCAAAAGAGTGAGAAGAAGCTTGAAATTTTGAGAAGAAGAAGTGTGGAAGGAAGTGAGAAAGTTGGTGTGTATTTATAGAAAAAACTTTGGATTAAAATATTATATTTGCAAAAGACCAAAATACCCTTTACTTACTTTTAAAGTAATCTTACTTTTCAATACTTAACATCACATTTCAAATCTTTACTTTACGTCCTTATCACTTAAGGAGTAAGAAAACTTAAAGTAATAATGATGTTTCTTTTGATTTGATATGTTTTGTTTTTATTAGTTTACTTTTTCTAACTATATTCTAGAATTTCCTAATTGTGTTTTAATAAAAGTAAACCTAATTAGAAATTTAATTAATACTTACTACTTTTATATAAGTGTACATGAATATTAAAATAAAGGTGCAATAACATTGCGAGAACTTTAAATCGACAAAACGTTGATTTTTTACAAAATGTTCTACGGTCATATTTTGATGTTTTAGTTAAACTATTTATTTATGTAAACCAAATTTAAAAGTAAATTTGTATAATGTTGTTTAAAAATATAAACACTCATAAATAAATTAAAATAATTTATTAAACCATTTAAACTTACTTTTCTTAAATCAGGATTTTGTCACTTTTGTCGATATAAGCAAATGTTACTATTTTTATGTATATTTCTATTTCCAAATCCTATCCAATATTGTTTGAATCATAAAACCTTTTATATTTTATATTTAAAATCACTTTAAATATTATATTTTGAGGTGGTTAAATTTTGGGTCGTTACAAATTGCATAGCTTAATTTTAAGTTTCCTTTTCTTATCTATTCCATTTTCCAAGTTATAAGTTCAAAAACTTAATTTCATTTATTTCACAAAACATTTAGTTAAAAATTACAGATTCAAACACCCGTTTATTTCAAATCATTTCAAAATCATATATATATACATAAATATATATATATATACACACACATACGACTCTTTTGTATATTCAGATCATATTTTAAATTTTAAAATCAAAACTTGTCTTAACAAAACCAAGTTCCAATAGCAAATCACTAATGGCAGCAATCCGTCACATAGAAACTCGAAAATGAATATTGATTATGTCCTGATCATCCCAAAAATTATTTTCCAACGACTAAAGTGAGTTCGGTGCTTTTGATCTCTTTTAAATTCTTTTAAAAGTCATTTCTAATTAAAATACATCTACATAATAATATAATATCTTCAACTTTGAAAAACAACTGTCAAAATCAACGGGATTCAGATTCTCAAATTCTTAGTTAAATCCACTTTTATTTATAACTCATATTTTTAAATATACTTATATAGTTTCATTTCTTATTTATAAGATTATTTCACAATTGAAAATCATTTTAATTATAATTCCATACTTCATAATTCACATTATAAATTCACTTGCTTATATAATTTATTCTTCTACAATTGTGGTCTTTATTTAGATTATTCAAACAGCTTTTATTAACTTATATATATTTATATTTTCAAACGACCAAACAATCCATTTATATATACTATAATAATTTATGAAAAATTGTTCCTATAACGACCCGGAATTTTGGTCGTTTGCTTTTGAATATTTAATTTATTTTAAAATGTTGAATTTTAAATATTAATTGATTTTGAATATGGAAGAATCGGTGAAATGGTTTAACATTTCAAATATAGCAATTAATTGGATTTGGTAAATATAAATTTAATATTGAAAATTGGGATAATATGTGAATCTGGAGATAAATGGACATGGAAATGATTCCTTAAATTTATTTAAATTCTATTTGGATTAGAATTATAATACTGGACTTTTGAATGGGATTAAAAAGCCGATAAGTTAAAATTGGAAAATTTATATATTAATTTAATAGTGAATATTAATATATATGGTAATAGTGTAAATAATTGAATTTTGATTTAATATAAATCAGAATGATTTCTAATATGAATATGCATACTATTTGAAATATAATAGAGTTGGTAAGTTTTAAAAATGGAGATTTCAAGCAATTTTGTCAATTTTGAAAATCGCTCGATATAATCGACAAGTTAAAAATAGCCTTCTGGGGTACAGTCTCTGAATTCGACGAAACCAGTTCCATTGGATCCGTAGTAGTGTATTATTATCAGATTTCAAATTTCGTAGCATTTGAAGTTACTATTTGGTCGTACGGGATAGAAACGTGTTGAAATAAAAATCGAAAATTTAATATTTTAATTCGATTCAAAAAGCTATCTTCCACATACGATCAAATTAGGCTCCGAAAGATGTTCCATTATGTTTAGAATAGGGGTAAAACATTATAAACGCCAGACGACATGTTTTGTTTGGAGTTGTTTGAAAAAGCACGTTAATTTTGGAAATAATATTAAAATAATAAATATATATGCCTATATATATGTTGCCTACAGTAAAACCCTAGAGAATTTTTAGCCCCCGCCTCCTTTAAAATCAATGGCCAAAATGTTCTCTTCTTGTTCTTCAAAATTCTCCTTATCCATCAACTTTTAGCATGAATCTTCAACTGCAAAATTATAGAGCACGGCAAGATCTTCTCGATCAACGGTCATGATGGGTTTTAGCGCAGCGTGGAGAGAGAGGGAGGGTCGCATTCGTGCGCCGTTCGAGGGAGGTTTTCACGTCGACGGCAAGGCGTGAGGCGTGCGGTCTCCGGCCGGAGGTCGAGGGGGAGTAGGTGCTTAGTTTGGCGGCCTCTAATCGAACCCATGTTCGTCGATGGCGGAGCAGCAATTGTGGAAAGCAACGGCGTGTTGGGTCGTACGTGATCGGCCTGGTAGTGTACGCATTTGAGAAGATGAAGACGTGCAGACCTGATCTCCTCTTGTATGAAATTAACGGCCGCGATTTTCAGAGTATAATAAAAATAAAAATAAAAATAAAAAGAATTTATTATTAAAAATTATATTCAAATCTTTAAAATTTTGTATCTTTGTCATACGAGGTCGGAATCGGACGAAAAAAGCGGCGCCGGAATCGTAGCGACGAGCACTATGCGTTGGAGTAGATCTGGAGAGGTTTGGAGCAAGTGAAAATTTTAGGTTAAATCGAACGTGTTCGATTTGATTTAAAATTGGAACGTTTGACGAATTAAACTCAAGGTGAGTTAATCTCACTCAATTTTTGACTGCTGGTATTAATTTTAGATAGTTAAAATTAATTTATGTTTGATTGGTTGAATTGATACACTTTTATCGGTTAAATGTGATATTATATATAGTAGTATATATATATATATATTGGAGTGATTGATATTCCTGCATATATATAGCGGATGAGACCCTATGCGTCCCGCATAATAGCGGATGACCTTATATACCATGATATTCCGCCTCGAAGTGGAATTAGTATTTTTATTGTTGTGCTAACATCTGTGGATGCAGGGAAACAGGTTGGTGGGATCCAACTGGATTCCTCAAAAATGTTGAATTTAATTTCATATATAGTGATATATGTTCTGTTGGAATAATCTGTGATAGATTACTGTGGGATTATACTAATTGGATGCTATGGTTGTTTGGCCTTGATTTTTGGTATTTTAAAATACCAATAATATATGGTTGAATTCAAAAGGAAAATAAAAAGGATTTTTGAGGTAAATATTTACGAAGCATTTTGGGTTAATTAATTGGATAGATCAATGGTTTTGGAATTTGTACTTAACAAATTCGGATTAGTGTAAACAGAGATTTTTGGAATAAAAGTATATAAAAGGATTTTTAAATACTAAATCCTTAAATGGTACTTGTTTAAATATAAAAGGTTTAAAAATCGAGATTTTAAATATTTTGGAAGAATAGAAGTGAGTTTGAAAATAAGTATAAATTGGTTAAACTAGACTCAGTTAAGATTTCCAAATTTATGAAATGAAATTAGAATCGTGGAAATTGGGCTTGTTTTAAAAACAGGATTTTTAATTATTAACTCGGTAATTTTAAAAGTGTTAAAAATATTTTGGAAAATTAGTTATTTAATTATTTTAAATTATTAAAGCATATTTAATTATTAATTAGTTACCTTATAATGATGGTTAAAGATTTATTATTATTTAAGAGCTAATCGGCATTTTTGTTTTTAAAAGATAATTATTAATTATTAATAAGGCTTTGTATAATAACTTTTATTTAAGTATATTTACCGAGATCAAATTGGAAACTGTTTTGGAAATTTATAAGCATTTTTGAGTTAATTTTTAAATAAAGTTTTCGGGAAGTAAGGGTATAATCGCATGGCGTAATAGGAGGCAGTGAGTGCCTGCAGTTAAGTTTTGGATTTCTCTGGGATAGAGACGTAACCATTGAGCTATGATTCATGGTTTGATGCCATAGTGGTACTTTCCACATTATTTTGAAAGGGATTTCAGATATTTTTCTAAAAAGATACTTTGTGAACATACTGAATTCGATAAGATAGGTACATGACCTTTGATAAAGAAATTTAATTTATTTAAAATTTAAATTAAATAAGACTTGGTGTTTTTAGTGAAAATGAAGTATTTTGTTGAATTGATTGTTTTATATGATAGTTAAATAATCGACTATCAAATCTGGACCAAAATATAACTTTGGAATTATCTAGAAGAAGCACGAGAATTATATAGTACAGTTACCGTTCGAGGTGCTATGCTGTACGTGTAAACTCGTTTCATTCTTCTAGGGCATTGATAAGGAAATCCGTCTACTGACGGTTAGGAGGTGATCTCCGATCTTATTTTCGTCTGTTTATTTCCTAGAGAACCGGGGTTGAGTTTACCGGGAAATAACGAACGTTGTTTCGAAGAGAACGGGATCGCATTTGTTATTTGAAAACCACTTCGATCCAACGAGTACGTTTTCAAAATGAAGACAAGAGCATGGAGTCGAAGATGGAGAAATGAAGTGCAAGGGCTAATTGCTACTAATCCTGAGGGTGATTCCAAAATGGATGTAGTAGGAATAGTGCCTTCGGTTCCGTTCAGACCTGGAACAGACTTGTATGGATGAATGCTATCAGAACATTGTCATTGGAGGACAATGAGCATTCTAAGTGAATATTTCTAAAAAGGTAATCATAGCCTCTAGCCTCATCAACCGAGAATGACTGAAAAGTAGGGGAGATGCAGCAAGGCTAAGTGGGTAGCACCCAAGTAGTGTTTGTTTATCACCTTTCTAGATACCCTCGGATATTATTGCTATGATTTATGGAAGGAGCTCAGAAAAGGGTGGGAACACCCAGGGTGATAGCATACTCGGTCTATCCACGTAAAGGATAGTCCGGTCTTGTGTAGTAGGGGATCCTGGCGTGGTCCTCGGTACACTATTCTAGACGCGTACTATGACATGTGATACCCTAATGCCTAGTCATTCGTATGGAATCCATTCTCCAATAAGCGCAGTATGGTTTTGATTGTGCCCAACTATGTTGAAACGTGAGATGCAAGCATTTCAGCTATTTGAATAAGTATTTGTACTTAGGCACTATTCTAATATCAGATGATTTTGATATGAAATGTTTTGGTTATCGTAAGGTAAAAACCCGTCGTGTTTATGTGTGGCGTGGTCTTACGAGAGACCTTTGATTTTTAAAGGATTTTGATAACTTTAATAATTCAAATTGAGTGTGTTTTCTAACGCTGGTTTTCTAGACTGACTCGGGTGTTATTTTATTATAATGCTCGGGTCAGACCGAGTATTATAGGTTCAAGTTAGGATGCTATGGAGCTCAGGAGACGAGCTGGATGGTGAAGACGTATTACTTGTATTTGATTTTATTCCGCTGCAGTGTTTTGTTGAAGTTATCAGCAATTCTGAGGGCAGGTTGTTATAACTGTCCAGGCTGGTAACTATTGATTTGTGTACTCTGATGTGAGTTATGTATATTACAGTTTTGATTTGTGTAAAGAACTGTTCATATTATATGTTATTCAGTCCACTGTGAGATTCTGTTGTTTTTTTTCTTTTCCTTCTACCTACTTTCTTTCCCCTCAACAATTTGTCTTTCTGGCACTCGATCGTTTGGCATGTTATACAATGAGCGTATTTATGTCGATTTTCGAGGTCCGAAAGGGTGGGTCGTCACAGTTCCTTTATATATAAAATACAATAGAGGTAAAATTATTTCATTTACCCAATTTAAAAACAATACTATGTCGATACGCCTTGTTCAAGTGTTTAGAAACCTCTATCGATAAAGTGGCATCCCACATACCGACCATAATTCATAAGCCACAAAACAAATACATCAACACAATATAAAACATTTTTATATCACTAACAAATACGCGCTCATATATACATAATACACTCAAACTCAATCTAGGGTTCTACTGACCCTACCTATACTGAGTACACATCAAAGCCTAGGTGTATACTAAACCTAAGCTTTGATATCACATGTAAAGGCCCGAAAATCCACCCAGTTCAAACTGACAATAAACCACAAATGTCCAGCCCAAACTGAATGGAAAATCGAATCTTTATGGGAAAGAAAGAAGAGAGAAGAGAAGAAGAAACAGGATAAAGAAGAAGAGACAAAACAATTACAGAATTCACAATCGCAGCGGAAAAACATATAATATCATATCAGTGATCTTTCCAAAACAAAAACTGTAATAAAATATAAATACATCAATCAGAGTACAACAATCAAATAAAAATTATCAGCCTGAACAGTTATAATAACTTGTCCTCACAAATTCTGATAATACAAACAACAATGTGGTGGAAAATAAACATATACGTGGAATACGACCAGAAGACTTCCATCTCGCCTACCGAAGCTCCAAAGCATCTAAATCTGAATCTGTAAATATACTCGGTCAGACTCGAGCATTGAAAGGGAAGAACACCCGAATCAATCTGGTAAACCAGCGTGAGAAAACATGTCACGTACCGAAATTTTCGACTTCGAAAATTCGACATCGATACTCACTTTATCGACTGCCGAGCAATCGAGTGCCGGAAACTCCAATAGTGAGGGTTTTTAAATAGAAAAAAAAGAGAAGAAGAAGAAGAAGAAAAGAGGAAGAAGAATGAAGAACAACAGAACAACATCAGAAGCAGAAACAATATCAGAATCTTACACATCGCAGCGGAACAATATATAATAATTAAACACTAGTCTTTTAAAACAAAGAGCTATATCAGTTTATACATACATCAATCATCAGAGTCAATATACAACCATGGACAGTTATATAACTTGTCCTCATACAGAATACACAGCGGAATAAATACTATCAGATACAAATACTACGTCTCGTCATCCAGCTTATCTCCAAAGCTCCAGAATATCCTGATAACATAACTCTAGGCTGCCCGTGTGGAAAATGGTGGGCACCCAGAGTTTAGAAGGGAACAATAAACTCCGAGTCAGTCATGGTGACTGGTGTGAGATCGTAAAACAGTTATTTTTCACAAAGGAAATAAAACAAATTCGCAATGCTTTTGGAAAATGAAACTACTATAAGACCTCCCACCACACACACAATGCAAACGCAGACTTGGAGGAGATTTCTTCTTATGATAGTCAAAAATGCTTACTACGCAAAATCAAATCATTTTGGATATTATTATTAGTGCATAGTGGAAAACATTTCGAAAGTAGAATATAAATCTTAGCCAGCATAGGTACCATTATATTATGCCTGCTATAGCTGCCTCCTGAGGAGATAGGTTATACAATTGAAATCGTAAAGGCTCGTATTGTTTCTTTGGATTTCCAACAAATGGTCAGGCTAAGGAACTTCCTTTTCCACGATGGGTATGTCCCTGGAATAGACGACCCGAGAACCTAACCGGATCTCTGCCAACACAAGGCCGGGTTACCTCTGCAAAAATAGGTAACTACTGACACGCGTATGTCATCCCCCGATCGTAACCGATCTTCCCGAGGATCCCCGATTCGCAACAAACCACATAGTAAAAATGCAGCAACCACATAGGTTAAGTATCTGGGCTCCATACCATGATACCACCTCTATCCAGAAGGAATGACATACACTAAGGGGCGCTACTCCCTAGAACCTTGCTGCATCCTTCCTGTTTTGACCATTTTCGGGGTGTGAGGCTCGACGAAGTCTCGTCCACAAAGCTACGCTTTCTACAAAGCCCTGCTTCGGGTCAAACAAAAATGATCAACCTATGATCACAAAGATATAAGATCAAACAAATGATCATATCACAAATGATCAAACACTGATCATTTCACAGCAACACTCAGTATGCCACGTTACCAAATTGGGAATATATCGCTGATAAATTTCAACTACACAACCTCTGAGCTCGTACGTCTCAGAGAAGGGTGTTAAGCTAAGAGAATAAATTCTCCGCCACCAATAGAAATGTATTTGAAAGAAATCAGCTTTATATCTCAATTTGTAACGTCAAACACACAATCCATACAAGTCTGTTCCGGGATCGAACAGAACCGAAGGCACTTCTCACGAAGCCCTTGCATATCCGGATAAATTTCTAATCACGTCCGGACTTCCCGTCACTAAGGGTGATAAAACCTCTAAATCGGAGATCAGCCGATGTAGAGTAACTCGACGGTAATCCTTCCATTTTCAAAAATATCCGGTCTTCAACACCGGTCTTCAAATGCGATTCATAACGACGTATCACATATTCGGAATGGGTTATACGACCCCATGGTCCTTTCCCGGCTAACCCGAATAGTGAGCGCTTATTCAAAAATAAGTGTGGCATTCAAATTCATCCAATTCACAACAAATACCTATTTAAAGGTAATTATTGATAGTCGGTTATTTAACAATCAATAGAGATGCGCAACATCATCAGATTCCAAATAATTTTCCAAATTATTTAATTTCCAAAAATATCTTTACTAGATATATTATTTCCACACTTCAAAAATAAATCAACGTTTATTTTTAAACAACTTCCCTTTCTTTTATAAATTCCATAGTGAATTTATATTTCAAAAATATCTACTGATATACGATTCTCAAATCGATTTCAATATTCAATTTTAATTTATCTTTACAAGGATAAATTCTCAAAACGTTCATTTCATATTGGAAAAGCATTTCCATACTTATTTAATAATAAGTAATTCACAAATCATTTATTTTCAACATTTGAAAATATTCAATATACTTAAATCAAATTTAAGTATAAATTCATTCTTTAAGGAAATCATTTACTTTGACAACATTTATTTGAGTCAAAACGAATGTTACGTAAAACATTGTTACGACGACTCAAAATCACTAGTATAGGGATTCGGATTTAGATAGATATATAAATCCCAATACTACATTAAAAACATTTCCTTTTGGAAATCAATTACTATAACAACAGTGTTATAGTCCACCATTTCCTTATTTTTCGAAAACGTCTATTTCAACAATAAATTTTGAAATCTATGATTTCGATAGTTCACACGTTTTAAAACATCTTTTAAAACAATTACTTCATTTCGTAATATCACTTCTCCAAAACATATCCATTTTACTTAACAATATATTCACTGTCCAAAATCGTGAATATACTTCACTAACCACATTTCAATATTTTCTACACATTTTATTTAAAAGCTTATCCACTGTCCAAAATCGTGGATATAATTCCTTTAATAACTTATATATTAAATTCATCAAATTTGATTGATTTCGAATTTATAAAACAACGTTTATAAATTCTATTTCTATTTTCTATAACAACTCCGGTTTATAAATCTCATTTTATTAACTTCTATAATTCACTTATAAAAATAAGTGATTTCGGATTTATAAACAATGTTTATAAATCGCATTTGTACTTTATAACGATTTCAACTTTAAAAAGAATCATTTATGAACAAATTCAATCAACATTCCATTTAAAGGCAAAAATCCAATTTATAAGTAAATTACTTATAAATCCTTTATTCTACAACTTCATTCATTTTTAACTTCACAACGTAAATCTATTAATTTCATTCACTTATGAAATCCATTTATACTTCTTTTTAACACTTATAAAATCCGTTTTATAAGTCCAATATTTTGATTTATAAAATATCAATTTTATAAATCTTTTCTATACAAATCGTTTATAGTTATTCAAAAATCCCAACTTAAACCATTTTATAAATAAATCAACTATTTATTTCAAACATTACACTTTGGTTAAATTTCACCAAAAATATTAACTTTTATAACTTTAAATTTTTAGACGCTTATTTATTTGAAATAAATCAATTCAAAAAATTCAATAAAACGTATACTTTCAAATAATCACTTTGAAATCCTTTTTAAAAATAATATTGTTATTTTTAACTTCAAAAATGGATCCGATGATGCTACAGCATCAAACAATCAATCACAACAATCAAATATCATATATCATCATATGATAACAGAATATATCACAATATCTGTAAATAATCAATACGGTGAGGAATCCAGTTGGATCCCTCCAACCTGCTTCCCTGCATCCACAAATGTTAGCACAATACCAATTCCGCTCCAGTACGGAATTATCGCGGTATATGGGTTTAATAAATATAATCCGCTTACTAACGGCGCAATAGGGTCTCATCCGCTATACGAGGCGGGAAATCAATCAATCCAATATATACATATGCCAATATGTATATATTGCTACATATATATATAGATATATCCTACTATATCTAATATCACATCCAATAGCAATCAATCAATAACTGCAAAAAAATCCACTTTTCATTTGAGTGAGAAAAATCTCACCTTGATTTTCCGATAGCAATTTATAGTGATTTATTTCGAATGAAATTAAACGGACGTTTAATTTCACTCAAAATTTTAACTAACCCCGATCGCCTCCAATCTAGTTCCATCGCGAAGTACACGTCGAGACGATTCCAATGCATTTTGTTTCGTCAAATTCTGATCACGCAGCAAAACGTTACGATTTTTCAAAGTTTATACAATTTAAATATGTTCAATTTCAATTTCCATTTTCTTTATTTACAAACCCACATTTAATCCCAGCCATCCCTTCCCCCAACATCAGATCTGGACCACCCTTTTGCCTTCTTCCCCACTCACGAATATGCCCAGATAGTTGAACGCGAGTAGGAACCGACGGCCGCCATCTACTTTGAATTTTCGCGTCGCCTACAACCCACTTGAAGACGATCAAACCATGGCACCCTGAAGCACTTCACGCGAGCTACCACCACCCTCAACAGCTTGAAGCTCGGCTGCCTGTAGCACTCGTATAACGTGCAAACAACGAGCACGAACGGAAGCCACTATCTCCCTCCACGTCGCGTCATTCCCAATCTCGACCGTTGGATACGTTGCTCTCGACGAGTTCTAGAAGTTGGTAGTTGAAAGTTTTCCGATTCGAAGTGTGGATTTGAAGAAAAGAGGAGGAGAAGACAAATGTTTCTCGGCCATTGAATATGGCACAGGCGGCTGAAGCTATTGGAGAGGGAACCCTAGTTTTACTTTGCAAAATGGAAATAACAAGTCCTTTTATAGAAAATGTCAAAAACACTATTCATTGCAAAATTTCCGAACTCCAAATCGAGCGTGCCGGCTGACGTTTTTAGGGTTTGCCCCGCGTTCCGAACGCAATGGAACATGTTTCGGGAGCTAATTCGGTCGTATGTGTGAGATATGACAATAAACGATCAATTTAAATTAAACCGATTTAAATCGATTTTCGAGGCGTTTTGGTTTGCCCCGGACAAACGGTAATTCCAAAAATTACAAAATTTGAAACCATGCAATAATATCACATTACGGATCCGATGAATCTGGTTTCGTCCAATTATGAGACTGTTCGAAAATTAGCTATTTTTACAGTCGATAATTAAATATTAAAATATTCAATTTTCACAGATTAACTTCAAATTCAATTTTAAAAGTTCTATAACCTTTCTATAACTCCAGTATGATTAAATAAAATTTTACAAATCATTTTCAATCATTTTAAACTCGATTTTTAATTATCTCTGGAATTTCACTATTTAATTTATCGATTTAATTATCAAATAAAACCCAATATTCGAAAAATAAATCATTCGACTTCTAAATTCCATTTATTAATATTTAAAATTAATTAAATATTCAAATTTTAATTATCAAAAATTCTGGGTCGTTACAAAACACATCTCAACTTAATTTGTTTTTAAGTTATAAAAGCATTCTTTTATCAAAACAAAGGTATGTCGTAAGACACGCCTACATATAAACATGGACAAGTTTTTACCTTACGATAACCAAAACATTTTATATAGAATCATATGATATTATACTAGTGTCTAGTATACAAATAATATTCAAATAGCTGAAATTGTTACATTGGTTAAATTTGACGGCGTAATAAGTTTACAAACAAACTAGCAGGCACGTATTGGAGATTGGATTCCATACAAATGACAAGGTAAGAGACTAACTTCCGTACAGTACATCTCTAGAAAAATGTATCTAAGGTCCAGATACTGAACGCCTAAACCAACACAGAACCAGCCTACCCCTTCCATTTGGATAGTACCGAATATGACATCACCCCGGTCACTCCGGACCTATCCGTGGCCACAACATTAAACACTCAAATATATAGGGTAATCTAGAAAGGTGATGACCATATCCCTATGTGTGTGACCCACATAGCCCTGTTGCTTCTACCATGTTTCTTTCATTTCGGAGTAATGAGGCATATACCTTTCACATATCACATTTCACTTTGAATGCCACACTGCCATTCCTTCGATCATTGTTGACTTTCACAAACATACAACCTCCAAGCTCGTACTTCTCAAAGAAGGGTGTTAAACTAAGAGAAGTTGCCTCTTCCACCACCAAATAGATGTACATTTATAAAAGTCAACAAACAATCTCAAAAATGCAATGTCAGACATCCATCCATACAAGTTATCTAGGAACAGGAAAAACTGAAGGCACTTTCCTACCACATCGCGTCGGGAATTATCCGTAGAATTAGTAGTGAGAAGTCCTTGCATATCATAGATTTTCATAATGAAGCACTACTGCCACCATAAATATATGATATGGTAAGTTCCACCTCGAGGGACTAGTGGCAAGTAGCCCTGCATCATGAAGATCTCCTTCTTCAAAATCATAATCATAAACCTGCACTTTCGATCGCACAAATTGGTCCGAGGTGCTTCTCGGATAAATCTGACCCCGGTTTCTTTGAACCAACAACGATAAATAGGTTGAATATTTGATAGTCGGTTATTTAACTATCAAAGCAAACAAATAAATCTAGCGCCATAAGCAATCACTAGGCCCATTTAATTAATCTTTATTAATTAAATAAATCTCCAAATATTTGCTTCAAATTATCTTTAAAGGATATATCCTCAAAACCATTTCAAATCTTTCTATATTTGAAAATTTTCCATACACTTATATCAACAGTATAAGCATATTCACAAATCACTTCACTTCCAGCACTTAGAAAATATCTTCATATACTTATATCAACGGCATAAGCTGTTCACAAATCACTTCATCTCACCACTTAGAAAATATTTTCATACACTTATATTCACAGTATAAGCATATTCACAAATCACTTCATCTCATCACTTAGAAAATATTTTCATATACTTATATTAACAGTATAAGCATATTTACAAATCGTTTTAGGAAAGCTTTATATTTTTCAAAACACGCTTTATTGGGTAAAAATGAATGTTGCGTAGAACATTGTTACGACAACCCAAAAACATTACTATAGGGATTCGGTAAATAAATATATAGATAAATAAATCCCATATACTATATAAAACAGTTCCTTTTGGAAATCATTTACTATAACAACAGTGTTATAGTCCAAGCCTTCCATACTTCTCGAAAACGTGTATTACAACAATAAATATTGAAATCTATGCTTTCCTACATACATCATATTTTAAAACATTCCTCAAAACCATTAAATCCATTTAAAACCATTTCAAATCTTTCTATATTGGAAAACATTTCCATATATTTATATCAACAGTATAAGCATATTCACAAATCACTTCACTTCCAGCACTTAGAAAATATCTTCATATACTTATATCAATGGCATAAGCATATTCACAAATCACTTCATCTCATCACTTAAAAAATATTTTCATATACTTATATTCACACTATAAGCATATTCACAAATCACTTCATCTCATCACTTAGAAAATATTTTCATATACTTATATTAACAGTATAAGCATATTTACAAATCACTTCTTGAAAGCTTTATAATTTTCAAAACAAGCTTTATTAGGTCAAAACGAATGTTGCGTAAAACATTGTTACGACAACCCAAAAACATTAGTATAGGGATTCGATAAATAAATATATAGATAAATAAATCTCATATACTATATAAAACATTTCCTTTCGGAAATCATTTACTATAATAACACTATTATAGTCCAAGTTTTCCTTATCTCTCGAAAACGTGTATTACAACAATAAATGTTGAAATCTCTGTTTTCTAACATATATCATATTTTAAAACATTCCTCAAAACCATTAAACCCATTTAAAACCATTACTTTCAAACCATTACTTCCAAAAGATAAATTACCTTTTAAAACCAATAACTTCATCTAAATATCACTTTCAACCATTTCTTTAAATAAAAACCCATATTTAAGCTTCAACATAAATCACTTCAATATTTATAAAACTATTTTTATAAATATTCTTCCATTTTTATAAAACTTCTATTTTATATAACTCCTTTATTTACAAAATTCTATTTATAAATCCATTCTTTTATAAAACTAATTTTACTATCAAAATCCATTTCTAACCCATTTCTTCATAAATCAAACTCATTTATAAAAATCCATTTTTAAAACAACTTCAAATCCATTCATAAAACATGTATAAATTCCCTTTTAAATCCACTTCTTTATTTATTAAAAATATCACCTTTATAAGTCTTTTATATAAACCTATTCAAAAATCTATTTTCAAAGCATTTCATAAAACCATATTTTTAAAACAACAAAAATCATAACTTTTTATTTAAAAAATTCCTTTCTTTTTAAAATAAATCAAACATCATTAAAACATATTTACTTCCAAAATCACTTCAAAAACCTTTTCAATTCAAAATCATCAATTTCAATATTTCCAAATTATCGAAAATAAGGGCCAGTGCTACCATAGCACTAAATAAGTCAAATCACATCAAAAACATCATCATGGCATCCATAACATCATATATCATTATATATATGAAAATTAATCAATATGGTGAGGAATCATGTTGGATCCCTCCAACCTGTAACCTGCAACAAATACAACATATGAGAAAAATGTACAATGTCTGGTTCAAGGCAAATGCACGTACAAAGTGTCATTTGCTCATACATGGGAACGTATAGGGTCTCTTCCGCTAAAATATGTAGGAATATATCCAACCAACCAACATATATATATATATATATAATATACATCCAAACAGTTATCAAAACAGCATAATAAAAATATTCCCACTTATATAAAATATAAGCGGGCCAGAGAGAGTGAGTTTTACTCACTTTGATTGCATTCTTCGTTGCAGCGTTTATTTCAATTAAAAACGAACAGATGTTCGAATTTAACCAAAATTCCGACATGCTTCAAATCAGTCCAATCCAACACCATTGCGTAGTATTCGACAATACGAATCCAATACCTCTCGTTTCGTGTGAATCCGACCTCGTATGAATAAGTTATGAATTTTTAAACATTACACGAATTTAAATTTAAATTAATTAAAATTTTTATTCTCAAATTTTTATTCTTTGAATTACCACAGCCGTTAGATTTCCCCTCACCACATCCAGGCCTCTCGTTCCATCTTCTTGCCCAGACGCTCCTTCGAACCAAGACACCCAAAACGTCGACTTCTTTCTCTAATCGCCTCACCCACCACGACGATCCAGAAGACGATCAGACCCTACCATATTGTCACCCTTTATGCCGTGCACCACCACCCTAAAAACTACTAGGTCCGGTCACCCTTATTGCATGCAATCCCCTTCGAAACATAGCTCGAACACAATGATTTCCTGGCCGATACGGTTCACTAATGACTATCGTAGCCGATGGATTTGTATAGCTCATTATACTCTACACTTTTCATGTTGAAGTCGTCGTCTAATTTTGTGTGTACAAGGAGATACAAAGGGAGGAAAAGTGGGGCTTCCTGGGCATTAAAAGCATTAGTGGCGGCTAGGGCAGGAAACCCTAGGGCTTGAGTAAATTTGAGACAATGATGTCCTTTGATTTAAAATTCTCGCGCATTATTCACGCGTTGAAATTCCAAACTCCAAACGAAATGTGTGGCTTGTCATTCTATATGTTTTACCCCTATTTCGAATACAATGGAATATATATTGGGAGCCAATTCCAAAGTATTTGGGAGATAGCATTCAAAAATCAAATTATATAAATTTAAATTACTTAAATAAATTTCTATGCGTTTCAGCTTCACACGACCAAACAGTAAGTCCGATCGCCATGAAATTTGGAATACTATAATAATATGCTATTATGGATCCAATGCAACTAGTGTCATCCAATTCTGATACAATGTCCCAAATGACTATTTTTACACGTCTAATTAAATATTAAAATTTCCAATTTATGTTTATTAACTTTTAATTCAACTTTAAAAGTTTACTATCTCTATTCTAATTCAAATAGGATATAACTCAACTTTAGAAATCATTTTTATTCACATTAAATTCTAGATTCAATTATTTAACTGATTTAACTTGTAAAATTCACTTTTAATATTCTAAATGAGCTAAATATTCTAAATTCGAACAACTGAAAAACTGGGTCGTTACATAGAGAAATCTACTTTACGCAATAAAAAGTCAGATTTCACAAATTCCTCCATTTATAAAAATTCTATTTTTCAGCCTTTTGTGATATTTCAAACAATGCCCTTTTTAATCAATTATTAAAATATAGGATGTTACACTCTTCCCTCTGAAAGGATTTAGTTCTCGAAATTCCAAGAAATGGAAAATGCAACATGCTCATTCAACTAACTTCTACAACCATCTTCTCAACCATTAACAATCTACAAACATTATCCTTGGTATCAAATTTCTAATGTAGCACGTACATGCAGGTAACAACCCCACCGCGATACGAAAATTAGCAAAGAACATTACAAGTAATGTCGTCTGCTAATCCGGAGAATACGGGTTATTAAGGGTGATCGAATGTGAATATATCTTTATACTAACACTGACACGTCATTTATACCTTTTCACTTAATATCTGAACTGAATTTGACGCGTACAGTATTAATACAATGTAATAAACACACTCATTTCTCAGAATCAGAAAATATATCATATAAATAACAATCACAGATCACGGTGGAATAATAATCTAATATACATATACAAATTATGAGTCTACAAAATAAAACACTAAACTCACATAATATACAAGTTTTACAATTCTCTAATCTCAATTATACATTTTATATACAAGGTACAAATTCCTAAATGGGATAAACTAAAATTCCAAATGTTTATCTCTTGCTAGCATAACCATTCAAAGGTCAACCTGACCTGTAACCTGAAAAGTCTCGGCCTAAACCTAGCAAAATAAAACCCGGGTCAGACTATCTCTAAATATCCAATGGGGTGAGAACAAGATATAACACAAGAAAAGAACAACATATAAGTAAATACAAATATCCATGAAATAACGAGTCACGGGAATTAATTTAACTTAGAGTTCATCACAAGGCACATGGTTATACATTTAAGTCACAAACATATATTAGTCAATAAACACGGAATAACAGAATTAACGTAACATCCATCACAAGACACAAGAAGATATATTTATTTCACTAACACAAGACACAAGAATATATATATATTTATTTCACTAAAACAAGATACAAGAATATATATTTATTTCGCTAAGACAAGACACAAGAATATATATTTATTTCACTAACACAAGACACAAGAATATATATTTATTTCATGAAAATAGAATAGTCACAGAATCCAAATATCCAGAATCCAAGAGATCTTAATCAAAACCGATTATATCTTAATCAAAACCGATTGTAACAACCCTGGTTTTAGTGATTACCTGTTGATATTAAATTATAACGGTAGTTATAATTTAATATTGAGAATTAAATACAATTGTAGTTTTAAATTGTTGATTTGAAATAAACAATGAATTTTGGGAATAAAAGGTGAGAATAAAGTTTTAGAAGCCTCTTTATTGTGGTTTGAGTTAAAATAAATGAGAAATGATTTTATTTAGTGATAGTGCAATAATTTTATTAATTATTTTCATTTTGCTTCTTTTAGTAATTTTTAAAAGAAATAATTAATTTTAAAGGTGGTTTATTTAAATAAAAAGGTGGAAATTGGTTTTTAAAATATGTTTTGGTTATAAATAAGGTTTGGAAATGGTTTGAAATATTTTTCTAAGCGAGAAAAGTATTTTTGATGAATTTTAGAAGTTAAAAATGTGAACTTTTGTATTTATTGGTGAAAATAGTGTATTTTTCTAAATTAAGGTTTTTAATAATAAAATTGTTTTAAAAATAAAAATCAATCTTTTCATACGATGGGAAATATTTTACTTCTTATGTTTGTAAGTTTATAAATTTTTATTTGTGTGAAAAGTGGAAGAAAATGGCTTGATTCTTTTATATAATGTAAATATGAAGCCTTTTGATTTAAGTGTTGAATATATAACCATAGCCTTTTTATTTTCTTTTGATTAATGGTCTTAGCCCATTAGTATCTTGCCCAACCTGTTAGTAAACCAGAAAAGAGAACGAAATGAAGTATGTACCTTCATTCTCCTTCAACCATAAGCTTCAAAACTTAAGAAACTCATTTCCTCTTACAAACCCTAGCCAGAAATAATCAAATCATACTCAAATTTAGTGTTTCAAAAATCAATTTAAAGCTAAATCTACAAGTAATCAAAATCTAAAACCTAATATTTCATCAAAAGTCCAAAATTGTGAGTTTTTTTGCTAATTGCTTTTTTTCTTTCTTGCATGCACTTGTTTCATAGTTTTACAAGTTGTAGAAGCTCAAATTCAACCCAAGCTTCAATCTTTCTCCATTAATTCGAGTATTTGCTATCATATATCAAAGGTGAGTTACTGCTCACAATTGCTTGCTGAAGCAAAAGCTTCAAAATGCCAAAATCTAACCAAAAATAGCTTCAATACATTTATTTTATGTTCATGTTTTGTTTTTGTGAAATCTGAGTTTGTATGTCACTTTGCACAACATTTTATCCCAATTCCGGCAACGAAATGCTGCCGGATTTTCTTCAGTTGATATAATGTGTGTTGTACTATATGAATGCCAAATTTCATTGCAAAACATATTCGTTTGATGCCTGAAAACTGCACTGCAAAATGAATGCACAACCTGGAAATTACCTGTGCACATTTTGTTTTCTGAGTTGCTGCAAACATGGTCTGAGTCCATGTTTGAGACAGTATATCTTTTTCGTTTCATACTAAAATTGCATGATTCATTTTTTGTTTGAAAGATAAAGTTTTGTACTGTAAGCATACCAAATTTCAGATCATTCCGACGTATGTATCATATAGAAATATGCTGCCGAACTTTGATCCGGAGTATGTTTTTGCACAGATTTTTACAGTGAAAACACTGTCTGGGTTTAACTTTGAGACATCATAACTTCCTCATACTTTATCTAAATTGAATGATTCTTTTTATGTTTGAAAGAGGAAGTTTTCTATTATAGGAATAACAATTTTCAGCTTAATCCGAGCTAATTTTGTCCTCTGTTTCATGCTTGGAAGTTGAATCCAAGATGGTTTCAGGCCTGTACATTTTTGGTTTTTTAACTGTTGCAAACATGGCCTGAGTCCATGTTTCAGACAGCATAACTCATTCATTTTTTACTGGTATTCAATGATTTTTTTGTTTGAAAGATGAAGTTTTCTAGTATGTGCATACCAAATTTCAGCTCAATCGGAGATAAATTGGTCCTTTGTTTCATGCCTGGAAGTTGAACCCAGAGAAGATTTCAGACCTGGGTATTATTTTGGCCAAGTGTTTTTATGTTCTTTTTCCGTCCGATTTTTAACTTTTACTTCATGTTTTTGTGATATTTCTGAAATGTTTTGAGTACTATGATGCCTATCAATAGGCTAACCAAGTTTTGAAAAATTTGAAATTCAAATTTGAATTGAATTTGAATTGAATTTGAATGACAATTTTGAAAGATTTCTTTGATTTCGAGCACAGATTTTTCCAAACAATTTGAAATAATTTTTAAAATAAATTGGCATTTAAAATAATTATTATGTAATATTTTTAAATTATTTTAAGCTATAAAATCTATTTATTCTCTATAATAAGGGAATTTTCAAATATTTCCTTCAAAATTGATTTCGGGAAAATGGTTTTAAAAGCTTGTTTTCTCAAATAAATTATTTTATATATAAAATACACGTTTTTGCACTATTCGAGTGTATGAGAAGGAGAATTAAACGGTTTGGTAAAACATGTGGTATGGGACACGTGTGTTTACCTTATCGGTTAATACCTGACTTGTCCGTTTGATCGTTTTGACCTTTGGGTCGAGTTTACCGATGAGATGAGGTAAACCTTTTACTGCTTTGAGTGTGAAATTTACTAGTGGTTAGTAAACCGTTTGGTGTTAACGTGTGGTATGGGACGCACGTTAACACTATTCGGGTTCCTATTCGAGAGTTTGTGACACATTTGCCATTGTGGCCTGCCAGTACTGGACCTTCGGGTCATTGCCGTTGCGACATTTGCCATTGCGCTGTATTTGTCTTCGAGACGTTTGCCATTGCGGCGTATTTGCCATTGAGGCATATTTGTCATTGTGACGTTTTTCCTTCGGGCGAGGTACCTATTTGAGATAACAGTACTTGGCAAGGCTTCGGCCACATGCACGTGCAAACACTTTTGAGATGGTTTCTTTGACTATTTTTCCTAATGTATTGCCCCTTTCCAGAATTGGTCCTTTGAACCATTCGATATACATTTGTGGCGATTACCTTTTGGGAATTTGAACTCTTGGAAGTTCTATTTTTGAGATTTGAAACGCCTACTGGCATTATATGAGATTTTCCTTTTGGCGTTTACTTGAGATATTATTCTCCTCTTTGGAGATATATTTGCCTTATGACGTGTTTGAGATGAGATCTCTTTATGCATGTTTTGGGTTTGCCAAGATGGTGGGTTTAGGTTTTCCCTTAAACCATATTTGATGCTTTATGAATGCCGATGATATGAGGCTCGCTACTTTTAGCATTTTATGGGTTATTTTATCTCTTTTGAAATTATATGTTTGTGTAGTAATACCATATTATCACTTGATGTAATCATACACTTTAGTTGTCCCTTCTCACTTGGGAATATTATCACATTATCATTATATTCATATTACCGCTTATCCTTGTTAACTGATTTGTTTAGCTAGACTGACCCGTGTCTTTTATACTCGGGTCAGACCGAGGTGTTTCAGGTTAGGTACATTTGGACTTAGCCTATTCTGCTTCTGCATGGACTATTCTGGTAGCTCTTTTTATTATAGCTTTTTGTGCAGTCCTTTTTGGTTTGCTACTCTGATATGTATATTCTTTTGACTCGTGTTTGTATTGTAGTCGTCATACCACATATGTGATGTATCATTTTGTATACTTTGTGATGTACTTGTATATGTGTGTATATATGGGATTATCTGTTGTTCTGTGATGTGTTTTGAATTTAAGTTGTTATATTTTGTTTTGATAGATCCTATAGCCATCTATGGCTTTGTATTAAGTATTTATTGGATATGTCGATCCACAAAAAAAGAAATAAAAAATAAAAAAATTTATAGCATTGTCGACGTATTCAATAGATATTTAAGACAAGGCTATAGATGGTCGCTCCTATCCAGCCCTATTCTCTGCATTAGCAGACAGTATTACCCAGTAATACTCTTTGTTAATGTGGGTCTTGGGGTGGGGCATCACAACTTGGTATCAGAGTTGAGTTCAGAACAAAATAGGATAAACACAGAACAGAAACACATATTACGGTACATTTAAGTGTAATACAAGTGTTACGAATCCCTTAATCATCGAGTCCTTTACCTTATCGTGTCTTTTGGAGTAGATAATTTGGGATATGTCTAGGAATATTTTTTATTCTGTAATATCCCCAAATTTAATTGATGACATCTTGTCTTAAGATTAATCCTAATCGTGATTGTTTCATTCGAGTCCTCTTCAATACGGGTGCTTGACACCCGTCCGTATCAAAGTAGTTTGTTGATGATCTTTGATGCTTATCTTGTGATTTCTTTAAGGATTGCGAATACTATTGAGGGGATCCGCAATAGTAGGTATGATGTTTGAGGATTTTGGGATTTTTCCTTATAGTTTATCTTTCCGTGAAAACTAGCATGCTTTTTCATATCTAGAGTTTTGAATGATTTGAGATGGAGTAGCTTAAGTATTTTCAAGCCGCATTCTGTGATTAAAAGGATCCTTTATTCAGGTATCCTAATTTTGGCTGATTTGTTATTTCTTGTTCTTCAGAATGTTAATGATGATTCTGAAGTATCTGTATTCACACTTGAGTTTCGAGATGTTGATGATATATCTCGAATTCTAGTCAATTTGGCTTTTATGATTTCTGTGAGCCCGTTTCGGGTATGACATCCAATCGGGCAATCGAATATTGTATTGACTTCATTCCTAGTTCTTAGCCTTTCGGTTATCCTCCCATGAGGATGTCCACTAAGGAAATGAAGTAATTAGTTGGACTATTTCGTCATCTGTCATCCATGCTTCTTTTGAGATATCCTCCAATGATACTCAATTGTTGATTGGTTTCGTGACAATACATCGCTCAAAGTAAAGATGTATTGTTTGTGGTCTTCTTCTCATTGGAGAAGATATCTTGCTATTACTCTTATACCTCGTTGATCTCTTTTTAATTCATTAAGTTGTGCTAGGGTCATTCCTCGGCTTGACTTTACACCGTTTTATTTCATGAGCTACGAGTCGCGGAGGATAGCGTTACTCTTGCCGCATTTCAAACTCGTTATGAGCTTTGTGAGTAGTTCGTTATACCGTTCGGAATAATGAACACTCTAGTCTATTCCATCAATCTTGAGGATCGAGTATTCTTGAAATATCTTGTTGAATTCTTCTTGTGTTTTTGATTTTGAGAATAGGAAATAAATTGTGTTTTCAAAAATTTTCAGAAATTGAAGATATGTTTCTAAGAGAAATTGGATTATGTATTTGGGGAAAAACAAAGAATATTTTGAGTATTTTATATAAGATATTTCTTCTTAGAGAAAATGAATTTTTTATGTTGGGTTGTCCGTCTAGTGCTTTAAGAATTCTGGTTGATGCGTCTTGCTAACGTTATCGATAGGGATTTCCTAAACGTTGTGATGAGACAATCAAACATGGTGAGTTTTAATAAGTAAAGCTTGAAAATAATTAGAATGGTAGAGTATTAATTTTATTTTTATTTTTAATGTTTAATGAAACCGTTGAACCATAGTGTGTGTTGGATGAGTGGCGAGGAATTTTTGACCATTCGATCAACTCGGCAACCAATCGATGAGGTCATTCACTATAAATCAATGGCGAGGCAATATCCTTAAATTATTTGAAATTTATGATATTGAATGTAACAACCCGCATATCTATCGATTTTATATTTAAATATTTTATCGTTAGTCGGATGTTAGTCCGAAAAGCTACTTTTTGCATACGGTCAAATTAGGACTCGAGACCACCCCCATTGAGTTCAAAATGACGTTTGCGATCTTTTTGAGTGTAAACTTCGATATGTTTGGAGATAGTGAAATTTTCGTCACTTTTCCCACTTGTGACTTTGGTTGGGACTGCACCTTCTTAACTCAGCCCAAACCCCCCTCTTCTCTTCATCACTTCATCAAACACTTCAAGCTTCTTCAAAAATGGTGAGGGGAAAGAGAAATTAAAATTCCAAGCTCAAGATCTTTAGTAAATTCAACATCAAACTCCGAATTCAAGGTGAAGAACATAGATTCAAGCTAGGGGTTGACTCTTGCTTCGTTCTTAAGCTCTCCAACATCAATTTCGTGGAAAAGGTGAGATTTTTGATCTCACATCTTGCCTATATCTATCTTGGACTGTTGGGAATGATCCCCTATTGCATTTGCATCAACATTTGCATTTGGTTTGGATTGGATTGGCGAAAAACTTCAATTTTCAGCGTTTTGGTGATTTTTCTGGGCTTAAGTCGCTTCTGGCCATCCCTAGGTCGTCCACGAGTTAACTTCTTAGGTCGTTGTCGACCTATAATCCCCAGGCAAAATGCTAAGTCGTTCGCGAGTTAAACCTTAAGTCTTAGGTCGTTGCCGACCTATAATCCCCAGGCAAAGTTAGGTCGCTCACGAGTTAAGTGTTAGGTCGCTCACGAGTTAAGGACTTAGGTCGTTCGCGAGTTAGCACTTAGGTCGTTCTGGCCATTTTTAGCTCGCTCGGAGTTAGGTCGCTCGTCCTTAGGTCGTTAGGTCGTGTTGAACTTAGGTCGTGCACCTTTAGGTCGAAGCATTTTAGGTCGCTTCCCCTGGACCTCGTTAGGTCGTTCACTTTAGGTCGCGCACCCTCCTTAGGTCGCAAGACCTTAGGTCGCGAACCTGTTAGGTCGCACCATCCTTAGGTCGCGAACCAGTTAGGTCGCGCACCTTCCTTAGGTCGCGAGTTTTAGGTCGAATACCTCTGTTAGGTCGCTCGCGAGTTAACCCTTAGGTCGCTCGACACTTCAGACAGTTAGGTCGTTCGCCTATCTTAGGTCGCGAACCCTGTTAGGTCGCGCATTCTCTTAGGTCGTGAACACTTAGGTCGCGCCTCACTGTTAGGTCGCGCACTTCGTTAGGTCGCTCGTATTTAGGTCGCAGACCTTAGGTCGCTCGCGAGTTAGTACTTGGTCGTTTTGACCTGTTTTTCCCCTAGGTCGTTCGCGAGTTAGTACTTGGTCGTTTTGACCTGTTTTTCCCCTAGGTCGTTCGATCTGTTCTTCTGCTAAGTCGCGTGGCAGTCTCCACTTAGGTCGTATGACCTTATCCCTTAAGTCGTAAGTCGTTCGCGAGTTAGTACTTGGTCGTTTGACCTGTTTTTCCCCTAGGTCGTTCGCGAGTTAGTACTTGGTCGTTTGACCGGTTTGGCTTCTCGAGACAGCTTGCCTTCACTAAGTTATACCGTGACGGGGCGCTGCCCCGCACCCCGCCGTGGGCGCTGCCCCTGGACCCCCGCGACCTGACCGGGCAGGTCGAACCCCGTATTACTCTGCGTAGGCAATCTCTTCTGAAAAACATTTATCAGAAATTCTACTTTGATGGTTTTGGGATTGACTTCTTTGGACTTTACTCACGTCTTCGAACGTGAATTGATTTGTTCTACAATCGTTTTATGACTTGTCACTTTAAAGATATATGAAGGTTTCAATACTAATAGTAAATATCAAAACTCTTTCATCAAAGCGATTTCAACACTATTTTAAATATCAAAAGTTCGTTTTCTCAAACCGATTTTCAATCTACTAGTATATACAAGCCTTTACTTCACTCGAACGAGAAATCGACTTAAACGACTTAGTAAAACGGGTGGTATGAAACGCTTGCGTTCACTTCGTCGGTTAGCTCTTGGACTTGTTCGATTGAACCCTTTTCGTGACAATTTCCTAGTGAAGATTTACAGCTTGTTCGTAAATATTTAAGTTAAGCAAGTGGTTATGGGACATGAAGCTAAACTCATATATTTACTAGCTTGGTGTGATTGACACTTCTCGCTGATCATGATGATCATTTTATGATTTAGACTAGCAATTGTGCGATGTCTCTTTGTTTGCAAGGTAAGACTAGACCGCAATAGTGTGATTCCGACTCACACACATCTCTTTGTCCGCAAGGTTAGTCTAGGCCGCAGTAGTGTGATTCCGACTCACACATATCTTTATGTTTGCGAGGTTAGGCTAGACACCACTTGTGTGATTCCATTCACACATACCTTTCTGCTTTTTGGTTAGCCTAGGCCTCAATCAGTGTGATTCCGACTCACACATATGGGGTAGCTCCCCATGGTCTTCGGACCATCATGTGATAGGCCTCTTTCTCTTTTTATGATTTCTGGATTTCTTGTTTTGATTTCTGGATTTTTATGTCATTGACTTGTTATGAGTACAAGTTTAGGGTATGATGCCCTCTTTGGATCTTTGAGAAGATTCTTGTGATATTGATCATTTCTCATCGGTTGATCTCCTGTTGATCATCATTTTCATACTTATAGTAGTATGTCAATATGGATATTATATGTTTATGCCATATCTTTTATTCTATATCATGTCATCTGATATTTATAGTTAGACTGATCCGTTTATTATTTTCTTAAATAATACTCGGGTCAGACCGAGATGTTACAGGTGCTTCTGCTTGACTTCCTTCCGGGATTTGCTACTCTGACTTTTGGCTGACTATTTAGTTTAGCAGTTTTTGTTGTATACACTTGAGATATGGACTCATAGTTGTATTCTTTTTGTATAGCACAGGTTGCTATTCTTTTGTATTATTGTGGAACTTTTTGACCACTACTCTGATGTACACTTTCATGTGTTAGTTATATATTCATATCTTCTTCCGCCTTTGTGATATGGATGTCTGTGACTGCTTTGTGTTATGTTTATTTCTATGTTTGTTTCCGAAGATTATTTTATAGCCACCGTGTGATAATCAATTACATGGATGGTCGCTCCTCAACAGCCTTATTCTCCGTGCTAGTTGACAGCACTACATCGTAGTGTCCTTGGCTAGCGTGGGTATTGAGGTGGGGCGTCACAGCTTGGTATCAGAGCCAAACTTCGGAACAATGTAGAATAACTTAACAAGGATCATCGTCCTAAGTCCACCTTAGGAGTTGTGTTTCAGGATTTTGTTCGAGTCTTCGAACCGACTTATCCTGTTTTCTTTATGATTCCTTATTTCATCATTCAAGATTGCTTGATGTTCATTGGTGAATAACCTTCTTCTTTCTCTTCTTTCTTTGAAAAGGAAGAGGATGTCAAGACCAGGCCGTCCCAGAGCTGGAACATCTGCTGCTGCTCCTCGAGATGGAGTTTTTATGACAACTCAACAGCTTCTTGAATTAGTGACGAATGCACAAGCAGCTGGAGCTAACCCGGAACCTACTCACCCAAAGTCGGGATTTGCACGGTTGTGCAGCGAATAGCGATTACACCAATTTGGGTGGGAAGCCCTTCAAAGGTTCCGAACCTATTATCGAGGTTCAAGCTTGGTTAAAATCATGTGATCGAATCTTCTCTCGCATGAACCTTGTCGATCTGCACCGTGTTCAAGTGGCTTCCAGTATGCTCCAAGAGAGAGCATTGGATTGGTATGAACTCCTTACATCCGAAATTAATGAAGCGGACCTCACCTGGGAGCACTTCCGGGAACGCTTCGAATCGAAATTCGTACCCGAGGCTGAAAAGGTAACTTTGGCTCGGCGATTTATTGACCTTGTTCAAGGTCAGGCTTCTGTGGCGGACTACGTCGCATCATTCGAATCCCTTTGCAAATATGGGGTCGAATATATAAATACTCCACTAAAGAAGAACCAGAGGTTCGTTTACGGCTTAAACAAAAGCCTCAAGAAGCCACTACTTTTGAAGTTAGAAGTTTCTTTCGACCAAATTGTAGATATCGCTCTTCGCCTTGAAGAGGCTGATAGAGAAAGTGATGTTGAAGTAGTAGCTTCCAAACCCAGCTTTAACAACAAAAAGAGGCCCAACAAATTTAAAGGCCCTTACCCCAACAAAAAGGGTAAGCAAGCGATTCCTTCTGCAAAGGCTCCTTCTCCTAATGACGCGAGATGCTTCAACTGTGGATCTGGGGATCATTATGCGAACAAATGTTCAAAGCCCAAATCTTGTCGCTACTGTAAAAGCCCAGATCATTTTATACATCAATGCCTCAAACGTGAAGGCAAGAAGGAGGGAAAGTTGAATGTGGCTAAAGACCCTGGCAACACATCTCGTGGCCAAGGTATTTCTCATTCCATTCTTGATGGCATTATTTTATTTCATAATCAATCTATTAGAGTTCTCTTTGATACGGGTGCATCCCATTCTTTTATATCAAAGGAACTTGTAGACACTTTTTCCTTAAGTGTTACTGCATTAATGACTTCTTTAAGGATTGCGAATCCTGTTGGTGGTTCCGCAACTCTTAGTTTGCTTTGTAAAGATGTGGAGATTATTTTATGCGATTTTTCTTTCCTAGCCGATTTGCATGTTATGCGTTACTTAGGCTTTGGAATAATTTTGGGTATGGATTGGCTTACTCGTTATGAAGCTCATATCCTATGTCCTGAGCGGACTATTTATCTCCGACATCCGCAATCTGTTAACCAGATTTCTATTATTCTTAATGATTCGGATTCCGCTTTGGTTGCATCTTTATATTCTTTAAACCCTCGTGATGATGATAATGATGATGAGGAGGATGTCATTTCTCTTATTCGCGTCGTTCGTGAATTTTCCGACATCTTTGAGCCCGTTTTAGGACTTCCACCTAAGCGAGCAATTGAGTTCAAAATTAATCTTATATCTGGAGCTCAACCTGTTACCCGTCCTCCTTATCGCATGTCCAATAAGGAGAACGAAGAGATGCGCAAACAACTATCCGAGTTGGAGACGAAGCAACTTATTCGCTCTAGTTCCTCGCCTTGGGGAGCTTCAGCTATTTTCATAAGTAAGTCCGATGGTACACTTAGGCTTTGCGTTGACTACCGCAAGCTTAATGATCTTACTATTAAGAATAGATATCCATTGCCTCGGATTGATGATCTGTTTGATCAACTTAGTGGGGCTAGAGTCTTTTCACAACTGGACTTGGCTACCGGTTTCCATCAGCTTCGTATTGCAGAGGATAGTATTCCTTTGACTTCGTTCCGTACGCGTTATGGATCTTATGAATGGCTAGTTATGCCATTCGGTTTAACGAATGCTCCGGCTTATTTCGTTGACCTTATGAATAGAGTTTTCAAAGATTTTCTCGATCGGTTTGTTCTCATCTTTATTGATGATATTCTTGTGTATTCTAAAACCGAGGAGGAACACGAAAAGCACCTTCGAATTGTATTGGAAACTCTTAGGAGCAATCAACTAAAAGCAAAATTTTCTAAATGCCATTTTTGGCAATCTAGTGTGAAATTTCTCGGTCATATCATTTCCGAATCCGGAATATCCGTGGATCCTTCAAAGATTGAAGCGATTCAAAATTGGAAGAGACCGGAGAGCGTGACTGAAATCCGTAGCTTTCTCGGATTGGCAGGTTATTACCGCCGTTTTATAAAAGACTTTTCTAAGATTGCCGTACCTCTTACTGGCTTAACAAAGAAAGGTGTTAAATACATTTGGTCAGACAAATGTGAATCTTCTTTTCAGAAATTAAAAGAACTCCTTTCTGATGCTCCTATTCTTATTATTCCCGAAGGGAATCAAGACTTTGTCGTTTACACCGATGCTAGTCGCGTTGGTTTGGGTGCCGTTCTTATGCAAAAAGAACGTGTTATTGCTTATGCTTCTAGGCAATTGAAGCCGGCTGAGACTAGATATGCCACACATGATTTAGAACTCGCGGCTATCGTTTTCGCCCTTCGAATTTGGCGACATTACCTTTTGGGAGAAAAGTTTATACTTTATACTGATCATAAGTCTTTGAAATATTTATTTTCTCAAAAGGAACTTAATTTGCGTCAACAGCGTTGGCTCGAATTTCTTGCCTCTTATGATCTTGACATTCTTTATACTCCCGGAAAGGGGAATCGTGTTGCCGACGCACTTAGTCGAAAACAACAAGCGGTTGTTTCCATGATGATATCTGAATGGAACGATCTCGAACTATCCACTTGTGAAATTCGAGATCGCGTTTCCGATTTGTGTTCATCTCTTGTTTTATGTAGCCTTGAGGCTCGTCCTTCTTTATTAGACCGCATTCTTGAAGCTCAACAACTAGATCCTGAATTGGCTTTGCTTGGCCAAAATCTTAAGGATAAAATCGATATTGAAGGTTTGAAAGACTTTGATATCGACTTTCGTGGCGGCATTCGAAAATTTGGTAGACTTATCGTACCAAATATTAGTGATCTTCGTAGAGACGTTCTAGAAGATTCTCATCGTTCCAAGTATTCCATTCATCCCGGTAGCAGTAAAATGTACGTTGATATGAAGCGACTTTATTATTGGGAGGGAATGAAATCTGATATCGCTAACTTTGTTAAGTGTTGCATGACTTGCCAACTTGTTAAGGCTGAACATCAAAGGACCGGTGGGTTATTGCAACCATTGGAGATTCCAGTATGGAAGTGGGATCAAATTTCCATGGATTTTATAGATGGCCTTCCCCGTTCTCGTTCGGGTCATAATAGCTTATGGGTGATTGTTGATAGACTTACTAAGTCTGCCCATTTTATTCCTGTTCGGTCGAACCGAACCGTTCCTCTTCTGGCCAAACTTTTTATTAAAGAAATTGTTAAACTGCATGGAGTTCCTTCTTCCATTGTTAGTGATCGGGATCCATTGTTTACTAGTGGATTCTGGAAGAGTCTTCAAAAAGCTTTGGGAACGAAGCTTAATTTTAGCACCGCTTATCACCCCCAGTCCGATGGACAAACTGAGCGTGTGAACCAAACACTTGAAGATCTTCTTCGTTCTTGTGTGCTTGATTTCGGTGGAAGTTGGGAAGATCATATTTCACTTGTTGAATTTTCCTATAATAACAGCTTCCAATCTAGTATTGGTATGGCTCCTTTCGAGGAACTCTATGGAAGGCCATGCCGATCTCCTTCTTGTTGGCTTGAGGCCGGTGAGAAACTGGTTTTAGGACCAGACTTTATTCGAGATTCCACAGAAAAGATTGAACTTATTCGACATAGGATGAAAGAAGCCCAGAGTAGACAAAAATCCTATGCCGATAACCGAAGAAGGAAATTAGAATTTTCTGTTGGTGATCTTGTATTTATTCGTGTTTCACCAATGAAGGGTGTTGTACGTTTCAGTCGATCGGGAAAGTTAGCGCCTCGATATATTGGGCCATTTCCTATCACTGAACGTATTGGTTCCATGGCTTATCGCCTTTCTTTACCGGCTCAGTTCTCTGCTATGCATGACGTGTTCCACGTATCTCAATTACGGAAGTGCCTTCGGGATTCCGATTCGATACTTGAGCCCGGTGTTGTGGAAGAGATTGAAGTTTCACCTAATTTAACTTATGAGCAGCATCCTGTTCGAATTATTGCTTCGGAGATCAAACGGCTTCGAAATAAAGATGTTCCGCTTGTTAAAGTTCAATGGTCCTCAAATCCTAAGGATTGCTCTTGGGAAACTAGAGAATTCATCGAGCGTACACATTCGGAATTGCTTTCTCCTGCTCTTTAAGGTAAACTTCTTAATCCCAATTTCTTTTTGTGTTAATATGCTTTTATGGTTGTTACTTTTATTTCCATCATATATATTGCGAGGACGCAATTTCTTTAAGGAGGGGAGTCTGTAACAACCCGCATATCTATCGATTTTATATTTAAATATTTTATCGTTAGTCGGATGTTAGTCCGAAAAGCTACTTTTTGCATACGGTCAAATTAGGACTCGAGACCACCCCCATTGAGTTCAAAATGACGTTTGCGATCTTTTTGAGTGTAAACTTCGATATGTTTGGAGATAGTGAAATTTTCGTCACTTTTCCCACTTGTGACTTTGGTTGGGACTGCACCTTCTTAACTCAGCCCAAACCCCCCTCTTCTCTTCATCACTTCATCAAACACTTCAAGCTTCTTCAAAAATGGTGAGGGGAAAGAGAAATTAAAATTCCAAGCTCAAGATCTTTAGTAAATTCAACATCAAACTCCGAATTCAAGGTGAAGAACATAGATTCAAGCTAGGGGTTGACTCTTGCTTCGTTCTTAAGCTCTCCAACATCAATTTCGTGGAAAAGGTGAGATTTTTGATCTCACATCTTGCCTATATCTATCTTGGACTGTTGGGAATGATCCCCTATTGCATTTGCATCAACATTTGCATTTGGTTTGGATTGGATTGGCGAAAAACTTCAATTTTCAGCGTTTTGGTGATTTTTCTGGGCTTAAGTCGCTTCTGGCCATCCCTAGGTCGTCCACGAGTTAACTTCTTAGGTCGTTGCCGACCTATAATCCCCAGGCAAAATGCTAAGTCGTTCGCGAGTTAAACCTTAAGTCTTAGGTCGTTGCCGACCTATAATCCCCAGGCAAAGTTAGGTCGCTCACGAGTTAAGTGTTAGGTCGCTCACGAGTTAAGGACTTAGGTCGTTCGCGAGTTAGCACTTAGGTCGTTCTGGCCATTTTTAGCTCGCTCGGAGTTAGGTCGCTCGTCCTTAGGTCGTTAGGTCGTGTTGACCTTAGGTCGTGCAACTTTAGGTCGAAGCATTTTAGGTCGCTTCCCCTGGACCTCGTTAGGTCGTTCACTTTAGGTCGCGCACCCTCCTTAGGTCGCAAGACCTTAGGTCGCGAACCTGTTAGGTCGCACCATCCTTAGGTCGCGAACCAGTTAGGTCGCGCACCTTCCTTAGGTCGCGAGTTTTAGGTCGAATACCTCTGTTAGGTCGCTCGCGAGTTAACCCTTAGGTCGCTCGACACTTCAGACAGTTAGGTCGTTCGCCTATCTTAGGTCGCGAACCCTGTTAGGTCGCGCATTCTCTTAGGTCGTGAACACTTAGGTCGCGCCTCACTGTTAGGTCGCGCACTTCGTTAGGTCGCTCGTATTTAGGTCGCAGACCTTAGGTCGCTCGCGAGTTAGTACTTGGTCGTTTTGACCTGTTTTTCCCCTAGGTCGTTCGCGAGTTAGTACTTGGTCGTTTTGACCTGTTTTTCCCCTAGGTCGTTCGATCTGTTCTTCTGCTAAGTCGCGTGGCAGTCTCCACTTAGGTCGTATGACCTTATTCCTTAAGTCGTAAGTCGTTCGCGAGTTAGTACTTGGTCGTTTGACCTGTTTTTCCCCTAGGTCGTTCGCGAGTTAGTACTTGGTCGTTTGACCGGTTTGGCTTCTCGAGACAGCTTGCCTTCACTAAGTCGTACCGTGACGGGGCGCTGCCCCGCACCCCGCCGTGGGCGCTGCCCCTGGACCCCCGCGACCTGACCGGGCAGGTCGAACCCCGTATTACTCTGCGTAGGCAATCTCTTCTGAAAAACATTTATCAGAAATTCTACTTTGATGGTTTTGGGATTGACTTCTTTGGACTTTACTCACGTCTTCGAACGTGAATTGATTTGTTCTACAATCGTTTTATGACTTGTCACTTTAAAGATATATGAAGGTTTCAATACTAATAGTAAATATCAAAACTCTTTCATCAAAGCGATTTCAACACTATTTTAAATATCAAAAGTTCGTTTTCTCAAACCGATTTTCAATCTACTAGTATATACAAGCCTTTACTTCACTCGAACGAGAAATCGACTTAAACGACTTAGTAAAACGGGTGGTATGAAACGCTTGCGTTCACTTCGTCGGTTAGCTCTTGGACTTGTTCGATTGAACCCTTTTCGTGACAATTTCCTAGTGAAGATTTACAGCTTGTTCGTAAATATTTAAGTTAAGCAAGTGGTTATGGGACATGAAGCTAAACTCATATATTTACTAGCTTGGTGTGATTGACACTTCTCGCTGATCATGATGATCATTTTATGATTTAGACTAGCAATTGTGTGATGTCTCTTTGTTTGCAAGGTAAGACTAGACCGCAATAGTGTGATTCCGACTCACACACATCTCTTTGTCCGCAAGGTTAGTCTAGGCCACAGTAGTGTGATTCCGACTCACACATATCTTTATGTTTGCGAGGTTAGGCTAGACACCACTTGTGTGATTCCATTCACACATACCTTTTTGCTTTTTGGTTAGCCTAGGCCTCAATCAGTGTGATTCCGACTCACACATATGGGGTAGCTCCCCATGGTCTTCGGACCATCATGTGATAGGCCTCTTTCTCTTTTTATGATTTCTGGATTTCTTGTTTTGATTTCTGGATTTTTATGTCATTGACTTGTTATGAGTACAAGTTTAGGGTATGATGCCCTCTTTGGATCTTTGAGAAGATTCTTGTGATATTGATCATTTCTCATCGGTTGATCTCCTGTTGATCATCATTTTCATACTTATAGTAGTATGTCAATATGGATATTATATGTTTATGCCATATCTTTTATTCTATATCATGTCATCTGATATTTATAGTTAGACTGATCCGTTTATTATTTTCTTAAATAATACTCGGGTCAGACCGAGATGTTACAGGTGCTTCTGCTTGACTTCCTTCCGGGATTTGCTACTCTGACTTTTGGCTGACTATTTAGTTTAGCAGTTTTTGTTGTATACACTTGAGATATGGACTCATAGTTGTATTCTTTTTGTATAGCACAGGTTGCTATTCTTTTGTATTATTGTGGAACTTTTTGACCACTACTCTGATGTACACTTTCATGTGTTAGTTATATATTCATATCTTCTTCCGCCTTTGTGATATGGATGTCTGTGACTGCTTTGTGTTATGTTTATTTCTATGTTTGTTTCCGAAGATTATTTTATAGCCACCGTGTGATAATCAATTACATGGATGGTCGCTCCTCAACAGCCTTATTCTCCGTGCTAGTTGACAGCACTACATCGTAGTGTCCTTGGCTAGCGTGGGTATTGAGGTGGGGCGTCACATTGAATATAGTAATTTGGGTAAGTAAATTAAATAATTCTAATTAAGGGGATGTCTTAATTAGAAGAAAATATCATTTGATGCTTTGATTAATAAAATGATGTATTTAAGGTAAAAGAATACTTTGGTTTGGAAAATTGAAATATTAATTGAATATTTTAGTACAAGTTATTAATGATGACTATAAAATTTGTTTTTAAACTTATGTATGTGAGTAGTAGAGGTTGGATATAAAACTCTATCTTAAGAGAAAATAAAGAAGTGGTGGTTTACAACATCTAGTATAAATTTATGAGCTAGTTTTTGTTTTAAACTTAAATGGTATTAAAACTTGTGGGTTTGAAAATGGCAACATTCTTTCAAAAAAAAGTTTGAATTAATTATCAAATTTAATTAGTTTTATGTTGGTAATTAAATGGAAATTTAATTTTTGTGACAAGTGGAAATGTGAATTTGGAATATTTTGATAAATGAACAATTCATGTAGTATAATCATTTTAAACGGTGAAAATAATTTAAATTATATATACATACATACATATATATATCCCAAAAATTTATTTTGGTGGATAATCAATAATCATCTCTTGATAATGGAAGAAATTAGTTATCTCTTCCAAAATGAGTTTCATAGTTAATTGTTTTCAAAGCTAGACTTTGGAAAAAAAAGTAATGAAAATAATTCCACTTCATAAAGTGTTTTATGACGATTACATAAGGTTGATAATAATTTTATATGTCTTAGCTTTCTGGGGAAAGAGAGAATCGTTCAATAATGATTTAGCAAAAAAATACCTTTTTTTTTAAATTGTAGTTTGAAATTAAAATGGTTTGGGAGAATTTCAAATTTTAAATTGATTTTAAAAGATGAAATTTAACTTAGAAAAGTGCTATACTAAAACATCGATAACTTGAGATTTATTAATCCAAATGAGCTTAATCTTTTTGCAAATGAAAGAGCATTCAATAAGCTATAAAGTTTCTATTTACCACATTTAAATAATTTGCATTTTACTGAGTCTAAAATGGGTTTGAAAGTGAATATGCAGTTCTGCCCTATTACAAAATTCTCTGAGATTAAGCCGAAAGTAAAATTAACATAAATTTCAAACCGTAAATCCGATTTTGATGAAATTTTTATTGCTAGAAAGCATAGACTGAGTAGAAGAACTTTCATATTATAAAGTTTTTCAGATTTTGTAGTTTGCTAGGTCAAAATAGCTCTCCTTTACAGCAGGTCTAAAATGAAATTGATTTATTTCCCTTTAATAGTTAAGTGTAGCACTTCTTATTAATGGACATGAACTAGTATCATCTATTCGAGTGAAGTACAGGTGAAAAGAGAATAATTGGACTATATTTTGAGCAAAAAGAATATATAAGTTTGTACAAACTCGCTTTAAAATGCTAAAAAGGATGGTAAGTTTTCAGATTAATTTTAAAGTGTTAAATGATGATATATATTGAGTTTTCGACCTAATGGTCGATGTATATTATATAAATCATTTTTGTAATATTGTATACGGCCCTGCGTACAAAGGAGTCTCCGCCGATTTTTCCGGAAATTTCTAACACTTAGAAAATTTGAGAAACAAATTGAAAAATAATATGTTGCAAACTAGAGTATACCAAAAAACTTAAACTTTATTTACTCTAATGAAGAGTATTGAATTAAAATTTAATAGCTAAGTAAGAAGTTTTGAAAATTTTCAAGTGTTGATTAAATCTTAAAGATAATGGGTTGTTAAAATTTTAGAATATTTGATTAGTAATAGAGATTTAAAAATTTATTCCTTGTGTTTATCTTACTCTCGTGTTATTTTCTAACGATGTGCATTTATGCGCTCATTTGAGTTTGGTGGTCCTTGAGAAACCCCATTTTGGTTGAACTATCTTGCCTCTATTGTCTCTATCTAGCATCGGTGTTATTCCTTCCGTAGTGTCATACGGAAAGGTCATATCGATAATCATCTTGTTGACTAGAGTTCAGGTTATACGTTGAGCTAAATCCCAAATCTATTTAAGAAGTTTTGAGAAATCAATCTCATTCGATTGATTCTAGGGTAGCATTTCTGCTTTTGTGTTCTTAGTCGAAGGTAATATGCCTTCGAAATCGTGAGGTGTTGCTCGAGAAAATTCTATACTCCGCTAATCCCGACATATATGTTCGAAAAAATCATAAAATTTGTCGAGCAATTTTATCTTACCCTTCTATCGTCTTGAGTGAAAAGTGAGGAGTATTGATCTCGTGCTTGTCTATCTTTCTTTTGAGTGATGAAATAATTATATTGAGGACAAACTCTTCTCTATAAATTGCGAGGACGCAATTTTGTTAAGGGGAGGAGTCTGTAACAACCCTGGTTTTAGTGATTACCTATTAATATTAAATTATAACGGTAGTTATAATTTAATATTGAGAATTAAATACAATTGGAGTTTTAAATTGTTTATTTGAATAAACAATGAATTTTGGGAATAAAAGGTGAGAATGAAGTTTTAGAAGCCTTTTTATTGTGGTTTGAGTTAAAATAAATCAAAAATGATTTTTATTTAGTGATAGTGCAATAATTTTATTAATTATTGACATTTTGCTTCTTTTAGTAATTTTTAAAAGAATTAATTAATTTTAAAGGTGGTTTATTTAAATAAAAAGGTGGAAATTGGTTTTTAAATATGTTTTGGTTATAAATAAGGTTTAGTAATGGTTAGAAATATTATTCTAAGGGAGAAAAGTATTTTTGTTGAATTTTAGAAGTAAAAAATGTGAACTTTTGTATTTATTGGTGAAAATAGTGTATTTTTGTAAATTAAGGTTTTTAATAATAAAATTGTTAAAAAAAAATAATCTTTTCATATGATGTGAAATATTTTACTTCTTATGTTTGTAAGTTTATAAATTTTTATTTGTGTGAAAAGTGGAAGAAAATGGCTTTATTCTTTTATATAATGTAAATATGAAGCCTTTTGATTTAAATGTTGAATATATAACCTTAGCCTTTTTATTTTCTTCTGAATAATGGGTCTTAGCCCATTAGTATCTTGCCCAACCTGTTAGTAAACCAGAAAAGAGAATGAAATGAAGTACGTACCTTCATTCTCCTTCAACCAGAAGCTTCAAAACTTAAGAAACCCATTTCCTCTAACAAACCCTAGCCAAAAATCATCAAATGAAAATCAAATTTAGTGTTTTAAAAATCAATTTGAAGCTAAATCTATAGGTAATCAAAATCTAAAACCTAATATTTTATCAAAAGTCCAAATTTGTGAACGATTGTTTGTTAATTGATTTCTTCTATCTTACATGCACTTGTTTCATAGTTTTACAGGTTGTAGAAGCTCAAATTCAACCCAAGCTTCAATCTTTCTCCATTAATTCAGGTATTTGCTATCATAAATCAAAGGTGAGTTTTTGCTCACAATTGCTAGCTGATGAAAAAACTTCAAAATGCCAAAATCTAACCAAAAATAACTTTAATACGTTGATTTTATGTTCATGTTTTGTTTTTATGAAATCTGAGTTTGTATGTCACTTTGCACAACATTTTATCCCAATTCCGGCAACGAAATGCTGCCGGATTTTCTTCAGTTGATATACTGTGTGTTGTACTATATGAATGCCAAATTTCATTGCAAAACATATTCGTTTGATGCCTGAAAACTGCACTGCAAAATGAATGCACAACCTGGAAATTACCTGTGCACATTTTGTTTTCTGAGTTGCTGCAAACATGGTCTGAGTCCATGTTTGAGACAGTATATCTCTTTCGTTTCTTACTGAAATTGCGTGATTCTTTTTTTGTTTTAAAGATAAAGATTTGTAATATAAGCATACCAAATTTCAGATCATTCCGACCTATATAGCTTATAGAAATATGTTGCCGAACTTTGATCTGGAGCATGTTTTTGCCCAGATTTTTACAGTGAAAACACTGTCTGGGTTCAACTTTGAGACATCATAACTTCCTCATACTTTATCCAAACTGTATGATTCTTTTTTTTGTTTGAAAGATGAAGTTTTTTATTATATGCATAACAATTTTTAGCTTAATCCGAGCTAAGTTTTTCCTCTGTTTCATGCTTGGAAGTTGAATCCAAGATGGTTTCAGGCCTGTACATTTTGTTTTTGAACTGTTGCAAACATGGCCTGAGTCCATGTTTGAGACAGCATAACTCATTCACTTTTTACTGGAATTCATTGATTTTTTTTTTGAAAGATGAAGTTTTCTAGTATGTGCATACCAAATTTCAGCTCAATCGGAGATAATTTGGTCCTCTGTTTCATGCTTGGAACTTGAACCCAGAGAAGATTTCAGACCTGGGTATTATTTTGGCCAAGTGTTTTTATGTTCTTTTTCCGTCCGATTTTTAACTTTTACTTCATGTTTTTGTGATATTACTGAAATGTTTTTGTGATATTACTTAAATACATCATTTTATATACTAAACAAAACAGATACGTGTATACGAAAACGAAGAACTCCAGCTCTCCTCCTGACGCTCAAAAAGCATCAAATCTGAACCTATAAATATACTCGGTTCGACCCGACCATTGAAATGGAAGAACGCCCGGATCAGTTTGGTAAACTAGTGTGAGAAATACAATCAACTGAATTTATTAGATTACCAAAACTTTTACTTTCAAAACAAAAGTATCTCGTAAGACATGCCCACACATAAATACGGACATGTTTTTACCGTATGATAACTAAAACATTCATATCAAATCATTTGATATTATACTAGTGTCTAGTATACAAATAATATTAATCATAGCCGAAACGGTTAGTCATATAGCATTTCGGGGCTATTCATTACGCCAATACAAACAAAATTGCAGATCGTAGTGGAGTTTGAATTTGCATACAAATGACCAGGTGTAGGGACTACCTTCCGACAATACATCTCTAGAGGAATGTAACGAGGACCATACATGGGAACCTCTACCAACACAAGAACGACCTACCTCTGTAACTAGGTAGTACCGAATATATCATCCCCCGGTCGTTACCGACCTTTTCCGAGGGCCCTCATAGCATACAAACCTCAATAATTTACATTCCGAACGTCATAGCAGAAAGAAATATATATAGAAAAGGATGATCATATCCTAATGGGAGCGACCCACTTAGCCCTGCTGCATCTAACCCTGTTTCGGTCATTTCCGGTTGATGAGGCCAAAGAGGTAACGATTACCTTTCACATATCACATATCACATCACTTTGAATGCCACATTCGCCATTTCCGTTGACTACTAATTGCCTTTCACAAAAATACAACCATTGAGCTGTACGTCTCAAGGAAGGGTGTAAAGCTAAGAGAAGTTGCCTTCTTCGTCACCAAACAGGTGTACGTTTGTAAAAACCAATATACGTAATTGTAGAAAATGCAAATGTCAGACATTCATCCATACAACTTGTCCAGGAACAGGACGAACCGAAGGTACTCTCCTACCACATCCTGTTGGGAAATCCCTAGGATCAGTAGTGAATAGTCCTTGCACTGGATATTTCATAACAAAGAGACTACTGCTACTATATGTATATTGGGATTTTAACCCCAAATGATCAACAAGCAGTTCTTCGCTATGAAAATACTAAACATCAATATCATCAGCCAACTTGCACAATCATCGTATAAATGTTGGTCCGAAGTGGTTTTCAGATAAATCTGATCCCAGTCTCTTCGCACTAACAACGCAAAAGCGTTTCTCAACCTCATATAGAAACTATGTCTCATAGACTTATCACGTTTCCAACTTTCAACTTTCTATCGATCCTTCGGCCAAGAAGGAAGCTCGATAAACAGGAGTAATACTCCGCACTACACGAATCAACATCCTTAACACAAACGATAATCAAGCCTACACAGAAGGCTACGTACTAAGTGTACGACTAAATAGTTCCCACATCAAGTCAAGGAACTAAAATTTGGCCAATTTGATAGTTGGTTATTTAACCATCAAAGCAAACAAACAAATATTTAGCACCATAAGTAATCACTAGGCCCTTTTAATTAATCTTTTATTAATTAAATCACTTGCCAATATTCACTTCAAATTATCTTTAAAAAGATATAATTTCAAAACCATTTCAATATTCTATATTGGAAAACATTTCCATATATTTATTTAATAATAAGTAATTCACAATTCTTTTTATTTTCAACACTTGGAAAATATTTTATATACTTAAATCATGATTAAGTATATATTTTATTCTTTTAAGGAAAACATTCTCTTAAACACATTTATTTATTTGTGTCAAAACGAATGTTGTGTAAAACATCGATACGACAACCCAAAATCATTAGTATAGGGATTCGAAAATTAGATAGATATATAAATCCCATATACTATACAAAACATCTCCTTTCGAAAATCATTTACTATAACAACAGTATTATAGTCCATCATTTCCTTACTTCTCGAAAACGTCTATTTCAACAATGAATGTTGAAATCTGTGTATTCGATACTTAACACATTCTAAAACATCTTCAAACCATTTTACTCCATTTAAAAGATCATTTTTCCCAAAACATTTATTTAATTTAAAGGATTATTCACTGTCCAAAATCGTGAATATAATTCCTAACCAAATTCAAAACTTCTACACATTTAATTAAAGGATTATCCACTATCCAAAATCTCGAATAATATCCCTTTAATAATCTTTCATATTTAACTTATCAAATTCAATTGATTTCGCATTTATAAAACAATGTTTATAAATCACATTTATATTTTAATAAAAACTTCCATATATAAAATTCCTTTATTAACAAATTCAATTTACACCTCATTAATATGCCAAAATCCGATTATAAGTAATTTACTTATAAATCTCTTTATCTACAAATTCGTTCTTTTTATATAACTTCATTTTAACACTTATAATACTCCTTTATAATTCCATTTTATTTATTTATAAAATATCAATTTTATAAATCTTATATATAAGCCGTTTCTAATAAATCAAAATTCTCATTTAACTTAATTTACAAAATGGCCAACTTCCTATTTCAAAAATCACATTTTGATTCCATTTCTCAAAAATCATAATTTTTATAACTTAAAAATTATAAATTTTATTTATTCAAAATAAATCCATTCCTTTAACAATTCAAAATTAAATAGAACATCTATTTTCAAAATCACTTGGAAATCCTTATTAAATTAAAATCATCAATTTAATCTTTTAAATCTCCAAAATAAGGCCCAATGCTGCAACAACACTAAATACATCAATCACGGCATCCAAAACATCATATATCATATGATAACAACATATATATCAATATTTGTAAATAAAATAACCACTGGTGAGGAATCCAGTTGGATCCCTCCAACCTGTCACCTGCAACAAATATACATATGAGAAAATATGTACAATGTCTGCTTCGAGGCAGACGCGCGTACAAAAGGTCCTCCGCTCATACACGGGAACATATAGGGCCTCATCTGCTCCAATAGGCAGAAATATATCCAAACCAATCAATATATATATATATAATATCATATATCACCCAAACAATCATCAATCAGCAAAAAATAAATTTATTCTCACTTATATAAAAATATAAGCAAGTAAGAAAGAGTGAGTTGTACTCACTTTGGTTCCAATAGCAGTTGTAGTGTTTTATTACGAATAAAATTAAACAAGCATTTAATTTTACCAAAAATTTTCACTAGCTCCAATCAAATCAAAACCAGCTCTATAATGTAGTGCTCATCAATACGATCCCAACGCAACTTGTTTCGTCAAAAACGGACCTCGTATGAAGAAGTTATGACGTTTAGAAGTTTATACAAATTAATATATAAATTATTTACGGGAAAATGGGTATAGGGAAGAAGTTGCAAAAAAAATTAGTATGAAGGACAATTAGTTTGTTTTTTAGTCGGAAGGACAATTTTTAGTGTAAACAGAAAATGATAGTTACAACTATCATTCTGTGATTTGCACTAGAAAGTGTCCTTGTGCCTAAAAAACAAACTTGTTGTCCCTCAGACTAAATTTTTTTGCAACTTTTTCCTCGAGCCTAAAAACCCTAATTATTTATTATTTTTATTTTATTTTTAAACCCTACTTTCAATCTTAGTCGTCGATTCATCAAAACAAGATCTGGGTCGAACGTTTGCTTCCTTCTTCTTCATTCACGTACGTACGTGAAACCCACATGGCAGCCATCTTCATCGAATTTTCGCCCCACCCTCCTTCACTTCGACTACGATCGAACCCTACCCACGCGTGCGCCATCCCCCGCCGCACCCACAGCCTTGAAGATGTCGAGCTCGGACGCCCATAGGCTCCAGAATTTGAGCTTGAATGGCCAGCCTTCATGATCCAATTGTCATTGATCTACATCGCGAAATCCAATCTCGACCGTTGAAAATATAGATTTCATTGTGCTCTTCAATTTTGTAGTTGAAGACTTTTCGTAAATGTTTACGAATTGAGAGAGATCGAAGGGCGAAGAATCAAAATTCCTGGCCATTGAAAATATAAGAAGTGGCGGCCGTAACCCTAGGCTAGGGTTTCGGATGCAAAAGTGAAGAAAGTTTGGCCTTTTATAGAAAATTTCCGAACACTATTCATCCGAAATTTTTCCAGACTCCAAACGAAGCGTGCCGCCTGGCATTTATAATTTTTTACTCCTATTCCGAACACAATGGAATATATATCGAGAGCCAATTCGATCGTATTTGGAAGATAGGTTTTCGGATCGACTTATTTAAATTATAAAAATTACTTAAACAAATTTATACGCGTTTTAGCTTCCCACGACTAAACCGTAAATCCGATTGACACGAAATTTGAAATTCTAAAATAATATAATATTGTGGATCCAATGAAACTAGTTTCCTCGAAATCCGAAACCGTATAAAAAATGACTATTTTTACATGTTAATTAAATATCAAAATATTCAATTTCAATAAATTAACTTTTAATTCGATTTTAAAAGTTAACTAACATCATTCTAATTCAAATAGAATTTAATTCAACTTTATAAATCATTTTCATTCACATTAAACTCAAAATCAATTATTTCTGAAATCTCAAATATTAAATTAATGATTTAATTATCCAATTAAATTACTATATTTGAAATATAAGTTATTCAACTTATAAAATCAGCTTGTGAATATTTAAAATCAATTTAATATCAGAATTTCGAATGACCGAAATTCTGGGTCGTTACATTCTCCCCTACTTAAGAAAATTTTGTCCTCGAAATTACTAAGTAAGAAAAAGCCACAAAATCCATTAACTTTTCAAAAACAATTCGTTTAAACTAGATTACCGAAATCATTTAAACATTTTAACTTTTCCAAAATCCATTTAGTTAAACCTCTTATAAAAACTTCCCTATGTTTTCAAATCCATACTTAGTTAGCTTTTCAAAACTAATTAATATCGTTTAACTTTTAATTCAAAATCAAAATTTTAGCTATTAAAATTTTTTCCAATTTTCCCAAAAAATTTCTAACACCTTAAATTTTCAAAATATTTCGCCATAGTCTCCTTTGCGTGGTTCTATCATAGTAAAGTCACAACATATATATATATATATATATATATATATCACAAATATACATCTCTTCTTCGAGGTTGCCTCATCCTTTAGGGAAAAAATATAAAAGTACGATATATAATCCGAGATATGTACCTTATATATTATTAGCAAGCAATATACGGCTAATATACCGCGAAAGCGAGCTCCAAATGCGAAGCATACGCCATCCGCACCTACTAAATGCTCAATCAACCAAATGAGAAACATATATGGAAAGTAATATCAATATACAACATATACCAATACAACAACTATATATATGTCAATATAGAAAATGCAATCTAAAGCAACAAATCCAACCATCAAACAACTATCATCCAACCAACATCCAACAAACCAATATCTATCCAATCAATCCATAAACAAATCAATATACATTCATTACTCATTAATATTCATTGAATTGATTTTCAATTTAATCACATTTGATTCATTAACATTGGATTTTACTAACATCCATTTATTCGTATTCTATTAGTTTACATTCACTAATTTACATTCAACTATTTATAGCTTTCAATTTTTTTATTAATTCAATTCCATTAACATTTAATGAATTTCTATTCAATCACTAACCATCCATCTAACAACCAATGTATATCCAACATTACCAAATTTATTTAATTTACTTTACTTTTCACTAAGTATTCATATTTACTTCATTTACCTTCAATTTGGTTTAACACATTCAATTTTAATTGGTTTAAAATCTAATTGACTTTCATTCAATTATTTAATTTCCAATTTCATTAGCTTTTAATGAATTAATACTTTCATTCATTATTCCTTATCAATTCATTTACATTCGATAGATTGGAGTAATACTCCGCACTACACGAATCATTTAGAAGTTTATACAAATTAATATATAAATTATTTACTATTTTTATTTTATTTTTAAACCCTACTTTCAATCTTAACCGTCGATTCAACAAAACAAGATCTGGGTCGAACGTTTGCTTCCTTCTTCTTCTTCATTCACGTACGTACCTGAAATCCTTATGGCCGCCATCTTCATCGAATTTTCGTGCTACCCTCCTTCACTTCGACGATGATCGAACCCTACCCACGCGTGCGCAATCACCCGTCGCACCCACAACCTTGACGATGTCGAACTCGGTCGCCTATATGCTCCGGAATTTGAGCTTGAACGGTCGGCCTTCACGATCCAATTGTTGTTGATCTACATCGCGAAATCCAATCTTGACCGTTGAAAATATAGATCTCATTGTGCTCTTCACTTTTGTAGTTGAAGACTTTTCGTAAATGTTTACGAATTGAGAGAGATTGAAGGGGGAAGAATCAAAATTCATGGTCATTGAAAATATAAGAAGTGGCGGCTGTAACCTTAGGCTAGGGTTTTTAGTGCAAAAGTGAAGAAAGTTTGGCCTTTTATAGAAAATTTTACGACACTATTTATCCGAAATTTTTCCGAACTCCAACGAAGTGTGCCACCTGGCGTTTATAATGTTTTACCCCTATTACGAATACAATGGAATATATATCGAGATCCAATTCGATCGTATTTGGAAGATAGGTTTTCGAATCGACTTATTTAAATTAAAAATTTTGCTTAAACAAATTTCTGCACGTTTTAGCTTCCCACGGCTAAACCGTAAATCCGATTGACACGAAATTCGAAATCCTATAATAATATAACATTACGGATCCAATGTAGCTGGTTTCGTCAAAGTCCGAGACCGTATCAAAAATGACTATTTTTACACGTTAATTAAATATCAAAATATTCAATTTCAATAAATTAACTTTTAATTCGATTTTAAAAGTTAACTAACATCATTCTAATTCAAATAGAATTTAATTCTACTTTATAAATCATTTTCATTCACATTAAACTCAAAATCAAATATTTTTGAAAACTCAAATATTAAATTAACGATTTAATTATCCAATTAAATTACTATATTTGAAATATAAGTTATTCAACCTATAAAATCAACTTGTGAATATTTAAAATCAATTAAATATCCGAATTTCAAATGACCAAAATTCTAGGTCGTTACAAAAACTGATAACTTGAGCATAAGTAATCTCTAATGAAAACATAACCTTATGCATGAACAATACCTTAGATTATCCCAGCAGTATAGCGATCACATCTTCTTCTGGATACTAAGGTAAGAGAACAGGAAAGTGGGAAATGTCTCATCTTGCATCAAATGACTTGAATCTCTTATTATCCTTTGTTTTCACTTAAGGACATCAAAATCTTGTGATCTCTTAAATTGGCCAAAAGAAAGAAACTTCTTTTCTAATTTCGATTCGACTTAAGCCGTATCATTTCACTTATGATTTTGCATCTCCGATCCTCCAACAATTATAATACCAACATAACACATTTTAGCCTGTAAGAATTTTTATTCTAAGTTATATAGCATGCAGGCACTAATCATTCAAGAATTCTAGTAAAGTATCCTATTAATTAATCGATTCACACATAGTAACCAAAATCCTAAGTCTAAGTGGAATTCTAAATTTAAATAAAATCGTACCCTAAAATTGTTTTTAGCATTAAAGGTAATTGGCAAGGTGACATATCACTAATGTGCAACCGTCATGCAACAAAACTATGTACTGTAAAGTCAATACTTCATGGTAGCCTTGTTAAATAAATAGTCTCATGTTAATCAATGGGTCATTCAAAGGAATCGTACTATGCTCTTCTCAAAATCATATAAAATCTTCCAAATCTCTTTTTCTGTGAAAATCTGTTCTGCATTCTCAATGTGCGCAAATTCTAATATTTTTTACTTAAAAAGAATTCAAATTCTTGAACTAGTTATTCCTTGTGTAATCTTAATTGCAACTTTATCTAGGATATCTTTTGCAATTTGAACTTCCAAAATTTTACCATTCTTTAATGGTGTCTCCTTAATGGGATCTTTCCTAAACATAACTTCTCACCATTTTACCATAGCTTTTTTATGGTCAAGCCAACTCAAAATGGAATGGTGTTTGGCCATATTAATTCGGTGAACATAATTCTCAAAACTTGAATAGTGTCATTCCCAAAATTCAACTGGGAACATCTGAAATGGATGATGTCCTAGCCCAATGAACATGATAGGGAACTCATGTCAGATATGCCATAAATAATATATTTGCAGTTACGATGACAACTCAAGCATCAACACTTCAAAAATATTACCATAGAACCATACTATTAAGACGACAACCTACTTTCTTGGTACTTATAACTTCTCTAGCCAAAGGAAACATGTGTGGTATAACATTATCTGAAATGTTTGATCAACCACACCCTTCCACAAGTAATACAAATCATCTATTTCTTCTAATGATTTTTAAACTACTAATACTTTAGGGACTTATTGTCGATAAACAACTCCTTTGACTTAATAAAAGCATGATCACATTTTGAGTTCCTCATGAAAACTATATTCTTCTTTATATATCGTGTTAGTGGCGTGGAAATCATTTCAAATTCTTTTATGAACTTCTTGTAGTATCTAGCCAAACCAAGAAAACTTATTACCTCCATAGCATTCTTTGATATCGTGTCAAATTGCCCTTTTAAGTGTATAGGGATCCCTATCAATGAAGTTAGTTACTCGTATTGACTAGAATCCATAAGCCACTCAATAGAACAACCAATACAATATAAAACATTTTTCTTTTTCTTTTTTTATATCACTAACAAATACGCGCTTATATATATATATATATATATATATATACACACACACACACACATACTCAAACTCATTATAGGGCATTCCATTACCTTATCTCTTAATGAGTTACCCTACCAGAGCCAAGGTTCTCACTTAACCTTTAGCTCTGATACCAAATGTAACGAACTGGATTTTCGACCCTCGAAAACGGACACTAATACGTCTACTATATTACATGCCGAGAAATTGAATGCCGGAAAACCCGATTGTTAGGCGAAAAAGAAACAAAGAAAGAAGATAAGAAGAAAACTCAACAACACAGAATCTCATAGCGGAATGAATAATCTATAATATACAACAAGTCTTTACACAAAACAAACTATAATATATGTATATACAAACATCAATCAGAGTATACTAACCTAGTTCAGCCTAGACAGTTATAACAAGGGACAGTTTGGCACAGGTCCCTAATAAGTTTCAAAATACACCAAAACCCCAGTAAAAAAAGGTTTGTAAATTAGGTCCCTAGAATTAAGTTACCGAATAATGGCATACACTTATATAATTATTCAGTGAATAAATGCAGACATTTATGCAATTATATCAAAAAATTGCAGACATTTCCATAATTATTCACTGAAAATTTGCGGAAATTTTTGCAACTATTCACCAAAAAATTGTGGAAATTTCTGCAATTTTTTCAAAAATTTGCGGAAAATTCCACAATTATTCACCAAAAAAATTGCGGAAATTTCCGCAATTATTCACCGAAAAAATTGCATAAATTTATGCAACTTTTGGATATAATTGCATAAATGCCTGCAATTATTCAGTGACTAATTGCATAACCATATGCAATTACTTAGTAACTTAATTCTAGGGACCTAATTTACATACTTTTTTTACTGGGGTTTTTGTGTATTCTGAAACTTATTTGGGACCTGAGCCTAATATTCACTTATGGGACTATTCAGTGAATAATTGCATAACCATATGCAATTACTTAGTAACTTGATTCTATGGACCTAATTTACATACTTTTTTTTACTAGGGTTTTTGTGTATTTTGAAACTTATTAGGGACCTGAGCCTAATATTCACTTATAACAACCTGTCCTCACAATTGCTGACAAACACAACAATGAATACAGGGGAAAATAACCTTCTACGTGAATACGTCTCTAGGTCTCCCACTCGTCTCCTGAAGCTTCAAGCATCCAACTAATCTGTAATATGCTCGGTCTGACCCGAGCATTATAATAAAATTACACCCAAGTCAGTGTGGAAAACCAGCGTGAGAAAACACACCCAACTGGATTTTAAGTTATATATATATCCTTGAAGTAAAAAGTATATCGTAAGACGACGACGCATATAAACACGGACAGGTTTTTACCTTACGATAACCAATTTTTTTTTATAGAAAATCCATTTATATTATAACAATGTCTAGGGGTCAAAGTAAAATATGAATATAGCTGAAATGCTTGCATCTTACATTTTAGCTTAGTTGGGTACAACTAAGTCCATACGGCGCTTATTGGAGAATGGATTCCATACAATGACAGGGCTACTGGGGTACCGCCCATCACAGTGCATCGCTAGATAAAATAACACCGAGGACCTCGCATGGATCCCCTACCAACACTTGACTGGCTTACCCCTTGTTGGATAGTACTGAATATGATCACCCCTCCATTAATGGGCCCCGAAGCATATAAATGAGAGATAATAGTGATTCTAGATAGGGGTGATCATACCCTACTTGGGAGCGACCCACTTAGCCCTGCTACATCTCCCATGTTTTCATCATTCTCGGTTGATGAGGCTTGAAGCTACGATTACCTTTCAAGAACATTTACACTTAGAATTCTTATTGCCCTCCAATGACAATGTGCTGATAGCATTCATACATACAAGTCCATTCTGGGTCTGAACAAAACCGAAGGCACTATTCGTACTACATCCATTTTGGAATAACCCTTAGGATTAGTAGCAATTAGCCCTTGCATTTCACATCTCTTTCTTCGATTCCATGCTCTTTACGATGTCTTCACTTAGAAACGCATTCGTTGGATCAGAGAGGTTTTCAAATAACATATCCAATCCCAGTCTCTTCGAAACAACATTCGATAATTCCCGGTAAACTCAACTCGGTTCTTTAGAAAATAAACAGTCAAAGATAAGATCAGAGATCACCTCATAATCATTGGTAGACGGATTTCCTTATCATTATCCTAGAAGAACGAAACAGGATTTATACACAAAATACAGCATCATCGGAGATGACTATGCCATATAATCCACGTGTTTCTCCTAGATATTTCCAAAGTTATGTTGGGTCCATTTTCGATAGTCGGTTATTTAACTATCGAATAACAAACATTCAATCAGGAATTTATTTCATAAGGAAAACCAACATTGGTTAAGCATATAAGCGACCACTAGCCTCTGTTTATAAATTTTCATAAATAAAACCACTTATAAATTACTTGTATAAAAATACTTTTACAAAGATATATCCACCAATTCCTATATTTTCAATACTTAGAAAATATCCCTATACTTATATCAACAGTATAAGTATATACACAAGATTGAAAAAGATGTTCTTTTTATTCAATGCTCAAATCATTTATAAATTCCATTACAATCCTCCAAAACATTTATAAACCATTTTATAAATCTCCATAAACCATTTATAATCCCTTTATAAAAATTCAATCACTTATAAGCTTCTTGTACATTTCAAAGATCGTTGATAACCCTTTATAAATCCATAAACCATTTATAAAACTTCTTTTATAAATCTATAACCCATTTCTAAAATTCATTTATAAATATCTAACCATTTATAAACTCTTCACCTTGCAAATAACCTTTCCTTAACTCTTCAAACCATTTTATAACATCTTTATAAAATCTAAGTCTTTCAACTCTATTCATGGGTCTCATAAATAATTATAAATAATTATAAATATTCTACTTCAAAACACAGTATAAAATAATGATTATTAACAATAAACATTATAAATAAATGAAATTTATAAATTTTAAAACATCTTAAAAATAATAATTAATAATTTAAAAATATTGTTTAAGAACAATAATAATTAATCTTTACCATTTTTATAAATAATAACAATTTTTTTAAAACTGTATTAATAATCCTTATTATTAATTCCAACCCGTAATTATTCTTAAATAATTAACCTTATCACATTTTGATAATTCATTAAACCCATATTACTATAAACAATTAACTTTAAAACAATTACCAATATAATTAAATAACCTTAAATTAATATTACTATAATTAATTAAATTTAAAACCATATTAATATAATTTATACTTTTAAAAAATATTAATTTAGTAACTTAAAAATAATATTACTATAATTAATTAGCTTTAAAAACAATATTAATAGAATTAAACACTACAAAACAATATTACTATAATAAAATAACTTTAAAACAACATTAATATAATTAAGTCACCTTAAAATAATATTACTAAAGTTAAATAACTTTTAAACAATATTAATATTACTAAATAGATAATCCTTACAAAAAAATATTTTCGAACTCCAATTTCGGATTTAAAAATTGTTTCTTGTCTCCAAAAACCAATTTCAACTTGAACGGCAATTTACAACATTTTAAAAATACTAATTTGAGGCTAATAGCTACCCAACACTTAACCAATATCGATATTGATTTTCTATCACTATTGGGTTTTATTTTCAAACATATAATGAAGTAATAACCACAGTATCCACAATCATATTTATTATTCAATAATCCATATAAAGGAAATATTATTGAAACAATATAATTCAACAATAGCAAGGAATCCTATGACGCCCACCTCTATACCCACAGTAGCCAAGAACACTACGGAGTAATGCTACCAACTAGCACGGAGAATAAGGATGTTGAGGAGCGACCATCCGTGTAATTTCTTTATGCGAGCACCGATTTGTTAGATAGTATAGCATGGAAATCCGACATACCGATACAAACGCAAAGCTATCACACAGTGGCTATATATAATCTTCGGAAACAAACATAGAAATAAACATAACACAAATCAGTCACAGACATCCATATCACAAAGGCGGAAAAGATATGAATATATATATAACACATGAAAGTGTACATCAGAGTAGTGGTCTGAAAGATCCATGATAATACAAAAGAATAGCTACAAGCTACACAAAAGAGTAAGTATACATCACGGAGTCTATATCTCAAATGTATACAACAAAAACTACTAATCTAAGTAGTTAGCCAAAAGTCAGAGTAGTAAATCCCTGGGGAGAAGTCAAGCAGAAGCACCTGTAACATCTCGGTCTGACCCGAGTATTATTTATAAGAAAATAATAAACGGATCAGTCTAGCTATAAATATCAGATGGCATGATATATAATAAAAGATATGGCATAGACATGTAATAACCATAATGGCATACTACTATAAGTATGTAAATGATAATCAACAAGAGATTAATCAATATCACAAGAATCTTCTCAAAGATCCAAATCCACAAAAGGGTAATTACACACGAATTCACCAATGCACAATAATTGATAAAACATATCAATGAAAATCACGAAAATTGGTGAAGCACAAATTCCAGAAATCAACACACGAAATCCAGAAATCATAAAAAAAAGGAGGGGAGGCCTATCACACAAACGGGAGCATGAAAGCTCACCAACATATGTATCACATGAACGAGAGGCTATCTCATGGTAGCTAACCATTAATTTTTGAACACACGAATAGCCCGAAGACCATAGGGCGCTACCCCACATATGTTAGTAGTAACATCACACAAACAGGGTCTAGTCTCCCTCGTAGACAAAGAGACATTGCTCAATCGCTAGTCTAAATCACAAAAATGATCATCATGATCATCAAGAAGTGTCAATCACACCAAGCTAGTAAATATATGAGTTTAGCTTCATGTCCCATAACCACTTTCTTAACTTAAATATTACGAACAAACTATAGATCTTCACTAGAAAATTGTCACAAAAGGTTCAGTCGAACAAGTCCAAGAATTAAACGATGAAGTAAATGCAAGCGTTTCATACCACTTGTTTTACTAAGCCATTTAATTAGATTTCTCATCCGAGTGAGGTAAAGGCTTGTATATACTAATAGATTGGAAAACGGTTTAAGAAAAGAGTTATGTAATAAAATAGTGTTGAAATCATTTTGATGAAATGATTGCAGAAACAATTGGTCACAAAAATTCACATTCGAAGACGTGAATGAAATCCAAGGAAATCAGCTCAAAATGCATCAAAGTGTAAGTGGGTGGTGCGGCCTAGCAAGCCGAGCGACCTAACGAAATATAGGTCGAACGACCTAAGTATAAGAAGGAGAGCGACCTATAAGTGGCACGGCCTAACAGTGGCGCGACCTAGCAGAGGCCGACCAAATGTGGAATGAGCTAAGTGGAGCGAACGACCTAATCAGGGCGAGCGACCTAATTGCTTGCGAGCTAGGCCCGGCGACCTAACATGATAGCGGTTTAAGGGGTAAGATCGTGCGACCTAAGGGAAGAGCTAGGCACGCGACCTAAGGGAAGAGCTAGGTACGCGACTTAAGTGGTAAGCGACCTAAGGGAAAAACAGGTCGAGCGACTTAAGATGGATCGAGCTTTGACGAGCGACCTAAAGCGAACGACCTAACATGCACGCGACCTAGCAGTGGAGCGAACGCCCTAATTAGGGCGAACGACTCAAGTACGAAGCGACCCATAGGGTTGCGAGCTATGGCCGAGCGACCTAAGCATGGGACGAGCTAAAAGCAGGTGCGACATTTCCATGCCGAGCGACCTAGTGGCGAATGACTTATTAACGGCGCGACCTAAGCATGGCGCGACCAAAATGCAGGCGTGACTTTTCAAAGCCGAACGACCTAAGCCCAGAATTGCCAAAAACACGAAAAACTGGGATTTTCCACCAATTCAATCCAAACCAAAAGCAATTGCACATGCACAAGTGATAGGAATTCGTTCCCAACAATCATAGATAGTTATAGACAAGAGTGTGAGATAAAAAAATCTCACCTTTTCATGAAAATTGATGGAGATGAATCTTGAAAGCAAAGCAAGAGCAATAATCAAGCTTGAATCAATGTCTTCACTTGAATTTGGAGCAGATGTTGGATTATCAATGAAGACTAAGGCATTGGAGTTTTAATTTCCCATTCCCTCCACCATTTTTGAAGAAGCTTTAGAGTTAGGAAATTATGAAGAAGGAAGTGATGAAGAGGAGATGGGTTGGGACTGAGTTAGTAAGTGGTTCAGCCCAAACCAAAGCCCTAAGTGAAAAAGTGGCGAAAATTCCACTATCTCCAAACATATCAAAGTTTACACTCAAAAAGATTTCAAACGTCATTTTGAACTCAATGGAAGTGGTCTCGAGTCCTAATTTTACCGTATGCAAAAAGTAGCTTTTCGGACTAAAATCCGACTAACGATAAAATATTTAAATATATAATCGATAAATATGCGGGTTGTTACAGACTCCCCTCCTTAAAGAAATTGTGTCCTCGCAATATATAAGATGGAAATAAAAAGTAACAACCGTAAAAGCATATTAACACAAAAGAAATTTGAAATAAGAAGTTCACCTTAAAGAGCACGAGAAAGTAAGTCCGGATGTGTACGCTCGATGAATTCTCTAGATTCCCAAGAGCAATCCTTAGGATTTGAGGACCATTGAACTTTAACAAGCGGGACATCTTTATTTCGAAGTCGTTTGACCTCTGAAGCAATAATTCAGATAGGATGCTGCTCATAAGTTAAATTAGGTGAAACTTCAATCTCCTCCACAACACCGGGCTTAAGAATAGAATCGGAATCCCGAAGGCACTTCCGTAATTGGGAAACGTGAAACACGTCATGAATAGCAGAAAATTGAGCCGGTAATAAAAGGCGATAAGCCATGGAACCAATTCGTTCAGTGATAGGAAATGGCCCAATATATCGAGGCGCTAATTTTCCCGATCGATTGAAACGTACAACACCCTTCATAGGTGAAACACGAACAAATACAAGATCTCGAACAGAAAATTCTAATTTTCTTCTTCGGTTATCGGCATAGGATTTTTGTCTACTTTGGGCTTCTTTCATCCTATGTCTAATAAGGTCGATCTTCTCTGTGGAATCCCGAATAAAATCTGGACCTAAAACCAGCTTCTCACCGGCCTCAAGCCAACAAGAAGGAGATCGGCATGGCCTTCCGTAGAGTGCCTCGAAAGGTGCCATACCAATACTAGATTGGAAGCTGTTATTATAGGAAAATTCAACAAGTGAAATATGATCCTCCCAACTTCCACCGAAATCAAGCACACAAGCACGAAGAAGATCTTCAAGAGTTTGATTCACACGCTTAGTTTGTCCATTGGACTGGGGGTGATAAGCGGTGCTAAAATTAAGCTTCGTTCCTAAAGCTCTTTGAAGACTCTTACAGAATCCACTAGTAAACAATGGATCACGATCACTAACAATAGAAGTAGGAACTCCATGCAATTTAACAGTTTCTTTAATGAAGAGTTTGGCCAAAAGAGGTACGGTCCGATTAGACCGAACGGGGATAAAATGGGCGGATTTAGTAAGTCTATCAACGATCACCCATAAGCTATCATGACCTGAACGAGAACGGGGAAGGCCACCTATAAAATCCATGGAAATTTGATCCCACTTCCAAACTAGAATTTCCAAAGGTTGCAATAACCCACCGGGCCTTTGATGTACAGCCTTGACAAGTTGGCAAGTCATGCAACACTTAACAAAGTTAGCAACATCAGATTTCATTCCCTCCCAATAATAAAGTCGCTTCATATCCGCGTACATTTTACTACTACCGGGATGAATGGAATACTTGGAACGATGAGAATCTTCTAGTATATCTTTACGAAGATCACTAATATTTGGTACGATAAGTCTACCAAATTTTCGAAGGCCGCCATGAGAATCAATATCAAAGTCTTTCAAACCTTCAATATCGATTTTATCCTTAAAATTTTGGCCAAGCAAAGCCAATTCAAGATCTAGCTTTTGAGCTTCAAGAATGCGGTCCAAAAGAGAAGGATGAGCTTCAAGGCTACATAAAACAAAAGATGAACATAAATCGGATACACGATCTCTAATCTGACAAGTGGATAAAACCTCGAGATCATGCCATTCGGATATCATCATAGAAACACCACTTGTTGCTTACGACTAAGAGCATCAGCAACTCGATTTCCCTTTCTGGGAGTATAAAGAATGTCAAGATCATAAGAGGCAAGGAATTCGAGCCAACGCTGTTGACGCAAATTAAGTTCCTTTTGAGAAAATAAATATTTCAAAGACTTATGATCAGTATAAAGTACAAATTTCCCTCCCAAAAGATAATGTCGCCAAATTCGAAGGGCGAAAACGATAGCCGCGAGTTCTAAATCATGTGGGGCTTATCTAGTCTCAGCCGGCTTCAATTGCCTAGAAGCATAAGCAATAACACATTCTTTTTGCATAAGAACGGCACCCAAACCAACGCGACTAGCATCGGTATAAACAACCAAATCTTGATTCCCTTCGGGAATAACAAGAATAGGAGCATCAGAAAGGAGTTCTTTTAATTTCTGAAAAGAAGTTTCACATTTGTCCGTCCAAATGTATTTAACACCTTTCTTTGTTAAGCCAGTAAGAGGTACGGCAATTTTAGAAATATCTTTTATGAAACGGCGGTAATAACCTGCCAATCCGAGAAAGCTACGGATTTCAGTCACGCTCTCCGGTCTCTTCCAATTTTGAATCGCTTCAATCTTTGAAGGATCCACTAATATTCAGGATTCGGAAAGAATATGACCGAGAAACTTCACATTAGATTGCCAAAAGTGGCATTTAGAAATTTTTTCTTTTAATTGATTGCTCCTAAGAGTTTCCAATACAATCCGAAGATGCTTTTCATGTTCCTCCTCGGTTTTAGAATACACAAGAATATCATCAATAAAAATGAGAACAAACCGATCGAGGAAATCTTTGAAAACTCGATTCATTAGGTCAACGAAATAAGCCGGAGCATTCGTTAAACCAAATGGCATAACTAGCCATTCATAAGATCCATAACGAGTACGGAACGAAGTCAAAGGAATACTATCCTCTGCAATACGAAGCTGATGAAAGCCGATAGCCAAGTCCAATTGTGAAAAGACTCTAGCACCACTAAGCTGATCGAACAAATCATCAATCCGAGGTAAAGAATATTTATTCTTAATAGTAAGATCATTAAGCTTGCGGTAGTCGACGCAAAGCCTAAGTGTCCCATCGGATTTCTTCACGAAAATTGCTGAAGCTCCCCAAGGCAAGGAACTAGAGCGAATAAATTGCTTCGTCTCTAATTCAGATAATTGTTTGTGCATCTCTTCATTCTCCTTATTGGACATGCGATAAGGAGGACGAGTAATAGTTTGAGGTCCAGGTATAAGATTAATTTTGAACTCAATTGCTCGCTTAGGTGGTAATCCTAAAACGGGCTCGAATATGTCGGAAAATTCACGAACGATGTGAATACAAGAAATGACATCTTCCTCATCATCATTATCATCATCACAAGGATTTAAAGAATATAAAGATGCAGCCAAAGTGGAATCTGAATCTTTAAGAATAATAGAAATCTACTTTACAGATTGCGGATGTCGGAGATAAATAGTCCGCTCAGGACATAGGATATGAGCTTCATAATGGTTAAGCCAATCCATACCCAAAATCATTCGAAAGCCTAAATAACACATGACATGCAAATCGGCTAGGAAAGGAAAATCACACAAAATAATCTCCGCGTCTTTACAAAGCAAACTAAGAGTTGCGGATCCACCGACCGGATTCGCAATTCTTAAAGAAGTCATTAAAGCAACAACACTTAAGGAAAAAGTATCGACAAGTTCCTTTGATATAAAAGAATGGGATGCAACCGTATCAAAAAAAACTCGAATAGGTTGATTATGAAATATAATAATGCCATCAAGGACAGAATGAGACATACCTTGACCGCGAGATGTGTTGCCAGGGGCTTGAGCAACGTTTAACTTTCCCTCCTTCTTGCCTTGAAGCTTAGGGCATAGATGCATATAATGATCCGGACTTTTACAATAGCGACAAGAACGGGGCTTTGAACACTTGTTCGCAAAATGGTCCCTAGAACCACAGTTGTAGCATTTCCCATCACTAGAAGAAAAAGTCTTTGCAGTAGGAGTTGCTTGTTTCCCCTTCTTATTGGGATAAGGGCCTTTGGATTTGTTTGGCCTCTTCTTGTTGTTGAAGTTTGGTTTGGAACCCACCACTTCAACATCACTTTCCCTATCTGCCTCTTCAAGACGAAGAGCGGTATCAATGAGTTGATCGAAAGAAACTTCTAATTTTAGAAGTAATAGCTTCTTAAGATTCTGGTTTAAGCCATAGACGAATCTTTGGTTCTTCTTCAATGGGGTGTTGATGTATTCAACCCCATATTTAGACAGTGACTCGAAGGATGCGACATAATCAGTCATAGAGGACTCACCTTGAACAAGGTCTATGAAACGTCGAGCCAATATCACTTTCTCTACTTCTGGTACGAATTTTAATTCGAAGCATTCCCGGAATTGCTCCCAGGTGAGATCCGCTTCATTGATTTCAGAATAAGAAGTTCGTACCAGTCCAATGCTCTCTCTTGGAGCATACTGGAGGCCACCTGAACACGGTGAAGATCGATAAGATTCATGCGAGAAAAGATTCGATCGCATGTTCTTAACCAAGCCCGGACCTCAATAATAGTTTCGGAACCTTTGAATGGTTTCCCACCCAAGTTGGTATAATCGTTGCACAAGTGTGCAAATCCAGACTTAGGATGAGTAGGTTCCTGATTAGGACCAGCTGCTTGAGCATTCTTTACTAAATCAAGTAGCTGCTGAGCGGTCATAAAAACTCCATCTTGGGGAGTAACAGTAGATGGTCCGGCTCTGGGACGGCCTAGCCTAGACATTCTTCTTCTTTAAGAAAGAGAGAAGAAGAAAAGTTATTCTCCAAATAAATATCAAGCAAATCTTAATAGATAAAACAAGGATACATAAAAGGAAATAGGATGAATCGGTACGAAGACTCGAATTAAATCCTAAGGCACGACTCCTAAGTTGGACTTAGGACGATGATCCTTGTTTAGTTATTCTACATTGTTCCGAAGTTTGGCTATGATACCAAGCTGTGACGCCCCACCTCTATACCCACACTAGCCAAGAACACTACGGAGTAATGCTGTCAACTAGCACGAAGAATAAGGCTGTTGAGGAGCGACCATCCGTGTAATTTCTTTGTGCGAGCAACGATATGTTAGATAGTATAGCATGGAAATCCGACATACCGATACAAACGCAAATCTATCACACAGTGGCTGTATATAATCTTCGAAAACAAACATAGAAATAAACATAACACAAATCAGTCACAGACATCCATATCACAAAGGCGGAAAAAGATATGAATATATATATAACACATGAAAGTGTACATCAGAGTAGTGGTCTGAAAGATCCACGATAATACAAAAGAATAGCTACAAGCTACACAAAAGAGTAAGTATACATCACGGAGTCTATATCTCAAATGTATACAACAAAAACTACTAATCTAAGTAGTTAGCCAAAAGTCAGAGTAGTAAATCCCTGGGGAGAAGTCAAGCAGAAGCACCTATAACATCTCGGTCTGACCCGGGTATTATTTATAAGAAAATAATAAACGGATCAGTCTAGCTATAAATATCAGATGACATGATATAGAATATAAGATATGGCATAGACAAGTAATAACCATAATGGCATACTACTATAAGTATGTAAATGATAATTAACAAGAGGTTAATCAATATCACAAGAATCTTCTCAAAGATCTAAATCCACAAAAGGGTAATGGCACACGAATTCACCAATGCACAATAATTGATAAAACATATCAATGAAAATCACGAAAATTGGTGAAGCACAAATTCCAGAAATCAACACATGAAATTCAGAAATCACAAAAAAAGGAGGGGAGGCCTATCACACGAACGGGAGCATGAAAGCTCACCAACATATGTATCACATGAATGAGACGCTATCTCATGGTATCTAACCATTAATTTTTGAACACACGAACAGCCCGAAGACCATGGGGCGCTACCCCACATATGTGAGTAGTAACATCACACAAACGGGGTCTAGTCTCCCTCGTAGACAAAGAGACATCACTCAATCGCTAGTCTAAATCACAAAAATGATCACCATGATCATCAAGAAGTGTCAATCACACCAATCTAGTAAATATATGAGTTTAGCTTCATGTCCCATAACCACTTGCTTATCTTAAATATTTACGAACAAACTGTAGATCTTCACTAGAAAATTGTCACAAAAGGTTCAGTCGAACAAGTCCAAGAATTAACTGACGAAGTAAACGCAAGCGTTTCATACCACTTGTTTTACTAAGCCGTTTAATTAGATTTCTCATCCGAGTGAGGTAAAGGCTTGTATATACTAATAGATTGGAAAATGGTTTAAGAAAAGAGTTATGTAATAAAATAGTGTTGAAATCGTTTTGATGAAAGAGTTTTGATATTTACTACTAGTATTGAAATCTTCATATTTTTAAAGTGACGAATCACAAAACGATTGCAGAAACAATCGGTCACAAAAATTCACATTCGAAGACGTGAATGAAATCCAAGGAAATCAGCTCAAAATGCATCAAAGTGTAAGTTGGTGGTGCGGCCTAGCATGCCGAGCGACCTAACGAAATACAGGTCGAACGACCTAAGTATAAGAAGGCGAGCGACCTATAAGTGGCACCGCCTAACAGTGGCGCGACCTAGCAGAGGCTGACCAAATGTGGAATGAGCTAAGTGGAGCGAACGACCTAATCGGGGTGAGCGACCTAATTGCTTGCGAGCTAGGCCCGGCGACCTAACGTGATAGCGGTTTAAGGGGTGAGATCGCGCGACCTAAGTGTAGAGCTAGGCACGCGACCTAAGGGAAGAGCTAGGTACGCGACCAAAGTGGCAAGCGACCTAAGTGAAAAACAGGTCGAGCGGCTTAAGGTGGATCGAGCTTTGACGAGCGACCTAAAGCGAACGACCTAACTTGCACGCGACCTAGCAGTGGAGCAAACGACCTAATCAGGGCGAACGACTCAAGTACGAAGCGACCCATAGGGTTGCGAGCTATGGCCGAGCGACCTAAGCATGGGACGAGCTAAAAGCAGGTGCGACATTTCCACGTCGAGCGACCTAGTGGCGAATGACTTATTAACGGCGCGACCTAAGCATGGCGCGACCAAAATGCAGGCGTGACTTTTCAAATCCGAACGACCTAAGCCCAGAATTGCCAAAAACACGAAAAACTAGGTTTTTCCACCAATTCAATCCAAACCAAAAGCAATTGCACATGCACAAGTGATAGGAATTCGTTTCCAACAATCATAGATAGTTATAGACAAGAATGTGAGATAAAAAATCTCACCTTTTCACGGAAATTGATGGAGATGAAGCTTGAAAGCAAAGCAAGAGCAATAATCAAGCTTGAATCAATGTCTTCACTTGAATTTGGAGTATATGTTGGATTAGCAATGAAGACTAAGGCTTTGGAGTTTTAATTTCCCATTCCCTCCACCATTTTTGAAGAAGCTTTAGAGTTAGGAAATTATGAAGAAGGAAGTGATGAAGAGGAGATGGGTTGGGACTGAGTTAGTAAGTGGTTCAGCCCAAACCAAAGCCCTAAGTGAAAAAGTGGCGAAAATTCCACTATCTCCAAACATATCAAAGTTTACACTCAAAAAGATCGCAAACGTCATTTTGAACTCAATGGAAGTGGTCTCGAGTCCTAATTTGACTGTATGCAAAAAGTAGCTTTTCGGACTAAAATCCGACTAACGATAAAATATTTAAATAAAATATTTAAATATATAATCGATAAATATGCAGGTTGTTACAAATCCCGTTGGATCCCTCCAACCTGTTTCCCCTTGCATCACAAATGTTATATAATCATAAAATATAAATCAACCGCTTCGAGGCTGGATTCGTATACAAAGGGTCATCCACTCTTACGCGAAAACATAATAGGGCGTCATCCACTCCAATAGGTGGGAATATATCCAAAGCAACTAATAAATATAACAATTTATTCAAAAAACCATTCAATAATTTTTATCTACTATAAATCATACTAGTTATCCAAAAAGGTGAGTTGAACTCACCGAAATTTTCTATCGTCACCGAGGCGTTCCGGTTTGGAACTAAAATCGAACGTCGTCAGATTTTGGCCCAAATTTCAACAATCTCCAAATTCATCCAAATAAGTTCCATTATGAAGCTTTCATCGATACGAGCACAACGCAAAATGTTTCGTCTCGATCGGTCCTCGTATGAACGAGTTATCAATTTTATAAGTTATCGATGCATTTTTAAATTAAATAAAATAAACTAATTACATATCAACTAATTTACACTTATACCCCCACCGTCCTTCCCCAATTTGAATTTACTGCTCATGTACCCTACTTCATCATGGCCACACCTTTGATTGGCCACCGCTCCTTCCTCCCTCCACGAAATGTTGTGAAATCACCACCAAACTCCATCTCCCCCAAGCTTCACCACCTCGACCCATCAAAACCCAACCCGAGTGTCCACATAAAAAAGCGACTATACCTCCTTTCCTTCGTCCTTACACACGCCGGAACCCCCCACACTCAACCGCGACATGCCCAACCTCGGCCGCTGGTGCCATTCTATCCCCTGAACCTGAATAACAACACCATTTCTCGAATCGATTGGTATATTTTCAAACAAACCAAGCCATGGTTTCATACTCAAGTTTAAGCCTACTAGAGCAACATCAAACCACACACTTTAGCGGTACCGCTCCATTTCTGATTTAAATTCAAATTGATTTGAATTTTTAAAGCTAATGTTTAATTAGCTTTTTTTTCTTTTTCTCTTCTGGTTTCAATTATTTAAACAAGAGGGAAGAAGCATTTAAAGGAAGATGGGTACGGTCTAGAACAGGTAGGGGTGTGGGGGTATGGTAATGGTGATGGGTCAATGGTTGTATGGTCAAATCTAAGTAAAAATATTATTTAAATTCAAAATATCTAGCTATATAATTACGGACACCAATCGAGACGTGCCACTTGGCGTTTTATATGTTATACCCCTATTCCGAACGAAATGGAACTAGTCTTGAGCATTAATTCGATCGTATGTAGAAGATAGCTTTTTGAACCTAATTATTATATTAAATTTCCGATATTAATTTCAACGCGTTTCGATTTCGCACGACCAAATGATACGTCTGATCGCCATGAAACTTGACGGTGTAATAACATTCACTATTACGGATCCAATTGAAACTGGTTTCTTCGAAATCCAAGATAGTGCCCTGGAAGGCTATTTTCACTCGTTAATTAAAATGAGTTATTTTCAAAATCAGTTAAATCACTTTTCAATCCACTATAAGAGTTTTATTACATTCATTCTTATTAATAGAAATGAAATAAGCCTTTAAATCATTGTTATTCAACATAAAACCCAAGATTCAATTATTTAAACGATTTTTAATTATTATATTCAATAACTAAATTATCCAATAAATTGCTATATTTGAAATTTAAGTTATTTATTATATAAAATTAACTTTTCAATATTTAAAACTTATTAAATATTCTAATTTCAAATAAATAAAATTCTGGGTCGTTACAATTCTTATTTACCCATTTACCTTTTTACCCTCCTATAAATATTTATGGAATGATTTCATAATAATTCCAAGTTAGGTTCAAACATTTCTAGATGATACAACTTATTTATGAAACCTTTCATAAAATCATCTAAAATTACTAACTTGAATAATACCCTCCTATATGCTAAGAGTGTGTAAATATACATACATACATACATATATATATATATATATATATATTTGTGTGTGTGTGTGTAGCATCCGAATTTTAATTCTATTCCCTTCTAACTATTCAGACGTAGGCACAAAATACTTTTGGGTGTTTAAAACTGAGTTGACCGATTCAACCTCTTTACCCGTTCAGTCTGGTAAGTAGATAAGAAGAGTATAATGCTAGTATCCAAACTTTGTCATAGAGTCTACTTATCTTGGACACCTCTAAGGTAAAGGTGTTTATTATCCGGCTCAATAATATTAAATATTATTTAACCCTCAAAGTGTTAAAATCCAAAAGACGCTATTTAATAAAACCAAGTTTATTAATCCTTCTTATTAAATTAATTCAAATTTAAAACTTCATTTATTAACCATTTTAAATCAAGATACCTTTATATCCTGAAAGCTTAGGAGCCAAATACCCGGTTTTATTTAAAAAATCTTTTGAAACAATACTATATATTTTATTCATAGAAAATATACATATAGCTTGAGTAAGCCCAAAATGATACTAAGAAACTGGGTACTGCCAAACAGTGCCATAATTCCCTTACCTAGAATAGTAATACTCAAGAGAAGTGTTTACCATCCAAACACATCTCTTTCAAATTTTAAGTTATTTTCGGGCCACTCGGACTAGTTAACTTAAAAATACTTCTTCTATTTCAAAATTCTCCTTTTTGAAACAATACTTTAACTATTTTCAACAAATATTTATTACCAACTTGTTTTGGGTTTGTTCAGATTTGAACTTGTTTCGATCGTACAATGATAAAGAGAATAATTTATTAAGTGCACTACAACGTTCGCCTTGAAGGAACCAGGCCACCCCGCAGCGAAAGAAATGGGTGAATTTCAATTTTTTTTACCCTTTTGGATCTTTAATGGGCCTATGAAGTCTATATTTCATTTAGAATTTTTTTTAGTTTGGTTTAAATGGAATCTTGTATTCTATTTAAAATAGTTAAAGGGAAGTTTAAATAAATTTAATTTCAAATATTCAGTGTATCAAATACACCTAACATTTATTTATAAGTGTTAATGAATAGGAAATGAAACCTTTCATGTCTTTCCCTAAATAAGAATTAATTGATAGCATTAATTGTATTAAATGAAAAGAGAAACCATTCATTTTCTCTCTTTAATTTGAATTGATTGATCATTAAATATCATTATTAATAATTTATTCATGGCAATATTTATTGCTACGTCCATATGTATTCTAACTGTACAATTTGTAGTTTGAGATTTATTTAATTTAATTTAATTTATTTATACAAGTGTGTATATATATATGTGTATGTATGTATCATATACATATATATCTATATACATATATACATATGTATGTATGTGCATGTGTAACATTATAATCTGTGAAGGGTATAATGTGCCCGTATATAGATGCTAGGATTTACATTGCAATGGTCAAATTAGCTTATTTTATGTGTATGTAATTTGTCCAAATATGTGCTTATATAATGTGTCAAAAAAACTAATATATGTTTATATGTGTATGTATGGATGTATGTATGTATATACATATATATAATTTATTGAATAAAATAGTTTCAGCCATAACAAATTACTATAAGATAACAATACGATAATAATACAAGTTTTTAAAATTTTAGAAAATCTAGAAACACATTTTGGGCTTGAGATTAATTTATGGAATTTTTACAATTAAAATAATAGTTATTGTTAAAAAATTGATAATAACCCATAATCAAATTGATTTTTAAAAATAGGGAATCAAGTTGAAAAATTCTAAAAAAAAATTATGAGGGTATCAAAGACATATTTTGGGCTTAGAAAAAATTTCTAGAATTTTATCAACATAATTATATTTTTAATTAAATAATTAATTGTATTTCAAAAATAAATTAATTCAAAAAATTAATAAATGAAGTTGTAAAAATCTAAAACTTTTTCCCAAAGGTTTTAAAAATATATATTAAAGCCTTAATTATAATTTCTAGAATTTTTTCAATTGAAATTATATTTTTAATTAAATAATTGATTGTAGGTCAAAAGTAAATTAATTTTTAAAAATAATAAATTAAGCTTTAAAAATCTGAAAATTTTACTTTAATCTTATTACATAGTGCAAAAATATAAAAAATATAAAATTGAAATTCTGAACCATTCATTATTTTATTCATAATAAACAATTCACAAAATCATTAAATAATAATAAAATGTTTATATACATATTCAATAAAATATTTTTATATTTTATTTTTCAAATTAGGTACAAATCATCATAAGAGAATTTTAAGATTAAATATATATGATACATAAACATATATACAATTATACATATTCATAATTTGCATATCTTTTCACATTTAACCTATATATATTAATATAAATCAAAATTAAAACCTTTTTGTAGAAAATTAATTCAACAATAAATTAAAAAAAATATAACAAGCACATAACCAATCTAATTGTAACAAATACATATACCCACAAAAATCTCACATAATCTAATCAATAAACAGATCAAAATACAAACAGAGGTTTTAGATGTAAATCAACTTTTATATGATAAACTTAAAATAAAAACCATGATAATAAATAAAAGTTTACCTCCTAATGAAGCCTTTGAGTGCATGTTAAACAATGATTTCTCTACTAAGAACAATTCATAATCCATCGGGTTGCTAATCCAGGACTGGGGACCTTCTAATAGAAATTAGTATTTTTATTTTTTAATTTGATTTGATTTGAGAATTTTGAGGATGATTTTAGAGGAAAGTTGTTGCCATTAAAATGAGGAAGCAGAAGAAGAAAGTGGCGGCTCAAAAATGAATAAGCTTGTAATTAGTGTTTTGAGATTGACTTTTATATGGATAGGACAAGAGCGCAAACAATGATCTCAACCACACATCTCAAAACCTAATCATGCATGTTGTATCCACCTCCTATCATTCTCCAAACTAACGCCTATCATATCCAAATATAATTATTTGTGAGCTCATTTAACCTAAATTAAATATGTACAATCATATTTAACATATTTTGTTATCGATATCTCATATCGACCAATATATTCATAACTTTTATAAATATATGCAACAATTTTATTGCTCAAATCACATTCAAAATTCAAAATTACTATTTCATAAATATTAATTCATTTAATTAATTTATAATAGTTATAAACTAATTGAATTGTTTGGTCTAAAGAGAATTCATCGATTCGGTTGTCTGACTCTTGTGTGTAAATTCGATCTGCGATTAACGTCTAACTATTCGAACGTTAACGTTCACATTTCACTTAGCAGGTGGTTTGATACTATGGCTAAATTTATCGCTTACTCATTTCCAAAAAAATCTCGTATTAATTTAATTAGCGTTACTCAGTTGTGACAATTATTAACATCAATTTTCTTCATCAAAACTATATCACTTTGGACTTGCTGAATTGGTAATGGTCAAAATACCAACATCATCCACATTCAACTCTGTAATCCCAATATAGAGTCCTTGGTTCAATAATAACAATTATTATCAACTAAATTACTTTGGCTAAAGATTTTGACTTTGGGTTGACTTGAGTTGATCGTGATACTTTTCCCACATAACTGAGGAAAAGAATCTTCTCTTGAATAGTTCTTCACTTCCAATACTTTCACTCAAACCAACTATAGTCACTCGATGGACGCTATGCCATGATTTGACTATAATCAAAGCGGAGCTTTCATATTAAAGACTTACAATATGCTCAAGTCGAAAGTACTGTGTAAATTAGTCACATTGATATTTTCGGTTTGACTTTAGTTATATTAACCAATAGAAAATGTAACGACCCGTAATTTTTGAAAATTAAAATATTAAATTAAATAAGAATTTTGGAATTTAATATTGTAAGAAATTTAAATTTATAATTTATTAAATGGAAAATAGTTAAAACATGATTTAATAATATTGTTTGAATGTTAATAATAACTATTTGAATGTTATCCCAATCAATTGTAATAAATGTAAAGTTAATTTGGTTAGAAACTGTAAATAAGGGATAAATTGAATGTTGGATTTAAATGTTGTAAATATATGTTATTAATCGGGATATGAAAATAAATTAACTAGTATGTAAATTTAGTAGCTTTGGTTTGTAAACAATAAGCATAGAAATGTGTTTGATATGGTAAGCTGTAACAATTGTTTAATTATCATGTCACTATTTAATCCATTGAAATAAAATTGGAAATCAATTGCAATTAATTAATCAAATATTGCAGTTAATATGAATTAAAATGATCATTATAGGCTACTGATGTAATAAGATGTAAACCAATGTTAATTGTAACGACCCTGAATTTATGATATTTGAAAAGTGAATATTTAAATGAGTTTAAAATATTCGAATGATAATTTAATTTGAAATTCAAATATCGGAATGAATTTGGAGATTAAATTATTGAATTTAATTATTAAATTTGGGTAAAAAATTTGAATCTTCAGTTTTAAGCTGATTAAAAATATTTTCATGGCTTTGAAAATTCATATTGATAATGCTGAAGATAATAAAAGCTTCAGAATTGAATTTAGAGATGCTTTGTTCAGTTTTGAAATTGTATCGTTTAATCGATATTTAAAAATAACGTTCCGGAGCACAGTCTCAGAATTCGGCGAAACCAGTTCCATTGGATCCGTAATATTATATTATTATCGGATTTCAATTTTCGTAACATTTAGAGTTGTTGTGTGAGCGTACGATATATAAACGCGTTGGATATTTAGATCGAAATTTTGAATTGTGAAAACCAAGGCAATTTGAATTTGAATTTAAATATTTATATTTTGACTGGTCAAATTTCTTCTTACATAAGCTGTCTCTTAATCACCTCGTTAACACGTGTCCTTCCAAATAACACGCGTCTGCTCTAAATTTATCAGCAGGCCGAACTAAAATTTATTCATTCCTCTTCAATTCTTTTTCGATTCGTTCAAAAGAAAATACAAAGAAAAACAAAAGTATGGCAACCCCTTTCACTCTCATTCGAACGAACGTTCTCGTTCCAATCTATACGAAATCGAACTCTCATCCTCTCTTAAATCGATTCGATTGGAAATCGAAGAGGGGGAAGCTCGCGTTCGAGCGGCAGGCAAGGCGACGACGTCGCTTCTGGATGTGGATAAGGCCACGTTAAGCGCTTGGTTTGTGGATTTCGCGTGCGTGGCATCAGGAGGCTCGAAGCAAAGGCGGCGCGCGAGCGAGTGAACTGGCGACTCGTTCAAGAAGGTGGCGACGAACTCGAGATGTGGTTGAGGTCGGCAGCGCAATCGATCGGAAATGGAAGGATCTCGCGAACGCGTGGGTTCGTCAAGGCTGGGATTCGTGGTGGCGTCAGTCAAGCTCGATAGTGGGCTAGGTCTGGGTTCTCCTTTCGGCAGTGAGGTATTCTCGATTTTAATTTCCCTATTAGACTGAGCTTATAAATATGTATGTAGTTAAAATAGAAAGAAAAAAATGTGTACTGTAACTTATTGTTAAATTTTAAAACTGAGGATAATTTTCTATAGCTAAAGATAAGGGAAATATGATACGAAAATAAGTTATAGGTTTGTTTTGTTTTAAAACATGTATATTATATATGTATATAGGTTAGGTAAATAATAATAACACTTTATTTCATAAACTTATTGATTTGTATATATATGTATAAATATACAGTATGATAAATTACTGCTATTATTTTCAGAAGCAGAAAAACAAAGTTATATGTTTACAGGAAACAGAAAATTAATATAAGGATTTATAGAAGATTAGATTTTTAATATAGTTTATTTTTATAAGTGTGTATATATATATATGGTTTCAAAAGAAAATATATATTTTTATATATAACAGAAAGATTTAAATGTTGGAAGTTATATAAATTAGATTTGTAAATCTATAGATTTTTAAATAGAGATATACATAGGTAGTTTCAAAAGGAAATAAATATACTTGTATACATTTTTAATTTACTTGTTTACTTTAAACAATGGATCTGGTGATTAAATTGGTAAAGTGACTAATTTGAATTATTTTAGTTACTAAAATATTTTTTCTAAAAGAAAAATCATTAGTTTAAAATAAATTATTAGTTAATTTAAATTATTAAATGGAAATGGGTTGTTCAATTTTATTTCGAATATTAATAAACTATATAAAATTGTTTATACAAGGTCTAGAAATCGAGAAAACAAGCTGGAATAAAAATGGGATTGCAAATTAAAAGCAAATGTGAGATCTTCTCACTCAGATTTAAAATTGAATTACAGTTATTGATTGTGTTGATTGCTGTTTGGATGTGATATTAGATATAGTAGGATATATATATATATAGCAATATATATATATTGGCATATGTATATATTGCAGTTGTTGATTTCCCGCCTTGTATAGCGGATGAGACCCTATTGCGTCGTTAGTAAGCGGATGATATTTTATAAAATCCCATATACCGCGATATTCCACCTCGAAGTGGAATTGGTATTGTGCTAACATCTGTGGATGCAGGGAAACAGGTTGGAGGGATCCAAGAGGATTCCTCAAAACATTTGAATTTGGTTTCATATGTTCTGTGATTGATTATTTATAATCTGTGTGTGATTATATCTGTGATTGAATGTGTTGAAGGCTAAAATTTAGTTGAATGTGTTTTTGGTATCGTTGGATACCAGAAATGAATATAATTTGGATTTTTAAATTAAAGTGGAAAACTTTAAATGAATTTGTTTTTAAGAATTGGATTTATTTGAAAGAAGGAATTTTAAAGTATTAAAATAGATTGTCGAAATCTTATTGAATAAATTCCAAGATATGGGAAAGGATTTTTATAAATGAATTTCGAATAGTATTATTCGGAAGATTGGAAATTTATTTGAAATGGAATTTTAAATGGTTTGGAAAATATAAAGGAATTTATTTTAAAGGCGATAAATTTGTTGAAATCCAATTGATAATTGATTTTGTATTGAAGAAATAAATCTTTGGGAAATCGATATAAAAATCCATTTGGTGTTTGAATGAAAATCGATTTTTGGTGTTGAGAATAAATGTGTAAATCGATTTGTAAAATGATTTGGTATTTGGGATTAGAATTAGAATCAATTTGAAATTTGATTCGGTGTTGAAGTAAATTTAGAAATCGATTTGGAATTTGATTTGGAGTTTGAAATAAAATTGAGAAATCAATTTGAAAGTCGATTTGATGTTGAAAATGAATATTTGAGAATGTAAATTCCGAATAGAATTATAAAGGAAAGGGAAATTTGTTTTAAAAATAAACATTGATTTATTTTTAAAAGTGTGGAAAAATATGATTTGAAAATTGGTTTTCAAAGTGATGAAGTGTGGAAATAAATTTACTAATTAGGATGTAAATTTAAAATAAACCGATAAGGATTTATTTAAGTGGTTTAAATGAATGTGATTTGGAAATTGTTTTCAAATGGTTGAAGTATAAACCATATATCGGGAAGATATTTGAAATTTAATAGTTTGGGAATATTATTTGAATCTGATGATTATGAATACTGTTGATAGTTAAATCACCGACTATCAATATTGCCTTTGAAATGGCACTTGATTTGTTTTTCTTAAAAGAAACGCTTATTATTCGGTTTAGCCGAGAAGTACCTTTGTGTCAGATAACCCATTCCGAATAATAATACGACGATATGGATCGTATTGAAGACCGGTGGTGAAGACCGGGTATTTGTTAAAACAATAGGATGACCTATCAATTGTCTCTGCACCGTTAGCTACGGTATTGAGATTTCCTTTGTGATGGGAAGTTTTATCGGGATTGTGAATATCCGGATTGCAAGGAGTTCTTTAGAAGTGCCTTCGGTTCTGTTCGAACCCGGAACAGACTTGTATGGTTACATGTCTGACATTACGTTTTGAGATATAAAGCTGATTTCTTTCAAATACATTTCTGTTGGTGGCGGAGAATTTATTCTCTTAGCTTAACACCCTTCTCTGAGACGTACGAGCTCAGAGGTTATGTAGTTGAAATTTATCAGCGATATATTCCCAATATGGTAATGTGGCATGCTGAGTGTTGATGTGACGATGATCATTTATTGATCATTTGTGATCAAAGCACGGCTTTGTGAAAAAGCGTAGCTTTGTGGACGAGACTTCGTCAGGGCCTCAACAACCCGGAAATTGTCGAAACAGGAATGTTGCGGCAAGGTTATGAGGGTCGCGCCCTTTAGGGTATGTCATTTCCTTCTAGAAAGGGGTGGTATCATGGTATGGAGCCCAGATACTTACTCATGTGGACATACCTTATTTATTATGTGTGATGTTGGTTACCAAGCGCTCCGATAAAGGTCCCAAAGGACCAGGGGATGACATATTCATGACTTACCAAGTTACAGGGGTAACCCGACCTTGTTTGGCAGAGAGCAGTTTGTCTCTCGGGACATCCAGCCAGAGGCGATCCCATTCGGCAGTAGGAAAGGAAGTTCCTTAGCCTGACCATTTGTTGGAAATCCATTTCCAAATACGAAATTGTACGGTTTTAGTTGTAGAACCTGCCATTTACTTATGGTGGCGCCCCACTGTTTAGATGGTAGCTATAGTAGGCATAGTTCGAAATGTCTATGCTGGCTAAGATTAATATTATACTTTCGAAATATTTTCTACACTAGACATTAATAATAATATCCATTGATTGGCGTAGTAAGCATCTTTGATTATCATAAGAAGAAATCTCCTCCAATTCTGCGTTTGCATTGTGTGTGTGGCGGGAGGTCTTATGGTAGTTTCATTTTCCAAAAGCATTGCGAATCTGTTTTATTCTCTTTGTGAAAATAACTGTTTTACGATCTCACACCAGTCACCATGACTGACTTGGAGTTTATTGTTCCCTTCTAAACTCTAGGTGCCCATAATTTTCCACACGGGCAGCCTAGAGTTATTTTTATCAGGATATTCTGGATATTCTGGAGCTTTGGGGATAAGCTGGATGGCGAGACGTACTTCCGTACTTGTTATTTATTCCGCTGTGTATTCTGTATGAGGACAAATTTATATAATTGTCCATTGTTGTGTTGAGTTGTATATTGACTCTGATGATGTATTGTATAACTGATATAGTTCTTTGTTTAAAAGACTAGTGATTATCTATTATATTTTGTTCCGCTGCGAATGTGAAATTCTGTTGTAGTTTCTGTTTCTGTTTTTCCGTTCTTTTTCTTCTTCTGTCTTCTTCTACCTCTTCTTTTAACCCTAATGGTTCGGTTTTCCGGCATTCGATTGCGTGGCATTTGATACAGTGGACGTATTAATGTCGACTTTCGAGCGTCGAAAAATCGCATCGTTACATGTGGTATCAGAGCATCCGGTTAAGCGATAACCCTGCTCTGTTGGGTGTTACTCATTAGAGATAGAGTCAGTAGTACTCTAGAATGAGTTGAGTATAATAATATATATGAGCGCGTATTTGTTAGTGAATATAAATTTTGTTTTGTATTGTGTTAACTTATCGGTTAATTGTTTATAGATTCTAGTCGGTGCAGTCTAGCTAACTGTAATCGATAGGGGTTTCTAAACTCTTAAATAAGATAAACTGACATAGTATTGTTTTAAAATAGGGTAAATGAAATAATTTTGCCCAAAACTATTTTTGTATAGAAAAGAAATGATTTTCTGTAAATTATTATAGTATATGGATGTTTGGTTGTTAGGAAGTGATAACATTGAAATATCATCATTGTTATATGAAAAACAAATAAGAAATAAAATGATATAACCAAAGATTTGAAGATAAATTCATTTAAATACGAATAAAAAAATTAAGGAATTGAATTCATATACAAATGAGATTTGTAAATATAAATTGTAAATGAGATTTATAATTGGAAATAGAATCCCAGAAGAATATTTGAGAACAAATTCATTAATCTAATGAAATGGTAATGTGAATTTATAAACGAGTTCTCTAAATTAAAAATAAAGTGCCAGAGTAATTGTTTAAAGGACTCTTGGATTTCTTTAAATTGTTTTGGAATGTAAATAAGTTGATAACTTATAAAATATTTGAAATCTGATTGGAATGAGATTCAAAGTGAAAATGAATGAATTTGTGGATGAACAAATGAGTTTACATTTGTAAATAAATGAATTGAAGAAATGGAATGAAATTTGATTTGAATAAAGTTGAATAAAAATCCAAACTTGGAAAAAAATAAATAAAATTAAGTGGATTGAATTCAAGTAAACTAACTTGATAAATTGTTAATTCATAAAGTAATGAATTGGAAGAGTTAAATTAAAGTTCTAAATTAAAATAGGTTGAATTTGCAAATAAATTCAAGTAAGCAGAAATTAATTGTAATTTCCTTGTTATTGGTAAAATGAATTCACGATGAATTAAATATGGAAATGTGAAATTTAAAAAGAATAAGTGAATGTACTAATTGAATTAAATTAGTGAATGGAATAGATTTGATAAATGAAGATCAAATCGAGAATTGAAATTGGAAATTGTTTACAAGGAAATGAACTTGAGTTTTGAAGTGAAATAGCTTAATTAAATATTGAATAAATGCTCGACATAAGAAATTTTTTGTGAAATGGTTTCAAATGAAATGAATGAGAATATGGAATGTAAATTAAATTGAATGGAATCAATTTAAATGATTGTTAGCTTAAGTAATCATTTAGTTGCATGAATATTAACAAATATGAATAGAAAGAATTATCGTTTGATAAAAAACAAGATTGTATAAATTCTATGTGTAACGACTCGGGTTTTGCCCGCTCGAAAATCAACATCCGTACTTCACATTGTACTAGAATGCCGCAGATTCGACCGTTCAAATCCGATTCGCCGGAGCTATAACACAATTAAGTAAATAACACAGCGGAAGAAAAGAATAATACATTGATATACAATATCTGATACAACAGAGTGATACAATGAATATCAATATACATCAGAGATGATACAACAAATAGCAGCGGAAAAGAAAAGATAACAACAGCAGCGGAACAATATCAATAGAAATGATAACTCCAAAATGATCTTCAGACAAGAATGAATCCACAACTCCAAGATAAGCAATTCCGATGAATGAACTAGCTCCAGATAATATACTAAACCTGAATATCTGAAAAGAAACCCAACTCTAGACTGCTCGTGTGGAAAATTATGAGCACCCAGAGTTTAGGAAGGGAACAATAAACTCCAGGTCAGTCATGGGACTGGTGTGAGCAACAAAAACAGTTTATCTTTAAACAACAACAAAGGATTTTAACATTGAAATCCGCAATGCTTTTGGAAAATGAAACTACCATAAGACCTCCCACCACACACACAATGCAAACGCAGAATTGGAGGAGATTTCTTCTTATGATAGTCAAAGATGCTTACTACGCAAAATCAAATCATTTTTGATATTATTATTAGTGCATAGTGTAGAAAACATTTCGAAAGTATAATATAAATCTTAGCCAGCATAGGCATTCCGCACTTATGCCTACTATAGCTACTATGTTCAATAGCAGGTTACCGCCACATTCCATAGCAGGTAATACAACTAAAACCGTACACGTCGCGTATTGTTTCTTTGGATTTCCAACAAATGGTCAGGCTAAGGAACTTCCTATTCCACGATAGGTACGTCCCTGGAATAGACGACCCGAGAACCTAACCGGATCTCTGCCAACACAAGGCCGGGTTACCTCTGCAAAAATAGGTAACTACTGACACGCGTATGCCATCCCCCGATCGTAACCGATCTTCCCGAGGATCCCCGATTTCCAACAAACCACATCAAAATAATAATGCAGCAACCACATAGGTTAAGTATCTGGGCTCCATACCATGATACCACCTCTATCCAGAAGGAATGACATACACTAAGGGGCGCTACTCCCTAGAACCTTGCTGCATCCTTCCTGTTTCGACCATTTCCGGGGTGTGAGGCTCGACGAAGTCTCGTCCACAAAGCTACGCTTTCTACAAAGCCCTGCTTCGGGTCAAACAAAAATGATCAACCTATGATCACAAAGATATAAGATCAAACAAATGATCATATCGCAAATGATCAAACACTGATCATTTCACAGCAACACTCAGTATGCCACGTTACCAAATTGGGATATATCGCTGATAAATTTCAACTACATAACCTCTGAGCTCGTACGTCTCAGAGAAGGGTGTTAAGCTAAGAGAATAAATTCTCCGCCACCAACAGAAATGTATTTGAAAGAAATCGGCTTTATATCTCAAAGTGTAATGTCAGACATACAATCCATACAAGTCTGTTCCGGGATCGAACAGAACCGAAGGCACTTCTCACGAAGCCCTTGCAAATCCGGATAATTTCCAATCACGTCCGGACTTCCCGTCACTAAGGGTGATAAAACCTCTATATCGGGGATCAGCCGATGCAGAGTAACTCGACGGTAATCCTTCCGTTTTCAAAAATATCCGGTCTTCAACACCGGTCTTCAAATGCTATCCATATACGTCGTATCCCACATTCGGAATGGGTTATACGACCCAAAGGTCCTTTCTTGGCTAACCCGAATAGTGAGCGAAATATTTAAAAACATATGGATATGAGATTTCAATTAAGTCACAACTTATTACCCAAAACTTCTCTTTTCAAATGGTTTAACAAATTACCATTTTCAAATCTTTAAACAAAAAGATTTATTTTAAACAACCTTCAACGGTTTAAACAATTTCCACATTTAAATCTTTTAAATAAAAGATTCATTCACAGATTTTCCAAATTAATCTTCATTTCAGTTTGATTAACTCGTTAAATCTTTAAAACAAAGATTTAACTTATAGCTTTCAAAACAATCCCATTTCGAATGGTTTAAACAAAACATCATTATTTTAAATCTGTTAAAAATAAACAGATTCAATTCATAGCTTTTCAAAACAATTTATTCATAACTTGGAAAACCATTTTCAATTCAATATTGAAATTCCTTTAATTAAACTGGAATTTCATTTCTTATCTGAAAGCTTTTATTCTTTTAAAACAACAGTTTCATTTCAGAAAATCTGATTCATTCATACGAGTTAAAGTCTTTGGGTTAAATCCAAATTCTCAAAATTACATTTTTAAATGGTTTAAATTTAGATAAACACATTTATAACATTTTCAATCCCTAGTTTCAAATCATAGGATTCAATTTCAAACTTGAATTCAAATTTAAATCAAATTATTTAAATTTTCAAAACTCGATTAAGTTATTCAAAATAACTTTTATCTTTGAAATTCTATTTCAAAAACTTTTCACTTTAAACCCGAATTCCAATTTCAAAATCAATTGAAATTAAAATTTCAATTTCAAAAACATCAAATTTAAATTATCTGTGACTTAACTGATTTCCACGTGAAATCCATATTTGTGTGTGTAAAAGTGTAGTCCAGGGATTTCACACAATAGTGCAACATCATATAATCATCACATATCAAAATACAGAAATATAGTTGATAAACGATATAAACTATATCGCTCATCTTCATTCACAGATCACAGATATATAAATCACAGATAAGTAAATTACATCACAAATAATTTATCACAGATCACAACATAAATTAGGGTATATCACAAAGCATCATATATCAGGGATATCAAACAATTTAACATTCAATAGAATCTAAACATTCACAAGTGAATTTATGAATCAACTGATTAATTTAAATCAGATGTATCAATTTATTAATCCGGGTTAATTATTGTAATTTAATTACAAATTATTTGAAATAAATCTTCTTTCAAATTTATTAGTTAACTCTTAATTATTAACTAATCAGTTCTTAATTCATGAATTAGTTGATTTTTAATTATTAATTAATAAACCTTAATTATCAATTAATAAACTTGATAACAAATCACTTAATCCTTAATTAATCTCTATAGATCAATCATTTCTTATTCATTAATTAATAAAACCAAGTTATTAATCAATAAGACTCAATTTCAAACTAAGTATTTCTTAATTACAAATTAATCAACCTTTAGTTTCTTAATTAATAAATTTCCAATTTATTAGTCTCAAATTTATTAGTTAATCGCTCATAATCATTAATTAATTAATTTGGAAACTGAGATTTAAATTTACTTTAAACCAGATTTAAACTTGAATATAAGCTCCTTTTAAAACTTACTTCCCATTTAAACTTAGCTTTTACATTTGTACTCAAATCTGGAAATAGGGTAATAGGTTTTCAATGAAACCTGTAACCATCAAAATCCCCCGAGACCCTAGTATATGCTTCGAGTCCAGCCTACCACGTCTGCGAGTGAAACCCCAATATACTCAAGAACTTCACCGAGTACCCAGACCCTTCCTCCTACTGATACATATGCTAAGTCGTGCACGTGCACCGGACTGCGGTGACCTTCTGACGAACGACGAGGTCTCAGGCAAGTCGCGACTAGCCACTACGTCAACCTCAGCCCCTCGATCGACTCATTCACCTCAACAACCAAAATCGAGCATTTAACTCCAAACCTGGAAACGCCAGAGCCACCACGCCCAAAACTGTCAACACCTCGTATAGCCTCCACCGACCACCAAAGCGCCTCAAACTCCGACCATCTACTCGTCCACGTTTCCCCTACCATCGCCCCAAAACTCGTCGCACTCGATCAACTCGAGAGAACGTGTCGATCAAAATACGCAGCCTAGCTAAAACTAGGTTTACCCACTGAAATCGAAAGCCACCATCGCCACAGTGATTGCGAGTGCCTCCGACCATTTTTCATAGCCTCTCCGATCACTCATCTACCTCCCCAACAAACCTCCATCACTCCGATCAAGTGTATTGCCCGAGGGAATCCAAACTTCCCAAATTGATCAACCCAGCAATGCAAACTCCACCCATTACTAAAAAATGTGATTTAAGTTTCAAAAATCCATTTTCTGGTCAACTTCGAATTACACCTTCGATCCCAAACTAAAAATCATCATTTTATTTCTAAAATTAATCATTTTTTATGACGATTCTAATCATGTGATCAAATCGTAAAAACCTGATAGTCGAATTTCCTGCCTTTGTTTCATTTTTACTGTAATTCATAGATTTTGGAATAATTACTCAATAAATCCTTTTGAATCTATTTTTAAAAATGATGTTAACATATTACAAACATTTTCCTTTTAGAAATCAAAGCCTAAATTCGATTGTACAATGAGTAATTAAATTTATTTTGATGGGTTAGAGCCTGTATATTAACAGAGTGATGTTATTTATGTTTATACAGACATGCACAGGTATATTTTTATTTTTGTTCATACACATGCATTTATATTTATAACAAAAACATCTTCAAAGTACCATACCCATCTATCATCACAGGCAAACCAAATTATATATACAGGTTGAAGAGTTTACTCACAGGCATCCAAATATTAAAACATGTTATGGGTTTAAAAGAAAAGTTACTCACAGATTCTTAAACATTGGATTCAAAGAAAGGGTTTTAAAAGATTAAAGTTGCTCACCTGAATATGGATGAAGCAGGGAAGCAGAGGTTTGAGGATGTTAAAAACTGAATTGTTTTGAAAGCTTGTTTTACTGGAACCTTGAATTGCTTAGATTTCCATTGAAACTGAAATGCTTGAAAAACTGGAAACTTGTTTCCACTTTGATCATTCTGCCAAATCATCTTGCTCTCTGCCTTCTTGAGTTGCTTGATGATTGTAGAATGTTGTTTAAGTTTTTAAATGGAAGTTGTATTGCAGTTTCTACTTTGCTCGAATTGGAAATGAAAAGTGATAAGAGAAAGTTGTTTACAGAGCTGAAACATGAAACAGGGTATTATATCTATTTGTACAATGCAAGATGATATTTGCATTTGTTTGTACAACAATACAGGGATATTTTCTTCCCATGGTGGCTGCATTACTTTGTTTCGGCTGAGAAGATATAGCATTAATTGCTAGAGTCCTTTATGTTCATATTATATTTTTACATTGTGTACTTTATGTTCCTAGATGTGTTATATTTTCACATCTTGCCTGCATATATACACGTACTATATGTTCATACATATCTTTTGTTTCATTTCGGCTGAAGATAATTGTTTTGGGTTGAGTTGCCTAGTTGTACTTAGTTTATTTGCACATTCCTATATTTATCTTGTTCCTTGTTTTGCAAGCTTCACTATATATTGTTTGTTTTATTACTTGGTATTTATTTTGTATTGATTTACTAAGATAAATATATTTATCATTTTTTTTTATAACTCAAATCATTATTAACCTTGTAAATCCAAATTACTTATATTTTTAAAACATTTATTTACAATTTAAAATTAAAGTCAAATATATATCTATATATTTATTATTTTCAAATTCACTCGTATATGTCCAAATACATATATACACATATATATAATATTTTTAATTTGAAATGATTTATATAGAATATATTAGAATCCAAGGAAACTCGTATCTCTTCAATCCATTTATCGTTTTATTTCACAAATATTAATTCAAAAATTAATAAATTATCATTTTAAATATTTATAAAATTCGGGGTCGTTACACTATGTGTTAATAAAAGCAAATAGAAATTGATTTTTGTATCAATTGAAATAGATATGGATTAGATTCATTTAAAAATGAATAGAATGAAAGAAAATAAATTGTAAACTATTGAATTGAATAGAAATTGAATGTGAATTAGATGGAAGCGATTTAAGTTGAAATGAAACCTTATGAATTGTTAATAGAATTTATTTTGAATGCATTGCTTATGAAATCTATGTAATTGTTATTGAAATAAGTGAATTTGGACATTATTGTTCAGAAAAAATATACAAGGGTATAAAGGAAAATGGAATTGGATTTTAATTTCGAAGATAAATTTCGAAGGTATGTATTTGAATTTCAATATGAAATTTGATGAGTTTCTGATTTTGCCACTTGGCATTTTTTTTTCTATTGAAATCTGAGGGTCCGTAAGGACATTTTGTAGTTGTACCGAGCTAGCCGCACAAATGAGACGCTGGCGAAATTTTTCGAAAATTTCGAGAGTTAGAAAATTTTTGAGAAATTTTGGACAATTTAAATTTGAATTGTGAAGTAAATTAAGTTGTTTGAAACTTATGGAAAAGTTTGGAAAAATTATGAAGTAATAAGAAAGATTATTTTATCAAGTTGATAAAACTATTTGGTTTTGGTAAAATGATAAACGGGGATTGGATCATTCTTCTTTACTTGTAATTTCAGGACGAAATTCTTTTAAGGGGGGAAGATTGTAACGACCCTGAATTTTTGATATTTGAAAAGTGAATATTTAAATGAGTTTAAAATATTCGAATGATAATTTAATTTGAAATTCAAATATCGGAATGAATTTGGCGATTAAATTATTGAATTTAATTATTAAATCTGGGTAAAAAATTTGAATCTTCAGTTTTAAGCTGATTAAAAATATTTTCACGGCTTTGAAAATTCATATTGATAATGCTGAAGATAATAAAAGCTTCAGAATTGAATTTTGAGATGCTTTGTTCAGTTTTGAAATTGTATCGTTTAATCGATATTTAAAAATAACGTTCCGGAGCACAGTCTCGGAATTCGACGAAATCAGTTCCATTGGATCCGTAATATTGTATTATTATCGGATTTCAATTTTTGTAACATTTGGAGTTGTTGTCTGAGCGTACGATATATAAACGCGTAGGAAATTTAGATCGAAATTTTGAATTGTGAAAACCAAGGCAATTTGAATTTAAATATTTATATTTTGACTGGTCAAATTTCTTCTTACATAAGCTGTCTCTTAATCACCTCGTTAACACGTGTCCTTCCAAATAACACGCGTCTGCTCTAAATTTATCAACAGGCTGAACTAAAATTTATTCATTCCTCTTCAATTCTTTTCCGATTCGTTCAAAAGCAAATACAAAGAAAAACAAAAGTATGGCAACCCCTTTCGCTCTCGTTCGAACGAACGGTCTCGTTCCAATCTATACGAAATCGAACTCTCCTCCTCTCTTAAATCGATTCGATTGGAAATCGAAGTGGGGGAAGCTCGCGTTCGAGCGGCAGGCAAGGCGACGACGTCGCTTCTGGATGTGGATAAGGCCACGTTAAGCGCTTGGTTTGTGGATTTCGCGTGCGCGGCATCAGGAGGCTCGAAGCAAAGGCGGGGGGCGCGAGCGAGTGAACTGGCAACTCGTTCAAGAAGGTGGCGACGAACTCGAGATGTGTTTGAGGTCGGCAGCGCAGTCAATCGGAAATGGAAGGATCTCGCGAACGCGTGGGTTCGTCAAGGTTGGGATTCGTGGTGGCGTCAGTCAAGCTCGATAGTGGGCTAGGTCTGGGTTCTCCTTTCGGCAGTAAGGTATTCTCGATTTTAATTTCCCTATTAGATTGAGCTTATAAATATGTATGTAGTTAAAATAGAAAGAAAAAAAAATGTGTACTGTAACTTATTATTAAATTTTAAAACTGAGGATAATTTTCTATAGCTAAAGATAAGGGAAATATGATACGAAAATAAGGTATAGGTTTGATTTGTTTTAAAACATGTATATTATATATGTATATAGGTTAGGTAAATAATAATAACACTTTATTTCATAAACTTATTGATTTGTATATATATGTATAAATATACAGTAGGATAAATTACTGCTATTATTTTCAGAAGCAGAAAAACAAAGTTATATGTTTACAAGAAACATAAAATTAATATAAGGATTTATAGAAGATTAGATTTTTAATATAGTTTATTTTTATAAGTGTATATATATATATATATATATATATATATGGTTTCAAAAGAAAATATATATTTTTATGTATAACAGAAAGATTTAAATGTTGGAAGTTATATAAATTAGATTTGTAAATCTATAGATTTTTAAATAGAGATATACATAGGTAGTTTCAAAAGGAAATAAATATACTTGTATACATTTTTAATTTACTTATTTACTTTAAACAATGGATCTGGTGATTAAATTGGTAAAGTGACTAATTTGAATTATTTTAGATACTAAAATATTTTTCTAAAAGAAAAATCATTAGTTTAAAATAAATTATTAGTTAATTTAAATTATTAAAAGGAAATGGGTTGTTCGATTTTATTTCGAATATTAATAAACTATATAAAATTGTTTATACAAGGTCTAGAAATCGAGAAAACAAGCTGGAATAAAAATGGGATTGCAAATTAAAAGCAAAGGTGAGATCTTCTCACTCAGATTTAAAATTGAATTACAGTTATTGATTGTGTTGATTGCTGTTTGGATGTGATATTAGATATAGTAGGATATATATATATATATAGCAATATATATATATTGGCATATGTATATATTGCAGTTGTTGATTTCCCGCCTTGTATAGCGGATGAGACCCTATTGCGTCGTTAGTAAGCGGATGATATTTTATAAAATCCCATATACCGCGATATTCCACCTCGAAGTGGAATTGGAATCGTGCTAACATCTGTGGATGTAGGGAAACAGGTTGGAGGGATCCAACAGGATTCCTCAAAACATTTGAATTTGGTTTCATATGTTCTATGATTGATTATTTATAATCTGTGTGTGATTATATCTGTGATTGAATGTGTTGAAGGCCAAAATTTAGCTGAATGTGTTTTTGGTATCGTTGGATACCAGAAATGAATATAAATTGGATTTTTAAATTAAAGTGGAAAACTTTAAATGAATTTGTTTTTAAGAATTGGATTTATTTGAAAGAAGGAATTTTAAATTATTAAAATGGATTGTCGAAATCTTATTGAATAAATTCCAAGATATGGGAAAGGATTTTTATAAATGAATTTCGAATAGTATTATTCGGAAGATTGGAAAATTTATTTGAAATGGAATTTTAAATGGTTTGGAAATATAAAGGAATTTATTTTAAAGGCGATAAATTTGTTGAAATCCAATTGATAATTGATTTTGTATTGAAGAAATAAATCTTTGGGAAATCGATATAAAAATCTATTTGGTGTTTGAATGAAAATCGATTTTTGGTGTTGAGAATAAATGTGTAAATCGATTTGTAAAATGATTTGGTATTTGGGATTAAAATTAGAATCAATTTGAAATTTGATTCGGTGTTGAAGTAAATTTAGAAATCGATTTGGAATTTGATTTGGAGTTTGAAATAAAATTGAGAAATCAATTTGAAAGTCGATTTGATGTTGAAAATGAATATTTGAGAATGTAAATTTTAAATAGAATTATAAAGGAAAGGGAAATTTGATTTAAAAATAAACATTGATTTATTTTTAAAAGTGTGGAAAAATATGATTTGAAAATTGGTTTTCAAAGTGATGAAGTGTGGAAATAAATTTACTAATTGGGATGTAAATTTAAAATAAATCGATAAGGATTTATTTAAGTGGTTTAAATGAATGTGATTTGGAAATTTTTTTCAAATGGTTGAAGTATAAACCATATATCGGGAAGATATTTGAAATTGTTATGAATATTGTTGATAGTTAAATCACCGACTATCAATATTGCCTTTGAAATGGCACTTGATTTGTTTTTTTAAAACAAACGCTTATTATTCGGTTTAGCCGGGAAAGGACCTTTGTGTCAGATAACCCATTCCGAATAATAATACGACGATATGGATCGTATTGAAGACCGGTGGTGAAGACCGGGTATTTGTGAAAACGATAGGATGACCTATCGATTGTCTCTGCACCGTTAGCTACGGTATTGAGATTTCCTTTGTGATGGGAAGTTTTATCGGGATTGTGAATATCCGGATTGCAAGGACTTCTTTAGAAGTGCCTTCGGTTCTGTTCGAACCCGGAACAGACTTGTATGGTTACATGTCTGACATTACGTTTTGAGATATAAAGCTGATTTCTTTCAAATACATTTCTGTTGGTGACGGAGAATTTATTCTCTTAGCTTAACACCCTTCTCTGAGACGTACGAGCTCAGAGGTTATGTAGTTGAAATTTATCAGCGATATATTCCCAATATGGTAATATGGCATGCTGAGTGTTGCTGTGACGATGATCATTTATTGATCATTTGTTATCAAAGCACGGCTTTTTGAAAAAGCGTAGCTTTGTGGAAGTGACTTCGTCAGGGCCTCAACAACCCGGAAATGGTCGAAACAGGAATGTTGCGGCAAGGTTATGAGGGTCGCGCCCTTTAGGGTATGTCATTTCCTTCTGTAAAAGGGTGGTATCATGGTATGGAGCCCAGATACTTACTCGTGTGGACACACCTTATTTATTATGTGTGATGTTGGTTACCAAGCGCTCGGATAAAGGTCCCAAAGGACCGGGGGATGACATATTCGTGAGTTACCTAGTTACAGGGGTAACCCGGCCTTGTTTGGCAGAGAGCAGTTTGTCTCTCGGGACGTCCAGCCAGAGGCGATCCCATTCGGCAGTAGGAAAGGAAGTTCCTTAGCCTGACCATTTGTTGGAAATCCATTTCCCAATACAAAATTGTACGGTTTTAGTTGTAGAACCTGCCATTTACTTATGGTGGCGCCCCACTGTTTAGATGGTAGCTACAGTAGGCATAGTTCGAAATGTCTATGCTGGCTAAGATTAATATTATACTTTCGAAATATTTTCTACACTAGACATTAATAATAATATCCATTGATTGGCGTAGTAAGCATCTTTGACTTTCATAAGAAGAAATCTCCTCCAATTCTGCGTTTGCATTGTGTGTGTGGCTGGAGGCCTTATGGTAGTTTCATTTTCCAAAAGCATTGCGAATCTATTTTAATCTCTTTGTGAAAATAACTGTTTTACGATCTCACACCAGTCACCATGACTGACTCGGAGTTTATTGTTCCCTTCTTAACTTTGGGTGCCCATAATTTTCCACACGGGCAGCCTAGATTTATTTTTATCAGGATATTCTGGATATTCTGGAGCTTTGGGGATAAGCTGGATGGCGAGATGTACTTCCGTACTTGTTACTTATTCCGCTGTGTATTCCGTATGAGGACAAGTTTATATAATTGTCCATTGTTGTGTTGAGTTGTATATTTACTCTGATGATGTATTTTATAACTGATATAGTTCTTTGTTTAAAAGACTAGTGATTATCTATTATATTTTGTTCCGCTATGAATGTGAGATTCTGTTGTTGTTTCTGTTTCTGTTTTTCTGTTCTTTTTCTTCTTCTGTCTTCTTCTACCTCTTCTTTTAACCCTAATGGTTCGGTTTTCCGGCATTCAATTGCGCGGCATTTGATACAGTGGACGTATTAATGTCGACTTTCGAGCGTCGAAAAATCACATCGTTACATTAATTATATCCATAAGACGATAGTTGCGTGAATAATATGATGTAAATCAAAATGAATGAATTTATTTGAATTTAAATTATAATTAATGAATTCAGTTCAATTGAAATTGAACATTGTAATCAGTGCAATATTTAACATTGGATTTGACATGGTAATTTATTTTAAAATATTATAAATTACTAGGTAATCAAAAATGGAAAAAAAAAAATTAGTTATAAAATTTGAATTAAAAAGTAATTTAATCAATTTAATAATAATTTATGTAATTAACGTGAAAATAGCTATTTTGGCCACTGTCTTGGATTTTGACGAAACCAGTTTCATCAGATCCGTAATGGTGGATTATTGTAGGATTTCAAATTTCATAGTGATCGGACTTGTTGTTTTATCGTGCGAGCTCGAAACGAGTAGAAATCAATTTAATGAATTCAATTTAAATATGCTGATTTTAAAAGCTAACTTTTGCATACTTTTGAATTTGGGTTTGGAACTTGTTCCATTGAGTTTGAATATATTGAAACCATCTATTTTGATATATGTGATGACCTACTTTCATTTCAAAAACGGAACGGGCTTTTCGGGTCATTATTGTCGTTTCAAACCAATTTGATATGTCCATTAATCCTTATTGGGCCCTGTCTGTATAAATAGATTTTTCAAACCCTAGCAGCCTTTCTATTTCTTATTACTATACGTACTAAAAATTTCTATCTATTCCATTCTTCTAATGGCAGAAACCCAAAACCCTAAATTCAATTTCAAAACCAAATTCAAAATTCAAACTCTCCAAACTATATCGAATTATATATCGTTGGAAAGCTCTCGACGAGTGCAATCTAGATCTATTATTCATTTTTGAAATCAAGTTTGGTTTGTTTAGAAATGACCAAAACATTCTCGGCCATCGATTTTGGTGGTTGATCAACGACCGCGATTCATCGATTCAAGGATGCAGTTTGGTGGAGATTTGCATGGGGAGTACATCTGTGGTGTTCGTTGGGAAAATTGATGGGTGGATTGACGTGTAAAATTGATTAGGGTTTCGTTCTTCTAGGCAGCGGCTGGCTTGTTGAGGCGTCGTTCGGCGTCGTCATGGGTCGTTGATGGGTATTGAATGTTTGAATATTTAAACTTTGAAATCTACTAAATTTGAAGTAGTTTAAATTTATAGTTCAAAAATGGATTTGAAATAGATATAGATTTAAATGGTTTTATAGAGAATCTGAATTGAAAGATAAAAATTGAGTTTGTTAATTTGAAAGCTAGATATGTTCCAGATTTGTTGAAATGGAAAAAATAGTTTAATTTGATATTACTTTCAAATTAGTTATTTTAATATAAACTGTTCAAAAAATATATTATTTTTAATTCAGATTTATTTAGATTTTCAAACTATTTTATATTAAACTATATTAAACCTATTTTTAATTATTTTAAACCATTTAAACTATTTTAATCCATTTTAAGCTATTTAATCTATTTTAAACCATTTAAACTATTTTAATCTATTTTATGCTATTTAATCTATTTTAAACCATTTAAACTAATTTAATATATTTAAGCTATTTAATATACTTTAAACTATTTTAAACTATTTTAATCTATTTTAAACTATTTTAAACTATTTTATTCTAATTTAATCTATTTTAAACTATTTAAACTATTTAAACTAATTTAATCTATTTAAACTATTTTTAATCTATTTTAAACTATTTAAAGCTATTGTAATCTATTTTAAACTATTTTAACTATTTTAAACTGCTTTAAACTAATTTAAACTATTTTAAAACTATTTAAACTATTTATGACTATCTAAACTAATTTCAAAAAAATTCAAACGGTGCAAGGTTGAATTGTTTATATTTAAACCCCTAATTTAAAAGTGAATATAGTTAAATGATGATATAATTTATGTTGGAATTTGAAAAATATATTTTTTGGTGAAACGACATATTTTGAGTAAATATGGTGGTTTTGAAATAAGGGATATTTTGAATTGAATATGATTTCGAAAGTGATATGATTTGAAGTAAATATGATATTTTGATATCAATTATGAATCGATTTTGGAAATGTAAAAGAACCATCCGGTATGGAATAAGCGTTTAGTTGTTAAAGAGATCGGGATCGGATAATGTTATACTCTCTGCCAATATTGAAAACCACTTTAACAACTGTGTACGTGGAGGAGATTCTAGAACGAAGTAGAATGGTTTGGCGAATGATTATGTATGAGGTATTAACGTAGCCTTGACTTCCACGAGTTAGCTTGATGTGGCTAAAACAAGAGCTATACCGGGCCAAGTGAGGTCGCTCCTCCTATCGGGCATATTTCTTCGATACCACATTATGACTTTGTGATTGATTTGGTGGCCACCCCTCGATTTGATTATGGGAGTGTGTTCCGAGGTTGGCGGTAGTAGTTGATATGCATTACCACCAGTCCGGGAATGCAAACGGTAGAATCCTACCTTGACATTGCCTCGCGTGCCTTGTCACATGCCTTATCATGCCCATTACAAGTTTGGTTTGTACCGTACCTATGGAGTGCTCCCTTAGTATCCCATCGGTTTGGTGGGGCTTAAAGTATCTATATAGACTACGGGAATATATAAACAATGTGTTAAGGTGTGTATGGGTAACGCATTAACACTATTTTAATACTTTACTTTACTATAGACATATTATAATAGAGTATTGTACTATGTATGTAGATAGTTTAATGGATTCCTCGGAGATGGAATCCCGAACATCTCTTAAATTATTACACGCACGTTAGACACTGGATAAGAGATGTCAAACCCCGTAAACATCTCTGAAGCTGTCACACTCATATTTATTTACTGTTGATTTAACTTACATAAAATCTTTTAGTTCCGACTCGAGTGTTTTGTTTTTCATTACGCTCGGGGTCAGTCTGAGCTTTTCAGTGTATTGAAGACCATTTTATCTCTGGAGGACGAAGACAGAGATTTGTATCCTGTTTATTATATTTATACCACTGCATCATGTTGTTCTACTGCATTATTTATTTATTTCTGTTGCATGTGACTCTGATCTGTATTGTAAAAGTGTAATCAAATGTATTTGTAAAACATCTTCATAAACTGTTTATTTGATTATAGTATTTGTCATTCCGTTGTGACATTCCGTGTTTTTTTTTATTCGTTCTCTTCTTTTTCTTATTTACCACATAACAATCCTCCCTTTTAAATGGTTTGAGTCTGACATGTGTGGTTTATTGTTGATTTGAACCGTCCAAAAAGGTGGGTTATTACATTTGGTATCATAGCTTTGGTTTAGCGATAACCTTAACTTTGTGGCATCTGACTCATTAGAGATATGGTAGTAATACCCTAGAATGATTCTGTCTGAGTGTATATTTGAGATAGCGTACTTGTTAGTGTTATAAAATGTTTTTATATTGTGTTTATTTGTTCTGTTTAGTATTTATAAATTATGGTCGGTACATAGGACGCTATGGCATCGATAGGAATTTCTAAACATTTAATAGGGCAGACCGATAAAATATTGTTTTTGAAATATAGGTAAATGAAATAATTTTACCTAGTATTATATTTTGTATATAAAAGAATAATTTTTATAAATGATATAGTTGGATGTGATATGTGTTTGTTAGGTAGTGAAATTTTATAAACATTGAATTGTAAAATAGGATTTACAAGTAAAGTAAATAAGAACTGGAAATTTGAGAACTTATGTTCTAGGGTTTGAAATTTGTTTTCAAAAGATTTTGGAATATGATATTACTATTATTTGGAAGTATTATCGGATATAAATATTTTCAATGAGATTTAAAAGAATTGTTTCTAAGGAAATTTTAAAGGAAATAAACCTATACTCCCCTCTTATGTCGTTGGAAAATAATTTCGGTGATGAGTGCACGCATCATCGACATTCATTTTCGAGTTTCAAAGTGGGAAGGCCGCTGTAGTAGTTTTACTACACATTTGTTTTGATAACAAATCTTAATTTTTAATTTCTAAATATGATTGGATATATATAAGTTATGAGTATGTATATATATATTATTTTAAATGATTTGAAAGGAAACCCGGTATTTAGTTCTTAAGTTTCTGTAATTTAGAAATTTCAATTATTGTAATGAAATTAAATCTCAACTATTCTAATGATTGGAAATTCTAAAATGGAAAATAAGAAATTAGATGCTAAGTGATTAATGAAATATATAAGAAATTGGAAATTTGTTACTTGTAAATCAAAAGAAATGAGAATTTAGAAGATGTAATTATTGAACATTTTTATAACTAAATGAATAAGGTAAACTAGTGTTGCATTCAATTATATTCTTAAAACATATATATAACTTAATGGAATTGTTTAAAAAGTTGTAATGTTAATAAGAATATGTAATAGGATATTATATAAGTGAAACTTAAGTAATCAAAGTGTTCAAATGGAATATTTCCATAAATAAGTATATGGATGTTACAAAAATGTTATAAACTTAAGTTAATGATTTGAAATGTCACTCATTAAATTTAATGAAAAGTGAATACTGTAAGTAAATGATTATAGACTTAAGTTAATGTTTGAAGTTATTTATAATTAGAATGTGTAGTAAAAGTGAATAATATATTAAGTAAATGATTATAACCATAGAAAATGTTGAAATGATTCAAAAATAGATTTAATATTCAATAATGCTATATATCAAAGAAATAAATGTGAAAAAGAAATAATTTATTAATGGTGAATTAAATTTGTAAAGAGACTTACATAATATTTTAAGAATTGATTTTGGATGATCCAAATAATTGAATGGAAATAACTTATGTAAGTAAATGAATGTAAATTTATTGGAAAATGCCATTGCATGAATGAATGGGAAATGAATTTTGTAAGTAATGAAGTTAAATTAATAAAATGATCATTGTTTGAATGAATAAAAATAAATGAACAGTAAATAATGTGAAAGGAAATTAATAAGAATAAACTTAAACGATATTTGAAATTATTTGTTATTTTGGCTTATGGGATGTTTGGGAAAGGACACTTCTAACTGTATAAGGATGTATAAGTAATCTATTAAGTAATTATCTAAGGTTGTTGAGCGTAGGGTACACTTGGTTGTTATTTATCACCCTGGTATGATGAAAAGTGTCTGAACCTGAACAAACTGTGAGTTTGGTTGCTATTGATTGTTTGATAGATTCTTTTGTTGCATATGATGGTTGTAATGTTTGTTTGCATATGTATTGTGTTGGTTTGCTTTTGTTAAAAATTGAAATAACTAAATATCATTCTTTTATATAATTCTCACGTTTTGGATTATATAAGTGAAATACAGATTTATGGAAGCAATAGCTACTGCTTTTGGTTTAATAAATAAAGCTTTGTTTGCCCGACAAATAGGTATGTTTTTGGATTACGGTTTTGTAGCGATATTTTAATTATTTTTCCCTTGGTTTGGGTTATTTTATTATCGAAATATGATATATATATCTTGATATTATTAATATTATTATTATTCCTGGACCTATCCGTACAAAGGAGACTCTACCGAAATTTTCCATGAATTTAGACTTAGAAAATTTTGTTAAAGTGAAAATATTTTCAAACTTTTATAAACTTGAATATGAAAGATTTAATTGTTTATTAGTTGGTATATTTTATTTAAAATACTTAATAATGAAAATTTATTGTTTATAAATTGAATACTTTGAATAAAATATATTAATTTCTTAGTTCCCTCCTTTTCTTTTTCGAGGATGAAAAGTTTTGAGTGGGGGAGAGTGTAACGACCCGTAATTTTTGATAATTAAAATATAAAATTAAATAAGATTTTGGGAATTTAATATTGTAAGAAATTTAAATTGATGATTTATTAATAGGAAAATAGTTAAAACATGATTTAATAATGTTGTTTGAATGTTAATAACAACTATTTGAATGTAATCCCAATCAATCAGAATAATTGTAAAGTTAATTTGGTTAGAAACTGTAATTATGGGATAAATTGAATGTTGGATTTAAATGTTTTAAATATATGTTATTAATCAGGATATGAAAATAAATTAACTAGTATGTAAATTTAGTAGCTTTGGTTTGTAAACAATAAACATAGAAATGTGTTTAAAACTGTAAGTTGCAACAATTGTTTAATTATCATGTCACAATTTAATCTGTTGAAATAAAATTGAAAATCAGTTGCAATTAATCTAATCAAATATTGCAGTTAATATGAATTAAAATGATAACTGTAGGATACTGATGTAATAAGATGTAAACCAATGTTAATTATATCCATAAGATGATAGTTGAGTGAATAATACGATGTAAATCAAAATGAATGAATTTATTTGAATTTAAATTATAATTAATGAATTTAGTTCAATTGAAATTGTACAATGTAATTAGTGCAATATTTAACATTGGATTTAACATGGTAATTTATTTTAAAAGTTTATAAATTACTAGGTAAATGGAAAAAAAATTGTTAGTTATAAAATTCGAATTAAAAAGTGATTTAATCAATTTAATATTTATTTATTTAATTAACGTGAAAATAGCCATTTTGGCCACTATCACGGATTTCGACGAAACCAGTTTCAACGGATCCATAATGGTGGATTATTGTAGGATTTCAAGTTTCGTAACGATCGAACTTGTCGTTTCGTCGTGCGAGCTCGAAACACATAGAAATCAATTTAATGAATTCAATTTAAATAAGATGATTTTAAAAGATAACTTCTGCATACTTTCAAACTAGGGTTTGGACCTTGTTCCATTGAGTTTTAAAATATCGAAAACATCTATTTTGATATACAGGATGACCTACTTTCGTTTCGAAGACGGAACGGGCTTTTCCGGTCGTTATTGTCGTTTCGAACAAATTTTGTCACGACCCGGAATTTTCGACTTTCGAAAATTCGACATCGATACTCACTTTATCGACTGCCGAGAAATCGAGTGCCGGAAACTCCAAGAGTGAGGGTTTTAAGAAAAAGAAAAAAAACAGAAGAAGAGAACAGAAGAAGAAAAGAAGAAAGAAAGAAGAAGAACAACAGAAAACACATCAGAACAGAAAACAATATCAGAATCTTACACATCGTAGCGGAACAATATATAATAGATAAACACTAGTCTTTTAAAACAAAGAACTATATCAGTTTATACATACATCAATCATCAGAGTCAATATACAACAATGGACAGTTATATAACTTGTCCTCATACAGAATACACAGCGGAATAAATACATCAGATACAAATACTACGTCTCGAACTCCAGCTTATCTCCAAAGCTCCAGAATATCCAGGATATCCTGATAATATAACTCTAGGCTGCCCGTGTGGAAATTTGTGGGCACCCAGAGTTTAGAAGGGAACAATAAACTCCGAGTCAGTCATGGTGACTGGTGTGAGATCGTAAAACAGTTATTCTTTAAAATAAACAACAGGAAGATTTTTAAAGTCAATTCGAAATGCTTTTGGAAAATGAAACTACCATAAGACCTCCCGCCACACACACAATGCAAACGCAGACTTGGAGGAGATTTCTTCTTATGATAGTCAAAGATGCTTACTACGCAAAATCAAATTCTTTTTGATATTATTATTAGTGCATAGTGTAGAAATCATTTTCGAAAGTAGAATATAAATCTTAGCCAGCATAGGTACCATTATAGTATGCTTACTATAGCTGCCATATTAGATGGCAGGTTCTACAACTAAAACCGTACAAGGCTCGTATTGTTTCTTTGGATTTCCAACAAATGGTCAGGCTAAGGAACTTCCTATCCACGATGGGTACGTCCCTGGAATAGACGACCCGAGAAATAACCTAACATTACGGTTAGATCTCTGCCAACACAAGGCCGGGTTACCTCTGCAAAAGTAGGTAACTACTGACACGCGTATGCCATCCCCCGATCGTCACCGATCTTCCCGAGGATCCCCGATTCGCAACAAACCACATAGATAATAATAATGCAGTAACCACAGAGGTTAAGTATCTGGGCTCCATACCATGATACCACCTTTATCCAGAAGGAATGACATACACTAAGGGGCGCTACTCCCTAGAACCTTGCTGCATTCGTCCTGTTTCGACCATTTCCGGGGTGTGAGGCTCGATGAAGTCTCGTCCACAAAGCTACGCTTTCTCAAAAAGCCCTGCTTCGGGTCAACAAAATGATCAACCTATGATCACAAAGATATAAGATCAAACAAATGATCATATCACAAATGATCAAACACTGATCATTTCACAGCAACACTCAGTATGCCACGTTACCAAATTGGGATATATCGCTGATAAATTTCAACTACATAACCTCTGAGCTCGTACGTCTCAGAGAAGGGTGTTAAGCTAAAAGAATAAATTCTCCGCCACCAACAGGAATGTATTTGAAAGAAATCAGCTTTATATCTCAAATTGTAACGTCAGACACACAATCCATACAAGTCTGTTCCGGGATCGAACAGTACCGAAGGCACTTCTCACGAAGCCCTTGCATATCCGGATAATTTTCAATCACGTCAGGACTTCCCGTCACTAAGGGTGATAAAACCTCTAAATCGAAGATCAGTCGATGTAGAGTAACTCGACGGTAATCCTTCCGTTTTCAAAAATATCCGGTCTTCAACACCGGTCTTCAAATGCGATTCATAACGACGTATCACATATTCGGAATGGGTTATACGACCCCATGGTCCTTTCCCGGCTAACCCGAATAGTGAGCGTTTATTTAAAAACAAGTGTGGCATTCAAATTCATCCAATCACAACAAATACCTATCTAAAGGTAATTATTGATAGTCGGTTATTTAACTATCAATAAAGATGCGCAACATCATCAGATTCCAAATAATTTTCCCAAATTATTTATCTTCAAAAATATCTTTACTAGATATAAAATTTCCACACTTAAAAATAAATCAATGTTTATTTTTCTAAACAGTTTCCCTTTCCTTTATAAATTCCATAGAGAATTTATATCTTTCAAAATATCTACTGATATACGATTTTCAAATCGTTTTCAATATTCGATTTCGATTTATCTTTAAGAAGATAAATCTCAAAACGTTCATTTCATATTGGAAAACATTCCATACTTATTTAAAAATAAGTAATTCACAAATCATTTATTTTCAACACTTAGAAAATATTCGATATACTTAAATCAAATTAAGTATATATTCATTCTTTAAGGAAATCATAAATTTCAACATCTATTTGAGTCAAAACGAATGTTGCGTAAAACATCGTTACGACGACTCGAAATCACTAGTATAGGGATTCGGATTTAGATAGATACATAAATCCCAATACTACATCAAACATTTCCTTTCGGAAATCATTTACTATAACAATAGTGTTATAGTCCACCATTTCCTTAAATTTCTCGAAAACGTCTATTTCAACAAGAACTGCGGAAATCTATGCTTTCGATTCATAATACATTTAAAACATCTTTAAAATGTTTAACTTCATTTCAAATATCACTTTCCCAAAACCATATCTATTTTACTTAACAATATATTCACTGTCCAAAATCGTGAATATAATTTACTTAACCCAATTTCAATCTTTTCCACACATTTTTTTTATTTCAATAAAAATTCGCTATCCAAAATCGCGAATATATCTTCTTTGATAATTTTCTATATTTAATTTATCAAATTCAATCGATTTCGAATTTATAAACACGGTTATAAATTCTATTTCTATTTATAAAAACTTCAGTTTATAAATCTTCTTTATTTACCAATTCAATTCACAATTCAATTTATATACCACAATCCAGATTATAAGTTAAATACTTATAATTTCATTTATTTACAAAGATCATTCTTTTAAAACTTTACAACTGTAAAATTTACCCTTTTATAAACCCATTTTAACGTCATTTCCAAATACTACATAAATTTCAGATTGATTTCCAAAATCTTATCATTTCTAAATAATTTTCCTTATTCTTTCCAATTTATTCAATATTCTATTTTCAAAAGAATTCTTCAAATTTGAAATCATTTTTACATTGATTTCCCAAGTTATTTCAATTCATATATTTAATTTCTAATTGGACTTCCAACTTATTTCATTTTAAATAAATTCCTTTTGAAGAGAATGAATTTCTTTGTCTCTTTCAATCTATTTAAAAATCCAAATTTAAATTAAATTCTTAAATTTATAATCACTGTTTTATGAAATTCTTATATTTAGCAATTTCACTTTATTCTGGAATTTATTCCATAAGGTTATAAAAATTTACTTTTTATACTTTAAAAATTCCTTTCTTCAAAATTATTCAATTTCTAAAATTTATTCATTTAGAAATTTCTATTTTTGATTCCAAAAATTCAATTTCGTTTATTTTTGGAATCCAATGATATCAAACATCCATTCAGCTAAATTTTAGCTCTCAATCAATTTCCAGGCATCAACAGGATTAATAACATCAATAATCATTCACAGATTAACACATCACAGTAGAATATAAATTCAATCAATGTGAGGGGTCCAGTTGGATCCCTCCAACCTGTTTCCCTGCATCCAAAGACGTTAGCACAATACCAATTCCGCTCCAGTACGGAATTATCGCGGTATATAGGTTTTTATAAATCCGCTTACTAACGGCGCAATAGGGTCTCATCCGCTATACGAGGCGGGAAATCATCAATCCAATATATACATATGCCAATATGTATATACTGCTATATATATAGATATATCCTATCATATCTAATACAAACAGCAATCACAGCAATCAAACAATAACTGTAAAAATTCCACATTTTATTCGAGTGAGAAAAATCTCACCTTAGCTTTTATATATGCAATCCACTCCAATTTTCCGTCTGGGTTTCCCATTTTATAACCTTGTATAACATTAGATAATTTATTAATATTCGAATCAATCGAATAAATTAAATTTCATTTGATAAGTGTACATTTCCAAGTGGTTTTTATTTTGAACAAATTCTCCTTTTAATAAATTGATTCAACCAGAATTTAAATTCGAAACTATATTTTCTTTTATTCACTAGAGATTTTATTTTAAACCAAATCTCCTTTATAAATTAAATTTACTAACAAATTTCACTTAAAACCGACACTTTTAAAAATAATCTATAAAGATCAAATCTTTATATAAATTCCTATGGTTTCCAAAATCCTATATATATATATATATATATATTTACTGTAAGTAACATAACAGTGAACCCCTAACTGTAAACGTATACATATATACATCCCCTAAAGTGAAATATTAACCTTTTATACTTTAATAAACTATATATATATATATATATATATATATTCGTAAATTAAATTAAATCAAAATATACCTTACTGCAAAGATTTCGATGCCTTACTGACTATCATCGAACAACCCCAGGCTCGCGAGTGTCACTGCCGAAGATCAAGACACTCGTTTCGCCATCACTTCGCCCAGATCGAATGCGAACCCTAGCTGCCTCGAGCTTCGTTCGACGTCATCGCCGAAACACCCAACCATCACAAGCTCAGATTCCCAACTGCGAGCCTCCAAAATCCCATTGCAACACCCAAGCCTTCAACCACGTCTTCGCCGATCCCACGCGAGATTTCCAGAGTCGCCATCGCGACCTACTTCGAGTCGCGAGCCACGCCATCACTGCTTCGTGAACCACCCAATCGCGAGCCAACCGAACGTCGCCTCGTTCACGAACGCCAATCCCTGAGTTGCCTTCGACGCGTACGCCACCACGTGCTCTAACTTCGATCGCCTGCCCCTATCGTGCTTGCGATGCTCGTTTCCCCAACCTCGACCAGATGCAGCCCCTTCCCTTGCCACCGCGATTTTACCCCGTGATGTTCGAGTTCGATCAAGGACCAACCCTCACCGTCATTTGCATAAGACCAAATCGAATTCAACAGCCGATGATTTGCTTTTGATATGAGGGATTTGATTTTGAACGAGTCCATTTTCAATTATAGGGAGGAGGCGAACGAACCGGGAGAAGAGGGGTTTTCGATTTTTTTTAATTTTCTTTTCGTTTTGAATAGAGAACAGGAAAATGATTTCAAAAGAGTGGAGAAAGACAGAAGACATGGGATGCACGATTTTCTTCCGTGATTCCTGGCGTGGTATTAGGCGAAATTTTAGGAACGAAAGTGGATGATATTGACCCATTTAAATTTAAACTTAAATTCGAATTCGAATGAATTTCGATGCGTTTACACGTCGTATTCTCACATAGCAACTCCAAACGCCACGAAATTTGAAATCCGGCAATAATTCGATATTACGGACCCAATGGAACTGGTTTCGTCGAATTCCGAGACTGTTTGAAAAATGACTATTTTATAAATATCGGTTCGAGTGATTATTTTCAAAACTGAACAAAACAGTTCGAAATTAAATTCTGAAGCTTCTATCATCTTCAGCATTATAAATACGAATTTTAGAAACTCTCGAAATATTTTTCTTCAACTGTAAATTGAAGATTTAAATTTTTATTCAACTTTCAATCGATTAAATTTTAAAGTTTAATCGCAAATTTCAAAAGGAGATCGGGGATTCAAATTAAATCGTCGTTCAAATATTTAAAATAAATTAAATATTCTCAATTTAATTCGTTCGAAATTCTGGGTCGTTACAAACTTCCCCCCTTAAAAGAATTTCGTCCTCGAAATTACAAGTTAGAAAGAAAGGTCCTTAACTCGTCTACTATCTTTCAACATCTAATAGTTTTATCAAATTTCAAAACAAATCTTTCTACTAAAGATTCGTTATTATTCAACTCGTTTTCCAACTTCAATTACAGTTCAAAACAACATTGTTTTACTTCAAAATTCAAATTCGAATTCAAATTCAAATTTAAACTTTCAAAATTTTCTCAAAAATTTTCTAACACTCGGAATTTTTGAAAAATTTCGCCAGCGTCTCCTTTGCGCGGCTAATACGGCACGACTACAAAACGTCCCTACGGACTCTCAGATTTCAAAAAGAAAAAGAAAAAGCCAAGCGGCTAGAGAGAAATCATCAAAAACTCATATCGAAATTCAAATACTTACCTTTTTCGAGCAATTCGAATTATCTGTGAAATAACTTTTCCAATCCCTTTATACACCTGTATATCTACTAGCCATTATATCTAGTTACAGATTCAAACCATTTGCAATTTCTATTACAAAAATTTTCCAATATAAACTACTTATATCATCTTTTAGTTCACTATTGAAGTTATATCCATTATCTTCAATTTTACATTTCAAATTTTATTTGAATTCAATTTCACATTTCAATTTCTCATTCGAATTTACTTTACCATTTCAATTCAATTTAGATTCAATTTATCTTCAATTCCGAAATATTGAATTTCATCGGTTAACTTTTATTTACAACTGCTTATTTTAGATTAGTTTCAGTTACTAATTCATATCACTCTCCATTATTGAATCTTTTAATTCATCTCTCATTCATAATTATTCAATTCAATTCATTGTTAATCCATTTAACCTTTCAAGTTGAATTTCACTTATATAACTCAAGTTCATATTCATTTCAGTAGTAAATTTTGATACCCAAAATCAAATTCGTTCGTCATTTCTTAAGTTATATTCCCATTAAACATCATTTATTTCACTTACATTTATTTAACTTCATCTTTAAGTTAAATTTATTCTACCTACCTTTCAAATTGTATAAGTTATCAACTTGATAATATTTCATAAATATGGTATTCCAGAGCCTTACCAATATTTCAAAATCATTTTGAAAACAATTCAAATTATCCTTTGAATTTCCCAAAACAAAACTCAAAAAAATTTTTTTTTTTCAAACGACATTCCATTCTTAAATAATTTGGCAGCAATTCCTCTTTTGGAAACCCGAAAATGAACATCAGTAATGCTGCAGTCATTACCGAAGTTATTTTCCAGCGACCGAAAAGAGTTTAGAGCTTTATCTTTCCAAAATACTTTTCAAATCCTTCGAAATTCATTTTCAAATCAAAAATGATTTAAACTTTCCAAATCTCCAAAATTTTCAAGTTCCTTTCAAAACATTTCCAAAAACTTCTCTGGAATTCCGTTTTAAATTACAATTCACATTTATAATTTATATTCTTTAATTTCATTTGCATATGAATTTATTTCTCATCTTTGGAGTTACGATTTCAATTTCTTATTCAATTTTAGTGATGATAATTTACTATTATTACTTCCTAACATCCATGCAACCATATACCATAGTACTTCATAGGAAAACATTTCTTTTCTATACAAAAATAGCTTTGGGTAAAATTATTTCATTTACCCTATTTAAAACAATACTGTGCCGAATTGTTCTATTCGAGCGTTTAGAGATCCCTATCAATGATCGTTAATTACTCGTATTGACCAGAATCCATATACCACTCAACAAATCAATCATCACAATATAAAACAATTTTTATATTCAAATAACAAATACGCGCTCATATCTATTATTACACTCAAACTCATTCTAGAGTACTACTGACTCTATCTCTAATGAGTAACACCCAACAGAGCAGGGTTGTCGCTTAACCATATGCTCTGATACCACTTTGTCACGACCCGGAATTTTCGACTTTCGAAAATTCGACATCGATACTCACTTTATCGACTGCCGAGAAATCGAGTGCCGGAAACTCCAAGAGTGAGGGTTTTAAGAAAAAGAAAAAAAACAGAAGAAGAGAACAGAAGAAGAAAAGAAGAAAGAAAGAAGAAGAACAACAGAAAACACATCAGAACAGAAAACAATATCAGAATCTTACACATCGTAGCGGAACAATATATAATAGATAAACACTAGTCTTTTAAAACAAAGAACTATATCAGTTTATACATACATCAATCATCAGAGTCAATATACAACAATGGACAGTTATATAACTTGTCCTCATACAGAATACACAGCGGAATAAATACATCAGATACAAATACTACGTCTCGAACTCCAGCTTATCTCCAAAGCTCCAGAATATCCAGGATATCCTGATAATATAACTCTAGGCTGCCCGTGTGGAAATTTGTGGGCACCCAGAGTTTAGAAGGGAACAATAAACTCCGAGTCAGTCATGGTGACTGGTGTGAGATCGTAAAACAGTTATTCTTTAAAATAAACAACAGGAAGATTTTTAAAGTCAATTCGAAATGCTTTTGGAAAATGAAACTACCATAAGACCTCCCGCCACACACACAATGCAAACGCAGACTTGGAGGAGATTTCTTCTTATGATAGTCAAAGATGCTTACTACGCAAAATCAAATTCTTTTTGATATTATTATTAGTGCATAGTGTAGAAATCATTTTCGAAAGTAGAATATAAATCTTAGCCAGCATAGGTACCATTATAGTATGCTTACTATAGCTGCCATATTAGATGGCAGGTTCTACAACTAAAACCGTACAAGGCTCGTATTGTTTCTTTGGATTTCCAACAAATGGTCAGGCTAAGGAACTTCCTATCCACGATGGGTACGTCCCTGGAATAGACGACCCGAGAAATAACCTAACATTACGGTTAGATCTCTGCCAACACAAGGCCGGGTTACCTCTGCAAAAGTAGGTAACTACTGACACGCGTATGCCATCCCCCGATCGTCACCGATCTTCCCGAGGATCCCCGATTCGCAACAAACCACATAGATAATAATAATGCAGTAACCACAGAGGTTAAGTATCTGGGCTCCATACCATGATACCACCTTTATCCAGAAGGAATGACATACACTAAGGGGCGCTACTCCCTAGAACCTTGCTGCATTCGTCCTGTTTCGACCATTTCCGGGGTGTGAGGCTCGACGAAGTCTCGTCCACAAAGCTACGCTTTCTCAAAAAGCCCTGCTTCGGGTCAACAAAATGATCAACCTATGATCACAAAGATATAAGATCAAACAAATGATCATATCACAAATGATCAAACACTGATCATTTCACAGCAACACTCAGTATGCCACGTTACCAAATTGGGATATATCGCTGATAAATTTCAACTACATAACCTCTGAGCTCGTACGTCTCAGAGAAGGGTGTTAAGCTAAAAGAATAAATTCTCCGCCACCAACAGGAATGTATTTGAAAGAAATCAGCTTTATATCTCAAATTGTAACGTCAGACACACAATCCATACAAGTCTGTTCCGGGATCGAACAGTACCGAAGGCACTTCTCACGAAGCCCTTGCATATCCGGATAATTTTCAATCACGTCAGGACTTCCCGTCACTAAGGGTGATAAAACCTCTAAATCGAAGATCAGTCGATGTAGAGTAACTCGACGGTAATCCTTCCGTTTTCAAAAATATCCGGTCTTCAACACCGGTCTTCAAATGCGATTCATAACGACGTATCACATATTCGGAATGGGTTATACGACCCCATGGTCCTTTCCCGGCTAACCCGAATAGTGAGCGTTTATTTAAAAACAAGTGTGGCATTCAAATTCATCCAATCACAACAAATACCTATCTAAAGGTAATTATTGATAGTCGGTTATTTAACTATCAATAAAGATGCGCAACATCATCAGATTCCAAATAATTTTCCCAAATTATTTATCTTCAAAAATATCTTTACTAGATATAAAATTTCCACACTTAAAAATAAATCAATGTTTATTTTTCTAAACAGTTTCCCTTTCCTTTATAAATTCCATAGAGAATTTATATCTTTCAAAATATCTACTGATATACGATTTTCAAATCGTTTTCAATATTCGATTTCGATTTATCTTTAAGAAGATAAATCTCAAAACGTTCATTTCATATTGGAAAACATTCCATACTTATTTAAAAATAAGTAATTCACAAATCATTTATTTTCAACACTTAGAAAATATTCGATATACTTAAATCAAATTAAGTATATATTCATTCTTTAAGGAAATCATAAATTTCAACATCTATTTGAGTCAAAACGAATGTTGCGTAAAACATCGTTACGACGACTCGAAATCACTAGTATAGGGATTCGGATTTAGATAGATACATAAATCCCAATACTACATCAAACATTTCCTTTCGGAAATCATTTACTATAACAATAGTGTTATAGTCCACCATTTCCTTAAATTTCTCGAAAACGTCTATTTCAACAAGAACTGCGGAAATCTATGCTTTCGATTCATAATACATTTAAAACATCTTTAAAATGTTTAACTTCATTTCAAATATCACTTTCCCAAAACCATATCTATTTTACTTAACAATATATTCACTGTCCAAAATCGTGAATATAATTTACTTAACCCAATTTCAATCTTTTCCACACATTTTTTTTATTTCAATAAAAATTCGCTATCCAAAATCGCGAATATATCTTCTTTGATAATTTTCTATATTTAATTTATCAAATTCAATCGATTTCGAATTTATAAACACGGTTATAAATTCTATTTCTATTTATAAAAACTTCAGTTTATAAATCTTCTTTATTTACCAATTCAATTCACAATTCAATTTATATACCACAATCCAGATTATAAGTTAAATACTTATAATTTCATTTATTTACAAAGATCATTCTTTTAAAACTTTACAACTGTAAAATTTACCCTTTTATAAACCCATTTTAACGTCATTTCCAAATACTACATAAATTTCAGATTGATTTCCAAAATCTTATCATTTCTAAATAATTTTCCTTATTCTTTCCAATTTATTCAATATTCTATTTTCAAAAGAATTCTTCAAATTTGAAATCATTTTTACATTGATTTCCCAAGTTATTTCAATTCATATATTTAATTTCTAATTGGACTTCCAACTTATTTCATTTTAAATAAATTCCTTTTGAAGAGAATGAATTTCTTTGTCTCTTTCAATCTATTTAAAAATCCAAATTTAAATTAAATTCTTAAATTTATAATCACTGTTTTATGAAATTCTTATATTTAGCAATTTCACTTTATTCTGGAATTTATTCCATAAGGTTATAAAAATTTACTTTTTATACTTTAAAAATTCCTTTCTTCAAAATTATTCAATTTCTAAAATTTATTCATTTAGAAATTTCTATTTTTGATTCCAAAAATTCAATTTCGTTTATTTTTGGAATCCAATGATATCAAACATCCATTCAGCTAAATTTTAGCTCTCAATCAATTTCCAGGCATCAACAGGATTAATAACATCAATAATCATTCACAGATTAACACATCACAGTAGAATATAAATTCAATCAATGTGAGGGGTCCAGTTGGATCCCTCCAACCTGTTTCCCTGCATCCAAAGACGTTAGCACAATACCAATTCCGCTCCAGTACGGAATTATCGCGGTATATAGGTTTTTATAAATCCGCTTACTAACGGCGCAATAGGGTCTCATCCGCTATACGAGGCGGGAAATCATCAATCCAATATATACATATGCCAATATGTATATACTGCTATATATATAGATATATCCTATCATATCTAATACAAACAGCAATCACAGCAATCAAACAATAACTGTAAAAATTCCACATTTTATTCGAGTGAGAAAAATCTCACCTTAGCTTTTATATATGCAATCCACTCCAATTTTCCGTCTGGGTTTCCCATTTTATAACCTTGTATAACATTAGATAATTTATTAATATTCGAATCAATCGAATAAATTAAATTTCATTTGATAAGTGTACATTTCCAAGTGGTTTTTATTTTGAACAAATTCTCCTTTTAATAAATTGATTCAACCAGAATTTAAATTCGAAACTATATTTTCTTTTATTCACTAGAGATTTTATTTTAAACCAAATCTCCTTTATAAATTAAATTTACTAACAAATTTCACTTAAAACCGACACTTTTAAAAATAATCTATAAAGATCAAATCTTTATATAAATTCCTATGGTTTCCAAAATCCTATATATATATATATATATATTTACTGTAAGTAACATAACAGTGAACCCCTAACTGTAAACGTATACATATATACATCCCCTAAAGTGAAATATTAACCTTTTATACTTTAATAAACTATATATATATATATATATTCGTAAATTAAATTAAATCAAAATATACCTTACTGCAAAGATTTCGATGCCTTACTGACTATCATCGAACAACCCCAGGCTCGCGAGTGTCACTGCCGAAGATCAAGACACTCGTTTCGCCATCACTTCGCCCAGATCGAATGCGAACCCTAGCTGCCTCGAGCTTCGTTCGACGTCATCGCCGAAACACCCAACCATCACAAGCTCAGATTCCCAACTGCGAGCCTCCAAAATCCCATTGCAACACCCAAGCCTTCAACCACGTCTTCGCCGATCCCACGCGAGATTTCCAGAGTCGCCATCGCGACCTACTTCGAGTCGCGAGCCACGCCATCACTGCTTCGTGAACCACCCAATCGCGAGCCAACCGAACGTCGCCTCGTTCACGAACGCCAATCCCTGAGTTGCCTTCGACGCGTACGCCACCACGTGCTCTAACTTCGATCGCCTGCCCCTATCGTGCTTGCGATGCTCGTTTCCCCAACCTCGACCAGATGCAGCCCCTTCCCTTGCCACCGCGATTTTACCCCGTGATGTTCGAGTTCGATCAAGGACCAACCCTCACCGTCATTTGCATAAGACCAAATCGAATTCAACAGCCGATGATTTGCTTTTGATATGAGGGATTTGATTTTGAACGAGTCCATTTTCAATTATAGGGAGGAGGCGAACGAACCGGGAGAAGAGGGGTTTTCGATTTTTTTTAATTTTCTTTTCGTTTTGAATAGAGAACAGGAAAATGATTTCAAAAGAGTGGAGAAAGACAGAAGACATGGGATGCACGATTTTCTTCCGTGATTCCTGGCGTGGTATTAGGCGAAATTTTAGGAACGAAAGTGGATGATATTGACCCATTTAAATTTAAACTTAAATTCGAATTCGAATGAATTTCGATGCGTTTACACGTCGTATTCTCACATAGCAACTCCAAACGCCACGAAATTTGAAATCCGGCAATAATTCGATATTACGGACCCAATGGAACTGGTTTCGTCGAATTCCGAGACTGTTTGAAAAATGACTATTTTATAAATATCGGTTCGAGTGATTATTTTCAAAACTGAACAAAACAGTTCGAAATTAAATTCTGAAGCTTCTATCATCTTCAGCATTATAAATACGAATTTTAGAAACTCTCGAAATATTTTTCTTCAACTGTAAATTGAAGATTTAAATTTTTATTCAACTTTCAATCGATTAAATTTTAAAGTTTAATCGCAAATTTCAAAAGGAGATCGGGGATTCAAATTAAATCGTCGTTCAAATATTTAAAATAAATTAAATATTCTCAATTTAATTCGTTCGAAATTCTGGGTCGTTACAAATTTGATATGTTCATTAATCATTATCGGGCCTTGTCTATATAAATAGATTTTTCTAACCCTAGCAGCCTTTCTATTTCTTATTACTGCACGTACTAAAAATTTATGTATGTTCCTTTCTTCTAATGGTAGAAATTCTAAACCCTAAATTCAATGTCAAAACTAAATTCAAAATTCAAACCCTCAAAACTATATCGAATTGTATATCGTTGGAAAGCTCTCGACGAGAAAATCTAGATATGTTATTCATTTTTGAAATCGAGTTTTTGTTTGTCCAGAAATGACCAAAAAATTCCCGGCCATCGATTTTGGTGGTTGATCAATGGCCACAATTCATCGATTCAAGGATGCAGTCTGGTGGAGATTTGTATGGGGAGTGCATCCGTGGTGTTTGTTTAGAAAATCGATGGGTGGATCGTGTAACGACCCAGAATTTCAGTCATTTGAAATTCATACATTTAATTGATTTTAAATATTCAAAAGTTAAATTAATAAGCTGAATAAATTATATTTCGAATATAATGTTTAATTGGATAATTAAATCGATAATTTAATATTTGAAATTGTGGAAATAATTGGAATTTGGATTTAATGTGAAGGAAAATGTTTTATAAAGTTGAATTTAATTCTATTTGGATTAGAATGATGCTAGAGAACTTTAAAAATTGAATTAAAAGTTAAATTGTAGAAATTGAATATTTTAATATTTAATTGACGAGTAAAATAGCCATTTTTCAAACTGTTAACTCATATTTTTCTGGCGACCTAAAACCATACGACTTAAGAGCTTAGCGACCTAAAAACCTTACAACCTAAGGAACTCTGCGACTTAAGGAACTTAACGGATTAAAGAACAGAATGACTTAATGACCTAACAAGCTTCACGGGTTAGCAGACTCTACGACCTAAAGTGACTGCGAGTTAAGGACTTCGCGACCTAAGGACTTAGCGACCTAAATGCTAAAGGAAGCCTGCGACCTAACTAAGAAAGCCTGCGACCTAACTTCGGAAAAGACTCTGCGACCTAACTATCAAAGAGACCATTCGACCTAACTGTTGAAGAAATTCAACGACCTAACGCTTTCAGTAAGAAAGCGACCTAGTGGCTCCAGACTTCACGACATAAGAGCCTTGCGACCTAAGAGTCCTAGCGACCTATGAAATATCACGACTTAGCTTCATAAAGCATTCCAGCGACCCAAAGGCTTCAGCAACTATTCCTTAGGTCGCTCACGACCTACTTTAGGTCGCTCGCGACCTAAAGCTTGCCCAGTTTAAACAAGTTCAGGCAACTCCTTATGGGCCTATTCCTTAGGTCGTTCGCGACCTACTACATGCCTCCTTGTTCAGATAAGACCGAGAGCAGCCCCATCAGGCTAACTGCTTAAGTCGAGAAGTGGGCCACGACCTAACTTAGGTCGCTCGCGACCTAAGACCTAACTAAGGTCGTACGCGACCTAAGACTTAGAGGCAGAAAATTCACCCAGGACCAATCCTATAAATACCACCCTAACTCCAACATCGAGGGGACTTTTGGCCGATCATTTCTTCAAGCAACATTACTCTGCCGAACTCTCCACTCATTCAACAATTGAAGATCTTCAAACATCCGAGACACTACAACAAGCTACGAGAGGAATTCCATACATCCAACACGGATTCATCGAGTTTCTTCATCAAAGTTTGAGCTAGTAGTCAAGAGTGTCTTTGTGATCAAATTGTATCGTATTTCAGAAGTGTGTTGTATCGAATTGTAACCGAATCAGTAATAAAAGACTATAAAGTGGACGTAGACTCAATTACGGGTCGAACCACTATAAATATGTTGTCTTTTTACCGTTTTACTGCTATTTTCAGCTTATATCCTGTTCCCGTACCAACGGGTGGTGCTTTCACGACTATATTACACACACCGGGTGTTAGCGTTCACTTTTTAGCGTTAACATTTTGGTGCTTTCATTGAGAGTTGAACTCAGGAAGATTTTCACCGTTGCTTCGCAAAGACTCATAAAAAGAACCTCTCTTAAAAACCAGAAGTTGATCTGAAATAATGGCTCCTGGAAGAAGAGGTAGACCTATCAGATCCAGAAATGCTCGTGAAGGGACTTCCGCTTCCCCAACAGCAGACCAAGCAACTCCTACCGTTGGAGTCACCAGGGCTGAATTGGATGACGCAGTTTCTGGATTATACCAACAAATTGAAGCTCAAAACGCTTTGATGATGGATAAATTAACTGCTCTGCTCGGGGCAAATCGTCAACCAGAAAACCATCAAACAACCTTTCCTGAAATGCCACCTTTCCAAGCTGAGGGTCCTATGCAGCAGCCAACTTATCGTGAACATGTGCCCGGGCAAGTTTTCGAGAGAAGGACTGATGCCTGCCCGGAGATGTCTCTGAACAATAAAGAGTACCTGTCCGAAATGGTTGGCCGCATCATGAAAGAGAGCATGTAGAGGGAAGAGAATGAGAGTGACTGGCGATTTGCACCAAGCAGAACTCCGTTTACTGAAAGGATCCTAAAAGCGGAATTTTCAAGGAAATTTGCACCTCCTACTATCCAAGCCTATAGGGGAACGAGTGACCCTAATCATTTCCTATACAAGTACGATTGGCATATGGCCGGTGCAAGAGCGTCAGACGAGATTAAGTGTCGATACTTTCCAGTGTACTTGGAAGGTGTGGCCTTACTTTGGTTCACAAAGCTTCCAATTCGGTCAATAGATCAATTCTCCGACTTGACGCAAAAGTTTAAAGAACAGTTCAGATTGTATGCTTCAAAAGCTAAGGATATAATGTCAATGTCTAGTCTTAAACAAGCTCCCGGGAATCAATCAAATCTTTCTTAAGCCGTTTCAATATAGCTGTAGCCGAAGTGGATAATGTAGAACCGCGTATGATCCTGACCTACTTGGTGCGAGCCATCAATAAATCGAGTGAATTTGGAAAATGGCTAAAAATGAAAGAACCAAATTCCCTTGAGAAGTTTTATAAAAAGGCCGATGAATTCATGCGGCTGGAAAACCTTTCCACCTCAGCAAAAGTATTAGTCGCTAAGGACAACAATAATGATCTTGCTTCTAACAGAAGAAATTCTGAGAATCAGAAAAGGGAAAACGACGGAGGAAAGAATCAGGGGAATGAGATGAAATTCCGCCGCTTCGATCTTTCAGATTTTACTCCTTTAACTGATACACCAAGAAATATCTTTTTCGCAACAAAGGATGTTGTCAGGTATCCTAAGCCACCTGAGATGAAGAGACGTGCAGTGCGTAATGGAAAATTCTGCCAATTTCACAATCAACCTGGCCATGATACTGACCAATGTCGCCAGTTAAAAAATTTGATTGAAGAATTGCTGAAGTAGGGTAAACGCCAACAATACGTTAAGAGAAGCGGAGTCGATCCAACCTCATCCACTCGGGGTCAACAACGTCCTACCCATCAATCCGATTCTCGCAACAACACTGCAGTGCAAGATTCAGAAAAGCTTGTCATTAATGTTGTCACAAGAGGTCCACACCCAACAGGCAGAAGTTGGGACGACTGCTAATTGTCCACAAAACTGCGATTGGGGCATCTTTCACTTTCTCTGGCATATAAATCCGAAGCTATGAATCTAGTGCCAATGGAAAGTCAGCCCGGAGATTCTGAAACAACAATCACTAGCATCCATTTTTTACTTAACAGCATTGCTTAAATTTGTAAAATGATAATGGATGTGTAACTTCTGCATTGTAAACCGCTGAGAAATCAGTCATTAAAGCGAAGCTCACCCATCGCAAAGCCAAGCGAGCCCTACAAATCACTTATTAAGCAAATACCAAGCAACAAAAAATTCCAGATTCAAATCCCATACAAGAGGAACTTCACATAAAAAGTTGGCACTGCCACTGTGTCAAGCACTCGTTAACTAGTTGCGGTCGTCAATATAAAAAGACATCCAACCAAGTAACTTGCGTTTACCCTGTGGAGTCACTTAACAGTGAAGTCTACTTCTTCGGATAAAGCAATTTACTTGCAAAAGAAAGGAAGACGCGCTTGGAAACAATAATAAAGGATCGCAGATAGGCAGATGATGAGGAAACATGGGCCGGCAAACATAGAAGCAGCCAAAAGGAGGTATGCCTCTCAATAAGAAGGCCGGTAGATACACAAAAGGGACACCTTCCCAAGCAGAAGGAACAGGACCCTTGCTAACTGGTCGTGATGCATCCGATCGGACAGCTTGCATCCGTCTCGTGGATCCAATCGCCTCTGAGACGCAACCCTCCTGGCACACCAATCCACCAAGGCTCCTCTCCGGAAGCCGAAAAAGCCCTCTTGGGAGGCACATTTCACCAGTGTAGAAGTGCAAAATGCTCCCCTTCGGAGGCCTACTTCACCAGAGCTGAAATGCTAAAAAGCCCTCTTCGGAGGAACATTTCACCAATGTAGAAGTGCAAAATGCTCCTCTTCGGAGGCCCACTTCACCAGAGCTGAAATGCTAAAAAGCCCTCTTCGGAGGCACATTTCACCGGTGTAGAAGTGCAAAATGCTCCTCTTCGGAGGCCCACTTCACCAGAGCTGAAATGCCAAATTGCTTCTCTTCGGAGACCAAAATTGCTTCTCTTCGGAGACCAAAATCGCTTCTCTTCGGAGACCAAAATCGCTTCTCTTCGAAGACCAAAATCGCTTCTCTTCGGAGACCAAAAAACCTCTTCGGAGGCACACTTCACCATGCTTGAAGTACCAGACATAAGCCCTCTTCAGAGGCACAAAAACAAAGCCTTCTTCGGAAGCACTAAACAAATCAAAAAATTCTTCAGAAAGTTCACTTCACTACATAGGAAAATCCACTTTTTAACAAATAAGAGTGATCGTCTCTGAAAGTTGAAGTGTTCTTCAAGGAAGAAAGAGAGAGTGAAAATTTCTCCAAAAATGAGATATAATCTATTAAAAGCAGAATGATTCTTCCCTTAAAAGCGGAATAGTTATTCTCTGAAATAGGAATATCAGTCTTGTAAAAGCTAGAAATGTTGCAATGCACTTGTGGTATGGGGGCAACACTATACAATTCAGTTACATTAATAAAAGTAATGTGCAACCAACATACCGCAAGTTCATTGCAATATCACGAAGAGTAGATGTGGAATAAATGCATTCTCAAACACAGACAAAAAAAGTTTGTACAAGTAAAAAGAATCGTTTATTCTACACTAAAAATGAGAAATAAATATACTCACACATACATTAGAATTTGTACAAGTAAAGGAACTATTTTATTCAATACTATGAAAATTATTTACATGTGCAGATATCTCAAAAAAGCAAAAGCAGGGACCGGTACCCGCACAATCTCCGGTCAATACATGCAAAAAGCAAAACAAGAAGCATAAGGTCTAGCTTATCATTCCTTCTTCCGACCACCCTTGGAACTCTTTCCTGGCCTGATAATCAGTTTTGAAAGCCGTTGTGGATGAGTTGGGGAAGGAGGAGAAGGAGGGGCAGCCGGATCTTCTTCAATATTCTGCTCATCAGCCGAAGCGCTCTTCTTCTTCTTCATTGCACGCTTCCCCTTCCGCTTTGAAGAAGATTCGCTCCCTGGAGTAGCAAGCAGTGTAGAAAGCTTTGTGTCATCATCAAGAGACTGCTCTGGGGTCTTCTCAGTGTCATCAAGATCCTCCGCCTTCTGCTCTTGTGAAGCGGCCGGATCATCCAGGCCTTGAAGAGCCTCAATTTTCTCTGCCTGTGATCCCGGCTGAGAAGCAGAAGAAGGAGTAACTTGGGAAGGTGGAGTAACAGCAGCTGGAGAAGGAGAAGTTGGTATAGCTTTCGGAACTTCTGCTGCAGAAGAAAAGAAGTTAAAATCGGTATTCTCCGAGAAAAGAGAAGTTATTAGTTCATCAAACTCGGTTAAATCGAATAAGTGATTCACTGGATCCGGGTCGACGTCAAAGTTACCTGAAGAAGTCGGTTTTGTAAAATTAATCTCGAATTTCTCGGCCTCGATATCTTCCAGGGCTTCGTCCTCAGTAGGAGTAGTCATAATTTCAGTGTCTACTTTAGCAGGAAGCAAAGGATGGGCACTGGAATCTATAATATTGACGTCAGCTGAAGTCGAAGTATGAACAGGGGCAGTTGAAGGAGCTTCCTCTTTCGGGTGTTCATCTCCTGCAGACTCAGCTCGCACCCTGACAAGTTGCTCTTTTCCTCTAGCAAGAGCGGCACGAGCTTCATCGTCAAGGTAACGCGCCTCAAGTCCTGCTTCATCATAGTCGGCAACGCCAAGCATATCAACTGCGGCTTCCCACACTTTAGCCAGGTTAATCTCATATTCAGGGCCCAGAAAAGAGAGACTTCCATGACCCAGAACGCTGTGTAAATAAAAGTCAAATAAGGTAGAGCTGATGCTAGCTTTTGTTGCCTCATGCGATTGCTCGGCCGCTTCTTTTTCGGCGACAGCTGCAGCTCGACCAGCAACAGCCTCATCACGCTCTTTCTCAGCGTTAGCACGTTTGGACTTTAGCAATTCAATCTCCACGTTCTGGGAATTAACTGTTTCCCGCAACTGAGTGTTATTTTTGCGATATTTTTCAACAACGAACTGCTCAGCCGCAAATTTCATCTCAGCATCCCTCTGAGCAGCGTGCGCATCCCACACTTGTTTCTGAAACACTTCTTCTTTTTGAGTTTGTGAATCAGAAGAAGCGGCGAGATCTTCCTTGAGTTTTTTAACCTCGGACTCAAGTCTCGCATTATCATCAGCAATGCTTCTCATCTCGGCATCATGCTGTTTGCAAATTTTAGCCCATTCAGTCTTATCATTCTCCATAGTCAGCATGTTTTCAAGATTCATATGGTTGACTCTTTGGAGTTCATCAACGAGTTTCTGCCATTACGACATCCTCTCAATGTTAAGCCTAATTGTATCAAGACTTTTAAGCATGTCTTGCTTATCGATCGGGACCAAATCTAGGTCAAAGTGCACCCCTTTTGAGCACCAATTCGGAAACCGGCTTTGAAGCGTTGGAGGGCCATCTTTAACCTGATACTGGGGTCTGTTGATGATCGCTTGGATATCAGACTTCTTTAATGGAGGAGAGCCAGACGGGATATTAGGAAAAATGGGAGCATCAGCCTTCTCAGAAATTTGCAGACGCGTCACTTGGCTTGGACCGCTTGCTCGATTCGTCAGCAATACAAGTCTTCCCCTTGTCATCATAAGACTTTCGCTTATGGGAATCGTCACTTCTGTGAGAAGAATCATATCGCTCAGCGTCTTTTCTTCTCTACCACTGCTCATAATCCCGCCTTTCTTGAGCCTTCCTTCGAGCCCTTTCTTCATCTGTCTCTCTCGGGGCATCGAGGTATTTCCTAAAGTCATAAGATCCACGGCCTCCACGGCGCTGAAATGAGTCATAGTATGAGCCAGTACGCCCCATCGGAGAATCTGAAAACGGAAAAGAAGTAAAGTTTAGAAATTTCCAGAAAAAGAGGATAAGTGCTTATAAGTGCTGAGAAATCCTAAGTGTGTGCGACGTGCGAACTACATGCGTCAAACTACAAACCACGCTTTAATGTGGGAACGGAGACGACAGGTGTAGAAGGTGTCGAAGCTTGTTTAAAGGTAGAAGTCGCTTCAACAACGGGAGAGATCGCTTTTGAAATATCATCTTTGAAAAGTTCCTGAGAAGTTATCATTATATCGCTCAAATCATCAAAGGTATCATCGCCGTGATGCCCAGCAAAACTCTCTTTTCCAATGTCCACGTCAGCCGTCTTTTCAGAAATGTTAGGATTTTCGTCCTCTTCAATAACTGGAGAAAGCTTCAATTTGTTGGACGATTCCACAATGTTAGTGGGAGTAGAACACTTGACCAATGAAGTCTCAATGGTAAGTCCTTTCGGTGAAAGTTCTCCAGCATGGACTGGGGCATCCGGTGTTTTTTCTGGAGAATTAGGAACTTCATAAGGCTGGGTAGATCAGGAAGAGTGTAAAAGTCCATACTGATGCAAAAATTCATCTTTCAACAGAAATTTGGAGCTTCTTTCTTCCGCCACCACAGCATTTAAGGTTTCAAGGGTTGACTTGAGGCTGGGATTTCTATGCGGGGGAGGAAGTGCTGGAAAAAGAAAAAGAATGAAGTTAAGCATTTGATAATTCGGGTTTCAAAAATCTCATGAGACGAACGGAAAAAGATAATCTTACTTCCGATTCTCCAGACAGCGTAGAATCCTGGAGGACATCGGACAAAGAAAAATTGACTCAGAAATCCGTGAGCACTTTCGGGCAATTCCAAAATCAATTTCCGGTTTCTGGCACCTCTTACAAGTACGATTGAAGGATGGTCTTTGTTCTTTGAGAAAGTGCATAAGTAGCAAATTTCATCAAAGCTCGGGAGACGGCCAAGCGTCCTCCTAAACAGAACACATAACCCCATCAGAACAACGTAACCGTTGGGGTGTAGCTGGAAGGGCGAGATAGCTAATCGAAGAAAGAGTTCACGAAGAAATTCGTTGAAAGGCGGAATAGCTCCGCTTAAACACATCTGGCGGTTCACTGCAATAAAACCGAGGGGTGGCCTGTCAGCTGTGTTGCTTGCTCCAGGGAATATAGCATCCGATTCGGCAATACCGAATTGGGAACATAGTTGTCTAAAAACTTTGTGGCTCAGAGTAGTCGGAGTTCTCTCTGGAGGATCGATCAGTGGGTTGGCTATCGGGAAAGCTTCTCCGACTGGTCCTAAATCTTCTGGTTGAGATGTCATTCTACACAATCAACTGGATATTTAAATATGAAGGTGCATGTTTCTTAAAAAGTGTGAAGTGTTGTGCGAAACTAGAAAAAATAACAAACAACTATAAACGAATTAGTTAATGCTTGCCAATTATTGAGTTTCAATGTTTGTTATTGTAAATACAAGTACAGTGTTATGGCAAACAAATCAGCTTTGGTTGATTATTGTAGTTTTGCTTTGATACTTCACTTGAAAATGTTGTTCTACAGCATTTCAATCATTCAGTTCATTTAAGTTGATTATTTTTTATCGACTAATCTGTCATTCGATGTGGGAAGTCAATGGCAGTACGTCCCATTTTTCTTCAAATATTGTGTTTAACAGGTTATTAGCATTAGAGATAATCTGCAAAGAAATACAACAAAATTCAAGTCCAAGCAGTTCAGTCAAAGTTGTCTCAGGATTTCACAAGTCCTAGGTCGTCCAGCGACCTAGCATAGGTCAGAACCTCCTTAGGTCGCGCTGTGCAAAGTAAAGGATAAGGCATTTCAAATTCATCCAAGTGTTAGCTCGACCGCGACCTATAGCCTATGTCGCAAGAAAGTTAGGTCGTGCAGTTTTTAGCTCGAGTAACTCTGAGCTCATGCAAAGTCTTAGGTCGCGCAAGTTTTAGGTCGTTCAGAGACCTAGTGTAGGTCAAAACTATTCCTTAGGTCGCAAAGGTCCTTAGATCGCGAATTATCTTAAGATGCTCAAATCCACTAGGTTGCTAACTTCCTCTCCACGCAATACTTCACCAGACCTGATAACTCGCTATCAACTGCACAGAAGTCCATCAACCTCTTTGTGAAGTTCATCATCTCCATACATCACCGAATCACTTGAAAAGCGATTCAAAGCATTTCCAATCCATCGTACATTCAATACACATCCGTGCCTACTCAAATGGCGATCGAAAGTCGATTGCAACAATTCAAAATGTAGCACGATACAAGGAATTGGGTTTTAGGTCGGAAAAATAGGGATTCGTAATTCAACAGTGATTAGGGTGGAATGGAGATTGAATTTACTTACGAATTATGTTGGTAAGGAATAATCGACAACTGAATGGATTGAATTTGTCTTCGGAAGCTTGGAAAATCGTTAATGGCGATGGAAGCTCAGAACAGTAAAGTGGGGAGAAGGAAGCGACCTAACTAATTTATATGGAACTGAGAAGGGAAGGCGAACAGGTGCAAAAGTTAGCCAGCGTTTTAGGTCGCTCGCGACCTAGCGAAGTTAAGTCGAAGCGCACGACCTATGACATAAGCCTGCACTTCGAGGGGCAAATGTTAACTCATATTTTTCTGGCGACCTAAAACCATACGACTTAAGAGATTCGCGACCTAAAAACCTTACGACCTAAGGAACTCTGCGACTTAAGGTACTTAACGGCTTAAAGAACAGAATGACTTAACGACCTAACAAGCTTCACGGGTTAGTAGACTCTATGACCTAAAGTGACTGCGAGTTAAGGACTTCGCGACCTAAGGACTTAGCGACCTAACTGCTAAAGGAAGCCTGCGACCTAACTAAGAAAGCCTGCAACCTAACTTCGGAAAAGAATCTGCGACCTAACTATCAAAGAGACCATTCGACCTAACTGCTGAAGAAATTCAACGACCTAACGCTTTCAGTAAGAAAGCGACCTAGTGGCTCCAGACTTCACGACATAAGAGCCTTGCGACCTAACAGTCCTAGCGACCTATGAAGTATCACGACTTAGCTTCATAAAGCATTCCAGCGACCCAAAGGCTTCAGCAACTATTCCTTAGGTCGCTCACGACCTACTTTAGGTCGCTCGCGACCTAAAGCTTGCCCAGTTTAAACAAGTTCAGGCAACTCCTTATGGGCCTATTCCTTAGGTCGTTCACGACCTACTACATGCCTCCTTGTTCAGATAAGACCGAGAGCAGCCCCATCAGGCTAACTGCTTAAGTCGAGAAGTGGGCCACGACCTAACTTAGGTCGCTCGCGACCTAAGACCTAACTAAGGTCGTACGCGACCTAAGACTTAGAGGCAGAAAATTCACCCAGGACCAATCCTATAAATACCACCCTAACTCCAACATCGAGGGGACTTTTGACCGATCATTTCTTCAAGCAACGTTACTCTACCGAACTCTCCACTCATTCAACAATTGAAGATCTTCAAACATCCGAGACACTACAACAAGCTACGAGAGGAATTCCATACATCCAACATGGATTCATCGAGTTTCTTCATCAAAGTTTGAGCTAGTAGTCAAGAGTGTCTTTGTGATCAAATTGTATCGTATTTCAGAATTGTGTTGTATCGAATTGTAACCGAATCAGTAATAAAAGACTATAAAGTGGACGTAGACTCAATTACGGGTCGAACCACTATAAATCTGTTGTCTTTTTACCGTTTTACTGCTATTTTCAGCTTATATCCTGTTCCCGTACCAACGGGTGGTGCTTTCACGACTATATTACACACACCGGGTGTTAGCGTTCACTTTTTAGAGTTAACACAAACAGTCTCGGATTTCAACGAAACCAATTTCATCGGATCTGTAATGTTATATTATTGTAGGATTTTAAATATCGTGTCAATCGGATTTACGGTTTGTCCGAGTCAAGCTAAAACGCGTAGAAATTTGTTTAAGTAAATTTTAAATTTAAATACTCGATTCGAAAACCTATCTTCCAAATACGATCGAATTGGCTCTCGATATATATATTCCATTGTGTTCGGAATAAGGGTAAAACATTATAAATGCCAGGCAGCACGCTTCGTTTGGAGTTCAAAAAAATCTCGGGTGAATAGTGTCGCAAAATTTTCTATAAAAGGACATTATTATTTTCTATTTGTGTTAAAACCTAACTAGGGTTTCACAGCCGCCACTCTCTTATTCAATGGCTGAGAAACTCCACACTTCCAGCTCGATTATCTCTTGATCCCTTCACTTTCAAGCTTCGGTTCAAACATCAATGTTGGAGAGCTCGTTGAGCTCTCCATGATCAACGGTCACGCTCGCCAATGGCTTAGCGAAACGGCGGCAAATCGAGTTCAAGTGTTTGCAGTTCATCCACGCATTTCAAGGCTATCACGCGACCGAGTCGAGCATGGCTCCAGACGATGGTGGTGTTCGAGCTCCTCTTCGATGCGGTGGCCTCTGATCGTCGTCAAGATGTTCGATGGAGGCTCGAAAATTCAAGGCAAAACGGCAGCTTCATTGGTTTTTTTCACACGATCGAAACCTGGGTGGGGAAGAAAACAAACGCGCGGCCTAGATCTGCCGAGTTGAAATCGAACGGTCGAGATTAAAGGTTGAAAAATAAAATAAATTTGTGATAAATTAATATATATTATAATTCGTATAAACTTTAAAATGGAGACATGATAAGTCTATGAGACTTTGTTTCTGTGTGAGGTTGAGAAACTCTTTTGCGTTGTTGGTGCGAAGACACCGGGATCAGATTTATCTGAAAACCACTTCGGGCCAATGTATATGCGACGATTGTGCAGGTTTCTTGTGATGATATTGATATTTTCGGATTTTCATAGTGGGCGACTGCTTGTTGATCGTTTTGGGTTAAAATCCCAATATACATCCACTAGCAGTAGTCACTTCATTATGAAATATCCAATGCGAGGACTATTCGCTACTAATCCTAGGAATCTGCCGACAGGATGTGGTAAGAAAGTACCTTCGGTTTGTCATGTTTCTGGACAACTTGTATGGATGTTTGTCTGACATTGCATTTCTACAGGTTACGTACATTGGTTTTTACAAACGTACATCAGTGGTGGCGGAAAAGGCAACTTCTCTTAGCTTAACACCCTTCCTTGAGACGTACGAGCACAAGCGTTGTATTTTTGTGGAAGGCAATTAGTAGTCAACGGAAATGGCTGTGTGGCATTCAAAGTGATGTGATTTGTGATATGTGAAAGGTAATCGTTACCTCAGGCCTCATCAACCGAAAATGACCAAAACAGGGTTAGATGCGGCAAGGCTATGTGGGTCGCTCCCATTTGGATATGATCATCCTCTTTTAGATATATCTTTACACGCTATGACGTCGTGTATCTGATTATTGTGGTTTGTATGCTAGAGGGCCCTCAGTAAAGGTCGGTAACAACCGAAAGAATGATATGTTCGGTACCATCTAGTTATAGAGGTGGGTCGGTCTTGTGTTGGTATAGGTATCCATGTGTGGTCCTCGGTACATTCCTCTAGAGATGTACTGCCGGAAGGTAGTCCCTTCACCTGGTCATTTGTATGGAAATCAAAACACCACTACGAGCTGCGATTTTGTTTGTAAAGGCGTAATGAATAGCCTCGAAATGCTATATGGGTAACCATTTCGACTATGATTAATATTATTTGTATATACTAGACACTAGTATAATATAAGAGGATTTGATATGAAATGTTTTAGTTATCGTAAGGTAAAAACATGTCTGTGTTTATGTGTGGACTTGACTTACGAGATACTTTTGTTTTGAAAAGGAAAAGTTTGGTAATTTAATAAATTTAGTTGAGTGTGTTTCTCACGCTCGTTAACCAGACTGATCCAGGCATTCTTCCCTTTCAATGCTCGGGTCAGACCGAGTATATTTACAGGTTCAGATTGGTGCTATTGGAGCTTCAGCAGGAGAGCTGGAGATCTTCATTTTTGTATACACGTACCTGTTTTGCTTGATTATCCGCTGTTCTTAGTTGTTGTATATTGTCGGCAATTGTGAGGACAGGTTATTATAACTGTCCAGACTGATGACTATTGATTGATTGTTGACTCTGATTTATGTATGTATATATACAGTTTCTGTTTTGTAAAGATCATTGATATGATATTATATGTTTTCCGCTGCGATGTGAGATTCTGTATTGTTCTATTTTGTTCTATCTTCTCTCTTTCTTCTCTTCTCTTCTTCTCTCTTCTTTTCTTTCTCTTGAATTTCCGTCAGTCTGTGCTTCTTGGGTTGGACATGTGTGGATTATTATCGATTCAAAGGGTATGAATTTGCGGTTCGTCACAGATCGGCTTGTAAAATAGATTAGGGTTTCGTTCTTATAGGCGGCGGCTAGCTTGTTGAGGCGTCGTGAGGTGTCGTTATGGGTCGTTGATGGGCGAGGGGGTGGAGCAGAGGTCGGCGTTCCATCTGGGGGTGGCGCGTATGGCCGCAGGCGGCTGTGGTTGATCATGGTTCTAGCGGCTTCATTGGGTTCGAACGCGATCTAATGCATGGCTATAGGGTTGAGCGAGATGATGTGACGTGGCCTTGGTTTTTTTTATTTGATTTAATTTAAATTTTAACTTCAAATGTTCTAACTTACATATCTTTTGCATACGAACTCGGATTTGGGCGCGGTTTTATTCGTTGCGATCGTATCGAAATTTTGAACATTACAGGACTGGTTTGGACGAATTTTGAGACTGTTGTTTTTGGGCTATTTTGGATTTTAAATCGATTGGAATTCAAAGGTGAGTGTTTTAACCCACTCACAACTACTAAATTGTCTTGTGTTAGTTAAATTGAATTGATGATGTGATTAGAAGTTGATTGATTGTTGTTTAATATATTTAATTGGTCATTCCAGTTAAATCTGACTTTTGTTGAATATAATTGCCATTTAATATTGAATTTTTAATTGCCAGTTAATACCTGTTAATGAAAATCATTCAAATTGTTGTTATTTATTGGTTGATTTGAATGATGATTGTGATGGATGTTTAATGATATTTCACTATGGGCTAAAATGATACATACCTGAACGATCTGATAGATTATGGGAAAAATCGTTATGGGTTGAAATGATAACTCGAGCGATTTTATGGATTTTGAATTTTAAGTCGAGATTGTGGGTTGAAATGATATATACCCATAAATTTAAATTTATTACAGATTAAAATGATATATTTCCGTATCACTTGACCATAGGGTAGAAAATTATATACGGATATCAGATTGGTTAAATTAAACGATTTTAAAATCTAAAATTTTTGAATCAGGTTAAATGATATTTTTAAATATAATTTGATTTATATAAACTGAATTATTTTCGAAAATCCAAGCTTTAAATGTTGAAATTGAAACTGGTTCAAATGAACTGTTTAAAAAAATTGAAATTGAAATTTCAAAGTTGAATCTTGAAATATAAATGAAATTTATCGAAATTGAGTTATTGATAATGTTTGAATATTTAAACATTGAAATCTACTAAATTTGAAGTAGTTTAAATTTATAGTTCAAACATGGATTTGAAACCGATATAAATTTAAATGGTTTTATTGAGAATCTGAATTGAAAGATAAAAATTGAGTTTGTTAATTTGAAAGCTGGATATGGTCCAGATTTGTTGAAATGGAAGAAATAGTTTAATTTGATATTACTTTCAAATTAATTATTTTAATATAAACTGTTTAAAAATATATTATTTTAAATTCAGATTTATTAAGATTTTCAAACCATTTTATATTAAACTATTAAACTATATTAAACCTATTTTTAATTATTTTAAACTATTTAAACTATTTTAATCTATTTTAAGCTATTTAATCTATTTTGAACCATTTAAACTTTTTTAATATATTTAAGCTATTTAATCTATTTTAAACTATTTTAAACTATTTTAATCTATTTTAAACTATTTTATTCTAATTTAATCTATTTTAAACTATTTAAACTATTTTAATCTAATATAATCTATTCTAAACTATTTACACTATTTTTAATCTAATTTAATCTATTTTAAACTATTTAAACTATTTTAAGCTATTATAATCTATTTTAAACTATTTAAACTTAAACTGCTTTAAACTAATTTAAACTATTTTAAAACTATTTAAACTATTTATGACTATCTAAACTAATTTCAAAAAAATTCAAACGGTGCAAGGTTGAATTGTTTATATTTAAACCCCTGATTTAAAAGCGAATATAGGTAATTGATGATATAACTTACGTTGGAATTTGAAAATGATATTTTCTCGTGAAATGTCATATTTTGAGTAAATATGGTGGTTTTGAAATATGGGATATTTTGAATTGAATATGATTTCGAAAGTGATATGATTTGAAGTAAATATGATATTTTGATATCAATTATGAATCGAATTTGGAAGTGTAAAAGAACCATCCAGTGTGGAATAAGCGTTTAGTTGTTAAAGAGATCGGGATCAAATATTATCATACTCTCTGCCAAATACCGAAAACCACTTTAACAACTGTGTACGTGGTGGAGATCTAGAACGAAGTAGGATGGTTTGGCGAATGATTCTGTATGACGTATTAATGTAGCCCTGACTCCGACGAGTCAGCTTGACATGGCTAAAACAGGAGCTATACCGGGCCAAGTGAGCTCGCTCCTCCTATCGGGCACATTTCTTCGATACCATATTATGACTTTGCGATTGATTTGGTGGCCACCCCTCGATTTGATTATGGGAGTGTTTTCCGAGGTGGGCGGTAGTAGGTGCTATGCGTTACCACAAGTCCGGTAGTGCAAACGGTAGAATCCTACCCTGGCATTGCCTCGCGTGCCTTGTCACATGCCTTATCGCGGCCATTACGAGTTTGGTTTGTACTGTAACTATGGAGTGCTTCCTGAGTATCCCACCGGTTTTTGGTGGGGCTTAAAGTATCTGTATAGACTACGGGAATATATAAACATTGTGTAAAGGGGGATATAGGTAACCCCATAACGCTATTTTAATACTTTACTTTACTGTAGACATATTATAATAGCGTATTGTACTATGTATGTAGATAGTTTAATGGATCCTTAGGAGATGGAATCCCGAACATCTCTTAAGTCATTGCACGCACGTTAGACACTGGATAAGAGATGTCAAACCCCATAAACATCTTTGAAGCCGTCATACTAATATTTATTTACTGTTGGTTTAACTTACATAAAATCTTTTAGTTCTAACTCGAGTGTTTATTTTTATTACACTCGGTTTAGTCTGAGCTTTTCAGTGTATTGAAGACCAATTTATCTATGGAGGACGAAGACGGAGATTTGTATCCTATTTATTATATTTATACCACTGCATCATGTTGTTCTGCTGCATTATTTATTTATTTCTGTTGTATGTGACTCTGATCTGTATTGTAAAACTGTAATCAAATGTATTTGTAAAACAGCTTCATAAACTGTTTATTTGATTATAGTATTTGTCATTCCGCTGTGACATTCCGTGTTTTGTTTTATTCCTTCTCTTCTTTTTCTTATTTACCACATAACAATCCTCCCTTTTAAATGGTTTGAGTCTGACATGCATGGTTTATTATCGATTTGAACCATCCAAAAAGGTGTTCCGCTGCATTATTTATTTATTTCCACTATATGTAACTCTGATATGTATTATAAAAGTGTAATCAAATGTACCTATAAAACAGCTTCATGAACTATTTATTTGATTATTTTATATTTTTCATTCCGCTTTGAGATTTTGTGTTTTGTTTTATTCCTTCTCTTTTTTATCTTATTTACCCCATTACATTCCTCCCTTTCGAATGGTTTGAGTCTGACATGTGTGGTTTATTGTCGATTTGAACCGTCCAAAAAGGTGTGTCGTTACAAAAAACTACCGAGTGAGTCATTTCATAATTATCCAATAACTATGAGTATGTGACCCCTAGATCCTCCCAACAATCATGATTTATACATTGCCCAACGTTTGAAGAGCGTTATGTACTCTAGTCCTAACGGATACATCGATATCGAGCCTTGATGCATCTTGACTAAGGTCATTTACAATGATATATTTGTTTCACTATGACAAATTACTCACGGTTACAGCACTTTGTAACTACTATAAAAAAATATACCATTGTTGGATTTTCTATTAAATATACTTTTAATTAAATATATTACTTAATATAACCACATTATATCAAGTATATATTTGAAGGAAAGGTCCTTTATTTCAAACAAGATTGGTCAACGAGTTAGATATATGTAACAAATTACATAATTGCCCCTTCTGGCATAATCCTAACTCTATCAATCTCTAGCTTGCACATGGGGTCATTTTGGAATCTTATTCCAACCTCTCTAATTAGTTTTTTCAAAACCAATTGGGTCAGTCCCTTTGTGTATAGGTATGCTATTTTTTTTCAATTATCTACTATGTCATCAACTCTCTCCGACGGCAATAAACTCACTACAAGAATTACTGTTTATAGCAACGGGGGGGTGGGGCAACGACCTCTAACGGCCTTTCACCAATGGCTTCCAACGGCGAGCAATAGCATGCTTTTCCCGGAATTTTTTAATAACAAAAAACACATGCCGTTGGAAGCCATTGGAATAATGCCGTTGGCGGCCGTTGCTCGCCGTTGGAAATCTGCGACTTACCTGCAAATCAATCTTCTTCCTCCGCATTCATCTTACACACGAAAATCAACCCAAAAACCCCAATTTTCCCACCCTAAAAAATTTCCAACCCCATTTTAACTCCTTCTACACGTTCTAGCATTCCCATCTTGGTTTGCAAGGTTCACAACCTCCAAAATCAGGTATTATTTGCTAAAACCCTAATTTTGTTAAATTTTTAATTTTAGGTTAAATTGGTAATTTTTGTGTATGTATTGTGCTATTGTCTGTGTAGTGTAGTGTATTGGACCTTAATTATTGTTATTAAACTAATTATTTCATGTTTAACTATGATTTGTTAAATTAGGTTTATTATTAAATTAGTGTCAAACTTAATAATTGTTACTAACCTAATCATGAACCTCACTTGTTATTATATTGGTGATTGAATTGCATAAAATCGTACGTAGAAAGTGATGATATTGACCTATAAATTGTTCACTTTTGACATGTTATGATACGATATATACATGATACATTTTGTGCATGACTGGATGTGATTTGTGATGCGATTATATGTATAACATTGTTTGTTTATTTTATACGTTCGCACACACACTGGATTTTTTTTGTTTTAGGAAAAAATAATTATATATGCGTTGATTCAACATATTGTTTATTGATATAAAAGTTTAAATTTTATGAAAATAAAATTTAAACTTTTGTATCGCTAATTTTAAAATTTAAACCCTTAGAGTGTTTTTGGCCCCGTCTGATAAGTATTGCATATGATCGTTGTGTGGATATTCGTTTTTTTAACAGAACGGACATCTATATTCATCATATACAGTATTTGTTGGATTGTCCCTGCATTGGACAAGTTACAAAAACAATAACGTAATTAAATCTCGTACAGTTTAAACGGTTCGCAAAATTTCGGCAGCGCTTCCCTTTATGTTCCCTGTGTACACACAATTGTGTATTGTTCAGGGAACTAAAGCAAAGTGCTGTCGAAATTTTGTTGAATCGTTTAAATTGAAATGATTTATGTGATTTAATTACGTTATTGTATTTGTAATGGGAGGTAGGATGACCCATTTATGTTCAAGGAACTAAAGCGAAGTGCGAAGAAGAGTCTGAATCCGAAAGCGATGAGGATTGGTCACTAATCAATATTTTGAGAAGGTAATTTTTTTCATTTTTCCATTTCCAAAGTAATTTTATATGATATGTATCACATAGTCTCTTTTATGTTACGCCATAATGTATGTTACGCCATGTTCATTATTTTGACACCATTTGCATACTAAATTAATCAATGTTACTCTTGCTTTTCTTTATACTATGATTTCATATAGGTATGTCGAGACGCAGATGTTCACACTTCGGATCTTCCAGCTCACAGAGAGGTGATGATGCTGGTCCTTCAAAGCCGGGTGTTCGGCCTACGGTATGGCTGAAACCCAAAGCCGATGGCAGGTAAGTATAAAGTTTCCAAATTAAATTTTATTCCATACAATCTTTTATCAAATATATATAGTAGTAACGGAATATTAAATGTTTTTTTCCTGTTTTACACAGCGGTGGGTTTACGTTGGAGCCTTCCAACATAGTGCTCACGATCTCGCGACGGGCGTATATGGCTCGTATGACCTCGTGTTGGCCGAGGTGGACTGCGATACCAGAGGGGGTGCGGGAGGCTATCTGGCAGGACTTTTTGGTATGTGTGGTATATCACTTATTGCATTATGTAGTCATGTACATTATGTCAATTCATGTTTGCACTATTTGTAGCAACTGTATAACTCATATTTTTTCAAACGTGCAGGGGGAAGTGGACTTGGCCAATTCTGATGTTTTTGTTGTCTGGCGCCATTGTAGCAGCAAAATTGCAAAAAACTATCGCAAAATAATAAACAGCATCAAAACATCAAGAAAGAGGCCTCATTGGACGAGTGAAGTTGTCTTTGATGAGTTCGCCACCTGGTGGAGCAACGAGGATTTTGTGGTAAATCAATTATATATTTAATTTAAATTGTTTGACGCAAATAATATATAAATAATTAAAACTGTCAAAACAATTTTTGTTTTCAATTTAAATTTGCAGAGGCAGTCCGAGAGGAATTCTGCAAACAGGAGCAGGAACCCCGTTACACATCGCGGTGGTTCCAAGTCTTTCCAGCATCACCGGGAAGATTTGGTATAATTATTAAATAAGATAAATAGTTAATTATTTTAAGTTTTAATTTGTTAAAATATAAATAATGTATATTTATATGTGCATAATTCAGTAGAGACAATGCGGGGGGGGGCTGTTAGTTATTGGGATGTGTTTACCCATATACATGCCTTGACTCAGGTCGATGATTCCGGTGCAGTTTCTTACTCTTGGGACCACGATGACAAAGCGCGTGCTGCCTATGTAAGTATAACATAAGTAACTAAAACTTACAAGTTAATTGAAATAATGTTAACTAAATTCAATTATATTTTGCATGACAGCAAAAGTTCCAGGAAGCGCGGACAGCCTTACTTGAGGATACGGGACGAGCTCACTTGACCCCCGATGAGGAGGACGCCATTTTTGATTCTATCATGGATCCAGTGACCCGCAGCAGATGCTACGGATATGGAAGCCAATCGGTAATTTTAAGTTAAATTTTAAGTTAGTAAATATCCTTATACTATTGTATTCCATTCATATTTTGAACTATCCTTATACCCGCGGCAGACGCTTCCATATCTGTAGTTTGTTTTATGAAATTGTTAGTGAATATACATAGGTTAGTTAATTTGCAATTATTTTAATACTAATTTTTTTAGTGTAGTTGATAATTTAAATTTGTTTACAAGCTCAGACAGCCCAAAGAGAATATCAAAAGGCTCAAGATAAGGAAGAGATTGCGCAGCTACGAGCCGAGCTTGCCGAGATGCAGGAACGCAATTTGCTGCATGAAGCAAGGACGGAGGAGATGAACCGGCGTATGGCGGAGTTCATCGCACAGTATGGACAGCCTCCTTCATCTGGTGGTTCTGGTGTGGAGTGATTTAGGTATGTTTTGTTATTGGCATTTATATTTTGTAGTTGGTGAGAATTCGATACATTCTGATGGTTTCTGTGTATATTTGGATTTGATACATTCTGATGGTTTGGTTGTGGATGTTGGTTTGGATTTTTTGATGTTGGTTTGGATTTTTTGATGTTGGTTATGTTTGGATATTGGTTTATGTTGAAATATATGCATGATTTGGTTATATCTATATGTTTGGATATGTTTTGATATAGTTGTTATATATATATACTCGAAATGGAGCTGTTTTGGTATAATTGTGGTTGTGTGTGGCTGGAAGCAAGCACTGCTGGTTTTATTTAAAAAAATATACCCAGATTTCCAACGGCTTCCAATGGCTTCCAACGGCGACCAACGGCACACTAGTCATTTACGTCCAACGGCTTCCAATCGCAAATTCCAATGCATTCCAATGGATTTCCAATGGTAGTTTGGTCAACAGGATTTGCCACGTTGGCAAACTTGCAGTTGGAAGCCGTTGGTATAACCCCGTTGGTGCCGTTGGAAGTCGTTGAAACGTATACCAACAAGATTTTCAACGGCCTCCAACGGCTTTCCAACGGCCTCCAACGGCTTACCGCCGTTGGAAAGAGCCGTTTCTCTTGTAGTGACTGTTTTATCATATGGAATAATTCGGAGTATGTCTCTCGACTTCTAGTAAGCTCTAAGTTTTGTTATGAACTATATCGGGACATTGTTATCATATAACAATGTTATAAGATTCTCAACGTTTGGAATCGACTTAGTTATAAATTTGTGCACTTATATATTTATATACATTGTTTTTATTGCGATGGTATTCAAGATGATATACTTAGCCTTTTTCATTGAACCGGTCATGATCTTTCATTTGAAACATTTCCAACTTAAAGATTCTTAACTTGAATTTATTATTGACATATTATACTCAATATCACTTATGATGTTTGAGTTCGAACACTCCTACATAAGGAGTTTATGTAAATAATTCCTAAGTATTTGATAAATACAAGAGAACACTTCAAACAACCATTTAGTGATATCAATTTGGCTTTGATATTTACTTCATGTATCAAATACATAAACAAATCACGATATCATAAACAACATAACATGTATGATAATTCCTATTGCCAATGCATAAGGAACTCACATTTTATGTATTAAATAATTTAATAAGCTGTATTTACATATCGAATTTGGAAATTCACAATATCTTTTATACTCTCTATAAAAGACATAATTTACAATCCAAAGTAGAGTATTAAAACAACTAAGGTTGATTTCAGCACAAGTACACCGTTAAAATCTACAATGTGTTGTTTACTTACAGTTTAAAAATATCAATCTACATTTTAACGTTCTTTCTTATGAATGCACGCTTCCTCTGCACTTTGATTGAAAATCAAACTATATGATTTCTATCAAAATACTTATTCAATCTTGATGCTTATAAAATTATACTTTCGTATCATTTCTTGGATCGTATACAAAGACTCACAAACTCAATATCGCTCCCACGGACTTTGAGACATTTTTGGTTAATATTTGTAAACTGCTTAATCTAAATCTTTATTTAGAATTTTCTGTTTCAATACATATGTACCAAAACACTAAGTCTTACCAAGCGATCATTCTGTGAGTAAATCTAAATTAACTTGAGCATGTTGAATACCAAATCTATTATACTAGTTTCAACAATTGAAATTTGCGATATTATTCTTATCAAAATTGGTCATTTAATTCCAACTGCATTAGTCTTTCTCATAAAGACGTAATCTTGGCCGATGGATCACATCCATTCAGCTACGACCATCAAAATCATATTTTGATAGCGTATTTGTAAGTATTTCAGATTTGCGCATCATACCGTATAAAGTCAACACTCTTAATGGTCTAACTAAACAATCGAGGATTATATAATTTCAACATTAATAAGAAACTCACAGTTTCTCTTTGATGTATGAGAATACTTATTAGACATTCTAATGTTATCGGTTCATTTAGGTTAGTTAATTTCATTTCATCTCATATAATCAATTCTATCTATGGATCCTATCCAATTCCATTTAATTACCAATAATTCCTCAAAGAAATTCCTTCACAATGAAGTTGGTATATCTTGAAACAATAATTGTTTATCTGTAACGACTCGGATTTTTAGCCATCTATTATTAGAATAATTAACTAATTTTAAATATTGAAATATTAATTTTTATCAGTCGAATAAATTGAATTTACGATATAGGTAATATCTAAATATATAAATTCTGGAGACTATATTTAAAGTTTAAATTCTAATTTCTGAAAATAATAAAATAGACACATATATGTATGTAAACTTCACTATTTCAAATTAAGATAAAATATTTATATGAATATATATACACACAAAGTTTTATGATGTTTAAAAATATATACATATGCACATATATATATATATATGTATATGTTATAAGAATAGAGTACATGAAACTATATATATACATGTATAAAAACTTATGATGGCAACTTTCAAACTTATGATCAAATATATATGTATATCACTACAAGAAATTTTATTTTTGGTGGCGCACAAAAAACACTACTAAAACTTTTGGTGGCGTTTTGATAAACGCCGTGAGAAAACATGCGACTAAAAATCCATGATTTTTTGTTGCATTTATTTTAACGCCACTATAAATGCATTTTTGGCAGTGTTTTTTAAACGTTACAAAAGCTCTTTTTTGCAGCGATTAAGAAACGCCACCGAAAAGGTGCTGTTTACTATCTTCCTTCTTTATTGCACTTATTTTTTTTGCAGCGTTTATTGAATGCCACCGTATGTTTCGAATTTATTTCCTAATGTTCACCTCTACCTCTGATTTCGCCTCCAATTCAATTACTTCAAAAGTTATATAATAACGTAATATATAAACACATACACATTTAAACATAACACATTCAATGAACCACAATAACATAAACAAAAGCAATTACATAATCACCACTATATCATAACCTTAGTGTCAAGACAAAAGTTTAACCATACATTTACACAACCAAACTACCATAAACAATTTCATAATAGTACATGCAGCTAAAGTAGTTCTGCTACTATAGTTTTAAACAATCGAACTACATAATGTGTGCTACTACCATACCAAAAACAAGTGCTGCTGCTTGATTTCTTCAAAAACGTTTATCTACCTGTAAACAATAATAATCATGTTACTAAATATTTGTGAGGTGAAGTTATGGTATCAAAGATCAAAATGGACAAATAAAGGTATGCACAAGACATTTATAACTCGTAACAACTGGCATAATGAAAACAGTACATGTGCAAGATGTGCAAATTGAATGCTTTAGGTATTATTGCAAGCTCAAACATTTCCGGTTCCTCCCCTACAAAATGAAACACCCTTAGCAACCTTCAAATTCCCCTAGTCTCCTCCAAACAAACCCATTATTTCAAACTTTACATGACTTTCCGGCAAACCATTATTGCAAGCAAACCCATTATTGCAATCATGAGCATCTACCAGACTTTCCAAAGAACCCACTGCACTCTCCAACATATTTTCATGCTACACATTAAACAGTTTGGCTGTGTTATCACTCAAATAGAAATCATGAAGTTACACAACAATCTAGCTACATTTTTTCACAAAAAAATGATGTCAAAAGCTATTTATTTTGCACAGAACTTCGTTAACTTCATGAAAATATAATATGCTACCAGAAAGTTGTTGTATTTTGATGAATACCAAAATAATATCATGTTTTATATATATATATATATATATATATAAAACATTTACCTACCACAAATCTCTTACAGAAACACTAACTGATTGGTCAAGGCCAAGGCCTCCCATTTCGCCCTAATTTTAACTGCATCCGGACGACTCCATAAAGCAACCACCAATCTATCGTTAGATAGAGGACCAGCGCATACCTAACATCCACAATTAACAAAGCAGTTAGTAACATCAACTACTGCCTCTAAAGATGTCCATGCTGAGCAGCGCTTCATCCAAACTAAATGAGAAGATAAACCATTATTATGGAGTGAAATATGTGATTTTACATTATTCTAATCATTTGGTTTCATCAGGTTCCACCTATATTACTAGTATAATCGTACAACGGTGGGAGAACCGACCATTAACCTGTAAATATCAGGGAAGAAAATATACGTTAATTTTTTTAATTAGCAATTTTTTTAATTATGTATAATATATATGAAATAGCTGCATGTACTTGGCACATAGATTGCATTGATTTCCTCTTAGTTAGCTGCATATACTTGGCACATAAATTCCAAACGTCGATATAACTTGAAACAAATAAATTCCTATTGTGCATAGGACCAGAATGGGATGAAAATAGTCATTTCCACTTCTGTTTTTAGGGAGATAAAGATAAGTTATAACTGAAACCACGTACTATCAAGAGCTAACTAGACAATGGTTGAATTTGGGCCTGCTCCTATGTAACCCAGGGAGAATAATTGAATGGATACCTTCTACTATAGTGTTATCACATATTCTTATCATGTGTATCATTGCAATATCATACAATCGACTGAAAAGGCCATTGAAGTTGGTATTGATAACAATGATTCTGCATGCTGCTTCTAAAGTAAAGCATCATTTGCATGCTTGATGTCTAGAAAACTTATTTGACATGTTGTTTTTATTCTTTTCTCTGAAGATGAATCTGGTTAATATGTGCTTCTTTTTGTTACAAAGATCAGAAGTCTAACTTTCCTCCAAGTTAAAACGACGTTAAAGGACATAAATATTTTGTTCTAACAAAATTGAATGAAAATTCCAATATTTGCATTTTATGCATCACAAATAAACCCAATTATCACATGCAACTTTAAAAGAAAGCCAGAAAACATTATAACATTGTATACTTGCATTAAATCTGAATTTTGTGTATTGAAGTTCTACTTACAGAAAAGCCAAATATTAAGTTTCTAAAGTATAGTGATTGGCACGTAGAGTTATTGATGTATGTATCTTTTGGTCATAGATATGCATAATTTTTGGTTTACAAAAATGCTACTGTAATATCATTTATGGATATAGAAAACAAATAAGAATTGCACAATATGATGTACTATATGAATAAAGAGATTATAATGTTATGAGCTTATAATGGTTTGATTTATCATTCTTTACTTCGAAATGTAGACATGGATATTAGAAAGCTCATATAAGCATCCATCCATAGCACCGTTGCTCCTTTCTTTGCACATAGTTTACCGGGAAACAAAGCAATTCTAAGATATGATCAAATGAGTTGGAATTCAACAGTAATTGGTTAAAAAAAATTAACATTAAATTCAAATTTGAGCACTTTCTAGTGTCAAGTTTTAGTTTCGGAATATTGTGTATCTAAAGTGTCAACATCCATCCAGAAGTTCATTAATATGCGTACATACATATACAAAAATGAAGTGAGTGATAATAGGCTGTTTGTGCAAAGTAAGTGAGTGATAATAGGCTGTTTGTGTAAAGTAAGTGTATGCATTTGACTGATTAGTAGTTTTGCAATAAACAAAATTATCCTATTATCTAATTGCAACTGTTTGTGTAATGCATGTACAGATTGCTTTACCTTTGAACACCATCCAGAAGTTCTTGGTTATTAGCATCGTATTTGAGCCTCTTGGAAGATTTATTGAGAATTTTATATTTCAGCTGATCTATACGTGACATTTGTTGAATGGGAGGCACACCCATTACCGATTGTGGTCCAAATTTTCCATCCCTTTTATCTTTCTATCTTATGTTGTGTCTGTATACCAAAGAAAAAGGTCATATCATTGATTGTCGTACAGTATTTTCTTGCATGCAATAATTTAAAAGCGGTAAATTTTACCTGCATACATGCGCAGACCCTGAGTTAAAAAGAAACGTGGATAGGTAAGAACGAGAATGTTGTGGAATTATAAATTTTAGAATGGTGATATGGAGGACAAATAGCTTACGAGCAGTAAACCATATCAGATAAGCAAGAGAGAATCTGAGAAGCTTCCGAGAGTTCTTCGCTTCCCACTATCATTGCAACTAAGGAGAATATACACGGCTCTTGGCTCAAGCAAAACATGCATCCTTGTAACAGTATCAAGAGATGAACCATAATTTATTATATTAATCTGCATTTAATAGAAATTTAAGCAATGATCGAGTATGATGATGCAGTTGTCGCATTTGGTGGTTATGTTGAACTCGTCTTGCAGCATGAACTTGGTGGAAGCTACTGAATTACCAAAACACAAGAAAACCTGCAAACATAAAAGTCGAGTACTAATTCAAAAGAGAAACATGTATACGTTTATAAATGTATTTGGAAAACAAAAGGCCACAGCTAACAATCAATCAATCACTTGTTATTTTCATTCAAATAACACAAATGTCAAATGAAATTAGCAACTAGTCCATCTCCAATTCCATCAATGTTAAAAAACTACATTTTATGATACATTGTCATTTCTCCTCACAATTCTACACAACTTTCTTCCCACTGAACACCAATTCAATTGAAATGAACAACAGCATGTTTCTGGAAAACCATCATATTATTTTTGTTCCATCAGTTTTGTTAAAACCATCGTAAATTAGAAGTATTTTTAATTGCAATTATAAATGATGTTAGATAAGTATTATTTTGCTTCATATATCAAGTAACTAAACGGAATATGGCTACCATTTCAGAAAAATTTAACTATTGAAAAATTTAAGTATTTCTTTCATTCGAAGAATACCGATATCTGTTACAACTTACAAGATGCCAATAAAAATAGTTCATATCAGCGATAAGTAATAAAAAATCAGACTTTTTTAATGGAAGAAAAGAAATAAGTATAACAAAAAAAGTAAGAAATCTAACCAGAAATTCCAATAACTTCCATGTCGGGGAAGTCGGTCTGAAGAAAATCCAAAACATTCTGCACACTTTTGGAGACCATGTTCATACCCATAGCATCACCAGTTCTACATGTGAATCTAATGCACAAATTCCTTCCTGCAAGCGCACATTTTATTTTTTGAAGTCGAGCAAATCTGCTTGACCTGAATGCATCATCATAAGATAATAAATTTTATTATATACTTCACACATAAGCTATAATTTCATAGCAACACAAATATCAATAGAATGGTAATACAAATCATATGATAATTTTGCTAAAAGCTTTTCAAAAAGATGCGTCGAACTTGTGAAAATTAGAGCATACCTAGCACTAGAACTTTTAAAGTTGAAAAGTAAGTGATTATAACTTCATTTTCATTTCGGGATTTGAAAAGTGATTATACCTAGCAGTATTTTTTTCTCTTTTTTTCCTTTTCTGCCACTGCATTGAAACTACTGCGTTGCAGCAGTTTATATTCTTCAGGATTTGCAGATGTTCAAACACAAGGCTTGCTTATGAAAATATCAGATGCAACATGCTTCATATCAACATGTCCTATTGAAATTGAACCCGTGTCCTGATTCCATGAAAATTGAAGACCAGTCGATCATTACTGTAATCACTACAGATGTAATTTTTTGAGGCAATAAGGTAAACCATAGTATGCAACACATTTTCACATACCAAAATCAACTTAACCATAGCAGAATGAAAGCTATTTATATCAAAGCATAAAATGGTGGATAGAATGATAAAATGGAGCAACGTTTAGAGCATATAATGCAAGTTATGTGAGGCATCAGATGAAAGTAGAAACCATCTATTTTTGAATGCAAATACACAAGCTATTTATGGGAACAAATCATATAGAGGCTTCTACTCTCATCTCCACAATCAAATAGCATCATGGAAGTACATGAATATTTTGCCACAAATCTAAGCAGTAAGGGTTTTCACTCAGATCAAACTATCACAGCTACCCCAACAATGGTTTGGCATATTTTGATTGAAATTACCTAAAGAGACTGATTTGAACTAATAGCTCAAGGCCGGAAAATAATCATATAGAAATCAAAATACTTTAATGAAACCTGCAGCAAAGAAGACGAGTTATGTATCAGACTTATCTGAGCTCAAAAGACAAGACAATAAAGGTAGCAAATCAAAGTCTAGCTTGATGCCTCTCCATACAGTGAATACATGTTCCCCGAAGAGATCTGACGATGAAAAACTATTGGGTTGCATCATTTACCTTCTGCGGTAGCTTTCAATCGAAGATGAAAAACTATTGGGTCATGAATGAACTGGAACGGGATAGATTTGGATTTGGGAACGTGTGATTTAGTGTTGTTGAATTTGGATTTGAGAAAGTAAAATAAGTTTTAATGGGTGATGAAAATAAAAGAAGGAGGAAATACCTCCATGAAAAAATTAAGTCCCGCCTTTTTGCGGCCACGAAAATAAGGTCTGTGCGGTGACGAAAAAATTAAGCCCGCTTAAATTTCTGTTCCCGGTTACATTATTGGTTGCACTTAAATAAATTTTTGCTTGCATTTGACAATAAACGCTACTAAAAAATGCAACTAAAAATGCTTTTTCTTGTAGTGTATGTACCTATATATGTATAGGTAAGAATGTAAATACATACATGGTCCAAATAGTGTACACGTAAATCTATATATATATATATATATATATGAATGTGTGTGTATATATATACATAGGAACTTCATGATGGCAAACATTGAATCATGCACACAAAAGATCAAATCAAAGATAAAATCAAGCACATAAAGGTTGAAAAAGTTAGGGAATGTTCGAACTGTAGTGCGACCTCATGATGGGGTCTGGTTGTCGAAATTGGAAGGAGGGAGACCGTAGGTCCAAGCGGTGGTGCTATGTGATGGGGTAGAGTGGGGGAGCGTGTGGGTGGCCGTAGTTGGTCGATCGATGGAGTCGATTGGTCGTGCATGGAGATGGATCGTCTCGAATGGCAGAAGGAAATTTGAAGGAGCTGATGTGTTGTAGTATACGAATTGATTTTTGGTTTGACTTGGGAACGATGGTTCGGGTCGTTGCATTTTGGTTCGATTTCAGGGTGTTTGGATTAGGATAAGGAGTTGAAGGAACAAGTTTAATTTACCAGGCAGGAGAAGTATGGAAAAAAGGAAGAAGGAAGGAGAAAGCACTGTGCATTCTTTTTGTAAGGGGTGACGGTTTGGGCTTCGGCCCATTTACTATTTGAAGGGTGGAATATACTTCTTTAAATTATTTTAAACATATATAAAGCTAGTAAACTATGAAATGTAATATTTCAACTGTTTTAAAACCGATCAACAAGATTCTTTTTTCATTCTACTCGTATGAACGAACACAACATTATTGTGTAATTTGTTGATTGCTTTGGACCTGTGAAAATCTATGACTTATTTAAACAGACGGATTTTTTTTAAATTAGGTTATTAAATTAAACAACATCATTTAAATTTATATATGTTAATTACAGATGTTTATTTAGCAAAATAAATTACTATTGAGTTAAATTGGATCGAATATGGTAACTGGACAGTTGTTTAGCGGAAATAAATCACTGTTCCGCTAATTAAACTAATTAGACCCTGTTTAGCAGAATTAATCACCGGTCTGCTATTATTAATTGGATAAGTTAAATTTGGACATTTATTTAGCAGAAATAAATCCCGTTCTGCTATCACCTTAGTGTGGATACTTAATTAAATTCCAATCGATAAGTATTGGATTAGTGTTGTATTAACAATTAATTGTTAATTTTGAATTTAATTTAAATATGTGATGTTATGTGAACACTTGGCTTATAACTTGATAGTTATTGGAATTAATGGTGACTTGTTTAAGTACCGTTGGAGTTATTAAGCCTCTTTTCAAATTTGGAAATTGATTTTGAACCAAAGTGCTTTTAGGATGATTATTAATTATTAATGACATTTTAAGGATAATTAATAATTACTTGATAATGATTTAAGGTTAACTATTTTATGATTCTTAAAAGTTATTTGGAAGTATTTAATTATTGTTTCAAAGTTATTTAATTATTTAAAATGTTTAAAGTATATCTTAATTATTTGTTAAAGTTATCTCATAATGATTTGATTTAAAAGTTAATTATTATTTAAGAATTAATTAGTATTAAAATATTTTTATTTCAAAGATAATTTGTTAAAATATTAATATTGTTTTTAAAAATAATATATTATATAGTAAACTTGTATAAAAGAGTATTTTCCTAAATTTAACTTGGAAAATTTATATAGAAATTTTATAAGTATTCTTTTGAGATAACTGTTTCGGGAAGTAATGGTATATTTTCATAGCGTAATTCGAGGGGCAGAGATTGCCTACAGTTTGTTATGTTTTTCACTGGGATAGCGATGTAACCATTGTGCAAATTGCGATCTATGATTGATTACATGGCAGAAATCGGGAGGCAGAGATTGCCTAAGTTATGTTTGGATTTCACTGGGATAGAGACGTAATCATTGAGCTGTGATCCATGGTCGATACCAAATGATGCTTTCTATATTTATTTTAAAAAGTTTTCAAGTATTTTTGAAAGGAATGGTTTGTGAATATACTTATTCCAGTGAGATAAGGATATGATTGTTTTTGATAAAGAGATTTTATTTATTGAAATTAAATTAGGCTTAGTGATTTCAGTGGGAAATGAAATCTTTGGTTGAATGTTTGTTTATTTGAAAGTTAAATAACCGACAATCAAATCTTGACCTAAATATGTAATCCTTCTTAATTTTGGTGGTATGGAATTATTCCCTACTTAATACCGAAGGATTTTAACTCTAAAAATATCTAGGAGAAATGCAAGAATTATATGGTACAGTTACCATCGGGTTGCTATACTGTACGTATAAACATGTGGATCTTCTAGGACAAATGATAAGGAGATCCGTCCACTTAAACGGGGTGATCGCCGATCTTATGTATCGTATGATTATTTCCTAAAGAACCGGTCTTGAGCATTCCTAAAATCGATGAATGGTTTTTTGGAGCACCCAGGAAATGGAGATTGTACTCGTAAGAGATGACTCGAAACCCATGACCTACTACGAAACCATATACGGTTAAATGGAGGAGATGCGTTATATTTTGGGATGCTGAAATCCATTTGCGGTTCCGTGACTCGTTGGAGTGTGGGAATCTATGTGAGATTCCAAGATCTATTCAAATGTGGAATTCAGGTGTGATTCTGTGACCTGTTAAGGTGTGCGAGTCCATGTAGGATTCCATAATTTATTTTGGAAGACGGTGCGTAAGCTGGAACACTGGATGTAGACTCATCAGCGGAGATGACCAAAACCAGAGATAGGATGCATAGCCAAGGAGGCCTAGCTAACCCTGAGGGTGTAGTTGTCTATCTTTATAGCAAGTCCCTATCGATTATTTTATGCATGCTGGGAGCGATGCACTCGGCCTTCGTGACCAGTTATGTATTTCCTATGGTACCCCGGCTAGATGGGTATGATGCTTCAGAAGGATGACTCTGATCTTTGTGTAGGAGGACCGTTCTCGAAGTAGTGAGGGCACCTCCATGGAAATCCTACACAATCAGCGAACGAGCTTTATCGGATTTTGATTTTTTTACTAGTATTGTTGTGATATACACAACACATGCATCACAGCTACTTGTTATTATTACTTTGACGATTAGACACTATTATAATATCATATGATTTTCTATAAAGGAGTTTTGGTTATCGTAATGTAAAAACCCGTCTGTGTTTATTTGCGTAAGGTCTAACGAGATACCTTTGTTTTGAAAAGGTTATTAAACTTTAAGAATCAAGTTGATTGTGTTTTCTTACGCTAGTTTAACCAGATTGACCCAAGCGTGGTTTTTCCTATATGCTCGGGTCAGACTGAGCATATTTCTAGGTTTAGATGGATATTTGGAGCTTTAGGAGTGGAGCTGGAGGCCCAGATACGTATTCACATAGATGATTATATTTCCGTTGCTTTCATTGTCGTATATTGTTCAGCGATTTGTGAGTACAAGTTATTATAACTGTCCGTGCTGAGATAGGTTAGAGTACTCTGATTAATGTCTGTATATACTTATATTACAGATTTGTTTTGTGTAAAGGATTTTATATATTACAAATTATTCGTTCCGCTGTGAGATTCTGTGTTGTTTAGTTCTTCTGTCTTCATTCTTATTTCTTTTCCCTAACTATCCGCCTTTCAGTTCAATTTGGGCTAGACATGTGTGGTTTATTGTCAGTTTAAATGGTATGGAAAAGTGGGTCGTGACATTGTGGTATCAGAGCTTAGGTTGACCGAATACCTAGGCTTGGGTAGGATAAAACTCATTAGAGATAGGGCCAGTAGCACCCTAAAATGAGTTTGAGAGTGTGTGTGTGTGTGTATAAGAGCACGTATTTGTTAGTGATATAAAAATGTTTTGTATTGTGTTGTTGGATCAGTTGAGTGGCTTCAGAACTTTGGTCGATGCGTTTCGCCAACATTATCGATAGGGATTCCGTAAACACTCGAACAAGACCAATTGACAAATATTGTTTTAAAATGGGTAAATGAAATAAATTTACCTGGAAATATATTTTTTATAAAATAAATGTTTTCATAGTTATTCTTGGTTGTGTTTAGTTGTTAAGAGTGATAATATTCCATCATTATCATCTATGATTTGATCGGTCATGCTCATTGACTATTATCCACAAATCTATCTCGTATCTCCCTTTTGAAATCTGGAATGGATAAATAGGAATTTTTGAAAAGTTAAAACGAGTACCTTATGGATTAAATTCACAATTTGAATATAAGGCATTCATCGATAATGTTGAGTTGAAATTTGATTTTTAAGGGCATTTATTTAAAAAGAGAATTTGAATATTCTGGAATGAATATTTTAGAAATATAAAGATTGATTTCATTAAGTTTAAATAAAGGTTATTTTATTAAAAGGGAAATTGGGAATACTTGAAATGATATTTCAGAACTAAGTTATGATTCATTTTGTGGTGATCAAAATAATCTTCTAAGTGACGATCGGATGTTTTCTTAGGCGAATGGTATCGTGCACTTAGTAAATTATTCTCTTTGTCATTGTACGCTGGGGACAAGTTGAACCCGAGCGAATTAAAGGAAAATTGGAATTGGATATTTCGTTGAAATATTTTGTCGAAAATATATTTATGATATTGTTTCAAAATGGGTTTGAAAGAAAGAAGTGATTTTTAGTTAACTAGTTCGAGTGGCTCGAAAATAACTAAAATGGGTAAGAGATACATTCGGATGGTAAACGTTTGTGACGCCTCACCTCTATACTCACACTAGCCAAGGACACTACTGGGTAATGTCGTCGACTAGCATGAAGAATAAGGCTGTTGAGGAGCGACCATCTGTGTAATTGCTTTGTGCGAGTACCGATATGTCAGATAGTATGACTTGCATTTCATTTCAAGAGGAAATCCGACATATCAAATACAAACTCAAAGCTACTTCATAGTGGCTATGTGGGCTTCGGAAACAAATATAGAAATAAGCATAACACAAATCAGTCACAGATATTCATATCACAAAGGCGAAAATAGATATGAATATAACACATAAAAATGTACATCAAAATAGTGGTCATACAAGATCCACTTCATCACAAAAGAATAGGTACAAGTGCTAGACAAAAGAATATGTATACATCAAGGAGTCTCTGTCTCGAATGTATAAAAACAAAAACTACTAAGCTAAAGTAGTTAGCTAAAATAATCAGATGATGATCCTTGATAAGAAGTCAAGTGGAAGCACCTGTAACACCTCGGTCTGACCCGAGTATTATATAAGAAGAAAAATAATAAATGGATCAGTCTAGCTATAAATATCATAAGAGATGAGAAAGGATAAGAGATACCAGAAAAATGTATGATAACAATAATGCCATACTATGACAAGTATACAGTCGATAACAATAAAAATCATACAATATCTCAAATCTCGTCAAATATCCAAAAAAAATATCACGTTCTTTAGCTTATTCACGAAATCCCAAATATTGACAAAACATATCAATGTCAATCGCAAAAATTAGTGAAACACAAATTCCAGAAATAAATAATTAGAAATCCAGAAAACACAAAGGGGGAGGCCTATCACAAATGGGAGCATGAAAACTCACAAACATGTGTATCACAAACGGGACGCTATCCCCTGGTCGCTAACCATAAATTCGGAACAACGACGTAGTACAATAATGGTACGCCCGATGAACCTGAAACTCAAGAAATTCGAAACAACGACGTAGTACAATAATGGTACGCCCAATGAACCTGATAAGCTGGAACAACGACGTAGTACAATAACGGTACGCCCGATGTACCAAACTCATTAAAACCATAGGTCGCTAGCCTATAAAAAAATGAGACGAAGCTCCATAAAACGAGGTACAGTCCCCCACGTGGACAAAGAGACATCGCATATCGCTAGTCTAAACCATAAAATGATCACCATTGATCAATAAAAAGTGTAGATTACACTAAGCTAGTAAATAGATGAGTTTAGCTTCATGTCCCATAACCATTGGTTTAACTTAAATATTTACAAACAAATTGTAGATTTCCACTCAAAAATTGTCACAAGATTTCAATCGAACAAGTCTAAGAATTAACCAACGAAGTAAACGCAAGCATTTCATACCACTTGTTTTGCTAAGCCGTTTAATTGGATTTCTCGTACGAATGAGGTAAAGGTTTGTATATACAAATAGATTGGAAAACAATTTTAAGAACGAGGTTTTTTGTTAAAAATGGTATTAAATCATCTTTGTGAAAGAGTTTGAATATTTACTACTAGTATAGAAACCTTTGTATTTTAAAAGTGATAAATCATAGAAAAACGATTGTAGAAACAATCGATCACCAAAAATTCACATTCGACGACGTGAATTAAAACCGTAAAAATCGATAGAAAATCCATCAATTGGATAATCCCAAAAACCCCGAAAAGAAGTCATCGAAGTCGATAATAAATGACATCAACTAATCGGATCCAAAAAAATCATTTAAAACAGAAATCCACACCTAATAGGGAAATTGGGTGCATTTAATAGCTTCATACGTCTGGTGGTTAACCCAGAAGTCTAAGATGAAAGACTGGAAATTTTATTCCAGATAGCCCAGACGTTTAGGAAGTAAGCTTAGACGTCTGAGCTGAAAGACTGAAATTTTATTCCCGTAGCTTTAGACGTCTGAGATTATTACGAGACGTCTGAGCTAAAGCTCAGGGCAATTTTTTTGCCAAGGCCATTGATGGCCAAATCAAATTCGAAACAAACGAATGAGCGATAATGGCTAGGGATCGATGTCAAGTGACAACCCAACCCTATAAACACATCAATACACTCCAAATAACATGTCCAAACATCCATATAAGGATTTTCATAGATTTTGACATCAAAATACAAAAAATTGGAAAATTCACCAAACCAATTCAATTCGAAAGAAAATGGACAAAATAGATGTTAGGAATCCATACCTAACAACTATCAAAGGTATCGACATAGATGTGAGTTCAAAAACTCACCTTTAAACCCAAAAACATGAATGAGAAGCTCTAAAACAAAGGAAAGGCCAATTCCTCTTCAACTTCAACTCGAGAAGCTTAATTCTAAGCTCATAAGCAAATATTTCCTAAATTAGGGTTTAGGAATTTCTGAAAATTGAAGAGAGATTGAGATGGAGAAGATGAAGAGGATGCTTACCTAAGCTTCTCCTTGATTTCTAGAACTTGAATCTTGAATTTTTTGATAATCTAGGGTTTAGAAATTTTGATTTCTTTTCTCTTCCCCCATTTTCCTTTTAGCTTTAGAGTGTTAGGAAATGAAAATGAACGAAAATGAGTTGGAGGAGGTGTTAGGGTACTATGTTGGGTTAGTGGGATGAAACCCAAACCCAAAGCCCAATAGAAAAATAGCAAAATTCTACTCAACTCCAAACATATCGATGTTTATACTAAAAAAAGGTCGCAAACGCCATTTTGGACTCAATGGAAGTAGTCTCGAGTCCGAATTCGACCGTTTATGAAAAGTCACATTTGGACTTTTGAATTCAACTAACGATGCTATATTTAAATAAAACATTTAAATATATAATCATAAAATATGCGGGTTGTTACAACGTTTCTCTTGAGTATTATCCTTCTTGTAAGGAAGTATGTAATACTGTTTGGTAGCACCCAGTTCCTTGGTATAATTTTAGGGTTACTCGGGCTAACTATATATATATATATATATATTTTCTATGGAGTAAATATATAGGATTATTTCAAAGAGGTGTTTTGAATAAAAACCCGGGTGTTTAAAGATTGATAAGTGAGTTAAAAATAAAAGTTTGAATATATAAGTTTTACAACTTAAGCATTATTTTATGAAAATGATTTTCATAAATAATTTACTAATAATATAATTGGTATTAGGGATAACCAATTAAATAAGTGTGTGAGATGGATATAGATCGTTTCTTCTTTTCATATAGTTTTGATCTAATATTCGAGTACAAGGCTTTGAGTAGTATTAGGCTATTCCGAATAAGGATCTATTACTCGATTTTTGACAGCGAGCATTTGACGAGGGTTCTTGATATAGAACCAAGATTTTCTATCATAGCTACATCTATGCAAGGAGAGCAGAGATCCTTAATCAAGGAGCCTGATCATAGTCTGCACTAGATAATCAGGTGAATGATACTTGTTTGGAAGTGGAGTAATGTATTCGGGTAGTGATCCAATCAGATTATGTATATGTATGATCTATGGACATCATGCAGGCTTGAATAATATTGAGTGTTCTTATGATGGAATTTCAAGGACGAAATTCTTTTAAGGGGAGAGGAATGTAACGATCCGAATTTTTAGCCATCTGTTATTAGAATAATTAACTTATTTTAAATATTGAAATATTAATTTTTTTCAGTCGAATAAATTAAATTTATGATATAGGCAATATCTGAATATATAAATTCTGGAGACTATATTTAAAATTTAAATTCTAATTTCTGAAAATAATAAAATAGATATAAATATATGTATGTAAACTTCAATATTTCAAATTATGATAAAATATCTATATGAATATATATATATATATATAATGCTTTATGATGTTTAAAATATTTACAAGTGCACATATATATATATATATTTATGTGTATATGTTATAAGAATAGAGTACATAAAACTATATATATACATGTATAAAAATTTATGATGGCAACTTTTAAACTTATGAGAAAATATAAATGTATATGTACCTATATATATGTATAGGTAAGTATGTAATTACATATATGGTCAAAATAGTGTACAAGTAAATATATATATATATGAATGTATATATATATATATATACATAGGAACATCATGATGGCAAACATTAAATCATGCACACAAAATATCAAATCACATAATAAATCAAATCATCCCATAAAAGATCAAATCAAAGATAAAATCAAGCACACAAAGGTTGAAGAAAAAAATAAGTGTTGAAGCCTAAAAAAATATCAGGCCACCCTACCTAGCCTCTTTCTTGCTTGCACTGGACACTTCCCTTCTCTTATATATATGCGGCCATACTTGTTCATACTTAAAAAAGAAGAAGCAAACAACAGATCTGCCATTAAAACAAAATCTGGTTAAGTGTTCAAATCTTGGAGGGAAGGTTTTAAACAAGCAGCAGAGTGTTCATTACATTTCAAAATAGTGAGTAAAACAACATTTTTTTTGTTTACTCGATATTATATATATACATATAACTATGTTTTTGAATGAATCCTTGATCTAGGTAAAATGGTTATATGTTTGATATGCAAATATGTGAATGTGTGGTTGTGCTCGACATGGTTAGATCTACCAAATCTCTGTTCTTCTTCTACAAAAGTTCTCTGTTCATGTTTGGGTTTTAAAAACAGTTAAACTTTTTAACTTTAAAAAATCAATATCTCATCACCTAATTAGTTTTAAAACTTGACACCAAAACAAAAGTTTTTTGTTTTTGAGTGTAGAGCATTTAAAAATTGATTTCATTAAATTTCATCAAGTAGGGAGAGAGGAAATAACATTTAACAAGGAATGGATCGAGTTTGGTCAAGTTTTGACCTTTATAAATTTATGTACGAATCATATGGCTGTAATAAAAATTGAAAAACATGATTTTTAAGGATAGTTTGGGAATTTCTAGTGACTTCTAGAGGGAGGAATTGGGAAATGATCGTATTTGGGCGAAATGCCAAATTCCGGCGACGTAATTGATTTCAGGTGATGGCGTCTGGCGTGGAGGTGAGTTGAGTGATGGCACACATAGGAAGAATGTCGTGATAATTTTTAGTTGTGTGAATAGGCGAGGCGATGTTGAACTAGGGTTTAAGGAGCTTGGGTTGTGGTGCTCAGTTTGGTGACGTTTATGGCCAGGACAGACGACCGGACTTGGTCGCAGTGGACTGGAAGGAAGCGGTGTCGATGGGGGTCGCGATGGTATAGGTGACAAGTGCTAATGTGGATAGAGGAGGCGGTAGTTTGGGAATGTTCGAACTGGAGTGTGACTTCGTGATTGGGTCTGGTTGTCGAAATTAGAAGGAGTGGTGTCGTAGGTCCAAGCGGCGGTGTTATGTGATGGAGTAGAGTGGAGGAGTTTGTCGGTGGCTATAGTTGGTCGATCGTTGGAGTCGATTGTTCGTGCATGTGAATGTGCATGCGTGCACGGAGATGGCTCGTCTCAAATGGTAGGAGGAAATTTGAAGGAGCTGTTGTGTTGTAGTATACGAATTGATTTTTGGTTTGACTATGGAACGATGGTTCGGGTCGTTGTATTTTGGTTCGAGTTCAGGGTGTTTGGATTAGAATAAGGATTTGAAGGCACAAGTTTAAATTACCAAGCAGGAGAAGTAAGGAAAAAACGAAGAAGGAAGGGGAAAGCACTGTGCATTCTTTTTATAAGGGGTGACGTTTTGGGCTTCGGCCCATTTACTATTTTAATGGTGGAATATACTTCTTTAAATTATTTTATATATATATATAAAGCTAGTAAACTATGAAATGGAATATTTGAACTATTTTAAAACCGACCAACATGATTATTTTTACGTTCTACTCGTATTAACGAACACAACATTATAGTGTAATTTATTTATTGCTTTGGACCTGTGATTAAATAACGTCGTTTAAATTTATATACGTTAACTACTTAATGCCGAAGGATTTTAACTTTGGAAATATCTACGAGAAATGTGAGAATTATATGGTACGGTTACCATCGGGTTGCTATACTGTACGTATAAACTTTTGGATTTTCTAGGACAAAGCATAAGGAGATCCGTCTACTTAAATGGTTAGGGGGTGATCCCCGATCTTATGTATTGTATGATTATTTCCTAAAGAACTGGTCGAGAGCATTCCAGAAATCGACGAATGGTTTTTTGGAGCACCCATGAAATGGAGAGTGTACTCGTAAGAGATGACTCGGAACCCATGACCTACTCCGAAACCATATACGGTTAAATGGAGGAGATGCATTATATTTTGGGATGTTGAAATCCATATGTGGTTCCGTGACTCGTTGGAGTGTGGGAATCTGTGTGAAATTCCAAGATATATTGAAATGTGAAATTTAGGTGTGATTCCATGACGTGTTAAGGTGTGGGAGTCCATATGGGATTCCAATTTTTTGGGAGCCAGTGCGTAAGCTGGAACGCCGGACGTAGCCTCATCAGCGGAGATGACTAAAACTAGAGATATGATGCATAGCCAAGGGGGCCTTGCTAACCCATGAGGGTGTAGTCGTCTCTCTTTCTAGCAAGTCCCTATCGATTATTTTATGCATGCTGGGAGCGATGCGCTCGGCCATGATGGCCAGTTATGTATTTCCTATGGTACCCCGGCTAGATGGGTATGATGCTTCTGAAGGATGACTCTAATCTCTGTGTAGGTGGACCGTTCTCGAAGTACTGAGGGCACCTCCGTGGAAATCGTACACAATTAGTGAACGAGCTTTATCATATTTTGATTTTATTACTAGTATTGCTATGATGTACATAGCACATGCATCACAGCTACGTGTTATTATTACTTTGGCGATTAGACACTATTATAATATCATATGATTTATATAAAGGAGTTTTCGTTATCGTAAGGTAAAAACCCGTCCGTGTTTATTTGCGGTAAGGTCTTACCAGATACATTTGTTTTGAAAAGGTTATTAAACTTTAAGAATCAAGTTGATTGTGTTTTCTCACACTGGTTTAACCAGGCTGTCCAGGGAGTGGTTTTTCCTATATGCTCGGGATAGACCAAGCATATTTCTAGGTTTAGATGGATATTTAGAGCTTCAGGAGTGGAGCTGGAGGCGCAGAGACGTATTCACATAGATGATTATATTTCCGTTGCTTTCATTGTTGTATATTGTTCAGCGATTTGTGAGGACATGTTATTATAACTGTCCGTGCTGAGAAAGGTTAGAGTACTCTGATTAATGTCTGTATATACTTATATTACAGATTTGTTTTGTGTAAAGGATTGTTATATATTATAAATTATTCGTTCCTTTGTGAGATTCTGTGTTTTTTAGTTCTTCTGTCTTCTTTATTATTTCTTTTTCCAAACTATCTGCCTTTTCGTTCAATTTGGGCTGAACATATGTGGTTTATTATCAGTTTAAATGGTAAGGAAAAGTTGGTCGTGACATTATTAGTGTATACAAAATAGGGATTCATATACGCTTTATGTATTTCTTTATCTATAAATCTGATTAGGTTTTAATTTACAAAAATTATGTTCAAAATATAAATATGTCATTCAATGACAGTCCTTTCCAAAATCCTTTTGGGGAGATTCGTACAAGACCCCTTATAAACAATTATTACGCGCAATCTTTCGACTCGCATAACCTACTAACTCATTGTCCTAGGATATGTTGGAGTTTCTAAAAAACCCTTATCTTGTAAAAATTTTAAACTGTTATTCAAATGAAATTATATTAACCTTGTGTACTACCCTTAAGTACATTACCTTATAAAAAGAAACTAACTCAACTTCACTCATAATTACTCATATATTGTCCAACAAAGTTCAGTTACTCCATATCGATGCATCATTATGTATCACATGGAGGAGTTATTTTGAGATTGAATCTTTATTCATTTTAGGTGTGTTTGGTACCTTTTCCAATATACTCACTCATTCAATCAAATCGAATCATTTCTATTGCATATTATTATTACTTCTGTTTTATATTCAATGAGTTTACCGTAGACATAGTACATGTGTATCAAATACACATGTCCTTGTTGATGATGAATCATCAGTGAATATGACGAAGTATGTGGAACCATTTTGGTATTTATAGAATTGTGATTGCATACATCTATATGTATCAATCTGAAGAACTACCACTAAATGGGTGCATAGCCCTTTGTTGTTTGAGATATAATAAACAAGTATCATATGATTCAAAATCATATAATAAAATTATTTTCTCAAAACTACGGCTTAGTTTATAAGTCCATAATAATTGTAAATAATATTAAACACTTCTGTATTTTCCAATGCATCACCTTTGTTATGTCAAAAATACCACATTATAGTTTTATTTCATAACGAATATTTATAGTATTCGTAGAAATATAGCTATGTCTATTTCTTCAGTCGATAACCAAAAACAGTCAACATTTCATAAATAATGTTCCGTATGTTTTATGAAAACAATTTTCGTAATTTGATGCAATCGATAAGTGCTATATGACATGTTCCTACCATTTTCGCCATTACTGTGATAGCATACTAAATTCGAAGATCCATCATTCATTTAATATAGATTTGTTTATTTTATATACCGCAACTAGTTTATCGTGGAGAGTTCTTTGATCAAATATCTTGAACTTAAAGAAATAAATCTCATAGAAAACAATTTTCTATATGAAATACATTTTGGAATAGAAATCATAGTTCTCATTCCAATGTTAAGTATCAATCACTATTATTACAATTCTTGTTTTTGTTGTTTCTTTATGAAAAAGAAATGACTATTCACTCTTTCCATCCCAACTATACCTTAAATCACATTTACTCTTATACATTCATTTTCCTTTCTAAATGGTTAAACCATTCAAAAGAAAACCCTTACTGCAATATCATAACGAACTCTTTACGAAACCGAATTTGATTATCCTTAAAACTTAAGGACATCAAATTTGTTGCTCTTTGAATAAACTAATTAAACTGACATTTCAGCGATCAAGTTCTTATATCTATCTTGTAGTTTTAGTCTTGTGCTACAATTAACACAATATGATATTTTATGTAATCAATCAAATTAAATACTTGATCTCATAATATAGTTTATTGCCTTATGTCGAATGAACTATATACATTGAAGTTTCGTACATTATGAACTGTGACCGTTCACTGTATAACATTTATATGTGATAGTATATGGATCAAATATCCATCCATAGTCTTGTATTGCTTTTAGAGTTCGAAACTCATAAAATGCAATACACAGTCTAAAACCAAATAAACACGTAAGTGATCATTTTATGAATGTATTAAGTAGTTGTAGAAATTAGGCACTTGCATGGGTATAGAAAACATTAACATGTAATAGGCATTTAATAGTGCGTATTATATTTCCATTTTTCAACTTTCAATTTAGTTCATTTGTATATGTTAATTGATAAACGTTTTATCAATCATATTAAATGCATTAATTTATCAATGTTTATAATTATAACATTATTTAGAATATGTTCTTACAATATTAGAAATGTTAAATGTTACCATTTCATTTTTCTAATAAGGCTCCCAGTAGTATTTTATGTTTCATCAAACCCTAAGCGAAACATAGAAGTCTTTCAACTTCACTGGTGGGTGTTGTTAACCCTCAATTTTCTACGACTTAAGAACTGCACGACTCAAGAAGGGTATGCAACTTAACGAGTTAAGGATTATGCGACTTAACGAGTCAAGAACTGGACGCCTTAACGAGTTAAGGATTGGTCGACTTAACGAGTTAAGGATTGGTCGACTTAACTAGTTAAGGATTGGTCGACTTAACGAGTCAAGGATTGGTCGACTTAACTTGTTAAGGATTGGTCGACTTAACGAGTCAAGGATTGGTCGACTTAACGAGTCAAAGATTGGTCGACTTAAAGGAGTCAATGACTTAAGGAAGTGGACGATCTACGACTTAAGGATTAAACGACCTAACAGCTTGAAAGGGTTCCATGGTTCAACCACTTAAAGGAGTTGACGACTTAAGGAAGTGGACGATCCATGACTTAAGGCTATCTACGACTTACGACCTAGCATGTGTCGTGAATGACTTAAGCAAATGAAGCACGGCTTCTTATTTAATATGGTGACCTCCTAGCTCGTCAGCGGGTTAGGACTTGTGTTATTATCTGAAATAAACGACCTTACCAGTTAAGTCGTGTTAACGCTAAAAAGTGAACGCTAACACCCGGTGTGTGTAATAGAATCGTGAAAGCACCACCCGCGTAACGGGAACAGAATTTAAGCAGAAAAATAGCAGAAAAGCAGTAAAAGACAGCAATTTATAGTGGTTCTGCTTGAGAATGAGCCTACGTCCACTTTGAATCTCTTTATTATTGAATCCGGTTACAAATCGATACAAATCACTTGTCAAATACAATGCAACTTGATCACACAACAATCTCGACTACTAGCTCAAACTTCGGTGATGAATCTTGCTAAATCCATGTCGGATGAATGAAGTCCTTCACGAAGCTTGTTGTAGTGCCTTGAGTGTTGGAAGATCTTTACTTGTTGAAGGAGTAGTGAGTGCAGCAGAGTATGGACGCTTGAAGAAATGATTTGCCAAAAGTCCTTTTCATGTTGGAAGTGGTGGGGTATTTATAGGAGCAGCTCTGAATTCTGGGCAGAGAATATTGCTAAGTCTTAGGTCGCGTACGACCTTAGTTAGGTCGCAGGTCGCGAGCGACCTAAGCTAGGTCGCAGCCCCCTTGCGACTTAAGAAATCAGCTGATGTAGTAGCACTTGGCTTCATTTGAACAAGTGGTAGGTCGCAGACGAGTTAGGAAGAGATGTGGGAGCTTTAGGTCGTTGAAGTCTTAGCTCGTTTGCCTCTTAGGTCGTAGATCGCTGAGCTGCTTTAGTAGTTAGGTCGCTAACTGCCTTAGGTCGTGAGCTTCTATAGGTCGCAAACTTTTCCTGTAGTTAGGTCGCTATGCAGTTAGGTCGTAGACTCTCTTAGGTGGCAGGCTACTTAGGTCGCAGGCTACTTAGGTCGCAGACTTCCTTAGGTCGCAGGCTTCCTTAGGTCGCAGGCTTCCTTAGGTCGCTAACTACCTTAGGTCGCGACATTCCTGTAGCTAGGTCGCTGCTTCACTAACTCGTAGGTCGCTCACTTCGTTAAGTCGCTAGTTTCGTTAGGTCGCTGAGTTTTAGGTTGGCTGAAAAATATGAGTTAACATTTGCCCCTCGAAGTGCAGGCCTATGCCATAGGTCGCGTGCTTCGACTTAACTTTGCTAGGTCGTAAACGACCTAAAACTCATACTAACTCGCATGCCTATTCGCCTTCCTTTCTCAGCCCCATATAAACTAGTTAGGTCGTGAGCTTCTTCCTCACTTAATTACTTTGACTTCCTGCTTCTGCCATTGACGAATTTTTCGAGTTTTCAAAGGCGAATTCAACCTTTTCCAGTCATCGATTCTTCCTTACCATTACATCTCGTAAGTGAGTTTGATATCCATCCTATCATAATCATCGTCTAATCTTGATTCCCTGCTTTTTCGACCTTAGCCCTATTCTATGAGTTGTGCATCGTCTCAAGTGGCTGTCGTAGTTGACTCTTGATCGTTGCTTTGGCTGATTCATGAATGCATAGTAATGTGTTGAATTTGCGATGGATTGGGGATGTGTTGAATCGCTTTTGGTATCTTTCGATGAATTGAAAGGGTGAGGAAGGCGATGGGTTTATAGGTGTAATTGATAACGGGTTATAGGGTTTGGTGGTTTGTGGCGTGGAGAGGAAGTTAGCAGCATAAGGGTTTCAGGCGACTTAAGACCATTCGCGACCTAAGGAATAGTTCGGCCTAAGGAAGACTATAACCTGTGTTAGGTCGTTGAACGACCTAATAGTTGCTTGAACCAGAAACTACACGACCTAACTTTCCCGTGACATAAGCTTTAAATCGCAGCCGAGCTAGGACTTGATCAAATCTGCACTGCTTTTAACCCTTCAGTTGCACTGTGCGACCTAAAGGTGCCTCGACCAAGGATAGGTCGCCGAACGACCTAGAACTTGAAACAATTCTGCACAGCCCTGAATGCTTTTATTTGCACTGCACGACTTTTAAAAAATGCTTCGACCTATGCTAGGTCGTGAGCGACCTAACACTTGGAAATTTGAGCAGAACTTGACTGAATTTCTGGATTTGAACTGTGTTGCATTTCTCATCACATTGTCTTGACTTTAATTGTATTTTCTCACAGATTATACCATCCTTTAAAGCTGTCAACCTGTTAAATACAACATTTGCAGAAAAATGGGACAAATATACTGCCAACGACTGCCCACATCGCATGACAGATTAGTTGATAACGAATAATTAACTTAACTGAATTCTGTGAGTGAAATGCTGTGAAATGACTAATTCAAATGAAGTGTTGAAACAAAGCTGGAATAATCAACCTAAGCTGACTTGTTTGCATCAACACAACATTGTATTTTATCCTGAAATAACAAGCCTCGAAACTTTATAATCGACGAACATCAATTGTCTCAATTTCAGTTATACTTGCTTGTTATTGTCTTAGTTTTGCACAACACTTCACACTTTTTAGGAAACGTGCACCTTTATATTTAAATATCCAGTTGATTGTGTAGAATGACGTCCCAACAAGAAGATTCAGGACCAACTGAAGAAGCTTTCCCGATTGCCAATCCTCTGATTGATCCTCCGGAGAGAACTCCGACTGCTCTGAGCCACAGAATCTTTAGACAACTGTGTATCCAATTTGGTATTGCTGATTCAGACGCTATATTCCCTGGAGCAAGTGATACAGCTGACAGGCCACCCCTGGGTTTTGTTGCGGTGAATCGCCATATGTGCTTAAACGGAGCTGTTCCGCCTTTCAATGAATTTCTCCGGGAGCTTTTCCTTCGACTAGCTATCTCGCCTTTTCAGCTACACCCCAACGGTTATGCCGTTCTAATGGGTTTGTGTGTTCTGTTTAGGAGGACGCTTGACCATCTTCCGAGCTTTGACGAAATTTGCTATCTATGCACTTTCTCTAAGAATAAAGATCATCCTTCGATTGTACTCGTAAGGGGTGCCAGAAATCGGAAATTGATTTTAGATTTGCCTGAAAGTGCCCACAGTTTTCTAAACCAATTCTTCTTTGTTCGATGTCCTCCGGGATTCTACACAGTTTGGAGAATCGGGAGTGAGATTACCTTTCTCTGTTCATCTCATAAATTTTTCGAAACCTGAATTATCAAATGCTTATCTTCATTCCTTTCCTTTTTCAGCACTTCCCCCTCCGCTCAGAAATCCCAGCCTTAAATCGGTCCTCGAAACCCTAAATGCTGTGGCGGCAGAAGAGAGAAGCGCCAAATTTTTGCTGAAAGACGAATTTTTACATCAGTATGGGCTTTTACACTCTTCTCGTTCCACCCAGCCTCATGAGATTCCTGAGTCTCCAACCACAACGTCGGATGCCCCAGCTCCTGTGAAAGAGCTTTCATTAAAAGAAACCACCGCTGAGACGTCACTAGTGAAGTGCACTACTTCTACTGATGTCGTGGGGTCGTCTAGCAAGCTTGCACTTCCCCCGGTTGTTGAAGAAGAAGAAGAAGGAAAGGAATCTTCCCGCCAGTCCGGAGAAGCGGCCAATGTAGAGGCTGAAAGAAAAAATTCCGACGTGCACAACAGCGACGACATTTTTGGGGGGTTAAGTGACTTGATGGTAACTTCTCAGGAGCTGTTTAAAGATTATGGTTCAAAAACAATCTCTCCTGTCGTCGAGGCAACTTCTTCCTTGCGGCAAGCCACAACGCCTTCTACACAAGCTGTTGCCACTTCCATACCACATAGTGGTTTGTAATTTGTTGCGCGTAGCTTACACGCCACACACACTTAGGATGCTAAGCACTTATGTGTACTTAAATTCTTTATTTCGAAGATTTCTGAGACTTGCCTTTTCTTCAATTTCAGGTTCTACAATGGTGCGTAGTGGCTCGTATTATGACAACTTTCGGCGTTACGGAGGGCGCGATAATTATGATTACGGACGTTATCTTCCCTCCCGCAAAGAATCTGACGAAGAGCGTGCAGCTAGAAAAGCTCAAGAAAGGCGTGCTTACGAAGAGCAGCAAAGAAGGAGAGACGATGACTCTCATAAAAGAAAATATCATGATGACAAAGGGAAGAAGCATGCTACCGATGACCCAAGTAAACGGGTTAAACTTGATGAGAAGGACGCGTCTGAAATTTCTGAGAAAACTGACGCTCCTATATCTTCTAATATCCCGGCTAGCTCTCCTCCTCTAAAGAAATCTGATATTCAAACAATCTTTAACATGCCACAATATCAAGTTAAAGACGGCCCTCCAACGCTTCAGAGCCGATTTCCGAATTGGTGTCTAAAAGGAGTGCGCTTTGACTTGGATTTGGTTCTGATTTATAAGCAAGACATGCTTAAAAGTCTTGACGCGGTCAGGCTTAATATCGAGAGTATGTCGCAATGGCAGAAACTTGTCGACGAACTTCAAAGGGTCAACCACCTGAATCTTGAGGCGATGATGACCATGGAGAATGATAAATCAGAATGGGACAAATGGCGTAAGCAGCATGATGCGGAGATGACGAGCATTGCAGACGACAACGCAAAGCTTGCATCTGAAGTCAAGCGACTAAAGGAAGATCTGGCCTCATCTTCTGCATCGCACACTCAAAAGGAAGAAGTCTTTCAGAAGCAAGTGCGGGACGCACATGCTGCGCAAAGGGACGCCGAAATGAAGCTTGCAGCTGAGCAGCACATAACTGAGAAATATCGCACAGAAAATACTGAGCTGCGGGGAACAATTGTGTCCCAAAATGCAGAGATTGAGATGCTGAAAGCTAAGCTTCTTAAATTTGAGAAGGAGCGTGATGACGCGGTCGCTGGACAAGTTGCGGCTGAAGAGTCTCACGATGCCACTAAAGCTAGCATCGATTCTACTCTATTTGACTTCTACATGCACAGCATTTTGGGCCGCGGCAGCCTTTCATTCTTGGGTCCCAAATATGAGATTACACTTGCTGAAGTTTGGGAGACCATACTTGATACATTTGCCGGCTACGCGGAGGCAGACCTTGTAGCGCTTTATCTGGATGATGAAGCACGTGATGCGCTTATTAGAGGCAAAGAGCAACTTGCCGAAGCTAGAGCCGGGACAGTGGTAGAGGAGCATTCAGAAAAAACAATACCTTTCACTGCCCCTGTCCATACTTCGACTTTGACCGATGTTGACATCATCGGTTCTAGCTCTCAATCTCCACTCACTGCAAAGGATGCTGAAGCTAAACTCGATACTTCTGAGACTCCTCTTTCCCAAGTTGAAGAGAAGAGCCAGGAAGAAACTGAGGCTGATAAATATGAAATTGAACTTGCGAAGCCAACTCCTCCAGGTAATTTTGGCGAAGTCCCGGGTCTAATGAACCAGTTATTTGATTTAACCGAGTTTGATGACCTTCTTACTTGTTACTTGAACTTTGGTGAACCGATACCTTCTCTATTTTCGGGAGATATTGATTTTAACTTCTTTTCTTCTATAGCGGAGGCACCAATCACTGCACAAGTTTCCACTCCTTCAGTTGCTGTACCTCCATCTTTACAGATTACTCCTCCTTCTGCTTCCCAACCGGGATCGCAGGCAGAAAAAATCGAAGCTCTTCAAGGCCTGGACGATCCGGCTATTTCGCAGGAGCAGAAGGCGGAGGATCTTGAAGACGTCGAGAAGACCCCGGAGCGATCTCTAGATGATGACCTGAAGCTTTCAACATTGCTTGCTACTCCGGGGAGCGAATCTTCTTCGAAGAGGAAGGGGAAGCGTGCCGTAAGGAAGCAGAAGAGGAGTGCTTCGACTGGGGAAGACAAAACAGAAGAAGACCCAACCATTCCTTCTTCTTCGTCCCGTCCATATCGGATTCCGAAATTAACTATTAGGCCAAGCAAAGGCTCCAAGGGTGGCGGAAAGAAGGAGTAACAAGCTGAACTTTCTACTTCTTATTTTGCCTTTTACATGTATAGACCGGAGATTGTGCGGGTACCGGTCCCTGCTTTTGCTTTTTTTTAGATATCTGCACATGTAAAGAATTTTCATAGTACTAAATAAAACAGTAATTTTACTTGTACAACTTCTTGTGTATGTGAGAACGCATCTGTTTCTCTTTCTTTTTTTTAGTGTAGAATAAACGATTCCTTTTACTTGTACAAACTTTTTGTCTGCGTTTGGGAACACATTTATTCCACATCTATTTTTTTGTGATATTGCAATGAACTTGTGGCATGTTGTGTTTATTAATATAATTGAATTGTATAGTATTGCCCCCATGCCATAAGTGCACTGCAATATTCCTAGCTTTTTCAAGACTAATACTCTTATTTCAAAGAATAATTACTCCGCTTTTAAGGGGAGAATCATTCTGCTTTTAATAGAGTATGTCTAGTCTTTAGAGGAATTCTTATTTTCTCTTTCTGAAGAACGCTTCAACTTTCGGGGATAATCACTTTTATTTATTAAGAAGTGAATTTTCCTATGAAGTGAAATGAACTTTTCTGAAAGAATTTTGTAGTATTTCAACTTTTTTAGGAGGAACTTTTTGAGATAAACAAGTTAATCCTTCCTTTGAGAGTTGAACTGTGCTTCCGGAAAATGCTTTTTGTTTGAATATTCTATTTTGGGACATGCCTCCAGAGAGGGCTCCTCTTAAAGAGTTGTGCCTCCGAAGAGGTCTTGTGCCTCCGAAAAGGGCTTGTGCCTCCGAAGAGGGCTTGCGCCTCCGAAGAGGGCTTGCGGTGCCTTGGGAAAGGGCTTTTGCCTCCGGAGAGGTCATGTGCCTCCGAAGAGGGCTTGTGGTGCCTTGGGAAAGGGCTTTTGCTTCCGAAGAGGTCATGTGCCTCCGAAGTGGGCTTGTGGTGCCTTGGGAAAGGGCTTTTGATTGCCTGGAAGTTACTTTCTCATGGTTGAGTAGATCCACGGGGCGGACGCAAGTTACTTGATTGGATGCTCGTTTGCACAAACGATCGCAATCAATTAACAAGGGCCCTGTTCCTTTAGTTTAAGAAGGTGCCCCTCCGGTGGTTCCATCAATCTTTTTTTTTGATTGAGAGAAGTACTTTCATTTTTTGGCGTGCCTCGTCAGAGGGCTTTGTTGAACTTTGAGAAGAAGCATTGGGTGATTGGTGTGCCAGGAAGGCTGCATCTCAGGGGCAAGTAGATCCACGGGACGGACACAAGCTGCCTGATCGGATGCATCACGATCAGTTAGCAAGGGCCCTGTTCCTTCTGCTTGGGAAGGTGTCCCTTCGGTGGTTCTTACTGGCCCTTTTATTGAGAAGCATACCTCCTTTTGGCTGCTTCTTTGTTTGCTTGGCAATGTTCTCTCATTATCTGCTCATTAGCGATCATTTATTATCCTTTCCAAGCGCATCTTCTTTCCTTACATTGCTGTGTTCGAAGAAGTGGACTTCACTGTTGAACGACTTCACGGGACAAACGCAAGTTATCTAGTTGGATGTCTGTTCATATCGACAATCTCAACCAATTAACAAAGGTTTGTCATAGTGGAGTTGCCAACTTTTTATGTGAAGTTCTCCTTGTATAGGATTTGTATTTGGAATTTTTTTTTGTCGCTTGGTATTTGCATAACAGGTGATTTATAGAGGTCGCTTGGCTTTGTGACGAGCAAGCCTTGTTTTAATGTCCTGCAATTTTGAATCGACATTTTAGCAATACATTTAAAGTATTTACATATCGAAATAAAACAGGCATTATGAAATAGTAAAGAACACAAGATTTATAGTGGTTCGGCCAAGAATCGGGCCTACATCCACTTTATAGCTTTCATTCATTCACACTGATTTACAATGTTTTACAATACAACTGATACATTCATCACAATTTTACAATTTTGAGCAAAGCTTTTTCTTTCAAGTAAAATAAGGACGTAAGTGGTTGCTGTTCCAGGCTCTTGGAATTGGATCTCCTTCAACAGTTATGAGTTTGAAAGTGCCATCAAGAAGTTTACTGCCAATGGCATATGGTCCTTCCCAGTTTGGTCCAAACACACCTGTTGCCGTCATGATCCTTTTCAAAACTAAGTCCCCGACCTCAAAGCTGCGTTGGCGAACTTTAGAGTTGAAGTGCCTGGCTATCCTTTGCTGATAAGCTGAAACTCTGAGCCTAGCTTCTTCTCTTTTCTCATCAAGAAAATCAAGTGCTTCAAGTTGTAGCTTTTCATTTTCAGCTTCGTTGAAATGAACTCTTCTATGTGAAGGAACTTCTACTTCCACTGGAATCATTGCTTCTGATCCGTATGCTAGTGAAAATGGAGTGTGCCCAGTTGCAGTTTTGTGAGTAGTCCTGTATGCCCATAGTGCTAATGGAAGCTTATCAACCCAACCACCTTTTGCTCTCTCGAGTTGCTTTTTGATGGTTGACTTGATGATTTTATTTACTGCTTCCACTTGCCCGTTTGCCTGCGGATGAGCCACTGCTGAGAAGCTTTTCTGAATTCTGAACCGTTTGCAAAAATCCTGGAACTCTTCACTTTCAAACTGAGTACCGTTGTCTGTGATTATTTTCTGTGGCACACCATATCTACAAATGATATTTTTCGTTACAAAATTTATCATCTTTTTAGAAGTAATGGTGGCCAAAGGTTCAGCTTCATCCCATTTGGTGAAATAATCAACGGCTACAATAGCATATTTGATTCTTGATTTGGCAACTAGTAATGGTCCGATTAGATCTATCCCCCAAATGGCGAATGGCCATGGGCTGACCATCTATGTGAGTTCGGTGGAAGGTGCTTTTGGGATTTTTGCAAATCTTTGACATTTGTCGCACTTTCTAGAGTAAATAGAAGCATCTCGGTTAATGTCAGGCCAGAAATACCCATATCGGAGAACTTTCTTGGCTAAAGTTTGACCAGCTGAATGATCTCCACATTCTCCTCCGTGTATCTCGGCTAGAATTGTTTTGGCTTCTTCCTTAGTTACACATCGGAGCAGAGGCATTGAAAATCCCCGTCTGTATAATCGACCATCTTGAATTATATACCTTGACGCTTTTCTCAATAATTTTCGACGTTCCTTAGAACTTTCTGGCAGGGAACCACGGAGTAGGTATTCTTTGATTGGAGTCATCCATGATTCATGCTCCTGAGACGTAGTCATAATCCAATCAACATCCATTTCATCAATGCTTGGAGCTGACAGAACTTCTACAGGAACTAATCCTAGTAACTGAGCTTCTCCGGAACTTGAGTACTTTGCTAAAGAATCTGCCTTCATATTTTCCTCTCGGGGTATGTGGCTTATTGAATAGTGATCGAAATCATTGAGGAGTTCGGAAGTTTTTGTCAAATATGCAGGCAAATTTCCTCCTTTGGCTTGAAATTCTTTCTTCACCTGGCAAACAATAAGCTGAGAATCGCTGAAAATTTGTAACACTTTGATGTTTAGTTCCTTGGCGATTTTTAAACCGGTGATAAATGCTTCATATTCTGCCTCATTGTTTGTCGAAGGAAATTCCAGTCTCAATGCATAACACAATGATCGTCCTTCGGGGGTTTCAAGTACAACCCCTGCCCCAGAACAGTAATCATTTCTTGATCCGTCAACATACAACTTCCACTGGATTGGAATGCCGTCAGTTGTTTCATTTTCACTATCGCCTTTGTCAGTAGATTCTGCGATGAAATCTGCTAAAGCTTGTCCGTTGATTGCTCTTCGGGGGTGATAAGTGATGTCATACTGGCTAAGTTCAATGTTCCATTTCAAAAGACGACCCGAAGTTTCAGGACGAAACAGGACTTGCTTTAGAGGTTGATCAGTAAGAACTTTGATAGGATGAGCTTGAAAATATGGTCTCAATTTCCTGGAAGCAATTAGCAAAAAATAGGCGAGCTTTTCTATCTTTGAATAATTCATCTCTGCCCCAGTGAACCGTTTGCCGATGTAATAGACTGGACGCTGTACTTTCATATCTTCCCGTACAAGTGCTGCGCTGAGGGCGTGAGATGAAATTGCTAAATAGATGAAAAGATCTTCACCGTCAGTAGCCTTGGAAAGAACCGGAGGTGTTTCCATGTGATGAATTAGTTCATCGAAAGCATTCTGGCATTCTGGAGTCCACTCAAAATTTTTCTTTCCTTTCTTTAGAGCATCAAAGAAGGGAATGCATTTGTCTGTGGCTTTGGAAATGAAGCAACTCAGAGCAGCGACTTTTCCATTGAGACTTTGCGTTTCTTTCTTTGTTTTAGGGGCTTTGACTTCCCTTAGAGCTGTGATTTGAGTAGGATTGGCTTCAATGCCCCTGGCGCTCACAATGAAACCCAAAAATTTCCCAGATTCCACTCCAAATGAACATTTCAATGGATTGAGCTTCATTCCGTACTTTCGAAGAATTGCGAACATGTCCTCCAAGTGTCCCATGTGATCTACAGCTTTATTTGATTTTACCAACATATCGTCGACATAAACTTCCATGGTTCTACCAATCTGAGGCTTGAACATTGCATTGACAAGCCTTTGGTAGGTTGCCCCAGCATTTTTCAATCCGAAAGGCATAACTTTGTAGCAGTAGAGACCCACATCTGTAATAAAGCTTGTGTCTTCCTGATCCGGCTCATGCATCATAATCTGATTGTATCCGTAGTAAGCATCCATAAACGATAACAACTCATGCCCAGCTGTTCCATCCACCAATTGATCAATTCTAGGCAGCGGGAAGCAATCTTTGGGGCATGCTTTGTTTAGATCTGAGAAATCTATGCATACTCTCCACTTTCCATTTGCCTTCTTGACTAATACTGGATTTGAAACCCAATTTGGATAAGGGGAGTTTCTGATAAAGCCATTCTCCATGAGCCGATCGACTTCTTCCTTTAGTGCTGTCGATCTTTCTGGGCCTTGAGTTCTTCTCTTTTGTTTCACCGGTGTGAATTTTGGATCTATGGTCAGAGTATGTACAGCAATTTCCGGGGAGATCCCACACATATCAGCGTGACACCAAGCGAACACATCTAGATTTGCTTTTAAGAATGATGTCAGCGTGTTTTGAACTGTTATGCTTAGCTGTGAACCCACATTGAGTACTTTGTTTGGGTCTTTCGAGTCAACAGATATTGGTACCGTTACTTCCACGGGTACCACTCTATTCTCCCCTGTACTGGCTTTCCTGGGATCCATTTCTTTTCTTGCATTGCTGTGTTCGCCAGTACAAGGGCCACTCCGTAGTTGCTATAGGGTTGGTTCCTTGATGCGGAGCGGAGCTGCCGCATCTTTCCCCATTTCTCTTTTCCTGGCCTCTCGGAGTTCTACAAGATAACATTCTCGTCCTGCGTTATGATCTCCTTTAATAACAGCGATCCCATTATCAGTAGGAAATTTCAATGTTAAGCACCATGGAGCGAGGACGACCCTGAAAGCAGCAAGAGTAGGCCGACCCAAGAAAGCGTTATAGGCGGAGAATCCATCAACAATTACAAAAGTTTGCTTCCGAACCAACTTCTTCTGCCCTTCGCCCATTTCAACAAACAAGTCCAACGTTCCAATTGGCTGTTTTAGTTCTCCTGTAAATCCGGCAATTTTGTGTGAAGAGGCTTGTACATCTGTCAAAGGAATTTTCATTTGGTCAAATGTCCTTTTAAAGAGAATGTTGCATGAGGCACCACTATCAACCAACACTCTTCTGACAATAGCCGGCCCAATACCGACAGAGACAACCAAAGGGTCCTCAGTAGGAGCTTCCACATTAATAGAATCCCTGGCTCTGAACATAATATCATCATGAAAAGTCTTCTGCTGCTTTAGAGGTGAAGCATCTTCCAAGATTAAGACACTTTCTTCAGTTGGTGCATACTTCAAAGCTTTTGCATAGCTCTCCATTTCACCCCAACTCCTGCCAGCCGGGTGAGGTCCCCCTGTGATCACATTGATAACAGGTCTTTCCTTTCCAGCAGGCCTCTCTCTTGAATCAAATGAATGAGCTGGAGGTAACTGCCCTTGGCCGGATGAAGATGGGTCCTTTCTATTCCTCTTGACGTACTGCTGCAACTTATTCTCTCTTAACAATTCCTCAATCAGGCTTTTCAAATGGCGGCACTCATTGGTATCATGCCCTGGTTGGTTGTGAAACTTGCAAAATCTTCCGCTTTGAACAGCATTCTTCCCAACTTTCACGGCCGGTGGTTTTGGAAATTCAACAGCATCCTTAGTGGCGATAAAAATATTCTCCGGGGTATCGGTCAGAGGAGTAAAGTCTGAAGGTTTAAGGAAGCGGGGCTTTTTGAGATCTTTTTGCCTCTTCCCACCATTACTTTCCCTTTTCTGATTTGCAGGTTCTTTCTTGCTTTGATCTGTAGCATTATTTTCCACCACTGTTGTCACAACTTTAGCTGATGCGGAAAGATTCTCTAGGCGTATAAATTCGTCAGCCTTTTTGTAGAATTTCTCAAGTGAATTTGGCTCCTTCATCTTCAGCCATTTTCCAAATTCGCTCGATTTGTCGATAGCACACATCAAATAGGTCAAGATCATTCGTGGCTCTGCGTTATCGACTTCTGCCAGAGCTAAATTGAAGCGGTTCAAGAATGACTTAATAGGCTCTCCCAGATTCTATTCAAGACTGGACAACGACATTATGTCTTTTGCCTTTGAAGCATATAGCCTGAATTGCTCTTTGAATTTTCGGGTCAGATCAGAAAACTGATCTACAGATCGGACAGGAAGCTTGGTAAACCAGAGAAGTGCCACTCCTTCTAAATAAACTGGGAAATATCGGCACTTTATTTCGTCAGTTGCTCTTGCGCCGGTCATGTGCCAGTCGTATTTATACAAGAACTGATTTGGATCACTTGTTCCCCGATAAGCAGGAATGGTGGGGGGAACAAATTTTCTAGGAAATTCAGCCTTTAGAATCTTCTCGGTAAACGGAGTTCTACTTGGTGCGAATCCCCATTCGCTCTCATCTTCATCTCTTTGCATGCTCTCTTTCATTATTTGCTTGATCATACCAGAAAGATATTCCTCATTGTTCAGAGATTTCGCAGAATAGACCTCGGCCATCTTTTCGGGGGTTTGTCCAGGTAAATGCTCATGAAGAACTGGTGACGGCCTGGATCCTTCGGCCTGGAGGGGTGCCCCTTCGGCAGCACCTGATCCCCCGTGAGGAATATTTCTCCCCTCGGAATTGGGAGCAGCATTAGCAAAGTTTCCCTCATTACTTACTGGTCTTTGATTCGTACCAAATAGAGCATTCAGCTTTTCCATCATTAGATTATTCTGAGTTTCAATCTGCTGGTACAGTCCGGATACAGCAGCATCTAACTCTTGTCGCGTCACACCGACGCTTGGAGCTGCCTGATTTGGAGAGAGAGAAGTGGCAGTATTGTCACGGTCATCGTCAGTTCTGACAGACTTTCGTTTCCTTCCAGGAGCCATTATGTCTGATAAACTTCTGGTTTTGTAGGAAATTCTTTCAGCAAACTTTTGCGAAGCAATGGTGAGTGGTAGCCTGAGTTGGGTTCTCAGTGAAAGCACCAAAATGTTAACGCTAAAAAGTGAACGCTAACACCCGGTGTATGTAATAGAATCGTGAAAGCACCACCCGCGTAACGGGAACAGAATTTAAGCAGAAAAATAGCAGAAAAGCAGTAAAAGACAGCAATTTATAGTGGTTCGGCTTGAGAATGAGCCTACGTCCACTTTGAATCTCTTTATTATTGAATCCGGTTACAAATCGATACAAATCACTTATCAAATACAATGCAACTTGATCACACAACAATCTCGACTACTAGCTCAAACTTCGGTGATGAATCTTGCTAAATCCGTGTCGGATGAATGAAGTCCTTCACGAAGCTTGTTGTAGTGCCTTGAGTGTTGGAAGATCTTTACTTGTTGAAGGAGTCGTGAGTGCAGCAGAGTATGGACGCTTGAAGAAATGATTTGCCAAAAGTCCTTTTCATGTTGGAAGTGGTGGGGTATTTATAGGAGCAGCTCTGAATTCTGGGCATAGAATATTGCTAAGTCTTAGGTCGCGTACGACCTTAGTTAGGTCGCAGGTCGCGAGCGACCTAAGCTAGGTCGCAGCCCCCTTGCGACTTAAGAAATCAGCTGATGTAGTAGCACTTGGCTTCATTTGAACAAGTGGTAGGTCGTAACGAGTTAGGAATAGATGTGGGAGCTTTAGGTCGTTGAAGTCTTAGCTCGTTTGCCTCTTAGGTCGTAGATCGCTGAGCTGCTTTAGTAGTTAGGTCGCTAACTGCCTTAGGTCGTGAGCTTCTATAGGTCGCAAACTTTTCTTGTAGTTAGGTCGCTAGGCAGTTAGGTCGTAGACTCTCTTAGGTCGGAGGCTACTTAGGTCGTAGGCTAATTAGGTCGCAGACTTCCTTAGGTCGCAGGCTTCCTTAGGTCGCAGGCTTCCTTAGGTCGCTAACTACCTTAGGTCGCGACATTCCTGTAGCTAGGTCACTGCTTCACTAACTCGTAGGTCGCTCACTTCGTTAAGTCGCTAGTTTCATTAGGTCGCTGAGTTTTAGGTTGGCTGAAAAATATGAGTTAACAAGCCGCGACTCACGACTTAGTTTAAGTCGTCCACGACCTAAAGCCACTGAGTTATAATCCGCTGCCGCGGTACTTATGCCGGAGGAAGTTGACTCGTAAACGACTTAGGACTTGTAACATGGATCCAAATGGGTAAGTAAACTTCTACCAAGCCACGAGCTGGACTCAATAGGTCGGCCACGACTTACCTTAAGTCGACCACGACTTACGACCTAAGGTGTAAAATTCTCTATAAATACCAACCTCCCCCGAACGAGAAGGGGACTTTTGGCCAATCATTCCCTGAAGCACCATTACTCTGCAGAATTCTTAACTTGTCTGACACTTGAAGAACTCCAAACATTCAAGACACTACAACAAGCTTCGAGAGGAATTTCGCACATCCGACACGGATTCAACAAGTTTCATCATCGAAGTTTGAGCTATTAGTCGAGAGTGTTTTTGTGATCAAAGTGTATCGTATTTTGAAGTGCATTGTATCATCTTGTAATCAAAATCAGAAATAAAGGAATTCAAAGTGGATGTAGGCTTAATCTTAGGCCGAACCACTATAAAATCGCTGTCTTCTACTGCTTTCTGCTATTTTACTGCTTATTTCTTGTTCCCGTATCATGGGTGGTGCTTTCACAATATTACTACACACACCAGGGTGTTAGCGTTCACTTTTTAGCGTTAACATTTTGGTGCTTTCACTGAGAAAATTGAACTTAGGAACATTCTCACCATTGCTCCGCAAAAGTTTGTCGAAAAAATCTCTCTAAAGACTAGAAGTTTATTTGAGATCATGGCTCCTGGAAGAAAGGGTAGATGTACCAGATCCGGAAATGTTCATGAGGGAACCTCCGCTTCCCCAACAGCAGATCAAGCAACTCCCACCGTTGGAGTCACAAGGGCTGAATTAGACGACGTAGTATCGGGATTATACCAACAAATTGAAACTCAAAACGCTCTGATGATGGACAGATTAAACGCTCTACTTGGGGAAAATCAACAGCCAGAAAACAACGAAACAATCTTTTTCGAAGATGCTCATAATCCCCAAGAGAGAGGTATTCCACAAAGAGCAACTGGCATCGTTGAAGCGCCACCTTTCCAAGCTGAAGGTTCAAGGCCGCAGCCAACTTTTCGCGAATATTTACCCAGACAAACTTCTGAAAGGAGAGCTGACGTCTGCTCGGGGATGCCTCCAAACAATGAGGAATACCTATCAGGGATGGTTCGCCGAATCATGAAAGAGAGCATGCAGAGGGAAGAAAATGAGAGTGATTGGGGATTTGCGCCAAGCAGAACTCCGTTTACTGAAAGGATCCTGAGAGCAGAATTTCCAAGGAAATTTGTACCTCCTATTATCCCGGCCTATAGGGGCACAAGTGACCCTAACCAGTTTCTATACAAGTACGATTGGCATATGACCGGTGCAAGGGCATCAGATGAGATTAAATGCCGATACTTTCCAGTGTACTTGGAAGGAGTGGCTCTACTTTGGTTCACAAAGCTACCAGTTCGGTCCGTGGATCAATTCTCTGATTTAACTCGAAAGTTCAAAGAACAGTTTAGATTGTATGCTTCAAAAGCTAAGGATACGATGTCACTGTCTTGTCTTGAACAAGTTCCCGGGGAATCTATCAAATCTTTCTTAAACCATTTCAATATGGCTCTGGCCGAAGTAGATAATGCAGACCCCCGTATGATCCTGACTTACTTGATGCGAGCCATCGACAAATCAAGTGAATTTGGAAAATGTCTAAAAATGAAGGAACCGAATTCACTCGAGAAGTTTTATAAAAAGATCGACGAATTTATGCGTCTGGAAAACCTCTACGCGCCAGCAAGAGTGGCTGTTGTCGAAGACAAGAATAACGGTGTTACTTCCAATAAAAGAGAATCCGGAAACCAGAAAAGGGAAAGTGATGGAGGAAAGAAGCAGGAGAATGAGAAGAAACCTCGCCGCTTTAATCTTTCAGGTTTTACTCCTTTAACTGATACATCGAAAATATCTTCTTCGCAACAAAAGATGTTGTCAAGTATCCTAAACCACCTAGGATGGGGATAGGTGCAGTGCGTAACGGGAGATTCTGCCGATTCCACAATCAACCTGGCCATGACACTGACCAATGTCGCCAGTTGAAGAATGTGATTGAAGAGTTGCTGAAACAGGGTAAACTGCAACAATATGTGAAGAAAAATAGAGTCGACCCAACCTTATCCACTCAGGGGCAAGAACACCCTGCCCATCAATCTGACTCTGGCAACAACACTGCAGTACAAGAATCTGAAAAGTTTGTCATTAACGTTGTCACAGGAGGTCCCCACATAGCAGGCAGGAGTTGGGACGACTATTAGCTACCCACAAAACTACAGCTGGGGCATCTTCCAATATCTCTGGCATATGAATCAAAAACTACGAATCCCCTAGAAATGGAAATTCAATGTGGAGACTCTGGAACAACAATCACTTGCATCTATTTTTTTTACTCAACAGCATTGCTTAATTTTGTAAAATGATGATGGATGTATAACTCTTGTATTGTAAACCGCTGAGAAATCAGTGCGGATTAATAATAAAGAATATTAAATCTTGTGTTCTAATGCTATATAATGCATGTTTCATTTCGATATGCAAATATCTTAAATATATTGCTAAAATGTCGATTTAATATTGCAGGCTATCAAAGCAAAGCTTACTTATTCAACACATCACAAGACTCGGCGATTCCCATAAATGACTCAACAACAAAGTACATTTCTCTGGCAGAAAGCAAGCAAATTGCAAAAGAATAGGGCATGTACTTGAAGTGATAACAAGGAATCGCCAAGGGGCAGATGGTGAAAGAACACAAGCAACAATTGCTACTCTTCGGAGTTCAAACAAAATGCCCTCTTCTTGGAGGCACAAGACCTCTTCAGAGGCTCAACTCTTCGGAGGATAAAAGACCTCTACGGAGGCACAAGCCCTCTTCGGAGGCACGCCAAAAAATGGAAGTTCTCTTCTCAACAAAGAGGTTGGTGGAACCAGAAGGCGCAGGATCTTTGTTAACTAATTGCGACCATTTGTGCAAACGAATATCAAATTAAGTAACTTACGTCCGCCCCATGGATCCATTTAACTGTGAGAAAGTAACTTCCAAGCAATCAAATAAAGACTTCTTCGGAAGCACAAGACTTCTCCGGAAGCACAAGACTTCTCCGGAAGCACAAGACTTCTCCGGAAGCACAAGACTTCTCCGGAAGCACAAGACTTCTTCGGAAGCACAAGACTTCTCCGGAAGCACAAGACTTCTCCGGAAGCACAAGACTTCTCCGGAAGCAAAAGACTTCTTCGGAAGCACAAGACCTCTCCGGAGGCACAATGCCACTCTTGGGAGTCCACGCTACTCCACAGAGCACAATGCTACTCTTCGGAGTCCACGCTACTCCACAGAGCATAATGCTACTCCACAAAGTCCAAAATTGCTTCTCTTCGGAGACCAAAAACTGCTTCTCTTCGGAGACCATAAATTGCTTCTCTTCGGAGACCAAAAACGCTTCTCTTCGGAGACCAAAAACGCTTCTCTTCGGAGACCACAAAGCCTTCTTCGGAAGCACTAAGACAAATAAAGTCCTTTAGTAAGGCACGTCCAAAAACTTCGTTGATGAAACCACTAACGGCCGCAGCTGAATACTTATGATTATTTGTACAAACAAATATGCAGTAAAGTAGCCAATGATTGCCCTGTAGATCCATTCAACAATAAAATATAATTGTTTTACAAACAGATCAAAACATTCTTCAGAAGCTCGCTTCACTGCGTAGGAGAATTCGCTTCTCAAACAAATAAAAGTGATCATCCTCAAAAGATGAAGTGTTCTAAAAGAAAGAAAAAGATGAGAAGAGAAAACTTCTCCGATACAAGACATACTCTATTGAAAGCAAAATAATATTTCCTCAAAAAACGGAAAAATTATTTTCTAAAATAAGAGTACAAGTCTTGTCAAAGCAAAAAGATATTGCAATGCACTTGTGGTATAGGGGCAATATCATACAATACAACTACATCAATAAAAGTAGTATTCAAGTGACATACCACAAGCTCATTACAATATCACGCAGAAAAGATGTGGAATAAATGCATTCTCAAACATAGACAAAAAAAGTTTGTACAAGTAAAAAGAATCGCTTATTCTACACTAAAATGAGAATTAAATACATTCTTACATACACAAGAATTCGTACAAGTAAAAGAAATATTTTATTCAATATTGTGAAAATTATTTACATATGCAGATCTCAAAAAAGCAGGGACCGGTACCCGCACAATCTCCGGTCAACACAAGCAAAAAGCAAAATAAGGAAGGTAGAGTCCAGCTTATCACTCCTTCTTCCCGCCACCTTTAGTACCCTTGCCTGGTTTGATGACTAGTTTCGAAATCCGGCGTGGACGGGTCGGAGAAGAAGGAGAAGAATAAGTGGCTGGATCTTCTTCTACTTTATCTTCTCCAGTAGAAGTGCTTTTCTTCTTCTTCCTTATGGCGCGCTTCCCTTTCCTCTTCGAAGAAGACTCACTTCCCGGAGTAAGCAGCGCAGAAAGTTTCGTGTTATCATCAAGAGACTGCTCCGGAGTCTTCTCGCTGTCCTCAAGATCGTCCGCCTTCTGCTCTTGTGAAGCAGGCGGATCCTCCAAGCCTTGAAGGGCTTCTATTTGCTCTTCCTGCGAACACGGCTGAGAAGCAAGTGTGACTTGAAGAGTTGGAGGAGGAACAGCTGGAAGAGGAGAAGCGTGAACAGTGCTCGGTGCCTCCGCTACAGAAGAAAAGAAGTTAAAATCAGTACTCTCCGGAAAAAGGGAAAATGTTGGTTCATCGAGACTTAAGTAACAATCGAGAAATTCATCGAACTCGGTTGAAGCAAACAAATAGTCTACTTGAGCTAGATTAGGCTGGGAGTTACCTGGAGAAGTCGGCTTTGCAAGATCAATCTCGAATTTCTAAGCCTCAATGTCGTCCAGAGCCTCTTCCTCGGTGGGCGTGGTCACAATTTCTTTGTCGACTTTAGCAGGAGGCGAAGAGTGTGAACTGGAGCCAATAATATCGACATCAGCTGAAACCGAAGTACGAACAGGGGCAGTAGGAAGTACTTCTTTTTCGGAACGCTTCTCTCCCGTCGCTTCGGCTCGCGCTTGGGCAAGTTGCTCCTTTCCTTTAACAAGTGCAGCACGAGCATCTTCATCTAAATAAGTTGTTTCAAGATCTGCTTCGGCATAACCGGCACCACCAAACATATCGATTATCGCCTCCCATACTTCAGCCAAGGTGACTTCATAATCCGGCCCCAAAAACGAGAGGCTCCCACGCCCCAAGACGCTGTGGATATAAAAGTAAAATAAGGTAGAGTTGACTTTGGCCTTCGTTGCCTCATGCGACTGCTCAGCCGCTTCTTTTTCGGCGACGGCTGCAACTTGACCAGCAACAGCCTCATCACGCTCTTTCTCAACTTTAGAAAGTTGAGCCTTTAACAATTCGATCTCTATGTTCTGGGAGTTAATTGTTTCCCGCAAATGAGCAGTATCTTTGCGATATTCTTCAGTAACATGCTTCTCAGCCGCAAGTTTCATCTCAACATCCCTTTGAGCAGGATGCGCATCCCGCACTTGTTTTTGAAACACTTCTTCTTTTTGAAAGTGCGAAGCGGAAGAAGCGGCGAGATATTCCTTGAGTTTTTTTAACTTCGGACTCAAGTCTCGCATTATCGTCAGCAATGCTCGCCATCTCTACGTCCTGCTGCTTGCAGATTTTATCCTATTCCATCTTGTCATTCTCCATTGTCAGCATGGCTTCAAGATTCATATGGTTAACTCTTTGAAGCTCATCAACAAGTTTCTGCCATCCGGATATCCTCTCGATATCAAGCTTAACAGCATCAAGATTCCTAAGCATGGTCTGTTTATCAATGGGAACCAAGTCCAAGTCAAAGCGAACTCCTTTTAAGCACCAATTTGGGAATCGGCTTTGAAGTGTAGGAGGACCATCCCCGACTTGATATTGCGGCCTATTGATAATTGTTTGGATGTCAGATTTCTTGAGAGCTGGAGAACTAGATGGAATTTCTGCAGAGGTAGGGGCATCAGATTTTTCAGAAATTGTAGACACGTCACTAGGCTTGACCCGCTTGCTTGGATCTCCAGTAAGGTGACTTTTCCCTTTATCGTCATAAGACTTTCGCTTATGGGAATCATCGCCTCTATGAGAAGAGTCATATCTCTCATCCCTCCTCCCGTATTGATGTTCATAATCCCGCCTTTCTTTAGCCTTCCTAATAGCCCTTGCTTCATCTGTTTCCCTCGGGGCAGTGAGATAGCGCCTAAAATCGTAAGTGTCACGGCTTCCATGATGCTGGAATTTATCAAAGTATGAACCGCTTTGCCCCATCGGAGAACATGAAATTGAAGAAAAGTCAAGTCTTAGAAATCTTCAGAGTAGAAGAGTTAAGTGAATAAAAGTGCTGACCAGCCTAACTGTGTGTGGCGTGCAAACTACGCGCGTCATACTACAAACCACTCTTTGGTGAGGGAATGGTGACGACTTGTGCAACAGGCGTTGTAATTTGTTGTAAAGAGGAAGTCGCCTCGACAATAGGAGAAATAACTTTTGAAGTGTCATCCTTGAACTGCTCCTATGAAGTTATCATTAAATCACTCAACCCATCAAAGATATCATCGCCATTATGCCCGGTGGTACTTTCCCTTTCGATTCCCACATCAACCGCCTTTACGAAATGCTGAGAAGTCTCTTCTTCTTCGACGACGGGGGAAAGTTTTAGCTTGCTTGACGAACCCGCAACGTCAATAGAGGCATAACACTTCACCAGTGAAGCCTCAGTGGTAGGTTCTTGCGATATAGGTTCTTCGACAAAAGCTGGGGCATCAGACGCCTTTCCTGGAGAATCAGGAACTTCGTGAGGCTGAGTAGAGCGAGAAGGGTGAAGAAGTTCAAACTGGTGCAGAAATTCATCTTTTAACAAAAATTTAATGCTTCTCTCCTCAACTGGCACAACCATCAGCCTTTCGAAAGTTGATTTGTGGCTGGGTTCCCTGGAAGGGGGAGGAAGCGCTGAAAAGTAAAGATGAAGTTAGCACTTGACATTTCGGATTTCGGAAAAACTCAAAGGATAGAAGAAGTAAAGGTGAATAATCTTACTTCCTTCTCTCCAAACGGCATAAAACCCCGGAGGGCAGCGGACAAAGAAGAATTGACTTAGAAATCCATGAACACTATCCGAAAGGCCAATAATGAGTTTGCGGTTTCTAGCGCTTCGCACGACAGTGATGGAAGGATGATCTTTATTTCTGGTGAAAGAGCATAAGTAACAAATCTCATCGAAGCTCGGGAGAGGTCAAGCGTCCTCCTAAACAGCACACATAACCCCATCAGAATGGAATAGCCATTAGGGTGTAGCTGGGATGGGGAGATAGCCAGTCGAAGAAGAAGTTTCCGAAGAAAGTCGTTGAAAGGGGGGATAGCTCCATTCAAACACATGTGACGATTAACCACAATGAAACCAGAAGGTGGTATGTCAGCAGTGTCGCTTTTTTCGAGAAGGATGGCATCTGCTTCAGCGATACTGAACTGGGCACACAATTGCCGGAAAACTTTGTACGACAAAGAAGTTGAGACTCTTTTTGAAGGGTTGACTAACGGGGCTGGAATAACGGCGGCCTCTCCAGATTGAACTACTACATCTTCTTGCTGAGAAGTCATTCTACACAAGCAACTGGATATTCAAATGTGAAGGTGCATGTTTCCTAGTAAGTGTGAAGTGTTGTGCAGAACTAATAGAAATAACAAGCAAATATAACTGGAGTTTAACTAATCGGCAATTGATCGATTATAAAATTTCAGGACTTGTTAATTTAAAATTCAGGTGCAGTATTAGTGCAAACCAGTCAGCTTTAATTGGCTATTCTAGTGTTGCTTTAATACTTTGCTTGAACTTGATTTTTACAGCACTTCATTCACACAAGTTTATTTAAGTTGATTATCCTTTATTAACTAATCTGTCATTCGATGTGGGCAATCGATGGCAGTATATTTGTCCCGACTTTCTGTAAATGTCGCATTAAGCAAGATGTTAGCTTACGAATTGAAGCAATCTATGAAAAAGTGCAACAAAGTTTAACAGTTTAAATTCCGGACAGTCCAAAGTCCAAACAGTTCAAGGTTCAAGCAATCCAAAGTTCAGGAAGATCAAGTGCTAACCCGCCGACGACTTAAGAATTTTTCCTACGGGTTAAGTTAAATCATTGGCTCTCTGGCTCACTCGTCCGCAATCTAAGGATTATGAGGCGAGTTAAGTTAAGTCGCTCCAATTTTAAGTCGTTGATGTTTTAAGTCGGCAGTACTTTGAGTCATAAGTCATGGGAAAGAGGAAAAGCTTCAGTTCAAAGCAGTGAGAAATTCTCTAAGTCCTGGCTCGGCCACGACTCAGAGCTTAAGTCGTAAAGGTCGCTAGGTCGGTCTATAGTTAAATCGCAAAGATCACTGGGTCGCATAAAGTTGCTAGGTCGTACCCGAGGCAATATCCCACTCTAATTGGCCAACTTACTCCTAACCCATCAACATTCTAACTCCTAACCCGTTAACCCAATAACCTCTCAATCAACAACAACCCTACTCCTATCACACCACTGAATCGCCACAAATCGCAAGTCGACTTGAGTCAAATCCAACAGCCCTGAGTCCATCGATGACCAATGCAGCAATACTTGCATGGCTAAAGGGGGTGAATCAGAGGTGAAGAACGGGGATCGTAGATTGACGATGTTCGATAATTGAAAAAGAAGCAGGATCGCTTACGTAGTGTGATGCTAGGGAGAATCAGAAATGAATCAAGGAGGAATCGCCGTAGGGAGCTCGGAGAAATGCTAATGGCAGATGCAACTTAGGAGATAGGTAATGAGAAGAAAGAAGAGAAAGGAACGACTCAAGCTTTTATATCTCGGAGCAGTGGAACTCGAATCGGCACACGCGAGTTAAAATAAGTCGAAGCACACGACCTACGACTTAGGCGTGTACTTCGAGAGGCAAATGTTAACCCTCAATTTTCTACGACTTAAGAACTGCACGACTCAAGAAGGGTATGCAACTTAACGAGTTAAGGATTATGCAACTTAACGAGTCAAGAACTGGACGCCTTAACGAGTTAAGGATTGGTCGACTTAACGATTTAAGGATTGGTCGACTTAACTAGTTAAGGATTGGTCGACTTAACGAGTCAAGGATTGGTCGACTTAACGAGTCAAGGATTGGTCGACTTAATGAGTCAAAGATTGGTCGACTTAAAGGAGTCAACGACTTAATATAAGGAAGTGGATGATCTACGACTTAAGGATTAAACGACCTAACAGCTTGAAAGGGTTCCACGGTTCAACCACTAAAAGGAGTTGATGACTTAAGGAAGTGGACGATCCACGACTTAAGGCTATCTACGACTTACGACCTAGCATGTGTCGTGAACGACTTAAGCAAATGAAGCGCTGCTTCTTATTTAATACGGTGACCTCCTAGCTCGTCAGCGGGTTAGGACTTGTGTTATTATCTGAAATAAACGAGCTTACCAGTTAAGCCGCGACTCACGACTTAGTTTAAGTCATCCACGACCTAAAGCCACTGAGTTATAATCCGCTGCCGCGATACTTATGCCGGAGGAAGTTGACTCGTAAACGACTTAGGACTTGTAACATGGATCCAAATGGGTAAGTAAACTTCTACCAAGCCACGAGCTGGACTCAATAGGTCAGCCACGACTTACCTTAAGTCGACCACGACTTACCTTAAGTCGACCATGACTTACGACCTAAGGGGTAAAATTCTCTATAAATACCAACCTCCCCCGAACTAGAAGGGGACTTTTGGCCAATCATTCCCTGAAGCGCCATTACTCTGCAGAATTCTTAACTCGTCCGACACTTGAAGAACTCCAAACATTCAAGACACTACAACAAGCTTCGAGAGGAATTTCGCACATCCGACACGGATTCAACAAGTTTCATCATCAAAGTTTGAGCTATTAGTCGAATTTCGCACCTTCGACATGGATTGATGAATACTGAAATGCCCGAATTCGTTGATCCGAAGATACCGAATTCTAGCTATCTCTGACACGTTGATGCGCACGATACCATGAAGAGAGATCTACAATTCTTCGAGCGTTGATCAAGCGCACTTGATTCCGCGAATTGGCTTCAACGATCGAAGATTCGAGCGCACTCGAATGTCGAAGGTGGAGATAGGAGATTACACTCGACTACCAATTTAGATGAAAGCACAAAGCTAACAAAACGAAATTTTATTCAAATCAACTAAACTTTTACAAATGACACAACCCCTTTATTTATAGAGTTTTACAACACACGACTCAAAAATACAACACTTAGGTCGGCAGCGACCTATCAACTACGACTTACGACCTAACTAAGGTCGTCTGCGACCTACAAACACAACACAGAACTACAGTACGAAACATAGCACATTACAACACATATTTACAACACATAGATCGGCCTCGACCTAAAATACAACTCACGCGACTTAACTTCAATACATCAGCCTCCATCAGCGACCTAGTATAGGTCGTTAACGACCTACCACTTCACGCGACTTAAGAAATAGCTTTCTGGAAATCTTCATACGACCTACCCCATGAGCGACTTAAGAAGGCAGTAGTGAACGACCTAACAAAAGAAAGCAGCGACCTAAAATAAAAGCGGCATCCAACTCAGCGACTTAACAAAGTTCACGACCTAACTCATAAGTCGTAACTCGTTCACGCGACCTAACTTAGGTCGTAGCTCGAAACAGTCTTCAACTGAAATATCGGAGCGACCCGTCTTCTCGCGACCTAACTTAGGTCATAGCATTTTTCCACGACCTAACGTAGGTTGTATTCTTGTCTCGCGACCTAACTTAGGTCATTCCTTTTCTCTGCGACCTAACATAGATCGTAACTCGTTAGGTTGTAGCACCTTATTCTTCAACTCGTTAGGTCATAGCAACCTGTTAGGTCGTTCCAGCGACCTATTTCCCAGATGAAGCTCGCTAGGTCGTTTGGATGCTTTAGACTCCCCCTCGTTAGGTTGTGAGCGACCTAAGACTTCTTCACTAGGTCGTGAATGACCTAAGCCTTGTGAATTCTTAGCTTGCACTGCTTCGACTCTGGCCTGAGCTGCATCACCTTGGGATTCTAACCTTAAGGAAAGCTTAACAAATCATAGGCTCACATACGATGGAGAGTCTTTATCGGTTGCATCAGATACAACTCCTAACTTTTGGTACTTTGTCCTAATCCCGCTTTTACCTTGAGGAAAGCTCAACAGTAAAGTGGTACTATTCACTCAGACCTATCATTTTGCGATGGCCTACATATATTGCACATGCCTTCAGGAAAGCTTAACAAATACGTGTGGTTTTCTTACCTCATCTATTCAATATATTAATAGTACTACACATAACATCCCTAGCCTGAGGAAAGCTCAATAAATAAGGAGTATGCAAGTAATCTATTAATATATAAATGATAGATGATAAATTTATATTAAAGATTAATAATCTTCAATATATTATATTGAGTGATATCGAGTTATGCAATAATATATTGCTTATGAAATACTCTCATGATTCAATTGTCACACACATCAGAAATCATGGTATATGTACGTTTACATATGTATTTATTCCTTAAGTCTATTTGGGTTTCTTTAAAGTTCCACCTTTTGTTAGACATTCATGTTACATATGCTGAATTATTATATAACTTTTATAACTTATTTAACTTATATAATAGTCTTATATATAATATTATATCGATTAAATCTTAATAATTAATTTTAACTAATTAACTCTTTAATTAATTTTATATTATAATTCCAATACAACATTTATATTGGACATATCTACTATAACCTTTATAGTGCACACTATAACCTTTATAGTATAACACATATATACATATTATATATGTGTATTTTATTTTATTAACTAATCTTCAATTAATTTATTCAATTAAACAATTTTGATTAAATTTTATTAATTTCGAATTTATCTTACATACAGGTAAACTTATGTTATCCTAAACATTTTAAAATAACATAACATATGTCAACATATATAATGTTTGCATACATGTATTCATTAATTAACTTATTTAGTTAGTTTATTTTATTAATCTTTTTAATAAATTTTAAATTCTGAAATTAGTATATAAGTATTTTCAAACATTTTTGAAAATATCGTTATCCTTTCAAACATTTTCAAAACTTATGTTGTATTATGAGTTATATAATAAACATGTTTTTATTTTAATTTTCAAAACAATTCTGAAAACTAACCCAAGGCCCGATTCAAATTGGGCCTTTTCTATTAGGGGCAACCTTTGGACTCACTTACCTTTTAGGCCAGGCTGGTAACCAGGTAGGATAGGGTACTTGATTACCCAATTCCAACCCTAGACATTACCTTTCTAGACACCGTACTTAGTGGGCAATTTTAATTAGTTAGCCCTAACATGACTAATTTAAACCACATAGGTTTTTAGGCTCTGATACTATTAAAGGAACTGGGCCAGTCCACGGCGGGAGAAATGGGTGAATTTCAATTTTTTTTTACAATTTTGGTTCTTTAATGGGCCTACGAAGTCCAAATTTCATTTAGAACTTTTCTTAATATGGTTTAAATAAAATCTTGTGTTCTATTTAAAATAGTGGAAGTTTAAACAAATTTAATTTCAAATGTATAGTGTATCAAATACACATAATATTTGTTTATAAGTGTTAATGTATAGGGAATGAAACCTTTCATTTCTTTCTCTAAAATAAGAATTAATTGAGAGCATTAATTGTATTAAATGGAGAGAGAAACCTTTCATTTTCTCCCTTTAATTTGAATTGATTGATTCATTAAATGTCATTATTAATAATTTATTCATGACAATATTTATTACTATGTTCAAATGTACTCTAACTGTACAATTTATAGTTTGAGATTTATTTAATTTAATTTAATTCACTTATACAAGTATACATATACCTATATGTGTGTGTGCGTGTGTTTCATATACATATATATCTGTGTGTGTGTGTGCATTTGTAACATCGTAATCCATGAAGGGTATAATGTGCCCATATATAGATGAATTTACATTCCAACGAACACATTAGCTCATTTTGTGTGTACTAAAATTTGTCCAAATATGTGCTTGTATAATATGTCAAAACAAAATACTAATATATGCATGTGTGTGTATCTATGTATGTACGTATATGTATATATAATTTATTAAATAAAACATTTTTTGCCATAACAAATTAATGTGAAATAATTATATGATAATAATACAAGTTTTTAAAATTTTATAAAATCTGGAAACACATTTTGGGCTTAATATTAATTTATGTAATTTTTACAATTAAAATAATATCTACTGTTAAATAATTGATACTAGCCCATAATCAAATTAATTCTTAAAAATAGTGAATCAGGTTAAAAAATTCTAAAAAAATTTCTGAAGGTATTTGAGACATATTTGGGCCTAGGAAAAATTTCTAGAATTTTCTCAACTGAAATTATATTTCTAATTAAAAAATAATTGCATTTCAAAAATAAATTATTTCAAAAAATTAATAACTTAATTATAAAAATTTGATACTTTTTCTGAAGGTTCCATATACATATTTAAGCCTTAAAAGGAATTTCTCGAATTTTCTCAATTGAAATTATATTTTTAATTAAATAATTGACTGCATGTCGAAAGTAAATTAATTTTTAAAAATAATAAAAAATTTGAAAAGTTTGTTGTAGTCTTATTACATGGTGCAACAAATATAAAAAATATAAAATTGAAATTTTGAACCATTAATTATTTTATTCATAATAAACAATTCACAAAATAATTAAATAATAATAAAGTATGTATAAACATATTTAATAAAATATTTTATATTTTATGATTCATAATAGGTATAAATCATCATGAGAAAACTTTAAGATTAAATATATATGATATATAAACACATATACGATTATATTAGTAGATATGTACACATTTAATCTATACACACACACATATATATAAATATAAATGAAAACAAAATCCTTTTTTCCAAAAATTAATTCAACAATAAAATAAAAAAATATATTATAAAAAGCACACAACTAATATAACTGTAACAAACACATGTACCCATAAAAATCTCACCAATCTAATCAATACACAAATCTGAATACAAATACATGATTTGGATGTAAATCAACTTTTATATGATAAACTTCAAATCAAAACAATGATAATAAATAAAAGTGCACCTCCTAGTGAAGCCTTTGAGTCCACATTGAACAATGATTTCTCTTCTAAGAACAATTCACAATCCGTCAGGTTGCCAATCCGGGATTAGAGACCTTCTACTACAAATTAGCATGTTTAATTTTTAATTAGATTTGAGAATTTTAGGGTTGATTTTAGAGGAAAGTTGCTGCCATTGAAATGAGGAGGAGAAAGAAGGAAGTGGCGGCTCAAAAATGAATAAGCTTGTAATTAGAGTTATGAGATTAGCTTTTATATGGATATGACAATAGAGCAAACAATGATCTCAATAACACATCTCAAAACCTAATCACGCATGTTGTGGCCACCTCCTATCAGTCTCCAAACCAACACCTACCATTTCTTAATCTCTTAGGTTGTGAGCCCATTTAACCCAAATTAAATATGTACAATCATATTTAACATATTTTGTTATCGATATCTCGTATCGATCATTATATTCATAACTTTTATAAATATATGCAACAATTTTATTTCTCAAATCACATTCAAAATTAAAAATTAATATTTCACAAATATTAATTTATTTAATTAATTTATAATAATTATAAACTAATTAAATTGTTTGGTCTAAATAGAATTCATTATTTCGGTTGTGTGACTCTGGGGTGTAAATACGGTCAGCGATTAACGTCGAACAATTCGAAAGTTAATTTTCACACTTCACTTAGCAGGTGGTTTGATATTATGGCCAAATTTGTCACTTACTCCTTTTTGAAAAAAAAATCAAATTTTAATTTAATAAGCGTTACCCAGTTGTGACAATTATTTACACCAATTCTCTTCGTCAAAACTATATCACTTTGGACTGCTGAATTTGGTAATGGTCAAAATTCCAGCATCATCCACATTCAACTCTATAATCCAAACGCAAAGTCCTTGGTTCAATAATAACGGTTATTATCAACCGAAATACTTTGGCTATAGATTTTGACTTTTGGTTGACTTGAGTTGACCGTGATACTAACCCCATATAACTTGGAGACGAATCCTCTCTTTAATAGTGCTTCACTTCTAATACTTCCACTCAACCCAACTATAGGCACTAGATGGACACTATTCCATGATTTGACTATAATCAAAGTGGAGCATTCATATTGAAGATTCATGGTATTCCCAAGTCGAAAGAACTGTGTAAATTAGTCATATCGACATTTTCTGATGGACCTTAGTTATATTAACAAAAAGAAAACTACCAAGTGAGTCGTTCCATAGTTATCCAATAACTATTACCATGTAACCCCTAGGTTCCCCCAAACAGTCATGAGTAATACACTGCCCAACATATGGAGAGCGTTATGTACTCTACTCTCTATGGATACATCGATATCCAGTCTCGATACATCTTTACTAGGAATATTTAAAATGATATACTTGTTTCATTGTGATAACTTACTCACGGTTGCAACACTTTGTAATTACTATCACAAAACATACCATTTATGAGTGGGAGAGAGTGTAACGACCCGTAAATTTCAACGGTTTAATAACGTAATTAGTTAAAATTTTATGAAATTTTAACGATAAAATTTTGAAATTAAAATTTAATATTTGGAATACGTCTAGTTAAACATAGCAACTGGTAAATTTTCGTCCGAAAATATGAAAGTTTATTTCGCGCGTAAATTCACTTCAATTTAATCAGTTAAAAGAGCGTTGAAAATAAACGTTTTCAAAACCTAAATATTTTTACATGGAAAAATTCTAAACCATCTTCTGAGCAAGATGTCAGTTTGTAGTTTTTCAAAATTTGGACATCTATTGCTCCTTCGTTCTTATTTTCTGCAAAATAGCAGCATTCTGGTACCGATATCGATTTTTATCGGATGATCGTACCACTGATATCTGTATACCGTTTTGACCGTCTCATCGTGTTGATCACCGCAGTGTATTCGATTGTGTATTTCGAAGTTCGGTGTGCGGTACAATCTGCGAAACACTCAACGTATCGGTTCCGCAACCGAGTCTTTGGACTTCTTGTGACTATTCGTTACTCAGCAAGAAACCAATAGCCACTATAATAAATTCAAATTCAATTGTTTCCTTTCCATTTCCTTTATTTGATGGTTGTATCACTTTCTGGTTTCATTGGGAAACAAAACAAATTTAAGCTTACATTTATAATTCTTTAAACTTCCGTTCTTCCCATATTCCCATTCTTCTCAAACCCCTTCTTTCCCTCCACTCACCTGCTTCTCCAATCCATACCAGCACGCGCAGCAAAACCAAGCAACCAGCTTTCCCCTCTGTTCCACTCGCCGCCTTATTCCTTCCACCTCCACCGTTTTTCTTCCATCAACCCGTGCCCTTCCCACCACGCTAGCTTAGCAGCGCCTCAGATCCACAGCCATGGCCACCGCTTCCAAGCCCTCGAACCCCGCCTTCTCTGAGCAAACATTTGCCTAACCCATCAAGACCGCTCCGCCTTAAACTGGATCCACCCTCTCCTTTCAACCATGACCCCGCCTGCGCCACCACCCTGTTGCCAAAGCCAACCAACATCAGCTGCACCCAATCACCGAACCTGGGCTCATCTCCTCTGCCACCTTCCTGTCATCTCCATGCAGCCCACCCAAGTCTTTCGCACCTCCCATTCTCCACAGCCGAACATTGCTCAGCCACTTCCCTCCGCCTTGAACTTCCCACAGCCCTTCAACCTCAACCGAGAACCCACCAACCTATGCTCCAGCCGACAGCCATCATTCCATGCGTGCAACTACAGACGGTTCTCCTACCTCCTTCTCCTATTTTCCTTGTACTCGAACCTACCTTGCCGTGCTTTTCTTCCCAGACTTGCATGTTATTCAAGGTATTTTATCTATATATGGTAAAGTTATGATAGCCTATATAAAAGTTATATACTGGGTTTGTTATAAATTGTTTATGTATGTTGAGATATGGAATAGTTTTATAATAGTTTGTTATACAAATATACTTTTGAGTCTCGTATGTATTTTATAGTATATAAGATATTAGTTGTACGTATAAAAATAAAAAATAAAAAAAATTATTTGTATAAATATATTTTGAAGCTGTCGTGTAGATTGGTTAACAGCTTGTGTTTTGTTTGTTGTATGAAGAATGTAATAGGATAGGAAGGTATTTACAAGATGCTTTATACATATACTATGTATAAGTATCTTGTATTTTAATAAGTTTATATATGCATGTCTATGCAAGCTGTACGCATGTTAGTAGTATAAATATGGGCTGCAAAGATTTTTGACTAAGATATGTGTCTTAATTCATTTGAAATTACAATTGTACGTATCTACTTTGATGTCAGCTATGTATATTAGTTAAGCCATATATAAACTTAGTGTATGATATTAAATATGACAGTCGTATTCATCCTATTTTCTTATATTTTGTTTTCAAACATTATATACTGTTATGTATAATACGTATAATTGGATTTAGGACATACATATATTAAGTTGTTTGTTATGTAAATAATGTTATAGACTTTAAATCATGGTTGTTTTAGATTTTGGAATATGTATATATAATATGGAAATTGGTTCGCATATATGTATGTAGGTTCGCATATATAATATGGAAAACCGGTTATGTTTAAAAAGATATGAGCCATAGTTTTTATAAGTCTACACGTTATATTAGTTTATTTATGTGTTTAAATTTAAACAATAGTTTCATAGCATATATATACACATTTTAAATTTTTGCGTAAGAATAAAATGTTGATTTATAAATAATGATAATATATATATATATATATATTTCATCTATATCAAATAGATTCTGATTTGTTTTCATCGGTTTCTATTTATCCGCTCTATCAGCTTGACCGTCCAATTTCGTGCCCATCTCGCTTTGATTTGGTGGTCGTACTTGCATTTCGTAACTCAGTTTCATCGTCCAATCTATCTAGCCTCGAAAGGTGAGCACTCACTCACGATTAACGTTCTTTTATTTATTAGATTTGATTTCAATTGAAACGACAATTGAAATATGCTGCTGTTAGTTAATTACACTGTTATATATGCTATTACCTGTATCAGTTCACCTATGACATCTGACACCATTATCTGTTAATTATTTATGCAATGATAATACTGTTTGGCTGATAATTGATTGATTGATTGTTGATATTGGACGTTAAATTGTTAATGTTAAAATGATAAATAGTATGCAATTGAACTTGATATAGGATAGTTAAATGTTAAATTTGATTAACTGACATTTGTATAATATGACCCCTTTAACTGTTAAATTTATTGACACGTAGGATTTGTTTAATTACACTTTGAACCACTGAATGTATGTTGTTAAATTGATGATGTATGAAATTGAAATAGATGACAAGTGAAAACCGTAATGTAGTAAATCTTTAATCTACATGAAATGATAGTGTAGATTCTAGAAATAGTTATATTAATTCGCACAAACAACAATGCGAATTAATACGATTATTTCGGGATTATTTGAATTGATTATTGGATTGTTATTGTTGTTGTTATTGTTTGTTTATTTACTTTGACACCATCCCAGCTATCACACTGCAAGTTCCCTTTGTTATGCTTTGATTTTGAATTGAATTGGAATCGGGTTGAAATGATAAATACCCAAATTAAACTTTGACCTAGGATAGAAAATTAAATAAAACCCGATTGGTCAATAATTTGATTTAAAAGTAAATGAAGATTTTATTTGAATAAATAATATGGGTTTGAAATGAAGTTGAAATTTGAATTTCAATGAACGGAAAATGTTAATATTTAATAATATGAATCAAAATATTAACAATGTAATTGATGAAAGAATGTTGTTTAATGTGAGAAATTATTGAATTAAGTTTGAAATTATAATTAAGTTTGAAATTATTAAACTTTGAAATGATTTAATAATTAAGTTTGAAATCATAATTAAGTTTGAAATTATTAAACTTAGAAATTATTCAATAATTAAGTTTTGAATTATTTAATAATTAAATAAGATTGAATGATTAATGATCAAATTGAATTGAATTCTTTAATAAGTAAAATTGAACTTTTGAATAAGTGAATTTACTTTGTAAATAATTGAAATTGAGTTTCCTTTATTAATTAAGTTTTGGAAAATTATTTAAGTAAGTAAATAAGTGAAATTGAATTTCTTTATCAAAAAAAAATATATGATTTATTGAAATTAATGTAAGACTTGAAATTTAAAGAAATTGATTTGATGAATTTAATTTAATTCAAAATTGTAAGTTTTGATATAACGATGTTGAATTTAAAATAATGGATTTAATGAATTGGAAATTTAATAGAAATTGTTTTTAATGACAAATTTACTTAACGAATATTAAATGAAATCGATAAATGAATTTGGAATTGAATTGAATGTTAAATCAAATTGATTTAAATGATTTCGGAATGAAACCTATATACGAACTTGAATCAATATTTGAATTGTTTTAAATAGAAATTGAAATTGAATTATAAGATTTTGAAATGGTAATTTGGAAGTTTTGAAACGTAAAGTATGGAAATTGGTTTTTGGAAGACAAGTGAAATGTTGATTTACGAATTGAAATTGAAATTGAATTTGATTTGGTTTTGAAATAAATAAACGACCAATCGGTGAAATAATTACGGAAGTTATTAAAGAGACCGGAATTCGGTTATGGATATACTCTCTATCTAAACCGAAAACCACTTTAATAACTATACACGGAGTGATGATCCAGAATGAAGTGGTTGGAATGATGTACGTGATGACTGAAGAAAGAGAACGATGATGGATAGCCTTGACACTTGTGTCAAATTGGAAATGACTAAAACAGGAGCTGTGCCGGGCCAATGGAGGATTGATACCTCAAGTGGACACACTTCTTCGAACTACTTATACTTGTTGTCGATTGGTGCACCCTTGATTTTGGGAGTGTTGTTTCACGGTGTTGCGGGCGCTGCGACGTTGCGTTCTCACCAGTCCGGATCAGGCGAACGGTAGTATCACTACCTTGGGTATTGCCTCATGTGCCTTGTCATACTTGTATTCCATTTATGCGCGACCACTACGATTTTGATTTGTACCTTTAGTATATGGATTGCCCTCTGGTGACTTCCGGTTTTGGGGAAACTACGGTCTTGTATATGCTTTTGGGAATAAAAATGTGTTAAGGGTGGAATGGGCCATGACTTAACGCTATTTTGATATCTTATTATTACTGATAGACATTATCTACTTAGCGTATATTACTACCTAGTAGATAGTTTAACGGATCCTTAAAGGATGGTTATTCCAAACATCCTTTGAGTTACTTGTATTTCAATTGCTATTTCACTTGAGTTGGATTTATTAATATAAGAATGTTAATCCTGACTCGAGTGTTTTGTATTTTGCTTTACGCTCGGGTCAGACTGAGTGGTTCAGCTTTCGAGACTCACCTTTGGAGTTGGAGCTTCGCTTGGAGATCCAGCTATCTATCCAGCTTTCAGATATTCGATGATTCCAGTGATGTATTCTGCTTTGTATCTGATGTATCATATTACTCTTCCGTTGTATCTGGTTTAACTCTGATGTATCTTATATATTCATATAGTAGCTTCATGAACTACTATTTATTATATTTCCGCTGCACTTATTACTCTGTGTCTGTGATCTGTGATTATTTATTTACTGTATATGTTCAGTTTTGCCAATTTAAATTAACAACGCGATATTTTGAGCAATTCAACTCCGGCATGAGTGTCTACCTATACACTTATAATGGATGCGAATGGTCCAAAATGTCGGGTCGTTACAGTTGGTATCAGAGCTTTGGTAGCTCTAGGCAAAACACAACATATAGGGTAAATGTATTTACAGAATCACTCTCATTCGAGTTTCAATCTCTTCCTTTTGACTCAATTCCTTCAAATTTTGGAACGTTCCCCTCGGTTCCGAAATTCATTCGTGTCCCTCACTATTCGTCTTCTTTCAATTTTGGAGCACTCCGTAACTCCATTTTGAATGATATCTATAATAGATCGGCGGTCTCGCCAATCTTCGAATGATTCATAAAGGATTAAACTCCTTTACAATAGGCATTGATTTACCGGAGATTTCTGTACCCTCGGTTTACGATGCTATCTATCTCCTGCTATATCTGAATTCTATTTCTTGAGATCGAATGTCGATTTACCTCGGAATTCCACAACGATCTCATTCTTGAAGTCACGGTTGACCCGGTTAAGGTTGCCCGCGATTTATATAACTTATCAATCTTCCTACTTCGCTATTAATCATCATATCTTGTTTCGAACTTATCTTCGAATCAAGTTTCTCTTTGATTTAAGTCCATCAAATTTGAAACCCTATCCTTATTTTGAAAATTCATTCCTGTATAGTCGAGCGAGGAAGTGTATTTGTAAATTAATATCGTTTTCAAATTTGGTAAATGAGATAAATTTGTATGATTATATTATAAATATTTATAAGTAAATTTTTCTAAAAATTTAATAGGTTAATTAAATTGTTTGTTTGAAATGATAATATTTGATTATCATTTATATGTTCTAAATAAATTTATAAACTTGGTTATAAATTGATTGGAATTCGAAATGAATTTAATTCAGAAATTTGAGAATTTAAATTCCTAAAATTTCAAGCTTTGATTTTTAAAATTTTAAAAATGTATATTGAACGTATTTTCAAATAGAAACCGTTTTCAAAGAATTTAAATATTGAAATCAGTGCTCTTCTCTTTGTCGCTGGAAAATAATTTCGGTGATGGCGGCCGCATCATCGACATTCATTTTCGAGTTTCGAAGTGGAGATACTAATCTGTAGCTTTGCTACGGTTTTGTTTTGAAAAATATTTTGATTTGAATTTCTTCAGTATAATTTGATTTATATATATATAAGTATCTTGTTTTAAAATTTAATTTGATTTGATATAAATATATTATATATCTCTAAATTGTTTAAAGTTAATCAGAAATCTAATTCTTGAATTTTGTAAAAGGATGCTTTTAATTATAAATAAAACCAAAATTTGGAATAAATATTTAATCTTGAATAATTGAATTGGGAAAATTTTATTTGTATATTGCTCAACTGCATTCTAATACAACTTACCTAAATCATTCAGAAGTTGAATATGTAATTGGATAAAATATAAGAAAAATTGAATTTATAAATAAAATTAGAGTGTTTATAATAAATGTTATACACTAAATTTTGATTATAAAGATGTTAATAGAGTTAGATAGGATAATAAGTAAAACTCAGTTTATAATGAAATAAATTTGTTTTGAAAGAATTAATAAATTTGTTTTGGAAGGATTAATAATTTGAAATCTGATCAACATATGAAAATACCTTGAATTTAAAAGAAATTAATAGATGTAAATTAATTTAAATCGAAACTTTTATGGTTTAAATTAATTTATATGGGTTAAATATATGTGATAAGTTATATTAAGTAGAATAAATTTAACAATAATTTGGAATAAAGAAGAATTTAAAATTGTTGAAGAAAATATGATTATAATAAAAGACTATTCAAATTTATGGTTTTAGAAATTGTAAATTGAAGGTAATTGGATAATAAGATAATGAATTTAGAAATAGTTGAGATTGATTTTAGTGAAATCAAATGGATTAAATCAATTATTGAATATTAATTAATTTAAATTTGAGTTTATATGGTTTAAATTAATTGTTATTTTGTATTTCAAATCTATTTTTCTTTCTGGTTGTTTCTATTCTCCTACCTCGTTCCTTTTCGGGGACGAAAAGTTTTGAGTGGGGGAGAGTGTAACGACCCGTAAATTTCAACGGTTTAATAACGTAATTAGTTAAAATTTTATGAAATTTTAACGATAAAATTTTGAAATTAAAATTTAATATTAGGAATACGTCTAGTTAAACATAACAACTGGTAAATTTTCGTCCGAAAATATGAAAGTTTATTTCGCGCGTAAATTCACTTCAATTTAATCAGTTAAAAGAGCGTTGAAAATAAACGTTTTCAAAACCTAAATATTTTTACATGGAAAAATTCTAAACCATCTTCTGAGCAAGATGTCAGTTTGTAGTTTTTCAAAATTTGGACATCTATTGCTCCGTCGTTCTTATTTTCTGCAAAATAGCAGCATTCTGGTACCGATATCGATTTTTATCGGATGATCGTACCACTGATATCTGTATACCGTTTTGACCGTCTCGTCGTGTTGATCACCGCAGTGTATTCGATTGTGTATTTCGAAGTTCGGTGTGCGGTACAATCTGCGAAACACTCAACGTATCGGTTCCGCAACCGAGTCTTTGGACTTCTTGTGACTATTCGTTACTCAGCAAGAAACCAATAGCCACTTTAATAAATTCAAATTCAATTGTGACCTTTCCATTTCCTTTATTTGATGGTTGTATCACTTTCTGGTTTCATTGGGAAACAAAACAAATTTAAGCTTACATTTATAATTCTTTAAACTTCCGTTCTTCCCATATTCCCATTCTTCTCAAACCCCTTCTTTCCCTCCACTCACCTGCTTCTCCAATCCATACCAGCACGCGCAGCAAAACCAAGCAACCAGCTTTCCCCTCCGTTCCACTCGTCGCCTTATTCCTTCCACCTCCACCGTTTTTCTTCCATCAACCCGTGCCCTTCCCACCACGCTAGCTTAGCAGCGCCTCAGATCCACAGCCATGGCCACCGCTTCCAAGCCCTCGAACCCCGCCTTCTCTGAGCAAACATTTGCCTAACCCATCAAGACCGCTCCGCCTTAAACTGGATCCACCCTCTCCTTTCAACCATGACCCCGCCTGCGCCACCACCCTGTTGCCAAAGCCAACCAACATCAGCTGCACCCAATCACCGAACCTGGGCTCATCTCCTCTGCCACCTTCCTGTCATCTCCATGCAGCCCACCCAAGTCTTTCGCACCTCCCATTCTCCACAGCCGAACATTGCTCAGCCACTTCCCTCCGCCTTGAACTTCCCACAGCCCTTCAACCTCAACCGAGAACCCACCAACCTATGCTCCAGCCGACAGCCATCATTCCATGCGTGCAACTACAGACGATTCTCCTGCCTCCTTCTCCTATTTTCCTTGTACTCGAACCTACCTTGCCGTGCTTTTCTTCCCAGACTTGCATGTTATTCAAGGTATTTTATCTATATATGGTAAAGTTATGATAGCCTATATAAAAGTTATATACTGGGTTTGTTATAAATTGTTTATGTATGTTGAGATATGGAATAGTTTTATAATAGTTTGTTATACAAATATACTTTTGAGTCTCGTATGTATTTTATAGTATATAAGATATTAGTTGTACGTATAAAAATAAAAAATAAAAAAAATTATTTGTATAAATATATTTTGAAGCTGTCGTGTAGATTGGTTAACAGCTTGTGTTTTGTTTGTTGTATGAAGAATGTAATAGGATAGGAAGGTATTTACAAGATGCTTTATACATATACTATGTATAAGTATCTTGTATTTTAATAAGTTTATATATGCGTGTCTATGCAAGCTGTACGCATGTTAGTAGTATAAATATGGGCTGCAAAGATTTTTGACTAAGATATGTGTCTTAATTCATTTGAAATTACAATTGTACGTATCTACTTTGATGTCAGCTATGTATATTAGTTAAGCCATATATAAACTTAGTGTATGATATTAAATATGACAGTCGTATTCATCCTATTTTCTTATATTTTGTTTTCAAACATTATATACTGTTATGTATAATACGTATAATTGGATTTAGGACATACATATATTAAGTTGTTTGTTATGTAAATAATGTTATAGACTTTAAATCATGGTTGTTTTAGATTTTGGAATATGTATATATAATATGGAAATTGGTTCGCATATATGTATGTAGGTTCGCATATATAATATGGAAAACCGGTTATGTTTAAAAAGATATGAGCCATAGTTTTTATAAGTCTACACGTTATATTAGTTTATTTATGTGTTTAAATTTAAACAATAGTTTCATAGCATATATATACACATTTTAAATTTTTGCGTAAGAATAAAATGTTGATTTATAAATAATGATAATATATATATATATATATATATATTTCATCTATATCAAATAGATTCTGATTTGTTTTCATCGGTTTCTATTTATCCGCTCTATCAGCTTGACCGTCCAATTTCGTGCCCATCTCGCTTTGATTTGGTGGTCGTACTTGCATTTCGTAACTCAGTTTCATCGTCCAATCTATCTAGCCTCGAAAGGTGAGCACTCATTCACGATTAACGTTCTTTTATTTATTAGATTTGATTTCAATTGAAACGACAATTGAAATATGCTGCTGTTAGTTAATTACACTGTTATATATGCTATTACCTGTATCAGTTCACCTATGACATCTGACACCATTATTTGTTAATTATTTATGCAATGATAATACTGTTTGGCTGATAATTGATTGATTGTTGATATTGGACGTTAAATTGTTAATGTTAAAATGATAAATAGTATGCAATTGAACTTGATATAGGATAGTTTAATGTTAAATTTGATTAACTGACATTTGTATAATATGACCCCTTTAACTGTTAAATTTATTGACACGTAGGATTTGTTTAATTACACTTTGAACCACTGAATGTATGTTGTTAAATTGATGATGTATGAAATTGAAATAGATGACAAGTGAAAACCGTAATGTAGTAAATCTTTAGTCTACATGAAATGATAGTGTAGATTCTAGAAATAGTTATATTAATTCGCACAAACAATAATGCGAATTAATACGATTATTTCGGGATTATTTGAATTGATTATTGGATTGTTATTGTTGTTGTTATTGCTTGTTTATTTACTTTGACACCATCCCAGCTATCACACTGCAAGTTCCCTTTGTTATGCTTTGATTTTGAATTGAATTGGAATCGGGTTGAAATGATAAATACCCAAATTAAACTTTGACCTAGGATAGAAAATTAAATAAAACCCGATTGGTCAATAATTTGATTTAAAAGTAAATGAAGATTTTATTTGAATAAATAATATGGGTTTGAAATGAAGTTGAAATTTGAATTTCAATGAAAGGAAAATGTTAATATTTAATAATATGAATCAAAATATTAACAATGTAATAAATGAAAGAATGTTGTTTAATGTGAGAAATTATTGAATTAAGTTTGAAATTATAATTAAGTTTGAAATTATTAAACTTTGAAATGATTTAATAATTAAGTTTGAAATCATAATTAAGTTTGAAATTATTAAACTTAGAAATTATTCAATAATTAAGTTTTGAATTATTTAATAATTAAATAAGATTGAATGATTAATGATCAAATTGAATTGAATTCTTTAATAAGTAAAATTGAACTTTTGAATAAGTGAATTTACTTTGTATATAATTGAAATTGAGTTTCCTTTATTAATTAAGTTTTGGAAAATTATTTAAGTAAGTAAATAAGTGAAATTGAATTTCTTTATCAAAAAAAAATATGATTTATTGAAATTAATGTAAGACTTGAAATTTAAAGAAATTGATTTTATGAATTTAATTTAATTCAAAATTGTAAGTTTTGATATAACGATGTTGAATTTAAAATAATGGATTTAATGAATTGGAAATTTAATAGAAATTGTTTTGAATGACAAATTTACTTAACGAATATTAAATGAAATCGATAAATGAATTTGGAATTGAATTGAATGTTAAATCAAATTAATTTAAATGATTTCGGAATGAAACCTATATACGAACTTGAATCAATATTTGAATTGTTTTAAATAGAAATTGAAATTGAATTATAAGATTTTGAAATGGTAATTTGGAAGTTTTGAAACGTAAAGTATGGAAATTGGTTTTTGGAAGACAAGTGAAATGTTGATTTACGAATTGAAATTGAAATTGAATTTGATTTGGTTTTGAAATAAATAAACGACCAATCGGTGAAATAATTACGGAAGTTATTAAAGAGACCGGAATTCGGTTATGGATATACTCTCTATCTAAACCGAAAACCACTTTAATAACTATACGCGGAGTGATGATCCAGAATGAAGTGGTTGGAATGATGTACGTGATGACTGAAGAAAGAGAACGATGATGGATAGCCTTGACACTTGTGTCAAATTGGAAATGACTAAAACAGGAGCTGTGCCGGGCCAATGGAGGATTGATACCTCAAGAGGACACACTTCTTCGAACTACTTATACTTGTTGTCGATTGGTGCACCCTTGATTTTGGGAGTGTTGTTTCACGGTGTTGCGGGCGCTGCGGCGTTGCGTTCTCACCAGTCCGGATCAGGCGAACGGTAGTATCACTACCTTGGGTATTGCCTCATGTGCCTTGTCATACTTGTATTCCATTTATGCGCGACCACTATGATTTTGATTTGTACCTTTAGTATATGGATTGCCCTCTGGTGACTTCCGGTTTTGGGGAAACTACGGTCTTGTATATGCTTTTGGGAATAAAAATGTGTTAAGGGTGGAATGGGCCATGACTTAACGCTATTTTGATATCTTATTATTACTGATAGACATTATCTACTTAGCGTATATTACTACCTAGTAGATAGTTTAACCGATCCTTAAAGGATGGTTATTCCAAACATCCTTTGAGTTACTTGTATTTCAATTGCTATTTCACTTGAGTTGGATTTATTAATATAAGAATGTTAATCCTGACTCGAGTGTTTTGTATTTTGCTTTACGCTCGGGTCAGACTGAGTGGTTCAGCTTTCGAGACTCACCTTTGGAGTTGGAGCTTCGCTTGGAGATCCAGCTATCTATCCAGCTTTCAGATATTCGATGATTCCAGTGATGTATTCTGCTTTGTATCTGATGTATCATATTACTCTTCCGTTGTATTTGGTTTAACTCTGATGTATCTTATATATTCATATAGTAGCTTCATGAACTACTATTTATTTTATTTCCGCTGCACTTATTACTCTGTGTCTGTGATCTGTGATTATTTATTTACTGTATATGTTCAGTTTTGCCAATTTAAATTAACAACGCGGTATTTTGAGCAATTCAACTCCGGCATGAGTGTCTACCTATACACTTATAATGGATGCGAATGGTCCAAAATGTCGGGTCGTTACATGTACTCTACTCTCTATGGATACATCGATATCCAGTCTCGATACATCTTTACTAGGAATATTTAAAATGATATACTTGTTTCATTGTGATAAATTACTCACGGTTGCAACACTTTGTAATTACTATCACAAAACATACCATTTATGGATTTTTCTTTTAAATATACTTTAAATTAGATTAAGTAACTAATATAACTACATTATATCAAATATATAATAGAAAGAAAACACCTATATTTCGAACAAGATTGGTCAACGAGTTAGATATATGTAACAAATTACATAATTACCCCCTAGGGCATACCCCTAACTTTATCATGCCTAAGAAAACATCATATCATCATTTAGAAGATTATTCAAATCGTTTCAAAACAAATCAAAACTCGCTACCCAAACCAATCCAAAGACAATACTTCTTACTCGAAATTTCCATTCGCAAAATTTTATACTTAAACCAAAATACTTTTAAGTAATATTATTATTACTTTTCAAAACCTTGAAAATCTTTTTTCATAAACATAGTGATTTAAGCCCATAAGTTTTCTACTTAAATTCCTTTTATTTATAACCACACTTTACAAACCAATTTTATAAATTAATTTTCTTATATCAAGTCATTTCTAAATATTCTAACTTTTAATAAACATCTTTCATTAAACCAAATCCTTAGTCCAACATAAACATTAAACACCTTATAATCAAATTTTGAAACTTAATTCATGTGGTGTTCTTTTCAATGTCTCCTGTGACGACCGCCCATGACCCCTGCACTGATCCTAGAGAAAGTGCGTTGCAAAGTGTGCCAGGCGACCATAGACGATTGTCAGGGTAAATTAAAAACAACAGCAGAATCTATCGTATTACTCACAGCGCATGGACAAAATACAATAGAATATATATAGTGAAGCTTTACATAATAGAATATCATCATATAAAACTTCATAATAGTTGAATACAAACATCTGAATAGTCAATACATCAAGCCTCACTACATATCACTCAGAGAATTATACAAAGCAGCGGAACATCCAGTACATATAATAAGAAGATAATATGCAAGCCTCCAGCTCGTCTTTGACATCAGCATCGTGGAAAGCAAGAACATCACCTGTCACCTGCTACCTAGTCTGCCCGTCCCAAAATGGACGAACAGCCCAAGGCAATAAGAGTTAAACATAAAGCCTTGAGTCAGACAACAGTCTTAGTGAGCAGTAAATTAACTAACAACATACCAAAAGAGCATAAAGGAAAAGGAATAGGAATACAACCCTCCCACTCCGCCTCTTTCTGCAGTGATAGCCCCCAGACACACACTAAGTAGAAGTAAACATAACAGAGCATACAATTTAAAGTAAAGCAATTATCACTAGAGTCAAGGGCGATGCTTTCCAAGTACAAACCCCCAAGGCCTAAACCAAGATCAGATAAGCACCCAGAAAATACCGCTCTTGAGACCGAGTGATGATACAACCAAACATCCATGACTCTGGCTATCACTGTTATCATTGCTTCGATACCACCGTTAATTGAATGACCGGCACATTCTTTCAGCCGTCCGTCAAGGGCTAATGGAAACCCCGGTTCTAGACATTACTCCCGCACAGCGTCGTGACCCGTGCCTAGGACTATCGAATCTGCCCAGAGTACTTGACTACCAATCAGTAGCCTTCAGGGACTATCGAATCTGCCCAACGTACTCTTGCTTTGAGCATGCTAGAACCTTCAACAACGATGAGATCTCAGCCTTCTAGTCATCCTCCTCGACGACTATTTTCATACTAGCTCAAGCGCGTCTCGAGCCAACCATTATCCTCAACTCGAACCATATCACCGATTTATCAACATGCTTGGAATGATCCCGTCTGGATTAGACCAAGACTATCTCATATCATGCCTCGCCTCATCATCATCATAGCAAAGCTTCATCTCAACATCATCATCAAATCTATCCATATGAGCTTCATCTTCCGCTACATATGCCACGAGCAGCTTTTCCAATTCAAGAGCCTTTCCCTTAGCTTTTGAATCATCTTCGACCAACTTGTCTAAATCAAATCATCAATCATCTAATTCATATCAATCAATCAAGTCAAACATTAATCCAAGTAATCAAGCATTCAAATATAAGCTAAATGGACAATTATAACAATAATGGCAATTTCGTAATTAAAGAGTCAAAAGTCTAACAAGCATGAAACATGATCAATATCTCTATAATCTTGATGAATGAACTTGCATAGGTTAACACTTAGTAAAATGGTTGTCAAATCATCATGAAAAATGGATCTATATGGATCTATACTTAGGTTTACAAAAATGCATGGAAATCACTACTTTAACACAAAATCAAGCCAACGATCCGATATACTCCTTTGGATCCGTGTGAGAGATAATCACCACTCACCAAATCACCTAAACACCTCAAAAGAAACCCACTTCAGATCTGGACAGCGAAGGATCTAACTTGATCTATCACCAATCCGCTTCAAACGACGAAATCTCACTTCAATGGATGTAGATCTTCAATCTAAGCTCTTGAATCTTCAATTTGATCTTCAACTTGGATGGATGGAATCACTATATTAGAGTGGAGAAAAGAAGTGAAGAAGTGTAGAAGTCGAGCTCACAAAATAGCAGCACTTCGTCGCTTCGAAATCCGGATCCCAAAAATGAAGAGAAACCCTCCTATTTATAGGCTGATTTCCCCCTTAGGTCGCTCGGAGTTAGGTCGTCCACGACTTACGACCTAAAACCCCCACGACCTAAAAAGCCCACGACTCAACAATACCAGCCTACGACCTAACACTTAAGCGCTTAGAGACCTAACGACTTAACACCTAAGCGCTTCTACGACCTACGACCTATCACTGCGCACGACCTAACAGGTCCAACGACCTAACACCTGTGCGCTTATACGACCTAACACTTAACAGCTTAACTCCTAGGTCGCTCGTGACTCAGCGACCTAACCCCTTAAACCTTTACGCGACCTAAAACAATGCGCATCCACGACCTAACTATACCCAGTACTATCATAGGTCGTCTACGACCTACTACTCATGCTACAGCGACTCAACGACTCAACTGTCTCCGACTTAAGGCTTAATAGATCTTACGACCTATCCATGACACGCTCCTAAGTCGCTCACGACTTAATTTCCTTAGGTCGCTAACTCGCTTACCCTCTTAGGTCGCTAACCCTCTTAGGTCGCTAACTCTTAGGTCGGAAATCCTTAGGTCGTCTAATTCTATATGTCGCTCCTATCTCTTAGGTCGTCTACGACCTAATTTATCATACGACCTACTCCCAATTCGTCTACGACTTAACCTCTTTAGGTCGGTCACTTACTTAGGTCGGCCTATTCTTAAGTCGGTCATTACCTTAAGTCGTCTACTATCTTAAGTCGTCTCAATCTCTTAAGTCGTCCAAATCCTTAAGTCGGTCAAATACTGTAGGTTCTTCCAATCCCTTAGGTCGTTCACTCGACCTAGCCTACCCCACGACTCAACTTCTAAACGACTTAAGCTACAACATGGCTTAACTTCTAGACAACTTAACTTCTACACGACTTAAGCTCTAGACAATCTAACTCGGGACGACTTAACAATACTAACAATCTAATAACGACTGTTTTACGATGTTTCGATCCGAAAAAAAATACGGGTCGTTACATTCTCTCCCCCTTAGGAATTTCGCCCCCGAAATTCCAAACAAACAAGAGTAATCAAAGACTATTCTGCATGCCTACCATCCATAGCAATCAACAAACCTTGCATCCAATTCTAGCTTAGCATGCAGAATTCTAAAACTAGAATAAGTTACAATATCGTGAGATGACACGACACCTTAGGGCCATACCTTGAAGAGTTCAGGATGAGCTGCCTTCATCCTCTCTTCCACCTCCCACGTACAGTCGTTATCATCATCACTCCATTGTATCTTGAGCAACTTAACTACCTTCCTCCTAAGCTATTTCATGTCGGTTTCCACAACACGAAGCGGCTTACGAGGTCTCTTATCGACTGGATCAACTTCGAAATCTTCACAGCTATCAGCAGAAACCACTGAATTCGAGTCGTGCACATACTTTCGTAGATATGATATATGAAAAACATTGTGCACACCCGACATCTTCTCTGGTAACCCCAATCTGTAGGCGAGCTTTCCAATTCGCTCGATGATCGGGAATGGTCCAACAAATCTCGGAGTCAGTTTTCCTTTCTTCCCGAATCGAATAACATTCTTCAGTGGAGAAATCTTCACAAAAACCATATCACCAACGTCGAATTCCAAATCCTTACGACGCTTATCGGCATAACTTTTCTGACGGTCTTGGGCTGCCTTCATTCATTGCCGAATGATCTCTATGAAATCCGAAGTCTGTCGAATCATCTCTGGCCCAAGCATCAACTTTTCTCTGGTCTCTAACCAACATGTCGGAGAGTTACACGGTTTTCCATACAATGCCTCATACGGTGCCATACCAATGCTTGACTGGTAACTGTTGTTATACGAAAATTCCACCAAATGAAGATGATCTTCCCATGATCCTTCGAAATCCAAAACACAAGCTCTAAGAAGATCTTCCAAAACTCGGTTGACTCTCTCGGTCTGACCATCTGTTTGAGGATGATAAGCTGTACTCAAACACAACTCGGTTCCCAAAACTTCCTGAAAGCTCTTCCAAAATCCACTAGTGAACAATGGGTCTCGATCGCTCACTATACTCTTCGGAATACCATGGAATCGAACTATCCACTTAACATACAACTCAGCCAACTTTGATGCGGTCCTAGTCGATCGAACAGGAATGAGTCTTGCACTTTTAGTCAGACGATCTACGATGACCCAAATTCCTTCATTTCCCGTTCTGCTTCTAGGTAGTCCATCAATAAAATCCATCGACACTTGTTCCCACTTCCATGTAGGAACCTCTAATGGCTGAAGCAATCCACTGGGCTTCTTCTGCTCAGCTTTCACCAATTGGCAGTTCATGCACTTGGAAATAAAATTTCCAACATCCTTCTTCATACCTTCCCAGTAGTAGGTTCTCTTCATATCCCGATACATCTTATTTCCTCCTGGATGAATTGTCAGCTTCGAGTGATGACTTTCCTTCAGAACTTCACTCCTCAATTCATCTATATCGGGAACAACTAGACATCCTTGCTTCCGAAGCCAACCCTCTCGATCGACCTCGAATCCTTTATCCTTTTCTGGGTCCAATCCAGATTCCAAATCATGGATAATCTTGACAAGCTTATCGTCTCGCTTTTGGCTCTCGCCAATCCTGTCCACAAGAGTGGGTCTTATCGATAAGTTTGCCAACATCTCAGGTTCCAATTCACATCTAGTCCTGAAGTCAAAACCAGCTAAATACTCGAGATTCTTCCATTCTGAAAACATGGCTCCCAATCCTGCATGTCTTCGACTCAACGCATCTGCCACTGTATTACCTTTTCCCAGAGTATAAGCTATACCAAAATCATATGATGCCAAAAACTCTAGCCAACGTTGCTGCCGAAGATTCAAATCCTTTTGGGAGAAAAGATACATCAACGACTTATGATCTGTAAACAACTCGAATCGAACTCCCAATAGATAATGTCTCCACATCTTCAGAGCAAAAACAATCACCGCTAACTCCAAATCATGAGTCGGGTAATTCCTTTCATGCGGCTTCAGTTGTCGACTTGCATACGCAACAACTTTATCCCTTTGCATCAGCACTGCTCCAAGTCCAGTACCACATGCGTTAGTGTAAACCACCATCTCATCATTCCCACTTGGAATAGTCAAAACAGGAGCACTCGTCAGTCGCTCTTTTAGGATTCTGAAAGCTTGCTCACACTTATCTTCCCATCTGAACACCTGGTTCTTCTTAGTCAATCCTGTTAATGGTGCAGCCACCTTGGAGAAGTCTTTGATAAACCGTCGATAATACCCTGCTAATCCAAGAAAACTTCTCACATCAGATGCATTCTTAGGTCTAACCCAATCCTGGATTGCTGCCACCTTAGCGGGATCAACCGCTATTCCATTTCCAGAGATAACATGGCATAAGAACCTCACTTCACTCTTCTAGAAGTGACACATCGAAAACTTAGCCTTCAGCTGATTTTTCCGTAAGATTTCCTAAACAATACGCAAGTGCGTCTTGTGCTCTTCTTCAGTTCTGGAATAAATCAGAATATCATCCACGAACACAAGCATGAACTTGTTCAACTGATCTCTGAACACTCTATTCATAAGATCCATAAAATATGCTGGCGCGTTAGTCAATCCAAACGGCATTACCAGCCACTCAAAGAAACCAGATGGTGTCCTAAAAGCAGTCTTCAGCACACTATCCTTAGCCACTCTCAACTGGTGAAATCCCGTTGCCAAATCCATCTGAGAAAACACCTTAGCTTCGTGAAGCTGATCAAACAAGTCATCTATTCTCGGCAATGGATACTTGTTCTTTTTAGTTACCTTATTCAGCTCACGATAATCCACGCAGAACCTCAACGATCCATCCGCTTTGGTTGCGAACACAACTGGTGCACCCCATTCGGACACACTACGCCGAATGAATCCTTTCTGCAAAAGATCATCAACCTGCACCCTCAACTCCTGCTGTTCCTAGGCGCCATCCGCCTGAGAGGCATCACAACAGGTCTGGCTCCTTCAACTAGATCTATACGAAACTCGATCTCTCTAGACGGCGGTAACCCTTTGACCTCGTCAAAGACATCCTCAAATCCATTAGCGATTGGCACAGATGACAGTCCATCCCGTGGAACAACCAGCGAATACATGAAGCTCATGAAGACGCCTTCTTCATGCTTACATCATATCACAATCTCTCGCCCCTCCACATTCTCGACTGTCACCTCCAACCTTTCACAATCAATCTTTGCCGCATACTTACCCAAAATAATTCCGAACCCTGCAAAGTTCAGAACAAAGCAATCACAAATGAAAGAGCAATCATGACTCGATACAATCAGACCACGGCATAGCATACACAAAAAAGACGAACCCCCGACTGGATTAGTTACAACCAATGGCCTATCAACAATATCCGGTTCCAAACCCAACCGGCCTACAAGTTCGTTACAAACAAACAAATGCGACGCCCCAGTATCAAATAACACTCTAACTGGAACACCACATATGGAAAGAGTACCTTGAACTACCACACTCTTTCCTTTCTCTTTAGCGGTAGGAGCTTTCGAAGATGATGGAACAGCTCCCAAGGCATAAGCCTGCACAATCTGCTTGTCCCTTCGCGGTTCTGGACAATTCTTCCTGATATGCCCCGGCTTGTCACAGTTGTGACACTTCATCGGTACCTTCGGATTCTTACAATCCCTAGAGAAATGGCCCTTCTGCTGACAATTGTAGCAAGTCACTTCGCCCTTCGGCTTCTTCTGGCCATCCCTACCCTTTTGCTGCTGCGGCTTCCTCTTCTTGTTTCCACCCTGCTTGGGTTTAGACTCTTCCCTGGTCATAGCAACAACAGATCCTTCCTTAGGAAACAGATTCTCGTGCCTGAGAGCCTTCTCCACAAGCTTCTCAAATGGATCATCCAAATGATCCACCAACTGCCTCCCAAGATAACTGTCCAAGCCTGTCACAAACTTCTCATTCTTCTGGTACGAAGATTCAATATACGACCGGGCATACTTGGACAAAGCTTCAAACTCAGAAACATACTCAAGAACTGGTCTTCCACCTTGCTTGAGCTCCATGAACTTCTTGAATAGAACAGACTTCTGAGATGTAGAAATGAACTTAGCTTCAAATCTGGCTTGGAATTGCACCCAAGTGATCTCTTCCTCCGGAGTATCAATAGTGATAGAGTTCCACCAATCAGAAGCTCTCCCTTGAAGCTGTCTTGATGCTAACTTCCTCTTAGTCGCATCCTCAATCCCCAAATCACCAAAGATCCTTCTACAAGCATCTATCCACCTCTGGACTTCAATGGTTGATTCTGTTCCCAAGAAAACCTTTCCTCCAAGAGCAGTGTAGTCATTACACAGCTTAGCAAAATCCACCGGTTTTGGAGTTTGATCTTGAACTCCAACATCCACCGATGGCCCCGGAGCTGGCATCCTTCTCATGATCGAAGTCATCATAGCTTCGAACATAGCAGCATAATCAGCAGCCTCCTCAGTAGCACGGCCTTCCCTAGCAGCTGGTCTCCCTCTTCGACTCATTCTCAATATCTATAAAAAGGAATGGTCAGAACATCTTGAGAAACAACTGCTTAAAGGACTCAAACTCTTCTAATCTACTATATTATATATAGTAATCATCCATCAAAATACAATTACGTCTCTCATACGTAGTTACGGCAGCGAGCGTTGGGTAAAATCGATTAACCAAAGCTCTGATACCAAATGTGACGACCGCCCATGACCCCTGCACTGATCCTAGAGAAAGTGCACTGCAAAGTGTGCCAGGCGACCATGGACGATTGTCAGGGTAAATTAAAAACAACAGCAGAATCTATCGTATTACTCACAGCGCATAGACAAAATACAATAGAATATATATAGTGAAGCTTTACAGAATAGAATATCATCATATAAAACTTCATAATAGTTGAATACAAACATTTGAATAGTCAATACATCAAGCCTCACTACATATCACTCAGAGAATTATACAAAGCAGCGGAAAATCCAGTACATATAATAAGAAGATAATATGCAAGCCTCCAGCTCGTCTTCGACATCAGCATTGTGGAAAGCAAGAACAGCACCTGTTACCTGCTACCTAGTCTGCCCGTCCCAAAATGGACGAACAGCCCAAGGCAATAAGACTTAAACATAAAGCCTTGAGTCAGACAACAGTCTTAGTGAGCAGTAAATTAACTAATAACATACCAAAAGAGCATAAAGGAAAAGGAATAGGAATACAACCCTCCCACTCCGCCTCTTTCTGCAGTGATAGCCCCCAGACACACACTAAGTAGAAGTAAACATAACAGAGCATACAATTTAAAGTAAAGCAATTATCACTCGAGTCAAGGGCGATGCTTTCCAAGTACAAACCCCCAAGGCCTAAACCAAGATCAGATAAGCACCCAGAAAATACCGCTCTTGAGACTGAGTGATGATACAACCAAACATCCATGACAATGGCTATCACTGTTATCATTGCTTCGATACCACCGTTAATTGAATGACCGACACATTCTTTCAGCTGTCCGTCAAGGGCTAATGGAAACCCCGATTCTAGACATTGCTCTTGCACGTCGTCGTGACCCGTGCCTAGGACTATCGAATCTGCCCAGAGTACTTGACTACCAATCAGTAGCCTTCAGGGACTATTGAATCTGCCCAACGTACTCTTGCTTTGAGCATGCTAGAACCTTCAACAACGATGAGATCTCAGCCTTCTACTCATCCTCCTCGACGACTATTTTCATACTAGCTCAAGCGCCTCTCGTGCCAACCATTATCCTCAACTCGAACCATATCACCGAGTTATCAACATGCTTGGAATGATCCCGTCTGGATTAGACCATGACTATCTCATATCATGCCTCGCCTCATCATCATCATAGCAAAGCTTCATCTCAACATCATCATCAAATCTATCCATATGAGCTTCATCATCCGCTACATATGCCACGAGTAGCTTTTCCAATTCAAGAGCCTTTCCCTTAGCTTTTGAATCATCTTCGACCAACTTGTCTAAATCAAACCATCAATCATCTAATTCATAGCAATCAATCAAGTCAAACATTAATCCAAGTAATCAAGCATTCAAATATAAGCTAAATGGACAATTATAACAATAATGGCAATTTCGTAATTAAAGAGTCAAAAGTCTAACAAGCATGAAACATGATCAATATCTCTATAATCTTGATGAATGAACTTGCATAGGTTAACACTTAGTAAAATGGTTATCAAATCATCATGAACAATGGATCTATATGGATCTATACTTAGGTTTACAAAAATGCATGGAAATCACTACTTTAACACAAAATCAAGCCAACGATCCGATATACTCCTTTGGATCCGTGTGAGAGATAATCACCACTCACCAAATCACCTAAACACCTCAAAAGAAACCCACTTCAGATCTGGACAGTGAAGGATCTAACTTGATCTATCACCAATCCGCTTCAAACGAAGAAATCTCACTTCAATGGATGTAGATCTTCAATCTAAGCTCTTGAATCTTCAATTTGATCTTCAACTTGGATGGATGGAATCACTAGATTAGAGTGGAGAAAAAAAGTGAAGAAGTGTAGAAGTCGAGCTCACAAAATGGCAGCACTTCGTCGCTTCGAAATCCGGATCCCAAAAATGAAGAGAAACCCTCCTATTTATAGGCCGATTTCCCCCTTAGGTCGCTCGGAGTTAGGTCGTCCACGACTTACGACCTAAAACCCCCACAACCTAAAAAGCCCACGACTCAACAATACCAGCCTACAACCTAACACTTAAGCGCTTAGCGACCTAACGACTTAACACCTAAGCGCTTCTACGACCTACGACCTATCACTGCGCACGACCTAACAAGTCCAACGACCTAACACCTGTGCGCTTATACGACCTAACACTTAACAGCTTAACTCCTAGGTCGCTCGTGACTCAGCGACCTAACCCCTTAAACCTTTACGCGACCTAAAACAATGCGCATCCACGACCTAACTATACCCAGTACTATCATAGGTCGTCTACAACCTACTACTCATGCTACAGCGACTCAACGACTCAACTGTCTCCGACTTAAGGCTTAATAGATCTTACGACCTATCCTTGACACGCTCCTAAGTCGCTCACGACTTAATTTCCTTAGGTCGCTAACTCGCTTACCCTCTTAGGTCGCTAACTCGCTTACCCTCTTAGGTCGCTAACTCTTAGGTCGGAAATCCTTAGGTCGTCTAATTCTATAGGTCGCTCTTATCTCTTAGGTCGTCTACGACCTAACTTATCATACGACCTACTCCCAAGTCGTCTACGACTTAACCTCTTTAGGTCGGTCACTTACTTAGGTCGGCCTATTCTTAAGTCGGTCATTACCTTAAGTCGTCTACTATCTTAAGTCGTCTCAATCTCTTAAGTCATCCAAATCCTTAAGTCGGTCAAATAATGTAGGTTCTTCCAATCCCTTAGGTCGTTCACTCGACCTAGCCTACCCCACGACTCAACTTCTAAACGACTTAAGCTACAACATGGCTTAACTTCTAGACAACTTAACTTCTACACGACTTAAGCTCTGGACGATCTAACTCGGGACGACTTAACAATACTAACAATCTAATAACGACTGTTTTACGATGTTTCGATCCGAAAAAAAATACGGGTCATTACATCTCCCAAATTCTTTGTTTACCTAACCCATGTTTTTAAAAAGAGAAGCTACCTATAACACTCAACAATGGTCAATGCCCAAATTGGACGAGCACGACTACACCAAATCCTAAATGATAATAATAGAATATTATCATTTCCTATTCAATAAGCATCTCAAAAATAATATACTACTTTCTGAAAATCATTTTTGTATATATAAAATATATTCCTAGGTAAAATTATTTCATTTTTCAATTTTTAAACAATATTGTGTCGGTTGACCTTGTTCAACTGTTTAGGAACCCATATCGATAACGTTGGCTAGATACATCGACCAAAATTCATAAGCCACTTAACAGATCAATTAACACAATATATTTATATCACTAACAAGTATGTGCTCTTGTATAATACACTTAAACTCATTCTAGGGTGTCACTAACCCTACCTCTAATGAATTTTCCCCACCAAAGCCAAGATTCTCGTTTAACCTTGAGCTCTGATGCCAAATTTAACGATCCACCCTTTCGACCCTTAGAAGTTGACACTAACACATCCATGGTATTTACGTGCCAAATAACCAAGTGTCAGAAAGACAGACAGTTAAAGGAAAGAAGAAGAGAGAAGATAAAAAGAAACTAAACAATACAGAATCTTAGATCGTAATGAATAATCTATAATATAACAATGATGTTTACAAAAGAAAACTTTTATATACATATGTCCATTAGATTACTAGCCTATCATCTACCTGGACAGTTATAACACTTGTCTATATAGTTTGATAAATATAAAAAAAGCCATACAATAGAACATAAAGAAATACATTGATACGTCTTGGCTTCCAGCCTGTTCCTTGAGCTCCAAAGCATCCAAAGATAATCTGTAAACATACTCAGTTTGGCCCGAGCATTATAAGAAAACAACGCCCAGGTCAGTTTGGTAAAACCAGAATGAGAAACTCAAATCATAAGGAATTTTATTATAACTTGTATAATCCTTTAAAATCAAAAGTATCTTGTATGACCACGTCACGCATGAACATGGATGAGTTTTTACCTTACGATAATCAAAACATTTTATATGAAAATGCGATGATATTATCATAATGTCTAAGGGTTTAAAGTAAATATATCAAGTAGTTGTGATGTGTGTACATGACAGCAATAATAGGTATATAACAAAAAATCAAAGGCGCTTATTAGAGAATGGATTTCCAACAAATGGAAAGGTAAGGGACTAGCTTCCAAAAATCTGTACACCTCTAGACAAAATGTACAGTGAGAGCCTCGTCGGGACCCTCGACTGGCAAGACCGGCATATTCCTGACTGGTTAGTACCGAATATGATCACCCCTTGGTTGTGATCAAAAACCATAAGTATGCCCCAAATCATATATATGTATATATATCAACTCTAGATAAGGTGATGATCATAACCGATTGGGAGAGACCCGCATAGCCTTGCGGCATATCCTATTTTATCCATTACGTGGATGTAAGGTTTGAGAGGCCACGACTACCTTTTCCCTCATAAAAGACCATCTTAAAATGCTAACACTGACCTCCAGGAAGAAATGCAATGCCAGCATTCATCCATACAAGTTGTTCCAGGATCAAAAAAACAATTAACATTTACGATCTTTCATTTTGGAATCACCCTCAGAAAGAATAGTGTAGCTCCATAGCATACTTCATAAAGATCAATCATGATGTTATTATTTTGGAGTGGTTCGGATAAACCATACTAATCTGAAACTCGAGTCTCCCAACATAGCAGCAATTTCTGGCTAACTCAATTCCGGTCCTTTGGAAGTATGCAAAAAGTATCTTAGTCCTCGATGGGGAACTCTAATATACACAACATACTTCCTGAGTAAAAACAGGTCAAGATCTGGTAGTCCATTATTTAACTATCAAATGCACAATCAAGAAATAATCCAGAGATTTAATTTTCCTATGGCAACCACTAAGCCTCAAAATAATTTTTCATTTATTTAAATCTCTTTTCAAAAAGTTTATCAAAACATTCATATACTTATCTCATTGTCATAAATATATTCACAAAACCTTGTGAAATATTTCTTATTTCAAAATCATATTATAATGATCAAACAAATGTTATTTAAATTAGAGATAAGGATAACCGCAAACAATATTCCTTCAGTGTTAAGCATGGAACAAAAGTTCCACACCACCGTAATTAAGAAGGTCAATCAAGAGAAACCTCATCTCAAATTATTTTATAACTTCCTTCAATAAATCTTTATACTAAATCATTTTAATTTATGAAATCTTCTTTACTTAAATTTCAAATCCATTTATAAAACTCTTTTACAAATATCCAAAAATCATTTATAAAACTATTTTATAAATATCTAAAGTCATTTATAAACTCTTTTATAAATCTTCATTTAAAATCCCCTTCTTAAAATATCATTTACCAATATCACTTGCAAATCTCCTTTAAATAAATCCTTTATAAAATATTATTTACAAAATATCATTTGTAAATACCTTTATCAAAATAATTAGACAACTTACAAAATCATTTAAAACACTTAGAATTAAAATCAATTTAAAAACCATAACTTTTACAAATTTGAAAGGAGGCATAGTAACCATGATGGTACTAAATCAAATTACTAGTTATTTAATTTTTTCTTCCAAGTAACATAACAATTATTTACATAAGCTAACATATATGTAAATAAAATCCATAACCAAATCAAGGAATAACACATTTATATAAACCATCTATTGGATACATATCTAACCAACATAATAACGGGATGGTGATTTGTCCTTCCATAGATGTCCACACAATCTATTATGTTCAATTATAGCAAAACGTGGATTTATTCTACCAACAGATGTCTACATAATCAAAACAATTGAGTTATAGTAGAACGTGGATTTATTCGACTAAACAGATTTCATGTACTTAATTAATAATTAATTACAAGTTAAATCCTTTTCGAAAACATAATTAATCTTAATAAGTATTAACTTAACTTAATTATTGTTATCCCGCATTTTGGTCAAAGCCGGAATACCAAACAAATCGACAAGAAAGGGTGGGTATCAGGATTGGAAGTCGATTAGAGACAAGGTTGTGATCGATGTCGTCAAAATTTGACCGGGCTCCGGTCAGGACGGAATCGATAGGAGATGATGATGAGGACTAGGAGAGGCTATGTTTCAAGTTTCAGGTCAATCGGAGTTCGTATGAAGGAGATATGGATGGATTACTGTGTGCAGGGAATGGTTCACCTCGATGAAGTTCGCATCAAATTAGAGATGGTATTCGTATCGATACTATTCGTATCGATCGAATAAGGTCATGGCAGTACACTTCGAATCGATGTCGTTCGCATTGATGGTCTAGACTCGACTCGATAGTGTTCGAATCGATCAAAAGCAGAGCATAGTTGTGGTTTGTTCGATTCGATGCGTTTCGTATCGATCAGGATGGATTCAGGCTACAGGCTTCGTATCGATATAGTTCGTATCGATCATTGTTAGAATCGATACGAAGGACTCACATACAGATCGATTCGAAGAAGATCGAAGGCATTAATGGATGGATGGATGCGTATGAACATGAAGGACTCAGGGACAACGCTCGTATCGATTGTCTTCGAATCGATCGATACAAAGGAAATAAACGGCACGAATGGATGGATTCGAACTAGACACAAAGAATGGATACGAATGAAGCTTTGCTCGAATCCAGGAATGAACGATGACTTCGAATCCATCAAGTAAAAATAGCAAGATTCAAGGAGCGACTCGGTCAAACCGGAGTGAAAGACGGATCAAGCCCTGAAGATAAGGCCACGTCACCAAGCGCGCACATATCTCGATCGAGTCGAAGGAGATGGATACGAAGCAATGGATTCGAATGGATGGATTCGAAGACGACAGCCAGCGAAATGCCACGACTTGAATCGATCATAACTTGAGATCTACAAGTCCAAATGCTATGAAATTTTCACAGTAGCTTGAGCACATGTTGAAGAATGTTCACGCCAAATTTCAACTTGATTGGACAATTTATTGATCGATTCGAACATAGCTTCGAATCGATCCCAAAGTGGGCCCGGATTTCCAGAAAGCGGGCATGTGGGCCCCCTTACGTGCCAGAACTGGTCTCCCCTCAATTTAGGCGAAATATCAGCCTCCTACACCTATAAATAGAGCCCCTGGTCATTCAGAAAAGGGGTGGGACAATTTTGAGAGCTAAAGAGCGCCCGGACTCTGCCAGATTTACTCCAGATCATCATTGCTGCCTTAGATCCAGATTATAATCATAAAATCCGTTGTACTACGCGATAGGAAATTGTAATCTTCAAGCATCGATCAATAAAAGATAAAAACTTTGGAGTGGACGTAGGCCGGAGATAGCCGAACCACTATAAATCTCGTGTTTTTGTTCATTATTTCTGGATTGTTGTTTGTTGTTTGTTTAGATCTGAGATTTGTGTTTGAATATTGCTGATTTGTATTCATACACTGGTGCTTTCACAACATTCGGGGTTTGTGACCATTTTTGGCGCAAACACTTTGGTGCTTTCACTGAGAAGGACTAGCACCCGCTACATCGGATTGAAGTTTAGATTTGAAAGTTTGAAGGATTCAGATTGACTCAGCAATGACTCGACAAACAAGACAAAGAGCTGAGAGAAGCCAACAGGGAGGAAGTCAAGAGGCATCCTCCGGAGCTGGAGAAGGACAAGCTTCGATTTACATTACCAGAGATGAAATGGAAGCTATGGCAAATTCATTGCATGAGAGGTTGCTGAAGAGTCAACAGGATATGATTCAGACTTTCTTCGAGCAGATGAGAGCTACAGGAACACAGAACCTTGGACCAACTATAGCGACTGCGAATGTGGAACAAGGAACTAGGGTTGCGTAACCCAATGGAGGACAGAATACAGAACCGGAAGGCAATCAACAAGGACTTGGGGGCAGGCCCGCAGGATCCAATGCAGGAGGACCTTTGGAAGGAGTTCAACAGGCTAGGGCAAACGTTGCTGCTAATGAGCCACACGAAGAATATGTGCCGGAATTCCCTCGAGAGCATGGGGGGCAACCTCTGACGGACAATGCTGGGTTAATGGAAATCATTAGGAAGACTATGCGTGGAGGTTCGACCAATAGAGATTTGGAAGGAGTGAACAGGAGTCCGTTCGCTCGGGAAATCAAGATGGCTCAGAATCCACCTAAGTTCAAGTTACCTAGCGTGGAAGTATATAATGGAAAGGCTGACCCGACTGATCACTTGATGAGATACACTAGACACATGGAAGTGCTGGGGGCATCGGAGGAAGTGATGGCCAGATGTTTCCCTTTATACTTGACAGACCTAGCGGCAATGTGGTTTAGGCAGCTGGAGGAAGGATCTATCAGGAATTGGAGGGAATTGGTGGACAGGTTTTTGGGACAGTTTCGGGTTCATATCAAAAGACCTAAGAACGTGATGACGTTAACATCGGTAAAGCAAAGAACGGATGAATCGCTTAGAGCATTTTTAACTCGATTTAATGCGGCGGTTTCTTCGGTGGATCGGCCGGATCCATCGATGGTTTTGATGGCGGCAGTGTCGGGAGTCAGAGAGGATTCAGATTTTAAGGTATCTTTAGTACGAGACCCACCACTGGATCTCGGGGAATTCTTTCACGAAGCTGAAAGATTTCTTCGGCAAGAAGACGCATGTATGGATTTAAAGCTAAAGGAGGTGAATGTGACCGGAGGTGGAGGACCATCCGACGGAAGCTCGGATAAAGATAAAGGAAAAAGGAAGCTGGACGAAAAATCTAAAAAAGCTAGGAAGCGATGGAAGGATCCAAGGTTTTCCACATACACAGAATTAAACGAGACACTAGAGCGGATATACATGGAAACTCGGAATCGCCTTCCTTACCGGAGGCCGGCTAGGAGAGAACCATCCGAGCGGGAGAGGGCATCAGGAAAGCATTGTCTCTTCCACGATTTGGACGGGCATGATACCAACAGCTGCAGACACCTAAAGGACATAATTGAGGAGCATGTGAGGAATGGACAGTTGAGGCAGTATGTTGGGGCTCGGAATGCAGCGGTGGAGCAGGAGCAACCACCGCCTACCTCAAACCATGAGGATATGAGGCACAGGAATAATGGTCGATTGGTCATCAATTGATCAAGATAATATGAAATAAGTAACAAACCATTGGCGAGCAACCGAGTCATTTACACATGTATGGGGACGGAGATAGCCCCTAGGCATGCTCTGAATGATGATAAACCGCAAAGCCATGGTTTGCGAAATCTGTCTTTTGTTTTTGGATTGGACACTTGGTTTTCTGGTTTGGTTTTTGGGGTTTGGATTGAACTCCTGATTTTGCTTGTTTTTCTGGGTTTTACATTCATTCGGATGATTGTTCTCCGTTTTGGATGATGATTTTGATTTCTGGTATGGATTTCTGGCTTTCCGATTTGATTTGGATTTTGGATTGGATTCTGATTGGATTCTTTTTGGTTTTTTATAAACGATCGTCAGGTGTGGATTACGCCTGGCAAGGGGTGAGTCTTTTTGCCCGAACGTGGTAAATTGACTCATTCAGGTCATCGAGTATGGACTATGCTCGGCAAGGGTTCGGAGTGACCAGGATTCGGCCTAGGACTTAGGCTCCCTATTATGGATTATTGTTTCAGGTCATCGAGTATGGACTATGCTCGACAAGGGTCCGGAGAGACCAGGATACGGCCTAGGACTTAGGCCTTGTATTATCAATTATCATTTTCAGGTCGTTGAGTAGGGACTATGCTCAACAAGGGTCTGAAGTGACCAGGATTCGGCTTAGGACTTAGGCCATGGCATTACTTACGTCCAGGGACACTGGACCACGGTCTTCAGGTGTGGATTGCGCTTGGTAAGAACCCGGAGAGCTTAGCTTAACGTCCAGGGACACTGGACCACGGTCGTCAGGTGTGGATTGCGCTTGGCAAGAGCCCAGAGAGGTTATGGATTTGGATATCGACCCGGAGAGGTCTTGGATTCTGTTATTGGCTATTGGATAAGGATGGATTAGGATTCGGTCGTCGGGTTCAAACAGATATGGATTTGTCTAAGGCTTTGGTTATTGGGTTTGGAGTTGGGCATCGACTCCGAACAGTCAAGGATGATGCACTTGGATGATGTGGCTATGGACTTTGGATATCGGATACGGAACTATTCAAAACACGCCTTCTTATCACAAGGCATGTTTTGGGGGGCAAATGTTATCCCGCATTTTGGTCAAAGCCGGAATACCAAACAAATCGACAAGAAAGGGTGGGTATCAGGATTGGAAGTCGATTAGAGACAAGGTTGTGATCGATGTCGTCAAAATTTGACCGGGCTCCGGTCAGGACGGAATCGATAGGAGATGATGATGAGGACTAGGAGAGGCTATGTTTCAAGTTTCAAGTCAATCGGAGTTCGTATGAAGGAGATATGGATGGATTACTGTGTGCAGGGAATGGTTCACCTCGATGAAGTTCGCATCAAATTAGAGATGGTATTCGTATCGATACTGTTCGTATCGATCGAATAAGGTCATGGCAGTACACTTCGAATCGATGTCGTTCGCATCGATGGTCTAGATTCGACTCGATAGTGTTCGAATCGATCAAAAGCAGAGCATGGTTGTGGTTTGTTCGATTCGATGCGTTTCGTATCGATCAGGATGGATTCAGGCTACAGGCTTCGTATCGATATAGTTCGTTTCGATCATTGTTAGAATCGATACGAAGGACTCACATACAGATCGATTCGAAGAAGATCGAAGGCATTAACGGATGGATGGATGCGTATGAACATGAAGGACTCAGGGACAATGCTCGTATCGATTGTCTTCGAATCGATCGATACGAAGGAAATAAACGGCACGAATGGATGGATTCGAACTAGACACAAAGAATGGATACGAATGAAGCTTTGCTCGAATCCAGGAATGAACGATGACTTCGAATCCAGCATGTAAAAATAGCAAGATTCAAGGAGCGACTCGGTCAAACCGGAGTGAAAGACGGATCAAGCCCTGAAGATAAGGCCACGTCACCAAGCGCGCACATATCTCGATCGAGTCGAAGGAGATGGATACGAAGCACTGGATTCGAATGGATGGATTCGAAGACGACAGCCAGCGAAATGCCACGACTTGAATCGATCATAACTTGAGATCTACAAGTCCAAATGCTATGAAATTTTCACAGTAGCTTGAGCACATGTTGAAGAATGTTCAAGCCAAATTTCAGCTCGATTGGATAATTTATTGATCGATTCGAACATAGCTTCGAATCGATCCCAAAGTGGGCCCGGATTTCCAGAAAGCGGGCATGTGGGCCCCCTCACGTGCCAGAACTGGTCTCCCCTCAATTTAGGCGAAATATCAGCCTCCTACACCTATAAATAGAGCCCCTGGTCATTCAGAAAAGGGGTGGGACAATTTTGAGAGCTAAAGAGCGCCCGGACTCTGCCAGATTTACTCCAGATCACCATTGCTGCCTTAGATCCAGATTATAATCATAAAATCCGCTGTACTACGCGATAGGAAATTGTAATCTTCAAGCATCGATCAATAAAAGATAAAAACTTTGGAGTGGACGTAGGCCGGAGATAGCCGAACCACTATAAATCTCGTGTTTTTGTTCATTATTTCTGGATTATTGTTTGTTGTTTGTTTAGATCTGAGATTTGTGTTTGAATATTGCTGATTTGTATTCATACACCGGTGCTTTCACAACATTCGGGGTTTGTGACCATTTTTGGCGCAAACACTTTGGTGCTTTCACTGAGAAGGATTAGCACCCGCTACATCGGATTGAAGTTTAGATTTGAAAGTTTGAAGGATTCAGATTGACTCGGCAATGACTCGACAAACAAGACAAAGAGCTGAGAGAGGCCAATAGGGAGGAAGTCAAGAAGCATCCTCCGGAGCTGGAGAAGGACAAGCTTCGATTTACATTACCAGAGATGAAATGGAAGCTATGGCAAATTCATTACATGAGAGGTTGCTGAAGAGTCAACAGGATATGATGCAGACTTTCTTCGAGCAGATGAGAACTACAGGAACATAGAACCTTGGACCAACTATAGCGACTGCGAATGTGGAACAAGGAACTAGGGTTGCGGCACCCAATGGAGGACAGAATACAGAACCGGAAGGCAATCAACAAGGACTTGGGGGCAGGCCCACAGGATCCAATGCAGGAGGACCTTTGGAAGGAGTTCAATAGGCTAGGGCAAACGTTGCTGCTAATGAGCCACACGAAGAATATGTGCCGGAATTCCCTCGAGAGCATGGGGGCAACCTCTGACGGACAATGCTGGGTTAATGGAAATCATTAGGAAGACTATGCGTGGAGGTTCGACCAATAGAGACTTGGAAGGAGTGAACAGGAGTCCGTTCGCTCGGGAAATCAGGATGGCTCAGAATCCACCTAAGTTCAAGTTACCTAGCATGGAAGTATATAATGGAAAGGCTGACCCGACTGATCACTTGATGAGATACACTAGACACATGGAAGTGCTGGGGGCATCGGAGGAAGCGATGGCCAGATGTTTCCCTTTATACTTGACAGACCTAGCGGCAATGTGGTTTAGGCAGCTGGAGGAAGGATCTATCAGGAATTGGAGGGAATTGGTGGACAGGTTTTTGGGACAGTTTTGGGTTCATATCAAAAGACCTAAGAACGTGATGACGTTAACATCGGTAAAGCAAAGAACGGATGAATCGCTTAGAGCATTTTTAACTCGATTTAATGCGGCGGTTTCTTCGGTGGATCGGCCGGATCCATCGATGGTTTTGATGGCGGCAGTGTCGGGAGTCAGAGAGGATTCAGATTTTAAGGTATCTTTAGTACGAGACCCACCACTGGATCTCGGGGAATTCTTTCACAAAGCTGAAAGATTTCTTCGGCAAGAAGACGCATGTATGGATTTAAAGCTAAAGGAGGTGAATGTGACCGGAGGTGGAGGACCATCCGACGGAAGCTCGGATAAAGATAAAGGAAAAAGGAAGCTGGACGAAAACTCTGAAAAAGCTAGGAAGCGATGGAAGGATCCAAGGTTTTCCACATACACAGAATTAAACGAGACACTAGAGCGGATATACATGGAAACTCGGAATCGCCTTCCTTACCGGAGGCCGGCTAGGAGAGAACCATCCGAGCGGGAGAGGGCATCAGGAAAGCATTGTCTCTTCCACGATTTGGACGGGCATGATACCAACAGCTGCAGGCACCTAAAGGACATAATTGAGGAGCATGTGAGGAATGGACAGTTGAGGCAGTATGTTGGGGCTCGGAATGCAGCGGTGGAGCAGGAGCAACCACCGCCTACCTCAAACCATGAGGATATGAGGCACAGGAATAATGGTCGATTGGTCATCAATTGATCAAGATAATATGAAATAAGTAACAAACCATTGGCGAGCAACCGAGTCATTTACACATGTATGGGGACGGAGATAGCCCCTGGGCATGCTCTGAATGATGATAAACCGCAAAGCCATGGTTTGCGAAATCTGTCTTTTGTTTTTGGATTGGACACTTGGTTTTCTGGTTTGGTTTTTGGGGTTTGGATTGAACTCCTGATTTTGCTTGTTTTTCTGGTTTTTACATTCATTCGGATGATTGTTCTCCGTTTTGGATGATGATTTTGATTTCTGGTATGGATTTCTGGCTTTCCGATTTGATTTGGATTTTGGATTGGATTCTGATTGGATTCTTTTTGGTTTTTGATAAACGATCGTCAGGTGTGGATTACGCCTGGCAAGGGGTGAGTCTTTTTGCCCGAACGTGGTAAATTGACTCATTCAGGTCATCGAGTATGGACTATGCTCGGCAAGGGTCCGGAGTGACCAGGATTCGGCCTAGGACTTAGGCCCCCTATTATGGATTATTGTTTCAGGTCATCTAGTATGGACTATGCTCGACAAGGGTCCGGAGAGACCAGGATTCGGCCTAGGACTTAGGCCTTGTATTATCAATTATCATTTTCAGGTCGTTGAGTAGGGACTATGCTCAACAAGGGTCCGAAGTGACCAGGATTCGGCTTAGCACTTAAGCCATGGCATTACTTACGTCCAGGGACACTGGACCACGGTCGTCAGGTGTGGATTGCGCTTGGCAAGAACCCGGAGAGGTTAGCTTAACGTCCAGGGACACTGGACCACGGTCGTCAGGTGTGGATTGCGCTTGGCAAGAGCCCAGAGAGGTTATGGATTTGGATATCGACCCGGAGAGGTCCTGGATTCGGTTATTGGCTATTGGATTAGGATTCGGTCGTCGGGTTCAAACGGATATGGATTTGTCTAAGGCTTTGGTTATTGGGTTTGGAGTTGGGCATCGACTCCGAGCAGTCAAGGATGATGCACTTGGATGATGTGGCTATGGACTTTGGATATCAGATACGGAACTATTCAAAACACGCCTTCTTATCACAAGGCATGTTTTGGGGGGCAAATGTTATCCCGCATTTTGGTCAAAGCCGGAATACCAAACAAATCGACAAGAAAGGGTGGGTATCAGGATTGGAAGTCGATTAGAGACAAGGTTGTGATCGATGTCGTCAAAATTTGACCGGGCTCCGGTCAGGACGGAATCGATAGGAGATGATGATGAGGACTAGGAGAGGCTATGTTTCAAGTTTCAGGTCAATCGGAGTTCGTATGAAGGAGATATGGATGGATTACTGTGTGCAGGGAATGGTTCACCTCGATGAAGTTCACATCAAATTAGAGATGGTATTCGTATCGATACTGTTCGTATCGATCGAATAAGGTCATGGCAGTACACTTCGAATCGATGGCGTTCGCATCGATGGTCTAGACTCGATTCGATAGTATTCGAATCGATCAAAAGTAGAGCATAGTTGTGGTTTGTTCGATTCGATGTGTTTCGTATCGATCAGGATGGATTCAGGCTACAGGCTTCGTATCGATATAGTTCGTATCGATCATTGTTAGAATCGATACGAAGGACTCACATACAGATCGATTCGAAGAAGATCGAAGGCATTAACGGATGGATGGATGCGTATGAACATGAAGGACTCAGGGACAACGCTCGTATCGATTGTCTTCGAATCGATCGATACGAAGGAAATAAACGGCACGAATGGATGGATTCGAACTAGACACAAAGAATGGATACGAATGAAGCTTTGCTCGAATCCAGGAATGAACGATGACTTCGAATCCATCAAGTAAAAATAGCAAGATTCAAGGAGCGACTCGGTCAAACCGGAGTGAAAGACGGATCAAGCCCTGAAGATAAGGCCACGTCACCAAGCGCGCACATATCTCGATCGAGTCGAAGAAGATGGATACGAAGCAATGGATTCGAATGGATGGATTCGAAGACGACAGCCTGCGAAATGCCACGACTTGAATCGATCATAACTTGAGATCTACAAGTCCAAATGCTATGAAATTTTCATAGTAGTTTGAGCACATGTTGAAGAATGTTCACGCCAAATTTCAGCTCGATTGGACAATTTATTGATCGATTCGAACATAGCTTCGAATCGATCCCAAAGTGGGCCCGGATTTCCAGAAAGCGGGCATGTGGGCCCCCTCACGTGCCAGAACTATTCTCCCCTCAATTTAGGCAAAATATCAGCCTCCTACACCTATAAATAGAGCCCCTGGTCATTCAGAAAAGGGGTGGGACAATTTTGAGAGCTAAAGATCGCCCGGACTCTGCCAGATTTACTCCAGATCACCATTGCTGCCTTAGATCCAGATTATAATCATAAAATCCGTTGTACTACGCGATAGGAAATTGTAATCTTCAAGCATCGATCAATAAAAGATAAAAACTTTGGAGTGGACGTAGGTCGGAGATAGCCGAACCACTATAAATCTCGTGTTTTTGTTCATTATTTCTGGATTGTTGTTTGTTGTTTGTTTAGATCTGAGATTTGTGTTTGAATATTGCTAATTTGTATTCATACACTGGTGCTTTCACAACATTCGGGGTTTGTGACCATTTTTGGCGCAAACAATTATTAATTAAGAAATACTTAACCTTTATTAAATAATATGTTTATAAATTAAATCCTTAATTAATTTATAATTATAATAATTAAACACTTACTTGATAATTAATTCATAATTAACCATGTACTTAATTAATAATTAAATAAAACTAAATCATATACTTAATTATAATTAATTAAAAATTTATCTTACTTAATCAAAGATTAACTAAAATTAATCTCACTTTTAAAAGATAATTAATTAATAACTAATCTCCGCTTAATTATAATTGATAAACCTTGTGTAATACTTAATTAATTATTAATTACAAAAATTAATTAATTAATAATTTATTAATAAATCTTTAATTGACTTTCCTTAATCATCATTAAGTTTATAAAACATTTTAACAATGTTATCAACTATAGATTTAATTTTGTAATAAATTTTTCATTGAACTGTATCCAAAGCGACTATGACTATATGGACCATAACTTGAAAAAAAACTTGTCTTTGGCTTTCCTTTTTGAAACTTAACTCATGGAAGCTTACTAACTTTTTCAAACATAAAGTATGAGTTTTGTAAAACTAAAACAAAGTTTGAAACTTGAAAACTCTTTTGATTTTAAAACCAATAATCCTAGTTTTTTACACAAGGATTCCAAGTAGTCAAACCATGCAAAGATGCTAATTTCTTATCATACTCTCACATACTCCTGTCCATAGCATAAAAAATCATATCACAACTAGACTTTCTGACATAACAACACTTTTTGACTTTATTTCACGTCTAAGAAAAATTCATATACAAACACATAAAAATCATAACCAAACCATACAAATATCCTATAATCAAGCAATTACACATGTAAATACTAATATAAAGTAAATATACAATTTCTACAAAAAGGTGTGACTTTTGCTCACCAAATTTAAGCAAATCTTTTTAAAACTTGAATTTTGCCAACAAAACTTGATTTTGCTAAGCAAAACTTGATCTTTACCTAGATGGAGGTTGATGGGCTCTGCCTTGCCTAAGGGTGATTAGGGCATGACTATAAGTGGTTGAGGTGGATGTAGGCCTGACTTTGAAGGAAGAAGCTGTAAGAAGAAGAAAGGAGTGATTTTTAAGTGTTAAAAGATAGAAAAAGGTAATTTTTAAAATTTGAAAATACTTTTGGAAGCCATTAAAGAGAATGGAAAAGCTTAAGGAAGAAGAAGATAACTTTGAAAAGGAAAGAAAATAAAATAAAGAATGAGAGAGAGAAAAAGAGTTAGTTTTGTGTAAAATGAATTTAGTAAATTACAAAAATAGCCATAGATTACTTACCCTCCATTCAAATCATGCCACATCACCACATACCCCCTTAAACCAACATGCATTTAATGCATTTATACTTATGGTGTAAGATGAAAGTGACATGTCATGATTTCTTCTTTTCATTTAATTTTTAAACTTACAAATTGTCACATCCTTATTTTCACTTAAGAACACATATATTTACACTTTTAACATCCTTATTTAAGTAATCATAATTTATATAAGGGTGTGTTGAAGTATATTAAGGTGTTTTACTACCTTTTAACAACTTTTCAATGATCAATAATTGGGATTTTTGAAAAAGCTTTTCAGTCACGTTTTCTTATTTATTTTTAACTAATTATTTCTATAAACCAAATTCAGAAATGAATTTTCTATCATTATTTATAAATTAAAAGTGAAAACCATTAAATGAATATTGAAAATTAATTAAATATTCACAAATAAAAGCGATAAAATTTCAGGTCATTACACTAATCCTAAAATCCACATAACAGTTCACTATAATAAAACTCTGCCCAATTCCAACCACTCCTCTAATCCTAAAATTGTTCAAAAATCAAAATAAAATCAACCTAGAAGAACATAAGCAATTAGGTCTAGATGAAGCAAGCAGAGCTAGCATTCGAAGGGGCTATTCTTACGGAAAGCAAACAGAAAGAGCTTAGACTTGATGTGAGTGGGAACAATTTTGATTAGATGATTGTTACAGTTAGGTTTAAACTATTCTAACTTATTTAGGATGTTAATAAATTATAGCTGAAATTGTAAAACCCTAATGTGGAACCTATAAATTTAGAGTAGAAATTTGAATTATAGTAATTTGATAAACCTAACATTGAACACCACTTTTGTTATTAACCCGCTAAACCCAAAAATCAGTAAACCCTAAATCTGTAAACCCTAGATTTAACAAGTTGCTATTGAATTGAAAACATAGACTGCTTAACTTAGTAATTATGGTTCACTATAATAGGTAATGACACACATGAATCGAAAAATAACAATCGACACATAAAATCAAAAGAATCCAAAATTTTACACTGTGATCGATTGACCCCTGATACCTAATGGTCGACCGGTAGAGGTCAACTAGTAGCGATTGATCGATTAGGGTTAGAGTTCGATCGGTGGACATGTAAAATAAGGAATCTAAACCTTGGCCTAAGGACCAATTTAGTAACAAAATATACATAATTTAAGATAAAGTTATATAAATGTTAATTATTTGTTTGAGCCTATTTTGGGGCCAGGTGTATATGGTAGATATAGTAGGGAAGCTAGTTCCTTGTCAGAGGATGTTAGGTCATTGCGATGTTGGGTAAAATATAGTTTACCCAAATTAAGAGTTGAGTGATCAACTAGGGAAGATGTATTTTTGCAATATAGGTACTCGTGGGGAGGTTCTGCATTGGGCGTGTAGCACTGACGGATGCTAGTGAGTGAGCTTGGTATTAGCAGGAGGTTCTAGCGGTGTACATGCAACACTAATGTGGATGCTCAGCGCATAATGCTAAGCGCCAATGCAGGTAATGAAGCAACCTGGTGCTTATGGTGGATTCTATATGGACAGTCCAGCCCAGCGTAGAACGATAAGTGGTAATATAGGTAAAGAAGTAGCCTGGTACTAACGGGAGTTCTTGTATGAATGGTTCTAACATGATGTGATACAAGTGGACACTGATGCAGTACTATAAAAGGCATTACACTATGATCGAGAGGTGAACATGGGTGTCGATGATGAGACACACCGGCAAGTCAACATGTCGGGTTCTCCCTATCCAGACATAGTTATGGGTATTATTGGGAGTGCAGTTCCAAAGATAGCCTATAGGCAGTGCTTTTTATGGGGTAGCTCTAGGAGCATTAGTCGATCATTAGTGTGAGGTTTGATCTATAGTTCGATCCTTGCAGTAGCCTACACAAGTGGTAGTGTGGGTATGTATTAGACAAGAACCCTTAAGTAATGGGCCTTAAGAATACCCAAACAATTGTAGTGCACCCTATAACATCAAGAGTACACTTAAAGTTAACTACACATGATCATCACATATTAAACTTATACAAATTCACCAGACTTTTATTTGACATACCTCCCTTCTTTCCATTTCTCCACCACAGGATGACGGGTTAGCAGTTCATTGGGCATAGTACGTGGATAAATGAGCTACATGTTGGAATTCTCCTATTTTTTATTTTTTATTATGGAGTTTCTTGTTGTATTAAAAGCTTGTAAAACTCAAGTAGTACTTTGGAAATGGTGTATATGTAAAACAAGTATTTTGTAGACTATTTTTTAAAAATGTCTTTTCTCTGTACTTATATTTGAATTCCTTATGCTATGAGATCTGAAAGTGTAGAATGTCTTAGAATTTACCCTTATAATTATGCTCTTTAATTATATAAAAACCCAATAGATCTTGGCACGACGCGAGTTCAAAAGTCACCATAGGCTTTGGATCGGTCTATCGGGAGGTGCGGGTTGTTACATTTGGTATCAAAGTTTAGGTTTAAGATTCTCTAGGGTTTAGGCACGTATTGAGCGAATGTACTTAAAAGGTTTTTGAAAAGATTGTCCTTTCAAATGGTTTTCCAAAATGTTTCCCGACAAGTTTCAAAGTGGGTTTTGAAAATATATGTATATACATATATATATATATATATATAAAAGTTTTAAAAAAAATTCCTAAGATTTTATTTATCTATCAAATTTTTTTTATTCATGACTACACAATCTAGAAGGAAGTTGAAAATAATTCCAAATACAGATATTGAGAATGTGTATAGGTTTTAAATAAATGGCTTTAGAAAGGCAGCTAACATTCCAAGTGTGGACATCCTTATATAGTTCTGTTGTTATCTAATGCGAGGAGACAAGATGAGCCTAACCCGACTAAGGAAGTGTAATTATAATTTTCTAATATATGTATTAATATACACCACCCTATATATTTTGACTCTTAAGGTAGTTTTTGGCTGTCCCTTATATAAGCATACAATTGTGGTTCAAAATAATGGTAAAGGTTATAGCAGTTAAGGTGAAAAATAAACTTTTCACGTTTATTGGAGTTTATCCATAAAGGAAGGCTAGTAGAGGTTTATATATGGACTAGCAATGGCAAGTAAATTATGGAGGTGAATGAATCAGATGAGTACTATGAGACCCATATAATAGGAATATCTATTGATAGCATAAGGAGGACATGAAGGAGGACTTTACAAGTTTAAGACAGATTCCCCAATTAAAGTAGAAGCCTTATTCTCATATGAGTAGTAGGTGCAAGGACTCATATTCACCTAAAGGCATGGCTAGAATATTTATCATGCTAAAGTTAGACACAATATTGGAAAATAAACTTGAGTTAACTATCTTTGAAGCGGAAGACACAAATTTATCCACAAATCATTATTAAGTATAAGTGGAGTTAGAAAATAAGGTTGTGGTTGTCTACTTCGATCTAAATGATAAACCAATGAAAATGTTTATTAAAAGTTAGAAATTGTAGGTATCTAATATTTTAAATAGAAAGAGAAAGTTGGTTTATGATTTTATATAAACTAATCAGGTAGACATTATGGAAATTGTTTAGAAAGTAAAAGTAGAGAATTTGATAAATAACGATTTTTCAATAACTGTTTTGAAGCTTTGCTTTGTCTTTTAGGCACATTGTTACGTTTATCTTCAACGTGCATTTTGCTTTTAATAATAGAACTTTTGGAAAATAAAACTAAAAATTAAGAAGTATGTGAGATCTAACTTTTGAACTCCTTTTATAAAGAAGAAATGGTCGGTGCTTGAAAATATTCTTTATAGAATATTTCTATCAAATTCTAAAATAATAGTAGTAATAAGTTAGAAATACAACATTTTCTTTAACAATACGTTTCAGTGAAAATTTCTTATTTGTGAAAGAAATTTTAAATTGGTGTGTTTTATGTACATTTTGCAAAGTTAAGCTCAACTATTCTTGATAATTTAATTGAAGTAAAATATCCAAATCTTAATGAAAAGGAAACGCTTGTTAAAAATGAATTTATAGTTTTAAGACTTACTAGTTTTGTGGAAATAAAGTTAAAATCAAAGGTTTTGATTTAAAAGAGTAAAGTGAAAATATTATGACTATCATCTAAACTTAAAAAGAAAGAAGTATATTGGAGATAAATAAATAGGATTTAACAGCCCGCTAGGAAAGAATTTGACTATCGAATATGGAAGCCCTGAAATGGTTGGGACAAAGATGAAAAAACATAGGAATTTAGTGACATTTCTGTCAACAGTTGAATTGGAGGGATGTGGCGCTAGGTCAAACTTCCTATAATAGTAAAGAGTGGACACCACCTTGTGTCTTTCTACCTAAGTATGGTTTGGATTATAAGGAAGATTAAAAGGTATAGTTTAGGTAAAACATATTCTAGAATAAGGAAAGAGTAAGCCAAGATAGTATTGTCAAGGGATGCTATTATGCAATGATTTTTATTTAGTTTGAATGTAAAAAGAACCAAGTAGGGTCTACTTCAAATTTTATATAGTGCATTAAGTGACAAAGGGGCAATTTCTTGATTATGTTAAGCAATCTAAATATAACAGTAAGTGTAGGCTCGGTGCTATAACAACAAGGTTGGTACCATATAGATAAGGATATGGTATATGTAGGTTATGGGCGTTCCAGGTATTTGTTGGTACCAGGTGAGGATAGGATACTTATAGGCTAGGGGCGGTCTAGGTATTATGATGTTCCCTGAAGGCTACGAGCTGACCTGGTGGAAAAGAATGGGAGAATATATATTTTATGTATGTTATTGGATTTATATCATAGTGATGTGTTTCATGTATGCCTATGTGAATCGTGGAATTATAGGGTTAAGTATAGTACACACTTGAATATGGAAAATAAGTTGAATGTGGTTCTTAAATTAATGAGAAAATTCATTAAGGAATTTGTATGGTAATTCTAGGTTTCGTTAGGTAATTGATATAGGATAATAAATATAATTGGAAGTTGTTTTAAATTTAAATGGGATTTAGGTAGTATTTTAATTCATTAGAATATAAAGGGTTGCAATGTAAATTGCAATGGATTATCAAGTTCATATTTTAAATAAAAGTGTATCGTTTGAAATTTCACGAAACACGCCCAAAAAGAAAGAGATGTATAGAATATGGATATTTACCATAATTTGTATTGTCTATTTCAATAATTATGTAAAAGATAATTCCTCATAATTTCGAACGTAAAACAAATTCTCCTTTTGGGATAAGACATAGAAATATGTCAACCTTTCCTTTGAACGAGGTGTAGTTCCAATGCATTAAGGTATAGAATTCCCTATGTATAAACCAAAGTATTGATCATCATATTTATTAGATTAAAATGGCAAGGGATCATCCCATATTGAGTTGTCCCAACCATGAAATAATTGCAATAAAATGATAAGAGGATGAGTTTGGTAAAAAGGTTTCATTTATGGAAGGACACTAAGCAAAGGTAAAATTTAGTAAGTTCAAACCAGAGAAGGTATCCTAGATAAAGTTGCCATCAAGATCTTACGATGGGTGATTAATTGATGGATTTGAGTCTCTATCAAGAAAAAGATTTTGTTATTTGCGTGCATTAAGAATGCGAAGGCGATTTTTCATAGAAATCTAGATCAAGAAATTTTGGTAATATTTGAAGGGAAGGATAAGAGGATTTTCTCCAATCATCCCTCGAAGAAGACTAACTTGGAATATACAGTTAGTGTTGCATAAAAATTACACGTGAACAAAGTACCACTTAGGTGATTATCATCAATGCTAGAATATTTCTAGGTTAGAACTCCGATTAATTTTAGGACTTTTATTGTTAAGGTTAAATGGGAAGATAGACCAAATTTTCATTTGTATAACTTAGGATGGATCCTATAGGCTCTAGACATGATACCAAGGTACCATGATTTTTGAAGGGCTAAAGAAATCATTCAAAAGTAAAATGAGATGATTAAAGCTGAATAGAATTGGAAAAGAAGTTTTGCTATTTTCAACAATTTAAGAAATCACCCGGTTTCTATATCCTTAGGGGAAATTGAGGTATAGCAAAGAGCTAAGTAGGAAGTACCATAGGACGAGACACCATCCACATTCATGTTGTCCTACTTGGTATCTAGAAGATGAGGTGATTGGATACACCGTGGAATGAGCTAAGGCAGTATGTTGTGCATTGAGGATTTCATAGAGCAACAGTTAGTGGGAGCATACATATGCTCAAGTTATTTAGTTCGGTGCAAGTCGACACCATTTGAGTCAGTAGCAAGGATTGCAAAGAATTACCAATGCATATACATTCGAATTAAAGGTTTATGCCAGTGGTAAAGGATGAGAAGTGCAGTTGAGAGAAAAAGATGATTCTGATTCATAGGAAGACAAGGACTGCAAAAGGTAGGTAGGAAAGCAAGTACTAACATGAGACATGGGGTAGTCTGAGGAGTTGAGTCCTCTATAGTCAATGTAGCTGAGTCCACAATTAGTAAACAAACAAGTAGAAATCTCCAAGGCAAGATAGAATACGGTTAAATTATTGTGAAATCGTCATTAGGTACTTGCAGAAGTGTCTATACGATGCAGATACCATGGTCAATCTGTGTCAATTAGGGAAAGTTAAAAAGAATAAGTGAGTCCCTCGTTCGCCATGCACCAATTCATATTCTTGGCATGGCACCAAGTGACTTGGCAACAAGGAAACCAGACCTATTAAAGTCCAATGGGAGACGATCCAGCGGAGAGCATGTGAGCCTGAGGAGAAGATTCGTGCTACCCACCCACAACTCTTTTCTGGTACATTTCCAATATAATTCTCATAAGTATAGATTACTTAGGTGTAGGACCTAGTTGGTGTACCCTTTAACCTTTGGATGGTAAGAACGGTTGTAAACATGTCATTAGGAAGTATTATGCATGATGGATGCTAGTGGATGTACTATTTGGGTTATTTTCTTTTACACGTTTAGGACAGTATATCCTCCAGGTAGTACACACACATTAACATTATCTCTTATTTATTTTATAGCCCATTAGATATAGTACGTATGAATGCTTGATTTTCGTTTATCTTATAGAGTATTGTGATATGGCTGTTGCAGGGAATAGTCGTGTGTACATGTGGAATTGCAAGTTTATTTACATAGGATGTTGCATACGGTTTGGATGCATGGTATGAGTATTTGAAGTCGACTGGGTCAGGGGACCACCTACCTTTTGCATTAGTATTGGTTCACATACATTTCGCGTTGCATATATATGTACATATCATAGTAGAAAAATTTCGAAGGATCATGATTTGTCCATAGATGATGGTGAGTAGATGGTTATATATTGGTTGTTGTGTGCATAAGTTGCATTTTTCTGTCCTTTGAAATTTTGGGGATGAAATCCTTTTAAGGGGGGAGAATGTAACACCCCGAAAATTTAACAGAAATTTAATAAGAAATTAAATTAAATAAAACAAGGACTAAATTTTTTCGCAAATGTCTGGATTTGGCTACAAAACATGCACCATTGCATTCGTGGTGATTTTTTGCACGATTTTAATATATAACACTATGAAATCGGAGTTAATGCGAAAAAGTTACGGACGTTGGAAAAGTTAGAAATATAAAAAAAACTTAAAAGTAAAATTTCACAGTTTAACAAGGTGACCGGTCGAACTAGTGGGTCGAAGGTCAACTGGTAGCGGTCGACCCAGATGGGGTAGCGGTCTACAGTGGTTATGTTAAATCGGTTGTTTCAAAACTTTTTCGAACGGTCAAGATGCATTGATCTGGAGCCAAGTTTTGATGAGCGTATAAGATGACTATAAAGATTACATGTCCTAGATCTAATGTTTAAACTATTAGCTAACCCTTATATATAAAAGCCTAACGTAACCCTAAAATCCACATAATAGTTCACTATAATGAAACTCCGCCCAATTCCAACCCCTCCTCTAAACCTAAAATTATTCCAAAATCAAAATAAAATCAACCTAGAAGAGCACAAGCAATTTGATCTAGACGGAGCAAGCAGTGCTAGCATATGGAGGTGCAATTCTTATGGAAAGCATGTAGGAAGAACTTAGACTTAAGGTGAGTGGGAACAATTTGGATTAGATGATTCTTATAGTTAGGTATAAATTATTCTAACTTATTTAAGATGTTAATAAACTATAATTGAAATTGTAAAACCCTAATTTGGAACCTGTAAATTTTGGGTAGAATTTGGAATTACAGTAATTTTAAACCTACCATTGATATTAGCATAATGATTTTGTTTTTAACCAGTAATACCCTAAAATCATTAAACCCTAGATTTAATAAATTACTACTGAAATTGAAAACATGGACTGGTCAACTTAATTAGGGTTCACTATGAACAGTTAACGACATGCATGAAACAAAAAGTAATAATCGGCACTTAAAATTGAAAGAACCCTATAGTTTAGACAACGACGGGTCGACTCTTGATCCTCAATGGTCGCCCGGTTAGGTTAAATGATCGACCGATCGACACGTGAAATGTAGAATTTGAACCTCAGCATAATGCCTCGTTAGTATTAAAAATAATATATTAATGTGAACTGCCTGATTTTTGAAAAGTTTATACATGTTCTTGCTTTTGGCCTCATAGCTATTCTTGCTCTAAATCTTATACCTTTGATTGTATTTTAGAAAATTACACTGTTAACCCGTCGATTCCTATATTTCAATGTCTTGTATTGTTGTAATGATATAGATTAAGCATATCATTACAAAATGAAAATTTATGTCATTTCAGGCTGTGCATTAGTACCTTATTCATTTGGCCATAACATCTAAACAACTTATCCGATTTCAACGATTTTACCCATTCCGAAAAGCTAAGAACCTAAGCAACAACTTTTATTTTAACCATTTCATAAAATTTCATCGTTTTCTAGGCTAAAAATGTTGATTTGTTAAGTGGGTCTGTGTTTTCATGTTAAAATCTGCTATATATATATATATGGGTATGCTACATGGTAGACATGCGTGACATGCATAAATTGACACAGCATGTCTGGCTTGTAAATTTATGTAAGTAAATTGTGTGACTGGCATGAGTGGAAACTAATGTGTGATATATGTATCCGACGTGAGAATACTGGCTTCAAACTGAAGTGGAACTGAGCCAATGCAAGAGCCTGAATGAACTGCAACTTGAACTAATGATCTTGCTGCATCCCTTGGTGCACTTAAGCGAACTTGATTCCACTGTAAGGACAGACAATCTCGTGCTATCAACCTCATGCTCGCTTATGCACACTGCACTTATAAAAGAAAAATGGCATACATGCCTCACATTGCACCAGTTGAAGTTTAGTTTGTACATTGATTCTTGTTCATTGCTTGCTGACAACTGCAGTGTACTGATTTTACATAGATTGGTAGTGTAGTTTAGTTTAGTTCGCCAGTTAAAGTTTAGTTTGTACATAGATTAGTGGTGTAGTTTTTCATACTATAACAACTTCTTCATAGATATCTAAACTTGCTTTACTTTTATGTGGAGACATTCTATGAATTATTCTAATATTGTTTATATATATGTTGGCTGTAGGATTTTCTGGTGTCCACATGTCACATCCGACCGTATGACTTACACAAAGGCAGTATGGTCACACATAAAAGATAAACAGACGGCCGACATGCAGAAAAAATTTCAGAATTAGATGCGATGGTCTGCATGCTTCTGAAAAATCAGGTATGAAAAATGCTATTCTCTGGTTGTTCACACATGTATATATATTTGATCATGTAGCTCGTACCTGATTTACATGTAGCTCACAACCAGATAATGCTATTTGATCACACAATCAAATAACTCGTACCTGATTCACTAGTTGCTAACAGGTAATAGCTCATACCTGATTTGCTATTATCATGATTTGCTATTAACAAATCAATCAGATAATGCTACATGTAAATCATGTTAGTGTCTACATGATAATAGCTTGTACCTGATTTGCTATTATCATGATTTGCTATTAATAAATCAATCAGATAATGCTACATGTAAATCAGATTTGCTATTAAACAACGAAGTCGAAGTCGATATGTCCGAGTGATAAAGCACCATAAATACTTTACTAAAAGGTTAGTTGATTTGTCAAATGCGTATTTAGTAATATAAGTAACTATTAAACAACTCTAGTTTGTACTTTACTGTTTACATTAACAAGATTTTCATTCAATAATAAACTAAATAATTACCAGTACTTAAAACCTTCTGAGTTTGATAGTAACATTTTTGAAAAAACCCATAACCAAGTACTTAATTGTGTAAGAAAGAACGTGCGGTGTTCTGTGCTCCAAACTACTATTACTTTTATAGTGATATGGCAACAATTTTTTCATAATAGTACAGTGTTAATTATACGTGCGGTGTTCAGTGCTCCAAACTACTATGTCAGGGACAATTTTTGCATAATAGTGATACTACTATGCTTACAGTAAGTCCTAAACCAAAAGAAGTTGTTTGAAATCTAGGACCGTAAACAGCAAGAACAGCAAGGGTATACAGTTGCTGTTTACGTAAAATCAGCACATAGAATGATTTAGCTGTTAATTTTGAGTATTTTATTTGTTTGCCGCACATATTGATGCAGGCCAGCCCGATTCAAGTCGTTCTGATTCTTTAAGTCGTACCAGTGCAATACAAATTGAAGAGGTTTTAGGTCGGTTGCGACCTAGTGGAAACTCGCGACCTAGCGAAGATTACTTGCGAGCTAACAAGCAACGAGTTTTAGGTCGGTTGTGACCTAGTGGAAACTCGCGACATAATGAAGGTCGCTCGCGAGTTAACGGGCTAAGCATGAAGACACTCGAGCGAGCTAACGGGTTAAACACTCCAGCGCACAGTTCCTTAGGTCGGTTATCCAATTGCGACTTAACGAAACTCCAACCTATCAAGCCACGACCTAAACTCTTAGGTCGCTTTGATGTTAGGTCGCAGGAAATAATAACCTTAGGTCGCTTCCCAGAGATGTTGAAGTACATTAAGTCGCATGAAGATTCCTGTTGCTGCGAAGAGATAAGTCGTTTGTTATCTAGGTCGTAACTCGCGTTACGTTGTTAAGTCGTTATGTACTAGGTCGTATGTCGTTGATACTATGTTGTAATGTGTCTGTATTTTTCTTTAAGTTGTAGGTCGCGTGAGTTGTATTTTAGGTCGAGGTCGATCTATGTGTTGTAAATATGTGATATCATGTGTTGTAATGTGCTATATTTCATGCTATATTGCTGTGTTGATTCTTTAGGTCGCAGACGACCTTAGTTAGGTCGTAGGTCGCAAGTGTTAGGTCGGTGCCGACCTAGGTGTTGTAATATGTTGAGTCGTGTTGAGTTGTAACCTCTATAAATAGCGGGGTGGTGTCATTTGTAATAGTTAGATAATTTTGAATAAAATTTGTTTGTGTGCTTTGTGCCACTTCTTCAATTGGTAGTTGAGTGTAATCTCCTATATCCACCTTCGGTATTCGAGTGCGCTCGAATCAATGATCGCTAAAGCCGATTCACGGCATCTAGTGCGCTAGATCAACGTGCGAAGAATCGTAGATCTTTAAACACGGTATCGTGCGCGATCAACGTGTTTGAGATAGCTAAAATCCGGTATCTTTGGATCAACGGATTTGGGCCTATTGGTATCTTCAATTCCCCGATCGCTACTTCCACCGATTCATCATTTCAGTTAACCGCTGCTGCATCATTTGGTATCAGAGCTAGACTTAGCCAATCATAGCTAAGCCGAGTCTTGGAGCCAATTTTATTTGAAGAAGTTTGAAGTGTTAGAGCCAAGAGCAAGTTGAAGCCGAGCATCATATTTGAAGATGAAGGCCGAGAGTTAAAGTGTTCATATCAGATTTGTTCGAACCGAGAGTTGAAGGTTGTTTCATTTGACAATGCCGCCGAGAAGAGCTAACCGTCATCAAAATGTTGAAGATTTGTATAAGTGAGAGGATGCCGAACAAATGGAACAACGCATTAGTAACAAATTCAATGAGAAGTTAGACGAAGGTATTGGGAGGTTAGAGAAATTAATGATGGACATGAACCAAGGTCAAAGAAGAAGGTCGCCAATCTTGAACCATGGAGAAAACAGAGTTTCACCATCGGTTACGGAAGCGAGGAGGGTGTCGCCACAATCTGATCGAGGAAGAAGAGAATCATCAGTTTCATTGAGAAGAGAACATCATGGGTATAGAGATGAAGAGAGAAGAACTCCATGTGAGTTTGCACATGAACCATATCATGATGATGACAGACAAAGTAGAAGAGATATGCGAGATCATAGGAATGAGGGTGGTCGAGATCGTTATCGAAGTACATCTGTTTTTGAAGAAGATGGTGGTAGATGTAGTGTTCATTCTCGAGATCGAGAATAAGTTCGAAATGCATATCGGGATGTTGAGGATGATCGACGATGGGAGTCGGGGATGAAAACTGAAATTCCAGAATTCAAGGGAGGAATGGTAACCGGGGAATTTTTAGATTGGGTTTCAAATGTTGAGGAAATTTTTGACTTCAAAGAAGTTCCCACGGATCGAAGAGTAAAGTGGGTTGCTACGAGATTAAGAGGGAGAGCTATGGCATGGTGGCAGCAGACTAAACTTACACGGGAAAGAATGGGAAAGTCAAAGATTGTTACCTAGGATAAGATGAAGAAGTTAATGAAAGCTACTTTCTTGCCGCACAATTATCAATCTCTTATGTATCAACGTTTGCAGAACCTAAGACAAGGGGCAAGATCAGTGAATGAGTATGTAGATGATTTTTACCAATTGATTGCGAGGAATGATATTATGGAAACAAAGGAACAGCTAACAGCTAGGTATGTTGGCGGGTTGCGAACGCAGATTCAAGACATGGTGAATATGTTTGATCCAAGATCGGTCGCCGAAGCACATCAGAAAGCACTTGCTTGGGAGAAACAAGGAAGGAGAGGTGGTGGAGTGTTTACAAATTCCAACAATCAGAACAAGGATGTTAGTAATAGTGCGGATGTTTCCAAAGTCGTCAGTAAGTCAATTGTGAATGAAGTCAACAAAGCAAAGATCAATAGTCATTTCAAATGCTTTAATTGTCAAGAGTTGGGCCATAAAAGCAATGAATGTACAAAACCCAAGAAGCGAGCAATGATTGCGGAGATTGAGAATGAAAATGCAGAGGTAGAGTGTGTCAATTCTATACCAGTTGAAGAAGAAGAATTATTGTCTGGAGATGTGGGTTGTAGTTTGTTATTGAGGAGATCTTGTTTAACACCAAAGCAAGAAGATGATTCTAGTTGGTTGAGGAGCAATATTTTCCAGTCAACATGCACTATTCTAGGGAAGGTTTGCAAATTTTTCATTGATGCAGGAAGTTGTGACAACATTATTTCTTCAGAAGCTGTAAAGAAGCTGTCATTGAAAACCGAGAAACATCCAACTCCCTACAAATTAGCTTTGTTGAGGAAAGGAGGGGAGGTGAAGGTTAATCGAAGAGCTTGTGTTAATTTTTCCATTGCGAAGAAATACAAAGACGAAATTTGGTGTGATGTGGTTGACATGGATGTATGCCATCTGTTGTTGGGAAGACCATGGCAATACGACAGAGCTGTGCAACATGATGGACGCGCAAACAGTTACAGTTTTATGTTCGAGGATACACGAATCATTTTGGTTCCTAAAAGACATCAACGGAGTGAAAATAAATTGGAGGAAATCGAGGAGCTAAAAACTTTGTTGTCTTTAAAGGAATTTGTTGATGTGGAAGATGAAATCGATTATTTTCAATCACCAAAGTTTGACGGAGATAGAGTTGTTGATTTTCAACCAACGAAATCTGATAAACATGAGGTTGAAAGTTCACAGTCAGCAAAGTTGGATGAGGATGAAGAAAATAAGTCAGGAGATGAAGAGGGTAATTTGTTGATGAAGGAGGTGGATTCGATTAGTCTATTATCTACAGAAGAGTTTGTTAAAGAAGTGGAGGATAGAGCGGAAGTGTTTATGTTGAATGGGAATGAAACCAGTAGGGATTTCGAGACTCCTGAGGAGGTTAAGTCAATGGTGAATGAATGTGAAGATGTAGTTCCTGTAAAAATGTTCAAAGAATTACTGCCGCTGAGGAACATACATCATGTTAATCCAGTGTCGAGTGATATTGTACCGTATATGCCATGTAACCATATGTGTCCGATAGAGCAGGTAGAGTTGAGAAGATTGGCTAATGGGTTACTATTCAAAGGACGACAGTTGTATACTCCTGATCGCAGTTGGAAAATAAAAGTTATCAAAGATGTACATGTAGAAAGACACGTGGACGGTTATCATACCGTGTAATTGGTTACAATGTTTGGTTTTGGACCGTCAACAAAGAAAAGGGTTGAAAGGCTTGTTCAGAAGAGTCAGAAGTATCAAATTCCAAAAGAGACCGCGATAAAGACAGGATTATGTATGTCATTACCTATACGTACTAGTTCATGGGTGGACAAAAGTATGGACTCTATATTGGATTTGATGAAGACACAAAGTGACAACGACTCTATCTACTTGATGGTTGAACGATCTCTTGGTACGTACAACAAGCTAGATGCCGGTGGAATGGGTCGTTTGGGAATTGTGAAGGAAATTGGTGAGAATAATGGTAAGTTGAGATTGCCGGATCATCTTCCTATTGCTAATGTTAACAATATCAAACACTTGGTTCTATTTCACAAGGACGAGAATGTCAAAGTCGAAGAATTTTTAAATTCGAGGATGAATTTCTTCCAACAGGGGGAGGATGATGCAGGCCAGCCCGATTCAAGTCATTCCGATTCATTAAGTCGTACCAGTGCAATACAAATTAAAGAGGTTTTAGGTCGGTTGCGACCTAGTGGAAACTCGCGACCTAGCGAAGATTACTTGCGAGCTAACAAGCAACGTGTATTAGGTCGGTTGCGACCTAGTGGAAACTTGCGACATAACGAAGGTCGCTCGCAAGTTAATGGGCTAAGCATGAAGACACTCGAGGGAGCTAACGGGTTAAACACTCCAGCGCACAGTTACTTAGGTCGGTTATCCAACTGCGACTTAACGAAACTCCAACCTATCAAGTCACGACCTAAACTCTTAGGTCGCTTTGATGTTAGGTCGCAGGAAATAATTACCTTAGGTCGCTTCCCAGAGATGTTTAAGTACATTAAGTCGCATGAAGATTCCTATTGCTGTGAAGAGATAAGTCGTTTATTATCTAGGTCGTAACTCGCGTTACGTTGTTAAGTCGTTATGTACTAGGTCGTATGTCGTTGATACTATGTTGTAATGTGTTTGTATTTTTCTTTAAGTTGTAGGTCGCATGAGTTGTATTTTAGGTCGAGGCCGATCTATGTGGTGTAAATATGTGATATCATGTGTTGTAATGTGTTATATTTCGTGCTGTATTGCTGTGTTGATTCTTTAAGTCGCAAACGACCTTAGTTAGGTCGTAGGTCGCAAGTGTTAGGTCGGTGCCGACCTAGGTGTTGTAATATGTTGAGTCGTGTTGAGTTGTAACCTCTATAAATAGCGAGGTGGTGTCATTTGTAATAGTTAGTTGATTTTGAATAAAATTTGTTTGTGTGCTTTGTGCCACTTCTTCAATTGGTAGTTGAGTGTGATCTCCTATCTCCACCTTCGGTATTCGAGTGCGCTCGAATCAACGATCGCTGAAGCAGATTCACGGTATCTAGTGTGCTAGATCAACGTGCGAAGAATCATAGATCTTTAAACACGGTATCGTGCACGATCAACGTGTTTGAGATAGCTAAAATCCGGTATCTTTGGATCAACGGATTTGGGCCTATTGGTATCTTCAATTCCCCGATCGCTACTTTCACTAATTCATCATTTCAGTTAACCGCTGCTGCATCACATATTTTCTTCCATATTTTGGTATTCATGATAATTTATGTTTACTTTTTATGACTAATAGACGTATGTGCTTTTTGACAGGTGCTGTATGATGCTCTGGGTTTACGCTATGGTGGAAGACATGAAAAAATATGTTGCCGCATGTTAACGTTAAAAAGTGAACGCTAACACCCGGTGTGTGTAATAGAATCGTGAAAGCACCACCCGTGTGACGGGAACAGAATTTAAGCAGTAAACTAGCAGAAAAGCAGTAAAAGACAGCACTTTATAGTGGTTCGGCTTGAGATTAAGCCTACGTCCACTTTGAATCTCTTTATTACTGAATTTGGTTACAAATCGGTACAAATCTCTTATGAAAACAGTATAATTTGATCACTAGAAACAATCTTGACTACTAGCTCAATCTTCGATGATGAAACTCGATGAATCCGTGTTGGATGTAAGGAATTCCTCTTTGAAGTTTGTTGTAGTGTCTTGAATGTTTGAAGATCTTTGATTGCTGAATGAGTGGAGAATTCGACAGAGTAACGGCGCTTGAAGAAATGAATGGCCAAAAGTCCTCTCCTTGTTGGAGGTTGGGGGGTATTTATAAGGCAGAATCTGAATAAGAAAAATCCTCTAAGTTCTAAGTCGTAGCCGACTTATAGTAAGTCGTAGGTCTTAAGTCGGCCACGAGATAGACATGTACTGGTTACTCTTGAACGTCCAGAATGAGCTAAGTCATAAGTCGGCAACGACTTAGCATATGTCGTAGGTCTTAACTCGGAGACTTATGTATCTCGTAGACTTTTAAGTCAGAGATTACTTCAAGTGGGTGTGTTTTAGGTCGGTCCTGTGGTTAAGTAGGTGAGAGCCTTGAGTCGGAGTCGTAGCTAAGTCGGAGCTTTCTTTAACAGCTAGGTCGGTATGGCTTTAGGTCGGAGCCTTTCTTAACTCGGAGCTTCCTTTAACTCGGAGCTTTCTTAAATCGGCACATTTGTTAAATCGGCACACTTGTTAAGTCGGTCTTCCTCTTAAGTCGGTCACATTTTTAACTCGTTATGTCGCGAATCAAAGTGGATTAACATTTGCCCCTCGAAGTGCACGCCTAAGTCGTAGGTCGTGTGCTTCGATTCGCCTAGCTTGCTCTGTGAACGACTTAAAATGAGTCGTAGGTCGTAAGTCATACGTACTGATTCGTCTTCTACTGCCCTAGTATATAAATAGTTTAAGTCGTCACTTCTTTTCCTTCACCTGCTCTCGTTACTTCATTCCGCCATTAACAAGCATTTGAAATCTTCGAAGGCGAAATCAATTACTCAATTGCCAGTTACTCTCGTCATTATATTGCGTAAGTGAAATCGGCTTCCCCATTCAATCTTTGACCGTCACTGAATCGCGAATCCCATTTCTGACCTATTCTTCTTATGTCATGCTCCATTGCAATCTTCGTTTCAATTGATTATCGATGGATTCGAGATGATTTGTCTTGGACTTGGACAATCTGTACGAACGAGGCGACAGATTGCAGCGATTCAGCTTGTCTAACTCGTGGTTCGCAATGAAGTAACATCACACCGATTTTATGGCGACTCTGTTGATTGAATGCGTTGAGAGGACGAGAGTTTTGGTTGAAGAAGAGGTTAATGGGTTAACGGGTTAAGAGTGTGTTGAATTGGTGTACCGAAAAGACGGACGACTTAAGGCCTTAAAAATCACGACTTAACTTTTGATGACCTGGTGAATTGTGTACGACTTAAAGTAAGTTGTAAGTCGTAAGTCGGTCGACGACCTAGGACATGGATTTTTGCGCTTCTCCTGAAATCCTTTATCACAGCATGACTTAAAGAATTGACGCCGACTTAACTCGTTGCTCGTTCCTTAGGCCGCAGACGAGATAGGACTTAGTGAAATTTTTTGAACTTGCATTCTTTAACTTGGAACATACTATTGACATGAATTCTTGACTTGAAATGCTGGAACAGACTGTCTAATTTTAACTGCTTGAACCTTCCCACGTGCCATATTTATCTTACAGATCAACAACCTGTTTACTCACAACATTCACAAAATATTGGGACGAATATACTGCCACTGATTGCCCGCATCAAATGACAGATTAGTCGATAAAGAAAAAATCAAATTAAATGCACTGCATGAATGAAATGTTGTACAATAACCAATTCAAGTGAAGTATTAAAGCAAAATCGTAATAGCCAACTGAAACTGATTTGTTTACATTAACACTGTACTTAGATATTAACAAGTTCTGAAATCTCATAATCAACTGATTGTCGACTAGTTTAATTCCAGTTGTGTTTACTTGTTATTTTTTTTATTGGTTCTTCATAACACTTCACACTTTTTAGGAAACGTGCACCTTAATATTTGATCATCTAGTTCCTTGTGTAGAATGACATCTCAACACGAAGATTTGGAATCAGCTGGAGGAGTTTTTCCAATCGCTACTCCATTAAACGATCCTCCAGAAAGGACTCCTACTACTTTGAGCCATAAAGCCTTTTGTCAATCATGCACCCAGTTTGGCATTGCCGAAGCTGACGCTTTGCTCCCTGGAATAGATGATACTGCTGATAGACCGCCCCATGGCTTTGTCGCAGTTAACCGCCAAATGTGCTCGAGTGGAGCTATCCCCCCATTTAATGACTGCCTTCGAGAACTTCTTCTCCGACTATCAATCTCCCATTTCCAATTACACCCTAATGGCTACGCCATCCTGCTGGGACTGTGCGTGCTTTTTAGGAGAACGTTGGACCGTTTTCCCAATTTTGGAGAAATTCACTTCCTGTACACATTTACAAAGCACAAAGACCATCCTTCCATTACAGTTGTGAGAAGTGTTAGAAATCGTAAGTTGATCGTTGGTCTCCCCGACAGTGTTCACAATTTCCTAAGCCAGTTTTTCTATGTCCGCTGTCCTCCAGGATTTTACGCCATCTGGAGAGTAGGGAGTAAGATCATTTGTCTCTGTTTCTTATGTTTTTTCGAACTTGTCGAAGTTCGAGTTATCGAGTGTTAACTTTGTCCTTTTCTTTTCAGCACTTCCTCCTCCTTCTAGAAATCCCGGTCACAAAGCGACTTTTGAGAGGCTTATAGCGGTGCCGATTGAGGAAAGGAGTATCCAGTTTCTATTGACAGACGAATTTTTACATCAATTCGGTCTTTTACACTCTTCTCACTTTACCCAGCCTCGTGAAGTTTCTAATCTTCCAGCGCAAACATCAGATGCTCCAGCTTCAACGGAAGATATGGCTTCAAAGGAGCCAACTGTAGACACTACATTAGTAAAGTGTTCTACTTCTATTGGCGTTGCGGGAACGTCCAGCAAACCGGCGCTTGCTCCAATTATTGAAGAGGAAGAAAATCCTCGAATTTTTGAAAAATCAGCCGATGTGGAAGTTGAAAAGGAGAATTCTGCTGAGCATCATAATGATGACACCTTTGATGACTTGAGTGACATAATGATAACTTATCAAGAGCTTTTCAAGGATAATCTTCCAAAAGCGAACTCTCCTGTCGTTGAAGCGACTTCCTCTTTAAAACAAACTTCGACGCCTTCTACACCTGTCGTCTCCGTTCCCGCACTAAAGCGTGGTTTGTAGTTTGACGCACGTAGTTCGCACGCCGCACACACTTAGGATTTTTCAGCACTTATAAGCATTTATCCTCTTTTTCTGGAAATTTCTAAACTTTACTTCTTTTTCGGTTTTCAGATTCTCCGATGGGGCGTACCGGCTCATACTATGACTCATTTCAGCGCCATGGAGGCCGTGGATCTTATGACTTTAGGAAATACCTTGGTGACCAGAGAGAGACAGATGAGGAAAGGGCTCAAAGGAAGGCTCAAGAAAAATGGGATTATGAGCAGCGGCAGAGAAGAAGAGACGCTGATCGATATGATTCTTCTTACAGAAGTTACGATTCTCATAAGCGAAAGTCTTATGATGACAAAGGGAAGACTCATATTACTAACGAATCAAGCAAACGGTCCAAGCCAAGTGACACATCTGTAATTTCTGAGAAAACTGATGCTCCTATCCCTTCTGATACTCTGGCCGGCTCTCCTCCTTTAAAGAAAACTGATATCCAAACGATCATCAGCAGGCCCCAATATCAGGTTAAAGACGGCCCTCCAACACTTCAAAGCCGATTTCCGAACTGGTGCTTAAAAGGAGTGCGTTTTGACCTGGATTTGGTCCCAATCGATAAGCAAGACATGCTTAAAAGTCTCGATGCAGTTCGGCTTAACATTGAGAGGATGTCGCAATGGCAGAAACTTGTTGATGAACTCCAGAGAGTCAACCATATGAATCTTGAAAACATGCTGACTCTGGAGAATGATAAAGCTGAATGGGATAAATGGTGCAAGCAGCATGACGCGGAGATGACGAACATCGCGAATGACAATGCAAGGCTTGAATCTGAAGTTAAGCAGCTTAAGGAAAATCTCGCCTCTTCTTCTGCATCACATACTCAAAAAGAAGAAGTCTTCCAGAAGCAAGTGCAGGATGCACATGCTGCACAAAGAGATGTCGAAATGAAGCTTGCCGCTGAGCAGCATACTACTGAGAAATATCGCACAGAAAACGCCGAACTGGGGGAAAAAATCACCTCCCAGAACATGGAGATTGAGTTACTAAAGTCTCGACTCGCTAAAGCTGAGACAGAGCGTGATGAGGCGATTACTGGTCGGGTTGCTGCCGTTGCCGAAAAAGAAGCGGCTGAGCAATCACATGAGGCAACGAAAGCAAACATCAGCTCTACCTTATTCGACTTTTATTTACACAGCGTTCTGGGTCGTGGGAGCCTTGCTTTTCTGCGTCCTGATTATGAAATCACTCTGGCTGAAGTGTGGGAAGCCGCAATTGATATGTTTAAAGGTGCCGGCTATGATGAAGCAGAACTCGTGGCTCGCTATCTTGATGATGAGGCTTGCGCCGCTCTTGTTAAAGGGAAGGAGCAGCTTGCTAAAGCACGGGCTGAATCACTGGGAGAAGAGCTTTTAAAAGAGGAAGCTCCTTTAACTGCCCCTGTTCATACTTCCACTTCGGCCGATGTAAACATTATGGATTCCGGCTCCCATTCTTCACTCCCAGCTAAAATTGCTCAAGAAACTGTGACCACTCCCACTGAGGATGAGGCACCGGACGATACTGAAGCCGAAAATTTTGAGATTGACCTTGCAAAGCCAACTCCTCCAAGTAATTTTGGCGTCGTCCCGGGCCCAATGAACTAGTTATTTGATTTAACCGAGTTTGATGACCTTCTTACTTGTTACTTAAACTTTGGTGAACCGATACCCTCTCTATTTTCGGGAGATGTTGATTTTAACTTCTTTTCTTCTACAGCGGAGGCACCAAACACTGCACAAGTTTCCACTCCTTCAGTTGCTGTCCCTCCATCTTTACAGATTACTCCTCCTTCTGCTTCCCAACCGGGATCGCAGGCAGAAAAAATCGAAGCTCTTCAAGGCCTGGACGATCCGGCTGTTTCGTAGGAGCAGAAGGCGGAGGATCTTGAAGACATCGAGAAGACCCGGAGCGGTCTCTAGATGATGACCCGAAGCTTCCAACAATGCTTGCTACTCCGGGGAGCGAATCTTCTTCGAAGAGGAAGGGGAAGCGTGCCATAAGGAAGAAGAAGAGAGGTGCTTCGACTGGGGAAGACAAAACAGAAGAAGACCCAACCACTCATCCTTCTCCGTCCCGCCCTCATCGGATTCCGAAATTAACTATTAGGCCAAGCAAAGGCTCCAAGGGTGGCGGAAAGAAGGAGTGACCAGCTAAACTTTCTACTTCTTATTTTGCATTTTACATGTATAGACCGAAGATTGTGCGGGTACCGGTCCCTGCTTTTGCTTTTTTGAGATATCTGCACATGTAAAGAATTTTCATAGTACTAAATAAAACAGTAATTTTACTTGTACAAATTCTTGTGTATGTGAGAACGCATCTGTTTCTCTTTTTTGGTGTAGAATAAACGATTCCTTTTACTTGTACAAACTTTTTTTTTGTATGTGTTTGGGAATACATTTATTCCACATCTATTTTTTGTGATATTGCAATGAACTTGTGGCATGTTGCTTTTATTAATATAATTGAATTGTATAGTGTTGCCCCCATACCACAAGTGCATTGCAATATTTATAGCTTTTACAAGACTGATATTCTCACTTCAGAGAATAACAATTCCACTTTTAGGGGAGGAATCATCTTGCTTTTAATAGAGTATATCTCGTTTTTTTGGAGAAATTTTTATTTTTCCTTTCTTTCTGAAGAACACTTCAACTATCGGGGATGATCACTTTCATTTGTCAAAAAAGAAAGTAGATTTCCCTATGCAGTGAAATGAACTTTTCTGAAAGAATTTTGTAGCCTTTCAACTTTTTTAGGAGGAACTTTTTGAGATGAACAAGTTAACCTTCCTTTGAGAGTTGAACTATGCTTCCGTAGAAGGCTTTTCGTTCGAGCATTCTATTTTGGGACATGCCTCCGGAGAGGGCTCCTCTTAAAGAGTTGTGCCTCCGAAGAGGTCTTGTGCCTCCTAAAAGGGCTTGTGCCTCCGAAGAGGGCTTGCGGTGCCTTGGGAAAGGGCTTTTGCCTCCGAAGAGGTCATGTGCCTCCGAAGAGGGCTTGTGGTGCCTAGGGAAAGGGCTTTTGCCTCCGAAGAGGTCATTTGCCTCCGAAGAGGGCTTGTGCCTCCGAAGAGGGCTTTTTGATTGCCTGGAAGTTACTTTCTCATGGTTGAGTGGATCCACGGGGCGGACGCAAGTTGCTTGATTGGATGTTTGTTTGCACAAACGATCACAATTAACTAACAAGGGCCCTGTTCATTCAGCTTGGGAAGGTGCCCCTCCGGTGGTTCCACCAATCTTTTTTTATTGAGGAAAGCACTTTCATTTTTTGGCGTGCCTCGTTAGAGGGCTTTGTTGACCTTTGAGAAGGAGCGTTGGTTGGTTGGTGTGCCAGGAAGGTTGCGTCTCAGGGGCAAGTAGATCCACGGGACGGACGCAAGCTGCCTGATCGGATGCATCACGATCAGTTAGCAAGGGCCCTGTTCCTTCTGCTTGGGAAGGTGTCCCTTCGGTGGTTCTTACTGGCCCTTTTATTGAGAAGCATACCTCCTTTTGGCTGCTTCTTTGTTTGCTTGGCAATGTTCTCCCATCATCTGCTCATTAGCGATCTTTTATTATCGTTTCCAAGCGCATCTTCTTTCCTTACATTGCTGTGTTCGAAGAAGTGGACTTCACTATTGAACGACTTCACGGGACAAACGCAAGTTATCTAGTTGGATGTCTGTTCATATCGACAATCTCAACCAATTAACAAAGGTTTGTCACAGTGGAGTCGCCAACTTTATATGTGAAGTTCTCCTTGTATAGGATTTGTATTTGGAATTTTTTGTCGCTTGGTATTTGTATAACAGGTGATTTATAGAGGTCGCTTGGCTTTGTGACGAGCAAGCCTTGTTTTAATGTCCTGCAATTTTGAATCGACATTTTAGCAATACATTTAAAGTATTTACATATCGAAATAAAACAGGCATTATGAAATAGTAAAGAACACAAGATTTATAGTGGTTCGGCAAAGAATCGGGCCTACATCCACTTTATAGCTTTATAGCTTTCATTCATTCACACTGATTTACAATGTTTTACAATACAACTGATACATTCATCACTATTTTACAATTTTGAACAAAGCTTTTTCTTTCAAGTAAAATAAGGACGTAAGTGGTTGCTGTTCCAGGCTCTTGGAATTGGATCTCCTTCAACAGTTATGAGTTTGAAAGTGCCATTAAGAAGTTTACTGCCAATGGCATATGGTCCTTCCCAGTTTGGTCCAAACACACCAGTTGACGTCATGATCCTTTTCAAAACTAAGTCCCCGACCTCAAAGCTGCGTTGGCGAACTTTAGAGTTGAAGTGCCTGGCTATCCTTTGCTGATAAGCTGAAATTCTGAGCCTAGCTTCTTCTCTTTTCTCATCAAGAAAATCAAGTGCTTCAAGTTGCAGCTTTTCATTTTCAGCTTCGTTGAAATGAACTCTTCTATGTGAAGGAACTTCTATTTCCGCTGGAATCATTGCTTCTGATCCGTATGCCAGTGAAAATGGAGTGTGCCCAGTTGCAGTTTTGTGAGTAGTCCTGTATGCCCATTGTGCTAATGGAAGCTTATCAACCCAACCACCTTTTGCTCTTTCAAGTTGCTTTTTGATGGTTGACTTGATGATTTTATTTACTTCTTCCACTTGCCCGTTTGCCTGCGGATGAGCCACTGCTGAGAAGCTTTTCCGAATTCTGAATCATTTGCAAAAATTCTGGAACTCTTCACTTTCAAACTGAGTACCGTTGTCTGTAATTATTTTCTGTGGCACACCATATCTGCAAATGATATTTTTCGTTACAAAATTTATCATCTTTTTAAAGGTAATGGTGGCCAAAGGTTCAGCTTCAGCCCACTTGGTGAAATAATCAACAGCTACGATAGCATATTTGATTCCTGATTTGGGAACTGGTAATGGTCCGATTAAATCTATCCCCCAAATGGCGAATGGCCATGGGCTGACCATCTGTGTGAGTTCGGTGGAAGGTGCTTTTGGGATTTTTGCAAATCTTTGACATTTGTCGCACTTTCTAGAGTAAATAGTAGCATCCCGGTTAATGTCAGGCCAGAAGTACCCATATCAGAGAACTTTCTTGGCTAAAGTTTGACCAGCTGAATGATCTCCGCATTCTCCTCCATGTATCTCGGCAAGAATTGTCTTGGCTTCTTCCTTAGTTACACATCGGAGCAGAGGCATTTAAAATCCTCGTCTGTATAATCGGCCATCTTGAATTATATACCTTAACGCTTTCTTCAATAGTTTTCGACGTTCCTTAGAACTTTCTGGCAGGGAACCACTGAGTAGGTATTCTTTGATTGGAGTCATCCATGATTCATGCTCTTGAGACGTAGCCATAATCCAATCAACATCCATTTCATCAATGCTTGGAGCCGACAGAACTTCTACAGGAACTAATCCCAGTAATTGAGCTTCTCCAGAACTTGAGTACTTTGCTAGAGAATATGCTTTCATGTTCTCTACCCGAGGAATATGACTTATCGTGTAGTGATTGAAATCTTCGAGAAGTTCACATGCCTTTGACAAATATGCGGGCAAATTTCCACCTTTAGCCTGAAACTCTTTCTTTACCTGGCAAACAATAAGTTGAGAATCGCTGAAGATTTGTAACACTCTGATGTTTAGTTCCTTGGCAATTTTTAAGCCACCAATAAGAGCCTCATACTCCGCTTCATTGTTTGTTGAAGGAAATTCCAGTCTCAATGCATAACACAATGATCGTCCTTCGGGGGTTTCAAGCACAACCCCTGCCCCAGAACAGTAATCATTCCTCGATCCGTCAACATACAACTTCCACTGGATTGGAATGTCGTCAGTTGTTCCATTTTCACTATCGCCTCTGTCAGTAGATTCTGCGATGAAATCTGCTAAGGCTTGTCCGTTGATTGCTCTCCGGGGATGGTATGTGATGTCATACTGGCTGAGTTCAATGTTCCATTTCAAAAGACGACCCGAAGTTTCAGGACGAAACAGGACTTGCTTTAGAGGTTGATCAGTAAGAACCTTGATAGGATGAGCTTGAAAGTATGGTCTCAATTTCCTGGAAGCAATTAGTAAACAATAGGCGAGCTTTTCTATCTTTGAATAATTCATCTCCGCCCCAGTGAACCATTTACTGATGTAATAGACTGGACGCTGTACTTTCATATCCTCCCGTACAAGTGCCGCACTGAGGGCGTGAGATGAAATTGCTAAATAGATGAAAAGGTCTTCACCGTCAGTAGGCTTGGAGAGAACCGGAGGTGTTTCCATATGATGAATTAGTTCATCGAAAGCATTCTGGCATTCGGGAGTCCATTCAAAAAATTTCTTTCCTTTCTTTAGAGCGTCAAAGAAGGGAATGCATTTGTCTATGGCTTTGGAAATGAAGCGACTCAGAGCAGCAACTTTTCCATTGAGACTTTGCATTTCTTTCTTTATTTTAGGGGCTTTGACCTCCCTTAGAGCTGTGATTTGAGTAGGATTGGCTTCAATGCCTCTGGCGCTCACAATGAAACCCAAAAATTTCCCGGATTCTACTCCGAATGAACATTTCAATGGATTGAGCTTCATTCCGTACTTTCGAAGAATTGCGAACATTACCTCCAAGTGTCCCATGTGATCTACAGCTTTCTTTGATTTTACCAACATATCGTCGACATAAAATTCCATGGTTCTACCAATCTGAGGCTTGAACATTGCATTGACGAGCCTTTGGTAGGTTGCCCCAGCATTTTTCAATCCGAAAGGCATAACTTTGTAACAGTAGAGACCCACATCTATAATAAAGCTTGTGTCTTCCTGATCCGGCTCATGCATCATAATCTGATTGTATCCGGAGTAAGCATCCATAAACGATAACAACTCATGCCCAGCTGTTCCATCCACCAATTGATCAATTCTGGGCAGCGGGAAGCAATCTTTGGGGCATGCTTTGTTTAAATCTGAGAAATCTATGCATACTCTCCACTTTCCATTCGCCTTCTTGACCAATACTGGATTTGAAACCCAATTTGGATAAGTGGAGTTTCTGATAAAACCGTTTTCCATGAGCTGATCGACTTCTTCCTTTAGTGCAGACGATCTTTCTGGGCCTTGAGTTCTTCTTTTCTGTTTCACTGGCGTGAATTTTGGATCAATGTTCAGAGTATGTACAGCAATTTCCGGGGAGATCCCACACATATCAGCGTGACACCAAGCGAACACATCTAGATTGGATTTTAAGAATGATATCAGTGTGTTTTGAACTGTTATGCTTAGCTGTGAAACCACATTGAGTACTTTGTTCGGGTCTTTCGAGTCAACAGATATTGGTACCGTTACCTCCACGGGTACCACTCTATTCTCCCCTGTACTGGCTTTCCTGGGATCCATTTCTTTTCTTGCATTGCTGTGTTCGCCAGTACAGGGGCCACTCCGTAGTTGCTACAGGGTTGGTTCCTTGATGCGGAGCGGAGCTGCCGCATCATTCCCCATTTCTCTTTTCCTGGCCTCTCGGAGTTCTACAAGATAACATTCTCGTCCTGCGTTCTGATCTCCTTTAATAACAGCAACCCCATTATCAGTAGGAAATTTCATTGTTAAGCACCATGGAGCGAGGACGGCCCTGAAAGCAGCAAGAGTAGGCCGACCCAAGAAAGCGTTATAGGTGGAGAATCCATCAACAATTACAAAAGTTTGCTTTCGAACCAACTTCTTCTGCCCTTCTCCCATTTCAACAAACAAGTCCACCGTTCCAATTGGCTGTTTCAGCTCTCCTGTAAATCCGGCAATTTTGTGTGAAGAGGCTTGTACATCTGTCATTGGAATTTTCATTTGGTCAAATGTCTTTTTAAAGAGTATGTTGCACGAAGCACCACTATCAACCAGAAATCTTCTGACAATAGCCGGCCCAATACCGACAGAAACAACTAAAGGGTCCTTAGTAGAAGCTTCCACATCAATAGAATCCCTGGTTCTGAACATAATATCATCGTGAAAAGTCTTCTGCTGCTTTAGAGGTGCAGCATCTTCCAAGATCAAGACACTTTCTTCAGTCGGAGCATACTTCAAAGCTCTAGCATACCTTTCCATCTCACCCCAACTCCTGCCGGCTGGATGAGGTCCTCCTGTGATCACATTGATAACAGGTCTTTCCTTTTCAGCAGGCCTCTCTCCTGAACCAGATGAATGAGCTGGGGGTAGTTGCCCCTGGTTAGATGAAGACGGGTCTTTTCTATTCCTCTTGACGTACTGCTGCAACTTATTCTCTCTTAACAATTCTTCAATCAGGCTTTTCAAGTGGCGGCACTCATTGGTATCATGCCCTGGTTGGTTGTGAAACTTGCAAAATCTTCCGCTTTGAACAGCATTCTTCCCAACTTTCACGGCCGGTGGTTTTGGAAATTCAACAGCATCCTTAGTGGCGATGAAAATATTCTCCGGGGTATCGGTCAGAGGAGTAAAGTCTGAAGGTTTAAGGAAGCGGGGCTTTTTGAGGTCTTTTTGCCTCTTCCCACCATTACTTTCCCTTTTATGATTTGCAGGTTCTTTCTTGCTTTGAACTGTAGCATTATTTTCCACCACTGTTGTCACAACTTTAGCTGGTGCAGAAAGATTCTCTAGGCGTATAAATTCGTCAGCCTTTTTGTAGAATTTCTCAAGCGAATTTGGCTCCTTCATCATCAGCCATTTTCCAAATTCGCTCGATTTGTCGATAGCACGCATCAAATAGGTCAAGATCATTCATGGCTCTGCGTTATCGACTTCTGCCAGAGCTAAATTGAAGCGGTTCAGGAATGACTTAATAGGCTCTCCCGGATTCTGTTCAAGACTGGACAATGACATTATGTCTTTTGCCTTTGAAGCGTATAGCCTGAATTGCTCTTTGAATTTTCGGGTCAGATCGGAAAACTGATCTATAGATCGGACAGGAAGCTTGGTAAACCAGAGAAGTGCTACACCTTCCAAATATACTGGGAAATATCGGCACTTTATTTCATCAGTTGCTCTTGCGCCGGTCATGTGCCAGTCGTATTTATACAAGAATTGATTTGGATCACTTGTTCCCCGATAAGCAGGAATGGTGGGGGGAACAAATTTTCTAGGAAATTCAGCCTTTAGAATCTTCTCGGTAAACGGAGTTCTACTCGGTGCGAATCCCCATTCGCTCTCATCTTCATCTCTTTGCATGCTCTCTTTCATTATTTGCTTGATCATGCCAGAAAAGATATTCCTCATTGTTTAGAGATTTCGCAGAATAGACCTCGGCCATCTTTTCGGGGGTTTGTCCAGGTAAATGGTCACGAAGAACTGGTGACGGCCTGGATCCTTCAGCCTGGAGGGGTGCCCCTTCAGCAGCACCTGATCCCCCGTGAGGAATATTTCTCCCCTCGGAATTGGGAGCAGCATTAGCAAAGTTTTCCTCATTACTTACTGGCCTTTGATTCGCCCCAAATAGAGCATTCAGCTTTTCCATCATCATATTATTCTGAATTTCAATCTGCTGGTACAGTCCAGATACAGCAGCGTCTAACTCTTGTCGCGTCACACCGACGCTTGGAGCTGCCTGATTTGGAGAGAGAGAAGTGGCAGTATTGTCACGGTCATCATCAGTTCTGACAGACTTTCGTTTCCTTCCAGGAGCCATTATGTCTGATAAACTTCTGGTTTTGTAGGAAATTCTTTCAGCAAACTTCTGTGAAGCAATGGTGAGTAGTAGCCTGAGTTGGGTTCTCAGTGAAAGCACCAAAATGTTAACGTTAAAAAGTGAACGCTAACACCCGGTGTGTGTAATAGAATCGTGAAAGCACCACCCGTGTGACGGGAACAGAATTTAAGCAGTAAACTAGCAGAAAAGCAGTAAAAGACAGCACTTTATAGTGGTTCGGCTTGAGATTAAGCCTACGTCCACTTTGAATCTCTTTATTACTGAATTTGGTTACAAATCGGTACAAATCTCTTATGAAAACAGTATAATTTGATCACAAGAAACAATCTTGACTACTAGCTCAATCTTCGATGATGAAACTCGATGAATCCATGTTGGATGTAAGGAATTCCTCGTTGAAGTTTGTTGTAGTGTCTTGAATGCTTGAAGATCTTTGATTGCTGAATGAGTGGAGAATTCGACAGAATAACGGCGCTTGAAGAAATGAATGGCCAAAAGTCCTCTCCTTGTTGGAGGTTGGGGGGTATTTATAGGGCATAATCTGAATAAGAAAAATCCTCTAAGTTCTAAGTCGTAGCCGACTTATAGTAAGTCGTAGGTCTTAAGTCGGCCACGAGATAGACATGTACTGGTTACTCTTGAACGTCCAGAATGAGCTAAGTCATAAGTCGGCAACGACTTAGCATATGTCGTAGGTATTAACTCGGAGACTTATGTATCTCGTAGACTTTTAAGTCGGAGCTTACTTCAAGTGGGTGTGTTTTAGGTCGGTCCTGTGGTTAAGTAGGTGAGAGCCTTGAGTCGGAGTCGTAGCTAAGTCGGAGCTTTCTTTAACAGCTAGGTCGGTATGGCTTTAGGTCGGAGCCTTTCTTAACTCGGAGCTTCCTTTAACTCGGAGCTTTCTTAATTCGGAGCTTCCTTTAAATCGGCACATTTGTTAAATCGGCACACTTGTTAAGTCGGTCTTCCTCTTAAGTCGGTCACATTTTTAACTCGTTATGTCGCGAATCAAAGTGGATTAACACCGCACTCATTCTCCTTCAAATGTATTTTGTGTCGATGTTCTTACATCTTTACTTTTACTATGTATCGTTTTGTTTAGCTATGGTTGTATGGATTGTTACTTTTATTATGTATTGTTTTGGTTAGCTTCGATTGTATGAATTGTTACTAATATTTATATGCTTAATATTGTGCATGAAATGCTTTTATTCATATTTTTTTATGTTTAATTATTAATACAGTTTGAAATACCGTATATTACATTCTTTTTATATTAATGCTAGGAAAAAAAATTGTCATGGCTATACATATTATAGCATTGTGCTAGTGCAATAAAAATATTCTACAACGATTAAACAGTTTTCATGGCAAGTAAATAATGCTATGAAAGACTAAAGTATACATTCTATAGCGTTTTTACAGCATTTATAGTTGCTATAATAATCAGGCAATGATATTTCTATAGCATTTATAATTGTTATAATAATCAGGTAATGATATATCTATAGCAATTCAGAAACGCTATAAGTAACGTCATTTATAGCATGTTTTTTATAGCGATTCTGAGGTTGCTATTATAGATCCCTGACATATTACAACTTGTTGATATACAACGTTTATAAAAACGCCATCGTATCTTTTTATAGCGTTTTTTAAACGCTATAAAAAGGTATTTTTCTTGTAGTGGTTGCCCGTATCGATGACTTATTTGACCAACTTCGTCGAGCTACGGTATTTTCCCAAATGGATCTAGCTACCGGATTTCACTAATTAAGGGTTGTTGAGGATAGTATACCCTTAACTACCTTTATGGGCCCAAACTTTTTTTTTGAATGGTTGGTTATGCCTTTTGGGCTTAACAGTGCACCCGCATATTTCGTGGATCTTATGAATCGTATTTTTCGAGAGGTTATAAATAAGTTCGTACTTGTTTTTATCGACGATGTTTTAATTTACTCCAAATCGGAAGAGGAACGTATATATCACTTGGAAGTAGTTTTAGAGACCGTGAGGAGGCATGTTTTGAAAGCAAAGTTTTCTAAATGCCATTTTTGGCAATCGGAGGTAAGATTTTTAGTGCATATTATATCAGGAGATGGTATCTCAATAGACCCGATAATGGTGGAAACAATATAGGAATTGAAGCGACCTCGGACACCTACCAAAGTTCACAGTTTCTTAGGATTGGCCGGTTACTATAGAAGATTCATTCAGGATTATTATAAAATATCCTCACATTTGACTAAGTTGACTAAGAAAGGTGAAAAGTTTGAATGGACTCCAAAATGTGAGGAAGCATTTGGAGAACTGAAGAAGAGACAATCCAATGTGCCCGTTCTGGCTGTCCCTGATGAAAATAGTGGGTTTACGGTGTTTACCGATGCATGTGGAGTTGGATTGGGAGCTATTCTGATGTAGAATGAAAGAGTGATTGTGTATGCTAGCAGACAGTTAAAGCCACATGAAAATAACTACGCTACACATGACTTGGAGTTATTAGTTGTGGTCTTCGCATTGAAAATATGGAAGCATTATTTGTTGGGTAAAATTCTTTCCTTTCTTCTTGATTTCTTTCTTCTTTCTTAAGATATTCTAGTAAGTATGATTTTCTTCTTCTTCAATTAGGTGAAAAGTTCAAGCTCTATGCTGATCATAAATTCCTGAAGTATCTTTTCACATAAAAGGACCTGAATCTCAGACAGCAAAGATGGTTAGAGTTCTTAGCGGCATACGAATTGGACATTCTTTATATGCCGGAAAAAGCTAATGCAGTGGTGAACGCCTTATGAAGGAATGCATTTTTGCCTCTTTTGGTAGTTACCTCGACTCTTCCGCTAAGGATAATGGAGAACCAAAGGAAGGATAGTGCTATGGAGAAGTTAATTCGAGGAGTGAAGGAAGGTCGATGTACAGATTTTGAGATGGATCACCAAGGTGTTTTAAGGATCAAAGGAAGATCATGTATTCATGATATAGATGGATTGAGACAGGAATTGTTGTCGGAATGTCAAAAATCTAGATTGAGTATTCACCCTAGAGTTCACAAGGTGTATAAGGACATGAGGAGAGTCTTTGGTGGCCAGGAATGTAAAAGGATATCTCCACCTTTGTGAGCAGATGTGCGAGTTGCCAACAAAATAAGGGAGATCATCAGAAAATGGCCAGATTACTTCAACCTTTCGAAATCCCTAAGTGGAAATAGGAGATGATACCAATGGTTTTCATAGATGGTTTACCCATAACCATGAAAGGATACGAAGGCGTGTGGGTCATTGTGGACCGGTTAACCAATAGTGCACATTTTATTCCGGTCAAGCCAACTAGAATGGTAGCTTCATTGGTAGAAATATATATAAGGGAAATAGTTCGTCTACCTGGAGTTCCAATAAGCATAGTAAGTGACTGAGATCTTATCTTCATGAGCCAATTCTACGGAGCTCTGTAAAAAGCTTTGGGAACGGAGTTAAGTCTAAGTATAGCCTACCGTCCTCAAACCGATGCCAACACTGAAAGAGTTATGCACATTTCGGAAGATACGTTGAGAGCTTGTATTCTTGATTTCATAGGATCATAGGAGGATCATATTCACATGTTTGAGTTCTCTTATAACAACAGCTATCAAGCTAGCATTGAAATGTTGCCTTATAAAGCTCTGGATGGGAGACCGTGCAAATTGCTTGTGTGTTGGGTAGAATCTAGAGATTATTTAGTGCTTGGTCCAAATATGATTTGAGAGGCGACAGAGAAAGTTGAAATGGTTAGAATAAGGATGAAGGAAGCTCAAGATCGCCAAAAGAGTTATGTTGACAAGAGAAGGAAGGATTTGGAATTCGAAGTTGGCGATGTTGTGTATGTGAAGATAATTCCCATCAAAGGAGTCGTTCGATTTGGAAAAGCTGAAAAGCAGGCACCGTGATACATTGGACCATTCAAGATCATGGAAAGGATTTGACCACTCACTTATAGAGTTGAGTTGCTTGAAATATTGTCAGGATTTCACAATATGTTCCATGTGTCCCATTTGAGGAAAAGCATGATCCATCTTCAGTGGTGGAAACATCAGTTTAGGATGACTAGGAAATAGAACCGAACCTGATGGTAGTTAGACATCCATTCAGTATTGTGGATTAAGATGAGAAGAAATTGCATAATAAAGTGATGCAACTGGTTAAGACTCAGTAGAGCGATGATCCCAAGGATTGCACTTGGGAAACTACAGATCACGTAAAGGAAGCTAATCCTGGATTGATGTTAGGATAGTGGTTGTGGACATGTCATGGATGTATTGTTGTTTTGGATGCTTGTATACCTTTTGTATGAATTTTATGTATGAATATATGATTCCTTTTGTCCTAACTCTTGTTAGTAATTTCAAAGACGAAATTCTTTTAAGGGGAGTAGAATGTAACGACCCAAGGTTTGGTCGCTTTAACTAGGCAAATTTATATATAATTTATATAGTCAATAAATGGATTTTTATTAATAAATGAACTCATTTTAATTAATTAATAATGATGGAAAAATCATTTTCAAAATTTGCTTACCAAATTAAATAGTTCGTATAAAAATGGAAAATGTGACCGAAGAACGTTTTCCGAAATTTCGACCTTCCGACACCGAAAAGTTGTCGGGAACATTATTTTTCTTTGTGCACTATATGTACACATATATAAGATTTAATTAACCAAATAATAATAATACACTAATAGTATATTATCTTATGTTAATTATGTTTAGCAAGTGATGCGACAAGTCATGGTTTTAAAAATAATAACTGATATATATAAGTATATATCATTATCTCTTGTCATATCTTAGCATTATCATCCTTATCCATCATGACCTAGAGGATGTGCTTGGAGAGGGGGATGTGACATATGAGGGGAAGGAAGGTGGTGATGTGACTTGTCAAAATAATGACATGTTAGGATATGTTAAAACTAAGGTTAAAATGGTAATTTTCCTACTTTCTGTCATCTATAAATACACACCCTCGCACAGACATTTTCACTTACATTCCAACTTCATTTTTTCTAAACCTTCTTCTCTAAAAAATTCCATGGCTTCCATAGTTCAAAAAAAAATATTAGAAAAAGTTAGCTTTTTGTGTTATAACTTGCTTATCTACCTTATATAGTTCATATACTTTCATTTCAACATCCTCTCTTCCAAAAACCAAGGCCATCGCTACCCCCACAAAGCCCCAGCCAAGCCAAATCACCTCTGGCCGAACCCATTCTAAGGCCTTAGCCCCTCTAAAGTTTCAAATTTTTAAGCTAGAGTCTAGCATAGAGGTGTTGCCCGGTTATAGTCGAGGTTCGGGCGAAGTTACTTAGCATAAAGGTGAGTAAACTTGCTTATTTTGGGAAAAATATTAGCTTGTTCATGTTGCTAATATATGATGATAATATGGTGTATTAATTGGATGGTTATCATGTTGGTTGTAAATGTTTGGTTGAGCATGTGTAGTTTGATTTGATTATGTGGTTTGACGCGATAAATGTGAAGTTAGTAAGCATATATATATAGTAAGCATATATATATATATATATGTATATCTGTGTGTGTGTGTGTTTGAATGTGAGTCAATAACAGTGGTAGTATGTGATATTGTGTTTGCATGATTGTAAACCTGAACAAAAGTCATGATGTTTAGAAAACAAAGCAAGTAACTTTGTGTATTTGTGATGGACGTGAGATATGGTTGAAATCAACCTTTGTTTTCAAAGTTTTAAGTTTGAAATGGATTAAATATTGTACATTTGGTTTAAAGTTATCAAAAACTTTCCAAAGTATGTTTTCAAATCATGAATAGTAAGAGCTAGTGAACTAGTTCATGTTGAAATATGTTAGAGCGAACTGAGCACATAGCGATAGTCCCTATGGATGCAATTTAACAAAATTTCCGATTTTTGTTTTAAAAGGTTTTCTTTTAAAATGGTTTTGCAAAAGTTTCAAACTTAATTAGTAAAATAAAAAGGGAATTAAGTTTAGTTAAATTTATATTTTATTATTTAATAAATTATTTTAAAATAATTTATACTTAATTGATAATAAAGTAATGATTAAGGGTTAAGTAACACTTAAAGAAGGTTAATGACTGATTAGTGATTAATAAAGTTTTAATTAGTGATTAATGAAGTTAAGAAGTAATTTAATGATTAATTATTATTTAATTAAGTTAATTAGTTAATTAATTATTATTTAATTAAGTGATTATTTAATTGACTTTTAATTAATTAACGTTTAAGTAAAAATAATTTTTTTACCTTAACTAAGATACATTTAGAAGTTAATTTGGATTTAACTAAGTTTATTAAATCATTAAAGTTTATTATGAATTAATCTTGATTTAATTAGGAAATAATTAGGGTTTAAGCTAATTGAATATACCTTAATCTTTTCAAACTATTTTAAAACATAATTGGTTATGTTTTAAATCAATCTTCTTTTCAGGTAAAGTGATTTTAAATCAAAGAACCTCATCGTCTGGACCATAAAGTAGCCAAATGAATTAAATAGTGATTATAAAACGTTAACACGTTTTATGGAAAGTAAGTTGACTTGTGTTTAGCACAATGTTGAATATCAGTAAGATAAACACAAGGAGGTTAATTCGATAAGCGGGTCATGATAACTTAAGTATATGGAGTGTATGTCCATATGTAAATCTTGCACCCGATAGTGGAGTTGTTCACTATCAAATAACTTGACCAATTTTAATTATCGAATGTTGGTTTGAAGAGATCGGGATTGTGATGACCCTAAACTCGGCCTTCGAAAATCGGCATCTGTACTTCACTTGTACTCCAAATGCCGCAGATTCAAATGCCGAATCTAGCTCATCGGAGCTTATAACACCATTAAGTATAACAACACAGCGGAAAAAAGAAATAGATGATATAATATACAACTCCAATGAATACAATATCCAGAATGATATACAACAATGATATCAATAATATATAGCAATATCAAAGATATGATACAATGCTACAGCGGAAATAACAACAATGGAAGAGATCACTCCAAATAATCAATCAGAGAGGCTGAGTCCAACCAATCCAATGTCAAGCTCGAACCACAAAGATAAGCAATGTCGGTCGTCCGTGAACTCCAAGAAATGAACTAGCTCCAGATAATCTACTAACCTGACTATCTGAAAAGAAACCCAACTCTAGACTGCCCATGTGGAAAATTGTGGGCACCCAGAGTTTAGGAAGGGAACAATAAACTCCAGGTCAGTCGTGTGACTGGTGTGAGTAACAAAAACAGTTTATCTTTAAACAACTACAAAAGAGTTTTAAACATTGAAATCCGCAATGCTTTTTGGAAAATGAAACTACCATAAGACCTCCCACCATACACACAATGCCAGCATAGGTACCATTATATTATGCCTGCTATAGCTGCCATGTAAAATGGCAGGTTCTACAACTAATACCGTACAAGGTTCATATTGGAAGATGGATTTCCAACAAATGGTCAGGCTAAGGAACTTCCTACTACCAATGGGTACGCCTCTGGCGGGACGTCCCGAGAAACCAACCTGGCTCTCTGCTAACACAAGGCTGGGTTACCTCTGTCACTAGGTAACTACTACATGAATATGCCACCCCCCAGTCCTTTAGGACCTTTATCTGAGGCGCCTCGATCAAACAACAATCACACAGTAAATGAGATTGGAGTATCCACAGAGGTTAAATACCAAGGCTCCATACCTGATACCACCCTTTTCCAGAAGGAAATGACATACCCTAAATGGAGCGACCCTCATAACCTTGCCGCATCATTCCTGTTTTGACCATTTCCGGGTTATGAGGTCCTGACGAAGTCTCGTCCACAATGCTACGCTTTTTCACAAAGCTGTGCTTTGATTAACAAATGATCAATAAATAATCATCACACAACAGCACTCAGCATGCCACACTACCAAATTGGGAGTATATCACTAATAACCTTCAACTACATAACCTCTGAGCTCGTACGTCTCAGAGAAGGGTGTTAAGCTAAGAGAATAAATCTTCAACATCAAACAGAAATGTATTTGAAAGAAATCAGCTTTATATCTCAAATTGTAATGTCAGACATGTAACCATACAAGTCTGTTCCGTGTTCGAACAGAACCGAAGGCACTTCCGAAGAAGCACTTGCAATCCTGGTATTCACAATCCCGACCGGATTTCAAATCACTTAGGAAATCTCTATACCGGTGCGACTCAGTGCAGAGACAATCGATAGGTTATCCTATCATTCTCGCAAATACCCGGTCTTCAACACCGGTCTTCAAATGCAATCCATATACGACGTGTCATTATTTGGAATGGGTTATATGACACAAAGGTCCTCTCCCGGCTAAACCGAATAATGAACGCAATATTTAAAAACATATGAATATTGGGAATTCAGTTAAGTCACAACTTGTTACCCAAAACCTTTCTTTCAAATGGTTTAAACACATTACCATTTTAATCTTTTTAAACAAAAAGATTCAATTCACAAAGTTCACCCAGTTTCACAAAGGTACATTCATAGATTTTCAACTCGATTTCCATTTCAATTGGATTAACTCATTAAATCTTTAAATCAAAGATTTAACTTATAGCTTTCAAAACAATTCCATTTCAATTTGGACTAACTCATTAAATCTTTAAATCAAAGATTTAACTTATAGCTTTCAAAACAATTCCATTTCAATTTGGATTAACTCATTAAATCTTTAAATCAAAGATTTACTTGATAGCTTTCAAAATCATTATTAAAGATTCATTCATAACTTGGAAAAACATCTTCAATTCAAACTTGAAATTCCTTTAATTCAAATTAGGAATTCATTTCTTATATAAGAGCTTTTATCAGTTGAAAACAATTAGTTTTCCAAATCATTGAATTCAATTTCAAGTATTGAATTCAAATTTAAATCAAATTATTAAGATACCAAGTTTTATTAAGTTATTTAAAATAACTTTTACATTTGAAACTCATTTACAAAGCTCTCAGTTCAAATTCCAAAACTATTTGGATTCAAGAATTCAGTCTTTAAAATTGTCAAAAATCTACGACTTAACTGATTTCCACGTGAAATCCATATTTGTGTGTGTATGGTGTAGTCCAGGGGTTTCACACAGTAGTGCAACATCATTCAATCATCACAGATCAGAATACAGAAATATAGTTGATTAGCGGTATAAATTATAACGCTTATCTTTCATTTACAGATCACAGATATATAAATCATAGATAATAATTTACATTCATCCCAGATAAATAACTACAGTACAGTTCACAAACAAATCAGAATATATCACAAAGCATTACAGATCAGAGATGTCAAATAATTCAACATTCAATAGAATCCAAACATTCACAAGTGAATCTATTAAACAACTGATTAATTTAAATCAGATGTATCAATTATTAATCCGGGTTAATTATCATAAGTTAATTACAAATTATTTGAAATAAATTGCCTTTCAAATTTATTAGTTATCCCTTAATTATTGACTAATCAATTCTTAATTAATGAATTAATTGATCTTTAATTATTAATTAAATCTTAATTAATCACCATTATTAATTAATCCTTTAATTATAAACAAATAATTTACTCAAATTTCAAATCATCATTCAATTACATACATTCGGTAATTATCTACTAATTACTTCTCTAAGTAATTATATTTTCAAAATTATCAAGTGATTATTCTGAATTAATTCACTTAAGAAATTAACTTGAACAAATCCAATTAACTCAATTAATTATACTGAATAATTAATTCCACAATTATTGTCATTAAGTAATTTTACTTAATAGTTCCACAATTGATTATTATTAAATTAATCAATCTAATTTATTGATAAAATTTATCACATTAATTAATCGTTCAAATAATCTTAGTTAATGATCTCATTAACTATTAAATTTCTTTAATCACCTTTTTAAAGAAAATTTCTTATATTAATCATTTTTTTAATTATAAATCAATTAACCATTAGGAACTCATTCGTTAATGAATTTATAAATCGTTAAATCTTTATTACTTAAAGTAAAGTTCATTCATATTTATAATTTAGTAATTATTCACATATGTTTGAAACATTGTTTTAAATTTTCTTTTAAATTTCATATTTTAAACTTATTTTCAACACTTAAGTTATAAAACTTAATTTAATTTCAAAATCATTAAATCAGATTTAGAATTAATCCCAGATTTAACTTTTAGTTTCAACTTGCTTAAATTTTTCATCTAAAATTTCAAATCTATCTCAAACTCAAATTTCTTTAATATATTAAATTGCTTTTAAGTTATTAAAACAATTTGAATTTTAAACTTATTTATGTTCAAACTAAACTCCCAATTCAACTTGAATTTATATTTACATTTTAATTTGAACTCAGTTTTAAAACCTAGACTTATAAGTTTAAATTTAGTTTAAAATTTCAAAACAGAAAAACAGGTCAGGTTGAAAACTGGAACAATCTTTTGACCCAAGATTTCCCTATCTCTGCTTCGAGTAAATGACTCGATTTTCTCGAGTACGACACGAGGAAAACTCTCGTTCTCCCCAGGCGAACACTCAACCCCCCAGACACCAAATTCTCGTGCACGTGCACATCGCCTCTGGCGATCTTCCGGCATCGCCACGTTGTCGAACACGTTGACAATCACCCACGTGTGAATCTCCGACCATCAGAATCCCGCCTCCACCTCAAGTTCGACTCAAAACCTGGAACACCCAGACCATCACAACCCAAAGCCTGTCAACGCCATTTCCTCGAAACTCCGACCACCAGGACATCCACGACTTCGACCACATGTTCGCCAACACCTACCCTACCACCTCCCAAGAACACGTGTAACTCGACACACTGAGGAGGTCGCGGTGATCATTTTCTCGACCACCTTGAAAACTAGGTCACCAGATTTTGACAACTTCTCGCCGCCGCCATGATCGACTACACGCCATCGCCTCATTTTTCCTAGAACCTCCGTAGGCTCGTCCACCTCCACTAGCAACCCTGACCCCGCTAGTTCATCGTAACGTCGGAATTCGATCTAACTACCAATTTCGATCATCTTCGAACTGCTCTCAAACCAATCGATTAAAAATCATCAAACAAGATTTAAAAATCGTGTTTTCCACTAAAGATTCAAGTTATATTTTTGAATCGATGATTCGTGAAGTTCGAGATTTCCAGAAAACAAAGTTTTGTTTGTAAAAATTCGATCTTTCATGTTATATACATATATACTTCATGAAACCATTTTTAGATGATAAATCATACTTGAACACAACTATTTTGTGTTGAAACCCAAGCCTAATATGGGTTATAAAACAAGAAATGGGATTTTCTTGTTGGGTTGTACTCTGTAGAACAAGAAGAGAAGAAGAAAGCAATGATACACATATATATATACACAGAGAAAATTCAACATATACTTCAGTTTAAATTACTAAATGTTACTCACCTTAAACATCATTAGTTTCCAGAAGTTTTGAAGTTGAAAGTTGAAGCTTTTTGAATTGAATTGAAAACTGGGTTGAAGTTGATACTGGAAGTCTTTGCTTGATCTCAGAATCTCTTTGATTGCTCAATGTTTTTACTGAGATGTTTGTTTGAGTTTGAAATAATTCTTACTTCGGTCTTTTCTTTCTTTTGCTCAGTTTAAAATGGATGAACGAAAAGTTTTATAATATGTTGAAATGTATAGGCTGAAATGAAGTGTACAGGTTATAACAATTTGTACAAAGTGATGATTTACATTGTACAAGTGATCTAATATTTTGTACAAAGAAAATAGGGATATTTTCTTGGTTTAGAGGCTGATGAGTGTTTGCATTTATTGCCTTGTACCATGTTTATAATTTTTTTTTCCTCTTTAGTTCGGCTGTACAAAATGTTGGAGATAGTGATGTGGCTTCTTTTGTAATCTTTTATACACTTGTATATTTTTGTTTCATTTGTTACTTGTTTCATATATTTTTTTCAAATGTATTTGTTTTGTCTTTAATTTGTCTTTATAATTTCATATGCATTTGGTTTTGTTTTATCTTTTTTTTCTACTATTATTATTTTGAATGCATTTCTATATTTTAATATGTTGTTAAAATTTATTTAATGTATTTACTATATGTATTTTTCTATAATTTATCTTATGTATTTTTCTTATATTTATTTCTATCTCCATTATTTATTTCTAACTTAAATACTAATTATTTTTATATTCATTTGGTAATATAAGTGAATTTTTAGATTTTAATTTGTTATTAGATTTTATCCAATGTATTTATTTTATACTTTTATATCATATATATAATTTGTATTTTTATTTTCAAACCATTTATTTACAATTTAAATTCAAATCAAACATATATACATATATTTATAATTTCAAATTGACTCATATATACCCAAATATATATATATTCACATATATACATATATATACAATATTTTAAATTTAAATGATTTATACAGAATATATTTGAATTCGGGGAAACTCGCATCACTTTATCGATTTATTTTACAATTTTTATTCAAAAACTAATTTAATTATAAATTTAAATTTACATAAAATTCGGGGTCGTTACAGGGATCAGATGACGAATGGTTATTCGAAAACCACTTCAAACCAACGTAATGCATTCGAATTGGAACTATCAAAGTCATGATCAAGATTCAAGACTCTAAGTGCAAGGGCTATCTTGCCATTAACCCTGAGTGTAATTCCAAAACTAGTGTAGTGTAGTGCCTTTGGTTCATTCATCTCCTAAATGACTTGTATGGATGAATGTTGACATTGTGTCAACATCGGGAAGGCAATGTTAGTATTCCAAGAGAGAAGTGCAATATGTGAAAGGTAATGACATAGCCTCTGACCTCATCAACCAGGAACGACTAAAACAAGGGGTATGCAGTAGGGTCATGTGAGTCGCATCCATTAGGGTATGATCATATCCATCTAGAACGAGTCCCCACTCAGATATACTATAGTCCCAAATGGTTGTTGATCCCAACCAAGGGTGTGGTCTTACTAGATACCCTTTGTTTTTTTCAAAGGAGTTTTCAAATAAAAATAGTGTTGTTTGAGTTTACTCACACCAGACCCATGTCTAAACCAGAGTTTTTTTCTTTTCCCTAAACCCTTCGGTACTTATGAGTAGTGAAGTGATCCAGGTTTTCCCCTAAAGAAAGTTGGAGGAGCTGGAGCAGGTGGCTTCATGGATAACTATTATTGATATAAATTATCCTGATGTGTATGTATGTATGGTCTATGTATTTTGTGGATAAGAAGTTGTAATTGTCCTACTTGGAACTTGTATTATTGAAGTTTGATGTAATATTTTGGCTATGACTATTTAATATACTACATTATCTATTATATGATGTTCCCTGCGTGGTGAGATTCTGTGTTTGATTAGTCTTCTTCTTATCTTTCTCATTTATTCAACCAATAAGGACTCATCTTTCGAATGCAAGAAAGGCATTTCATTACATTGGGAGAGCACTTTCCACAGTAGCCTACGATCGGTGTTTTCTTATATGGTAGTTTGTAGAGCGTTGGCCAATTGTTAGTTTGAGGTTCAATCTGTAGGTCGATCCTTATAGTAGCCTACACAAGTGGTAGTGTAGGTATGTATTTAACAAGAACCCTTAGGTAATGGGCCTTAGGAATACACGGACACTTCTGGTGCACCCTATGTCATCTAGAGTAGAGTTAAAGTTAGCTGCACATTATTATCACATATTAAACTTGTACTCATTCACCAAAATTTTGCCTGATCCACCCCATTTCTTTCTTTTTTTCCATCATAGGGTGATAGGTTATCAGTTTACTGGGCATAGTATGTGGAAAAAGGTGCAACGCATTAGAGTTCTCAAATTAATTATGGTTCATCATGGGGTTAATTATTGCATTAAAAGCCTATAAAACTTAGGTTGTACTTTGGAAACTTTGTATATGTAAAACAAGTATTTTGGAGACTGTTTTTTAGAAATGTATATTTTATGTACTTATATTATAATTCCTTCCTCTATAAGATCTGAAAGTGTGGAATGTCTTAGAATTTACCCATATAATTATGCTCTATAATGATATAAAAATCCAACGTCTCGTATTTCCTTCCATGACACGAGTCCGAAAGTAAGCCTAAGCTTTGGATTGGTGTGTCAGGAGATGCGGGTTTTTACAAGGGCTTCCACTTTAACTTGGAATATTTATTCTAACTTTGTGAAGTCCTTCTTTCATGTCTTTATTACGCCTTATCAACATTACACTTATATTATATGGGGCCAATGGTACTACACTTCTTATATTCACCTTTAGACACGCACTTTTCTCACCACTGCAAGTTGATATAGAGAACCTCTATTAGCATTTCTTTATGGACTAAATGTGTTGGATTTATTTTCCACCCGAATTGTTAAAATCTTGACATTTACCTTAACCCACGGTTTGTTTACATAAGGGACAAGCTAACGACTACCTTATAAGTAAAAACACATTGAATGTGGCATAGAAATAAATACATACATGCATATATATAGTCACATATATATATAATATAAAATTACAAATGCTCTCTCTCATACATCTTTATTTTGTAGGAATTGTTTAATCTAAGCTCTGATACCAAGTGTACCAACCAACACCCTGGAAGACCCCAATTTAAGGCCTAAATTAGTGTTTGCACTCACGTCATGCCAATCGTTAGGTTTTTAAGACTTACATGATATAGAAACTAATAATAAATTAAGAACATTCTACACTTTGAGATCTAAAAGTGGAAGGAAATAAAATATAAATATTGAAAATAGTCAAGAATAATACATCAAAAAAATGAATGCAATATATGGAATGTTTGACATTGGTAAATTCTCAAAATAACAGTACATAATAAGAGGTCCGTAGAGAAGTAACTATAAGTATAATAATTTTTTAATGCTCCAAGTCAATCCTCCACACATCTTGTCGTTCCTGCTTTATCTACTAAGTTGATCGCAAATGGTAGATATAAAGAGAAGGAAATTAAGGGGATCAGACAAGTTTGGTGAATGAATCATATCAATTTAAAAATATAGGATATAATTTTTGTTACACCAACATCAACAATAACTTATGAAGATTTCCACTTGAAGGTTGAACAACTAATAACTCTAGGTCAATTCCTAGTATATTGTCCCAATGAATAACTTCCTAACCAACATTGAGTAACATTCTCAATGACAAATCATGCATATCGCACTTACACACCAAGCGAACATCACAATGCTTGGGCTCATGTCGAGTATACTACCTCGATGATTTATGGCCTACCTAAGCATTCGTGTCACCTTCTCACCAGAAACCGTGACATATGCTTTTTATCATTTGACTTGAAGCTTATGATATCACTATAGCGATTCCCTCATGGTCAAGCCACTGCCCAACCGTGTAGCCTTACTATTACGGACATCTTTGTCTCCCTTCCCCAGTTCTTACATGTTTAACATGTGACCAAGCATTCCTCGGTGAGAATAGGTGCTTTTAGTTGCGATGTTATCGCACACTATATCGAGTTCTACATTACATCCACCACGAAGTGTAAACTTAGGCACGCTATCTAATGTACAATTGATTCTCCCTGTTACACATGCTCCATGAAGCTATGGCGTTTGGATCGGTCTCCTCCTGAATTAATATACTAGCGGGGAAGATAACATAAAATATATAGAATGAGCTCGTTATGCATAACACAAAAGTATTAGATCGCCCATTATACTTCCTTTGCCCTTAATTCAATTCTTTGCAATAGTTTGGTTAAGCATATAAGAATTTATAGATTCTGATTTTTACTTCTCGAAAAATAACATGTCATGATAGAATCTATCACCTTTTCAAAGCTTTCCCTCTTCGTAAATCTTTGCAAATCTCCTTTACTAGACCTCCAAGCCTTGGTTTATCCTCCCGCCCTTCTCTCCTCTCTTCTAATTTAATTCTCCCTCCCTCCCTTTAATTTGATATGTTTTATTTTGATTTTGATTAAGAAAATTTGGAGTAGAGATTAGAAATTGTTTTGATTTGAGAAGTTTTGAGGAGAACGAAGAATGAGATAAGAACGTACAGAAGTATAAAGGCAGGGACCATGGTTTAGAGTAAAAGAAGTGAGGGTTGGGGTCATGTATTTATAGGTGAAATCTACGTGTAGGAAAAATTATATATTCATGTATTTCTTATCCTTACTTATACGCTAAATTCCTTTCCTTTTATTTCCTTAAATAAGATAATGCTTATATTCTCTCAGTTAATGTCATTAATTATGATTTGACTAAATACAATTTATTATAATTCAAATTAATTTATATAATTTATTAATATTCTGCACATTTATTATTATTAACTATTGTAGAGAACTATTTATTAATACTCAAACGTACATGTATATTGTAACGTTTCTTTCATTAAATGCATTCTTATTTTATAAATATATTATTGCATTCCTTTTTAATATGCATAACTTTTCTTTAATTAAATGTGTTCCTTTCTATAAATATAGCATTACGTTCATTTTCTAATACACGTAAGATGTCCTTTCATTTATTATAGCAATAATTCCATCGTTAATGTTTTCCCATGAAAGAGTTTCAAATTTGTGCATGTAAAAATAATTCCTTCTTTTCTTTTAATGAACATAAATCCATTGTACCCATTTTACAGTAATTCACATAAATTCAATTAATTACTTAATAAGTAAGTTTTTGATTTATTCTTGTAATTAATTCTTAAATTGAATTTCAAAATTGGCCTTAAACCCAATATACGTGCTAGGGTAAATTGGTCGTATCTCCTACATACGGTGTCCATTTCTAAAGTTTTATATATGAATTTGGGCTAAAAAAAATGTACTTGATGAGATGGAAAAGTCAAACTCCCAAAATTCTTTCATTTTTTAAATTTTAGTTTTCAACCTTTTGTAAAATTACAATAAAATGTCACTATTAATTAATTAATTATTTTTACTAAAAATACGGGGTGTTACAGATAAATAGATCAATCCCCCAATAGTATTCGATACTACTATAAAATCATGAAAAATGTGGGTTTCTAATTGTAGTCATCTAGTAATCTACCAGATAAGAAGGTATGAGATGCTCCACTATCAAATAAGGTACGAATAGGAAAATCTAAAATAATTAATATAACTTCCATTTCGACCTTCTTTCCTTCGTCCACTACTATTGATGATCTAGCACTAGAAACTGCCTTAAGCTTGCATAATTGGTACACTCCTCCTTAAGGTGGAACATTGATGCTTCATGTGCCCAAGCCGATTACAGTTGAAATACTTGATTCTTCCTATATTGGTACTATATTCTTTAGAAACATATCTCCTTTTGTGACACTTGCTGCATAGCATGTTAGGCTTCTAAAACTTTCCTTGTTTGCCTTTGACTCCTAACCCTTTTTTTGGTTGACTTCCATTTTTGCCCTCACTCTTTGGCTCCACTTTAGCTTCAACCTTTGAAATAGTATTTAGCAACACTACCTCCACCAAATTCTCATAAGTTGCTCCCATTGATATATGACTATGTTCCAAATCCTGAATTAGTTTCCTTAGCCCTTTGGCAAACTTCATAGCCTTCTTCGCTAGAGTATTGAAAAGATCCATCCTAAACATAGCCAACTCATTAAACTTATTCTCATACTCCTTTATAGATATATCTCCTTTCTACAAATATATGAACTTTCCCAACTGAAATCCTTGCTTAGCTACAAAAAGAACTTAGCTTTGTAATGCCTCTTAAAGTCACCTCATGTTATATTCTCCTTATAAATCTGAATCACTACTATATCCCACAAGTTGAAAGCTTCTTCTTGCAAATGACAAGAAGAAAATTGCCTCCGAATAACATCTCCATGGCCCAACGTTGTAAAGATCTTCTAACATGTGTGTGACCATGCCTTTGTGTCCATAAAAGATACAGTGCACAATAAGGCTTTCCACCCATAATAATGAAGTCCCTGTGTAGTTTAGGAAAGTCCAAGGCAAGTGAATTTGCAGGGCCTACTCCTTGAGTTGGTGGATAGCCGCTTGCAGGTTAGTGTTAGCTTGTGCTCAAGCTTGAAGATTAATGCGAAACAAAAGTAGAACCTTCATGCCAAGGATATTTGCGGTTGCATTACCTATACCGGCTCCTGTATCGTTTTTCGTTCCAAATATCTGTCGATGGGATCCTCTAGTAACTTTCTAAAATAGTAGATACAACCGAAAAATAAAATGATGTCTGTGTATGTACATTCTTTTCCTAAATGTATGTATGTATGTATGTATGTACGTATATATATATATATATATATATATATATATATATGAAAATACAAATATGCTATCTCAATATGTTATTAACCTATAGGTATCAGGTAACCTTGATTTGATACCAAGTATAACAACCCACCCTTCAGCGCCTTTTGATTTTATGCTCAAATTGATGCACTAATCCCTAGGACAGTAAAGAGTAGGTCATAAGTAAAATGGTAAAATAACTTAACATGAGTTTATCAACACTTTCTAAACTCACGGTAGAAGGAATAAAATGGAATATAACATTTTATAAATAAATATCTGAGGTCATTCCAAAAATAACTACGCGTGTCTTACACAAGTTTCAAAGCAAACATCAGAATACATATAGGTCTACATAAAACAAACACTAGAATTAGAACAACATAAAAGTAGATGACAAGTAAACTTCAGTACCTCAATTGCACCATTAAACATATATTTCTCTTTTCTAGTCAACCTAAAGTATATAGGAAAAATGGAAACAGAGAGGGGATCGGACATATGCTTGGTGAGTGAGAAAATATATCTAATTATATAACGGTATCATATTAGTAAGATATTACTGAAGGGTACTCCAAGTCTCGAACCTATATCATTTCAGGGTTTCAATTTTTGTTAATTGGTACTTTTATAATAATAGGTCGGCTCTAAAAATTCTATAATTTAAATTAATTGTCCGTGGTATACATTCTAAATAGGGTTTCTAGTTAAACTAGTATTCCCTATTCATTTAAAGGCAATGACTGTATGTCATATACGCCAATGTTGAGTTCATCCTAATAATGACCATATGTCGCATACGTCCTTCAATCCCGTAGGCAAAACTGTCTTATACATTCACTGTACTTAAGACAACGACCATTTGGCATATATGCCACACCATCCATATATAAAGGCAACGACAATATTTCATATTTGCCACGATCTATTGAAAGGCAATGATCGTCCTTCTGTATACACCGGTCAATGTATCATCTATTAAGGCAACTGCATCCATCATTTACTCCTTTTAATTCATCTATAATTAAACATTAGCCTACACAAAAACATAATGTCCCTAACATAATTATTGTGGTTTTAATCTATATATTTGCATCATACAATGTCCTAAAATAGTAAACCAGTCAAGGAAAAGTTGCTACAATGTTCGTATTGGCCTTAACAGATCCAAGTTTAGTCAGCACTTGCTACAGGTGGTCATTTGACCATTCAAAGCCTATCTATCGATTTTTTGTCTGTTACTATTTTTCAGCTAATTAGTTGACTGATTTTTATTGAATAGTTGACTCCATGCATGGGCAGTTGACTGGTCATTTGAACCATCGGTTGACAACTATGGTTAGTCAACTATTAACCCAGATTTTCTATTGTTTCCTTTTGGTTTTGACTCGAGTTTTTCTCAATTTTCTCTGCATTAATCAATCGATTGTTTAAAGGTGTTTAGTCGACCGTTTGTCTGATTTTGAGTTTTTCTTATCTTTTTAATGTGTTTTCACATACTTCATTGCCTATCTTTGTTTAATTTTATTATAACTTGTAGATCTACTATTTTTAAGTTATTTTATAGCTGAATAACTACTTTTCTTCTATTTTTTCTTTTATAGTATAAATTATTTTAAAGTGGGAATAATTCATCCTTATTAATTCATCAATTTAATTTATCCCAAATTTACAATTTAAAATATTCATACAACCCAATTTAATTTATTTCAATTCATCAATTTTAACATATATATATATCCTTTTAGTGATGATCCACCCTTCGTAATACCTTGAACCAATATTGAATAACAATGTATAACTCCCGAATACAACAAAAGATATTATGTCGGTGTCAAATTAAAACTAAACACCATATCAAGGCATAATAATACGATCTCACAATAGGAAGATAACATGTAATATACTAAACATACATGAACATAGCAAGATAAACAATATATAAGAGATTACATTAGTGGAAGCACTAGTAAACAAGTATCAATACACAAAGTTAGAATACATCAACTTTTTCATATGGAGTTCTGAATACAATATCTTATATTAGAAGTCTCATATACAAAATAGTTTGTCTACCATGTACTACATTAACCATAAGTATACATATCCAATATCGACCTCACGCCTCCAGAATGCTTCAACTATCCCGCAAGCCTATCCATAAAGCACTTGACTATCAAACTACTCAATCGAGTACCCTAGATTTGTCATGACATAAATAGACAAAGACAAAACGCAGGTCAGACATAAAGTCCGGTGTGCGGGGAACTATCTTAAAATATTGTATTTTAAAGTTCTATATAGAGAAAAAGGAAATGATAAGGCAAATTCGGACCTCTCCACAAACGTGGCTCAGGGGTAATACAGATTGTCCATAAATAAGTAAATTAAACCTATCCCAAAAGATAGAAAATCATATCATAGCCTGCTCTTCTCTTGTAAATGAGTCAACTCAACTACTATAATGTGATTGGCACGTAACAAAGTACTATGATATAGGTAATCTAATATAAAAGTGAAAGGGTACTATCGTTATCACAATACAAGCTTAACAAATAATAAACAATAATAATAAATATCTAACTAATAACACACGCAATCCTTCTAACTTTTGATTAGTAGTAAAATATATAACAATATTTCTATCAGTAATATAAGTACAAAATAGAGTTTATTTAATTTATACCCGTGTTATAAATTAATACCAACTCCATCTAACTCTATTCAACATGAGTAGAACAAATACTTATATATACGAGATCTTAATAAATTATCTTGAATACCTAGTCAAACAGTCCAATCATGTAGGAAAATAATTGCGTATATATATATTATTCTAACTCTTCTAAATAATATTTTTCAATATATATAATTATGGGGATTTATATTGAAATATAAATTCAAAGTAATAATTTGACTCACTTGAATTGCAATTCATTAGTTGTCCTAATCTAATACATATCTATAATGTGTTGTAGACAATCCCAATATGATCACAACAACGAAAACTGCGTCTAGATTGGACCTCGTATGCAAAAGATATGGATTTTATAAGAATGTGGATTATAAATATTAATTAATCATAATTAATAATTAATTTTCTCACTTTTTGCCTTATTCACTCACGGCCGCTACTCTACACCATCGCCTCGGCCTACTAGAGCCTATCCAACCACCACCTACGTTCTAATCTTCATGAGCAGGACTCAATGAGCCCCTCAGCTCCAACTCTGGCCACCTAAATCAATTCATGACTGCACTACTCCCTCACATCTAAGCCAATGTTGCACACCAGTAACGGCAATAATACCATCATCGAACACCCCCAACGCATATGCCACCTCATGTGGAACTCGACTCTAATTGCCGCTTGTCCTAGCTCCACATAAAGCTCTTTCAAGACTCAAAAAACCTACCCAACCATGACTACCCTTGTCTAATGCCACCACTTTTGACTCCTGAGTTGTCGCTATCTCTTCTATGCCTTTACACGAGCTCAGGCCATCGATGAAGAGAAAAATGTCCTTAAAGTAGTGGCTATAGCAATTTGATGAGGATGGAAAAGTAGGTTAGGATAATTTCCAAATGGGAGAGAGAAAATGATTGTTATAGTATGGGTGTATTTATATATTATTATACATATATTTTTCACATAATTACTTAAATGGATCACTATATATGCTGAGCTCGTATGCTCACATGGTATACCAGATCATCATAAAACTAATTGGCGCAAATCATCTCATTTTTTCAGTCCCGATGGTATAAATTTGGTTGCCATCCGAGACGACTCTCCGAGATGATAATTTCACTCATTTTGAGGTCATTTTAGCCATTGGATTGTCTAGTTATAAAATTCTTCAATCGTACGTCTTGTAATAAAATTCCCATCCTAGAAACACAAGCCTTCAATCATGATTCCACTGGATTCGACTATGCACATATTTATATGAAATACGTATAACAATATGTAAAACATAAATATGTCATGACTCAAAATATAGCAATATTTGTACATATCTTGATTTGCATCGTTGATACGGACTCAACAAAATTGATCTCGAGTCCTAATTCCTCCATATGCGAAAATTCAGATTTTTGGACTCTAGTCAATTAATGACCGGATATTTAAAACAATTATTCAAATATCCAGTCATTAAAATGTGGGCTGTTATATTCTCCCATTCTTAAAAAAAGTTAGTCCCCAAAATTTCGACGAATATGATAATTCAATCCGACTGACCAAAATTTCCACGCATTCGCTTTCAAAATTCTCTATAGTCCTTCCCTTATGCGGTTAGCGTTCCGAGAACTTGCAAAGCACAGAATATATCTCCAAATCCTTAGGGTTTCAAAACTCTTCTTTTTTTGGAAAGAATCAACATACCTCCTTCGTGTGGCTAACCCCAATAAAATCCCAAAACCACATAGACACACACACACATCTCATATCTTAGACATCTCATTTCTTAGGGCATACAAGCATATATATCCATACCATCTGCACTATAGATCTTACGTACCTCTTCCACAACTAGAGTATTTCATCCATTTATGGTAGAGTAGCTTGTTAGTGAAGGACTGTATTAGCCAATTAACCTTTTGGCTAAATATGTAGCGGAGATGGGAATTACTCCTTTGAAGTAGGCGAAGAAGCTTGCCTAGTGTCTTAATGCATGGAATTGGGATTTACTACTTAGTTATATACAAGTATGGACCATTTTTAAGGGTCTCATGGTGTTGACTCTTCTTCATAAGAGAACCCAAGAGGTACCACCAGAGATAGCAAAGGCTAAGAGTGAGTGCTTCCATTGCAATCTATTTGGTCCCTTGAAGAGGAATTGTTCCGAAGAGTGGGCAAGTAGTAATAACATATGCCTTGCAAGCATCCCTAGGACCAGCAAGCCTACCACTCAAAAAAAAGGAAAGGAGTAACACCACATAAGCGATTTGTCCACTTTAGAGGTTGAACAGACTCATTGGAGTTTATAGTTTTCCATGCACGTTTCGAATGCTGTTGGACTCCATGCGTGTCGTTATAGACTCATTGGTATATTTCACTATTTTGTATGCTTGGTATTGTTTGATTATTGCTAGTCGATGTTTGGTATTGACGGATTGTTATTTATTGTTGCTTGCGATTGTTTGATTGTTGCTAGTTGTTGTTTGCTATTGATAGGCCTATCAATGAATGTTCCGGATGTGGATAGTGCCATGTTCGCATCCGCATCCAAAATCATTTTTGAATATCGGATATCCGCATCCGCGGATACGGACGAATATCGGATAATTATCCTATCCGCTATCGATCGATAAAACAAAAAATATAAATGGAAAATTTTAATTTATCATGAACTTTTTTCAATCTCATTGATTATAAAAATATTAAAAATAAACAAATATAATGATAATAAATAGTTTTGAGCAGTTAATATGCATTTAGCACATATAATATATACTTCTAACCTAATAAAACCATAAATAAATATCTTTCACTTTACTAGAATACAAATAATTTATACTATAATCTTGTAAAATAACGGACGGATAATTTTCGAATGCGGATGTCTTCATATCCGCATCTGTTTTTTCGGATATCGGGTATTTATCCGTTTTTCAGATGCAGATCGGACGGTTTCTAATTTTTCGGATATCCATTGACAGCCCTAGCTATTGATTCACCATGACAAACTATCTTTTGTTGTATTTGTGACTCATATGTTGTTATTCAATGTTGGTTTAGGATATTACGAAGGGTGGGTCATCACAAAATGGGTCAAGAAGTCCTTATCGAACTATCACAAAATATTTTATTTTAATGTTATATACAAACAAATAGGAACTACTAAGGCAATGCCGGCACTCTCCACGAACGTGGCTCAAGGGTAATTTGAATTGTTCATAAACAAGTAAAGTAAACCTCTCACAAGAGATTGGAAATAATACCATACCCTAATTTTCTCTTGTAATCAATGAGTCAACATACCTAATATAATATGACTTACACGTAATAATGTATTGTGGTATAGGTAACCTATTATAAAAGTGAAAGAGAAATATAGATATCACAATAAAAGTCTCTGACACATAATACGCAACAATAATTATAACTAACTAACTAATAACACACACAATCCTAACGATAAACGACAATCAGTGAACACTGATTGACACCCATCATTGTTGATGGGTAGAGTCCACTAAGGATAAATAACGTGGTCTAGCGATCCTAATCTAGGATTCGAAATAAATAGAGTCGGTACCTAATCATACCACAAACCCCAAGCCACATCCAACGTAGTTGAACTCTTATAGACCTCACCATGTTCTGTACTGAAATACGAATATATTACCGATACTTATGCCAAGTTACCATTAGCTACCAAAGAGACCTATCTAGAGCCACAACTAACTTGTGGACTTCCCTGCCATACCTCAAAAGAAGTTGGCCTGTAGATCCTGTCGCAGCCCCATATATACTATGGAACAATATATAAAAAACTCTAAACCGGCATCCCAATCTTTCTCTACCGCTACTACCGATCCATGTATGTAGGACGTGCCTCAACGGTACAATGGATTCCTTTTACAAAACTGATATTATCCTAACCCTGAGCTTTGCCCTGTTAGTCCATAGGATAGTGGTTTTGATGACAACCACTATAGAAGTGTTATAAAATATATATGTGCAGGAAATCTATATGCATGTATCAACAAAAGAAGACTGTACAGTAAAGAAAACAAAATTGATGAAGACAAAGATCAAGAGTTCAAGATTGAAGACTCATGAGATTCAAGATATTCAAGAGTTCAAGACAAATAATATAGTTAGGTTAGATATTTGTTAAAACTCCTTGAAAGCACTATCATTCTTTTTTATCCAATTTACTCGTGGAATGGAATCCACTTCGTTCTTGTTAAAGGGATGGAACCCTAGTGAGATGGAACTCACGAAATATCTAGTAGGACGGATAGTAGCCCTATTTTGTTATCCACTAATTTTGATTCAAAATGATTTTCAAAATTATCTCTTGTTTTATAAAATGATTTTCAAATATTCCTTTTCAAAAGAAAAACCTTCGTTCACATTTCCAAAAATGTTTTAGCCTCAAAATCATATTTATCATTTTGTTATATTTTGATTTCAAAATTGTCCTTGATATTTTAGCCTCAAAATCTATTTTAATATTATATTTACTTTAGTTTATTTACTTTGATTTTAAATATATTTTAGTATATATACATATATACATTCATAAGTATTTCTACTTTTAAATACGTTCTACAAATACATAGAGTCCATTTGAATAAAGTTGCATATGTTTTAAATCATCATTTTCAAAGTAAAGCAAATCATCACTTTTTACTATACCATGTCGACATCCTATTTACCTGTCATGTCGACTTGCTTCCCGTTACAGCAAAGGTTGTTTTCAAAAGAAGTGTCTATTCGTTTAAACCTCTTCGAATGGACACATCCATTCATTCTCTATAAATAAAGACTGTTATGGACATTTTCCAGTAACTACTTTCTTTATTTTCTCTCCTCTTTACTCTCTTATCTTATTTTCTAATCATCCTATCCATATTTTGCCGAAATCTTAAGTGAATCAAACCAGAATATCTCTAGTTTGATTCTCTGCCACTCCCTCCAAAGAATCTCAGTGCTTATCAGAGTTATAGATACATTTGTACTCAAAGAAACTTGTGTGGGGTTATAAAGGTGTGATCGTGTCCTTGGAAATCGATCGGGTGAACTTGTGTCCTGTGAATCAAGTGGTTCTACCCAGAGACCTGAGAATCTGGAGGGTGTACCTCGTTGCCTTGGAATCGAGGGATTGTAATCTAGATTATTGTTGAATAGAAAGCCGTACGGGTTGTGCGGGACTGGATGTAGGGTAACACCGAACCAGTATAAAATTCCTGGTGTGTTCTTTCCTTTACTTGCTTTTTATTTATATTTGCATTTGTTTGTGATTCTGTGATTTGATCTGTGATTGTGTATTTTCATTAAGTTAGTTAATTCAATTTAAATCAAAGAAGTTTTAAAGAAATTCTTAAAACACTATTCACCCCCCCTCTAGTGTTAAATAGCCTTAAGATCATCTTCCGCGTCCCTTTCATTTGGTATCAGAGCAAGTTTTTCAAAGTATTCATAACCTGATTTTTGAGAAGTAACAATGGCTACCAACACTGGTATTTCTAGTTCATTTGTAGAGGGTCAGTCCACTGCCAGACCACCACTTTTCAATGGCAATAACTATGCATATTGGGCATGTAGAATGATGATATATTTACAATCCATTAGTTTAGAAACATGGAATATGACACAAACTGAATACACTGAGCTCACAACTGATTTTGCTCAATGGACGACCGTTTAAAGAGAAGTGGCTCAAAACAATTCAAAAGCCATGAATATTTTATTTTGTTCACTAGATAGAAATGAATTTAATAGGGTATTTGTTTGTAAAACTGCATATGAAATCTGGAAAACTCTGCAAGTTACTCATGAAGGAACAAGCAAAGTTAAACAGACCAAAATTTCTATTCTTACTAATCAATTTCAATTATTTAAGATGTTGTCTAGTGAATCTATTCCGGATATGTATAATCATTTTCAGGATATTGTTCATTCACTAGTATCTCTGGGAAAAGCAATCTCCGAAGAAGATCAAGTCAGGAAAATTCTGAATTCACTCACTCCAGAATGGGATTTGAAGACACTGGCGATTGAAGAAGCAAATAACATCAATACCTTGAAGATTGATGAATTAATTGGAAATCTGATGTCATATGAAGTTCAAATTCAGGGAAGAAGGGAGAATAAGTCATCAGAAAAAAAATTCCATTGCCTTCAATGCACTAACTGGTGAATCAGACTCTAGTGATGATGATGAAGAAATAGCCTTCATGATAAGAAACTTTCGAAAATTCTTGAAGTATAGAAAAATGAATAATCACAAGAGAAAAAGTTTTGGAAATAACACTGAATCACTCAACAACATCAAATGCTTCAATTGCAATGAGTTTGGTCATTATCAAAGAGACTGTCCACATCTAGAAAAGCAAACTCCTCAATCAAACAAAGAATATTCAAAGAAAAGAAAGAAAGCATTTGCAGCAACACTGGATGATTCAGATACGTCCTCAAGTGATGATGAACAGAAAACAGAATTGTCAAATATGTGTTTTATGACAACTCAGAATTCAGATAATCAAGATGATATGGAACTCAAACAAGGTACACGTTTACTATTTTAATTGGTTGAAAATTGGTTGCTTAGAATAGTTTATTAGTTAAGTATATAATTGATTTTATTAACTTAAAAATTTTTAAATATCTTTTAAAAAATTTATAAAATATTATTTTTATATATTTTCTGTATAATATATTTTCAAAATATATTCAGACAATAATCATAATATATATAAGTATATATATATATATATATAAATCTTGTACATGCTTGAAATCATTTTTGCAAAATCTGATGTGCATGTCGACATGGCACGTATTGGTAATGTCGACATACCTGTAGCAAATCAGATTTCTAAATTTGAATTCAAAATTCAAATTTCCCTCCACCTTTTCACTAACTCCTATGTTCTGAATAGTTATGACTCTTTGACCAGAGAATCCACCTATTCAACCTCTTTATATCTATCTTCTATCAACACTTATCTCCATCTTCAATTCAAATTCAAAACACCTTTTATCTTCAAACACTCTTATCTCTTCAAAAATGGCATCCACTAGCAACGTAGCCGGAATGAGGCTGTCAAGATCCACCAAAGATCATCTCTACAATAATAGAGATGCCATACTTGCATACATTAATTATGCAACTTATGGAAATGTTCATTCGGGTAATTTTGCTATTTTTAATGACTTCGCTTCTTATGAAATTGATGCTCTCTTTCAAAACAATGGTATTCTAAGCTTGGTTGAAAATAACCAAAATGATTTTGTTTGCTATCCAAACCTTGTCAAAATGTTTTATGCAAATTTAAATCGTGGTTTTTATAATGGAAGGGATGATGAAGTGTGGAGTAGTGTCAAGGGGACACAAATTGTTTTGGATACCGATGTTTTAGGAACCATACTTGAGTGTAAAAGTACCAGTTCCAATCTTTCTTCTTTTGAAATCGAGGAAACCAATCGTGAAAATTTTCACAATATTTTTGAGGAAGAAATGGATTTCAAAAACAAATTTTTTCGACCAAAAGCTCGTATTGTTAATCTTCTCCTTCAACGCACTATTACTCCGAGATCAGGAAATTACAATAACCCGACTCAAAAAGTGTGTAAGGCTCTTTTTGCAATTTTTGGAAATTATGATATTAATTGGGCACAAGTTATCTTGGATGAATTTCGACACAAAAACTTGGATTCGGGAGAGAATGCATTATATCATGGAATATACCTCACTAGAATTTTTAATTACTTTGGAGTGGATATGAGAGGTGAAGAATTCTTTCCACGAAAGGTTTTTAATCATTCCAATATTTCACTTATGAAAATTCCGCACGTGTTTCAACCATACGAAACACTAACGGAAAAAGAAGCACGATTGGGGTATGAGGAAATGCAAGAAGATGAGGAGGAAGAAGAAGAAGAGGAAGAGGAGGAAGAAGAAGGTGAGGAAGAAGAAGGTGAGGAAGAAGAAGAGGAAGAAAGTGAAGAAACTTCCTTAGAGAGTATTGATTTTCCCACACGACCATCAAACAAGACTCTCCTTCACAATCAACGAGTGATTGTGAAAAATCAAAAAGCTCTCAAACACTCCGTAAACAAAAAATTGGACAAAATGTCCAATACTATGAACAAGTTCTTCTCCAAAGTTAGCAAGAAGCTCAATATCTCATCATCTTCATCCTCATCTACTAGTTTCTAGAATTTACTTTTTGTATATCAATGAAATTTGGTGTATTGAAAGTTGTATCTTTATGAAATTCATGTACTTCTCTGTTCTAGTATGAAATGAAGCTTATTCTCTGTTTATCTTACTGTTACTCTTATTTATATCAAGTAATATATATAAATCATATGTATATACACTGAAAATTCAAAAATAAGATGTGCAAAATCTGCTATGTATGTCGACATACTGTATAGAGGTCATGTCAACATATACTGGTAATATTCTGAATGGACATTTCAATTTGAAATTCAAAATAACTCCTTATGTCTATTCATTTCAAACGACTTTCCTGTCTATTTAAGTCCTATTTTCTTCCAGAAAACTTCTCATAACTTCTCTCTACTCTTATCTACTTATTTCCTTCTTACTTATCATCAAAATGGCTTCATCCTCTTCAAATCTAAGTGATAATCTTGAAGAGACTCTCAAATCCTTCAAAGATATTCTTACTTTTATTCTACGAAATCAGAGGCACTTAGAACTGAGTCAAATGCAGATGATAAAGGAACAAGAAAGGCATTTCGATGCACTACGATGGATGATCTCCGCTCTCAACAAAGAGGATCTCCAAGTAAATCCACCGAAGACATTGCTCCAGGACGATGAAGATTGGGAAGTAATCAAAGCGGATCCTATCTTTGGAAAAGAGGGATGGGTTGAAGTTCCACGTAACATTTAACTTGTTTGATTTGGTTTAAAATTGATTTGATTTGAAATACTTGATTTGGTTTGGTTTTAAACATGGTTGATTTATGATAACTTACTATATTGATTATGTAATAAGACATAAATAGGTGTGCTTATGTTTGATTGATTTGTCTACTTATTGTATGCATTTTCTTTTCATTTAACAGTTATGTATATAGTGATATGAATAAAATAATTTGTGGTTACACTTATTATTCTCATTCTTATATTACTCATATATATCATTCTGAGTATACAATATTTAGCATTGTTATATCTAGTTTCAGTATTATTAATGATAACACTATCATTAATATCATAGATTTAGGGGGAGTTAGTGTCATTTTTTTGTTGATGACAAAGGGGGAGAAGTATAAAATAGGTTAGTTAGGCATAGATTAAGGGGGAGTTATTAGATTTAGGGGGAGTTATAAGGAGAATATAAATATTTTATAAACAAAGATTGTCATCATCAAAAAGGGGGAGAATGTTAGTCCATAGGATAGTGGTTTTGATGACAACAACTATAGAAGTGTTATAAAATATATATGTGCAGGAAATCTATATGCAGGTATCAACAAAAGAAGACTGTACAGTAAAGAAAACAAAATTAATGAAGACAAAGATCAAGAGTTCAAGATTGAAGACTCATGAGATTCAAGATATTCAAGAGTTCAAGACAAATAATATAGTTAGGTTAGATATTTGTTAAAACTCCTTGAAAGCACTATCATTCTTTTTTATCCAATTTACTCGTGGAATGGAATCCACTTCGTTCTTGTTAAAGGGATGGAACCCTAGTGAGATGGAACTCACGAAATATCTAGTGGAACGGATAGTAGCCCTATTTTGTTATCCACTAATTTTGATTCAAAATGATTTTCAAAATTATCTCTTGTTTTATAAAATGATTTTCAAATATTCCTTTTCAAAAGAAAAACCTTCGTTCACATTTCCAAAAATGTTTTAGCCTCAAAATCATATTTATCATTTTGTTATATTTTGATTTCAAAATTGTCCTTGATATTTTAGCCTCAAAATCTATTTTAATATTATATTTACTTTAGTTTATTTACTTTGATTTTAAATATATTTTAGTATATATACATATATACATTCATAAGTATTTCTACTTCTAAATACCTTCTACAAATACATAGAGTCCATTTGAATAAAGTTGCATATGTTTTAAATCATCATTTTCAAAGTAAAGCAAATCATCACTTTTTACTAGACCATGTCGACATCCTATTTACCTGTCATGTCGACATGCTTCCCGTTACAGCAAAGGTTGTTTTCAAAAGAAGTGTCTATTCGTTTAAACCTCTTCGAATGGACACATCCATTCATTCTCTATAAATAGAGACTGTTATGGACATTTTCCAGTAACTACTTTCTTTATTTTCTCTCCTCTTTACTCTCTTATCTTATTTTCTAATCATCCTATCCATATTTTGCCGAAATCTTAAGTGAATCAAACCAGAATATCTCTAGTTTGATTCTCTGCCACTCTCTCCAAAGAATCTCAGTGCTTATCAGAGTTATAGATACATTTGTACTCAAAGAAACTTGTGTGGGGTTATAAAGGTGTGATCGTGTCCTTGGAAATCGATCGGGTGAACTTGTGTCATGTGAATCAAGTGGTTCTACCCAGAGACCTGAGAATCTGGAGGGTGTACCTCGTTGCCTTGGAATCGAGGGATTGTAATCTAGATTATTGTTGAATAGAAAGCCGTACGGGTTGTGCGGGACTGGATGTAGGGTAACACCGAACCAGTATAAAATTCCTGGTGTGTTCTTTCCTTTACTTGCTTTTTATTTATATTTGCATTTGTTTGTGATTCTGTGATTTGATCTGTGATTGTGTATTTGCATTAAGTTAGTTAATTCAATTTAAATCAAAGAAGTTTTAAAGAAATTCTTAAAACACTATTCACCCCCCCCTCTAGTGTTAAATAGCCTTAAGATCATCTTCCGCGTCCCTTTCATGCCCTGCATCCCACACCTATGTGGATTTCACCGTACCCTATACCGACATATGAATCTCTGTAACCAATACTCGTTCTAAATTTCCATTAGCTACCAAAGAGACCTATTAAAAGCTGCAACTAACTTGTGGACTCACCTGTAAACAAACACCTCAAAACAAGTTGGCTTGTAGGTCATGTCCAGTACCCAATCATTCTATAGAACAGTACATGACGTACTTTAGACTGGCATCCAATCTCTCTCCGCCCCCGCCCATAACCACATCTCTAGGTCATGTGCCTAAGTGGTACGATGGATTCCTTTTACAAAACCATATCATCTGATTGTTTATGGAAAACAAGTCGAATTCATGCTACACTATGGCACTGACCTTCACTAGAACCTCAAAGCCCCTTCAAGATAGAACATTCTTATAGCTTTGCCCGAATAAACTCAAAACCTCTTTGATCCTAAATAACTTCTCTAAAACCTGAACTTGAAACCCTGATGTAATGACCCTGAAAACGGCCTTCGAAAATTGGCACCCATACTTCACTTGTACTCAAAATGCCGCAGATTCAAACGCCGAATCTGGTTCACCGGAGCTTATAACACAGTAATTATAACAACACAGCGAAAGAAAGAAATAGATAATATCATATACAACTCAAATGAATACAATATCCAAAATGATATACAACAATGATATCAGTATGATACAACAATATCAGAGATAAATAATGATGCAGCGGAAAACAGAAGTGATAACTCCAAATTATCTTCAAAAGAGAATGAATCCAACAACTCCAATATCAACTCGAACCACCATCACGTTGCACCAAGATAAGCAACGTCAATCATGCGTGAACTCAAAAACTGAACTAGCTCCAGATAATCTACTAAACCTGACAATCTGAAAACCCCAACTCTAGACTGCCCGTGTGGAAAATTGTGGGAACCCAGAGTTTAGGAAGGGAACAATAAACTCCGAGTCGGTCATGGGACTGGTATGAGTAAACAAAAGTAGTTGCTTTAAATAAAAAAGATTTTAAAAAGAATCCGATATGCTTTTGAAAAATGAAACTACCATAAGACCTCCCGCCACACACACAATGCAATCGCAGACTTGGAGGATATTTCTTCTTATGATAGTCAAATATGCTTAATACGAGCAAAATTCTTTGATATTATTACTAGTGCATAGTGTAGAAAGCCATTTCGAAAATATAATATTAATCTTAGCCAGCATACAACCATTATTGTATGCCTACTATAGCTACCATCTAAACAGTGGTGACCACCATAAGTAAATGGCAGGTTCTACAACCAAAACCGTACAGGGTTCGTATTGGAAATTGGATTTCCAACAAATGGTCAGGCAAAGGAACTTCCTTACCGAAATGGAAATGCCTCTGGAATGACGCCCCGAGAACTTAACCGGATCTCTGTTAAACACAAGGCCGACGCTACCTCACGCTGTACAGCTGTAACTAGGTAGCTAACACACGAGCTATGCCATCCCCCGGTCGTTACCGACCTTTATCCTAGGATCCTCAACCACAAAGCAACAACCACAAAGTATAATAAATTTGCAGCATCAACATAGGTAAAATATCTAGGCTCTATACCATGATATCACCTTTTATCCAGAAGGAAATGACATGCCCTAGGGGCGTGAGCCCTAAAATCCTTTGCCGCAACATTCCTGTTTCGACCATTACCGGGTTGTGAGGCTCGACGAAGTCCCGTCCACAAAGCTATGCTTTTTCACAAAGCCACGCTTTTTCACAAAGCCACGCTTTTTCACAAAGCCACGCTTTTTTTCACAAAGCCATGCTTTTTCACAAAGCCACGCTTTGATCAACAAATGATCAACAGCACTCCGTATGCCACATTACCAAATTGGGAATGTATCACTAGTAACCTTCAACTACATAACCTCTGAGCTCGTATGTCTCAGAGAAGGGTGTTAAGCTAAGAGAATAAATTCTCCGCCAACAACAGAAATGTATTTGAAAGAAATCAGCTTTACATCTCAAAGTGTAATGTCAGACACACATCCATACAAGTCTGTTCCGGGATCGAACGGAACCGAAGGCACTTCTAAAGAAGCCCTTGCAAATCCGGATAATTTCTAATCACGTCCGGACTTCCCATCACAAAGGGTGCTAAAATCTCTATACCGGGGATCAGCCGATGCAGAGACAATCAATGGTAATCCTTTTGTTTTCGAAAGTATCCAGTCTTCACCACTGATCTTCAAATGCTATCCATATACGTCGTATCACTATTCGGAATGGGTTATATGACACAAAGGTCCTCTCCCGGCTAAACCGAATAATGAGTGCAATATTTCAAAACATATGGATATTGGGATTTCAATTAAATCACAGCTTAAAGCCCAAAACTTTTCATTCGAATGGTTAAAACAAATTACCATTTCCAATCTTTTAAACAAAAAGATTCATTTCAACAACCTTTAATGGTTTAAACAAATTTCCATACTTTTAATCTTTTAAACAAAAAGATTCAATTCACAAAGTTCACCCCATTCATAAAGATCCATTCATGGATTTCAAAACAATTTCCATTTTAATTGAATAGGTTTACTCGTTAAATCTTTAAATCAAGATTTAACTTATAGCTTTCAAAACTCGTTTCCAAAGATTCATTCATAATCTTTCAAAACAATTCCATTTCAAGTTGGATTAACTCATCCGGTCTTTGAATCAAAGACTCATTTATTAGTTTTCAAAACATTTCAATTCTATTTCAAACTTGAAACCTTTCAACACAATTTAGAAATCCTTTCTTAAAATGAAAGCTATTATTATTTGAAAACAAGTAGTTTTCGTTTCAAAAAAATCCAGTTATATTTACACGAGTTAAAACCCTTGAATTAAATTCAAATTCCCAAATCTATACCTTTAAAATGGTTTAACCCATATATAACTTGTACATCATCTTTAATCCCTAGTTTCAAATCATAGAATTCAATTTCAAACTTGAATTCAAATTTAAATCAAATTATTTAAATTTCAAGATATCCAAAATATCTTTAAAACTCCTTTCAAAAGCTTTTCATATTAAACCCCAATTTCCAATTCAAAATCAATTGAAATTAAAATTTCAATTTAAAAAAAACATTAAATTTAAATCATTTGTGACTTAACCGATTTCCTCGTGAAATCCATATTTGTGTGTGTAAAAGTGTGGTCCAGGGGTTTTACACACAATAGTGCAACATCATTCAATCATCACATATCAAATACAGAAATACAATTGATAAGCGGTATTAACTATAACGCTTATCGTTCATTCACAGATCACAAATATATATATCACAGATAATCAATAACATTCATCCCAAATAAATAAATTACAGATCACAACACAAATCATGATGTATCACAAAGCATCATATATCAAGGATATCAAACAATCAAATCATCCAATAGAATCCAAATATTCTTAAGTAAGATCAATTAGTCATCTGACTTATTTAAATCAGATTAATTACTTATGAATAAATTACTAATCCTGGTTAATTAATCATTAATTACAAACCATTTGAATTAATTATCCTTTAATCATTAATTAATTATTCCTAATTAATTACATTAATTAATTAACCCTTAATTAATAAATCATCCCTTAATAACTTTCATTAATTAATTAACCTTTAATTAATTAATTATCCTCAAATTAATTACCTTAATTAATTAATCACATAAATTAATTTTCCTTTATTAACTATTCATTAATCATTTGATTTATCAATCTTTAATCGTTAATAAATTACCCTTAATTACTTTCATTAAGTAATTATCTTTAAGTAATTAATTTTCCTTAATTACTTCCATAAATTAACCTTTAATTATTAAGTAAATAATTATCCCATAATTAATTTAAGATAAACCATTTATCTTAATTAACTATTTTGTTTCATTATCAACTATAATTGAAAGCATTTAGGGATTTAAATCAAATAATTAACCTAAATAAAAATTATTTTAAATCAAAATAAAAAAAAACATTATATTTTAAAATTTCATCCTTTGAAATTTTGCTTGAAAACTTGTTCCTTATTTATATTTTGGAAACTTGTTTGATAATGAAATATCAACAAATGGATTTAAAACATTTTATCTTCAACATTTGAATTTTAAGTTTAAATAAACTTAAAAATTATCTTAATTAGTTTAGGGTAATCACATTATAAAAATTTTTCCTTTAACCAAACGTTTTAAAAACATTATTTATACAGAGAAAATAATTTGAACTTGATTTATTTTAGATTTAAAACCGTTCCAACATGAACCCGAGACCACTTCGGGTTTCTACCCGAGCAACTTGCCTATTTACTCGAGCCAACCCATAAAAATTCCCGAGCAATGCATATTCAAATTTTCTTCGAGTCGATCCTTTGTTTTCTCGTGCTCGAACTCGAGCCATTCTCTTCTTCCCCGATCTTCGATAACCACCTGATACCGATGATATTCGTGCACATGTACACGCAATCGGAGCGACTCCGATCAACCCCATCATCGCCAGCGAGTCGACCCTGACCTCCCTACTCGATTACGACTAACCAGACTTCGAGTCGAACCCAAAATCGAGATCGAGCCTCAAAACCTAAACCTGGAACAGAACCAGTCACCATAAAACTACCTCGTGCCTTCACCCCTGACCACCGGTCATCACGCCCTCGCGTCTAGAGCCTCACCACTCAACCACGAACCTATCCCCCTCGGTGCGATCGAACTCGATACACCATAGTCAATGAAATTGCCGCGTCATCTTCGTCGAACAAAATTGAAGCTTAAACCTTAGTTCATCGTTGCGCTATCGCCACGATCATCTAGAAAACTTGCGAGTATTTTTCCAATGAACTCCCTTCCACCAACCACTTCCTGCCTCAAGCCCAACACCCATCACCACGTTCATCACCGGAAAATGATGAAAATAGTTATTTCGTTCATCTTAGAAATACTACCTCAATTCAAACTAAAAAATCCCGATTTTAGTTTAAAAAATCCTTGTTTTCGAAATGGATTTGGATGATGTAATTGAATCTTGAATCCATGCAGGTTGAAAATTGGATAGACTTTGAATTTCCACTGTATTTCTTCTTCCAGACCAAAGCCATCTCATATTTTTCTTGGAAATATTTTTGAAATTAAGTTATGGTAATTTTAAACCCATTTTGTTTTAACATCACAAACTATAGAAGATTAGGGATAGTGGAATTGAAAAAAATTTTTGAACTAGATTAAAATCTGCAATTTTTAACAGAGGCATTCTTACCTGTTTCCAGATATGTTCAGCCAGTATATTCATGCACACAGGCATATTACATAACCATACCAGCATATTTAATTCATAACTTCCAAGATGATCACTTGCAAACCAGAAATTTAAACAGATCTAAGATTTAAGAGGTGAGTTTACTCACCAATCTCCAGAGGAAGAACAGAGACAGTGCTTTTAGTTTTTAAATCTGAAAACTTTGCTTGATATTGATTTGATCTTCATCTCCAGGTTTTGAAATGTTTCCAGGTTTGAAGACTTTAAATTACTTTTGTTTTTGAATTCTATTTTTCTGGTTTTCTTAATTATCTTTGTGAACGAAACTGGAATGAAAAGAATTGACATATGGGATGAAGTATACAGGGTATTATATTTTGTACAAGTGATACTTGGTTTGGTCAGAGATATTTCATTTTCTTTGGAGGCTAATATGATCTATATTATGTACTAGAGATAATAACATTAAATGCTAATCTCCTTCATGTCTACCAATACTCATTCTTTATCTTATTTCGTATGTACCTATATCATTTTTCTTTTCCTTTCATTTCGGCTGTAGGTACTTGTATTAATTAGGCTTGTACAAACTTGAGTATATTTATATTTATTGTTTTCTTTGGTTTCATACTTACCCATATTTGCTTGTACATACTTGTTTGTATTTACTTTGAAACATGCATGAGTTTCTATATTTACATGTTATTAGAATTTGTTAAATGTATTTACTTATATATTTTCATTTTTAAACCATTTATTTACAATTTAAATTCAAATCAAATATATATCTATATATATAAAATTTCAAATTTACTCATATATGCCCAAATACATATATGTTCACTTATATACATATATACACATATTTTAAATTTAAACGATTTATACAAAATTTATTTGAATTCGGGGAAACTCGCTTCAATTTATCATTTAATTTCACAATTTTTATTCAAAAATTCAATTAATTATCAATTTAAATTTAATTAAAATCCGGGGTCGTTACACCTGATCTTATTTTCAAAATATTCCTTTTACCAAAGTCTATCAATATGTACAGTACAAATATAAGGCTAATACCATTCATTAGAACATATATACCCTAAGGTTAAAGCCAAGTGGAACAGACTAACTCTGCTCAATCATACACACTCACCAGTTGTAACCGAGTAGCCTAAAGTCTTCCTAAGTCATGCCAAAGCATCGCACCAACCCACATACAGAACCGAGAAAGAAACCTAAACCAACTTGCCTATCAACTATATTATAGCTCAACATAAATCAATATTCCTATTTAAAATAAGTTTAGCGATCAATATGGCCTCAACATATTATATATAGCTCATGCATATAATTTCTATATATATGTACACACATATATCTCAAACCATTTTTTTGGTTCAAAAGTTAATAGACACGTTATAACAACATACGAGATTTTTTAACCTTAATAAAACTCTATTAAATAATATAATACTTCTTTTGTAATTTCTTATTTCTTAAATCATCTTTATAGAAATTCATTAGTTGGTTAATTATCGATTTACATCGAATGAACCAAAGTCAAGGCAAGATAAACTTCAAAGCTATTTTAATATAAGTTTTACCTACATAAATAATTATTTTAGACTTACAACTTATTTGAAGTGTCACTCTTCTAACTTCTGATTAGCAATAAAATATACAATAAAATTTCTATCGTTAATATAACCACAAAATAGAGTTTAATTAATTTATAACCATGATATAAATTAATATCAAATCCATCTAACTCTATTCAACCTGAATAGAACACAATACTTATATAAATGTGATGTTAATCAATTATCCTTAATATCTACTCAAACCAATCAAATCAAACAGGGGATAAATTACCTATATATATTATTCTACCTCTTCTAGGTAATAGTTTCCAATATATATAATTACGGGGATTATACTAAATATAAATTCAGACTAATAATTTCGCTCACTTGAATTGCAATTCCTCAAATGTCCGAATGCAATCCCTACCCATACCACATCGTAGATAATCTCGATGTGGTCGCACACATCTTAATTGAACCTCATATGCAAAAGATATGGATTTGATAAGAATATGGATTATAAATATTAATTAATTCACTTAATTAATTAACTTCTTAATCACCTCATAAGCTATTTAATCCTTCTTCCCCTTAATTCTAATTCTCCTACTTTTTGCCTTATTCGCCCAGTGTCATCGCTTTGACCCACCAGAGACCATCCAACCACTACATGTGTTCTCCTCTTCACGAATCGAACTCAATGAGCCATTCTACTCCAACTCCAGCCACCTAAATCAATTTGCAACTGCATGGCCCCCTCATGTCTAGGCTAATGTCATACACCAATGATGATTGCACCTCCATCGAACATGCCCACATGTGTGCCCTTCACGTGGTATCGACACCAGTCCCCCTTGCCCTAGCTACGCCTAAAGCTCTATCGAGACTCAAAAAAACCGTACCCTTCCACGAACACTCTTGTCCAATTCCACCGCGTTTGACCCCAATGCCGCCACTATCTATTTTGTGCCTCTACAAGAGTTTAGGCCATCTATAAAGGGGAAACTATCCTCAAAGTGGCGGCTGCAGCTATTTGATAAGGATGGAAAATAAGGTTAAGATATTTTCCAAATGAGAGAGAGAAAAGGATGGTTGTGGTATGGGTAAGTATGTGTGTATATTATATATTTTACTTAATTCTTTAAATAAATCACCATAATTTTTGAGCTCGTACAATCACACTGTACACTAGATCATCATGAAACTAATCGATGCACATCCTACTTCTATAGATTTGTTAAAATTGGTAGAATTTTCTTGATTCCTCTTCCAATTTAATTTATGCTGCTCCTGTGAGAAATGCGGATTACGAATCTTAAGGCTAGAATTAACACTAGAGGGGGGTGAATAGTGTTTTAAGGAATTACTAATTCTTTTTGAGTTAATATTAATTTGAACACAAATGTATGCAATATTCAGACACATATATGATCATAGAATCAAACACAGATGCAGATATAAAGTAAAAGCAATAATGGAAAGAACACACCGGATTTTATACTGGTTCGGAGTTACCCTACATCCAGTCCGCAACACAAGTACAGATTTCCTTTCAAAATCAATTCTTACAATTACACCCTCGATTTCAAGGCCACGAGGTACACTGCTCCAGATTCACAATCCTCTTGGTAGAGATACTTGATTTTATGGGCAACAAGTTCACCCGATTGATTTTCCAGGCTACAATCATACCTTTTCTCGCTCGATTGAATACAAAGAAGTCTATAACTCTGAATAGCACTGGGATCTTGTTGAGATGGTGATAGAGAATCAAACCAGAGATGATCTAGTTAGATTCAATGGTGATTTCGATAGAGTAATGGTAAAAATGTATATAAAGAAATGTGGAAGAAGAAGAGGAGTGAAATCAGAGAAAAATTGAATGTAAATTCGTTTAAAACAACCCCTATTTATAGTAGAACAACAGCCATGTCCATTCGTGAAAGGATATGACGAATAGACACTTCCTTTGAAATTCAAACTTTTGAAATAAACTGTCACTTGTTGACAAGGGTTCCTTGGGGTTGTCGACAAGCCTGAGTTATTTTTGGTAATTTGTTTTTCTTTGAAAATAACTTCTATCTTGTATTAAAACTATTTTAAACTTTATAAATATACTTAACTATAGTTAAAATACATAAATAAGTATAGAGAATAATATTTTGGTATATATAAAATTTTACTATAATTTTATATTTAAATCTAAGTATAAATATTAAAAGTTAAATATATTGTAATTAAAAGATAGTTTAAAACCAAGGATAATTTGATATTGAAAATAAAGATTATTTTGAGGCTAAAAGTATTTTAAAACCAGGATAGATGTTTTTGATCTAAAAAGGAAGATTTTGAAATCTTTTTGAAAACAAGATATAATTTTGTAAAATATTTGAATAAAAGTTAGTGGATACAAAACAATTATCCTCTAGATTTTTCGTAGGTTCCATACTACTTAGGGTTCCATCCCTTTAACGGGCTCGAAGTGGATTCTATTCTACGAATAAAATGGATTTTAAGATGTCAGTGCTTTTCTAGGAGTTTTAACAAAATTCCTAACTAAATTACTTATCTTGAAATCTTGAACTCTTGATAATCTTGATACTCATGAGTCTTGAATCTTGATATCTTCGATCTTGAGTTCATCGGTTCTTGAATCTCTATACTGTACATTCTTCATTCTTTGGTACCTGTAGATATATCCTGCATATACATATATATCTAAACAGTAATGTTAGTATTTATATTTTATAATCTTATCTAAGGTTGTTGTCATCAAAACCAACTTCTCAGGGACTAAAAAACTCCCCCCCTTTTTGATGATGAAAACCTTTGTTTATAAAATATTACTTCTATCCTAATAACTCCCCCTAAAACTAATAACTCTCCCTTAATCTATGCCTAACTATCCTATTTTATACTTCTCCCCCTTTGTCATCAACAAAAACTAACTCCAAACTATATAACTCCCCCTTATTGTTGTGCTAAAGTACCTGCATTAATAAAATATATAATGGAGTATATAATAGATAGATTAAGAGATAATTATACTACTAGACATGATAACTAATCAAAGATCATATAAATATCAATGTGTATTTATACATATTATGTTTTGCACACCAATTATCAATCCACACCAAACCAAATCAAATCAAATCAATCCAAGCAATCAAAAATCAAACATTACGAGGAACTTCCACCCATCCTTCTTCTCCAAATATAGGGTCTTCTTTAATGTCATCCCAATTTTCATTTTCATTAGTGAGAGAGACTGGAGGATGTGTTCATTATCATCTTTGTGCAGGGAGGAAATCATCCATCAAATCACATCGAAATGCTTTTCCTATTCCTTGATCATCTGCATTTGACTCAGCTCTAAGTGTCGCTGATTACGGAGAATGAAAGAAAGAATATTCTTGAAAGAATTATGGTTTTCTTCAAGATTCTCGGTCAAACTATGAATTGAATCGGCCATATTTGAGTTTGTGAGAAGAAATATAGATAGAGTAGATAAGAAATGATTTTGAGTGACGAATTCTGGAAGAAATATGTATTTATAGGTGTAGAAATTCGTTTGAAATGAATAGACACAAGGTAGTTATTCAAATTTCAAATTTCAAATGAAAAGTCATTTCTGACCAGTACTTGTCGACAGGGTCTCTGGGGGGTTGTCGACAGGAGTCAGTTAATTTTGATGACTCATTTTGATTTTGTGAATAATTGTGTGTGTGTGTGTATAATATAGTAACATTTATTCTGGAGATAAGATGAGCTAGATAAGATAAAAGTAATTCAATTTCATTTCATAATAGAACAATACAATGATTAAACATTAAGAACTACACGAACATTCAAATCAAAACAAACTAAAACCAATACAACATGACATGAAAAGGTAGAACTAGTTAGAGGATGACGAAGATGAAGATAATCCAAGCTTCTTGCTGACTTTGGAGAAAAACTTGTTCATCTTAGATGACATTTTATCCAATTTCTTACTAACAGACCATTTAAGAGTCCGTTGATTCTCAATAATGGTCTTTTGATTTTTGAGTAAGGTTTTTTTGGTTGGATTTGAGGATAGTCAATACTTTCCAAGGATGTTTCACCTTCTTCTTCTTCTTCTTCTATTTCCATTTCATCCCCTTCTTCTTCCTCCTCCTCTTCCATCTCCTCACGAGCCAAATGCTCTTCCTTTTCGGCAAGAGTCTCGTATGGTTGAAAAACATATGGAATTTTCATAAGAGAAATGTTTGAGTGATTAAAAACTTTTCTTGAAACAAATTCTTCTCCTTTGAAATCCACTCCAAAATAATTAAAAATCCGAGCGAGATAGATTCCATGATACAAAGTGTTTTCACCCACTTCAAAAATTTTGGGACGAAGTTCATCCAAAATAACTTGCACCCAATTAATATCATAATTTCCAAAAATAGCAAAAAGTGCTTTGCAAACTTTTGAAGTTGGATTGTTAAAACTCCTTGATCTTGGGGTCAATGAATGTTGTAAAAGAAGATTAACAGTTATTGCTTTTGGTCGAAAGTTTCGATTTATGAATTCAAAGTTATCATCTCCTTCGAAAATGTGATGAAATGTCTCATGGTCATTTTCATCGATATTAAAACTAGAAAGATCCATTCCCGTGCTCTTGCAATTGAGAAACCCAAAACATCACAATTTAAAATGATTCTAGTGCCTTTGACACTACTCCAAATTTCATCATCATTTCCATTATAAAATCCACGGTTGAGATTTTCATAGAAAATTTTAACAAGATTTGGATAACAAACAAAGTCATTTTGTGAAGCATCAACAAGACTAAGAACTTGATTGTTTGCAAAAAGAGAATCGATTTCATAAGTAGAGAAATCTTGAAATAAAGCAAACTTTCCGGGATGGACTTTTCCATAGTTAGCATAGTTGATATATGCTTTTATAGCCTCCGGATTATTGAAAAGTTTCTCTTTTATATTTCTGGAAAGCCTCATTGTGGAAGGATTGCTTGAAGAAGCCATTAGAGTAGAGAGTAGAGAGCTTCATATTTTGAAATAAGAGTTTGAATTTGAAAATGAAAGTGAAAAGTTGTGATAAGAGATAGTAAATAAATAGATTCTCAAGGGACAGGTTCTCTGGTCAAAAGGTGACTTTTCAAAAACTTGAATGAAGTGAAAAGATGGAGGGAAATTCAAACATTTAAATTCAAATTTGAATTTCAAATTTCTGTACCCTTGTCGACAGCGTGGGGGGGCCCTTGTCGATAGGTGTCTCTGAATTTACATGATTTATTTCTCTTAAGTATTCTAATTTATATATATATTATTTTTAATGTCTATATAATATCTCGAATATTACTAGAATTATAGTATATTCCATAAAATATTATGATACTATTTAAAAATAAAAATAATAATAAAATAATAGTAAAAATATAATAAAATAATAATAAAAATTTTAAAATTCAAACTACACACCAATTCAAAATCAACCAATCAAACATCCAATCCTAAGCATGTAATTTCAACCAATGTATTGTAAACATGTACCTTTTTCTGAGTCCATTTCTCTGAATTCGTCGGAGTCGTGAACTACCGTGAAACACATATTTGAATTATCTGTCTTCTGATCATCATCGCTTGAGGACGAGTCTGAGTCATCTAGAGTAGCGTTAAATGCATGTTTTCGTTTCTTTGCGGAATCATTGTTTATAAGAAGATTTTGCTTATCCGGATGCGGATAGTCTCTTTTGATATGGCCTGGTTCGTCACAGTTGAAACATTTGATATAGTTTGGCACTACATTCTGATTACTAGAGTTCTTATAGTTGTTTCTCTTGAGATTATTCATCTTTCTGTATTTCAGGAATTTCTGAAAGTTCTTGGTCATAAAGGCTATCTCTTCATCATTATCAATGTTTGAGTCTGATCCATTAGTCAATGCATTGAATGCAATTGATTTCTTTTCAGATGCTTTGCTTTCTCTTCTCCCAAGCATTTGGACTTCAAACGACATTAGATTTCCAATTAATTCTTCTATCTTTAAGGTACTGATGTCATTTGCCTCTCGATCGCAATTGTCTTTTGATCCAATTATGGAGTAAGAGAATTTAAGATTTTTCTGACTTGATCTTCTTCCGAAAATACATTTCCCAAGGATATTAGAGAATGCACAATATCCTGAAATCTACTATACATATCTAGAATAGACTCATTAGGATTCATTTTAAATAATTGAAACTGATTTGTGAGCTTGGAAATTTTGGTCTGTTTAACTTTGCTTGTTCCTTCGTGAGTAACTTGCAAAGTTTTCCAGATTTCATATGCAGACTTACAAACTGACACTCTATTAAATTCATTCCTATCAAGTGAACAAAACAGAATATTCATAGCTTTAGAGTTATTTTGTGCGACGGTCTTTTGTTCAGCAGTCCACTGTGCAAAACCATTTGTGGGTTCAAAAAATTCAGTCTGTGTGATATTCCAAGTGTCTAGTCCTACAGATTGTAAATATATTTTCATCCAACATGTCCAATATGCATAGTTACTGCCATTAAAAAGTGGTGGTTTGACAGTAGACTGACCTTCTACAAATGAACTAGTGACAGAGGTAATAGAACCAGTGTTGGTAGTAGTAACAGTACCAGTGTTGGTAGCGATTTTGAAATTTTTCAAAATTCAGATTATGAAACTTTGAAAACCTGGCTCTGATACCAAATGTGAGAAATGTGGATTACGGATCTTAAGGCTAGAATTAACACTAGAGGGGGGTGAATAGTGTTTTAAGGAATTACTAACTCTTTTTGAGTTTATATTAATTTGAACACAAATGTATGCAATATTCAGACACAGATATGATCACAGAATCAAAAACAGATGCAGATATAAAGTAAAAGAAATAAAGGAAAGAACACACCAGATTTTATACTGGTTCGGAGTTACCCTACATCCAGTCCCGCAACATAAGTATGGATTTCCTTTCAAAATCAATTCTTACAATTACACCCTCGAGTTCAAGGCCACGAGGTACACCGCTCCAGATTCACAATCCTCTAGGTAGAGATACTTGATTTTACGGGCAACAAGTTCACCCGACCGATTTTCCAGGCTACAATCACACCTTTTCTCGCTCGATGGAATACAAAGAAGTCTATAACTCTGAATAGCACTGGGATCTTGTTGAGATAGTGATAGAGAATCAAACCAGAGATGATCTAGTTAGATTCAATGGTGATTTCAGTAGAGTAATGGTAAAAATGTATACAAAGAAATGTGGAAGAAGAAGAGGAGTGAAATCGGAGAAAAATTGAATGTAAATTCGTTTAAAACAGCCCCTATTTATAGTAGAACAACAGCCATGTCCATTCATGAAAGGATATGACGAATAGACACTTCCTTTGAAATTCAGACTTTTGAAATAAACTGTCACCTTGTCGACAAGGGGTCCTTGGGGTTGTCTACAAGCCTAAGTTATTTTTGGTAATTTTTTTTTCTTTGAAAATAACTTCTATCTTGTATTAAAACAATTTTAAACTTTATAAATATACTTAACTATAGTTAAAATACATAAATAAGTATAGAGAATAATATTTTGGTATATATAAAATTTTACTATAATTTTATATTAAAATTTAAGTATAAATATTAAAAGTTAAATATATTATAATTAAAAGATAGTTTAAAACCAAGGATAATTTGATATTGAAAATAAAGATTATTTTGAGGCTAAAAGTATTTTAAAACTAGGATAGATGTTTTTGATTTAAAAAGAAGATTTTGAAATCTTTTTTAAAATGAGATATAATTTTGTAAAACATTTGAATAAAAGTTAGTGGATACAAAACAATGTTCCACTATATTTTTCGTAAGTTCCATCCTACTTAGGGTTCCATCCCTTTAACGGGCTCGAAGTGGAGTCCATTCCACGAATAAAATGGATTTTAAGATGTCAGTGCTTTTCTAGGAGTTTTAACAAAATTCCTAACTAAATTACTCTCTTGAAATCTTGAACTCTTGATACTCTTGATACTCATGAGTCTTGAATCTTGATATCTTCGATCTTGAGTTCATCGGTTCTTGAATCTCTATACTGTACAGTCTTTATTCTTTGGTACCTGTATATATATCTTGCATATACATATACATCTAAACAATAATGTTTGTATTTATATTTTATAATCTTATTCTAAGGTTGTTGTCATCAAAACCAACTTCTCAGGGACTAACAGCTCCTTCACCTTTTGATTTGTTAAGATTTGGATTAGATTATTACAATAACCAGTACCCCAGTGGGACTGAATTTTCGCTAAATCGAAAACCTATGTCCACAAAGTATGGATCGTTGATTTGGTATCCTGCAAATAAAAAGATAAATGCTTAAAAAGCACTATCGATATAAATCACAGCAGAATAGTAAAGTATAATAGAACATACAGTTACTGACCAAGGATTACACTTCCAATGTCTAGTGTCATTATCAATGGCAAGCGTGCATTAGGAAACGTCTCCTTCCACCCTTCCCACCTTGCACCTATTCCTATCCCTCTAAAGCTATCCGATTGGTTGTAATGAAGCGGGGGGTCAGACCAATTTTCTAGTGACTGGTGAATTATACATTTTACACATAACACTAGTTTAAGCCGATTGTCCTCCATTACATGTTCTGTCTTTTAATTTTACTTAGTCCTCTCTACTCCACTACATGTACTATTCGCCCCGTATACCCAAAGTACACATAACAACATAAGTATATATATAAATATAAAGTACCACAGTCCCCCTTTGGACCAAGGTACTATCCCCCAGTATTTGTAATCTGGCACCACGTCAGGATCCATCATCAACGCAATACCATGTTTGTATGGAACTACACCTCGTATTATGACTACCCATACAACTAAGTATTGCAGGAGGGCAACCGAAATGTCAACTCATCGATGTGTCTCATCGTCTTCATCCATGTCCACTTCTCAATGGTAGTTTATGCCTCATCTTGCATCTCGTGGTCCCTAATAACGATGTCACAATAGCTTAGTTGTATTCTATCTCGCCATGGAGATTTACTACTTGTTTGCTTCCTATTATGGACTTACCTCCGCTGGCTATAGAGGACTCAACTCCTCGGACTACCCCATTCATTTTTGAAAGAACTCTTTTATAGGTTAACTAGCCTTGTCCTAACAAACAAACTAGTACACAACTGTGGCGGTGCATTACCTAACGCGACCTACCCTAGCAGGAGGCGTTGTCGGTTAGGTGTAACCCTGTCTTTCCCGTTAATCGTGCAGGACCGATGACGCAGTTAACCTATGTACATTACGTACTACTAATTTGTTACCAACAAATACTAACATAGCATCAAGCCGCTCGCCATCCTATTTAAACTGCCTAACGCAACCAAGGCAATAGCCTCCCTTTAATTTATTGAAGCAGACTCTACTATGGGTATTCCTTTACCTATACACAAGCGTATATACTCATGGGTCCTACAGTTAGATATGTACCACATCAGTATAATGTATACACAACTACTGGTGGCACATTGTAGTTGGCAGGCTTCAATTATGCAACACTATTGACCTCCAATTTCAGCCCACTCTAATGACTATGTCATTCTTATTCATTTAAGTTATTTACATACTTATATAATCCACAACTACAATAACCACATACTTGAGGCTATATATATATATGTATGTATGTATATGTATATGTTTAGACACACACACACACACACAAATATATATATATATATATATATATATATATATATATTGATATATCTTCATTCATTCTTGTTTAATTACTATGCCTCCACTATTCACTGTTGATAATATTTCTTCAATTTTCCATATGTTTACATCTTATTTTGTTTAAGGTCATTTACCGCTTTCTTTTAAATATCTTTTCTCATTTACTTTATCTTACCCTCATTATTTAACTTCTCTTTCTATTCCACTTTAACCTTTAATTTCCAACCTTGTTTTAAAGGACTATTATAACTTGTTTATCGTTTCATTTCTTTTTATTTCACTTACATTTTACTTATATTGTGTATATTATTTTCTTAGACTATTTTTATCACATTTATAATTCTTTTAATTTATTCTTAGGGATTTTCTGTATTTAATGCATTGGAATTATATTTCTTCTACATGAAATTGTTAATACTGTAAATTTCAATATCTTATCCAAAAAGACAATTAATTTTACGTATGGAATTTTAAGGAATTATCTTTTCATAGTTATTGAAATAGATTGTACAAAATACAGTAAATATCCCTATATTATACACCTCTCTCTTCTTAGGTGCATTCCTTGTTATTTCAACTGCAAAACTTTTATTTATAAATCTTAAAATTGAAAATGTGTTGAAATTCACATTGCAATACGCTATATAATTCAATAAATTATAATACTACTTAAATCGTTATGTTTTACTATAGTAACTCAATTTACCTTTTCATTTGCACAAGCCATATTAAATTTAGAAATTTGAAACTATCACATATCCTAAAACTACAGAGACTAAATATTGGGACTATTAGTCCCAGTATTTTCAAAATACATCCAATATACAATTTCAGGTTATCAATAATAAAATATGTAGGCAGGGTTTATAATTTTATTTCACTTATACAATATTTAGCCTACAACTCTATTTTACATTTCAGGCATACAAGAATAGATTTACAACACATAAATTAATATTATATAAAAATATATAATTTATCTCTTACCTGTTTAATGTTACAAATCGCCAGATTTAATCCATGTTATTCAATTTTGACTCTCTTTTCTCCATATCTAGATTCATACACTACGATGGTATACAGATTTATCAGAGATCTTGGTTAGAAAACATATTAAGAATTTGATTTGTCTTTTAGATTTGGATTTACTATTTACCTTGGTTTTGGAAATTTGATTTGAACCTATTCTTCTCCTCATTTATCTTCTATAATTCTCCAATTGTATATGCCTATAATTTATAACTATTTTTAAGATTTTAGAATTTGAAGGAGAAGGGAAAATGATAGAGCTCTGGAATTAGCATGGAAATACGAGTTTAGAAGTGAGGTTCTAGGTGTAACGACCCGACTTTTTCTCCACAGAAAGTCGCATCGTTATAAAGAAAGAAAGGGATAGAAGAAGAAAAGAAAAGAAGAAAGAACAACAACACATCAGAATCTCACAACGGAACGAAACAAATATAATATATCACATAACTATTACATAGTCTTTACATAATCAGAGTACACAACTTATACATCACAAAATAGACAGTTATACAACCTGTCTATTATACAACACAAGATACAACTCAAACAAACGACTCAGAGAAACCAACACAGCGGAATACTATATATCTACGAATGCTGAAGCCTCCTGCTCCATATCTCCTCCACAATAACACAGCGGTTGACTGTATGCACGTTTGGGCATCTGGGTACGATTGTGATTGGGGAAGACGAGATGAACTCGGGGCTGTCTCGTGTAATTTGCAGTATTTCTCGAAGTAGATGAAGTCGTGAGTGACTCGAAGCTAGCTCGGGAATTTAGTGATTTTACTCGGGTTTTTGGTGAGGTTTACTCGGGCTGTTCTGGTTTTAAACTAAAAGCTTGATTTTACAATTGTTTCGAGTTTAAAAGTAAAGTAAACGAGTTAAGTTATGGAAATAATCTGGTTTTCAAGATAAATGTTTTAACAAGTCTTAATATGTTTAAAATGAATAAGTTCTTAAAGGATAGAAAAAGTCGGGTCGTTACACTAGGTCTATATTTGTAGGGGTTTAAATCAGTGACAGGCGTTCGATCAAAATAAATTTAATTTGAGCCATTTGACCATTTAATACCGTCGAACTTAATGAGACAAGGGTCGACCACCCTCTCCCTACAGTCAACCGCTACCGGTCGAGCAGCAGGGATCTCGGGTCGACTTGTGGCTTATTTTAGACGTTAATTATTTACTGTTCGATCTGTAGTTAATTTGTTTGATTTATTTATGTTTTCTTTTGATCTTAGATCATTTGTTTCAACCTTCATTATTCTTAACATTTAGGTAACATTAACTATCCATTAACTTTAACAAACGGTGATTAACATTAACTAATTATTTTTATTTTCTTAAATACATATATAATTATTATCGATTCGAAAACTTCAAACATTAATAACTTTTTCATTTAAACTCTGATCGGAATACTTTAAACATAAAATTGATCAGAAAATCGCCACAAAACTTACGGTGTAACTTTCTTAGCCAAATTCCAAAGTTTATAAAAATTCTATTTTTCAATGTTATCATTTATTAATTTTTCTTTAATTAATTATCTTAGAATTACGGGATGTTACATTCTCCCCTTTAAAAGAATTTCGTCCCCAAAATTCATGAAGGATTGAACAACGTAACACAACGTACAACCATTCTAAACTAACCAATTAATTAGCATGCGACCAATCGTATATAAGTGCATGGCGTGCCACAACATATATGTCTTGCATACTGAGCAATTCTAAATCGGTGCCTCCTATATGAATGCATGTTCTTAAAACAATTTTGAAAATATGATGCAAGCAACCTATATATACTGGCGGTTCTATATGCGTGCAAATTTTTAAAATCAAAAGTTTGGTCTTTGAATCCAAAAAATTTCACACTTCTATGAGTACAAGCATAGTTCAGTCAATTTTGCATCCAATTTCTACCATCTAAAATTCTATCACAACATTGCCAACATCCAAATTTATAAAAATCCAGTTTTCTAAACATAAATTCTTATGTTAGAAAAGGGGCTAGATGGAAAATTCTATATTTCCATCATTCTCTTATGTTTAATTTTTCCATTGTACCTTGGAACCTTCTATTTTGACCCCAATTCTCTTCCAACATTTCCAAGTACAGTCTGCATAAGTAAATTTTATTTTAAATTCTTTAAATTAAAAAAAACATAATTATTTTAAAAATCAATTTTTGTTCACCTACCGACATGGTATGGAGAAAGTTACTTCATAGTTAAACAGCTTTTTCCTTTATCTCTAATTGTATTTTATTTTACAGCCACTTCTTCCGCACAGTAAAATCTATACAACCTAACTTGTCAACTATTCCCTCCATGTCAAGTATATGGCATTTTGAAAATTTGTAAATTCCTTCTTTTTCTACACAAAAATTATTTTACTTTTTAAAATATTGGTAAAATATTTGAAACTTAAAATTTTCATTACAAAAGTTTTCAAAAAAAAATTCACAAAGGTATTTTATTTTACAAAACCAAGAATTTTGAACTAAAATTCTCAAAAGTATACATACATACGTATGTGTGTATTTCTCAAGACAAATTATGCCACACCATATGAAATCAGGGTTTAGTCAATAGTTTGACGTTCATAGTGGACTTTATCTAACTACACGTTAAATTTCAACTTTAAAAACTTTTCTTTTATTTATAATAACAACTAGCACAAGTTCATTTATAAATTTTAGTTTTTAAGGAATAGAGATAGTGACCCATGGTACTGCAATAACCATTTCTCTGTCTCCACAACTTTTATTACTTTTTTGGGACTTAAGTTTAGTTTTCTTTTAGTAGCTAATTTAATAAATTCCCTAGTTTATTTTATGAACTTTTAGCCTTTTATTTACTTGTTTTGCATTAGTTAAGTGTTTATATAAGAGACTTCCTTACTTACACTATTTTCGAACTAATATTGCGGTCCACCTAGAAAATAAATTTTTAAAAGGAACATTTCTCATAATATCATACGTGTTTTACAGAAACAACTAATGCGTACAGCCCAAATCTCAAATAAACTGTTGTTGGAAGTTGCCCTTCAACATTAACTGGATAATGAGGTTGTGACCTAGTCACTTCTTACAGGTAATTAAGTGGATCTTCTAACATGCCATCATTCTCCAATCCACACATCTTAACTTTCTTTTATGGCTTCTGATGAATAAGGTCTATCCATTACCACACCCAATTATGGAACAAATTGTGCATCCCCAAACTGTAGTGGGTAAGAAATACAAACTATACACATTTAGAATAACTTATTGGCAGATTAGCTTGGCTGAATTAACTTTTTCGACCTCTGTCTTATCTTCCTTAACTTTGAGTCTACCAATGTCCTCTATGTGTGTTTGTCATCTCATTACCGACTGTAACTATCTTCTATTAATCCAAATCTTGGAATTTACTTTCTTTATTCTTGATCCTTCATACAAGCATATCCCAGTACTCGTAGAAGTGTACTTTAGTACCATTTATCATTCCTTTATGGGTTCTTGTTATGGCATGCACACACGTCTAGCAAAATATTCATAGGTTCTCACTGGTATTCTTTACACTTTACATGAATTCCTTATTTCTACTTTATGAGTAGTCCTCTTTATCTTCTTCATGGCTTTATTTTTTACCCTATCTTACCTTGCCAATAATGCTGTCTACTCCGTAAATTTTGGTTTGGTCTATGCAAAAAAAATTTCAAAAATTAAAACTTAAAAATTTTGAAGTATTTAATCCTAGAATTTTTATCTTTAAAAGTATGACTTAGAAACTTTTTAGCAAATTCTAAAATAATTTAGTGCCTTGAATTTTAAAACTATAATTAGATTTTTAAAAGTTCGTTTCCTTTTAAAGACCTTTCTCCACTTTTACTTCTTCAAAATTGGGATTTTTAACTCAAACCATTATTAAGTTTCTCATTTTAAAAACTCAATTGACATACCAAACAAATTTTTTCTAAAATTGTACTTTGCACTATTTCCAAACATTCTTTGTAATTTTTAAACGATAAAATTAGAATAGATAAGAACAACTCCCACTTTATCATTTTCTTATCACTCATACTATCACCACTTTCAATCCTTAGTGGAGTCTCTAATATCTTGTGAGAGGGACTCTTAAAAGATACTTGCAATAAATGTGCATAATAATGGAAAATGTTCATTTTCCTTTGTTTTGCCTTTAATTTCCTATGTTGTTTCTTATTAGATTACTATCATTATTTTTAATATGATCTCCTAACATTATTTTATATAAATTCCTAATATTGTTTTTGTTTATATTTTACAATGTTATTTCTATTCAACCTTGCTCTACTTAAATTGCCCTTATTCCAATTGCTTATATTTATATAGTTCTATTCTCAATCCACTATCTCCTTAATTAAACCATCACAGTGCGTTTGCCTACTGCTTTATTTTCGGGTTTTAATCTTCTTTCCTATTCTTTTAACCCCATTTCAAACTTTTACTACTTCCTATTGTCTACCCTTAAAAAAATTACAACTTAAATACTTTCTTCGTCTTAGAAAAATCAACAAGCTATATATGTTATACTATATTTTTCAAACCAAATAAAAATCTCAAATTCTTTTATAAATTTCCTTTTATAAATCCTCTTAATAAATCTCTTTTATTTATGAATCTCCTTTACTTAAATTCCAAACCCATTTACAAAACTCTTTATAAATCACCAAGTTAAATTTACAAACTCTTTTATAAATATCAAAACCATTTATATATCTCTTTATAAATCTCCAAAATTATTTATAAAACTTCCTATATAAATATCCAAAATCATTTATAAAACTTTCTTATAAATATTCCTTATTTAAAACAAAACTCCTTTAATAAACTCATTTAATAAAGTCCTTTTGATAAAAAAATGATTATTTAAAACACCTTTACTAAAATCATTACTTAAATTGAAACCAGTATTAAAAGTATTATTGACCTTAAAAATCAGAAAGAAGCTTAGTGACCACAATGGTTCTCATTTAACTGAGCTTACTTTTCAAGTTATAACATGGGCATTTACATAACAAGTAGATAGGTATAAGGGAATCAACCAATAACAATCAATCATATAAGTAAATTTCCAAGTTACCAATACAGCAGATGGGGATTTGTTCTGCTAAACACGTGTCTAAGTTAATATAATGACAGAGTGGGTTTTTATTTTGCCTAATAGATGTCAACATAGTCTACTTGGTGAACTATGGTAGAACGATGATTTATTATACAAAATAGATGTCAAATAAAAGTTAATTGGCAGTACGGTGATTTATTCTGCTAAACAGATGTCATTGAGTTTCATATTCAATTGGGTTTACCTAAGGATTGTTGACAAAGAAATCCCTTAGATTTAAAACATTCTTTAAAAGAGAGTTACTTTTCGGAAAAAAACCGAACTTTAAAAATAAAGTGGTCTAAACATTATAACTTTTATTTAAAAATTAAATAATAATTTAACTCTCTACTTAATAATAATTAAATCTTTATTTTTAATAATTAAATAATCATTGAGTATTAAATAAATAATTAAAAACTAATTTTCCTTAAATAAATAAGTAAATAATAGTTGACCTTTAAATAAATAATTAAACCATTATTAATCATAAATTAATTATTAAATAATAATTAAGCTATTATATAATAATTAAATATTATTTAATATCAATTAACTAATTAAATAATCTTTAATTAAAACTTAAATAATAGATTAAACCATAAATCAAAATAATTAAATCATAATTAAGTTTTAATTAAATCTTAACTTAAATTAAACTTGATTAGAAATGAATTACTAATTTTAAACACATTTAAAATAAATGATTGGTTAATAATTAATCTTTAAAAATTATTTAAAATAATAACCAATCTCTAAATAATTAACTAAATAATAATTAACTTTTAAATGTTTAACAAATTATAATTAACTTAATTAATAATTAACTTAATTAATAATTAATTACTAATTACTTTACTTAATTATAATTAACTTTTCATTATTATTAATAAATTAATTAATTAATTAAATTTTAAACTCATACTTAATCAAAACATAATTAACCTTTATACTTAATTAATATTTTGAAAATGATTTTAAAAACAATTATGTGAAAAACACCTTTATTTAAAATGTTAATTTTTTTTCCGAACTGCATTCATAGCGACTTTCGCTACAAATGCAGTAATTTAAGGTTAATTTATGAGTTACTGTTTTCCAAACTCCTTTACTTTAACTTTGTTCCATTTTCAAACATAAGAAAGTGATTTGGAAAACAACAATATAAACCACCATTTTTCCAAGGAATTTCAAGTCTTATTTAGCATAACAATGTTAACATGTTCACATACAACATCATATTCAAAGTTTGCATATAATATCATACTCAAAGTTCACATACAACATCATACTCAAAGTTCACAATTTCCAAACAATTCTAAAGTTAGACTTTAATTCAAGTCTAATTTCCATCTTATATCAACAACATTTATAAACACCTAAACATATAAATATCTAACATAATTCAACATATCATACAAATGATTTATTCAACACATATCGAAGGTTAAAACATTTTAAGTTAAAAATAAAGTTTACTCACCAAAACCATCCAAACTTCCACTAGAACTTGAATATAACCTAGATCCATGCTATACTCTTTGGAAAAACTTGATTTTGGGCTTTAAAACTTGGAAATGGGCTCAGCCAAGGTATGGTGCACATGGCCCAAGGCTAGTAGAGCTCAGCCTTGAAAGGTGGAGGGACTTCGGATCATCATCGAATTCACAAAAATCGAACCTGAAAATGGGTCATCTTCCAACTTATTTTTGGATAAGTTACTCATGGAAATAGGAAAAGTTGTCAAATGGAATGTTCTTGGAAATTCTTTTCTCAACAATTTAAAAAAAAATCAATCAATTGGGATATGTTATAAGAAAGATATGGTCAAAAGAAGAAGAGGTGTTTTCGGACTTGAAAATCTGGGTCTGAAAGAAATGTGATTTGGACATGGCTAAGCTCAAAATTTGAAAAAGTGGTATACATGAAAATTGAAGCCACTGGAATTTTACATGGTTTGAAAAGAAGAAGTCCTTCATTTAGATAGGATATGAGAAAGATATGGTAGAAGGAAAAGAAGGAAAAACTGGAGAAATGAAAGGGGTATTTATAAGCAAGAAACAAAGTAAATTACCTTAATACTCTTGGTCCTTTACCCTCCACCTCCTCTTCCACATCACCATGCAACCTCAACTTCATGTACCTCAACCCACAAGCTTATCCCTCCTTCCCTTTGCTTAGCCAACATTTTTTAATGCATGTCTACTTATGTGTGCTAATATCTTTTCCATGTTAAAACATGTTTCAATTCACTTTTTTTACTATTTGTCTTACATCCCTAAGTATATATACTTATGTATATACACATATACACATACTAACTCATTTATAATGTGTATGTTATATTATAAAATAGATTTCACAATGTTTTCGATAAATATTTTCCACGAAAAGTCAAAAATTTAGAAAACGAATTCCTATCACATTTTCGATTTTTCTTCGAACTATATTTTTTGTAAACATATTTTGAAAATTATCCCACCATCATTAATTATTATTTAATATAGTTTTATTTTAATTATAAAACCTATTATTTGAATATTTAAAATTAATTAAATATTCCTAAATTAAAGTGCTGAAATTCCGGGATGTTACGCTGATGCTAAGCTGGAACGGTAGGTGGACATGTATTCTCATTCAAGCTAAACACTGATAGGGCAACTAGATACCCAAGGGATAATAATGGTTCCAAGGTAAAAGTCTCAGTTGGTATATATGTTTTGTTATATTTTAGTATTGCGTAGTGAGTTTCTATAAATATCCCTTTGATATACTTATGTTTATTTCAATTTACCAACACCAACGATCCATACCATAATGGAATCGGGTTTCCAATTTTAGTCGAAAATTCGAACCGATGAAGATGTTGGTTGTTACACGTGTCAATGGCATAGAAATCTTCGCAACGTCTTTAATAAACTTTTGATAATAGCCATCCAAACTAAGAAAATTTCTAACCTCTATAGCATTTTTGGTACATGCCAATATTGGGCTACAACAAATTTACTAGGATCAACCGACAATCCATGCTTAAAGATAACATGCCCAAGAAAGCAAAATATTATTGCACCAAATATGATTTTTGGAAATTTCTCTTTCAACATATGCCTATATAGAGCATTGAGCATATCTCTAAAATGAAATTTGCTCTTTTCCTTGCTTTTTGAATAAACAGGTATATCATCTACAAATACCACCACGAACTTATTCATCAGCCCTCTCAATAGTCAACTCATAAGGTTGATGAAATATTATGGTGCATTGGTCGGTCCAAATGGCATGATTAACCACTCATAAAGTCCGTCAGGTGTACGAAAAGCAGTTTTCTAAATACTGTACTCATTGATAATCAAAACTGGTAGCCATGTCAAGCAGAGAAAATATCCTTGCTCTAACTAACTGATTAAATAAATCATCAGTACATGGTAGTGGATAATGATTTTTCCATCAACTTGTTCGGTTCACAATAGTTAAGACATTGCCTTAATGAGCCATCAACTTCAGTAGGAAAGGCAATAAGTGCTTCCCACTTTGAAACGCTACTTCAAGTAAAATCCTTCTCTAATAACTCATTCACATGTTTAATAAGATTGTGTTTTTCTCAAGGAGGCACATGCCTCAGTGGAGAGGCAACGGGTCCGACGTCCTTTTCTAAATAAATCTGTAATTTGAACTGCCTATGAGGAGGAAGACCAAAAACATTACTAAGGACATCTGGGAAGTCTATAAATATAGGAACAGAAGCTAACTGTTCATGTGACTATCTAGGGATTACAAATAACTCAGCATAATAGAGCTTCTAGGATCGCATTAAACTTTGAGGTTGCACCCACAAAATGTAGCCAAGCGAACAACTAACCTATCAAAATCCAAAACCACTCCATACATAGACATCCACTCCATTTACAAGATTAGACCAAAATCAGAAAATCCCAATACAAAAGCATCACAATTAAATTTGAAATCCAAAATATATAACTTCAAACCCTTATAAAAAAATCAACAAATAATCGATCCCCTAACAAGATTTGATATTACAATAGTGTTTATGATTATACTACTCACTAAATGCATTTCATCTACTAACTTACTCCAAATAAATGAGTGAGATTCTCCGATGTCGAATAAAGTGCAAATAGATAAATAAAAAGAGATAGCGCACCTTCCATGATAACTTTCTTACCCATATCTACTACTGGGCAGCACATGAGCAAGGAACATCATCAAATGTATAAGCTGGAACCACCTGGATAGAAGTCATAGGCAAGGTCAGACACACCCTCTTCATATGTATTGGCTGGTTGCGATTATAACATTTAATCTTTGCAACATTCATTTAGTAATATTTTTCCACATGTCCTCTCATATTTCACCTTCTACATCTATGTCCTATTTCTTTATGCTGCCTTGATCTCGTACTCCACCCTTGTGTTTGTTATACTAAACTAGCTTTTCTTATGCCTTCTTATGCTTTCCATAAGGAACTGAATTCAGCAATACCGTCTCTATCAAGCTCTCAAAAGTAGCCCTAGTGGGTACGTGGCTTAAAGCAACATCTCTCAAAGATGGGTTGAATCCCTTATAAAATTTTATCGCCTTCTATAGTAGTACATTAATGAAGTTTGGGCCATATGTCACTACCTAGTTCAACTCATGAACATGGTCCTTGAAACTACAGACCCCATACTCTAAATGAATGAACTTCTCTAACTCCAATCCCCATTCAGTCTTCAAAATAAACTTAACTTCAAATTGCCTCCTAAAATCAGTCCAAGTAATCTTAGTCTCTTTTGTCGTTGTAGTGGCAATGTCCAACTAGTTCATGGCCTCCTCTTGTAAGTGCCACAAAGTCAATTGCCTTTTCATATAATCTTCTACACCCAGCATAGCAAATATCCTATCGCAATTTGTTAGCCATTCCCGAGTCTCGCCAAATGATTCAATCCCAAATAATTCTTTCCACCTAAACTCTAGAAATCCAAACATAATGTGGGAAATTCTAAAACAGGTGGAGGAGCGGGAACTGCACCATATGCTTGAGCGGTAGGTCGTCCATTGGTGTTAATTTCAATCGAGGCTCTTGCCAGAAGATACAAGCAGAACCATACCTAAACGTTCACATAGAGAATCTCATCAACTGCCTTACTAGAACTATTTCCAGTTCAGTTACTCATTTTCACTTATATATAAATAAGAATTATTAGCAACTTCCTTCAGATAATAGTAAGCATTACTAGAATTTTATGGTTGTATCTGTGTTATACTAATACACACACACACACATACATATATATACATATATAATATTTTTAGAAATACAAATGCATTTTCTCAATATGCACCTAATCCCTAAGGAATTCTAAACCAGGCTCCCATACCAAATGTAACAACCCTCACTTTCGAACGCATAAGGGTAACGCCTAAAAAACATTCAAAATGCCAAAAAGTATGTATCATTAAGGTTTTATGGTTTAAATTGTACAGAGCTAAATATCAATTTTAAACATTCTACACTTTTAGATTTCATAGCAGAAGGAACAAAATAAAAGTTGTTAAACTAACCAAATTATCTTTGTTTAAAAACAACCATGATCAGTACAAGAAACAAAAAAAAAAGTTCTTATAATATCCAACTGAAATACAATAGATAATTGAATGATAAAGGTAATAAGACACATATAGAATGACAATAAATAAAATAACGCTAGAGCACATGGTCACTGCCTTCACATATCTTGCTCCCTCTTGTCACATAACTTTACTATACTATCATCCTAAAGTGGGCATTAGGAGAAAAAATAGAGGGGTAAGACATAGTCTGGTGAGTAAGAAGTATCACTAGTGGCATGAGGCTAATTGGTAGATAAACTGTCATTTATAATCTACACATCTAATGATGTTTTTATGTTTTTGTATACTCATATCTAACAAACTAACCATTTGACAAAATGTATGGTACGCCTAAATTTGAAATAGCCCGCATGATTCCTACTTGAAGGTTGGACATCTAGAAATTGGGTATATCTAGCGATACATCAAGTAAACAGTCTCGATGGTAAATCTCCTATACAATATAATACATTGAGTATGCAATCTCGATGGCACATCAGCTAGTTATACATTGAGTAACAACCTCAATGGTAAACCGCCTAACTATATGTTGAGCAATAATCTCAATGCTAAACTACAAAAGTCACAACTTACTGTACAACCTCGATAGTAAACTACCTATTGGAACATCGAGTATATAATCTTGTTGGTAAACATGTCATGCGCTTCATATCGTTCAACTTATAGCATAAAGAGTAGAACAACAAATCGAGTCCCCATGTAACGACCCGGAATTTTCGATCGCAAAAATTCCAGATAGTTAGGAAAAGAAGAAAGAGATAGAAGAAGAAGAAACAGAACACAACACAGATTCTCACATTCGCAGCGGATCAAAATATAATATCAAATAAATAGCAGTTATACAAAGGAAAATTGTATCAGTTAATTTACATTTTTATACATCAGAGTTACAAAATTTCACAATCACTGGACAGTTAAAATAACTTGTCCCAGATAAATAACAATATCACAGCGGAATACACTCCATACGTTCCTGCCATCCAGCTCGCCTCCTGAGCTCCAGAACGTCCTTACCTGAAAATCTATAATACTCGGTCTGACCCGAGCATTACATCAAAGTAACACCCGGGTCAGGCTGGAAACCAGCGTGAGTAAACCCATATAACATGAAATTCTAATGCACAAAGCATATTTAAAAACCCGGGATAACTCGTACTTTCCTACGAGTTCTTAACTTGTTATATTCAATACTTAATTCACAAATCAACCTCTAATTATCCTTACTTAGTTTCAATAGTCCCATTCACTTGCAATATTCCATTTCAGCCTATTGATTTCATATATCATTCTATAAAGAATCATTGTAGGTTACAAATCGAAGTGGGTTCGGATATTTACCGATATCCGACCCTGGTCTCTTCGAATCCAATGTTATTTATTAAACCAAAATTTTAAGTTTAAACAATACGATTTATACACAACAATTCATCTCAAATCACAAAGCAGCACATATTGGAGATATCACATAATTCAAGGCATTCATTCATCCATAAACAAGATTAATCAACTACACCATCTTAATTAATTTAATTAATCACAAATGAATTTAATTAATTACTTTCATTACTTTTATATCCTGCATACTTAACCTTAATTTATTACAAACCAATTAATTAATCATCCTTTAATTACCCATCTTAATTAATCATCCTTGATTAATTATTCTTTAATTACATTAAGTAATTAGCCTTTAATTAATTACATAAATTAATTATCCTTTAACCATTCACATTACTTAACCTTTAATTACTCTCATTAAATAATTATACTATAATTAGTTACATTCATAAATTATCCATAAATTACTTACACTAAGTAACCATACTTTATTAATTACCTTAAGTAATTATACTTAATCAATTTCATAAATGATTACCCTTAATTAATTAAACCAATTGATTATTTTAAATTAATTACTTTAATTAATTATCCCTTAATTACCTTCATTAAATAATTACCCTTTAAGTAATTATAATTATTAATTATACTTAAATTAATCACATTAAGTAATTAACTATCCTTTAATTACTTACATTAATTAACTAACCCTTTAAATTGATTATATTAATTAATCCTTAAATAAATCGCTTTAATTAATTACATTAAGTAATTATCCATTAATTAATCACCTTGTAACATATTACTCTCGTGCACCTACCAGATACAACACTCGAATCAAACCCTATAACTACTCGCGCACGAACCCTAGCTGAACATCATCTCCCCCGTGCTTCGTCCCGAGGAAACCCACCTCGCAACCCACACAGACTACACATTCAAATTTAACAAACAATTTTTATTTTAAAAAGAATAAATTTAGAAATTTAATTGGCTTAATTTATTAAAGTTTTCAAAACTGGAAATGCTGTTACCCGAGTCAACCCCGAGTGTCACTCCGAGTCAATTGCCTATTTACTTTGAGTTTTTCCTCAAATAGATCCGAGGCACTTTTCAATCTTTAAAATTTGTTTAAGTCTTTAGAGAAACCCGGTATACACTTGAAAATACATGAGCTCAAACTCGAGCCAAAACACAATCTTCCTGAGGTAAAACTCGAGACATCATCGCCCAAACATCAACTGACACGATCATCAACTTGTGCACGGGCACAACGATCCCAGCCATCATCGATCAAAGCTACTATCATCGACATATCTGCGATGATCTCCAATAGCTCCAAGAACACATAGATATCCAAAACACTGACGAATCTTCAATCGAGCTACTCGACGTTCGCTGGAACACAACTTCAATACACTCAATCGCCTCGCTCCGACTCCACATGTAACGACCCGTATTTTTACGGATCGAAACATCGTAAAATAGTTGACATTTGGTCGCATTGTTGATAAGTCGTCCAGAGTCTAAGTCCTAGGTCATATGAAGGTTTGGAGCGACCTAAGGAAGTTGGCGAGTTAAGGGGTAGGCGGCTTAGTGAAGTGGAGCGACCTAAGTATTGGAACGACCTAAGAAGTTAGGTCATGTGAGAGTTAGGTCGTATAGGAGATTATTCGTGTGGTGACTTAGGTCGTATAGTAGGTTAGGTCGTAGACGACTTAAGAGATTGGGCGAGTTAACGACCTAAGGGATAGGTCAGTCAACGACCTAAGAGAGTGAGTGACCTAAGAGAGTGGGCGACCTATAGGAGTTAGCGACCTATAGGAGTTAGCGACTTAAGGAAAGGCAGCGACCTAAGAGGGTTAGCGAGTTAGCGTAGTTAGGTTGTTAGACGACCTAAGGAGTTAGGTCGTAACCTGGCTAAGTGTTAGGTCGCGTGTGTGTGTTAAGTCGTAGGTTTGTTAGGTCGTTAGGTCGTGGCATTGTTAGGTCGCGAGGATGCGGTTTGTGTTAGGTCGCTAGGCTGCATCATTCGTTAGGTCATAGGTCGCGGATGCGCGTAGGTCGTTAGATTTGATAGGTCGCATGGATGCGCATTCGTTAGGTCGTAGGTCGCTTGGGTGCGCTGATGCGCTAATTCGTTAGGTCGTAGAAGCGTATCTGGTTAGGTCGTAGAAGCGCTGATGTGTTAGGTCGTTGGGTCTGTAAGTCGCGCGCTTGCGCTAGGTCGTAAGTCGTAGGGTTTTGTTAGGTCGTGGTTTTTTTTAGGTCGTAGGTCGTGGACGACCTAACTCCGAGTGAGCGACCTAAGGGGTATTTCAGCCTATAAATAGGAGGGTTCTTCTTCATTTTTGGGATCCGGATTTTGAAGTGACGAAGTGCTGCCATTTTGAGAGCTCGACTTCTACACTTCTTTTCTCCACTTTGATTTAGTACTTCCTTCCATCCAAATCGAAGATCCAAGAGCTTAGATTGAAGATCTTCATCCATCGAAGAGAGATTTCATCGTTTGAAGCGAATTGGTGATAGATCGAGTTAGATCCTTCGCTGTCCAGATCTGAAGTGGGTTTCTTTTAAGGTGTTTAGGTGATTTGGTGAGTGGTGATTATCTCTCACACGGATCCAAAGGAGTATATCGGATCGTTGGCTTGATTTTGTGCTAAAGTAGTGATTTCCATGCATTTTCCTAATCCTAAGTAGATCCATTGTTCATAATGGTTTGGCATCCATTTTACTACATGTTAACATATGCAAGTTCATTCATCAAGATTATAGGGATATTGCTCATGTTTTCATGCTTATTAGACTTTTGACTCTTTAATTATGGAATTGCCATTATTGTTATAATTGTCTATTTAGATCATATTTAAATGCTTGTTTACTTGGATTAATGTTTGATTTGATTGATTGCTATGAATTAGATGATTGATGATTTGATTTAGACCGAAGATGATTCAAAAGCTAAGGGAAAGGCTCTTGAATTGGAAAAGCTGCTCGTGGCATATGTAGCAGATGATGAAGCTCATATGGACAGATTTGATGATGATGTTGAGATGAAGCTTTGCTATGATGATGATGAGGCGAAGTATGATATGAGATAGCCTTGGTCTAATCCAGACGGGATCATTCCAAGCAGATTGATAACTCGGTGATATGGTTCGGGTTTGAGGATAATGGTTTGCTCGAGAGGCGCTTGAGCTAGTATGGAAATAGTCGTCGAGGAGGATGACTAGAAGGCTGAGATATCATCGTTGTTGAAGGTTCTAGCATGCTCAAAGCAAGAGTACGTTGGGCAGATTCGATAGTCCCTGAAGGCTTCTGATTGGTAGTCAAGTACTCTGGGCAGATTCGATAGTCCTAGGCACGGGTCACGATGACGTGCGGAGTTATGTCTAGAACCGGGGTTTCCATTAGCCCTTGATGGATGGATGAAATAAAGAGCCGGTCATTCAATTAACAATGATATCGAAGCAATGATAACAGTGATAGCCAGAGTCATGGATGTTTAGTTGTATCGTCATTCGGTCTCAAGAGCGGTATTTTTTGGGTGCTTATCTGATCTTGGTTTAGGCCTTGGGGGTTTGTACTTGGAAAACATTGCCCTTGACTCGAGTGATAATTGCTTTACTTTAAATTGTATGCTCTACTATGTTTGCTTCTACTTAGTATGTGTCTAGGGGCTATCACTGTAGAAAGAGGTGGAGTGGGAGGGTTGTATTCCTATTCCTTTTCCTTTATGCTCTTTTGGTATGTTGTTAGTTAATTTACTGCTCACTAAGACTGTTGTCTGACTCAAGGCTTTATGTTTTTAACTCTTATTGCCTTGGGTTGTTCGTCCATTTTGGGACGGGCAGACTATGTAGCAGGTGACAGGTGCTGTTCTTGCTTTCCACGATGCTGATGTCGAAGACAAGCTGGAGGCTTGCGTATTATCATCTTACTATATGTACTGGATGTTCCGCTGTTTGTATATTCTCTGAGTGTTATGTAGTGAGGCTTGATGTATTGACTGTTCAGATGTTTGTATTCAACTATTATGAAGTATTATTGATGAGATTCTATTCCGTGAAGCTTCACTATATATATGTTTTATTGTATTTTGTCCATGTGCTGTGAGTAATACGATAGATTATGTTGTTTTAATTTACCCTGGCAATCGTCCATGGTCGCCTAGCACACTGTACAGCGCACCTATTTCTAGGTTCGGTGCAGGGGTCATGGGCGGTCGTCACATTTGGTATCAGAGCTTTGGTTAACCGATTTTACCCAACGCTCGCTGACGTAACTACGTATGAGAGACGTAATTGTATTTTGATGGATGATTACTATATATAATATAGCAGCTTAGTGGAGTTTGAGTCCTTTATGCAGTTGTTTCTCTAGGTGTGCTAATCATTCCTTTTATTAGATGTTGAGAATGAGTCGAAGAGGGAGACCAGCTGCTAGGGAAGGCCGTGCTACTGAAGGGGCTGCTGATTATGCTGCTATGTTCGAAGCTATGATGACTTCGATCATGAGAAGGATGCCAGCTCTGGGGCCATCGGTGGATGTTGGAGTTCAAGTTCAAACTCCAAAGCCGGTGGATTTTGCTAAGTTGTGTAAGGACTATACTGCTCTTGGAGGGAAGGTTTTCTTGGGAATGGAACCAACCATTGAAGTCCAGAGGTGGATAGATGCTTGTAGAAGGATCTTTAGTGATTTGGGAATTGTGGATGCAACTAAGAGGAAGTTAGCATCAAGACAGCTTCAAGGGAGAGCTTCTGATTGGTGGAATTCTATCACTATTGATACTCCGGAGGAAGAGATTACTTGGGAGCAATTCCAAGTCAGATTTGAAGCTAAGTTCATTTCTACAGCTCAGAAGTCTGTTCTGTTCAAGAAGTTTGTGGAGCTCAAGCAAGGTGGAAGATCAGTTCTTGAGTATGTTTCTGAGTTTGAAGCTTTGTCCAAGTATGCCCGATCGTATATTGAATCTTCGTATCAAAAGAATGAGAAGTTTATGACAGGCTTGGACAGTTATCTTGGGAGGTAGTTGGTGGATCATTTGGACGATTCATTTTAGAAGCTTGTGGAGAAAGCTCTCAGGCATGAGAATCTGTTTCCTAAAGAGGGATCTGTTGTTGCTGTGACCAAGGAGGAGTCTAGACCACAACAGGGTGGAAACAAGAAGAGGAAGCAACAGCAACAAAAGGGTAAGGATGGCCAGAAGAAGCCGAAGGGCGAAGTGACTTGCTACAATTGTCAGCAGAAGGGCCATTTCTCCAGGGATTGCAAGAATCCGAAGGTGCCAGTGAAGTGCCACAACTGTGACAAGCTGGGGCATGTTAGGAGGAATTGTCCTGAACCGCGGAAGGACAAGCAGATTGTGCAAGCTTATGCTTTGGGGGTTGTTCCATCATCTTCGAAAGCTCCTACCGCTGAAGAGAAGGGAAAGAGTGTGGTGGTTCAGGGTACTCTCTCCATTTGTGGTGTTCCAGTTAGAGTGTTATTTGATACTGGGGCGTTGCATTCTTTTGTTTGTAATGAACTTGTAGGCCGGTTGGGTTTAGAACCGGATATTGTTGATAGGCCATTGGTTGTGACTAATCCAGTTGGGAGTTCGTCTTGTTTGTGTATGTTATGCCGTGGTTTGATTGTATCGAGTCATGATTGCTCTTTTGTTTGTGATTGTTTTGTTCTGGACTTTGCGGGGTTCGGAATTATTTTGGGTATGGACTGGCTTAGGAGATATGCGGCAAAGGTTGATTGTGATAGGTTGGAGGTGACAGTCGAGAATGTGGAGGGGCGAAAGATTGTGATACGATGTAAGCATGAAGAAGGCGTCTTCATGAGCTTCATGTATTCGCTGGTTATTCCACGGGATGGACTGTCATCTGTGCCAATCGCTAATGGATTTGAGGATATCTTTGACGAGGTCAAAGGGTTACCGCCGCATAGAGAGATCGAGTTTCGTATAGATCTAGTTGAAGGAGCCAGACTTGTTGTGATGCCTCTTAGGTGGATGGCGCCTAGGGAACAGCAGGAGTTGAGGGTGCAAGTTGATGATCTTTTGCAGAAAGGATTCATTCGGCGTAGTGTGTCCGAATGGGGTGCACCAGTTGTGTTTGTAACCAAAGCAGATGGATCGCTGAGGTTGTGTGTGGATTATCGTGAGCTGAATAAGGTGACTAAGAAGAACAAGTATCCATTGCCGAGAATAGATGACTTGTTTGATCAGCTTCACGAAGCGAAGGTGTTTTCTCAGATGGATTTGGCAACGGGATTTCACTAGTTAAGAGTGGCTAAGGATAGTGTGCCGAAGACTGCTTTTAGGACACCGTCCGGTTTCTTTGAGTGGCTGGTAATGCCGTTTGGATTGACTAATGCGCCAGCATATTTTGTGGATCTTATGAATAGAGTGTTCAGAGATCAGTTGAGTAAGTTCGTGCTAGTGTTCGTGGATGATATTCTGATTTATTCCAGAACTGAAGAAGAGCACAAGACACACTTGCGTATTGTTTTGGAAATCTTACGGAAAAAAACATCTGAAGGCTAAGTTTTCGAAGTGTCACTTCTGGAAGAGTGAAGTGAGGTTCTTAGGCCATGTTATCTCTGGAAATGGAATAGCGGTTGATCCCGCTAAGGTGGCAGCAATCCAGGATTGGGGTAGACCTAAGAGTGCATCTGATGTGAGAAGTTTTCTTGGATTAGCAGGATATTATCGACGGTTTATCAAAGACTTCTCCAAGGTAGCTGCACCGTTAACAGGATTGACAAAAAAGAATTTAGTATTCAGATGGGATGCTAGGTGTGAGCAAGCTTTCGGAATCCTGAAAGAGCGATTGACAAGTACTCCTGTTTTGACTATTCCAAGTGGGAATGATGAGATGGTGGTTTACACCGACGCATGTGGTACTGGACTTGGAGCAGTACTGATGCAGAGAGATAAAGTTGTTGCGTATGCCAGTCGACAACTGAAGCCGCATGAAAGGAATTATCCGACTCATGATTTGGAGTTGGCGGCGATTGTATTTGCTCTGAAGATGTGGAGACATTATCTATTGGGAGTTCGATTTGAGTTGTTTACGGATCATAAGTCGTTGAAGTATCTTTTCTCCCAAAAGGATTTGAATCTTCGGCAGCAGCGATGGTTAGAGTTTTTGGCATCATATGATTTTGGTATAGCTTATACTCCGGGAAAAGGTAACGCAGTGGCAGATGCGTTAAGTCGAAGACATGTAGGATTGGGAGCCATGTTTTCAGAATGGAAGAATCTCGAGTATTTAGCTGGATTTGACTTCAGGCCTAGATGCGAATTGGAACCTGAGATGTTGGCAAACTTATCGATAAGACCGACTCTTGTGGAAAGGATTGGCGAGAGCCAAAAGCGAGACGATAAGATTGTCAAGATTATCCGTGATTTGGAATCTGGATTGGATCCAGAAAAGGATAAAGGATTTGAGGTCGATCGAGAGGGTTGGCTTCGGAAGCTAGGATGACTAGTTGTTCCCGATATAGATGAATTGAGAAGTGAAGTTCTGAAGGAAAGTCATCACTCGAAGTTGACAATTCATCTAGGTGGAAATAAGATGTATCAGGATATGAAGAGAACCTATTACTGGGAAGGTATGAAGAAGGATGTTGGAAATTTTATTTCCAAGTGCATGAACTGCCAGTTGGTAAAAGCCGAACAGAAGAAGCCAAGTGGATTGCTTCAACCGTTAGAAGTTCCTACATGGAAGTGGGAGCAAGTATCGATGGATTTTATTGATGGGTTACATAGAACAAGAACGGGAAATGAAGGGATTTGGGTCATTGTAGATCGTCTGACTAAGAGTGCAAGATTCATTCCTGTTCGATCGACTAGGACTGCATCAAAGTTGGCTGAGTTATATGTTAAGTGGATAGTTCGATTCCATGGTATTCCGAAGAGTATAGTGAGCGATCGAGACCCATTGTTCACTAGTGGATTTTGGAAGAGCTTCCAGGAAGTTTTGGGAACCGAGTTGTGTTTGAGTACAACTTATCACCCTCAAACAGATGGTCAGACTGAGAGAGTCAACCGAGTTTTGGAAAATCTCCTCAGAGCTTGTGATTTGGATTTCGGAGGATCATGGGAAGATCACCTTCATTTGGTGGAATTTTCGTATAATAACAGTTACCAGTCAAGCATTGGTATGGCACCGTATGAGCATTGTATGGAAGACCGTGTAACTCTCCGACATGTTGGTTAGAGACAGGAGAAAAGCTGATACTTGGGCCAGAGATGATTCGACAGACCTCGGATTGCATAGAGATCATTCGGCAACGAATGAAGGCAGCCCAAGACCATCAGAAAAGTTATGTCGATAAGCATCGTAAGGATTTGGAGTTCGGCGTAGGTGATATGGTTTTTGTGAAGATTTCTCCTCTGAAGATTGTTATTCGATTCGGGAAGAAAGGTAAATTGACTCCGAGATTTGTTGGACCATTCCCGATCACCGAGCGAATTGGAAAGCTCGCCTATAGATTGGAGTTACCAGAGAAGATGTCGGGTGTGCACAATGTTTTTCACGTATCATATCTACGGAAGTATGTGCACGACTCGAATACAGTGGTTTCTGCTGATAGCTGTGAAGATTTCGAAGTTGATCCAGTCGATAAGAGACCTCGTAAGCCGCTTCGTGTTGTGGAAACCGACACGAAACATCTTAGGAGGAAGGTAGTTAAGTTGCTCAAGATACAATGGAGTGATGATGATAATGACTGTACATGGGAGGTGGAAGAGAGGATGAAAGCAGCTCATCCTGAACTCTTCAAGGTATGGCCCTAAGGTGTCGTGTCACCTAACGACATTGTAACTTGTTCTAGTTTTAGAATTCTGCATGCTAAGCTAGAATTGGATGCATGGTTTGTTGATTGCTATGGATGGTAGGCATGCAGAATAGTCTTTGATTGCTCTGTTTGTTTGGAATTTCGGGGGCGAAATTCCTAAGGGGGAGAGAATGTAACGACCCGTATTTTTACGGATCGAAACATCGTAAAACAGTTGACATTTGGTCGCATTGTTGATAAGTCGTCCAGAGTCTAAGTCCTAGGTCGTATGAAGGTTTGGAGCGACCTAAGGAATTTGGCGAGTTAAGGGGTAGGCAGCTTAGTGAAGTGGAGCGACCTAAGTATTGGAACGACCTAAGAAGTTAGGTCATGTGAGAGTTAGGTAGTATAGGAGATTAGTTGTGTGGTGACTTAGGTCGTGGAGTAGGTTAGGTCGTAGACGACTTAAGAGATTGGGCGAGTTAACGACCTAAGGGATAGGTCGGTCAGCGACCTAAGAGAGTGAGCGACCTAAGAGTGTGGGCGACCTATAGGAGTTATCGTCCTATAGGAGTTAGCGACTTAAGGAAAGGCAGCGACCTAAGAGGGTTAGCGAGTTAGCGTAGTTAGGTCGTTAGACGACCTAAGGAGTTAGGTCGTAACCTGGCTAAGTGTTAGGTCGCGTGTGTGTGTTAAGTCGTAGGTTTGTTAGGTCGTGGCATTGTTAGGTCGCGAGGATGCGGTCTGTGTTAGGTTGCTAGGCTGCATCATTCGTTAGGTCATAGGTCGCGGATGCGCGTAGGTCGTTAGATTTGATAGGTCGCATGGATGCGCATTCGTTAGGTCGTAGGTCGCTTGGGAGCGCTGATGCGCTAATTCGTTAGGTCGTAGAAGCGTATCTGGTTAGGTCGTAGAAGCGCTGATGTGTTAGGTCGTTGGGTCTGTAAGTCACGCGCTTGCGCTAGGTCGTAAGTCGCAGGGTTTTGTTAGGTTGTGGTTTTTTTAGGTCGTAGGTCGTGGACGACCTAACTCCGAGTGAGTGACCTAAGGGGTATTTCAGCATATAAATAGGAGGGTTCTTCTTCATTTTTGGGATCCGGATTTTGAAGCGACGAAGTGCTGCCATTTTGAGAGCTCGACTTCTACACTTCTTCACTTCTTTTCTCCACTTTGATTTAGTACTTCCTTCCATCCAAATCGAAGATCCAAGAGCTTAGATTGAAGATCTTCATCCATCGAAGAGAGATTTCATCGTTTGAAGCGGATTGGTGATAGATCAAGTTAGATCCTTCGCTGTCCAGATCTAAAGTGGGTTTCTTTTAAGGTGTTTAGGTGATTTGGTGAGTGGTGATTATCTCTCACACGAATCCAAAGGAGTATATCGGATCGTTGGCTTGATTTTGTGCTAAAGTAGTGATTTCCATGCATTTTCCTAATCCTAAGTAGATCCATTGTTCATAATGATTTGGCATCCATTTTTGATGCAGTGCAGAAAGTTAAAGGCTTAGGTCGCTCACGACCTAAGGAGAGTGTAGGTCGTTCACGACCTATGAAGTTAGAGGGGGGAGCAAGTGATGCTGAGAAAAGTGGTTGCACAGTCCAATTTGGTGAAGTATTAGGTCGCATACGACCTAACAAGGCCTTTAGGTCGCTCCAAAGACCTAACAAGATACTGGAACGACCTAACTTGTTTTTAGGTCGCATAAGAGCTAACGAGCTAAGGCATAAGTCGTGGGAACGACCTACCGTGTCACCAGGGAAAGAGCTACGACCTAACTGGTTTGAGGATAGCGAGCTAAAACTAAGAGATAGGTCGCTGGTACGACCTAACATACTTTTAGGTCGCGTACGATCTAGCGAGATAGGAAAGAAGGTGCTGGAACGAGCTAGCGGGGTGCTCCGACCTAACAGTCTGAAGAGAAAGGTGATACGACCTAACGAGTTACGACCTATGTTAGGTCGTAAGGAAACGGAATAAGCTAAGTTAGGTCGCGAAGGCTTAGGTCGCAAAGTCTTAGGTCGTGGAGACTTAGGTCGCGAAGAATTTCTGAAGCCGCTTCTGTTAGGTCGCAAACGAAGGGATGCCGTTCATTCTTAGGTCGCAAAGCTCTGGATGCCATTGATTTCCTTAACTCGCTGATCTGGAATGCCGTATGATCTTAAGTCGCTGAAGATTGCAGCCATAGATTGTTATGCCGCTTTATCAAATGCCGTTCATTTGTTAAGTCGTTGAATAATGTAATTAGGTCGTTACCGACCTAAGTGAGTCGTTTGTCTTTGAGCCTATTTGTTTAGGTCGTTGTGTTGTACTTTAATGTGATAAGTCGCTGTGTTGTACATAGGTCGTCGCCGACCTTAGATAGGTCGTAGGTCGTTTCTGACTTAGGTACTTGTATTTTTTTGAAGTTTTTGCGTGTTGAGTTGTAAAGCTATAAATAGCACGTGTGAGTCATTTGTAAAGGTTGTTGAATATTGAATAAAATTCTCTTTTGATTGCTTTGTGCTTTCATTTAAATTGGTAGTTGAGTGTAATCTCCTATCTCCTCTTTCGGATAATCGGGTACGCTCGATTCAACGATTGTAGAAGCCGATTCGCGGAATCAAGTGCGCTTGATCAACGCTTGAAGAATTGAAGATCTTTGAACCCGGTATCGTGCGCGATCAACGAGTTCGGGATAGCTAGAGTTCGGTATCTTCGGATCAACGAATTCGGGCATTTCAGTATCTTCCAATCCACCGATTACTACATTCACCGATCTACATTGTTTTTGAATTATCCGCTGCGTCAGTTTTGGTATCAGAGCTTATTCTAGCCAATCATAGCTAGATCGAGACTTGGAGCCTATTCATTTAGAAGTTGAAGTGATTTGCCGAGCTTGAAGTGAAGATTTGGGTTTGTGTTTATCACGGCCGAGAGTAAAAAGAATTTGTCGAAGATTGATTGATCGAATTTGTATTGGAAGCTGAAACTTTGTCCATCGTGTTCATCGCGATTTGCTACAAAGTGGAAGTTTTCGATCCGTTTCATTTTGGATCAAAGTTCGAATTGTGTTTGAATTTGAAGAGTTTGTGAAGTTTTCAAATATGCCGCCAAGAAGAGCTAATCGTCACCAAAACGTAGAAGCTTTGTATCGGAGAGAAGAGGCTGATGAGATGGAACAAAGAATCAATGAAAACTTTAGTGAAAAGCTTAACGAAGGAATTGGCCGGTTAGAGAGGCTTATGACGGAGATGAATCAAAATCGGAGAAGGGTTTCACCTGAATCTAACCATAGGGGAAGTAGAGTCTCGCCACATTCCAATCGAGACAGAAGTGTTGAAAATGATCAAGGGCGTGGGAGGAACGTGAATGATCGTGAACGGAGGAATGTAGATAGAAGGGATGATGGTGGTAGGCGTGAAGGTAGTAGAGATGTGGGTGGACGAGATAGACAACGATATACATCTGATTTTGAAGAAGAGTATGATGGTGGTAGTGTTCGAGGACAAGGACGAGGACAAGGAAGAAATTACTCTGAGTATGATCACAAGTGGGAATCGGGGATGAAGACAGAAATTCCTGAATTCAAGGGTGGTATGCAAGCGGAGGAGTTTCTAGATTGGGTAGCTAATGTTGAAGAAATTTTTGATTTCAAAGAAGTTCCAGAACATCGTAGAGTGAAGTTGGTTGCTACATGGTTGAGGGGTAGAGCTTTAGCATGGTGGCAACAAACCAAGCTTACACGTGAACGAATGGGGAAATCAAAAGTTGAATCTTGGGAGAAGATGAAGAAATTGATGAAAGCAACGTTCTTACCTTACAATTATCAATCTTTGATGTATCAACGTTTGCAGAACTTGAGACAAGGGACGAAATCTGTGAATGACTATGCTGATGAATTCTATCAACTTATTGCAAGGAATGATATTATGGAAACAGAGGAACAGCTGACCTCTAGATTCATTGGGGGATTGAGAATGCAGATTCAGGACATGGTTAATATGTTCGATCCAAGATCTGTGGCAGAAGCACATCAAAAGGCGTTGGCTTGGGAGAAACAGGGTAGACGAGGGAGTGGTGTGTTTACTAATTCTAACAATCAAGCGAAGGGTGTTGGTGGAAGTTCTAATGTTTCTAAACCTATCAGTAGACCAGTGGTGAAAGAGGCTGAGAAGACAAGGGTTAACAATGGTTTCAAATGTTACAATTGTTAGGAATTGGGTCATAAAAGCAATGAGTGTCCAAAGCCAAAGAAGAGAACCATGATTGCAGAAGTTGAGGATGAGGATGGTGATGGAGATTGTTCTAGCCCAGTTGAGGAGGATGAGCAGGATATTGCGTCAGGAGACGAAGGTTGTAATCTAATGCTGAGGAGATCGTGTTTAACACCGAAGCAGGAGGAAGCTAGTTGGTTGAGGAGCAATATCTTTCAGTCAACATGTACTATTCTGGGGAAGGTGTGTAAGTTTGTGATCGACGCAGGAAGCTGTGACAATATTGTTTCAACCGAAGCTGTGACAAAGTTGAAATTGAAGACAGAGAAACATCCGAGTCCATACAAGTTAGCATGGTTGAGAAAAGGAGGAGAAGTGAAAGTGGATAGACGAGTTCGTGTTCCATTCTCTATTGGGAAGAAATACAAAGATGAAATATGGTGTGATGTAGTAGAGATGGATGTTTGCCACTTATTATTGGGAAGACCATGGCAGTATGATCGAGCAGTACAACATGACGGTCGGACCAATAGTTACAGTTTTATGTTTGAAGGCACGAAAATTATCCTAGTTCCGAAGAAGAGATCACAAGGAGAAAGTAAGTCCGAAGAGATTGAAGAGCTGAAAACTTTATTATCTTTGAGGGAGTTTGTTAAGGAGGTTGAGAAAGAGCGTGAAGTATTTTTATTGATTGGGCGTGAGAGCAAAGAAGAGGTTGAAATTCTAGAAGAAGTTAAACCAGTTTTGAAAGTATTTGACGATGTATTCCCAGATGAGTTACCAAAGGAGTTACCGCCTTTGAGAGACATACAACATCAAATCGATCTTGTTCCGGGAGCAGTTTTGCCACACAGACCACATTACTGAATGAGTCCGAAGGAACATGAAGAGTTACGGAGGCAGGTAGAAGAATTACTTGATCAGGGGCGTGTGCAGGAGAGTTTAAGTCCTTGTGTTGTACCAGCTTTATTGGTACCCAAGAAGGATGGAACGTGGAGGATGTGCACCGACAGTAGAGCATTGAATAAGATCACAGTTAGATACAGATTTCCGATGCCGAGGCTTGATGATTTATTGGATCAGATCAGTGGGTCCGTAATCTTTTCTAAGATTGACTTGAAGAGCGGTTATCATCAGATTCGCATTAGACCAGGGGACGAATGGAAGACAGCATTCAAGACGAGGGAAGGCTTGTATGAATGGCTGGTAATGCCGTTTGGTCTATCGAATGCACCAAGTACATTCATGAGGGTGATGAACCAAATTTTTAGGCCATACATTGGGAAATTTGTGGTGGTTTACTTTGATGATATTCTGATCTACAGTGCTAGTACAGAAGAGCATGTTTAGCATTTGAAGAAAGTGTTAATTATTCTTCGAGAAGAACAATTCTATGCTGCTACGAAGAAATGTGTTTTTATGGCGAGAAGTGTTTTATTTTTGGGGTATGTTGTGTCGGAAGAAGGCATACAGGTTGACCAAAGTAAAATCGAAGCTATCAGAGATTGGCCACAACCCAAGACGATAACGGAAGTTCGTAGTTTTCACGGGTTGGCTTCATTTTATCGGAGGTTTATTCCACACTTTAGTAGTGTGATGGCACCTGTGACTGATTGTATGAAGGGTAAACAATTTACATGGTCAGAGGAAGCAGGGAATGCTTTTGGGAAGATCAAGGAGTTGCTGACGACTGCACCAATTCTAGTATTACCAGATTTTCAGTTGTTGTTTGAACTACACACTGATGCGTCAAAGGTTGGGATTGGAGGCGTGTTGAGTCAGAAGGGGCGTCCAATTGCATATTACAGTGAGAAGTTGTCAGGAGCGAAGATGCAATATAGTACATATGATGTGGAGTTTTATGCTGTTGTGCAAGCTATTAAACACTGGAGACATTATCTGTTTCAGAAAGAGTTTGTTCTGTATACTGATCATGAAGCATTGAAGCATTTGCAAGGGCAAGATAAGATTTCAGCGAGACATGCATCGTGGTTTGCATATCTGCAACAGTTTACTTTCGTTGTGAAGCACAAATCAGGAGTGACGAATCGAGTGGCTGATGCTTTAAGTAGAAGGAGTCATTTGTTGACGACGATGAAAGTTGAAGTGACTGGTTTTGAATTATTGCCGGAACAGATTGCAGAAGACTCTTATTTTAAGAAATTTATTGAAAAGAACAATGAAGGGAAGACTGATGAGTTTATGATGATTGATGGTTTTCTTTTTAAAGGAAATCGATTGTGCATACCAGAGGGTAGTCTGAGAATGAAGATTATCAAGGAGTTACACGAAGAGGGACATGTTGGGAGAGATCGAACCTTACAATTGATTTCACAGTTCTACTTTTGGCCAGCGATGAGGAAAGAAGTGGAGAGGTTTGTTGAGAGATGTCATATCTGTCAAGTTTCGAAAGGAACTGCGACTAATGCTGGTTTATATATGCCGTTACCGGTACCAATTAAACCATGGGTTGATGTGAGTATGGACTTTGTGTTGGGGTTGCCGAGAACACAGCGTAGTAATGATTCCATTTATGTGGTGGTTGATCGATTTTCGAAAATGGCACATTTTATTGCTTGTAAGAAGACGACGGATGCTGTTCATGTTGCTCAATTGTTTTTCAAGGAGATCTATCGACTTCATGGATTGCCAGAATCTATTGTGTCGGATAGAGATACTCGATTTCTAAGTCACTTTTGGTTGAGTTTGTGGAAAATGGTGGGAACGAAGCTGAAATTTAGTAGTGCTTATCATCCGCAAACTGATGGACAAACGGAGGTGGTTAATCGATCATTGGGAAATTTGTTGAGGTGTCTTGTTCAAGATAATCTGAAGAGTTGGGATGTGAAGTTATGCCAGGCAGAATTTGCTCATAATCATGATATGAATCGAAGTATTGGGTTCAGTCCATTTCAGATAGTATATTCAAGCTTACCCAAGGGACCGTTGGATCTAACGGTAGTGCCACAATCAAAGAAGACAGTTAAGAAAGCTGCTGATTTTGTTGAAGGGCTGACAGAATGTCATAAAATCGTTCAAGAATGATTAGAGAAAGCAAATGAGAAGTATAAACAATCTGCAGATTTGAAACGACGAAATGTCGAGTTTAATGAAGGAGATATGGTTTATGCAGTGTTAACAAAAGATCGTTTTCCAGTAGGCGCTTATAACAAGTTAAAAGCCAGGAAAATTGTTCCGGTGGAAGTTGTGAAACGAATCAATGAAAATGCTTATAAATTAAAGCTGCAAAATGATGTGTATACGTCTGACGTATTCAATGTCAAACATCTCGTACCATATCACGGGGATGAACGAGCTGATGTGGAAGAATTTACAAATTCGAGGACGAATTTCTCTCAACCAGGGGAGGATGATGCAGTGCAGAAAGTTAAAGGCTTAGGTCGCTCACGACCTAAGGAGAGTGTAGGTCGTTCACGACCTAAGGAGTTAGAGGGGGGAGCAAGTGATGCTGAGAAAAGTGGTTGCACAGTCGAAGTATTAGGTCGCATACGACCTAACAAGGCCTTTAGGTCGCTCCAACGACCTAACAAGATACTGGAACGACCTAACTTGTTTTTAGGTCGCATACGAGCTAACGAGCTAAGGCATAAGTCGTGGGAACGACCTACCGTGTCACCAGGGAAAGAGCTACGACCTAACTGGTTTGAGGATAGCGAGCTAAAACTAAGAGATAGGTCACTGGTACGACCTAACATACTTTTAGGTCGCGTACGACCTAGCGAGATAGGAAAGAAGGTGCTGGAACGAGCTAGCGGGGTGCTCCGACCTAACAGTCTGAAGAGAAAGGTGATACGACCTAACGAGTTACGACCTATGTTAGGTCGTAAGGAAACGGAACAGGCTAAGTTAGGTCGCGAAGGCTTAGGTCGCAAAGTCTTAGGTCGTGGAGACTTAGGTCGCGAAGAATTTCTGAAGCCGCTTCTATTAGGTCGCAAACGAAGGGATGCCGTTCATTCTTAGGTCGCAAAGCTCTGGATGCCATTGATTTCCTTAACTTGCTGATCTGGAATGCCGTATGATCTTAAGTCGCTGAAGATTGCAGCCATAGATTGTTATGCCGCTTTATCAGATGCCGTTCATTTGTTAAGTCGTTGAATAATGTAATTAGGTCGTTACCGACCTAAGTGAGTCGTTTGTTTTTGAGCCTATTTGTTTAGGTCGTTGTGTTGTACTTTAATGTGATAAGTCGATGTGTTGTACATAGGTCGTCGCCGACCTTAGATAGGTCGTAGGTCGTTTCCGACTTAGGTACTTGTATTTTTTTGAAGTTTTTGCGTGTTGAGTTGTAAAGCTATAAATAGCACGTGTGAGTCATTTGTAAAGGTTGTTGAATATTGAATAAAATTCTCTTTTGATTGCTTTGTGCTTTCATTCAAATTGGTAGTTGAGTGTAATCTCCTATCTCCTCTTTTGGATAATCGGGTGCGCTCGATTCAACGATTGTAGAAGCCGATTCGCGGAATCAAGTGCGCTTGATCAACGCTTGATGAATTGAAGATCTTTGAACCCGGTATCGTGCGCGATCAACGAGTTCGGGATAGCTAGAGTTCGGTATCTTCGGATCAACGAATTCGGGCATTTTAGTATCTTCCAGTCCACCGATTACTACATTCACCGATCTACATTGTTTTTGAATTATCCGCTGCGTCAATTTTACTACATGTTAACCTATGCAAGTTCATTCATCAAGATTATAGGGATATTGCTCATGTTTTCATGCTTATTAGACTTTTGACTCTTTAATTACGGAATTGCCATTATTGTTATAATTGTCTATTTAGATCATATTTAAATGCTTGTTTACTTGGATTAATGTTTGATTTGATTGATTGCTATGAATTAGATGATTGATGATTTGATTTAGACCGAAGATGATTCAAAAGCTAAGGGAAAGGCTCTTGAATTGGAAAAGCTGCTCGTGGCATATGTAGCAGATGATGAAGCTCATATGGACAGATTTGATGATGATGTTGAGATGAAGCTTTGCTATGATGATGATGAGGCGAAGTATGATATGAGATAGCCTTGGTCTAATCCAGACGGGATCATTCCAAGCAGATTGATAACTCGGTGATATGGTTCGGGTTTGAGGATAATGGTTTGCTCGAGAGGCGCTTGAGCTAGTATGGAAATAGTCGTCGAGGAGGATGACTAGAAGGCTGAGATATCATCGTTGTTGAAGGTTCTAGCATGCTCAAAGCAAGAGTACGTTGGGCAGATTCGATAGTCCCTGAAGGCTTCTGATTGGTAGTCAAGTACTCTGGGCAGATTCGATAGTCCTAGGCACGGGTCACGATGACGTGCGGAGTTATGTCTAGAACCGGGGTTTCCATTAGCCCTTGATGGACGGATGAAATAAAGAGCCGGTCATTCAATTAACGATGATATCGAAGCAATGATAACAGTGATAGCCAGAGTCATGGATGTTTGGTTGTATCGTCATTCGGTCTCAAGAGCGGTATTTTCTGGGTGCTTATCTGATCTTGGTTTAGGCCTTGGGGGTTTGTACTTGGAAAACATCGCCCTTGACTCGAGTGATAATTGCTTTACTTTAAATTGTATGCTCTGCTATGTTTGCTTCTACTTAGTGTGTGTCTGGGGGCTATCACTATAGAAAGAGGTGGAGTGGGAGGGTTGTATTCCTATTCCTTTTCCTTTATGCTCTTTTGGTATGTTGTTAGTTAATTTACTGCTCACTAAGACTGTTGTCTGACTTAAGGCTTTATGTTTTTAACTCTTATTGCCTTGGGCTGTTCGTCCATTTTGGGACGGGCAGACTAGGTAGCAGGTGACAGGTGTTGTTCTTGCTTTCCACGATGCTGATGTCGAAGACGAGCTGGAGGCTTGCGTATTATCTTCTTACTATATGTACTGGATGTTCCGCTGTTTGTATATTCTCTGAGTGCTATGTAGTGAGGCTTGATGTATTGACTGTTCAGATGTTTGTATTCAACTATTATGAAGTATTATTGATGAGATTCTATTCCGTGAAGCTTCACTATATATATGTTCTATTGTATTTTGTCCATGCGCTGTGAGTAATACGATAGATTTTGTTGTTTTAATTTACCCTGGCAATCGTCCATGGTCGCCTAGCACACTGTACAGCGCACCTATTTCTAGGTTCGGTGCAGGGGTCATGGGCGGTCGTCACACCACAGGCCACCAGAGGCCACAAAATTCTGGCCATAGCTGCGTAAGGCTTTCCAGCTTCGATCGCCACCGGAGCGATCGACTCCGATGCGATGACGATGCGTCAGCGATTCAAAATTCGATGCTAACTAAAATCTGGGCTAAAACCCTAGATGAACGACGTTCGGCCACCACAATCAAGTTAAAAAATTTCGAGCATTTTTCCCGAGATCGCCTACCCCCAAGCGAGCTTCAGCCACGATCTCGAGATCCCAACATTCTCCGATTACCATAAAATGCTCAAAACCCAAACTTCGTTCAACCCGAGAATTTCCAACAATTATAAGCTTAAAAATCATGAAATGATTGTCTAAATTCATGATTTTGTAATACGAATCTGTTTGTAAAGTCAAAACATGAGATCGAAATCATTGATTTTTGACTTAAATTAGATTATCACTGTAATTTATCTTTTTCACAATATTTACTAAATATAAACACTTGAAACCATTTTTATAATTGATGTTATAGTCTTATAATCATTTCTTCTTTAAATATCATAGCTTGATATTGATTGTACAAAGAGAAATCAAATTTTGAACTTGATTTTGACCTGTAAGCTTTAGAACAGAGCAAGTACCCTGGTACACAGACATGCACACCAATATTTACATATATATATATACAAACATGCAGGCATATTTGACAACTAAAAACATTTTTTAATAACATACTTCAAGTGTCAATCCAAATATCAAGATATATAAGCAGATTCAAGTTTTAATATATAGTTTACTCACTTATTTAGAAAGGATGATCAGAGCTTATTTCCTGAAGTCTGGAAATGATTTTGATCCAAACTTTATTGATTGCTTGATCCTAAACCCCTTTGAAAAGATCTGGACTTCTTCGATTTAGCAGACTTACTTACTTTTGCTTTGATTACTTCAGCTTGAATTTGTTTCAGATCAGGTTGGAGGCTTAGCTCAGAAAAACAATTTGAAACAATTGCTATTTTAAAATTTTAAAGCTCCTATTTGATCTGGTTTCCGTCATATTTTTTTCTCTCGTTTCGATTTATATTTAAGCTTGCTTTATCTTTTACTGGTATTAGTTTCGAATAAATGAATGAAAAAAATGAAGACAAGGTGGAGATAAAAATATCAGACAGTATACTTCTGCCTTCCACAGCAAGCATCTTTATTTTTTTTATTTTTTTTCCTTTTCTTTGGTCAGCCATTTCTATGACCTTATATTTGTATGCTTGATAGGATGTATTGTATGCTCAGATTTGATATCTTATGTGCTTGCATTAAATGCTTGCCACCCTTCTTGTCTACAAATGTTTATATGAAACTGTACACATATATTTTTTCTCATCATATGTATACAATATACATTCTTACTTTGTCATGCTTACCCCTATTTTTTTACAAGCATATACACTTCATATATATATTTTTACTTATATATATATATGTATGTAATTGTCATCATATACCTATGTATTTACACTTTCACTATTTAATTAAATGAATATATATATATGTATGTATTAACTTATATTTGTTCTCATATACAACATTTACATTTACACATCTTTCATATATTCTCCTTCTCATAGCATCCATACATATATGCACTTTTCAATACTTATATATCATCACATGTCATAAAAATTGTGTATATTTATACATATATTTATGGATATTTTTACCTTTAATTTATATAGTGGAGTTTATATATTAATATATTCTTTATTTTCATCATATTCAGAGATTTCATAATTCAATATTTACTATAGTTTTTAAACCAATTTATATATTCGGATATTTTTTTATTTACCAGAAATTTCTTGTCCGTTCCCTTAATATTTCAATAATTTAAATCAGTTAATCACCCAATTATCAAATGTCAAAATCCGGGTTGTCACATTCCTCCCCCCTTTAGAACTTTTCGTCCTTGAAAAGGAACAAAGCAATAATCTTAATTTACTATGTATTTTAGTTAAATTATTCTTTAAACACTGTTAACTCTTTTATTTTGAAACTTTAAAACACTTTAAAATCTACATAATATTACGAAAATAGTTTTATAAAATATACTTTTTATACTCTATGTCTCAACAAGTCCATCCTTGTTCTCATAGAAATTCAGTCAAACGTTGATCACGCGCAGGACTGAAAATCTATAAGTACTTGGTAAACCCGTTTTCAACACCCAGTGAAAATACTTAGAAAATAATTTTATTGAAAATATAGAAAACATTTTTGAAAATAAAGAAATATCTTTGGTGAGAATGCTCTGGAAATCATCACCCCCATCCACGGTCGTAGTTAACCCGATGGTTACGTTGCCGTCCCGGCATAATCCATAGATAACTGTAGGCCTCCGCGCCCCTCGATTACACCATGGAACCCGCTATAGATCACAGTTATACTCGGGCCTTACGTTGCTATCACAGCAAAAACCCATATAACTGTAGGCATCAGCGCCACTTAATTTTACTGCCAAAAGAATAAAACTCCTCCACTCGACCATATCACAGTCTACCGATGTTACGTTGTTGTCCCGGAAAAATCAAGTGTAGACTGTTGGCACTCATCCTCCACACGATTTTCGCTATGGTCCACACAGTAGATCGCAGCGACATCGAGTTACACTATCGTCACAGCATAACCCAAATGCCCCTGTAGGCATCAGCGCCCTCGACTTTCGCTACCCAATAATCCTCAAGAACTAGTTTGTCCGGACTCCTTACAGGATCAACTTTAGAACCTCCCCCTTTGAGGCTCAAGGTAGTACCAACCTATGGTACTCCTGAGAAGTTCATTTCAAGGAAGCGCCTTTTTCCCTAGAGCCACTTCAAAACACTTTATACTATACACATATAGTATTTTTCAAATCATACACCGAGTATGAATTTCATATTAAGCTCCTTTACAAAATCGATTCCCAAAATCGATAATTCACAAACTAGGCTTTCCAAATTCCAAATTTGATTTTCCTCAAAAATCAAAAGCCTTTCCAAATCCATAGGTTCCAAAAACCTTTTCTCAAAATCATTCTCATAAGATCCTTTACATATATATACATATAGATATATATTTAACTTAAAAAAACTTTGGATCACTTCAAACTTGTATAAATTCCCTTTCTATACTTCAAATACTTTCAAAAACCCTTTTCTTCTGGCAAAAGATTCAACAAGGGGAGTTTTATCATATATATAACAAAGATACATAACTTTATTTATTCCAAATCAAATATTCACATTTGATTATTCTATAAAGTCACTTACCAAATTATAAATTTTTACCATAGAAATATCCAATTTCCACTTTACTTCATCATATATTTCACAAAATATACTTTCAATTTCAAAAATCATTTACAGTTCTTATCCACAAATTTTCAATATCAATTTTATTCAGACCCGTATGATGTCCACATATCATTCGTACGCAATATCAATCTGATCGCTCACTCGATCACACAATTTAACTTCCGAACTAGTATTGTACACCCGACTTCCTAGTGCGGACTCAGATTTGGTTTCTTGATCAGAAACCGTCATTCTCCTTGCATTGTCACAACTATGATAGAGAATATCCAGAACTAATCAAAAATCCATATCCAGGTTCGCCGTCGAAAATCGAGCGAAAAAATCCCAACTCGGATTGATAATACTATCTCGAAATTCTGTGCTCGAATCTGGATCAAATCACTATTCGAATAGAGTAATATACGTACATCCTACGTATTTATCTTCATTGATTATCAGTTAAATCAACTCCCTTTCTATTCATCCTCACTTTGATTTTATTCACTTATTCACATTTGACTTAATCCCCATTCGGATTATCACTTCAATTTTTATCTCAGTTGGGTATTTAATCAATAATAGTTTGAACTCCGACCCATTTATATTTAGAAAATAGCTTGAAAAATTTAAAGATAGATAAATAGTTGAAAAATAATTATTAGTTTGTAAAATAGTTGTAAAACAGTTAAGTAACTATAAATAGTTGAAAAATAATCAAATAGTTATAGAAATTTTAAATAATTGCAAAATAGTTGTAAAACAGTAATCAGTTTTAAAGTAGTAGGAAAATAGTAATTAGTTTATAAAACAGTTGTAAAATAGTTAAATAGTTCCAAAAGTAATTGTAAAACAAGTTTAAGATAGTTTTTGGCTTAAAAAGAAAAGTTGTGTAGTAAATAGTTTGGAAAAATAGATTTATATTAAAACAATTTATTTTGAAAATAGTCCAGAGTCAAATTGTTAAATTCCCCCTCAATTCAATTTAAATTTCCACTTCCATTTAAATTGACTCACTTCTAATTTGAATAACTTCAATTTCCCTTGAACTTGATTTATCCCCAATTCAAGTTGAATTAACCTCAACTTCTTCCCAAACTCAAATCAAATTCCATTTGATTTTAAACATATTCACTTCAATTACAATTTCAAATTATTAAATTAATTTAGACTAATTTCAAATTGAATCCACTTCAATTTCAAACCATTTCAATTTCTATATGAATTAATCCCAATTCCCATTTGAATTTGAACTCATTCAATCTTCAATTTTTATTTCAACTAAATCCAATTCAAATTTTCCATTTGAATTTTATACTTATCCATCTTCAATTCTAATTAATTCAAACTAAATTCAACTTAAATCTCAATTTTAAACCATCTTGAATTATATAAATTCGAGTATTTTTTTCAAACGTTGATTTAACCCCTTAAATCAAATTAACCTTTATTTTTAAATCAATAATCCAAATTTTTAAGTAATTTAATTCTGAGTCCAATTCTCAAAATTCCATTTTAAATTATCTTTACTTAACTTATTTCAAAGTTCAAATAAGAGTTCAAAACAATTTTATCTTAAAAATTCAATTTATTACCCAATTTTATCTTCCAGTTCTGAAACTAGTTTTTAAACAAATTTAATTTACAAATTCAATTATTCAAATTTTCAGTTCAAAGTAATTCCATATCCTTAATTTCAAATTAAAGTTTAATTTCCCCTTTATCTCAATAATAGATATATTGCCACACTTTATTAATAACAATAGGATGACATCATCCAATTTATTCTAAAACATCAATCCATTTTCAATTTCCAGATCTCAAACCCATTTTGAGATCACACAAACTCCCAATTCAAATTAACCATTAAATTTCCTAAGTTAGATTCCAATTTCATCTCGAAATTTCAAATTCAGGTTGCTTGTTAACTTCTTTAACTTTCCCAAAGTTAAATTCAATTTACTTAATCCAGCCAACCTTACCCAATTTGAATTCCCATTTCAAAATTTAAACTTCACATTAATAATCTTATAAGTTCAAAAACTTATCACCTTGGATATCACATCTCATTTCCAATTTAAAACTCAACATTTAGAGTTTATTTCAAACCAATTTTGATATTAGGTATATTCCTCATATATACATATTATTTTCTTTACACACTAAGTTATCCTTAAATTTTAAATCACCTTCGGTTTTAGTTCAAAATAGTTTCCTTTATATTTTCTAACAACACTTGTTTGAAATATGACCCTTTTATTTAAATACATTAAATAATATTATTTATCATTTCTTCATCACTTTGAAACAAATTCCAAATTTTCTGGCTTGGATTTAAAACTTCAAAATCTAGATCATCTTCGGTCCCCATTTATAAGCCATACTTCCCTAAGTGTTTTACTTCCCTAAAACATTTCATTTTTCTTACTCATTAATACACATTTTATTATTAAACACAACAATCAGTTATGATAATAACTGAGATTATCATATTAGGAAACCAATTCATTATTATCTTATTTTGAAACTCTTCTCCAAGTTCAAGATTTTAATTCCAGTTTGAATCCATTTCAAACTTATCTTTATTTAATTTCAATTTGGTTGTATTCCTATTACCACTTAATTTAATTCCAATAATTTAACAACCAATTACCTTACTATTTATTAGTAAGAAATATTGCTTTATATATATCAAAATATATTCTTATAAAGTCATTTAAAATCTTTATATAAGAAAATAACAAGTACGCTCTCATATATACATATACACTCAACTCGTTCTAGGGTACCATCGACCCTATACTTAATGAGTAAACCCACCAGAGCCAAGGTTCTCGCTTAACCTGCTCTGATACCAAATGAAACAACCCGGAATTTTCGATCGCAAAAATTCCAGATAGTTAGGAAAAGAAGAAAGAGATAGAAGAAGAAGAAACAGAACACAACACAGATTCTCACATTCGCAGCGGATCAAAATATAATATCAAATAAATAGCAGTTATACAAAGGAAAATTGTATCAGTTAATTTACATTTTTATACATCAGAGTTACAACATTTCACAATCACTAGACAGTTAAAATAACTTGTCCCAGATAAATAACAATATCACAGCGGAATACACTCCATACGTTCCTGCCATCCAGCTCGCCTCCTGAGCTCTAGAACGTCCTTACCTGAAAATATGTAATACTCGGTCTGACCCGAGCATTACATCAAAGTAACACCCGGGTCAGGCTGGAAACTAGCATGAGTAAACCCATATAACATGAAATTCTAATGCACAAAGCATATTTAAAAACCCGGGATAACTTGTATTTTCCTACGAGTTCTTAACTTGTTATATTCAATACTTAATTCACAAATCAACCTCTAAGTATCCTTACTTAGTTTCAATAGTCCCATTCACTTGAATTATTCCATTTCAGCCTATGGATTTCACATATCATTCTATAAAGAATCATTGTAGGTTACAAATCGAAGTGGGTTCGGATATTTACCGATACCCAACCCCGGTCTCTTCGAATCCAATGTTATTTATTAAACCAAAAGTTTAAGTTTAAACAATACAATTATACACAACAATTCGTCTCAAATCACAAAGCAGCACATATCACATATCGGAGATATCACATAATTCAAGGCATTCATTCATCCATAAACAAGATTAATCAACCACACCATCTTAATTAATTTAATTAATCACAAATGAATTTAATTAATTACTTTCATTACTTTTATATCCTGCATACTTAACCTTAATTTATTACAAACCAATTAATTAATCATCCTTTAATTACCCATCTTAATTAATCATCCTTGATTAATTATTCTTTAATTACATTAAGTAATTAGCCTTTAATTAATTACATAAATTAATTATCCTTTAACCATTCACATTAATTAACCTTTAATTACTCTCATTAAATAATTATACTATAATTAGTTACATTCAGAAATTATCCATAAATTACTTACACTAAGTAATCATACTTTATTAATTATACTTAATCAATTTCATAAATGATTACCCTTAATTAATTAAACCAATTAATTATCTTAAATTAATTACTTTAATTAATTATCCCTTAATTACCTTCATTAAATAATTACCCTTTAAGTAATTATAATTATTAATTATACTTAAATTAATCACATTAAGTAATTAACTATCCTTTAATTACTTACATTAATTAACTAACCCTTTAAATTGATTATATTAATTAATCCTTAAATAAATCACTTTAATTAATTACATTAAGTAATTATCCATTAATTAATCACCTTGTAACATATTACTCTCGTGCACCTACCTAATCCAACACTCGAATCAAACCCTACAACTACTCGCGCACGAACCCGAGCGGAACATCATCTCCCCCGTGCTTCGTCCCGAGGCAACCCACCTTGAAACCCACACAGACTACACATTCAAATTTAACAAACAATCTTTATTTTAAAAAGAATAAATTTAGAAATTTAATTTGCTTAATTTGTTAAAGTTTTGAAAACTGGAAATGCAGTTACCCGAGTCAACCCCGAGTGTCACTCCGAGTCAATTGCCTATTTACTTTGAGTTTTTCCCCAAATCAACCCGAGGCACTTTTCAATCTTTAAAATTTGTTTAAGTCTTTAGAGAAACCCGGTATACACTTGAAAATACACGAGCTCAAACTCGAGCCAGAACACAATCTTCCTGAGGTAAAACACAAGACATCATCACCCAAACCTCAACTGACACGATCATCGACTTATGCACGTGCACAACGATCCCAGCCATCACCGATCAAAGCTACCATCATCGACATATCTGCGATGATCTCCACTAGCCCCAAGAACACCCAGATATCCAATACACTGACGAATCTTCAATCGAGCTACTCGACGTTCGTTGGAACACAACTTCGATCCACTAAATCGCCTCGCTCCGACTCCACAGGCCACCAGAGGCCACATAATTCTGGCCATAGCAGCGTAAGGCTTTCCAACTTCGATCGCCACCGGAGCGATCGACTCCGATGCGATGACGAGGCGTCAGCAATTCAAAATTCGACACTAACTAAAATCTTGGCTAAAACCCTAGATGAACGACGTTCGGCCGCCACAATCAAGTTAAAAAATTTCGAGCATTTTTCCCGAGATCGCCTACCCCCAGGCGAGCTTCAGCCACGATCTCGAGATCCCAACATTCTTCGATCACCAGAAAATGCTCAAAACCCAAACTTCATTCAACCCGAGAATTTCCAACAATTATAAGCTTAAAAATCATGAAACGATTATCTAAATTCATGATTTTGTAATACGAATCTGTTTGTAAAGTCAAAACATGAGATCGAAATCATTGATTTTTGACTTAAATTAGATTATCGATGTAATTTATCTTTTTCACAATATTTACTAAATATAAACACTTGAAACCATTTTTATAATTGATGTTATAGTCTTATAATCATTTCTTTTTGAAAGATCATAGCTTGATATTGATTGTATAAAGAGAAATCAAATTTTGAACTTGATTTAAACCTGTAAGCTTTAGAACAGAGCAAGTACCCTGGTACACCGACATGCACACCCATATTTACATATATATACAAACATGCAGGCATATTTGACAACTAAAAACATTTTTTAATAACATACTTCAAGTGTCAATCCAAATATCAAGATATATAAGTAGATTCAAGTTTTAATATATAGTTTACTCACTTGTTTAGAAAGGATGATCAGAGCTTATTTTCTAAAGTCTGGAAATGATTTTTATCCAAACTTTATTGATTGCTTGATCCTAAACCACTTTGAAAAGATCTGGACTTCTTCGATTTAGCAGACTTACTTACTTTTGCTTTGATTACTTCAGCTTGAATTTGTTTCAGATCAGGTTGGAAACTTAGCTCAGAAAAACAATTTGAAACAATTGCTATTTTAAAATTTTAAAGCTCCTGTTTGATCTGGTTTCCATCATATTTTTTTCTCTCGTTTTGATTTCAGATTTAAGCTTGCTTTATCTTATACTGGTATTAGTTTCGAATGAATGAATGAAAAAAATGAAGACAAGGTGGAGATAAAAATATCAGACAGTATACTTCTGCCTTCCATAGCAAGCATATATATTTTTTATTTTTATTTTTCTTTTCTTTGGTCAACCATTTCTATGACATGATATTTGTATGCTTGATAGGATGTATTGTATGCTCAGATTTGATATCTTATGTGCTTGCATTAAATGCTTGCCACCCTTCTTGTCTACAAATGTTTATATGAAACTGTACACGTATATTTTTTCTCATCATATGTATACAATATACATTCTTACTTTGTCATGCTTACCCCTTTTTTTTACAAGCATATACACTTCATATATATATTTTTACTTATATATATATATATAGGTAATTGTCATCATATACCTATGTATTTACATTTTCACTATTTAATTAAATGAATATATATATATATATATTAACTTATATTTGTTCTCATATACAACATTTACATTTACACATCTTTCATATATTCTCCTTCTCATAGCATCCATACATATATGCACTTTTCAATACTTATATATCATCACATGTCATAAAAATTGTGTATATTTATACATATATTTATGGATATTTTTACCTTTAATTTATATGGTGGAGTTTATATATTTATATATTATTTATTTTCATCATATTCAGAGATTTCATAATTCAATATTTATTATAGTTTTTAAACCAATTTATATATTCGGATTTTTTTTATTTAACAGAAATTTCTTGTCTGATCCCTTAATATTCCAATAATTTAAATCAGTTAATCACCCAATTATCAAACGTCAAAATCTGGGTTGTCACACCCCATAGGTACACTGATTAAAAATTGTATAACCTAATAATATTGATATTTCCATACTTACGACGGTTCAACTACTGAAAGGTGCAACCTCGGTGCTAATAGTAGGATTAAGAGCAACTAATTATGATACTGTCATATTCCAACATTAAATATCATTATACAACATTGTAATTTTATGTAAACTGCATACATAATGTTAACTAAGGAGGAAACAAGTCCTCAAAACTTCCTTCTTGGCCTACACCAGGTTCGACCTTGCTTGTTGCAGGTTTCTACTTGATTGGAAAACATCACCAATCATCTAGAACTTTTTCAATGGACTAAATGCATGTAGTAGGCACCAACTTACCTTTTCAATTGATTGAAACATGGTTTCCAAACGAATTGAACTCCGCTCCTTCCTCTGCCTTTTCACCAATCAACTGGAACTTTTTCCAATTGACTCCTTGCATGTAGCGTGCATTTCAGGGCTCTAAACTTCATCTTTTCAACCGTTTTTACTTATTCCATCCTACCTCATTTTTGTACTTCGAATACGATGTGGTGTTCATTTTAGATTCATACTATTATTTATTCTTACTTACTAACATGACATGATATACACTAAAGATTATAAATTCATTCAATTTGAGTATAATCCATTTCCAGTGTAAATATTACAGTTCAATCACGTAAACTACACTATGATTAGTATTTTCATAAAGTTTAACTATATTAATCTCTAATGATTATAGAATTAACTTATTAATCCTTTCTAAAATGCCTAGGATAAATTATACAGATGTCAAAGGAATCCAAATTAATCCTTCCCCCAATTCATATTAATTTTATTATCAAAGTGATAGTATAGGATTTTCCAACTTATCCAATTCATTTGAATCATCAACTAGAATCATCAAATAAGTTTTAATTCATATTTCAGAACTTAAATAGATTTATAAATTGAATTTAACGCATATATAACGACATCAATATTTTGTACATAATATGTAAAGAACCAGAATTTAATCGCTATTTAAATGAATAATTTATTATATTTTAAATAATTAATAAATGGATTTTTATTAACAAATAAAACTATTTTAAATAATAATTAAGATGATAAACTCGTTTTCAAAATTTGTTTACCTATATATATATATATATATATATAGTTCATAGAGAAATAGAAAATTTGACTGGAAAATATTTTCCTAAATATCGATTTTTCATTGGTTAAAAGTTACTCAAAAGGTTATAACACTATGTTAAGCACACATGCACACATTACAAACCACTTTAACATGTTGTGTAAAGGTGAATATGCATGTACACATTTACACACTTAAACATATTAACATATGAGATTTTATATCATAAAAATATATACACATAACATATTTAAAATATACTTTTTCAACATAAGGACAAAATATCATGGTCTGAATAGTGCAAGAGATGGTGGGGGGTAAAAGTGAGGACAGTTATGAGATGAAGGGTATGGTGATGCATACATGTATATGTATTAAATAAAATCACTTATATAATTTTTAATTAAATTCCTAAGCCTATATATATCCCTTTATCTTCATATTTTCATGTTTACAAACCTCCTCTTCACTCCAAAATTTCCTAAGAGCTTGAGCTAAAGTATCCATGGCTTCCTCTTCATAAATTTTAAAATAGAAAAAAATCACTTCGTATGCAAAAATCCCTCTTTTAATTCACAAAACCACTTCTACATCTCCTACAACACTTTCTCTTCCAAAACTCAAGCAAACATCCACCCAAGACCACATGGCCGAGCCCAAACTAGTCATGGTCGTGCCCTACAAGGCCTAGGTCGTGCCCAAACCCACTTGGTTGAGCCCATTTCAAGTGTTCGAAGGTCCAAAAGTTCTATATTTGCAAAGTTTTTAAGTGTTTTCAAGTTCCAGCAAAAAGTTCACTTTGATTTAGATAATTTTCTGTACGACCCGAAATTTCACTATAATAATTTATAAATATTTAATTATTTTTAAATTTTTAAATAATAAGTTTTATAATTAAAATAAAAATAATTTTATATAGTAAATATTAAAGACAAAATAGTTTTCAAATTTAGTTTAGAAAAATAATTAGTTAAAAAAAATAAAAAATGTGACCAGAATTCGTTTTCCGAATTTTCAACTTTTCATCGGCTAAAAGTTATCACAAACGTTGTGAAATCTTAAGCATAAGTATACACTTTTATAAATGAGTTAGAATTTTTATATATGTATGTATTAGTGTGTGTGTGTGTGTATTCATACTTAAGAATATAAGATTTATTATAAAAAGTTAAATGAAAAAGGAAATGTCACATCTAATGAAACATGTTTAGGCATGATTTGACATTTTGAAAACTTATACATTATTTCATGTTCGCTATGACATGAAAGGAAAGAGGCTCAAGGTGGCATGTGGTACATGAAGGGGAGGAGACATGGTGAGGTGGCATTCAAGGAGTGGAGAGCAAAGTACTAAGGGTATATTCGTAATTGTGGTTTTTCATTTTATATAAAACTTTTTTTTACATTTTCTCTTTTCCATTTTATCATTTCATCTTCATTTCAAAACTTCCTCATTCATGTTTCCTAGAATCATAAGCTCTATAATAGCTTACTAACTATTTTCTAAGTATTAAAAACCATAGCTTTCTACTTTAAAATCACTTTCAAAAACTTGTTTTGGATATCTCCTTCTTTCATTTCAATACTCCACTTCCTTTATTTTTACTCATAATTCATTCGGCCATAACTTCCTCCATACTACTCCAAATCAAGATTTTCATTTTATCTGACCGTGTATAATTCCAGTCGCTACAACTTTTATTTTTATCACTTCTTCAAATTTCGAGCATAGCTATGTCAAAACTTCAATTGTTTACAGAGTATTTTCGGACCTAGAATTTCATGTCCGAAAATGGTCATGCTCCTTTGGACCATATCTTCTTCATAAATAACCAAAATTGAGTGATTCATTTTTTGAAATTATAAAGAAAAGAATTTTCTAAAACTTTCATATTCACTACTTTTCCAAAATCCAGGAGTAAATAGTTGAAAAACTAGTTGGAAAATGACATATTTTCGGGTTCATTTTTGAGAGTACAATGATTATCCAAAGTCACACCACCTTACCAAAAAAACTTTCATTTCCTTCTTCTTTCAAGGCAGAGCCTACCTAGTGTAATAAGGGTCCAAGATTCCATCTTTTACTTAGGAATGAAAGTGCTAGGTCATACCCTAAGTTAGCAAAGGTTTGGATAGCTTTCGGTGGATAAAACTACGCTTTCTTAAACCAAATTTATACTATGTTAATGTTCATGTTAATATCCTATGATTGCTTCTTGTATATGTGAAGTGATGGTTTGGTTGTTAGTTTGTTTCATGCTTTGAAAAGTTGTTGCATTTGAAAGTTAGTAAGCATGTGGTTAGCTATATGAAAAGTTGGTAGTTAAAGTTAATATAATCGTTAGTAAATGCTTAGTACATGTTGTATCATCATTATTTACCCTGTATTGTAGTTAAACCATTGCTATGTGATGTTTGGTTTTATGGCTAATATCATAAGATTGTTTGCCGAACTGCCCGTATAGCGATAATCGCTATATCGGCATTTTCGGAAAATAACCTTTTATTGCAACCGTTTGGTTTTATCTTCATGCTTGGAATTGTTTTACAACTTAAGCAAGATTTTGATTAACAATCTTTTCAAAATAAATTAACCATTTTAATATTGATTATTTAATTTAATTAATTACTTAATTAATAAAGATTTAGGTTAACTAATTACTTAATTAATGATGCGTTTTAAATTTAACTAATTACCGGGTTAATGATTGTTTAAATTAAATAATAATTTTATTTAATAATGTTTAAATTTAATCAATCATTTATTTAATGATTTTTAAGGATAATTAATCATTCAATAAAGATGAATTAAAGCTAATTAATCAATTTTCTAATGATGCTTTTAAATTAATAAATCATTTTAATAAATGATTTTGAAAATTTATCAACTTGTTTTAACTCTAATTAATCTTTCCTTTATTGATGTTTATATTCCATAAATCATTTTTAAATAATGAGAATTATTTATTTATTTATTTATTTAATTAATAAATATTTAAATTTATTAATTAATCGAATTAATGATTTTTTAAAGGTGATTTACCCTTTTTAATTAAAGGTTATTGGAATTAATTAATGAACTTAATTTATGAAGTTTCAGAGTGAATTTATCAAAATAACAAGGATGTTTTGAATTTATTATTCATTTAGATAATGATAACTAATTAATTATTAAATTGATTAATTATATTTTACTAATTAATTGAATTAATAAAGTTTGAAAGTGGTTTACCCTTTCTATTATTTAAAGACAATTGAAGTTCAAAAATCAAATTGTGTGATGAAGTTTAAAGTTAATTTATCAATGTAATATGGATGTTTTAAGTTATTAAATCCTTTTTAAATTGATGTTTTGAAGTTAGTAAACTCATTTTACAAAGTGTTTTAAAGCTAATACTTGTAATGTAAGGCCAAGCATGAATTCCGGTTTTTAAAAGAAAAAGTTTGATTCGTTTATGAAAATGAATTAATTTCTATAAAGCAATTCACGTATATGGGAACGATTTATTTGTATACTTAGCACTAAACGTCGAAGAAGTAGGCTCATTGCTATTTCGAAAGTTAAGAACAATCGTGAGACATGACTTTGAGGTAACACTATCTTGACTTGTCCAGTATTATTGTTAACCAAGAAATAGTACAAGTTGGAATTTGATGAGTGGTGATAAGTACATAAGACTTAATTTCCATATACGATCGTTTTATGTCCTCGATAATTAGTTTCCCAACTATCGGTTACCTCAGCCTTCTTTGTATTTCGTCACTCTAAGACGATGTGTTGCTCACTTAAGCTTTGTTATCCTTTGTCGGAAATGAATAAACCCAAAGAGCGAGTGGAAGCCAAGCTATGTGCGGTTGCTCCCATTAGGGTATTTTCACATCCACTCTAAATTGGAATCAGTTTTTACTCATTGAGATGTGAAATACTCAGATTCTCAATAACCGTTGACGGGGTCCAGCTTGGACGTGTCCGAGAGCCCTAGGAGTTCTCAAGTATATTTCTAGAGGTATACTTTCGGTAAGGGGGGAGCACTCTCTTGGTCATTTGTTGGAAAAATTCCTTTTCTTATTTGATTCGAACCTTTGAATCTGTTTTCTTTATTAAAACGGTAAGAGTCAACCACTCTTCGCGGTGTTTAATTATTGGTTTCGTCCATTCTATCGAGTTTGGATAGTTATCTTGTTTAGTACATTCTATCGAGTTTGGACTATTGTCCTATTTTATCCATTTTATCCAGTTTGGATTTTTATTCAGACTATTTTCATTCTTTCAAGTCTGAATGTTATACTAATTGTACCCATCATCTATGTTTGGATTTGTTCCCTATGGTTCATTTCCATTTTTGTTATGTTTGGTTTTTGTTTATGTGGGAGAAAACCCATTCTGCGTTAGCTACTTGGTCCCACATGTTACTGTTTGAATACACCCCATTTGTTTCATAGTTTTACTCATACCAGACATTTTGTCTGACTCGAGTTGTTTATTTTTCCTAAACTCTTGGGTACTCAATTATATTTGGGTAGTCCGAGAATAGCATGTTTTCTGAGGAGCTCTTTGAACACGGTGATCAAGCAGGCGACTCCTTAGTTATCTAGTTATTTTTTCCACTGTATGATTATTATGGTATATTTTGTATCTTAAAAATGTAAAGTCAGAATGTATAGCTGCATATCTATTAGATGTAGTACTTTTGTTTAACTCTGATAGCTCCATGTAAGGTGTAACCTTTTGTACTATATCATTTTGTATTATATGTAACCATTCCGTTGTGATGTATTTCTGTTATGTTCTTTATGTTCTTTATTTTACCCCAAGACAACTTACCTTTCGAATGCTTGGGCAACGACACAAGAATATGAGGATGTATTAAGTGTCGTTCCCAGGGATCACAAAGGTAGGTCATCACAGATGGTATCAGAGCTTAGGTTTAGCAAGCCAGTAAGCCCTAGTGGGGTAAATTCTCTAAGGATAGGATTAGTAAAATCCTAGGATAAGTTTGAGAGTATAAATATATATTAGTGCGTATTTGTTAGAGCTATAAAAATGTTTTATATTGTATTGGTTGATCCATTGAGTGGTATATGAATTCTGGTCGATGCCTCTTATCAGCGTTATCGATAGGGATTCCTAATCACTTAAACAGATATTCCAATACAGTATTGTTTAAAAATGGTAAATGAAATAATTTTAGCTAGGAATATATTTTATATATAAGAATGATTTTCAAAATTAATATAGTTGTATAGTTGAGTTGATTGTTTAGAATGATAATATTTTATTGTTATCATTCATTATTTGTTTAGTTATGCTCATCCAGTTTAAGCATTAACTATTGTTGAATAAGTACATAAGGAATTTTCCTTAGTAAGATATAGGTTGAGTAGATGGGAATTAGTCTTGTGAATTAAGTTTCACAGTTTGATTATTAGGTGTTTTTTTTTTGGAAAATGGTACTTTATTAACAACAGAGAAATAAAGCATATATTTCCATGATATGCCTCAATAAAACCTTGTAATCCCCCTAACCTAGACGGGTGCCTTACGAGGAAAAAGAGTACATATCACTTCCATATATTAACATTACAACATCATGTCTATAGGAAACAAGGAGTTGAAAAGATGGAGGAGTAAACTAACACAGCATGCACTCAAAAACACCCTTAAATGCTCCTTGATCTATAGACACAGTAATACAACTAAGAAAAGCAATAAAAAAACCAGACAAGGTAGACCGCCGAGAAGCCTACACGTGACTTAGCACAACAACTCCATCATAATGAAGCACAGAAAAAATATCTCTGGGAAGAATAATCGTCCATGAAAAAAGAGAACCAACAACTATATCAGAAAAAACATGTGAATCTAATGGCAATCCAAAAGCATCCATCAGAACCCGGAACTAGAGTCTTCGAAGAAGAGCAAAGTCATGAAAACAGGGATCAAAAGCAGGCAAAAACCTAGAGGAGATCGAGAGATGGTCACGGCGGTCGTTGATGAATATCGAAGCTAAGATTAGCTAAGATAAGCCTCATCTCTAAATTCGTAACTTGATTTTGCACTATATACTTTAAAAGTATTTTAATATCTTGCAGCAATAGGTTAATTCTGATAGATTCCGGCATCTCGATTCCTTTAAAAATTCTGTTATTCCTTTCGCACCATATATTCCAAATGAGGGAAGTGAGAGTTAAATTGGTGATTTGTCTGAGTGTAATGTCCTTCCCCTGTCTTTGTCTAATGCATTCCAGAACTTGATTAATGTTGCAATTAGTATTACAATCAATTTTAATTTTCTGCATGATATTGTTCAGCAATCTTCTCGAGTAAGGACAGTTAAAAAAAAAGGTGATCCCTGTCTTCCACATGATTAGAACAAAGTGTACATTGTTGATCGATATTAGAGTTCCATCTGCTAACTCTCTCTTTAGTATTTAATTTGTTTTGAATGGCCATTAGCGAGCAGATAGACATGTTAGGCGCACACCCTTTATCCCATATAATTCTGGACCAGAAGTGTTCTATGTGCTTGTTTCTGACATGGTTCCATGCTGATTTCATGGAGCATTTATCATTGCTGTTTGGAGTCCATACCCAGTAGTCCTTTTCCTTTTGAGTTTGAATATTAATATTGTGAATTATATTATGAAGTTGAGAAGGAATATTGTCCATGCTTTGTTTCCAGTTGTTATTAGAAATTAGCACAGAAACAGTAGTGTTCTGCTCATTTACCACATCTATGGCATCTCTACCCACTGCGTTAAATAATGTTGTTCCATTGATCCAGGGATCGAACCAAAGATTTGTGGTTTCACCATTAACTATATTCCTATTTATAAGTCCATTGCACCACTGTCTAGCACGAAGTAGTGTTTTCCAAATGTAGGAAGAAGTTGGATTCATAGTGGCAGACCAAATTTTTTTTTTTTATTGTATCTATTATTAGTCCATTTAGCCCATAACGATTCACCATTAATAAATTTCCACAAAAGGTTAACAGCCACTGCTTTAGATAAGTCTTCAATTTTTCTTATACCAAAGCCTCCTTCGTCCTTAGTTTTACACACATCCTCCCAGCTCATTTTGTGATTTTTTGAGTTCCACAAAAAGTTAGCACATAATGAGTTAATTCTTTGAACAACAGTAACTGGAAATTATGAAAACTGCAGCCAAAACTGAATCATAGGATGAATAACAGTTTTTATTAATTCAGCTCTACCACTTATATTTAGCATCTTACTTTGCCAATGGCTGAATTTTTTATTTACTTTGTCTATCAGTAATCCAAAATCCCTTGCTCTTAGTTTATTATGCGATAAAGGGATGCCCAGATAAATTATTGGCAAACTGCCAATACTCAGGTTTAAAATGCTAGCAATATGATTCTTGTTTGTGGCTCCCTTACTAAGGAATAGCAAAGATTTGTTGCTATTTAATTCCAAACCTGCAATACAATTCAAGTCTTGAAATATATGTTTAATACTCTCGGCATTGTGAATAGAAGCTTTGGTAATGACCAGAATGTCATCTGCATATATCAAGTGAGTAATCATCGGCTCTGTTGGGTATATGGGCTTAATATTACCTTTGAGAAATTCCATGTCGAATTTTATAGTCATAAGTTCCATAGCAATGGCAAATAGATACGGTGAAAGGGGGTAACCTTGCCGAAGACCTCTCGAGCTGTTAATGAAACCATAAGGTGTGCCTTCAACTAAAACCGAGAATGTTGGTGTAGAAACACATTCATAGATTAGATCCACAAATTGAGAGGGAAAATTCATCGATATCAGCATATGATGAATAAATTCTCTGTTGATTTTATCATACGCCTTATGCAAATCAATTTTCAGACATAGATTGTTAGAGTTTTTTCTGTTAAAACTTCTAATCATTTCATAAGCCATAAGGGAGTTTTCTGTGATAACTCTTCCAGGAATAAAAGCATTCTGGTTATAAGATATAAGAGAGTCCAAATAACTTTTCATACGATTACATAGAAGGTTTGCAAGGATTTTGTACAATACATTGCATAAAGATATCGGTCAGAAGTCATTCATATCTGTAGCATTTGGTTTTTTTGGGATGAGGCATATAAATGTATGGTTTATTTCTTTAATAATCTTCCCAGTGTTAAGAATACCATTCATAGCATTGCATATATCATATTTGATTTGTTCCCAGTGGAGTTTGTAGAATTTTGAATTGATGCCATCTGGTCCAGGTGAACTGTTGTCATTAATTTGAAAAATAGCATTTTTCACTTCTTCAAGAATAAAGGGTCTGCATAGGTTTCTTTTTTCATTATCTGACAACACTTTCTTGCAAGTTATGTCTGGAAATTGACTAGTATTATTCGGCGTAGAAAAAAGATCTGAAAAATAATTTATGGCTGAAAGAGCAATATTTTCTGATGCTGATGACCACTGCCCATTGTCATTTAGAATAAGATTATTTCTCCTGCTAGGTTTCTTAGAATTGATATATTTTTTGATGTTGATTATTAGGTGTTCGGTGAAAAGGTTAAGTTAAAAGTTACCTTTTAGCAATGTTAAGCTAAAAGTAAGCTTGTAATAAAAAGTTGTTTAATATAATCTGAATGCTAGCAAAATAATAATAATAATAATCGTAAAATAAATAAATAAATAAATACATAAAATTTAGAGGAAAAATATTTCAGAAAATTTAATTATAATAAAGGAGAATCATTTAAATGTAAGTTTAACTCACCACCAAATTTGCTATGTCATATTTATGATGCTATAAACTATTTTTAATTTTTTAGATGATAGTTAGATTTGTTTAACTGAAATTAATCTCGATATTCCATTTAAACTATTTAAGTGTCGTTATAGCAATTTCCACTATACTATCATTTAATAAACATCATCCCCTAAACCCTTGTGTGTTTGAACTTGAGTTTGTGTTTTCCCAAAAGCAGATGTTTAAAATTCATTAATCATTTTGATTAATGATATTTTAAATTAATTAATCATTTAACTAATGAAGTTTAAAATTAATTAATCTTTTTGATCAATGAGATTTGGATTTAATTAATCCTTTTAAGTAATGATATTTGAATTAAATTAATTATTTTAATTAATGATATTTTAAAATTAATAATCGTTTTAATTAATGATATTTAAAAGTAATTATTCATTTTAATTAATGATTATTTGAATTTAATAAGTCGTTTGATAAATAATATTTTAAGTTGTTTAATTGATTTAATAAATGAGTTTGAAATAAATTAATTGATTTGATGAATATGTTTTGGAAGTAATTAACTATTTTATTAAAGATAATTGATTTGTTATTAAAGGAAATTGAAATTTTGATTAATTATCTTTTGGGATGGTTAATATTGTTTTAAACTAATAAATGATGGTTTTTAAATGAGAACTTTTAAATAGAATTGTTTATAAATAAAGCTAAGTGTAAATTGTTTTGGGATTTTAGTAAACGATGTTTAAAATGACATTTGTTTTGACCGTTGTTTTAATACAATTAGTATTATAAATTTGTCTTTCCAAAAAATGTTTAAAGAGTTTTGGAAAATTTAAATCCCGAAATTGTTTAAAATGATTTCAAAATATTTTGAGAAAAGTAATAGCGGTATTATTTGGAAATATTTCTAAAGTATAAATATTTTGGAGAACAAATTTTAAGTAAAGTACTTTTTCTTTGAATAATTCGGAGGAAAACGTTTTGGTTAGTTTTGTGGTAATCTAAATAATCTTCTAAGTGACGGTCAAATGCTGCTTAGGTGAATGTTGTGGAGTACTTAGTAAATTATTCTCTTTATCATTGTGCGATCAAAACGAACTCAAATCCAAACGAATCCAAAGTGAGTTTTAATAAAAAAAAGTTGTTTGAAGTTATTTTATAAAGAAAAACTAAGGAGTATACTTTCAGAGACGAGTTTTGAAATTTATAACTGGATATTTAATCTTTAAGTTCTCTAAAAGGGAATTGTTTCCAAAATAAAAAGTGTTTTTGATAAGATATTGTTTTGATAAATGAATTTTACCCTTAAATAATACACAAGGTAATTTAATACTCGTTTAAATCGGTTAGATTGGATATGAAGGTTTTGATAACATTGTTTTATCAAAACCATATATGTTATTTAAGTATCTAAGCAGTGTAAACTAAATCGTGTTATTGGATCAGTCCATAAACATGATTCATTATAACACCTTAATGTGAAAAGGTAGGAAGGTTTTAATAGACATTGTATTATTAAAATCTTAGCTTTGGTTTAAAATATGTAAGTAATGTAAACTATTTATTATTTTGAGTCAACCCATAAACATTGTCCATCTTAACACTCTAAATTAAAGAGGTCAAGAGGTTGACTCGATTTTAAAAGACCCAAATTTTGATTTGATCTTCACCTAAATTGTGGAAAGAAAAATAAATTTAGTGTTTCGTATATACTCTTAGGATTTAGAAGGGTATTATACATGTAAATAAAGTGGAATAAATTATTATTTGGTGTTTTACAAAGAAATGACTTTACAAAATATTTTTAAAGTTAGATGAAAATTTATAAAATAATTCACAAACAATTTTGTTATTGAATAAAATATCAAATGTAAATTTATATGATTTAGAAAGATTGGTGTAGTGAAGAGACCAATAATTTTAGAGCATAACTTTCAATTTTGTCCAAGTAAGTTTGGATAATCTTCTAAGCAATAACCAAAGGATAATGAGCAAAGAATGGTACGCTTAGATAATTATCTATATTTGGGCAATCAAGAAAGTTTTGGACCTAAGTTAGGAGTCTGTTGTTATTCTTTTGACATTTTAAATAATGTTGAGTGTTAGATTTTTTTTCCTTATGGAATTTAATGACTGATAGTGTTGGTGTATTTCTTTATAGAATTTGGTTGATTTGATTTAATTGAATTTGATTGATTGATTGTGTGGTTTAATGTACCATAGTTTATAAAATTAAAAAATTATAAACCAAGGTTATTGAAATCTTTTTTATTAGGACTTATATCCCGGTGGTTTTGAAAATGTGTTTTTGGAAAAAAGAAATGGGAAAGAAATAAAGATTGTTCACTATAGTTGTTGTATTTGGAGGAACCGGAATACCACTGGATGCTCCATGTTGTTCTGATTATAGAGTTTTATATGTTTTGCTAGAAGGACCCCCTCTTAGTCATTTTTGGATTTGGTTTTAATACATTTCTTTTTGAAGAAATTCAAAAATAAATTTTTGAATATAAGAGCCCGAGTATTTAGTTCTAAATTTACCTTTTGATATGATTGGATGCGCAGTATTTTATTCAAGGGTATTCTCTTAATTTGGTTGCATATAAATTTATATCATACTAGTTTTTGCTGGATAAGTTACATCTGAATGTGTTAGGTATTTCTAGGATAGTTTGTTTTCTGGGATAGGACTGTGGTAAATTTTCGGGGACGAAATTCTTTTAAGGGGGAAGAGTGTAATGACCCGGAATTTCACTATAATAATTTCCAAATATTTAATTACTTTTAAATATTCAAATAATAGGTTTTATAATTAGAATAAAAATACTTTTAAATAATAAATATTAAAGATAAAATAGTTTTCAAATTTAGTTTAAAAATTAATTAGTTCAAATAAAAAAAATGTGACCGGAATTCGTTTTTCGAATTTTTGACTTTTCGTAGGCTAAAAGTTATCGCAAACGTTGTGAACTCTTTAGAAAAAGTATACACATTCATAAATGAGTTAGCATATGTATATATGTGTGTATTATTGTATATATATATATATATATGTATTCATACTTAAGTATATAAGATTTAAAATAAAAAGTTTAATGAAAAAGAAAATGTCACATCAAATGAAACATGTTTAGACATGATTTGACATTTTGGCAACTTATTCATTATTTCATGTTGGCTATGACATGAAAGGGAAGAGGCTTAGGGTGGCATGTGGTACTTGAAAGGGAGGAGACATGGTGAGATGGCATTCAAGAAGTGGAGGGCAAAGTACTGAGGGTAGATTGGTACTTGTGCTTTTTCATTGTATATAAAACTTTTTTTTACATTTTCTCTTTTCCATTTTATCATTTCATCTTCATTTCAAAACTTCCTCATTCATGTTTCCTAGCATCATAAGCTCTATAATGGCTCCCCAATTATTTTCTAAGTATTAAAAACCGTAGCTTTTTAGTTTAAAATCACTTTCAAAAAATTGTTTTGGATATCTCCTTCATTTATTTCAATACTCCACTTCCTCCATTTTTACTCATAATTCATTTGGCCATAACTTCCCCCATACTACTCCAAATCAAGATTTTATTTTTATCAAACCGTGTATAATTCAGTGGCTACAACTTTTATTTTTTCACTTCTTCAAATTTCGAGCATAGTTATGTCTAAACTTCAATTGTTTACGGAGCATTTTCGGACCTAGAATTTCATGTTCGAAAATGGTCCTTCTTCTTTTGACCATATCTTCTTCATAAATAATCGAAATTGAGTGATTATTTTTTTTAAATTATAAATAAAAGAATTTTCTAAAACTTTCATTTTGCTACTTTACCAAAATCCGAGAGTAAATAGTCAAAAAACTAGTTGGAAATGACATATTTTCGAGTTCATTTTTGAGAGTTCAACGATTAGCCAAAGTCACACCACCTTACCAGAACAAGTTTCATTTCCTTATTCTTTCATGGTCGAGCCTACCTAGTGTATTAAGAGTCCAAGACTCCATCTTTTACTTAGGAATGGAAGTGCTAGGTCATACCCTAAGTTAGCAAAGATTTGGATAGCTTTCGGTGAGTAAAACTACGCCTTCTTAAGCTAATTTTATACTTTGTTAATGTTTATGTTAATAGCCTATGAATGTTGTTGTATATGTGAAGTGATGGTCTGATTGTTTGTTTGTTTCATGCTTTGAAAAGTTGTCGCATTTGAAAGTTAGTAAGCATGTGGTTAGCTATATGAAAAGTTGGTAGCTAAAGTTAATATAATTGTTAGTAAATGCTTAGTACATGTTGTATCATCATTATTTACCTTGTATTATACCTAAACAATTGCTATGTGATGCTTGGTTTTATGGCTAATGTCATAAGTTTGTTTGTCGAACTGCCCGTATACCGATAGTCACTATATCGGCACTTTCGGAAAATCACATTTTATCGAAACTATTTGGTTTCATTTTCGTGCTTGGAATTGTTTTACAAGTTAAGGAAATTTTTATTAACAATGTTTTCAAAAGAAATTAACCATTTTAATATTGATTATTTAATTTAATTTAATTAATTACTTAATTAATAAAGATTAAGGTTAACTAATTACTTAATTAATGATGCGTTTTAAATTTAACTAATTACTTGGTTAATGATTGTTTAAATTAATTAATCATTTTATTTAATGATGTTAAAATTTAATCAATCGTTTTATTTAATGATTTTTAAGGATAATTAATAATTCAATAACGATGAATTAAAACTAATTAATCAATTTGTTAATGATGCTTTTAAATTAATAAATCTTTTAAATAAATGATTTTTAAATTTTATCAACTTGTTTAACTCTAATTAATCTTTCCTTTATTGATGTTTATAATTAATAAATCATTTTTAAATAATGAGAATTAATTAATTAATTAATTAATTTAATTAATTATATTTAAATTTATTAATAATTGAATTGATGATGTTCTAAAGGTGATTTACCCTTTTTAATTAAAGGTTATTGGAATTAATTAATCAACTTAATTTATGAAGTTTCAAAGTGAATTTATCAAAGTAACGAGGACGTTTTGACTTTGTTATTCATTTAAATAATGATAATTAATTGGTTATTAAATTAATTAATTATATTTTACTAATTAATTGAATTAATAAAGTTTGAAAAGGGTATACCCTTTCAACTATTTAAAGACATTTGAAGATCAAAAATCAAATTTTGTGATGAAGTTTAAAGTTAATCAATTAATGTAATAAGGATGTTTTAAGTTATTAAATCCTTTTTAAATTGATGTTTTGAAGTTAGTAAACTCTTTTAACAAAGTGTTTTAAAGCTAATACTTGTAATGTGAGGCCAAGCATGTATTCAGGTTTTCAAAAGAAAAGGTTTGATTCGTTTATGGAAATGAATTAATTTCTGTAAAGCGATTCACTTATATGAGAACGATTTATTTGTATACTTAGCACTAAATGTCAAAGAAGTAGACTCATCACTATTTTGAAAGTTAAGAACAATCGTGAGACATGACTTTGAGATAACACTGTCTTGACTTGTCCGGTATTATTGTTAACCAAGAAATAGTACAAGATGGAATTCGATGAGTGGTGATAAGTACATAAGACTTAATTTCCATATACGATCATTTTATTTCCTTAATAGTTAGTTTCCCAACTATTGGTGATAAGTGAGGACGGTTATGGGGGGAAGGGTATGGTGATGTATGCATGTATACATATTAAATAAAAGCACTTATATAATTTTTAATTAAATTCCTTAGCCTATATATACCCCTTTATCTTCATATTTTGATGTTTACAAATCTCCTCTTCACACCAAAATTTCCTAAGAGCTTGAGCTAAAGTATACATGGCTTCCTCTTCATAAATTTGAAAATAGGAAAAAAATCACTAACATATGCAAAAATTCCCCCTTTAATTCACAAAACCACTTCTATATCTCCTACAACACTTTCTCTTCCAAAACTCAAGCAAACATACATCCAAAACCATATGTATGAGCCCAAACTAGTCATGGTCATGTCGTACAAGCCCTAGGCTGAGCTCAAACCCACTTGGCCAAGCCAATTTCAAGCGTTCAAGGGTCTAAAAGTTCTATATTTGCAAAATTTCTTAAGTGTTTTCAAGTTCCGGCAAAAAGTTCGCTTTGATTTAGAAAAAAATTCGATGAGTAAAATTAATATTTTTGAAAAAGAAAGCAACTTGCTTTAATGATCTATATGCTATGAAATTATAGTGTTTATCGTGTTGAAATATCAAGTTGTTTGGATGATATATGATTGTAAGTTAGTTGTTTGCTATAGATTTGTGATATGGATAATATGTTGATATGTTTGGATATGTATATGCATATGGATATGTGAGATTGGTTTATGATATGATGGTGGTACTGTTTTGTGAAACAAAACTAAGTATGATGTGAAGTGGTTGTGGAAAACTATTGTTTTAAAAAGTCGCAAAGGACTTGAGATCCGATTTGAAAACGAAAGCTCTTTTTCTAGCTTTGTAATTTTGAAATAATTTCCAAGTTTTTACCTTTTCTTTAAGTTTTCCAAACCCTTACAATTGTGTTTTCAAACATGTGGTAGCTAGAGTTAAGTGGGATTTCCGCCTAGAATTCAATTCTTGCGAACTACGCTTATAGCGATAGTCGCTATGTATACAGTTCGGGAAATTTTACGATTTCAAGTTTTAAAGTGATTTGTTTTGAAAAAAATTATTCAAACTAAATTAAGTAAGTTAAAAGTTTAAATTTTTAATTATTTAATAATTTTATTTATTAATTAGGGTAATTATTATTTAATTAATTAATTAAGTAATTAGGTTAATTAATTAGAGTTTAAGAGATTATTTACTAAGTAAATTATTTTAATTAAGTAAGTTTTAAATAATGATTAATTAAGATAGAAGAAAATTAATTTTTATTTAATCAAGTTTATTTATTTTAATTAAAGTTAATTATTTAATTAATTATTGTTTAATAATAGGTAAGTTATCCACTTAATTAGGGTTTAATTTCTTAATTAAATGTTACTGAATTAAAGTTTAAATAATGTTTAATTATAGATAAAATTAGGGTTATTAATGATTTAATTTTGATATAATTAAGATTAATTAAGGTTTAATTGCATTTTAAAATTATGATTTAATCAAGGGTTGTTTATTTTAAAGTTTCTTTTAAAAACATTATCGATTATTTATTTTTAACCAATTTTCTTGTTTATGTGAAATGTTTTAAACCAAGGATCTCTTGTCCATGCTATTAAATAGCCAAATTAATTAAAGTAGTTATAATAAAAAGTTGACTCGTTTTGTTGAAAGTAAGTCGACTTGTACTTATCACAAATACCGCACTTTGGGAACGTGATGAATACAAGAGGGTTAATTTCGATAAGCTGGCCATGATAATCTAACCTTATGGAACGTATGTCCATATGTAAATCTTTACACCCTGATAGTGGGATAGTCCACTATAAAAAACTTGGCCCTTTTCAAATTATCAAACATTGGTTTAGAGAGACCGGGATCACATATTAGTTGTTATCCGAAAACCACTTCGAACTAATGTAAGCGTTCGAATTGAAATAGTAAAGGCAAGATCCCAGTTGAAGACATAGAAGTGCAAGGGCTGTTTGCTACTAATCTTGAGAGTGATTCCAAAACGGGTGTAGTGGAGATAGTGACTTCGGTTCATTCATCTCCAAAATGACTTGTATGGATGAATGTTGACATTGTGTCAACATCTAGAAGGCAATGTTAGCATTCCAAGTTGCAATGCTATATTAAAAGTAAATGTAGCCTCAGGCCCCATGAATCGGAAATGACCAAAATAGGGTATGCAATAGGGCTATGTGGGTTGCTTCCATGAGGGTATGTAATCACCGTATCTAGAATCGATTATTTGACACATTTTTGTATGCTCTTGTACGATTGCTGATCCCAACCATGGTGGTGATGTATTCAGTACTACTAGTAAGTGGTAGGCCAATTATGTGTAGTAGGGTTACAAGATGTTCTTGTCAGATTCCAGGTGTATTTTATCTAGAGGTACACCTTCGGAAGGTAGTTCTTCACTTGGTCGTGTATGGAATCCATTTCCTAATAAGTGCCTTCGGTCTTAGTTGTATACCTATTATGCTGGAATTTAATTAATCTAAATTTTTTGGCTATGTGAATTATTTATTTGAAAACTTTTAACGGTAAAAAGTGAATGCTAACACCCGGTATGTGTAATAGAATCGTGAAAGCACCACCCGTTGGTACGGGAACAGAATATGAGCTGAAAATAGCAGAAAAAAGCAGTAAATGAACAACAGATTTATAGTGGTTCGGCCCGTAATTAAGCCTACATCCACTTTATAGTCTTTTATTGCTGATTCGGTTACAATTCGATACAAATCACTTGTCAAATACAATATAACTTGATCACACAACAATCTAGACTACTAGCTCAATCTTCGGTGATGAATCTTGCTAAATCCGTATCGGATGAATGGAGTTCTTCACGAAGCTTGTTGTAGTGCCTTGAGAGTTGGAAGATCTTTACTTGTTGAGTGAATTTTCAGTGCAGCAGAGCATGGATGCTTGAAGAAATGAATTGCCCAAAAGTCCCCACCATGTTGGAGGTGATGGGGTATTTATAGGAGCAGATCTGAGTTCTGGGCAGAAAATGTGCTAAGTCCTAGGTCGCGTACGACCTAAGCTAGGTCGTAGGTCGCGAGCGACTTAGGAGATGCAGTGATGAAGTTGTCGTTGCCTTCAGGTGGTAAGTCGCAGGCGACTTATATCAAGCCATGAGTCGTAGATGACTTAAGTCCTTAACCCGTATACGACTTACTCCTAAGACACGTATCCCGTATGTCGTAGGTTTTTAGGTCGCAACATTGCTAGGTCGCGATGTCCCTTTAGAGGTTAGGTCGGTGACGAGTTAAGGGATTGGGTTGTTCTGGGCCCATCCTGTGGCTGTCTTTGATAAGTATTAAGTCGTAGCCGACTTATCAGACCTTAACTCGTAAGACCTTAACTCGCAGCCTTTAAGTCGTAAACCCACTAAGTCGTAACCCGTTAGGTCGGAACCTTCTTAAGTCGGAGCATTTCATAACTCGGAATCTTCCTTAGGTCGTAGCCTTTAGGTCACAACACTACTAGGTCGCGGAGTCTTTAGATCGCAAGCTTCCTTAGGTCGCGACTTCCCTTAGGTCATGACATTCATGTAGCCTTAGGTCGCAAGGTCTTCTGTAGCCTTAGGTCGCTGGGCAAGTTAAGTCATTGAGTCCTAGGTCGTAGACATCTTAGGTCGCAAACTCCTTAACTCGCAGGCACTTTAACTCGTACATTGTCAGGTTGTGATGTCCTTAGGTCGTGAGGTCCTCTTGAGTCGTCAGTTCTCATGAGTCGCAGATCCTCATGAGTCGTAAGAGTGATGAGTCGTAGGACCTCATGAGTCGCCAGTTTTCATGAGTCGTACATCTCCATGACTCGTTGAACCTGATGAGTCGTAAGCCTTATGAGTCGTAAGACTTCATGAGTCGTAAGACCTTGACTCGCTGAACTGTCTAGACCATGAGTCGTATACTCCTTATCTCGTAAGACCATGAGTCGTAACAAGCTTATCTCGTAAGACCATGAGTCGTAACAAGCTTATCTCGTAAGACCATGAGTCGTATAAAGCTTGTCTCGTTGAGTCGTAGAAGATTTAACTTTATGAGTCGTAGCATGCTAAGTAGTTAAGTCGGAAACCTCTTAACTCTTTTAAGTCGTAGACTGTTAAGTCGTAAGCCACTGTAGGTTTTAGGCTTTTTAACTCGTAAGTCGCTGCTAAAAGGGAGTTAACATTTGCCCCTCGAAGCATACGTCTTAAGTCGTAAGTCGTGTGCTTCGATTTTCCTTAGCTCGCTTCTTGATGAGTGCGCTAGATCGTGACCGACTTAAGATGAGTCGTAGGTCGCGAACGACTTAGTATAAGTCGTAATTTAGATATGTCGATTCACCTTTCACTGTCCCAGGGCATAAATAGCTTAGGTCGTTCTCTCTTCTCCTTCACCTGTTTCATTTGTGTATCTGCCATTAACAAGATCTCAAGCTTCCAAAGGCGATTTCGACTCGATTTACCTCCAACCACTTCCAGTTACATCGCGTAAGCGTCTTCTCCCTTTTCCCAATCGCTGACCATTGCTATCGACCTTTCTCCATGAATTCTTCCCTCGGTCCTTGCGAGAACTGATGTGTAGGATATTCATGGAATTAAGGTGGCTTGATATGGATTGTAATGATTTGTGATCTGTGGTGGTTTTAGAAATAGGGTTGACGAAGAAGCTAACCGGTGAATGGGTTAACGGGTTGGATAGTTAAGGGTTAGGAGTTGGATGGATATATGGTTAACGAGTTAGGGATTAAACGAGTCAGGAGTCAGATGGACTAAATTCTGGATCGACTTATCACTTACAGCAACCAAGCTTTGAGTCGTAGCCGAGTTACGACTTACGACTTAGGGAATTGAAGTCCCCTTTTAATCCCCACGACTTATGACTTAGAGAATAGTTAACCCTGGCTCGTAGGAACCATTTGAGTCGTTCGCGACTTAGCACTTGTTCACTTTGCTTGAATGTGTGGTACGATTGGAGAGTTACGACTCAGCTTGATTCACGGCATATCTTTTAGATCGTGAACGAGTTAGGACTTAGGAAAATCTGCCCCCCGCTAAGTTGTGATCGAGTTAGAACTTGAGCAAATTTCCCACTGCCTTGAATGCTAAGACTTGAGTTGTTTGAACTTTGGACTCTTGAATTTTGTTGCACTCTTTTATAGATTGTCAATAATTCTAACTGCCTGTTATAACATTTACAAAAAACTGGGACGAATATACTGCCACCGACTGCCCATATCGGATGACAGATTAGTTGATAAAGATTAAAATTAAATGAACTGTATGAGTGAAATGCTACACAATAACCAACTCAAATGAAGTATTAAAGCAGAATCGTAATGGTTAACTAAAACTGATTTGTCTGCATTAACACTGCACTTGAGCATTAACAAGTTTTGAAATCTCGTAATCGACTGATTGTCAGTTAGTTTAATTCCAGTTATACTTGCTTTTTCTTATTTTCATTAGTTTTGCACAGCACTTTACACTTTTAGGAAACGTGCACCTTCACTTTTGAACATTCAGCTGATTGTGTAGAATGGCAACTCATCAAGAAGATTTGGAACCAACTGGAGAAGCTTTTCCAATCGCTACTCCGTTGAATGATCCCCCGGAAAGGACCCCTACCACTCTGAGTCATAAAGTCTTCCGTCAACTATGCACCCAGTTTGGCATCGCTGAATCTGACGCTTTGCTTCCTGGAGTAAATGACACTGCTGACAGGCCGCCCCACGGCTTTATCGTAGTGAACCGCCAAATGTGCTTGAGTGGAGCGATTCCCCCGTTTAATGACTGTCTCCGAGAACTGCTCCTTCGATTATCTATCTCCCCTTTTCAACTTCATCCTAATGGCTACGCCATCCTGCTGGGACTGTGTGTGCTTTTTAGGAGAATGCTGGACCGTTTCCCCAGTTTTGGAGAAATTTGCTTTCTATGCTCATTCACAAAGACCAAAGACCATCCCTCTATCACAGTTGTAAGGAGTGCCAGGAATTGTAAACTGATTATTGGTCTTCCCGAAAGCGTTCCTGGGTTTCTGAGCCAGTTTTTCTTTGTTCGTTGTCCCCCGGGATTTTACGCCATTTGGAGAGTGGGAAGTACGATTATCTATCTTTTCCCTGTGTTTTTCTAAAATTCTTCGAAGTTCAAATTGTCAAGTGTTAACCTCTTTTTCTACTGTTTCAGCGCTTCCTCCTCCCTCTAGGGAAACTCGTCACAAAACTACCTTCGAGAAGCTTATGGCTGTGCCGGTCGAGGAGAGGAGTGTTCAATTTCTATTGAGAGATGAGTTCCTCCACGAATTTGGACTCTTACATCCTTCCCGTTCCACTCAGCCACATGAAGTCCCTGATTCTTCGGCTGAGGAGTCAGATGCCCCCGCTTCTGCTAAAGAACCTTCACCGAAAGAGTTTACCGTTGAGACTTCATTGGTGAAGTGTTCTACTCTTACCGACATTGCGGGGTCGTCCAGTAAGTTAGCACTTGCCCCGGTTATTGAAGAGGAGGAAAATCTTCACACTCTTGAAAAGACGGCTGAGGTGGAAGTTGAAAAAGATAATTCTCCCATGCACCATGGCGATGATACCATCGACAGTCTGAGCGGCATCATGATAACCTCTCAGGAGCTCTTTAAAGATGATGTTTCTAAAGTGGTCCCTCCTGTTGTCGAAGCAACTTCTTCTTTGCAACAAACCACAACGCCTTCCACACAACTTATTGCCATTTCTACACCCAAAAGTGGTTTGTAGTTTGATGCGCGTAGTTTGCACATCACACACACTTAGAATTTTGGCACTTATATGCACTTAGCTTCTTCAACTTGAGGATTTCTAAAACTGGTCTTTTTCTTCAATTTCAGGTTCTCTGATGGGGCGAAGCGGCTCTTACTACAACAAATTCCAGCGTTACGGAAGCCGTGAGGCTTATGACTTTAGGAGTTATATCGGTGCCGTGAAGGAAACTGATGAGGAGAGGGCTGCCAGAAAGGCTCATGAGAGGCGAGCTCATGAAGAGCGTCGTCGGAGAGAAGACGAGGAATACTATGGGAATACGGACGAGCGACGTGACTCTTCCCGCAGAAGCGACGATCCTTATAAAAGGAAATCTTACGACGATAAGGGGAAGAGTCACACTTCTGATGATTCCAGTAAACGTACCAGACTTGGTGAGAAAGACACATCTAACATCTCGGAAAAGACTATCGCTTCTGTTCCTCCTAATACATCTTCCGGTTCCCCTGCCCTTAAGGAATCTGACATCCAGACAATCATTAATAGGCCACAGTACCAAGCTGGAGATGGTCCTCCCACACTCCAGAGCCGATTTCCGAATTGGTGTCTGAAAGGAGTGCGTTTTGATTTGGATTTGGTCCCCATTGATAAGCAGGCGATGCTGAAAAATGTCGATGCTGTGAAACTTGACATCGAAAGAATGTCTGGATGGCAGAAGCTGGTTGATGAACTTCAAAGGGTCAACCATTTGAACCTTGAGGCGATGATGACCATGGAAAATGATAAATCTGAGTGGGACAAATGGCGTAAGCAGCATGACGCGGAGATGAAAAGCATTAGCGATGGTTATGTGAAGCTCGAAGCTGAAGTTGAAAGACTTAAAAAAGAGCTCGCTACTTCTTCCACTTCTTATTCTCAGAAAGAAGAAATGCTTCAAAAACAAGTTCGAGACGCCCATGCTGCTCAGAGAGACATTGAGGTGAAACTTGAAGCAGAACAGCAGGTTACAAGAAAATACCGTGATGATGCCGTTCAACTTCGAGAGAAAGTCAGCTCTCAAGATTTAGAAATTATAAGACTGCAATCTCAGCTACTGAAGGCTGAAAGAGAACGTGATGAAGTTCTTTCTGGTAAAGCTGCAGCCGAAGAATCCCATAAGGCGACCATAGCCACCGTTGACGCGACTCTGTTCGACTTTTATATGCATTGTGTCCTGGGGCGTGGGAGCCTTTCATTTTTGGGACCAGAGTATGAAGTCACCTTAGCGGAGGTATGGGAGGCAATCATTGACTTATTTGGTGGTGCTGGATATTCTGAAACAGATCTTCAAGCTACCTACTTAAGTGAGAGCGATCGCGATGCCCTTGCCAAAGGAAAAGAGTAGCTCATCCGAGTGCGGGCCGAGGCGACGGGAGAGAAGCTTCCTGAGAAAGAAACACCTCCTATTGCTCCTGCTTATACTTCGGCTTTAGCTCATGCGGATATTACTGGCTCTAGTTCTCATTCCACGCCTCCCGCTAAGGTTGACAAAGAAACTGTATCCACCCCTACAGAGGAAGAGGCAATGAAGGACTTCCAAGCTCGGGAATTTGAGATTGATCTTGCTAAACCGGCTTCTCCAGGTAACTTTGACGATTCACGGTCTTCTTTTTTCTCGGAGAATACTGATTTTGATTCCTTTTATTATGCAGCAGTCGTGCCGGAAACTGCACCAATTCTTCCTTCTTCAGCTGTCGTTCCTCCTCCTTCTCAAGTTATATCTCTTCCAGCTTCTCAGCCAGGTTCACAGGAAGAACCAATAGCAGCCCTTCAAGGTTTAGACGAACCACTTGCTTCCGAAGAACAGAAGGCAGAAGGTCTGGAGGATAGCGAGAGGACCCTGGAGCAGTCTTTCGATTATGACACAAAGCTTTCTACCTTTCTTGCTCCGGGGAGTGAGTCTTCTTCCAAGAAGAAGGGGAAACGTGTGGTTTCGAAGAAAGGAAAGAAGAGTTCTTCTGCTGCTGGGGATGAGGTAGAGATTGATCCGGCTGAGTCTCTTTCTCCTTCTTCTCCGATACGGCCTACGAAGCTAATTACCAGGCCGGGTAAAAACTCCAAGGGTGGGAAGAAGGGGAAATGAGTTTGATTTTGCATTTTCTGCTTTTTGTATTGACCGGGGATTGTGCGGATACCGGTCTCCGCTTCTTTTTGTAACCTGTACAATGTAAAAAATTTCTCATAGTGTTGAAATAAATAGATATTTTTCTTGTACAAATCCTTGTGTATGTAGGAATACATCTGTTTTTCATCTGAAGTGTAGAGTAAACGATTCTTTCTATTTGTACAAACTTTTTGTCTGTATTTCAAAAACGCATTTACTCCACATCTTTATTACGTGATATTGCAATGAACTTGTGGTATGTTGCTTGTATATTACTTTTATTAATGTAACTGAATTGTATAATGTTGCCCCCATACCACAAGTATATTGTAATATTTCTTGCTTTCACAAGACCGATACTCTTATTTTAGAGAATAACTTTCCACTTTTTCAGGGAAGAATTATTCTGCTTTTAATAGAGTATATCTTGTCTTTGGAGAAATCTTTATTTTCTTTTTCTTCCTGAAGAACACTTCGACTTCTGGGAATGATCACTTTTATTTGTTTGAAAGTGAATTTTCCTGCACAGTGAAATGAGCTTCTGAAGAAAATTTTGATTTTTGTGCCCCAGTAAAGGGTTTATTTTTGGTACTTCAAGCAAGGTGAAGTATGCCTCTAAAGAGGTCTTTTGGTCTCCGAAGAGAAGCGATTTTGGTCTCCGAGGAGAAGCAATTTTGGTCTCCGAAGAGAAGCAGTTTTGGTCTCCGAAGAGAAGCAGTTTTGGTCTCCGAAGAGAAGCAGTTTTGGTCTCCGAAGAGAAGCAGTTTTGGTCTCCGGAGAGAAGCAGTTTTGGCATTTCATCTCTGGTGAAGTGGGTCTCCGAAGAGAAGCATTTTGCACTTCTACACGGGTGAAATGTGCCTCCGAAAAGGGCTTTTTAGCATTTCATCACTGGTGAAGTGGGTCTCCGAAGAGAAGCATTTTGCACTTCTACACGGGTGAAATGTGCCTTCGAAAAGGGCTTGTGCCTCCGAAGAGGGCTTGTGCCTCCGAAGAGGGCTTGTGCCTCCGAAGAGGGCTTGTGATTGCCTGGAAGTTACTTTCTCATGGTCGGAGGGGTCCACGGGACAGGCGTAAGTTGTTTGATTGGATGTTTGTTTGTACAAACGATCGCAATCAATTAACAAGGTGCCCCTTTGGTAGTCCCACCGATCTTTTTGATTGAGGAAAGCTCTCCATTTATTGGCGTGCCTCGTTAGAGGGCTTTGTTGACCCTTGGGAAGGAGCATCAGTTGGTTGGTGTGCCAGGAAGGTTGCGTCTTAGGGGCAAGTAGATCCATGGGATGGACACAAGCTGCCTGATCGGATGCATCACGATCAGTTAGCGAGGGTCTTATTCCTTCTGCTTGGGAAGGTATCCCTTTAGTGGATCTACCTGCTTTCCTGTTGAGAGGCATACCTCCCTTTGGCTGCTTCCATGTTTGTTTGCTCATGTTGTACCATCATCCGCCAATCTGCGATCCTTTATCATCGTTTCCAAGCGCGTGTTCCTTTCTTTTGCAAGTAAATCGCTTTATCCGAAGAAGTAGACTTCACTGTTGAATGACTCCACAGAGTAAACGCAAGTTATTTGGTTGGATGTCTTTTTATATCAACGATCGCAACCAGTTAATGAGGGCTTGACATAGTGGAGCCGTCAACTTTTTATGTGAAGTTCCTCTTGTATGGGATTTGAGTTTGAAATTTTTGTTGCTTGAAATTTGCTTTAATAAATGATTTGTAAGGCTCGCTTAGCTTTGCGATGGGTGAGCTTTGCTTTAATGACCTGCGGTATTAGATCGATATTTTAGCAATACATTTAGAGTATTTACACATCGAAATATAACAGGCATTTTATAATAGAAAACACAATGCATAGTTTTTCATTATTGAGTCATGCTGATTTCTCAGCGGTTTACAATGCAGGAGTTACACATCCATCATTATCTTTACAAATTCAAGCAATGTTGTTAAGTAAAAATGAATGCTGGTTATTGTTGTTTCAGAATCTCCAAGATGGATTTCCATTTGTGCTTGATTCATAGCTTTTGGATTTTTATGTCAGAGAAAGTGAGAGATGCCCCAGTCGCAGTTTTGTGGGTAATTAGTAGTCATCCCAACTTCTGCTTGCTGGGTATGGTCCCCCTGTGACAGCATTAATAACAAGCTTTTCTGAATCTTGCACTGCAGTGTTGTTGTGAGAATCGGATTGATGGATAGTGTGTTGTTGATCCTGAGTGGATGAGGTTGGATCGACCCCGTTCCTTTTAACGTATTGTTGGAGTTTACCCTGCTCTAGCAATTCTTCAATCACCTTCTTTAATTGGCGACATTGGTCAGTGTCATGGCCAGGTTGATTGTGGAATTGGCAGAATTTTCCATTACGCTTTGCCCCTCTCGTCATCTCAGGTGGCTTAGGATACCTGACAACGTCCTTTGTTGCAAAAAAGATATTTCTTGGTGTATCAGTTAAAGGAGTAAAGTCCGAAGGATTAAAGCGGCGAGGTTTCTTTTCATTTCCCTGGCTTTTTCCTCCATTCTCCCTTTTCTGACTTTCAGATTCTCTTTTCTTAGGTGGGACATTGTCATTATCAGTCTGGGCAGTAACCACTTTCGATGTTGTTGAAAGGCTTTCAAGGCGAATGAACTCATCGGCTTTTTTATAAAATTTATCAAGTGAGTTCGGTTCTTTCATCTTTAGCCATATCCCTAATTTACTCGATTTATCAATGGCTCGCATCAAATAAGTCAGGATCATGCGTGGTTCCGCATTTTCTACCTCGGCTAAAGCTATATTGAAACGACTCAAGAAAGATTTGATTGATTCTCCGGGCGCTTGTTCAAGGTTAGACAATGACATTATATCCTTAGCTCTTGAAGCATACAATCTGAACTGTTCTTTAAACTTTTGCGTTAAGTCGGAGAATTTATCTACAGACCGAACTGGAAGCTTTGTGAACCAAAGTAAAGCCACACCTTCTAGGTATACCGGAAAGTATCGACACTTGATCTCGTCTGACGCTCTTGCACCGGTCATATGCCAATCGTACTTGTAGAGGAAATGATTAGGATCACTGGTTCCCCTATAGGCTTGGATAGTAGGAGGTGCAAATTTCCTTGGAAACTCCGCTTTTAGGATCCTTTCAGTAAACGGAGTCCTGCTTGGCGCAAATCCCCAGTCAGCCTCATCCTCTTCCCTTTGCATGCTCTCTTTCATGATGCGGCCAACCATTTCAGACAGGTACTCTTTATTGTTCAAAGACACCTCTGGGCAAGCATTAGTTCTTCCCTCGGAATTTTGCCCGGGCATATGCTCATGACAAGTTGGTTGCGGCATAGAACCATCAGCTTGGAAAGGTGGCATTTCAGGAAGAGTAGTTCGATGATTTTCTGGTTGACGATTTGCCCCGAGCAGAGCAGTTAATCTATCCATCATCAAAGCGTTTTGAGTTTCAATTTATTGGTATAATCCAAAAACTGCGTCATCCAATTCAGCCCTGGTGACCCCAACGGTTGGAGTTGCTTGGTCTGTTATTGGGGAAGCCGAAGTTACTTCGTGAGCATTTCCGGATCTGATAGGTCTACCTCTTCTTCCAGGAGCCATTATTTCAGATCTGGTTTTTAAAGAGAGGTTCTTTTTATGAGTCTTTGCGAAGCAACGGTGGATGATCGCCTGAGTTGGGTTCTCAGTGAAAGCACCAAAATGTTAACGGTAAAAAGTGAACGCTAACACCCGGTATGTGTAATAGAATCGTGAAAGCACCACCCGTTGGTACGGGAACAGAATATGAGCTGAAAATAGCAGAAAAAAGCAGTAAATGAACAACAGATTTATAGTGGTTCGGCCCGTAATTGAGCCTACATCCACTTTATAGTCTTTTATTGCTGATTCGGTTACAATTCGATACAAATCACTTGTCAAATACAATATAACTTGATCACACAACAATCTAGACTACTAGCTCAATCTTCGGTGATGAATCTTGCTAAATCCGTATCGGATGAATGGAGTTCTTCACGAAGCTTGTTGTAGTGCCTTGAGAGTTGGAAGATCTTTACTTGTTGAGTGAATTTTCAGTGCAGCAGAGCATGGATGCTTGAAGAAATGAATTGCCCAAAAGTCCCCACCATGTTGGAGGTGATGGGGTATTTATAGGAGCAGATCTGAGTTCTGGGCAGAAAATGTGCTAAGTCCTAGGTCGCGTACGACCTAAGCTAGGTCGTAGGTCGCGAGCGACTTAGGAGATGTAGTGATGAAGTTGTCGTTGCCTTCAGGTGGTAAGTCGCAGGCGACTTATATCAAGCCATGAGTCATAGATGACTTAAGTCCTTAACCCGTATACAACTTACTCCTAAGACACGTATCCCGTATGTCGTAGGTTTTTAGGTCGCAACATTGCTAGGTCGCGATGTCCCTTTAGAGGTTAGGTCGGTGACGAGTTAAGGGATTGGGTTGTTCTGGGCTCATCCTGTGGCTGTCTTTGATAAGTATTAGCCGACTTATCAGACCTTAACTCGTAAGACCTTAACTCGCAGCCTTTAAGTCATAAACCCACTAAGTCATAACCCGTTAGGTCGGAACCTTCTTAAGTCGGAGCATTTCATAACTCGGAATCTTCCTTAGGTCATAGCCTTTAGGTCACAACACTACTAGGTCGCGGAGTCTTTAGATCGCAAGCTTCCTTAGGTCGCGACTTCCCTTAGGTCGTGAAATTCCTGTAGCCTTAGGTCGCAAGGTCTTCTGTAGCCTTAGGTCGCTGGGCAAGTTAAGTCATTGAGTCCTAGGTCGTAGACATCTTAGGTCGCAGACTCCTTAACTCGCAGGCACTTTAACTCGTACATTGTCAGGTTGTGATGTCCTTAGGTCGTGAGGTCCTCTTGAGTCGTCAGTTCTCATGAGTCGCAGATCCTCATGAGTCGTAAGAGTGATGAGTCGTAGGACCTCATGAGTCGCCAGTTTTCATGAGTCGTACATCTCCATGACTCGTTGAACCTGATGAGTCGTAAGCCTTATGAGTCGTAAGACTTCATGAGTCGTAAGACCTTGACTCGCTGAACTGTCTAGACCATGAGTCGTATACTCCTTATCTCGTAAGACCATGAGTCGTAACAAGCTTATCTCGTAAGACCATGAGTCGTAACAAGCTTATCTCGTAAGACCATGAGTCGTATAAAGCTTGTCTCGTTGAGTCGTAGAAGAGTTAACTTTATGAGTCGTAGCATGCTAAGTAGTTAAGTCGGAAACCTCTTAACTCTTTTAAGTCGTAGACTGTTAAGTCGTAACCCACTGTAGGTTTTAGGCTTTTTAACTCGTAAGTCGCTGCTAAAAGGGAGTTAACAAAAACCCTAGGCATTATGATAATATCACTTGATTTCTATACAAGTGTTTTGGTTATCGTAAGGTAAAAAATCATCCGTGTTTATGTGCGGCGTGGTCTTACGAGATACCTTTGGTTTTCAAAATGTTTTATAAAAGTAAGAATTAAGTTGTATGAGTTTACTCACACCAGACCCATGTCTGACCCCGAGTTTTAATTTCTTTTCCTAAACTCTTGGGTACTCAAATTTTTATGAGTAGCCAAGTGATCTAGGTTTTTTACGGAAACATTTTGAAGGAGCTAGAGTAGGTGGCTTCAACGTAGATTATTATATTTATTTTCGCTATGTTTATGTATGATCTATGTATTTTGTGATGGATAGGTAGTTATAACTGTCCAGTTGAAGTTGTAATGTAATGACTCTGATGTATTATTATTATGGAAATGACTATGTAATATCCAATATTATCTATTATATGTTGTTCTGATTCATGGTGAGATTCTGTGATTTTGTAGTTTCTTCGTATCTTTCTTTTTCTTCTAACCTTAATGGCTCGTCTTTCGGTGTAAGAAAGGCGGTCGTTGTAACATCCCCCTACTTGGAGGCCCAAAACTAACGGCTACGGATGCTGAAGTCGTCCATAGTTATTAATCCTCGGTGACTAAACAGGGCGATATTAGATACATTGATACACAGAAACACAAGAATATGGAAAATTTTAAACAACAAAACAAATTCCACATTCCATTTCAAAATATTCCAAATTGATTACATAATCCCAATTCGTAGACCACGTTCAGATAACATATAATTATTACAAAATGCGCCATGAGTGACATATGAAGATGCCCCCTTGGTAGATCAGAGTATATAGATAAGCAAGAAAACAATTTGCCTTTACAAACAAACACACAGCGGAAATAAAAGAACTCTAATAACAATATTGCCTCCTGCTCATCCTAGGAAGCTTTATTCGTCTGAAGGAACACCTGGAAGCCTTAACTCTCAACTTACTCATTGAGTACCCGAGAGTTTAAGGGGAAAACAAAAACTTCAAGTTAGACATAAAGTCTGGTATGAATAATAATTCACCTTTTCAAACCATTTAGATATCTAGTGAGACCACGCCGCTTAGCGAAACAGGTTTTCCCCTCAATAGTATCTTAAAACATTTATAAAACCATATACTATGCTTCTGCATCCACAATAGTTAAAACATTGTATTTCAAAACATTATGATGATATGCGAAACAATTAAATCAATTTTGGATTACCCGTCCCCATTCATTTTGACTATCTGTCTCAATTATAGTTTCTATGTTTACTATTAACATGTTAAATGTTAAGGACTATTTTTCCAATTACTTAGTTTTCATAGGATCACTAAGAACCTATTGGTAACTCCAATATCTTATTCCTTATCTTAGATTTCATGGGCTAACTAGGAACCCATTAGCCGACTGAGAATATCTTAATCCGGATATAGTTTTCATGGGCTAACTACAAACCTACTGGCCCCTGCCAGTATCAAATCATAGTTTTCATGGGCTGAAAATGAACTTATTGGCCCCTGCCAATATCATACAGTTTTCATGAGCTTACTGTAAACCTATTGGCCCCTGCCAATATCATTAAATTAATAGTTTTAACATTTGTTAAGTTATATTCAGTGCTAGGTCAACCTAACTGGTTATTCTGCCCTTTCCCCAAAATTCAGTTATGGGTTATAACAATGTGAATATTATTTTAAATTTTTTTATTTATGCCATGGTTTTTCCTTAAAAATTGAGAATGGGTTATTAGTTTTGAAACCTTAGAACATCACTTTCGAAACCCCTGGATGACCTCCTTCGAAAGCATAGAAAACCTCTTTCCAAAACTTCAAGTATATGTCCTTCGAAACCAATAAGACCTTTCGATGGTATCAAGAAAACATTCTTTAAAACATAGATTCCAAAAAAAAATACTCTTTCGAAAGCATTGAGTTTTACTCATAAAACACCATTTGGGTCTAGATGGTTGTATACGAAAGTATCTCTTTCGAAACCAACAAAAACTGGAATTTGGGGAAAAGTTGATTGTGTCGAAGTCATCTAGTTCGAAAGCAAAAGACTTTAAAATTAAAACTTCGAAGGTCTGAATCGAAACCCCCTTTCCACTCTATCTCCTTCAAAACCCCAACCCTTTTCGAAAACAATTAGGAAAAAGGTCTGGTTTAAGGTAAAATCAAGTGCAACCTTTCAAAAGCATTACAGGACAACATGGTCAAAAGGTAGAGTAGCGGCTTGGCTTCGACTAGGTCGAAACCAACCCCTTTCAAAAGCTTTTACTTGAAGAAAAAGAAACCCCTTCAAAAGCTATTTGTAAAATTCCGTTCGAAAGCCTAGCTTTCGACTATGTTGAAAACTTTATATAAATCAAAGCAGGAAATTAGCTTTAGAAAATAAGCTAAGGTTTCGACTCTATAGGGTATCGACTTGGTCGAAGGCTCTTCAAAAACTAGGCAGGCATTGATCTTTTTAAAGTTGAATCCTTGGTGTGATAACCAGAATTTTTGGGCATCTGTTAATTAATAATTAACTGGGTTAATTAATAGAAATACTTGATTCGCTGCGAATGTGAGAATCTGTGTCTTGTTCTGTTTCTTTCTTCTATCTCTTTTCTTTTTCTCCTAACTATCTAGAATTTTCGGGTTCGAAAATTCCGAGTCGTTACAGTTGGTATCAGAGCGAAGGTTAAGCGAGAACCTTGGCTCTGGTGGGTATACTCATTATGGATAGGGTCAGTAGTACCCTAGGATGAGTTGAGTGTATTATATATGAGGGCGTACTTGTTATTTTCTTATATAAATATTTTAAAATGGTTTTAAAATTGAATGATTTTTATATAAGTTTATCTTTTGATATATATAGAAATAATTTTTCTAATTATTAAATGTATTAAAGAGAATTGATTTGGCTAATAACCAATAAAGATAAATACGTAGGATATACGTATGTTATTCTATTCGCATAGTGATTTGATCCAGATTCGAGCACAGAATTTCGAGATAGTATTATCGATCCGAGTTGGGATTTTTCGCTCGATTTCGACGGCGAACATGGATATGGATTTTTGATTGGTTCTGGATATTCTCTATCATAGTTGTGACTATGCAAGGAGAATGGCGGTTTCTGATCAAGAAATCAGATCTGAGTCCGCACTAGGAAATCGGGTGAACAATACTAGTTCAGAAGAGAAATTGTGTGATCGAGTAAGCGATTAGATTGATATTGCGTACGGATGATATGTGTACATCGTACGGGTTTGAATGAAATTGATATTGGAAATTTGTGGATAAGGATTGTAAAATGGTCTTTGAAATGAAAAATAGTAGGAGAATATTCCGATGGTCAGAATAGCCTGGGAAAGGCAGAGTAGGGTTAGTTAATAATGAATGTGATTAATTAAAAGGATAATTAATCAATGTAAGTGATTATAGAATAATTAATTAAATTAATTAATTAAGGATCAATGTAATTAATTAACTAATGAGAATAATTAAAGGTTAACTAATGAGAATAATTAAAAGTTAATTAATGAGAATAGTTAAAGAATAATTAATTTGTGAAATTAATTAAAGGGTTAATTTGACTTAAGGGATTAAATCAACATTTAAATTTTTACTCGAATTTGTATAATTCGAGATGGTTTTAAGTTGAGATTTGAATAGAATTAGTTCAAATTTAAATTGAAGTTAATGAAATCAATATTTCTATTAATTAACCCAGTTAATTATTAATTAACAGATGCCCAAAAATTCGGGTTATCACATTCCTCCCCCCTTTGAATCTTTTCGTCCTCGAAAAGGAACGAAGCCAGAATTTATTAAAAATACTTAATATCAGATAAATTTCTTGTTGAACATTTTAAACTATAAACTCCCTTTATATTAAATTTTTTAAAATACTTTAAAATCTATATAATATTACAAAAATAGTTTTGTAAAAATACTTTTATAACTCAATGTCTCAACATCCATCCTTGTTCTCATAGAAATTCGGTTATACGTTGATCAGACGTAGGACTGAAAATCTATAAGGACTTGGCAAACCCGTTTTCAACACCCAGTGAAAATATTTGGAAAATAATTTATTGAAAATATAGAAAACATTTTTGAAAATAGAGGAAACATCTTTGGTGAGAATGCTCTGGAAATCATCACCCCCATCCATGGTCACAGTTACATCACGGGTTACGTTGCCATCGCAGCAAAAGTCCATGTAACTGATGACAGCATGGAACCCACAACAGATCGCAGTTACATTCCAGGGTTACGTTGCCATCGAGCCTAGTCGATCGCCAGAGTACCTCGCTCCATCCTCCCATACTCCGATCATGTCCGATCCCTCGACGTTGACGAACCAGCCACGAATTCAACAGCAACCCAAACTGGACCTTAAACCCTACATTTCAATCGACCTGCTTCCACGATGATATAGAAATTCCAGCAACAATTTTCTCATGATCCTCATACCCAACTCCTCCTCCACGACAAGTTCCACGCCTTCAAATCAACCCAGCCACCTAAATTTGCCGACTTGCCCAAATCCGTTCAACCCGAGAATTTGCATTAATACCAACTTAAAAAATCAAGATTTTTACATTAAAAATCACCATTCTTCAACACGAATCAGTTTATAAAATCAAATCAAGAATTCACATTTTAAATAATTACATTAAGAGATTATCAAATAAATATTTTCCTAGATATGAACGAGTATTACAGATTTCCAAGTAAGGACGTTCTGGAGCTCAGGAGGCGAGCTGGATGGCAGGAACGTATGGAGTGTATTCCGCTGTGATATATTGTTATTTATTGGAACGAGTTATTTTAATTGTCCAGTGATTGTGAAATGTTGTAACTCTGATGTATTAAAATGTAATTGACTGATACAGTTTTCTTTGTATAACTGATATTATTATTTGATATTGTATTTTAATCCGCTGCAAATGTAAGAATCTTTGTCTTGTTCTGTTTCTTCTTCTATCTCTTTCCTTTTTCTCCTAACTATCTGGAATTTTCGGGTTCGAAAATTCCGGGTCGTTACACTTGGTTTCGACTATGTTGAAAGCATGTCTTTCAACACCCTACCTTCCGCTTTCTTACCAACACACTTTGTACCAATTTCCATCGATACCATGTGCCTTAGTTCCGGCTTTATGGGTTTCGACACTGATGGTTATGACTAAGATAGCGGAGGTAAAGGAGTCGAAAGGTATTCCTCCCGAAATAGGCGGAACCTCCTTTTTTCTAAAAAGCTGTTTTATATCCGAAAATGGTAATTACTTTATGACTAATCCTACCACTTATAACTCCTTGATTTGCTACTCTAAACTTTTCAAATACTTTTCCACTAAAACTGCCGCATTTATTCAGATATAATCAAAGGATTTTAACATTAAAGTCTTTCCATATAACAGAACCAACATTGCAGAAAAGCCCCTCTTTCAAAATAATTAATTTCCCTTAGTAAATCAATTGGGAGAAATCCCCAAAAATCACAGGAATTCGAATTAATCATGTAATCAAACATATTAAAATTTTAGACCCAATTTCTTCTTGAAATTCAAAAGGTAAATATTTAACCCAATCGTGTCATATTTTCAATCAAAAATTCATAATAAAATTTCCATAGCTTGGAAAACTCAGAAAATTAAAACACATCTCCAAAATTATGTTTCACCTAACATAAATTTTTTCCATGGTATTTCAAAAATCAATATCTCACGGTTTTACTCTTAAAACCATACGAAATTGTGCATTTAAATAATTGTTTAAATCAAACAATCCATAACTTTTAGCATATCATTATCCAGTATATCATGGAAACAAAATAAATATTCAAATCTAAAATCACCTGATTATAAAACCAAAAAGAGATGGTAAGAATTATTATTCACCTAAGATTTGATAAGGAACTTGAGATTTGGCGTTGATTAATCCTTCCTAGCTTGGTTCTTAGCTTTAAATTAAAATTCCACTTTTCCTCCTTGATAATAGCCGGCTATCTTAGGGTTATTTGCATTTTTTGATCGTGAGAAAAATGAAATGTGAATGGACAAAATGAGAAGTAATAGTCGTGTAAAATAATAAGGACGCCAATTTACTAATATGCCCATGTGTAACTAAATTAGCCCTTAAACCAAATTAAAGCCCATTTATCTTGTTAACAAGCACGGCCCTTTTATATAATTTATTCAAATCTCAATGTCCTTATCATCATTATTCTATTTAATTTATCTAATTAAATCTTCTGAATAATGTTATCAAAAATTAGGTATGTTATAGTCGTTACATAGTACCACTCACCTCAATCCACTCTTTGATTAATTTTTGATAGGAATCTTCTACTTTCCTCCTTTAATTTCATTTGATTTAGCGTCTCTTTTATTCTTTTTGGCATATTACTATTTGGATTAGATTTTCATTTTTTTCTATCTGATTTGTTATTTTATTTTGAGAATTTTGACTTAGAACTTAAAAAGAACAAAAAAGAAAGGAGTTCTGAGTCTAGGTTGAGCTGCGACTACAAATAAGAAGAATGAATAATTGGGTGAATTAGGGTTACAAACTTCTCATATATAGACACAAATTCCGGAATTCCCTCTCAACCCACTTTGGTCTAGACCTCCATTGTTTTAAAATACACGCTACGCTAAACGATCTGTATCTCCTTCGTCCATGTCCGTTTCTAACGTTTTATATATGAATTTATGGTAGGAAAATCTACTTGACGCATTGTAAAAGTTAAATTTCACAAATTACTTCATTTTTTAAAATTCCTTTTTTGGCTTTATGAAAAGTTACAAAAATGCCCATTTTCATTAATTGTTTTTTTTACGAAAAATCCGGGATGTTTCAATATCTAGGGTAAATTTTGAATTTAATATAACTTATTTATGAATTAAAATGCTTTAAAATGATTTGATATGTAAAATGGATTCCTAGATCTAAAATCAATATAAGATAGTTTAATCCTCTTAAAAGTGAATAATAACTATAATTTGAATTGTAAGTGATGAAGAAACCTCAATATCATGAAATTAAACTAAAAGAAATAGTTAAAATATCTGAAATGATAAAAATATAAAAAACTTGGAAAAAATTGGTCGTTCGCCCTTAGGTACAACATGTCAATAGGTTGTACCTAAGCGGTCGACCACTTGAACCTATTGAGGCGTAGGTCCAACTTGAGCCAATAGAGCTGTATCAAATAGGAGACTGGGCTTAGACAAGAATTGCTCAATTTTCTAGAGATGTTTTAACCTAATATGACTACTAGGAGATGAAGCGAGCTTAGACTATTGAATGATAGAGTTCAACGATCCAATTGTGATATGCTATTATAGTTACATGACCCTATAGTGCATAAGGTGGGTCCTAGAAGTGTTCAGTAATCCTCTAGTGAGTGCATGAAGCGTTTAGTAATCTTGTAGCGCATGAGGTTGGTCCCGGATGTGGGAGTTGGATTATAAATCGATCTTATATTGCATGATGTAGGCCTAGGATATGTTTACACATGCATTAGATAGTCGATTGTAATTCATTCCTGTAGCGCTTAGGGCGATTCCATAGAATATATACAAACATATTCGATTGACGGTTGTAACACAACCCTATAGCGCATGAGGAGGGTTTAAGAAGTGTTAGCATATATGTTATGCACTGATTATATTATACAAATATCTTTGTAGTATCTATGGACTAAACATGTTTCACTCACTCAAACGTATATCTGACCTTTCCCATTTTTCATCAATTTGTAATAGATTCGTTAGGCACTGATAAGTATGACTATCTCACAGACCCAATGTCTAGGATGTTTACTCGTGGCCTATGCATCATAATTATGAGTGTCTTACAAACCCCAAACACTGTTGGATTAAATTTCTATGTGGAAATTTTAATATATTATAGAGTCATAATATTTACATAACGATATTCATACATAAATCTGACAGAGTCACCGGTCATATGTTATAAACAACCAACTCCCTAAATTTTCGTCTTCTTATAAATTATAAATCATTCTCCACCGCATGTCATAAATATCATCTTGTGAAGGACTCTCTTGGTTACCTAATTAAGTTTACTCGTAGCAAGGATGTTTGTAGAAACTTGCCTTTTCGACCATCCAGTGTAACATTTGAACAAATATTCATTCCAAGAAAGCTAGAACGATGGATTGTTAGGAGATGAAAACAAAAGACAAATATTTTTCTACATATATTTCAAATTTCACACTGAAAGGAACAAATTTATAATACCATAATATAATAATATATTAAAACAACAATAATGTCAGTTACATCATTTCTCAAATTCATATAATACCAATCCAAATCCAAATCGTACAATATACATGTCATATATTATATTTACAATATATACAATATTTACATAATAAGTACTTTGTTACAATATCCTCTGTGTCTTCCTGTTACATTAACCTCAATAACATGGTTACTAAAAAATTCAAAATTAAAAAAAAATATCAAATTTTTTATTCATAAATAGTTATGATTACTATTTAAGCATATTTTTATCAAATAACTATATTTATACCATTACTCGATTTTATAGAACTTTTGTACAAAAATTAAAAGAGTGCAAATCAACTTGCATTTTCAAGTAAAATAGAGCAAATCTCCTTGCCCTTTATTTTTCAAAAATAGTGATCTAATTTCTCTATTCATTGATATAAGGACTTTTCCTAAAAAACATCAAAAACAGGGATCTGGACTGTTTTATTATATTAAATATCAAATCATTAAGTGGATGAGATTGATTTGACACATGGAGAATTAAACTTTAAGAATAGGAGAATCACGCCCCCTAATTGACGAACTGAATAATAAAACTAGTTTGCCTTATTCGTATACAAAATATATAATATGTTAAGTTTCGGTATTCCAACAAGTTCCATGCATGCTAGCTTCATTGTGTGTAATTGGGGCCATCTAACAAAGTTTTCAATGTTAGCGGCCCAATTGAACATCCCTTCAATGTTCCCCAACATGCATATACTTGGTCATGGCAGCACTTTCTTGTGACAAAAAGAGTTTTCGAAATTACGTTCCACCAATCCCATATATATACTGTTAACTCATATTTTTCTGGCGATCTAAAACCATACGACTTAAGAGCTTCGCGACCTAAAAACCTTACGACCTAAGAAACTCTGCGACCTAAGGAACTCTGCGACTTAAGGAACTTAACGGCTTAAAGAACAGAATGACTTAACGACCTAACAAGCTTCACGGGTTAGCAGACTCTACGACCTAAAGTGACTGCGAGTTAAGGACTTCGCGACCTAAGGACTTAGTGACCTAACTGCTAAAGAAAGCCTGCGACCTAACTTCGGAAGAGACTCTGCGACCTAACTATCAAAGAGACCATTCGACCTAACTGCTGAAGAAATTCAACGACCTAACGCTTTCAGTAAGAAAGCAACCTAGTGGCTCCAGACTTCATGACATAAGAGCCTTGCGACCTAAGAGTCCTAGCGACCTATGAAGTATCACGACTTAGCTTCATAAAGCATTCCAGCGACCCAAAGGCTTCAGCAACTATTCCTTAGGTCGCTCACGACCTACCTTAGGTCGCTCGCGACCTAAAGCTTGCCCAGTTTAAACAAGTTCAGGCAACTCCTTATGGGCCTATTCCTTAGGTCGTTCACGACCTACTACATGCCTCCTTGTTCAGATAAGACCGAGAGCAGTCCCATCAGGCTAACTGCTTAAGTCGAGAAGTGAGCCAACGACCTAAAAAACTTCACGAGCTAAAGGCAAAGAAAGGAGCACGACTTACTTTAAGTCGTTCACGACGTACCACTTCTTCAGATGAAACCGCATAAAGTTGCCTCAGGCTTGTTACCTAAGTCAAGAGAAGACTGCGACCTAGCTTAGGTAGTTCGCGACCTACGACCTAACTTAGGTCGTACGCGACCTAAGACTTGGGGGCAAAAAATTCGCCCAGAACCAATCCTATAAATAGAGCCCCAACTCCAACATTCAAGAGACTTTTGGCCGATCATTTCTCAAAGCGTCGTTACTCTGCTGAACTCTCCACTCATTCAACAACTGAAGATCTTCAAACATTTGAGACACTACAACAAGCTTCGAGAGGAATTCCCTACATCCAACACGGATTCATCGAGTTTCATGATCGAAGTTTGAGCTAGTAGTCGAGATTGTCTTTGTGATCAAACTGTATTATTTTCATAAGTGAATTGTATCGATTTTAACCGGATTCAGTAATAAAGAGATTCAAAGTGGACGTAGGCTCGATCTCAAGCCGAACCACTATAAACTGCTGCCTTTTACTGCTTTTCTGCTATTTTACTGCTTAATTTCTGTTCCCGTCACACGGGTGGTGCTTTCACAATTCTACTACACACACCGGGTGTTAGTGCTCACTTTTTAGCATTAACATTTCTGCTGAACTCTCCACTCATTCAACAACTGAAGGTCTTCAAACATTCGAGACACTACAACAAGCTTCGAGAGGAATTCCCTACATCCAATACGGATTCATCGAGTTTCATGATCGAAGTTTGAGCTAGTAGTCGAGATTGTCTTTGTGATCAAACTGTATTGTTTTCATAAGTGAATTGTATCGATTTATAACCGGATTCAGTAATAAAGAGATTCAAAGTGGACGTAGGCTCGATCTCAAGCCGAACCACTATAAACTGCTGTCTTTTACTGCTTTTCTGCTATTTTACTGCTTAATTTCTGTTCCCGTCACACGGGTGGTGCTTTCACAATTCTACTACACACACCGGGTGTTAGCGCTCACTTTTTAGCGTTAACATTTTGGTGCTTTCACTGAGAACCCAACTCAGACGATCATTCACCATTGCTTCACGGAAGTTTGTTGAAAGAATTTCCTTCAAAACCAGAAGACTATCAGACATAATGGCTCCTGGAAGAAAACGCAAGTCCGTCCGATCTGATGATGACCGTGACAATACTGCCACTTCTCTTTCTCCAAGTCAGGCAGCTCCAAGCGTCGGGGTGACGCGAGAAGAGTTGGATGCTGTTGTGTCCGGACTATACCAGCAGATTGAAACTCAGAATAATCTGATGATGGAAAAGTTGAATGCTCTGCTCGGAGCTAATCAAAGACCAGTAAGTAATAAAGAAACCTTTGCTAATGCTGCTCCCAATTCCGAAGGGAGAAATATTTCTCAAGGGGGATCAGGTGCTGCTGAAGGGGCACCCCTCCAGGCTGAAGGATCCAGGCCGTCACCGGTTCTCCGTGAGCATTTACCTGGGCAAACCTCAGAGAAAATGGCCGAAGTCTATTCCGCGAAATCTCTAAACAATGAGGAGTATCTCTCTAGCATGGTTCGACAAATAATGAAGGAAAGCATGCAGAGAAACGAAGATGAGAATGATTGGGAATTCGCTCCGAGTAAAACTCCATTTACTGAAAGGATCCTAAAAGCTGAATTTCCTAGAAAATTCATTCCACATACCATTCCTTCTTATCGAGGAACGAGTGATCCGAATCAGTTCCTTTACAAATATGATTGGCACATGACTGGCGCCAGAGCAACTGACGAGATTAAATGCCGGTATTTCCCGGTATACTTGGAAGGAGTGGCATTACTTTGGTTTACCAAGCTTCCTCTACGATCTGTTGACCAGTTTTCTGATCTGACCCGAAAGTTCAAGGAACAATTCAGATTGTACATTTCAAGAGCAAAGGATATAATGTCTCTCTCAAGTCTTGAACAGAATCCTGGAGAGCCCATCAAATCCTTTCTAGATCGCTTTAATTTAGCCCTAGCAGAAGTTGACAACGTGGAACCGCGAATGATCTTGACCTACTTAATGCGGGCTATTGACAAGTCAAGCGAGTTTGGAAAATGGTTAAAAATGAAGGAACCAAATTCGCTCGAAAAATTCTACAAAAAGGCTGATGAGTTCATGCGCCTAGAGAATCTCTCCGCGTCAGCTAAAGTTGTGACAACAGTGGTGGAAAATAATGCTACCGTTCAAAACAAGAAAGAACCCGCAAATCAAAAAAGGGAAAGTAATGGTGGAAAGAAGCAGAAAGATCTCAAAAAGCCCCGCTTCCTCAAACCTTCGGATTTTACCCCCCTGACTGATACACAGGAGAATATTTTCATCGCCACTAAGGATGCTGTTGAATTTCCAAAACCACCGGCAGTAAAAGTTGGGAAAAACGCTGCTCAAAGCGGAAGATTTTGCAAGTTTCATAACCAACCAGGCCATGATACCAACGAGTGCCACCACTTGAAAAGCCTGATTGAAGAATTGTTAAGAGAGAATAAGTTGCAGCAATACGTTAAAAGGAATAGAAAAGACCCGTCTTCATCTAACCAAGGGCAACTGCCCCCAGCTCATTCATCTGGTTCAGGAGAGAGGCCTGTTGAAAAAGAAAGACTTGTTATCAATGTGATCACAGGAGGACCTCATCCAGCTGGCAGGAGTTGGGGTGAGATGGAAAGGTATGCTAGAGCTTTGAAGTATGCTCCAGCTGAAGAAAGTGTCTTGATCTTGGAAGATGCTGCACCTCTGAAGCAGCGAAAGACTTTTCATGATGATATTATGTTAGGAACCAGGGATTCTATTGATGTGGAAGCTCCCACTGAGGACCCTTTAGTTGTCTCTGTCGGTATTGGGCCGGCTATTGTCAGAAGAGTGCTGGTTGATAGTTGTGCTTCGTGCAACATACTCTTTAAGAAGACGTTTGACCAAATGAAAATTCCAATGACAGACGTACAAGCTTCTTCACACAAGATTGCCAGATTTACAGGAGAGCTGAAACAGCCAATTGGAACGGTGGACTTGTTTGTTGAAATGGGCGAAGGACATAAGAAGTTGGTTCGGAAGCAAACTTTCGTAATTGTTGATGGATTCTCCGCCTATAATGCTTTCTTGGGTCGGCCTACTCTTGCTGCTTTCAGGGCCGTCCTCGCTCCGTGGTGTTTAACAATGAAATTTCCCACTGATAATGGGGTTGCTGTCATTAAGGGAGATCAGAATGCGGGGCGAGAATGTTATCTTGTAGAGCTCCGAGAGGCCAGGAAAAGAGAAATGGGGAAAGATGCGGCAGCTCCGCTCCGCATCAAAGAACCAACCCTGTAGCAACTACGGAGTGGCCCCTGTACTGGCGAACACAGCAATGCAAGGAAAGAAATGGATCCCTAGAAAGCCAGTACAGGGGAGAATAGAGTGGTACCTATGGAAGTAACGGTACCAATATCTGTTGACTCGAAAGACCCGAACAAAGTGCTCAATGTGGGTTCACAGCTGAGCATAGCAGTTCAAAACACGCTGATATCATTCTTAAAAGCCAATCTAGATGTGTTCGCTTGGTGTCATGCTGATATGTGTGGGATCTCCCCGGAAATTGTTGTACATACTCTAAACATTGATCCAAAATTCACACCAGTGAAACAGAAAAGAAGAACTCAAGGCCCAGAAAGGTCAACAGCACTAAAGGAAGAAGTCGATCGGCTCATGGAAAACGGCTTCATCAGAAACTCCACTTATCCAAATTGGGTTTCAAATCCAGTACTGGTTAAGAAGGCAAATGGAAAGTGGAGAGTATGCATCGATTTTTCAGATCTAAACAAAGCTTGCCCCAATGATTGCTTCCCACTGCCCAGAATCGATCAATTGGTGGATGGAACAGCTGGGCATGAGTTATTATCATTTATGGATGCTTACTCCGGATACAATCAGATTATGATGCATGAGCCGGATCAGGAAGACACAAGCTTTATCACAGATGTGGGTCTCTACTGCTATAAAGTTATGCCTTTCGGATTGAAGAATGCTGGGGCAACCTACCAAAGGCTCGTCAATGCGATGTTCAAACCTCAGATTGGTAGAACCATGGAAGTTTATGTTGACGATATGTTGGTAAAGTCAAAGAAAGCTGTAGACCACATGGGTCACTTGGAAGAAATGTTTGCAGTTCTTCGAAAGTACGGGATGAAACTCAATCCATTGAAATGTTCGTTCGGAGTAGAATCTGGGAAATTCTTGGGTTTCATTGTGAGCGCCAGGGGCATCGAAGCCAATCCTACTCAAATCACAGCTCTAAGGGAGGTCAAAGCCCCTAAAACAAAGAAAGAAATGCAAAGTCTCAATGGAAAAGTCGCTGCTCTGAGTCGCTTCATTTCCAAGGCCATAGACAAATGCATTCCCTTCTTTGACGCTCTAAAGAAAGGAAAGAAAAATTTCGAATGGACTCCCGAATGCCAGAATGCTTTCGATGAACTAATTCATCATATGGAAACACCTCCAGTTCTTTCCAAGCCTAGTGATGGTGAAGATCTTTTCATCTATTTAGCAATTTCATCTCATGCTCTCAGCGCAGCACTTGTACGGGAAGATATGAAAGTACAGCATCCAGTCTATTACATCAGTAAACGGTTCACTGGGGCAGAGATGAATTATTCAAAGATAGAAAAGCTCGCTTATTGTTTGCTAATTGCTTCCAGGAAGTTGAGACCATACTTTCAAGCACATCCTATCAAATTTCTTACTGATCAACCTCTAAAGCAAGTCCTGTTTCGTCCTGAAACTTCGGGTCGTCTTTTGAAATGGAACATTGAACTCAGCCAGTATGACATCACTTACCATCCCCGGAGAGCAATCAACGGACAAGCTTTAGCAGATTTCATCGCTGAATCTACTGACAAAGGTGATAGTGAGAATGAAATAACTGATGGCATTCCAATACAGTGGAAGTTGTATGTTGATGGATCGAGAAATGATTACTGTTCTGGGGCAGAGGTTGTGCTCGAAACCCCTGAAGGACGATCGTTGTGTTATGCATTGGGACTGGAATTTCCTTCAACAAACAACGAAGCAGAGTATGAAGCTCTCATTGCCGGTTTAAAAATTGCCAAGGAACTAAACATCAAAGTGTTACAGATCTTCAGCGATTCTCAACTTATCGTTTGCCAGGTAAGAAAAGAGTTTCAAGCTAAAGGTGGAAATCTGCCTGCATACTTGTCAAAGGCATGTGAACTTCTCGAAGATTTCGATCATTACACGATAAGTCATATTCCTCGGGTAGAAAACATGAATGCGGATTCTCTAGCAAAGTACTCAAGTTCTGGAGAAGCTCAATTACTGGGATTAGTTCCTGTGGAAGTTCTGTCAGCTCCAAGCATTGATGAAATGGATTTCGATTGGATTATGGCTGTGTCTCAAGAGCACGAATCATGGATGACTCCAATCAAAGAATACCTACTCAATGGTTCCCTGCCAGAAAGTTCTAAAGAACGCCAAAAACTATTGAGGAAAGCATCAAGATATATAATTCAAGATGGCTGATTATACAGACGGGGATTCTCAATGCCATTGCTCCGATGTGTAACTAAAGAAGAAGCCAAGACAATTCTAGCTGAGGTACATGGAGGAGAATGCGGGGATCATTCAGGTGGCCAAACTCTAGCCAAGAAGGTTCTCCAATATGGGTATTTCTGGCCGGATATTAATCGGGATGCCGCTACTTACTCCAAAAAGTGCGACAAATGCCAAAGATTCGCAAAAATCCCAAAAGCGCCTTCCACCGAACTCACACAAATGGTCAGCCCATGACCGTTCGCCATTTGGGGAATTGACTTGATTGGACCATTACCAATCGCTAAATCAGGAATCAAATATGCTATTGTTGCCGTTGATTATTTCACTAAGTGGGCTGAAGCAGAACCTTTTGCCACCATTACCTCTAAAAAGATGATAAATTTCGTAACTAAAAATATCATTTGTAGGTATGGTGTGCCGCAGAAGATAATCACAGACAACGGCACTCAGTTTGAAAGTGAAGAATTCCAGGATTTTTGCAAACGATTCAGAATTCGAAAAAGCTTCTCATCAGTGGCTCATCCGCAGGCAAACGGGCAAGTGGAAGCAGTGAACAAAATTATCAAGTCAACCATCAAAAAGCAACTCGAAAAAGCAAAAAGTGGTTGGGTCGATAAGCTTCCATTAGCACTATGGGCATACAGAACTACTCACAAAACTGCGACTGGGCACACTCCATTTTCACTGGCATACGGGTCAGAAGCAATGATTCCAGTGGAAGTAGAAGTTCCTTCACACAGAAGAATTCACTTCAATGAAGCTGAAAACGAAAAGCTGCAACTTGAAGCACTTGATTTTCTTGATGAAAAAAAAGAAGAAGCTAGGCTTAGAGTTTCAGCTTATCAGCAAAGGATAGCCAGACACTTCAACTCTAAAGTTCGCCAACGCAGCTTTGAGGTCGGAGACTTAGTTTTGAAAAGGGTCATGACAGCAACTGGGGTGTTTGGGCCAAACTGGGAAGGGCCATATGTCATAGGCAATAAACTTCGTGATGGCACTTTCAAACTCGTAACTGTCGAAGAAGATCCAATTCCAAGAGCCTGGAACAGCAACCACTTACGTCCTTATTTTACTTAAGAAAAAAAGCTTTGCTCAAAATTGTAAAATAGTGATGAATTTATCAGTTGTATTGAAAGACATTGTAAATCAGTGTAAATGAATGAAAGCTATAAAGTGGATGTAGGCCCGATTCTTGGCCGAACCACTATAAATCTTGTGTTCTTTACTATTTCATAATGCCTGTTTCATTTCGATATATGAATACTTTAAATGTATTGCTAAAATGTCGATTCAAAATTGCAGAACATTAAAACAAGGCTTGCTCGTCACAAAGCCAAGCAACCTCTATAAATCACTTATTAAGCAAATTCCAAGCGACAAAAAATTCTAGATTTAAATCCTATACAAGAAGAACTTCACATAAAAAGTTGGCAACTCCACTGTGGCAAGCCTTTGTTAACTGGTTGAGATTGTCGATATGAACAGACATCCAACTAGGTAACTCGCGTTTGTCCCGTGAAGTTATTCAACAATGAAGTCCACTTCTTCGGATAAGGCAATTTACTTGCAAAAAGGAAAGAAGATGCGCTTGGAAATGATAATAAAAGATCGCTAATGAATGGATGATGAGAGAACATGGCCAAGCAAACACAGATGCAGCCAAAAGGAATTATGCCTCTCAATAAAAGGGTCACTAGAACCACCGAAGGGACACCTTCCCAAACAGAAGGAACAGGGCCCTTGCTAACTGATTGTGATGCATCCAATCAGGCAGCTTGCGTCTGTCCCATGGATCTACTCGCCCCTGAGACGCAACCTTCCTGGCACACCAACCAACCGATGCTCCTTCTCAAAGGTCAACAAAGCCCTCTAACGAGGCACGCCAAAAAATGGAAGTGCTTCTCTCAATAAAAAAAAAGATTGGTGGAACCACCGGAGGGGCACCTTCCAAAGCTGAAGGAACAGGGCCCTCGTTAATTGATTGCGATCGTTTATGCAAACGAACATCCAATCAAACAACTTGCGTCCGCCCCGTGGATCCATCCAACCATGAGAAAGTAACTTCCAGGCAATTAAAAAGCCCTCTTCGGAGGCACAAGCCCTCTTCGGAGGCACAAGCCCTCTTCGGAGGCACACGCCCTCTTCGGAGGCGAAAGCCCTCTCCCGAGGCACCACAAGCCCTCTTCGGAGGCACATGCCCTCTTCGGAGGCGAAAGCCCTCTCCCGAGGCACCACAAGCCCTCTTCGGAGGCACATGTCCTCTTCAGAGGCAAAAGCCCTCTCCCGAGGCACCGCAAGCCCTCTTCGGAGGCACAAGCCCTCTTCAGAGGCGCAAGCCCTCTTCGGAGGCACAACTCTTTAAGAGGAGCCCTCTTCGGAGGCATGTCCCAGAACAGAATGCTCAAAAAAAAGAGTCTTCTCGGGAAGCACATCTAACTCTCAAAGGAAGGTTAACTTATTCATCTCGAAAAGTTCTTCCTAAAAAGTCGAAATGCTGCAAAAAGACCTCTTCGGAGGCACACTTCACCATGCTCGAAGTACCAAAAATAAGCCCTTTACTGGGGCACAAAATCAAAACTTTCTTTAGAAAGTTCATTTCACTGCATAGGAAAATTTACTTTCTTTTGTGACAAATGAAAGTGATCGTCCCCGAAAGTTGAAGTGTTCTTCAGAAAGAAAGAAAAAGTAAAAATTTCTCCAAAAAACGAGATATGATCTATTAAAAGCAGAATGATTCTTCCCTTAAAAGTGGAATAGTTATTCTCTGAAATAAGAGTATCAGTCTTGTAAAAGTTAGAAATGTCGCAATGCACTTGTGGTATGGGGGCAACACTATACAATTCAGTTACATTAATAAAAGGAATATGCAAGCAACATACCGCAAGTTCATTGCAATATCATGAAAAATAGATGTGGAATAAATGCATTCTCAAACACAGACCAGAAATTTTGTACAAGTAAAAAGAATCGTTTATTCTACACTAAAATGAGAAAAAGATGCATTCTCACATACACAAGAATTTGTACAGGTAAAATAGCTATTTTATTCAATACTATGAAAACTTCTTACATTGTGCAGATCACAAAAAGAAGCGGGGACCGGTACCCGCACAATCTCCGGTCGATACATGTGAAAAGCAAAAATAAGAAGTAGAAAATCCTGCTTGTTATTCCTTCTTCCCGCCACCTTTGGAGCCTTTACCCGGCCTAATGATTAGTTTCTGAAGCCGTTGTGGACGGGTCGGGGGGAAGGAGAAAGAGGCACGGCTGGATCAACTTCTGCTTCCTCTCCAGCGGAAATATTCTTCTTCTTCTTCTTTATGGCACGCTTCCCCTTCCTCTTCGAAGAAGATTCGCTCCCCGGAGTAACGAGCAGTGTAGAAAGCTTTGTGTCATCGTCAAGAGACTGCTCTGGGGTCTTCTCAGTGTCGTCATTATCCTCAGCCTTCTGCTCTTGCGAAGCGACCGGATCATCCAGGCCCTGAAGAGCATCAATTTTCTCTGCTTGTGATCCCGGTTGGGAAGCAGAAGGAGGAGTAATTTGCGAAGATGGAGGAACGGCAACTAAAGGAGTGGATGTTTGTGCAGTATTCGGTACCTCCGCTGTAGAAGAAAAGAAGTTAAAATCGGTATTCTCCGAGAAAAGAGAAGGAGAAGAAAGGTGAGAGCTGGAACCAACGATATCGACGTTGGTCGAAGTCGAAGTGTGGACAGGGGCAGTTAAAGATATTTTCTTCTCTAGATGTTCTTCTGCCACTATTCCAGCTCTAGCTTCAGCGAGTTGCTCTTTTCCCTTGGCAAGAGCAGCACGAGCTTCTTCGTTAAGATAGCGTGCCTCAAGTTCCGCCTCATCATAGCCGGCCCCGCCAAGCATGTCAACTGCTGCTTCCCATACTTCAGCCAGGTTAATCTCATAGTCAGGACCCAGAAAAGAGAGGCTCCCATGACCCAAAACGCTGTGCAGATAAAAGTCAAATAAGTTGGAGCTGATGTTAGCTTTTGTTGTCTCATGCGATTGCTCGGCCGCCTCTTTTTCGGCGACAACTACAGCTCGACCAGCAACAGCCTCATCACGCTCTTTCTCAGCGTTAGCAAGTTGGGACTTTAGCAATTCAATCTCCACGTTCTGGGAAGTAACTGTTTCCCGCAACTGAGCGTTATTTTTGCGGTATTCTTCAACGACGAATTGCTCAGCCGCAAATTTCATCTCAGCATCCCTCTGAGCAGCGTGCGCATCCCGCAATTGTTTTTGAAACACTTCTTCCTTTTGAGATTGTGAAGCAGAAGAAGCGGCGAGATCTTCCTTGAGTTTTGTGACCTAGGACTCAAGTCTCGCATTATCATCAGCAATACTCGTCATTTCCGCGTCATGCTGCTTGCAAATTTTAGCTCATTCAGTCTTATCATTCTCCATGGTCAGCATGTTTTCAAGATTCATATGGTTGACTCTTTGGAGTTCATCAACGAGTTTCTACCATTGCGACATCCTCTCAATGTTAAGCCTAACAGTATCAAGACTTTTAAGCATGTCTTGCTTATCGATCGGGACCAGATCTAGGTCAAAGCGCACTCCTTTTAAGCACCAATTCGGAAATCGGCTTTGAAGCGTTGGAGGGCCATCTTTAACCTGATACTAGGGTCTGTTGATGATCGCTTGGATATCAGACTTCTTTAAGGGAGGAGAGCCAGACGGAATATTAGGAAAAATGGGAGCATCAGCCTTCTCAGAAATTGTAGACGCATCACTTGGCTTGGACCGCTTGCTCGATTCGTCAGCAATATGAGTCTTCCCCTTGTCATCATAAGACTTTCGCTTATGGGAATCGTCACTTCTGTGAGAAGAATCATATCGCTCAGCGTCTTTTCTTCTCTGCCACTGCTCATAATCCCACCTTTCTTGAGCCTTCCTTCGAGCCCTTTCTTCATCTGTCTCTCTCGGGGCATCGAGGTATTTCCTAAAGTCATAAGATCCACGACCTCCACGGCGCTGAAACGAGTCATAGTATGAGCCAGTACGCCCCATCGGAGAATCTAAAAACGGAAAAGAAATAAAGTTTAGAAATTTCTAGAAAAAGAGGATAAGTGCTTATAAGTGCTGAGAAATCCTAAGTGTGTGCGACGTGCAAACTACGTGCATCAAACTACAAACCACGCTTTAATGTGGAAACGAAAATGACTGGTGGTGTAGAAGGTGTCAAAGCTTGTTTCAAAGAAGAAGTCGCTTCAACAACGGGAGAGATCGCTTTTGAAATATCATCTTTGAAAAGTTCCTGAGAAGTTATCATTATATTTCTCAAATCATCAAAGGTATCATCGCCGTGATGCCCGGCAGAACTCTCTTTTTCAATGTCCACGTCAGCCGTCTTTTCAAAAATGTGAGGATTTTCCTCCTCTTCAATAACTGGAGAAAGCTTCAATTTGTTGGACGACTCCACAATGTCAGTGGGAGTAGAACACTTGACCAATGAAGTCTCAATGGTAAGTCCTTTCAGTGAAAGTTCTCCAGCATGGACTGGGGCATCCGGTGTTTTCTTTGGAGAATTAGGGACTTCATAAGGCTGGGTAGATCGGGAAGAGTGTAAAAGTCCATACTGATGCAAAAATTCATCTTTCAACAGAAATTTGGCGCTTCTTTCTTCCGCCGCCACAGCATTTAAGGTTTCAAGGGTTGACTTGAGGCTGGGATTTCTAAGCGGGGGAGGAAGTGCTGGAAAAAGAAAAAGAATGAAGTTAAGCATTTGATAATTCGGGTTTCAAAAAGCTCATGAGACAAACGGAAAAAGATAATCTTACTTCCGATTCTCCAGACAGCATAGAATCCTGGAGGACATCGGACAAAGAAAAATTGACTCAGAAATCCGTGAGCACTTTCGGGCAATTCCAAAATCAATTTCCGGTTTCTGGCACCTCTTACAAGCACGATTGAAGGATGGTCTTTGTTCTTTGAGAAAGTGCATAAGTAGCAAATTTCATCAAAGCTCGGGAGACGGCCAAGCGTCCTCCTAAACAGAACACATAACCCCATCAGAACAACGTAACCGTTGGGGTGTAGCTGGAAGGGCGAGATAGCTAATCGAAGAAAGAGTTCACGGAGAAATTCGTTGAAAGGCGGAATAGCTCTGCTTAAACACATCTGGCGGTTCACTGCAATAAAACCGAGGGGTGGCCTGTCAGCTGTGTCGCTTGCTCCAGGGATATAACATCCGATTCGGCAATACTGAATTGAACATAGTTGTCTAAAAACTTTGTGGCTCAGAGTAGTCGGAGTTCTCTCTAGAGGATCGATCAGTGGGTTGGCTATCGGGAAAGCTTCTCCGACTGGTCCTGAATCTTCTGGTTGAGATGTCATTCTACACAATCAACTGGATATTTAAATATGAAGGTGCGTGTTTCCTAAAAAGTGTGAAGTGTTGTGCGAAACTAGAAAAAATAACAAACAACTATAAACAAATTAGTTAATGCTTGTCAATTATTGAGTTTCAATATTTGTTATTGTAAATACAAGTACAGTGTTATGGCAAACAAACCAGCTTTGGTTGATTATTGTAGTTTTGCTTTGATACTTGACTTGAAAATGTTGTTCCACAGCATTTCAATCATTCAGTTCATTTAAGTTGATTATGTTTTATTGACTAATCTGTCATTCGATGTGGGCAGTCAATGGCAGTATATTCGTCCTATTTTTCTGCAAATATTGTGTTTAACAGGTTATTAGCGTTAGAGATAATCTGCAAAGAAATACAACAAAATTCAAGTCCAAGCAGTTCAGTCAAAGTTGTCTCAGGATTTCACAAGTCCTAGGTCGTCCAGCGACCTAACATAGGTCAGAACCTTCTTAGGTCGCGCTGTGCAAAGTAAAGAATAAGGCATTTCAAATTCGTCCAAGTGTTAGCTCGACCGCGACCTACAGCCTATGTCGTAAAAAAGTTAGGTCGTGCAGTTTTTAGCTCGAGTAACTCTTAGCTCATACAAAGTCTTAGGTCTTGCAAGTTTTAGGTCGTTCAGCGACCTAATGTAGGTCGAAACTATTCCTTAGGTCGCAAAGGTCCTTAGATCGTGAATTATCTTAAGATGCTCAAATCCACTAGGTTGCTAACTCCCTCTCCACGCAATACTTCACCAGACCTGATAACTCGCTATCAACTGCACAGAAGTCCATCAACCTCTTCGTGAAGTTCATCATCTCCATACATCACCGAATCACTTGAAAACGATTCAAAGCATTTCCAATCCATCGTACATTCAATACATTTCCGTGCCTACTCAAATGGCGATAGAAGGTCGATTGCAACAATTCAAAATGTAGCACGATACAAGGAATTGGGTTAAGGTCGGAAAAATATGGATTCGCAATTCAATAGTGATTAGGGTGGAATGGAGATCGAATTTACTTACGAATTATGTTGGTAAAGAATAATCGACAACTGAATGGATTGAATTTGTCTTCGGAAGCTTGGAAAATCGTCCATGGCGATGGAAGCTCAGAACAGTAAAGTGGGAAGAAGGAAGCGACCTAACTAATTTATATGGAACTGAGAAGGGAAGGCGAAAAGGCGCAAAAGTTAGCCAGCGTTTTAGGTCGCTCACGACCTAGCGAAGTTAAGTCGAAGCGCACGACTTATGACATAAGCCAGCACTTCGAGGGGCAAATGTTAACTCATATTTTTCTGGCGACCTAAAACCATACGACTTAAGAGCTTTGCGACCTAAAAACCTTACGACCTTAGAAACTCTGCGACCTAAAGAACTCTGCGACTTAAGGAACTTAACGTCTTAAAGAACAGAATGACTTAACGACCTAACAAGCTTCACGGGTTAGCAGACTCTACAACCTAAAGTGACTGCGAGTTAAGGACTTCGCGACCTAAGGACTTAGCGACCTAACTGCTAAAGAAAGCCTGCGACCTAACTTCGGAAGAGACTCTGCGACCTAAATATCAAAGAGACCATTCGACCTAACTGCTGAAGAAATTCAACGACCTAACGCTTTCAGTGAGAAAGCGACCTAGTGGCTCCAGACTTCATGACATAAGAGCCTTGCGACCTAAGAGTCCTAGCAACCTATGAAGTATCACGACTTAGCTTCATAAAGCATTCCAGCGACCCAAAGGCTTCAGCAACTATTCCTTAGGTCGCTCACGACCTACCTTAGGTCGCTCGCGACCTAAAGCTTGCCCAGTTTAAACAAGTTCAGGCAACTCCTTATGGGCCTATTCCTTAGGTCGTTCGCGACCTACTACATGCCTCCTTGTTCAGATAAGACCGAGAGCAGTCCCATCAGGATAACTGCTTAAGTCGAGAAGTGAGCCAACGACCTAAAAAACTTCACGAGCTAAAGGCAAAGAAAGGAGCACGACTTACTTTATGTCGTTCACGACCTACCACTTCTTCAGATGAAACCGCATAAAGCTGCCTCAGGCTTGTTACCTAAGTCAAGAGAAGACTGCGACCTAGCTTAAGTCGTTCGCGACCTACGACCTAACTTAGGTCGTACGCGACCTAAGACTTAGGGGCAGAAAATTCGCCCAGAACTAATCCTATAAATAGAGCCCCAACTCCAACATTCAAGAGACTTTTGGCCGATCATTTCTCAAAGCGTCGTTACTCTGCTGAACTCTCCACTCATTCAACAACTGAAGATCTTCAAACATTCGAGACACTACAACAAGCTTCGAGAGGAATTTCCTACATCCAACACGGATTTATCGAGTTTCATGATCGAAGTTTGAGCTAGTAGTCGAGATTGTCTTTGTGACCAAACTGTATTGTTTTCATAAGTGAATTGTATCGATTTGTAACCGGATTCAGTAATAAAGAGATTCAAAGTGGACGTAGGCTCGATCTCAAGCCGAACCACTATAAACTGCTGTCTTTTACTGCTTTTCTGCTATTTTGCTGCTTAATTTCTGTTCCCGTCACACGGGTGGTGCTTTCACAATTCTACTACACACACCGGGTGTTAGCGCTCACTTTTTAGCGTTAACGTATACCATGGTATATGTTGTATTTCTTGGGATATACGATTTATCCATCAAATTCACGCACCCACAGTGCGAGTCACACCCAACAATCTCCAACTTAGTGAGCATTTCCTTAAGCCTTTTTAGGAGCATACTAAAGAAGCTTTGCACATTAGCCAGGCTACTTCCAAAAGTCTTCTTTCCACAATTATCTAATCCCCACCTTAAAGCGAATACTTTCATTCAAGTTATCTTGGATATCCTGAATCCTTAATGCGGTGGAGTAAGACTGCATATCCATGAGTCCCTTTCCAATATTTAATCAGGCTTCATAGCCATGTCTCTACCATAACGAGTCATTCTCTACTCAAGCCTCGAGGATTCCTTCTTTGGTCACTCTCGTACTATCGAATAGCCCCTCGAACCATAAACTCCAATACCATGTTAAGTTTTGGTACTCCAGCACATCTCCTACATGCTTTCTTTATTGCGTATGATAGTGTCGCCTAATTAAGATTCCAATGTGTCGGCGTCTCGATTGAACATCCCTTCATCGTCCAACGCTGCCCATATATTTGGTATTCGCAACACTTTCTTGTAACAAATGGAATTCTCAATGTTACAGACCATCAATCTTATATATATACCATGTTATATGTCATATTTTTTATGATGTCGGACTTATCTATCCAATACAAGCACCCACAATGTGAGCCGTGAAATTATTTGCCACAATATATCAAATCAAAGTGTTGATTCCGAGTCATAGTCGGTAGCTATTTTCGAGGAGATATTTTCTAGCGGAAAACTTCAAAGTTTCTTTCTCTCTAAGTCATTTTTCTTTTATATAATTACATAGGGTTTATCCATTATAAGAAGTAAATAAAGTGAAAAAAAAGCTTTTATGTATCTACTAATATTCTCTTCTAATATAAAATATCTCAATTATCTCTTCAAATTCATTAATTAATAAATGATTTGGGTCCAATTTATGTTCTTTTTATTGAATATATAATTATTCATATCAGCGAATCTTTTAACCCCTTAATCAGTGATTATAGATCGTTTCGGCAAAAAATTTCTTATAGTTGGTATCAAAGCTGGGGACTCAGTAGAGTTTAAATGGCTATGGCGTGATCTAATGATAGTTTGAATAATTATGTTGTGAATCGATTCAATGGAAAGGAAATTTTGGAACAAAAAGACTGAAGATGGAAGTAGTGCTTAAGAAGGAGAAGATTTTGAAATAGTTTTTGAGCCAAATAAATTGAAAGGACTATTAATGGAGCAATTGGAGAAGAAGGAAGAAGAGTCGCCTACCACCATTCTATTGTTCCATTCAGATGAGACCCTTAGAAAGTTTTCTAAAATAAAGGAGATAAAGAAGCTATGGGATGCTTTGACAACAAAGTATTAGGATAAGTCCTTAGCAAACCGTATTATTCTTCAGCAACAACTTTATACCTTTAGAATGAAATCTGAAACCTCATTTTAGAGCACATAGATGCCCTGACCACTTTGGTAATGAAGTTGAAGGTAGAGGACGTAGATATTAAAGATGAAGCATAGGCATTTATACTATTATGCTCACTACCTTCAGAGTATGGTATATTTGTAAACTCCATGATCTATGGGACGACTACCATTACTCTTGCTAATGTCAAGGAATGGTTGTAGAGCAAAGTGTTGATAGGGAAATTTGCTAGTAATGAAAGTGGAGATGGTTTGGAGGCTTTGTTTTTTAGGGGAAGAAAACAAAACAAATCCAAGTAAGGCAGTGATAGTTTAGATCCAAATATAGAGGACATAAGAAGGGGATTTGTTACTCATCTAGGAAACCTGAGCATCATAAGTATGAGTTTCTTACAGAACTTATGGTCCTGTAACATATTTGAGGGATATTTACTATGAACAATGGAAGAAAACAAAGTAATATTCGTCGTTGGTTTAGGCGTTAATCATAAATATGAGTGAACAATATTGATTTGAACTTGGAGCCAATAGGGCTAGTATCATATTATTCCCTTACATTGTCCAAAGTTAATAAGATAATCAAATATTTCAATCTGGTTGTTAAGGCTAAGGATACTTTTTCTTAAATTAGTTCTATGAGAAAACGTAGGATGAAGCAATTTAAATACTTATATTATTTTTTATCAAATTTTAAGAGTCATGTAGGTTAGAGAGGTCGGTTTGAAGGTATTTTCATGGTTTTGAGGTTGGATCGTCGGTGTACACACATGCAAGATTATTTTGTTCTATGAAGTATAGTGTTACAAGGTACAAGATTAATCGTGATTGAAACATGATCGAATCAGGTCTTTGAAACACTGATCTGAAGTACAAAATTTGCATGAGGTCCTTTATAACAATTATCAAATCCAGTATGCTTAAAATTATTAATTAATAAATTCAAGGAAATTTGCAACACGATTCCCTTTAGAAATCGAATCTCCAAAACCTATTCCCTTGCTTGCCAAAATTGTCTATTTTGACATGTTGCAATATTTGGATTGCAAAAATGTGGTCCTTCCATACGTGTTGCTAGTGCAACCGATATGTATTAAGTGTGACCCATATGTATTAAGTGCAACCCATATGGCCATATGTATTAAGTGCAACCCATATGTGTTAAGTGCATGTTTAATCCAAATACTAGAAAATATAAAATGGGATTACTTATTTTAAAAAGTCAAATTAGGAATCTATTTTGATTATTAAGCTACAAAATAAAGGAAATTAATACATGGGTTGTGCATAGGTAAAACGGATTCTTCAAATCATATTTTTCAAATACAGTTGTTTTGTATAAACGTTTCAAATCAATATTTCTCATTCAAACATGGATATTTAAAACTTTACTAGGGTAAATATAATTTAAATCCTATAGTTAAATTTTCCAAGCAAGAATTTGACGTTCCTTAATAATTTTAAAAGGAAGATTTCCTTTTATGAAAAATAGAAAGGAAAAAAGATATATTAATATTATCATTGATGGAAACAGAAATATATTTATTTGGTTAACGAGAAGAAATATATTTACTTGTTTGTGATGAAATTGGAAATGAACATTCTTTTAAGTAAGAAATGAAAAATGAACTTCATTTTATAGTCTTTAAACATTCGCAACTTGATTTCAATAATCAAAACTTTGGCTAAGTGAAAATTTTATCCACCAATCAAACATAAAAATAGGAACCAATTTTCGATAACGTGGCAGCACTATTTTCCATTATTCCATAATAAAACACTATGTTGCCTCATCTTATTTTCTTTTAACAAAGAATAATCTCTGCCCCACTATCTCTACAATTAATTCCTCCTTTTATTTTCATTGACGGTCACATAAAATTAGGTAATTAAAAATATAGTTATTTGATAAAAAATATGCTTAAATAGTAATCATAACTACTTATGAATATAAATTTTTATTTTTAAAATTTTGAAAAACTTTTTGAAAATCGTAAGTTAACTTGCACTTTCTACCAAGAAAGTGCAAACTAGTATATGCTTTTACGATTTTAGAAAATATGGACTAAATTTAAAAAATCATTGCAATGGTGACTTTTCTTACAGTGCATCAGAAATAGGGACCTGATGCGCAAAGCCCCTAATATATAATTTTAGTAAAGCTTTGTAATAACGGTATGAAGTAGATTTAGTTAGACACGTGGATACACACAGTTTGAGGACAAGCGAATTCATGTCTCTCATAACACATCATTGTTTAAAATAAATATCATAAATGTTGAACTACACGGTAATGAAAATGGATTTATAAAAAGAGTTAAAAAGGAAACAAACACAATGAAACGGCTTGTAAAAACCACCTAAATTTGAAATAGATATCATTCCACCTAAAGAGGGCAACATGGAAAAAAAAATATCACTTGTATATTTTAAGTAGACATTGATCGTCAAGGGGATATGATCTCAAGTTTAAGTGATGTTTCAAGACTCCAAATCGAAAATCTCTTAGAACCATGGTTTAAAGGCTTAATAGCATAACCTAATTGGCCTTGTCAAAATTCAATGTTTTCATGAAAATATAAACGATGAGAATAATTTTTTTATGGAAATGACGAGTGGTTGTGATTTTAAATGGAAACATTTATTTGAACTATAAAGGGGATATTGATTTCAACAATTGAAAATCAAAGAGATATGACCTTTTATCTTAGTTAAATTTTCACTTTTGTTATTGAGCTATAATTTATTAGATATTTGATTTGTGCCTTTCAAAAAATCCAGAGAGAACATTATATCATAATAATAAGTTTACTTTCGTATCAATCTTGAAGTCATTAGTGAATTCACAGAGCTTAAAGCTATTGTTTTTTTACTGGACTCGATATGTGTGAAACATTTCTATTTTTCTTCATCACATATTAATTTCCTATAATACATTATTTGAAGCTTTCATAGTCTTTTAATTACGGTGCTGCTAAAACACCTCATTCTCTTCTCTTCAGAAAACTCATTAAAAAAAAGTAAATTAATATATATTTCTCTTTTTTGTGTGTGTGTATTCATTTAATACTCCATTTATATACATGGAGCTTTATACTCCTATTGTTATAATTAATTTGCAGTTTTTGAACACCCGAAAACAGAAAAAAAAATTGTTTAATCAAGTGAGTTTTTGCATTTTATAAATACATTTTATTGAGCTCCAACTTCTTTATCCTTTTACTTTCATCCCTCGTTATCAGTTTTGTAATTTCTAATGAAAATTACTGTTTACCTTTGATTTAGGTTTTGTTATTTTATTGTATTTATGGTTCCTTGGTGCTCAAAATTCAATCCTTTTTTTAAAGAAAAACAATGTATAAATAATAGGAGAAAAAACGCCTTTCTCCGAGGGCTCACAAAATAATATGAAACAAAAAGGACGAAGGCCTCCCAAAATAAACACCGCAAAACAACAGCGGAAAAGAAAAAAAAACATAAATACAGGAGGTAAAAACCACAGCAGCCAGAAACAAATCCATCCAAAGATAGGGGCAGACGATCCACCAACAGTCACAAACCCGCCTTGACCCATAGGAAAAGGCCAGACCACCAAGCCAAACCAAAAAAGAAAGCAATCTATAAAGCGCAAATCTAGCAAATCCAGGGAAAGCTCACACCTAGAAAGGCAGCAAGAGGGGACGAAGAGAAGATGCCCAGATTGGTTGCACTGAAGAAATCGAAAGGGGTTGGTGGCAAGTAAAGCAACAAAGACGCCACCATCATAAATCCAGCTGCATAAATAAAGAGCAAGACCATCCGAAGCAGCCGACCAACCACAGTAAAGCCACCGAAGAACCAGCGAATATTTGAAAGTCGGACCCCAAAACTAGTCAACCAAAGCACAAACAGGGCCATTGAAGAAGCCAAAGAAACTGAATCTGGAAAACTAACAATAACATTAAACACAAAAAAAGGGGGGTGGGGTAGTGAGCGTTGGGTGAAGGCCAGCGCTCGCTCGCGATGTTCAACCTACTCCCAGTCTAGCGTGAGACAAAGCACATGAAATAGAGAGAAGACCGACCAGATGCTCCGAGCGGGAGCTCAAACGACCCCTGAAAGGTCTACCACGGAAAGCAAGGAAGACATAATTCCTTACACACCGAATAATAGATAGAGGGTCCATACGAGAATTTTCGAATGTTGCCTTGTTCCGCGCGCACCATAGGTGCTAGTAGAGGAGGCAGGGAATCAAGCGGAAAATGATTGAACGAAGAGACTTACCAGCATTCCCAGACCACCAGGAGTTACGGAGATCAGAAGGCGAGCTGGCCAACCGACGAATACCAAGGAGGTTTTCGAAGTAATTCCAACACGATCTGGCCGAGAATCCACCAAAGAACAAATGATTCAGGGATTCTGATTCCCCATTGTCGCAGCACCTACAACGAGCAACGAAAGGGATGCCGATTTTTTGGAGGTTCTCGTCAAGTGGCAATCCATCATGGAGAATCCGCCACATCAAAATAGAGACCTTGGGGGGAATACGAGAGTCCCAGATGAAAGAGAAAACCGGTAGAATGGGGTCTTGGATTCTAAACGAAGACCAAGCTTTCAGAATGGAGAAGGAAGAGCCATCCCATCCTGAAGATCCACCATGAGTGTCGGAAAACGGCTTCACCGACTGCATGTGCTTCCAGGTCTCACTAGCATAAGACGGAGACCCTGTGAAGTTAGAGCTCGCAAGTCTGCGGTATTTTGCATGGAGGAATGAAGCCCATAAGGAGTTGTTAGCGCCAAATCTGTGCCATAATTTACAGGCAAAAGCAGCACAAAGGTCCTTTGGTTTGCGTAGACTCAAACCGCCTTCATTTTTGGGTCGACACACCACGTCCCACGACACCCAATGGTGCCGATGGACACTGTCCTTGTTGCCCCAGAAGACAGATGAGGCCAAAGAACGATAGGAACGAAAGAAAGAGGAAGTAGGGGTCATAGCCGCGAAAACATGAGTTCCCATCGAGTCTAAAACGGATTTGATAAGAACAAGTCTACCAGCCTGAGAAATAAGAGAAGCATTCCAGCGTAAGATCTTACTCCTAACTTTATCAGTCAAGGGGTCGAAAATAGCATTGAGCTTTCGACCGCGATACAGGACAACACCCAAATAAGGAAGAGGGAGGGAGGCTTCCTTGAATCCAGAGACAGACTTGATCCAGATAGCACGAGTGGGAGGCAAATCTTTCGCATGGACGAAACAGCTTTCGGCAGGGTTAACAAGTTGGCCCGAGGATCGCTCAAATTGATGAAGAATACTGAGGAGCCGTTGGACAGAGGAGACGTTGCCATTAGAGAAAATGACAATGTCATCAGCGAAGGACAAGGAAGAGATTAGGGGGCAACCCCTTGGAATCCCGAAGCGCTGAATCTGGCCGTAGATAGTCAAGGATTGGAGACCGCGAACGAAAGCCTCTGCCGCGATCACAAAAAGAGATGGCGATAGTGGGTCTCCCTGACGCAAGCCCCTACCTGCCTTAAAGTAACCATTAGCCGATCCATTAATGAGCACAGAGAACCATCAGTTGGAGATGAGCCTCCACACCAAGTCAATAAGGGGTTCCGGGAAACCGAAATTCCATAAGACCTTGATGATGAAAAACCAGGACATGCGATCGTAGGCCTTAGCCATGTCCAATTTGAAGATAACATTAGAACCCCTGATCTTCCGGTCGATCTGGGAGATAAGTTCCTGAGTGAGCAGAACGTTATCAGTAATCAAACGCCCCTTCACAAATCCCGCTTGAGAAGGAGAGATAATGCGCTCAAGGAAGGGAGCCAATCGAGTGGAGAGGATTTTAGAAATGACTTTATTCGAAAAGTTGACAAGACTGATAGGCCGGAAATCCACACACAACCTAGGGTTCTCGCATTTTGGAATAAGGACAAGGTTGGTGGATGTCCATCCGGAAGGAAGGGATCCCCCAGAAAAAAAATGATTGGACAGCAAGACAAAAATCCTCCTGTATAATAGACCAAGCACTCCGGAAAAAAACACCGTTGAAACCATCCGGACCACTGGCACTGTCCTTGCTTAAAGCGAAGACTGAAGCACGTATCTCCTCTGTGGTAGGGAGATCCGTGATAACGTCACTTTCCAGAGAAAGAACAACACGAGGAATGAAGGCCAGCAGAGCCAGGTCAGATTCCGAGACCGAAGGAGTGCCCAGAAAAGATTGAAAATGGGACAGGATGGTCTCTTTGACATCTTCAGGGGAAGAGGCCGTTGATAGATCCTGTCGCAAAATCTCACGGATCGTGAGTAGATTGTTCTTTTTACGAATAGAGGAATGAAAGAATTTAGAGTTAGTGTCACCGACTACTACCCACTTGATCCTAGCCTTTTGACGAAGATAGTCATTCTCGATACGAAGTTCCTAGGAGAAAATGGTTTGAGCAAGAGCCCAAGCCTCCTTGTTAGCCACGTTAGGATCCTCGTCTAGCAAGGATTCGGCTGCAATTAGAGACTCTTCGGCCAAGCGAACGCGATCGAAAATGTTCTTAAAGACCTGTAAGTTCCAATCCTTAAGGTAAGCTTTAAGACGCTTAAGCTTACGACCGAACATCTCACAGGGAGAAGCAACAACAGGAACGCTCCAAGAATTAGCGACAACTTGAAGAAAAGAATGATGAGATATCCACATGCTCTGAAAACGAAAGGAAGATGGCCCCGTTAAAGAGCGTGGAGAGCAGCGAACTACCATGGGAGCATGGTCAGAGAAGGACCAATGGAGATGCGCGATCGAAAAGGAGAAAGGGAGACGAAACCACTCCTCCGACCCGAAAACACGATCAAGTCGGGAAAGGATACGGTTCGGTCCCTCTTGGTTGTTGGACCAGGTGAAAGCAGAACAAACAAAGGGAAGCTTAGTCAGACCAGAGCTGACAATGAATGAGTTAAAATCCGCCATCGCTACACGGTTGATGGCGGCTCCTCCCCGTTTTTCCGCTTGGCAGGCGACGATATTAAAATCACCGCCTAACACAGATGAAGAAAAACCCAACGAATCAAGCCCTAAAATGTCAGACCAGAGAGCTAATCTCTCCAAACGATCACATTTGGCATAAACCGCCGAAAAAAGAAAAGGGGAGGAAAACAAAGGGGACGAGCAGGCCAATGAAAAAAGCTGATGGGAATCAAAAGCTGCCTGGACTGATATTGATTTGGACCATAGGATCCAAATTTTCCCTAAGATGTTGGCCGAGCCACCGCCAAACCCTAAGGATAAGACTATGTTGGAAATGCTTTCCGGACCCAGAAAGGGTTCCAGGAGAGCGACCAAGCCAACAGAATGCTTTTTAACAATGCGTTTTAGCCTAGCCAAAGACGCATCATTGCCAATACCACGGACATTCCAAAAAAGCAAATTCGCCATTAAAAGCGAGGACAGGACTCTAAAACAAGTGTACTCAGACGAGGTAAAGCGAGTACCGAGTAGATCGATAAATCTGCTCGGACGCTGCTATAGAGCGTGTGCGAATGGTGCGAGGGGTAGCCTGGACTCTACGCGATCGGCGCCGAGACGCCCTGGGGATAGAGTCAGAATGCTGGGGAGGTGCCACTAAAGACACTTCAAGACCCGGACCCAACTCAGAAGGCAATGAGGTACCAAGCAGCGAAGGCGAATGCGAAGAGTTCCTAGCTAGGCAGTCGAGACGCTCATTAAGGAGCGCAATCTCTGCCTTACTCATAAGAGGAATGGATATGGACAGAGAACAAGAAGAAGAGGGTAGGGAGCAATCTGCGGAGCAATAATAGGAAGAGGGACCCACCTTGTCCGAAAGATCCGAATGCTCCTGGGAAAACCGGCAATAAGAAGGAAGGCGAATCAGCTGCATACCAATCACCTGAAGAAACCAATTCGATAAAATAGAAGCAAAATAACTGAGAGAGTTGAACTTGCATGAGCTATGCAACACCGACAAGGATGACTCAACCGATGAGGGGGGATAAGATAAAGGCGAAACGACAGATAAAGATGAGGAAGAAAAAGCAGAGACAGAGCGGTGCAGTGTAAGGGCGCTAACAGAATGCGGCCCATATTGCTGTGGGAGTCTTACCATTGCCGGACTGTCACTAATAAAACAGCCCCGCGTAGCAGGTAAGAGTCGCAGGGCGGACCAATCAAAGGGGGAGGGAGGGCATAAAGGTTGGCTATATCTTGGTCTGTCCGTATAGTGGTCAGGAATGGCCACTATACGAGCAGGGCGAGATGAAAGTCTGAAACAATAGCACCAGTCCCTCAGAAAAATCCGAAAGGACCAATCGAAACCAGTCAAAGGAAGGCTACTCCAGAAAGAAAAAGTCACTGACGACATAGGTGCGGCCTCGTCAAGACTCAACAAAGAAAACCAGCAACGATCAGCCAGCATATCAACCCAGACAAAAGACCTGGGATAGACACCTCCTAAACGACAGACAAAAGCCCTCAAAACCAACTGAGGCCGGTTATGCTGTTTCAGATAGAAAGACGACATGGTCCTGATGATCGAATAATGATCAACAGGAAACAAGGGACCTGACACATTCCCGGTCTCAGATGAGACGGCAGTGCCAGGGAGCTCACACGAAGGTGTGACAAGGCTCAGGCAACAGCGGCATACCAAATCAACCGACAACCAATAAACAACAGGCATCCCACAAATATCAATGGAAATAAAACAACATAAAGAGATGCTCACCTGCCTACAAATAGCATAACATACCTGCCTACACAGATCGAATCCAAACTGCCAAGATAATGACTTGGCCAAGAACGATAGAGAACAGGAATGTTCCATATCGTCTAGGACCCTATCAGGCGGCAAACCATCACTTCCAGCCAGGGACAACGAGGAAGCTTCGCCTGTGAGCAAAGTAGCACCCCCTGTTTGCACCAAAAATGGTCACAAACCCCAAGTGTTGTGAAAGCACCAGTGTATGAATACAAATCAGTAATATTCAAACACAAATATCAGATCTAAGCAAGCAACAAACAACAATCCAGAAATAATGAACAGTGACACACAATTTATAGTGGTTCGGCTATCTCCGACCTACGTCCACTTCAAGGATTTTTATCTTTTATTGATGTTCTTCACTGATTACAGATGATTACAGCAAATACAATGAATGAATCTGAATATGACAGCAATGGAGAGGAGTAGAGTTGAATCCGACAGAGTCTGGACGTTGAATGGCCAAAAAGGTCCCTTTTCTGTAGGCTTCAGGGGGCTATTTATAGGCGTAGGAGGCTGAGATCGCGCCCAAACTTCGGGAGATTCTTCAGGCACGTGATTGGGTCCACGCGCCTGGTCCCACCAAGTTTCAACTCCATCTGGGATCGATTCGAAACAATTTCATATCGATCAGAAATTGCTCCAATCGAGCTGAAACTTGGCAGGATTGCTCTTTACCTTGTGTGGAAGCTACTGTGAAAATTTCGTTGCATTTGGATCAGGGATTTGTGAGATATGATCGATACGAGATCAAGGCTCCATATGCGCTGCCCGGTTCGAATCCATGAATTCGTATCGATGACTTCGCATCGATACAGCACGTGGTTTTGCAGTGGCGTAGCGCGCATCCCTCGGGTAGATCCACCATTTACTCCGAGTCGACCGCGTCTCCCCTTAAACTTCGCCTTACTCGTATCAGAGACGTTGCCCGAATTCATCGATGCCAGCTGGATACGAAGACTAATGGATACGAAATCAAGGCTTCCCGATGGATTCGATCAAGCCTCCTTTCTTTCGATACGAACTAAGACTTATGGGTACGAAACCGACCGATTCGAAGCAAGGTGCACCAATGGATGCGAAGCAGCGCGGATTGATCGAGTCGAACGTCATGGATTCGAACATGCGGACACGAGAACACCTGATGGATTCGATCTACGCAAACATAATGGATACGAAATCTGATCGATTCGAACGGGTCTTTGATGGATACGAACAGCGCACTTTATCTAACTTGTATCGATCATATCTCGTTCATATGAACTCCGATTTACCTGAAACTTGGAGCACTGGCTTTCATGGCTTTGCTTGTCATGTCTTGTCAATTACGGTCCGATCCGGACTCGGGCAAAATTCATCGATATCCATGATCATCCTGCAATGCATATTTAATATTCATGGCTGATTAATATTGACTTCAGTTAATTTTTGGGTATCCCAGCTTTGCCAAAAAGTGGGATAACACTTTGCCCCCCAAAACATGCCTTTTGGTAAAAGGTGTGTTTTGATTAGTCTCAATTCGAATGTGGTAATCTCAAGTTTTATTCGAATCTTATGATATTTTCAATCGAGTTCATGGTCGTTCGAAGCCGAAGCGTTATCAATTTCTGCCAGTGGAAGTTAAGAATGAAATTCTACAGTCTCTCCGGACTATTGACGATCGCTCCGGACCCTTGCGAAGCCCATTCTAGACTTAGTGGTTGAATAGAAAGATCCTATTGCACTCCGGCGTTGCTTTCTATTCCTTGCACTCTGGCCCAGTTAGGACGTGAAGCGATGTCTTGGCCGTTCTGGGTCGATCGCAGCCTCTCCGGGCTCCTGTTGGATCCCATCCTGTCACTCTCCGGTGAAGGGGAAACAACGTTAAGTGGGTCGATCCTGTCGCTCTCCGGCGAAGCGACCCACTTCTTGCACTCCGGTTCAGTGTATCTGAACATTAAGCGATGTCTTGACCTGAATCGTCGGCCGATCATAGCCTATCCGGGCTCTTATCGAATCCTAATCGAATCACTCTCCGGTGAATAGGAAACGATGCTTAAGTGAGTCGATCCTATCGCTCTCTGGCGAAGCAACTCACTTCTTGCACTCCGGACCCCGCCTCTCTGGGTAGGATCATAAAGCGATCATTTTTATATTGATATTTAATGTTTATCCTTTAACTCTTTGGTCAAAGGTTTATTTCAAGAAATTCAAATTTATTTATTAAATTCAGGTCCTAGATGTTCAATCTCAAACACCAGGAAATCTAGACATTGCCTCTCCGGGCAGATCGGTCTATCTCCATCTCAAAGCATGCCTGGGGATCTCTCCGGTTCCCGTACATGAGTAAGTGGGATAGCCGTTTATTCTAAAAGCAAATCTAATGAAATTATTTGGCCGAAGTCCAAATCTCGAACTTGGCCCTTGCCATCTTAATCAGTTGATGATGAGTCGTGATCCCGATCCAGGATCGTTTCTGTTAGGGGGAGGCGGTAGTTGTTCAGGCCTTACCGCCGTTGCTCGTTCTCTGACATATTATGGTAGTTTACCACTCCTGGAATATTCTTCCACCTCATCCTTCAGGTGGCGACATTCGTCGGTTGCGTGCCCATCCAGCTCATGGAAGAGGCAATATTTTCCGGTTCTACGCTCCCGCTCTGTGGGATCTCTCCTGGGTGGTTTTCGATAGGGGAGTTGCCCCCGAGTTTCAGTGTAAATCCTTTCTAGGCTTGCCGTCAAATCTGTGTATTGCCTGAATCTAGGCTCTCGGAATTTCTTCCGTTTATCAGGACCATCATGTGCGTCATCCTGCTTTCTCTTTCCTTTGTCTGCCCTGGACTGTTCCGTGGTGGTTCCTTCGCCTTGTGCAGCATTTACTTCCTGCCTCTCGGCTCGTGATTCTTCTAATCGAATGAATTTCTCGGCTTCATGGTAAAATTCTCCAAGATCTTGTGGTGGATCTCTTGTCAACGAATCTTTGAATTCGGTGCCTTCTCCGACTCCTACCACCGCCGCCATCAAAATCATCGATGGATCCGGGCGATCTACCGAAGCCACCGTTGCATTGAATCGCAGCAGAAAACCTTTTATGGACTCTCCGGTTCTTTGCTTTATCGAAGCTAAAGTCATCACACTCTTGGGTCTTGTAACATGGACCCTAAATTGTTCCATGAAGCAATCTACAAGCTCGCCCCATGTCCTGATTGATCCAGTCTTTAATTGCCTGAACCAAAGTGCAGCCAAGTCTGACAAAAATAAAAGGAAACATCGTGCCATCACTTCCTCGGATGCTCCTAGTATTTCCATGTGTCTAATGTACCTGGTAATGTGCATGGTCGGATCCGACTTCCCGTCATACGGATTCAGCGCAGGAAGTTTGAACTTTGGAGGGTTCCTTGCATTCCTGATATTCGGAGTGAACGGACTCCGACTGACTTCTTCCAACCCTCCGCTAGACAATCCTCCTCTCATGACTCGTCGCACTAATCCAGCCATCCTTTCATCTCCATCCTGGGGTTTCCCTCTTGGTCCCGAAGGGTATTCTGGTACATATTCTTCGTGTGGCCCGTTAGCATCGGCGTTGGCTCCAGCCTGCTGAGCTCCATCTGTAGGCCTTCCAGCATCAGATCCTGAGGGTCTGCCCCCAAGTCCTTGTTGATTGACTTCTGGATCTGCAGTTTGACCTTCATTGATTTCCGCAATCCTGACTCCTTGTCCTGCACCTGCGGCTGCTGTAGTTGGCCCAACATTTTGCACATTTGTTGCTCTCATTTGCTCAAAAAAATTCTGCAACATCTCTTGTTGGCTCTTCATCATTCGCTCGTGCATCTGATTGGCCATGATCTCCATTTCGTCTCTAGTGATGTAGATCGAAGCTGGCTCCTCTCCAGCACCAGAGGATGCCTCTTGACTTCCTCCTTGGTGGCTTCTTTCAGCCCTTTGCCTTCTACTTGTTTGTCGAGTCATTGTCTTTCAAATCCTCAAGCTTTCAAATCTGAACTTCAAATCTTGCGTAGTGGGTCCTGAGTTCAGTTCTCAGTGAAAGCACCAAAGTGTTTGCACCAAAAATGGTCACAAACCCCAAGTGTTGTGAAAGCACCAGTGTATGAATACAAATCAGCAATATTCAAACACAAATATCAGATCTAAGCAAGCAACAAACAACAATCCAGAAATAATGAACAGTGACACACAATTTATAGTGGTTCGGCTATCTCCGGCCTACGTCCACTTCAAGGATTTTTATCTTTTATTGATGTTCTTCGCTGATTACAGATGATTACAGCAAATACAATGAATGAATCTGAATATGACAGCAATGGAGAGGAGTAGAGTTGAATCCGGCAGAGTCTGGACGTTGAATGGCCAAAAAAGGTCCCTTTTCTATAGGCTTCAGGGGGCTATTTATAGGCGTAGGAGGCTGAGATCGCGCCCAAACTTCGGGAGATTCTTTCAGGCACGTGAGTGGGTCCACGCACCTGGTCCCACCAAGTTTCAACTCCATCTGGGATCGATTCGAAACAATTTCGTATCGATCAGAAATTGCTCCAATCGAGCTGAAACTTGGCAGGATTGCTCTTTACCTTGTGTGGAAGCTACTATGAAAATTTCGTTGCATTTGGATCAGGGATTTGTGAGATATGATCGATACGAGATCAAGGCTCCATATGCGCTGCCCGGTTCGAATCCATGAATTCGTATCGATGACTTCGCATCGATACAGCACGTGGTTTTGCAGTGGCGTAGCGCGCATCCCTCGGGTAGATCCACCATTTACTCCGAGTCGACCGCGTCTCCCCTTAAACTTCGCCTTACTCGTATCAGAGACGTTGCCCGAATTCATCGATGCTAGCTGGATATGAAGACTAATGGATACGAAATCAAGGCTTCCCGATGGATTCGATCAAGCCTCCTTTCTTTCGATACGAACTAAGACTTATGGGTACGAAACCGACCGATTCGAAGCAAGGTGCACCAATGGATGCGAAGCAGCGCGGATTGATCGAGTCGAACGTCATGGATTCGAACATGCGGACACGAGAACACCTGATGGATTCGATCTACGCAAACATAATGGATACGAAATCTGATCGATTCGAACGGGTCTTTGATGGATACGAACAGCGCACTTTATCTAACTTGTATCGATCATATCTCATTCATATGAACTCCGATTTACCTGAAACTTGGAGCACTGGCTTTCATGGCTTCGCTTGTCATGTCTTGTCAATTACGGTCCGATCCGGACTCGGGCAAAATTCATCGATATCCATGATCATCCTGCAATGCATATTTAATATTCATGGCTGATTAATATTGACTTCAGTTAATTTTTGGGTATCCCAGCTTTGCCAAAAAGTGGGATAACACCCCCAGGCAGCTTAACAACAGGAACAAGCCCCGATACCCGAATACGTTCAGGACGATGGGGAAAGGTGATCAAATCCTTTACCCCACTATCACCGACAAATCCCGCAGAGCCAACCATCCCAAACTCGCAAGAAGACACATTCGAGCCAACAAAGATCTCTACCCCACAAATAGATAGCCGAGGGACAAAGCAAGTGGTGAAATCTTGCTTGTCAACCGTAGAAGATCCATCAGGAATGGAATCAGAATCGAGCTCAAGCGATCCAAAGCACACCCTATGATGGTTCAAGCCCAAGTCTCCCACCGCATCCCCGACAATGAGGCACGGTTCAAATCGGGCGATGAAATCCCGACCACCGTAGACCGCCGACAAGCAAGGTAAGGGGAAAACAGCCTCAGGCGCAGCGAACGACCTCGGAAGCGACCCAGAGAGGGGCGTATCACGTACGGAATACGAGAAACAAGGAGAAATCTCCATGAAATTCCCCCCCACAACCAGGAACTTGAAACGAGACAAAGCCGAGCACGACAAATGGGAGTAAACGTAGATCTCAACCGAGCTGGGGCAAGTGAAGCAAACCGATAACGGTGGAGCCACAACTACCAATAGAGCAGCAGCTAAATCAGCGAACGAGGGGCAATTTCTCACGAAATCACCTCTAAAATAAAAAAAACCCCAAATCCATAAGAACCCTAGTAACCAGCGATCGAGAGAGATGATCGCAACAAACAATAGAGATCACAGTCGAACTGAAGCAGGAGAAAATCGACCGAATAAAGAATCAGAGAATCGCAAAGAGGGAGATTTAGAAGGCGGCCATTTATTTAGCCGTTATGTTTTATATAATATTTGGTGTCAAAATTCAATCTGTAATCCATCTACGAGCTTTAGTTACATTATTCTGAATTCCGATTTTGTGCACAATTGATTCAATGACCATGTTTTGAAGGCAATTAGGTAACTGCGTAGATCTTCCTCGTCTTAAAACCTGCTTAAACGGAAGATGTGTGTTGTTCACAGAATGATGATGATGACTGAATATGGAATGCTTGAGCTGGTGAATGTTTGAAGTTTTTTTTTATAAAATTGTATAAATTGATGGTCACTAGAGAGTCCAGGAGGGTGGCGACCCCTAGATCGGGTGCGGGGGCAACGTCCCTATTGATGACAATCGACCTAGCCGGTCAGGTCGTCGAATTAAGAAGCAGTGCTCCGTGGCAGGAACAACACCCCAATTGAAAAGCCGATTATGACAGCTAGGAAACAAAATGTGTCTTCCTTTCAACGGTCACCACCAAAAGAAGCCTCCTCTCTATATACATACATAGGACAATACTTTGGTCATGAAACACAACTTTTTTCCTACTTTCCCAAATTAAAATTTTAATGCAAGCATCATCTAATCAACCTCGATTGTTCTTCTAATTTGTGAAAATGATCACAACTTACATAAACCCACTTTACTTTATCATGAAAGAATGTTTTTTTATAGTCCTTTGTAATTCGAGATTGGGGAAAACATTCTTTAAAAAGAATAATTCAACTGTGCCTTGTGTGGTAAATCTATACCATTTTGCAACCGTGAATATTGCTCAAACTTAATGCTCAGATTAAAGGCTTAGAATTATGTTCTTGATTACATCAAATCCTTATGAATATACCTATGTAGGATTTATTGATTGAATCTAATTTAAAAAAAGAGCATTTTGTTTTTATCTTCTTCTCCTACGAAGTTTAGCCTCCATTATTAATCTTACAAATTTTTTCTTTTTGAAAATAATAAGATCTTAATCTCGACTAGCACCATTGTCCCAGTGGTTATGCACTCTGACTTTAATGCGAAAGGTCACAAGTTCGAAGCGTGATTTGAATTGCTGAACACATATTGACATGTAGTATATTGTATACTAGTCAAGACCTGTAAGACTAATATGTACTACCATCTAAGTATCTTCCCTCCCAAGAGGGGATTAAATCACCATTTAAATTTGAATTAGATACCATTTCACTTAGGCTTCGCTTGAGAGTTTATTTTATGTTGGTTTGGCTAGTTTTTGATGGCTCTATATTTCAAGTGTTATCATAACACGTATTTGTAAGTTTTTTTCACACTATTTGTTGTTGGTTATAAAATTAGTGAAAACCAATGCAGTGTAATTTTGGTGGCAAATCTCAACCTATCAAATTGCGGTGTTTTGAGGGGTTATAAATTTTTTTCAATGATACACCCACTAATTATATTGTAGAATTAATCTTCACAAAAATAGAGAATAAATATAAGGACATATATGTAATGTTACTTTAGTGGTAAACTCTCAAAACCAATATATGCTAAACTCTCAAGCATGCATTGATCGGTTGTAACAACACTTCATGTAAACCAATCAAAACCGCTACTATTATGTACGGTCAAAAACGATACTCTTAAAACTCTCATAACCGGTAATAAAAAACACTAAGGCGGAGCCTTAAAGAATGCAACCTGAGAAAAAAATGTCAGGCACACAATAGTCCTCAAGGGGATAGGATCTTAGGTAAGGCTGTCACACTACAAGGAAAAATGCATTTTCTGACGGCAGAAAACCATCGGCGGCCATCGGAAGCCGTCGGAAAATGTCGTAAGAAAAACAGGCGTCGGGGTGCAGTGTTTCCGACGGCTTCCGACACATCTCGTCGTTCATATTTCCGACGGCTTTCGACGTATTCCGACACTTGTCGGAAGCTGTTGGAAAAATATAACCTGGAAGCCGTCGGAAGCCGTCGGAAATCTACTGCGATTTTTTTATATTTTTGCTGCAATATAGCCTTCCGTCCACATTCCCATACAAACACTATTCTGCAGAATCCAATATATAATATTCCAACCAAATATCAAAAACCAAACTATACACAATTCACCAAACAAAAAAATACGTAAAATTAAGTCAAAACACATAATCATCACACAACATCCCAACATCCACATAATTATACAACAAAACAGCTAAGTGTATCATAACATAGTACATAAATCAACAACTACCTCCACTATCTACCAAATCATACAAAATAGAAAAAACATACCGACCAAAGCAATCAATCAATCTCCTCCAGAACCAGGGCCAGCAGAGGAAGGGAAGCGGCCACAATACTGCTGCATGTACTCGGCGATACGCTGGTCTAGCAACTGTGTGGTCTCTATGGCCTGTCGACGGTTCTGCTCCTCCAGCTGCGCCACTCTAGCCCGCAAATCTTCGATCTCTGCTAGATCGATCTGAGCTCTAGTCTGCCTACCCCGTCTCTGACTGCTGGCCTGTAATAAATATTTAATTTAGCTGTGTGATCTATGTAAGTGTATGTGCAGGTATGTGAATGATTAGCAGTGTGATAATGTTATTTAATTTAGTTTATGCATGTTTATGTAAGTGTATATGCAGGTATGTGAATGATTAGCAGTGTGATAATGTTATTTAATGTGATAAATTTATACATGTGTACAGCATATATCAGGCAAACTAAATTAAATAACATGTATTTTTCATATATTTTTTTGAAATGACATTCAAGTAATGAAATAATATATTTTGGTAATGCATAATGCTTTCATAACGAAGTGACTCAAAACCAATGTACTAAATTTGAAAACTTATATGATACCCAATATATTATTTACTTACCACTTGATTGCCAAATCCGTATCGTCTGTCATGCTCCGATGGATCCATAACTGACTCAAAAATAGCATCCTCCTCATCCGTCGTCAGCTGATCTCGACCCGTATCAGCAAGGAGTTTCTGGCACTGCTCCATAAACTTTTCCTGCATTAACAAATTAATATCATCATATCTTATTTCATTATATTTTAACAAGTAGAACAATTACTAATACTGCATAAAATGAAATATGCATACATGGCTCTTGCTGGATTTATCGTCCTGCCATGTATACGAAACTGTCCCGTCCGGATTTACATGCTCGATAGCATGCGTACGAGTAAACACATTCATATAACCCACGGGACCATGCGCCTCAGCTTCCTGAAATTGATTTTTACATACAATTATTGTACATTTAAAATTATATAACACAAACTATTTATAATTTGCATTTAGTAAATTTACCAACTCCTACCGATACTGCTAAAATGACTTTGACCCTCCGCGATGAGTGACGGGATTTTTATTTATGTTTGCAGAGTTTCTTTTCGACTCTGCCTATACATTCAAAATTTGATACATTATTTATCGATCATGTATTTTTTGATATTTACTACCAGTCAAATAATTTAAAAAAAATTAGTATACTTGCCTTCGCCTCGTCGGTTTCCTAGTATCCCAACCATGCTTGCCATATGCTTTTCCTCATCCAACGTGGTTTCTTACATGATTTCTTGATTTCGGATATCGAGTCCCTATAGTTTTTACGCATCTCCTTCATCCAATATTCTCGTGCCAACTGCATATCGTCTGTCTGAATGTCTATCTCAGCCTGTGTTTCACGATAAAAAGCAAAAAGAATATTAAACTGTAACGATAAACAGTAAAATAACGACAAAAACGAATTAAAAATGGAAAACAAAAAAAATATACTTACTAGGACATCCTGCCAAATACACTCTACTATGTGGGGAGGGATGTTATCCCACTTCGGCAAACACGCACTCATCCTACTCCAGCAAGAAGTTCTAGAAACATCCAACACAACCTTTGAGGGAAGTAGGTCGAACCCCCTGTTTTTAAATATGATATAGATAAGTACGTACGTATATCAAAAAAAAATAAGATGCTGAATAAAATTTAATTCTTACCTCTCTGTTCTAGGTACTAAAGAAACTGCAGGACACTGTGATGCTTGCGATGGACCACTGCCATCACCTCTTGAAGATTGGGAAGAGCTCCTACCTCTAGATGACATGACGATAAACCTGTGACATATATACACATCATTTCAAAAGAGAATAATAACATGATAATGAAAATATTTCATAGGTAAATGACATCAACGGTATAAATTGCTAAATTAATGATTGAAATGGAAATAGAAATGGAAGTGTGTTATACCTAATTCATAATGGGTCTCATGTTCCGACGATAAGCAGATTATATTGCATTTTTAATAAAAATTGCTAAATAAATGACAAATGGAAATGACATAAAACATGTAAACAATGGTAAACGTACAGATTTGGTTTCATAGTTACATCAATTTCATAATACATCAAGAATTCAACATAGTTACATCAATTGCAAAAAAATCAGATTTGGATTTTTATCAATCATCGTTGTCTTCTGATTTAGATTCAGTCTCGTTTTCTACGATATTTTCCTTTGCACTGTCAAACGATTCTACCAAAACATTTGATTCATCGATCAAAGGACCAAAATCTGTATGATCGTCTGTAATTATTATTTCGTTATTTTCCTCAAGATCTGCCTGATAAGCTTGTTCGTTTGGAATATTCTTCCCATCTAATGTAAATCTGGCCTTTGTTTTAAAAACTGCAGACCAATCTTCTTTATCCCTTTTTAGAGACGGATAAGGAGCGTAATATACTTGCAATGCTTGTTTGGCTAGTACAAAAGGATCGTACTTGTGATAGTGCGATGTATGCTTTATTTTGATAAGATTATAATCCTTGTGCACATTAATTCCAAAACCTGGAACATTGCTAAACCAACTGCATCTAAATAGAAACACCTCCTCTGCGGGTCGTGAGAAATATGCCAGTTGCAAAATTTGTGTTAGAACGCCATAAAAATCATTTATGTGATTTTCAGGATCGTCGCTACCTTTAACAAATACACCAGTATTATTCGTTAATTTTTCTGCACCGTATTCTTTGGTGTTAAATTTATATCCATTGACAAAATATATTGGATATGTCTTGACCACTCTTTTTGGTCCCATCGCAAGATGTTTCAACCCTTCGTCAACAACACAATTTCTCGGCTCATAAACGTAATTTGAAAACCAACTGGAAAATTCTTTACTGAGATCTCTATTCGGATGTTCAAATTCATAAACACTGTATCTGTGCAGTTAATGCCCCGCTATTACCCCGCTATAACCCCGCTATATCTCATAGCGGATTTCTACCGCTACGATTTTTCCATATAGCCCCAAATATAGCCTTTCCGCTTTAAGCCCCGCTATTTCCGCTATATCCCATTATTCCCGCTATATTCCCCTATTTCCGCTATATCTTTAAAAGAAATGAATTGAAAAATGACATTTATATATTATAAAAATTATGAAATTAGTTTCGTTTAATTGAATTTTTAATATACTTTCAGAAATGAAAATGCTCTAATATTCTACTAAATTCAATTATGTAATATAACAGTTTTACGTTTATTTATTGTATATTTGCACATGTTTTTATTTAAAATTATTTATGTATTAATTGTAATTCAATTGAATGTTAATTTTTCATTTAATTACCATTTATATATTTGCAAAAACATTAAGTACGAGTTTTATATGCTATTTTAGAGTCATCCGATATATCCCGCTATATCCTCGTTGTATCCCCACTATGACTTTTTGCACCTCCGCCGCATTGAATCCGCCGAGCGCTTTAACTGCACAGCACTGTATATATAAACAAATTATTACATTAGGTTATACACTCGCATGCATTATAGAAAAGAATAAAACACAAATTATTATTTCAGATTACCTAACAAACGGTGCAACCTCTGCAAAATTTAGAAGAATATAAGTGTGTGCTACATGAAGATCTCTATCGTCTAGCTATATTTCTAAACATTTTCCAAAAGGCCGACCATGTTGTCTAGAAATAGATAACATTGCTTGAGAGGACTCTTGTTAGTCACCTTCGTCATTACGAGGAACACTTTCAAATGATATATTCACATGGTCACTGAAATAGTGAGAGAAAAAGAACGAAGCTTCTTCTTTGATGTAAGATTTACATATCGAACCTTCAACTCGTGCTTTTTGCCTCACTTTTTTCTTCAGATGATTTAGATACCTATGCAAAATTAATTTACATCAACTTCATCTTTCAAATGCAATTAAATTACGTGATAACATATTACATACCTCTCAAATGGATACATCCAACCATATTGGACAGGACCTCGAAGTCGTACTTCAGATGGGAGATAAACAGGTAAATTTTCCATTATATTAATAAAACCTGACGGAAATATTTTCTCTAATTTGCAGACCAATATAGGAATATCTACTTCAAGTTTACGTAAACGTTGCACTTTTAAAGTAGTCGAACAAAGCTCTTTGTAAAACATACTAAGCTCCGTTACTAGCTTCCAAACTTTTAACGGCGGTAGTTCTTTGAACATAACGGAAAATAAATTTTTCATCATTATGTGACAGTCGTGGCTTTTCATTCCGCTCAATCTACCGTTTTTAAAGTCAACACATCTACGAAAATTTGATGATATCCCATCAGGAAATCTTAACCCTTCCACCCATTTTAACACAACTTTAACTTGATTATTATCTAATTCGTAACATGCTTTGGGTTTTTTACTGTCATTTGGTTCATATGAAGCTCGGGACGTTTGCATAATTCTTCTATATCGCGTCTTGATTTCAAATCATCCTTCGTCTTCCCTTTCACATTCAAAACTGTGTTAAAAACAATATCAAATACATTTTTCTCATTGTGCATCACGTCTATATTATGACGAAGCAGAAGATGTTTCCAATACGGTAACTCCCAAAATAGTTTATTTGCACCAGTTATGAACAATCGATTTGCCCTCAATTTCTGTTTGCACTCCAGTTTCATATATCTTTGGATAGTCCCTAACAAGTTCATATATGTCTTCGCTTGACCATATCGTTGGTGGTTGTCTGGTTTCTACTCTATTAGCTAAAAAGTTTTTCTTGTCTCCTCTGAAGGGATGATTTACATGGAGAAAATATCGATGACAGTCAAATCATGAAATTTTCTTATCATGAGGTAAAGAAAACGCTTGTGTTTCATCCATGCAATATGGACATGCTAGACGACCGACAGTACTCCATCCTGAAAGCATTGCATAGGCAGGAAAATCACTTATAGTCCACAACAAAGAAGCAAACATACAAAAAAATTTCTTCTTGGACACATCGTATGTTTCTACTCCTTCGTTCCACAGTATTTTTAACTCCTCAATCAACGGTTGTAAATATACATCGATTCCTTGTGTCGGATCGTCTAGGCCAGGAACGACAATAGTAAGAAACATATATTGCATTTTCATACACATCCATGGAGGTAAATTATACGGTGTGACGATAATGGGCCAGGATGAATATTTAGAACCAAATTGAGAAAATGGCAAAAAACCATCCGTACATAATCCTAATCTAACATTTCGACTCTCCGCTGCAAAATTTGGATACGTTTTATCGAAATGCTTCCATGCTTCTCCATCGGCCGGATGTGCCAACGTACCCTCTTCCTCCGTTCTCACACTATGCAATCTCATATTAGATGCAGTTACAGAAGATACATATAATCTTTGAAGCCTTGGAGTGATGGGTAAGTAATGCATACGCTTGTCACTACACCATTATAAGCTGTTAAAAACCGTTGTTAAGTCCAAAAGCAACGGGTAAAAACCGTTTGCAACACAGGAGTGGTTGAATTTAGCGACGGGACAAAACCGTTGCATTATGTCCAAAACACAACGGGTGTAACCCGTTGCAAATTGGGACAAAGGCAACGGTTATAAACCGTTGAAAACTTGGTCAAAGGCAACGGGTATTAACCGTTGCAAACTAGGAAAAAGGCAACGGGTAAAAAACGTTGCAAATTGAGCTGAAGGGAACGGGTAATAACCGTTGTATTGTTTACAATAGGCAACGGGTAAAAACCGTTGCTTAATGTAAAAAAGTCACACATAAAGCAACGGTTAACACCCGTTGCACATAGTGTTTGCTCCTGCTCCTACAAAATCACATCTGTAACTCACTACTGCGTTACATGCATATCTCAGTATATATACCAGAATATCAATATATATCAAAATATGCCAGAATATCAAAATATTGGTACACAAGCACTATAAACATATCGCACATATACCATACATATAAAATTATCAAACTTATAATTACACTCATTGTTTTGCAAATAGAATGTTACCGTGCCGGAATATCATACTTATTACACTACATTGTTTATTGCACTACACTACAAAGATTTCATTAATTACACTACATTGTTTTGCAAGAAGTGAAGTCTACATATAATAAACACATTAAAAGAATGCTGAGCAGGTTAGCCGAAGCTGATATTTCTTTGGCTCATGCTTTGGTGCATACAGTATTCTATCCAATTCCTGCGCAAAACTAAAAACAGGTTTAGTATTTTATGCCTGTAGAATCCTGATAGATACTAGCAGTGAAGTCTTTTTTGTTGAGACTTTCTTAAGTTCACTTTATGATGTCAATCAGTGGAGAAGATTTAGTATTTTATGCCTGTAGAATCCTGATAGATACTAGCAGTACAAAATCAAGTTCTATAAACAGATCAGACAACCAACAAAGACTACGGCTCAAGCAAAATAAATGAGGGTGAAGGAAAATGAGTTAATCTTTTTGTTGCACAAGGATTCTCACTTTACTCATGTTATTCATCAATCTGAATCTTCTTGATGTTTATGCACAATAGAATTAGAAGGCATAAAGAATTTTTTTCTATCATTCATCAATCTTTCTTTTCCTTTTCATTTGAACTGATGGTATTCAAATTTATGAAGCTTGTATTCTTTTCTTGGTAACCCTGTTTAGGACCAATAACATCAATGGGATGATCTATTTTTTATTTAATTGCGAGGGTTGCCTTTCAGTGAGTATTCCCAGCATAGCTGGCATGAAAAAGGTTCAACTATTTAAGTTAGGATTCGGATGAGTTCATAACGGTCAGGGCTTTTGCAGGACAATACTTAGTCTTGGTCGCCATAGTTAAATAATAATAATAATATGGCACAAACTGATTTTGGTTAGTGGCATAGTATTGTATAAACAATTATAGGAGATATCAATCTAGATTTGTATCATACACATGCATTTGCATATGCAAATTTCATATACAGCAAACAAAAGAAAATCAGCAATATATGCAAAGAACAAGTCAGAAATATCAATACCTCCGACTAAAGATATCGTATCAAACCTTTTGATGGCTCACATAACTTCCGGCTCCAACATCCCCAAAGGTCTCGGTAAATTGTCGACATATTTTGGCGGTTAGCTCATCCGGCAATAAAATTTTGTCCAACGACACTTTTTCATATGTCGGTGGTACTGGTTTTCCTAATGCTGTGGAATCTCGGCATATAGTACCTGTTATATAAGCATTTCTGGAGTGAATATATGGAATCACATTTACAGAACTAACAAGCTCCCAAACATTTAAGACCATTGTGCGGAGCTACACAAGTCCTAGACGCAACTAATAGTATAACTCCTACAATAAAAGAATTAAAAAATTAAAATAATAACTGATAAAAAAGCCTGAAACAGTGAACTAGTTATGCCTATTGCACAAAACACATATTATCTATATCTAAACTGCTTCAAACTACTAAAGGCCTGCACATCAACAGATTAAAAAAGAAAATAAGTCTAATGAGCAAAATAGTTTAAAAAACTGAAATAGTTTATTACAGGATGCTGTATATCATAAATGAATCAAAGACAAGAACTAAAGATCTATATACCATAAATGGAACACAATAGTAACAAGAAAACACAAACTCATTTTGGAATTACACGTTCACAGCAACTAATATAACCCAACAGCAAAAGAATAACAAACTACAATGTTATAAAATATAAAACTGTATAGAACTCCTGCAACAAAAGAATTAAAAAAAATAACAGATAAAAAAGCCTGGAACAATGAACTTGTTATGCCTATTTCACAAAACTAATATTATTTATATCTGAAACTGCTTATAACTCAGAAAAGCCTGCAAACCAACAGATTAAAAAAGAAAATAAGTCTAATGAGAAAGAGAGTTTAAAAAACTGAAATAGATTATTAAAAGATGTCATAAATGAATCAAAGACATAAACTAAAGACCTATATACCATAAATGGAACGCATTAGAAACAAGAGAAAGCAAACTCATTTTGAAATTACACATTCACAGCAACTAATATAATCCAACAACAAAAGAATAACAAACTACAATGTTATAAAATATAAAATAAACAGAGAGCAGTAAACTCGGTTGAAGCACAAAAAGACTGATTGGTCGATTAAAATAGTATCTGTTGCAATTACTTCGTCCTCGAAGTTCAGGATTTCACATCTTTGGTCGATTAACTGATTGTTCGGAGTGGCAAACTAAGAAGATGCGATTTCACTGCCTACTTGACGATTATCTTGGGCTATGCTGAGAAAACGCTCCATTTTATCATCCATATTGTCCAGCTTCATCAATTTTTGCTCCACATTTTGTAGTCGCTGCTCATATATTCCTTGGGACTGTTTGAGCCGTTTGCATGGAATGGCAGCACCCTTAACTTGGCTAGGAGCTATATTGGTCCCAATACTTCGGCTCCTGCCCTTTACATCTTTACCAAACACTGATATAAAGACGACTTCATCATCACCACTCGTCGTTTCCTTTTCTTTTTCAATTTTTTCCTAAAAAGTAAATACATATATATATGAATAATGAAAATTTAATTTAGAGGCGTTATTATTTGTTTAACTTACAAAGTAGGAAGATGTCGCATTTGACGTGCTGCCATTTTTTTCTTATGCGTTTTCTCCCATACTTGAAGACGTGATACTTCTGTTCCCGGACTACTTGAATCGACCTGCATACAATGACCTAAAATTATATTTGGAACTAATGGTATATGCAATGTGATGCACCAATTCAATGACACATACCATTTCTTGAGTAATCATAGCGTGACTCTTACGTCCCGAATGATGACCATATTCGAGCATTGATCTATTTTGTTTGCCTCGCTTCCTTTTTTCTTTCGCCTCGGGTTTTGATTCATTTCTTATGAACTCATCCCAATCATCTTGAGCAATTTTCGGTGGACAATTTATCATTCTTTCTTCGTCAGTGATGAAATGGTCATAATGATTCTTGCGCAAATCATTCTTGTGTCTCCTAAAAGCCTCGGACATTTTTTTCATAATAAGGTCCTTTGATAGAGGATCGAGCTCATAATATTTCTGCATAACAAAAATGCATGTAAACCATTTTTTATTTATGTATTGAAAGCATTATAAATGAACGGAGCTCATTATTACCTCCAATTGATTCCACACGTCTTCCTTGTAATTTGGCGGAACTTTTTTCCAACTTGGATATGAGATTGGCACATGATTTCTTACTAGTTTACCAATCTTCGTAGCGACCTTTGAACCATTTTTTCCGACTGGAGAACCGTAGTTGTCTATATCAATTTTCTCCCATTTTAAAGTGGATGATTGGGAAGTTGTATCATTTGATGGTGGTGTGGCATCTTGTGACATTATGTCCTGCAAAGTCTCAAATCCTAAAATAATCCCAACAACATTATGACGTACAGTTCTTCCCCTTCCAGCCCATCCCTGTGATGCTCGATTGCTGTCGGCCAAATTATTGCATGGAGTCCCCTCCATAACAAGATCAAACGCCTTATATGTCTTAATAAAATTTGCTCCAAGCGATTATAGTTAAGCTGCTGTACATTTGATATATGAACCAACGTCCCCTTATTGATTTGTCTGATCCCACCAACTTCTCACCACATTACGATTTTTGTCAGTCCGACTGACAATAATCGTAATGTGATGAGAAACTGGTGGGATCAGACAAATCAGAAGGGGACGTTGTTTACTATATCAGATGTACAGTAGCTTACCAGTAATCGCTTGGAGCAATTTTATTAAGTCATATAATGCATTTGATCTTGTTATGGAGGGGAGTCCATGCAATAATTTGGCTAACAGCAATCGGGGATCACAGGGATGGGCGGGAAAGGGAACATTCACTTTAATGCGGCAGTGATAAAGTCTTCCTGCATCACCAGAATTTTAAACTTAAGAGGATTCAAAACAATATCTAAAATACTGACTGAAATAAAGGATGCAAATACAAAAATATATTACCTTAGCACTGCTGAACTAAAGGGTGCAAATACAATATCTTGAACCGCCTGTCTACCTACAAACACAAAGAAAGAAAGAATAGTCAAGCTGATCATATGCATGTATGTGTACATGTGTGTATGTATGTGATCATATGTAAGTACCTACAACTACAAACACAAAATGAACTCTTGCAATATATCCATCCTTATGGATCCATCAGGATATTATAATGACACTAATAAAAAATATAATGCATCTATTACTATCATTCACGCTATATTTTACATTTTACACCATTTTAAATAAATATTTTGTTAAGGTACAATAACTGCTCTGAAATACAAAGTTAACATATGCATTTGATAAGATCTTCGAATTTTTCATTGTCTTCAAAAGTTGATTGATAAACGGTGGGAAACTTAGTGTCATCCACATTTATGGTCAACCGTTTTGGTGTATGCAAAACCACAAACCATCCGTTATTTTTTAAATCTTTTGAGTAGAACACTTGACTCGCTTCCGATGCAAGAATAAATGGCTCATCATTCACGCTATCTTTATTCTTCAATTTTCCCAAGTTAACTGTGATCAAGCTTGAAACAGAATCTATTTTACAACCATTGATCTTATCTTCGACCTTTACCCAATCACAATAAAAAACTGTTTGTTTGAAGTCAATGTAATCCAACTCAATTATCTGTTGATTGACTCCGTAATAAGTTGTTTCTGCTTCCTTAAAATTTTTATCCTTCCCACTCGCTCTAAATTGTGTAATTGCTCTCATGCATACACCACTATCCTGTGTTAGCTTTCGCTCTTCATAACTCTTTGGAGAAAATAAAAACCCATTCACTTGGTACTTCATATAACTACGGGCATCAAACTTCGGCCCGTTAACTAACCGCCAAAGAGTTGAGTCAACATCGACGGTCTTCAACTACTACAACAAACATAATAAGTAAAAAACATTGTCAAGGAGGTGTATGGTCAACTTGAAAATACGTTAAATATTTAATACATATACCTCCTCACGTAACCAAAAAGTGAAATTTTTAATAGCTTCCCCAGATGTACACCCGCCTCGAGTTTGAGATTTGGTGCTTTGAACATAGGAGTTATACCTCCTACGAAAAACACACAATAAATACTATATATATGAATTGATTTACAATAATAAGAATTCAGAACAAATTCATGAATTTACTTCTTCCATTCATCCAATCCGTCGTATTTATCAAGGACCCATTTACGCACTTGTTGAAATTGCACTTGAGTTAAAGTTATATCTTTACCATTATCTAGTGCTATTTCATCAGCAAACTCATCATCCTCGTCTAAAAACGCTTCACGGGTATGTTTATGAGTGCCAGCACCTCCTTTTGGCATATACTCTATGCAGTAAAGACTAGCTTCTTGTACAATATATCCTTCTGCAATACACCCTTCAATATATCTTTTGTTGCGCACATATCCATTATATGTTTTCATCAACCTATGAAGATGAATAATTGTAAAATGTAGACATCAATAGCTATTTAAATCGAATAATTATGTACATAACTAAAATTAGTAATTTACCGTTCAAATGGGTACATCCACCTATATCTAACAGGACCATAAATCAATGCTTCATCGGCTAAATGAACAATAAGGTGAATACTGATATCAAAAAATGCAGGCGGAAAATGTTTTTCAATAACACACATTGCTTCTACCAAACTAGCCTTTGCTTTTAGAAGATGTTCCCTGTTGATCACCTTTGAGCACAAAATGTTATAAAAGAGACTAATGCGGTGAATAGCATTCCGTAGATCCTTATGTTGCGGAAAACAATGCTGAAGCAATACCGGAAGTAAATGTTGCATTATGACGTGGTAATCATGTGACTTCATATTTTTTAGTTCAGGAGGGTTGATGCTCACATTGTTATGGAAGTTCGAAGAGAATTTGCTCGGCACTTTCAAAATTTTCAAAACGGTGCAAAACCATATCTTTTCTTCTTTGCTCAAAGTGAAAGTCGCATTTGGTATGGTTACTTTACTTGTTTCAGGATCTTCTATCACCCACAACTTTTGTTTTATACCCATGATTTTCAAATCCTTCCGTGCATTGATCCCATCTTTTGACATGTCTTTATGGTTCATAATTGTGTTGATCAAATGTTTCATGACATTCATCTCCGTATGCATAACATCAATATTATGTCGGGTCAAATTTGTTTTCCAATATGGAAAATCAAAGAACTTCGACCTCCTATACCATGCAGGAACTTCTTCATCGATTGTCTTTTTCCGTTTTCGACCAATTTCCGGTATGTTTTTACCAACTTTCATTTTTATATTCGCTACCTTTTTTTCAACTTGATAACCAGTCAGTGGTTTTGGAGGACGCTTAAGTTCTTGCTCGTTGTTGAAATTTGTCTTATCGTATCGAAACTTGTGTCCGGACGGAAGAAATCTACGATGTCCCATGTAACAAATCTTCTTACTTTCAGGGAGATAAACAGATGTAGTTTCTTCTCCACAAAGAGGACATGAAAAGTAGCCGTGAGTTGTACATCCCGATAAAGTCCCAAGAGCGGGATGATCATGGATTGCCCACAACACTCTAGCTCTCATTATGAACTCAGATTTCATAAATGAATCAAATGTAACGACTCCTTCCCATAACTGCTTTAACTCGTCTATCAAAGGTTCTAAATAAACTTCAATATCCTTCCCCGGTTGTTTTGGCCCAGAAATCAACAGTGTTAACATTGAGAACTCTCTTTTCATGCACAAAGACGGAGGAAGGTTATATGGTACTACAATTAATGGCCAACAGCTGTAAGGGTTAGTTAAAGAAGCATTCGGACAGAAACCATATGTTGCTATTCCAAGCGTGATATTTCGTGGTTCAGCAGCAAACGAAGAATCAAAAGAATCTGTAGTTTTCCATTGAGAAGTATCACGCGGATGACGCATTACGGTTGTACCAGACTTGGCACGACCATGCCAGGTCATCGCTTCTGCTATCCATGGTACAGTATACAGTCTTCTCAATCTAGAAATTAAAAGAAAATGTCTTAAGGTCTTTTGAGGTACTGTGGTAGCTTTTCTCTCTTCGTCGAATGATGTCTTGTATCTTGGTGCGTTGCAATTTGTACATGAAACATTGTTCGCATTATCTTTCCAGTACAAGATGCAGTCATTAATGCATGCATCATAAGTTATGTAATTCATCTCAACTTGCTTAATGATCTTCTTCACGTCGGGTTACTTTGAAGGTAGCATGTTACCTTCGGGGATTAACTCCTTTATGAATTCGAGTACTGCAGTCACACCATTGTCTGAAAAGCCGTATTGGGTCTTCAAGCTATTCAGTTTCACAATGGCATACAACTTTGTAATCTCTTTTGGACAAGAAGGATACAATGGCTCTGTTGCAGTTGCACTATCAAAAAATGATTTATCCGTAAACTTCTCACCAATATTAGCATTATCATGCAACTGACTTGTAGGTTGAAAATGATGGAATCTATCAGCATCATTGATCAAATCCTCCATCCTAATATGTTCGGACTCATTAGTATTTGTGGCATGACTAATCGGTTTTTGTTTTGGCTTCTCCGGTATTCTTTTCCCGTGAAAACACCACACGGTATATGATTGAACAATACCATATCTAAGCAAATAAAAATGAATGTCATTTAATTTGAATGTATCTTCATTTTTGCACCGCGTGCAAGGGCACGAATACTTTTCCTTATTGCCACCGTTTTCAGCAACAAATTTAATGAAATTTCTCACACCTTCCACATATTCTGTATTTCTTCGATTAGATTGATTCATCCATTGTTTGTCTATACTAAAAGACATACTGAAAGAAAATAACAAGAGCTAATAAGAAATCATGGGTAACAATATCTTATGGCTTTCCACCAAGTTCAACTCTGATATTAACTAAATAGATGAATATTCTTTTGATTTCACTTGAAATTTAACATTAGCATCAAACTGTTTCCAAAAAATTTGCCATTACAACGGCGCCATTTTATAGCACCAGAGTAATGTCTATGCATTACCCCTCTCCTGATACTTGGCTTGCGCCATTAACAACAATTTTATCCACTTACTAAATATGGTCTCATATTTAGTAAAACAAAATTCATTGCATCAACTTATACCCTAGCAGTCACTATAAGCAGCTATGTCTAACTAGCATGCAGTACAGTACAACATTTAGGCTTTAGTAAATATGAGAATGCACACTACAACACTACTTCTCTTCCATGTTGCAATGTTTGGCTGATGATACACCACACGTACAATTTGTAAAACAAATCATATATAAATGTAAAAAGATCATCCTTTGCATAACCAATTGTTTCTTGGTTCTCTAACACTGTACACTTAAAACATCAAATATGTATTCTGATGGTTCAGATTAGACGGTGCATCTCTACTTTGGTAAACTGTTAAAGAGTAGTAGATATTGACTATAATCAATCCCCAAAAACTTAATGAAACATCAATCCTAAAAGATGAAGATAATGATGGAACTCAAATGACAGCTTATATGGTAACACTAAACAAACCCATAAGCAAGCATTATAGGGAATAAACTGTTCCTTAACTTGTTAGATCATTTAAGCAAAGAAAAGAGGATACTCCTTTTGAGTTCACTTCCACTAAAATGCTAGGGTGATTGATAATCCTACATGGCAAAATGTTATTACACATCTGAAAACAAAGGGGGAATTTTGAAATGAACGAAAATTAATGTGACTTCTCCCACTCACTTGAAATTGGGTAGCAAGTTAGATAACTCTACTTATGCCTCGTTTGGATCGACTAAAATAAGTTGCTTTTTAGCTTTTTGAAAGCCAAAATGAATAGGTTTTGGCTTGCAAAAAGCAAAAAAGCGACTTATATTAGTCGATCCAAATGAGCACTTAATGAATTGCATAGTTTGGAATGTCAGGGGATTACCCTATCCAAACAGCAAGATGTAGAAAGTGTAATTAATAAAAAATAAGCTTCTATTGTAGGGCTGCTAGAAAGTAAATTACCAAATGTAAAATTAGTAATGTAGGTAGACAAATCAACAAAGATTGGAACTTCAATTTCAATAAGGATCACCATGATACAAGTAGAATTCTGATTCTTTAGGATGATAATATTTGGTCTATTTTGACAATTCACAATAATGAACAATACATCACATGCTTAACCCAAAATAAATTGGGTTTGACATTCTACTATACTTTCGTGTATGCTCATAACCAACTAAAAAGAAGAACAGAACTTTGGGATTATATCAAATAATAATTTAACTCATTCAATTTATGGATACTAACAGGCTGCTTCAATGCTAGTTTTTGTTGTAAAGATTAAATTAACAATGGTAATCTAAGCTCCAATCCGAACAAAGACTTGGTTGAATTTATTGAGGCATCAATTTTGAGCCACCAAGCATAGGAAATTACTATACTTGGAAGGGTGAGCTAACATAACAATCCATAGTATAATTGACAGACTTCTCATTAATAAGGATTGTCTAGATAAGTATCCTAACTTTTTAGTCAATTTTACCAATCGGTAAAACTGGAGATCACATACCTATCGTTTTTAATCTGGCCATCTCGACATTTTACAGGAAAGGTACCCCTTTTAGATATAACAACTTATGGCGTCCCAAGGTAGATTATCATGATCTAGTACGCATAAAATGGGAAAGCGTATGCCATGGGAATCCACTTTTTCAACTAATAACAAAGCTAAAGAAAGTAAAAGAGAGACCGCACCATTAGAATAAAGAACTTAATAATAAGGAAAAATCCACTAAAGCTCTTAGGACGGAATTGGTTGTTATCTACACAAATATAATAAAACAGCTTAATCACGCCCAAATTCTAGATCTCTACAATCAAAAAGAGGATCAATAATCTGAGACTCGGCATAAGCAGGCCATAGAAAACTTGCAACACTAAAAAATAAAATGACTAACTCAAGGAGACAAAACATCCCAATTTTTTCGTGCTGTTGGAGGAGATTAAGGGCTTGAAAATGATAGATCTGGTTAGGTAAGTGGTAATGGATACGAAGCTTAAGGAAGTTGAAATTAACGAAATAAATAAAAACTTGCAGCAGTAGGGAAACCTGTAGAAGATGAGAAGCGATATGAAGATGCTGAAACAAATGAAAGATGCCCTAGCTTTGAATCCGCCGAAGCGTCGGCTGCTGCTGTTGGAGGCTGGAGATGTTAATTCGCGGCTGCCACTACTGGAGGAGCCGATCGACGAGGACGAAATCGCGGCTAAGAGAATCAGAGATCTGCGTTTTTTTACTATATGCTCGGTAAATTTTGTGCCCTAGAGTAAACGACACAAGTACTGTGATATTTGGCACAAAATTAGCTGCCACAACATTTACCACGGTTACAAACCGTTGCTAATTAGCCACGGTTGTAAACCGTTGCTAGTTGGAACGAAACGCGCCAAAAATTATGGCGCGAAAGGATGAAATTCACCACCATCATTTGTCTCCAAAGAAGCTACGGTTAGTAACTGTTCCCAATTAGCAACGATAAAAAACCGTTGCTAACGGAAGCAAGACGGTTATTAACCGTTTCAAAATGGCAACGGTTAATAACCGTTGCCAAATGCGCGGATGGTTAGTTGCAAATCTCGGTATTTGGTGTAGTGTGTACGGAACTTCCTTCCCCTTCTTTTTTCTTGGTTTGTATCTCTCCTGATTACAAATTTTATCATTTCTAAGGTTTGCGTCTTCTTTCCAAAATAACATGCAGCCTTTTAAACATGTATCTATTTTCTGATAAGGTAAACCAAAAGCCGACATAAGTTTTTTAACTTCATAGTGATTTTCACACATTAGATTATCGGGCGGCATATGTCTTTTTGCAGCTTGTACAACAGCCGTAAACCCAACTTCAGTGATGTTGTATTTTGACTTCATCGCAATGTATTCTGCGATTACTGATAGCTGAGTGCCGCTTTTACAACCATCCCAAATAGGTTTCTTAGCAGCATCTAGTAAATCATAATTTTTTTTGCTTCAATATTTGGTTCTTCAATATTTCCATCATCGTCGTTAACTTCAACCATATGAAACATTGATCGTGCTACATCTTCGACCATGTTTTTTATACGGGTCGTCGTAACTACTTCGTTAACGACACTTTCAAACTCTACAGAAGTATTTGCTACAACTTCTCCATGCCTATCCCAAACATAATACTCGGGTACGAAACCGTTTTGGCACAAATGAACTTTCACAATATCTGGTAATAAATACTTCAAATGTCTACACCTACTACACAGACAACGAATTTCTGAATTGTTTCCGTTATTACTTAAAGCGAATTCAACAAATACGTTTATACCATTATAAAAATCTTCTTTTATTGAGCCTCTCAGTCCTTTTCTTTGGTACATCCATCTCCTCCGATCAACAAAATAATCAATCATTTTTCCTATTTGAGAAAATGAGTCACAAGTTCAAAATTTAATATTTATTTTCAAAAATACAAATTCAAAAAAGATTATTTTCATGGTCGTATAATATTTGAATTTAAAGAACTATTTCACAAAATAAAAAATATTTTCAAATATGACACATTTTATTTTTTAACGTATCGATACAAAATTTTGTACAAAAAGATATTTTTTTCCATGGTCAGGCATCCTACTTCCCATTACAAATACAGTAAGCATTTACATTTCGTATATTACTTCGTCTCAAACGATTCAACAAAATTTCGGCAGCATTTCCCTTTTGTTTCCTGCATTGTACACAAATGCGTGTACGTAGGAAACAAAAAAGAAAAGTTAGGTTGAAATTTTATGATCCGTTTGAGACGAAGTAGTATACAAAATGTAAATGTTTACTGTGTTCATAACTTGTCCAATACTGGGACAAATCCAACAAACATTGTACCAGATGAATATAAATGGTCGTTTTTTGAAAAAAACGGCTATTTATATAACGATCATGTACAACACTCGTCAGACGGGACCAAAAACTCTCTAAGGGACATTAGTTAATTAAATGTGCGTATTTTACGAAAAAATACAGTTTTACTAGCTGTTCACATTTACAAAATATATTTTAATTTAACACATTTATTCGACGTATTATATCAACTTAAGGCTGGTTTAACATTTTTGTCATTTTTCAATACACACAATTATAATTTAAACTCATGCATTTTTTTGTTGCATAAGTCAATACGTGCGCAATATAATACTCCTAACTCGTGCATTCATTTTATCTTATTTCAACTAACACTATACAATGATAACAGCGCTACACACATATACAATCATAGAATCAAGGCATACACAACGATTTACATATACACGAATAACCACAAATTATACATGTTTTTCACAATTTCACGATAAAAGATGAAATAGGTATACCATGGAATGCTAAAAACTATTATAACACTATTGGAAACAATTTCAATCACCAATCAGCCCTAATTTATCAACTTATGCAAATCTAAAAATATGGTAAAAATTGAATTTTTCGCGAAAATAAGAGATTATACCTGAGCTAGAAAGCAAGAGAGGTTGAATTCGTAGCCCAGGAGGATGCAAAAATACGAAATTAGTGATTGGAGGTTTGGGGAGTGAATTTGGGAATTTGTAATTAGGTTTTGGGTATTATGAAATGAGAAAGAAGAGGCTCGGCTGGAGCCAGTATTACGCGATTTTCCGACGGCTTTCGACGGCCGCCGACGGCCCGTCGGAAGCCGTCGGAAAATGGCAGTCGGAAGCCGTCGCCTCCCCCTGTCGCTATTTAACCATTTTCTAGTAGTGTCAATTGATATCCAAAAAATCTGAAATCTGTCTGCATTATTATACGAAAAGCGGATAAATATCCGATATTCGAAAAAACATATATGAATGCGTATACGAAAACATCCGTATTCGAAAATTATCTGTCCAGTTTTTATCAAAATTATAGTTTATTTTATGTGTACTTTAGTACAATGAAACTTATGTATTTATTACGTAAATATTGTTTTACCAATGGATTGAAAAATAATAATGTTAAATCAAAATTCTTTCTTTATATTTCATGATTTATTGATCGTTAGCTGATATAATAATTATCTTATATTCGTCCGTATATGCGGATGCGGATATTCGAAAATTATTTCGAATGCTGACGGGCTAGATGTTTGGATACTTCAAATCGAAGATCTTCTAAACCATGGTTTAAAGGATTTGGTGCCTTTCAACAAATCCAGAGAAAAGATTATATCATAATAAGTTTACCTATCGTATCAATCTTGAAGTCATTAGTGAATTCACAAACCTTAAAGCTACCGTTTTTTACTGGACTCGGTATGTGTGAAACATTTTATTTTTCTTCATCACATATTAATTTCCCTTAATATCTTATTTGAAGCTTTTACAATCTGTTAGTTGCGGTGCTGCTAAAACACTCATTCTCTTCTCTGCAGAAAACCCATTTAAAAAAGGTAAATTAATTCCTATTTCTTTTTCTTTCTTTTTTATTATTTAATGCATCTATATACATGGAGCGTTATGTTCCCATTGTCATAAATAATTTTCAGTTTTTTAACACCCGGAAACAGAAAAGAGTTTATTGCTTAATCAAGTGAGTTTTCCCATTTTATAAATACGTTTTTTTTGCGCACCAACTTCCTTATCCTTTTACTTACATTCGTCGTTATCAACTTTGTAATTTCTGAATGAAAATTACTGTTTAACTTCGATTTAGATTTTTACTTTTTTTTGTTGTATTTATGGTTCTTTGATGCTCAAAATTTAATCAATGTTCCATTTTTTAAAATGTAATCCATCTATGAGCTTTAGTTACATGCTTCTGAATTCGAATTTTGTGCACAATTGGTTCGATGACCAAGTTTTGAAAGCAATTAGGGAAAACTGCGTACATCTTCCTAGTGACAATGCATTTAGTTACATGATGATTAGTGAAGATGGTATGCTTGAGCTGGTGGATGACTGAAGTTTTCTTTTATATAAAATTATCTCAATGCATTATCACTAGGAAGGAGAGTCTAGGAGTGGCAACCTGGGGAGGGGCCGGAGGCAACATCCCCATTGATGAAGATCAACCTAGCCGGTCAGGTCGTGGGATCCAATGGACAGTGCGCGATGATGGGATGCGGGATAGCATCCCGACTGAAAAACGTTTATGAAGGTTGAAACCAAAATGTATCTGTTCGTTTCAACATTCACCATCAATAGAAACCTCATTCCTACATACAAATGACAATACTAATTCGTCACGAAACACGGCTTCCTTCTTACTTTCTCGAAATTAAAATATAATAAAAGTGTTATCTAATCAAGCTCGAGCGTTGTTCTGATTTGTCCAAGTGATCACAACTTGCATAAACTTAATCCACTGTATCGTCAAAGAACGTTTTTTATAATCCTCTGTGATTTCAAATTAGGGAAAACATTTTTGAAAGAGGACGATTCAACCATGTGTTGAAGTGGTAAATCTACACCATTTTCAAACGTGAATATCGCTCAAACTTAATGCTCATATTAAAGGCTTAGAATTATGCTCTTGATTACATCAAAACCTTATAAGTAGACCTATGTAGGGTTTATCGATTGTATCTAATTTTAAAAAAAGCATTTAGTTTTTATCTTCTTCTCTTTGAAAATAATAGAATCTTCTTGGCCAGCACCAATATTGTCGCAGTGGTTATGCACTCCGACTTTAGTGTGAAATGTCACAGATTCGAAACTTACATAGAATGATTCGAATCGTTGGACATATATTAACTTGTAGTATGTTGTATACTAGTTAAGACCTGTAGAAGGAAGCGACTTATAAGAAAAAATTGTATATGTCTTTGTCTGTGTGTATATATAGAGAGGGGGATATTAATCAATTGATATTCGAAAAACTGAAATTTGTTTGCATTCTTATTAGGAATTTTTAGGCTCAAGGAAAAAGTTGGAGAAAATTTTAGTTTCAAGGACATAAGTTTATTTTTTAGGCTGAAGGACACTTTTCAATGTAAACCACAGAATGATAGTTGCAACTATCATTTTCTGTTTACACTAAAAAGTGTCCCTTAGATTAAAAAACAAACTTGTTGTCCCTGAAACTAAATTTTTTTGCAACTTCTTCCTTGTGCCTATTTTTCTGAAAAATAAATATCCAATATTCGAAAAAGCGGATACGAATGCAGATATGAAGACATCCACATTTGAAAATTATCCGTCCAGTTTTTGTCAAGATTATAGTTTATTTTATGCGTACTTTAGTTCGATGAAACATATGTATTTATTGTTTTATTAAGTAAATATTTGATATTATACGCATTAAATGCATTTTTAACTCCTTAAAAGTATTTACTATCATCATATTTGTTAACTTTGCATACTTTTATAATTAATGGAAGTGAAAAAGAACAATGTTAAACCAAAATTTTCTATTTATATTTCATTATTATCGATCGTTAACGGATATGATAATTATATAATATCCGTCCGTATCCACGGATGTGCATATCCGATATTCAAAAATAATTTCGGATGCGGATGCGGATGTGGCACTGTCAGCATCCGAATGTGTCCGTTGATGGACGTGCCTAAATGATGTTTGGAGACTCCAAATCGAAGATATTTTGAACCATGGTTTAAAGGATTTACTGCTTAACCTAATTGACTATGCCAACCTTCAATGTTTTCATGAAAACAGAAATAATGAGAATATTTGTTTATGGAAATGATGAGTGGTTGTTTTTTTAACTGAAAATGTTTGTTGGAAACTGTAAATTGGATATTGATTCACAAACTGAAAATCGCAGAGATAAGATCATTCTTCTAAGTATTATTATTGAACTAAGAAAGTGCAAATAATATCTTATCTTATTGGATATTTGGTTTGTGCCTTTCTACAAATCCCGAGACAATATTATATCATAATAGGTTTACTTTGGTATCAATCCTGAAGTCATTAGTGATTTCTTAAACCCTTAAAGTTAAAGCTATTGTTTTGTACTGGACTCGACATACGTGTAAAATAGTCGGACTTTTCTTCATCTGATATTAATTTCCTATAATATCTTATTTGAAGCTGTTAATTACGATGCTGCTAAATACACCTCATTCTCTTCTCTTTTAAAAAACTCATTTAAAAAAAGTAAATTAATATCATGTTTTTATTTTTATTTTCGTTTAATACTCCATATATACACACAGAGCTTTATATGCCAGTCATAATTAATTTTCAATTTCTGAACAATGAAAACAAAAAAAGAGTTTCTTCGTTTAATCAATAAATCTTTCGCATTTTACAAACACATTTTTTTTGCTCCAACTTCTTTATCCCTACACTTTCATTCCTCATTATTGACTATGTAATCTTTTTAATGAAAATTACTGTCTAGCTTTGATATAGATATTATTATTTTTTATTGTATTTGGGTTCTTTGATGCTCAAAATTTAATCTTTCTTTCATGTTTTAAAATGTAATCCATGTATGAGCTTAATTAGTTAGGTACTTCTGAATTCGAATTTTGTACACAATTGATGTGATGACCAAATTTTGAAATCAATCTCCTTACTAATCAGGGTGAAACTGCGTGTATCTTCCTTGTCTTTAAACCCGCTTAAAAGGAAGACTTGTGAACTGTTCACAGAGTGATGATGATGACTGAAGATGGAACGCTTGAGGTGGTGAATATTGCTCACGGTTAATGCCCAGATTAAAGGCTTAGGATTAAGATCTTGAGGTAGTTTTTCCCTATGAATGTGTTAGTGTTGTAAATATTTTATTATCTGGTAAGTATGTGGTGAGAGGAGAATATAGTTCAAATTTTAGTGGGTTTTCAAAGGGTAGGGTTCCTATAGTGGGAAATTGACAATATATAGTAGCACTCTTAATTTATGAGTCTAAACAATTATTATATATATACTTTGCAACTGAACCAATTTAATTTTTGTAAATAATCCATTAAGATTATGTACTTTGAAAATTAGCTCAATGATTGTGCCTTTTTCAAAAGCAACTTCTTCTATTTTCATTAACAAGGAAACCTAAAAAAGAACCTACGCATTCTAATAAATATTCATTCTTCTTTTTATCATATTTATATAATTTTGATTATTCGTTATATTAAACCGAAAAGAAGAAACGATGATAAAATTTTATATGGATGCTAAAAAAATAACGATGCCTATTTTCTGATATTTCGAAGAAAGGAGTAAGAAAAAAACAAAAACAAAAAAAAATAAAAAAAAAATAAAAAACTTTGTGACTGCTAAATCACAGGCAAGATAAATATAGAAAAAGTTTAATTTTTGTTATTATCTAAATACCTTTTTAATGTCTCTCCCGCATGTATTCAGTATCAGTTAAAGTACCAAACCAATCTTGGTTTTGTTTCTCATCAAATAATATATAACTAATTTATACTACATATGATAAAGATGGAACAAAATGGATAATCATGATTTCATTTTAAAATTGCAGTTAGAAATAAAAGTCTGTGATATTAAAAAGAAAAACCGTTGATCCTTTTCCATATATAGTATAGTAATACTATAAACTATATTTCTGCACCTAACCCTATTTTAATTAACAGTTTGACTGAAAGAATGAATTTTATAAAGGAAAAAAAAAAATCCCAGTTTCTACGAGTACTGCCCTTTGACATAAATTGATTAGTTATACACCTTTTTCTTCAACAAATGATTATCACACTTAAAAATTTTAAATATCACACACATATATAGTTTCTTGATTTATATAGATGCACAGGGACAGCCAAATTTTAAGCAAATACATGCAAGCCAAACCTTTTATTGATACTTTTGGTTCTTGAAAAGAAATTAATTAATAATAGCATCCCTGACCTCAAACACGTTACGAGTTTTCACGACCACGTCGTACATATGAACGGTGGTGATTCTTCTAAAATCAGAAGGAACAGTTATGAGATGAACCGACGACCGTTGATGGAACTGAAGAAGCGCAGGATTTGCAGGTGGATATGGCTCCCAACCTATGGCAGCAAGCTTCTGCCTCAGCATCTCATTAGATGTAATTACTTCATTGCTTGGAACATGCACCAGAACTTTGCGCCTCGTTCCTCCTCTACTCGATTCCCCACCACCCTCCAGCCTGACTACACCGTTTTTGAACTTCCAGACTCCAGACATTTAAAAGAGAGAAGTTATAATTTATGATGATCTGAATAATTGGAGCTGTTTGAGGAATGAAGAATGGAATGTTACATAGGGCTTAAATATGACGTAGTTTGGTCATGGATGGGTTGGATGTGGGTTCCAATGCTTACCAAGTGTGTGGATGGAGTTTGCCGGCAGGGAACTAATGGGAAACCAACCGTGTCTGATTAAAAATCAAATGCTTGTACTTCTTTTATACTAGGAATTTCGTCCACTTTTAACTTTCTTGTTTTACTAAAACTGTGTTCCCCCAATATGTTTGTTTAATACATCTTGACATGTTAAAAAACCATTTCTGAATTCAAAAAATAAAACCACATCCAACGTGGAAAGAAAACTAATCCAGTGATTTGAAACGGCTTTGACTTTAAAACCAATATTTCAGCGACCCATTGATTTGGATTTGTGTTTAATCTCTGACTTTAACTTTTGGGCCATTAACAATTGTTGTTTTAATTATATACTTTCTTCACTTCAAAAATGCAGTAGCTACAAGATTTTCTTGACTTAGCACAGTCAACTAAAAAGGGAAAAAAAATGCAAAGAAAGGAGAAAAAAAATGAAAAATCAGGGACTAATAAATTTTTGTTGTTGGTTATCCAAGTCGATATAATTCAAAAACTCATGCATGGAGAGAATATAGGTGGACTAGTGGTTGTGATCAACGATGATGTGATCAATGTCAGTGGTGTTCATACCAGATGCCTAATTTGATGATTTTGAGCTTGTGGAAAGCCAATGTTGGGACAGTCAAAGAGAGGGAGAGGGAAGGTCATGGAAGGGTATTCAAAATCGTCGAGCTTGGTATTATGCCTTTGTTTTACGACAAACTATTGTATTGTTATCTTGGTAATTTCAATTAGCATGCATCCTAAATATCGAGATGAGTGTTGTCGTGATGGTTGATGGAGCATCGAACTTCAAGGAAATAGGTGTAAGAGCATCTCCAACGATGTATCACATATCACATTTTGTGAAATGCAACTCAAAATTGATGTTCAACGGAGTGCAGAAATTGTAATCGGTTGCAAATTAAAACATATAAGTTGAAGATCTGTAGTAAGTTTGGATGCTTGTTGAACAAATGTCCAATCTTCAGCGTCTGTTCAACAAACGCCTGAAATTATGGCACTTGTTGAACAAGCTGTGATGTTTGGGCGGTTGTTTAACATGCTCCCGATTAAACCAAATATATGTTTATTTACCAAACACGTTTGACAACCGTATTACATTTTGTAATTACACAAAATGTAATATTGGATGGGAAATTTGTTGGAGATGATCCAAGGTATAGAAACATCGTATTAACTTTTTGAGGAGCAACTTTTATTTATTTACAATAATGGTTGTCAGGAGCTTTTTCATCTTAAATGTGGAAAACATGAGGCTACCAACGAACGTGCTTACATTGAACCAAAATCAATGACAACTTATGTGCAAATACAAATCAAGAATGATAAACTCTATATAGTGAGAGGATTACATGATAACTTCCGGGCTATTATTCAAACGCCAATTTGAGATTCGTTGATTGCATTCATAAAATAAAATGATAAAGAATAATAGTTCTTAAACAAATTAACTTCTCATTTCAACAATGATTAACTACTCAATGTTTCCATCATATATAGAAAATATACATACAGCATATGCATGATCGATATATGACAATACCACCATGAATGATCAGATTTTATATTACAAAAACGACGTTACATATATTGTACATAAAAAAATTATTAGGTAAGTAAATCAGCCTTCCAGAGTCGTCGTCATTAGCTATTCGGCAGAAACTTGCTAAATCCTTAGCCTTTTCAAATGTGTACGCGAAATTTTAAGGGTTAAACAAAACTTCGAGTCTGTTATAAATAATATTTGTCCTCTTATGGCACATAGTGAGACCATGCCACAAAGTTTTTCCCTCACTGGTATAATAATATTTATATATGTGTATTCTTTATACTCTAGGGTTTCGATATTAGATTTATGCATGTACCTACATGTCAATATCTGCCTAAGTCATATATTCCTTTATATAAAGAAAATGTGTAAATCCCAAAACTTTCGTTGCAGATCATTAGGATGTTTAATTAGGAGATAATTAAATAAATAATTTAAGAGAATATAAACGTATAGATAAGTGTGGATGATTGTCATTTTAATATAATTTAAATTTCAAATTTTTAATGGAGAATTTATTTATAGGAAAAGAAATTAAAGGCTTTAATTATATTAAAGAGAGAAATAAAGAAAAATAGATAACAAATTAAATTATTTCCTCTAACACACTCCCCCTTTCACTATATTTTCAACCTCAGTCCCTAACAAAAGAATAGAAAAAACATAAAAGCATGAGCTCTTCATTAAAGCAAAATCAAGAAGAAGAAGATGAAGAAAATGCTAGGAAAGAAATCAAGGCAATTATCTCCACATACAACTAATCAAAGGGGAATAATATTTTTATCTCTTTGTTTTTGAATATGCTTATTCCAGGTTCAAGAGTAGATGTAACGACCCGTAATTTTCGATAATTAAAATATTAAATTAATTAAGATTTTGCAATTTAATATTGTAAGAAATTAAAAATTTATGATTTATTAATGAGAAAATAATTTAAATATGATTTAAAAATGATTGTTTGAATGTTTTGACAATCATTTTAATGCAATTTCAATCAATTGAAACAATTGTAAAATTAGTTAATTGTAAATAAGGATTTAAAATTGGTAATTAATGGAGTTAAGAAAATTGAAATATTATAATTAATATGGTAAAAATGATAACTGTAAATATGAACGTAATAAAATGTAAACTAATGTTAATTATATTCATAAAGTATTGGATGATTGAATAATAAGAGTGTAAACCGGAATAAAAGAATTTGAATGAATTTAAAATATAATTAATTGGAATTCTATTTTAATTGCAATTGAACTCTGAAATTAATGTAATATTTAAATAGTGGATTTAACATGGAAATTTTATTTTAATAGGTTATTAATTATGTGTAATCAAGAATGATAATTTTTTTAATTTTAAAAAATTGAATTTAAAAGTGATTTAATCAATTTAATAACAATTTATTTAATTAACGTGAAAATTCGCCATTTTGGCCACTATCTCGGATTTCGATGAAACCAGTTTCATCGGACCCCTAACAGTGAATTATATAGGATTTCATGTTTCATAGCGCTCAGACTTAATCGTTTGATCGTGCGGGCTCGAAATGCGTAGAAATCAATTTAATGAATTCAATTAAAATAAGCTGATTTTAAAAGCTAACTTCTGTATACAATGGAATTTGAGTTTGAAACTAGTTCCATTGAATATCGAAACCTATATTTCGATATATTGGATGACCCACTTTCATTTCGGAAACGGAACGGGCTTTTCGGGTTCACATAATCGTTTCGACTAATCTGTACCATTCATTCTTATCCATCTATCTATATAAATAGATTACTTTTCTGAAACCCTAGCAGCTTTTTTTATTTTTGTACGTATTATTTTTCCATATGCTCCCTTCCTTCTCAATGGCAGAAACCTAATTCCCAAATTCAAATTTCAAATCAAAATCAACCCCAAAATTCAAATTCTTCAAATTATAGCAAATTATATATCGTTGGAAAGCTCTTGACGAGCGCAATCTGCTGCTGCAATTCATTTTTGCAATCGAATCACAGTTTGGCCAGAAATTGGTGATCTTTCTCGGCCGTCCATTTTAAGGTTTGTCGTTTAACGGTTGATCTTTGACGATGGTTCGATCGGAGGGTACTGGAGTTGTAGAGGGTGTCGAGAGGGTTCGATCTATATAGTTAGCTCGTCTCCTAGGTGTCAGAATTCGCCATGATTAGGCTCAAAATGTGGCCGCGGCGGAGGCGTTCTGGTCGTTCGTGGTTGGTCATGGCGGCATAGGTAGAGGCGGCATAGGTAGAGGCGGCTCTGGTCGATGAGCAAGCTGGTGGTCTCTGATCTATCCAACGATGAAGGATGCAGCGGCGGAAATTGCTCAAACGTTGGCGGCTGTGGGTTAATTGGGTCGAGAACGATAGTAGGCTAGGGCTTCTGATGGTAATGTGTTGTTTTTCTTTTATTTGATTAATTTTTTTTATTTTAAAATTCAAACGTTCTAACATCAATAACTCTTTCATACGAGCTCGGATTTGGATGTGGTTTTCTCCGTTGCGATCGTATTGAAATTCCGAACATTATGGGACATGTTTGGTTGGATCTGAGACTATTGAATTTTTGGGCTTTGTTTGGATTTTAAATCGACTAAAAATCAAAGGTGGGTGATTTAATCCATTCACAACTACTAAATCATCTTATGTTAGTTAAATTAAATTTATGATATGATTGGAAATTTATTGATTGCTGTTTGGAATTTTAAATTGTCATTTAAATTTAATTTGAGTTAATTTGAATTAAATTGCCATTTAAATTAATATTGAATTTAATTGCCAGTTAAATACCTGATAATGATAACCAGATTATTTGTTGTGTTTTATTGGTTGATTTGAATGATGATTGTGATGGATGTTAAATTGTTGATATTTGAATGATTGGATATTATATTTATTTCATATGTGGTTATCACACTGCAAGTTCCCTTAGTTATTATTAGAAAATTCGCTATGGTTTGAAATGATACATACCCGAACTATCTTATAGATTAGAGAAAAATCGTTATGGGTTGAAATGATAAACTCGAGCGATTTTACGGATTTTGAATTTTAACTCGGGATTGCGGGTTGAAATGATTTGTACCCGTAAATTTAAATTTATTGCGGATTGAAATGATATATCCGTATCACTTGACCATAGGGTAGAAAATTACGGACACCGGATTGGTTAAATTAAATGATTTTTAAATCCTTAATTTTTGAATCCCGTTAAATGATATTATGAAATAAAATTTGATTTATATGAATTAATTAATTTCAAAAATCCAAGCTTTTAAAAATGTTGAAATTGAAATTGGTTTAAATGAATTGTTTAAAGAATTAAAATTGAAATTTTAAAGTTGAATTTTGAAAAATGAATGAAATTTATCAAAATTGAGTTATTGTAAATGTTTGAATATTTAAAGTTTGAACTCTATTGAATTTGAAGTGGTTTAAATTTGTAGTTCAACATGGATTTGAAATCGATATAGATTGAAATGGTTTTAATGAGAATCTGAATTGAAATATTAAAATTGAGTATTGTTGATTTGAAATCTGGATATGGTCCAGATTTGTTGAAATGGAAGAAATAGTTTAACTTGATATTATTTTCAAATTAATCATTTTAATATAAACTGCTTAAAATCTATTATTTTAAAATTTAGATTATTTAGATTTTCAAACTATTTACTATATAAACTATTCTAATAATCAAACCATTTTATGCTAAACTATTTTAACCGTTTTAAAATCATTAAACTATTAAACTAATAAAACTATTTTAAACTATTGTAACTACTATAAACTATTTTTAATACATTAACTATTTTAACATATAACCTATTTTAATATATAAATTATTTCTAATATATAAACCATTTTAATTTATAACCTATTTTTAAAATATAAACTATTTTTAATGTCTAACTATTCCAATATATATATACTACTTTTCAATATTCAAACTGTTAAGTTGGAACTGTTATGATTTAGATTCAGTTGGTTTAAATGCGAATATTTTAATATAATGGTTTAACCTATTTTGTAGTTATGATTTTGAAAATTAATATCATATAAAGTGATATGATTTGAAGTGAATATGTTTTTGAAAGTGATATGATTTTTGAAGTGAATAAGATATTTTTGATATCAACTATGAATCGGTTTTGGAAATGTAAAAGAACCAACTGGTGTGAAATAAGCGTTTGGTTGTTAAAGATACTGGGATCAGATATTGTCATACTCCTGCCAATACCGAAAACCACTTTAACAGATGTGCACGTGGTGGAGAATCCAGAATGAAGTAGGATGGTTGGCGAACGCTACTGGAATGAAGTAAGAGAATGATGATGGATAGCCTTGACTTTTGGGTCATAATTAAAATAACTAAAACAGGAGCTATACCAGGCCAAGTTGGGTCGCTCCCCCTATCGGGAACATTTCTTTGATACCATATTATTACTTTGTGATTGATTTGGTGGCCACCCCTTGATTTTATTATTGGAGTGTGTTCCGAAGTGGGCGGTAGTAGCTGCTATACTTTACCACCAGTCCGGGAGTGCAAAACGGTAGTATCCTACCCTGGGCATTGCCTCGTGCCTTATCATATTTATCTTGATCGTGCCTACTACGAGTTTGGTTTATGTCGTACACTATGGAGTGCCCTCTGATAGCCCTCCAATTTACGGAGGAATTACAATACTATATAGACTACGACATTTATATAAAGGTGTTAAGGGGGATATGGGTAACGCCTTAGCGCTATTTACTTTAGACATATTATAATAGCATATTGTACTATGTATGTAAATAGTTTAACGGGTCCTTAGGAGATGGAATCCCGAACATCTCTTAAGTTATTGCACACACGTTAGACACTGGATATGAGATGTGAAATCCCGTAAACATCTCTAAAGCCGTTGCACTCATATTTATTGTTGATTTAACTTACATAAGATCTTTTAGTTCTGACTCGAGTGTTTTGTCTTTTCATTATGCTCGGGTTAGTCTGAGCTTTTCAGTCTATTGAAGACTTTTTTCTGATGGACGAAGACGAAGACTTAGTATATTATTACTATTTATTATCCTTATTTTCCACTGCATCATGTTGTTCCGCTGCATTATTTATTTATTCCTGCTGTATGTATAACTCTGATCTATATTGTAAAAGTGTAATCAAATGTTATTTGTAAACAGCTTCATGAACTGTTTATTTGATTATTATATTTTGTCATTCCGCTGTGAGATTCTGTGTTTTTCTTTTCTTTCTTCTCTCTTATTTTCTTATTTACCCCATTAACAATCCTCCCTTTTGAATGGTTTGAGTTGATGTAACGACCCAGAATTTTTGATAATTAAAATTCGAATATTTAATTGATTTTAAATATTAATAAATGAATTTAATAAGTCGAATAATTTATTTAAAGGATATTGGATTTAATTTGGTCAATTAAATCGATAATTTAATGATTGAAATTCCAGAGATAATTGAAAATCGAGTTTAAAATGATTGAAAATGATTTGTAAAATTTTATTTAATCATACTGGAGTTATAGAAAGGTTATAGAACTTTTAAAATTGAATTTGGTGTTAATCTATGAAAATTGAATATTTTAATATTTAATTATCGATTGTAAAAATAGCCAATTTTCGAACAGTCTCAGATTTCAACGAAACCAGTTTCATCGGATCCGTAATGTGATATTATTGTAAGATTTCAAATTTCGTAATTTTTGGATTTACCGTTTGTTCGGGACAAGTCGAAACGCCTCGAAATCGATTTAAATCGGTTTAATTTAAATTGATCGTTTAATTCCATATCTTGCACAGACGATCGAATTAGCTTCCGAAACCTTTTCTATTGTGTCCGGAACGCGGGGTAAACCCCAGAAACGCCAGTTATAGCGCGTAAATCGGAGTTTGGAAATTCCGGATGAATAGTGTCTTTCGTTAAAATTCTATAAAAGCAACCCATCCTCTTCCATTTACAAAACCCTAATACAACCTAGGTCAGCCGCCACTAAAGAAAACAACGGCCAGGAAGCTTCGAATTTCTTCCATCAATTACTCCCAATCCACACGCTTTTAGCAAACATTGTCAACTAGAGATTTGTAGTGCTACGCGAGATCTGTCGATCTATATGGATATGATCATTTTTAAAGCATCGTTGGAGGCGCAGCTGGCCAAGGGAGTCGCGTCTTTCGCATTCGTTTTCAGGAGGCTGGGGGCGATCGAGCTCCACCTAGCTCCGGCCGTGGGTAGCTATGGTGATGGTCGTTCGGTTGGTGGGGGTGTGATGAAGATTCGTCGACGTTAGGGTGGTGCGGCTGGGGTAGTTCGAACGTGTAAATGGGTTGTTTTTCACTGGGACGTGAACGTGATGAAGCTGGGAAGGAGAAGCAAAGGAACGGTCACGATCTGGGAATGGATTTGCACGGCTATGATTGGAGGTTTAAAAAAATAAAAATAAAAGAAATTGTAAATGTTAATTTTATTTAAAATCGTATTAACTTCAAACTGCTATAACTTGTTCATACGTGATCAGAAATTGACGAAACAAAATGCGTTGGAACCGTTTCGACGAGCACTACGCGATGCAACTGGATTGGAGTCGTTTGGAGCTAGTTTGAATTTCGGGTAAAATTAAACGTCCGTTTAATTTTATTCGAAATAAACGCTGGAACGGAATTTAAAATCAAGGTGAGATTTTCTCACTCAAATGAAAAGTGGAATTTTCAGTTATTGATTTGATTGCTATTGGATGTGATATTAGATATAGTAGGATATATATCTATATATGGCAATATATACATATTGGCATATGTATATATTGGATTGATTGATTTCCCGCCTCGTATAGCGGATGAGACCCTATTGCGCCATTAGTAAGCGGATGATTTTTATAAAACCCATATACCGCGATAATTCCATACTGGAGCGGAATTGGTATTGTGCTAACATCTTTGGATGCAGGGAAACAGGTTGGAGGGATCCAACTGGATTCCTCAACTGTATTTACTTATTTACAGATATTGATATATATTCTGTTATCATATTGATATATGATATTGACTGTTGTGATGGACTAATTGGTGTTGTTGCATCATCGGATTCAGTTTTGAAATGTAAAAATAACGACTTTTACTTTAAAAGGGTTTTTAAAAGTGATTTTTGAAAATAGACGTTTTATTGAATTTTTGAATCGATTTATAAACGTAAAATTTTAAAGTTATAAAAGTTATAATTTTTAGTGAAATATAACCGAAGTGTCGTTTTTGAAATAAAAGTCGATTTATTTATAAAATGGTTTAAGTTGGGATTTTTGAATAACTATAAACGATTTGTATAGAAAGATTTATAAAAAATTGATATTTTATAAATCAAAATATTGGACTTATAAAACGAATTTTATAAGTGTTAAAAAGAAGTATAAATGGATTTCATAAGTGAATGAAATTAATGGATTTACATTGTGAAGTTAAAAATGAATGAAGTTGAAGAACAAAGGGTTTATAAGTGAATTATAGAAGTTAATAAAATGAGATTTATAAACCGGAGTTGTTATAGAAAATGGAAATAGAATTTATAAACGTTGTTTTTTATAAATTCGAAAATAAATCAAATTTGATTGATTTTAAATATAGAGATTATGAAGGGAATTTTATCCACGATTTTGGACAGTGGATAATTCTTGAAATAAATGTGTAGAAAAGATTGAAATGTGGTTAGTGAAGTATATTCACGATTTTGGACAGTGAATATATTTTTAAGTAAAATGGATATGGTTTTGGGAAAGTGATATTTGAAATAAAGTTAATTGTTTTAAAGATGTTTTCAAATATATTGAATATCGAAATCGTAGATTTCAACATTCATTGTTGAAATAGACGTTTTCGGAAAATAAGGAAATGATGGACTATAACACTGTTGTTATAGTAAATGATTTCCGAAAGGAAATGTTTATATAGTATTGGGATTTATATATCTATCTTAAATTTCGAATCCCTATACTAGTGATTTTGAGTCGTCGTAACGATGTTTTACGTAACATTCGTTTTGACTCAAATAAATGTGCTTAAGAGAGTGATTTCCTTAAAGAATGAAATATATACTTAATATTGATTTAAGTATATCGAATATTTTCCAAGTGTTGAAAATAAATAGATTTATGAAATACTTATTATTAAATAAGTATGGGAATGTTTTCCATAATGAAATGAAACGTTTTTGAGATTTTATCTTCAAAAATAAAATGAAATGTGGAAATTGATTTGAAATTGTTTTCAAATGGTTAAGTGTGGAAATTTTATATCTAGTAAAGATATTTTTGAAGATGAAATAATTTGGAAAATTATTTGGAATCTGATGATGTTGCGCATCTTTATTGATAGTTAAATAACCGACTATCAATAATTACCTTGAATGGTATTTGTTGTGAATTGGATGAATTTGAATGCCACACTTATTTTTAAATAATCGCTCACTATTCGGGTTAGCCGGGAAAGGACCATGGGGTTGTATAACCCATTCCGAATATGTGATACGTCGTTATGAATTGCATTCGAAGACCGGTGTTGAAGACCGGATATTTTTGAAAATGGAAGGATTACCGTCGAGTTACTCTACATCGGCTGATCTCCGATTTAGAGGTTTTTATCACCCTTAGTGACGGGAAGTCCGGACGTGATTAGAAATTTATCCGGATATGCAAGGGCTTCGTGAGAAGTGCCTTCGGTTCTGTTCGATCCCGGAACAGACTTGTATGGATTGTGTGTCTGACGTTACAATTTGAGATATAAAGCTGATTTCTTTCAAATACATTTCTGTTGGTGGCGGAGAATTTATTCTCTTAGCTTAACACCCTTCTCTGAGACGTACGAGCTCAGAGGTTATGTAGTTGAAATTTATCAGCGATATATCCCAATTTGGTAACGTGGTATACTGAGTGTTGCTGTGAAATGATCAATGTTTGATCATTTGCGATATGATCATTTGTTTGATCTTATATTTTTGTGATCATAGGTTGATCATTTTTGTTTGACCCGAAGCAGGGCTTTGTAGAAAGCGTAGCTTTGTGGACGAGACTTCGTCGAGCCTCACACCCCGGAAATGATCGAAACAGGAAGGATGCGGCAAGGTTCTAGGGAGTAGCGCCCCTTAGTGTATGTCATTCCTTCTGGATAGAGGTGGTATCATGGTATGGAGCCCAGATACTTAACCTATGTGGTTGCTGCATTTATATTATGTGGTTTGTTGGAAATCGGGGATCCTCGGGAAGATCGGTTACGATCGGGGGATGACATACGCGTGTCAGTAGTTACCTATTTTTGCAGAGGTAACCCGGCCTTGTGTTGGCAGAGATCCGGTTAGGTTCTCGGGTCGTCTATTCCAGGGACGTACCCATCGTGGAAAAGGAAGTTCCTTAGCCTGACCATTTGTTGGAAATCCAAAGAAACAATACGTGACTTGTACGGTTTTAGTTGTATTACCTGCTATGGAATGTGGCGGTAACCTGCTATTGAACATAGTAGCTATAGTAGGCATAAGTGCGGAATGCCTATGCTGGCTAAGATTAATATTATACTTTCGAAATGTTTTTCGACACTATGCACTAAAAATAATATCAAAAATGATTTGATTTTGCGTAGTAAGCATCTTTGACTATCATAAGAAGAAATCTCCTCCAATTCTGCGTTTGCATTGTGTGTGTGGTGGGAGGTCTTATGGTAGTTTCATTTTCCAAAAGCATTGCGAATTTGTTTTATTTTCTTTGTGAAAGAATAACTGTTTTACGATCTCACACCAGTCACCATGACTGACTCGGAGTTTATTGTTTCCCTTCTAAACTCTGGGTGCCCACCAATTTCCACACGGGCAGTCTAGAGTTAGATTATCAGGATATTCTGGAGCTTTGGAGATAAGCTGGAGGACGAGACGTAGTATTTGTATCTGATATTATTTATTCCGCTGTGTATTCTGTATGAGGACAAGTTATACAACTGTCCATTGATTTGCTGTGTTGTATTGAGTTGTATATTGACTCTGATTGATGTATGTATAAACTGATATAGTTCTTTGTTTTAAAAGACTAGTAATTATCTATTGTATATTGTTCCGCTGCGATGTGTAAGATTCTGATATTGTTTCCTGTTCTGATGTTGTTCTATGTTGTTCTTCTTCTCTCTTTCTTCTATCTTTTCTTCTTCTTCTTACTTTTTTTCTTCTATTTAAAACCCTCACTATTGGAGTTTCCGGCACTCGATTGCTCGGCAGTCGATAAAGGGAGTATCGATGTCGAATTTTCGGAAGTCGAAAATTTCGGTACGTGACAGAGTGGTATCAGAGCATATGGTTAAGCGACAACCCTGCTCTGTTGGGTGTTACTCATTAGAGATAGAGTCTGTAGTACTCTAGAATGAGTTTGAGTGTAATAATAGATACGAGCGCGTATTTGTTAGTGAATATAAAAATTGTTTTATATTGTGATGATTGGTTTATTGAGTGGCATATGAACCTTCGTCGGCACAGTCTGCGCAACTAGATCGAAGGGGTTTCTAAACACTTGAATAGAACAATTCGGCACAGTATTGTTTTAAAATAGAGTAAATGAGATAATTTTGCCCAAAACTATTTTTGTATAGAAATGAAATGTTTTCTATGAAGTACTATAGTATCTGGTTGCATGATTGTTAGAAGTGATAATATTAATCTATCATCACTGAAATTGAATAAGAAATTGAAATCGTAACTCCAAAGTTAAGAAATAAATTCATATACAAATGAAATTAAAGAATGTAAATTATAAATGTGAATTGTAATTTGAAATGGAAATTCCGGAGAAGTTTTTGGAAACGCTTTGAAAAAAAATTTGAAAACTTTGAAGATTTGGAAAGTTTAAATCATTTTTGATTTGAAAATGAATTTCGAAGGTTTTGAAAAGTATTCTGAAGGAATGAAAAGCTCTAAACTCTTTTCGGTCGCTGGAAAATAATCCTGATGATGATGGCCACATCATTAGAATTCATTTTCGGGTTTCCAAAAGAGAAATTGCTGCCAAATTGTTTTAAATGGAAAGTGTTTGGAAAATTTGGGTTTTTGTTTTGGAAATTCAAATGGAATTTGAATTGTTTTCAAAATGGCTTTGAAATGTTGGTAAACTCTGGAATGCTATATAAAGATATTTATGAAATATTACTAAGTTGATAACTTATACCAATTGAATTTTGGTAGAATAAATTCAATTTAAATGATGGAGTTAAATTAAAGAAAGTATAAGTGAATAAATTTGAATAAATGAAAGTGAAATTGAAAGTTGAAATTCATTTCGAATTTGTAAGCAATGAATTAGATTGAATGATTATAAATGAAAGATGAAATTCAATATTCAGAGATAAATAGAATCCGAATTGAATTAAAATGGTAAACTGAATTCAAATGAGAAATTGAAATGTAAAATTGAATGAAATGAATCTATAACTTCAATAGTGAAGTAAAGAATATATAAGAAGTATATATTGGAAATTTTGTAATGGAATTGGCAAAATAATTGAATATGTAACTAGATATTATGGCTAGTAGGATATACAGGTGTAAATGAATTGGGATTTTGATTTCAAAGATAAAGTGAATTGCTCGAAAAAGGTATGTATTTAAATTCCAATATGAGATTTGATGACTTTCTTGTCTAGCCGCTTGGCTTTTTCTTTTTCTTTTTGAAATCTGAGAGTCCGTACGGACGTTTTGTAGTCGTGCCGTATTAGCCGCGCAAAGGAGACGCTGGCGAAATTTTTCGGAAATTTAGGGCGTAAGAAAATTTTTGAGAAATTTTGAAAGTTTAAAATTTGAATTTAAACTCGAATTTGAATTGAGAAGTTAAACGATGTTGTTTGAACTTATAGTTGAAGTTGAAATTTAGTTGAATTAATAATGAATCTTTAGTAGAAAGATTTGTTTTGATAAATTGATAAAACTATTTGGATTGTGAAAAAGAAAATAGTAGACGAGTTAAGGACCTTTTTCCTAACTTGTAATTTCGAGGACGAAATTCTTTTAAGGGGGGAAGTTTGTAACGACCCAGAATTTTTGATAATTAAAATTCGAATATTTAATTGATTTTAAATATTAATAAATGAATTTAATAAGTCGAATAATTTATTTAAAGGATATTGGATTTAATTTGGTCAATTAAATCGACAATTTAATGATTGAAATTCCAGAGATAATTGAAAATCGAGTTTAAAATGATTGAAAATGATTTGTAAAATTTTATTTAATCATACTGGAGTTATAGAAAGGTTATAGAACTTTTAAAATTGAATTTGGAGTTAATCTATGAAAATTGAATATTTTAATATTTAATTATCGACTGTAAAAATAGCCAATTTTCGAACAGTCTCAGATTTCAACGAAACCAGTTTCATCGGATCTGTAATGTGATATTATTGTAAGATTTCAAATTTCGTAATTTTTGGATTTACCGTTTGTTCGGGACAAGTCGAAACGCCTCGAAATCGATTTAAATCGGTTTAATTTAAATTGATCGTTTAATTCCATATCTTGCACAGACGATCGAATTAGCTTCCGAAACCTTTTCTATTGTGTCCGGAACGCGGGGTAAACCCCAGAAACGCCAGTTATAGCGCGTAAATCGGAGTTTGGAAATTCCGGATGAATAGTGTCTTTCGTTAAAATTCTATAAAAGCAACCCATCCTCTTCCATTTACAAAACCCTAATACAACCTAAGTCAGCCGCCACTAAAGAAAACAACGGCCAGGAAGATTTGAATTTCTTCCATCAATTACTCCCAATCCACACGCTTTTAGCAAACATTGTCAACTAGAGATTTGTAGTGCTACGCGAGATCTGTCGATCTATACGGATATGATCATTTTTAAAGCATCGTTGGAGGCGCAGCTGGCCAAGGGAGTCGCGTCGTTCGCATTCGTTTTCAGGAGGATGGGGGCGATCGAGCTCCACCTAGCTCCGGCCGTGGGTAGCTATGGTGATGGCCGTTCGGTTGGTGGGGGTGTGATGAAGATTTGTCGACGTTAGGGTGGTGCGGCTGGGGTAGTTCGAACGTGTAAATGGGTTGTTTTTCACTGGGACGTGAACGTGATGAAGCTGGGAAGGAGAAGCAAAGGAACGGTCACGATCTGGGAATGGATTTGCACGGCTATGATTGGAGGTTTAAAAAAATAAAAATAAAAGAAATTGTAAATGTTAATTTTATTTAAAATCGTATTAACTTCAAACTGCTATAACTTGTTCATACGTGATCAGAAATTGACGAAACAAAATGTGTTGGAACCGTTTCGACGAGCACTACGCGATGCAACTGGATTGGAGTCGTTTGGAGCTAGTTTGAATTTCGGGTAAAATTAAACGTCCGTTTAATTTTATTCGAAATAAACGCTGGAACGGAATTTAAAATCAAGGTGAGATTTTCTCACTCAAATGAAAAGTGGAATTTTCAGTTATTGATTTGATTGCTATTGGATGTGATATTAGATATAGTAGGATATATATCTATATATAGCAATATATACATATTGGCATATGTATATATTGGATTGATTGATTTCCCGCCTCGTATAGCGGATGAGACCCTATTGCGCCGTTAGTAAGCGGATGATTTTTATAAAACCCATATACCGCGATAATTCCGTACTGGAGCGGAATTGGTATTGTGCTAACATCTTTGGATGTAGGGAAACAGGTTGGAGGGATCCAACTGGATTCCTCAACTGTATTTACTTATTTACAGATATTGATATATATTCTGTTATCATATTGATATATGATATTGACTGTTGTGATGGACTAATTGGTGTTGTTGCATCATCGGATTCAGTTTTGAAATGTAAAAATAACGACTTTTACTTTAAAAGGGTTTTTAAAAGTGATTTTTGAAAATAGACGTTTTATGGAATTTTTGAATCGATTTATAAACGTAAAATTTTAAAGTTATAAAAGTTATAATTTTTAGTGAAATATAACCGAAGTGTCGTTTTTGAAATAAAAGTCGATTTATTTATAAAATGGTTTACGTTGGGATTTTTGAATAACTATAAACGATTTGTATAGAAAGATTTATAAAAAATTGATATTTTATAAATCAAAATATTGGACTTATAAAACGATTTTTATAAGTGTTAAAAAGAAGTATAAATGGATTTCATAAGTGAATGAAATTAATGGATTTACATTGTGAAGTTAAAAATGAATGAAGTTGAAGAACAAAGGGTTTATAAGTGAATTATAGAAGTTAATAAAATGAGATTTATAAACCGGAGTTGTTATAGAAAATGGAAATAGAATTTATAAACGTTGTTTTTTATAAATTCGAAAATAAATCAAATTTGATTGATTTTAAATATAGAGATTATGAAGGGAATTTTATCCACGATTTTGGACAGTGGATAATTCTTGAAATAAATGTGTAGAAAAGATTGAAATGTGGTTAGTGAAGTATATTCACGATTTTGGACAGTGAATATATTTTTAAGTAAAATGGATATGGTTTTGGGAAAGTGATATTTGAAATAAAGTTAATTGTTTTAAAGATGTTTTCAAATATATTGAATATCGAAATCGTAGATTTCAACATTCATTGTTGAAATAGACGTTTTCGGAAAATAAGGAAATGATGGACTATAACACTGTTGTTATAGTAAATGATTTCCGAAAGGAAATGTTTATATAGTATTGGGATTTATATATCTATCTTAAATTTCGAATCCCTATACTAGTGATTTTGAGTCGTCGTAACGATGTTTTACGTAACATTCGTTTTGACTCAAATAAATGTGCTTAAGAGAGTGATTTCCTTAAAGAATGAAATATATACTTAATATTGATTTAAGTATATCGAATATTTTCCAAGTGTTGAAAATAAATAGATTTATGAAATACTTATTATTAAATAAGTAGGGAATGTTTTCCAAAATAAAATGAAACGTTTTTGAGATTTTATCTTCAAAAATAAAATGAAATGTGGAAATTGATTTGAAATTGTTTTCAAATGGTTAAGTGTGGAAATTTTATATCTAGTAAAGATATTTTTGAAGATGAAATAATTTGGAAAATTATTTGGAATCCGATGATGTTGCGCATCTTTATTGATAGTTAAATAACCGACTATCAATAATTACCTTGAATGATATTTGTTGTGAATTGGATGAATTTGAATGCCACACTTATTTTTAAATAATCGCTCACTATTCGGGTTAGCCGGGAAAGGACCATGGGGTCGTATAACCCATTCCGAATATGTGATACGTCGTTATGAATTGCATTCGAAGACCGGTGTTGAAGACCGGATATTTTTGAAAATGGAAGGATTACCGTCGAGTTACTCTACATCGGCTGATCTCCGATTTAGAGGTTTTTATCACCCTTAGTGACGGGAAGTCCGGACGTGATTAGAAATTTATTCGGATATGCAAGGGCTTCGTGAGAAGTGCCTTCGGTTCTGTTCGATCCCGGAACAGACTTGTATGGATTGTGTGTCTGACGTTACAATTTGAGATATAAAGCTGATTTCTTTCAAATACATTTCTGTTGGTGGCGGAGAATTTATTCTCTTAGCTTAACACCCTTCTCTGAGACGTACGAGCTCAGAGGTTATGTAGTTGAAATTTATCAGCGATATATCCCAATTTGGTAACGTGGCATACTGAGTGTTGCTGTGAAATGATCAATGTTTGATCATTTGCGATATGATCATTTGTTTGATCTTATATTTTTGTGATCATAGGTTGATCATTTTTGTTTGACCCGAAGCAGGGCTTTGTAGAAAGCGTAGCTTTGTGACGAGACTTCGTCGAGCCTCACACCCCGGAAATGGTCGAAACAGGAAGGATGCGGCAAGGTTCTAGGGAGTAGCGCCCCTTAGTGTATGTCATTCCTTCTGGATAGAGGTGGTATCATGGTATGGAGCCCAGATACTTAACCTATGTGGTTGCTGCATTTATATTATGTGGTTTGTTGGAAATCGGGGATCCTCGGGAAGATCGGTTACGATCGGGGGATGACATACGCGTGTCAGTAGTTACCTATTTTTGCAGAGGTAACTCGGCCTTGTGTTGGCAGAGATCCGGTTAGGTTCTCGGGTCGTCTATTCCAGGGACGTACCCATCGTGGAAAAGGAAGTTCCTTAGCCTGACCATTTGTTGGAAATCCAAAGAAACAATACGTGACTTGTACGGTTTTAGTTGTATTACCTGCTATGGAATGTGGCGGTAACCTGCTATTGAACATAGTAGCTATAGTAGGCATAAGTGCGGAATGCCTATGCTGGCTAAGATTAATATTATACTTTCGAAATGTTTTTCGACACTATGCACTAAAAATAATATCAAAAATGATTTGATTTTGCGTAGTAAGCATCTTTGACTATCATTAGAAGAAATCTCCTCCAATTCTGCGTTTGCATTGTGTGTGTGGCGGGAGGTCTTATGGTAGTTTCATTTTCCAAATGCATTGCGAATTTGTTTTATTTTCTTTGTGAAAGAATAACTGTTTTACGATCTCACACCAGTCACCATGACTGACTCGGAGTTTATTGTTTCCCTTCTAAACTCTGGGTGCCCACCAATTTCCACACGGGCAGTCTAGAGTTAGATTATCAGGATATTCTGGAGCTTTGGAGATAAGCTGGAGGACGAGACGTAGTATTTGTATCTGATATTATTTATTCCGCTGTGTATTCTGTATGAGGACAAGTTATACAACTGTCCATTGATTTGCTGTGTTGTATTGAGTTGTATATTGACTCTGATTGATGTATGTATAAACTGATATAGTTCTTTGTTTTAAAAGACTAGTAATTATCTATTGTATATTGTTCCGCTGCGATGTGTAAGATTCTGATATTGTTTCCTGTTCTGATGTTGTTCTGTGTTGTTCTTCTTCTCTCTTTCTTCTATCTTTTCTTCTTCTTCTTACTTTTTTTCTTCTATTTAAAACCCTCACTATTGGAGTTTCCGGCACTCGATTGCTCGGCAGTCGATAAAGGGAGTATCGATGTCGAATTTTCGAAAGTCGAAAATTTCGGTACGTGACAGTTGACATGTTTGGTTTATTATCGATTTAAACCATCCAAAAGGGTGGGTCGTTACAGTAGATCAAAAATTTCAATTGATGTTTATCATGCATATGAATTAGATAATCATTTATATGAGTTATGGTTATCATTTGAGATTTTATGGAATTTTCCGAAGGGGTTTTTGGTGTAAAAACCATATTTTTGCTCTCGAAATGCTTTAAATTTTTGATATGATGTTTGAAATGATATTTTGGATATGGATTTTAAGTTTCATAATTTTCAGAAATATTATGAATTTAATATGAATTTGTAAACTGAGAAAATGAGAAATTTTAGGTTTTAATTATTTACAATAAGAAAAATAATAATTTTTTTTTGAAATTTTTATATGAACTTAATTAAAGAGGGTAATTCATTTTGTTGGAATTTTTGGGGATTTTTCCCATGTAATTATTGTTAATTTTATTTATCATGTGGCCTATCTTATTATTTTGCACCAATTCATTTAAAGAATTAATGAAAAGGCATATGAATTTTTGGTGGAAAAATTCCAATTGCTATTAATAATTATACTGATCCCAAAGGCTGCCTCAGAATATATATAGACCTGATGCTATTAAATTAAAACGTTCTTCTGCTCATTTTGTATTTAAGAGATTATTTTCGAAACATTTTTGTTAATTCCAATAAGTTTACTGAAGGAAAGAAGAAAATGAAAACAAAAAAGAGTCTCCATCATCTGATCTGAGGAAAACAATTGAAGATTAGTATTAACGCTTCTGCCTAAAGATGTCTTCAATTTAGAACTGGTAGATTTAAATTCCTTTGCTATTTTATTTGGATTTATGGATTCTGGATTGATTGTGTTATAACTGCAAAACATATTATGATCTTGTTAAATCTCTTTCATTTGGTATCAGAGCAATCTTAAATTCTTATAAGATGTAATTTTTCATGAAATTTATTTTCAATGGTTTGTATAAAAGCTATACAGATTCACCTAATTTATATGTAAATATTTTCTTATAATTTTCGATGATAGGTTTAAAAGGAGAATTTTTATTCTCTATTATGTATGCGCATTGATGTTAATCAGTGTATTTTCTATGGAGATGTAACGTTGAGGAACTAAAATTAAGAGGCATCATGTCATGAATCACATAGGGACTCTCCTTTTGATATGTTGGATCTAATACAACCTAGTTTGTATGTAATTTTGGTCCAAACTAGATCATAACCAAGAGTATTGATATGTCTATATATGTTGCATTTTAAATCTGTTATTATTCTCAACGGTTTATTGTATATTTTTTTAAGTAATTTAAACCATATGACATTATTTTTATTTTTTTAATAATTGGTTGTTGTCAATTTCTATAAACTTTGAATTGTTGTCGCTTTATTAAATGAATTTTGTGATTTAAATTCACAATTATGTTTTACATTTAATAAATTATGAACGATAATTTTACCACCTTTAATTTCCATTGTGATTTATTAAGTGAATTTATTTGTTTTAATGTTTCAGTTTGTTTCTACACAACCGTGATACGAATTAATTTTCATGAAATTATGTTTTTTATAATTAATAAATTATGAATGGTCATTTTATCAACTTTAATTATCATTATGATTTACTATGTGAATTTATTTGTCTTTATGATTCAGTTTGTTTTTGTCCAACGGTGATACATATTAGTTTTCAATAAATTACGTTTTTACATTTAATAGATTGTAAATGATAATTTTACCAACTTTAATTGCCATTATGATTTGTTGGGTAAATTTATTTATTTTAACAATTCAATTTGTTTCTATCCAATGGTAATATGTATTGAATTTTATGCAACAACTGTTATGATAGGACTGAAATATACACTACAAGAAATTTTATTTTTTGTAGCGCTCAAAAAACGCTACAAAAACTTTTGGTGGCGTTTTGATAAACGTTACGAGAAAACATGCCACTAAAAATCCATGATTTTTTGTTGCATTTATTTTAACGCCACTATAAATGCATTTTTGGCAGCGTTTTTCAAACGCCACCATAAATCTTTTTGTAGCGTTTAAAAAACGCCACCAAAAGATTTTTTGGCGCTACTAATAGAATTTCCAACTTTACCCCTGTTTTACGGTTGCATTTACTCAACGCCACTATATATATTTCGGTAGCGTTTTTGAAACGCTACTAAAAGTTGTTTATTATTTTACACCATTTTTTCATGTTATTATTTCCTGTTAATGGTCTATTTTGGTTCTATTATATCAATCAACAATCACTCACATAATCATCATATTCAAATAAGTTAAAAAACACATTAACCATATAATCAAATAAAATATCCATAACCATTCCAATACAATAGTTTTTCGACAAAATGACCTAACTCACATACAATAACCATTTGTATACAAATTTACACATCGGGTACTAATAAATGTTATATCTAACTAGTGCTAACAAAACGTTTAATTACCCATAATTCTTTGTTGCATACACAAGTGAAAGCTAGCATCATCAAGTCCAAATTTGCTCTCTTTAAAAGTCTGATGCCTACACAAGTGAAAGCACAACAAATAGTCAAACAATTACGTTAACTCGTAGGACTTCAAATATAAGACAAACTTAAACATTCTTATTGCCTAAAGATAAATTTAGACATGATACAAGAGAATATCCCAACGGATAAATATACTCATTTAATAAAGAGTTTAGTAACCCATTCCAAAGTTGCTATAATCGATAAATAACGAAAATAATTCGTGAATAAATAACTATTTCTCACTTACCCGTCAACGATCACACCTGCCAGTAGCTTGTCCAACTGCACCCCTGCTACTTCATCTCGAATAGCAACCCAAACACCCTCGACCTCCTTCACAAATACAACATTTGTAGCCTGTAACCTATTAAAACAGCCACCAGTCACCTAAAAATCCTCCCTGACCAGTTCTGCATCAACCATTTCCCAAACCCAACCTACCACCAAAATCCACTACCATAATTCATCCAATCTCCATCTATAAACAACCCCACGCAACTTACCCCTTAACCAACATATCCCCATACCACTACTACTTCATCACATTCAACCACACTGCAGCAAATCAACCTCTACTTGCAACATCAAATCGTCACAATCGCAACTTCATTAATCATTACCTCTTTACTGAAATTGCAAGTTACCTGCCAGAACCTTCATTACCATCTCCCCTCTGTCTCCATAAACCATCAACAACTTCAAACTCCATACTTCCCACAACTTCGTCCTTCACATCCCGAACAACCTACCATTAAACAACTTTAAGCAAATGACCAAAATTCACCAACCAAAGCTGCCTAAAACATCCACTCATTCACTGTCCAAACAACAACAGCAATGTATCACTCCACTTCAACCAACATCAGTTTAACCTTCATCAACCCAAACCGGCGTTCAGTTTACTGCCACCCACCACCACTACCGCAATAACACCTACAAACCATTTCAATCTACAACCCAAAATCACCATACGCAATGGCCATTATCTAGTACAAAAGAGGAAATGTCAAATCAAATGTAATTTTTGACTTTTAAACTTATAAACAAAGGCATCATGTAACCAAATCAACTAGTGTATTTTCAAAAAAATCAAAGGTGGATACACGAATGAAAGAAACAATGCTTTTTATCATTTTTACCAATAAAGGACAACAGTCAAACACAAATTCATATTTTCTATGCAGTTTAATATAGGGTTATGAACCATTTTGAAATGCCTCTCTCATCAAACTTAGGATCATCATTAGCCATGATTAAAAGCAAATGGTAATCCAATCACATAGCAAGCTTGAACCCTGAATCTCGACCCCATATACAAAGAGAAAATAATTAAGAGTGGTCTTAAAAGCCAAAATTTTCAAACAAAATCAAATATCATGCACCAATTTTTAAGCACGAAAATAAATCAATACAATAGCCTTAATATCCAGAGAAATATTCTACTTGCCTGGGGGATAGCACAAAATCTAAAGATTGCAAAATCTTTCAAAGCAGACACGTACTGAAGACAGTCTTCATCATGAAGCAAAGCATTAGTAACCAATTCATTCAAGCACTGCACTGCTTTCACTGAATTTTCCTCGTACTTGAAAGCCTGAACCACCATAATACCAAATGATATAAAATATCAGTCTATAATGTGAGAATAGCTGAAATTTTTACACATTAACAAAACTTATAACTTATTCAGCCATGCAAACCTAATGCTACTTCAGCTTGAAAATCTACATTAAGAAAGACTTCAAGAAACATGTAAAACATGTTAGATGCTTGCTGTATTTGACCATGGACATAACTATTTTAGAGAATATCTATATCGTATAATTTTGGTCAAAGCATTAGTTGATAATGAAATGTTTGAGACTGTAAATTCAAATTTTCTTAAGGCAGCCTTCCCTAGACATAACTGTTTGTGATTCAAAATGGGAATAATGTCAAATGTAAATAACTGTTTGGGTTGTAATTATAATTTCAAAAAAGCATTAAAGTACAGCCAATGATGAAAACCTCACCTGGCTTGTAGCAATAATGAATTTGTACGTAATAAAATTATTACTGAATCAAGTTCCTAAGTTGTTGGTAATAATAAAAGAGTCTAAGGTGATAAAATGTGAGAGTCGTTGGTGTTGTAATTATATGTCACAAAAATGAACCTAACAATCTAGTTCATTTTAATGAAAAGTTTATTCTATATGCAGTCCATATAAAAGGCTGATTTATCATAAATAAATTTATAAACCGACCCATAATGATTAAGTGGGTTATAATTTATAAAGGATCCAATATTATTTGTAATCGAACTCATAGCCCGTACATAAAGTAATCAATGGCAAGCCATCAGAGTTTAATCAAGTTGTCCTTATGGTGAAAACACTTAATATAAAGAAGATTAATATGGAAATTCAATAACTCACCACTGAACAAATTCCAACTTTAGACTCAACTTTGGGTGTTGTCATATATACAATCGTATATAGAAATTCAGAACGGAAAGACTTTGCAGCTTTATGTGCTTGTAAACATTCTTCCCTAACTGCTAGGGAGTTTTGCGAATATTTTATTCCCTTCATAAATTTACGCTTTTTGGATTTTGCTTTGGCAATTCTGATATGAGCATTTTCTTTTCCATAAATGGATACAAAGATCATTATGATACTTGGAGACAATACAACGCATACAACACATACAACTCACCTATGTTCTTCTTAATGTCGAATTCATCTATGTTAAAGCCAATACAAAATTTAGTTTTATCAGCTCTGGAAAAAATTTCATGAATATTCATACAGCTAACAAAAGAGTATTATTATATATAATGTTTTTCACCAACTTTATGAAGCTCATTTTCACCATTACCTATTTTTTGTTAGCAGTGTGATTTTTTTCATATATTACTTTTTTCACTCTTTTCTTTGGTCACCAGTGTATTACAATCTGAATGTTTAGCCACTAATACTAAAAATAATTGGGTAAAACCCAAAACATAGTATTAGGAACTACCTTCATATGTTGAGAATTGGAACTGACAAGGAAATCGTCAACACCTAATGCTCTCGGGCTTCCCTTCTTTGGAGGGCGACATGCTAATAACCGTGACATGAAGTCCAAAAGCTTTATCAAACTTAACGGCCACATGTCCAAGTCCTCCAAACCCAAAAATACCAAGCTTCTTGCCTCGTGTTTCTAGCATGTTTTGTTTTTTCATCGGAGAAAATATAGTGATTCAAGCACATAGAAATGGTGCTGCAGAGTCTAATGGTCGATTGTTCGATATATGCACTACAAACCTGTCGGACATTACAACATCTTGATTTAGAACTCGTCTTTTGTTTCCAAAACCCATATAAGCTAAACACAGATAAACCAAACTCTAATCTCTAAACTTATGAGAAAATATGAACTAATCGTACTAATGAATTAACCGTTGTCATTGAAATTCTATAATTACCATGTCTTCTACGTATTTTGACATAGAAAACATCATAAATCTCGCAATTTTCTTTACTCTTTAGCATAACGCTTACCATGAACAACAACCTGAATTTATGATTTTTTTTTGCAAAATTTCATAATATCTAATTCTAGTCGGTGGAATGGAAAAGTGATCATGTGTAAGTTGGTAGTACCTTCATATTTTAATACATATTACATCCAATAACACTGCAACAACATGATAAAATTAAAGATGCAAACTGTAAATTTTCGAAACAATTAACCCTTGATCCTTGCATTACTCAATACCCTGATCTAAAGTATCCTTCTATAACAATTATATTATATGAATAATAGTATAAAAAATTATACTCTTAAACTTTGCAGCTAAGCTATCCACTTAAAAAAATAATGTCTCTTGTCTAACAATGTAACGACCCAGAATTTTGAACAAATTAAATTGAGAATATTTAATTTATTTTAAATATTTGAACGATGATTTAATTTGAATCCCCGATATAACTTTGAAATTGGCGATTAAATTATAAAATTTAATCTATTGAATGTTGAATAAAAATTTGAATCTTCAATTTAAAGCTAAAGAAAAATATTTCGAAAGCTTTTAAAATTCGTATTGATATTACTGAAGATAACAGAAGCTTCGGAATCGAATTTAGGAGTAAATTGTTCAGTTTGAAATTAAATCGTTCGAATCGATATTTAAAAATAGTCATTTTTCAAACAGTCTCGGAATTCGACGAAACCAGTTCCATTGGGTCCGTAATATTGTATTATTACTGGATTTCCAATTTCGTATTTTTCGAAGTTTATACGTGACCATATGGTGAGAAAACGCATTGAAATGTAAACGGATTCAATTTAAATTTCAAAATTGGTCACGTCAATTACTTTTCGTTCCTTAAAGCACGCTCCTTTGTTTCAGCCGAGCATCACGGGAAGAAATCGCGATAACCATGCCGTCTTCAATTTCAATATCGCGTCCTTCCTCAGTTCAAAATCTCGTTCAAAAATAAAAACAGTGGCCGAAGCTCGTTTAAATCTTGTTCTTCTCAAATCATTCCTACTTCCGTTCAAACTAAAAGAAAATGGCGGCCGAGCAAAGGATTTCGAAAATTCCTCTTTCGAAATGAAGAATGGCCGAAGCCTCTTTCAAATCTCAAAAATCGAAATCGCGACCAAGGAAGGACATCGCGCTCGCGTGCGCGAGCATTTGGGGATACGAGGCAACTCGATTCCCACATTCGATCGTGGAGGCTCCTTCGAGCGATTCGCGATGGGCAGTTCGTCGAGGCAATTTGGGGGATCTCGAGTGGATCTCTACGTGAAGGCAGAGGCGCGAGGGAGCGCGTGGGTTTCGCGATGGTGGTTCGTGGAAGCTTGCGAGGGCAGGCGGCGGCGTTGGCATGAAGCAGCGACGTGTTTGGTTGGTGGCAGTATCTCATGGAGTCACATCGTTCGACTCGAGGCCGTGGGTGATGAGGAGGTGATGTGTTCGAATTTGGGCTAGGGTATGGTGGTGATGGCGATTGCCTGAAAACTCACGGAGGCGTTGTTGTGGAGGGCTCGGCGAGGCATCGAGGCCGAGTTGACTTGAAGTTGCTGTCTCGACGAAGTTGGCGTAGTCGATTGCTGTGAGGTATCTGCTGTCTTGTTTTTGATTTAAATTAATACAGTCACAGTTTAAAATTTGGATGAAGAAACAATACTTTCATATTTAAAATAAACAGTAAGGATTAAAACAGAGAAAAGTAATTTAATTTCAGTAAGGTATAAACGGTTATTTTAATTAAAATGTTAATTAGGCAGTTTTTTTTCCAGTTAATATGGATTTAAAATTAATAATATATTTATGTAAAGCAGTTATTTTATTAAGTTATATATAAAAATATATATAGATAGATAAGGGATTGAAAATATATATACGAAGATAAGCTTTTAAAAATGGAAAATTTTAAAATATATGATTTACGAAAAATCAGATTTTTAATTATGTATGTATATATATTCCGTAAGTATGTACATATGTAGTTTCCAGGAAATAAAATAAGTATGATATTTTGAAAATTAATTTATTGAAAATAATTTATTAAGGGAGTGGAAAAATCTGTTTAAAGGAGAAGTACTAGTTTAAATAAAACTACCAGTTAATTTAACTATTAAAACGAAATCACCAATGAATTGAAGTTATCAAATGAAAATTTATTATTCGATTTAATTCGAATATTAATAGATTTATAAATTATTTATACAAGGTTAAAGTCGAGAAAACAAAAGAAGGATTGGATTGGATTGCAAAATAAAAAGCTAAGGTGAGATTTTTCTCACTCAAATTGAATGTGGAATTTTTGCAGTTATTGATGATTGCTATTTGGATGTGATATTAGATATAGTAGGATATATCTATATATATATAGCAATATATACATATTGGCATATGTATATATTGGATTGATGATTTCCCGCCTCGTATAGCGGATGAGACCCTATTGCGCCGTTAGTAAGCGGATGATTTTTATAAAACCCATATACCGCGATATTCCACCTCGAAGTGGAATTGGTATTGTGCTAACGTCTTTGGATGCAGGGAAACAGGTTGGAGGGATCCAATTGGATTCCTCACCAGTATTTATTTATTTACAAATATTGATGTATATTCTGTTATCATATTGATATATGATGTTTGATGTTGTGATTGACTAATTGGTGCTGTTGCATCATCGGATTCAAGTTTTAAAAATAACGACTTTTAATTTGAAAGGATTTTAAAGGGATTTTTGAAAATAGACGTTTTATTGAATTTTTGAAGTGACTTATTTTAAATAAACAAACGTTAAAATTTTAAAGTTATAAAAGTTAAGATCTTTGTGAAATATAATCGAAAAGTGATTTTTGGGATAAATAGTTAATTGATTTATAAAATGGTTTAAATTGAGATTTTTAAAGTATTATAAACGGTTTACTTAAAAGGTTTTTAAAGTTGACATTTTTTTATAAATTAAGATATTGGAATTATAAAACGAGTTTTTATAAGTGTTAAAAATGAAGTGATAATAAAAATCATATGTGAACGAGATTTATAGATTTATAAATTGTGAAGTATAAATTGTATAGAAGTTGTAGAATAGAAGATTTATAAGTAATTTGCTTATAAATTAGATTTTTTCACTTAGATGAGATTTGAACAGAATTTGCTAAAAAAATGATTTTATAAGTTGAAATTGTTATGAAGTATAAATGTGATTTATAAACGTTGTTTATAAATCCGAAATCACTTATTTTGATAAGTAATTTTAGAAGTTAATAAAAGGAGAATTTTATAAATCGAAGTTGTTAGGAAATATAAAGGTGAATTTATAAACGTGTTTATAAATTCAAAATCAATTGAATTTGATAAATTAAATATAGAAGATTTTTAAAGAAGATATATTCGCGATTTTGGATAGCGAATTTTTATTGAAATAAATGTGTAGAAAAGATTGAAATGTGGTTAGTGAAGTATATTCACGATTTTGGACAGTGAATATATTTTTAAGTAAAATGGATATGGTTTTGGGGAAGCGATATTATAAAATGAAGTTAATTGTTTTAAAAGATGTTTTAAAACGTGTTAAGTATCGAATACATAGATTTCAACATTCATTGTTGAAATAGACGTTTTCGAGAAATATAAGGAAATGGTGGATTATAACACTGTTGTTATAGTAAATGATTTCCAAAAGGAAATGTTTTATATAGTATTGGGATTTATATATCTATCTTAATTCCGAATCCCTATACTATTGATTTTGAGTCGTCGTAACGATGTTTTACGTAACATTCGTTTTGACTCAAATAGACGTTGTTAAAATAAAAGATTTCCTTGAAGAATGAACATATACTTAATTTTGATTTAAGTATATCGAATATTTTCAAATGTTGAAAATAAATAGTTTTGTGAATTACTTATTATTAAATAAGTATGGAAATGCTTTTCCAATATGAAATGAAATGTTTTTGAGAATTTATCTTCTTAAAGATAAATTGAAATTGAATATTGAAATCGATTTGGAAATCGTATATCTGTAGATATTTGAAAATATAAATTCAATATGGAATTTATAAAAAGAAATGGGAATTCGTTTTAAAAATAAATATTGATTTATTTTTGAAGTGTGGAAATTATATATCTAGTAAAGATATTTTGAAAGATAAATAATTTGGAAAATTATTTGGAATCTGATGATGTTGCGCATCTTTATTGATAGTTAAATAACCGACTATCAATAATTACCTTGAATGGTATTTGTTGTGAATTGGATGAATTTGAATGCCACACTTATTTTTAAATAAACGCTCACTATTCGGTTTAGCCGGGAAAGGACCATGGGGTTGTATAACCCATTCCGAATATGTGATACGTCGTTATGAATTACCTTCGAAGACCGGTGTTGAAGACCGGATATTTTTGAAAACGAAAGGATTATCGTCGAGTTATTCTACATCGGCTGATCTCCGATTTAGAGGTTTTTATCACCCTTAGTGACGGGAAGTCCGGACGTGATTAGAAAATTATCCGGATTCGCAAGGGCTTCGTGAGAAGTGCCTTCAGTTCTGTTCGATCCCGGAACAGACTTGTATGGATTGTATGTCTGACGTTACAGATTGAGATATAAAGCTGATTTCTTTCAAATACATTTCTGTTGGTGGCGGAGAATTTATTCTCTTAGCTTAACACCCTTCTCTGAGACGTACGAGCTCAGAGGTTATGTAGTTGAAATTTATCAGCGATATACTCCCAATTTGGTAACGTGACATGCTAAGTGTTGCTGTGAAGTGATCAGTGTTTGATCATTTGTGATATGATCATTTGTGATATGATCATTTGTTTGATCTTATATCTTTGTGATCATAGGTTGATCATTTTGTTTGACCCGAAGCATGGCTTTGTAGAAAGCGTAGCTTTGTGGACGAGACTTCGACGAGCCTCACACCCCGGAAATGGTCAAAACAGGAAGGATGCGGCAAGGTTCTAGGGAGTAGCACCCCTTAGTGTATGTCATTCCTTCTGGATAGAGGTGGTATCATGGTATGGAGCCCAGATACTTAACCTATGTGGTTGCTGCATTATTATTTATGTGGTTTGTTGGAAATCGGGGATCCTCGGGAAGATCGGTTACGATCGGGGGATGGCATACACGTGTCAGTAGTTACCTATTTTTGCAGAGGTAACCCGGCCTTGTGTTGGCAGAGATCTAACCGTAACGTTAGGTTCTCGGGTCGTCTATTCCAGGGACGTACCCATCGTGGATAGGAAGTTCCTTAGCCTGACCATTTGTTGGAAATCCAAAGAAACAATACGAGCCTTGTACGGTTTTAGTTGTAGAACCTATCATTCACTTATGGTGGCGCCCCACTGTTTGGATGGTAGCTATAGTAGGCATAGTTCGAAATGTCTATGCTGGCTAAGATTTATATTATACTTTCGAAATGTTTTCTACACTATGCACTAATAATAATATCAAAAATGATTTGATTTTTGCATAGTAAGCATCTTTGACTATCTTAAGAAGAAATCTACCCCAATTCTGCGTTTGCATTGTGTGTGTGGCGGGAGGTCTTATGGTAGTTTCATTTTCCAAAAGCATTTCGAATTGACTTTAAAATTATCCCGTTTTTGTTTTAAAGAATAAACTGTTTTACGATCTCACACCAGTCACCATAACTGACTCGGAGTTTATTGTTTCCCTTCTAAACTCTGGGTGCCCACCAATTTCCACACGGGCAGCCTAGAGTTATGTTATCAGGATATTCTGGATATTCTGGAGCTTTGGAGATAAGCTGGATGACGAGACGTAGTATTTGTATCTGATAGTATTTATTCCGCTGTGTATTCTGTATGAGGACAAGTTATATAACTGTCCATTGTTGTATATTGACTCTGATTGATGTATGTATAAAAAACTGATATAGTTCTTTGTTTTAAAAGACTAGTGTTATCTATTATATATTGTTCCGCTGCGATATGTGAGATTCTGATATTGTTTCTGCTTCTGATGTTGTTCAGTTGTTCTTCTCTCTTTCTTCTTCTGCTTTCTTCTATCTTTTCTTCTTCCTCTTCTTTTAAACATTAAAGTTCGCATTTCCGCCATCCGATTGTTCGGCAGTTGCTACAGTGGACGTAGCAGTGTCGGGTTTTCGGAAGACGGATTTGCGGGTCTTTACAGGTGGTATCAGAGCATATGGTTAAGCGACAACCCTGCTCTGTTGGGTATTACTCATTAGAGATAGAGTCAGTAGTACTCTAGAATGAGTTTGAGTGTAATAATAGATACGAGTGCGTATTTGTTAGTGAATATAAAATTGTTTGGTATTGTGTTGACTTATCGGTTGATTGTTTATGGATTCTGGTCGGTGCAGTCTAGCTAACTGTAATCGATAGGGGTTTCTAAACTCTTAAACAAGGTAAACCGACACAGTATTGTTTTAAATAGGGTAAATGAAATAATTTTGCCCGAAACTATTTTTGTATAGAAAAGAAATGATTTTCTGTAAATTATTACAGTATATGGTTGCATGGTTGTTAGGAAAGTGATAATATTGAAATGTTATCATTATTATATGAAATTGAATAAGAAATTGAAATCATAACTCCAAAGCTAAGAAATAAATTCACATACAAATGAAATTAAAGAATGTAAATTATAAATGTGAATTGTAATTTAAAACGGGATCCCAGAGAAGTTTTTGGAAATGTTTTGAAAAGAATTTGTAAATTTTGGAGATTTGGAAATTTAAATTTCTTTTTGATTTGAAAATGAATTTCAAAGTTTTGAAAAGTATTTTGGAGAGATGAAAGCTCTAAACTCTTTCGGTCGCTGGAAAATAATCCTGATGATGGTGGCCACATCATTAGAATTCATTTTCGGGTTTCCAAAAGAGGAATTGCTGCAAATTGTTTTAAATGGAAGTTGTTTGAAAAATTTGGGTTTTGTTTGGGAAATTCAAAGGATAATTTGAATTGTTTTCAAAATGGCTTTGAAATGTTGGTAAACTCTAGAATGCTATATAAAGAATGGTTCAAAATTGCAAATAAATTCAAGTAAGTAGAAATAAATTTTCAAATGAATGGAATTCACAATTGTAAGTGAATAAATTGAAACTGAATGTTGAAAACGAATTTGAATAAAGAAGATTGGATTTGTGATGAATTAGTAACTGAAACTAATCTAAAATAATGTAGTTATGAACGAAAGATAATTGATAAATTCAATATTCAAAAGTAAATAGAATCCAAATTGAATTGAATAGTGAATTGAATTCAAATGAAATTTGAAATGTAAAATTGAATGAAAATGAATATATGTAACTTCAATAGTGAATTAGAGATGATATAAGAAGTATGAATTGAAAATTTTGTGATAGAATTCGCAAAATGGTTTGAATGTGTAACTAGATATTATGGCTAGTAGGATATACAGGTGTAAAGGAATTGGGATTTTAATTTTGAAGAGAATTTGAATTTCTCGAAAAAGGTATGTATTTTAATTCCAATATGAGATTTGATGACTTTCTTGTCTAGCCGCTTGGCTTTTTCTTTTTCTTTTTGAAATCTGAGAGTCCGTAGGGACGTTTTGTAGTAGTGCCGTGTTAGCTGCGCAAAGGAGACGCTGGCGAAATTTTTCGAAAATTTAGGGCGTTAGAAAATTTTTGAGAAAATTTTGAATGTTAAAATTTGAATTTGAATTTAAATTTAAATAGAGTAGTAAAACAATGATTGTTTGAAACTTAAAGTTGAAGTTGGAGAGTTAGTTGAATTAATAACGAATCTTTAGTAGAAAGATTTGTTTTGAAATTTGATAAAACTATTAGATGTTGAAAAATAGTAGACGAGTTAAGGACTTTTTTTTTCTAACTTGTAATTTCGAGGACGAAATTCTTTTAAGGAGGGAAGTTTGTAACGACCCAGAATTTTGAACAAATTAAATTGAGAATATTTAATTTATTTTAAATATTTGAACGATGATTTAATTTGAATCCCCGATATAACTTTGAAATTGGCGATTAAATTATAAAATTTAATCCATTGAATGTTGAATAAAAATTTGAATCTTCAATTTAAAGCTAAAGAAAAATATTTCGAAAGCTTTTAAAATTCGTATTGATATTACTGAAGATAACAGAAGCTTCAGAATCGAATTTAGGAGTAAATTGTTCAGTTTGAAATTAAATCGTTCGAATCGATATTTAAAAATAGTCATTTTTCAAACAGTCTCGGAATTCGACGAAACCAGTTCCATTGGGTCCGTAATATTGTATTATTACTGGATTTCCAATTTCGTATTTTTCGAAGTTGATACGTGACCATATGGTGAGAAAACGCATTGAAATGTAAACGGATTCAATTTAAATTTAAATTTCAAAATTGGTCACGTCAATTACTTTTCGTTCCTTAAAGCATGCTCCTTTGTTTCAGCCGAGCATCACGGGAAGAAATCACGATAACCATGCCGTCTTCAATTTCAATATCGCGTCCTTCCTCAGTTCAAAATCTCGTTCAAAAATAAAAACAATGGCCGAAGCTCGTTTAAATCTTGTTCTTCTCAAATCATTCCTATTTCCGTTCAAACTAAAAGAAAATGGCGGCCGAGCAAAGGATTTCGAAAATTCCTCTTTCGAAATGAAGAATGGCCGAAGCCTCTTTCAAATCTCAAAAATCGAAATCGCGACCAGGGAAGGACATCGCGCTCGCGTGCGCGAGCATTTGGGGATACGAGGCAACTCGATTCCCACGTTCGATCGTGGAGGCTCCTTCGAGCGATTCGCGATGGGCAGTTCGTCGAGGCAATTTGGGGGATCTCGAGTGGATCTCGACGTGAAGGCAGAGGCGCGAGGGAGCGCGTGGGTTTCGCAATGGTGGTTCGTGGAAGCTTGCGAGGGCAGGCGGTGGCGTTGGCATGAAGCAGCGACGTGTTTGGTTGGTGGCAGTATCTCATGGAGTCGCGTCGTTTGACTCGAGGCCGTGGGTGATGAGGAGGTGATGTGTTCGAATTTGGGCTAGGGTATGGTGGTGATGGCGATTGCCTGAAAACTCACGGAGGCGTTGTTGTGGAGGGCTCGGCGTGGCATCGAGGCCGAGTTGACTTGAAGTTGTTGTCTCGACGAAGTTGGCGTAGTCGATTGCTGTGAGGTATCTGCTGTCTTGTTTTTGATTTAAATTAATACAGTCACAGTTTAAAATTTGGATGAAGAAACAATACTTTCATATTTAAAATAAACAGTAAGGATTAAAACAGAGAAAAGTAATTTAATTTCAGTAAGGTATAAACGGTTATTTTAATTAAAATGTTAATTAGGCAGTTTTTTTTCCAGTTAATATGGATTTAAAATTAATAATATATTTATGTAAAGCAGTTATTTTATTAAGTTATATATAAAAATATATATAGATAGATAAGGGATTGAAAATATATATACGAAGATAAGCTTTTAAAAATGGAAAATTTTAAAATATGTGATTTACGAAAAATCAGATTTTTAATTATGTATGTATATATATTCCATAAGTATGTACATATGTAGTTTCCAGGAAATAAAATAAGTATGATATTTTGAAAATTAATTTATTGAAAATAATTTATTAAGGGAGTGGAAAAATCTGTTTAAAGGAGAAGTACTAGTTTAAATAAAACTACCAGTTAATTTAACTATTAAAACGAAATCACCAATGAATTGAAGTTATCAAATGAAAATTTATTATTCGATTTAATTCGAATATTAATAGATTTATAAATTATTTATACAAGGTTAAAGTCGAGAAAACAAAAGAAGGATTGGATTGGATTGCAAAATAAAAAGCTAAGGTGAGATTTTTCTCACTCAAATTGAATGTGGAATTTTTGCAGTTATTGATGATTGCTATTTGGATGTGATATTAGATATAGTAGGATATATCTATATATATATAGCAATATATACATATTGGCATATGTATATATTGGATTGATGATTTCCCGCCTCGTATAGCGGATGAGACCCTATTGCGCCGTTAGTAAGCGGATGATTTTTATAAAACCCATATACCGCGATATTCCACCTCGAAGTGGAATTGGTATTGTGCTAACGTCTTTGGATGCAGGGAAACAGGTTGGAGGGATCCAACTGGATTCCTCACCAGTATTTATTTATTTACAGATATTGATGTATATTCTGTTATCATATTGATATATGATGTTTGATGTTGTGATTGACTAATTGGTGCTGTTGCATCATCGGATTCAAGTTTTAAAAATAACGACTTTTAATTTAAAAGGATTTTAAAAGGATTTTTGAAAATAGACGTTTTATTGAATTTTTTAAGTGACTTATTTTAAATAAATAAACGTTAAAATTTTAAAGTTATAAAAGTTAAGATCTTTGTGAAATATAACCGAAAAGTGATTTTTGGGATAAATAGTTGATTGATTTATAAAATGGTTTAAATTGAGATTTTTAAAGTATTATAAACGGTTTACTTAAAAGGTTTTTAAAGTTGACATTTTTTTATAAATTAAGATATTGGAATTATAAAACGAGTTTTTATAAGTGTTAAAAATGAAGTGATAATAAAAATCATATGTGAACGAGATTTATAGATTTATAAATTGTGAAGTATAAATTGTATAGAAGTTGTAGAATAGAAGATTTATAAGTAATTTGCTTATAAATTAGATTTTTGCACTTAGATGAGATTTGAACAGAATTTGCTAATAAAATGATTTTATAAGTTGAAATTGTTATGAAGTATAAATGTGATTTATAAACGTTGTTTATAAATCCGAAATCACTTATTTTGATAAGTAATTTTAGAAGTTAATAAAAGGAGAATTTTATAAATCGAAGTTGTTAGGAAATATAAAGGTGAATTTATAAACGTGTTTATAAATTCAAAATCAATTGAATTTGATAAATTAAATATAGAAGATTTTTAAAGAAGATATATTCGCGATTTTGGATAGCGAATTTTTATTGAAATAAATGTGTAGAAAAGATTGAAATGTGGTTAGTGAAGTATATTCACGATTTTGGACAGTGAATATATTTTTAAGTAAAATGGATATGGTTTTGGGGAAGCGATATTATAAAATGAAGTTAATTGTTTTAAAAGATGTTTTAAAACGTGTTAAGTATCGAATACATAGAATTCAACATTCATTGTTGAAATAGACGTTTTCGAGAAATATAAGGAAATGGTGGATTATAACACTGTTGTTATAGTAAATGATTTCCAAAAGGAAATGTTTTATATAGTATTGGGATTTATATATCTATCTTAATTTCGAATCCCTATATTATTGATTTTGAGTTGTCGTAACGATGTTTTACGTAACATTCGTTTTGACTCAAATAGACGTTGTTAAAATAAAAGATTTCCTTAAAGAATGAACATATACTTAATTTTGATTTAAGTATATCGAATATTTTCAAATGTTGAAAATAAATAGTTTTGTGAATTACTTATTATTAAATAAGTATGGAAATGCTTTTCCAATATGAAATGAAATGTTTTTGAGAATTTATCTTCTTAAAGATAAATTGAAATTGAATATTGAAATCGATTTGGAAATCGTATATCTGTAGATATTTGAAAATATAAATTCAATATGGAATTTATAAAAAGAAATGGGAATTCGTTTTAAAAATAAATATTGATTTATTTTTGAAGTGTGGAAATTATATATCTAGTAAAGATATTTTGAAAGATAAATAATTTGGAAAATTATTTGGAATCTGATGATGTTGCGCATCTTTATTGATAGTTAAATAACCGACTATCAATAATTACCTTGAATGGTATTTGTTGTGAATTGGATGAGTTTGAATGCCACACTTATTTTTAAATAAACGCTCACTATTCGGGTTAGCCGGGAAAGGACCATGGGGTCGTATAACCCATTCCGAATATGTGATACGTCGTTATGAATTTCCTTCGAAGACCGGTGTTGAAGACCGGATATTTTTGAAAACGAAAGGATTACCGTCGAGTTACTCTACATCGGCTGATCTCCGATTTAGAGGTTTTTATCACCCTTAGTGACGGGAAGTCCGGACGTGATTAGAAAATTATCCGGATTTGCAAGGGCTTCGTGAGAAGTGCCTTCGGTTCTGTTCGATCCCGGAACAGACTTGTATGGATTGTATGTCTGACGTTACAGATTGAGATATAAAGCTGATTTCTTTCAAATACATTTCTGTTGGTGGCGGAGAATTTATTCTCTTAGCTTAATACCCTTCTCTGAGACGTACGAGCTCAGAGGTTATGTAGTTGAAATTTATCAGCGATATACTCCCAATTTGGTAACGTGACATGCTAAGTCTTGCTGTGAAGTGATCAGTGTTTGATCATTTGTGATATGATCATTTGTTTGATCTTATATCTTTGTGATCATAGGTTGATCATTTTGTTTGACCCGAAGCATGGCTTTGTAGAAAGCGTAGCTTTGTGGACGAGACTTCGACGAGCCTCACACCCCGGAAATGGTCAAAACAGGAAGGATGCCGCAAGGTTCTAGGGAGTAGCGCCCCTTAGTGTATGTCATTCCTTCTGGATAGAGGTGGTATCATGGTATGGAGCCCAGATACTTAACCTATGTGGTTGCTGCATTATTATTTATGTGGTTTGTTGGAAATCGGGGATCCTCTGGAAGATCGGTTACGATCGGGGGATGGCATACGCGTGTCAGTAGTTACCTATTTTTGCAGAGGTAACCCGGCCTTGTGTTGGCAGAGATCTAACCGTAACGTTAGGTTCTCGGGTCGTCTATTCCAGGGACGTACCCATCGTGGATAGGAAGTTCCATAGCCTGACCATTTGTTGGAAATCCAAAGAAACAATACGAGCCTTGTATGGTTTTAGTTGTAGAACCTATCATTCACTTATGGTGGCGCTCCACTGTTTGGATGGTAGCTATAGTAGGCATAGTTTGAACTGTCTATGCTGGCTAAGATTTATATTATACTTTCGAAATGTTTTCTACACTATGCACTAATAATAATATCAAAAATGATTTGTTTTTTGCGTAGTAAGCATCTTTGACTATCATAAGAAGAAATCTACCCCAATTCTGCGTTTGCATTGTGTGTGTGGCGGGAGGTCTTATGGTAGTTTCATTTTCCAAAAGCATTTCGAATTGACTTTAAAATTATCCCGTTTTTGTTTTAAAGAATAAACTGTTTTACGATCTCACACCAGTCACCATGACTGACTCGGAGTTTATTGTTTCCCTTCTAAACTCTGGGTGCCCACCAATTTCCACACGGGCAGCCTAGAGTTATGTTATCAGGATATTCTGGATATTCTGGAGCTTTGGAGATAAGCTGGATGACGAGACGTAGTATTTGTATCTGATAGTATTTATTCCGCTGTGTATTCTGTATGAGGACAAGTTATATAACTGTCCATTGTTGTATATTGACTCTGATTGATGTATGTATAAAAAACTGATATAGTTCTTTGTTTTAAAAGACTACTGTTATCTATTATATATTGTTCCGCTGCGATATGTGAGATTCTGATATTGTTTCTGCTTCTGATGTTGTTCAGTTGTTCTTCTCTCTTTCTTCTTCTGCTTTCTTCTATCTTTTCTTCTTCCTCTTCTTTTAAACATTAAAGTTCGCATTTCCGCCATCCGATTGTTCGGCAGTTGCTACAGTGGACGTAGCAGTGTCGGGTTTTCGGAAGACGGATTTGCGGGTCTTTACAAACAACTAGACTCGTATTTTATCATAAACAATATGTAGTGGAAATGAAATAAACTAAACTAGAGACTTGTCCATCAGAATTAAAATATCATTGAAACTTAGACCGAATACCTGAATGAACTTTTTTTTTTGCATTTTTTGAATATATGAGGATAAATCAAATGCTTCTTTGACATTTTATTGTATAGCACTAAGCTACCAGACGGCTTCAACTTCAATGCCCCGACTCTTCAGGTAGCGGAGTTTGAACCAAGGCAAACTCCAGATCCAAGACAAGCAAGCACCAAGAAGACATGGCATCAGCATCCCGACAAAAGCTCAGACATGGGAGAGAAAAACTGAAGCCTAGAATGTCGATAGTAGGTTTCATGAGTCGATGATAACGATTACAAACTTGAAGAGAGATTCACAACACCAGTTTAGGAATTGCGTGAGCTTGTGAATCGGCGAGTTCAAGAAGACGAGGCAAGTCTCAGATCAAATCTGAATGAAGCAAATTAACCAAAAAAAATTCTGATTTTTTTGTATAGGTAGATCTGAAGATAAAGAGGTTGGAGCAAACTTATTTGAGAAGGAGTTTTACACTCACGGGAAAATATTCATGTGAAAGAAAGAAAGACAAGGGCGGCCAAGAAAAAGATTGGCCAAAATTTTACCAAATTATCGGTGGGAATCATTAGTGGCATTGGGTTATTTATTTTTGTTCCCCTAAATAAACTGTAGTTGCACTTAGATTAAAATGCAACCAATTAATGAAACTAATAACAGGATTTCTTGTAGTGATAATTTGGTGTTTTATTATTTATTTCAATATATTTACTGTTAGTCGCTCAATATACAGTTGATTTAAAGTTGTTATTCTATATGTGGACTTATAATTAATAATAGTAAGCATTTCATTTTTTTTAGAATCTAATGCAGCATTGAATAATGTTCATGCTCAAATATCTAGAATAATACCATTTAACAGAACTAATTTTCCATTAGAAAAGACAAAATCGAGATTTGCCTTGGTGTTCTGGATATTGACCAGACATTATGAATGGATAGACCAGCTATTATAGTGACAAGTACTGATGATGAAAAAGCTAATTTTGCAAAATGAGAGCGGTCAAAGTGCATGTCTCTTATGATTATAAAAGGTACTATTACAGCTGATATAAGTGGAGGAATTCCTGAGAAGGATGATGCAAATAATATTTTCACCGCTAAACAGTATTTGGCTTCTGTTGAAGAGCAGTTTAAAAGCACTTCTAAGGCTAATTCAAATACTCTCATAATGAAAATGCGCACGGCCAAGTATAATGGGACAAGCGATGCACGTGAACATATCATGATAATGAATGATATGACCGCAAAATTAAATGGCATGGATATAGCAATTTTTGAAGGCTTTTTGATTTCATTTCATTAAGACTTCCTTCTTACACAATTTGGTCCTTTTAAGATCAATTATAATACATAGAAAGAAAAGTGGAAAGTAAGCGAATTAATTGCTATGTGTGTTGAGGAAGAAAAAAGGATGAATGCCAAGAAACTTGACTATGCATAAATTGTTGTTCACAATCCAAAACCGAAAAAAGGACAATGGTAAAGGTAAAAATAAAGTGAATATGACTATTGGTAGTAACAAGACTAGTATATTTGGCACAAAACTCATGCATGCTCCTTAGTGTCATCACTATAAGAAGCGTGGACACGTGAGGAAGGACTGTGTGAAGTTCAAAGATAGGCTCGCTAAATAGGGAAATGATTAAAATTTCATGATTTGTGAAACCTTTTTAGTTGACGTTCCTATAAGAACATGGTGGGTTGACACTGGTGCCTCTGCGTGACACCCTGCACCTCTAGGCACCCCGAAAATCGGACATGACTAGAAGCACGGGTGGTCGGGTGAAATAAAAATCCATAACATAGCGCAAAGACTAATGAAACAACATAAAATGATTAAAATATTACAGCGGAAGAAAACTTTCATAAATTATAAATTAATAGCAAAACAGCTTCATTAAAAACAACATTACCCCGAATTTATTTCTGAAACCAAAAGTACCAAGTAGTCTCCACCAAAACATAAAACATAACAAAGTTCACAATATAGGTCCCCATATATAGAGTAAAGTGCGGAAAAGAGAAATGAAGTACATGAAACAAAAGAAACAAAAGCTGAAGATAACAACTGCTCCAATGACCCTCCAAGCTGCAAAGAACTGCAACCTAGACCAGCCCTCCTATGATTTGGGGAAAATAGGAAAAATAGGAATGGGTCAGACATAAAGTCTGGTGAATGAGAAATAAAATGAAGCAGAAAGAATAAAACGGTTTAATTCCAGGTCTTCCTCGGATATCGCAGAGGGTGAATAATACAATGTAGTGAATCCTTCTTAGATATCGTTCCAAAGAAGCCAAAGCCCATGGTCACTCTAGGGAAGTCAACCATGTAGTAATACTAAACGTCGATCGGCCTGTCGGACCTACTGTCCTTACCTATCTACGTGCTACAGCGTGAAAGTCATGCCCTTCACCCGTGCACTGTGACTAAATGCCTCTTACGTCTGACCAGCGCCGACTCAAACAATCTCATAGGACCCCGAAGTTGCGCTCAGGCTCTGCCAAACTGGACTCCTATCCTCCTGTCTCCTCGGTCACCAATGTGGACTTGCCCCTATCCAAAGTGTTGGTCCTCCGAAAGAGCGCTCGCAGATAGATCGGCTATACAAAATCCTCCAACGATCTGACTAAAGAAGCCTATGTCGGAGCACACTTGTCATGTTCCATCCGCGTCGATTTTCCTGAAGAAGGCTACGATTGCGGATGTTATCTATCTTATGTACTAGCAACCTATGAAAGGTAACAAACATCCTTGCGAACCTACTTGCCCTCTCATAGTACGTACAGCCAAAACTTAATTTTGGTCTTAACTACACGAAACACCTATCAAGACCTTTACAAGGTCCGCCTACTAAATCGCTTTCAGATTAATTAATTTTACGGTTACAGTATACATACTGTTTATTTCCATTAATCTGCTTTAGGCCATTTTTACATCCGATTTGGTAATTTCACAATTTTCTTTTTTCTTACATATATGTTATTTCAATTTCACGTCCGTTTAATCCGTATGGTTTGTGTGTAATTTTTATGTCATTTTGTTACAAATTTACACTAAACTTTTTGGTCCATTTAATTTACATTTTTTTCCACCCTAATTTACGTTCTCCTTTTAGAGATTTAATCTGTACAAAAAATTTATCCAATAGCCACAAACCATTTAATTACACAAAATTCCACTTTTACATTTTTAGGCAAAATATGAAACAAACAATTATGCCAATTAGACTTCCTAATTTTGTTCCAAAACCATATTCAAAATTATGTAATTATATCAATCAAAACCATAATTTTATTCAGGTAACATATTCTGAATTTATTCAACTAACCTGTTCTACCATTAGAAATTGAATAACAATTCTAATTCAATTTAATTAAACCAATCTTATTTACGCCATGAAACGCGAATAAAAATTTGCTTGTTCCAAATTTCAACCCAAACATGAATTAGAATTGAGAAGTGGAAGAAGAAGAAGATACAATAATTTACATAAATTTCAATCTTATTTATGTCATAAAACGTGAATAGACAATTTATATGTCCCATATTTTAAACCAAATATGAATTAGATTTGAGAAGTGGAAGAAGAAGAAGAAGTTGCAATAATTTACATCTATTCTTAATTAATAACAGAAATTAATTCATATTAACGTGCCAAAAAAGAACTGAAATTGAACTACTTTATTTTTCTATTTCATATTAATTCCCACTCACCTGGCACTTGAGCTCGCATAAATTTGAAAAAAAGCTTTGCTTTAAATCTTTCTCCCTTTGATTCTTCTAAATTCCTCAAATTGCTTGAATATATATAGATAATTATATTTAACAATTATATTAAATTAGACCCCAAAAATTGGGAATAGTGAAATTATATTTAACAATTGGAATAGTGACAGTAAGCAATATTAAATTCTGGGAATTAAAAAGTAGTGACCATTTTTTTTTCAACCGGTGGACAAATGGAAGGTCACAAAACGCCCTAGAGGCTCAAAATGGGTACCGATACGGTTAACCGTTTCGCAGATTTCGTCACGAATCAGACCCCAAAATACAGGAATGAATATACTGCGGAGATCAGCATGACGAGATGAATAGAATGGTACACAGATATGAGTGATACAACCAAGCTGTCAAAACATGATTTTTCGCTGTCGAAAATGCTGCTAAAACGTCGAAAATAAGATAAACGGAGCTAGAGCAGTCCAAATTTGGCGAAACGAAATACGACGGCTCACTCAAAAAATGGTCTACATTTTTATTATATAAAAATATTCAGATTTCGAAAATATTTTATTTTCAACAAATGACTGATTTTAAATTGAAATTGAAAATTACACAGCAGAATTAACTTTCATATTTTCCGATAAAAATCCGCCAATTGCTATGTTACAATAGACGTATTCCAAATATTAAATTTTCATTGATAAATTTTAATTGTTTATTTTCAAGAAAAATTTAGTTAATTATGTTATTTAAAATCGTTAAAATTTATGGGTCGTTACAATTTGAACCTAAAAGACTTTCAAAACATAACCCAAAGAATCAGAAAATAAGACTGGGATTTGGGGCTAATGCTATAGTAATGTACTTGCATTTGCTATATACATATATATTTAAATCTATAAGTACGTATTCCATTATCTCTTATACTGTTCTTCTGTATCTTACTAAGGCTCATATGCAAATTTGCAAGAAAGGAAGATATGAAGGCAGGAAATTAAAGAGGAAATCCAGGTGGAGGAAGAACCACAACTAATGGAAATGCTTGACCCAATACTAGAAGGAATCCGGGTTGACAAGCAAATGCCAATGTAGGTGTTGGAACCCCGCTAGCCGATATATGGGTGATGTATCAGTTCTTCATCAATCTGATTCAAGCTGCAGCAGCTATAGGAGTAGCTGGGGGAAATGTTGTGAATGTTAGAGAAGCTAATCCTGTGGCCCCAGCTGATGTATCAGTTCTTGTCTAAAGTTACCAAGTTAGTATTGTAGAGAAAGTTCATGGACTTAGTGCAGGGTGAAATATCTGTGATTGAGTATGCTACGAAGTTTGATGAGTTGTCCAGATACGAATATGCTACCATTGACACCGTCATTAAAAGGAACGAGAAGTTTATTCGAGGGTTAAGACCCGAGATTTCCATGGTGGCTATGCCACATGTTGGGTGTCTTTCCACCCGTATGTTTCCACCCTTCACCGAGCCAAACCAGCTTCCCCTCACAACCGAACCAATCTCGTTTCCACCCACTACCGGATCAATGCTACTTCCATACATAGCCGAATCAACCCACTTCCCCTGCATAGCCAGACCAACCTCCACCGATCCAAGGCCTCACCGGACCAACCTCAACGGACCAGCCTTCACCGAATCAAACTCCAACCTTTGCTCCACACCACCGAACCAGCCACTCCACTGCCCACCGAACCAAACCCAAAGTCTCACCACCGAACCAAACCTAAAGTCTCACCACCGAACCAATCCACGTCCCTCTCATCATCGGATCAGGATGTTGCTGAACCAACGCTGCCAGGCCAGATTACATCGGCCCAGGCCCGCCAACAGCTATATACATCCAAGACTCCTACCCCCAGCCTCACTCTATAAATAGAGGGGCAGGGGTACAACAATGGGGACAAGTTTGAGAGCTCAAGCACGGATAGAACTTTCAAACAACTTTCATATACTTGTATCAAAGCTTTGTACTTGTAATCTGAACAAGAAAGGAGAAATAATATATAAAGTGGACGTAGGCACATTCTGGCTGAACCACTATAAATCTATGTGTCTTTTATAGTTTAGTCCCTGCTTTTTACATATTTGCATAAATCATCCAGATCACTAAAAACAACATAGAATCAACTAAATTATACGACATGCAGGTGTTTGCCAATTTTTTATGCAAACATTTTTGGTGCTTTCACTGAGAACGCTGAACCCCGGACTTCAGCTTCTCCCACTTAACTTTCTTCCTAACAGCGTCATTCATTGCTTGGAAAACATGCCTCCGAGGCAGAAAAAAGACGTTAACAAAGGAAAAAACATCGCAATCACCAGTCTTCCAGATCAAGTAAATTGTCCCATTCCAACAGCAGTACCAAATGAAGGCTAGGAAAATTTGACAACCCCTGCCACAGAACAGCCGGCAGCAACTACTAGGGCAGATCTAGACAGGGTTGTGGCTGTAATGACCAACCGCTTCACATCCCAGCAGGAAGCCTTGGTGGACCAACTCATGTCACACTTAAGGGATGCTGAAGAGTCAAACCGCAACACCGAATTATGGGGTGAGTCCCAGTTTGGAGGATCTCAGAGACAACAAAGATCTTCCTTCTTCGAAGGAGCTAACGATAGAAGCGGCCATGGTAGGAGTCGAGACCGAGCTCAGCCCAAAGTTAGACCTAAGGAAACGCTTGGAACCGAACCCAACGGGGGAGGTACCGGGCGGAGGTCAACTGTAGCCGAGCCTGTCATACTGCCTAACCACGGAAACACCAGTGAACGGGGCCGAGCTAGAGTCCAGCCCGAAGTTGGACCCGAGAAATTGCTTAGATCAGAACCCAGCAGGGGAAGATCAAGGCAAGGGCCAACTGTAGCCGACCCTAGCATGCTCCCAGAAGACCAAAGACAGCCACTGGAAAATGTCAGGAATGATAGACGATACCATCCCTACAGGTCATTTGGACGGAATCAATCCCACAGAGCAGAGCCGAACTCATTTCTATCTGCTCCAAATTCTGATGAAAGGATGGCATGCTTGTTCAAAGAGTGCGTCCAACGGGATCAAAGAGATCGAGGGATAGGCGCTAGGGTAACCAGCCCCTTCGCCCGCAATATCGAAATTGCCATCACCCCCCGAGAATGGAAAATGCCAACAATGGAACCTTACAAAGGAAGCTCCAACCCCGTTGTACACTTACAAAGATACACACAGCATATGCCCATGAGTGGAGCAACAGAGGGAGTACTGTGCAAATGCTTTCCACTATTCTTAGCAGATCTAGCTACCTCCTGGTTCTGTCATCTACCCCAAGGATCCATCAGCTCGTGGAAGATGCTGAAAGAAAAGTTTATCAGCCAGTTCCGCATTCATGTGGAACAACCCAAGGACGCTTATTCCTTGTCCAGTATCAAACAGAAACCTGGAGAGAAGCTGCAGCAATATCTAACCCGATTCAATGCCGCAGCGGCCGCAGTCCAAGATGCCGATGAGAAGCTTACCTTAATGGCCCTCTGTAGTGGTGTGCATCCGGATACTAAATTTGCTAGAAGATTGACAAAAGAAAAACCAGCTACTTTACCTGATTTCTTCCATGAAGCCGGGAAATATATGAGGCTTGAAGACGCTGCCACTGAGGGGCAGTCAGGGCAACAAAATAAGGCAGCTCACGACAACACGCCCGCTATAGCAAAGGACGTCCGAAGAAATGATTCCAGAGACAATGCTGGGGGCAAGAAGGGAGAAAAGCGCCTATATCGGCCAAGACCGAGATTCGACACTTACACTCCTTTGAATGAAACCATCGAAAACATCTTCCTTGCCACCCAAGCCGAAGTTAGATACAAACGCCCACCATACAAGAAGGAATCAGATGATGCACTTAAATCTGGAAAGTTTTGCCGCTTCCACGAACCTCATGGGCATGACACCAATGAATGCCATCATCTCCGGGACTTGATTGAAGAACACATCAGAAGGAAGAGACTGGAACGCTACGTAAAAGGTCAGAACAGGACTCCAGCTCTTGCCAATGAGAACCCAAGGCTACCCTCCCCAGAGATAGGCAGAGGAAATCGCAACACTAGCGGCTCCAGACAAGAGAAGATAGTGGTCCATACCATCTCGGGAGGACCACACATTGCCGATAGAAGCTGGGCAGAGATGGAAAGATACGGAAAGTCACTTAGAAACAATGAAGACTGCGTTAATTCTGTTATAGAAGAACGCCACCTGAAGCGGAAAGAGTGTGATGACATCACATTCAGTAGGCGTGACCTAGAGGGAAGACAATACCCTCACATGGATCCCATGGTTATCTCTGCCCGGCTCGATCCAGCCGAAGTGTTTCGGATTCTAGTAGACACTTGAAGCTCAGTAAATATCCTATTCAAGCACGCATTCGACAAAATGAAACTGTCAATAAAGGATGTTTCTCCCTGCAATAAACCATTACACGGTTTCACTGGAGATGCGAAGATGCCCCTCGGGCAACTGGACCTCTTTGTTGAAATAGGAAGTCATCCCCGCTCCGTTTTGCGGAAACAGACATTTGTGCTGAAAGAAAACCACTCGGCCTACAACGCCTTCTTAGGAAGGCCAGCCTTGTCTGACTTCCAAATTGTCCTGGCCCCATGGTGCCTAAAGATGAAATTTCCAACGGACAATGGAGTAGGGGAAGTAGAGGGAGACCATGACATTGCTCGAGACTACTATGTAACTGAACTTCGCAACAACCACAGGAAGGATAAAGGGAAGAGTGTAGAGACTGCCCTCTGCACAAAAAGTTTGGAAGCATAACAACTAAAGAAAGCCCCTCCTATTCGATAAACCAGCGACCCTTTCAATGAATTAGACCCCAGGGACAAAGAGGAGGAGGGCACCGCCGAGCCTGCAGAGGCTATGGAATTTGTATCTGTAGACCGACATGACTCGAGTAGACTATTGAAAGTCGAGTCCCAACTAAAAGCAGAATTGAAGGAACAACTCATTGATTTTCTCCGCCACAACTTGGATGTATTTGCATGGTCACACGCTGACATGACCGGAATCTCCCCTGACATAGCATGCCACATACTAAACATTGATCCTACCAGGGCGCCAGTAAAACAGAAAAAGAGAAGTATGGGGGCAGAACGATCAGCAGCCCTCGATGAAGAAGTAAAGAACCTACTTGCCAACGATTTCATACGAGAGGCCATCTACCCAGAGTGGATCGCCAACCCGGTGCTGGTAAAGAAGGCTAATGGGAAGTGGCGAATGTGTATTGATTTCTCCAACTTAAATGACGCCTGCCCGAAGGATTGCTTCCCACTTCCCCGAATCGATCAGCTTATGGATAGTACAGCCGGGCACGAACTCTTATCTTTTATGGACGCATACTCAGGATATAACCAAATTCCTATGCATGTTCCCGATCAAGAATTCCTATGCATGTTCCCGATCAAGACCACACTAGTTTCATCACTGATCGGGGATTGTACTGCTACAAGGTAATGCCTTTCGGACTTAAAAACGCAGGGGCCACCTATCAGCGCCTCGTCAACAAGATGTTTGCAGGGCTAATAGGACAAACTATGGAAGTTTATGTGGATGACATGCTGGTAAAGTCAAGGAGAGCAGACGATCACGTAAGCCACCTGGATGAAATGTTTCAAGTACTTCGCCAATATGGAATGAAGCTGAATCCCCTAAAGTGCTCCTTCCGAGTATCATCAGGAAAGTTTCTAGGATTCATTGTCCATGCTAGAGGAATTGAAGCAAACCCTGAACAAGTCCGAGCTCTGAGAGATATCAGGATACCTTCTACCCGAAAGGAAATGCAGAGCCTAAATGGGAAGGTGGCCGCCCTGAGCAGATTCATCTCCAAAGCAACCGACAAATGCATCCCTTTCTTTGAAGCTCTAAAGAAAGAGAAAGGAAAATTCGAATGGACTGATGAATGCTTAACAACTTTCCTTAACTTAATCGAACACCTCCAGAGACCACCAGTCCTCTCAACTCCGAACAAAGGCGAAGAACTATACCTATACCTTGTTGTGTCATCTCATGCTCTAAGCGCCGCATTGGTTAGAGAAGACGAACGTACGCAGCGGCCAGTATACTTTGTAAGCAAGAGGTTTACAGGGGCGGAAGCCAGATATTCTAAACTTGAGAAACTAGCGTACTGTTTGCTAATCACATCACGGAAACTGCGTCACTACTTCCAGTCCCATTCCATCAGAGTTCTGACCGATCAACCACTGAGGCAGGTACTCCATCGTCCCGACACTTCTGGCCGACTACTTAAATGGTGCATTGAACTAAGTCAATATGAGATCACCTACCACCCTCGCACCGCCATCAAGGGACAAGCCATGGCCGATTTCATTGCCGAATTCACTACCAACGAAGGTAAGGAGCAATCGGAAATAGCAGAAGACATCAAGTGGAATCTCTTTGTGGATGGTGCGTCAAACGAACAAGGCTCGGGGGCAGGTGTGGTAATAATCACTCCTCGGGGAAATAAGCTACACTATGCTATAAGGTTGGAATTCGCTGCCACCAACAACGATGCAGAGTATGAAGCAGTGATAGCTGTATTAGAACTTGCCTTAGAAATCGGAGCCAATTCTTTGTGTCTTCATAGCGATTCTCAACTTATTGTAAATCAAATACTAGGAGAATTTCAGGCTCGAGAAGAACGACTCATGGCATATTTAAAGAAGACCAAGTTGCTTCTCAATCGATTGGATCGCTATTTAATCAAACACATCCCTCGGGAAGAGAACCAAGAGGCAGACGAATTAGCGAAGCAAGCTAGCATGAGAAACGACGCTATCTCCGGAGCAGTAGCCATCTCAAAGCAACTGACCCCAAGTTTTGAGCAAGTGAATCTAATAGCTGCAACCGAAGAAGCAACTTGGATGACTCCCATCCGAGACTACTTACAAAGTGGCACACTACCCAACAGGCGTAACGAAGTTAAGAAAATCTTGAGGAAAGCTTCCCGCTACACAATACAAGAGGACATCCTCTATCAGCGCGGTTTCTCTAACCCCTTATTAAGGTGTGTCACTGGAAGAGAAGCCAAGGAAATCTTATCCAACATCCATCAAGGAAGCTGCGGAGATCACACTGGAGGGCAGACTTTGGCAAAAAAGATACTCCGATATGGATATTTCTGGCCCACCTTAAGCAAGGACGCCTTAGATTTCATCAGAAAATGTGATAGATGTCAGAAGTTTGCTAAGATTCCGCGGCTACCAACAACTGAAATTACTCAAATGACCAGCCCTTGGCCCTTTGTAGTATGGGGAATTGACTTAATTGGCAAACTGCCAATGGGCCGAGGCGGGGCCAAATATGCTATAGTGGCAGTCGATTATTTCACCAAATGGGTGGAAGCAGAACCGCTAAATAAAGTATCTTCAGCAAAAATTATTAACTTCTTGATCAAAAATGTTCTGTGCAGGTACGAAGTCCCATTCAAAATCATATCGGACAATGGACTTCAGTTTGACAGCGAGGAGTTCGCCAACTGGTGCCAAGAGCACGGAATTCACAAAAGCTTCTCATCCGTAGCTTATCCCCAGGCAAACGGACAAGTCGAAGCCGTCAACAAAATTCTCAAAACTATAATAAAAAAGAAACTCGAAAAGTCAAAAGGCGCTTGGGTGGATGAACTTCCTACGGCACTGTGGGCCTATCGCACATCCTTCAGAACATCAACGGGGAATACTCCTTTCTCTTTGGCATACGGATCAGAGGCTATGATCCCAGTTGAAACTATAGTGCCTTCCCACCGTAGGATCCACTATAACCCAGAAGAGAACGAAGAACTCCTCCACATGTCTTTGGACCTAATTGAAGAGAGAAGAAACGATGCAGCACACAAAACATCAGCTCACAAGCAAAAAGTGGCAGCACAATACAACTCCAAAGTCAAGCATCGTAGCTTACAAAAAGGTGATCTTGTCCTCAAGCGAATCTTCCCGCGCCCCGGAGCGCTAGATCCAATCTGGGATGGACCATATGTAATTCATAAAGATCTCCACAATGGAGCTTATATTTTGTCAACAGTGGACGGGGAGGTGTTCCAGAGGGCATGGAACATCCAACACCTTCGTTGATACTTTTCTTAACTTGTACTGCCCATATAAAGTGAATTAACAAAGAGAATCAGTGGACGTAGGCATTTTCGTGCCAAACCACTTTAAAAACCTTGTCTCTTTTTCTTTACTTGTTCCTTTATATCTTGGCTGCTTGTTACCTTCATCCTTTTCTGTTGAACAAAATCCTGTGCAAATAGCATTTTCATTCAGGGCGCTCCACAGCGCGACTTCTCTGGACAAGACCTAATAGGTACTATACGAATCTATGCCCTCGCCAATCCTCACCAATGAGACACTTTTGCTTTGGCATCCCTCTGCTGCGGGTTAACTCATTGCTTGCGACGGCCCTCAAAGCCAACTGTAATGAGCCGATTATAAGCCACCAAGAAGGCCGACTATAGCCAAGGCAGCTCATTACGGCGTTCGGCTCGCCGGCAACTGTGAACCTACTTTAAGCCTCAACATAAGGTATGGCCAGCCAGGGGTAGTTCACGGTTGACGATCGGCACCCACGCTAGCCGGCCATAGTAAATCGAATAATACCCACGATTACGGGCCATAATGGCCCGGGTAGTTACTGTGCACGATCTCGGCTCCGATGCGTCTTAAGTACGGCTGTGGTAAAAAAGATTAACTCCCCGCGGAGGCGTAAGATGGGTGACAAATGTCTCCAAGACCCACAGCTAGGGAAAGTGACTACAAAGCCCGTTTGCCACGAACTTAAGCATATCGAAGGCCTTCCGTGATTGGAAGTTTTACTATTTCTCGTATTTCAATTTTATTTAAAAAAAACTTGCCTCCTATCCTCTATAACGATCCCTAAAGTACAGGACACAGAATAGGAGACATTCGCTAATGGGAATGGGAACTCACAACTAGACACTCGGTAGCATTCCATACTTGGTCACGCAAGACATTCAAAGCCGCCATCTTCAACTAAAAAATGAAGCGTGGTACTTTCTTCTTTTACGTAGCTATTCACACATCACATTAACATTGCAAGATATGAAATTGTACTTTAAGCAAGAACTTGGCGTCAAACACAATTGAATTGCAGGCATATGCATAGCTATATTTCTTATACCAAATGTCAAAATAACAAAAGAATTCAAATACGACAGAATCAGCTTAGGTTAAAAATTACACGTCAAGAATGATGTTGTTTATTACAAGTAGCATAATTACAACCTAGAGGTTACATTACTGTTTTGGGACTAACATATACAACGATGTCAAGTCCACAGAAAGATATCCAGGTCAAGTCAAGGAGCCGGCTACATCGGAGCTTTGCCCATGTCCTGTTGCCCACCTGTCCGGTCAAAGAAAGAATTCATTAGTGATAAGCAACCAAGTTAACGGAAAGACTAGGAGGGAAGACTTACCACCGCCTGCTTCCTGACCATCCTGATCATCATCCTCTACTTGCACACCTGCCTCCTCAGCGGCAAGCAGCCGCATACCCTCCTTCACCGCCACCTTCTCCTCCTTGGTAAACTGGGCAGTGACCACATCCATTCTGAAGACCGCGCCACCCTCTTTATCCGCATCAGCCCTAGCCTCCTCCAGAGCCCTGAGATAAATCCTGGCCATAATTCGGGGATAATCATCCATCCAGGATAAGTTACCTTGTTTCCAAGTGTGGAAATACATGTCCTGGAGCATCTCATCCATCATCCCCTCGCTTTCCTCAAGCTCCCTCATTCGGGCCTCAAAAGCACGTAGCTTTGCAACGGCAGCATCCCTCTCCTATCGATATCGTGAGCGGTCAGCCTGAAGGGATATCCTCATCGCCTCCATCTCCTCCTTCAACCTGGACTGAGCAAGCTCCGCGGCCTCGAGTCTCCCCGATAATTCCTGTACCCGCTCTAGGTCCGCTTGTCGAACCTCATCCACCGTCGCAATGGCCATGTCAATCCGCTCCTTGTAGGTGGCCTCCATTTTTCACAACTCTACCCTACTGGCCTCTTCCATAGTCTTCTTCAGTTGCCTGGATGCGGCCTCGTGCTGAGAAATTTGAATGGCTTGATCGGCAAGTTGCTTAGCCTGGTCGGAAACCATTAACCATAACCGAATGTTAGCACTCCCAATTTCCTCCCCGGCCTTAACTAGTCGGGCATGATGCCCCATCAATTTCCTGGTCTCCTCGGCAACCCGGTCGATGTTCGCCTTAGCTTCATCCCCCAGAGTTACAACCCGGGTGGTAAGCAAATCAAGGTCCAGGGACTTAGCTTCGTCAAGCACCCGTACCATAGGATTACGAGGGAGAAGGTGCTCACCAGTAGCCTCATCGAAGGAGATGTCATGAGAGGTCGGGTCCCGGTCTGGATGACCCGCAAACGAATTACGAACCAAGCCAGGGTGATCTATCGGGGTGAAGGTTGAGTTCTCAGACGGATGTGGGGAAGGCATAAACTCAGTATCATCCTCCGTAATATCGTGAATAGGTTGGAGTGGGGCCGGAGGGCCGGGAAGAGATTCAAACGAAGATCGACTCCTCTTCCTCTTTTGTATATCTTCTTCAATAACTCCAAGAAGAGGACGATAGCCGACTACGTCTCCAGGCGGCTAGTAGGAGGCTTCGGTTTGGCAGAAGAGTTGAGGAGTCTGTATTGTTCAAGCTTGTGCCGAAGATCTGAGGTCTTGGCTGTTTTGCCCGCTCCTGGAATGAAAAACCAAGTGTCATCAGCATGCATTGAGCCATCATTCAAGAATTAAAAAGAACAAAGAAAAATTCACCTTGAATCGCAGAAGTTGTCCCAGTAGAAGCACTCCCGGAAATAAATCGGCGCCGGTCCCGGCCTTATCAGCTTTCTTGGGTTTCTCCGCCAAGGCCGGACCTTCCTCCAACTCTTCAAAGGCTTGGCGGAGAGCATCATCCGTCCACTCTTGGATCACGCCTGCCTGCCCAGGAGGCAAAGCCCGGGTGCCATCACCGCCCTGTCCTTCGCCACCATCATTGCCATGACGATCACGGTCACCTTCTCTACCACTTCCACTCTCTGCCTCACCTCCTTCATCCTCGCCTTTTTCCCCCTCCACATTTTCCTCCTCCTGAACGTCTAGATGTGTGCTGGGAGAAGGTCCATCGGACTTCTTGAGTTTCTTCCCCCCGGCGACTGGATGTATCGAGAAGGGTCTCCTTTTGCTGCTCTTCGCCGTGGCCCCTCCTGTAGCTTTGGCAGCCCTCTCCTCCACCGTATCTCTCTGCTTGACCACGGACTGATGTGGTAGAATAAGGCTGTGCCCCAGAAGTGTAGCGTTCCTGATCAGGTAAGAAGCCGACCTATCCCTTCCTGTAATGGCTTCTATTTCCACAGCCATCTGAACCAGGCGATCGTTCTCCACGACCACAAAACCACCTGTCGCTAGCAAGAAATAAAAGCACATGAGAAGAAGCATTGCAGTCAGAACGGAAATCATAAATGAGCTTCAACTTACAGCCAGAGGTGAAGCGACGAATAGAGACAGAGTCATCCTTGACGAAAAACCATTATTTCTTGAACATACTGAACTTCGAATATAAGTCCAGGACCGGCTTGAAAGATACGGCTGATTCCAAGCTAATGTATGGAGACCCCTTCTTATAGCCTCTCAGATTGTACAAATACCGGATCTCCCGGTTGGAGGGAGGACGCCCGTATCTCCTTTGGAAAATGACAAACAGGCTCACCAGGATGGCGTAGGAGTTAGGCTGAAGCTGAAATGGAGCCACCTTCAAGTAGGTGAGGAAGCTGAGTATCCAAGCATTGATCGGGGGAATGGCCCCACACATACAATGGTACCTACTATAGGCAAAATATCCTTCGGGGGGATTATATGGCATCACACCTTCCTCCGGAAATAGCATACGCGCTCTGTCAATCCCAAAGGAGCGAGAAATAACGTCAAGCTGCTCGCCTTTGAGAGAGCTAGGGAAACAGTCAGGAGGTGAGTTCAGAAGCTCCTGAGGGCCATACCCATCTACTAGTGACCTCGGGTGGGCCCATGACGTCCCAGTCCTGACTGAGCTGGGGGCACCGCGGAAGGATCTTCTCTGTCCTGGGATTTCTTCTTTTCTGATCGGGTTTCAACTTTATGAGACATTATCTGCAAAACACAAACAAGTACGTCGTAAGGATGTATAGATATAAAACGAGCAAGAGTTTCACTCACAACTCGGCGCTCAAGTTCGTTCGGTAAAACAAAGCTTTCACGTTCATTCGGTATTAAGTCCATTCGGTACCAAAAGTTTTCAAGTTCATTCGGTTCGTTCGGCAAAACAAAGAAATTCAACCTAAAAAGTCATTCGGCAGAAGAGAACTCACCTGGTCCGGCAGCTAAAATTGGATCGGCACAATAGTTGATTCGGCGCTCCAATTGATTCGGCGGATCAAAATTTGATTCGGCTATTTTGATCGGTAAAGAACGACGAAGGCATGGGGCTCCTACTTATAGAGGAAAGTTGGATAGCCGGACTCGCCGGTTCGGTTCTCGGGCCGAATATGGTTGACCAAATGTACAAAGCGCGGCATATACGAGCATACGCCCCACTTTGGGGGGCAAATGTTGGGTGTCTTTCCACCCGTATGTTTCCACCCTTCACCGAGCCAAACCAGCTTCCACTCACAGCCGAACCAATCTCGTTTCCACCCACTACCGGATCAATGCTACTTCCATACATAGCCGAATTAACCCACTTCCCCTGCATAGCCGGACCAACCTCCACCGATCCAAGGCCTCACCGGACCAACCTCACCGGACCAGCCTTCACCGAATCAAACTCCAACCTTTGCTCCACACCACCGAACCAGCCACTCCACTGCCCACCGACCCAAACCCAAAGTCTCACCACCGAACCAAACCCAAAGTCTCACCACTGAACCAAACCCAAAGTCTCACCACCGAACCAAGTACGTCCCTCTCATCATCGGATCAGGGTGTTGCCGAACCAACGCTGTCAGGCCAGATTACATCGGCCCAGGCCCGCCAACAGCTATATACATCCAAGACCCCTACCCCCAGCCTCACTCTATAAATAGAGGGGCAGGGGTACAACAATGGGGACAAGTTTGAGAGCTCAAGCACGGATAGAACTTTCAAACAACTTTCATATACTTATATCAAAGCTTTGTACTTGTAATCTGAACAAGAAAGGAGAAATAATATATAAAGTGGACGTAGGCACATTCTGGCTAAACCACTATAAATCTGTGTGTCTTTTACAGTTTAGTCCCTGCTTTTTACATATTTGCATAAATCATCCAGATCACTAAAAACAACATAGAATCAACTAAATCATACGACTTGGAGGTGTTTGCCCATTTCTTGTGCAAACACCACACCTCCTTGATCCAAGTACAGTTGTAGTGGAGATGGTAATCAGGAATGAAGAGATGTTTTCTACTTTTGGGAAAGATAAGTAGGTTGAAACCCAAGATTGTCAGGGCAAGAAGAGGAAATTCTTTAAGAAGAAAGGAGCTTAGAAAAGAGGAGCTACTAAGAAAGGGAAGGCCGATGTAGTATGCTACAAGTGCGACAAGAAAGAACATTATGTTCATGAATGTCGAATTGGAAAAGGGAAAAAGGTTGCAGATAAGAAGGAAGTGAAGTGCTTCGACTATGACCAGATTGGACACTATAAGAATCAGTGTCCAGAACCAGCTAGAGCGGACAAGGGAAAGGTTTTTGCTTTGGAACCATCATCTTCAAGACCAACTACCATTGAGAAGGGAAAGACTGTGACGGAAGGTACGCTTTTGATTCATAGTATACCAGTTTGGGTACTATTTGATACCCGTGAATCGCATTCATTTGTATCTCAGTGTTTGGTAGATAAGTTATATTTAGAACCCTCATACCTTGTTACTTCCTTAAGGATTGCGAATCCGATAGGAGGGTATGCAACTCTGAGGATGAGACGTGACCAGTTAGAACTTGATTTGTTAGGTCATAAGTTTGCATGCAATTTGTATGTTTTTGATTTCGTAGGCTTCGGGATAATTTTGGGTATGGATTGGTTAGATAAATATGGTGCTAGGAAATTTTGCCAAGATAGGGAAATATCGCTAAGACACCCCAATAGTCATATCGAATTATATACTCGGTGGAGAAGTCAGACTCAAGTTGTAATGACCCGTCAATTCGAACCATTCAAATCGACAATAATCCACACATGTCAGACTTGAATTGCTCAAAACAACAGATTGTTAATTATTTTATATTTGGCAAAACTTAGTATATACAGTAAATAAATCAATCATAGAATCACAAACACAGAGTAATACAACAATACACAGCGAAATAGATAAATAGTAGTTCATGAAGCTACTACAGAAACATCATAGTCTAAAGCAATATAGAACAGAAATCCCAAATACATAGAAGTCTCTAATACATAAGCAAATGACAAGTCTGAACATAAATAACTGGAAATAACTGAAATAATTGAAAAGCTGAATGGATAAAGATAGATTTCCAAGCAACGCTCCAAGCTTCAAAGGTGAGTCTCAAATGTTGTGACACTCATGCTGACCCGAGCATAAAGCAAAACACAAAACACTTGAATCAGGATTAACATCCTTATGCAGGTAAATCAACTCAAGTGAAATGCCCAAATGAAATGCAATATAACTTAAAGGATGTTTGGGATTCCATCTGTGATGCCCCACCTCTATACTCACACTAACAAAGGACAGTACCCGGTAATGCTGTCAATTAGTATGAAGAATAAGGTTGTTGAGGAGCGACCATCTATGTAATTGCTTTGTGCGAGTACCAGTATGTCAGATAGTATGTCATGCATTTCATTTCAAGAAGAAATCTGACATATCAAATACAAACTCAAAGCTACTACATAGTGGCTATGTGGCCCTCGGAAACAAATATAAAATAAGCATAACATAACAGATATTCATATCACTAAGGCGGAAACAGATATGAATATAATCACATAGAAGTGTACATCAAAGTAGTGGTCATACAAGATCCACTACATAACAAAAGAATAGTTACAAGTGCTAGACAAAAGAATATGTATACATCAAGGAGTCCCTATATCGAATGTATAAAAACAAAAACTACTAAGCTAAAGTAGTGAGCCAAAAGTCAAAAGTTAATCCCTGCTAAGAAGTCAAGTGGAAGCATCTGAAACACCTCGGTCTGACCCGAGTATTATTTAAGAAGAAAAATAATAAACGGATCAGTCTAGTTAGAATTATCATGTAAGATGAGATAGGATAAGAGATATGACAAATATATATGATAACAACCACAATCATAAAATATCTCAAGTTTTCTCAAACACCAAAAAGAATGTCATATTCTTTAGCTTATTCACCAAATCAAAAATATTGATAGATCTTATCAATGCAAATCACAAAAATTGGTGAAACACAAATTCTAGAAATCAATAATTAACAATCCAGAAAACACAAGAGGCCTATCATAAATGGGAGCATGAAAACTCACCAACATGTGTATCACAAACATGATGCTATCCCTTGGGTCGCTAACCCATAAAGCTGGTGCAATGACGTAGCACAACGATACGCTCGAGAAACCTGAAACTCAAATAAGCCGAAACAACGACGTAGTACAACGATACGCCCGATGAACTGAACTCCCTAAAACCCATAGGTCGCTAGCCTATAAAAAATGAGACGAAGCTCAACAGAACAGGGTACAATCCCCCACGCAGACAATGAGACATCCCATATCGCTAGTCTAAACCTCAAAATGATCGTCATAGATAATAAGTGTAAATTACATCAAGTTAGTAAATAGACAAGTTTAGCTTCATGTCTCATAACCACTAGCTTAACTTAAATATTTACGAACAGATTGTAGATTTCCACTCGAAAATTGTCACGAGATTTCAATCGAAAAAAGTCCAAGAATTAACCGACGATGTAAACGCAAGCATTTCATACCACTTGTTTTGCTAAGTCGTTTAATAAGATTTCTCATACGAATGAGGTAAAGGTTTATATATACTAATAGATTAGAAAACGGTTTTAAAAACGAGCTTTGTATTAAAAGTAATGTTGAAATCATTTTTGTTAAAGAGTTTGAGTATTCACTACTAGTATAGAAACCTTTATATTTTAAAGTGATAAAACACATAAACGATTGTAAAAACAATCTATCACTAAAATCCACATTCGACTAGGTGAATTAAAACCATGGAATCGATATCAAATCGATCAAATGGATATTCTCAAAAATCCAGGAAAGAAGTTATCAAAGTCGATAATAAATGACAACAACTAACCGGATCAACAAAAATCAATAAAATGGAAATCCACTCAAAAATAGGCAATTTGGCTGAATTTAACAGCGTCAGACGTCTGGTGGTTTTCCCAGACGTTTGAGCTGAAGGTTTGGAAATTTTCTTCCAGATCGCTCAGATGTCTGGGAATAACCTCAGACGTCTAAGCTGTAAGTCTTGAATTTTTATTCCTTCGCTTCAGACGTCTGAGCATTTTACCAAACGTCCGAGCTGAAGCTTAGGGAAAAATTTTCCTAGGCGATTGATGGCCAAATCAACTCGGATGCGATCGAATGAGCGATGGTGGCTAGGGATTTATGCCAAACGACAACCCAACCCTATAGGCTCTTCAATACACTCCAAACAACATGTCCAAACATCCAGAGTAGGATTTTCATAGATATTGAATTCAAGATACCAAAATTGGAAAATTCACCAAACCAATTCAATTCAAAAGCAATTGAACATGAAATAGATGTTAGGAATTCATACCTAACAACAATGAAAGCTATAGACATAGATGTGAGTTCAAGAACTCACCTTTAAATTCAAAAACAACAATTGTGAAGCTCTAAAACAAAGAAAGATCAATTCCACTTCAATCACAACTCTAGAAGTTCTAATCTATGATCATATGCAAATATTTCCTAAGTTAGGTTATAGGAAATTATGAAAATTGGAGAGGGATTGAGATGGAGAAGATGAAGAGGATGCTTACCTAAGCTTCTCTTTGATTTTAGCACTTGAATTTGAATTTTCTAAGAATCTAGGGCTTAGGAATTTTGATTTCCCCTCTTTTCCCCCAATTTTCCTTTAGGGCTTGAGTGTTAGGAATAATGGAATAAATGAATGAAGAGGAGTGGAGTGGGAGTTATTTGGTAGAAGGTTTGGGTTCTCTTATTGGGTTAGTGGGCTAGAACACAACCCAAAGCCCAAATGAAAATACCAAAATTCTAATCAACTCCAAACATATCAATGTTTATACTCAAACAAGTTGTAAACGTCGTTTTGAACTCAACGAAAGTTGTCTCAAGTCCAGATTCGACTATTTACAAAAAGTCACATTTTGGACTTTAATTCAGCTAACGATGCTATATTTAAAAAAAACATTTAAATATATATATTCGTAAAATATGCGGGTTGTTATAGACTCCCCTCCTTAAAGAAATTGCGTCCTCGCAATACTTAAGAAGAAAATAAAGAGTAACAACCACACTAAGGTATAACAACACAAAAGAAAATTTGAAGTGAGAAGTTCACCTTATAGAGCACGAGAGAGTAAGTTCGGATGTGTTCATTCGATGAATTCTCTGGATTCCCAAGAACAATCTTTAGGATTTGCGGACCATTGAACTTTCACAACAGGAACATCTTTATTACGAAGGCGTTTAACCTCCGTAGCAATGATACGAATAGGATGTTGCTCCTAAGTCAAATTAGGTGAAACTTCAATTTCTTCAATAATACTGGGCTCAAGAATAGAATCAGAATCTCTAAGGCATTTCCGTAGTTGAGAAACATGGAATACGTCATGAATAACAGAAAATTGAGCGGTAATGAAAGGCGATAAGCCATGGAACCAATGCATTCGGTGATGGAAAATGGGCCAATATATCGAGGTGCTAACTTCCCGATCGACTGAAACACACAAACCCTTCATAGGTGAAACACGAATGAATACCAAATCTCTCACAGAAAATTCCAATTTCTGTCTTCAGTTATCGGCATAGAATTTTTGTCCACTTTGAGCTTCTTTCATCCTATGACGAATAAGGTCAATCTTTTCTGTGGAGTCACGAATAAAATCTGGACCTAAAACCAGCTTCTCACCGGCTTCAAGCCAACACAAAGGAGATTGGCATGGCCTTCCGTAGAGTGCCTCGAAAGGTGCCATACCAACACTAGACCGGAAGCTATTATTATAAGAAAAATCAATAAGAGAAATATGATCTTCCCAACTTCCACCAAAATCAAGAAAACATGCATGAAGGAGATCTTCAAGAATTTGATTCACACGCTCTGTTTGTCCCTTGGACTAAGGATGATAAGCGGTGCTAAAATTAAGCTTCGTTCCTAAAGCTTTTTGAAGACCCTTCCAAAATACACTAGTAAATAACGGATCACGATTGCTAACAATAGAAGCAGGAACTCCATGCAATTTAACAATTTCTTTAACATAGAGTTTGGCCAAAAGAGGTACGGTCCAGTTGGACCGAACAGGAAGAAAATTGGCGGATTTGGTAAGTCTATCAACTATCACCCATAGACTGTCATGACCTGAACGAGAACGGGGAAGACCGTCAATAAAGTCCATGGAGGCTTGATCCCACTTCCAAACTGGAATGTCCAAAGGTTGCGATAACCCACCAGGCCTTTGATGCTCGGCCTTTATGAGTTGGCAAGTCATGAAATGCTTAATAAAGTTAGCAATATCAGATTTAATTCCACCCCAATAATAAAGTCGTTTCATGTCTGCATACATTTTACTACTACCGGGATGAATGATAAATTTAGAACGATGAGAATTTTCTAAAATGTCTTTACGAAGATCACTAATATTTGGCATAATAAGTCTACCAAATTTTCGAATGCCTCCACGAGCATCGATTTCAAAGTCTTTCAAACCATCAATATTTCTATCCCTACAACTTTGGCTAAGATGAGCCAATTCGGGATCATGCTTTTTAGCTTCAAGAATGCGGTCTAAAAGAGATGGATGAGCCTTATGGCTACATAAAACAAGAGATGAACATGAATTGGATTCACGATCTCGAATCTCACAAGTGGACAGAGTCTCGAGATCATTCCATTCTGATATCATCATGGAAACAACTGCTTGTTGCTTTCGACTAAAGGCATCGGCAACACGATTTCCTTTTCCGGGAGTATAGAGAATATCAAGATCATAAGATGCAAGGAATTCGAGCCAACGTTGTTGATGCAAATTAAGTTCCTTTTGAGAGAACAAATACTTCAAAGATTTATGATCGGTGTAGAGAACAAATTTCTCTCCCAAAAGGTAATGACGCCAAATTCTAAGGGAGAAAACAATGGTCGCGAGCTCTAAATCATGAGTGGCATATCTAGTCTCGGAAGGCTTTAATTGCCAAGAAGCATAAGCGATAATACGTTACCTTTGCATGAGAACGGCTCCCAAACCAACACGACTAGCATCGGTATAAACAATCAAGTCTTGGTTCCCTTTGGGAATCACAAGAATAGGAGCATCGAAAAGGAGTTCTTTTAATTTCTGAAAAGCAGTTTCACATTTGTCTAACCAATGTACTTAACTCCCTTCTTTGTCAAACTAGTAAGAGGCATGGAAATTTTTTAAAAGTCTTTTATGAAACGATGGTAATACCCCGCCAATCCAAGAAAACAACGAATTTCTGTCACACTCTCCGGTCTCTTCCAATTTTGAATCGCTTCAATCTTGGAAGGATCCATGGAAATTCCGGATTCAAAAATAATATGTCCTAAAAATTTCACACGAAATTGCCAAAAGTGGCACTTAGAAAATTTTGCTTTCAATTGATTGCTTCTAAGGGTTTCCAACACAATCCGAAGATGTTTTTCATGCTCTTCCTCAGTTTTAGAATAAACAAGAATATCATCGATAAAAATGAGAACAAATCTATCGAGGAAGTCTTTGAAAACTCGATTCATAAAGTCAACGAAATAAGCCGGAGCATTCATTAAACCAAATGGCATAACAAGCCATTCATAAGGTCCATAACGAGTACGGAACGATGTCAAAGGGATACTATCCTCTGCAATTCGAAGCTGATGAAAACCGGTTGCTAAGTCTAACTGTGAAAAGACTCTAGCACCACTAAGTTGATCGAATAGATCATCAATCCGAGGCAAGGGATATTTATTCTTGATGGTGAGATCATTAAGCTTGCGGTAGTCAACGCAAAGCCTAAGTGTACCATCGAATTTATTCACAAAGATAGCTGAAGCTCCCTAAGGAGAGGAACTAAGAAGAATAAACTGTTTTTCTTCCAATTCGGATAATTGTTTACGCATCTCCTCATTTTCCTTATTGGACATACGATAAGGAGGACAAGTGATAGGTAGAGCTCCAGGGATTAGATTAATTCTGAACTCAATTGCTCGCTTAGGCGGTAATCCTAAAACAAGCTCAAATATATCGGGAAATTCACGAACAACGTGAATGAGGGAAATGACATCTTCCTCATCATCATTATCGTCATCATGCAGATTTAGAGAATATAAGGATGCTACCGAATTGGAATCTGAATCTTTAAGAAAAATAGAAATCTGCTTAACAGATTTGGGATGTCAAAGATGGATAGTCCTCTCGGGACATAGGCTGTGGGCTTCATAACGATTAAGCCAATCTATTCCCAAAATCATTCTGAAACCTAAGTAGCGCATAACATGCAAATCGTCTCGGAAAGCATAATCACATAAGATAATCTCGACATCTTTACAAAACAAACTGAGTGTTGCAGATCCACCAACCGGATTCGCAATTCTCAGTGAAGTCATCAAGCCCATAACATTTAAAGACAAAGTATCAACAAGTTCCTTTGATATAAAAGAATAACATGCACCCGTATCAAAAAGAACTCGAATAGGATGATCACGGAACATAATAATGCCATCAAGGACAGAATGAGAAATACCTTGACCAAGAGAAGTGTTACCAGGGGCTGGCACAACATATAGCTTTCCCTCATTCTTACTTTGAAGTTTGGGACATGAAGATATAAGATGACCCGAACTTTTGCAATAGCGACAATAAAGGGGCTTCAGATACTTATTTGCATAGTGGTCCTTAGATCCACAATTGTAGCATTCTCCATGATTAGGGGTAGGAGTCTTTGCTACCGAAGTTGCTTGCTTCCCTTTCTTGTTAGGATTAGGTTTGAACTTATTATCGGGATGCCTCTTCTTGTTGTTATTGAAGTTCTTTTTGGCACCCCCAACATCACCATCACTTTCTTTATCGGCCTCTTCAAGTCAAAGAGCGATATCTACAAGCTGATTGAAAGGCACTTCTAGTTTCAAAAGTAAAGCCTTTTTGAGGTTCTTATTCAAACCATAGATAAATCTCTGATTTTTCTTCAATGGGGTATTAATATACTCGACCCCATATTTAGAGAGGGATCCAAATGATGCGACATAATCTGTCACAAAAGATTCACTTTGAATAAGGTCAATAAAGCGTCGAGCTAAAGTTACCTTTTTAGCTTCTGGCACAAACTTCAACTCGAACTTTTCTCGGAATTGCTCCCAAGTAAGATCCGCTTCAACAATTTCCGAAATTAAAAGCTCATACCAATCTAATGCTCTCTCCTGGAGCATGATAGAAGCCACTTGGACTCGATATAGATCCACAAGATTCATGCGAGAAAAGATGCGATCGCATGTTCTAAGCCAAGCTTGGACTTCTATAACACTTTCGGAACCCTTGAACGACCTTCCACCCAAATTGGTATAATCACTGCACAAGCGTGCAAACCTGGATTTAGGATGAGTAGGCTCAGGAATGGGTCTGGCAGCTTGGGCATTCTTTACAAGATCCAAAAGCTGTCGGGCAGACATGAATACGCTATCCTAAGGAGTAGCACTGGAATGACCGGCGCTAGGACGGCCAGGTCTAACCATTTCTCTTCTTTAAGAAAGAAAGAAGAGGAAAAAGGTTATTCTCAGAATTATTTCAAATAAAATAGATTGATAAACAAGGCATCATAAAAAGAAATAGGATAGAACGGTACAAAGACTCAAATTAAATCCTAAGGAACGATTCCTAAGAGAGACTTAGGACAATGATCCTTGCTAGATTATTCTACAATGTTCCGAAGTTTGGCTCTGATACCAAGCTGTGACGCCCCACCTCTATACTCACACTAACCAAGGACACTACTGGGTAATGCCATCAATTAGTATGAATAATAAGGCTATTGAGGAGCGACCATCTATGTAATTGCTTTGTGCGAGTACTGGTATGTCAGATAGTATGTCTTGCATTTCATTTCAAGAGGAAATCTGACATATCAAATACAAACTCAAAGCTACTACATAGTGGCTATGTGGCCCTCGGAAACAAATATAAAATAAGCCTAACAAAAATCAGTCACAGATATTCATATCACTAAGGCGGAAACAGATATGAATATAATCATGTAGAAGTGTACATCAAAGTAGTGGTCAAACAAGATCCACTACATCACAAAAGAATAGGTACAAGTGCTAAACAAAAGAATATGTATACATTAAGGAGTCCCTATCTCGAATGTATAAAAACAAAAACTACTAAGCTAAAGTAGTTAGCCAAAAGTCAAAAGCTAGTCCCTGCTAAGAAGTCAAGTGGAAGAACCTAAAACACCTCATTCTGACCCGAGTATTATTTAAGAAGAAAAATAATAAACGGATCAGTCTAGCTAGAATTATCATGTAAGATGAGATAGGATAAGAGATATGACAAATATACATGATAACAGCAAAAATCATACAATATGTCAAGTTTTCTCAAACACCAAAAACAATGTCATATTCTTTAGCTTATTCACCAAATCAAAAATATTGATAGAGCTTATCAATGCAAATCACAAAAATTGGTGAAACACAAATTCTAGAAATCAATAATTAGAAATCCAAAAAACATAAAAAGGGGGAGGCCTATCATAAACAGGAGCAAGAAAACTCACCAACACGTGTATCACAAACGGGACGCTATCCCATGGGTCGCTAACCCATAAAGCCGGTGCAACGACGTAGTACAACGATACGCCCGAGGAACCTGAAACTCAAATAAGCCGGAACAACGATGTAGTGCAATGATACGCTTAATGAACCGAACTCCATAAAACCCATAGGTTGCTAGCCTACAAAAAATTAGACGAAGCTCAACAGAACGGGGTACAGTCCCCCACGCGGACAATGAGACATTGCATATCACTAGTCTAAACCTCAAAATGATCGTCATAGATCAATAAGTGTAAATTACATCAAGCTAGTAAATAGATGAGTTTAGCTTCATGTCCCATAACCACTAGCTTAACTTAAATATTTACGAACAGATTGTAGATTTCCACTCGAAAATTGTCACGAGATTTCAATCGAACAAGTCCAAGAATTAACTGATGAAGTAAACGCAAGCGTTTCATACCACTTGTTTTGCTAAGTCGTTTAATAAGATTTCTCATACGAATAAGGTAAAGGTTTGTATATACTAATAGATTAGAAAACGGTTTTAAAAACGAGCTTTGTATTAAAAGTAATGTTGAAATCATTTTTGTGAAGGAGTTTGAGTATTCACTACTAGTATAGAAACCTTTGTATTTTAAAGTGACAAAACATAGAAACGATTGTAAAAACAATCTATCACTAAAATCCACATTCGACGATGTGAATTAAGACCATGGAAATCGATATCAAATCCATTAAATGAATATTCTCAAAAATCCAGAAAAGAAGTCATCAAAGTCGATAATAAATAACAACAACTAACGGAATCAACAAAAATCGATAAAATGGAAATTCACTCAAAAATAGGCAATTTGGCTGAATTTAATAGCGTCAGACATCTGATGGTTTTCCCAGACGTCTGAGCTAAAGGTCTGGAAATTTTCTTCCAGATCGCTCAAATTTCTGGGAATAACCTCAGACGTTTGAGCTGTAAGTCTGGAATTTTTATTCCTTTGCTTCAGACGTCTGAGCATTTTATCAGACGTCTGAGCTGATGCTCAAGGCAAAATTTGCTTAGGCCATTGATGGCCAAATCAACTCGGATGTGATCGAATGAGCGATCGATGGTGGCTAGGGATTTGTGCCAAACGAAAACCCAGCCCTATAGGCTCTTCAATACACTCCAAACAACATGTCCAAACATCCATAGTAGGATTTTCATAAATTTTGACTTCAAAATACCAAAATTGGAGAATTCACCAAACCAATTCAATTCAAAAGCAATTGAACATGAAATAGATGTTAAGAATTCATACCTAACAACAATGAAAGCTATAGACATAGTTGTGAGTTCAAGAACTCACCTTTAAATTCAAAAACAATAATTGGGAAGCTCTAAAACAAGGAAATATCAACTCCACTTCAATCACAACTCTAGAAGCTCCAATCTATGATCATATGCAAATATTTCCTAAGTTAGGTTATAGGAAATTATGAAAATTGGAGAGGGATTGAGATGGAGAAGATGAAAAGGATGCTTTCCTAAGCTTCTCTTTGATTTTAGAACTTGAATTTGAATTTCCTCAGAATCTTAGGCTTCCCTCTTTTCCCCCATTTTTCCTTTAGGGCTTTAGTGTTTGGAATAATGGAACGATGAATGAAGAGGAGTGGAGTGGGAGGTATTTGGTAGAAGGTTTGGGTTCTCTTATTGGGTTAGTGGGCTTGGACATAACCCAAAGCCCAAATGAAAATACCAAAATTCTAATCAACTCCAAACATATTGATGTTTATACTCAAACAAGTTGTAAACTTCGTTTTGATCTCAATGAAAGTGGTCTTGAGTTCGGATTCGACTGTTTACAAAAAGTTACATTTCGGACTTTAATTCAACTAACAATGCTATATTAAAAAAAACATTTAAATATATATATTCTTAAAATACGTGGGTTGTTACACCATCCTTTAAGGATCCGTGGAACTATCTACATACATAATACAATATGCTACATAGATAATGTCAACAGTAAAGTATTAAAATAGCATTAATGAATTAACTATATCCCCCTTAACACATTTTTATATAAATGTCGTAGTCTATATAGTACTTTAAACTCCACCAAACTGATGGGCTATCAAGGAGCACTCCATAGGTATGACACAAACCAAACTCATAATGGACGCGATAAGGCATATGACAAGGCACGCGAGGCAATGCCCAGGGCAGGATACTGCCGTTTTGCGGATCCGGACTGGTGGTAATGCATAGCAGCTACAACCGCCCACCTCGAGACACACTCCCATAATCAAAGGTGCGCACCAAACAAATCACAAAGAAGTAGATATGGTTTCGAAGAATCATTCTCGATCGGAGGTGCGATCTAACTTAGCCCAGCGTGGCTCCTGTTTTAGTCATATCAAGCTGACCCGAGGGGGTTAAGGCTGCGTTCATACCTCATATAGAATCGTTCGCCAAACCATCCTACTTCGTTCTGGATTCTCCACCATGTGCACAGTTGTTAAAGTAGATTTCGGTATTGAAAGAGAGTATGACAATATCCAATCCCGGTCTATTTAACAACCAAACGCTTATTTCACACCGGTTGGTTCTTTTACATTTCAAACAGTTCATACTTCATATCAAAATATTATATTCATTTCAAAATCATATCACTTTCAAAACCATTATTTACTTCATAATCATTTTCAATTCCAAATTATAATCATTTTAAAATCATATTCACTTTCGAAATCATTATTCACCTTAAATCATATTCGTTTCAAAATCATAACCACAAAATAGGTTAAACCATCTTATTAAAATATTCGCATTTAAATCAATTAAATCTAAATCATAACAGTTCCAACTTAAACAGTTTGAATATTGAAATTTATTTATATATTGGAATAGGTATACATTAAAAATAGTATAAAGATTAAAATACATATATTAAAAGTTGTTTATAAATTTTAAAATAATATATATATTAAAATAGTTTATATTTTAAAAATAGGTTATAGATTAAAATAGTTTATATATTAGAAATAGTTTATATATTAAAATATATATATTTAAAATTGTTTATAAATTTAAAATAATATATATTAAAATAGGTTATATAATAAAATAGTTAATGTATTAAAATTTATTAATATGTTAAAATGGTTTATATGAGAAAAATAGTTTATATGCTAAAAGAGTTTATATCGAAAATAGTTTCAAATTAGAATTGTTTCTTCCAATTTCACAAATCAATTCAAATCAACTTTTAGTTCCAAAAATTCAATTTAAATCAATCTCAGTTCAACGATTTCAATTAAAAAGGTTAAAGGTTCAATTTAAATTCTCATTAAAACCATATCAATTTATATCGATTTCAAATCCAGGTTTGAACTACAAATTTTAAACCACTTCAAATTCAATAGGTTTTAGAGTTTAAATATTCAAACTTTTACAATAACTCAATTTGGTAAATTTTATTTATATTTCAAAATTCAACTTTAAGATTTCAAATCCAATTCTTTAAACAATTCATTTATACCAAAGTCAATTTCAACATTTTAAAACTTGGATTTTGAAAATAATTCAGATCGTATAAATATAATTTTATTTCATAATATCATTTAACTGGATTTCAAAATTTAAGGATTTAAAATCATTTAATTTAACCAATCCGGTGTCCGTAAATAATTTTCTACCCTGTGGTCAAGTGATACGGATATATATCATTTCAACCCGCAATAATTTAAATTTTACGGGTATATATCAATTCAACCCGCAATCCCAAAATTTCAAAACTAATAACATCGCTTTGGTTTATCATTTCAACCCATAACGATTTCACCTAATCTATAAGATCGTTCGGGTATGTATAATTTCAACCCATAGTGATTTTCTTAACTAACAGGGAACTTGCAATGTGAGAACAATAGAATAATAATATGAAATAGCATAACATATCAACGACAAGCATTGATCATAATTAACAAATTAAATATAATATCTATACAACATGTTACGGTGTCATATGTCAACTAACATAAGTTAACAAATTTAAATAATAACATATCATATTCAACAATTAAATTTCTAACCAATTCAAATTTTAACAACACATTTCAATCATCATTTCATGTGAAATCAATTTACTAAACTTATGAATTTTATTCATGAGTGATCGCTCACCTTTCGAGGCTAAAGAAATAACAAGAATGAAACCAAATATACATGGATACGAGGCGAAACAAAGCATGAAGCCGATGTACACAAATCGAGACGGCGACAAACAAAAGATGGCTGCGACAAGTTTCGGACAGCGGTGAACAAAGCAAAGCTAAGCGAACTGGATTCGATGGAAAGTCAATATATATATATATATATATAATATTTCTCCTTCTCTCTTTTTTTCATAAAGGAGCCTAGGGATTTTCGGCCGAACTGAGGAGGATGCGGAGGGCTTGGATGGGTTGCGTGGCGGCTGTCAGGTGGAGGAAGACGAAGCGGCTATGGCGATGGAAAGGGTGCAAGAGTGTGTGCTAGGTGCTGGCGTTTAGAGTGGAGAGGGGAGGAAGATTGGGTGTGGGTTCAACCAGGGAGTGCTTGCAGGTGGTGGCTGTTCGGAGGGAAGATGGGGCTGTGGTCGTTTAGGTTGGAAGGTGGAGGTGGGTCTGTGAAGTGGAGAGGGTTTGTGGCTGCTAAATGGAGATGGGCGTAGAGGAGGAGGGAAGGGGAGAGGACGGTGGAGAGGCTGTGGTCGAGACGCGGCCAGTTGATTGCGAGAGAATGCGGAGGAAGGGAGGGTGGCTGGGAATGGAAGAGGCAGTGGGTTTGGGTCGGCAAGCGTAGGGGTGAATGGCCGGAGGGTTTGGCTGCGAGATAGGTGAGGTGAATGGGTTCGGAGGAAGGCAATGCTCGTTCGGTGGTTGGTGGGTTGATGGCGGAGCAATGGCCGAGCAAGGCAGGTGATAGGGGCGAGGATGGTAGGGGAAGTTCGGTGATAGATGGACGAGCAGGCTTCTAATATGAGAATGTAAACCTACATATTTTTTATATATAGAAGCAAAGCACAGAACGAAAAATGGAGGGGAAGAGACTGAGAGAAAATGCATGAACCAGAATATAAATTGAAACCATAGGAATAGCAAAGGCCAAGTGACTATTCTGGAAATAATAAAAGCAAATGACCATTTGCTTTTCAACCAGTGGACAAATGAAAGGTCATAGAACACTCTAACGACTCAAAATGGTTATCGATATGGCTAACCGTTTCACGGATTTCGCCGCGTACCATACGTCGAAATACACAAATGAATATACCACAGAGATCAGCGCGATGAAATGAACAAGATGGTACACTGATATGAGCGACACGACCCCCCTATCAAAACTCGATTTTCGCTGCCGAAAATGCTGCTAAACCGCCGAAAATAAAATAAATGGGGCTAGATTTGTCCAAATTTGGCGAAACAAATTATGACGTCTCACTCAGAAAATGGTCTACATTATTCTTATATAAAAATATTCAAATTTCAAAAATATTTTATTTCCTGCAAATTTAACTGATTTTAAATTAAAATTTCACAACCAAACAAACTAACATATTTTTTGATAAAAATCTACCACTTGCTATGTCTAAATAGGCGTATCTCAAATATCAAATTTTCATTACAAAAATTTTATTATATATTTTCATGAAAATTTTAGTTAATTATGTTATTTAAATCGTTAAAATTTTCGGGTCGTTACATTCTCCCCCACTCAAAACTTTTCGTCCCCGAAAAGGAAAGAGATAGGAGAACAGAAGCAATAGAAAGGAAAGATAGATTTGAAATACATAGTACCAAATACAACAATTAATTCAAAACCATATAAATTTCATTTTCGGTAGTTAACATTACACATCTCATTACTTATTAACATCCCTTTATTATTATCATTATAATTAACTCACTTTTAATTAATTTACATTCACCTCCAATTTATTTACATTCACCTTATTTACTTCTAAATTGATTAACACTTATTGTTATTCATCTCGTTAATCCTTGAATGGATTTATATTCAATTCATTCGCTTTTAATTGATTTACATTCAACTAATTTGGTTTCAATCCATTTTTATTCAGTCAATCAATATTCATTGTATTCATATTTGGTTGATTTCAATTCAATGTATTTTCATTCAGTTGATTTGTTTCCATTATTTACATTTGTTTCATCCACATTTTATTAGTTTACATTCAATAATTAACGTTCATTATGTTTACCCTATTTCTTTATATTCGTTTACAATCATATTTGTTATCACTTTCACATTCAATTTTATTTATGTTCATTTATTTTATTTCATTCACATAGTATATTTCTTTTAATGTCAATATCACTTAATTAACCCTTCAATTAATTTATTTAAGTTTAATATTAACATTCCAAATTTCTTACATCTCTACTTAATTAACTTTCATTCATAATTTATTTACATTCACCATTTATTTATAACTTAAGTTCATTTTTTTTCGAAACAAAATTTATTTTATTTACCTCATTTGTTTAATCCATTTGCCACTTCATAATTCAATTTCAACTATTCTTTGTAATTCACTTTTGTATCACAAATGGTTTACAAAGATATGAATTTATTCATTACCTATTTAGTTTCCTAAGTTCATATTTATTTACTTAAATGGCATTATCTTTTTATTATATAATTTATTTCACTTAACATATCTTCCAACATAGATTAAGTGTATAAACATTTATTATAACCACTCAAATTTTTATTTAAAATTCCCTTAACAAAATTTCATTTTTGGACATCTTATTACTTAAATTTATATTGTATACTATTCAATTACATGTTCTCATTACATTCAAACTTTTCCAGGTAAGTTTTATTAATGTTTCTGAATGTAATTGAGCACTATAAAAATTTACCTTTTGTTTACAACATTTCTATTAAGCAAAATTTAGTTTGAACATTTTTATTACTTAAATTTTCTCTTGTATAACCTTTAATTACATATTCATATTAACATTTTAACTTTTTGAATATTTCAGGTAAGTTATATATGTTTTTAGAATGCAATTGAGTATTATACAAATTAATTTTATCCTAGTTCAACTGTTTCAAATTGTTTCAATTTCATTTCTCCTTTTAGACACTCCAATTATTCAAAAAATTAGCTTTATTTCAATAATTGAGAACCATCACTTAACATAAAACTTAAGAGTTAAATTTTCGTTTTCACTTCAAACCATTTTGAAATAAATATATACATATATATATGTACATCAAATCATACTCAAGAAATCCAAATCAAATCCACTTTCCAAAACAAAAGTGTAGCAAAGTTACTAAGTGGTCTCCCCACTTTGAGACTCGAAAATGAATGTCGGTGATGCTGCAGTCAACATCGAAATTCTTTTCCAGCGACATAAGAGGAGAGTACTAACTTACTTCTTCTAAAACTCTTTGGAAACAATTTCTATTCGAAAATACTTTCAAATGATATATTTTCCAAAACTTTGAAAACCAAATTTTGAAAAGCACCGAAATTAAATTCTCAAATCCCTAATTTAAATTCATTTCATTTGCAAATCAGATTTATAAACCATGTTTATAAAATTTCATCTCCTTATAACATACAACAATAGTCAACAAATTAGGAATGTTGACAAAACAATAAATGATAATCTAGGACTATCATTTCTAATAACCAATTCATTTAACTATCTAATTTCAGAAAATTATACTTTTATATATAAAATATAATCATACATAAAATTATTTCATTTACCAATTTCGAAAACAATATTGTGGCAGTTTGCTTTGTTCAAGCGTTTTGGAATTCCTATCAATAGTGTTAGCTAGATGAATCGATCGAAATCCAAAATTCAAACTTAACAGCTCAAACAACATAATATAAAACATTTCTATATCAATTACAAATATGCTCCCTTATAGGATGATAAGAATGGATGTTAAAACAAGGATAGAGATTCAAATTTAGAAGGACCCTAATCAAAGAAATTCTAACTAAGAAGATAGGCTCGAAAGGAAGGATGATTCTGTAATTGATTCTTCTCATTCTAGGGTATTACTACCCTATCTCTAATGAGTTTTTACTCAATAAGCTAAGTTTTTCCTAAACCAGAGCTCTGATACCAATTGTAACGATCTGTCATTTCGAACCATTCAAATCGATAATAATCCACACATGTCAGACTTGAATTGCTCAAAACAACATATTTTTATTTTATATTTAGCAAATCTTAGTATATATAGTAAATAAATCAATCACAAAATCACAAACACAGAGTAATACAACAATACGCAACGAAATAGATAAATAGTAGTTTATGAGACTATTACAGAAACATTAGAGTCTAAAGCAAAGTACAACAGAAATCCCAAATACATAGAAGTCTCTAATACATAAGCAAATGACAAGTCTGAACATAAATAATTGGAAATAACTGAAATAACTGAAAAGCTGAATGGATAAAGATATATCTCCAAGTAACGCTCCAAGCTCCAAAGGTGAGTCTCAAATGTTGTGATACTTAGGCTGACCCGAGCATAAAGCAAAATACAAAACATTCGAGTCAGGATTAACATCCTTATGCAGGTAAATCAACTCAAGTGAAATGTCCAAATGAAATGCAATATAACTTAAAGGATGTTTGGGATTCCGTCCTTTAAGGATCCGTGGAACTATCGACATACATAATACAATATGCTACATAGATAATGTCTACAGTAAAGTAAAGTATTAAAATAGCGTTAAAGCATTACCCATATTCCCCTTAACACATTTTTGTCCAAACTCGTAATGGGCACGATAATGCATATGACAAGGTACGTGAGGCAATGCCCAGGGTAGGATACTACTGTTTTGCGGATTCGGACTGGTGATAACGCATTGCAGCTACTACCTCCTACCTCGAGACACACTGCCATAATCAAAGGTGCGCACCAAACAAATCACAAAGTAATAGATATGGTTTCGAAGAAGCATGCTCGATCGGAGATGCGACCTCACTTGGTCCATCGTGGCTCTTGTTTTAGTCATATCAAGCTGACCCGAGGGGGTCAGGACTGCGTTCATACCTCATACAGAATCGTTCGCTAAACCATCCTACTTCGTTCTCGATTCTCCACCATGTGCACAGTTGTTAAAGTGGTTTTCGGTATTGGCAGAGAGTATGACAATATTTAATCCCTGTCCCTTTAACAACCAAACGCTTATTTCACACCGGTTGGTTCTTTTACATTTCAAACAATTCATACTTCATATCAAAATATTATATTCATTTCAAAATCATATCACTTTCGAAACTATTATTTACTTCAAAATCATATTCAATTCCAAATTATAATCATTTTAAAATCATATTCACTTTCAAAATCATTATTCACCTTAAATCATATTCGTTTCAAAATCATAACAGCAAAATAAGTTAAACCATCGTATCAAAATATTCGCATTTAAATCAATTAAATCTAAATCATAACAGTTCAAACCTAAATAGTTTGAATATTGAAATTTGTTTATATATTGGAATAGTTATACATTAAAAATAGTATAAAGATTAAAATACATATATTAAAAGTTGTTTATAAATTTTAAAATAATATATATATATTAAAATAGTTTATATTTTAAAAATAGGTTATAGATTAAAATAGTTTATGTATTAGAAATAGTTTATGTATTAAAATATATATATATTTAAATTTGTTTACAAATTTAAAATAATATATATTAAAATAGGTTATATATTAAAATAGTTAATGTATTAAAAAAATTTAATATATTAAAATGGTTTATATGAGAAAAATAGTTTATATGCTAAAAGAGTTTATATCGAAAATAGTTTCAAATTAGAATCATTTCTTCCAATTTCACAAATCAATTCAAATCAACTTTTAGTTCCAAAAATTCAATTTAAATCAATATTAGTTCAGCAATTTCAATTAAAAAGGTGAAAGGTTCAATTCAAATTCTCTTTAAAACCATTTCAATTTATATCAATTTCAAATCTAGGTTTGAACTACAAATTTTAAACCACTTCAATTTTAATAGGTTTCAAAGTTTAAATATTCAAACTTTTACAATAACTCAATTTGAAAATTTTCATTTATATGTCAAAATTCAACTTTAAGATTTCAAATCCAATTCTTTAAACAATTCATTTATACCAAATTCAATTTCAACATTTTAAAACCTAGATTTTGAAAATAATTCAGATTATATAAATCTAATTTTATTTCATAATATCATTCAACTGGATTTCAAAATTTAAGGTTTTAAAATCATTTAATTTAACCAATCCGGTGTCTGTATATAATTTTCTACCATATGGTCAAGTGATACGGATAAATATCATTTCAACCCACAATAATTAAAATTTTACGGGTATATATCATTTCAACCTGCAATCCCAAAATTTCAAAATCAATAAAATCATTTGGGTTTATCATTTCAACCCATAATGATTTCCCCAAATCTATAAGATCGTTCGGGTATTTATCATTTCAACCCATAGTGATTTTTATAACTACCAAGGAACTTGTAGTCTGAGAACAATAGAATAATAATATAAAATAGCATAACATATCAACGACAAGCATGGATCATAATTAACAAATTAAATATAATATATATACAACAAGTTATGGTGTCATATGTCAACTAACATAAGTTAACAAATTGAAATAATAACATATCATATTTAACAATTAAATTTCTAACCAATTCAAATTTCAACAACACATTTCAATCGTCATTACACGTTACTAAACATATGAATGTTAATCGTAAGTGATCGCTCACCTTTCGAAGCTAGAGAAACAACGAGAATGAAAGCAAACAGATAAGGATACACGGCGAAACAAAGCAAGAACTGTTGTACATAAATCGGGACAACGACAAACAAAAGATCGCTGCGACAAGTTCCGGACAGCGGCGAACAAAGTAAAGCTAAGCAAACAAAATTCGATGGAAAATCAATATATATATATATATAATATTTCTCCTTCTCTCCTTTTATTTTATTTTAATTTTATTTTTTTATAAATGAGCCTAGGGGTTTCAGCCGAACCGAGGAGGATGCGGAGGGCTTGGATGGGTTGCGTGGCGGCTTTCAGGTGGAGGAAGACGAAGCGGCTGTGGCGACGGGAAGGGTGCATGAGTGTGTGCTAGCTGCCGACGTTTAGAGTGGAGAGGGGAGGAAGATTGGGTGCGGGTTTGGCTAGGGAGTGCTTGCAAGTGGTGGCTATTTGGAGGGAAGATGGGGCTGTGGTCGTTCGGGTTGGAAGGCGGAGGTGGGTCTATGAAGTGGAGAGGGCTTGCGGCTGCTAAATGGAGGTGGGCTCGGAGGAGGAGGGAAGGGGAGCGGACGGCGAAGAGGTTGTGGTTGAGACGTGGCCGGTTGATGGCGAGAGAATGCGGAGGAAGGGAGGGTGGCCGGGAATGGAAGAGGCGGTTGGTTTGGGTCAGCAAGCGGAGGGGTGAATGGCTGGAGGGTTTGGCTGCAAGGTAGGAGAGGTGAATGGGTTCAGAGGATGGCTGTGCTCGTTCGATGGTTGGTGGGTTGATGGTGGAGCAACGGGCTAGCAAGACAGGTGATAGGGACGAGGATGGGAGGTGAAGTTCGGTGATAGATGGACGAGCAGGCTTCTAATATGAGAATGCGAACTTATATATATATATATATATATATATATATGTAGAAGCAAAGCACATAATGAAAAATGCAGGGGAAGAGATTGAGAGAAAATGAATGAACTTAAATATAAATTGAAACCATAGGAATAGCAAAGGCCAAGTGACTATTATGGAAATAATAATAGCAAATGACCATTTGCTTTTCAACCAGTGGACAAATGGAAGGTCACTGAACACTCTAGAGACTCAAAATGGGTACTGATACGGCTAACCGTTTCGCGGATTTCGCCGCGTACCGGATGCCGAAATATACAAATGAATATAATGCAGAGATCGGCGCGATAAGGCGAACAAGATGGTTCGGAGATACGAGCAACATGACCCTCCTATCAAAAATCGATTTTCGCTGCCGAAAATGCTGCTAAACCGCTGAAAATAAAAAAACGGGGCTAGAACAGTCCAAATTGGCGAAACGAATTATGACGTCTCACTCAGAAAATGGTCTACATTTTTCTTATATAAAAATATTCAAATTTCAAAAATATTTTATTTCAAGCAAATTTAACTGATTTTAAATTAAAATTTCACAACCAAACAAATTAACATATTTTCCGATAAATATCTGCCCCTTGCTATGTTTAAATAGACGTATCTCAAATAACAAATTTTCATTGCAAAAATTCTATTATATTTTTTCATGAAAATTTTAGTTAATTACGCTATTTAAATCGTTAATATTTTCGGGTCGTTACACAAGCGCTCGGGCATTACCGAATGCAATGGAAGTAGAAGAAGAGTTGAATCAGGTTTTGGTAGCAAGAGAGTTTGTAGATGTTTTTGAGCTGGTCATAGGACTACCACCGAAGTGAGCCATTAGGTTTCGAATAGATCTTGTGCTAGGAGCAGAACCTGTAAGTATACCACCTAACAAGATGACACCTATCGAGATGAAGGAAGTGAAGGTGCGGCTAGTGGATTTAGAAGGAAAGAATTTTATTAGACTAAGCAGTTCGCTTTGGGGAGCGACCGTGGTGTTCGTGAAAAAACCGGGTGGATCGTTAAGGATGTATATCGACTATTGTAAGTTGAATGAGAAGACGATCAAGGATTAGTAGTGTATACCGATGCATGTAGAATCAGATAAGGGGCTTTGTTGATGCACAAAGGTAAAGTTATTGCCTATGCTTCATGAAAGCTTAGACCGCATGAACTGAGATATCCTACTCATGATCAAGAGTTGGCAGCGGTGATCTTCACATTGAAAGTATGGAGACATTATCTATTAGGGGGGAGATTTGAGTTATACACAGATTATAAGTCCTTAAGGTATTTATTCTCTCAGAAGGAGTTGAATATGAGGCAGCAGAGGTGGTCGCAGAGTATACACCTGGAAATGGAAATAAAGTAGCGGATGCTCTTAGCAGAAAACATCGAAATGTGGTGTTAGCTATGTTAACAAAATGGAAGGACCTGAATGCTTTGACTACTTATAGTGTGCAGTTAATATTGACTGCTAGTTCTAATCAGAGCATTGCCATGTTATCTTGCTTGGAAGTTCGACCGAGATTGATCGAAAGGATTGCTTCTAAGTAGAGAGGGGTTCACTATTAGCCGAGAAGATTAACAGGCTTGAGGTTGGATTGGAGATTGATGATCTAAAAGATTTTAGTCTTGAACGGTGGGGATGGTTGAGAAAGAAGGGACAGTTGTGTGTTCTGAATGTTTGGGACTTAAGGAGAGAAGTTCTTAGGGAAAGTCATCGATCAAAATTAAAGATTCATCTTGGTGGAACCAAGATGTATTAAGACATGAAAAAGAGTTTCTACTGGGAAGGTATGAAGAAGGATGTTGGCTTATGGGTAAAGCAGCGTGTGAACTGTGAACAAGTGAAGGCCGAACATCAGAATCTAAGAGGGTGTTGCTACAACCTTTGGAGGTATCAGCTTGGAAATGGGATTCAATATCCATGGATTTTATAGATGGGACGCCAAGGTCGAATCGAGGAAATGAAAGTATATGGGCCATAGTGGATAGGTTGACTAAGAGTGCCCATTTCATTCCAGTTAAGTCAAATAGGATGACACCTGTTTTAACTAAGTGATTTATGAAGAACATAGTTAGACTACCTGGGATTCTTAGTAGTATAGTAGCGATTGAGATACTTTGTTTACTAGCAAGTTCTGGAAGAGTCTACAGGATGTCTTAGGTACCAAGCTCAAGATGAGTACTGCTTATCACCCTTAGACAGATGGGCAGACGGAGAGAGCCAACAAGGTACTCATGGATTTGTTAAGAGCTTATGTGCTAGATTTTGGTGAATCATGGGAAGATCACCTACACTTAGTTGAGTTTTACTATAATAACAGTTATCAGGCTGGTATAGGAATGGCGCCTTTTGAAGCTTTGTATGGAAGGCCATGCAAGTCACCAGTATGTTGGTTGGAAACTGGAGACTGATTAGTCTTAGGCCCAAATCTAGTAAGAGAGGCAACAAAGAAGATTGAATTGATCCGAGTTAGGATGAAGGAAGCTCAGTCTAGACAAAAGAGTTACACATATAAGAGGCATAAGGATCTAATGTTTTAAGTTGGAGATAGGGTTTTCATTAAGGTATCACCGATGAAAGGTATGGTATGATTCGGAAAGTTAGGGAAACTGGCACCGAGATATGTTGGACCATTCCCAGTTATAGAGAGGATCGAAAAGCTCGCATACAGAGTAGAGTTGCCGAGCAATTTGGCAGGTGTCCATAATGTATTTCAGGTGTCTCATCATCGTAAGTATGTGCATGATCCGGTGACTACTATATCTCAAACTGCATTAGAAGACTTGATAGTAGAACCGGATCTGACTTTTGTTAGGAAACCAATTCGGGTTGTAGCAAGAGATGACAAAAGGTTAAGAAACAAGACAGTCAAATTGGTGAAAGTTCAGTGGAGCGACAACGAGAAAGAATGTACTTGGGAGACAGAAGACATGATTAGACATAATTATCCTGATCTACTTTATGGGTATGCTCTATATTTACTCTATATAGACTATTTCCTAGTAAGGTAGGCTAGTATGGTAGTTAGGAGATGTTACAGATGATTGCTATGCATTGTATTTAGTCCTTGATGAATTTCGAGGACGAAATTCTTTAAGGAGTGGAGCCTGTAACACCCTTAATTTTAAATAGCATTATTCAGGAGATGTAATTAGATAAATTAAATAGAATAATGTAGAGACTAGAGTGATAAGGAATTATTATTTGAAAACTAATTAGGGTCATGCCTTAACTAAATGGATTTATAAGAATGGTTTACAAGTTAAATACTTAAGAGAATACGGCAAAGGTAGTATGGAAATAGTCGAACCTCATAAGTCCTAAAACCCTTACAAACTTTTCATTCTCGTTACATTCTTACAAAAACAGAAACTTAAACAAAAGGAAAACAAGGCCGGCCACAACCCTAAGAAGAAGAAGAGAAAAATTCAATTAGAAGCTAAGATTCAAGCTAGGAAGATTAAAGCAAGAACAAATCTCAGGTTCCTTATCCAAACAAGGTGAATAATGATCTAAACCATCTCATATAAGTCTTCTTGAACGTTTTAATTCGGTTTTAAGGTTTAAAACCATTTGGATGGATGAATGATGATACACTTTGATTTATATGCCATGTTATAATTTAAACAAGGATTTTTGTGGCATAATGTAATTCAATTTTAAGGTTAAAATCGTGAAAATTGATTTCCAAATGCCATGATATTTGAGTATGTTATGCAAAACATTATTTTGGACATGGGTTTAGATTCTCATAATATTCCAAGCTATGGATAATTTATTATGAATTTTAAATGGAAGAAATATATAATTTTGGGTTTAAATTATTTAAGGCAATCAAATATTATTTTCGGGTCTAAAATTTGTATTTGTTAGAGAACATACTAAAAGTAAATAATTGTTATTTTGGAGCATTTTTCCTAAATGCTCTACTATGGATATTAAATTATTTAAGTTAGAGGACTAAAATGTTTTGCTAAGGGGACGGGCTTATTTGTTAAAATGATTTCATTCATTAATTGTTGAATTCGACAGCCTTTAGAAAAGAATTTTTATAAAGAACTGGCAACTAATCATATTTAGACAAATTAGGCAAGTCAGGTAAAAAGGAATTACCTTGAAAGGCATAAAAATTAGTTTTGTTTCGAATTAAAACCTTGCCACTTCCATATGCTTGCTTCAGTCACCATACTTCCGCTAATGACCTTTCGCACCCATTCGAAACCAACGTACATGGTATCAAGAAATTTATACGTAGTGCATTGGAGAATAGCAAAAGGGACTTTGTCGAAGGCATGCTTTCGAAGGGGCTGAAGCTATTCTTATAAACTTTCGAATCCACTACTTGCCTTTGTTTTTAAAAGATGCTCTCGAAGGGGTTGAAGCTATTCTCTTAATCTTTCGAAACTGTTACTTGTCTTTGTTTTTAAAGGATGCTTTCGAAGGGGTTGAAGTTACTTTTCTTAGCCTTCGAATAAATCAACTTGACTTTGTTATTAAAAGAAGCTTTCAAAAAAGTTGCCGCTTTTGAACTTATTCGATACCTAGCTGCCGCATTCATACCTTTCAAATCAGTTAGAGGCCACTTTTCTTTATAGCATTCAAAAGGGAAGCTTTCGTCCTTTTAAAATTTTAAAGTCGCTTCCTCATTGCTTTCGAAAGGGTTGTTTTACTCTCTTTTAATAAGAGTTTTGGAGGCAATGGTTTCGAAGGTTGGTTTCGAAGCTATTCTCTTCCCCAATTCTTTTACTTGAGATTAATGCTTTCGAAAGGGATACTTTCGCCTTTGTTCTCATTGACTCAGTAGTTATATTTAATGTTAAACCCTATGATTTCGAAAGAGATACTTTCAAATGGTTTCGAAGCTATGCTTCCGAAAATTCTTACTTGAACTAAATGCCTTCAAAAGGTATGTTTTTAAGTGTTTCGAAAGGTAGGTTTCCAATGCTTTCGAAAGGTATGTTTTTAATGGTTTCAAAAGAGAAGGTCTATGATTTCAAGTAACGCTTTCATAAAGGAGATTGACAGAGGGTAACCCGCGATGTCACAATGATCTGAAGGATCTAGTCGAAAGCCTTAGCTTTCAAATAAGAAAACCAATCTCATTTTTAAAGGTAAAAGAGTTTCGAAATGGCATTTAAAATTTGAAATCTTAAAGGACGTTTTCCTTGCAAAAGAGAGTGGGTTAAGGGTATTAACCATGTTTTAGTAGAAAATGATTACAAGGAATTAAATCATGGATGTTTATATTCTTATGTTTTGATCATTTATCATGTATGCTTTTGTAATCATATTCACTTCATAATTAACCCATACTGCATTTTGGCATGTTAAGGGTAGAATAACCGGCTAGGCTTACCCAGTAGTGAATATACATTGAATTAACTCATGTGTGAGTAGAATTGCATCTAGGAGGTCAAATGGACCAGAATATAGGATGCACAAAGCTGATCAAAGATCATTAGTTTAGACAGGTTCTTAGTAAGCCCATGAAAACTATGTATGGAAATTGTTATTGGCGGGGGCCAATAGGTTCTTAGTGATCCCACGAAAACTATGTCCGGAACAAGTTATTAATAGAGATCAATAGGTTTATAGACAGCCCATGAAAACTATGACATAAGAGATGTTATTGGAGAATCCAATAGGTTCATAGTGAGCACATGAAAACTGTGATTGGATAATGTTGTTGGTAGATGCCAATAGGTTCTTAGTGATCCCATGAAAACTATGAAACCAAATAGATATTCCGTAAGCTTGGAACAGGTTATTAGTTAGCCCATGAAAACTAATTGGTTACTAGTTGAATAGTCATTCTAGAGTGGTGAGACTCTGCTAATACTGCGTCTACCAAGTCCGCACTATGGGAAATACAAAGTCTACCATCTCTCCACAACCATCCCATCGAGTCTACGACATAACGCCTAAGATGACTCTCATCTGCCTAGTCTATCCAAAATGTCTACTAGCTCATCATCCTCTCTCTGCCTAGATCCAATCTACTCCATCAAGGTCGATTGACCATCTTGGGCTGCTAATAATCCAGGGGTAATATCAGAAATGGCCTATAGTCAATGGTAGAAATATACTCCAAATGTATCCACTAAAAAAAATAAAGGACTCAATGTCGATCCCTGTCTACTAAATGCATCTGTACAACATTCCCCTTGCTTAGGGTATAAGAGTCTCAAAGTCATAAGAGGCTAAAAATTCCATCCATTTCTGCTGCCTCAAATTCGAGTCCATTTAGGAGAAAAATTACTTCAAGGACTTGTGGTCTGTAAAAAGCTCAAATCTCTCCCCCAAAAGATAATGTCTCCAAGACTTAAGAGCAAAGACTATAGCTGCCAACTCAAGATCACGTGTCGGGTAGTTCCGTTCGTGAGTCTTCAACTGCCTACTACCATAGCATACAACTTTATCCCCTTGCATCAACACTGCTCCTAGTCCCGTACTACAAGCATTGGTATAGACCGTAAAAGGCTTACTCCCATCAAGTAACACTAATACAGGTGCACTAATCAAAGCCTCCTTCAATCTAATGAAGGCATCCTCACACTCAGCATTCCATACAAAAGCTAGATTCTTCTTGGTAAGACAGGTTAATGGGGTAGATATCTTAGCGAAATCCTTAATGAACTTCCTATAATAACCCACGAGATCAAGAAAGCTCCTTACTCTATGCCATTTTTTAGAACATGCCAATATTGCACCACCGCAACCTTACTAGGATCTACAGCCAAACCACTCTCAGAAACAACATGTCCCGAAAAGTGAACCTCATCTCTCTAAAAGTGGCACTTAAAAAACTTAGCCTTAAGCTTATGTGCTTGGAGGGTGCTAAGCACCTCCTTCAAATGCAAAGCATGCTCCTTCTTACTCCTAGAGTACACCAAGATGTCATCCTCAAACACCACTACAAATTTATTTGGCAACTCCCTAAACACATGACTCATCAAGTCCACAAAATAAGCGGGAGAATTGGTTAGTCCAAAAGGCATGACTAACCACTCATATAACCCACCGGGAGTCCTAAATGCAGTCTTCTGAATACTATCCTCAGCAACTCTCAACTGATGGAAACCGTGGCTAAGCCAAGCTATGAAAATACTCTTACTCCAACCAACTGATCGAAGAGATCATCTATGTAGGGAAAAGGATAGCGATTCTTCTTCGTTGGCTTATTCAGCTCGCAGTAATCGACGCGGATTCTAAGGGTACCATCGGCCTTGGTGGCAAAGACGACTGGTTCTCCCCACTTGGAGATACTCCTTCTAATGAATCCCTTCTTTAATAACTCATTCACCTACTTATCGCATCGTGCGCTACGAGCCATATCCCTCAAAGGCAAAGCAACCAGTCTAACATTCTCAACAAGATAGATCTTAAACTTGATCTCTCCCTGAGGTGGGAGACCAGTAACATCAGAAAATACATTGGGAAAACCCCTAACTATTGGAACAGAAATAAGCTCATCCTATGGTAGGTCTAAAGGACAAAGGTAGCTCAACATAACCGAACCTCGCGGATCATAGACAACCTCCAAGCTATGCCTACTATAAGTACCCAGTCCAACAGTCCACCTATCACAGTCTAATATAGCTCCATATAGGAACACCCAATCCATGCCCAGTATCAGTCCAAACCTATAGAATCCCAAACATCGGCATCATACTCAAACTCGATCCCTAAAATCATCAACCTCAAATCCCGATATATTATAAACAAATAAGTCGATCCTCCAGGGGATTTGACACAACTATAGGGTCAATCACAATACTAATATCTAAGTGCAAGTCATTAACAAGTCTACTGGAGAAAAAAGAATGAGAAGCACCAGTACTAAATAAAGTGCAAACAAAAAGACCAGAAAGGGATGACACACCTTTAATCATCAACTTCTTTCCCTTATTCAGTGTTGGCTAGGCACTTGAAATGGGAATAGCCCCTACAACAAGTGCATGGACCACCTGAGTATAAGCTAGAGAAGTGGGTCTGGGTGGTGCTAAATAATTCCTCTTAATATGCCCAACCTGATCACAATTGAAGCATTTCGGCTTCTGTAGCGAACAATCTCTAACATGATGCTTGCTTCCACATCTAAAGCACTTCAACTCATTGTTACAGATCTTCCATTTAGGTGGAGGTCTACCCTTCTTCTATCCTTTTTGAAAATTTTTCATTTCATCCTTCGAAGCCCCATCTACCTTCTTAGTGATAGAAGTAAGCAATGTCATCTCAACCAGACCCTCATAGGTAGCTCCTATAAAAATATGACTCACTGCTAAGCCCTATAGTGGTTCATTATAACCCTTAGCAAACTTGAGTGCCTTTTTATGCAGGGTATTGATCAACTCCATTCCAAACCTCGCAAGCTTATTAAACTGATTAACATATTCTTTAACTAACAAATCACCCAACTTCGGATTTATGAACTTCTCTACCATAACTTCCTCCTTATCCTGCGACAAGAACTTCATCTCAAACCTCCACTTAAACTCTCCCCAAGTCACAATACCTCCATCAGCCTCAGCCTCAGCCTCAGCCTCAGCCTCAACAACCTCCCACCAACTAAGAGCCTCTTCCTACAGCTGCCAGGTAGCAAGCGACCTCCTAACCTTGTTTGTCAAACACATAAGTCCAAATATCTACTCACAGCTACGGACCCAAGCACTAGCATCAACAAATGTCTCAACGCCTAAGAATGGCTTGCCACCCAAGTTGGAAAAGTCCTTAAATAACTTTGAAAAGTCATGAGCGACAGTGGTGAGCAGGGACCCCACCAACCACCATCTCCATAGGCTCTTTAGTTGGAGGCTCAACCGGTCCCCTAGCTTGTTAGATGGTGGAACCAAATGGGTATGTTCGCACCTGGATTATCAGGGATGTCGATAGAGCCATATCTTATGGGATCAGCCATCTATATTTGCAAATAGTAAATATTTACTTAGTTACTTTCATAGATAGCTTAAACAAGATCTAAGATAGAGAACCGCATAGGCATAAATTAAAAAATGTACAACAACCCATATTTTTAGGTTGCTTTGAATATTTAAATTTTGGATATTTAAATATTTAATTATTTTATTTTATCAATGAACTGGATACTCAATTTTCACAAATGGACTTTTTAGGACTCGAGATTATTATTATTAAGTTCGGATGGTCCGAGCGAGCTAGAATGAGTATAAGCATCAATATATTTTGACTATTTGGTCTCGAGTTAGAAGGTCGGTTCGGTTCGTAAATCAAGCGACTCGGAAAGTTAACTTTTGTATACAATGGAATTAGGTTTCGAAAATAGTTTCATTTTTTAGTACCTTAGGCAATAGTTTTGATGACAACAACCATATGACATTATATAAAATATAAATACTAATTTTTTTTTATCAAAGTTATTTAGTACATTGTGCAAGATATTAGAAAGATGTTGACTAAGAAGACTGTACAGTATCAAGAGTAGAGTCAAGTGGCTGATATAGAGATCCAAGAGTTAGAGATTGAAGACTCATGAGTATTGAGATTTAAGATATTCCAAATAAGTATGATTGAAGACTCATGAGTCAATGGTTTTCAAACATTCTAAATTTCAGAAGATTTTAGAGAATCACTATTTTCAAAATGATCTTTCAAAATAGCTTTCAAATGATTTCTAAGGATTATTGTATTTTCAGTGATTAAGTTTTTGAAGTTTTTAATCAATTATACCTTACAATTTTAGTTTTATGATCTCCAAATGTTTATAAGTATATTATAACATTTATTATAACTTTGTTTTAAAATATATATTCACTCATACTTTATATATTTATTTTCAAAATTAATTGATATTTTAATCCTTTATATATTTAAAATATTTAAAAATAATTTTATAAAGTTTTCTTAAGTTTTGATATGATTACAATGTGTATAAACTATGTTTAAGTGATTGCATAAAGTTTCAAAATATTCTACAATTCTTAATACTTATAAAATAATTTTTATCAAGTAAGTTATCAAAATAAAATGGATATGTCGATATATCCTAATACTATTTGTCGACATACAGACCGATTTTTTTTTTAATATTCAAATTTGAATGGAAGTGTCTTTTCATCGTATCTCTTTGCGAATGTACATGACTGTTGTTTCTCTATAAATAAGGGGAGTTTTCAGTGAGATTTTTTAACTACTTTCTTATATTTTCTCTCCTCTTTCACTTTCTTGATTTCTAATAGAAAATCTAATCAAAATATTCTCAAATTCAATCAAAATCAAATTCAAACTCTATTAATTTGATTCTCTGTCAATAACTCTTTGATCTCCCTCATCTCTAGCACTCAAAACACGATCAAAGGGCTATTCAAGAGGTTATAGGAGCATTTGTATTCAAGATCAAGAATCTGAGTCTGTAAACACTATCAAATCATACTCTCATACTCTTGGGTGTGCTTGATGTCCTTGAAATCCAAGTGGGTGTTCTTGTGTCCCGTCTAAATCAAGTGGGTGGGCTTGGTATCCCATTTGAATCCAAGTGGGTGTTCTAGTGTCCCATCCGAATCTAGTGTGTATCCAGAGCTCAGAAAATCTGAAGGCTATGTCTCGTAACACTGAAATTGAGATTGTAAAGACATTGATATTTGAAAAGAAATCTATATAGGAAATTTTACGAGACTGGATATAGGGTAACTCCGGATCAGTATAAAAATTCTTGGTGTGATCTCTCTAACTCTTTACGTTTTACTTTTACTGCATTTATATATGTCAATGTTTGCATCTGTGATTGTTGATTCTGCATTATTTAATTATAGTCTTAAAAGAATTTAAAAATATTCACAAAAATCAGTAAACACAATTCATCCCCCTCTAGTGTTAAATCAGCCTTAAGATCCATCTTCCGCAAACTAACATTTGGTATCATAGTATCGATTTTCAAAGTATTCATAATATTTATTTTCGAAAAGTTTTAATGGCTAACAACACTATTAGTAGCATTATTAATTCACTTGTTAGTAACTCCTTTGTCAAAGGATAATCTACTGTTAGACCCTTACTTTTTAATGACAGTAATTACACATATTGGTCATGTAGAATGAAAATGTACTTACAGTCAATTGGTTTAGATATTTGGAAAATCACACAAAAATGAGTACACTGAGCCCTAGGATGACTTTTCACGATGGACTGTAGACCAAAAGACAGTTGCACAAAGTAATTCTAAAGCCATGAATATTTTGTTTTGTTCATTGGATAGAAATGAATTTAATAGAGTATTTATCTGTAAGTCTGGATTTGAAATATGGAGAACACTACAAGTTACACATGAGGGCACTAGTAAAGTCAAACAAACTAAAATTTCTATGTTAACTGATCAATCCCTTTTATTTAAAATGAGTTCAAATGAGTCCATTTCTGATATGTATAGTAGATTTCAAGATATAGTTCATTCACTAACTGCATTAGGTAAAAGTTTTTCTGAAGAGGATCAAGTTAGAAAAATCCTCAATTCACCTAATCCTGAATGTGACCAAAAGACTCTTGCAATTGAAGAGGCTAATGACATTAGCACTCTGAAAGTTGAATAGTTAATTGGGAATTTAATGTCATTTGAAGCACAAATGCAAGGAAAGAGAGAAAGCAAGGCAATAGAGAAGAAATCCATTGCTTTCAATGCCTAAATAGATGATCTGGATTCTGACAACGATGATGATGAGGAAATGCCTTCATGATAAGAAATTTTAGATAATTTCTAAAATACAGAAAGATGAATAATCTCAGGAGAAATTACAATAAAAATCCAAGTGGTGGAAGTGGAAGCAAAAATGTTGTTAGATGCTTTAACTGTAATAAACTTGGTCATATGTAGAGAGAATGTCCATATCCGGAGAAATTGAAAAACTTACCAAATACTGATTCATCTAGAAAATTGGAAAGAGCCTATACTGCCACGTTGGACGATTCGGACATTTCCTCAAGTGATAGTGAGCTAAATACAGAATATGTCTATATGTGCTTCATAGCAATAATCAATTCAGAAAAGTAAATAAAAAGGGAACAAAAAAAGGTACGCATATAAAATTAAATTTTGAATTTTTTTTTAAGTGTTTGATTGCTTTGGATTACTGGGAGTAACCTATAGATTAATAATAATAATATTGGATGAATATAGTGTGTTTATATATATATTAAACATTTTGTAAAATTTAATTAAATATAAAAAATTATGAAATATATATTTAAAATAATTTTTAAATTATTTACTAGTTATATATATTATTGACGATTGTAGGATAATTATATATATATACATATATAGGAAAATAAGAATAATTTGTTCAATTCCTTTTTTTCGAAATTCACATGATGTACGTCGACATACCCACTATGCATATGTCCACATATGCACTAGAATTCAAACTTTGAATTTTCATTTCAAATTTTATATTTTCCTCCACCTTCTCACCAGCCCAAAAGGTGTCTCTTGACTAGAGAACATGTCCATTGATTCTCTATTTAATTATACTATCTCAATCCATTCATTTCACTCTCATTTTCAAAAATAAAAAATTCATTAACTCTCTTATCTCTTCAAACTATTCTTCAATGGCTTCCTCAAGCAATACTCCATCAACCGTAAGGCTTTCCATAAAACAAAAGGCTTCCTTTTTCATGACAAAGAAGCCATATAAGCCTATATCGAGTGGGATTCTGTAAAATCTCTTACTGAAGATTCACTATTTTCGATGATTTTTCTACTTATGGTCTTTATAATCTTTGTTTGCAAAATGGAATTCCTTGTTTAAAAGATGCTCCCCAAAATGATTTCATATGTTATCCAAATTTAGTAAAAATGTTTTATGCGAGTTTGAATGGAAAGTTTTATGATGGAATTTAAGGAGAAGTTTGGAGTAGTGTCAAAGGCACTTAAATTGTTTTAAATTGTGGAATCTTAGGTAACATTCTCGGATGCAAATTTAGCGGAATTGACCTTTCAAATTTTAAAATTGATATTCAAAATCGTTTTTTCATGATATTTTTGAAAGTGATGATGATTTTGAGTTCAAAGACAAAAATTTGCATCCTAAAGCAACAATTTAAATCTTCTTTTGCAACAAAGTATAACTCCAAGGAAGAGAAATTATATTAACCTGACTCAAAAAGTTTTCAAAGCTCTTTTTGCCATTTATGGTCATCGTAACGTAAATTGGTCACAAGTTATTTTGGATGAAATTTTTCCTAAGGATCTCTCTAGGCATAAGAACTCACTTTTCACAGTGTGTAACTTATTAGAGTATTCGCATATTTTGGTGTTGACCTAAAAGGAGAGGAAACCATTCCTCGAAAACTTTTCGATTAGGCCAACAACTCTATCATGCAAATTTCACCCATATTCGAGCTTATGAAACACTTAGGGAAAAGAAATAAAGATTTGCTTGGGAAGAGGAGCATGAAATAAGAGAAGAGGAGGAAGAGGAAGGAGAAGAAATGAAAGTGGAGAAGGTGGAAGAACAAGAAGAGGAGGAAGATACTTCTTTGGAAAGCATCGAAATGTCATCTGATCCATCCAATAAAGATTTTCTCAAAAATCAAGAGAAGATTATTTTCAACCAAAAGAAGCTTAAGAGATCATTTTCTAAGAAATTCACTTCTCTTTCCATCAAAGTAGACAAGTACTTTGGAAAGATCATTCGAAAGATTAGTGGAAAAGCTTCATCTTCATCTACTTCTTTATAGTTATATTTTTTTATTTTCTAGTTCTTAGATTGAATTATCTTAGTTTATTCCATGTATCTTTATGTTCATCTTTGAAATTCCATGTACTCATCTATTATCATCAATGAAATCATGTTCATTGCTGACATATAGTGTTATTAGTCTCTGGGAATCCATAAAGGTATAATAGTTCAGGCTAAATACAAAATATAGCCAGATAATTGTTTTTGCAAAAATTGGTACATATGTCGACATATGTGTACCCTATATGTCGACATATAACGTGTAGAAACCAAAAAAATTTAAAACTCAAAATAAAATAACTACCAAACACCTATTCATTTCGAACGAATTCTTACCCCTATATAAACTTATACAATCCAGAAAAAACATCATTTCTATTACCATTCTTCGTTTTTTTTCATTTATAAATATCTCTTCAATAATGGCTTCTCCACACCAGAAATTATTTGAAAATCTTGAACAAACTCTACAATTTTTCAAAAATATCCTTACTTTTGTCCTTAGAAATCAAAGACACTTAGAATTGAGTTAAATGAAGATGATAAAAGAATGGAAAAGCATTTTGACGCCATTTGATGGATGATTTCTCCCCTTATCAAAGACGAACCAGCCAATAATCCAGATTTTCCATCAAAAAAGAAGATGAAGGCTGGAATGCCTCAAAGAGGATCTAATTTTTTGTTCTGATGGTTGGGTAGAAATTCCTAGCGAAGTATAAGATTGATTGGTTAACCTTACTATATTTAAGATTAAAATAAATTTGTATATTAGATATATTTCAAATATGGATTGATTTGTTTAAACTTATTGGATTAGATTTATTTGTTTGGATTGATATAGATACTAATGTTTTTATCAAAGTTATATATAGTATATAGTGCAGGATATTAGATAGGCGTTGATTAAGAAGACTACATAGTATCAAGAGAAGATTCAAGAGGCTGATATAGAGATTCAAGAGTTAGAGATTAAAGACTCATGAGTATTGAAGATTCAACATATTCCAGATAAGTTATAGAGTCATGGACTATTGTTAGAATCGTGATAGTACTTCTTTGATCTCTCTCTTCATTTTTATTTTCAATGGTTTTCAATCATTCTAAATTTCAAAATGATTTTAAAGAATCTCTATTTTCAAAATAGCTTTCGAATAATTTCTAAAGATTATTAAATTGAATGATTAAGTTTTTAAACTTTTTAATCAATTATACCTTGTTATAATTATATTTTTATAATCTCCAAATGTTTATAAGTATATTATAACATTTATTGTAACTTTTTTTTTAAATATATATTCACTCATACTTTATATACATTATTTTAAAAGAAATTAATATTTTAATCCTTTATATATTTAAAATATTTCAAAATAATTTTATGAAGTTTTCTTAAGTTTTGATATGACTAAAATGTGTATAAACTATGTTTAGATGATTGTACAAAGTTTTAAAATATTTTACAAATCTTAATATTTTTAAAATAATTTCTATTAAGTAAGTTTTCAAAATACAAAAGGATATGTCGACATAACCTAATCCTATATATGGACATATAGATCAATTTTTTCAAAATTCAAATTTAAATGGAAGTGTCTTTTTGTCGTATATCTTGCCAATGGACATGACCATTGTTTCTCTATAAATAAGAGGTGTTTTCAATGATATTTTTAAACTATTTTCTCTCCTCTTTTACTCTCTTGTTTTATAGAAGAAAATCTACTCAAAATATTCTCAAATTCAATCAGAATAACATTGGTACTTGATTAATTTGATTCTCTAGCAATTACTTTCAGATCTCTCATCTTTATCACTCAAAACACGATCAAAGTTTTATTCAAGAGGTTATAGGAGCATTTGTATTCAAGACCAAGAATCTGAGTCTGTAAACTCTATCAAATCATACTCTTATACTCTTGGATGTGCTTGGTGTCCTTGAAATCAAAGAGGGTGTGCTTATGTCCTGTCTAAATCAAGTGGGTGTGCTTAGTGTCCAATTTGAATCCTAGCGGGTGTGCTGGGTTCTCGTCCGAATCCAGTGAGTGTATCCAAAGCTCGGAAAAATAGGATGGCGTGTCTTGTAGCCTTGAAATCGAGATTGTAAAGACTTTGATATTTGAAAATAAATCTGTATAAGAAATTGTACGGGACTTGATGTAGGGTAACTCTGAACCAGTATAAAAATTCCGAGTGTGATCTCTCAAACTCTCTATTTTTTACTTCTATTGCATTTATATATGTCTATGTTTGCATTTGTGATTGTTGATTCTGCATTGTTTAATTATAATCTTAAAGTAATTTAAAAGGATTCATAAAAATAAGTAAACAATATCCACCCCCCCCTCTAGTGTTAAATTAGTCTTAAGATCTATCTTCTGTAAACTAATACCGTTGAGTTTGGAATATGGGTATTTGGCTAGGATTGCAAGTGAACATGCCTCGATTGGAGTTCGAGATTTTTAGGCATGAATAGTGTCGGTTAGAGATCAATATAAGGACCCTCACTCTCTCATTTGTTCCCAAGCGCAGAAAACCCTATCCCTAAAATAGTTTCATCCAATGGCCACCACTCATCGGAGCCACTAGACGTGTTTTCAAGCAAGGGGTCCAACTAGAAAATTGTTTATGTGGGTGAGTGTAGAGAGATGGACGGTTGGATCACCGTGGATGGTGGCGATGCAACCGAATTCTTGAGATGAACATCATTAGGCTTTTGGGTTAGATCTCGATGATGGCGGAAAACTAGGGGGCAACACTGGTGGCGATCGGTAGGGCAGGACAAGGGCAACCACTGCTAAAGTTGCGGTGACAGCTGGTGGCACATGGCGGCTATGGTTTGACGATGATTGAATTCGAACAGTAGCCAGGGTTTGAACAGCACGTGGATTAGGGTTAAGCGGGTTTAGATTTGGATATTTAGCAGCTAATGATGCTTAATTTGTTAATTAATTATTATTTAATTCACAAATCCTATAAATTCAATATCTATTTCATATGAGGTCAGATTCAGATGTATTCGATCTCGTTGAACTCATAGCGATGATGTCTACATTTATGTGTTCGATTGGTTGAGATTAAAGCTTTTGGAATTTCAAGCTCAAATCAAACGTTTTAGATGGAAACAGAACTCTTCGACGATAACTAGAATTTGGTTGAGTTAACTCCCCTCTGTTTAAATCATATAATGATATATAGTACATATAAATTCTTGATTGCAAGTTTGGATGTTTTATTTGTTTGATTGTTGGGTTTTGAATGAATTATCGCTTTTGAAAATGGGAATCGGTATAAAGTAATAAAATAACGTTGATTTCATATAATTACGTTATTTAAATAATAACATAGTTAATTTAAGTATACTTCTTTGGTGTTATCTATTTGGCCAAATAAACACCGTCTAATAACAAATGGAAGAGTTTATTTTGAATGATATTTGTTTAGTAAAATAAATTCTCGTTCTGCTATTTTTGTTAATTTGGACATTTATCTAAGTGTCAATTGGTTTATACTGGATAGTGGTATGTTAACAATTGATTGTTAATTATGAATCTAGTTTACATATATGCATGCTTATGTAAATACCTGTAGTTTAACTTAGGAAGTTAAATTGAATTTAATGGTAGTTTGTTCAAGTACCATTGTGGTCACTAAGCCTCTTTCAGATTTCGTAAAGTTATGGATTTAAATTAACTTCAATTTTATAATTTAAAGCAAAGTGGTTATTTAATTATTATTTTAACAAAGTGCTTTTATAAAATTATTTCTATAGTAAAATTAATTATAATATTATTAAATTATTTTAAAGTAAATTATTATATTTATAATGTTTAAAATTGATTAATTTATTAATGTTGTTTAAAGACAATTAATTATTAATTATGGTTGTTTATAGATAATTAATTATTTTATTATTGATTATTTAAAACAAGTTAATTATTTTATTAGTAATATTGTTTGAAAGTTAATTATTATATTTTCTCAGTTTGCTCCTCCTCCTGTAGTTCCTTTATCTGTCCCAGGTCCGCCGTCTTCTATTGCTCGGCATGCATCCCCTTTTGTATCCACTGTCCTTGGTGATGTTCCTTCGGTTCCCACTGCTATTCCGGATCTTGCTCCGCCTCTTTTTCCTGTTTGGGATGAGTCTAAGAGATGTTGGGTTGATCTCTATTCTGATATGCGTTTTAACCCAGTGGATGATTCCTATTTTAGATTTGTTTCCGATGATCTATTAGACCTTAGATGCCTTTATTATAGACCATTTGGTGATTCCTTGGTTCTTGACTTGGATGGTTCGTATGCCGAGTTAAATTCTGCCATGCTTGCTGATACTTCCTGGGGTCGATCATTTATTTACTCTTCTGATGTTGAGATATATGATCCTTCTCTTGCTATCATGTTCTGCCCCTTTTTTGGTCTTTTTGGGAATGTCCCTTTAGTTACTTCCAAGGTGGATGTTGACGTTGGTGATTCTTCCTCTTTGGAGGAGACCTAGTCTAGTTAGTTTTTTTTGTAGCTGTGACATGTCTGTCACACTCCAGTGCTATATTTTCTTCTTTTATTTTTCTACGTAGTTAAGGTGCCTCTGCCTTACTCTTGTACTTCAAGTTTTTATTATGTTCGTAATAAAAAGTGGACGGTCCACTATAAAACCGGCTGGCCTTGCCAAAAAAAAGTTATCATATCATATTATATTATTTAAAATGTTTTAAAGATTAATTATTATATTATTTAAAAATTTTAAAAGTTTTAAAAGTTATATTATTATATTATTAATAATTTTTTAAAGTTTTATTATTATATTATTAAAAATGTTTAAAGTTTAATTTTTTATGATGTTAAAGTTTTTATTCATTATAATTAAATAATAAACTGTTTATAAAAGGATTCCTTTTTATGAAAAGGATTTATTAAAGAAGTTTATAAATTTGAAAGAGATTTGAAATTGGAAAAGAAGTTTGGGTTTTAAATGATTTCAAAACGTAGGTTTATAAATGGTTTTAGAGATTTGAAAGGGAAGTTTTATAAATGGGCTTTTGAGATTTATAAAAGAGTATTTTATAAATAAACTTGGAAATTTATATAAGAAGTGTTATAAATAGATTTTAATATGATTTTGATATAGAAAATCTTTCTAAGCGTTTGGTGAATATGATTTTGAAATGACATTTGGTTTTGATCATTTTAATATGATTTTAAAATAGAAGATCTTTCTAAGGGTTTGGTGAATATACTTATACCATTTTATAAGTATGTGAAAAAGGTTTTTCAAGTTTTGAAAGGAATGGTTTGTAAATATATTTATCCCGATGAGATAAGTATATGAATATTTTTGTGAATATTTTGAGATTTAATTAATGAAAGATTAATTTTAAGAGGCTTAGTGGTTTCCATAGGAAACGTAATCTCTATTTTGAATGTTTGTCTAGTTGATAGTTAAATAACCAACTATCAAATTTTGGCCTAAATATGTAATCCTTCCTAATATTGGTGGCATGTAAATATTCTTTTTCTACTTAACACTAACTATGGAAATATCTCGGAGAAACACAGTGATTATATGGTATAGTTACTATCAGCGGTGTTATATTGTACGTATAAACTCGTTTTGTTCTCCTAGGATGAATGATAAGGAAATCCATCCACTTAAATGGTTTGCAGGTAATCTCCACTCTTATGTATTATCTGATTATTTCCAAAAGAACCGGTATTGAGCATTCCAAAAATTGATCGATTGGTTTTTGAACACCCGGTAAGCGAGGGAGTGTACTTATATAAGATGACTCGAAACCGTAACCACTCCAAAACCATATACGAGTTCTATACTTGGAGGAGATTCGATTTTGGTTCAAGATGTAGGAATACATGTATGATTCCGAGACCCACTGGGGTATAGAAATCCATGTGTGATTCTGAGATCTATTTGAGATGTGGGAATCCATGTGTGATTCCAAGACCTGTTGGGGTATAAAAATCGATGTGTGATTTTGAGATCAGTTTGAGTGGAGATTCGTGTGCTGGAATATCGGATGTAGCTTCATCAATGGTAATGACTAAAACCAGAGATATGGGTTTAGCTAACCCATAAGGGTGTAGTCGTCTCCTTCCTAGAGTTACCTACAGTTGTTATGCATGCATGGAGCAATGCACTCGACTTGACAGTTTTTGGGGCCAGCTATGTATTTCCTATTGTACATCACTAGGGATATATTGTTGCTTCGGAAGGATAACTCTTATTGTGCAAAAGGACCATTCTCGAAATACCGAGGGCACCTCCATGGAATCCTACACAATCAGCAAATGTGCCTCAGCAGTTTTGATTATATATCTATTATTTTTGTGATTTACACTTATGAGCATCATAGCAACTTGATTACTGATATTTTCGCCCTTAGATATCATTATAATATCACTGGATTTTCTAATATAAATTTTTTGTAATCCTAAGGTAAAAGCCTGTTTGTGTATATGTACAGCCTAGTCTTAGGAGATACCTTTTATTTTGAAAGGATTTTATAAAAATAGAAATCAATATGTTTCAATTGAGTTTTCTCATGTTGGTTTACTAGACTGATCCGGACATATTTTCTTATAATGCTCGGGTCAGCCAAAGTATGTTTCAGATTTAGTTCTGAATGCTTTGGAGCTTCATGAGACGAGCTGGATGCCTCCAAGACGTATTCATGTATCTTTTTATTCCGTTGTATTTCTTGCTTTGTGGTATTTGTAAGCAATTATAAGGATAGACTGTTATAACTTTCCAGGTTGATGATAGGATTGGTTTACTCTGATTTATGTATGTATATTACAGTTTTCTTTTGTAAAGATCATTGTGTATATTATAGATTACTCATTACGATGTTAGATTATGTTCTGTCTTTTATTTTCTTTCACTCCAACAACCTTTTTTCCAGTACTTGGATGAATGCTCGACACGTGAATACCGTGGATGTATTAGTGTCGACATTTAAGGGTCGAAAAGGCGGGTCGTTACAATAAGCATAAGAACGAATTTGGGGGATTTTTAAAGAAATATATTTTTTTTCAAAAAATACCTATATGTATATATAGTTATACTCTGGAAATCCATTTTGAAAACAATTTAAAAAATCAATTTTTTCCTTTAAATCATATATACTTATATATCCATACGAGTCAAATACGCTCCCAAGGAATATTGAACCTCGCTCTGATACCACATGTAACAACCTGAATATCTTGACATGCCAAAAACACACATCAAAAGACACGGATCGTCGGTTTATGGTAAAAAGTAGTATCACATAGACTAAGATATCAATAAAGAAATAATCTATTTAATCCAAACGTCATCACAATGGAAACATAATATTAGATATAATGATAATCTTAGAAATAACAGTAATAAAAATCTCAAAAGTATCAAAGATATACAACCTCAAAATATCATAGTACCATAGTCTAAGAAAATCATCCATTACATATCAAATATCACAGTATTATAGAAATAATTGCTCATAAGCAAAGTACTGAAAAAGCAAATGTACTGATAGGAGATGCATGATAAAAGATAAATAGAGCAAGACTCCAGGCATGATAATCCGATGGCAGCAATGGACTTGTCAACGGCTACTCCGTCCAGCTATGGTGGGGGGAAATGGAATGGGTCAGACATAAATTCTGGTGAATGAAAACAAGATTAACAAGGAAATTAAATATAACTGACTCCAAGTCTACTCGAAGTGATATAGAGTGTGTACAGTGTCCATGCACCTAAGGTCACATGCATGTGGTCATAAGTCAACAGTCTGACAACGTGGGGGATAATAATCGCAAACGATTGCCTAATAACTGGGGACCAACCTGCCGTTCCACTTTAACTCATACTTGGACTAGAGAGGAAGAACACATGTGTAAACTCGCATAGTGACTCGTCGAATGCATCCATGCCCAACCCCTTGATCCTAGTAGCAAAATACCTCTTACGCACCCCAAGAGTGATTACACCTAACTCCTATCGGTACTACATATAACCTAGCTTTAAGCACCACAAGCCCATACAAGCACAACAAACAAAAGATCGAAAATCCAACCACAAATCAAACAAGAGATCGATAATCCTAGTCCGAGCACATATGTGCAACTTTAGCCATCTAAACGACACACCGTACCCAACTTCACGATACGGAAAAAGAAAAATAAATATGCGCCTCAAAATAAAAGACATAAATGTGCACCAATCAAATAGTCTAAAGGACACATGGCCCATAAATCTAAAGTCACAAGGCCGCTAAACAGTCTAATAAGTCCAAAAATGGCATACAACTGTCGACCTATGTCAATCTTAGGTCGATTGCCTACTAGCTAACAGTACAAGGCCCCAAACAGTTTGCTTAGTCTAAAATGTCATATGACCATCAACCTATGTCAAACTTAGGTTGATTGCCTATAAGCTAACATCTTCATTTTACTTGTTTTATAATTCATATTTCATTTAATTACTTCCAGCTGCCAAAAGATATTACAGGTAATCATTACGCAGCTAATCATTACACTTCAACAAAAATGAAATCTAATCATTACACGGTCTAACCATTACGTTTCTACGATATTAAATCTAATCATTATGCAGTCTAATCATTAACTTCTACAGTATTAGATCTAACCAATATGTAGTCTAATCATTACGCAACTTTCAAAATTTTTAAATCCTCAATTTAACAGTATAAAACCATGTTTTAGCATTAGATTTAGGAATCTACAACGTGTCTATGTTAATTGCAATTAGATAAAAAGATACATTGTTTCAGATTCTGGATTTACAATTTCAACAGATTAAATTCAGAATAGACAGTCAAATTGGAACAGGGTAGAATTTAGAATTTATTCGTTTAATTATCATTTACAATTTATTTGATAAAATTTAGAAATTACAGTCTAATCAGAATAGGATAGAAATTAGAATCAATTAATTTAATAATCTTGTTAAAATTTGTGCCCACTCACTTCCGTACTAAGCTATATGTTTGCCCCAAACACCTCAAGCCTTTTTCTTCAATCTCTGCTTAGATCCCTCATCTAGTTGTAAGATCTCTCTTATTTTAATTTTTAGGTTGAGATTTGGAAAAGAATTGAAGTTTAGAAATTGATTTAAAAAATTAGGGTTTAGGGTTTTATTTTGACAGGCTTCATTAGGAAGAAGAAGAATAGGTTTAGGCTAACCCCTAGCTATGAATTTATAGAGCAACGCTCTCAGCCAATACTGTTAGATCAGAACCCTAACTGATCTTTACCGCTCTCCAAAGCCTTGCCATGCATGAAAGAATCTGGGATGAATGAACAACGCGGTCGAAAAATTGCGACCCTCATTTTCAACCGAGGTCGGATCGACCGCCCATAGGCTCGTTTGACAGCCCACGGTCTGCCACTCATGGTCAATTATTTATTATAATTGTTCCTTTTCTAATTAATTTTCACATTTATTCAAACCTTTATATCTTTTTTATTTTAGCTCAGATTTTAACAAGTTATATATGAAAGTTGTCCAAAAAATTACTAAGACACAATGGTGTAAGTTCCGTAGTCAAATTCGGACGTTTGTGAAAATTCTCCTTTTAGATTAATTCTTAACTTTTAATTATATTTTTTTTTATTTCCGAAAAATTCTGGGGTGTTACACTGTCTTATCCATATAGTTCAATACCAGCACGAAACTTTTATTAAAATTAATATTCAATCTAGAGAGTAACTCAAAACTTATAAAATAAATTTAATTGCTATAATATGACTAGACAAATGAGATGCAAAGAGCATCATATCATGCACAAAATGAAGAATGGAGAAACTATTACCTGTAATTTCATTTCCAACATTGTTTAAAATCTCATTACTAGTGTTAACTTTATAATCCTAGTGAAAACATCAACTGCTGAATTAAACAATAGGGGTGACAAAGAATGACCTTGCCTTAGCCCACGTTTCGATTAGATTTATTTCCTAATTTATCATTAACCATATACTTGAATTTTCGGTTTTAAGTATCGACATAATACAACCCACCAATCTGACACTGAAACCCCTATCCAGTAATAAATCCTTCAAAAAATCCTAATCGACTAGATCAATATCTTTTGCAAAATCAAATGTTAAAAGCACATAGGTAGTATTACTTTTACAATAATAATTAATAAATTCTTGAAATAACAATATCCCATCTATAATATTTAAACCTTTGATAAAAGAAGTTTGAGTATTATTAATTCATTTATTCGTTTTAGTTAACCTATTGGCCAAAAGCTTAGAAATGATTTAAAATAATAATTTAATAAAATAGATCTGAAATATTTTAACTCATTTGCTCCCACTTTCTTATGTAGTAAGATTACATAGCGAAATTAACCTGCCTAATTGTAACGAACTATCATAAAATTCATTAATTATTTTAATTATATCGTCTTTATTTTGAAATGGGGAACTTAGATGGTAGTACATATATGTACTACAAGTCTTAGGTAGTATACAACATGCTACATATTAATATATGTCCAATGGTTCAAATCACGGTATGCAAGTTTCATTCCTGTGACCTATTGCACCGAAGTGAGAGAGCTTAACCATTGAGACAGTGGTGTTGATCAATTATATTGTACTTTAAAATATTCCAAAATTCTTCATAAAATAAAATAGGAAACCCATCAGGACTAGGTGATTTATCATTGTCATATCCTTTACAGCCCTCAAAACCTCCTCTTTTGTAAATGGATCATCCAGTCCATCTAAATCAACCCTAGTGTAATTAGGATGTAAATCATCCCAATTAGCCCTAATATTATGCCCATTCTTAGTTCCAAAATTTTCATTATTATACTTGCTAAATGACTTGTTTAATTCATTTTGATCAAAAATCTTGACACTATTAATTAAAATAGAATTAATGATGTTGCTCGTTTTCTACGATTTGCTACTTTATGAAAAAAATTGGTATTCTTATCACCCTCACCCATCCATTGGACCCTTAATCTATGTTTCCACATCACTTACATTTGCATAATAATTTTATTAAACTATTCTTTTAAGTTAGAAAGCATGTTTTTTCTGATATATTTAAATTTCTATGCTCTTTTATTTTATTTAACTTTAAAATCTCATTTAGTAATTTATCATTCTTAGTTCTAATGTTTCCAAAAACATCTTTGTTCCATTTTTTAATAATAATAATTAAATCTCTAAGTTTTTTACAAACATTTTAGCTATGTCTCCTGAAAATCTATAATTATAATTACTCGTAGAAAACCATTTATTTGTAATTAAATCTTTGAAATTATTTTCTAACAACCACATCTTTTTAAATCTAAAAATCATATTCCTATATATTTGAGTAATATAAGATAAAATAATAGGGCAATGTTCCAAGTAAACACTCGAAAGTTCGACGACCTCAATTGAAAATTTATCTTTCACATCATCACTAATAAAAATCCTATGTAAAATTGTCGTTGAAGGGTCATCCCTATTGTTTGACCAAGTGAAGCGGTCATTGTCTAGTTTAGTATAATCGTATTATATGTCAAAGAGATGATATCCAGTCATCAAAATGAATACAAAAATCCGTATTTCGATGAAGAAGCCACCAATATCTTTACAGTCTAGAAATACACACTAAAAATGTCGATCAATTCACCTTGAGATTGGAATCTACTCGTAGCCTTCGTTTTGCTCGTCGTTTTGATATAAATTTATCCTAAGTTCGTTGAGAAACGAGTGAGTTATGGTTGTTTAAAGATTTGATGAGAAGGAAATCACCTGAAGGAAGAAGAAAAGGAAAACACTTAAAAGTCCAGTGACTTTATAAACCGGAAATCTATCTTCTACTTCATCACTGATAAAAAAACCTATCTAAAAGTGCAACTGAAGTGTCATCCTTATTTTTCGACCAAGTGAAGCAGTCATTGACCAGTTTAGTACAATAGTAGTATATGCCAAAGAAACAAGATCCACTCATCAAAATGGATATCAAAATTCTTATTTCGACGAAGAAGCCGCCAATTTCTTCGTTTTCCAGAAATTGACACCGAGAATGTCAATCGATTCACCTTAAGATTGGTATCTACATGTAACCTTTATTCCGCTCATCATTTTGATATAAAGTTTGGCGAAATCCGTTGAGAAATGAATGAGTTATCGTTGTCTAAAGATTTGAGGAGAAGGAAGTCAACAAGAAGAAGAAGAAAATAAAGCTTCAAAAAGCATTTGTATGCTGGTTTCTAATTTAGATAGATGGAGGGAAGCAACTATTGGAAATTCAAATTTGAATAATAATATCCTGACCCACTTGGGTCCATCAGAACCTGCAATATGAATACCCTGAATCTCCTTCATGCAAACTTTGATTTTGATATTCTTATAGGTTAAACTGATTAGCAAAATCTGATCTATGCAATGGCATAACTTCCATCGTTAAGTCCCATTGTTAGTAAAAAAATTACTTTTTTAACCCACTAATTAAATTAACTAGAATACCCATAAAAGTTGTTATTGAAATTTCCATGTTATTACGGTTTCCTGTTATCTAGTGACACATACTACCTAGCTAAGGTTTAGTAATCAATAATTTTACCCTTTATAGCCCCCACCGTAATAAGTGATCATCCCCTAAGCCAACATGGTTGGCTTAATTGATTGGTAGTTTAGAATACTGATTAAAGGTCATGAGTATGATTACCGAGATCTAGCATTAAAGAACCATGTTCAATAAAAAAGAAGAAGCGATCATCCCCACTTTTTGTTAACCTTGCATAGTTTATGAACCTCTTTTGAAGTAGAGCCCATAAATTAAGAATTCTAATACTTTAGGTTATAGAAGTAATAACGCAAGAAATTACCCTAGCTCAATACATTCCATCAGTTTTAGTGGTGCTCCCAAGCATTGAAACTTCAGTTTATAAGTATTTCTTATTTTATCTTTTAGTTCATTTTTGTAGTTGTTAAGGATGACTCTGTAACCATTGGTCCATCTCCACTAAGTTTGTTTCATGCAATCATTTTCTTTTCCCTTACGAGATATGTCCTATGCATAAAGGCTTTCTGATTATGTTGCTTTAGGGTAAAGAAGAAACAACCTAAAATGCTATCTTTGATTAATCATCTCCTTAGTTTATAGGTTACTCCATAAATATTGAAGTACCAATAAACTATTCAAGTCCTTCGGAAATTTTTTAAAAATATCCTAGCTATCTATAGATTACATTAATGGTCCATTATCATTATTTAGTGCATATTATCTCTTTTGATAAACTCTTAGTCATAAAGAAACTACAAAGTAGATGAAGTTGTTTACTTATACTATCTTATCACATAGTCTGGATGAACCTCATTATAACACCCTTTCTCCTTCTGCCTTTATCACCCCATGTCACCTTTTCATTCTATCCTAGATCTCTGTCTTGGCTATAGTGGCAACCTATGGTCATCGTCTCTACTCCACTTGCTTTGTTGGAATGTCTCTACGCCTTCGATGATAGCCTTCTAATCGACTATGGTCTTGGTTAGAGACGAAGCACTTAAACTATGTTACTACTCTCTTGTCATTTATTATATCTAACCCTTTGCATATGGTGTCTTTGATCTCTATATTAGATATTCATGTGCTTTATGATTTCATTTTAACCACTTGGAATTTTGAACACTTCGTATTTAAAAATCTGAATTATTTAAATATTTGAATCTTGGTTAGATGTTATTAAATTGGATTTATAACCTTGTTAACCCCATTATTGCTAATAATAAACTTGTTTTTGAAATGTGTTTACAAAAATGAATAGTTTGAAGAAATATCTATAATTTGATCGAAAATCATCTTATCGACAGTAATTTACTCGATATAAGTTGTTCGAATTTTTTGGGCTTGCTTAGAATATTAATGTTAACTAGTTAGAAACAAAAATTATTTTGCTTAGTGTGACTAACTAATAGTAATTAGTGGGGTATGATGATGTCATGGATGATGTCACGGGGTAGTAGATATTTGTGGAGGATATTTCCTAAGGGGAGTGAGGTGTAAAGGTGCATATGGGAAGGAGCACGCATGGTGACCTTCCATAGAAGGCTTAGGGAGTTCGTTGATCTCTTGTACAACTCTACTTAAACACTACCCTAAGCTCACAAATCACTTTTTACAAAATAATAAACATAAAGACAAATGTTCTTCATCCTCTCTCTCTCTCTCTCTTCACATTTAAAATTCCTAAATAACATCAAATCAACTACAATCTCTCTCAAAGATTGGCTAAGGTCCTAGCATAACATGGGAGATAAGAATAGAAACTCAAAAGTTATAGAAAAGGAGAACAAACAGCCCCGTCTATGTTGGGCTATGAGCAATAAAGGTGGAAGGGAGCATGGTTGAGTTTAAAATGGAAGGAAATGAGTAGTCGTTGGATTGTTAGGTGATAGTAAGTAGTGTTCATGTGTTCTAGTGGCCTATGTATGGAGTTAGAACGGTTTTTGTGAGAGTTTCCCACCAATGAAAAGTATACAATGTTTTTGTATATGTAATGTGCAAATAGATAATTAAAGAACTAATGTAAGTTATAATTTTGATCCCCTCTTGCTTTAGAAAGCAAATGGTAATTTTATATGTTGTATTGTCACTTCTACTACCCTTTAAACATATATCATGGGCTATACTTTGTGTTTTCATGTTTGGTGTGATTGTGTGTGATATAAAAGTGTGTGTGTGTGTGTGTGTGAATGTTTGAAGCGAAAGAATCGCCATAGAAGCACTTTGAATCCCTTGTGTTTTAATTATCTTTGAATTAGTGATATGTAAATATATTATGAAAAAATATATTTTGGGCATTCTTTACACTTATAATAGTGTATGGGACACCAAGGAAAATTTTTGAAAAATTATAATTTTGACAGAATAAAGTTGGAAAAGTTAGAATGCGAGAAAGGTCGATATATGGACGCTTCTACATACCTTGTTTGGGAAGTTTTAATATTATTCTGAAAAATATCATTTAGGGTTTCTTTGCAAGGTTTATAAGTAACCTAATTATACTTCTTAGGTAAAAATTTCAGATCTTAGATCATTTATTTTAGTAGAGAAAAATGATCACAAATTTCATGCAATTCTAAAATGCTCTATGTCCAGATCTTTCACAGCACTTATAAATGATGTCTTCGACCTACAACAGCATTTCTAGGCCCTTTATACAACACTACTATTGTTTTAAGCTATTTTGGTAATTTAAAATGAGTTTAAATGATATTTAGATAAAAAATTCTGAAATATTTTTAGAGGTGTTTAATAACATTATTAAAGTGTTTTAAAAATGGTTTGAAGTTTAAATATGTTTTTAATAATTATTTATGAATTTTTATAGTAAAAGGTTGTATATATAAAGCATTCTTTTTTATGATTTTTGTTAAATTATAAATTAGTTATTTTTTTAGTAATATATTTTATTGATATTTGAAATGTATTTGTAATATTTTTTTAAATGTGCGTATATACATATGTATATTTGTGTGTGTATGTATAAGCTTAGGATTTTGGTATAATATTTTATAAAATAATAAAAGGTGGTTTTGGCTATAACACTTAGTTATAATAAATGGTTTTGCAAAGTTATTTAAAAGTGAGTTATTTTGTTAAATAAGTATACTTTGATGTTTAAAAAGAGTATTTTAACGATATTGTTAAGTATAAATGGTTTTGAGTTTATAGTGACAATGTTTAAGTAACATATTTTTTTAACCCTTTTGGATATACTTTTGTTCTTTAAAAAGAGTATTTTAAAGATAATGATAAATATGAAATGTTTTGAAAAAAGGCCATATAAAGTAAAATGTTTAACTTATAAAAGAGAAGGGGTTTATAGTTACAATGTTTTAGTAATATTTATTTTTAACCTCTTTGATTATATTTTAAAAGTGAAAAATCTTGTTAAATGATTTGTAAATATTCTTATACCTTTGAGATAAATATATGAATATATTTTCAAGAATGAAAAGAGTAGAAATGAATAGTGAAATAGTAGAATACATGTATATATCTTTTATAAAGTATTTTAAATATATATACAAGTATTGACAAATAAGTGTTATTTGAATATGAGGATTAGAATTCGCTTATGTGATTTGATCATATTTATGTACTTATTCATCTATAGAAAGTATTTACTGTTATACTTAGCACTAAAAGCTGACAGAGTATACTTGTTCTACCTGTGTTAGCTAAAAATGAGGTGTCATGGTAGGAATTTAACACCACTAGTGCTCCAACCTATCTGGTATCACTCTTGGTTGAGGGATATAGTAAGTTGAGAAGGTCGAAAATGGTGATAAGTACACGAGACTTGATTTCATATGCGATCATTTTTATTCCAATTGAATTTGAATAAAATTAACTTAGAACGTATATAAAAGCCTTGCTTTCTTATGGTTTGATATCCCCTAGGGAACACTTATTAAATGAAATATCTCCCGCTTTAAGAACATATATATACGAGATCCCCCGAGGAGGACTCCTTTATATCATTTGCTTACTTCTAAAAGAACCATAATTAAATTAACCGGAAATTCACTGATTTAGTTTTGAAGAGTCGGGGATCGGTTAAGTATACTTATGTATTACTTACCAAAAACCACTTCAAACCTGATATACGAGTTCTATGATTTGGAAGCGGTTGTGGAGTGAAATGTTGTAGAGCTGTACTCTTTATCATAAGGTTAAGTCCAATGGAGAGGCTAGTATTAACATTTCAGACAAATGCTATAAAGTTGAACTGTCCATCCTAAGGATAAGTCCGAGGGAGAGGTCAGCTTTAGTATTCGTCGGACGACTTATGTTAGAATCCATAAGGAGATTCTTTATCTGTTCCAGTGATGAAGACTCGTGTGTTGAGATGCTGAATGTAACTTCACCATCGAAAAATGATGGAAAAAAGAGTAGGCTACACAGCCAGTGAGTTTAGCTAACCCAAGGGTATATCAACTCCATGTCTAGAGATGCTTATCGATGTTGCAAGCAGGAGTTGATGATATTCGACATCACGAGTTCGGGCATGGTCCAGTTGTGTTTACCTTTGTGGTATATTTTATATTGATATATACGTTGCTCAGAAGATAGTTTCTGATCCTTGTTAGGAGGTCGGCCTCTATATACTAAGGAGACCTCCATGGAAATCCATATGCGAACGCACCTTAGCGGTTTTAATTATACTTCTAATACTGCGGCATTGTGAGATGCACACAATACATCTACTTTCTGCTTTATATTCTACACCCTAGACACTATCTATTATATCGTCATATTTACTTATTAGATGGTTTAGTTCTTTTAAGGGGAAATCAATCCCATTGATTGGGGTGTTCTCTAAAGACACTGTTACATTGAGGTCTTGTATTTCTTGAGTTTCTCACACAAGACTTATGTTTGACTCATGATTATATCTTTCCCTTAATTCCTCGGATGACCTTTCGAATAGTCTAAGAAAGACATGTTTGCGTTGATATTCTTTGGAGCCCGATGAGACAAGCTAGATGCTTTTCCCTACCGTAGTATTCTTATTTCTGTTGCACTACTAGTATGTATATTCCAGCATTGGGAGGACATGTTGTTATAACAGTTTCCAGCCTGATGATAGTACATAGGATTGTAACTCCGAAATGATATGTATCTTAGAATGACATTTTTTCCGTCTTTTAGATATTATATATTATCATTCTGTTGTGAGATTTAAATGTTTTGTTCTTTCTCCCTTATTCATTTTCTTTTTCTTTACACCCTAAGAATATGCCTTTTCGGCACTTGAGTGCTCGACATATGAATAAAATGGATGTATTATTATCGATATTTGAAGGTCGAAAAGACGGGTCGTTACATCTTGGTCTTGGCTATAGTAGCAACCTATGACATTGTCTCCGCTCTACTTACTCTCTTGGAACATCCCTGCACCTTCCAATCGATCTTCGTCTTGGTTAGAGATGAAGCACTTAACCTATTGTTAACGCTGAAATAGGAACGCTAACACCCGGTGTGTGTAATGGAATTGTGAAAGCACCACCCGTGTGACGGGAACAGAAATTAAGCAGTAAAATAGCAGTAAAGCGGTATAGGACAGCAGTTTATAGTGGTTCGGCTTGAGATCGAGCCTACGTCCACTTTGAATCTCTTTATTACTGAATCCGATTACAAATCAATACAATTCACTTATGAAATCAATACAATTTGATCACAAAGGCAATCTCGACTGCTAGCTCAAACTTCGATGATAAAACTCGATGAATCCGTGTTGGATGTAAGAGGTTTCTCTCGAAGCTCGTTGTAGTGTCTCGATTGTTTGGAGATCTTCGATTGTTGAATGAGTTGAGAGTTCGGCAAAGTAACGATGTCCTTGAAATGATTTGCCAAAAGTCCCCTTCATGTTGGAAGGGGTGGTCTATTTATAGGGAAAAATCTGGGTGAGATTCTGTTCCTCAAGTCCTAGGTCGGAGCCGACTTATAGCAAGTCGTAGGTCTTAGGTCGGCGACGAGATAGGAGCTCTTGTCTTTTAGTTACTCCTGAATACGAGCTATTCAACTGCAAGTCATAGGTCGGCAGCGACTTACCATAAGTTGTAGGTCGGAGATCCTTAAGTCATCAAGTTGGCAACAGCCTTAAGTCGTAGACTTTTTGAGTCGGAACACTCTAACTCGTACACTGTTAGGTCGGTAGCCCTCTTTAACTCGGAGCATTCCATAACCCGGAGCATTTCTTAGGTCGGTAACCTACTTAAGTCGGTTTTAGCTCTTAAGTGGTAGATTATCTTAAGTCGTACGCTGTTAGGTCGGACCTGTAGCTTAGGTCGTATGCTGCTTTAAGTCGTACGTGCTTAGGTCGGAGACTACTTTAACTCATATGCTGTTAGGTCGGACTCTTCCTTAACTCGTCTCCTGTTAAGTCGCGAATAAGAGGATTAACATTTGCCCCTCGAAGTGTGTGCCTAGGTCGTAGGTCATATACTTCGATTTTCTTAACTTGCTTTTTGGTTAGGTCGGCAGCGACTTAACATAAGTCTTAGGTCGTACACCGTGTAAGTCGACTCACCTTCCAGCGTATAAATAGTTGAATCCTTCTTCCTCCTCCTCATCTGTTCTTCTTCTCGAATCAGCCATTGACACAATTTAGAGCTTTCAGAGATAAACTCCAACCATCCAATCGCCGATCATCTTCCTGTTATACTTCGTAAGTCAATCGGATCTTCGTTCACCCATGTCCATTGTCGAATTGATAACCTCCCAATTTTCGACTTCCATTTGTTTTAGGCGCCGCGATTCATCATGAATAACCCTTCGATTGTCCTGCAATTGCCATCGACCATGTTGTAGTTGTGATAGGGCAGTAATACATCGGATTCGCAGCAAATCTGATTCGATTCGAATTGGCTCCTTGGGTGATCCAATGGTGTGGTGGAATGAGGATCGTCATTGACTGTGAGGTTATTGGGCTAACGGGTTAAGAGTTAGGGAAGAAAGTTGGTTGAGGTACTGACTCGGTCACGACTTAGTGATTTCACGCGATCCAGTGATTTCCATGATTTAAGTCGGAACCGACTTAGCAATTTCATGTGACCTAGGTTTTGAGTCGCTTCCGAGTTAGGACTTGGAGGATTTCTTGTTGCCTCGAACTAGAGTTTTTGCTTCTTTATCCGACCTAAGACTCGGGGACTGCTGACCTTGACCCATAGGGAATCTTTCTTAAGTTGTCACCGAGTTAGTACTTGAGTCTTCGGCGACTTAGCAGATGACTTTAAAACTTTGCCTGGACTTCGAACTGTTGAACTATGAACTGTGTTGCATGTATTTCCTTTTACAGATTGCTCCAATTTGCAAGTTAACAATCCTGCTTAATACAACATTCACAGAATACTGGGACGAATATACTGTCACTGACTGCCCACATCGAATGACAGATTAGTTGATAAAGAAAAAGTTAAATTGAATGAATATGAATGAAATGCTGTACAATAATCAATTCAAGTGAAGTATTAAAACAAAATCATAATAGTCAACTGAAACTGATTTGTCTGCATTAACACTGCACTTGAACATTAACAAGTTCTGAAATTTTGTAATCGATTGATTGTCAACAAGTTTAATTCCAGTTATGCTTGCCTTTTACTTTCATTAGTTTTGCACAACACTTCACACTTTTTAAGAAACGTGCACCTTCACATTTGAACATCCAGTTGATTGTGTAGAATGTCTTCTCCACAAGAAGAAATAGAGCAAGTTGAAGAGACTTTTCCAGTTGCTGTTCCATTGAATGATCCTCCAGAAAGGGTCTCGACCACTCTGAACTACAGAACCTTTAACCAGTTGTGTATTCAATTCGGAATTACCGAAGCAGATGCACAACTTATCGGGAAGCCTGATAATGCTGATAGACCTCCTCGTGGTTTTGTTGTGGTAAATCGACAAATGTGCCAGAATGGAGCTATTCCTCCTTTTAATGACTTCCTGCGAACACTTCTTCTACGATTAACTATCTCCCCTTTCCAGCTGCATCCCAACGGATACGCCATCCTGATGGGACTTTTTGTGTTATTCAGGAGAACACTGGATCGTCTCCCAAGTTTTGATGAAATTTGTTATCTGTGCACTTTCGCTAAAAACAAAGATCATTCTTCTATCACAGTCGCGAGGAGTGCTAGAAACCGTAAGTTGATCATCGGTCTCCCTGACAGTGTTCACAGTTTTCTAAGCCAGTTTTTCTATGTTCGCTGTCCCCCGGGGTTTTACGCTATCTGGAGAGTAGGAAGTAAGATCACTTGTCTCTGTTCCTTCTGTTCTTTCGAACTTGCCAAAGTCCGAGTTGTCAAGTGTTAACTTTGCCTTTTTTTCTTTTCAGCACTTCCTCCTCCTTCTAGAGATCCCGGTCACAAGGTGACTTTTGAGAGGCTTATGGCGGTGCCGGTTGAGGAAAGGAGTATCCAGTTTCTATTGATAGACGAATTTTTACATCAATTCGGTCTTTTACACTCTTCTCACCTTACCCAGCCTCGTGAAGTTTCTAATCTTCCAGCACAGACATCAGATGCCCCAGCTTCAACGGAAGAGATGGCTTCAAAGGAGCCAACTGTAGACACTGCATTAGTAAAGTGTTCTACTTCTATTGGTGTTACGGGAACGTCCAGCAAACCGGCACTTGCTCCAATTATTGAAGAGGAAGAAAATCCTCGAATTTCTGAAAAATCAGCCGATGTGGAAGTTGAAAAGGAGAATTCTCACTACGCCATAAATGGCCTACTGCAACACAAAAAAAATGTTGGCTCAGGCCCGAAAAATGTTGCCATAGGTCTATGGCAACACTTTTAGGGTGATGCAATTTTTGCCGTTGACTTAGACCTCAAATGCAACATTTTGACTATCTAAGGCAACATAAGTAATATTGTTGCAATAGAACCCTATTTGGGTCTATGGCAACACCCATAGGTATCTGTAGCAACATTCCAAAATGTTGCTATAGATATGAACTTTTTGAATTTGTGGGGCCCACAATGTAGAGCATATTTGATTTTTTAATAAAAATAAATATTTATTTAATAAAATGCTATTACACAGAATTTGATATTTAAACAGTAATTTATTTAAATAAATATTTTATTTCAACATTTGAAATTGTACAAATTCCTGACTCCACTATTTTACAATACAATGATATATAACACTGATATTCACATATACAGATATTCCTCACTACATCACTCAGTTCACTCATTACATATGCAGTTTCAATTTATACATACACCGACACTGACAAATATATGCCGAGCCGAAGGCGAGCCGAAGGCGAGCCGAGTGCCGAGCCGAAGGCGAGCCGAGAAGCGGGTCCGGGCGCAGCGCCGGCGGGGGTCCTATTCATCCGATTTCGGAAGATCGAGCCTTCTTTGAAATGACGTAAAATGATGCACAAATGAAGACTGAGCTTAATTCCTATCCTCCATCTCCTCGCCTAAATCTGCTTGAATCCCCTACGGCCAAACACCAAAACTCTACTGCAAACTCTTCAATTTCCAATCACCACATTAGCTTCTCTCCATAACCAATACACAACAGCACTCTACCATTGTCAAACTCCAAACTCCGTCTACATCTCTCTGCCAACATTCAGGCATCACACTGCCAACTAAAACTCCTCTGCATCACCAACTTCCACCATCACTTCCATAACTTACCAAACCAACCAACCAACCTTCAATCAATACAACTACATCCAGATTCAATGGTGAACCAACCAACCAGATTATGAACTTGCGATGGACTTGCGATGGAGGCACAGGGCATCCAGAAGCAGTACATACCCAGCCAGATTCTGAAACATTAACAAGTGTTAAAGGAGCATTTGCACAAACATATGGGGGGCATACTATCTTATTGAAATTACCAGTACCAAGTGAAGCAACCGCAATCATAGGGGAAAGTATGAAGAGATCAGCCTGGGATCTGCTCTGAACTTGCGATGGAAAGTACGAAGTGAACCAAAATCTCGAGGGCAGCAGTTCGGGTTTTGGGAGAAATTAAGGCGCTAGAAGGGTTTTCAGGTGAAGTGGTCTAAAGGAGAAAGGTAGAGGGGTTGGTGGCGAGCAGGTCTTCTGTTGGAGGCGAGAGCTGATGGCGACGACAGCGGTGGCAAAAGGGGTTTGAATGGAAAACTTTGTTTGGCTTCGGGTTTTGGTGTCGTGACAGGGCTCTGGTTGGAGCTAGATGGTCGCGATGGTTAGGAGGCGACTGGGAGGAGGCGACTGGGAGGAGGCGAATGGGAGGAGGCGACTGGGAGGAGGCGACTGGGAGGAGGCGACTGGGTGGAGGCGACTGGGAGGAGGCGAATGGGAGGAGGCGACTGGGAGGAGGCGACTGGGAGGAGGCGACTGGGAGGAGGCGAAAGGGAGGAGGCGAAAGGGAGGAGGCGAATGGGAGCGACTGGGAGGAGGCGAATTGGAGGAGACGAATTGAAATGAAAACCAAAAGGGGATCTGAACTAGTTTAGGTGGGAAAACGAAATTTTGGGCCAAATTGCAGTGGTGATCCATTTTAACAACCAGATTAAATGTAGATCGTTGGATCGTATTCACGCGGATTGCTAATTTTATTAATTTTTTAATCTGAATACATCTATTGCAACACTATATAAAAATGTTGCATCGTGTTACACTTGTTTAGCTAGAGCAACACATTTTTATGGCTAAGGTAACACCAAAAATGCAACGTTGCAGTAGGACCAAAATTTTATAGCTGTCGCAACATTTTAGCTGGCAACACCTTGCAAAAGTGTTGCAGAAGGTCATTTATGGCGTAGTGTCTGCTGAGTATCATAATGATGACACCTTTGATGACTTGAGTGACATAATGATAACTTCTCAAGAGCTTTTCAAGGATAATATTCCAAAAGCGAACTCTCCTGTCGTTGAAGTGACTTCCTCTTTGAAACAAACTTCGACGCCTTCTACACCTGTCGTCTCCGTTCCCGCACTAAAGCGTGGTTTGTAGTTTGACGCATGTAGTTCGCACGCCGCACACACTTAGAATTTTTCAGCACTTATAAGCATTTATCCTCTTTTTTTGGAAATTTCTAAACTTTACTTCTTTTTCGGTTTTCAGATTCTCCGATGGGGCGTACCGGCTCATACTATGACTCATTTCAGCGCCATGGAGGTTGTGGATCTTATGACTTTAGGAAATATCTTGGTGACCAGAGAGAGACAGATGAGGAAAGGGCACAAAGGAAGGCTCAAGAAAAATGGGATTATGAGCAGCGGCAGAGAAGAAGAGACGCTGATCGATATGATTCTTCTCACAGAAGTTACGATTCCCATAAGCGAAAGTCTTATGATGACAAGGGGAAGACTCATATTACTGACGAATCGAGCAAACGGTCCAAGCCAAGTGACGCGTCTGTAATTTTTGAGAAGACTGATGCTCCTATCCCTTCTGATATTCCGGCTGGCTCTCCTCCTTTAAAGAAAACCAATATCCAAACGATCATCAGCAGGCCCCAATATCAGGTTAAAGACGGCCCTCCAACACTTCAAAGCCGGTTTCCGAACTGGTGCTTAAAAGGAGTGCGTTTTGACCTGGATTTGGTCCCAATCGATAAGCAAGACATGCTTAAAAGTCTTGATGCAGTTAGGCTTAACATTGAGAGGATGTCGCAATGGCAGAAACTTGTTGATGAACTCCAGAGAGTCAACCATATGAATCTTGAAAACATGCTGACTCTGGAGAATGATAAAGCTGAATGGGATAAATGGTGCAAGCAGCATGACGCGGAGATGACGAACATCGCGGATAACAATGCAAGGCTTGAATCTGAAGTCAAGCAGCTTAAGGAAAATCTCGCCTCTTCTTCTGCATCACATACTCAAAAAGAAGAAGTCTTTCAGAAGCAAGTGCGGGATGCACATGCTGCACAAAGAGATGTCGAAATGAAGCTTGCCGCCGAACAGCACATTGCTGAGAAATATCGCACAGAAAATGCTGAACTACGGGAAAAAGTTAACTCCCAGAACACGGAGATTGAATTACTGAAGTCTCAACTTGCTAAAGCTGAGAAAGAGCGTGATGAGGCCGTTGCTGGTCGAGTTGCAGCTGTCGCCGAAAAAGAGGCGGCCGAGCAATCACATGAGACAACAAAAGCTAACATCAGCTCCACCTTATTTGACTTTTATCTTCACAGCGTTCTGGGTCGTGGGAGCCTCGCTTTTCTGGGTCCTGATTATGAAATTACTCTGGCTGAAGTGTGGGAAGCTGCAGCTGATATGTTTAAAGGTGCTGGCTACAATGAAGCAGAACTTGAGGCACGCTATCTTGATGATGAGGCTCGTGCCGCTCTTGTTAAAGGGAAGGAGTAGCTTGCTAAAGCACGAGCTGAATCAGCGGGAAAAGAGCTTCCAAAAGAGGAAGCTCCTTTAACTGCCCCTGTTCATACTTCAACTTCGGCCGATGTTAACATTATAGATTCCAGCTCCCATTCTTCACTCCCAGCTAAAATTGCCCAAGAAACTGCGACCACTCCCACTGAAGGATGAGGCACCGGACAATATTGAAGCCGAGAAATTTGAGATTGAGCTTGCAAAGCCAACTCCTCCAGGTAATTTTGGCGTCGTCCCGGGCCCAATGAACCAGTTATTTGATTTAACCGAGTTTGATGACCTTCTTACTTGTTACTTAAACTTTGGTGAACCGATACCTTCTCTATTTCCGGAGAATGCCGATTTTAACTTCTTTTCTTCTACAGCGGAGGTACCGAATACTGCACATACTTCCACTCCTTCAGTTGCCGTTCCTCCATCTTTACAGATTACTCCTCCCTCTGCTTCCCAACCGGGATCACAGGCAGAGAAGATTGAAGCTCTTCAAGGCCTGGATGATCCGGCCGCTTCGCAGGAGCAGAAGGCGGAGGATCTTGATGACACCGAGAAGACCCCGGAGCAGTCTCTTGACGATGACACGAAGCTTTCTACAATGCTGGCTACTCCGGGGAGCGAATCTTCTTCAAAGAGGAAGGGGAAGCGTGCCATAAGGAAGAAGAAGAAGAATATTTCCGCTGGAGAGGAAGCAGAAGTTGATCCAGCCGTGCCCCTTTCTCCTTCTGCCCCGACCCGTTCGCAACGGCTTCAAAAACTAATCATTAGACCGGGGAAAGGCTCCAAAGGTGGCGAGAAGAAGGAATAACAAGCTGGATTTTCCACTTCTTATTTTTGCTTTTTTCATGTATCGACCGGAGATTGTGCGGGTACCGGTCCCCGCTTCTTTTTGTGATATCTGCACATGTAAAGAATTTTTATAGTACTAAATAAAACAGTTATTTTACTTGTACAAATTCTTGTGTATGTGAGAACGCATCTGTTTCTCATTTTTAGTGTAGAATAAACGACTCTTTTTACTTATTCAAACTTTCTGGTCTGTGTTTGAGAATGCATTTATTCCACATCTATTTTTCATGATATTGCAATGAACTTGCGGTGTATTGCTTGCATATTCCTTTTATTAATGTAGTTGAATTGTATAGTGTTGCCCCCATATCACAAGTGCATTGCAATATTTCTAGCTTTTACAAGACTGATATTCTTATTTTAGAGGATAACTATTCCACTTTTAAGGGAAGAATTATTCTGCTCTTAATAGATCATATCTCATTTTTGAAGAAATTTTTACTTTCTCTTTCTTTCTGAAGAATGCTTCAACTATCGGGGACGATCACTTTCATTTGTCAAAAAAGAAAGTAGATTTCCCTATGTAGTGAAATGAACTTTTCTGAAAAAAATTTGTAGCATTTCAACTTTTTTAGGAGGAACTTTTTGAGATGAACAAGTTAACCTTCCTTTGAGAGTTGAACTGTGCTTCCGGAGAAGGTTTTTGTTCGAGTATTCTATTTTGGTACATGCCTCCAGAGAGGGCTCCTCTTAAAGAGTTGTGCCTCCGAAGAGGTCTTGTGCCTCCGAAAAGGGCTTGTGCCTCCGAAGAGGGCTTGTGCCTCCGAAGAGGGCTTGTGGTGCCTTGGGAAAGGGCTTTTGCCTCCGAAGAGGTCATGTGCCTCCGAAGAGGGCTTGTGGTGCCTTGGGAAAGGGCTTTTGCCTCCGAAGAGGTCACGTGCCTCTGAAGAGGGCTTGTGGTGCCTTGGGAAAGGGCTTTTGCCTCCGAAGAGGTCATGTGCCTCCGAAGAGGGCTTGTGCCTCCGAAAAGGGCTTTTTGATTGCCTGGAAGTTACTTTCTCATGGTTGGATGGATCCACGGGGCGGACGCAAGTTGTTTGATTGGATGCTCGTTTGCACAAACGATCGCAATCAATTAACAAGGGCCCTGTTCCTTCAGCTTGGGAAGGTGCCCCTCCGGTGGTTCCACCAAATTTTTTTTTTGATTGAGAGAAGTACTTTCATTTTTTGGCGTGCCTCGTTAGAGGGCTTTGTTGACCTTTGAGAAGGAGCGTTGGTTGGTTGGTGTGCCAGGAAGGTTGCGTCTCAGGGGCGAGTAGATCCACGGGACGGACGCAAGCTGCCTGATCGGATGCATCACGATCAGTTAGCAAGGGCCCTGTTCCTTCTGCTTTGGAAGGTGTCCCTTCGGTGGTTCTACCGGCCCTTTTATTGAGAGGCATACCTCCTTTTGGCTGCTTCTTTGTTTGTTTGGCCATATTCTCTCATCATCTGCTCATGAGCGACCTTTTATTATCGTTTCTAAGTGCATCTTCTTTCCTTTTGCAAGTAAGTTGCTTTATCCGAAGAAGTGGACTTCACTGTTGAACGACTTCACGGGACAAACGTGAGTTATCTAGTCGGGTGTTTGTTCATATCGACAATCACAACTACTTAACGAAGGTTTTCCACAGTGGAGTCGCCAACTTTTTATGTGAAGTTCTTCTTGTATAGGATTTGAATTTGGAATTTTTTTTTTGTCGCTTGGTATTTGCGTAATAGTTGATTTATAGAGGTCGCTTGGCTTTGTGACGAGCAAGCCTTGTTTTAATGTCCTGCAATTTTGAATCGACATTTTAGCAATACATTTAAAGTATGTACATATCGAAATGAAACAGGCATTATGAAATAGTAAAGAACACAAGATTTATAGTGGTTCGGCCAAGAATCGGGCCTACGTCCACTTTATAGCTTTCATTCATTTACACTGATTTACAATGTTTTACAATACAACTGATACATTCATCAATATTTTACAATTTTGAGCAGAGCCTTTTTTTAAGTAAAATAAGGACGTAAGTGGTTGCTGTTCCAGGCTCTCGGAATTGGATCTCCTTCAACAGTTATGAGTTTGAAAGTGCCATCAAGAAGTTTACTGCCTATGACATATGGCCCTTCCCAGTTTGGCCCAAACACCCCAGTTGCTGTCATGATCCTTTTCAAGACTAAATCTCCGATCTCAAAGCTGCGTTGGCAAACTTTAGAGTTGAAATGCCTGGCGATCCTTTGCTGATAAGCTGAAACTCTGAGCCTAGCTTCTTCTCTTTTTTCATCAAGAAAATCGAGTGCTTCAAGTTGCAGCTTTTAATTTTCAGCTTCATTGAAGTGAATTCTTCTGTGTGAAGGAACTTCTACTTCCACTGGAATCATTGCCTCTGACCCGTATGCCAGTGAAAATGGAGTGTGCCCAGTCGCAGTTTTGTGAGTAGTTATGTATGCCCATAGTGCTAATGGAAGCTTATCGACCCAACCACTTTTTGCTTTTTCGAGTTGCTTTTTGATGGTTGACTTGATAATTTTGTTCACTGCTTCCACTTGCCCGTTTGCCTGCGGGTGAGCCACTGCCGAGAAGCTTTTTCGAATTCTGAATTGCTTGCAAAAATCCTGGAACTTTTCACTTTCAAACTGAGTACCGTTGTCTGTGATTATCTTCTGTGGCACACCATATCTGCAAATGATATTCTTCGTTACAAAATTTATCATCTTTTTAGAAGTAATGGTGGCCAAAGGTTCAGCTTCAGCCCATTTGGTGAAATAATCGACAGCAACAATAGCATATTTGACTCCTAATTTGGCAACTGGTAATGGTCCGATTAGATCTATCCCCCAAATAGCGAATGGCCACGGACTGACCATTTGTATTAGTTCAGTGGAAGGTGCCATTGGAATCTTTGCAAATCTTTGGCACTTGTCGCATTTTCGGGAGTGGATAGCTGCATCTCGATTAATATCGGGCTAGAAGTACCCATATCGGAGGACTTTCTTGGCTAGAGTTTGACCGGCTGAATGATCTCCACATTCTCCTCCGTGTATCTCGGCTAGAATTGTCTTGGCTTCTTCCTTAGTTACACATCGGAGCAGTGGCATTGAAAATCTCCGTCTGTATAATCGGCCATCTTAAATTACATATCTTGATGCTTTCCTCAATAGTTTTCGACGTTCCTTAGAACTTTCTGGCAGGGAACCATTGAGTAGGTATTCTTTGATTGGAGTCATCCATGATTCATGCTCTTGAGACGTAGCCATAATCCAATCAACATCCATTTCATCAATGCTTGGAGCTGACAGAACTTCTACAGGAACTAATCCCAGTAATTGAGCTTCTCCGGAATTTGAGTACTTTGCTAGAGAATCTGCCTTCATATTTTCCTCTCGAGGTATGTGGCTTACTGAATAGTGATCGAAATCATTGAGGAGTTCGGAAGTTTTTGTCAAATATGCAGGCAAATTTCCTCCTTTGGCTTGAAATTCTTTCTTCACCTGGCAAACAATAAGCTGAGAATCATTGAAAACTTGTAACACTTTGATGTTTAGTTCCTTGGCGATTTTTAAACTGGCAATAAGTGCTTCATATTCTGCTTCATTGTTTGTTGAAGGAAATTCCAGTCTCAATGCATAACATAATGATCGTCCTTCGGGGGTTTCAAGTACAACCCCTGCCCCAGAACAATAATCATTTCTTGAGCCGTCAACATACAACTTCCACTGTATTGGAATGCAGTCAGTTGTTTCTTCCTTATTGTCACCTTTGTCAGTAGACTCCGTAATGAAATCTGCTAAAGCTTGTCCGTTGATTGCCCTTCGGGGGTGGTAAGTGATGTCATACTGGCTAAGTTCAATGTTCCATTTCAAAAGACGACCCGAAGTTTCAGGACGAAACAGGACTTGCTTTAGAGGTTGATCAGTAAGAACCTTGATAGGATGAGCTTGAAAGTATGGTCTCAATTTCCTGGAAGCAATTAGCAAACAATAGGCGAGCTTTTCTATCTTTGAATAATTCATCTCTGCCCCAGTGAACCGTTTGATGATGTAATAGACTGGACGCTGTACTTTCATATCTTCCCGTACAAGTGCTGCGCTGAGAGCATGAGATGAAATTGCTAAATAGATGAAAAGATCTTCACCATCACTAGGCTTGGAAAGAAGTGGAGGCATTTCCATATGACGAATTAGTTCATCGAAAGCATTCTGGCATTCAGGAGTCCATTCGAAATTTTTCTTTCCTTTCTTTAGAGCGTCAAAGAAGGGAATGCATTTGTTTGTGGCCTTGGAAATGAAGCGACTCAAAGCAGCGACTTTTCCATTGAGACTTTGCATTTCTTTCTTTGTTTTAGGGGCTTTAACCTCCCTTAGAGCTGTGATTTGAGTAGGATTGGCTTCGATGCCCCTGGCGCTCACAATGAAACCCAAGAATTTCCCGGACTCTACCCCGAACGAACACTTCAATGGATTGAGCTTCATTCCATACTTTCGAAGAATTGCAAACATTTCCTCCAGGTGACCCATGTGGTCTACAGCTTTCTTTGACTTTACCAACATATCGTCAACATAAACTTCCATGGTTCTGCCAATCTAAGGTTTGAACATTGCATAGACGAGCCTTTGGTAGGTTGCCCTAGCATTCTTCAATCTGAAAGGCATAACTTTATAGCAGTAGAGACCCACATCTGTGATAAAGCTTGTGTCTTCCTAATCCGGCTCATGCATCATAATCTGATTGTACCCGGAGTAAGCGTCCATAAATGATAACAACTCATGTCCAGCTGTTCCATCCACCAATTGATCGATTCTTGGCAGTGGGAAGCAATCTTTAGGGCAAGCTTTGTTTAGATCTGAAAAATCGATGCAAACTCTCCACTTCCCATTTGCCTTCTTAACAAGTACTGGATTCGAAACCCAATTTGGATAAGTGGAGTTTCTGATGAAGCCGTTGTCCATGAGTCGATCGACTTCTTCCTTTAGTGCTGTCGACCTTTCTGGGCCTTGAGTTCTTCTTTTCTGTTTCACTGGCGTGAATTTTGGATCAATGTTCAGAGTATGTACAGCAATTTCCGGGGAGATCCCACACATATCAGCATGACACCAGGCGAACACATCTAGATTGGCTTTTAAGAATGATATCAGCGTGTTTTGAACTGTTATGCTTAGCTGTGAACCCACATTGAGTACTTTGTTTGGGTCTTTTGAATCAACAGATATTGGTACTGTTACTTCCACATGTACCACTCTATTCTCCCCTGTACTGGCTTTTCTGGGGTCCATTTCTTTCCTTACATTGCTGTGTTCGCCAGTACAGGGGCCACTCCGTAGCTGCTACAAGGTTGGTTCTTTGATGCGGAGCGGAGCTGCCGCATCTTTTCCCATCTCTCTTTTTCGGGCCTCACGGAGCTCTACAAGATAACATTCTCGCCCCGCGTTCTGATCTCCCTTAATGACAGCAACCCCATTATCAGTGGGAAATTTCATTGTTAAGCACCACGGAGCGAGGACGGCCCTGAAAGCAGCAAGAGTAGGCCGACCCAAGAAAGCATTATAGGCAGAGAATCCATCAACAATTACAAAGGTTTGCTTTCGAACCAACTTCTTATGCCCTTCGCCCATTTCAACAAACAAGTCCACCGTTCCAATTGGTTGTTTCAGCTCTCCTGTAAATCCGGCAATCTTGTGCGAAGAGGCTTGTACGTCTGTCATCGGAATTTTCATTTGGTCAAATGTCTTTTTAAAGAGTATGTTGCACGAGGCACCACTGTCAACCAACACTCTTCTGACAATAGCCGGCCCAATACCGATAGAAACAACTAAAGGGTCCTCAGTAGGAGCTTCCACATCAATAGAATCCCTGGCTCTGAACATAATATCATCATGAAAAGTCTTCTGCTGCTTTAGAGGTGAAGCATCTTCTAAGATTAAGACACTTTCTTCAGCTGGGGCATACTTCAAAGCTCTAGCATACCTTTCCATTTCACCCCAACTCCTGCCAGTCGGGTGAGGTCCTCCTGTGATCACGTTGATAACAGGTCTTTCCTTTCCAGCAGGCCTCTCTCCTGAATCAGATGAATGAGCTGGGGGTAACTGCCCTTGGTTAGATGAAGACGGGTCTTTCCTATTCCTCTTGACGTACTGCTGCAGCTTATTCTCTCTTAACAATTCTTCAATCAGACTTTTCAAGTGGCGGCACTCGTTGGTATCGTGGCCTGGTTGATTATGAAATTTGCAAAATCTTCTGCTTTGAACATCATTTTTCCTAACTTTTACTGCTGATGGTTTTGGAAAATAACAGCATCCTTAGTGGCGATGAAAATATTCTCCGGGGTATCAGTCAGAGGAGTAAAATCCGAAGGTTTGAGGAAGCGGGGCTTTTTGAGATCTTTCTGCTTCTTTCCACCATTACTTTCCCTCTTCTGATTTACAGATTCTTTCTTGTTCTGAACTGTAGCATTATTTTCCACCACTGTTGTCACAACTTTAGCTGACGCGGAGAGATTCTCTAAGCGCATGAACTCATCAGCCTTTTTGTAGAATTTTTCGAGCGAGTTTGGTTCTTTCATTTTTAACCATTTTCCAAACTCGCTAGACTTGTCAATAGCCCGCATCAAGTAGGTTAAGATCATTCGCGGTTCCGCGTTATCAACTTCTGCTAGGGCTAAATTAAAGCGATTCAAGAAGGATTTAATGGGCTCTCCAGGATTCTGTTCAAGACTTAAGAGAGACATTATATCCTTTGCCCTTGAGATGTATAATCTGAATTGTTCCTTGAATTTTTGGGTCAGATCGGAAAATTGGTCGACAGATCGCACGGGAAGCTTGGTGAACCAAAGTAACGCCACTCCTTCTAAGTATACCGAGAAATACCGGCATTTAATCTCGTCAGTTGCTCTGGCACCAGTCATGTGCCAATCATATTTGTATAGGAATTGATTTGGATCACTCGTTCCTCGATAAGAAGGAATGGTGGGAGGAACGAATTTTCTCGGAAACTCGGCTTTTAAGATCCTTTCAATGAATGGAGTTTTACTCGGAGCGAATCCCCAATTGTTCTCATCTTCGTTTCTTTGCATGCTTTCCTTTATTATTTGCCGAACCATGCTAGAGAGATATTCCTCATTGTTTAGAGATTTCGCGGAATAGACTTCGGCCATCTTTTCGGAGGTTTGCCCAGGCAAATGCTCACGGAGAACCGGTGACGGCTTGGATCCTTCAGCCTGGAGGGGTGCCCCTTCAGCAGCACCTGATCCCCCTTGAGGAATATTTCTCCCTTCGGAATTGGGATCAGCATTAGCAAAGTTCTCCTCGTTACTTACTGGTCTTTGATTAGCCCCAAGCAGAGCATTCAGCTTTTCCATCATCAGATTATTCTGAGTTTCAATCTGCTGGTACAGTCCGGATACAGCAGCATCTAACTCTTGTCGCGTCACACCGACGCTTGGAGCTGCCTGATTTGGAGAAAGAGAAGTGGCAGTATTGTCGCGGTCATCATCAGTTCTGACAGACTTTCGTTTCCTTCCAGGAGCCATTATGTCTGATAGACTTCGGGTTTTGTAGGAAATTCTTTCAACAAACTTCCGTGAAGCAATGGTGAGTGGTAGCCTGAGTTGGGTTCTCAGTGAAAGCACCAAAATGTTAACGCTGAAATAGGAACGCTAACACCCGGTGTGTGTAATGGAATTGTGAAAGCACCACCCGTGTGACGGGAACAGAAATTAAGCAGTAAAATAGCAGTAAAGCAGTATAGGACAGCAGTTTATAGTGGTTCGGCTTGAGATCGAGCCTACGTCCACTTTGAATCTCTTTATTACTGAATCCGATTACAAATCAATACAATTCACTTATGAAATCAATACAATTTGATCACAAAGGCAATCTCGACTGCTAGCTCAAACTTCGATGATAAAACTCGATGAATCCGTGTTGGATGTAAGAGGTTTCTCTCGAAGCTCGTTGTAGTGTCTCGATTGTTTGGAGATCTTCGATTGTTGAATGAGTTGAGAGTTCGGCAAAGTAACGACGTCCTTGAAATGATTTGCCAAAAGTCCCCTTCATGTTGGAAGTGGTGGTCTATTTATAGGGAAAAATCTGGGTTAGATTCTGTTCCTCAAGTCCTAGGTCGGAGCCGACTTATAGCAAGTCGTAGGTCTTAGGTCGGCGATGAGATAGGAGCTCTTGTCTTTTAGTTACTCCTGAATACGAGCTATTCAACTGCAAGTCATAGGTCGGCAGCGACTTACCATAAGTTGTAGGTCGGAGATCCTTAAGTCATCAAGTTGGCAACAGCCTTAAGTCGTAGACTTTTTGAGTCGGAACACTAACTCGTACACTGTTAGGTCGGTAGCCCTCCTTAACTCGGAGCATTCCATAACCCGGAGCATTTCTTAGGTTGGTAACCTACTTAAGTCGGTTTTAGCTCTTAAGTGGTAGATTATCTTAAGTCGTACGCTGTTAGGTCAGACTTGTAGCTTAGGTCGTATGCTGCTTTAAGTCGTACGTGCTTAGGTCGGAAACTACTTTAACTCGTACGTTGTTAGGTCGGACTCTTCCTTAACTCGTCTCCTGTTAAGTCGCGAATAAGAGGATTAACACCTATGTTACTACTCTCTTGTCATTTATTGTCTCCAACCCTCGACATATGTTATCTTTAATCTCTATATTAGGTTTTCAAGTGCTTAGTGATTTCATTTAACCATTTATTATAGGTAAATATTCTTACACATTCTGCCCTATTGTTAACTACTCGTGCAACATGTCAAATTATTATCGGCCAATACAACTACTATACGTACTTAAGTTTGAAAAAAGCATGTTAAGAGACTTTTTTTCCCATTTTAGATACATAATCTAGTAGTTAAAACTATTATTCAGTTAATATTGATGGTCATACTTTAAGGGCTTAGGAAAAACATTTTCTCTTTAGAAAATCATTCTAAATCATTTTAGAAAATTCCTAGAAATTCGCAAAATCATTGTCCTCTCAAAATTAAACGATTTAGGCAAAAAGATGACATTTCAAAATTCTTTTATTCATTTCAAAATCATTTCTCACCCTTAAAGGTTGTTTAAAATCCCAAAATTCATATCATAACATTTCTCTTGGAAGATGTCCTTTTCAAATTCTTTTATTCATTTCAAAATCATTTCTCACCTTTAAAATCCGTATTATCACGAAATTTATAAGATCGCATTTCCAACAAAAATCCATTTTCGTTTATCACTTGCATGTACTTACAGTTCAGCATATATGTTTCTAAGCATAAATAATTGGTTTTAAATGTCAAACTCTAACTTTTGTTAAAATTTAATCTTGTTATATCTCTATATAACCCCCTTTAATCACATCCAATTCTTTTAAATTTAGTCTTGTTATATCTCTATATAGCCCCCTTTAATGGCATCCAATTCAAAAACCAAACATAGAAAACAATTTACAAACGTCATAATTCAAATTATTAAAGCACTTACTTTGCATCGTTGTAATATTATCCAACTAAATACAAAGATGAAGGTTTCCTTGATCTCATACCTCTTGCATTCTTGAAGTTATTGCTTTCTTCCTTTTATTCACTTAATTTCGACTGAAAATATTTAAGGTTAACGAGTTTCTTTCCAACCTTGGTTTGCTTTAAATGAATGACAAGTAACGAAACGTGAAAGAGCAAAGGAATGAGATATATACATTGCTTCATGGACTTCGATCGGCATGGGACCCATCTAGAAACAAATCTTCTTTTGCACCCTTCATTTTATTCTCAATTCAACCAATTTATCTCACTTTCAATCAATTATTAATCAATTATTCCTGGCTTACACCAATATTCTAAGCCAAGTATTAATTAACTATCATGTCTTCTTATCCAAATATTAATTAACCATCATGTCTTCTTATCCCCCATATTAAATTAATACTTTTTATGTTTGGTATTAAAATATGAGTCCTTGGACTTAGAATACCCCTCATCTCCTTTCTCTTTCTCGGTCTCTCTTGTAAAAAAGATTCAAACTGTTAAATTGTCCCAAAATCCCAGTCTTCCTCCTTAATGGAGAAATCCACGACGATAACGCTCCAAATCAAAATATCTGGAAGATTCTAGTCTTAAAATTAAAAAAAACCGCAAAGTCCAAATGTTGGAGCACCGTGAATCGGCAATTGTTTCGATGAATGGAAAGGAACGCCCAAAGAGTCGATTTGGCCGTCGATCCGGCGGCGTTGGTTAAGTCTTGAACTAGAAATGAGCTCTTGTCGTGAACTTGTCCAAATTTTAACCTGGAATGCTCAGAATTTTCTAAGTTTGATCGATGCTTTAGAGCTCAATGATCATTAATACTGGGTGAGTGAATTATGAATCCCTTGTTATTTCTTTACATTAGTTACGTGCATTGGTACTTTCATATGAACCCTTAGAATTTGTTCGATAAAAATTCCCTTCTTTATACCTTGAACTGGATTATAAAACATATGGTTATGTACGTGTTGTTCGTGAATATTTAGTAAGCTACTGAACGGTCACGAATGCTGTAACGTTTGAAACATTAAACTGTTGGTATAATGTGATGTTTAAAGAGATTGAGTTGGAAATGGAAAGATTATATAAGCGAAAATGGATTATATAGTATGAGTGATGATTGGATTTTGCATGAGGTGGTACGTGTTATATATAGGAGGTTATGTCAGAGCAATCATGGCCGACAGTGGTATTCCCAACTACCTTTGGTTGGATTAGAGGAAAATGAGTCACTAGGGACATATGGGCTCGGCAAACCAGTATATTTTCCTTGACCAAAGAGGTTCCACATGGTGGCTTTGTCTCCTGACCTTGTTTTGCATTTGGTTGTTTTACACTCAAGGTCATAGCAAGGTTCCTATAGAGTGGGACGCTTGGAAGAAGAAATTTTGGATGACTTTGAAAGTCACTAGATATGTAGCACTTTGTTTGTATTTTCACCGAAGAAGGCGGTGGAGGGATTGGGAAGGGTTTTAAAACATGTTTTTTACTAGGTCAACTAAATATATCTCAAAGTATTTACAGAACAAAAGGATATATCCACATGGTGATGATACATCAACTTATATAAGAAAAAGGAGAATCAAGGCACCGTAATACAGAGAGAACACCAAAGTGAAGAACAAGGAATCCAGAATTACATTTTGGAGTGAACAAGGTTGTTGGATTATCAACTTATATATATATTGAAGACCTAGAGAACGAAGTTTTGCTTGTAAACTCCAAGGAAGTATACACCAAACTCACAACACACACTTCAGGTAAATCACAAAGATGTGTGGTTGGTGGGGACTGAACCCTCGACTTTTAAGGTGGGCGCCGCATGTCCTAACTACTGCACTACCTTGAAAGTTTAGCAACACTATTTATACATTAGACCAAAAGCAACTAATATCTCCCTAATCTATTGCTTTGTATATTCTATTGCTCTTTGCTTTCTAAAAAATCCTCCTTATTCAATCACTAAGATCAACTAAATACCATCTTTTTTATTATACTAATTCTTACAACCCGTTTGAGCTTTCAATTCAAAAAGTGGGTTTTAGGATGTTGTAAAGTAATTGACAAAATCCGTGTGAAAGAAGACACTAGTCTTTCAAAAGCAAGTTTGTCCACTTTGTTAGTGATATCCTATTGTAGAGTCTTATAGCGGAGTCGAAGTCCCGATTAGGAAGTTCAAGTGGAGTTGTCATGCATGTTCCTCTGAGTTAAGAGATAAAAGTTAGTGAAAATTCCAAAGGGAGTTTTGGGACTGAACGTAGGATCAAAGTCTTAACCAGTAAAAAATTGTTGGTGTGATCTTTTACTTTATTTACAAGACTTAATATTTTATCATAGCTGGTTAGTGATTTATACACTTAGCCTTATTACAAATATTGGGCATCCACATACACTATTGTACTTCCATTTAATATCAAAGCACAGTCTGGGATGTTACTCAAACACGGTATGTAGCTCATGCTGTTGCTTTGAGTACATGGGCAGTTGTTCAAAAAGCCATAACAACCAATAACTTTAAAGCAATGAATATACTCTTCTATGCATTGGATAAAAATGAATTTACCCGTGTTATGGTTTGCACTACGACATATATCGAATACTTTGAAAACTACACGCAAAGTGGCTGCAAAAGTAAAACAAACTAAGATATCAATGCTAAAAAATCAATTATAGAATTTCAGAATGAAAAATGGAGAAAGCGTTACTAAAATTTATTCATGTTTTCAAGACTTACAACAATCATTAATGCAATTAGGACCAGAATGCATTGATTTCGGGATAGTTTCAGAAAAATTGAATTCATTAACTAAAGATTAGGAGGGGAAGGTTCTAGCTATCGAAGAAGCAATGATCTTTTCCAACTCAAAGTGGATGAACTTATTAGCAATTTGATGTCGTATAAAGCTAATTTGCAATTCAGGAAGGAGCAAGTACAAGAGAAGGGTGCTATTGTTTTTCAAGTTGATGGTAATGAAGAAATAGTTGAAGATGATATAACATTCAGTGCAAGGAATTATAAAGGCTTCGAAAAATTCAAAAGGAGCCAAAAGAACAGAAATAGAAATAGTTTAGATCTCAAATGTTTCGAATAACATTGACGACATGAAGAAGGATTGTCTAGGATTGAACAAAGGTATCCAAGGCTTCAAATCCGAAAAGAACTATAAGAAAAGGAAAATGAAAATGGAGAAACCAGCATTTCAAGTCACCTAGATGATTCAGATACATCATTTGATAGTGACAATGATGGACAACAAGCTAACATTTTGATCATATCATTACTGCAAGGTAAAATCTATTCTAACTAATGAAATTTATTTGAGATAAGTTTCGTATTAGATCAAATGTTTAGAGCTGTAGGGAAAGAAAATAAGAATTAAAAGCTAAGATTAATAGACTTGAGCTAGAAGTAGATATGACCAAAGGCGAGAAAGTAGTTTTTTAAGAAAAGTTTCTAAAATCTCAAAACACCTAAGAAAGTATAATATCTTAAGCCAATATCTTGAATAGTGAAATTCAAGCGTAAGGGATGAAAATGTTAAACTTTCATGGAAAAGTTGCGATTTAAAAATCTTCTTTGGACATATGTCAAACTAAGATTAAGGAGTTTAAAAAAAACTAGAGAACCCGACCAATAAATTATAAAATTTAATAAAGGTAAGGAAAATTCATTTAATTTGATTATTATTTCTAAGATATCTAATAAAAATGGATTTGGATTCAGCAAATCAAGTGGAGCTCCTCTTGAAAACTATGCATTGGTACATACAAAATTTAAAAACTAAAAAAACTAGAATAGAAAAATAAAAGTATTTAAGATTTTGGTTTCGAAAACAATCAACAGTTCAATTAGAAAAACTTATTCTGGTAAAAAATTAAGTGTTGTTTATAACAATTAAAATTCCTTTTTAAAGGTCCAAAGCCCTATTGAATATGGTTACCTTTTGACTAACCCCTGGGCAATAACGTAGGAAGTGTGTATTAGAATTATTTTAATTTTGTGTAGGTATCCAACAAGGCTAGGGGGGATATGGAATTTATGAAACCGAACTTATGAAGTGAAATACTTTAAAACCTAAGTAATTTTCACTTATTTCATGATCTTACTAATTAGATTTGGTTGGACAAAGTGTAAACTAGTTAACTAAACAATAGTTCGGTCGATTGGTAGCTAAAATATCAATTGGCTAAAAATAATATTACTTTTTTGAAAATTAGAACAATTTCTTTGAAAGTTCAAAATTAAATTGACTGAATATAAAAATATATATAAATATGTATATACAATAATGTAGAAAATAAACGCTCAAAAATTGGAAAGTGACCGGACATGAACTCAGGTTCTATGTGGTTAAAGCCCCGCTAAAGCCTCGCAAAATCCTCGCTAAAGCGCATAGCGCTCTTTTTCTGATACGCTTTTTCAATATAACATATTAAACAGTAGATCCTCTTTAAGCCCCGCTCTTTTTTGCTACACCCGATAAATCAAGGCTTTTTCGCACTCACTTTAGCAATATTAATATAAAAGGTTTGATTTGACTAGTTTTCCTTTAAACCAAATCAACAAAGTTAAGTTAAAGACCTAATTTTAAGGCATAAGTGCTCAATATAAGTTCGAAATCTATTGTAGTCACCAAATTTGGGCTGCATAAATCATGATATTTTTCGATTTTGTTATATAAGATTAAAAAATATTTATCTTTTCTCCACAAATAATGTGAGAATGAGGATAAATTAAATTTAAATACTTGGTTTTTTATCTAATGAAGTATTTTGCACTTCCACTATTTTCCGCTATATCCCCGCTTTGTCTCCGCTATAACTTTTTGCACCTCCACCGCTATGAAACTACTAAGCACTTTAATTGCACAACTCAGGTGATAAGAGTCGAAGGAGTTAAACATTGGTGACAAGCACCACTAAGCCACATTAGCTACCAGTTACAGAAGGAATTGCCATCATTATGTGCTTAGAAATACACAACAACTATGTAAGTTGGTTGACTTATTAAGTCACAACTAGTCAATAGGTTACGGTCTTAGAAATCAAATCTTAAGTGTTGACTAATTTCTAAAACGAATCCCTTTTCCTTTCTTCAGTCGTACCCTTATAGTTTTTCAACTTCTCAACCCATTTTCAAATTCAAAGCAATCCATAACTTTAGAAAGGCACCAAAAATACTAATTGGAGAATTTAGCCAAAGCTTTCTCCTTTCTCCACAAGTCAAAGCCTGGTTAAACAATAATGAAGAAGCAAATAAGAAAGCCTGGATAAACAATAATGAAGAAGCAAATAACGAGTATAAATGGATTGTAAATTTCACTCATTTCTCCGGTTGGATCCATGGTATTCTCATATTTCAGATTTCACGGCATTGAATAAGTATTTGAAAACTCATGTATAATCAATATTCTCATCCACGATCACTTTGAGCAGAAAATTTACCCTCATTGTTTATCCCAATTTATTGCAGATGCTGAAATTATTCAACCTGAGTTGTAAATTACGGAAGCTGTAGTTAAATGGGTACATATTAGATTGACATCAGAAGTATCATGAGAGTTATTTTCTATGACAATGACTAGTATTGACATTTAGGATATTGATGTTAATACTACAGATGTTGATTTTGATGACAACAACCATATATAAATATAGGTACTAATGTTTTCCCAAGTTGTATAGAGTATTTTGCAGGATATTATGCAGATTTATACAAGTACATGATACTCGAATTTGAAGACTGGTCAATAAGAAGACTAGAAATTAAGATTCAAAGATGATCAAAATATTTGAAGACTCATGAGTTTAAAGATAAGGACACAAAGAGTTCAAGACTATAGATTATAGGAAATAAACATTAGAATAGTTTGTCAAAGTAATAGCAACTATCTATTCTTTGAATACTCTTTTATCAAATTACTTTTTTTATATTTATTTTATTTTTCAAATACTTGTTTTCAAAATATATTTCTATAAATATTTATAAGAATTTTATATATTAAAAGTATTTAAAAACTATGTTTAAAAGTTTTACAAATTATTAGAAATTTTATAAAGACTTTAAAAAATTATTGTTTTTCAAAATTAACAAGGGTATGTTATCCTACCTAAGTATGATGACATATAGACCGTTAGAGAGATGCCTTTTGAATTTTAAATAGTTGTGGTTTTTGGTTACATCTCTTCACGAATAGACACGTCTCTTTACTATATAAATGGGATTAAAAAATGAATTTTATTAACTTCTTTCTCTTCTTTCTTCTCACTTCGAATTCTTATTATATATTTCGTAAAATCCATTTTCTTTACTCTTCAAATTCATTCAAATTCAATCTCTACTTTGCTACATTCATTCTTTACAATTTACTGATTTGAAAGTATTCTCTCATTAATTCAAAGATCAAAGTGCTATCAAAAAGGTTATAGGATATTTTGTATCAAAAGTACAACTGTTTGTATTTGGAATCAACAACTTTCTACTATTATTTGTTTGGATGTGCTTGTTGCCCGTTCAAATCAAGTGGATGTGCTTGTTGCCCGATAAAATCAAGTGGGTGTGCTTGTTGCCCGATAAAATCAAGTGGGTGATTTTGTTTTCCGATCAAATCAAAGAGTCTACCCTGAACTCGTAAATCAAGAGGGTGTATCTCATTGTCTTGAAATCGAGACTGTATTCTGATTTGTTTGCTATCTGTTTAAAGTAGGCGTTGGAAAAGAATTCTGTACATACGCCGTCCTAGGACTGGACGTAGGATTAGTTAATATGAACCAGTATAAAAATTACCGCTATCATCTCTCTTTTACTTTACTTTACTACATTTATATATCTGTGACTATCAGTTAATATATATCTGTAATTGATTATCTGTGTTTGAATTTTAATCTTAAATAATATAGAAGAATTCCATATAAGTTATAAAAAAACTATTCACCCCCCTCTGGTGTTAAAGTGGCCTTAAGATCTATTCACAATAGTACTTGTAACGACCCCGAATTTTATATATATTTAAATTGATAATTAATTAATTTTTGAATAAAAATTTGTTAAATTAATTGATAAATAGATGCGAGTTTCCCCGGACTCAAATAAATTTGGTATAAATCATTTTAAACTTTAAATATTGTGTATATATATGTATATATGTGAATATATATGTATATGGGCCTATATGAGTAAATTTGAAATTATAAATATATGTATATATGTTTGATTTGAATTCAAGTTGTAAACAAATGATTTATAAAAAATGAAAATATATATGATATAAAAGTATAGGATAAATACATTGGATAAAATTTAATAACAAATAAAAATATAGAAATTCACTTGTATTACCAAATGAATATAAAAATAAATAGTATTTAAGTTAGAAATAAATAATGAAGATAGAAATAAATATAAGAAGAATACATGAGATAAATTATAGAAAAATACATATAGTATATACATTTAAATAAATTATAACAACATATTACAATATAGAAGTGCATTCAAAAATAATAATAGAAAAAAATAAAACAAAACGAAATGCATATGAAATTATAAAGACAAGTTGAAGACAAAACAAATATATTAGAAAACAAATTTGTATTTGGATTTTGGATATAATTAAATTTTATGTTAGGTAATTAAACTTTAAAAAGAAAATAAAAAAAAATACAGTCAAGTATATTCTAGTGTGAATAAATATACATAGCTATGTATATACACTTGCAAAAGAAAGCATATATTCAAGTGTAAACAAATATATATATCTATCTATGTACACTTAAACAAAACAATGATAACTAATGCCATATCATATCAGCTGAAAGAAAAGAAGAAAAAAAATGAATTTGTACAAAGTAATTAATGCTAGCACCACAACATTATCATTTCAGCCGAGACAAGCAAGTAAAGGAAAATAAAATAAGCAAGATTGTACATGCAAAATAAAAGAAATAGTATTGTAAACATGATAAGGTACCAAAGCATTAAGTGATATCATCTCAAAATTTGCTGGAAAACCATCTCAGTCTCCATACGAAAAAAATATCCCTGACCAAACACAAAAGTCTTGTACTAGTTGTACATTCCCTGTACAAAATAAATTATCACTTGTAAACTAAATTCACATATATCAACTTTCATCTCTCAGTATCGTTCATTCTAGGCTGTGCAAAACTGAGGAAATACCATCTAAAATCTAAACAAAACTTCAATTAAAACAACAAGATATTAATACAAACCAGAGATCAATTGAAGACTTCAGTTTGCATGTTCACAAGGCTGTTTCAACTTGGAGCACTGTTTTCTTTCTCTGGAAAAAACAACGGTGAGTAACTTTTGTTGTTATTAAACTTAAAAGTATAATCTGTTGCATATATCTGTGAATGAGTATACTTACAAATATATATCTGAACCCTTTGTGAATATTTAAATGGTTGAAGTATTGGTGTGCAGGCTGTTGTTTTCATATGATCTCTATCTTAGTTTGTAAACAAAGATTTCAATTCAAAAATCTTCTCTGCACAATCCACTCATTGTTTGGATTTAAAATCAAAACAACAACTGTTTGTTTGACCTTGAACTAAATTTTAAAAATATATTCAAGTTAAAAACACTGGGTATCATCTCTGGAAAACTAAAGAACTGAGCACCACTTCATATAAGTAAAAAATTCAAACTTCTCAATTCACGAATTCAGGCATGTAGATTGAATTCGTATATCAAAACATGATTTTTAAAGTAAAGATTATGATTTTTAGAGCTAAGATAAAGGAGCAGTTCATAAATGAACTGGAAATGGGTTTGGGGCAAATTCAGGTGATCGGAGGATTGTTGGAGCTCGGGGTTTCGCGTGGAGGTGAAGAAGCCTAGGGGGCATCGGAGAAAAATGTCCAGAGATGCTCACGTGCACGGTGGCGACGACGGTGAGCGTTTTTCATTCGTAAACCTAGTTTTGACGTGGGCTTGTATTTGGGTTCGTTCATCGTGGGTGATCGATCGAGTGCAACGCGCTTTTGGGTGATGGAAGAAGGGAAGTTGACTGGTAGTTGGCCGGAGTTGTATGAGTTCTAATGGTTGGGGCGTGGCGAACGAGACGATGACAGGTTCGGTCGTGATGGAGTTGTTGTTTCCAGGTTTCACTTTTATGCTCGATTTTAAAATCAAAACGATGGAGGAGTTTTGGCGATTGGGGATGGCTTCTTCGATGGTCGCCGACTTGCTCGACGATGAGGCGATGTCCGGTGGTGACGGCGGTGCCGTGCACGTGCACCGTGCACGAGGTTTTGGAAATTTGGAAATCATTGTTGGTTTGGGAGGAAGCAGAGAAAGACTCGGGTTGATCTCGAGAAATTTCTGGGTTTTGCTCGAAGCAAATTAAGATTTGACTCGAACCTTTTTTTGTCTGGCCTCGGGTCAGTTTTGATTTGTTACAGGTTTTGTGAAACCTGTCTGTTTAATTTTAAACAGAATTTGAATTTAAAAGAGATTTTTATATAAGTTTAGAATCAGAATTTGAAAGATGGAATTCAAATTAACTTTTGAATTCTAGTTTGAAATAAATGAAGTTTTATAAAATTTAAAGTATTTAAACAACTTTAAAATGTTCAAGTATATTTTATAAAATGATTTGAATTTAAAAGTAAGCTCAAAAGTAAAATGTTTTCAAATGCATTTGTAAATGATATCTAAGTCATTTATAAGAAAAATGTTTTATCTTGAAGTTAATTAAGATTCGATGATTTGGAATAACTTAAATTATTAAGTAAATTAATTAAGGAATAATTAATTAGTAATTAGAATCATTAATTAGATAAGTATAGAATATCAATTAATGATTAGTAATTAATTAATCAAATAATTAAGGGTTAATTAAGTTACAGTTAACACTTAATAAATTGAATAATTAGAGATTAATTAATGGGTTGTTAAAGATAAATTAATTTGCAATTAATCCAAGTTAATTACTTAAGAAAAGTAATTAAAGAATTGTTAATAGTTAATGAAGATCATTTAAATAAGGATTATTTAATAAATAAATTGTGGAATTGTTTAAGCAAAATTACTAAATGACAGTAATTAAGGAATTAATTATTCAATGTAATTAATTGAGTTAATCAAAATTGTTCAAATTAAATTTCTTAAGTTAATCTAGAAAAATTTACTTGATAACTTTGAAAAAGTTTAATTACTTAGAGAGGTAATTTATAGATAATTACTGAATGTAATTATTAAATGATGATTTGAAACTTGAGTTAATTATTTGATAATAAATTAAAGGATTAATTAATAATGGTGATTAATTAAGATTAATTTTAATAATTAAAGATTAATTGATTCATTGATTTAAGAATGATTAGTTAATAATTACAGGGTTAACTAATAAATTTGAAAGAAGATTTATTTCAAATAATTTGTAATTAAATTATGATAATTAACCCGGATTAATAATTGATACATCTGATTTAAATTAATAAGTTGATTAATAAATTCACTTGTGAATGTTGGATTCGACTGAATGATTGAATCATTTGACATCTCTGATCTGTAATGCTTTGTGATATATTCTGATTTATGTGTGATCTGTACTGTAGTTATTTATCTGGGATGAATGTAAATTATTATCTGTGATTTATATATCTGTGATCTGTGATCTGTAAATGATCGATAAGCGTTATGATATACCGCTTATCAACTATATTTCTATATTCTGATATGTGATGATTGAATGATGTTGCACTACTGTGTGAAACCCCTGGACTACACCATACACACACAAATATGGATTTCACGTGGAAATCAGTTAAGTCGCAGATTTTTGACAATTTTAAAGATTGAATTCTTGAATCCAAATAGTTTTGGAAATTGAAAATTAAGAGCTTTGCAAATGAGTTTCAAATGTAAAAGTTATTTTAAATAACTTAATAAAACTTGATATTTTAATAATTTGATTTGAATTTGAATTCAATATTTAGAATTGAATTCAATGATTTAGGAAAAACTAATTGTTTTCAACTGATTAAAGCTCTTATATAAGAAATGGATTTCCAATTTGAATTAAAGGAATTTCAAGTTTGAATTGAAGAAGGTTTTCTAAATTACGAATAAATCTTTGAAACGTGTTTTGAAAACAATAAGTTAAATCTTTGTTTTAAAGATTTAACTAGTTAATCCAACTGAAATGGAAATTAATTTGGAAAATCTGTGAATGAATCTTTTGTTTAAAAGATTAAAGTATGTAAATTGTTTAAACCATTTGAAAGCAAAGTTTTGGGTAATAAGTTGTGACTTAATTGAAATCCATTATCCATATGTTTTTAAATGTTGCGTCCATTATTCGGTTTAGCCGGGAGAGGACCTTTGTGTCACATAACCCATTTCGATAATGATATGTCGTATATGGATTGCAATTGAAGACCGGTGGTGAAGACTGGGTATTTGCGAGAACGATAGGATGACCTATCGATTGTTTCTACACTGAGTCGCGCCGGTATAGAGATCTCCTAAGTGATGGGAAATCCGATCGGGATTGTGAATACCCGGATTGTAAGAGCTTCTTTGGAAGTGCCTTCGGTTCTGTTCGAACCCGGAACAGACTTGTATGGTTACATGTCCGACATTACACTTTGAGATATAAAGCTGATTTCTTTCAAATACATTTCTGTTGGTGGCGGAGAATTTATTCTCTTAGCTTAACACCCTTCTCTGAGACGTACGAGCTCATAGGTTATGTAGTTGAAGGTTATCACGATATACTTCCAATTTGGTAATGTGGCATGCTGAGTGTTGCTGTGTGTTGATCATCTATTGATCATTTGTGATCAAAGCGTGGCTTTGTGAAAAAGCGTGGCTTTGTGAAAAAGCGTAGCTTTGTGGATGAGACCTCTTCGGACCTCACAACCTGGAAATGGTCGAAACAGGAATATGCGGCAAGGTTATGAGGGTCGCGCCCTTTAGGGTATGTCATTTCCTTCTGGAAAAGGGTGGTATCAGGTATGGAGCCCTGGTATTTAACCTATGTGGATACTCCAATCTCATTTACCGTGTTATTGTGTGTTTGATCGAGGCGCCTCGGATAAAGGTCCCAAAGGACCGGGGGAAGGCATATTCGTGAGTTACCTATTTACAGGGGTAACCCGGCCTTGTGTTGGAAGAGAGCTAGTTAGTTCTCGGGACGTCCAACCAGAGGCGATCCCATGTGGCAGTAGGAAGTTCCTTAGCCTGACGATTTGTTGGAAATCCAAAGAAACAATACGTACCTTGTACGGTTTTAGTTGTATTACCTGCTATGGAATGTGGTGGTAACCTGCTATTGAACATAGTAGCTATAGTAGGCATAAGTGCGGAATGCCTATGCTGGCTATGATTAATATTATACTTTCGAAATATTTTTCTGCACTATGCACTAATAATAATAATCCAATGATTTTGCGTAGTAAGCATGTTTGACTATCATAAGAAGAAATCTCTTCCAATTCTGCGTTTGCATTATGTGTGTGGCGGGAGGTCTTATGGTGGTTTCATTTTCCAAAAGCATTTCGGGTTTCAATGTTTAAAATTCTTTTGTTGTTGTTTTAAAGATAAACTGTTTTTGTTGCTCACACCAGTCCCATGACTGATCCGGAGTTTATTGTTCCTTTCCTAAACTCTGGGTGCTCACAATTTTCCACACGGGCAGTCTAAAGTTGGGTTTTTCAGATATTCAGGTTTAGTAGATTATATGGAGCTAGTTCAGTTCTTGGAGTTCATGGACTGACGTTGCTTATCTTGGAGCATTCTATTGGAGACATTCTATCCGCTGCTGGTGTTATCTATTTTCTTTCCGCTGGTATTTCTTGTATCATATCTCTGATGTATGTTGATATCTGTTGTACCATTCTGTTGTATCATATTGTATCAGATCTTGTATCTGTCATTGTATCAATGTTATATATATTGATATATTCTTTTTCTTCCGCTGTGTTGTTATACTTAATGGTGTTATAAGCTCCAGAGAGCCAGATTCGGCGTTTAAATCTACGACATTTTGAGTACAAGTGAAGTATGGGTACCGATTTTCGTAGGCCGAGTCCTGGATTTTTACAGTACTACACCTTTTCCTACAATTGAGATGAATGACACAAGTATTTTATATCATATATTTCACCAAAATAGGGGTATTTAGATAATGTCAAACATAAGGGGTAAAGCTAAGTTGATAGAAAGGATTATTCAACATAATATTGTTCCCAAAACTCATAGTTTTGATCAAATTTATCCCTGGGTCCAAAAGGCGACATATGCAATTATTGGCGGTATAAGAGTGAATTGGGCAGGTGTAGTTCTCAAGGACATGCTAGACTGTGATCGATATGGAGTTATCTTCCACACTGCAATTTGCTTACCTTTATCTTTCCCCATTTTCTTGTGAAGTTCTCCGATGAGCATGTTGTGTCGAAATCATTTGATGTTCTGGTAGACAAGGAAAGTTGTAGTAGGATGAAGATTAGGCCTACCTTTGCTCCTTATTCAGACTTTGTTAGAGGAGAACGACAAGAGGAAGAGATTCAAGAAGAAGCTTCAGGTGGTGATGACTACGCTTAAGCCAATATTAAATGAGAATGATCAAATCAAGAAAATGATTGAATCAATTTTTGAGCAGCAACATTCAATCATAAATTAGAAAACAAAGCAGAAGAAAAAACTCGAGATTATTAAGAAACTTTTTCTTTCATTATGAGGTGCCGCACGGAAGAGAGAGGGAGAGAGAGAGAGAGATGTTGGAATGAGTGGAGAATGCAGTAATCCAGTTGTTGTTTTGTTCTCAGATGACATAGTATATATGCCTGCGCCTACATGATGGGATCTAGCACATACCACTCACACCAGCAGGCCATGGCCTTCGAGAATTCCTAGGGTACCAAGAGGAGCAGCTTACATTACTTCTGAGATAGATCCTACTACTCCCTCTGGCTATAAACACGCTCCTTGTCCTTGTGGTGACGAGTAGTTGGTATGACTTTAGTTGGTATGACTTTATTCAGTATTCAAACATTTCAGACATATTATATATTTGAATTCATACTACTTGCATCGTGACATTTAGGTTTGCATTGTACATTTTTTGGTAATGTACTACTTGAATCTGTCAACATTTCATTCTGTGTATTACATCCTATGTTATGTCTTTGTAATTGCATCATGTGTTTTAATATATCTGAAATGATTCTATCCTACTATTTTTCATATTATCACTCTATCATGTATGCTTCTATGCTTGTCTCCTTTTTGTTTATTACAAAGGGGAAGATAGAATTATAGCATATCGAAAGGGGAGTATTATCGATAGCGGGAGTTAGTTTATAAATTATCGACGAGTAGTTGTCATCATCAAAAGGGGAAGCCACTTAAGGTAGAAGAAGCTAACATCAACCTTAACCGTCCTAGTTTGGTCCATGTTTGCATTAAGATTAACCTCACAAAGCAACCATCCGTGCATGTGTTAATTGGCCAAGAAGGTTTAGGTTATTGGCAATACATTAAGTTTGAATATCTCCTACTTTATTACGCAAACTATAGGAAATATGGCTAGAAGTAAGATAATTCATTTATGGAAGTTGTTGTGAACCACAACTTTAAGACCATTTTGCCTTTTGTATATCCAAGTTTAAAAAAACTAACTAAACCGAAGTGCGACTAGTGTGAAACAGGCTAGCGGTTTGCCATTTGCTCCCAGTTGTACAACTAGTATGTCACCCATGGCAACTCAAGAAGACAACATTAGAAACAAACAATGGCTACTTGTATCACATGTTGCGGTGATATCCACTCACATAGTCAGCAATGCACAACCATTCATTGGTAATATGCAGCCTATTTAAGCACATGTTAGCAGCCTTGACGCTGCGTTTAACCCCGCGACAACCATTCGAACAACTCATGCCACAAGCAATCCCCCTGCGACTACTTTTGTGCGACCTTCGGTCATTGGCGATCCTCCTTTAGCCAACCATCTCGTGGAAGGACCCATATTTTTAGCTTTCGGATATTTAAATAATTGATTTAAATATTTAATCGTTAATTAAATGCAGGCCAAAAAATATGATTTTTCGTATATGGCAGAATCAGGTTCGAGACTACTTCCGTTGAGTTCGGATTGATGTTGCGAATTAAAATGAATATAAGAATCGTTATATTTGAAGATCAGACGATTCAATAACCGAAACAATCTCGAAATGTACAAAATTAGCATCCCGGGGTGCAGTCTCAGATAGCGACGAGATTTATACCATTGGATGTCGAAAAATAAGATGATGTACGTATACGAGTTTCGTTACGATCGAACGCGTCGTGTGATCATACGGACTAGAAACGTATGATCATTTATTTGAGAAAATAATTAAATGGAATAAAATATTAATATAAATATCCCGAAATCACACTCTCCTTCTCATTTCAATTATATGGTTATTGTTCCATTAGAAATCCATGGTCATTCCTCTCTACATTCAAAAAATAAAATCGTGCAATCTACTCCACTAAAAATCACAAAACTAGATCCGATGAGCTCGTATGGATGAGCCCTTCGCGATGACTATGGTGGAAATTTGATCGATTCTGCTTGGCCAACCTCGTCTTTTTGACGTGAATCTTGGGTTTTGATTTAGTGGATTTGAGGCAGATTTAGGTAAATCAGAGATCATTGTGGCGTTGCCGGTATCGAGGGGCTCCTTTCTCTGAATTTGTGACGTCTTCGGCCACCTATAGAGGAATGCGACTGTATGGGTCGAGAGAGGGAAGGCGGAGGGCACATTTTGCTGGACTCATGGCGGCGTGGCAAATCCAGGTGCAGATTGAAGCTTGTGCGGAGAGATTTTTTTTGGCGAAGACGGATCAAGGAATCATCGCTTGTGGATGGAGAAATTGGTGATAGAAGAAACGGCCATGGTGTGTGTACACGTACATGAAACAAGCGTGCACAGCCTAGGAGGGGTTTGGGGAAGAAGTATTAGGCAAGTGATTAGTTTAGTTAATTTAATTAAGATAATTAGATATTTTATTAATCCCGATTCTTATACGATCCCTATCTTTTGCATACGATGTCCATTTTGAATGCGGTTTCTTGCGTTGCGCTCTTGATGGAGAGATCTACATTTTTGCGTTGGCTTGAATAGCATTTTTTGAGGGGAGTGATATTGTCTCTCACCATACTGTGATTGGTTGTACAGTACTAGATAGACGTTCTAGAATAGTTTTTGATTTTAAAATGTGATTTTATTAAACTTAAACACCTACTATATTTTTATAAAAGAAAATAAAATGTTTTGAAATGATTTTTTATTGGATATCACATTTTTTCCTATCGACGTGCCATTGTTAGGAAATTATCAGATTTAAGCTATTTTTGATATGATTTCCCCATTGGTTGGTATGGATGTATTATACATGTTGTATGCATGTTCTTTTGGATGTATGTATGGTTGTTGGTGGCATTGTTGGTTTTTTTGGTTTTATCATTGTTTTTGGTTGAAAATGCCGATTTAGCAGCAACCGAGTGTTTTGGAATATCTTGTGTGTTGGGATTTCATAAGTGCAGAAATCCAACAAACGAGATAAGTTGTACATAAGGGTTAGGATACGTGCCGATTGATCTAAAGGTGGAAGACGTGGCTTCGGACTTCAGGATGGATGTCGGACATTTCCATTTGGTTTGTACTTAAATGTTTTGGTTAAGTACACGACCAAAGTGGTTGGTACTGATTACCGTAGCATGGTTACTCTCTGTCGCTATTGTTGACTGGCGATTTGGCCGATCTTTGGCTTGGACGTTGAGGAGATTTCATGTTGCGCAATTTGATGGTTTGTTCGTGCGATTGACTTCGAGTCTTGATGTTGTTGCTCTATGAGGAGTGATTTAGATGGTGAGGCGATGATGTGACGCTTCGACATGAGAGTTGGTACTTCCGATTATGACTCGACGGTGTATGGAGTAGGTTCCGAGGTTAATAGTTTTCAGGACTTTGTAGATCATGCTAGAGGTGTTGGCTCATTCAACATCATGGGAGGATGACGATGTAACGACATGATGAAAAGCCTTGGGTCTTCAGTTTGTGACTCATGTAGGGAGTAGGTAGCGAAGATTAGACACTCTGTCTCTTCGATTTGTGACTCGAGTAGGGAGTAGGTACCGAAGAGGCTCGTGTTGGGAGTCGTGGGGTGGAGGAACGTGGTGGTTCCAGATAGTGGAAATTGTATTGAGCTAGTAAGGCTCGGATGGATGTGCATGTGCTAAGGGATTGCTGATTACTTGGAGTGTATTTTTTTGTACTCGAAGCAGGGGTATTGTATAGTGGGGATGCCCATGGATTGGTAGCGAGGATCCGTATACGTTGGACTTGTGGCTTTGGTCTAGTGTCTAGCTTTTAGCAGCGAGACACGTATCCTGCTTTGGGCTGCGAGATACGAGAGTACAACGGAGAACCGAGATTTCCACTAGACCCTAGCAGTATGGAGGCATACGAGTTATCATATATTTAGAGCACACTGGGTGACAGTTAGTATTGTTTGATGGATGTTATGTTTGTTATAGTTGCTTCACTAGCCACCTGTCACCTTAGGGTTGTCACACGAGATAGGTATTGTGCATAGGGATACCTAAACACTGTGACTTTATTTAGTATGGAGTTTGTATTGTGAATGGAGATGCCTAGGCACTCTAACAGCTTACTGGGTAAGGAGTACCCCTTTTTATGATGTTATATAGTTGCATATTATCTATGTTATGGACTGACTCTTTGGTTGTAGGGGCAGATCAGGTATTATACATATATCCTTTGTTTCATATAATATATCGACTTTTATTGTATTATGAGATTGTTTATCGCTCACACCAGACTGTTATCTAAATTGAGGTTTTATGCTTTGCTTCTTATCATCTCGGGTACTCTTAAATGAGTTGATTAGAGAGCATGTGTGAATGACATATGGAGTTTTGCAAATGGACTAGCAGTAGATGACGTTTACTCATACTTATATTTGAGTTTGTTATTATATATTCCGTCATATGACACTGTTATTAGAGACAATTATTAGTTGAGTTTATGTATTAGTTGTATAAACTCTTTTACTATGTTGTATAAATCTATGAATCTTACACTCTGATGATTAGTCACATTGTTATTACTATCTCGACTTTTTTATATCCGTGTTGAGTATTATATTTTATCTAATGCGATATGAGATATACGACATGTTATGTGATTATTTAATGTTTCCATTTTCTTTTTTTCCATTCTCTTATCTTCTTTTTCTCTTCTTTACTTCTTTTTCTTTCCTTTGAAAACCATTGTATACCTAAGGTGTAGGCCTGTCGTTACATTTGGTATCAGAGCTTTGGTTACATGAGTAACCAAAGTCGATATCGCGATCCAATAGAGATAGGGTAGGATTTATCGTCTTAGACAGGATCTGTAGTGTGTGTATATACGAGATTTCGTATTTGTTATATATTTTGGTTTTCAAAAATATATAGTAGTATATATAGTATATAAGTTGTAATGCACACACAAGCACTATTGATGCAATTTTCCTTATGAGAGACTAATCATCCTTATTATAGAATATGAATGATCTGGCATATGAGAAAGATTGTTATTGACTCTATTTACGGAGTAAAGGAGTAGGCAAGAACTGGGTAACTACCCTTGATTGATAGGATAGGTTCACAGAGATGGTGCGAATCATTTCTTGAAATATCCAAGTTGTTCTAGAAGATTATGGTGCTCAAGTGCAAATGTTTAAAATCGACTTTGCGGAGCTGTATAAAGACTGTGGGAGTTTGGGAGATAGACCATTCCTTGGAACGGAGTCGGTTATTGAAAGGCAAGATTGGATGGTTACTTGCAAGAGGATCTTCAATGCCTTGGAGTTAAATTATGCAATGAGGTAGAAGTTGACCTCTAGATGACTCTAGGGATAAACAATGAATTAGTGGAGTGCCTCTATAGCTTCGATTGCTGATTATCGATTTAATTGGGATTAGTTCATAGTTCGCTTCGAAGAAGATTTATCTTGAATTTTCTGAAGTCGGTGTTGGTTAGGGAGTTCACTGATTTAAAGTAAGTTGATATGTATGCGTCGAAGTTTGTGGCCGAATTCGATGTGCTATCGAAGTACGGTCTATTGCCCCACATAGAAAGAATGAAAATTTTAACATTGGGTTGAGTGGTCGTCTTGGAAAGCGATTGATTAGTTATATTGACGAGGGCTTCGAGAAGGTGATCGAGAAGGCTTTATGATGAGAGAGCCAGTACCCAATGTAGAAAGGTTGTCATGAACTAACTGAGTAGGGATAAACCGTGGAACTGTGCAGTTAAGCGCTCGGTGGATTCAATGCGGTAAATGTGCAAAAAGTCATAGCGGGGAAGTAGCGAAGATATAGCGGGATATATCGGATTACTCTAAAATAGCATATAAATCCCATACTTGTTGTTTTTACAAATATATAGATAGTAATTATGTGAAAAATTAACATTCAATTGAATTATAATTAATACAAAAATAATTTTAAATAAAAATATGTGCAAATGTATTGTAAATGAACATAAAACTGTTATATAACTTAATTTAATTTAGTAGAATATTAGAGTATTATCATTTCTAAACATATATCAAAAATTCAATGAAATTAATTAATTTCATAATTTTTATAGCGTATAAATATCATTTTTCAATCCAATTTTTTATAGAAGATATAGCGGAAATAGCGGAATATAGCGGAAATAATGGGATATAACGGAAATAGCGGGGATTAAAGCGAAAAGGCTATATGTTGGGGATATATGGAAAAATCGTAGCGGTAGGAATCCGCTATAAGATATATCGGAGTTATAGCGGTGATATAGCGGGGCATTAACTGCATAGCCGTGGAAGCATATGCATTGACTGCAGTTTCGATTTCGTCAAATGCTCCATCAACGAAAGAGAAGGGAAGTGGCATTACCGTTTGGGGTATTCTTTTCATTTATAGCATTTCCATACGTGTTTTATTTGACGTCGAGGTTTCATATTCCTACATATCTAGTGATTTGATAGATAGATTGAGATTGAGACATGAAATGGTTAACCGACCTTTGATTGTGACGGACCTAGTTAGGGGCTCAGCCAGCCTATACATGGTTTGCCAAGACTTTTTCTAATTAAGTCATGGATGTTTGCTGGTTTGCTATTGATTGTTTTGGTTTTAGTTGTGTTCGGTATTATAGTTTGGGAAAGGACTGGCCGAGGGGATACAGAATAGTGATGGATTGTGAGAGGTCGTTGGCGAGGATTGTGGTTGTGGAGGAGCGAACAGTAGTGATCGGCTACCTATAGTTGATGGAGTTATGGTAAGCTTTTTATATTCGCTCGATATTCCACATGACAAGTTTTCATCTGTGCCTATTGTTAAAGAGTGTACGGACATATTCGATGAGATGATCGGATTACCACCATATATGGATAGAATTCCGTATCGATCTGGTTAGAGGTGCTAGACCATTAGTTACGCCTTTAAGGCATATGAGGCCCAAAGAGCAGAGGAAGTTAAAGGTGCGAGCGGATGACCTATTGGGATGATGGTTCATTCGTAGGAGCATATTTGAGTAGGATACACCTGTAGTGTTCGTGGATGGCACTTTGAGGTTGTCTGTTGGTTGTCGTGAGCTAAATGAGATGATGAACAAGTATCCACTCTTACTAATTGATGGCTTGTTCAATCATCTCTATAGTGCGAGGATGTTCTCTTAGTTGGACCTTGCATTATGGTTTCACTAACTGAGAGTATTTAGAGAGTGTGTGCTGAGTATAGCGTTTTGTATGCTATTTTTGATTAGATGGTTATGCTGCTCAGGTTAACCAATGTGTCGGCATGCCTTGTTGATCTCATGGACCGTATTTCGAAGGGTCACTTGAGAAAATCTATGCTTGTGCCCATTGATGATATTTTCGTCTACTCTTGGATGAAAGAAGAGCGCAAGGCAGATTGATGATTGTGTTGTAGGTGTTGAGAAGACACCGATTGATGATGAGATTTTGAAGTATCACTTCTGGAGGAGGGAAGTGAGATGCTTGGGTTACTTTGTTTCAGAGTAGGATATCGTTGTAGATCCTGCAGAGATTGCGGCAATGCAGAATTGGAATAGTCCTAAGGTAGCAGCATCATTAAACTATTTTATGAGAGGGGATCGGACTTTTATTTGAGACGTGAGTTGCGGACACGCGTTAATGAGTTTGAGCGAGAGGTTGACGAGTGCACCGGTGTTACTCATTTCGAGTGGGAATGAGGAGGCGATAGTACACACATTGCTATGGGACATAACTACGTGCGGTATTGATACCGAAAGGTAAGGTTGTCACACGTTAGTCGACAACCGAAACCGCAAGAGAAAGTATCCGACTTTTGATTCGTAGTTGACGGCGATAAAGTTCGCTTTGGCGACTCGAACGCATTGTCTATTAAGAGAGGATTTCGAGCTGTTTAGTGATTCCGCATCATCGGAGTATCTGTTCTTCGAGAAAGATCTTGACCTTCACCAGCAAAAAGAGTTAGAGTTCTTAGCCTCCTACGGATTTGACATTTCCTATACGTTCATAAGGGAAATACAATTGTTAATGCTTTGAGAGGAAGACATAGCAGTTTGCGAGCAATATTCCTAGAGTGGACATTGCTTGAGCTTATCGCTGGTTATGACACAGAACTCGATGAGCTATAGCCAAAGGTGATGGCTAGTATAACCATCAAACCTACTTTGATTTAGCGAATTGGTACTAGTTGGAGGCGTTAAGCTAGACTAGTGGAGATCGTGGCTAAGTTAGAGAAACGAGTAGTGTCTGTAGAGGTGACATAGTGTGGACCGGACAGAGGCTGTTGGTTCCATAGGAATGAGAGATTGCTTATTCTCGAATAGTGGTAACATATATCTATAAGTTGCATTGATGGATTGTCGATGACCGAGGATAGTGTTATAGCATTTGAGTAATAGTCGGTTGATTGACGAAGAATGCTAGATTTGTATCCAGTGGAATGGCATTCAAATTTGTTGAGTTATATGTGAGATGGATATTGCGATTCCATTGTGTGCCTAGAGTATTGTAAATGGCCGAAACCAGTTGTTCGATGGTGGGTATTAGGAGAACTTACAAGAGGCGTATGAAAATTTGGCACCGAAACAGTTACATGATATTGAGACTGAACCAGGGACTTCGAGACCTCATAGGCCTATTCATACCGATAGAGGTGATACATAACATGTTTGGAGGAGGGCAGTGGAGTAGTAGAGGTTCAGTGGAGTGAAAGTGGATGTGATTATATATGGTAGACCGAGGGGAGCATGAGGACCGTTTATCTAGAGCTCTTCGCATGGTGGGATTTCATTTTTATCGTCGGCTTTCTTATTGGATATCATATTTGATGTTTTATACTTGATAGTTTAGTATCATGCATGCTATGATAGACATGGATGTTACTTTTTAATGTTTGATCTCATGTATGCATGGTTGATGTTAATTGTTAGCGTTCGATATGATAGCCTCTTCTTGTATGGTTGTTAGGCATGCGGGATAGTTAAGGTTTAGTATAATATACTTATTTGAGATGATTGCTATATATGATCTAGTATGTTTAAATATATGATGTATACAAATCTTTTTTGTATTGAGATTTTTCTCGGACCTAGCCGTGCAAAGTAGTTGCTGGCGAATTTTTCCGAAACCCGAGGGGCTTTGATAGCCTATGGGTGAGAAAATGTTCTCCTTACTTTGTGATTTCTGGGACGAAATTCTTTTAAGGATGGGAGAATGTAGCTACCCGTATTTTTAACTATCGGATATTTAAATAATTGGTTTAAATACTTAATCGTTCATTAAATGAAGGTCCAAAAATATAATTTTTCGCATACGACGGAATGAGAACTTGAGACCACTTCCGTTGAGTTTGGATTGATGTTGTGAATTAAAATGAGTAAAAGGATAGCTATATTTGAAGAGCAGACCATTCGTTGATCGAAACGATCTCGAAATGTGCAAAATTAGGATCCTGGGGTGCAGTCTCGGATGGCGATGAGATTTATACCATTGGATCCAGAAAAATGGGGTGATGTATGTAGACAACATTCATTACGATCGGACGCGTTCTGTGATCGTACAAACTTGAAACGTACGACTATTCATATGAGAAAATAAATAAATAAATAAATAGAATAGAATATTAATATAAATATCCCCAAATCACATTCTCCCTCTCATTTCTATTATACGGTTACTGTTCCGTTGGAAATCCATGGCTGCTCCTCCTCTATACATTCAAAAAATAAAATCGAGAAATCCGATCCACTAAAAATTGTGGAACTTTATCCGATGAGATCGTATGGATGAGAGCTTCGCGATGACAATGGCAAAATTTTGATCGATTATGATTGGCCAACCTCGCCTTTTGCCATGGATCTAGGCTTTTGATTTGGCGGATCTTGAGGCAGATTTAGGCAAATCGTAGATCATCGTGGCATTGCTTGCATTCAGGGGCTCCTTTCCCTAAATTTGCAGCATCTTCATTCACCTATGGAGGAATGCGACTGTACCGGTCGAGAGAGGGAAGGCGGAGGATGCATTTTGCTAATGGCAAGGGGACGTGGCAAATCTAAGTGCGGATCGAAGCATGCACGGAGAGAATTTTGTTGGCAAAGATGGATCAAGGAATCATCGCTTTTGCGTGGAGAAATTGGTGATAGAAGAAATGGCCATAGTGTGTGTACACGTACGGGAAACAAGCGTGCATAGCCTGGGCGGGGTTTGGGGAAGAAGTATTATGTAAGTAATTAATTTAGTTAATTTAATTAAGATAATTAGTTGTTTTATTTATCCCGGCACTTTTACGATCCATATCTTTTTCATACGAGGTCCGTTTTGAATGCGGTTTCTTGTGTTGCGCTTGTGATAGAGAGATCAACTTTTGGCATTGGTTTGGACAGCATTTGTTGAGGTGAATGATATTGTCTCTTACCATACTGTAATTGGTTGTATAGTATTAGATCGACGTTCTAGAATGTTTTTTTATTTTGAGTGATTTTATTAAACTTAATCACCTACTATATTTTTATAAAAGAAAATAGAAATGTTTCAATATGATTTTATATTGGACACCACATTTTTCCTTTGGACGTGCCATTGTTAGGGAATTATTAGATTTGAGCTAGTTTTGATATGATTTCCCCATTGGTTAGTATGGATGTAATATACATGTATGTATGCTATTTTGGAGGAATGTATGGTTGTTGGTTTCATGGTTGCTTGTTTGGTTATTTGGTTGTTTTCGGTTGAAAATGCCAATTTAGCCGCGATCAAGTATTAGGGAATATATTGTGCGTTGGGGTTTTGTACACGCGGAAATCCAACAAATGAGATAAGTTGTAGAGGAGGGTTAGGATATGTGTCGACCGATCTGAAGGTGGAAGATAAGGCTTTGGACTTCAGGATGAATGTCGGACATTTCTATTTGGTTTGTATTTATCCATTTTTGTTAAGTACATGACCAAAGTGGTTGGTATTTACCACCGTAAAGTGGTCAATGTCCATCACTATTGTTGATTGGCGATTTCACCGATCTTTGGCTTGGACGTTGAGGAGATTTCATGGTGTGCGATTTGATGGTTTGTTCATGCGACCAACTTAGAGTCTTGATGTTGTAATTCTAGGCGAGCGATTTAGATAGTGAGGCGATGATGCAACGCTTCAACATGTGAGTTGGTACTTTGGATTATGACTCGATGGTGTATGGAATAGGTTCCGAGTCGATAGTTTCAAGACTCTATTGATCGTGCTGGAGGTGTTGGCTCGTTCGCATCATAGCGGGATAACGATGTAACAGCAAGATGAAAAGTCTAATATCTTCGGTTTGTGACTCATGTAGGGTGTAGGTACTGAAGATTAGACACTCCATACCTTCGGTTTGTGACTTGAGTAGGGAGTAGGTACCGAAGAGGCTCGTGTTTGGAGTCGTGGTGTGGAGGAACGTGGTGGGTTCCGAATAGTGGAAATTGTATTGAGCTAGTAGGGCTCGCATGGATATGCATGTTCTAAGGGATCGTTGATGATTCAAGATGTACTCGAAGCAGGGGTATTGTATAAGCGGAATGCCCATGGATTGGTAGCGATGGTCCCTATACCTTAGACCTGTGGCTGTGAGTCTAGAGTCCGGCTTTGGGCTGCGAGACACGTATCCAGCTTTGGGCTGTGAGATACGAGAGTACAACGAAGAACAGGGATTCCCACTAGTCCTTGATAGTATGGAGGCTATAGGAGTTATCATATATCTAGAGCACACTGGGTGACAGTTAGTATTGTTCGATGGATGTTATGTTTGTTATGGTTGCTTTACTAGCCACCTATCACCCTTGGGATGTCCCATGAGATAGGTATTGTGCATAGGGATACCTAGACACACTGACTTTGTTTAGTATGGAGTAGGTATTGTGGATGGAGCTACCTAGGCACCCCGATAGTTTATTGAATATGGAGTACCACTTTTTATGATGTTCCAGAGTAGCATATTATCTATGTTATGTGCTGACTCTTTGGTTGCAGGTACATGTCAGGTATTATTCGTATACCCTCTGCTCCATATACTATATTGACTTTTATAGCATTTCAAGATTGTTTGTCGTTCAAACCAGATTATTGTCTGATCCGAGGTTTCATGCTTTGCTTCTTATTATCTTGGGTACTCTTTTTTTTTGAAAACCTAGGAGAACCCGACGGGTCGATAAACTCCAGGAGGGTATAGTAAAGTTGTCCACTGATCCAAGCCCCCATACCTCCAGGTAAATTTATATAGGATAGGGAAGCGCATGCGAGGAATCGAACCTGTATCTTGGGTGCTCTTAAATAAGTTGATTAGAGAGCTAGTGTAGAGGTCATATGGAGTTCTATAGACGGACCGGCAGGAGGTAACGTTTACTCATACTTATATTTGAGTTTGTTATTGTATATTCCACCGTATGACACTGTAGAGCCTTGACAGTGTTTGACCTACTATTATTAGAGACGGTTATCAGTTGAGTTTATATATCAGTTGTATAAACTCTTTTACTATGTTGTATAACTCAGTGGATCTTATACTCTGATGATTGGTTCACATTGTTATTACTGTCTCAACTGTTTTATATTTGTGTTGACTATTATATTTTATCTAATGTGATGTGAGATAAACGACATGTTATGTGATTATTTGATGTTTCCTTTATCTTTTTTTCCATTATTTTCTTTTCTGTTTCTCTTTATTACTTCATTTTCTTTTCTTTTACAACCATTATATACCTAAGGTGTATGGAGGTCGTTATGGTGCGTGAGTTCATTAAAAATATCATGTGCTTCCTTGCAGGAATCATCCTTTATCGACACTAATTCTCTACATATTAGTTTGGCTGCAAACTTGTATCATTACGTATGCCTTAACTATTGATCCTTATTCGGCCAATGGTAGAACTGTGGGCCAATCACATTATCTTTCTTATTGATGCAAGCCTTAACCTAATCCATTCTCAAGCTTGTATAGACAGAATCTCTACTTGCTCCAACTTCCATCACCACAAGTTTCACATAGATTCTCCTCATCTCAATCAACTATAGTTATTTCGATTGCCTTCAACCGTTGTTCGCCTTAAGCTAAACTAACGGACTTGGATCTTCAACCTCATGCCTATGCCATGCCATCTTCATTGTCGATTCCAATGCAAAGGAGGATCCATAACAAGAAAATAGATTTACATAACATATCCATCCATCCTCAACCCCTTCACCATACTCTCTACCTCGGTTGTAGACAAGGAAGAATTATATATTGATGAAACTGTCCTACTCTTCGATGACGTGTTCATCCTAGCTGCGCAACCCAAAGCCGACTCGGCCAGTAGCAATTTTCAACTTCAATCTGATAGTGTTGTGCCTTATCTCCATTAATCTAATTCATGCTCCGACATCGTTGAACATTGAAGATCGACAAGCGCTCTCCACTACTCGTACTAACTTTTTTTAATTAGTAGCTCATACTCATTGCCAGCGGCTCATTGTCTATTTTACTCACTGATATACACATGGATATGTGTAGTCATGCATCAAGTAACCCTTCTACCCCTTCTCAGATTTACTGCTCATAAATTATACCTATATCAACCACACATATCACTATTTCTACTTTCCCTTCTAGCCTTGTGTGCTCTACAGTTGGTGAAGTCCCATTTGCATTATCAAATGTACATCTCGCATCCAATGAATCTTCCCTAGCCCAATAATCTCCTATTACCTCATTATCTCCCTCTATATACACCACTAGCTCGCAATCGGACATCTCTACTCCTTCTTGCCCTAAACGTATAGAATATGTTCCCTTTGCACTTTTTATCGAACACCGTAACTATTCCGCGTTAGCTAGAATGTAAAAGCTTCAACTACTCCCTATACATTATTATGATTAATATTCTCTTTAGGAATATTCGGGGGATTCGAAATCACCCTACTATCAATAGCCTCAAGCATATTGTTAAAAAACACTATATAAATGTTATAGTAATTCAAGAACATCTATTTGAGATACACAGTTTAACCACTTTGATTAGGAGTCTAGCCTTTTAGTGGGGGTATGCATAATTGCAATGGGAAAATTTGTCTCTAATGGAAATTTAAGTAGGAGACCTCACCTGTTCTTAACTCGAACCAAGCTCCTTCCTTTCTATTAATATATTACCCTAGTACCCGCTCAACTATTCACTTGTGTAATATGCTGAGTGTAGTACCTTTGAGAGGCGTGGGCTCTAGGATAACATTGGTTTCTCTCTTCCCTTAGCTACCAATATTGGTTCGGTGGTGACTTCATGTTATAGCCAACGATGATGATAAAAGTGGAGGCAACCCATCCAATAGCAAATTAGTTAACGACCTTAATTTTACAATTTCTTCAGCTAGACCACATGGGACCTCCTTTTGTAGCTCCAGCATCATATGGTGCAATAATAGGGAAAGATTTGCCCATGTCTATGCTAGATTTTATCATGTATTTATCCGGTAACGATGGTTGGTTCAATAACACTGTCACCTCTATAGTGGATCATTTACGTTGCTCTAACTTAGATCACAATCCTATGATTCTTCGCTTTACATTAAAATATTATACAACCCCTAAACCATTCAAATTCCAAAACATATGGACGTCTCATTATAGTTTTATGGAAATAGTCAAAATGGCATAAACTCTCTCGACATCCGAGTCTCTGTTTGTCGGTTTTCCTTTCAAACTTAGAAATGTCAAAAATCATCTTATAAATTAGAATAACGACACTTTCTCTAGTATATTTCATCACGTGATGAATGCTGAAAAGGAGGTTATCTTAAAGAGACCGACAATCCTTGACCTCTACAATTAAAGGAATGGAACAAGGCTAAGGAAACCTTTGATAAAGAGTTCTTGATAGAAGAGATGTAACCGAAAGAGAATGCTCATGTCAAATGGACTATTCATAATGACATAAACTCCAAATTTATCCATTCTATGGTAATAAAAATAAAACAAACTAACCATCCACAAAATTAGAAAATTCAGTGGCTCCTGGACCAAATTTAACTACAATACATAGGAGGTGATCTCCAACCACTTCCGTAAGCTCCTAGGCCCGCTATCCTATACTCACTTTGATCAATCTATTATTGGTCAGATTCCCTGTGTTCCAAATTAGATTAAAAATTAGACCTTGTCTGCTAGTCCTTCCCCTGATGAGATTATGGTGGCCATCTTTCGGCTTGACAAAGACAACATTGCCAAACTTGACGGGTTTATTGATGGTTTTTGCAAACGTGTTGGGAAATCACAAGACTTGACTTTACTTCGGCACTGTAATCCTTCTTTGTTGGGAATCCCCTTCTCAAAAGTCGAACAAGTACTAACATTGTGCTCATTCCTAATACTAAAAACCTAAAAACATACTCGGACCTCAGATCCATAAGTCTCTGTAACTTCTCCAATAATTTTATCTCTAGAATTTTAGCATCTAGAATCTCTCCTATTCTTCAAAAATCATTTCCCCTTCACAAGATAGATTCATTAAAGGTAAACTCATAATCGATAATATTCCTTTTGCTTAGGAACTCGCCTACCAAATAAATTATAAAATTATAGGACCTAACATCATCGTTAAGTTAGACATGGCTAAGGCATATGACTAAACATCATGGTCTTTTATCATTAGAGTATTAGGGCCTTCAAATTGTCTAAGTCATTCATTCACATGGTTTGGAGACTCATATCTAGTTACCAATACTTCGTTCTCAATGATGGATTGCCTAAAGGCTACTTCAATTATGGTAAGGGAGTTAAGCGAAGGACCCCTTTTGTTAGAACCTCATAGTTTGATGTTTTGATCATGACAACTGCATAAGAAAATATTCTATATATAATCGACTATTGTAGGAAAATATATGAACTATCGAAAAGATATACAAGACAAAGATGACATTCAATGAAATATTAGTCATAGTGTTCTCAGTCTAGAGTTACAGATATTAAAATCTCTTCCAAGTGGTATACACATGTCAAAAGTCAAAATAACATTACCATTTTTAAAAAAGGAACATATAGATTCAGTCAACTGGTTCACCAAATCAGTGGCTGACAAAGTGTACATCTATTTTTATTATCTTCTTAAAAAAACTAGTCGGCCAAACCTTTATTTTAGTCAACTAAACAAAAAAAGCAATCGACTGAATGGATTTTTTAGGCAACTAAAATCGGTTCTTTTTACACTATTTCCTTTCTATTTTAAAATTAACAAATTCGACTGTGACCAGTTGACTACACTCTTCTGCCAGTCGATTGGTTGTTAAGTAGTAGCTATATTATTTGAATTTTATAAAGTGATTTTCTTCTCCATGAAGAGTCACTTCCCTCCATGAACGGTTACAGCACTTCTAACAAATGGCACTTTTCATGAAGGACTACAACTACTCGTTCTCTATAAATAGCAATCACCTTTTGTATTTCAATAATAATTTGTCTTACCTTCTAACTCTAATTCTTCTTGAACTCACTACTTGCATTCAAAACCATAACTTTTTATTTCTTGATCACTTACACATTCAAGTCAAATCTATTAAGTGATCATTTACTTTAATTTCTTCAAAATACACGTTATACAACTTATGAAGAAGATTATATGAAAATCGTACTATAACGAATCATCCGTGTTATTCAGAGCACAAGAAGTCAAAACTTTTTACTACTCTTTGTAGTCGAAGTCCTTTTGGAGATCTTCAGGCACGAAGTCCTATTCAGCAGCTCAAGTGGTTTGTAATACCTATTCCTACGATTAAGTGAGGTTGTTGTTTAAATCTAGAAAGAGTTCGGGACTAGACATAGAATAGAAAGTTCGAACCAGTATAAAAGTACCTAGTGCACTTTACATTACAGTATTTTTATTCTATCAATATTTGTACAAGCTTTAGTTTAGTAGAAATATTCATATTACTCGATCCATAGCACCTTTCATTTGATATTAGAGCTAGACATTTATACAACCATAACAAAGTTTATAGAATATTATTCAAGTAATATGGATAACACTACTTCTACTTTTGTTGAAGGACAATCTACTGTAAGATCACCTCTATTTAATGGATTAAACTATGCTTATTGGTCAACTAGGATGAGAATATATAAGAAGGATAATTGGTATAACACCTGGAATATTACACAATGGGAATACAATGTTCCAACCACTGATTATGCACAACGGTCAAACACTCAAAAACTAGATGCTACTAGTAATGCTAAAGCTATGAAAATGCTATTTTGCTCACTTGACAAAAATGAATTCAATAGAGTCAGTGTGTATCTCGCACCTTAAAAATTACCATAAATGTATAAATAAGTTTAAACAAAGCAAGATTTCTATGCTTAAAAATCAGTTTCAAATTTTTAGAATGAAGCAATATGAGAATATTAATGATATGTAATCTAGGTTTTCATATATTTAACATTCACTTCTTGCACTAGGAGAAAAATATGCAGATTTTGATATTATGTCAAAAATCCTTAACTCTTTGACTTATAACAAAGAACGAAAGGTCTTAGCTATCAAAGAAGCTAATGACGTTTCACCCATAAAATTAGAAGAGTTAACAGAAAATCTCATGCCCTATGAAGTGAATTTGCTAGGGAAACGAGTACAAGTTCAAGACAGAAAGATAATCATATTTCTGTTAGTCCTTGAGAAGGATGGTTTTGATGACAACAACCTTAGGACTTGTTATAAAATTTAAATACTAACATTATAGTTTAGATATATATATATATATATGTATATATGTATATGCAGGATATAAACATCCAGGTACCAAGAATGAAGACTGTACAGTATAGAGATACAAGACTGATGAATTTAAAGATCAAAGATATCAGATTGAAGACTCATGAGTATCAAGAAATCAAGTTATCAAGAGTTCAAGATTTTAATAGTACAAGATAAGTATTTAGTCTAGAATTATGTTAAGACTTCATAATAGCACGAAAATCTTCATTCCCTATTTCATTTGGGATGGAACCCATTTCTACCTTTTTAGTGGCTTACAAACCCACGACAAGTAGCTTACAAACCTATGACAAGTGGCTTACAAACCCACGAACATCCTGGTTTTGTACAAGTTCTCGAGTCCTGATGTGATGGGATATTCTGCAGGAAGAAGCTTGCAAAACAACTTCAAAATGATTTTCAATACTGCTTTTCAAAATGTTTTAGCCTTAAAATGTTCTTTGTTTTTGTTTTTAAATAAACTCTTGTTTTAAACTTCATTTTTTTTAAACTATCTTCTGATTTTTAAATATTCTTTATAATATATATATACTCGAGATTTAAAATCAAATTTATATATACATTCTAAAAATATATTTTTCTACTCTTCTTTATTTTAAAACATAGGGAAATTAGTTTATTTTACTCCAGAATCATTTCATCTTGTTTTCCTTTCAATATCATTTTCAAAACAAATTTTACATTATTTTTAACTAGGGTATGTCGACATAATGGGATACCCCATGTCGACATGGTGTCCGTTAAATTCAAAATTCAAATTTTCAAAAGAAGTGTCTATTCATCGTATCCTTTCACGAATAGATATGGCTGTTGATTTCCTATAAATACCAGTAGTTCTAAACAAATTTTTAATCAGATTTTACTTGTTTTCTCTCCTCTTAATCTTCCACATTTATTCTAAAGAATTCCAAACTATACTCTGCCAAAATACCAAGTGAATCAAACTTGATTATCTCTTGTTTGATTCTCCGCCACTCTCTCCAGAAGATCTCAGTGCTATTCAGAGTTATATGATTATTTTAAATCAAACTGTTGAGTAAAAGGTGTGGTTGAGCCTTGTAATCAATTGGGTGTGATTGTTGCCCCGGAAATCGATTAGGTGATCTTATGGCCTGGTAAATTAAGAGAGTTTGCCCCGGACTTGAATACAGGAGGGTGTACCTCGTGGCCTTGAAATCGAGGGTGTAATCTGGGAGATTATTTTTGATAAGAAATCCGTACGTTTGTACGGGACTGGATGTAGGGTAACTCCGAACCAGTATAAAATCCTGGTGTGTTCTTTCCTTTACTGCTTTTATTTATTATTTGCATCTGTGTCTGTGAATTGCATTTGTTGGTGATTAAATTTGCATAAGTTTCAAAAAGATTTAGAAAATCCACAAAACACTATTCACACCCCCCCTCTAGTGTTATTCCAGCCTTAAGATCCGTAATTCGCATTTCTCACATTTGGTATCAGAGCAAGGTTTTCAAAGTTTTCATAATATGAATTTTGAAAAGTTTTTAAAAAATGGCTACCAACACTGGTTCTGTTAACACTATCACTAGTTCATTTGTAGAGGGTCGGTCTACTTCCAAACCACCACATTTTAATGGTAGTAACTATGCATATTAGGCATGTAGAATGAAAATATATTTACAGTCAATAGGATTAGACACTTGGAATATCACACAGACTGAATATTCTAACCTACAATTAATTTTGCACAGTGGACTACTGAGCAAAAGACTATTGCACAAAATAATTCCAAAGCAATGTATATTTTATTTTGTTCACTTGATAGGAATGAATTCAATAGAGTATCTGTTTGTAAGTCTGCATATTATATCTGGAAAACTTTGCAAGTTACTCATGAAGGAACAAGCAAAGTCAAACGGACCAAAATATCCATACTCACGAATCAGTTTCAATTATTCATAATGAATTCTAATGAGTCCATTTCAGACATGTATAGTATATTTTAGGATATTGTGCATTCTCTAGTATCATTGGGAAAAAGTTTTTCCGAAGAAGATCAAGTCAGAAAAATACTAAATTCTCTTACTCCAGAATGGGATCAGAAAACTCTTGCAATTGAAGAAGCAAATGATATCAGTACTTTAAAGATTGAAGAATTGATTGGAAATTTAATGTCGTTTGAAGCACAAATGCAAGAGAGAAGAGATAGCAAGGCATTCGAAAAGAAGTCAATTGTATTTAATGCATTAACAGATGGATCGGAATCGGGAAGTGATGATGATGAAGAAATAGCTTTCATGACAAGGAATTTTTGGAAGTTTCTAAAATACAGAAAGATAAACAACTTCAAAAAGAATGATCATAGGAATTCTGGAAATCATAATGAAGTACCAAACCACGTCAAATGTTTCAACTGTGACGAACCAAGTCATCTCAAAAGAGACTGCCCGCGCCGCTGATAAGCAAAAGTTTCCTGCAAGCGATGATTATACAAAGAAAAGGAAGAGAGCGTATACCGCTACACTAGATGATTCAGACTCAAACTCATCCTCAAGCGATGATGATCAGAAGACAGAAAATTCAAATATGTGTTTTATGGCTATTCATGATTCCGATGATCTCGGAGATACGAATCTAGAAAAAGGTACACATTTGCAATATATTGGTTGAAATTGTTTGCTTAAAATTGATTGATTGTTTTTGTTTGAATTTTAATTTTTTATTATGTTTATTTTTATTTTATTTTTTATTAAAGTAATATTATTATATTAAATATTACTCTAGAAAATATATAGACTTTAAAAATAATATATGAATATATAAAGATTAAAGTATATAGGAAAATATAAGTCACATGAATTCTCTGACCCATGTCGACATCCCTGCCAGAAATTTGAAATTCAAATTTGAATTCAAATCTTTGAACTTCCCTCCACCTTTTCACCAACTCCAATGTTTTGGAAAGGCACCTCTTGACCAGAGAACATGACTATTGAATATCTATTTATTTCCTTATCTTATCATATCTTTTCACTTTCATTTTAAACTTCAAACTCTCTTTCACTCTATCAAACTCTCTTCAAAAATGGCTTCTTCTAGCACTCCATCCACAATGAGGCTATCTAAAACCATCAAAGAGTGTCTCTATAATGATCCGGAAGTAATCATGGCTTATATAAGCTATGCTAATTACGGAAAAGTTCATACGGGAAAGTTTGCTATCTTTAGCGATTTCTCTACAAATGAAATCAATACTCTTCTTGAAGAGAACCATATTCTTAGTCTTTTTGACAATTCTGAAAATGATTTTGTTTGTTATCGAAATCTTGTTAAAATGTTTTTATGCAAATTTGAATCGCGGTTTTCATGAAGGAAATGAAAATGAAATTTGGAGTAGTGTCAAAGGCAGTAAAATTGTTTTAAATTGTGAAATTTTGGGCAACATTCTCAATTGCAAGAATTCGGGAATGGATCTTTCTACTTTCAACATTAATGAACATGATCGTGAGACATTTCATCACATTTTCGAAGGAGATGACAACTTTGAATTTTAAAATCGTAACTTTCATCCGAAAGCACGTATTGTTAATCTTCTTTTGCAACATACTATCACTCCTAGATCGAGAAATTTCAATAACTCGACTTTAAAAGTTTGTAAAGCTCTTTTTGCCATTTTTGGTCATTATGACATTAATTGGGCGCAAGTGATTATGGATGAACTTCGTCCTAAAAATTTGGAAATGGGTGAGAATACTTTGTATCATGGAATCTATCTCACTCGGATTTTTAATTATTTTGGTGTTGATTACAAAAGAGAAGAATTTATTTCAAGAAAAGTGTTTAATCATGCCAATATTTTTCTTATGAAAATTCCTTTCATATTTCAACAATATGAATCTCTTGCCGAAAAGGATGAAAGGTTGGCACATGAAGAGATGGAGGAAGAAAATGGGGAAGAAGAAGAAGAAGGGGAGGAAATGGAAATTGAAGAAGAAAATGAAGATGCCTCCTTGGAAAGTATTGAATATCCTAACAATCCTTCCAACAAAACACTCCTCAAAAATCAAAAGATCATAGTGGAAAATCAACGGATTCTCAAAAGATCCGTTAGTAAGAAATTGGATAACTAATATGAACAAGTTCTTTGCTAAAGTTGGTCGGAAACTTGGCTTATCATCATCCTCCTCATCCTCTAGCACATTCTAAAAACTAGGATATGATGTACTAGTTTATTTTGTATGAACTTGTATTGCTCTTTTATCATGTTATGAAGTATCTCATGTATTAAATCATTTATCTATCTTATGTTTTTCTACTTTATCTTGTCTTTGGAATAAATATTTGTATAGTACCTAAGTTTATATATATACATACTTATTCACAAAACAAAGAAGACACATAGATTAACATACCCCAATCCACTATGTCGACATATAACTGTATGATTTGGTTATTATTATTATTTTAATTTTGAAATTAAAATAACTAACTCATGTTTATTCATTTTAAACGAATTTATGCCTATTTAAATACCTGTTTCTTCCATAAATTTGTAATCACTTCATTTCTACTTATCTCTATTTGTATTTTTTAACTACTTATCAAAAATGGCTTCCTCTTCTCAAACTCTATGTGAAAATCTTGAAGAAACACTCAATTCATTCAAGAATATACTTACTTTTATTCTCCGCAATCAAAGGCACTTAGAACTACGTCAAATGCAGATGATAAAAGAACAAGAGAAGCATTTCGATGCCCTCCGTTGGATGATTTCTGCCCTAAACAAAGATGATCTCAATGCAAATCCTGAAGGAACTTTAATTCAAGATAATGAAGATTGGGAAGATATTAAAAAGGATCCTATCTTTGGAGAAAAAGGATGGGTTGAAGTTCCTAAAATTATTTGATCTCCTTATGGTTTGAATTGCTTGTTTTTGAATTGTTTGATTTGATTTGAATTGTTTGATTTAAATTGTTTTATTTGATTTGATTTGTTTAGAATTGATTTGATTTGAATGGAATGTATAAAATTATATGAAACATAGTATATGTTTATTGGGTTTAAACTATCATATTGGTTATGTTTTCATTAATTAACTCATGTTATTATATATATACACTCCATTTTAATTTGTCACAGGTACTCCAATATAAGACTAAGGGGAGTTATATTAGTTTAGGATTGGTTTTTGTTGATGACAAAGGGGAAGAAATATAAAATAGAGTAGTTAGAGTAGTTAGGCTTAGATTAAGGAGGGGTTATTAGTTTTAGGGGGGTATATTTTATAAACAGAGGTTGTCATCATCAAAACGGGGGAGATTGTTAGTCCTTGAGAAGGATGGTTTTGATGACAAAAACCTTAGGACTTGTTATAAAATATAAATATTAACATTATAGTTTAGATATATATATATATATGTATATGAAGGATATAAACATGAAGGTACCCAGAATTAAGACTGCACAGTATAGAGGTACCAGACTAATGAATTTAAAGATCAAAGATATCAAGATTGAAGACTTATGAGTATCAAGAAATCAAGTTATCAAGCGTTCAAGATTTTAATAGTACAAGATAAGTATTGAGTCTAGAATTATGTTAAAACTTCATAATAACACAGAAATCTTCATTCCATATTTCATTTGGGATGGAACCCATTTCTACCTTTTTAGTGGCTTACAAACCCACGGCAAGTAACTTACAAACCTACCACAAGTGGCTTACAAACCCACGAACATCTTGGTTTTGTACAAGTTCTCGAGTCCTGATGTGATGAGATATTCTGCAGGAAGAAGCTTGCAAAACTACTTCAAAATGATTTTCAATACTGCTTTTCAAAATGTTTTAGCCTTAAAATATTCTTTGTTTTTGTTTTTAAATAAACTCTTGTTTTAAACTTCGTTTGTTTTTAAAACTATCTTCTGATTTTTAAATATTCTTTATAATATATATATATATACACTTGAGATTTAAAATCAAATTTATATATACATTCTAAAACTATATTTTTCTACTCTTCTTTATTTTAAAACATAGGGAAATTAGTTTATTTTACTCCAGAATCATTTCATCTTGTTTTCCTTTCAATATCATTTTCAAAACAAATTTTACATTATTTTTAAATAGGGTATGTCGACATCATGGGATACCCCATGTCGACATGGTGTCCGCTAAATTCAAAATTCAAATTTTCAAAAGAAGTGTCTATTCGTCTTATCCTTTCACGAATAGATATGGCTGTTGATTTCCTATAAATACCAGTAGTTCTAAACGAATTTTTAATCAGATTTTACTTGTTTTCTCTCCTCTTCATCTTCCTCATTTATTCTAAAGAATTCCAAACTATACTCTGTCGAAATACCAAGTGAATTAAACTTGATTATCTCTTGTTTGATTCTCTGCCACTCTCTCCAGAAGATCTTAGTGCTATTCAAAGTTATAGGATTATTTGTAAATCAAGCTGTTGAGTAAAAGGTGCGGTTGAGCCTTGAAATCAATTGGGTGTGATTGTTGCCCCGGAAATCTATTATATGACCTTGTGGCCTGGTAAATCAAGAGAGTTTGCCCCGGACTCGAATACAGGAGGGTGTACCTCGTGGCCTTGAAATCGAGGGTGTAATTTGGGAGATTATTTTTGATAAGAAATCCGTACGTTTGTACGGGACTGGATGTAGGTTAACTCCAAACCAGTATAAAATCCTGTGTGTTCTTTCCTTTACTGCTTTTATTTATTATCTGCATCTATGTCTGATTCTGTGATTATATCTGTTTCTGTGAATTGCATTTGTTGGTGATTAAATTTACATAAGTTTCAAAAAGATTTAGAAAATCCACAAAACACTATTCATCCCCCTTCTAGTGTTATTCCAGCCTTAAGATCTGTAATCCGCATTTCTCACAATTTCAAGTAGATTAGGAAGAATCTGATATAGATGACAACGGTGTTGCATTTCTAGTCAAAAATTTCAGGAAAGTTCTAATGTTTAAGAAGACTAAAAATTTGGCAACAACAATATCAATAATAATCCATCATCTGCATCGCTTAAATGCTATGAACTTGACAAGATATGCCACATAAAGAAAAACAGTCCAAATCTCAAAAAGGAGAAGAGAACTTCAAAAACAAAATTGAGAAATTCTACAAGAAAAGGAAGCAAGCATTTTCATTCACATGGGATGACTCAGATTCATCTTCATCGTTAGAATGGTGAAAGCGATTCGCAAAAAGCGAACGTGTGCTTTATGGCATCTAATGACAATGTAAGAAAAAAGGAAAATGGATACTTGATATTAGTTGATCCAAGCATATAACGGGAAATAAAGAAATGCTGGCAAATAGTATTTACTCAGATGGAAGATCCATTACAATTGGAGATAACTCCAATGGATATTTTATTGGAAAAGGCGTTGTGAGCAATGATGATATATCTAATTTACCTCTTATTACAAATATTTTATTAGTTAGAATTTAAAACACAATCTATTTAGTATATGTATACTTTTTGAAAAAGGATTTATTATTTCATTTGAGAAAGATAAATGTAATATTTTTGACCAAAATAAAAATCTAATTTTTGAAGGAATTAGAAAAGGAAATATCTATGTGTTAAACATGAAAATCACAACATATATATTTGTTTAATAGCTAAATAAAATGATCCTTGGCTTTGACACAAAACATTTTTTCACATAAACTTTAAATCCATAAGCAAACTAGCTAAACATAATTAAGTAAAAGGTTTACCAAAAATGAATTTCAAAGTAAATAATCTATGTGATGCATGTCAATTAGGAAAATTAACAAATTCTTCTTTTAAATTGAAGAAAGTAATCTCTACATTACAACCACTAGAATTACTTCACTTGGATCTCTTTGGTCCAACTCAAGTACAATCGATAAATCATAACAAATATGTGTTTGCCATAGTAGATGATTTTTCTAAATATACATGGGCATTATTTTTGAAAAGTAAAAGTGATACTTTTGGAGCTTTTAAAATATTTGCAAAAAGAATTCAAAATATAAAAAGTTTGAAAATTAAAAATGTTCGAAGTGGTCATGGTGATGAACTTGAAAATGAACCATTCGATACCTTTTGCAAAAAATAGGAACCGGCCACAATTTCTCCTATCTTAGAACACCACAACAAAATGGAGTAATAGAAAGGAAAAATATAATGTTATAGGAATGTGCTAGGACTTTACTAAGTGGTAGCCATTTACCAAAACATTTTTGGGCATAAGCTACGTCTACTACCCATTATGTTCTAAATCGGGTCACTATAAGACCTTTAACAAAGCACACTCCATATGAACTTTTTCATGGTAGAAAACCAAATATAGCATACTTTAAAATCTTTGGTTCAAAATGTTTTAATTTAAATGTAGAAGACCGACTTGGAAAATTCGATCCAAAATCCATTGAAGGCATATTTATTGGATATTTGGAACAAAGTAAAGCTTATATAATTTTTAATAAAAGATCTAAGACAATAGAAGAAACGTTACACGTACCTTTTGATGAGAATTTCAAAAATAATGATATTGGTGAAGAAGAAATTTTAACTACTAAGCAACCAATTATATAAAATCCATCCAAGATACTATAATATAAAGTGAACTTAAAACTCCTTCACGGATTTTAAAAGATAATGCAATCGGAATGTAACGACCCGTAATTTAAACCCTTTAAAATACGAATATTTAATATAACTTTTAAATAATTAATAAGTGGATTTTATAACTCAAATAAAACCGTTTAAATAATAACTGGTGAAGATGGAATTGTTTTCAAAATTTATTTACAAAAATATTTAGTTCGAAGAAAAATCGAAAATGTGACTAGAAATCATTTTCCGAACTTTTGACTATTCGTTGTCTAAAATTTGTCTGAACCGTTGTGAAAATTTTAGTATACATATAAACAAACATTTATAAAAGTAATTAGCATATTTATTTATAACGTAAAATATAAAAAATGTGATGTGATAATTTCCTATGTTTAAAATTAAAACAAAACGCAAATGTCACATTAGGAAACACATTATGACATCTAAGTACATGAAGTGTTTGGCATGTTGGCTAAATAAGGGACCAAGGGGTGGGCTTGCATTTGTACTAAGTGGGGAAGGTGGAGGCTTGGTGATGAGGTGGCAAGGCATATGTGGATGGAAGGTACTTTAAGGCATTTTAGTAATTTGCTTTGTTAATATTTTATAAAAGCAAATTTTCCAAATTTTATTTCATTTTATCATCTCCATTTTCACTTTTATAAACTCTTTAAAGTTTCAAACTAGTTTTCATGGCTTCCAAAATTTTTCTCAAGTTCGAAAATTTTAACTTTTCCTTTTAAATCTTGTATAAAACTTGTTTAAACTCCTCCATCTTCTTTTTCATCACTTTATCTTCAAAAACAAGTCTGCCATCACCAAAAATTCTTTATGGCTGAGCCTATATTTAGGGCCGAGCCTATATTGATGTTTTTGGCTTAAAGACTTCATTTTTCCAAAGTTTTTGCAAAGATCTAGGGTTTTTTTAAAGTTCTAGTACAAGCTTGGTTGAAGTTAGTAAGCTATTATGAGTAAAAAAATCTTACCTTTAAAATCCTAACCATTTAAAACTTCCATATTTTTTGTATGCTAGTTTCTAATAGCTTGTTGTGCATGTATTACCATGTGATGGATGTTAGTTTGGATTATTCTTTGAAAAGTTATCACTTTGGTAGTTTAGTAACCAAGTTAGCAAGCAATTTTTGGAAGTTAGTAGTAACGTCAGTGATATTGTTATTAATTGTTCTCTATATGTTGTATGATAGTTTAGCACCTTGTATTATGTTTACTTATGTTTTATGATGTAGGGATGAAAATAAAGCAACATAAAATTAGTTGTCGAAGTGTCCATATAGCGACTATCGCTATATCAGCACTTTCGACAAATATATCCTTATCGAAACCTTATATTTATTTCTCGAGCTTAGGGTATGCGTTATTAGTTAATGAAGTTGTTGAATAATGATGATTTCAAATGTAATTAATTATTTTAGTAAAGATTTTTAAAATTTTAATTAATTATTTAATTAATAAGGATTAAGGTTAATTAGTTAACTTGTTAATGATGTGTTTTGAATTTAATTAATCTTGTTATGTAATGATTATTAGTTTAATTAATCTTATAAATAACAATAGATTAAAGCTAATTAATCATTTAATTAATGGTGTTTATAAACTAATTAATCATTTTTAATTAATTACTTTCAAAGTTAATTAATTAGTTTAATTTAATTAATCTTTTCCATTAATGATATTCTAAATTAGTTAATCCTTTATAGTAAATGATGTTTAAAAACTAATTAACCAGCTTAAATAATGAAATTTGAAATTAATTAATTAACTAGTTTAATTAATGATGTTTTAAAGTAATTAACCCTTTTTTAATTATGGGTATTTTAAGTTAATTAATCAAATTAATTAACGAATTCTAAAGATAATTAATCACTCTTATTGTTAAAGATGATCAATCAATTTAATAATAATGTTTTAGGTTATAAAATCCTTTTTATAATGGTGTTTTAAAGTTAGTAAACCATTTTTACAAAGATGTTTAAAGTTAAAACTTGTAATGAGAAGCCTAAGCACGAATTTAAAAGTAAAATTTCAATTCAGTTATGGAAAAGAAGTTTCGTTAAATGACATTGCTTATATGGAAAGAGTTTAGTTATACTCTTGGCACTAAACGTCGAGGTATGGAAACTTGTCACTGTCTCGAAAGTTAAAATTGTCGTCAAGGAAATGCCTAGAGGTAACACTACCTTCACTTACCTGACTTCACTTTTAACCAAGAAATAGTACAAGTTTGAAATCGACGAGTAGTGGTAGGAATATGAGGTTTACTTTCCATATACGATCATTTTGTTATCTTCGATAGTCGGTTTGTCGACTATCGATTACCTCAACCTTCTTTTTGTTTTTTTATTGTCACTCTAGGACGATGTTCTGCTTATTTGAGCTTTGTTATCCTTTTTCAGGAATGACTAAACCCAAAGAGCGAGTGGAAGCCAAGCCATGTGGGGTTCCTCCCATTAGGTTATTATCACATCTCTCTAGATTTGATTCAAATATTTGTGCACCAAGATGTGAATTACTCGGTTACTCAGTAACCTTTGGCGGGGTTTGGCTTGGATGTGTCCGAGAGCCATCGGAGTTCTCAAGTATATATTCTAGAGGTATACTTTCGGTAAGAGGATGCAACCTCCTAGTCGTTGTTGGTAAATTTCCTTTTATCTACTTAGCTATTTATTCCGCTATTTGTTAGTTTGTGTAAGTGTATTCTATCTCAGCATATGTAAAGGCAGGTTGTTATAACTGCCTAAGCCGATTGTAGTACGTTTGTGTAACTCTGATAACTCCAAGTTAGGGAGTAACCTTATGTACTATATTACTGTTATGTTCTATTTAACAGCTTTCGCTGTGAGATTTTCTATTGTTCTTTATTTTTAACCCATGACAATTCTTCTTTCGGATGCTTGGGCAATGACACACGAATATCGTGGATGTATTAAGTGTCATTTCCAGGGGTCAGAAATGCGGGTCTTCACAGTTGGTATCAGAGCTTCGGTTGAGCGAACATCTTAGCCATATTGGGGTATAGCTCATTAGAGATACAGTGAGAAGAGCCCTAGAATGAGTTAACCCTGAGAGAGCATTTTTTATCACCCATGCTTAAGATTTGTTTTAGATCCTTTGGTGTTGTTACCCTTTAACCATTTTGGTCCTATCTTTGTATTCTAATAATACCTATCATTGTTCAGATAATTGAAAATGAGTACAAGAGGGAGAAGAGGGAGAGGATCTAGAACAACCACGGCTACAAATGGCAGAGCTCCTAAAAATAGGCTAGTTGTAGATCCGGTAGAATAACAAGTAATGCAAGTCAACCGCCTCGGAACTTTGTTACTCTGTGTAAAAATTATACTGCTTTGGGTGATAAACAATTCTTTGGAATTGAAGATATTCTAGGAGTTCAAACATGGTGTAGCACTCCTAATTTTGATAGCATTATTTATAAGATTTAATTAGATGAATTAAATAGAATAATGTAAATGTTAAGTGATAAGAGGATTGAGATTCTAATAAATACTTAGAGGTCGTGATTAATTCATTAAATGGGCTTAAGAATGGTTTGTAAGCTAATTAAATTACACAAGGGCATAATGGGAAATAGCCACACCCTATTACCATAACCCTTATATATTTTCGTTCCTTATGCCATTCACTTTCATTTATCATTTTCACAAAAATAAAAGGCAAACATAAGATGTGGAACCGACCATTACTAGGAAGAAAATGAAGAGAAAATTCAGATCAAGCTAAGGACTAAAGCAAGGGGAATAAATCATAATCTCAATCCAATCTCCTTATCCTAATCAAGGTGAATAATAATTTATACCATCTCTATTTTGTTTTAGAATCATATATTTTCGAATTTAAGATTAAATTCGTTTTTATGGTGTTTTGAATGATGATATGCTTGAATTATAATATGGTTGAATTAATCAAATTGTTCATATATAGATTTATTTGGTTTTAGGGCAAAACTGATAGTAAATGATCTTTGAATGTCCTGGAAAAATTATATGTTATGTAAAACATGATTTTGGAGTTGGTTTTAATTTTGATAATTTTCCAAGCTATGGAAAGATTATTTTGAATTTTCAAAGGAAAATATGGTTAATTAGGTTTGGAAATTTATTTCAGAAATTATATTGAGAATTTTGGTCTGAAATTTATATATGTTAGATAACATACTAAAAGTGAATTTCTATGATTTTTGGGCATTTTTCCTAAGTGATTTGCTATGGAAATTAAATTATTTTCGAAGAAAGACTTATTTGCGTTATTTGTTTTGCTTAATGGAAGGGCTTATTTCCTAAATTAACCTTGGTTTAGATCTGAAATTAAGCGACTGTTATTTTGGTAAAAGATTTGAAAAGTTGAGGCAACCAATCACATGTTTACACGTGGGCAGGTTAGTTACAAAGTGTTTGCTTTAATTGGCATTATATCAGATTTACCCAGAAAAGTGGGTTCCGCCTCTATTAAGAGTACCTTTCGACCCATAGCTTCCGCCTTCAATCAAGTCAAAACCCAACAAAGTCGAAACTAATAGACAAGGTGTCACTTAGATGGTACGTAGTGGATTGGAGGAAGGCATAGTGTTGAAAGAAAAGCTTCCGATGAGGTCGAAACCTTAGTTTTACTTTCAAATGAAAAAGCGCCTGCCTTGTTTTATTAAGGCTTTCGAAGGAGTCGAAACGTTTGCTTTCGAAAGGGGTTTTCTAATAGCTTTCGAAGGGGGTTGCCATTTTATGTTTTAAAAGTATAGGCTTTCGAATGGGTTCTTTTATTTATAAAATTATGCTTTCGAAAGTAGTGGTTCCAACTTAGTCCAAACCCAGCCGTTGTTCTTTTGATTTTTGAGTGTGTTGAAACCATCAATGCTTTCGAAGGGTTGTCTTTGTTTTAAACTTATGCTAAGCTACTTCCTAAATGCTTTCGAAAGGGAGTTAATGGTTTTGAAGGCAATGGTCTCAAAAGAGGTTTCGAAGCCAACCTTCAAGTGTTTCACCCAAATCATTTATGCTTTCGAAAGGATGGTGTCGTCGCCATCAAGTTTTCCCCGATACTTTTATATAATAAAGAATAGTTTCGAAAGAGATACTTTTGTTTATATTCACTTTGACCCAAATGATATTTTAAGTATAAACCCAATGGTTTCGAAAGAGGGACTTTTAATGTTTTCGAAAGGGATACTTCAGAAGGTTTCGAAAGGGGTATTTTCAAAGGTTTCGAAAGGGGTACTTTCAATGGTTTCGAAGCTATTCTTCTAAGAGTTAATAAGTAATACATTATTACATTCGAAAGGTTTCGAAAGAGAAGTTTTAAAGTGTTTCGAAATGTAGGGGCCTAATGTTTTGAAAAGAGATTTATATGCTTTCGAAGGAGGTTATCCAGTGAGGTCAAAAGCAAAGTTTTGAAGGTTTCGAAAGCCTTAGTTTTTCAAAACAAATAACCAAATTTCATTTTAAAGGAAAAACCCATGGCTAAGTGAAGGAGTTTTGAAATGGTTTTAAGAAGAAGTTTTCCTTGATAAAATATTAGGTTTAAGGGATTAACCATGTTTCATATGAAAATAATTTCAAGGATATTAAACCCACAGGAGTGTATTGTTATGTTATTGTGTTTGCTTCATCAAGTGTGTGTGTATATATATTCACATTGTAATGAACCCATAATGGTAATTTGGGGAAGGGTAGAATAACCAACTGGGTTGACCCAGTATTGAATATAAATTAAATTAATTGAAGATATTGGCACGGGCTAATAGGTTCATAGTAAGCCCACGAAAACTGTGTATAAGAAAAGATATTGGCAGGGGCCAATAGTTTCATAGTAAGCCCATGAAAACTATGTATAAATGAAGATGTCAGGAAAACAGGTTCATAGTTAGCCCATGAAAACTACGATTTGATATTGACAGGGGCCAATAGGTTTGTAGTTAACCCATGAAAACTATATCTGGATTAAGATATTGAAAGATGTTAGTAGGTTCCTAGTTAACCCATGAAAACTAGGATAAGAGGAAAGATATTGGAGTTACCAATAGGTTCAGGGAGAACCCATGAAACAGTAAAGATATTGGCAGGGGCCAATAGGTTCTTAGTGATCCCATGAAAACTATGTAACTGGATAGGGGGCCCTTGAACATTAAACGTGTTATTAGTAAGCCCATGAAAACTAATAGGTTAATAGTGACCCTAGAAACTATAAATGAGACAGTTAGTCAGAATGAAGGGGATGGGAAATCCAGAATTGATTTATTTGTTTGCATATCATCATATTGCTTTGATTTGTTTTGACCATTGTAGATGCAAGAGCACAGTATATGGTTTTATAAAAGTTTTAGGATACTAGTGAGGGGAAAACCCATTATGCTAAGCGGCGTGGTCTCACTAGATATCTAAATGGTTTGAGATGTTAGATTATTATTCATACAAGGCTTTATATCTGACTCGAAGTTTATGTTTTCCCCTTAAACTCTCGGGTACTCAATTGATTTTGAGTAGTTTGAGAGTTGAGGTTTTTAGGTATCTCTTAGATGAATATGCTTCCAGAGATGTGCAGGAGGCATGATAGCTATCTAGAGTTCTCTTTTACTTTTGATTTCGCTGTGTTGTTTTTGTAAAGGCAAAGTTGTTAAATTGCCTATATATACTCTGATCATCCAAGAGGGCATCTTCATATGTCGCTCTTGGCGTATGTTATAATAAATATATTTTCTCTTAGTGTGGTTCTTGTATTGGGATTATGTAATGGATTTGAAATGTTTTGAAATGGAATGTGGAACTTGTTTGATGTTTTAAAAAATTTCCATATTTATGTGTTTCTGTGTATCAATGTATCTAACATTAGCGTATTTGATCGTCGAGGATTAATAACTATGGATGACTGCAGCATCCATAGCCGCTAGTTTTGGGCCTCCAAGTAGGGGATGTTACAAGTAGGTATCAGAGCATAAGTTTATGAAACTTAAAAGGAATTTAAACCTAAAAGATTTTCAAACATAATCCAATGAATCTGAAAATAAGATTTGGTTTGGGATAACGCTATAGTAACGTACTTGTATTTGATATATAGATATATATATAAGTACATAATCCCCTCTCTCTTAGACGATTCTTCTGTATCTTACTAAGGCTCGTATGCAGATTTACGAGAAAGAAGATATGGAAGTAGGAAACGGTAGAAGAAATCTCGATGGAGGAAGCACCACAACTAATGGGAATGCTCGACCTACCAGGAGAAACCTGGGTCGACAGGCTGATGCTAACCAAAATGATGATGCCAATGTGGGTGCTGGAAATCCACCAGTAGATATGGGGGTGATGTATCAGTTCTTCGTCAATATGATGCAAGTAGGAGTTGCTGCTGGAGTTGTTGGCAATGTTAGGAGTTACTGCTGGAGTTGCTGGCAATGTTGGAGGAGCTAATCCTGTGGCTCTAATTGGGAATAACTATGCTAAGCCAAGCGGAGATTACACCAGTCTTTGTCGAAAGCCATTTATGGGGACGGAGAATGCCATAGAGGTAGAGAATTTGTCGTTGCATTATGAGCGTATCTTTGCTGATTTGGGTTTAGATGATGAGCAGAAGAGAAGTTTGGACTCTAGACAGTTGCAAGGGTCAGCGCTTCATTGGTGGAACAGTGTTATTATCGGAGTTCCGGAGGAGGAATTGACTTGGCCTTATTTTCGAAGGAGATTTGAACAGAGGTTTATGTCTCGGGTTGCTAAATCGGCACTGCTGAGGAAGTTTTTGGATCTGGAGCAAGGAGAGATGTCGGTTGTTGAGTATGCTGCTAAGTTTGATGAGTTGTCCCGTTATGGGTATAATACTATAGACACTGTCATTAGGAGAAATGAGAGGTTCATTTGGGGATTGAGACCTGAGCTTGCTAGGATGACCCTGACACATATCCGTGATCCTAGTAATGTAGTGGTGGAGATGGCAGTTCGCCATGAAGAAATTCTTGTTGTTTGTGCTAGAGAGAAGCCAGTTGAAATGCAGGGTTCTCGGGGAAAGAAGAGGAAGTTCTTTAAGAAGAAGGGAGCCCAAAAGGGAGATGCTGCCAAGAAGGAAAAGGCTGATTTAGTTTGCTACAAGTGTGACAAGAAGGGTCATTATGAAAATGAGTGTCGGTCAGGCAAGGGGAAGAAGGTTGTAGATAAGAATAATGTGAAGTGCTTCAACTATGACAAAGTTGGGCATTATAAGAGTCAGTGTTCAGAACTGGTTAGAGCAGACAAGGGAAAGGTTTTTGCTATTAGACCATCATCCGCTAGGCCTACTACAACTAAAAATGGAAAGACTGTGATGGAATGTACATTTTTGATTCAGAGTATACCAGTTAGGATACTATTTGATACTGGTGCATCACATTCATTTATATCCTAGTGTTTGGTTGATAGGTTATGCTTAGAACCCATATACATTGTTATTTCCTTAAGGGTTGTGAATCCAATAGGAGGGTATGCAATTCTTTGGGATGAGATGTGACCGATTATAACTTGATTTGTTAGGTCATAAGTTTGCATGCAATCTGTATGTTTTCGATTTCGTAGATTTTGGAATCATTTTGGATATGGATTGGTTGAGCCAGTATGAGGCTAGGATATTTTGCCAGGATGGGGAGATATCACTAAGACAACCTGATAGTCATAACCGAATCATATTCTCAGTGGAGAATTCTGACCGGAGCAGTTGTGCTTTGTTAAGTGCAATGGAAGTGGGAGAAGAGCTATGCCAGGTTCGATTAGCAAGAGAGTTTGCAGATGTCTTTGAGCCGGTCACAGGACTACCACCGAATGAGCTGTTGAGTTTCGAATAGATCTTATGCCAGGAGCTGAACCTGTGAGTAGACCACCAAGCAGAATGACACCTACTGAGATGAAGGAATTGAAGGTGCAGCTAGTGGGTCTAGAAGGAAGGAATTTTATTAGACCAAGCAGTTGGCCTTGGGGAGCGGCCGCGGTATTCGTAAAGAAACCAGATGGGTCGTTGAGGATGTGTATTGATTATCGTAAGTTAAACGAAAGGACAATTAAAAATAATTATCCTTTGTCGAGAATTGATGATCTATTTGATCAGTTGTGTAGAGCCAAAGTGTTTTTCCAGTTGAATATGGCAGCAGGTTTCCATCAGTTAAGAGTGGTAGAGGACAGTATTCCTTCGACAGCATTTCGGACTAGGTAGGGTTCGTAGGAGTGGTTAGTAATGCCATTTGGGTAAACGAATTCACCTTCTTTCTTTGTGGATCTGATGAACCAAGTCATCCGAGAGTATTTGGATGGATTCGTGTTGGTGTTTATAGATGACATTTTGGTGTACTCTAAGGATGAAAGGGAGCATGAAGATCGTCTTAGAGTTGTGCTTGAGACGCTGAGGCTATAGTAATGTTTATTCGAGCCTTATGTTTATATATAAGTATATGCTTTATTTCTATTCTCCCATCTCTCTTAGGCTATTCTTCTGTATCTTACGAAGACTCGAATGCAGATATGGATGCTAGAAATGGAAGATTTAACCTTGGTGGGGGAAGTACCACAACAAATGGAAATGCCAGACCAAATACCAGGAGGAACCCAGGTCAGCCATAAGCTGGAAATGTGGGTGTTGGAGTCCCACAAGTAGACATGGGAGCAATCTATCAGTTCTTCGTAAACATGATGAATGCGGGAATTGCTGCTGGAGTAGTTGGAGGAAATGCTGTAAGAGGAAATCAGGGAGCTCCAGTAGTCAACAACTATGTTGTTTTGAGTAGAGATTATGCCCGGCTGGGAGGAAAGCCATTTATTGGTACTGAAGACGCAATTGAAGTGGAGAATTGGTTACTTCGGTGCGAGTGGATTTTTGCTGACCTAGGGCTCAATGACATGGGCTAAGTTTAAAAGAAGATTTGAGGAGAGATTTATGTCGAAGATCGCTAAATCTACTCTGCTCAGGAAGTTTGCTGAGTTAAAGCAGGAGGATATGACTGTGCTTGAGTATGCAACGAGGTTTGAGGAGCTAGCGAGATATGGCTCTGCTACTGTTGATACTGTGATCAAGAGAAATGAGAAGTTCATCAGGGGGTTGAAGCCTGAGCTTGCTAGAGCTATGTTATCGCACATTAGGGATCCATGTGTTGTTGTTGTTGAGATGGCATTGAGACATGAAGAGATTCTTGCTTTTCTTGAAAGAAATAAGGCAAAGGAGGTTCAAGTAGTGTAGAGTCAGAAAAGGAAGTTTTTCTACAAGGAAGGAGCTCAGAAGGGAGGAGCTGCTAAGAAAGGGAAGGTAGAGGTTGTCAGCTATAAATGTGATAAGAAAGGACATTTCGCAAATGAATGTCGCTCAGGAGATGGAAAGAAGGTGATTGGGAAGAAGAATATTAGATGCTTCAATGGCGATCAAATTGGACATTATAAGAACCAGTGCAAGGAACCAGCCAAGGATGGGAAGTGCAAAGTGTTTGCATTGGAGCCAGCTACCTCGAAGATAACAGCAGAAGAAAAAGGAAAGGCTGTGTTGCGAGGTACGCTTATGATTCATGGTATGTCAGTTAGCGTTCTATTTGATACCGGTGCACCGCATTCTTTTATATCTCATTTTTTGGTAGATAAGCTTAACCTAGAACCCTTATACTTAGTTACTTCCTTAAGGATTGCAAATCTGATAGGAGGGTATGCGACACTTGGAATGAAGTGTGACCACCTACGGATTGAATTGTTAGGTCATACCTTTGTTTGCAGTTTGCATGTGTTTGATTTTGTAGGGTTTGGGATTAATTTGGGTATGGATTGGTAAAGTAAATACGATGCTAGGATATTTTTCCATGATAGGAAAATATCATTTAGACACCCTGATTGTAGTGATCGGACTATATACTCGATAGAAAACCATAGTTTTGAGGTTAACGCTTTGTTGGGTGTTGTGGAGGTAGAAGATGAGTTGAATTGCATTTTCGTTGTTAGAGAATTCGCAGATATCTTTGAACACGTAGTAGGACTGCCACTGAAACGAGCCATTGAGTTTCGTATAAATTAGTACATGGAGCAGAACCAGTATGTTGACCTTCAAGTAGAATAATACCTACCGAGTTGAGGGAGCTGAAGGTGCAATTGGTGGATTTGAAAGGTAAGAATTTTATCAGGTCAAGTAGTTCGCCTTGGGGAGCAACCGTAGTGTTTGCTAAGAAGTCAGATGGATCGTTAAGATTAAGTATTGGTTATCATAAGTTGAATGAGAAGACGATAAAGAATCGATATCTGTTGCCTATAATTGACGATTTGTTTGACCAGTTGAGTGGAGACAGAGTATTTTTCCAGTTGGATTTAGCGACAGGGTTCCATCGGTTTAGAGTAGCAGAAGATAGTATTCCTTAGGTGTCTTTTAGAATCGGATACGGATCGTACAAAAATGTTAGTAATGTCGTTCGGACTAACTAATGCGCTAGCATTCTTTGTAGATTTGATGAACCGACTTTTCCAAGAGCACTTGGATAGATTCGTGTTAGTTTTCATCGATGATATTCTGATATACTCTAAGGATGAAAGAGAACATGAAGTTCATCTTAGAGTGGTGCTTGAGACGCTGAGGCAGCATCAGCTGAAGGCGAAGTTTCTAAATGTCATTTATGGAAGAAGGAAATGAAGTTTCTTGGCCATGTATGAAAGTGTATGTGCAGTACTAAGGATCGTGTAATATGGTATATAAATGCGGAAACTGATAATAGCAGTAAAATAAAAATTAAAGTAAGCACACCAGGAATTTTTATACTGGTTCGTACTTCCCGTTCTACGTCCAGTCCCAGAATACCCTCTGGATTTAAACTAAACCCCTCACTTAACCCGGAGGAATAGGTATACGACACATGAGCAGCCGAACGGGATTTTTTCCGCCTCAACAGCCTAAGAGGACTTCAACTTAATACAAATAACTTGTTGACGAATGTGTTCTGAATAACACGGATTGTCTTTTGATAGTACAGCTTTCCTATAATCAAATCCTCAAGAGTATATATGTGTGTGAAGATTTAGAAGGAAGATAATCACGTAGAATCGAAGTATATGAATTAATTCAAGGATTCTAGTAATATTGAATAAGAATGAATGCTTTTATTTGCAGAAATAAATAGAGAATAGATTTCATAATTATAAGCAAGAATCGGTGATTGTAGAAGTGAATTGAACATGTTTATATAGTTGTAGAATAGTTACAATCTTTCATGAAGAGTTTCAATCAAGAGTTGTGTCCATATCTGTTGGATTAAAGGACATTCCTCTTCATGAACAATTGCACCTCTTCAGAAAACTAGCCGTTATATTCTGGTCGGTTGACCGAGAAACCTGGGCCGGTCAGCTGAGTTTACAGACGTGAATAAAACAGTGCATATCTGTGCACTTGACACAGAGTCGGTCGGCCGAAGTTTCTGGTCGGTCGGTCGGCCTGCTATTAATTGCACAGTGCACACTTATTTTTGTATATATCAATTTGTGTGTATGTGTGACTACTTGAGGAATGATTTTAACAATATTCTAAGACTCAATAAAATAAAATATTCATACTAATATCTGGATTGTAGTCTTGTCTCCTTTGTAGTGTACAATATACGATTATTCTCCTTTTTGTCGCTTTCATATAGTATTCTCGTCATATGATATTGAAGCTTGTGTCATGAATCAAAACTCATGAATCAACATTCTTCCCCTTTTTGATTGATGACAATACTTATGTGACAAAATAGTATTATAATTCTCCCCCTGAATATATGACGACTTTTCTGCAAAGAATTTGTTAGTTTTCATATATTTCTCCCCCTTTGTCATCGACAAAAAGGAATACTTATTAGATGTATTATAAAAAATATGGAACATGTAACACAAGTAAGAAAACATCAAGTTTTAAATATTACATAGTTAAACAAGATAGGAATATTTTCATAGTTACACAACATTTAACAATAGACATATTGTTCATAAATAATACTTGAAATTAAATTGAAAAAAAAATATGATCACTCTACATCATCATCGAAATCCCAAAATTCTAGACGAATATTTTCATCCAGAGGAGCCGGTTCCTTACCGTGTCTTTGAGTGTGAGGTACGTGAGTTGCCGATGTGCTGGAACTTGTGTTATCTGAAGTAGACCAAGAGAAATTTGGTGCTGGTCTTTTTCCGGGAGCAACAAAAGAGGCACCGGCTTCGGAAGTACATGATAAGGCATCCCATAAATTCACAAAGAAGCCCTTGATTTTCTTGAAACGACCATCAATCTTTCGTAGTCGGGCATCCAAAGCTAGTTGATTTCGAGCCAAAATATCAATGGCCGCCTCCGTACTAATACCGAGAGTTGGTCTTTGAATTGAATGTTGGCGAGTTACACGTTCTGTAGCATGAGTTGATGGTTGTGGTGTGGAGAAGCTATGACGTAGTTGTTCGCTAGGAGTAGTACGCCATTGGTTAAATGTTATGAATCTAGGAGGTGCATCAGGCAACTTCATTAGTTTTATGGTACTTGAATCAAAAGAACGAACTTTGGATGTTTCGAACTCCAGAGCATGGGTGACGAAGCTATTGATCAACCTCATTATACATTCTCTGTAATAAATATGGAGCATTTTTCCTTGGTTGAAAGAGAGAAATTCATCCATAAGAAGTTGTGACCAATTTACTCGTATATTTCCGCAAATAGCGTACAATGCTTTGAAGTTTTCGGGATTTACTAAGTGATATGAACCACCACTAGGAACTAGAGATTTCATCATGAATCGATGAAAGAGTCTGGCTTTAGGTCGAAGGGATGAAGTTTGTCTTAAATCAGTAGTGTCATCTTAAAAAATAGATGGCTTATCCGGTCACGAGTTGATATATTACAATCTACATCGTGTAACGAAATTCCACCCGGTCGGGCATTTAAAATATGGTCAATTCGATCAATGGAGAGGAAAATTGAAGTACCACAAACCGATGTCAAAACACAATTATCAGTGTTTCTTGGTGGATTGACGAGATTAAGGTTTTCTAGAAATAATTTGACCATAATATGATTGATTTTCAAGTTATTTTTTCTATGGTCAAGGAATGTATCAATTTCACTCTCAATAGCGGCATTTTCAATACCGTAAGAAGTGAAATCAGGGTAGCTTACAAATGATTCTTCAAAGATTTTTGCGTCTTGAAGTTGTATCCATCTTTTAAGAGCTATATCATTGACTAGCCATGAAGCAATTTGAGTATCCACTGGAGTAGATGAAGATGAGCCACCGGTAGTCTTTGATTTCTTCTTGGGAGCCATTTGTTTTTGGAAGAAAAGATAAAAATTTGAGAAGTTTTAATGGGGGCTAGGTTAAAAAAACTGTAATTAGGAAAGTAAGAGTGAAGAGGTAGGTTGAAAAAGTGAATGGATGGGTTGTTAAAAAGGAATATAAACAGCAGATTTATACGTTCGGTCGATTGGTAGTCTGGGTCGGCTGACCGATCTGGTAATCTGAAAGTTGCTGAAACTCTCGGGAAGGGTTCGGCTGACCGACTCAGGGTCTTCGGTTGACCGACCCTGTGGGAAATGTATTTTTTAAATTCTCGGTAAGGGTTCGGTTGACCGATTCAGGGTCTTCGGTCGACCGACCCTGTTAGAAATGCACTTCTTGCAGTTTTATAAAGAAATATATTTTATTATCAATGCACTATATTTATACATTTTATTGAAAAACAACAACATATATATATGGAAAAAAAAAAATTAACCACCGTTCGTTAAAATCTACGTTCCCATGAGTTTGGGGACGGAACATCTTCTATAGGTGACCATCTTGGAGTTATTGGAGTTTGAACAGGGTTTGAAGAGGATGAGGGTCTATAAGAAGGTTCAGCAACATCATCCTTCTTTAATGAACAAATTTTCATGGCAATCTTTTCTAGAAAACTTAAACGTCTTGCCGTGACTTTTTGTTCATAGTAGAGTTCCCGTTGCATATCCATTTGTTGTTGTTGGTAGTGATGTATTTCATCAATTTTTTGTTTGGTGGTTAGAGATATTACCATCGTATTCTTCCCTTTTTCTTTTCAGGTGTATAGCCTGTATGGGAGTCTTCCCATGGTTCCACCCATGTCGGGGGTCTTTATCCGGAGAAGAGAATTCAAGGACACATTTAGGCATGGGAAACGTAGGATAGGGGCCATTTTTAGGAATGCGGTCGGAACCATCATCGTCCGGAGATGTGTATGATAGATGGGAGTTTTTGGAATTATAGTAGTCATTGTTTGAAGACATTTTTCAAGTTTTGTTTTTAAAATTTTCTTATTATATGTTTTGAAAGATAAGCATAGTATATATAAACATCTGTTTACTGAAAAATTAGTGGATAGAAACTAATTTTAAATATAATCACAGAAGTTTAACAATAAAACTGTTTGTAAATGTATGATTTATAAGTTTAGAACTAAAAATAGTTTTTCTGAAAACAAAACAAATAAAACAAACTGTAAAGAAAACTGGGACAAGAAACACCCATAGCTCAAGTAGCTATAACACAACATTTAACAAGCAAGTCAGAGGTCATGAGTTCGAGTTCCGCTTTGGTCAGAAATAAAACAATTTTTGTTTTTCAATATTTTTTGCCTATTTTATTTATAAATATTTTAAAGACATTATTCCTAAGTCACGTCTAAGTTTTATAAAAATATTTTCATTTAGCGGTTTAGTAAAAATGTCAGCAATTTGATTTTCAGTATTAATAAATTCTAAATTTATTAATCCTTTTTCCAAACAATCACGAAGAATGTGATGACGAATATCGATGTGTTTTGTTCGTGAGTGATTGACCGGATTTTTAGAAAGATTTATTTCACTAGTATTATCACAATTAATTATAGATTTTTGAAGATGACAATTAAAATCCTGTAGTGTTTGTTGCATGTATACGACTTGTGCACATGCTACAGCGGCAAATATATATTCTGCTTCACACGTCGATAAGGAAACACGGTTTTGTTTCTTACTAAACCAAGAGACTAAGGAACGTCCAATGAAATGACACGTTCCGCTCGTACTTTTTCGATCCGTCCGACTTCCTCCAAAATAGCATCGCTATAGGAGACTAATTCGAAAGGACATTCTTTCAGATAAAATAGCCCGAAATCTTTGGTTTTAGTTGGATAACGAATAATACGTTTAACTGCTCGCATATGTGATTCTTTGGGATTTGCTTGAAATCGAGCACATAAACAAACACTCATCATAATATCGGGTCGACTCGCTATCAAATATAGTAAAGATCCAATCATACTACGATATAGCTTCTGATCAACACTTTTGCCATCCTCATCTCTATCGAGATGAATCGTTGTGCTCATAGGAGTTGGTTTGGCAGCAGTGTTTTCCAGACCGAATCGTTTAATTAAATTATAACAATATTTTTCTTGATTAATAAAAATTCCATTTTCAATTTGTTTAATTTGTAATTCTAGAAAATATGACAATTCTCCCATATGAGACATTTCAAATTCATTTGTCATTATAGTCGAAAATTCCTGACATAGTTTTTCATTTGTCGAGCCAAAAATAATATCGTCAACATATATTTGAATTATTAAAATATCTTTCTTAGTTTTCTTAATAAAAAGCATTTGGTCTACCTTACCAATTTCAAAACCAGATTCTAATAAATAGCTTTTAAGACGATCATACCAAGCACGTGGTGCTTGTTTTAAACCGTATAATGCCTTTTTGAGTTTATAAACATGATCTGGATATTTTTCATGATTGAAAAGTGGTGGTTGTTCAACAAAAACATTTTCTTTTATATAACCATTTAAAAAAGCACTTTTAACATCCATTTGATAAAGTTTAAAATTATGAAAACACGCGAAAGCTAATAAGATTCGTATTGCTTCAAATCGGGCGACTGGAGCAAATGTTTCTTCGTAATCAATTCCTTCTTCTTGATTATATCCTTGTGCAACTAATCTAGCTTTATTCCTAGTTATATTTCCTAGTTCATCTGCTTTATTTTTGAAAACCCATTTAGTACCGATGACTGATTGATCACTAGGTCTAGGAACGAGTTCCCAAATTTCGTTTCGTTCGAATTGATTTAGTTCTTCTTGCATGGCAAGAATCCAGTAGTCATCAGTTGAGGCTTCTTTTATATTCTTAGGTTCTATGTTAGAGAGAAAAGCTACAAGACCAACTTGATTTAATTGATGTCTGGTTTTAACATTCGTATTAACTCCTTCAATTATATTTTGCACAGGATGATCTCGTAAAATTCTAAGTGGAGATTTTATTATATTAGGAGTAATATTCTCATTTTCAGTAATATCATGATCATTAACGAAATTTTCTTTAGTATTGCTATTTTCATTATGAGTAGTTTCATCATCAGAATCAATAGTAATATCTGGATTTATATATTTAAAATTTTCGTCAAATGAAACATGTAAGCTTTCTTCAATAATTTGAGTTCTTTTATTATAGATTCGATAAGCTTTGCTTCGTTCCGAATATCCAACGAATATTCCTTCATCGGATTTTGGATCGAATTTACCTACTTGATCTTTAGTATTCAAAATAAAACATTTAGAGCCAAAAACTTTAAGATATGAAATATTTGGTTTTCTTCCATTTAGAAGTTCATATGGAGTATTCTTGGTTAATGGTCGAATAGAAACACGATTCAATAATAACAAGCAGTAGCTACAGCTTCTGCCCAAAATTGTTTTGATAAAGTGGTTCCATTTAATAAAGTTCTTGCACATTCTTGTAACGTTCTATTTTTCCTTTCTACAACTACATTTTGTTGTGGTGTTCTAGGAAACGAAAAATTATGGTTAATACCTTTCTTGTTACAAAATTGTTCAAAATCTTCATTTTCAAATTCTCCTCTATGATCACTTCTTATATTTTTAATTTTCAAACTTTTAATATTTTGGATTCTTTTAACAAAAACTTTAAATTTATCAAAAGTATCACTTTTATTTTTCAAAAAGAAAATCCAAGTATATCTAAAAAAATCATCTACAATAACAAATACATATCTATTATGATTAATAGACTGCACTTGAGTTGGACCAAAAAGATCCATGTGTAAAAGTTCAAGTGGTTGTTCTGTAGATATTACTTTCATTGACTTAAAAGAGGATTTTGTTAGTTTTCCTAATTTACATGCTTCACAAAATATAATAGTTTTGAATTTTATATTGGGTAATCCTTTAACTAATTTGTTTTTAGCTAGTTTGTTGATAGTATTATAATTGATGTGACAAAATCTTTTGTGCCAAAGACAGGAATCGTTTTCTTTAGCTACTAAACACAAATTTGAATCATTATTAACATTCATATTTAAGATGTAAATGTTTTTAATGTGATAACCCGGATTTTGGAACATCTGTTAATTGATAATTAACTAGGTTAATTAATAAAAATATTTGTTTGATTGGGATTAAATTTATTAAAATAATAATTTGTAAATTGAACAAATAAATAAAATTCTGATATATATATATATCTGGATATGTATATAGACGAATTTGAACTATAATAAATGATGAATAATAAATATGTGAATAAATATGTATTTGATAATCTCCTGATATAATTGTTGAATTTGAGAATATTAGTTTAATGACCTTCTTTTATAAATATTCAATTTGGCAAAATTTATACATGTTCTAATTATGATTTGTATAAAAAGATATCAACATAGATTAATAAAAACAAATATTTAGTAGTTCAAAATATAATATAAATACTCTTTCTTTTATATTTGAAATTTATGCACTTTGTATATATATATAGAGAGAGAGATAATACATATTAATATAAATACACATAAGAGATATTTAAAATAATTTTTTAATATTTGTAAATATATAAAGCATGTAAAATACAAGTGGAAGCTAAGGATAACATACATTGACATTTGTTATCTTAGTGTTAGCATAATGAATACAAGTGGCAACCTTATTTCTTTAAGTTTTTGATGGAAATAAAAATCAAAATGTTTAAACCAGGCTAATATATAATCTTATTTCATCCTTCTCAAGAAAATGAAAAGAAAAACGAGAGAAATTAAAACCTGGAAATTTAAAACCAGGAAATCAAATCCTGTAACAAAAATAATCAAACCAGAAAAGATCTAAAGAAATCAACTATCTCAAATCTCAGCAAGAATATCGTCTCAGTTTAAAGCAAGTTTCCAACTTTCAAGGCAAGATCATTTCAACAAGTTTCCAGTTTTCAAAAGATTATCAAGCATACCCAGTTTCAAAACTTCTCTGCTCATCAATTAATGGTGAGTAAACAAACTAATACTGGTTTAATTTGTTGCATGTGTTGATTATATGAAATGATGATGTGATAATTGTTTGTATGAGTGGAAATTAAGGTTGCATGTTATAAATATGCAGATGGATAAGTGTGCATGTCTGGATATCTATATTCATCTCTGTTTTTTTGGGTATAGGGTTTAAAATATAAAAAAAATCAAATCTCCTCATTAGATCTCTGATAGGCCGTAATATTCAAACAAGTTATCTTTGTTTAAAATATAAACTAAGTTTTAAATTTTATTTTTAAAAAAAATTAGTTTGAATATTTTCTGAAAATCAAGGAAACAGTGGAACTTCAGTTCTTTGATTCTCTTATATAATCTGAGTCACTATTAAAAATCATGATTTTTAAAGGATAAAACTTGATTTCTAGTTTGGTTTCGAGTGAAAAATTTGTGGTTGGTCAGAATTTGGGTTTTGACTGTTTTCTGGTGATCGGAGAGTTCGGGTTGGCTGGATTCGCTACTAGAGGTGGCGAGGAAGTGGGCGAGCTAGAAAAAATGGGAGTTTGGTTTATCAACCACCGTGGTGATGGCCAGGCGTCAGAGTAGGATTTGAAACCTAATTTTGATCGAGGTTGAATTGTGGGTTGTTGCACTATCGTCGTAGCTTCGGAGGAGGCCGGTCATGGGGGGAAAAGAGAGTAGATCATTGGCGAAGCTAAGGGTGGAGTTTCAAGAACGCTGGTGGTCGGAGTTGTCTGGACGAGGCGATTTTTGGTTGGGGCGTTTTGTTCCAGCGGTTCGATCTAGTCGAATCTCGATTTGGTGATCAATTAAGAGTTTGGGTGGTTGGGATCGAAGATGGAGGTCGTAGGCGACTCGTCGGCGGTGGCAAGGGTGGTCGGAGCATCGTCGTTGGTTCGTGCATGTGCACAAGGATTTGGGTGTGTCTGTATTTTGTAGTTGAGAAGATGAGGAGTAGGGCTCGAGGGGGAACTCGGGAACAGGAAGATTTTATTCGAGTTTGTCTTCGGGTTTCGTGTAAATGTTTATAGCTTATAACAGTTAATTTTAAACAGGTTTTCTTTCTCTTAATCATTCTTTTAAATAGAAGTGTTTATTTAAATGTTTGATTAATTAAGTTGTATAAGTTATTTGACCTTAGTAACTTAAATCTTTAAGTTTATTTAAAGCATAATTAATAATGGGATTAAGAAGTTAATTAAGAAGATGAAGGTTTAAATCATTAAATAAACTTAAGGTTTTAAGTTAATAAGTAAATGATGATTAAATTCCAAGATTTATTAACAAATAAGAAAATTAATTTAGATGAATAGGTTATCTTAAAAATTAATTAAGATTTGGGTAATTTAAGATTGATTAATAAATGAAAGTAAATTTAGAGGTAAGTAATTAATTAATTGATTAATAATTAAAGGTTGATTAATGGAAGTAATTAAAGATTAATTATTGATTAATTAATAACCGAGGGTTAGTTAATTAATAACTAAAGGATAATTAATTTATGTAATTAATTAATGGATAATTAATTAAGGTTAATTAATCAATTAATTATGTATATAATTAAAGATTAATGTGAATAATTAAGGGATGATTAATTAATTGGTTTGTAATTAATTAATGTTAAGTATGCAGGATTTAAAAGTAATTAAAGTAATTAATTTAATTCATTGGTGGTTAATTAAATTTAGTAGAGATAGTGTGGTTGATTTATCTTGCTTATGGAAGATTGAATGATATTGAATGCCTGTGATTATGTGATATCTCTGATATGTGATATGTGCTGCTTTGTGATATGAGATGAATTGTTGTGTATAAATTGTATTGTTTAAACTTAAACTTTTGGTTTAATAAATAACATTGGATTCGAAGAGACCGGGGTCGGGTATCAGTAAATACCCGAAACCACTTCGATTCTTTATAAATGTGAGTTTGGAAGCAAACAGGCTGGAATGAAATAAGTTTTAGTATCATGGATATTTAAAACTGTATAACGATTCTTGGATATGGTTTTGAGATAAATGATTGACTTAAATAAGATTAGAACTCGTAGAAAATTACGAGTTACCCTGGTAATTCACTTAAGTTTATCTCTTGGTATTTCATATTATGGGTTTACTCACGCTGGTTTCCAGCCTGACCCGGGTGTTACTTTGATGTAATGCTCGGGTCAGACCGAGTATTACAGATTTCCAGGTAAGGACGTTCTGGAGCTCAAGAGGCGAGCTGGATGGCAGGAACGTATGGAGTGTATTCCGCTGTGATATATTATAGTTGTCTGAGACATGTTAATTCTAACTGTCTAGTATATTTGTGAATGTTGTAACTCTGATGTATAAAAATGTAATTAACAAATACAGTATTTTTGTATAACTGATATTATTATTTGATATTGTATTTTGATCCGCTGCGAATGTGAGAATCTGTGTCTTGTTCTGTTTCTTCTTCTATCTCTTTTCTTTTTCTCCTAACTATCTGGAATTTTCAGGTTCGAAAACTCTGGGCCGTTACAGTTGGTATCAGAGCAAAGGTTAAGCGAGAACCTTGGCTCTAGTGGGATTTACTCATTTAGGATAGGGTCAATAGTACCCTAAAATAAGTTGAAAATATTATATATGAGAGCGTACTTGTTATTTTCTTATATAAAGGTTTTAAAATGGTTTTAAAAATAAATGATTTTTATATGAGTTTATTTTTTGATATATATATAGAAATAATTTTCTAATTATTAAATATATTAAAGAAATTGGTTGTTGAATCATTGAAATTAAATAAAATAATAAGAATTAAGTGGTAATAGTAATACAACCAAATTAAAATTGAATGAAGATAAGATTGAAATAGATCCAAACTGAAATTAAAATCCTGAATTTGTAGAAGTGTTATCAGAATAAAGATAATAATGAATTGGTTTCCAGATATGATAATCTTGGTTATTATCATAAATGGTTGTTGTGTTTAATAATGAAATGTTGTAAATGATTAAGCAAAATGAAATGGTTTTAGGGAAGTAAACTTTTAGGTGAGTATGACTTATAAATTGGAATTGAAGATAAAATTGTGAAATTTTAAATCTAAATCCATAAAACTTGAATTAGAAATTTCAAGATGAAATTAAAATTTAACTTGGGAAGTTAAATGGTTGATTTTAAATGGGAGTTATGAATGACCTCAAAATGGGTTTGAGATCTGGAAATTGAAAATGGATGCTGTAAATTGGTGTTTGGATAAATTTGGATGTTTATTTATCCTAATATCATTCTATTGTTATAGATAATCTATGAAACTGAGAATTGATTTTAAATTAGAAATGGATAATAAATTAGAATCTGAAGATTAAATTTCTTTTTAATTCTTATTTGAACTTTGTAACAAGTTAAATAAAAATAATTTTAAAATGGAAATTTTGGAATTTGGATTCAGAATTAAATGGTTTAAAGATTTAAGTTGTTAAATAAGAAAAATAAAGGTTGATTTAATTTAAAAGTAAAGGTTAATTAGACTTAAAGGATTAAATCAACATTTAAAATGTTTAACTCGAATTTATATAATTCGAGATGGTTTTAATTTGAGATTTGAATAGAATTAGTTCAAATTGAATTTGATTTAAATTAATTAGAATTGTGATTAAAGATGGATAAGCATAAGTTTAAATGGAAAATTTGAATTGGATTAATTTGAAATAAAATTGAAGATTGAATGAGTTTAAATTCAAAGGGAAATTGGGATTAATTCATATAGAAATTAATATAATTTGAAATTGAAGTGGGTTCAATTTGAAATTAGTCTAAATTAATTTGAATAAGTTGGAATTGTAATTAAAGTGAATATGTTTAAAAATCAAATGGAATTTGATTTGAATTTGGAAAGGAATTAAGGTTAATTCAACTTGAATTGGGATTAAATCAATTTCAATGGAAATTGAAGTATTGAGTCAATTTAAATGGAAGAGGAAATTTAAATTGAATTGATGGGAAATTAATTGGAAATGGAGATTGGGAAATTAAACAGTTTGGCTCTAGATTATTTTCAAAATAAATTGTTTTAATACAAATATATTTTTCCAAACTATTTACTATACAATCTTTCTTCTTAAACCCCAAAGTATCTTATACTTATTTTACAATTATTTTGGAACTATTTAACTATTTTGAAACTGTCTTATAAACTAATTACTATTTTTCAGTTACCTATATCTAATCACTATTTTAAACTATTTTGCAATTATCTAACTATTTTATACCTACTTAACTATTTTACAAACTAATAACTATTTTTCAACTACTTACCTATTTTAAACTTTTTCAAGCTATTTTTAAATTTAAATAAGTCAGAGTTCAAACTATTTGTAATTGAAGTAATAACTCAATTGGAAATGGAAGCAATTGAGAATAAGTGAATGGAATTAAAGGAAATGTGAATAGAAAAGAGAATCGATTTGGCTAATAACCAATAAAGATAAACACGTAGGATATACGTATATTATTCTATTCGCATAGTGATTTGATCCAGATTCGAACACAGAATTTCGAGATAGTATTATCGATCCGAGTTGGGATTTTTCGCTCGATTTTCGACGGCGAACCTGGATATGGGTTTTTGATTGGTTCTGGATATTCTCTATCATAGTTATGACTATGCAAGGAGAATGACGGTTTCTGATCAAGAAACCAGATCTGAGTCCGCACTAGAAAGTCGGGTGGACGATACTAGTTCGGAAGAGAAATTGTGTGATCGAAGAGCGATCAGATTTATATAGCGTACGGATAATATGTGTACATCGTACGAGTTTGAATGAAATTGATATTGAAAATTTGTGGATAAGAAATTTAAATGGTTTTTGAAATGAAAAGTAATATGGTTAATAACTTTATAAAAGATTAATCAAATTTGAATATTTGATTTGGAATAAAATAAAGTTATATATCTTTATTATATAACATAAATCTTCCCTTGTTAAATCTATTGCCAGAAGAAAAGGGTTTTGAAATATTAGAAGTATAAAAGAGGTTTTATATAAGTTTGAAATAATCCTAAGATTTTCAAAGTTATATATATCTATATATATATAAAGGATTTTGTGAGAATGATTTTGGAAAAGGCTTTGGGAACCTATGGATTTTGGAAAGGCTTTTGATTTTTGAGAAAAATCAGTTTTGGAAATTTGGAAAGCCTAGTTTGAGAACTATCGATTTTGGATATTGATTTTGTGTAAAGATGATTTTGATATAAATCATAAAGGGTATGATTTGAAGATACTATAAGTGTATAGTATAAAGTGTTTAGAAAATAGCTCTGGGGAAAAAGGCGCTCCCTTGAAATGAACTTCTCAGGAGTGCCACAGGGTGGTACTGCCTTGAACCCCAAGGGGGGATTCTAAAGTTGATCCTGTGAGGAGTCCGGACAAAACTAGTTCCTGAGGATTATTTGTGTAGCGAAAGTCGAGGGGCTGGTGCCCACAAAGGCATTTGGGTTATGCTGTGACGATAGTGTAACTCAATGTCATGCGATCTACTGCAGACCATAGCGAAAGTCGTGTGAGCCACTGAGAGCCAACAGTCTGCGTTTGATTTTATATCGGTAGACTGCGACACTATGGTAACATAGCGAAAGTCATGTGTGCCGCCGAGAGCCAACAGTCTGCGTTTGATTTTATATCGGTAGACTGCGACCTATGTAGAGTGGAGAAGTTTCATTTTGACAACGAAATCGTGTGTGCCGCTGAGAGCCAACAGTCTGCGTTTGATTTTATATCGGTAGACTGCGACCTATGTAGAGTGGAGAAGTTTCATTTTGACAACGAAATCGTGTGTGCCGCTGAGAGCCAACAGTTACATGGACTTTTGCTGCGATGGCAACGGAACCCTGGAATGTAACTGCGATCTGTTGTGGGTTCCATGCTGTCATCAGTTACATGGACTTTTGCTGCGATGGCAACGTAACCCATGATGTAACTGTGACCATGGATGGGGGTGATGATTTCCAGAGCATTATCACCAAAGATATTTCCTCGATTTCAAAAATGTTTTCTATATTTTCAATAAATTATTTTCCAAGTATTTTCACTGGGTGTTGAAAACGGGTCTACTAAGTACTTATAGATTTTCAGTCCTACGTCTGATCAATGTATGACCGAATTTCTGTGGGAACAAGGATGGACTTGTTGAAACATCGAGTTATAAAAAGTATTTTTACTTTAAAAATATTATATAGATTTTTAAAAGTGTTAAAAATGATCAAAGAATAATTTATCTAATCTTAAGTATTGATTAAATTCTGGATTCGTTTCTTTTCGAGGACGAAAAGATTCTAAGGGGGGAGGAATGTGATAACCCGGATTTTGGAACATCTGTTAATTGATAATTAACTGGGTTAATTAATAAAAATATTAATTTGATTTGGATTAAATTTATTAAAATAATAATTTGTAAATTGAACAAATAAAATTCTGATATATATATATCTGGATATGTATATAGACGAATTTGAATTATAATAAATGATGAATAATAAATATGTATTTGATAATCTCCTGATATAATTGTTGAATTTGAGAATATTAGTTTAATGACCTTCTTTTATAAATATTCAATTTGGCAAAATTTATACATGTTCTAATTATGATTTGTATAAAAAGATATCCACATAGATTAATAAAAACAAATATTTAGTAGTTCAAAATATAATATAAATACTCTTTCTTTTATATTTGAAATTTATGCACTTTGTGTGTATATATATATATAGAGATAATACATATTAATATAAATACACATAAGAGATATTTAAAATAAGTTTTTAATATTTGTAAATATATAAAGCATGTAAAATACAAGTGGAAGCTAAGGATAACATCCATTGACATTTGTTATCTTAGTGTTAGCATAATGAATACAAGTGGCAACCTTATTTCTTTAAGTTTTTGATGGAAATAAAAATCAAAATGTTTAAACCAGGCTAATGTATAATCTTCTTTCATCCTTCTCAAGAAAATGAAAAGAAAAACCAAAGAAATTAAAACCTGGAAATTTAAAACCAGGAAATCAAATCCTGTAACAAAAATAATCAAACCAGATTAGATCTAAAGAAATCAACTATCTCAAATCTCAGCAAGAATATCGTCTCAGTTTAAAGCAAGTTTCCAACTTTCAAGGCAAGATCATTTTAACAAGTTTCCAGTTTTCAAAAGATTATCAAGCATACCCAGTTTCAAAACTTCTCTAGTCATCAATTAATGGTGAGTAAACAAACTAATACTGGTTTAATTTGTTGCATGTGTTGATTATATGAAATGATGATGTGATAATTGTTTGTATGAGTGGAAATTAAGGTTGCATGTTATAAATATGCAGATGGATAAGTGTGCATGTCTGGATATCTATATTCATCTCTGTTTTTTTGGGTACAGGGTTTAAAATATAAAAAAAAATTGAAATCTCCTCATTAGATCTCTGATAGGCCGTAATATTCAAACAAGTTATCTTTGTTTAAAATATAAACTAAGTTTTAAATTTTATTTTTTAGAAAAAAAATTAGTTTTAATATTTTCTGGATATCAAGGAAACAGTGGAAACTTTAAAAACATGTTAAATTCAAATATCACAGTTCTTTGATTCTCTTATATAATCTGAGTCACTATTAAAAATCATGATTTTTAAAGGATAAAACCTGATTTCTAGTTTGGTTTCGAGTGAGAAATTTGTGGTTGGTCAAAATTTGGGTTTTGACTGTTTTCTGGTGATCGGAGAGTTCCGGTTGGCTGGATTCGCTACTGGAGGTGGCGAGGAAGTGGGCGAGCTAGAAAAAAATGGGAGTTGGGTTTATCAACCACCGTAGTGGTGGCCAGGCGTCAGAGTAGGATTTGAAACCTAATTTTGATCGAGGTTGAATTGTGGGTTGTTGCACTGTCGTCGTAGCTTCGGAGGAGGCCGGTCATGGGGGGAAACGAGCGTAGATCATTGGCAAAGCTAAGGGTGGAGTTTCAAGAACGCTGGTGGTCGGAGTTGTCTAGACGAGGCGATTTTTGGTTAGGGCGTTTTGTTCTAGCGGTTCGATCTAGTCGAATCTCGATTTGGTGATCAATTAAGAGTTTGGGTGGTTGGGATCGAAGATGGAGGTCGTAGGCGACTCGTCGGCGGTGGCAAGGGTGGTCGGAGCATCGTCGTTGGTTCGTGCATGTGCACAAGGATTTGGGTGTTTCTGTATTTTGTAGTTGAGAAGATGAGGAGTAGGGCTCGAGGGGGAACTCGGGAACAGGAAGATTTTATTCGAGTTTGTCTTCGGTTTTCGCGTAAATGTTTATAGCTTATAACATTTAATTTTAAACAGGTTTTTTTTCTCTTAATCATTCTTTTAAATAAAAGTGTTTATTTAAATGTTTGATTAATTAAGTTATATAAGTTATTTGACCTTAGTAACTTAAATCTTTAAGTTTATTTAAAGCATAATTAATAATGGGATTAAGAAGTTAATTAAGACGATGAAGGTTTAAATCATTAAATAAACTTAAGGTTTTAAGTTAATAAGTAAATGATGATTAAATTCCAAGGTTTATTGACAAATAAGAAAATTAATTTAGATGAATAGGTTATCTTAAAAATTAATTAAGATTTGGGTAAGTTAAGATTGATTAATAAATGAAAGTAAATTTAGAGGTAAGTAATTAATTAATTGATTAATAATTAAAGGTTGATTAATGGAAGTAATTAAAGATTAATTATTGATTAATTAATAATCGAGGGTTAATTAATTAATAACTAAAGGATAATTAATTTATGTAATTAATTAATGGATAATTAATTAAGGTTAATTAATCAATTAATTATGTATACAATCAAAGATTAATTAATGTGAATAATTAAGGGATGATTAATTAATTGGTTTGTAATTAATTAATGTTAAGTATGCAGGATTTAAAAGTAATTAAAGTAATTAATTTAATTCATTGGTGGTTAATTAAATTTAGTAGAGATAGTGTGTTTGATTTATCTTGCTTATGGAAGATTGAATGATATTGAATGCCTGTGATTATGTGATATCTCCGATATGTGATATGTGCTGCTTTGTGATATGAGATGAATTGTTTTGTATAAATTGTATTGTTTAAACTTAAACTTTTGGTTTAATAAATAACATTGGATTCGAAGAGGCCGGGGTCGGGTATCAGTAAATACCCGAAACCACTTCGATTCTTTATAAATGTGAGTTTGGAAGCAAACAGGCTGGAATGAAATAAGTTTTAGTATCATGGATATTTAAAACTGTATAACGATTCTTGGATATGGTTTTGAGATAAATGATTGACTTAAATAAGATTAGAACTCGTAGAAAATTACGAGTTACCCTGGTAATTCACTTAAGTTTATCGCTTGGTATTTCATATTATGGGTTTACTCACGCTGGTTTCCAGCCTGACCCGGGTGTTACTTTGATGTAATGCTCGAGTCAGACCGAGTATTACAGATTTCCAGGTAAGGACGTTCTGGAGCTCAGGAGGCGAGCTAGATGGCAGGAACGTATGGAGTGTATTCCGCTGTGATATATTATAGTTGTCTGAGACATGTTAATTCTAACTGTGTAATATATTTGTGAATGTTGTAACTCTGATGTATAAAAATGTAATTAACAAATACAGTTTTTTGTATAACTGATATTATTATTTGATATTGTATTTTGATCCGCTGCGAATGTGAGAATCTGTGTCTTGTTCTGTTTCTTCTTCTATCTCTTTTCTTTTTCTCCTAACTATCTGGAATTTTCGGGTTCGAAAACTCCGGGCCGTTACATTTTATCTCTTTTTCCTTCGAAAATAGTGTTATGATTTTTATCAAAAATATTACATTTATTTTCTGAAAAAGTTATATTAAAACCTTTATCACATAGCTGACTAATACTTAATAAATTGTGTTTTAAATTTTTAACTAATAAAACATCAGTAATGAGAGGTAAATTAGAGGTACCGTTGCTACTGACATCGCCTTGGCCGATGATATATCCTTTTGAGTTATCTCCAAAGGTGACTGCTCCTCCATTTGAGTATATAATGTTTGACAACATTTCTTTGTTTCCAGTCATGTGTTTTGAGCAACCGCTATCTAAAATCCATTTTCCTCTCTTCTTATGTGGTACCTGCAAAAAGTTTATAAAAAGTTGGTACCCAATCTTTTTAGGGTCCTAAGAGTTAGATCTTAGGAAGCCAAACCCATACGGGTTCAGAATTCCCTTTATAAACATAATTTTGTTATTATGAACAGTTTCCATAAATATTTTGATATGTTTATTCCTTATCAAAACATTATTTGTTTTTGGAATCCATATCGTTATGGTTTTAGTATTTGAGTAAACTGTTTTCTTAATATCCTTCTTAATATTATTATTAATCCTACTTTTAGCAAAATTATTTTGTTTCTTAAATCCTAGTCCAGATTTATTGTTAGAGGATTGAGAATTTTCAAGTATACTAGAAAGATTCTCTCTTCCTTTATTGAAATTAGATACATTTTTAGAAATATCATCAAATTTTACTTTAAGACTAGATTTTTCTAACTCTAAATCCTTAATCTTAGAGTTTAAACTATTATTTTCGAAAAGTAAAACATCATTTTTATTTTTCTGAATTTCTAGTTCTTCGGATATTGACGAAATTTGAGAAGATAAGTTAGAGTTTGATTGTTGAGAACTTTCAAGTTCATCTTCTAATATTTTCTTCTTATCTTTCAGCATATCTACTTCTAAGACTGTTCTATCTAACTTTCTTTGCAACTCCTTATTTTTCTTTTTAAGTTGCTTTGCTAAATTTACTAATTCAGAATTTATTTCAATTAAATCTTCAAAAGTAAGATCACTTACATTGTCTGACAAAGCCATGAAGCATACATTTGCTTGTTCATTATCACTCTCACTCTCTGATGAGGATGATGAGTCAGTGTCGTCCCAAGTGATAGAAAAAGCTTTTCGTTTGGTTTTGTCCTTCTTGAAATTATTCTTTTTACGCTCTGGACAATCCTTCTTCATGTGTCCTTTCTTATGACATTCATAACACTCCATTGCTGAAGATGATGGTTTGCTGCTATTGGAATTGTTGTTGGAATTATTTTTGTTTCCCTTGAATTTGTTTCTGTTGAATTTCAAAAACTTTTTTAAATTTTTAGCGATCATTGCCATATCTTCATTATCTGAGTCGGAATCATCTTTTTCTACTTGGAATGCCACATTTTTCTTTTCTTGTGCTCCATTTCTTTTTGCCTGCAAATTTACTTCGTAGGACATTAAATTACCTATCAATTCTTCTGGTTTTAATGTTGACAAATCACTTTCTTTTTCAATGGCTAGGACTTTTCTTTCCCATTCGTCCGTTAAAGAATTTAAGATTTTTGTAACAACATCAAAATCAGTAAACTTTTGTTCTAGTGATAGTAAAGCATGATAAATATCCTGGAATCTAGAGTACATGTCATTTATAGATTCATTTGGCCTTATTTTGAAATTTTCAAATTGATTTTTCAAAGTAGAGATTTTGCTTAATTTAACTTTGCTCATTCCCTCATGTATTATCTTAAGTGTTCTCCAAATTTCATAACCAGAAGTGCACATGCTAACTCAATTGAATTCATTTCTATCTAATGCACAAAATAAAATATTCATAGCCTTTGCATTTGATGTAGCATCTAGTTTTTGTGTGTTACTCCAAGTTGAGTATTCTCCAGTAGGAGTTGTGTACTCGCTTTGTATAACATTCCAGAATTCAAATCCACTAGATTGCATATAGATTCTCATTCTAGTTGACCAATAATTGTAATTTATACCATTAAAAAGTGGAGGTCGTGAAGTTGATTGACCCTCTGTGAAACTAGTATTAGTGTTAGTGTCAAAATCGTTAGTATGTGTTGTTGCCATATTACTAGAAATAGATATCAAATAACTTTGTGACGGTTATAGGATAACCTCGCTCTGATACCAAATGAAAGTGTACGTGCAGTACTAAGGATCGTGTAATATGGTATATAAATGCGGAAACTGATAATAGCAGTAAAATAAAAATTAAAGTAAGCACACCAGGAATTTTTATACTGCTTCGAACTTCCCGTTCTACGTCCAGTCCCAGAATACCCTCTGGATTTAAACTAAACCCCTCACTTAACCCGGAGGAATAGGTATACGACACCTGAGCAGCCGAACAGGAATTTTTCTGCCTCAACAGCCGAAGAGGACTTCAACTTAATACAAATAACTTGTTGACGAATGTGTTCTGAATAACACGGATTGTCTTTTGATAGTACAGCTTTCCTATAATCAAATCCTCAAGAGTATATATGTGTGTGAAGATTTAGAAGGAAGATAATCACGTAGAATCGAAGTATATGAATTAATTCAAGGATTCTAGTGATATTGAATAAGAATGAATGCTTTTATTTGCAGAAATAAATAGAGAATAGATTTCAGAATTATAAACAAGAATCGGTGATTGTAGAAGTGAATTGAACATGTTTATATAGTTGTAGAATAGTTACAATCTTTCATGAAGAATTTCAATCAAGAGTTGTGTCCATATCTGTTGGATTAAAGGACATTCCTCTTCATGAACAATTGCACCTCTTCAGAAAACTAGCCGTTATGTTCTGGTCGGTTGACCGAGAAACCTGGGCCGGTCAGCTGAGTTTACAGACGTGAATAAAACGGTGCATATCTATGCACTTGACATAGAGTTGGTCGGCCGAAGTTTCTGGTCGGTCGGCCGACCTGCTGTTAATTGCACAGTGCACACTTATTTTTGTATAAATCAATTTGTGTGTATGTGTGACTACTTGAGGAATGATTTTAACAATATTCTAAGACTCAATAAAATAAAATATTCATACTAATATCTGGATTGTAGTCTTGTCTCCTTTGTAGTGTACAATATACGGTTATTCTCCTTTTTGTCGCTTTCATATAGTATTCTCGTCGTATGATATTGAAGCTTGTGTCATGAATCAAAAGTCATGAATCAACAATGTAGTCTCAGAGAAAGGGTTGTCCATAGATCCGACTAAGATCGAAGCAGTGAATAGTTGGAGGAGACCCGAGACTGTGATTGAGATAAGAAGTTCTCTTGGATTATCTGGATATTATCGAAGATTCATAAAAGATTTTTTGTGGATAGCAGCACCGATGACCAAGCTAACGCGAAAGAATGTGAAGTTTGTTTGGACCGATAAGTGTGAGAGGCAGTCTAGAAGCTGAAACACTTATTGACTAATGCACTTGTGTTGGTTGTTCCAGAAGGGAATCAGGATTTAGTGGTATATACAGATGCATGTGGAACAGGATTAGGAGCTGTGTTAATGCAAAGAGGTAAACTAATTGCCTATGCATCTCGACAACTTAGACCGCATGAGGTTAGGTACCCGACTCATGATTTGGAATTAGCTGTGGTAATTTTTGCGTTGAAGGTGTGGAAACATTATCTTTTGGGAGAAAGATTCGAATTGTATACGGATCATAAGTTGTTAAAGTATTTATTCTTTTAGAAGGAGTTGAATATGAGACAGCAGAGGTGGTTAGAGTTTATAACCGCTTATGATATTGGTATTGAGCACACAAAAGGAAAAGGCAATAAGGTTGCAGATGCACTAAGCAAAAAACATCAAAATGAAGTGTTGGCAATGATAACCGAGTGGAAAGACTTGGAAGCATTGACGACATGTAGAGTACAGTGGAGATCTGAAACTAGATCTAGTAAGGAAACTGTTGTGTTGTCATGTTTAGAAGTTCGACCGATGATGATCGAAAAGATTGCTTCTAAATAGATGGAGGATCCATTGTTAGTTGAACGGATCAGGATGTTAAGGGATGGAACAGAGAGCAATGACTTGAAATATTTTAGTTTTGACCAGAATGGGTGGTTAAGGAAGAAAGGAAGGTTATGTGTTCCGAATATAGGAAGCATTAGGAAGAAGTTCTTGAAGAATGCGATCGTTCGAAGTTCACTATTCATCCGGGAGGAACTAAGATGTATCAGGATATGAAGGGGAGTTTTTTCTGGGAAGGTATGAAGATGGATGTAGGCTTATGGGTGAAGTAGTGTCTGAACTGTCAACGGGTAAAAGTTGAACATCTGAAACCAAGTGGGTTACTTCAGCCTTTAGATATTCCAATTTGGAAGTGGGATTCTATCTCGATGGATTTTATCGATGGGTTGCCAAGATCTAATAGAAGAAATGAGAGTATATGGGCCGTAGTGGACAAGTTAACCAAGAGTGCTCATTTTATTCTAGTTAAGTCAACTCGGGCGCCACTTGTTTTAGCTAAGTTATTCATGAAGAATATAGTTAGGTTGCATGGAATTCCTAGTAGTATAGTAAGTGATAGAGATTACTTATTCACTAGTGAGTTCTGGAAGAGTCTACAAGATACTTTAGGTACCAAGCTCAAGATGAGTACCGCTTACCATCCACAGACCGATAGGCAAACGAAAAGAGTTAATAAAGTCTTGGAAGATTTGTTAAGAGCTTGTGTGCTAGATTTTGGAGGATCATGAGAATACCATCTACACTTAGTCGAGTTTTCGTATAACAGTAGCTATCAGGCTAGTATAGGGATGGCACCGTTTGAAGCTTTGTATGGAAGGCCATGCAAATCTCCAGTTTGTTGGTTAGAGACCGGGGATAGGTTGGTTCTTGGTCCGGATTTAGTTAGAGAAGCTGCAGAGAAGATTGAGTTGATTCGAGCTAGAATGAAGGAAGCTTAGTCTAGACAGAAAAGTTATGCCGATAGAAGACGGAAGGACTTTTAGAGCTTTTAGTTGGAGATCATGTTTTTGTCAAGGTATCACCGATGAAAGGTATAATTCGATTCGGGAAATCAGGGAAATTGGCACCATGATTTGTAGGTCCATTTCCTATTGTAGAGAGGATCGGAAAACTCGCATATAGAGCATAATTATCGAACAGCTTAGCAGGAGTCCATGATGTTTTTCATATTTCTCATCTAAGGAAGTGCATTCGAGATCCTGAGATTACTATAGCACCAACTATGTTAGAGAACTTAGTAGTAGAACCAAACTTGACTATAGTTAGGAAGCTAGTTCGTATAGTCGCAAGAGATAAGAAGAGGCTAAGGAACAAGACAGTCAGATTAGTTAAGGTTCAGTGGAACGACGATGAGAGAGACTGTACTTGGGAAGCTGAGAGTAGGATTAGAGACGCTCATCCTGATTTGTTTCATGGTATGTTTTACCTTTATGATTAATTTGTTGTGTACCTTATCGTAATTTTGAGGACGAAATTCTTTACGGAGGGGAGTTAATGACCCTAATTTTTAGTAACATTATTTAGGACATTTAATTAGTTAAATTAAATGAAATAATGTAAATAATAAAGGGATTGAGGGTTATGTAATTAGAAGGTAGCCGTGCCATTTAAACAAATGAACTAAGGGAAAATGAGATAGAATAAGTTAGGGTAGTTGATAAGGGCAATATAGGAATAAGTAACATTCTTATACCCTAAAACCTCACTCACGTTCATTATTCACGTTCACAATCAAAAATCAAATACCAAAGAGGCCGACCACCATTAAGGGAAAACAAGAAGAAGATAAGAGGAAGACTAATCAAATCCAAGATCAAATCTCAACTCCTTAATCACAAAGCTAGGGTGAATAATAGGTTACATCTCATATTTTTGATGTTTTTGGTTTCTAGATCAGATCCGAATATTTCTGCAAGTATATTGCCATGTTTTTTATTGTTAAAATGGATAAATATGCTTGTTGATGATTTATGCTATTTCATATGGATTTTATGACAAGTCTTAATGTGAAAACCCTATTAAATGACATCTAAATGCCTTGCAATTTTGAGACAATGTCAGAATTAATATTTTATATATGGATTTCAAATTTAATAATTTTTTGAATTAATGTGGATTTATTGTTAATTTTCTAGTGAGGAAAATGGTTAATTGGGTTTAAAATTAATTACGGCTAATTTATATTGTTTTTGGGTCAAAAATTAATATATGTTAGAAAACATATTTGAAGCGGTTTATTGGAATTTTTGTATCCTAAGTGTTTTAATAAGTATATAAAATTACTTAAGGTATGAGACTTAAATGTTTTATATATTTATAAGAGGAGAAGGAGTATTTTGTAAATTTCTTAAATAAATTACTTCTGAAATTTCGGCAGTACTTTTGGAAAAGAATTTGGAAAAGAAATTAGCAACCAATAATATGTTGGCAAACAACGTAGGGTAGTTGAAAAGAATTACTTTTAAAAGATAAAAATCAGTTTCACTTTATTTCTGCTCTTTCGCCACATTCGGCCATTCGACCAAGTACTCCCGCTTCCATCTCCATCGAAACCAATGCGCATGGTATCAAAGACTTGGTACGTAGTGACTTGGTCATAGGCGAAATGTATTGGGTCGAAACATGGGGTTCCGAAGGAGTCGAAACCTTGCTTTGCTTTTAAAAGGAAATGCGCTTGCTTTGCTTTTGACTTGTTTAATTGGTTTTAAAGAATGGTTTCGAAAGAGGTTGTGCTTTTGTTTTATAAAGAAGCTTTCGAAAGGGTCAAAATGCCTAGCTACCGCATCTTACCTTTCGAAGCAATGCTTCGAAAGGGTTTCTTTGTTTTAAAACCGAAGCCGCTTCTCCAATACTTTCGAAGGGATTGGTTTCGACACGGTCTACTTCTTTTACTTAGGAAATTGTTTTCGAAAGAGTGCTTTTGACTTAGTTGTTTTACGACCCTTTGTTCTATTGAAAGTTAAACCCGAAGGTTTCGAAAGGAATGGATTTAAATGATTTCAAAAGGTTGTTCCACATGTTTTACTTGAACCCAATGCTTTCGAAAGGTTTGTTTATAGAAGAGTATTTGAATGCTTTCGAAAGGATTTAAATGAAGGATTCGAAGGGGTAGTTCCCCAATGTTTTCGAAAGGTTTTAAATGGAAGGTTTCCAATGGTTTCGAAAGATATGTTTAAAGTGTTTTAAAACAAGGATGTCAACGATTTTATGAAGCTTTCGAAAGAGATGATTCCAATGTTTTCGAAAGGTTAGATGTAAATGGTTTCGAAAGGTACGTTTTTGCCTTCAACCTAGGTTATAAAGTAAAGTAGCTTACTTGTATCGAAAGGGGTAATTTCAACGGTTTCGAAAGGGGGACTTTCAAAGGTTTCGTATGTTTTCATCAACAATGTTTTGTGTAAAGTATATATAACATGGCATAGTGATTTGAGTAAAGCATATAGTTTATTTTCCTTGTTTAAGTATGATTTAGAAAGAGTTAAATCATTTTGAAAGAAAAGGTTTTCAAAGAAAATTTTAAGGGTGGATGACCCTAAGTAAAATGACTTATATATTAGAATACTAGATGAGACTGGTATGGGGTTGCGCCCTATACTTTATCTAGTAGCCTGTAGCTAATATAAGTCCAAAATTCCAGTGTGTAGGGCTTTGTCATAGGTATGACTAAAATGATGTTACACATAGAAAGGAATATACAGAGTGAGGATAGGTTATTGGTGAGCCCACAAAACCATTTGGATCAGTTGACCCTGGGAGAGGTAAGTTAGGGACAGACCATCCAAAAGAGTGTCTAATAGAAGTTAGACTATTTGTTTATTTTGTCTAGTAGGCCCGAGTTAGCCAAAGGTTAGTAGTTAGCAAAACAAAACTATAGTGTTCGGACAGATAGTCTATTGATTACCTCATTATATGCTTACATGATATTGATATTATTGTATTAACTAGTTTGGTTGCAGGGTTTTGGTTTGCAAAAGATATGTTTCTAAAAGGATATTAGTGAGGGGAAACCCATTCCGCTAAGCGGCGTGGTCTCACTTAATATCTTATAACCGAGATGTATAGTATTATTCACACTAGGCTTTATGTCTGACTCGAAGTTTATGTTTTCCCCATAAACTCTCGGGTGCTCAAAATTGATTTGAGTAGGCTGAGGGTTGAGGATTTTCAGGTTTTAGTAGGTGGACAAATAAAGCTTTCAGAGACAAGCAGGGGTCTGATGTTATCTATTTAGGAATTGCTATGTTTCTATTTCCTCTGTGTTGTCTTAAGTCTGTTATGACAATTTAGTACTTTGATCATCCAAGGAAGCATCTTCATATGTCGCTCTTGGTGTATTTATGTAATAATTATATTTGATCCGAACCTGGGAAAAAATTTTGGTTATGTAATTGGATATGAAACATGTTTTGTGAAATGTAATCAGAAAAGTAGTGTTTTAATCTGTGACCTTGTTTCATATTCATGTGCTTCTGATATTATGGATACCATTAGCATTACCGTATTTTATCACCGGAAGTTAATACTATAGATGACTGCAGCATCTGTAGCGCTTAGCTTTGGGCCTCAAGATAGGGGATGTTACAATAGGGGTATGAAATAACATCGACCGTTAGATTAAATTCTACAAAATCCAGGCCATTCGGCCAAGCCAAACCACACCCGAATATGCTCGATCGGTCGATCGTTTGGTCTTAGGCGATCGACCGCTAGGGTCGACCGGTACATACTGGGCTTTCGACAGGTGGCACTTCCCACTTTTAATTTATTTCCTTCCTTATTTAACTATTTAATTATTTTCAATCTTGAATTTTTAAACGTTAATAGCTTTTTCATATAAGCACTAATTACAAAACCTTTTATATGAAAGTTATCTGAAAATCACGATGAATGCAATGGTGCAAGTTTCGTAGTCAAATTTGAACATTTGTGAAAATTCCATTTTACCCTTATTATATTTAATTTCTTTTTTTAGATTTCCAGTTAATTTTTGCGGCATGTTACACTATAGACTACCCAAGTTGAAACTAGACCTAGTGCAAGCTAAGGAGGATTTTTTAGGGAATTTGTTCCTACTTCCTTGACTTCTCTGAGCTCATATAACTAAATGAAGTTATGTAATGTAAGGGACTTTGTTTGCCACTTAGTTGACGTTCTAGCATTCACACTATAAGAAGTTGTATAAAGTGACGCTCAACATGGCATGCGATGGTGCCATAATTAAAGGCTCTCATTGTTACTACAGTAACCATGGTCGCATGTTGGTGTCAGGGTGAGTTGAATAGATAAATTCATGTTTGTAGAGCTTACATTATTTGGCGGATGTACTTATGGAAGAAGTCAAATTGCTTATCTATTCTTCTATGTTGTTAGTTCAATGATGTGGGAGCGTAGGACATGTTTGTCATAGTGGTTTTTTACTTGGTGCTTTGGTGGCCAGTTTACCATCAAGATTGTGTACTCAATATGTGCCTTGGCATTAGATTGCATACTCAATGTGGGCAACATAAGCTATTTATCATTGAGATTGTTTACTCAATGTGTAGTTTGGCGGTTTATTATCAGTGTTGTTTACTTGATGCATTTCTTTGGTTACCTATTTTATGGATGTCCAACATTCATATGGAAACCTTTATGGACTATTGTTGTGATGACCCACATCTTGGAAGGTTTAAATCGACAGTAATCCACACATGTCCAACTCAAACAATCTGAAACACGGATAATCAATGGGGTTAATTAAGAAAAATAAGAAAAGAAGGAAACAATACAGAATCTCGTAGTGGAATGACAAAATATAATAATCAAATAAATAGTTCATGAAGCTGTTTATACTATACATTTGATTATAATTTTACAACTGTTAACGCTAAAAAGTGAACGCTAACACCCGGTGTGTGTAATAGAATCGTGAAAGCACCACCCGTGTGACGGGAACAGAATTTAAGCAGTAAACTGGCAGAAAAGCAGTAAAAGACAGCAATTTATAGTGGTTCGGCTTGAGATTAAGCCTACGTCCACTTTGAATCTCTTTATTACTGAATTCGGTTACAAATCGATACAAATCTCTTATCAAAACAGTACAACTTGATCAAAAGAAACAATCTTGACTACTAGCTCAATCTTCGTCGATGAAATTCGATGAATCCATGTTGGATGTAAGGAATTATCTCTTGAAGATTGTTGTAGCGTCTTGAATGTTTGAGGATCTTTGATTGCTGGATGAATGGAGACTTCGACAGAATAACGGCGCTTGAAGAAATGAATAGCCAAAAGTCCTCTTCATGTTGGAAGTAGTGGCCTATTTATAGAAGCTGATTTCTGAGCAGAAAATTCGCCTAAGTCTTAGGTCGCGTTCGACCTTAGTTAAGTCGTAGGTCGCGAGCGACCTAAGCTAGGTCGCAGTCCCCTTGCGGCTTAAGAAATTAGCTGGTGAAGCTGTACTTGGCTTCCTTTGATCAAGTGGTAGGTCGCAGGCGAGTTAAGGAATAGCCGTGGGAGCTCTAGGTCGTTGAAGTCCTAGCTTGTTAGCCTCTTAGGTCGTAGGGCGCTGAACATGTTTTAATAGTTAGGTTGTGCAACCTGTTAACTCGCTAGCTACCTTAGGTCGCAACCTTTTCCTGCTGTTAGGTCGCAAACCTCTGTTCTTAGGTCGCAAAGCTTTATGTCTTTAGGTCGCAAACCTTTTTGTAGTTAGGTCGCAATCCTTTCTATCCTTAGGTCGCGAGGTCCTTCTGTTCTTAGGTCGCGAAGCTTTCTGTTCTTAGGTCGCAAGCCCCTCTTAGGTCGCTAATCCCTTTTAGGTCGCTAAGTTCTAGGTCGCTGAGATAATGGAATTAACATTTGCCCCTCGAGGCTTATGACTATGCCATAGGTCGTATGCTTCGACTCAACCTTGCTAAGTCGCGAACGACCTAGAACTTGCACGCCTGTTCGCCTCCCATTCTCAGTTTCATATAAATTGGTTAGGTCGCACCTTCTTCCTCACCTTACTGTTTTGAGCCTCCATCGCCACTAACGATTTTTCGAGCTTCCAAAGACAAATTCGACTCATTCAACTGACGATTCTTTCTCACCAATCATAATCCGTAAGTGGATCGACTTTTATTCGTCCATAGTCACTGCTTTGATCACGAATCGTTGTTACTTGTCCTAAACCTAATTTCATGCATCATGCTTTCTGAACGGTAGTCTCAACTAACTTTCGTTTGTCATTTGTTGTGTCGTGGTGATTTGCGATCATACGAAAGCTTTTACTACGGATCTGTGGGGTTTGCAATTGATTTGCTAGTTAATTGGTGGTATGTCGAGGTAGGATGAAGGGGAAGATGAACTCTTTTGAACTGGCGGTATTGGGTTATCGGACCCAATATGATGTTGCTTGGAGAGGAAGTCAACAACCTATCAGATTTGAACGACCTAAGAGTTAGGTCGCGTGGGAACGCCTAGCGACTTAAGCCTTTGCGATCTGACAACATTTGCGACCTAGAGAATCTCCAACCTAAAAAACAATTATGCACGACCTAGGACTTAAAGAAAATTGCCTCATCTTAATCCATTCAATTGCAATGTGCGACTTACAGAAATCTTGACCCATAATAGGTCGCTGAACGACCTAATACTTAGACAATTTTTCACAGCCCGAACTTTTAACCTGAACAACACAGCATAAGAACGCTGCGACCTGTGTTAGGTCGTAAGCGACCTAACACTTAGAATTTTGAGCAGAATTTGACTGATTTTCTGAATTTGAATTGTTTTGGATTTTGTACTTCTTTTCAGATTGCCTTAACTTTAATGCTGATAACCTGTTTAGAAGCAACATTCACAGAAAAATGGGACGAATATACTGCTGTTGATTGCCCACATCAAACGACAGATTAGTTGACAAAGAATATCAAACTTAAATGAACTTCGTGAATGAAATGCTGTGAAGTAACAAATCTAAGTGAAGTATTAAAGCAAAATTGAAATGATCAACTAAAGCTGATTTATTTGCATCAACACAACACTATTCTTGGATTTAAGATATCAAGCCCTAAAACTTTATAATCGACAAGTATCAATTAATTTAGTTTCATTTACATTTGCTTGTTATTGTATTAGTTTTGCACAACACTTCACTCTTTTTAGGAAACGTGCACCTTAATATTTGATCGTCCAGTTCCTTGTGTAGAATGGAATCTCAACAGGAAGACTTGGAAACAGCTGGAGAAGCCTTTCCAATTGCTACTCCATTAAATGATCCTCCGGAAAGGACTCCTACCACTTTGAGTCATAAAGTCTTCCGTCAATTATGCATCCAATTTGGCATTGCCGAAGCTGACGCTTTGTTCCCTGGGATAAATGACACTGCTGATAGGCCGCCCCGTGGCTTTGTCGCAGTTAACCGTCAGATGTGTTCGAGTGGAGCCATTCCCCCATTTAACGACTGTCTTCGAGAAATTCTCCTTCGGCTATCTATTTATCCCTTTCAACTACACCCTAACGGATACTCCATCCTGCTGGGATTGTGTGTGCTTTTCAGGAGAACGTTGGACCGTTTTCCCACTTTTGCCGAAATTCGCTTCTTGTGTACATTTGCAAAGAACAAAGACCATCCCTCTATCACACTTGTGAGGAGTGCCAGGAACCGTAAACTAATTCTGGACTTGCCCGAAAGTGCCCATGGATTCTTGACTCAATTCTTTTACGTTCGCTGTCCTCCGGGATTTTATGCCATCTGAAGAGTCGGAAGTAAGATTGCCTTTCACCGATTCGTTTTCTAGATTTTTCAGAATTCGAACCGTCAAATGCTTAATTCCATTCTTTCTTTTTGCAGCACTTCCTTCTCTTCTTCGAGATACCAGCCACAAGTCGATTTTAGATACTTTGAGTGCCGTTGATGCTGAAGAGAGGAGTGCCAAATTCTTGCTGAAAGATGAATTTCTGCACCAGTTTGGTCTTTTACATCCTTCTAGATCGACTCAGATTCATGAAATTTCTAGTTCTGATGCGGAAACGTTAGTTGCTTCGGGCTCTCAAGCAGAGGCCTCGAATGCCCCAACTTCTGTTGAAGAAATTGCATCAAAAGCACCCGTCGTAGAGGCTGCTTTGATAAAATGTTCCGCATCCATCGATGTTGTAGGGTCAGTCAGCAAGTCGGCACTTGCCCCAATTATTGAGGAGGAAGAGAATCCTCGAGTTTCTGAAAAATCAATTGATATGGAAGTTGAAAAGGAGAAGTCTGCTGAGCTCCAGGGTGATGACACTTTTGATGGCTTGAGCGATATCATGATAACTTCTCAAGAGCTTTTCGGGGATAATAATCCAAAAGTGACTTCTCCCGTTGTTGAAGTGACTTCCACCCTAAAACAAACCCTGACGCCTACTACGCCAGTCGTCTCTGTTTCCACACTAAAGCGTGGTCTGTAGTTTGACGCATGTAGCTTGCACGCCGCACACACTTAGGATTTTTCAGCACTTATAAGCATTTATCCTCTTTTTTCTGGAAATTTCTAAACTTTACTTCTTTTCCGTTTTTCAGATTCTCCGATGGGACGTACCAGCTCATACTACGACAACTTTCGGCGCTACGGAGGGCGTGATTCTTACGATTATGGACGTTATCTTCCCTCCCGCAAAGAATCTGACGAAGAGCGTGCAGCTAGAAAAGCTCAAGAAAGGCGTGCTTACGAAGAGCAGCAAAGAAGGAGAGACGATGACTCTCATAAAAGAAAATATTATGATGACAAAGGGAAGAAGCATGCTACCGATGACCCAAGTAAACGGGTTAAACTTGATGAGAAGGACGCGTCTGAAATTTCTGAAAAAACTGACGCTCCTATCCCTTCTGATACTCCGGCCGGCTCTCCTCCTCTAAAGAAGTCTGATATTCAAACAATCATTAACAGGCCACAATATCAAGTTAAAGATGGCCCTCCAACGCTTCAGAGCCGATTTCCAAATTGGTGCCTAAAAGGAGTGCGCTTTGACTTGGATTTGGTTCCGATTGATAAGCAAGACATGCTTAAAAGTCTTGACGCGGTCAGGCTTAATATCGAGAGGATGTCGCAATGGCAGAAGCTTGTCGACGAACTTCAAAGGGTCAACCATTTGAACCTTGAGGCGATGATGACCATGGAGAACGATAAATCAGAATGGGACAAATGGCGTAAGCAGCATGATGCGGAGATGACGAGCATTGCAGACGACAACGCAAAGCTTGCATCTGAAGTCAAGCGACTAAAGGAAGATCTGGCCTCATCTTCTGCATCGCACACTCAAAAGGAAGAAGTCTTTCAGAAGCAAGTGCGGGACGCACATGCTGCGCAAAGGGACGCCGAAATGAAGCTTGCAGCTGAGCAGCACATAACTGAGAAATATCGCACAGAAAATACTGAGCTGCGGGGAACAATTGCGTCCCAAAATGCAGAGATTGAGATGCTGAAAGCTAAGCTTCTTAAAGTTGAGAAGGAGCGTGATGACGCGGTCGCTGGACAAGTTGCGGCCGAAGAGTCTCACGACGCCACTAAAGCTAGCATCGATTCTACTCTATTTGACTTCTACATGCACAGCGTTTTGGGCCGCGGCAGCCTTTCATTCTTGGGTCCCAAATATGAGATTACACTTGCTGAAGTTTGGGAGACCATACTTGATACATTTGCCGGCTACGCGGAGGCAGACCTTGTAGCGCTTTATCTGGATGATGAAGCACGTGATGCGCTTATTAGAGGCAAAGAGCAACTTGCCGAAGCTAGAGCCGGGATAGTGGCAGAGGAGCATTTAGAAAAAACAATACCTTTCACTGCCCCTGTCCATACTTCGACTTTGATCGATGTTGACATCATCGGTTCTAGCTCTCAACCTCCACTTGCTGCAAAAGATGCTGAAGCTAAACTCGATACTTCCGAGACTCCTCTTTCCCAAATTGAAGAGAAGAGCCAGGAAGAAACTGAGGCTGATAAATATGAAATTGAACTTACGAAGCCAACTCCTCCAGGTAATTTCGATGAACCAGTTGTTTGACTTAACCGAGTTTGATGACCTTCTTACTTGTTACTTAAACTTTGGTGAACCGATACTCTCTCTATTTTCGGGAGATGTTGATTTTAACTTCTTTTCTTCTACAGCGGAGGCACCTAACACTGCACAAGTTTCTACTCCTTCAGTTGCCGTCCCTCCATCTTTACAGATTACTCCTCCTTCTGCTTCCCAACCGGGATCGCAGGCAGAAAAAATCAAAGCTCTTCAAGGTCTGGACGATCCGGTTATTTCGCAGGAGCAGAAGGCGGAGGATCTTGAAGACGTTGAGAAGACCCCGGAGCGGTCTCTAGATGATGACACGAAGCTTTCAACATTGCTCGCTACTCCTGGGAGCGAATCTTCCTCGAAGAGGAAGGGGAAACGCGCCATAAGGAAGAAGAAGAGAGGTGCTTCGACTGGGGAAGACAAGACAGAAGAAGACCCAACCACTCCTCCTTCTCCATCCCGCCCACATCGGATTCCGAAGTTAACTATTAGGCCAAGCAGAGGCTCCAAGGGTGGCGGAAAGAAGGAGTGACAAGCTGAACTTTCTACTTCTTATTTTGCCTTTTTCATGTATAGACCGGAGATTGTGCGGGTACCGGTCCCTGCTTTTGCTCTTTTGAAATATCTGCACATGTAAAGAATTTTCATAGTACTAAATAAAACAGTAATTTTACTTGTACAAATTCTTGTGTATGTGAGAATGCATCTGTTTCTTTTTTTTTAGTGTAGAATAAACGATTCCTTTTGCTTGTACAAACCTTTTGTCTATATCTGGGAATACATTTATTCCACGTCTATTTTTCGTGATATTGCAATGAACTTGTGGCATGTTGTGTTTATTAATATAATCGAATTGTACAGTATTGCCCCCATGCCGCAAGTATATTGCAATATTCCTAGCTTTTTCAAGACTAATACTCTTATTTTCATAGAATAATTACTCCGCTTTTAAGGAAAGAATTATTCTACTTTTAATAGAGTATATCCAGTCTTTAGAAGAATTTTTATTTTCTCTTTCTGAAGAACGCTTCAACTTTCGGGGATAATCACTTTTATTTATTAAGAAGTGAATTTTCCTATGAAGTGAAATGAACTTTTCTGAAAGACTTTTGTAGTATTTCAACTTTTTTAGGAGGAACTTTTTGAGATGAACAAGTTAATCCTTCCTTTGAGAGTTGAACTGTGCTTCCGGAGAAGGCTTTTTGTTCGAATATTCTATTTTGGGACATGCCTCCGGAGAGGGCTCCTCTTAAAGAGTTGTGCCTCCAAAGAGGTCTTGTGCCTCCGAAAAGGGCTTGTGCCTCCGAAGAGGGCTTGTGGTGCCTTGGGAAAGGGCTTTTGCCTCCGAAGAGGTCATGTGCCTCCGAAGAGGGCTTGTGCCTCCGAAAAGGGCTTTTTAATTGCCTGGAAGTTACTTTCTCATGGTTGAATGGATCCACGGGGCAGACGCAAGTTGCTTGATTGGATGTTCGTTTGCACAAACGATCGCAATCAACTAACAAAGGCCCTGTTCCTTCCGCTTGGGAAGGTGCCCCTCCGGTGGTTCCACCAATCTTTTTTGATTGAGGAAAGCACTTTCATTTTTTGGCGTGCCCCATTAGAGGGCTTTTTTGAACTTTGAGAAGGAGCGTTGGTTGGTTGGTGTGCTAGGAAGGGTGCGTCTCAGGGGCAAGCAGATCCACGGGACGGACGCAAGCTGTCTGATCGGATGCATCACGATCAGTTAGCAAGGGCCCTGTTCCTTCTGCTTGGGAAGGTGTCCCTTCGGTGGTTCTTACTGACCCCTTTATTGAGAAGCATACTTCCTTTTGGCTGCTTCTTTGTTTGCTTGGTAATGTTCTCTCATCATCTGCTCATTAGCGATCTTTTATTATCGTCTCCAAGCGCATCTTCTTTCCCTATATTGCTATGTTCGAAGAAGTGGACTTCACTGTTGAACGACTTCACGGGACAAACGCAAGTTATCTAGTTGAATGTCTGTTTATATCGACAATCTCAACTAATTAACAAAGGTTTGTCACAGTGGAGTCGCCAACTTTTATGTGAAGTTCTCCTTGTATAGGATTTGTATTTGGAATTTCTTGTCGCTTGGTATTTGCATAACAGGTGATTTTTAGAGGTCGCTTGGTTTTGTGACGAGCAAGCCTTGTTTTGATGTCCTGCAATTTTGAATCGACATTTTAGCAATACATTTAAGGTATTTACATATCGAAATAAAACAGGCATTATGAAATAGTAAGGAACACAAGATTTATAGTGGTTCGGCCAAGAATCGGGCCTACATCCACTTTATAGCTTTCATTCATTCACACTGATTTACAATGTTTTACAATACAACTGATACATTCATCATTATTTTACAATTTTGAACAAAGCTTTTTCTTTCAAGTAAAATAAGGACGTAAGTGGTTGCTGTTCCAGGCTCTTGGAATTGGATCTCCTTCGACAGTTATGAGTTTGAAAGTGCCATCAAGAAGTTTACTGCCAATGGCATATGGTCCTTCCCAGTTTGGTCCAAACACACCAGTTGCCGTCATGATCCTTTTCAAAACTAAGTCCTCGGCCTCAAAGCTGCGTTGGCGAACTTTAGAGTTGAAGTGCCTGGCTATCCTTTGCTGATAAGCTGAAACTCTGAGCCTAGCTTCTTCTCTTTTCTCATCAAGAAAGTCAAGTGCTTCAAGTTGCAGCTTTTCATTTTCAGCTTCGTTGAAATGAACTCTTCTATGTGAAGGAACTTCTACTTCCACTGGAATCATTGCCTCTGATCCGTATGCCAGTGAAAATGGAGTGTGCCCCGTTGCAGTTTTGTGAGTAGTCCTGTATGCCCATAGTGCTAATGGAAGCTTATCAACCCAACCACCTTTTGCTCTTTCGAGTTGCTTTTTGATGGTTGACTTGATGATTTTATTCACTGCTTCCACTTGCCCGTTCGCCTGCGGATGAGCCACTGCCGAGAAGCTTTTCCGAATTCTAAATCGTTTGCAGAAATCCTGGAACTCTTCACTTTCAAACTGAGTACCGTTGTCTGTGATTATTTTCTGTGGCACACCATATCTGCAAATGATATTTTTCGTTACAAAATTTATCATCTTTTTAGAAGTAATGGTGGCCAAAGGTTCAGCCTCAGCCCACTTGGTGAAATAATCAACGGCTACGATAGCATATTTGATTCCTGATTTGGCAACTGGTAATGGTCCGATTAGATCTATCCCCCAAATGGCGAATGGCTATGGGCTGACCATCTGTGAGAGTTCGATGGAAGGTGCTCTTGGGATTTTTGCAAATCTCTGGCACTTGTCGCACTTTCTAGAGTAAATAGCAGCATCTCGGTTAATGTCAGGCCAGAAATACCCATATCGGAGAACTTTCTTGGCTAAAGTTTGACCAGCTGAATGATCCCCACATTCTCCTCCGTGTACCTCGGCTAGAATTGTCTTGGCTTCTTCCTTAGTTACACATCGGAGCAGAGGCATTGAAAATCCCCGTCTGTATAATCGGCCATCTTGAATTATATATCTCGACGCTTTTCTCAATAATTTTCGACGTTCCTTAGAACTTTCTGGCAGGGAACCACTGAGTAAGTATTCTTTGATTGGAATCATCCATGATTCATGCTCTTGAGACGTAGCCATAATCCAATCAATATCCATTTCATCAATGCTTGGAGCTGACAGAACTTCTACAGGAACTAATCCCAGTAATTGAGCTTCTCCGGAACTTGAGTACTTTGCTAAAGAATCTGCCTTCATATTTTCCTCTCGGGGTATGTGGCTTATTGAGTAGTGATCGAAATCATTGAGGAGTTCGGAAGTTTTTGTCAAATATGCAGGCAAATTTCCTCCTTTGGCTTGAAATTCTTTCTTCACCTGGCAAACAATAAGCTGAGAATCGCTAAAAATCTGTAACACTTTGATGTTTAGTTCCTTGGCGATTTTTAAACCGGCGATAAGTGCTTCATATTCTGCTTCATTGTTTGTTGAAGGAAATTCCAGTCTCAATGCATAACACAATGATCGTCCTTCGGGGGTTTCAAGCACAACCCCTGCCCCCGAACAGTAATCATTTCTTGATCCGTCAACATACAACTTCCACTAGATTGGAATGCCGTCAGTTGTTTTGTTTTCACTATCGCCTTTGTCAGTAGATTCTGCGATGAAATCTGCTAAAGCTTGTCCGTTGATTGCCCTTCGGGGGTGATAAGTGATGTCATACTGGCTAAGTTCAATGTTCCATTTCAAAAGACGACCTGAAGTTTCAGGACGAAACAGGACTTGCTTTAGAGGTTGATCAGTAAGAACTTTGATAGGATGAGCTTGAAAATATGGTCTCAACTTCCTAGAAGCAATTAGCAAACAATAGGCGAGCTTTTCTATCTTCGAATAATTCATCTCTTCCCCAGTGAACCATTTACTGATGTAATAAACTAGACGCTGTATTTTCATATCTTCCCGTACAAGTGCTGCGCTGAGGGCGTGAGATGAAATTGCTAAATAGATGAAAAGATCTTCACCGTCAGTAGGCTTGGAAAGAACCGGAGGTGTTTCCATGTGATGAATTAATTCAACGAAAGCATTCTGGTATTCTGAAGTCCACTCAAAAATTTTCTTTCCTTTCTTTAGAGCATCAAAGAAGGGAATGCATTTGTCTGTGGCTTTGGAAATGAAGCGACTCAGAGCAGCGACTTTTCCATTGAGACTTTGCATTTCTTTCTTTGTTTTAGGGGCTTTGACTTCCCTTAGAGCTGTGATTTGAGTAGGATTGGCTTCAATGCCCCTGGCGCTCACAATGAAACCCAAAAATTTCCCAGATTCTACTCCGAATGAACATTTCAATGGATTGAGCTTCATTCCGTACTTTCGAAGAATTGCGAACATTTCCTCCAAGTGTCCCATGTGATCTACAGCTTTCTTTGATTTTACCAACATATCGTCGACATAAACTTCCATGGTTCTACCAATCTGAGGCTTGAACATTGTATTGACAAGTCTTTGGTAGGTTGCCCCAGCATTTTTCAATCCGAAAGGCATAACTTTGTAGCAGTAGAGACCCACATCTGTAATAAAGCTTGTGTCTTCCTGATCCGGCTCATGCATCATAATCTGATTGTATCTGGAGTAAGCATCCATAAACGATAACAACTCGTGCCTAGCTGTTCCATCCACCAATTGATCAATTCTGGGCAGCGGGAAGCAATCTTTGGGGCATGCTCTGTTTAGATCTGAGAAATCTATGCATACTCTCCACTTTCCATTTGCCTTCTTGACCAATACTGGATTTGAAACCCAATTTGGATAAGTGGAGTTTCTGATAAAGCCATTCTCCATGAGCCGATCGACTTCTTCCTTTAGTGTTGTCGATCTTTCTGGGCCTTGAGTTCTTCTTTTCTGTTTCACTGGTGTGAATTTCGGATCTATATTCAGAGTATGTACAGCAACTTCCGGGGAGATCCCACACATATCAGCGTGACACCAAGCGAACACATCTAGATTGGCTTTTAAGAATGATATCAGTTTGTTTCGAACTGTTATGCTTAGCTGTGAACCCACATTGAGTACTTTGTTCGGGTCTTTCGAGTCTACAGATATTGGTACCGTTACCTCCACGGGTACCACTCTATTCTCCCCTGTACTGGCTTTCCTGGGATCCATTTCTTTTCTTGCATTGCTGTGTTCGCCAGTACAGGGGCCGCTCCGTAGTTGCTACAGGGTTGGTTCCTTGATGCGGAGCGGAGCTGCCGCATCTTTCCCCATTTCTCTTTTTCTGGCCTCTCGGAGTTCTACAAGATAACATTCTCGTCCTGCGTTCTGATCTCCTTTAATAACAGCAATCCCATTATCAGTAGGAAATTTCATTGTTAAGCACCAAGGAGCGAGGACGGCCCTGAAAGCAGCAAGAGTAGGCCGACCTAAGAAAGCGTTATAGGCGGAGAATCCATCAACAATTACAAAAGTTTGCTTCCGAACCAACTTCTTCTGCCCTTCGCCCATTTCAACAAACAAGTCCACCGTTCCAATTGGCTGTTTCAGTTCTCCTATGAATCCGGCAATTTTGTGTGAAGAGGCTTGTACATCTGTCATAGGGATTTTCATTTGGTCAAATGTCCTTTTAAAGAGTATGTTGCACGAAGCACCACTATCAACCAGAACTCTTCTGACAATAGCCGGCCCAATACCGACTGAAACAACTAAAGGGTCCTCAGTAGGAGCTTCCACATCAATAGAATCCCTGGTTCTGAACATAATATCATCGTGAAAAGTCTTCTGCTGCTTTAGAGGTGCAGCAACTTCCAAGATCAAGACACTTTCTTCAGTCGGAGCATACTTCAAAGCTTTAGCATACCTTTCCATTTCACCCCAACTCCTGCCAGCTGGATGAGGTCCTCCTGTGATCACATTGATAACAGGTCTTTCTTTTTTCGCAGGCCTTTCTCCTGAACCAGATGAATGAGCTGGGGGTATTTGCCCCGGGTTAGATGAAGACGGGTCTTTTCTATTCCTCTTGACGTATTGCTGCAACTTATTCTCTCTTAACAATTCCTCAATCAGGCTTTTCAAATGGCGGCACTCATTGGTATCATGCCCTGGTTGGTTGTGAAACTTGCAAAATCTTCCGCTTTGAACAGCATTCTTCCCAACTTTCACGGCCGGTGGTTTTGGAAATTCAACAGCATCCTTAGTGGCGATGAAAATATTCTCCGGGGTATCGGTCAGAGGAGTAAAGTCTGAAGGTTTAAGGAAGCGGGGTTTTTTGAAGTCTTTCTGCCTTTTCCCACCATTACTTTCCCTTTTCTGATCTGCAGGTTCTTTCTTGCTTTGAACGGTAGCATTATTTTCCACCACTATTGTCACAACTTTAGCTGGTGCGGAAAGATTCTCTAAGCGTATAAATTCGTCAGCCTTTTTGTAGAATTTCTCGAGCGAATTTGGCTCCTTCATCTTCAGCCACTTTCCAAATTCGCTTGATTTGTCGATAGCACGCATCAGATAGGTCAAGATCATTCGTGGCTCTGCATTATCGACCTCTGCCAGAGCTAAGTTGAAGCGGTTCAAGAATGACTTAATAGGTTCTCTCGGATTCTGTTCAAGACTGGACAATGACATTATGTCCTTTGCCTTTGAAGCGTATAGCCTGAATTGCTCTTTGAACTTTCGGGTCAGATCGGAAAACTGATCTACAGATCGGACATGAAGCCTGGTAAACCAGAGAAGTGCCACTCCTTCTAAATAAACTGGAAAATATCGGCACTTTATTTCGTCAGTTGCTCTTGCGCCGGTCATGTGCCAGTCGTATTTATACAAGAACTGATTTGGATCACTTGTTCCCCGATAAGCAGGAATGGTGGGGGGAACAAATTTTCTAGGAAATTCAGCCTTTAGAATCTTCTCGGTAAACGGAGTTCTACTTGGTGCGAATCCCCATTCGCTCTCATCTTCATCTCTTTGCATGCTCTCTTTCATTATTTGCTTGATCATACCAGAAAGATATTCCTCATTGTTCAGAGATTTCGCAGAATAGACCTCGGCCATCTTTTCGGGGGTTTGTCCAGGTAAATGCTCATGAAGAACTGGTGATGGCCTGGATCCTTCGGCCTGGAGGGGTGCCCCTTCGGCAGCACCTGATCCCCCGTGAGGAATATTTCTCCCCTCGGAATTGGGAGCAGCATTAGCAAAGTTTCCCTCATTATTTACTGGTCTTTGATTCGTACCAAATAGAGCATTCAGCTTTTCCATCATCAGGTTATTCTAAGTTTCAATCTGCTGGTACAGTCCGAATACAGCAGCATCTAACTCTTGTCGCGTCACACCGACGCTTGGAGCTGCCTGATTTGGAGAGAGAGAAGTGGCAGTATTATCACGGTCATCGTCAGTTCTGACAGACTTTCGTTTCCTTCCAAGAGCCATTATATCTGATAAACTTCTGGTTTTGTAGGAAATTCTTTCAACAAACTTCTGTGAAGCAATGGTGAGTAGTAGTCTGAGTTGGGTTCTCGGTGAAAGCACCAAAATGTTAACGCTAAAAATTGAACGCTAACACCCGGTGTGTGTAATAGAATCGTGAAAGCACCACCCGTGTGACGGGAACAGAATTTAAGCAGTAAACTGGCAGAAAAGCAGTAAAAGACAGCAATTTATAGTGGTTCGGCTTGAGATTAAGCCTACGTCCACTTTGAATCTCTTTATTACTGAATTCGGTTACAAATCGATACAAATCTCTTATTAAAACAGTACAACTTGATCAAAAGAAACAATCTTGACTACTAGCTCAATCTTCGTCGATGAAATTCGATGAATCCATGTTGGATGTAAGGAATTATCTCTTGAAGATTGTTGTAGCGTCTTGAATGTTTGAGGATCTTTGATTGCTAGATGAATGGAGACTTCGACAGAATAACGGCGCTTGAAGAAATGAATAGCCAAAAGTCCTCTTCATGTTGGAAGTGGTGGCCTATTTATAGGAGCTGATTTCTAAGCAGAAAATTCGCCTAAGTCTTAGGTCGCGTTCGACCTTAGTTAAGTCGTAGGTCGCGAGCGACCTAAGCTAGGTCGCAGTCCCCTTGCGGCTTAAGAAATTAGCTGGTGAAGCTGTACTTGGCTTCCTTTGATCAAGTGGTAGGTCGCAGGCGAGTTAAGGAATAGTCGTGGGAGCTCTAGGTCGTTGAAGTACTAGCTTGTTAGCCTCTTAGGTCGTAGGGCGCTAAACATGTTTTAATAGTTAGGTTGTGCAACCTGTTAACTCGCTAGCTACCTTAGGTCGCAACCTTTTCCTGCTGTTAGGTCGCAAACCTCTGTTCTTAGGTCGCAAAGCTTTATGTCCTTAGGTCGCAAACCTTTTTGTAGTTAGGTCGCAAGCCTTTCTATCCTTAGGTCGCGAGGTCCTTCTGTTCTTAGGTCGCGAAGCTTTCTGTTCTTAGGTCGCAAGCCCCTCTTAGGTCGCTAATCCCTTTTAGGTCGCTAAGTTCTAGGTCGCTGAGATAATGGAATTAACAACAACATCTATCAGAGTTATATATACAATAGAACAACGGAATAATGCAACAGAACAAGAATGTAGTGAAATAATACTAGTAATAATAATATACCAAATCTTCATCTTCTTCCTCTAGGAAATAATCTTCACCGCGCTGAAAACTTAGGGCTGACCCAAGCGTAATGAAAAGACAAAATACTTAAATCAGGACTAAAATATTCTTATGTGAGTCAAATCAATATTACATATAACAGGAGTGTAATAGAATCAGATATGTTTATGGGGTTTTACATCTCCTATCCAGTGTATAACGTGCGTGCAATAACTTTAGAGATGTTACAGGATTTTCCATCTCATAAGGATCCATCAAAATATGTATACATATTATAATACACTATATATAATGTCTAATCAATAAAATAAATATTTTTCCTAGCGTAAAAGCTTTACAGTTTGCATATAACACAACCAGTAGAACGTCGGTAGATAGGGATGCACCGTGATACGACAACACTAAACCAAAATCGTAGTTGTCTCGTATAAGGATAAAAGTATGACAAGGCACGTGAGGCAATGCCCAAATTAGTATGCTACCAGTTCGAGTCGCCAGGCTGGTGGTAACGCGTCGCCACAACGACCTCCCACCGCATCCACCCATCCTATATCGAGTCAAAGGGAGGTTATCCCAATCAAGGTGCACCAATCGAAATCAACAACAAAGGTAATAGTATAGACCGAGTCCACAAGAAAAATTGAAGAACAGGTGTTCGCTAGGGTTAGCTAGCCCACTTGGCCTGGTTCAAGCCGTCCTATTTTAGTCATTTCAAATTGGCACAAGTGCCGGGGTCTATCCATCATCGTTCTCTTTCTTCAAATCCGGCAACGCCAATCTAACCACTTCATTTTGGAGTCTCCTCCACATACACAGTTGTTAAAGTGGATCCAATATTGACAGAGAGTATGCCAATAAGAGGCCCCGGTCTCTTTAACAACCAAACGTCGTTTTACACAACGATTGGTACTTTTATATTTCGAAAATGAACCATACTTGATATCAAAATATCATATTCACTTCAAAATCTTGTTTATTCAAAATCATCATATTTACTCAAAATATGTCAATTTCACTTGAAAATATCATTTCATTCAAATTTCTCAATTTTACTTCCAAAATCATTTCGAATTTCAACTTAGGTTATAACTTCATTTTAACCCAATTCGCATTTGAATCCCCGATTTAAATATAAACATTCCAACCTTGACCGGTTGGAATTTCTTTTTAATAGTTGAATAGTTTTAAATAGTTTAAAAATTAAAATAGTTTGAGTATTGAAATGGTTTATATAGTAAAATAGCTTGGAAAATCAAAATAACTTGAATATTTAAATTGATAGATTTTAAACAGTTTATATTTATTTGAAAATAGTTTCAAAGTCAAATTGGTTCTATTCCAAATCTTTCAATTCAAATCATCTTCAATCTCAATTCAAATCAAAACGACACAATTTCGATTTCAATTCGAATTAACTTCGATTTAATTTCAATTCAAATCAATTTCGATTTCGATTTCATTTTCCAATTTTAATTTCAAATCAAATTAATTTTGATTTCGATTTTAATTTGAATCAATTTCGATTTTAATGGTTTAAATTCCAATTCAATATTTTTTAAAACCAACTCAATTTATACAAAGTTCGAGTTCAATTTCGGAATATCGATTTAAATCATTTAATTCAAATTAAACTTCAATGTTCGAATTTAGATTCAAATTTTCAAAAATAATTCAATTTCGAGCTCAAATTTTGAAATATCGATTTATATCACTTTTACTTAAATAACTTCGAAGTTCAAGTAAAAGTTCATACTTTTTAAAATAGTTCAATTTCTATAATTCGTGTTATATTTCAATCATTACTTCAAATTCCAAATTAAATTTTTTAAAACAATTTCTTTTAACCAATTTTAGTTTCACATTTTAAGCTCGAGTTCGGAAATAATACAATGTCCATATTTCAATTGAATTATATTGTTATAAAACAAAATCATTTAAATAGATTCAAATTCAAAAATTTATAATCATTTAGTTTAACTAATCCAGTGTCTATATATAACTTTCTATCCTATTGCCATGTGATCAGCTATTTCAATTTAATTTCAGGAATGGATATATATCATTTCAATCCAAAATAAATGTCATAGGTATATATCATTTCAACCTATTTCTTAATTTATTCGAAATAATTCAAATAACAGATTATATGATGTCAATAATATATAGGGTGATAACAGGATATATATAAAAATAAATAAACATCTAATCATCCAAAATATCAACCAATAGTCATCCATCACAACCAACACCCAAATCATTCAAATATCACAACAATTAACTAGTTATCAATAATCGGGAATTTAACTAGTAGTTTAATTTCAATTTAACTATCAATTTTAATTTCCAACAATAAATTCATATGTCAATTGTTAACCCGCCTTTTGGCAAGGCCACGGACAGACGGATTTAACTTAAACAACTTCACAACTATCGAGACTAAAGTATGATGGGTTCGGTTTAAAATGATGATAGGCAGTTTGGCAGATGTCGCTCGGCATTGGGATGGTTCGGCATTGGAGGCTGTTCGGCATAGAGAGATCGTCGTTCGACATAGAGGGATCGTTCGGCATTCCAGGAGCGCTCGGCATTTAGAGGCGCTCGGCATTAGAGATCGTTCGGCATGATGGCCGCTCGACATTAGAAACTGTTCGGCATCAGACATGGTTCGGCATAATGGAGGTTCGGCATTAAGTATCGTTCAGCATTGGATGGAGCACTCGGCATACCTTACCTCGCTCGGCATTGCACCTCGCACCTCCATGTCTCGGTACCTCGCACCTCCATGTCTCGGTACCTCGCACCTCGATACCTCTGCACCTCGCACCTCCATACCTCGCACCTCCATGTCTCGGTACCTCGCACCTCGCACCTCCATACCTCGCACCTCCATGTCTCGGTACCTCGCACCTCCATGTCTCGATACCTCACACCTCCATACCTCGGTACCTCGATACCTCGCACCTCCCAACGTTCGGTATGAGGAGATCGTTCGGCATTCACACCTTGTTCGGCATTCAGCGTTCGGCATCTATGGTTCGGCATATGGAGACCACTCCATTTGGGCTGAGGTACTCGGCTGCCAGGCCCACCAGGGAAGTCCAACCCATCTTTGTCTATAAATAGAGAGGCAGGGGCACAGTAAAAGAGGATCTTCTTTCTACTCTCTTACTTTCTCTTTTCTAAGGCTAAGGCAACTCTGCCATTTTGTAACTGTAATCGATTATTACAGCAATAAAAAGCAAACTTCTGGAGTGGACGTAGGCCGGAGTTAGCCGAACCACTATAAAATATGTTGTTCTTTACTGCTTTCATTTCAGTTTTAACTGTTCTTCACATTATTTCTCTCTACATACATTCTATCTCTGAGCTGTGATTGGTATTTGGTGCTTTCATCTGGATTTGGGGGTTAGTGACCAATTTTGGCGCTAACACTTTGGTGCTTTCACTGAGAAATTGAAACACTCAGGAATTTTGGAGTTAGGAACTTGGATCTTAGAAAGAAATGGCAAGACCACCAACGAGGAAGCAAGCAGTGGAAAGGAGCAATCAGGAAGGAAGTCAAGCGGCATCTTCTGGAGCTGGAGAGGGTCATGCATCCATCTACATAACTCGGGACGAGATGCAAGTGATGATGAGTTCTATGCAAGAGCAGATGATGAAACGGCAAGAGGAGATGATGTAGGCTCTTCTTAGGCAATTTGGACAACCAGGAACTGCAGGTGCTCAAGATCGTGGACCTGGACCAGAGGAACTCAACCAACGGACAGATGGAGTGAATCAGCAGAGGGCAGCTCCCAATCAAAAAACAGTTAACAATCTAGATGGACCTAGACTCGGGGGCACACCACCAGGTGATGCTGGACCAGTTCATGGAGAGATACCGGATAACGCTACGCGGCCTGACATCGATAGGAATACAGGAGTACGTGATGAAGAATATGTGCCAGAATTTCCTCGGGGACTTGGGGGGCAGTCTGGATTGGTTGGAAACACTGGATTGGCTGACATTATCAGGCGGACTATTCGCGGAGGCCTGAAAAACAGGGATTCAGAGGGAGTTAACAAAAGTCCGTTTACCAGAAACATTAGGACAGTTAGGAATCCGTCCGATTTCAAACTACCCACTCTGGAAGTATACAACGGGAAGACGGATCCCACCGACCACTTGATGAGGTACACTAGGCATATGGAAGTGCTGGGGGCAACGGAGGAGGTTATGGCCCGATGTTTCCCTCTGTACTTGACTGAAATTGCTGCTATGTGGTTTAGACAGCTGGAGGATGGATCCATTGGAACATGGACAGAACTGGTGGACAAGTTCTTAAGTCAGTTTCAAGTTTACATAAAAAGGCCAAAGAACGTGATGACGCTAATGTCAGTCAAACAGGGGGCAGATGAATCGCTCAGGACATTCTTAACTCGATTTAATGCAGCAGTTGCTTCGGTGGATCGGCCAGATCCATCAATGGTTTTGATGGCTGCGGTATCAGGAGTCAGAGATAATTCGGATTTCAAAGTATCGTTGATACGGGACCCACCGTTGGATCTTGGGGAATTCTTTCATGAAGCTGAAAGATTTCTTCGACAAGAAGATGCATGTTTGGACATGAGGCCAAAGGAAGTAAACATGACTAAGGATGGAGGACTGCCCGGTGAAAGCTCGAGTGGGGGCAAGGATAAAGGGAAAAGGAAGTGCTGGGGAGAACCAAAGTTCTCCACTTACACAGGATTGAACGCAACGTTGGAGCGGATTTTCTTAGATACTCGAGATCGCCTTTCTTATCGAAGGCCAGCAAGGAGGGAACCCTCAGAATGAGAAAGGGCGTCAGGAAGGCACTGTCTTTTTCATGACCTGGACGGGCATGACACTAACAGCTGCCGGCATTTGAAGGACATAATCGAGGAGCACATAAGGAATGGTCAGTTGCGACAGTATGTCGGAACTCGGAATGCGGCGGTGGAACAGGAGCAGCCACCGCCTACCTTGAACGACGAGGGCATGAGGCCCAGGAATGGTGGCCGATCGGTCATCAACTAATCTTGGAATAAGTAACAAACTCCGGGCAAACGGTTAAGTCACTTACTCATGTACGGGGTCGGAGATAACCCTCAGGCATGCTCTGAGATGATGGCTTACCGAGACGCCCGGGTTTGTGAAATCTGTTTTTTCCTTTGACTTGGATATTTGCTTTTTCTAGTTTGGTTTTGGAGTTTGGTTTGAACTCCCTGTTTTGCTCATTTTCTGGTTTGGATTCTGATTTGGATGTTTATTTTTTGGTATGGATTTTTGATATGGGATTCTGGTTTTCTATTTGGATTTGGATTTCGGATTGGATTTTGATTGGATTTTCTTTGGATTTTTGGCTAAAAGGTCATCGAGTATGGACTATGCTCGGCAAGGGTCCGGAGAGACCAGGATTTGGCCTAGGGCTTAGGCTATATATTATCAGTTACTATTTTTGGTCGTCGAGTATGGACTATGCTCGGCAAAGGTCCGGAGTGACCAGGATTCGGCTTAGGACTTAAGCCACGGCATTCTTCGACATTCAGGGACACCGAACCATGAACACCATGGAATTACTTAACGTAGGTCGTCAAGTGTGGATTGCGCTTGGCAAGAACCCGGAGAGGTTACGGATTTGGATATTGGCTATGAATAGCTAAGGATTCGGACAAGGACCCGGAGCGGTCCCGGATTTGGATATCGACCCAGAGAGGTCACGGATATGGTTATAGGTTATTGGATATGGATGGATTAGAACTCGGTAGTCGGGTTCAGATGGATCTAGAATTGGGTAAGGACTTGGTTACTGGATAAGAATCAGACATCGACTCGGAACAGTCTCGGAAATGGATCAGGATATGGCCGTGGCACTCGAATAAGATGGCTTGGTAATGGATTGGATTATGAATCGGAAAGTATGGATGTGGGTAACATACATACTTGGGATATTGGACTTGAGGCTATTCAAAACACACCTTTCACAGCAAGGCATGTTTTGGGGGGCAAGTGTTAACCCGCCTTTTGGCAAGGCCGCGGACAGACGGATTTAACTTAAACAACTTCACAACTATCGAGACTAAAGTATGATGGGTTCGGTTTAAAATGATGATAGGCAGTTTGGCAGATGTCGCTCGGCATTAGGATGGTTCGGCATTGGAGGCTGTTCGACATAGAGAGATCATCGTTCGACATAGAGGGATCGTTCGGCATTCCAGGAGCACTCGGCATCCAGGAGCGCTCGGCATTTAGAGGCGCTCGGCATTAGAGATCGTTCGGCATGATGGGCGCTCGACATTAGAAACTGTTCGGCATCAGACATGGTTCGGCATGACGGAGGTTCGGCATTAAGTATCGTTCGGCATTGGATGGAGCACTCGGCATACCTCACCTCGCTCGGCATTGCACCTCGCACCTCCATACCCCGGTACCTCGCACCTCGATACCTCCGCACCTCGATACCTCTGCACCTCGCACCTCCATACCTCGCACCTCCATGTCTCGGTACCTCGCACCTCGATACCTCTGCACCTCGCACCTCCATACCTCACACCTCCATGTCTCGGTACCTCGCACCTCGATACCCCAGTACCTCGCACCTCCATGTCTCGGTACCTCGCACCTCCATACCTCGCACCTCCATGTCTCGGTACCTCGCACCTCCATGTCTCGGTACCTCGCACCTCGATACCTCGGTACCTCGCACCTCCCAACGTTCGGCATGAGGAGATCGTTCGGCATTCACACCTTGTTCGGCATTCAGCGTTCGGCATCTATGGTTCGGCATATGGAGACCACTCCATTTGGGCTGAGGTACTCGGCTGCCAGGCCCACCAGGGAAGTCCAACCCATCTTTGTCTATAAATAGAGAGGTAGGGGCACAGTAAAAGAGGATCTTCTTTCTACTCTCTTACTTTCTCTTTTCTAAGGCTAAGGCAACTCTGCCATTTTGTAACTGTAATCGATTATTACAGCAATAAAAAGCAAACTTCTGGAGTGGACGTAGGCCGGAGTTAGCCGAACCACTATAAAATCTGTTGTTCTTTACTGCTTTCATTTCAGTTTTAACTGTTCTTCACATTATTTCTCTCTACATACATTCTATCTCTGAGCTGTGATTGGTATTTGGTGCTTTCATCTGGATTTGGGGGTTAGTGACCAATTTTGGCGCTAACATCAATTAAATTACCAAACAACGGTAAATAAAATTAAATTACTTCATGACATCAATTTAATAAACACAAAAATATTTTAGTACTTCGTGAGTGTATAAACCACTTACCTTTATTTGAAACTAAAAAATTTTCAACTTCAAATAAATACGCATCTAACTTCATAACATAGCCTTCGTCGATACGATTCCAATGCAACTTTTTTCATTCGAAACGGGCCTTGTATGAAAAGGTTACGGGCTAATTAGTATAACGAATGATTAAAATATTTTAAACATTTCCCTCCCGTTCATCTCGTCCAGGCACGCAACAAAACCCATCATCGTGACTTAATCATCAACACACGTGCCACCCTAACGTCGACCGGACATCGATCGGAGACCTCCACATTGTGCACCACATCCAGCTCCACCACCACCCCAAATGTGGTCAACTCCGCCGCTGTCGTTCGTCCATATGAACCCAAAAACCACCACGACTTTGAGCTTCAATCCTAGCGATTTCGTGCATGTTTGCGACGATCCAACCATCCAAATCCTAGAGCTCGATGAGATCTATGTTTTCCCTTTTGAGGTTGAGCGATTTTGATGAGAGGATTGAGAGAATATGAGAGGAGAAGGAGAAGCAATTTCGGCCACTAAACGTTAAAAGAGAGGAGCATCCGCATTTTAACTAGGGTTTGACGAAAACGGACGTGGCCTTATATAAGTTTCCGACCCGATCTATCCACGAAAATTCCGAACTCCAAACGAAGCATGCCACCTTGCATTCTATATGTTATACCCCCATTCCGAACATAATGGAATAGGTAGAGAGCCAATTCCATCGTATTCAGAAGATAGCTTTTCAAAATCAATTTATTTTAATTAAATTCCTTAAATTAATTTCTACGCGTCTCAAGCTCACACGGCCAAAAGACAAGTCAGATCGCTACGAAACTTAAAATCCTATAATAATTCACTATTACAGATCCAATGAAACTGGTTTCGTCAAAATCCGAGGCAGTGCCCAAAAAGACTATTTTTACACATTAATTAAAACGCGAAATTTCCAAAATCAATTTAAGCACTTTAAATCCAATTTTAAAAGTTAACAAATTTCATTCTTGTTTAAATAAAATTTAAATCAACTTTCGACATCATTTTCATTCATATTAAATTCAGGATTCAATTATTTAAATAATTTCCAATATTAAATTTAAACAATTTAATTATCCAATAAATCACCAAATTTTAAATATAAGTTATTTAACTTATAAAATTTAACTTTTAAAACGAATTCAAATTATAAAACAACTACTTCCATTTTACAGTAATTCAACATTCATTATTCAATTCATATTATTGATTACAACACATTAAATATATTGAACTTCATTCTAACACAAATGATTTCCTTAAATATTATCGAAATTTCATTCAAGTTCATACTTAATAAACTACATAAATAAATCATCAAATTTTTATTTCTAACCATTTTTGTTCAATAATTATATTAAATTTAATAATTTAAAATAGTTAAAAATATGGGTCGTTACAATTGTTGGATTTTAGACGCATTATAGGTTGTTACCTTATATGTTGTCAATTGACTAATTCCATATATAAAGTACACACGTATAAATGAACACCCTTAGGTTGTGTAGATTATAAACGACAATTTAACTACTTATCAACACCATACCACTAATGATATTACTCACTCACCAAACTTTATCACATCTCCTATATTTTTCCCTCTGTATACCTATTATAGGATGGCATGGTAGTAGGTGATATGACTAGAATAATATGCATGGAGGAGATGACCATGCGCATTGAAGTTATATTTATATATAGTCATTCCAAATGTATCTTATTGTAATTGCCAGTCAGACATGTACTATACTTTATTTTAGGGACTTTATTTAGATGTTTATGATAAGGACCATTATTATTTATGATAGTAGTGATTTGGGTTATTGTTGTATTTATATCTTATTCTTTCCATTGTGTGATCAGAAAGTATAGAATGTTTGAAGTTATATTTACCTTTGTATCAAAGAAACCACGAAAAACCTAACGATTTGTACTTCTTTACAAGACGTGAGTCCAAATATCGCTTTTGGGCCTTATATCAGTGTGTTTGGAGGTGCGGGTTGTTACATATTCAAACACAAACTTTTCCTCGAACCACCGCTTGATATCAATCTGAATAATTTCATCTTTCAAAATATTCTTAGTTACTTAATTTCACCAATACAAAGTAGCTCCTATAAGTTTCCTAAAGTCCAGTTTCCTTCTCTGATCATCATTTAAACTAAGATCGACAAAAATCCTTTCATAGTGAAGGAGCTAATCTTCTCGTTCTATGGCATTCTCTGCTCACATTAACGTTTTCTACCTAGACTTTTATAGTGTTTACTTATTACGGCAAAATTATTGTGATTAGGTACTTTAAATATTATAGCTCCCATTTTCCACTTGCATTTGCTCCAACATTTTCTCTTGCCATTCCATCCACTGCCCCGACTTGCATCATGTTCACGACGAACTAATACAAGATTCCCAAATTGATAGGCATAGTTCTTGCATCCATTAACATTAGTTTTGGTGGTCCGGTTAGCATTTCCTCTTGCATTCGGTCGGACGTTACCATTAGTTGTAGTGCTTTGTATTCCTAAGTTAAGTCTTCCACTTTGAGTGTCGATGTTTCTTCTTCCTATAATTTTTGAAATATGGGTCTTCTTGAGATTCCAAAGCATGCATTATTTATATAGTGGAGGATATAAGTAGATACACACACACACTAACTCTCATACATCAAATAGAAATTATGTTATTATAGAACTATCTCATATTCCATTTGTCTTTAATTCCTCTTTTGGTTTAGGTTAAGTTTCCAAAAATTTATTGGATTTTTATTAAGGGTGCTTTTGGCACAGGTCCTTGATAGGTTTCAAAATTCACAAAAACCCCAATGCAAAGAAGTATGTAAATTAGGTCCTTATTTTTCGAAAATCATCAAAAAAGATATAAAATAACGAAAAAAAACTTCCAAAATTTAAAACTTATTTCAATTAATATTTATCTTCGTATTCATATCAAAAAAATCAAATAACAAGGTAAAAATGACACACGGTATGTTTCAGGAATACTTGCAGACATGTATGCAATTTTAGAGAATAATTGCAGACATGTTTGCATTTATTCTGGATAGCATGCTTTTGCAACTAAAAATTGCAGATATATCTGCAATTTTAAGGAATAATTGCAGATATTTAAGTAAATATCATGGTTGTTAAATCAAGGTGCTGTTATTCAGTGAATAATTACATACATGTCTACAAATATATGAAATAATTGCAAACATTTCTGCAATTATATAAATTTTATTCAACGCAATTATTCAGTGAATAATTGTAGACATGTCTGCAATTATATGGAATAATTGCATACATATCTGCAATTATTCAGTTGTTTCTCGAATGCAATTATTTAGGGAATAATTGTAGACATATCTGCAATTATATGGAATAATTGTAGATATGTCTGCAATAATTGCAGATATGTCTGCATTTTTCTTTTGTAGAGAACAAGTTATAATATTTACAATTTTTTGAAACTTTTTTTAAGCACTGGCGCAAAAAAATACATGCTGCTACAGTAAAATAATTATAGGGACTCGCTTTACAACTTTTTTTAAGGAAGGATGCCGTTTGAATTAACTTTGGTTTTAGGGATGTGTGATTAATATTCACTTTTATTAAATCTACTCTAACACTAAATTGTGCATCCTTCAATTTAAGACTCGAAAACGAACATCAATGATACTGCACATCCTTAGTGTTACTTTCTAGCGATAAAGTGAGATCCATTATTTTTCATTTAACATCATTGGATATTGGAAATAAAAACATTCGAGAAAATTTTAACCCATCATTGCATTTCGAATTTAATACATAACCCAATGTTCACTCACACCGAAAAATAGTTAAATACGAAGAAAATTCTCAAGAGTGATATATAAAGATGCCCATTTGGATGATTAGAGTCATAGCTGATAGAGTAAGGGGTATGTCCTAGGGGTAATTCTATAATTTACTATAAATTATTAACTCTGTAATAGTACCTTGTTCGAAATAAAAGATGTTTTTCTTTCTATTACATACTTGATATAATGTGTTGTATTAATTATTTATTTAAATTAAGTATATTTAATAAATAATCCATCAATTATATGTTTTGTGATAATATTGTAATCATGAGAAATTTCTCATAATAGAAATAAACATACCGTTTTGAATATTCCCAATCAAGTAGTATCGAGGTAAGATATCAATACATCCGTTGAGACTATAGTACGTAACGCTCTCTAAAAGTTAGGCAGTGTAATGCTCATGGCTATTGGGGTCACCAAGTGGTTACCTACTGATAGTTATTGGACAACTATGGAATGACTCACACGATAGTTTTTTATTGGTTAATATAACTAAAGTCAAACAGAGAATATCAAAGTGATAATATTACATAGTTTCCAAACTTGACAATACTGATGAACTTCAATGTGAACACTTGATTTTGATTATATTTAAACCGTGGCACAACATCCATCAAACGACTATAGTTGGATCAAAGTTGAAGCTTTGGAAGTAAAATAATATTAAATAGAGAATTTGTTCCTCGGTTATATGAGGTTAGTACCACGATAAACTATAATCAACTCAAAGTCAAAATCTTTGGCCAAAGCGGTTCAGTTTATTAATAAATGTTATTATTGAACCAAGGACTTAGCATCTGAATTATACAAGTTGAGTGTAGGAAATACTGGAATTTTGACCAATACCAAATTCCATAAGTCTTAATGGATATACTTTTGACGAAGAGAATTGGTATAAATAATTTTACTAACGTGGACTACTTAAATTAGTAAAATTGGATTTTACCAAAATTGTGTGAGAAATAAATTCAGCCAAATTTCACACCACTAGTTAAATGACAGTGAATGTTAATATTCAAAATTTTCTATATTAATTGCTGACTGAATTTACACCTATGAATCGCACTACCGAAACATTGAATACTCTTATAATTAAATTATAATTGTCATAATTGTTATAAATTAATTAAAATTTGTGAACTATTAATAATAGAATTTTATTTGAGTTAGAAGTGCATATATAATAATTATCTACGTATGTACCGATATATGATATCGTTAAAGGTTTTAATTGGATCTAAATTAAATTAATACTGGTTGGATTTGGAAACTTTAAGGGCCCATCTAGCCCTCACTTTTGGGCGGCCATATGATTGTAGGGTTAGGTGATTTTGGATCCAAACTGTCGTTTTGAATTATGAATATAAAGAGGTAAACTAGAAGACTTAGATCTCCACTTTTCCCTCTTCTCTATTGCTTATTTAAACATCACTTAAACCTCACTTAGACTCATCTTTTTTTGGTTCCTCCTCTATCGCCATTTCTAGCCAAAAATTAAAGGAGTTGTTATTCTCATTTTTGAACAAATGAAATTAAATAAATCTAGCTTAAGGTGTGGTGTAGTCTTCCAGTTTGTTACATTTTCTGGAGTCATTTAGATACGATCTATACACGGAGTTTGATTCAACATCAAGGTTCTTTATCAAGGCAATAATTAGGTAACATCCAATTATTTAATTATTCATTTATTTGTTAATTTTATCATTGTATGTAGCTAAACCAGATTTTCAATGTCACAAATTTATATATGGTTATTGTCAAACCTATATGATTATTTGTATGTGATATAAAAAAATAATTTTGTAAGTTTCTAAAAAAACATTTCTTTTAACAAAATTAATAGTATTTTTAAAACATTTTATACATAATTTGAGTTTGAAATTAAGTTTACATCCATCATAAATATGTGTATTATTTATTTCATAAATTATCTTGTTCATATGTTTATGAAATTAAAAAATTATATGAATATGTATGTATGTATATCAAAATTGAAACTATATACATATACATATACATATATATATATATATATGTATGTATGTATGTATGTATGTATGTATGTATGTATTTATATATGTATCTTTTTTTTTAAGGTTATATATGTATGTATTTATGTAACAACCCGCATATTTATCGATTTTATATTTTTATATTTAAAATCGTTAATCGGATGTTAGTCCGAAAAGCTACTTTTTGCATACGGTCAAATTAGGACTCGAGACCACTCCCATTGAGTTCGAAATGTCGTTTGCAATCTTTTTAAGTGTAAACTTCGATATGTTTGGAGCTAGTCAAAAATTCGACCATTTTCACTTTGGGTTTGGGTTTGGTTCAGCCCTATGATTTAACTTAACACTCCAAACTGAAACCCCCTCTTCATTCACTCCCTCCTCCTCTTCATTTCAGTTCTAAAGAGATTAATGGTGAGTGGAATGGGAAATTAAAACTCTAAAACCCTAGTTTCCATCTACAAATCAAGTTCTAGCTCCAAATCAATAGAAGAAGCTTTGGTAAGTCTCCTCTTCTTCTTCCCCAACTCACTCTCTTATCAATTTCAGAAATTCCTAAACCTAATTTAGGAAATGTTTCTCTTTTTAGCTTAGAATCAAGCTTGTTGAGTTGGGATTGAAAAGAGATTGTCATTGCCATTGCTCTATAGCTCCTTCATACTTGTGCTTGTGTATAAAGGTGAGATTTTTATCTCACATCTATGACTATAACCATCTTTGATGTTGGGTATGAATTCCTAACACTATTACATGTTCAATTGCTTTTGGTTTGAATTGCTTTGGCGAACATTTCAATTTTTGATGCTTTTAATTCAAACTTTGCATCTCCTTGCTTTGATTTGTGAACATGTCTTTGGTTGTGAATCGGAGTGCCTATAGGGCCGTATTATCGATTGACAAAAGGCCCCGAAGTCCATTGCTCGATCGGGTGAAAAATGTGGGAGAGTTTGCTCTCCTACTGGGCTGAAAAACAACTTCAGCTCCTCACCAGACGTCTGCATATATGCTCAGACGTCTGGGGTATGTTTCAGGAAGTTCCCGAAACTTCCTGCAGACGTCTGAGCATTTACCTCAGACGTCTGGTGCCTGTGAGCGACTCTACTTTACTTGCTTTTGCCTATTTATCTCGAGATTCCAATTTCTATCGATTCAAGGTTTCAGGAAGGTCGAACCCCGTATTACTCTGCGTAGGCAATCTTATATGAAAAGCATTCATCAGAACTTCCATTTTGATGCATTTTGAGCTGATTTCCTTGGATTTTATTCACGTCTCCGAATGTGAATTTTTGTGATACGTTTTATGACTTGTCACTTTAAAAATATAAAGGTTTCAATACTAATAGTAAATATCAAAACTCTTTCATCAAAGCGATTTCAACACTATTTTAAATATCAAAAGTTCGATTTCCTCAAACCGATTTTCAATCTACTAGTATATACAAGCCTTTACTTCACTCGAATGAGAAATCGACTTAAACGACTTAGTAAAACGGGTGGTATGAAACGCTTGCGTTCACTTCGTCGGTTAGCTCTTGGACTTGTTCGATTGAACCATTTTTGTGACAATTTCCTAGTGAAGATTTACAGCTTGTTCGTAAATATTTAAGTTAAGCAAGTGGTTATGGGACATGAAGCTAAACTCATATATTTACTAGCTTGGTGTGATTGACACTTCCTTATGATCATGACGATCATTTTTGTGATTTAGACTAGCGATTGAGCGATGTCTCTTTGTCTACGTGGGAGACTATACCCCGATCATGTGATGTTTCTCCATCACATTTCTAGGGTAGCACCCTACGGTCTTCGGGCCATTCCTGTGTGAAAATTTAATGGATAGCTTCCATGAGATAGCTTCTCGTCATGTGTTTACGCGTAGGTGAGCTTCATGCTCCCATTCATGTGTTAGGCCTCCCCCCTTTTTTTATGTGTTTTCTGGATTTCTGATGATGATTTCTGGAATTTTGTGCTTCACCAATTTTCATGATTTTCATTGATATGATATCAGTTTTTGTGCATTGGTGAATTCATGTGTTATTGACCTGTTATGAATACAAGTTTAGGGTATGATACCCTACCTTATCTTTGAGAAGATTCTTGTGATATTGATTAATCTTTTGTTGATTATCATTTACATACTTATAGTAGTATGTCGTAATAGTTATTTCATGTTCATGTCATGCCATTTACTTTATACCATATCATCTGATATTTATAGTTAGACTGATCCGTTTATTATTTTCTTATAAATAATACTCGGGTCAGACCGAGATGTTACAGGTGCTTCTGCTTGACTTCTCTTCAGGATATTTCTGACTTTTGGCTAACTACATAGATTAGTAGTTTATGGATGTACACCTTTGAGATATAGACTCTATGTTGTGTACTTATTCTTTTGTATAGCACGTGATGCTATTCTTTTGTATTATCGTGGATCTTTCTGACCACTACTCTGATGTACACTTACATGTGTTATATATTTATTCATATCTTCTTCCGCCTTTGTGATATGGATGTCTGTGACTGATTTATGTTATGATTATTTCTATGTTTGTTTCCGAAGATTATATATAGCCACCGTGTGATAGCTTTGTGTTTGTATCGGTATGTCGGATTTCCTCCTTAAAAGATATGCATTCTATTCTATCTGACGTATCGATGCTCGCACAAAGAAGTTACATGGATGGTCGCTCCTCCACAGCCTTATTCTCCGCGCTAATTGACAGCACTACATCGTAGTGTTCTTGGTTAGCGTGGGTATAGAGGTGGGGCGTTACAATTTATGTATATCTTAAAATTACATTACAACATACTAACTTGTATGTGTGTGTGTGTGTATGTTTGTGTGTATGTATATATGTATGCATGTATGTATGTCTATATATTTGTACATGTTATAACAACTTCCAAGAAAAAACAACTTTTTAACATTTTTGTATGGAAATGAAATTAAAACAACTTCTAAAGCCATATGGAATTAAAAAAATAACTTTCTGAATTTGTCAAAACATTTTTTAGCTAAAAATAAAAAGTTTAAAAATTGAATTTATTTTCTTTTATTAAAATATATAATTTTATATTTATAAATTAATATTTTGTAAAATTTAATATATATATATAGTTATATATATATATATGAATATATTATATGCGTTAAAAAAATTGTTATTACTTCGTGTATATGTATATTTATTTTTAAATGTATAGATACTTAAATTTGAATTTGAAATTCTAATAAGACGTTATTTTTAATCTGAAAATGATTTAAATTTGAATATTTATTTAACTAATTTTAATATTGAATTTTGAAGTGGTATTATATCCAAAATATATTTATACATAGTTATATTAGTAAATATACATGTGTGTATATATTCAGTTGTATGTATATATATTAAATGTATATAAGTTATGTATTGGGACCATAGACTTGTACATTCGATATTTACTAACTAGGTTTAGTGAAAAGCTAGGTTTTCTCCTTAAGCGTAGGGAAACCACACCGCCTATTAAAAATTCTCCTTTAATTCCCTATAAAACATAGATAGACTACCTGATTCTATATCTCATATAAGATATCCATCTCAAGGCGGATTTTGTAGAGATGAAAATGGTTTTCAATTGATATAGAACTGTAGAAAGGCCTCTTCCACCCATCGGATGTCTGCCTAGGAGGAGCCGCCGACAGTTCTAAACAAAATAAAGGAAATGTTGAAAAGAGAAGGGATCCAAGACCCCAAAACGTTACAAACCCAAACAGAGAAGCAGCCGATAATGTTAGAAAGCCAGTTACCTTCTGACTGAACAAAACCCAAGGGATGAAAATGTGGAAAGACATTATTGCAATTGGAGCAAGAAGATCAAGAAACTAATGAATGCAATCTGGAAAGCATGCCTCCTATTAAGATAAGTAACAAAAAGTTTGGTATTATCAGAGAAATGGTACGTAAATGAGCTGAAGAACTTTGAAAATGCAATTTTGGCTTACGTTGTAGGTGTAAAACCATTTTAAAGCATATATACATAGAGTTCAAAAACCACAAGGGGAGTTTGAGGTATGTTCTAGAGCAAATGGATTATTCTTGATCAACTTTAAAGAGTCGTCGGATTTGCAAAGAATCCTTAAAAGTAATCCTTTTTTACGATTGAAGACTCATAATGAGAAGGTGGTCTAGCAGTATCAAACTGGATAGATATCAATTAATGACTATGCCAATTTTGACCGAACTGCAAAATCTTAAAGCTCTGGGACTAGAAGACGTTCAGTTCCATGACCATATATTAGGAAAACCAACTAAATCAGATGCATCCACCAAAAAATGAGATTGAGTTTTGCCCGAATTCTAGTAGAGGTGGCTACAAGTGCTAGAAGAAATAAATCTATCATTATACAATGGAGAAAACGTAGTATACAAGGCGGAGTATGAATGGGTTCCACCTAGATGCGACATTTTCATCTGTTTTGGGACAAATAGGAACCAATGTAATTCAAAGAAAGCATGGGGTACTAAGGATAAAAGTGAGCAAGAAAATAAAGATAATAATAAGCCTAAAAATGATCAAGAACAAAACCGCAACAGATCAAAAAACCAGTCAATGAATCAAGAAAATGAAGCAATGGACATTCAGTTCGATCACATGTAGAAGTCATTACTGAAAGCCCATCTTCAGAAGATAAAATCCTTCAAGATAATGAAAAGGATACTCAAATCATTGAGCAAGAAACTTGTATCATTATTGAAGATATATTATCCCCATAGGAGCATCAACTACAGCCTTAGAGAAGTACAAGAATCAAATAGGAATGAGGGAAGAAAAAAATACACAGCTCTTTGAGTCCGGTATCCCCCAACACCAGACCCTTGTTTAGTTACACGCCAATTATAGACAATAAACCATTACAATAAATCAATCAAAGGAACTACAACAGATCATAATATGAGATACACGGTAGTGTATTAATAGGTAGCTGCAGTATCAACAGATGTTAGCCAAGATAGCACCAAACACTGATATGTCATGCAACCCTGATAAGCAAGTTATTGTTCTGCATACTACAAATAGTGGCAAAGAGATTAGATCCAAGAGAAAGGAGCTTGGTAGTTTCAAGCAAAAGTACTTTCAGACAACCTGTAATGGGAAGACTTGACTAAAAATCTAAAAACTAGAGGAGTTGAGTGCAAAAGGAGAGTTAAAAGTATTGTAGGTTCAGGTATAAGAACCAGAAACTCTTTATCTCTTACATTATCATGTCATTAGTTACATGGAACATAAAGGGGATGAATGCCCCATATAAACAAAATAAGGAACTTAATATGATAAGGAAATGCAAAGTTACAGTTGATGTAATAGTAGAAAATAAGCTAAGTAATAGTAATATAGAGTATTTTTGTCAAAGAACACCTAATATTTTGAGTAATGCTAATAATAATGGAAGTGGGGATAAAGGTAGAACAATATTGTTATGTGATTAAAATATATGGAGTATTAACAGCATAAAATGTAATTATTTATATATAGATTGTATGCTACATAATAATGGAGGATTAATTGCCTAATTAACTGGTACATACGCCAGTGATTTCGAATCTGAAAGGGATAATTTATGGATTAATTTAAGGGAAATCAATAACAAATGCAAATAGCCAAGGATTTTAATAGGATATTTTAACACAATAATGAATTTTAATGAAAAAATGGAAAAAATATTATTCCCTCGAAAAAAAATTTAGAAAAAATAGTACAAATTATGTTTGAAATAGGTCTAATTGAAACATCACTAAATGGAAACAAATTCATATGAAGATCAGGTGAATTTAGGAATATTCGGTGTAAATTGGATAGGATTTTAGGTAATAAAGAATTTATGAATAAATTTTCAAAATTTTCTTGTACAATAGTAGAATAAAATACAAGTGACTACACCTCAATTTTAATTAACTTGAAATATATATAGAGAGAATAAAACAAGTAATGCACCTTTCTGGTTTATTAATGAGTGGACCCAAAGTGAAAATATAAAGATGTAATGAATGAGTGTTTAATTTTCAAAACTCAAGGAACAAAACAATTCCAATTTAGTATGTTTTTAAAGCATAATAAACACAAGCTTAAACAATGAAATAAAATGAATCTGAAACAAACTAATGTAGTCGATGAAATTAAAAAAGTGGGTAAAAGGTTATAAGACCTGTTGGAAGCAACCCAAGTAATGGTAAAGTAACCTCAAAAAGTTTCACCAAACAAGTTAACATGTCAAATAATTACAAATTAATGTTAGTAATCTGAATCAAAATGCAAACGCAGATTGGTTAACACAAGGAGATGAAGCAATAAAATTTCTTTATGCTAGAATGTCAAGTAGAAGACATATTAATAATATATATAATATTTATGATAGCAAGGGGAAATCAATGAATAAAATTAGAAAAGTGAAAGAGGAAGCTATTGAATATTATAAGGAGTTATTAATCAAAAAACTGAAAGTATTCAAATCCCTCATATAATATGTTAGAAAAAAGTGAATAGAAATGCAAGTGAAATTTTATTAGATAGAGTTAATGAAGATGAAATAAAACAAATAAATTTTAACTCAAATGATAATAAAAGATCTGGGTTAGATGGATTTAATTCTAAATTTTATAAAATTCATTGGAAAAAACAAAAGGGGAAATAATAAATATAGTGAATGATTTATAGTTTAGGGGAGGATACTTAAAAGTTTTAATCATACCTTTATAAATTTAATTCCAACAAATAAAAATCCAAACATTATACGTGATTTTAAACCAATTTTTTATTTTAATTATATATATATATATATACATAAGATAATTGCACATTTTAAGTAATAGACTAAAAAAAATTGCCGTTATAGTTTCTGAAAATCAAAGTGCATTTGTTCCAAGTAGACTCTTTTATGAAAATTCATTGCTGGCCCATGAAAGGCTGAGAAATTTTCTTATTAAAATAGGCAATAGTATATGCAAAATAATAGATTTACAATCCTATGATATGGTAAATAAGATATTTATATATCAAATGACGATGGAAATGGGATTTGGTAAAAAAATTATGATTTAATATATGAATAAATAAATTCGGCAACATTTTCTATAATCATTTATGAGCAACCAATAAGTTATACCAAAAGTAATAGAGGAATTATGCAAGTTGATCCCCTATCACCATATTTATTTACATTAACAATGGAATATTTCACAATATTAATGCGGACAGAAGAAATTAAAAAGAATATTAGCCCAATAAATAGGATAAAACCAGGTATAATACATCTCATAGACGTAGATGATTTGATGCTATTTATTAAGGCTAATAAATCTAATCCTATTGCTACTAGGTGATTTTTGAGTTGTTGCACATGTATTCAGGATTAGTGGTTAATGAATTCAAAAGCAAAGTGAGATGACCCACCTCCTCGATTCCTGGAAATCGACACTAATACATCCTCGGTATTCACGTGCCGCAAATCCAAGTGCCGGAGTGGCAGATTATTAGGGTAATAAAGAAAATAAAGATAGAACAGAATCTCACACGAATGGAATAACATATATTACTTTAACATATAACCTTTACCGTGAAAATTTTAAATACATTTATCAGAGTTAAACATGGACAGTTATAAACATCTGTCCTTACAAATGCGGAAATACAATGATACATAAGTGTGCTGGAAATAGATAACAATCTTCAGAAAAATCTTCTAACTCCATGCTCCGAGCTCTTCCAGATTTCTTCTAATTAAATCTGACTACTAGGCAACCCGGGAAAATTAGGGCACCCAAAGTTTAAGGGAAAAGGAAAATAAACTCTGAGTCGGTCATGGGACTGGTGTAAGAAACTCAAAATACGCGGTTTGAAAATGAAAATTTATCTCATAAGACCACGCTGTACATAAACACGGAATGACTCTTTACCTTATGATAACCAAAACATTTTCCATGCAAAATCATTTGACATTATTTTTAATGACATTCTTTTTTAAAATACTTTTCAAATAAACTTATGAATCTTAGACGATATTGTTACATTGGTTAAATTTGACGACATAATAGGTTTACAATCAAGTCGATAGGCACTTATTAGAGAATGGATTTCCAAACAATGGCAGGTAAGGGACTACCTTCCATATAGTACATCTCTAGAGGAATGTACCAAGGATACACAAACAATCCTCAGCATCTGGCAAGACCGGTCTAACCCTATTTGGCACTCATATATGGCCTGGATGGAGATCGAATGTGACATCACCTCGGTCGTTACCGACCTATTTGAGAACTCTCTTAGCATACACAACATACCCGATATATAGAGGGTTGTCTAGATAGGTGATGACCATAACCTAAAGGTTGTGGACCACATAGCCTTACGGCGTACCCTATTTAAGCCATTACTGGGTAATAAGACCCGAGGTAAGGATTACCTTTCATATAGTACATTCCACATTGAATGCCACATCGCCAATTCATGATCGCACAACTGATTTCTACAAATGTATAACTCCTTAGCTCGTACGTCTCAAGAAAGGGTGTTAAGCTAAGAGAAGTTGCCTTCTCCGCCACCAAACAGATGATATGTTCATAGAGATCAATTTATGTAATTAGAAATGCAACGTCAGACATTCGTCCATACAAGTTGTCAAGGAACAAGACAAACTGTAGGCTCTCTCCTACCACATCCTATCAGGAGTTACCCCTAGGATTAGTAGCGAGAAGTCCTTGCATCGAAGAGAACTACTACCACATAATATGTTATGAGAAATTTTCCCCAAGGTCCAATAACAAACAGCCCTATATTCCAACTTCCAAATCATTTTCTTGTCTTCACTTTGAATACATAAATTGATTCGAAGTGGTCTTCGTATAGGAATTACCCCAATCCGACCTCGGATCCTTCGAACCAATCATCGATAAAAGAAATGTTAAGTAAATAGGGAATTATTCTTTTGATTTATTACTTCCTTTTTATCAGAAATATCTTCAAGGATATATATCTTTTAAAACAATTCTTTCCGGTGTATACAGAATCATTAAACCTCTCTTATTAAGTCCTTTGATTACTTAAAACCTTTTTTAATTCCAAATCATTTCATTTTTTACTTAGGAAAATATTTTTAAATCATTTCATTTAAATGTTAACAAAGATTTCTTAATTCAAAAATCAAAATTTTGATTGGGTTAAAACCATGTTATCTAGGAAGTTAATCCAAAACCAGTAAATATTAAGTGAGCAGAATCTATTAAAATCATCTAATTCTACTCAATATCAATCCTTATATTCAACAAATACTATGGGTGGAATAACGGCAAAAACGCCTTTTAAATTCCACGAATAGTATGAGTTCCCTCTTCGGGCTTTAACACCAAGTATAAGAAGATTATTTTCATAAAATCCAAGTTGTTTAAATTTGGAAATTTTAATCTTTTATACTTAACTCGTTTATGGCATTTCGACCTTATCTATCCCTCGCCCAGGAGAGGCCAGATGAGCCAGGGCACTGGTTTCTCTTGAACATCTCCTTAGTTTAAGCACCTTACCCAGATCTCACAAATAGAAAAATCTAGTCTACTCGTCGGCTTTTAGAGCAAAGATTAAATCACTTGATTTTTGATAGCTTTTCCTTAAATCGTTTATTTAAAAAATTTAAATAAATTATAAAACTTCCAAATCATCATTAAAAAACTTAATTATTTGTTTGAAAACATTTATAAAAGATTTGGAAAAAAATCGTTAAGTTTAAAAACCATACTTCAAACGTTATAGAAAAGTCCTGCGAATGGTGCTGCAAATGGTGCTTTTTAAGCTATATTGATCAAAACGCTTTTCTATCATTTGAAAATTCATTTTTATTACTCAAATCACTTTTAAAACATTTTAAAATATTTTTAGAATTTATTTCATTTTTTTAAACAATTTTAAAACATCATTTTTAAAGAAATCCTTTTATGGATTTCGAACTACAAAATCAAGATTTTTCCAAAAACTTATTTTACTCATATTTTAAAATCTACTTATCAAAATCTCAATTTTCTTTATTTATTTGAAAGCTATGGATATAATATTTTGGAAAATTCTTATCTCGAAGAATTCCGAACTATATTTCATTCTATACATTTGTTTGACTTTTACAGCACGAAATCGCAAACTACCGTTACGCGGCGCACCTATTTTTGACTCAATTTTCAATATTTGTTTAAACATTGCCAAAACACTTTTAAATGTTTATAAAATATTTCTAAATTATATTAAACCATTTTTAAGATGTTTAAACATTCCATATACACCATTTCATTCAATAAAAGAAAGTGATTTCCTTTGTGCTTATCGACGTGTATTAACGTGACTTGCATATATATTCAATAATCATATTAAACAACCATCATTAACAATCATATCCAAACATAAATATCATCCAATAGTACATATAACTATAGTTTAGGAGTTTCTCACCTTCATTTTCCTATCGAGCTAATTTAAACTTGGCTATATCAACGCTATCACGAAATAAAACTCCACGAAATCGAACTCTTTGACCTTGAATGGGCTTGGTTTTGCCCTTGGCTGCTCATGGCCTTGGGTTTGCTTGGTGTTGGGCTTGGCCTTTCTTTGGGAAGTGGTGGTCGTGGGTATAAAAGAGGTAAAGGAGGAGTTTTGAAGCTGTTTTGAGATATTTTACTACTATATATATAATATATACTTATTAAATTTCTTTTTGAGATATTTTTCTCCATAACTTTCTTAACATAAGAAGCCATTAACAAGCTTGATAATGTGGAGAAGGAAGTGAAGAAAATTGTGTGAAAAATGTGAAGAAAGGATGGGGTATTATAGGATTCTAGGAAACCAAAATATCACAACATGAATGGACGAAATTACCCCTTGCCATCCCTCCTAGCCTACCATAGAATCTACGACAGCCCCCCACCCATGTGATGGATGAAGTGGAGGTGATGGTGGTGATGTTGGCGGTGTAAGGTAGATTTGATGTGAGAAGGTGTTTGCTTTTTTAAAACTTTGATATTTTCTTTATTTATCATATGTAAATATATTTCTACTTTTCTACCATTGTTATATGTATATGTATATGTATATGTTAATATATGTGTGTATGCCACAAAGATGTACAAGTTACATAAACAATGTTGTATAGCTTATCTATGTCAAATTGTTACGAATTTTAATTCCGATTTCCGGTCATATTTTCACTTATTAATTAACGTACATATATTTGTAAACAAAATTTGAAAACCAATTTCCTATTAATTTAGATGAATAAAAATGATCATATTTGAATTATAAAACCATATAAATTTGTATTAACAATTATTTACAATAATTGCTATCATACCGATAAAGCAATATTGGTTTTTTCTTATATTTTCAAATCAAGTATATATCTTCGTAAAATTTTTGCAAATGATTTATTATCACTTTATAACTATTTAAAATGAATTATTATCATTTAAAACAATTATTTGAATAATTAAAATAATTATTAAATCATAAAAACTCAATTTAAATTCATAAATCAATTATTAAATATAAGGGCATCGTTGATGATTTTCATACATACTTTTAATTTCCCAAAAAGTAAAATAATTAATTTTATTTCATATTCCTTTTCAATTATAAAAATAAGTGTATGTATCTAGCTCCGTGCGTAACGTTTTACGATTATAGAGCTGTTTATCGATAAAACGGTTTCCGGTCATTTTATCGGTATTTTTCCGAAGGAAATATTTTTTCGAAATAAGTTCATTATTATTAATTATCACTTAAAACTTGATTATTTGTGAAAAACAATCTATATTTGAATATTTAAAATCATTTAAATATCTCTAATTAAAGTGGTCAAAATTTCCGGTCGTTACATACTTCCTCCCTTAAAAGGATTTCGTCCCCGAAATTATCCAAAACAAAAACCCAAGCCTAAAATATTTATTATTAAACTTACACCCGTACGATGTACATTGATCATTCGTACACAATATCCGATTCGATCTTCTATTCGAATTCACAACTTTACTTCCGGACTAGTATTTTTCCCCCGATCCTTTAGTGCAGACTTCGGCCAGGCTTTCCGATCAAAAAATTTAGATTTTCCTTGCATAGCTCTCAACTATGGTAGAAAACTACAGTATCTAACCACAAACCCTCATCCATGTTCGTCGTCAAGAATCGAGTGATAAATTCTTTTTCGTACTAGTCTAAACACTTCCAAGTTTAGTTCTTGAATCTTAGATCCAATTGTAAGACAAAATTATCCACATACTTCATATGAATTAAATAATCTTTTAGAAAATAAAAAAATTCATAAAACTTTCGTTCAAACATTTTTATAAAGATGCTTCTTTATATTTAACTATTTGCCAATATTTCTAAGAAATTATTCAAGTTAAAGATAACTTACCTTTTATTATAATATACCTCTTATATTATAATTTCTCCTTTTAACCAATATTAAATGCAAACACCTTTGTATTTAATAAAACTTCTTTTGTTAATCAAGACTTAATTTATTAATTAATACTCCTTTTATTAATTATCCACTTATACCAGTTTTAATACTTAAAAGTATTCATATTCTTATTCAAATGTTTCTAGTATATTCATAATTTACTTAACAAGTTTTAATTACTTTAAAATATAATCAAAGAGATTGAAACAATTATTACCAATACATTGTTATAATAAACTCCTTTATATATTAAACATATAATATTGTCTATCTTTTTATAAAAGATTCCAATACTTGTTATTATCTTTAAAATCCCATTATTAAAGATCTAAATATTCCCATAAGATTTCTACCACAGTGTCATTCAAATGTTTAAAAATAAATGTTGCTAAAACATCGTTTATTACAGACCAAAAACCATTCATTAATAAATTTAACCATTTCTTTTAAATATCAAAGCATACCCATGCTTATCAATTAAGATAATACACTTTGATAAAAATTGACAGCCATCAATTAATTTATAAATTAATGATTCACATTATCCTTTTTAATTTAGAAAATTTTATAGATCGAGCAACTCAAAAATGATACCAAGGAACTGGGTACCACCAATAGTATCGCATATTTCGTTAACAAGAAGGGGAATACTTAAGAGAAGCGTTTACCATCCGAAAACATCTCCTGCCCATTTTTAGTTACTTTAGAGCTACTTGAATCAATTAATCATAAGATTGTTTTTTGTTTTCAAAATCCTATTTTAGAAATAATACCATTATTATTCCTTTTCCAAAAAAATCATTTGAAATTCCTTTCAAAAATACCCGAATTTAAATCTCAAAAATATCCTTTGTAAAGCATGTTTTATAAGTCTAGTATATAAAATCACTTATATAAAACGTATTCATAAGATTTATTTATCTTAAATAAATTCCATTAATATACATTAATATTTATCAAATACCCCATAGTCAAATTGTGAAAATAAATTCATAAGGTGTTCGTACTTAAACTTTTAAATTAAACAACCAATCAATCAATCATAATAACTAAGTATTATCATTTCCTTAATCAAATAACTATATAAAATAATATTCAAAATATTCAAAATATAATCCTAGGTATAATTATTTCATTTACAAATTTTCAAAACCAAAATCATTTGTATATATCATTAACAAATATGCGCTCATATATAATATTCTCAAACTCATTCTAGGGTGTTATAACCCAATCTTTGATGAGTTACACATCCTAGGGCACTAATAACCCTATCTCTGATGAGTATTTACCCCCACCAAAGCCAAGGTTATCACTTAACCTTGCGCTCTGATACCAAATGAGACGACCCACCTCCTCGATTCCCGGAAATTGACACTAATACATCCTTGGTATTCACGTGCCGCAAATCCAAGTACGAGAGAGGCGGATTATCATGGGTAAGAAAGAAAATAAAGATAGAACAGAATCTCACACACATGGAATAACATATATTATTTCAACATATAACCTTTACATCAGAAATTTTAAATACATTTATCAGAGTTAAACATGGATAGTTATAAATATCAGTCCTTATAAATGCGGAAATAGAATGATACATAACTATGGTGGAAATGGATAACAATCTTCAGAAGAATCTTTTAACTCCATGCTCCGAGCTCTTCTAGATTTCTTCTAACTAAATCTGACTACTAGGTTGTTCCGGAAAATTAGGGCAGCCAGACTTTAAGGGAAAAGGAAAATAAACTCCGGGGTAGTCATAGGACTGGTGTAAGAAACTAAAAATACGCGGTTTGAAAAAGAAAAGGTATCTCATAAGACCACGCTGCACATAAACACGGAATGGGTTTTTATCTTATGATAACCAAAAAATTTGCTATGCAAAATCATTTGATATTATTTTTAATGACATTCTTTTTTAAAATACTTTTCAAATAGTCTTATGAATCTTAGTCGAAATTGTTACATTGATTAAATTTGATAGCATAATAGGTTTGCAATCAAGTCCGTAGGCACTTATTGGAGAATGGATTTCCATACAATGGCAAGTAAGGGACTACCTTCCATACAGTACATCTCTAGAGGAATGCACCGAGGATACACAAACAATCCTCCGCATTTGGCAAGGCCGGTCTATTCCTATTTGGCACACATACATGGTCTGGACAAAAACCGAATAGACATCACCCCGGTCATTACCGACCTGTCCGAGTGCTTTCTTAGCATACACAACATACCTGATATATAGAGGGTTATCTAGAAAGGTGATGACCATACCCTAATGGTTGTGAACCACATAGCCTTACGGCATACCCTGTTTAAGCCGTTACCGAGTGATGAGGCCCGAGGTAAGGATTACCTTTCACATAGTACATTCCACATTGAATGCCATATTGCCAATTCATGATCACACAACTGATTTCTACAAACTATAACTCCTGAGGATCTATGTCTCAAGAAAGGGTGTTAAGCTAAGAGAAGTTGCCTTCTCCGCCACCAAATAGATGATACATCATAGAAATCAATTATGTAATTAGAAATGCAACGTTAGACATTCATCCATAAAAGTTGTATAGGAACTGGGAAAACCGAAGACACCCTCCTACCACATCCTGTCGGGAGTTACCCCTAGGATTAGTAGCAAGAAGTTCTTGCATCGAAGATCTTAAATGAGGAACTACTGCCACATAATATGATATGGGAAATTTCCCTTGAGGGTCAATGACAAGCAGCCCTACATTTCCATCTTTCAAATCATTTCCTTGTCTTCACTTTGAATAAGTAAATTGGTTCAAAGTGGTCTTCGGATAGGAATGACCCAAATTCGACCCCGGTTCCTTCAAACCAATCATCGATAAAAGAAATTTTAAGTAAATTGGGCCTCCAACTCATCTCCCGAGCTCCAATTCATCCAAAGCAATCTGTAAATAGCTCAGTCTAACCCGAGCATTATAATAAAATAACACTCGAGTCAGTCTGGAAAACCAGCGTAAGAAAACACACCCAACTGGATTTTAAAGTTCTAGAAAACCTTTGAAAATCAAAAGTATCTCATAAGACCATGACGCACATAAACACGGATGAGTTTTTACCTTACGATAACCAAAACATTTTTATAGAAAATCCTCTAATATTATTATAATGTCTAGAATACAACTACTTATTAATCATAGCCGAAATTGTTACATTAATTAAATTCAAGCATAATAGGCATACAAATAAAACCATAAAGGCTAGTATGGAGAATGGATTCCATACTATGACAAGGTAAGTAACTACTTTTCGATGGTACATCTCTAGATAAAATGTACCGAGGTCTCACAAGAACATCTTGTACCCCTGCAACATAGGACCGGTCTACCACTTGACTAGTAGTACCGAATATGATCACCCCACTCATTAATGGGCCCCAAAGCATACGTGAATGCTCGATTGATGGGAGCGTCCCATTTGGCCCTGCTACATGCTCGATTTTTGTCATTTCCTGATTGTTGGGGCTCGAGGCTACGTTTTACCTTTATATAGCATTTCCCACTTGGAATGCTAATACTGCCCTCCAGGCAACAATGCAATACCAGCATTCATCCATACAAGTTTGTTCTGGGACTGAACGAAATGCTTGAGAGCTCCATCATCAATTCCATCATCTTCAAGATGTCTTCACTTTGAAATGCTTGAGTTGGATCGAAGTTGTTTTAGAAATACATATCTGATCCCAATCTCTTCGAAACAACATTCGATAGTTTTCGGTAAACTCAACCCCAGTTCTTTAGGAAATAAATAGTCAAAAATAAGAGCGGAGATCACCTCCTAACTGTTAGTGGATGGATTTCCTTATCATTGTCCTAATAGAATAAAACGAGATTTATACGCGCAGTACAGCATCATCAGAGATGACTGTGCTATATAACTCATGTGTTTCTCCTTGATATTTCCAAAGTTATTTTTAGGTCCAAATTCGATAGTCGGTTATTTATCTATCGAATAAACAAACATACAAATCAGGGATTTATTTCAAGGGAAAACCAACATTGGTTAAACACATAGCAAACACTGACCTCTTAAATTAACCTTCTCATTAATTAAAATCACTTTATTATACTTGTATATATATACCTTTAAATAGACCCACAAATTCCTATTTAATACATAGAAATATCCATATACTTATCTAACGCTATAAGTATATTCACAAAACTGAGAAAGACTTCCTTTCTATACAATTCGAAAATCATTTATAAATCCCTTATAAATCTCAAAAACCATTTATAAAACTATTTTATAAATCTCTGAAACCATTTATAAAACTTTTATAAAAAACCCTTATAAAACCCAACCTCCATTTTCAATTATAAACTCTTTTATAAATCTAAAAACATTTATAATTAAATAAAATCATTTACTTTAAAAAACTATTATATAATAATAATTATTAACAACTAACATTTAAAATAAATAATTATTATTAACTTCAAAACATCTTAAAAATAATATTTAATTATTTCAAAAGATTATTAAACAAATAATAATAATTAATCTTTGTCATGACTATAAATAATAATAATTCCAAAAAAAATTTAATAATCATTATTATTAATTTCATACCATATTAATTATTTGAATAATTAACTTGTCAAAATAGTAAAATATTGATAAATATCTTTTAAACAGCATTAAATATAAATAAATAACTTTAAACAATATTAATTATAAATAAATAACTTTAAACAATATTAATTATAATAAACAACTTAGAAAAAGATAGATAAATAGGTTAAAATAAAATAGAAATTTAATCCTTCGAAACAAAATTTTCCTAAAACCCTATTTTGGATTTAAAATCATTTCCTGTGTCAAAAACCCATTTTCAACTCAAGTGGCAACTTATAGTATTTTTAGAATACTAATTCGAGGCCAATAGCTCCCAAACGCTTAACCAATACCAATATTTATTTCCTATCACTACAAGGTTTTTAGTTGCTCATATAACAATGTCATAACCCATAGATTTAACAATAGGTTTGATAACAACCATTCAAAAAGAATATTATTGAAAACATTTCAATAACGGCAAGGAATCCTATTGGATCCCTCCAACCTATCCCACTTGCATCACAATTCATATATATCAGCACACACACATACATATGTAAATAAAATCAACAGTGGTGAGGAATTCTGTTGGATCCCTCCAACCTGTCCTCTTGCATCATAGAAAATATATAATTATCTAAGATGGGTCATCCGCTACTAGATGGGTATATAAAAAAGGGTCATCTGCTCCAGGAGTGGGAATTAACCCAAACCAACCGATAAAAACAATAAATCATCCAAACATCCACTCAACAATTTTTATCAACTATATAATATTACTGGTTACCAAAAAAGGTGAGATTAACTCACCGAAATTTTCAGTTGCCACCGAGGCATTCCGGTTTGGAACTAAAATCGAACGACGTCTGATTTTAGCCCAACTTTAAACAGCCTCCAAATCCGACCAAACTAGTTTCATATCGTAGTATTCGCCGATACGAGTACAACGCAACTCGTCGCCCATGATTTTGACCTTGTATGAAAAAGTTATGCAATTTATAAGCTATCAATTTTTTTATTATAATAATTACATCATTATACATAATTACCATTATTATTAAAATCTAAATCCCTTCCTCCTTCCCTCCCAAACATTCTTGTACGCGACTACTACCAGGCCAAACTTCATTCCATCGCCACCGCCGCCTCAGTCACCTAGCTCCCGCCACGTGGCTTCCACTGCTAGCCCCACCCACCATGCCTCGAACGCCACCAGTCCTATTGCCTTTCATGCCATGTAGCTCAACCGCGAATCCGAAGTAGATTCGCCATTCATGTCCACAATCCGGCCACTATGGACCACCAACGACCACCAAACTCCGCTCTCACCTAGCCATGACCCCCTCTACGTTTTCTCTTTAAAGGCCCCTGCCCCTAGATGACCGGAGTTTGCTTCCGAGCTCCAAAAATCTCATCGTCGTTCATGACGACCTATGGCCACCTCGTCACGATCCAGTGAGATCCAACCGTCCATTATGTCCATGTCGTCGTTCTCTACAACTTCCTAGTTGTGGTCAACTCCTAATTTTCACTCTAGTGGTACAAAAACACGACGGCCATTGGATAAGGAAGAGAATTTTTAAATTTGAAAATGAGCAACGTTTTTTCTTCTTCTTTTCTTTGGTTGGGTTGCGATAATATAGTGGGAGGGTTATGGGCTAGATGTAAAAGGTACAGGTATGAGTGCGGTCTATGTGAATGGGTATGGACTAAGAAAGTAGGCATATATTATTTTATTTAAAATTATCTAGCTTGACATACTCGAAAATCTCGAACTTTAATCGAGGTGTGCCGCTTGCAGTCCTATATGTAATACCCCTATTTCGAGCACAATTGAACAAGTCTCGAGACCTAATTCGATCATATACAGAAGATAGTTTTTTAAACCCAATTATATTATATAAATTCCTACACTACAAAACAGACTTCATTTAGTGGTGGAAGCTAGCGACGGCTGGTGACGACTAAAAAAGGCGACCGTCGCTAACCATCGTCAGCTGTCGCTCAACCTGATGTTATAGCGCGAACCAGAGAACAGAAAATGAAAATATTTTTCACTTTCCCCCCAAATTGCTGCCGCCGTTGCCAGCCCCCACCACCGCACCCCCTGCCGACGCCAACCACCTCTAGAAGCCGCCTTTGCCATCCGGTGCTGCTCCATTTCATCCATCTTTGTAACGCCCCACCTCTATACCCACGCTAACCAAGAACACTACGATGTAGTGCTGTCAATTAGCACGGAGAATAAGGCTATTGAGGAGCGACCATCCGTGTAACTTCTTTGTGCGAGCACCGATATGTCAGATAGAATAGAATGCATATCTTTTAAAGAGGAAATCCGACATACCGATACAAACACAAAGCTATCACACGGTGGCTATATATATATAATTTTCGGAAACAAATATAGAGATAAACATAACACAAATCAGTCACAGACAATTCATATCACAAAGGCGGAAATAGATATGAATATAACACACATGAAAGTGTGCATCAGAGTAGTGGTCAAATAAGATCCACAAAAACACAAAAGAATAGATACAAGTGCAAGTCAATAGAATACGTATACATCAAGGAGTCTCATCTCAAATGCACACAACAAAAACTACAAAACTAGAGTAGTTAGCCAAAAGTCAGAAGATGGCTCCAGATAAGAAGTCATGAGGAAGCACCTGTAAAATCTCAGTCTGACCCGAGTATTATTTAAGAAGAAAATAATAAACGGATCAGTCTAGCTATAAATATCAGATAAAGTGATATAGAATAAGAGATATAACAAAAACGTATGATAACTATAAAGTCGTACTGTGATAAGTATCTAATCGAAAATAAATCCAGAGATTAATCAATATCACAAGAATCTTCTCAAAGATTAAAAGAATGTCATATTCTTAATTTAACTCACCAAGCCACAATAAATGACATACATATCAATGCCAACTGAAAAAGGTGGTGAAACATAAATCCCAGAAATCACAACAAGAAATCCAGAAATCACAAGAAAAGGATGGCCAATCCCAAACAGGAGCATGAAAGCCAGAACATTGACGCAGTGCAAACGGTACGTCCAATGAACCAGAAAGCCGAGACATCGATGTAGTACAAACGGTACACCAGATGAATCAAACATTGACGCAGTGCAAACGGTACGTCCAATGAATCGGAAAGACAGAGACATCGATGTAGTACAAACGGTACATCAGATGAATCGAACATTGACGCAGTGCAAACGGTACGTCCAATGAATTGAACAATGACGCAGTGCAAATGGTACGTCCAATGAACCAGACAGACAATACAATTCAGAACATTGACGCAGTGCAAACGGTACGTCCAATGAACTAGAAAGCCAAGACATCGATGTAGTACAAACGGTACATCAGATGAATCAAACATTTACGCAGTGCAAACGGTACGTCCAATGAATCGGAAAGACAGAGACATCGATGTAGTACAAACGGTACATCAGATGAATCGAAACACATTAAAAGTACTTGGGTTTCCAGCCCACAAAGAAATGAGACGAAGCTCAATAAAATGAAGTACAGTCCTTCATACGGAAAAGGGACATCGCACAATTGCTAGTCTAAATCATAAAATGATCATCATGATCAGCGAGAAGTGTCAATCACACCAAGCTAGTAAATATATGAGTTTAGCTTCATGTCCCATAACCACTTGCTTAACTTAAATATTTACGAACAAGCTGTAAATCTTCACTAGGAAATTGTCACGAAAAGGGTTCAATCGAACAAGTCCAAGAGCTAACCGACGAAGTGAACGCAAGCGTTTCATACCACTCGTTTTACTAAGTCGTTTAAGTCGATTTCTCATTCGAGTGAAGTAAAGGCTTGTATATACTAGTAGATTGAAAATCGGTTTGAGAAAACGAACTTTTGATATTTGAAATAGTGTTGAAATCGCTTTGATGAAAGAGTTTTGATATTTACTATTAGTATTGAAACCTTCATATCTTTAAAGTGACAAGTCATAAAACGATTGTTGAAACAATCTATCACAAAAATTCACATTCGAAGACGTGAACAAAATCCAAGGAAATTAGCTCAAAATGCATCAAAGTTAAAGTTCTGTTGAACGCTTTTCAGATAAGATTGCCTACGCAGAGTGATACGGGGTTCGATCTGCCCGGTCAAGTCGCGGGGGTCCAGGGGGCAGCGCCCCGTCATGGTACGACCTAGTGAAGGCAAGCGGTCTCGAGAAGCCAAACGACCTAAGGGAAGAATGCCACGCGACCTAGCAGAAGAACAGGTCGAACGACCTAGGGGAAACAGGTCAAACGACCTAAGTGCTAACTCGCGAACGACTTATGACTTAAGAGCCATACGAACCAGCGACCTAAAACTGGCGACCTAAGGATACGCGACCTAAAGGCTTAGCAAGGTCGAGCGACTTACGAGCTACGACCTAAGGTGACGAGGGACTTAACAGTTTAAGGGTCTACGACCTAACGGGTTAAAAAGGTCCAACGACCTAAGAAAAATTAGGGTCATACGACCTAAAGAGGTTCGCAACATAAGGTTGGTCGCGACCTAAAAGTGCACGACCTAAGGTCTTACGACCTAAGGAACAGAAAAGTCTTATGACCTAAGTGTTCACGAGCTAACGACTTGACTAGGCACGCGACCTAACGACTTAACAAGGCATGTGACCTAACGAGTTAGCAAGGCACGCGACCTAACGACTTAACTAGGCACGCGAGCTAACTGCAAACGACTTAAGGCCTTTAACTCGTGAACGACTTATGCTTTTAACTCGTGAACGACTTATGCTTTTAACTCATGAACGACTTAAGTTCTGTTACTTTTCAACGCAGCGACCTAACTCCTTAACTCGCGTACGACCTAGCGAAGGCCAGAACGACCTAGTGCCAGAAAAATCACCAAAACACTGAAAATTGAAGTTTTTTGCCAATCCAATCCAAACCAAAAGCAAATGTTGATGCTAGAGTGATAGGGAATCATTCCCAACAGTCCAATGACGATTATAGGCAAGATGTGAGATCAAAAATCTCACCTTTTCACGGAATTTGATGAAGACGAAGCTCGGGGGCAAAGCAAAGATCAACCACAAGCTTGAAATAATGTCTTCACTTTGAATTTGGAGTTAGATGTTGAATTTGCTAAAGAACTTGAGCTTGGAATTTTAATTTCCTATTCCCTCCACCATTTTTGCTAAAGCTTCAAAGTTTATGCAAGTAGATGAATTGATGAAGAGAAGGAAAGGGTTGGGCTGAGTTAGAAGAGGTGCAGCCCAAACCAATAGCCCAACACAAAAAGTGACGAAAATTTCACTATCTCCAAACATATCGAAGTTTACACTCAAAAAGATCGCAAACGTCATTTTGGACTCAATGGAGGTGGTCTCGAGTCCTAATTTGACCGTATGCAAAAAGTAGCTTTTCGGACTAACATCCGACTAACGATAAAATATTTAAATAAAATATTTAAATATAAAATCGATAAATATGCGGGTTGTTACAATCTTATTCAATTTCTCAATTTTAGGTATAATCTCTAAACCTTAATTTCTAAAATTAATTTGATTATGGATTTAAATATGTTAGAATAATTCATATTAGATGATGATAATAGTTTATTAGTTGATTTAAGGATAAAATTAAAACCCTTATTTACAAAATTAGTTGATTATGCATTTGAAATTGGTGATTATTACATATTAATTGATGATAATAGTAAATTAGTTGATTTGGGATATTAATTAGTGATTTGATTGTTTACTTTGTTGTTAAAAATCAGGGTTAATTTAAAATCCAAAAAATAGTCTATGATTATTGATTAATATGCTTATTGATAATTTTACATGACTGTTTGTTATAGTTTAGAACAATGTTTGTTATAGTTTAAAGTATGTTTTAAAATTTCAAATTTTTTCTAATTTGTTATAAGTGCTAACTACTTATTTTAGTTTACAAAACCAGTAACTAAAATTTTAAGTAGTTAAATAAAAGTTAAAATACGTTTTAAAATTTCAGATTTAATTAATAAATATTTAAATAGTTGAATGAATTATAAAATAGTTTTTGTAGTTGTTAAAATAGTAATTGTAAAATGTGTTTTATTTTTTTTAATCCCTTAGAGAGTTTTTGGCTCCTTCTGACAAGTGTTATATATGATCGTTATATAGATATTTGGTTTTTAACAGAACGGACATATATATTCATCTGATACAATATTTGTCAGATTTGTCTCTGTATTAGACAAGTTATAAACACAATAAAGTAATTACATTTTATAAATCATTTCATTTCAAACGGTTTATAAAATTTTGACAGCACTTCCTTCTCGTTCCCTGTATACATGCATTTGTGTTCGATACAGGGAACAAAAGGGAAGTGCTGCCGAAATTTTGTTGAATTGTTTAATCCGAAATGATTTATAAAATGTAATTACACTATTGTATTTGTAATGGGAAGTAGGATGACCGACCATCAAAGTAAAAACCAATAAACTAAAAATTAAAAAATAAAGTGAAGTGCTTATTTGAATTTTCTACAATGGTGAAGTGTTTATAATGATGAAGTGTTGAAAATTATTCCTACAAGACTTTAGTATCAGTTGAATTGTTTATTTGAACTTTCTAACATATATTTTCAAATCAGGAAAAATGTTCGATTATTTCCTCGACCGTAGTTGGATGTATGAAGTCGGAACTGGTAGGAAAGGTTCAATAAAGGAACATATTTCTAACGGTGTACATGAATTTATTAGATTCGCTAAATCTAATAATTGAAATAACAAAGAAATTCGTTGCCCGGGTAGTAAGTGCCAACATTTGAAGGAAACCAGATATAGTTGAAGTACATTTTTATAAATATGGTTTTGTGCTGAATTATTACTTATGGGATCGTCATGGAGAACTTGTTGAACCTACACCTAATCCTGTTGTGTTAGAGGATGATAATATTATGACAAGTCCGATAGAAAATATGGTGGAAGATGCAGCACGATCAATGTTTCCTACCATTCAAGCCGACGATGAAGACGTAAATGTCGAAGAAGAACCGACTATGGGAGCTAAAAGAATATATGATTTATTGGATTCTACTAAGAGGCCGTTGCGAGACGGGCTTAAAAGCGGAACCGAATTATCAGTAACCGTCGAATACATTACTATGAAATCAAAATTCAACCTTACAGAAGCTGCATTTACAGCAGTTGTACAAGCTGCAAAACAACACATGCCACCCAATAATCTGATGTGCGATAGTCATTATAAAGTGAAAAAACCGATGTCCGCTTTCGGTCTACCGTATGAAAAGATAGATACATGTGTAAAAGGTTGCATGTTGTATTGGGAAGATGACATTGACCTTAGAAAATGTAGAATATGTAACGAGGAAAGATACAAACCAAGAAAAAAGAAATAAAAAGAAGTTATGTACAAGAGAATGCATTATTTACCATCACTCCCAGACTTCAAAGGTTATATGCATCTTCTGCTACGGCATGTCACATGCGATGGCACAGTATGAGAACACTAGAAGAAGGAACTTTGATACATCCATCTGACGGAGAAGCAAGGAAACATTTCGATAAGACTTATCCCGCATATGCTGCAGAAAGCCGTAATGTCAGACTCGGTTTATGTACGGATGGATTTTCACCATTCTTTCAGTTTGGTAGTAAATATTCATCTTGGCCAATTTTCATTACTTCATATAATTTACCTCCATGGATGTGTATGAAAACACCATATATGTTTCTCACTATTGGCGTCCCTGGTCCTCATGATCCAACACAAGAAATCGATGTTTATTTACAACCATTGATCGAAGAGTTGAAAACACTATAGAATGAAGGAGTTGAAACATACGACATTTTGAGAAAAAGAATTTCGTATGTTCGCTTCTTTATTATGGACTATTAGTGATTTTCCTGCATATGGGATGCTTTCTGGTTGGAGTACGGTCGGTCGTCTATCCTACCCTTATTGCATGGAAGAAACACGAGCATTTTCTTTACGGTATGGGAAGAAAATTTCTTAGTTTGATTGTCATCGGTGTTTTCTCCATCCTAATCATACTTTTAGAAGAGATAGAAAAAAATTTATAGCTAACAGAGAAGATAATATGCAACCACCAAAGATTTGGTCAAGCGAAGAATTATATGAAATTGTAAAGGACTATCCAAAGATACATGAAATTGGAGTACAGATTGAAATTCCAGAAAAATCGAACCTTCATAATTGGTGCAAACAAAGTATATTTTGGGAGTTACCATATTGGAAAGATCTCTTACTCCGACATAATATTGATGTGATGCACAACAAAAAAACGTGTTCGATAATGTGTTTAATACAATTTTGAATGTAAAGGGAAAAACCAAGGACGATTTGAATTCAAGACTTGATATAGCAAACTATTGTAAACACCCTGAACTTCATATGAAGCCCAATGACAATAAGAAACCCAAAGCATGCTATAAGCTAGATAGAAAGTAAGTAAAACTCGTGCTAAAGTGGGTGGAAGAACTAAGGTTTCCCGATGGGATTTCTTCTAATCTTCTTAGAAATGTCGACTTTAAAAACAATAAATTGAGTGGGATGAAAAGTCACGGTTGTCATATCATGATGGAATATTTACTACCTGTGGCTTTCAAAGTACTATTGCCCGTAAAAGTATGGAGTGTTATAACAGAATTAAGTATGTTTTATAAATAGCTTTGTTCGACGACATTAAAAGTAGATCGTATACGTAAAATTGAAGTAGAAATTCATATACTGCTCTGCAAACTGGAGAAAATATTTTCGCCGAGTTTCTTTAGTGTAATGGAGCATTTACCTGTTCATCTTCCATCTAAAGCACTTCTTCGAGGTCCTGTGCAATATGGATGGATGTATCCATTTGAGAGATAATATTGAATATCTGCAATATTTATGTCAATTTAAAATTCAGATTTCTATACCTAAATATAAATTAAATTTATTTTGTAATAGGTACTTGAATCATTTGAAGAAAAAAGTTAGACAAAAAGCTTAAGTTTAAGGTTCGATTTGCAAATCATATCTTGAAGAAGAAGCTTCATTCTTCTTCTCTCATTACTTCAGTGACGATGTGAACTTATTGTTTGTAAGCGTTCCTCGTAATGATGAAACCGTTGAACAAGATTCTTCTCAAATAATGTTATCTATTTTTATACAACATGGCCGACCTACTGGGAAATGTGTGGAAATATGGTTAGACGATAGAGATCACCATGTAGCGCACACATATGTTCTTCTAAATTATGCTGAAGTTTCACCATTTGTTAGGTAATAATAAATTCATATATAATTCACTTATACGTACATATTAATTATAAGTCATATTACATATTTGCAGTATCTACGAATCGCAGCATCCATCTGGCGATCTTAGTAAAGAATTTGTAAATGGTTTTCGAACTACAATTATAATCCAAGCAACTATGTCGCTGATGAAGGATTAGACACCTTGCGATCGGACCAAAAAGAAATGTGAAGACTTATCCAATATTCTTTGTCATTGGATTTAAGTTCAACACGAAAGATTACGGTGCTGAAAATTAACATATAACAGCGGTGTATTTGTCAAAGGTAGTGATGATCCAGATGAGCATATAAAAGATTTTTATGGCATCTTAACACAGGTTCTAGAGTTGACATATTATATAGAACCTGCAGAAAAAGTTTTTTTATTCAAATGCAATTGGTTCAGAACTGTTCCTGGTTCTGGAATCAACGTGCACAAAGATTATAAGCTTATTGAAATAAAGCATACCTCACATTACTATAAGTATGATCCTTTCGTATTAGCCAAGCAAGCATTACCAGTTTATTTTGCTCTGTATCCATCCTTAAAAAGAGATAAAGCGGATTGTTCGGCTGTTTTTAAAACAAAGCCAAGATTTACATTTGACGGAAATAATATTCCAGACGAAGTAGCGTATCAAGCGGATCTTGAACCAAATACAGAAATAATAATAATCGATGACATTGATTTAGGGCCGTTGAATGATGAATCGAAAGTTTTATTAGATGCATTTGAAAGTACTGAAGAAAACGAGATAGGGTATGAGACTAAGTTTGAATTAGAAAACGACGAAGACTGAAAATTCTGAATATTTGCATCACTTGTTATATAATGTATTATTCTGAGCTATGCATTAATAATGATGAATAATGATGACTGTGTTCTGAGCTATGTATTATTCTATTTTGAAATTTTTATATATGTATTCATGAGATCTTGTCCCATTTATTATGATTTAGTGGAAGTTTTATGTGTTGATTAATGAAACATGCTTTGTACTAATAAATTTATGTCTTTTCATTCTATGATATTATTTATCTGTGGTAGATATGTCTGGTAGGAGACATAGCCGAAGATCTGAGCCTTCTCCCTCTCCCAATGTGGGTGCTAGTGGCACGGCACCGGATTTACGCCCACTTGCGGAGGTAGTTCCAAAAAGCGCAGGGTAAGTATCAAATTTATTTCAAGTATATTTTTTAAAATTTATTAAATATCTACACAAAAATTTTACAGGGGCTTTGAGGTGTAGCCTTCGCACTTCATTTTACAAGTATCGAAGAAGGCGTTTATGAGTCTAATGTTAGGCTGTTGGGTTCATTAGGACGACATCCCACCCCATATTAAGAAAACTATATTGGCTGATGTACTGGTAAGTATAAATTTATATTTCAGTTGAAAATTAATATAATGTACATAATTCAAACTATTTCAATATGCAGGCTATCGTATGTGTAGACCTACAGGATATGGGTGTTTTTACCAATTACTGGAACAAGAGGATGACGAAAAATTATAGGGACAATCTATCAAAGGTGAAGAATGCAGGAAAAAAACCCAATTGGATGGGCGCTGATGTGTGGGCTGAGTATCTCCGGCTCTAGGAAACTCCTGAAGTGAAAGCAGGTTATATACTTTTGCATTGTTATTATAATTTTTTTAAATTTCGTATGTTAGTTGCAGTAATTTAGTTAATCGTGTATCTAAATTTATAGGAATAATCTGCCCGAAACCATGCAAATAGAAATAAAAATCCTGCTTTGCACCGTAGCAGCTCCAAATCCTTCGAAGAACATAGGAGAGAGTTGGTAAATTTATAAATTGTGTTTATAAATATCTAAAATGTCGTTTAATCATATTTGTAACATTGTTTATTCATATGTATAATTTCAGGCTGTGAGGTACAATCGCGAGCCTACAATGGTTGAGATGTTCACGGCCACGCATGCTGTTGCGCAGACAAATGAGGAAAGCAATATTTCATATGATTGGATGGACGATAAATCTAGATCTGTAATGGTAAACATGCTTATCCGTAATGACAATGTTTCATATTCCTTTATTTCACAATTCATAAACTTTAAATTGAATATTTATCATGTCAAACTATTGTTCGTAATCGCAGGAGAGATATGAAGCGGAGCGGGCATAAGTAGCGCAGTCCACCGGACGGGCAAAGTTAACGTTTGAGGAGTCAAACCATATATGAGATGTTATTATTGATCTGCCTTCGCGAAATAGGCGGTACAGTTACGGAAATCAAGAGGTAAACTTCTTCATTTACTAATATATAAATTTACACATGCAATTACATTTACCCCAGTTGATTGCTTGACGGTTTTAAAATTGCAAATGTGGTAACAAGGAAATAACCGATGTTCATTATTAATTGACTATTTTCAATATTACCAATTAAATATCCATTTTGGAACGTTCATTATTAGGTTAGTAAATACAAGAATAATTTCAATATTTAAAGTGTGACTAGTAAATGAATTTAATTGAGAATTATGAGAACTCAACAATTCCGGTACTTTCGAAATTGGTTTGCAATAGTTTTGAAAATAATATTAGTATTAATTGAAAGTATTTTGAAACAAACTAAAAACTGTTGAATATGTATAATACTCAGTTTAATAAGATAAATTTGTATAATACTCAATTGCATTCTATAGTAAAAGAAATTCTATTTGAGCAAATGAATATAAACTTAAGTGAACAAATTATAAATTAAATAGCAAAAGAATGTATGAAATTAAATTTTACATTTTGGGAATATTATAACTTGAATAAAGTGGTATAAATGAAAATGAATGTGAATTAAGTTGTAATGAAATTCAAGTAAAATTTATGACTTATTGATTGGAGCTGAAATGAATTCTAAATTGGTTAAAAGTGAATGTTATAAAAGAAGATTGAAATGAGTTATGGAATTTAATTTAACCAAGTAAAGTTATGAATCAATAAGGTAAGTTAATAAAATGAATTAATGGAATTAATTAAATATAATTCCGTTGAATTGAATTGATAAATAAGGTAAGTTAATAAAATTCCGTTGAATAAATGAAATGAATTGATTATAAATGATATGGTTGTTAACCAATGTGGTTGAAATAAATAAATAAATTGAAAACAAATGAATTGAATGTAAATTAATTGGAAGTGAATAAGGAACCTGGATAATTGAAATAAATAAATTGCAACCAATATGTAACATTTAATTATAAATATTAGTTGCTTAATTAATCATCATCAACGGATAATTATTTTTGTTCATACTGTTTATAATGTTCATAAATTATAACTAGATATTAACTATTTTACAAGCGATAATGTCCCAGAGGGCTTATAGAAGATTTCAAGCCAAGGAGGAGATAGTTCAACTGAAAAAACAGTTGGAGGAGATCAATGATTGGAGGAAGAGCGCATTGGCACAGCAGCTAGATGCGCATATTGCAGCATACTTGGCACAACATGGGACGATGCCTGGAGAGGATGGGTCGGGCGATGGAGATGGATCGGGAGATGACGATGAGTAGGTATGCTTGTGTTTCTGTCGGATTTTCAGCATCTTGTTTGCAGTTATGTGACATTTGTGTATATATTTGATACTTGTTCGTTGGTTGTGGCGTTTGATGGATTAGTGGACGTTTTGTTTGATGAATAGTATTTGTACGTATGGTTAAGTTGTTTGATGGATTTGGAATGTTCCGTTTGATTGGTATGATATATTTATATGTTGGTGATGAAATGTTTATGTAAATTTATATGTTGCGTTATATATATATTATTATTTGTGATATGTGTGAGATTATATGGTGAATGGAGTGGTATTAGTTGTGAAATTTAATGTATATGTGGTGGAAAGAGATATGAAATTGGTTATGTGGTTGGATGGATTAAAGAGCAAAAATTGTACAGCTTAAATGTTCTAGGTTAGTGTCGGTTAGCGATGGCTTATTGGTCCAAGTTAGCAACGGCTTGCAACAGCCATTTGGTTCCAGGTTTGCTATGGTTCACGTCGACTTGAGGCGGTAGCCCGATGTGCAATACGTTGCCACGTGTTCAACCAGACGCCACCAGCCGTTGCTATATTGGTGACGAAGCCGTCGCTAAAGCCGTCAACGGGTTATTTAACGACGGCTTTTAGCGATGGCTAGCGTGGGATGGCGACGGCCGGCGACGCCTATTTGCCGTCGCTAAAGTCCCCGTGTTTTGTAGTGCTAAAATTAATTTATACGCGTTTTGATCGCGCACGACCGAATGATACGTTCAATTGCCACAAAATTTAACGGCATATAATAATTCACTATTACGGATCCGATGAAACTAGTTTCGTCGAAATCCGAGACAATGTCTGTGACACCCCACACCTCTAGGCACCCCGAAAATCGGACATGGCTAGAAGCACGGGTGGTCGGGTGAAATAAAAATCCATAACATAGCACAGAGACTAAGGCAACAGCATAAAATGATTAAAATATTACAGTGGAAGAAAACTTTCACTAATTATAAATTAATAGCAAAACAGCTTCATTAAAAACAACATTATCCCAAATTTATTTCTGAAACCAAAAGTACCAAGTAGTCTCCACCAAAACATAAAACATAACAAAGTTCACAATATAGGTCCTCATATATAGGGTAAAGTACGGAAAAGAGAAATGAAGTACATGAAACAAAAGAAACAAAAGTTGAAGATAACAACTGCTCCATTGACCCTCCAAGCTGAAAAGAACTACAACCTAGACCTGCCCTCCTATGATTTGGGGAAAATTGAAAAAATAGGAATGGGTCAAACATAAAGTCTGGTGAATGAGAAATAAAATGAAGTAGAAAGAATAAAACAGTTTAATTCTAGGTCTTCCCTGGATATCGTAGAGGGTGAATAATATAATGCAGTGAATCCTTCTTAGATAGAGTTCCTAAGAAACCAAAGTCCATGGTCACTCTAGGAAAGTCAGCCATCCAGTAATACTAAACGTCAATCGGCCTGTCGGACTTGCTGTCCTTACCTATCCACGTGCTACAGTGTGAAAGTCATGCTCTTCCCCCATGCACTGTGACTAAATGCCTCTTACGTCTAACCAGCGCCGACTCAAACAAACTCGTAGGACCCCGAAGTTGCACTCAAGTTCCGCCAAACTAGACTCCTATCCTCTTTTCTCCTCGGTCACCAACATGGACTTCACCCTATCCAAAGTGTCGGTCCTTCGAAAGAGCACCCCCAGCTGGGTCGGCTGCGCAAAATCCTCCAAAGATCTGCCTAAAGAAGCCTACGTCGGAGCACACTTGTCATGTTTCGTCCGCATCGATCTGCCTGAAGAAGCCTACAATTGCGGATGCTATCTATCCTACGTACTAGCAACCTATGAAAGGTAACAAACATCCTTGCGAACCTACTTGCTCGCTCCTATTACGTACAGCCAAAACTATATTTTGGTCTTAACTGTATGAAACACCTATCCAAACCTTTACAAGGTCTGCCTACCAAATCGCTTCCAGATTAATTAATTTTTACCATTACAGTTTACATACTGTTTATTTTCATTAATCTGCTTTAGGCCATTTTTACATCTGATTTGGTAATTTCACAATTTCCTTTTTCCTTACATAAATGGTATTTCAATTTCACAGTCCGTATGGTTTGTCTGTAATTTTTATGTCATTTTGTTATAGATTTACACTAGCCTTTAGGGTCCATTTAATTTACATTTTTTCCCACCCTAATTTACGTTCTCCTTTTAGAGATTTAATCTGTACAAAAATTTTATCCAATAGCCACAAACCATTTAATTACACAAAATTCCACTTTTACATTTTTAGGCCACATATGAAACAAACAATTATGCCAATTAGACTTCCCAATTTTGTTCCAAAACCATATTCAAAATTATGTAATTATATCAATCAAAACCATAATTGTATTCAAGTAACATATTCTGAATTTATTCAACTAACATGTTCTACCATTAGATATTGAATAACAATTCTAATTCAATTTAATTAAACCAATCTTATTTACGCCATGAAACGTGAATAACAATTTGTTTGTTCCAAATTTCAACCCAAACATGAATTAGAATTGAGAAGTGGAAGAGGAAGAAGATACAATAATTTACATAAATTTCAATCTTATTTATGCCATAAAACGTGAATAGACAATTTTTATGTCCCATATATTAAACCAAACATGAATTAGATTTGAGAAGTGGAAGAAGAAGAAGAAGTTGCAATAATTTACATATATTCTCAATTAATAACATAAATTAATTCATATTAACGTGCCAAAAAAGAAATGAAATTGAACTACTTTATTTTTCTATTTCATATTAATTTTCACTCACCTAGCACTTGAGCTTGCATAAATTTGAAAAAAGCTTTGCTTTAATCTTTCTCCCTTTAATTCTTCTAAATTATCCAATTTGCTTAAATATATATATAGACAATTTAATTTAGTAGAGATTTGTTTATTTAGTAGAGAAAAGGAGGAAGAATAATACACACTAATTTTACTGTAGAATTATGGCGACGGTTGAATAAGAGATTAGGTTTAGGTTAGATGCTTTATTTATAGACTGTTTGAGTGAATATAATCCATTAGATTATTTTAGATTAAATCTGGTTCTTTCATACACTTAATGGTTATCCATTCTAGCTTATACACATAACTCAACCAATAAAATTTATCCATCTCATCCTATTGCATCACTGGAGCGAATGGGAAGCCATCGCATGTCAGAAATAATGCTGAAATACGTAGGAAAATCGCTGGAAATGAACCAGCTAAAAAAACATCGCTCTAGATTTTGGGCAACAACGAGACTTGATCCCTGGTCACTAAGGATGTCAACATGCGCTTTTACCACTACACCAAATGCGCTTTTAATTTCTTTTTAATTATATTTCTGTAAAATATCGGGGTGTTACAGTGTCCCGGAAGGCTATTTTTACACATTAATTAAAACGAATTATTATAAAAACCAATTAATCACTTTTAAAACTAAATTAAAAGTTTACCATCATCATTCTTATCTAAATAGAATTTAAATCAACTTTCAAAATATTTTTATTCACATTAAATTCAAGATTCAATTACTTAAACAATTCCAAATATTAATCCAACAATTTAATTATCAAATAAATCACTACATTTGAAATTCAAGTTATTTTACTTATAAAATTAAATTTTCAATATTTAAAATTAATTAAATATTCCACATTCAAACGATTAAAATTATAGGTCGTTACATTATAAAAGGCATATATATACATATAAACACACTTATATATATACACAAATCACTTCCATATCTTTAGTACACACACATGGAAGCTCTAGAATGATTCAAGGCATGAAAAGGAGGGAGGACGTGTTCTAGGGTGGGAGGGAGAAGGAGGTTTATGCATGTGTGTATATTTAAATATAACCACTTTATATTTTTAAAATATTTCCTTAAGTCCATAAATACTCCTTCCATTTCATAATTTTCATTTTACAATCTCCATCTTCATTTCTAAAATTCCTAGGAGCTTGAGTAATTATATCCATAGCTTCTCTTAATATTTTTTAATTTGAGAAAAAAACACTTCTTTCCACTTAAACTCTTCTCCTCAGTTCACTAAACCACTTCTACATATACTACAGCACTTCTTGTCCAAGCTACAAGTCCACACCCTCCACAAACTCCAAGGCCGTACTCAAATATACCCTAGGCCAAGCCAAATCTTGGTGCTTAGCCATCAACGAGTCCATTTTTGCAAGGAACTAGGTTGTATTCGAGCTCTAGTTGAAGTTTGGTTTGAAATTGTTGAGTTTTGGTGAGTAAAGTTCGTGTTTTTAAAACCCAAGTTACTAACTTTTTCAAATTGTAAAATTTATAAGTTAAAATGTTGCTTAGGTATGTGGTAATGTTATATGTTGTGTATGCATGCATATATATTGATTTCGAGTTGATTGCTTCTGCCGAAGTTTGAGTAGGCGATAAAGATTATACCTTGAATTTTGAAAAAGTTGGTTAGTATTTATGAAGTAATATTCTTATTTAGGATTGTGCTATAATATTATACTGTGATATTATGTTGGAATATTGTATTTTTTGTATGTGGGTTCATGACATGAAGATAGCAATTCGCTAACCAAAAGCGACGTAGAAATCCGCTTTTTGTCGAAAGTTCGATTTTTGTTTCAAAGTGAAAATTTTCGAGTTTAAACTTTGATTTTGGTTTTCAAACCTTATTTTTATGTTTTAAAGAAGACAAGAGTTCAAAGTTGAAGTATTTAAAGTTTAGGAATCCAAATTTCAAAAAGTAAAATTACGGGTCCGTATAGCGATAGTCGATATACGCGTAGTTCGAAAAATCTAACTATTTTTCTAATCTAAACTTGTTTTAACTTAAAATATTTTTAGAAAATGTTTTCTAAATTTAATTTAGTAATTAGACAACAATTATTTAATTATTTATTTATTTCATGATTATTTAATCGATTAATTAATTAATTAAGGTAATTAGTACTTAATCATTTGTTAATATTGGTTTTTAAACTTAAATGTTAAAAAATTAAGTTAATCATGATTTTTTACTTAATTAAAGTTAATTATTAATTAACGATTAATTATTTATTATTTAATTATTTATTTAAGATAATTATTAATTAATTATTATTTTAAAAAGGGGTTTTATTTAATTAATCTTTGATTAAAGTTAATTATGTTTTAATAAGTTTTAATTACCTTTAATTAGAGTTTAATTACTATTTAACAAGGATTTGATTCTCATTTACAAGGGTTTTAATTTATTTTAAAATCACTTTCAGTTTAAGTAATCGGTTTTGTTTTAAACTATTTTCTTTTTCAAAAGAATTTTAAATCAAGCGATTTCCATGTCGCTTACTCTTAAGTAACCCCATATGATTAGGAAAACTAAATGACATCTATTAACAGAACAAAACACCCATTTTGTTATTACAATTAACTTGGACATTTACTTAAGTTGATTGATTGTTATATGTTGATCCCTTATATACCTGTTGTTATATGATGTCATGTTTAACTGGATAAGTAAAATCAAATTAAAAGCACCATTGTGGTCATTAAGCCTCCGTTTGATTTTGTAAGAATAAATATTCCATGTTCTTTTTGATATGGTTTCAAAGTTATTGCATTTTGAACAAGATATTTAAGAATGATTTGACAAATGGTTTTACTAAAGATGTTTTTAACTAATGGGAATGGTTTTCCATTTTATAAAAAGAAGTTTTTATAAATAGTTTTATTAAGGAATTTGGAAATTTATAAGGTGTTTTTGGGTAAATGGATTTGAGTTTTTAAGCAAAGAAAATTTCATAAATAAGGGAGATTTATAAAAACGGATTTGGGTATTAAAGGAAGCTAATTTCATTAAGGTTATTTAGGAAGTTGTTTAAACACGAAAGGTTTATAAAGAAGTTTTATAAATGATTTTGGGTATTTATAAAAGAAATTTTAGAAAATGATTTGGATATTCATAATGGGAGTTTATAAAAAAGTTTGGATATTTGTAAGAAATTTATATGAAAAGTTGGATATCTATAAAAGCAATTTATATAAATGATTTTGAATATTTATAGAAGGGTTTTATAAATGAATTTGGAAGTTTGGAAAGTATTATGAAAGGATTTGAATTTCAAGTAAAAGAGATTTCATGAATGAAATAGATTTGATTAAAAGGGATTTATCGAAAGAAATATAAATAAAAAGATATAAGATATGGGTTTCTCCAAACCGACCTTTAAAAAACATGGCGGTACGGAACATACATTCCATACTTAACGCCGAGGGAATAGTGTTTAGGATTGTCCTTACCTCCAACTTAAACAACATTTTTTTTAATCGTTTTTAGCATGATTTTGAAGTAAGAAGTTATTCACAAATGTTTTGTGTATATACTTATGTTAAAGTGATAAGTATATGAATGTTTTAGACAAATGTTTTGAAAGGAGATTTATAAAATAAAGATTTGTTTTGAGGCTTAGTAGTTGCTATGGATAAATAAATCTCAAATGGAATTTGTTGTTGTTTGTTTATTTGATAGTTAAATAAAGACTATCAAATATGGACCCAAAACATAACTTTGGAAATATCTAGGAGAAATACGTGGGTTATACGGCATAGTTATCTCTGATGATGATGTATTGTGCGTATAAATATTGTTTCATTCTCCTAGGACAAATGATAAGGAAACTCGTCCACTAACGGTTAGGAGGTGATATCCGCTCTTATCTTTGACTGCTTATTTCATAAAGAACTAGGGTTGAGTTTACCAGAAACTATAGAATGTTGTTTCGAAGAGACCGAGATCAGATATGTTATCTGAAAACCACTTCGATCGAACTCAATCGTTTCGTAGTGAAGACATCTTGAAGATGATGGAATTGAAGATGGAGCTCAAGTGCAAGGGCTGCTTGCTACTAATTCTGAGGGTGATTCCAAAATGGATGTAGTAAAAGTGGTGCCTTCGATTTTGTTCAGTCCCGGAACGAACTTGTATGAATGAATTTTGGCATTGCATTGCTGTTTGGAGGGCAGTGTTAGCATTTCAAGTGGGAAGTGCTATATAAATGGTAAAACATAGCCTCAAGCCTTATCAATCGGGAAATGACAAAAATCGGGATGCAGCAGGGCCATGTGGGTCGCTTCCATCAGGGTATGGTCATTCCAAATCTTGATAGATTACTATATACTATTGTGCAGTATCCAAAGTGGGGTGATCACATTTGGTACTACTAGTCAAGCGGTAGGCCAGTCCTTTGTGGCAGGGGTGTTAGATGTTCTTGTCAGACCTCGGTACATTTTATCTAGACATGTACCATCGGAGGGTAGTTCCTTACCTCGTCGTAGTATGGAATCCATTCTCCAATTGTTTCATATGGTTTTGATTGTAGAATCTAGCATGTTGGAATTTAATTAATATAACAATTTCAGCTATGATTAATAAGTATTTGTGCTCTAGACATTTTTATAATATCAATGGATTTTCTATAAAATCGTTTTGGTTATTGTAAGGTAAAAACCCGTTTGTGTTTATATGTGGCGTGATCTTACGAGATGCCTTTGATTTAAAGGTTTATATAAAGTTATAATATATGCTTTACTCACACCAGACTCATGTCTGACCTGGAGTTTATTTTCTTTTCCTAAACTCTTGGGTGCTCAAATTTGAATGGGCAACCAAGTAGTTCAGGTTTTGCCGTAGATTCATTTGGAGGAGCTTGGAGCAGGTGGCTTCATCGATAGCTGGTTATTTTATTCTTGTTTATGCTCTATTATATGTATATTATATCAGTTAGGTAGGGACGGATTATTATAACTGTCCTAAGGTAGAATTTGTATTAGTATGACTCTGATGTAATATTTTTGAAATGACTTCGTAATATATTATGTACAATTATACATATTGTTCTGTTGGGTTGTAAGATTTTATGTTGTTTAGTTTCTTCTTTTCTATCTTTTCTTTCTTTCACTCGTAATGACTTATCTTTCGGACGACTAAATGATCGGCACACGAATACCGATGATGTATTAAGTGTCGTCTTTGATAGTAAGGAAGGCTGATCGTTATAGATCAACCTTATCGCTTTGACATAAGACTTAAAAAATCCTTGTCACACTCCAATCATGGTGACACTAACTTCACTAGACCAAGACAAATAAATTTTAGTTTCAAATTAAACTCAAGTACGACTATAACATAATAGAATTTAAAACCCTAGGTATCTATATTCTATAAACATTTAATAATTGATATTATGTATTATATTATAGAATTTAATTAGTTGTTTAAAATTTTGCTCTATCTATTCTCATCGAACCGACTTACAGATCACCATATTATAGCGATGGAAAATTGAATTTATTGAAGCTTAAAAAAAGTATAAACAATTATGATTTTATCTTTAACTTATTTTATTAAATTACTATTAAAATATCTGCTTGGTTCATTTAACAAATGTCTCAATTGTTTATATATAAATAATTATAAAATTAATATATTTATTATAGTTTAAACAAATGGTTAATTCTGAAGAATTCAATTTTTAATACCATGTAATATCATATATTGTTTCAAATCTTGTTTATCTCACCCAAGATCTCGCTCGAGATCTTATTTTCGAATTTAAGCAGGAGGAGATTTCCCGAAACGAGACATTCAATTTTGTTTACATCTTATTTGACTATCAAATTGTTCAGTTATTATGGTCTCTAGTAAAATTTGAGGTAAGATCTCAATATAATATCTCATATGAACTTGTGCTTTTTCATTATATATTTCTTTTACTTCTAGTATGAGTCTAAAATAAATGGCGCTCAAATGACTCTTTACTAATCCTTTAGTTCTGTATTTTATTTTTTAATGAATAAGCAAAATAAAAGACTATTATTTATTTTTAATTTTTAATTTTCATGGTAGTAGAATCCACTCGGTCAATACTGAATTAACGGTTTTACCATTTTGGCATAAAAAGAAAAATTAGTACTATTGTTTTATAAAAGTAATGTACGTTAAAAAGTTTATATTTAAATAACAATTATTATGAAAATCTCTTAAATGCCAAATTTAGATGTTTAAGTTACTCCGAGATAATCCCGAATTAGACTTTAAAAGCGGAGATGTCAATACGTGATGTATACTTGAGATAAACTCATCTCGTTGAGATTTCGTCCAGTACGGGATATTGTGTGTAAAATTATTAAGATGAGACGCGATCGAAATCTGAGATTTAAATCTTTGATATCATGTGAAAATTAATTTTTCTACAAAAAAGGGTAAGTCCAAACTTATTTTAATTTGGCAATGACTGAGTTTATGGAAATAAAATTGTTAAAAAGGTTACGTTTCGTCTTATTCGGCATTGACTGAGTTTTAGTTTTCTAAAAATAAATCCAAACTTGTAAAAAAGTTTTATTATTGAACAAAAATAATTGTTCGAAAATACATTTTTGAAACAAAATTTGAGAACATTAAAAAAATGTTTATAAAGATTAAAATATTTAAATAAAATTCAAGTTTACACATAGAAATTCATAAAAGATCAACATATCAAATGTTTACAAAAGATTAATACGTTTTCTTTTGAATTAACAAACGGATCCGCGAGGAGAAGGAGAAGACATCACTTACAATCATATGCTGAAAAAACCGTAAGCAGTATCCGTAATTATATTAATATAAAAAGGTTTTTCTACAATAGTTCCAACTACAGACAGCCAAACCGAATTAGTAACAGTCTTCTTATAGATATAGTCTGCTTAACAATATACGAAATGAAGTTAAAGTAAAAAAATTCATTGGATGAAATTATAGTTTTTTTCGGAAGGGACTTTTCTTTCATCTTCTTTCAATTACAGGGAGTTAACAGTCAATCCTTGTTCTAATGATACCATGTAATATGATAGGCAAAGAAGACGGTACGTGCTTGCTGGTTTTAAATCAAAATAACAAAGAAATACTTTATTAGGAAAACTACAATCAATAAATAATGTTGTTATTTTTTATTAAAAATTAAATATTATCGAAAAACCTGGACCAAGATAAACTTTGCTTCATTACAACTATTTAAAATTATATTCCTTTATATTTTTAATGCAATAAATTGAATTATACAAAGGTCTATCAGTTGGTTTTGAGTAATTTTTATATATTTTTAATGAAGGGTGATCGAAGTCATTTTTGTTTTTATATTATTCAGTTAATTATTTGGCATATAGTACATATGTATACTAACTTTTTATTTGAACAATTTTTGTCCACCTAAGCATACCCTGTTCATGTTGATCCATCAATAGTTAATTGGTCTTTAACGCAACAGCAATTCATCATGTAAGCATTACATAATGTCTACATAAGCATCAATGCACACCTTCCCCTGTTGGAATTGTAAAATAGATAAATTAGATTCGTCACATGTTTTGCCTTAAATTTTACAATTCCTAGATAATCAAAAAACTGTACTTTAATTTCAAATTTGTCTCTCCCTACTAAATGTAAAAAATTTAAAAGCAATTCAACCTAGGGTAGGGTAGGACTCTAAATGGATACCCGAAAAATTCGAAATCCGTCTGCATCCGCATCCAAAAAAGGATAAATATCCGATATTCGAAAAAACGGATGCGAATGCGGATACCAAGACATCCGCATCCGAAAATTATCCGTCCGTTTTTTGTCAGGATTATAGTTCAAATTATGTGTATTTTAATACAGTGAAAGATATTCGTTTAGTATTTTATTAAATTAGTAGTTTATATTATATGCACTTAGTGTTTTTTAACTGCTCGAAACTATTTATTATCGTCATATTTGTTAATTTTTAACACTTTCATATTCAACGGGATTGAAAAATATTTATGTTAAACTAAAATTTATTTTCTATAATTCTTGATTTATCGGTCGTTAACGGATAAGATAATTATTCGATATCTGTCCGTATCCCCGGATGTACACATCCGATATCCGAAAATGATTTCGGATGCGGATGCGGATGCGGATATGGATATGACACTATCTGCATCTAAAAGCATCGGTTGACACGCCTATCTAAGAGCATTTTCAACAAAGAAAGATGTACGATATAGTAAACAAATATTAACTTTACCGACCGACATTGATCCAACTCCAACGGTTAATCCTGAACATCCAATTATCTGACAGTATAAATGTCGGATAACTCAGTGACCGCCAGGACCGACCTTAACAGTTACCGGTGAGCCCTTTTTGAACTCACCGTCAGCAAGTGACTAACCCGGGGATGCTAAGTAAAAGTGTAAAAGCAATTCTATATAAGCATCAACTCCCACCATCCGCCATTGAATTATAAAATATAGATAGATTATATTCATCACGTGTTTTGCCTTAAATTGCACAGCTTTCTAGATAATTAAAAAACCATACTTTAATTTCAAACTCCTGTGCCCCCTGCCATCTCCCAGGCTCAAAGGCTTTTTTAATATTCAGTCGTGAGTATCTCAATGGGTTTGACCAACAGTAACGCTTATTTAAGTAACATTTAATTAAGGTGTTTGAATTTAGACGTCTATTATTAAATAAACGTACCGTGCTTAGACGCTTATTTAATAAACGTCAGAACATTAAACGCTTGAGTAATAGATCTTCGATGCTCAATCGTCTATTAAACAAACATTAAGACTAGACAGATACAAGAGACAATTAAGTTTAAAATGCATAGACCCTAAATTGTAATATGTTATGTTGGGTAGTCTTTCTTGGATATGAAGCCTTGAATGAAGGGCAAGATGCTCTAAGTTTAAGGCTATAGGCAAATGCCTATCTGCCCATGTTGAGTAGGCGTTGTACACAATGTCATGGTGCATATACTCCAAGAATCATGAGTAGTTTACTTTGGCTCAATTCATAGAGCATATCATATACTAATCTATTTGGTATGTCAATATCATTTTCTCTGTAAATGTATGACTAAATCATTTAGAAATCAATGCCTATGTTTTTGATCCTTTAAGTTCAATGCATAAAAAAGTGACTGCATGCCGATGTCGAGAGAAATAGAATGTAAATGGGTCGAAACGAACCAAACGAAGATGTGACCATGTCCTGTTCTATAAAATATTCGGATGGACACGAATCAGAAAAGGTTTAATTTCAAACATTGTTCGTACGAGCCAAACAACGAACAAACAATACACGGACAATGAAAACAAACACCGAACAATCTAGGAAATACATATTTTCTATTTTTAATTCGCTCCTAAAGAAGAATCTAACGAATATGCTACAGATATGAATAGTCATGCAAATTTTAAAAGAGCAAAAGAGAAACAAAACCTGATATGTTACAATTTTTTCAAACGGGATGGAAAGACATTTATGTAGGAGTCACAAATGCAAATTACATATTTTACTATATGACATATAGCTCTGTTAATGTTAATGGTTAACTAATGGTTGTATATAACAATAATTTATTTTAAAGACCCAATCCAAATCTCGATTCGAGCACGGTTAACTTTCAATCTTAAAATCGTTGTTTAACCTCAAAATCTTAAAAAATCTTTTAGACCTAACTCTTTGAACCAGAAAGTTCTTCAAATTTAAGGAAAAACTATTGCTTTACTTTTCATTTATTTCACATAACCAATTTAACAAATAATTTCATAAACTTACCTACTAAATTATTAGATTGACTTATCAATTTTGAATGACATAATATATTATTAGTGTACATTTTACGAATTATTGTTAAACTGAACCTCTTTCATCTTAAAAAATAAGGAAAATTATAATTTTGCACTAAAATAATTGTTATAAAAATATTTCAATTAATTTTTGTTATGAAATGTTCAAAAATAATTGTTTTAAAGTTTAGTATATTACTTTAGTTGGTTAAATTTTAACGTTAACGGAAATGATTCTATATTTAAAACAGAAAAGTAAAATTTACGATTTATTCGGTTTTCACGGTCTAACCAGTTAAATCATCAACATTTTTTTTGATCTTTCACAAAAACGGTTCGACTTACGGTTTGGTCTTATGATATTGCTTACATTAGTCTATCTAGTATACTGATATATTTTTTTTTGAAAACCCAGAGAACTCGGCAAGCCGGTAAACTCCTGAGGAGGGTATGGTAAAGGCATCCGCTGATCCAAGCTCTCATACCTCCGGATAAATTTATATATGATAGGGAAGCGCATGGTAGGAATCGATCCTGTGTATTTTTATCAGAACCCAAGCCTTCTTTCCACTGCGTCGCACCCGCGGACAGTGTACTGATATCTAATGCTTATGACTAGGAAGAAGTTTAAACTTGTATTGAAGTGTTATCTCAACATTTACGATCATCTACATTTCATAACTAGAACTAACAGAGCATGCGTTTTCAAGAATCTTTATTAAAATGTTAATATGTAATCAAGAACACATGAAAATAAAATGCTATTATTTGAACAATGTGACATAACTTTACACATTGCCACAATCAAACATAAAAGTGCAAAATTATCTTATTAGCACGATAACGCTATCTAAATGAAGTAGATCGATGGCTGATCATACAAATTGAACTGGCTGAAGTAATCTTAAGCGTTGAAGTGTGCATAGTAATATCTTCTATTTATTATACCAGAAGGACGCATATTCAAAAAAATAAAAGATAAAGGTAAAAAAAATATCTGTGCATTACTTGTCCATATACATACATACATATATATATATATATATATATATACATACATACATATATATATATATATATAGCGCAAGGACCAACCACATATACTTCATTATCCGGAGTGTGGGTTGCTTGCATATTAATAAATCTGTGTGCTTTGGGAGGATAACGTAATTGATTGCAACTCCTGTTATACTTATATACTAGGCATTCAAAGAGTTCAAATCTTATATCCAAATTTTATATCCAAACCAGACCCGAAAGTCAGCTTATTACTGCGAGTACGAATCTAGTTCTGACCCGACTACCACCACGGTCAGGTACGGTTTAATCAAAAGCCGGTCCGATTATTAATTTTTTTTAGTACCAAAATATAAGTTTATATATTATATAGATATTTTTGAATATTTTTATGTGAATTTTTTTTCGCCACATAATTTGCAGGAAAATAGTATGAAGGACAAAATTCATTAAGTTTTTAGTTTCAAGGACATGCTCTCAATTTTGTTGTTCATGCTATTTCCTGCAAAGGAGAATTTTATCCAAAGGACGAATTTTCAAAGTATTTTGACCTCTAGGACGACATCTTTAAAATTTAATCATAAGAACACACCAGGTAGAAATAATATTGTACAGTGTAGTTATATAGAAACATTAATGCAATTTTTTTTTATCGAATATAAAATGCTAATAAGTCGTATTATTTGAAAATGAAACGCTACCATATGATAAGATCGATTATTACATAATAAAATTGAAATATAAGTATTCTAACACTCTTTCGAATCGGTAAATACAAAACTGATAGTATACGGTAACATTGTCACTATTATCAAATTTTTGTCACTCTGCTATATTTAGTCGAAATGTTTGTCCTCCTCACTAAAAAATTGATGAATTTTGTCATCACAAAATTGATTAATTTATATGTTAACGTTGTTTGTGTATAATTTATTTACAAATACAGTGAGTTTAAAGTACGGCTTTAGCATAAATATCATGAGTTAGAAATACGGCTAATACACAACGGACTGTAATGTCAGATGCTCCTGTGACTTGGATATTTTGATTATTGCAATCGGACTCGGATCAAGATTGTAACATAACCGGATCTAATCCGACCCGTTCAGAGGCCTTAATCAGGATCCAATACACCGTATATGTCTTATAAATCAAGTATGGATCGTTGAATTGGATGCACTTGGGAACATGAGAATATAGATATCGAGGACAACTAATCAGATCTTTGTTGCTTTATACCTGCGTGTATTACTTTGGATATAATATTCCATTTATATTTCATTTATTAGGTACTCTGGAAAAGTATGTTGTTATTCTTTTGGTCCATGACTTTAGTACGCAGAGGACCATCATCCTCTATTCTATTCGGTGATTAAAACCATAAAATCGATTCTGCATTAATTCTGTATAAGTCTCCGTCTATGTTCGTCCGTTTCTTACTTAGAACATGTATTTTTCTTACTTAGAACATGTATTAGAACAAAAAAATTTGTACGATATTCCGTCCGTACAAACTGTTCGAAAAATATTTTATTGTTCGTATATTGTTCGTCCGTTGTCCGGCTCGTACGAAGAGTGTTCGGATTGAAGTCTCGTTCGATCCGTGTCTGTCCGAAATTTTTATAGGAAATGACACAGACACCCATATGTTCGGTCCGATCTGTCTGGTTAACGACCCTACTCTTAAATCGGGACAAATGAGCAACTCGCATGTATCAGATGCCAAATGGTTAGCGAAGATGGGAAGAAAAATTTAAAACGCGGGGCCGTTCCTGCGTAGTTGAGGAATAAATCCCACGTGAACAAAAGGCGTTGCTTGCCAAGAATTTGAAACTTTGCATGAATAGAACTGTTTGAAGTGGTCCTTCACGTGGTACCGTATAATGTTGCCCTCAGCTGACGTGGCTCCTAATAAATATCATGGCGCCCGTTGGCGTTCATGGATATTTTGAACGCGACGTTTACACTTCATTTACAGTTGCGTCGAACATAAGAGCATTTCCGGGGTCGGTCAATCAGTGTTTGACCTCGTGGGAGTCCGTGAGTCCAAAAATGATGGACTTACTGGATCGTTTTGGCAACATTCAGTGCGTTGAACTATCTTTAATAATAGTTGTAATACTTTTGGCGTCACATTTTTTTAGTGTCAGCGTGAACTACTAAAAATGTCCCTAATAGTAAATTTTAACATCACTTCAAAATAGGAGCTAACAATTAAATTTCTTTTACAAATTCAAAACGTCCTTTTATAAATATTATATAATTTAATACCAATATTAAAAATATGATCTAACAAATAAAATTCTTTTAGAAATTTAAAACATCCATTTACATATAGTATCAAATCTTAATATCACTTAAAAAGGATCTAACAAATAAATTATTATTACTAAAGTAAACAAAATTTTAAAATTAAAAAAAATAGATGTTGCAACTTAGAAATAAAATTTAAACTAATAAAAATTATTTCAATGCAAAAATATGGTTGATATTTATATAAATCATTTTCTCTTGAAAGTGCTAAACATATACAATTTGCAGAAAAACAATTCACGCAGGAAGCACGTGCCATCATCGACGTGAAATACCAAAAATGTTCATAATAGCAAATCTTAATATCTTTTGAAAATAGGATCTAACAATTAAATTTCTTTTACAAATTCAAAACGTTTGTCTACAAATATTATCTAATTTAATATCACTTGAAAATAGGATCTGAAAAATAAAATTCTTTTACAAATTTAAAACATCCATCTACAAATACTATCAAATCTTTATATCACTTAAAAATAGGATCTAATAAATAAATTATTAATTAATAATATAAACAAAATTTCAAAAAAAAAAGATGTTGCAACTTAGAAATAAAATTTAAACTAACAAAAATGATTTCAACACAAAATATGGTTAAATATCTTTAATAATAGTTGCAATACCTTTGATGTCTCGCTTTTATGGTATCAACGTGAACTACCAAAAAAACTCCTCTACAAATATTATTAAATACTAATATCACTTAAAAATAGGATATAACATATAAGTTTCCTTTATCAATTCAAAACGTCCATCTATAGATATTATCGAAATCTTAATATCACTTAAAAATACGATCTAACTTTTTTTTTTCAAAGCCGGTTTTTAATAATTAATAACAAAAATTTAAATTCAAACTAATAAAAAATTAAATTCATCCTTTATTAATTAATAATACAAATAAAAATTCAAACTAACAAAAAATTAGATGTTAAAATTTAGAAAGTAAAAATCAAAACTAACCGCACATTATTTCAATGCAAAAATACGGTTAAATATTTGTGCAAATTATATTTTTTCGAACGAGTTAAACATATACAATTTATAAAAAACAATTTGTACGCGAAGTGCATGTCATCATCACGCGTGAAGCGCGTGCCGTGCCACTCGTATTAATAATGCCAGTTAATTGTCATGCAATAATAATATCTTATAATTCAACTGGCAACGGTAAAAATAATACTGTTGCCTATTATACTGCATTATTAATGCTGAATAAAGTAGCGGTAATATTTATTATCATTGCATCATATTTTATATATTTTTCTTTTCTTTATCAATTCAAATACCACATTCTTTTCTATTTCTATTTTTTAATTCTTAAGTCCCTAATATTGCTGTTATACCCAAAAATAATTAGTTATCGCTGGTTGAAAGCAAGCCATCACAAATTGACGAAAGATAAAGCCGTTGGAAAATGAAGGCTAAAGCAAGCTACGACAAGATGGTAATAAATGAGCTATCGCAAGTTAAGAGCCAAACAAGATATCATAAGTTGATAGGGTCAAATCCATCAAAAGCTGTAATGTACCAATGGTGATCACATGTTGACTAGATAGGCTATCGCGGGTTAATGTCTCCACGGCCATCACATGTTGAATGGATAGGCTATCGAGCATGTTGATCAGATGAGCCATCAAGGTTGAAGTCCACAAAGTCATCACATGTTGGTCAGATGAGCTATTGAAGGTTGAAGTCTTCAAAGCCATCACATGTTGGTCAGATGAGCTATTGAAGGTTGAAGTCCGCAAAACTATCGCATGTTGGCCAGATGAGCTATCGAAGGTTAAAGTCCACAAAGCCATCGTATGTTGATAAGATGAACTATCGAAGGTTGAAGTCTTCAAAGTCGTCGCATGTTGATCAAGTAAACTATCATTTTTTGAAGTTTACAAAGCCATTGCATGTTGACCACTTATATTATCCAAATGTGGTATCTACAAAGCTATCGCATGAAGATTATTTAAGCTATCGAAGGTTAACACTTTGAAGCTATCGCATGATGAAGACTTAAGAGAATCAATGCCTAATGACTCAAAGAGCTATTGCACATTGACAGCTAGAGTTATCGCATGTTGGGAAGCACAACACCAAAATTAATATTAACTGACCATGTAGCATTCTGCCATTGGACCGACTATGCCAAGTCATCCTAAAGAAGTCAAAGAAGGACTGTGCCACTTGTCATCTCGAGTAGGAGTGGGCATTTAACCGAGTTAACCGACCTAACCGACTTAAATGATCTTAACCAAACCGTTTTAACCGACAAAATCGGTTAACCGAAGTTTCGGTTAACCGACCAAAGTCGGGTCGGTTAACGGTTAACCACATTTTACAAGAATCTCGTTCAACCGTTAACCACCGTTAACCGAAAAGTTTTTAATCAACAGCCCACTCCCAATACTCCCAATGCCCACAACCCGACCCAACCCATTCTTAACCCTAACCTAATTTGTGCCTTTTCCAACCGCTATTTGCATTTCACAAGAATCTCGTTCAACCCTAGATCTACAAAATTTAACGCCCCTGTTGACCAACAATCCAAATACAAACCGGTCATCCGCCGCCTTTGCCTTCATTCTTTACTATCTGGATCATCGAATCGAGCAATGGTGAATTCTAGCAGGAATAGGAAGAATGTGAGTATGATTTATTTTTTGTAGTTTTAGTTTTTATCTATTTTATTTAATTTTGTTTGAGTGTTTAATTCGTGTATTTTCTTATTCTATATACACCCTGTTCATTTTATCCCAAATTTTTCTATGATTAAGCCACTATGAAATAAAGTAATGTAATGTTGTGTAAACATAACACTGCAGTATTGGCTTGTTTAATTTTTTACGAGCATCTGTAGTACTAATTAGTCCTTTAAGATTTCAGTTCTGCTAGATATGTGTTAATTGCTATTTGACACTATTTAACTTCTTCAAAAATTATTTTCTTATGTCTATATTATCAAATTTACATATTTACTGTATATGCTGCTTTTTAAATTAGTTTACATAGCATATACATAATTCTACTTATTTTTTTCACTTAAGGTTACCGAATACCATGTGGATGGCTTTCGTTTTGATCTTGCTAGTGTGCTTTGTCGAGGAACAGATGGGAGTCCTCTTAATGCACCTCCACTAATCAAGGTATATATTTATTACTCATCATGAACTGTAAACAAATATATAATGGACTATATCATGTTGCTTTTTACGTGACTTTTCCCCCTTTTGTACATCTTTCGATCTATGTCTGTAGGTTTCTCATCTTGTATTGGACTAAATGCCAATAATATGCCAAATTCAATAATTGTTTCTGTTTAAATTAGCTTTTTAGTCATTAATAAGATGCAATTAAAATAAATCTGTACAGACAGATTACACATAGGTAGTTGTCATATATGTTTAAACTAGTAACTGAAAACCCATTTAGTTCTTTAACAAAAATTGTGGAACCCAGGTTGTCCGCTATTTCATGCATTTTGTGTTTGCCCAGAGTTACGTTTCTTCATAAATATGAATTAGATTTGCATGTCATCAGCTTTGAATAATCTACAACTTTTGTTCAAACAATTCATTCAGGAAAATCTGTTACCTACTTGTCCAATAAGCTGGAAATTGTCACTGAATTGGTGATTGTTTGTATATATAAAATGCCCAGTGATCTCCAACCTTTTTCCAATTTACTTGTATACGACAATCAATCATTTATGAGATTTTTATTTAACAATACTCCTGTTTAAGCATCCAAATCATCAGTTTACTTTATGGTAGATATGTTATGTTTAACATGTGTTTAGTACTTTCTACTTTCCCCTTTTAGTCCCTGGTTTAGGATTTTCTGGTAACAGTTGACACAGTTATTTGTTATAGTGCAGTATCATTATCATCTTTGCACGCTCACACTCAAGCACGCCCAATCATGATTTATGTTCCATTTACTATAGGCAATTGCCGCGGATTCTCTATTATCGAGATGTAAAATAATTGCATAGCGCTGGGATTGTGGAGGACTTTATCTGGTTGGGAATTCCCAACTGGGATAGGTAATTCCTGTGAACGAATTTTTATTGCAGCTTATAATATTTGTCCATTTGATCAATCTTTGGGTTAAATTTTCAGCAGTTCTTCATTGCTTCAACACACTACCATTCACTTTTATTTCAATATCTGAATCAAATTAACCCCACTCATCTACCATCCTTGAGCATAATACTTTATCCTATGATTGATTTCCCCTACCAAGTAGAATGCAGATTTCCCTGCTGTAAAGACGCTTAGTAGTGATATCTCATAAATGCATATTTATTAAATAGAAGAGCATATAGTAGTACCGTGAGCTTCTCTAAGATAATGGAATTGTTATTTTACAATGTTACTTTGTCTGCTTATGCCTAAAATTTTCATGCAACTTTCTAGTCTATTTATCTTAAAAGTATATAACTTTGTAGGTGGGCAGAACGGAATGGCAAATATCGTGATGACATTCGAAAATTTATCAATGTAATTGATGAAAAATTTATAATTTATCAAGGTAATTGTACTTGCTTAGATTGCTTTCGTTTTATTTTCTAATGAGAGCTGATGTTATAAGTTAGCCTGTTTTAAAAGGAATTCTCAAACTTATATTCAGCATGTATAATAATTCAAATATATACTTAAATGTATGATAATTCAAATATAAACTTATATCCACCTAATTATGTCAACTTATATTTGTATTAAATACTAAAATTTAAAAGTGTTACAATCAAAATGAATCTAATTTCATCCACAATCGAACAACCCATTTTGTCATAGTTTTGGACAACCCATTTCATCCACAGTTCATATATACCATTATATTCACATTAAAACAATGCAGCCAGTGAGCACTAGCTCAGTTCATGTTTATTTATAGTAATATGCTAATATAGTTCTACAAATTTGCATTTTGCAGCGGAAAATGGATGGACTTGAAGCTCACTAGCTTAGAGGCTCAATCTCCAAACCATTTATATTAATGCATTATCAAACTGAATGTAATTGTATGTTGCTGTATATTTTGTTGTTTATTGTGAACTTAGTTTAGTTTAGTTGCGAACTAAGGTTATGTATGTAATTGTATGGTGGACTGTTAAACTTAGTTTATGTTGTGCTCTACTCTTTGCTATGCTACTGATAGCAGTTCAGTTTATGTATGTTGAAATATGTACGGTTAACCATGCAACGGTTAACCGTTGGGTTTAAACGGTTAACTATGCAATGGTTAATTGTTTGGTTTGAACGATTAACCGAACCGTTAAATTTAACTGGTTAACCGTGGTTAAATTTAACCGGTTCGGTCGGTATGTTCGACCAATTTTACCCGACGAACGGTTAACCGAACCGTTGCTTTTCACTGGTTAACCGTCTAAATTAACCGATTGGTTCAGTTAACCGGCCGTGCCCACCCCTAATCTCGAGCGTGTATCACATCAGCAAATCATGACTGTTGATTCTACTAGATGACATGTGTCATGAATCTAACGATTGAAGTCATCTATAAATAATCGTGTATCCCTAACTGGAAAAAGGGCCGATTCCTAGTTGCTCTTCTTCATCATTTTACTTTTTCTTGTATGTATAGCAAAAAAAGTCGAAGATTGGGATTTCAATGGCCGTCAGGTCAAATTAGAGTTTGAACTTTGTTATTGAGGATATGAATTTTTTTTTTGCATATTACTTTCATATGAACTTATGATTTGTACTTGTTTCCTTATGGGTCTATGACTTGCATGTGTATCCTTTTACTTGCATATTGAACTCAAGAATCTACATTCCTTTGAGCTCCAAGCACATAAGATTATACTAAATTTTTACCTAACAATTAGTGGCGCTTTCATTAAAAGGTGAACTCTAGGTACCTTCTTTTGGACATAGAACAAAATCCACCTCATCCAAATCTTGAACTAGTAGTCAAATCTCAATAAGGATCCACTAAGCCCCATTTGAACACTTCGACCTATCCACCGAGTGCCCTATAATTTAGCAACAATCAAGAATTAAACCTAAGAAATTTAGCACTTTGGACTATAAAAGAAAATAATTGCCTTATATGCCTAAGAAAATGGAATTTAAATCCATTCCATATAGGGGAGAAACCGATTTTTGCTTTAGCGAATGAACTAAACAAAAAGAAACCAATGCAAGCACATAGAAGAAATACCAAGTTAAGGGATGACCCATTTGCTCAAGCAAGGCGAAGTATTCAATTTCAAGCTCGACGGATAATATTCAAAACAGAGCTAAACCATGACTTCAAAAAAATTCTTAGAAATGGAAAGACATTGTTAACTCGACTCTTAATGGGAAAGAAAGAGGTTTTCAAACAATGAAAACGAAATTGAATGAAAACCAATCAGAGGTTACAAATCCGTAAAAAAAAGTAATAAATCGAGCAAAGGAACCACATAGCAAAAGGCCAAGAGAAAGATAGTTACTTCCCCTCATGTTTCTCAAGAGGGGGTATATTTTCTTACCAAAGAAAGACTAGACTATTGGACTTCTAAGAAAACTTCTAGAAGGGAAGAAAAGCACGAAGGGTGAGAATACTGCCATTACCATAAAACAAAAGGTCACCATACTAATAATTGTAGGCTTTAATAGAAATCATATAATACTATGTGAGAAATAGGGAGTTGTAGGAGTTTGTTGAATACGAGCGTTCAAGAAATTAGAGAAAGGCAAACAAAGTTTCAACTAATGTTGGATGTACATTCTGGAAGGTGAAACTAATGAATGAAGCCATGTTTCCAAAAAGGAAAGGCTTTGTATGAAATGGAACAGAAACCAAATAAAAGCATTCGATCCTATAGCAAGGCTTGGCCAAAGCACCCATCCAAAGAATGATGGTCAATTAAGCCATTGGTCCTACCGCCAGGCCCACCCAAAGCATTCATCCAAGGGAGATGTATGAAAAGCCTTCCATTCCACCACAAAGTTTGGTCGAAGCACCCATCCAAAGAGCGACGATCAATTAAGCTTTTGGTCCCGCCATCAGACCTGGCCAAAGCACCCATCCAAAGGAAACGACGAAAAGCCTTCGGTCCCAATGTAAGGCCTAGCCAAAGCATCCATCCAAAGAGTGATGGTCATTTAAGCCTTTTCTTCCATCGCTAGGCCTGGCCAAAGCACCCATTCGAGGGAGATGGACAAAAAGCCTTTGATCCCATCGCATGGTCTGGCCAAAGCACCTATCCAAAGAGTGATGGTAGATTAAGCCTTTAGTCCCACCGCCGGGCCAGACCAAAGCACCCATCTAAGAGGGATGGAAGGAAAGCCTTCAGTCCCGCCATAAGGACTAGCTGAAATACCCATCCAAAGGGTGATGGTCAATTAAGTCTTTGCTCCTACCTTCAGGCCAGGTCAAATCTACCATTCAAGGGAGATGGATGAAAGGTGACCAATCTCACCTTAAAACCTTATCAAATCATCTACGCAAGGGAAATAAATGACAAAGCTTTCTAATTCTAACATTAGATTTGACCAAAAAATTTGTGAGAAGGACATAAGAGATATATTGTGAAGCTAAGCTGATGACTCATTATGAAGCATTATGGAATAGGTATACAAAAATTTATTGCACAAAAATTATATTCCAATAACAATTTTCTTTTATAATAAGGTTGATCTTCACCAAATTCACGGCTCTGGAGGATGAGGAAAAGGTTAATGTTGATAAACAAGTTATTTTCCTTTCCCTTCAACTTCTAAACCGCAATAGTGGGATTCAGTGAACGAACCCGCATTCTTATACAAAATCGAAGGACCCTTGATTTCCTTAAGGGCATCAGAGCATCCACACCGGAAGAAATGTTGATATCTTTGATAGTCGGAAGTTATGGCCTTAATCGTTTAAATAATCCTTTATTTTTTGGTTATACTCGAGCTTGAAGGACTTTCTCAATCTAGCATGTTCACCAGATTTGTTTTAGGTAATGAATAAGCTAGGGTAATCACATCCCTGTTTTTTGTCGAACTATTCCTAAAAGAAGAAGAAATCCACGAAGGTGCCATTTTAGAGGACTTTGCTGGAGTCAAAGTAGGAAGTCCTTTTTCTCTTTTAGTTGCAATAAGTTTCATATTGACACTCGTTTCTAAGCTTTAATAAGTCCATCTCCAAATTAATAGGCATTGGTTCAGTTGGGCAATTTTTGCATCATATTCTAACTATTGAGGATCAAAGTGCAAATTAAGCTTTGCGGTTAAATCCAAAATTTCATCATCCTTGGAAGAAAATTCTTTTTAAGATCATCAACTATTTCTTTAGAAGCTCTTTAAATAGACTTTAATTCAATATACTTCTTATACCACTTGTTAACTTCAGCTTTGTCGATGGTTGATGAAGTAAAAATGGAACTAGTGGAAGAATTCTCCATGGCCGTCACTAATTTGGACTAAATGCTCTAGGGACATTAAGTGAGGTTGGGATCATTAATAGATAAAGGAAATTCCTCATCCTAAATTAAGAAGTATGTAATAACTAATCTTCAGTAAAAGAGAGAGAAACAATAACAAGAAACTTTATTAATAGTTTGAATAACAAACCAAATCATTACATTCATGTAGAAATACTAACCACAGAAACTAATGCGCACTATAATTTTTATAATCTTAAAAGGAGAAAGGGCATCTCGAATTCTTTAAATGAATGAAGGAGAGATGGAAAATTTAGTGCATAAAGGAGCTCCAACATTGGGGGAGTATTAACTTGAGGAAATCCTCGATAATCCTATTATTTAGGAGGAGGGCTAAGTCTATTGAACAGTATTTTGGCATAGTTAGTTCGAATTGTGTGGAGATACTAGTCTCCTTTGGTCTCCCAAGTAATCGAAGTCCAAGTTAGGAAATCGAGCATACACTTGGTAGAGGTAACTAAGAAAGCAGTATTTCGATAAACATGCCTTGTTAATCAAGGAAGAATTTTCCTTAAAAAAACCTTTTTTAATCTAAACAATTTTACATAGAATGCCTTTTGAAATGGAGAATATGGAAGAAATAGTGGCAAATTCAGAAACCTACATATCAATGATGCAAAAAGGTTAAAAATTAAAGCATAGACTTTGCATAAATATGCCATTATAACAAGTTAGACACAAAATTAATTCAATACAGCATTGTCATTAAAGTTCATAAATAATAGGTTCCTTATAATATTCAACAATGAATCAATAGTTAAAGGAGCAGTGAGGACTTTAACTTTAGCACTCTCCAGGATGAGGATCAGACTCATGCTCCTCCAAGTATCTTTTGTAAAGTCATCTGATTAAGCCTCCACAATCATTGCTTGGGAAAGAAAAGTAGGTCATAGGAAACCTGACATAAACCAAGTAAAGGCATTTCATCAGTTTGGTCCTATCTTTGATTAACATCCAAAAATAGTAGTAAGCTAATCATTCTCCTTATAGAAGTTGAATTGATAAAAATAGGATTTTCGAAGAAGAGGGGTAACCCGTTTATTCTTAAAATCCTCAAGGTTCTTGAGGTGTTTTAAGAGTCTCGTATATCTATCATTTGACTCATATGTCCTTACATAACCTTTCTCTTTTTATGTTGAGTCTCAAGATCCCATCTCTCTTTTTATCTGATAAAATGTTAACATGGCTCCTATTTATCCTTTTATGTTGGTAGTTAAATAATATTGAAGTTATCAGCTATAAAATAAGATAAACAAGACAATAAAAGTCAAGGGACCAGTTACCTATGGAGGGGTCATTGAAGCACTAAGTTTAAAAGGTTGAACATTTTGAATTTCAAAAGAAGATTGGCGAAGATTACTTGGGCCGTGAAAGGTTGAACCATTGGATGGACTCTTTGATGGGATGAATCACTAAAGCCATAATGTGAGGAGAAGAAAAAATAGCATCATGACTTGGATCTTGAGGAGTTTCAAACCCACCCGGGTTTGAGCCACCGTCCCCATCCTCCCTCGATGAATCATCTTGAATGTGATTACTGGTATCATCATTCCTGCCATCATCGTCATCATTATTTTCGTTTCCCACTTGTCTTCCTCATCACTTTCTAGCTCATCATCATCCAATGGAGGGTCATCAAAGGTAAGGAGCCTAACAGGATCAATGAGGTCATCATCCCCGAATTTAGAAAGATCACCAGGGATACGATCAAGGAGGATATCAAACATTTTTTTTGTAGTCTACCCTAATGAAATGGAAATAAAGAAAGTCCATATCCGAGCATCATTCAACATTATATTTATAAGCAGTGAATAAGATGGCTTTAGAGTTCTAATCCTTCTAATAAGGAAGAGCTTCATTTGAAAAGGTAGACACCTTGGTTTTAACATCGTGCAAAAATGCCCTTGACTTCTTAAGAGAAAGTTTATTCTTTGTTAAACCCCTTTATAAAGCTAAAATCTAGTTAAAGCCTCATGCCGGGCTTGCTTTGTTTCTTTGCAATTCAAGGAAAGCTCTTTCTTTAATTTTTTATAGCTTATCCTCCAAATCATAAGTTTATTCTTCTGTAAGTCGAACATGGTTGAGATTTGAATGTTTTCAATAGAAAAAGAGCTACGGACGGCCTGGAGATTCTGGACTTCTTTCTCCAGAGTTTTCAGCTTCTCAAACATTGAAGAGTTTATTTCTTGCAATGATGATATATCCTAAGGGAAAGACAAAAATGATTGCTAAAGGAAAAATAAATGCTTTTTCAATCTGAAAGTAGTCCTAAATGTTAGAACTAAATCAGTCTGATGATCTAGTGCATAAGGAAATTGGGGTACATAGCATAATAATTTGCTTAAAAAGAGTGATGAGAGCTTCTTTGGAAAGAGAAGGGAATCCTCGGTCGAGTTCAAGGAAGAAAGGAAAGAGGATTGAAGGATAGGCATTAAAACCTCCTTAAAACTTAAGGGGATATGAGTCTCTAAACCAGAGTCTAGAAGAGGAGCGCCCTGTATAGAGGGTTAATCAAGTCCAAGATCATCATTAGGGAAAGTTAAGGAATCCCCCATGGAGAACTTGTTATATCGATAATTGGGCTTTAAGTAGGTAATGAAGAAGTAACACAACAATATCAGAAATAGACACCAAAGGCAGTATTGGAGTAGAATCGACCTCCCTAGATTTCTTTAGAGATGGTTTGAAAGAAGTATGTGCATCACTAGAGTCCTTTCATTTTCTATTCTTTGCCAATGAAAAAATATCTCCTACCCCAAACGTTAGAGATGACGAGACGACTTTAGAGGCATAAAGAAGAGGTGGCTTTCCAACAGCTTTTAGAAATATAGGCAAATTCGAAGGATCTTTATTTAACGACAAAGAAGTTACGTGATCAAGTGCACATCTACAACATAAAAAATGCAAGTAAATAAAAGAAAAGGGTAATCATTATTTTCATTAACAATAAAAGGGAAAAGAATGAGACTTGGGAAGTATCTGAGACTATCGATAATTGAGAATTGGACCAGGGAATTTGCAAAGAAAGAAGACTTTTAATTTAAAGGTAACAACAGTTGAAGAACCATATTTATTCCTCTTTATTACAGGAGGCTCGACCAACATTCCATGAGGTTGTTGAATCAAACAATACTTCCCAAGTTTCCCTTCAATAAGAAGCCTCAATCGACTCCTTGAGAATTTTATGACATCTTCAAGCAGGTCTATTGTAATGACCTGGAATTTTATCACTTTGAGTTAGGAATATTTAATTAATTTTAAATATTAAGTTAGTGGTTTTTAATGGTCAAATAACCCTCTTTTTATTATTAAACAACGATGGTAAAATCTTTATGAAAATTGGTTTACAAAAATATATACTTTGAAGTAAAAGTGAAAATGTGACCAAAAAATGTTTTGTTGAAAATCAACTTTTTATTTACTAAAAGTTGTTCAAACATTTAGAACTTGTACAATAGCAAATTAACATATAATAACAATTAAAATTGGTATCAAATGGATTAATTAAAGTGAGAAGTCATTAATAACTTTTAGAATATAATAGTAATGTGTTAAGGGGAGAAGACTTTTTTTCTTTAATTTAAAATGATAAAGGACATAAGTGAAGTGATGTGCACATGAATTAAGGCAAGCACATGGATTTTATTCCTTTCACATCTCTCTTTCCACTTCGTTATTTCATTTTGTTTTTCAAATATTTTCAAAAGCTTTCAAAGTTTTAAAAGCTCAAAAATGGCTTCTCTTTTACTTTCTCCTTTTCACTTCTTTCTTCCATAACTTCTTCCAATCTTCTTCAACCTTTTCCAAACTCCACTATAGTCTTTAAAACACCACCACATCACCTTCTACCAAGCCAAGAGTCGAGGAAGATGGAGCAAAGGAGGGGGAGGAAGGAAATGCGTGAGCATTAGGAGGGTGTAGGAGGCAATTTTTTTTATCATTTTGTGGTGAAAGGTCAGATCTTGTGTTATTTGGTGATGGTAGGAAGTGATTGTTAGTTGCTAGGAGGCTTGTACTTGATTTATCTTGGTTTTAAAGTAAAAATTCTTACTTTAAAATTTACCTTTTTAATATATATATATATATATATATGTGTGTGTGTGTGTGTATATATATATATATGGGATAAAATTGGTATCTTGTGATGATTAAATTGTATTTTGACGTGAATGTTAACAATTGCTTTGGAAAACCATATTGTTTTTTTATGTTGTGGTGCTTTGGAAAACACTTTAATTTGTTGGTTTAAATAGCTATGTTATGGACTTGAAAATGTGGACTTACATTTTAGAACATATGTAAATCCAATGGAATATGATTTAACTTGGACTTGTAGTCGAATATATGAAATGGCACACAAGGGTTAGTAGGGGACTTGGATTTCAAATGGAAGTGTCCATATAGTGATAGTCGCTATAGGAGCACTTTGATGACATATTCTTTTTAATGTTTCATTATTTTGTTTCCATTTATATAATGTTGTACATATTATCTTTATACTTCTTTGATGTGATGTGAAGTTGAAAATTATCGTATGACTTGAAAGTTGAATTCTTTTGTAATTAAAAACGAATAGTGGTTTGGTTTAAAAGCCATAATAGTCGCTAGCCTCTTTTCAAATTATAAAAGCTATACTCATAGATTTTATTTGACTTCAACTTTTAATTTGAAGTAAAATGTTTTCTACACTTATAATAATATAAAATATAGAAAAAAGTTGTGTTTAAAAGCTATTTGCTTTATAAAACCAAGTTTTAAAAGTTATAGTCCATATAGCGATAGTCGTTGTGGATGTAGTTTTGAAAATCTTTAATTTTTATAAAATATAAAGGTTATCTATTTTAGATAATTTGTAAACTCTTTTCAAGTATGGTTTATAAAGGTTACTTAAATATTTTAAAAGAGATTTGTGAAATAAAAAAATAATTTTGAAATATTTAAACGGGTGGTTTATTTAAAGGAAATCGGTTTACTTTGAAAAGTCAAATTCTCTTTTAAAAGTGGTGGCTTTTAAGTTATGATTTAAATGAAGTTTTAAACTTTGTTTAAAGTGTTTTAAAGTGGGTTTTAAATTTGGTATGAGATTTAAAGGAAATATTTGAGATAATAAAGTAAGTGTTTATTTTAATATAAAAGAATTAGGTCTATTCTTTCAAATCAAATGTGGATTAACACAAGGATTTCCAAGGAAGTTCGATATGGAAATTTAAAAAATATATTTTAAGGATTTTTAAGTGGAATTTTAAAGAGACTTTAATATTCTAATTATAGTAAAAAAAAATTGGAATGTCGAAAAAGAAGTTTGATTTATAACCTTTGTTTTAAATGAATAATGTACGGAATTAAGGAGTTTTAGAATTGGTATTAAATTTTGAGGTTGGTAGACTTCCACCTATCCTAAAGATAAGAATGTTGTCCAATCAAGATTTGAGAGGTAATAGTATCCCAGCTTGAACAGCTTCACTGTTATCTTAAGGATAGTTTTAAGTATGAAATCAAAGACTGATGTTAAGTATTTGAAGTCTTATTTCTGTATACAAATTGGGTTATTTATGGAAATTTAGTAGTCTAATACTTGGTACTAAAAGCCAATGAATAGACTGATTTTCTATCTGTAAGATCTAAAACCAGAGTTTCTGGGCAAGGGATAGGGTAAGTTGAAATATCAAAAACGTGTCAAGTGTAGGAGATTTATAAAAAGGAGTTTTATAAACAAATTTTTAAAGGATATTTATAAAAGGAGTTTTATAAATAGATTTTTAAAGGAGAATAAAAGGAACTTTTAAACACATTTTTAAAGGAGATTTATAAAAAGAGTATTACAAATAGATTTTAAAAGGGATTTATAAAAGAAGTTTTATAAATAGATTTTGAAAGGAGATTTGTTAAACCAAAAATTGGTATAACACCCATATTGCCATGTACAATGAGTCAAATCTTGGTTTATGCACCCTCGATGGCATGACTAAGCATGGCTTAGTTGACAAGATCAAATAGTGCTAAGAAATCAAGATCTAGCCCACCATTTAAGGCTTAGTCCATGATGATGCCATTCAGAAATGGCTTTATGTTGCCCATGAACCTTTGATAAAGTAATTCAAAAGTTCATGTCACATGTTCAAACGAGAGAAGGAATAAGTTGCAAGTATGTGCAATAGTTCATTAAGAATTTGTTAATGAATTATGTAAGCAATCCTCATGGTTCACACTTCACAATCCGTTGTCCATATGTGGTAAGCAACATAGAGGTTATGCATATAAACACTAGTATAGGCAAAATCTCATGTGACTTTATGTGAGATAAAGTCAAGATGAGACTCGGTGCCCAGTGAGCTATATTATATGCATTTCCACGTCAAAGTTGCACAATCAAGGTATGTGGCTATGTTAGATATTTGTCTAAGTTCTTGTGCATATAAAATTGCAAAGTTTACAACCAATTCAAAATTATCCCCAATTCAATTTAGGGTTACAAATATTTAATTTTGAAAAGAGAGAAAAAAATGATCACCTTTTCCATAGTGTAACAACCATGGTATTGGTGATTACCTGAAATATTAAATTATAATGACAGTTATAGTTTAATATTGAGAATAAAATAAAATGGAAGAGATAAATTGGGTAAAAATTTGTTATTTTAAATAAACAATGTGTTTGAGAATAAATATTGGGCTTGAAATTTGATTGCTAGGAGATTTGGTTAAATAAGATGAAAATATTGGAATTTTGTTAATTTGAGTTAATAAATTAATCAAGAGATAAATTTCAACATTAAATTGTTGAAATAAATATAAATTGATGAAAATAAAGTTTTAAAAACTTTATTTTGAGAATTTGGAGGGAAAATAATCAATTTGTAATTTTATTTTGGTAAATGCAATAATATTGAAAATTAATGCCAATATTAACCATTTATTGATTTTTTTAAAAAAGGGGGAAAAATGAAGCAAATTTGTATTTTAGTAATATAAAAGAAGGAATATGGTTTAAAAATAGTATTTTGATGATAAAATAAAATTGGAATGATTTATTGGAATTTATTTGACTAAGAAAATATTTTTTGAACATGTTATACTTTATAAATGGTGTTTTTATACTAAAATTGTATAAATTGTTAAATATTGTTAAAAATGGGGTTTTATTATTAAAATTATCTTTTTATTATTAAAATTATCTTTTTATTTTGTCGCAATAACTATTTTATTTCAATACAATAGGATGTATGCATTTTATACGACTTTAAAATGAAGAAAAAGTGTGAATATGGTGTTAATTAAGAGAAATATGCTCATATCCTTGTTTTTTCTCTCTAAGTATTTTGCATATGGGCTTACTTGGCTAGAAACTTGATCCATTAGCCTCACTAGAACCTTCTGGCTGGAGAAACTTTGTACTGTACATAGTTTTCATTTTTTCTCATCTTCTCCAAATCAACTATTCGTAAAAACAAAAGAAAACAATGGCTCGTCTTCACTAAAAATCAATTTCAACTCATTTTTTGCTGCAAATTAAAGAAGAAATCCACTTAAATCAAGAATAGAAAAAGTAATCACAACCAATACCTAAAAAATTTTTCATCTAAATTCTTAGAACATGAGATGATCTTGTCTATAACAAATTTTCTTTGCTGTGCATGTCTTGTTTCAGCTATTTCAGGTGCTTAGGGCTTCAATTCATCACCAAAGGTAAGAACTTACCACCAAATTCGCTGCTAAATCTTTAAGGTGAGTGCAAGCTCACAAATTTGCTAGCTGAAAACGAATTTTGCCATAACTTTTTCACTGCTTTTCCAAATTCAATAATCTTAGATGTTCCGGAAAGCTCAGAGTTTGATCTAAAAGTTTCATGTTTTGAGTTTTCTTAAGTTTTGAAGTTACTTTGGTCAAAACCGTGTTTGATTGTTGCATCCCGAGACTAAAACGACAAATGTATTGAAATTCAGACCCCTGAACTGTTTTTACCAACTTTTTCATTCCTTATCCAAATACAATAATCTAAGATGTTCCGGAAAGCTTAGAGTTTGGTCTAAAAGTTTCATGTTTTGAGTTTTATTAAATTTTGACGTTAGTTTGGTCAAAACTGTGTTTGATTGTTGCATCCCGAGACCAAAACGACAGATGTATTGAAATTCAGACTCCAGAACTGTTTTTACCATAACTTTTTCATTTCTTATCCAAATTCAATAATCTTAGATGTTCCGGAAAGCTTAGAGTTTTTTATAAAAGTTTTATGTTTTGAGATTTCTTAAATTTTGAAGTTAGTTTGGTCAAACTGTGTTTGATTGTTGCATCTCGAGACCAAAACGACAGAAGTATTGCAATTCGGACCCTTGAACTGTTTTTACCATAAAATTTTCATTTCTCGTCCAAATTCAATAATCTTAGATGTTCCGAAAACCATAGAATTTTATCTAAAAGTTTCATGTTTTGAGTTTTCTTAAATTTTGAACTTAATTTGGTCAAAACTGTGTTTGATTGTTGCATCCCGAGACCAAAACGAAGAAGTATTGCAATTCAGACCCCTGAACTGTTTTTACCATAACATTTTCAATTCTTATCCAAATTCAATAATCTTAGATGTTCTGAAAAGCTTAGAGTTTGATCTAAAAGTTTTATGTTTTGAGTTTTCTTAAATTTTGAAGTTAGTTTGATCAAAACTGTGTTTGATTGTTGCATCCCGAGACCAAAACGACAGAAGTATTGCAATTCAGACCCCTGAACTGTTTTTACCATAACCTTTTCATTTCTTATCCAAATTCAATAATATTAGATGTTACAAAAAGATTAGAGTTTGCTCTAAAAGTTTAATGTTGTGAGTTTTCTTAAATTTTGAAGTTAGTTTGGTCACAACTGTGTTTGATTGTTGCATCCCGAGACCAAAACGACAGATGTATTGAAATTAAGACCCCTGAACTATTTTTACCATAACGTTTTCATTTCTTATCCAAATTCAATAATCTTAGATGTTCCGGAAAGCTTAGAGTTTGTTCTAAAAGTTTAATGTTTTGAGGTTTCTTAAGTTTTGAAGTTTGCTTAGTCAAAAATGTGTTTGTTTGTTGCTATCCCGAGGGCAAAACGACAGCAACAATGATTGTTGATCTAAGAATTGTTTGGCCGTATCTTTTGCCGTAAGTCCAATTTTGGTGATTTTTTTCTAATTTCAAGCTAAGAAAATCACCTTCAACTTTTGTGTTTTTTTTGTCAATTTTTGAAATTTACATGGTTGAAAGTTCAATCTATGGTCGCTGTCCCAAGACCAAAATGACAAAAGTAGTGAAATTCAGATCTTAGAATCGTCTTAGCCAATATTTGACGAGTTAAGACGTTTGAGATCTCCTATTATAGGAGTAATAATGGATGAGAATTGCTTATAGATGTTGTTTTACTCGTTGATGAGATGAGGCGAGTCTTGAGATGAGATTTTCCCCTTGCGGGAATTATGGTTTATGAGAAACCATTATGAGATTTATTTGCACTTGCCGATGATACAAGGCAAGATATATGAGTATTTTGAGGTTTTGAGATTTGAGATTTTATTTTTATGATGTGGAGTTAACTAGCGGTTAGTAAACCGTTTAGTGCGAGCGTGCGGTATGGGACGCACGTTAACACTTTTCGGGTTCCTTTCCGAGAGTTTGTGATGCATCCACGAGTATGCCAATGCTATAGACCTTCGGGTCATCTGAGTTATGTGACTTCGACCACCACGAGTTATGTGACTTCGGTCACCACAAGTATGACCTTCGGGTCCATGAGTTAGGTACCTAAATTATAAATAACACTGGACAATAGTTTAGCACGTGCATCATTGCTTCGGCAATACAATCGGGGATCTGGCCAATCCAGGTTTTCTGAGTTTTTTTCTGAGTTTTCCGAGTTTATACGATTTCACCATTTTGAGATATTTTTGGTACATCGATAGCCTAGTGCTACATGAGATGTTATATAGGGTGATTTCGTTTTTCTGAGATTTGAACTCTATCTTAAGTTCCATGAGATTTACATTGGAATTTTGATGAGTTTCTCTTATGATTCCTTGCATTTGAGTTGAATGCCATTAAGTATGGATTTCTTATGCCGAATTAAACCTATTCATGCGATAACCCTTGGTGAACATATACCATGCATTGAGATTATACTATACTTGTACCCTTCCTTTATAGTTAAAGGAAGAATTCCCTTATGCACTTATATTCCTCTTATCTTATACTAATATCAAGTTCTAGCTAGCCTGACCTGCGTATTTATTACTCTGGTCAGACCGAGTTGCAGGTTAGGTAGTTGGACTCTTAGCTTCCTTTACCTTTTGGACTTCACCATCGACTTGGGATATGGCATAGTTTTTTTGTAGTAGACTTTCTGTTGGGAACTTGTGATGTATATTTTCTTTTGTAGGGAATGTATGTATATATTGTGGTTGTATACCACTAGTGACATGTTGTATTACATTTGATGTATGTATTCATATGTATTGTTTCTTTGTTGTCGTTCTGTGACTTGTAATTGATATAATTATTATGTTTTGTTTCTGAATTGATCCTATAGCCACCATAGTAGTGTATTAGGTATGAATTAACAGCAACGCCCCACCTCTATACCCACGCTAACCAAGAACACTACGGTGTAGTGCTATCAATTAGCACGGAGAATAAGGCTGTTGAGGAGCGACCATCCATGTAACTTCTTTGTGCGAGCACCGATATGTCAAATAGTATAGAATGCATATTATTTAAGGAGGAAATCCGATATACTGATACAAACTCAAAGCTAAAACCTTTTTAAAATCAAAGAGTATCTCGTAAGACTACGCCGCACATAAACGCGGATAGGTTTTGCCCTTATGATAACCAAAACACTTTTATAGAAAATCCAGGGATATTATAATAATGTCTAGAGTACATATACTTATTAATCATAGCCGAAATTGTTACAATAATTAAATTCCAGTATACTAGGTTCTACAATCAAAACCATAAAGGCACGTATTGGAAATTGAATTCCATACTATGACAAGGAACCGGGGTACCACCTATCACGGTACACGTCTAGAAAATGTACCGAGGACCTCGCCGGGATACCCTGCCAACACAGACCGGCCTACCTCCGACTAAATAGAACCGAATATGTCATCACCCCGATTGCTTTGTAACCCTTTTTATTGAGATCTCATGCACAACCAATCCATAAGTAGATGTGCCTTGAAAGGTAATGACACACCTTAATGGGAGCGACCCACTTAGCCTTGCTACATCTCCCCTAATTCTAGTCATTCCCGGTTGATGAAGCTTGAGGTTACTTTTACCTTTTGAATAGCAATCCCACTTGAAATGTTAACAATGCCTTCCAAGCAGTAATGCAGTGCCAGCATTCATCCATACAAGTTGTCCAGGAAAAGGACAAACCGAAGGCACTACTTATACTACATCCATTTTGGAATCACCCTCAGGACTAGTAGCAAGCAGCCCTTTCTCTTCAATGCTCCGTCTTCGATTCCATATTTTTCAAGATGTCTTCAGTTCGAAACACTTGAGTTGGATCGAAGTGGTTTTCGGATAACATTTCCGATCCCGGTCACTTCGAAACAACTTTCATATGGGATCCACTAAGCCTTTATTAATTAATCTTTAATTAACTAAAACACTTTGCTAAACTTGATTGAAGATCTTTTTAAAACACTATTCCCAAAACCCTTTACATCCCTTTTATACTTGAAAGAAAACATTTATATATTTATCTCAACGGTATAAGTATATTTACCAAACTTTACAAAAGTTTCCTTCTTTTCAAATTCTATATTAAATGGCAAAGAAATTCCCTTTTCAAAACATCACTTACTATAAAACCATTCACTATATAAAACCCATTCTCTTATCCCTTATAAAAATTCTTTTTATAAGTTCACTTCATATTTCAAACCTCCTTATAAATCTTCAAACTAGATTTAACTTCTTTTTAAAATATCTAATTTATAAAATCTATTTCCATGTATAAAAGTCTTTATAAAATTTTCTTTATGAAATATCTTTGACATTACAAAATATCAATTACAAAATCTCATTTTAAATCACTTTAAAATAACCCTTTTATTTAAACAAGTTATTATCTATAAATATCTTTATAAAATAATTATATAACGTGAAAGTCATTTATAAACTTTAAAACCCCAAACTGATTAAAAAATTGAAGTTAATTCAAAATCATACTTCGTAAATTCAAAAAGAGGCTTATCAATCCCAATGGTACTAATTTAAGTTACCATTTAATTTCAATTTCATTCTCAAGTCATTCAACAATTTATTTACATAAGTCAACATATATGTAAATACACTTCATATCCAAATCAGGAATTCAATTAATTTATAGTAACTGGTTCCTTTTATTTCAATTTATTTACATAAGTTAACAATTTATGTACATATATCATACTTCGTATTCTCAAGTCATTCAATTAATTTATAGCATAATGAGGATTTATTCTGCTAACATATGTCCAAACAATCAAACAATCTATATTATAATCCATTAAAAGTTATATGGTTTCTTAATGGTATCGACACTTGAATTCTTTGAATTCAAAACCATCCATGAAAAAGTAGTTCCTATAAAACAATTTGATTCTTAGAAAAACAAAGGAGTTAGGACTTTAAAACTCTTTTTAATATAATTAATTTTAAGTTAAATCCTTATTTAAAGTAAAATGAATCTTAATTGGATCTTAACTTAATTTAATTAAATCATTAAACAATTATTTACTATTAATTAAACCCTAATTAATCCTTTGTTAATTATTTAAAAATTAATTAAACCTCCATTAATAATTAAATATTATTTAATATTAATTAATTAATTAAATAATCTTTTGATTAAAACTTGAATAATAAATTAAACCTTTAATAAATAATTTACTTTAAGATTAAACCTTAATTAATTTATCATTAAAAATAGTTAACAGTTGATTAATTAAATAAATAAATAATTGACCTTACATTCGATTAATAATTAATTAAAAATAAATCATGTATTTAACTCATAATTAATTTAAAATTAATCTTGCTTAATCAAAAATTAATTAAAATTAATCTTACTTTTAAAACATAATTAATTAGCAGTTAATCTTCACTTAATTATTATTAATAAACTTTGTTTAATACTTAATTAAGTATTAATTATCAATACTTAGTTAATTAAAAATTAATTATTAAATTATTAATTAACTTTCTAAAACACCATTATTAAGTTTATAAAACATTTTAAAGTCACTTTTAAGTATGAAAACTAAATTTAGAAAAAAATCTGACTTTTTAATCGAAACTGAACCCATAGCGACTATCGTTATGGACACCATATAACCTAAAATCTTTTGACTTTCCTCATTGAAACTCAGCATTTAAAAACATAAAAACTTATCATAAACATGGCATAAGAGTTTTCATAAGAAAACAATGTTGAAAACTTTGAAATGATTTTCTATTTCCTTTAAACAAAACACTAGTTTTTCCACAAAGAAATCCAATCGTCAATACCATATCAAACTGTCCACTTCCTTAGCATGACATCACATGCACATGCCTAAACATCTCTCTATCATAGTACAAACCCAAAAATGACATCTTTATAATGAAACACAACGTTATAGCTTTTGATTCACAAGTCAATATCCAAACCACAACCAACAACATATACATATATTCAAACCATATAATATTCCAACCAAATAACCAACTTATTTTACCATCCAATATTAAACACATATAAAGGTAAAACTTTCCCAAAAGTTAAAGAATTTACTCACTAAAAATTCTTTGAAAACTTGATACATTTTGGAATTTGGAAAGCTTGGAAAACCACAAAATCCACTCGAAAATAGGTCAACTTCCCCTTGATTTTTGGACATGTAATTCTCGAATTTTGGAAAAGTGGTCAACCAAAAGTTTTAGGAAATTCTTTTCTCTACAATTTTAAGGGAAAAAACTCAATTTCAGTTATTTTTGGGGAAGATATGGCCCAAATAAGAAGGACCATTTTCGAACTTGGATCTCTAAGTCCAAAACATGTCTGAAAGAAATGCATTTTTGACATAGCTCCACTCAAAATTTGAAAATGTGGTAAATAAAAGTTGTAGCTATTGGAATTTCATATGATTTGAAAAAAAGAAAATATTGATGTGGTGTAGTGTGAAGAAAGTTATGACCGAATGAAGTGGGAGGGAAAATGGGGAAAGTGGAGGAGTTTATAATTGTGAAAGAGGAGTTTAAAACAAGTTAACATTTAAAACAATTTAAATTTTTTTCTTTTTAAAGCTTAAAACTAAAAGGAGAAGTCATTAAAACCCTTGGAAAGCTTGAGAAAGAAAATGAAGCTTTGGAATTGAAAATAAAATGAAACAAGAAGGAAAAGAAATTAGGAATTAGTGTGTATATATATAAAGTGAAATACTTAAATTACTAAAAAGCCCTTAGGGTACCTACCCTCCACAACTTAATGACACATCACCTTGCATGTTTCTCCCACCTTAGCCTATGATTTTTCCTTGTCCCCTTCCATCAAAACTTGACCCAACATGCATTTACTAGAATTTGTACTAATTGTCTTCTTAAGTTGCCAAAAGTCACATCATGTCCCCTTTTTGTTTCCATAAGATCTTATTCTTTTTAAACTTTATAAAAATAGGTATAAATACATATACATACAGTAATACACAAATATACAAACATATTAACTTATTTACAAATGTATATATTCACACTCAAAAGTTCACAATGTTTTCGATAACTTTTAGCCGATAAAAGATCGAAAATTCGGAAAACGAATTCCGGTCACATTTTTAATCATTCTTCGAACTAATTATTTTTTTAAACAAAATTTGAAAAATATTTTACCATCATTAATTATTATTTAAAAGAGATTTATTTTTATTATAAAACCTACATATCGAATATTTAAATTAATTAAATATTCGTAAATCAAAGCAGTGAAAATTCTGGGTCATTACACTCTCCCTCCTTAAAAGAATTTCGTCCTCGAAATTACACCTTAACCTATCTGTTAACCAAATTTATGGTTAAAACCCCAAAACAATTCTAGCTAATGTGATTAGTCCGGTTTGAATGAAGAGCTTGACAGCCTTAAGGGTTGCACTTGTGATTCGCTTGTATATATCTTTTGAATCAGACCTTTCGACGATCGAAAGGTTAGATATTTGCTTGAGTGTGATTCTTTTCGTCCTAGCTAAACATGTATGTGGTCTCCTTTTTGGGATAAATTGGATTCCTCTAAGTTTATCCTTTTAAGGGTGGAAGCTACCTTAGGTTTAAGTTGGCTATCAAATTCCTTGCTGAATAGGCAGTAGCTTTCGACATTGTTGAAAGGTTTGTTAGCTTGTATGAAGTTGGATTCAACCTAGTCGAAAGGTTTGTGAATGGTCTAAGTTAATCACTCCGGAAGGTTGAAGTTAGTATTTGGACTAGATGAATTAACAATCTCGTTGATAGGTTTAGTCCTTTGATTCAATGATTTCGGAAGTTTAATGACTATTGTACCGATTTGGTCCTCAACTTAGTCAAAAGGTTCTAATTGGAGAGTTGGAATCTTCGAAAGGTTGAAATATTTACTTATGACTGAAGTATTGTTGATCCTGTCGATAAGAACCTTCCGTAGGGGTTTAACCTGAAAATAAGAGTTAATCCAATAAAGTTTCAAGTAAAACAGTAAGGAAATTAATAGAACACAGGACTTCCCTTTTTGTCCATGTAAAACTCTATTTTTATTAAATTCCCAAATCAGTGCCCAATTAGGGTTACAGTACTTTGATTAAGAAGTTACAAGATTAGAGTGAAAAAAGTCGAATCCCAAAACTGGACCCCTTGGGTCTTATTTATAGATGCAGGCGGCCGTCCCTCCGACTTCATGCTCTCGACTAGGTCGGAAGGTCTCTCTTTTATATACCGCCTTAAACCCTTCGTCTTCATCAAAAGTTTTGCTTTTTCATCTGCTATTATGAACCTTCCACCTTTGTCGGAAGGTTTGTTACTCTTATGTCTCCATGATCCTTCTGCCTTTACCGAAGGGTTTGTCTTCTTTTATGCTGTTTATTATGAACCTTTCAACCTTGTTGGAAGGTTGCTCTTCTCTTGTTTACTGTGAACCTTTCGACGTTGTCGGAAAGTTGTTATTCTGTTGTTTATTGTGAACCTTTCGACATTGTCGGAAGGTTGCTCTTCTTCAATGATGTCAAAAGGTTGTCTTTCATCCTTTGTTAGCTTGTGAGTGTAGCTTTCTTCATAAACCTTTTGTTATTGTCGGAAGGTACCGTGAACGTGCTTCAACCGGTTCGAAAGGCATATTATGCTTTCGAAAAGCTCATTAAGTACTTGCTTTGACTTCTTCATCCCCTTCGGGTGATACGAACACTTTGAACGCTGAGGAATGAAACCTTTTGACTCCTTTCAAAGGTCTAGGACTGCTATACACTGTTAACTGCATCCCTTCGACTCTTTCGAAAGGTTTGAACGGAACTTCTATCCTTTAATCTTTATTGAGAGACCTTTTGTCTTAGACGGAAGGTTGATTTTTAGTGTAACATTTTCCCCCTCCATTTGAAGGGATGTTCTTGATTTTCCAAGTCATCTTTATCGACAACTGCAAAAAAATTCCGCCTCTTGGCCTTCCCGCGCTGTTCTGGAACGTCCATTTAAATCTTGATCTAGCGGTTGAGAATTTGGGCGACTTTCCTTACATAATACGCTTCTTTTCTTTCTTCTGCTTTTACCTGAAATCAAAATTATCGTGCACAAATAAAAGAGTTCTCCAGAATTTCCCAGATCACATTTCATAACAATAAGGTAATCTCTTGAATTTGATTCGTAAATTTTCGTCTAAACTTCACCCTTATTGGTTTTCACTCGAATTTCCAATTTTTATTTCCAAAATTTGGATTCAATTTCAGATGAGTTCTCTACAAAATTTTCTTTTTAAACCGATTAATAACAAGGTCCATTTGTGGTTTTCGATTTGAAGTCAGATGGTGTTTGATAAAGGAAATCCCTAAATCGGGTTTAACTTTTAACCTAAAGTCCTTAATTTTTGTTTCCAGCTTTTAACTCTTGGTTTTTGATCTAATAATTTTTTAATTATTATTTTTGGAATCGAATTAGATCGATTCCAGATGAAAGCAGTTTTGTTAGTGGCTTTGTTTTACTTGTTTCTCAAGAAAAATTTGAAATTGCATTTATTATTGGGTTCGGGCTTTCTTAAACCCGATATGGTAACCTGGGCCCCACTAGCATTCAATTAGGTAATGCAAAATGACTTTCCTACCCCTTCGAAAGAAGTCGAGGCGGCAAAAATCAGGTGTACCCCTTTTGTACCTTTCAATAAGTTGGAAGGTATTTTGACGTCACCTTTTCATTGTGGTCGGAAGGTTAGGTAACACCATAGTGAAACCTTCCGATCAAGAACTTCCGACAAGATTGAAGAATATGAACATTTCATCTACCTGCCTTCGATAAGGTTGAAATTCTCCATTCTTAGAGTCATATTTTAATACCTTTGACCAGACCTTTCGACAATATTAACAATGTCCATGTTTTCCAATTTGGGAAATTTCAGATTTCTAATTTTGTTCACATCGAAAGGTCTTGCCATTTAACTTTAGGTTGTACTTGCAATATGCCCAGGTTTTCATAGAACCTTCGACATTGTCGAAAGGTAATGAATAGGTAAATATTTCACTTTTTCCTTTCGACCTTGTTGATGGCTTTAAGAAAGTTACATTTTCGTTTACTTTTAAATTTTGTTAGCGCATAGTGGTCAAAATTGAGGTCATTATTCTTTCCGACTTTGTCGAAAGCCCACTCTATTAGCCCTTCAACATCATCAAAAGCTTTTGTTATATTCCTTTCGACTTGGTCGAAGACTCAAGCTGTAAACCTTTCGACTTCATCGAAAGCCTAAACTATTAGGTTTTTTTGATTGAAAATTTAAATCATTTTGGAGCTTTGTGCATATTTTCATGCTTAATCTATCTAAGCAAACTTATTTACTTTTATATTTTTGATTGCTATTTAAATTTATAATTGGTTAAAGGTTTTTTTAATTAGAACATTTTCACCTGGCAGAACAATGAGTTCTCCAAAAATTGAAGCTACTGCCACGCACTCTTTCATTGAATCATAGAGTGAAGTAGACGCTATTTTGAAGGAGTTTGGCATCACCGAAGTAGAAGCCATTCCTCCCAAATCCACCGATACGATTGATAACCCTCCAAAAGGGTACTTTGCATTCACCGCCATCCACATATGGCATGGTGGCTTTCTTCCATTTCCTGTATTCTTGCGCTCTTTCTTATCTTATATTGGAGTTGCTCCGATACAACTCTCTCCTAATGTGTATACCCATCTTCTATCCCTCGAGATGCTGGCGTTGGAATCCGGACTTCCTTCGCTTAGCCCTGAAATTTTAACCTCCTTGATCAAATTGGCAAGGTCAAGTAAGTCTAACAAGCAGATCTTCATGGTCAACGTATATACGAAATTGATATTGGATGGTATTAACAAGTTTAATGATTGAGAGAACCAATTCTTCTTTGTTAAGTGCTCTACAGATGTTCGCAGGGCCTTCGCCTTTCCCCGTAAGTCTATTTCAACACCGTCTTTGCTTTTCTCTATGCTTTCTGTTAACTAATCTCTGATCTTTTTCAGGTGAACCCTTCAAAACACTCAGCGATGCAGACTAAAGAATTATCAACTCTTTAACTGCAACTCCAAAACATCTTAGGAGCAGGTTGACGCTCCTAACCCTTTCAAACTTAAGGAAGCATTCTTTGTTACCAACTGGTCAAAGGATTCTTTGCACTCCACCTGCAATCATGCACAACTCTCAAGGAATCCGCTTCTATTCTCCAGGCGATGCTGACCATTTTACCTCATTGTCGCATATTCGTTCCAACGTTTTAGGTATCTCGTTAGCTTAGTGTTCTCTTTTTTATAGAATTCTGAATTGCTCTAATTGATTTTATATCTTATTGAATTCACTCTAGCTCTCTCCAAGGCCGTTGTGCCTTTAAGTGAAGTTGCTCCTCCTTTATCATCTATGGATGTCACACTAGTTTTGGAGGCTTTTGCTAGCTCCAAGAGATCTTCAAAAAGAAGACTAGCAGTGCCTCCTAAGGAGGCCCCTCTAGCTAAAATAGCAAAGATTATCGATATTGAGGAGGGAGAAGAGCATATATCTATGAAAAAGCTTCAGAAAGTCCAATTGTCGAAGCTTCAAAAGATATAATGGAGCCAACTCCTCCTACACCTGCTCCCTTCTACCTATTTCAATTTCTGTCTCTCCAGCTGCACTGGCACAGATGCAAAAATGTAGGTTGCTCTTTTTGAGACTCCTTCTAAGTCTTATACTCTTCTAGAATCGTCATCTTCCACTTCTTTGCCAACTAATTTTGACGATCTTGTTAAGTTCATTCTTCAGTCAGAATCTTTTACCTCCTTTTCTCTGCCGCCTTTTAGCCCAGACTTGGCATAAAATCACCGCTCTCTCGTGGAGCAAGAACTCTTGGTAAGCTCCTATCCAATTAATTCTATTATCACTGGGTCTTTCTAATTGTTAATCTGTGTTTCTTCTCTTGTTGCAGATTTCCAGGAACTGGGTTTCCCTTAATGAGCATGTGTCCAAACTCTCCATTGGATCCTCCAAGCCTTAGGAGGAAAATGCTGAGTTGAAGAGTCAGCTAGCCTCGTTGATGGCTACCCAGAATATTGCTTCCTCTGAACTTGAGCAAATCAAGGCTTCCCTCGTTAGGGCCGAGGGTGATCAAGAAGCAGAGAGGCTAGCTCATCATCTCATCTCCGATGAAAAATTTGCAAGGGAGCTGGCTTTGAAGGATTCAGAGGAGGAAAAAGCTCGTTTGATTTCCAAGAACACCCTGTTGAAAGATAAATTCAAGAAGTCCAGAGCTTCACTTAAGCTAGCTATTCAAACCCTCTCTGACTTCCAAAAACATGTTTCTGATTTTGTTGACTCCATCCAGGGGCCCATGATGCTGAACTATTATGAAGATGCCCTCAACCTTTCCTATGTAGACAATCGTGATAAATGTCCTGACTTCGGTTTTCCTTCAATTCATCCAACTATAGCCAAAAGAGTTATGGACAAAATTGAACGAATTAAACGGGGTCCAAAGTCCGAAGGTGAAGAGGGGACAGTTGATTTCAAGAAAGCTCTTTCTTTTGATATTCCCTCCTTTGATATTTAATCTGTCTCTGAGGAAGAGGACGATGAAAGTAAAGACCCTAATGAGAAGGAGGATGACGATAATATGAATTAGGATACTGATGAGGATGATGATGACAACGATGATAACCCCCTCGGAGGTCAAGGCCACGATGGAGATAAGGGGATCACTCTGGTGCTCAAGAAAAAGATAGTGGTGGTTCAATCAAATCCCCTGAAAAAGAGCCATCACCTCATAAAGATATGCCTCCAACATCCCCTAGACCAAATGCTCCTCTAAAGGAGGAAATTTCTGCCGTCCATTCCGAGGGTCCTCCAGAGAAAGAACAAGCTCCTCAAGTTTCCATTCTGGTTTCTCAGGTATGGGCTTCTCTATTTAAATGTTTTACACTTGGAAGATAATAATTAGTGGTAAATCATTTATCTTAGATAAAGATGAATTCAAATCTTCCCTATAGAACAAAACTTGAAAGCAAACAGGCGAAAATTAACAAGTTACATAGAGAGTTAGACAAATTAATAAAGGAACACAATGCTCTATCTCAGAAATATCATAGTCTAGACAGGAGCACTTCCATTCTAGCATCTTTTAAATATCAGGGGGCAGCTCCTTTATTAAAGAAAGCACGTCACCGGTATGATGCCCTCTTAAAAGAAAATAGAGAATTAATAACTCTATTATGGATGATAATGGAAGAGAGAGACATTTTAGTCAATTTTTTGTATAAAGTATATTGTAGACATTCTATTATAGATTTTTCATACTTAGGTTAATTCAGTGGGGGTCTACTTAGATGTTTCCATAAAAGATAATTAGATGAATTTGGTTCTGACCTGTATCCTGGAACTTGCTTGAACTTACCGCGGGCCAAACCAATTCCTCAAGATCTCCCTGCTGAAAAGCTTAAGTATTATAAGAACAAATTTGTTTTTGAATTCTTTTCTAAATCTATTCTATATGAACCAAATGAATGGCTGTAAATATGTAACAAGTAATTGATTTTTGAATATATGTTTTTGTTATGCTTTCTATGCTTATTTTATTTTTACTGTGCTATTTCAGAATACCAGTTCTTTAGGTCGGGTTGTCCCAAGAGACCACTAAATCAGTACATTAACCTGAGAAGAGTTTACTCTAAAAATGGACTAATTTTAAGGAATTCGAAGCTAGCAAGATATTGCTTTCTTCAGGATTTGCAAAAATTATACTTGGAATACCCCCGTCTCTGCTTCGACTTCCTCGGTGAAGAAAATGAATTATTCTTAAAAGAAATCAGAACATTCCATTCCAAATTAAATTGTGGTCGTGATAGCCCACTAGCCGGAAAATGGGATTATAGTAAATGTCTGTTAAACCGCCTTTTGTCAAGGCCATGGACAGGTGGGTTTAACTTAATCGACTGCACGTTCGTCGAGGCTGGTGTACGATGGATTCACTCGACTGGACGGATGGATGACGCAACGTGCTTGGGAGATGGAAATATGATTGGATAAAGATGGATCAACTATAATTTGGGTCTAGGAAACGTGGTTCGGCATTAAACATGGTTCGGCATGGTGGAGGTTCGGCACAAATGGTTCGTCTGGCATTCACGTTCGAATAACATTCAAGAGTACTTGGCATACATAGAGTGTCCGACATACAAGAGTGGTTCGACATTCCAGGAGCACTCGGCATTCAGTAGCGCTCGGCATCCAGGAGCGCTCGACATTTAGAGGCGGTCGGCATTAGAGATCGTTCGGCATGATGGGCGCTCGGCATTAGAAACTGTTCGGCATCAGACATGGTTCGGCATGATGGAGGTTCGGCATTAAGGATCGTTTGGCATTGGATGGAGCGCTCCGCATAAGTCTCGTTCGGCATTGGATGGAGCGCTCGGCATAAATCTCGTTCGGCATTGGATGGAGCGCTCGGCATAAATCTCGTTCGGCATTGGATGGATTGCTCGGCATCAGGGAGCGTTCGGCATTGGATGGGTCATTCGGCATACCTCACCTCGCTCGGCATTGCACCTCGGTACCTCGCACCTCCATACCTCGGCACCTCGATACCTCGCACCTCCCCACGTTCGGCATACCAACTGCTCAGGATTGGTCGGCATAATGAAGTAGGGTTCGACTATGACCTTGATGGGCCCAAACTACTCAGGAGGCCCAACAACCTGGTTTTGCCTATAAATACAGCATGTGGGTCTCCAGATGGGAGATCTTCTTCTTCTTCTCTTCTGCTCTTTGACATTTTTATTTCCTAAGACTAAGGCTAGTCTACCACTTTGTAACGGTAACTGATTCTTACAGCAATAAAAAGCAAACTTCTAAGTGGACGTAGGCCGGAGTTAGCCGAACCACTATAAAATCCGTTGTTCTTTACTGTTTTCATTTTAACTTTTACTGTTCTTCACGTTATTACTCTCTACATACATTCTGTCTGTGAGCTGTGACTGGTATTTGGTGCTTTCAAATAGATTTGGGTGTTAGTGACCAATTTTGGCGCTAACACTTTGGTGCTTTCATTGAGAATTAAACTCAGGAATTTTGGAGTTAGGAACTTGGATCCTAGAAAGCAATGGCAAGACCACCAACGAGGAAGCAAGCAGTGGAAAGGAGCAATCAGGAAGGAAGTCAAGCGGCCTCTTCTGGAGCTGAAGAGGATCATGCATTCATCTACATAACTCGGGACGAGATGCAAGTGATGATGAATTCTATGCAGGAGCAGATGATGAAATGGCAAGAGGAGATGGTGCAGGCTTTTCTTAGGCAATTTGGACAACCAGGAATTGCAGGTGCTCAAGTTCGTGGAACTGGACCAGAGGAACTCAACCAGCGGACAGATGGAGTGATTCAGCATGGGTAGCTCCTAATCAACAAACAGTTAACAATCTAGATGAACCTAAACACGGGGGCATACCACCAGGTAATGCTGGACCAGTTCATGGAGGGATACCGGATGACGCTACGCGGCCTGACGTCGATAGGAATACAGGAGTACGTGAGGAGGAATATGTGCCAGAATTTCCTCGGGGACTTGGGGGGCAATCTGGAAGCATGGATAGGGGGCAACCCTTGGTTGGAAACACTGGATTGGTTGACATTATCAGGCGGACTATTCGCGGAGGTCTGACAAACAGGGATTCAGAGGGAGTTAACAAAAGTCCGTTCACCCGGAACATTAGGACAGCTAGGAATCTTCCCGATTTCAAACTACCCACTCTGGAAGTATACAACGGGAAGACGGATCCCACCGACCACTTGATGAGGTACACTAGGCATATGGAAGTGCTGGGGGTAACGGATGAGGTCATGGCCCGATGTTTCCCCCTGCACTTGACTGATATTGCTGCTATGTGGTTCAGACAGCTGGAGGATGGATCCATTGGAACATGGACGGAACTGGTGGACAAGTTCTTAAGTCAGTTTCAAGCTCACATAAAAAGGCCAAAGAACGTGATGACGCTAACGTCAGTCAAACAGGGGGCGGATGAGTCGCTCAGGACATTCTTAACTCGATTTAACACAGCAGTTGCTTCGGTGGATCAGCCGAATCCATCAATGGTTCTGATGGCTGTGGTATCAGGAGTCAGAGATAATTCGGAGTTCAAAGTATCATTGGTACGGGACCCACCGTTGGATCTTGGGGAATTCTTTCATGAAGCTGAGAGATTTCTTCGACAAGAGGATGCATGTTTTGACATGAGGACAAAGGAAGTAAACAAGATTAAGGATGGAGGACTACCCGGCGAAAGCTCGGGTGGGGGCAAGGATAAAGGGAAAAGGAAGCGTTGGGGAGAACCAAAGTTCTCCACTTACACAGGATTGAACGCAATGTTGGAGCGGATTTTCTTGGATACTCGGGATCGCCTTCCGTATCGAAGGCCGGCGAGGAGGGAGCCCTCAGAACGAGAAAGGGCGTCAGGAAGGCACTGTCTTTTTCATGACCTGGACGGGCACGATACTAACAGCTGCCGGCATTTGAAGGACATAATCGAGAAGCATATAAGGAATGGTCAGTTGCGACAGTATGTCGGAACTCGGGATGCGGCGGTGGAACAGGAGCAGCCACCGCCTACCTTGAACGACGAGAGCATGAGGCCCAGGAATGGTGGCCGATTGGTCATCAACTAATTTTGATGGTTTGGAATAAGTAACAAACCTAGGGCATACGGTTAAACTAGTTACTCATGTACGGGGTTGGAGACAACCCTCAGGCATGCTTTGAGATGATAGCTTACCGAGATGCCCTGGTTTGTGAAATCTTTTTTTCCTTTGACTTGGACATTTGCTTTTTCTGGTTTGGTTTTGGAGTTTGGTTTGAACTCCCAGTTTTGCTCATTTTCTGGTTTGGATGTTTGTTTTTTGGTTTGGATTTTTGATATGGATTTCTGGTTTTCTGGTTGAATTTGGATTTCGGTTCGGATTTTGGTTTGGATTTTGGCTGAAAGGTCATCGAGCATGGACTATGCTCGGTAAGGGTCTGGAGAGACCGGGATTCGGCCTAGGACTTAGGCCCCCTATTGTCTCCAATGCAGATCGTCGAGTATGGACTATGCTCGGCAAGGGTCCGGAGCGACCAGGATTCGACTTAGGACTTAAGCCATGGCATTATTTGACGTTCAGGGACACTGAACTAGTTACACCATGGAATTAATTAACATTGGTCGTCAAGTGTGGATTGCGCTTGGCAAGAACCCGGAGAGGTTACAGATTTGGATATGGGCTATGAACAGCTAAGGGTTTTGGGCATGGACCTGGAATGGTCTCGGATTTGGACATCGACCCGGAGAGGTCATGGACGTGGTTATTGATCGTTGGATATGGATGGATTGGAACTCGGTTGTCGAGTTCAGATGGGTATGGATTTGGCTAAGGCTTTAGTTACTGGATTTGGAATCGGACATCGACTCGGAGCAGTCAAGAACGATGCACTCGGATATATGGCTATGGACTTTAGATATCGGATTCGGAACTATTCAAAACACGTCTTCCTATCGCAAGGCATGTTTTGGGGGGCAAGTGTTAACCCGCCTTTTGTCAAGGCCATGGACAGGCGGGTTTAACTTAATCGACTGCACATTCGTCGAGGCTAGTGTACGATGGATTCAGTCGACTGGACGGATGGATGACGCAACGTGCTTGGGTGATGGAAATATGATTGGATAAAGATGGATCAACTATAATTTGGCTCTAGGAAACGTGGTTCGGCATTAAACATGGTTCGGCATGGTGGAGGTTCGGCACAAATGGTTCGTCTGGCATTCACGTTCGAATAGCATTCAAGAGTACTCGGCATACATAGAGCGTCCGACATACATGAGTGGTTCGACATTCCAGGAGCACTCGGCATTCAGTAGCGCTCGGCATCTAGGAGCGCTCGGCATTTAGAGGCGCTCGACATTAGAGATCGTTTGGCATGATGGGCGCTCGGCATTAGAAACTGTTCGGCATCAGACATGGTTCGGCATGATGGAGGTTCGACATTAAGGATCGTTCGGCATTGGATGGAGCGCTCGGCATTGGATGGAGCGCTCAGCATAAATCTCGTTTGGCATTGGATGGATCGCTCGGCATCAGGGAGCGTTCGGCATTGGATGGGTCGTTCGGCATACCTCACCTCGCTCGGCATTGCACCTCGGTACCTCGCACCTCCATACCTCGGTACCTCGATACCTCGCACCTCCCCACGTTCGGCATACCAACTGCTCAGGATCGGTCGGCATAATGAAGTAGGGTTCGGCTATGACCTTGATGGGCCCAAACTACTCATGAGGCCCTACAACCTAGTTTTACCTATAAATACAGCATGTGGGTCTCCAGATGGGAGATCTTCTTCTTCTTCTCTTCTGCTCTCTGACATTTTTATTTCCTAAGACTAAGGCTAGTCTACCACTTTGTAACGGTAACTGATTCTTACAGCAATAAAAAGCAAACTTCTAAGTGGACGTAGGCTGGAGTTAGCCGAACCATTATAAAATCCGTTGTTCTTTACTGCTTTCATTTTAACTTTTACTGTTCTTCACGTTATTACTCTCTACATACATTCTGTCTGTGAGCTGTGACTGGTATTTGGTGCTTTCAACTAGATTTGGGTGTTAGTGACCAATTTTGGTGCTAACAATGTCTGCCGGTTATTACTCCTGAAGCAGTCACTTTACCTTTTGACTCAACGGTCATGCTTTCAACAAATACCTTAGGCAAAGTTAAGAAAGTTGTCTCTCAACTTTAGATGTGATAACTATTGTATCCCTCGACTTTGCTTCTATTTTGAGTTGTAATCCATTACTACAGTAATAAAGATATATTATTTTCCCTATCTCAATTCTGGTTTTTATTTATTTCGTTTCTTTAATAGGAGCCATAGTCATCTACAACTTCTCTTGCTCAAAGCTTAATATCCCATGTCGACGTAATCAGAGAGATATTATTGAAAGAGAGTGGATCAATCGTGATTCGTGATGAAATATTATTGGAACGTTTTGGTGGTAATGTTGGAGCCGTAAAATGGCATGAAAGATACCTTACCCAAAAAACCATAGCCAATAATCATAAGGATCGTATTGACTATCTTGAGGCTGAGATTAAGAGAAAAGATGAAGCAATTATTATGCTTAAACGACAAGTGAAGTCAAATCCTACAATCGACTTCGATGAAAGGATGTCCGTACTTATCCAGCGGATAAGCGATTTAGAGCTAAAATTGAAAGATAGTCAAGCTCAATGTGCCTCTTTAGAATTCCTTATAGGGGAAAAGTCTCCAAACATTGATCCTCCAGTCCCTCGAACAACCCCTTCAATTGTCAAACCTACTAGGTTCTTGCGGGTCAAAAATTTCCAACCATGCTGAACCCTCCTCCGGGTTTAGATGATAATGTAGTGGGAAACTAGTGACGGAGGGTGCAATTTGAAATTGCCAAATATTCTGATGAGCAGCAAAAGTTATGGTATTCTCAGACTATCAATGACTACGCCGCCAAGAATTAAAAGCTTGAGCATAATATTTAATTCCTCCAAAAACATGATGCTGAGTTAGAAAGGGAAAACAAGACCCTTAGTGCTGCAAACAAGGCCTTTAACCGTGCCCTAAAAACCAACATTGAAGTAATCGATGATGAAAACCCAATTAGGGAAAAGGAGAAGAAACTTAAGAAAGTTCTTCGTGCCGCAATTAATCATGTTGTTGATCCTTTAGTAGTGGAGACCCTTAATAAAGTATCTCAAGATTTATAATCAATATATTTGGGTCATGTAAATTTATGTCATACACGATTGTGTTGTTTGTAAATGACTTCGTAAATTATGATAATTTATGGAAAATTTGTAAATATCACCTGATTTGTGATCCTTTTCTATGATGTAACCTTTGATATACTTTTGAATTGCTCATTCAGCGGCTTTTGTTCTTGTTGAGTCTTTTGCCATCCCTTGCCATTTCAACTTTCTTGCAGAATAAGTAGCAAACAATGCTTTTAATTGTTAGCTTTTGCATTGACATATTTCTCTATGTATGTCCTTTGCATAAAAAGTAATATATTCAAATTGTTAAGATCTTATCTTATAACAATGGTGAGAAATGGTTAAGGATTCAACTCCTTTCGTTTGTTTTAAATGCATAAACTTGTTGCAAGTAGATTCCGCCTTGTCATAAAGTCATGAATACTAGAATATAACTTTTATTCAATAAAGAACCTGATTCAAGAGCCAATGTCTGAGATTTTGAAGTAGTAACTCTCTCATCCATCATTTTAATAATATTTCTCGGCCCAGATTCAAGCATTTGAGATAAACAGTAATCCGAAGTCCTTGTACCCATATTAGGGTTTAAACAGACAACAGCCTTGACACCCAGATTCAGGTGTTAATGGTAGAGTTTTATGAGGTGTCATCAGACCCAGATTCGGGTATTAGTTGAGATAAGATAAGTTGAATGTCACCTTTCGGAATCCTCTAATAATAAGTGAGGGAAGATTGAAATGCCAGCTTTAGTAAAAGAATATCAAAATACCCTTCTCGGTATTAAGTAATAGTGGCCCAGAGTACCATCTCCGGTAATGGATAACGTAAGGTTAAAAATCCATATTTGGAAATCAGGTATTAATAATGGAAGACCAGAAGAACGTTTTCGACAATTAATATTAGAAAACCAGAAAACCATTCTGGCAATAAGTAATAGAAGACCAGAAAACCAATCTGGCAATAAGTAATAGAAGACCAGAAAACAAATCTGGTGATAAGTAGTAGAAGACAAGAATACCAATCTGGAAATAAGTAATAGAGGACCAGAATACCATTTCTGATAATAAGTAATAAAAGACCAGAAAACCAATCTAGCAGATGTTTGTGGGAAGAAGTCGGTGACTTCTTCTCGATTCTCTAGTTGAATGCACCATCTTTAGCTTTGACGATATTTTGCATGCTTTTTCTTTCTCGGGCCTGAGTTTCTTTATTTGTTTTGGATTATTTTAGGCAGGGACTCTTTCGTCCAATTCTTATGCTTATTTATGTAGTTGCCATTTTAGGCGGTTTCGATTTTTGGCAGTTGCCCATTTCAGGCAGGGACTTTTCTTAGTCCGCCGAACATTTCATCCAAGTTCCGGTGCGCTCAGCTAGCCTATTCTCAAGCTGGGCCCGAGGACTTACCTGACCTCCCTCTAGGAGGCGCCTTAACTTGGCCATAGCGTGATGCGACTAAGGACTTATCGGTACCTTGGCTAGGCCATAATGTGGTGGGACCAAGGGATTACCCGTCCTCCCTCTAGGAGGCACCTTATCCTAGCCAGAGCGTGATGCGGATAAGGGCTTATGCTACTTTAACTTGGCCATTTCTGACTTTGGCGCGACTAAAGGCTTACACTCCCCCTCCAGGAGGTGCCTTAACCTGGCCATCTTGGCGCAACCAAGGGCTTTCTACCATTATTGGTAGCCTACCATTTTAGGTAGTCCAAGTTTAAGGAGAATTTTACTCCTGACCATGTAGACTTCTCTTATTTTGAGAGTAGAAATTTTATTCCATGACTTGTTCAATCCTTTACAAACCGTTTAAGTTTTCCTTGTCTCAAGAAGTGTAGGACCATCTTTTCAAGCACCTTGCATTGATTTGTATCATGTCCATTTATTAGATGAAAGTTGCAATATAATCCCTTAAGGTTCCTTTTGAATCCCGGCTTCTTTTTCTAATAAGGCCAATAAATCAGTTCTTCTTTGGTTCAGATATATATGTCTTCGATCGAGGTAGTAAGATTATATTCTTTAGGAAGTCTTATATTTTGAGCCATCTTTGACCGGCGTCTGATTCTTTTGTGACTTGGTTCAAGTACTTCTACTTGAGGAGTAGGTTTCCTATTCATTGTTCGTTAATCTTCTTTCATGGGCCTTTCTTTCAATCTTAAGGTTTCGGTCGGAAACTTCTTGATAATCTCAATATTTCCACTTGGTAATTCCTTTACTATCCCCAATTCTTCGGTTGTGGATTTTCCTATATGTTCATGGTTTTCCTTTGAATGGTGTGCCTCATTTATAATCTTACTCCATTTATATATAAAACTGTCACAATCCTTTATCATTTCCTTTTCAAAGATAGTCCCATGGGAATATGACTGAATGGTCCTTCTCATTTGTAGAAATTCTCATTTTCGAGAGCAAAGATTGGGGTTGATCCAAAAATGGGTTGATACTCCATTTTAAAGGGTCATAGGGCATAACTTGTCTTTTCCTCTCAATGACCTGTAAAGCTTGAAGACGGAGGGTTTGCTCTTCAAGTAAGTGTGAGTTATAATCCACCTGACAATTAGACCTTACTTCCAAAGGTTCGTGGATCCTTGAATCGATTTTCCTTTGCAAAAGCTTTCTCTTTTTTCGAACATTGAATCTATTCCTTATCCTTTAAATGCAGTTAGAAGAATTGTGAGTCTTTTATCCAAAATAGATCCTTTCTTGTTCGAAAAGAGGAGTTGATAAGCTTTAAGAAATTTATCCAAGTAGAAGAGTAGGTGTGGAATTATATAAGGACGGAGGTTCAAGCCCTCCTTCTAATGCCAAAATATTAACCAAATTTATGGTTAACACGCCAAAACAATTTTAGCTAATGTGATTAGTCCGGTTTGAATGAAGGGCTTGATAGCCTTAAGGATTGCCTTGGTGATTCGTTGTATATATCTTTCGAATCAGACCTTTCGACATCGTCAAAAGGTTAGGTATTTGCTTAAGTGTTATTCTTTTCGTCCTAGCTAAACTTGTATGTGGTCTCCGTTTTGGGATAAATTGGATTCCTCTGAGTTTATCCATTTAAGGGTGGAAGCTACCTTAAGGTTTAAGCTGGTTATCAAATTCCTTGTTGAATAGGCAGTAACTTTCAATCTTGTCAAAAGGTTTTTTAGCTTGTATGAAGTTGGATTCAACCTAGTCGAAAGGTTTGTGAATGGTCTAAGTTAATCAATCCAGAAGGTTGAAGTTAGTATTTGGACTAGATGCATTATCAATCTCGTCGATAGGTTTAGTCCTTTGATTCAATGATTTCGGAAGTTTAATGATTGTTGTACCGATTTGGTCCTCAACTTAGTCAAAAGGTTCTAATTGGAGAGTTGGAGTCTTCGAAAGGTTGAAATAGTTACTTATGACTGAAGTATTGTTGATCATGTCGATAAGAACCTTCCGTAGGGGTTTAACCTGAAAATAAGAGTTAATCCAATAAAGTTTCAAGTATAACAGTAAGGAAATTAAAAGAACACAGGACTTCCCTTTTTGTCCAAGTAAAACTCTATTTTTATTAAATTCCCATATCAGTGTCCAATTAGGGTTATAATACTTTGATTAAGAAGTTACAAGACTAGAGTGAAAAAAGTCGGATTCCAAAACTGGACCCCTTGGGTCTTATTTATATATGCAGGCGGCCCTCCTTCCGACTTCATTCTCTCGACTGGGTCGGAAGGTCTCCCTTTTATTTGCCGTCTTAAACCCTTCATCTTCATCGAAAAGTTTGCTTTTTCATCTGCTATTATGAACCTTCCACCTTTGTCGAAAGGTTTGTTACTCTTATTTCTCCATGATCCTTCCGCCTTTACTAAAGGGTTTGTCTTCTTTTATGCTATTTATTGCGAACCTTTCGACCTTGTTGGAAGGTTGCTCTTCTCTTGTTTACTGTGAACCTTTCGACGTTGTTGGAGGGTTGTTCTTCTGTTGTTTATTGTGAACCATTCGACGTTGTCGGAAGGTTGCTCTTCTTCAATGATGTCAAAAGGTTGTCTTTCATCCTTTGTTAGCTTCTGAGTGCTGCTTTCTTTATAAACCTTTCGTTATTGTCGGAAGGTATCCTGGATGTGCTTCAATCGGTTCGAAAGGCTTATTATGCTTTCGAAAAGGTCATTAAGTACTTGCTCACACTTGCTTTGACTTCTTCATGCCCTTCAAAAGATACGAACACTTTGAATGCTAAGGAATGAAACCTGACTCCTTCGAAAGGTATGTGACCGCTATACACTATTGATTGCGTCCCTTTGACTCTTTCGAAAGGTTTGAACTGAACTTCTTTCCTTTAATCTTTATTGAGATACCTTTCGTCTTAGACGGAAGGTTGATTTTTAGTGTAACACTATCCTTGAAAAAACTTAACACTATATACCAATTCATATGATGTACATAGATCATTCTTATAACAAAATATGATTCGATCACTATTCGAATACGTAACTTCATTTCTGAGCTAGTATCGCTCACCCGATTTTCTAGTGCGAACTCCGATTAGGCTCCTTGTTTTGGAACCTCTGTTCTCCTTACATTGCTGTAACTATGATAGAAAACATTTGCCCCATATCAAAAATCCTCATCAAGTGCTTGCTGTCAAAAACTGAGTAATAGATCCTTATTCGGAATGGTGTGAAACACCTCGAAGTCATGTACTGGAAACTTGAATCGAGAATTATATGAAAAGGAGGAAGGATCTACGTACAACTTACCTACTCATTTAAAGGTTCTTACTACCCAATTACGTTTTACCCTCCCAAAATGATTTATGGATCATTTCATAGAAATTTCAACTTAGGTTCAACACTTTAAAATGACACAACTTATTTATGAAAGTTTTTCATAAAATTATTTTAATTTATTAAATTTGTATAATACTCTTCTACATCCTAAGAGTATATAAACCATCTAATTATTAATTATATTAACCTTTTAACTATTCAGATTGTAGGCCCAAAATAATTTGGGTCTCAACACCGAGTCGACCAATCCAACCTCATTAACCAATTGGTCTGGTAAGTAGCTAAGAAGAGTAGGATGCTGGTATCCAAACTCCGTCCTAGAGTCTACCTTTCTTAGACACCTCTAATGTAATGACATTTATTAGCCGACCTAATAACATCAAATAATTTTTCGCTTTCTAGATGTTAAAATCAAAAGACACTGTTAAATGAAAACAAGTTTATTAAACCCTCTTATTAAATTAATTTTAACTTCATTAATTAACCCATTTAAAATAAAGATACCTTATTATTTTGGAAACTTAAGAGCCAAACACCCGGGTTTTATTTTAAAAACTTTTTGAAATGATACTGTATTTTTAACCCGTAGAAAATATACATATAGCCCAAGTAACACCAAAATGATATCAAGAAAAACTACCAATACACACTAACAATAGTCAATGCTCAAACTGGACGAGCATGACTAAATAACTCTACATGATAATAATTAAATATTATTATCTCTTAGCAAACAACACCTCAAAAATACCATACAATTTTTGAAAATCATTCTTTTATATATAAAATATATTTTTGGGTAAAACTATTTCACTTACCCAATTTCCAAACAATACTATGTCGATTGATCTAGTTCAAGTGTTTGGAAACCCCTATTGACACGGTTGTACCTTCCGTATCGACCAGAATTCATAAGCCACTCAACCGATAAATCAACAAAATACAAAATGTTTTATATCACTAACAAATACGCGCTCTTATATAATACACTCAAACTCATAATAAGGCATTCCATTACCTTATCACTTAATGAGTTACCCCGCCAAAGCCAAGGTTCTCGCTTAACCTTGTGCTCTGATACCAAATGTAACGAACGAGATTTTCGACCCACGAAAATCGACATTAATACGTCCACTGTATTTTGTGCCGAGCATTCAAGTGCCGGAAAGACTGATTGTTAGTGTAAAGAAAGAATATAGAAGATAAGAAGAAACTAAACAATCATAGATTCTTACAATGCAACGAAAATAACATATATTAATCAACATAATTCTTTACAAAGCCATTTCAAAAATGATACATCAGAGTCGTACAAATAAAATTCTACCCTTGGACAGTTATAATAGCCTGTCCCTACCTAACTGATATAAGATACATATAATACAACGGAAACAAGATAATAACTAGCTATTGATGAATCCTCCTGCTCCAAGCTCCTCCAAGATGCATCCGTGGGAAACCTGAACACTTGGCTGCCCATAAAACTTTGATCACCCAAGAGTTTAAGGAAAAGAAAATAAACTCCAGGTCATACAAGGGTCTGGTATGAGTAAACTCAAACAACTGAATAATTATGTTTAAAACCCTTTTAAAATCAAAGGTATCTCGTAAGACCACGCTGCACATAAGCACGAACGAGTTTTTACCTTATGATAATCAAAACATTTTTATAGAAAATCTAGTGATATTATAATAATGTCTAGAGTATAAATACTTATTAATCATAGCCAAAATTATTACATTAATTAAAATCCAGCATACTAGGTTCTACAATCAAAATCGTAAAGGTACGTATTGGAGATTGGATTCCATACTATGACAAGGCACCGGGGTACAACCTATCATGGTACGTGTCTAGAAAATGTACCGAGGACCTCGCTGGGGTCCCTTGCCAACACAAGACCAGCCTACCCCTGACTAGATAGTACCGAATATGTCATCACTCTAGTTGCTTTGCAACCCTTTTTATTGAGATCTCATGCACAACCAATACATAAATATGTAGATGTATCTAGAAAGGTATTGACACACCCTAATGGAAGCGACCCACTTAGCATTGCTGCATCCCCCCTGATTTTAGTCATTCCTAGTTGATGAGACTTGATGCTACGCTCACCTTTTGAATGGCAATCCCACTTAGAATGTTAACACTGCCTTCTAAGCAGTAATGTAGTGCCAGCATTCATCCATACAAGTTGTCCAGGATAAGGACAAACAGAAGGCACTACTTCTACTACATCCATTTTGGAATCAATCTCAGGACTAGTAGCAAGTAGCCTTGCACTTCAATGCTTTGTCTTCTCTTCCATATTCTTCAAGATGTCTTCAGTTCGAAACGCTTGAGTTGGATCGAAGTGGTTTTCGGATAACATATCTGATCCAGGTCTTTCCGAAACAACTTCCGATAATTTTCGGTAAACTTAGCCCTAGTTCTTTAGGAAATAAACAGACAAAGATAAGAGCGGAGTTCACCACCTAACCCTTTGTAAACGGATTTCCTTATAATTTATCCTAGAAGAATGAAATGGGATTTATACGCACCGTCATTAGGGATGACTGTGCTATATAACTCTCGTATATCTCCTAGGTATTTCCAAAGTTACGTTTGGGCTCAGATTTGATAGTCGGTTATTTAACTATAAAACAAACAATCATTTAACATTGATTTGATTCCATATGGGATCCACTAATCATTTATTAACTAATCTTTAATTAATTAAAACACTTTTAAAAACTTGATTGAAAGATCTTTTTAAAACACTATTCCCAAAATCCTTTATATTCCTTTTATACTTGAAAGAAAACATTTATATACTTATCTCAACGGTATAAGTATATTTACCAAACTTTACAAAAGTTTCCTTCTTTTCAAATTCCATATTAAATTGCCAAGAAATTCCATTTTTAAAACATCACTTATTATAAAACCATTCACTTTGTAAAACCTATTCTCTTATCCCTTATAAAAATTCTTTTTATAAGTTCACTTCATTTCAAACCTCCTTATAAATCTTCAAACTAGATTTAATTTCTTTGTAAAATCTCTAAAATGATTTATAAAATCTATTTCCATGTATAAAATTTTCTATGAAATTTCCTTTATAAAATATCTTTGACATTACAAAATATCATTTACAAAAGTTAAAGGTATTTACTCGCCAAAAATTCTTTGAAAACTTGATACATTTTGGAATTCGGAAAGCTTGGAAAACCACAAAATCCACTTGAAAATAGGTTAACTTCCTCTTGATTTTTGGACATGTAATTCTCAAATTTTTGGAAAGTGGTCAATAGAAAAGTTTTAGGAAATTCTTTTCTCTAAAATTTTAAGAAAATAAACAGTCAATTTTAGTTATTTTTGAGGAAGATATGGCCCAAATAAGAAGGACCATTTTCGGACTTAGATCTCTGAGTCCAAAAGCTTGTCCGAAAGAAATGCATTTTTGACATAGCTACACTCAAAATTTGGAAATTTAGTACCATCAAAAGTTGTAGCTATTGGAATTTCATACGGTTTGAAAAAAAGAAAATATTGATTTGGTGTAGTGTGAAGAAAGTTATGACCAAATGAAGTGGGAGGAAAAATGGGGAAAGTGGCGGAGTTTATAATTGTGAAAAAAGAGTTTAAAACAAGTTTGAACATTTAAAACAATTTAATTTTTTTGCTTTTTAAAGCTTAAAACTAAAAGAGAAGCCGTTAAAACCCTTGGAAAGCTTGAGAAAGAAAATGAATCTTTGAGATTGAAAATAAAATGAAATAAGAAGGAAAAGAAATTAGGAATTAGTATATATATATATATATATAAAGTGAAATACCTAAATTACTAAAAAGCCCTTAGGGTACCTACCCTCCACAACTTAACGACGCATCACCTTGCATGTTTCTCCCACCGTAGCCCATGATTTTTCCTTTTCCAATTCCGTGAAAACTTGAACCAACATGCATTTATAAGAATTTGTACTAATTGTCTTCTTAAGTTGCCAAAAAGTTACATCATGTCCCCTTTATGTTTCCTTAAGATCTTATTCTTTTTTAAACTTTATATACATAGGTATAAATACATATACATACACTAATGCACAAATATATACACATATTAACTTATTTACAAATGTACATATTCACACTAAAAAGTTCACAACGTTTCCGATAACTTTTAGCCGACGAAAAATCGAAAATTCAGAAAATGAATTCTGGTCACATTTTCAATCTTTCTTCGAACTAATTATTTTGTAAACAAAATTTGAAAACTATTTTACCATCATTAATTATTATCTAAAAGAGATTTATTTTTATTATAAAACCTATATATCAAATATTTAAAATTAATTAAATATTTGTAAATCAAAGCAGTGAAAACTCCGGGTCGTTACATAAATCTATTCAATTCTACCACTTATCCATTCCAACTCATCACTTCTTTCCTTGTTTTCGGCTCTGCCATAGTCTTAGTAGCTTGAATTTGGTCAAGAATTGCTTTGATTCCTCGAGCACTAACAATATATCCTAGTTTTTTTCCAGATTGAATTCCGAATGAGCACTTCTACGAGTTGAGCTTCATTTGATATTGCCTTAATACCCTAAACATCACTTCGAGATTGTTTAGATGGTTGTTCTCTTCTTGGGATTTTACTAAAATATCATCTATGTACACTTGCATGTTGCCCAATCTTCTCTCTGAACACTCTATTTACTAACTTTTGATATGTTACTCCGATATTCTTTTGTCCAAAAGACATTACTTTATAATAGTATGTTCCCCAATCTATTATATAACTTGTATTTTCCTCAACTGGTTTGAACATAAAATTTTGGTTATACCCTGAATATGCGTCTATAAAGGATACGAGTTTATGTCCGCTCGTTGCATCAACCAATTGATTTATTCTCGAAAGGGCTAACAATCTTTGGGACAAGCTTTGTTCAAGTCGGTGTTATTAACACATGTTCTCCACTTTCCGTTAAGCTTCTTGACTAAAACTGGATTTGCCAACCACTTTGGATAGAGCACCTCTTTAATGAATCTATTTTCATGACCTTTTGACCACCTCTTTTAAAGTGTTATCTCGGACCTTATTAAATGGCCTTTTCTTATGTCAAATTGGTGTAATATTCGAATCTATGTTAAGTGCATGACTCATGATTGTTGGATCTATTCCGGCCATATCCGAATGAGAGCAAATACATCTTTGCTGGTTGAAGGAATTGAATGTGTTCTTCTTTGCATTTGGCATTTAGCTCCTTCCCAACTTTTAATGTCTTTATTGAATCAACTAGATCCAAACATATCTCCTCCAGATCTTCAGTAGGCTTCATCCTCTCTTGTTCGCCACTACAGTCTAATTCAGCGATGATTTCTTCATCGTTTATTTCTTCATCTATCAGATTCGCTTCCTTTCTCTTTTTTTTTGAAAAGTTAAATCTTCTTAACATATTCTTCTTATTTGCCTCAAAATGGTTGGCCTAGAGGACAATCTTCCAAGGGCTTTCTAATTTCGACTTTGGCTAATTTGTCTTTCTTCAAATCATTAGAAGAAAGATTATCTCTTTTTCATTGATAGAGAGTAGCGAAATACAACTCTAGAGAGCTGAATTGCTCTCCCCTTATCGTTCCCCATCCATTTATAGTTAGAAATTTCACCATTAGGTATTTTGGTACATAAAAGCATCTACTTCATCCAGGGCTGGCCTTCCAAAGAAGGCGTTGTAGTAGGATGGTTGGTTCATTATGATGAACAAAGTTTCGAAAGTTCTTGACTGGTGGAATCCCCATTTGCACTAGAAGCTTAATCAGCCTCTCCGAAGTAGACTCTTTGTTATTGAACCCAAAGATTGGCTTGAGCTTAGTTCTAATTTCTCTTATGGGATCCCCATCCGATCAAAGGCATGTTTGAAGATAACATTCACAGCACTTCCGATGTCCACTAGAATTTTGATCATTACAGAAAGCCAGTTCTACGCAGTTATCATTAGCAGATCATTATGTGGATAGCAGACTCCTCTTAGCTCCCATGGAGTTATAGTTAGGTTGTTCATTTGAAGTTGATATTTTTGATTTTTAAGTCGTGGTTTCTTCTGGATAGAGAAGATTCCGTTCCTTACCTCTCTTATGTATCTACTTCTTGCCCCTTGCTATTTCTTACTAGATGTGGACCTTCATGAATAAAATCTATCCGATTAATTAAGGGAATACAATCTGGTTTGGAATTGTTTTCCATAAGGTTTGGAGTGTCGCATAGGAGTCCTTGGTTACTTCCCTAAAGATGAGTAGGCTTTTGACTCTCCTTAACAAATTCTTTCAAATGTCCAGACCGAATCATATTTTAATTTACTCCTGTCATTACACGACATTAATCGGCCTTGAGTCCATTGGCCTTGAGATAGGCACAATAATCTCCCCCTCTTCTTAGTTCTGGGTTGTTCCTTGGTTTGTAAGGGATAGGGAAGTTGCCACTGTCTTTATCTGTAGAAAAAATGTAAGAGATTGCTTTATTTAGGGCTGCGTAATTGGACTTCGGGATCTTTTCCCATCTTCCCCTTCTATTCTCATCTCACCTCGGTCTCTTGTTGGGATGGTCGAAGTCAGACTTTCCTGTTTCTTTCTTCAGTTGAGATTTCTTCTTTGCATGGTACATTTAGTCCATATGGACGAACTTGTCAGCTTGAAAATTGAAGTCCTACAAATCTCTACATCCTTGAATGTAGAGTTTCTTCCAAAATGGAGTTTGCTTAATTAATCCTGATCGTATAGCCATTAACTTCTCTCGGTCAGTCATATTTTCAGCTTTTATGCTTTCGTATTAAACCTCTTTAAGTTTTCACCAAGCAGTTCCCTAACCTCGTTTTAACATTGGCTAATACACTGGAATAAATAGTGGGATCTTTGCAGATGCAAAATTATGCTGAAATTCATAGGAAAATTGCTCCTAGGAATAGATAGTTCTTTCCCGATAATGTCTGTACCATTTAGCTGCAGCTCCTTGAAAGGTAGTAAGAAAAACTCTGCAACGAACTACTCCTGATGCATTGTGTAAATCCATCTAGCTTTCAAAAGCCAGCAAGTGATCATCTAGACCGATACTTCCATTATACTTTAGCATGGGAACATTAATGTGTGACGGAATTCTAACAGCGATTATCCCTTCCGTGAACGGGCCTTACGGGGGTTATTTTTCACCCTTGGGTCAAAGGTTCGTTTTCCCTTGAGGTCGAGCATATCCTTCACAATCTTATTAGCAATGTCCTTCGAGTATGCTTCGTCATCACAATAGTCTTTCCTATTGGGCTTATACTCCTTGCTTGAAACTGAGCTATCGGCCTACTCGGAAGATCATTTTACCATTCTTTCTTGATTCTCTCTTCATTCATTTTAATTTGATTGTCTTGAATGTTTGGGGAGCACAATATTAGTCCTTCATTTTAAGATCTCTCTTTTTTGGTGGGCCTATGGTACTTTTTCCTTTCTCCTTGCTTTTGAGTAATGAGTCATTAAGGTTCCTCTTTGGAGATCTGCCTCTTCTCCTTCAGTACGCTTTGTTGTTTTGGAAGACTTCTATAAAAGGACCATCTCTAGTAATTTTTGCATTATTGCCATTTACTATGTTAAATCTTTGATTTTGGCTTCACTATCCGTTGGCTTGGCTACTTCTGAAGGTTGACCAGTTTCCAAGTTTTCTAGATTGAAGGTTGGAGTAATATTATTCTCTAATATTGCTCATTGCACTATTTCCTCATTTGGAGCATTGATTCTCCTAGTTTTCACCATTTCTCTAAAAAGGAAAATAAACCACATAATTAGAATTAAATAAGTAAATAATGGGTTGAAGGTTTGAGCCTTCCTTCTAGCGCCAAAAATGTTAAACCAAAATTGGTATAACACTCTTATTGCCATGTATGATGAGCCAAAACATGGTTTCTGCACCCATAATGGCATGACTAAGCATGGCTTTGTTGATAAGATAAACTAGTGCTAAGAAACCAAGATCTAGCCCACCATTTAAGGCTTAGTACATGATGCTTCAATTCAGAAATGGCTCCATAGTGCCCATGAAACTTTAATAAAGTTATTCAAAAGTCCATGTCACATGTTCAAAGGAGAGAAAGAATAAGTTGCAAGTATGTGTAATAGTTCATTAAGCATTTGTTAACTAACAAAGTAAACAATCCTCTTGGTTCATAATCCCTTATCCATATGTGGTAAGCAAAATAGAGGTTATTGTATAAACACTAGCTTAGGCCGAAGCTCATGTGAATTTATGCGAAATAAAGTCAAGATGAGACTTAGGGCCCAATGAGCTCTATTATATGGATATCCATGTCAAAGTTACACAATCAAGGTATGTGGCTATGTTAGATATTTGTCTAAGTCCTTATGGATATAAAATTACCAAGTTTATAATCAAAGCAATATTTTCCCCAATTCGATTTAGGGTTATAGCTGTTTAATTTTAAGAAGAGAAAAAGTAATCATCGCCTTTTCCACAATGTCCCTAGTTCTGTATTTATCGGGGTAGAGATGTACAATATCGTTGCCACATGTCACCTTCGGCAAACTTGGTTTTCGATGTCATCAGCCATCTCGGTAGCATTCGACTTCATGCTCTGTTTTGATGATTTCCAACATCCCTTTAGTTGTTGATGACTTACGACATCAAGTTTTAACACTTAACATTCACACCCACCTTGATAGCTTTAGTTATTGCCTCAGAAAATAAAGGCTTGTGACATTCTTTGAAGGCTGATTACTTGCGATATCGAAGGGAGGCGACATCACCTAGAATTCAATATCAATCCTTGTCTTGATGAAGTATAGCGTTAGCTTCCTACAACATCATTCACTGGTGATATACGATATGGACGAGATGTGGCATTGACAACATCTCCAAGCATACTGGTTGTAACGACCCCGAATTTTATATAAGTTTAAATTGATAATTGAATTAATTTTTGAATTAATATTGTAAAATTAATTGATAAATTGATTCGAGTTTCCCCCAATCCAAATAAAAATATATTAAATCATTTTAAATTTAAATATTGTATATATATATATATGTGAATATATATGTATATGTGATATACGAGTAAATTTGAATTATATATATATTGAATTTGAGTTTAAAATCTCAAGTAAATGGTTTAATAATAATTTGAGTTTATAAAAATATAAAGTAAACGAATTAGCTAAATTTTAACGACTAATTAAAAATAGAAATTATCTATGTTACAAAATAATAAGGAATAAAATAAATATATAGAGAAATACAATATAATTAGTATTAAAGTAAAAATAACAATAAAGATTTAAACTAGAAATAGAAATAAATAAAGGATAAATAATAAAAATATAAAGTAAGATAAAAATAGAAGTTTACTTATTTTATAAAGTAATAATTAATACTTAAGCTATGAATAAAAATAAAAGCATAGTCAACAAGCAAAAAAAATAAATTATATTCATGTACATGAGGATAGCTTGCAAACAAATAAAATAAGTAAATAAGAAAAGAAGATAAGCAATAGCTTGCAAATGAAGATAAGTATGAACACATACATAAAAAAAAATCTATGTACTTACCCCTATCATCTCAGCCGAGACAAGCAAGAAAAGGGAAGGGAAATAAATAAGCAAAGACTAGAAAAAAGAGGAGATTTGTACATGGCAATTAATGCCAATATCTTGGTACACAATAACATATCATCTCAGCTGAAATGAAGGAAAGCAAATATATATATTTGTTTGTACAACATCATTAAGGCAAGCCATCACAAGATTCTATCAGCCTCCAAACATAAGAATATCTCTGCTTATAATTGTACTAAAGGAAAAAAATATATCATGTTGTACAAAAATAAATTAATGACCCTGTAAACTCATTTTGTATATCAGCCCAGCCTCCTTCAATTCATTCTCGTTCCATTCTAGCTGAGAAAATCTAAAGTAAACATCATCTTAAAAACTTAAATAAACTTCAACTAAAACATCAAACAAATCAAGACAACCAGAGATCAAAAGGCAGAGCAACTCAAAGCAAAGATCAGTTTTCAAATGCAAAGCCTGTTCTCTGTTATTCAAAACATCCAGGTGAGTAACATCAACTGTTTTTAAAATTTTACAGCTTGACTCTGTTGCATATACATCTGAGAATAAGTATGGTTGTATATATGTGCGAATTCTCTGTACATTCGAAAGCTGGAAGTATGTTGTGCAGACTGTTGTTCATATTTGTCTTCTGTCTGTGATGCTAAACCAAAACTTTTGATTCAAAAAAATCATTCCCACTTTATTTATTCGCTGTTTGAATTTAGTGATAAAACAAAGATTGTTTATTATAACATTGATTAAAGTTAGAAAATTATTTCAGTTAAAAGCAACTTAGAATTGCCTCTGGAAAGCAAGAAAACTGAATACAACTTCCAATAAGTCAAAATTCAAACCTTTCAATTTACGAATTCAGATATATAGATAGAATTCGCAAGCTTAAACACGATTTTTAAAGCAAGAATTAGAATTTTTAGATCAAAAATCAAAGAGCAGTTTGGGTTCATTCAAATTTCATTTGTTTGGCGATTTCTGATGATCTATTGAGTAGTGGTGGTCGAGGTTCTGCCTAATGATGAAGGAGTGGTCGTAGCATCTAGGAAAAATGGTGGATGGTGATGCAATTCACCATGGAAGTTGCGGCAATGGGTTTCCTTTTGGAACCCTAGTTTTACTGGGTTTGATAGTTCGATCGCCACGACTAGTATAGTTGATCGAGTGCAGCGTAACTTCGGGAAATGGTGGCGTGGAGGTTCATCGAGGTGTGGATGGAGTTGCACGTCGTCTGATGATCGGAGTCGCTTGGTCGAGGGTGGTTTGGTCGGAGCTTTTTGTTCCAGTGGTGCTCGAGAATACTCGATTTTGTTTTGGGCTTCGCGGCATTAGTTTGTGGGTCGGAAACGTTCAGGTGGTTGATCGCCGACGTGTGCGTGGAGTCATCGGAGGTAGCGGCGGCGTGGATGAACAGTGCACGTGCACAGCGGTGTCGATTTGTGACAGGAGATTTGGGTTCGTGTGACTCGAAGGGGTACTCGCGTGGGAAGGAGATGGTCTCGGGTTGGAACCCGAGTTCGTGAGTGTGGCCCTCCCTGTTTTGTTTAACTTAAACTAAAAATTGAAAAAAAGAAAAAAGAAAGAAAGGGAAGTTGGAGAAGGAACTCGAGTGGGCACTCGAGTTAGTAACTGGTTGAACCCGAAGTAGAGCTTGTAAATGTTTTAAAATGTTTTGTAAAGCTAATTTTAAAATTTAAATTTAAAACTGATTTGAACTATTATGTTTAAACTATTTTGATTAAAAAGTTTTGTGCTTTGGTTAACTTAAAATTTGAGAAATGTTAAGAATTTTTAAAATTTAATTACTCAAGGGTAATTAAGTATAAATTAAGAAAATGAAATGTTTTCTAATCATTAAGCCAACTTAAAGGTCTTAAGTTAATTAATGAAAGTGATAAAAGATAATTATTTAATGAAAGTAATTAAGGGTAATTAATTACTTAAAGATAACCATTTAATGAAAGTAATTAAAGGATGATTACTTAATGGATAATTACTTAATGTAGGTAATTAAAGATTGATTAGAGGTTAATTAATTTAATATTAATAATTAAAGGTTGATTACTCAAGTGATTAAACAATAATTAATTAAGGGCTAATTAATTAATGCGATTAATTAAAGATAATTTATTAATTAAAGGTTAATTAATTAATGAAGGTGATTAAGGAATGATAATTAATTAAGGAATAATTAATTAAAGTAATTAATTAAAGATAATTAATTACATGGTGAATTAAATAATTAAAGGTTAATTATTTAATAATTAAAGGTTGATGATTCTAATTAAAGGTTAATTAATTTATTATTAATGGTTAATTAATAAATGATTAAAGAATAATTAATCAAAATGATTTTTAATTTATTGATGTTGATTATCCAGGATTAGTAATTCATAAGAAATTAATCTGATTTGAATTAATCAGACAAATTAACTAATTTTACTTATGAATGTTTGGATTCTATGGAATGTTGAATTGTTGATATCCCTGATATGTGATGATTTGTGATATGAATTATTCTGATTTAAGCTGTGCATTGTGATGTAATTTATTCATCTGTGATGTAACTTATTTATCTGCGATGAATTTATATTGTTTATCTGTGAATCTGTAAATGAAGATAAGCGTTATAGATTATACCGCTTATCGATATTACTATGCTTAAATCTGTAATGATTGAATGATGGTACACTACTGTGTAAAACCCCTGGACTACACCATACACACACAAATATGGATTTCACGTGGAAATCGGTTAAGTCACAGATGATTTAAAATTAATATCTTTGAAATTGAAATTTTAATTTCAATTAATTTTGGAAATGAATTTGGATTAAATGTTAAAGCTTTTGAAAATGAGTTTTTAAGAGAAAAGTTATTTTGAATAACTTGGTAAAATTTCCAATTTAAATAATTCAATTTGAATTTAAATTCAAGAGTTGGAATTGAACTCCATAATTAGAAATTATGGTCAAAAATGTTATAAATGTGTTTATATAAACCATTTTAAGAGTATGGTTTTGAGAATTTGAATTTAACCCAAGAACCTTAACTCGTATAAATGAATCAGATTTCCAAAATGAAAACTGTTTGTTTTCAAAGAATAAAAGCTTTCAGATAAGAAATGAAATTCCAATTTAATTAAAGGAATTTCAAGATTGAATTGAAAAATGGTTTTCCAAGTTATGAATGAATTCTTTTTGAGAGCTATGAATTGAATCTGTTTATTTTAACAGATTTAAAATGATGATTTGTTTTAAACCATTTGAAATGGAATTGTTTTGAAAGCTATAAGTTAAATCTTTGTTTTAAAGATTTAATGAGTTAATCTAATTGAAATGGAAATTGATTTGGAAAATCTGTGAATGAATCTTTTGTTTAAAAGATTAAAGTGTGGAAATTGTTTAAACCGTTGAAGGTTGTTAAAATGAATCTTTTTGTTTAAAAAGATTAAAATGGTAATTTGTTAAACCATTTTAAAAGAAAGTTTGGTTTTTAGTTGTGACTTAACTGAAATTCCATTATCCATATGGTTTTAAATATTGCGCTCATTATTCGGTTTAGCCGGGAGAGGACCTTTCTGTCACATAACCCATTCCGAATAATGATACGTCGTACATGGATAGCATTTTAAGACCGGTGTTGAAGACCGGGTATTTGCGAGAACGATAGGATAACCTATCGATTGTCTCTGCACTGAGTTGCTCCGGTATAGAGATTCCCTAAGTGATGGGAAGTCCGATCGGGATTGTGAATACCCGATTGGAAGGGCTTCTTCGGAAGTGCCTTCGGTTCTGTTCGAACCTGGAACAGACTTGTATGGTTACATGTCTGACATTACATTTTGAGATATAAAGCTGATTTCTTTCAAATACATTTCTGTTGGTGGCGGAGAATTTATTCTCTTAGCTTAAAACCCTTCTCTGAGACGTATGAGCTCAGAGGTTATGTAGTTGAAGGTTATCAGCGATATAGTCCCAATTTGGTAATGTGGCATGCTGAGTGTTGCTGTGTGATGATTATTTATTGATCATTTGTTGATCAAAGCGTGGCTTTGTGAAAAAGCGTAGCTTTGTGGACGAGACTTCGTCAGACCTCATAACTCGGAAATGGTCGAAACAGGAATATGCGGTAAGGTTATGAGGGTCGCGCCCTTTAGGGTATGTCATTTCCTTCTGGAAAAGGGTGGTATCAGGTATGGATCCCTGGTATTTAACCTATGTGGATACTCCGATCTCATTTATTGTGTGATTGTGTGTTTATCGAGGCGCCTCGGATAAAGGTCCCAAAGGACCGGGGGATGACATATTCGTGAGTTACCTGTTACAGGGGTAACCCGGCCTTGTGTTGGTAGAGAGCTAGTTAGTTCTCGGGATGTCCAGCCAGAGGCGATCCCATGTGGCGGTAGGAAGTTCCTTAGCCTGACCATTTGTTGGAAATCCAAAGAAACAATACGAACCTTTACGATTGCAGTTGTATAACCTGTCTCCTCAGGCGACAGCTATAGCAGGCATAATATAATGGTACCTATGCTGGCTAAGATTAATATTGTATTTTTGAAATGATTTTGTACACTATGCACTAGTAATAATATCAAAAAGAGTTTCTTTGCGTAGTAAGCATATTTGACTATCATAAGAAGAAATCTCCTCTAAGTCCGCGATTGCATTGTGTGTGTGGTGGGAGGTCTTATGGTAGTTTCATTTTCCAAAAGCATTGTGGATTTCAATGTTTGAAATTCTTTAGTTGTTGTTTAAAGATAAACTGTTTTTGTTACTCACACCAGTCCCACGACTAACTCGGAGTTTATTGTTCCTTTTCTAAACTCTGGGTGCTCACAATTTTCCACACGAGCAGTCTAGAGTTGGGTTTCTTTTTCAAATAGTCAGGTTTAGTAGATTATCTAGGGCTAGTTCAGTTCTTGGTGTTCATGGACTGACGTTGCTTATCTTGGTGGTTCGAGCTGATGTTGGAGTTATTGGACTCAGCCTCTCTGACTGATCATTTGGAGTTATCTATTCTGATATTTCCGCTGTATCATTATTTATCTCTGATATTGTTGTATCATATTGATATCATTGTTGTATATCATTCTGGATATTGTATTCATTGGAGTTGTATATGATATCATCTATTTCTTTGTTCCGCTGTGTTGTTATACTTACATTGTTATAAGCTCCGGCGAGCCAGATTTGGCGTTTGAATCTACGACATTTCAAGTACAAGTGAAGTACGGGTGTCGATTTTCGAAGGCCGAGTCAGGATCGTTATACTGGTGACTTGCCACATGCATCTGTGTGCTACTGGTATGCAAATTCCTTTCGCTTACTAATGTTCGACATCAACTTTCATAACGATGAAGTGCATCAATCCTTGTTTTAATGAAGTGTAGCGTTGGCTTCCTAAGACATCATTCACTGGTGATATATGATATGGACGAGATGTGGCATCGACAACATCTCCAAGCATACCTATGACTTGCGAGATGCACCTGTGTGATGCTCGTATACAAAATCCTTTCACTCACTAATGTTTGACATCAGCTTTCATATCGATGAAGTGTGGCGTCCTTCCTTTCATTGGTTTAACATCCTCTTCGTCTTTGGCTACGATATCCTTTGTTTTTGGCATTCTTGATGTCGACCTGCCCTCATGCCTTCAGAATTATGAATGGTAATAACAATGCTTATGAGATACATCATTTCTCAAGCATTGGAAGATGGCAGCAGCCTTAGTTATGGTTTACAACATCAACATTTCACCTTACTTTTCTGGTGTTAGAGACCCCTCTACTTACTATGATTTGGCATTTGCTTTCCTCATTAACGAGATGCTACATTGATGAGATGTGCTATTGATGAAATGCGACATTGATAATAAATGATGCCAGTTGGTAACTTGTGATATGCTTTCATTTGACATTATTATTCCCCCAATGATATATGGCCTTCTATGCTGCCTTTACTGGTGCGAGATGCCTTTTACTGGTGTGAGATGCATTTTACTCTCAAGTTCGATATCATTTCTTTTTGTCTGCTTTTAAGTTCAACATCTCCTCATGCTTTCATATTTTCGGTGCTATGATTACAGTAACAGCTTAGTTCTATCCTTCACCCTTTCTAGGGTGATAACCCTAACCATATTTGAGTTCAATATGCCTATGCTTGTTGCACTATTATTTTGGAAACTCAGTTGTGGACTTCATCAATTTCGATATCATTTTTCATTTAGAAATAATGTGGATAATGAGATTTATAAAAGAAGTTTTATAAATAGATTTTTTTGAAGATGTTTTATAAAAGGAAAGAGCTTTGATTTCCATTAATGATCTTTATAAATTATAGTTGTATGGAAAGTATTCCTTTTATACTTAACACCAAATTCCGAGGTATGGAAACTCGTCTCTATCTTGAGAAGTAAGAATGTGTGTCAAGGCAGGGTTAGTTTTCTAACTTGTCCGATCTCATTATTTATCGAGGGATAGTAATGTTTGAAATAGGAAAGTGGTGGTAAGTAAACTTGATCTAATTTCCATATGATCCATTTACTTACACTAAAAATAAAGTGGTTTGGTTTATAGCAACAACGTTTTAAATGACAATTGTTTTGGTCAAGTTAGATATGATTTTGGTTTAAAGGAAAAATGTTTTCTAAATATTGTAAGTGAACTGGTTCATGAATATACTTATACCATTGAGATAAGTGTATGAATATTTTTCAAATAATTGAAAAGAGATTTAATGAATGAGAAGATTAATTAAAGAGGCACAGTGGTTGTTTATGTGCTTAAATCATGCTTGGTTTCTATGAGAAATTAAATATATGATTTGATTGCTTATTTATTTGATAGTTAAATAATCGACTATCAAATCTTGATCGACCAAATACAACTCTGGAAATGTCTAGAAGAAATACAAGAATTATATGGTACTGTTATCCTCGATGATGCTATACTGTACATATAAACTCATGTGTTTTTCTAGGACGAATGATAAAGATATCGTCCGCTTAAACAGTTAGGAGATATTCTTTGCTCTTATGTGTTGTCCGTTTATTTCTAAAAGAACCGGAGTTGAGTTTACCAAAATCTATCGATTTGTTTTGGAGTGCCCGATAAGCAGGGGAGCGTACTTATATGAGATGACATGAGACTATAACCACTTCAAAATCATATGCACGATCTACGTTTTGAAACAGGTTCCTGATTAGGTCGAGATAATGGAATCGAAGATGGAGTTCTTTAAAGTGCAAATGCTACTTGCTAGTAATCCTGAGGGTGATTTCAAAAAAAGGATGTAGTAGAAGTAGTGCCTTCGGTTTGTTCATATCCTGAACAACATACATGTATGAATGCTAGCATTGCATTATCCCCAAAGGGTGGTGTTAGCTTTCCAAGTGGGAATTTCTAAGAGAGGAAAACAGTAATCGTAACCTTACAAGCCTCACAACACGTTAATAACTAAAACATGGGAGATGCAGTAAGGCTATGTCGTTCTCTACCATTAGGAGCATCATTCCTCAGATCTAGATCGATATTTATGGATTGTGGTATACATGTACATGGGAAGAGTGAGGCCAGCCGTAATAGGTTTGTAGCCTTGGTGCTTGGGGGATGATATAATCTGGCTTGTCATGTTAGAGAGGTAGGCTGGCTATGTGTTGGTAGAGGTGCAAGGTTTGCAGCCTTGGTACATTTTCTTTAGAGATGCACTATGTGAAGGTAGTCCCATACCTTGTCATTATATGGAATTCAATCTCCAATACATGCCTTAATGAACTTAATTGTGCCCAACAATGCTAGAACCTCAGATGCATGCATTCCAGCTATGTTATATATTTATTTTAAACCCTAGACATTATTATAATATCACAAGATAACCTACAAAATGGTTTGGTTATCGTAAGGTAAAAACACATTCGTGTGTATATGCGGCATGGCCTTATGAGATACCTTTATTTTTGAAAGGTTTTATAAGATATAACAACATATATGATTTGATTTTCTCACGCTCGTTTATCAGACTAATCGGGAATTATTTACTTAAAATACTCGGATCAGACCCGAGTACTTTTCCAAATTCAGTTATGGATGTTTTGGAACTTAAAAAGATGGACTGGATGCTTCCAAGACGTATTCCCGTATTTTATTTTATTTTCGCTGTAATTTCTTGTTTGTATTTGTCAACAATTGTAAGGACAAGCTGTTATAACTGTCTAGGCTGATGATAGATTAGTTACTCTGATTTATGTGTGTATATCATAGTTTTCTTTTGTAAAGATCATTGGTATATTATAAATTACCCATCACGTTGTGAGATTCTGTTCTATCTTTTCTTTTCTTCCATCCCAACAATCTGTCTTTCCAGCACTCAAATGCTCGGCACATGAGTATTGTGGATGTATTAGTGTAGACTTTCGAGGATCAAAAAGATGAATTGTTACATCTATTTTAGCCAAAACCTTAGCGTCGATGTCTTTTGAAGCATTTGCTGAAAATAGTAATAGAAGATCAAATGACAGGAGTTAATATAAAATGATAGTAAAATAAAGAAAATTATAAGGTTAAGTAATGTACTCAGGACGGAGAATTTCCCGAAAATCTCTAGAGAAAAGCATCTTATACAGAAAAACTGATGGGACCAATCCTTTTTTTTATTGATCAAGTCAAAAATTACCCCACTATCAGTAGGACATAAATAGTACATGGTCCCTCCAGGCTGATTCAACATTTTGAAGAGTGGCAATGGAACACGAAATAGGAGGTGTCAAATCTTCTAACTTGAGCTTTTTGAATAGCATGGATAGGAAATGAATATATGCAATCTTGAGGAAAGACAAGACTTCGGTGATGGAGTATTGAAAGGCAGATTGCAAGAATCCTAAATATGGATGAGAGTGAAAGCAAAGAATCCCTTAAGAGGGGACTCGATCCTATCAAAGGGACTTGGAACTCTAGTCTCAACTCTAGAGATCCCAAAATGATGTAATAAGGAGTCGATGTCCTCCTACCTTGAGAAGTAATATTGGAAGTTGGTGTAAATTTTCTCTTCAGAGGGTTTCTTGTGTTTAGGGTTACTAGGTGATCCTTTGGAACTTTCTTTCTTGTATCCGGCCATATTACCTATGTAATTTTAACAAAATATACAGATTAGTAAAATCTTGATTAGGGAAGGCAAAATCCAAACATAAATTACTTTGAAAATAGTTAATCTAATGAATTTCCAACGTGGTTAAACTAGCAAATTTCCAACATGATTATACAATAAAGAAATGAATAAGATATTCCATAACAAATGAGCAAGTTAAGGTGACTAATATTTAGGAAAATAGTAAGTAAACAAATGACAAGGTTGTCGCATGTTGAATAAATGAAATAAGTTAGGTTGTCCCTAGTTGAGCTATCGCTAGTTGAATAAGTTAAATGAAATGAGCTATCGCATGTCGAGTTATTACTAGTCAAATAAATTAAATAAAATAAGCTATCACATATTAAGCTATCATGAGTTGATCAAGGTAAAAAAAATGAATTATCGTAAATTCAGCCAATGCATGTTAAATAAATGAAATAAGTTGGGCTATAAGTAATTCAGCTATCGCTAGTTGAATAAGATAAATGAAATTAACGAGTTATCACTGGTTGAGCTATCGCTAGTGGGATATGGTAAATGAAATAAGCTATCACTAATTGAATAAGAATGAGCTATTGCTAGTTAAATAAGATAAATGAAATTAATACACCATCGCTAGGTGAGTTATCATTAGTTAAATAAGACAAATGAAATGGGCTATCGCTCATTGAGTTATCACCAATTGAATAAGGTAAATGAAATTAACGAGTTATCACTAGTTAAGCTATCTTTAAAAACTCAACTCAAAGCCCTGATGAAATCGAAGGGATGAGATGAGCTCCCCCCTTGCCTGGTCCGACCACAGAGAGGAGGGTTTTAAGCCAGCCCAGCATAGAGATTTGATGCCCCCACTCGTTTATAAGTTTTACGGGGACCCACCTCCGCGCCTTTGGAATGGGAGTAGGGTAGACGGGAATCGAACCTACGACCTGCTTACCAGGAAGCGAGTATCTTACCACTGCGCCACTACTTGCGGACATACTAGTTAAGCTATTGCTAGTTAATAAAGTAAATGAATTTAGCAATTACTAGTTGAATATGGTAAATGAAATGAGCTATCGCTAGTTGAGCTGTTGATAATAATTGAATCAAGAAAACAAAATGCGCTATTGCATATTGAGCTATCGTGGATTAAGCAAAGTAAATAATATGAGAAATCACATATTATGCTATTGCAAGTTGACTAAAGTAAATCAAATGAGCCATCCCATATTGAGCTATCATCGGTTAAGATAGGAAGGCAGAATGGGTTATCGAATAGTGAGCAATCACATGCTGAGTAAGTCAGGACAACTGGGCTATCCTATAATGGGATAACGAATATGTTACTGCTAACATTTTTTTTATAATTTGGTATCAGGTCAAGGAAATCCAATACCCACTAACAAAGTAATAGCTTAAAACCAATGTTGGACAAAAATGAAAATTAAAGATGAATTTGAACAGAACTATAAGAAATCATGCAATTAGCAAGTTCACTAAAACCTAAAATTGGTGAAGATTGACCTTAGTCGACTGATAATAATAATTCGATAAAATAATCAACGTGTTAACAACAATAAGCCATTACCAAGAGTGAATCTTTAAGAAATTAAGGCATGTTAGACAAAATTGTAATGACCTGACTTTTCGACCCTCAAATGTCTACACTAATACATCCATGGTATTCGTGTGCCAAACACCCAAGTGCCAGAAAGACAAAAATTTAGGGTAAAATACAAAAAGAATAGAACAAGAAAGGAAGAGCACAACATCAGAATCTCACAGCAGAACGATAATATATAATATCAAAAGAGCGGTATAAAGGATTACTCTGGATACATGAATTTCAGAGAACAAAACCTAAGAACTATCATCAGCCTGGACAGTTATAACTGCATGTCCTCACAACGTTGACATATACATAGCTATACAAAACAAACGAAATAGAAATAGATAGATAAGGGAATCCTCCAGCTCGTCTTCTGAACCCTGAAGCGTCCAAGGTAAAACCTGCCATATTCGGCCTACTCGAAAGAGTATGCGAGGAATTTAAGAAAAAAAACAAGCATAAGACATAGGTTTGGTGTGAGAAAACTTTAGATACATGAATACATGTAATAGTAACTATTGGGACCGTACGGATTGCCGTAACAGTTTTCCCCTCAAAAGAAACTAACCATTTATTAAGTTTAATATAGTGATATGATAGATAATATCTAGAGTATAGAATACAAATCATATCAAATAGCTGTGGTGCTAACATTCATCACACTATAACATATTTAGGGTACAATCAAAACCACTAAGGTTCGTTTGCATATTCGGTTTTTTCGTGGAGATCTCTACAGTCGACGTCAAATCCAATCTCCTGCACAAGGGTCAGAAACTACCTCCGAGCTTTGTATATCTCTAAATAAAATATATCTCAAAGGAAAACATAGCTGGTCCACGCCTTAACATGTAATCCCAAATATCACCAACTCCCGCTAGCAACATCGATAAACATACTCTAGAGTTGATATATCCTGTCGTGGGTTTGCAAAACCCCAAACTACACCCCTACTCTGTTTTCTGCCATTTCCGATGTCGAGGCTTTGTTCGGCATCTCTAACATGAGTCTTCATTACTCGAACAGAATATGAATTCTCAAATCGATTCCCACATCTTGAACAGACCACGAATCACTACATGGATTCGAGCATTTAGGACAGACCTTGATCTCCACATAGATTCCCTTTCTCAATCGCTTCCAAAACATAGAACCCGTATACTAGTTTTGAAGTGGTATCCGATAAGTAGAACACTTACCAATCCCAGACTCTTCAAAACCAATCGATGAATTTCCGATTAACTCAACTCCTGTTCTGTCAAAAGTAAGCGAAAGCTAGAGACGTTTCGTACCAATACTCCTTCCCAGGAGTTCTTATTGACATACAATAGCTAAAGCTTTCAATAATTTCTTAAGTCAATATTAGGTCAAGTTCGATAATCGACTAATCGATTATCTATTCAAACCAATTGCTTACACAAATCAATATTCGTACGCTTAACTCATTTTCGACATTCCAACATAACTATTCCTCATCAAAGGGTGAAGCCAGGTAAGTTAGAGCACTGGTTACATCAAATCCTTGCCTAGACACTTCATTCTTGAATCATACTAGTAGATAAGTATACCTCGTTGGCTTTTAGTGTTAAGTATAATATTAATGATTTCAAAAAACAAGTAAGAAATTAACCTGATTAACACGTTTTCGACATTTTCTGACTTACTATTCCTTGACCAAGAAGGAAACCTGTAGGTCAGAGCTCTATTGCTCCATCCCTACTCGACATCAATCTTAACTCTCACAGATCGATAAGCCTTGCTTTATTGGCTTTTAGTGTTAAGCATAGTTAATTACTTTTCAAACAAGCAATCAAATAATTAACCATTTAGCCACTAAGCAATTCTTATCCCCTTTTCAAAATAATTTGTATATAATTTTGAAATACTTGAAAATACTTGTAATAGGTTTTAAAACATTTATCCAAAATATTACTTTAAAATAAAAAATTTGTATAATCTAGAAAACTTGGAAAAGAACATGTTTTATTATAAAAACCTCTTCTTTAAAAATTCACAATTAATTCTTTAAAATTCATAAAGACTTCAAACTACTTTTAAAATACTCTAATAATAGTTAGTAAACACTTGTAAAAAGAATGAAACAAAATACTTAATTTAATATATTTTCAAACCTTTTTAGTCCAAAAATCAAGTCTAAATGGTACAGTTTTGCAGAAGTGCAGTTTTGGTAGTTTTAGAGCTTTTACCTAACCTTTTGCTATCCTAGATTCTAAAAGCAACAAATATACGTATAAAAAATTATAAATATGGCGAGAAACCCTGTAACGACCGCTTTTCTTGGACCAAAAGATAAGCAATTAAGGGTAGAAAAAAAGAAAGATAAGAAGAAACTAAACAACCACAGAATCTCGCCACGCTTCAGAACAACATATAATAGATAACATAGGATATTACATAGTTATTCCCATAATAATAATAATACATCAGAGTCATTACAATACAATTTCAACTGGACAGTTACACTGCCAGCCCATCACAAAATTCATACATCATACAAAAACACAGTGGAAATAAATATAATAAGCTACAGTGAATCCACCTGCTCCAGCTCCTTCAAAATGCTTCCGTAAGAAACTTGGATCACTTGGCTACTCATAAAAATTTGAGTATCCAAGAGTTGTAGGAAAAGAAAATAAAACTCTGGGTCAGACATGGGTCTGGTGTGAGTAAACTCAAATAACTTAATTCTTACTTTATAAAACACTTTGAAATCAAAGGTATCTCGTAAGACCACATCGCACATAAAGAGGATGAGTTTTTACCTTACGATAACCAAAACACTTTATATAGAAATCCAGTGATATTATGATAAAGTCTAGGGTTTTCAAGTAAAATAGAACATAGCTGAAATGCTTACATCTCACATTTTAACATATTTGGGTACAACTAAAAACGTACAACACTTATTTGAGAATGGATTCCATACAATGACTGGGCTACTGGAGTACCGCCTGTCACGGTGCATCTCTAGACAAAATAACACCGAGGTCGAACCTATCGACCCCTGCCAACAAAAGACCGGCCTACCCTTTGCTGGATAGTACCGAATAAGATCGCCCCTCGGTTGAGATCAGCAACCGTACCGAAGCCTAATTGAGTTAATAGTAGGGACACTAGATAGGGATGACCTTACCCTCATGGAAGAGACCCACATAGCCTTGTTGCATCTCTCCTGTTTTAGTCATTCCCGGTTGATGAGGTCTGAGGCTACGTTTACCTTTATTATAGCATTGCCACTTGGAATGCTAACATTGCCTTCCATATGTTGACACAATGTCAGCACTCATCCATACAGGTCATTCAGGAGAAGAACAAACTGAAGGCACTATTTCCACTATATCCATTTTGGAATCACCCTTAGGGTTAGTAGCAAACAGCCCTTGCACTTCAAAGTCTTCACCTTGGACATTTGCCTTACTATTTCCAATCCGAACGTTTACGTTGGTTCGAAGTTGTTTTCGGATAACAACTAATATCCGACTCCTGGTCTCTCCAAACCAACATTCGACAATTTTAAATGGTCAAGTTGTTTATAGTGGACTATCCCACTATCAGGGTGTAAAGATATACATATGAACATACGTTCCATATGCTTAGGTTATCATGATCCACTTATCGAAATTAACCCTCTTGTATTCATCACATTCCCGAAGTGCGGTATTTGTGATAAGTACAAGTCGACTTGTTTTCAATAAAACGTGTCAACGTTTTATTACAACTACTTTAATTCATTTGGCTACTTAATAGAAAAGATAAGAGATCCTTTTTTTCCAAAACAATTTTCTTATATAAGGAAGTTTATTAAAAATAAATAAATGATAGAATTTAAAAGAAAACTTTAAAACAAATAAATTCCCACTTGAATCATAAGTTTAAACCCTCAATTAAACCTTAATTAATCTTAATTAAATCAAAATTAAATCATAAATAACTCTAGTTCTATTTACATTTAAACTTTAATTAAATAACATTTATTTAAAATTAAACCCAATTTAAGTGGATAATTAACTTTTGATTAGATAATAATTAATTAAATACCTAACTCTAATTAATTAATTAATAAAATAAAATAAAATTTATTAAATAAAATTAGTTCCCTTTTATCTTAAATAATCATTATTTTAAACTTACTTAATTAAAAATAATTAACTTAGTCAATAATTTCTTAAACTATAATTATTTAACCTAATTACTTAATTAATTAATTAATAATTGCCCAAATTAATTTAAATTAAATAAATTAATTAATAAATAACTAAAAACTTAAACTTTTGACTTACTTAATTAATTCAAAATGAGTTTTCAAAAACAATTCAAAAGAAAACACTTAAAACTTGAAATCGTGAAATTTTCCGAACTGCATCCATAGCGATTATCGCTATAAACGCAGTTCGCTAGAATTGATTTCTAGCTGAAATCTTCACTTTAACTCTAGCTACTACATCTTTTAAAACACAAATGGGAAGGTTTTGAAAACTTAAAACAAAGGTAACAGCTTGGAAAACATTTTAAAAAATCCAAAGCTAGAAAAAGAGCTTTCATTTTCAAATCAGATCTCAAGTCCTTTGCAACTTTTCAAGGTGCAAACTTCACAACGTTTACATCATAAACACATGGTTTTGTTTCATAAACATACTACCATAATATCATACCCAATATCACATATCCATATCCATATACATATCCAAACATATCCACATATCAATCAATCACCAAATCCAAGTTCGAACATATAGACATCATCATAAGCCATCAATACGACATGATAATTCAACATGACAATCACCATATTTCCACAACATATAGTCCATAAAAATCAAGCTAATTTCTTTTCCAAAAACCAAAGTTTTACTCATGGAAATTTTTTCAAAATCAAAGCAACTTTTGCTGGAACTCGAAAACGCTTAAGAATGTTGCAAATTTGAAATTTTTGGACCCTCGAACACTTGAATTGGGCTCGGTCAAGTGGTGTTTGGATCGGCCTTGACTAGTTTGGGCTCGGCCCTTATGTTCTTGACTGGATGGGGTGTTGTAGCTTGAAAGAGGAGGTGTTGAATGGTTTGTAGAAGTTAGATTGTAGATTAAAAAGGTATTTTTGGAAAAAATTTGTGGATTTTCTCACTTTCGAATTATGAAGAGCAAGCCATAGCTAATCTTCTCAAGCTCTTAGGAATTTAAAGTGGAGGAAGAGACTGTAAAATGAAAAGAATGAAATTAAGGAGGTATTTATGGGTTTAGGAAATTATTAAAATACATATAAGTGCATATATTTAATTATACACATATGCATGCATGGCCATGCCTCCTCCCTCCTTCAAAACCGTGCACTACACTTTCCCCCCATACTTTCAACTATTCACTTCATGCATTAGTGTACTTGAGCTGAAAAGGAGAATTTATATATGTATATATATATATATATATTTCCTTTATAAAATATTTTCTTTTATCCTTATATATATACTCTTAAAAAAGAGCATATACGTGCACATGTACACATGTATTTGTCATGTTAAAATGGTTTATATTGTGTGCATGTATGTTTAACATAGTGTTATGACATTTTGAATAACTTTTAATCGATAAAAAATCGATAGTTAGGAAAATAATCTTCGGTCACATTTTATGTTTCTCTATAAACTATATATTTTGGTAAACAAATTTTGAAAACGATGTTATTACCATTAATTACTATTTAAATTAGTTTTATTTATTAATAAAAATCCATTTATTAATTATTTAAAATATAATTAAATATTCATTTAAATAGCGATTAATTTCTGGGTCGTTACAAACTCCTAATGATCTCTCTACAAAGTTCCATAGAAATCGCAAAAAACAAGGAAATTCACAATTGCATCTATAGCGACTATTGCTATAAGTTCATTTTCAAATCTGAGTTATATTTAAACCTACGTTCAACTACAACCTATATTCTTTCTTCCAAGACCTTTCTATATGTTGTACAAGTCCATCAAGTTCGTTCAAATCCATACATATGCCATTTGCTTTCAAAGCAAGAATCAAAATCAATGTTTTCAACATATGTCCTAGTCAATTTAAACAATTTTAACAAAACCAAACACAAGCAAATATGAGTTATATTTCCAATCAAAGTGGTGAGATATCTCACCTTTTATCCAACAAACTACTAAGATCCAAGAACTCAAGTCCAAACCCAAGCTACCGCCTTCCTTCCCTTCCATCCCTTGTTTCACTTGCTTTCTACCCTCTAAACCTCCCTCAAAGCTCATGACCTTCAAGTGGTGGAGTATGGCTTTCTTTTTCATGATTTAACTAGGTGGAAGGTGTTGTAATGTGGTGGTAAGACTTCACTCCAAGTTTTTGATTTGGAATTGATTTGCAAATAATTTGCTTTAGGAAATAATGAAGTGGAAGAAGGCATGTTCAACTCTAAGCTTTGTGAATTTGTGAATAACAACTAGGGTGTGCCCCTCCTTTTATAGACTAAGAATGATGCTCTTTTAGCTTGCCTTAACCCCCTCTTCGTGCCATGGAAGAGTCAACTTCCATCACTTCTCCTTTAAGTCACTTCTCCTTTATGATAATTACCATTTTAACCGTCTCATGATAATATCTCTTATCTTAATAAACGCTTCTAGTACATTCCAAGATTTATGAAGTGGTGTGTGTGTTAATTAGTTGCTAACGTATTCATTTGGTCATTAGTCATATGTTCAAGAGTTCAAACAACTTATATCGATCGAAAAGCTATTTACCGATAAACCGATTTTCGGTCACATTATCGATTTTCTTCGAAAAATGTATTTTTTGTAAACAAATTTCAAAGACCAGTTTCTAATCATGATTTATTAATTAAATGGTGGTTAAAAAGGTTATAAAATCATATTTATAATGCTTAATTATATTTCAAAGCATTTCTATATTCGAGGACAAAGTGTTCGAATTTCAGGGTCGCTACATTCCCCTCACTTAGATCATTTTGTCCTCGAAATTCAAATAAGAACGATAATCAAAGAAGATAGAAGAACAAGGTGTGTGTGTTTCTATATATATATATATATATATAGAATACTACTGAAACTATATACAAACTAACAACAATCCAAATGAATACTAAGTGAATCCACTTTAAGCGGTGATTACACTATAAAAGACGTACGATACTAAGATAAGAAATCTCTAGTCTATGAACAAATCCTGATAGGACTCTCTCAAACTATCCTCTATTTCCCATGAACAATCCCAAGCATCCATGCTCCATTGTACCTTAATTAACTTCACAACCTTAGTCCTCAATCACTTTGTATCTCTATCAACAATATGAACAGGCTGTCTCAATATAGTCAAATTTGGCCCAATCTCCCAATCCTCCTACCGTGATGCTTCCACTCTCATTGAAGGAACATGCTCAAACTTACGCAAATGCGACATATGAAATACATTATGCACAACTGATAGCCTATTCAGTAACTTGACTCTATACGTGAGTGTACTAATCCTCTCCAAAATTGGGAATGGTCCTTTATATCGAGGAGCCAACTTCCCAACCCTTCCAAACCGGACTACACTTCTCATTGGAGAAGCTTTTACAAACACAAAGTCTCCAACTTAGAACTCCAAGTATCTGCGCCTCTCGTCTGCATAGCTCTTCTGTCGATTCTGCACTTCCTAGATTTGCTTTCGAATCTCTATGTCCTTATCGGGTGCCTCTCGAATCATATTTGGCCCAAGCAGAAGATGATCCCCTGGTTCTACCCAATATGATGGAGATTTGCAAGGTCTTCCATACAACACTTCAAATGGTGTCATTTTGATACTGGCCTGATAATTGTTGTTGTATGAAAACTCAACAAGTGGTAAGTGTTCTTCCCACGAACCCCAAAATCTAAACTGCATGTTCTAAGCAAGTCCTCCAATGCTCAGTTCACCCTTTCCATTTGCCCATCTGTCTACGGATAGTAAGCGGTACAAACTGAGCTCGGTCCTAAGGCCTTATGCAAACTCTTCCAGAACTGGCTTGTGAATATCAAATCTCTATCACTCATGATATCAGAAGGAACACCATGCAATCTGAAAATTTCCTTAACATATAACTTAGCCAAACTAGAAGATGTTCTCGTAGTCTTGATAGGTAAAAAGTGTGCGCTCTTGGTCAATTGATCCATGATAACCCACACACCCTCCTTACCTCTTCTCGGCCTAGGCAATCTATCGATGAAGTGTATGGAATTCTGCTCTCATTTTGTAACGACCCCGGATTTTATATATATTAAAATTGATAGTTAAAATTAATTTTTGAATTAAAATTGTAAATTGAAGCGAGTTTCCCCAATTCAAATAGAAAATATATTAAATCATTTAAAATTTAAATATTGTATATATATGTATATATGTGAATATATATGTATTTGGGCATATATGAGTCAATTTGAAATTTTATATATATATATATATATATATATATTTGATTTGAATTTAAATCGTAAATAAATGGTTTAAAAATAAAAATAAAAATTATATAAGATAAAGTATAAAAATATAATAGTAACCCATTAGCTAAAATTTAACAACTAATTTAAATATAGAAATTTATTTATATTACAAAATTATAAATTATAAAACAAAATAAAATAAATACATAAATAAATAAATTATAACAATATATTAAATATGGAAATACATTCAAATATGAAAGAGAGAATAAAATATACAATTATTTATGAAGTTCACTTATATTACAAAGTGATAAAACAAAACCATGTATATGCAAACATGAAAACAAGTAAAAAATATATATATGTGAATAAAAGCTTGCAAAGGAAGCCACATCAAATTATCTTCGTATTTGTACAGCCGAAGGAAAAAATTTATATGGTACAACTAATTAATGCAAATATCCATCAGCCCCCAAAGCAAAGAAATATCCCTGCTAAACATTGTACCAAAACCATATCATCACCCTGTACAAAACAACATATCCTGTAAACTTCATTTCACTTAAACAAAAAATTCGTTTCAGTTGCCTCTATTAAAACTGAGAAAAACCAAAGTAATATCACTTTATAATCAAACAAACATCTCAAACTAAAACATCAAAACCTGAGAATTAAGAAAGCCTGGGATCTTCAGCTGTCAAGTTCAAAACCAGATTTCAAATTCAACTTAAAAGACTACAACTTCAACTTTCAACTTGAAGACTTCTGGAATCTAAAAATGTTTAAGGTGAGTAACAGTTAGTAATTTAAACTTAAGTATATGTTGCCATTGCTCTGTTTGTATATACATGTGCCAGTGCTCCTTCTTCTCTGTTTAGTTCCAGAGTATCAAAACAACAAAGAAAATTCCATGTCTTCCTTTCTAATCCATATCAGGCTTCAGTTTTAAAACAAGACAGTTGTGTTTAAGTATGAGCTACAATCTAAAAATAGTCTCATGAAATAAAAATGCATATATAATGAAAAATCAAGTTTTTACAGTAAAAACTTTAATTTCTGGAAATTTCAAGTATCACGAATTATTGATTCAAGTACATGACTCGAATCCTTATTGAAAGTTATGATTTTTAAGGTAAGTTTGATGATTTTTAAGCAACTAGATTGAGCGGAGTTTGTTTTTGCTCGAAAATTGAATTTTGATCAATTTCTGGTGATCGATCGAGTCGTTTTAGTCGGGGCTTTGGCTGGAGATGGAGGAGCCTACGGGGATGCCTGAAAAAATGGTCAAAGGTGGCGAAGATGACGGTGGTGGCAGCAGCGAAGGTTTAAAAATTTTAAACCTAATTTTGACAGAGCTGTGTAATTTATTTAGTGTATCATCTGTGATCGATCGAGTGTTGCATGATCTTGGGAGATGGTAGAGGGAGTGTGGACGAAGGCTTGGCCGAAATTCCAGATTTTCTGGTGGTCGAGGTTGTAGGGACGACGTGTTTTCAGGTTTGAGGGTGTTTCCAGTTCATGGGTTTCAGGTTCGACTTGATGCTCGAATTCGAATACGCAAAGATGATGGAGATTCTAGAGGTTGGAGATGGTTGCTTGGGTGAGCGTCGACTTATTCGTCGATGAGACGTCGACTGGAGTTGGTCGGCGGTGTTGTGCACATGCACGAGCACGTTGTTTGGATCTGGAGTTTGTTTTGTTTGGGTGTTTCAGGTTGTTTGCGAATTTGGCTCGGGTAGTTCGAGTGTTGTACTCGGGGGTTTCCCTGTTTGACTCGGAGCAAGTGTTTGAGTGGCTTGGTATGTTTGTACAGGTTTTAAAACAGAAACTTTTTTTGTTTTGGCAATTTAAATTCAAGTTTTAAACTAAGTTTAAATCAACATTTAATATAAACTCAAGTTTAGTTGAAGCTTAATTTAGGAATAAGTAAGGTTTTGAAATTTAGATGGTTTTAATAAATTTTAAAATGTTTAAGGAATTAAGTAGAATTAGTGGAAAAGAAAAGATTTAAACAGTTAAATCTCAATTTGCAAACCTGGATACAAATCTAAATATGAAATTCAAGATTTTGGAAAAAATTTAATTAAGTCTTATAAGTTCAAATCTTTAAATAAGTTAATGTTAGAGCATGCTTTTAAATATGTGAATTTTAAAGAAAGCTTGATTTAAACTCTTTTAAATCTCCTTTTTAATAAAGTATTATTTAACATGTGACTTCAAAAGGTTTCTAATTTAGTTTTAAACTTTATTTATTAAAGATTTGAAGTAATTACTTAATAAAAGTAATTAATATAGAATTAAGTAATAATTCAAGTTAATTAATCAAGTAATTAATGAATGATTAATTAAAAATAATTACTTAGTAAAAGTAATTAAGAGTGGGTAATTAATGATCAAAGATTGATTAACCAAGTAATTAAGGGTTAATTACTTTAAAGAATAATTAATTAATGTGGTTAATTAATTAGGGTAATTAATTTAAGAATAATTAATTAAAGGTTAATTAGTTAAAGTTATTATGAAATGATTATTAATTAAAGGGTAATTAATTATTGTAATTAATTAAGAATAATTAATAAAAGGGTAATTAATGATTAATTAAAGAATAATTAATTAAATGTTTGTAATTAATTGATTATTAATTAACCCTGACTAGGAATTATCCATAGGCAAATGATCTGCTTTAGATTAATCAGATATTTTAATTGGTTTCACTTATGGATGATTGTATTCTATTGAATGCTGTGAATTGTTCGATATCCCTACTGTGTGATGCTGTGTGATATGAATTGTTTTAATTCAAGCTGTGATGAATGTAATTTATTTTATCTGTGATTTATCTGTGAATGTACGATAAGCATTATAATTTATACCGCTTATCAACTATATTTCTGTATTTTTATCTGTGATGATTTATTGATGTTGCACTACTGTGTGAAACCCCAGGACCACACTTTTACACACACAAATATGGATTTCATGTGGAAATCGGTTAAGTCACAGATGATTCAAATTTAATGTTTTGGAAATTGAAATTTTAATTTCAATTGATTTTCGAAATGGAATTGTTTTGAAAGCTATAAGTTAAATCTTTGATTTAAAGATTTAATGAGTTAATCCCATTGAAATGGAAATCGATTTTGAAATCTGTGAATGAATCTTTGTGAAACTGGGTGAACTTTGTGAATTGAATCGTTTTGTTTTAAAAAGATTAAAATGGTGATTTGTTTAAACCATTTGAAAGAAAGTTTTGGGTAATAAGTTGTGACTTAACTGAAATTCCAATATCCATTTGTTTTAAAATATTGCGCTCATTCTTCGGTTTAGCCGGGAGAGGACTTTGTGTCATATAACCCATTCCGAATAGTGATACGACGTAAATGGATAGCATTTGAAGACCGGTGTTGAAGACCGAGTATTCGTGAGAACGATAGGATGACCTATCGATTGTCTCTGCACTGAGTCGCACCAGTATATACGAGATTAGGACTATATTGATGGAGATATACTTGCCGATGATATGAGGCAAGATTTTGATGGAATTTGATGAGTTTGATGGTTTTATGGAATTTCTACTCGTCGATGAGATGAGACGAGTTTAGCATCTTATACCATACGCCGATGACATGAGGCGATTCATTTGATGATGTTGATGATTTCTTAGTGTGGCACGAACTAGCGGCTAGAAAACCGCTAAGTGAGAGCGTATGGTATGGGACATACGTTACCACTTTCCGGGTTACTATCCGAGAGTTGTTGACACCTTCTGGGAGAACCACCAGTAATTGGAGTCCCGATCGGGTTAAGTAATACTTGACTCGATCACTTTTGATGGCGGGGACTCAGCGAACACCAATTGGAGTGAGGTGTTCCAATCACTTTTGATGGCGGGTGTTTGTGGGGAATATAGATGACGTCATAGACCGGATCAATTCGAGAAGAGGATTCCAGTCGAGTGATGGATATGGTACCATGATGGTGAACAGTACTGGTAAATAGCATGTGCAACATGCTTTTGCATGTAATAATTGGCCAATATGAGATTTCTTTATGAGTTATGATGATTTTGATTTCACCATTTTTGATGTGTTTACCTAGCCTTATAGATGTAAATAAGGCAAATATGATTTCTTTGAGGATTTTGGTGATTTCGAATTTTATGGATTTATACTTGGGATTTATATACGACTTTGAGAGATTTATTTATTCATGGATAATGTTTGAATGTTTTCCCTTATATTATATACATGAATTCCCTCAGATTAACCTAAGTATATGTATATATAAACCACCATAGAGACATAGTGAAGTTACTTGATATTAACCCTAGATGTTCATATCTACTTATGTTATCCCGTTGCGAAGCTCTTCTCTTTACCTTATCGTATTCCCTTTCTAATGATAAGATTCGGTTGCCTGACCCGTGTGTTTATCACTCGGGTCAGACCGAGTTGCAGGTTAGGTGGAAGTCGATCTTTTATGTTGGAAATATGTTGCTTTTTGTGTAGGACGCATGACCATGGACTGGACTCCTCTTTTTAGTGTTGTACCTGTTATCGACACTTTGTATATATTCTTTTATGGGATGTGATGTATGTATTTGATATGGGCATACTATTATGTAGTGGTGTATGACACTTGATGTTTGGGTTTGTAGCTACATATATATATATATATATATATATATATATATATATCTGTGGCTGCTGTTCTGTGATATGTTTTTTTTATTTATTTCATTTTGCTTCTGAATAGATCCTATAGCCGAGTAGTATCGTATTAGCTAAATATTGGATATGTCGATTCCATGAGGTAAAAAAAATATCGACGTATTCAGTCTTTAGCTAATGCATTACTATATCGGTCGCCCTTAACCAGCCCTATTCTCTGCGTTAGTAGACGGAATTACTTGGTAATTCCCTTTACTAATGTGGGTCTCGTGGTGGGGCGTCACAGTAAATTATTTGTATCATCAAACTAATGAGTAGTTAAAATGGTACTGTTATGCCTAATATTACTATCCTACACTAAATGAGTACAACTGGATGTTTGTAAATTTGTGTTAGTAGTCTACGTCCTGTTAATTAGCAATAAAGGATATATTTTTTGTAAATTACTTGTATCGTCAAATTAATGAACACTTTAAATGGCCCCATTATGTAATATTATTATCCTTCATTTCACTAATCGAGCATAGCTGAATCTTTATCAATTTATGCCAGTACACTAAATGACCATAAATTATCTTATCCACTTTTAAATGGATATCTTGAACCTGATATTAAGTACTAAGTTGAGTATAGAAAGTCACGCATTAATAAAATGCCCAATGCTACTTGATCAGTAACAGACTTTTTCTTGTACTGGTTAAATTTTACAAAGAGGCTGATTGTAGCCATAATTTGATGTTTGTTAGAGGTACATTTGTTAGCCAAAAAGGCCGTTTGAACTTAGTGAATGATACAACAATCATTTAGACTATGCAATTAAATAGACTTCTTTGGAAACCAAAAGGGCCTATGGTGATTTTACCGTTGCTTGCGATAGGCATTGCAAAATAATTAAAGAAGCTGAAGATGAAAACTTGCTTTAGGAAAATCACTCAACTTTGGACTTACTTTATTTATGGGAATATCAGACTGAATTCATTGGTCATGAAGCATATGAACTTCAATACAGTTGGCTTACACGTTTTGGCTAAATCCATTTCACTGTATTTCCATGTGCTATTTGCATATCCATATGCTTGTTTTTTTTATCTTTGTGTATTTGGTTGTTTATGATTAATGTATTTTCTTTTAATTAAAGTATTATGTTTTACCATTATTTTTTTATGCATATTCCTTGAACTTATGATCTTATGATTATGAACAAGTACGGGAACATTAACAATAATATGTTCAAATCCAAAGCGTGCTGGAAGATAATTATTTTGATTTTTTTTATAATAACAATAAATAGTAATTACGAAGATGATTATTTTGATGCATAACTTCATTAAGTTGGGTACAAAGCTTACTGATTTCTTCTTTCAATTCCAAGCATAATCTATAGCTTTAAGCGGGAATTGTTCGTCTATCCACAGTTCATATCCACATACATTAGGGTAAAGTAAGCAAAGGAAGTATCACCATTCTACATCTTTACTATTTCTTACGACTGCTATATGTGATTCGTAACAATATTTGCACATATTATTTGGAGCTTGTACCTCATCGAACTCCCTCCATGATCTACTTGTGTAACTACACGATATAACTCATGTCTAGTGTGATATCCCTGAATTTTGGGCAATATCAATTTAATAATCTGTTTAAATAATTAAATTGATTTAATAATCTTTGTTAATAAAGATTTAAATTGGTTAATAAACTTATTTAATAAATATTTAATTGGTAAATTTATCTTTTAAAACTAATAAAATGTTTTCTATTTATAATGTATATATAATTGTATATATTGTAAATAGAAAAGCTTTGGATTGAATTTAACAAATAAAACATAATTTTCAAATTCTAATATATTTTGGTAATTTGGGAATTATGATTTAATTTAATATAAAGATTTTCAAAGATTTATTCAAATAGTTAACTATATAGTTTTAAAATACTTAAGGTAAATGTATAATGGTTTAAATTATATATATTATAACTTAAGTTTTAAATTTAAATAAGATTAACAAAAGGTTGTTTTACTTTCTTTTTAAATATTGCTTGATTTGAATATGATTTGTAAATATATAAATAAAATAAAATAAACATATTACATAACTAATATAAAAATATAAGTAATTTTATAAATAAGGGGTTAAACATAATAATACCTTGTTTTAACATTTGTAAGCTAAGAAATTTATACATTGACATTTGTCTAATTTAAATTAACAAGTGGCCACATTTGTCTCTTTTAAAATTTATTTATAAATAAATTGTTTTAAAGAAGAAACCTGGTTATTGTTTCCAGTTCAAAGTTTTACAGTTCAAAATATTCTCAACTTCTATTTTCTCTTCATCTTTTCAAAAACTAAAACAAAACCCAGAAGAAATCAAACCAGAAATCAAAATAGAATAAAATCTAATTCAATGACAACCAAAACCTGTAAATCTTCTTCAAACCTGAGATGGAAATCAGAAACCTGCAAACATTTTCATCTCTGTTTTGAATCTGAATTATCTTCAACAAGGCTTCAAGTCATCTCTGCATGTTTCAAATGCAAGCAACTTCAATTTTGTTTTAAAATGCAAGATCATGTGAACATCAAAGTGATTACAAATATCAAGTTCAGATTTTCAAAACATTTATATCAATTCCTGTTCCAAGCTTCTGTTTCAAAGCTCTGTCTTTCAAACTGGTGAGTAAACATTTGAATTTAAAAACAGTTTAAACCTATGTTTATGCTTAAATGTTGTGATGAATCTCTGTAAAATATGGTTGCATGTGTTCATGGATGTAGATGCATGTACATATAGATATAAATGGCTCTATGAATGTATATGCCTGTATGTATAGGTGATTCCTGTTGTTCAAAAACAAGAGCATCTCTGTTATTTAACCTCTGTCCAACATCCTATCCAGAAAAAGAAAAAAATTAACAAGCTTAAATTATTGTTTGATGGTCTGATGCTTGCTGAAATTCTTGAATCTATGATGTGATATAATGCTTGCATGTTTATTTTAAGTAGGATTGAATGTATATGTTGTGCATGTCTGGATATCAACTCTGTAAAGTTATAGAGTTAAAATTTGATCAAATTCCATAATCTCATCATCTAATCTCTGGTAGGCTTAGGGATTCAAAAGAGTTATGTTTGTTTAAACTTGAATTAAGTCTAAAAAATATAATTCAGTATAATAGTTTTGAAATTAATCTGGAATTTAGAAAATACAGTAAGAAACTAAAAACATTCAAATTTTAATTGTATTGATTTCTGGGTTCTTATACATCATCAGATTCAAATTCACAAACCATGAATTTTAAAATAAAAATCCAGATTTATAGTGTGGTTTTGAGGGAGGAAAACAAGGTTGATCGGAATTTTATTTCTTAGGCTTTTCCGATGATCGGCATGGTGGATGGAGTCGAGACCGTGGACGAAGATGGTTTGAAGGCTGACAATCATCAGAAAAATGAGTGAAGAAATTCCTGATGATTGTGGCGGCTCATCGAAGTCAATGTAGGGTTTAAGGGGTGGTTTTGATCATGTTGATGGTCGAGGTTTCTGGGACGTCGGTGATGCTTCGTGTTCGATCGCAAGGGTAAGGATAGTAGCATGGTGACGAAGGGCTGCTCTGGACATGGTGGTAGGAATTCTGGTGATCCGGTTCATCGTCAGCGAGGTGATGTGTCGTAGAGTTGGTTCCAGTTTTGGTTCGATTGAGTTCGAATTTGATTTCGTGATCGATTTGGAAATCTGGGTGGTCGAGGTAGATGTCGAAGTCGATGTCAACTTGTTGAAGGTCAGCAAGATGATCGGAGAGGACTGGAGTTGCCGTGCATGTGCACGGTACACCTTTGAATATCTGGCGAAGTTTAGGTTTGGGAAGAGGAGTTTGTCTCGGGTGGTTCTCGTAGTTGATGGTGTGTTGACTCGAAGAAGATGAGGAAATGGTAACCTAGTGATTTGCTCGGGAAAATAGTGTAGCTAGCTCGGGTTTGATTGTTGAGAAGAAAACAGATTTCAAAAATTTAAAGAAAATATAATTTCAATTGTATAAAAGTAAAAGTTTAACGAGTTAAGTTTTAAAAGGATATTAAGATAATTTGGTATTCAAGAAATGTTTAACCAAGTTTAAATATGTTTAAAAACTGAATAAGTTTTTAAAAGGAATTGATAATTAAGTTTTCTAAGAATAAGAATTTATTTAAATTTATTTAACAGGTTTGAACAAGTTTTCAAAGATTTTAAATGTTAAGTTAAATGATTTAAAATTGTTTTGTTTTAAAGTAATTATATATTAGATTAATTATGTAATTAAAATTCCTAAGTATTTTCAAATAAAATAAAATGATGTTTGATTTAAGTTGTGATTAAGGTAATAAGTAACCAAAGGATAGTTAGTTAATAGAAGAAATTAAATGGTAAGTAAGTGTTTAATTAAGGTAAATGGTTTATCTTAATTAATTAAGGTCTTATTAATAAAAGTAATTAAAGTATAATTACTTAATTAATTAAAGATAATTAATTAACGTAATTAATTTAAGAAAATTAATTAGTTTAATTAATTTAGGATAATTACTTTGAAAATTGATTAAGTATAATTACTTAATATAATTAATAAAGTATAATTACTTAGTATAAGTAATTAGTGGTTAATTAATGGATGTAATTAACCAAAAGGATAATTACTTAAATAAAGTAATTAGAGGTTAATTAATGGAAGTAAAAAAAGGTTAATTTCTTAATGGAAGTAATTAAGGAATTAATTACTTAATGTAATTAATTAAGTTTAAATGTAATTTGTTTAAGTTAATTAATTAAGTTTAATTAATTTAAACACTTGATGATTTGATAAATAATTATTTAATTTAATTAATGGATTGTAATTACTTAGTAAAGTAATTAATGATAATTACTGGATGTAATTAATGGAAGATGAGTTAAAAATGGAAGTAATTTGAGTTTAATTACTTTTTGTAATTAATCAAGGGATTAATTAAATATAATAAATTAAGGAGTAATTTATTAATTAATGAAGTAATTAAGGGAAGTTAATTACTAGATGAGATTAATCAAAGGTGATTAATAAATGTGGTTTAATTAAAGATTAATTACTTAATTAGGATAATTAATTAAGAGTAATTAGGGATCATTAATTAATATAATTTATGATGTAATTAAGAATTGATTAATTAAGATTAATCAATCAATATAATAAGTAATTAAAGAGTAATTAATTAATGTAAATAATTAAGGATTAATGTAATTAATTTTAGTTAATTAATTTATAGAGATATTAAAGGTTAATTACTATAAATGGTTAAGAATAATTAATTTGTGAAATTAATTAAAGGCTAATTACTTGAATGTAATTAAAAGATAATTAATCAAGGATGATTAATTGAAATGAATAATTAGAGGATAATTAATTAATTGATTTATAATTAATTAATGGTTAAGTAAGCAGGATTTATAGAATGAAGTAATTAATTTAATTTATTTTAAATTAATTAGAGATGGTATAAATCATTACTTATGGATGGTTGAATAATATTGAATGCTTTGCATTGTTTGATATCTCTGATGAGATATGTGCTGATCTGTGATATGGATGTTTTGGTTGAACTGTGATGATAATGTGAATTATCTAATTGTGATGATAATGTAGATTATCTATGGTGTGAATTATCTCTCTGTGTATATATAGATAATTGAATTGAATTGTTTTAACTTTAAAACAACTTGGCCTTAAAAGATACGTTTTGGATTTTGATGAGACCGGGATCGGGTTTCCAGATTTGGATATCCGAATACCACATCGATCCAAATTAACGATAGGTCGTGAATCCCAAGTGAAGATGAAGATTCAGAGTGCAAGGGTTATTGTCGTTAACTCTGAGGGTGATTCCAAAATGAGTGTAACGAGATAATGCCTTCGGTTTCGTTCGAACCCGGAACGAACTTGTATGGATTGAATGCTTTCAGAACATCGTCAGGTGGACGATGAGCATTCTAAGTGATGTGTTCTGATTAAAGGTAATCGTAGCCTCAAGCCTCATCAACCAGGAATGGCTAAAATAGGGGAGGTGCAGCAAGGCTTCGTGGGTAGCGCCCACTAAGAGTAAGGTCATCCCTATCTAGATGTCCCTTTTCTATTTCGGCTTAGTGGTGCGGTTGAATGATCACAACTGTAGGGTGATTTTATTCGGAATTATCCAGTAAGGGATGGTTCCGGCTTTGTGTTGCAGGGGAGCGGGCGTACTCCTCGGTACGGTGATCTAGGCCACGTACTGTGACGGGCGGTACCCCATTAGCCCTGCCATTGTATGGAATCCAAACTCCAATAAGTGACGTACGATTTAGTTGTGCCCAACTATGTTGGAACGTGAGATGTAAGCATTCCAGCTATTTCTGTATTTTATTTGAAAACCCTAGACCCTATTATAATATAATCGAATTTTCTATCAAATGTTTTGGTTAGCGTAAGGTAAAAACTTTTCCATGTTTATGTGTGGGAAGTCTTACGTGATACCTTTTGTTTCAAAAGTTTTTAAAGTTAAACAACTTTAACCCGTTTACTCACACCAGACCCATGTCTGACCCAAGTGTTTATTTTCTGTTTTATTAAACTCTTGGGTACTCAAATTTTTACGAGTAGCCAAGAGATTCAGGTTAGCTTTGACGAATCTATGGAGGAGATATGGAGCAGGAGGCTTCAGCATTCGTAGATATATAATTTTCCGCTGTGTTGGTTTCTCTGAGTCTTTTGTTTGAGTTGTATCTTGAGTTGTATAATAGACAGAAATTTATAACTGTCTATTTTGTGATGTATAAGTTGTGTACTCTGATGTATATGATACTATGTAATATCTTATGTGATATATTATATTTCATTCGTTCCGCTGTGAGATTCTGATGTGTTGTTGTTTTTTTCTTCTCTTCTTTTCTCTTTTCTATCCCTTTCTTTCTTATTAATGATGCGTCATTCTATGGAATGAATGGCGGGTCGTTACATCTAGTGTAGTCAGTTATTTTTTATTGTTGTTCAATTTCCAAATGTTGCATCTCCAACTCAAGCTCTCATTCTCTAAGATCCTCATAATGTCGTTCTTCCATTTTAATACACCGAGTTGTTAGGGTTCTTGGTGGAGATGGATTATGATTTGTTGGTCCCTATAATTTGTCAATATGGGTGTAAGAATCTGGAAAAGAAATATGCATCTGAATAGTGGGTAACTTTTATCTTGCGCAGTGAACTATATCCCTCGAACATTCTATTCTATTTATAATGTTAACAAATTTTCCTCGTTAGTGTAAAAAATTAATAGGTAAATAACTTGAAAAAACTAATGCACTATACCATGTGACTACGTTGTAGATTTAGAATCTTTTAGTGAACGGTCATATCGTTCTATAAACATAGCAGCAACCCTCCTATGTGATTACAATGCAAAGTCAGAATCTTTTCAATGATCGATCATATCACTCTCATAATGCAGTAGCACCCTCCCATTTGACTACGATATGAAATATGAATCTTTTCATTGAACTATCCAATCAGTCTCAAAACACGTTATGGAGTCATATGTAATTTTAGCGGTTTGCGTTGTGTTCTAACATCCTTTGATGAAATATGATGTCTTATCAAGGTAATGGCCAAAATTGATAATGTGTGGAAAAATCTATTTCATAGATATGTTTGGCTGCTATGCTTTATAAATATGAATTTGTTTTAATCCAAACTGCATCAAAATCATAATCACTTTAATTTCACTAAACACTATTAGCATCACAGTGTCGAACACAAACTCCGATAAAATTCCACCAAAAGGTGGTTCTTTCAACATCGAAAACTCAAGAAGTTCAAAGTATAAGCTTTCTATGTAAATGTAGAGTGGATGCAGTCATACTAATATCAGAATCATAAGAAAATGCCAGTCGTATATAATGTGCTTCTAGAGATACTTGGAATGGATATGGATATTCCCTATGGATAGATACCCTACTTTGCTGACGTAGGATAGATTATTCATTTGAAATGCAGATGAGAGTGAGGAGAATGGAACTATTGCTTAATAATGGAAATTAAGAACCCTAGCTACTTAGTATATGAGTTTTTACCACTATGTATCTTAGGTAACTATCGTCCTTGTTTCTATGTTTACCAGTATATATCTTAGGTAACTATCATCCTTGTCTGTGTCTTTACTAATATGTATCTTAGGTAATCGTTATCCTTGTTTGGGTGATTACCAATATGTACCTGTATTTCTAACTGATTCGATTATTATCTGTTTTCATTAATGCTTTAGCCCATTTTCTAATTGGATGCATCGGATAATCGTAAACCATGCTGATTCTTACGGTGACTATCTAACATATATTAAAAATGGTCCATAACTAGTATAAAGTACAATAATATAATAAGATTCAAATCCTAAATAGTCAACTATTACCAACAAACTGATGATAGTATTCAGTTGGTTATTTACGAGAATCAACATGGGCCTCAAGATCTTTAATCTCCTTAACTCTCTCCATGTACCATGCAAACACGTATGGTTCTTTAACATAAGGAGTTAGAAATTCACATGTTGGTTCTAGGTAAATACGCAACCAAATTTTATACCCAACCCCCTCTTCTTTAACAATCATCTTATGGAGTATCATCCAGTAGTACGTTATATCTAATATCACTGTAGTATCATGGCGATACATTTCTTTTCTTAGAATTTGAAATCTACCTTGTTGTACTCCAAAAGAACGCTCAACATCTTTTCTTAAACAAGCTTGTTATGTAGTGAAATTTCATTCCTTTTCATTATATGGCTTTGTGAAACATTTTACCAATGTTTTCCATGTTAGATATATCCCATCAACAACGTAGTATCCCACGATGTACTGTTTATCACATATCATGAATTTGGAACCTAGTGCAGTATTGTTAGATATAGAGCTAAATAAGTAAGACCGACATAGAATGTTAATGTCTTCGAAGAATCTAGTATGCCAAAAAATGCATGCCAAATATATAAATCAAAGGAGGCTACAACCGCTAAAACTATGGTTGCCTTTTGCTAATGGCAAGTATATTGTCCTTGCAATTGAACAAATTTTCCAGTGTCAATGCATACAATCTAAGCTACCTGACAACATAGAAATCTGGATTGTTCTCCCATAGCTAATGATATCATTAAGATCTAATGCTCTAAGATACTGCTCGCCAAAAACCAATACCGCTGTTTTACAGAGATCCTTAAGCACTAATTTGTAGTAGAATCTTCAATTCAGACGCACTCGTCTTGCCTATCAATGCTTTTCCTATAAGTTAACTTTCCTAAGGCACTAACCATTTTTTGATGCACTAAATATTGGATTTGGACCAGCATGCATCGAGTTAAATGGGGGATTTCGATTTTTTACCACTTTAGATCTTATGGGCTTATGAAGTCCAAATCAATTTAGATCTAATCTAAAAAAAATTTAAATAAATTCAATATTTTATATAGTTATTAATATAAATGATTTTATTTTATTGTATATATGATAAATAATTTGTACATGTGTATCAAATAAACATGCACGTGCACGTGCACGTGCGATGTATACAGAGTGCATGGTTTAACATGCCAGCATTCAAATGTTGGAATTTACACCGCAACGGACATATTAGCCCCATTGTATACTTATTTACTTTCAATATTAATAATACGAATATAATATAAAAACATATTTATTTATATATATTTACATAAAACTATAAAATAAGCCATATATATGTATGTATGCAAATATATTCATATGCAAAATAATTATTTGTAAACTGAATATAATACAATTTAAAATTAGAAATTTAAATGTTTTAAAATTCAAAATTTAAAACCAGATCTAGATTCATAATATCTTCATAATTCAAATTCAAATTTGAATCTACAAATAAATAATAAATCATATTTATATTTCTACAAACAATTTTTTTTAAAATTTGAAATATATATATATATATTGAATTACATAAATTTAAATCATTTGTTTATAAACATGACATTGTATTATGTGTATACATATACACACATAATATAAAATATGTGCATTTCATTTACAGCCATATAAGTTTTGACTAAAACAATTTTTTATAATAAATCCATGCGTATTTACTTTGTATTCCTTTTTTAAAGATGAAAATTTGTATTTTTAATTACAATTTATAAATTATATATATATTTATGTTAATTTATATTTATTTTCATACATTTAAATATTATCAAATTATAATTCAATGTTTTAAATTAATAAATAGTAATATATATAAAATTTGAAATAAATTAATATACACAAATTTTTTTTATTACATTCGAAATAACATGCGTGGAAACAAGTGGTTTTTGTAATTTTAAATATACGTACATATATGTATATATGCATGTATACACACACGCATTAGTTTAAAAAATTCAAAATTTCAAATTTAAAATAGTTTTAAAAATTATTATAGTTACAGAAAAAGTTTTTTTTATACATGGCCAAAAGCAAATGAGTAAGGCTTTTTTTAATTTCATGTGTGTGTATCTGTATATATCTATCTATGTATTTGTTTATGTATATATATATATATATTTGAAAATGGGTTCATACACACACACACACACACACATATATATATATATATATATATTTATATATACATATACATACATACATACATACATAAATATATATATGGGAAAACCTATTTGGGCACAAAATGGTGACACAATGAATCTCAACCATTGGATTGCCCCATGATTTCAACCCAATATATAAACACAATGAGATCCAATGGTCCAGGGTCACCAATTGTGTTTAATTTATTGCCAAAATAACTGACCCATACATACACACTCATATATATATATATATATATGAAGATAAACACACTTAGGAATTCTTGAAATTAATCTAACATATACAATTGAATAGCACAACAATTACGCATATGGACGATATGAATAGTATGTTTACCTTGGTCGTGGCATAGTTGTAACACCTTGAATGCTGAATCAAATGCACTTCTTGAATATTATTCAGTCTCTTCTAAAAAGTGCAACCAATCAAAGAGATCCACACATCTATTTATATTTGGTTTGAAATTAGAGGAGAAGAGAGCAATGAGGTACACGACCAGTGGAGAGGAGAGGGACTAGGAGAGTAAACCACTAATAGAATAAGATGGTGGATTTAAATAAGAAGAGATAAGGAGGGAAAAGAGGAGATATGAATTTGATTTTTTACCACTTCTTTCTCCACCAATTCAAACCTTAATATCTAAATATCTCACCCCCATTTTCCCATGGTTAGCCATACTTGGACTTTATGGCTCTACATGCTACTTCTAAATATATTAGGAAATTTACATTAAATCAAATTCAAATGTACATCAATGTCATATATAGATACATGTGTATGTGACTTTTACATATGCACTATTTTTCAATATCGATCAACACAAATTAAATAAAATTTTAAAATAATACTTCACGAATATTAATTATGCTAATTAATTTATAATAATTATAATTTAATTAAATTATGTGGTATTCAGCGTATTCAGCACTGGTGAATTTTCGATGTAATTCAGTCGGAAATTAATATCGAACAATTCAAATGTTAACATTCACACTTCACATTGGCTAGTGGTGTGAAAGTTTTGCCGAATTTATCGCTTACATGGTTTTGATAAAATCAAATTTTATAATTTCAAGCGGTCCCCATAGTGATAATTATTTACACTAATTCTCTTCTTCAAAATTATATCACATTAGGACTTATAGAATTTGGTCCAATATCATCCACATTTAACTTGTATATCCAAACATAAAGTCCTTGGTTAAATAATAAAAATTATTATTAATCGAACTACTCTGTCTAGAGACTTTGACTTTGAGTTGACCAAAATTGAACATGATATTAACCTCATATAACCAAGAAGAAGAATTATCTATTGAATAGTGTTTCACTTCCAATGCTTCAACTCAGACACAACTATAGTCGTTCGATAGACATTGTGCCACGTTTAACTATAATCAAAATAGGGTTTTCATATTGAAGTTCAATAGTACTCACAAGTCCGAAGAATTGTGTAAAATTATCACTTTGATATTTTTTTTGAAAATGGGTCACTTTGATATTTATGTATGACCTAAGATATATTAACCAATAGAAAACTATAGAGTGAGTCATTCCATAGTTATCATATCAGGACCCTTTGGTGCCCCAAACAACAATGAGTAACACACTGCCTAACATTTGGAGAGCGTTACATACTCTAGTTGTAATAGCTGGATTTAGAGGTGAATAAAAATGAATATTTAATTAATTAAAAATGGCCGAAAATAGCCTCTTCGCAATGCAAGTGAAAAGCTGCGTACATTATCGACCTCCATAGAGCCCGCTATCGTGCAAGAGCCCCATGCACTGGGTTCCACCTTTTAAATAAATAAAAATGGATTTGTAATTCAAAATTAAATAATATGAATATTAGAATTCTATAACAAGAAAATTAGTGATGATTTAGAAAATAATATGGAATATTTTAATATAATAAAGTTTTAATAATGTACTTCAATAATTATCTTGGAATTTAGAAATACGAATGAATTATTTTGGAATTAATGATTTTAGAAATTAATTCGTAAATGATTTGAATAGAATAATGGTATAAATCATTGGAAAGTAATTTTTTATATTAGAGATTTGTATTGGGCTTAGATAAATTGTTGCATGAAGCAATGGGAAGAAAGAAAAATAAAATAAAATGAAGTAAGCCAAAATACCCACTAATCTAAAAACCCTAAAATCTATTTCCTGACTCGCACTCTTCTAAATTTTCTTTCTATGAATTCTTAGCCTTATGATATGTATACACAACATCAACGTTTCTTATTTATTACGTTAGAAAAATGAATTTTACCCTAAAACCCTAATTTTCCAATAACTTAATTAATGCAAATTAAAATTCTATAAATTGCAATAGCTTTGCCTCAAGCTTTTTGATAGCTCTACACACATAAAAAACTGATGGACCGGTGGGGGAAGCCTGGAACAGTGATGTTATAGGCTATATCGCTACAATTGTGTGATATTTGAAAATGTGGACTTGTGTGTGTATGTGTGTAGTGTGTTTTAAGGTGAAAGTGTTGTTGCTTCCTGTTTTATGTGCATGCTTGCATTAATATGCTTACAGAGTTGAGTATAAATATATATGTGTGCATTCAAGTGCACGAATACCTACTGTACTAGTTTTTCTTGTTTATCCCCTTGCTATAATGATTTGGGCTATGTCTTTTGTGTATTATTCTTACTTGCATAACTTAGTTGCAAATTAGATTTTATTTGCAAGTTATAATATTTGAGCTATGCTAGTGTTACACAAAAAATCAACCTTTTGACTAAGTCGAAAGGTCTTTCAACAAAGACAAGGGAAAAGAAGCATTGCCCAAACCTTTCGAAGGAGTCGAACGGATGCAGTCATCAGAATCCATTATCATCAAACCTTTCGAAGGAGTCGAAAGGTTCTGTCTCTAGTATCCAAGGCGTTCTTACCTTTCGAAGGGGATGAAGAAGTCAAAGCAAATGTGAGCAACTACTTAGTGACCTTTTCGAAAGCATAACAAGCCTTTCGAAATGCTTAAAGCACATCCGGGTTACCTTTCGACAATGCCGAAAGGTTTATAAAGAAAGCAACACTCACAAGTCAACAAAGAATGAAAGACAACCTTTCGTCATCATTGAAGAAGAGCGACCTTCCGACAACGTCGAAAGGTTCACAATAAACAAGAGAAGAGCAACCTTCCGACAACGTCGAAAGATTCATAATAATTAAATGAGGAACAACCTTCCCACAAGGTCGAAGTATTCACAGTAGTATAAATTGGACAAACCTTTCGACAGAGTTGAAAGGTTCATGAAGACATAAAGAAAAGCAAACCTTTCGACAAAGCTAAAAGGTTCACAGCTGCATATAAAAGGGAGACCTTCCGACCCGATCGAGAGCATGGAGTCGAAAGGGGGGCTGCCTGCATCTATAAATAAGACCCAAGGGGTCCAGTTTAGGGTATCCGAATTTTCTCATTCTAATCTTGTATTTGCTTAGTCCATACATTGTAACCCTAATTGGGTGCTGATTTGAGAATTTAATAAAAGAGATATTTTCATGGATAAAAAGGAAGTCTTGCGTTCTATCAATTACATTACTGTTTTTGCTTAAACTGTGTTATATTAACTGCTAATTTCAGGTTCAATACCTCCGAAAGGTTCTTGCCAACAAGGTCGACAACACTTCTGATTCAATTAATTACTGCAACCTTTTGAAGCCTTCAACTCCATTATTTAAAACTTTCGATAAGGTCGACAACTCATTTGGATTAACATTTATTGAGACCTTCTAAAATCATTGGATCTAAGGTCTAAACCTTTCGACTAAGTTGGCAGTTCTTATACCTAGAAACACTAGTACCTTCCGCAGTTACAAATCAAGTGATTTAACCTTTCGACAAGGTCAAAATCTGGAAACGTAAGGTTCAATCCAAAGGTGGACATTCACAAATCTTTTGAAAATGTTGAAACCAACTTCATATAAGTTATCAAACCTTTCGACGAGGTCGAAAGCTTCTACATATCACCAAGGAGTTTGACATCCTACCTATTCCTAGAGAGGGCTTTCACCCTAACCTTTCGACAAGGGTATAATTAGCTTAAAAATGGTAAACTTGGGAACTTCAACCAAGCTACGGAGGAAAACTCCACAAAAGATCTCCTGCAAGCCCAACTAAGATAAAAGGTTATCTATGATAAGTACCAAACCTTTCGACGACGTCGAAAGGTCCAAACCAAGAATCAACAAGTGAAAGCTGAATATATGGGTAATTCTTAGGAGTATCAATCCCTTCATTCAAACAAGTCTTTCCATTCTACTTGAAATAACTTTTTGGGTGTTGACAAGAAATCTTGTTAACATTTTTGGCGCTAGAGGGAGGGGTTTGAACCTCCGACCTCGTGGTTAACCTCCTAACACTACTATTCCCTAATCCCCTTTGGATAAATCTTACATCAAGTCTATCTACTTTGGTTTGATCATGGCCAGAAAATTTGAAAGATCTAAACAAGGGTCTTCTAAACCACATTTGTCAAGATTCTCCCAAGTAAACATCAAAAGCTCCAATCAAGATGAAGAGCAAAGACTAAGGCTCGAAGCCTTAAGGATTATAAATAAAAAGAAAGAAAAATCTTACGATCCTAAGAAATAGAGTCTGAACCCCTTTCATGTTGGCCCTACCCCAATATTTACACTTGTAAAGAGAACAAATGGAAGTGACAATGTCTTTAATCAAATGAGAAGAACAATTCAACATTATGCCAAGGGCACAATCTTTGAGGAAGAGATAATGAATGATTACAACGCCTTTGCGCACAAATGGCAACCAACTGCAATGAGAGCATTTCCAACCCAAGAGATTCAAAGGGTAGCAAAAAGAAAGATAATTGAAGGGCATGAAATGGTAAGGCCAAAAATTAAAAAGCCGAAGAATCATCCTCAAGAGTCAAGTTTCAAGTCTAGACTTCCAAAAGAATGCAACTTAACCACATCAATGGAAAATGTCTATTTGCTTACAAAGGATGAACTTAACTATTGGCCATCACAAAAGAAAAATCCAAAACATGAAAGGAATTTGGGAGGATCCTTCTGTCTCTATCATATGATGAATGGTCATGAAACCAACCATTGCAAAGCCCTGGAGGGGATGATCATCAATTTCTTAGACAAGGAAAAATCATTGAATTTGCAAAGAGAACTTGAGAAAAGATTAATAAAGATCAGCTTTTTGAAAAGAGAAAGTCTACATGGTTGGGAGTGAAATGCTCCTCAAATTTTGATACTGCCTAAGATGGTAGTACTACCTAAGATGGTAGAAAAGCCTCTGTTCGCACCGAGATGGCCAGGGCAGAAAGCCTCCTGGAGGGAGGACGAAGTAAGCCTCTATCCACACCTAAGATGGCTAGGGTAGAGCACCAAACAAGCCCATAACCGTGCCACAAAAAGGGCTAGGTTAAGGCACCTCCTGGAGGGAGGATGGAGTAAGCCCCTATCCGCGCCTAGGATGGCCAAGGTAGAGCATCGAACAAGCCCTTAACCGCGCCGCAAAAGGTCTAGGTTAAGGCACCTCCTGGAGGAAGGATGGAGTACGCCTCTATCCGCGCCTAAGATGGCTAGGGTAGAGCACCGAACATGCCCCTATCCGTGCCACAAAACGGCCAGGGTAGGGCGTCTCCTACAGGGAGGTCGGGTAAGTCCTTGGTTCCAGCCTCTAAGATAAGCTAACTAAGAGCACCGAACAATGGACTAAGATGTCTAGGCCCAAGAAGAGGCCCATCAAACAATGGACTAAGACGTCCAAGCCTGAGAGGAGGCATAATCAACTAAGGACTAAGATGTTCTAGCTCAAATAAAGGCAGCTTATCTAATTAAGGACTAAGACATCCAAGCTCAAGAGGCAGCTAATCAAATTATTTCTATGCATAACCTGAAGGGTTCTTGTATGTCGGGAAGGACAAAAGCAAAGAAGTGAGACAAATCTCCATTGAGTAATACCCGAATCTGGGTTTCAGGATTTTTATTTCTAACATCAGTTATCGATAACTGAATTAGGGTTTTATGTCTTTCATATGAAGATTTCATCATTTATTACCCGAATCTGGGTCTTGGGACTTTCTTAACATCATCTATTAATACCCGAATCTGGGTTTTGAGACTTCTTTAACATCATCCACTAATGCTCGAATTTGAGCTTCGGAATTCTCATATTTGAATCTCAGTAACTAATACCCGAATATGGGTTTCGGGATTCTATCAATCACCATCTTTACTAAGCCCAAATCGGGGCATGAGAACATTATCGATCACTACAATTAAAATCCAAATTTAGGTTTCAGATCTTTCACATAAATATTTCATTATCTAAGAACCTGAGTCTGGGTTTCGGATTATTACCAATCACTCATTTACTATACCCGAATCTAGGAACTAAGACTGTTGTTTAATTAAGCCCTAATCTGAGTACACGATTTTTTGGATTTTTATCTATTTCAAATACCCGAATTTGGTATAAAGAATATTATCAAAAAGATCGCTATTAAGAGCCTCCAAATGGGAACTATGTGCTTCTAATTTTTTTAAATCCCATTAATGTTAAAGAATGGGTGAGAGAGTTACTACTTCTAAATTTCAGACATAGACCCTTGAATCAAGTTCTTTATAAAATAATAGTTATATTCTAATATTCATGACCTAATGATAAGGCAGAATCTGATGCCTACAAGTTTTGTGCATTCCAAACAAGTGGAAGGAGCTAAGTCCTTAATTATTTCTCATCATGATTAAAGATGAGATCTTAAGATTTTGAATGAATTACTCTTCATACAATTGGCAAGATGATTTGCTAATCTAGGCAAACGATATATATAAGCAAATATGTCAATTTCAAGCTAACAATTAAAAATATTGTTTGCTACATGTTTCTCAGGAAAATCATAATGACAAGGAGTAACAAAAGGTTCAACAAATAGAAAAGTTGCTGAATGAGCAATTAGGAGGTACATCAAAAGTTACACTACAGAAAAGGATCACAAAACATGTGATATTTACAAATTTCTATAATTTACATGAATTATGTAATTATTTACAAGCAACAAAATGTACAAGATAGATTTACATGGTTCAAATGCATAAATAAATTACAAATCTAGAGATGCTTTATTAAGAGTCTCCGCGACTAAAGGATCAGCGACATGATTGATCGCTACGCAGGGAACCTCTTTTAGCTTCTTTTCTTTTCTCCTTATACTGCTCTCATCATCGATTACCTCAATGTTAGTTTTTAGGGCACGATTAAAGGCCTTATTTGCAGCTTTAAGGGTTTTATTTTCCCTTTCCAACTTGGCAACACGCTTGTCGAGCAAGTAATTATCATGCTCAAGCTTTTGATTCCTAGCAGCGTAATAATTAATAGTCTGAGAATACTTCATCTTTTGCTTCTCATCAAAATACTTAGTGATTTAGAATTTTACCCTCCGACACCAATTCCCTACTACATTATTATCTAAGCCTGGGGGAGGGTTGAGCATAGTGGGAAAATTTTGAGTTGCAAGAAGTTTTGACCTAGTAGTTTTGGTAGCTGAATGAGTTGCTTTAAGGGCTGGAAGCTTAATCTTTGTAGTCTTGTCTCCCAAGATAAATTCTAGAGAGGCACATTGAGCCTGACTATCTTTCAATTTTTACTCTAAATCACTTATTTGATGAATGATTTTTGACATCTTTTCGTCGAAATTGATTGTGGGATTCGACTTCACCTGTCGTTTGAGCAAAGTAATCACTTCATCCTTTTTCTTAATTTCAACTTCAAGGTAATCAATGTAAACTTTATGATTACTGGCAATGGTTTTTTGAATAAGGTATATCTTGTGACGTTTTACAGCACCGACGTTGCCACCAAAACATTCTAATAATACTTCATCCTGAACCATAATTGCTCCACTCTCTGTCAATAATCTCTCTCTGATTGTATCAACGTGGGATATTAATTTTTGAGCAAATGAGGTTGTAAGTGACCGTGGCTCCTATTTAAACAAAATAATGAGATATAATCAAAATTGGGGTAAAAGATATCTTTATCATTACAGTAATGGGTTACAATTGAAATAACCACAAAGTTAAAAGATACAACAAACTCTTTCATCGTATCTAAAGGTGAGAGACTACTTTTCTAACTTTGTCTAAAGTATTAGCTAAAAGCACGACTGTTGAGTCAAAAGGTATAGTGACTCCTTCAGGAGTTATAATTGGCGGACATTTGCTACAATCCCATATTCTGGCCGGTGGACTGTCACGACCACAAATTAACTCGGAATGGAATGTTCGGATTTCTTTTAAACATAATTCTTTTTCTTTGTAGAGGAAGTCAAAGTGGAGACGAGGGTATTCCAAGTACAATTTTTGTAAATCCCGAAGAAAATAATATCTCGCTAACTTCGAAGTCTTTAAAGTTGGTGCAATTTTATAGTAAAATCTCCTCAAGTTAACATATTGACTTAGGTGGTCTCTTGGCACGACACAACCTAAAGAACTGATATTCTCAAATAGCACAGTAAAAAGAAGCTAAGTAGAGAAAGCATAAAAAAAGAATATATTCATAAATCAATTACTTGTTACAAATTTACAACCATTCATCTGGTTCATACAAAATGGACTTAGAGAAAAATTCAAAAACAAATTTGTCCTTATACTACCTAAGCCATTCAGAGGGAAGATCTCGAGGAATCGATCTGACCGTGGTAAATTCTAGCATGCTCCGGGATGCGGATCAAATCCGAATTCAGCTAAGTGTCTTTTATGAAAATGTCTAAGTAGACCCTTACTGAACTCACCTAAAATAAAGTTGTTAATACTCCATTTTCCTTCAAAAGAGCGTCGTACCGGAGATGCGCTACCTTTAGTAAAGGAGTAGCCCTCTGATATTTAAGAGATGCTAGCGCGGAGCTCGTTAACAATTTAGGGGTTTCGAGACGATCCATGATTTCGAAGCAGTTCATATAGAAGGCTTGTTTTATGCAAGAATTCACCAAATAATTTTTATTCATTATCTATTTTAAAATCAAACGAAGATTGTAATCATATAAAATGACAAAACAACTTCATTACATTTTTGAGATATATGAAAGAGAACGCCTAAATTTTCCCACCAAAATATTATTCTAAACCCGTTAGTCTTCTACCCTCCTTTATATAATAATAATAATAAATCATTCATCTCCGCTACAAGAAGAACATTAATGGCGGCCTATAATATTCGTCAAATTCATCCCGACTTTATTAACGCGGAGGTGCCGCACTGTTGCTGTTATGCAATGGGACTACTAAATCAACCTTAGGAGGCGGAGGAAGTGTAGAGTGCTCAATCCAGCGACGCAGTTCATCAGCAACCCAATTACTTCAATCACCACTTAATGGCTACATGGTCCATGTTTTATGACTTAACCACTGCCACATTCTGGATGGACTTGGCCATATGGGAGACCTCTGAAGAAAACCCCACGCTGGCGATATATTCCCCCTATCACCCTATATAGGTTGAACCCACCATCGTCAACTTAGTCGGTTTAGCTCCGAACCTACCTCCTCTCCCAAGTGAACGATTATTAGGGGGTTATCTATCTTTTTGTAATCGTCCATGATGTTTAATTCCAAAATATTGACCTTTTTTGAATATGTATGTGCTAACTGATTATTGACAGTAATTCCAGGGGATTAAATCTTGAAGGATATAACACATGGCAGTATATAAGTTAATGCTTTGAAATTCTAGTTTAGTCAAATTTCTCGAATGTTGTTGTGTAACTAGAAATGCGCTTAAAGGATTAATATTTTGTTGAATGATGTTTTTTCATGCAAGAAGTAATTAAAAGGTTTGAGTCGCTAACTATAAAGAAAAATTGGTTTTCCCAATCTTTAAACTTGTTGATCCCATCTAATAAAATAGCAAACAAGTTTCCTTAAAAAGCCTGAGTACAAAAACATATACAAAGTTAAAAAAAATGAATGATGAAGATGCAAAAGGTTGAATCAAAAGCTGGAAAGTCTAAGCTTTTGACAAAGTCGAAAGGTTTATAGAAAAGTTTTTCGACAAAGTCAAAAGGTTTATAGAAAAGTCTTTTGACAAAGTCGAAAGTTTTATAGAAAGGTCTTTCGACAAAGTCGAAAGGTTTATGGAAAAGTCTTTTGACAAAGTCGAAAGGTTATAGGGACTTTCGACTTTGTCGAAAGCTCTATGGAAACACAGACCCACTCCAAGTGTAACATAAAGTTAAGTAGCAAGACCTTTCGACGTGGTCAAACCTAAATCCAATAATAAATGCAGTTTTCGAATCCTTCTTGAAGAACAAGTAAGAGAATATGTAACGACCCACTATTTTGGACCATTCAAATCGACAATAATCCACACATGTCGGACTTGAATAATGCAAAATAACAGATTGTAATAAAATTTGGAGCAAATAAAACCAATCACAGAATCACAGACACAGAATATCAGAATAACTCGCAGCAGAAAAATAAAATAGATAGTGGTTCATGAAGCCACTACAATACAAAGTCTCAAAACTGATTCAAAATACACAGTCTGAAAACAAATACAGCAGAAGTCTGAATACATAAGCATAGAAGAAATCCCAAATACATATGTCTCTAATACAAAGCTGACAAAGAAATGCTGAATGGAAATAGATAGAAACTAGATAAAAGATGATCTGCAGCAGTCCTAGCTCTAGAAGGTGAGATCCAAAGCTGATACTCGGGCTGACCCGAGCGTAAATAAAAGACAAACACTCGAGTCAGGACATACATACTTATACAATGTAAACCAACTCAAGTGAACTGTAATAAAATGCATAATTAACTTAAAGAATACTTGGGATTGCCCATTCTTTAAGGATCCGTTAAACTATCTACTATGTAGTAATATTTCGCTAATATAATAGTGTCTATAGTAAAATAAACTTACTTTTAAATAGCGTTAAGGAGTGACCCAATATTCCCCTTAACACATAATGGTGCCAATAGTCTATATAGAACCTGCATACCTCGAGAGGCTACGAGAAGATACTCCATAGGTACGACACAAATAGAAACTCGTAGTAAAGCTCGGTATGGTAGGTGACACGGCACAACTAGGCAATGCCAGGGTAGATATACCAATTACGCATCCGGGCTGGTGGAAACGCATAGTAGCCACAACCGCCCACCTCGAGCCACACTCCAAAATCAAAAGGGTACCCCAATCAATCACAAAGTAATAGAGTAGTATCGAAGAAGTGTGTCCGATCAGAGGTGTTACCTCATTGGTCCGTCGATCGCTCCTGTTTTAGCCACCTTAATCCAACTCACAGGTGTCGGGTCCACGCAAATATACCTTTAGGATCGTCGCCACCATCCTACTTCATTCTGGAATCTCCACCGCGTACACAGTTGTTAAAGTGGTTTTCGGTATCAATAAAGAGTATGTCCATATCCGATCCCGGTCTCTTTAACAACCAATCGTTATTATAACCCGTGGTTATAAATTTCAAAAATAGTTTATATTTCAAATCAAAATACTTCATTTAAACCATTTAAAAGTAAAGTCATTATACCTTAAAATCAAATATTCGATTCCCTAAAATTTAGCCCTTTTTGAAGCTTGTTTATTTAGTTAAATACTTCAAAACATTGAAATTTCAGCATTCGCAGCACTTAAAAAATGCTGTGGTAAGTTATATTTGAGAACAATTCATTTCAGCAAAGACGGCATTTGAAAACTGCTGTAGTAGTTCAGTTATATTCAAAAATCTCATTTCAGCCAACTACAGCACTTAACAAGTGCTACAATAGCTCTTTCATTAGTTTCGGATTCAAATTTAGTTTCTGTAACTACAGCACTTACAAAGTGCTGCAATAGCCTTTAATTAATTTAAGCATTTTAGTTCACTTCTGCAACTACAGCACTTACAAAGTGCTGCAGATTCTATTAGTTCAGTTTTTAGTTCATTTTCAGAAACGATAGCATTCTGAAGTGCTACTAAAAGAATTTCCAGAGTTTCAATAGAATTCCAGCCACAAATAAACTTCAATTTAAATCATTTTAACTTATAAAAACCCACAATTTTCCAACTTCAAAAATAATCATTTAAATACCCTTTAACTTATGATTTTTATAAAGTAATTTTTTTACAATAAAATCAAATTTTTCAATAATTCACTTATTAAATTCAAGTGTACAAATTTCTTAATCTTTCATTTTTAACAATTTACTTTAACACTTAAATTTAAATTTCCACTTCATAAATAAAACTTAATTTCCATTTTATTTAATTAATTTAGACTTCCATTTAAAAATCAAATCACAAATTTCCAAATTAAGTTATGTTTCAAATCACAATTTTTCTATTCATTTATTTAACATTTAACACATAGAAAAATCATTATTACTTTATTAAATCTTTTTAAATTCAATTTAAATCAAATTTTCATATTTTTACATTTTAAAAATACTTAAAAATTTCCAGAAAACTATATAAAATAACCACGGGTCTGTATAATATCTTCTAACCTAAGTCAAGTGATACAGATAATATATCATTTCAATTCGTAATTTACAAAGAAAAATCCGGGTTCTATCATTTCAAACCCACAATCCCAAGTTAATAAAAATAAATAAAAATCACTTAGGCTTATCATTTCAGCCCATAACGATTTTTCCCTATTCTAAAGTCCGTTCGGGTATGTATCATTTCAACCATAGTGATTATATTCTACAGGGAACTTGCAGTGTGAGAAACAGAAATAAATAAACAGTATAACAGAATATAACATAGCAGATGATGTGACAGGTTTATAACAGGGTTTAACATCATATAATTTACATCACAAGTAGGTATAACATGATACAATCGTTTCTACACATTCACTTGTTGTCACTTCACAAATTATATAAGTATAAATGTCATGTGTGAATACTCACCTCTTTACGCTGGAGTTAGCAAATAAAACACACAAACAAAAATCCAGAAAGCACGATAGCACGACTTGATTTGAGTGGAGAGAGAGCAAAGATATTAATCTTGTATACAAAATAAAACAAAGCAATATAAATATATTTTTGACACAAAGATTATATTGAAACAAAATGGAATCAAAAATAAACAAAAGTCAAAACCAAGCCATGAGAATGAAATGAATGGGAAGTTTTTCACTTGAAAAAGCAAAAGGAAATGCATGGCTAAAACTTAGAAAATGACAGGTCAAGACAATGAAAAGACTAGCAATTGAAAAGTCACAAGTTTTAAAGCTTTGTGTCTCTTAGAATTTCCACTTTATATTTATACAAAATAAACAAAATAAAATCGGCAAATAAAAATTAAAGACAAACAAAATAAAATGAAAATGAAAATAAACAATTATTCTTAAGAAAAATAAAAAGTAAATAAAGAAAATAGTTTATTATATTGAAACTAGAATTAAAAATTGCAAACAAAATACAATTAACTTTGGAAAAATTATAACTATACTTTTGAAATGTTTTTAAAAATAAAATATTGGAATAAAATTTAATTTAAAATAATTGCAAAATATTGGGTTGTTACACTCTCCCCCACTCAAATCTTTTCGTCCTCGAAAAGAACGAAACATGGAAAACAAAGAAAAAGCAAGATAGAAAAGCAAATGGTACTTGAAACAAACAATTTCGGATTTGAAGCACGAATGCTCTCCTCCGTCTCCCAGGTACAATCTCGATCATCAGTACTCCACTGTACTTTGACCAGATTAACAGATTTCCTTCTTAGCTGCTTCGTACCTCTGTCGACAATACGAAGTGGCTTACTTTCGCTAGTCAGATTAGGCTCTATATCCAAACTATCGAGAGCAGAAGGCTGAACAATAAGAGATGGATCATGCAGATAGCGATGAAGATGCGAAACATGGAATACATTATGCACACCAGAGAACTTCTCAGGCAAATCCAGATGATAAGCCAAGAACCAATTCTTTCCACAATGCGGAAAGGACCAATGAACCTAGGAGAAAGCTTCCCTCTACGACCAAATCAAATGACATTCCTTAAGGGAGAGACCTTAAGGAAAACCAAATCACCAACAGCAAACTCTAAACTCCTCCTACGACGATCATCATACTTCTTCTGTCTATCCTGAGCAATCCTTATCTTCCTCCTAATCTCCTCAACTCTCTCAGAAGCCCCTAAAATCATCTCAGGACCAAGAACCAAACGATTACCGGATTCAATCCAGCAAGATGGAGATCTACAAGGTCGTCCGTAAAGAGCAGCAAACAGAGACATTTTAATACTGGCCTGAATTCAAAGATAGAAATGAGATAGATAAAAGATTAAGATAAGATTAAACAGAAGATTGAGATTATACCCGATAACTATTGTTATAGGTAAATTCGACAAGATGGAGATGATCTTCCCAAGATCCTCCAAAATCAAGAACACAAGCATGAAGAAGATCTTCTAGAATCTGATTCACTCTTTCCGTTTGACCGTCGGTCTGTGGATGGTAAGCAGTGCTCAGATTCAGATGAGTACCCAAAGATTTCTGAAAAGCTTTCCAAAACTGACTAGTAAAGATAGGATCGCGATCACAAACAATACTGAGAGGAACACCATGGAGACGAACAATCTCTCTCATGTAGTTCTCAGACAAGCTACCCAGATACTCTCATTACCCCTCCTAGTCCTCGGTAATACATCAATGAAATCCATAGAAACTTGTTCCCACTTCCAATTGGGAATCTTAAGAGGCTGCAACAAACCAGGGGTCTTCTGATGATCTTCCTTGACTTGCTGACAAGTCGCACACCTACTAACAAAAATGGAGATATCTCACCTCATACCTCTCCACCAATACAACTTCTTCATATCCTAATACATCTTGGTGACTCCCGGATGAATAGAATGTCTAGATCGATGATTTTCCCGAAGTAACTCCTGTCTCAATCCATCAACATTCGGGACACAAATCCTATTATTAATCCTCAAAATACCTCTATCATCGGTCTGAGCTCCACTACCATCAAGACTACTACCACCAACTCTGCTATGAACATTCTCCTTCATCAATCTAAGCATCTCATCCTCATCCTGCTTAGCCATGATACGATCCAAAAGAGGAGAAGAAACAACCAACTGACACAACATCGCCTTCTTCCGACTCAAAGCATCTGCCCCAACATTAGCCTTTCCAGGGGTATAGTTGATGTCGAGGTCATAAGAAGCAAGAAACTCTAACCACCTAACTTGTCTTTTATTCAAATCCTTCTGAGTGAAAATATACTTCAAAGATTGATGATCTGTGAAGAGCTCAAACTTAGTACCTAAAAGATGATGTCTCCAAAACTTCAAAGCAAAAACAACACCAAGTAACTCCAAATCATGAGCAGCATAATTGGTTTCATGGGTCTTCAACTAACGACTAGCATAAGCAATGACCTTCCCATCTTGCATTAGAACAGCTCCCAAACCTTCACGACAAGCATCAGTGTATACAGTTAATCCCTCATTTCCATTTGGAACGGTAAGAAATGGTGCGGAAGTAAGCTTGTGCTTTAACTCACTGAACGCGGCTTTACACTCATCACTCCAAATAAACTTAGCATTCTTTCGAGTCAAAGCGGTGAGAGATGCAGCAATCCGAGCAAAATTCTCAATGAATCTCCGATAATAACCAGCAAGGCCCAGAAAACTACGAATATCAGTTGGAGTCCTAGGAGTTTCCCAATCCTGCACAGAATAGGGATAAATAAGGACAACCGGAAAGATAGAATAAATTGAATGAAACAAGGAAAAAGAGAAGGAAAGAAAGATTTACATTGATCGCAACGACCTTGACTGGATCAACAGAAACTTCATTACCAGAAACAATATGCCCGAGGAATCGGACTTCATCCTTCTAGAAATGGCATTTAGAAAATTTAGCCTTCAACTGATGTTTTCTATGAGTCTTAAGAACAAATTTCAAATGTGACTCATGCTCTTTCTTGGACTTAGAGAAAACAAGGATATCATCAACAAAGACTAGAACAAATTTATTAAGCACATCACGAAAAACACGATTCATCAAATCAACAAAGAAAGCAGGAGCATTAGTCAAACCGAAAGGCATGACTAACCATTCAAAAAACCCATTCTCAGTACGGAAAGCAGTCTTGGGAATACTTTCCTTAGCAACTCTAAGCCGGTGGAAACCTGTTGCAAGATCAAGCTGAGAGAAAATAGTAGCACCATAAAGCTGATCGAACATATCATTGATGCAAGGCATTGGATATCTGTTTTTCATAGTGAGCTTGTTCAGCTCCCTATAATCAACACACATCCGGAGAGAACCATCAGACTTAGTGACGAAGACCACCGCTGCTCCCCATTCTGAATAGCTAGGTCTGATCAGACCTTTGGAGGACAAGTCCTCAATTTGCTTTCCCAACTCAACCTTCTCGCGGGGTGCCATTCTTCTAGGAGGAAGAACTACAGGTCGAGCTCCAGGAATAAGATCAATACGAAAATCAATTTCCCGCTTAGGAGGTAAAGCAGTGACTTCACCAAATACATCGGGATAAAGTTTGACCACACGAGTCGACTGAAGATCAACATGAGAAGAATCCAGAGAATAGATAAAATTGCCAGCAAAATCATGAGGCATGCGGCACTGAATAATCAAAGGATCACCCTTATCTCCCACAAGAGATACAATTCGGGATTTGCAAGAGATACGGGCATCATGATTCCTTAACCAATCATCTCCAAGCAGTAAATCAAAAGCATCAAAACCCAGAACATTGAAATCTCCAGAAAACCGATAACCAGAATGAAAGAGTTTCACATGCTTACAAATCCTATTAAGATTTGCGGGACCCCCAATAGGATTTGAAACACATAAAGGAACAGAAGCATACTCAGGAGAAAGGAGATGCTCAAACTTATCACAAATAGCCATATAAATAAAACTATGTGAAGCTCCAGTATCAAATAAAACATGAACAGGATACTGAAATAAAGAAAAGGTGCCCTGAAGAGTACCTTGATCATCACTAGGAGCAGGAGCAGGTGCAGGTGGAGCAGGTGAAGAAGCAGAGGTAACAGCAAAAATACCAGATGGCTTGCCCTTCTGATACAACGGACAATCATTCTTGAATTGACCAGGCTAAAGATAGACATGACAGAGGTTGTTCCTGGTACCCTGAGGTGGAGGAACAACAGCACCAATTGAAGTAAGGCAACTATTAGCATAGTGTCCCTTCTAATCACACTTGAAACAGGTAATGGTAGATAGGTCGATAGGGTGCCTCTGAGAAGGAGAAGATGAAGATCACAAACCTGGATGCTTTAGCCAATTCTTCTTCTGCTGATGGAAATTTGGCTTTCTCCTCTTAGAGTTAGCAGAGGAAGACTAAGATGCAGGAGCACTAGCAACAGCAGGACCCTTGGAAGTAGGGTTCTCATAACGAATAGCCATATCCATAAGCTCGGTGAAAGTGCCATGAACATGAGAAATGAGACGATCGTAGAACTCTGGGCGAGCTCCAGCTATGAACTTTTCATTCTTCTTAAGTTGGGTGTCAATAAGGGCAGGACCAAACTTGGAAAGTTCGTTGAACTTCCGCTCATACTCAGAAAAGGACATGGTACCCTGCTTGAGATCCATGAGTTCACGATAAAGCTGAGATTTCCCGGCTTCTGGCATCCATTTTGCCACAAAAGCCTCCCTGGAAGGAAGATACAGAATCAAAACTTAAGATAGATTCAAAAGAAAGGAAATGGGAACAGAATTCAAGATAACACAAAGGATACCTAAACTACTCCCAGGAAATATCACCCTCGTTAGTGTGAGCTGTAACGGACGCCCACCAATCCAAGGCTGACTCTTACAGCTGCCAAGCTGCTAATTGACGCTTCTGGGCATCAGAAATCTCGAGACCGGTAAATATCCTCTCTAAACTCCATAACCATTGCAGGGCTTCAATAATGCTCTCTGAACCGATAAACTTGGTACCACCAAGTTGAGAGAATTCCTTATAGAGAACAGTAAACCTAACAGGTGCAGCAGGTTGAGGAGCTGGGGCGATACCACGACCCCTACCTTTGGCATTTCCACGATTCATCCTAAAATATCAAGAATGAATTTTAGGACAAAGGTACAGAGAAGACAAAGGTAAGATAAGATAAATTCACTTGGATGAATATCCTAATTAAAGAAATTTTCTAAAAAGGTAGATACGAAAAGAAGGAAGTTTAGAAAAATTTGCTTTTAAAAAAAGACAATTTTATATCAAAATAATCTTTAAAAAATCCTTTGAAAAAAATCATTTTGAAATCATTTTATACTTTGAAAATACGTTCTCTCACAAAGAAATGAATCTGAGGTTGATTTCACTCATTCTAGGGTATTTCTACCCTATCTCTAATGAGTTTTTGCTCCATAGGCTAAGGTTTGCTTAAAACCTGGCTCCGATACCAAATGTAACGACCCACTATTTTGGACCATTCAAATCGACAGTAATCCACACATGTCGGACTTGAATAATGCAAAATAACATATTGTAATAAAATTTGGAGCAAATAAAACCAATCACGGACACAGAATATCAGAATAACTCGCAGCGGAAAAATAAAATAAATATTGGTTCATGAAGCCACTACAATACAAAGTCTCAAAACAGATTCAAAATACATAGTCTGAAAACAAATACAGCAAAAGTCTGAATACATAAGCATAGAAGAAATCCCAAATACATATGTCTCTAATAAAAAGCTGACATAGAAATACTGAATGGAAATAGATAGCAACTAGATAAAAGATGATCTGCAGCAGTCCTAGCTCTAGAAGGTGAGATCCAAAGCTGATACTCAGGCTGACCCGAGCGTAAATAAAACACAAACACTCGAGTCAGGACATACATACTTATACAATGTAAACCAACTCAAGTGAACTGTAATAAAATGCATAATTAACTTAAAGAATGCTTGGGATCGCCCATTCTTTAAGGATCCGTTAAACTATCTACTATGTAGTAATATTTCACTAATATAATAGTGTGTATAGTAAAATAAACTTACTTTTAAATAGCGTTAAAGAGTGACCCAATATTCCCCTTAACACATAATAGTGCCAATAGTCTATACAATACCTGCATACCTCGAGAGGCTACGAGAAGATACTCCATAGGTACGACACAAATAGAAACTCGTAGTAAAGCTCGGTATGGTAGGTGACACGGCACAACTAGGCAATGCCAGGGTAGATATACCAATTACGCATCCGGGCTGGTGGAAACGCATAGCAGCCACTACCGCCCACCTCGAGCTACACTCCAAAATCAAAGGGGTACCCCAATCAATCACAAAGTAATAGAATGGTATCGAAGAAGTGTGTCCGATCAGAGGTGCTACCTTATTGGCCCGTCGATCGCTCCTGTTTTAGCCACCTTAAGCCAACTCACGGGAGTCGGGTCCACGTAAATATACCTTTAAGATCGTCGCCACCATCCTACTTCATTCTGGAATCTCCACCGCGTACATAGTTGTTAAAGTGGTTTTCGGTATCGACAGAGAGTTTGTCTATATCCGATCCCGATCTCTTTAACAACCAATCGTTATTATAACCCGTGGTTATAAAGTTCAAAAATAGTTTATATTTCAAATCAAAATACTTCATTTAAACCATTTAAAAGTAAAGTCATTATACCTTAAAATCAAATATTCGATTCCCCAAAATTTAGCCCTTTCTGAAGCTTGTTTATTTAGTTAAATACTTCAAAACATTGAAATTTTAGCATTCACAACACTTAGAAAATGCTATGGTAAGTTATATTTGAGAACAATTCATTTCAGCAAAGACGGCATTTGAAAACTGCTGTAGTAGTTCACTTAGTTAATTTAAGCCTTTTAGTTCACTTCTGCAACTACAGCACTTACAAAGTGCTATAGATTCTATTAGTTCAGTTTTTAGTTCATTTTCAGAAAGGATAGCATTTCTGAAGTGCTACTAAAAGAATTTCCAGATTTTCAATAGAATTCCAGCCATAAATAAACTTCAATTTAAATCATTTTAACTTATAAAAACCCACAATTTTCCCACTTCAAAAATAGTCATTTAAATACCCTTTGACTTATGATTTTTATAAAGTAAATTTTTTCAATAAAATCAAATTTTTCAATAATTCACTTATTAAATTCAAGTGTACAAATTTCTTATTCTTTCATTTTTAACAATTTACTTTAACACTTAAATTTAAATTTCCACTTCATAAATAAAACTTAATTTCCATTTTATTTAATTAATTTAGACTTCTATTTAAAAATCAAATCACAAATTTCCAAATTAAGTTATCTTTCAAATCACAATTTTTCTATTCATTTATTTAACATTTAACACATAGAAAAATCATTATTACTTTATTAAATCATTTTAAATTCAATTTAAATCAAATTTTCATATTTTTACATTTTAAAAATACTTAAAAATTTCCAAAAAACTATATAAAATAACCATGGGTCTGTATAATATTTTCTAACCTAAGTCAAGTAATACGGATAATATATCATTTCAATCCGTAATTTACAAAGCAAATTCCAGGTTCTATCATTTCAAACCCACAATCCCAAGTTAATAAAAATAAACAAAAATCGCTCAGGATTATCATTTCAGCCCATAACGATTTTTCCCTATTCTAAATTCCATTCGGGTATGTATCATTTCAACCCATAGTGATTATATTCTACAGGGAACTTGCAGTGTGAGAAACAGAAATAAATAAACAGTATAATTGAATATAACATAGCAGATGATGTGACAGGTTTATAACAGGGTTTAACATCATATAATTTACATCACAGGCAGTTATAACATGGTACAATAGTTTCTACATATTCACTTGTTGTCACTTCACAAATGATATAAGTATAAATGTCATGTGTGAATACTCACCTCTTTACGCTGGAGTTAGCAAATAAAACACACAAACAAAAATCCAGAAAGCACGATAGTACGACTTGATTCGAGTGGAGAGAGAGCCAAGATATTAATCTTGTATACAAAATAAAATAAAGCAATAGAAATATATTTTTAACACAAAGATTATATTGAAACAAAATGGAATCAAAAATAAACAAAAGTCATAACCAAGCTTTTAATCAATTTTGCTTGACCATAACTCAACATATGCTCGGCCACAACATGTTTTAATGGATGGTAAGGCTCGAGTTTGGCAACACAAAGGCATGGTTAGGCAAGAATGTAAAGGGGTAGAAGTTTGCAAGCAAGGAAGGCAAAGAGACAAGGCTAACAAGTGGAGTTTTGGTGCATCTAGGCTCGATCTATTGGTCAATTTGGCTCGGCCAGTGGCTGCTACAGGTCATGTAATGGACTGATGTGATGGTCAGAGGTGGTGTACTTGCTGGTGGTGGTGGCTTAGGGTGTGGCCGTGGTCAAAAATGAAGGGGATGTTGAACTATGGGCTCGGCTATTTATTGTTTTTTGGGTTTAGCAAAGTTTTTGTGGTGTTTTTTTCATATGGAGGTCACGACACTTTCCGGTCAGAGGAGATGGAGGTCAAGCCGTGGATGGTGATGAGGAGGGAGTGGTGGTGGTTGGTGAAGGTGGTGAAGGGGTTTAGGCCGAGCAAAGCTAGAGAGGAATCAAGGCAAAAACATTGAAAAATGAAGAGAAAAAGTAGAAAAAAAAGGAATGGAAGCCATGAACTTAACAAATTATTTTCAGAAATGATGTTAGCCGTGAGAATGAAATGAATGGGAAGTTTTCATGTTAAAAAGCAAAATGAAATGCATGGCTTAAACTTAGAAAATGAAAGGTCAAGACAATGAAAAGACTAGCAATTGAAAAGTCACAAGTTTTAAAGCTTTGTGTCTCTTAGAATTTCCACTTTATATTTATACAAAATAAACAAAATAAAATCGGTAAATAAAAATAAAAGACAAACAAAATAAACTGAAAATGAAAATAAACAATTATTCTTAAGAAAAATAAAAAGTAAATAAAGAAAATAGTTTATTATATTGAAACTAGAATTAAAAATTGCAAACAAAATACAATTAACTTTGGAAAAATTATAACTATACTTTTAAAATGTTTTTAAAAATAAAATATTGAAATAAAATTCAATTTAAAATAATTGCAAAATATTGGGTTGTTACAGAATATGTTAATCAGAAGTTTTAAATCAAATTTGAGAAGTTACCTTGTTGTTTTAGAACAGGATTCAAGAAGATTGGGAAAATTCTTTTGCTTGTACTTGATGATTTTGTTTGCAAGTAAAAGAGGAAGAAAGAGAAGAAGCGTATTATATAAGAAAAATTACCCAAACTCTCAACCGTTGGATCAAATTTAAATAAACATCCCAGATTGATGCGTGAAGGCCAAGAAGCGGGAAGATTTAGAGCTTTCGACAAAGATGACTTGGAAAGTCAAGAGCATCCCTTTGAATAGGGGGGTAAATGTTACACAAAAAATTAACCTTTCGACCAAGTCGAAAGGTCTTTCAACAAAGACAAGGGAAAAGAAGCACATCATAAACCTTTTGAAGGAGTCGTAGGGATGCAGTCATCAGAATCCATTAGCATCAAACCTTTCGAAGGAGTCGAAAGGTTCCGTCTCTAGTATCCAAGGTGTTCTTACCATTCGAAGGGGATGAAGAGGTCAAAGCAAATTTGAGCAACTACTTAGTGACCTTTTCGAAAGCATAACAAGCCTTTTGAATCGGTTAAAGCACATCCGGGTTACCTTTCAACAATGACAAAAGGTCTATAAAGAAAGCAGCACTCACAAGTCATCAAAGAATGAATGACAACCTTTCGACGTCATTGAAGAAGAGTGACCTTCCAACAACGTCGAAAGGTTCATAATAAACAAGAGAAGAGCAACCTTTCGACAACATCGAAAGGTTCATAATAATTAAATGAGGAACGACCTTCCGACTAGGTCGAAGGGCTCATAGTAGTAAAAAGAGGACAAACCTTTCGACAAAGTCGAAAGGTTCACAAAGACATAAAGAAAAGTAAACCTTTCGACAAAGCCGAAAGGTTCACAGCTGCATATAAAATGGAGACCTTCCGACACGGTCGAGAGCATGGAGTCGAAAGGGGGGCCGCATGCATCTATAAATAAGACCCAAGGGGTCCAGTTTAGGGTATCCAAATTTTCTCATTCTAATCTTGTATTTTCTTAATCCATACATTGTAACCGTAATTGGGTGCTGATTTATGAACTTAATAAAAGAGAGATTTTCATGGATAAAAGGGAAGTCTTGCTATATACCAATTACATTACCATTTTTGCTTAAACTATGTCGTATTAACTGCTAATTTTAGGTTCAATATCTCCGAAACGTTCTTGCCGACAAGGTCGACAACACTTCTGATTCAATTAATTACTGCAACCTTTCGAAGCCTTCAACTCCACAATTTAAACCTTTCGATAAGGTCGATAACTCAATTGGATTAACATTTATTGAGACCTTCTGAAATCATTGGATCTAAGGTCTAAACCTTTCGACTAAGTTGGTAGTTCTTATACCTAGCAACACTAGTACCTTCCAAAGTTACAAATCAAGTGATTTAACCTTTCGACAAGATCAAAATCTGGAAACGTAAAGGTTCAATCGAAAGGTGGACATTCGTAAACCTTTCAAAAAGGTTGAAACCAACTTCATATAAGTGACTAAACCTTTCGACGAGGTCGAAAGCTTCTACATATCACCATGGAGTTTGACATTCTACCAATTCCTAGAGAGGACTTTCACCCTAACCTTTCGACGAGGATAAAATCAGCTTAAAAAGGGTGAATTTAGGGAACTTCAACTAAGCTACAGAGGAGAACTCCACAAAAGATCTCCTATAAGCCCAACTAAGATAAAGAGTTATCTACAATAAGTACCAAACCTTTCGACGACGTCGAAAGGTCCAAGCCAAGAATCAACAACAAGAAAGTTGAATATAAAGGTAATTCTTAGGGGTATCAAACCCTTCATTCAAACAAGTCTTTCTATTTTTCTTGGAATAACTTTTGTGGTGTTGACAAGAAATCTTGGTAACAACTAGAGAGTAAGAGTATTATGTGTGTGTAAACTCATATATATATATATATATGCATGTGTGTGTGTGTGTGGGTGCTTGCTCTGTGTGTGTAGTGTGTAGTGTTGTAAACAAACTTGTGTGTGTATCTAGGTGTGTTGCTATGAATTTTAGTACGAGAGTTAGTATAATTTTTGTAAGTCCGTGGATAGTGTGTATGGGAAATCAATATATGTGCATGTGTTAAGTTTTTATGTGCTTGTATCTCTTATTATTACATATCTTGTTGTTGTTATGTTTGAGAATTGGAACCGCATTATCATGTATTTCCCATGTTGACCATGTTATTTTATCTTGTTTTGTGCGTCCTTGTGTGGGTTTGCACTTGCATTTAATACCTAATTTCTTTTTTTAAAATAAATAAATACAAGATTGTTAAGTATGATAATTTTATGATTTTAAGTTTATCAAATAACTAAGTGAATTTACTAGTGGTTTATTAAAATAAAACATGAATCGTTACTTATTAGCTATTTTTAGTCATTAAAGCATGAAATATATATGTGTGTATATATATATGATTCAAGTTTTGCAAATGTATTTATTTAATTATGTATAAATTAGTTTAATTTTGAGGTTTTATAATCATTTAAAATATTATTTAATCATAGTAAATTATGAAATAATTCCTATATGTAATAATTATCTTTACATATGTAAATTCATGTACATCTATACTTTGTTGATAAAATATTTATTATCTTTTATATGATAAAATCATATAAATGATTTTGTTAAGAATCGATTTATTTATTTATAATTATATTTAATCCAGATTATTTATTTCATTATTTTATCCTGATTAGTCTTTAAGGTACATTGATTTGGAATATATGAAATAATTTATATATGAAGTATTTAGTTCTATAACTATTATGGGATATGTATTTATTATCCATCTTTTAATATTTATTTTGTTATATGAAATAGTATGTTGGGAATGATTTATTCTAAAGTATTGATTTGTTTTTTATTGGAATAATCTAATTTTTTATTCTGATTTTTTTCTTGTTTAAATATATAAATATTATATGAATGATTCACCATCGTCATTGACTTGATTTGTTATACTTTAAGATGATACAGTGAAGACTTCCTTCTATTTGATTTGTAGGATTTTATTTCAGTGCGACAAGAAATTTGAATAAACAAATTAGTGATACCGTCTGGTATGAGACTTTTTGTAACACTTTTTTGATAATTCGTCAGACTTGTCATATAGAGATTGCTAGTGTGGATCAATGTAGTTTATAAACGTCGAATAATTATTTGAATAACATGCGGTGGTATAGGACGCCATTATGTTATTTGTTTGATTATTCTTGGTAAGTAAGTGTCACTTAAATGGATATTACTTGTGTATGTTATAATACTCGTTGCAGTGAGTATATTATAGCCATGTGTTGGCTTATGGGTAGAGCTTTGTGTCTACAAGGGATTAGAGCTCTAGTACATCATAGTCATGTGTTGACTTATACAGAGACTTGTGTCGGCTTACGTCTAGAGCTATGTGTAGATATATGATATGAATACTATATGTCGTCCACTTATGTCTAACTCCCTTTATATTTCTGGAGTGAACCAGATTGGCCAGTATCCACCATGGTAGCCTGATCACGGGGTCGCACCCTATATCTGCAACACTGTTGTTGGTTATCTTATTCAATGAGAATCATAAGATTGGTATTTGGTAGGGTATATGCCCCACAACCCCTTGTGTCACATAGGCCAGCAGTCTATTATCATAGGAGCAAGTGCAGGATCGTGACCGAGGCTACGCGGTGACGAGCCATTTGTGGGTAGGGTCACGATCTCTATCAAGGTGACTGAAGACTGTTGAAACATATCCGACTATTAGCGGGATGCTAGTAGACCCTGGGTCCCTAGAGCGTGCTGCATGCTATTAGTTTCCTTTTCTAGTTCAGGCTTATGTGTATGTTGTGTATTAGCATATATTATTCACTATCCCATGAAGTAACTATACTAGAGACTGGATAAGTCTAAAGTGTAGTCAGTGAAAGTGACTATGCTATAGGATCGTGTAATATGGAATATATAATAAACTTATTTACTAGTGAGGAAAGTAACTATAAAATAAAAATAGCAGTAAAGTAAAATGACACTAGAGATTTATGTACTGGTTCAAACTTCCCGTTCTACGTCCAATCCCAGACTCCTTCTGGAATTCAAACTAGCGGCCCTCACTTAACCCAGAGGAATAGGTTTACACCTCCTGAGCAACCGAACAGGACTTCTACCACCTAGACAACTGAATAGGACTTCTTCCGCCTGAGCAACCGAACATGACTTTGAATATAATTAAATTGATTGTCTTGACTTTTTGTGTTCTTTTAACAACACAGATTTGTCAATTAAAGTACACCATTCCTATAATCTTTTCCTCAAGTATAATATGTGTAATTGTATGTATATGAAGATTAGGAAGACTTAGATTTCTTAAGAAATGTAGAATTATAACCACATCTTTAAGCCATAGATATTTGAATATTCAAGAGTGCAGAAAATCAGAAATTAAGTTCTTGTAAATTCATAAAAGTTAATTTTAGCAAAGTAAAATATATTGATCTTGAAAATCATGTTTATTTATAGTAGACAAAGAGTTACAACCTCTGGTGAAAGGTTCTACCGAGCAGCAATGGATGTAACTCTCTGCGAATAAGAAATCTCTTCGTGAAGAGAAGTGTCTTTTCATAAATATGACAGCTATAATCAGGTCAGTCGACTGGTCGAGGAACTTCAGTCGGTTGAATTTTAAAACATATACATGCACATGTATATGCACAGGGTTAGTCAATTGACTATGTGCATTCATGTAACGTCCTCAGATTTTCGCGTTCGAAAATCGACAGCCATACTTTACATCGTACTCGAATGCCATAGCTTCGACCGTTCAAATCCGAATCGCCGGAGCTTATAACACAATTAAGTAAATAACACAGCGGAAGAAATGAATAATACATTGATATATACAATATCTGATACAATATCTGATACAACAGAGTGATACAATGAATATCAATATACATCAGAGATATGATACAAGAAATAACAGCGGAAAAGAAAATGCCAACATCAGCAGCGGATAATCTTCATCTTCAAAGCACCAATCCAGAAATAGCTCGAACTCCCAATAACGAGGCACAAAGATAAGCAAGTGCAGTCCATATCCAAAGACTGAACTAGCTCCAGAAAATCTACTAATCCTGACTATCTGAAAAACCCAACTCTAGATTGCCCGTGTAGAAAATTTTGAGCACCCAGAGTTTAGGAAAGAAACAATAAACTCTGGATCAGTCATGGGACTGGTGTGAGCAACAAAAACAGTTTATCTTTAAAAACAAAGAGCAGATAATTTTAAAGTCAATTCGCAATGCTTTTGGAAAATGAAACTACCATAAGACCTCCCACCACACACAATGCAAACGCAGACTTGGAGGAGATTTCTTCTTATGATAGTCAAAGATGCTTACTACGCAAAACAAATCATTTTTGATATTATTATTAGTGCATAGTGAAGAAATCATTTCGAAAGTAAAATATAAATCTTAGCCAGCATAAGTACCATTATAGTATGCCTACTATAGCTACCATATTAAATGGCAGGTTCTACAACTAAAACCGTACAAGTCTCGTATTGTTTCTTTGGATTTCCAACAAATGGTCAGGCTAAGGAACTTCCTATGCCACGTAGGAACGCCTCTGGAATGACATCCCGAGAACCTAACCGGATCTCTGCCAACACAAGGCCGGGTTACCCCTAATTGGGTAACTACTGACACGAATATGTCATCCCCCAATCGTAACCGATCTTCCCGAGGATCCTCGATTCCAACAATCACATAAGAATAATAATGCAGCAACAACATAGGTTAAGTATCTGGGCTCCATACCATGATACCACCTCTATCCAGAAGGAATGACATACACTAAAAAGGCACTACCGCCTAATAACCTTGCTGCATCTTTCCTGTTTTGACCATTTCCGGGTTGTGAAGTTCGACGAAGTCTCGTCCACAAAGCTACGCTTTGTCGCAAAGCCATGCTTCGGGTCAACAGATGATCAAAGAAATGATCACAAAGATAAATGATCAAACAAATGATCATATCACAAATGATCAAACAATGATCATCACACAGCAACACTCAGCATGTCACATTACCAAATTGGGAATATATCGCTGATAAATTTCAACTACATAACCTTTGAGCTCGTACGTCTCAGAGAAGGGTGTTAAGCTAAGAGAATAAATTCTCCGCCACCAACAGAAATGTATTTGAAAGAAATCGGCTTTATATCTCAAAGTGTAATGTCAAACATGTAACCATACAAGTCTGTTCCGGGTTCGAACAGAACCGAAGTTACTTCTTACGAAGCCCTTGCAATTCCGAGTATTCACAATCCCGATCGGATTTCCCATCACTTAGAGGATCTCTATACCAGGAGCGACCCAGTGCAGAGACAATCGATAGGTTATCCTATCGTTCTTGCAAATACTCGGTCTTCAACACCGGTCTTCAAATGCGATCCATATACGACGTATCACTTATTCGGAATGGGTTATGACACAAAGGTCTTTTCCCTGCTAACCCGAATAGTGAGCGCAATATTCCAAAACAAATGGATAATGGGATTTCAATTAAGTCACAATTTAAATCCAAATTTTCTTTTCAAATGGTTTAACAAATTACCATTTTAATCTTTTTAAACAAAAAGATTCTATTCACAAAGTTCACTTAATTTCACAAAGATTCATTCACAGATTTTCCAAATCGATTTCCATTTCAATTTAATTAATTCGTTAAATCTTTAAATCAAAGATTTAACTAATAGCTTTCAAAACAATTTCATTTCGAATGGGTTAAACAAAACATCATTTTAAATCTGCTAAAAATAAACAGATTTAATTCATAGCTTTCAAAAAGAATTCATTCATAACTTGAAAAACCATTTTTTAATTCAATCTTGAAATTCCTTTAATTAAACTGGAATTTCATTTCTTATCTGAAAGTTTTTATTCCTTTAAAACAAACAGTTTTCATTTTGGAAATCTGATTCATCTATACGAGTTAAAGTTCTTGGGTTAAATCAAAATTCTCAAGGTTATACTTTTAATTGGTTTAGATTTGTACAAACACATTTATATCATCTTTAATCCCTAGTTTCAAATCATAGGATTCAATTTCAAACTTGAATTCAAATTTAAATCAAATTATTTAAATTTTCAAAACTCGATCAAGTTATTCAAAATAACTTTTATCTTTGAAATTCCATTTCAATTGCTTTTCACTTTGAACCTAAATTTCCAATTTCAAAATTAATTGAAATTAAAATTTCAATTTCAAAAACATCAAATTTAAATCATCTGTGACTTAACCGATTTCCACGTGAAATCCATATTTGTGTGTGTAAAGGTGTAGTCCAGGGGTTTAACACAATAGTGCAACATCATTCAATCATCACAGATTAAAACACAGAAATATAATTGATAAGCGATATGAACTATAACGCTTATTGTTCATTCACAGATTTATAAATAATAAACAGATGTATCACAAATAAATGAATAAATTACACACAGCTCAATTCACAGAACAAAATATCATAGACCAGATAGGACAATCAATTCAAGCATTCATAAGCAATCCAAGCATTCAATAATCATTTACTAGTAGGGTTAATTTATTGTTCAATCCCTAATTAAACCAATTAAATTTCTAATTAATTACTTATGAATTCATTACCCAATCCTGATTAATTACAAATCATTTGATACTAATAAATGAAATTAATTAATTAATTCTTAATTATCCATCTTAATTAATTACCCTTAATTAATTAATTGTCCTTTAATTAATCACATATTTAAATTAACCTTAAGTTAATTTCATAATTAACTAACTCTTAATTTCATGAAGTAATTATATTTTCATCATAGATTAATTCACCTTTAATCATTAATTAATTCACCTTTAATTTATTAAATAACTTTTAATTAATCATATTTATTTATTCAATCACATAAATTAAATCTTTAAAAAATTAATCCTTTTAATTTACTTCCATTAAGTAATTATTCTCTTTAATTAATTACATTTATTAATTACACATTAATTACTTTCACTAAGTAATTCACTTAATAAATTTCATTAAGTAATTTTACTTATCACATTTACTTTCCAATTTCATTTTTTTAAGACTTAAAAATGAATACAATTTTAACTTTAACAAAGTTTAAACACTTTTTTTATTTAAAATCCCTTTTTAAATCACATGTCCAAGACGCACTTATTTTATAAAAAGGAATTTACAAAAAGTTTTAAAATCAAATTCAATTTAAATTCAAATCACTTTTAAAATATACTTTAACATTTTAAGTTGTTTAACATTTTAAATTTGATAAAACTTTATTGTATTTCAACTAGGATACAAATTTAAATTTGAATCTATACTTAGAACTGATTTAAAAACCAGTTTAAATCTTACTTTTCATTTAAAAATTTTCATTTTAAAATTAAATCTGACAGTTTGTTCTTAAAACTGGTAGCTAAACAATGACCCGAGGTGAACACTGGTTAAACCCGAGCTTGACTTCGAGTCTTTCTCCCACCTTCTTTTCCCCGAGATATCACGCTAATTACTTCGAGTCGAACCCGAGGGATCTTCTTCTCCCCAAACCCACATCAAACCCAGACACGCAAGAACGAGCGTGCACGTGCACGATCGACGCAACCACCTCCGGCCAAGTCTTCGACCACCACCATGTCGCCGTTGATCCCCCCAAACCTCCAGACCACCCAATCCTTCGAGATGAACACGAAATCAAATTCGAGCTATCGAAACAGCAAGGCCCCAAAACTCGATCGACCCATTGACCTCGTCGACGTCCACTCCGTTCACCAGAATCCACGCTATTCCACCCAAAGTTACGTCATGACATTCCGCAACAATCTTCCTTACTCTGGTCAAGCTCGATTCACCACCGATGGCGAACTCGACTCAATTTTGACACTGACAAAAATGGGTTGCTAAACCCTATTTCAACGATGATCAGCCACCATAGCTGGTTATAAAACAAATCACTATTTTTCCATGACCCAGCATCCTTCAAGCTACCCTCACCATTAATTACGATGAATTTTACTGTGTGGATGGTCGAAGATCGACGATCATGGCGATTCCATCGAATTCGAGATTTTATACGATTTTCAAATCGAAAAAAAATACGGATCTTGATCTTATAATTCATCATTTACTCATGCGAATCAGTTTATACAATCCAAACTCAAAATAGTGTTCATAAATTTTTCTGTTAAAAAATTTCACTGTAATATTAAATTTTCGAAATATTTATTCCATAAACACACCTAAACTTTTTTTTTTTTAAATGATGTTACATTGATACAAACATATCTTTTCTAGAGATCATAACTTGAATTCGCTTGGATGGGTAGATATACATCTTTTCCCTAGTATGTTTGAGCCTGTGAACATAAACAGAGGCTTATACACGTACATATTCAAAGTTATGTACAGGCCTATCATACTTATATTCAAACACTCTCATCTATATTCTCATGCTAACGTTATTTACTAACTTTCTATAAAGATTTATCACATGCATTGAATTCATACAACCAGCTTTAGGCTTTAGAAAGTTTGGTTTACTCATCTGTCTCCTGAGAACAGAGAGCAAGTGTAAGTTTCTTGTTTCTAGACTTTTGATTTATCTTTGTTTTGATTTATACTGATTTCAAGTTTTAACTTGCATTTTCTTTTCCAGGTTAAAAATGTTTTCAGTCTTGAAAGCTTCTATTTTTTTGTCCCTTGTTTGTAACTTATATTCAGTCATCTATATATATATATATATATATATAACATACAACACTTTTCACAGTTATAAAACCATATGTCACAGCTTATATCAAATTTTATCACATGCAAACCATAGATAAACAGATTCAAACATAAATGAGGTCTGTCTGCTCACATATATACAAACATACAGACAGAACAGCAACCAGGCAATCATCTTTCACAACGTACTTCAAGTATAAATTCAGATAAAACACACAGATGGTTCAAACATGCTTGCTCACCTGAAATAGAGAAGCAAAGAAGGCTTTGAGTCCTGGAAATTTGCAAACTGGAAGTGTTTGTTCTTGCTTTGATGATCTGCTTTGTTGTTTGTTGATGTTTAAATTGAAGTTTTGTTTTAAGTATGAAGTAGTATTTACTTCAGCTTTTATGAACGAAATGAGAAAATGGAGTGATGCATATAAAAAAAGAAGTTTACAGTATGTTGTTTGTTTATACACATAGGTATGGCTGAAGACAATCTTGCATTTAATGCTTTGATACCTTTTTTTCTTTGTTGTTCTTTTGCCATACTTACTTCGGCTGATATGCATATTATATGTTGTACTAGAGGTAATGGCAGTAAATGCCTATGTACCCTGTTTTGTTTACATAGGAATTGTATATGTTACTTTGTAGATATTTTCTTTTTCTTGTTTGTTTGTTCACATCTTTGTTTTCATTTTTTTTCCTTTTCCAGGTTGTAGCTTGCTTATATTTAAATATATTTTTATTTTGCTTTGGCCTTATCTTCATTTCTTTTGTTTGTTTGGTTTCATTTGTAAGTGTTTATGAATTTTATTTTCATATGTATTTGGTTTTGTTTTATCTTTTTCTTTTATTATTTTGTAGTCTATACTATTATATTATTTTGTATTGATTTATCTTATATCTTATTTATTTCTTATTATCTTGTAATATAGATGATTTCTATTTTTAAATTTGTTGTCAAAATTTGAGCTAATGTTTTCCTTTATATTTTCTATTATAATTTATCTTATATATATATTGGTTTCTATTTCTAATTTAATTATTATTATTTTACTTCATATTTATTTTATAAATTCAAACCATTATTAACCATCATTTCTAATATTTATTATTATCATTTATTATTAAACCATTTATTTAAGATTTTATTTCAAATCCAATATATACAATATTTTAAATTTTGAATGATTTAATATTTTAATTTGGTTTCGGGGAAACTCGCATCAATTTATCCATTTATTTCCCAATTTTTATTCAAAAATTAATTTAAATTATCTATTTAAATTTAATTAAAATCTAGGGTCGTTACAATTCAGTCGACTAATCTTTGAATTTTTATAAAACCATCTTGACAAACAATTTAAATTCAATTTTAAATAATCATCGTTGATATGTGAGGTAGTGTGAACTACTTGAGGATAGATTTTAACATATATGAACACTAACTTAGACTCTAAAACAAAATTCATACTTGATATACGATCTTCGAGTCTAGTCGCCTTCATAATTTGTAGACGTAGATTTGTCGAATATTCTATCATTCTTATGTCGCCTTGATCATCTTGGCATGAATCAAAACCTGAGATCCAACACTCTCCCCCTTTTTGATTGATGACAACTCTTTATGATATATTGAAATATGAGCAAAATCTCGACAAAAATTCTTATATAACTCCCCCTGAATCTGAGACAAATTTTTTATTAAACCTGCCAATTTTGTTAGTACAATACTTCCCCCCCTTTATCATCGACAAAAAAGAGATATGTATATATATATATATATATGTAAGCAATATACCATTATTCATAATATTCACAACATAGATCATTATAAGAGCATATACGAAAAATGACATACACAACAATATGAAATAAAATCTCTTACACAACATAGAAAAAATTACATAGTTTTAAAGCATAAAAAACATACCATTGTTCCAAAATACTTAAAATAAAAACTAAGTAAACCACTTACTCATCACCATTACCATCGGAGCTTTCCTCTCCTTCTTCATCATCTCCACTAGAGTCTCTTCCTTTATTACCCACTTCTTCTCCTTCTTCTTCTCCTTCTTGTTCTTCTTTGGAAGTTGACCAAGTGAAATAAGGTCGTGGACGCTTCCCTGGATTCGTAGGCACATGGATGGATGTGGAGGAGCATGAACCACAAGATAGTAATTCCAAATATTATGCAAGAAACCTTTGATGTGATTTAGCTTTGAGTTTACTTTGGTAATGGTTGTCTCAACACGTGATAGTCGCTTATCTAAAAGATTTTGGTTTCTAGAGACAATCGTTAAATCTTCTCATGTTTGAGCTTCCGGTCTAATCTCTTCAATTTCATGGAATTCTCGTAGAGTTTGTGGTTGGGAAGAGGATCTAGCTTCGGTTTGTTGTCTGAAGAAGGTTGGGGTTGTCCTGCCACTTCATTTTCTTGCCAATGTTCAAAGGTTATAATAGTGTGGCTTCGGTATTGCTTTGGAAGTCCCATGAGGCTTAGAGTTTTGGTGTTAAGGGAACTAATCGTAGAATATTCCAAATCGGGGAGATTAATTTCGAAATGACGAATAATTCTCATTATATAAGCACCGTAGTGTATGGTTTTCATACGGCCTTGGTTAAAAGTCATAAATTCGTCGAGAATTACCTTAGCCCAATTAACGGAACATTGTCCCCAAATAGAATATATTGATTGAAAATTGCTCCTATAAACCTTCTCGTAGCTACTAGTACGAGGATTGATGGACTGAGTAAGAGCTCGATGCATGATTCTAGCCTTCGGTCGAAGCTCACCTTGAGTTCTGTTAAGTCATCAAAGAGAAAGAGATGGCTAGTTCTATCTCGGTTATCTATGATAACTTCAATCTCGGTTAAATCTTCTCCTTCGGAAGGGCAATTGAGAATTCTTCCTAGTCGAGCAACGGGTAAGAATATCTTCACTCCGTATACGACAGTCCATATACAATCGTCGGGGTTTTGAATAGTGTGGTGATCCAAGTTGAGGTTCGCATTAAAAAGCTTGATAAGGAGATGATTTATCTTCAAGCTGTTGGCATTGAAATCGAGTAAGGATTCCAAACCACTTCTTCTAGCAAGGTCTTGGATTGCATAAAAGGCAAAATCTGGATATTTGACAAAAGAACCTTCAAATATTCTTGATTTTTTCATCTTATTGAATCTTTGTACTACCTTTTCGTAATGGAGCCATCCTCTAATTTGTGATTCAGAGGGTCCAGTAGAGGAGGAGGAGGGTCTTGCTCTTTTAGGTGGCATTTTGTTTTACGGTTTGGAGAAGAAAACTTAAAATTGATGTAGGGATTTAGGGTTTTTGGTGATGGAGATGAAAAGAAAGTGAAAGAGTAAACAAAATAATGAAGGATTGTAATGTTTTATGGAGGTTATATTGGAAATTGAAATGTCTATTTGTACTAAAAAAACCGGTTTCCAAAATTAGTCGACTGGATATTCAATTTCGGTCGACTGAATGATGATCCGAGACCCATTATATTGTTCGAAAGCAGGTTTAGTTGATTGATCTTTTTGATTCAGTCAACTGAATCTTTCCCGAGAATAAATAGTTCATTTTTGGGGAATTTAGTCGACTGAATAAAGTCAGTCGACTAAATGCAGGGAAATTTCTTTATTTTTAAAATAGTATTCAATCGATTGTCTGGGATTATTCAGTCGACTGAATTCCTTGGCAAAACAGACCATCAATATTATTAAGCAAAGAAAATATACAAACATATTTAAAAAAATTGAAGCAGAGACAAACCATAGAAAGAAAACTATTTGGAGGATCTAGAAGACGTGGGAGTTGCACATTCCTCTGGTTCAATTTTGATAATTTGTCGTGCTAGTTGAATAGTAGAGCGATCCCATGAGTTTGGAGAATAAGGTGGCTGCTTGGGAGATGGATTATGCACACAATTGTTTGGCAGAGGGGAACCACAAAATTTTAGAGCAAATTTCTCGAGTAGACTAAATCTCCTGCCATGATTCTTTTGTTCATAGAACATCTCTCTTTGTATGCTTAATTATTCTCTTTGATAATGGTTAACCGACAGAAATTCTATGGAATTAGAAAACCGTCGATAAATTTCAAATTAAAATTTACGGTAAGCGCACGGCGTACACTTGTAGTACGTGGCGAATACGGGTCGATCTGCAGGGAATTGATGATTTTAAATCACTATTCAATCAAATTAACCAAAGTTGAAGAAATTGTTAACTAGAAATAAAATGAAGCTAAAACTAGAATTGAAATTTGATTTATAAACTATTTAACTAGAGAACAATTTAGAGGCAAATCCACTCTCATATTTTTTTAAATCAACAAACAAACAATTTGTGATCTCTAGATTTTGATATTAAGTGAAATATTGTTGTATTTATCATAAGTATGGTTTGTTCATGTTATTAATTAACATAACTCAAACCATCAAACTATAAAACAACAAACAAACCACTTATAATTCTCATGAAAATAAAGCCAAAGCAAAAGCTTTTTTAAGTATGATCTATTTACTATTGTAACTAGTAATATAGATCATCAAATTTCATTTTTACTTTAATTTCACAATCAAAAATGGATTAGCAAATGATGATGCAAATTGTGTTTATGTTGAATAAGAATAGCTCATTTGCATAAGCAATATAAGCTATCAAACCCACTTGTATAAACTTGCATCAAAACTCACTTCATGAAGCATAAACCAAATGAGATCATAAATCATAAAATGTTGAAATTACATAAGATTTGAGAGCTTCATTATCCCTAAATTGAAGTGGTTTAGCTACTCATTTGTGGCATGAAGCAACACAAGTAACTTTCAACATTAAAAAGAGAAGAAAATAGAAAAATAGCAAAGAGGAGAATGTAGTTAAACTACTTACAATAAAAGGAATTAAGCTACACTACTTGCATGAAGGTAAAACTATTCTACTAACAAAGAAAAGAACATAAATAAAAGCATTAACATGAAAACAAAGAAAAGCATGTAGAAAAGAGAGAAGAAAGAGGCTTGGAAGCCATTTTTATTTCATAGAACATTGAGCTTACAATTTGATCTCTTAATTTCCTAAGTAAAAATGAAAGAGTAAATGATAGTTTCATGTACATAAGAGGGTTATTTATACATGCATAAAACCCTAATTCTATTTTAAGGGGGCTTCCCAAAATACCCCTTAGGAAGTGTGGAGGCCAAGTAATCATTAGCTTCTACTAATCATCATTTAAATGTACATGAAGCCATTAATTTCATAAGCATGTTCATTAGTCTCTAATTTGTACATTAAGGTAGGTGGGTAGGTGGGGTCCTCCATGATCTTCACTTTGAATTATTTCCCTCTTATTTCCTTTGTATTCATTTGTGCATGCATGTATCTTCATATAAGCCTCTTCCATATGCATTCAAATTCCTATAAAAATCATCAAAAATGTCTAAGTAAAAATTCTCAAATTTACACATGCACAAAAATGACCATTTTGCCCCTGAATGAAGATGAAAATATGATGGTTTGAAAATAATTGAATTTTGGTTTTAACATGTACAAATGCCCAAATATGATGTTTTTTAAAAAAAGAGATAAAATATGGATGTAAATATATGCACATTTACGTGCACATCAAATACCTCTACACTTATCTTTTTATTCGTCCTTGAATAAAGGAAAACTAAGATAAATCCATTTTCGTAGGGAGCACGATTGCATTGAGCGTATGCAACAAACCGTTAAACCTCTGGGTGTCCCCAGTAGGACGAGTGTTGTCTCGTGAGGGTTTTCAGCGGATACTACCCACAAAATCCAGATGCAAAGTGAAAATATTACAAAATGCAAGATTTATTTATAATGGGATGAATGCAAACTCTTGAAAATATTTACAAATGACGGATTTACTCTTAAATCGACACAAAGAAGTTAAATATAAGTCTTGGTCATTACCTTGAAAATTTAAGTCATTTACTCGTCAAAATTTCCAACAAAAATCAAGTCATCATAACAAATAGACAATAGTTTAACTCGTTGTTTCGGTTGATAACAAAGTGTAACTATGAAATAAATCCTTAGTTGATTATCAAAGTTTGTCAAAGTAATATTCTCGTTTCTTTTCAATAACAAGTTAAATCAAACAAGTTAAAATGGTGCTTGGATTTCAATTGCTTACTCTCTCTTACTTGAAAATTTCGTTAATATTGACAATATTTACATATGCCTAAATCAGGTAAACTAAGGCCAGATATATTACCCGTGCACTACCTTGCGGACTGATGTGAGGGGAATACAGAGCATGGCGAGTGAACACACAAGTGTGAACACTTATCGCTGTAGGCGTTATTAAAAATAATTTTTATATACATACACCTAACTCAGATAAACTGAGGCCAGATATACCGATCATGCACTGCCTTTCGGGCTTATGTGAGAAGGGTACAGAGCATGGCGAGTGAACACACGAGTGTGAACACATGACTCTAGGTGTTAAAAATATATATATACATATATACAAATGTTAGAAAAAGAGAGTTTTGCAAAATCATCTTAGCACCATTTAACTTAGAAGATAAAAATGTTATACCTTTACTTTAAATTTACCATTTTTTAAACAAAGATTTTCAATTAGAACATACTTCATAATTAACACATATGAACCTTCCTATATACTAGTTAAACCATTGTTATTTGTAATCAAACTTCATTTTTATTTTTGTTAAGACAAATAAATTTTCAAAAATTTCAATTTATTAACCAAAACTTATACTTATCCCATAGTGTTTCCTCAAAAATAAATCAAAATGCTAAAAAGAAAATGTTTTTGAGATTTTGAAATTTTGAGATTTTTTTTAAGTTAAAAGAAAAATAAAAGTTCAAAAATGCCATGAAACTAAAAAAAATGAAAATGAGACTCCCCCCCACACTTAATTTTGACTATGTCCCCATAGTCAATGCATGATATAATGAGTGTAACGGGGAAAACTATGTACATATTTACAAAAGAGGGTTAACATTCTTACTATACGTAGCTTGGCTCATGAAGGATCATGAGATCCTCCTCTTGGTTATTTGGCAATTCCAAGAAAGGTTTCAGACGATGACCGTTCACTTTGAAAACTGATCCATCCCTCGGGTTTTCTATTTCTATGGCACCAAGTGGAAAAACAGTTCGTACCACAAATGGTCCGGTCCATCTCGATTTAAGTTTCCCAGGGAATAAATGAAGTCTTGAGTCATATAAAAGAACTTTTTGGTTAGGCGGAAACATTTTCCTTAAGATTGACTTGTCATGAAAAACTTTGGTTTTTTCTTTGTAAATTTTCTCGTTTTCATACGCGTCATTCCTAAGTTCTTCTAGTTCGTTGAGTTGTAGTTTTCGGTTTTCACCAGCTTTCTCAAGATCAAAGTTTAAGTTCTTAATTGCCCACAACGCTTTGTGTTCGATTTCAACGGGTAAATTGAAAGCTTTACCGTAAACTAAATGAAATGGGGACATCCCGAGGTTAGTTTTAAAAGCAGTACGGTAAGCCCAAAGCGCGTCGGTCAATTTCTGAGACCAATCTTTTCGATTTTTATTGACAGTTTTCTCCAAGGTTTGTTTATTTGTCGATTTGAAACTTCAACTTGGCCATAAGTCTGAGGACGATACAGAGTGGATAACTTGTGGGTTATCGAGTATTTTTCATTAAAGTTTCAAAAGAACGGTTGCAAAAATGGGTCCCGTTATCACTAATTATTGTGTGAGGTGTGCCGAACCTCGAAAAGATGTTTTCTTTGAGAAATTTCACAACAATTTTATGGTCGTTGGTTTTGCAAGGAACGGCTTCGACCCATTTTGAAACTTAATCGACAACGAGAAGGATATACAAGTTTCCAAAAGAATTGGGAAAAGGTCCCATAAAGTCGATACCCCATACATCAAAGATTTCGATCGTAAGAATGGGGTTTAGAGGCATCATATCTCATCGAGAAATTCGTCAAAGCATTTGACATCGATCGCAAGTTTTACAAAATTCAAACGAGTCTTTGAAAAGAGAAGGCCAATAGAAACCACAATGAAGCACGTTTTCCGTAGTTTTTCGAGGACCGAAATGTCCACCACATGCTTGATCGTGGCAAAATGAAAGAACACTCCTAATCTCATTATCCGAAATGCAACGTCGGATGATTTGGTCGGGACAATATTTGAACAAGTATGGATCATCCTAATAGAAGTACTTCACTTGGGACATGAATTTGCATTTGTCCTGTTTGGACCATGATGAGGGAGTTTCTTTAGTGACTAAGTAGTTCACTATATCAGCGTACCATGAGTTGATAGAAATTGAAAGGAGTTGTTCATCGGGGAAGTTTTCATTGATTGGCAAAGAAGATGGTGCGTTTGGAAGACGAGACAAGTGATCGGTTATGACGTTATCGGATCCTTTTTTGTCTTTAATTGTAAGGTCAAATTCTTGAAGTAAAAGGATCCAACGAATCAGGCGGGATTTGGCATCCTTTTTAGCGAAGAGATATCGAAGCGTCGAGTGGTTCGTGTACACAGTAATGTGTGACCCTATCAAGTATTGTCGGAATTTTTCGAGAGAAAAAACAACAGCTAGAAGCTCTTTTTCGGTTGTTGTGTAGTTGAGTTGAGCGTCGTTCAAAGTCATACTCGCGTAGTAAATCACGTGAAGGATCTTGTTGATGCATTGTCCTAAGACAGCACCAACGGCAAAGTTCGAAGCATCACACATTATTTCGAAAGGAAGATCCCAATTGGGTGCACAAATGATTGGAGCCGAAATGAGTTCGTTCTTAAGACATTCAAAAGAAGAGATACAATCAGAGTTAAAATCGAAAGGAACGTCTTTTCCAAGAAGAGTCGTCAAAGGATGAGCAATTTTGCTAAAGTCTTTCACAAAGCGTCGGTAATAGCCAGCGTGTCCTAGAAATGATCGAATGTCCTTAACAGTTTTGGGAATGGGTAGATTTGCAATGACATCGATTTTCACTTTGTCTACCTCAATGCCTTTATTTGAGATGATATGTCCAAGGACTATGCCTTGTTTGACCATAAAGTGGCATTTTTCCCAATTCAAAGTCAAATGTTTTTCTTTACATCGATTTAGAACCAATTCGAGATGATGTAAACATTGGGAAAAAGAATCGCCAAAGATTGAGAAATCGTCCATAAAAACTTCTAGAAAGTGTTCAATCATGTCGGAAAAGATTCCAACCATGCATCGCTGGAAGGTCGCAGGAGCGTTACAAAGTCCGAATGGCATACGTCGATAAGCAAAGGTACCGAATGGACATGTGAAAGTTGTTTTCTCTTGATCTTCGGGAGCGATGGGAATTTGGTTATAGCCGGAATAACCATCAAGGAAGTAGTAAAATTCATGGTCGGCTAAACGTTCGAGCATTTGGTCAATAAAAGGAAGTGGGAAGTGATCTTTTCGTGTTGCGGCATTTAGTTTTCGATAGTCAATGCAAACATGCCAACCCGTTTGAGTACGAGTTGGAATAAGTTCGTTTGAATCATTCTTGACAACAGTTATCCCAGACTTTTTTGGTACAACGTGAATTGGGCTAACCCATGAACTATCAGAGATTGGGTAAATGATTCCGTTGTCGAGAAGTTTAAGAATTTCATCATGCACCGCATCTTTCATTTTTGGATTAAGCCTTCGTTGCGCGTCACGAACAGGCTTGGCATCGTCGATTAAATGGATGCGATGTTGGACAAGAGCTGGACTAATTCCTTTTATATCGGAGATCGACCATCCCATCGCTTCCTTGTTTTTCAAAAGAATAGAGAGAAGAGAAGCTTCTTGATCAGGAGAGAGAGTTGCGGAAATTATGACGGGCAACGTTTCGTTATCACCTAAGTATGCATACTTAAGCTGATCGGGAAGTGGTTTAAGGTCTAACTTCGGGAGTTTTTCGATCAAACAGTTGGGTTGAGATTCGGACTCAACTGGAAGCGATTCAAAGGGAAGAGTGTATTCAATTTCGTTGGGAATTTCGTGAAACAATTTTTCGTACTTAGCCCCGCATTCGTCGTCGAGATCAAGTGTCTCGTTTTCAAAGTTTTCGTGAATGGCACTAACTTCGACTGTTTGGTCACGAGGGTCATTCGATTGTCTTTCAAGATTGAAAATATTAAGATCCAAAGTCATGTTTCCAAAAAAAATTTCATCGATCCGTTACGACAATTGATTAAGGCATTTGAGGTGGCTAAGAATGGTCGGCCTAAAATCAATGGAATTTGACTCGAGGGATTCTTTACGGGTTGTGTTTCGAGAACGATAAAATCAACGGGGAATATGAATTGCCCTACTCGAATGAGCACGTCCTCGATTTCTCCCACGGGTTTCTTAATCGAGTGATCGGCAAATTGAAGTGTGACTTTTATGGGTTTGAGCTCACCTAAGCCTAATTGTTCGTACACAGAGTATGGAATCAAATTGACACTCGCGCCTAAGTCTATCAGACATTTGTTAATTGTCTTGTCTCCAATTGTACATGAAATTGTAGGGCAACCAGGATCTTTGTATTTTACGGGCATGGATTGGGACAAGACTTCACTCAAACTGGCGGCTAAGATGACTTTTTTGGGCACTTGAGTGTGTTGCTTTTGGGTACACAAGTCCTTAAGGAATTTCGCGTACGTTGGGACTTGCTGAACGATGTTAAGAAGCAAAGTGTTAACTTTGACTTGTTTAAAAATTTCCAACATCTTTTCCATTTGGTCCGAGTGTTTCTTTGGTCGAAGACGATGTGGAAATGGAACCCGATACTCGGTAAGCGGGTCTACTCAAGTAAAGGAAGAAGAATTTTGGTTAGCATTTGATTCAACATCTGGCTCCACGTTCTGTTCTGAGTCGTTCGTTGTTTTAGAAGTGTCGAGAGAAGTTTCCGGTAAATCATTTGGATTAACGACTTGATTATCGATTTGTTTACCGGAACGTAAAGTTGTGATAACATTCAATTGGGTGACGTTGCTATCTTGAACAACATGGGCTTGATTTAAATTTGCATTTTGATTTCTGGGATTTGAAATGGCTTGGCTTGGGAATGTTCCTCGTTCACGTACGCTCACAGACGTGGCTAATCACTACACCACAAAAGGCTTTTAACAGCGTTTGATAAACGCTGTAATATGATACAACAGCGTTATTACAAACGCTGTATAACGACATGCTGTCGTATATACATAACTTACAACAGCTTTTCTATAAACGCTGTTGAAACATCTCTATGACAGCGTTTATTACGAGCTGTCAATAATCTTTTTACAGCGTTTTCAGACATGCTGTATTATGTTTCAACAGCGTTTATAATTTAGTTGTCGAAGATGTTCAAATTCTACTTTAACTGTTTACAACAGCTTTTTCTAAACGCTGTTACTGAATCATCAACAATTTCGACAGCATGTTAAAAACGCTGTGATTGACTATTTCAAGATAATTACAGCACGAATTGAACGCTGTTGTTTCTTCATTGACAGCATTAATCAAACGCTGTCTTCTATTTATATAAAAGAATAAAAAAGAAAAGAAAGGTACTCCCAAGATTATAAATCTCCACTAAAATATTGATAGTACTAGAGCTACGTTAAATATAGATACTGAACCAAATTTAATAAAATATTACACTATTACAATTATACTTGGCCTTAACCAATTTATGACTTGAAAATCTACTTCCGAAACTCTACAACATCTTAGTACAGGTTCAGGTTTTCATAAAAAAAATGTAAAAACAACGGTAGCCTGTAAACAAGACAACCAACGTCAAGATACAAGAAATTGAATTACAAGAATAGTAATAGTACATACGGTCATCCAAGTTTGAACCCGTACAGAAAGTAGTCTTTTTTTGGGCCATCACCTTCTTAAGTCAAGCGACAACAGTGAAGAAGAGGAAGCAACTACCTTTTCACGCAGGTTGAATTTCTTGGCAATTATTGGTCGAACATCTTCAACTCCTACCAAGCTTTCCAAAAATGGAAGTAATGAAAGCAGTTCTTTATCATTCCGGTCTTCAAACCAGCTCTCTATTGGGATTCCATTTTCTAACTGAAACCCAAATGCCTGCAAGTTTAAGTACAATGCTCCGAGTTAGAGACTTGTGCTGGTTCATGCTATTTAAATAGGTAACTCATCAAATCCATCACAACTTCAGAGAAAACAATATTACTGATTATATTACATAAAATCTAATAAGTAAGCTAGTACATGGGGTTAAAGAGGATAATCAATTTCCCACTATTGTAGTATGCATCCATCCCAAGGTTAATTTACCTGGCAATATGATGAACTGGACTAGAGTACTAGCTAAACTAATGTACCAGACAGATAGTGAATATGATCAGAGTAGACTAAACTATGTCCTGAAACACCTGCTGCAATAAAGCATAGAACTGAAGCATTGAGAGCAATAGGAAGAACTAATCTGAAGCAGACGATCTGAAACAAACTGAAACAGGCTAAGTTAAAACACTTGCTACCAAAAACTATTTGATCTAAACTACTATGACCAACTGCAGTTATGGCTGAGATGAAGATTGCAGTGCAATTATATTCAAACTAAAGAAAACCATAGTGTAATGATGCAACGTTGGAACTGTAGTTGCATGTAAGTTAGGGTGAAGTTGTATGCCATGTCAGTGTAACAAATTGTGAATAGTGTTTGTATCATCTGTAGATCGTTGATTAGGCCAGAACTTTGCCTTTTCTGTTTTGTTGTATCATCTGTAGATCGTGGACAGAATTTTAATTTTCTTAAGTGAAACTAATTCCTATAAGCCAAAATAATATACAACAAAATAAAATATTATATACCCGATGCCATGACACATGCCATGAAAGATGGAAAAGAGAACCAAAGCTAGAAGAAAACATAAACAAACAAAGCTAGAAGAAAACAAAAACAACCAAAGAAGTAAACTTTCCACTTGGACTTAAAGTTAAAAAAAGTTAGGAGATGTATTATTTTAAGGATTAAAATTTTTATTTTAGGCAAAGAAGATGAGGAAATGAAAGTAAAAGGAGATGCGAAAATGTGATGAAAATTGAACCAATTAGAATTGATGAAAATTTGATATACAAACGTGATGAATTCTAAAGTAAATCATAAGTATGTGTATTGAAATTACCATGGATATTGAATAAAATCCCGTTCAATATCTTTACTTTGGCATTTCAGCGAATAGATCACCTGCAACTAAAGAAGGCAACTATAATAACTTTTTGAAAAAATGATATCTTTTAACTTACCGCTCGTTGGAGACTGAGCAATGGTTTATTTTACATATTAATTTTCTAAAGAAGCCAATTCTAATTCCTATAAATCTAGCTAATATATAACAAAATAAAATATCACATACTCAACAACATGCCATAAATGATAGAAGATACCAAAACTAAAAGAAAACTCAACCAACAAAAGAAGCAAACTTTCCACTTGAATTTAAAGGCAAAAAACATAGGATAAGATAGTATTAAGGATTAGAAGAGAAGAAAATGAAAGTAAAAAAGGCAAATGAAAATAGAAGATACATTTGAATGTAGATAAAGAAGATAGGAAATGAAAGTAAAAATGAAAAAAATGAAGGTGTAAGATATTTCTAAATATATGAAATAGAAAATGAAAGGTGGCAGTGATATGTTTATTAGCATATGATGGAAATTTATCCGTGGGTTTGAAATGGTAAACAATTGCTAGCGGTGTATGCGAAATTTTTTCCTCATATCAAGAAGAGAGGAAGATTATGAATGAGAGTGAATGAAAAGCAAGAATTTAAATAGTCACATATTCTCTTTTATATATAATAGAATAGATTACAAAACCTCATCAATATACGTCTTAGGTTGCAAAAAAAACATTAGCATACATAAACTAACATAGTAGTTAATATAGGTCAGCAAGCATAATTTTCAATAAATAGAATCATACTACCTTTTGTCAAATCAGTACAATTTATTGAAACAAGTTGAGCAAAACAACTAAGAATATCAAAATAAAAAGTTCACCAACATGTTTCGAAGATCAGTACAAACTGATAAAAAATTATTTTGTTTTTCCTTTTAGAGGCAATAAAGGTGAGATAAGAGGCTAGGCAAAAAAACAGTAGCATCACTTGACAGTTGGGACACTAAGAATACAAATATGCAACATGCACTGATAGTAGTCCAACCGAGCCTTCCACTTGGATGCGAAGACAGGATTTAATGTTGTAGAGTTCTGTGCTATCATATTAAAACTTATAAAATGCTGTAAATTTTCAATAAAGACTTGGATAATGAAATTTTACCAATATTAAGTAAGTAAAGCCCTTGCTTAGTCCCTCTGTTTCCATCAAAGGACCAGATGGGATTTCCCTGGAATAAAACAAAGAATGTGGGGGTGATAATCAATTCACTGATGTTGTTTGATCATTTGTCATGGATGCCCATGCACTAAATCATGTGACTGATAAACTTTTTATCATCAATATCATAAACTTTTTATCATTATATCATATACCTGTTAGTTTCACTTTAATGCACATTTTATACGAATGACCGCTACTGAATTTTATGATTAGCTCATGTGCTATGAACACTCTCACGTGTATTTTTGTTTGGGCTGTTGAGATATCCCTCCATTTAGTGAGATGTATTAATTGTTGTCATCTGGATTCAGTCCATTAGTTTAGATACCAGAATTATAAATATACAGTTTAACTGTTAAAGAAAAAGAAATTGCCCTGATTCATTTTGGTTGATTTTCTCTTTTTTGCAGAATACATCAGTGAGGAAGTACATAGCATGAAGTGGTTGATCATCGGAACACTGTAGTGATGCAAATTGAAGCTCACTGTTAATAAGTTGGATAAAATCATAATACTCAAAGGACCTCAGCCAGACCTTGAGTAATCAATTCTCAGTTACGGCATCTACCTTTTATTTGTTTGTTTAGTGTTAATATGCTATAATTATAAATTATCATATAAGACGTAGTGTGGTTCACATATGCTGTATCACTTCGTAGCTAGATTACAAGATTTATCACATTGATTAGTTAATTTGCATTTTACGTACGCTTAAATTTCATATATATATACACACAAGATATAATAAAAGCAAACTGTCGCTAATTGATATTCACTGTACTTTTACATAGATATGCATTTTATGTCTTGATTAGAACGAGGAATGATTATAAATATTATCTTCTTCAATGTGCAACGGATATAATATTTTCACGACAGCAACTCCATTTACCAATATTTTGATAACAACTTCACAGTCTACAAACTATTTCATCATGCAATGTTGATTACAATAATTTTATTTAGTATAACATTCAAATTTAATAAATAGGTACCGTTATGGATGAAATATATAGTCCAACGGAATTTAGAAAAAAGAAGTAAAATATATTATTTGTCGTATGATCACCTGGATTAAACACTCGGCCCCTGGCCTTAACAATATACCTTTTCACGCCAGAAGCAACGATGCAGAATGTGTCCAGACCCTTTTCAATTTAGACACATAATAAAAAAATATTGATTAAATTAGTAAATATTAAGTAATGTTAAAGTTGACAGGATTAATATTAATTAGATTAAACGTTGAAATCACCTGAATTTTAATGTGCTTTGAATATATAAACTTGATTATATATCACGTGTCTTTTTTTAAATGTAAGGAATCATTCCATGTTCCTTGAAGCGCTTAGAGTTAGGAGAGAAGCTTCAAAACTTCTGGGTAATAAGCTAACTAGTTTACTCCTTATTTTAGAATTTGTATGGGTATCTACAGCTGAGCAAGATACCTACATGTGTTGTGTAACAAATTAAGTGGAGTGATATTATGATTTTATATTATCAGCTATCATGTTTATTTTAGTTGTCTTTTCTTTTGAGCATCTTACTACTGCAACAGAGCTATGAAATATGCGGTTATCACTTTTCTAGTAGTAGATTGAAACCTTCGTCTCTCCAATATCAGTCATACAACCTCATGGTTGAACTGACTCATGTTTGCTACTTAGTTGGAGAAAAACAAAATCTCCTTGTGACATTTATGCATAAGGTTTTGTTGACCAAGTCACCATAATGAAAGCCGAAAAAGAAAAAAACGGTTCATACCATACAACTCTGACACTACGATTTAAGAGAATAAATTTGACAAATATATCTTTACTTTATACTAAAGAATCATGAAAAAGAAACAAACTTAAAAAGAGAACTTCAAGTTCACCAAATCATATTAGATTAAACGTTGAAAACACTTGCTACAGTAATTGAATTGAAATGTCTTATTATAAGTTAAAACTAATATGTAGTAAACAGCTTTTTAATGTTTATGAAAACATGCAATATACACACAAGCTTTTGATTGCAAACAAACATACCAAATCTTGGGTAGCCACAACCAAACACAGCAACAAGTTCAAGAACTCACTTAAAATTGAAGCACGAGGACTCTGCTTCTACAAACAGGGCAAAGCGTTATTTTGACGAGCCAGGAATCTACACAGTGAGCGTGAAAACTATGCCTACAAACAGGCAAAAGCCTGCATTTTTCGCCTTTCCTGAAGCTTTCTAAGCAAACCGAACAGTCGTCGTCTCCGCTGTTGAAGTCGTAGCTCTGCAATACCAGTACCAGCCTATAAGAAGAGAAAATGTAAATAGGATACGAAGACATTAGCATGGCAAAGCAATAAAGAGTAAATTAAAAAGAAATAAAATTTAGTAAATTTGTATTTTCAAAACACCAATGACCATGTACACATGAAAAGCCTGAATTGATATATAAATAAATCAGTTTGAGAACTCATGGGACAATAGTAAAGAACTTACGCCCATAGTTTAATTTTACGTGTGACTAATAAAAAAATTAAAGCTTCTTTAAAGCATTGAATCAAAGATTACCTAACGTGGATCGATTGTCTAACTGGAGAATCCAATTAGACAATCGATGTCCACTATGTCAGACGGAGGACAAAACACATAATAGTGTTTACTGAAAATAACTAAATAATATTATTAGTTACCTTTGCGTGATGAAAATTTAGGTTACCTTTGTGCCATCACAGCATGAGCCGGAGTCCCACACGTAGGGTGAAGCAACACATCCAGCCTAGTAAAGGCGCTTAACCAAAGTCCACAATCTTCATATTACCTATGATATTGATAAGGCAAGAGTTAAATAGCATAAAATTTAGGAATCTTCCCAATTTTTATGCTATTTAACTATGCCTCATCAATATCATTTAGACCTTATACCATAGTGACAACATCTATGATTGATGTAAACGCACCTGTGTTAAAACTTATAATTCAGATTTTACCAAATTGGGATTATTTGTTGTAAACGCACCTGTGTTAACATTTATATTCATTCACAAAACATATCATAGGTTCAGTCTCCACAGTCTAAGCCACTTGAGCACAACAAACACACAATAGAAAAAAACATATATAATGATAGTATTTTCTATCCATAGCCCATGCCCAAAGATCCGTGAAGTTATTATAGAAAACACATGGTTTGTTGTAGTATCAAATTATTTGTAGTAAAAATTGATTTACCTTTCCTGTTGTAGTAAAAAAAGAAAAGGTGACGTGGTAGATAAACTAATTATTTTTTAAATTATGTAAATGATCAAAGATGCCATTTTTGTGGATGGATCAGGAAACTAAAAACACAGATTCATATACAACTTACCATTTCATTAAAATTTATAACTACATTTATAATCCTACATCTCAACTGCAGTCAAATAGCAAAAATAAAAGGTTCTTTCCTTCAATAGCAAAAATAAATAGTATTAACCATTAACTTATATGATAAAAATCTTTTAAGGCTGATGAGACTGCAACTGGTCATATGTATAATTATATTACTAGAGGAAATTTGATCAAATTATCTGAATGCCCGAGAATGTACGACTTGGGTCTACAAAAATCAAATTAAAATTTTGACACTAAATGCTAAAATTAGAAATAAATTTTGTTGCTAGATTAAAAATTATAAACTGGGGCATACATATTCACCAACCTTATGTGTAAAACTACAACTTCTAAACTAAAAATGATATGTTTAGAACAAAGCTGCAACTTATATCATGTGCGTTTTTTCATAATACAAAAAGATATGTTTAACACGAAAGAAACACAGTAAAACATAATATTCCAATACTTTAGTGGTATTGCAAAATTTTATAAAACCAACCTCTAAATGAGAGCATTTTGACCATGTTGAAAGAGGTGCCGCAGGTGACCATGCTGCCAATATATCGACTCCAGGACCAATTAAATCAGACTGCATGTTGATTCAATTATAATGTTATAGTTGCATATTATAAGCAATATAATGTGGAGAATGAGTTTGCTATGAAGGGAATTAAAATACTAGGAACTGCTTGCATCATGTTGAGATTTGGCTTCATTTCAAATAGATGGTAATAGTAGTCCGGGTATAGATGGGTTCAATGCACAATTTTACAAATTCACTGGATGAAATTAAAGAGGAGCTTTTTCAGGCTATCTCTCATGCTTTCAATTTAGGGAAGTCCACAAAAGAGATAAGTCATACACTTATCACTTTAGAGCCTAAATCCTCTAATGCGAGTTCAATTTATGAATTTATACCTATATCCTATTGCAAGGTTTTACACAAAATACTTCAATGTCATTTGCAATAGGATGAAAGTACCAGTCAATGTTCACAGTTCTCGCAATCAAGCTGGTTTTGTTTAGGAAGAAATATACCAGTGAATTCTCTGCTAGCCTATGTAATGACAAGAAGCTTTAATGAAAATCAAGCAGAAGCATGTGAGTTAAAGTTGATCTTCAAAAAGCTTACGATAAAGTCAGCAGATAATTCATAATACATGTGATGGGATTTCCTCCTCACACTCTCTCCCTCATCTATTAGTGTATCTCTACTCCAACATTCTCAATCATCATTTATGGCTCTCAATAGAGGTTCATATGTAGAAATAGAGGTTTAAGACAAGGAGATCCCTTATCCCCTTATCTATTTTCCATTGAAATAGATTTTTTGTATATTAATTTAGAGAGTGGACATTTGGAAGGTAACATCAATCCAGTCTAAAATACAAATTCAGTCATAAGCTACTTTATATATATATATATATGATTTGATAGTAATGTCAAAACCCAACTTACAAAGTGCTGTAACCATTAAAACAGTTTTGAAACAGATGGAAGATAATTCTAGTTTAGCTATCGATGCAATGGAAACAAAGCATTTTTGACAAAGGGGCTAAAGAATAAAATTTAGATCTTACAGGAAATTAATGTACAAAATGCAAATCTTCCTATAAAATACCTTGGCGTTCCATTCTCCAACAAGTCAATTTCATATTCAGTTTGTTCTAGCTCCTTGGGAATTTTAACCTTTAGAACATATAGCTTATTTGTAGTAATATATTTATTAGGTCTGGAGTCTCCGGTGCAGGCTTATCACTATCCATATATCTTAATCTCTTGCAAAAAATAAAGATAACTAACCCTAACTAAAAACAACAAAAAAGACCTTATTTCCTAGATATCTATCCATGAAAAATTAGCTCTTGATATCGGAAAGATTGATATAAGCATAGTGGGAGGATTGAAATGATGATATGTGCATTACAGCGTACAGTATACATATGCTTCAAGCTTGTAAAACAATAATTTGTTCAGAACTACCAAATATGGAAAAACTTAGATTGATTTACAATAATTTGTTCAGAACTACCAAATATGGAAAAACTTAGATTGATTTTATAAAATTCTTACACATTGAGATCAAATCTACTAAATAAATTCATCGATGCAACAGCATATCAAATAAAATCATGAAAATCGTACCACAGAGTACTCTACAGATTAGTCTAAATCAAATCAAGTATATAAAAAAATAGAATAAGGAAAATCAAATAACATACCTTGCAGAGAGAAGTAAATAGACGTTGTCATACCACTTAGCTGCATTAGGAAAAGCATTTCCTGGCCTCTGATTCACTGCTCCAAAAACCTTGACATCGTTTTTTGAGATAACATCTCTACAAAAAGCGAAAACAAACGGCCAAGGAAAAAGCCAATTAGTCACTTAAATATGGTAAAGAAAAGATTATTTATGACTAATTTACAAATCTTACTGCAACTATCAGGTTTAAACTGACGAATAGTTGAAAATAAGTACCTGTATAGGGAGCAGCTAGCGGTGATGATTCGGATTTGAAATCGAAAGAATTGTGAAGGGAGATGTCTGAACGATGAAGCGACAGTGATGAAGGCGAATTTCGGTGATTGGAAGAGGTTTAATTTGATTTTAGGTGGTGGAGGTGTTAATGAGATGAAAGGCTGTGAAAAGTAAATAGGCGAAGTGAAAAATTGAGGCGGCAAAGTTATATTATTTAGTTTTTCTCAGCGTTCACACGTAAAAATTTTCCCTCCAAGATTTTCATCGATCGCATTCAAGGGAGGAACGCTGAGAATAACTGCTGTCAAAGGTGTTTTTTCTTGTAGTGAATTGACTCATTTGCATTTCGAGTATTGCAATTGATTGGTTCGTGTTTTGCATATATGAAGTCAATAAATTTTGCAAATTGCTGTTTGATTGAAGGCTTTAAGTAGTTACTTTAGCCAACATTTCAAGAGTTTTCTCAAGTGAAGTTAAACGTTTATCGTCTTGGGGAGGATGAGCAGAATTCGATTGAAAATTTGATTGTTGCGGTTGATTATGGGACGGGCCCGCAAAGTTTGGTTGAAAATTGTTTGGCTGAAAGGGAGGATTCGAAGCATTATTCGGGAATGCTTGAAAATTTGGATGAACCGTATTAGTGTTTGGATTTTTTTGGTTCCACGCAAAATTCGGGTGATTTCTTCAACCAGGGTTGTACGTTGGAGAAAACGGGTCGTTTTGGGCTTTATTGAAAGCATTGATTTGTTCGATAGAATTGGGACACTGATCGGCTATATGATTAGGATCGTTGCATTTATAACACGTCGGTTGGGAAGCTTGGTTCATTTGATTCGATGAGAAAACATTATCGAATTTTTTAATCATTGCGTCGATCTTAGCTTCCAAAGCAAAAGAAGATCCTACCGATCGTGTACTCGATCGTGAGTAAATTGATTTTTCGTTTGAACGTTCCTATTGGGATGATTTTTCAGCAAGGTTTTCAAGAAATTGCCAAGCATCGTCATGATGTTGGGCAAGAAAGTTGCCTTGGCACATTGATTCGAGCATGGTTCGTGAGCTATTTTCGAGTCCATCATATAAGATTAGGCAAATCGCCAATTTTTCAAAGTTATGGTGTGGACATTTTATCAAAAGCTCTTTGAACCTTTCAAAATATTTTCCGAATGGTTCTCCCTTGAATTGATGAAAATTTACAATTTCGTTTCGAATTCTACTCGTTTTTTCCAAGGGATAGAACTTTTTTAAGAATGCTTTTACGAATTCTTCCCACGTTTTAATCGAGTTCGATGGTAAGCTATATAACCATTTTTCACCGTAATCCGTAAGAGCGAATGGGATTAATTGAAGTTTGATTCCGTCATCGGAAAGTTGTTTGAGTTTTATGGTTGCACAAACTTGTTCGAATTTAGTCAAAAAGATGTATGGATCATCATGCTCGAAATTGCCAAATTTCGGAAGCGTGGCAATATGGTTCGAATGGATTTCGAAATGGTTACCCGTAGGGGCAGGTAACGTGACGCAAGGAGGAATAGAAACTCTATCGGGAAAGATTCTATCCATGAGAGTTCGAGGGGCGTTTTTGTTCGCCATTTCGGGAGGATCGTCTGTTCGAGTTAAACGTTTAGTTGTTGAGTCACGAGTCCAACGATTTGTTGTTGTGTCACGAGTCCAAGTACTCATGCATAAGTGAAAGTCGAGAAGAGAAAGAAGTTAGAATCGAGTTTAGAGAATGAAAAAAGATTTGAAAAAAAATGAAGTGAAATTTTTGTTTTGTTTTTGTTTTTGGGTTTTTTTTAGGGGAAGAAAAATATTTACTAAGTGAAATTTATTTTCAAAAGAGAATTTTGATTTTTGTTTTGTTTTTTGGTTTTTCAATTTTTTTTGTTGAATTTTCAAATATTTACAAAAAGGATTTTTTTTTTCAAAATTTTTTTTTAGAAAATGGAAATTTGATTTTTGTTTTTTGAATTTTCAAGAATTTGTTTTTCAAAAGGTTTTATATTTTCTTTTGGATTTTTGTTTTTGATTGAAAATTTTCAAAGGAAAGGAAAAAAAGAATTTTTTTTGAGTTTAAAAACTAAGTTAAGAAAAATTTACAATTTTTTTGGATTATTGATTTTTTTTGTTTTTTTTATATATGCATGAACTAATGCAACTAAATGAATACAAAGGAATTAATTACAAATTTTCTGTCCTTAGTAGCTCCTAACCCAAAATTGTATAATCACACTTTGTCTTAATTCAACAAAAATATTTCTCAGCCAAGTAACGGGCAGGGGTTATCGGTGCACCACGAATCACCATAGCAATGCAGCCGAAGGTTTAAGTACCTTTAGAGGAACAACCAGTATAATATTTACGTATCAACGTAATTTTTATAACTGGTTATTACTCTGTCGTAGCCTAGACACCAAGAAATAAAATTGTTCAAAGAAAACAATTGTGAAGATACAATTAACCCTAGATGAGCTCGTGACACCCTTAAGTCTAATGTCTAACCTTTATTATTAGTCAAATTCTACGATGAAATGCGTTTGTGGGCTAAGGAAAGGGTGATGAAATCCCTCACATTATGTGAATTGGGGTATTGCCCTTAGAAAAGAAAATAAGATGAGATGGATGCAAAACAAAAATTAAACGTGAATTTACAATGCAACTAAAATGAAGTTTGTTTTTGTTTTTGGATTTTGAATTTTTTTTTGTATATATAAATGCAAATGCAAGCAACCAACAATGCACTAGAGATGAAAGCACAATACTAGAGCGTGCAGATTATTAGCAATTATTTTTTTTAAGCGGCAATTTTTTTATTATAAGAAAGCAGCAAATATTTTTATGCAAGCAGTTCTTCCTTTTAATCTGCTTTGGCAACCTGAAAAGGAGTGAACGAAAATAAATACAAATTTTTGTTTTATATATTCAAAGGAAGACCAAACAAAACAAATGAAAAAAAACCTAAAGCTAAACAAATGAAATTTGTTTTATATATTTGAAATTTGTTTTTTTTATTTTTTTTTTGAAAAGGAAACAAAATTGAAAATTGAAGTTTTACTTAAAAAAACTTTATTTTTGAAAAAGGATGGACTAAAAGCAATTTAACAAAATAAGAAAACTAAAATTTAAAAAAATTGATACAAACTAATTCAACACAACAAAATAAAATATCAACTTTTAAACTAATTCAGCAAAACAAATTTCTTTTTTTTTAAAAAAAAAAGTGGAAAAATAGAAGAAAACAATTTTTAAATTTATATCTCAAAACGGGCCGGCCCTCTTCCTTAAATCATCTTATCAACACATTATTAAACTAATACCAAAGAGTTCGTTTTCACTTCACTAAGTTTCTAATTCTCAAATTCACAATCCAAGGAAATTCAAAATCACGACTTCACAATTCAAACAACAAAATTTCAAGAACCTAAATCCTAATCTATGAAGCGAAGAATTGAATTGGGTAGAGGTTGCGGTGATTGGGAGGGATGGTGATGTCGGTTGCGATTTCGATGTTGATTCTGGGTGAAGTCGCTGTCCGAATGTTCGGCGTGGTTGCACTGGTTCGTGAATTTGGGATGCGTTGAATTTGGGTTCGGGTGTTGGTGAAATGTCGCGATTTGTTAAGGCGATTGCAGAACTAGGGTTTGGAGAAGTAAGCAAAAATTTGTTCATGATTTGCTGGAGGAGTTTCTGCTGCGTTGATGACAATGAGGTGAAGGCGTTTGTTAGAAGCAATTTTTTGGCAGTATGAGTTTGAGGCAGGGGAGAAAGCGAAGTGTTGTTGACTGTATCAGGTTGTCAGAAGTTGATGTAAGTATGGGTTTGTGGTGTTGTATAGTGGAGTGATAGTTGAAGTTTCCTGATGGTCAGAGGGTTGTATGTGATGGTTGAAAGCAAGGCAGTGGTGGAAGATAGCGCCACAGAGGAGTGACTGAGATGGAAGTGGTATTGGTGATGGCAGAGTGATGATACTTGAAATGGTATGTGTTAGTGCAACTGGATGGTCAAGGTGAGGAACTGGACTATAGGCAGTTTGTTGCAGATCGATGGATGTATTATATGTTAATGTGGTACTCTTTGTTGAAGTGGCAGCTGTACAGTGGAGGGTGGTTGGCTTGTGAAGACAGTGGTGAAGGGTATGAACTATGATAAGGCAGAAGTTGTGGCACAGTCGTATAGTTTGTCGACGAATGATGCAACAGTTCGTGGAGGAGAAAGTTGTATGTGAAGTTTGGATCAGATTGGAGGTGGAAGCAGTCTGGATATGGTATGTTTGGTTGCAAGGCAAGCAGATTCTCTTTTTTTTGAAAAGAGATGATGTTTATGAACAAGTTGGTGGTTTTTTTTTGTTCAGAGAAGTGTATTAGGCAGAGAAGTGTATGGGGTAGAGAAGTGTATGGGGCAGAGAAGTGTACAAGCAATGTAGGTGGTTGAGAGTGGCTGTGATGACAGTGAATGGTGTTTTTATTGGCAGTTGATTATGGATGAAGTTGTTGGATGTGGGAAAGGTTGAACTTGAGTATAGCGGGGGTATTCACTATCAATGTAGTGCAGTACTGCAATGTTGAAGTGGTTTATGATGGTTTTCGAAGGGCGGTTGTGAGTTGTAGGTTGCTGTCAAATAATAATTGCAGGCAGGAAGAGGAGGGATAGTAGGAGAATGTAGAAAATGTTGATGAAGAAGTGTGTTGACAGCAACTGTGTTGACGCACAGTGATGATGCACAGTGGTGGTGCACAGTTTCAGTGACTGTGGTGGTGGAGAGTTCAGGAATGTGGAAGAGGTTTGTATGGTAGATAGTTGTAGTTAGAAGGGGGTAGCAGACAAGTATGTACTGAAGTGATGTTTGCAGAAATGTGGTTGGTTGATGTATGGTTTGAGTTGAGTGAACGGCGGTGAAGTTATGGAGATGAACCGACAGTTTGGTGGCAGAGCAGTTTGTAAATGCAGAAGTTCGGGCGTATGGAATTCGAGAGTGGAAATGGTTTGTGATATGGAAATTTTATGTTTGCAATAAATGGGATTGTGTAGTGCGCTGTTGTATGAAGAGTTGAAGTTGTCTGGTTGTATGAAGGCAGAACACTGGTTGTTGTTGTTGTGGCCAGTGGTGAAAAGGAGTGATGGTGAGTTGCAGTTTTGGATGTGTGTGCACTTGTCTGAAATGTCACGGGTTGTTGTAGTGCATTTGATTGGGAAGTATGGGTAGTAAGTGTGTGCAGTTGTGAGTGGAGATGGTGACTGGAGGCAAACAAGTAGTGGTAGGAGATGGAGAAAGTTGTTTGGACTGCACAGTGATGTGCACAATGAACAGAAAATGGACTGTGCAATTTTTTTTTAAATGTATATATAAAAAAATGAAAGAAAGAGAAAGATGTAAATGTAAAACTTAAAATGCAAATGTGAACAATTTTTTTTTTAGAAATTGTGTGTTGTTTTTTTTCTTTTTAAATATTGAAATGCAAACAAACAAAACAACTAGAACAACATGCACACAAACAAATGCAAACAAAAATCATACAAACAAACAATTTTTTTTTAAACACACAAGAAAATCAAACAACACTAATTCGAAGAATAGAAAATCAAAATCAAATCAACTCCCCGGCAACGGCGCCAAAAACTTGTTTAACCGACGGAAATTCTACGGAATTAGAAAACCGTCGATAAATTTCAAATTAAAATTTACCGCAAGCGCACGGCGTACACTTGTAGTACGTGGCAAATACGGATCGATCCGTAGGGAATTGATGATTTTAAATCTCTATTCAATCAAATTAACCAAAGTTGAAGAAATTGTTAACTAGAAATAAAATGAAGCTAAAACTAGAATTGAAATTTGATTTATAAACTATTTAACTAGAAAACAATTTAGAGGCAAATCCACTCTCATATTTTTGTAAATCAACAAACAAACAATTTGTGATCTCTAGCTTTTGATATTAAGTGAAATATTGTTGTATTTATCATAAGTATGGTTTGTTCATGTTATTAATTAACATAACTCAAACCATCAAACTATAATACAACAAACAAACCACTTATAATTCTCATGAAAATGAAGCCAAAGCAAAAGCTATTTTAAGTATGATCTATTTACTATTGTAACTAGTAATATAGATCATCAAATTTCATTTTTACTTTAATTTCACAATCAAAAATGGATTAGCAAATGATGATGCAAATTGTGTTTATGTTGAATAAGAATAGCTCATTTGTATAAGCAATATAAGCTATCAAACCCACTTGTATAAACTTGCATCAAAACTCACTTCATGAAGCATAAACCAAATGAGATCATAAATCATAAAATGTTGAAATTACATAAGATTTGAGAGCTTCATTACCCCTAAATTGAAGGAGTTTAGCTACTCATTTGTGGCATGAAGCAACACAAGTAACTTTCAACATTAAAAAGAGAAGAAAATAGAAAAATAGCAAAGAGGAGAATGTAGTTAAACTACTTACAACAAAAGGAATTAAGCTATACTACTTGCATGAAGGTAAAACTATTCTACTAACAAAGAAAAGAACATAAATAAAAGCATTAACATGAAAACAAAGAAAAGCATGTAGAAAAGAGAGAAGAAAGAGGCTTGGAAGCCATTTTTATTTCATAGAACATTGAGCTTACAATTTGATCTCTTAATTTCCTAAGTAAAAATGAAAGAGTAAATGATAGTTTCATGTACATAAGAGGGTTATTTATACATGCATAAAACACTAATTCTATTTTAAGGGGGCTTCCCAAAATACCCCTTAGGAAGTGTGGAGGCCAAGTAATCATTAGCTTCTACTAATCATCATTTAAGTGTACATGAAGCCATTAATTCCATAAGCATGTTCATTAGTCTCTAATTTGTACATTAAGGTAGGTGGGCAGGTGGGGTCCTCCATGATCTTCACTTTGAATTATTTCCCTCTTCTTTCATTTGTATTCATTTGTGCATGCATGTATCTTCATATAAGCCTCTTCCATATGCATCCAAATTCCTATAAAAATCATCAAAAATGTCCTAGTAAAAATTCTCAAATTTACACATGCACAAAAATGACCATTTTGCCCCTGAATGAAGATGAAAATATGATGGTTTGAAAATAATTGAATTTTGGTTTTAACATGTACAAATGCCCAAATATGATGTTTTTTAAAAACAAAAGAGATAAAATATGGATGTAAATATATGCACATTTACGTGCACATCAATGGTGTATATGTTCTATTTTTTTAGCAATAGATGGAGAACCAAAACCAAGATTCCTTCGCACTCGCTTAGATTTAGGCGTATATTCTGTATGATATCTAGGAGGGACTATAGGAATAGGCTCATAAATTGGAGTAGGAGTTGGTAGATTAATAGAACCAGAACTTGGAGAGGAATAGTCTATGGAGGAATACTCTGAATTTTTTTGTGAATCCATGATGATGAAAAAGTTGGTGTAATCACTTATAAAATGATATGAAAAATATAGCAAATAAAGGTTTATATAAGACATAAATTTTCAGAAATAGCAATTAAATTAATGGTAAAATTGATTATGACCAGAAAAGAGATGATTGGTTAGAAAGTAAAGCTAATGTATGGTTTAAAATTTGAACTCTGAAAATAAAAAATATAAAGAGAGGTGAAGTAGCTTTAGATGTGAAAAACCATATAGCAAAAAGGAAATGCATGTGATTTCTAGCTGTGAGACCAGAGATCGAGTGTTGGCAGCTCCATTGTTGAATAATATTTTTATTTTTGAAAAAAATCTAAAAGAAATTAAAGAAATTACTTATAAATCTTTTAATGATAAAATTTCTAGTTCTCTTCTTAATTTTATAAAAATATTTTCATTTAATGGTTTTGTAAATATATCAGCCAACTGGTTTTTAGAAGACACAAATTTTAATCTGACTATATCATTTTCAATATTATCACCAAGAAAATGATGACGGATGTCAATATGTTTTGTTCGTGAATGATTTATAGGATTTTTAGATAAGTTTATAGCACTTGTGTTATCATAAAAAATAGTTGATTTAGATAAATTTATTCCAAAATCTTGAAGTGTTTGTTGCATGTATATGACTTAAGCACATGCTAAAGCAGCTGAAATATATTCTGCTTCACAAGTCGAGAAGGAGACACAATTTTGTTTCTTGCTAATCCAAGATACTAGGGATTGTCTAATAAAGTGACAAGTCCCACTCGTACATTTTCTATCTGTTCCACATCCTCCAAAGTCAGCATCACTGTATGATACTAACTAGAAAGGACAATCTTTCGGATAGAAAAGTCCGAAATATTTGGTTTTGCTTAGATAACGTAATATTCGTTTAACCGCTCGCATATGTGATTCTTTAGGACTTGCTTGAAATCGAGCTCATAAACAAACACTCATCATTATGTCAGGTCTACTAGCTGTTAGATAAAGTAACGATCCAGTTATACTTCGATATAATTTTTGGTCACCACTTTTGCCATCTTCATCTCGATCGAGATGTATTGTTGTACTCATTGGAGTTGGTTTGGCAGAAGTATTTTCCATACCAAAGCGTTTAATTAGATTATTATAATATTTTTCTTGATTAATAAAAATTCCATTATCTAATTGTTTAATCTGTAATCCAAGAAAATATGATAATTCTCCCATATGTGACATTTCAAATTCTTTGGTCATTATGTTAGAAAATTTCTCTCATAACTTATCATTTGTAGAACCAAAAATAATATCATCAACATAAATTTTAATAATTAAAATATCCTTTTTTGTACATTTAATAAAAAGAGTTTGATCAACCTTTCCAGTTTCAAAACCCGAGTCTACAAGATAGCTTTTAAGACGTTCATACTAAGCACGAAGTGCTTGTTTTAGACCGTACAAAGCTTTCTTGAGTTTATAGACATGGTCTGGAAAATTTTCATGTGAAAATAGAGGAGGTCGTTCAACATAAACATTTTCTTTTATATATCCATTTAAAAAAGCACTTTTAACATCCATTTGATAGAGTTCAAAATTATGAAAACATGTAAAGGCCAGTAAGATATGAATTGCTTCTAGTCGTGCGACTAGAGCAAACATTTCTACATAGTCAATTCCTTCCTCTTGATTATATCCTTATGCAACTAATCTAGCTTTATTCCTAGTGATATTTCCTTGTTCATCAGCTTTATTTTTGAAGACCCATTTAGTACCGATGATTGTTTAATCACTTGGTCTAGGAACTAAGTCCCAAATTGTGTTTCATTAGAATTGGTTTAGCTCTTCTTACATAGCTATAATCCAATAGTCATATCAGTAGAAGCTTCTTTAGCATTTTTAGATTCAATGTTAGAAAGGAATGCTACATGGCCCATATGATTAAGTTAATTTATAGTTGTGACATGTGAATTAATTTCTCCAATGACATTTTCTACTGGGTGATCTCGTAAAATCCTAGGAGGAGATCTTAATTCATTTTCATTATGAACAATGTTTTCATCTTCTTCAAAATTATGAACAATGTTTTCATCTTCTTCAAACATATTTCGAGTAACCGTATTTTTGATTGTCTTAGTCATTATCTCATCATCTTCAAGAATTTTATTAAAGATAAAATTTTCATCAAAGGAAACGTGAAGTGTTTCTTCGATTGTTTTTGTTCTTTTATTAAAAATTCGATAAGCCTTACTTCGGTCCGAATATCCTATGAAAATTCTTTCATTGGATTTTGGATCAAAATTTTCAAGCTGATCTTTTGTGTTTAAAATAGAACATTTTGAACCAAAAACATTAAAGTATGAAATATTTGGTTTACTTTCATAAAAAAGTTCATATAGAGTGTGTTTCGTTAGTGGTCGGATGGAAACACGATTCAGAACATAACAATTGTTTGTCTCTTTTTGATACTCATGTACCTGCAAGTCAGCTTAGAGGTTCTTTGGCATAATTATGTAGTTGTTGTCATTAAAATCCAACAATAGAGGTTCTAACAGTTAGTCCCCGTTATATCCATACTGTTTGATGATTTGATATTTTGAGATAGCCTTATTTATTGATTGTGATTTGGATTGTATTGGATTATATATCTGGTTTGTATAATATTGGATATCCTTTGGATGATTTAACAAGCTATCTCACATTATCTATTGATTTATGATTTTATGATATTGTATTAAGGCATTGATATGAGTTAGCCCCATTTAATTGATGATTTCATTTTATATGATGAGGTTCTATTGATTGGACAATTCACCCATTGGATATAGTCTTCTTGATTTCTATTGATTTGTTTTAGATGGGTGATGACAACTTTGATATCAGTTCCAATTGTTTTATATGGATGTGAGACATTTGAGTAATGTGATACCTTCAGGATTATTTATTCACTTTGACATGACATCTTATGTATTAAGTACCTTTGGTAGTGATATCATATTATTCTTTCTTGTATATTGCATCACTTTATTTATAATCCTTGATTAGACATAGTCTGTCCTGTGTTATTATATAACACTCGGGTTAATCTGAGACTATGCAGGTCCAGGGACGATGAGATAATCTTATTTTATTTGGGAACAAAGGAGACTAGGACATGGCATTATCATATATCATCTGATTGTTAAATAATTTCATGTATCTGTATTCTTAAGATGTATTTTGGATCTACATTGTATATTGTACATTATTTTTTACCGCTATGATTCTGACTCTATGTTCTCTATTATTTACTACATATATTGTATTGTTATATCCAGGAGCACACGTGTTTATTGGTTTGTGTTGATATTGTGTACGTAAAGTAAGTTACTTATTTAATATTTTAATTCGTACTAGTGTTAACGGAGGAAATATACATGTATGTACTCCATATAGCCTCATTCTCCGTATTATCTGGTATTACTTAGTAATACTCTTAGACAATATGGGTATAGAGGTGGGGTGTTACAAAATGATATCGGAGCCGGTTTAGAACAATAAATCGTATATTAGATACACGAGTCATTTTCCTAGATGAGACTTGGGTTCCCTGTCCCTCGGGTATGTTGGGAGTTTATTATAGAAAGATATGATATAAGCACGTATGTATGTATATATTACTTTGTATATGATTATTACTTGGGGTAATCATTTAGGAGTGTTAATGTGCACGTAAATGTGCATATTTTTACCACCATATTTAATCTATTTAAATTAAATAAATGATCATATTGGGTATTTTAACTTGTTTAAAACAAAATTCAAACTATTTCAAATCGTCACATATTCATCTTCATCCAGGGGCAAAATGGTCATTTTTGTGTGCATATATTAATTGTCTAAAATTTAATTGAAAATTTCTATGTTATTTTGTAGGAATTTAAATTCGAATACAAGTGGCTTCATGAAGATATATGCATGCACAAGAGTGAATACAAAGGAATGGAGATGGAAATAATTCATTTCATGGATCATGGAGGACCCCACCTACCCACATACATTAATGTACAAATTAGAGGCTAATGCACATGCTAATAGAGTTTAAAGCTTCATTCACATCTAAATGAGGATTATTTGAAGCTAATGATAACTTGGCCTCCACACATCCTAAGAGGGTATTTTGGGCATTGCACAAAAAAGTGAATTAGGGTTTCATACATGTATAAATACCCCTTATGCTTCATGTAGTCTCTCTTAGTCTCTCTTCTATTAATTAGTTTAGATCAAAAATTATATGAGAGCTCTCTTTCTTTTCATGGCTACTAGCCATTTCTTTTATGTAATTTTTTATGCAATTTTAATTCAAGTCTTTTCTTGTTTATTTACTTTTATGCAAGTAGTGTGAATCTTCTTTTACTTTATGCAAGTAGAATAGCTCTTCCTTTACTTTGCTTTCATCTTCTTCTTTTTTGTGTTTCATGTTGCATGCTACTTGTGTTGATATGATAACAAAAATAAGAGGCTAATCCCTTCAAATTAGGGGTAATGAAGCCTCTAATCATGTAGCTTCAACATTTTGATAATTATTGCTCTCTTTTTGCGCTTAAGGAGAATGCATGAAGTGGTTTAACTTGTTGTTTTTGCTTTGAATTTGATAGCATGTATTGTTGACACCAAATAAGCTATGCTTAAACAATCACAAAACACAAATTGTCTCTTCATCTAAATATTATTTAGGCAAAGAAGTGAATGTTGAAATTAAAATTTGATGGCCTATATTTCTAATTAATAGTTAATAGGCCTTGCTTAAAATAGATTTTGCTTTCAACTTTGTTGTCATATTTCATGAGATTTAAAAGTGCATTAGTGGTTGTGTTATAGTTTGATGGTTTATATTGGGATAATTAATAGCACAAGTATGTCATACTTATGATAAACACAACAATTAATTTCACTAATGACCAAAAGAGAGATTATAATTTCATATTTGGTTGAACTATATGATCTAGAGAGTGGAATTATCTCCAAATTGTCATTTTATTCTCAATGTTTTCATTCACTTTTGTAGTTGTTAGTTTTGCCATTTTTAGTAGTTAGCTTAAACATCTCAAATCTTGGTTAATTTTACTGAATAGATTTTTAAATCTAACATTTCTCTATGATCAACCTGTACTTGCCACGTAATAACAATTGTACGCCGTGCGCTTGTGGTTAAATTTAATTTGAAATTTATCGGTGATTTTCTAATCCGTTTTCGTAGGGATCACGATTGCATTGAGCGTATGCAACAAGCCGTTAAACCTCTGGGTGTCCTCAGTAGGACGAGTGTTGTCTCGTGAGGGTTTTCAACGGATACTACCCACAAAATCCAAATGCAGGATGGAAATATTTACAAAATGCAAGATTTATTTACAAAGAGATGAATGCGAGTTTTTGAAAATATTTACAAATGAAAGATTTACTTTAAAATAGACATAAATAAGTTAAATATAATTTTTGGTCATTATCTTGAAAATTTAAGTCATTTACTCGTCAAAATTTCCAACAAAAATCAACTTATCATAACAAACAAACAGTAGTTTAACCTGTTGTTTCAGTTGATAACAAAGTGTAACCATGAAATGGATCCTTAATTGATTATCAAAGTTGATCAAAGTGATGTTTTCATTTCTTTTCAATAACAACTCAAATCAGCAAAGTAAAAATAGTGCTAGGATTTCAATTGCTTACTCTTTTTTTTTTAATTTTTTTTATTGATATTAACAATATTTACATATGCCTAACTCAGAAAACTAAGGCCAGATATATTACCTGTGCACTGCCTTGCGGACTTATGTAAAGGGAATACAGAGCGTGGAGAGTGAACACACGAGTGTGAACAACTATCAACTATAGGCGTTACTAATAAAAGAATTTTTTTTATATACATACACCTAACTCAGATAAACTGAGGCCAGATATACCGATCGTGCATTGCCTTTCGGGCTTACGTGAGAAGGGTACAGAGCATGGCGAATGAACAATCGAGTGTGAACAAATGACTCTAGGTGTTTATTAAAAAATATATATAAGAAATGTATATATATATATATATATATATATATATATTGAAGAGAGACTTTTGCAAAATCATCTTAGCACCATTTAGCTTGGAAGACAAAAAAAATATTACATCCTTTACTTTAAATCAACCACTTTTTAAAACAAAGATTTTCAATCAGAATATATTTCATAATTATCTCCATGAATCTTCCTATATACTAGTTAAACCATCGTTACTTGTAATCAAACTTTATTTTTATTTTTGTTGAGATAAATAAATTTTCAAAAATTTCACTTTAATTAACCAAAACCATATATTTATTCTATAGTGTTTCTTCAAAAGTAACTAAAAAAGGAAAAAAATATTAGGATTTTTTTTCTTGTTTTTTTTTTGAGTTTTTTTGGAAGAAAATGCAAAAAATAAACCATGAAAAATTAAAAATGAAGATGAGTCCCCCCGCCCCCACACTTGATTTTGACTGTGTCCCCACAATCAACCTAAGTGGAAGGAGTAAAATAAAACAAAAATAAAAAATGATCTATATTTACATGAAAATGAACGGTATTTACACGAGATCAGAAAGTACATCGTCAAAAAGTAAATGAAGTGGTCTTCCAAAGACCGATAAATTTGTCTCGTCAAGTATGCGAGACACAGCTTACACTTAGAAAACCAAATCGTAAAAGATTTCAAAGTTGAATGTGGATTTGGAAAATGAATGTCGTTTTATTAAAAATCACACAAGTTGTTTCCTTTTCGATGATTTTTAGGGTTGATAAAATGATTGATTGAAGTTCAAGTTTATTTTCACCAAACTGAAAGTTAAGCTCATCATCAACAAAATTTTCAAAATTATAGATTTTAAAATTGAAATGGTGACTCAAATCTTCCCCTTTAGAATTTAACAACTCATTTTCGAAAAGTCTAAAGAAATCGTGTTCATTGAATTCGTCTTCCTTTATTGAATTATCAACAACTTTATTACATGTGCTAAGTTCAAAATCCAAAGTTGTTGTGTTCAAAATTTCAAAATCGGGAAAAGGATTATCGAATCTTAAATCAAGTTTCTCACCCTCAAAAGAATTGAAATCCAACACAATTACCGTGTTTTCAACAACTTCACTAAGATCATCATTTTCAGTTTCAAAAGTTGTTTGAAAATCGTCGATTTGGGTAAAAGATGGATTATCATTTGACTCGTCACATGTTGGGAATTGGTTTTGTTTCTCACGTTGTTTCATATATGTTTCGAACAACAAATCCATGTGATTATTGTAGATTTCGTCCATTTGTTCAACAAAATCCAATTTATAGTTATTAACTTGAGAATTTTTTATTTGGATTTGTTAAGAACAAAAAATTTCACTCGTATCATAGTCGAAATTATTACCATTGCCAAAATTATTTGAAAAGTGGATCGCATTTTCGTTTTGATTTTGAAATTCATTTTGGAGTTCAAAATTGAATTGGAATAGGTCATACTCGAAATCGTTTGCATTTGAAGTGAATTCAAATCTTGATTACTCTGAAAATATTGACTTGAGTTATCACACAAATAAGGACTACACAAATCATTTATCATTTGATTTTGTCGCGTAGAGATTTCAAGTAAAAATGAAATGTTATTTTCAAGATTTAAAGGTTGGTCATCATTTTGAAAATTTTATGGTTTAAAAATTGGATCGTTTAAACGATAGTTGTTGTTGAAATATCCATATGAATTTGGTGTGAAATTATACGGATTATATTGATTTTCACAACTATCGTAGAATTCATGTGAATATGGAAATTCGTACATTTTCAAGAATGTTTTTGGCTTTTTGTTTTTATAAAAAAAATATTTACAAATAGAATTTATTTTTCAAAATGGAAAATTGATTTTTGTTTTGTTTTTGGATTTTCAATTTTTTTTTTGGCTTTTTTGAAAAGGTTTTATATATTTTTTTTTATGAAAAGAAAAGAAACACTAACTCAATTTTTTTTTTTGATTTTTGATTGAAAAATAAATTTCAAAAGAAAGGATTTAAAAAAACTAAGTTAAGAAATATTTACAATTTTTTTTAGTTTTGGATTTTGATTTTTTTTTTAAATATGCATGAACTAATGCAACTAAATGAATGCAAGGGTTAATTACAAATGATTTATCCTAAGTTAACCCAAAATTGTATAATCACACTCTATCTTAAATCAACAAGATAGATCTTAGCCAGGCAAGGTACAGGATTTATCGGTGCACCACGAATCACCGTAGCAATGCAGCCGAAGGTTTAAGTACCTTTAGAGAACCAATTTAGTATAATATTTACGAATCACCGTATTATTTATAACTGATTATTGCTCTGCTGTAGCCTGGACACCAAGAACTAAATTGTTTAAAGAAGACAATTTGTCAATATATAATTAAGTGCTATCTAACCGTTATTATTAACAAATCCTAGGATGAAATGCAAAGCGCAAATTAAATTTGTATTAACAATGCAACTACGAATGAAATTTTTTTTTATAAAATGTAACCAAACAATAATGCAAGGCAAAGAAAAACAATAGATATAGCAAGCAAGCAGTCTATTTTTTTGGCAAGCTAAGTGAAGCAAGCAAGTCTTCCAATCTGCTTTGGCAACCTGAAAATAAAAACAAGATATATATACAGTTTTTTTGTATAATTTTTTATTATAAATATTAAAGACGGAACTAAAAAAACAAAGAAACAAATTAAACAAAAACACTTGAAAACAACCCTCCTTCTTTTTTTTGAAATATATATATATAAACTATTTACAAAAAAAATTCAAAAAAAAGGAAAACATTTAAATTGGAATGAATGGAAAAGACTCTTTATATATATATATATATAATTAAATGAACACAAAGATAAACATTTAAAACCAAACACTTAACGCACACGGCCCACAAAAAGTACAATCCATAAACAATTTAATCTGATCACTCAAGCCATATGAAGTCAAAATCAGTTGACCATCAGAGATTAAAATCACGCCCAATTACAATACATTCTTATTAACACAAAACAAATCGACCACCAGAAATAAAAAAAACTCAAGCAACATGTAGAAATCAAAATTGCAGAAATCGAAAGCAACAGCAACTCGCGATCAAAAACTTGCTTAACCGAGATTACTCAATTTGCAGAAATCGAAAGCAAAAGCAACTTACGAAATCAAATTCATGTGTTTAGGTGATTGGCGAGTGGGAGGATGTTGAAGTCGTGGAAGGTCAGGGAGGATGCGTGATATCGTGAAAGTCGTGAAAGTCGATGGCGGTGGGTTGCTAGTCGAGACAGTGATGTTCGGCTCAGTGGTGGTGATTGGGTATTGGGGGACTTCGCTGGTCGTAATGTGGAAGTTGAAGGTGAATATGCACTGCAGTTTTTTCTTCTTTTTTTGTTTGAATGGTAAGTGTTGAAATGGTTGCAATTGCAGTTCGAGTTGCGTGATGGTTATGTATAGGAGTATGATTGTGGTATGAGCGGTATGCAGTGATGGGAATGATGGTTTGTACTGCAGGGGGTATGTAAGCAAGTTAGATGGTGAATGAAGTTGATAAAGCAATTTGATTGAATTACAGTTTAGGCAGTGTAATTATATGTGCTTGACGAAGCTGTTGGGGTATGTGGTTGTGTTAATTGGGTTGTTATGAAGTTATAGACGGTGAGTAAATGTCCATCGAGTTGATATTTGGCAGTGTAGTCACTTTAGTTAAGGGAATTGAGTTATAGACAGTGTAGTTTTGATGGTTTTGTATTGTGGCAGGAAGGAATGGCTGTGAGTGGTGATGTTTTGAATATTGGTGGTGTTATATGGAGTGTCTAGTGGATGGTCAGTGGGACGTTGAAGATTGATGGTGTAGTGGTTTGAATGGCACAGTGGAGTGATGTATGTTGTAGGAATGAGGTGCACTGTTGCGTGAAATGGTGGCAGATGGTAGTGAAATGAAGTTGCAGACTCGATAGTGGGAAGAGCAGTCTTGTTTGCAAGAAGGTGCAGCAAGGCAGTGAATAGAGTTTGAAATGAATGGAAGTGATATGTGGAGACAGCAGTTATGGCACTTTGAAGCTGGATGATTCGTTATGTATGGTGGCTGTTGGTATGTTGCACAGTAAGTATGTTGAATGTGATGAGGTGAAGCAGATTGTTGAGGAAGTGATGAGTGATATGGTGATTGATGGAGGGTTGATGGAATGGTTCATGAATGTCAGGGTTGTCGGCAACAGTATGCAGGGTTGTTTTTGTACGAACAGTTGATAGTGGCTTCGATAAACGGTGGACAGTCACAGTACAGTGCTGAATTGTTGTGCTGTAATGAATATGAGTGTCTGAAAATGATGAAGTATGAAATTGAAAATAGATGGCAGTATGTTTGTTGAAGTAGTGAGTATGGGTTATGTTTGAAAATGCACTGTGATTGATGGAGGATGGTATTTGTCAGTGATAGTGCAAGTGTTGAAGAGTTTAAGAGATGGTCTGTTTGTATGTATTCACACTTCTAGGAATGTCAGCAGTTTGCTTGTGATGTGAAGAAAGTGGGAAATATGATCGGGGGTGTTGAAGTTGATCTGTGAAGAAAGAAGAATTGCAAAGGAGGAGAAGGAGCAGAGATGTTTGTTTGTAAATGTTTGTAAGAACAAAATAAGAAAGAAAACAAATGTAAATTGAAATGCAATTGTAAAAAAATTTTTTTTTTTTGTTTTTGAAATTGTATGTTATGTTTTTTTTTTAGAAATGCAAATGGAAAATGAAACTAGAAAACAAGAGATGCACACAAACAAATGTAAACACAAATCACACACACAATTTTTTTTAATGCAATGCACACACAAAATAAAACACACAAAAATCAAACAACAAATAATTCGAAGAATAGAAAATTAAAATCAAAGCAAATCCCCAGCAACGGCGCCAAAAACTTGGTCGACGGCAATTTTCCTATCGAATTAGAAAATCATCGATAAATTTCAAATTAAATTTAACCGCAAGCGCACGGCGTACAATTGTTAGTACGTGGCAAGCCCGGGTCGATCCATAGGAAAATGTTAGATTTTAAAAAGGGGATTTTCACTTCAAGGGCTTATTTGTGCAGATAATAAGTTTTAAGAACACTATTTCTAAAAAATTAGTTTTAAGGACATTTTACAGGAAAAAGATAAAAGAATTTATCATTTTCAGTTATACAGAAATAATGATAAAAAGATTTATCATTTTCCTGCATAACTTAAAAAGATAAATGAATTTATCATTATCCTGTAAATTGTCCTTAAAACTAATTATTTAGAAATGTTGTCCTTAAAACTTATTACCCTGAAAATAGAAGCCCTTCAACATAATTTTCACTTTTAAAAATCTATTCGATCAAATTAACCAAGATTTGTGATGTTTAAGCTAACTACTAAAAATTGCAAAACTAACAACTACAAAAGTGAATGAAAACAATGAGAATAAAATGACAATTTAAAGATAATTCCACTCTCTAGATCATATAGTTCAACCAAATATGAAATTATGATCTCTCTTTTGGTCATTAGTGAAATTAATTGTTGTGTTCATCATAAGTATGGCATACTTGTGCTATTAATTAGCCACATATAAACCATCAAACTATAACACAACCACTAATGCACTTTTAAATCTCATGAAATATGACAACAGAGTTGAAAGCAAAATCTATTTTAAGCATGGCCTATTAACTATTAATTAGAAATATAAGCCATCAAATTTTAATTTCACCATTCACTTCTTTGCCATAATCATATTTAGACGAAGAGGCAATTTGTGTTTTGTGATTGTTAAACATAGCCTATTTGATGTCAATAATATAGGCTATCAAATTCAAAGCAAAAACAACAAGTTAAACCACTTCATGCATTCTCATTAAGCACAAAAAGAGAGCAACAATTACCAAAATGTTGAAGCTACATGATTAGACTTTTCATTACCCCTAAATTGAAGGGATTAGCCTCTCATTTGTGTTATTATATTAACACAAGTAGCATGCAACATGAAACACAAAAAAGAAGAAGATGAAAGAAAAGTAAAGGAAGAGCTATTCTACTTGAATAAAATAAAAGAAGATCTACACTACTTGCATAAAAGTAAATAAACAAGAAAAGACTTGAATTAAAATTGCATAAAAAATTACATAAAAGAAATGACTAAGTAGCCATGAAAAGAAAGAGAGCTCTCATATTATTTTTGATCTAAACTAACTAAGAGAAGAGAGACTAAGAGAGACTACATGAAGCATAAGGGGTATTTATACATGTATGAAACCCTAATCCACTTTTTTGGGGAATGCCCAAATACTCTCTTAGGAAGTGTGGAGGCCAAGTTATCATTAGCTTAAAATAATCATAATTTATATGTGCATGAAGGTTTAAACTCTATTAGCATGTGCATTAGCCTCTAATTTGTACATGAAGGTATGTGGGTAGGTAGGGTCCTCCATGATCCATAAAATGAATTATTTCCATCTCCATTCCTTTGTATTGACTCTTGTGCATGCATATATCTTCATGAAGCTAATTGTATTTGAATTTAAATTCCTACAAAACAACATAGAAATTTTCAATTAAATTTTAGACAATTAATATACGCACAAAAAAAAGACCATTTTGCCGCTGGATGAAGATGATTATGTGACAATTTGAAATAATTTGAATTTTGGTTTAAACAAGTTAAAGTACCCAATATTATCATTTATTTAATTTAAATAGATTAAATATGGTGGTAAAAATATGCACATTTACATGCACATCAAGTGTATTTTTATGTTTTATGTATATATAAATATTTTTCAACTATTTATTACGCATGAAATATAAAATGTTTTACCTCCAGTGGCTTGGTATGAATTATCATATTCTAGTCGATGCGCCTGATCGATATTATCGGTAGGGATACCTAAACACTACGAAGCGGCGTATAAACATAGAGTTTTGAAAAGTTAAATATTTTTTGGAAATTTTTAAATGATTGGTAGACTTTTATATAGAGATGAACGATTTTGGAAAATAGTAAAATATTTCTAGAAAAGTATAATTTGTATTTTTGAATTTTGGAGGAAAAATATGATTTAAAGAAATATTTTGAATTATGATTTGAAAAGAATTTAGTATAGCTATAAGAAAGTGATAATTATAGTGTTTGTGGTTTTAAAAAATAATACATGTTGAATTTTAGTTTTATTAATAGTAAATTGTGAATTATAACAATGTGAAATAAAATTTTATGTTCAAACTATTTTATAAGATTGCGCAGTTTTTATATTTGTAGAAAACATTTACCAACAAATTATTATAATAAGAAGTATCAATCTTGTTTTGGTATTATTAAATTTTATAGTCTGATTGAGGAATTTATATTATAAAAGAGAGTTTTGGAAGAAAATTATATTTTAAAAGAAATTGTTTTAAGATGTTTTAAAATTAAGAAATTTATTGAAATTTTGTATATAAAATTCAGAAATTGAAAGTTTGGTGAAGGAAATTGTTGACAAAATTTTGGATTATTGTAAAATACTTGGGAGTTTACTTAAAATTTAAAGGTATTTGAATTGTGTATAAGATGAATTTCTAATTGATAATAAGTTTATTAAAAGAAGGTATTTTATAATTATGGAATTATTAGTTATGTTATAGATTCATCCTAGGCAAATTGTGTGGACGCAATTTTGTTAAGAGGGGGTCTGTAACAACTCGTTTTTCGGGATGAATAAAAATAAATATATAATTATTAAGAATGGATTTCTAGAATTTGAAACTAAATAATTTGAATATCAGAATTCTATAACAAGAGAATTAGTGATGATTTAGAATATAATAAGTAATATTTTAGTATAGTAGAGGTTTAATAATTTACTTCAATAATTATCTTAGAATTTGGAAATACAGATGGATTATTTTGGAAATGATGATAAATTAGAATTTTGTAAAAATCAAGTTTGTTTTAATAAGTGAATAATTTATTAATACGATTAGAAATTAATTGGCAAATGATTTGAATAGTGTTTGCGCCAAAATTGGTCACAAACCCCAAATTTCGTGAAAGCACCAGTGTGTGAACACAAATCAGCAGTATATAATCACAGATCACAGATCTAAGTAATGTAGAGGATAAAAAGTGAAGAATAATAAACTTAAAAAGGAAAGAAATAGACAGAGACAAAAGGTTTATAGTGGTTCGGCGATCTTGCCTACGTCCACTTTGAAGTTGGTTACTTTATTGATGTTCACTTGTCGATTACAATTGATTACAATGGGTTGTAGTGAGTTATATTTCTGAAACTCGAGTACAACAGCAGTGGAATTCGTTTGCAGCAGTAATGGAGTTCAGATCTGGATCCGGCAGAGTCTAGGCATTGGAGATCTCAAAAAAAAGGAGAAGAACCCCTTTTCTGTTGGCTTTGGGGGTCTATTTATAGGTGTAGGAGGTTGGTATTTCACTCAGATCTCGGGAGATCCTCTCTAGCACGTGACCAGGCCCGCTCGCCCAAGCCCGTGAAGTTTCGGTCCGATACGTGATCGATACGAACATATTTCGTATCGATCAAGATTTCATCCAATGGAGTCAAAATTTGGCGTGGACATTCTCTAGCATGCACGTAGTCTTCCATGAAAAATTCACAGCATTTGGACTTGTAGAATAGGAGATACGATCGATACGAATTAGGATTCTCGATTGGCTGTTTCGTTCGACTCGCTCTTGTTTCGACTCGCTCTTTGTTCGACTCGGTTCTGTTTGACTCGGTGATGTGGCGTTTATTCGTATTGACTACTGTGCCTTGCTTCGCATTGATGGACACGAAGTAGGAGTCTTCGGATGGATGCGAAGTTGACGAAGTGGAGTGAGTCGAAATGTGGCTCTCTGATGGAGTCGAACAGTGGTCCTCTGAAGGAGTCGAACTAGATGGAGTCGAACTGTTGTTTTCTGAAGGATGCGGAGCGAGTCGAATGAAGGCTCTGAGATGGAGTCGTAGTGGAGCAAGACGAAATGGAGCGAGTCGATCAGTGGTTCACTAAGGGATGCGGAGTGGAGCGAGTCGAAGTGGAGCGAGTCGAAGTAGGCTTCCATGATGGATTCGAGCAGAGCGAGTCGAAGTCGGCTTTCCTATGGGATGCAAACTGAGCGAGTCGAAGAAGGCTGTTTTTAATCAACTTTGCATCGGTCGTAACTTGAGCATACGAACTCGAATTGAATTGAGATTTGGAACGTTGGCTCTCATAGCTTCGCTTGTCGTGTCAAACCAGTTTTAGCTCGATCCGGACTCGGACAAAATTCGTTAAGTTCCCTAGTGAGCCCGTGTATAACCGATCTCTAGGACGGACCGTCATTGGTTACTAGTCAGTTCCTTGGTGTTACGGCTTTGCCAAAATGCGGGATAACATTTGCCCCCCAAAGTACGTCTTGTGGAAACATGATGTGCTTTGAAATGTTGCAATCTTCATTCTGAGTAGCCATCGTCTCTTCGATGAAAGTTGTTGCTTTGTAATGTCATAAGCTGGATGTTCAGATCCTGTTGATGACCTGCAAAGAAATTGATAGCCTTATCTGACCGCGAATGACGATCGTTCGGGATCGTATGTCATTCGGGGTAGTACGTGATCGTTCGGGGTCGGATGCCGTTCGCGGCGAATGGCGACCGTTCGTGGTCGGGTGCCGTTTGAGGCGAATTGTGACCGTTCGTGGTCGGGTGCCGTTCGAGGCGAATTGTGACCGTTCGGGGTCGGGTGCCGTTCGAGGCGAATTATGACCGTTCGCGGTCGGGTGCCATTCGAGGCGAAATGTGGCCGTTCGCGATCGGGTGCCGTTCGAGGCGAATTGTGACCGTTCGTGTTCGGGTGCCGTTCGAGGCGAAATAAGTGTGCCCGGGGAGGGACTTAGCATTATCAATGTCAGATTTCACGTTCGAGTGAGTTTCTGAATTGTTTGTGGTGGCGGTTTATCGTCATCTCATAGCATGCCTGAGGACCGTTCGCGATCCCTTACATGTGTAAGTGACTTAGCCGTTATGGCATCACAAATGGCATATTTTTCTTCAAAATGAGTTTTTTCAACAGAAATGTTCAACAAAATCAGGTTCAAATACCAGAAAAGGAAAATAAAAGGAAAACAAGGACGTCAAAGTGCAAACACCTACACCGTTGCGATTAGTAGTCGCATCAGAGCATGCCTGAGGATCGTTCGCGGTCTTGTACATGTGTAAATGACTTAATCGTGTTGGTGTGGAGTTTGCTACTTATTCGTCATTACTCCAATCAGTTGATGACAAGCTGACGCCTCGATCCTGAGCCGTCCCCAGCAGGTGTAGGTGGTGGCCGCTCCCGTTCCACCGTTGTCGCTCCCTTTCATACATACTGTGATAGCAAACCGTTCCGGACATGTCCCTCAACCTCATCTTTCAAGTGTCTGCAATCATTCGTGCTGTGACCATTCAGCTCTTGGAATAAGCAGTACTTGTCTGACCTTCTTTCATTGTTGGTCGGATCCCTTCTCATTGGCTTTCGATAAGGAATCTGCCCTCTGGTGTCCTGGTAGATTCGCTCCAAAGTCTCATTCAACTCCGTATAGGAGGTGAATCTTGGTTCCTTCCGTGGTCGTGTTGGTCCATCATCATTATCCTTGGCCTTTTACTCCCCTCTGTCAATTCTTGAATCTGTTTTAGGAGTGTTTTCACCCTTGACTTCATAAACATCAACTCCTCCTCCTTCCTCTCTTTCAGCACTCGCATCCTCTAATCGCAAAAATCCTTCAGCCTCATGATAAAATTCTCCTAGATCCATAGGGGGATCCCTCGTTAACGAATTCTTGAACTCTGTGCCATCTGCTACGCCAGATACAACTGCCATCAAAACCATGGATGGATCGGGTCGATCCACCGAAGCTGCCGCTTCATTGAATCGCGTCAGAAAGTTCCTCAAAGACTCCCCGGTTCTTTGCTTCAGTGTTGCCAAACTCATCACATTTTTGGGTCTTGAAATGTGAACCCTGAACTGCCTCATGAACCTTTCAGTCAAATCGGTCCATGTTCGAATGGAACTGCTCTCCAGTTGTTTGAACCATAATGCTGCTACGTCTGCCAGGTACAGTGAAAAGCACCGGGCCATGACCTCCTCCGATGCCCCCAGCACTTCCATGTGCCGCATATATCTCATTAGATGGACCACAGGATCTGTCCTTCCATCATACATGTCCAATGTTGGTAACTTGAATTCTGGTGGATTCCTGGCTTGCCTGATCATAGGAGCAAAGGGACTCCTATTCACATCCTCCAGATCTCTATTCACTAGTCCGCCCCTCATGGCTTGTTTGACCATCTCCGCCAATCTGTCACTATCTCTAAGTTGTAGTCCTTGTCCGTTGTTTCTGATTTGCCTCCCGAGTTCACGGGGGGTTCCTGGAATCTGCTCTCCTGGCTGAACACTCATTTCTCTATCAATGTCCTATTGCGTAGTTCCACCTGGTACTCCACCCGGGATTAGGCCAACATGCCATCGGTTATTGCCCCCTAGCTCTAGCGCTGTGCCAGATGGTCCTGCACCGTTCTGAACTCTGGTTGCCCCTTGATTTTGCGCTCCAAGCTGTTTAATCTGAAGAAGCAAGTTCTGAATCATTTCCTCTTGTCTTTTCATCATTGTCTCTATCTCATCCCTGGTGATGAAGATTGATGTCTGATTTGCACCTGAAGAAGCCTCTTGACTCCCTTCATGCTGACTTCTCTCTGGCCTTTGTCTTCTATTTGATTGCCTTGTCATAGCTTTGCAGATCTAAATCTCAAAGCCTTCAAATTAAATTTTCAAACGATAGGATTCCTGAATTAGCCTTCTCAGTGAAAGCACCAAAGTGTGTGCGCCAAAATTGGTCACAAACCCCAAATTTCGTGAAAGCACCAGTGTGTGAACACAAATCAGCAGTATGTAATCACAGATCACAGATCTAAGTAATGTAGAGGATAAAAAGTGAAGAATAATAAACTTAAAAAGGAAAGAAATAGAAAGAGACACAAGGTTTATAGTGGTTCGGCGATCTTGCCTACGTCCACTTTGAAGTTGGTTACTTTATTGATGTTTACTTGTTGATTACAATTGATTACAATGGGTTGTAGTGAGTTATATTTCTGAAACTCGAGTACAACAGCAGTGGAATTCATTTGCAGTAGTAATGGAGTTCAGATCTGGATCCGGCAGAGTCTGGGCGTTGGAGATCTCAAAAAAATGAGAAGAACCCCTTTTCTGTTGGCTTTGGGGGTCTATTTATAGGTGTAGGAGGTTGGTATTTCGCTCAGATCTCGGGAGACCCTCTCTGGCACGTGACCAGGCCCGCACGCCCAAGCCCGTGAAGTTTCGGTCCGATCCGTGATCGATACGAACAGATTTCGTATCGATCAAGATTTCATCCAATGGAGTCGAAATTTGGCGTGGACATTCTCTAGCATGCACGTAGTCTTCTGTGAAAATTTCATAGCATTTGGACTTGTAGAATAGGAGATACGATCGATACGAATTAGGATTCTCGATTGGCTGTTTCGTTCGACTCGCTCTTGTTTCGGCTCGCTCTTTGTTCGACTCGGTTCTGTTTGACTCGGTGACTTGGCATTTATTCGTATTGACTGATGTGCCTTGCTTCGCATTGATGGACACGAAGTAGGAGTCTTCAGATGGATGCGAAGTTGACGAAGTGGAGCGAGTCGAAATGTGGCTCTCTGATGGAGTCGAATAGTGGTCCTGCGAAGGAGTCGAACGAGTTGGAGTCGAACTGTTGTTTTCTGAAGGATGCGGAGCGAGTCGAACAGAGGCTCTGAGATGGAGTCATAGTGGAGCGAGTCGAAATGGAGCGAGTCGATCAGTGGTTTTCTGAGGAATGCAGAGTGGAGCATGTCGAAGTGGAGCGAGTCGAAGTAGGCTTCCATGATGGATTCGAGCAGAGCGAGTCGAAGTGAGCTTTCCTGAGGGATGCGAACTGAGCGAGTCGAAGAAGGCTGTTTTTTATCAACTTTGCATCGGTCGTAACTTGAGCATACGAACTCAGATTGACTTGAGATTTGGAACGTTGGCTCTCATAGCTTCGCTTGTCGTGTCAAACCAGTTTTAGCTCGATCCGGACTCGGACAAAATTCGTTGAGTTCCCTAGTGAGTCCATGTATAACCGATCTCTAGGACGGACCGTCATTGGTTACTAGTCAGTTCCTTGGTGTTACGGCTTTGACAAAAGGCGGGATAACAAATAGAATGATTAATTAAACAAATAATGGTATAAATCATTCGAAAGTAATTTTGTATATAAGAGATTTTCATTTGGGCTTGGATAAATTATTACATAAAGTAATAGGAAGAAAGAAAAATAAAAGAAAATAAAGTAAGCCCAAAAGCCAACTAATCTAAATACCATGAAATTTGTTTCTTTACTCTTCACTCTCTAGAATTTTCCTTCTCTAGATTCTTCACCTCATGATATATATACAACATCATCGTTTCTTATTTACTACTTTTAAGAAATGAATTTTACCCTGCATCTCTATTTTTCTAATAACTTAAATAAATGAAAATTAAAATTCTATAAACTCTAATAGTTTAACTCAAGCTTTTGGATAGCTCTACACACTTAACAAATTGAGGAATTAAGATTCTAATTTGAGGGAGAAAATTGTCTACAGCAAAGAGAAATGGAAGAAACAGGGAAAAAGAAGAGGAGCGGTGAGTAGGGTAGTGTATTTCTTTATTTAGGTGAGTTCATTAACTCACAATCCTATGTATATGATGCTAATTCTTTATATATGTTTGGTCTAATTGATGCAATGATTGGTATATGGTGTGTATGCATTGAATAAAGAAGGCGAATCGCCGCCAAAGTCACAATAGAGGATGAATATAACCTGGAGCATTTCTGTTCTAGGCCGTGACCCGTCGATTGGTCCTGATGAACCTGTGGACCGGTGGGGGAAGCCTGGAATAGTGATGTTCCAGGCTATATTGCTATGATTGTGTGATATTTGGAAACATAAACTTTTGTGTGTCTGTATCCAGTGTGAGTTAAGGTGAACATGATGTTACTTCCTATTTTATATGTGTGCTTAGATCAATATGCTTACAGAGTGTGAGTATAAATATATGTGTGCATTCATGTGCATGAATGCCTGTTGTACTAGTTTTTCTTCCTTAACTTCTTGCTGTAATGATTTGGGCTATGTCTTTTGTATATTATTCTTGCTTGCATAATTTAGTTGCATTTTACATTTTATTTGCAAGTTATAATATTTGACCTATGACAGAGAGTAGGAGTATTGTGTGTGTGCACAACTTATATATATGTGTGTGTGTGTGGGGGGGGGGTGCTTATTGTGTGTGTTCGTAAATATATATGTGTACATGTTTGTGTGTGTAGTGTTGTAAACTAACATATGCAAGCATGTGAGTGGTGCTGTGAATTTTAGGATGTGAGTTAGTATAATTTTTATAAGTCAGTGCATATGTGTGTGTGGGAAATCAGTGTTTGTGCATGTGTTAAGTTTTTGTGTGCTTGTATATCTTCTTTCTACATATCTTGCAGTTGTTATGTTTGAGAATTTGAACCAATTATCATGTATTTTCCATGTTGTCCTTGTTAGCTTATCCTGTTTTGTGCATCCTTGTGTGGGTTTGCAATTGCTTTAGATAGCTAAAATTCTTTTTTTTTAAATTAAATAAATGAATACAAGATTGTTAAACATATTAATATGATTTTAAGTTTATCAAACAACTAAGTGAATTTACTAGTGGTTTATTAAAATAAAACATGAAGTTTTTCTTAATAGCTATTTTTAGTCATTAAATATGAAATCTATATATATATAGTTCAAGTTTGGAAAATGCATTTATTTAATTATGTATAAATTAAACTAATTTTGATGTTTTATACTTATTTAAAATAGTATTTAATCATAGTAAATTATGAAATAATTCCCAAATGTAATATTTAGCTTGGCAAACTGTTTGGTGAATTTAGTTGAAATTATTGGGTTTTGAATATTACTAGTAAAAGTTTGAATATTACTTATTTATAATTAAAGATTGTGAAACTATTTATTTATTGAAAACAATAAGTTTACTTGTTAGTTTATTTCTTGTTAATTCATGTATATCTATACTTTGTTCATTTATAATATATTTTTTATAAGATAAAATCGTATACATGATTTTGTTAAGAATTGATTTAGTCTTTTATAATTATATTTAATCCGAATAATCTATTTCATTGTTTTTACTAATTAGTCATTAAGGTATAGTGAATTGAAATATATGAAATAATTTTTATATAAAATATTCAGTACCATAACTATTTTGGGATATGTATTTCTTATCCATCTTTTAATATTTATTTTGTTATATGAAACAATATGTTGGGGATGATTTATTCTTAAGTATTGATTTTTTATTTATTGAATAATCTAAATTTTCTATTCTAATAATTCTTTTCATGATTAGTTATATAAAGATTATATGAATGATTCACCATCGATAATGATTTGATTTGTTATATTTTAAGATGATACGGTGAAAACATCCTTCTATTTGATTTATGGGATTTTATTTATTTGTGATGATAAATTGGAATAAATAGATTAGTGATATTGTCTTGTGTAACGTCAAGGATTTTCGACACTCGAAAGTCGATTTAATACGACCACTGTATCAAATGCCGCGCAATCGAATGCTGGAAAACCGAACCATTAGGGTTAAAAAGAAGAGGTAGAAGAAGACAGAAGAAAAGAAAGAACAGAAAAACAGAAACAGAAACAATATCAGAATCTCACATTCGCAGCGGAACAACATATAATAGATAAATGAATAATCTTTAAATCAAAAGATCTGTATCATTTTATACATTACATCATCATCAGAGTTTATATATACACAATACATCAATGGACAGTTATACAAACTTGTCCTCATACAGAATACACGGCAGAATAAATAATATCATATACAAATGTCATGTCTCGCCATCCAGCTCGCCACTTGAGCTCCACAGCATCTCCTGAATCCAGAATGACCTGATAACCTAACTCTAGGCTGCCCGTGTGGAAAATTATGGGCACCCAGAGTTTAGGAAGGAAACAATAAACTTCAGGCCAGTCATGGGACTGGTGTGAGAACTTAAAATAGTTATTATCTTTAAAACAACAACAAAGGAAGTAAAAGACATTCGCAATGCTTTTGGAAAATGAAACTACCATAAGACCTCCCTCCACACACATAATGCAAATGCAGAATTGGAGGAGATTTCTTCTTATGATAGTCAAACATGCTTACTACGCAAAAGAAAAATCTTTTGATATTATTACTAGTGCATAGTGTGAAAAACATTTCGAAAGTATAATATTAATCTTAGCCAACATACAACCATTATTGTATGCCTACTATAGCTACCATGTTCAATAGCAGGTTGCCGCCACATTCCATAGTAGGTAATACAACTAAAACCGTACAGGTTCTTATTGTTTCTTTGGATTTCCAACAAATGGTCGGGCAAAGGAACTTCCTTACACCGAAATGGAAATGCCTCTAGAAAGACGCCCCGAGAGTCAACCTGCTCTCTGCAAGCACAAGGCCGACGCTACCTCACGCTGTACAGCTGTAACAAGGTAGCTAACACACAAGCTATGTCATCCCCCGGTCGTTAACGACCTTTATCCGAGGATCCTCAACCACAAAGCAACAACCACAAAGTATAATAAATTTTCAGCATCAACATAGGTAAAATATCTGGGCTCCATACCATGATATCATCTTTTATCCATAAGGAAATGACATACCCTAGGGGCGCGACCCCTAAAACCTTGCCGCAACATTCCTGTTTCGACCATTACCGGGTTGTGAGGCTCGACGAAGTCTCGTCCACAAAGCTACGCTTTTTCACAAAGCAACGCTTTTTCACAAAGCCACGCTTTGATCAACAAATGATCAACAGCACTTCGTATGCCACATTACCAAATTGGGAATGTATCACTAGTAACCATCAACTATATAACCTCTAAGCTCGTACGTCTCAGAGAAGGGTGTTAAGCTAAGAGAATAAATTCTCTGCCACCAATAGAAATGTATTTGATAGAAACCGGCTTTACATCTCAAAGTGTAACGTCAGACACACAGCCATACAAGTCCGTTCCAGGATCGAACGGAACCGAAGGCACTTCCAAAGAAGCCCTTGCAATCCGGATATTCACTAATCACGTCCGGACTTCCCATCACAAGAAGAGTGACATAAATCTCTATACCGGAGCAACTCGATGCAGAGACATTCGACAGGTTGTCCTTTCATTTTCGAAAATACCCAGTCTTCACCACCGGTCTTCAATACGATCCATATCATCGTATCACTAATTCGGAATGGGTTATATGACACAAAGGCCTTTTCCCGGCTAACCCGAATAGTGAGCACAATATTTAAAACATATGGATACTGGGGTCTCAGTTAAAACACAGCTTAAAGCCCAAAACTTTTCATTTGAATGGTTAAAAGAAATTACCATTTCCAATCTTTTAAACAAAAAGATTCATTTCAAAAACCTTCAATGGTTTAAATAATTTCTGCACTTTTAATCTTTTAAACAAAAAGATTCAATTCACAAAGTTCACTCCATTCACAAAGATCCATTCATGGATTTCAAAACAATTTCCATTTTAATTGAATAGGTTTACTCATTAAATCATTAAATCAAGATTTAACTTATAGCTTTCAAAACTCGTTTCCAAAGATTCATTCATAGCCTTTCAAAACAATTCTATTTCAAGTTGGATTAACTCGTCCGGTCTTTGAATCAAAGACTCATTTCATAGCTTTCAAAACATTTCAATTCCATTTCAAACTTGAAACCTTTCAACACAATTTGGAAATCCTTTCTTAAAATGAAAGCTATTATTATTTGAAAACAAGTAGTTTTCGTTTCGGAAAAATCCAGTTATATTTACACGAGTTAAAACCCTTGAATTAAACTCAAATTCCCAAATCAATACCTTAAAAATGGTTTAACCCATATATAACTTGTACAGCATCTTTAATCCCTAGTTTCAAATCATAGAATTCAATTTCAAACTTGAATTCAAATTTAAATCAAATTATTTAAATTCCAAAACTTAATCAAGTTATTCAAAAATAAGTTTTATCTTCGAAATTCTATTTCAAAAGTTTTTCACTTTAAACCCAAATTTCCAATTTCAAAATCAATTGAAATTAAAATTTCAATTTCAAAAACATCAAATTTAAATTATCTGTGACTTAACCGATTTCCACGTGAAATCCACACTTGTGTGTGTATTGTGTAGTCCACGGGTTCAACACAATAATGCAACAACATTCAACCATCACAGATCAAATATAACAATATAATTGATAAGCGGTATAAACTATAACGCTTATCTTTCATTCACAGATCACAGATATATTTGTATATCACAGATAAACAAATTACAGATCACAACACAAATCAGGATATATCACAAAGCATCACATATCCTTATAAATTTCCAATGAATTTACAAAATCATTTCCTTTTTAAATAAATTTCTTTATCTCTTCAAATCTATTTAAAAATCCAAATTTTAAATAAATTCTTCAACTTATAATAATATTACCCAAAATCCATTTATTAATATCTTTTCCCATATTTTGGAAAAATTCGATAAGACTACAAAAATCAACTTTCTATACTTTTAAATTCCTTCTTTCAAATTAATTCAATTCTAAAAAAAGAATTTTTCCAATCCAATTTTATTAACTTCCAGTATCCAACGATACCAAAAATACATTTGGCTAAATTTCAGCCTTCAACAATTTCAATCACAAAGATAATCACACAGAGATTATAAATAATCAACACACAACATATGAAACAAATTCAAATGTTTGAGGAATCCAGTTGGATCCCTCCAACCTGTTTCCCTGCATCCACAGATGTTAGCACAATACCAATTCCACTTCGAGGTGGAATATCGTGGTATATGGGATTTATAAAATACTATCCGCTATTATGTGGCGCAATAGGGTCTCATCCGCTATATAATGCGGGAAATCAACTCCAAATACATATATAATACCAATTTCACTTCACGGTGGAATTATCGCGGTATATGTTTTTAATAAATAACCTCCGCTTAATATATGGCGTATAGGGTCTATTACAGTTCAATAGATAACAACCATCATTTAATTCACACAATCAACACTATCAACAATTTTAAATCTCAACTATTTAAAATTTAAATCGAAACACAATTCGATTGAGTGAGGAGTTCTCACCTTGCTTGTAGTTGTCGTGATAGCGATTTATTCCGATTAAAATTAAACAAACGTTTAATTTCAACCAAAATTTTCACTAGCTCAAATAAATCCCAATCTAGCTCCATTGCGTAGTGCTCGACAAAATGAACCCGACGCAATTCGTTTCGTAATTTTGAGACCTCGTATGACAAAGTTACACAGTTTTAAAGTTTGAACGAATTTAATATAAACAAATTTACAATTTAATTTTACTTTTCAAACCGTAGCTACATCTGGCTATTCGTTTCATCAAAGCAAATCATGGCCGCACCCTATATCTTCTTCTTCAACGTGAAAACACATTCAACCCTAACCCATAGCCGCCTATATTGTTTGAATTTTCGAGCCCAACTCCATCACTTCGACGACGATCGGAGACTTCCACTCAAACGCCCTCAACGAGAGCTACCTTCACCAGAGAACTGGTCACGCTCGGCCCACCCTGTGCATCGAAACACATGCACGAACGTGCGACTTTGATTGCAAATTCCCATTGATTCGTTGCCTCGTTTCCGATCACAGCTGTTGGATAGAGAGATCTTGATGCTCTCTACGATATTGTAGTTGACAACTTTTTGTATAGATTGACGGATTTGGAGAAAATGAGGGAGAAAGAGGATGTATTTCTGGCCATTGAATGTTAATGGCAGCTGCTGTAACCCTAGTAGGGTTTTGAATGCAAATGGAAAAAATATTGTCCTTTTATAGAAAATTTCTCAAAACACTATTCATCGAAAAAATTTCGAACTCGAAATCAAACGTGCCGGCTGACATTTCTAGGGTTTTACCCGCGTTCCCAACACAATGGAATGTGTTTCGGGAGCTAATTCGATCGTATGTGAGAGTTACGGAAATAAACGATCAAATTTAAATCAAATCGATTAAAACGATTTCTATGCGTTTTGGCTTGACTCGGACAAACCATAAATCCGATTGACACGAAATTTGAAATCTTACAATAATATAACATTTCGGATCCGATGAAACTGGTTTCGTCGAAATCCGAGACTGTTTGAAAAATGACTATTTTCACTCGTCAATTAAATATTAAAATATTCAATTTTCACAAATTAACTTTTAATTCAATTTTAAAAGTTTACAAACATCATTCTAACTCCAATATGATTTAATATAACTTTATAAATCATTTTTATACACATTCAATTCAGATTTCAATTATTTCTGGAATTTCAGATATTAAATTATCGATTTAATTATCCAATTAAATCACTATATTTGAAATAAAATTTATTCGACTTACAAATCTTACTTGTTAATATTTAAAATCAATTAAATATCTAAATTTCAAATGATAGAAATTCTGTGTCGTTACAGACTTCCCCCCTTAAAAGAATTTCGTCCTCGAAATTGCCAAGTAAGAAAAATGCCCCAAATTCATTAACTTTTCAAAAATCCCCTTTGTTCAAATTAGATTTCAAAATCACTTAAGTGTAGAACTTCCCCAAAATCCAATAGTTAAACTCTTTCAAAAACTTTACTAAGTTTTTCAAATCTATACTTAGTTATACTTTTCAAAACAAACTATATCGTTTAACTTTTAACTCCAAATCCAAAATTTAGTTTTCACAAATTTTCCAAAATTTCCCAAAAATTTTCTAACGCCTTAAATTTTCAGAAAAATTCGCCATAGCCTCCTTTGCGCGGTTCAATCGTAGTGGGATCACAATAGACATAAATATATATACATCAACCCACACGGTCGGAAAAGCAGAAAAACACTTTATATTTCCTATTTTTTATTGCGTAGGCGTACCTTTTTAGCATTTTTAAGCAAAGCAGTTATTTATTTAGCATTTTAGCACAACCAAACCAGTCGAACGGCAGCCACTACACCTGTACTTACTCAATTTAAATATGTAAGTGACATATATGAAGTTATTAACAATTTACTCTTTTAAACAACTACAATACATGCATATTAAAATAAATGCATACTAAACAAGGTTTATAAGCAACTTATATATTTTCGACATCACTTGTAATTGTTTACAACCAATTCATATACAACGACATTCATTTCTTCATTTTCAATTAGTTTACATTCACTAATTTAAATTCAAGTTGGTTCACTTTCAATTTGGATTCAATTACATAGCTTTCAATTTTGATCAATTCAATTTCATTAACACTTAATGAATTATACTATATACAATCAACCAACAATCATATCACAACCAAATCATAACCAACATAACCAAATTATTAAATTTACATTCAATTTGGTTCAACGTCTTCAATTAGCTTTAATGAATTAACACTTACATCCATTATTCCATATCAATTTATTCACATTCGATTGATTAACATTCAATCCATTAGTTCAATTCAATTGCTAATTCATTTTACAAATAAGGTTGAATCTCCTTGATATAACTCAAGTTCACCTTCATTTAATTTACTTTATTATTTTATTTCGACACCAAAATCAACTTCATTCAACATCACTTAAGTTATATTCCATCACAACATTTCATTCTAAATTAAATTTTATTTAACTTTTACCAAAGTCAAATTTCATCACTTATTCAAATTCATATCTCGTTTTGCTTAACAAAATTGTTTAACCATTTTATCATTTGGTTTCACTTACATTTTCTCACTCTATAAGTTATACAACTTATTATTCAACCTCCAAATCATATTATAAGTATAAAACTCATTTCACTTATAATTATCAATTACAACTTGGATTTTAATTTCAAATTTGTTTATCACAACAAAACTTAAATTTTCAATTTACTATGGTAGCAAATCCATCACACAGAAACTCGAAAATGATACTGATGATGCTGAAGTCATCACCCTTATTATTTCCCAGCAACACTAGTGAATTCAGTGCTTTTCATTCTTTCAAAAATTTCCTTTTATTTATAAATCACATTTATAAATCTTTTTCTCATATAATTTCACTATTTTACTTTACCTATACAAGATTATTTCACAATTGTAAGTCATTTTAATTATAATTCCATACTTAATAATTCATTTGCTTATATACTTCATTATTTTACTATTGTTGTTTTCATTTAGATTATTCAAACAACTTTCATTGACTTATATATATTCTTACATTTTCAACAACCAAACAACCAATTTATATACATTTTAATAATTTCTGAAAAATTATTTCTCTATATACAAAATATAATCAAGGTAAAATTATTTCATTTACCTAATTTAAAATGATACTATGTCGGTTTATCTCGTTCAAGAGTTTAGAAACCCCTATCGATTACAGTTAGCTAGACTGCACCGACCAGAATCTATAAACACTCAACCGATAAGTCAACACAATACAAAACAATTTCATATTCACTAACAAATACGCGCTCATATCTATTATTACACTCACACTCATTCTAGAGTACTACTGACTCTATCTCTAATGAGTAACACCCAACAAAGCCAAGGTTATCGCTTAACCATATGGTATGATACCACTTGTAACGTTTCGAGATGTTCGACGCTCGAAAGTCGACATTAATACGTCCACTATATCAAATGCCGCACAATCGAATGCCGGAAAACCGAACCATTAGGGTTAAAAAGAAGAGGTAGAAGAAGACAGAAGAAAAGAAAGAACAGAAAAACAGAAACAGAAACAATATCAGAATCTCACATTCGCAGTGGAACAACATATAATAGATAAATGAATAATCTTTAAATCAAAAGATCTGTATCATTTTATACATTACATCATCATCAGAGTTTATATATACACAATACATCAATGGACAGTTATACAAACTTGTCCTCATACAGAATACACAGCGGAATAAATAATATCATATACAAATGCTACGTCTCGCCATCCAGCTCGCCATCCAGAATGACCTGATAACCTGACTCTAGGCTGCCCATGTGGAAAATTATGGGCACCCAGAGTTTAGGAAGGAAACAATAAACTCCAGGTCAGTCATGGGACTGGTGTGAGAACTTAAAACAGTTATTATCTTTAAAACAACAACAAAGGAAGTAAAAGACATTCGCAATGCTTTTGGAAAATGAAACTACCATAAGACCTCCCGCCACACACACAATGCAAACGCAGAATTGGAGGAGATTTCTTCTTATGATAGTTGTTAATTCATATTTTTGTGCCGACCTAAAACTCTGCGACTCAAGACTCTACGACCTAAGGGACTTAACGACCTAAGGAAGTTAGCGACCTAAGGGACTTAACGACCTAAGGAAGTTAGCGACCTAAGGGACTTAACGACCTAAGGAAGTTAGCGACCTAAGGGACCTAACGACCTAAGCGAGTCTCCGACCTAACAACCTAACAGACTATACGACCTAACTACTGAACAGACCTTCGACCTAATTCCTGAAGCGGCTCAGTGACCTATGACTTAAGAGGCAAATGAGCTAAGGAGTTAACGACCTAAAACTTACCGACCTAAGTGGGTTCACGACCTAACTGCAGAAACGACTTAAAGCTTCACAACCTAACTTCACCAAGCAGCTTAACGAGATAAAAGAAGAGAAAGGGGGCACGACCTATCTTAGGTCGCTTACGACCTATCTTAGGTCGCTTACAACTTACCACTTCAGATGAACCCGAGTGCAGCTCCATCAGTCCAGCTTCCTAAGTCGTGAGAAGACCATGACACATCTTAGGTCGCTCGCGACCTACGACCTAACTTAGGTCGTACGCGACCTAAGACTTGGGGCAAAATTTCTGTCCAGAATTTAACTTCTATAAATACCCCCCTAACTCCAACGGCAAAAGGACTTTTGACCAACCATTTTCTGAAGCACTGTTACTCTGCCGAATTCTCAACTCATCCAACATTTGAAGAACTCTAATCACTCAAAACATTACAACAAGCTTTGAGGGAAATCTACCGCATTCAACATGAATTCGAAGAGATCTTCAACATCGAAGCTTGAGCTAATAGTCTAAAGTGTTTAGGAATCGAAATATATTGTATTTTGAAGAGCATTGTATCATTTTGTAACTAGAATCAGCAATAAAAGAGTATAAAGTGGACGTAAGCTCAATTACGGGCTGAACCACTATAAATCTGTTGTCTTTTACCGCTTTCAGCGATCTTACTGATTATATCTTGTTCCCGTATCACGGGTGGTGCTTTCACAACTTCACAACACACACCGGGTGTTAACGTTCAATTTTCAGCGTTAACATTTTGGTGCTTTCACTGAGAACCCAACTCAGGAATATTCTCACCATTGCTCCGCAAGAGTTTGTTGAAAGAATCCCTCTAAAAACCAGAAGTTTATCTGAAATCATGGCTCCTGGAAGAAAAGGTAGATCTACCAGATCCGGAAATGCTCATGAGGGAACCTCCGCTTCCCCAACAGCAAATCAAGCAACCCCTACCGTCGGAGTCACAAGGGCTGAATTAGACGATGCAGTGTCGGGATTATATCAGCAAATTGAAGCTCAAAACGCTTTAATGATGGACAGATTAAACGCTCTACTTGGGGCAAATCAACAGCCAGAAAACAATGAAACAGTCTTCACTGAAGATGCTCGTAATTCCCAGGAGAAAGATATTCCTCAAAGAGCCGCTGGCACCGCCGAAATGCCACCTTTCCAAGCTGAGGGTCCAAGGCTGCAGCCAACTTTTCACGAGCATTTGCCCAGGCAAAATTCCGAAAGGAGAGGTGACTTCTACCCGGTGATGCCTTTGAACAATGAGGAGTACCTATCAGGGATGATTCGCCAAATCATGAAAGACAGCATGTAGAGGGAAGAAAACGAAAGTGATTGGGGATTTGCGCCAAGCAGAACTCCGTTTACTGAAAGGATCCTGAAAGCAGAGTTTCCAAGAAAATTTGTACCTCCTACTATTCCGGCTTATAGAGGGATAAGTGACCCTAATCATTTCCTATACAAATACGATTGGCATATGACCGGCGCGAGGGCATCAGATGAGATTAAATGCCGATACTTTCCAGTATACTTGGAAGGAGTGGCTCTACTTTGGTTCACAAAGCTACCAATTCGATCCGTAGATTAATTCTCTGATTTAACTCGAAAGTTCAAGGATCAGTTCAGGTTGTATGCTTCAAAAGCTAAAGATATAATGTCACTGTCCAGCCTTGAACAAGGGCCCGGAGAATCTATCAGATCTTTCTTGAACCGTTTCAATATAGCCCTAGCCGAAGTGGATAATGCAGAACCCCGTATGATCCTGACTTACCTGATGCGGGCCATCAACAAATCAAGTGAATTTGGAAGATGGTTAAAAATGAAGGAGCCAAACTCACTCGAGAAATTCTATAAAAAGGCCGACGAATTTATGCGTCTGGAAAACCTCTCCGCGCCGGCAAAAGTGGTCGTTGCCGAAGTCAAGAATAACGATGTTGCTTCTAACAAAAGAGAATCTGGAAACCAGAAAAGGGAAAATGATGGAAAAAAGAAGCAGGGGAATGAGAAAAAACCTCGCCGCTTTAATCCTTTAGATTTTACTCCCTTAACTGACACACCGGAAAATATCTTTTTTGCAACAAAAGATGTTGTCAAGTATCCCAAACCGCCTAAGATGAGAGGAAGTGCAGTGAATAATGGGAAATTCTGTCGGTTTCACAATCAACCTGGCCATGACACTAACCAATGTCGCCAGTTAAAGAATGTGATTGAAGAGTTTTTGGAACAGGGTAAACTGCAACAATATGTAAAGAAAAACAGAGTCGACCCAACCTCATCCACTCAGGGGCAACAACATCCTATCCGTCAATCTGGCTCTGGCAACAACACTGCAGTGCAAGATTCCGAGAGGCTTGTCATTAATGTTGTGACAGGTGGTCTTGACACTGCAGATGATCACGCTCCATTCTAACCAGCATACGGATCAGAAACAATGATTCCAGCGAAAATGAAAATTCAATCCCGAGATTCCGGGATAACAATCACTTGCATCCAATTTTTACTTAACAGCATTGCTCAAATTTGTAAAATGATGATGGATGTATAACTCTTGTATTGCAAATCACTGAGAAATCAGTGCGAATTAAATAATAAAGAATTTTAAATCTTGTGTTCTAATGCTATATAATGCCTGTTTCATTTCGATATGCAAATATTTTAAATATATTGCTAAAACGACGATTTAATATTACAGGCTATCAAAGCAAAGCTTACTTATTCAACACATCACAAGACTCAGCGATTCCCATAAATCACTTAACAACAAAGTACATTTCTCTGGCAAAAAGCAAGCAACTTGCAAAGAACTGGGGCATGTACTTGAAACGATGACAAGGAATCGCTAAGGAGCAGATGGTGAAAGGATACACGCAACAATTGCTACTCTTCGGAGTCCACACAAGACTTATTCGTAAGCAAGAAATTGCTTCGGAAGCACAAGACTTCTTCGTAAGCAAGAAATTGCTTCGGAAGCACAAGACTTCTTCGTAAGCAAGAAATTGCTTCGGAAGCACAAGACTTCTTCGTAAGCAAGAAATTGCTTCGGAAGCACAAGACTTCTCCGGAAGCACAAAAACAAGACTTCTCCGGAAGCACAAACAAAAGACTTCTCCAGAAGCACAAGACCTCTCCGGGGGCACAATGCTACTTAGCATAATGCTACTCTTCGAAGTCCAAATGCTATTCCTCAGAAATGCCAAAAAGTCCTCCTCAAAGGCACACTTCAACTCTCAAGGAAGACCTACTTGTTCATCTTGAAAAATTCTTCCCCAAAAAATTGAAGTGCTAAGTAAAATCCTCTTTAGAGGCCCGCTTTACCGCATAGGAGAATTCACTTCTCAAAAACATGAAGTGACCATCTCCGAAGGTTGAAGCATAAAAGCTTCTCCAAAAATGAGACACGCTCCATTTAAGTAGAATAATTGTTTCCTAAAAAACGGAATAGTTATTCTCCAAAAAATGAGAGTACAAGTCTCGCCAAAGCAAAAAGATATTGCAATGCACTTGTGGTATAGGGGCAATATCATACAATAAAACTACAACAATGAAAGTAGTATTCAAGCGACATACCACAAACACATTACAATATCACGCGGAAAAGATGTGGAATAAACGCATTCTCAAACACAGACAAAAAGTTTGTACAAATAAAAATAATCGCTTATTTTACACTAAAATGAGAGATAGATGCATTCTTACATACACAAGAATTCATACAAGTAACAGAATTATTTTATTCAATACCGTGAAAATTCTTTACATGTGCAGATCTCAAAAAAGCAGGGACCGATACCCGCACAATCTCCGGTCGATACAAGCAAAAAGCAAAACAAGAATCATAAAGTCCAGCTCGTCACTCCATCTTCCCGCCACCCTTAGAGCCCTTTCCCGGCTTAATAGGTAGTTTCGGAAGCCGTTGTGGACGGGTCGGGGGGGAGGAGAAATAGGAGCAGCTGGATCTTCTTCAACATTTTCTTCATCAGCCAAAACGCTCTTCTTCTTCTTCTTCATCGCACGCTTCCCCTTCCTCTTGGAAGAAGACTCACTTCCCGGAGTGAAAAACTCAGAAAGTTTTGTGTCGTCATCATAAGTTTGCTCCGGGGTCTTTTCGCCTTCTTCAAGTTCCCCAGTCTTTTGCTCTTGTGAAACAACTGGATCATCCAAGTCTTTGAGGGCTTCTATTTTCTCTTCTTGTGATCCTGGTTGAGAAGCAGACAGAGGAGTGACTTGGGGAGGAGGAGGAACGGCAGCCGGAGAAGGAGAAGTTGGCGCAACTTTCGGAACTTCCGCTGCAAAAGAAAAGAAGTTAAAACCGGTATTCTCCGAGAAAAGAGAAGATATTGGTTCATCAAAGCTTAAGTAATAAGTAAGAAGTTCGTCAAGCTCGGTTAAATCGAATAAGTGATTCACTGAATCCGAGTCGACGTTAAAGTTACCTGGAGAAGTCGGCTTTGCAATATCGATCTCAAATTTCTCAGCCTCGATGTCTTCCAGAGCTTCTTCCTCAGTTGGAGTAGTCACAATTTCAGTGTCAACTTTAGCAGGAAGCGAAGAATGGGAACTGGAGTCTATAATGTTGACATCAGCCGAAGTTGAAGTATAAACGGGGGCAGTTGAAGGAGCATCTTCTTTCGGGTATTCATCTCCCGTCGACTCAGCTCGCGCTTTGGCAAGTTGCTCTTTTCCTCTAGCAAGAGCGACACGAGCTTCATGGTCAAGATAACGTGCCTCAAGCCCTGCCTCATCATAGCCGGCACCGCCGAGCATATCAACTGCAGCTTCCCACACTTAAGCCAGAGTAATCTCATATTTAGGGCCCAGAAAGGAGAGGCTCCCATGACCCAGAACGCTGTGTAAATAAAAGTCAAAAAGATTAGACCCGATGTTGGCTTTAGTAGCCACATGTGATTCTTCTGCTGCAACTTTCCCAGCGATAGCTTCATCACGCTCTTTTTCAGTTTTCAGTAACTAAGCTTGCAGTCTTACAATTTCCAAATCTCGAGAGCTAATTTTCTCCTGAAGCTGAACGACATCATCACGATATTTCCCAGTAAGATGTTGCTCTGCTTCAAGTTTGGCTTCAGCATCTCGCTGAGCAGCGTGAGCATCTCGGACTTGCTTCTGGAGCATCTCCTCCCTTTGCGAATGAGAAGTGGAGGAAGTGGCAAGCTCGTTCTTTAGTTTTTCAACTTCAGCTTCAAGCCTCTCATAACCATCAGAGATGCTCTTCATTTCAGTGTTGTGCTGCTTACAAATTTTGTCCCACTCCGATTTATCACTCTCCATGGTCAGCATGGCTTCGAGATTCGCGCAGTTGACCCTTTGCAGCTCATCAACAAGCTTTTGCCATCCGAACACCCTTTCAATATTAAGTTTGACGGCATCAAGGCTACACAGCATATCCGATTTATCGATCGGGACCAAATCAAGGTCGAAGCGTACCCCCTTTAAGCACCATTGCGGGAACCGACTTTGAAGAATTGGCGGACCCTGTCCAACTTGATACTGGGGTCTGTTGATGATTGTTTGGATATCAGACTTCTCAAGAGCAGGAGAGTCAGTGGGGATATCAAGAGGAATTGAAGCGGGGGTCTTCTCAGAAATTGCAGACGCATCACTGGGCTTGACCCGCTTGTTTAGATCGTCAATAATATGAGTCTTCCCTTTATCGTCATAAGACTTTCGCTTATGAGAACTATCGCCTCTGTGGGAAGAGTCGTATCGTTCATCTCTCCTCCCGTATTGATGCTCATAGTCCCGCTTCTCTTGCTCATAGTCCCGCCTCTCTTGAGCTTTCCTAATAGCTCTTTCTTCATCCGTCTCCCTCGGGGCATTGAGGTATCGCCTAAAGTCATAAGTTCCGCGGCCTCCATAGCACTGAAATTTGTAATAATATGAGCCAGAGCGCCCCATCGGAGAAACTGAAAATGGAAAAGAAATAAAGTTTAGAAATCTCCAGAAAAAGAGGATAAGTGCGTATAAGTGCCGAAAAATCCTAAGTGTGTGCAGCGTGCAAACTATGCGCGTCAAACTACAAACCACGCTTTAATGTGGGAACGGCGACGACAGGTGTAGAAGGTGTCGTAGTTTGTTGCAAAAAGGAAGTCGCTTCAATAACAGGAGAAATCGCTTTTGAAATATCGTCTTTAAAAAGCTCTTGAGAGGTTATCATTATATCGCTCAAGTTATCAAAAGTGTCATCACCATGACGCCCAGCAGAACTCTCTTTCTCAACTTCCACAACGGCCGCCTTTTCAGAAATTCGAGGATTTTCTTCCTCTTCAATAACTGGAGCAAGTGCCGGTTTGCTAGACAGTCCCGCAACATCAGTAGAAGTAGAACACTTCACCAGTGAAGTCTCAATGGTGGGTTCCTTCAGTGAAAGTTCTTTAGCAGGAACTGGGGCATCTGACGTCTTGGCCGGAGAGTCAGTAATTTCATGAGGCTGGATGGAACGAGAAGAATGTAGAAGTTCGAACTGGTGCAAAAGTTCATCTTTCAACAAGAATTTGGCGCTCCTCTCTTCCATAGCCACAGCATTTAAAGTTTCAAAAATCGACTTGAGGCTGGGATTTCTAAGCGGGGGAGGAAGTGCTGAAAAAAGAAAAGGATGAGGTTAAGTATTTGATAAATTCGGGTTTCGAAAAGCTCATGAGATGAATAGAGAAAGGCAATCTTACTCCCGACTCTCCAGACAGAGTAGAATCCCGGAGGACATTGGACAAAGAAGAATTGACTTAGGAACCCGTGAGCACTATCGGGTAAATCCGAAATCAACTTCCGGTTTCTGGCGCCTCTTACAAGCACGATTGAAGGGTGATCTTTATTCTTAGCGAAGGTGCATAAATAGCAAATTTCATCGAAGCTTGGAAGACGGTTGAGCGTCCTCCTAACCAGAACACACAACCCCATCAAGACGGCATAACTGTTGGGGTATAGCTGGAAAGGCGAGATAGCTAATCGAAGGAAAAGTTCTCGGAGAAATTCGTTGAAAGGTGGAATAGCTCTTCTTAAACACATCTGGAGATTCACTGCGACAAAACCGAGAGGTGGCCTGTCAGCTGTGTCACTTGCTCCAGGGAATATAGCATCTGATTCGGCAATACCGAATTGGGTACACAGTTGTCTAAAAACTTTGTGGCTCAGAGTGGTCGGAGTTCTCTCCGGAGGATCGATCAGTGGGTTAGCAATCGGGAAAGCTTCTCCGGCTGGTCCTAAATCTTCTTGTTGAGATGTCATTCTACACAATCAACTGGATATTTAAATATGAAGGTGCACGTTTCCTAAAAAGGTGTGAAGTGTTGTGCAGAACTAAAACGATAACAAGCAAGTATAACTGAAATTGAGATAGTTGACATTTGTCGATTATAAAGTTTTGAGGCTTGTCATTTTAAGTTCAAATACAATGTTGTGTTGATGCAAACAAATCAGCTTAGGTTGATTATTTTAGTTTTGCTTCAATACTTCATTTGAATTTGTCATTTCACAACATTTCATTCACAGAATTCATTTAAGTTAATTATTAGTTATGAACTAATCTATCATGCGATGTGGGCAGTCAATGGCAGTATATTTGTCCCGTTTTTCTGCAAATGTTGTTTTTAAACAGGTTATTAGCATTAAAGTCAAGACAATCTGAAAAGAAATGCAACACAGTTTAAATTCAAAGGTCAACCAAGTTCTGTCCAAATTTCACAAGTGTTAGGTCGTCCAGCGACCTAGCATAGGTCGGAACCTTCATAGGTCGCACAGTGCAAGTTAAAAGGTTCAAAGCAATGCAGATTTGTTAGGTCGTGCAGTTTTAGGTCGCGCGATTCTTAGGTCGTGCAGTTTTTAGTTCAAGCAACTCTTGGGTCGTTTAGCGACCTAGCATAGGTTGTAGCTATCCTTAGGCCGTAAGAATCGTTAGGTCGCAAATTGTCTTAAGTCGCTTGAGACCCCTATGCTGCTAACTTCTTCTCCACGCCACAACCCACCAGACCCGATAACCCGTTATCAACTACACATATAAATCCATCGTCTTCTTCATCCCTTCATATCACCGAATCACCCCAAAAGCAATTCAAAACATCCCCAATCCATCGCAGATTCAACACATTACTACACCTTCATGAATCGGTTAAAGCAGCGATCAAAAGTCGATTACGACAATCACACGAGATGACGCACAACTCATAGAATGGGGCTAAGGTCGAAAGATAGGGATTCAAGATTCGACGATGATTATGGTGGGATGGAGATCAAATTCACTTACGAGATGTAGTGGTGAGGATGAATCAGTGACTAGAATGGGTTGAATTCGCCTTTGAAAACTCGGAAATTCTTCAATGGCAGAGCGGGAAGTCAAAGTAATTAAGTGAGGAAGAAGCTCACGACCTAACTAATTTATATGAGGCTGAGAGAGGAAGGCGAATAGGCGTACGAGTTAGCACGAGTTTTAGGTCGTTCACGACCTAGCAAAGTTAAGTCGAAGCACACGACCTATGACATAGGCCTGCAATTCGAGGGGCAAATGTTAACTCATATTTTTGTGCCGACCTAAAACTCTGCGACTCAAGACTCTGCGATCTAAGGGACTTAACGACCTAAGGAAGTTAGCGACCTAAGGGACTTAACGACCTAAGGAAGTTAGCGACCTAAGGGACTTAACGACCTAAGGAAGTTAGCGACCTAGGACTTAACGACCTAAGGAAGTTAGCGACCTAAGGGACTTAACGACCTAAGGAAGTTAGCGACTTAAGGAAGTTAGCAACCTAAGGGACCTAACGGCCTAAGAGAGTCTCCGACCTAACAACCTAATAGACTATACGACCTAACTACTGAACAGACCTTCGACCTAATTCCTGAAGCGGCTCAGCGACCTATGACTTAAGAGGAAAATGAGCTAAGGAGTTAACGACCTAAAACTTACCGACCTAAGTGGGTTCACGACCTAACTGCAGAAACGACTTAAAGCTTCACGACCTAACTTCACCAAGCAGCTTAACGAGCTAAAAGAAGAGAAGGGGGGCACGACCTATCTTAGGTTGCTTACGACCTATCTTAGGTCGCTTACAACTTACCACTTCATATGAAACCGAGTGTAGCTCCATCAGTCCAGCTTCCTAAGTCGTGAGAGGTCCACGACCCATCTTAGGTCGCTCACGACCTACGACCTAACTTAGGTCGTACGCGACCTAAGACTTGGGGTAAAATTTCTGTCCAGAATTTAACTTCTATAAATACCCCCCTAACTCCAACGGCAAAAGGACTTTTGGCCAACCATTTTCTGAAGCACTGTTACTCTGCCGAATTCTCAACTCATCCAACATTTGAAGAACTCTAATCACTCAAAACATTACAACAAGCTTTGAGGGAAATCTACCGCATTCAACATGAATTCGAAGAGATCTTCAACATCGAAGCTTGAGCTAATAGTCTAAAGTGTTTAGGAATCGAAATATGTTGTATTTTGAAGAGCATTGTATCATTTTGTAACTAGAATCAGCAATAAAAGAGTATAAAGTGGACGTAAGCTCAATTACGGGCTGAACCACTATAAATCTGTTGTCTTTTACCGCTTTCAGCGATCTTACTGCTTATATCTTGTTCCCGTATCACGGGGGGTGCTTTCACAACTTCACAACACACACCGGGTGTTAACGTTCAATTTTCAACGTTAACAATAGTCAAACATGCTTACTACGCAAAAGAAAACTCTTTTGATATTATTACTAGTGCATAGTGTGGAAAAAATTTCGAAAGTATAATATTAATCTTAGCCAACATACAACCATTATTGTATGCCTACTATAGCTACCATGTTCAATAGCAGGTTACCGCCACATTCCATAGCAGGTAATACAACTAAAACCGTACAGGTTCGTATTGTTTCTTTGGATTTCCAACAAATGGTTAGGCAAAGGAACTTCCTTACACCGAAATGGAAACGCCTTTGGAAAGACGCCCCGAGAGTCAACCTGCTCTCGGCAAACACAAGGACGACGCTACCTCACGCTGTACAGCTGTAACTAGGTAGCTAACACACAAGCTATGTCATCCCCCGATCGTTACCGACCTTTATCCGAGGATCCTCAACCACAAAGCAACAACCACAAAGTATAATAAATTTGCAGCATCAACATAGGTAAAATATCTGGGCTCCATACCATGATATCACCTTTTATCCAGAAGGAAATGACATACCCTAGGGGCGCGACCCCTAAAACCTTGCCGCAATATTCCTGTTTTGACCATTACCGGGTTGTAAGGCTCGACGAAGTCTCGTCCATAAAGCCACGCTTTTTCACAAAGCCATGCTTTTTCACAAAGCCACGCTTTTTCACAAAGCCACGCTTTGATCAACAAATGATCAACAGCACTTCGTATGCCACATTACCAAATTGGGAATGTATCACTAGTAACCATCAACTACATAACCTATGAGCTCGTACGTCTCAAAGAAGGGTGTTAAGCTAAGAGAATAAATTCTCCGCCACCAACAGAAATGTATTTGATAGAAACCAGCTTTACATCTCAAAGTGTAACGTCAGACACACATCCATACAAGTCCATTCCGGGATCGAACGGAACCGAAGGCACTTCCAAAGAAGCCCTTGCAATCCGGATATTCACTAATCATGTCCGGACTTCCCATCACAAGAAGAGTGACATAAATCTCTATACCGGAGCAACTCGGTGCAGAGACATTCGACAGGTTGTCCTTTCATTTTCGAAAATACCCGGTCTTCACCACCGGTCTTCAATACGATCCAGATCGTCGTATCACTAATTCAGAATGGGTTATATGACACAAAGGTCTTTTCCCGGCTAACCCGAATAGTGAGCACAATATTTAAAACATATGGATACTGGGATCTTAGTTAAAACACAGCTTAAAGCCCAAAACTTTTCATTCGAATGGTTAAAACAAATCACCATTTCCAATCTTTTAAACAAAAAGATTCATTTCAAAAACCTTCAATTGTTTAAACAATTTCCACACTTTTAATCTTTTAAACAAAAAGATTCAATTCACAAAGTTCACCCCATTCACAAAGATCCATTCATGGATTTCAAAACAATTTCCATTTTATTTGAATAGGTTTACTCGTTAAATCTTTAAATCAAGATTTAACTTATATCTTTCAAAACTCATTTCCAAAGATTCATTCATAGCTTTTCAAAACAATTCTATTTCAAGTTGGATTAACTCGTCCGGTCTTTGAATCAAAGACTCATTTCATAGCTTTCAAAACATTTCAATTCCATTTCAAACTTGAAACCTTTCAACACAATTTGGAAATCCTTTCTTAAAATGAAGCTATTATTATTTAAAAACAAGTAGTTATCGTTTCGGAAAAATCCAGTTATATTTACACGAGTTAAAACCCTTGAATTAAATTCAAATTCCCAAATCAATACCTTTAAAAATGGTTTAACCCATATATAACTTGTACAGCATCTTTAATCCCTAGTTTCAAATCATAGAATTCAATTTCAAACTTGAATTCAAATTTAAATCAAATTATTTAAATTCCAAAACTTAATCAAGTTATTCAAAAATAAGTTTTATCTTCGAAATTCTAATTCAAAAGTTTTTCACTTTAAACCCAAATTTCCAATTTCAAAATCAATTGAAATTAAAATTTCAATTTCAAAAACATCAAATTTAAATCATCTGTGACTTAACCGATTTCCATGTGAAATCCACACTTGTATGTGTATTGTGTAGTCCACGGATTCAACACAATAGTGCAACAACATTCAACCATCACATATCAAATATAACAATATAATTGATAAGCGGTATAAACTATAACGCTTATCTTTCATTCACAGATCACAGATATATATATATATATATATATATATATATATATATCATAGATAAACAAATTACAGATCACAACACAAATCAGGATATATCACAAAGCATCACATATCCTTATAAATTTCCAATGAATTTACAAAATCATTTCCTTTTTAAATAAATTTCTTTATCTCTTCAAATATATTTAAAAATCCAAATTTATAATAAAATTTTCAACTTTAATAATATTACCCAAAATCTATTTATTAGTATCTTTTCCCATATTTCGAAAAAATTCGATAAGACTACAAAAATCAACTTTTTGTACTTTTAAATTCCTTCTTTCAAATTAATTCAATTCTAAAAAAAGAATTTTTCAAAAAATCCAATTTTATTAATTTCTAGTATCTAACGATACCAAAAATACATTCAGCTAAATTTCAGCCTTCAACAATTTCAATCACAAAGATAATCACACAGAGATTATAAATAATCAACACACAACATGTGAAACAAATTCAAATGTTTGAGGAATCCAGTTGGATCCCTCCAACCTGTTTCCCTGCATCCACAGATGTTAGCACAATACCAATTCCACTTCGAGGTGGAATATCGTGGTATATGGGATTTATAAAATACTATCTGCTATTATGCGGCGCAATAGGGTCTCATCCGCTATATAATGCGGGAAATCAACTCCAAATACATATATAATACCAATTTCACTTCACGGTGGAATTATCGCGGTATATGTTTTTAATAAATAACCTCCGCTTAATATACGGCGTATAGGGTCTATTACAGTTCAATAGATAACAACCATCATTCAATTCACACAATCAACACTATCAACAATTTTAAATCTCAACTATTTAAAATTTAAATCGAAACACAATTCGATTGAGTGAGTAGTTCTCACCTTGCTTGTAGTTGTCGCGATAGCGATTTATTCCGATTAAAATTAAACAAACGTTTAATTTCAACCAAAATTTTCACTAGCTCAAATAAATCCCAATCTAGCTCCATTGCGTAGTGCTCGACAAAGCGAACCCGACACAATTCGTTTCGTAATTTTCCAACCTCGTATGACAAAGTTACATAGTATTAAAGTTTGAACGAATTTAATATAAACAAATTTACAATTTAATTTTACTTTTCAAACCCTAGCTACATCTGGCCATTCGTTTCATCAAAGCAAATCACGGCCGCACCCTGTATCTTCTTCTTCAACGTGAAAACACGTTCAACCCTAACCCATAGCCGCCTATATTGTTTGAATTTTCGAGCCCAACTCCATCACTTCGACGACGATCAGAGACTTCCACTCAAACGCCCTCGACGAGAGCTACCTTCACCAGAGAACCGATCACGCTCGGCCCTCCCTGTGCATCGAAACGCGTGCACGAACGCGCGACTTTGATCGCAAATTCCCGTTGATTTGTTGCCTCGTTTCCGATCACAGCCGTTGGATAGAGAGATCTTGATGCTCTCTACGATATTGTAGTTGACAACTTTTTGTATAGATTGACGGATTTGGAGAAAATGAGGGAGAAAGAGGATGTATTTATGGCCATTGAATGTTAATGGCGGCTGCTGTAACCCTAGTAGGGTTTTGAATGCAAATGGAAAAGATAATGTCCTTTTATAGAAAATTTCTCAAAACACTATTCATCGAAAATTTTCCGAACTCGAAATCAAACGTGCCAGCTGACGTTTCTAGGGTTTTACTCGCGTTCCGAACACAATGGAACATGTTTCGGGAGCTAATTCGATCGTATGTGAGAGTTACGGAAATAAACGATCAAATTTAAATCAAATCGATTAAAATGATTTCTATGCGTTTTGGCTTGCCCCGGACAAACCGTAAATCCGATTGACACGAAATTTGAAATCTTACAATAATAAAATATTACGGATCCGATGAAACTAGTTTCGTCGAAATCCGAGATTGTTTGAAAATGACTATTTTCACTCGTCAATTAAATATTAAAATATTCAATTTTCACAAATTAACTTTTAATTCAATTTTCAAAGTTTACAAACATCATTCTAACTCCAATATGATTTAATATAACTTTATAAATCATTTTTATACACATTCAATTCAGATTTCAATTATTTCTGGAATTTCAGATATTAAATTATCGATTTAATTATCCAATTAAATCACTATATTTGAAATAAAATTTATTCGACTTACAAATCTTACTTGTTAATATTTAAAATCAATTAAATATCTGAATTTCAAATGACAGAAATTCTGGGTCGTTACATCTTGTGTGGACTTTCGGTAACACTTTTCCGGTTATTCATCGGATTTTTCATATAGAGATACCTAGTGTGGATCGAGTGTAGTTTATTAACATCGAATAATTATTTGTATAACATGTGGTGATATGAGTCACCATTATGTTATTTGTTTGATTATTCTTTGTTAGTAAATATCACTCAAATGGGAATTACTTGTGTGGGTAATAATACTCATTACGATGAGTGTATTATAGTCATGTGTTGGCTACTAGGTAGAGCTATGTGTTGGCAAGGGATTAGAGCTCTATTACATCCTAGTCATGTGTTGACTTATACAGAGTCATGTGCCGGCTTACGTCTAGAGTTATTTGTAGATATAGGATATGAATACCATATGTCGTCCTCCAACACCCTTTATATTTCGGGGGCCAACTAGGTTGGCCGGTATTCACCTTGGCGGCCTGGAATTTTGGTCATTGGATTTTGAATATTTAATTAATCTTAAATATTGAAATAATTGATTTTAAGGTTTAAAACCTGAATTAAACTATAGAGATAATTTATAAACATTTGAATTATGGAATGAATATCTGAATAGTGATTTACATATTGGAATTTTAATTTGAATATTAATTTAATGGGTTAATGGTCTTATTTAACTCATTATAATTAATAAATAATAATAGTGAAATTTTGTAAATTTATTTGCAATAATAAACGCTTCGAATAATTAACCAGAAAATTTATTTTTATTTCTACGAATCTATTTTTATTGACGTGATTCTAATTTAATTTATTTGATTTTTCTATAATTTTTAACTTGGAAATATTGAAATTATTCATTTGAATTTCATCGAAAAACGGTAGTTGGAATTAAAAGGATGGATCATTAATTTTCCATCCTTTACATCAGATAAACAAAGGTAAACATTTTGATTTTCAAAAATTCATATCAATTCAAATTAAATTCTAAAAATAAAAAAGGATGGATCTTTGCACTCAAATTAGGTAGATCTTTGTATAGTATTGTTTTTTGGAGTTATGGCTCACTTCTTGAGTTCAATAGTTAAGTTGAGTGTCGTTTGTAGATTAGGGTTTTGATTTGTAGGCTATGGAAGTGTATTTAAGCAAAAAAAAGTTTGGTTTGGGGTTTGTGAGGTAGAGGGATATCGATTGGAGGAGTTGGGAAGCGTGAGTCTATGAATAGGGGTCACGACTAATCTTTGGTCGAGGACCAGGGCTGTGAGTCGTGATTTATTTTAGAGGCGTGGGTCGGAATCTTAGGGGTTACGGAGGTAGAGGATTTGAAGGAGAGTTCAACGGAGGAGGTTTCGGGACATTTCATTGATGGTTGAAGGTGCTAGGGTTGGTTGAAGAGCACGGCTATGGGTGAGTGATTCTGTTTTGACTGGGAATTCTTTTTGTTTAAGGAAGAAGAGTTTTAGCAGTATAATTAAGGGTAATTAGATTTAATATATAGTTAGTGTTTAATTAATATTATTTAAATTTGTAAATATTATAAACTAAATAACTTGTTTATACAATGTCCAAATTTAACGCGGTCAGTCGCCTTGGATTCGTAATGACGATACCTAAGTTATGGAATTGGATTGGTGGAGTTTGGAGAATGTAGAATTTCAAGCTTAAATCGAACGCTGTATGATTTTAGACAGAACTAGAACGCTTCGGTGACAACTGGAATTTCAGTGAGTTAAACTCACCTCTTTGGATAAACCAGTATGGTATATGGTAGATAAATTTTATTGTTTGTGTTTGGTTGAAATTATTGGTTGTATGCTTGTATGTTTTAAATGGTTGGTTGTTTGGTTTTGATAAACTGTTGCTTTTGAAAGCAGTCAATAGGTGAAATCATTTGTAGGGAATTTACTGATGTACTGGAAATTGAAGAGGGACCCAGCGGGATTCCTCGCTATTGTTGATTTATTTTCAATAATATTCATGTTATATAAATTATTGAATGTCAAACTTGGTTTGTTTGGCCCTACTAGTTATGACATTGTTATATGTGGAAACTTAACCTTGTAGTGATAAAAATCAATAACAACATTGGCTAAGTGCATGGTGGCTATTGGCCTCAATTTAGTATTTTGAAATACTATTAACTACCGTTGGGCTTAAAGATGATTTTGATTCAAAGAATGATTTTTAAATCTGTCTTTTGGGTTTTTTGGAACATTTTGTTTAAAATGGATTTTGAAACTTCTCTGTTAACTCCAACCTTCTTATTTGTCTTTTCTAGTATATTTAGAAATGGTTTATAGTTGTTTTAGTACTATTTAATAATGTTTAAAGTTGTTTAATTATTATTTTATATAATTCTAAAGTTGTTTAATTATTATTTAATAATGTTTAAAATTGTTTAAAAATGTTTAAAAGTAGTTTAATTATATTTAATATTTTTGAAAGGTTATTATCAATATTTTAATATTGTTAAAAATTATGTATTTAAATAATTAATATTGTTTGAATAATAATAATTACTTATTAATAATTTTTGGAAGTTAATAATTATTTATTATAATAATGTTTGAGGACTGATTATTATTGTTTATTTAATAATGTTTTAAATTATTAATTATTATATTTATAATATTTTAAAGTTAATGATAATTATTTATTTATATTGTTTTGTTGTTAATAATTATTATGATATAATAATGTTTTGAAGTAACTAATTATTATTATTGTTTATTTATGATGCTTAAAATTTATTAGTTTATTTAATTAATTGTATTTATAAATAATAAGTTGATTTATAAAGGAATTTCATTTAATAAAGAGTTAGTAAATGAAAATGGAGTTTTGGATTTATAAAGGATTTAAAAAAGGCTTTATAAAAATATTTATAAAGGTTTTTATAAACTGTTATATATATATAAGAAGTTTTATAAATAATTTTGGATATTTATAAAAAAGTTTTATAAATTGTATTAAAGAATTATAAAAGAGTTTTATAAATAAAATTGCAGATTTATTAAGCGTTTTATAAATGGATTTGGGAATTTTAGTAAAGGAGATGTTCATAAATAGAAGAGATTTATTAAGAAGGATTTATTGAAGAAGTTTTTAAATGGAAATGAGATTAGATTTTCCTAAATTGAACTTCTTAATTTTAGTGGTGTGGACATTTATACCATACTTAATACCGAAGGAATAGTGTTTGGGTTTATCCTTATCTCTATTTTAAATAACATTTGTTTTAATTCTTTTAATGATATTTTGAAATATGAAATCTTTCGAAATGTTTTGTGAATAAACTAATACGGTTGAGATAAGTATATGAATACATTGTTTAAGTACCGAAAGTGTAGTGTTTTTATAAATATACTTATACGTTGAGATTAGTATATGGATATTTTTCCAAGTATTCATAGGAGTATGTAGGGTTTGTGAATATATCTTTGTAAAAGTATTTTGATACAAGTATTTACAAAGCGCTTTTAATCCATGAAAGGATTTATTAAAGAGGTTAGTGGCTGCTTATATGCTTAACCAATGTTTGTTTCTGTATGAAAATAAATCCCTGATTTGATTGATGCTTGTTTGTTTATTTGATAGTTAAATAACCGACTATCAAACTTGGCCAGTATTAAATTATCATTGTCGGTTCTGAGAGACCGAGGCCAAATATATTATTTGAAAACCATTTCGAACCGGCATAAGCATTCGAACTGAAAAAATCTTGAAGATGATCGAAGACGAAGCTTTTGAAGTGCAAGGGCTACTTGCTACTAATCCTGAGGGTGATTCCAAAATGGATGTAGTAGAGATAGTTCCTTCGATTTTTCGTTCAGACCCAAAACGAACTTGTATGGATGAATACGACATTGGATTTCTGCCTGGAGGGCAGGCTAGAATTCCAAGATGGTTTGCTATATAAAAGGTATAGCCCAAGCTTCATCAACGGGGAAATGACTAACACGGGAACATGCAGCAGGGCTATGTGGGTTGCTCCCATTAGGGTATGGCCATACCATATCTAGAGTCGATATTTACGAATGCTTTGGGGCCCATTATGGTTGTTTATCAATCATGGGTTATAATTTTCGGCATCGCTATCCAGTAAGGGGTAGGGCTGGTCCTATGTAGTAGAGGTGCAACGGGTTGTAGCCACCTACACATTTTATATAGTAGTGAATGAATTTAGTGGGTAGACCCTTACCCTTTCATAGTTGGAATCCATTTTCCAATACGAGCCTTCAGACTGATTGTATACTGATTATGATGGAATTTAATTAGTGTAACAATTTCGGCTATATTCAATATTTATTTTAAACCCTAAACACTATTATAATATTATAAGATTTCTTATGAAATGTTTTGGTTATCATAAGGTAAAAAGCTATTTGTGTCACGTGTGGCATGGTCTTACAAGATACCTTTATTTTCCAAAGATTTTTGTAACATTGAAATTCAACTGAGGTGTGTTTTCTCACGCTGGTTAACCAGATTGATCTGGGTGTTATTTCTTTATAATGCTCAAGTCAGACCGAGAATATTTTCAGATCTAGTTGGATGCCTTGGAGCTTAAGGAGAAGCTGGATATCCAAGATGTATCTCTCATATATTCTTTAATTCCGTTGCATGTGTTATTATATTTGTCAGCATTTGTGAGGACGGGTTGTTATAATTGTCCAGGCTGATGATTAGTGATTAAGTGTATTCTGATTTTGATATATGTATATTACAGTTTTCTTTTGTAAAGATCTGTTGTATACTATATATTACACGATGTGAGATTCCATTCTTTCTTTCTTTCTTTTACCTGACAATCTGTCTTTCTGCACTCGGATGCTCGGTACATGAATACCGTGAGTGTATTAGTGTCAACTTATGAGGATCGAAAAGGCAGATCGTTACATATTCCCTAAATCCACGACACCGTTGTTGGTTATCATATTTGATGCGCATCACAGGATTAGTAGTGCTAGGGTAGGTGCCCTACAGCCTCTTGTATCGCATAGGCCAGTAGTCTGTTACCATATGGGCAAGTGCAGGGTCATGACCGAGGCTATGTGTTGACGAGCCATTGGTGGATGGGGTCACGATGTCTGTCGAGATAACTAAAGATCATAGAAACTGATTCGGCTATTAGTGGGAGGCTAGTAGACCCTGGGTTCATGGAGCGTGCTGCATGCTATCAGTTTCCTTTTCTGGTTCAGGGTTATGTGTGTGTTGTGTAATAACATATATTATTCATTACACCATGAGTTAACTATACTAGACATTGGACATGTCTAAAGTGTAGTCATCCCCCGTTATTTCCATATTATTTGATGATTTGATATTTTGAGATAGCCTTATTTATTGACTGTGATTTCGATTGTGTTGGATTATCTTTGTGGTTTGTATAGTATTGGATATCATTTAGACGATCTGATAGGCTATCTCACATTATCTATTGATTTATGATTTTATGATATTATATTAGGGCATTGATGTGAGTTAGCCCTATTTAATTGATGATTTAATTTTATATGATGAAGTTGTTGTATGGATAATTCACCCATTGGATATAGTCTTCTTGATTTCTATTAGTTCATTTTAGATGGGTGATGACATCTTTGATATCAGTTCTAATTATTTACATGGATTTGAGACATTGAGTAATGGGATGCCTTTGTTGGAACTGGGCCAGCCCGCAGCGGTAGTGGTGGGTGTATTTAATTTTTTTTTATCCTATTGGATCTTTATTGGGCCTATGAAGTCTAATTCATTTAGAACAATTCTAAATTTGTTTTAAATAAAATCATGTATTTTATTTAAATTCAAGTATTTTGTAATGTAAGTTAATTGAATGATTTAATTTATATATATACATGTATCATATACATATGTGTGTGCATGTGTAACAAAATAATCCGTGAAGGGTATAACAAGCCCGTATATAGATGTTGGGATTTACATTGCAACGGACACATTAGCTCATTTCGTATGTATTGTATGTCGCCTAAATATATGCATAAATCTATAATGCAAAGTATATTTATATAAATACGTATACATATATTTAAAATATATTTTATAACTAAAAGTCTCAAAATTAAATATATATATATATATAATTTAAAACATTTGTATAAATATATATACATAATTAAACATATAAAATTGTACATACATATATATATATATATAATAATTAAAATTATATATATATAAGGTTAAATAAAATGTATATATATGAATAATTAATTACATTCAAATAATTAAATTATAAATATATATATTTTAAAATTATTTCCAGATTGAAATTAGCATAACAAAGATAAAATAATAATTTTATAATTTTATCATTATTATATATATATATAATAAAAAGTTTTGATCATAATAATTAAACATATTGGTAATACCTATTAAAAAAATCAAATTTTAAAATTTAAGAAAATTTAGGATCATAAAATACGGGTTCAAAATATTTTTCATGATTTTTTGAAATAAATTATTATTTTTAATAAATAATAGAAATGTTCAAACGAAGTAATTTAATTATTAAAAATATTAAATATTAACAAAAAATTCTGAAATTTTTTCCATGGGTTACTACATAGATGTAGTAATTTTAGAAAATATAAAATCGAATTTTCAGTGACATAATTATTTTAGATATAATAAACAATTCAAATAATCAATAAAAGATAATTTAAAATTATTTATATATATAAAAAAATTATTTTCGAATTTGGTAATTCATGTTATGTATAAATAGGTGTAAGGAAAAATTCTAAGCTGTTTATACATTATAAATATGCATATATGTAATTATATGTTTAAAATATACATTAGTCTATATTTAAATTAATATATATATATATATATATATATACATAAAATAATTAATAATGACAAAATTTAATTTTTTACAGAAAATTATATTTGTGTATACATAAATTATAACACATAATAATATAACCATGCACTTAACCAAATTAATTTGTGACAACTACATATACCTACGAAAATCTCACCTAACTAGATATACAGCATTAATATATATACAGATTTGGGATTAATCAATATTAAATCATAAAATGTGATATGATTATTGTAATATTTAAATAAAATACCCATTGATGATGCTTTTGAGTCCACTTGAATCAATGAATTTCATTCTCTAGTTATGCTCGATCCGTCAGATTGTAAGTCTGGAATCGTCGACCTTTTCTATCAAATAGTGCTTTTACTTAACTTGAATTTATTTGAGATTCTTAGAACTGATGTGGGGATTAATTATGGCTAGAAAACTTGATAATTATGGCAGCTAAAAGTTGTTTTTTGATTAAGGGTTTAGAGATCCATATATATAGCCTTGTACAAGAGAGATATTAGGACAGTCTCATTACCTATTCTCTCTTAATCTTAGCCATCCATCTCTAGGTCTAATCCAAAGTTTTAGCCACCTCCAATAACTTGTCAAGCCTGAAATTTGCAGCCCTAATGATGGGCTTTAAACCCATTTAAGCTCAAGCCAAAATGCTATACAATTAAATTTAATTTAATCGTTTATCGATATCGTATATCGATTGGTACATTTATAACTGTTATAAATATATAACAATTTTTATTTCTCAAACCATGTTCAAATTTTTATAATTAATATTTCATAAATATTAATTAATTTAATTTATTTATAACAATTATAAACTAATTAAATCAGTCGGTCTTAAGGGAATTCATCATTTCAGTTGTGTAACTCTTGGGTGTAAATTTGGTTAGCAATTAACACCGAACTATTCGAATGTTAACGTTCACACATCACTTAGTAAGTGGTGTAACATTATGGCCAAATTTATCGCTTATTTATTTTCAGTAAAATCTTATTTAATTTAATAAGCGTTACCCGTTAGTAACATTTATATACACAAATTCTCTTCGTCAAAACTGTATCACTTTGGATTTATGGAATTTGGTAATGGTCAAAATTCCAATATTGTTCATATTCAACTCTATAGTCCAAACACAAAATTTTTGGTTTAATAATAACAATTATTTTTAACCGTACTGCTCTAGCCAGAGATTTTGACTTTGGGTTGACTTGAGTTGACCATGATACTAACCTCATATAACTAAAGTGACGAATCCTCTCTTGAATAGTGTTTTCCTTCCAATACTTCGACTAGACCCTACTATAATCACTTGATGGATGTCGTTCCATGATTTGACTATAATCAAAGCAGAGTTTTTCATATTGAAGGTTAACAGTATTCTCAAGTCGCAAGAATTGTATAAATTAGTCACATCGATATTTTCTATTTGACCTTAGTTATATTAACTAACAGAAAACTATCGAGTGATTCATTCCAAAGTTATCCAATAACTATCAGTTCGTAACCCCTTGGTGCCCCCAGCTGTCATGAGTAATACACTGCCCAACATTTGGAGAGCGTTACGTACTCTAGTCTCAATGGATACATCGATATCCAGTCTCAATGCATCTGGACTAGGAACGTTTAAAATGGTACATTTGTTTCATTGTGATAAATTACTCACAGTTACAACACTTTGTAACACTATCACAAAACATACCATTTATGGATTTTCTATTAAATATACTTTTAATTAAATTTATTAATTAATATAACCACATTATATCAAGTATATAATAGATAGAAAATACCTTTATTTCGAACAAGATTGGTCAACGAGTTAGATATATGTAACAAATTACATAATTACCCCTAGAGCATACCCCTAACACTATCAATCACCCACTTGTACTTGGGGTCAATTATGGAATCTTATTCCAACTTCTCCAATCAGTTTTCTCAAAACCAATTAGGTCAGTCCCTTTGTGAATGAGTATGCTATTATGTTTTAATTATCTACTTTGTCAATCAACTCTCTCCGACGGAGATAAACTGTTTTATCATGTGGAACAATTTGGAGTATGTCCCTCGACTTTGAGTGAGCTCTAAGTTCTATTACGAACTATATTACGACATTGTTATCATATAACTCTCTCATGAGATTCTCAACATTTGGAATCGGCTCAGTTATAAATTTGTGCACTTATATCTTTTATATACATTGTTTTGATTGCGGCGCTATTCAAGGCGATGTACATAGCCTTTTTTCATTGAATCAGCCATGGTATTTCATTTGGAACATTTCCAACTTAAAGATTTGTTATTGACATATTATACTCAACATTATTTGTGAAAGTTTGAGTCTGAACATTGCTTCATATGGAATTTATATTTCTGTAAACTCTAGTATTTCATAAATACACGAGAACTTAAAATAACCCATTAGTGATATCAATTTGGATTTGATATTTGTTTCATGTATCAAATACATAAACAAATCATGATATCGTAGACAACACAACATGTATGATAATTCCTTTTGCCAATGCAAAGGAATCAATCTTACATGTTCCATATTAAACATTTAATAAGGTGTCTTTGCATATCATTTGGGACATTCCCGACATCTTTTATACTTACTATAAAATACATCATTTACTAATCCAATGTGGAGTACTAAAACAACTAAGGCTGTTTTTAACACAAGTACATCGTTAAAATCAACAACGTGTTGTTTACTTATAGCTTAGAAATATCATTGTACCTTTCAACATTCTTTCTTATGAACACACGCTACCTCTCCACTTTGATTGAAAATCAAACTATTTGATATTTCTATCAAAATACTTATTCATTCTTGATGGTTATAAAATGATACTTTCGAATCATTTCTTGGATCATATCCAAAGACTCACAAACTCAATATCTCTCCCACCGACTTTGAGACATTTTGGTTATTATATGTAAACAGTTTGCTCTAAATCATTATTTAGAATTTTCTGTTTCAATACATATGTACCAAACATAAAGTCATATCAAGTGGTAATTTTGTGAGTAAAACCGAATTAACTTGAGCACGTTGAATACCGAATCTATTACACTAATTTCAACAATTGAAATTTGCGATATTATTCTCATCAACATTGCTCATTTAATTCCAACTGCATTAGTCTTGCTCATAAAGACATAATCACGGCCGATGGATCACATCCCTTAGGTTATGACTACCAAAATCATATTTTGACAACGTACTAGGAATTCTTTCAGATTTGCGCATCATACCATATGATAGAGTCAACACTCTTAGTGGTTTAATTAAACAATCGTGGATTATATATTTTCAACATTGACAAGAAACTCATAGTTTCTCTTCAATGAGCAAGAATACTTATTAGACATTCTAATGCATTGTGTTCGTTTAGGTTAGTCAATTTTATTTCATCTCATCTATTCAGTTCTTTCTTTGGATTATATCCAAATCCTTTTTACTACCAATAATTTCTCAAGGAAATTCCTTCACAATGAAGTTGGTATTTCTTGAAATGTTTCTCAGCGCAATAGAATAGGTATTCATAAACGTTTTATGAATTTCCTTATTCATTAAACTGTTTTGGTTTTAGTTTACAAAAGTTATGTTCGAAACATAAATATGTCATCCAATGACAGTTTTTTCAAAATCTTTTTGGGAATATTAATACAAGATCCTTCATGAACAATTATTACGTGCAATCTTTTGACTCACACAACCTGCCCACTCCTTGGCCTAGGATATGTTGGAGTTTCTTATAAACCCTTATCTTGTGTGATTTTGTAAACCATTATTTAGATGAAACAATATTAACCTTGTGACTACTCTTAAGTACATGACCTTATAGAAAGAAACTAACTCAACTTCACTCATAATTAATCGCGCATTGTTCAACAAAGTTTGATTACCCTTATCGATGCATCATTATGCATCACATGGAAGAGTGACTTTTGAGATTGAACCTGTGACGACCGCCCATGACCCATGCACTGAACATAGAAATAGTGCGCTGTAAAGTGTGCCAGGCAGCCATGGACGATTGCCAAGGTTAAGTTAAAAACAACAGAATCTATCGTATTACTCACAGCGCATGGATAAAATACAATAGAGAATATATATAGTGAAGCATCGCAAAATAGAATCTCATCAATTAAGCTTCATAATAGTTGAATACAAACATCTGAATAGTCAATACATCAAGCCTCACTACATATCACTCAGAGAATCATACAAGCAGCGGAACATCCAGTACATATAGTAAGAAATAATATGCAAGCCTCCAGCTCGTCTTCGTCATCAGCATCGTTGGAAACTAAGAACAGCACCTATCACCTGCTACCTAGTCTGCCCATCCCAAAGCGGATGAACAGCCCAAGGCAATAAGAGTTAAACATAAAGCCTTGAGTCAGACAACAGTCTTAGTGAGCGGTAAATTAACTAACAACATACCAAAAGAGCATAAAGGAAAAAGGAATAGGAATCCAACCCTCCCACTCCACCTCTTTCTACAGTGATAGCCCCTAGACACACTAAGCAGAAGTAAACATAGCAAAGCAGACATTTAAAGTAAAGCAATTATCACTCGAGTCAAGGTCAACATTTTCCAAGTACAAACCCCCAAGGCCTAAACCAAGATCAGATAAGCACCCAGAAAACATTGCTCTTGAGACCGAATGGCGATACAACCAAACATCCATGACTCTGGCTATCACTGTTATCTTTGCTTCGATACCACCATTAATTGAATGACCGGCACATTCTTTCAGCCGTCCGTCAAGGGTTAATGGCAACCCCGGTTCTAGATAGAACTCCGCACGTCGTCGCAGCCCGTGCCTAGGACTATCGAATCGGCCCAGAGTACTCGACTACAATCATAGTCTTTAGGGACTATCGAATCTGCCCAGCGTACTCTTGCTTTGAGTCTGCTAGAACCTTCAATAACGATGAAACCTCAGCCTTCTAGTCATCCTCCTCGACGACTATTTCCATACTAGCTCAAGCGCCTCTCGAGCAAACCATTATCCTCAAACCCGAACCATTTCACCGAGTTATCAACATGCTTGGAATGATCCCGTCTGTATTAAACCAAGGCTATCTCATACCACGCCTCGCTTCATCTCATCATAGCAAAGCCTAATCTCAACATCAACATCATCAAATCTATCCATATGAACTTCATCATCCGCCACATATGCCGCGAGCAGCTTTTCCAATTCAAGAGCCTTTCCCCTAGCTTTTGAATCATCTTCGACCATCTTGTCCAAATCAAATCATCAATCAACTAATTTATAACAATCAATCAAGTCAATCATTAATCCAAGTAATCAAGCATTCAAACGTGATCTAATAAACAATTATAACAATAATGGCAATCTTGTAAATAAAGAGTCCAAATCTAACAAGCATGAATTATGAGCAATATCTCTACAACTTGATGAATGAACTTACATAGGTTAACATGTAGTAAAATGGATGTCAAATCATCATGAACAATAGATCTATACTTAAGTTTAAGAAAATGCATGGAAATCACTATTTTAACACAAAATCAAGCCAACAATCCGATATACTCCTTTGGATCCGTGTGAGAGATAACCACCACTCACCGAATCACCTAAACACCTCAAAAGCAACACACTTCAGATCTGGACAGCGAAGGATCTAACTCGATTCTCTAAAATTCCGCCTCAAACGATGAAATCTCTCTTCGATGGAATGTAGATCTTCAATCTAAGCTCTTGGATCTTCGATTTGATCTTCGATTTGGATGGAAGGAATCACAAGATTAGAGTGGAGAAAAGAAGTGAAGAAGTGTAGAACTCGAGCTCCCAAAATAGCAGCACTTCATCGCTTCAAAATCCGGATCCCAAAAAGTGAGGCGAGGACGTGTATTTATAGGCTGAATCCTTAAGTCATTCACTCCTTAAGTCGTCCACGACTTATGAAAACTCCACGACTCACGACTTAAGAAGACCCACGACCTACGACTTAACCATCCCCTTCGACCTACGACTTAACAACAGTCGCGACCTAACCTAACATACATGCGCACAACCTAGCGACTTACGACTTAGCAACAATGCCGACCTAACGAGTTGACTGGGATACGACTTAACGCGCGCGCGAAAGTGCGCGACCTAACTGCACTCACGATCCAACGACTCATCATCTTTCGCGACTTAGCTGGGTTACGACTTAACACCTCACGACCTATCTACACCCAACATACTATCATAGGTCGTCTACGACCTAACTAAACATGCCATAGTGACTCAACGACTTATCTTTACTCGTCCACGACCTAAGAAAACCCTACGACTTAACTGAATAAGTCCTCACGCGACTTAATAGCTCACGACCTAACACCTTTAGGTCGTCTAACGACCTAACTACACACACAGGGTCTTACGACCTAAACTTCAACGACATATCCCATATTCCTTAAGTCGTTAACCCGCTTAACCGCCTAGGTCATTAACTCCCCTAAGCCGCTAACTCTTAAGTCGCCGCTTCCCTTAAGTCGCCAATTCCTTAAGTCGGTCAATACCTTAAGTCGCCAACTACTACCACCAACTTCCTTAGGTCGCCAACTCCCTTAAGTCGCTCCACGACCTATCCTTCTTCACGACCTAAGTCCCACACGACTTAAGCTTCAAACGACTTAACAATACTATCAATCTAATGACAACAGTTTTACGATGTTTTGATCCGTAAAAATACGGGTCGTTACATTCTATCCCCGTTAGGAATTTCGCCCCTGAAATTCCAAACAAACACAAGCAATCAAAACTATTCTGCATGCCTACCATCCATAGCAATCAACAAACCATGCATCCAATTCTATCCTAGCATGCAGAATTCTAAAATTAGAACAAGTTACAATGTCGTGAGATGACACGACACCTTATGGCCATACCTCGAAGAGTTCAGGATGAGCTGCCTTCATCCTCTCTTCCACCTCCCATGTACAGTCGTTAACATCATCACTCCATTGTATCTTGAGCAACTTAACTACCTTCCTCCTAAGCTGTTTCGTGTCAGTTTCCACAACACGAAGCGGCTTACGAGGTCTCTTATCGACTGGATCAACTTCTAAATCTTCACAGCTATCAGCAGAAACCACTGTATTCGAGTCGTGCACATACTTCCGTAGATACGATACATGAAAAACATTGTGCACACCCGACATCTTTTCTGGTAACTCCAATTTGTAGGCGAGCTTTCCAATTCGCTCGATGATCGGAAATGGTCCAACAAATCTCGGAGTCAATTTTCCTTTCCTTCTGAATCGAATAACATTCTTTAGTGGAGAAATCTTCATAAAAACCATATCACCTACGCCGAATTCCAAATCCTTACGACACTTATCGGCATAAATTTTCTGACGGTCTTGGGCTGCCTTCATTCGTTGCCGAATGATCTCTATGCAATCCGAAGTCTGTCGAATCATCTATGGCCCAAGTATCAGCTTTTCTCCCGTTTCTAACCAACATGTCGGAGAGTTACACGGTCTTCCATACAATGCTTCATACGGTGCCATACCAATGCTTGACTGGTAACTGTTATTATACGAAAATTCCACCAAAGGAAGATGATCTTCCCATGATCCTCCGAAATCCAAAACACATGCTCTAAGGAGATCTTCCAAAACTCGGTTGACTCTCTCGGTCTGACCATCTGTTTGGGGATGATAAGCTGTACTCAAACACAACTCGGTTCCCAAAACTTCCTGGAAGCTCTTCCAAAATCTACTAGTGAACAATGGGTCTCGATCACTCACTATACTTTTCGGAATACCATGGAATCGAACTATCCACTTAACATACAACTCAGCCAACTTTGATGCAGTCCTGGTTGATCGAACAGGAATGAATCTTGCACTCTTAGTCAAACAATCTACGATGACCCAAATCCCTTCATTTCCCGCTCTGGTTTTAGGTAATTCATCGATAAAATCCATCGATATTTGCTCCCACTTCCATGTAGGAACTTCTAACGGCTGAAGCAATCCACTGGGATTCTTCTACTCAGCTTTTACCAACTGGCAGTTCATGCACTTGGAAATAAAATTTCCAACATCCTTCTTCATACCTTCCCAGTAATAGGTTCTCTTCATATCCCGATACATCTTATTTCCACCTGGATGAATTGTCAACTTCGAGTGATGACTTTCCTTCAGAACTTCCTTTCTCAATTCATCTATATCGGGAACAACTAGTCGTCCTTGTTTCCGAAGCCAACCCTCTCGATCGACCTCGAATTCTTTATCCTTTTCTGGGTCCAATCCAGATTCCAAATCACGGATAATCTTGACAAGCTTATCGTCTCGCTTTTGGCTCTCGCCAATCCTTTCCACAAGAGTAGGTCTTATCGATAAGTTTGCCAACATCTCAGGTTCCAATTCACATCTGGGTCTAAAGTCAAATCCAGCCAAATACTCGAGATTCTTCCATTCTAAAAACATGGCTCCCAATCCTGCATGTCTTCGACTTAACGCATCTGCCACTGCGTTACCCTTTCCCGGAGTATAGGCTATATCAAAATCATATGATGCCAAAAACTCTAGCCATCGTTGCTGCCGAAGATTCAAATCCTTTTGGGAGAAAAGATACTTCAACGACTTATGATCTGTAAACAACTCGAATCGAACTCCCACTAAATAATGTCTCCACATCTTCAGAGAAAAAACAATCGCCGCTAATTCCAAAACATGAGTCGGATAATTCCTTTCATGCGGCTTCAGTTGTCGACTTGCATACGCAACAACTTTACCCTTCTGCATCAGCACTGCTCCAAGTCCAGTACCACATGCGTCGGTGTAAACCACCATCTCATCATTTCCACTTGGAATAGTCAAAACAGTAGCACTTGTCAATCGCTCTTTCAGGATTCCGAAAGCTTGCTCACACTTAGCATCCCATCTGAATACTTGATTCTTTTTCGTCAATCCTGTCAACGGTGCAGCCACCTTGGAAAAATCTTTGATAAATCGACGATAGTATCCTGCTAATCCAAGAAAACTTCTCACATCAGATGCATTCTTAGGTCTACCCCAATCCTGGATTGCTGCTATCTTAGCGGGATCAACCGCTATTCCATTTCCAGAGATAATATGGCCTAAGAACCTCACTTCACTCTTCCAGAAGTGACACTTTGAAAACTTAGCCTTCAGCTGATGTTTCCGTAAGATTTCCAAAACAATACGCAAGTGCGTCTTGTGCTCTTCTTCAGTTCTAGAGTAAATCAAAATATCATCCACGAACACTAGTACGAACTTGTTCAACTGATCTCTGAACACTCTATTCATAAGATCCACAAAATATGCTGGTGCATTGGTCAATCCAAACGGCATTACCAGCCACTCAAAGAAACCGGATGGTGTCCTGAAAGCAGTCTTTGGCACACTATCCTTAGCCACTCTTAACTGGTGAAATCCCGTTGCCAAATCCATCTGAGAAAACACCTTAGCTTCGTGAAGCTGATCAAACAAGTCATCTATTCTCTGCAATGGATACTTGTTCTTCTTAGTCACTTTATTTAGCTCACGATAATCCACACACAACCTCAACGATCCATCCGCTTTGGTTACAAACACAACTGGTGCACCCCATTCGGACACACTACGCCGAATGAATCCCTTTTGTAAAAGATCATCAACTTGCACCTTCAACTCTTGTTGTTCCCTAGGCGCCATCCGCCTAAGAGGCATCACAACAGGTCTGGCTCTTTCAACTAGATCTATACGAAACTCGATCTCTCTATGCGGCGGTAACCCTTTGACCTCATCAAAGACATCCTCAAATCCATTAGCGATTGGCAGCGATGACAATCCATCCCGTGGAACAACCAGCGAATACATGAAGCTCATGAAGACGCCTTCCTCATGCTTACATCGTATCACAACCTTTCGCCCTTCCACATTCTCGACTGTCACCTCCAATCTTTCACAATCAACCTTTGCCGCATACTTCCTAAGCCAGTCCATACCCAAAATAATTCCGAACCCCGCAAAGTTCAGAACAAAACAATCACAAACAAAAGAGAAATCATGACTCGATACAATCAGACCACGACATAGCATACACAGACATGACGAACCCCCAACTGGATTAGTCACAACCAATGGCCTATCAATGATATCCGGTTCTAAACCCAACCGGCCTATAAGTTCATTACAAACAAAAGAATGCGACGCCCCAGTATCGAATAACACTCTAACTGGAACACCACATAATGAAAGAGTACCTTGAACCACCACACTCTTTCCTTTCTCTTCAGCGGTAGGAGCTTTTGAAGATGATGGAACAGCCCCCAAAGCATAAGCTTGCACAATCTGCTTGTCCTTCTGCGGTTCTGGACAATTCTTCTTAATATGCCCCGGTTTGTCACAATTGTGGCACTTTACCGGCACCTTTAAATTCTTGCAATCTCTGGAGAAATGGCCCTTCTGCTGACAATTGTAGCAGGTCACTTCGCCCTTCGGCTTCTTCTGGCCATCCTTACCCTTTTGCTGCTGCTGCTTCCTCTTCTTGTTTCCACCCTGCTGTGGTTTAGACTCTTCCTTGGTTACAGCAACAACAGATCCCTCTGTAGGAAACAGATTCTCATGCCTGAGAGCTTTCTCCACAAGCTTCTCAAATGGATCGTCCAAATGATCCACCAACTGCCTCCCAAGATAATTGTCCAAGCCTGTCACAAACTTCTCGTTCTTCTGGTATGAAGATTCAATATACGACCGGGCATACTTGGACAAAGCTTCAAACTCAGAAACATACTCAAAAACTGCTCTTCCACCTTACTTGAGCTCCACAAACTTCCTGAACAGAACAGATTTTTGAGCTGTAGAAATGAACTTAGCTTCAAATCTGGCTTGGAATTGCTCCCAAGTAATTTCTTCCTTCGGAGTATCAATGGTGATAGAGTTCCACCAGTCAGAAGCTCTCCCTTGAAGCTGTCTTGATGCGAGCTTCCTTTTAGTTGCATCCTCGATTCCCAAGTCACCAAAGATCCTTCTACAAGCATCTATCCATCTCTGAACTTCAATAGTTGACTTTGTTCCCATGAAAACCTTTCCTCCAAGAGTAGTATAATCTTTACACAGCTTAGCAAAATCCATCGGTCTTGGAGTTTGAACTTGAACTCCAACATCTACTGATGGCCCCGGAGCTGGCATCCTTCTCATGATCGAAGTCATCATAGCCTCGAACATAGCAACATAATCAGCAGCCCCCTCGGTAGCACGGCCTTCCCTAGCAGCTGGTCTCCCTCTTCGACTCATTCTTAATATCTATAAAAAGGAATGATTAACACATCTTGAGAAACAACTGCAAAAGGAATTCAAATCCTTCTAAGCTACTATATTATATATAGTAATCATCCATCAAAATACAATTACGTCTCTCATACGTAGTTACGGCAGCGAGCGTTGGGTAAAATCGATTAACCAATGCTCTGATACTAAATGTGACGACCGCCCATGACCCCTGCACTGAACATAGAAATAGTGCGCTGTAAAGTGTGCCAGGCAGCCATGGACGATTGCCAAGGTTAAGTTAAAACAACAGAATCTATCGTATTACTCACAGCGCATGGATAAAATACAATAGAGAATATATATAGTGAAGCATCGCAAAATAGAATCTCATCAATTAAGCTTCATAATAGTTGAATACAAACATCTGAATAGTCAATACATCAAGCCTCACTACATATCACTCAGAGAATTATACAAGCAGCGGAACATCCAGTACATATAGTAAGAAATAATATGCAAGCCTCCAGCTCGTCTTCGTCATCAGCATCGTTGGAAAATAGGAACAGCACCTATCACCTGCTACCTAGTCTGCCCATCCCAAAGCGGATGAACAGCCCAAGGCAATAAGAGTTAAACATAAAGCCTTGAGTCAGACAACAGTCTTAGTGAGCGGTAAATTAACTAACAACATACCAAAAGAGCATAAAGGAAAAAGGAATAGGAATCCAACCCTCCCACTCCACCTCTTTCTACAGTGATAGCCCCTAGACACACTAAGCAGAAGTAAACATAGCAAAGCAGACATTTAAAGTAAAGCAATTATCACTCGAGTCAAGGTCAACATTTTCCAAGTACAAACCCCCAAGGCCTAAACCAAGATCAGACAAGCACCCAGAAAACATTGCTCTTGAGACCGAATGACGATACAACCAAACATCCATGACTCTGGCTATCACTGTTATCTTTGCTTCGATACCACCGTTAATTGAATGACCGGCACATTCTTTCATCCGTCCGTCAAGGGTTAATGGCAACCCCGGTTCTAGACAGAACTCCGCACGTCGTCGCAGCCCGTGCCTAGGACTATCGAATCTGCCCAGAGTACTCGACTACAATCATAGTCTTTAGGGACTATCGAATCTGCCCAGCGTACTCTTGCTTTGAGTCTGCTAGAACCTTCAATAACGATGAAACCTCAGCCTTCTAGTCATCCTCCTTGACGACTATTTCCATACTAGCTCAAGCGCCTCTCGAGCAAACCATTATCCTCAAACCCGAACCATTTCACCGAGTTATCAACATGATTGGAATGATCCCGTCTGGATTAAACCAAGGCTATCTCATACCACGCCTCGCTTCATCTCATCATAGCAAAGTCTCATCTCAACATCAACATCATCAAATCTATCCATATGAGCTTCATCATCCGCCACATATGCCACGAGAAGCTTTTCCAATTCAAGAGCCTTTCCCCTAGCTTTTGAATCATCTTCGACCATCTTGTCCAAATCAAATCATCAATCAACTAATTTATAACAATCAATCAAGTTAATCATTAATCCAAGTAATCAAGCATTCAAACATGATCTAATAAACAATTATAACAATAATGGCAATCTTGTAAATAAAGAGTCCAAATCTAACAAGCATGAATTATGAGCAATATCTCTACAACTTGATGAATGAACTTACATAGGTTAACATGTAGTAAAATGGATGTCAAATCATCATGAACAATAGATCTATACTTAAGTTTAAGAAAATGCATGGAAATCACTATTTTAACACCAAATCAAGCCAACAATCCGATATACTCCTTTGGATCCGTGTGAGATATAACCACCACTCACCGAATCACCTAAACACCTCAAAAGCAACACACTTCAGATCTGGACAGCGAAGGATCTAACTCGATTCTCTAAAATTCCGCCTCAAACGATGAAATCTCTCTTCGATGGAATGTAGATCTTCAATCTAAGCTCTTGGATCTTCGATTTGGATGGAAGGAATCACAAGATTATAGTGGAGAAAAGAAGTGAAGAAGTGTAGAACTCGAGCTCTCAAAATAGCAGCAATTCGTCGCTTCAAAATCCGGATCCCAAAAAGTGAGGCGAGGACGTGTATTTATAGGCTGAATCCTTAAGTCGTTCACTCCTTAAGTCGTCCACGACTTATGAAAACTCCACGACTCACGACTTAAGAAGACCCACGACCTACGACTTAACCATCCCCTTCGACCTACGACTTAACAACAGTCGCGACCTAACCTAACATACATGCGCACAACCTAGCGACTTACGACTTAGCAACAATGCCGACCTAACGAGTTGACTGGGATACGACTTAACGCGTGCGCGAAAGTGCACGACCTAACTGCACTCACGATCCAACGACTCATCATCCTTCGCGACTTAGCTGGGTTACGACTTAACACCTCACGACCTATCTACACCCAGCATACTATCATAGGTCGTCTACGACCTAACTAAACATGCCATAGCGACTCAACGACTTATCTTAACTCGTCCACGACCTAAGAAAACCCTACGACTTAACTGAATAAGTCCTCACGCGACTTAACAGCTCACGACCTAACACCTTTAGGTCGTCTAACGACCTAACTACACACACAGGGTCTTACGACCTAAACTTCAACGACTTATCCCATATTCCTTAATTCGTTAACCCGCTTAACCCTCTAGGTCGTTAACTCCCCTAAGCCGCTAACTCTTAAGTCGCCAATTCCTTAAGTCGGTCAATACCTTAAGTCGCCAACTACTACCACCAACTTCCTTAGGTCGCCAACTCCCTTAAGTCGCTCCACGACCTATCCTTCTTCACGACCTAAGTCCCAACACGACCTAACTACCACACGACTTAAGCTTCGAACGACTTAACAATACTATCAATCTAATGACAACAGTTTTACGATGTTTCGATCCGTAAAAATACGGGTCGTTACAGAACCTTTATTCATTTTTAGGTACATTTGGACCTTTTTCCAATATACTCACTCATTTAATCAAATCGAATCATTTCTACTGCATGTTATTTTATCTACTTATGTTTTGTACTCTATGAGTTTACCATAAACATAATACATGTGTATCAAATACACATGTCCATGTCGACGATAACTCATAGGTGAATATGACAAAGTACAAGGAACCGTTTTGGTATTTATAGAATTATGATTGTATACATCTATATGTTTCAATCCGAGGAGTTCATCAACTCTTATGATACTCCCACTGAATGGGTGCATAGTCCTTTATTGCTTGAGATATAATTAACAGGTATCATATGATTCAAAATCATACAATAAAATTATTTCTCAAAACTACGGCTTAGTCTATAATTCCAAAACAACCATAAATAATATTAGATACTTTTGTATTTTGCAATGCATCACTTTTCTTATAAGAAAATATTACCACATTATAGTTTTATTTCACAAAGAATATTCATAATATTCATATTGAAATATAGCTATGTCTATATTTTTTTTCAGTCGATACCTAAAAATAATCATTATTTCATAAATAATGTATGGTAAGTTATACGAAAACAATTTTCGTACTATGATGTAATTAATAAGTGCTATATTGTATGCTCCCACTTCCGCCATTACTATAATATCGTATTAAATTTTGAGGTCCGTCATTCACTTAATACAATTTGTTTATTTCATACACTGCAACTATTTACAGTGGAGAGTTCGTTGATCAAATATCTTGATCTCAAAGAAATAAATCTCATAGAAAATTATTTTCTATATGAAAATACATTTCAGAATAGAAATCATATTTCTTATTCCAATATTAAGTATCAATTATTTATTACAATTCATATTTCCAATGTTTCTCTATGAAGCAGAAGTGAGTATTCAATCTCTTCATTCCAATTGTACCTTAAATTACATCTATTCTTATACATTCGTTTTCCTTTCAAATGGTCAAACTATTCAAAAGAAAACCTTACTACAATATCAAAATAAAATCTTTACAAAAACGCATTCGATTATCCTTAACATTTAAGGACATCAAATATGCTACACTTTACGTAAACCGATCAAAATAACATTTCAGCGATCGAGTTCTTATATCTATCTTGTAGTTTTTGGTCATGTGTTACATTAACACAATATGATCTCTTTTGTAATCAATCAGATTGAATACTCGATCTCACACTAAAGTTTATTCGGTTTTTCGGATGAACTAATTTCATCAAAATATTGTACATTACAAACTTTGACCATTCACCATATAATATTTATATGCAATTGTATATGGATCAAATATCCATAGTCTTGTATTGTTTTAGAGTTCGAAACTTGTAAAATGCAATACATGGTCTTGACCAAATAAATGCATAAGTGACCAAACCACGAATGTATTCAGTAGTTGTAAAATAAGGCACTTTCATGGGTGTTGAAACGTTAACATGCAATAGGAATTTGATAGTGGGTATTATATTTCCATTTGTCAACTTTCAATTAAGTTCGTTTGTATATGTTAATTGATAAACATTTTGTCAATCATATTAAATGCACAAATTTATCATTGTAGATAATTATAACATTATTTAGCATGTTCTTATAATATTAGAAAGGTTAAATGTTACCATTTCATTTTTCGAATAAGGCTCGCACTAGTCTTTTATGTTTCTCCAACCCCAAAGATGAAACACAGAAGTCTTTCGACTTCACTAGTGGGTGTTAGGACTCGTCTGTCTTGGTATTCTGATCTTGAGTTTGCTCAACAAATCATAGCCCCACAAACGATGGATAACTACTTATCGGTTGTATCACATACAACTCCTAACCCATTTTTCCTTGTCCTAATCTCATTTCAACCTTGAGTTTGCTCAACAAATCAAAAGAGATTTTTCACTCATACCTACCATATCATGATGGCCTAAGTATAGTATATGTACCTCGAGTTTGCTCAACAAATACATATAGTTATCTTACCTCATCTGTTCAATATATTAATAATACTACACATAACATCCCCAGCTTGAGTTTGCTCAACAACTAAGGAGTATGCAAGTAATTTATTAATATACATATGGTAGAGGACAACATTATTTTTAAGATTCATAATCTTCAATATATTATATTCAGTGATATCGACTTATGGAATAATGTATTTCTTATGAAATACCCTCGTGATTCAAAAGACACATCAGAAATCACATATACGTACATTTACGTATGTATTTATTCCTTAAGTCTATTTGGATTTTTTTAATGTTCAACTTTTAGTTTATACATTCATATCATATAAGTTTTGTTGTTATATAGTTTTTATATTTCACATTACTTATATAATAGTCTTGTGTATAATATTATATTAATTCAATCATATTTAATTAATTTTAATTAATTAACATTTCAATTAATTTTATATTGATATAACATTTATATTTATTATGTATTATAACCTTTATAGTATAACACATATATCATATACATGTGTAATTATAATTTCAATTAATTAACCCTTTTATTAAATTAATTAAATTATCTTGATTTCGAAAATCATTATTCATATGTATGCAAGCATATTTATGATATCTTAAATGTTTTAAAATATCATAACATATTTCATAATATATTTACTACATGCACATACATTTTATTAATTAACTTATTAATAAAATTTATAATTTTCGAAAATTATGTTATTTTGTTTTTCAAACATTTTGAAAAATATGTTACATTATAACTATTATAATAAACATATATTTTATTTCAAATTTAACAATTAAATTTAAAATCTTTTATTTATTTTTCAAGACAATTTTGAAAATTAACCCAAGGCCCAAATTAAATTGGGGCTTTTCTATTAGGGGCAACCTTTAGGCTCACTTTACCTTTTAGGCCAGGCCAGTAACCAGGTAGGACAGGGTACTTGATAACCCAATTCCAATCCTAGACATTACCTTTCTAGACACCGTACTGAGTGGGAAAGCTTAATAAGTTAGCCCTAACATGACTAATTTAGACCGCATAGGCTATTGGGCTCTGATACCATTGTTGCTCCTGCTCAAACTCCTTTGGGGTGACACAACTAGATACCTCACTAGCGAGTTTTACATGCAGCCTCTCGACTAGTACAACCATCACAAGACATGTAGGGGTAAAAGCCAATGCTTCGTCACATATCACAATGTGATAACCCCCTATCATGCTAGTTGTAGGGTTCAAATCGGGGACATCTAATGTGCAAGGTGAACGCCTCAACCAACCTTGCTCTGATATCATTGTTGGAACTGGGCCAGCCCACAATGGTAGTGGTGGTTGTATTTCAACTTTTTTATCCTATTGGATCTTTATTGTGCTATGAAGTCTAATTCATTTAGAACAATTCTAAATTTGTTTTAAATAAAATCATGTATTTTATTTAAATTTAAGTATTTTGTAATGTAAAGTTAACTGAATGATTTAATTTACATATATACACGTATCATATACATATACATATACATATACATATGTGTGTGCATGTGTAAAATAATAATCCGTGAAGGGTATAATATGCACTTATATAGATGTTGGTATTTACATCGCAACATTAGCTCATTTCGTATGTATTGTATCTTGTCTAAATATGTGCATAAATCTATAATGCAAAGTATATTAATATAAATACGTATACATATATTTAAAGTATATTTTATAACTAAAAGTCTCAAAATTATATATATATACATATATATAATTTAAAACATTTTTATAAATATATATACATAATTAAACATATAAAATTATACATACATACATACATACATATATAATAATTAAAATTATATATGTATAAGGTTAAATTAAATGTATATATATGAATAATTAATTACATTCAAATGCTTAAAATATAAAAATATGTATTTTAAAATTATTTCTAAATCGAAATTAGCATAATAAACATAAAATAATAATTTTATAATTTTATTTTTATATATATATAATAAATAGTTTTGATCATAATAATTAAAAATATTAGCAATAAATATTAAAAAATCAAAATTTAAAATTTATGATCATAAAATACAAGTTAAAATTTTTTTCATGGTTTTTTGAAATAAAATATTATTTTTAATAAATAAAAGAAATGTTCAACCGAAGTAACTTAACTATTAAAAATATTAAATATTAACAAAAAATTCTGAAAATTTTTCTATAGGTTAATGCATAGATACAGTAATTTTAAAAAATATAAAATCTAATTTTTAGTGCAATAATTATTTTAGATATAATAATCAATTCAAATAATCAATAAAAGATAATTTAAAATTATTTATTTATATAATAAATTTATTTTTGAATTTAATAATTCATATTATGTATAAATAGGTGTAAGAAAAAATTCTAAGTTGTTTATACATTATAAATATACATATATGTAATTATATGTTTAAAATATACATTAGTCTATATTTAAATTAGTATATAAATATACATAAAATAATTAATAATGACAAAATTTAATTTTTTACACCAAATTAGATTTTTTATACATAATTTATAACACATAATAATATAACCATGCACATAACCAAACTAATTTATGACAACTACATATACCTACGAAAATCTCACCTAGCTAAATATACAGCATAAATATATATACAGATTTGGGATTAATCAATATTAAATCATAATAATATATATAAGGTTAAATAAAATGTATATATATGAATAATTAATTACATTCAAATACTTAAAATATAAATATAAATATATATATATATTTTTTTAAATTATTTCCAGATCGAAATTAGCATAACAAACATAAAATAATAATTTTATAATTTTTATCATTATTATTATAATAATAAAAAGTTTCGATCAAAATAATTAAAATTATTAGTAATAAATATTAAAAAATCAAATTTTAAAATTTAAGAAAATTTAGGATCATAAAATACAGGTTCAAACTTTTTTTCACGATTTGTTAAAATAAAATATTATTTTTAATAAATAATAGAAATGTTCAACCGAAGTAATTTAATTATTAAAATTATTAAATTTTAACAAAAAATTCTAAAATTTTTTCCATCGGTTACTACATAGATGTAGTAATTTTAAAAAATATAAAATCTAATTTTCAGTGAAATAATTATTTTAGATATAATAAAAAATTCAAATAATCAATAAATGATAATTTAAAATTATTTATATATATATAAAAAAAATTAATTTTGAATTTGATAATTCATAATATGTATAAATAGGTGTAAGGAAAAATTCTAAGCTGTTTATACATTATAAATATGCATATATGTAATTATATGTTTAAAATATACATTAGTCTATATTTAAATTTTTATATATACACGCACACACACACATAAAATAATTAATAATGACAAAATTTAATTTTTTACAGCAAATTAGATTTGTGTATACATAAATTATAAGACATAATAATATAACCATGCACATAACCAAACTAATTTGTGACAACTACATATACCTACGAAAATCTCACCTAACTAGATATACAGCATTAATATATATACAGATTTAGGATTAATCAATATTAAATTATAAAATGTGATATGACTACTGTAATATATAAATAAAATACCAATTGATGATGCTTTTGAGTCCACTTGAATCAAAGAATTCCCTTCTCTAGTTATGCTCGATCCGTCAGATTATAAATCTGGAATCGTCGACCTTTTCTATCAAATAGTGCTTTTACTTAACTTGAATTTATTTGAGATTCTTAGAACTGATGTGGGGATTAATCTTAGCCATCCATCGTTAGGTCTAATCCAAAGTTTTAGCCGCCTCCAATAACTTGTCAAACCCGAAATTTGCAGCCCTAATGATGGGCTTTAAACCCATTTAAGCTCAAGCCAAAATGCAATGCAATCAAATCTAATTTAATCGTTTATCGATATCTTATATCGATTTGTATATTTATAACTATTATAAATATATAACAATTTTTATTTCTCAAACCATGTTCAAATTTTTACAATTAATATTTCATAAATATTAATTTAATTTATTTATAACAATTATAAACTAATTAAATCATTCGGTCTAAAGGGAATTCATCATTTCAGTTGTGTAACTCTTGGGTGTAAGTTTGGTCCGCAATTAACACCGAACTATTCGAATGTTAGCGTTCACACTTCACTTAGCAAGTGGTGTGACATTATGGCCAAATTTATCGCTTATTCATTTTCAGTAAAATCTTATTTAATTTAATAAGCATTACCCGTTAGTGACATTTATATACACTAATTCTCTTCGTCAAAACTGTATCACTTTGGATTTATGGAATTTTGTAACAACCCTGTATTTTGTAATTATTTTAAATTGAATTTCCTGATTTAAAACTTTATTTTATTTATTAAAATGGATAATTTTTGTTATTTTAAATATAAATTTTGATTTGTATGTGAATTATAATTCCAAACATGAATGAATATAATATTTTCCAGAAATGTGAATTTTTGTCAATGTGGTCAAACTTTGACTTTTAATTTTAAAAATTTAAATTTTGAACTTTTGAAATTTATCTTTATTTTATGAAAGTAAATAAATTTTTAAGAATACTGCTCTTCGTTTCATTGGAATCTGATTAATATTGTGAAAGTTATGTTTTTTAAACTATTGGATGTAAACTATTTTATTTAACAAAATTGTTTATTTTAATTTATATAAATAATTTTTTTTGTCATGTCATGTTCTAATTTATGTTTACATGTGTAACATGACATGTTATGTATATATATATTTTATTTTAAAAACATTTTTAAAAGTGTAGTTGTAATTTTCCAATGTTAGTTGTATTTTATTTACAATTTTTATTTTTAGTTTCAATATTACAACTATTTTCTTTATTTATTTTCTATTTTTCTAAGACATTATTTTATTTTCATTTTCTACTTTATTTTGTTCTTTCTTTTATGTTATTTACTTGATATTCTATTTGTTTATTTTGAATTAAAAAGAAGTGGAAATTTGAAGAGACAAAATGCTTTTAACTTTTGACTTTTCATTTGCTTGCCTCTTCATTTGCTTTGGCCGTTCAAAACTTAATTATAGCCGTGTATTACATTTTGTTTTTCATGTGAAAAACTTCCCATCTCACTTCATTTTTTCGGCCAAGACATTTCTGAATATTTTGGTAATGGCTTCTCCAAATTTTTCTACTTTTTCTCTTCTTTTTCCATTTGTTTTTGCTTGATTTTTGTTTGTCTTCTTCATGGTGTTGCTTGGCCTAGACTCCTTCATCTCCTCCACCGACCACCACCACTTCTTTCCCACATCATCCACGACCTAACCCTCCATCACCTCTGTCCAATTCAGGCCGTGACCTCCCCAAGATCAAAATATCACAAAAACAATGTCAAACACTCCATAGCCGAGCTAGTATTCACCATCCCCTTCATTTTTTACTTCGGCCACCTCCTTAGCCACCACCACTAGCTAGTTCACCACCTCTGAACATCACCCTACCCTCTGACCTGACCTATACCCGACCATGGTTGAGCCAAATATGGCATAGGTCGAGCCTATGTTGCACCCAAACTCCACCTTGTTAGCCTTGTCCCTTTGTATTCCCTTGTGTAACTCCTCCCTATTCATATTCTTGCCTAACCATGCCTATATGAACCCAAACCAGATCCATTTCCACCTTAAACCATGTCATGGCCAAGCCAATATAGGGTTCTGGTCATGCAAATGTGAGTTATGGTCAAGCAAAATTAATCAAAAGCTTGGTGATTCATTTGTTGCTTCTAGCTTTCAAATTTGTTTCAATAAACTTTTGTATTGTATTTATATTTATATTTGTTTTGTTGTTGAATACAAGATTAACATCTTGGCTCTCTCTCCACTCAAATCAAGTCGTGCTATCGTGCTTTCTAGATTTTCATTTGTGTATTTTATTTGCAAACTCCAGCGTAAAAAGGTGAGCATTCTCACATGACATATATACTTATATATTTGTGAAGTGATAACAAGTGAATGTGTAGAAATTATTATATCATGTTATACTTGCCTGTGATGTAAATTATATGATGTTAAACCCTTTTATAAACTCGTCACATCATCTGCTATGTTATATTTTATTATATTGTTTATTTATTTCTGTTAATCACACTGCAAGTTCCCTGTAGAATAGAATCACTATGGGTTGAAATGATACATACCCGAACGAACTTTAGAATAGGGAAAATCATTATGGGCTGAAATGATAGGCTCGAGTGATTTTTATTTATTTTATTAACTTGGGATTGCGGGTTTGAAATGATAGAACCCGGATTTTTCTTTGTAAATTACGGATTGAAATGATATATTATCCGTATCACTTGACTTAGGTTAGAAAATTTTATATAGACCCGTGGTTATTTTATATATTTTTCTGGAAAATTTTAAGTATTTTAAAAGTGTAAAATATGATAATTTGATTTAAATTGAATTTAAAATGATTTAATAAAGAGATAATGATTTTTCTATGTATTAAAAAGGTTAAATAAATGAATGCTTATAGGTGAAATTTGAAATATAACTTGACTTGGAAATGTGAAATTTGGTTTTGAAATAAAAGTTAAGTTTAGAAAATAAAAATGGAAATTAAGTTTAATTTATGAAATGGTAAATTAAATTTAAGTGTAAAGAAGAAAAATGTAAAGAATAGGAAATTTGTACACTTGAATTTAATAAATGAATTATTGAAAATTTGATAATTATTGTAGAATTTTCCTTTATAAAATTTTAAATTAAAGGGTAATTAAATGACCATTTTTAAAGTGTAAAATATGAAATTTAATAAGTTAAAATGGTTTAAATTGAAGTTTAATTATTGCTGAAATTCTATTGTAAATTTGGAAATTCTTTTAGTAGCACTTCAGAAATGCTATGGATTTTGAAAATAACTAAAAACTGAACTAAATAGAATCTGCAGCACTTTGTAAGTGCTGTAGTTGCAGAAGTAAACTATAAGGCTAAAATTTAACTAAGGGCTATAGTAGCACTTGTTAAGTGCTGCAATTGGCTGAAATGAGATTTTTGATTTTTATTGAACTATTATAGCAGTTTTGTAAACGCTGTCTTTGCTGAATTAAATTAAATCTTTTAATTTAAACCCTGAACTATTACAGCAGTTTTGTAAATGCTGTCTTTACTGAATTGAACTATTTTTCAACTAAAACTGAACTATTACAGTAGTTTTTAAATGCTGTCTTTGCTGAAATGAATTGTTTTCAAATATAACTTACCGCAACATTTTCTAAGTGCTGCGAAAGCTGAAAAATAAATGTTTTAAAATATTTAACTGAATAAATGAGCTCAGAAAAGGCTAAATTTTTGGGAATTGAATATTTGATTTGTAAGTATAATGACTTCACTTTTAAATGGTTTAAATGAATATGGTTAAGTGTTAGATTTTTCTAAGTATTATGATTTCAAAGTGTTTGGTTTCGAAGGTGTTATAGCTTTGAAGTATTATGGTTTCCGAAATGAATTTATTTGAAACTGAATTTATTTACGAACTTGTCTTTAATTATATTGTTTTTAAATATATTGAAATTAAGGATTTAAGAATATATCTTTATAATGTGGTTTTGGGTTTAAATGACTTTAAAGGAATATTTCAAGTTTAAAAAATTGAAGTAAATATTCAGTGATTTGAAATTGGGTTTTTGTAAATGATAAATTATGGAATTGGTTTTGAAATGGATATATATATATATATATTGAATTGGTTTTGAAATGGAAATGATATATATATCGAATTGGTTTTGAAATGGAAATAATATATTCTTGATTTGGTTTTGAAATGGATATGACATTTGGTTTTAAAGTATAAGTGATTTTGAAATGTATAACCGCGGGTTATAATAACGATTAGTTGTTAAAGAAACCGGGATCGGATATGGGCATACTCTCTGTCGATACCGAAAACCACTTTAACAACTATGTACGCGGTGGAGTTTCCAGAATGAAGTAGGATGGTGGCGACGATCCTATTGAGGTATGAACGTGGACCCGACTCCCATGAGTTGGCATAAGGTGACTAAAACAGGAGCGATTGTGTAACGCCCCACCTCTATGCTCATAATAACAAAGAGTATTAAAAGAAATACTGTCTATTATTACGAAGAATAAGGCTGGATAGGAGCGGCCATCCGTAGTTGGCCTTACACTAATATTGGTTACCTCGATAGGAGTGGTATATACTTTACATTTTTCATCTTGTTTATTTACTCCCATCGACATACCCAATTACCAGTATAAAACAAACTACGATGGTTCATAGTAGTTTAGGACATTAGATATAATAATAACACAGATAATATAAATGCGGAACACAGGTAAAACAAAAGTCTCATATATATATATATATATATATATATATATATAACTGATGTCAGTTACAATATAGTTGACACAATACATATGATACAACTACAACTGTCGACTCTGAAAGTTATATATACAAGTACATTATCAACTAATATACATGAATACATATCATCCTATACAATGACACGACTTCTACAAAACGACGAAAACTACTTCAGAAGATATAAAAAGTCTTCATAGCCCAAACAGCAACTCAAAGCAGGAAATCTACAACCTGAAATAACTCGGGTCTGACCCGAGTATTAAATTCAAAAGAAAATAATACACGGGTCAGTCTAATTCAAACTCAGTTATTAGTGCATAGAAGCAATAATAATCAAACATCAATTAGACGACAGTCAGAGAAATCTCATATATTCGACTCCTCGATAAGGGAATCGGATAACGGAAGATATAACACTGAACAGTGTTAAACAACAAATCAGCAGATTCAAATCATCAACATAAAGATAAGTGAAAAGAATATTAATGAAGATAATTTAGAAAACATCAGAATTGCCTAATTGGCAATTAACAACAAAATCCAATTATTAAAGAATAAGTAGAAACTCAGAATCTAATTATCGAACAGATAATTAGACACAACAAAATGATCAATCGAAAGGAACCAAATAAAATTCTCAAATATTGAATTGAACACAAACAATTCAAACGATTAAAATATCAGTTAAAACGTCAACACCATGTGGCTGCAGTTCACGCATCCGTGCACTGCCTCGCCACTACAGTGATGAGGTACACAAAAGCTCAAGGAATCAGAAACAGATGGCATCAAACCAGATTAGATCCCGGTGTGGCTGCAGTACACGCACGCATGCACTGCCTCGCCTCTACCGTACGTCGAACTGCAAAGGTCAAGTCACACTAGCGTGACTCAACACAATTGCAAACAAAAGAAAACCAGTATGTAACTGCCTCGATGAATCGAAAGCAATTGGCCCCAACATAATTCAAGATGAAAAAGAGACATGTACAAGAATGCACACATCAATGCTACATATGAACCAAGTTCATGTATACAACAAACTCAAAGTCAACAACAGTTCAAAGTGATCACCAAAACCAATGCCATCAAGTAGTACTCATGAAAACAAAACCTGGCAGTTATATGCACTGTGAAACCATGCACATAAGGGGTGGTGAACTGCGAATATAAGACTACAACCACATAATGAAGATCAGACTACACAGATACAAAGTAATGCAACTGGCAGCAATGCAATGCAATTCAAAAGTTCTTAAACAAAACTGAGACAAAGCTCAATTACTACCATGGTTCAAAGCCGCTTAAAGGACTCAAATGTCCAACCAGTGGACAACTAAATACTTCAATACAACATAACCACTGTAATGAACAGGTATACTACATATGACAGCGATGCAGGTACATCATAGACTCAATTGGGCAGATCAAAATAATCACTACAGACATGTACTCAAGGAACTCAAGCAAAATATAAACAGAACACAAAATGGTACGAGAACAAAGTACACGGTGACAACCCAGGCGAAGGTTCATAAATGAATCAGAGTTTATTAACCAAAGGCCAACCTGAAACAGATTATAAAATGACCAATTTGCAACGTAAATTGCCAAGCTAAATCACAATTTCATTTTCTAAAACTTTATGTAGAATTTTACACAAAACCAACTGAAATGCCTGACATACTCATTAGAAAAACAAATCCATGTCAAAACCATCTATCAAAACATAAACTGTCTCGAGTAATAATACCAGAGACTTACAAAGAAACCAAGTGTATGAAGACTGCATCATAATACAACTCGAAGGCACTCAACATATATGCAGCAGACTCGAGTGACACAAGTTCGAAAAATACTCAATGCAACTATAGTCAAGACTTAAATGATTCAAGTCAAGGCCGAAGTAAGTATAGTGACACATTCCGATACAAGGGGAAATGCAAAAATGAAATATACAGCTCAAAGTTTCGACTGCAATAACATGGTAAAATGTAAAGCTACAAACCATGGGACAGTAGAAACCAATGCCAACAGAGAAAAGAACATAGCATGCAGGTTCGACAAAAAAATCAAACTGCAGGTCAAAGATATAATGGCCGATGGGATTAATATAGCACACGGCCACCATGAAATGCAACTGTATACAAATGGAATCCAGTGCAAACAACTAAACTCCAAGCATGACAGTGATTGTGTATCAGGTCGAAAAACAGTGAAAGGGTCACAATAGTTTCAAAACAAAGAATCGAGCCAGTTCAAATGTCAACGAAAATTTTAGTGACCGAAGCCAACTAAAGAAATAGCAAGTTCACAAAACAATGATGACCAAGAGAGCATCGCCAAAGCATTTTAACAAAAAAAATCAAATGGCCAAGATAAACCATCAACATCAAAACAAAATCAATTGGCCCAGATAATCAATCGGCCGAGCAAAAAAATTGACAAATTCAAACAAATGAATCAATTAAAGGAGATCGAATACATATAAACGAAAACAAGATCTAGAATGAAATTAGATGTGAGTAAATAAATTTACTCACCTCTTTCCTACGAACTCAACCAAAATAGAAGCGGCCGAAAGCATTTCAGAGGCGAGCTTCTCAAAGCAAGGAGATCGAGTTGTAAACGAGCATTCACGATCGGCATCATCGAAGAAGAACGAAGCCGAAATCGACAAAAGCCCTAATTTGCGAAAAGCCGAAGCCCTAGCCAACCTCACAGGAGCAAACGTGAGGCCGAATCCCTAATTTGGACGAAGAGAAATTGATCGACGAATCGAACGAACGCCGCCATTATTTTCGATTTTCTTTCGTTCGTTTTTGAGTTAGGGATTGAACGAGTGAAAATAAAAAGAGGAACGGGTCGAATATCTTTATAACAAAAAAAATAGAACGACCATTTAAAATAAAAGAGATATATTTATTTAAAGCCCACATAATTTTTAACCAATTCAAAAAGAATTTCAATCTGATTTTTAAAAGAATTTCGATTGGTTAAATGTCAAAAGCAATTAGAAGCCCAATTAAATCGTCTAATGACGATAATAATAATATTGTGAAATCCTAGGTTGTTACAGATTGACGGGCCAATGAGGTAGCACCTCTGATCAGACGCATTTCTTCGATACCATTCTATTACTTTGTGATTGATTTAGTGGCCAGCCTTCGATTTTGATTGGGAGTGTGTTCCGAGGTGGGCGGTAGTGGCTGCTATGCGTTACCACCAACCCGGATACGTAATTGGTATATCTACCCTGGCATTGCCTAGTTGTGCCGTGTCACCTACCATATCGAGCTTTACTACGAGTTTCTATTTGTGTCGTACCTATGGAGTATCTTCTCATAGCCTTTCGAGGTATGCAGGTACTGTATAGACTATTGGCAATATTATGTGTTAAGGGCTATATGGGTAACCCCTTAACGCTATTTAAAAGTATGTTTATTTTATATTTAGACATTATTATAATAGCGAATATTACTACATAGTAGATAGTTTAACGGATCCTTAAAGAATGGGCAATCCCAAGCATTCTTTAAGTTACTTGTACTTTTATATTACAGTTCACTTGAGTTGGTTTACATTGTATAAGTATGTATGTCCTGACTCGAGTGTTTTGTGTTTTGCTTTACGCTCGGGTCAGACTGAGTGATACAACATTCGAGACTCACCTTTGGAGTTGGAGCTTTGCTTGGAGATCCAGCTATCTATTTCGCTTTTAGTTATTCAGATGATTCCAGAGATGTATTCAGATCTTGTATTTGACTATTGTATTGAGACATCTTTGTATTCGTGATTTCCGTTGTATCTTGTTTAACTCTGTTATATATATAGTAGCTTCATGAACTACTATTTCTTTGCTTCCGCTGCATTGTCTTATTACTCTGTATCTGTGATCTGTGATTTAATTACTTTATATTCTGAGTTTTTGCCAAATTTATATTTGCAATTCGGTATTTTGAGCAATTCAAGTCCGACATGTGCGGATGCGAAAGGTTGAAAATATCGGGTCGTTACAGTTTGTATCAGAGCTTTGGCTCTTGGCAAAACTTAGCATATATGGTAAATTTACTTACAGAATCACTTACGTTCGAGCTTGAAACTCTTTCTTTTTGACTCAATTTCTTTTGAATTTGGAATATTCCTTGCAGTTCCAAAATCCATTCTTGTCCCTCACTATTCATCTTCTTTTGATTCTGGAGTATCCCATAACTCCACTTCGAATGATCTTTATAAAATTGGCGGTCTCGCCAACCTCAAATTGACTTGTAAAGGAGTGAAACTCCTTTACAATTAGCATTGATTCATCGGAGATTTATATATATCCTTGGTTTAGATGCTACTATCTCTTATTATTCCGAATTCTATCTCTTAAGATCGAATGTAGATTTACTCCAGAAAATCCACATCAATCTTATTCTTTAAGTCACGGTTGACCCGGTTAAGGTTGCCCGCGATTTATCTAAACTGATCCATCTCCTTATTCTGTTAATTAATCATCTTTTCTTTTGTTTTGAACTTATCTTCAAATCATTCTTGAAGTGTATTTGTAAACTAATATTTAAGTGTTTTATATATATTGTGTTGTTTGAGTTGTTGATGTTGATTTGGGTTTTCGATCGATTCGTCTGATCAACGCTATCGATAGGATCTCCAAAACACTTGAACAGAGCAAACTGACACAATATGGTTTTCAAATTTAGTAAATGGATATATTTTGTATAATTATATTATATATAAGTATAATTTTCTGAATTTTGATAGTTAATTGAATTAGATGTTAAGGAATAATATTTGACTTTGTATATATCTTGTAAACCAGTGGCTTTTGTTTTATATATAAATGATTGAACTATAAACAGGGTTACAAATTAATTTAGAAATTTAAATGAATTTTAAAACAAGAATTTGAGAATTTAATTTTCGATCATTTCGAACTTTGGTTTTAAAAAGTTTAAAGAGATACTATTTAAAGTATTCTTCCAAATAGAAATTTTTTACAAAGAAATTTAAAGTTGTAAACTAGTACTCTTCTCTTTGTCGCTGGAAAATAATTTCGGTGATGACTTCAGCATCATCGACATTCATTTTCAGGTTTCGAAGTGAAGAGACCATTCTGTAGTTTTGCTACAGTTTTACTTTGGAAAATTAAATTGATTTGAATTTCTAAATATGACGACTTATAATATATTGATATATGATTATAGATTTGATTTGATATATATATATATATATATATTATGTATGTATTTATTTACCTTCAAATAGTTTGAAGTTAATCGGAAATTTAATTCTTAATTTTTTGTTTATGGACGATTTTAATTTTTAAATAAAGCCAAATTTTTGAATAAATATTTAGGCTTGTATAATTAAATTAGAAAGATTATTTGTATAATACTCAATTGCATTCCAATATAACTTACCTAAAGTATTCAGAAGTTGAATATGTAATTGGATAATATACAATATAAAAAGGATTTTATAAATAAATTTGAGTGTTATAATAAATGTTATACACTTAAATTTTGGTTATAAAGGATCAATAGAGGTAAATAGAAAAAGGGTTAATTGAATAATTTACAATATAATGATATTTAAAGGAATTTATAAATAAATTAGAATAGTTATAATAAGTGAAATAAACTTAATATATAGGATTTGATATATTAAGTGGAATAAATTTAAGAATAATTTGGAATAAAGAAGAATGAAATTTAATGAATAAAGATGAATATAATAAATGATTTCTCAAATTCATGACTTTATAAATTGTTGATTGGATGATGAGATAATGAGATTTAAAATAATTTTAACTTAAGTGAAATCAAATGGATAAAATTAATTATTAATGGAAGTTGAAATTTTCATGGTTTTAAATTTGTGAATATTAGCTCAAGTCCCTAGTAAGTTTCAAAATACACAAAAAACCCCAGTAAAAAAAGTGTGTAAATTAGGTCCCTAGAATTAAGTTACTAAGTAATTGCATATAGTTATGCAATTTTTTTGGTGAATAATTGCGGAATTTTCCGCAACTTTTTGAAAAAACTGCGTAAATTTCCGCAATTTTTTGGTTGAATAATTGCGGAATTTTCCGTAATTTTTTTAAAAAATTGCGTAAATTTCCGCAATTTTTTGGATGAATAATTGCGGAATTTTCCACAATTTTTTGATATAATTGCATAAATGTCTGCAATTATTCACTGAATAATTGCATAAGTGTATGTCATTATTCAGTAACTTAATTCTAAGGACCTAATTTACAAACTTTATTTTACTGGGGTTTTTGTGTATTTTGAAACTTATTAGGGACCTGTGCCAAACTGTCCCTTTAAATTTATTATCTTATTCTGTTTTCCAATCTATTTTCTTTCTGGTTGTTTCCATTCTTCTACCTTCTAAGTAGGAAATCGAATTTCGAATTGGTCAGCCCATGGAGCTACTGTTTTTTCAGCTTTATCTTACCACTGATTTTCACCATATCAGTGTTGCTGAGGAAAGTATTCCCGAGACTGCTTTCCGTACTGAGAATAGTTTTTCGATGAATGGTTAGTCATACCTTTTGGTTTGACTAATGCTCCTGCTCTCTTTGTTGATTTGATGAATCGTGTTTTTTTCGTGTTGAGTTTAATAAGTTTGTTCTAGTCTTTCTTTCTTTCTCTTTTTCCTTCATCATTTAATTATTCTATCTCTTCTATGGTTCTTATTTCTCCCTATTCTGTTACAGGATTGGGAAACTCCTAAGACTCCTTTTGATATTCGTAGTTTTCTGGGCCTTACCGGTTATTACCGGGGATTCATTGAGAATTTTGCTCGAATTTCTATACCTCTCACTGCTTTGACTCGTAAGAATGCCAAATTTATCTGGGTTATTGTGGATAGACTGACCAAGCCCGCTCATTTCATTCCGGTCGAGTCTACCCGTTCTGCTTCTGGCTTGTCTAAGATCTACACGAGGGAGATTGTTCGTCTTCATGGTGTTCCTCTCAGTATTGTTTGTGATCGTGATCCTATCTTTACTTGTTAGTTTTGGAAAGATTTCCAGGAATCTTTGGGTACTCATCTGATATGAGCACTGCTTACCATCCACAGACCAACGGTCAAACGGAAAGGGTGAATCAGATTCTCGATGATTTTTTCATGCTTGTGTTCTTGATTCAGAAGGATCTTGGGAAGATCATCTCCACCTTGTTAAACTTACCTATAACAACAGTTATCAGGTATAATTTCAATCTTCTTGTCATCTTGTCTTAATCCTGTTTCATTCTATCTTTTTCTGTGTTTTCCCGTACCTCATTCCTTTTCGGGGATGAAAAGTTTTGAGTGGGGAAGAGTGTAACAACCCTGTATTTTGTAATTATTTTAAATTAAATTTCCTGATTTAAAAATTTTATTTTATTTATTAAAATGAATAATTTTTGTTATTTTAAATATAAATTTTGATTTGTATGTGAATTATAATTCCAAACATGAATAAATATAATATTTTCCAGAAATGTGAATTTTTGTCAATGTGGTCAAACTTTGACTTTTAATTTTAAAATTTTAAATTTTGAACTTTTGAAATTTATCTTTATTTTATGAAAGTAAATAAATTTTTAAGAATACTGCTTTTTGTTTCATTGGAATCTGATTAATATTGTGAAAGTTATGTTTTTTAAACTATTGGATGTAACAAAATTATTTATTTTAATTTATATAAATAATTTTTTTGTTTGTCATGTCATGTTCTAATTTATGTTTACATGTGTAACATGACATGTTATGTATATATATTTTATTTTAAAAACATTTTTAAAAGTGTAGTTGTAATTTTCCAATGTTAGTTGTATTTTATTTACAATTTTTATTTCTAGTTTCAATATTACAACTATTTTCTTTATTTATTTTCTATTTTTCTAAGACATTATTTTATTTTCATTTTCTACTTTATTTTGTTCTATCTTTTATTTTATATACTTGATATTTTATTTGTTTATTTTTAATTAAAAAAAGTGGAAATTTGAAGAGACAAAAAGCTTTTAACTTTTGACTTTTCATTTGCTTGCCTCTTCATTTGCTTTGGCTGTTCAAAACTTAATTATAGCCGTGTATTACTTTTTGTTTTTCACGTGAAAAACATCCCATCTCACTTCATTTTTTCGGCCAAGACATTTCTGAATATTTTGGTAATGGATTCTCCAAATTTTTCTACTTTTTCTCTTCTTTTTCCATTTGTTTTTGCTTGATTTTTGCTTGTCTTCTTCAGGGTGTTACTTGGCCTAGACTCCTTCATCTCCTCCACCGACCACCACCACTTCTTTCCCACATCATCCACGACCCACTACAACAAAAATCACTTTTAACAGCAACAATTATCAGCGTTTATTAAACAAATGCAGTTAAAAATTATTTTAAACGAACTAGTTTTCGTCAAAACGCTGACATAACGTTAAGTTCAAAACATTTCTCACTGCCTCTCTCATTATTACACTTTGTGAAAAAAATTGCTTTCCCTCTTCTTATTCCCTCTTCTTTTCATTTCCCTCATTCCTCAATTTCATCCTGCCCTAATTCCCTTCCATTCAATTTTCGTCGTTCTCTATTTCCCTTATTTTTCAATTTCATAGTGCCCTAATTCTCTCGTTCAGGTACGTTGACCGATTCAGTTCAAATTTTTCTTGTTTTCTCTGATGTTTGTATCCATTGATCGTATACTAATTTAGTTTTTGTTAGAAGGTTAATTCCAGAAGTCTTCAGTTTTGATTCAAACTTCGATTCATATTTTGATCCTGACATGGATTTTTAGGTTTTGATTCAGACTTTGATCTCACTCAGGTACGGTAAGTTGAACTGCTTTTCATATACATTTTTGTTAAGTCCTATGCTGATTATTGAAAGAAGGCTGGTTCCTCTTAAATTTATAAGAATCGCATCAAAGTAAAGTAATTTATTTATGCTTTCATAGTTGATGAACCAGGTTGTTTGATTGTACAGTTTGATGCTTTCTTGTAGGGCTAGTGTGTTTGTTTAATATTCCAGGAATTGTTGTTGTTTTGGTTTTTATTTAACTAAGTTTTATAAACTTAACTAATTAACAAAGTTTTATAAAAGTGATTAAATTTATAAGAATTAACTAGATTACACATGTTGCTTTCAAATTGTACAAAAAATGAAATTAACTATATGCACTCTAGAATTAACTAGATTATAAAAATTAAGTTCATAAGAATCGCATCCCTATTTTAAAAATAGTAACAATTGACTTTATAAAAATTATGTTCATAGTTGATCAAACAAGATTGGATGAATATGCATGTGATATAAAATTTACTGTCATCTTCACAGTTAACAAGGAAAAAGGTCATGATAAGAGCTATGATAGGGATCGGGAAGATAAGACAAAGCCAGAAAATAAGAAGTTATTAGATGCAAAGCAATTAATTGGCATGATACCAAAGACCAAGCAGGAGCTTTTTTCTTATGAAATAAACTGGGCTGTTTATGATAAGGTGAGAAAATTCTGTGCCTACAAATAAAACATTTCTTTGAGTTTGCAAGTAATATCAGTTATATTCTTTAGCACATCGATTTGGTCACACTTTATGGCAAATCTGCCTAAATTCCTTCACTGATCAAATCAGACTTCATTGCATTTTAAGGGTGTGTCAAGTTAAGGCGCGTTAATAGCATTTTAGTGCAAGATTAAAAGAAAAGTCACATAAGGACTATTTTACGAAAAAACTGTTCATTATGATATTTTTACTCAAATTATATACTCTGAGAATTGTATTCTTCCAGAAGCAATATTTCTAAAAATGCTACAACTTGCAGTGTGATCTTTGTCAATTATCCCATTCCTATGGCAACTTGGAGTATTTTCAGTACTATGGAATGGTTCTTGGTATCCATAAACTTTTCAACGAGCAAAGTGGTGGGCTATCAGGGCTTGTTGAGGTATAATTCAAAGCACATTTATCTTGATACATTATTTCATTCTACAATTTCATTTTCCTATCCTTTTGTTGATTAGACTATATTGATGCAATAACTGATCTCATGCATTTTATGTTTATTGACTATGAAGAAAATATTAGGAGCTGGTTTGAACAAAACAGGAAGGAACAACAATTGGGAGCAGCGACCTCTTAGTGCAAATTAGGTAAGTTGAGAAAAAATAGATACAATAGTTCTTTCCCTATGGAATAAAAAAAGGGATTTAACCACAAATTTGATCACAATGGACTAAATTTTGTTTTGTTAGCGTACTATGATTACTTGCAGATAGAGTATGCTGCACTTGATGTTGTTGTCCTTGTTCACGTATTTTGCCGTGTGCGCAATCAGCCTCATTCTCCTGATAGGGATGAGCGGAGCAAAGGAGAATGGAAATCTCATATTGTAAATTATATATTGTTCTACAGGTCTAGTGATTTGCTGCGACATTACTCACATAAGGTACTGAATCTACTGACTGTGTGCTACAATTTTTTGAGGGTGTTGCTATTGATAGTATCAATTTGGCCAAGGGACAATACTAATTATGGGCACAACCAAATTTTTAATGCAATTCAGTGGATTTTTTTATCTAACTTCAGTCCATTTATAGGATATTGGCATATATATTTTTTCTATGTAAGAAGAAAAAATGAATAGATTTTGTGCACATTAGATTGAAATTAGATAAAACCAACTAGGCTAATGGACCGTTTTAAAAATTCTTAATTTAAAGGAAATATAAAATATTGATAAACTATTGTATCACACCACAGGAGTTTTCCCTGTATTTTCGACTGCCAAGAGTTGGAACGTTAACCATTTTATGGCAGCATGAACTTGTAAACTGAAACTGAAATGTAAATGCAGCATATAACATATGCATATACAAATGAATTTTAATAATAAACTTCAAGGTTTATCGTTTTGTTAATAATCAAACTTGATGCGCATCTTCTCTGTTACACAAAAGATAATGGAACGTTTGACCGATCAGATTAATAGATATCTAACATATATACAAACATGCTTTATCTTTAATAACAGATATCTTCATTCATTTAAAAGAAATGCAGTGGTTTTCTTATTATTTTTTAACCGTAGTGGTTTTCAATATTAAAAAATTGTATTGGTTTTCAATAATATTTACATATTTCACTCGTAATCATTTTCATATTTAATCAGATCAGCAGGCATGATCCATTAATTCAATGGACTAACGGTTATGGAGCACAAACAAGCTAACAAATGTGACAGAAAAAATCAAATTCAAATTTTTTTAGCTTGTGGAACTAATGTACATAAAAACATATAATAGTTAAAAATATTTACTTTTTATTTAATAAATGATTAATTAACGAATGTGTGTTATAAATGCAAAAGCTTCGATAGTCACGTCATTTTTACTTAAAACAGTTTTGTTAGTTGTGTTGACTGTAAATTAATAGTAAAATTTCGTTGATTGGTGATTGAAAGGAGAATAATGGTGAAAATTACAAACCAATGATGAGAATTCATTAATGGATATGGGCTATTTTCGAAATTTAAAAAATAAAAAATGGAAATCCTACTATCGAATTCTCTATGTTAGTATCAAAGATAGAGAAGTAAAGATACGAAATTAAGACTGACTGGCAGTCTAGCTATGCCAATCATGTAGGCATATTGGTTAATATATATAATAGCATCAAAAATCACTTGCATAAGCATTATAGCTCACACCAAGCATTGAACTTTGCATCTGCATGCCCTCTGTGCACGTTGTAAGCCCTCCAAGTACATCCACTAATACTCTAATAATGAGCTTGTTTTCTAATGTGTGGATGTGCTTTGATTTCCTTTACAAATTTATAATTGAACCAACCTTCCGAGGAAAAAGTAATTATCAAAACCTTCTACCGTTATAATCAAATGAACCGTTTTGGTAGTTAATGGAGCTGGTTGATTACCAACCCAATGAGATTTATTCCCCTAATCAAACTTCAAATCATCAACTCATAGCATAATGATGAAAACGAACAAATTAACTTTTTTTGTTTTTGTTTTTCTTTTTCATTGTCCAAACAAAACAATCGAGTGCATGCATGCCTACCCAAATATCTTTGCAAGCCTACATGCTTCAACAATTTAGAAAAAAAAAGGAAAAAGAACAGATAAACTCAAGTTACTTACAATCACAAGTGGACTTAACAAAAATAACAAGGCGTTCACAGACCATGACCAGTCTTCTTCTTGTGCCACCAAAAATCAGCATAATATCTAAACGTCGACTTGCACTTAGCAACCTTACACTCGTAGGGTCGCTCCCCTGTATGGATCCTTTCATGCTCAATGCGCGCCCATGATGACTTAAATGGCATTTTACCTACTTTCCATCTACACCTATATTCTTTCTTTTGCACATTAGCATCCTTTTCAATTTCTGAACGTTTTCTTCGATCCTTGTATCGGCATTGATCTTCCATGTTAACTCTACAATCTTGTTTCCTAGGCCTCAAACCCTTGCATGGGCTGCGCATGAACCCTTCAGCAACATTTTCACTATTTGAGTTGTTCAAAACTCTTCTATTTTTACGTTGGGAAGTGCAAAGTGTTTGCTCTTCTTCGGGCTTTCTTTCTTTGAATCGTTTCCTTGAATACTTCTTCACACATAAGGCTTCCCGATTTCCAAAGTAATATTCTTCAGAGTTTAAAGACGTTTCAGACTTCTACATTTCAATGGCAGTCTTGAACAAGATAACCTTACTATTTATCCCTGTTTCATTTGAAGGGTGATCTTTCACCTGTGTTTCAAATTCAGAGACAGTATGAGCATCCGTAAGTTTCGGGACATCTAACTGCATATCATCTGTATTGGTCTGTAAATTGTTATATGTTTCTCTAGTCTCTTCCTGCATGTTACAGCAAAGTGCTGTACCTAGATTGCCGACATTCTTCTCCATTAGCATTGCTAAATCATGGCTTGCACTCTTTTCTTGTTTATGTTCCTCTGAAGTGGAACCTTCGATTTCTTCTTGATTGCTAGAACAAGTAATGATATCTTGACAAGTAGGCTCGGTATTAGAATCATCATTCTCCGCATTCATTTCAATAAAAGCTTCAATTTTTAAAGGTGATTCCGGATTAATGGGACTGTCATCTTCACAGTTATCAAGAAATTTTACTACTGAATCCTCTTCTTTCTCCAAAGAAGATAAATGTACAGTGTGTGTGTGTGATTATTTTCAAAGCTTGTATCATCAAAGTTTGAAAATGAATGTGAGTGCATGGTCAAGCATGCCATGTGCTTTGGTCCTATTGAACTCTTTCTTGTATTGATTTACGTATCTCATGATAATTTTTATTCTTGATATATAAAGTTTCTAAATGAATTAAAAGCAATATATAAGCATTCTTTTTATCTTAAATTTTGATCCTTGATATATCAATTTATTGGGGAAGTTATTTTATTTTGCAATTGATTCATGTTGCAAAAAGCTTTTTTCTTCACTAAGAGTAATATAAATCAGCATTTTTCATGTCTTATTTCTTGTACTGTCCTAAGAAATGAAGAAAAACTCAAATAGATAAATTCTTTGGTACAAAATATAGAGATGCAGAGAACTGAAAAGCTTTATAAAAGTTGAAGAAAGCAAACAAAGAAGAAGCATGGTTACGATCTCCAGGCATATAAGCCTATAAATTTCACTTGAAACCCCAGGTATGTACTTTACTTAGGTTATACTTCTTACCAAAATTTTGCTCCTGAAACCAGATAGCCTACCCTTCTTACTTAAATGTTCTATATGAGCGATGTTGGCACCTGTGTTCTGATTATTTTTACATGACATATTAGTGCATAAACATAGTAAATATGGAGTCCCAAATAGAGATTAGGAATTTTCATGCATATGATTTAGGAATACATCAATTATTAGCACTATAGAAAGTGGTCAGTGCATGCAACTCGTATTAAAAGGATAGTATTGCACTTCTTCTGACATTTTTATCTTCCCACAAACAAACTATTTTATTTTTTAAGCCCATGTTTGCTACAGAGTTTATAGTTCCTTCAAATTTCATATATTTTGTGACATGCACAACATGAACATTCACAGACCTTCATTTTAATTGAATATACTACATTTTTTTACCATACAGAATTTGGAAGGGTGTTACATCTCGAACTCATCCTCTTACAAGGTGATGGTCAATATTGTAATTTGTATAACATTTGTGTTTTGTTAGTTATTTTTACATTATTATATCATACTTGTGAAACACTTAATTGTGTAATATTGTTGGATACTACAATAAAACTCATCTATGTAAATCATACTTAACAATAATGTTGGATACTACAATAAAACTCATCTATGTAATATCTATTAGTGTAAACCGAGAACTGTGATAAAAATATTGATTTGCTTGTAATAATTGTATTGAGATTATCAGATGGGTTTAGATTTTAATTTATCTTTACTCACTGACTTCAAATTTTTTCATCGTAGGTAATTAAAGATGGCGATGGCACATTCTTCTTCCGTAGCAAGTAGCAAGCATATGAAACTTTTTAGATGCACGTTTTGTTGTTGGCATTTGGTGCGGACTTACTTTATTGATATTATATTTTTGTTTAACATATACCTTATCTTTGTTTAACAATATTATGATAACTTGGTCTACTGTGTTATTTTTGTTTATGGATATTATTGAAACTTGATTTATAGATGTTTTTTGTATATTAATATTGTTTTAGCTAGTTTATTTAATAGATTATTATTCATTAGAACATGTTATATATACTGGTTGCTTGATTATACTCAAAATGTAGTTCTGGAATATGCAAATATAGTGGAATATTAACAGCCTAAATAAAACGCTGTCAAAAGAATAATTTCCACAGCGTTTAAAATTAAGCTGTTGTAAGTTATCTTTATACGATAGCTTGTCGTTATACAGCGTTTGTTCTAACGCTGTTTTGTCATATAACAGCGTTTAATAAATGCTGTGGTATCAAATTTTTTACAGCGTTTTCTATTATGCTGTTCAAACTTTTGCATCTACGACAGCATGTCGTTATACAGCGTTTATAATAATGCTGTCGTATCATACAATAGCGTTTTTGAAGCGCTGTCAAAAGCTGTTTTTGGTGTAGTGACCTAACCCTCCATCACCTCTGTCCAATTCAGGCCGTGACCTCCCCAAGGTCAAAATATCACAAAAACAATGTCAAACACTCCAAAACACTCCATAGCCGAGCTAGTATTCACCATCCCCTTCATTTTTGACTTCGGCCACCTCCTTAGCCACCACCACCAGCTAGTTCACCACCTCTGAACATCACCCTACCCTCTGACCTGACCTATACCCGACCATGGTTGAGCCAAATATGGAATAGGCCGAGCCTATGTTGCACCCAAACTCCACCTTGTTAGCCTTGTCCCTTTGTATTCCCTTGTGTAACTCCTCCCTCTTCATATTCTTGCCTAACCATGCCTATATGAACCCAAACCAGATCCATTTCCATCTTAAACCATGTCATGGCCGAGCCAATATAGGGTTGTGGTCAAGCAAATGTGAGTTATGGTCAAGCAAAATTAATCAAAAGCTTGGTGATGCCATTTATTGCTTCTAGCTTTCAAATTTGTTTCAATAAACTTTTGTATTGTATTTATATTTATATTTTGTTTTGTTTTGTTGTTGAATACAAGATTAACATCTTGGCTCTCTCTCCACTCAAATCAAGTCGTGCTATCATGCTTTTTGGATTTTCATTTGTGTATTTTATTTGCAAACTCCAGCGTAAAAAGGTGAGTATTCACACATGACATATATACTTATATATTTGTGAACTGACAACAAGTGAATGTGTAGAAATTATTATATCATGTTATACCTACCTGTGATGTAAATTATATGATGTTAAACCCTGTTATAAACTTGTCACATCATCTGCTATGTTATATTTTATTATATTGTTTATTTATTTCTGTTAATCACACTGCAAGTTCCCTGTAGAATAGAATCACTATGGGTTGAAATGATACATACCCGAACGAACTTTAGAATAGGGAAAATCATTATGGGCTGAAATGATAGGCTCGAGTGATTTTTATTTATTTTATTGACTTGGGATTGCGGGTTTGAAATGATAGAACGCGGATTTTTCTTTGTAAATTACGGATTGAAATGATATATTATCCGTATCACTTGACTTAGGTTAGAAAATTTTATATAGACCCGTGGTTATTTTATATATTTTTTTGGAAAATTTTAAGTATTTTAAAAGTGTAAAATATGATAATTTGATTTAAATTGAATTTAAAATGATTTAATAAAGAGATAATGATTTTTCTATGTATTAAAAAGGTTAAATAAATGAATGCTTAAAGGTGAAATTTGAAATATAACTTGACTTGGAAATGTGAAATTTGGTTTTGAAATAAAAGTTAAGTTAAGAAAATAAAAATGGAAATTAAGTTTAATTTATGAAATGGTAAATTAAATTTAAGTGTAAAGAAGAAAAATGTAAAGAATAGGAAATTTGTACACTTGAATTTAATAAATGAATTGTTGAAATCTTGATAATTATTTTGAATTTTCCTTTATAAAATTTTAAATTAAAGGGTAATTAAATGACCATTTTTAAAGTGGAAAATATGAAATTTTATAAGTTAAAATGGTTTAAATTGAAGTTTAATTGTTGCTGAAATTCTATTGTAAATCTAGAAATTCTTTTAGTAGCACTTCAGAAATGCTATTGTTTCTGAAAATGGACTAAAAACTGAACTAAATAGAATCTGCAGCACTTTGTAAGTGCTGTAGTTGCAGAAGTAAACTATAAGATTAAAATTTAACTAATGGCTATATTAGCACTTGTTAAGTGCTGCAGTTGGCTGAAATGAGATTTTTGATTTTTATTGAACTATTATAGCAGTTTTGTAAACGTTGTCTTTGCTGAATTAAATTAAATCTTTTATTTTGAACCCTGCACTATTATAGCAGTTTTGTAAATGCTGTCTTTGCTGAATTGAACTATTTTTCAACTAAAACTAAACTATTACAGAAGTTTTTAAATGCTGTCTTTGTTGAAATTAATTGTTTTCAAATATAACTTACCGCAGCATTGGGAATTGAAAAATAAATATTTTAAAATATTTAACTGAATAAATGAGCTCAGAAAAGGCTAAATTTTTGGGAATTGAATATTTGATTTGTAAGTATAATGACTTCACTTTTAAATGGTTTAAATGAATATGGTTAAGTGTTAGATTTTTCTAAGTATTATGATTTCAAAGTGTTTGGTTTCGAAGGTGTTATAGTTTTGAAGTATTATGGTTTTCGAAATGAATTTATTTGAAACTGAATTTATTTAAGAACTTGTCTTTAATTATATTGTTTTGAAATATATTGAAATTGAGGATTTAAGAATATGTCTTTATAATGTGGTTTTGGGTTTAAATGACTTTAAAGGAATATTTCAAGTTCAATAAACTGAAGTAAATATTCAGCGATTTGAAATTGGGTTTTTGTAAATGATATATTATGGAATTGGTTTTGAAATGGATATATATATATATATATTGAATTGGTTTTGAAGTGGAAATGATATATATATCGAATTGGTTTTGAAATGGAAATAATATATTCTTGATTTGGTTTTGAAATGGATATGACATTTGGTTTTAAAGTATAAGTGATTTTGAAATGTATAACCACAGGTTATAATAACGATTGTTTGTTAAAGAGACCGGGATCAGATATGGGCATACTCTCTGTCGATACCGAAAACCACTTTAACAACTGTGTACACGGTGGAGTTTCCAGAATGAAGTAGGATGGTGGCGACGATCCTATTGAGGTATGAACGTGGACCCGACTCCCGTGAGTTGGCATAAGGTGGCTAAAACAGGAGCGATTGACGGGCCAATGAGGTAGCACCTCTGATCGGACGCATTTCTTTGATACCATTCTATTACTTTGTGATTGATTTGGTGGCCACCCTTCGTTTTTGATTGGGAGTGTGTTCCAAGGTGGGCGGTAGTGGCTGCTATGCGTTACCACCAGCCCGGATGCGTAATTGGTATATCTACCCTAGCATTGCCTAGTCGTGCCGTGTCACCTACCATATCGAGCTTTACTACGAGTTTCTATTTCTGTCGTACCTATGGAGTATCTTCTCATAGCCTTTCGAGGTATGCAGGTACTGTATAGACTATTGGCACTATTATGTGTTAAGGGCTATATGGGTAACCCCTTAACGCTATTTAAAAGTATGTTTATTTTATATTTAGACATTATTATAATAGCGAATATTACTACATAGTAGATAGTTTAACGGATCCTTAAAGAATGGGCGGTCCCATGCATTCTTTAAGTTACTTGTACTTTTATATTACCGTTCACTTAAGTTGGTTTACATTGTATAAGTATGTATGTCCTGACTCGAGTGTTTTGTGTTTTGCTTTACGCTCGGGTCAGACTGAGTGATACAGCATTCGAGACTCACCTTTGGAGTTAGAGCTTTGCTTGGAGATCCAGCTATCTATTTTGCTTTCAGTTATTCAGATGATTCCAAAGATGTATTCAGATCTTGTATTTGACTATTGTATTGAGACATCTTTGTATTCGTGATTTCCGTTGTATCTTGTTTAACTCTGTTATATATATAGTAGCTTCATGAACTACTATTTCTTTGCTTCCGCTGCATTGTCATATTACTCTGTGTTTGTGATCTATGATTTAATTATCGTATATTCTGAGTTTTTGCCAAATTTATATTTACAATTCAGTATTTTGAGCAATTCAAGTCCGACATGTGCGGATGCGAAAGGTTGAAAATATCGGGTCGTTACAAATTTGGTAATGTTCAAAATTCCAATATTGTCCATATTCAACTCTACTGTCCAAACACAAAATCCTTGATTCAATAATAACAATTTTTATTAACCGTACTGCTCTGGCCAGAGATTTTGACTTTGGGTTGACATGAGTTGACCATGATACTAACCTCATATAACTAGTAACGAATCCTTTCTTGAATAGTGTCTTCCTTCCCATACTTCCACTCGGCCCAACTATAATCACTTGATATATGTCGTTTCATGATTTGACTATAATCAAAGCAGAGTTTTTCATATTGAAGTTTAACAATATTCTCAAGTCGAAAGAATTGTGTAAATTAGTCACATCCATATTTTCTATTTGACCTTAGTTATATTAACCAACAGAAAACTATCGAGTGAGTCATTCCATAGTTATCCAATAATTATCAGTATGTAACCCCTTGATGCCCCCAGTAGTCATGAGTAATACACTGACCAACATTTGGAGAGCGTTACGTACTCTAGTCTCAATGGATACATCGATATCCAGTCTCGATGCATCTGGACTAGGAACATTTAAAATGGTACATTTGTTTCATTGTGATAAATTACTCACGGTTACAACACTTTGTAACTACTATCACAAAACATACCATCTATGGATTTTCTATTAAATATACTTTTAATAAAATTTATTAATTAATATAACCACATTATATCAAGTATATAATAGAAAGAAAATACCTTTATTTCGAACAAGATTGGTCAACGAGTTAGATATACGTAACAAATTACATAATTGCCCCTAGGGCATACCCCTAACTCTATCAGCCTTGAGGATTATTTATTCGTTTTGACATGACGTCTGATGTTTTGAGTACCATTGGTAGTGATATCATATTATTCTTCCTTGTATATTGCATCACCTTATTTATGATCCTAGATTAGACATCGTCTGTCCGGTGTATTATTACATAACACTTGGGTCAGTTCGAGACTATACAGGTCCAGAGACAATGATATAATCTTGTTTTATCTGGGCATAAAGGAGACTAGGACATGGCATTATCGTATATCATCTATTTGTTAAATAATTTCGTCTATGTATATTCTTAAGATGTATTTTGGATCTACATTGTATATTGTACATTATATTTTATCGTTGTGATTCTGACTCTATGTCCTTTGTTATTTACTATATATATTTTATTGTTCTATCCTGGAGGCACACATGTTTATTGCTTTGTGCTGATACTGTGTACGTATACGTGAGTTACTTTTTTTAATGTTTTAATATGTATCAGTGTTAGCCGAGGGAATATACATGTGTGTACCCCATATAGCCTCATTCTCCATATTATCTGACAGTATTACTTAGTAATACTCTTGGATAGTATGGTTACAGAGGTGAAGTGTTACACTAGTCTAAAGGATGTATCTGTATTCGATCTCGAAGCATCTCAATTAGGAATATTTAAAATGATATATTTATTTTCATTGTGATAAATTTCACATGATTACAACACATTATAATTACCATCACAAAATATATAATTTATGGACTTTCTATTAAATACACTTAAATTAAAAAGATAATTATTGTAACACATTTTATCAAGCGTATAATAGAAAGAAAAACATGTTTTTAGTTCGAATGTGATATTGTAGAGTCAATAATTTACTAGTAAATTATAGAATTGCCTCTAGGGCATACCCCTAACTGTATCAGTCTCCCACTTACTTAGTGCCAATTATGGAATCTCTATCCCATCCTTTCGACTAGTTTGATAAGAATTGATTGAGCCAGTACCTTCATGAATGTATCTGCATGTTGTTATAATTATCTGCTCCGTTAATCAACTCTCTCCGATGCTGATAAACTGCCTTTATCATATGGAACTTCTCAGTGTATGTTTCTTGATTTCTAGTGAGCTCTAGTTCTTTATTTTATCTGTATAACGATATTGTTTTCATAACAATGAAATAATATTCTTAATACTTGGAATCACTCCTAGCTCAGTTATAAATTTATGCATTACTTTTACTACGGCGTTACTCAAGATGATGTACTTAGCCTTTTCGTCGAATCGGCCACAATCTTTCATCTAGAATATTTCTAACTTAAAGCTTTTTAACTAAGGTTCAAATATCAATTTAAAATTGACATATTATACTTGATATCACTTATGAACTTCGAGTCCATATACTTCTTCAGAAGGAGATATTTGCCTTGTATTTCTTGAATACTAGAGAACACTCTAACTACCATTTAATGAACTTAATTTGGATTTGATATTTGTTTCATGTATCCAATATATTAGTTAAATACGCTATTGTATACAATACACCTTGTATAATAACTCCTATTGCCATTGCATAAGCAATCCATCTTACATACCCCATATTAAACATTTTAATATGGTGTCTATGCATATAATATAGGACATTCTCAACATCCTTTTATACTGATTATAAAAGATGTTTATTAAAATCCTATATTTAGAATTTAAACAACTGAACTAGAATTGATTTTAGCAAAGATAATAATCGGTAATATGTCGCGGATAGTAAATTTGATTTACTCGGATTGAAATTTCAAAAAGAATAAAGAAAAATATTTTCCAGATTTAAACAATTTGGATTTTATGGAGATGATCTTCTTGTACGCGGTGTTAAAGCTCGAAGACGGAACTTGTACTATTCGTGGAATTTAAAAGGTGATTTCACTGTTATTCCGTCTATGGTATTTGTTGAATACGGGAATTGATATTTAGTAGAATTAGATGATTTTAATAGATTCTGCTCACTTAATATTTACTAATTTTGGATTAACATCCTAGATAACATAGTTTTAACTCAATCAAAATTATGAGTTTTGAATTAAGCAATCTTTGCTAAGATTCAAATGAAATGATTTTGGGAATGTTTTCCTAAGTGTAAAATGAAATGATTTCGAATTATTACAAGTTTAAAAAGGTTTCTAAATAATCAAAGGTTTTGATAAGTGAGGTTTAATAATCCCGTATATACCGGAAAATTCTAAATAATGATATTCTAATTGAAAACTAGTTTTGAAAGCACCGTATTTAACCATAGGACCTCTGAGATATTTGTCCAGTATTTCTTGAATACGAGAGAACACTCTAACTACCATTTAATGAACTTAATTTGGATTTGATATTTGCTTCATGTATCCAATATTTTAGTTAAATACGCTATTGTATACAATACATGATGTATAATAACTTCTATTGCCATTGCATAAGCAATCCATCTTACATACCCCATATTAAACATTTTAATATGGTGTCTATGCATATAATATCAGACATTCTCAACATCCTTTTATACTAATTATAAAAGATGTTTATTAAAATCCTATATTTAGAATTTAAACAACTGAACTAGAATTGATTTTAGCAAAGATAATAATCGGTAATATGTTGTTTACTATGGTTTAAAAATATATATGTACCTTTTTATTGTTTTTTCTTATAGACACACACTTCCTTTACATTTTCATTGAAAATCAAACTATTGGACATTTCTATCAAAATATATGTTCAAATCCGATAATGATACTTTTGTATCTATTCTTATGTCATATTTGAAAACCCTAAAACTCAATATCACTTCCGCCAACTTCGAGTCACTTTAGTTTTATGTGTAAACAGTCTACTCTAAATCATTATTTAGAATTTTCTATTAAACTATTTGTGGAGGTCGATGAGATTTTGTTTAGCTAATCCAAAATCCAAATATATTTTAAACTATTTGCGGAGGTTTTAATAAATTACTCAAAAGTGAGACTTTTGCTCTATTTGAAATTACAAGGAATGATCTCTTTTCTTTTATTGAAATAGATAGTGCAAAATACAGAGGAGAACATCCGTACTTTACACATCCCTTTCCTTTTTGATATATTTCCTATTATTTCAAACAATATACTTTTTGTATGTAGTTGTAGAATTGGACAACTAAATTATACCTACAACGCTTACAACAAATTAAAATGTAGAAATTCATATTATGAGTCGAATTAAGGCAATATAAATTAATACTAACAATTTACAACCGAGTTATTCTAAATCTGGAATCAACTTCTTCTTTAACAAATTTTAGGGATCGATTTTTGTTTTCTTGATTTAGTGTATATATTCTATTCCAATTACCTATAATATGTGGGCGAGATCAAATATCTTCTTTCTTAGCCTACTAGTCAATGGGTATTGCATAGGCATAATAACTAAATAAAACTCAACAATATAAATTTCATTGTTACATATAAATCGTATAATTTTCTACTTGCCTTTCTAGCTTTCTAAATCATCCATTTAATTTGACTCCTTTTGAATTCTAATTCGAAAGAATATGTATAACAAGACATATACATACAATTAGAATTACAGATCTAAGAAGAGATTCAAGGTTATGTGCAATATAGATTTATAGTTATAGAAATTACTTTTTTCTACAGTATCGATTCACTCCTTCCCTTCTTCTCTTTTATTTTATGCCCTTCGCCGATTATATATGTATATATAGTATAATATATTATAATTAATAGAAATAGTATAAAGGAAAAAATGGAAGAGCTTTGCTGTTTTAAGCAGAAAATATGAGAAGAAAAGTGATTGGCTCGGCCTGTATTTATAGACAATCGAATCAATCATATTTGTTGGATTTAAAATAATTAAATTTGGGTTGTTCGGACAAGGTTCAACCCCAGCCGTTACCGCCCCAACCGATCGGCCGCCCTCCTATTGGCGGTCGACTGGCCTAAGTTGGGGTCGACTGGTGGGGTTAATATAATTTATTTCCTTTTTATTTCTATTTAATTATTTTCATTCCGAAGAGTTCAAACATTAATAACTTCTTTATTTGAACTCCGATGGCAAAACATCAAATATGAAAGTTGCTTAGAAAATTTCCGTAAACGTAATGCTACAAGTTTTCATAGCCAAACTCTAATGTTTGCTCAAATTCCTTTTTTGAGCCTTACTAACTATTGTCAATTACTATTAATTTTATGAGGTGTTACAATTCTCCTTATTTTATTTAATGGAATGTTTGGACATATATTTAGTGATATGTGTGTGTGTGTATTAACAAGGAAACTTGTCAACATCCCAAAGCTAAGTTTTTTAACAGGAAATTTTGTTAACACCTAAAAGAAAAAATGTAGAAGTGAACAATCCATTCAAAACCCCTTTTCGATTGAGTCGATAGGGTCTATATGTCTTAGAAAGGTGGCCTTACGAAGGTGTTATTTGTTGACAAGAGAACCAATCAACACTTTGAAACAAAGATTTGGAAGGGAATAATTTATTCATAAACCCTTTTGAGTGGGTGAAAAGGGACCTTATGCTTTTAGAAGGGAATACACTTTCGAAAGTGTAGATTCTGCTGTTACGGTTGGGGCTCCTTCAAGAGGAGTTATACGTTTTGAAATATCCAAGGTCCTTTCAAAGGAGACCTCCCTGCAAACATAACTTCAATAACCATACAGTAAGCCCCTTCGAAACCCATTTCGATCGAGTCGAAAGAATCCTTACTCTTTTGAAGGGACTTAATGTGCAACGAATAAGATTTAAATTCAATGCAATGAAATCATATCTTAGACAAATGGTATAAGTTCAGTGGACTTGTTAACATTGAACTATCATTTTGTCAATTTAGTATTTCATATCATGAAATGTGATGATAATATGATTCAAAATCACAATGTCTAAGTAAATTCCATAGCGCTGCATAGGTCAAATAGGGGTTAAGAAAATAAGTGAGCATCATGTGCAATTGGTCATTAGTCGAGCTAATGGCCGAAATGATCTTCCTCATATTCGAAATCGATTTTGGATCCATGCATCCATTCCTTTACATATATCTAAATTAGATTACAAGTAAGAGAAATTTCCCAAATTGATCTTGGATTACAAAAGTTTGATTTGCTATGTAGTAAGAAAAAGATTACAGAATTCAAAATTTTATCCCTAAGCTTGGACCACTAGGTTTGTATTTATAGATGCAGGTTGACGCCGTTCTGCTCCATCCTTTCGAAGTAGTCAAAAGTTCTTTCTCCCAACCTTTCGCATTCATCCTTTTGCCTTCGTCATTTCACTTCTATATTTTTCAAGGCGGCTGCTTGGGTCTCTTATTATGCTTGGGTGAACCCTTTCGCCTTCATCAATGGTGTACTAGCAACAGATGTTGTTCTAAAATTCCCTAAATACTACTTTAGTGTTCCTCTAAAACCTTTCGACACCTTCGAAAGGCATGTAGCGAAAGGGTCAAGGTTCCCTATCACGTTATTTGGATGTAAGCGGAAGAACCCAAGTCCTTCTTCTCCTTCAAAACCTCCCTTGGTCTCTTTGGTCTGGTGTTTACCATGATGAATGATTATTTGAGTGGGTGAGGAAGTGCTTTCGAATAGTTTTGAAAGGATTCATAGGTGACGACTGGATCATTGCGAAAGGTCACTTGACTTCATGTAGAGTTTTCTTTATACTTAAGGAAGGGTCCAACCTTTTCGAAAGGATTATTCTTGCTTTCAAAAGGTACACATTGGTAGAATGTCTTTAAGTGGGAAATTGACAATGGAGAAACCAGCTATTCTGAAGGGTTTAGTTCTCGCGTGCGAGTCTGCTGTCCAATACCTTTGAAAGGTGTTTCGAACCCATACTAGGCTCTCTCATACATATGGAATCAACTATGTCGAAAGGACTAGCTGAGGCAGAAAGGTAGCTTTGCTTTCTTTTCTACTCCTTTGAAAGCTCTTGTTTCACTTGACACTTGTAGGTGCATCAAGTGCTTGCGACTCCATCCTAACCTTTTCAAAAGCTATCTCAATGCCTTCGAAACACTATTTTTGAATCATGACGAAATCCTTGTCTTCAATCCTTATGGAGCTAAACACTTTTTATTAGCCTTCTTTAATGCCTTCATTCTTAAGTGAATTTTATGGTTAACATTTTGCCCTCCTCCTCCATGTATAAAAGAAGCTTTTGTTCTTTAAGACAAAAATTTAACAGCTTTCCTTTTGCACTATTCCATCTTTAATGACCTCATTTCCTTGAAAAGTTCAAAGTAAAGAACATTCTCTATTGTTAGTTCAAAATTTATGTAAAAAATATGTTCAGTGATTTGTTTGTAATATAATTGAAGACAATGTTAGTATTTTAAATAATAGTATTCCTGAATTCTACGTCTGGAAACAACAGAGATTAGTTGACCATCATCTTAGTTAATTAATGATAAGAAATCCATAGTTGAGAAAGATTGGAAATCAGAAACTCTTTTTGGAAGTAATAGAAGTCCCACCATCCAACTTTGGTAATAACAAAAGAAGTTTAGGAACTAATTCCCTGTTATATTAATAGAAGACCAGATATATAGTCTTAATCTAACTTTAATAATTGAAGTCCAAGAGTTTCCTTCTTGTAATAACAAGTGTTTAGTAATAAAAATCCAAAGATTATCATTTGGAAATAAGTCATTGAAAACCGTGAATCCTTATTTAGGAGCAAATAATGGATATTTAGAAATCTCTATTGAAAATAATAATGATCCTGAATCCCAGATTCAGATGTTGATAAGTGTTGCTCGAAAGTTAGCAGTAGAAAACTAATGACCCTGATTTGGGTATTAGTAAGACAGATCCAGAGTCTTAATTGAAGATCAGAATTCCATTGAGATCTCAATATCAAATGCCTTGGAACCCAGATTCGGGCATTAACAAATGAAATAGTAAAAGACTCAAAACCCAGATTTGGGTATTAACAAAATGATGTCCAGAATTCTGTGATAGAGATCTCAATAATGGAAGTCCTAGATCCCATATTCGGGAATTAAAAAGTGAAATCCAGAAATTAATAATAAGAGACCTGAAATCCAAAATCGGGTATTAGTTAGTGAAGTCTAGAAATTAATAGTAAGTGGCTCAAAACCCAGATTTGGGTATTAATAAGTGAAGTTCAAAAATTAATAGTAAGAGACCCGAAACCTAGATTCGGGTATTAATTAGTGAAGTCCTGAAATCATCTTTTGGAAATCAATCGAAGGTTATAGACTTTGATTTGAGCTTTCTATTCTGCATCACTCTTTTGGTTTTCATTCTTTTTCCATGTGCCATCCTTTAGGCCTCGTATGGTGTCGTTGTTTGATATGCCGCTTCTCGGGCTCGGACATCTTAGTCCATTGTTATCTCGTGCGCTTGGTTAGCTTATCCATAAGCAGGATCCAATGACTTACCAACCTCCCTCCATGAGGTGCTCCTGCTAGGCCTTATAGGTGGGACTGAAGGCTTGTTCGATGCCTTGGCTAGGCCATAGCATGGCGGGACCAACGGCTTACTCCATCCTCCCTCTAGGAGGTGCTCCAACCAGGCCATAGTATGGTGGGACTGAAGGCTTATCCGGTGCCTTGGCCAGGCCATAGAGTGGCGGGACCAAGGGCTTACTCCGTCCCTCCCCCAAAAGGTGCCTTGATCTAGCCATAGTATGGCACGGTCAAGGGTTTGTGATGCTTTAACCTGGACATAGTTTGGCACGAGTAAAGGCTTACTCTAACCTCCCTCTAGGTGACGCTTTGACCTGGCCATCTTGACACGAACAAAGGCTTTTGACCGTTTAAGGTAGTTTCCAAATTCAAGGAGAATTTTACTCCCAACCATGCAGACTTTCCTCAAGGAAGAGGTGCTTTATTCGTTCATTGTGAAAAAATATGTTCGCAAGTGTTCCGCATTCCATGTTCTAGGAACCATATTGCCTTCTGGTCGACATAACTTGTAAGCTCCAGGAGGGATTACATTGCATACTATTAGTGGACCTTCCCAATTTGGTCCTAGCGGTCCATCCGCAGGATTTCTAGTGTTTATCATCACACTTTGGAGTACCAAGTCTCCTTCTTGAAATGATCTCGTTTTTACTTTTGAGTTGTAGTATTTCGAGATTCGCCTTTGATATTCTACAGTTCGAATAGCTGCTTCATCTCTTAGCTCATGAAGTAAATCTAATGATTCTTTCTTCAATTCTTGGTTTGGATCAAATGCATATGCGATTCTTTGATGTAAGGGTACCTCAATTTCAATTGGCAACATTGCTTCACACCCATATGTTAAAGAATAAGGGGTATGATCTGTTGCAGTTCTAATCGATGTTCGATAGGCCCAGAGTACAAGTGGAAATTCTTCTACCCAATTTCCTTTGGCTTTATTCAATCGCTTTTTCAAGATAGTCTTATTTGCCGCCACAACGACACCATTAGCCTTTGGATGTGCCACGAAATAAAAGCTTTTGATAATCCCATTCTTATGACAAAATCGAGAAAACTCTTCACTTTCAAATTGTGTTCCACTATCAGATATAACCTTATAAGGGATCCCGAATCTGGTAATAATGTTTTTAATGATGAATCTAAGCACTTTTCCAAAAGTGATTTTGGGGAGTGGTTCCGCTTCTACCCACTTAGTAAAGTAGTCAATGGCCACTGCAGCATATTTTGTTCCTCCTTTGGAAATTGGCAAAGGTCTGATTAAATCGATTCCTTATATATCGAAGGGCCATGGACTAAAGATCGTAGTTAATTGACATGGTGGTAAATGAGGAATCTTTGAGTATTTCTGGCATCTTTCACATTTCTTTACATACTTTATAGCTTGACTTGCTATTTGAGGCCAATAGAAACCTTGTCTCATTATTTTCTTTGCCGACTTTACCCTATTGGAATGGTCTCTGCAAAATCCTTCATGTGCTTCCACCAATAATTCCATCCCATCCTCCAAACTCACACATCTTAAGTAAGGTAAGGCATATCCTTTCTTATATAGAATTCCATCCATCATTGTGAAAGTCGAAGCCCGTTGCTTGATTTTCCTAGCTTCCATCTTGTCAGATGGTAATATCCCCTTGGTAAGATATTCAACAGTAGGTGGCATCCAAGTGTCACTATAACAATCATCTAGCCTTGGATTATTAAACTCCTCAAATGGAATTTCTTCATCAAATTCCCTTTCTTCTCTTTCTTGCGCCATGGCTTTGGATCTAGTTAGAACCAACAGTTCCTTCCCTTGTTTGGGTATTCCCTCTTCAATGCTGGGATTCGCTTTGTACCCTAGTGGTATGATATGGGTTTCTAGGGCTCCTCTTGAACTAGCCAACTTTGCTAATGAATCTGCCTGAGATTTTTCTTCCCTTGGGACTTGGTGTATAGAAAAATCTTTAAATAAGGTGAGCATTTTCAACACTTTCTTTACATACAAGGATAGTTTGACATCCTTAGTCTGAGATATTTGCTTTATCTGATTTACCATTAGCTTAGAGTCACTAAAGATTTGAATCCGTGGGATTTTCAGTTACAAGGGCAAAGTCAATCCTGACACCATTGATTCATAATCTGCTATGTTATTTGTTGCGGCAAACCTTAGCTTCATTGCATAATGCAAGTGATGCCCATCGGTGTGATTATGATGTTCCCTACTCCAGCTCCCTGCTTGTTCAATGCTCCATCCATAAATAGTTTCCATGCGGGTTTTTGATCCTTCTCTTTCTCTGATTGTTCCTTAACAAAGCTTATGCATTCATTGATAAAGTCTATTAAAGCTTGCTCTTTAATTGCTACTTGTGGTTGAAATTCAATGTCATACTGACTAAGTTCAATCCGCCATTTTACTAGCCTTCCTGAAGTCTCGGGTTTATTGAAAACTTGTTTGAGTGGAAAGTTGGTCAATACTCTAATTGGATGCGCTTGAAAGTACACCCTGAGTTTTCATGCCATCAGTATCAAACAGTAAGCTAACTTTTCTATGACCGGATACCGAACCTCGGCACCTTTCAATCGTCTGCTTATATAATAAATGGGAAATTGAGTTCCATTCACCTCTCTAACCAGCACTGAACTAACCGCATGTTTTGAAACCGCCATATACAAATATAAGCTTTCTCCATCCATGGAGCTGGATAATATAAGGGGACTTTCTAAATGATTTTTTAATTCACGGAAAGCTTTCTTACAATCCTCTCCCCATTCAAATTTATTTCTTTTCTTAATCACGTTGAAGAAGGGCACTACAACAAAACAATCATATTACAACTTTTACTTTACAACTAACAAAAACCGACAGTTGTTATAGGTTATTTTTAACAACTGTTTATTTCCAGTAGTTGTAACATAGGTACTTTTAACAACTTTATTCATGCAGCAGTTGCAATATACGTCTATAACAACTGATTTTTTTGTGCCAGTTGTAAATGCTTAATTATTACAACTGTTTGTGCTAGTTGTCTTCTGAACACATAATTACCGCTTTCCACCTCAACAAAATTTTCCCTTCCCTCCCTTCATTTCCTTAGCCGCTCAATTTATTCACTAAGTACTAAAATTCATAGTCAAAATTTCATAAGCCTAAACCCTAACCCCATCGTGTTGACCTCGTCGTCCTTGCCGTCCACGAAACTAAACCCGCTCGCCGCCCTTGCCCTCCACGAACCTAGACCGCTCGCCGCCCTTGCCATCCACGAAACCCACAAACCCCAACCGTGCTCTGCTCTGCATCTAATTTGCTTGTCGTTGCCGTTGATATAGGTATTGTGTCTTACTTATGTAGATAAACCAATTGCATTATGTCATGAAAATAGTTGGTGCTTATCATGTATATTACTAGGTACTTCTAGATCAAGCCTTAATTGCTTCGGGTAAAATTACATATTTTTGTATGAATGGATGAATTATATTGGAATACAAGTTGCCCTCTCTCTTTGATAACATCCAGCGAATAATATTGATGGTGCGATAGATTTACATGAGATTGGGGTATATGAGTACTGGATAAAGACTTTAGCTTTTGATTGAGGAAAAAGAAGTGTTGATATGTTTTGAATTCTAATAGGAGCTTTTGTATGACTTAAGTGATAATTTTGACTATGTTTGCTTATAATCTGAATATATTTTAAAGAACGAAGTTGTACATAATTTATGCTGAAACTATTAGGTGTTCATAAGCATAATCTGGTTGTAAACTTGCTTACTGTAGCTTGGCAAATAAAAGGTTTAAGTACATATTTTATTTGCACATGAATTAGACATGGGTACAAATGACTGAATTTTGTTGGACTATAAGTTGTTTTTTTTATTACATATGTGTGATATTGCTTTTTTACATTCCAATAAATATTGTCCAAGCGTGGGTGATTGGATCTCCAAACCCTGTTATTCACTAACCTCTAAAAGGGAAGAAAAAGATTTTTTTTCCTTTATGATTTGGATATTGTAGGTTTATACAGTATGAACAAATCTTCACTCCAAACATATAATGATGTTGAATTTTAGGAAAACAGGGACAAAAACGATAATGGAATGACAATCATCAATTACATATGTTCATTATATAAAATATGACTAAACCAATGGTACATATATTTCTTTTTTTCCTATTTCTTTGAACTAATGTAAATCAATCATTTTCTATCCAAGTAAATAAATCTTGTATGCATAAAATCATGGTCAATGTGTAGCAAGAGGATGATATTTTGTGTATTCAATACCATTCAATCGAACACAGCACAATATCTGCTCTGGCAATTCCTCTGAGTTGTTTCCCTGTTTCATAGAAAAAAAGATTATTAGGTTGGGTGATTCGGATTAAATTGAGGAAAAAAGGATCAAATGGATAGTCACCTGAATGGTTAATCCGACATCCAAGACACATAACTTCAGGCTATCTAAAAATGTTTCAAACCCTTTTCTTGAAATGTAGCTAAATCTGTGCATATCCAAAACTATCTTAAAGTAATTCTCTCCCTATCGAAATATGTAGAAAGATTAGTTCTCACAATGACATAGGGTTTCACTGCTAAAGTGAGGGTAATCTAGAAAAATTGTTTGCCTATGTCGTCGATGTAGGAACCTTATTTGGTAATCAAGGCATGTGGTCAAAATTGCTACAACGTCTTTTTTACATACGTCGGTTTCTTTGAATTTTTAATCAGATTTTCATTGATTTTGGTGATGTGGTTTTCCAATTAGCATGACATAATGATGAGTATATTAAATGAATGCATATTACATGAATGAATAGTTAAATTATAAGGGTATATATCTTAAATATTCAGCCATGTAATACACTACTTTTGATATTGCTTCACATTAACCTTTATTTGAAATTTAAGAGAAGCAGATTTTTTCCAAGTGATGATTATATTACACAAATGAATATTTAAGTTATAAGAGCACATATCTCTATTAGTTATTATGAAGTCCAGCCTAGATAGGTTGCGCTTAGGTAATTAAACACCATTTCCAATTCAATTATAACACATGTAACAAAGCACGTATTTTGGTGGTCCACACAATAGGTTGTTTGTTGAGTGCAAGTATTGGAAATGTAAGGCACTGTGTCCATTGAATGGAATTAGAAGATAAAATAGGAGTCTATATAGACTTGCTAAAAGAACTTGAAGCTATTAAAGTTCTAAATCATAATAACTATAATTGGTTTAGGTTCGGTTATTGATCAATTTTGTTATTTGTTACGATTTGTTTGAGGTTCTTTGTTTGATTTGAGAATTAGGGTTTAGGAGAAGAAATTTGTATGGTTTTATAGTTATAATGCCTAAATCATATTTAGAATTGGATAGGATTTATATATCAAGTGTCAAGCTAGGTGATCTCGTACTAATTTGAATAATGTTGATATTTTAATGGACTAAAAACAGGATTGCTTGTTACGAGACATTGGTATTGATAAAGCAGACATTGGTTGCTTATGGATTATGGAAGCTATTTATGGAATAAGGTTTCAGTTGCTTCATGTTAGAAAAAAGAGAGCAATAATGCTGAACAAGATGAGTCGGGTTTAAGGGTCATGGCATGCTGCTGGGGACCTGGTGGCTTTGGAAAGCCTGCTACAACTTTTGTTGTGTTAGATTCTTCAGGAGACTTGATAGATGTATTATCTGCTGGTTCTTTGAGCTTGCGGTCTCAAGGTGTAAATGAGCGACAACGTAGGCAACTTGATCAGCAGCGTTTATTGAAATTTATTAGTGCTCACAAACCACATGTTATTTGCTTAGGAACTGCAAACATGTCTTGTAGATTGCTAAAAGATGACATCTCTGAGGTAACAGTCCTAACTATTAATTTTTGGATATATTTTTTATTTTTTTTATTTTTTATTTATTTTTTGTCACTATACGCTCTTTATTTGGCATAGATTCAATTTAAAGATCTACTAGAAATCTATTATGCTAAAGGAGTCGGACCAATGTAGAAAGTTTGAGGTATCCTCGATGATTTGTAAACGACATGCAAATTGATTTTTTTTCTTCTTTCATTCATTATGTGTTAGAATAGCTCTTGAACAACAACAACAACATTATTTATGTTCATGGTTTTAAATCTCCTATATATCACCCGAGATCTCCTTTTCACACTTAAACGAGACGAGACATCAAATTTCCTTTATATCTCTCTCGACACTCATCTCGTTCGAGATATTCAAATCTCATCCAAAATATGGATCAAAATCTTAATCCGAGATCTCATCCGAAATTATACAGTTTTCTTATTTTCCATAATATTTTTTATTTTCATATTGATTCAAAAAAAACTACTCAATCCAATTACAATTTACCAACTTCTTTAACATATTCTTTACTTTTTATCTAAATAAGTCGTAGCGAAAGGTTTCACTTTTTTATTATGTTCAAATAAAAGGATATTATTCAATCATTACCAAATATGAACCTATGCTCTATTTTGTCATAAACTAGTACAGTCTAAAGCATGTCCAAATTATATGCAGAGAGAAATTAAATACAGCAGAGATTATTACCATCAATACAAGGTGGCATTGAAGGCGGATGTTCATGCAAACAAAATGCTGAAGTGTGTGTGACAGGCGTTGAAGTTTGGCAGGCAGGCAATGGCTCTGAGCATGGTGCAAATAGTGGTAATAGGCATGGCTACTGAAGTGTGTGATATTATAAACAAATTACCTAAGTGTGTCTGCATATATAGCTGTGTAACGACCGTACTTCAGGCAGAGCTTTATGAAACTGGTAACAGGAGTTGAATTTTGCCAGGCAAAGGATGATACTTTGATGAACTTTACTGTAATTTGGCTGAAATACATCATTGAATACCAGGTTGATGAACCAATGCTAGGAAATTTGACCTTTGTCTATGTTGCCAATATGCAATATGAAGAAGGAAAGAACAAAATGGATCTCCATGATTCGCTAGTTACATAGCAACAAGAGGTTGGGTTCTGGGCATCTGAGGAGAAGCTGGTCATCAATGCGTGATATGATACTGCGAAGGATCTGATAATGTTGAGTCTTCCAAACTGGATTTGTTCTACTTGTCCCTGTCCAAACAGGAATATCCAAGGAATAAAAATCAGAAGAGAAGAGGTACATTTATAATTGGTTATTGAATACACTTGGTTCCTTTCATTTCAGATAACCAGCAAGTGATAGAATATATAAAGTCCAATAACTATCGTTTTGAATTGTTATATTTAAATCTAAATTCAGTCCAATAATTGCATGGAGATAAGATGTATGTGCTTATGTCAAATTCATAGATTTTTGTTATTTCACAAAAAATGTATTGAGAATATTGGCACTCGTAACATAAGTGATTAATAGTTTCGGGGTCGAGTTAAAGAAATAACATAAATTTGTATTGAAATTATTTGTTTTTTTATTTAACCAGATAAATAGCGTTTTGCTTTAAGTGGTGCAAGAGCCTTCCAAATAGATTTAAAGTAGGACAATACAAGCTTGGAGAAGTTCAGAAAGTTATATAAAGAATCTGATGAAGACAAATTCTATTACAGCCCCTTTTTCCTCCTTTTCTACCTCACTAAAATTATTATTTTTTGATTGACTAAGTTACCCTAGATGTACATCCGAGATGTACAAAAATTTTGACACATCAATTGCAAAGGAAGCACTCTGCATATTCGTTGACTAGTCAATTGGTTTTCAGGAAAACTTTAAAAAGGATATCCCTGTCCTTGGGATCTTTAAAGCAATTCCAGAAGAGCTCAGTTGAACTATAGGCAGGCATTCCTTTAAATTGGGTGATCGTTGTTTCTTTTGTTACAACGCCTGCATTAATTAATGGGTATGTACAAAAATATCAAATTATGGATTATTAGTTAGTGAATTCTTAATAAGGGAGATATCCTTTGACCTCTTGCGTTTACTCGCTACAATTTATAGTTACTCCTCAAAAATTATGACTCACACACTCAGTTATACTGAGTTTTTGACAAAAATGTTTACAGAACATGGAAGTTTATTGTGATTATATATTGAAGAGACTAGAAACTTAATAGGTCTATGTTTTGTGCTTCAGGTCGATATGTTTCAGGGATAGATGAAGTGAAGTGCAGTGATGTGCACGTAAATGTGCGTATATTTACATCCATATGTTATCTCTTTTTATTTAAATAAACATTATATTTGGGCATTTTTACATGTTAAAACCAAAATTCAATTATTTTCAAACCATCATATTTTCATCTTCATTCAGGGGCAAAATGGTCAATTGTGTGCATGTGTTAATTTAAGAATTTTTACTTGGACAATTTTTATGATTTTTATAGGATATTTTGATGCATTTGGAAGTGGGATTCATGATGATATATGCATGCACAAGGAAATACAAAGGAATGAAGAGGAAATAATTCAAGTTCAATATCATGGAGGACCCCACCCACTTACCTAACTTCCAATTAGAAGCTAAGCACATGCTAAAAGGACTTAAAGCTTCATGTACATATTAAGTGGGGGATTATTGAATGTTAATGATTACTTGGAGGCTACACCACCTCAAGGGTATTTTGGGAAGCTCCCTAAAAAGAGAATTAGGGTTTTATGCATGTATAAATAGCCCTCTTATGTATATGAACATATCATCTACTCTTTCATTTTACTTAGGAAATTAAAAGATCAAATTGTAAGCTCAATGTTCTATGAAATAAAAATGGCTTCCAAGCCTCTTTCTTCTCTCTTTTCTACATGCTTTTCTTTGTTTTATTGTTAATGTTTATTTCTATGCTCTTTCCTTTAATGTTCATAGCTTAGATTTACATTTATGCAAGTAGTGTAGCTTTAATTTTTATGCAATTAGTTACTAGTTAATCTCTCTTTCTTCCTTTGCTTAGTCTTCATTTCTTTGCTCTTTCATGTTGAAATTTACAAGTGATGCTTCAATGCCACAAATGAATAGCTAAACCCTTCAATTTAGGGGTAATGAAGCTCTCAAATATTATGTAATTTCAACATTTCTATGATTTATGATCTCTTTGTCTATGCTTTATGAAAGTAAATTTTGATGCAAGTTTATACTAGTGGGTTTGATAGCTTATGTTGCTTTTGCAAATGAGCTATTCTTATTCAACATAAACACAAGTTGCATCATCATTTGCTAATCCATTTTTGATTTTGAAATGAAAGTAAAAATGAAATTTGATGATCTATATTACTAGTTACAATAGTAAATAGATCATACTTAAAATAACTTTTGTTTTGGCTTCATTTTCATGAGAATTATAAGAGGTATAATTGTTGTATTATAGTTTGATGGTTTGAGTTATGTTAATTAATAACATAAACAAACCATACTTATGATAAATGCAACACTTATTTCACTTAATATCAAAGTTAGAGATCATAAATTCTATGTTTGTTGATTTACAAAAATATTAGAGCGGATTTGCCTCTAAATTGTTCTCTAGTTTAATAGTTTTTAAATCATGTTTTAGTTTTAGCTTCATTTTTAGTTAACAATTCCTCCTCCATTTGGTCTAATTTGATTGAATAGATTTTTAATATCTCACAATTCCCTGCGGATCGACCCGTATTCGCCACGTACTACAAAGTATACGCCATGCGCTTGCGGTTATTTTATTTCTAAATTCGTTCGACGGTTTTCTAAACCGATAGAATTTCCGTCGACGAACAAGTTTTTGGCGCCGTTGCCGGGGAATTGTTTTGATTTCAATTTTCTATTCTTCGAATTATTTGTGTTTGATTTTAGTGTGTTGTGTGTGTGTTGTGTTTTAAAAAAAATTGTGTGTTTGTTTGGTTTTTGTGTGCATTTGTTTGTGTTATTGTTTGTTTTGCATTTTCATTTGCATTTTCATATAAAACAAAAAAGAAAAAAAAAGACAATCACAATTTCAAAACAAAATTTTCTTTATTATTTTCCATTTTCAATTACATTTGCATTCAAATTTCTACATTTACAATTCACTGTTTATCCCCTGCATACTTCTAAACTCACTGTCATTTCGTCTGCAATTCCATACAATCATTCCCCTACACCAACCCATCAACACTCCATCACATTCAAGTCCATTTCTTCCAACCTCCACATAACTGTTCAGTGTTGCATACTCAAGCATCAATTCAATAACCACTTCAATACATCACTCCATACCCTATCAAATATAATATTCTGTCACTGACTTCCCTACCCTGTCATCATCTCCCAATACTTAACACTGCTCGTCCACCCAGACAAACAACGATCATCACCACTGCTCCTCTCCTGTATTCTCCTTCAACAAACTTTCACAACGTCTACAAACTTCTGTCACCATCTCCACTCTTTGCAAACAACTTCCAGTGCACAGTGCACCTCCTCTGACCATCCATTGATACAATATACACTGCAACCCATCCATTCAGCAACCCATACTTGCTGACCACCCCACATATCACTGACATCACCATTTGCATCACCAGTCACTTCAGCAACATCCACTCACTAGCCAGCTATCACTGACTACAACTGATTACAAAACCAACATCACTTCTCCAACAAACTTCAACCACTACCTCCTCCAAACTATCATAACCACCTACAACAATCACTGCATCATGCTCAAATATCCACCCAAAACCAAAATTTCAAGTGCACATTCATCATTCATACCTTTCCACCAGCCATAAGCTCCAATCCCCCATAACCAAATCAACCAACATTCTCAAGAAAAGAAGAAAAACTACCCTTTGGCGTTCACTACTTCAACAGCTGACAACAACACATTACAAACTTCACCCTCAAACTGTTGCCAGAAACCTGTTGCAAAAAAAACTGTACACGCGTTCAACTCCTACCTCTCAAACCTTCGGCGAGCATCTGGAACCGAACCAAGCTCCAACCGGAATCATCTCCAACCCCTAAATCACCATTGCATTCGAACGAGAATCGTCTCCACTAAAACTTGAACCCAATCGGCAATTCGAACACCACCAAACCAATCACAGTCTTAATCCAATCAACTCTTCCATCCCTACTTCACAACGCACTGATACAATAATTCAAGTCTGCATACCCATTACAATCCTTATACCCAGAAACCACTGCTATCAATCTTCCCAAACCCTATACCACAGCCACTCAATCAACATACCAACTTCCCCTCAATCAAGAAACAGCTACTCAACAGCTACCCACGAAAGCCAAGAAATTCTCTTCCATCCATCACTTCAACAACATCCGCAACCCCCAATTCGTTCCTACCACCTGCTACTCAGCTACTTCCCTTAACCACTCCAAAATCGCACGCAACTCCCAGACCACAAACATCAATTCGCCAAACATCCACCGCTGCAACCGCAAACCAAAATCAACGAACTCCATCAGTCACTGCATCGACTTGAAAACGAGCAACTGATCCACCTCCAATTCTAATTCAAACCAGAATTCCATCGTCCAATCGACGAACAAGTAATCGAACTCGAAGCGATTTGCCATTCATTCATTTTTGTTTTCTATTCGTTTTTGTTACTTCTGGTTTGAAGAGGAAAGGCGACAGTTTTTATTTATTTATTTAACAGAGCAAGCAAATGGATGGTGGAATAAGTGGATTGTTTTCCTAGCGGGTCGGGTTCATCAAATTGATACTCATTTGTTTGTGTGAATATTTTAGTTCGTTTTAGTTTTTTAGTTTTATTAGTTATTTAAGTTTGTTGTGCTTAGTTTTTTTTTGAGTAGAATCTTTTGTTTCAATTTTGTTTGAGTGTTTAAGTATTTTGTTTTGTTTTTTTTCCATCAAACAGAGCAAGTAAAACGCTACTTTTGAGTTTCCTTTCCAAAGAAAATTTAAAAAAAAATTAAAAAAATTCTGAAAAAAAAGAGTTCAACTTTGTTTAATTTTCATTTTCCATTTGTTTTCACTTGTTTTTGTTTTTCGCTTATTTTGTTTTTCATCTTTGATAAACATACTAAATAATAATAATAATAAAAATTGTTGAATATATCTTGTGTTTCATCTCAGGTTGCCAAAGCAGAAATTCCAAAAGGAAGAAGTGCTTGCCCAAATAAACTGCTTTGCCTTGCTTAAAAAAATTGCCGCTTAAAAAAAAATTTGCTAATAATCTGCACGCTCTGGTATTGTGCTTTCATCTCTGGTGCATTGTTGGTTGCTTGCATTTGCAATTATACAAAAAAAAAATTCAAAATCCAAAAACAAAAACAAACTTCATTTTAGTTGCATTGTAAATTCAAGTTTAATTATTGTTTTGCATCCATCTCATCTTATTTTCTTTTCTAAGGGCAATACCCCAATTCACATAAGGTGAGGGATTTCATCACCCTTTCCTTAGCCCACAAACGCATTTCATCGTAGAATTTGACTAATAATAAAGGTTAGACATTCGACTTAAGGGTGTCGCGAGCTCATCTAGGGCTTAATTGTATCTTCACAATTGTTTTCTTTGAACAATTTTATTTCTTGGTGTCTAGGCTACGGCAGAGTAATAACCTGTTATAAAAATTACGGTGATACGTAAATATTATACTGGTTGTTCCTCTGAAGGTACTTAAACCTTCGGCTGCATTGCTACGGTGATTCGTGGTGCACCGATAACCCCTGCCCGTTACCTGGCTGAGAAATATTTTTGTTGATTTAAGACAAAGTGTGATTATACAATTTTGGGTTAGGAGCTACTAAGGACAGAAAACTGTAATTAAGTCCTTTGCATTCATTTAGTTGCATTAGTTCATGCATATATAAAAAAAACAAAAATCCAAAATCCAAAAAAAAGAATTTCTTAAAAACCTTCTTAAAACAAAAAAAACAAAAATTTGAAAAAAAACAAAAAAATTATAAAAGTTTGAAAAACCAAAAACAAAACAAAAATCAAACTTCTCTTTTGAAAATAAATTTCACTTGGTAAATATTTTTCTTCCTCTAAAAAAATTTTCACTTCGATTTTCAAATCTTCTTTCATTCACTAAACTCGATTCTAACTTCTTTCTCTTCTCGACTTTCACTTGTGCATGAGTACTTGGACTCGTGACACAACAACAAATCGTTGGACTCGCGACCCTTCTACAAACCGTTTAACTCGAATAGAGGATCCTCCTAAAATGGCGAACGAGAACGCCCCTCGAACTCTTATGGATAGAATCTTTCCCGATAGAGTTTCTATTCCATCTTGCATCACGTTACCCGCCCCTACGGGTAACCATTTCGAAATTCACTCAAACCATATTGCCACTCTTCCAAAATTTGGCAATTTCGAGCACGATGATCCATACATCTTTTTGACTAAATTCGAACAAGTTTGTGCAACCATTAAACTTCAACAACTTTCTGATGATGGAATCAAACTTCGATTAATTCCATTCGCTCTTACGGATTACGCTAAAAAATGGTTGTACAGCTTACCATCGAACTCGATTAAAACGTGGGAAGAATTCGTAAAAGCTTTCTTAAAAAAGTTCTACCCTTTGGAAAAAACGAGTAGAATCCGAAACGAAATTGTAAACTTTCATCAATTCAAAGGAGAACCATTCGGAAAATATTTTGAAAGATTCAAAGAGCTTTTGATAAAATGTCCACACCATAATTTCGAAAAATGGACGATTTGCCAAATTTTATACGATGGACTCGAAAATAGCTCATGTACCATGCTCGAATCAATGTGCCAAGGCAACTTTCTTGCCCAACATCACGACGATGCTTGGCAATTTCTTAAAAACCTTGCTGAAAAATCATCCCAATGGGAACGATCGAACGAAAAATCAATTTACTCACGATCGAGTGCAAACTCGATAGGATCTTCTGTTGCTTTGGAAGCAAAGATCGACGCAATGATTAAAAAATTCGATAACGTTTTCTCATCAAATCAAATGAACCAAGCTTCCCAACCGATGTGTTATAAATGCAACGATCCTAATCATATAGCCGATCAGTGTCCCAATTCTGTCGAACAAATCAATGCTTTCAATAAAGCCAAAAATGACCCGTTTTCTCCAACGTACAACCCTGGTTGGAGAAATCATCCGAATTTTGCGTGGAACCAAAACAATCCCAACACAAATACGATTCGTCCCAATTTGCAAGCATTTCCGAATAATGCTTCAAATCCTTCCTTTCAGCCCAACAATTTTCAACCAAACTTTGCGGGTCCATCTCATAATCAACCGCAACAATCAAATTTTCAACCAAATTCTGCTCATCCTCCCCAAGACGATAAACGTTTAACTTCGCTTGAGAAAACTCTTGAAACGTTGGCTAAGGCAACTACTCAAAGCCTTCAATCAAACAGCAATTTGCAAAATTTATTGACTTCATATATGCAAAACACGAACCAATCAATTGCAAAACTCGAAATGCAAATGAGTCAATTAGCCACGTCTATGAGCGAACGTGAACGAGGAACATTCCCAAGCCAACCCATTTCAAATCCCAGAAATCAAAACACAAATTCAAATCAAGCCCATGTTGTTCAAGATAGTAACGTCACCCAATTGAATGCTATCACAACTCTTCATTCCAGGAAACAAATTGATAATCAAGTCGTTAATCCAAACGATTTACCGGAACCCTCTCTCGATACTTCTAAAACAACGAATGAATCTGAACAAAACGTGGAGCCAAACGTTGAATCAAATGCCAATCAAAACTCTTCTTCTTCTACTCGAGTAGACCCGCCTACCGAGTACCGTGTTCCATTTCCACATCGTCTTCGACCAAAGAAACACTCGGACCAAATGGAAAAGATGCTGGAAATGTTTAAACAAGTCAAAGTTAACATTCCGCTTCTTGACATCATGCAACAAGTCCCCACTTACGCGAAATTTTTGAAGGACTTGTGTACCCAAAAGCGACACACTCAAGTGCCCAAAAAAGTCTTCTTAGCCGCTAGTTTAAGTGAAGTCTTGTCCCAATCCATGCCCGTAAAATACAAAGATCCTGGTTGCCCTACGATTTCGTGTACAATTGGTGACAAGACGATTAACAAATGTTTGATAGACTTAGGCGCGAGTGTCAACTTGATTCCATATTCCGTGTACGAACAATTAGGCTTAGGTGAGCTCAAACCCTCAAAAGTAACGCTTCAATTTGCCGATCGTTCCATTAAGAAGCCCGTAGGAGAAATCGAAGACGTGCTCATTCAAGTAGGGCAATTCATATTCCCCGTTGATTTTATTGTTCTCGAAACACAACCTGTGACAAATCCCGCAAGTCAAATTCCATTGATTCTAGGCCAACCATTTTTAGCCACCTCAAATGCCTTAATCAATTGTCGTAACGGATCGATGAAAATCTCTTTTGGAAACATGACTTTGGATCTCAACATTTTCAATCTTGAAAGCCAATCGAACGAACCTCGTGACCAAACGTTGGAAGTTAGTGCCATTCACGAAAACTTTGAAAATGAAACACTTGATTTTAATGATGAACATGAGGCCGAGTACGAAAAATTGTTTCACGAAATTCCCAACGAGATTGAATACACTCTTCCCTTTGAATCGCTTCAAGTTGAGTCCGAATCTCAATCAAACTCTTTGATCAAAAAACCCCCGAAGTTGGACCTCAAACCACTTCCCGATCACCTTAAGTACGCATACTTAAGTGATAACGAAACGTTGCCCATCATAATTTCCGCAACTCTCTCTCTTGATAAAGAAGCTTCTCTTCTCTCTATTCTTTCGAAAAACAAGGAAGCGATTGGATGGTTGATCTCCGATATAAAGGAAATTAGTCCCGCTCTTGTCCAACATCGCATTCATTTAATCGACGATGCCAAGCCGGTTCGTGATGCGCAACGAAGGTTTAACCCAAAAATGAAAGATGCGGTGCGTGATGAAATTCTTAAACTTCTCGACAACGGAATCATTTACCCAATCTCCGATAGTTCATGGGTTAGCCCAATTCACGTTGTACCGAAAAAGTCTGGGCTAACCGTTGTCAGGAACGATTCAAACGAACTTATTCCAACTCGTACTCAAACGGGTTGGCGTGTTTGCATTGACTACTGAAAACTAAATGCCGCAACACGAAAAGATCACTTCCCCCTTCCTTTTATCGACCAAATGCTTGAACGTTTAGCCGGCCATGAATTTTACTGCTTCCTCGATGGTTATTCTGGCTATAACCAAATTCCCATCGCTCCCGAAGATCAAGAGAAAACGACTTTCACATGTCCATTCGGTACCTTTGCTTATCAACGTATGCCATTCGGACTTTATAACGCTCCTGCGACCTTCCAACGATGCATGGTTGGAATTTTTTCTGACATGATTGAGCGCTTTCTAGAAGTTTTTATGGACGATTTCTCAATCTTTGGCGATTCTTTTTCCCAATGTTTACATCATCTCAAATTGGTTCTAAATCGATGTAAAGAAAAACATTTGACTTTGAATTGGGAAAAATGCCACTTTATGGTCAAACAAGGCATAGTCCTTGGACATATCATCTCAAATAAAGGCATTGAGGTAGATAAAGCGAAAATCGATGTCATTGCAAATCTACCCATTCTCAAAACTGTTAAGGACATTCGATCATTTCTTGAACACGCTGGCTTTTACCACGCTTTGTGAAAGACTTTAGCAAAATTGCTCGCCCTTTGACGACTCTTCTTGGAAAAGACGTTCCTTTCTATTTTAACTCTGATTGTATCTCTTCTTTTGAACATCTTAAGACGAACTCATTTCTGCCCCAATCATTTGTGCACCCAATTGGGATCTTCCTTTCGAAATAATGTGTGATGCTTCAAACTTTGCCGTTGGTGCTGTCTTAGGACAACGCATCAACAAGATCCTTCACGTGATTTACTACGCGAGTATGACTCTGAACGATGCTCAACTCAACTACACAACAACCGAAAAAGAGCTTCTAGCTGTTGTTTTTGCTCTCGAAAAATTCCGACAATACTTGATAGGGTCACACATTACTGTGTACACAGACCACTCTGCGCTTCGATATCTCTTCGCTAAAAAAAAAGGATGCCAAATCCCACTTGATTCGTTGGATCCTTTTACTTCAAGAATTTGATCTTACAATTAAAGACAAAAAAGGATCCGATAACGTCATAGCCGATCACTTGTCTCGTCTTCCGAACGCACCATCTTCTTTGCCAATCAATGAAAACTTCCCCGATGAACAACTCCTTTCAATTTCTATCGACCCATGGTACGCTGATATAGTGAACTACTTAGTCACTAAAGAAACTCCCTCATCGTGGTCCAAACAGGAAAAATACAAATTCATGTCCCAAGTGAAGTATTTCTATTGGGACGATCCATACTTGTTCAAATATTGTCCCGACCAAATCATCCGACGTTGCATTCCGGATAATGAGATAAGGAGTGTTCTTTCGTTTTGCCACGATCAAGCGTGCGGTGGACATTTCGGTCCTCGAAAAACTGCGGAAAAGGTGCTTCAGTGTGGTTTCTATTTGCCTTCTCTCTTCAAAGACTCATTCGAATTTTGTAAAACTTGCGATCGATGTCAAATGCTTGGACGAATTTCTCGACGAGATATGATGCCTCTAAACCCCATTCTTACCATCGAAATCTTTTATGTTTGGGGTATCGACTTTATAGGACTTTTTCCAATTCTTTTGGAAACTTGTATATCCTTCTCGCTGTTGAGTATGTCTCAAAATGGGTCGAAGCCGTTCCTTGCAAGACCAATGACCATAGAATTGTTGTGAAATTTCTCAAAGAAAATATCTTTTCAAGGTTCGGCACACCTTGCACAATAATCAGTGATAATGGAACCCATTTTTGTAACCGTTCTTTTGAAACTTTAATGAAGAAATACTCGATAACCCACAAGTTATCCACTCCGTATCATCCTCAGACTTGTGGGCAAGTTGAAGTTTCGAATCGTCAAATAAAACAAATCTTGGAGAAAACTGTCAACAAAAATCGAAAAGATTGGTCTTAGAAATTGACCGACGGGCTTTGGGCTTACCGTACTGCTTTTAAAACTAACCTTGGGATGTCCACATTTCGTTTAGTTTACGGTAAAGCTTGCCATTTACCCATTGAAATCGAACACAAAGCATTGTGGGCAATAAAAAACTTAAACTTTGACCTTGAAAAAGCTGGCGAAAACCGGAAATTACAACTCAACGAACTAGAAGAACTTAGGAATGACGCGTATGAAAACGAGAAAATTTACAAAGAAAGAACAAAAGTTTTTCATGACAAGTCAATCCTAAGAAAAATGTTTTCGCCTAACCAGAAAGTTCTTTTATATGACTCGAGACTTCATTTATTTTCGGGGAAACTTAAATCAAGATGGACCGGACCATTTGTGGTACGAACTGTTTTTCCACATGGTGCCGTAGAAATAGAAAACCCCAGGGATGGATCAATTTTCAAAGTCAACGGTCATCGTTTGAAACCTTTCTTGGAATTGCCAAATAACCAAGAGGAGGAGCTCATGATCCTTCATGAGCCAAGCTACGTCTAGTAAGAATGTTAACCCTCTTTTGTAAATATGTACATATTTTTCCCGTTACACTCATTATATCACGCATTGACTATGGGGACACAGTCAAAATTAAGTGTGGGGGGAGTCTCATTTTCATTTTTTTTTCATGGCATTTTTGAATTTTCATTTCTTACTTCAAAAAAAAAATCTCAAAACTCCTATATCTCAAAAACATTTTCTTTTTACCATTTTGATTTATTTTTGAAGAAACACTATGGGTTAAGTATAAGTTTTGGTTAATATATTGAAATTTTTTAAAATTTGTTTGTCTTAACAAAAATAAAAATGAAGTTTGATTACAAATAACAATGGTTTAACTGGTATATAGGAAGGTTCATCTATGTTAATTATGAAGCATGTTCTAATTGAAAATCTTTGTTTAAAAAGTGGTAAATTTAAAGTAAAGGATATAACATTTTTGTCTTCTAAGTTAAATGGTGCTAAGATAATTTTGCAAAACTCTCTCTCTCTCTCTTAACAATATAAAAATAAAATAACATCCAAAGTATTCACTCTCATTTAAAAGTCCTCACGGTTATGCATGGGTGAATTACTTGGAATCTTTAATTATGTGCTTTCATACTCATTTAAAAGTCCTCATGGTTATGCATGTATGGAACACATGTAAAAAAAAGAAAAAAAAAAGAAATAACAGACTTAATAAAAACCACCTACGGTCGATAGGTGTATGCATGAAAGTGTGTGCACTCGCCATGCTCTGTACTCCCCTCACATAAGCCCGAAAGGCAGTGCATGGGTGGTATATCTGGCCTCAGTTTACCTGAGCTAGGTGTGTAATTATTTTTTCTTACAAATAATAAGAGAGGAAGCAATTGAAATCCTAGCACTATTTTTACTTATTTGATTTGATTTGTTATTGAAAAGAAATGAAAATACCACTTTAATAAACTTTGATAATCAACTAAGGATTTATTTCTTAGTTACACTTTGTTATCAACCGAAACATCGAGTTAAACTATTGTCTATTTGCTATGATAACTTAATTTTTGTTGGAAGTTTTGATGAGGAATGACTTAAATTTTCAAGATAATGACCAAGACTTATATTTAACTTCTTTGTATCGATTTAAGAGTAAATCCGTCATTTGTAAATATTTTCAAGAACTTGCATTCATCCCATTGTAAATAAATCTTGCATTTTGTAAATATTTTCACTTTGCATCTGGATTTTGTGGGTAGTATCCGCTGAAAACCCTCACGAGACAACACTCATCCTACTGGGGACACCCAGAGGTTTAAAGGCTCATTGCATATGCTCAATGCAATCGTGCTCCCTACGAAAATGGATTTATCTAATTTTTCCTTTATTCAAGGACGAATAAAAAGATAAGTGTGGGGGTATTTGATGTGCACGTAAATGTGCGTATATTTACATCCATATGTTATCTCTTTTTATTTAAATAAACATCATATTTGGGCATTTTTACATGTTAAAACCAAAATTCAATTATTTTCAAACCATCATATTTTCATCTTCATTCAGGGGCAAAATGGTCATTTGTGTGCATGTGTTAATTTAAGAATTTTTACTTGGACAATTTTTATGATTTTTATAGGATATTTTGATGCATTTGGAAGTGGGATTCATGATGATATATGCATGCACAAGGAAATACAAAGGAATGAAGAGGAAATAATTCAAGTTCAATATCATGGAGGACCCCACCCACTTACCTAACTTCCAATTAGAAGTTAAGCACATGCTAAAAGGACTTAAAGCTTCATGTACATATTAAGTGGGGGATTATTGAATGTTAATGATTACTTGGAGGCTACACCACCTCAAGGGTATTTTGGGAAGCTCCCTAAAAAGAGAATTAGGGTTTTATGCATGTATAAATAGCCCTCTTATGTATATGAACATATCATCTACTCTTTCATTTTACTTAGGAAATTAAAAGATCAAATTGTAAGCTCAATGTTCTATGAAATAAAAATGGCTTCCAAGCCTCTTTCTTCTCTCTTTTCTACATGCTTTTCTTTGTTTTATTGTTAATGTTTATTTCTATGCTCTCTTTCCTTTAATGTTCATAGCTTAGATTTACATTTATGCAAGTAGTGTAGCTTTAATTTTTATGCAATTAGTTACTAGTTAATCTCTCTTTCTTCCTTTGCTTAGTCTTCATTTCTTTGCTCTTTCATGTTGAAATTTACAAGTGATGCTTCAATGCCACAAATGAGTAGCTAAACCTTTCAATTTAGGGGTAATGAAGCTCTCAAATATTATGTAATTTCAACATTTCTATGATTTATGATCTCTTTGTCTATGCTTCATGAAAGTAAATTTTGATGCAAGTTTATACAAATGGGTTTGATAGCTTATGTTGCTTTTGCAAATGAGCTATTCTTATTCAACATAAACACAAGTTGCATCATCATTTGCTAATCCATTTTTGATTTTGAAATGAAAGTAAAAATGAAATTTGATGATCTATATTACTAGTTACAATAGTAAATAGATCATACTTAAAATAACTTTTGTTTTGGCTTCATTTTCATGAGAATTATAAGAGGTATAATTGTTGTATTATAGTTTGATGGTTTGAGTTATGTTAATTAATAACATAAACAAACCATACTTATGATAAATGCAACACTTATTTCACTTAATATCAAAGTTAGAGATCATAAATTCTATGTTTGTTGATTTACAAAAATATTAGAGCGGATTTGCCTCTAAATTGTTCTCTAGTTTAATAGTTTTTAAATCACGTTTTAGTTTTAGCTTCGTTTTTAGTTAACAATTCCTCCTCCATTTGGTCTAATTTGATTGAATAGATTTTTAATATCTCACAATTCCCTGTGGATCGACCTGTATTCACCACGTACTATAAAGTATACGCTGTGCGCTTGCGGTTATTTTATTTCTAAATTCGTTCGATGGTTTTCTAAACCGATAGAATTTCCGTCGACGAACATGCAGCTTGGAATGTTGCATATGTTGAAGGAGAACTGAGGGCTACTACTGGATCAAGCAAGCTGCAGGTGGTCATCATTGCTGGCCATCTGTGGTGAGGCTGTCCCTGAAAAAGAAAAAGAAAAAGAAACTACTGTGTGTGTTTCTATATGTACATATACTAAATGTATTTATAACCATCTACATTACTTGAGCCTAAATACCAGTCTGGATTATGTGATATCTTTTTGAATTGTTTGGGTTATGTGTTACACTATAGCATGTGAATGAATCCGATTCGGTTATAGTTGTTGCATCAATATATGAATTATATGATTATTAATATGTGAATAATTGCTGCATGTAAATATATTTTTTGGATTTAAATCGTAACTGTCAATTATATTGTAAAAAGTTTTAAAACATAAGAAATCACAAAGGTGGGTAACAGTTGTAGCAGAGATTATTACTACAACAGTTATACCGTAGTTGTTATACCTGCTACATTATGATATTGTTACATGTCGACAACAATTGTGACGACCGCCCATGACCCCCGCACTGAACCTAGAGATAGTGCGCTGTAAAGTATGCCAGACAGCCATGGACGATTGTCAGGGTCAATTAAAACAACAGAATCTATCGTATAACTCACAGCGCATGGATAAAATACAATAGAACATATATATAGTGAAGCTTCACATAATAGAATGTCATCATATAAAACTTCATAATAGTTGAGTACAAACATCTGAATAGACAATACATCAAGCCTCACTACATATCACTCAGAGAATATACAAGCAGCGGAACATCCAGTACATATAGTAAGAAAACAATATGCAATCCTCCAGCTCGTCTTCATCATCAGCATCGTGGAAAGCAAGAAAAGTACCTGTCACCTGCTACCTAGTCTGCCCGTCCCAAAATGGACGAACAGCCCAAGGCAATAAGAGTTAAAACATAAATCCTTGAGTCAGACAACAGTCTTAGTGAGCGGTAAATTAACTAACATCATACCAAAAGAGCATAAAGGAAAAAGGAATAGGAATCCAACCCTCCCACTCCACCTCTCTCTACAGTGATAGCCCCCAGACACACACTAAGCAGAAGCAAACATAGCAAAGCAAACAATTAAAGTAAAGTAATTATCACTCGAGTCAAGGGCGATGTTTTCCAAGTACAAACCCCCAAGGCCTAAACCAAGATCAGATAAGCACCCAGAAAATACCGCTCTTGAGACCGAATGACGATACAACCAAACATCCATGACTCTGGCTATCACTGTTATCATTGCTTCGATACCACCATTAATTAAATGACCTGCACATTCTTTCAGCCGTCCGTCAAGGGCTAATGGAAACCCCGGTTCTAGACATAACTCCGCACGTCGTCAAAACCCGTGCCTTGGACTATCGAATCTGCCTAGAGTACTCGACTACCAATCAGTAGCCTTCAGGGACTATCGAATCTGCCCAACGTACTCTTGCTTTGAGCATGCTAGAACCTTCAACAACGATGAGATCTCAGCCTTCTAGTCATCCTCCTCGACGACTATTTCCATACTAGCTCAAGCGCCTCTCGAGCAAACCATTATCCTCAAACTCGAACCATTTCACCGAGTTATCAACATGCTTGGAATGATCCCGTCTGGATTAGACCAAGGCTATCTCATATCATGCCTCGCTTCATCACATCCTAGCAAAGCCTCATCTCAACATCATCATCATCAAATCTATCCATATGAGCTTCAACATCCGCTACATATGCCACAAGCAGCTTTTCCAATTCAAGAGCCTTTCCCTTAGCTTTTGAATCATCTTCGACCATCTTGTCTAAATCAAATCATCAATCAACTAATTCATAGCAATCAATCAAGTCAAACATTAATCCAAGTAATCAAGCATTCAAATATGATCTAATGAACAATTATAACAATAATGGTAATTTCGTAAATAAAGAGTCTAAAGTCTAACAAGCATGAAAACATGAGCAATATCTCTATAATCTTGATGAATGAACTTGCATAGGTTAGTATGTAGTAAAATGGATGTCAAATCATCATGAACAATGGATCTATACTTAAGTTTACAAAAATGCATGAAAATCACTACTTTACACAAAATCAAGCCAACGATCCAATATACTTCTTTGGATCCGTGTGAGAGATAATCACCCCTCACCAAATCACCTAAATACCCCAAAAGCAACACACTTCAGATCTAGACAGCGAAGGATCTAACTCGATCTATCACAAAATCTGCTTCAAACGATGAAATCTCTCTTCGATGGATGAAGATCTTCAATCTAAGTTCTTGGATCTTTGATTTGATCTTCGATTTGGATGGAAGGAATCACAAGATTAGAGTGGAGAAAAGAAGTGAAGAAGTGTAGAAGTCGAGCTCTCAAAATGGCAGCACTTCGTCGCTTCGAAATCCGGATCCCAAAAATGAAGAAATGGACGTGTATTTATAGGCTGGAAAAACTTAGGTCGTTCGCTCGGAATTAGGTCGTCCACGACCTAAGAAACCCTACGACCTAAAACTTCGACCTAACAGACCCAAGCCTATGCGCATCCATGCGACCTAACAAAACTCCACGACTTACGACCTAACGCATGCGCTTCTACGATCTACGACCTAACCCAGATCTGTGCATCCATGCGACCTACGACCTAACACACATGCGCTTCCTCGCGACCTACGACCTAACAAAGATGCAGCCTAGCGACCTAACATAGATCGCTTCTACGACCTAACACACCTGCGACCTAACACACACACGACCTAACTAACTTAGCTAGGATACGACCTAACACCTTAGGTCGCTCACGACCTAACTACGCTAACTCGCTAACTCTTATACCGTTAGCTCTTAGGTCGCTAACCACTAGGTCGCTAACTACTGTAGGTTACTAACCCTTAGGTCGCCAACTCTTAGGTCGTTAACTCGCTAACTTTCTTAGGTCGTTGCCTATCCTTAAGTCGCGCAAACCTTAGGTCGTCTACTCCTTAACTCGCCAACTTCCTTAGGTCGCTCCAAACTCTCATACGACCTAAAGCACTACGACCTAAACCAAAATCCTTAGGTCGCCAAATTCTATAGGTCGCTCCTATCTCTTAGGTCGTTCACTCGACCTAACCTACCCCACAACCTAAACCATCACACGACTTACCCTCCAGACAACCTAAGCTCTATTCGACCTAAACTCTGGACGACTTAACAATACTAACAGTCTGATAATAATTGTTTTACGATGTTTCGATCCGTAAAAATACGGGTCGTTACATTCTCTCCCCCTTAGGAATTTTGCCCCCGAAATTCCAAACAACCAGAGCAATCAAAGACTATCCTACATGCCTACCATCCATAGGAATCAACAAACCATGCATCCAATTCTAACTTAGCATGAAGAATTCTAAAACTAGAACAAGTTACAATGTCGTTAGATGACACGACACCTTAGGGCCATACCTTGAAGAGTTCAGGATGAGCTGCCTTCATCCTCTCTTCCACCTCCCATGTACAGTCGTTATCATCATTACTCCATTGTATCTTGAGCAACTTAACTACCTTCCTCCTAAGCTGTTTCGTGTCGGTTTCCACAACACGAAGCGGCTTACGAGGTCTCTTATCGACTGGGTCAACTTCGAAATCTTCACAGCTATCAGCAGAAACCACTGTATTCGAGTCGTGCACATACTTCCGTAGATATGATACATGAAAAACATTGTGCACACCCGACATCTTTTCTGCTAACTCCAATCTGTAGGCGAGCTTTCCAATTCACTCGATGATCGGGAATGGTCCAACAAATCTCGGAGTCAATTTTCCTTTCTTCCCGAATCGAATAACATTCTTCAGTGGAGAAATCTTCACAAAAACCATATCACTTACGTCGAACTCCAAATCCTTTCTACGCTTATCAGCATAACTTTTCTGACGGTCTTGGGCAGCCTTCATTCGTCGCCGAATGATCTCTATACAATCTGAAATCTGTCGAATCATTTCTGGCCCAAGTATCAACTTTTCTCCTGTTTCTAACCAACATGTCGGAGAGTTACATGGTCTTCCATACAATGCCTCATACGGTGCCATACCAATGCTTGACTGGTAACTGTTATTATACGAAAATTCCACCAAATGAAGGTGATCTTCCCATGATCCTCCGAAATCCAAAACACAAGCTCTGAGGAGATCTTCCAAAACTCGGTTGACTCTCTCAGTCTGACCATCTGTTTGAGGGTGATGGGCTGTACTCAAACACAACTCGGTTCCCAAAACTTCCTTGAAGCTCTTCCAAAATCCACTAGTGAACAATGGGTCTCGATCGCTCACTATACTCTTCGGAATACCATGGAATCGAACTATCCACTTAACATACAGCTCAGCCAACTTTGATGCAGTCCTAGTCGATCGAACAGGAATGAATCTTGCACTCTTAGTCAGCCGATCTACGATGACCCAAATCCCTTCATTTCCCGTTCTTGTTCTAGGTAGTCCATCAATAAAATCCATCGATATTTGCTCCCACTTCCATGTAGGAACTTCTAACGGCTGAAGCAATCCACTTGGCTTCTTCTGTTCGGCTTTTACCAACTGGCAGTTCATGCACTTGGAAATAAAATTTCCAACATCCTTCTTCATACCTTCCCAGTAATAGGTTCTCTTCATATCCCGATACATCTTATTTCCACCTGGATGAATTGTCGGCTTCGAGTGATGACTTTCCTTCAGAACTTCATCTCTCAATTCATCTATATCAGGAACAACTAGTCGTCCTTGTTTCCGAAGCCAACCTTCTCGATCGACCTCGAATCCTTTATCCTTTTCTGGATCCAATCCAGATTCCAAATCACGGATAATCTTGACAAGCTTATCGTCTCGCTTTTGGCTCTCGCCAATCCTTTCCACAAGAGTCGGTCTTATCGATAAGTTTTCCAACATCTCAGGTTCCAATTCGCATCTGGGCCTGAAGTCAAATCCAGCTAAATACTCTAGATTCTTCCATTCTGAAAACATGGCTCCCAATCCTGCATGTCTTCGACTTAATGCATCTGCCACTGCGTTACCTTTTCCCGGAGTATAAGCTATACCAAAATCATATGATGCCAAAAACTCTAGCCAACGTTGCTGCCGAAGATTCAAATCCTTTTGGGAGAAAAGATACTTCAACGACTTATGATCTGTAAACAACTCGAATCGAACTCCCAATAGATAATGTCTCCACATCTTCAGAGCAAAAACAATCGCCGCTAACTCCAAATCATGAGTCGGATAATTCCTTTCATGCGGCTTCAGTTGTCGACTTGCATACGCAACAACTTTATCCCTCTGCATCAGCACTACTCCAAGTCCTGTACCACATGCGTCAGTGTAAACCACCATCTCATCATTCCCACTTGGAATAGTCAAAACAGGAGCACTTGTCAGTCGCTCTTTCAGGATTCCGAAAGCTTGCTCACACTTAGCATCCCATCTGAATACTTGGTTCTTTTTCGTCAATCCTGTCAATGGTGCAGCTTCCTTGGAAAAGTCTTTGATAAATCGACGATAATATCCTGCTAATCCAAGAAAACTTCTCACATCCGATGCATTCTTAGGTCTAACCCAATCCTGGATTGTTGCCACCTTAGCGGGATCAACCGCTATTCCACTTCCAGAGATAATATGGCCTAAGAACCTCACTTCACTCTTCCAGAAGTGACACTTCGAAAACTTAGCCTTCAGCTGATGTTTCCGTAAGATTTCCAAAACAATACGCAAGTGCGTCTTGTGCTCTTCTTCAGTTCTGGAATAAATAAGAATATCATCCACGAACACTAGCACGAACTTGCTCAACTGATCTCTGAACACTCTATTCAAAAGATCCACAAAATATGCTGGCGCATTAGTCAATCCAAACGGCATTACCAGCCACTCAAAGAAACCGGATGGTGTCCTGAAAGCAGTCTTCGGCACACTATCCTTAGACACTCTTAACTGGTGAAATCCCGTTGCCAAATCCATCTGAGAAAACACCTTAGCTTCGTGAAGCTGATCAAACAAGTCATCTATTCTCGGCAATGGATACTTGTTCTTCTTAGTCACCTTATTCAGCTCACGATAATCCACACACAACCTCAACGATCCATCCGCTTTGGTTGCAAACACAACTGGTGCACCCCATTCGGACACACTACGCCGAATGAATCCTTTCTATAAAAGGTCATCAACCTGCACCCTCAACTCTTGCTGTTCCATAGGCGCCATCCGCCTAAGAGGCATCACAACAGGTCTGGCTCCTTCAACTAGATCTATACGAAACTTGATCTCTCTATGCGGCGGTAACCCTTTGACCTCGTCAAAGACATCCTCAAATCCATTAGCGATTGGCATAGATGACAGTCCATCCCGTGGAACAACCAGCGAATACATGAAGCTCATTAAGACGCCTTCATCATGCTTACATCGTATCACAATCTTTCGCCCCTCCACATTCTCGACTGTCACCTCCAACCTTTCACAATCAACCTTTGTCGCATACTTCCTAAGCCAGTCCATACCAAAATAATTCTGAACCCCGCAAAGTTCAGAACAAAACAATCACAAACAAAAGAACAATCATGACTCGATACAATCAGACCACGGTATAGAATACACAAACAAGACGAACCCCCAACTGGATTAGTCACAACCAATGGCCTATCAACGATATCCGGTTCTAAACCCAACCGGCCTACAAGTTCACTACAAACAAAAGAATGCGACGCCCCAGTATCAACTAGAACTCTAACTGGAACACCACATATGGAAAGAGTACCTTGAACCACCACACTCTTTCCTTTCTCTTCAACGGTAGAGGCTTTCAAAGATGATGGAACAGCCCCCAAAGCATAAGCTTGCACAATCTGCTTGTCCTTCCTCGGTTCTAGACAATACTTCTTAACATGCCCCGGCATGTCACAGTTGTGACACTTCACCGGCACCTTCGGATTCTTACAATCTCTAGAGAAATGGCCCTTCTGCTGACAATTGTAGCAAGTCACTTCGCCCTTTGGCTTCTTCTGGCCATCCTTACCCTTTTGCTGCTGCTGCTTCCTCTTCTTGTTTCCACCCTGCTATGGTTTAGATTCTTCCTTGGTCACAGCAACAATAGACCTTTCCTTAGGAAACAGATTCTCGTGCCTGAGAGCTTCTCTACTAGCTTCTCAAATGGATCGTCCAAATGATCCACCAACTGCCTCCCAAGATAACTGTCCAAGCCTGTCACAAACTTCTCGTTCTTCTGGTATGAAGATTCAATATACGACCGGGCATACTTGGACAAAGCTTCAAACTCAGAAACATACTCAAGAACTGGTCTTCCACCTTGCTTGAGCTCCACAAACTTCTTAAACAGAACAGACATCTAAGCCGTAGAAATGAACTTAGCTTCAAATCTGGTTTGGAATTGCTCCCAAGTAATTTCTTCCTCCGGAGTATCAATGGTGATAGAGTTCCACCAATCAGAAGCTCTCCCTTGAAGCTGTCTTGATGCTAACTTCCTTTTAGTCGCATCCTCAATTCCCAAATCACCAAAGATCCTTCTACAAGCATCTATCCACCTCTGGACTTCAATAGTTGACTCCGTTCCCAAGAAAACCTTTCCTCCAAGAGCAGTATAGTCTTTACACAACTTAGCAAAATCCACTGGTTTCGGAGTTTGGACTTGAACTCCAACATCAACTGCTGTCCCTGGAACTGGTATCCTTCTCATGATCGAAGTCATCATAGCTTCGAACATAGCTGCATAATCTGTAGCCCCCTCAGTAGCACGGCCTTCCCTAGCAGCTGGTCTCCCTCTTCGACTCATTCTCAATATCTATAAAAAGGAGTGATTAATACACCTTGAGAAACAATTGCATAAGGGATTCAAATCATTCTAAGCTACTATATTATATATAGTAATCCTCCATCAAAATACAATTACGTCTCTCATACGTAGTTACGTCAGCGAGCGTTGGGTAAAATCGATTAACCAACGCTCTGATACCAAATGTGACGACCGCCCATGACCCCGCACTGAACCTAGAGATAGTGCGCTGAAAAGTGTGCCAGGCAGCCATGGACGATTGTCAAGGTAAATTAAAACAACAGAATCTATCGTATAACTCACAGCGCATGGATAAAATACAATAGAACATATATATAGTGAAGCTTCACAGAATAGAATGTCATCATATAAAACTTCATAATAGTTGAGTACAAACATCTGAATAGACAATACATCAAGCCTCACTACATATCACTCAGAGAATATACAAGCAGCGGAACATCCAGTACATATAGTAAGAAAACAATATGCAATCCTCCAGCTCGTCTTCGTCATCAGTATCGTGGAAAGCAAGAACAGCACCTGTCACCTGCTACCTAGTCTGCCCGTCCCAAAATGGACGAAAAGCCCAAGGCAATAAGAGTTAAAACATAAAGCCTTGAGTCAGACAACAGTCTTAGTGAGCGGTAAATTAACTAACATCATACCAAAAGAGCATAAAGGAAAAAGGAATAGGAATCCAACCCTCCCACTCCACCTCTTTCTACAGTGATAGCCCCCAGACACACACTAAGCAGAAGCAAACATAGCGAAGCAAATAATTAAAGTAAAGTAATTATCACTCGAGTCAAGGGCGATGTTTTCCAAGTACAAACCCCCAAGGCCTAAACCAAGATCAGATAAGCACCTAGAAAATACCGCTCTTGAGACCGAATGACGATACAACCAAACATCCATGACTCTGGCTATCACTGTTATCATTGCTTCGATATCATCGTTAATTGAATGACCGGCTCATTCTTTCATCCGTCCGTCAAGGGCTAATGGAAACCCCGGTTCTAGACATAACTCCGCACGTCGTCAAAACCCGTGCTTAGGACTATCGAATCTGCCTAGAGTACTCGACTACTAATCAGTAGCCTTCAGGGACTATCGAATCTGCCCAACGTACTCTTGCTTTGAGCATGCTAGAACCTTCAACAACGATGAGATCTCAGCCTTCTAGTCATCCTCCTCGACGACTATTTCCATACTAGCTCAAGCGCCTCTCGAGCAAACCATTATCCTCAAACTTAAACCATTTCACCGAGTTATCAACATGCTTGGAATGATCCCGTCTGGATTAGACCAAGGCTATCTCATATCATGCCTCGCTTCATCACATCCTAGCAAAGCCTCATCTCAACATCATCATCATCAAATCTATCCATATGAGCTTCAGCATCCGCTACATATGCCACGAGCAGCTTTTCCAATTCAAGAGCCTTTCCCTTAGCTTTTGAATCACCTTCGACCATCTTGTCTAAATCAAATCATCAATCAACTAATTCATAGCAATCAATCAAGTCAAACATTAATCCAAGTAATCAAGCATTCAAATATGATCTAATGAACAATTATAACAATAATGGCAATTTCGTAAATAAAGAGTCTAAAGTCTAACAAGCATGAAAACATGAGCAATATCTCTATAATCTTGATGAATGAACTTGCATAGGTTAGTATGTAGTAAAATGGATGTCAAATCATCATGAACAATGGGTCTATACTTAAGTTTACAAAAATGCATGAAAATCACTACTTTACACAAAATCAAGCCAACGATCCGATATACTCCTTTGGATCCGTGTGAGAGATAATCACCACTCACCAAATCACCTAAATACCCCAAAAGCAACACACTTCAGATCTGGATAGCGAAGGATCTAACTCGATCTATCACAAATCCGCTTCAAACGATGAAATCTCTCTTCGATGGATGAAGATCTTCAATCTAAGCTCTTGGATCTTCGATTTGGATGGAAGGAATCACAAGATTAGAGTGGAGAAAAGAAGTGAAGAAGTGTAGAAGTCGAGCTCTCAAAATGGCAGCACTTTGTCGCTTTGAAATCCGGATCCCAAAAATGAAGAAATGGACGTGTATTTATAGGCTGGAAAAACTTAGGTCGTTCGCTCGGAATTAGGTCATCCATGACCTAAGAAACCCTACGACCTAAAACTTCGACCTAACAGACCCAAGCCTATGCGCATCCATGCGACCTAACAAAACTCCACGACTTACGACCTAACGCATGCGCTTCTACGACCTACGACCTAACCCAGATCTGCGCATCCATGCGACCTACGACCTAACACACATGCGCTTCCTCGCGACCTACGACCTAACAAAGATGCAGCCTAGCGACCTAACACAGATCGCTTCTACGACCTAACACACCTGCGACCTAACACACACACGACCTAACTAACTTAGCTAGGATACGACCTAACACCTTAGGTCGCTCACGACCTAACTACGCTAACTCGCTAACTCTTATACCGTTAGCTCTTAGGTCGCTAACCACTAGGTCGCTAACTACTGTAGGTTACTAACCCTTAGGTCGCCAACTCTTAGGTCGTTAACTCGCTAACTTTCTTAGGTCGCTGCCTATCCTTAAGTCGCGCAAACCTTAGGTCGTCTACTCCTTAACTCGCCAACTTCCTTAGGTCGCTCCAAACTCTCATACGACCTAAACCAATACGACCTAAACCAAAATCCTTAGTTCGCCAAATTCTATAGGTCGCTCCTATCTCTTAGGTTGTTCACTCGACCTAACCTACCCCACAACCTAAACCATCACATGACTTACCCTCCAGACAACCTAAGCTCTAGTCGACCTAAACTCTGGACGACTTAACAATACTAATAGTCTGATAATAACTGTTTTACGATGTTTCGATCCGTAAAAATACGGGTCGTTACAACAATTATTAACTGTTGTAAAAATGTTAACTCAACGGAAAATAACAGTTGTAATAGGATATATCACAACGGTTAATTGCAACATCGGAACACGGTTGTAAAAGATTTTAGTCTATTACAACTTCTTATAATACGACGGTACACTCACCGTTGTAATAGGTCATTTACAACGGTTTTCCACCGTTGTAAAATGTTGATTTTGTTGTAGTGGGGGATGCATTTATCAATCGTCTTAGAGATAAATCTGCTTAGGGTTACAACTCAACCATTCAAACTCATTGCATCTTTCCTGGTTTTAGGTTCTACCATGTCTTTGATAGCCTGAATCTGGTTAGGACTGGCTTCGATTCCTTATGCGCTAACGATATAGCCTAAGAATTTTTTGGAATGAACTCCGAAAGAACATTTCTGAGAGTTCAGTCCCATTTGATACCTTGTTATACTTTGAAACTTTCTTCAAGATCCTTAAGGTGGTTTTCAGCTTCATGAGACTTTACTAGAATGTCATCCATATAAACTTACATATCCCGTCCAATCTGCTTCTTAAACATTCTATTGACTAATGTTAACACCTCTTTTTCCACGACTTAGCTGCCCAACGACTTACGACTTAACAACCAAAGAAACTAAGCAACTCAGTGGTCCAGAAACCCAGCGACCTAACGAGATAAGAAGGCTGCGACCTAACTCCTGAAAGAAGGTAGCGACCTAACTCCAAATAAGAAGGCTGCGACCTAACTCCTGAAAGAAGGTAGTGACCTAACTCCAGTTAGCGACCTAGCGACCTAGCAATTCAGGAAAAAGGAACGACTTAACATGCTCCGGAGTAAAGCCACACGACCTGCCTCTTTTATTAGGTCGCTCACGACCTAGTCCGACCGAGATAACTTCTGTATTTACAACATTAGGTCGCTCACACCCAGTATCTCACCCAGAATGGCTCCACTAAGTCGCCAACGACTTAAGTTAACTTGGGATGACCCTTAGGTCGCTCGCGACCTACGACCTAACCTCCAGATTTTCCCTATAAATACCCCACCTACTCCATATTTAATGGGGACTTTTCCAGACTTTGAAGCGCCGAAACTCTACTGCATTCACGACTTCTACAACACCTCTACTACCAAAAACATTCTGAACTACCTAAAGAGAAGATCAAATACATTGAAGATGGATTCGAGAATCTCTTTTGCATTGAAGTGTTGATTACTTGTATCGATTGTTGAATAATCGAAGGAATTCTTGTAAAACTTGTAATCGAACCTGTGATAAAGAAGATAAAGTGGACGTAGGCTTAATTTTGAGCCAAACCACTATAAAACTGTTGTCTCTTTACTTTTCTGCTATTCTCTGCTTATTTTTAGTTCCCGTACCAACGGGTGGTGCTTTCATTTTACTAATACTCACACCGGGGTGTTAGCGTTCGATTTTTACATTAACATTTTTGGTGCTTTCATTGAGAGGATCGAACTCAGGTGTGTTCTCACCATTGCTTCGCAAATATTTGTTGAAAGAATCTCCTTAAAAACAAGAAGTCTATCTGAAATCATAGCTCCTAGAAGAAAGAGTAGATCTACGAGATCCGAAAATGCTTATGACAGGGCTGCTTCTTCTCCAGCGCCAAATCAGGCGACTCCTACTGTTGGAGTCACAAGGGTCGAACTTGATGATGTTGTGTCTGGGTTATACCAACAAATGGAAGCTCAAAATGCTTTGATGATGGACAGGTTAAACGCTCTGCTTGGGGCAAACCGACAACCAGAAATTAATGAACCAACCTTTGCTGAAGATGCTCATGACTCCCAAGAGAAAAGTATTCCTCCAAGGGCAGTTGGCACCGCCGAAGGGGCACCTCCCCAAGCTGGAGGTTCAAGGCCGCAGCCACCTCTTCGCGAACAATTGTTCAGGCAAACTTCCGAAAAAGTGGCTGACGTCTGCCCGGCAAGGCCTCTGAATGATGAGGAATACTTATCAGGAATGGTTCGCCAAATTATGAAAGAAAGTATGCAAAGGGATGAAGATGAAAATGACTGGGGATTTGCTCCAAGCAAGACTCGGTTTACCGAAAGAATTCTAAAAGCTGAATTTCTAAAGAAATTTGTTCCCCCTACTATCCCAGCCTATCGGGGGACATGCGACCCTAATTAATTCTTGTACAAGTATGACTAGCATATGACAGGTGCCAGGGCAACAGATGAAATTAAATGTAGATATTTTCCTGTCTATTTGGAGGGGGTGGCTCTACTTTGGTTTACAAAGCTACCAATCCATCTGTGGATCAATTCTCTGACTTAACTCGTAAATTCAAGGATCAGTTCAGGTTGTATGCTTCAAAGGCCAAAGACATAATGTCATTGTCCAGCCTCGAACAAGCTCCTAGAGAATCTATCAAATCCTTCTTGAACCGCTTTAATATAGCCTTGGCCGAAGTGGATAATGCTGAGCCTCGAACGATTCTAACTTACTTGATGCAAGCCATCGATAAAACAAGTGAGTTCGGAAAATGGCTGAAGATGAAGGAACTGAATTCACTTGAGAAGTTTTATAAGAAGGATGACGAATTTATGTGTCTGGAGAATCTTCCTGCACCAACAAAGGTGGTTGTGGCTGAAATTGAAAACAACAATGTGGCTGGAGCTTCTAATAAGAAAGAATCTGGCGGTCAGAAGAGGGAAAATGACAGTAGGAAAGGACAGAAAGATATGAAGAAACTTCGTTACTTTAAGCATTCAGACTTTACTCCTTTGACTGAGACTCCAGAGAACATCTTCTTTGCAACCAAAGATGCCATAATGTACCCTGAGCCACCTAAGATTAAGCTCGGGAAGAATTTTGTGCCTAATGGAAGGTTCTGTCGATTCCACAACCAACCTGGCCATGACACCAACGAATGTCGCCATCTAAAGAACTTGATTGAAGAACTGTTAAGAGAGAATAAACTGCAATAGTATGTCAAGAGAAACAGAGGTGATCCGGCCTCATCTACTCAAGGACAGCAACTTCCTTCTCGCCAATCTGGCTCAGGTGAAAAGGCTGTGGTACAGGAATCTGAAAGGCCTGTTATTAATGTAATCACAGGGGGTCCTCACCCAACAGGCAGAAGTTGGGAAGAGATGGAGAGGTATGCTCATGCTCTGAGACATGCCCCGAAAGAAGAAACTGTTTTTGTCTTGGAAGATGTTGTGCCTTCAAAACAGCAAAGAACTTTTCACGATGACATCGTATTCAGAGCTAGAGATTCTATGGGAGTTGAGGCTCCCACCATGGATCCTTTGGTAATAACCGCCGGTATCGGACCAGCTATTGTGAGAAGAGTGCTCGTTGATTGCGGCGCTTCTTGTAATATCCTCTTTAAAAAGACCTTTGATCAAATGAAAATTCCGATGGCTAATGTTCAAGCTTCTTCGCAAAAAATTGTTGGGTTCACTGGGGAACCAAAACAGCCCATCGGAACCGTCAATTTATTTGTAGAACTTGGTGAAGGGTAAAGAAAAGTGGTCCGTAAGCAAACTTTTGTTATTGTTGATGAATTTTCTTCTTATAACGCCTTCTTGGGACGACCAACTCTTGCTGCATTCAAAGCTATTCTCGCCCCATGGTGCCTAACTATGAAATTCCCCACTGATAACGGCGTTGGTGTTTTGAAGGGGGGCCAGGATGCTGGGAAGGAATGTTATCTCTCAGAGTTGCGGGAGGCGAAGAAGAGAGAAATGGGAAAGGGTGCGGCTGATCCGCTCCACATCAAAGAACCCACCTTGTAGCAATTACGGGGTGGACCCTGCACTGGTGAGCATAGTGGTGCGTGAAAAAAAATTGATCCCAGAAAGACCAGTGCAAGGGAGAATAGAGTGGTGCCGGTAGAAGTGACGGTACCAATACCTGTTGACCCGAGTGACCCAAACAAGGTGCTGAATGTGGGTTCACAACTTGGTAAGACGGTTCAGAATATACTAATAGCATTCTTGAAAGCAAACCTGGATGTTTTTGCTTGGAGTCATGCCGACATGTGTGGAATATCTCCAGAAATCGCAGTGCATGCTTTAAATATTGATCTGAAGTTCACACCCATAAAGCAGAAAAGAAGAACCCAGGGTCCTGAAAGGTCAACAGCATTGAAAGAAGAAGTAGATCAGCTCATGGAAAATGGCTTCATCAGAGAATCCACTTATCCAAATTGGGTTTCTAATCCGGTGTTGGTTAAAAAAGCAAATGGGAAGTGGAGAGTATGTATCGACTTTTCAGACTTGAATAAAGCATGTCCCAAAGACTGTTTCCCATTGCCCAGAATCGATCAGTTGGTGGATGGAACAGCCGGGCACGAATTATTGTCTTTTATGGATGCTTACTCAGGATACAATCAAATCATGATGCATGAGCCGGATCAGGAGGACACGAGCTTCATCACCGATGTTGGTCTTTACTACTATAAAGTCATGCCCTTCGGACTAAAGAACGCGGGGGCAACTTATCATAGACTCGTTAACGCCATGTTCAAGCCTCAAATTGGCAAGACTATGGAAGTGTACGTTGATGATATGTTAGTGAAATCAAAGAAGGCAGTAGACCACATGGACCATCTGGTAGAAATGTTCGCGATCCTTTGAAAGTACGGGATGAAGTTGAATCCTTTGAAATGTTCATTCGGGGTTGAGTCCGGAAAATTCTTAGGTTTCATTGTGAGTGCTAGGGGCATTGAAGCTAATCTTGCTCAGATCACTGCCTTAAGAGAAGTCAAACCCCTAGAACAAAGAAGGAATTGCAGAGCCTCAATGGGAAAGTTGCTACTTTGAGTCGATTTATTTCCAAAGCCACAGATAAATGCATTCCCTTCTTTAATGCTCTGAAGAAAGGGAAAAAGAATTTCGAATGGACTCCTGAGTGTCAAAAAGCTTTTGATGAGCTGATTCATCATATGGAAACGCCTTCAGTACTTTCTAAGCCCAATAATGGTGAAGATCTATTCATATACTTAGCAGTTTCATCTCATGCTCTCAGTGCAGCGTTGGTACGAGAAGACGCAAAAGTTCAGCGTCCAGTTTACTACATCAGCAAAAGGTTCCCTGGGGCAGAGAAGAATTATTCAAAGTTAGAAAAGCTCGCCTATTGTCTGTTGATCGCGTCCAGAAAGTTGAGACCATACTTCCAGGCTCATCCTATTAAAGTCCTCACTGATCAACCTCTAAAGCAAGTCCTATTCCGCCCTGAAACTTCGGGTCGTCTTCTGAAGTGGAATATTGAACTCAGTCAATACGATATCACCTATCATCCCCGAAGAGCAATCAATGGACAAGCTTTAGCAGATTACATTGCAGAATGCACAGATAAAGGTGGCAGTGGGGAAGAGGTAACTGAAGACATTCCGATCCAATGGAAATTATATGTTGATGGTGCAAGGAATGACTACTGTTCCGGAGCTGGGGTTGTGCTTGAAACCCCCGAAGGACGGTCATTGTGTTATGCATTGAGATTAGAATTTCCTTCGACAAATAATGAAGCAGAATACGAAGCTCTTATTGCCGGCTTGAAGATTGCTAAAGAACTGAACATCAAAGTATTGCAGATTTTCAGTGATTCCCAGCTTATTGTATGCCAAGTCAAGAAAGAGTTTCAGACTAAAGGAGGAAATCTGCCTGCTTACTTGTCAAAGGCCTGGGAGCTTCTCGATGCTTTTGATCATTATACCATAAGCCATATACCTCGGGAAGAGAACATGAAGGCAGATTCTCTCGCGAAATACTCAAGCTCTGGCGAAGCTCAATTATTGGGATTAGTCCCTGTAGAAGTCTTGACAACTCCGAGTATTGATGAGATGGATATTGACTGGATCATGGCTGTATCTCAAGAACAGGAGTCATGGATGACCCCGATCAAGGAATATCTACTCAACAATTCCTTGCCAGAAAACTCAAAAGAACGCCAGAAGCTGTTAAGAAAAGCCCCGAGATATGTAATTCAAGGCGACCATTTGTACAGACAAGGATTCTCGATGCCATTACTCCAATGTGTAACCAAAGAAGAGGCTAAGACAATTTTGGTTGAAGTGCACGGAGGAGAGTGTGGGGATCATTCAGGTGGCCAAACTCTTGTAAAGAAAATTATCCGCTATGGGTATTTTTGGCCGGATATTAATCGAGATGCTGCTAGCTACTCCCGAAAGTGTGACAGATGCCAGAGATTTGCAAAAATCCCAAGAGCACCTTCCACCGTGCTAACACAGATGGTCAGTCCATGGCCATTTGCCATTTGGGGAATAGATCTCATTGGGCCTATGCCGATTGCCAGATCCGGGATCAAATATGCCATTGTTGCTGTTGATTATTTCACTAAATGGGCTGAAGCTGAACCATTGGCTACTATTACCTCTAAAAAGATGATAAATTTTGTGACTAAAAATATCATTTGCAGGTATGGTGTGCCTCAGAAGATAATAACAGACAAAGGTACCTAATTCGAAAGCGAAGAATTCCAGGAATTTTGCAGGCGATTCAAGATCCGAAAAAGCTTTTCAGCAGTGGCTCATCCGCAGGCAAATGGGCAAGTGGAAGCAGTGAACAAAATTATCAAGTCAACCATCAAAAAAACAGCTGGAAAAAGTAAAAGGTGGTTGGGTCGATATAGGACTATGGGCATATAGGACTACCCACAAAACTACGACTGGGCATACTCCATTCTCATTAGCATATGGATCAGAAGTAATGATTCCCGTGGAAATAAAGGTCCCCTCCCACAGGAGAATTCATTTCAACCAAGCTGAAAATGAAAAGCTGCAACTTGAAGCACTTGACTTGCTTAATGAAAGAAGGAAAGAAGCTGAACTCAGAGTTGCAGCTCAACAGCAAAGGATAGCCAGGCACTTCAATTCTAAAGTTCGTCAACGCAGCTTTGAAATTGGGGATCTAGTCTTGAAAAGGATCATGACAGCAACAGGAGTGTTTGGGCCAAACTGGGAAGGGCCGTATGTCATAGGCAAAAATCTTCTTGATGGCACTTTCAAACTCACAACTGTCGAAGGAGATCCAATCCCGAGAGCCTGGAACAACAACCACTTGCGTCCATATTTTACTTAAAAGCTATGCTTAAATTTGTAAAATAATTCTGGATGTATCATTCTTGTATTGTAAGCCATTGTAAAATCAGTGTGACTCAGCAATAAGAACTATAAAGTGGATGTAGGCCCAATTCTTGGCCGAACCACTATAAATCTTGTGTCTTTTATTACTGTAAAATGCATGTCTCATTTCGATGTGCAAATACCTTAAATATGTTGCTAAAATATCGATTTAATATTGCAGGCAATCAAAGCAAAGCTTACCTATTCAACACATCACAAACCCAAGCGATTCCATAAATCACTCAACAAACAAATGTCAAGCCACAAAAATTCCAGATTCAATTCCTACATAAGAAGTACTTCTCACAAACAGTTGGTGATTCCACCGAAGGGGCACCTTCCAAAAGTGAAGGTTCCAGGCCCTTGCTAACTGATCGAGATCGTTTGTGCAAACAAACATCCGATTAAGTAGTTTGCATCTGCCCCGTGGATTCACTTAACAAAGAAGTGCGCTTCTCTGGAAGAATCAAACAACCTGCAAAAGGAAGGAACATGTATTCAAAAGTGACAACAAGGGATCGCTGAGGAACAGATGATGAAAAGATATTGGCAAGCAGACAAAAAACAGCCAAAATGGAATCTTGTCTCTCAACCAAAAAGGTTGGTGGAACCACCGAAGGGGCACCTTCCCAAAGTGAAGGCACCGGGCCCTTGTTGCTTAATTGTGATCGTTTGTGCAAACAAACATCCAGTTGGGTGGCTTGCGTCCGCCCCGTGGAACCACTTAACTGTGAGACGCAGCCTTCCAGGAAAACAACTTAAAGCCCTCTCCGGAGGCACAATTTAAAGCCCTCCAACGAGGCACGCTGTAAAATGAAATGTTTTTCTCAACCAATAAGGTTGATGGTACCACCGGAGGGGCACCTTCCCAAAGGAAGACACCGGGCCCTTGCTAGTTAATTGCAATTGTTTGTGCACGAACATCCAATTAAAAGGCTTGCGTCCGCCCCGTGGATCCATTTGACTGTGAGAAATAACTTTCAGGCAAACAAATAAAGCCCTCTTTGGACGCACTCTTCTACTCTCATGGGAACGTTCTTCCCCAAAAAAGTTGAAGTGCAAAATAAAGCCCTCTTCGGAGGCACTCTTCTACTCTCATGGGAACATTCTTCCCCAAAAAACTTGAAGTGCAAAATAGAGTCCTCCAACGAGGCACGCTGTAAAAAGAAAAGTTTTTCTCAACCAAAAAGGTTGGTGGTACCACCGAAGGGGCACCTTCCCAAAGTGAAGGCACCGGGCCCTTGCTGCTTAATTATGATTGTCTATGCAAACAAACATCCAATTAAGTGGCTTGCGTCCGCCCCGTGGATCCATTTAACTGTGAGAAATAACTTTTAGGCAAAACAAGAAGCCCTCTTCGGAGGCACAACTCTTCAGAGGAGCCCTCTTCGGAGGCAAAAGACCTCAAACGAGGCAAAAGACCTCTAACGAGGCACAAGCCATCTTCGGAGGCACAACTCTTCGGAGGAGCCCTCTTCGGAGGCACAAGTCCTCTCCAAGAGGCACACTAAGAAAGCCCTCTCCAGAGGCATATCAAACAAAGCCCTCTTCGGAGGCACATTTCTACCCCCAACGGTAAAGTGCCAAATAAAGCACTCTAACAAGGCACGTCCAAAAATAAAAGTTTTCTTCGAAAGTCCGCTTCACTACAAAAGGTAATCCACTTCTCAGAAAATAAAAGTGGCCATCTCCAAAAGTTGAAGTGTGTTAACTCTTTCTAGAAGAAAAGAAAAAGAAGAAAACTTCTCCGATACAAAGCACACTCTATTAAAGCAGAATAATATTTCCTCAAAACGGAAGAATTATTCTCTAGAATAAGAGTACAAGTCTTTTCAGAATATTGCAATGAGTCGTGGTATGGGGGCATATAGCTATATTAATAAAAACAACGCTCAAACAAGCATACCACGAGCTCACTGTAGTATCGTACAAAGAAAATAAAGAAATTTGTGCAAAAACAAGGAATAAATGCATTCACAAATACTGACAAGAAATTGTACAAGTAAAAAGAGTCATTTTTATTCCATACTATCAAATTTTTTATACATGTACAGGTTTCAAAAAGCGGGGGCCGGTACCCGCACAATCTCCGGTCGATACAAGTCTCTAGACAAAAGACAAAATAGCAAAAAAAAGAAAGATAGAACCAAACTCATTTCTTCTTCCTCCCGCCGCCTTTGGAGCCTTCACCTGGTTTAATGACTAACTTCGCAGGCCGGCTTGGACGAGTCACGGAAGAAGGAGAAAGAGGTGCAACTGGGTCTTCTTCTGCTTTCTCATCATCAGCAGGAGTGTCTTTCTTTTTCTTTGAAATGCCGCATTTTCCCCTCTTTTTCGAAGAAGATTCGCTGCCCGGAGTAATAAGTTCAGATAGCTTTGTGTCGTCAGCATAAAATTTCTCCGGGGACCTCTCGCCCTCCTCAAGTTCTTCTGCCTTCTGCTCTTGCAAAGCGGTCGGATCATCCAAGTCTTGGAGAGCTTCTATTTTTTCTTCTTGCGACCCCGGTTGAGAAGCAGAAGGAGGAGCAACTTGAAGAGGTAGAGGAGCAGCAGCTGGGGGAGTCAAAGCTGGTACAGCACTTGTTGTTTTTGCTACAGAAGAAGAAAAGTTAAAAACATCAGTATTTCCCGCAAAGAGAGGAGATGGTGGCACATCAAGGCTTAAGTAATAGGCAAAAAGTTCATCAAGCTCAGGTGAAGCAAACGAGCAGTCCACTTAAGCCAGATCGAAATTGAAGTTACCTGGAGAGCTTGGTTTAATCACTTCGATTTCATAATCCTAGGCTTCAGTACTTTCTTGGGCCTCTTCTTCAGTGTGAGCGGTTTTAGTTTGGATTTCGGCTTTTGCAGGAGGTGGAGAATGAGAGCTAGAGCCAATGGTATCAGGGTCGACCGAAGCCGAAGGACGAGTGGGGTCGGCTAAAGGCGCCTTCTCCAGATGCTCTCCTCCTGCTGCTTCGGCTCTCTCCCTAGCAAGCTGTTCTTTCCCTCTAGCAAGGGCAGCACGACCCTCGTCGTCCAAATAACAAGCCTCCAGGTCCTCCTCCACATAGCCAGCATCTTTATACATTTCAATTACTGCCTCCCACACTTCAGCCAATGTGATCTCATACTTCGGTCCCAAGAAAGAGAGACTGCCTTTCCCTAAGACGCTAAGAATGTAAAAGTCAAAAAGAGTGGAGCTGATGTTGGCCTTGGTTGTTTCGTGCGATTCTTCAGCAGCCGCTTTTCCGACAATGGCCTCATCACGCTCCTTTTTTGCTTTTGAAAGTTGAGCTTTTAACATGGTAATCTCCAAGTCTTGGGAGCTGACTTTTTCCCACAGCTGGACGGTACCGTTGCGGTATTTTTCAACAACATGTTGTTCCGCCCCAAGTTTTGTCTCGGCATTTCTCTGGGCAGCATGTGCATCTCTCGCTTGCTTTTGAAAAACCTCTTCCTTTTGAGAATGAGAAACGGAAGAGGTAGCAAGGTCTTCTTTGAGTTTCTTGACTTCTGCCTCAAGCTCTTCATTGAAGGCAGTGATGCTTTTCATTTCCGCATCATGTTGCTCAAGAACTTTCTTCCACTCTGACTTGTCGTTCTCCATCGTTAGCATAGCCTTGAGATTTGCGCGGCTAACTCTTTGAAGCTCATCGACAAGTTTTTGCCATCTAGACATTCTCCCAGTATCGAGTTTAACGGTATCGAGATTTCTCAACATAGCTTGTTTGTCGATTGGGACCAAATCAAGATCAAAACGCACTCCTTTTAAGCACCAGTGTGGAAATCGACTTTGAAGAGTAGTCGGAGCCATCCCGGCCTGATACGAAGGCCTATTAATTATTGATTGAATATCAGTTCTCTGAAGAGAAGGAGAGCTGGAGGGGATGTCTAAAGAAACGGGAGAAGCAGGCGCTTTAGGAACTTCAGAAGAAGATTTCTCGCTAAGTCGGGCCTGCTTGCTTGGGTCCTCAACTACATGACTCTTCCTTCTATCGTCGTGAGATTTTCTTTTATGAGAATCGTCATCTCTTTGAGAGGAGTCATGGCGGTCATCTTTTCTTCCATATCCCTCTTCGTAAGCCTGCCTCTCACGAGCTTTCCTGGCCGCTCGTTCCTCATCAGTTTCCCTGGGGGCAGAGAGATAGCGCCGGGAATCATAAAAGTCACACCTTCCGTAGCGCATAAAATCATCATAATACGAGCCACTTCGTCCCATTGGAGAATCTGAAAATGAAAAAGAGATAGAATTTATAAATCTCCAGAAAAAGGAATTTAAGTACAATTAACTGCTAAAAAATCCTAAGTGTGTGTGGCGTGTAAACTACGCGCGTCAAGCTACAAACCACTCTTCAGCCTAGGAGTGATGTCGGCTTTTACAATAGGGGTCAACTCTTGGGTTGACGGAAGTGATCGCAAGACAGATGTTGCTTCAATCGATGAAGAGACAAGCTTAGGAGCGGTGATATCGACTTTAAAAAGCTCTTGAGAAGTCACCATAAAATCGCTTAACCCCGCGAAGATGTCGTCACCGTCATGCCCAGCCGAGTGAGTCACATCAGCAGTTCCTTCTTTAGCATGTTCGGCATTTTTTGTGGCAGAACTTTCCTTCTCCGTCCGCTCATCAGCTTCCATGGCGGTCTTCCCAAGACATTGTTGAAGTTCCTCTTCTTCGATAACCGGAAGAAGCTTAGACTTGCCGAAAAACTCTGCACCCTCAGCAGAACCGGAGCATTTTATCAATGAAGCTTTTGCAATTAGTTCTTTCAATGCAAGTTCTTTTGCGGGGGCTGGGGCATCAGATGTTTCCGGTTGAGGAGTAGGGGCATCGCGAAGTTGAAGGGATCGTGAAGGATATAAAAGGCCAAATTGATGTAGAAATTCATCTTTCAAAAGAAATTTGATACTCCTTTCCTCGATGGCTACAGCATTTAGCTACTCAAAAGTTGACTTATGACTGGAGTCTTTAGAAAGGGAAGGAAGTGCTACAAGAGTAAAAATAAAGTTAATGTTTGACAACCCGAATGCTGAAAGGCTCAGAAACGGAATGAATGGAGATAAGGAATCTTACTTCCTACTCTCCAGATGCCATAAAATCCTGGAGGGCAACGAACGAAGAAAAACTAATTTAAGAACCCATGAGCGCTGTCGAGCAAGTCTGTAATCAGTTTGCGATTTCTAGCGCTTCTGATAAGTGTGATGGAAGGATGATCTTTATTCTTCCCGAACGAACACAAGTAACAAATTTTGTCGAAGCTCGGAAGGCGATTAAGTGTTCTCTCGAACAACACACACAACCCCATCAGAATGGCATAGCCATTGGGGTGTAACTGGAATGGAGAGATAGTCAACCGAAGAAGCAGCTTTCTGAGAAAGTCATTGAAAGGAGGAATAGCTCCGCTCAAGCACATCTGGCGATTGACCGCAATAAAGCCAGGAGGTGGCCTGTCGGCGGTATCATTTACTCCAGGGAATAAAGCATCGTTCTCAGCAATGCCAAATTGGATGCAAAGCTGGCTGAAAACCCGTTGGGTTAGAGTGGTTGAGACTGTTTCTGGAGAATTCCCCAGAGGATCAGCTATTGGGAAGACTTCTTCAATTTGTTCTATTGTTTCTTCTTGTGCTTGATGAGAAGTCATTCTACACAAGGAACTGGATGTTCAAATATGAAGGTGCACGTTTCCTAAAGGCATGTGAAGTGTTGTGCGAAGCTAATAAAATAATAAGTAAATAGAAATAACAATACTGGTTGGCATACGTCAATTCAGGAAAATTCAAGACTTGTTATTAAATTAAAACTGAGAGTAGTGTTAATGCAGATAACATTCGATAGTAAGCAGTTCTAACTGTGAGAATTTTGCATTGACACTTCATTCAAGTTAGTTAATTCGCAGCATTTCACACCCAATTGAATTCAGTTTATTTTACTTAAGTAGAATATTGTCTCTTGATTTAATCCATCATTCGATGTGGGTAGTCAATGATGAGTATATTCGTCACAGTTTTCTGCAAATGTTGAATTTAACAGGTTATTAGCAATCAAGTCAATACAATCTGTGAAAAAGTACAACAAGTTCAAGCAGTTCAAATTGGCAGTTCAGTCAAGTTCTGTGTAAATTTTGCAAGTGTTCAAGTCCTTAAGTCGCAGGAACAACTTAAGACTAGCTCGGGATTACTTAGGTCGTCCAGATCAAGTTCAAACGGCCTAGCATAGATCGAGCTCCCCTAAGTCGCTCTGCTCAAATTTTGGAGTTTATCAATTGTCTTCCTACGAGTTAAAACTATGCTGCAAGTTAAGTAAGGTCGCAAGTTCTTAAGTCATTCAGATTCTTTTAAGTCACAAGTTCTTAAGTCGTTCAGATTCTTTTAAGTCGCAAGGCTCTTAGGTCGTTCGATGCTTTAGGTCGCTCTAAGAGTAACTCGGAAATGCCGAATTTTCTTCCATCAAAAAACCCTAAGTCCTGCTCTCCACTCGCATGTTGCCGCGTGTCCATCCCCCTTACCTCACCAGAAACACTACAACATAGCCCGCTATCCACTAACTCGTTAACCTAATATCTCCTCATCTCCCCCAAACACCTAAAACTTCATCGCCTTCTCCAAATTTCCAAAACTAACATTCGTCAAATAATCCCATGAGATCCTGAGCCGATTCATTTTTTTAAAGCAACTACCAATGATTCGACGATGATCCGAGGGCGAAATGGAGTACAATTTTACAACATGGTAACAGAAATTGCATAGAACTGATGATAGGAGAATCGATGGAAGAAGCAATAGATGGATGATCGGCGTTACCTAAATTCGCTGCTGGAAATGATGATCGAAATAACGATGGAATTTTTCTTTGAAGTTCCGGAGCTCAAAAATTCGTCAATGGCAGTTTCAAAGGTTAGAGCAAGTAAAGAGAAGGAAGAAGAAGCCGAGCAACTTATAGGCGGGAAAAGTGGAATTCGAATCGGCCTAAAACGACCTAACAACTCAAGCGGCTCACGACCTAACAACTCGAGCGACTCATGACTTAGCAATTCAGATGGCACGAGTTAAAAGGTGTCGAAGCACACGACCTAGTCCCTAGGCGTATACTTCGAGGGGCAAGTCTTAACACCTCTTTTTCCACGACTTAGCGGCCCAACGACTTATGACTTAACAACCTAAGAAACTAAGAAACTCAGTGGTCTAGAAACCCAGTGACCTAACGAGATAAGAAGGCTGCGACCTAACTCCTAAAAGAAGGTAGCGACCTAACTCCAGATAAGAAGGCTGCGACCTAACTCCTGAAAGAAGGTAGCGACCTAACTCCAGAAAGAAGGTAGCGACCTAACTCCAGTTAGCGACCTAGCGACCTAGTAATTCAGGAAAAAGGAACGACTTAACATGCTCCGGAGTAAAGCCACACGACTTGCCTCTTTTATTAGGTTGCTCACGACCTAGTCCGACCGAGATAACTTCTGTATTTACAACATTAGGTCGCTCACACCCAGTATCTCACCCAGAATGGCTCCACTAAGTCGCCAACGACTTAAGTTAACTTGGGATGACCCTTAGGTCGCTCGCGACCTACGACCTACGACCTAACCTCCAGATTTTCCCTATAAATACCCCACCTACTCCATATTCAAGGGGGACTTTTCCAGACTTTAAAGCGCCGAAACTCTGCTGCATTCACGACTTCTACAACACCTCTACTACCAAAAACATTCTGAACTACCTAAAGAGAAGATCAAATACATTGAAGATGGATTCGAGAATCTCTTTTGCATTGAAGTGTTGATTACTTGTATTGATTGTTGAATAATCGAAGGAATTCTTGTAAAACTTGTAATCGAACCTGTGATAAAGAAGATAAAGTGGACGTAGGCTTAATTTTGAGTCGAACCACTATAAAACTGCTGTCTCTTTACTTTTCTGCTATTCTCTGCTTATTTTTAGTTTCCGTACCAACGGGTGGTGCTTTCATTTTACTAATACTCACACCGGGGTGTTAGCGTTCGATTTTTACGTTAACAACTAATCTCTGATAAGTAGCTTTCGCATTCTTCAGCCCGAAGGGCATTTCTTTATAATGGAAAATTCCCTAATCCATAATGAAGCTTGTATGCTCTTCATTCGGTTTGAACATGGGTATTTGGTTATATCTTGAATATGCATCCATAAGAGACAATAGCTTATGACCACTAGTTGAATCAACTAACCGATTTATTCTGGGTAACGAATAATAGTCTTTTGGACATGCTTTGTTCAGATCCGTATAATCGACACATGATCTCCATTTGCCATTTGCCTTTTTCACCAACACTAGATTTGCTAACCATTTTGGATAAAAGACTTCTCGAATGAATCCATTCTCAAGCAACCTTTTAACTTCCTCTTTCAAAGCATCAGATTGAACCTTATCAAATTGCCTCTTCTTTTGTCGAACGAGGATCATGTTTGGATTAATATTTAACGCATAGCACATAACCGATGGATCAATTCCGATCAAATCCGAATGAGTCCACACAAATACATCTTTTTTAGTTTTGAGGAATTAAGTTAAATCCACCTTCAAGTTGTCTTTCAATTCTTTTCCCACTCTAACAATTTTGGTCGGATCAGCTGGATCTATACATATTTCCTCGAGATCCTCCGTAGGCTTTATCCTTTCCATTTTCCCTCAACAATCTAATTCTGTAACAATCTCGCTTTCCTCTATTGAGTTAGCTTCAATCCTCTTCCTTTTGACCACAGACGAAAGTACCTTCCAAACACACGTTTATTTATTTTATTAGATTTCATTTTTGTTTCGAATGTTGGATGTAAAATCCATCATCCAAAGACTGAAAAATATTAGAAGAATCATAATAAGAAGAATACTCCCTCTTATATTGATCGAGCATTGCAAAGTACATCTCACGGGAGCTAAATTTTTCTCTACGGATAGTGCCCCAACCCCTCTTAGTTAAGAATTTTACGATTAGATATTTTGGCAAGACAAAAGCATCTACCTCGTCAAGTGCAGGTCAACCAAAGAAAGCATTGTAGTATGACGATTGATTGATGATTACGAAGAGAGTTTCAAAAGTCCTGCAACATGGAGGTACTCTCATCTACACTAGCAACTTCAGTTGCCCTATTGTAGTTGACCCCTTGATTATTGAACCCAAAGATAGGCTCAAGGCTAAGCTCTAGCTTGTCTTCAAGAATGACTATTTGGTCAAAGGCGTGTTTGAAAATAACATTGATTGCACTCCTAGTGTCTACAAGAATCTTGGACACTATAGAAAGTCCAGTTTTGGCCGTGACCATGAGGGGGTCTTTATGGGGATGATGAATCCCTTTCTTCAGCTCTTATGGAGTAACAACAAGATTTGGCATTGGTACATTGAGTCATTATAACAACCCGTATTTTTTACTATTTTAAATTATTAAATTTAATATAACTATTGAACAAAAATGGTTAGAAATAAAAAAATTATTGATTTACTAATGTAATTTACTAGATATGAACTTAGATAAAAAAATTGAATAATAAATTCAATAAGATAAGAGATGATAACTTATATTAGAAAGTAAATTAAATAATATTAAATTGTAAATAATTACATTGATGTTGAATTACAGTAAAATGGAAGTAGTTGTTTTATTATTTGAATTTGTTTCAAAAGTTAATTTTAAAAGTTCAATTTTAAATGTTAAATAACTTATATTTTAAGTATAATGATTTGTTTGATAATTAAATTGTTTAAAGTTAATATTAGAATCATTTAAATAATTGAATCCTGAATTTAATATGAATGAAAATGATTTCAAAAATTGATTTAAATTTTATTTAAAGAAGAATGAAGATTGTTTACTTTTAAAATTGAATTTAAATGTGAATAAATAGAAATTGGAAATTTTATATTTTAATTAACGTGTAAAAATGGTCTTTTTGGGCACTGTCTCGGATTTCGACGAAACCAGTTTTATCGGATCCATAATAGTGAATTATTATAGGATTTCAAGTTTCATAGCGATCGGAATTATCGTTTGGCCATGCAAGCTTGAAACGCATAGAATTTATTTTCAGAACTTTAATTAAAATAATTTGATTTTGAAATGCTATCTTCTAAATATGATGGAAATGGTTCCCGATACCTATTCCATTATGTTTGTAATAGGGGTATAACATATGGAACACCAGGCGTCAGGCTTCGTTTGGAGTTTGAAAAATTTATGTGTGAATAGTGTCGAAAATTTATATAATAGGTCGTTCATTTTCATTTCCGTGTAAACCAAAACCTAACCCTAATCGAGAAATCGTTCAGCCATTCTCTTATACATGATTAATGGCCGAAAATCATTCTCCTTCTCCTCACGATTTCTACAAATCCACACAACGAAATCAATTCCCACAAAAAGGAAAATGGAGAAATCGATCTCCTCTTCATGTTGTGCGGTTGGATCGAGCTGAGAAATCAACTTTTATCTTTTCCAAATTCCTTCTTTTAATTTATCCAATTCTCTAAAAATTATTTTACTTCCAATAATCCAATTCTTATATTTCTGGTATCTTAAAATACCAGAATATATTTGGCCAAACCATAGCCTTTAATAATTTCAATTACCAATATAATCAATCACAGATTATCAATAAATCATATCACAGCGTATGAAATAAATTCAAACATTTGAGGAATCCAGTTGGATCCCTCCAACCTGTTTCCCTGCATCCACAGATGTTAGCACAATATAAAATACCAATTCCACTTCGAGGTGGAATATCGCGGTATATGGGATCATATCATCCGCTATTATGCGGCGCATAGGGTCTCATCCGCTATATAATGCGGGAAATCAATCACTCCAATATATATATATATATATACACACTACTTTATATAACATACCAATCCAACTGATAACAATTATCAATCCAAGCAAACAACCAATAATTTAAATTTAACTATTTAAATTAAATTGGGAAATCCGATTGAGTGAGAAGTTCTCACCTTTGCTCTTATTTGCAATCCATTTCCATCTCGTTTTGACTTGTTTTCATGTCTTTGACCTTGTTTAAACAATTATATGGTTTATTAATATTTGAAATAATCAAACAATCAATTATCGTTTAATTTATTTAATTAACCAATGATTTTATTTAAAAATTAAAATTTGATTTTAAACTAATTTATTCTTAACAAAATATTTTCTTTTCTTTTTCTTTGAAATCCTCACTAAAAAAAATTAATTTATATAGATTCAAAAATCAAATTTTATATAATCTTTCAAACATTTCAAACTCCTTTTTTCTGTTTTAAACTAGAGCATGCATGTGGATATATATACATTTACTAAATAAAAACAAGATCATTTTATATCTTACTGCTTTAAATTTTAAACAACCTGTTATAACAAGTAAATATATATTTTTCACTGTATAGATATTTCTTTCATCAACAAGTAAAATTTTATTAAATCAGAACAAGGGAAGAACGAACCTCACCCAGACCATCCCACCTTGTCGAACTCAAGTTCATCCACGACCATCGCGTGCATGAACGCTGAGCCTCCCCATCTCCATAGCCCTAATGTCGAGCTTGAGATAAATGTCGCAGCACCCTCCATTGAGATTCCTCCCTCGATCGATATCCCCCAGAGATCACGCGTCGCCTTCAATCGTTCACGACTTCCACCATCGGCTGCTCACCCTTGAATCCACACAATATTTCAAATTCGAACTCGCCGCTGTCGAATCCCGATTCATGACCAAGCCTTGACGCGTGTGACAACAAATTACGGATGATTGATTTTCGAAGGGGTAGCTCGGTATTATTTTTATTTGGAATCGAATACATATCTAAGGGAAAAAGGAACGGAGATAACGAGTTTCTTTGATTCGAATAGAAAGAGAAGGAGCGGCCATTTTTCTGAGATTGAACAATTCGATTTGGATTTGAAACGAATTTGTTTCGAACTGGAAAAAAGTTTTCGATTTTGTAAAAACGAATTCGATTTGTGCACTAAAATGCTCGGCTACGAGAGAAAGAGACGCGTGTTAAAAATTGAAGGACAAGTGTTTTAAAAGAAATGCCAAGTGTTAGAAGAGAAGAGACGTTAAATAAAATTTGTCTTGTAAAAACATTATATTAAATATATATATATATATATATATAATTTTTAAATTCAAATTTAAATTTAAATCGTTACAATTACGCAACTTGTAATCTCGATCTCCAATCGAGGCATGCCGCTAGGCGTTTATAATATTATATCCCTATTTCGAACACAATGGAAAAGGTTCCAAGTCCTAACTCGATCGTATGGAGAAGATAGCTTTTTGGACCTTATTATTATACTGAATTTTCGATTTAATTTCAGCGTGTTTACTTACCGTACGGCCAAACGATCACTCCAAATATTACGAAAATTGAAATCCGATAATAATACAATATTACGGATCCAATGGAACTGGTTTCGTCGAATTCCGAGACTATGCCTCGGAAGGCTATTTTTAATTATCGATTTAAGCAATATATTTTCAAAACTGAACAAATCACTTTCAAATTCAATTTTAAAAGTTCTATTACCTTCAGTATTATCAATATGAATTTTCTAAGTCTTTAAAATATTTTTAACAAGCCAGGAACATCCAGATTCAACAATTTTCCAAATTTCCAATTTTTAAATTCAAAAATTTAATTGCCAAATAAATAATGATATTTGAAATCCAAGTTAAACTATCTTCCAAATATTTCAATTTTAAATATCCAGAAATTCCGGGTCGTCACATTCTTCCCCCTTTAAAAGAATTTCGTCCCGAAATTACTAGTTAAGAAGAATGATCCTTAACCCGTTTATCATTTTCCCAAAACCAAATAGTTTTATCAACTTGCCAAAACAATTTTTTTATTAAAGATCCATTATCACTTCAACTAACTTTCCAAAATCTTCCATAAGTTCCAACCAATATCACTTACTCAACAATTCAAATTTAAATTTAAATTCAAAATTTTAAATTATCCCAAATTTCTCAAAAAATTTCTAACTCTCTAAATTTCCGAAAAATTTCGCCCGCGTCTCCTTTGCGCGGCTAGCTCGGTACGATTACAAAATACCCCTACGGGCCCCCAGATTTCAAAAAGAAAACAAAAGGTCAAGTGGCTAGACTAGAAAATCATCAAATTTCATACAGAAATTTAAATACATACCTTTGTCGAGCAATTTAATTTATCTTCGAAATCAAAATCCCAATTTCTTTTTTTTCTTTTAAACACCTGTATATCCTACTTAGCAATAATGTCTAATTACAACATTCAAAATCATTTTGCGCATTTCTTTACAAAAGTTTCAATATCTATTTTATTCAAGTCTGTACGATGAACATATATCATCCGTACGCAATACCAACTCTGATCGCTCACTCGATCACACAATTTCACTTCTGAACTAGTATCGTTCACCCGACTTCCTAGTGCGGACTCAGATCTGGTTTCCTGATCAGAAACCATCATTCTCCTTTCATAGTCGTAAACTATGATAGAGAATTTCCAGAATCAACCAAAAATCCATATCCAGTGTGACGCCCCACCTCTATACCCACGCTAGCCAAGAACACTACGGTGTAGTGCTGTCAACTAGCACGGAGAATAAGGCTGTTGAGGAGCGACCATCTATGTAATTGCTTTGTGCGAGCACCGATATGTCGGATAGAATAACATGCATTTCATCTTTTAGAGGAAATCCGACATACCGTTACAAACTCAAAGCTACTACACAGTGGCTATAATAGTTTAGGACAATAAATATAAAAATAACACAGATAACATAAATGCGGAATAAAGATGGAACGAAAAGTCTCATATATACAATAACTGATATCAGTTACAATACATTTGACACAATACAAATGATACAACTACAATTGTCGACTCAAGAAGTTATATATACAAGTACATTATCGACTAATATACATGAATACATTATCATCTTAAAACAGACACACAGACTACTACAACAAGACGAAGACCACTTCAAATGATATAAAAAAGTCTTCATAGCTCTAGCAGCAACCCAAAGCTAAAAATCTACAACCTGTAAATACTCAGTCTGACCCGAGTATTACATTCAAAAGAAAATAATACCCGGATCAGTCTAATTCAAACTCAGTTATTAGCGCATAGAAGCAATAATAATCAATCTCAATATAGATGACAGTCACAGAAATCTCGTATATCCAACTCTCGATACGAGAATTGGATAACGGCAGATATAACACTAAGCAGTGTAAATCAACAAATCAGAAATCTCAAAAAGATCAATCAGATCAAATTTCTATGTGGCTGCAGTACACGAACGCGTGCACTGCCTCGCCGCACAGTACGTGAAAACATCACGACGGTGAAAAATAACAGCAATCAAAACTGTAGAAGTTAACATAAATAAACTTACAGGGTCAAACCCAGGTCTTTGAGACCGGATTCAACTCGCTGTAAAATTTCACAAATCAACTTGAAACAATCAAGAACCAACAAACCAAACTCAACCAACTCAAGCGAAAAGGAAGCGGTGAACAAGTTCACGCTTCAGATCAAAACTGTGATATCGAACAAGCCATGACCGAAGTCAATAGCCAAAACAACTCGAACAAGCCTGGTCAAGAAACCAGACTCAGGATCACCAGAAAGAAACATGCATGGTGACTCAAATCAATGCATATCAATTATCGAAAAGAGCAGGCTTCACAGTACTAATACAAGTGAAGTGTTCAACCAACGTGGACAATGCAAGTGCAGGCTATATGTAGCACCGAGTGCAAAAGGGGAAAATCAGTGCATAAAGATTTCACTGTGCTAACCAGTGAATATAAAATATGTACACAATTGAATGTACATAACAGACTGCCCAAGACAAAATGGATCAGAGGGGTGACGGTGAAACTGGACATTATACTAAAGGTAAGGTAGCACAGCAAGACCCAGCAAACAACCGAACACAGGCCAGTTACAACTAATCAATGCCAACAATAACTAGAAGTGTGGATACCAAGTGATACAAATGAAGTGCATAAGCACAACCGGGTCCAAACAGTAATTACATAAGGAGATAGACCAGATCAGTACATATGCAATATGGATATGTAAGCCTACACTTTTAACATGTACAGCTTCAATGAAATGATCTAAAACAACTAAGGAAGTTCTCTAAGTCAATGGTAATACACTGAGATGCAGACTAGTCTGGAAATCACTCAGAAATGAACACAAAAATAGTCAGACTCGAGGACACAATGTCTACAGTCATAAGTGATACTAAGTGCAACGAGCAGTGGCATGCAAGAGCAGACCACCAAGGCAAAGCCTTAACATCAGATCTGAAACAAAGTTAGTGAATGATCATAGATAAACCAAGCAGTGACAGTGCCAGAATCACAGAGTCAAATTCAAATCCATGCAATACTAAGTTCGAACAAAGGCTAAGTCAATAAAGTATATTCAGTTCAAAATCAATGTTGAAGCTACAAAGAAAAGGGTCAATTTCAGGTATCAAAGCAGCTGATCAAACATGTACACGTGAATGGCAAAAGAATTACACAATGAAGCATGAATGCTACAGGGAACAAGATGAAGACTACACAAATAAGCTCAGCTAACACATCAAACCAAGGTCAAACCCAAGTCTCAAAATAGGTTCAACTCAAGGCCAATGAACATCAAAAGTTCAACCGGAATGGTATCAAATTCAGTACAACATGGTACAACAGCAAAACGGGGTAGTTCAGGTATCACCGTTGAGAATAAGGCACGGTACCAAAACAAAAGGCAAAGGCCCAAGGAACTACAACAAGACATGAACCAATCTGACATGAACCAAGTACAACTGAAAACCCAAAACTGCACCAGTAACAATATATCATCGCAAGGATGCAACTAGATTTTGAGTCAAGCAGTGCACAGTGGAACGAAGAACAGTCATGGCATTTCACAAATACTATAAGGATTGCTACCAAGCTAATGAACAGAACACAAAGTACACAAGTGCACAGGTACAGGTCAATGCACCTGTAAGTCGAATGACAAAACAAAAGCACAATACAGTGAACTACCATGATTCAGAGCCAAAGTTCACAGTGAAGTCGACAAGGCCAGAATAAATCACAAAGACAACTATATTAGTGAAGGTCAGAGAAGAAACAAGTTGGAAGTACTTAGATCAACGGTGAATGGTACTAGTGCAAAGTCAAAGCCAATGTCAACAGACGAGTTCAGAAATTCACAACCATGATTACCAAGGCAACAAGTTCGAACAATATAATAAAAAAATATACGCATATGAACAGGTCTGAAACGTGATGACCAGGGAAAGTTCGAACAGGGCAAATTCAACACCGTGGATATCAAGAAAAATATATATAAGAATTGAACAAGTCGTAAATCATCTCAAACATCCATACGAAATCCAACGACCAAGCTATATCAGGTGACAAATTCAAACAAAGAATGTACGAACGAAAATCAAGGTTTCGAACCCATATAAATTCGAACCCAAAATCATGCACTGGAGAGTTAAATTAGATGTGAGTACAAGATTACTCACCTTCTTCGACGTGGCAACCGAGAGCAACGGGGAATCGAAAGCCCCAATTTCACCAGTTTGGAACGAGGAGAACGAAGCCCTAATCTGCTAAAGGCCAAAGTCCTAGCGAATCTCCAAGAACCCAAAAGCAAGGCCGAAGCCATAGCAAGACTCACAGGAACGAACGCGAGAATTGAAGGAGCAGCCATTATTTATTTTCTTCGTTCGATTATAATGTAGGGTTTCGAATGATTTCTTTAAAGAGGAGGGAACGGTTTATTTTATTTTATTTATCACGGCAAAAGGAAAAAGCATGGGCCAAAACAAGTTTCAAAACCCAAACTATTTTATAAAAGAATTTCACAACTCTAAATAGGATTTAAATCGATTCAAATCTGCAATAGCACTTAACAATCGATTTCAATCGTCTAGAGACGAAATTTAATTGGTACGAAATACTGGGTTGTTACAGACTCCCCTCCTTAAAGAAATTGCGTCCTCGCAATCATAAGGAATAAATAGATAAAAGGGTAACAACCATAAGAGCATGGCAATGTCGGATGCATAAGCAAAGCAAAGGTCAACAGGAAGGTATTGAAATCAAGGAAGTGTCAGATATGAAATCAAAAGGTTCGACTGCTTCAAATCAAAAGAATCAACAATCGTGGGGATCAAGGAATCAAAATCAGACGACTATCAAAAGCAAGAATCAATCGAGTTCCAGCATTTAAAAGAAAAGGAAAACAAAGCTGAAATCACATACAGAGCACGAATTGAATGTGAGTAAATCAGATTACTCACCTGGCTCAAGTCTCAAAATCGCAAATATTCAATCATCAAAAACGATAATCGAATTTTACAAATATCTGATTATCAAAAACGATAATCAGAAACACAAATATTCGATTAATCAAATCGAAAAATATTTAATTATCTCAGACGATAATTAAATTGGAAAATATTTAATTATCACAAATGATAATCAAATTTCACAAATATCTGATTATCAAAAACGATAATCAGAAACACAAATATTCGATTAATCAAATCGAAAAAATATTTAATTATCTCAGACGATAATTAAATTGGAAAATATTTAATTATCACAAATGATAATCAAATTTCACAAATATCTGATTATCAAAAACGATAATCAGAAACACAAACATCTGATTATCAAAAACGATAATCAGAAGTCATAAATATTCAATTAACGAGTCCGGAATTAACCGAAGTAGTAAAAGTATGGTTTCATACTCCTTACTTTTGCTAAATCGTTTAAATCTCTTTATCGTTTTCTTGAAAGTGCAGAATTGTGTGTTTTAAAAATAACATTTCACATTCTCAAACGGACAAGTCCGGAATTAAGCGAATCAGTAAAAGAAAGGGGTCATAGTCCTCGCTTTTTCTGAAACGTTTAAATCGCTTCCTCGTTCTTTTGAAAATGTAAACTGTAAAAATTTTTGAAAACAATTTTAATTTATGTTTTTGAAACAACTTTTAAAAATAAAGAATTTTGAAAACACGTGATTAAATTAGCAATATCAGTATTGCGGGAGAACCGCTTGTAAATCCATTTCAAAATTGACGGTTACCGATGTTAACACGTCAAAGTCTCATCAAAATAACTGGCATCAAAATATAATACCAAATGAATTTTCATTCATCAAAAATGTCACAAGAATCTTCTCAAAGATAAAAAGGGATGTCATACCCTAAACTTGTATTCATAACAAGTCAATAACACATGAATTCACCAATGCACAAAAATCGATAAACATATCAATAGAAATCATGAAAATTGGTGAAGCACAAAATTCCAGAAATCATCACAAGAAATCCAGAAAACACATATTCTAGAAATCTACACACGAAATCCAGAAAACACAGATTCTAGAAATCTACACACGAAATCCAGAAAACACAAAGAAGGAGGAAGTCCGAGCACACGGACGAGAAACTATCTCATGGAAGCTATCCATTTAATTTTTACGAACACACGGATGGGAAGCTATTTATTTAATTTTCCGAACACACGGATGGGAAGCTATCCATTTAATTTTCCGAACACACGGATGGGAAGCTATTTATTTAATTTTCCGAACACACGGATGGGAAGCTATCCATTTAATTTTCCGAACACACGGATGGAAAGCTATTTATTTAATTTTCCGAACACATGGATGGAAAGCTATTTATTTAATTTTCCGAACACACGGATGGGAAGCTATCCATTTAATTTTCCGAACACACGGATGGCCCGAAGGCAAGTCCGACACACGGACGAAGAGACATCGCACAATCGCTAGTCTAAATCACAAAAATGATCGTCATGATCATAAGGAAGTGTCAATCACACCAAGCTAGTAAATATATGAGTTTAGCTTCATGTCCCATAACCACTTGCTTAACTTAAATATTTACGAACAAGCTGTAAATTTTCACTAGGAAATTGTCACAAAAAGGGTTCAATCGAACAAGTCCAAGAGCTAACCGACGAAGTAAACGCAAGCGTTTCATACCACTTGTTTTACTAGGCCGTTTAATTCAATTTCTCATACGAGTGAAATAAAGGCTTGTATATACTAATAGATTGGAAAAACGGTTCAAGAAAAAGAACTTTGTAGTAAAATAGTTTTGAAATCGTTTGGAAAGAGGGATTTTAATATTTACTACTAGTATAGAAAACCTTTATATTTTTAAAGTGACAAATCACAAAAATGATTGTAGAAACAATCAATCACAAGAATTCACATACGAAGATGTGAATGGAATCCAAAGAAATCGATATTGAATCCATCAGAAAGTATGTTCACAAAAATCCCGAAGAAAATGTCATCAAAGTTGCTAATAAATGATAGCAACAAATCGGGGAAATAATCAAGAGTCGATTAAATTTGGAAACAAAGTCAATTCACTAAAATTTCACATTCGAAGACGTGAATAAAATCCAAAGAATCCGATTCCAAATTCATCAAAGTAGGAATACCAAAAATTCCAGAAATAGAAGTTATCAAAATCGACAAAGGTGATAACAACTAATTAGAAAAGAAGAATCGATTATCAACTGGAAAAACAAAGCAAAACGAGCAGAAATGCATAAATGACTTCAACAAAAGTAAGAATCAAGTCAATGTCGAAGCCAACGATTAATGGCCGCAGCCGAGTGCAAAATGAATCAATCATTATCATCAAAGAATCCAACAGCAAACAAAGTCAGAGTCTTGAAAATCAAGAAATTAGCAATTTCTCATAAATAAAATGACCGAAGTCGAATGGAATTCAAGACGAGGAAAAACACAAAATATCAAGTTCAAAATTGCTGAGATCCAAACAAAATCCACATCGGCTAAATCAATTCAAAGCCGAAAACAAAGGAACAAAAATCCTCATCATCGAAAACCCAACTTAAGTTCGCAAAGTAAACGAAGGCAGAAGCCAAAAATACTTTCACGAAATCAAAACCAAATACACATGAATAAGCGTTAGGAATTCATACCTAACAGTCAAAAATAATCATATGTAAAGATGAGAGAAAAAACGTCGACAAATAGTTGTAACACATGCTCCATCTAAGTTATGTTTTATAATTGTCCTAAACCCCAGGCTCTGATACCAAGCTGTGACGCCCCACCTCTATACCCACGCTAGCCAAGAACACTACGGTGTAGTGCTGTCAACTAGCACGGAGAATAAGGCTGTTGAGGAGCGACCATCTATGTAATTGCTTTGTGCGAGCACCGATATGTCGGATAGAATAACATGCATTTCATCTTTTAGAGGAAATCCGACATACCATTACAAACTCAAAGCTACTACACAGTGGCTATAATAGTTTAGGACAATATATATAAAAATAACACAGATAACATAAATGCGGAATAAAGATGGAACGAAAAGTCTCATATATACAATAACTGATATCAGTTACAATACATTTGACACAATACAAATGATACAACTACAATTGTCGACTCAAGAAGTTATATATACAAGTACATTATCGACTAATATACATGAATACATTATCATCTTAAAACAGACACACAGACTACTACAACAAGACGAAGACCACTTCAAATGATATAAAAAAGTCTTCATAGCTCTAGCAGCAACCCAAAGCTAAAAATCTACAACCTGTAAATACTCGGTCTGACCCGAGTATTACATTCAAAAGAAAATAATACCCGGATCAGTCTAATTCAAACTCAGTTATTAGCGCATAGAAGCAATAATAATCAATCTCAATATAGATGACAGTCACAGAAATCTCGTATATCCAACTCTCGATACGAGAATTGGATAACGGCAGATATAACACTAAGCAGTGTAAATCAACAAATCAGAAATCTCAAAAAGATCAATCAGATCAAATTTCTATGTGGCTGCAGTACACGCACGCGTGCACTGCCTCGCCGCACAGTACGTGAAAACATCACAACGGTGAAAAATAACAGCAATCAAAACTGTAGAAGTTAACATAAATAAACTTACAGGGTCAAACCCAGGTCTTTGAGACCGGATTCAACTCGCTGTAAAATTTCACAAATCAACTTGAAACAATCAAGAACCAACAAACCAAACTCAACCAACTCAAGCGAAAAGGAAGCGGTGAACAAGTTCACGCTTCAGATCAAAACTGTGATATCGAACAAGCCATGACCGAAGTCAATAGCCAAAACAACTCGAACAAGCCTGGTCAAGAAACCAGACTCAGGATCACCAGAAAGAAACATGCATGGTGACTCAAATCAATGCATATCAATTATCGAAAAGAGCAGGCTTCACAGTACTAATACAAGTGAAGTGTTCAACCAACGTGGACAATGCAAGTGCAGGCTATATGTAGCACCGAGTGCAAAAGGGGAAAATCAGTGCATAAAGATTTCACTGTGCTAACCAGCGAATATAAAATATGTACACAATTGAATGTACATAACAGACTGCCCAAGACAAAATGGATCAGAGGGGTGACGGTGAAATTGGACATTATACTAAAGGTAAGGTAGCACAGCAAGACCCAGCAAACAACCGAACACAGGCCAGTTACAACTAATCAATGCCAACAATAACTAGAAGTGTGGATACCAAGTGATACAAATGAAGTGCATAAGCACAACCGGGTCCAAACAGTAATTACATAAGGAGATAGACCAGATCAGTACATATGCAATATGGATATGTAAGCCTACACTTTTAACATGTACAGCTTCAATGAAATGATCTAAAACAACTAAGGAAGTTCTCTAAGTCAATGGTAATACACTGAGATGCAGACTAGTCTGGAAATCACTCAGAAATGAACACAAAAATAGTCAGACTCGGGGACACAATGTCTACAGTCATAAGTGATACTAAGTGCAACGAGCAGTGGCATGCAAGAGCAGACCACCAAGGCAAAGCCTTAACATCAGATCTGAAACAAAGTTAGTGAATGATCATAGATAAACCAAGCAGTGACAGTGCCAGAATCACAGAGTCAAATTCAAATCCATGCAATACTAAGTTCGAACAAAGGCTAAGTCAATAAAGTATATGCAGTTCAAAATCAATGTTGAAGCTACAAAGAAAAGGGTCAATTTCAGGTATCAAAGCAGCTGATCAAACATGTACACGTGAATGGCAAAAGAATTACACAATGAAGCATGAATGCTACAGGGAACAAGATGAAGACTACACAAATAAGCTCAGCTAACACATCAAACCAAGGTCAAACCCAAGTCTCAAAATAGGTTCAACTCAAGGCCAATGAACATCAAAAGTTCAACCGGAATGGTATCAAATTCAGTACAACATGGTACAACAGCAAAACGGGGTAGTTCAGGTATCACCGTTGAGAATAAGGCACGGTACCAAAACAAAAGGCAAAGGCCCAAGGAACTACAACAAGACATGAACCAATCTGACATGAACCAAGTACAACTGAAAACCCAAAACTGCACCAGTAACAATATATCATCGCAAGGATGCAACTAGATTTCGAGTCAAGCAGTGCACAGTGGAACGAAGAACAGTCATGGCATTTCACAAATACTATAAGGATTGCTACCAAGCTAATGAACAGAACACAAAGTACACAAGTGCACAGGTACAGGTCAATGCACCTGTAAGTCGAATGACAAAACAAAAGCACAATACAGTGAACTACCATGATTCAGAGCCAAAGTTCACAGTGAAGTCGACAAGGCCAGAATAAATCACAAAGACAACTATATTAGTGAAGGTCAGAGAAGAAACAAGTTGGAAGTACTTAGATCAACGGTGAATGGTACTAGTGCAAAGTCAAAGCCAATGTCAACAGACGAGTTCAGAAATTCACAACCATGATTACCAAGGCAACAAGTTCGAACAATATAATAAAAAAATATACGCATATGAACAGGTCTGAAACGTGATGACCAGGGAAAGTTCGAACAGGGCAAATTCAACACCGTGGATATCAAGAAAAAAATATATAAGAATTGAACAAGTCGTAAATCATCTCAAACATCCATACGAAATCCAACGACCAAGCTATATCAGGTGACAAATTCAAACAAAGAATGTACGAACGAAAATCAAGGTTTCGAACCCATATAAATTCGAACCCAAAATCATGCACTGGAGAGTTAAATTAGATGTGAGTACAAGATTACTCACCTTCTTCGACGTGGCAACCGAGAGCAACGGGGAATCGAAAGCCCCAATTTCACCAGTTTGGAACGAGGAGAACGAAGCCCTAATCTGCTAAAGGCCAAAGTCCTAGCGAATCTCCAAGAACCCAAAAGCAAGGCCGAAGCCATAGCAAGACTCACAGGAACGAACGCGAGAATTGAAGGAGCAGCCATTATTTATTTTCTTCGTTCGATTATAATGTAGGGTTTCGAATGATTTCTTTAAAGAGGAGGGAACGGTTTATTTTATTTTATTTATCACGGCAAAAGGAAAAAGCATGGGCCAAAACAAGTTTCAAAGCCCAAACTATTTTATAAAAGAATTTCACAACTCTAAAAAGGATTTAAATCGATTCAAATCTGCAATAGCACTTAACAATCGATTTCAATCGTCTAGAGACGAAATTTAATTGGTACGAAATACTGGGTTGTTACATCCAGGGTTCGCCGTCGAAAATCGAGTGAAAAATCCCAACTCGGATCGATATAACTATTTCGAAATTCTGTGCTCGAATCTGGATCAAATTGCTATGTGAATAAAGTAATATACGTACATCCTACGTATTATCTCAATTGATTACTTTTCTTTTATTCACATTTTATTTTGGTTTCCATTCAAATATTAACTTAGAATATTTTCCCAATTCCAAATTTTACTTAAGAATTTCACCATTTATTTCTTAAGTTCAATATAAGTATTTATATACTTCTAATATTTATTTTCACTTCACTACTGAAGTTATATATTCATTTCCATTCAACTTTGCATTTTTCAGTTCCATTTGAATTCAGTTTACCCTTCATTTTAAATATTGAATTCTATTCATCTTATCTCAATCCATTTTTAACTAACCATTTTAATTAGTTCCACTTACTAATTTATTCATATCTCAACCACTTTTATTTCCAACCCATTATTATCTTTAGTCCACTCCACTAATTTTCCATTTACTTACAAATTCAAGATGAATTTCAACATTTAGTTTTCAATTTCATTTACTTGCAATTGTAAATTCATTTATTCATTCAGAAATTTATTTCCACCTTAAATTTTATTTGAGTAATCATTTCACTTAGTCTCCTTAGACTTTTCTTTAAATTCACTTTTATTTGTCTATATTTAATTATACTCCAATTCAATTTAAATTTTAAACTTCTATAAGTTTCCCAAATTTAATTGCATTTGCTAATTTCTTTTGATTCACCTCAATTAATTAGTTTACCTTCCCACTTATTTAGGTTTTACACTTACTTTTGTTTATCCCTTTTCAAGTTGAATCTTATTCCAACAAATTTCAAATTTTTATAAGTGATCAAACTTATTTATATTCCGTAATATTTTTAAATTCCAAATCCCACCAGATTTTTTTTTAATCCAATTCAAAAATATTTCTCAAATAATTTCACCATTATTTTTCCAAAACTTTTGAAAACCATTTTCAAATCGAAGGAATTTAATCTTTTGAACTTTCAATCCCAAATCTTTTAATCCGTATTCCAAAAATTACTCTGGCATCTTATTTCAATTTATAAAACTCATTTATAAACTTCATTTATTTCCTTAATCTTTGGTTATTACCTTAATTTCTTATTCAATTTCCATACAACAATGATAATAATTCAATATTATCACTTCCTAACAACCAAGCAACCATATACTATAATAATTTATGGAAAATTATTTCTTTTATATACAAAAATAATTTGGGTAAAATTATTTCATTTGCCCTATTTTAAAACAATATTGTATCGGTTTATCTTGTTTTTAAGAGTTTAGAAACTCTTATCGATACAGTTGGCCAAGACTGCACCGACCAGAATCTATAAACACTCAACCGATAAGTCAACACAATATAAAAATAATTTTTATATTCACTAACATATACGCGCTCATATCTATTAATACACTCAAACTCATTCTAGAGTACTACTGACTCTATCTCTAATGCGTAATCCCCACCAGAGCCAAGGTTATCGCCAACCTAAGCTCTGATACCACTCTGTAGCGACCCAATTTTTCGATGCCCGAAAATCGACATCAATACGTCCACTGTATTAAATGCCGAACAAACGAATGCCGAAAAACCAAACCGTTAGGGTTATAGAAGAAAGAGGTAGAAGAAGAAATAGAAACAATATCAGAATCTCACAATCGCAGTGGAACAATATATAATAGATAAATGACTAATCTTTAAAACAAAAGAACTATATCTGTTTATACATTACATCATCAGAGTACAACAGTTTCATAGCACACAACTGGATAGTTATATAAACTTGTCCTCATAACTGAATACACAGCGGAATAATAATTAAGTACGGAAGTACGTCTCGCCATCCAGCTCGTCTCCTGAGCTCCACAGCAATCCATCCAGAATCTACTGATAACTTGACTCTAGGCTGCCCGTGTTGAAAATTATGGGCACCCATAGTTTAGAAAAGGGAACAATAAACTCCAGGTCAGTCATGGGACTGGTGTGAGAACTAAAAACAGTTATTTGTGACAAAAGAAAAGAAAAAGAAATCCGTTCATGCTTTTGGAAAATGAAACTACCATAAGGCCTCCCGGCACACACACAATGTAATCGCACACTTGGGGGAGATTTCTCCTTATAGTAGTCAAACATGCTTGATACGTGAAAATCCTTTGGATATTATTGTTAGTGCATAGTGTGGAAAACATTTGCAAGTATAATATTAATCTTAGCCAGCATACGTACCATTATAGTATTCCTACTATAGCTACCATGTTAGATGGCAGGTTCTACAACTAAAACCGTACAGGGCTCGTATTGATTGTTTGGATTTCCAACAAATGGTCAAGGCTAAGGAACTTCCTTTCCGAATGGGTACGCCTCTGGAGGGACGCCCCGAGAACCTAACCGGATCTCTGCCAACACAAGGTCGGGTTACCTCTATAACTAGGTAACTAACTGTCACGAGTATGCCATCCCCCGGTCGTAACCAACCTTTACCGAGGCACCTCGAATTCCAATAACCACATAAGTAAATATCTGGGCTCCATACCAGAATACCACTTTTTATTTTATCCACATAATTTAATATCTGGGCTCTATACCAGAATACCACTTTTTATCCACAAGGAAATGTACATGCCCTGAGGGGCGCGACCCCCATAACCTTGCTGCATCTTTCCTGTTTTGACCATTTCCGGGGTGTGAGGTTCGATGAAGTCTCGTCCCATAAAGCTACGCTTTTCACAAAAGCCATGCTTCGATCAACAAATGATCAACACTTAGCATGCCACATTACCAAATTAGGAATATATCACTAGTAACCATCAACTACATAACCTCTGAGTTCGTATGTCTCGGAGAAGGGTGTTAAGCTTAGAGAATAAATTCTCCGCCACCAACAGAAATATATTTGATAGAAACCAGCTTTATATCTCAAAGTGTAATGTCAGGCATACATCCATACAAGTCCATCATGGGTCTGAATGGAACCGAATGCACTTCGAAAGAAGTCCTTGCAAATCCGGATATCCACAATCCCGACCGGACTCCCCATCACATATGGAGATCTCTATACTGGAGCAACTCAGTGCAGAGACAATCGACAGGTAATCCTTTCGTTCTCGAAAATACTCGATCTTCACCACCGTCTTCAAATGCACTCTCATTCCGTCGTATCATCATTCGGAATGGGTTTTATGACTTAATGTCCTCTCCCGACTTAACTGAATAATGAGCGCTTATTTTAAAACAAGTGGATACATTCAATTCTAAATTAAGTCACAACAAATTTCCACTTTTATCTTTTAAACAAAAGAACCACCTTTTAAGATTCGATGTGGTTTTCGGATAACCATTTGGAATCCGACCCCTGGTCGCATCGAAAATTCAAATGCCGTCTTAAAGACCAATATTGATAGTCGGTTATTTAACTATCAATAACATCCATAAACAACCATCAGATTTAAATAATTTCCCAAATTAGTTATTTCAAAATATCTTCGCAAGATATAAATTTTTCTACACTCCAACCTTTTTGAAAACAGTTTTCAAATTACTTTCCTCTCGCGGAATAAATTCCAATATTTGTTTATTTCCACTGAAAATCACCAAGACTAAATGCTTTAGATTTTTAAAATAATTTAAATCACTTTATCTAAAAATATATATGCTTTAAAAGACTTAGAATAAAAACTATTTAAAACACTTTATTTAAAATACCAGTTATGAAATTTAATAATAATTTTTCATGTAAAACTTAAGCCAAAACAAATTTAAAAATAAAGGTTATTGAATTCTATACAAGTTTTCCAAATAAAAACTTTAGCCAAACTATATTTCAAATAAAACTACTTTATAAAATATAAATATTAATAATTATCTTTTTTTAAAATCATTAAACCAATTAGCCTTTAAAAATAATTATTACTACAACTAATTTAATAAATATTTAATTTTAAAATTTCAAACAACTTAAATAAATAATTTCTCAAAAACATTCTTTTAAAAAAACTTTGAAACTTCAAACTTATACTTACTAATCTGTTTTGAAAACGTACTTGGCTTTTCAGGAAAATACGCTTTTCTCTCACACCTTTAAAAATAAATCACTATTTATTTTTAAAACAAATTACCCATTTCATTATAAATTCTCACCGTGAATTTGTATTTCCAAATATCCACTAATATATATTATTTCTCTTTATAAACCCAGTTTATAAATTCCATAGTCTTATCTTCCTTTTAAAACATAGTTTCAAACATTTAATTAGTTTTCAAATCGATTTCCCAAAACTAATTCCATTTTTAAAATAAATTCCTTTATTTCCCCCAAACCATTTAAAATCCAAATTTTAAATAAATTATTCAACTTTTAAACAATATTACTTAAGTTCTCAAAATCCATTTATTTTCATTTATTACAAATCTTTTTCCCCATACTTGAATTTATTCAATAGGATTTCAAAAATCAACTTTTATCTTTTCCAAATTCCTTCGTTTAAATTATCCAATTCTCTAAAAATTATTTTACTTCCAACAATCCAATTCTTATATTTCTGGTATCTTAAAATACTAGAATATATTCGGCCAAACCATAGCCTTTAATAATTTCAATTACCAATATAATCAATCACAAATTATAAATAAATCATATCATAGCATATGAAATAAATTCAAACATTTGACGAATCCAGTTGGATCCCTCCAACCTGTTTCCCTGCATCCACATATGTTAGCACAATATAAAATACCAATTCCACTTCGAGGTGGAATATCGCGGTATATGGGATCATATCATATCATCCGCTATTATGCGGCGCATAGGGTCTCATCCGCTATATAATGCAGGAAATCAATCATTCAAATATATATATATATACACTACTATATATAACATACCAATCCAACTAATAACAATTATCAATCCAAGCAAACAACCAATAATTTAAATTTAACTATTTAAATTAAATCGGGAAATTTGATTGAGTGAGAAGTTCTCACCTTTGCTCTTATTTGCAATCCATTTCCATCTCGTCTTGACTTGTTTTCATGTCTTTGACCTTGTATAAACAATTATATGGTTTATTAATATTTGAAATAATCAAACAATCAATTATCGTTTAATTTATTTAATTAACCAATGATTTTATTTAAAAATTAAAATTTGATTTTAAACTAATTTCTTCTTAACAAAATATTTTCTTTTCTTTTTCTTAGAAATCCTCACTAAAAAAATTAATTTATATAGATTCAAAAATCAAATTTTATATAATCTTTCAAACATTTCAAACTCCCATTTTTTTTCTGTTTTAAACTAAAGCATGCATGTGGATATATATACATTTACTAAATAAAAACAAGATCATTTTATATCTTACTGCTTTAAATTTTAAACAACCTGTTATAACAAGTATATATATATATTTTTCACTGTATAGATATTTCTTTCATCAACAAATAAAATTTTATTAAATCGGAACAAGGGCCGCTCCCTCTCGAAAACTCTTTTCCAATTCGAAATAAATTCGTTTCAAACCCAAATCGAAATGTTCGATCTTAGAAAAATGGCCGCTCCCTCTCTTTCTATTCGAACTGGAAAAGAGTTTTCGATTTTGTAAAAACGAATTCGATTTGTGCACTAAAATGCTCGGCTATGAGAGAAAGAGACGCGTGTTAAAAATTGAAGGACAAGTGTTTTAAAAGAAATGCCAAGTGTTAGAAGAGAAGAGACGTTAAATAAAATTTGTCTTATAAAAACATTATATTAAATGCATATATATATATATATATATATATATTATTTTTAAATTCAAATTAAAATTTAAATCGTTACAATTACGCAACTTGTAATCTCGATCTCCAATCGAGGCGTGCCGTCAGGCGTTCATAATATTATATTCCTATTTCGAACACAATGGAAAAGGTTCCGAGTCCTAACTCGATCGTATGGAGAAGATAGCTTTTTGGACATTATTATTATACTGAATTTTCGATTTAATTTCAACGCGTTTACTTACCGTACGGCCAAACGATCACTCCAAATATTACGAAAATTGAAATCCGATAATAATACAATATTACGGATCCAATGGAACTGGTTTCGTCGAATTCTAAGATTGTGCCTTGGAATGCTATTTTTAAATATCGATTTAAACAATATATTTTCAAAACTGAACAAATCACTTTCAAATTCAATTTTAAAAGTTCTATTACCTTCAGTATTATCAATATGAATTTTCTAAGTCCTTAAAATATTTTTAACAAGCCTGGAACATCCAGATTCAACAATTTTCCAAATTTCCAATTTTTAAATTCAAAAATTTAATTGCCAAATAAATAATGATATTTGAAATCCAAGTTAAACTATCTTCCAAATATTTAAAATCAATTAAATATTTCAATTTTAAATATCCAGAAATTCGGGGTCGTCCCAACGATAAGGAATCGAATTGGAATTTATTTAAAGTTGAATAATTTTCAGTTTCAAACAAAGTTGAGTTTTTTAAAACACTCACGACATACAAAAATATTTTTGATGTTCGTTAAACTGATATCATGAAGTAATTTAATTTTATTAACTGTTGGTTGGTAATTTAATTGACATTTAAATTGACACATGAATTGACTGTTAGAAATTAAAATTGACAGTTAAAGTGAAATGGGAATTAAATTGCTAGTCAAACTCCTGATTATTGATAACTGGTTAACTGTCATGATTTATTAACTGATTTGGATGTTGATTGTGATGGATGTTATTGGTTGATATTTTGGATGATTGGATGTTTATTTATTTTATATATATATATATATCATGTTATCACTTTGTAAATTATTTGACCGCATATGAACTATTATTTGAATTATTTCGAACAAATTAAGAAATAGATTGAAATGACATATACCTATAACGCTTTGATTTGGATTGAAATGATATATATCCATCCCTGAAATTAAAATTGTAATAACTGATCACTTGGCCATAGGATAGAAAATTATATACGAACACCGGATTAGTTAAATTAAATGGTTTTAAATTCTTGAATTTGAATCTATTTAAATGATTTTGATTTAAAGAAATAAAATCGAATTTATAAAGATTGAATTAATTTTGAATTCGAGTCTTGAAATATTGAAATTGAAATTGGTTAAAATGAATTGTTTTCAGAATTTATTTTGAAATGTGAAGTAAAATCGACATATGACTTGAATTAAGAAAATTGAAATTGTTTTAAAGGTTTGAACTTTTACTTGAACTTCGAATTTATCTAAGTAAAAGTGGTATGAATGGATAATTCTAAATTTGGCTCGAAATAGAGTTATTTTAAAAGATCTAAACCTCAAATTGAATATTGAAGTTTAAATTTGATTTAAGTGATTTAAATCGGTAAATTTAAATTGGACTTGAAATGTATATAAATTTGAAATGGTTTAAAATAAGAATTGAATTGAACTTTGAACCATTGAAATTAATTCGAATTGAAATCGAAATCGAAATTAATTTGAATTGATATTGAAATTGAAACTGATTTGAAATTGAAATCGAAATTGAGTCGATTTGAATTGAATTAAGATTGAAATGATTTGAATTTGAAGATTTGGAATTGAATCGGTTTGATTGAAATTTTTGGACCTAAGTCCAAATTTATTGGAAATGGAATGAAACAGTTTGATTTGAAACTATTTTCAAATGAATAGTTTTAATATAAACTGTTTAAAATCTATCTTTTTAAATATTCAAATTATTTTTATTTTCCAAACTATTTTACTATGTAAACCATTTTAATACTTAAACTATTTTATATCAAACTATTTTAATATCTAAACTGTTTAAAACTATTCAAACTATTTTCTAAAAATTCAAACTATTTAGGTTGGGAGCTGTTTATATTTAAATCGTTGATTTAAATGTAAATGTGATTAAAATGAAGTTGTAAACTAAATTGTAGCTCGAATTGAATTTTGAAGTAAATATGATATTTTGAAATAAATATGATGATTTTGAAATGAAATGATATTTTGAAGTGAATATGATATTTTGATATCAAGTATGAATTGTTTTCGAAATATAAAAGAACCAACTGATGTGTAAAATGACGTTTGGTTGTTAAAGAGACTGGGGCCTCTTATTGGCATACACTCTATCAATATTAGAACCACTTTAACAACTGTGTACGCGAAGGAGACTCTTGAATGAAGTGGTTCGATTTGGTGTACATTGCTGGATTTAAAGAAAGAGAATGATGATGTATAGACCCTGACACTTGTGCCAATTTGAAATGACTAAAACAGGATAGCTTGACAGGGCCAAGTGGGCTAGCTACCCCTAGCGAACATCTGTTCTTCGATTTTCTTTTTGGACTTGGTCCATACTATTTCCTTGATGTTAGTTTCGATTGGTGCACCTTGATTTTTGGATGACCTCCCTTTCACTCGATGTGGGATGGATGGACGAGGTGGGCGATCGTGGCTACGATGCGTTACCACCAGCCCAGCAACCTGAACTGGTAGTATCCTACCGTGGGCATTGCCTCGTGTGCCTTGTCATACTTTTATCCTTATATGAGACCACTGCGAGTTTGGTTGAGTGTTGTCGTATCATGACGCATTCCTATCCCCCAACGTGCTACTAGGGCGTTATATACAAACTGTACGACAATGCTTAAAAAGGCGTTAAGTAGGATTAATGTAAAGCCTTAATGCTATGAAAAATATTTATTTTACTGATTAGACATTACATATATAGCGTATTCTACTATATATAGATATTTTGACGGATCCTTAAGAGATGGAAAATCTCGTAACATCTCTTGATTTATTGCACGCACGTTATACACTGGATAGGAGATGTAAAACCTCGTAAACATCTCTGACGCTATTACACTCATGTTATATGTGATATTGATTTGACTCACATAAGGATATTTTAGTCCTAACTCGAGTATTTTGTCTTTTCATTATGCTCGGGTCAGCCCTGAGTTTTCAGCGCATTAAAGATTATTTTCTGGAGGATGAAGACGAAGATCGGTATATTATTACTAGTATTATTCCCCTTGCATCATGTTGTTCTGCTGCACTATTGTATTCTATTGTTCTGTTGTATATATAACTCAGATAAATGTTGAAAAATTTTAATCAAATGTATAGTATAAATAGCTTTATGAACTGTTATTTGATTATTATATTTTGGCATTCCACTGCGAGATTATGTATTTGTTTTCTTCTTTTCTTATTCTTCTTAATTATCCCCATTGATTATCTGTATTTTGGATTGTTTGAGTTGGACATGTGTGGATTATTGTCGACTTAAACCTTCCAAAATGTAGGTCGTCAAAGTTGGTATCAGAGTTTTGGTTTAGCGATAACCTTAGCTTTGTGGGGTTTTACTCATTATAGATAGGATAGTAATACCCTAGAATGAGTTTGTTTGAGCACGTGCGCGTGTGTGTGTATGTATGTATGTGTATATATATATATATATATATGTATATATATATATATGACAGTGCGTACTTGTTAGTGTTATAAAATGTTTTATATTGTGTTTACTAATCTATTGAGTTGTTTATGAATTCTGGTCGGTGAGTGGGACGCCATGTTATAGATAGGGGTTTCTAAACACTTAAACGAGGCAAGTCGACATAATATTGTTTTAAAAATCGGGTAAATGAAATGGTTTTACCTAAATTATATCTTATATATAAAATGATAAATTTCATAATCTTGTATGATTATTAATGAATGTTTTTGTTAGGAGATGATAATATTTAGTTATCATCGATTATGGGTTGAATTAAACTAAAAACGAATACTTAGTAAACTCTATATCACGAAGCATTTGATTGAATTGAAATCTAATTACAATAAGAATTTTTTGCAATAATAAAGATGTAAATTAACGAAATGTTTTCATGATAAGGTAATGGAATTGTATAAGTATATTTATAATATAGCTTATAAATATAAAGGATTTAAAAGCTGAGAATTTGGAACTTAAATACCAGTGCTTTCGAAATTGTTTCTAAGATTGTGATATAATAATGAGTATTATTTAAATATATTTATGAATAAAAGTGTTTCAAAAAGGGATTTTAAAAGAAAATAAGTCCTGTACTCCTCTCTTCTGTCGCTGGAAAATAATTTTGGTGATGACAGCCACGTCCTCGACAGTCATTTTCGAGTCTCAAAGTGGGGGAGGCCACTAAGTAGCTTTCCTACGCATTTTGTTCGATAAACAAATTTTGATTTAAAATCTCTAAATATGATTTGATATATATAAAAGATATGAGTGTATATATTATTTCAAAATGATTTGAAATGAATCCCGTATTTGAATACTTAAGTTCTTGTTAAGTAATGATTTTCAGTTGTAGGAATAAGTGAATTTTTTTTATAGTTGGAAACTTCTAAAATGAGAAATAAGAAATTGAAGCTATGTGTTTAAATGAAATAGGAGAAGTTAAATTATAACTCTTAAATTTCAAGATAATGGAAATTTAAACATGTGTAAATTATTGAACATTCTTGTTAATTAAAATGAATAAGATAAATTTGTATAACACTCAATTACATTCTAAAAACATATATAAAACTTCCCAGAAATGTTTAAAAAGTTGAAATGTTAAATATGAATATGTAATAGAATATTACACAAGTATGAACTTAAGTGTAACGACCCAGACTTTTCATTGTTTGATTTTGAATATTTAAATGGTTTAAATATTGGATTTTGAATTTTAATTTAGTTAGTAAGATTTTTAAAACTGAAATTTCAAGCAATTTCGTAAAAATTGGAAATCGTCGATTTAATCGACGCGTTAAAATAGCGATCCGAGGCATAGTCTCGAAATTTAACGAAACCAGTTCCATTGGATCCAAAATAGTGTATGATTATCGGATTTCAAATTTCGTAGCATTTGGATTCACCGTTTGGTCGTACGATCTGGAAACGCCTAGAAATGATTTAATATAATTTAATTTAAATTGTCGATTTAAAAAACTATCTTCCACATACGATCGAATTGGGACTCGAGGGTTGTTCCATTGGGTTCGAAATAGCGGTATAACATTAGGAACGCCAGGAAGCATGCCTCGATCGGGGTTCGGAATTAATATCTAGATATTTTGTAATTAAAAAAAAAAATATATATATATCCCCATTTCACATCAGTCGCCCTATCCTTCATTTCATCCCAACCTAAACTTCATCCCAGCCACCTTAGGATCGTACCCACCCCTTCTTTAATAAACATGTTTCTTCCCCTCCTCCTTAAATTTTCAAACAGAGAAGAATAAAATTTCAATTATGGACATCCAAAAAAATTAGTTATAAAAAAACCCAAATCACCACCAATACTTTTCCCATTCCCTCTTCTTTAAAAATAAAAAACCCGTTCGAATCAGAAAAAAATCGAACTCGTTCGTCAATAAAAAAGGGAGAGTCGAATGAAGTCGCGAGGTGACCCAAGGGAGGAGTCGCAGCGCTCGCGCGCGTTAGTGTGGCAAGGTCTGGTGGCGAGGCACTCAGGCAGGGCATGCGAACGTATGGGAGTAGATCGTGAACTCGAAATCGAGCGTGTGCGATTGAAGGAGCAGGTAGGCGAAGGTGATTTCGACGATTGATTCAAGGGGAGGCTCACGATGGTTATACAGGTGATGAGGCGCGATGGATGGAGGCACGATGCTAGGCTAAGCGACGATCTGAAGTCGCGTGGGGCTGGCAACATGCAACCGGAACTATCAAGAGGGAGGGGCACGTAGTTCTCATAGGCATTCGACGGTGTTGGAAATGGCTGAAGCGTGGAGATGGGTTAGGCGGAAGCAGTAATGTGGAAGAAGGAATTGTTGTAAATAGGTAATTAGAAAATTTAAGTTTAATTCGCTTTATTAATTTCAAATTTGGAAAGTTAACGGATAAACATTCGTAACCTTTTATTTAGAGGTCCTAAAATTACAAAACGAGTCGCAGTGGATTAGTGATAAAGTAGGCTATAATCTTGAATCGATGCGGAGTCGATTGGTGATAGCTGGAATTTTTAAATTAAATCGAACATCGTTCGATTTAATTTAAAATCTAGACCTTTGGCAAATAAAAATCAAGGTGAGTAAATCTCACTCATTTAGATTACTGCAATAAATTTTAAAATGATTAAAATTAATTTTTGGATGATTGGTTGAAATTATAAATTAATATCAGTTGGATGTTGTATTATTTATATTGATATATATATATATATATATATTAGTAGTTGGATATATATACCCACCGGTTGGGGCGGATGAGACCCTATGCACTCCGCATAATAGCGGATGACCATATATTACCGCGATATCCCCCTCGAAGTGGGATTGGTATTTTATGTTATCTAACATCTGTGGATGCAGGGAAACAGGTTGGAGGGATCCAACTGGATTCCTCAAAAATGTGGATTTTAATTTCATATATAATGATATATGATGTGTTAGAATAATCTATTATAGATTATTGTTGTGATGTGAATTATTGGATGCTATAGTAGCACTGGCCTGGATTTTGGTATTTTAATACCATAAATATTATTTTTGAATTTAAAGGAATTAAAAGGGATTTTAGATATAAAAATATTTATATTGGAATTTGGATTATTTTAAAGGAAATCGAGTTGGATAAAATAATAATTTGATTTTTGAGTTTGTACTTAACTATTCGTGAAAAACTATTTTTGTAACGACCCGCTATTTTTGACCATTCGCATCCATTATAAGTGTATAGGTAAACAATCATGCCGGAATTGAATTGCTCAAAATACCGCGTTGTTAATTTAAATTTGGCAAAACTGAACATATACAGTAAATAAATAATCACAGATCACAGACACAGAGTAATAAATGCAGCGGAAATAAAAGAGATAGTAGTTCATGAAGCTACTATATGAATATATAAGATACATCAGAGTTTACAACAGAAGAGTAATACGATACATCGGATACAAATCAGAATACATCACTGGAATCATCGAATACTGAAAGCAGAATAGATGGCTGGATCTTCAAGCAAAGCTCCAACTCCAAAGGTGAGTCTCGAATACTGGTACACTCAGTCTGACCCGAGCGTAAAGCAAAACACAAAACACTCGAGTCGGGATTAATATTCTTATATCAATATATCCAACTCAAGTGAAATAGCAATTGAAATACAAATAACTCAAAGGATGTTTGGAATAACCATCCTCTAAGGATCCGTTAAACTATCTACTATGTAGTAGTGTACGATAAGTAGATAATGTCTATCAGTAATATAAGATATCAAAATAGTATTAAGGCGTTACCATTATTCCCCTTAACACATTTTTATTCCCAAGAGCATATACAAGACCATAGTTTCCCCAAAACCGGATGTCACCAGAGGGCAATCCATACACTAAAGGTACAAACAAAAATCGTAGTGGTCGCGTATAAAGGAATACAAGTATGACAAGGCACATGAGGCAATACCCAAGGTAGTGAAACTACCGTTTGCCTGATCCGGACTGGTGAGAACACATTGCCGCAGCGACCGCAACACCGCGAAACAACACTCCCAAAATCAAGGGTGCACCAATCGACAACAAGTAATGAGTAGTTTTCGAAGAAGTGTGTTCGCTTGAGGTAGCTGACCTCCATTGGCCCTGCACGGCTCCTGTTTTAGTCATTTCCAATTTGACACAAGTGTCAAGGCTATCCATTATCGTTCTCTTTCTTCAGTCATCACGAACATCATTCCAACCACTTCATTCTGGATCACACTCCGCGTATAGTTGTTAAAGTGGTTTTCGGTTTAGACAGAGAGTATGTCCATAACCGATTCCGGTATCTTTAATAACTTCCGTAATTATTTCACCGATTGGTCGTTTATATATATTTCAAACCAAATCAAATTCAATTTCAATTAGAATTTGTAAATCAACATTTCATTTGTCTTTCGAAATCAATTTCCAAAATTTCGTTTCAAAACTTCCAAATCACCATTTCAAAGTCTAATAATTCAATTTCCATTTTTATTTAAAACAAATCAAATATTCATTTAGATTCATATATAAGTTTCATTCCGAAATCATTTAAATTAATTTAATTCAACATCCAAATCAATTTAAATTCATTGACCGATTTTTATTCAATATTCATTAAGTAAATTTGTCATTCAAACAATTTTTATTAAATTTCCAATTCATTAAATCAATTACTTAAGTTCAACTTCATTATACAAAACATCAAATTGAATTAAATTAGATTTGTCAAATAAATTCTTTAAATTACAAGTCTTACATTAATTTCAATAAATCACATTTTATTTCTTGTTAAAGAAATTCAATTTCACTTATTTATTGACTTAGTTACCATTTCAAAGCTTAATTAATAAAGAACTAAATTTCACTTTTTCAAGAAGTTCAATTTTACTTAATAAAGAATTCAATTCAATTTTAATCATTAAATAATTCAATCTTATTTAATTATTAAATAGTTCAAAACTTAATTATTAAATAGTTTCAAAGTTTAATAATTTCAAACTTAATTATAAAATCATTTCAAACTTAATTCAATCATTTCTCAAATTAAACAACGTTCTTTCATCAATTACATTGTTAAAATTTTGTTTCGGATTATTAAATATTAACATTTTCCTTTCATTAAAATTCAAATTTCAACTTCATTTCAAAACCATATTATTTATTCAAATAAAATCTTCGCTTATTTTTAAATCAAATTATTGACCAATCGGGTTTTATTTAATTCTCTATCCTAGGTCAAAGTTCAATTTGGGTATTTATCATTTCAACCCGATTCCAATTCAATTCAAAATCAAAAAAATAGCAAAGGGAACTTGCAGTGTGATAACTGGGATGGTGTCAAAGTAAATAAACAAGCAATAACAACAATCAATATCAATCCAATAATCAATTCAAATAATCCCGAAATAATCATATTAACTCGCATTGTTATTTGTACGAATTAATATAATTATCTCTAGAATCTACACTATCATTTCATGTAGATTAAAGATTATTACACTAATATTTATACGATTCTTCAATTGTCATTCGATTTCAATTTTAACACTACAACAATTAATCAAATATACGTTCAATGGTTCAAAGTGTAATTATCACTATTCTACGTGTCAATTAATTTAACAATTAAAAGGGGGCATATTCAACTAATCAAATTTAACATATAAATCAGTTTTAAAATTGTTAACTATCCTATATCCATTTCAATTTGGCATACTATTTATCATTTAACACTAACAATTTAACGTCCAATATAAACATCAACAATCAATTATCAGCCAAACTGTATTATCATCACATAAATAATTAACAGATAATGGTGTCAGATGTCACAGGTGAACTAATACAGGTAATAGCATATATAATAGTGTAATTAACTAACAACAGTAAATTTCAATTGTCGTTTCAATTGAAATCAAATTTAATAAATAAAATAACGTTAATCGTGAGTGATTGCTCACCTTTCGAGGTTAGAGAATACAGGAAATGACTCGGATGCGCACACTGATGTTGTAACATCCCGAAAATTTTCGACTTTCGAAAATTCAACATCGATACTCCTTTATCGACTGCTGAGCCATCGAATGCCGGAAACCCGAAAAGTTATGGTTTTAAGAAAGAAGAAAAAGGTAGAAGAAGAAGATAGAAGAAAAAGAGAAGAAGAACAACAAAACAACAACAGATACAGAACAGAGAACAATATCAGAATCTCACATATCGCAGCGGAACAATATATAATAGATAAATGAATATCATTTAAAAACAAAAGAATTATATCTGTTATTACATTACATCACATCATATCATCAGAATCAATAAACAACAATGGACAGTTATATAAACTTGTCCTCATACAGAATACACAGCGGAATAAATACTATCAGATACAAATACTACGTCTCGTCATCCAGCTTATCTCCAAGCTCCAGAATATCCAGGATATCCTGAAAATATAACTCTAGGCTGCCCGTGTGGAAATTTGTGGGCACCCAGAGTTTAGAAGGGAACAATAAACTCCGAGTCAGTCATGGTGACTGGTGTGAGATCGTAAAACAGTTATTCTTTAAAATAGACAACAGGATAATTTTAAGGTCAATTCGAAATGCTTTTGGAAAATGAAACTACCATAAGACCTCCCACCACACACACAATGCAAACGCAGAATTGGAGGAGATTTCTTCTTATGATAGTTAAAGATGCTTACTACGCAGAAATCAAATTCTTTTTGATATTATTATTAGTGCATAGTGTAGAAATCATTTCGAAAGTATAATATTAATCTTAGCCAACATACGACCAGTATCGTATGCCTACTATAGCTACTATGTTCAATAGCAGGTTACCGCCACATTCCATAGCAGGTAATACAACTAAAACCGTACACGTCACGTATTGTTTCTTTGGATTTCCAACAAATGGTCAGGCTAAGGAACTTCCTATCCACGATGGGTACGTCCCTGGAATAGACGACCCGAGAAATAACCTAACATTACGGTTAGATCTCTGCCAACACAAGGCCGGGTTACCTCTGCAAAAATAGGTAACTACTGACACGCGTATGCCATCCCCCGATCGTCACCGATCTTCCCGAGGATCCCCGATTCGCAACAAACCACATAGATAATAATAATGCAGTAACCACAGAGGTTAAGTATCTGGGCTCCATACCATGATACCACCTTTATCCAGAAGGAATGACATACACTAAGGGGCGCTACTCCCTAGAACCTTGCTGCATTCGTCCTGTTTCGACCATTTCCGGGGTGTGAGGCTCGATGAAGTCTCGTCCACAAAGCTACGCTTTCTCAAAAAAAGCCCTGCTTCGGGTCCAACAAAATGATCAACCTATGATCACAAAGATATAAGATCAAACAAATGATCATATCACAAATGATCAAACACTGATCATTTCACAGCAACACTCAGTATGCCACGTTACCAAATTGGGATATATCGCTGATAAATTTCAACTACATAACCTCTGAGCTCGTACGTCTCAGAGAAGGGTGTTAAGCTAAGAGAATAAATTCTCCGCCACCAACAGAAATGTATTTGAAAGAAATCAGCTTTATATCTCAAATTGTAACGTCAGACACACAATCCATACAAGTCTGTTCCGGGATCGAACAGAACCGAAGGCACTTCTCACGAAGCCCTTGCATATCCGGATAATTTTCAATCACGTCAGGACTTCCCGTCACTAAGGGTGATAAAACCTCTAAACCGGAGATCAGCCGATGTAGAGTAACTCGACGGTAATCCTTCCGTTTTCAAAAATATCCGGTCTTCAACACCGGTCTTCAAATGCGATTCATAACGACGTATCACATATTCGGAATGGGTTATACGACCCCATGGTCCTTTCCCGGCTAACCCGAATAGTGAGCGTATATTTAAAAACAAGTGTGGCATTCAAATTCATCCAATTCACAACAAATACCTACTCAAGGTAATTATTGATAGTCGGTTATTTAACTATCAATAAAGATGCGCAACATCATCAGATTCCAAATAATTTTCCCAAATTATTTTATCTTCCAAAATATCTTTACTAGATATAAAATTTCCACACTTAACCGTTTGAAAACAAATTTCAAATATTCACCTTTCTAATTATCTTTAAAAGATAAAGTTTCAAACCCCTCGTTTCATATTGGAAAAGCAATCCCATACTTATTTAAAAATAAGTATTTCACAAATCATTCATTTTCAACATTTGAAAATATTCGATATACTTAAATCAATATTAAGTATATATTCATTCTTTAAGGAAATCATACATTTTAACATTTATTTGAGTCAAAACGGATGTTGCGTAAAACATCGTTACGACGACTCAAAATCACTAGTATAGGGATTCGAAATTTAGATAGATATATGAATCCCAATACCATACAAAAATATTTCCTTTCGGAAACCATTTACTATAACAACAGTGTTATAGTCCATCATTTCCTTATTCCTCGAAAACGTCTATTTCAACAATAAATGTTGAAATCTATGTATTCGATACTTATCACGTTTTAAAACATCTTTTAAAACAATTACTTCATTTCTGTAATATCGCTTTCCCAAAACAAGTTCATTTTACTTAACAATATATTCACTATCCAAAATCGTGAATATACTTTACTATTTACATTTCACTATTTTCTACACGTTTTATTTTGATAATAATTCGCTATCCAAAATCGCGAATATATCTCCTTTGATAATCTTCTATATTTAATTTATCAAATTCAATCGATTTGTTTCCGAATTTATAAAACAACGTTTATAAATTCCATTTTCTATTTTCTATAACAACTCCGATTTATAATCTCATTTTATTAATCTTCAAAAATTCACTTATAAGAATGAGTGATTTCGGATTTATAAAACAACGTTCATAAATCACATTTGTACTTTATAACGATTTCAACTTACAAAATCATTTCATTTTGCAATTTCTATTTATATCCCATCTAAGTGCAAAAGTTAAATTTATAAGTAAATTACTTATAAATCGTTTATTCTACAACATCTATTCACTTTATAACTTCACGTTATAAATCTATTTATTTCATTCACTTATGAAATCCTTTTATACTTCTTTTCAACACTTATAAAAATTCGTTTTATAAGTCCAATATTTTTATTAATAAAATATCCATTTTATAAATCTTCTTATACAAATCGTTTATAGTTATTCAAAAATTCCAACTTAAACCATTTTATAAATAAATCGACTTTTATTTCAAAAACGACACATCGGTTATATTTCACTAAAAATTATAACTTTTATAACTTTAAAATTTTACGTTTATAAATCGATTCAAAAATTCCATAAAACGTATATTTTCAAAAATCACTTTAAAAATCCTTTTAAAATAACAGTCGGTATTTTTTTTACTTTTCAAAACTGAATCCAATGACGCAACAGCATCAATCAGTCCATCACAACAGTCAATATCATATATTAATATGATAACAGAATATATCACAATATCTGTAAATAAATAACTACGAGTGAGGAATCCAGTTGGATCCCTCCAACCTGTTTCCCTGCATCCAAAAACGTCAGCACAATACCAATTCCGCTCCAGTACGGAATTATCGCGGTATATAGGTTTTTATAAATCCGCTTACTAACGGCGCAATAGGGTCTCATCCGCTATACGAGGCGGGAAATCAATCAATCCAATATATACATATGCCAATATGTATATACTGCTATATATATAGATATATCCTATCATATCTAATAGCACATTCAAACAGTCAATCATCAATCAATACTGTAAATAATTCCACATTCAAATTTGAGTGAGAAGATCTCACCGTGATTTTAATTCTGATTCCAGCGTTTTATTTCCGAATAAAATTAAACGGACGTTTAATTTCATCTGAAACTCCAACTAGCCCCAAACGACTCCAATTCAGTTTCATCGCGAAGAGCTCGTCACAACGAAGCCAACGCAAAAAGTTTCGTCGTTTTCTGATAATGTATGACAAAGTTATGATATTTTAAACTTAATACAAATTTAAATACAATTTCTTTTATAATTTTTAAACATCAACCTAATCTGGCCGTCCATTCCCCCAGATCAAATCGTGACCGTGTTTCTCTTCTTCCCTCCCATGCGTTCATCTTCTCCCCAGTATCACGAATCGCGACCAACCCATAGAAGCCGCCCCCTAACCCTAATAACGCGACCCCCCACGACGACTTCCACTTCGATCAGAAAGTGCCGTTCCAAAGCCCATCTCGCGCTCGACACTCTGCTCAAATCTGGTGGAGCTCGGCTCTACATTTACGTGGGGAATCGAGTACGAACGTGGCACGTTCGAAGGGAATTTCCCGTTGATCTACGAAGCTATTCTCGATCTCAGCCGTCCACATCAAAGCTCTCAGGATGCTTAACGTTTTTGTAGTTGAACGCTTCGCTTGAATCTCGACGGATTGGAAGATTAGAGGGGAAGAAGGTCACGCGTTTCTGGCCATTCGTTTGATGACTGGCGGCTGGAGCAATTCGAAACCCTAGGGCTGTTCTCTTTTTTGCAAAATGAAGAGAACAAGGGTTTTTATAGAAAAAACGACGAACACTATTCACTCCGGATTTTCCGAACTCCGATTCGAGCGTGCCGGCTGACGTTCGTAAGGTTTACCCCGCGTTCCGAACGCAATGGAATAGGTTTCGGAAGCTAATTCGATCGTATGTGTGAGATATGGCAATAAACGATCAATTTAAATTAAACCGATTTAAATCGATTTCGAGGCGTTTTGGCTTGCCCCGGACAAACGATAAATCCAAAAATTACGAAATTTGAAATCTTACAATAATATCACATTACGGATCCGATGAAACTGGTTTCGTCGAAATCCGACACTGTTTGAAAAATGACTATTTTAACTCGACGATTTTAAAATTAAAATGATATCGATGCGTTTCGAGTTGCCACGGTCAAACGACAACTCCGATTGATACGAAAATTGAAATCCGATAATAACTAACTATTACGGATCAAATGGAACTGGTCTCGTTCAATTCTGAGACTGTTCAAAAATTGGCTATTTTTACAGTCGATAATTAAATATTAAAATATTCGATTTTCACAAATTAACTCCAAATTCAATTTTAAAAGTTCTATAACCTTTCTATAACTCCAGTATGATTAAATAAAATTTTCCAAATCGTTTTCAATCACATTTAATCCAGATTTCAATTATTTCTGGAATTACAACTATTAAAATATCGATTTAATTGACCAAATTAAATCCAATATTCGAATAATAAATCATTCGACTTCTTAAATTCATTTATTAATATTTAAAATCAATTAAATATTCGAATTTTAATCATCTAAAATTCTGGGTCGTTACAAACTTCCCCCCTTAAAAGAATTTCGTCCTCGAAATTACAAGTCAGGAAGAAAAAGTTCTTAACTCATTTACTATTTTCTCAAATTCAATAGTTTTATCAATTTTATCAAAACAAATCTTCCTACTAAAGATTCGTTATTTATTCAACTAAATTTCTAACTTCAATCATAAGTCTCAAACAACTTTGTTTAACTTCAAAATTCAAATTCGAGTTTAAATTCAAATTTTAAACTTTCAAAATTTTCTCAAAAATTTTCTAACACTCTAAATTTTCGAAAAATTTCGCCAGCGTCTCCTTTGCGCGGCTAATACGGCACGACTACAAAACGTCCCTACGGACTCTCAGATTTCAAAAAGAAAAAGAAAAAGCCAAGCGGCTAGAGAAATAAGTCATCAAATCTCATATTCAAATTTAAATACATACCTTTTTCGAGCAATTCAAATTATCTTCGAAATCAAAATTCCAATTCCTTTTATACCTGTATATCCTACTAGCCATTATATCTAGTTACATATATTCAAACTATTTCGTACATTCAATTACAAAACTTTCAATATATACTTCTTCTATCATCTCTAATTCACTATTGAAGTTATATATTCAATTTCGTTCAATCTTTACATTTCAATTCCATTTGAATTCAATTCCAACATTTAATTGGATTCAGTTCAATTTCTGAATATTGAATTTTATTGATTATCTTTCATTCATAACCGCACCATTTTAAATTAGTTTCAGTTACTAATCCATTTCAAATTGCAATTCACTTATTCAAATTTGTTTTCAACATTCAGTTTCAATTCCAGTTTTATTCTTTCGTTCATTCCCAAAATTTATTTTCAATTTGCCATTTTGGTTTATAACCACTCATATTAAACTGGATTTCAAATTCCATATGAATTTAATTCATTTCAAACCATATTAATTTGTCATTTCTTCAATTAGTTTCAGTTACTAATTTTATTTCAATACTTTACTCTACAAATTCGAAATGAATTTTTTTCAACATTCAATTTACTTTCATTAAGTTGATTCACTTGTACTTATTTTAACTTAACTTCATCCTTTAAGTTAAATTTATTCTATCAAAATTTAATCTGTATAAGTTATCAACTTATTTCTTATTTCATAAGTATTTTTATATAGTATTCCAGTCTTTTCAATCTTTTCAAAACCATTTTTGAAAACAATTCAAATTATCCTTTGAATTTCAAAACAAAATCCAAATTTTTCAAACAACTTCTATTTAAAACAATTTGGCAGCAATTCCTCTTTTGGAAACCCGAAAATGAACACCAACGATGCCGCGGTCATCATCGAAGTTATTTTCCAGCGACCGAAAAGAGTTTAGAGCTTTTCATTCCTTCAAAAATACTTTTCAAAACCTTCGAAATCCATTTTCAAATCAAAAATGATTTAAACTTTCCAATCTCCAAAATTTACAAATTCTTTTCAAAACATTTCCAAAAACTTCTCTGGAATCTCATTTTAAATTACAAATTACATTTATAATTTACATTCACAAATTTCATTTGCATGTGAATTTATTTCTTTAACTTTGGAGTTTCGGTTGGAATTTCTTATTCAATTTCATATAAAAATGATAACTTTCAATATTATCACTTTCCTAACATCCATGCAACCATATACTGTAATAATTTACAGAAAATCATTTCTTTTCTATACAAAAATAGATTTGGGTAAAATTATTCCATTTACCCTATTTAAAACAATACTGTGTCAGTTTATCTTGTTTAGAGTTTAGAAACCCCTATCGATTACAGTTAGCTAGACTGCACCGACCAGAATCCATAAACAATCAACCGATAAGTCAACACAATACAAAACAATTTTATATTCAAATAACAAATACGCGCTCATATCTATTATTACACTCAACTCATTCTAGAGTACTACTGACTCTATCTCTAATGAGTAACACCCAACAGAGCAGGGTTGTCGCTTAACCATATGCTCTGATACCAAATGTAACATCCCGAAAATTTTCGACTTTCGAAAATTCAACATCGATACTCCTTTATCGACTGCTGAGCCATCGAATGCCGGAAACCCGAAAAGTTATGGTTTTAAGAAAGAAGAAAAAGGTAGAAGAAGAAGATAGAAGAAAAAGAGAAGAAGAACAACAAAACAACAACAGATACAGAACAGAGAACAATATCAGAATCTCACATATCGCAGCGGAACAATATATAATAGATAAATGAATATCATTTAAAAACAAAAGAATTATATCTGTTATTACATTACATCACATCATATCATCAGAATCAATAAACAACAATGGACAGTTATATAAACTTGTCCTCATACAGAATACACAGCGGAATAAATACTATCAGATACAAATACTACGTCTCGTCATCCAGCTTATCTCCAAGCTCCAGAATATCCAGGATATCCTGAAAATATAACTCTAGGCTGCCCGTGTGGAAATTTGTGGGCACCCAGAGTTTAGAAGGGAACAATAAACTCCGAGTCAGTCATGGTGACTGGTGTGAGATCGTAAAACAGTTATTCTTTAAAATAGACAACAGGATAATTTTAAGGTCAATTCGAAATGCTTTTGGAAAATGAAACTACCATAAGACCTCCCACCACACACACAATGCAAACGCAGAATTGGAGGAGATTTCTTCTTATGATAGTTAAAGATGCTTACTACGCAGAAATCAAATTCTTTTTGATATTATTATTAGTGCATAGTGTAGAAATCATTTCGAAAGTATAATATTAATCTTAGCCAACATACGACCAGTATCGTATGCCTACTATAGCTACTATGTTCAATAGCAGGTTACCGCCACATTCCATAGCAGGTAATACAACTAAAACCGTACACGTCACGTATTGTTTCTTTGGATTTCCAACAAATGGTCAGGCTAAGGAACTTCCTATCCACGATGGGTACGTCCCTGGAATAGACGACCCGAGAAATAACCTAACATTACGGTTAGATCTCTGCCAACACAAGGCCGGGTTACCTCTGCAAAAATAGGTAACTACTGACACGCGTATGCCATCCCCCGATCGTCACCGATCTTCCCGAGGATCCCCGATTCGCAACAAACCACATAGATAATAATAATGCAGTAACCACAGAGGTTAAGTATCTGGGCTCCATACCATGATACCACCTTTATCCAGAAGGAATGACATACACTAAGGGGCGCTACTCCCTAGAACCTTGCTGCATTCGTCCTGTTTCGACCATTTCCGGGGTGTGAGGCTCGATGAAGTCTCGTCCACAAAGCTACGCTTTCTCAAAAAAAGCCCTGCTTCGGGTCCAACAAAATGATCAACCTATGATCACAAAGATATAAGATCAAACAAATGATCATATCACAAATGATCAAACACTGATCATTTCACAGCAACACTCAGTATGCCACGTTACCAAATTGGGATATATCGCTGATAAATTTCAACTACATAACCTCTGAGCTCGTACGTCTCAGAGAAGGGTGTTAAGCTAAGAGAATAAATTCTCCGCCACCAACAGAAATGTATTTGAAAGAAATCAGCTTTATATCTCAAATTGTAACGTCAGACACACAATCCATACAAGTCTGTTCCGGGATCGAACAGAACCGAAGGCACTTCTCACGAAGCCCTTGCATATCCGGATAATTTTCAATCACGTCAGGACTTCCCGTCACTAAGGGTGATAAAACCTCTAAACCGGAGATCAGCCGATGTAGAGTAACTCGACGGTAATCCTTCCGTTTTCAAAAATATCCGGTCTTCAACACCGGTCTTCAAATGCGATTCATAACGACGTATCACATATTCGGAATGGGTTATACGACCCCATGGTCCTTTCCCGGCTAACCCGAATAGTGAGCGTATATTTAAAAACAAGTGTGGCATTCAAATTCATCCAATTCACAACAAATACCTACTCAAGGTAATTATTGATAGTCGGTTATTTAACTATCAATAAAGATGCGCAACATCATCAGATTCCAAATAATTTTCCCAAATTATTTTATCTTCCAAAATATCTTTACTAGATATAAAATTTCCACACTTAACCGTTTGAAAACAAATTTCAAATATTCACCTTTCTAATTATCTTTAAAAGATAAAGTTTCAAACCCCTCGTTTCATATTGGAAAAGCAATCCCATACTTATTTAAAAATAAGTATTTCACAAATCATTTATTTTCAACATTTGAAAATATTCGATATACTTAAATCAATATTAAGTATATATTCATTCTTTAAGGAAATCATACATTTTAACATTTATTTGAGTCAAAACGGATGTTGCGTAAAACATCGTTACGACGACTCAAAATCACTAGTATAGGGATTCGAAATTTAGATAGATATATGAATCCCAATACCATACAAAAATATTTCCTTTCGGAAACCATTTACTATAACAACAGTGTTATAGTCCATCATTTCCTTATTCCTCGAAAACGTCTATTTCAACAATAAATGTTGAAATCTATGTATTCGATACTTATCACGTTTTAAAACATCTTTTAAAACAATTACTTCATTTCTGTAATATCGCTTTCCCAAAACAAGTTCATTTTACTTAACAATATATTCACTATCCAAAATCGTGAATATACTTTACTATTTACATTTCACTATTTTCTACACGTTTTATTTTGATAATAATTCGCTATCCAAAATCGCGAATATATCTCCTTTGATAATCTTCTATATTTAATTTATCAAATTCAATCGATTTGTTTCCGAATTTATAAAACAACGTTTATAAATTCCATTTTCTATTTTCTATAACAACTCCGATTTATAATCTCATTTTATTAATCTTCAAAAATTCACTTATAAGAATGAGTGATTTCGGATTTATAAAACAACGTTCATAAATCACATTTGTACTTTATAACGATTTCAACTTACAAAATCATTTCATTTTGCAATTTCTATTTATATCCCATCTAAGTGCAAAAGTTAAATTTATAAGTAAATTACTTATAAATCGTTTATTCTACAACATCTATTCACTTTATAACTTCACGTTATAAATCTATTTATTTCATTCACTTATGAAATCCTTTTATACTTCTTTTCAACACTTATAAAAATTCGTTTTATAAGTCCAATATTTTTATTAATAAAATATCCATTTTATAAATCTTCTTATACAAATCGTTTATAGTTATTCAAAAATTCCAACTTAAACCATTTTATAAATAAATCGACTTTTATTTCAAAAACGACACATCGGTTATATTTCACTAAAAATTATAACTTTTATAACTTTAAAATTTTACGTTTATAAATCGATTCAAAAATTCCATAAAACGTATATTTTCAAAAATCACTTTAAAAATCCTTTTAAAATAACAGTCGGTATTTTTTTTACTTTTCAAAACTGAATCCAATGACGCAACAGCATCAATCAGTCCATCACAACAGTCAATATCATATATTAATATGATAACAGAATATATCACAATATCTGTAAATAAATAACTACGAGTGAGGAATCCAGTTGGATCCCTCCAACCTGTTTCCCTGCATCCAAAAACGTCAGCACAATACCAATTCCGCTCCAGTACGGAATTATCGCGGTATATAGGTTTTTATAAATCCGCTTACTAACGGCGCAATAGGGTCTCATCCGCTATACGAGGCGGGAAATCAATCAATCCAATATATACATATGCCAATATGTATATACTGCTATATATATAGATATATCCTATCATATCTAATAGCACATTCAAACAGTCAATCATCAATCAATACTGTAAATAATTCCACATTCAAATTTGAGTGAGAAGATCTCACCGTGATTTTAATTCTGATTCCAGCGTTTTATTTCCGAATAAAATTAAACGGACGTTTAATTTCATCCGAAACTCCAACTAGCCCCAAACGACTCCAATTCAGTTTCATCGCGAAGAGCTCGTCACAACGAAGCCAACGCAAAAAGTTTCGTTGTTTTCTGATAATGTATGACAAAGTTATGATATTTTAAACTTAATACAAATTTAAATACAATTTCTTTTATAATTTTTAAACATCAACCTAATCTGGCCGTCCATTCCCCCAGATCAAATCGTGACCGTGTTTCTCTTCTTCCCTCCCATGCGTTCATCTTCTCCCCAGTATCACGAATCGCGACCAACCCATAGAAGCCGCCCCCTAACCCTAATAACGCGACCCCCCACGACGACTTCCACTTCGATCAGAAAGTGCCGTTCCAAAGCCCATCTCGCGCTCGACACTCTGCTCAAATCTGGTGGAGCTCGGCTCTACATTTACGTGGGGAATCGAGTACGAACGTGGCACGTTCGAAGGGAATTTCCCGTTGATCTACGAAGCTATTCTCGATCTCAGCCGTCCACATCAAAGCTCTCAGGATGCTTAACGTTTTTGTAGTTGAACGCTTCGCTTGAATCTCGACGGATTGGAAGATTAGAGGGGAAGAAGGTCACGCGTTTCTGGCCATTCGTTTGATGACTGGCGGCTGGAGCAATTCGAAACCCTAGGGCTGTTCTCTTTTTTGCAAAATGAAGAGAACAAGGGTTTTTATAGAAAAAACGACGAACACTATTCACTCCGGATTTTCCGAACTCCGATTCGAGCGTGCCGGCTGACGTTCGTAAGGTTTACCCCGCGTTCCGAACGCAATGGAATAGGTTTCGGAAGCTAATTCGATCGTATGTGTGAGATATGGCAATAAACGATCAATTTAAATTAAACCGATTTAAATCGATTTCGAGGCGTTTTGGCTTGCCCCGGACAAACGATAAATCCAAAAATTACGAAATTTGAAATCTTACAATAATATCACATTACGGATCCGATGAAACTGGTTTCGTCGAAATCCGACACTGTTTGAAAAATGACTATTTTAACTCGACGATTTTAAAATTAAAATGATATCGATGCGTTTCGAGTTGCCACGGTCAAACGACAACTCCGATTGATACGAAAATTGAAATCCGATAATAACTAACTATTACGGATCAAATGGAACTGGTCTCGTTCAATTCTGAGACTGTTCAAAAATTGGCTATTTTTACAGTCGATAATTAAATATTAAAATATTCGATTTTCACAAATTAACTCCAAATTCAATTTTAAAAGTTCTATAACCTTTCTATAACTCCAGTATGATTAAATAAAATTTTCCAAATCGTTTTCAATCACATTTAATCCAGATTTCAATTATTTCTGGAATTACAACTATTAAAATATCGATTTAATTGACCAAATTAAATCCAATATTCGAATAATAAATCATTCGACTTCTTAAATTCATTTATTAATATTTAAAATCAATTAAATATTCGAATTTTAATCATCTAAAATTCTGGGTCGTTACAGATGTGGACACTGGAATTTGAATGACGAATCGAAGCAAAGCAAAATCGGCACGGATTCAACGATCAAAGCTGATAACAGAAATCGATGAGAATCAATCGGATCATTTTGATAGAAACGGAAATTATATTATTATTATTATTATTTTATTAAATCAACATTAAATTTAAAACTCGTATTAAAATTTCAAAATCTTTATATATATCGTTTTCAAAAGTCACTACCAAAATCAACCAGCTTCTCAGCTATGGAAATAAACCTATATATTAAAAAAATCAAAACATATATATATTTATAAAAAAAATATCTATATATATTTTTTAAATGATCAAAATAACAATATATATATAGTTTACATACAAATAAACACGTCGAGATTTAAGTACTATAGTTAAAACCAAATGAGACCCTTATAATAAATTCAAAACCAATAACAAATCAATATAGACATAACTTTATAGACATAAATACATATCTACACTGCTATATAGACTTCTATATGTATAACTAACATATATATATATTGATACAACTGACGAAGATACTCAGGTGTAACTTTATAAACAGCTAACATTATATATATTATCTTCTTAAACCAAAACTACGGCCGAACCGTTTTATAATATATATGTACAGAAAAATCAAAGTTGTTAACAAGTATACGACTGACATCAATATGACTTGAACATATCATACACATTATTTTGCGAAAATCACTAACCATATATTCATGTATGCAGACCATTTGTATAACTTATATATTGAGAACCACTAAATATATATACTAATATATATGCAAATAACTTTATATGTTATGATATACATATGTCTTATTTCTTTACAAACTCAAACAAAATTTATAAACTTGTATAGGCCTATATATTAACAGTAAACGAACATCTCAAATATATAAGCAACTTTATATACATACTGTAGCATCTAAATTACATACTAAAACTATAACAATTGTATATAATACATACAACTCCCCCTTTATAAACTAGAGATATAGATTTATATTTATTCGCATATTAGACTGTAATATAACAAAAGAAACATAGAAGCCTATACATATAAGTATACACTAACATATATAATACTGACATTACCTATGCGAAAGAAAGTGCTTAGCTATGGAATAGTGGAGGCCGATGGTGGAGACATGAGTGGTTCGTTAGGGAAGAAGGAGACGCAGACTGCTGAGTGTGCGGAACTGCGGAGCTGCCGAGTTGGGTTTTGAGGAAGTGACGAGATTGGCTCGAATTTCCAGAGAAAGGCGGAATAAGGTGGAGGCCGACGTGTGGGGAGGCTGGGGCGGGCATTGGGTCAAACGGTGGAGGAGCTTGCGTGAGGCTGGCTATGTTGCGGCTACGAGAGAGGAGGTAGGTGGCGCTGCTAGGTGGCTCAAGGTGGATCAGGAGGTGGATGATAGGGCAGAGGTTGGCGGAGTGGAGGTGGTGCTCGCGTGGCCGCGGGAAGAAGGACGCAAGGGTGGTGGGGCGGTGTTGCCGAGTGCCGACGTGGAGATGGTTGTGCTTTGTTGAAGTGGTGGGGTGCGGTCGGAGGTTTTGCAGTGGAGGACGAGAATGTGTGGATCTGGAGAAGCAAAATAGAAAGAGGGAGGAGGAGGAAAATAAGAACAGGCAAGTCCATTTGATTCCCCTTTTTTTTTAAACACGGAACATAAGAGAAAATGAACCGGTCAATAATGTATCGATACCTAGGTGATAGAAAAAGCCTTCAGTTTGAATTCAGTAAGTATTTATAACTAGTGACTGTTGAGTTAACACACGTTGGAAAATGGAAAGGCACTGGCAAAAATAAAAAATAAACTAAAACGATTATCCGTACGGTTACCGATCGCCAGTTTCACTGTGTATTGGACATCGAAACAAGTAAATGAATGTACCGTAGAGATCAGCACGACGAGACGATCAAAACGGTGTATAAATATTAGTGGTACGATCGAATTATAAAAATGCGAATTTTTCTACTACGAAAAATGCAAGAAAAACACCGAAAAATAAGATCGACGGAGCCAAAGATGTCCGAATTTAGAAAAACGACAAACTGACATCTTGCTCAGAAGATGGTTTAGAATTTTTCTATGTAAAAATATTTAGGTTTCGGAAACATTTTATTTTCATCGCTTTTTAACTAATTAAATTAAAGTAAATTTACGCGCGAAATAAACTTTCATATTTTCGGACGAAAATTTACCAGTTGCTATGTTTAACTAGACGTATTCCAAATATTAAATTTTTATTTCAAAATTTTATCGTTTAAAATTTCATAAAATTTCAACTGATTAGGTTATTAAAACAGTTGAAATTTACGGGTCGTTACACTCTCCCCCACTCAAAACTTTTCGTCCCCGAAAAGGAACGAGATAGGAGAATAGAAACAACCAGAAAGAAAAACAGATTTGAAATACAAAATAACCATTAATTTAAACCATATAAATTCAAATTTAAATTAATTAATATTCAATAATTGATTCAATCCATTTGATTTCACTAAAATCAATCTCAACTATTTCTAAATTCATTATCTTATTATCCAATTATCTTCAATTTACGATTTCTAAAACCATAAATTTGAATAGTCTTTTATAATAATCATATTTTTTTCAGCAATTTAAATTCTTCTTTATTCCAAATTATTGTTAGATTTATTCTACTTAATATATCTAATCACATATATTTCCCATATAAATTAATTTAAACCATAAAAGTTTCGATTTAAATTAATTTACATCCATTAATTTCTTTTAAATTCAAGGTATTTTCATATGTTGATCAAATTTCAATTTATTAATTCTTTCAAAACAAATTTATTAATTCTTCCATAACAAATTTATTTCATTATTAACCGAGTTTTACTTATTATCCTATCTAACTCTATTAACATCATTATAATCAAAATTTAGTGTATAACATTTATTATAAACACTCAAATTTTATTTATAAATTCAATTTATCTTATATATTATCCAATTACATATTCAACTTCTGAATGATTTAGGTAAGTTGTATTAGAATGCAGTTGAACAATATACAAATAAAATTTTTCCAATTCAATTATTCAAGTTTAAATATTTATTCCAAATTTTGATTTTATTTATAATTAAAATCATCCTTTAACAAAATTTAAGAATTAGATTTCTGATTAACTTTAAACAATTTAGAGATATATATAATATATTTTTATCAAATCAAATTAAATTTCAAAATAAGATACCTATATATGTGTGAATCAAAATATACTGAAGAAATTCAAATCAAAATATTTTTTTTTCCTCAAAACAAAACCGTAACAAAGCTACAGAATGGTTTCTCCACTTCGAAACTCGAAAATGAATGTCGATGATGCGGCGGCCATCACCGAAATTATTTTCCAGCGACAAAGAGAAGAGCACTGATTTCAACATTTTAAAATTCTTTGAAAACGATTTCTATTTGAAAATATTTTAAATACTATACACTTTAAAACTTAAAGACCAAATTGAAATCACCCAAAAATTTAAATTCTCAAATTCTTGATTTAAATACATTTCAAATTTCAAATTTGCATTATAGCCAAGTTTATAACTTCAATTATTTATATTGCAATAGTCAATTGTTTACAAAACAATAAATGATAATCAAATATTATCACTCCAACAATTAATTTATTACAGTTTGGTTAAAGAAAATTTCATACTTATATATATAGTAAAATCATACAAACTTTATTTTATTTTCCAAATTTGAAAACAACATTGTGTCAGCTTGCTCTGCTCAAGTGTTTTGGAAATCCTATCGATAGCGTTGATCAGACGAATCGATCGGAGACCCAAATCATCCTCAACAACTCAAACAACACAGCATATATTTAAAGCATTTATATATATTAGTTTACAAATACATTTCTTTGCTCGATGATACAGAAATGAATTTCAAAGCAAAGATATAGATTCAAATTTGATGGACTCAAATCAAGGAGAATTCTGATTCGAAGATAAGCTCGAACAGAAGAAAGGATGATTAAATAACGAAATAAGAAGATGGATAAGTTTATATAAATCGCGGGCAACCTTAACCGGGTCGACCGTGACTTCAAGAATAAGATCGGTGCAGAATTTCGAGGCAAATCCACACTCGATCTCAAGAAATAGAATTCAGGTATAGCAGGAAATAGATAGCATCGTAAACCGAGGATACAGGAATCTCCAGTAAATCAATGCCTATTGAAAAGGAGTTTCACCCCTTTAGAAATCATTCGAAGTTTGGCGAGACCACCGATTTATTATAAACATCATTCGAAGTGGAGTTATAGGACACTCCAGAATTTGAAGAAGACGAATAGTGAGGGACACGAATGGATTTTGGAACTGCAGGAAACGTTCCAAAATTCAAAGGAATTGAGTCAAAAGGAAGAGATTGAAACTCGAATGAAAGTGATTCTGTAAATACATTTACCCTATATGCTAAGTTTTGCCTAGAGCTACCAAAGCTCTGATACCAACTGTAACGACCCGCTATTTTTGACCATTCGCATCCATTATAAGTGTATAGGTAGACACTCATGCCGGAATTGAATTGCTCAAAATACCGCGTTGTTAATTTAAATTTGGCAAAACTGAACATATACAGTAAATAAATAATCACAGATCACAGACACAGAGTAATAAATGCAGCGGAAATAAAAGAGATAGTAGTTCATGAAGCTACTATATGAATATATAAGATACATCAGAGTTTACAACAGAAGAGTAATACGATACATCAGATACAAATCAGAATACATCACTGGAATCATCGAATACTAAAAGCAGAATAGATGGCTGGATCTTCAAGCAAAGCTCCAACTCCAAAGGTGAGTCTCGAATACTGGTACACTCAGTCTGACCCGAGCGTAAAGCAAAACACAAAACACTCGAGTCAGGATTAATATTCTTATATCAATAAATCCAACTCAAGTGAAATAGCAATTGAAATACAAGTAACTCAAAGGATGTTTGGAATAACCATCCTCTAAGGATCCGTTAAACTATCTACTATGTAGTAGTGTACGATAAGTAGATAATGTCTATCAGTAATATAAGATATCAAAATAGTGTTAAGGCGTTACCATTATTCCCCTTAACACATTTTTATTCCCAAGAGCATATACAAGACCGTAGTTTCCCCAAAACCGGAAGTCACCAAAGGGCAATCCATATACTAAAGGTACAAACCAAAATCGTTGTGGTCGCGTATAAAGGAATACAAGTATGACAAGGCACATGAGGCAATACCCAAGGTAGTGAAACTACCGTTTGCCTGATCCGGACTGGTGAGAACGCATCGCCGCAGCGACCGCAGCACCGCGAAACAACACTCCCAAAATCAAGGGTGCACCAATCGACAACAAGTAATGAGTAGTTTTCGAAGAAGTGTGTTCGCTTGAGGTAGCTGACCTCCATTGGCCCGGCACGGCTTCTATTTTAGTCATTTCCAATTTGACACAAGTGTCAAGGCTATCCATTATCGTTCTCTTTCTTCAGTCATCACGAACATCATTCCAACCACTTCATTCTGGATCACACTCCGCGTATAGTTGTTAAAGTGGTTTTCGGTTTAGACAAAGAGTATGTCCATAACCGATTCCGGTCTCTTTAATAACTTCCGTAATTATTTCACCGATTGGTCGTTTATATATATTTCAAACCAAATCAAATTCAATTTCAATTAGAATTTGTAAATCAACATTTCATTTGTCTTTCGAAATCAATTTCCAAAATTTCGTTTCAAAACTTCCAAATCACCATTTCAAAGTCTAATAATTCAATTTCCATTTTTATTTAAAACAAATCAAATATTCATTTAGATTCGTATATAAGTTTCATTCCGAAATCATTTAAATTAATTTAATTCAACATCCAAATCAATTTAAATTCATTGATCGATTTTTATTCAATATTCATTAAGTAAATTTGTCATTCAAACAATTTTTATTAAATTTCCAATTCATTAAATCAATTACTTAAGTTCAACTTCATTATACAAAACATCAAATTGAATTAAATTAGATTTGTCAAATAAATTCTTTAAATTACAAGTCTTACATTAATTTCAATAAATCACATTTTATTTCTTGTTAAAGAAATTCAATTTCACTTATTTATTGACTTAGTTACCATTTCAAAGCTTAATTAATAAAGAACTAAATTTCACTTTTTCAAGAAGTTCAATTTTACTTAATAAAGAATTCAATTCAATTTTAATCATTAAATAATTCAATCTTATTTAATTATTATATAGTTCAAAACTTAATTATTAAATAGTTTCAAAGTTTAATAATTTCAAACTTAATTATAATTTCAAACTTAATTATTAAATCATTTCAAACTTAATTCAATCATTTCTCAAATTAAACAACGTTCTTTCATCAATTACATTGTTAAAATTTTGTTTCAGATTATTAAATATTAACATTTTCCTTTCATTAAAATTCAAATTTCAACTTCATTTCAAAACCATATTATTTATTCAAATAAAATCTTCGCTTATTTTTAAATCAAATTATTGACCAATCGGGTTTTATTTAATTCTCTATCCTAGGTCAAAGTTCAATTTGGGTATTTATCATTTCAACCCGATTCCAATTCAATTCAAAATCAAAAAAATTAGCAAAGGGAACTTGCAGTGTGATAACTGGGATGGTGTCAAAGTAAATAAACAAGCAATAACAACAATCAATATCAATCCAATATCAATTCAAATAATCCCGAAATAACCGTATTAACTCGCATTGTTATTTGTACGAATTAATATAATTATCTCTAGAATCTACACTATCATTTCATGTAGATTAAAGATTATTACACTAATATTTATACGGTTCTTCAATTGTCATTCGATTTCAATTTTAACACTACAACAATTAATCAAATATACGTTCAATGGTTCAAAGTGTAATTATCACTATTCTACGTGTCAATTAATTTAACAATTAAAAGGGGTCATATTCAACTAATCAAATTTAACATATAAATCAGTTTTAAAATTGTTAACTATCCTATATCCATTTCAATTTGGCATACTATTTATCATTTAACACTAACAATTTAACGTCCAATATAAACATCAACAATCAATCAATTATCAGCCAAACTGTATTATCATCGCATAAATAATTAACAGATAATGGTGTCAGATGTCACAGGTGAACTGATACAGGTAATAGCATATATAACAGTGTAATTAACTAACAACAGTAAATTTCAATTGTCGTTTCAATTGAAATCAAATTTAATAAATAAAAGAACGTTAATCGTGAGTGATTGCTCACCTTTCGAGGTTAGAGAATACGGGAAATGACTCGGATGCGCACACTGATGCGGACACTGGAATTTGAATGACGAATCGAAGCAAAGCAAAATCGGCACGGATTCAACGATCAAAGCTGATAACAGAAATCGATGAGAACCAATCGGATCATTTTGATAGAAACGGAAATTATATTATTATTATTATTATTTTATTAAATCAACATTAAATTTAAAACTCGTATTAAAATTTCAAAATCTTTATATATATCATTTTCAAAAGTCACTACCAAAATCAACCAGCTTCTCAGCTATGGAAATAAACCTATATATTAAAAAAAATCAAAACATATATATATTTATAAAAAAAATATCTATATATATTTTTTAAATGATCAAAATAACAATATATATATAGTTTACATACAAATAAACACGTCGAGATTTAAGTACTATAGTTAAAACCAAATGAGACCCTTATAATAAATTCAAAACCAATAACAAATCAATATAGACATAACTTTATAGACATAAATACATATCTACACTGCTATATAGACTTCTATATGTATAACTAACATATATATATTGATACAACTGACGAAGATACTCAGGTGTAACTTTATAAACAGCTAACATTATATATATTATCTTCTTAAACCAAAACTACGGCCGAACCGTTTTATAATATATATGTACAGAAAAATCAAAGTTGTTAACAAGTATACGACTGACATCAATATGACTTGAACATATCATACACATTTTGCGAAAATCACTAACCATATATTCATGTATGCAGACCATTTGTATAACTTATATATTGAGAACCACTAAATATATATACTAATATATATACAAATAACTTTATATGTTATGATATACATATGTCTTATTTCTTTACAAACTCAAACAAAATTTATAAACTTGTATAGGCCTATATATTAACAGTAAACGAACATCTCAAATATATAAGCAACTTTATATACATACTGTAGCATCTAAATTACATACTAAAAATATAACAATTGTATATAATACATACAACTCCCCCTTTATAAACTAGAGATATAGATTTATATTTATTCGCATATTAGACTGTAATATAACAAAAGAAACACAGCAGCCTATACATATAAGTATATACTAACATATATAATACTGACATTACCTATGCGAAAGAAAGTGCTTAGCTATGGAATAGTGGAGGCCGAAGGTGGAGACAGGCGTGGTTCGTTAGGGAAGAAGGAGACGCAGACTGCTGGGTGTGCGGAACTGCGGAGCTGCCGAGTTGGGTTTTGAGGAAGTGACGAGATTGGCTCGAATTTCCAGAGAAAGACGGAATAAGGTGGAGGCCGACGTGTGGAGAGGCTGGGGCGGGCATTGGGTCGAACGGTTGAGGAGCTTGCGTGAGGCTGGCTATGTTGCGGCTACGAGAGAGGAGGTAGGTGGCGCTGCTAGGTGCCTCAAGGTGGATCAGGAGGTGGATGATAGGGCGGAGGTTGGCGGAGTGGAGGTGGTGCTCGCGTGGCCGTGGGAAGGAGGACGCAAGGGTGGTGGGGTGGTGTTGCCGAGTGCCGACGTGGAGATGGTTGTGCTTTGTTGAAGTGGTGGGGTGCGGTTGGAGGTTTTGCAGTGGAGGACGAGAATGTGTGGATCTGGAGAAGCAAAATAGAAAGAGGGAGGAGGAGGAAAATAAGAACAGGCAAGTCTATTTGATTCCCCTTTTTTTTTAAACACGGAACATAAGAGAAAATGAACCGGTCAATAATGTATCGATACCTAGGTGATAGAAAAAGCCTTCAGTTTGAATTCAGTAAGTATTTATAACTAGTGACTGTTGAGTTAACACACGTTGGAAAATGGAAAGGCACTGGCAAAAATTAAAAAAAACGAAACGATTATCCGTACGGTTACCGATCGCCAGTTTCACTGTGTATTGGACATCGAAACAAGTAAATGAATGTACCGTAGAGATCAGCACGACGAGACGATCAAAACAGTGTATAAATATTAGTGGTACAATCGAATTATAAAAATGCGAATTTTTCTACTACGAAAAATGCAAGAAAAACACCAAAAAATAAGATCGACGGAGCCAAAGATGTCTGAATTTGGAAAAATGACAAACTGACATCTTGCTCAGAAGATTGTTTAAAAATATTTTATGTAAAAATATTTAGGTTTCGGAAACATTTTATTTTCATCGCTTTTTAACTGATTAAATTAAAGTAAATTTACGCGCGAAATAAACTTTCATATTTTCGGACGAAAATTTACCAGTTGCTATGTTTAACTAGACGTATTCCAAATATTAAATTTTTTATTTCAAAATTTTATCGTTTAAAATTTCACAAAATTTCAACTAATTAGGTTATTAAAACAGTTGAAATTTACGGGTCGTTATAATTTTGAATAGAGATTTTAAAATAATTTATATAACGAATTTTTAACTATGGATTTTAAAAGGATATTTTTAAAAATATGGGAAAGGAGTTGAAATCGATACTAAAAATAGCTTTGAATATAAATGGAATTTATTAAAAATGGGATATATAAAATGAGATTTTATAAATTTGATTAGTTTTATAAAAAGGCGAAACCCAAAGGGGTTATAAAAAATTATAAATGATTTTATAAATAAAGAAAAACGCTGTGGATTGATAAATTGGTTTATAAATTCACAGAGTAAATTTATATTGAGATATATTTATATTGAGATATGAGGATGGATTTGGGAAAAATATAGTGAATTATATTTTAAATGTGAGAATGATTAGGGAATCGAAATGAAATCAATGGGTTATGAATCGAGAAGAATTTATAAATTGAATTGGTTATTGAGATTTAAAAATATTTTTTTTTGAAAGGCAAGCGAGGTTAGCTGGACCCCTACCAGAGTTTATTAAAAGGAAAAGAGAGAGCGACAAAAACAAGCTTTTGTTGCAAACCCCACAGGATAAAAAGAAAAACGAAAGACTCACTAAACAAAACACAAAACAGGAAAGAAAAAACAAGAGAACACAACAAGCACAGGAGAAGGCACATGAACAACAAACACAAGAACACAGGAAAGTCCAGAAGAAGACCAGATCAGTTCCAAAACCCATAGCTATGGGGTGAATAGCCATGACATGAAAAACGAAGACCATAATCTATTTTCTTCAGCACTTTGATCCAAAACTGGTTAGCTTCAGTGACTTCACCTCTGAAGCACCGCAAATTTCTTTCATGCCACACCATTTTGATGTAAACCTTAAGAACGAAAAAAATAATGTCTCTTTTGTTGTGTCTCCACCTCGTAGTCCTCTTCAGCTCATTCCATTTTGACTCAGTGTAGCCATCAAAGCTCAACATTCCAACTTTTATCATCAGTGTACAGATCATATTAGATAAGAAATCGCAATTAAAGAAGATATCATCAACAGTTTAATGTTTCAAAGTGTTAGATAAGAAATCGCAATTAAAAATATATTTTTATTATTAAGAAGTTAAGTTTATTTTTAAAAGGAAAATTTTAATTATTAAACAATGAAATTTTAAATTAGTTAGAATTGAAATACATCGAAAAGTGAATCTTTTCAAATATTTAATATTTATTGTAATAAATTCTTTTTTTTTAAATCAGCTTTGAAAATTGATTTGTTTATTTAAAAATGAGTTGGAATCGAGTAATTAATGTTTATTTAAAGAGTTTGATATTTTTAAGTAAGTACTTAAACATGTTTGAAAATAAATATATAATTATTCTTTTAAAATACTTATTATATATACATATATAGTTTTGAAATGATTGAAAATTTATTTATGAATCTTCTCGAGATTTGGAAACGGGGTTTATTCAATAGATGTGATTTTATAAGAGAAATTCTCGGAAATGGAATTTGGGGAAAAGTAAAGGAATTTCCAAAGTGTTGAAATAAAAGAACTTTGAAATTTGAATTAGAATTAGAATTCATGAAGAAGTTAGGATTTGGGTAGTTGAAATTTAGAGACAAGTGAAATCGATTTGGAAGGATATATACTTACGGAAATTTCCTAAGTATGAAACTGGAAGGATTTGAAATATTTCAATATGAGATTATTATTATTAGGAATATTTTCAAAGTGTTGAATCATAAAAAGGGAATTGAAAGGAAATATTCTAAGTATTAAGGTGAGTCGAAATATCCTATTATGAATAAGTGTTGAATTTGTTATCAAATATTGAAATACTGGGAGAGGTTTGAATATATAAATCTTATAAAGATATTTTGAAAATAAATATTTTAGAAAATTTATAATAGGGCCTAGTGACTGCTTCTGGATGTTATTTGATAGTTAAATAACCGACTATCAAATTTGGCCGAATTCGTTGATCGTTACAAAAAGACTGGGATCGGATTTAATTATCCGAAAACTACTTCGATCCGGTTTGAACGTTACGAATGGTGATATCGTGAAGATGGTGAAGACGGTGACTCGGTTTGTCCAGACCCAGGACAACTTGTATGAACGGATGCTATCAGAACATCGATATTGGAGGACGATGAGCATTCTAAGTGGAATTGTTCTTGAAAGGTAAACGTAGCCTCAAGCCTCATCAACCGGGAATGGCTAAAACATGAGAGATGCAGCAAGGCTAAGTGGGTCGCACCCAAGTAGGGTATGTTATCAACTTTCTAGATACCCTCAGAAATATATTATAAACTATGGATATGGTTGTGCATGGAAAAGTGAGCGCTCGATTTTAAGGGTGGGAACACCCAGGGTGTTAACATATTCGTTATTATCCAGGTTAGGGGTAGGCCGGTCTTGTGTGGCAGGGGATCCCGGTGAGGTCCTCGGTACATTTTTCTAGAGGTGTACTGTGACGGGCGGTACCTCAGTAGCCCAGTCATTGTATGGAATCCATTCTCCAATACGAGCCTTTATGGTTTTGTTTGTAGAGCCTAGTATGTTGGAATTTAATTAATGTAGCAATTTCGGCTATTTGAATAAGTATTTGTACTTAGACACTATTATAATATCACTGGATATTCTATAAAACGTTTTGGTTATCATAAGGGAAAAACCTATCGTGTTTATGTGTGACGTGGTCTTACGAGATACCTTTGTTTTTCAAAGGATTTTGATAACTTTAATAATTCAAATTGAGTGTGTTTTCTCATGCTAGATTTCCAGACTGACTCAAGCGTTATTTTATTATAATGCTCGGGTCAGACGGAGTATACAGATTCAGGATAGGATGCTACGGAGCTTAGGAGACGAGCTGGATGACAGAGACGTATCTCCATACTTGGTTTATATTTCCACTGTGTGAGGACAAGTTATTATAACTGTCCTGATTGATGTATTGATTGATGTACTCTGATGATTGTAAGTATAAACAGTTATAGATTCTTTTGTATAAAAATCTATTATTATATATTATATTTTGTTCCGCTGCGATTGTGAGATTCTGTATTGTTGTTCTATTTTCTTCTACCTCTTTCTTCTTTACCCCTAGCAATCGGTATTTCCGGCACTTGAATATTCGGCATGTTATACAGCGAATGTATTGATGTCGATTTTCGAAGGTCGAAAATCCCGGGTCGCTACATTAAGTAATAAAAATGTTTCAAATTGAAATTGTGTTTAAAGAAATGTTTTTAAAAAAAATTAAGTTATTATAAGGAATGTTATACACTTAGTTAATGTTCTAAGAAATGTTAAATGAATAATTTGAGTACTAAAAAAATTCTATTTAGATATGAACTTTAGAGAAGGTAATAAAATAATAAATTAAATCATATCTTTGTAAATTGTTTGTAAAATAAAAAAAATTGCAAAGGATGTTTTAAGATTTAGTTGTAGCTTTCTAAGATAATTATAATTTGAATGATATTGAGTAAAAGAAGATAAATCTGTATAAAATGATTATAAACTTAAGTTAAATGGAATGAATTGATGAAATAAGTTAATGAAATGAATTATAAGATGAAAGTTAACTTAAGAAAAGTTGAACGGAATTGATTGTGATAAAAAAGAAAATTATTAATATGAACTTGAGTTATAAAATAAAATTCACTTAAATAAAGTTAATGATATAAATTAATGAAATGAAATAATGAAGTGAATCAATGAATTAATATGAACTTAAGTTATGAAGTAATAATAAACATGAGTTGCATTTTATAAAATGTTTATAATAAACTTAAATGGTTTTATGAAATGGTTTATAAATGATAGTAGTATTAAAGAGAATATACTAACTGGTAATGAAATAAAATTTAACTTAAATAAGGTTAAATGAAATGATTTTATAAAATGGTCCAAAAAATGAATTGATATGAAATGTGATAACATAAAGTGAAATAATTGAAATTTGAATAAATTGAATGTAAATGAAACATATGTGAATAAATTGGAAGTAAACCAATTGAATGTTAATAAAGAATGAATGTTAATAAGAAATGAAGTGTATAAATTAGGTATGGACATTGGATAATGTAAATTCATATTGTTATGAATTAATTGGATGAATATTATTTGTTGGATTGTTTCTTTTGTTGCAAACGATTGTTATTACTGCTTTTGGCTGTATATGATTGTTATGTTGTGTATTCATGCTTATACTTATGGTTTGGATTAAGAATTCATGTTATATAGTTGTATTGAACTCATACATGTTTCTATATCTTTTATAAGTGACTAGTATTCAAATTTGAGTTGAGATAGGTACATACGAAGACCGTTTGGACGTATACGCGGTTTGATTTTCTTTTGCTTGCTTAATATGAGTGAACTCGCTCGTATTAATAAAAATAAGGTACATATCTTGGATTATATATCATACTTTTATGTTTTCCCTACGGGATGCCTCATCATTAGGATAAGATGTATATTTGTGTTATATATCTATATTGTAAAAAAATTCAATCGAGCCGCGCAAAGGAGATGCGGTCGAAATTTTTCATAAATTTGGGTGTTAGAAAGATTTTAAGACTTTAAAATTTTATAACCTGTTTTTATAAATAAATTGTAATTTCCGTAAAGCTGGTATAGGAGTGGTGTAGCAGAAGCATAGTAAAGGTTTTGTAAATAAGATTTAAAGTTTTATAAGTTGATTATTTTGAGTAAAATAAAATATGTCAAAGGTTTGATTCTCTACTTAACCCCTTTTTAAGGAAGAAAAGTTTTGAGTGGAGGAGATTGTAACGACCCGTATTTTTTACTATTTTAAATTATTAAATTTAATATAACTATTGAAAAAAAATGGTTAGAAATAAAAAATTTAATGATTTATTAATGTAATTTACTGGATATGAACTTAGATAAAATTTCTGAATAACAAATTCAATAAGATAAGAGATGATAACTTATATTAGAAAGTAAATTAAATAATATTGAATTACTGTAAAATGGAAGTAATTGTTTTATTATTTGATTTCATTTTAAAAGTTAAATTTTAAAAGTTAAATAACTTATATTTTAAGTATAATGATTTATTTAATAATTGAATTATTTAAATTTAATATTGGAATCATTTAAATAATTGAATCTTGGATTTAATATGAATGAAAATAATTTCAAAAGTTGATTTAAATTTTATTTAAACAAGAATGAAGATTGTTTGCTTTTAAAATTGAATTTAAAAGTGAATAAATAGAAATTGGAAATTTTATATTTTAATTAACGTGTAAAAATAGTCTTTTTTGGGCACTGTCCCAGATTTCGATGAAACTAGCTTCATCGGATCCGTAATAGTGAATTATTATAGGATTTCAAGTTTCGTAGGGATCGAAATTATCATTTGGCTGTGCGAGCTTGAAACGCGTAGAATTTATTTTTAGAACTTTAATTAAAATAATTTGATTTTGAAATTCTATCTTCAGAATATGATGGAACTAGCTCCCGATACCTATTCCATTATGCTCGGAATAGGGGTATAACATATAAAACGCCAGGCAACACGCTTCGTTTGGAGTTCGGAAAATTTATGTGTGAATAGTGTCGGAAATTTATATAATAGGTTGTTCATTTTCATTTCTGCGTAAACCAAAACCTAACCCTGATCGAGAAATCGTTCAGCTGCTCTCTTATACGCGATTAATGGCCAAAATCATTCTCCTTCTCCTCTCGTTTTCTACAAATCCACTCAACGAAATTGATTCCCACAAAAAGAAAAAATGGAGAGCTCGATCTTCTCTTCATCTTGTGCGGTTGGATCGAGCTGGGAGGGCTCGTATTCACCGAGATCTGTGTTCGAATTCGCGACAGTTATGGGTTTCATGGCTTTGTATCGAGCGACATGCACGCGCACGTGAGGGTAGCAGGCAGGTGCGGTCGCGGCAGGGGATCGGTGGCGGAGCTGGGGTGCAAGCGCGCGATGGTTGGATGTTGGTTGGGCACAATTCGATCGTTCACATAAAAAAAAAGAAACAGAGCGTGGTTCTGTCTGGAGTGAATAGGAAGAAGGTATTATGTTAATTAGGTTTCTTTAATTGGTTATTTGTTTAGTTAATTAAACTTTTAATTATTCGTTTTGCTAATTCATTCGTATATCGTTCGTACTAGGTCGGATTCGAGTGCCGTCTTTTGCGTTGGATTCCCATTGACGTCTTCTACAACAAGGAATTGAATTGGAATTTATTTGAAGCTGAAAAAATTTCGGTTTCAAACAAAGGTGAGTGTTTTAAAACGCTCACGAGATACTAAAATATTTCTGATGTTCCTTCAATTGATATCATGAAGTAATTTAATTTTATTGACTGTTGGTTGGTACTTTAATTGACATTTAAATTGACACATGAATTGACTGTTAGAAATTAAAATTGATAGTCAAAGTGAAATTGGAATTAAATTTCTTGTTAAACACCCGATTATTGATAACTGGTTAACTGTCATGATTTATTGACTAATTTGGATGTTGATTGTGATGGATAGCTATTGGTTGATATTTTGGATGATTGGATGTTTATTTATTTTATATATATCATGTTATCACTCTGTAAATTATTTGACAGCATATGAACTATTATTTGAATTATTTCGAACAAATTAAGAAATAGATTGAAATGACATATACCTATAACGCTTTGATTTGGATTGAAATGATATATCCATCCCTGAAATTAAAATTGTAATAACGGATCACTTGGCCATAGAATACAAAATTATATACGAACACCAGATTGGTTAAATTAAATGGTTTTAAATTCTTGATTTGAATCTATTTAAATGATTTTGATTTAAAGAAATAAAATCGAATTTATAAAGATTGAATTAGTTCTGAATTCGAGTCTTGAAATGTTGAAGTTGAAATTGGTTAAAATGAATTGTTTTAAGAATTTATATTTAAATGTGAAGTAAAATCGACATATGACTTGAATTAGAAAATTGAAGTTGTTTTAAAGGTTTGAACTTTTACTTGAACTTCAAATTTATCTAAGTAAAAGTGGTATGAATGGATAATTCTAAATTTGGCTCGATATTGAATTATTTTAAAAGATTTGAATCTTAAATTGAATATTGAAGTTTAAATTTGATTTAAGTGATTTAAATTGGTAAATTGAAATTGGACTTGAAATGTATACAAATTTGAAATGGTTTAAAATAAGAATTGAATTGAACTTTTAATCATTGAAATTAATTCGAATTGAAATTGAAATTGAAATTAATTTGAATTGAAATTGAAATTGATATTGATTTGAATTGAAATTGAAATTGAAATTGAGTCGATTTGAATTGATTTGAGATTGAAATGATTTGAATTGGAAGATTTGGAATTGAATCAGTTTGATTAAAAATTTTGGACCTGAGTCTAGATTTATTGGAAATGGAATGAAACAGTTTGTTTGAAACTATTTTCAAATGAATTATTTTAATATAAACTGTCTAAAATCTACATTTTTAAATATTCAAATTATTTTGATTTTCCAAACTATTTTACCATATAAACCATTTTAATACTCGAACTATTTTATATCAAACTATTTTAAAATCTAAACTATTTAAAACTATTCAAACTATTTTCTAAAAATTCAAACTGTTTAAGTTAGGAACTGTTTATATTTAAATCGTTGATTTAAATGTGAATGTGGTTAAAATGAAGTTATAACCTAAATTGTAACTCGAATTGAATTTTGAAGTAAATATGATATTTTGAAATAAATATGATGATTTTGAAATGAAATGATATTTTGAAGCGGATATGATATTTTGATATCAAGTATGAATCATTTTCAAAATATAAAAGAACCATCCGGTGTGTAAAACGACGTTTGGTTGTTAAAGAGACTGGGGCCTCTTATTGGCATACTTTCTGTCAATATTGGAACCACTTTAACAACTGTGTACGCGGAGGAGACTCCAGAATGAAGTGGTTGGATTTGGTGTACATTGCTGGATTTAAAAAAGAGAACGATAATAGATAAACCCTGGCACTTGTACCAATTTGAAATGACTAAAACAGGATGGCTTGACAGGGCCAAGTGGGCTAGCTACCCCTAACTGACATCCATTCTTTGATTTTCTTTTTGGACTTGGTCCATACTATTTCCTTGATGTTGGTTTCGATTGGTGCACCTTGATCTTGGGATGACCTCCTTTTGACTCGATATGGGATGGATGAACGCGGTGGGCGATCGTGGCTACGATGCGTTACCACCAGTCCTGCGACCCGAACTGGTAGTATCCTACCTTGGGCATTGCCTCACGTGCCTTGTCATACTTTTATCCTTATACGAGACCACTATGAGTTTGGTTTAGTGTTGTCGTATCATGGCGCATCCCTATCCCCCGACGTGCTACTGGGGCGTTGTATGCGAATTGTACGATAATGCTTAAAAACGCGTTAAGGGGGATTAATGTAAAGCCTTAACACTAAGAAAAATATTTATTTTACTGATTAGACATTACATATATTGCGTATTCTACTAATATTTTGACAGATCCTTAAGAGGTGGAAAATCTCATAACATCTCTTAAGTTATTACATGCACGTTATACGCTGGATAGGAGATATAAAACCCCATAAACATCTCTGACGTTATTACACTCATGTTATATATGATATTGATTTGACTCATATAAGGATATTTTAGTCCTAACTCAAGTGTTTTGTCTTTTCATTACGCTCGGGTCAGCCCTGAGTTTTCAGCGCATTGAAGATTATTTTTTGGAGGACGAAGACAAAGATTGGTATATTATTACTAGTATTATTCCTATGCATCATGTTGTTATGTTGCACTGTTGTATTCTATTGTTCCATTGTATATATAACTTTAATAGATGTTGTAAAATTTTAATCAAATGTATAGTATAAACAGCTTCATGAACTGTTATTTGATTATTATATTCTGTCATTCCGCTGTGAGATTCTGTATTTGTTTTCTTCTTTTCTTATTCTTCTTAATTAACCTCATTGATTATCTGTGTTTCGGATTATTTGCGTTGGACATGTTTGGATTATTGTCGACTTAAACCTTCCGAAATGTGGGTCGTCAAGGTTGTGAACTTTTAAGCGAGGGCTCTTCTTGGATGGAGAACACTCCCTCTCTAGCTTCTTTAATGTATCTTCTTCCGGCTCCCTTGCTAGTCCCCGCTAGGTGTGGTCCTCCATGGATTACATCAATCCTATTCAAGACTCAAGCTTAATGGATCTTCTTCTTCTAAGATGTTGATAGCATTATTAGGAAATTTTTGCAGACCATCACCAGTCTGAGGTGCCTTTTGTTTATCTTGGATGAATTCCTTCAAATGTCCTTCACGGATTAGTTTCTGAATGATTCCAGCCAGCACTCAACATTCATCAGTTTTATGGCCATTCGCTTTGTGATAAGCGTAGTAGCCATTCGCTTTGTGATAAGCGTAGTAGCCATCCCCCTTTCTCTGTTCAGGGTAATTTCTAGCTTTGAACAAAGTTGGGAAGTTAACCTTCTCTTTAGTTATAGCATATATATATATAAGACAATGGCTTGTTTAAAGCGATTGAATTAGTATTGGGCTCCTCCCACCTTGTTCTTTTGTGTCCCCGATTAGATCCAAATCTTCCACTCTCCTTCCTGGGATTAGCTTTCTTTTTTGCATAATATAATTCATCCATTTGAATGAATTTATCAACTTGGAAGTGGAAGTCATGTAAATCTTTACACCCATGCACAAAGAGTTCCTTCCAAAATGGTATATTCTCTATCAACCCAGAATGCACTACAATGAGCTTATCCTTGTCATCTATATCTTTGACTTTCAATGCTTCTGTATTGAATTTTCCGAGGTAATCACCTAGTGATTCCCCCTGCCTTTGCTGAATGTTTGTAGAACAGTGTAATCAATGGTTGGGTCCTTGCATATGTAGAATTGGGTGGAGAATTCATAAGAAAATTGCTTCCATGAGTAGATAGTCTTCTTACGGTATTGATGGTATCGCTTTGTCGTTGCTCTTGAAGTGTCACTAGGAATAATCTGCATCGAACTTCCCCAGAGGCATTATATAGATCCATTTAGCTATCTAAGGCTATCAAATGATCATCATGATCAGTAGTACCATGATATTTCAGGGTTGGGAACTTGACGTGAGATGGAATGACTGCTGACATGATTTCATCCATGAACGGAGCTACTCGTTCATTGTCATTTACTCATTCATCCAGAGTTCTTTTCCCTTTTGCATTTGGCATATCTTTAACCGCCTTTCCCGCCACATCCTTTAAATAAGCTTCAGTGTCATGATAGCCTTTTCGGTTTGGGCTGTATTCCTTCGAAATCGAGCTTCCAGATTGCTCGAGAGATTTATCCTATATTCTTCCTTGATGATCAACTTTAATTAGATGATGTTCTTTTTTCTTTGACGATGTTAAATCTATCTAGCTCTTGCCTTCATAGGTATAAGCTTTCAAGTTTCTTCTTGGAGAGACCACCTCATCTCCAGTTGTTGGTTTTGCACTTCGGAAGATTTCCGAGATAGAGCTACTTTTAGGAGCTCTTGCATTTATAGTAATCCACATACCTTATCTTGACTGCATTATCGTCTGGTTGTACTGGAGTTAATGGTTGTCCTTGTACAACTCCCTCCAAGTTGAAAGTTGGGGTGATATTTTCTTCCAAATTTGTTGTATGCACTGCTTCCTCGTTCATTCGACTAAGCCTTTTTGATTTCATTTTCCTATAACAAGTAAAATTTTCCATAATTAATCTATAGGGAAACAACAAGAATGGAGGTTCATACCCACCTTCTGGCGCCAAAAATGTGAACAAGAAAACTTGTCAACATCCCAAAGCTAAGTTTTTAATGGGAAATTTTATTAACACCTAAAAGCAAAATTTTATAAGTGAACAATCCCTTCGAAACCCCTTTTGATTGAGTCAATAGGGTCTATATGTCTTCGAAAGGTGGCCTTATGAAGGTGTTCTTTGTTAACAAGAGAACCAATCAACACTTCGAAATGAAAATTTGGAAGGGAATAATTTATTAATAAACCCTTTCGAGTAGGTGGAAAGGGACCTTATGCTTTTAGAAGGGAATCCACTTTCGAAAGTGTAGATTCTGCTGTTACGTTTGGGGCTCCTTCAAGAGGAGTTATACGTTTTAAAATATCCAAGCTCCTTATGAAGGAGTCCTCCCTGCAAAAATAACTTCAATAACCATATAGTAAGCCCCTTTGAAACCCATTTCGATCGATTCAAAAGAATCCTTACTCTTTCGAAGGGACTTAATGTGCAATGAATAAGATTTAAATTCAATATGCAATGGAATCATATCTTGGAAAAATGATATAAGTTCAATGGACTTGTTAACAGTGAACTATCATCATCACGTCAATTTTTTATTTCATACCATGAAACGTGATGATAATATGACTCAAAATCACAATGTCTAAGTAGATTCTGTAGCATTGCATAAGTCAAATAGGGGTTAAGAAAATAAGCGAGCATCATATGCAATTGGTCATTAGTCGAGCTAATGGCCGAAATGATCTTCCTCGTATTCGAAATCGATATTGGATCCATGCATCCATTCCTTTGCATTGATGTAAATTAGAATACAAGTAAGAGAAATTTCCCAAATTGATCTAGGATTACAAAAGTTTGATTGGCTATGAAGTAATAAAGAGATTATAGAATTCAGAATTTTATCCCCAAACTCGGACCCTTAGGGTCGTATTTATAGATGCAAGTTGACCCACTTCCACTTCCATCCTTTCGATGCAGTCGAAAGGTCTTTCCCCCAGCCTTTCGCATTCATCCTTTCGCTTCCATAGTTTTGAAGGCGGCTACTTGGGTCTCTTATTATGCTTGGGTTAATCCTTTCGCCTTCATCAATAGTGTACTAGCAATAGATGTTGTTCTAAAATTCCCCAAATACTGCTTTAGTGTTCCTCTGAAACCTTTCAACATCTTCGAACTGCATGTAGCGAAAGGGCCAAGGCTCCCTATCACGTTATTTGGATGTAAGCGGAAGCATCCCCAAGCCTTTCTTCTCCTTCGAAACCTCCCTTGGTCACTTTGGTCTAGTGTTAACCATGATGAATGATTATTTGAGTGGGTGAGGAAGTGCTTTCGAATAGTTTTGAAAGGATCCATAGGTGATAACTGGATCATCGCGAAAAGTCACTTGACTTCTTGTGGAGTTTTCTTTATACTTGTGGAAGGGTACAACCATTTTGAAAGGATTATTCTTGCTTTCGTAAGGTACACATTGGTAGAATGTCTTTAAGTGGGAAATTGACAACAGCGAAACCAACTATTCCAAAGGGTTTGGTTCTCGCGTGCGAGCCTGTTGTCCAATACCTTCGAAAGGTGTTTCAAACCTATACTAGGCTCTCTCATACATATGGAATCAACTGCATCGAAAGAACTAGTTGAGGTGGAAGGGTAGGTTTGCTTTCTTTTCTACTCCTTCGAAAGCTCTTGTTTCACTTGACACTTGTAGGTGCATTAGGTGCTTGCGACTCCATCCTAACCTTTTCAAAAGCTATCACAATGCCTTCGAATCACTGTTTTTAAATCATGGTGAAACCCTTACCTTAAATCCTTGTGGAGCTTAACACATTTTATGAGCCTTCTTTCATGCCTTCATTCTTAAGTGAATTTTATGGTTAACTATATATATATATATATACATACATACATACATAAACATGTATGGATAGTGGATTTCTATTTTTAGTGATTGTTTAACTATTGATATTTATGACCTCTTTCGGCTATCATGGTAACAAGATCGCTCATTGTATAAAATTTTCTTAGATGCATATTGTAGTATTGAAATTGATCTGTAAGCCATAAATGAAACTACATCCATTAGGTGATTCGGTCATGTGTTGATGTAATAGGGTGGGCTTGGCTTTTAATATGTGTTTGACTATATTATCGACCATTGTAACTGTATTGGACTAAGACCTTATTTCATCGAGTTAGCCATGTTTATTGTATTATTTGACCGACTTGTTGGATGGTGCTGAACAAAGACAAAGGTATGATGTTTACTAATTGTCTTAGTATTATTTGGGAATGGTTAGAGTGTGTATTAGAGTAGACATACATCACTCAACAGACTGTAGTCTAACCATCTATATATTTTCCCAGTTTTCATCACTAGTTGATGGAATATTATGTGTTTGGTCAAATAATGTTTGAAGGTGCAGATGATGATGATGGTGTTTCTTGTGTATATAAGCTTGTAAATAGTTAGTCATCTAACATTGGTTTGGATTTAAGTATATGTATCAGGATTAGATTTGATTACGTTTGACTTGTATATGTATATTGAACTATTAGTTTTGAATATAGTGATATTTGACTATATTATATATTGTTATCTTCCGTTGTAAACTTAGAAAGAGATAGACAGAATATATTTGTTGCCTTGTCTCTTTTTATCCTATGCAGTTGAAGCGCTTAGCAGTTCTACAGCGTTGGAGATGCAAAAAGTCATAGCGGGGATAAAGCATGGATATAGTGGAAAATAATAAAGGCGCAAAAAGCTTCATTAAACATATAACCAAGTATTTAAAGTTAATTTTTTTCATTCTCACATCACTTGTGTAGGAAAAAGAAATAGTTTTTAATCTTATATAGCAATACCAAATAATATCATTGTTTAAGTAGACTAGATTTGGTGACTATAATAGATTTATAACTTAAATGGGGCACTTATGCCTTAAAATTAGGTCTTTATCCAAATTTTATTGATTTGATTAAAAAACCAATCTAATCAACCTTTTTATATTAATGTTGCTAAAGCGAGTGCTAATATGCCTTGATTTAGCGGGTGTAGAAGAAAATAACGGGGCATAAAGCGGACCTACTGTTTAATAGTGCTAAATTGAAAAGGCATAGCAGTTGGAGAGCGTTGTGCACTATTGTGGGGCATTAGCGGGGCTTTAACTACACGGTTGTTATCAATCAATAATGAGTTTTCCTTTTCGTTTTTTGGGTTTACACATCTTAATTGTGTTAAACTAGAGGGTCAAAAATGATGGGCTTTTACAAGTATATCTTGAAATATACTTCTAGACGATTGATTACCAACACTCCTCGAGTTCCATTTAAGCATGACGCGGTTAGTATTTTGATCTATAAAATTTGATACATTTTCTTTATAAAATATAAATTTGAAAATTTAGAGTCCTTTTTGTTGGTTAATGGGATATCTATAGCTTTAGAAGTGGTCGATGATATTGAACATAATTGCTTTAAACCAACTAAGGTGAAAAGTAAGTGTATCAACTTATGACATTTTATCGACCCAATTTTAGGAAGAAACAAGTTGCATCAACAATCTAGAGCCTATAACTACCGGCGGAGAGGCTTAATAAGATAACGTTGAGATGCACACAAGAAGGGATGCACAAGAAACACAAGGCTCGCCAAGAGAGGAGGTAAAAGGTACACAAGGAGAGGCACAACATGCGCACTGGCCTCGTTGGAATGAAAATAAGGAAAGTTTTTCATATAGTGAACAAGTTCCACTATATGTGGTATTGCCAAAAGATGACCTCTTTCTTCCTCCAAATGCCCACAATGGTCACTATAACAACAACTAGAAGAGATAATATTTGATACTACTCAATAAAAAGGACATCCTCCTATAACTTAAAATCAATCGCGAAGTTCCCAACATAATACTTACCAAAGGAAGAAAATACGAAGCACACCACTAAAACTAGAAGGCTTAAAGATTAAGTTATATGTTATGTTAAAAACTAGATCTGTTATGTTATGTTGATATGGTATGTTATAGTGAACACTAGATTTGTTATGTTATTATTACATTGAACGTTAAATATGTTATGTAACGTTGATGTCTATTTACATGATTGTAGTGTTGTAGTGTTTTATGTTGTATTTGAAATATGCAAACGTTATATGCTGTGATGAAATGATAATGTCGAATACAATAGCAATAGCCATATTTTATGGGCCAACTTTCTTTGAGCGCACATGGAGTTCCTTCCATTCGGTTTGTGATAAATGTAATGCATCTGTTACATAAAGAAGGAATATAATTCCACATACAACGAACAAACCACCTCTGCGTCTGTCATAACTATGTCTATAGAATAGAAAAGGTTAATGGAAAAGGCCTTGATTTGCGTCTATACCAATTTCTACAAGTAAAGTTCCTAGTACTTTCCATATAAATGAGTGCCACCAATAGAAATTACTGAATAACAGTGTGCAAAAATTTCAATTGATGTTATAATAGCCCAAAAGCACCATCAAAAATACCCCGAGTATGAATAACATCAAATACAACTCCAGGATTGTTGCTTTCCACTGCTTTAAGACATTTCAATAATTTCCCATACAATGATTTTGAATCTTCATAAATTTTTCCTACAACCTTTTATAGCCTGTTCCAAGCTCGAGAAAAACTTATTTTGATACGAAACATATTTGACATTGTCTCCTGAAATGCTCTTGCAGTCATATTTGTCTCATATTTGACTGAAAAAAGTATTTTTCTACACATAAACTTAGATTTTGCTTATCAATGGTTTGAGTTAATGGTAGTGTTTAAACAAGTGTGATCCTCACTATATATTTTAATTTTTCACTAATTTTGGTATTTTCTCATAGATAGACAAGCATGCACTTTCCAATGTCATATTTCACCCACATCACATCGAACTACATATTGATTTGCACATGACTACACTATTTGAAATAAAAATGGAATTCACATAACTGCTTAATGAGTTTCTCCTTTAATTCAAAAATTAATGCAACCAAAGGTCCTTTTTCTGCACATTCTCTTTCGAACACTTGCACGTCTAATTGAAATTTATCCATAATTGATTTTGTCATCATTATTGTAGTGCATAAATCATCGACTAACAAATCTATATATATATGATTGTATCTTCATCGCCATTTAGATTATCATATGATTGGATCTTCATCGGCATTTAGATCATTAACTAATTGATTATCTTCATATATGATTTCTTTATTGTTAACTTTCGTGATCAACTCGAGTGGTATCTACATCACTCGCACAAGCGACTTGCATGTTATCCAATTCACTTTGTTGTTGTTTGCATTCCCAATGTAATCAACAACATAATTCATTTGAGAATTTGATGCTTCTTCCACTTCAATCATTATGAAACTATAAATAACGAAATTATTTACAAGAGTTAATGACAAAAAAGTATTTCAAATTTAAAATACTAAAATTAAATTTAGTATTCACTTAGTGGTTGTTTGAGATTGATTTGCAATACTAGAAGTCGGATATACAATTATGATCTAAATTTTATGCTTGACTAAATGATCTTCTAACAAATTCGCTACGTCTATTTAATAAATCTATAAATTTTACGCCACAATTAGTTTTCATATTAGATGGAAGTGCCAAATATGGGGTTTCTTTAAATTATGTTTTATATATTGACTCTACCATTGATATTGTGGAATGTTATGTTTTCCCAACATTAGCAAGTTTTATTTTCGCCACAGAAATTTCAGTCACTTTCATTCCAACTAAAAGCATATAATTAGTATCATCATTATCTTCTACAGCATGAGCAAATGAACCATTATCTCTAACCCATCTGCCTACTACCTTTAAATCATACTCAAGAGGAATGATTCTTATCACTTCAAATGCTCGTTGTTTAAGCTCACTAAAACTGACCATTTTATAATATTTCGATCTTTTTCGTTTACAACTAATATATCTGGGTTTATCATCTTTATCAACTAATAATTTTCTATTGTAAGAAAATATAATTGGAATCATTGACATTATCTACAAAATAAATATACATACAAAAAGAAATATTACTTGGAAAAACAAGAACTACAACTTATGTAAAACTAAATTTAACAAATTTATCTACTATAAGTAAAAAAAATCTTTTTGGGAAAAATCCTAAAACCAAAATTTGCATTCAATACCTTAATTTAAGAAGAAAGTGATGTCTCTTTAGTTGTTGGAATTTTAAGTGAATTATTTAAAAAAATTAATGGCAATAAATTTCTTAATGAATGACGTTGTATAACGATAATATATTTATGAGCTATTACATTGTAAAAATTAATGGTAATAAAATTTGTACTGAATGACAATGATTTCAGATCCATTAATATTCCCTCATTTTAGTGAAGCATACAATTTTCATTCTGCATATTTAAATGATAGATGGGAAAAAGGAAAAATATATGGCAACATATAATTTTCTTTCTTCATCTTCTCCCTTTGCCATTTCTCTCTCTCTCTCTCTCTCTCTCTCTGCGGAATACTTCAAATAATTAAATTTGAAAGTGCTTTATATAGAATGATTTGTTGTCGTACAAACAACAAATCGACCAAATTTTATAAGCTATTTTATCCTCAAGACGAAGCGGTTGATAGCTAGCCTTGCACCTTGGGGTTAAGCCATGAATCATCTTAAAAAAAGTGATGAAGTACACCACTCAGCCATTTCCAACAATCATACTAACAATTTAAGACAATTCCACCTGCTGCAAATGGCTGAAACTGAAAATTTTACTAGATCAATACTGCTAGACAACAACAGGGCCTTCAGATTTAAGGGGCTGTAGTTTAAAAGATGGAGGCAAAACATGCAATTTTTCTTGACAATGAAAAAGGTGGTCTATGTTTTGACAACTGACAAACCACCATTATTTAATTCACCAACCAAAGCAAAGAGGAAGGAGCAGCGATCCTAGATCGAGCATGAATACATGTGCAAAAATTTCATTCCTTTGCAATGACTATATGACTACTACAACACAGAGGACAAATCGACTAAGGAGATTTGGGAGACGTTGTAGAAGAAGTATGACAAGGAGGAAGCTAAAGCATAGAAATACGTAGTCAGACACTAGCTCAAATATAAGATATTCGATGATAGGTCAGTAGGGACCCAATCTCATAAGCTTCAGAAAATAGCTCATGAGATCATCTCCGAAGGTATGGCTATTGACGAACAAGCTCGAGTTGTAGTACTTATTGATAAATTTCCCCCTAGTTGGAAAGAGTTCAAAAATAAGCTTAGACATAAAACTAAAGAATTTTCACTTGAAAGTTTGGTTACTAGCCTCCGAATTAAGGAGGAATCCTGAAAACAGAATATGAAAGAGGTAGTGCTTGCTATTTCCAATAACACTAAGAAGGCTGGGGTTTTGAAACCGAATTCTAAAAGCTATAAGAATCAAAACCGCAAGCCTAATCAAAACCACAACAAGAATAGGAACCTTCAAAGGAACCATACTACACAATAACAATAATCACCCTTAAAGAATGATTCTGGTCAGTTTACTTGTTATAATTGTAACAAACCAAGTCATATTGCATGAAAGTGTCGGAGAAGGCCTCGTCCTGCACCTCAAGCGAACCTGACTGAAGAGCAGCCGCTAACTGCTACAATTACAGAGATCAACCTACGGGGGATTAGAAGGATAGTGGGTAGATACCGAGGCTACACCATGTCTGCTATGGTCGTCATATGTTCAAAACATACATGGATGCCGAGCACAAGAAAGTGCTACTGGGAGACTCTCATACCAATATTGTTGTTAGGATTGGAAGTGCTGAGCCAAAGTTTACCTCTGGAAAAACTGTTGTAACACCCTGCATTTTTAATAATTAAATAATCAAATAACGATGAACAGTGAAAATAAACATTTTTGGAATTGTTAGAATATGGCCTCGAAACTTATACCATTGTGTACGTGGCGATTTTTTGATCAATTTCTATATATAACTTGTCAAAATCCGAGTCAATATAAAGAAGTTACGGGAGAAACAAGAGACGGGAAATAATCGGAAGAAAAAAAACAAATATGGGTCGACCAAGAACATCCCTAGGTCGACCCGCGTTACTACCTGGACGTAGTTTCGTCCAGGTACGTGCCGAACCAATTAAAATTAGATTTTTCAGCAATCTAAGCAATACGTTGATTTATCTTATGGCTCTGAACGACCTTGACGTGGTGGCTCCAGATTCAATCCAAGAATCCAACGATCTGAGATCCCCAAACTCCACTATAAATAGAACCCTAGGCCTAGCTATTTTCTCACAATCAGATTTTCTCCCAATGGATTCACTGCCTGAGGCTGGACCCTAAATAGAAAATATTTCTTTGGATTCATTGCTTGAGGCTGGACCCTAAAAAGAAAGTATTTCTAAGGAGGAGGTCTTCTCTATAAAAATATTATACACCTTAGAATGGGATCCAAAAGGACCATGGAGCCAAGCTGAGCACAAGCAAAGCTAAGGATGATAGGTGAGTGGATTTAAATTATATACCTTTTTCATTTATGATATATTATCGTTAGATTCCCGTTAATTATTTAATTAAGCATTTATTTCAGTAGTTAATTCTGTTAATTTATTATGCTGAGACTGTAAATCTATATTTAACTATTTAGATGGAAAAGAAAGATAGAGATATATTTAAATAGGAATAAAACTAGGCTTAACAATTATAGAAAAAGGCTTAAGCCTGGAAGGAAGACATTTATAGTAATTATGCTAAAACGGGAGTAATAAATTAAAATCTAATAACTTGATTTGGAAGTAAGTGATAGGTTAATTTGTTGGTTTAGAAAATAGAATACATTTCTATAGTTTAATATTTTAAAAAAAGATAACGATAAACGTAATTGCAAGAATAAAAGAAAGAAAAATGGAATTAGTGTAAAATAGAGAAACCACTATTTTTTGCACTATCCAAAAAGTAAAGAAATAATAAAAGAAATATCTTGCAGTTACGGATTATTGTTTATAGCATTATTTAGTATTAAAATATGGAAATGGATTTTTAGTACAGTTTTCTTAACCAACCAAATAAAATAGAACTACTTCCTAGAATATAAAAAAATAAAGTAAAGAATTGAAGGAATCAAGTTAATTATTAGACAAGACTAGAAGCTATAAACAAAAATGTACCTAGATCTGCATTTACTGCGCATATAATAGAATAAAAGTAAAGCAGTTATTATGATAAGTAAATTTGTGACAATCGGACGTAGTCCCAAGCCAAGATTGTCATATAATATAAGAGAATTAAAGAGAATTCAATATCATAATAAAAGAAAACAGACTAGAATAGAAAAGAGACGCTTGTAATTATATTTATAATGTACAAATTATAAAGAAAATAAAAGTGACAATTACAAGTAAAATTATAACATAGGTATAATTAAGTAGAAAGAACAGAAAAGGCTTATTTAAGACTTAAAATAAGTTAATAAGCAAATAGAGCAGAAATAATAGAAGATGCTAATTTTAATAAACTTAAGACTTAAATTAAGTTAATAATCAAAATAATAGAAGTGGCCCAAACCAACAGCATTCTCTTTCAGTCAGGAACTGATGGTCTCACAATAGTTAGGTGAGGTTGGGACAAGATTATGCTAATTAGGGTAAATAAGTAACCAACAGAATAAGAAAAGTAAACTAAACGCAAAATAAAAGATTAGACTTAGGGTCTAATAAAAGAGTGAGATGCGTTTGAAGTAGCCCAAAGGATGAAGAGCCTAACGAAGCAGTTCATCACAGATTTCAGCATAGAAGAAGCACGTCCAACTTAGTTATTTTGGGCTAGAAGGAAGTACGAGACTTCAATGAGACGTGAGGGTACTCTAGGATGCCCTCTAGGGTAGGCGTAGCGGAGCAGTCCTCCAGAGGCAGGAGTATGCCTTGACTGCTTTTTGCATGGCAGGACCATTGTAGGCAGTCAAAAGGGGTTGATGTTTGGAGTAGGATATTTGTATGTCCCTGTACTTACAAGTTTTAGTGGGTAGGACCCAAAAGGATAGTCGTATGCGGATATCGGGCCAGCATCAAAACCAAGAAGCGAGTTCGGGAAAGACTAGAGTTAAATCAACAGTCTAATGAACCTTTCATTATCGAGACATTGGATGAGGGGCGCAGCCAATTGGATGTTTAGATTGTTTGCAGTAGGGCACGGCCACTTAGCACTTTAGAGGTCTTTCGATTAGTTGAGGGGTGGCTGCATGGGCCCATAGCCACGATAAGAAAAGAGACAGACCAAATAGAATATCTGTATTGTAGGCCTAACAGGGCAGTCCTTTACAGAAATAGAAAATCCCCGACTGAGTTCCCTACAAGGTAGAGCTTGTTAAGCAGGATTCGGGGAGTAGACAGAATGATTACGTATAATCCTCAAGGTACGCACTGGGTGGTACATTGTGGATGTCCGAGCATTAGTATAGACTAGTGCGGGCGCAGTTTTACGTTTTCATAGTAGACGACGGAACATCTTTATTGTAGGCCTTATGAGGCAGTCCTTTATAAATGTAGTCACAGAACGCTATAGTAGCAAGACGATGGAGTCCTCTACGAGGAGGATACGGAAGGTACTATGGGTAGTATCTAGGACCGATGCGGTCAAGGGGCATATAGCTATATATATCAGTTATTAGGTTTTAATCTACTAGGGAGTAGATGGGCACAATTCATGCACTGAGGCGAGAGTATTATAAACTCAATAAACCTAATATAACAGTAAATGGAAATAAAATGGTATATGTAGAGTTAAGCTTAGAAGTGTATAATTTGTCCATTCACCAGAACTTTAGTTCTGACCCCCTCCTCATAACATCCTACAGGTTAGGTAGATGGTAGAGACTTTCCATCTTTGAGACACTTGTTTAGAAAGTGTTATTTTATTGGTGAGTATTTACTTACTATTATATTTTAGTTAGTTCTGCTATGAGATATTTATCTGAGCTCTGATATATTTATCTTTGCCTATTTTACAAGATACCAGATACCCAACTCGGGTTTCAGTGGGCTTGGATTTTAGCATTTTTGCGAAAAATTCGGACTCACTGGGATTCGGGTTGTTACAACTGTCATACTGAAAAACGTGATGCATGCTTTAGAGATGAGAAAGAACTTAGTTTCGGGTTATCTTCTCGATAAACCTGGCTTTACACAAACTATAGGTGCTGATTTGTACACCATCACTATGAATGGTATGTTTGTGGGTAGGGTTATGCTACTAAGGACATGTTTAATTTGAATGTTGAAAGTAATAAGTATCTCCTTCTGCTTATATGTTGTGTTCATTTAACATATGGCATGCTAGAATCTGCCATGTTAACAAACGTATAATAAAGAATATGAGTAGCTTAGGATTAATTCCTAATATGTCTTTAAAAGTTGTTAAAAAATGTGATTTTTATAATCAAGCCAAAATTACAAAAACTCCACATAAATATGTATTTAGAGAATCTGGAACTTTAAAGTTGATTCATTTTGATATATGTGACCTAGATGGAACTTTAACTAGAAATGGACATTGCTATTTTATCATATTTATTGATGACTGTTCTGATTTTACTTATGTGTATCTAATGAAAAATAAAAGTGATGCGTTAGATGTTTAAATCTTTTATAACAAAAATTGAAAATCAGATTAGTAAGAAAGTTAAAAGATTATGTAGTGATAGAGGCATTGAATTTGAATCCAGTATGTTTATTGAATTTTATAATTCATGTGATATAACACATGAACGAACTAAACCTTACTCACCTGAAATGAATGATAAAGCTAAAAGAAAAAAATAGGACTTTAACTAAATTAGTTGTAGCTATTTTAATTAATTCAGGCACAACATCACATTGGTGGGAGGAAATCTTGTTAATTGTATGTTATGTGTTGAATAGAATTCCTAAATCTAAGAGAAAAGTTTCTCCATGTGAGATTTTGAAAAATCATAAACCAAATGTGTCATATTTTAGAACTTATGGTTGTTTAGCGTATGTTCGTATACCCGGCCCTAAAAGAATTAAATTAGCAAGTACAGCATACGAATGTGTATTTATTGGCTAAGCTATTAATAGCAAAGCATATAGATTTATGATTTCAATGCACATATTATAATAGAATCTAATGACGCTGAATTTTATGAACTGAAATTTCCTTTTAGATTAAGGAATAATGGGGGCACATCTAGTAATATTATTCCAATAAGAAATAAACAAAATGTTTCTTTTGAAAACAAACTTAGGAGAAGTAAAATAGCTAGAATTGCAAAAGGTTATGGTTTAGATTTTTGTGCTTACACTTTAGAGGAGAACCCTTAAAACTCCAAGAAACCTTATCTTCATTAAATGTCGAGTTTCGACAAGAGGCTATAAATGATGAGATGGGTTCTTTTGAATCCAATATAACTTGGCACTTAGTTGACTGAAAACCTGGTTGTAAGACCATAGACTTTAATGAGTAATTAAAAAGAAATAAAAACCCGATGTAACAGTTGATAAATACGAAGCTCGTCTAGTAGCTAAGGGTTTTAAGCAAAGAGAAAATGTAAACTTTTTGATACTTTTTCACTTGTAACTAGAATTACATCTATTCGAGTATTAATTTCACCCGCTTCTCATGATGTAATAATACACCAAATGGATGTTAAAACTGCATTTTTAAACGGTTAATTAGAAAAGGAAATTTATATGGACCAACCTAAAGGTTTTGTAATATACGGACAAGAACAAAAGGTTTGCAAGTTAGATAAATCTTTATATGGTCTAAAACAAGCACCTAAACAATGACATGAAAAATTTGACAATTTTATTATTTCATATGGTTTCAAAGTCAATGAGAGTGGAAAATGTATTTATTATAAATATAAGAATGACATTTGCACTATTATACGTTTGTATGTTGATAATCTACTTATTTTTAGTTAAACATTCATGTTATTAACACTGTTAAATCTCTTTTAAGTGCTAACTTTAATATGAAAGACCTTGGAGAAGCAAGTGTAATCCTTGGTATTAAGATCACTAGGTCTAATAAAGGAATTTCGTTGGATCAATCACATTATATTGAGAAGATACTAAAAAAATACAATTACTTTGACTGTAAACCTGCTTGTACACCATATGATCCAAGTGTAAAACTATTTAAGAACACTAGTGAAGATGTAAGACAGTTTGACTATGCGAGCATCATTGGCAGCCTTTGGAATGCCATTTATTGTTCTAGACACGACATAGCATATGTTGTGGGATTATTATGCAGGTTTACAAGTAGACCTAGTATTGAGCAATGGCATGATATTGAAAGGGTCATGAGATACCTAAAACGAAACAAGAACTTTGGATTACATTATCAAAAGTTTCCAACTGTACTTGAAGTATACACCACTGCAGACTGGAATACTTTATCTGATGATTCTAAAGCAACCAAGGGCTATATTTTTAACATAGCTGGTGGGGTTGTTTCTTGGAAATCCAAGAAATTGGCTATTTTTGCTCAGTCTACTATGGAGTCTAAGATGATAGCACTAGCAACAGCTAGTAAAGAAGCGGATTACTTAAGAAATATGCTAGTCGAGATTCCTTTATAGGAAAAACCTATACTAGTGTTGATCCGTTGCGATAGTATCACGGCTATTACAAAAGTTCAGAACCGTTATTATAACAATAAGAGACGACAGTTACATCGTAAGCACAACATTGTAAGGGAGTTACTCTCTTCAGGTGCTGTAAGAGTGGATCATATTCGCACTGATAAAAATTTGGCAAATCCTTTGACAAAAGGATTGCCCAGATAGAAAGTCCATAAAACATCCAAAATGATTAGCCTATTGCCTTTAGACACTCGCAATGGTAACATAACTTATATGACTGTAGATCCCAAGAACTAGGTTCGGTAAACAACAAGTTGTTAACTTATTAGAGGTAAACATGCTATATTTTAAAATGTTTAGAAACACGTATTCCTGTAGCGATTAAAGGATGAGGTAATAGAAACTCTTAATGAGATCTACACTCTATGTGGAGTGGGGTACCTAGCTATATGAGTACTTCTAATAGGCTCACCTCTGTGAATGTGGGAATGAGACTGTTTCCTATGAAAACTTTAGGGGTAAAAGTTTTATAAACCGTTCGCTAAACCGGGATAGACGTGCATGGCAATTGACGCACGAGCTACTTGAAAGCACTTTAGAAAAGTTGTGTGGTTTGATGTTAGAGATAGTGTTTAGAACTACGTGTCACTCTATTATATTCTGAATCTTACTCACTATGCATAGGTTCAAATCGAAAATACATTTGTTTATGTACAATCCTATATTTTCAGGAATACCTTGGAAATGTTTTTTTTTAATAGTTCAAGTGGGGGATCGTTGGAATCTTAAGTGAATTATTTAAAAAAAATAATGGTAATAAAATTCGTAATGAGTGACGTTGTATAACGATAATATATTTATGAGTCATTATTGTTGAGCCATTGCAAAAATTAATGGTAATAAAATTAGTAGTAAATGACAATAATTTTAGATCCATTAACAATCCCTCATTTCAGTAACGCATATAATTTTCATTCTGTCTATTTAAATAATAGGTAGGCAGAAGGAAAAATATAAGGCAACATACAATTTTCTTTCTTCTTCTCCCTCTACCATTTATTTCTATGTAAAATTCTTGCAAGCAATTAAATTAGAAAGTGCTAAATTCGAAACGATTTGTTGTCGTGTAAACAACAAATCGACCAAATTTTAGAGGGTGTTTTATCCTTGAGACGGAGCGGTTACCAAAACTACGTGAATCGTCTCAAAGAAAGTGACGAAGTACGCGATTCAGCCATTACCCGTGGTCAGACACTAACATTAGTAAATCTTCAACCAACTTAGTGTTATTATGAGTTTGTGCGCTTATTAGGCCTGATAATCCAGCTAAAGCTTCTGCTGAACTTTAATTTTGTTTAATACAAGTTCCCATTTTAAGTTTAAAAAAAAGTGAAAAAAAAATTCCTTGTATCAACCTTAAGCCAATGTTAATTCAAGTTTGCCATTAACAATAGTTGTTTGCCTGCAGCGTCCCAGCAAAAGGACTTTTATTAGGAGCACAAGTATTTCATGCTCATATCTTTGTTGAGAAAGTTTTCTCACGGCCCATTTAACCTCCGCGAACTAAGGCCCGTTCTTGTTTTTAAACGAATTTGAACAAGCAAAGCTTCCAATATTTTGGAAGAAAATCCTATGTACAAATATGGTTACAGGTTTTAAATGTTGAGCAGGCCGATCCCTCAAGCCCTTTTCTTTATGATAATTTTATTTAGCCCGGCCCACTGTAGACGTAGTATGTTTTATTTCCTAAACTTAATTTCTACGGACCCACTTGATAAACTAGGCTTATTACTCGCTGCTAAAAATAATTGTTTTATTTTGGACTATTTTGAACACTATTTACAATACCTGCTAATGATTAAACACTGCAACCACTTGGTTGATAAGGAGTTTTTGATATTGAAGTTATGTAAAGTAGCACTATTCCGATGTATCCATTGTATTCCATCCATTGATTTCTCAATCGCCACCGTCTATTTTGCATGGTGGACCCCGCACGACGTCTATTTTTGAGTCTAAGCTGACGAAAAAAGGCACTCATCATATTTTGCAACTCCTTTACTTAATTTTTTTTGCGTTTCTTTTATTATTTGTGGAAAAAAAATACGAGTAATAAAACAGGTATGTTGAGTATAAATTTTATCCGACATCCAATCGAGTCCGTGGCCAAAAAGTATATGCCTTTTCCTGTCCGATTTTCATTTAGGACATGAACAAGAACAAGGTAAAATGTACGAACTCATGCCTGTTCGAAATATCTTATTATTTTCAATTGTCTGTTCGTTGTCTGGCTGTTCCGTAGAATGTACGAACAAAACTCTTGTTCGGTCCGAGTCCATATGATTTTTTTAGAAGAAAACAAATACACACGCATCTGGTTCGGTCCGACTGATTTACACCTCTACTAGTTGGGGACCAGCCAGCACTGCCTGCCTATTACGAAAAAATCGAAAAAACAAAACAAACGTCCAGAGAGCGCCCAGGAGCGCCCCACCTCAGGAAAAAACGTCCCGCCTAAGCGGCGCCCAAGTGATTGGGCATTTCTGGACGGTGGGGCGCTAGAGCGAGGCGTCCATTTACGAAATTAGCGCCCCGGCGGCGCTTAACGACGCCCCGACGGCGCATGTGACAGCATGGTGTGTCATACGTATTTTAACAATTGATTTTTCATCATCATCACTGAATCATTGTTTTATTGTGATGAGTGACTATTAAGAAGATATAGGAATGATCTGGTAAGTAAAGCGCCTGTATCATCCACTGTTATAAAGATACCAGCTTTGAGTTTCATTGATTTTTTAAGAGCACCAACTCTTAATAACCGGTATTTGCATCCAATTTCCGAAATTAAACCAGTCATTTACGAAATTAATGCCCCGGCGGCGCTTAACGACGCCCCGACGGCGCATGTGACAGCATGGTGTGCTATATGTATCTTAGCAATTGATTTTTCATCATCAGTCATTCATATAATATGATGAGTTTCACCGTTTCATTGTTTTGTTGTGATGAGTGGCTGATATTTTTTATAGCAAATGTGACAGACAGAAGAATTGAACCTGATATAGGAATTGATCTGGTAAGTAAAGCCCCTGTATCATCATCCACTGTTATAAAGATACGAGCTTTGAGTTTCATTTATTTTTTAAGAGCACCAACTCTTAATAACCGGTATTTGCATCCAATTTCCGAAATTAAACCAGTCACTGGGATGTATGAATAAATTGTAGCTAGTCATTTTTCTCCAGTATCAAACAACAGTTAAACATTATTCACCATAAAATGCACAAGACACAAAATGATACATGCGAATATAAATGAATGGAAACTTAACATATACAGTTTATTTGCAATGAAACAAAATCACATACTTCAAACCCAGTCTCAAACTGATCATCTGAAAGGTGGAAGAAAACCCTACAAGGCTCACTGCCCCATTATTATATTTCATAATAGTACTGTAATAAACCACCAACTCAACACATATCATCAGGCACGAGAAGGCCTTTGAATGACAAAGGACATGCACTGACACTGCTGCTTATTATCAAACGAGAGAAGGCGAATATGCACATTCGGGTACGCTTTCATGCACTCTTCTATCTCCTGCAAAACCTGTGAAGCGTCGTTACAGCCAAACATAGGCAGTTTCCACAGAGTCCAGTATCTCCCATCATAGTACCCTGGCATTTGACTGTTTGTCCTGTGCACTTCCCCAGCCTATAAGATTATCATTATGTTCCTTCAAATATTACAGTTTCAAATTGCAAAAGAAAGCAAATGCAGCTTTAAATACATACCTCGTCAAATTCAAGGCAAGGGATCCAGCCTTTAGATATCATATAATCAACCTGCTTTGCTATTGATTCAGGAGAAAGAGATGGCAAATAAGAGAGAGTTTCAAACTTCTTGTTGTCTATGGGGTTCCATGTCTAACAAATTAGTTGCTGCTTACATATTATAATACATTTATAACAGTATTTAATAATTTAACGATTGAAACAAATATTATCATAAAACAACCAAATACACACATTTAAAAAGGCTAAATAAAATGACATTCGCAGTTCTCAAACATACATTCCAAAAAACTGGATAAAGTTTACATTCACAAATTTCTAACTTAATACAACTCACAATCCATAAATACATACCCAAGCGGCAGTCCTAAAATATAGTTCAGCAATGAACTCCACATCAAAAAATTGAAAGGACCCTCCTTGCTACATTTCGAGTAAGTGTTTCACTTCCTTTTCAAGGATAAACTTTAGTGAGTTGGAGTGCACTCTCTATGTTTTTTGTTGACTTAGAGCAGAGAAGGATTCCGAACTATGAACTATAGAAATGCGAATGGAAAAAGCTTGTAGAGATGATAACCGAGCAAGGAATTGAACTGAATATTGCGCTTTCCCGTTGGAAATTATGGATAGTGTAGGAACCTTCTCTCTTCCCTGATCATGCCAAGAAGACAATAAGATTCAGGTTTCTAACATATGAAACACAACAGCTAAATAATGTGATAAACTTATCTTGAACTGGGATGAAAGGATCAGGTCCCTAGTTTTGATGTGCTTCGAAGAAAAATTTGGATATAACCATGTAAGTTAGATCCTTATTTATTAAAAATCAGAAAACACAAGCTAATTTGAGTTTTCTGAAAAATAATTTGCATTTACGATAAAATTTTGATCATGATAAAACAAAATTATATTTGATTAAAAAAATACTTAAACACCTATTATACATGCTTACAAAAAACCCAAATCACTTTTATTTTTAAATATATCGCGTTCAATTTTTTTCCTGTTTAAAAATAAATTAGGTTATTATTTATATATAATTAGCAAACTTTTCTAACAACATAGGAAACAAAGGCCTGATACTCAGCCCCTAATCGCAGTAGGAAAAACTCTAGGGATTGTATGATCCAAATCATTTTCCAATTTTTGATCATGCAAAAATAAAATAAAAAATGTCGTGAGTCAAATGACAATGGAAATATTTAAAATTCATAAAAGATAAGATATACTACTCACTTCAATTTGTGCCTCCTTTTAGTTCTGCTACAATGTCCTCAAAATAGGAAGCATTCCATATCACTTAATCATGGAATGCTTCAATTTTACAAGACGACGTGGTTTAGCTGGAGTATCAGGCATCTCCTTGGCTAGAGAAAAATCAAATAGCAATAAGATTTTTTTTTTTTTTGAAAAGAAACTGATATTAGAAAAATGATAAATATTTATATGTGTATTAGCATATTACACACCGACTCCAAGTAATGTTCTGTTAGGAAAAATGGTAAATACTCCCCTTTGGTTATGTTTCCATTTCATCTCGAGTAAGCTTTTTCTCCATGCATATAGTTCGTGTAATAAATTGATTCGTAAGCTTATATTTAGCAACTAGCACTAAATATACGAGTAGATAAACTTCTCCTGCCAAATGTCATATGAGTAGATAACTGCAAATTTCTCTTCCATATGAGAAACAGTGGTAACAAATGCAATGGTAGTAGTAACAAAGCTAGTCATATTACCAGTAATTTGTGTGCTGCAACAAAAGGAGGAATAAATTAGGAACAACATATCATGCACATAATCTGGAAAGCTTACCAGGTTTGAAGTTCTATATTGCTTATTGCTTAATAAATTAGTACATTGGAAAGGATAATGGAAAAAACCTTACTTCATAGGTTTGAGGTTCAGATTTGCATATCATCATAAAGTAGTTGGTGCAAAATATGGCTATGTGAACATGTTGTATACTTTGATCCATATCAACTGCCTGACCACCAAACTTTAAAACGATCATAGAACTGTAGTTAATTACATCGCTAAACTGGCTATAAAAAGGTAAAAGTTGATGAACAAACCTTTGTGCAACATAAAACAATTTGCAGAAATAGAGATGGGAATCCAATACACGAAGGACCCAAAAAGAAGATGAAAATCCTCTATTGTTTGCAAACGAAATACACATACTTACACCACATACAACCACAGATATGTGGACCCCGTACCAGTGCACAAGCATAGCCATCAATAATTTCACTTTGTACATATTTGAAATTATTACTGTATATAATCCTACCTGTTACATGCATCAACAGTAAGAACTACCTATAAGTATGCATGCAATAAGAAAATGAAAACTATTAGGCCAGAGCTAACAAACTTCATAATATATAAATCACTTTATCAATTTTTCACTTTTGTTTTCTTATACCCACATGGTAAAAGTTCACTGCAGATCTGTGTGTATTGGGACTCTCATCCTACTAGATAATCCTAATTAATACCTGCCTCATCATTGGACAAAAATATGCATACAATGCCAATGTTTAGAAATAACAAAACACCAACTGAAAAATAGTATCATGTGTATTTTACACAATCCTTATCGATAATATATGTTCACGAGTTCAGCAAGTCACCGTAATCATAGAATTGTAATACTACAAGATTATCACTAACCCAATTCATGAATAAATTACTTTTGGTGCAAGAACAAGGTTTAAGATTTGATGCATGTATAAGTTCAGTTTGATTTTTGCAAAATCAAACACACCAGCTTTTTGTGAATAAATATAGCCAGCCATGTACTATATATATATATATATATATATATATATATATATATATATATACATATCTTATCCCTTAAATACATATAATAAATAAGTAAATAAAGTGGTAACCAAAATGGTGTGTAATTCGCAAAAGTTGTTACTTACCAGCCTGGTAATCTTTCTAATGAGTTCACCAAGCTTGAAAAAATTGTTCTACTCATTGAAGAACTCAGTTGTACCCATTCGTGATTCGATCTTTCTTGTGACTTGTTGAGCAATTGTTTTGTCGATGTTGCACAGACTGCGAGATGTACTGAGCTTGTGGCTAGAACTAAACAAGCCATTTTGAGCGAAAAGAGCCGCGCCTGGGAAGACCACTGAGAATAAGGATGCTGAGCCACTAGATCCCAATGTTGATGAAGGTGGAGAAGCGGCACAAGAAGGTGGAGAGGCACAAGAAGGTGTAACGATGAAGGTGAAAGTGCGATTAGGGATTAGGGTACTGATTTTGGAATTAGGGTTCTAAGGAAATAATTAAGGGGTAGGTGGTGAACGAAAATTAAAAAGGAAATTAAGGCGGGCTTGAAATTTTTCTAACGGTGTTCTGTTCCCTTGTTTAAATTAATTACAACTGGCTAAAATTAATTTCCTCTTAATATTAATTATTGAGAATATACTAGTCTTAGTTATTAATTATTATTTCTTAATTATTTAATAGAACTATTAATTTTTATTTATTATTTAGTAATTAATAATTATAAATGTTGTAAATATTAAATATGTTATCATTATTGTCAAGGACCTGTAGCTCAAGTGATTAGGGTGTGATTCTTCAGACAGATTCCAAAGATCACGTTTTTGAGCCCCCGAGGCATCAAAAGAAAGCTCATGTTAACAAAAAATTATAATTATTAAATAATAAATATATCGAATATTCTTTAGAAATTTTTTATTTTCGAATTTAATGAAAATTTTTAAAAAAATTAATTTTTATATATGTTTTTAAATTTTATGAAATATTAAATATATTAATAAATTATATTATTAAATATTTAAAACTAAATAATAAATATTACTTCTTAATCATTAGGACAACTGTAAATTAAATCAGTTATAAGTTAATATTTGCAACGGTCGTGCAAAAAAAGTTGGAGGAATCTAATAAGTAAATATTAAATAGTAGTTATTAAGTATAAAACATTAGTCTTAGTTATCAATTATCAATTATTTAATAGTAATTATTAATTATTATTAATTACTTTTTATTTATTTATTATTAATTATTACTTCTTAATTATTAATTATTATGTATGTTTTATTAATTACTAACTATTATGTAGTTAATATTAACTTCATTACCAATTATTAATTATCAATTATTATGTATATTTATTAATTGTTAACTATTAATAACAATTGTTAACCGCAAATTATATTTATTGCAATTGGTAGAAAAACGCACTTGCTAAAAATACGTTTATTGCAATTAGCAGGAAAAACCGCAGCTGCAGAAAATACGTCTATTGCAACTGGCAGAAAAACGCAGTTCTAGAAATGTAAAAAATACGTTTATTATTTAGTAAGTATTAATTATTACTTTTCTAAATATTAAATACTATATATAATTATCAACTATTATTGTTAAATAATAAATATTAAATGTGTATGAAAGTATACTTTGTATCATAGTTATTTTTAAATTTATTTCAAAAAAATTCAAAATTTTAATTTTTTTAAATAATAAATATAATTATAAAATATTAAATACTAAAATGTTACTTCTTAATTATTAATATTGCTTATTAATTATGAATTTTTAAACATTTATCTTGATTATTATTATTTATTAATTTTTAATAGATAATTATAAATAATTTTTTTTATTTTGAAAACCCAGGAGAACCCGGCGGGCCGGTAAACTCCTGAGGAGGGTATAGTAAAGCCGTCCGCTGATCCAAGCCCCCATACCCCCGGGTACATTTATATAGGATAGGGAAGCGCATGGTAGGAATCGAACCTGGGTCTTTTTACCAGAACCCAAGCCTCCTTTCCACTGCGCCGCACCTGCGGACAGATAATTATAAATAATTAGTAATAAAGAATTAATATTAACTACGTAATAGTTAGTAATTAATAATTACTATTAATAATTAATAATTACCATTAATAATTAATAATTAATAAAAATATACATAATAACTATTAATTAATAATCAATAAGTAATAAGTAATAATTAATAAATAAGAAGTAATTATTAATAGTTAATAATTACTATTAGAGTAATTAATAACTAATAATCAAAACTAATATTTAATAATTACTATTAAGTAATTATTATCTACTATTAGATAATTAGTAATTAATAATTACTATTAGATAATTAATAATTAAGGCTAATGTTTAATATTTAGTAACTAATATTTAATATTTAATTATTAAATTCTTTTAACTTTTTTTGCATGACCGTTGCAAATATAATTTATAACTAACTTAATTTACAATTATCCTTAATAATTAAGAAGTAATATTTAATAATTAATTTTTAATAGTTATTAATTAATAATTACTATTAAATAATTAATTATTAAATATTAAATACTTCTGCTTAGTTGTTAAATATTAAATGCAAAACACTAGTTATTAAATAATAATAATTATTTATTATTTAATAATATTTATTCAATATTAATAATTAATTATCAATTATATTTATTAATTATTAAATGTAATTAATAAATATTAACTATAATTTACTAATTAGTAATAACTACCTATAATAAATTATTAAATATAAAAAATAATATTAACCATTGATAATAATTAGTAATTATAAATTATTTATTGATACTCGTTGATTCTAATAATTTATTATTAATGACATATATAAGCTGTCATTTATAATTATTAATTATTAATTAATATTTACAAGTTATTAAGTATTAACTATTTGTTACTAATTAAAATATCCAAGCGAAAACTTTTGAATTCACTTAGATTATTGTTTGTAATAACAACGTTTACTTCAAAGTGGTTACATAATCACTCAAACCTTATGAGCAGGACAATGGTTATAAATATTTACAATGGTCAAAACATCTTTATTACAATTAGCTAAAAGAAACAGTTGTTAAAAATATATTTATTGCAACTGATGGGAAAACGGAGTTGTTAAAAATGTCTATTGCAACTGGCAAGAAAACGAAGTTGTTAAAAATATGTTTATCGCAACCGGCAGGAAAAACGCAGTTGTTAAAAATATAATTATTGCAACTAGCAGGAAAATGCACTTATTAAAAATATGTTTATTGTGGCAGGAAAACGCAGTTGCTAAAGATAATTTATTGCAACAGTCAAAAAATACTAATTGCTAAAAATCATTTATTGCAATTGTCAGAAAATGCCAGTTGTTAAAGATAGTTTATTGCAACTATCATATAGCGCAAGTTGCAAATAGCTTGTTGTAGTAGGTTAATTTTCTTGTAGTGTAGATATCTATTATTCAATATTTTATGTGCTATTTGAAACTGTTCTAATAACCTCTGTGAGTATTTCTAGCTTTACTTTAGATGTTAATGTTATGCGTTCTATTATATTTTATTTCTTCCGCTGTGAGTTTAGAAAATACAGTTAAATTATGTAACCATGTATACATATATTATTTATATCATATTTTACTCTAACGATCCACCATTTACTAATCTAGGGTTTGAGCGTCGATTGGGACGCATAATCAAAGGGTAGTAAATGGCAGTTTGTTACATCTTATCAACAAATACTAATACAACTGACATGGTACTACAACAAAATACGTTACCCTTTAGAAATTTACAAAACTATTTTCATCAAAAATAGATGTATAAATGATATTAAACAATACTTTTTTACTATTGTTTTCTTCCTCCCCAATTTAAAGATACTCCTTCCTAAACAACCATCATCACATCAACCTCAACCTAACTCCCATCTTCATTGGCATCGGCACCATAACAAGTGCACTCAAACCTCAAAACCATCATTGTCATCCAACTCTAAAACCCTAACCAACCTCGTATAATTCATTCCCACCATCATATCAGTTGTCATCCATCTCTAAACTTGCATTTATCTCCTTACCGACCATCTACATGGCTGAAATCCTTATGTTTCTATCAACAACACTGCACCCTCCCATCACGTGTTGTATAAAATTACTGAATTATTAAAGTCAATGTGACAAAAATTTGAAAACCAAATTAAATTTGAAACTTCGGGATTTGTATCAACTTTACCAAGTCATTTTAGGATTTAATACCCCATTTTCTACCTCAAATACCAAAAAATACATTCTACCATCCATGTTTCCTTCTACTAAATTTAACTCTACAAAAATTAACTGCACGATGTAATCAAATGCCTCACCCTAAGTTTTGCATTTTCCCTTTCTTTCTTAAATCTATAATGATATTAGAATTGAAATCGGATAATTTTTTAACAAATTAGTTTTACCCTTGAATTGACAAGTGTGAAACCAACGTCTCCCGTCACACTGATCCAAAGCCTAGTGTGACTTTAGGACTCACGTCGTGCCAAGAAGTACGGATCGTCGAGGTTTTTATAACACTACAAAGACTATTACAAGCAAAAACCTAGTGGGACTTTAGGACTCACGTCGTGCCAAGAAGTACGAATCGTCGGGGTTTTTATAACACTACAGAGACTAATACAAGCAGATATAATCTAAGATAAATTAGACTTTCAGAACTCACGGCGGAAAGAACAAAAATATATTACATGGAAAAATATCTATTTTAGAAAATATCTAAATCAAAGACCTAAATAATATCACTCCAAGTTTGATAAAAAAAAGTAAAATATATTGATAAGATAGACAAATACATAGAGAGCAAATATGATAAAAAGCAGTTTCTAGAGATAAGCACGACTATCCAAGAATAGACTGGGCAGCAGGTGATCGACCCATTCTTGATACTTGAAGAGTCTAGTTTATCTTTGAAGACTGCTTTTTATTGTATTTCCTCTCTACATATCTATCGAACTTATCAAAACATTTTACCACTTTTATCAGACTTGGAGCGATATTTTCTATGTACTCTGTTTTGGACCACGATCACGTAGAGTCGCTGGCTAGCTCCAAATACTCTCCAAACTCAAGTTCAATTTGAAAGTTTCTCGATTTTTACTGGCGGATTTTTTTTACAATTGATTATTTTACAAAATACATGAATGGACTGATTAGAAGATTATATTGAACAAACAACTATAGAGATGTAAAATAATCATGATTAAAAAGAAAGGTTGAGGACTATGCATTTCGTTTACTACTTTTCTTTAATGAACTGATCAAGTAATAGTGTTTACCCACCAAATTACTAGCACTTCACATACTGCAATAGTATCTATTATACAAATAGATTTCAACACTAATCAAAGATTATTATTAATGTAGAATACATATTAAAAATGAACGTTTTATAGTAAAGAAAAATATATATATTTAAAATAGTTATTTTATCTACACACCATAAAAAATTGATGGAATTCAATGTGCTCTTATCAAGATTTTTCCTAATCCGAATACACAACCTTAATAGAAATTTTTTTAAATCCTAATATACACATACTACAACCCTAACAGATAAATATTTAAATCCTAATATACATGCAACAATAACAGTAATTGTGTATATTTTATTCAGTACCATCCAATGTCTTAAAATAAAAAAGATAAAGATAAGGGAATAGCAATATTGTAAATGCAATATTTGGGTAATAGCATAATCCTTCATTGTTAATATAAAATTTAATAAGTCATTTTGAGAAACTATAGTTGCCTCTAAAGAATTTGATAGTGTAAATCCCCTTTGGCTTAAAATTGCTTAGTCGCAGGTTACATCTCGATTTATTATGCAAAAGAGTTATATTTAAAACTTTGGTATACAAAGATTTACTTTGCAAAATAAATCGATACATGCTAAATAAACTTCGAGGGACTTCACCCAAAATTTGATACCGTGAACAATAGTTCCCTGTAAATACATAACTAAAAACTCAACGCAAATTTAAGAATTCTTCCTTGCAATTGTATATTTTTTTATTACTTTAAGCCAGATGACTATAAACATCTTTATTAATATAGCAAGGGCTTCTTCAACAACTTCAGCTCTGAATATTCAGGGTCCTGAATATTCATGGCTAAATGAGGCAGAAAAGTCCAATAGTCAGACATCCGTTTAATGTACGTCTAATGCTGAGCATTCATTAAATGAGCACCTAGTTTTAGAAGTCCATTAAATGAGCACCTAGTTTTAGAAGTCCATTAAATGAGCATCTGACATTAGATATTCAAAATGTCTCCGTACAATACGAAGCATGCATTTCAGGATTTGAAGGCCCTATTTCTGAAGGACGAAGACGAAGATTTTATTACTACTATTTGTTATATATTCTACTACACCATTGTATTCCGCTGCATAATTATCATTCTCTGGTATGTGTAACTCTGATATATATTGTATAAGTATAATCAAATGTTTTGTAAAACAGCTTCATGAACTGTTATTTGATTATTATATTTTATCGTTCCGCTGCAAGATTCTATTTTGTTTCTTTTATTTCTCCACTTTTTCTTATTTACCCCATAACAATCCACCCTTCTGTATGGTTTAAGTTGGCACGTGTGTCTGCTTAAGCGTACTAAAAGGTGGAGCGTTACAGTTGGTATCAGAGCTTTGGTTTAGCGATAAACCTTAGCTTTGTGGGTCTGACTCTTTACTAATAGGGTAGTAATACCCTATGGGAGTCGCTAAGTGTATATATATGAGAGGGCGTATTTGTTAGTGTTATAAAAGGTTTTAATATTGTGGTAATCTGTTCCGTTTTGTATTTATAAATTTCGGTTGATGCATGGGACGTTGTAACATCAATAGGGGTTTCTAAACACTTAATAGGACAGACCGACATAATATTTGCTTTTAATATAGGTGAATGAAATAATTTTGCCTATTATATTTTCTATATATAAAATAAAATGTTTCAAATGATATCTATATTTGGTTGTTAGGTAAAAAAATATATAGAAAAGAAAAAAAATATAAAATAATAATAAAGAATAATATAAAGATATAAATATAAAATAATAAAATAATAGAAAAAAAATTATAAAAATGAAGAAAATGAAAAAAAAAATATAATAAAAATAAAAGAATTAAAAAAAGAAAAGAAAAAGGAAATAGAAATAAATGAATTAAAAAAAGAAAAAAATTATAAAAAAAATTAAATTAAAAAAAAATAAAAATAAAATAAAAATAAAACTACCCTTGCTTTGAAGCTTTGGAGACATCATTTGGGTACTAAGTTCGAGCTTTTCACAGATCATCAGTCATTGAAGTATAGTTTGATTTGAATATTCCATTCATAAAAGTTTGTTTTAAATAAGTCATAAGTTAAATGATATCCAAATGAATATTTCTGATATTAAACTGATTTGAAATATTAATATATCTACTGTAGCATTTTATAAGTGCTGCTATTTTGAAAATACAATGTTTTGGTCAAATAAGCATGGATCTAGGCATCTAGGTTGTAGTTTGAGGGGTTTGACCATCAAAAGGAGTTCGGCCATGGTCAGATCTGGTGGGGTAGATGGTGGTGATGGTCGGGAAGAGATGGAAGGAGGTGGTGGCCGTGGAATAGAGGGAGAGGCCGATCTTAATCAAGGGAGAAGGCAAGGCAAAATTGCATAGAAAAAGTAGAAAGAAGAGAGGAATTTACCTAATTTTTTTCAAGATGGAGACCATGACTTTTTTTTAGGTTTAAGAAGCTTTGAAATTCGTGAAAGATATGGGGAAGTCGGCTGAAACAAAAAAAATGAGGAATAGTAATGTCTAATTGATGACAAGTTAGGTTAAAACGTAAAAAATGTGGACTATAAAAGCCCATAGGAAGATAGAAGGTTTAGGGCCTTTCATATTACTCTATTTTATTTTTATAACTTTATATTTCTGGAAAAAAAAATCCCAGATAAAATTTCGAAATTTTATCAAAATATAATAGTTTATATAAATATTTATCAATCATATAAAGTTAAATTAAGAAAATAGCTAAAAATAGTAAACTAGTCTAGAAAATTTGAAATTGAATAGAATAAATTTTAGAAAAATTCATATGAGCTTGTAATATATTTCTAAACATAAATAATAACATAAAATAAAAATATATTCACAAAATAAATATTTAAAATTTAATTTACATATAATTTTTAATGAAGAAAATAGCAGAAAATAGGGAAACAGCCTTTAAAATAGGAAATCATCATAGTAAATTTTGGAAAAATTCCATTATTATTTTTGAAAATATTTAGAGATGAAAATATACATAAATTAACATATTGACACATATTAAAATAAAATATAATAGAGAAAAAGTAATTTATACAATTTAAAATAGACAAAATTGTTAAATAAACAGTTTATACTCAAAATTGAAATGTACATAACTTTTACATTTTAACTCCGTTTTCAACGAAACGAAAAGCAGTATTCATGTTATTAAATCTATTTTCATAATAAAAGATAAAATTTCAAATTTCAAATATTTAAATTTTAAAATTTAAAATATTTAAAATTTAAATTTAAAAGTCAAAGTTTCAACCCTGTATTTTACAATTATTTTTAAATTGATATTTCCAGATTTAAAAGCTTTATTTATGAAAAAGAATAAATTTTGTTATTTTAAATATAAACTTTGATTTTGATATGGATTAGAATTCCAAATATGACTGAATAGAATAATTTTCCAAAAGGTGAATTTTGGTTAAAATAATCAAACTTTGACTTTTAAATTTAAATTTTAAATATTTGAAATTATAAATTTTATCTTTTATTAAGAAAATAGATTTAATAACATAAATACTGCTTTTCGTTTCGTTGAAAACGGAGTTAAAATGTAAAAGTTATGTACAAACAATTTTGAGTATAAACTGTTTATTTAACAATTTTGTCTATTTTAAATTGTATAAATTACTTTTTCTTTGTTATATTTTATTTTAATATGTGTCAATATGTTAATTTATGTATATTTTCATCTCTAAATATTTTCAAAAATAATAATAGAATTTTTCCAAAATTTACTATGATGATTTCCTATTTTAAAGGCTGTTTCCCTATTTTCTGCTATTTTCTTCATTAAAAATTATATGTAAATTAAATTTTAAATATTTATTTTGTGAATATATTTTTATTTTATGTTATTATTTATGTTTAGAAATATATTACAAGCTCATATGATTTTTTCTAAAATTTATTCTATTCAATTTCAAATTTTCTAGACTAGTTTACTATTTTTAGCTATTTTCTTAATTTAACTTTATATGATTGATAAATATTTATATAAACTATTATATTTTGATAAAATTTCAAAATTTTATCTGGGATTATTATTTTTTTCCAAAAATATAAAATTATAAAAATAAAATAAAGTAATATGAAAGGCCCTAAACCTTCTATCTTCCTATGGGCTTTTATAGTCCGCCTTTTCTACGTTTTAACCTAACTTATCATCAATTAGACATTACTATTCCTCATTCTTTTTGTTTCAGCCGACTTCCCCATATATTTCACGAATTTCAAAGCTTCTTAACCCTAAAAAAAAGTCATGGCCTCCATCTTGAAAAAAATTAGGTAAATCCCTTTCTTCTTTCTACTTTTTCTTACTTTTTCTATGCAATTTTGCCTTGCCTTCTCCCTTGATTAAGATCGGCCTCTCCCCCTATTCCACGGCCACCACCTCCTTCCATCTCTTCCAGACCACCACCACCATCTACCCCACCAGATCTGACCATGGCCGAATCCCCTTGATGGCCAAACCCCTCAAACTACAACCTAGATGCCTAGATCCATGCTTATTTCACCTCTACATGCTCATCCACTTCAACCACCACCATAGCCGCCGCCACTCCCCTGACCTGACCTCGACACACCCCTCCCCACCTCTGTCCAGTCATGACACACCACAGGCCGAGGCCGAGCCCAATCCCCATGGCCGAGCCCTTGTTTTGACCAAAAACCACCTAGTTGCCTTCAAAACCACATCACCTCCTCATGTACAAACTCCACCTTGTCTTGCCTTGAACCCGAGCTATGTTAGCCCAAACCTGACCCAAAACTTGACCACATCTGAACCACATCAGACCCCAAAGCCATACCAAACAATAGAGAAGGCAAAGCAAAAGACTGCGTAGTCGTATCTCCTTTTATTTCAATGTTATTGCATTTTAAAGTCGTATTGAATTTTGTTGTTTTGATTGTTTGTTTTGGGTTGTACACAAGAGTTGTAGATTGGATTCGCTCTCCACTCAAGTCCGTAGTCTTGTCATCGTGCTTTTGTTTCCATTGTGTCATTGGTTTTGATATCTCCAGCACAAACAAGTGAGTAAATCTCACCAGACTAATATGTACTTATATAGTGATAAACTGACATCACTTGAATCTGTAAATGCATATCATCCTGTTATAACTGTTATATTATAATCATATGATGTTCACCCATGCTTATTTATCTGTTATACCATATGTTACTGTTTATTATGTTATTCTGTTTATTTATATCAATTTGTCACACTGCAAGTTCCCTGTAGATTAGTAATCACTATGGGTTGAAATGATATATACCCGAACGGACTTTAGAATAGGGAAAGATCATTATGGGCTGAAATGATAAGCCTGAGCGACTTTTTATTTATTTTATTTAACTTGGGATGGCGGGTTTGAAATGATAAAACCCGGATTTTTTTTGTAGACTGCGGATTGAAATGATAGACATCCGTATCAGTTGACCTAGGCTAGAAAATTATATACAGACCCGTGGTTTATATACTTTTCTAAAATTTATAAAATATTATGATATTTTGATTTAAATTTAAGTAAAAATGATTTTTTGAAATATTAGTGCTTTTCTATAAATTAAATAATGAATTAAGTATATGGTAAAGGAGAATTTGAACTATAAGTAAATTTTGGAATTTATGTTTTGTTTTAAAAAGGAAATTTTATGAAGTAAGAAAAATATAATATTTTGATTTAAAAATGTAATTTAAATGATTTTATAAAATTATAATGATTTTTGAATAAGTTAAAATGTTAAATAAAATGAATGTTTAAGTAAATTTTGAAATAGAGCTTAAAATTGGAAATTTTGAATTTTTGTTAAAAGTGAAGTTTTATTTAAGTAAAATAAAGGGAAATAAGCTATATTTTGGGAATTTAAACTTATTGGTTAAGTTAAGAATTTAATTAAAGAAATGAAAATTTAATAATTGAATTTAAATAAGTAAATTGTTATTTAATTTGATTTTGTATGGAAATTTGACTTTATAAAATCATAAGAATAAATGGTATTTAAATGATTGTTTTTAATTGTGAAATCATATGATTTTATAAGTTAAAATGATTTATATTAAAAGTTAATTGTTTGTGAAATTGTAATTTAACTCTGAATTTGATTTGACTGTATTTTTGAAATGTAATTGTTTAAATGAACTAAAGGGGTTAATTTGAACTAAAAGCTATTATAGTACTTTGTAAGTGCTATAGTTGATAAAGATAACTAAAGTTTAGTCGAAAATAAAAGAAATCTATTACCGCACTTAAGCGCTGCCTTTTGTTAAATAACTGTTTTAAACTATAACTTTACGTAGCATTTTATAAGTGCTACGGAAACTATATTTTGTTGTTTTAATATATTTTAATGAAAATTAATCTTTGGAAAATGATACAACTTTGGAAATTAAATGTTAAATTTCTAAAGATAACGAAGAGACATTTAAATGGTTTTAAATGGAAGAATTTGATTTTTAATGTGAGTTTAAAATGGTATTTAAATTCAATAAAATGAATGGATTAAATGGTATTTTAAATGAATTAAAATGAATGATGTTTTGAATAATATTTTGATACTTTGAAATGGATTTGAAATGATATTTGATTTCTGATTTATCTAATTTATTTGATAAATGAATATTTGAACTATATATTATTTGAGTTTATTTAAATGATATTGGATTTATGAAATGTGGGATATTTAAGCTTTGAAATATACTAAAGATTGAATATTGTATTTTATGGATTAAATCTATATTTGAAATTGATAAGATTTGAAATGGTTGATGATAAACTGAAATTAAATTGAAACTTTGGAAATTGAATACTTGATTTGAGAATATAATAATTACATTTTTAAATGGTTTAAATGAATTATTTTGATTGAAATATAAACTATTTTAAAGGGTGACTTGAAATGATAATAAATGAATGATATCTTTAAATTTAAAAAGTATTTAAAGTTGAATATTTAGATTTGAACTCAAATGATATTTGGTATATTAAAATGATTTGAAATGAAGTTTTGGAAAGATATGATATTTTGATATATTGAAATGATTTGAAATGAAGTTTGAAATGATATGATATTTTAAATATATTGAAATGGTTTGGAATTGATTTAATCTTTATTTTGATAAAGATTTGGATTTGAAATGATATTCTCCTCCCGAATTAATATACTGGCGGGGAAGATAACATAAAATATATATAATTCACTCGTTATGCTTAACACAAAAAGTCAAAGTTGAGAGAACCTATTATGCCTAAATAATATACTGGACCCCTTCTCTTGTGCTTGAATGAACCTAACTTTCTTTCGAGCTTATTGTCGGCACTGCTTTAACCTGCCTGCCGCTAGCTATCGCTTCTAAGAGTTGTAAACGACCATAGCGGCTTAGCTTCGTCTCTGCATGAAATATATGTCTGAGTACGGACGGAATACAAATATGAACTAGTGTCAACTGCCACTAGCATGCCATGAGTAGGTCGAATGGTGGACTGGGATTGGGCTAACCAGAACTAGTTGTTGCTGTTCCATCCGCAGCTAGTAAGCTAGTGAATTATGACCCGACTTTCACCTCTTCTAATGAGGCTGTTGATGTCAAACTCTTCCTCGAGAAGGTAACATGAAACCCATTCGATCTACAAACTAGGACAGGAGGCCCGCCCGTTATGCATTTTAGACCATGACCAGTTTGTTTCGTAAATAAGGCTCACTAGCCCAGCCCCAACTAACAATAGTTGCATCGATTGCAGGCCGGTTCATAGATCGATTGGCTAGGGGAAACAATTGCATCTGATAGAGTATCAAAGTCAACCCATCATAGGTCTGTTGTACGGGAAAGGCATCGCAAGAAATTCCTTCATTCTCAGCCTTTGCGGCAACACCTGCAACTGGCAGGGCCAATGATCTATAAGGGCGAACCAGATCGACGAAGTTGGGGATCCAAAGATGAGGTAAGGTCGCTAACCTTCCCCAGTATATTAATTGGCAGGTCGTAATTTCATTTGTTTTTTTATATAAAGCTCGCTCCTTTTATTCTATTTTGAAGTATAAACTGTTTTTAAATTATAACCACGGGTTATAATAACGATTGGTTGTTAAAGAGACCGGGATTGGATATGGACATGCTCTCTGTCGATACCGAAAACCACTTTGACAACTGTGTACGCGGTGGAGTTTCCAAACTGTTTTTAAATTATAACCACGGGTTATAATAACGATTGGTTGTTAAAGAGACCGGGATTGGATATGGACATACTCTCTGTCGATACCGAAAACCACTTTGACAACTGTGTACGCGGTGGAGTTTCCAGAATGAAGTAGGATGGTGGCGACGATCCTAAGGTATATACGTGGACCCAACTCCCATGAGTTGGCATAAAGTGGCTAAAACCAAGGTTTTAAATCTCGGATATCGGGCACGTTTCGTCTCGGCGATTTTAGTGACTCGGTATCGTATTGGGGGAGATCTCGGACGAGATGAGTGCATCTCGGACGCCAATATCGGATTTACATCTCGGACCTAAAGTTCATCTCGGGACCAATGTTTTCAAAACGGGATTTAAATCGTAAATCGTAAAGTTCAAACTTTACATTGAAACGAGATTCAAATCGTAAATCGTAGATTCAAAAGATTCGTATTTGAAGGTTTGCATACAATTTGAAATTGATTTTTATGTTTGAACTTCTACAATTAAACATAAAACTCAATTTTCTTCCTTATTATATTTTTATTTTATTTCGAAAACATTGTATTTTAAATTTTGAATCCAAATAAATATATTAAGTATGTTAGTATATAAATAGAATGTTTTTTTATTTGCGGTTTTGGCTAAGTTTGGATCGGAATGTAAATCGAATCATTAAGGGAGAGATTCGATCCGAATCGGGATTAAAATCGTAGGATTTTAGGATTTTTGACAATAATGCTCGGGACCTTATCGGAGTATAATACATCACATAATTTATAGAAAAAAATGCATGGTATCGGTTTATTTAACATTTACCGAATTACTGCAACTAATCTCGACTATTTTAACTAAAAAAAATAATGCAATTATACTTCAACTATATGAAATTGTTCAACAAAAGTTACAAAACATCATCAGTTTTAGCAATTACATATAAGTAGATGAAAGACAACAAATTAACTGAAAAAAGCGGCTTCTATACAATTACATATATGCAGTAAGAATAACATAATAACATTATCAGGAACTGATGCAAATAAAAGCAAATGCATATAAGAGATATCAGGAATCGAAGGGTTTCAGGTAATGCAAATCTACTTGCAGAAGGTTATGCAGTAAGAATAACAAACTAAATCTACTTGCAAATCTACTCTAAATTATATTGTATATTCAATTTCTGAAAAAATTGAATTTCATTAAAATAGAAACAACCCTAATTTACATACATGTAGAGAGTAGAGAGATTGGCCGAAGACGAAGCTGCAGACTGTCAAACGCGAGATCGAGTAGTCGAAAATTGAAAGCAACCGCGAGCTGTCGGATGTTGGAAGAGGGAGTTCAAATTTTTTTAAAAGAGGGAGTTCGATTTTTTTCTCTGAAGAAGAGGGAGTTCGATATTTTGACGAGTAACGCGATCTTTTAGAAGTTGAATCAGAAAGGAAAGGGCTTTGTTCATTTTTTTTATGATAGACTGAGATGCGCCTATTTTTTTTTGAAAAAAAACAATATATCGAGGATATCTCGGAATATCGTTTTGCTCCAAATATCGGCCGATATATGTAAATTTCGGCCGATATAATCGAAACGAGATATCAACCGATATCTCTTGTTTCGTTTCGCACAAGCCTTCAACCGAGATCTCGGCCGAGATGACCGAGATTTAAAACAGTGGCTAAAACAGAAGCGATCTCGGACCAGTGAGGTAGCACCTCTTATCGGATGCACTTCTTCGATTCCATTCTATTACTTTTTGATTTTTGGTGGCCACCCTTCGATTTGGGAGTGTTGTTCGAGGTGGACGGTAGTGGCTGCTATGCGTTCCATCAGTCCGTGTGCGTAATTGGTATATCTATCATGGCATTACCTTGTGTGCCGTGTCACCTACCATATCGAGCCCACTACGATTTTGGTTTAAAGATCCGACCGCGTTAAGGTTCACCGTCCCCTTAACGCTATTTTCTATATGATTATACTTTACTGATTAGACACTACTGTATATAGCGTATATTACTATATAGTAAATAGTTTAACGGATCCTTAGAGGATGGGCAGTCCCAAGCATCTTTTAAGTTACTTGTACCTTTATTACAGTTCACTTGAGTTGGTTTACATTATATAAGTATATATTGTCCTGACTCGAGTGTTTTGTGTTTTGCTTTACACTCGGGTCAGCCTGAGTATTCACAGATTTGAATTCCACCTTCTGGAGATTGGAATCGCTGGAGATTATCTGCTTATGTAGTCTTATCTATTTCAGTTCGTTGTTCTATTCAGCTTGTACTTGGTTATCATATTGAAACTTCTGTTGTACTTTATTTCTTCTGTTGTATCTTGTTTAACTCTGATATATTTATATAGTAGCTTCATGAACTACTATCTCTTTTACTTCCGCTGCATTATTATATACTATGTACCTATGATCTGTGATTTTATTTACTATATATTCTGAGATTTGCCAAATTTTTATTTACAACGCGGTATTTTGAGCAATTCAATTCCGGCATGAGTGTCTACCTATACACTTACAATGGATGCGAATGGCTGAAAATATCGGGTCGTTACAGTTGGTATCAGAGCTTTGGCTTTGAGGCAAAACTCAGCATATGGAGTAGATTTATTTACAGAATCACTTTCGTTCGAGTTTGAATCTTTTCCTCTTGATTCAAATTTCCTTTGAATTTTTGGAACGTTCCATGCGGTTCCAAAATTCATTCTTGTCCCTCACTATTCATCTTCTTTTGATTTTGGAGTGTCACATAACTCCACTTTGAATGATCTTTATAGTGAATTGGCTGTCTCGCCAATATTCTAATTTTCTGGTAAAGGGGGAAACTCCTTTACAAATTAGCATTGCTTCACCAGAGATTTATATCTATCCTTGGTTTAGATGCTAATATCTTTTGTTATTCCAAACTCTATCTTTTGAGATCGGATGTAAATTTACCCAGAAAAAATACACATTTGATCTTATTCATTAAGTCACGGTTGACCCGGTTAAGGTTGCCCGCGATTTATTTAAGCTTACCCATCTCCCTATTTTGTTATTTAATCATCTTGTTTTATTTCCAAAATATCCCCAAACATTTTGAATTGTACTTGTAAATCTATGTTTGTTTTATATATTGTGTTGTTTGAGTTGTTGATGTTAATTTGGGCTTCCGATCGATTCGTCTGATCAACGCTATCGATAGGATTTCTAAAACACTTTGGCAGAACAAACTGACACAATATTATTTTAAAACTGTTAATGAAATAAATTTTGATATATAAGTAAATTTATGGAACTTAATAAATTAATTTAAATTGATTATTTGAAATGATAACACTTGATTTATCATTTATTGTTCTATAAATGAATTTATAAATAGTTGTTTATAAATTTATTTGGGAACTGAAATGAATTTAAAACAAGAAATTTAAGAATTTAATTTCCGATGGACTTCAAACCTTGTGTTTAAAGTTTTAAAAGGATATATTATTTAAAGTATTTTCAAGTAGAAATTTGTTTCTAAAGGATTTTTTTAGTTTAAAAATTTAGTACTCTTCTCTTTGTCGCTGGAAAATCATTTTGATGATGACTGCAGCAACATCGACGTTCATTTTCGAGTTTCGGAGTGAAGAGACCGTTCTGTAGTCTTGCTACAGCTTTGTTTTGGAAAATCTAATTGATTTGAATTTCTAAAATATGACTGGATTATAATATATATATATAGATATATATAATATATGATTTAAAATTTGATTTGACATATTATGTATGTATAATTACTTATCGCTAAATGGTTTGAAAGGAATCGGAAGTTTAATTCTTAAATTTTATTTTAAAGAATAATTTCAATTATAAGAAGAAGATCAAAATTTGAATAAATGATTCAAACTTGAGATAATTGAATTGGAAAGTTTTACTTGTATCACACACAATTTCATTCCAATATAACTTACCTAAATTACACAGAAGTTGAATATGGAATTGGATAATATACAATATAAAAAGGATTTTTATAAATAAAATTTGAGTGGTTATAATACATGTTATACACTTAAATTTTAGTTATAAAAGATTAATAGAGGCAAATAGTGAAAAAGGAATTTAAAGAGATTTTATTTAAATAACTTAATAATCAAATTTGATTTACTATGGAACCGTAAGTCTAACCTAGGAATTTTAATAAAGGTTATTTCCTAAAATGAATATGTTGTATAATAAATAATGTATCTTTGAATAGATAAAATAAAATACATTTGAATTAGACATTTTGTAATAAAGTTTATTTAACTTGAATTCATAGTTTAATTGATGTCTAAATGAATAAATATGTAAAGAAATTTGATTATTATATTTGCTATGATAAATATTTTAATTATGAAATAGATATGTCTTGAAAAATGAATAATTATGATTTAAATAGTTAAAATGTATTTTAACATCACTAAAATTTGATAATTGAGGATTTGGTTTTCAAATGGAATTTTAAGTGTAACTTATTAAAGGAATATCTATTTATGAAATGGGTATTTTAAATAAAGAGTTAGGTTATGTGTTAAATTAAGAGTTAAGTAAAATAGTGAACTTTTGACTTAATAAACGAAGTATAGTTTAATTTGGATATTCCATTCATAAAAGTTTGTTTTAATAAGTCATAAGTTAAAAGATATCCAAATGAATATTTCTGAAATTGAACTGATTTGAAATACTAATATATCTACTGTAGAAGTTTATAAGTGCTACTATTTTGAAAATACAATGTTTTGGAAATTTTTATAATTGAATGAACTTAGAAATGTTACAACTTTAAAATGAATATTATTTGACCTTGAATTAAAATGGTTTAAATAAAGATTATTTTTAAAAGGTGTTATGATTTTCTAAGTATTATGTTTTTTAAGAATAAAATTTCCAAAGTGTTGTGATTTTAGTAGTATGATTTCCAAATGATAAACATCCCTAAATTGTTATGATTTCAAAGCATTATGGTTTCAAATTTATTATCTTATTTTGTTTTTTTTTTCAAACTATCTTTTGGTTGTTCTTATTTCTCTTATCTTGTTACAGAATGGGAAGGCTATTGCTTATACCAGTCTATTTAGAAACTATCTTTTGATAATCTTTGTTACTCATCTGGATCTGAACATTGTTTTTCCATTCATAGACCGTCGGTCAAGTGAAAAGGGAGATTCTGACTTTAGAGGATCTTTTTCGTGCTTATATTCTTGATTTGATCACCTCCATCTTGTTAAAATTACCTATAACAATAGTTATCAGGTGTAATTCCAATCTTCTTATCATCTTGTCTTAATTCTATTTCATTCTATCTTTTTCTGTGCTTTCCCGTACCTCGTTCATTTTCGGGGACGAAAATTTTTGAGTGGAGAAGAGTGTAACAACCCTGTATTTTACAATTATTTTTAAATTGATATTTCCAGATTTAAAAGCTTTATTTATGAAAAAGAATAAATTTTGTTATTTTAAATATAAACTTTGATTTTGATATGGATTAGAATTCCAAATATAACTGAATAGAATAATTTTCCAAAAGGTGAATTTTGATTAAAATAATAAAACTTTGACTTTTAAATTTAAATTTTAAATATTTGAAATTATAAATTTTATCTTTTATTATGAAAATAGATTTAATAACATGAATACTGCTTTTCATTTCGTTGAAAACGGAGTTAAAATGTAAAAGTTATGCACAATTCAATTTTGAGTATAAACTGTTTATTTAACAATTTTGTCTATTTTAAATTGTATAAATTACTTTTTCTTTGTTATATTTTATTTTAATATGTGTCAATATGTTAATTTATGTATATTTTCGTCTCTAAATATTTTCAAAAATAATAATAGAATTTTTCCAAAATTTACTATGATGATTTCCTATTTTAAAGGCTGTTTCCCTATTTTCTACTATTTTCTTCATTAAAAATTATATGTAAATTAAATTTTAAATATTTATTTTGTGAATATATTTTTATTTTATGTTATTATTTATGTTTAGAAATATATTACAAGCTCATATGATTTTTTCTAAAATTTATTCTATTCAATTTCAAATTTTCTAGACTAGTTTACTATTTTTAGCTATTTTCTTAATTTAACTTTATATGATTGATAAATATTTATATAAACTATTATATTTTGATAAAATTTCGAAATTTTATCTGGGATTATTATTTTTTTCCAAAAATATAAAATTATAAAAATAAAATAAAGTAATATGAAAGGCCCTAAACCTTCTATCTTCCTATGGGCTTTTATAGTCCACCTTTTTTACGTTTTAACCTAACTTATCATCAATTAGACATTACTATTCCTCATTCTTTTTGTTTCAGCCGACTTCCCCATATATTTCACGAATTTCAAAGCTTCTTAACCCTAAAAAAAGTCATGGCCTCCATCTTGAAAAAAATTAGGTAAATTCCTCTCTTCTTTCTACTTTTTCTTACTTTTTCTATGCAATTTTGCCTTGCCTTCTCCCTTGATTAAGATCGGCCTCTCCCCCTATTCCACGGCCACCACCTCCTTCCATCTCTTCCAGACCACCACCACCATCTACCCCACCAGATCTAACCATGGCCGAACCCCCTTGATGGCCAAACCCCTCAAACTACAACCTAGATGCCTAGATCCATGCTTATTTCACCTCTACATGCTCATCCACTTCAACCACCACCATAGCCGCCGCCACTCCCCTGACCTGACCTCGACACACCCCTCCCCACCTCTGTCCAGTCATGACACACCACAGGCCGAGCCCAATCCCCATGGCCGAGCCCTTGTTTTGACCAAAAACCACCTAGTTGCCTTCAAAACCACATCACCTCCTCATGTACAAACTCCACCTTGTCTTGCCTTGAACCCGAGCTATGTTAGCCCAAACCTGATCCAAAACTTGACCACATCTGAACCACATCAGACCCCAAAGCCATACCAAACAATAGAGAAGGCAAAGCAAAAGACTGCGTAGTCGTATCTCCTTTTATTTCAATGTTATTGCATTTTAAAGTCGTATTGAATTTTGTTGTTTTGATTGTTTGTTTTGGGTTGTACACAAGAGTTGTAGATTGGATTCGCTCTCCACTCAAGTCCGTAGTCTTGTCATCGTGCTTTTGTTTCCATTGTGTCATTGGTTTTGATATCTCCAGCACAAACAAGTGAGTAAATCTCACCAGACTAAAATGTACTTATATAGTGATAAACTGACATCACTTGAATCTGTAAATGCATATCATCCTGTTATAACTGCTATATTATAATCATATGATGTTCACCCATGCTTATTTATCTGTTATACCATATGTTACTGTTTATTATGTTATTCTGTTTATTTATATCAATTTGTCACACTGCAAGTTCCCTGTAGATTAGTAATCACTATGGGTTGAAATGATACATACCCGAACGGACTTTAGAATAGGGAAAGATCATTATGGGCTGAAATGATAAGCCTGAGCGACTTTTTATTTATTTTATTTAACTTGGGATGGTGTTAACCCCCTTTTCGATTCACGACCTAGCAGGAGCCGAGTTAGGGTGCTTGCCGACTTAAGAAGTATGCCGACTTAGGATGCTGGCTGACTTAAGGTGCTTGCCGACTTAAAGAAGCCTACCGACCTAGCAAATTGTGAGTTAGCAAGGCTTGCCGAGTTAACAGGTTGCCGACCTAAGGAAAGCTCTGACCCAACAGTTGCCGATCTAACTACTGAGAAGAGCTGCCGAGTTAAGAAGGATGCCGAGTTAGGAGAAGCTGCGACCTAAGAATGTCACAACCTAACTCGTTGAAGTGATCCAGCAACCTACGCCTTAAAGAAATTGCGACCTAAGGAAGTCGCGACCTAAGGAAGTGGCGACCTAAGGAAGCTGCGACCTAAGGAAGTCGCGACCTAAGGAAGTGGCGACCTAAGGAAGCTGCGACCTAAGGAAGTGGCGACCTAAGGAAGCTACGACCTAAGGAAGTCGCGACCTAAGGAAGTCGCGACCTAAGGAAGTTAAGACCTAAAGAAGTCCGCGACCTAAGAGGCTCTGCGACCTAAGGGAGACAGCGACCTAACTACTGAAGATGCTTGCGACCTAAAGCCTTAAGTCGTCTACGACTCATGGCTCGCTATAAGTCGCCTGCGACTTACCACCTGAAGGCAACAATGACTTCATCACTGCATCTCCTAAGTCGCTCGCGACCTACGACCTAGCTTAGGTCGTACGCGACCTAGGACTTAGGATTTTTTCTGCCCAGAACTCAGATCTGCTCCTATAAATACCCCATCACCTCCAACATGAGGGAGACTTTTTTGGCAATTCATTTCTTCAAGCATCCATGCTCTGCTACACTGAAGATTGATCGAAGAAGTAAAGATCTTCCAACTCTCAAGGCACTACAACAAGCTTCGTGAAGAACTCCATTCATCCGATACGGATTTAGCAAGATTCATCACCGAGGATTGAGCTAGTAGTCTAGATTGTTGTGTGATCAAGCTATATTGTATTTGACAAGTGATTTGTATCGAATTGTAACCGAGTCAGCAATAAAAGACTATAAAGTGGACGTAGGCTCAATTACGGGCCGAACCACTATAAATCTGTTGTTCATTTACTGCATTTCTACGATTTTCAGCTCATATTTTTGTTCCCGTACCAACGGGTGGTGCTTTCACAAGTTTATTACACACACCGGGTGTTAGCGTTCACTTTTTACCGTTAACATTTTGGTGCTTTCACTGAGAGTTGAACTCAGGAGATCATCCACCGTTGCTTCGCAAAGATTCATAAAAAGAACCTCTCTTTAAAAACCAGATCTGAAATAATGGCTCCTGGAAGAAGAGGTAGACCTATCAGATCCGGAAACGCTCACGAAGGAACCTCCGCTTCCCCAATAACAGACCAAGCAACTCCAACCGTTGGGGTCACCAGGGCTGAATTGGATGACGCAGTTTCTGGATTATACCAACAAATTGAAACTCAAAACGCTTTGATGATGGATAGATTAACTGCTCTGCTCGGGGCAAATCGTCAACCAGAAAACCGTCGAACTACTCTTCCTGAAACGCCACCTTTCCAAGCTGATGGTTCTATGCCGCAACCAACTTGTCATGAGCATATGCCCGGGCAAAATTCCGAGGGAAGAACTAATACTTGCCCGGAGGTGTCTTTGAACAATAAAGAGTACCTGTCTGAAATGGTTGGCCGCATCATGAAAGAGAGCATGCAAAGGGAAGAAGATGAGGCTGACTGGGGATTTGCACCAAGCAGAACTCCGTTTACTGAAAGGATCCTAAGAGCAGAGTTTCCAAGGAAATTTGCACCTCCTACTATCCAAGCTTATAGGGGAACCAGTGACCCTAATCATTTCCTCTACAAGTACGATTGGCATATGACTGGTGCAAGAGCATCAGACGAGATCAAGTGTCGATACTTTCCGGTATACCTAGAAGGTGTGGCTTTACTTTGGTTCACAAAGCTTCCAGTTCGGTCTGTAGATAAATTCTCCGACTTAACGCAAAAGTTTAAAGAACAGTTCAGATTGTATGCTTCAAAAGCTAAGGATATAATGTCACTGTCTAACCTTGAACAAGCACCCGGAGAATCAATCAAATCTTTCTTGAGCCGTTTCAATATAGCTTTAGCCGAAGTAGAAAATGCAGAACCACGCATGATCCTGACTTATTTGATGAGAGCCATTGATAAATCGAGTGAATTTGGGATATGGTTAAAGATGAAAGAACCAAACTCACTTGATAAATTTTATAAAAAGGCCGATGAGTTCATTCGCCTTGAAAGCCTTTCTGCAACATCGAAAGTGGTTACTGCCCAGACTGACAATGACAATGTCCCACCTAAGAAAAGAGAATCTGAAAGTCAGAAAAGGGAGAATGAAGGAGGAAAAAGCCAGGGAAATGAAAAGAAACCTCGCCGCTTTAATCCTTCGGACTTTACTCCTTTAACTGATACACCAAGGAATATCTTTTTTGCAACAAAGGACGTTGTCAGGTATCCTAAGCCGCCTGAGATGACGAGAGGGGCAAAGCGTAACGGAAAATTCTGCCAATTTCACAATCAACCTGGCCATGACACTGACCAATGTCGCGAATTAAAGAAGGTGATTGAGGAATTGCTAGAGCAGGGTAAACTCCAACAATACGTTAAAAGGAGCGGAGTCGATCCAACCCCATCCACTCGGGATCAACAACACCCTACCCATCAATCCGATTCTCGCAACAACACTGCAGTGCAAGATTCAGAAAAGCTTGTCATTAATGCTATAACAGGGGGACCATACCCAGCAAGCGGAAGTTGGGATGACTACTAATTACCCACAAAACTGCGACTGGGGCATCTCTCGCTTTCTCTGACATGAAAATCCAAAAGCTATGAATCGAGCACAAATGGAAATCCAGCTTGGAGATTCTAAAACAACAATAACTAGCATTCATTTTTACTTAACAGCATTGCTTGAATTTGTAAAGACAATGATAGATGTGTAACTTCTGCATTGTAAACCGCTGAGAAATCAGCGTGACTCAATAATGAAAAACTATGCATTGTGTTTTCTGTTATAAAATGCCTGTTATATTTCGATGTGTAAATACTCTAAATGTATTGCTAAAATATCGATCTAATACTGCAGGTCATTAAAGCAAAGCTCACCCATCGCAAAGCTAAGCGAGCCTTACAAATCATTTAGCAAATTTCAAGCAACAAAAATTTGAAACTCGAATCCCATACAAGAGGAACTTCACATAAAAAGTTGACGGCTCCACTATGTCAAGCCCTCGTTAACTGGTTGCGATCGTTGATATAAAAAGGCATCCAACCAAATAACTTGCGTTTACTCTGTGGAGTCATTCAACAGTGAAGTCTACTTCTTCGGATAAAGCAATTTACTTGCAAGAGAAAGAAAAATGCGCTTGGAAACGATGATAAAGGATCGCAGATTGGTGGATGATGATGCAGCATAAACGGGCAAACACGGAAGCAGCCAAAGGGAGGTATGCCTCTCAACAGGAAAGCAAGTAGATCCACTAAAGGGATATCTTCCCAAGTAGAAGGAATAAAACCCTCGCTAGCTGATTGTGATGCATCCAATCAGGCAGTTTGTGTCTATCCCATGGATCTACTTGCCCCTAAGACGCAACCTTCCTGGCACACCAACCAACTGATGCTCCTTCCCAAGGGTCAACAAAGCCCTCTAACGAGGCACGCCAATAAATGGAGAGCTTTCCTCAATCAAAAAGATCGGTGGGACTGCCAAAAAGGGGCACCTTGTTAATCGATTGCGATCATTTGTGCAAACAAACATCCAATCGAACGACTTACGCTTGTCCCGTGGACCCCTCCGACCATGAAAAAGTAACTTCCAGGCAATCACAAGCCCTCTTCGGAGGCACAAGCCCTCTTCGGAGGCACAAGCCCTCTTCGGAGGCACAAGCCCTTTTCGGAGGCACATTTCACCCGTGTAGAAGTGCAAAATGCTTCTCTTCGGAGACCCACTTCACCAGAGATGAAATGCCAAAACTGCTTCTCTTCGGAGACCAAAAACTGCTTCTCTTCGGAGACCAAAAACTGCTTCTCTTCGGAGACCAAAACTGCTTCTCTTCGGAGACCAAAATCGCTTCTCTTCGGAGACCAAAAGACCTCTTCAGAGGCGTACTTCACCTTGCTTGAAGTACCAAAAATAAACCCTTTACTGGGGCACGAAAATCAAAACCTTCTTCAGAAGCTCATTTCATTGTGCAGGAAAATTCACTTTCAAACAAATAAAAGTGATCATTCCCAGAAGTCGAAGTGTTCTTCAGGAAGAAAAAGAAAATAAAGATTTCTCCAAAGACAAGATATACTCTATTAAAAGCAGAATAATTCTTCCCTGAAAAAGTGGAAAGTTATTCTCTAAAATAAGAGTATCGGTCTTGTGAAATCAGGAAATATTACAATATACTTGTGGTATGGGGGCAACACTATACAATTCAGTTACATTAATAAAAGTAATATACAAGCAACATACCACAAGTTCATTGCAATATCACGTAATAAAGATGTGGAGTAAATGCGTTCTTGAAACACAGACAAAAAATTTTGTACAAGTGAAAAGAATCGTTTACTCTATACTTCAAATGAAAAACAAATGTATTCCTACATACACAAGGATTTGTACAAGAAAAATATCTATTTATTTCAACACTATGAGAAATTTTTACATTGTACAGGTTACAAAAAGAAGCGGAGACCGGTATCCGCACAATCCCCGGTCAATACAAAAAGCAGAAAATGCAAGGATCGAACTCATTTCCCCTTCTTCCCACCCTTGGAGTTTTTACCCGGCCTGGTAATTAGCTTCGTAGGCCGTGTCGGAGAAAAAGGAGAAAGAGACTCAGCCGGATCAATCTCTGCCTCATCCCCAGCGGCAGAAGAACTCCTTTTTCCTTTCTTTGAAACCACACGCTTCCCCTTCTTCTTGGAAGAAGACTCACTCCCCGGAGCAAGAAATGTAGAAAGCTTTGTGTCATAATCAAAAGATTGCTCCGGGGTCCTCTCGCTATCCTCCAGACCTTCTGCCTTCTGTTCTTCGGGAGCAAGTGGTTCATCTAAACCTTGAAGGGCTGCTATTGGTTCTTCCTGTGAACCTGGTTGAGAAGCTGGAAGAGGTATAACTTGAGAAGGAGGGGGAACGACAGCTGAAGAAGGAAGATTTGGTGCAGTTTCCGGCACGACTGCTGCATAATAAAAGAAATTAAAATCAGTATTCTCCGAGAAAAAAGAAGACCGTGAATCGTCAAAGTCACCTGGAGAAGCCGGTTTAGTGAGATCAATCTCAAATTCCCGAGCTTGGAAGTCTTTCATTGCCTCTTCCTCTGTAGGGGTGGTTACAGTTTCTGGGTCAACCTTAGCGGGAGGCGTGGAATAAGAACTAGAGCCAGCAATATCCGCATGAGCTAAAGCCGAAGTATAAGCAGGAGCAATAGGGGGTGTTTCTTTCTCAGGAAGCTTCTCTCCCGTCGCTTCGGCCCGCACTCGGACGAGCTGCTCTTTTCCTTTGGCAAGGGCAGCACGATCACTCTCACTTAAGTAGGTAGCTTGAAGATCTGTTTCAGAGTATCCAGCACCACCAAATAAGTCAATGATTGCCTCCCACACCTCCGCTAAGGTGACTTCATACTCTGGTCCCAAAAATGAAAGGCTCCCACGCCCCAGGACACAATGCATATAAAAGTCAAACAAAGTCGCGTCAACAGTGGCTATGGTCGCCCTATGGGATTCTTCGGCTGCAGCTTTACCAGAGAGAACTTCATCACGTTCTCTTTCAGCCTTCAGTAACTGGGATTGTAGCCTAGCAATTTCTAAGTCTCGAGAGCTGAGTTTCTCCTGAAGTTGAGCAGCGTCATCACGATATTTTCTAGTAACATGTTGTTCTGCTTCAAGTTTGACTTCAGTATCTCTCTGAGCAGCGTGGGCGTCTCGAACTTGTTTTTGAAGCATTTCTTCTTTCTGAGAATAAGAAGTGGAAGAAGTAGCAAGCTCTTTTTTAAGTCTTTCAACTTCAGCTTCGAGCTTCACATAACCATCGCTAATGCTTTTCATCTCCAAGTCATGCTGCTTACGCCATTTATCCCACTCAGACTTATCATTTTCCATGGTCATCATCGCTTCAAGATTCAGATGGTTGACCCTTTGAAGTTCATCAACCAACTTCTGCCACCCAGACATTCTTTCGATGTCAAGCTTTACAGCATCGACATTTTTCAGCATCGCCTGCTTATCAATGGGGACCAAGTCCAAATCAAAACGCACTGCTTTCAGACACCAATTCGGAAATCGGCTCTGGAGTGTGGGAGGACCATCTCCAGCTTGGTACTGTGGCCTATTAATGATGGTCTGGATGTCAGACTCTTTAAGGGCAGGAGAACCGGAAGATGTATTAGGAGGAACAGAAGCGGTAGTCTTTTCCGAGATGTTAGATGTGTCTTTCTCACCAAGTCTGGTACGTTTGCTGGAATCATCAGAAGTGTGACTCTTCCCCTTATCGTCGTAAGATTTCCTTTTATGAGGATCGTCGCTTCTGCGGGAAGAGTCACGCCGCTCGTCTCTACTCCCATAGTATTCCTCATCCTCTCTCCGGCGACGCTCTTCATGAGCTCGCCTCTCATGAGCCTTTCGAGCAGCTCTCTCCTCATCAGTTTCTTTCACGGCACTGATATAATTCCTAAAGTCATAAGCCTCACGGCTTCCGTAACGCTGGAATTTGTTGTAGTAAGAGCCGCTTTGCCCCATCAGAGAACCTGAAATTGAAGAAAAAGACCAGTTTTAGAAATCCTTAAGTTGAAGAAGCTAAGTGCATATAAGTGCCAAAGTTCTAAGTGTGTGTGATGTGCAAACTACGCGCGTCAAACTACAAACCACTTTTGGGTGAAGAGATGGCAGTAAGTTGTGTGGAAGGCATTGTGGTTTGTTGCAAAGAAGAAGTTGCTTCGATAACAGGAGGAACCACTTTAGAAACATCATCTTTAAAGAGCTCCTGAGAGGTTATCATGATGTCGCTCAGACTGTCGAAAGTATCATCGCCATGGTGCAGGGGAGAATTCTCTTTTTCAACTTCCACTTCAGCCGTCTTTTCAAGAGTGTGAAGATTTTCCTCCTCTTCAACAACTGGGGCAAGTGCTAACTTACTGGACGGTTCAGCAATGTCAGTAGAAATAGAACACTTTACCAATGGAGTCTCAGCGGTAAGATTTTGCTGTAAAAATTCTCTAGCAGGAGAATCAAGGACTCCATGCGGCTGAGTGGAACGGGAAGGATGTAAGAGTCCAAATTCGTGGAGGAACTCATCTTTCAATAGAAATTGAACGCTCCTCTCCTCAACCGGTACGGCCATAAGCCTCTCAAAGGTAGTCTTGTGACGAGATTCCCTAGAGGGGGAAGGAAGTGCTGAAACAATAGAGAAAGAAGTTAGCACTTGACAATTTGAACTTCGAAGAATTTTAGAAAAAACACAGGGAAAAGATAGATAATCGTACTTCCCACTCTCCAAATGGCGTAAAATCCCAGGGGACAACGAACATAGAAGAACGGGCTCAGGAAACTATGAACACTTTCAGGGAGGCCGGTGATCAGCTTGCGATTTCTCGCACTCCTTACAACTATGATGGAGGGATGATCTTTATTTTTGGTAAAAGTACAAAGATAGCGGATTTCTCCGAAGGTAGGAAAGCGGCCCAGCGTTCTCCTAAAAAGCACGCATAGTCCCAGCAAGATGGCGTAGCCATTGGGATGTAACTGAAAAGGGGAAATAGATAGTTGGAGAAGAAGTTCTCGAATGCAGTCATTGAATGGGGGGATAGCTCCGCTCAAGCACATTTGGCGGTTAACTGCGACAAAGCCACGGGGTGGTCTGTCAGCAGTATCATTTATTTCAGGAAGCAAAGCGTCAGCCTCAGCAATGCCAAACTGGATGCATAGTTGACGAAAGGTTTTATGGCTCAAAGTAGTAGGAGTCCTCTCTGGAGGATCGTTCAGCGGGATAGCAACTGGAAATACATCTTCAGCTTGCTCTGTTCCTTCTTGTGGAGAAGACATTCTACACAATCAGCTGAATGTTCAAATGTGAAGGTGCACGTTCCCTAAAAGTGTGAAGTGTTGTGCAAAAACTAATGAAAATAAAAGACAAGCATAACTGGAATTAAATTAATTGACAATCAATCGATTACAGAATTTCAGAACTTGACAATGATCAAGTGCAGTGTTAATACAGACAAGTCAGTTTCACTTGACTATTATGATTTTGTTTTAATACTTCACTTGAATTGGTTATTGTACAGCATCTCGTTCATATTCATTTAATTTAATTTTCTCGTTATCAACTAATCTGTCACTCGATGTGGGCAGTCGGTGATAGTATATTCGTCCCAGTATTTTGTGAATGTTGTATTAAGCAGGATTGTTAGTTTGCAAAATTGAAGCGATCTGTAAAAAGAAATACATGCAACATGGTTTATAGTTCAACAGTTCAAAGTCCAGGCAAAGTTTAAATGTCATCTACTTAGTTGCTGAAAACCCTTAAGTATTAACTCGGTGACGACTTAAGAGATTCCCTATGAGTCAAGGTCGGCAGTCCCCGAGTCTTAGGTCGAATAAAGAAGCAAAAAACTAGTTCAAGGCAGCAGGAAATCCCAAGTCCTAACTCGGAGGCGACTCAAAACCTAGAATGCATAAAATCGCTGAGTCGGTTCCGACTTAAATCAGTGAAATTGCTAAGTCTTGACCGAGTCAGTACATCGACCCACTTCCATCCATAACTTTTAACTCGTTAACCCAATGACCTCGCAGTCAATGACGATCCTAATTCCATTACACCATTGAATCACCCCGAAAAGCCAATTCGAATCGCCTCGGATTTGCTGCGAATCTGACGTATTATTGCCACACCACAACTGCAACGTGATCAATGGCAATTGCGAAACAGTCAAAGGGTTATGCATAATGAACCACAGCATTTAAGAACAAATGGAAGTCGAAGACTGAGGAGTTATCGATTCGACAGTAGGCATGGATAAACTCGGATCAAATCAACTTACGATATATGGCAAGAGGACAATCGACGATTGAATGGATGGAATTTATCTCTGAGGGCTCTAAATCGCGTCAATGGCTGATTCGAGAAGAAGAACAGGTGAAGGAAGAGAAGGGGCGACTTAAGCTATTTATAATCTGGGACAGTGAAATTTGAATCGACATGACCGACCTACGACTCATCTTAAGTCGGTCGCGATCTAACACACTTACCAAGAAGCGAGTTAAGAGAATCGAAGCATACGACCTATGGTTTAGGCATATACTTCGAGGGGCAAATGTTAACCCCCTTTTCGATTCACGACCTAGCAGGAGCCGAGTTAGGGTACTTGCCGACTTAAGAAGTATGCCGACTTAGGATGCTGGCTGACTTAAGGTGCTTGCCGACTTAAAGAAGCCTACCGACCTAGCAAATTGTGAGTTAGCAAGGCTTGCCGAGTTAACAGGTTGCCGACCTAAGGAAAGCTCTGACCCAACAGTTGCCGATCTAACTACTGAGAAGAGCTGCCGAGTTAAGAAGGATGCCGAGTTAGGAGAAGCTGCGACCTAAGAATGTCACAACCTAACTCGTTGAAGTGATCCAGCAACCTACGCCTTAAAGAAATTGCGACCTAAGGAAGTCGCGACCTAAGGAAGTGGCGACCTAAGGAAGCTGCGACCTAAGGAAGTCGCGACCTAAGGAAGTGGCGACCTAAGGAAGCTGCGACCTAAGGAAGTGGCGACCTAAGGAAGCTGCGACCTAAGGAAGTCGCGACCTAAGGAAGTGGCGACCTAAGGAAGCTGCGACCTAAGGAAGTTGCGACCTAAGGAAGTTAAGACCTAAAGAAGTCCGCGACCTAAGAGGCTCTGCGACCTAAGGGAGACAGCGACCTAACTACTGAAGATGCTTGCGACCTAAAGCCTTAAGTCGTCTACGACTCATGGCTCGCTATAAGTCGCCTGCGACTTACCACCTGAAGGCAACAATGACTTCATCACTGCATCTCCTAAGTCGCTCGCGACCTACGACCTAGCTTAGGTCGTACGCGACCTAGGACTTAGGATTTTTTCTGCCCAGAACTCAGATCTGCTCCTATAAATACCCCATCACCTCCAACATGAGGGAGACTTTTTTGGCAATTCATTTCTTCAAGCATCCATGCTCTGCTACACTGAAGATTGATCGAAGAAGTAAAGATCTTCCAACTCTCAAGGCACTACAACAAGCTTCGTGAAGAACTCCATTCATCCGATACGGATTTAGCAAGATTCATCACCGAGGATTGAGCTAGTAGTCTAGATTGTTGTGTGATCAAGCTATATTGTATTTGACAAGTGATTTGTATCGAATTGTAACCGAGTCAGCAATAAAAGACTATAAAGTGGACGTAGGCTCAATTACGGGCCGAGCCACTATAAATCTGTTGTTCATTTACTGCATTTCTGCGATTTTCAGCTCATATTTTTGTTCCCGTACCAACGGGTGGTGCTTTCACAAGTTTATTACACACACCGGGTGTTAGCGTTCACTTTTTACCGTTAACAGATGGCGGGTTTGAAATGATAAAACCCGGATTTTTTTTGTAGACTGCGGATTGAAATGATAGACATCCGTATCAGTTGACCTAGGCTAGAAAATTATATACAGACCCGTGGTTTATATACTTTTCTAAAATTTATAAAATATTATGATATTTTGATTTAAATTTAAGTAAAAATGATTTTTTGAAATATTAGTGCTTTTCTATAAATTAAATAATGAATTAAGTATATGGTAAAGGAGAATTTGAACCATAAGTAAATTTTGGAATTTATGTTTTGTTTTAAAAAGGAAATTTTATGAAGTAAGAAAAATATAATATTTTGATTTAAAAATGTAATTTAAATGATTTTATAAAATTATAATGATTTTTGAATGAGTTAAAATGTTAAATAAAATGAATGTTTAAGTAAATTTTGAAATAGAGCTTAAAATTGGAAATTTTGATTTTTTGTTAAAAGTGAAGTTTTATTTAAGTAAAATAAAGGGAAATAAGCTATATTTTGGGAATTTAAACTTATTGGTTAAGTTAAGAATTTAATTAAAGAAATGGAAATTTAATAATTGAATTTAAATAAGTAAATTGTTATTTAATTTGATTTTGTATGGAAATTTGACTTTATAAAATCATAAGAATAAATGGTATTTAAATAATTGTTTTTAATTGTGAAATTATATGATTTTATAAGTTAAAATGATTTATATTAAAAGTTAATTGTTTGTGAAATTGTAATTTAACTCTGAATTTGATTTGACTGTATTTTTGAAATGTAATTGTTTAAATGAACTAAAGGGGTTAATTTGAACTAAAAGCTATTATAGTACTTTGTAAGTGCTATAGTTGATAAAGATAACTAAAGTTTAGTCGAAAATAAAAGAAATCTATTACCGCACTTAAGCGCTGCCTTTTGTTAAATAACTGTTTTAAACTATAACTTTACGTAGCATTTTATAAGTGCTACGGAAACTATATTTTGTTGTTTTAATATATTTTAATGAAAATTAATCTTTGGAAAATGATACAACTTTGGAAATTAAATGTTAAATTTCTAAAGATAATGAAGAGACATTTAAATGGTTTTAAATGGAAGAATTTGATTTTTAATGTGAGTTTAAAATGGTATTTAAATTCAATAAAATGAATGGATTAAATGGTATTTTAAATGAATTAAAATGAATGATGTTTTGAATAATATTTTGATACTTTGAAATGGATTTGAAATGATATTTGATTTCTGATTTATCTAATTTATTTGATAAATGAATATTTGAACTATATATTATTTGAGTTTATTTAAATGATATTGGATTTATGAAATGTGGGATATTTAAGCTTTGAAATATACTAAAGATTGAATATTGTATTTTATGGATTAAATCTATATTTGAAATTGATAAGATTTGAAATGGTTGATGATAAACTGAAATTAAATTGAAACTTTGAAAATTGAATACTTGATTTGAGAATATTATAATTACATTTTTAAATGGTTTAAATAAATTATTATGATTGAAATATAAACTATTTAAAAGGGTGACTTGAAATGATAATAAATGAATGATATCTTTAAATTTAAAAAGTATTTAAAGTTGAATATTTAGATTTGAACTCAAATGATATTTGGTATATTAAAATGATTTGAAATGAAGTTTTGGAAAGATATGATATTTTGATATATTGAAATGATTTGAAATAGAGTTTGAAATGATATGATATTTTAAATATATTGAAACGGTTTGGAATTGATTTAATCTTTATTTTGATAAAGATTTGGATTTGAAATGATATTCTATTTTGAAGTATAAACTGTTTTTAAATTATAACCACGGGTTATAATAACGATTGGTTGTTAAAGAGACCGGGATCGGATATGGACATACTCTCTGTCGATACCGAAAACCACTTTGACAACTGTGTACGCGGTGGAGTTTCCAGGATGAAGTAGGATGGTGGCGACGATCCTAAGGTATATACGTGGACCCAACTCCCATGAGTTGGCATAAGGTGGCTAAAACAGGAGCGATCTCGGACCAGTGAGGTAGCACCTCTTATCGGACGCACTTCTTCGATTCCATTCTATTACTTTTTGATTTTTGGTGGCCACCCTTCGATTTGGGAGTGTTGTTCGAGGTGGACGGTAGTGGCTGCTATGCGTTCCATCAGTCCGTGTGCGTAATTGATATATCTACCCTGGCATTGCCTTGTGTGCCGTGTCACCTACCATATCGAGCCCACTACGATTTTGGTTTAAAGATCCGACCGCGTTAAGGTTCACCATCCATGTACTTATATAACTAGTAAATTGACACCCTGTGAATCTGTAGAAATATATTATCATGTTATACTTGACTATGTTATGATCATATGATGTTTATACACCTGTTATATCATCCGTTACTGTTATATAATGTATTCTGTTCATTTATATCTGTTTATCACACTACAAGTTCCATGTAGACTAGAATCACTATGGGTTGAAATGATACATACCCGAACGGACTTAAGAATAGGGAAAAATCATTATGGGCTGAAATGATAGGCCTAAATGGTTTTTATTTATTTATTTTAACTTGGGATTGCGGGTTTGAAATGATAAAACCCGTATTTTTCTTTTTTTTTAAACTGCGGATTGAAATGATACATATCCGTATCACTTGACCTAGGTTAGAAAATTATATACATACCCGTGGTTATTTTATAAAGTGTTTTGGATATTTTTAAGTATTTTTAAAAATATAAATTTATGAAATTTGATTTAAATAGATTTTGAAATGTTTTAAAATAAAGAAATTATGATTTTTCTATGAGTTAAAAATGTAATTAATGAATGGTTAAATTGGATTATTGAAATATAACTTAAGTTTGGAATTTGGAATTTTGGTTAAAAATGATATTTAAGTTATATGAATAAAAATGAAAATTTAATTATATTTGTAAAATGGTAAATATGATAATTTGATTAAATTTGAATTTAAGCGATTTATTAAAGTATTATTGATTTTTCTATGAATTTAAGTGGTTAAATAAATGAATGTTTAAAAGTGATCTTTTAAAATATAACTTGACTTGGAAATGTGAAATTTGATTTTAATTAAAGGTTTAAGTTAATTAAATAAAATTGAAAATTTAGTTAAATTTGTGACATGGAAATTTAAATTTGAAGTGCTAAGTTTATTTGTTGAAATGTGAAGAATTGGAAACTTTTACACTTAAATTTATTAAGTAAATTGTTGAAAATTAGAATTAATTATAAGAAATTTATTGTGAAAATATATGTTAAATAATATGTTAATGAACATTTTATTGTTAAAAATATGATTTTGAAATGTTTAAAGGATTTAAAATTTATTATTTGCTGGAAATACACTAAAATTTGGAATTAACTTTTAATAGCATTCAGAAATGCTATAGTTTCTGAATTGAACTAAAATTGTGTAAAAAGAGCTATTACAGCATTTCTGAAATGCTGTAGTTGCTGTAATTGAACTTATAGGCTAATATTGAACTCAGGTCTATTATAGCATTCTCTGGAAATGCTATAGTGGTCTGCAGTCTTTGCTGAAACCAAATTTAACCCTTGTTTTGAAATCTAAACTACCGCAGCACTTTTGAAATGCTGTCTTTTCTGTCTTGAACTATAACTCAACTAAAAACTTTGTTTTAACAGCAGTTTTAAGTGATGTCTTTGCTGAATTAAAATTGTTTTCAACCATAACTCATAACAGCTTTTTCTAAATGCTGTGAAAAGCTGAAATTCTAATAAATATGGGTTTTGACTTAGTAAACGAACTCAGAATGGTTTGACACTTTGGAAATTGAATACATGATTTGAAAATATAATAATTGCACTTTTAAAAGGTTTAAATGAATTATTTGATTGGAATATAAACTATTTAAAAGGTGACTTGAAATGATAATAAATGAAGTATATCTTAAATTTAAAAGGTATTTAAAGTTGAATATTTAAATTTGAACTCAAATGATATTTTGGTATATTAAAATGATTTGAAATGATATGTTATTTTAAATATATTGAAATGGTTTGGAATTATTTAATCTTTATTTTGATAAAGATTTGGATTTGAAATGATATTCTATTTTGAAGTATAAACTGTTTTAAATTATAACCACGGGTTATAATAACGATTGGTTGTTAAAGAGACCGGGATCGGATATGGACATACTCTCTGTCGATACCGAAAACCACTTTGACAACTGTGTACGCGGTGGAGTTTCCAGAATGAAGTAGGATGGTGGCGACGATCCTAAAGGTATATACGTGGACCCAACTCCCGTGCGTTGGCATAAGGTGGCTAAAACAGGAGCGATCTCGGACCAGTGAGGTAGCACCTCTTATCGAACGCACTTCTTCGATTCCATTATATTACTTTTTTATTTTTGGTGGCCACCCTTCGATTTGGGAGTGTTGTTCGAGGTGGACGGTAGTGGCTGCTATCCGCTCCATCAGTCCGTGTGCATAATTGGTATATCTACCCTGGCATTGCCTTGTGTGCCGTGTCACCTACCATATCGAACCCACTACGATTTTGTTTTAAAGATCCGACCGCGTTAAGGTTCTACATCCCCTTAACGCTATTTTCTATATGATTATACTTTACTGATTAGACACTACTGTATATAGCATATATTACTACATAGTAGATATTTTAACGGATCCTTAGAGAATGGGCGATCCCAAGCATTCTTTAAGTTACTTGTACCTTTACTACAGTTCACTTGAGTTGGTTTACATTATATAAGTATATATTGTCCTGACTCGAGTGTGTTGTGTTTTGCTTTACGCTCGGGTCAGCCTGAGTTATTCACAAATTTGGATTTTCACTCTCTTAGAGATTTGAATCGCTGGAGATTATCTGCTTGTCATGCCCTACCTATTTCAATTCCGTTGTTCTACTCAGCTTGTACTTGGTTATTATATTGAGACTTTTGTTGTATTCTATTTCTCCTGTTATTTCATGAACTACTATTTCTTTTACTTCCGCTGTATTTTTTTACTCTGTGTCTGTGATCTGTGATTATATTTATTTACTGTATATTCTGAGATTTGCTAAATTTTATTTACAACGCGGTATTTTGAGTAATTCAACTCCGGCATGAGTGTCTACCTATACACTTATAATGGATGCGAATGGTTGAAAATATCGGGTCGTTACAGTTGGAATTCAATATGCTCTTATCAAGATTTTTCCTAATCTGAATACACAACCTTAATAGAAATTTTTTAAATCCTAATATACACATACTACAACCCTAACAGATAAATATTTAAATCCTAATATACATGCAACAATAACAGTAATTGTGTATATTTTATTCAGTACTATCCAATGTCTTAAAATAAAAAAGATAAAGATAAGGGAATAGCAATATTGTAAATGCAATATTTGGGTAATAGCATAATCCTTCATTGTTAATATAAAATTTAATAAGTCATTTTGAGAAACTATAGTTGTCTCTAAAGAATTTGATAGTGTAAATCCCCTTTGGCTTAAAATTGCTTAGTCGCATGTTACATTTCGATTTATTATGCAAAAGAGTTATATTTAAAACTTTGGTATACAAAGATTTACTTTGCAAAATAAATCGATACATGCTAAATAAACTTCGAGGGACTTCACCCAAAATTTGATACCGTGAACAATAGTTCCCTGTAAATACATAACTAAAAACTCAACGCAAATTTAAGAATTCTTCCTTGCAATTGTATATTTTTTTATTACTTTAAGCCAGATGACTATAAACATCTTTATTAATATAGCAAGGGCTTCTTCAACAACTTCAGCTCTGAATATTCAAGGTCCTGAATATTCATGGCTAAATGGGGCAGAAAAGTCCAATAGTCAGACATCCATTTAATGTACGTCTAATGCTGAGCATTCATTAAATGAGCACCTAGTTTTAGAAGTCCATTAAATGAGCACCTAGTTTTAGAAGTCCATTAAATGAGCATCTGACATTAGATATTCAAAATGTCTCCGTACAATACGAAGCATTGGACGTCCATTTATGGACGTTCCACTTATTGGACGTCTATGCTCTAGCACCCATTAAATGAACGTGTAAGACTGAACGCTCATTAAATGGATGTCCATGACCACTTCAATTTCTCAAAGTCGTAAGCTGAATATTCAACCTGAAGTGCGTGTTAGGGTGTAATCTGAATGAAGACAGCCGGAATTGCTCAAGAACGGCCACACATGTGTATTGTCATAAAGTAATTTCTCATACACGATAGTGCAAATTCAAACACAATTCATACTAATTTGAACAAACCGTTCAAGAAAAATTATGAAAACTATTAGAAGTTGACAAATTTAAAAGCTGACTGAAACTAAATATTACCACATTTTAGACTAAAAGCTTTTTCTTAAATGAACAAAAGTGATTAATAGTGTTTACCAAAATAGCTTTACCCAACAAATTACTATATCTCGTAGCCATAACAAGAAGGTAAGAATTTACTAAACAAACATAATTCAACACAATCAAAATACCGCAACACTAATGGGTAAAATTTCAAATTCTACTCTACACACCACTGTTAACTTTGGGTAATATCATAATATACCATTATTAATAAAGAATTTAACAAGTCTTTTGTGAAATTGTGGTAGTCTCAAAATTGCTTAGTCCAAGGTCGCATTCAGTAAAAATTCAACTGATTTTGACCTGTTTTACAAAAACTTTCAGTATAAAACTTTGGTATACAAAGAATTATTTGGAAAAATAGACCACAGCCTGTTTAATTTTTATTGATAGAACCAGATAACTAAGAGGGATTTCACCCCCAATTTGGTATTGTGAACAATGGGTCCATACAAATACATAATTAAAAAGTCGTGCAAAATTAAGGCTACTTCCCTACAATTGTATAATTTTTATTACTTAAGCCAGGTAACTATAAACATCTTTATTGAAGTACTAATAAAGAACGGTGCATGCATGTGTATTGTCAAAAGGTAATTTCTCATTCAAGATAACACAAAGTCAAAAACGAACCCATATTAATTTGAACAAACCGTTCAAGTAAAATTATGAACACTGTTAGGAGTTGACAAATTTGAAAACTGACCGAGACTAAATATTATCAAACTTTAAACTAATGTGTAAGAATGCAAGCACCTATATAACTCTACAAAGCTGCAACCATCCTTTTGAACTTTATAAACGCCAATGCAACTTCAAATTTATAAAATTTTGATTGAACTAGGATGACTGCAAAAATGTAAATCATGTAACCTACCTTAAATTCAAAATATTAAATGAACAATAACCACTCTTCAACAAAAAGATTCAAAACAAAGCATACATTAATTGCCTAATTCCTCTAAACTAATTTAAATCATATTCTACTGGCCATTTTCTTCCACGGCATATAAAATGTTATATGGACCCAAAAAAAGAAATGCACAAAAAATCGACAATCCATTCATAGTAAATAATATATGTAAGCTATGTACCTGCCACTGTTTGCATCTCCTTAATTTTGAATGCGCTTCTTCCCAATACATACAAATTAATTGCCGTTATTTTTCATGACAACTGTTCATTACAAAATATTGAAGTTTAGCACATCAAAACCCATAAACAAATAGCAATAACATACAACATGATAAGAAAAGTATAGGGTAACAGCATACGAACTTTACCTTCATAGAGATAAGAACAATTACAGAGGCACAATAGCACAATTTTATCGGAATCAGGGAAAAGGAGATCACCAATGTACTAAATTATGGGTACCTGGCAAATTTGCAAATAACACCTAATTACTCAAGTATCCAAAAGAACGTAAACATCAATTACGAAGGAGCAAAAATTAGATCAAAACAGTAAAATATAGTTTCAAAACAGCCTCAGACATCCAAGGAAGGAATTAACAGCATGAGTTGTCAAGCCTGGCAAGGCGAACGATATTAGGCAGCCACTGCGAATGTTTTGGGAAACAAGCCTTTGTTTATTCAACATCGGCTATTTCTTTTGTCTTGCAGTTTCAATAAAAGAGTAAAACAGTAGAGATATGAAAACGAATGGACGAAAGAAAAAAGACCAGACCGTTGGCTTGATTTCTCCGGAGCGAAATGAATTGCGGTATAATCAATGTCGATAATTCGGGGAAAGAATCATCATTTCACTAGTTTTCATTCATGGTACAAGCAGTGCTTAAAAACAGAAAAAGAGAGAGAAAATTAAGAAATGTTTGCACTGGTAATATGCGAACAAAAGAGGGGATGGAGATGGAGGAAGAAAATCCGAGAGTTTATACAAGGGACAAAGAAAACCCTAGATGTTTATTAACGGATTAGATTTTTCCGAGTTGACGGTCAGATGTAGCTATAGAATAAACCCATTTAATCCGACCCATTTAATCTTATTTTTTACAGGACTGGACCTTTTTGAAGTTGTTTTCTTACCGATCCGTTTAATTCACGTAACCTGTTTAACCTTATTCCGACTCAATGGCGATTGCCGATTCCAAACCCTAAATCAATGGCGATTGCCGATTCAAACTGTTCTTTTGTCGGTTCGAGTTGATTTGTTCTTCTTCACACCTACGAGTCTTCTTCACGTTGATTTTGATCCCAGTTCACATCAAACAAGGCCGTAAGCAAGGAAGAGGTATTATGTTGATTTTGTTATTTGATCCGCACTCTTGGGTTTTTAAATTACCGAGTTATTGTGAACCTTTTCATCTTCTTTTTGTAGAACCTCTAATCATAACTGTTGTGAGCTGGAGAATTATTTTGGTGTTTTATTTTGTTCATTTGCTTCTGTAGCGTTATCAGTTTGTTCTCAGAAATGATTATTTATCTTATACATTGTAGTTGTTTTGTCACTCGCCCACTTACCCTATTTGTATGATTACAATTGAAGTTCCCTTGCTCCGATTAAAATAGATGAATTTTCTGGTATCACATATTTTTAATAGTCTTCAAAAGGATAAAGGAGCTGTTGTTTCCTGTTGGCACAATCAAACAAAATTGTCAAATGATATAGTTTCCTGTTCTGTTGTGGTCCAATTGATGGTATTTGCTGATATGTTCTTCGATTTATCTGTAGGGTTCTTCGAACATAATTTACTACCGTATGATATTGCTAGTAGGTTGTTCCTTTACATGGTCGATACATGACATATACTGACGCACCAGTAATGCAAAGTTTTTATTGGTTGCTGCTTTTTACTTGTAAACTTGCTACTTGGAAATTATTTCATTACAACATGTCCTTGAATTCTGACAAAATAAACGGAATTCAGCAAGCTTCAAAATTTTATCTCCTGCGTAGTACAAAAAAAAAACCAGCTTAAATAAAAATATTGATTTGGTATACTTACTATTGACATATTAATGTATCCAAAGTTTTTACTAAAGCGCATAAAATTACATTAATAATGTTAAATACCATCATTATATAATTTGCTACATGCTATTAATAATAGGAAAATTGAACTCTAGTTCCTGTATAAATTTACAGTACCAATTATAACTTTCCCTGTGTACCGAAATTTCATGCTGCTCTTTGTTAACCACAAAGTTAATATATATTCATTCAGCATAATATATAATTATAAAGATGCCAAGTTAACATGTTTAACCTCAGTAATAATTCAGACATTCTTAAACAATTAACTAATAAACGACAATAAAACAGACCATAAAAAAACCTACATTTTGGTAAGGATACATAGGTGAAACCGTAGGAAACCTCAATTTCTCTTCTCTTAATGCGTCTGGAAATAGTGGAGGCAGAGCAAAAATACAGTGGCAAATGGCAATACCATGGCAGGCCAATGATGATTCTCTACAAACAATGTGCAAATATTCTTATTTCACAAAATTATTTCATTACAACATGTCCTTGAATTCTGACAAAAAAGGGGGAAAGTATTGACATATTGTATCTCCACCTTTAATTTGAAATGAAATTAATTGTTAACAAAATTTACAAAACTAACACACAATAGATGTTGATATTAATTTGGATCTTATTAGGATTGAGGTTTATGGAACAATTAAAAGACATGTAAATATGGGACCGGAGAATTTGAAGAGTATTCACTCCGAAGGAAAGATAATTATGACAGATACAATGCAATCAATCACAATATTGCCAGCAAATCAGTCATTTGGATTTTGAACAGATTTTGCACTTTAGGATTAATTGCATGGTACACTCTAGGTAGAATGTTGATTAATTGCATGCATGAACATTAAACCTGACAAGATTGCTAAGTAAAGTAATTAATGGAAAATTTGAAATGTATTTTCTTCATGTCATAAACTTATAAAAGGATAATTCATAAATACTAATGTATTTTGGGCAAGACGTTCAGCGAATTAGCAATAACCTTTTGCTTATAAATTAAAATGTTTCTGAAAAGATTATGCCATAGATAAAAATTGCAAAGAGAAAAACAATCAAAGGTGTGCCTGAACTCAAAGATGGCTCGTATTTCCTTCCTTTCATCTGTTGTTCTTGTTCTCTTTGCCCTGGCCCTCATCTTCGATTTTTCACAAAATAATTGCAAATATTCTCTACAAACAATCTACAAATATTCTTATTTCACAAAATTAACTTACATTGAACAAAAAATAAAATAAAAAACATTGAGATTAGCAAATAAAGTACTTAGCAATTCAATTTATCTCATGAGTCCATTCTTTCTTGCTTAATTACATACATATATTGAAAGCATAAACATTTTTGCTTTGCTTTGCTTTCGTACTTTTTTCTTTTTTCTTTTTGCTTTGCTTGCATAAACATTTGTTTTGTACTATTCTGAAAGACAAGATTAGACCACGCTAAAATTAGTTCACTAATTTATATTCAAGCAAAATCTGATGTTATAACACAATGCACCTTTAGATTGGAGTTCTTGAATAAGATTTGAAGTTCATATCTTATAAGTCGTTTTGGCTAATACCGATTAGGCTTGCATCTAATCGCATACTGTCATTTATATTAGTGCATGACAATGAGAGTTTTTGCATCAAATCTTTTTAATAGTTATCCCACTTTAAGCTTGTTTTGTTCATTCAACATGCTCATTACCTCATCAAGAATCAAAAAGCAGTAGCGTATTCTTTGTCAAATCTTCTTCTTCTTTTTTTTTGCATGCAACTGACGTTATTTATATAGTTACAAATTTGGTCGCTTTGTTTTCAATTTTCACTCAGTTTGTTTACAAAGAAAACTGTTGGTTTTGGATGTTCCAAAATTTCATGGAATTGTTTGGGATTTCAATTATTCAACTAGGGGATTTAAGAAGAAATAAAAAGCAAGTAAATTGAAGTTTGGAAAACTGATATCATGTCAGTTTCAAGGGAAAATATGTGTTGCCTGTTCACTTCCTTAAGGAGAGCCAAGCAGACGCTCAATCTTTTAGAGCCAGTTTAGATGATTTAATACAAATAACAAAGATTGTCTACAGTTTTCTGCTTATTAATATTGTTTGGGATCTAAATTTATGAAGTTGGTTGATATATACATCATAATCTAAGCAATTAAGGGTGCTGCATTTCATTGTATAGCCATTCATTGTATAATCTAAATTTATGATGAAATGAGTCGCAAGATGCCTTTATATTGTATGTATGCTAAGTAATTAGATGGATAAAAAATCACTGCATGTACATGCTTTTTCAGAAGTGCTACAGTTTTACTTACATGTACCTTATTTAACCCTTTTATATTTAATTGTAACTATAATTTTAATTTACATGTGCACTTACAGATTTTTACAATATGGATATTGTTGACCAAGATACTCAATTAAGAAACACACCGGAGTTGGCAGCAGATGTAGATTCAGTGGGTAGCTCTTCAAGAAATAAGCGACAAAAGGGTACGTATTCCGATATTTGGAAATACTTTGAAAAAATTGAAACTATTGAGGGTCAGAAACGTACTTGCTTTTGCAAAAAATGTAAAAGAAAATATATATGGGGTGGTACTTATGGGACTAAAAATTTGCTGAATCATGTAGAAAAGTGTCCCTTAATCGATAAAAGCATAGAGGTTAATCAAAGAAGTGCTTTTGAACAAAAGAAATATAGAGACTTGATGGCTAGAGCAATTATACAACATAACTTACCCTTCAAATTTGTTCAATATGACTGTATTCGTGAGATTCATTCCTACTTGAACAATCAAGTGGAGCATTATTCAAGAAACACTTCGCGTTCCGATGTTATGAAAGTATATGAGAATGAAAGAGTCAAACTTAAGGATTTTATAAAATCATGTAGTGGAAGAGTTAGTTTAACATCTGATTTATGGACTTCAGTAAATACGGATGGTTTTATAACTCTAACCGCTCATTTTATTGATAATGAGTGGAATCTACAAAAGAAATTGTTGAATTTTTGTTTAATGGCACCTCCACACTCGGGCTCGGCTATATTTGGAAAAAATTCGAGTATGTTGGTTGATTGGGAAATAGTCGATAAAATATTTGCATGCACTCTAGATAATGCATCTGCTAACGATAAATTCGTTGATTTACTGAAATCACATCTTTGTCATAGAAAAGCAATGGTTGCGGATGGACAATTTTTGCATGTCAGATGTGCCGCCCACATGCTAAATTTGATAGTGCAGGATGGTTTAAAATGTGTCGCTTCTTTCTTAAGTAACATACGTGAGAGTATTAAATATATCAAGGGTTCTCAATCTAGAAAGAAAAGTTTCGTCGAATGCATAACCACTCTTTCATTGAATGACGTTAGGAAAGGATTGCGTCAGGATGTTCCTACTAGATGGAATTCAACTTTTATAATGCTTAAAACGCAATACATTATGAATAAGCGCTTTACCGTCTTAAGCTTATTGATTCTAGTTATATTTATTTTCCAACATCCGAAGAATGGATCAAAGCAAAGAAAATTTCACGTTTTCTAGGAGTTTTTTACGATGCCACTTCCTTATTTTCCGGCGCAAATTACCCAACGGCTAACTTATTTTTTCCAAAAAATTTCTTGGTTCATTTTACTTTGAAGAAGTGCACGGAAGAGAATGACTTTATGTCTCACATGGCAAGTGAAATGCTCAAAAAGTTTAATAAATATTGGAGTGAATTTAGTGTGTTACTTTCCATTGCTTGCATTTTTGATCCGCGATACAAAACAAATTTCGTTCGGTTTTCTTATAACACATTGTATGGCGACTGCTTAGAGTTTGAAAGAGTGGAAAGAAAGTTGGAAGCACTATATGATGAGTATAGGGAAAAGGTGAGAAAAGAATCGTCCATTGAAACATGTGTCGTGGAAATCGTGGAATCCACACTATCATTTACGGGTCCTTACTCGCAAGAATGCGAAGATATGATGGATCGATTTGATTATTCCGAATTTGCCAGCAATCCTCGCAAGTCCGAACTTGATTCTTATTTGGAAGATGGATTAGTTGATCGTAAAATGCAATTGGATATTCTTTCATTTTGGAAATCGCAACAATATAAATATCCAATTTTATCTCTTATGGCAAGAGATATTTTAGCTGTTCCAATTACCACCGTCGCTTCTGAAAGTGCATTTAGTATTGGTGGTAGAGTTTTAGATGACTATCGCAGTTCACTTAAGAAGGATGTTGTTGAAGCATTACTTTGTTCAAGAGATTGGTTGTATGGAACATCTATAATGTCAACAATCGAAGATCATACAGAAGATGTTACCGTTCTTGATAATGAACAAGCTACTTAATTTTTAACTCCTCTTTTAGCTAATTGATGCATTGTTAGAGGTACACTACTTGATTTATAGTTATCTTTCATTTTCTGTCTTTTGGTCAAATTGAAATTGTTTTGTTGTCGCTGCTATAAATTGTCTACTATTTTATATGCAGGTTTGGAGAAGAACATGCTAGTGAATTGTGAAGAAATAACCTTCAGGGCTATGCTAGTTTAGATTATGTGTCTATTTGAAAATTGTCACAATTTGTATCCAAGTTTGTTTGCATTTCAGTATGTTCATTAAATGAAGTATCATGGCTTGTATTTGAATTAAACAAACTATGTTGTTTAAAACTAGACTCTGGACTGCTTTCTTGAACTTCTGAATCTAAACGAGAGTCATTGTGTGCTTGTTGATATGGATTACTTTATTATTTGTCTATATTCAGAACTGATTAGTTGTTATGTTCCTCTATGTAGCTGCTTTTGCTGTTTCTTCGTTTCTTCTTTATAAGATATTTCTTCTGTCAACTTAAAGAACAGGTCTATGTAGCTGCTTTTGTTGTTTACACAACTTTTTACCTACGTATTATTTCATGCTATTTGCAGTTCTTACCACCTGCTGCCAAAAAACAAGTACATGAGCTTAGCGGTTTCTTATGCGTGAGTGTATTAATTATATATGAGTGTGTTTAAATATTTGCTTATTATTAAAATTGACAAATATTTGATTTACGGGTCATAAGGGTTAACCCACATTAAAAAAAGTTTAAAAGGGTTGGATTAAAAATTATGTCAAAAGAGTTGAACCAATTTCTATGCAACCCTTATGCAATCCATTTCTACCCTTTTGATACACCTATGTAGTTAATTATATATTCATTAGGTGAATGAACCGTGAACGCATCCTGTTTTTTGAATCGCCCTTTGCCTTGGGTACATAAGACGGCTAACTCACGAATTAACATGTATAAGAAGCAAAAGAATTTAACATTAAGCTAAACCGGATATAAAAATAATCCTCCAGTTCCATTGTCGCCTTGTGTACTTTGACATCCAGCGTTCATTATATTCCATCACTAAATCTATATATAATGGGAATACCCTTAAATGAAGCTTTTGCAATTACTAAAACGTCCTCCCAACTACTAGCACCAAACATAGGTCATTTTGGTCATTTGCTTCCCACGCCACACTCAGTTTTAATAACCGCATCTTTCCCCCATTCTATTCTCCACACACAGTTTTTATAACTGCATCTTCCCCCACTCTCCTCTCCTGCACAAAATTTCTCCTTTCTCATCATGAATGGATCCTTTCTGTACGATTTGGGTAAAAAACTTCTTCAACTTTCATTTCCTGAAGTAAGGGTGAGAGTGGTGATTGCTACGCTTAAGCAAGGGGGGAGGTTGGTGGTTCTGGCGGTTTGGATGCTGGCTGGGGTGGAGGAAGGCAAAGGCGGTGGTTTTGACTGGAGAGGTTATCAGTTTACTTCAGAACTGTGTAGGTTCATGGTCAATTCCTTCGTCGCATCTGAATCGACATTGTGCCTATTTCTTCCGGAAGGTACTACACTTTCTCAACTTCATGTAGGTTTATGGTCAGGTTTCCCTGCTTAGATCCGCTGATTTTCATTTAGTTGTTCAATTTTTTTGCCCAATCAGTACATGTTCAGAGGACAGCTCATACAACGAAGGGTTAATGGCAACCAACTTCTTCCTCCGTAATTTCTCAAATCCTTCGTCGCATCTGAATCGACGATCGACATTGTGCCTATTTCTTCCTGAAGGTACTATAATTTCTCAACTTCATGTACGTTTACGGTCAGGTTTCCTTGCTTAGATCCGATGCACGTATATAAAGGGTAAGTCAATTTTAGAATCGTTAAATAATTAGAATCCTTACTTTCATAAACAAAAAAAATGATTGAAGCAGATATACGTCTTAAACAACCATAGGCAGGCTAAGGCACTATCAGAAATACCCATGTTAATGTGATGATGTGAAACAACCAATATTTCAATTTCAGTTGTGTAACAAACGGTTTCAGTTTATTTTTATTTTTTAAATCTTGCGCATTTTAATTAGTATGGGTGAGGTTTTGAGAGGTGCAGAAGGGATTAGGAGGGCTACGAGCAGCATGTGTTGATCAGAGAAAGCTTAGTTACAGGTTTTACCATATCCTTTCACAACTAATGAAAATTTCCTCTCCATAATACCCTGATACTGTATCACAACAATGAAATGCAACATTTAGTACAGCGACAATCATTTTATTTCTCTGTTCGTGATTAACAGCAGGAGTGGTGTGACATTGAATGACGGCTTGCACGACATGGTGGTGTGGCTGTTGCATGGTGCCAACCTGCAGCGTTTGGGTAAATCTAAACCCGATTATCATTGCTCATTTCGACATCATGACTGGATCCTTTTTCTACCATTTGGGTAAACAACTTCTTCAATTTTCAGTTCCCTAATTGTCAGCTATAAATCTTCAACTACAAATGAGCGCTTTATTATTTATTTAATTTCTCTTAGTTTTCAATTGATTACAGCGACTATCATTTTATTTCTTTGTTTGTGATTAATAGAAGGAGTGGTGTGACATTGAATGAGCGCTTGCACGACATGGTCGTGTGGCTGTTGCATGGTGACGAGCTGCAGCGATGGAAGGGTTGACAATCTGAGTCGTGGTGGTGACGAAGCGCGTTTGCGAGTTTCGGAGGCCGAAGAAGAAGACACTCTAATGTATTGAATTTTGATGTTGTAATGGTGAGCGAGACGAAGGCTGAAGCTTCGCATTTGGTGGGGCTCTTTCGTGGCAGGTTGGAGGCGGGGTTTGGCAGTTCGGGTTGAGTCTAAGATCCATGCTTTGGTTGGAGAAACTCTAACTTGGTAACTTATTTCGCTACTTTCATTAACTATTTTTGAGTATAGTTTAAAGTTCAAGTTAATGATGTTGATTGATGGATATGTCATTGTTAGACTGTGTCAGCTTCAAATAATATCTATTGCTATAAACAATTCCAAAATGAATAATCGTGGATTGGAGACTAATATATAAGTTTAATCTTAATCAAACTATGGTTAAAATCGTGGATTTTGGTTTACTTTTATTCCAATTTTTCAATTTTCCTTTGATATTTTAGAGAGTTTTGCTGAATTTGAACTCGGCAGTGCCCTGAAATTGACCAGCAAAATAGTTTTTAACTACTTTGTATGAGATTTAATGAATCCAACCATTGACAAAACCGAATGGAGATTTTTTTATAGGTAAGAATGAATTGATAGTTTATAGGTAAGAAGTATCTTAAACCATGCTATTCTTTTCAACAACAGAGGCTTAAAATGTTATATTTCAGTAGTGAACAATGTTAGGGGAAGAAAATAAAAAGCATAGAGAATGACTTTTATACATTTTAGCATATAATTTTTTTTTGTCAAAATATGTTCGTTGCTGTTTATTACCTCTGCAAGTTGGTGTGCTATGTTATATTCAATCTAAGATTTAACTCACACCTGTTATAAGTTGAGTTATAAATAGGCAACTATTAGCATAAGTACAATAACTTTATTGATTACTATTTATATAATACATATTTGTGTATCCATAAAAGCTCTTTACATTTGGAGGACTAAAATATTTATGTTAAAGACTAAAGTGGATACTGAACTTATGCTAACCACATGCAGGTTAGCTTTCAATTAGTTAAACTCTGACTGTTTCCAAATACTTTCAATACTCAAAGTTTTACCACACTTTCTTACAACTTTTATTCTAAGGATACTTTTAGTAATTTAATTGACATCGGATTCTTCATCTTGAACGTGTTTATGATGCTTATTAATTGTTGTATTCTTCATCACTTTGTGCTGTTACATGATTTCCATCACCAACGGAGCTAAAAATCTATGTGACCTTGGTGAGTGATTTTACCGATATACCTAATGCTTACGCATTCAAAAACTATCGCATCATGGGTAATTAATCTGATTTCCTGATAATTTTTTATGTAGAAAATAAAAAGCATAGACAATGACTTTTATACATTTTAGCATATAATTTGTTTTTGTCAACATATGTTCGTTGTTGTTTATTACCTCTGCAAGTTGGTGTGCTATGTTATATTCAATCTAAGATTTAACTCACACCTGTTATAAGTTGAGTTATAAATAGGCAACTATTAGCATAAGTACAATATCTTTATTGATTACTATTTATATAAATTTTTTCCGTGCTATTCCATTGCAAACATAAGTTAGCTCACAAATTTATTTATATCGACTGCACATGACTATTATTTCACAGTAAATAATAGATTTTGTTTCTGTCAACATATATGAACAATACATCTGCAAATTTGACACTACCTTTTCTACTCATTTTGCTACGCAGGTTCATGTGAATCAGAAGAAAACAATGGTATTAGGTAGCAAAATTCAAATGTATGTTGCTGGGTTAATGGATTTCTATGTTCAATGTATAAATATTTTCCACTCAATTCTTTTGTGCCGATGCACATTATGTTGTAACTATTTTAAATGTTGGATTTGTGACTTACATTATTTATTATTAAATTGCTGAAAGTTTTTTCGAAAGTTTGCTGCCAGTATTAGGTGTTACGGTAGACATATGTTACCTAAACAAATAATCTTTCAGCTGTCATTACTACCGGTTGCGTGTTAACACATGGTTTTGGTATAAGAGTAGTTCTACCATCTGTCTTCTGTCAGAAAAAAAACAACAAATTTAATGACCGAATACAGGTCGCTAATAAACATTACCCATCATTCCACCTGTGGACAGCATAGCCACGTCCTTCTATGTATAACAACATTTTGTTTTCAACCAATTCACAAAAATTGAATAACCCAATACAGCCACTATTTACTAGCCATCATGCTTGCTGTCAATCATAGCAGGTCCAAAAGCTTCTACCTATTAGCCTACTATACATAGCATACTATGTGGAGCAGCCTATAATATTCAAACACAGCAAAACGTACGTATTCAAGATGTTCTACTATCTAGGCATGTAAGTAGGAAACCATCCGTAACATCTACCAAACGACCCATTATTTTTGCCTATTTACTGTCCACTTTTACGTTACAAACTTCAACTTCCTATAATTTAACTACCTGCCTCTATATATAGTAACCACTACCTCTTCTCCATTAGACACAAAATATTAAGCTATATATTTTTCATTTGTTATCATGCCTAAGGTAATTGATAATTTTTTTTTTGTATTCGTTACAACGCTTTTATCTCTTTTTAAATTTATTTATTATATGTTGTACTATAGGGTAAATCTACAGGGAACAAAACTGATAATTCAATACGCACTCGAAAGCAGCAGCTAAAGCGAGCAGGAAAGCAACACTGTGAAGAGTTGGTACAACATTCAAACGCCTTCTCGGTTAACATAAAACCATTCAATCAGTCATTAGAAACTTCCCTGCCTACTGCAGTTAAAGTCGAAAACGAAGACAGAGTTTTTAGTGAAACTACTGCTGTGCAGGAATCAGAAGGAACCATGAATGTTCAAGAAACCAAACTAATTATGAACCAACCATCTATTATTGATGACTGGGATGAACCATTTGCAAATGCTGTGATAAACAACAAACTCACATTTTAACTTAATTATCCCTATACCATACATTTATTTCGTGATTCTATCTTTTACAGATTGAATGTTGTAAGAAATTTGACAAGTGAAGATCGATGTTTTAACATAGCTTTCAACGATTTCTGCTGGATGTTTTTTGTTCTCATGCTTTTTTTATTTCTTTATGTACTGCAATCCCTTACGCATTATTGCACAATAAATGTATCTTATAACTATTTTTTTTCATTTCATATGACTTTTCGTTGTTAACCTTTGTAATAAAACAAAAGCTTTGTCCATGAGCCCTAATGGTATATATGGGCATTTGTCACTGGATTGCTCATTAGTTATCATCGACTCCGCTCTTACTTTGTCCACTCTTCTCCAGCATCAGCATGTTAAGGTATAAATAATAAATAGTAATGTATGCATGATGTGGTGCATAAATATCTACACAACATGACTGACTTACGTCATATATGGTTATTGATTGCTTTACTCAAATTTTACTCCAAGGTTGTAACAGTTAGATAAATATTAATATTAAAGTGAAAAAATATAGGTATGGGTCTTTGGTGCTACTACTGGGTATGGTCTTCGGTGGTACTACACAACCAACAAACAGATAAGTTGATCAAAAGAAAGTCAACAAATAGAACTACGTATAAGGAACTTATACTAACTGTGAATCCAACAAGAAAACAAAGTAAATTACGCACTAAGAATAACCTAGAATAGACAAGAAATTGTTATGTCAAACCCACCTTATACACTTTAGTAACTTTCTACAGCTTTGATTAATTTTGTTTTACAAGTATAAAGTATTGTAATATCAAGTCACTAATCTATACATTGTAACTCAAGCTACATGGCCCCATTCACTGTTCTCAAATTTCACATGATAGCACTTTTATTTTAATTTACGCTTTTGTAAACTTTACTTATAACTAATAAATAACATTTAACGCATAACTCCACCTTTAACTATGCCACATATTTTCACTGCCCCATACTGCACACGGATTCCACAAACATATAAGTCCGCTTGATGTTATCTCTTCTTCCCATTATTCGTACATCAAATTGTGGCCCACTTTACACACACTGTACAATAAACATGAAAGTTTAAATCATTTGAAATACTACAGCACTGAAGCATAAAGGACATAATTTTATAACTCATGACTAAACTCATTGCGGCAGCATTACATTTAGCACTGCAATCAACAACCGCCTTTGTTCAATATTATACTGCCCGCCATCTCATATTTCACTGTTGCCACAAACTATCCTCATTGCCACTACTTTAGACTGACTGAAAGTGAGGCTAAAATGCAATCTATTTTAATAATAAAAAATTGTAGCCTTTTTTAACACATTAAAATATCTTTTTTTTATTCATCAATTCACTTCAACCTGCAAAATTGTAGCATTTTTTAACACATTAAAATATCTTTTTTTTATTCACCAATTCACTACAACCTGCAAAATTGTAGCATTTTTTAACACATTAAAATATCTTTTTTTTATTCACCAATTCACTACAACCTGCAAAATTGTAGCATTTTTTAACACATAACAACATCTTAGTTTTATTCACCAATTGACTTCAATCAGTACCGTGTACATATTGCATTTTATTACTGTGAACATATCATCTTTCATGGATATTGACATGACTAATATGTGATTGATGTATACGTTTTACATATAGATGAAAATGGCAACCATACATACATTACTACAACTAGGCTGCTGTGTACAACCTTACCCTTGAATTGAAATGGTTGATGTGATCCAGTACTAACGGTACTATGCATATTATTGACGGACTCCAATAATACCTGCTATATTTTCTCATCTCTTACCCATTCAAACCATATGTTACTGTTACTCACCCGTTGTCTTTCTGTCTATAAGTAAATTGTTCAGTTTTATGTTTTCACAATACAATTACTTTCTAAGCTAATCAAACAACCTCATATTGCACTTTATTTAATTGCGTTCATACTATTCTGTTTATTACTATGGCTGAAATACAAAGAGAACGAAGACGTGAGAGTCAACGGTCTAGACGTGCACATGCAAGAGAGCAAACTATTTCAAATAGAAGGACCCAATCAGCTGAAAGCTCTCATTTGAGACAACCAGGTATTTACTTTATTATTACACTTTTACCTTCAGCTACATCCAAAGGCAAAATTTCTAAGATTAGAGGGTGTTCATTTGTTGAAGCTAAAATACAAATAAATTTTGTTACCATATTAGGAGCACTACATCTTATTTTGTCATCATGTGCTACTGCGAATAATTTTTTGCACACTTACAGCGGAGTTAAAAATACATGTGAACTTGGTGATTGATTTTACTGGTATACCTAATGCTTTTGGACATAATTAAAAGCGAATGCCCATTCATACAGAAGTTGTACCTCCCAACGCCCATGTAAGACACACATAGGCCTGTACAGATCAATAAATTCATTTGTTTTCTTTTAAAAGTGCATTCTAATCCATATTTACCCAAATGTAAAGTCGTTAAAATATTTTTCCTTTTTTAAACCTAATTCATTGTTGTATGCATTCCCTTCAGAGTATTTAAACCCTCCACTTTTAACGCAAAATGAAAAAAAAAACAGTTTTTTTACCGCTACATTTTTGACATCGTACTCTATATTTTTTTGGATTTGACAAGATTTGAAATAAAAAGACAGTCTTTATTTTCCTTCGGGTTAAAGTTAAATTCAATTATATTTCAACAGCAAAGATTGGGAACTTGGACGCACTTCCCACATGCAGAGTTAACTGCACACGCAAACCATCGTTTAAAACTTCATAACTAAATCATTATTGGTAAAATGAGATAGTATACGATGCCCCGTTTCAATGTAAATTTTGGGACTTTTTCAAATTCAAAAATTAGCATTAGTTTCATATTTTTAATGTTATTTGTCTTTTTTCCAAATAAGGAAAGAAATAAATATTGCTAACGATATTTTTTTCAAATAACATATGTTTTATACTTGCTTAAATAATAGTCAGTTTGTTCGGTGAGATGTGTTTTTCATGGAAATTAATACAACTCTTTTGACAGTACATATATAAACAAGGAATACAACTCCTTTGACAATACATATATAAACAACGTTACTTCCATTTCAAACAAAAAGAATCTTATTTGGTATCAACATATAATTATTAAATCATGATGAAATGCCACCCAGGTTATTTGCTACAAAAATATACCAACTGTCTGCTTGCTTGATAATATATAATCTATCAAAGTATTTGCTATGTAATTAATGTTTGAGTATTTAATCTTTGCCTTTGAACATACTTTTTGCCTATCAAGTAGTTTTTAGATTTGGAATCTAATGCAATTTGGATGGACGTGGTTAGGTTACAAATGAGTTTGGGCTAATAATTTGTATAAGATAACTGTACAAAATAATTTTATAAATGAGTTTGGGTTAACGATGTGTATAGACGGGTTATATAAATGAATTTTGGTTAACAAAATAATTTGTGTAAAATTTGTATACATTCATTTTTGCTTAATTTGTCATATATTATTGTTTATAGTCCTACATAAGTTGAGAGAACGACTACAATTCATTTGATGTTCGAAAGAAATAGTTTTTTGGAATTATATTTATGATATGCTGTATATTTTTTCAACGAAGCATGCATGTTATATGTAATTTAAATCATGTAATATAAATTTATGTCAAGTATTGAATATTTATTACGAAAATTTGCTCATTTAGACCACTTTTGAAAACCTACTACGGAAACAAATATGTTTTCAAACTATTTACGGAAGCAGGTCCGTTTCTGCCATGCAGGCTAATATATATATATTATTATTATAGCATTATCAAGTATAGTGTCAGTTTGCACGATTTAGGATAATGTCAGTTTCCACCATATTGGATTTTTTGTTTAAAAAACTAATTCTGCGTGACTTGGGATAAAATCAATTTGCGCTATCCTAAATTGTGTTTCACAGTTTTTTTTTAAAATATGTTGTGGTGCCATACCAATTTTTTTTGTTTACGTGGAAGAAACATGTCTATTTCCGTGATTAGTTTGGAAATATGTATGTTTCTGCAACAGGCTTCGACAAATAGGCCACCTGCATAAATTTTCCTATTTATTAATTTTTTTTGCAGAAAAAGTACCAAAAAGTATTCGCTATTTTTTTAATGAATGGTGTATGATACTTTAGTAGTAATATATTAAGTTTGCGTTATTATGTTCAACAGATCCCAATATGTTTGTACTATTTATATACAGAGAGTACTTCAAACATTGAGAACATTAGGATGCGTGAACATTACACTGTCCACTTTTAGATTCTCGGTGGGTAACCTCATCTTTTTTTTATAGCCTGTCAATAAACGTTGCTCACCATTCTGCGACCAAAATTGTTGCACACGTCTTCATGTCAGATTAAAATCTTTTTCTGTCCACTAGCATTTTCCATTTTTTCTAGCTCTCACAGTGTATGAGCATATGTGTCACACAGTTTGTCCTTTGCACTACAGTCTGATCTATTACTGAGAGTCATCTTCAGTCTAAAAATCGTTTCTGTTTGTTACTGTTCTGTATTGTAGCTGTTTTACAAAACGTATTCTGTCATTTGCTAAAGTAGAATTAATCGTTATTGCATTATGAATATTATTGCATATGTGTCATTTACTGTTTCAACCACTCACTTTCTCATTTCATTTCTAATGTTGTAGTTCTACTCATTCTTATGTTGGTAATAATTTAGGATCATTTGAACATGAAGAATAAAGGATACGTCGATCCACTTTTATTACAAGCTATAACAGTGGTCGAAACTTTATTGCTACACAGTATTTTCACAAGCACATGTTATCTGCTCCTACGTACTGCCCATTTTGCGGCTAAAAGATATTCTTTCATGAGACGTTTGAGATTTGCTGTAAGAATGGTAAAATTACCATTCAAAAACCAACAACACCTCAACAGATATTAGATTTGTATACTGATCAAACCGAACTTGATATGCATTTTAGAAGTAACATAAGATCATATAACAATGCTTTTGCTTTTACATCGATGGGTGCTAACATTGATCAGAGCTTAGCAAATGCAACAAATGGAGTTTATTCATATCGTGCACAAGGCTCCGTATATCATAGCATCGGTAGTTCTTTACCTATGGATGGAATGAGACCAAGATATTTGCAATTATATATTTATGATACTGACCACGAGATAGAAAATAGACAACATGATAATGCAGCAATGAGGCCAGACCTACTTTTGACACTGAAACATATTTTAGATATCCATAATCCTTTTATACAAGTATTTCGACATTTGAGCCAGCGTGATGATATACAAAATTGTAGAATAAGAATAAAAGAGCTTGCAGTAAATAGACACATTCATGAGTTACCAACTGCATCACAAGTAGCAGGTATAATTGTCGGAGATAAAGAACATACCAATTTGAATAATAGGAATATTATAGTTCAAACGAGAAGTGGAAATTTACAAAGGGTTCAAGATACTGCAGGGTTTTATGATCCATTACAATATCCACTTTTACTACCATACGGTGAACATGGATGGGATCTACACATACATGACAATGGAGTCACGACAATAAGTTGTAGAGCTTATTATTCTCATCTTTTGCAGGTGCATAACATACCATTTACCTCCACTTACTTTTATTTTTATAATCATTATTGATTTGTTTATGTGTTTAGATACGACCAATGGAGATGTCATTACTTTTGCATGGCGGTCGCCTATTGCAGCAGTATGTGGTTGACAATTATGTTAAAATAGAAACTATGAGACTAAGGTACCTCCGAAATAATCAAGATACTATTAGAGCTGAATTATATCAAGGTTTACAGGATGCTCTTGCTTCTGGAGAGACGTCTACCGGTAAGTAATACTTCGTAACCAATTACTTATTATGTTTCTCTAACTTTACATTCAAAATTATATTTTGTAACTTTATTTCATTTTACTATAACCTTTAGGAAATGTTGGTGTTCGAAAAATTCTTCCATCATCTCACACCGGTAGTCCTCGAGATATGCATAATCGATATCAAGATGCAATGGCAATAGTGCGAAGGTATGGAAAACCTGATTTATTTATTACTATCACATGTAATGTTAAGTGGTTAGAGATTACACAAGGACTACTACCCGGTCAACAAGCACAAGATAGACCCGATTTAACAACAAGGATATTTCGTGCAAAATTAGAACAACTAAAACATGACTTATATGAAAAAGGCGTATTAGGTAAAGTCATTGCGCATGTGCACGTCATTGAGTTTCAAAAGAGAGGTCTACTTCATTCACATATATTAATTATTCTACATGAAAATGATAAGATTAACAACCCTGATGATTATGACACTTTAGTGAGGGCTGAAATCCCAGATAAAGATTTAGAACCAGAATTACATGCTGCAGTTATAAAACAAATGGTTCATACTCCATGTGATCGTTTTAATGCTAATGCCACGTGCATGAAAAATAATCAATGCAAGAAAGGATTTCCAAAGTCATTTGCACCTACAACTTTACAAGGAAGTGATTCGTATCCGATTTATAGAAGACGTGACAATGGAATAAAAGTACAAAGAGGTGGAAAAATAATTGACAATCGTTGGGTCGTTCCTTATAATCCTTATTTACTATTAAAATATGATTGTCATATAAATGTTGAAATTTGCTCAAGTATTTCATCTGTGAAATATTTATATAAATATGTTTATAAAGGGTCAGATCGTGTTTTTGTAAACGTATCTTCTAACACAAATGATGCGGATGAAATTTCACAGTTTGTTAACGCTAGATGGATTTGTGCACCTGAGTCAATATGGCGAATATTTAACTTTGCACTAAGTTCTATTTCTCCTTCTGTTATAGGACTACAACTACATCTTCCAAATAGACAACAACTACAATTTAGTGCAAACGAACACTTAGAAACTATTTTGAGTGATGAACATAGATCTAAAACAATGCTTACTGAATTTTTCACTAAGAATATTAATGATGTCAATGCACGTCAATACTTATACTACGAATTTCCTGAAAAATATTGGTGGGAATATAAACAAAAAGAATGGATACGTAGACGAAACAATCGTAAGGTAATTGGTCGAATTAATACAGTATCTCCTACAGAAGGTGATCGATTTTATTTACGATTACTTTTAAACCATGTTAGAGGTCCGACATCTTTTACGCACTTACTTACCGTTAATGGAACTCAGTATAACACCTTTAAAGAAGCCGTAGAACATAGAGGTTTGCTTGAAAATAATAATAGTATAAAGGAATGTTTACAAGATGCTTCAAACACACACATGCCCACCGCTTTAAGAAGATTGTTTGTCACAATTTTAGTTTATTGTGAGCCTTCCATGGTGCGAGAACTATGGGATGAGTTTTTTCCATATTTAATTGAAGATTATCCTTCTACGCATACTAATAACCAAAATAATATACATGTAATAAACCGATGTCTTTCCGACCTCAATAACCTCCTAAAACAATATAACAAAACAATTTTTGACTATGACATCCCTCATAACAATCTACATTTTTCCAACCACTATAATAGTTCAACCATTATTTTAGAAAAACAATCCATAGAGATACCACAAACCGATATAGATTCTGTAAATAACTTAAACGTAGAACAAAATGAAGCATTTCAACTAATCATGCATTCGGTAAAAGAAAAAAATAATTCAATATATTTCATAGATGGTCTGGGAGGTACAGGAAAAACTTATCTTTATAAATCAATTTTAGCCCATATACGAATCCAAGGCCTTATTGCTATTGCGGTTGCTACCTCTGGAATTGCTTCTCTCACGTTGCCTGGAGGTCGAACTGCGCATTCTAGATTTAAAGTTCCTATCAAATTGGATTCTTCGTCAACATGTTACATTCCTAAACAATCTGATAATGCAAAACTATTGTGTTTGGCCACTGTTATACTATGGGATGAAGCAACAATGGCTCATCATTATGCATTTGAAGCCTTAGATAGAACATTAAGGGACCTAACAGGTGTAAATACTCCATTTGGTGGGAAGATTATTATATTAGGTGGTGATTTTCGACAAGTACTACCCATTATCGTAAAAGGTACTAGAGCTCAAATAGTCGATTCATGTATAGTATGATCATATTTATGGACAAGTGTCCATGTAGTTCATTTAACACAAAATATGCAAGCGAGAAACGATCAATCATTTTTCGAATTACTTTTACGTATTGGAAATGGAACAGAACCTTATGTACAAGATGATCTTATTAAACTCCCAGATGATATTGTTATACCCAACACCAATGTAAATTCTCTATGTCGTTTAATTGATGAAGTCTTCCCTACACTCCATGAAAATTTAGGTAACACTGATTATATAATGAATAGAGCAATATTAACACCAAAAAATGAAACAACGGATGATATAAATAATACAATCATACATATGTTTCCAGGACAAGAACATATTTATTATTCTTTTGATACAGTTGAAGATGATAGTACTAATTTGTACCAGCCAGAATTTCTGAACTCGCTTGCTTTAGGTGGCTTGCCACCACATAAACTAACACTTAAAGTAGGATCACCAATAATGTTACTTAGAAATATAGACCCAAAAATTGGATTATGTAATGGAACAAGATTAATATGCCGTTTCTTCCATAGAAATCTCATTGATGCAGAAATTACAGTTGGTCATTATCGTGGTACAAGGGTATTCATTCCACGTATCCCCCTAAAGCCTTCTGAAAATATTAACATGCCTTTTAACTTCATTCGCAAACAATTTCCAATTAAATTATCATTTGCTTTAACAATTAATAAATCACAAGGACAAACCATTCCCCATGTTGGAATTTATCTTCCAAAGCACGTTTTTAGTCATGGTCAACTATATGTGGCGTTATCCAGAGGAGTTGCACGAAACTCAACAAAGATTTTAGTAGAAAAAGGTAAAATTCCACGTAACAAGGGAACTCACACTAGAAATGTAGTGTATAAAGATGTTTTATTGTCGTGTAATCAAAACTTAAACTAATTACAATTAAGATTATTTTTTCCATCAAATTTTTTCAATATTCATTATTCATTTTCAATATATCACTGAGTACTGTCCTTCTGCATTTACCAAATTAACTTCATCATTTCACTTATATTCCAGTTACTCTTTATACCCACGTATTACTTCATGCTCAAAATTGAAACTTTCGTTTACATCAAATATATAACAACCATAATTTTAAATTTTTACAATCATTATAAAAACATGTATCACATAAACTAATCCCTAAAAAAATGTTTTTAACTCCGCCATCACCTATTACTTAGCGATGCCGGTCTCAAGCTCGGATAAAGGAGGAGAGAAAACATTTTACAAACAAAGAGGCAATAATGTAGTCATGCAAGAATAGCAGCAAAATAATAGTATGAGTATTCAATCTTAACCGGTAAGCTTATGCAGTTGTATGACAATACATTTTCTGTATGCACTACTTCATATTAACAAAAATTTAACTCACGATTGTCTTCGCACACGTCCAACGGATTTTGTCTTGCAGTTTCAATAAAAGAGTAAAACAGTAGAGATATGAAAACGAATGAACAAAAAAAAAAGACCAGAACCATTGGCTTGATTTCTCCGGAGCGAAATGAATTGCGCATAGTATAATCAATGTCGATAATTCGGGGAAAGGATCATCATTTCACTAGTTTTCATTCACGGTACAAGCAATGCTTAAAAACAGAAAAAGAGAGAGAAAATTAAGAAATGTTTGCACTGGTAATATGCGAACAAAAGAGGCGATGGAGATGGAGGAAGAAAATCCGAGAGTTTATATAAGGGACAAAGAAAACCCTAGATGTTTATTAACGGATTAGATTTTTCCGAGTTGACGGTCAGATGTAGTTAATTATATATTCATTAGGTGAATGAACCGTGAACGCATCCTGTTTTTTGAATCGCCCTTTGCCTTGGGTACATAAGACGGCTAACTCACGAATTAACATGTATAAGAAGCAAAAGAATTTAACATTAAGCTAAACCGGATATAAAAATAATCCTCCAGTTCCATTGTCGCCTTGTGTACTTTGACATCCAGCGTTCATTTTATTCCATCACTAAATAAATAAAATAGAAATGAACCGTGAATAATTATTTAGCACGTGGAGACTAGATGTGTAAACGAATTAGAACGGATGGGACAGAGGTGTATTCGTTTTCTGTTCTATAAGAGATTCGAACGGACACGAACCGAAAAGTGTTTAAGTTCGGATGTTGTTCTTACGAGTTGGACAGCGGACGGATAATGTTTTTTTGGAATGACATATTTTCGTAAATTTTTTATTACTTTAATTTGTGTCCTAAATGATAATCGTACGGATACGGACCAGACGCTTTGCAGTCTCGGACCGAGCCGAACGTCGTACAATCATATAAAATTTACACCACAAGGAGACACTAATAAATGGAACTAAAGGATTTGTTCTATTATTGTGGATTATCATTTATCTATTTTTAGCTTAGTACAACGACTCATATGAAGGTTTTGAATGCATTCTAGTCAAAATTTACTCTTTTTTTAGTTTTAGATGCCTTGAAAGTGTCCAAGATTAGGACTATGTAACCAAAGATAAATTCCCATTTTCTGCAACGTATGTTAGCATTGACATGTTTCACGCATTAGATACGAAGGTAAAAAATTTCTTTAACACGATTTTACCCATACATACCAAATGCTTTACGTTAACCATTGTACAATTCTCTTTATAATAGCATTCCTACATTTGTAGTTCGAAAATTAATAACTCAAAGTACGTTGAAATTAAAATAATGTCGAAAATCAAAATTATATTGAAATTTCAAATCCAATTTAAAATCAAAATCAATCGATAAATGTCCGAGCATCGACTAATGCTAAAATTAAGTTTAGCCTATATTATTGTAACGATTGTCTTTTTTGCACCGAAAGATGAGCCATTAAAGGTATACATCAGAGTCATTACATTACAACTTCAACTGGACAGTTATAACCACCTACTCATACAAAATACATAGATCATACATAAAATACAGCGGAATAAGAAAATAATTAGCTAACGGTGAAGCCACGTGCTCCAGCTCCTTCAAATGCTTCCATAATAACCTAGATCACTTGGCTACTCGTAAAAATTTGAGTACCCAAGAGTTTTAGGAAAACAAATTCCGGGTCTGACATGAATCTGGTGTGAGTAAACTCAAACAACTTAATTTTTACTTTTATAAAACACTTTGGAAATCAAATATATCTCGTAAGACCACGCCGCATATAAACACGGACGGGGTTTAACTTTCGATAGCCAAAACACTTTTTATAGAAATCAAGTGATATCATCATAATGTCTAGGGTTTCAAGTAAAATAGAACATAGTTGAAATGCTTGCATCTCATACTTCAACATATTTAGGTACAACTAAACCTATATGACACTTATTGGAGAATGGATTCCATACAATGATGGGCTATTGGGGTACCGCACGTCACGGTGCATCTTTAGATAAAACAACACCGAGGTCGAACCTATCGACCCCTGCCAACACAAGACCGACCTACCCTTTACTGGATAGTATCGAATAAGACCACTCCTCGATCAGGATCAGCAACCATATTGAAGCATAAATGGGTTAATAGTAGGGACTCTAGATAGGGATGACCTTATCCTCATGGGAGCGACTCACCTAGCCTTGCTGCATCTCCCATATTTTAGTCATTCCTGGTTGACGAGGCCTAAGGCTATGTTTACCTTTATTATAGCATTGCCACTTGGAATGCTAACGTTGCCTTCCATATGTTAACACAATGTTAGCACTCATCCATACAAGTCATTCGGGAGATGAACGAACCAAAAGTACTACTCCACTACACCCGTTTTGGAATCACCCTCAGGGTTAGTAGCAAACAACCCTTGCACATCAAAGTCTTCATCTTGGACCTTGCCTTTACTATTTTCAATTCGAACGTTTACGTTGATTCCAAGTGGTTTTCGGATAACAACTAATATCTGATCCCGGTTTCTCCAGAACCAACGTTCGATAATTTTAAAAGGTCAGTTTATTTATAGTGGACTATCCCACTATTAGGATGTAGATATTTACATATGAACTTACATTCCATATGCTTAGGTTACCATGACCCGCTTAGTGAAATTAATCCCCTTGTATTCATCATGTTTCCGAAGTGCGGTATTTTGTGATATGTACAAGTCGGCTTACTTTTAATAAAACGCGACATCGTTTTATTACTACTACTTTAATTCATTTGGCTACTTAATAGCATAGACAAGAGATCCTTGGTTTTAAAACATTTTACTTAAAGAAGAAAAGTGGTTAAAAATAAATAACCGATGGAGTTTAAAAGAAACTTTAAAATAAATAACCCTTGATTAAACCATAAGTTTAAAACTCAATTACCTTAATTAATCTTAATTAAATCAAAATTAAATCATTAACAATCCTAAATTATATATAATTAAACCTTAATTAAACTAATTAATTAACATTTATTTAAGAACTTAAACCGTAAATAAGATGATAATTAACTTTTTATTTAATAATAATTAACTAAATAATCAACTCTAATTAAATAATTAATTAAAATAAATAAACTTGATTAAATAAAATTTAATTTTCTTTTATCTTAATTAATCATTATTTAAAACTTATTTAATTAAAAATAATAACTTAGTTAATAATTTCTTAGACTCTAATTACTTAACCTAATTACTTAATTGATTAATTAAACAATAATTACCCTAATTAATAAATTAATTAAATAAATTATTGAATAATTAAAAACTTAAACTTTTGACTTATTCAATTATTTTGAAATGAGTTTTCAAAAATAATCCAAAAGAAAATATTTAAAAACTTGAAATTGCGAAATTTCCCGAACTTCATCCATAGCGACTATCACTATAAGCGCAGTTAGCTGGAATTGATTTCTAGGTGGAAATCTCACTTAACTCTAGCTACCACATGCGTGAAAACACAATTGTAAGAGTTTTTGAAAACTTAAACAAACGGTAAAAACTTGAAGAAAACATTTTCAATAATCCAAAGCTAGAAAATAGTTTTCATTTTCAAATCGGATCTCAAATCTTTTGCGACTTTTTAAAGCACTAGTTTTTCACAACCATCTCACAACATACTTGGTTTTGTTTCACAAACAAGACTATCATCATATCATAAACCAATATCATATATCCATATCCATATATGTAACGACCCAGAATTTCTGTCATTTGAAATTCGGATATTTAATTGATTTTAAATATTAACAAGTAAGATTTGTAAGTCGAATAAATTAAAATTCGAATATAGAGATTTAATTGGATAATTAAATCGACAATTTAATATTTGAAATTGCGTAAATAATTGGAAAATTGAATTAAACGCGTATAAAAATGATTTATAAAGTTATATTAAATCATATTGGAGTTAGAATGATGTTTGTAAACTTTTAAAATTGAATTAAAAGTTAATTTGTGATAATTGATTATTTTAATATTTAATTGACGACTAAAAATAGTCATTTTTCAAACAGTTTCGGATTTCGACGAAACTAGTTTCATCGGATCCGTAATGTTATATTATTGTAAGGTTTCAAATTTCGTGTCAATCGGATTTACGGTTTGTCTGGGGCAAGCTGAAACGCGTAGAAATCGTTTTAATCGATTTAATTTTAATTTGATCGTTTAATTCCGTAACTCGCACATATGACCGAATTAGCTCCCGAAACACGTTCCATTGTGTCCGGAACGCGGGTTAAACCTTAGAAACGTCAGCCGGCATGCTTCATTTCGAGTTCGGAAAATTTGGCGATGAATAGTGTCGTAGAATTTTCTATAAAAGCCCCTAGACCTTTTCATTTTTTACAAATCCTAAGAAAAACTAGGGCAGGCCGCCGTTTGCAATCAATGGTCGAAAATCACCATTCTTTCTCCTTATTTTTCTTGCCATCCATCAACCAATTCGAAAAATTTTCAACTACAATATTGTAGAACATCCCGAGATCTTACGATCCAATAGTTGTGATCAAATATAACGTAGTGGATCATCAGAAAAATGCTCGCCTTGATCACGCATTCGAGCACGCTTTTCTATGTAGGGAGGCGACCGAGTTCAACGTCATTCTGGCCGTGGGTGAAGCTCGTGATGGCGCACGAAATGGTGGAGCTCGATCAACGTTTAGGTCGTCGATGGTGCCGCGATGATTAGGGTTTTATGGCGGCTATGGGTTTGTTTCACGCGCGTATAAACGTTGGGGAAGAAGCAAAAGGTCACGGCCCAGATCTGAGTAGTGAGATCGAATGGCCAGAAATAATGGTAGGGTTTTAAAATAAAATAAATGCTGAAATTTATATATATTAATTCGTACAAACTTTAAAACATCATATCTTCTTCATACAAGATCGGAATTTAACGAAACGACTTGCGTTGGGTTCGTTTTGTCAAGCACTACGCAATGGAACTGGTTTGGAGTCGATTGGAGCTAGTGATAATTTTGAGTAAAATTAAACGTGCGTTTAATTTTATTTGAAATAAAATACTGCAACTGTTATCGGAAACTCAAGGTGAGAACTTCTCACTCAATCGAATTTGTTTCGATTTAAATTTTAAATAGTTAAATTTAAAATTTCTTGATTATGTGAATTGGATGATGATTGTCATTGGATGTGTTGAAATAGACCCTATGCGCCGCATATTAAGCGGAGGTTATTATATTAAAAACATATACCGCGATATTCCACCTCGAAGTGGAATTGGTATTATATATATACTTGGAGTTGATTTCCCGCATTATATAGCGGATGAGACCCTATTGCGCCGCATAATAGCGGATAATATTTTATAAATCGCATATACCGCGATATTCCACCTCGAAGTGGAATTGGTATTGTGCTAACGTCTGTGGATGTAGGGAAACAGGTTGGAGGGATCCAACAGGATTCCTCAAACATTTGAATTTGTTTCATATGTTGTGTGTTGATTATTTATAATATCCATGTGATTATATTTGTGAATTGGAATTGTTGAAGGCTATAATTTAGTCGAATATATTTTTGGTATCGTTGGATACCATAAATAAATAAATAAAATTGGATTTTCGAAACTCAAGTTGAAAATTTATCAAAAAATTTATTTTTGAGAATTGGATAAATTTAAAAGGAGTTTTAAAAAGATAAAAGTCTTAGTTTTGAACTATATTGAATTAAATTTCAAACTTTGGGAAAAAGGGCTTAGTAAAGGGATTTTTAATAATATTATTTATAAGTTGAAGAATTTATTTAAAAATTTGGAGTTTTAAATAGATTGGAAGAGATAAAGAAATTTATTTTAAAAAGGAAATAATTTGGAAATTCGTTGAAAATTTGATTTGGTGTTTTGAAATAAATTTGGAAATCAATTTTAAATTAATTGATTATTAATTTACCATAACTAGCAAAAAAATTATACGTAGAAATTTATCTGATTTAAATTAACTAGATAATTAAAGTAATCCTACTTATGGATGTTTGAATCGTATTGGATGTTGAATTATTTGATATCCCAAATATGTGATGCTTTGTGATATATCCTGTTATGTGTTGTGTTTTGTGATCTATTTATCTATGATATGAATATCTGTGATCTGTGAATGAAAGATAAGCGTTATAGTTTATACTGCTTATCAATTATATTGTTATATTTGATCTGTGATGGTTGAATGTTGTTGCACTATTGTGTTAAACCCTTGGACTACACAATACACACACAAATGTGGATTTTACGTGGAAATCAGTTAAGTCACAGATTTTTAACAATTCTAAAGATTGAATTTTTGAATCCAAATTAGTTTTGGAATTGAAAGTTTTTGAAATTGAGTTTCAAAAATAAAAGTTATTTTAAATAACTTAATAAAATTGAAATTCGAATAATTTGATTTAAATTGGAATTCAATATTTGAAATTGAATTCAAGGATTTGGGAACTCTGGTCTAAAAGGATTATACAAGTGTAAAAGGGTGTTTATATGAATTTAAACCATTTCTTAAAAGTGTTGTTGTGGAAATTTGAATTAACCCAAAGACCGTAACTTGTATAAATGAAATCAGATTTTTCCGAAACGAAAACTATTTGTTTCCAAATAATAAAAGCTTTCATGTTAGGAATGAATTTCCAATTTGTGTAAAAAGGATTCTATTTGAAATTAAATTGTTTTGAAAGCTATAAGTTAAATCTTGATTTAAAGATTTAATGGGTTAATCCAACTGAAATGGAAATTGATTTGGGGAATCTGTGAATGAATCTTTGTGAAATTGGGTGAACTTTGTGAAGTAAATCTTTTTGTTTAAAGATTTAAAATGGTAATTTGTTTAAACCATTTAAAGGAAAGGATTTGGGTAATAAGTTGTGACTTAATTGAAATCCCTATATCCATATGTTTTAAATATTGTGCTCACTATTCGGATTAGCCGGGAAAGCACCTTTGTGTCATATAACCCATTCCGAATAAGTGATATGACGATATGGATAACATTTGAAGACCGGTGGTGAAGACCGGGTATTTGTGAAAACGATAGGATGACCTATCGATTGTCTTTGCACCGTTAGCTACGGTATAGAGATTTTCTTTGTGATGGGAAGTTCGATCGGGATTGTGGATACCCGGATTGCAAGGGCTTCTTCGAAAGTGCCTTCGGTTTTGTTCGAACCCGGAACAGACTTGTATGGTTACATGTCTGACATTACACTTTGAGATATAAAGCTGATTTCTTTCAAATACATTTCTGTTGGTGGCGGAGAATTTATTCTCTTAGCTTAACACCCTTCTCTAAGACGTACGAGCTCAGAGGTTATGTAGTTGAAGGTTATCAGTGATATACTCCCAATTTGGTAGTGTGGCATGCTGAGTGTTGCAGTGTGTTGATGATCATTTATTGATCATTTGTTGATCAAAGCATGGCTTTGTGAAAAAGCATAGCTTTGTGGATGAGACTTCATCAGACCTCACACCCCGGAAATGGTCGAAATAGGAATGATGCGGCAAGGTTATGAGGGTCGCTCCCTTTAGGGTATGTCATTTCCTTTTGGAAAAGGGTGGTATCAGGTATGGAGCTCTGGTATTTAACCTATGTGGTTACTCCAATCTCATTTACTGTGTGATTGTTGTTTTGTTGAGGCGCCTCGGATAAAGGTCCCAAAGGATCGGGGGGTGGCATATTCGTGTAGTAGTTACCTAGTGTAAGAGGTAACCCGGCCTTGTGTTGGCAGAGAGCCAGGTTGATTTCTCGGGACGTCCCGCCAGAGGCGTACCCATTGGCAGTAGGAAGTTCCTTAGCCTGACCATTTGTTGGAAATCCAATTTCCAATACGAACCCTGTACGGTTTTAGTTGTATAACCTACCATTTACTTATGGTGGTCACTACTGTTTAGATGGTAGCTATAGTAGGCATAGTTCGGAATGTCTATGCTGGCTAAGATTAATATTATACTTTCGAAATGTTTTTCTGCACTGTGCAATAATAATAATAATCTAATGATTTTGCGTAGTAAGCATGTTTGACTATCATAAGAAGAAATCTTCTCCAATTCTGCGTTTGCATTGTGTGTGTGGCGGGAGGCCTTATGGTAGTTTCATTTTCCAAAAGCATTGCGGGTTTCAATGTCTAAAATTCTTTTGTTGTTGTTTTAAAGATAATAACTGTTTTAAGTTCTCACACCAGTCCCATGACTGACCTGGAGTTTATTGTTCCTTTCCTAAACTCTGGGTGCCCATAATTTTCCACACGGGCAGCCTAGAGTCAGGTTATCAGGTCATTCTGGATTTCAGGAGGTTTTAGAGCTCAAGTGGCGAGATGGATGGCGAGACGTAGCATTTGTATATGATATTATCTTTTCCGGTGTAAAAAATTCATTTGTAAGGACAAGTTCGTATAATTGTCCGGTTGTGTTGTATATTGTTGTTGTAAACTCTGATGATGATGTAATGTATAAACTGATATAGTTCTTTGATTTAAAGATTATTCATTTATCTATTATATGTTGTTCCGCTGCGATATGTGAGATTCTGATATTGTTTATGTTGTTTCTTCTTTCTTTCTTTCTGTTTTCTTCTACCTCTTCCTTTTAACAATAACAATTCGGTTTTCCGGCATTCGATTGCTCGGTAGTTGATATAGTGGACGTATTAATGTCGATTTTCGAGCGTCGAAAGATCAAATCGTTACATGTGGTATCAGAGCATTTGGTTAAGCGATAACCTTGTCTCTGTTGGGAATTACTCATTATAGATAGAGTTAGTAGTACTCTAGAATGAGTGTGAGTGTAATAATAGATATGAGCGCGTGTTAGCGAATATGAAATTGTTTTGTATTGTGTTGACTTATCGGTTGATTGTTTATGGATTCTGGTCGGTGCAGTCTAGCTAACTGTATCGATAGGGGTTTCTAAACTCTTAAACAAGATGAACCGACACAGTATCATTTTAAATTGGGTAAATGAAATAATTTTACCTTGATAATATTTTACATATAAAGGGAATAATTCTTTCAGAATTATTAAAGTGTATATAAAATTGAATTGTTTGGTTGTTGAAAATGTAAGAATATATATGAGTTAATAAAAGTTGTTTGAATAATTTAAATAAAAACAACAATTGTAAAAGAATGAAGTATATAAGCAAATGAATTATTAAGTATGGAATTATAATTAATATGATTTGCTGTTATGAAATAATCTTATATATAAGAAGTGAAACTATATGAATATATTTATAATTATGAGTTGTAAATAAAAATGAATTTGAACTATGAATTTGAAAATTTTGAATCCTGTTTATTTTGGAAGTTATTTTTCAAAATTAAAAGTAAAATAGTGAAATTATATGAGAAAAAGATTTATAAATGTGATTTATAAATAAAAGGAAATTTTTGAAAGAATTTAAAGCGCTGAATTCACTACTATTGCTGGGAAATAATAAGGGTGATGACTGCAGCACATCAATATCATTTTCGAGTTTCTGTGTGATGGATTTGCTACCATAATAAATTGAAATTTTAAGTTTTGTTGTGATAAACAAATTTGAAATTAAAATCCAAGTTGTAATTGATGAATATAAGTAAAATGAGTTTTGAACTTATAATATGAGATAATAAATTTAGCTTGGTAAAGTTGGAATAAAATTTGGGTTAGCATAGTAAATATGTGATTTGAAATTTAACTAAAGGAAGGTTAAATAAATTTAATTGGATTTTAACTAGCTTAGATAAGTTATTGAAATTGAAGATATAAACTTGAATGTTAAAGTGGTTATAATATGAATTTGGAAGTTTAAATAAATAAGTTGTATAACTTGGAGAATGAGAAAAGATAAGTAAAACCAAATATCAAAATGGTTAAACAATTTTGTTAAGCAAAACGAGATATGAATTTGAATAGTGATATAAATTTGATTTTGGTAAAAGCTGAATAGAATTTACTTTAGAACTGAAATCTAAATTGGAACTTAAGTAAAAGTTGGAAAAAATAGAAGTTGATTTTGGTGTCGAAGTAAAATAATAAAGTGAATTAAATGAATGTGAACTTGAGTTATATAAATGAAATTCAACTTTATTTGTAAAATGAATTAGCAATTGAATTAATAAATGGATTGAATGTTAATCAATCGAATTTAAATAAATTGACATGGAATAATGGATATAAGTGTTAATTCATTAAAAGCTAATAAATTGGAAATTCAATGAAAATCAATAGAATATTAAACCAATTGGAAAATTAAAAAGTGTTAAACCAAATTGAAGGTAAACAAAGTGAATAAATTTGGCCGTGTTGAATATACATTGGTTGTTATATGATTGTTGATTGATTGTATATAGTATAATTCGTTAAGTATTAATGAAATTGAATTGATAAAAATTGGAAGCTATGTAATTGAATCCAAATTGAAAGTGAACCAACTTGAATTTAAATTAGTGAATGTAAACTAATTGAAAATGAAGAAATGAATGTTGTTGTATATGAATTGATTGTAAACAATTACAAGTGATGTCGAAATCATATAAGTTGCTTATAAACCTTGTTTAGTATGCATTTCTTTTAATATGCATGTGTTGTAGTTGTTTAAAAGAGTAAATTGTTAATAACTTTATATATATGTCACTTACGTGTTTAAATTGAGTAAGTACAGGTACCGGGGCTACCGTACGGCTGGTTGGGTCGCGCTAAAATGCTAAATAAATAACCGCTTTGCTTAAAAATGCTAAAAAGGTACGCCTACGCAATAAAAATAGGAAATATGAACTGTTTTTCTGTTTTCCGACCGTGTGGGTCGATGTATATATATTTATATCTATTGTGATATTGCGAAAGCTCCTCCGTACAAAGGAGACTCTGCCAAAATTTTCCGTAAATTTTGGGAGTTAGAAAAATTTTGAAAAAAAATTGGAAAATTTTTGTTAACGGAAAGTCTTTTTCCCAAATTGTAATGAAAATGTAGGAATTGAACTTGGAAATGGAAACCATTGTTTTGGTTGAAGTTAAATGTTTTGGAAAAGGTGAATATAAAATTTTCACTAAGTGGATTTTTGAAAAGTTAATGAATTTGGGGCATTTTTCTAACTTTGCAATTTCGAGGACGAAATTCTTTTAAGGGGGGAAGATTGTAACGACCCGAAATTTCTGTCATTCGAAATTCAGATATTTAATTGATTTTAAATATTAACAAGTAAGATTTGTAAGTCAAATAAATTAAAATTCGAATATAGAGATTTAATTGGATAATTAAATCGACAATTTAATATTTGAAATTGCGTAAATAATTGGAAAATTGAATTAAATGTGTATAAAAATGATTTATAAAGTTATATTAAATCATATTGGAGTTAGAATGATGTTTTTAAACTTTTAAAATTGAATTAAAAGTTAATTTGTGATAATTGATTATTTTAATATTTAATTGACGACTAAAAATAGGCATTTTTCAAACAGTCTCGGATTTCGATGAAACCAGTTTCATCGGATCCATAATGTTATATTACTGTAATGTTTCAAATTTCATGTCAATCGGATTTATGGTTTTTCCGGGGCAAGCTGAAACACATAGAAATCGTTTTAATCGATTTAATTTTAATTTGATCGTTTAATTCCGTAACTCGCACATATGACCGAATTAGCTCCCGAAACACGTTCCATTGTGTCCGGAACGTGGGTTAAACCTTAGAAACGTCAGCCGACATGCTTCGTTTTGAGTTCGGAAAATTTGGCGATGAATAGTGTCGTAGAATTTTCTATAAAATCCCCTAGACCTTTTCATTTTTCACAAATTCTAAGCAAAACTAGGGCAGGCCGCCGTTTGCAATCAATGGCCGAAAATCACCATTCTTTCTCCTCATTTTTCTTGCCATCCATCAACCAATTTGAAAAGTTTTCAACTACAATATTGTAGAACATCCCGAGATCTTACGATCCAACGGTTATGATAAAAAATAACGTAGTGGATCATTGGAAAAATGCTCGCCTTCATCACGCATTCGAGCACGCTTTTCTACATAGGGAGGCGACCGAGTTCAACGTCATTCTGGCCGTGGGTGAAGCTCGTGATGGCGCACGAAATGGTGGAGCTCGATCAACGTTTAGGTCGTCGATGGTGCCGCGATGATTAGGGTTTTATGGCGGCTATGGGTTTGTTTCACGCGCGTATAAACATTGGGGAAGAAGCAAAAAGTCACAGCCCAGATCTGAGTAGTGAGATCGAATGGCCAGAAATAATGGTAGGGTTTTAAAATAAAATAAAAGCTGAAATATATATATTAATTCGTACAAACTTTAAAACATCATATCTTCTTCATACAAGATCAGAATTTGATGAAACGACTTGCGTTGGGTTCGGTTTGTCGAGCACTACGCAATGGAACTGGTTTGGAGTCGATTAGAGCTAGTGATAATTTTGAGTAAAATTAAACGTGCGTTTAATTTTATTTGAAATAAAATACTGCAACTGTTATCGGAAACTCAAGGTGAGAACTTCTCACTTAATCGAATTTGTTTCGATTTAAATTTTAAATAGTTAAATTTTAAATTGCTTGATTGTGTGAATTAGATGATGATTGTCATTGGATGTGTTGAAATAGACCCTATGCGTCGCATATTAAGCGGAGGTTATTATATTAAAAACATATACCGCGATATTCCACCTCGAAGTGGAATTGGTATTATATATGTACTTGGAGTTGATTTCCCGCATTATATAGCGGATGAGACCCTATTGCGCCGCATAATAGCGGATAATATTTTATAAATCCCATATACCGCGATATTCCACCTCGAAGTGGAATTGGTATTGTGCTAACGTCTATGGATGCAGGGAAACAGGTTGGAGGGATCCAACAGGATTCTTCAAACATTTGAATTTGTTTCATATGTTGTGTGTTGATTATTTATAATCTCCGTGTGATTATATTTGTGAATTGGAATTGTTGAAGGCTATAATTTAGCCGAATATATTTTTGGTATCGTTGGATACCAGAAATAAATAAATAAAATTGGATTTTTGAAACTCAAGTTGAAAATTTATCGAAAAATTTAGTTTTGAGAATTGGATAAATTTAAAAGGAGTTTTAAAAAGATAAAAGTCTTATTTTTGAACTATATTGAATTAAATTTCAAACTTTGGGAAAAAGGGCTTAGTAAAGGGATTTTTAATAATATTATTTATAAGTTGAAGAATTTATTTAAAAATTTGGATTTTTAAATAGATTGGAAGAGATAAAGAAATTTATTTTAAAAAGGAAATAGTTTGGAAATTCGTTGAAAATTTGATTTGGTGTTTTGAAATAAATTTGGAAATCAATTGATTATTAATTTACCATAACTAGCAAAAAATTTATAGGTAGAAATTTATCTGATTTAAATTAATCAGATAATTAAAGTAATCCTACTTATGGATGTTTGAATCGTATTGGATGTTGAATTATTTGATATCCCAAATATGTGATGCTTTGTGATATATCCTGTTCTGTGTTGTGTTTTGTGATCTATTTATCTATGATATGAATATCTGTGATCTGTGAATGAAAGATAAGCGTTATAGTTTATACCGCTTATCAATTATATTATTATATTTGATCTGTGATGGTTGAATGTTGTTGCACTATTGTGTTAAACCCTTGGACTACACAATACACACACAAATGTGGATTTCACGTAGAAATCAGTTAAGTCACAGATTTTTAACAATTCTAAAGATTGAATTTTTGAATCCAAATTAGTTTTGGAATTGGAATTGAAAGTTTTTGAAATTGAGTTACAAAAATAAAAGTTATTTTAAATAACTTAATAAAATTGAAATTCGAATAATTTGATTTAAATTGGAATTCAATATTTGAAATTGAATTCAAGGATTTGGGAACTCTAGTCAAAAAGGATTATACAAGTGTAAAAGGGTGTTTATATGAATTTAAACCATTTCTTAAAAGTGTTGTTGTGGAAATTTGAATTAACCCAAAGACCGTAACTTGTATAAATGAAATCAGATTTTTCCGAAACGAAAACTATTTGTTTCCAAATAATAAAAGCTTTCATGTTAGGAATGAATTTCCAATTTGTGTAAAAAGGATTCTATTTGAAATTAAATTGTTTTGAAAGCTATAAGTTAAATCTTGATTTAAAGATTTAATGGGTTAATCCAATTGAAATGGAAATTGATTTGGGGAATCTGTGAATGAATCTTTGTGAAATTGGGTGAACTTTGTGAAATTGGGTGAACTTTGTGAAGTAAATCTTTTTGTTTAAAGATTTAAAATGGTAATTTGATTAAACCATTTAAAGGAAAGGATTTGGGTAATAAGTTGTGACTTAATTGAAATCCCTATATCCATATGTTTTAAATATTGTGCTCACTATTCGGATTAGTCGGGAAACGACCTTTGTGTCATATAACCCATTCCGAATAAGTGATATGACGATATGGATAACATTTGAAGACCGGTGGTGAAGACCGGGTATTTGTGAAAACGATATGATGACCTATCGATTGTCTCTGCACCGTTAGCTACGGTATAGAGATTTCCTTTGTGATGGGAAGTTCGATCGGGATTGTGAATACCCGGATTGCAAGGGCTTTTTCGGAAGTGCCTTCGGTTCTGTTCGAACCTGGAACAGACTTGTATGGTTACATGTCTGACATTACACTTTGAGATATAAAGCCGATTTCTTTCAAATACATTTCTGTTGGTGGCGGAGAATTTATTCTCTTAGCTTAACACCCTTCTCTAAGACGTACGAGCTCAGAGGTTATATAGTTGAAGGTTATCAGTGATATACTCCCAATTTGGTGTGTGGCATGCTGAGTGTTGCTGTGTGTTGATGATCATTTATTGATCATTTGTTGATCAAAGCATGGCTTTGTGAAAAAGCGTAGCTTTGTGGACGAGACTTCGTCAGACCTCACACCCCGGAAATGGTCGAAACAGGAATGATGCGGCAAGGTTATGAGGGTCTCTCCCTTTATGGTATGTCATTTCCTTCTGGAAAAGGGTGGTATCAGGTATGGAGCCCTGGTATTTAACTTATGTGGTTACTCCAATCTCATTTACTGTGTGATTGTTGTTTTGTTGAGGCGCCTCGGATAAAGGTCCCAAAGGACCGGGGGTGGCATATTCGTGTAGTAGTTACCTAGTGTAAGAGGTAACCCGGCCTTGTGTTGGTAGAGAGCCAGGTTGGTTTCTCGGGACGTCCCGCCAGAGGCGTACCCATTGGCAGTAGGAAGTTCCTTAGCCTGACCATTTGTTGGAAATCCAATTTCCAATAGGAACCTTGTACGGTTTTAGTTGTAGAACCTGCCATTTACTTATGGTGGTCACCACTGTTTAGATGGTATCTATAGTAGGCATAGTTCGGAATGTCTATGCTGGCTAAGATTAATATTATACTTTCGAAATGTTTTTCTACACTATGCACTAATAATAATAATCCAATGATTTTGCATAGTAAGCATGTTTGACTATCATAAGAAGAAATCTCATCCAATTCTGCGTTTGCATTGTGTGTGTGGTGGGAGGTCTTATGGTAGTTTCATTTTCCAAAAGCATTGCGGGTTTCAATGTCTAAATTTCTTTTGTTGTTGTTTTAAAGATAATAACTGTTTTAAGTTCTCACACCAGTCCCATGATTGACCTGGAGTTTATTGTTCCTTTCCTAAACACTGGGTGCCCATAATTTTCCACACGGGCAGCTTAGAGTCAGGTTATCAGGTCATTCTGGATTTCAGGAGGCTTTGGAGCTCAAGTGGCGAGCTGGATGGCGAGACGTAGGATTTGTATATGATATTATCTTTTCCGGTGTAAAAAATTCATTTGTAAGGACAAGTTCGTATAATTGTCCGGTTGTGTTGTATATTGTTGTTGTAAACTCTGATGATGATGTAATGTATAAACCGATATAGTTCTTTGATTTAAAGATTATTCATTTATCTATTATATGTTGTTCCGCTGCGATATGTGAGATTCTGATATTGTTTCTGTTGTTTCTTCTTTCTTTCTTTTTGTCTTCTTCTACCTCTTCTTTTTAACCATAACAATTCGGTTTTCCGACATTCGATTGCTCGGCAGTTTATACAGTGGACGTATTAATGTCGATTTTCAAGCGTCGAAAGATCGAATGGTTACAATATACATATCCAAACATATCAACTTATTATCCAAATCACAAATCTATACCAAACAACTAACTTGCAGTCATATATCATCCAAACAACATGATATTTCAACACGTCATACACTATAATTTCACAACATATAGATCGTTAAAACAATTTATTTTCTTTTTCGAAAATATTAGTTTTACTCACCGAAACTTTTCTAATCAAAGCAAACTGTTTCCGGAACTTGAAAACACTTTAGAAACTTTGCAAAAATTGAACTTTGGGTCACTCGAACACTTGAAATGGACTTGGCCAAGTGGGTTTGGGCTTGACCTGGCACAGCGATGGGTAGTTTAGGCAACCATCATGGTGTTGGGGTGGATGGGCTTGAGTTTTGGAAGAGAAGGTGTTGTAGGAGAAGTAGAAATGTTTTTGTGAACTAAGGAAGAGATTTTAGCTAAAAGAAGTGATTTTTTTCTATTTTTAAAATTATGAAAAGGAAGCCGTGGATGCTTTAGCTCAAGCTCTTTGGAAATTTTGGAGTGAAGAGAGGGGTTGTAAAATGAAAAACATGAAAGAGTAGTGGTATTTGTAGGCATAGGAGATAAATTAAAAATTATATAAGTGTTTAATATAAAATATATGTATGCATGCACTACCATACTTCCTCCCCCTTAAATCTGTCCACTACACCCCCTTTCTTTCAATTATTCATGCCATGTTCTCTAGTGTACTTGTGTTGAAAATGTATATTTTTGTATGTTATGTATATATATTTATATTTATTAAATAAATCTTATTTTAACTTATGTGTTTATATATTTAAGGAGAAGTATGCACATGCATATATAAACATGTATTGTAACAACCCTGGTTTTAAAGATTACATGTAAATATTAAATTATAACTAGAATATTTACAGGTAATCTCCAAAACCAGGGTTGTTACACGTACACACATGTTAACTTAGTTTATATTGTGTGCATGTGTGTTTAACACATTGTTATAACATTTTGAATAACTTTTATCCAATGAAAAATCGATATTTCGGAAAATAATTTCCAGTTACATTTTCTATTTCTCTATGAACTATACATATTGGTAAACAAATTTTGAAAATGATTTTATCATCATTAATTATTATTTAAAATACTTTTATTTGTTAATAAAAATCCATTTTGTTAATTATTTAAAATATAATTAAATATTCATTTAAATAGCAATTAAATTCCGGGTCGTTACACTCTCCCTCCTTAAAATAATTTCGTCCTTGAACTAGCAATAAGGGATATAATCTAGACCACGCAAAAGCTATATATTCATATCATAAATACATACAAAGACATGTACTAAGCATCCATAGCAAACAAACACACACTATACATACAACAGACAATCAATTAACTATCCTAACATCAACTTGGGGTAGGCTTCTCTCCTACGATCACCGTCTCCCAAGTGCAGTCTTTAGGATCCTCGCTCCACTGAATCTTAACTAGTCGCACCACCTTGTTACGCAACCTCTTTTCATCCTGATCCACAACATAAACTGGATGTCTAACATCCAAAAGGTTCGGTTCTATTTCCAATTCCTCTTGAACCGATGGCTCCACAATCAAAGACGGGTCATGAACATATTTCCTCAAATGAGACACGTGAAATACATTATGAACTGTGGCTAATCTCTCTGGCAACTAGACTCTATAAGCAAGCGTTTCGATCCTCTAAAGAATATGAAAGGGTCTAACATACCTAGGAGCTAACTTCCCCGCTTTTCCAAATCTAACAACCCTCTTATTGGTGAAATCTTTATGAATACCAAGTCTCCAACCACAAATTCCAAATCTCTTCGTCTCTTATCCGCATAACCTATTTGGCGATCCTGGGCCTCCTTCATCCTTTTCTTAATCACCCCAACTTTTTCTGTAGCCTCTCGGATCATGTCCGGTCTAAGAACTAATCTATCTCTTATCTCAACCCAACATGCCGGTGACTTGCACGGTCTTCCATACAGCGCTTCATACGGTGCCATTCTGATGCTCTCCTGGAAGATATTGTTGTAGGAGAACTTAACTAAATGCAAATGATCCTCCCATGATTCACCAAAATCTAGAATACACGCTCTCAGGAGATCCTTTAGAATCCGATTCACCTGCTCCGTCTGTCCGTCGGTTTGGGGGTGGTATGCTTAACTTAAGCTCAACTTTGTTCCTAGAGTTGTTTACAATGCTTTCCAAAATTGACTAGTAAATATAAGGTCTTGATCACTTACATACTCATAGTAACTCCATGTTAATTTGGACAATCTCCTTCATAAAAATTTCAGCTAAAGAAGCAGCGGTCCTTGTTGGTTTTACCGGGATAAAATGTGCACTTTTCGTTAGCCAATCCACGATCACTCACACTCCTTCATTCCCTTTTCTGATTCTGGGCAAACCATCGATAAAATCCATTAATATCATTTCCCATTTCCAATTAGGTATTTCCAAAGGTTGTAATAATCCGGCTGTCTTCTGATGATCACATTTGGTTTGCTGACAGCATGAACACCTACTAACAAAGACCGAAATGTCCTTCATTCCTAGCCACCAAAATACTTTTTCATGTCTCTATACATCTTATGAACTTCTGGATGAATACTTAACTTAGACTTGTGGCATTCTGACAAAACTTCCTACCTTAGTCCGTCCACATCTGGAACACACAATCGTCCGTTCATCCTTAAAGTACCTCGACCATCCATCTCAGAATCCGAACATCAACCTCCTTTGACTCCTTGAATTAATCCTTCCAATACCTCATCCTTTCTTTGATTTCTCCTAATACTTTCCTGAAGTGTCGGGGTAGCCTCCAAGAGAGTCAAAATGGCATTCCTGCTTAAGGCATCTACCACCATATTAGCCTTCCCTGGCGTATATGGAATATCAAAGTCATAAGCCACCAGAAACTCCAACCATCTCTATTGCCTTAGGTTTAGATCCTTCTGAGTAAAAAGATACTTCATGGATTTATGATCCGTGAAGAGCTCGAATTTTTCATCTAATTAAAGAAAGAAAATTTACTTCTAAAATCTCTAAAGATTAGAAAGAATCTAAGAGGAATAAGAGGATCCTTACCCAGCAAGTAGTGTCTCCACATTTTCAATGCAAAGACAACAGCTAACAAATCCAGGTCATGCGTAGCATAGTTCTTCTCGTGAGGCTACAACTGCCCACTTGCATACATAGTCACTCTACCATGCTGCATCAGAACGACACCAAGTCCTACTCTACACGCATCTATGTAAACCATGAACCCACTATTTCCAACTGGAACAGCCAAAACTGGTGTGCTAGTCAATCTCTTCTTCAATTTCAAAAATGCCTCTTCATACTTAAGGGTCCATACAAACTTCTCCTTCTTCTTAGTCAGCTTAACCAAATGGGAGGAAATCTTGGAATGATCTTCAATAAAACTCCTATAGTATCCAGCCAAACCTAAGAAATACGAACCTCGGTAGGAGTCTGCGGTTGCTTCCATTCCTGAACAGCTTCCACCTTCGCTGGATCTACTGAAATACCTTCTCCACTCACAATATGTCTTAAGAATCTTACCTCCGATTTTCAAAAATGGCACTTAGAAAATTTCTCCTTCACGACATGTCTCCTCAGTGTTTCCAACACCCCTTCCAAATGATGTTTATGTTCTTCCTCAGATTTGGAGTAGATAAGAATGTCGTCGATGAATACTAACACAAACTTATAAAGAACATATTGAAAAACACGGTTCATGAGATCTACGGAATATGTCGGCGCATTGGTTAGCCCGAAAGGCATAACCAACCACTTAAGGAAATAGTCAGGGCCTCTAAAAGCAGTTAAGGGTATACTATCTTCAGCAACCCTCAATTGATGGAATCCAGTAGTTAGATCCATCTGAGAAAATACCGTAGCTCCATGAAGTTGATTAAAAATCATCGATAAGGGGTAAGGGATACTTGTTTCTAATGGTCAGCTTATTCAACTCCCTATAATCTACGCACACCTTAAAGATCCATCAGACTTAGCCGCAAACACCACAGTTGATCCCCAACTCGAATGACTGGGTCTAACCAACCCTCTTCTTAAAAGGTCATTGGTTTGCTTTTCTAATTCATTACACGTTTTCGGGGCCATCCTTCTCTTAGGTTGAACCACATGCCTTGTACCAGGGACCAAATCAATGCGAAACTCTATCTCTCGGTGCGGGCGTAAGCTATTTACTTCTTCAAACACATCGGGAAAATCCTTAACAACTTCTACATAACTTAACTCATCCTTGGATGATTACAGGGCATACAAGAAACTACACATATTAATACTAGGATTCTTGCATGATATTTTAGCAATTCTTCCCAACTTAGTTTCTAGTGATACAGTCCTTTCAGCATAATCTAAAATGACCCCATATTTCGATAACTAATCCGTACCAAGAATAATGTCAAATCCTTTAAAGTCCAAGACATACGGGTCGCAAGAAAAGTGATGAGAAAGGTAGGAAATTGGCACATTCTCATAAATCATATTCAAATGGGTTATACCACCTATGGGGTTAGGCACACACGTAGGGTTCTCTACAATATTAGGAATAACATGAAATTTACCTACTGATTCACAAGAGACAAAACTATGGGTGGCACCTGTATCAAATAATGCTCAAACAAAAATACCATTAATCAGTAAGGTTTCTTCAAGGATGCCTTTTCCCTTTACATCCGTTGAAGTCGACGGTTCATTCTTAATGGTGTATACCTTGGGCTGTTGCACCTTCTTCATGAATGGGTAATCCTTAATCATATGGCCCGGCTGATGACAATTGAAACAAAGCGACTTTAGGACGATTGGAGAGATGGATCCACTTTGCTGCTTCGGAGCTTCACGGTTCGGACAGGACCTTGAAATATAACCTCTCTGCTTGCAAATATTACAGCTAATATTCTTGAATTTGCCTCCTTGACCCTCTTCATGTTTCCCTTTTCCTTGATTCTTCCAATTTGGATTGAACTTCCTCTTGTTAGAACCATTTCCACCATTATTTCCACTAGGTGCTACAGGAGTAGGTTTCTTCCTTTCTAAGGTCTCGTACCTCGGAGCCATATCAACTAGATCCACAAAAGTACCTTTAATATTAGCATTCATTTTCTCATGGAATTCCTCCCTCATAACCAAAACAAACATCTCGTTCCTCTTTAATGGGCTGTTGATCAATTCTGGGCCAAAACAGGATAACTTGTTGAACTTCGTCTCATACTCTACTACAAACAGATCACCTTTCTTCAAGTCCATAAAGTTTCGATACATCCTCGTCCTTCATGCCATTGGTAAGAATTGTTCCTCAAAAACTTCTTTGAATCGAGCCCAAGAAACTCTTCTTATAGAACATTTGTAGTAAGGGAGTCCCACCAAGCCGCTGCTTCCTCTTGCAGTTGCCATGATGCTAAGAACTTTTTCTATTCGTCGGATAAACTAAGACCTTTAAAAATCTTTTCGCAAGATCACAGCTAGGCTTGCACTTCCATGAAAGACTCGGTTCCCTAAAATGGTTTCCCTCCTAGGTTGGTGTAATCCTTGCATTAGGTTGCGAAATTCTCTCTTGACTGCTCGGGCGCTGTCTCTTTAGTAATCCGAACTCCTCCAGGATTTGGTGTACGACTATTTGTAGTTGTAGTGCTACCTGCTCCCCTATCTCATCTGCCTTTGTTACTCATGTCTTACTACTTGGCATAGTAAAATAATTCTTAGAATACTTGGACGACATAAATCTTGACAGAACGGTACTAATCAAACCTATCAAGTTGATCTATCTACTAGATATATATATATATACACACGAAGAAAAATTAAAAATACGCACTCTCGAAGTTGACCCTAACCCAAAGCCCAAGTGTTCGCTCAACCTAGGTTCTGATACCAAAATTGCAACGACCGCCTTTATTGCATCGAAAGACGAGCCATTAAAGGTAAAATAAAAAGAAAGATAAGAAGAAAACTACGCAATCACATAATCTCACCACGAATTAGAACAACATATAATAGATAACATAGGATATTACATTTTCATTTCCATAATATTAATACATCAGAGTCATTACATTACAACTTCAACTGGACAGTTATAACTACCTGCCCATACAAAATACATTAAACAATGGGTATTTGAATAATTTTATAAGTTAAACAACTTGAATTTCAAATATAAGGGGTATTTGAATAATTGGAATTCATTAAATAATTGAACCTTGAATTTAATATGAATGAAAATGACCTCGAACGTTGATTTAAATTCTATTTGAATAAAAATGAAGATAGTAAACTTTTGAATTTGAATTAAAAGCGACTGAATTTTTTTAAAATAATAATTCATTTTAATTAACATGTGAAAATAGCTTTTTGGGACACTATCTCAAAATTCGACGAAACTAGTGCTATTGGATATGTAATAGTGAATTATAGTATGCAATCGAATTTCGTGGCGTTCAGACGTATCGTTTAGTCGTGCGAGTTAGAAACACGGAGAAATTAATTAAAGGAATTTAAAATAATATAATTTGATTTTGAAAACTAACTTCTATATATGATGGAATTGAGTCTCGATACTAGTTCTATTGTGTTCGGAATATGGATATTATATATAGAACATCAGGTGGCATGCCTCGATTGGAGTTCGAAATATTTCGACATGAATAGTGTCGCGAAATTTTCTATAAAAGGACTTAGAGAATTCTCTTTTGCAAACCTTGATCTAACAATCCCTCAGTCGCCATTTCCCGTAGCTCCACAACCAATGCCCATCGTCCATCAAAGCCACCACATTCACCTTCAGCTCTCAACTTCAAATAACAAAGTTACTGCGATGACACTACGACTCAAGCAATGGTCGAGATGGAGTTTGGCATAGCGTGGAGGCCGTAAATCACCTTCGCTCGTGCTTTGGTTTAGGTTCAATTTTTGAATGATCGATGAAGATTTGGTCAACGTTGTAGAGTCATGGGGCGAGGCAAAGTTAGGTCGTGCCTGGGGTGGTGTCGCGATGGTCGGTGACATGATGAGGAGGAACGGTGACGAGATGAAGTCGCGATGCCTAGGTATCGTGCTTGAAGAAGGGATTAGGCGCGTGATTTTGGATTTAAACATGGTAATTAACTTTAAGTATGTAATTATGTGAATTTAATTATTATAATAAAAATCGAATGTTTATAAATGTATAACTTTTCCATACGAGGTCCAAATTAAATGCGATAAATTACGTTGCGATCGTATCAGCGATTACCATGATATAGAGTTGGATTGAATAGATTTGGAGCTAGTAGGAATTTAGGTTAAAATTGAACGCCTATTTGATTTTAATTAAAACCAGAAGACTTCAACGATTACTGGAACCAAAGTGAGTTAACTCACCTCTCTGGCCCACTTATATTTTTATATAAGTGTGGACAATTTTATTGTTGATTGGTTGTTGACTGTTTGGATGATTTACTATTTTATTAGTTGGTTTGGATATTTTTCCGCCCGTGGAGCGGATGAGACCCTATTACATTCCCGTGTAAGAGTGTATGACCCTTTGTATATTATCCCGCCTCAAAGTGGTTGATTTATATTATTGATCTACATTGTATGTGATGTAGGGGGACAGGTTTTAGGGATCTAATAGAATTCCTCACACTGTTGATTTTACTTTTCATACATTTTGATATATAATGTGTTGGATGTCATATTTGATGACATTAATATGGTTACCCTTATTTAGTGCTATAATAGCACTGGGCCTTATTTTTAGTATTTTGAAATACTATAAAATAATGATTTGAATTGAAATAATTTCAAAGTGATTTTGGAAATTATATATGTTTTAATAAATTTTGAATTATTAAAGAAAGAAATTTACCTTAAATAAATAAAATGTATGATTTTTGATGTTATAAAATTTATAGTTTTATGATGTACTTCAAATAGAGAATTTTGATTGGTCCAAATAAAGGATTATAAAAGTGATATTTTACAAATGAAGAAATAGATTTATAAATGGAGTTTATAAATATTTATAAAATGGATTTGTAACCGATATTTTGTAAATGGAGTTATAAATGGTTTTTATAAATAAATTAAGTTTATAAAGAAAAGGGTTATAAATGGATTATTTATAATAAATGAGATTTAGAAATGAATATATTTATAAATGGTATTCGTAAATAAAGAGATTTTATAAAAAGAAGTTTTATAAAATAGAAGCGAAATTTATAAACATAGTTTATAAATATAGAGATAATTCTTGTTGAAATTTAAAATATGGACTTTAATGGTTTTTAAAGTGATAATCTTTAAAGTAATGTTTTGAAAGTGATGATTTCAATTGGAGTTTAATTGGCTTTTAAAAGTAATTCAAAAAGTGTTAAGTGACAAAAACATAGATTTTAACATTTATTGTTGTAATAAATGTTTTCAATGAAAGCAAGAAAGGCATAGACTATAACACTGTTGTTTTAGTAAATGATTTCCGAAAGAAAATATTTTATATTGTATATGAGATATATATGAATATAGATAGTTAAAACCTTATAATATTGTTTTGGGTTGTCGTAAAGATGTTTTACGCAACATTCGTTTTGAACCAGTAAGGCGTGTTGTGGAAAGCATGAAGCTTTACTCAAATGATTTGTAAATATACTTATTACGGATTTAAGTATATCAAGATATTTTCTAAGTGTTGAAAATGAAATGGTTTGTGAATATACTTATACCATTGATATAAGTATATGGAAATGTTTTCCAAATATCGGATGATTTAAATGGTTTTGAGAATATATCTTTTTAAAGATATTTTGATATAAATATTTGGAAATTGATCTAATTAATAAAAGATTAATTAAATGGGCCTAGATATTGCTTGTATGCTAGATTGTATTTTTGGCATTTTTATCGTTGTTGGTCCGGAGAGACCGGAATCGGATTTATCCGAAAACCACTTTGGATAAATGTATGCATTCAAAAGGGCAGGTTTATGATGTTGATTTTTGAAGATGGAAATCTTCATGATGTAGGGCTACTTGCCACTAGACCCACGATGTATAATATATATGTATGGTGGCAGCAGTGCTTTGTTATGAAAATATTCGATATGCAAGGACTTCTCGCTACTAATTCTAGGGTAATTCTCGACAGGATGTAGTAGGAGAGTTCCTTCGGTTTGTCCTGTTCCTGGACAACTTATATGGACAAATGTCTAACATTGCATTTCTAAAAACCACATACTTTGGTTTTTACAAATGTACATATGTTGGTGGTGTAGGAAGTAAATCTCTTACGCTTAACACCCTTCTTTAAGACGTACGAGCTCAAAGGTTCTGCTTTTGTGAAAAATCAATTAATGTGTTGTTGGAAAGGGCAATGTGGCATTCAAAGTTGAATGTCCTAGGTGAAAGGTAAACATTACTTAAGCCTCATCAACCGGAAATGGTTTAAACAGGACATGCCGTAAGGCTAAGTGGGTCACGCCCATTAGGGTATGGTCATCACCTTTCTAGATTATCCTCTATATTTCGGGTATGTTTTGTATGCTTGTGGCCACAGATAGGTCGAGAATGTTCGGGGTGATGTCATATTTGGTTCTATCTGCCACCAAATGGGTCTACGGGTAGGCCGGTCTTGCCAAGTGCAAAGGTTTCGAAGATGTCGATCCTCGATACATTCCTCTAGAGATGTAATGTACAGAAGGTAGTTCCTTACCTGCCATTGTATTGAAATCCATTCTCTACTATGTGCCTGCAATTTTGTTTGTAGAACCTACTTTTGTAGCTAGTATGCTGGAATTTAATTATTTGTATATTAGATGCTAGTAGAATATAATAGAATTTGATATAAAATGTTTTGGTTATCGTAAGGTAAAAACCCATCCGTGTTTATGTGCATGTAGTCTTACAAGACACCTTTGTTTTGAAAAAGAAATTTTTTGATAACTTTAAAATCCAATTAAGATGTGTATTCTCACACTGGTTTACCAGACTGATCAGGGCGTTCTACCCTTTCATTGCTTGGGTCAGACCGAGTATATTTACATATTTAGATTTGGATGCTTTGGAGTTTCTATAGACGAGATGGAGGTCTTCGGGTCGTATTCATGTATATGTTTATTTTCCGCTGCATTTTTGAAATTATCAGCATTTGTGATGACATGTTCTTATAACTGTCTAGGTTGATGATTAATTATTCGTGTACTCTGATTTGATGTATGTATATTACAGCTCTCTTTTGTAAAGATTATTAATCTATATTATATATTGTTTTCGCTGCGTTGTGAGATTCTGTGTTGTTTAGTTTTCTTCTTCTTCCTTCTCTCTTTCCCATAATTATCCGCTTTTCGTACATTTTAGGTTGGATATGTGTGGTTTATTATCAGCTTGAATTGTGTGGATTTTCGGATCGTTACAGCCGGTATCAGAGCTTAGGTTTAGCGAACTCCTAGGCTTTGGTTGGGTACTCATTATAAATAGGGTTAGTAATACTCTAAAATGAGTTTGAGTGTATTATAGGTATGAGAGCGTATTTGTTAGCGATTATAAAAATGTTTCATATTGTGTTAATTTATCTGTTGAGTGGCTTAGGAATTCTGGTCGGAAAGTGGACCGCCACGATATCGTAGGGGTTTCTAAACACTTAAACAAGGCAAACCGATACAGTATTGTTTTGAGAATTGGTAAATGAAATAATTTTACCTAAATTATATTTTATGTATAAAGGAATAATTTTTCAGGAATTATGGTAGTATATATAGTGTGTTTGGTTGTTAATGAATGGTAATATTTGATTATTATCATTTGATGTTTGTTATTCTAATAAAAGTTGTTATTATTATAGTCTAAACAAAGATAAACAATTATAAAATGAGTTATATAAGAAAGAGAATTTATAAATATGAAATATATAGCATTGATTATAATTAAAATAATCAACATTTGTGAAATGATATTACATAAGAAGCGAGATTATATAAATATGATTCATAAATGTGATTTATAAATGGAAAGGAAATGAAATTTTATAAGTATATTTATAAATATGATTTGTAAATAAAAATGGATTTAAAACAGGAAATTTGAGAATTTAAATTCCATTGATTTGAAAATTATTTTCCAAAGGTTTTGGAAGAATAATAATAGTATTATTTTGAAAATATTTTGACTAGAAATATTTTTAAAAAGGATGTAAAAGAAATAGAAAGCACCGAACTCTACTTCGGTCGCTGGAAAGTAATTCTGATGAGTAAAACTAGTTTTGATTTTAAAATTTCAAAATTATGGTTTGAAATACAAAGAAATTATTATAGTATTGTTTCAATATGATTTGAAATAAGAACAGGGTGTTTAAAACTCTGAAAATTTTAATTTAAGTGCTTTGTGAAAATATGAGAAATAAGTTTTATTACTTATAAATTTTGAGAATTAGCAAGTTAAAACAAAATTTTTGAGTATGCTGAATATAAATGTTAAGAAAAGTAAAATTGAAATTGAACTATGAAATGAAATTGAACTTAAGTTAAATAAAATGCATTTTGAAAATAATTTTGACTCAAGTAAAGTTAAATGAAGTGAATTAATGAAATGATTCAAATAAAATTGAAAATGATTTGAAATGAATAAATGAAATGAACTAATTAAATAAATTAGTGGATTGAATATGGTTTGGAATGTTGTTTGATAAGAATTGAATATTGAAATTGAACGGTGAAATGAGTTAAATGGAATGGAATTTAATTTGAAATGGATATGAACTTAAATTGTAAAGTGAAAATAAACATGAGTTGTGTAGTATAAATTGTTTATGATAAACTTAAGTAAAATTTGATAGAATGGTTCTTAAGTGATATTAGTATTGAAAGAAATATACTGAGCAATAAATGAATGTGAATATGGTTATGTCAAAAGAATGTAAGTAAAAGAATCTAAAGAAAAGAGAATGAGATATAATAAGAAACCACTTGAAATAAATACGTAGGTTGTATGTAGATCATTTTATTCGCATAACTATTTGATCCATATTCGAGTACATGATTTCAATATGATTTACATCGGTCCAAGTTAGGATTTTTCACTCGATTGTCGATGGCGAACACTGGATACAGATTTCTGATTTGAGTCTGGAATTCTCTACCATAGTATATAGCTATGTAAGGAGAAGGACTGTTTCTAGTTAAGGAACCAGATCTGAGTTCGCACTAGAGATGTCAATTGGACAATACTAGTTCAGAAGTGAAATTGTGTGATCGAGCGAGTGATCGGATTTGATATTGCGTACGGATGGTTTATGGACATCGTACGGGCTTTAGTATGATAGTATGTTATGCTTAGTTAACTTTGTTTACTAGTGTTGCGTATGATTGTTATATTAATCTATGTTATATAGTGATTTTACTTCCATATACTTGCTCTCACTTGTTGTTAAGTGTTTAGTAGGTATCGATGGTGTGTGCTTCGCATTTAGTGCTCGCTTTCGCATTATATTAATTGTATATGCTTGCTAATACTAATAAAAGGTATACGTGTCTCGGATTACATATCGTATTTTTATATTTTTTTCCCTACTGGATGCCTCATCATTGAAGATGAGATGCATTTTTGTAATTATATATATACTGTAAATTTTTCCGATCGAGCCGCACAAAGGAGACGCTGGCGAAATTTTTCGTAAATTTAAGGCGTTGGATTTTTTTTGAGAATTTTGGAAAAATTATGATAACTAAAATTTGATTTTGAGTTATAATTTGGAATGATATTAGTTAGAAATCTATGAATGGAATTAAAGATTAAGAAAAAGGTGATAACAAAGTTTCAATAACTTGATTTTTGGAAATTTAAAGGCTTAAAAGAGTTTGGTAATCTATTTCAACTAATTGATTTTGGTAATGGGTTTGGGGCATATTTCTTACTTGCTAATTTCGAGAACGAAATTCTTTTAAGGGGAAAGTATGTAACGACCCAGAATTTCAGTCATTTAAATTTTAAATATTTAATCGGTTTTAAATATTGAAAATTTAATTTTATAAGTTGAACAACTTGAATTTCAAATATAATTGTTCTTTGAATAATTGGAATTCATTAAATAATTGAATCTTGAATTTAATATGAATGAAAATGATCTTGAAAGTTGATTTAAATTTTATTCGAATAAGAATGAAGATAGCAAACTTTTGAATTTGAATTAAAAGTGATTGAAATTGTTTTAAAAAATAATTCATTTTAATTAACGTGTGAAAATAGCTTTTTGGGACACTGTCTTGAAATTCGGCAAAACTGGTGCCATTGGATCCGTAATAGTGAATTATAGTATGCCGACGAATTTCGTGGCGATCAGACGTATCGTTTAATCGTGCGAGTTAGAAACATGTGGAAATTAATTAAAGCAATTTAAATTAATATAATTTGATTTTGAAAACTAACTTATGTATATGATGGAATTGAGTCTTGATACTAGTTCCATTGTGTTCGGAATATGGATATTACATATAAAACACCAGGCGGCACGCCTCAATTGGAGTTGGAAATATTTCGACATAAATAGTGCCGCGAAATTTTCTATAAAAGGACTTGAAGAATTCTCTTTTGCAAACCCTAATCTAACAAACCCTCAGCCATCATTTCCCTTAGCTCCACATCCAACGGCCATCGTCCATCAGAGCTACCACATTCACTTTCAGCGCTCAACTTCAACTGCCAAAATTACCGCGAGGACAATAGGGACTCGATCAACGGTCGAGATGGAGTTTTGCGTACGTGGAGGCTGTAAATCACCTCCGTTCGTGCTCTGGTTTAGGTTTGATTTTCGCATGATCGAAGAAGCTTTGGGCAACGCTGTGGGGCAAGGCGAAGTCGGCGCGTGCCTGGGGTGGTGTCATGATGGTCGAGGACAAGACAGGCGCGGTGACGAGATGAAGACGCGATGCCTAGGTATCGTGCATGGAGAAGGTATTAGGCGCGTGATTTTGGATTTAGACGTGGTAATTAACCTTAAGTTTGTAATTATGCGAATTTAATTATTTTAATAAAAATTGATTGTTTATAAATGTATAACTTTTCCATGCGAGGTCTAAGTTAAAGGCGACAAGTTACATGGTGATCATATCAACGAATACTATAATATAGAGTTGAACTAAATGGATTTGAAGCTAGTAGAAATTTAGTTTAAAATTGAACACTTATTCAATTTTAATTCAAACCGGACCGCTTCAGCGATTACTAGAATCAAAGTGAGTTAACTCACCTCTCTGGCTCACTTATATTTTTATATAAGTGTGGATAATTTTATTGTTAATTGGTTGTTGACTGTTTAGATGATTTACTATTTTATTAGTTAGTTTGGATATTTTCCCGCCCTTAGAGTGGATGAGACCCTATTACATTCCTGTGTAAGAGCAGATGACCTTTTGTGTGACGAACCGGGCTTTTCGACCCTCGAAAATCGACATTAATACGTCCATTGTATCACATACCGAACAATCGAATGCCGGAAGACCCGATTGTTAGGGAAAAGAAAGAAGGAAGAAGATAAGAAGAAGACCAAACAACACAGAATCTCATAGTGGAACGAGTAATCTATAATATACCATAAATCTTTACATAAAAACAAAACTACAATATATGTATATACAAACATCAATCAGAGTATACTAACCTATTTCAGCCCGGACAGTTATAACAACCTGTCCTCACAATTGCTGATAAACACAACAATGATTACAGCGGAAACTAACAATCTACGTGAATACGTCTCTGGGCCTCCAACTCGTCTCTTGAAGCTCCAAACATCCAAACCAATCTTTAATATACTCGGTCTGACCCGATCATTATAATAAAATAACATCTGAGTCGGTCTGGAAAACCAGCGTGAAAAAACACACCCCACTGGATTTAAAGTTATATAAAATCTTTGAAATCAAAGGTATCTCGTAAGACTATGCCACACATAAACATGAATGAGTTTTTACCTTACGATAACCAAAACCGTTTCTATATAAATTCCATTTATATTATAATAATGTCTAAAGGCGAAAATAATAATAATCAAGTAGCTGTGATTCTCGTGGGTGTACATCACAACAATACTACGTATATAATCGAAAATCGAAAAAGCGCGTTCGCTAATTGTGTAGGATTTCCATGGAGGTGCCCTCAGTACTTCGAGGAACAGTCCTCCTTCACAAGGATCAAAGATATCCTTTCAAAGCAGCATACATCCCTAGTGATGTACCATAGGAGAAAACATAGCTGGTCTCGCTAAGACCGAGTGTATCGCCCCATGCATGCATAACAACTATAAGTGGCATCTAGGAGGAGCCGACTACACCCTATGGGTTTGTCAACCCTACTGGTCATGCCTCATATCTCTGGTTTTAGTCATTTCCGCTGATGTGGCTACGTCCGGCATTCCGGCTTACGCACCGCCACCAAATAGATCATGGAATCCCACATGGATTCCAATACCCCAATGGGTCTCAGAATCACACATAGTTTCCCACATCTCAATTAGATCTTGGAATCACACCTGGATTCCCATACCCCAACGGGTCTCGGAATCACACATGGATCCCAACATTCCAATATATCACGAATCTCCTCCATAAAACTGTATATGGTTTTCAGAGTGGTTACGGGTTCGTGTCATCTCTTATGAGTACACTCCTCCGCTTCCTGGGTGCTCCACAAAACAAAACGCCGATTTTCAAAATGCTTAATACCGATTCTTTTGGAAATAATCAGACAATACATAAGAGCGGGGATCACCACCTAACTGTTTAAGTGGACGGATCTCCTTATCATTTGTCCTAGAAGAACGAAACAAGTTTATACGAACAGTATAGCACCACCGATGGTAACTGTACCATATAATTCCCGTGTTTCCTCCAAAGTTAAAATCCTTCGGTGTTAAGTAGGGAATATTTCCGTACCACCAAAATTAAGAAGGATTAAATATTTAGGCCAAGATTTGATAGTGGGTTATTGAACTATCAAATAAACAAACATTCAAACAAAGATTATATTTCATAGGAAAAACCAAACCAACATTGGTTAAGAATATAAGCACTCACTAGCCTCATTTCATAAATCTTCATAAATAAAACCCACTTTGTAAATTACTTGTATATAAACACCTTTACAAAGATATACTTGCAAATCTCTATATTTCAATACTTGGAAATATATATATATATATATATATATATATATATATATATATATATACTTATCTAACCGGTATAAGTATATTCATAGAATTTAGAAAGATTTTCTTTTTATTTGATTCAAAACCCATTAATAAAACTCCTTGTGATTCTCTAAAAACAATTATAAACCATTTTATAATCTCCAAAAAACCATTTATAAACCCTTTATAAATTCAATCACTTATAAGCTTCTTGTGTATTTCAAAGATCATTGATAAACCCTTTATGAATCTATAAACCATTTATAAAACTTCTTTTATAGATCTATAATCTGTCTCTAAAATTCATTTATAAATATCTAACCATTTATAAACTCTTTCACCTTGTAAATAATCTTTCCTTAACTCTTCATACCATTTTATAACTCCTTTATAAAATCTAAGTCTTCCAACTATATTCATGGGTCTCAGAAACATTTATAAATAATTAAAAATCTTTTACTTCAAAGCACCATTATATAATAATAGTTATCAATAATAAACATTATAAATAAATGAAATTTATTAATTTTAAAACATCTTAAATTATAATATTGTTTTAAGAAACAAAAATAATTAATCTTCACCATTTTTATAAATAATAATGATTCATTTTCAAAACCTTATTATAACCCTTATTATTAATTTCAAACCATAATTATTCTTGAGATAACTAACTTTTTAAATTATTAACTTTTTATAAATTCTTAAAACATATTAACTATAAACAAATAACTTTTAAACAATACTAAATAATTAAATAACTTTAAAATAATATTAATATAATTATTCAACTTTAAAATAATATAAATATAATTATATACCTTTAAAAACAATATTAATATAATTTAATAACTTTAAAATAATATTAATATAATTAAATAACCTAAAATAATATTAATGTAATTAAATAACTTTAAAACAATATTTATATAATTAATCAATTTAAAAATAGTATTTATATATTTAATTAGATAATCCTTAAACAAAATATTTTTGAAACCCAATTTTGGATTTAAAAATTGTTTCTTGTCTCAAAAACCAATTCCGACTTAATCGGCAATTCATAGTGTTTTTTTAAAATACTAATTTGAGGCCAATATTCGCCTAACACTTAACCAATATCGATATTTATTTTCTATCACTACTGGGTTTTATTTTCAAACATACAACGATGTTATAACCACAGTGTCCAAAATCATATTTATTATTCAATAATTCATATAAATGAAATATTATCGAACAATTCGATAATAGCGAGGAATCCCGTTGGATCCCTCCACTCTATTTCCCTGCATCACAAACGTTATACAATCATAAAACATAAATCAACCGCTTCGAGGCAGGATTCATATACAAAAGGTCATCCGCTCTTATACGAGAACGTAATAGGGTCTCATCCGCTCCAAGGGCGGGAATATATCCAAACCAACTAATAAATATAATAATTCATCCGAACAATCATTCAACAATTTTTACCAACTATACAGTATACAAGTTAACCAAGGTGAGTTTAACTCACAGAAAAATTCTATCGCCGCTGAGGCGTTTCGGCTTGGATCTAAAACCGAACGACATTCGATTTTAGCCCAAATTTCGACAGTCTTCAAATTTGTCGAAACTAGTTCCATTATGAAGCTTTTGTTATCATGAGCGCAACGCAAAAAGTTTCGTTCCAATCGGACCGCTTATAAAGGAGTTATAAATTTTATAAGTTATCCATATTTTTAAATTAAATAAATAACAACTTAAATATATATTTACAAAACAGCCCCTCCTCTAAACCTCTCTTCTTCTTCCTCAACCTAATGGTGCACAGACTCTCCGAACCCAATTCACGTGACACGCCTTCTACGGAGCGTCGCTCTGCTAAACAACAATCCGACTTCGTCATCCTTCTCCTCTCGATGAACTCAACCCGAACAACCACACCGCGACATCCAAAAGCCACCCAAACAAAACGCGACCACCACCCCCAACTCGCGTCGACCATCAGATCGCGACACCTAAACCACAATCGCTCCCTACCAAAATTTGCCTCCAGATGTTAAACTACTCCACGACCACAAATTCGAGCTCCGTTCGTCTCCTCGTCGACCATACACTCCGCAATTCCATACCTTAGCTGGCGACCATCGTCAATCATCGAAACCAAATCATGCCAAATTCACATGAAAAATACTACTCATCGATATGAACTCAACGACGCTTACGGCGTCGAGTGATTCTAAGCGGATCACGAGAAATCATTTTTCAAAGTTTCCAATAATATTTTCCCCTTTGCTGATTATCGACAACAACTCAAACGTTTCTCAATAAAACCTCGATCCGTCAATTTTTAAAATACCTCAGAGGATTATCCACATGTTTCATGTTGATCACTCAAGCTAACTACAATCGGATTTGAAGTTGTTGATTTTTGAATGAGGGCAATTTAGTTTTCTCTAAGCCTGGAATGTTTACTGGAGATGGAGAAAATGAAGAAGCAGATCAAAGATGTTCGTATATATACATGGTTTAGGTGAAGATGACGGGGTATGGGTTAAGGTGATGGGGCATGGCTGATAGAGATAGGTCACAGTGGATGGTGATAGGTCATGGCTGTGTATAGTTAAATCTTATATATATATATATATATATATATATATATATATTATTTAAATTCAAAATATCCAGCTATATAATTTCGGACCCCAATCGAGGCATGCCACCTGGCGTTCTATATGTTATACCCCTATTCCGAACACAATGGAACTTATTTCGAGACCTAATTTGATCATATATAGAAGATAGGTTTTTGAACCCAATTATTATATTAAATTTTCAATATTAATTTCAATGCGTTTCGATCTCGCACGACCAAACGACACGTCTGATCGCTACGAAATTTGACGGTGTAATATAGTTCATTATTACGGACCCAATAACATTGGTTTCGTCGAAATCCGAGACATTGCCCCAGAAGGCTATTTTTGTATGTTAATTAAAACGAGTTAATTTCAAAATTAGTTAAATCACTTTTAAATCAAATTTAAAAGTTTTATTACCTTCATTCTTATTAATAGAAATTTAAGAAGCCTTTAAATCTTTTTTATCCAAATAAAAATCCAAGATTCAATTATTTGAACAATTTTCAATTATTAAATTCAACAATTTAATTATCCAATAAATCGCTATATTCAAAATTCGAGTTATTTAATTCATAAAATTAACGTTTCAATATTTAAAATTAATTAAATATTCCAATTTCAAATGATTGAAATTCTAGGTCGTTACACTTTGTATACGATCTCGCCTTGAAGCCATTGATTTATATAATTGATTATATACTTTATGTGATGTAGAGGGACATATTGGAGGGATCCAATAGAATTCCTCACATTGTTGGTTTTACTTTTCATATATTTTGATATATGATGTGTTGAATGTCATATTTGATGACATTAATATGATTACCCTTATTTAGCGCTATAATAGCACTTGACCTTATTTTAAGTATTTTGGAATACTATAAAACAACGATATGAATTGAAATGATTTCAAAGTGATTTTGGAAATTATATATGTTTTAATAATTTTTGAATTATTAAATAAATGAATTTACCTTAAATAAATAAAATGTTTGATTTTTGATGTTATAAAATTTATAGTTTTATGAAATACTTTAAATAGAGATTTTTGAATAGTTTATATAAAGGATTTACAAAAGTGATATGTTACAAATAAAGAAATAGATTTATAAACGAAGTTTATAAATATTTATACAACGGATTTGTAACCGATATTTTGTAAATGGATTTATAAATGGTTTTTAGAAATAAATTAGATTTATAAAGAAAAGGGTTTATAAATGGATTGTTTATAGATTTAGAAATGAATATATCTATAAATGGAATTTCATAAATAAAGAGATTTTATAAAAAGAAGTTTCATAAAATAGAAGCGAAATTTATAAACATGGTTTATAAATATAGAGATGATTCTTGTTGAAATTTAAAAAATGGATTTAATGGTATTTGAAGTGATAATATTTAAAAGTAATGTTTTGAAAGTGATGATTTCAAATGGAGTTCAATTGTCTTTCAAAAGTAATTTAAAATGTGTTCGGTAACGAAAACATAGATTTCAACATTTATTGTTGTAATAAATGTTTTCAATGAAAGCAAGAAAGGCATAAACTATAACTCCATTGTTATAATAAATGATTTCTGGAAGGAAATATTTTATATAATATACGAGATTTATATGAATATAGATAGTCGAATCCATATACTATTGTTTTGAGTTGTTGTAACGGTGTTTTACGCAACATTCGTTTTGACCCAATAAAGCGTGTTGTGGAAAATATGAAGCTTTCCTCAAATAATTTGTAAATATACTTATTACGGATTGAAGTATATCGAGATAATTTCTAAGTGTTGAAAATGAAATGGTTTGTGAATATACTTATACAGTTGATCTGTGTATATGGAAATGTTTCGAGATATCAAAAGATTTAAATGACTTTGAGGATATATCTTTTTAAAGATATTTTGAGCTAAATGTTTGAAAATTGATTTAATTAATAAAAGATTAATTAATATGAACAACATTTGGAGATTTTTTTAAATTCTAATATACATGCAGCTGAATACTACAACCCTAATAGATAAAAAATTTAAATCCTAATATACATGCAACGATAACAGTAATTGTGTATATTTTATTCGATACCATCCAATGTCTTAAAATAAAATGGACAAAGATATGGAAATAGCAATATTGTAAATGTAATATTTTGGTAATAGCATAATCCATCATTGTTAATATAAAATTCAATAAGTCAGTTTTGAGAAACTATAGTTGCCTCTAAAGAATTTGATAGTGCAAATCATCTTGGCTTAAAATTGCTTAGTCCCTGAATTACATACAATAACAATTTACCACATATCGATTTACTGTGCAAAAGCGTTCTGATTAAAACTTTGGTATACAAAGACATAATTTTTAAATCGCTACATGCTAAATTTTCATTCATGGAAGTAGAGGACAAAGAGATTTTGAGGGATTTCATCCAAAATTTGATATCGTGAACTATACTTTCCTGTGAATACAGAACTAAAAACTCAATGCATATTTAAGAATTCTTCCTTGCAATTGTATAATTTTTATTACTTTAAGCCGGATGAATATAAACATCTTTATCGATATAGCAAGGGCTTCTCCAACAACTTCAATCCTGAATATTCATGACCGAATAGAGGAGAAAAGCCCAACAATCAGACGTCCATTAATGTTGGGCAACCATTAAATGAGCTTCTAGTGTTAGAAGTCCATTAAATGCGTATCTGACAGTAGTTATTCAAAATGTCTCCATACAATATGAAGCATTGGATGTTCATTTAATGGACGTTCCATTTAATGGATGTCTATGCTCTGACATCCATTAAATGAACGCGTAAAACTGAACATTCATTCAACGGGTTTCCATGACCACTTTAATTTTATGAAGTCGTAAGCTGAATATTCAGCTAGAAGTTTGTTGTTTGGGTGTAAATGTGAAGAAAACTGTTGGAGTTGCTTAAAAGCGCACATATGTAGGCTTGTCAACGGATACTTTCGAATGCGGATAGTAGCATATCAGCATCCGCATTCGAAATCATTTTCGAATATCGGATATCTGCATCCGCGAATACGGATGAATATCGGATAATTATCCTATCCGCTAACGACCGGTAAATCAAAAAATATAAATGGAAAATTTTAGTTTAACATAAACTTTTTTCAATCTCATTGATTATAAAAGTGTTAAAAATAAACAAATATAATGATAATAAATAGTTTTGAGCAGTTAATATGAATTTAGTGCATATAATATAAACTTCTAATTTAATAAGACCATAAATAAATATCTTTCTATGTACTAAAATGCACATAATTTAAACTATAATCTTGAAAAATACCAAACGGATAATTTCCATATGCAGATGTTTTCATATCCGTAACCACATACTTTTTTTCGAATATTAGATATTTATCCGCTTTTCGGATGCGGACGGATTACGAATTTTTCAGTTATTCATAGACAGCCCTACACATATATGTATTGTCATAAAGTAATTTCTCGTACACAATGGTGCAAATTTAAAAACAACTCATACTAATCTGAACAAAACGTTCAAAAAAATTGTGAAAGCCAGTAGAAGTTGACAAATATAAAAGTTGATTGACACTAAACATTACCAAATTTTAAACTAAATGTGCAAGATCAAGCTCTTCTATAACTCTTCAAAGCTGCAACTATCCTTTCCATACTGTTTAAAATTTTGAACTTTGTGAACACCTATGCAACTTCAATTTTATAGAAGTTTGATTGAATTCGTATGATTGTAAAAATCTGAATCATATAACCAACCTTAAATTCAAGATTAAATGAATAATAATTACTCTTCAACAAAAAGATTCAAAACAAAGCATACATCAATTGTTCAAAAGAAAAGAAATGCACAAAAAAATAGACAAACCATTCCATAATAAATAACCTACGGAAGCATGTAGGTGCCACTGTTTGCATCTTACACTTCATCTTAATACATATAAATTAATTGCCATTATCTCTTATGATAATTGTTCATCACAAAATATTAAAGTATGGCACATTAGAAGCCATAAACAAATAGCAGTAACATCTAAATGCTAAAGTATAAAATTAACAAAATAGCAGTCTAATAACAAAAGGCCCTACAATTTAACTAGTTCTCCTTAATTTTAAGGAAATTTTATCAATATAGACCAGTTTTAAAACTTAATAACAACTTTAGTCCACTTTTAAATATATTTAAAGAAATAGATCATTTTTCTTTTTTCTGCAATTTTGCGATGACGATTTTTGAAAAATCGCCAAAAAGCAATGTTCGATAGTTGGCGATTTTCGAAAAGTCGCCAACTAGGAAATATGTTATTTCCTTTGGCGATTTTTCGAAAATCGCCTGTTGACGATTTTTGAAAAATCGCCAACGTAAAATTTCAGAAAAAATAATAAATGGTCTATTTCTGTAAATAAGTTTAAAAGTGGACTAAAATTGTTATTAAGTTCAAAAACTGGTCTATGTTGGTAAAATTTCCTAATTTTAAAGCTATTGTCTCAACCAAGTATGATGGTTCTGAAATAAACGATGATCTTTTGACATTTTAGATATATTAAGATGTTTGAAGAAGACAAATTGCATAGTTGCACAAGTCAGGATGCATATTAGTAGTCTAATAACAAGTAAGGTGTGAAAATAAAGAGGATATTGTCTTTTACAGTAATAATTTATTACGGTGTTCCCATAATAACTTGAAGTTAAATTTACTTTTACATCTCTCGTTACCAAAAAGCCATTTTCGAAATTAATGTAATTATGAACAAAACATCATATCGGATTATCGCAATTTCTATTTCAATATAGATAATTACTTAATAGCCCCCCTAAAAATAAATAAAATTTTGAAGACTAAAATACCCTTAAAAAGCTGCGTATTTTATTTCTTACTGTCTAAACCGCTTCTTCAAAACTCTAGTTTGTAAATCAGTGAAGAGAATATTCAATTTTTAACTACTAAATTATTTTTTGGGTTTACATACTTTTTCAATTGTAGTTCTGAAGAAAATATGAATTGGATTTCTAAATTAGTGAAAAAAAAATTCAATTTTTTACTACCAAGTTATTTTTTAGGTTTACAGACTTTACTAAGAAAAAATTCAATTTTTCACTGATAAGTTTCTAAATCAGTAACGAAAAAATTGTAAACCTAGAAACTAAATCAGTGAAGAAAAAATGTAATTTTTCACGTTTTACGTGATAGGAAGGGTAGTTCTGAAAATGGTAGGGAACTACTAAATTATTTTTTGGGTTTCCGGACTTTTTTAATTTTTAGAGGGCTACTAAGCAAATAATCGGGTTGAAATAAAATTTGCCTTGGATTATGCCGATCATCGTTTTTTTTAAATATTCATCCCAAGCTTACATTGAAATAATCTAACTTCAAATCCTTAAAAGAAGCCTCACTTTGCTGGATTTTATTACATCATTCACAGCTCAAAGCTTTAATTCAAGGCTTTTAATTAGTAGTCCTAGTTTTGTATTTTCTAACATGGTTCTCTCACGACTGTTTCTTAAATGAACATAAAAGTGATTAATAGCTTTTACCAAAACAGTTTTACCCAGCAAATTACACTATATCTCATAGCCATAATAAGAACGTTAAGGATTTTCAACCCAATCAAAATACTGCAACCCTAGTGGATAAATTTTTAAATGTGGCAATTAGGTTGAAAGACTTCTAATTTCAGGGTAATAAGTTTTAAGTACAACATCGAAGTAATTAGTTTTAAGGTCAAATTACAGATAAATGATAAATTCATTTATCTTTTTACTAAAATTTATCGTTGAAACTAATTATTCAGAATTATTGTCCTTAAAACTTATTACACTACATAAAGAAGCCCTTTAAGTGAAAATCCATTTTTTAAATTCTAATCTAAACGCAGCTGTTACAATAATTTTATATATTTTATTCAGTATCATCCGACGGTTCAAAATAGAAAAGACCAATACAAGAGAAAAGCAAAATTCTAAATGAAATACTATGGCTAATATCATAATCTACCATTGTTAATATAAAATTTAAGAAGTCGTTTTGTAAAATTATGGTGGGCTTGATAGAGAATTGCTTAGTCCCAAAGTTGCATACAATAAAAAATTAACACACGGTAATCTATTTTACAAAAACGTTCTATTTAAATCTTTGGTATACAAAGACTTGTTTTGCCAAACAAATCACCGTATGCTAATTTTTTATTGGTGGAACCTGAGGGCTAAAAAACTGCGGATTTCACCTCCAATTTGATATTGTGAAAAATAGTTTCAAATACATAACTAAAAGTCATGCAAATTTAAGGATTTGTCCATACAATTGAATAATTTTTATTACTTTAAGCCAAGTGACTATAAACATCTTTTTTGAAGTACTAACAAAGAAAGGTGCATGTATGTGTATTGCCAAAAGATAATTTCCCATTCACGATTTCTCATTTACGATAACACAAATTCAAAACGAACCTATACTAATTTGGGGGTAATTAATTTAAAAGACAAAAATTTGTATATTTTTAGCCTCAAGGACACGACCTCAATATTTTAACCACAAGTACAAACATTCTTCTAAAAATTATTCATAAGGACAAACATTCTTTCAAAATTATTCATAAGGACAAACATTTTTCCAAAACTGCTACCGAACTAAAAACTGATACCTAAAAACTGCTGCCGATAACTACAAACTGATACCTAAAAACTGTAAAAACTGATACCTAAAAAAAGTTATCCTTCAGGCTAAAATACTAAAGGTCTGTCTTTAAGGCTAAAATGAACTAAATATTACCAAACTTTAAACTAACGTGCAAGAATGCAAGCTCATGTGTAACTCTACAATGTTGCAACCATCCTTTCCCTACTGTTTCACATTTTGAACTTTATAAACACCAATGCAACTTCAAATTTATAAAAGTTTGATTGAATTCGGATGACCACAAAAATGTAAATTATGTAACCTACCTTAAATTTAAGATTAAATGAACAATAATCACACTTCAACAAAAAGATTTAAAACAAAGCATAATAAATAATATACATAAGCTACGTACCTGCAACTGTTTGCATCTCCATAACTTTGAATGCACTTCATCTCAATACATAGATATTAAATGTGAACAATAATTATTCTAAAACCGCAAAACCGATCCGAATTCGAACCGAAGACGACGGGTCTCGGATCGAGTATGAATGATGAAAAATACAATAACGAGCCAATCAGACACGATCCAAACATACTCGAAAAAAACACTTTAAAATGTATGTTTTTTAATGTATATCCGACCGAATTCGAACTAACCCGATTCGAAGCTCGGACCAGGTCGGATCTAGGTTTATTAAATGTATAGTTTGAATCCGACCCATCTAAAACCGAGGCCCATCATGTCATCTCTAATTGGCACCCCTACCTTAGGGTTGCTCAACTAGAAAGTCATTCTAATTCAAGAATTCTTCCTTACAATTGTATAATTTATATTGCTTTATTGAACAAGATAACACAAATTCAAAAATGAACCAACTGTTCAACTAAAATTATGAAAACAGTTGGAAGTTAAGAAATTTGAAAACTGATAGAAACTAAATATTACCAAATTTAATACTAAATTCTCAACAATGCAAGCTCTTATATAACTCTTCAATGCTGCAACTATCCTTTCGCTATCGTTTAAAGTTTTGAACTTGATTGATTGAATTCATATACCCACCTTGAATTGAAGATTAAATGTGAACAATACTTATTCTTCGACAAAAAGATTCAAAACAAAGCATACATTAATTGCTCAATTACTAACCAGTGTCTTCCACAGCATATATGCCAGACGAAGATATGCTAAATTTAAGGTTTCAAAGTTACTGACACCAGGAAAACACATTGCACAAGAAAAAAATCACAAAAAATTGACAAACCATTCGTAATAAATAGTATATGAAGTTATGTAGCTGCCACTGCTTGCATTCCTCAATTTTGAATACACTTCATCTCAATACATACAAATAATTCAAGAATTCTTCGTAATAATTGTATAATTTATATTGCCTTATTGAACACGATAAAGCAAATTCAAAAAAGAACCCATACTAAAATGAACCGTTCAACTAAAGTTATGAAAACCATTAGAAGTTGAGAAATTTGAAAACTGACTGAAACTAAATATTACCAAAATTAATACTAAATTCTCCACAATGCAAACTCTTCAATGATTCAACTATCCTTTAGCTGTCGTTTAAAGTTTTGAACTTCGTAAACACCTATGCAACTTCAAATTTATATATCTACCTTAATTTAAAGATTAAATATGAACAATAATTGTTCTTCAACAATAAGATTCAAAATACTAGAATATGGCACATCAAAAGCCATAAACAAATAGCAGTAACATCCAAATACCAACGTACAAAATTGACAAAACAGGAGCCTGTAAACATGATAAGAAATGTATAGGGCAAAAGTATGCGAACTTTATCCTGAAAGAGATAAGAACAAATATAGAGGCAGAGTAGCACAATTTTATGGCTACCGGGCAAAATTGCCATTGCCAATAACGCCTAATTACTCAAGCATCCAAATTCCAAAAGAACGAAAGCATCAGTCATTAAGAACCCAAAAATAGATCAAAACAAAAAAAGATGAAATTGAAATATACATTCAAAATAGCCTCAGACATCCAAGGAAGAAATTAACAGCATGAGCTCTCAAACCTGGAAAAGCAAAAGCTCTTTGGCGGCCACTGCGAATACATTGGGAAACAATCCTTTGTTCATTCAACATCGGCTACTTCTTTTGTCTTGCAGCCTCAATAAAAAAGTAAAATAGTAGAGATGTGAAAACGAATGAATGAAAAAGAGGATCGGAACCATTGGCATGATATCTCCAAGGAGAAATGAATCGCGCATGGTATAATCAGCGTTGATAATACGGGGAATGGATCGTCATTTCAATGAGAACAAAAGTTGATGATGGAGGAGGAGGAAGTCCGAGAATTTATACAAGGAGTTAACGAAACCTAAGTGTCTATTAACGGGTTAGATTTTTCCAAGTTAACGGTCGGATTTAGTGAATTATATTCATTTGGATGGATGAACCGTGAACACAATCTGTTTTCTTAATCGGCCTTTCGCTTGGTACATAAAATACTAATCGTACAAACACACATCGAACGTCGTTCAACCTCGGACCGAACCGGACGTCGTACAATCGTACAAAATTTACACCCCTAGAAAACACTAATAATTGGAATTAGAGGAATTGTTCCCCTTAGAGCATCTCCAACAGTTTGGAGTGCGGATTTGAGAATTTCCGCACTCCAAAATGTTGGAGCCCTCATTTCTACAACAGAAATGAGGGCGGGCGCCTGTTGAACAGGCGCCTGGACTTCAGGCGCCTGTTCAACAGGCGCCCGAGTTTATTTAAACTCGGGCGCCTGTTCAACAGGCGCCTGAAGTCCAGGCGCCTGTTCAACAGGCGCCTGGTTAATGCGCCTATATCAGGTGCATTTTTCCCATTTTCTCCCATTCCTCCCTCTTCTCAACCTCCATTTTCAAACCAGTTTCGCGTCCAAATGCCGCCCCGTCCGGTCAAAACCGGTAGACGCACCGTTCGATATACGACTGATGCCAATATCGGACCTGCTCATATCCCTCCCGATGCTACCGTGACTCCAGCCGATCTTCGATCTTTGCACGACTTGCCTCCTACTGTTTCGCATCGACTTACTGCAGCTATAGCGACGCCACAGGTATACGTTATTTATTTATTGCTTAATAAACCAACATGTAAACTGCCATGTATAATAATTCCTTATTTACCTTAAATAATCATATATTTAGGTTCGTCACGTAGCGATGAGAGGTAGTTGGTATAGGTGTATGTCTGAATATTTTGATCAGTTACCGGAGCCGATTTTGGATAGGCTACATGCATCACCTTTTGGTGAATTTCTTGCTTTACCTAGATTTGCACATGTAGATCGTTGTCTAGTAGAGGCCCTTACCGAGAGATGGTGGCCGACCACTCACACATTTCATTTTCCTGATTTTGAGTTAGGACTGACTCCCCTAGATTTTTATATGCTCACTGGCATAGAGGTTGGTCGACCTGACCGTCTCCCTGTTCCATTTGATAGTTCATTCGAGGAGTTCGAGTCATATTCAGCTTATTTACCGACTATGGCCGATGAGGAGGTTAGAGGAGGAGCTGTTACTCTACCTTGTTTGCAGCGTTATATAGTAGAGTACATGGCCGTTGAGGATATGCACACTCCCGTTATCCGTGCATTCATACTATACCTTTTTGGGTCTACATTTTTTAGTAACAATAAGGGTACTATTAGACTTGGTTTTCTGGCTGGGTTAGTGGATGTGGATGGACTCCATATATATGATTATGGTACTGCTATTATTGGTTATTTGTACGTAGCATTAGATACATATGCGCTACAGCAGTCCAGACAGATGTATGGCTTTTGGTACATTCTTCCATTTTGGTACTACGAGTATACCGCCAATATGCACCCTCGACTTATTGTAGAGGCGAATGCCACACCTTATATTTACTTTCCCAGATTGCGTCGTTGGGGTCCTCCTATGCATTTGTCCCGTGTTGCACAAGGGGTGCACAACGAGTTGATGGAGGCTAGACAGCAGATGGATATGAGGCGGCGTGGTAACATTATCATTCGTCCATGGGATCAGTACTTACAGTTCCTAGAGCCCGGTCCTGACCATCCGCTCACTTTTCATGTATCCATGTCGCGACGTAGGATATGCTTTCAGGTTGCTACATGTCCTTTCATATGGTATTTAGGGGATCGGTGTTGGCTACAGTTGTATGGTATAGTTCGCATTCCATCAGATCCGCTACCATGGGATGATATGTACGGTGATATTCGGGTTGGACCAGCTTATATTCATGCGATGAGGGGTGCGGGTTGGGTGGATGGTGAGCCATTTACAGTTTTGGGAGACTTTGATTCATATTGGGCTCGAGTAGCCCCACGTGCTTACGCTTTACCTGATTATATTCGGGGTTTGAACTCCGATCATATTGGGCCGCGTACCTCTTCTGGTAGAGTTCCACTACCGCCTTCCACCTTTGAGCCTACATCATCTCAGTACACACAGCCTCCTACTTTCGACCCACCACCCCATTCGTTTAGAGCGTATGATGTACACGGTCAGGTTGTGGAGTATCCCTTGCAGTATCCTACAGACGACGCTATTACGGGTATACCATCCGCCGGATTGTACCAGCCTCATCAGGTCTGTATTAGTTTTTAATTTTCCTTAATTTACTTGTCAATATATTACTTGTCATTATATTATCCACTTGTGTATAATTTTTCGTGTGTGCATATCAGTTTTCTCAGTACATGGATTATGATAGACGGATGATTGCTGCATTTGAGCGTATGACGCTCGATTATACAGGGATGATGTATCAGAGTTACCAGACCGCGGTCCAACAACAGCAGACTCAATATGATGCTCAGATACAGGGATTACAGACCCAGATTCAACAGCTTCAGGAGCAGCTCCATGCGGGACCTCAGCCGCAAGACTTTGATGACGTCAACGACGATAGTGACGACGATGAGGAGGTTGATAGCGGTTCTGATCACATAGACTGATATTATGTGACTGTTATTATGTGACTGTTATTATGTGACTGTTATTATGTGACTGTTATTATGTGACTGTATATATGGTGGTGATGATGCTAATTTATGCTTGGTTATTATTAAGCTTATATGTACTAGAATTGTGAAGATGTTGATGTAACAAACACATTTGTGTTTGTTTGGCAATCAGTTTATGGATGTTAGACACGTGGTCTTTAATCTCATGCTTCATTTTATTGTACGCGGATCACGACTTGTTTATTTAAGAGAAAGTTTTGTACTCATATTACACAGCATTTAAAAGTTCGGTAAATTCAATCAATGAGTAACATAATATTTTCGGCTACTGAATTGAAACATTTAGTAAATGTTTTTATACAAACTGATCAGATGTGCGACGATGAAGAGATAATGGCAACTCAGTTTTGGGACACCATTGCTGAACTATACAATAACAATGTTGAGTGTAGAACCAGACGTACGAAGGTAGAGTTGAGGACTACGTATGGGAACTTCTGCAACGCCTGTACGCGGTACAGTACAGTTATCAATGAAGTTATATTTGAAAATGTATTCGAACCAACCCGTTCCACCTTTGAAGGTCGTTACTTTCTCAAATATCACAGCACGTTCACTGGCCATGAGGCTTATATCGTACGTCAAAATTGGCTAGAACGATTTGGATATCCTTAAGTTGAGTGTACTCTCGTTGAGTTTGTTACTTGTTGGTTGTAGTGGTTTTTTTTGGTTGGTTGTATTACTGTTGGCTGTTTCAGTAACAATGGCTTGTTCATTTCTGTATTATTGCGTTAAGAAAATGGCTACAGTTGACTGATGTGATGATACAGGTGAATGATGGGATGACAACAGTTGTATGATAAGATAAAGTAATATTGCTACAGTAGTACGATAAGAACCATTCAACACTGCTCCTACATACAGTACTTGCTTAAACATGGGATGGCTACAGTTGTTTGATGGGATGGCCACAGTTGTATGCTGGGTTGGCTACAGTTGTATGATGGGATGGGAACAGTACCGGGAATTAAGCTATAAAAGGCTTGGTAGATGTTGAGAAGTATTATTGATCACTCTTAATTCATACAATTTCAAATATAACAAATGTCGGCCGAAGATTATATATTTTTTGACGATAGCGACGACGAATTTGATGAAATGATGGAAGATCATTTTCGCCGCGAAAAGGAACTACTAAGTATGGCTGCGCTACAGGTTGGTCAATCTAGCAGGCAACACGGTGGATCAGTTGTTGGTCGTCGGTATAAGAATCGTAGACATTCATGGCACAACGACAGACTGATGGAAGACTACTTTGTTCCGAATCCTACTTACACAGATGCCGATTTTAGAAGAAGATTCCGCATGCGGCGTCCTCTATTTCTTAGAATCCTCGAATGTATCAAGCAGCATGACAAATACTTTATCTTCAAACCCAATGCATCTCGTACAATGGGTTTGACAGGAATTCAAAAAATGACAGCTGCACTCAGAATGCTTGCATATGCAGGACCGGCGGACGCACTTGACGAAAATTTGAAAGTGGCGGAAAGCACGGTATTAGAGTGTTTGGAACATTTCTGTCAAGCTATCGTGGACATTTACGGTGATCAATACTTACGCCGACCGAACGAGGCCGATATAATTAACTTATTAAATATGCATGGTAGTAGAGGTTGGCCCGGAATGTTAGGCAGTATAGACTGCATGCATTGGGAGTGGAAGAATTGTCCAAAGGCGTATGCTGGAGCTTATCAGGGTAAATCTCATAGGTCCTCTATTATTCTTGAAGCTGTAGCGTCTTATGACTTATGGATATGGCATGCATTTTTTGGAATGCCGGGTTCGAACAATGATCTTAACGTAGTCGAACGATCTACGTTGTTCAATGATTTAGCAAACGGAAGATCTACTCCTTGTACATTTACTTTGGGAGGTAACACGTACGATCATGGATATTATCTAGGTGATGGTATATATCCGAAATGGAGTACCATTGTCAAGACAATTTCTAACCCACAAAACAATAAACAAGCAAAGTTTGCAGCGATGCAAGAAGGCCAGAGGAAGGATGTTGAAAGAGCATTTGGGGTTCTTCAGTCTAGATTTGCCATAGTCAGTAATCCATGCAGACTTTGGTCACCAGTTAAAATGACAAAAATAATATACACTTGTGTTATTTTACATAATATGATTATAGAGGATGAAAAAGACATGGAAGAAGATTACGTGTACGAGGGTGCTCCTACACCACCGCCTGTTTGGCGCAACGATATGATTGGAAGCGCACTTGAACTCGAGTTTCATGTACAAAGTCAAATGTCATACCGTAGTGCTCACCTTCATCGAAGGCTACAAAATGATCTCATAGATCATCTTTGGGGGTTTTCTGGAAATCAGTGAAACTGTATTTGTATTCGTACGTTTTCTACTACTGTTTATGTTGTTTCGTATTAAGGTTATTGTAATCTGTTTCCGTATAATTAAGCAATTTTCTGGAAATCACTTTTTAGTGTAATGCAATTTGAATGAAAAACTTATATTACTAATTGCTTGCATTAAGAACACAATACAAATAACGGTACTTAAAGATACAATGGTTGTAGAAACGGTACTTCATTTACTGATCCTCTTCAAGTCTACGCCTCATAATTTCTCTCCTTCTTTGCTCCGTATACTGCAGCTGTTCTGCAGACATATGTGACGTATCCATAAACATGATTGCATCTTCATCTCTTTGGCGGTTTCCAGCAATAAGTTGATCCATTCTTGATAACTTTTCTTGGTGTTGCAGTGCTCGAGTGTCCATTGCCCGGTTAAATCTTTCCTCAGATTCAAGCATGAGTTTTTTAATTTCGTCTTGATCCGCTGCCGCAGTCTGCTTCTTTTTGGCCGCTTTTGCACCCTGTGGCCTAACAAAATGATCTTCATTTGGGGATGGGCCTTCTTCTGATCCTAAACCGAAGCTTCCTTGGGATTCCATAGGACTGGAGGTTTCTCCAACTCTAGGCGTTTTACCCCTACAGCTGTTTGATTGAACTTGTTGAACGGTCTTCTGAAGCGATGACTTCCATTTAACATGCTCGACCAACATGTCATATACGTGCATGAACTGATAAAAATGTGGTGCTTGTTTACTATCAGGTTTATAGATTTGTTTGAACAACTTGTTTGCGGCCATTCTCTGTTCAAAAAAAAACTGGTAAACTTAAGGAACTAAAATGAAAAAAATACAATGAAATTACATTGACGCTTACTAAATGTGTTTCATTCCCAAAGCCACTAGGATTCGTTTGCTTCAATTTGAACATTTGAGAATCGAACGTTTGCGTTTGACGATTTATTTTTCCATAATGACCTTTGACCGAAGATAGCGTTCTTTTTCGATTAATGTTCTTCCGATTGTAGCAATTAGTAATTTTGCCCCAAAAAGATTCACCACTTTGATCGGTCCCTCGAATAGGATCGACTGATAGTGCACAGTAAATGTAGCAAAGATCGTAGTCTTCCACAGCGCTCCAACTTGCATTAGTTACTTCCCCCCCAACAGGAATCGTAGCGTCTTGCAAGTCGTATTCGTCTAAACTGGCCCTTGCAGCTACAACGTCGAAATCGGAGTACATTTTCAGTTGATATCGGTGGCAGAAAAAAATTGCAAAAATGAAAATTGGTTTGAAATGAACGAAGAAGAGGGAGTGGTATTTAAAGAGGAAAAACGACCGTTGGAAAACGACCGTTAGAAGATAGCAGGCGCCTGTTGAACAGGCGCCTGCTAGCAACAGGCGCCTGTTGCCAGGCGCCTGTTGAACAGGCGCCTGAACATCAGGCGCCTGTTCAACAGGCGCCTGGCAACAGGCGCCTGTTCAACAAGCGCCTCAATGGATTGGGCATTCTCAGCCCGAAGCCCCCCATTCTCGCACTATCACACATTCTCGCACTCTGTTGGGGACGATTTTGGGTGCGGATTTGAGAATTCTCGCTCTGTTGGAGATGCTCTTACACATAATTGTTGTGGATTATCATTTATCTATTTTTAGCTTAGTATAACGACTTATATGAAGTCTTTGGATGCATTCTAGTCAAAATTTACTCTTCTTTAGTTCTAGATGCCTTGAAAATGTCCAAGATTAGGACTATGTCATCAAAGATAAATTTTCATTTTCTGCAACGTTAAAATTTTGATATATTGGTATTTACATGTTTCACGCATTAGATATAAAGGTAAGAAAAATTTCTTTATCACCCATTTTACCCCTACATACCAAATACTTTACGTTAACTATTGTACAATTCTCTTTGCAATATCATTCCTACATCTGTAGTTCAATAATTAATAACTCAGAGTACGTTGAAAATCAAAATAATGTCGTAAATCTAAATTATACTGAAATTTCAAATCCAGTTTAAAACCAAAATCTACCGATAAATGTATGAGCATCGACTAATGCTAAAATTAAGTTTAGTCTATATTAGTTTGTAGATATTTTCAACGATGGTTGTATTAGATTTTATTTATTGTATCGTTGTTTAGTAACATTTAATTTCAAATCCTATATGCCGATTTGATTTTTCTCAAAAAAGATAATGAAATAAGACAATGTTATAATTTTGTTTCCTTAACTAAATTTAATTAATTGATGCCATGAATTTTTACATGCTTAAATGTGTTTAAAAGTGTAATAACGTTTTTATATTGATAAAGCAAATAAATCATATACAATTCTCCCCCTTTTAACTCCTTTACCCTTTACCCTCTCCTTTCATAGCACAAAATACAAAATTTCCTTTCACCATGCAATCTCATTTCCACCTATTTTCAAATATCCTATTAGTTTCCTAATGGACGCACCCTTAATATGTCCGATTCAAGATGATAATGGCTTAAGCATTAATTGAACCTACACGAAGTGAATAAACACAAAACCTTTAAAATAATTAAGCTATATAGTATTTTATAAAATTTGAATTTGCAAACTCTACATAATAATTGATATACATGATGTGCTCTTCTTCAAATTGTGTCTTTGATTGTTGTCCAATTGGCCCGAGCTCATGGTCAGCCTGGACCTATGGTGTATTTTTATGCTAACTTCAATTTGTATATTAGTAAGAATAAGTTATAACACATTGTTAGCAAAAAGCTCAATCTACAATTAAATTGTTTACAATTTATATTATAATCGTTTTACATTATACATCGTTGTGTTCCTATATGCATTCACTTTTCCCATTCTCTCGCTCATCTGTTATCTCGCCCACCAGTATTTACCGAAATACATTTCTCACCCATGTACACTCACTTCACTCTTCTTTTATTTTTTTCTCTTTTTTAGGAAGACTAACTTTAAATCTTTCATCTCTTGAGGAAAATGATCATATATAGCCATCTATGAGTTTTTGGCGATCAAAACAAAAAAATACAAATGAGCAATTATGTGTGAGATAGTTTTCACTCATCGTGCCTAACTTGGTACCCTTCTCGTTATGAGTGAGATTTATAACAGAAAATCTAGAGCAACCATTTATGAGTTTTTGGTACTCAAAACAAGAAAAATAAAAATAAGTTAGGTAATTTTCTTGGATTCCATCTTTTAATCAACTTTCTCAAGTTATTCCATCCCCTTTCCATGTTTGGATATGCGCTTATCATTTATTGTATAAGATTGACAAGGATATATGATGTGGTAGAAGTGAATTGTAATAAATGTTAGGATATTGTAACAACTTGGAATTGCAGACACATCGTATTTAAATATCTGAATTATTTAAATATCTGATTAAATGTTATCCTTCTTAATCCTTTTTAAATCATAAGCAATGATGATAAACTTGTTTTTGAATTTTTTTTACAAAAATAAACACTTTGAAGAAAAATTGATAATGTAACCGAAATTCGGTTTATTGATAAACAACTTTTTATTCAATATAAGTTGTTCGAACTCTCATGCACTTGTCTAATGATCAAATGAACACATTATGAACTAATCAACACACTTTCCTTCATAAAGCAATTGGAATTTTCTAGAAGTTTCTTATGGATAAGAGATATTAACATGTTAGGATATTTAAGTATTTTGTTAAAAGTGAAGTGAAATAAAGGAGAAGTGATGTGTATGTGTGGAGGTAAGGCTTCCATTGCATGGTGGAGGGTGGGCGGTGTGTACAAGCTTATGCAACACCATTTTGAGCCTATATAAGGAGGGACATATCCTTGTTAAATAATCACAAATTCATAAAGAAAAACCAAGCTTCTTTAATGTCTTTTTCTTCTTTAAATATTCTAAAGAAAAGATTTGCAAAACAACTCCAAATCCACTCAGGCTTTGCCAAAAGCCTTAGGCAATATTAGAACACCTTCCACCATGTTAGATCTTGAAGTTTGGAAGAACAACTCTCCCCCTCATTGAATGGTCGTGAGCAATTATAGGAGTTTGAAGGGGGGAAAGCAAGTTTGAAGTAGAAAGTAGGAAGGAAGGTAATTGCAAGGTGAGGGTTGGAAGTATTCTTTAGTTTGGTTGTGCTTGAGCATGTCTTTCGTTTGGATCAAAGTGAGTTATCTCACTATCTTGTTTGTATATATTATGTGCATGTGTGTATATAGTGTTTGAAATATAAAGTTAAAGTGACATTAACTAAGTAAAGTTATAAACTTTGGACCCCTCTTGCTTTTAAAAGCAAATGACAATTTTATATTATATAACATCACTTCTATTACCCTCTTAACTTGGGGAGTGGCTTGAACTTGATTTTTAAATGGTTGTTTGGATTTTGATAACTTTAATAATTCAATTTGAGTGTGTTTTCGCACACTGGTTTTTCCAGACTGACTCGGGTGTTATTTTATTATAATGCTCGGGTCAGACCGAGTATTACAGATTCAGGATAGGATGCTATGGAGCTTAGGAGACAAGCTGGATGACGAGACGTATCACACGTACTTGGTTTTTATTCCGATGTGTATTGTAGGCCGTGAATTCATCTTTTTGTGAGGACAAGTTATTATAACTGTCCAGATTGATGTAATGATGGTTGTACTCTGATGATTGAAAGAAATAAAAAGTTACAGATTCATTTGTATAAAAATCTGTTATTATATACTATATTATTTTCCGCTGTGATTGTGAGATTCTGTGTTGTTGCTTCTATTTTCTTCTTCTACTTTTTCTTCTTCACCCCTAATGAACTGGTATTTCTGGGACTCGACTGCTCGGCATTCAATATAGTGGACGTATTGATGTTGATTTTCAGGGTCGAAAATTCCATTCGTTGCAGTTGGTATCAGAGCTGAAGGTTAAGCGAGAACCTTTGCTCTGGTGGGGATTGCTCATTAGAGATAGGGTCAGTAATACCCTAGAATGAGTTTGAGAGTATTAATAGATATGAGCGCGTATTTGTTAGTGAATATAAATTGTTTTATATTGTGTTGACTTATCGGTTGAGTGTTTATAAATTCTGGTCGGTTCAGTCTGGACAACTATCTCAATAGGGATTTCTAAACTCTTAAACTAGGAAAACCAACACAATATTGTTTTAAAAAGTGGGTAAATGAAATAATTTTACCCAAACCATATTTTGATATAAAAGAAATAATTTTTAAAAAATTATTATAGTATATTGGAGTGTTTGGTTGATAATATTTGATGCAGCAGTGGAATTACAAAATGATGATTCTGTGAAAGTAACGATCGATGGATTGAAGAATACTGAATGGCCCAAATTCGTTGATCCGAAGATACCGAATTCTAGCTATCTTCGTCACGTTGATAGCGCACTATACCGTGGAAGAAGATCTTCAATTCTTCAAGCGTTGATCAAGCACACTTGATACCGCGAATCGGCTTCAACAATCGTTGAATCGAGCGCACTCGATTAACCGAAAGTGGAGATAGGAGATCACACTCAACTACCAATTTAATTGAAAGCACAAAGCTAACAAACAAAAGTTTTCATTCAAATCAACTAAACTATTACAAATGGCACCACCGGCCTATTTATAGAAGTTACAATTCTCAACACAAAAACTGTACAACACTTAGGTCGGCACCGACCTAACAAAACACAGCGACTTACGACCTAAACAGCATACGCGACCTATCAAAGATCAGCAACTTAACAAAGCACACGACCTAACAAAGATCGCGACCTACGACCTATATACAAACGATATAAGAAACACACGACTTACAATATTTACATCACGCGACCTAAGTACAACACATTACCATACATCAGCCTCCATCAGCGACTTAGTATAGGTCGTTAACGACCTAACTCTTCATGCGATTCAAGAATTCCAGGCGGCATAAGCTTCAGCGACCTAACATAGGTCGTAACTCCTCTTCGCGACCTAACATAGGTCGTAGCTCCTCTCCGCGACCTAACTTAGGTCGTATCTCTTCTCTGCAACTTATCTTCCAGCGACCTAGCATAGGTCGAATCATATATCCGCGACCTAAAGTAGGTCGTAATTCAATCTCGCGACCTAACTTAGGTCGTAGCTTGTTAGCTCGTTCGCCTGCCTTCATGTTGAATCCATTAACTCGTGTGCCACCTTTACTAGGTCGCGAGCGACCTAAAATTTCGTTAAGTCGTGAACGACCTAAGTCTTCAACTTCCAACGACTTATTTCCTAGTTTTAGTTCGTTAGGTCGTCTGCGACCTAGGAGTTCGTTAGGTCGTCTACGACCTAGGACTTCTTCAGGCTGGGCTGCATCATCCTCCCCAGGTTGAGAAAAATTCGTCCTCGAATTTGCGCCCCCTTCTTCCACAACAAATTCATTCCCATGATACGGTATAAGATGTTTAACATTAAACACATCAGAAGTATACACATCTTCCGGCAGCTTCAACCTGTAAGCGTTTTCATTGATCCGTTTCACAATTGTTACAGGACCAATCTTCCGTGCTTTAAGTTTATTGTATGTTCCCACTGGAAAACGATCCTTCGTTAGTACAGCATATACTAAATCTCCTTCATTAAATTCAACGCTTCTTCGCTTCAAATCCGCAGATCGCTTATACTTTTCATTCGCTTTCTCTAATCGTTCCTGAACGATTTTATGACATTCTGTCAGCCCTTCAACAAAATCAGCAGCTTTCTTAACTGTCCCCTTCGGTTGTGGTACTACCATTAAATCCAATGGCCCCTTTGGTAAGTTTGAATATACGATCTGAAATGGACTAAAACCCGTACTACGGTTTATAGCATGATTATGAGCAAACTCCGCTTGACATAATTTCATATCCCAACTCTTCAGATTATCCTTCACCAGGCACCACAACAAATTTCCCAAAGACCTGTTAACAACGTCAGTCTGACCATCGGACTACTGAAATTTAGCTTTGTTCCCACCATCTTCCACAAACTCAGCCAAAAATGACTTAGAAATCTAGTATCCCGATCGGAAACAATGGATTCTGGTAAACCGTGTAAGCGATACACTTCTTTAAAGAATAATTCAGCAACACGGACGGCATCAGCTGTCTTCTTACAAGCGATGAAATGTGCCATCTTCGAAAACCTGTCCACTACAACATATATCGAATCATTCCCCCTCTGCGTTCTAGGTAATCCCAAAACAAAATCCATACTGATATCAACCCATGGTCTAATCGGTACAGGTAACGGCATATACAATCCCGCATTCGTCGCTGTTCCCTTGGAAACTTGGCAAATATGACATCTCTCCACAAACTTTCCAACTTCCCGCTTTATTGACGGCCAATAATAAGATTGAGAAATCAGTTGTAAAGTACGATCTCTGCCCATATGTCCTTCCTCATGCAACTCCTTTACAATCTTCATTCGTAAGCTGCACTCCGGTATACATAATCGAGTTCCTTTAAAAAGAAAACCATCCACCATTACAAACTCATCCGTCTTTCCCTCCTTGACTTCATCAACAAACTTTGCAAAGGATCATCGACAAATAATTCTGGTAACACATCAAACCCGGTCACTTCAACCTTCATTGTTGTAACGACCACGACTTTCTCTCCATAGAAAGTCGTATCGCTAATAAGAAAGAAAGGGGTGAGAAGTAGAAAAGAGAAGAAGAGAAAAGAAACAAACACAAATACTCACAGCGAAACGAAACAAAATATATTATATCACATAAATATTACATAGTATCATATACAACACTTATCAGAGTTACATAGATTCACATCATATACTAGACAGTTATAAACATCTGTCTAGTTATTACATCTCAATACAAACAAAGATCTAAACAAGATCAACACATCGGAAACTACTATCTATATCTACAACGCTGAAGCCTCCTGCTCCATTGCTCCTCCACAATTCGTCAAGGCTAACCTGAATCCCTTGGCTACTCGTAAAAATTTGAGTACCCAAGAGTTTATAAAACAGAAATAAACAACTTGGGTCAGACATGGGTCTGGTGTGAGTAACAGGTTAAACTTGTTTAACTTCAAAACCTTTTGAAAGAAAAAGTATCACGTAAGACTTCCCACAAATAAACATGGGTAAGTTTTTACCTTACGCTAACCAAAACATTTGATAGGAAATTCGATTGTATTATAATAGGGTCTAGGGTTTTCAAGTAAAATACAGAAATAGCTGAAATGCTTACATCTCACATTCCAACATAGTTGGGCACAACTAATACGTACGGCACTTATTGGAGTTTGGATTCCATACAATGGCAGGGCTACTGGGGTACCGCCCGTCACAGTACGTGGCCTAGATCACCGTACCGAGGAGTACGCCCGCTCCTCTGCAACACAAAGCCGGAACCATCCCTTACTGGATAATCCCGAACAAGATAATCCCGTAGTTGGCGCGACCAACCACACACTAAGCCGAATAAAAGAAAAGGGACCTCTAGACAGGGATCTATCTTGCTCTCAGTGGGTGCTACCCACGAAGCCTTGCTGCACCTCCCCTGTTTTAGCCATTCCCGATTGATGAGGCTTGAGGTTACGATTACCTTTAATCAGAACATATCACTTAGAATGCTCATCGTCCGCCTGACGATGTGCTGAAAGCATTCAATCCATACAAGTTCGTTCCGGGTTCGAACGAAACCAAAGGCATTATCTCGTTACACTCGTTTTGGAATCACCCTCAGAGTTAACGACAATAACCCTTGCACTCTAAATCTTCATCTTCACTTGAGATTCACGACCTATCGTAAATTTGGATCGATGTGGTATTCGGGTCTCCAGACCTGGAAATCCGGTATACGGAAACCCGATCCCGGTCTCATCGAAATCCAAAACGTATCTTTTAAGGGCCAAGTTGTTTTAAGGTTAAAACAATTCAATTCATTATCTTTATACACATAGAAAGATAATTCACAATAGATAATCAACATTATCAGATAATCCATATTATCATCACAATTCAACTAAACATCCATATCACACAGCATATATCTCATCAGAGATCAAACAATGCAAAGCATTCCATATTATTTATCCATCCATAAGTAATGATTTATCTCATCTCTAATTAATTTAAAGTAAATTAAATTAATTACTTCATTTTATAAATCCTGCTTACTTAACCATTAATTAATTACAACCAATTAATTATCCTCTAATTACCCTTTAGGTAATTTATCCTTTAATTAATTACTCAAATTAATTATCCTTAACCATTATAGTAATTAACCTTTAATTACATCATTAATTAATTAACTAAAATTAATTAAGTTAATCAACTAAAATTAATTACATTAATCCTTAATTAATTACATTGATTAATCACTTCATTTATTAATTATTACTAAATTAATCAATCTTAATTACATCATTAATTATATTAATTAATGATCCTTAATTACAACTTAATTATTAATTACTTAATTAAATTAATTACATTAAGTAATTAACCTTTATTTAAACAATATTTATTAATCACTCTTGATTAATCTTCAATCAGTAATTAACTACCCTTAATTACTTTCACTAACTAAATTAATTACTTCCTTAATTAATTTCTTAATTAATCCCTTGATTAATAATTCAAAGTAATTAACTCAAATTACTTCTATTAATAAAATCATTTATTCAACTAATTACTTCCAGTAATTATCTTATTATTTACTTCTCTAAATAATCACACCTTAATAATTACATTAAGTAATTATTATCAAATCATCTCCTGATTATTCTAAATTAATTAAACCTAATTAATTAACTTAACTAATCAAATTAACTTCAATTAATTACAATAAGAAATAAATTCTTAATTACTTCCATTAAGTAATTCATTTTAAACAAATTCTATAATTGATTATCTTTAAATTAATTAATCTAATTAATTATTAAAATTAATCATATTAATTAATTATTTAATAATCCATAGTTAATGACCTTCATTAACAATTAATAATTCTTTAATTACTTTTCTTAAGTAATTAAATTGGATTAATTATTATTAATTCCAAATTGATAAATCTTAATAACAAATTAATTTATCTCTAATTATTTAATCAATTAAGTGTTAACCCTACTTAATTCATATTTAATTACTTTATTAATTAATTCTTAACCATTAATTAATACTTTAATTCATAATACTTAATTATAAATTAATCATTCCTAATTTATTTATCTTAATCATGTTTAAACAACATTTCTAAACTCTTTTATTTTACAAGTTAAAGGAATTTCTCATCTTATAAATAACTAAAGAATTTGAATCAAATTTACCTTTAAATTCTACCATTTAATATACATTTTAAATAATAAAGTTATTTAAACAATTTAATTTAGAAACTGCTTTTATTTTAAATCTGAGATTCAGATTTAAACTAGATTTCAAATTAAACTTTTAGATTTAAAATCTCTGTTTAAAAATTTCTTTACAAATTCAAATTCAGTTTAAATTTTTATAAACAGACAGTTTTGAAACCTGTTAACCAAAAATACTCGAGTCCACCTAAGTTACTTCGAGTCATAGCTCTGAAAACTTCGAGCCACTCACCTGAACAACCCGAGTACGACTCGAGAATGTCCTCTTCCCCAACACTTAAGCATTCCAGAAATAAACCTATCCCTTGCAAATTTCTTCGAGTCGAAGCCCAAAAACTTCGAGTCTTTCCCGTAAGATACTCGAACAAAACGCGAGAACTACCCCTGTTAAAACCCAGACTTCACCAATGTACAAAGAAATACATGTGCACATGCACCATCGATCGTCAGAGCTTCGGCTTCCATTTCCATCGTCGACAAGTCCTCTTCGACCACCTCCACTCATCTGACCACCCAGAAACACCAATTCAACTCGAGGACGAAATCGAGCTTGCTACTTCAACCTGGAACAACTGGAACTACAACATCTAAATCTAGAAACGCCACGCCTAAACATCTCCGATCACCAGAATGTCAGATTCTCCGGCCTCGACATCGACAACACTTCCGGTTTCAATTCTCCAAAGCCTGGTGGAACTCGATCCACCAGAGAATTCGTAGTGCCTGAATTCTTGACCACCAGAAAAACTAGGTTTACAGACTTCCACGATCAACCATCGCCACCCCAGTCCCTTGATCACTCATTAACCATTTTTCCTGAACTTCACGATCATCTTTCCACCTCCAGAAGAAACCTCAACCTCCCAAACCCTTGATATTATCAGAAATTTCCAAAAATGCAAAATCTGTTAAATCCCAAACTGCTCCCTAATTCTATTCCTAAAAATCGAGATTTAGGTTTTAAAAATCAAGTCTTTGATTAAGACTTCAAATTATATACTTGACTTAATAAATTAAAATGTTTGATTTTCTACTTATCTTAAGTTAACTCTGTTCTTTCTTTTTCTTTACAGAGACATTCAAATTTTATTCTAAAAATATAAACTTTACTTCATGATTTAATCAACAACTTCTGTTTAAAATCTTAAACACTAATAAGTATCAGATTTAGTGATAATGAGTCTTCACCCAATCCTTAGATCTACAACCAAGAACAGACAAGAGCATATATTCATAGCAACACACATATAAGCATTCATACACACAGAAGATTCACCAAAATATACACATGCAAAGCATACTTATTCCAGTAATCAACATACACACTATAAACATTCACATCACAACACAATTATCATATAATTAAACATGCAAATATAATTATACTTAAGTTATTTTAAGTAAGTAGGTTACTCACCAGGCAAAACAGAGACAGAGCCTTTTATATTTTGAAAATCTTGAAACTGGTTTGAACTTTAAACTGGAATGCCCTTTGATTTAAGAAATTGAGTTGTTGAACTTTACTTATTGAATTTAGAACTGCATGCATGTTTGTTTTCCATGTTGAAGAAAGAATGCAGCAGTTTGAATTGCTTCCAGAGATGAAAAATGCATCAGTTGCTCTGAGTTGATTCCAGATTGGAAAATGAAGATGTTTGCAGGTTTTGAAAAATGCAGACTGACTTGAGATTTGATTTTGGAAACTTGTTTACAAATTGTTGAATTTAGTTTTTGGTTTGAGGCATTTGAATTTCTGATTTGTTTCAGATTTTAGTTAGAGGAAAGATTATTGATTTCTCTTGGCTTTTGAAAAATGAGAAGATTAGAAAAGAATCAGAAATGAAGAAATGCAAATGTTAATATACATGTATATCTATGATTTATAAAATAAAAGAAAATGGAAAATAATTAAGGACACTTGTCCTATACCTTTGCTTATTTAATTACACATGTTTTACAAAAGGTTTAGATAAATGACACATGTCTTATAAGTAATTACTCGTATTTATATTTATTTAAAAAGTAAATAAAAAGACCTTTTCTTATTTATTTAAACACTTATCTATATATATTAAAGAGAAACAAAAGCTAATTACATTTATAAATAAAAGTTTATACAATTTTCTAAACTCCAAAACAATTTAAATATTTATTCTCTTGAATTTCAAAGCTTAAATTCAAATTCAATTAAATTAAATCTACATTCCCAATTTACCCAAAACTTCTATTTACAATATATATAAATAAATATATATATTCAAATAGAAAATATCTTATTAACTTTTAAAAGATAAAATCACCAATTAATACTAATTTAATCAGATTATTAAATTAAATTCAAATCTTATTATCAAAGATCATCAATATCAATTTAATTATTTAACAGATTATTAAATTGATATTGTTAAAATTTCCGGGATATTACAATTGTAGTCAACACATGATTCCTTCTACTCAATGCGTCTGCTACTCTATTAGTAATCCCGGATTTATGCTTCACCACAAATGTAAATTGTTGTAAGTATGCAATCCACGAAGCATGCCTAGCAGCAATCTTGTCTTGTCCCTGCATATGCTTCAATGCCTCATGATCAGTATATAACACAAATTCTTTATGAAACAAATAAAGTCTCCAATGTTTGATAGCTTGCACGATAGCATAAAATTCCATATCATATGTACTATATCTCATCTTTTCTCCCGATAGCTTCTCACTGAAATATGCAATAGGACGACCTTTCTGACTCAACAGCCCTCCAATCCCAACCTTCGATGCATCAGTATGCAATTCAAACAACAACTGAAAATCCGGCAACACTAGAATCGGTGCTGTCGTCAAAAGCTCCTTAATCCTTTCAAAAGCAACCCCTGCTTCCTCTGACCATAGAAATTGTTTCCCCTTCATACAATCAGTAACTGGTGCCATCACGCTACTGAAGTGTGGAATGAACCTTCGGTAGAATGACGCCAAACCATGAAAGCTTCTAACTTCTGTAATCGTCTTGGGTTGTGGCCAATTTCTGATTGCTTCAACTTTATTCTGATCCATTTGTATACCTCCTCCCGATATAACATACCCCAAGAATAAAACATTATGCGTCATGAACACGCATTTCTTCGTTGCAGCATAAAATTGTTCTTGTCGCAATACCATCAGCACTTCCCTCAGATGTTGCAAAGGTTCTTCTGAGCTTCTACTATATATCAGTATGTCATCAAAATACACCACCACAAACTTCCCAATGAATGGTCTAAAAATCTGATTCATCACCCGCATAAATGTACTCGGTGCATTCGAAAGACCAAACGGCATAACCAGCCATTCGTATAATCCTTCCCTCGTCTTGAATGCTGTCTTCCATTCTTCTCCTGGTCTGATTCAAATTTGATGATAACCGCTCTTCAAATCAATCTTCGAAAATATAGTAGCTCCGCTAAGCTGATCCAACAAATCATCCAGTCTAGGCATAGGAAATCTATATCTCACTATAATCTTATTCAACGCCCGACTATCAGTGCACATCCTCCACGTCCCATCCTTCTTCGGTACTAACAATGCTGGCACAGCACATGGACTTAGACTTTCCTGCACACGCCCCTGTTCAAGCAATTCTTCCACTTGCCTTCTCAACTCCTCATGTTCTTTTGGACTCATTCTGTAGTGTGGTCTATGTGGTAACACATCACTTGGGGCAAGATCAATTTGATGTTGAATGTCTCTCAACGGCGGTAACTCTGTTGGTAGCTCTTCAGGAAATACATCGTCAAACTCTCCCAGCACTGGTTTCACTTCTTCAGGAATCTCAACCATTTCATGACTCTCTCGTCCAATTAACAAGAATACTTCAGGCTCCTCTTCAACTTCTTTAACAAACTCCTTCAAAGATAATAAGGTTTTCAGCTCCTCAATCTCCTCCAGTTTGTTTTCTTCTTGTTGTCGCTTCTTTCGAACTAGAGTAATCTTCATGCCTTCAAACATGAAACTGTAACAGTTGGTACGTCCATCATGTTGCACCGCCCTATCATACTGCCACGGTCTTCCCAGCAACAAATGACAGACATCCATGTCTACAACATCACACCAAATTTCATCCTTGTATTTCTTCCTAATTGAAAAATTAACACAAGCTCTTCTTCCAACTTTCACCTCCCCACCTTTCCTCAACCAAGCTAACTTGTACGGTTTCAGATGCTTCTCTGTTTTCAATGATAACTTCTTCACAGCTTCTGTAGAGATAATATTATCACAGCTTCCCGCATCAATGACAAATTTGCAAACCCTTCCCAAGATAGTGCATGTTGATTGAAAGATGTTACTCCTCAACCAGCTAGTTTCCTCCTCTTGCTTTGGTGTTAAACATGACCTCTTCATCATCAATGAATACCCTTCGTCTCCCGACACATTTTCTTCCTCCTCATCAGGTGGTGAATTGGAACATTCAGCTTCTTCATCCTCATCCTCAACCTCCGCTATCATTGTTCGCTTCTTCGGCTTTGGACATTCATTGCTTTTGTGTCCCACTTCTTGGCAATTATAACACTTGAACCCATTATTGACTTTTGTCTTCCCAACCTCATTCACTACTGGTTTTGCAACAGCTTTTGAAACATTAGAATTTCCACTAACACCCTTCACTGGATTGTTGGAATTTGTAAACACACCACCTCCTCGTCTTCCCTGCTTCTCCCAAGCCAACGCCTTCTGGTGTGCTTCCGCCATAGATCTGGGATCAAACATATTTACCATGTCTTGAATCTGTATCCGCAACCCTCCAACAAATCTAGCTGTCAATTGTTCCTCTGTCTCCATGATGTCATTCCTTGCAATCAGTTGATAAAATTCATCAACATAGTCATTCACAGTCTTTGTTCCTTGCCTCAAGTTTTGCAACCTTTGATACATAAGCGATTGATAATTATAAGGTAAGAATGTGGCTTTCATTAATTTCCTCATCTTTTCCCAAGATTCAATCTTTGACTTCCCCATCTGTTCACGTGTAAGTTTGGTTTGCTGCCACCACGCCAAAGCTCTGACCCTCAACCTTGTAGCAACTAACTTCACTCTACGATGTTCTGGAACTTCCTTGAAGTCAAAAATTTCTTCAACATTAGACAACCAATCCAAAAACTCCTCAGCTTTCATACCACCTTTGAATTCTGGAATTTCAGTTTTCATTCCCGACTCCCATCGACGATCATCCTCAAACTCTTGATCTCGATTTCGTCCTTGGCCATGATCTCGATAATGAAAACTCCCTCTATCATCATCTTCATCAACAATTGATGTACTTCGATAACGATCTCGACCACCCACATATCTATGCTCATGCATATTCCTTCTACTTTGTCTTTCATCATCTCGATATGGTTCATCTTCGAATTCTCTATGACTTCTTCTTCCTTGATGAGATTGTGGCGACATTCTCCTTCCTCCCGAAACCGATGGCGAAACCATGTTTCCTCCTTGGTTTGAAATTGGCGATGTTCTTCTTCGGGGTTGATTCATATCCATCATGAGCTTCTCTAATCTCCCAATACCTTCGTCCAACTTCTCATTGAATTTGTTACTTATACGTTGTTCCATTTGTTCAGCATCCTCTCGCTTATACAAATCTTCAACATTTTGATGACGATTGTCTCTTCTCGGCGGCATGATTGACTCTTCAAAATACTTCAATTCTCGGCTTGGACAAATCAAAAGATACCAAATGATGTATGATCTTCAACTTCAAACTCTTCGAAAGAATATTGGCTCCAAGACTCGGCTTAGCTATGATTGGCTAAGTCTAGCTCTGATACCAAATGATGCAGCAGCGGAATTACAAAATGATGATTCTGTGAAAGTAGCGATCGATGGATTGAAGAATACTGAATGGCCCAAATTCGTTGATCCGAAGATACCGAATTCTAGCTATCTTCGTCACGTTGATAGCGCACTATACCATGGAAGAATATCTTCAATTCTTCAAGCGTTGATCAAGCGCACTTGATACCGCGAATCGGCTTCAACAATCGTTGAATCGAGCACACTCGATTAACCGAAAGTGGAGATAGGAGATCACACTCAACTACCAATTTAATTGAAAGCACAAAGCTAACAAACAAAAGTTTTCATTCAAATCAACTAAACTATTACAAATGGCACAACCGACCTATTTATAGAAGTTACAATTCTCAACACAAAAACTGTACAACACTTAGGTCGGCACCGACCTAACACAACACAGCGACTTACGACCTAAACAGCATACACGACCTATCAAAGATCACTACGCCATAAATGGCCTACTGCAACACAAAAAAAATGTTGGCTCAGGCCCGAAAAATGTTGCCATAGGTCTATGGCAACACTTTTAGGGTGATGCAATTTTTGCCGTTGCCTTAGACCTCAAAGGCAACATTTTGACTATCTAAGGCAACATAAGTAATATTGTTGCAATAGAACCCTATTTGGGTCTATGGCAACACCCAAAGGTATCTGTAGCAACATTCCAAAATGTTGCTATAGATATGAACTTTTTGAATTTGTGGGGCCCACAATGTAGAGCATATTTGATTTTTTAATAAAAATAAATATTTATTTAATAAAATGCTATTGCACAGAATTTGATATTTAAACAGTAATTTATTTAAATAAATATTTTATTTCAACATTTGAAATAGTACAAATTCCTTACTCCACTATTTTACAATTCAATGATATATAACACTGATATTCACATATACAGATATTCCTCACTACATCACTCAGTTCACTCATTACATATGCAGTTTCAATTTATACAGACACCGACACTGACAAATATATGCCGAGCCGAAGGCGAGCCGAGTGCCGAGCCGAAGGCGAGCCGAGTGCCGAGCCGAAGGCGATCCGAGTGCCGAGCCGAAGGCGAGCCGAGTGCCGAGCCGAAGGCGAGCCGAGAAGCGGGTCCGGGCGCAGCGCCGGCGGGGGTCCGGGGCACCGCCCGATTCATCCGATTTCGGAAGGTCGAGCCTTCTTTGAAACGACGTAAAATGATGCACAAATGAATCAGCATGCACAAGTCCTATATGCACTGCTCCCTTGACTATAACTATGCCGAATAAAGGCAGCAAAATATAACGAACAGCTAGAACTCCAAATATGAGCGATAAGCAAAGGTTTGATCCCCTTAAACCTGAAAATCATATTATTAAAAACATAATTTTTATCACATCATTTTCTATAAAAAAGAAACATTGCTTGACTAATAAAAACTTCACCTTTGATAGGGTTTCCTCCCATTATCAGAGTGGTAGCAGGAATTGCTCCATCACTGCATTGAATAATTTGGAAAATAATCAACACCAGCTAAGTAGAAAATGCCTTAATAATGAAGCAGAGTCTTGAATTACACGAACAAGAGCACCTTCACCAATCAATGTGTTTCTGATTTGAGCACTGCCTTCATACATCACCATTCAACACTTCCTTCATCCCACCTGAAACTACCCAAACCCTCAAACCACCTCACAGCATTCACGACACCTACATTCACGGTCTACCACCACAACAGCTTTCACTCTGTATACATCGACCATCTTCTCAGCAATCCCGACCACCAATTCAAAAAAAACAAAAAAAACACAAAAAATCCAAACGACCTGAACCAGACTCCATTAGCGACTTCATTCAAACCACAAATCATCAAGCCACAAATCGCCGATTGCATTCGCGACCAGACCCAATTCACGATCTCCAAATCTAAAACCACCTTCGTGCCCCCTCTAATTCCAGAAACTCTTAAACCGCAACCTCAAATTCTTCGAACCCTAAACCTTAAATCACCTAAGTCGCCTGAATCAAACAATTTTATTTTGATTGAGAATTTTGTCTGGGTGCGAACAAGTTTGGATTGAGTGTTTTTTATTTCGATTTGAGAAATACACGTTCTTTTCGCGATTTGAGAAATTGGGCGGCAGAAGAAGAGGGTGTTGAAAGAGGAGAGGGCTACAGATTCCATGATTTGAACGGTGATGTTTGTGATTCAAATCGATGAACACAGTGCGAGTAATCAATTTAGGATTTTCGAAATTCCATTGAAGTATTCTATTTGCTTTTTGATTTGAGAAATGAAAACCGAAAGGGATCTAATGGAGTTCAGGCGGGAAAACGAAAATTTGGGGAAAATTGTAGCGGCGATCCATTTTTACAATCAGATTAAATATAGACCGTTGGATCATTTTCACGCGGATTACTAATTTTATTAATTTTTTAATTTGAATACATCTATAGCAACACTTTATAAAAATGTTGCATCGTGTTACACTTGTTTAGCTAGAGCAACACATTTTTATGGCTAAGGTAACACCAAAAATACAACGTTGCAGTAGGACCAAAATTTTATATCTATCGCAACATTTTAGCTGGCAACACCTTGCAAAAATGTTGCAGAAGGTCATTTATGGCGTAGTGGATCAGCGACTTAACAAAGCACACGACCTAACAAAGATCGCGACCTACGACCTATATACAAACGATATAAGAAACACACGACTTACAATATTTACATCACGCGACCTAAGTACAACACATTACCATACATCAGCCTTCATCAGCGACTTAGTATAGGTCGTTAACGACCTAACTCTTCATGCGATTCAAGAATTCCAGGCGGCATAAGCTTCAGCGACCTAACATAGGTCGTAACTCCTCTTCGCGACCTAACATAGGTCGTAGCTCCTCTCCGCGACCTAACTTAGGTCGTATCTCTTCTCTGCGACTTATCTTCCAACGACCTAGCATAGGTCGAATCATATATCCGCGACCTAAGGTAGGTCGTAATTCAATCTCGCGACCTAACTTAGGTCGTAGCTTGTTAGCTTGCCTTCACGTTGAATCCATTAACTCGTGTGCCACCTTTACTAGGTCGTGAGCGACCTAAAATTTCGTTAGGTCGTGAACGACCTAAGTTTTCAACTTCCAACGACTTATTTCCCAGTTTTAGTTCGTTAGGTCGTTTGCGACCTAGGAGTTCGTTAGGTCGTCTGCGACCTAGGACTTCTTCAGGCTGGGCTGCATCAATATTATAATCTAACAAGAATATAAATTTTGAAATAGTTTATAAGAACTAAATGAAATTTTATAAGTGGGAATTATACAAATGAATTATAATTGGGATGGATTAGAACTCGAATCCAGGAACTTAAAACCCGGAAGGTTTAGAAAATATTTTCAGAAGATTGTGGAATGAGATTGGAGTTATTTTGGAAACATTTTTGGAATTAATAATGGAGTACTACTTGGAGATATTTTTAAATAGTAAATGTTTAAAAATGGATTTTGGAAAAGATATATCACTGAACTCATTACAGTCGCAGGAAAATAATCCCGATGATGATCGCGACATCATCGGTGTTCATTTTCGAGTTTCAAAGTGATGAGTTGCTACCGTAGAAATTTGATATGAGGATTTTGTTGAAAATGCTTTGGAAAGGAAATTTGTGTTGGATAAAACCAAATTGGTTTCAGAAGTTCCAAAAAACAGTTTGTAAAACCAAGGAAGAGCTATATATTTGATTTCAAGACGATTTGAAATAAATACCGGGTGTTTAAAAATTCTGAAATCCTTATTTAAATGTTTTAAGAAATATAAGAAAATAAGGTATGAACTTATAAATGGTGAATGATTGTAAAGAAAAAAAATATGGGAACTAAAATTTTGAAATAAATTTTAACTTGTTTAAGTTAAAATGAATGAAATTTAACTTGAGCTAAGTTAAATAAAATTAGATTGGAAAAGGTATCGATTGGGATTGAGGTGTAAAATAAATGGAATTCAACTTAAGTGAGTTAAAGAAATTAAATTTTAGAAATTTAATTGATTGCAATTTGAATGGAATAAATTGGTGAAGTGGACTAATTAAATGGATTAAATTGGGATGTGAATAAATTGAATGAAAAGGAATTGGATGTGTATAAATGAAAAGGACTAATAACGTGAATTGAAATAATTGAAAGTAAGGAAGTGGAAAAATTTGAATTTAAATTCTTACTTGACTAAATTCAAATAAATTGTGTGGAATAAAAATTTAACTTGTGCAAGTAAAATGAAAGTTGAATAGAATATATAAACTCGGATTGTAAAGCGACTAAATAACTATAAGTTATAAAATTTTGATTGTAATCTATACTATATTATTATTAGTGAGTTGAATTTCAAGCTCATACAGGCCCCCTTGAAATTTGGCAACTGAACAGTCGCATTTTTAATTTCTTTATATTCCAAACTTTAAAATGTGATAACTTTTTCTACATTGATTGGATTTAAGAATCATTTTCACTATTAAATCTCAAATTTAATTTTCTTTCCAATGACATCCATTGTTGATAGCTAAAAATAAATGTTTTAAAATCATAATTTTATATAGCAGCTTTAATTGCATAATTATTTTGTGTCACGGTTGTGTACTGCATTTCTGTAACAGCATTATTATGATGATCATAAACATTACATAGTAGTTTTACCTAGATTATTATAATGTATTTATTATCTTTTAACATATTTGAAAGGAATATTTTTTTTGAATTATACAATTATGGTTGCCTTTGAATATTGTAACTACATTATGTAATAAAGTAATAATCTTGATTGTGTTTGATAGTATTCAAACTTAGTGCAGTTATAATTTAACCCCATCAAAAAATGGTGTAATAATTTATAGGCATTTTTTGAATTAATTTAACTACGTTAGCATTTTTTTATTGCATTTACTATTGATGGTTTTGACTATATTTGATAATTTTATTCAATTTTAAAACAGTTATAAATTAATGAAATTAAGAAAATGCAATTATAATTTACCAGCAAGTTTTGGGTAAATTTAACTATATTTGAAGATTTTTAACCACATTTATGTGATGAAGTAATAAATTTGGCTACATTTCAGGAATTTATTCAATCTTAATACAATTAAAATTTAACTACATTAATAAAATGCAGTTATAATTTAATGACAATTTTGAATTATGCATGGTAGAAATTGAATATTTCAGCTATATTTGTGTGATGCAGTAATAATTTTGGTTGTACACGATGATTTATTCGAGCTTACTGTAGTTAAAATTTAAATGCATTAAGCAAAAGCGGTTATTATTTTGCAGTATTTTTGGAATTAAGCAACTATTGTTTTTGAATATTTTAACTGCATTTGTGTGATGCAATACTAATTTAGCTGTAGTAATAATTTTGTTTGATGTTAACGATACTTATTTAACCGCATTATGAAAATATAATTGAAAAATGAATTTTGATTTTTGATAGCTTGAGATGATTAAATAATGACTTCACATAATTTGTTGTATTTCACTTGAATATTCTACTAAAATCTTGAGAGTTCATTTTCAAAAAAAAATCAATCCCCTTAGCTGTTTAATTTCCATAAGGCAAAGTATAGGCAATAAAAATCAGAGATCAATTATATATACACATATCATATGTATATGATATGTCTATCTCCTTATTTTCTCCAAAACCAGACATTCATAAAATAAATCAGTAGTTAACCAAACATCATCAATGATAACTCACAACAGGTTTTGCTTAAGTACATATTTTTTTAACCCAAATACTTAGAAAGATTCCCACAAGTAACTTCAATTATAGAAATAGAACTTGACTAGTAATTTAATTACAATGCATTTGCAAATTTTAAAACAAGTCTCTCTTATTTATACTAGCAGCCAATGCCTTCTTTACTCATCAAGCCAACTTCAATTTCCTGCAAGCAAATCATTTAGCTGCCCCAAAGAATTTTTGAGACACCCAGATGATTGCAAGGGCAACCAAAAGGGTCAGTTTACACTGGTATGAGCATTTATCAATTTTTGTATACTTACACATAATTTTAGTAATCTTGCAGTGCCTTCTTAATTTAACAGGTTTTATACTCAGCATGTTTTGGTTCATTCAAAGAGATACAAAATCATATCCAACAAATTAAACAATACACAACAAACAGTTAAAAATAATCAGGTGTACAATTCTTAATTCATCCTCACCAAATCTTGGATAAGTAAACTCAGTTTTATACTCCAAATTTCACCCAGCAATTAATCAATGAACAATGTTTATCTTGATTAAATCTAACACCATATCTGAATATTTATAACCCAGATATTAAAACCCCTGTCCCCATTTATTTTATGGTCTTTAACTCCTTGTCAAATGAACACTATGTATGCATTGTGAAGGAAACTCCCAGGTTACTTAATTTATTCCAACACACAAAGGCCTCAGGATGCAGTTGCACCATGCATATGCTTGCTCCCACCTGAAGTAAGCAGATCATTGACTATCTCCCAAGTGACCAATCTAGTTTTTCTTTCATTCATATTTCAGAGAGATATAACTACTTGTATATTTTCTGGTTCAACCCCATGTTCCCCTGTTTAATCTATGTTCATGTTTAATGATGATAAAATAGAACAAGAATGCTCAAATCATGTTAACTCTAAAAACCCACTTACAGATTAATGCTCCAAACAAAAATGCACAAACAAACATCCATATCACCCATAACAATTTATTTTAGAGATTCAAATGACTCATAATATTTTTAGGCTGCCTGCAATAGGACTTAATGCCATTGCATACAAAGGATAAATACTCACCTAAGGTTTTTCCTTTTACTGCCTTAATCCTTTGAACAGCAAATTCCCCAAAGCCTCAAGCTGGTGTTTCTCCTAGTTTATTCTTTTATTTTTGTTTTGATCCCAAGAGAATAATGGATTTGGCTATGGCAGTTATTTATAAATCCATTCTAGGGTTTAAGAAAATGGGTAATTCCCCTGATACCCTTTGATGTTTATGTACACATCATAATCCTATGTGAGCATAAATTGGAAATGCACACATTTAGGTTACTTTAATTAGCTATTTCGGGGATCATGCATTTAAACACTCAATACTATTTTCATGACTCTTTTCTACTCATGCAATAAGCATGTGATCCTCAGTTTCTTTTTACAAGTTTAAGGAATCTGAAAATCTCCTTTGTATTTTTTTTCTACCTATCTGTTATTTCCCTTTTATCATGCATACTATCATACCTTATTATGTAATGTAAAATTATTTACCCAAATTATTTGCCTGGAATAAATATAGTATGGAAATTTTGTTTGATTCTATATATGTGTATATATATATTTCTGCCTTTTTGTCAAATCAGCAACTCCTTTTATATTTAAATTAAAAATCACATATATTATGCTAATTATTTCTGGCACAATTATAAGACATATAAACTTTTACATTAAACTTCATTTTATTTTATCTTCATATAAAACAACAAATACCCCATATATATTAAATGTATATATATATATATATTTACATAATTCTTTGAACATAAAGCTATATTTATTTTGAGTTCCAATTTTTCTTCTAATCACCTTAATTCCTTGCATTTTATCAAACAGAAGCTCCCATGCAATTTTATTTATTGCCAAATTCTTTTCTGTTTTAATGCAATATATATACATTTTATAATCTCAGAATTTCCTAACATAAATGTATATTTTTCACTTTATTTTTATTTTATTTTAGGGTCATTACATACCCTCCCCCTTAAAGGAATTATGTCCCCATAATTTCACCTAATTTCTCCAATTAAAAGCACTAATCTATAGCCTGTTGTAACTCCATAATCCCATACTCATATTTTATGAAAACAAACAATGTATAAATATATTTAGAAAAATCATCATAGGCTGCTTAAACATACCTCTCCATCAGTAAACAAATTGGAGTATTTAGCCCTCATTTTATCTTCAACCTCCCATGTACAATCATTAGTGTCCAAGCTCCATTGGATTTTCACCAGTTTGATCACCTTGTTCCTCAACTTTTTCTCTTCCTTGGCAACTATCCCTACTGGTTCATTTGTATAAACCAAATTCTTCTGGACTTGAACTTGAGTAGGTGACTCCAGAATTGCTCCTTCATCATGCACCCATTTTCTCAATTGAGAAACATGAAATACAGGATGCACACCACTCAACTCCTCAGGTAACTTAAGTCTGTAGGCCATAGCACCAATTCTCTGCATAATTTCATATGGTCCTACAAATCTTGGTGATAGCTTACCAGATTTTCCAAACCTGAACACTTTCTTCATTGGTGATACTTTCAGAAAAACATGCTCTCCTACTTCAAACTCCATTGGCTTTCTCTTTCTATCTGCATAAGACTTTTGTCTTGATTGTGCTGCCTTCATTCTATGCCTAACCAATTCAATCATGTTGGTGGTTTCTTTAACATGATCTGGCCCCAATATTACACCCTCTCCTGCTTCCAACCAACAGGCAGGAGACACGCAGGGTCTCCCATACAAGGCTTCAAAGGGAGCCATTCCTATGGTTGATTGATAGCTATTGTTGTAAGTGAATTCTGCCAAATGAATATGATCCTCCCAATTACCCCCAAAATCAAGCACACATGCTCTAAGTAAATCTTCTAATATTTTATTCAATATCTCTGTTTGCCCATCACTTTGAGGATGGTAGGCAGTGCTTAAACAAAGTTGTGTTCCCATTGCTTCTTGGAAGCTTACCCAAAATCTTGAGGTGAACAAAGTGTCTCTATCACTCACAATAGTCTTGGGTATACCATGTAGCCTCACCACTTCTTTAATAAACAATTGTGCAAGCCTAGATGCATTTCTATCTGACCTGACATGGACAAAGTGAGCTGATTTGGTTAGTCTATCAACAATTACCCATATACTATTATTGCCTTTCTTAGTTCTAGGCAAACCATCCACAAAATCCATGGAAATACTTTCCCATTTCCACTGAGGTATCTCCAAAGGTTGCAACATGCCAGAAGGCTTTTGGTGGTCTGCTTTAATTTGTTGACATGTGGAACACTTTGCCACATATCTTGCCACTGCTTGCTTCATTCCTGGCCACCAGTAGATTCTTTTTAAATCATGATACATTTTAGTACCACCAGGGTGTATGGTGTACTTGGTCTTGTAATGCCCATTCATGATTTCTTCCTTCAACTCTGCAACGTCTGGTACACAGAGCTTATCATTTTTCCTCAAATAACCTTGGGAATCTATTTTAAAATTCTCTGACTCAATGTTATTTAATAACATTTCTTTCTTCTCCTTTAGACTTTGATCTTGATCTTGCATGCTACAAACTTTCTCCACCAGATTAGACTTCACTGTGATTATTCCCAGTGTACCATACTCCACCATATCACCATGTTCTTTAAAATTCACTGCATCCTTGCTGTATATATCTGCCTCCCCAAGCACTGCAAGGTTTTTAAACTCATCAATCATCAAACTGGCTAATCTAACATGATTTCTGCTCAAAGCATCTGCCACTCTATTAGCTTTTCCAGGAGTGTACAAAATATCTAAATCATATGCAGCTAGAAACTCCAACCACCTTGCTTGCCTCATATTTAAATCTTTTTGAGAAAATAAATATTTCAATGCTTGATGATCTGTGAATAATTCAAATTTTGCCCAAAGCAAATAATGCCTCCATAGTTTTAGTGCAAACACTATTGCAGCTAATTCTAGATCATGAGTTGCATATTTGGTTTCATTGGGTTTAAGCTGTCTTGATGCATATGCCACCACCTTGCCATGTTGCATAAGCACTGCACCTAACCCAGACCCACTAGCATCAGTGTATACAATCATTCCTTCATTTGCTTCTGGGATTTGTAGGACAGGAGCTTCCACCAATGCTTGCTTCAATTTCTCAAAAGCTTGTTCACACTGCTCAGTCCACACATATGGTTGGTTCTTCTTGGTTAGTTTGGTCATTGGTGCGGCTATTCTTGAAAAATCCTTGATGAACCTTCTATAGTACCCTGCCAAACCTAAGAATGACCTCACCTCAGTCACTGTTTTGGGTCTACTCCATGATTGAACTGCAATGACCTTGCTTGGATCTACACTTACTCCCTACTGTGACACTATGTGTCCTAAGAATTTTACTTCATGTTGCCAAAATGTACACTTTGAATACTTGGCTTTTAATTCATGTTCTCTAAGTCTGGATAATACTAAATGTAGGTGCATGGCATGATCATTTTCTGTCTTGGAATAAATTAATATGTCATCTATAAATACCAAGACAAACTTATCCAAAAAGTCTCTAAAAATTCTATTCATCAAGTCTACAAAATAGGAGGGAGCATTGGTCAAGCCAAATGGCATTACTAGAAATTCATAAAGGCCATACCTTGTATTGAAGGCTGTGTACTCAATGCTTTCCTCTGCAACTTTCATTTGGTGAAATCCAGAGGCTAAGTCTAACCTTGAAAATATTTTAGCTCCATGCAATTGATCAAATAGATCATCTATTCTAGGCAGTGGGTACTTATTTTTAATAGTTACCTTGTTTAAATCCCTGTAGTCTACACATAACCTCATTGTTCCATCATGTTTCTTGACAAATAGCACTGGGGAACCCCAACTGGAACTACTTGATCTTATGAATCCTTTCTCTTCTAATTCTTCTAGTTGATGTTTTAATTCTACCAACTCTTTTGGACCCATTCTATAAGGCTTCTTAATGATTGGATTTGTTCCTGGGTGTTTTGAGGAATTCCCTTCACTTCTCCAACCACATCTATATATCCATTGACTACTAGGATTTCCTCTATTTTTTATTCCTTTTGAACTTCATTAATACTCCAGATTTTATTAAAACATGTATTCTTTGCTATTTCACTTAAGATGGTAATTCTTTTGCCTTCATTTGTCTCCAAAGAAATAGTAAGATTTTCTAAATTTAAAATTGCTTTATTTCTCATTAACCAATCTACTCCCAAAATAATCCCAATACCAGGACAATTTAAGGTATATAAGTCTGAATTAAATTCATAACCCCCTATAATTAATTTCAGACCCATACACTTCATCCCTAACATACAATGACTCCCTATGGGACTGTGTACAATTAAGGGCTGATCAATAAAAACACATGCAAGTGCTAATTTCTTCGTAATTTCCAGAGATATTAGTGAATGTGAGGCACCAGTGTCATATATTACTGATATTGGTTGGGTATGGATAAAAATTATACCTTCAAGTTGCCCAACATTCCCAGTGTTACTTGCTGCCAAAGCTCCTACCCTTGCTGTTCCCCTATTGGTTTCTGGGCAATCCTTCTTGAGATGACCCATCTTTCCACAATTATAGCAGCCTCCTCTGGGTATCTTGGGGTCAGGGCATTGGTTACTATAATGTCCAGCTTTTCCACAATTAAAACAATGAGTGAATTTCTTGCTTTCAGGTGCTGTTGCTCCTTCCCCTTTCTTAGCTCCTTTACTTGCATTTCTCTTGTCATAAGGTTGCACTTTGTTCTGACCACCCTTCTTCTTATTGAGCTTCATATTCCTGAATTTCTCTCTTGCAGTGTCATGTTGCTCAAATGAGAGAGTTAGATCAATTACTTGATCAAAGGTTTTGTCCTTGTATGGCAACATTGCCCTTGACAGACTAGGGTTCAAGCCTTGAATGTACCTTGCATTCTTTGCTTCTGCATTCCCTATTAACACCATTCCATATTTGGATAATGCTTCAAACTTCTGAGTGTATTCATTCACACTCATGCTTCCTTGCCTTAATCTAATAAAGTCTTCAAGCAGTGTGGCCTTGGCAGATGCTGGGACAAATCTGGCCTCAAGCATGTCCTTGAAATTATTCCAAGTGATAGTATCCTCTTGTCTTCCTACTGTCACAACTTCCCACCAATCCAGTGCAACCCCCTTCAATTTCCTTGAAGCTATCTGTCTCTTCCTTTGGCATTGATTTGCATATCTGTGAAGACCCTCTCCATAGTTTTTATCCAAGTTTGAACACCTATAGCTCCTTCAGTACCTTCAAAATCCTTTCCTCCCAAAGTGGTACATGTCTTAAGCAGTTTGGAGAGTTCCTCATGAGGATTGTCTTGCCTTGGTGCCATTCCATCCCTTAAAGCTCTCACAAAATCCTCCATGCTCATCACAGGTGGCTCACGTGATGATCCTGCACCTGTGTGATGCCTTGGTCCTACCATAATGCTATAAATATGATTGTTATGTTAGTTTATTTACCCCTATCAGTTTTGGTGTCTTTACTTTGTTCATTCTTATTTCTGTGCACATTGTGCATGTATCACAGGTACACACATATATATTTTTTCTCAGACATAAAACAGAAGCATTCAACACCAATAATTCAAACAATGCATTCAAACATCCATATGCATACAACAACATTTACTATGTTATTTAAAACATAGCTCTGATACCAACTGTGGTGACCCTCACTCTAAAACACATAGATTTTTTTTTTACATTCAAGAGGAATTCACCACTAAACCCCAATTCTTTTATATTTGAATTTTTATATAGTTTCCAAATAATTTTCCCAGACCCTGATTTTTACCAATATAATCATATCAGTGTACAAACAAATTAAGACAATTATATATTTGATGATATACAATTGTTTCTTTATTATTATTATTATTATTATTATTATTTATCAGAGGGGATTTAAATCAATTGAAAACAAAATACCATACAAGCTATTGACAAGCCACTTATTTCCTTTCTAAATTTTGTTCTACTGCCAGAGGTATATTTTTAGCAAATTATAACACTTATACTTTTATTTGACTATATATATATATCAATCTGCCTAAATAGTTCTATTAACACTAAAATGGTATTTCCTTGATCTCATGATAGTCATCAAGTATATGCATGATACTACTCCCAAGTTATTTTCATTTATCATTTCAGGTTGATTAGAGGTGGACTTTTAGCATTTTTAAATTTAATATGATGCAGACTTACATACTTGGTAATTTGTGGGATATGCTTGGTGTTATCTAAGGGCTGCTTGGTGTTTTCTTTGATTTGTCCCGGAAGCACCCACACTTTATCAATTAAAATGAAGTGGTTCCACGCTCCAAGGGTTTGACCTATGGCTATTTAGACCGGCCATAGTCCCTCTTTTACCACTTGCAAACCCAGATCCCTCATTTTAACAAGCTTCTACAAATTCCTACTCCTAATCCCCAGCATGTTTGTGTCTTGTTTTTCTGAAATGCATTCTTATATGTATTCATTCAATTATCTTCCAAGTCTTCTGCTTCCATAGTTCTATTTGAAATTTAAATATTTAAATACATACAAACTTCCAGAATTCATGCACATGCCAGTATCATTTACCTGCCATGCACAAATTCATTTCACTTGAATATTCTACTAAATTCTTGAGAGTTCATTTTCAAAAAAAAAATCAATCCCCTTAGCTGTTAATTTCCATAAGGCAAAGTATAGGCAATAAAAATCAGAGATCAATTATATATACACATATCATATGTATATGATATGTCTATCTCCTTATTTTCTCCAAAATCAGACATTCATAAAATATATCAGTAGTTAACCAAACATCATCAATGATAACTCACAACAGGTTTTGCTTAAGTACATATTTTTTTAACCCAAATACTTAGAAAGATTCCCACAAGTAACTTCAATTATAGAAATAGAACTTGACTAGTAATTTAATTACAATGCATCTGCAAATTTTAAAACAAGTCTCTCTTATTTATACTAGCAGCCAATGCCTTCTTTACTCATCAAGCCAACTTCAATTTCCTGCAAGCAAATCATTTAGCTGCCCCAAAGAATTTTTGAGACACCCAGATGATTGCAAGGGCAACCAAAAGGGTCAGTTTACACTGGTATGAGCATTTATCAATTTTTGTATACTTACACATAATTTTAGTAATCTTGCAGTGCCTTCTTAATTTAACAGGTTTTATACTCAGCATGTTTTGGTTCATTCAAAGAGATACAAAATCATATCCAACAAATTAAACAATACACAACAAACAGTTAAAAATAATCATGTGTACAATTCTTAATTCATCCTCACCAAATCTTGGATAAGTAAACTCAGTTTTATACTCTAAATTTCACCCAGCAATTAATCAATGAACAATGTTTATCTTGATTAAATCTAACACCATATCTGAATATTTATAACCCAGATATTAAAACCCCTGTCCCCATTTATTTTATGGTCTTTAACTCCTTGTCAAATGAACACTATGTATGCATTGTGAAGGAAACTCCCAGGTTACTTAATTTATTCCAACACACAAAGGCCTCAGGATGCAGTTGCACCATGCATATGCTTGCTCCCACCTGAAGTAAGCAGATCATTGACTATCTCCCAAGTGACCAATCTAGTTTTTCTTTCATTCATATTTCAGAGAGATATAACTACTTGTATATTTTCTGGTTCAACCCCATGTTCCCCTGTTTAATCTATGTTCATGTTTAATGATGATAAAATAGAACAAGAATGCTCAAATCATGTTAACTCTAAAAACCCACTTACAGATTAATGCTCCAAACAAAAATGCACAAACAAACATCCATATCACCCATAACAATTTATTTCAGAGATTCAAATGACTCATAATATTTTTAGGCTGCCTGCAATAGGACTTAATGCCATTGCATACAAAGGATAAATACTCACCTAAGGTTTTTCCTTTTACTGCCTTAATCCTTTGAACAGCAAATTCCCCAAAGCCTCAAGCTGGTGTTTCTCCTAGTTTATTCTTTTATTTTTGTTTTGATCCCGAGAGAATGATGGATTTGGCTATGTGCAGTTATTTATAAATCCATTCTAGGGTTTAAGAAAATGGGTAATTCCCCTGATACCCTTAGATGTTTATGTACACATCATATTCCTGTGTGAGCATAAATTGGAAATGCACACATTTAGGTTACTTTAATTAGCTATTTCGGGGATCATGCATTTAAACACTCAATATTATTTTCATGACTCTTTTCTACTCATGCAATAAGCATGTGATCCTCAGTTTCTTTTTACAAGTTTAAGGAATCTGAAAATCTCCTTTGTATTTTTTTTTCTACCTATCTGTTATTTCCCTTTTATCATGCATACTATCATACCTTATTATGTAATGTAAAATTATTTACCCAAATTATTTGCCTGGAATAAATATAGTATGGAAATTTTATTTGATTCTATATATGTGTATATATATATTTCTGCCTTTTTGTCAAATCAGCAACTCCTTTTATATTTAAATTAAAAATCACATATATTATGCTAATTATTTCTGGCACAATTATAAGACATATAAACTTTTACATTAAACTTCATTTTATTTTATCTTCATATAAAACAACAAATACCCCATATATATTAAATGTATATATATATATATATTTACATAATTCTTTGAACATAAAGCTATATTTATTTTGAGTTCCAATTTTTCTTCTAATCACCTTAATTCCTTGCATTTTATCAAACAGAAGCTCCCATGCAATTTTATTTATTGCCAAATTCTTTTCTGTTTTAATGCAATATATATACATTTTATAATCTCAGAATTTCCTAACATAAATGTATATTTTTCACTTTATTTTTATTTTATTTTAGGGTCATTACAAATTCCATCATCTTCAAGATGTCTTCACTTTGAACGCTTGAGTTGGATCGAAGTGGTTTCAGATAAAATATCCGATCTTGGTTTCTTCGAAATAACATTCGACGGTTTTCGGTAAACTCAACCCCGGTTCTTTAGGAAATAAACAGTCAAAGATAAGAACGTAGATCACCTCCTAACCATAAGTGGACGAATTTACTTATCATTGTCTTAGAAGAATGAAATGAGATTTACATGCACAGTACAGCATCATCAGAGATGATTGTGCCACATAACTCACGTGTTTCTTCTAGATATTTCCAAAGTTACTTTTGGGTCCAAATTCCAATAGTCAGTTATTTAACTATCAAATAAAAAACATTCAATTAGGGATTTAATTCCATAGGAAAAACTAATCATTGTTTAAGCACCAAGCAACATTAGGCCTCTATTAATTAATCTTTTCATTAATTAAAACCATCTCGTAAATGCATGTATCGAATACTTTTACAAAGATATATTCACAACCCTTACATTTCAAACTTAGAAAATATCCATATACTTATCTCAATGATATAAGTATATTTGCCAAACTCTGAGAAAGATCTCCTTTTTACTAAATCCTAAAATCATTAATAAACTCCATTATAAATTTCTAAAACTAATTATAAACCATGCATAATTTATTTCTCAAATCATTTCTAAACCCTTTTAGGTAACCATGCATTATTTATAAATTCTTTTATAAATCTATAAATCCATTTCTAAAATTCATTTATAAATATCCATCTATTTATAAACCTCTTTATCTTGTAAATAATCTCCTTTTAAATCTTCAAACCATTTTATAAGCTCTTCTTATAAAAATCCAAGTCTGTTTGCAAAACTCTATTTATGAATATCGAAACCATCATAAATTAATAATTATTAACTTTTAACCTCTAAAAAATAATAATTAATAATCAAGCCACTATGGATAAAACAATCATTAATCTTTACCATGTAAATAATAATAATAAATTACTAAAATATTATTGATAATCATTATTATTAAATTCAAATCATATTAATAATTTAAATAATTAACCTTTCAGAATTATTTAAATATTTATAAACAACTTTAAGCAATATTAACCAACTTTAAAACAATATATATTTCCTTAGTAAAAATCCATTTTAAAATCTTCAACCTAGTCATTTCCATATTTATAAAACTATATTTAAGAATCTCATTCCATTTTATAAAACTTCCTTTCATAAAACCAATTTATTTTTGAATTCCATTTATAATTTACTTTCTTTATGAATCTCACGTATTCACAAATCTTATTTAAAACATCAATCACCTTCATTTTAATGTTATTTTCATATAGATAAATTCCTTTTATAAATTCCTTTCTATTTCTGTAAATATCGTTTAACATTCCAAATTTATCCTCGCCTTTAATTTCCAAAATAGAGTCAACTATTTCTAAAATATCATTCTGAATCTTATAATAAATCCACCATTGATTTATTCTCCAATTTATTAAACGATAATAGTTCCCTCTAATTTATAAACCCCATTTATAAATCCATATTTTATTATCAAAATATGATTTTACAAATCTTCACTTCATTTGTAAAATATTACTTTTATAAATTTTCACACTTTCAAAATCTCACATTGGTTATTAATCTTTCATATATGTACTCATATACATATGTATGTGTGTATATATATATATATATTACTTTATTTAAAATGGTCAAAAATGTTAATATCAAATTATTTCTATTTTTCTTTAAATCATATCCCTTTATTATATAAAAGACGGACTAATTGTAAGATTTTTAAAAATCTTTATCTTGCAGTTCGAAAAATCTCTACATAAGATATTTTATAAAACTATCCATTTATAATATCTAAAAATCATACTTTCTTTTTAGAAAATTTTATTAAAAACATATAAAATTTGCAAATCACTTCGAAATTCATTTTTAAATCAAATCACTATTTTATAGTATTTAAATTACCAAAAATGAGGCCTGATTCTACTAAAGCACAAATTAAGCAAATCATATCAATGTCATTAATATGCCATTCAACAAATCATATATCACCATATATATGAAAATAAAATCAATAGTGTGAGGAATCCTGTTGGATCCCTTCAACCTGTCCCCTGCATCACATACAATATATAATCTTCAAAATATAAATCAATCACTTTGAGGCCGGATTCATATAAAAGGGTTATCCGCTCTTACACGGGAACATAATAGGGTCTCGTCCGCTCCAATAGGCGGGAATATATCCAACCCAACTAATAATAATTTTTTAATTATCCAATCATTTAATAACTATCAAAATAAATATCCAAACATCCAATAGATAATTTTTATTTACTATATAAATTTTTCTGATTAACCAAAAAGGTGAGGTTAACTCACTTTGATCTTTAATAGTCGCCAAATGTTCCGTTTTGAATTAAAATTGAACGAACATCCAATTCTAATCCAAAATTCCAATTAGCTCTGAATTTGTCCAATCCAAATCCATAGTGTAGTGCTCGCTAATACGAACACAACGCGACATGTTGCACTCGATTTGGACCCCGTACGAGAAAGTTACGAATTAATTAACATTCAATATAATTAATTTATAATTAACTAAATAAAAAAAATTATGTTCAAACCTTCTGCTCCCTTCAACTTTTGTTCACACCCAAGCACGCATCGACTTTCCCAATTCTTTTTTTAATGCACGATCGCCGCGCTTCCCTCTACCACCGCCGCTACCTCGCCATCTGCTGCGCTACGCATGCCTTGCCATCCCACCTCCAAGCGCGTGCTGTCGCGCACGAAGCCAAATCACGAGCTCAAGCTGCAGTGAACGCAGCCCCTTAGTTGTCGTCGTCGTCATTTATTCGACGATCCATGACCATGGATTGACTCCCCTCGCCGAGCTCTCCAACTTTCATGTTGGACGCCAAGCCTAATTCTTCTCCAATTAATGTGATGATTCTAGGCCGTTGATTTCTCGGGTTTTAAGGGCGGTTGGAAATTAAGTTTGCAAATGAAGGAAGTTGAGGGCTATTTATAGAAAATTTTCATGGCACTATCCATCTGTTAAAATTTCAAACTCCAAACGAAGCATGCCGCCTAGCATTCTATATGTTATACCCCTATTCCAAGCACAATGGAATATATATCGGGAGCCAATTCAATCATATACAAAAGATAGCTTTTCAAATCGAATTATTTTAAATAAAATTCCTTTAATTAATTTCTACGCGTTTCGAACTCGCACGACCAAATGATACGTCCAATCGTCACGAAATTCGACGGTATATAATAATTCACTATTACGGATCTGATGAAACTGGTTTCATTCAAATCCGAGACAATGCCCCAAAAAGCTATTTTTACACGTTAGTTAAAACGAGCAATTTCTTAAATCAATTAAATCACATTTAAATAAGATTTAAAAGTTTACGATCTTCCTTCTTATTTAAATAGAATTTAAATCAACTTTAGAAATCGTTTTCATTCACATAAAATTCAAGATTCAATTATTTAAGTAATTTCAAATATTAAACTTAACAATTAAATTATCAAATAAATCGTTATATTTGAAATCCAAGTTATTTAACTTATAAAAATAACTTTTCAATATTTAAAATAAATTAAATATTCTAAATTCAAATGACTTAAATTCTGGGTCGTTACAATGTTGTTGAATGTAACCAATGTAACCACTCCATTCCAGCTATGTTATAATATTTATATTCTACACCCTAGGCATTGTATATTATATCATCTTTTTTACTTACTAGATAGTGATTCTTTTGAGGGATAACCATTATGGCATTCCATGTGGTCTCAAAAGTACTGTTATATGCTAGCTGCATATTTCTTGTGTTTCTCATACCAGACTTATGTCTGAAGCTTGGTTTTTGGTTTCCCTAAATTCCTCGCATGATCTTTCAAGTAGTCTAAGAAAGGCAAGTTTTTTGTTGATGTTCCTTGGAGCTCGAGAAGACGAGCTGGATGTTTCACCTACCATAGTATTCCTATTTCCGTTGTATTACTATATTGTACATATCAGCATTTGTGAGGATTGATTGTTATAACTATCCAGCCTAATGATAGTACTTAAGTATTGTAACTCCGAAATTTCTATATCAGAGTAACCCCTTTGTATTGTTCTTTTAATATTATATATTATCGTTGTAACAACCCGTATTTTTAACTATTTTAAATTATTAAATTTAGTTTAATTAATGAATAAAAATGGTTAAAAATAATTTTTTTAATGATTTATTAATATAGCTATTGAATATGAACTTGAACAAGATTTTAAAAGAAACAAATTTCGAAGATTTAAGTAATAACAAGTATTGAAAGGAAATGCTATGTATTGAATGTGTTTACAATCAATAGTTGAATTGAATAATAAATGTCAAATTCATTTGATGTAAATAAAGTAATTGGTTGATAACTAAAATTCATGTGAAAGCTAATATTGAAATTCATTGAATATTGGACAATTACATTGTTTTAAAAAAATTAATCTTGAAAATTATATAAATAACTGAATCCTAAATTAAATATGAATGAAATGATTTCAAAAGTTGATTTAGATGTTATTTAAATATGGATGAAGATTGTCAATGCTTAAAAATTGAATTTAAGTGATTAATTTAAAATTAGAAAATTTTATATTGTAATTGACGAGTAAAAATAGCCTTTTGGGGCATAGTCTCGGATTTTGATGAAACTAGTTCCACTAGATCCGTAATAGTGTAATATTATCGGATTTCAAATTTCGTAGCGTTTGGGGTTATCGTTTGGTCATACGGAATAGAAACGCGTTGAATTTAATATCGAAAATTTAATATTTTAATTGGGTTCAAAAAGCTTTCTTCCACATACGATCGAATTGGGTCTCGAAACCTGTTCCATTGCATTTCGAATAGGGGTATAAAATTATAAATGCCAGGTGACACGCTTTGTTTGGAGTTCATATGGAAAAGTATGTGAATAGTGAAAATAATAATAAAACAATATGTATACACGTATTTATACGCATATTCCTCTCAACCCTAACCCTAATAATAACCAGCCGCTACCCTCTACTTTAATAGCCGAAAATGCACCATATTTCATTCCCTAATATATCGAAATCCATCAAGAATTATCAGAAATTTTCAACTACAAAGTTGAAGAGCTTGGTGAGATCTATACATCCTACGGTAGATTTTAGCTACCGTCGACTATAGAAGGTGTATGGAGGCCGCATTTCTCGGTGTTCATAGGCGATTTCAGGGTAATGGGGAGAACCGAGTTCGATATTGCTATGGCCTCTGGTAGAGTTTGTGATGGCCTTCGATTGGATGACGTCTGATCGATCTCTGGTAGATCGTGGTGGGAGCGGCATGGAGGAATTTGAACGCACGATGGGTTTCAGCTTGTAGGTGCTTGTACGCGATGAAATGAGGAAGAAGCAATGAGTATCCATGATCTGATGATGCTAGGAACGAACGGCCATGATTTTTTTTGGAGGTTAAAAAAAGAAATTTATTTATATTGGTTTTATAAAAATCTTTAAAAATGTGTATCTTTGTCATACGAGGTCGAAATTTGACGAAACAAACGGTGATGGAATCATGGTGACGAGCACTACATTCTAGAAATGATTTGGAGATGATTGGGAATAGCTAAAATTTTAGGTTAAATCGAACGTCGTTCGATTTGATTTAAAACTGAAAAGTCAAGGTGAGTGTTTTATAACGCTCACAAGTACTAGAATATTTTTATGCTTGTTAAATTTGAAATTATGAAGTGATATGAATTTATTGATCGTTGTTTGATAAATTTAATTGTCATTCGAGTTAACTGTTAAAAATTAAAGTTGACAGCTAAATTTGAAATTAGAATTTAATTGCCAGTAAAATACCTATATTGATAATTATGAAATTGTTGTGAATTATTTTGACTGTTTGGATGATTGATTGTGATGCCAATTGATTGATATTTGGATGATTGGATGTTTATTTATTTTTATATATCCTCTTATCACCTAGTAAATCATTTACAACATATAAAATTGTAAACTGAATTATTTTGAATAAATTAAGAAATAGGTTGAAATGATATATACCTATGACATTTATTTTGGATTGAAATGATATATATCCATCCCTGAAATCAAATTGAAATAAATGATCCACTTGGCCATAGGATAGAAAATTATATAAGGACACCAGATTGGTTAAATTAAATGATTTTAAAATTTTTGATTTGAAATTTATTTAAATGATTTGATTTTAAGAAAATGAAAATCGAATTTATGGAAATCGAACTATTTCGAAGTTGAGCTTGGAATTGAATTATATTTGAGGATTTGGATTTCAAATTTGGTATTGGAGGTAAATTTAATTTAAGTGTTTTGAATCGATGCTTTGAAATCGAACTTGATATATTGAAATGGTTTGAAATTGAGAATTGAATCAGAATTTATTCAAGTTGGAATTGAAATCAAATGGAATTGAAAGCGAAATTGAATTAATTCGAAATCGAAATTGGATTTATTTGAATTGAAATTGGGATCAAAGTTAATTCGGATTGAAATCGGAACGGAATCGATTAAATGGAAATAGAAATTGAATTGATTTGAATTGAGAAGATTTGGAAATTGAATCAGTTTGATTTTGAAACTATTTTCAAATAAATTATTTTAATATAAACTATTTAAATCTATCTTTATAAATATTCAAATTATTTTGGATTTTCCCAGACTATCTTACTATACAAACAATTTTAATATTTAAACTATTTTATATCAAATTATTTTAACCATTTAAACTATTTTAACTATTTTAATTATTAAACTATTGAAACCTATTCAAACTATTTCTAAAAATTCAAACTAATCAGAGTGGGATTGTTTATATTTAAATCTTGGATTTAAATGCGAATTGGGTTAAAGTGAAGTTATAACCTAAATTGAAATTCGAATCAAATTTTTGAAGTGTAATCGATATATTGAACTGAATTGACATTTTGAAGTAAGATATAATTTTTGAAGCGAATATGATGATTTTGAAAAGGATATGATTTTGAAGCGAATATGATGATTTGGAAATGGATTTTAGTTTGAAGTAAATATGATATTTTGAAATGAATTTGATTTTGAAGCGAATATGATATTTTGATATCAAGTACGAATTGTTTTCAAAATGTAAAAGTACCAACCGGTGTGTAAAACGACGTTTGGTTGATAAAGAGACCGGGGCCTCTTATTGGCATACTCTCTGTCAATATTGGAACCACTTTAACAACTGTGTACGTGGAGTGATGATTCAAAACGAAGTGGTTGGATTTGGTGTCGTTTGCTGGATTTGAAGAAAGAGAATGATGGTGGATTAGCCTGGCACTTGTGCCAAATTAAAATGACTAAAACAGGAGCCGTACCGGCCAAGCGGGCTAGCTACCCTGAGCGGACACGCTTCTTCATATTACCATCATTTACATTGTGATTGATTGGTGCGAACCTTCGGATTATGGGAGTGTTTAACGCGGTGGGCGATCATGGCTATGATGCATTAACACCAGCCGAGAAGGGTAAATTGGTAGTTTCCTACCTTTGGCATTGCCTCACGTACCTTGTCATACTTTTATCCTTATACGAGACCCATATGATTTGGTTTAGTGTTGTCGTATCACGAGGCATCCCTATCCATCGACGGTTTACTGGTGTTTACATGCAAACTATACGACAATGCTTAAAAACGCGTTAAAGGGGATCACTGTAAAGCCTTAATGCTATTTTGATATTTATTTTACTGATTAGAGATTATATATAGCGTATTCTACTACATATAAATAATTTAACGGATCCTTAAGAGATGGAAAATCCCATAACATCTCTTGAGTTATTTCACGCACGTTATACACTGGATAGGAGATGTAAAACCTCATAAACATCTCTGATGCCACGGCACTCATGTTATATGCTATATCGGTTTTACTCACATAAGTATATTTTAGTCCTGACTCGTGTGTTTTGTCTTTTCATTACGCTCGATCAGCCCTGAGTTTTCATCTTATTGAAGATTTATTCTGGAAGACGAAGACAAAGATTTGGTATATTATTACTATTATTATTCCTTACATCATGTTGTACTGCTGCATTATATTTTGTTTCGTTGTATATGTATAAATCTGATAAATGTTGAATAAATTATAATCAAAAGTATAATAAACAGCTTCATGAACTGTTTATTTGATTATTATATTTTATTGTTCCGCTGCGAGATTCTGTGTTCGTTTTCTTCTTCTTTTCTTATTTTCTTAATTAACCCATATGATTATCTATGTTCCAGATTGTTTAAGTCGGACATGTGGATTATTGTCGATTTAAACCATTCGAAATGTGGGTCGTCACAGTTGGTATCAAAGCTTTGGTTTAGCGATAACCTTGGCTTCGAGGGGTAACTCATTAGAGATATGGTCAGTAGCACCCTAGAATGAGTTTGAGTGTATTAATAGATATGAGCGCGTATTTTTTAGTGTACATAAAAATTGTTTTATATTGTGTTGGTTGATTTGTTGAGTGACTTATGGTTTTTGGTCAATACGAGTAATTAACATTAGGGGCATTTCACCATAAAGACAAACTTTGCAGTCCAATTAGTTTCTAGGACACACATTCAAAGAAATTACACTCAAGGCCAAAGTCAGCAGAATAATTACTTTCAAGGACAAAGTCATCCATCCAATTACTTTCAAGGACATAATTTCATAGGTTATTAGGCCCTAGAAACTAATTATTTTACGTTTTGTCCTTGAAAGTAATTATTTCAGTTGTGTATCCTAGAAACTAATTCCACTTGCTAAAGAGGCCCTTGTGGCTAATTTCCACTTAACATTATTGATAGGGATCCCTAAACACTTGAACAGAACAATTCGACATAGTATTGTTTTGAAATTGGGTAAACGAAATAATTTTATCTTGATTATTTTGTGTATAAAGGAATAATTTTCAGAAATTATTATGGTATATGTAGTGTGAATTGGTTGTTAGAAATGATAATATTGATCATTATCGTTTATTGTTGGATTAGTCAATATTCCTAAACCATTAGCTATTATATGATTATAAGACAATGTAACGTATGGATGTTATTTATAAAATATAATTTTCAAGTAAAATGAATATAAAATTGAGAATTTGAGAAATTTAAATTTTGATGTTTCGAAAAAAGCTTTCCAAGGTTTGGAAAATAATATAAATATTGTTTAAAAGTATATACAAATACAAATTGTTTTCAAATAAATTTTAAAAGGAATGAATTTAGTACTCCCCTCTTCCGTCACTGGAAAATAATTTCAGTGATAACTGCGCAGCATCATCGACGTTCATTTTCGAGTCTCAAAGTGGGGGAGACTTCTTAGAAGCTTTGCTACGAAATTGTTTTGATAAACAGATTTTGGTTTAAACTCCAAAAGTATGATTTGATATACAAATGATATAAGTATATATACTTATTTCAAATAATTTGAAATGAACCCGGTATTTAAAATTTTCAAGTTCTGTTAATTAATAATCTTCAAATTATTTGAATGAAATGAAATATTTGAGTAACCAGAACTTATAAAATAAGAGAATTAAGAAATCTAAGCTAAATGTTTAAGAAACTTTAGAGTTGAAGTTTGCAACTCTTAAATTGAAGGTAAAGAAAATTTAAAGAAGTTTAAATAGTGAACATTCTAATTAAGTAAAATGAATCAGATTAATTTGTATAATACCAAATTGCATTCTAATAACATATAATAAGACTTACCAAATGTTTAAAGTTAAAATGATGATTTGAATATGTAATGAGATATTATACAAGTAAACAAAACTTAAAAGTAATTCAAATGTATATAAATAGAAATTTAGTTGTAATAATAAATGTTATATACTTAATTAGTATATTATGAAATGGTTAATGACTAAATGGAAGAAGAAAGTAGACAAATGAATCAAATGATATATTTGTAAATTGGTAATAGAATTAAATATAAATTTGCAAAGAAATTGTGAAATTGAATTTGTAACTTTTGAGATAATTATAAACTTAGATAAAGTCACATATAAGAAGTTTGACTTTTATAGAATGATTATAAACTAAAGTGATGATTAATAAAATGTTTCACAAATAAAATTTTTATTAAATGAAATTGTGAAAATAAATGTGAATTAAGTTGTAAAGAAACTTAAGTAAGGATGTAACAACCCGGTTTTTCGCGTCAGTTTATAAATGACGATTAAATCATTGTTAATCGCTAGTGTAGATTCTAATCGAGTCGGAATCCTTTTTGTAAAAGTTTATTATCGTCATTAGACGATTACTTTTCCTAGTTATTTGTTTTGGAGTTTTAAATCGGTTTGAAATTCCTTTGATAAAAATTTGGTTAAGTAAATAGGTGATTTTTACAAATTTAAACCTTGGCCCATGTTCTATCTTTGGGCTATGTTATAATAATATCTAGAGGCAAATTGGTTCCTCCATTCATTCGTTCAAGAACCCGGTCCCCTCTTTCATTTTTCGAACCCTAAAAATAAAAAACGAGAATAAATGGCGCCCAAATTCTTCTTCGTTCGTTCGAAACTAGGGCTTCAAAAGCTAGTAGCTGCTCGTCAATGCCTCTCGTTTGTTCCTCGTCTCCAAATTAGGGTTTCGAAGAAATTACAACTCGATCATCCTCTCAGCGGATTAGGGCATGCTCGTCTCGTTCGCCCACTTTGAATTTTGGGCCTCTGTCGATTTCAATTGCGAGATTAGGTTAATTCTTCGAAGCAAGGTGAGTGTCCATCACTCACATCTAATTCAGAGTTTATTGTTTTTGAACTTGTGATTTCTTGGTTCGTTTGAATTTTGAAGTCGATCTTCATTCGTCTGGAAATTGATTTTTCTTCTTGTTGTCTTTGGTTTTGAATTGGTTTTGCCGATGATGAATTTTTGGGGTTTGCGTTTATATGAATTGGTCACTATCCTATTTCCCGATTTCTTGATATTGTGACAACTTGATACACATGGTTTTGATTTTGTACTGCATTGAATTCGAACTTGTCGCCTGATCTTTGTCACATTGTTTCTCGGCATTGAATAACTCGTTTTACTGGAGGCTTTGATTTCGTTATCATTGCGATATTGTGGCTCATTGTTGTATCACTGTTTGTTCATCTTGTAGCATTGCTTTACAGGGCATTGACATGAGATTTTACCTTTCTGTATGCTTGATTGAGTCTTCGAGTTGTTTCGAACTATTGTCGTATCTCACCCTGCACACTGCTACTTGTCTGTAGCCTTTGTTGAGTCTCGTTACGTTGGCTAGTTGATTCACCTGTTTGTTAGTTGAGCTGGATGTTGTGTAGACTGATACTCCTTTTTGATTGTTGCTTTGGTCATGTACACTGGTCGGGGCTTTGAAGTCTGTCATTTATTGAGTTGTTGTCTGCATTCCACTGTAGATTCTTTTGGATCATGTTGTTACATGCCTGGATCAGATTGACTAATTTGATTTGGTAAGTGCTTGTATCCCCACTATAGCATAATTTGATAATTCCATTGCATGACATTTAGTTCTGGTTCCTTGTTGCATTTGGTATACAGTTTTGAACCCTGTTAGTATCCAGTAGCACATGACTTTTGCATATACATATATATGTATGTGCTTGTTTCAGTTTGGTATACAATCTTGACCTGTTGCACTGTGGTTTCATGCCTTATGTTTGCATACATCTTGCAGGCTGGTTGATCAATACATAGCTTTTAATTTATGTTGCGTTTCATTTGCTTGCATATATCAGTCGCTTGGCCCTGGGTTGTTTACCTGTAATTGCATTCACTTCATGCTTGCATTATTTTGGTCTGGCCCTATTGCTTGCTGTCACTTACTTGGTGCAGTGTGCTCTGTTGTTGTCTGGACAATGGCATTATTTCAGTGTTTCATCACTTAAGTCATTCGAGACATTGGGTCTGCATACATATGCTTTGACGCTGTTTTAATTTGTTGAAGCTTTGCATTTGTGTTGAGTCATGACAACCATGGCTTGACCTTTGCATTTTGTTGTTGGTTGCTGCCTTCGGTCTGCACTTGAATCTGGTTCACTCCGACCTGATCTGGTGCATGTTACATCCATGAACCCTTCACTGCATTCATTTGTGTTGGGCATTTCTTATACTTGTGGCTACCGGGTCAATACTTGCAGTCCACTGAACTGTCGCATCACTTATGTCTTCCATTATTCATATAGGGGCTGCACTTGTCCTGTCCCTTGGTTCATTGTAGTTTGGTTTGGGTTTGAGCATCACTGATCTGATATACATTGGATTTGTTTTTCTCATCACACTTGAGTTGAATCCGGCTGAAACGCTCGGGTTTGACCTTGTGCTCGCGTTGTGATTTTATTTGAATGGCATTTGAGTTGGATCCGTTGACTTTTGAATTCATTGATCTTCTGAGTATTCATAGACTGTATTGGCGAGGCAGTACATGTTAGCGTGTACTGCAGCCAATCAGCTTTGTTGTTTTTAAATTGACATTTCAATTGTTTAAATTGATTTGGATTGCTAATTTGTTGTTTAACACTGCTTAGTGTTATATCTGCCGTTATCCGATTCTCTTATCGAGAAGCTGGATATATGAGATTTTCGTGACTGTCGTCTATTTGATATTTAAATTATTACTGCCTATATGCACTAATAAACTGGTTTGAATTAGACTGACCTGGGTATTATTTTCTTTTGAATGTAATACTCGGGTCAGACCCGAGTTATTTCAGGTTGTAGATTTTCTTCTTTGAGTTGCCGTTCAGGATATGAAGACTTTTCACATCTTCTGAAGTTGTCAGTGTCATTTTGTAGTAGTCGTGTCATTGTATAGAACGATATGTATTCATGTATATTAGTCGATAATGTACTTGTATATATAACTTCTAGAGTCGACAGTTGTAGTTGAATCATATGTATTGTGTCAACTATGTATTAACTGACATCAGTTATATATATATGAGATTTTTGTTACTCTGTGTTCCGCATTTATATTATCTGTGTTATTGTTATATCTAATGTCCTAAACTAATATGAACTATCGTAGTTTGTTTTATACTGATAATTGGATATGTCGATGGGAGTAAATAAATAATGGATGAAAACCAAAAGTATATACCACTCCTATCGAGATAACCAATATTAGTGTAAGGCCAATTACGGATGGTCGCTCCTATCCAGCCTTATTCTTCGTAATAATAGACAGTATTTCTTTTAATACTCTTTGTTATTGTGAGCATAGAGGTGGGGCGTCACAGTTGGTATCAGAGCCTGGGGTTTATGGACATAATATAAAACATAACTTGGATGGAACATATGTTACAACTATTAGTCGATGTTTTATCTGTAATTTGAGTCAAAACTAAAGTTTTGAAATTTTGATGCAAGTTTTTAAATATCATTATAAAAATATAAAAAGTGAAACTGTGTTTTGTTGATTTGATTGAATTGTGTTCTGTTTATCAGAGTGCGCAGTGGAAACAGTGAAACTGTCTTCGCTGAATACAACTGACAATCTTTTTGATTTAAAAAAATCAAAATACGAAATTGATATGAATTTCATTTGTTGTTTACATAGCTGTAGTTATTTTGTTTCTTTGAGAATTTCGAATCCGAAGAAATTACAGTTATGTGATTTTTTTTTGTTGAAATTTCCGCTGGCTTTCTTTCGTACTAATCATCTATTGATTAGTTTGTGCTGTTTTGAGTTGTCTTCATTGAAGATACACTCTAATGATTTCCTTATTTATATTGTAATGTGCGTGCAAATGAATTGCACGTTACTACCTTTATTTTACGTTGAACCGATGCTAGGTTATGAAACGTATTTTGTTGCCGTTATTTTATAACGGGATTTTTACATCAATGCTAAATTTTTGAAGCACGATGTTTTGTGGCATTTTGATGAATGAAAATTCTCTGATAGTACATTTTGATGTAAATTGTTTTGATGTGATTTTGACGTTTTAAAATTACTGTCGCTTTGGCTTCAGTAACCGTCAAATTTTAAAAGTGGATTTTCAAGCGGTTATTCCGCAATACTGATTTGTGACCGTTTTTACGGTATTTTGAGAAGTACAATTTCCTTATCGAAATTGTTACTAATATTGCTGCTTTAATCACGTGATTGGAAAATCGTTTTGAAATGAAAATTGTTTTATAAAATTTTAGCAGTTTGCGTTTTCAAAAGAATGAGAAAGCGACTTAAACGATTCAGCAAAATCGAGGATTATGACCCCTTTCTTTCACTGTTTCGCTTAACTCCGGACTTGTTCAGTTGAGAATGCGAATTGTTATTTTTACAAAATAAATAAAATTGTTTTCAGAAATTTTAACAGTTTGCGCTTTCAAAAGAATGAGGAAGCGATTTAAACGTTTCAGCAAAATCGAGGACTATGACCCCTTTCTTTTACTGATTCGCTTAATTCCGGACTTGTCCGTTTGAGAATGTGAAATGTAATTTTACAAAATACACAATTTTGCACTTTCAAGGAAACGATGAAGAGAATCAAACGATTTAGTAAAACACGTGGTATGGGACATGTGCGTTTGCTATTTCGGTTAATTCCGGACTCGTTAATTGAAATATTTGATGATTTCGTGTGCTTTCGAGCCACTATGAGGACCTTCGGGTCATTTGTTGGGCTTTCGGGCCACTCTGCGGACCTTCGGGTCATTTGTTGGGCTTTCGGGCCACTCTGCGGACCTTCGGGTCAAATACCAGTACTAGACCTTCGGGTCACTCTGCGGACCTCCGGGTCAATCTGATGGGCGCCAAAATTATGTTGAGTACTTGGTAGGCTTCGGCCACTCTGAGATGCACGTGCGGCGAATTAAAAACTCGCCATCTGATGGGATCGATCCAAGCTTTTATGTTGATTTTCTAGTCTTCTTAATTGATTTCTAGATATTTGTTGTTTCCAATTATCTGCAGGTAATTGGATATTTGTTGATATGAGCTCTGATTATCGTTTTTGATAATCAGATATTTGTTGTTTCTAATTATCGCTTGTGATAATTAGATATTTGTTGATATGAGTTCTGCTTATCGTTTTTGATAATCAGATATTTGTTGTTTCTAATTATCGCTTGTGATAATTAGATATTTGTTGATATGAGTTCTGCTTATCGTTTTTGATAATCAGATATTTGTTGTTTCTAATTATCGCTTGTGATAATTAGATATTTGTTGATATGAGTTCTGCTTATCGTTTTTGATAATCAGATATTTGTTGTTTCTAATTATCGCTTGTGATAATTAGATATTTGTTGATATGAGCTCTGATTATCGTTTTTGATAATCAGATATTTGTTGTTTCTAATTATCGCTTGTGATAATTAGATATTTGTTGATATGAGTTCTGATTATCGTTTTTGATAATCATATATTTGTTGTTTTTAATTATCGCTTTTGATAATTAAATAATTGCTGATTTGAGATTTAATTATCGCTTTTGATAATTAAATAATTGCTGATTTGAGATTTAATTATCGCTTTTGATAATTAAATATTTGCTGATTTGAGATTTAATTATCGCTTCTGATAATTAAATATTTGCTGATTTGAGATTTAATTATCGCTTTTGATAATTAAATAATTGCTGATTTGAGATTTAATTATCGCTTTTGATAATTAAATATTTGCTGATTTGAGATTTAATTATCGCTTTTGATAATTAAATATTTGCTGATTTGAGATTTAATTATCGCTTTTGATAATTAAATAATTGCTGATTTGAGACTTAATTATCGCTTTTGATAATTAAATATTTGCTGATTTGAGATTTAATTATCGCTTTTGATAATTAAATATTTGCTGATTTGAGATTTAATTATCGCTTTTGATAATTAAATATTTGCTGATTTGAGATTTAATTATCGCTTTTGATAATTAAATAATTGCTGATTTGAGACTTAATTATCGCTTTTGATAATTAAATATTTGTTGATTTGAGATTTAATTATCGCTTTTGATAATTAAATAATTGCTGATTTAAGATTTAATTATCGCTTTTGATAATTAAATAATTACTGATTTGAGATTTAATTATCGCTTTTGATAATTAAATATTTGCTGATTTTAGATTTAATTATCACTTGAGATAATTAAATATTTGTTGATTCAGATTTAATTATCGCTTTAGATAATTAAATATTTGCTGATTTGAAGTTTAATTATCGCTTGAGATAATTAAAAATTTGTTGATTTTAGATTTAATTATCGCTTTAGATAATTAAATATCTGTTGATTTGAGAAATTTGATTATCGTTTTTGATAATCGAACATTTGTTGAATTTGAAATTTGGTTATCGTTTTTGATAATCGAATATTTGTTGAATTTGAAATTTGATTATCGTTTGTGATAATCGAATATTTGTTGATTTGAGAAATTTGATTATCGTTTTTGATGATTGAATATTTGCGATTTTTGAGATTTGAGCTTCGTCTTTTTCTCTGGCGATTCAGGTGAGTAATTTGATTTACTCACATTCAATTCGTGCTCTGTATGGGATTTCTGCTCTGCTTTTCCTTCTCTTTTAGTTGCTGGAACTCGATTGATTCTTGCTTTAGACAGTCGTCTGATTTTGATTCCTTGATCCCCACGATGTTGATTCTTTTGATTTGAATCAGTCGAACCTTTTGATTTCTTATCTAATACTTCCCCGCTGACACTTGCTTTGCTTATACCTTCGACATTGCCATGCTCTTTTGGTTGTTACCTTTTATCCATTTATTCCCTATGATTGCGTGGACGCAATTTCTTTAAGGAGGGGAGTCTGTAACAACCCGGTTTTTCACGTCAGTTTATAAATGACGATTAAATCATTGTTAATCGCTAGTGTAGATTCTAATCGAGTCGGAATCCTTTTTGTAAAAGTTTATTATCGTCATTAGACGATTACTTTTCCTAGTTATTTGTTTTGGAGTTTTAAATCGGTTTGAAATTCCTTTGATAAAAATTTGGTTAAGTAAATAGGTGATTTTTACAAATTTAAACCTTGTCCCATGTTCTATCTTTGGGCTATGTTATAATAATATCTAGAGGCAAATTGGTTCCTCCATTCATTCGTTCAAGAACCTGGTCCCCTCTTTCATTTTTCGAACCCTAAAAATAAAAAACGAGAATAAATGGCGCCCAAATTCTTCTTCGTTCGTTCGAAACTAGGGCTTCAAAAGCTAGTAGCTGCTCGTCAATGCCTCTCGTTTGTTCCTCGTCTCCAAATTAGGGTTTTGAAGAAATTACAACTCGATCATCCTCTCAGCGGATTAGGGCATGCTCGTCTCGTTCGCCCACTTTGAATTTTGGGCCTCTGTCGATTTCAATTGCGAGATTAGGTTAATTCTTCGAAGCAAGGTGAGTGTCCATCACTCACATCTAATTCAGAGTTTATTGTTTTTGAACTTGTGATTTCTTGGTTCGTTTGAATTTTGAAGTCGATCTTCATTCGTCTGGAAATTGATTTTTCTTCTTGTTGTCTTTGGTTTTGAATTGGTTTTGCCGATGATGAATTTTTGGGGTTTGCGTTTATATGAATTGGTCACTATCCTATTTCCCGATTTCTTGATATTGTGACAACTTGATACACATGGTTTTGATTTTGTACTGCATTGAATTCGAACTTGTCGCCTGATCTTTGTCACATTGTTTCTCGGCATTGAATAACTCGTTTTACTGGAGGCTTTGATTTCGTTATCATTGCGATATTGTGGCTCACTGTTGTATCACTGTTTGTTCATCTTGTAGCATTGCTTTACAGGGCATTGACATGAGATTTTACCTTTCTGTATGCTTGATTGAGTCTTCGAGTTGTTTCGAACTATTGTCGTATCTCACCCTGCACACTGCTACTTGTCTGTAGCCTTTGTTGAGTCTCGTTACGTTGGCTAGTTGATTCACCTGTTTGTTAGTTGAGCTGGATGTTGTGTAGACTGATACTCCTTTTTGATTGTTGCTTTGGTCATGTACACTGGTCGGGGCTTTGAAGTCTGTCATTTATTGAGTTGTTGTCTGCATTCCACTGTAGATTCTTTTGGATCATGTTGTTACATGCCTGGATCAGATTGACTAATTTGATTTGGTAAGTGCTTGTATCCCCACTATAGCATAATTTGATAATTCCATTGCATGACATTTAGTTCTGGTTCCTTGTTGCATTTGGTATACAGTTTTGAACCCTGTTAGTATCCAGTAGCACATGACTTTTGCATATACATATATATGTATGTGCTTGTTTCAGTTTGGTATACAATCTTGACCTGTTGCACTGTGGTTTCATGCCTTATGTTTGCATACATCTTGCAGGCTGGTTGATCAATACATAGATTTTAATTTATGTTGCGTTTCATTTGCTTGCATATATCAGTCGCTTGGCCCTGGGTTGTTTACCTGTAATTGCATTCACTTCATGCTTGCATTATTTTGGTCTGGCCCTATTGCTTGCTGTCACTTACTTGGTGCAGTGTGCTCTGTTGTTGTCTGGACAATGGCATTATTTCAGTGTTTCATCACTTAAGTCATTCGAGACATTGGGTCTGCATACATATGCTTTGACGCTGTTTTGATTTGTTGAAGCTTTGCATTTGTGTTGAGTCATGACAACCATGGCTTGACCTTTGCATTTTGTTGTTGGTTGCTGCCTTCGGTCTGCACTTGAATCTGGTTCACTCCGACCTGATCTGGTGCATGTTACATCCATGAACCCTTCACTGCATTCATTTGTGTTGGGCATTTCTTATACTTGTGGCTACCGGGTCAATACTTGCAGTCCACTGAACTGTCGCATCACTTATGTCTTCCATTATTCATATAGGGGCTGCACTTGTCCTGTCCCTTGGTTCATTGTAGTTTGGTTTGGGTTTGAGCATCACTGATCTGATATACATTGGATTTGTTTTTCTCATCACACTTGAGTTGAATCCGGCTGAAACGCTCGGGTTTGACCTTGTGCTCGCGTTGTGATTTTATTTGAATGGCATTTGAGTTGGATCCATTGACTTTTGAATTCATTGATCTTCTGAGTATTCATAGACTGTATTGGCGAGGCAGTACATGTTAGCGTGTACTGCAGCCAATCAGCTTTGTTGTTTTTAAATTGACATTTCAATTGTTTAAATTGATTTGGATTGCTAATTTGTTGTTTAACACTGCTTAGTGTTATATCTGACGTTATCCGATTCTCTTATCGAGAAGCTGGATATATGAGATTTTCGTGACTGTCGTCTATTTGATATTTAAATTATTACTGCCTATATGCACTAATAAACTGGTTTGAATTAGACTGACCTGGGTATTATTTTCTTTTGAATGTAATACTCGGGTCAGATCCGAGTTATTTCAGGTTGTAGATTTTCTTCTTTGAGTTGCCGTTCAGGATATGAAGACTTTTCACATCTTCTGAAGTTGTCAGTGTCATTTTGTAGTAGTCGTGTCATTGTATAGAACGATATGTATTCATGTATATTAGTCGATAATGTACTTGTATATATAACTTCTAGAGTCGACAGTTGTAGTTGAATCATATGTATTGTGTCAACTATGTATTAACTGACATCAGTTATATATATATATGAGATTTTTGTTACTCTGTGTTCTGCATTTATATTATCTGTGTTATTGTTATATCTAATGTCCTAAACTAATATGAACTATCGTAGTTTGTTTTATACTGATAATTGGATATGTCGATGGGAGTAAATAAATAATGGATGAAAAACAAAAGTATATACCACTCCTATCGAGATAACCAATATTAGTGTAAGGCCAATTACGGATGGTCGCTCCTATCCAGCCTTATTCTTCGTAATAATAGACAGTATTTCTTTTAATACTCTTTGTTATTGTGAGCATAGAGGTGGGGCGTCACAAAGGATATAAGAAACAATTCATCAATTATGTTGATGCTAAAAATGGAGATATAAACATTATAATTCAAATGTTTCACGAAAATGTAAAGTAAAGTTTATAGTCTATAACTTTGATTAATGTTAGTTAAACAAGATGCTAAACTAATTAAATATGGATGTTAAAGGAAGGAAGCTAATATTGAATTATGAAATGAACTTTAACTTATGAAAAGCTAACCGAATTGAATAAATGGAAGAATTTAGTGAATTGTGTTAATAAAATGAGTAAATGAAATAACATTGAAATTGAACTTAAGTGTAGAATGAATGTGAATAAATGAATTGATATGAGATGTTGCTAAACGTAAAATGAAATAATTGATATTTAACAAATTTAATTGAATAAATTGAATGTGAATGAAATATATGTGAATAAATTGGAAGTAAACCAATTAAATGCTAATAAAAAAATTGAATGTTAATAAAAAATGAAGTGTATAAGTTAAATATTGGCATTGGATAATGTAAATTCATATCGTTATGAATAAATTGGATGAATACTAATAATTGGATGTTTTCTTTTGTTGTAAATCGTCATTATAACTATTTTATTGTGTATGATTATTGTTTGTTGTATATTAATGCTTATGTTACGGTTTGGATTTAAAATTCATGTTATATGCTTTTATAAAACTCATACATGCCTTCTATATCATTATATGCAACTAATATTCTAATTCGAGTTGACATAGGTACATACGAAGACCGTTTGGATGTATATGTGGGTTTTTATATGCTTTAGCTTGCTTAATACGAGCAAACTCACTCGTATTAATAATAATAAGGTACGTATCTCGGATTACATACCGCGCTTTTATATTTTTTCCCTCCAGGATGCCTCATTATTGAGATGAGATGTATATTTGGTAAATTTGATATCTATTTGTGTTATATATTGTACTGGAATTTTTTTTCGATAGAGCCGCGCACAGGAGACTCTTCCGAAATTTTCCGTAAATCCGGATGTTAAATTTTTTTAGAGGTTTTAAAATTTTTATAACTTGTTTTCTTAAATAAATTTGTAAATTCCATAAGCCGATCGGAGTAGCGTAGTAGAAACATAGTAAAAGTTTTCTAATGGATTTTATGTTTTATAAGTTGATTTTTTTTTAAAAATATATCAAATGTAAAATTATGTACTTAGTTCCTTTTCGTGGACAAAAAGTTTTGAGTGGGGGAAATTGTAACGACCCATATTTTTAACTATTTTAAATTATTAAATTTAGTGTAAAATGAATAAAAATGGTTAAAAATAAATTTTTTAATGATTTATTAATATAGCTATTGAATATGAACTTGAACAAGATTTCAAAAGAAACAAATTTCGAAGATTTAGGTAATAACAAGTATTGAAAGGAAATGCAATGTATTGAATGTGTTTACAATCAATGGTTGAATTGAATAATAAATGTCGAATTCATTAGATGTAAATAAAGTAATTGGTTGATAACAAAAATTCATGTGAAAGCTAATATTGAAATTCATTGAATATTGGACAACTAAATTGTTTAAAAAAAATTAATCTTGAAAATTATATAAATAACTGAATCCTAAATTAAATATGAATGAAATGATTTCAAAAGTTGATTTAGATGTTATTTAAATATGGATGAAGATTGTCAAAACTTAAAAATTGAATTTAAGTGATTAATTTGAAATTTGAAAATTTTATATTTTAATTGACGAGTAAAAATAGCCTTCCGGGGCTGTCTCAAATTTTGATGAAACCCGTTCCATTGGATCGATAATAGTGTATTATTATCAGATTTCAAATTTCGTAGCGTTTGAAGTTATCGTTTGGTCGTACATGATAGAAACGCGTTGAATTTAAGATCGAAAATTTAATATTTTAATTGGGTTCAAAAAGCTATCTTCCACATACGATCGAATTGGGTCTCAAAACCTACTCCATTGCATTTGGAATAGGGGTATAACATTATAAACACTAGGCGGCACGCTTCATTTGGAGTTCGTACGGAAAAGTACATGAATAGTGAAAATAATAATAAAATAATACGTATACACGTATTTATACGGGTATTCCTCTCAACCCTAACCCTAATAATATCCAGCCACCACCTTCAGCTTTAATGGCCAAAAACACACGACATTTCATTCCCTAATATATCAAAACCCATCAACAATTATGAGAAATTTTCAACTACAAAGTTGAAGAGCTTGGTGAGATCTATACATCATATGGTAGATTTTAGCTATCGTCAACTATAGAAGGTGCAGGGAGGCCACATTTCTCGGCGTTTGGAGGCGATTTCAGGGTGATGGGGAGAGCCAAGTTTGATATTGCTATGGCTGATGGTAGAGTTCGTGATGGCCTTCGATTTGATGATGTTTGACCGATCTCTAGTAGATCATGGTGAGAGCTGCATGGAGGAGTTTGAACGCGTGATGGGTTTCGGGCTGTGGGTGCTTGTACACAATGGAACGAGGAAGAAGCAATGAGCGGCCATGATCTGATGATGCTAGGAATGAACGGCCATGATTTTTTTTCGAAGGTTAAAAAAAAAAGAAATTTATTTATATTGATTTTATGCAAATCTTTAAAAATGTGTCTTTGTCATACGAGGTGGAAATTGGACGAAACAAACGGCGATGGAATCGTTGCGATGAGCACTACATTCTAGAACTGATTTGGGGATGATTGGGAATAGCTAAAATTTTAGGTTAAATAAAACATCGTTCGATTTGATTTAAAATTGAAAACTCAAGGTGGGTGTTTTATAACGCTCACAAGTACTAGAATATTTTTATGCTAGTTAAATTTGAAATTATGAAGTGATATAAATTTATTGATCATTGTTTGATAAATTTAATTTTCATTTGAGTTAACTGTTAAAAATTAAAGTTGACAGTTAAATTTGAAATTGGAATTTAATTGCTAGTAAAATACCTATATTAATAACTATTAAATTGTTGTGAATTATTTTGACTGTTTGGATGATTGATTCTGATGGATGCCAATTGATTGATATTTAGATGATTGGATGTTTATTTATTTTTGTATATCCTGTTAACTTATCACCTGGTAAATCATTTACAGTATATAAAACTGTAAATTGAAGTATTTCGAATAAATTAAGAAATAGGTTGAAATGATATATACCTATGACATTTATTTTGGATTGAAATGATATATATCCATTCCTGAAATCAAATTGAAATAAATGATCCACTTGGCCATAGGATAGAAAATTATATACAGACACATATTGGTTAAATTAAATGATTTTAAATTTTTTGATTTGAAATTTATTTTCAAATAAATTATTTTAATATAAACTATTTAAATCTATCTTTTTAAATATTCAAATTATTTTGGATTTTCCCAAACTATCTTACTATAAAAACCATTTTAATATTTAAACTATTTTATACCAAACTATTTTAACCATTTAAACTATTTAAACTATGTTAATTATTTAAACTATTTTGAAAACTATTCAAACTATTTTCTAAATATTCAAACTGGTCAGTATGGGATTGTTTATATTTAAATCTTGGATTTAAATGCGAATTGGGTTAAAGTGAAGTTATAACCTAAATTGAAATTCGAATCAAATTTTTGAAGTTTAATCGATATATCAAACTGAATTGACATTTTGAAGTAAAATATGATTTTTGAAGCGAATATGATGATTTCGAAAAGGATATGATTTTTGAAGCAAATATGATGATTTCGAAATGTATTTGATTTTGAAGTAAATATGATATTTCGAAATGAATTTCATTTTGAAGCGAATATGGTATTTTGATATCAAGTACGAACTGTTTTCGAAATGTAAAAGCACCAACCGGTGTGTAAAACGACGTTTGGTTGTTAAAGAGACTGTGGCCTCTTGTTGGCATATTCTCTGTCAATATTGGAACCACTTTAACAACTGTGTACATGGAGTGATGATCCAGAATGAAGTAGTTGGATTTGGCGTCATTTGCTGGATTTGAAGAAAGAGAATGATGATGAATTAGCTTGGCACTTGTGCCAAATTAAAATGACTAAAACAGGAGCCGTACTAGCCAAACAGGCTAGCTACCCCGAGCGGACACACTTCTTCGTATTACAATCATTTACATTATGATTGATTGGTGCGCACCCTCGGATCATGGGAGTATTGGACGCGATGGGCGATCATGGCTATGATGCATTACCGCCAATCGGGAAGGGTAAACTGGTAGTATCATACCTTGGGCATTGCCTCACGTGCCTTGTCATACTTTTATCCTTATACGAGACCCCTACGATTTTGGTTTAGTTTTGTTGTATCACGGCGCATCCCTATCCACCGACGGTTTGTTGGTGTTTTATATGCAAACTGTACGACAATGCATAAAAACGCATTAAGGGGGACTGATGTAAAGCCTTAATGCTATTTTGATATTTATTTTACTGATTAGACATTATATATATAGCGTATTCTACTACATATAAATATTTTGACGGATCCTTAAGAGATGGAAAATCCTGTAACATCTCTACAGTTATTGCACACATGTTATACCCTAGATAGGAGATGTGAAACCCCATAAACATCTCTGATGCCATGACACTCATGTTATATGCTATATCGGTTTGACTCACATAAGAATATTTTAGTCCTGACTCGAGTGTTTTGTCTTTTCATTACGCTCGGGTCAGCCCTGAGTTTTTAGCTTATTGAAGATTTATTCTGGAGGATGAAGACGAAGATTTGGTATATTATTACTATTATTATTCTCTACATCATGTTGTTCTGCTGCATTATATTTTGTTCCGTTGTATATGTATAACTCTGATAAATGTTGTATAAATTATAATCAAAAGTATAGTAAACAGCTTCATGAACTGTTTATTTGATTATTATATTTTATCGTTCTGCTGCGAGATTCTATGTTTGTTTTCTTCTTCTTTTATTATTTTCTTAATTAACCAAATGATTGTCTGTGTTTCAGATTGTTTAAGTCGGACATATGTGGATTATTGTCGATTTAAACCTTTCGAAATGTGGGTCGTCACAATGGTTCCGCTGTAAGATTCTGATATTGTGTTCTCTTCTTCTTGTTTTATTTCCTTTTCTTTTTATTTCACCCTAACTTTTAGTCTTTCTGGCACTAGGGTGATCGGCATGTGAATAATTTGGCGATATTAGTATCGACGTTCGAGAGTCGAAAGGCGATTCATTACACTTAGTATCCGAGCTGAAGGTTAAGCTAGAACTTTGGGTTTGGTGGGTATGACTCATCAAGAGATTGGGTAATGGAATGCCCTAGTATGAGTCGAGTGTATTATACATATGAGAGATTATTTGAAATTGTTATAAACATATACCTTAAAGGTAACTATAATAAGAAAAATTAAAGATCTTATATAAGATAACTTATATAAGTGAATTGTCAAAGTATAGTTTAACTAATATAGGGGTTAATGATGCTTATATATTATTCCTCGTTAATTAGATTAGTCATACTTGGCCAGTTTATGGAAATTGACTTTCAATGGTTGATTGTTGATTTTTGCTCGACCAGTTTATGAGCATTTTTACCTTTTTGCTGCATGGGTTGGGTAAACAGTATTGTGGGTGCATTGAAACGAACACCTTGTGACTATAAGGCGTTAGGTGGCAATGTTAGGTTAAAAGTTAACCTTAGTAAAAAAGATGTTTATTTTAATCTGAGTAAAGATAAGATATTGTGGGAATAAACATTTGTGAAAAGAAATTATATAAGAAAGTGACTTTATATATATGGTTTATAAAACATGATTTATAAACAAGATAGATTTAACTGATAATTTGAGAATTTAAATCCCCTTGTCTTAGAATTTTTCTCCCAAGATTTTAAAAAAATAGTAGTAGTATTATTTGAAAATAAGTATTTAGGAAATTGATTTATGAAATCGGGATCATGGCACTTAATAATATTTATAAAGTATTTGATTCCATTTTGAAATGATTTGGATTAAGTCCGAAAGGCATGAGTTGGATATACTAAACTCACTCCTATCACTTGAAAATAATTCTGGTGATGACTTTAACATCATCGGCATTCATTTTTGGGTTTCTAAGTGGGGATGATATAGGGTTGTTTTAGTAAAATGGGTTTCTATTTGATTCCAAAAGTATGATTTGATATACAAAAGATATATGTATATATATTATTATTTCAAAATGATTTGAAATAAAACCCAATGTTTAGTTCTAAAGTTTTTCTTGGGAAGTAAATTTGATAAGAACATTTTGTAAAAGTTTTATATGTAGGGTGCCCGAGTGGTATTGGCATAACCCAGAATAAATGTTGGAACTTTTCTTGTTTTCCCTTTTTAGGTAAAGCGTGTTTAACAAATTATTGAAATTTGTTAAGTTACTTATGGACATGCATTAGGATTATATGGTATGTGCATAATGTTATGATACATTGTTTGGTAGTTTTCATTTGTTAAAATGAAATGGGATTTTCGACAATTTGTGATAGTCAAAAACGTCTGAATCATATAGAACTTGAAACTAAGTGTTTTGTGAAAATATAACAGTAAAGTTTATATAACACTTGAATTGAGAAGGTAGAAAGTTAAAATAAGTTTTGAATTGGTTAAACATGCTTGTTAAGTAAAACAAAATCTGATGTTTTGTATATACTCTTTGGATATCATGGAGTATTATATAAGTATGAACTTAAGTTGTAATTGTTTATAAACTTAAAGTTATGCTTTATAAAATGGTTCATAAATGATTTTAGTATTGAATGAAATATACTATTTGGATATAATGAATGCGATAAAAGTTATTGGTATAGTTAAGAAACTAATAGGATAAATAAATAAGTTGTATGTAGATCGTTCTTCTTGCATGACTGTTCTTGATTCGGTATTCAAGTATATGGTTTCGAGATGGTTGACACCGGTCTGAATGAGGATTTTTCACTAAATTCTTGACGGTGAACACTTGATACAGATTCTTGATATGATCCTGAAGTTTCTATCATAGTATATGGCTATGTAAGGAGAACAGAGAATCTAATTAAGGTATCTGATCGGAGTCCACACTAGAGAGGTCAAGTGATCTATACTAGCTAGGAAGTAAAATTATGTGACCGAGCAAGTGATCAAAATTGATATTGCGTATGGATGGTCTGTGTGCATCGTAAAGGTTTTAGTATATGGATGCTATGTTTTGTTGGCTTATGGAGAGTTTAAGTGATGAATCTTTGATTTGTTATGAGGTAGCATGAATTGGCTACTAAGTAATTACTTGAGACTATTGAGCATAAGGTAAGCTTAGTAGGTTGTTTATCATCCTTATGCGATGAGAAGATTCTGAACTTGAGCAAACCATGAGTTTTGTTTGCTAAGTGATTTTGAATACTATTAAGTATTGCTACGTGATTTTTCTTTTGTTGCTTGGGTTGGAATTTCGAGGATGAAATATTCCGAGTGGGAGAGAATGTAACAACCTGGAATTTTGGACACTTCGTATTTAAATATCTGAATTATTTAAATGTTTGAATCTTAGATTAAATGTTATTAAAATGATTTAATAAGATTTTTAACCCCCTATTAAGTCATAATTAATGATGGTAAAATTATGTAGGAAAAATGTTTACAACATTAAATACTTTGAAAAAATATCGATAATATGACCAATAATCATTTTATCGATAAACGACTTTTTAACTGCTAGAAGTTATTCATATTTTTTTACATACACTTATTTACTAAGGAATTAAAGAAAATGAAAGGATCTATGCGTGCTCAAAGACGTAAAACAATTATCTTGAAAATATTTCAAGCAAATGCGCATTCTCCACTTTTTTTGGATCGAATAGACAAAACATTTTTTTTCGTTTTTTAATATATTTAAAATTAGGAATTGGTTAGGGAGAACCTCAGAATCTCAAATTTATTATTTTGAGAAAGAACACACAAAAGAAAATGAGAAAACAAATAAAAATATTTTGTCATTTATGGAAATAAACTTTATGGATGATGTCATGCATGAGGTAAGGGAAGATATTTAGGAAATGACCTTTTATGGTAATACTTAATTTTTAAGCAAAATAAGAAAGGTGTAAAGTTAACATGTGTAAAGGAGGCTCCTTTGTAATCTTTCATAGAAGGTTAGAGGTGGTTTTGACCTCTTTTAAGATCCTATATAAAGAGAGGCATATCCTTAGGAAATAATCACAAAGTTCCTAAGCTTGAGATGAAGTAGGAGGATTGAAAATGGTGGAAGTGCTTAAGCACTAATCCACTTATTACTCTCTAAGTTTTTCAAAAGTTAACCAAATCTTCTCAAAACTCTTCTAAAAATTGGCTTTAGGCCTAAAACAGAAGCATGATTAGCAAGTAAGAAGTGGGAGAAGGTGAGAGGAAGAGGGGGATCCATGAAGGGCCGTGAGCATGGAATGAGGAAGGGGAGGTGGTTGCTTTGGTTTGGAAGTGCTAAAGGTTGGATCTATAAGCTTGTGTTGATGGAAGGAGGTGGTTCTTTGGTTCTTATGGCTTTCTGCTTGGGTTTAGAATGGATCTAAGTGAGTTATCTCACTATCTCTTAATTATATATTGTGTGTATATATGTTGTGTTTGAACTATAAAGTTAAAGTGACATTAACTAAGTAAAGTTATAAACTTTGGACCCCTATTCCTTTTGAAAGAAAATAACAACTTTATATTATATAACATCACTTGTATTACCCTCTTAAATATGTGGCATGGCCTTGAGTTGATGTTTAAATGGTTGTTTAACTTGTGTGTTAAATTGAAGTAAGTTTGAAAGTGTTTGAAGAGAGAATAGTCGTTATAAGCGCACTTTTGAGTCCCTTGTTTTCTGGAATTTTTTATAAATGAATGGGAAGATATACTTAGGAATTCCTTTCCATGGTTTTGAAGCAACCTGAAGGTAATACTTATTATAAAAATTTCAAGTCTAAAATCATTTGTTTAAGCGATTAAAACTAGTCGAAAACATTATGCTTTCCAATGTTGTTATAACAAGGACTTTTAATAGCATTTACTAGTGCTGTAGTAAGTCGCTTATTATTTTAAGTGTTTAAAATGCGACGTTTTGACATGTTTTTCATGATTTAAATGATTTCTAAATTCTTTTGTTTATAAATCTTTTTTTTGGAAGTTCTTATAAAATGTATTTGAGTATGAAATAAAATAGAAGTGTAAATATACTTTCAATGATTATTTACGGATTTTGGAAGTAAAATGCTGCAAAATGTAAAACATGTTTTTAATCAAATTTCAAAATTGTTATTTTACAATAATCTTTTACATAAATATTTAAACCTATTTACAAGTATTTCTAAGTATTTTTATATATATATATAAAAGTTTTGACAAAGGTGATTGACTGGGCTAACATTAAAAGCCGACAAGTAAACTTATCTGTTTGTGAGATTCAAGAATGAATTGTCTAAGCAAGGCTTTGATGCAACAAGTGCTCTAACTTACCTGGCTTCACTCTTGAATGAGGAACATTATAAATTGAAATTTTGAAAATGTGTTAATCTTGTTGTTTAATTACTTGTTTAAAAGGTAACTAACTTTGCTTAACGTTAAAAAAGCGTACGAAGTAGGCTTATCTATTTCTGAGAGTTAAAGATTGATGTCAAGTAAGGACCGAGCAATAGAGCTTTAACCTATCAGTTTCCCTCTTGAATGAGTATAGTTATGTCTGGAATGTCGAAAACGTCGGAAACGAGTTAAGTATACGAACATTGATTTATATGAGCAACTATTTTAACTAGATAATTGATTAGTCGACTATCGAACTTAACTTATTATTAAAAATTAGATCTTTAAAAAGGATGTTTGGAACAAAATATAAGTATGAATTTTTTTGGATTTGTTGTGACAATGTGCTAAGTACATTTGTCTTTAGCCCTTTTTTATTATACTTATGAATGTAATTTTTTTAAAAAGAATGTTTTAAAGATAAGCATAAGTGAAATGGTTTTGATTTTATAGCAACAATGATTAACTAACAGTAGTCTTAGACCTTTTAAATAAATTTGTGAAAGTACTTTGATCCTTAAAATGGATATTTTAAAGGAAATTATAAGCATAGAATCTTCTAGGAAAAGGTAGAAAGAGTAAAGGTTTAACGAAAGAAATCTTGTTAATGATTTATAACATACTTATACCATTTGAGATAAGTATATGAATACTTTTTGAAGTATAGAAAGAGTAAAGGTTTAAAGAAAGAAATCTTGTTAATGATTTGTGAATATACTTATACCATTTGAGATAAGTATATGAATACTTTTTTGAAGTATAGAAAATGAAAAGGTTTAAAGTAAGAAATCTTGTTAATGATTTATGAATATACTTATACCTTTGTTATAAGAATATGAATACTTTTTGAAGTATTGAAAAAGTACAAATGAATAATAGAAATTCATAAATGATGTTTTATTGGATAAAAGAAGTTTTACTAATAGAAAGGGTTTTAATTAATTAAGATTGATTAAACAAAAAGGGGATTAGAAGTCACTTATGTGACTTGATCATTCTTTGTATGACTTAATTATGCTTTGTATGTTTACTCGTTTATAGAAAACATTTATTTGTATACTTAGCACTAAAAGCCGATGAAGTAGGCTTATCTATCTGTGGGAATTAAGAATAATGTTCGTGTAGGTATATGAGCAATAAAGCTCTAACCTACCGGCTTCACTCTTGATCGAGGAATAGTGCAAGATGAAAATATCAGAAAAGTGATAAGTATACAAGACCCAGTTTCCATATGCAATCGCTCTCATTATCATTGAATGACTAAGTTTCATGATTCAGACTTGGAGAGATCGGGATCGATAAGTGTTATACTTACCGAAAACCACTTCAAGGTTGAGATACGTGTTCTATTTCTTGGAAGTGGATCTGTTTGAGATGCGAGAATCTATATGAAGATTCGAGCATCTTTTTAAGATGTTGGGAATCCATGTGCGACTCCAAGATCTATTGAGATGCCTATCTAATCTGTTCAGGATGTGGGAATCCATGTGTGACTCCAAGATCTATTGAGATGCTAGAATCCATGTGTGGTTTTGATATCTGTTCGAGATGTGAGGATCCAATTTGGGATTTATGTTCTTTTCGAGTGATGAAGACTCATGTAAAAGTTGTCGAATGTGACCTCGACGTCGGAAGTGGCTAAAGATAGAGTAGGTTGCACAATCTGGGGTTTTGCAAACCCATGACAGGATATTGTAAACTCCAAATATAAAGTATGCTTATCGATGTTGCGCATGAGAGTTGATGGTATTTGGTACCACGTGGTTTATGTTTATGTTCGGGTGCAGGCCTTTTTGTTCTCCTTATGGTATATTTTATCTAGAGATATACGACGCTCAGAAGGTAACTTCTGATCTTTGTGCATGGAGTTCGGATTTGGTTTCCTCGAAGATATCTCCACGAAAAATCGTTCCTTATCGGATTTGATTGTACCTCTAATATGCTGTTGAATGTAACCAATGTAACCATTCTAACTATGTTATAATATATATATATATATATATATATATATTTAATACCCAAGACAATATCTATTATATATCATCTTATGTACTTATTATATGATGGTTCATTTAAGGGGATAACTGTTATGACATTCCATGCGGTCTCAAAAGTACTGGTATATGCTAGCTACATATTTCTTGAGTTTCTCATACCATACTTACGTCTAACGCTTATCTTTTGTTTTCCTTAAATCCTTGTGTGCTCTTTCGAATAGTCTGAGAAAGGCATGTTTTTCGTTGAAGTTCATTGGAGCTCGAGAGAATGAGCTGGATGATTCACCTACCATAGTATTCCTATATTTGCTACATTACTATATTGTACATATTAGCACTTGGGAGGACAGATTGTTATAACTGTCCAAGCTGATGATAGTACTTAGGTATTGTAACTCCGAAGTTTCTATATCGGAGTAACCCCTTTGTATTGTTCTTTTGATATTATATATTATCTTTTCATTGTGAGATTCTGATATTGTGTTTCTTCTTGTTCTATTTCCTTTTTTTATTTTGGCCTAACTTTTCTCCTTTCCAGCACTTGGGTGCTCGACACGTGAATACCTAGATGTATCAGTGTCCACATTCAGGGGTCGAAAAGGCGATTCATTACATATACCGATAGAAGATATGTTTTCTTCCCTAATAACATCCTTTTGAGTTATCTTCAAAGGTATTGTTCTATCATCCATGTATGATATACTCGTCAGCATCTTCGCGTTTCTAGTCATGTGCTTAGAGCATCCACTATCAAGAATCCCTTTTTCCTTATTATGTCGGAGTACCTCAACTTTGGTGGCTATAAAACATACAATAGCTTGCTCTCCATTGCTATAATTGATGGATTTTCGACCCTCGAATGTCGACACTAATACATCCACGATATTTACATGCCAAACACCCAAGTGTCGAAAAATATAGAATGTTAGGGTAAAAGAAAAAGTAGAAAAGAAAAAGAAAAAGAAAATGAAAGAGGAGAACAAAAACATCAGAATCTCACTATGAAATGATAACATATAATATCAAAAGACAATATACAAAGCAACTCTAATATACATAGCATATCAGAGTTACTAATCATAGTACTATCATCAACCTAGACAGTTATAACAGCGTGCTCTTACAATTGCTGATATATACACATAAAGTAATGCAGTAGAAATAAATACTATGGTAAACAAAACATCCTACTCCTCTCCAAGATCTCAATGAATATCATCGAAAACCTTCCTTTCTCAGACTACTAGAAAGAGTACCTATGGAAATAAGGGAACAATAAAACCATGGGTCAGACCTAAGTCTGCTGTGAGAAACTCAAGAAATATGCAGCCAACATATAACAATACTTTTGAGACCGCATGGAATGCCATAACAGTTATCCCCTCAAAAGAACCATATAATAAGTACATAAGGTGATATAATAGATAATGTCTAGGGTGAGGAATATAAATAAGAAAATAGTTATGCCGCTTGCATCTCACGACACAAAATATTGAATAGGTGTGCAATCAAAATCGCTAAGGCGTGTACTCATATTGGATTTTCCATGAAGACCTCCCTTTAATATGTCGGCTAATCTCATATGACAAGTATTAGAAAATATCTTCTAAGCATCATATAACTCTAGATAAATTATACCATAACATAAACACAAACTGGCCCACCATTCGAACACTCTCGTGAACAATGTTGATCAAGTATCATAAACCCCCCGCACGCAAAATATTGATAAGCATACTCTAGAAATGAAGTTAATGTACCGTCCATAGGTCAGTTAAACCCTAGGATCGTGCATCGTACTCTGTCTTTAGTAATATACTGATGGTAAAGTTATGTTCAGCATCACAACACACGAGCCATCATCACTCGAACAGATCACGAACCTCACATGGATTCCCACACCTCGAACAGATCAAAAACCTCACATGGATTCCAACATGACGAATAGATCCACTTCTAAGAGATTGAACATGTGTCTCAGTCTTGAAGTTGTTTTTAGTAAATAAAACACTTACCGATCCCGGTCTCTTTAAGACAGAGTCCACGAATTTCCAGTTAACTCAATTTCGGTTCTTTAAAAAGTACGTAAAACCTATAGACATTTCATACGAATGTTCCTCCCTAGGGGTTCTCGAAGCATATGAAGCCGTGATGCTTTTTGATACATCTTAAGTTAATTTTTTCATGTTAAACAGCAATGAAATGATCACATATGGAAACCAAGTCATGTATACTTATCACATTTCAAATCACATTTCAAACCATTTCAACTTCCAGCATCCCTTGATCAAGTAGGAAGTCCATAAGTCAGAGCACATCACTCCGTGCTTACTCAAACATCAACCTTGACTCTCACATATAGAATCAAGTCTACTTCGTTGGGTTTAAGTGCTAAGTACACGACTAAAATTTTTCCATATACAAGTAATCTCACAAAGCACGATTAACACACACAAAGCACAATCAAGTCACATGAACAAATTTTAATCCCCTTTTTAGTAGATTAACCTTTCACTAATTAAAACCCATTTTATTAGTAAAACTAATTTATCTAATAAAAATTCTTCATTATATTTAATTCCATCACTTAATTAAAACTTCATTCTTCAATTAAAAACTTCATTTTTAGTTAAAATTTCTTTATTTAATTAAACCATCTTTATTTATCAAACTTCTTCCTTTAGTTAAAAAACATTTTTAGTTAACCTTCTATTTATTAATAAAACTCATCTTTATTAATCAAACTCATTAATTAATTAAACTTCTTGTTTATTAAAACTTCATTTATTTAATTAATAACTTAACTTATTAATTAAACTTTTTTTATTAAACTTGTATATATAGATTTTATTTCTCTTAATAGAAGATATATACTTGTACTTTACTATTCGCATATCATTAACAAGATTTACTTACTTTTAAAATATAATCAAAGAGGTTAAAAACAAATGCTAATAAAACCTTGTTCACAACAAACCCAAACTCATTTCACACATAACCATTTTCTTTAAACCTTGTTTTTAAATATTTACTTACATTTAAGGGTTTAAGACAATTGTTACGTAGACATTTGTCACAAAAAACACAAAACCTTTTACTTATAGTTATCTTTAAAATATTCATTATTAAATATCCAATTATATTCCTAAGTATAGTTAATAATCTTCAACGACCAAGGATATGAATGGGCAGAGTTTAAAATTGTAAAGTGAATCGAATGATATGGAACTGAATGCACAAAATGAATGTTAGGGATTCATAATAATTGCTGATAGAAATTAGAGTATTAGATATTAATGATTCGGTAATCAGAAAATGTAATTTTAGACTGAAACCACCGTGTTATATATAGAGATGATGGGATTCAACTAGGAGTTTCTACTCTTGAGTTTGTAGCCATTAACAATGGGTTACAATGCTTTGAAGATGAAGGGATGCCACTGCAAAAAAAGCAAAGGTAAATAAAATAATCCTGCCCTGGGTTATGGGATAGGAAACGCCATAACCAGTCAGGTCCCATCGGTCGACCGATGGAACTATTTTAGGCCCAATAAACCTAGGTAGAAACAGGCTTAGCTATGTTATCTTTCCCTGTTCCTCGAGGCTCCAAAAATCTGAAAAATCCACAAATGTACTTGGATATGTAACAAAGGTAATGGCCAAGTTTCAGGTGGGTTAGAGATCTTTTGAGTTGTTTTAACAAAATCCTTCTTAAAGGACTTGATGCATGACTACACAATAACATACTCTACATATATTGTCTTTAAAGCTCCACGCCTTGTGTTGCTGCATGTTAATGATGATTTTTTAACTCCACTTTGATATTGGTTTGACACCATACTTCATAAGGCTCTTACCTTGAGATATATAACTCCATTTCTTCAGCTTTATTTGTCATGAACTCATATGTTGATTTTTGTGATACAGGGTTAGTAGAGTATATTTCATTGTCGTCATCAAAATTAAGTTTCTAACAAGTAATATTTGATTAGAACCAAATATACCAACCGAACCAGTTCACCCTCAATTTGGTTTTATAAACAATAGTTCCCTATAATACATAATTAATAAGTCATGCAAAATTAAGGATACTTCCTACTATTGTATAATTTTTATTACTTAAGCTGATCAACTATAAACATCTTTATTGAAGTGCTAACAAAGAATGGTGCATGCATGTGCATTGTCGGAAGGTAATTTATCATTCACGATAACACAAATTCAGAAACGAACCATACTAATTTAAACAAACCGTTCAAGTAAAATTATGAAAACTCTTAGGAGTTGACAAATTTGACTAAATATTACACTTTAAACTAATGTGCAAGAATGCAAGCACCTATATAACTCTACCAAACTGCAACTATCCTTTTAAACTATATAAACACCAATGCAACTTCATATTTATAAAAGTTGGATTGAATTCGGATGAGTGCAGAAATGTAAATCATGTAACCTACCTTAAATTCAAGATTAAATGAACAATAATCATTCTTCGACAAAAAGATTCAAAACAAAGCATACAGTAATTGCCTAGTTCCACTAAACTAATTTAAATCATATTCTACTAACCAGTGTCTTCCACAACATTTAAAATGTTATATGGATCAAAAAAAGAAATGCACAAAAACTTGACAATCTGTTCATACTAAATAATATACATAAGCTCTGTACCTGGGACTATTTGCATCTCCTTAACTTTGAATACACTTCAACTTAATACATAGAAATTAATGGCAATTAGCTTTCATGACAATTATTCATTACAAAATATTGAAGGATGGCACATCAAAAGTATTAAACAAATAGTAGTAACATCTATGTTCTAAATACTAAAATACAAAATTAACAAAATAGCAGCCTACAAAAGTGATAAGAAAAGCATATGCTAACGGTATATGATCTTTATCTTGGAATAGGTAAGAAAAAATAGAGCATAGAGTATAACAATTTTATTAGCAACAAGGCAAAAGTGCATTCATAGCGACTTTTCTCGCTTCAGCATTCACATACACACTTCAACTTCACAAACAACATACCCAAGCATGTAAATATCAAGTCATGGCCGTATTACAAGTTTTAGAGGGTTTATAAGAGAGATTATAATACATATGTTGTCATTTTCTTTCAAAAGCAAGAGGGGTCCAAAAGTTATAACTTGCATTGGTTTTTGTTCAACATCTATATTTTTGCACAACAAACATTATAACACAACATATACTTCATGAATGGTGAGATAACTCACCTCAAAACCAAGTTAACAAACATCACCAACTACTTGAATCAAGGCAACACTTCCTACCATCGCCCAAAGCTCAAAGCAACAACCTTTGCTTTCAAAATGACAAGCATAAGCCTCCACATACCCTCATATTGCTCACGTCCTGGAGCATGTCCACTCTTTTCTCCATCTATCTTCAACTTTTTAGAAGCTAAAGCATGTTTCCTAGATGATATAAGAAGTTTGGTAGAGTTTGATATTGATTGTAGTTGATTTGATATGAGTTAAAGAAAGTTAGCGAGGAGAAAGAGAGGATGAAGACATGGAAAAGAAGAGCATAGTTTCTAAATAAATGATTGTGTGTTGATGAAAGGATCCTTGCCCACTTATTTATAATGTAGGAAATGAAGTGCTAAATGACCAAAAACCCCCTCCACTTTCTTTCCAAGCACATGCACACCATGCCTCCACTTACGCACACCATGCTTTGTAGAAGTCTTTATTTGATTTTGGGGTCATTTTATACTTCAAATTAAACTCTTTTAACCAAATTAATTTGGTAAAGTACTAAGGTGATTTAGTACTTGTAAATGTGTCCATATATATTTATATGTTAATATAGAAATTCTAAAACAGTTCGAACAACTTTTGGTGATTAAAAACTCGTTTAACGAATAAAACGATTTTCGGTCACATTATCAATATTTCTACGAACTATTTATTTTGTAAACATATTTCATAAACGGTTGTATTATCATCAATTATTATTTAAAATAGGGTTAATAAGGTTATAAAATCATATTTATTCACCTTAAATCCTAGATAAAAATATTTAAATATTTTAGATATTTAAATACGAAGTGTTTGAAATTTCGGGTTGTTTGAATTGGTGTCGCTATCGCTATCGCTACCACTTTCATTTGAAGATGAACCATACCAAGTCACTTGGAAAGCACGTTTGCTTCATTTTGAATTCGTTTCCTTTTCGAATTTCTTTTTGAAACTTTTCTTGTTCTTATTCAGCTCGGGACACTCTTTCTTCATATGTCCAAATTTATCACAACCATAGCATTTAAAAGAGTGTAACGACCCAAAATTTGAACTAGTTTAAATTACTAAATTTAATATAATTATTGAACAAGAATGGTTAGAAATAAAAATTTAATGATTTATCAATGTATTTTATTGGATAATTTAATTGTTTAAATTTAAAATTGGAATTTTTTTAAATAATTGAATCTTGAATTTAATGTGAATGAAAATAATTTCAAGAGTTGGTTTAAATTTTATTTAAACATGAATGAAGATTGTTAACTTCTAAAATTGAATTTAAAGTGAGTTTATTTATTTTGGAAAATAGCTTATTTTAATTAACGTGTAAAAAGAGTCTTTTTGAGCACCGTCTTGGATTTCAATGAAACATGTTTCATCGAATCTGTAATAGTGAATTATTATAGGATTTCAAGTTTCATAGCGATCGGAATTATCGTTTGGTCGTGCGAGCTTGAAACGCGTAGAAATAAATTAAAGGAGTTTAATTAAAATAATTAGATTTGAAAAGCTATCTTCTGAATATGATGGAATTGGTTTTCGTTATATGTTCCATTGTGATTGGAATAGGGGTATAACATATAAAATGCCAAGCGACACGCTTCGTTTGGAGTTTGAAATTTTCATGGATGAATAGTGCTGCGAGAATTTCCTATAAATAGCCTTAACTTTAATTAACCCTAGCTCTAAACTTCAGCTGCTCCTTTTGATTTTAATTACCAAAAATCATCGATCTTTCTCCCTCGTTTTCTTCCAATCTATTCAACGAAATCGCTCGACCCCAAATGCAAAAGTGGAGAGCTTGACAAGCTCTACATGATGTACGGTTGGACCGAGCCGGAAGCATTCGAAATTGCCAGAATCAAAGCTTGAAGTGCGGTGGGTTTTCCTCGAATTTCGTGGAGATGGAGGCAGCGAAGTCGACAAAACTTCTGGTGGTGGTGGAGTTGGCTGAGGTGCATGTCGTGGTGTGGTTGGATGGGACTCAGGCCAACTGTGGTGGCGAGCACGTCGAAGTTTGGATCACATGTTTGGGTTTTGCAAGCTTGGCCTGGTGTTGAAGCGCGAGGCAGAGGAAGGTCGGAGCTTGGTGCAGAGGTGGAGCGGCGATGGTCCATTTGAGCTAGGTGGTGGGGGATCGATGGTGAATCGCGGATCTGGAACAATGACGGGTTAGCTTGGCTAATCGTGATTATGCGGTAATCAACTTTTAATTAAGTTGTTTATTTGATTAATTAAATCCAAATATTAATAAGACTATATCTTTTTCATATTAGCTTGGATTTGAGTGAAACAAGTCGCGTTGTAATCGTATCGATGAAGGCTATGCCTTGGAGTTGGATTGGAATTTATTTGAATTTGCAAAAATTTCAGTTCAAATAAATGTGAGTGTTTTATACTGCTCACGAAATACTAAAATATTTTTATGTTAGTTAAATCGAAATAATGAAGTGTTTATTTTTATGGATTGTTGTTTGCTAAAATTTACTGACATTTAAGTCTATATATGAATTGACTTCTTGGAATTGAAATTGACAGTTAAAGTGAACTGAAATTAAAGTGCTAGTTAAAAATATGATATCTAATAACTAGTTACTATTGTGATTTATTAGCTGATTTAGATGTTGATTGTAATGGATGGCTATTCGTTGATATATTAGACATTAGATGTTTATTTATTATATATATATATATATATATATCATGTTGTCACCCTGTATATTATTTGACAGTATATAAAACTGTAATTTGAACTATTTCAAATAAATTAAGAAATAAGTTGAAATGATATATGCCAATGACATTTATTTTGGATTGAAATGATATATATCTATCCCTGCAATTAAAATCGAAATAACTAATCACTTGGCCATAGGATAGAAAATTATGTACGGACACCAGATTGGTTAAATTAAATGGTTTTAAATTCATGAATTTGAATCTATTTAAATGATTTTAATTTAAAGAAATAAAAATCGAATTTATAAAGGTTGAATTAATTTTAATTCGAGTTTTGAAATGTTTAATTTAAAATTAGTTAAAAGTAATTGTTTTAAAGAATTTAATTTGGAATTTGAAGTTATGATTGAAATATGACTTGAATTATAGAAATTGAATTATTTTAAAGGTTTGAACTTTTACTTGAACTTCGAAGTTATTTAAGTAAAAGTTATATAAATGGATATTTCTAATTTTGGCTTGGAGATGAATTATTTTGAAGATTTGAAACTTAAATTGAACATTGAAGTTTAATTTGATTTAAATGATTTAAATTCGTAAATTGAAATTGGACTTCAAATTTATTTAAATTGAAATGGTTTTAAATAATAGTTAAATTAAAATTTAAACCATTGAATTGAATCATTGAATCGAATTCGAAGTTAAAAATGAACGTTTCTAAATTGAAGTTGATTTAAATTGAAATTGAAATTGAGTCGATTTGAATTACATTGAAACTGAGATGATTTGAATTGGAAGATTTGAAATTGAATCAGTTTGATTGAAATTTGGACCTGAGTCTAGATTTATGGAACTGGAAAGAAACAGTTTGATTTGAAACTATTTTCAAAATAAATTATTTTAATATAAATTGTTTAAAAACTTTATCTTTTTAAATATTCAAATTATTTTGATTTTCCAAACTATTTTACTATATAAACCATTTTCAATACTCAAACCTTTTTATACCGACTGTTTTAAATCTCTAAACTATTTAAACTATTTTAAACTATTTTGACTATTGAAACTATTTTCTAAAAATTCAAACTGTGCAAAGTTGGAATGTTTATATTTAAATCGTTGGTTTAAATGTGAATGTGGTTAAATGAAGTTATAACATAAGTTGAAATTCAGAATGATTATTGAAGTGAAAATAACATATTCCAAGTAAATATGATTTTTGAAGTGAAAATGATACTTTGAAGTGAAAAGGATATTTTGAAGCGAATATGATATTTTGATATCAAGTAAGAACCATTTTCGAAATGTAAAAGAACCAATCGTTATGTAAAACGACGTTTGGTGGTTAAAGAGACCGGGACCTCTTATTGGCATACTATTTGTCAATATTGGAACCACTTTAATAACCGTGTATGTGGAGGGGACTCTAGATGAAGTGGTTGGATTCGGTGTACGTTTTGCTGGATTTGAAGAAAGAGAATGATGATGGATAGCTCCGACAGTTATGTCAATTTGAAATGACTAAAACAAGATGGCTTGACAGGCCAATGAGGGTACCAACCTCTAGCGGACATTTGTTCTTCGATTTTCTTTTTGGACTTAGTCCATACAATTACCTTTGATGTTGGTTTTGATTGGTGCACCTTGATTGGCATGATCTCCCTTTGACTCAATATGGGATGGATCGACGCGTTGGGCGGTCGTGCCTACGATGCGTTACCACCAGCCCTGCAACTCGAACTGGTAGTATCCTACCTTGGGCATTGCCTCACGTGCCTTGTCATACTTTTATCCTTATACGAGACCATTATGAGATTGATTTAGTGTTGTCATATCACGATGCATCCCTATCCCACGACGTGCTACTGGGGCGTTATATGCAAACTGTACGACAATGTTTAAAAACGCGTTGAGGGGGATTAATGTAAAGCCTTAACGCTAGGAAAATTATTTATTTTATTGATTAGACATTATATATATATAGTGTATTCTACTATAGATGTATATTTTAATGGATCCTTAAGAGATGGAAAATCATGTAACATCTCTTGAGTTACTGCACGCACGATATACACCAGATAGAAGACGTAAAACCCCGTAAAATCTCTGATGCTATTACACTCATGTTATATGTGATATTGATTTGACTCACAGAAGGATATTTTAGTTCTGACTCGAGTGTATTATTTTACTTTATGCTCAGGTCAGCCCTGAGTTTTCAGCGCATTGAAGATTATTTTCTATAGGATGAAGACGAAGATTGGTATATTATCATTACTAGTATTATTCCACCGCATTGTTTGTTTCGCTGCATTATTCTATTGTTCCGTTGTATATATCACTCTGATAGACGTTGTAAAATTATAACCAAATGTATAGTATAAACAGCATCATGAGCTGTTTATTTGATTATTATATTTTGTCATTCCGCTGCGAGATACTGTATTTGTTTCTTCGTTTCTTATTCTTCTTAATTAACCCTATGTTTCAGATTGTTTGAGTTGGACAAATGTGGATTATTGTTGACTTAAACCTCTCGAAATGTGGGTCGTCACAAAGAAGATGCGTCAATTGAGTTGTCAGTCTTTTACTTTCAAGCTATCTTGTTAATTTTCTAACCTTGTCATTGTTTTTGGCAAAAAAGACTACATCTTCATCGTCAAGCTCCAAATCATCATCATTGTTAGCCTGAAATGCAATACTACGTTTTTCTTTGGCTAGTTCTTTTCTATCTAGCAGGTAAGCTTCATAAGACATTAAGTTACCAGTTAATTCTTCTACTTTAAGTGTAGAAAGATCAACCTCTTCTTCTATAGCAATTACTTTTCTATCTCGCTCGTTAGTTAAAAAATTTAAAATAAGTAATACTTAGTAAAAATCAGTAAAAATAAATCCTAATGCCATAAGATCGTATTGTATAGTTTGGAACCTAGAATACTTATCTATAAACTAATCTTGGTCTGTTTAACTTTGGTTGTACCATCATAAGTGACTTGTTGCATTTGTCATATTTCATAAGCAGTTTTACACATAATAATTCTATAAAAAAAAAATTTACCTAAATAAACAGTTTAAAACATTCATGGCTTTAGTTTTATTGGAAACAACTGTGATTTAAGCATTTGTCCAGGTACTCGTTGCACTAGTAGGTACTTTACACTGAGATTGAGTAGCTAGCCAGATATCAGGACCACTAGATTGGATCAAAACTTTCATACGTGTAGCCCAGTATATACTTAGAACCAGTAAAAATAGAGGATTTGCATTGGATTATCCTTCTTGAAATGTGTTATAACTCATGTTTTCCATAATAAAAAATTGATATTCAAAATGGTGTTACAATTTTGAAAAAATCCTTGTTCTGGTACCAAATGAAAGTGACTAGTGGATCTTATGGTGATATTATGGCTAACTTAACTTTCAATATAATGAAATATAACTAGCAGAGTAATAAGTAAACAAAAGTGCACATCGAGATTTATACTAGTTCGAAGCACCTCTCCTACGTCTAATCCATAGCTCCTCCTACGAATTCTCTAGTAAATCCCTTACTTGACCCGGAGGAATAAGTTTACAAACTAACCACCTGAGAACCTCTCGGGTCTGACTTCATCTTGCAAATGGAAAAGTATCTTCGATAAGTGTTGCGTCTTCCATTACTAGTTTTCTCACTCTAACTTGTACAATAATTCTATAACCACTTCAATGACCAAGGATACGAGTGGGCTGTGTTTAAAATTGTAAATTGAATTGCATTATATGGAATTAAATGCATAGAATGAATGATAGGGATTTAGAATAACTGCTGTTAGAAATCAGAGAATTAGGGATAGAAGATTTAGTAATAAAAAAATGTATATTTAGAGTGAAACCACCTTACTGTATATAGAGACGAGGGGATTCGATTAGGAGTTACTACTATTAAGTTTGTGGCCATTAACTATGGGTCACGATGCTTTGAAGATGAAGGGATGCCACTACAAGAAAAAGCAACTATAAATATAAAAAAGTTTGCCACAGGATATTGGGTAAGGAATGCCATGACCGATTAGGTTTCATCGGTCGACCGATGGAACTATTTTATGCCCAGTAAACCTAAGAAGAAACTGCCTTAGCTACTGTTATCTTTCCTAGCTCCTCGAGGCTCCGAAAAATCTAAATTTTATACTTGGATATGTAATAAAGGTGATAGACAAGTTTCAAGTGGATTGGAGATCGTTTGAGTAGTTTTAAAAAAATTCTTCTAAAATGACTCGACCCATGATTACACAATAGCATACTCTGCATATATTGTCTTTAAAGCTCCGCTTCCTCTATAGTTGCATGACAATGATAATTTGCTAACTCCACTTTGATGTTAACCTGACTCCATACTTCTTAAGGCTCTTATCTTGAGATATATAACTCCATTTCTTCAACTTAATTTGTCATGACCTCATATGTTGATTTTTGTAATACAGGTTAATAGACTATATTTCATTATCATCATCAAAATTAAGGTTCTAACAAGTAATATCTGGTAAGAACCAAACTAACTGATTGAACTAGTACATTTTGGTCCATTTGGTTCGGTTTTGAAATTAAATCGGTTTGAATTCGATTTTAAATTAAAACAAATTGGTTATCGGTTTAGCTAAATTAATCGAACTTTTATTATATTATCCAATTTTATGATATTGTAATACTTTAAATAGTTGGTTTATTGATAAAACATAAATTTTACTTGTTAAAAATAGGTCAAATTTTATTATAAACATAAAAAGTACTTAATAAAATTTCTCCAAACATAAATTTATGTTTTCCTATTAATGAATCAATCATTTGAAATTATATGTTTTGGAGCGTTAATAACAATACCCTTATGAAAAAGATATAAGTAGCAAAACCTAAACTTATAAACATAAATAAATGTATAGTTTTACACTGTTTACAACGTACATCATCGCCGCAACTTTAAAAATATTACTAACAAAAGCATATGTCGTAAAAAAATAAATACTCTTTCGCAACAATATTTAAGCGTCACAAAAACATGAAATTATTATAAAATTTTATTACAAAATTTATGCAATTATCTATGAAACACAACAAAGTCACAATGAACACAAGTATAACGATGGGACACACATATATCATTAGTGACATAACTTTGCATTGCGAATGTTTATTTTTTAACGATGTATATGCTTGCATTGCAAATAATTGCGTCATCAAGAAGAAAATTTGTTGTAGTGATGAAAATATCTTTACCGTAACAAAACTATTTATAAATTAAAAACGGCTACTGATACTTTAGCATCATCATTGATAAAATTATCAAGGTATAACAATAAACCAATAAGATGTTAATTGGTAATGATAAATTTACCATAACATAATAGCATTAAATTTTATTACACTAAAATATTGATAATGATAAAATGAAAAATATATTTTTTACCGATTCAAACTTCATTAATCCTTATATCATTATTATGACTCGTTTTTCTTAATATAGAACTTTTTTTTGTTCACCAATAATTACTTTCAACGATATGAAATAATGACTTTGCCAATTTTAGACCTTAAAATTAACAAAACTAAAAAAGAAACATCATTATAAATAACATTACAAACATTTCATAAAATCAGATTTACCTTCAAAAGTGTTTGTGTTTAGAATTAATTAACACGACGTAAACAAAATTTATAAACTGATTTTGACATTTCTTTGCCGCTACATTTTCCATTACTATAACGATAACATTGATATCCCGATTTAGCTCAGTATTGTTTACCAATTTCTTAGTATTGCTACAATAATGGTAAATTTACTATTATTACAATCATCCTAATCTCATGATCACATACAATAAAAATTGTCTATGCACTAATCTACTTTACAGAAATGTTCTGTTTAAAACTTTGGTAACCAAAAGTTTATTTTGCAAAATAGCTAGTTACATGGAAAATGGAAAATTTTCACTGGTGAGACCAGAGCACTAAAGACTTTGAAGGTTTCCAACCCAATATGATATTGTGAGAAATAGTTCTTTATAAATACATAACTAAAACGTCATGCAAATTTGAGGATTCCTCTTTAAAATTGTATAATTTTTAGTACCGGAGTGACTTGTAAACATCTTTATTGAAGTGCTAATAAAGATCAATGATGTACATAAACTATAATAAGGTAAGTTCTCATACAAAATAAAACAAATTCAAGAAAGAACTCATACTAATTTGAACAAACTATTGAAGTAAAATTATGACAACTAACGGTGAAACTAAATTTCACCAAATGTTAAACTAAATGTGCAAGAAAGCATGCTCCTATGTAACTCTACAACCCTGCAACTAACCTTTCCCTACTGTTTCCCATTTTGAACTTTATAAACACCAACACAGTTCAAATTTATAAAGTTTTATCGAATTCAAATGATTATAAAAATCGTATTCTACTAAATGAATAATAATTATTCTTCAACAAAAAGATTCAAAACAATGCACATATTAATTGCTTGGTTCCGCTAAACTAATTTAAACCATATTCTACTAACCAGTGTCTTCCACAGCATATACACTATTTTGTCTTTCCAACATACATCGAACAAAGATATCCTAAAGTCAAGCTTTCAAAGTTACAATCACATGGAAAATGCATTGCACAAAAGAAAAAAAATGCAAAACATTAACAAACCATTCGCAATAAATAGTATATGAAGTTATGTAGCTGCCACTGTTTGCATTTGCTGAATTTTGATACACTTCATCTCAATACATATAAATTTATTACCAATATACATTCATTACAAAATATATATTTTCAAAATAGCCTTAGAAGTATTAGCCTTTAGTGATCCTTTATTAGAATGATAGTGCCATATACTTAGAATATTTCCTTTACTAACCAAGAAAAGAGTCTGAACCTCTCAATATTTTCATTATCTGTATATATAATAGGTTGACAAGGGTTGCGAAATGCTGCATATGAGGAGTCAATGGAGACCGTTGAAGATAAATACTTTGTCTGCTTATTAGCGCTACAACAAAATACACATTTCACAACCGGCGATGCCAATTGCAATTGACGTATTGCAACTGGCAGACGCCAACCTTAATATGCGAAGTTGCGATAGGATGATTACATTTTACAACTGTTTATGACAGTTGCAAATATCCGTTGGAGTAAAGATTTTTTTTACAACGGTTAAAAGCAATTGTAATAGACCTGTTAGAACTGAAAAAGCAAGTAGTCATTTGATATTTTACAACTGTTTTTGACAATTGCAAAATTAATGAAAATTTGAAAGAAAACAATTGGTTGCAACTTATATATTATAATACACCGGTAAATGTATTTAGTAATTAAATGATTGAAACAAATATTATCATAAAACAATCAAAAATACACATTCCAAAATGCTAAATAAAATGGCATTCAACATACATTCCAAAAGGCTGGATAAAATTACATTCACAAATTTTTAACAAATTTTTAACGTAATACAACACACAATCCATAAATACATACCCAAGCGACAATTTTAAAATATAGTACAGCAATGAACTCCAAACATCAAAAAATTGTAAGTGCCTTCCTTGCTACATTAAGAGCAAGTGTTTCGCTTCCTCTTCAAGGATAAACTTTAGTGGGTTGGAGTACTGTCTCTGGGTTTTTTGTTGACTTAGAGCAGAGAAGGATTCTAAACTGTGAATTATAAATGCAAATGGAAAATGCATGTAGAGATGATAACTGAGCATGGAATTGAACTGAATATTGCGTTTTCCCATTGGAAAATATCGATAGTGCAGGAACCGTCTCTCTTCTACCGTGATCGTACCAAGGAGATAATTAGATTCAGATTCCTAACAAATAAATAGCTAAATATGTGATAAACTTCTCTACTCCTGAACTAGGATGAAAGGTACAGGTCCCTAGTTTTGATGTGCTTTTAAGAAAAATTCATGTGTACATAACCATGTAAATTAGATCATTATTTATTAAAATCAGAAAACATAAGCTAATTCGAGTTTTTTGAAAATAATTTGCATTTACGGTAAAATTTTGAAAAAATATATAAATTTTGATAATGATAAAACAAAATTATATTTGATAAAATAAATATGCTTAATCAATAATTATACATACTTACAAAAAACACAAATCACTTTTATTTTTAAATATGTTGTGTTCGTTTTTTTTCCTGTTTAAAAATAAATTAAGTTATAATTTACATATTAATTAGCAAACTTTTCTAACAACAACAGAGGAAACAAAGGCCTCATACTCAGACCCTAATCATAGTAGGAAAAACTCTAGGGATTGCATGATCCATATCGTTTTCCAATTTTTGATCATGCAAAAATAAAAATAAAACATGTTGCGAGTCAAATGATAATGGAAATATTTAAAATTCACAGAAGACAAGATATACTACTCACTTTAATTCGTGCCTCCTTTTGTTCTGCTACAATGTTCTAAGAATATGAAGCATTCCATATTGCATGGTTGATTGGATTAAAAATATCTTTCAGATATCGCTTAACCATAGGATGCTTGGATTCTACAAGACGATGCAGTTTAGCAGAAGTATCAGGCATCTCCTTGGCTAGAGAAAAAACAAATAGGAACAAGAATAATTTTTTGTATATTTTATTAAAAGAAACTAATATTGGAAAAATGATAAATATTTATATGCGTATTAGTATATTACACACTGATTCCAAGTAACGTTCTGTTAGGAAAAATGGTAAATATTCTCCTTTAGTTATGCTTCCATTTCATCTCGAGTAAGCTTTTCTCTCCATGCATATAGTTCCTGTAATAAAATGATTCGTAAGCTTATATTTAGCAACTAGCACTAAATATACGAGTAGATATCTATAAACTTCTCCCGCCAAATGTTATATGAGTAGATAACTACAAATTTCTCCTGTCATATGAGAAACAATAGTAGCAAATGCAATGATAGTACTAACAAAGCTAGTCATATTACCAGTAATTTGTGTGCCGCAACAAAAGGAGGAATAAATCAGGAACAACATATCATGCACATAATCTGGAAACCTTACTTACTAGGTTTGAAGTTCTACATTGCTCAATAAATTAGTACATCGGAAACAATAATGGAAAAACCTTACTTCATAGGTTTGAGGTTCAGATTAGCATATAATTAGGGTTGTTATGGTAATGGTTACCGTTACCATTTTGTAAATACCGTTAACATACTGACTAAAAAAATTTACCGTTACCGATTGACTGGTATACCGATGACTTGTATACCGATAAACTGGTAACCGGGTAACCGTTACACTGGTAATGGTAGTTACCGTTTGTCTAGAAAAATAATAAGTTGATATATTTTTACACTGAATGATAATTCATTATATATCTCATTGGGCCACTTAATAAATGACATAGAAAAGAAATGTATTTATTATCATTTGAGTGGAATTGTTGAAATAAATTGAACTGTTTTCTTGCTTTTAAATGCCCATAATACAACATCTTACATGAATATCAATGTATTATGAATGAACTGGTAAATTACTATTACAGTGTTTTGAAAAAATATTACCGATGTTTTACCGAAAAAAATGGTATATTTACCGTTATCATACTGATTATGCCGGTATACCGACTTTACTTTAAAATGGTAACCGTTTGATTGGTAATGGTATGGTAATGGTAAATTTACCGTTATCATAACAGCCCTACATATAATCATAAAGTAGTTGGTGCAAAATATGGCTTTGTGGACATATTGTATACTTTATCCCATATCAACTGCCTGACTACCAAACTTTAAAACAATCATAGAACCGTACTTAATTTATCGCTAAACTGGCTATAAAAAGGTAAAAATTGATGAACAAACCTAGCTTTGTGTAAGACAAAGCAATTTGCAGAAATAGAAATGGGAATCCAATACAGGATGGACTCAAAAAGAAGATGAAAATCCTCGGTAGTGCAACTAACCCAAGCATCAAATGTATTTGGACAAGTTTGTTGTATCAAGTCGGTTAAGCTAGCATGTTGCTTGCAAATGAAATACACATGATTACACCACATATTACCATATATATATATATATATATATATATATATATATATATATATATATATGTGTGTGTGTGTGTGTGTGTGTGGACCACATACCAGTACACAAGCATACCTATCAATAAGTTCACTTTTGTACATATTTGAAATTATTACTGTATAAACAGTAAGAACCACCTATGAGTATGAATGCAATGAGAAAATGAAAACTATTAGGCCAGAGCTAACAAACTTTGTGATATAGAAAACACTTTACCAATTTTTCACTTTTTTTTCTTATACCCACATGGTAAAAGTTCACTGTGTGTATTGGGACTCTCATCCTACTAGATAATCCTAATCAATGCCCACCTCATCATTGGATAGAAATATGCATACAACGCAAATGTTTAGACATAACAAAACACCAACCGAAGAACCATATCATGTGTATTTTACATAATCCTTATCGACAATATATGTTCGTGAGTTCAGCAAGTCACCGTAATCATAGGATTGTAATACTACAAGATTATCACTAACCCAATTCATGAATAAATTACTTTTGGTGCAAGAACAAGGTTTAAAATTTGATGCATGTATAAGTTCAGTTTGATTCTTGCAAAATCAAACACACCAGCTTTTTGTGAATAAATATAGCCGGCCATGTACTGTATATAAATATTATATATATCTTATCCCTTGAATATATATTATAAAGAAGTAAATAAAGTGGTGATCAAAATGGTGTGTAATTTGCAAAAGTTGTTACTTACCAGCCCGGTAATCTTTCTGATGAGTTCACGTTCACTATCAAGCTTGAAAAAATTGTTCTCCTCATTGAAGAGCTCGTTTGTGCCCGTTTGTGATTCGATCTTTCTTATGACTTGTTGGTGATTGTTTGGTTGATGTTGCACAGATTGCGAGATGTACTGAGCCTGTGGTAAGAACTAAACAAGTCATTTTGAGTGATGGATAAAGTTGTGAGAAGGAGAAGAAACCACAGATGGTGACTTTAAAGAGCCGCGCCTGAGAAGACCACTACGAATAAGGATGCTGAGCCACTAGATCCCGATGTCAAAGAAGGTAGAGAAGCGGCACATGTGCTGAGCCACCACCGAGAAGTAAGACACGGTGAAGGTGGCGAAGCAGAATGGCGTAACGATGAAGGTGAAAGTGCAATTAGGGATTAGGGTACTGATTTGGGATTTTGGGTTCTAAGGAAATAATTAAGGGGAAGGTGGTGAACGAAAGTTAAAAAGGAAATTAAGGTGGGCTTTGAAATTTTATCTGAGAATGGTGTTATGTTCCCTTGTTTTAAATTAATTACAACTGGCTAAAATTAATTTCTTCTTAATATTAATTATTAAAAATATATCAGTCTTAGTTATTAATTATTAATTATTATTTCTTAATTATTTAGCGAACCATTAATTATAAAATAATTGATATTATTTATTATTTAATAATTAATAATTATAAAAAATTTAAACATTAAATATAAATATTAACTATTATTATCGTCAAGGACCTCTAGCTTAATTGGTTAGGGTGTGATGCTTTAGATAGAGGTTCTAAAATTATGGATTCGAGCCCCAGAGACATCAAAAGAGTTCTCTGCTTGATTAAAGAAGTATCACTCATGTTATCAAAAAAAATCATAATTATTAAATAATAAATATTGAATAATAAATATTACTTTGCATCATAAATATAAACATCAATTACAATTTTTGAATTTTACCAAACTTTGAATATTACATGAAATTTAAAATTATTTAAAATTTTTACTTTTTTTATTTTTGAATTTCAAGAAAATTACAAAATTTTATTTTTAAATTTTACAGGTTAGGGTGCGATGCTTTAGATAGAGGTTCTAAAATTATGGATTCGAGCCCCAGAGACATCAAAAGAGTTCTCTGCTTGATTAAAGAAGTATCACTCATGTTATCAAAAAAAATCATAATTATTAAATAATAAATATTGAATAATAAATATTACTTTGCATCATAAATATAAACATCAATTACAATTTTTGAATTTTACCAAACTTTGAATATTACATGAAATTTAAAATTATTTAAAATTTTTACTTTTTTTATTTTTGAATTTCAAGAAAATTACAAAATTTTATTTTTAAATTTTACAAGCGCTTCAAGTTTTATAAATATTTTAAAATTTACTTTACAAAATTTTTAAATTTGAACATTTAGGATTTATATCAAATTTACCAAGTCAATTTTAGGATATAATACCCAATTCTCTACCTCAAACACCAAAAAATACATTCTACCATCTATGTTTCCTGCTACAAAAATTAACTCTTAGAATAACTTCATGATGTAATCAAATGCTTGAACCTACGTTTCACATTTTTTTTCTTTCATTCTTAAATCTATAATGTTCTTAAAACCGAAATCGGATAATTTTTTAACAAAATATTTTTACCCTTGAATTGACAAGTGTGACAACCCGTATCTCCCGACATACCAATCCAAAGTCTAGTGTGACTTTCGAACTAATGTCGTGTCGAGAAGTACGGATCATCGGGGTTTTTATAACACTACAAAGTCTAATACAAGCAGATATAATCTAATATATACTATACTTTCAGAACTCGCGGCGGAAAGAACAAAATATATAACACAAAAATATCTATATTAAAAAAATATCCAAATCAAAGTCTCAAAAAATATCACTTCAAGTCTGATAAAAGAGGTAAAATGTATTGATAAGGTAGATTAATACATTAGGAGTAAATATAATAAAAAGCAGTCTCTAGAGATAAGCTTGACTATCGGAGTATCAAGAATGGACTAAGCAGCAGGTGATCGGCCCATTCTTGATACTTGAAGAGTCTAGCTTACCTTTGAAAACTGTTTTTATTATATTTACTCTCAACTGTACCTATCTATCTTATCAAAACATTTTACCTCTTTTATCAGGATATTTTCTATGTACTCTGTATTAGGCCACGATCAAGTACTGATGATGGCTAGCTCCAATAACTCTCCAACTTAAGTTCAATTTGAAAGTTTACCGATTTGTACAGGCGGATTTTTTTTTTACAATTGATTATTTTACAAAATACACGAATGGACTGATTAGAAGATTATATTGAACAATCAACTGAGACATGTGAAATAATCATGATTAAAAAGAAAGGTTGGGGATTATGCTTTTCGTTTGCTGCTTTTCTTTAATCAACTGATCAATTAATAATGTTTACCCACCAAATTGCTATCACTTATTGCCATAGTATCTATTATACAACAGATTTCACCACATAATCAAAGATTATCATTAATGTATGGCATAAGAATACATATTAAAAATGAACGTTGTATATTAAAGAAAAATATATATGTTTAAAATATTTATTTTATCCACACTATAAACAATTGATGGAATTCAATGTGCTCTTACCAAGATTTTCCTAATTTGAATACTGCAACCTTAATAGAAATTTTTTTAAATCCTAATATACACGCAGCTGAATACTATAACCCTAATAGATAAATTTTTAAATCCTCGTATACATGCAACAATAAGAGTAATTGTGTATATTTTATTCAGTGTCATGCAATGTCTTAAAATAAAAAAGACAAATAAGGGAATAGCAATATTGTAAATGTAATATTTGGGTAATAGCATAATTCGTCATTGTCGGTGTAAAATTTAATAAGTCGATTTGAGGAACTATAGTCCCCTCTAAAGAATTTGATAGTGCAAATCCTCTTGGCTTAAAATTGCTTAGTCCTAGGTTAGATATAATAACAATTTAACATTTATCGATTTATTCTGCAAAAGCGTTCTATTTAAAACTGGTATACAAAGACCTACTTTGCAAAATAAATCGCTACATGCTAAATTTTCGTTGATGGAACCAAAGTACTAAGAGACTTTGAGAGATTTCACCCAAAATTTGATATCGTGAACAATAGTTCCCTGTAGATACAAAACTTAAAAGTCAACGTAAATTTAAGGATTCTTCCTTGCAAAATTGTATATTTTTTATTACTTTAAGCCAGATGACTATAAATATATTTATTAATATAGCAAGGGCTTCCCCAACAACTTCAACCGCGAATATTCAAGGTCCTGAATATTCATGGCTGAATGGGGAAGAAAAGTCCAATAATCAAGCGTCCATTTTATGGGCGTCTAATGCTGAGCTTCCATTAAATGGACGTCTAGTATTAAAAGTCCTTTAAATGAGAGCACTTGACATCAGATATTCAAAATGTCTCCGTACAATATAAAACATTGGCCGCTCATTTAATGGACGTTTATACTCTAGCACCCATTAAATGAACGTGTAAGACTGAACAATCATTAAACGAGTGTCCATGACCACTTCAATTTCCCGAAGTCGTAAGCTTGAAGTACGTTATTAGGGTGTAAATCTGAATGAAGACTGTTGGAGTTGCTCATGAATGCCCACATATGTGTATTGTCATAAAGTAATTTTTCATACACGATAGTGCAAATTCAAAAGCAACTTATACTAATTTGATCAAACCTTTAAAGAAAAATTATGAAAACCGTTAAAATTGATAAATTAAAAACTAAACGTGCAAGATCTCAAATTCTGGTTAAACTCTTCAAAGTTGCAACCATCCTTTCACTACTGTTTCACATTTTGATCTTTATAAACACTAATACAACTTCAAATTAATGAAAGTTTGATTGAATTCGTATTACTGCAAAAATGTAAGTCATGTAACCTACCTTAAATTTAAGATTAAACGAACACTAATCACTCTTTAACAAAAAGATTCAAAATAAAGCATACATTAATTGCTTAGTTCTTCTAAACTAATTTAAATCATAATCTACCCACCAGTGTCTCCCACACAACAATGATAATAAATAATATACGTAAGCTATGTAACTGCAACTGTTTGCATCTCCTTAACTTTGAATACACTTCATCTCAATACATGGAAATTAATTGTAGTTAGCTTTCATGACAGTTGTAACATCTCGATATTTTACGGGAAATATAATTAAAAAGAAATTAAAATCGAATTTGGTACAGTGGTAAAGATGCATGTTGACTTCCTTAGTGACCAGGGATCAAGTTCCGTTGTCGCCCAAAATCTGAAGCGATGTTTTTTTAGCTGGTTCGTTTCCAGCGATTTTCCTACGTATTTCAGCGTTGTTTCTGACATGTGACGGGTTCCCTTTTACTCTACTAATGTAACAGGATGAGATTTCTAAATTTTATTGGTTGAGTGATATGTATGGACTAAAATGGATAACCATTACGTGTATGAAAGAACCAAATTTAATCTAAAATAATCTAATGGATTAAATTCACTCAAACAATCTATAAATAAATCATCTAACATAAAATCTAATCTCTTATTCAGCCGTCGCCATAATTCTACATTAAAATTAGTGTGTATTATTCTCTCATCTTCTCTACTAAATAAACAAATCTCTACCAAATTAAATTATTTATATATATTCAAGCAATTGGGGAAATTTAAAAGAATAAAAAAGAGAAAGATTAAAGCAAAACTTTTTTCAAATTTATGCAAGCTCAAGTGCCATGTGAGTGAAAATTAATATGGTTTATTTATATATTGTTTGAGTGAATACAATCCATTATCTTATTATTTTAGATTAAATCTGATTCTTTAATACATGGGTTGTCCATTTTAACCCATACACATCACTTAACCAATATAATTTAGCCATTTCATTCTATTACATCATTAGAGCGAATGGGAAGCTGCCACATGTCAGAAACAACGCTAAAATACATAGGAAAATCGCTAAAAACAAAGCAGCTAAAAAAAACATCGCTCCAGATTTTAAACGACAACGGGACTTATCCCGACCACTAAGGAAGTCAACAAGCGCCTTTACCACTATACCAAATACGCTTTTAATTTCTTTTTAATTATATTTCCCATAAAATATCAGAGTGTTACAACAATTGATCATTACAAAGTATAAGCATGGCACATCAAAAGCCATAAACAAACAAATGGCAGTAACATCTAAATAGCAGTAACATCCAAAAATGATAAGAAAAGTATAGGGTAACAGTAATCTTTACTCTCTCGTTTCTGTTGGACTTGGTGATACAATATTTCCATAATAAAGAAGTTCAAAAGATATTGTTGATTTCGGTAATACAATTCAAAAATGAACCGTTCTAAAATTATGAAAACAGTTATGAGTGGACAAATTTGAAAATCAACTGAAACTAAACATTACCAAATTTTAAACTAATGTGCAAGAACGCAAGCTCCTATATAACTCTACAAAGCAGCAACCATCATCCCTGCTGCTTCACATTTTGAACTTTGTAAACACCAATGCAACTTAAAATTTATAAAAGTTTGATTGAATTCGTAAGACTGCAACAATGTAAATCATGTATCCTACCTTAAATTCAAGATCAAATGAACAATAATCATTCTTCAACAAAAAGATTCAAAACAAAGCACACATTAATTGCTTAATTCCTCTACAACTAATTTAAATCATATTCTACTAGCCAGTGTCTTCCACAGCATATAGAATAAAAAAAATGCACAAAAAATCGCCAATCCATTCATAATAAATAGCAAACGTAAGCTATGTACCTGCCAGTGTTTGCATCTCCTTAATTTTGAATAGACTACATCTTAATACATACAAATTAATTACCATTATCTCTCACATGACAGTTGTTCGTCAAAAGCCATAAACAAATAGCAGTAACATCCGAATAGCAGTAATATCCAAACATGACAAGAGAAGTATACGAACTTTACCTTGAAAGAGATGAGCAAAAATACAGAGACGGAGAGTAGCACAATTTTATCGGAAACAGGGAGAAAGAGATCACCAATACTAAATTATGGGTACCTGGCAAATTTGCAAATAACACCTAATTACTCAAGTATCCAAAAAAACGTAAACATCAATTATTAAGAAGCAAAAATCAGATCAAAACAGTAAATAATGAAACGAAAATAAATTTTCAAAACAGCCTCAGACATCCAAGGAAGGAATCAACAGCATGAGTTCTCAAGCCTGGCAAGGCAAACGCCATTAGGCAGCCACTGCAAATGTTTTGGGAAACGAGCCTTTGTTTATTGAACATCGGCTACTTCTTCTGTCTTGCAGATCAGAACTACTGGCTTGATTTCTCCGGAGAGAAATGAATTGCGCATGGCAGAATCGATGTCGATAATTCGGTGAGAGGATCATTGTTTCACTGGTTTTCATTCATGAAAACGGAAAAGGATAAGAGGTGATGGAGATTGAGGAAGAAAATCCGAGAGTTTATATAAGGGATAAACGAAACCCTAGATGTCTATTAACGGATTAGATTTTCCCAAGTTAGACGGTCAGATTTAGTTAATTATATTCAGTGGGTGGAGGATGAACCATGAACGCAACCTGTTTTTTGAATTGCCCTTTGGATTGGTACATAAGAGAGCAAATTCATAAATGAAATTATGAACATACCTAGGTTAAGACACATTCTCACGTGATGTGTCATTTATTATTTTATAACATTTAATATTTGTTAGATCTTATTTTTAACTGTTAAGATTTGATAGATTTGTGTAAGAGCGTTAAAAAAAATTATTCGTTAGATTCTATTTTCAAATGATGAGATTTGTTAATATTTATAGAGAGACGTTTTGAATTCATAAGAAGGGTTTAATTGTTAATTCTAATTTTGAGTGATGTTAAGTTTTCATAATATTTATAGTGAAGCGATTTTGGTCGTTCAAGTTGACACCAAAATGGTGAGACATCGAAGGTGTTGCAAATATTATTAAAGATTAAAGATATACCTAAGAAACAAAAGAATTTAATATAATAATATTAAGTTAAACTGTAGATAAAAATAGAGCAGTGCTAAATGCACCGCAATATAGATTTCATTTTACCCAAGAAAATAAAAAGAAGAGAGGTTTTTTTTTCCAAATAGAGCAGTGCTTTCGATCGGCAGTGAAATAGAACAGTGCTAAATAGAGCAGTGCTAAATTGATCAGTGTTTTCGATCGGTAGTAGGACGTCGTCCATAGTGGTAAAAAGAAGAGAGGGTTTTTTTTCCAAATTACCCAATTCGATCGGCAGTACGACGCAGTTTGAGAGATTTTTTTTTTAATAATACGAATGATCGATAGTACGAAGCCGTTCAACCGTTTTTTTTTAAACGATCGACAATAGAAGACCATTCGTTCCTGGGCTTCTACTACCAATCCAAACCAGGAACGATTTATGGACAAATTTCTTTTACTTCTTCATTAGGGTTTTGCTTTTCCATGACTGAAAAAATTATTTCAAATATGGTATGATTTTTTATTTATTTTATACCGTCTATTTTGTTTCTTGCATTGGTTTTCTTACATTCTTGATTATTGCATTATTTGGTTACAAATCCCCTATTTGTTTTTTATTCTAAAACTATGTATATGATTTTTGTTGACGATATTAAACAGCTATGTTACCGAAGTATTGGAGGTGAAGAATATGTACAAAATGAAATAAATGAAGAAGATGATGAGGTAAAACAATTTATGTTAAAATTCTTGACTTATATGCTATATGTTAATTTGGTTATGCATAACATAGGATTTTGTTGCCGATATTAAACCGCTATGCTACCGAAGTGTTGGAGGTGAAGAAGATGTAGAAAATGAAGTACACGAAGAAGATAGTGGTGAAAAAATATTTGTTGACGTGACTGCTAAATTTATAACGGATGAGGTTTGTTAGATATTTTATGCGTTCATCATTTCACTGTAGAACATTATTAATTATAAGTTGATTATGTTATAGTTATTCACTTCCCGAGACGCATTCGTGCATTGGTGTCAATCGAGGGCAAGGTCTATCAACACTGTTCTTGTCATTACCAAGTCCGATAAAGTTGGAGATCCTAGAAAACCAAAAATTCATTTATCTTGTGAGAGAGCTGGAAAATATAGAAAGAATAAATCAAAGGAAGACGAAAATCCAACAAACCAAAAGAAACGTCCACGTGGCGCCATAAAAAAATGTGAATGTTCATTTCTCATCAAGGGTTCATATCAAGGCTTTTGATACATGGTACGTGGAAGTAGCTAATGGTACCCATAACCATCAATTGCCTAACTCGTTGGTTGGCCATGCTTATGCTGGAAGGTTAACAAAAGAGGAGAAAAAAGTAATGGTGGATATGATTTTTGCGGGCGTTAGAGCTAGAGATGTTCTTGTTAATATTAAGAAGACTTTTCCTGAAAATGTTTCGATGTTGAAGACCATATATAATGCCAAAGTGAAAATGATTATTGTGGAGATGGAATGTTGATCGGCCATTCAACAATTAATGAAATTTCTAATAGAAAACCATTATGCATATTGGGTGAGAAAAGATGAAAGGAATGACGGGATTGTTAATTTGATGTGGGCTCATCCCGAATCGACTACATTGTGCAAATGTTTTCTTTCGGTTTTACTACTCGATTGTACTTACAAAACAAATTGATATAGAATGCCTTTGTTGGAGATGGTTGGCATGACTTCTACGCATAGGACTTTTCTTATAGCGTACTGTTTTTTGTCTCAAAAGTGAGAAGATAGCTATCGATGGGCATTAGAAAACTTGAAGTTAATGTACCATGCAAATAAATTCCCCGATGTTGTGATTACGGATAAGGAGAGTTCATTGATTATTGCACTTAGTATTGTCTTTCCTAATACAACTCAACTTCTTTGTGTTTTTCATATGGAGAATAGTGTTAAAGCATATTGCAAACCAGTATTTCAAACAAATGAAATGTATGATTTTTTTGCTTCAAATTGGATGCATGTTGTTCGCTCTTCTTCAGTAGAAGAATTTGATGAGTTCTTTAAGATATTGTTAGAGGATTGGAAAGAATTTCCGGATCAAGTAAATTATATTATCGAGAATTGGTTACCTCTAAAGGAAAATTTTTGTTTTCCTTGGACGAATAAAGTAAGCATCGTAATAATACAACGTCTAATAGAGCCGAAGTTTCTCATGCACTACTTAATAAATATTTGGGGACGTCAATGGCATCATTTGCAGAAATATGAAAAAAAAATTGATAATTTGTTGTTACTGCAACATTCGGAGATACAAGCAACATTTGAAAAAAGTCTAGGGACTACAAAACATAGCTATCAAATTTCTTTATTCACATACCTTCGTTATCGGGTTTCGCTATTTGCTATGGATCGTATGTTAAAAGAGGTCGAGAATATGTTTAATTTCGAATGCGATCATTTGAATAGAACCATTTATAGTCTGCCATGCTCACACGAACTACATATACTACATACTGAACAACAGCCTATACCACTAAGCATTATCGATGAACATTGGCGGAAGTTTTATACGATTATATATGTAGAGAAATCAAATGAATTTTGTTATACTCTAGAACATGCAGTGCTTAAACAGTTGTTTGACAATGCAACGGAGGATGAACAAAATGTTAAATTGATGAAGATGAAAGAAATTGGTCAACCGATCACAACAAGTTTGGTTGAACCAAAATACGTAAAACCCAAAGGTCGGCCAAATGGTGCAAAAGGCAAAAAAATCAAATCAAATGAAGCCAAAATTTTGACTAGCACAAAACGTAATCCATCTGCTTTTGAGTATGCAAAGTCAATAGACGAACAACAATCACAGTCTAGTGTTGGGATGAAGAAGTTAACTCCAAAGAAGAAGGATAATAGTTTTCTATACCAGACGGAAATTCTGGAATTCCTTCATTCTTTTTTTTGGAGGTTGAAGATGTTTTAATGGACGGAAATTATGGGTTTGGATGTATTGCCAGACATTTTGATGAATTTGAAGCTACTTTTGTCGACATTAGAAAGAAAGTATGGTTAGATCTTGATAAAAATTGGAATGTATATCGTACATGCCTAGATGAAGAAATGTTGAATGAAACGAAGGTTCGATTAAATTATTTCGAAGCCAATTGCGACAGTAATCACTGGATGGAAATGCTAACTATGGGGTATATGATCGCAAATGCATTTAATTCAGTTCTGGTCCATATTTCAAAACGCCAGTGTCTCACATTCATGCCTCATGAACAAGGTCCTCCTGATCATTCTCCAAAGATAATTTCCATAGCTTACGTGAATGACTGTCACTTTGTGATTTTGCATCTACAGAAGAACTCTCATATACCACCTATTGCATCTCTGTGGCCTCGCTTTGCAACCACATCCCCTCTTGAATGGTCTAAATTGTTGGTCACTGAATGAGAACTTTTCTTAAGTATCAAAACTAACAATGTTTGTACAACCGATTATCCAACTGATTTTTGATGTACTTTTTTGTGATGATCAAGTACTTTGTGTAACGGTCATTTACGGATTTCCAGTTCTTTTGTGTACTGACCATGAGTTAAATTGACATTCCATTTCTATTAATTCCAATGTTTATCGAGTGCTTTTCTTAGTTAATTAGATTTGCATTGTTTACTTGTGAAAAACCAGTTTATGCACTTCGTACGGTAGTCTGGTGCCATTCCAAGTGCATTTTCTTAGGAAAAAATTGGTTACCAGTTCATACGATAGTATGAAACTATCAAACTCTTCAGTACGTATGACTTAGAACGATCGTACGGTCGTATGGAACCGAACAGTATGATGTACAAAATTGTTGTTGGGTGATTGCTTCGAGCGGCAGTATAAAATTCTCGAAGTCTTTCAATAATTCGACTTCATACTACCGTACGACAGTATAGAAACGGGCAGTGGAATTCAAAAAAAATTGTTTGGGTAATTGGTTCATACGGCATTATGAAATTGTCAAATTCTTCAAATCATACGACTTCTTATAGTCGGACGGCAATATGGAACCGTACAGTGGGTTTCAAAAAAATTTGTTTGGGTAATTGGTTCATGCGGCATTATGAAATTGTCAAAGTCTTTAAATCAAACGACGTTATATCACCGTACGACAGTATGGAACCGGATAGTGTGGTTCCAGAAATTTGGTTTAGGTAATTGGTTCATACGGCAGTATGAAATCGTATAAGTATCCAAACCATACGACGTTGTATAGCCGAACGGTAGTATGGAACCGGACAGTGGGATTAAAAAAATTTGAATTTGTCTTTTGGTCTGTACGGTAGTATGATATTGTCAAAGTCTTCTACCCATACGACTCTATATGGTCGCAGGGCAATATAAAACCGTACAGTGGGAGTTATTGGATTTTTGGATGACCTTGGTTCAATCGGCAGTATGTAATTGCCAAAGTCTATTACCCATACGACTTAGAACCGCCGTACGACTGTATGAATCCGGACAGTCCCATTCTACAAAAAAATTGTACTTCAACTCTCAAGTTCCATACTACCGTGTGGTGGTATAAAGTCGTATGTGTAGAAGACTTTACCAATTTCATACTGCCGAATTAACCAACTAGTCAACAAGAAAATTTTAAACCTACTGTCTGGTTTCATACAACCGTACGGCTGTTTAAAGCCGTATGACTCAAAGATATTTGTTATTTCATATTGCCGTATGAACTGCAAAACTAATTTTTTTTTTCCTTGGAAAATTCATCTTGGACGGCACCAGACTACCGTATGAACTATAAAAACTTTTTTATATATAAGGAAACAAAGCATAACAAATTACACTGACCAAGCAAACACAGCCCCATATAGCAAGCAAACAAATAACGATCTAACAAGCAAGCAATTAAACAAATAACAAGCAAGCAAATAAACAAATAACACAAGCACGTTGAAACATTAATAATCATCCATCCACCATTACACATTACACCATTACAAATTCTTATACCATACAGTACACAAAATAAAACATTAACAACATCTAGTACACAAAATGACGTAACCATCCATCATTACACAGTGTTATACAACCCTTCACAAACCAAAATACGAAGCTTCATTCATCACAAAATAAAACACTAACCATGTCGCTGTCCCGGGGCACTTTTTTTCTTGGATTTTAGGTCATGTTTTTATTTTGACCTTGGCTCTGCAGTGTCTGAACAACTAGGGTCTTTCAAAGCAAAAGATAAAATACATTTGGCTTTTACATCAACTCCACGCAACACCGCAGCATCTTTTTTCAGTACCGTTGATATTTTTGTCAAGTAGTCCAATAGCCTTTCTTATTGCCTTCTTCTACAAAATGTATATGAAATTAGAAATCATACGAATGTCAATGGTAAATGAAATGATTAAAAAGTCAATGGTACATACCAAATCTTCCACTTCAGTATTTGTTTTTTTTCCTTCGCTTCATTCTGGGACTCTGGATATATGGGTGTGAAATTCGACGAAACCATCTGCTTGGTGCTTTCCTTTGGTCAGGTCAATTCCAGGGACCATGCGCATTATATATATGTAAAGATACTAAGGTGTCGCTATTAAATTTAAAAAAATGGTAATTCTGAATGCAAATAGCACCTGTGAAAAAACAGATTTTTTGTGGATGACATCCCGATACATAGATGTCCAAGAAAAAGTGCTACAACATTCCCCTTACGTCCAATGTGGGTATATGGGTCCATATGGGATGCATCATCATGGGCAACAGAGAATGGAAAGTACAAAGCAGATTATAGGTACCAGCCTTTTGTTGCTAGAATGACTAGATTCGAGATCGGAGGTTGCTCAGCATATGCATCAGCGAAGTGTCGACCAATGGCTTCATCACCTGCAAGGTATGGGTTTAGCTTAGCCCACAGCAATATGCAGCAATGCGATGGGCCCAGAATAACCATATGGTTTATAATTACTGCAGTGAAACATAGTGGTGCTTGTATTTTCCAAGTCATGTAAATGGCCTTGCCCATTCTAACATTCTTGAGCAGTCTTGTATCTTAATGATTTGATTTGATGCACTAAGTCACTAGTTTTTTTCCAATTTACTAGACCTTCAGGACTATAAATTATAAATCATATTTAAGAATCATGCCTTTTAGTACTTTCAACGGAAGACCATTATAGCCTATGGACACACACATACTTTATGTTTCAGGGGAAAACCTAGTCATATGAAACTGCAGACATATAATGGCAACTGTAAGCCATGATTATATGCAGTAGTGTGATATTAACAAATATAAAGTTTATCAAGTTAGTGTATTACATGTATCTAAGATGTGTCACGAAAAATAAGTGAGTATTTAATCAAATACATTCTCTTTTAGCATAAATAATAGAAAGCTCCATAATTCATAGACATACCTATGCAGGGAACAATTTGCCCTGAGATTGAAATGCATCTGGCATTATATTCATTGCACCAGCTAGCTTCATATCCCCACAAAGCTTTATGTTAACAAGTGAAATATTTGCTCACCATCTAATCTACAAACAACTGAAGCATCACTACCGGCGAAATTGAAAAACAAAATATATGTACATGAATATTTACTTATGAAATTTTGTAAAAATATTAATTTCAAAATTTATCAGAATGCTTATTTTCATTTACTTGATCGTCAAATATTAAATCCTAAAAAATAATAAATCGATATATGACTCATTTTTATCAACAAAAACGATAATTTAATTTTTATTCAAATATAAAAATATACGAATCTCATAACAAAAATACACAGTTATAAATACAATAGTTTCAATTTATAAACCATTTATCCTAACAAAATTCATCAGATATTGCACAATAAATCATATTCTTCAAACATAGTTATAATATTATTTTTTACAACATAATATAAGAATAAATTATCATAAAAGATTGAAACAAAGATTAAATTCTTGAGATAATGTGGCAGAAGTAAAAGTTTAATTACACGATAATTATTTCAGTGCATGAAATTAGATCACATTAAAAATTAACAATGAAACGGAACTCAAGTAATAAAGCAAAAAAAAACTTCCATTGAATCGGGTAAAAGCCCTAGCGAAGCAGAAGAATAGATCGGAGAAAAGTTAAGTAACCAGTTTTTGAGATGGGTGTGGAGTGAAGCTTATTTTTTGTAGTCCCACATCGTTGAAAACATTTTTAGTCCAACCAAAGTTGTGCTATAAGAGTGAACGGGCAACAAAAATGAAAGATAATGCAACTGCATGGTGAGCACACAGCGAACTATTCTTTCGCCTTTTACTAAAGAATACTGTATGCTCTCCACTTAAACCAGTATACGCTATTTTTTGGAGGGTGTACCTTTTACATGAAGTACCCTAGCAAATGTTTAAATTAAATTTTATGTTTTTACCACAATATTATATGGTAAATAAATATTTCATCATTTTATCAAATTTATACATTAAAATGGTGGAATTTAACTTTGTTATTTTTTAATACCTTATGCAAAACATGACGATTGTTATATCAGGTTTTTGACACTTAGATTTTATTGTTTTGTGTACTATTGACATGCTTTGGAAGTAATTACAAATCATTAGGCTTCGTCTTAATATTCAATATAAAAAATGAATGTCTAGTTTTACATTCCCAAATACATAGACTCTGCTGTAAATACTGAAGCTTCTGTAAAGGTTGGTCAATAAGATTTAAAAATATAACCATTCTTATTTATCTGGAAAGCTTTATTAGTAATTTTATACCATCATGGTACATCACGCAATTGACAATTTAAGAGTACTTGATCTTATCTGGCTCTTATGAAATGAGTGGATATCTTCATCAACAGCAGACCATTTGAAGAAAAACACTATGCATAAGTATTTCTCCTATGCAATCTAATAACAAAAAGGAACGATATAAAGTGAAGCCAAATTAAAATCTTGCTATTAGAGCATAAAGGCTGCTCGTAAAAATTCTATAAGCTCTTCCAGCCACAAGAAACTTCTGATCATGTACTTTTGTTTACCAACGAAAAGATTTTAGCACAAATCTCAATTTCTTTTGTATCTTGACAAATGTCCATCCATTCAGCCTCAGCAGAAGATGTATTCCTGCCATAACCACTATGTTAGAAGGGAAATGAAGGACAAACAAGCTAAAGGCATCAAGACAATATCTTGCATGAGAGAAAAAACTTGCAACTATGGTAACAAAAAATTGTACCACAATTGTAGCGTCTCAAATAAAAACATGAATATATAAGTAGTAAGCTTGAGGATATTGTTGAGGTTCACACTAGGGGAAATTATGATATATTGCGTTATTTTACTATCAAATCAACTTTTCACAAAACTGCTAAATAGAAACTGCTTGAGGGTGGCTGCTGCTGCATACCTTTTCTTTGCAGTAAGGAAGTATCACTGAGCAATACATAATAAAATGAATGATAGCACAAATATAGTGCAGTTGCCAGCCTCCATATGCAATGAATCAAGTACGGATGCACACATAGTGCATGCATAATTAATTAAGACAAAATATAAACAACTAAAACAGTTTATCTCTGAAATGAAAATTTAAAAAGCAAGAAATGTTGATTTAGTATTCCATACATGATAACTGTTCTAATCAATGGATTACCTGAAATATCACCACTAATAATATTACAATTAGCTCTAACATAGATCTCAGTACAAAAATTTCTTTTTTTAATTAACTTCATCAACCAATATACATTACAAACACAACATGTGTGTAGCACGGGTACTCACCTAGTTATTTTGTTAAAACCTGGTCACTCTTAAATTTAACATATGATTTGGTTTAAAATCATTAAAATATCTTCGATGGCATTAAGTATGGTTATTGACCAAAGAAAAGAACAAACAGATAAGAGAAACTGAAAATGAAAAAAAATCATGAACCTTACTAATGGATTAGAAGGAAAAGATGGCAAACTAAGCTCGATTACAATTGGTCCAAGCCCTCTGTCTGCTAGATAAAATATTGTTCTCATAGCATAACCTTTTCTCTCTTTTGACGAATCTATTCGCTTGATGAATGGCAGGAACAAATCATTGTAGTCTAGAATAAACAGTTTGATGCTTCCCATTGCCTCTTCTAGGCTCATTCCATTCAACTCATGCTCAATGAGTTCTTTAGTTATCGCAACTCTAGACGACCGTACACAGTTGGATCCAATTTGCTTACAATAGGAAATTCGCTCAATCTCTTTGTAGACACCACATTCACACCAGCAATGTTTTTTCTCTAGCGAAGTCATTATCATGCAGCCATCAAAACCGATATCTCGATGTCACAGAAGGATTATCATACTTCAAAAACTTTTCACCAACTCATAGCATTTGACACAATAGATGCTATATAATCCTACCGGCTAGCTTTGTTTGATCACTTGTTATAGAAAATCCTTCTTTGTACAAACTATATATATATCACAAAAGCACTCAAACTGGCCATCGGAGTTCTTAAAAGCAGCCTTCATTGCTGGCACGAAAGAATAACAATCTGTAAAAAAATCACAAAACTTTGTGAACATGAAAGAATTACCCACAACAATGGCGATTCAGCATATACGTGATTTGGTTCAGTCTCTAAATTTAATATTATGAACATACTTTAGAGTGTTTAGTTTAACTTCAACAATAAGAAACATCAATACAGATAATGTTTTGTATGCATTATCATATCTCAGTAGCAATCAACGCTAAACCACATTGAGTCTTAAAAATGGCCTTTCAAAAGTTGAGGGGTCGAACAATGCTAAGGCCCCTACTTCCATGTCTCTATAGAACACTAATCATATAATACGTATATAAATGGACTCAGACATAATGATAAATCTAAATAAAGATTAACATACGATATGGTACTAGAATGGGGCCTGTTGAGTGAAATCTTAACAATTGTTCTATTTTTGACTGATATGAGAGCTAGATTCAAACCTTCTTCATTTATCAGATGGAAAAGGTTGATACTTGATAATTTAGACAGTCTCAAACAAAGCTAAAAAGACTTAAATCCAGACATATAATTGTTTTGTGAAGGTAACAACTAATCTCACTATTTACAATTCTACATCTTTAGAACCTGGAAAAATAATGTATAGAGAAAAAATTAGCACATGTAGTAATGTTCAGTCATAAAAGATAATACTCTCCAACGAGAGAAGCTTACTTAATGACATGACAGTCAATAATTTCTTCAAAACAACCATCCCACTTTCTTCCGTTTTCTCCACTTCTACCTTATCAATTTTATAAGTAAATGAAATTGTGTAAATAACTAATAAAATAAGTACTGCACCAATTACATTTTGTTACGACTTTATGTCTAGTGGTTTAATATAATTGGTAAGATAAACCCTATATTTAATTCATTGATGTAGTTGAAGTTATCAAATCATGATTCAAAATAAAGCAAAAAAATAGAGAAACGGTAAGATTACACAATATGGAGGCTTCAAATCAAATGGTTATTACCTTTAAACACTGATATCGGCAGATTCCTGAAGATGTGGAGTGGGTGATGAAGAGCGACAGCTTATGGAGACGTGGAACACTGGAAAATTTCTGAAGCATGAGAAAGCTAAAGGGATTAGGCTGAAGCTCACGAGAGGTTGGGGTGTGTGAGGAAGGTGGACTTGAAGAGATCAATGGCAGAGTTGTGAAGATTATGAGTATCAAAAGAGTTTGATTTCTGATGAAATTTAGGATTAGGGATTTGTGGGAGAGAAGGGATACGATGTTGAGTGACTTAATTGGGAGAAACGTGCGAACTTTTTCTTTTCCCCGCTTCATGCTACATGTACGTTTAGTAGCAGCGTTGCAATGAATAATTTGTTCAATCCACCCGCATAATAGCAGCTTTTTTTATTAAAACCCTGCTGTTTCGTGCTGCGAAAGATATAATTTCTTGTAGTGATGGTCTTTCCAACCATCAGTTAGACTTTTATAGAACAAAATATACTCCTCTTTGGTGAACTCTTCAGGTTTCCGCAGCCAAATTGATTTTTGGTTGTTGATTTGAGCCCATTTATGAGATACTTCCTTTTTCTTCTTTGATTTATTTTGCTTCTATTCATCAACTTCCTCAACCTTGCCTTCTTGTTCTTTCTCTCTTGCTCATCTTCATCATCACTTATCTTTTTTTATATAGTTTATTGAGTCGGCTGGTAAATTGGATAGTTGATGAATTCTAAGTTTTTCTTCACCAAATCTCTGGTCCTAGTCTCTTCCAAATTCTGAAGATGCAAACACATTAAATTTTCAAATATCATGACTCAAGTGTGAATTGATTGTCATAGCATCGTTGTATAACGTGTTTGATATACAGAACATGCCTGATTATATTTTGGAATAAAAAAATTTGAATCCTCTACCCAGTGAGATACCTTCCACATTTATAGTAAAAATGAGTGAACCATCAAATTGGTACTGCCATACATATTTTTCATAATCATTGGGTTGTTTTTGTGACACAAAATGTCTCAACAGCCAAGTAAGTTGACTAGAAGCCAACACCAAATTGACCAATCATACTCACATCAGCACAAACTTGTAGTGCTTACATGAAATCTTTGGTCTCAAATGTTACAATTCTACACAAATTGTTCATAATGTCTGGTCATAAATAAAAACATGGCTGGTTAAAAGTATTATCATACTTGACATGTTAATATACTCATAAAATCATATGACAACCAGCAACCCAACATGTATGTTGCCATAATCAAAAGCTTTAGATGTTCTGTTACTTTGATTCCTTTTGATGTATTATAAATGCAAAATGATATTCTTTCATGCAATATATGCTAAATTATGCATCTTATGCTAAAATGCATGTTGATATTCTTTTGGATTGTAGCTGACTTGTGGGCAACTATTGCTATGATCTAGGGAGCTATTGCAATTTTCTAGCTATGATTTGTATTGGTATAGTTATCTTTCTTTTCTATTTACAACTACTATTTACTTTATAAATTTATTTTAAGTTGACTTCCCAGATGCTTAGCCATTCTAAAGCAATAAGAAATCTAATCGCTGGAAAAATATCAATCTTTGTTGATACTCCGTTTATAGTATATATTCCACTGACAAAAAAATCTATGAATTTCTCTAGTCCTTTTCCCATTCCAACACCATGCAACAACCTTATTTCCCTTCTTTATGGAATCATTTGTTGATTGTTTGAGTCCTGATTTCGTTTAACTCACAAATCATTTTGTGGTATTTTCCATTCACATTACAAATTTATATAACATTAACCAAATGAGTATGAAGATGTTAAATTTTAGTAATATGAAAACAGACATGATTTTCCAGCAATTGTCATTATAGTACCATTATACTATTTTTCATTTGGAGTGTGGTGTGTTATTGCAATATGTAGTGACGGTATGGGTTACATTCTTTACATAAGAAGCTGATTGCTCTATATTGTATGTATTGTAAAGTTTTCCATTAGATCCAAATTAAAAATCTCAATAAGTAAAATAAACACTGGGATGAAAACTGGGTGAAAAGAGCCGACTGTTTTTAAGGTGTGTGTTATAAATACATTGAATCGGTTCGACCAAACACAGTCCTTTTATTGAATAGTGGATATAAGTTGAGTTGATATAAAATAACCGCTAAGTTGAGAGTTGGTAGGATGTTTTCCTGAAATTGTGGACAAAATAAGATAATCCCCAGCTATTGTATAAAAAAACAAGCTTCCCATTCAAATCCAAAGTGCTTCTCTCAACGCTGATAAAGTTAAGCAGTTTAGAGTAACGTGCTACAACAATTCATTACAGCATGTGTGAATTGTCCACACATGGGTTTCAAAATATGAATACCTCTGCTGAACCATTAAAGGGTCTGGTTGGATGGCTTTCAAACTCTCTATATGTGCGTCGTGTGCATGCGCGTGCACGTGCACGTGCATGCGCTTGATAGAGAGAGAAATAGAATAATACAGAATAGTAAATTTGTTAATTTTAGAACTTGAACCTAATATAACTAAAAAACATCATCGTAGATAATATTACAGATATACAAATATCTTCTTAAAATTGATATACTTTCAAAAATGTGCGTGGTTAGGGTTAATTTTAATAGCGAAGAAAAAAATTTAATATGAAAGATAAATTTACCGTTACCACTGATTCTGAGGTTTCTTTACTGCTATATTTACCATTAATGATTGTAAATTTACCGTTATCACACTAGTAGCATTAGTATACTAATGTAACTTAATATTGGTTACCAATTGCTTGGTATTGATATGATAGTGGTAAATTTATCATTACCATTAACAATGATAAATTTACTGTTAACATACTAATAGCATTAGTATACTGATGTAACTTAATATTGGTTACCAATTGCTTGGTATTGATATGATAATGGTAAATTTATCATTAACACAGCAGTCCTAAATTGTCAATTGTTGGGAAAGCAACAAAATGGCCAACTCAAAATTGGTTTGCACCTGCTTTGATAATTGTTAGGTAATGAATGCTCTAATAGAAGAAACATCGAGCCAAGTGTTCCAATTTGGACAAACAATCTTTGCCTATTAACTGTTAACAATTTCAATTTGGCTTCTTCTATTTTTAGTTTTTTTAGTTCATTACTTTGTGCAGTGTAAGTTTTGAGACGGAAGAGTAATTCCATGAAACAAATAGCTTGTTAACCCTTAATTCTCCATGACTTAAGGAGTACGCGACTCAAGAGTTAACGAGTTAAGGGATTGCACTACTTAACGAGTTAAGACTTAGATGACCTACGACTCAACAGGCTCCAACCTAAGGAATGGTCCGACTCAACGACCTACGAGTTAAAAAGTTTAACGACTTACGACTTAGCATGCTACGACTCATAAAGATAACTCTTATACGACTCATGGTCTTACGAGTCAAGGAGTAAACGACTCATGGTCTTACGAGTCATGGAGTAAACGACTCATGGTCTTTACGACTCATCAGACAAGCTTTCTACGACTCATGGTCTTACGAGGTTCAACGAGTTATGGAGATTTACGACTCATGAGAACTGGCGACTCATGAGGTCCTACGACTCATCACTCTTACGACTCATGAGGATCTGCGACTCATGAGAACTGACGACTCAGGAGGTCTCACGACTCATCAAGTTTATGACTTAAGGGCTATCAAACTGGAGTCCAAGGCCCTGGCCAATGCTACTTTGATCTGATGAGTCGTCTACGACTTAGCACTTCTCTTCCAACTGAGCCGCAAGATTGACCATAAGGCGCCCACGAGACATCATAAGTCGAATACGAGTCACGACTTACCATGAGTCGGTCACGACTCATGACTTGGCCAAATTGAAAGCTCAGAAATCTGCTCCTATAAATACCCCATCACTTCCAACATTGAAAGGACCTTTTGGCAATACATTTCTAAAGCGCCGTTACTCTGCTGAACTCTCCAATCATTCAGCAAACCAAGATCCTTCAAGCATTCAAGACACTACAACAAACTTCGAGAGAAATTCATAACATCCGACATGGATTCGTCGAGTTTCATCGCTGAAGATTGAGCTAGTAGTCAAGATTGCTTCTTGTGATCGAGTTGTACTGTTTTCATAGGAGATTTGTATCAATTTGTAATCAGATTCAATAATAAAGAGATTCAAAGTGGACGTAGGCTGAATCTTAAGCCGAACCACTATAAACTGCTGTCTTTTACTGCATTTCTGCTATTTTCCTGCTTGATTTCTGTTCCCGTTACACGGGTGGTGCTTTCACAATCTTACTACACACACCGGGTGTTGACGTTCACATTTTGACGTTAACATTTTGGTGCTTTCACTGAGAGTTGAACTCAGGCAATCATCCACCGTTGCTTCGCAAAGATTCATAAAAAGAACCTCTCTTAAAAACCAGATCCGAAGTAATGGCTCCTGGAAGAAGAGGTAGACCTATCAGATCCGGAAATGCTCACGAAGGAACTTCCGCTTCCCCAATAACAGACCAAGCAACTCCAACCGTTGGAGTCACCAGAGCTGAATTGGATAACGCAGTTTCTGGATTATACCAACAAATTGAAACTCAAAATGCTTTGATGATGGATAGAATAACTGCCCTGCTTGGGGCAAATCATCAACCAGAAAACCATCAAACCACCCTTCCTGAAACGCCACCTTTCCAAGCTGATGGTTCTAGGCCGCAACCAACTTGTCATGAACATATGCCCGGGCAAACTTCCGAGGGAAGAAATGGTGCTTGCCCGGAGGTGTCTTTGAACAATAAAGAGTACCTGTCTGAAATGGTTGGCCGCATCATGAAAGAGAGCATGCAAAGGGAAGAGGATGAGGCTGACTGGGGATTTGCGCCAAGCAGAACTCCGTTTACTGAAAGGATCCTGAGAGCAGAATTCCCAAGGAAATTTGCACCTCCTACTATCCAAGCCTATAGGGGAACCACTGACCCTAATCATTTCCTATACAAATACAATTGGCATATGACCGGTGCAAGAGCATCAGACGAGATCAAGTGTCGGTACTTTCCGGTATACCTGGAAGGTGTGGCTTTACTTTGGTTCACAAAGCTTCCAGTTCGGTCTGTAGATAAGTTCTCCGACCTAACACAAAAGTTTAAGGAACAGTTCAGGTTGTATGCTTCAAAAGCTAAGGATATAATGTCACTGTCTAACCTTGAACAAGCGCCCGGAGAATCAATCAAATCTTTCTTGAGCCGTTTCAATATAGCTTTAGTCGAAGTGGAAAATGCGGAACCACGCATGATCCTGACTTATTTGATGCGAGCCATTGATAAATCGAGTAAATTTGGAATATGGCTAAAGATGAAGGAACCGAACTCACTTGATAAATTCTATAAAAAGGCCGACGAGTTCATTCGCCTTGAAAACCTTTCTACGACGTCAAAGGTGGTTGCTGCCCAAACTAATAACAACAGTGTCCTATCTAAGAAAAGAGAATCTGAAAGTCAGAAAAGGGAGAATGAAGGAGGAAAGAACCAGGGAAATGAAAAGAAACCTCGCCGCTTTAATTCTTCAGATTATACCCCTTTAACTGATACACCAAGGAATATCTATTTTGCAACAAAAGACGTTGTCCAGTATCCTAAGCCACCTGAGATGACGAAAGGTGCAAAGAGTAATGGGAAATTCTGCCAATTTCACAATCAACCTGGCCATGACACTGACCAATGTCGCCAGTTAAAGAAAGTAATTGAAGAATTGTTGGAACAAGGTAAACTCCAACAATACGTTAAGAAAAGCGGAGTCAATCCAACCTCATCCACTCGGGATCAACAACATCCTACCCATCAATCCGATTCTCACAACAACACTGCAGTGCAAGATTCAGAAGAGCTTGTCATTAATGCTATCACAGGCGGATTATACCCAGCAAGCAGAAGTTGGGATGACTACTAATTACCCACAAAACTGCGGCTGGGGCATCTCTCAATTTCTCTGGCATAAAAATCCAAAAGCTATGAATCAAGCACAAATGGAAATCCAGCTTGGAGATTCTGAAACAATAATAACTAGCATTCATTTTTACTTAACAGCATTGCTTGAATGTGTAAAGATAATAATAGATGTGTAACTTCTGCATTGTAAACCGTTGAGAAATCAGCGTGACTCAATAATGAAAAACTATGCATTGTGTTTTCTGTTATAAAATGCCTGTTATATTTCGATGTGTAAATACTCTAAATGTATTGCTAAAATATCGATCTAATACCGCAGGCCATTAAAGCAAAGCTCACCCATCGCAAGGCTAAGCGAACCTTACAAATCATTTAGCAAATTCCAAGCAACAAAAATTTCAAACTCAAATCCCATACAAGAGAAGCTTCACATAAAAAGTTGACGGCTCCGCTATGTCAAGCCCTCGTTAACTGGTTGCGATAGTTAATATAAAAAGGCATCCAACCAAATAACTTGCGTTTATTCTGTGGAGTCATTCAACAGTGAAGTCTACTTCTTCGGATAAAGCAATTCACTTGCAAAAGAAGGGAACACGCACTTGGAAACGATGATAAAGGATCGCAGATTGGCGAATGATGATACAACATGAGCAGGCAAACAAGGAAGCAGCCAAAGGAAGGTATGCCTCTCAACAGGAAAGCAAGTAGATCCATTAAAGGGATACCTTCCCGAGCAGAAGGAATAAGACCCTCGCTGGCTGATTGTGATGCATCCGATCAGGCAGCTTGTGTCCATCCCATGGATCCACTTGCCCCTAAGACGCAACCTTCCTGGCACACCAACCAACTGATGCTCCTTCCCAAGGGACAACAAAGCCCTCTAACGAGGCACGCCAATAAATGGAGAGCTTTCCTCAATCAAAAAGATCGGTGGGACTACCAAAAAGGGGCACCTTGTTAATCGATTGCGATCGTTTGTACAAACAAACATCCAATCGAACGACTTACGCTTGCCCCGTGGACCCCTCCGACCATGAGAAAGTAACTTCCAGGCAATCACAAGCCCTCTTCGGAGGCACAAGCCCTCTTCGGAGGCACAAGCCCTCTTCGGAGGCACAAGCCCTCTTCGGAGGCACAAGCCCTCTTCGGAGGCACAAGCCATCTTCGGAGGCAAAAGCCCTTTTCGGAGGCACATTTCACCCGTGTAGAAGTGCAAAATGCTTCTCTTCGGAGACCCACTTCACCAGAGATGAAATTCCAAAATCGCTTCTCTTCGGAGACCAAAAGACCTCTTCAGAGGCGTACTTCACCTTGCTTGAAATACCAAAAATAAACCCTTTACTGGGGCACAAAAATCAAAACCTTCTGCGGAAGCTCATTTCACCGTGCAGGAAAATTCACTTTCAAACAAATAAAAGTGATCATTCCCAGAAGTCGAAATGTTCTTCAGGAAGAAAAAGAAAATAAAGATTTCTCCAAAGACAAGATATACTCTATTAAAAGCAGAATAATTCTTCCCTGAAAAAGTGGAAAGTTATTCTCTAAAATAAGAGTATCGGCCTTGTGAAATCAAGAAATATTACAATATACTTGTGGTGTGGGGGCAACACTATACAATTCAGTTACATTAATAAAAGTAATATACAAGCAACATACCACAAGTTCATTGCAATATCACGTAATAAAGATGTGGAGTAAATGCGTTCTTGAAACACAGACAGAAAATTTGTACAAATGAAAAGAATCGTTTACTCTATACTTCAAATGAAAAACAGATGTATTCCTACATACACAAGGATTTGTACAAGAAAAATATCTATTTATTTCAATACTATGAGAAATTTTTACATTGTACAGGTTACAAAAAGAAGCGGAGACCGGTATCCGCACAATCCCCGGTCAATACAAAAAGCGGAAAATGCAAAATCAAACTCATTTCTCCTTCTTCCCACCCTTGGAGCTTTTACCCGGCCTGGTAACTAGCTTCGTAGGCCGCATCGGAGAAGAAGGAGAAAGAGACTCAGCCGGATCAATCTCTGCCTTATCCCCAGCAGCAGAAGAACTCTTCTTTCCTTTCTTTGAAGAACTTCATCACGTTCTCTTTCAGCCTTCAGTAACTGGGATTGTAGCCTAGCAATTTCTAAGTCTCGAGAGCTGAGTTTCTCCTGAAGACGAGCAGCGTCATCACGATATTTTCTAACAACATGCTGTTCTGCTTCAAGTTTGACTTCAGTATTCCGCTGAGCAGCATGGGCGTCCCGAACTTGTTTTTGAAGCATTTCTTCTTTCTGAGAATAAGAAGTGGAGGAAGTAGCAAGCTCATTTTTAAGTTTTTCAACTTCAGCTTCGAGCTTCCCATAACCATCGCTAATGCTTTTCATCTCCGCGTCATGCTGCTTACGCCATTTGTCCCATTCTGTTTTATCATTTTCCATAGTCATCATCGCTTCAAGGTTCAGATGGTTGACCCTTTGAAGTTCATCAACCAGCTTCTGCCACCCAGACATTCTTTCGATGTCAAGCTTTACAGCATCGACATTTTTCAGCATCGCCTGCTTATCAATGGGGACCAAGTCCAAATCAAAACGCACTCCTTTCAGACACCAATTCGGAAATCGGTTCTGGAGTGTGGGAGGACCATCTCCAGCTTGGTACTGTGGCCTATTAATGATGGTCTGGATGTCAGATTCCTTAAGGGCAGGAGAACCGGAAGATGTATTAGGAGGAACAGAAGCGGTTGTCTTTTCCGAGGTGTTAGATGTGTCTTTCTCACCAAGTCTGGCACGTTTACTGGAATCATCAGAAGTGTGACTCTTTCCCTTATCGTCGTAAGATTTCCTTTTATAAGGATCGTCGCTTCTGCGAGAAGAGTCACGTTGCTCGTCCCTTCTCCCGTAGTATTCCTCATCTTCTCTCCGGCGACGCTCTTCATGAGCTCGCCTCTCATGAGCCTTTCGAGCAGCTCTCTCCTCGTCAGTTTCTTTCACGGCACTAATATAACTCCTAAAGTCATAAGCCTCACGGCTTCCGTAACGCTGGAATTTATTGTAGTAAGAGCCGCTTCGCCCCATCAGAGAACCTGAAATTGAAGAAAAAGACCAGTTTTAGAAATCCTCAAGTTGAAGAAGCTAAGTGCATATAAGTGCCAAAATACTAAGTGTGTGTGATGTGCAAACTACACGCGTCAGACTACAAACCACTTTTGGGTGTAGAAATGGCAATAAGTTGTGTGGAAGGCGTGGTGGTTTGTTGCAAAGAAGAAGTTGCTTCGATAACAGGAGGAATCACTTTAGAAACATCGTCTTTAAAGAGCTCCTGAGAGGTTATCATAATGTCGCTCAAACTGTCGAAAGTATCATCGCCATGGTGCATGGAAGAGTTATCTTTTTCAACTTCCACCTCAGCCGTCTTTTCAAAAGTGTGAAGATTTTCCTCCTCTTCAATAACCGGGGCAAGTGCTAACTTAGTGGACGGCCCCGCAGTGTCGGTAAGAGTAGAACACTTCACCAATGAAGTCTCAACGGTAAATTCTTTCGGTGAAGGTTCTTTAGCAAAAGCAGGGGCATCTGACTCCTCAGCCGAAGAATCAGGGACTTCATGTGGCTGAGTGGAACGGGAAGGATGTAAGAGTCCAAATTCATGGAGTAACTCATCTCTCAATAGAAATTGAACACTCCTCTCCTCAACCGGCATAGCCATAAGCCTCTCGAAGGTAGTTTTGTGACGAGTTTCCCTAGAGGGAGGAGGAAGCGCTGAAATAGTAGAAAAAGAGGTTAACACTTGACAATTTGGACTTCAAAGAATTTTTGAAAACACAGAGAAAAGATAGATAATCGTACTTCCCACTCTCCAAATGGCGTAAAATCCCGGGGGACAACGAACAAAGAAAAACTGGCTCAGAAACCCAGGAACGCTTTCGGGAAGACCAATAATCAGTTTGCGATTCCTGGCACTCCTTACAACTGTGATAGAAGGATGGTCCTTGGTCCTTGTGAACGAGCATAGAAAGCAAATTTCTCCAAAACTGGGGAAACGGTCCAGCATTCTCCTAAAAAGCACACACAGTCCCAGCAGGATGGCGTAGCCATTAGGATGAAGTTGAAAAGGGGAGATAGATAATCGAAGAAGAAGTTCTCGGAGACAGTCATTAAACGGGGGAATCGCTCCACTCAAGCACATTTGGCGGTTCACTGCGATGAAGCCGTGCGGCGGCCTATCAGCAGTGTCGTTTACTCCAGGAAGCAAAGCGTCAGATTCAGCGATGCCAAACTGGGAGCATAGTAGACGGAAGACTTTTTGACTCAGAGTGGTAGGAGTCTTTTCTGGGGGATCATTCAACGGAATAGCAATTGGAAAAGCTTCTCCACTTGGTTCCAAATCTTCTTGATGGGATGCCATTCTACACAATCAGCCGAGTGTTCAAAAGTGAAGGTGCACGTTTCCTAAAAAGTGTAAAGTGCTGTGCAAAACTAATAAAAATAAGAAAAAAACAAGTATAACTGGAATTAAACTAACTGACAATCAGTCGATTACGAGATTTCAAAACTTGTTAATGCTTAAGTGCAGTGTCAATGCAGACAAATCGGTTTTAGTTAACCATTACGATTCTGCTTTAATACTTCATTTGAGTTGGTTATTGTGTAGCATTTCACTCATACAGTTCATTTAATTGTAATCTTTATCAACTAATCTGTCATCCGATATGGGCAGTCGGTGGCAGTATATTCGTCCCAGTTTTTGTACATGTTATAACAGGCAGTCAGAGTTATTAACAATCTATAAAAGAGTGCAACAAAATTCAAGAGTCCAAAGTTCAAACAACTCAAGTCTTAGCATTCAAGGCAGTGGGAAATTTGCTCAAGTTCTAACTCGGTCACGACTTAGCATGGGGCAGATTTTCCCAAGTCCTAACTCGTTCACGGTCTAAAAGATATGCCATGAATCAAGTTGAGTTGTAACTCTCCAATCGTACCACACATTCAAGCAAAATCTGAACAAGTGCTAAGTTGCGAACGACTCAAATGGCTCCTGCGACCTAGGGTCAGCTGTTCTCTAAGTCGTAAGTCGTGAGGAATAAAAAGAGACTTTAAAGTCGTAAGTCGTAACATCAAAACTGCTGGATCACGCGAAATTACCAATCCATATAACTCCTGACTCGCTAAATCCTTAACTCGATTAACCATCTATCCATCCAATTCCTAACCCATTTACCTCCTAACTCTAGAGCTTTATCACTCCTAACCCGTTAACTTTCCAACCCGTTAATCCATTAACCAGTTAGCCTCTCCATCAACCCTATTTCTAAATCACCGTAAATCACAAATCGATGCAAGTCACACCGAGCCACCTTAAGTTCATGGATATCCTGTATAACAGTATTCGCAGGGCCCAAAAGGAAAAATCATGGATGAAGGTCGACGGCAATGATCGGCGATTGGGAAAAGGGAAAAGATGCTTACGCGGTGTAATTGGGAATGGCTGGAAGTAAATCAGGTCGAAATCGCCTTTGGAAGCTTGAAATTGCGTTAATGGCAGATACGGCTTAAAGAACGAGTAATAGGAAGACGGAGAAAAGAGGAACGACCTAAGCATTTTATACCCCAGGTTGAAGGAATTGGAATCGGCCCACACGAGTTAAGATAAGTCGAAACACACGACCTACGACTTAGGCGTGTATTTCGAGGGGCAAATGTTAACCCTTAATTCTCCATGACTTAAGGAGTACGCGACTCAAGAGTTAACGAGTTAAGGGATTGCACTACTTAACGAGTTAAGACTTAGATGACCTACGACTCAACAGGCTCCAACCTAAGGAATGGTCCGACTCAACGACCTACGAGTTAAAAAGTTTAACGACTTACGACTTAGCATGCTACGACTCATAAAGATAACTCTTATACGACTCATGGTCTTACGAGTCAAGGAGTAAACGACTCATGGTCTTACGAGTCATGGAGTAAACGACTCATGGTCTTTACGACTCATCAGACAAGCTTTCTACGACTCATGGTCTTACGAGGTTCAACGAGTTATGGAGATTTACGACTCATGAGAACTGGCGACTCATGAGGTCCTACGACTCATCACTCTTACGACTCATGAGGATCTGCGACTCATGAGAACTGACGACTCAGGAGGTCTCACGACTCATCAAGTTTATGACTTAAGGGCTATCAAACTGGAGTCCAAGGCCCTGGCCAATGCTACTTTGATCTGATGAGTCGTCTACGACTTAGCACTTCTCTTCCAACTGAGCCGCAAGATTGACCATAAGGCGCCCACGAGACATCATAAGTCGAATACGAGTCACGACTTACCATGAGTCGGTCACGACTCATGACTTGGCCAAATTGAAAGCTCAGAAATCTGCTCCTATAAATACCCCATCACTTCCAACATTGAAAGGACCTTTTGGCAATTCATTTCTAAAGCGCCGTTACTCTGCTGAACTCTCCAATCATTCAGCAAACCAAGATCCTTCAAGCATTCAAGACACTACAACAAACTTCGAGAGAAATTCATAACATCCGACATGGATTCGTCGAGTTTCATCGCTGAAGATTGAGCTAGTAGTCAAGATTGCTTCTTGTGATCGAGTTGTACTGTTTTCATAGGAGATTTGTATCAATTTGTAATCAGATTCAATAATAAAGAGATTCAAAGTGGACGTAGGCTGAATCTTAAGCCGAACCACTATAAACTGCTGTCTTTTACTGCATTTCTGCTATTTTCCTGCTTGATTTCTGTTCCCGTTACACGGGTGGTGCTTTCACAATCTTACTACACACACCGGGTGTTGACGTTCACATTTTGACGTTAACATAGCTGATTTCAAGGAAGCAAACAAGAGACTTGAATGGAACTTGGAAAAGGTAATGCTCGTGTTGTTATTATACTCCAACCTTTTTGTATCAAGTTCCATTATCCTTCTTTGTAACATTATTATTTACTATTTTCATGTTAATTTTATTATTTAAATTGCAATATATCTTAATACTGAAGAAATTTTGGAATAAACATGAAAATTAGATTGTAGGTGGCTCAGAGCATACCCTTCATGCAAAGCTTTCTTATTTGAAGGAGTCACATGGTATAATTAGTATGGTTGTTCGGTGCATCAAAGTGAAATTCACAACATCTTATTGAATTTCTTTCTTTGCAAATACAGGAAAGGAAGCTGGGCCTGTAAGCATGAATTTTTCTATACCTATGTATAATGCATCAAAGCTTCAAGTGATACGTATTTCATAGTTGTGAAAATATAGTAAATACTCCTCCTCATCCTAAACTATCTAGACGTTATACAACTACTGTGATGACCCACGATTCTGTACCCTTTGTGTCGACAATAAACCACACATGTCAGACCCAAATTGCACGAAATTGTGGATTTTCATGGGTAATAAAGAAAAATAGACAGAACAGAATCTTGCTCGAATGGAATAATATATAATATTGAACAAGTATCTTTACAGCGGAAAACTTTTAAATTCATATATCAGAGTCTAACCTAAATTCAACTTGGACAGTTATAAATATATGTCCTTACAATTGATGAAAAACATCAAACAAAACAACCAACAACGGATAATGGAATACATCCATGCGTAGATGAATATCTCCAACTCTCCTCTGGAAGCTTACACCGTCTTCAAATAAACCTGAAACTACTCGGATCTGACCCGAGTATTGAACATACCCTGATCAGGCTTGATAAACTAGCATGAGAAAAACTCAATAATAAATGACAGTGGCATATATCGGCCTTGAAATAAAATCCTTTGAAAAGAAAGAGTATCTCATAAGACCATGCCCACACATAAACACGGACGAGTTTTACCTTATGATAACTAAAACACTTTTATATCAAAACATTTGATATTATTTTTAATGACATTTCTTTGAAAACATTTGCAAATAAACTTATTAATCTTAGTCGAAATGGTTACCCATATAGCATTTCGGGGCTATTCATTACGCCAATACAAACAAAACTGCAGGTTCTTATTGGAGAATGGATTTCCATACAAATGACCAGGTGAAGGGACTACCTTCCGATAGGGTACACCTCTAGATGGATGTCCCGAGGAACCATCACAAAGCTCCTCTACCAATACAAGACTGGCCTACCTCTATAACTAGGTAGTACCGAATATGTCAACCCCCGGTCGTTACCGACCTTTAAACCGGGCGCTCGAGCATACAAACCACATTAATTTACATCTCGAACGTCATAGCGGGAAGAAATATATCTAGAAGGGGATGATCATATCCTAATTGGGAATGACCCACTTAGCCTTGCTGCATCTAACCCTGTTTTGGTCATTTCTGATTGATGAGGCTTGAGGCAATGATTACCTTTTCACATAGCACATCTTCTGTCACTTTGAATGCCACATTGCCATTCCATATTCACATGACTGGTTTCTATAAACGTATAACTTCCTGAGCTCGTATGTCTCAGGAAAGGGTGTTAAGCTAAGAGAAGGTGTCTTCTCCGCCACCGACTGATATACTTTTATAGAGATCACTCGTTGTGATTTGGAATGCAAGGTCAAACATTCATCCATACAAGTTCGTTCTGGGACTGAACGAAACCGAAGGCACTTTCTTCGGCAATTACTAGGCGAGAAGCCCTTATGGTCTTGAGATTTTTCATAACAAAGAGACCACTGCTATAATATAGTAAATCGGGAGTTTATCCCCAATTAATCAACAAGTAGTCCTTCGTTATTATTCGTCTCAATATCTCCATCTTCAAACATCATCATTCTTCGAACATGTAAATTGGTTCGAAGTGGTTTTCGGATAGGAATCACCCAAATCCGACCCTGATTCCTTTAAAATCCAATTATCGATAAAAAGTGAATACGAGTATACAAGATTTATTAAGTCTCTTTTCACTTTAATTTTTTTACTTTGGATAATTTTTCAAATTTCCTCACTTAACTCTCGATCCAAATACCTTAACTTTTTGGCAGGGCAAAAATAATGCTATTTAAGACATCATTTACTGTAAACCTTAAAATCAATCTTAGCAAACATTATTGAGTAAATAGGATCGTATAAATCATTCTAATTTTAATCAATATCAATTTCCATATTCAACAAGTGCTATGGGCGGAATAACGGTGAAATCACCTTTTAAATTCCATGAATAGGAGAGTTCCCTTTTTTGATTTTAATACCAAATATAAGAAGATTATCTCTATGCAATCCAAGTTGTAGTTTATTCAATTCGGAGATTGCTTAAATTTTGGATAATACTAATCTTCTTTTATTTTGGAAAACTTAATATAATCTTTTTAGAGCATCCGGGCTTTCTTTTCGATCTGTTCCACCCATCGCCTAAGAAAAGAAAACATTGGCCAGGTATGTTCAGGGCAATGGTTGCTCCATTCCTAACCTTAGTTAAACACCTTGTTTTATCTTCCCATATCTCACAGGCAGGACAAATGTACTAGTCGTTTCCGCATACACAATTGTCAACTTTATTATGGAATTGATTATAAAGTTTCCAAATTTTATTTTAAATGATTAATTTTCCTTTTAAAAACATTCATGATAGATTCTAGGAAAAACCGTTGCGTTTAAACTCATATTCCAAAAGTTATAGAATTCGCAGCATAAAAGTGCTGCGGAAAGTGCTATATAAGCTTATTTGATTTAAACAACTTTTTAATATTTGAAAATTCATATTTTCCATTTCAAATCTCTTCTAAATTATTTAAATAGATTTATCAAATTTTTTCCATATTTTTTCATAATTAAAAACGTTCATTTAAACGGATTTCCCATTATGGTCACTTAACTCTACTAGTGCGATTTTTCTAGAAAATTGATTTGGACATATTTCAAAATATACTTAACAAAATTTTGACTTTCTTCCTTTGTTTAGAAGAAAAGGATATAATAGTCTGGAATTTTCTTATCTTGAAGAATTCCGAGCTATATTCCACTCTATATACTCATTTGAACTTTTCGACGCGAAATCGCAAACTACCGTTGCGCGACGTGCCTAATTTTAACTCAATTTTCAACATTCGAAATAATCTATTCAAATCAAATTTTATTACTTATAAAATCATTACAAATCATTTTAAATCAATATTTTCACTTTTTCAAAGTATTTAAAATGTATTTTCACTATTTCCATATTATAATATTACTATTATTTTAATATTAAATTTTTAAATCCAATTTCAATTAAATTTCAATTCTAAATTCAAATTAAACTATATTAAAACTTAGATTTCAAATCTATTTCAATTCTAATTCAAATTTTAACCTTAATCTTAGTTTCAATTTTCAAAATCGATTTCAATTTCAATTTTACTATTCATCTCAATTTCAATTTAACTTTCCATTTCAAATCCAATTTCACTTCTAATTTCAAATTCTATTTTATTTTAACTTCAATTTCAAATTTACTTGAAACGAGACTTATTTTCCAAAATATCTCATATCACCAAAATTTGGTCTTATTTAACAAAGGTGATTACTTATGTGAAATAAACATAATCACTATTTATAATTACCACTACCACATCCAAATCAGCCAATCACATCACATAATCATTACCATAAACACTTGCTACTATTCAAACATAACACAAGCCTAACTAAATATCCATTCAACATTTTAAAGGGGTGTATACTTGCATATGTCATAAGATGGTTATTATAACAAAATCAAAATACGATCTTTTAAAAGCAATGAGAATTTCTCACCTTCATATCCACTCCGTCAATCTTTTTATGTTAGCTACGCGCCTCTCGAACTAACGTGCTATTTTTCGAGCGTCTCGAATTTGTTGTTTCCTTTCCTTCTCTTTTCTTTTCTTTTCTTTTCCTTTTTTTCCGTGTGCTTGGAAGGGGGTATGGAGGGTATGGCCAAGGTAGGTGGGGTGTGCGTGTGTTTTGAGGTGGGTAGGTGGTTTTGATGGCGGGTATGGGGGTGTGCGTGGGTATTGGGCTCGGGTGTGGGTGCGTGTGTGGTGGTGTAAGGGCTCGGGGTGGTGTGTGCGTGGGTTATAGGGCGTGTGTGTGCTCGGGTAGGTGGATAGGAGGGAGGTGCATGTGGTATAGAGGCGTGTAGGGTGGTTTTGGCCGAGGGTAGGAGGAATTTAAGGTGGTAGAAGGAGAATGGCTTGGAGGAGGAGGGAAAATGGAGGAAGAGAATGAAGTTTGGAATTTTGTAGAATTAAAATGTAGTGAAGAATGAAGGAGTTTAGGCGTGTATTTATAGGTGGAGTTTGAGTGGCTAATGTCCTAAATACCCTTGCCTACTTTTGAACTTTGATTAGCCTTGATATGAAATGCATTTAATGTGTGGAATGATGATTTAGGAAGAGTGTGTAAGGAGATAAAGGAGGTGTCATCATTTTAAGGTTTGTAAATATTTTAACATATACATATTCTCTTTTTCCATGCGTACACATTCCATCCCATTAATGAGATGAGATATTTAGTAATGATGTTGTTTATAAAGATTTAAAATAAAATTAAATTAGTCAAATCATGTCTTTTCGCTTTTTATATATTTATATTTAAACTTTCCTAATATAAATATTTTGTCTTATATGCTAAATGTAAGAGTGTTTAAAGTTTGTTAAAGTTGTATATATGCACATGTGTATGTTAGAAAATGTATCATGTTGCAACAAGGTAGCTGCAACTTGTTTTGGTTGAAAACGGTGTTTTTGTTGACAAATTTTACAGTCAAAATTTAACGTTTTTGTTAAACTATATATTAAATTAAAACAAACTTAAAAATGAACTTTTTTACTCCTTTAAATAAATTAAAACATATCTATTCATATTTAAAAATCATATTTAAATAATATCAAAATCTATATTTTTACAATGTATGTAAAACTGGCAAAATGCGACAAAATTGGGATATCATGTAGTTCAAAAGGATTGTGGCATTGTGCTACATTTACCATGTAAATCCTGGTAAATGCAGCATGTGAAGAAATAGCATAAGCAAAGCCCATAAAAAATTCAGCCCAAATTATTTGGTATAATACATCATTTTTGCAACAAATTCTCCAAGAATTGTTCATCCACATTATTGCAGGATGGTCTTGATAGTATAGAGTTTGCTAGGGGATATCCTACTTCAAAGTGGGGATCAATTAGAGCTCAGATGGGTCATCATTAACCCCTTTTGTTGAATCATATTGCTATTGGGAATGAAGACTATTGGAGATCAAATTATCGATGTTTTTTCTTTAACAGTTTCACTTTAAATACTTTTTATGGCCATAGTCCATAGTATAAGACCTGTAGGAACATTTGAGTTTAGAGAGATCAATGAAAACAATGCTTACATTATGTCGTTGTATATAATTAGGGAACTACCTCATATTCTATAACGGGATCAAGGCTATTTACTCTTACATTAAAATTATCTACGATTGCAATGGATCATCATAGCCATTAGATCATCCTTCTGATCTCTATGATTTTCATGTAAGTTGTTTGAAATAATCTCCATTCAATTCAAACTTTTTATGACCTGTTTTCATTTCACTGTATATTAATATCGTACTGAGAAAATAATGGTTCATACATGACAAGTTTATACTTTATACATCTGCATCCAATATATTATTGTTGGTCCATTAGGTTAATCATACACCGCATATTGGACCAAAGGTATAATTACACATTACACAACTTCCTTTTTTTCGAATAAATAAAATTAAAAAATTTATTACTCATTGTGTGTTTTTTACTTGTATAATAGAAAATAGCAGGCTTTTGAAGAAAGGCGGTTCTTTCACAGGTCAAGTCAGGTAAGATCTTCTTTATCCAGTATTAATTAAGTACAGTTAGTTTAATGTATTGTTCAAGTCTTATAGAATAGAAATAATACAAAATGAACTACAATTACTCTAGCAATGGTGTGCTATTTTTTAAGAGTTTCACTAAAAACCATATTTTAACAAAGAAACGGGAAAAATCATAGTTTGATATAGGATTTGTATAAAAAGGTGAATTCCAATATTGGTTGCTGATGCTTATGAACACATGTAGATCTATTATTCTTTCTTACTATGAAAAAGAATTGCAGGTTTTAATCTTCATTCATTGTAATTTCAATATCGAATGTGGGTTCTTTTGGAAGTTTTGCATGTAAAACTATACTAGCATGCTTCTTTAAATGATTTAGTTCATAATTACTAACATCTACTTTGTGAATGTTTGACATAACAATTACTAATATCTAAATTGCTTATTTGATTATTGCAAATGTTAGAGAGAAAATATCAAAAGCAAAGCAAGATGAACTCAATTGTTTGACTAGTCTATAAGTAAGTTGTTGATGCAGATATATATGAAATATATGTATGGACATTAAAAAAGTTGCCCGAATGATATATATGATATACTATGTATGGACGTGGGAAAAATTGTTCGAATTATATATATAAACTACTTTATGAACATGCCAAAAGTTTTTTGAACGATATGTATGAAATATTGTCTTTTAATTTACATATTTTTTGTCAGCGAAAATCTTTTATATTTATATGCAAGGAAAAAATGGGTAAATGGGTATTATATATGGGAAAATTGAAAACAACGATGGATAAAACCTATAAATTAATTCTACATTTAATAGCGTTTAAAAAATGTTATCGTTTATAAAACGCTATAGAAAGTAACCATAGGAATATGAATAACAAATGCTGTAATATAACTAAATAAACGCTACAGAAATATGCACAAAAAATGCTATAGAAATATGCAAACCAGTGCTATAGAAATATGCATACCAAACGCTACAAAATATGCAAAGAAAATGCTATAGAAATGTCCAGTTTAAACGCTATAGGAAGTAACCATGAGATAATATTTCCTATAGCGTTTTTGCTTAAAAGCACTGAGAAAACGTTATAGAAAATTATTTTACAGTGTTTTCGTTCCTGCTATTTAAAGTTTATGGTCTACCATAGCATGTCGTTCCACAGCGTTCTCTGAAACGCTACGGTTATGTATAATAGTGTTTTTTAAATGCTATGAAAACCCAGTTTGTTGTAGTGCAGGATGTGGTTGGAGAACTGCCTTTGGTTTGTCCTGTTCCTGAACAACTTGTATGGACAAATGTCTGACTTTTGCATTCTAATTCACATTGATTGATCTCTATAAAATGTATCATCTGTTTGGTGGTGGAGAAGGCAACTTCTCTTAGCTTAACAACTTTTCCCAAGACGTACGAGCTCAGGAGTTACGCATTTGTAGAAATCAATTGTGTGATTATGGAATGTCAATGTGGCATTCAAAGTAGAAGGTTGATGTTTTATGTGAAGGGTAATCATTACCTCGGGCCTCGCACCCGAAAATGACAAAATAGGGTAGATGCGGCAAGACTATGTGGTTCGCAACCATTAGGGTATGATCATCCCCTTTTAGATATATTTCTACCCGCTATAACATTCGGTTTAAATTATGTGGTGTATGCTAGAGCGCGCTCGAATAGTTCGGTAATGACTGAGGTGATGACATATTTGGTATTATCTAGTTAGAGGTAGGCCGGTCTTATGTTGGTAGAGGACCATCAGATGGGCCTTGGTACGTTCCTCTAGAGATTTACTATATGAAGGTAGTCCTTTGCCTAGTCATTTGTTAGGAATCCATTCTCCAATACGAGTTTTCGGTTCTAGTTGTAGATCCTATTATGCTGGAATTTAATAATGGTAACAATTTCGGTTATTTAAATATGTTAACTTGAAAAGTGTTTTCAAAGAATGTCATTAAAAATAATATCAAATGATTTGATAAAAATGTTTTTGATATCATAAGGTAAAAACCCGTCCATGTTTATATGTGGCGTGGTCTTATAAGATACTATTTCTTTTTAAAAGATTTTTGTCACCAATCTCTGATCTATTACTCTACCATTTAAGATTCGTGTTTCTCATGTTGGTTTGCCAAACTGATTTGGGTATTTTTATACTCGGGTCAGATTCAAGTAGTCTCAGGATTAGCTGAAGACGCTTGGAGTTCCCAAAGGAGAGCTGGAGATCTTCATCGCCGTATTCTATTTTCCACTGCATTGTGTGTTTTTGTTTTTCAGCAAATGTAAGGACATGTGTATTATAACTGTCCAACCTGAATCTAGGTTAGACTCTGATATATGTTTTAAAAGATTTTCCGCTCTAAAGATTTTATATTGAAATAATATATGTTATTCCATTCGAGTAAGATTTTGTTCTGTCTATTTTTCTTTCTTACCTTTAAAGAACCGCATCTCCAGCATCTGAATTTGCAGCACGTGAATATCGAGGATGTATTAGTGTCAATTTCCGAAGGTCAAAGAAACGGGTCTTTACATTTGGTATTAGAGCTTAGGTTGAGCGAACACCTGAGCCAGATAGGGGTAAAGACTGATAAGAGATAGGGTTAGTAATACCCTAGAGTGTGTAACGCATTAGAGCTTGGGTAAGTGATACCCTAGAATGAGTTGAGAGTATTATGTATATAAGCGCGTATTTGTTAATGTTATATAAAATGGTTTTTGTTTTGAGAAAATTAGTAAATGAAATTATTATACCTAGGATTATATTTTGGATATAACAGATATTTTCAAAATAATATATAGTCAGATATGTCATAACTTAAAGGATTAGTAAAACTTAAATATATGAACATCTTATGATTAGAATTTCATAGTTAACTATAAGATGTTTCATAAAGATAATTTATAAGTAAGAATTAGTTGAAATCTGATATTTGATAAGATAATTAAAATACTTAATTTCTGCTCCAAAATATTTGGTTGTTAAGGGATGATAGTTATCACTAATTGATTGATTGGTTGTTATAAAGGTTTAAACACCCTGTGAATTAAGTTTCACGATTTTACCATAAGGTGTTCGATAGTAATATAGGAGTTAGAAAAGTGCTTTATTTAAAATAAATAAATTTTGAAAGGAATTTTGGAAGTTTAAATTTCTAATGAATCTAGGAGAAAAATGATTTCAAGGAAATTCTTTTTAAATCTAACATTTTCCAAGGAAAATATATGTATAGTATTTGGAAATTTAACATGGATCGAATGATTAATTTGGTAAGCAGAAACGTACACTTAGCAAAAAAATTCCTCCTTATAAATATGCAAATGAGACAAATGGAGTAGGCTTAAGTTACATAAGTTATAAATAAGTCATTAAGACATCGGGTAAGAAGTTAGAAATCAGAATCAAATAATGAGAGAAAGTTTAAGTAAGATAAGACCTTGTAAATTTGTTAAGTATGAGAATTTAAAAAGGCTTAGTATATAATTCTAATCTTTCTATCATTAATAGAAATTAACTAAAGCAGAGCGTCTAGAGATAGGAAAGGTTTAGGAGAGCATTAGCAAGGTATGGTTATTTAGAGGTATTGGATACTCCTATTACTAGTGACGAGGAGGAAGATGTTCAGATTGGGGAGCCATCTAAAGTGGGCCAAGGAACAGTTGATGATCCGGTGGTTATATCGTACGACGAGTTAAGGATACAATTATGATTCCTAATATAGAGGCAGATGCATAGGCAGACGATTAAAATCTCTAGATTACAGACCCTTTGGGTGAGGAGGATTAGGAGGTCGAGCCCATAGAGGACGAGCCCTTCATAGAGGAGCCAGTGAGAAAGGAGCTCGTTGAGGAGAAGCCCGTAGGGGAGGATTTAGGGATTTACGATATTTTTTTGTATGATAGCTCCTCAGATAGTGACGAGGATATTATATGGGAAATGGGCACTTCCATTCTGTAGATGGGATCGCCGATTCCGAAGCCGATAGAGGATCTTGGCTTGGAGGAGTTGGGAGAGAATTTGGATGAGGAGGTTCTAGCAGGGCATAGTCATATCCTGTGGGTACCAACAGGACCGCCATGGTGGCCATCAGGTTGGGACGTGGTACAGAAAGATAAGATAGAGGATGGGGAGCCTGAAGTGGAAAAGGAGAGGCGGATATGCTAGATGTGTAGGATTTAGGAGGACCATCAGACGAAGAGTTAGACGAGTAGGAGTGTTTAGTATGGATGATATTTTGGGGAGCTCTCTGGTATGGTTAGGATGATTCACTTTGGGAAGTATTATCTATATCGCTGATATATATTTTGGGACTATGTATATTACCGTAAGTGCGTAGTACGTGCAAAGGCTAGGGATGTGGAACTATGTTGTTTTATGTGTATATTTGATGACACCATTGTGTAGTATCAATATTTAGCAGATCTCTTTCTCTTTGTTACCTTATTTTGGAAATAGACTAAAGTAGAATTTTTGTTAAGACTCGGTTATGGGGTAGCTTTCCTTATAAGTTTAAATTTTAATTTCAAGGACGAAATTCTTTTAAGGAGGGGATAATGTAACGACCCTAATTTTACCACTTTGAAAGCAAGAACATTTAATAAAATTTAGATATTTAAATATAGGTTTATTTTAAAGAAAATGATCATGCTTTGTACGATAAATAATAATGGTAAACTAAATTCTGGAATTTGTTTTTAAAAATAGAGATTTTGGACTTTCACTGTAAAAGTAACAAAAGACGGTTTCCGATGAAGTTAAGTATACGTTCAAATAATCACTTTTAAATTCTTTTTGATGAATAATCCATTTGTAAATTAATTTGATATTGATAAGTAATTTGATTTATAATGATTTTATAAATATATAGACTTTGTTCAAAAAGATGTACAAACTTAGTCGCATTTTGGCAGATCGGCATCGTATTTTTATAATAAGGTCTTAATATTATTTAATATGGTTTTATAGCTTAAATAAACTTGTTTTAATTTTTTTTAGATGATATAAAACCAATTTTCAAGATTTTTTACATGAGTTAGTAGTTTGATTTAAAACTATAAACATGACCGAAAATCCAATTTCAGATTTACGACCGATGACAAAACGAAAGTTGTTTTAACAGTTTTGCAACATGATTTCTTTAAACGTGCACACTTACACATTTACACATTTTTATAAACATTTACAATTAACACAAAAAGAAAAAGGGAGTTTACTTTTACAAATTAATAAATGCAAAATCTTTGATATGATTTGTGATTTAAGAAAGATTCTTTAATAAACATTATCATTACTAAGTACCAATGCAACATCTCATCTCATTAAATGTTAGTACTCAAGGGTCTAATCTTGTATTGGAAAGGAGAAACAAATGTGTGGTTAAAAATGAATTTTGGGTTAAGGGTAGTAAGGTCTTTTTGTTGCAAAACTTCAACTATAAATAAGACCACCTTCTCTTCACTTTTTCACATCTTCATTCTTCACTTCTTCCTAACTTCCTTCATCACCTCCATGGCCATCCTACTCCTCTGAATATCATCGTCTACACCTTCTTTCTATATAAAAAAATTAATAAATAGAAATAAATATACAAACTCCACCTCAAAACCCATATCAACACTACCTCTTCCCCCCTAGCAACCTTCGGCCATACCCCCACCACCACCATCCATGGCCGAACCACCTCCTCTTCCCCCACATCCATATGTCCCTCTCCCCACACCCTAAGGCTAGCACATCCAAGACCAAGAAAACCCAAGCCCAGCCCACTTCACCACCATAGTCCAAACACTCCACCACTTTAGCAAGCAACATCTCCATTTAGTCTATGACATTGTGTGTGTATGGTGTAAGGAAAAACACCATAGTTCATAAAGAAAGAGTTTGGAAAGCTCCAAAGCAAGAAAAATAAAGGAAGTGTTGACGAAATACTCTCGGATTCAATTTAATAAAGTTAAACATAGTGGAAATGAAGGTTAGTGTTAAGAAATAAATTATAAATCAATTTTAAAATGATGTTTAATATGTTAACATGGCTATTGGTAATGATTTGGATGTTTAGTTGGTTAACTAATAATGTTTGATGATTGCTTAAGAAGTAAGAAGTAATATATATAGTTAAATATGTCAAATGAAAGTGAGCTCTTATATTTAAATCCTATTTTTGTTGTGCTATGATATTCATGTTCATACCCTTATGATAGATTGACACCATTTAGTTGTAATATAGATGCTTAAATGAATTTTGTTGTATGGATGAATGCATGGTTGTTATTGTTGATTTTATCAACATCGTAGTTAAAGTTGGTTATGACTACTTTACTAGTCATAGTTAATCCATAGTAGATTTGAAACCACACTTCTTTTAAATCCTACATGGTATACGAAGTATAGTTAAGTTTCTTTTTAAATTAACTATAGAAAAAGAATTCATTTTGAAAAGAAAAAAAGGTAGAGATTTGATTTGAAAATGAAAAGTAAAGATAGAGATTTGAAGTTGTTTTGAAAAATGGAAGTTAATGTTTTGGATATCGGAGCTAAAAACTTTACAAAGTTGTAAATTTGAAAAATAAATAGCATATGGTTTCGTATAGTTAAAATATTTTAAGAAATGGAAGTTTGAATATTAAAATAATAAATATGGAATATTTTGGAAATAAATGTAAAAATGGGTTTTAAATAAACAAATTAGTAAAGTATTGATTTAAAAATGGTTTATAAATTTTTTATAAATAATAAAACTCAATTTGAAAAAGTTTTGGAAAATAGTGAAAAACAAGTCAAAATAAGGCGTGCCTCGTAATAGCAGTTCGCGATTTCGCGTCAAAAAATCTAAATGAATGTGCATGATAGAAACGGAGTCGGAAGTCTTCGAAATAAGAATTTTCCGGATCTTTATATCCATAGTTTTCAAATGGAAAAGAAAAACCAAGATTTCATCTTGAAGATTTTATGATATGACTAAATCAAATTTTCAGGAAAATTGCGCTTTTGCAATTAAGTGACCAAAGTATAAAATCTTTAAAATGAATATTTTTAAATATTTAAAAATATGAAATAAATTTGATAAATATGTTAAAATGTTTTAAAAGAGATTTGAGTTATAAATATGGATTTCCAAATGATAGAAAAGTTATTTTAATCAAATCAGCTTTTAAAACACTATCTACATCACTTTTCTACACCAGTTTTAATAAACTTTAGAAATATAGATTTAAAATTAATTATTCTTACCCAAATCTTTTATGAATGTCTTTAAATAAACAATTTGTTATTTTAAAGATGATCTGGAAGTTTTAGTAAGAGTAAAATAAATGGTTAAGAGAAATTGTTTATAACACTTAAACAATATAATTGAAATCATTTCCTTGAATGTAATAACAAACTGAGTATGCCGAAACGACTAGTACATTTGTCCCGTCTATGAGATCTAGAAAGGTAAAACAAGGTGTGTAACTAAGGTTTGGAATGGAGCAACCAGTACCTTAAACTTACTTGGCCTTTGTTTTCTCATTCTAGGCGAGGGATGGAACAGATCAAAAGGAAAACCCGGATGCTCTAAATCAAAAGATCATATTTAAGATATTCAAAAATAAAAAGAGTTAAACAAGTTTTTAGTAATATAGAAGAATATTCTAGTCAAACTATATATTAAGTTCCGGGGAGGGAATTTGTACTATCCGCGTGAATTTAAAAAGTGATTTCACCGTTATTCCACGAATAGTACGAGTTGAATACGGAAATTAATCTTGGTATCATTAGTCTAATTTTTTACTCAATATAACAGATCTGCGTTTACAGTAAACGATGTCTTAAATAACTCTGTTTTTGACCCAATTAAGAAATATTTCAGAAGATGAAATTGTTTATTAGATTAGGAATTAAATTTGACTAAGTAAATGACGTGAAGATTTCCAAGGTTAAAAGGGCTTTGATTTACCAGTAAAAAGTTAAAATGAAAATAGGTGTAACAAATCCTACGTACACATATTCACATTTTTATCGATGATTAGATTTTGAAGAGACCAGGATCAGATTTGGGTTATTCCTATCTGAAAACCACTTTGAACCAACCTATGTTTTCATAGTAAAACATGCTGAAGACAAAGATCACTGAAGACGAATATCTTCATGATATAGGGCTACTTGCCACTACTTGAGGAAATTACCATATCATATACATATGGTGGCAGTATTGCTCTGTTATGAAACTCTTTGGTTTGCATGGACTGCTCGCTACTGATCCTAGGGGTGATTCCCAAACAGGATGTGGTAAGAGAAGTGCCTTCTGTTTATATCAGTGCAGTTAAAGCACTCGGCAGATTCAATGCGGCGGAGGTGCAAAAAGTCATAGCAGAGATACAGCAATGATATAGCGGGATATAGCGGATGACTCTAAAATAGCGTATAAAAATCATACTTAATGTTTTTACAAATATATAAATGGTAATTAAATGAAAAGTTAACATTCAATTGAATTATAATGAATACATAAATTATTTTAAATAAAAACATGTGCGAATATACTGTAAATAAACGTAAAAATGTTATATAACATAATTGAATTTAGTAGAATATTAGAGTATTTTCATTTCTGAAAATATATTAAAAGTTCAATTAAATAAATTAATTTCATAATTTTTATAATGTATAAATGTCATTTTCAATTCATTTCTTTTAAAGAAGATATAGCGAAATATAACGGAAATAACGGGATATAGCGGAAATAGCGGGGCTTAAAGCGGAAAGGCTATATTTGGGGCTATATGGAAAAATCGTAGCGGTAGAAATCCGCTTTGAGATTTAGCAGGGTTATAGCGGGGTAATAGCGGAGCATTAACTGCATAGGTTATTATTTTTCCTAGACAACTTGTATGGACGAGTGTCTAACTTTGCATTCTAATTCACATTGATTGATCTCTATAAAACATATCATCTGTTTGGTGGCGGAGAAGGCAATTTCTCTTAGCTTAACACTCTTTCCTGAGACGTACGACTCAAGAGATATGCGTTTGTAGAAATCAATTGTGTGATTATGAAATAACAATGTGGCATTCAAAGTGGAAGGTTATTGTTCTATGTGAAAGGTAATCGTTACCTCAGGCCTCACACCCGGAAATGACTAAAATAAGGTAGATGCAGCAAGACTATATGGTTCACAACTATTAGGGTATGATCATCCCCTCCTAGATAAATTTCTACCCGCTATAACGTTCATGTTTAAATTATGTGGTGTATGCTAGTCGCACTCAGATTGGTCAATAAGGACCGGGGTGATAACATAATTGGTGCTATCTAGTTAAAGGTAGGTCGGTCTTGTGTTGGTAGAGGACCATCGGTTGGGCCTCGATACATTCCTCTAGATATGTATTGTCGGAAGGTGGTCCCTTGCCTGGTCATTTGTTGGAAATCCATAATCCAATACAAGTTTTCGGTTTTACTTGTAGAGCTTAGTATGCTGGAATTTAATAATAGTAACAATTTCGGCTATTTGAATATGTTTACTTGAAAAGTGTTTTCAAAGAATGTCATTAAAAATAATATCAAATGATTTGATAAAAATGTTTTAGTTATCACAAAGTAAAAACCCGTCCGTGTTTATGTGCGGCGTGGTCTAATGAGATGCTCTTTCTTTTCAAAATATTTTGTCACTACTCTCTGATCTATGACACTGTCATTAAAGATTCGTGTTTCTCATGCTGGTTTTCTAGATTGATCTGGGTATTTTTATACTCAGGCTAGATCCGAGTAGTTTTCGGATTAGATGAAGATGCTTGGAGTTCCCAGAGAAGAGCCGGAGATCTTCATCAACGTTTAGACGTATTCTATTTTCTGCTGCATTGTGTGTTGTTTGTTTTTCAGAAAATGTAAGGATAAGTGTATTATAACTGTCCAAGATGAATCTAGTTTAGACTCTGATATATGTTCTAAAAGATTTTCTGTTGTAAATATTTTGTATTGAAATAATATATGTTATTCCATTCGATTAAGATTCTGTTCTGTCTATTTTTCTTTCTTACCATTAAAGAACGTGTGACGACCCGGAATTTTTGTATATTTGAAATGTGAATATTTAATTTATTTTAAATATTCGAAGGTTAAATTTTAACTTTAATTTCAAATATACAGTATTTATTGGATAATTTAATTTTTGAATTAAACAATCGAATATAGGGTAAAATAGAGAATCCGGAGTTTTAAGCTTGTTAAAAATAATTTAAAAGCTAAGAAAATTTATATTGATAATACTGAAGGTAATAGAACTTTTAAAATTGAATTCAAAAATAGCCTTCCGAGGCACAGTCTCGGAATTCGACAAAACCAGTTCTGTTGGATCCGTAATATTGTATTATTATCGGGTTTCAATTTTCGTAGTGTTTAGGGTTGTTGTGTGAGCGTACGTTATAAAAACGCGTTGGAAATTTTATCGAGACAATTTGATTTAAAATTTAAATTTAAATTAAATTTCTATTTCGTCAACATCAGCTTTATCCCTTCTTTCCAACACTGTACACCCAATTCAACACGCAAAGAAATATCTTCGTACAACTTTTAAAATCACGTACCTTACTCTTAGCAGTCAAGCACGAAATCAAATTACAGTCGAAATTCTTTCATCTCAGCCGACCTACTCTCTACTGCCTCACGTACCTTTTTTCTTCCCTGAGAAGCTTAGATCGAAAGCTAGAATAAGTAATGGCTGAGCAAAATTCCCTTTATAAAAATGTAAAGAAGGGAAAAGAAATCGCGAGTACTTCCTTTCCTCTTCGAATAAATCATCCCTTCCCATTAAAATCGATATCGTTTTCTGAAAAGAAAAAAAAAGATTTCAAACAAGAATTCATTCAAGGAAAATCGATCGAAGAGCAATTAACCTTCAGCTCTTCCCTTCTTCGTGTTTTATCCCCGACATTCAACATATCAACCTAATTCAAATCAAGGCGCTCACGACTAGGGTTATCGATTGTGTGGGCTTCGCTCGCGGCGAAGCGTCGAGGTGGAGTTCTCGAGTATGTAAGAGGTCAGGGCGGTCGCGATCTCGTTCACGCGATTCAAAAGCAGGGTCACACGCGCGACCGATGGGAAGGATGCTGGGGCAGGCGTCGCTTGTCGGTGAAGTGGCGATTCGATTGGGTTGGCATGGTCAAGCTCGGCGGCGCATGAGGCTGAGGCAAGGCCAAGTCTGAAATCTTCGTGGGTGGATGGGTTCGATTCTGTGAGGTGATAACCTATTTAATTATTTTATTTTTGAATTTTAATCCAATTACATGAATATAATTAGAAAAATTTACTATAAGCCTGAACTGCAATTTTTATATACATATATATATATAGATTTGAGAAGGTATAATGGTTGTTCATGTATTTTAAATTCTTACTGTTGACTGTAAACAGATAGTATGATGATGAACATATATATATTATAAAGTATATTAAGATGAGTGTTATGCGAAGATTTAATTATTTTGAAAAAAATTAATCAAATGATAAGTAAGTTTAAATAGATACAATTTACTAGTTTGTTTTAAAATAATTTATTTAGGTGATTAATTTGTTTAATTTACTCATATAATTATGTTAGTTACTAAAAATAATTTATTAAAAGGAAATTAGTTCAAACTAAAATTTATTAAGAATCATTGATTTATTAAATTTATAAATGGAAATAAATTGTCCGATTGTTTCAAAATATTAATAAATTATCTAATGTTATACAAGGTTATAAAACGGGAAACCCAGATGGAAATTGGAGTGGATTGCATATAAAATCAAAGGTGAGTTAATCTCACTCAGTTAAATTATAATTTAAATTTAATTGGTTAAATTTAAATATTGATGGATGATTGAATTGATTGATTTGATGGATTTGATTGATATGGTATATAGTAGTATATAGCAATATATACATATTGGCATATGTATATATTGGAGTTGTTGATATTCCCGCATTATATAGCGGATGAGACCCTATGCACCGCACAATAGCGGATGATTTTATATAAAACCCATATACCGCGATATTCCACTTTGAAGTGAAATTGGTATTGTGCTAACATCTGTGGATGCAGGGAAACAGGTTGGAGGGATCCAACTGGATTCCTCAAAATATTTAATTTTGTTTAAATATTCTGTGATATGATTGTTGATATCCTGTGATGATTTATATTGGATAATCTGGTTGGATTGAATTTCCCAGTATAATGAGTTATCAAAAGCAATTGAATTGGATTTTTGGAAAGAAATAAAAGAATAAAATTTAAGTTAAGTAATTCTAGTGAATTCGAATAAATTAAATATGGAAAAGAAGAATTTTAAATAAACAGAGAATATTGAATTTAAAGAAAACTTATGTGATATTATTTAAAAGAATAAATAATTTATTTTAATTCAATGTTTAAATGTAATTAAAAAGAAAGAAGGAATTTGGTAAAATCTGACACCTGTGTTTCGATTCAAAGATTTTAAATCATAATGAGAAATAAAATCTGGAAGTTAATGAATTTGGAAATAAATGGATTAAGTAAGGAAATTTATTTCAAAGTAAAATAAATTGGGAAATCAATTATAAATTGATTTAAATACTTTGGGATTTGAAATTTAAAGAGAAATGAGATTTTGGAGATATAAACTGGGTTTATAAAGTGAAATGGAATATCAGGGGATATTTGAAATATAAATTCAAGGTGGGAATTTATAAAGGAATATGAATTGGTTTAAAAATAAATGTTGATTTATTTTTAAAGGATGGAAATGAGAAGTGTATTTCTCTGGATAGCCAAGTACGTTTTCAAAGCAAATTTTAATATAAGTTAAAAGTTCTAATTTGTTTTAAAATGCATGTTTTAGGAAATTGATTTTTTCTAAAGGTTAATTTCCAAAGTAAGTATTTTCAAAAATATATTATTGTAGTAATTATATAAAAGTGATTTGCTATTATGTTTTAAAAGGAGAAATTTAGTTTATATTTATAAAGTGGTTTATTTTAAAGTATATATTTTTAATAAAGCATTAAAGTAGTTTTATAATTTCAATGATATAAAGCATATTTATGGTAAAGTGTTTTTAAATTATTTTTAAATATAAAATATTTTGTACTTGGTGATTCAGTGGAAATAATTATTTGGGAAATGTTTTCCGTAAGCGGAAACTGTTTTGAAATTGTTTTCAAATGAGCTTTGAAAATTTGGAAATATATCTTGGAAAGATATTTGGGCAAATAAATAATGTGGGAAATTATTTATTGTGTGATGGTTGCTTGTGGATGTTAATTGATAGTTAAATAACCGACTATCAATATTGGCCAAATGCGCTGATCGTTTCGAAGAGACCGGGATCGAGTTTCCGTATACCGGGATTCTAGGTCTGGAGACTCGAATACCACTTCGATCCGGTTTGTACGTTTCGTGTAACGATTTCGGAGTCGAAGATGGAGCTGTGAAGTGCAAGGGCTAGTCGCTACTAATCCTGAGGATATTTCCAAAATGGATGTAGTAGGAATAGTGCCTTCGGTTCCGTTCGGACCCGGGACGGACTTGTATGGACGAATGCTTTCGTGACATCGTCAGGTGGACGATGGGCATTCTAAGGGATATGTTCTGAAAAGGTATCGTTTAGCCTCGAGCCTCATCAACCGGGAATGACTGAAAATCAGGGGTTATGCAGCAAGGCTTCGTGGGTAGCCCCCACTTGAGAGTAAGGTCATCCCTGTCTAGATGTCCCTTTTATTTCGGCTTAGTGTTGCGGTTGCTGATCCCAACCGTGGGGTGATTTTATTTGGAATTATCCAGTAAGGGATGATTCCGGTCTTGTGTTGAAGGGGAGCGGGCGTACTCCTCGGTACTGTGATCTAGGCCACGTACTGTGACAGGTGGTACCCCAGTGCCTAGTCATTCGTTGGAAATCCATTCTCCCTACGTGCCTGTACGGTTTTGATTGTGCCCAACTATTGTTGAAATGTGAGATGCAAGCATTTCAGCTAGATTCTATTTTACTTTCTGTAGACACTATTATAATATCAGAGGATTTTGATATAAAGTGTTTTAGCTATCGTAAGGTAAAAACCCGACATGTTTATTTGTGGCGTGGTCTTACGAGATGCTTTTGTTTTCAAAAGGATTTTGAAAATTTAATAATCAATTGAGTGTGATTTTCTCACGCTGGTTTTCCAGACTGACTCGGGTATTGTTTTACATGATGCTCGGGTCAGACCGAGTATTATAGGTTACAGGATATGATGCTGTGGAGCTCAGGAGATGAGCTGGATGGCGAGACGTATCTCCCGTACTTGTATATATATATATATTCCGCTGTGTTGATTGTTGTACTCTGTTGTATTGAGGACATGATATGGTTATTGTCCAGTTGTATGTTATGTGTTCTCTGGTGTATACTCTGATGCTATATTATATAAAACTGATATAGTTTTGATTTGTGTAAAGATCTATTAATATATATTATATTTTATTCTGCTGCGATGGTTAGATTCTGATTTTGTTTTCTATTTTTCTTCTTCTACCTCTTCTTCTTAACTAAAATGGTTCGATTTTCCGGGTCTGGAAAGTCGGTCGTTACATTTGGTATCAGAGCTTAGGCTGGCGACAACCTTGGCTCTGGTGGGAATTTTGAGAGTATTAATAGATATGAGCGCGTATTTGTTAGTGAATATAAAATGATTTTATATTGTGTTGGTTGGTTTATTGAGTGGCATATGAACCTTCGTCGGCACAGTCTGGACAACTGTATCGAAGGGGTTTCTAAACACTTGAATAGAACAGTTCGACACAGTATTGTTTTAAATAGGGTGAATGAAATAATTTTGCCCAAATTATTTTGTATATAAAAGAAATAATTGTTCGAAATTTATTATAGTTATATTTGGATGCTTGGTTGTTAGAAAATGACCATAATGAGTTAGTCTCATTATTGAGTAGAAATTGAAACTTATAACCTAAGTTGAAGAATAAATTTATATAACAAAATGGAATTTGAAATATAGACTATAAATGAAATTTATAAATTGAAGTAAACTTTATATACAAATGTGAATTACAAATGGATTTATAATCAAATGAGATAAGTTCATAAACAAATGAAATTTGTAAATGTGACTTATAACTTGAAATAAAATGTGATAGAATTCCAGAGTAATGTTTGGATATAAATTTGAATGGATTTTGAAGTTTTGGGAAAGGTTTAAATTCCTTTGGATTTAAAAATAGTCTTTAAAGGTTTTGGGGAAATAATGGTGATATTATTTCATGAATATTTTTGAAATTGAATTGAAATCTGGTGGGAATTTGGGATTTTAAAAATGTTTGAAATGTTTTAGAGTGATAAAAGCATTAAATTCTCTTTCGGTCGCTGGAAAATAATTTCGGTGATGACTGCAGCATCATCGATGTCTATTTTCGAGTTTCCAAAGAGAAATTGCTACCAAACTGTTTTAAATTGGAAATGATTGTGAACTGGGTTGGTTTTGAAATTCAAAGGAAAATTGTTTGGTAAAAGCAGATTGTTTTGGAAATTGGGATTTGATGTGATATACCAGATATGTATGAGTTATTTATGGATTCAAAATGGTTTTGAAATAAAACCGGGTAACTGGAGTCTGGGAATTCTATTTAAAATATAAATGTGGAAAATTTAAATGAATCAACAACATAAAGTATAGGATGAAGTTGATTGAAATAAGAAGGGAATGAAAGTTTAATTCTGGGATTATAATTATGAGATGAAAATAACTCAAGGAGTAAAATAAGTTGGTAGATAAAAGAGTTAGAGAACTTGAAGGTGAATGAGTTGTAAAACTTGTACAAATTTGTATCATGGGATTAAAATTTAATTCGAGTATATGAAGGTGAATAAAATATATTTGAATTTAACTTAAGATAAGTTAAATAAAAATTGAGATTTGGAATTGAATTAAATGTAAGTAAGTTGAAGTTGAATTGAATTGGATATAAAGGTAATGTAAAATGCTTATAATTGTGTAAAGAAATTCATATTCTTAAGTTCTTAAGTGTAATAATTTGAGATTTGATTGTAAAGATGAAAATGGACTTAAATGAATAATCCTAGATCTTAAGCAAGTAAGTTAAACTTATGAATAGAAATGAAATTGTAAGTCATAAATGGGAATTCATTACTTTGAACCATTAAGAGTTATAATTTAAAATTGTAATTATCAAATGGAAATGACTAAGATGAGTAATCTTAATTTTTAAATAAATCCAAACTTGAATTATAAAATAAATTGAACTTAAGATGATTAAGTGAAGTGATATTTGGGATTTAAAAAGCAAGTATTTAATTTTAACCAGCGGAGGAACTAATTAGATAATAAATTAGTTAATGAAATTGAATTGTGAGTTAATGAAATTGGATTAAAATAGTGATGGTTTGAATTGTGAATGAAATCCAAATAAGTGAAAATAAATTGGAAATGACCTGGTTATTAATAAAATAATTCCATATGAATTGAGTATGGAAAATAAAATTCATAATGATTGAGTAAATAAACCAATTATATTAAATAAATAAATGGATGGAATTTGATTAAATAAGAATCAAATGAAAGATGGAAATAAAACTTTAAAGGGTTGGATAAATAGAAATAAACTTAAGTTATTGACTTAAGTAAATGTTGAATGGAAACTGAACTCAAATAGAGGAGTGGTTTAAATAAGTTGAGAAATAGTTATTGAATGAATTAACTTGGATTGTTTTCGAGCTAAATAAAATTCAATATTCAGAAGTTGGAGATGAATTGAATTTAAGAAAATTATTAGAAATGAAAATCTGAATGAAATGTGGAATAAGTATTTATATTTGAAATGAAGTAGTAAATTGGAGTAAGTTGGAATTCATATGAAATGGGAGTTCAATTTGAATATATACACTTCGGTGGTGAAGTAGTAAATAAATATAAGAAAATTTATATGAACTTAAGAATTGAAGAATGAAATTCTTAAGAAAATTTTTATTGGAAATATACTTAGTAATTTTGGAAAAATATATATATATATATATACTAAGTGAATAGTTGAATGAAGACTAAAATTGAAGTTGTGAAGTGAGGATAAGCGAATAAAAATCAAAAGGAATGTGAATAAAGGAGAATTGATATAGTTGATAATCAATTGGAATTTATACGTAGGATGTACGTATATTATTTTATTCGCATAGCTATTTGGTCTAGATGTCGAACACAGAATTTCGAGATAGTTTTATCGATCCGAATCAGGATTTTTCACTCGATTTTCAACGGCGAGCCTGGATATGGATTGTTGATTGATTCTGGATATTCTCTATCATAGTTGGTGGCTATGCAAGGAGAATGACGGTTTCTGATCGAGAAACCAGATCTGAGTCCGCACTAGGAAGTTGGGTGGACGATACTAGTTCGGAAGTGAAATTGTGTGATCGAGTGAGCGATCAAATGTGATATTGCGTACGGATGATATATGTGCATCGTACGAGCTTAAGTAAGACCAATATTGAAAATTTGTAAAGGAAAGTATAAAATGACTTTGGAATTGTGATGGAATATTATTGCTTAGTAGGATATACATGTGTATAAAAGCAATGGATAATTGGGATTTTTGATTTTAGAAGATAAATTTAATGGCCCGACAAAAGGTATGTATTTGAATTTCTGTATGAAATTTGATTGGGTTTTTGATGCAGCCACTTGGCCTTTTGTTTTCTTTTCGAGATTGGGAGGCCGTAGAGCCATTTTGTAGTAGTACCGAGCTAGCCGCGCAAAGGAGACGCTGGCAAAAAATTTCGGAAATTTAGGGAGTTAGAAAAATTTTGAGAAAATTTGATAAGTTAAAATTTGAATTCAAATTTAAATTTGAATTGATAAGAAGTGATATGGGATACGACTTATGGATAGGTTTGGGAATGTTAGTAAGAGGGATAGTGTGTCTTTATTTAAAGAATTGTTATGGAAAGTTGTTAAAACTAGTTGGATTGGGGAAATAGAACGGGTATCGAATCATTTCTCTTAACTGGTAATTTCGGGGACGAAATTCTTTTAAGGGGGGAGGAATGTGACGACCCGGAATTTTTGTATATTTGAAATGTGAATATTTAATTTATTTTAAATATTCGAAGGTTAAATTTTAACTTTAATTTCAAATATACAGTATTTATTGGATAATTTAATTTTTGAATTAAACAATCGAATATAGGGTAAAATAGAGAATCCGGAGTTTTAAGCTTGTTAAAAATAATTTAAAAGCTAAGAAAATTTATATTGATAATACTGAAGGTAATAGAACTTTTAAAATTGAATTCAAAAATAGCCTTCCGAGGCACAGTCTCGGAATTCGACAAAACCAGTTCTGTTGGATCCGTAATATTGTATTATTATCGGGTTTCAATTTTCGTAGTGTTTAGGGTTGTTGTGTGAGCGTACGTTATAAAAACGCGTTGGAAATTTTATCGAGACAATTTGATTTAAAATTTAAATTTAAATTAAATTTCTATTTCGTCAACATCAGCTTTATCCCTTCTTTCCAACACTGTACACCCAATTCAACACGCAAAGAAATATCTTCATACAACTTTTAAAATCACGTACCTTACTCTTAGCAGTCAAGCACGAAATCAAATTACAGTCGAAATTATTTCATCTCAGCCGACCTACTCTCTACTGCCTCACGTACCTTTTTTCTTCCCTGAGAAGCTTAGATCGAAAGCTAGAATAAGTAATGGCTGAGCAAAATTCCCTTTATAAAAATGTAAAGAAGGGAAAAGAAATCGCGAGTACTTCCTTTCCTCTTCGAATAAATCATCCCTTCCCATTAAAATCGATATCGTTTTCTGAAAAGAAAAAAAAAAGATTTCAAACAAGAATTCATTCAAGGAAAATCGATCGAAGAGCAATTAACCTTCAGCTCTTCCCTTCTTCGTGTTTTATCCCCAACATTCAACATATCAACCTAATTCAAATCAAGGCGCTCACGACTAGGGTTATCGATTGTGTGGGCTTCGCTCGCGGCGAAGCGTCGAGGTGGAGTTCTCGAGTATGTAAGAAGTCAGGGCGGTCGCGATCTCGTTCACGCGATTCAAAAGCAGGGTCACACGCGCGACCGATGGGAAGGATGCTGGGGCAGGCGTCGCTTATCGGTGAAGTGGCGATTCGATTGGGTTGGCATGGTCAAGCTCGGCGGCGCATGAGGCTGAGGCAAGGCCAAGTCTGGAATCTTCGTGGGTGGATGGGTTCGATTCTGTGAGGTGATAACCTATTTAATTATTTTATTTTTGAATTTTAATCCAATTACATGAATATAATTAGAAAAATTTACCATAAGCCTGAACTACAATTTTTATATACATATATATATATATAGATTTGAGAAGGTATAATGGTTGTTCATGTATTTTAAATTCTTACTGTTGACTGTAAACAGATAGTATGATGATGAACATATATATATTATAAAGTATATTAAGATGAGTGTTATGCGAAGATTTAATTATTTTGAAAAAAATTAATCAAATGATAAGTAAGTTTAAATAGATACAATTTACTAGTTTGTTTTAAAATAATTTATTTAGGTGATTAATTTGTTTAATTTACTCATATAATTATGTTAGTTACTAAAAATAATTTATTAAAAGGAAATTAGTTCAAACTAAAATTTATTAAGAATCATTGATTTATTAAATTTATAAATGGAAATAAATTGTCCGATTGTTTCAAAATATTAATAAATTATCTAATGTTATACAAGGTTATAAAACGGGAAACCCAGATGGAAATTGGAGTGGATTGCATATAAAATCAAAGGTGAGTTAATCTCACTCAGTTAAATTATAATTTAAATTTAATTGGTTAAATTTAAATATTGATGGATGATTGAATTGATTGATTTGATGGATTTGATTGATATGGTATATAGTAGTATATAGCAATATATACATATTGGCATATGTATATATTGGAGTTGTTGATATTCCCGCATTATATAGCGGATGAGACCCTATGCGCCGCACAATAGCGGATGATTTTATATAAAACCCATATACCGCGATATTCCACTTTGAAGTGAAATTGGTATTGTGCTAACATCTGTGGATGCAGGGAAACAGGTTGGAGGGATCCAACTGGATTCCTCAAAATATTTAATTTTGTTTAAATATTCTGTGATATGATTGTTGATATCCTGTGATGATTTATATTGGATAATCTGGTTGGATTGAATTTCCCAGTATAATGAGTTATCAAAAGCAATTGAATTGGATTTTTGGAAAGAAATAAAAGAATAAAATTTAAGTTAAGTAATTCTAGTGAATTCGAATAAATTAAATATGGAAAAGAAGAATTTTAAATAAACAGAGAATATTGAATTTAAAGAAAACTTATGTGATATTATTTAAAAGAATAAATAATTTATTTTAATTCAATGTTTAAATGTAATTAAAAAGAAAGAAGGAATTTGGTAAAATCTGACACCTGTGTTTCGATTCAAAGATTTTAAATCATAATGAGAAATAAAATCTGGAAGTTAATGAATTTGGAAATAAATGGATTAAGTAAGGAAATTTATTTCAAAGTAAAATAAATTGGGAAATCAATTATAAATTGATTTAAATACTTTGGGATTTGAAATTTAAAGAGAAATGAGATTTTGGAGATATAAACTGGGTTTATAAAGTGAAATGGAATATCAGGGGATATTTGAAATATAAATTCAAGGTGGGAATTTATAAAGGAATATGAATTGGTTTAAAAATAAATGTTGATTTATTTTTAAAGGATGGAAATGAGAAGTGTATTTCTCTGGATAGCCAAGTACGTTTTCAAAGCAAATTTTAATATAAGTTAAAAGTTCTAATTTGTTTTAAAATGCATGTTTTAGGAAATTGATTTTTTCTAAAGGTTAATTTCCAAAGTAAGTATTTTCAAAAATATATTATTGTAGTAATTATATAAAAGTGATTTGCTATTATGTTTTAAAAGGAGAAATTTAGTTTATATTTATAAAGTGGTTTATTTTAAAGTATATATTTTTAATAAAGCATTAAAGTAGTTTTATAATTTCAATGATATAAAGCATATTTATGGTAAAGTGTTTTTAAATTATTTTTAAATATAAAATATTTTGTACTTGGTGATTCAGTGGAAATAATTATTTGGGAAATGTTTTCCGTAAGCGGAAACTGTTTTGAAATTGTTTTCAAATGAGCTTTGAAAATTTGGAAATATATCTTGGAAAGATATTTGGGCAAATAAATAATGTGGGAAATTATTTATTGTGTGATGGTTGCTTGTGGATGTTAATTGATAGTTAAATAACCGACTATCAATATTGGCCAAATGCGCTGATCGTTTCAAAGAGACCGGGATCGAGTTTCCGTATACCGGGATTCTAGGTCTGGAGACTCGAATACCACTTCGATCCGGTTTGTACGTTTCGTGTAACGATTTCGGAGTCGAAGATGGAGCTGTGAAGTGCAAGGGCTAGTCGCTACTAATCCTGAGGATATTTCCAAAATGGATGTAGTAGGAATAGTGCCTTCGGTTCCGTTCGGACCCGGGACGGACTTGTATGGACGAATGCTTTCGTGACATCGTCAGGTGGACGATGGGCATTCTAAGGGATATGTTCTGAAAAGGTATCGTTTAGCCTCGAGCCTCATCAACCGGGAATGACTGAAAATCAGGGGTTATGCAGCAAGGCTTCGTGGGTAGCCCCCACTTGAGAGTAAGGTCAACCCTGTCTAGATGTCCCTTTTATTTCGGCTTAGTGTTGCGGTTGCTGATCCCAACCGTGGGGTGATTTTATTTGGAATTATCCAGTAAGGGATGATTCCGGTCTTGTGTTGAAGGGGAGCGGGCGTACTCCTCGGTACTGTGATCTAGGCCACGTACTGTGACAGGTGGTACCCCAGTGCCTAGTCATTCGTTGGAAATCCATTCTCCCTACGTGCCTGTACGGTTTTGATTGTGCCCAACTATTGTTGAAATGTGAGATGCAAGCATTTCAGCTAGATTCTATTTTACTTTCTGTAGACACTATTATAATATCAGAGGATTTTGATATAAAGTGTTTTAGCTATCGTAAGGTAAAAACCCGACATGTTTATTTGTGGCGTGGTCTTACGAGATGCTTTTGTTTTCAAAAGGATTTTGAAAATTTAATAATCAATTGAGTGTGATTTTCTCACGCTGGTTTTCCAGACTGACTCGGGTATTGTTTTACATGATGCTCGGGTCAGACCGAGTATTATAGGTTACAGGATATGATGCTGTGGAGCTCAGGAGATGAGCTGGATGGCGAGACGTATCTCCCGTACTTGTTTATATATATATATTCCGCTGTGTTGATTGTTGTACTCTGTTGTATTGAGGACATGATATGGTTATTGTCCAGTTGTATGTTATGTGTTCTCTGGTGTATACTCTGATGCTATATTATATAAAACTGATATAGTTTTGATTTGTGTAAAGATCTGTTAATATATATTATATTTTATTCCGCTGCGATGGTTAGATTCTGATTTTGTTTTCTATTTTTCTTCTTCTACCTCTTCTTCTTAACTAAAATGGTTCGATTTTCCGGGTCTGGAAAGTCGGGTCGTTACAGAACGGCCTCTCCGGCACTTGGATTTGCGACATGTGAATACCGAGGATGTATTAGTGTCGATTTCTGAAGGTCGAAGAAATGGGACTTTACACATAGCACCATTTTAAAGCAAGTTAAAAAACAAGTGATTTAAAGAGCGTTCATAGCGATTTTTCTTGCTTCAACATTCACATACACACTTCAACTTCACAAACTACATATCCAAGCATGTATACATTATGTCATGGCTACAATATAAGTTATAGAGGGTTAATAAGAGAGATTATAATACATATATGTTGTCATTGCATTCAAAACCAAGAGGGGTCCAAAAGTTATAACTTGCATCGGTTTTTGTTCAGCGTTTATATTTTTGTACAATAAACATTATGACACAACATATAGTTCATGGATGGTGAGATAACTCACTTCAAAACCAAGTTAACAAACATCACAAGCCATTAGAATCAAGGCAACACTTTCCAAATATGGATTTCCTTTTTTGTTCATCAATAATTACTTTCAATAATATCAAATAATAACTTTGCTAATCTTAGACTTTGAAGTTAATAAAATAAAATAAAAGAAACATCATTATAAATAACACTACAAATATTTTCTTAAAATCAGATTTACCTTCAAAAGTATACGTGGTTAGAATTAATTAACACGATGTAAAACAAAAATTTTAAACTGATTTAATATTTCTTTACTGCTACATTTGCCATTACCATATCAATAGCATTGATATACCAATTTAGCTCAATATTGTTTACCGATTGCTTGGTATTGCTACGATAATGGTAAATTTAGTATTATTATAATCACCCAAATCCCATGGTCACATATAATACAAATCGTCCATACACCGATCTACTCTACAGAAATGTCATGTTTAAAACTTTGGTAAACAAAATTTTACTTTGCAAAGTAGCTAGTTACATGGAAAAAATTTACTGGTGAAACCAGAGGACTAAAGACTTGAGGATTTCCAACCTAATTTCATATTGTGAACAATAGTTCTCCATAAATACAATACATAACAAAAACTCATGCAAATTTAAGGATTCCTCCTTAAAATTGTATAATTTTTAGTACTTAAGTGACTTGTAAACATCTATATTGAAGTGCTAATAAAGATCAATGATGTATGTGTACTGTAATAAAGTAAGTTCTCATACAAAATAAAATAAATTCAAGAAAGAACTCATACTAATTTAAACAAACTGTTGAAGTAAAATTATGACAATTGACGGTGAAACTAAATATCACCAAATGTTAAACTAAATGTGCAAGAAAGCAAGCTCCTATGTAACTCTGCAAAGCTGCAACTAACCTTTCCCTACTGTTTCACATTTTGAACTTTATAAACACCAACGCAGCTTCAAATTTATAAAATTTGATTGAATTCTTATGATTGCAAAAATCATATTCTACTAAATGAACAATAGTTATTCTTCTACAAAAAGATTCAAAACAAAGCATACATTTATTTCTCAATTCTGCTAAACTAATTTAAACCATATTCTACTAACCAGTGTCTTCCATAACATATACAATATTTTTGTCTTCCCAACATATATCGAACAAAGATATCCAAAAGTTAAGCTTTCAAAGTTACAAACACATGGAAAATGCATTGCACAAAAGAAGAAAAATGCACAAAAAATTGACAAACCATTCGCAAATAAATAGTATATGAAGTTATGTGACAAATAGCATAGCAGTAACATATAAATATTAAAGAACAAAATTGACAAATAATAGTCTGTAAACATGATAAGAAAAGTACAGGCTAATAGCATATGAACTTTATCTTGGAAGAGATAAAGAACAAAAATAGCGGCACTGAGTAGTACAATTCAACAACAGGGAAAAAGAGGTTATCAATGCTTAATTATGGCTAACCCGGAATAATTGCCAATAACACCTAAGTACTCAAGTATCCAAAAGAATGAAAACATCAATTATTAAGAACCCAAAATTAGATCAAAACATCAAATAATGAAATGAAAATATATTTTTTCAAAATAGCCTCAAACATCCAAGGAATGAACTAACAGCATGAGCCCTCAAGCCTAGCAAAGCAAAAGGTCTTAGATGGCCACTGCGAATGTTTTGGGAAACAAGCCATTGTTTAATCAACATCGACTACTTCTTTTATCTTGTAGTTTCAATAAGAACGTATGTAACAACCCACGTATTTTACAATTATATATTTAAATGTTTTATTTAAATATAGCATCGTTAGTCGGATTAAAATCCAAAATGTGACTTTTTGTAAACAGTTGAATTTGGACTCGAGACCACTTTTATTGAGTTCAAAACGACGTTTACAACTTGTTTAAGTATAAACATCGATATGTTTGGAGTTGATTAGGATTTTGGTATTTTCATTTGGGATTTGGGTTGTGTTTAGCCCATTAACCCAATAAAAGAACCCAAACGTTCTACCAAATACCTCCCACTCCACTCCTCTTCATTCATTCTATTTCTAATTTCCTAATACACTCAAGCCTTAGGAAAAATGGTGGGAAGAGGAAAGTAAATTCCTAAACCCTAGTTCTCTTAGGAAATTCAAGTTCTAAAATCAAGGAGAAGCTTAGGTAAGCATCCTCTTCATCTTCTCCATCTCAACCCCTCTTCAATTCTTGATTTTTCCTATAACCTAACTTAGGAAAAACATTGCATTTGATAATAGATTCTAGAGGTGTAGTGAAGAGGAATTGGTCTAAGCTTGTTTTAGAGCTTCTCATTTCTTGTTTTTGAATTTAAAGGTGAGTTCTTGAACTCACATCTATGTCTATTGCTTTCATTGTTGTTAGGTATGAATTCCTAACATCTATTTCATGTTTAATTGCTTTTGATTTGAATTGGTTTGGTGAATTCCAATTTTGGTTTTGAAGTCAAAATTTATGAAAATCCTACTATGGATGTTTGGACATGTTATTTGGGGTGTATCGAAGAGCCTATAGGGTTGGTGTAACGACCCTGAATTTTTGACAATTGAAATGTGAATATTTAATTGAGTTTAAATATTCAAATGATAGTTAATTTGAAATTCAAGTATCAGAATGAATTTGGCAATTAAATCTTTGAATTTAATTTACTGGAGTTGGGTCAAAAAAATTTGAATCTTCAGTTTTGAGCTGATTAAAAATAATATGAAGTCTTGAAAAATTCATATTAATAATATTGAAGATAATGGAAGCTTCAGAATTGAATTTGAAACTGTTTTGTTCAGTTTTGAAATTTATCGTTTAAATCGATATTTAAAAATAGCGTTCCGGGGCACAGTCTCGGAATTCGACGAAACCAGTTTCATTGGATCCGTAATATTATATTATTATCGAATTTCAATTTTCATAATGTTTGGAGTGATCGTTTGGCCGTACGATAAGCAAACGTACCGAAATTAAATCAAAATTTAATATTATAACTGGGTTCAAAAAAAGCTATCTTCTCCATATGATCGAATTTGGACTCGAAACCTTTTCCATTGTGTCCGGAATAGGCGTATAACATTACGAACGCCTAGCGGCACGCCTTGATAGGAAGTTGAAATTTTTGACTTCGTTTTCGAGTTGATTCGAATTTGAATTTAAATTGAACAATTACACTAGTTAACTGCAATTAAATTTATTTCACATCAACTTATCTTTTCATTAGTTCAAAATATCTGCAGCCAGAATCTTTACGCTTCCTTTTCCTTCTTGAATACACTTCCTCGTTCATTCTTATCTACGGAAGAAAAAAATTATCGATCTCGTTTGAAATCATTTCCCCTCTCTTCAATTAAAAACGAAAACTCTATCCCCAGTTCAAAAGAAATAAAAATGGCGGAAATTCTTTCGTTCGAAATGAAATCCCCTCTCCTCGAAATAAACTCAAAAACAATGGCCGATGTTTTCCCAATCCTTCCCCTTCATTCTTTATCAGTTCGAACGAAATTATTTTCGTTCTTCAAAACGCCTCTTCCTCATCTCTACTCGAAAGGAGGGATTACTGTTGGGTCGCGATCGAATTTCTTGGTGAAATCGCGAGCTTTGTGTGACGTCCTAGGCTTTTCAACCTTCAGCAACAGTTCACGACCGGTAGGCTTTTCAACCATCCCAGCCCCGCTGTGGCTCACAGTGATACCTCGGGTTTGCTTTTACGGCCACCCTCTCGAGTCGCAACCAACCCCAAAAGGCCTTATACTACCCCCGGGGACATGTAGGGGTAAGAGTCTCCCGTTCGCCACCTAACGCAAAGCGAGAACCCCCTATCACGCTGTAATGTAGCAAACCCGATCCCGGTCTCATCGAAATCCAAAACGTATCTTAAAGGCCAAGTTGTTTAAAAGTTTAAACAATTTAATTCAATACTTGAATTCACACAGCATTTAACACAGATAAATATCACACATTTATCACAGATATATCCAATATCATATCACAGAATATCATAGCATATCATCCAATAGATATTATCCAATTCAGATATTCTACACAAACAATCATCCATAAGCAACAATTATTAACCCTATATTTTAATTAATTTAATTAACTTAAATTAAATTAATTACTTAAGAATTAATTATCTAACATTGCTTAATCAATCATTAATTAATTACAAACCTTTAATTAATTAATTACTTATTAAATATTAATCATCCTTGATTAATTATTCATTAATTACATAAAGTAATTATTCTTTAATTAATTTCACAAATTAATTATTCTTAACCATTAACAATAATTAACCTTTAATTACTTCATTCATTAACGAATTTAATTCTTAACCTGGCTCTGATACCAACTGTAACGACCCAGCTTTTTCTCCATAGAAAGTCGTATCGTCAATAAAGAAAGAAAGGGATAGAAGAAAAAAAGATAGAAAAGAAGAAAGAACAACACATCAGAATCTCACAGCGGAACGAATAAAATATAATATATCACATAAAATATTGCATAGTATCATATTACATCAGAGTACACAACTTATACAACACATATTAGACAGTTATAAACATCTGTCTAATTCATACAACTCAAGTATCACAGATACAGACACAACATATACACAGCGGAATCATAATATATCTACACGGTGAAGCCTCCTGCTCCAAATCTCCTCCAGAATTCGTCAAGCTAACCTGAATCACTTGACTACTCATATATAATATGAGTACCCAAGAGTTTAATAAAACAGAAAATAAACACTTGGGTCAGACATGGGTCTGGTGTGAGTAAACGGTTTAAAATTGTTTAACTTTTGAAAAACCTTTGAAAGAAAAGGTATCTCGTAAGACTTCCCGCACATAAACACGGAAAAGTTTTTACCTTACGATAACCAAAACATTTGATAGGAAATCCAGTTATATTATAATAGGGTCTAGGGTTTTCAAATAAGTATGAAATAGCTGAAATTGTTACATTATTAAATTCCAGCATACTAGCCAACAAAGTGGGTTATACAATCAAGACCGATGGCACTTATTGGAAATTGGATTCCATACAATGGCAGGGCTACTGGGGTACCGCCCGTCACAGTACGTGGCCTAGATCAACGTACCGAGGAGTACGCCCGCTCCCCTGCAACACAAGGCCGGAACATCCCTTACTGGATAATTCCCGCATAAGAAACCCCGCGGTTGTAGCTAGCAACCGCCCACAAAGCCGAAATAAAAAGGGACTCTAGACAGAGGAATCTTATACTACTTGGGCGCTACCCACTAACCTTGCTGCACCTCCCCTGTTTTAGCCATTCCCGGTTGATGAGGCTTGAGGCTACGATTACCTTTATAGAACACATCTATCTTAGAATGCTCATCGCCCTCCTGACGATGTTTTGAAAGCATTCAATCCATACAAGTTCGTTCCGGGTTCGAACGAAACCGAAGGCATTATCTCGTTACACTCATTTTGGAATCACCCTCAGAGTTAACGACAATAACCCTTGCACTCTGAATCTTCATCTTCACTTGAGATTCACGACCTAACGTTTAACTTGGATCGATGTGGTATTCGGATATCCAAATCTGGAAACCCGATCCCGGTCTCATCGAAATCCAAACGTATTTTAAAGGCCAAGTTGTTTAAAGGTTTAAACAATTCAATTCAACACTTGAATTCACACAGTATTTAACACAGATAAATATTACACATTTATCACAGATATATCGCATATCATATCACATAATATCACAGCATATCATCCAATATATATCAACCAAATCAGATATTCTACATAACAATCATCCATAAGCAACAATTATTAACCCTATGTTATAATTAATTTAATTAACTTAAATTAAATTAATTACTTAAGAATTAATTATCTAACCTTGCTTAATCAATCATTAATTAATTTCAACATTTAATTAATTAATTACTCATTAAATATTAATCATCCTTGATTAATTATTCATAATTACATAAAGTAATTATCCTTTAATTAATTTTACAAATTTATTATTCTTAACCATTAACAGTAATTAACCTTTAATTACTTTCATTAATTACATTAATTAATAATCCTTAATTAATTACTTCCATTAATTAATAAATTATAATTAATTACATTAATCCTTAATTACTTCAATTAATTAAACTTAAATTAATCACTTCTATTAATCCATCTTGATTATTATAAACAGTAATTATTATCCTGTAATTACTTACCTTAATTAATTAACTCCTTAGTTAATTATATTAATCTTTTAATTAATTACACCAAATAATTAATCCTTAATTACTTTTACAAAGTAATTATACTTCAATTACTTACCATTAAGTAATTTCCCTTATATCAATTACACCTTGTAATTATTACTAAGTAATTACACATATCAATCTTATTAAGTATTCATACTTAATCCTTATCAAGTGATTATCTTTAATTAATCTACAAATTAATTAACTTAAATCAATCACATTCATTTCATTAATTACCCTTGAATAATTCATCCCTTAATTATTCTTAAACAATTAAATTAATCTTAAATTACAAATTAATTATTCTTTTAATTATTAATTAATAAACCTTAATTATCAATTAATAAAATTTAATAACAAATTAATCAATCCTTATTTATCAGTTAATTAATTCTTAATTCATCTTTACAGATTAATTGTCTCTTAATTATTAATTAATAAAATCTAATTATAGACTTAATTAAGTATTCCTTAATTACACATTAATCAACTTCTAATTTCTTAATTAATAAATCACTAATTACAACTTAATTACTTAATTAATTAATCACTAATTATTAATTAATTATCTTAAATTATTTTATTAATAATTCTTAATACAAATTAATTAACCCCTTAGTTAATAAATACTTATCCTTAACCATTAATTAATTAATTTCTTAATCAATAATTAATATAATTAATAACACTTTAATTACTTCATTAAATTATTAAAATCTTAATTACCGATCAATTAATTAAATAAATGGTAAATCATTTATCTTAACTATCTTCTTAATTATCATTTAAATCTTACTTAAATTTTTAAAATAACTCTAAACTTATTTAATAAAATTTTAAATTAAATAAAGTTCCAAAACTTCTTAAACAATGCTAAAGAAAAACAATTATTATTTAAAAAGTAATTTTATAAAAGAAATTCAAACTAATTTTACTTAAATTTCAAACACCTTGTTTTTAAAACTTTAAAACTTGATTTCTAAAGTTTTTGCTTTAAAATAGATTAGAAATCTCCTTAGGCCAAACCCGAGTCAAATACAAAAATACCCGAGCCAACACACGAGAAATCTCGTTCTCACCTGCTACGAGTCCTACACGAACCCTACTCGAGATCATCCCCGAGTTCAATGCTTCTTCTCCAAACTTCAAAGCTTCAGATGTACGAAACGTACATGTGCACATGCATAATCGCCAGAACGACTTCCGACCATCGTCGCCGACTTCGACACATCGCCTACGACCTCCTTGTTCCACTCGAGCACCCAGTTCGTCGAAATAATCACGAAAATTAAAATTCGAAAGTCGAACCCATCTGAACAAACTACTCCGACCAAATGTCGCTTCGCCCAGACAACACCGATCACCAGAGGCCTTGCCACCACGTCCAAAGCTTCATCACGATCCTACACGTCAAACCCCCCTTGTGCGATCGCTTCCAGATCATTAACGATGACGAAAATGATTCAAGAACAGTATCGACCAGAACCCAACCTTAAACCCTAAACCAATGTCGTTCATCCACTCTGATGATCGAGAAATGCTTCGAGCATTTTTCCCCTATTCCCCGACCTTCATACTTCCTCCAGACCCAAACGCGACCCTCCTCCATTGCCGATCGCCAAGAAATCGATCGAAATTTGAATTCTGATCAACTTAGAAATTCCCAACAATCCCAATCTTAAAAAGCATGAAATCATTATCTAAAATCATCATTCTTTTATACGAATTTGTTCCTATAATCAAAACTAGAAATTAAGATGATCGAATTTTCTGATTTGAAAAGATTATACTGTAATTTCCCATTTTCAAAATATTAACTCAATAATTTCACTTGAAATTATTTTTAAAAATGATGTTACAGTCTTACCATCATTTCTTCTTTAGAGATCATAGCCTAAAAAGGTTTAGAGAGAAAGGAATTAAAATTTAAACTTGTTATTAACCTGTGAAATTAAAAACAGAGAGATGCATCTGGGTAAACACAGACATGCACATGTAAACATTTACATATATATATGTATATAGGCATATTTACATTTATACAAACATTATTCACAGCATACTTCAAATATTTATCACAAACACCAAGTTATATACTAATGTTTTTGGTAGTTTACTTACTGGAAACTAGAACAGAGGCTTTTAATTCAACAGATAAGCATACATCATATATATACAGAGGCTTAATTATATACACACATATAGAACAGTGATCATCACAGATTTCACATGCAATCAGATAATTATCTACTTAACTTTATAATAAAGTGTTTACTCACCAGACATGAAGAAACAGAGAAATTTTTTTTTTGAAAACTTGAATGCTTTGATTTGAACTGGAAAGAATTTGCTTTTGATCTCTGAAATGCTTTGAAACTGGAAACATGTTGTAGAGATGACTTAACTTTGAAACTGAGATGTTCTTGTTTTTGATTACAGGCTGAAACTTGTTTGATTGCTCTATAGGTTTTGATCTTTATTTGAGTAATTTGGGAAAAATGTTTACAGGGTTTTGAAAACTGCTTACAAGTTGTTTTGAGGAAAAGATTTCAGGTTTTGGATTTGTTTTTGAGAAGTGTTATAGGCTGGGAATAAAATGATTACAAGGTTTTGAGTTTTTTTTTGAATTTTCTCTGGTTGGAAAATTTACAGGTCGTTTACTTGCTAGCTTTTGAAAATGTGAAGATAAGAAAAGAGAAATGAAGGAAGAAGGTGTAGGTTTAAATAGTGTTAATTTAGGATTTATTAAAATTAAAGAAAATTAAAATAAATGTGACACTTGTCTCTTACCTTGTCTAATTACTTAACACATATGCTTAGATGGTTTAATATGTTAACACTTGTCATTATTAAATTTTACATTATTTTTAAAGCTTTTATATTTAATTTTCTTAATTAATAAATATATTTCTAAATTTATAAATGCCTTCCTATGTTATAAATAAATGAAACCTTTTAAAAGAAAATAAAATAAAAACCCATTTATATTCTAAAATCATATATAATATATTTAATTCATTCTTAAATGATAATTCAAAAGCTTTTGTATTTATTCCTATTAAATAGTACTCTTTCAAATTTCTATAAATATTTCTTTAAAGAGAATAATATAAAACAAATCTATTTTTTTTAAATAAAACCCTTATCCATATGATTTAAGTCCAAACTATATTTTTATTTTTATTTTAAGATATATATATATATATTTCTTTAAATTCAATTCTTAAATCCAAATTCAAAATCAATTTAAAATCTAAATTTAAAATCAATTAAATAAATATAGATATCAATTTTAAACAAACACATTATTAATTGTCAATAATTATTCTATTTAAAATCAATTTAAATATACATATATATACATTTAAACAACACTTATTAAATTTGAAATAATAGGTCTATTTAAAATCTATTTATAACTATATTTAAAAACAACTCATTATTAAATTGTTTGAAAATAACAACTTTTACCAATTTTTAATAATTTATAAAGGAGATTATCATAATTTTAAATTCCTTGAAATCCCGGGATAAAATGGAAGTAATTAAGTAAGGATCATTAATTAATGAAATTAATGAAGTAATTAAAGGTTAATTATTGTTAATGGTTAAGAGTAATTAATTTGTGAAATTAATTAAAGAATAATTACTTTATGTAATTAATGAATAATTAATCAAGGATGATTAATATTTAATAAGTAATTAATTAATTAAAGGTTTGTAATTAATTAATGATTGATTAAGCAATGTTAGATAATTAATTCTTAAGTAATTAATTTAATTTAAGTTAATTAAATTAATTAAAATATAGGGTTAATAATTGTTGCTTATGGATGATTGTTTGTGTAGAATATCTGAATTGGATAATATCTATTGGATGATATGCTATGATATTCTGTGATATGATATTGGATATATCTGTGATAAATGTGTGATATTTATCTGTGTTAAATGCTGTGTGAATTCAAGTATTGAATTAAATTGTTTAAACTTTTAAACAACTTGGCCTTTAAGATACGTTTTGGATTTCGATGAGACCGGGATCGGGTTTCCAGATTTGGATATCCGAATACCACATCGATCCAAGTTAAACGTTAGGTCGTGAATCTCAAGTGAAGATGAAGATTCAGAGTGCAAGGGTTATTGTCGTTAACTCTGAGGGTGATTCCAAAATGAGTGTAACGAGATAATGCCTTCGGTTTCGTTCGAACCCGGAACGAACTTGTATGGATTGAATGCTTTCAGCACATCGTCAGGTGGACGATGAGCATTCTAAGTGATGTGTTCTGATTAAAGGTAATCGTAGCCTCAAGCCTCATCAACCGGGAATGGCTAAAACAGGGGAGGTGCAGCAAGGTTAGTGGGTAGCGCCCAAGTAGTATAAGATTCCTCTGTCTAGAGTCCCTTTTTATTTCGGCTGTGTGGGTGGTTGTTTGGCCGCAACCACGGGGTTTCTTATGCGGGAATTATCCAGTAAGGGATGGTTCCGGCCTTGTGTTGCAGGGGAGCGGGCGTACTCCTCGGTACGTTGATCTAGGCCACGTACTGTGACGGGCGGTACCCCAGTAGCCCTGCCATTGTATGGAAATCCAACTTCCAATAAGTGCCAACGGACTTGATTGTATAACCCACTTTGTGGCTAGTATGCTGGAATTTAATAATGTAACAATTTCAGCTATTTCTTATTTACTTGAAAACCTTAGACCCTATTATAATATAACTCGATTTCCTATCAAAGTTTTGGTTAGCGTAAGGTAAAAACTTTTCCATGTTTATGTGTGGGAAGTCTTACGTGATACCTTTGTTTTCAAAAGGCTTTGAAGTTAAACAACTTTAACCCGTTTACTCACACCAGACCCATGTCTGACCCAAGTGTTTGTTTTCTGTTTTATAAACTCTTGGGTACTCAAATTTTTACGAGTAGCCAAGGGATTCAGGTTTGCTTTGACGAATTCTGAAGGAGCAATGGAGCAGGAGGCTTCAGCGTTTAGATATCTGTATTTCCGCTGTGTTGATCTCTGTGTCATTTGTTTAAGTTGTATCTTGAATTGTAATAACTAGACAGGTGTTTATAACTGTCTAGTATGTGTTGTATAAGCTGTGCTACTCTGATAGCTGTTGTATATGATACTATGTAATATTTATGTTATTAATATAATTTATTCGTTCCGCTGTTAGGTTCTGATGTCGTTCCTTCTTTCTTCTCTATCTTTTCTCTTTCTATCCTTTTCTTTCTTAATAATGATGCGTCTTTCTGTGGAGAGAAAGCCGGGTCGTCACATTTGGTATCAGAGCATAGGTTGAGCGAATACCTAAGCTCTGGAGTGGTGTCTATCTTAAGAGAGCGTATTTGTAATTTTTATATAACTATATATATATATTTATTCTACCTATCTATTGGGTTACCTGTTCGGGTTTTCCAATATGAGTTATAAAGGTAGATATGGTAGTGGTGTGTGTAACACGACTACCAATGGTTGGAGTCTGAGTATTAAGGTTGGAAGTGTATCTGTCGAGACTGTAGACCTAATACCGTCTCGAGTGAGTTTGCTGTGGTGTAAGGATTTCATTGATCTCTGAAGGAAACCTGTTAAGGTTCGGAGTCCATCATTGTAGGGTAAGTTTGATCGCGCTCGTGTGAGCAGATTTTTGAGAGTTTGGATCTGACGGAAGAGCAAAAGCGAGTGATGGTATCTGGGTACCTCAGGTAGTAGTAGTTGCGTAATGAGACGCAGTGACTGGATGTTTCTGAAGATGTTTTCTTTTGAAGCAAGTTTAAGGAAATGTGTCTGCTTCGGTGTTGTGGCTGAGTTCAGCAATGGTATTTCTATTTGGTTTGGGGTCCGAGTTTCTCGAAGAGCTTTGGATAGGAAGTCTTTGACATCTGTGTCAGCGGTGCAGCTCGGAAGTGTTTTGTGTTCCAGCAGGAAGATCTTTTAGCTTAGCAGTTTTCTAGAGGTGGAGTTCAGAAGCAACAAAGTGGATCCATTTCTTCGATGGATTGGTTAGTCAAGCATAAGCTGTTCTGATGGGTAAAGAGAGAGCAGTTTCTTTGGAATTTAGGCTGAGTGGAATGCAAAAGTGACTTGCGATAGTTGAGTATTCTCTTGAGTTATCTGAGACTTTCTGGATGTCTTATCCGAAGTCAGAGATTTGTCTGCATTTGAGATTGAGTTCCTTATCGACTTAATTTCAGGAGTAGTACCGGTAGTTCAGCTAGGTAGAAGGGTGTCTCCTAGAGAAAGGATTTGGTGAAGCAGCTCAGTATTTCATGGAACTGCTGAGTTTTCTTTTTATGGATCTGTTGAACCATATTTTCAGGATGTGTTTGTGCTCGAGTTCATCGACAGCATTCTTATCTTCTCCAGATCAGAGTTGTGCAGCGGAAGCAAGGTGGCAGCTGTTCTAGAATGGAAGAAACCGGTAGTTGCAGTGTTTTGGGATTAGAAAATTTCTACAGGAAATATTTCTGGATTTAAGTCCAGATTGGTTAGTGCATCTGTTTTGTCTTTTCCAGATAGGAGAAGTAAGTTGTAGTCTACTGATGGTGGGGTAGAGTTTGTGTTCTGGATTTTGGGTAGATTTTGAGAGAATTCATTTGTTGGATTGTTTTTGGTCCTGTTTGTTTCGAGAAGCATCGGCAAAGGATGAGCTGATCAAGAAGGATGTAGGCAGCCCAGGATCGTCAGAAGAGTTCTGTGGATTAGAGACGGAGGAATTTGGAATTCGAAGTTTGAGATTTCGTTGTTGTTGAAGTTTTCTCTAGTAAAAGGAAGCTATAAGATTGGGTAAGTCTGGGAAGTCAGCTCCGAGGTGTTTTGGATCTTTTCTGTGTTCTGATTTGGATAAGAGTTTGGTCTACTTGGTTGAATTGTCAGTTTGGATAACTGGGATTCGAATTATATCGCGTATCTTTGAGGAAGTACGTGTTTGATCTATCTCTGGTTTTAGAACCAGCAATTCAGGAGGATTTGGTAGTTGAATTGATCTTGTCTGTGGTCTGATATCTTGTTCAGATTGTAGATCTAGATGAGTAGGAGCTCAGTAGCTTAGTAGTATAGCTAGTTCTGGATTTAGTAGAGCGAGTATTCCGGTATCTGTACCTGGGAAACTCGGGAATAAATTTTAGGAAGCTTATCTGGATCTGTGTCCGAATAGCTAGAATTGATTGTTTGATTGAATTGTTTGTTTGGATGAAATTGGTTGTTTATTTGTGTTGGCTGATATGTATGCTAAAATTGTTTGAAAATTTTTGAAATAAAATAAAACTTTGGATTATCTTTTGTTTTAAATTTCGAGGACGAAATTCTTTTAAGGGGGAAGGAATGTGATATCCCGGAATTTCAGGAAATTTAAAATGTGATAATCTTTTAAATTAATTATTTAAAATTGGTAAAATTGTTATTTTCAAACAATTTAATAAAGAGTTGATTTTAAATATAGTTATATTCTTAAATGGAATAATTAGTTAAAAATTTAATTTGTGATATTTAGAAATAGATTTTTTTTATAGACTTATTATTTCCTAATTTAATAAGTGTTGTTTAAATGTATATATATATATATATATTTAAGTTATTTTTAATTGATTTTTTTTAATTGAATTTGAATTTGAATTGGATTTAAATTTGAACCTTTAAAGATAATGATTTTAAATATAGTTTGGATTTAAAAATATATGAATAAAGTTTTTATTTAAAAATAAGATTTCTTTTATATCATTTTCCTTAAAGGAATTTATTTATATGAATTTATAAAGTATTTAGTTGATAGTAGATAAATATAAAAGTTTTATATTAGCATTTAAAATGGATTAAATATACTATATATGATTTAGTTAAAATCTAATTGGTTTTTATTTTATTTTCTTTTAAAAGTTTTATTTTTATAAATTAAGAAAAGCATTTATAAAATAAGATATGTATTTATCTATTTAGGAAATTTAATTTAAAAGCTTTAAAAATCATTTAAAAATAATATAAAAAGTAAATAATTACAAGTGTTTAATTGTAAGGGCTTGTAAATACATGTGTAAGATAATTAGCATTCAAATTGACAAGTGTTAACATTTGAAAACAAGAGTCATCCTTTATTTTTATTTCTTTTAATTTTTAATAATTTATAAATTACATTATATAAACAAACATCTCCTCTCTTCCATTTCTTTTCCTATCTTCTCATTTTTTTAATAGAAAGTAACTCAGCCTGTAAACTACTTCTTCAAACCAGAAACATTGAAAAACATTCTCAAACTCAAAAATCAAAACCTGTAATCATCTATAAAAAGCCTGTAATCTCCTCTAAATCAAAGCAGACCTGTAAACTAATTTCCAAAGCAAGTCTGTAATCTTCTCAAACCAGTAAAGCAAGAATCAAACTTCAGTTCTAATCAACTTCAGATTCGAATTCAAAGTTTTAGTTTTCAAAATTCCAGAAATCAAGCAAATCCAGTTTTCAAAGTTTTAAGGCAATTCAAAGTCTTCAGCTCCATTTCCATTCAAGTTTTCAAAGTTGTTCTCTGTTCTCTGCTCATGTCTGGTGAGTAAACAAAACGTTTAAAAACAGTAAAATGGTTGCTAGCTTTATTGCATGTGATAATCCTATATGAAGAAATTGTTTAAATGATTGATTTTATCTGGATATATATATATATATATATATATATATATGAATTGCTTTGATTATATGTGAATATATCTATATATATATAAACCGTTCCTCTGTTCTAGTTTCCAGTAAGCAAACTACCAAAAACTTTAGTATATAACTTGGTGTTTGTGATAGATATTTGAATTATGCTGTGAATAATGTTTGTATAGATGTAAATATGCCTGTATACATATATATATGTAAATGTTTACATGTGCATGTCTGTGTTTACCCAGTTGCATCTCTCTGTTTTTAAATTCACAGGTTAATAACAAGTTTAAAAATCAATTCCTTTCTCTCTAAAACTTTTTAAGCTATGATCTCTAAAGAGGAAATGATGATAGAACTGTAACATCATTTTTAAAAATAATTTCAAGTGAAATTATTGAGTTAATATTTAGAAAAATGGAATTACAGTAAAATATGTTCAAAACAGGAAAATCAATGATCATGAATTCAAGTTTGATTTTCATAAATTGATTCGTAGTAGGGGATGATGATTTTAGATAATAAGTTCATGATTTTTAAGCTTGGGAATGATGAGATAATTCGAGTTGATCAGAATTGGAAGTTTCGTCGATTTATGATGAACGGTGACTAGTGGTTGGTCGAGCTTGGGCCTAGAGGTGGCTCGTAAGTCGGGGTTCAAGGGAAAAATGGCTGGAGGGTTTTTAAGTGGCCGTGGCGGCAGCATGACGTCGAACTAGGGTTTTAGAATGGTTTGAAGTCGAGATCTGGATGTAGGTTGTCGCGGCGTCTCTGGATGATCGGAGACCATCGGACTGAGGGGAAAAGATGAAGGGTTGGTCGGAGAATTTGTGGGCAGAGTTTCGTGGTCGTACGTGGTCGGCATCGTCGAGCTCGAATGTTTTCAGGCAAGGCGTGGTTCCAGGGAATTGATCGAATTGCTCGAATTTGAATTCCAGTCGAATTCGATGAACTGGGTGTTCGAGTTGAACGGAGAGGTCGTAGGCGATGTGTCGAAGACGGCGGCGATGGTCGGAAGTCGTTTTGGCGATCGTGCACGTGCACGTGCACGTGTGCACGTTTGGAACTGGAATGATCGATGGTTTGGGAAGATGAAGCTTTTCTCGGTGTTGGGCTCGTGCGTTTTTAAGTACGACTCGAAGAAGAAGGGAAAGATCGTGAGTAACTCGAGTAATGTCTCGAGTAGGACGAGAGTAAACTTCGGGTTTGACCCGAAGTGTAGATTGAGTAGTTTTTAAAAAGTGTTTTTAGAAACAAAAGTTTTGAAATTTAAATATAGATTTGGTTTTAACTTTCTTTTACAAATTTCTTTTATAAATAATAAATGTTTTTCTTTAACATTTAATGAAGAAGTTTGTAACATTTTAATTTAAAATTTTGTTAAGTAAAACTTAAAGTTATTTCAAACTTAAGTTTAGAAATGGAATTTTAAAAGTTTTTATAAAAGCAAGTTTTTAAATTTAAATTGAAATTAGTTTAAACCTATTACTTGATAAATGTTTAAGTTATTGATTGAAAGAAGTTATGATTTGGTAATTTTAATTTATCAAGTTAAATGAGTATTTTAAAACTAAATTAATGTTTTAATTAAGTAAAGTTATTTTTAAATAAAATGTTAATAATTAAGATATTATTAAGATAATGTTTTATCTTAGGATAATTAAGTTTTAATAAGTGAGATTTATTAAGATAATTAAGGAAATTTAAGTATAATTTATTTATTTAATTAATTAAGGATAAAGGATTAATTAAGATAAATAAATTAAGTAATAAAGATTAATTAATAATTAGAGTTAATTAATTAGTTGATAATTAAGATCAATTAATTAAGTAATTAAGATTGATTAATTTGTAATTAGAGATTAATTAATTAAGTAATTAAAATAGTAATTAAGGATTAATTAATTTATTATTAAGTTTTATTAATTGATAATTAAGGTTTATTAATTAATGATTAAAAGAATAATTAATCTGTAATTAATGATTAATTAAATTGTTTAAGAGTAATTAAGGATGAATTACTCAAGTATAAATAATAAAATAAATGTGATTAATTTAAGTTAATTAATTTGTAAATTAATTAAAGATAATCACTTGATAAAGAAATCAAGTATGAATACTTAATAAGATTGATAAGTGTAATTACTTAGAGTAATTAATTAATAAATAAATTACAGGATGTAATTAATTAAAGGGAATTAGTTAATGAGAAATAATTGAAGTATAATTACTTTATAAAAGTAATTAAGGATAAATTATTTGGTAATTAATTAAAGGATTAATTAAGAAGTTAATTAATTAAGGTAAGTAATTATAGGATGATAATTACTGTATATGATTAATTAAGGTGATTGATTAAAGTTTAATTTATTAATGTAATTAATTTAGGATCAATGTAATTAATTTTAGTTAATTAATTAATGGAAGTAATTAAGTAAGGATCATTAATTAATGAAATTAATGAAGTAATTAAAGGTTAATTATTGTTAATGGTTAAGAATAATTAATTTGTGAAATTAATTAAAGAATAATTACTTTATGTAATTAATGAATAATTAATCAAGGATGATTAATATTTAATAAGTAATTAATTAATTAAAGGTTTGTAATTAATTAATGATTGATTAAGCAATGTTAGATAATTAATTCTTAAGTAATTAATTTAATTTAAGTTAATTAAATTAATTAAAATATAGGGTTAATAATTGTTGCTTATGGATGATTGTTTGTGTAGAATATCTGAATTGGATAATATCTATTGGATGATATGCTATGATATTCTGTGATATGATATTGGATATATCTGTGATAAATGTGTGATATTTATCTGTGTTAAATGCTGTGTGAATTCAAGTATTGAATTAAATTGTTTAAACTTTTAAACAACTTGGCCTTTAAGATACGTTTTGGATTTCGATGAGACCGGGATCGGGTTTCCAGATTTGGATATCCGAATACCACATCGATCCAAGTTAAACGTTAGGTCGTGAATCTCAAGTGAAGATGAAGATTCAGAGTGCAAGGGTTATTGTCGTTAACTCTGAGGGTGATTCCAAAATGAGTGTAACGAGATAATGCCTTCGGTTTCGTTCGAACCCGGAACGAACTTGTATGGATTGAATGCTTTCAGCACATCGTCAGGTGGACGATGAGCATTCTAAGTGATGTGTTCTGATTAAAGGTAATCGTAGCCTCAAGCCTCATTAACCGGGAATGGCTAAAACAGGGGAGGTGCAGCAAGGTTAGTGGGTAGCGCCCAAGTAGTATAAGATTCCTCTGTCTAGAGTCCCTTTTTATTTCGGCTGTGTGGGTGGTTGTTTGGCCGCAACCACGGGGTTTCTTATGCGGGAATTATCCAGTAAGGGATGGTTCCGGCCTTGTGTTGCAGGGGAGCGGGCGTACTCCTCGGTACGTTGATCTAGGCCACGTACTGTGACGGGCGATACCCCAGTAGCCCTGCCATTGTATGGAAATCCAACTTCCAATAAGTGCCAACGGACTTGATTGTATAACCCACTTTGTGGCTAGTATGCTGGAATTTAATAATGTAACAATTTCAGCTATTTCTTATTTACTTGAAAACCTTAGACCTTATTATAATATAACTCGATTTCCTATCAAAGTTTTGGTTAGCGTAAGGTAAAAACTTTTCCATGTTTATGTGTGGGAAGTCTTACGTGATACCTTTGTTTTCAAAAGGCTTTGAAGTTAAACAACTTTAACCCGTTTACTCACACCAGACCCATGTCTGACCCAAGTGTTTGTTTTCTGTTTTATAAACTCTTGGGTACTCAAATTTTTACGAGTAGCCAAGGGATTCAGGTTTGCTTTGACGAATTCTGAAGGAGCAATGGAGCAGGAGGCTTCAGCGTTTAGATATCTGTATTTCCGCTGTGTTGATCTCTGAGTCATTTGTTTAAGTTGTATCTTGAATTGTAATAACTAGACAGGTGTTTATAACTGTCTAGTATGTGTTGTATAAGCTGTGCTACTCTGATAGCTGTTGTATATGATACTATGTAATATTTATGTTATTAATATAATTTATTCATTCCGCTGTTAGGTTCTGATGTCGTTTCTTCTTTCTTCTCTATCTTTTCTCTTTCTATCCTTTTCTTTCTTAATAATGATGCGTCTTTCTGTGGAGAGAAAGCCGGGTCGTCACACTTTGATTTTTGGGATGGCGTTCGTAGTTCGGCGCATGGGTTTCAAGTCGTTCGATTTATACCTGTCGATTCGTTTTGGGTCGCGATAGTGGCTCTCGATCGAACGAGGAGGGGTTTCACATCGTCTGTTAGTGGGCTGCAAGGCATGTCGCGCGATTGAGAGGGGTTGTTCGAGCAATGGCCTAGGTGTCATCGGCGTTTTGGGTATTTCATTATCGACTTTGGCAGTAAGGTATATATAAAAACCTAATTTTTTTCACTTTCAATTTATTGCTGCAAGTAGATACATTTATAATTTATTAAATCTGATAATATATGCATATATATGGGTATATATGCAGTAAGACAGAACAAGAAAACTTTTATATATATATAAATGCAAACACATATATGCAGATTTTTATCTATTTACAGGAAACAGAAAATATATATTTCACAATTTTTTTCTTAAGTCGAGCATTCATCCAAATATCGCTTAAGTCATTTCAACTCAAAATTCAATATAAGTATTTACATACTTCTTATATTCATTTTCACTTCACTAACAAAGTCATATATTCATTTTCATTCAACTTTGCATTTTCAATTCCATTTGAATTCAATTTACCTTCAAAAATTCACTTAGTGAAAACTCGATATTCATCTTTCCAGAACTTTCAACTTCAACCAAAACAATGGTTTTCAATTTCTAGTTCAATTCCTACGTTTCCGTTACAATCTGAAAATTTTGGGAGTTAGAAAATTTTTTGAAATTTGGAAAATTTTTGTTAACGGAAAATTGATTTTCAAATAGATCTTCTCACTCAAACAAAGGGTTTGTTTAATTTTAAATAGTTATATTTAAAATTATTGAATGTGTTGATTGATTGTTGTTTGGATGTGATACTATATATAGTAGTATATAGCAATATATATATATATCGGCATATGTATATATTGGAGTTGTTGATTTCCCGCATTATATAGCGGATGAGACCCTATTGCGCCGCATAATAGCGGATGATATTTTATAAATATCATATACCGCGATATTCCACCTCGAAGTGGAATTGGTATTGTGCTAACATCTGTGGATGCAGGGAAACAGGTTGGAGGGATCCAACAGGATTCCTCAAAACATTTGAATTTATTTCATATGTTGTGTGATGATTTATTTATAATCTGTGGATGATTATATCTGTGATTGAATGTGTTGAAGGCCATAATTTAGCCGAATGTATTTTTGGTATCGTTGGATACCAGAAATAAATGAAATTGGATTTTTGAAATTAAAGATGGAAATTTTTAGTAAATTCTTTTTGAAAGAATTGAATAAATTTAAAAGAAGGAATTTTAAAAGTATAAAGTTGATTTTGAAATCTTATCGAATTATTTTCAAAATATGGGAAAAGATATAAATAAGTGGGTTTTGAAAATATTGTGTAAGAGTTGAAGGATTTATTGAAAGTGGAATTTTAAACCATTTCGAAAGAAAAAAAAAGATTTATTTAAAAGGTGATAAATTTGTTTGAAATCCAATTGATAATTGATTTGGTATTGGAAAATAAATCTTTAGGAAATCAATATAAAAATTCATTTGGTGTTTGAATGAAAATTCATTTTTGTGTTGAAAATAAATTTGGAAATCGATTTGTAAAAATGATTTGGTATTTGGGATTAAAATTAGAAATCAATTTGGAATTTGATTTGGGGTTGAAATAAAATTGAGAAATCAATTTGAAAATTGATTTGATGTTTGAAAGTGAATCTTTGGAAAACGATTTTGAAAATCGTATATGAGTGGACATTTGAAAATTTAAATTCACAATGGAATTTATAAAGGAAAGGGAAACTTGTTTTAAAAATAAACATTGATTTATTTTTAAAAGTGTGGAAAATGTGATTTGAAACTTGTTTTCAAAGTGATGAAGTGTGGAAATGAATTTACAGATTTGGGATGTAAATTTGAAATAAATCGATAAGGATTTATTTAATTAGTTTAAATGAAAGTGATTTGAAATTTGTTTTCAAATGGTTGAAGTGTTAAACCGTATCTCGCGAAGAGATTTGAAATTTAATAATTTGGGAAAAATTATTTAAATTTGTTGATGGTTGTGAATATTATTGATAGTTAAATAACCGACTATCAATATTTGCCCTTGAAATGGCACTTGATTTGTTTTTAAAACAAACGCTCACTATTCGGGTTAGTCAGGAAAAGACCTTTGTGTCATATAACCCATTCCGAATTAGTGATACGACGATATGGATCGCATTGAAGACCGGTGGTGAAGACCGGGTATTTTCGAAAATGAAAGGACAACCTGTCGAATGTCTCTGCATCGACTGGTCCCCGGTATAGAGATTTTATCACCCTTTGTGATGGGAAGTCCGGACGTGATTAGAAATTATCCGGATTTGCAAGGGCTTCTTTGGAAGTGCCTTCGGTTTCGTTCGATCCCGGAACGGACTTGTATGGATGTGTGTCTGACATTACACTTTGAGATGTAAAGCTGGTTTCTATCAAATACATTTCTGTTGGTGGTGGAGAATTTATTCTCTTAGCTTAACACCCTTCTCTGAGACGTACGAGCTCAGAGGTTATGTAGTTGATGGTTACTAGTGATACATTCCCAATTTGGTAATGTGGCATACGAAGTGCTGTTGATCATTTGATTGATTGTGAAAAGGCGTTGCTTTGTGAAAAAGCGTGGTTTGTGAAAAAGCATAGCTTTGTGGATGAGACTTCGTCGAGCCTCACAACCCGGTAATGGTCGAAACAGGAATGTTGCGGCAAAGGTTTTTAGGGGTAGCGCCCTTAGGGTATGTCATTTCCTTCTGGATAAAAGGTGATATCATGGTATGGAGCCCAGATATTTTACCTATGTTGATGCTGCAAATTTATTATACTTTGTGGTTGTTGCTTTGTGGTTGAGGATCCTTGGATAAAGGTCGGTAACGACCGGGGGATGGCATAGCTCGTGTGTTAGTTACCTAGTTACAGCTCGGTTAGAGCGTGAGGTAGCGTCGACCTTGTGTTTGCAGAGATCCGGTTAGGTTCTCGGGGCGCCTTTCCCGAGGCGTTTCCATTTCGGTGTAAGGAAGTTCCTTAGCCTGACCATTTGTTGGAAATCCAAAGAAACAATACGAACCCTGTACGGTTTTGGTTGTATTACCTACTATGGAATGTGGCGGTAACCTGCTATTGAACAAAGTTGCTATAGTAGGCATACAACAATGGTTGTATGTTGGCTAAGATTGATATTATACTTTCGAAATGTTTTTTTTCACACTAGACATTAATAATAATATCAACTGATTTTGCGTAGTAAGCATCTTTGACTATCATAAGGAGAAATCTCCTCCAATTCTGCGTTTGCATTGTGTGTGTGGCGGGAGGCCTTATGGTAGTTTCATTTTCCAAAAGCATTGCGAAGTTGTTTTATTTTCTTTGTGAAAATAACTGTTTTATGATCTCACACCAGTCACCATGACTGACTCGGAGTTTATTGTTCCCTTTCTAAACTCAGGGTGCCCATAATTTTCCACACGGGCATCCTAGAGTTATGTTATCAGGATATTCTGGATATTCTGGAGCTTGGGAAGCAAGCTGGATGGCGAGACGTACTTCCGTACTTGTTATTTATTTCCGCTGTGTATTCTGTATGAGGACAAGTTTATATAACTGTCCATTGTTGTATTGAGTTGTATATTGACTCTGATTGATGTATGTATAAACTGATATAGTCTTTTTGTTTTAAAGACTAGTGATTATCTATCGTATATTATTCCGCTGCGAATGTGAGATTCTGTTGCTGTTTCTGTTTCGGTTTTTCTGTTCTTTCATTCTTATGTCTTCTTCTACCTCTTCTTTTAACCCTAATGGTTCGGTTTTCCGGCATTCGATTGCGCGGCATTTGATTGAGTGGACGTATTAATGTCGACTTTCGAGCGTCGAAAAGTCGAGTCGTTACTTATATAAGATTTTGGGAAAACAGAAGTTTAAATAATTTACATTGAGATAGTAAAGTTAATAGAAAATTTGTTTAAAATAAATCATTCGATAAAAATTAAATTATTAGTATAAATAAATTAACAGATGGTAATTTATTGTCAATTGATTCGAATATTTATCAATTACAAAATTGTTTATACAAGGATTGAAACCGTGAAGAAATAGCCGGAAATGGAAATGGATTGCAAAATAAAAGCAAAGGTGAGATCTTCTCACTCAAACAAAGGGCTTTGTTTAATTTAAATAGTTATATTTAAAATTGTTGATTGTTGATTGTGTGCTCGAATGATACTATATATAGTAGTATATAGCAATATATATATATATTGGAATATGTATATATTGGAGTTGATTGATTTCCCGCAATATATAGCGGATGAGACCCTATTGCGCCGCATAATAGCAGATGATATTTTTATAAATCCAATATACCGCGATATTCCACCTCGAATTGGAATTGGTATTGTGCTAACATCTGTGGATGCAGGGAAACAGGTTTGAGGGATCCAACAGGATTCCTTAAAACATTTGAATTGGTTTCATATGTTGTGTGATTATTTATTTATAATCTATGAATGATTATATCTGTGATTGAATGTGTTGAAGGCTAAAATTTAGCCGAATGTATTTTTGGTATCGTTGGATACCAGAAATAAATGAAATTGGATTTTTGAAATTAAAGTTGGAAATTTTAAGTGAATTCCTTTTTGAAAGAATTGAATAAATTTAAAAGAAGGGATTTAAAAGCGTAAAGTTGATTTATGAAATCTTATCGAATTATTTCCAACATATGGGAAAGGATTTTTATAAATGGATTTTGAATAGTATTATTCGAAAGTGGAGAAATTTATTTGAAATGGAATTTTTAATGGTTTGGAAGAGATAAAGGAATTTATTTAAAAGGCGATAAATCTGTTTGAAATCAATTTGGTAATTGATTTGGTATTTAAAATGAATCCGAGGAAATCCATTTTTTAAATTGATTTGGTGTTTGAAATAAATGTTTGGAAAATAAATTTGGAATTTGTTTTGGTATTTGAAAAATAATTTTTTGGAAAATCAATTTGGAAATTGATTTGGTGTTTTAAATAAAAATGGATTTTTGTGTTGAAAGAAATTTGGAAATCGATTTGTAAAATGATTTGGGTTTTTTTGAAATAAAATTGAGAAATCAATTTGAAAGTTGATTTGGTGTTAAAAGTGAATGTTTGAGAATGTAAATTCAGAATAGAATTTATAAAGGAAAGGGAAACTAGTTTTAAAAATAAACATTGATTTATTTTTGAAGTGTGGAAATAAATTTATAGATTTGGAATGTAAATTTGAAATAAATCGATAAGGATTTATCTAATTGGTTTAAATGGACTATTTTGAGATTTGAAATTGGTTTTCAAATGTGAAGTGTGAAAATGTGATTTGAAAGTGGTTTTCAAATGTGAAGTGTGGGAAAATATATATCCTGTATGGATGTGTGTCTGACGTTACACTTTGAGATGTAAAGCTGGTTTCTATCAAATACATTTCTGTTGGTGGCGGAAAATTTATTCTCTTAGCTTAACACCCTTCTCTGAGACGTACGAGCTCAGAGGTTATGTAGTTGATGGTTACTAGTGATACATTCCCAATTTGGTAATGTGGCACACGAAGTGTTGTTGATCATTTGTTGATCAAAACGTTGCTTTGTGAAAAAGCGTTGCTTTGTAAAAAAACGTGGCTTTGTGAAAAAGCATAGCTTTGTGGATGAGACTTCGTCGAGCCTCACAACCCGGTAATGGTCGAAACAGAAATGTTGCGGCAAAGGTTTTTAGGGGTAGCGCCCCTAGGGTATGTCATTTCCTTCTGGTTAAAAGGTGATATCATGGTATGGAGCCCAGATATTTTACCTATGTTGATGCTGCACAGTTATTATACTTTGTGGTTGTTGCTTTGTGATTGAGGATCCTCGGATAAAGGTCGGTAACGACCGGGGGATGGCATAGCTCTTGTGTTAGCTACCTAGTTACAGCTTGGTTAAAGCATGAGGTAGCGTCGGCCTTGTGTTTGCAGAGATCCGGTTAGGTTCTCGGGGCGTCTTTCCAAAGGCGTTTCAATTTTGGTGTAAGGAAGTTCCTTTGCCTGACCATTTGTTGGAAATCCAAAGAAATAATACGCGCTCTGTACGGTTTTAGTTGTATAACCTGCCATGGAATGTGGCGGTAACCTGTTATTGAACATGGTAGCTATAGTAGGCATACGATGAAATGTTGTATGCTGGCTAAGATTAATATTATACTTTCGAAATGTTTTCCACTATGCACTAGTAATAATATCAAAAGAGTTTTTCTTGCGTAGTAAGCATTTTTGACTATCATAAGGAGAAATCTCCTCCAATTCTGCGTTTGCATTGTGTGTGTGGCGAGAGGCCTTATGGTAGTTTCATTTTCCAAAAGCATTGCGAATTTGTTTTATTTTCTTTGTGAAAATAACTGTTTTACGATCTCACACCAGTCACCATGACTGACTCGGAGTTTATTGTTCCCTTTCTAAACTCTGGGTGCCCATAATTTTCCACACGGGCAGCCTAGAGTTATGTTATCAGGATATTCTGGATATTCTGGAGCTTTGGAGATGAGCTGGATGGCGAAGCGTACTACCGTACTTGTTTATTTTATTCCGCTGTGTATTCTGTATGAGGACAAGTTTATATAACCGTCCGTTGTTGTATTGAGTTATATATTGACTCTGATTGATGTATGTATAAACTGATATAGTCTTTTGTTTTAAAGATTATTGATTCATCTGTTATATATTGTTCCGCTGTGAATGTGAGATTATGATATTGTTTCTGTTTCTGTTTTATATGTTCTTCTTCTGTCTTCTTCTACCTCTTCTTTTTCTCCATAACAATTCGGTTTTCCGGCATTCGATTACTCGGCAGTTGATACAGTGGACGTATTAATGTCGACTTTCGAGCGTCGAAAAGTCATATAGTTACAGCTGGGTTGTCATTTGGCATAAATCCATAGCCTCCATCGCTCGTCTGATCGCCTCCAAATTGATTTGGCCATCATTGCCCTAGGCAAATTCTGCCCAGACCCAAGCAACCATACGTCTGGTTGAAATTTCCAGCCGTCTGGAAGGGGGTTCTGAAAAAAAAATATTAACGAACACAAAAAAAATGGCAAAGCCTAGGGTCAGATGTCTGGTCAAATAACCAGACATCTGGTCCTGTTGAATTTTTGTTAATTTGCCTGTTTTTATGCGAATTCCCATTTCTTATCGATTTTTGTTTATCCGGTTAGTAGTTGTCATTTATTATCGACTTTGATGACTTCTTTTCTGGATTTTTGGGAATATCCATTGATGGATTTGATATCGATTTTCATGGTTTTAATTCACGTCGTCGAATGTGGATTTTTGGTGATAAATTGTTTTTACAATCATTTCTATGATTTGTCACTTTAAAATTACAAAGGTTCTTATACTAGTAGTAAATACTAAAACCCTTTCACAGAAACGATTTCAACAATATTTTCAATACAAAACTCGTTTAAAAACCGTGTTCCAATCTTTTAGTATATACAAACCTTTACCTCATTCGTATGAGAAATCCAATTAAACGACTTAACAAAATGAGTGGTATGAAACCCAAGGCATAGCGTCCCGTTTATGATACACATGTTGGTGAGTTTTCATGCTCCCATTTATGATAGGCCTCCCCTTTTGTGATTTCTGGATTTCTAATTGATGATTTCTGGAATTTTTGTTTCACCAATTTTTGCGATTTGCATTGATATGTTTTGTCAATATTTGAGGTTTGGTGAATAAGCTAAAGAATATGATATTCTTTTTGGGTATTTAAGAAAATATGAGATATTGTATGATTTTCATTGTTATCAAATATATACTTGTCACAACATGGTATTATTGTTATCATATATTTTTGTCATATCTCTTATCCTATCTCATTTTACATGATAATTATAGATAGACTGATCCGTTTATTATTTTTCTTCTTAAATAATACTCGGGTCAGACCGAGGTATTTCAGGTGCTTCCACTTGACTTCTTAGCATGGACTATCTTCTGACTTTTGGCTAACTACTTTAGGTTAGTAGTTTTTGTCTTTCATGTATACGAGATAGAGACTCTTTGATGTATACTTATTCTTTTGTGTAGTACATGTACCTATTCTTTTGGCTTGTAATGGATCTTGTATGACCACTACTAAGATGTTCATTTCTATGTGTTATATTCATATATGTTTCCGCCTTAGTGATATGAATATCTGTGACTGATTTTGTATTGTGCTTATTTTATATTGATTCTGAAGGCCACTTAGCCACTGTGTAGTGGATTTGAGTTTGAATTGGATATGTCGGATTTCCTCTTGAAATGAAATGCTTGACATACTATCTGATATATCGGTTCTCTCTCAAATCAATTATACAGTTGGTCGCTCCATAACAGCCTTATTCTTCGTACTAATTAACAGCATTACCAAGTAGTGTCCTTGGTTAGTGTGAGTATAGAGGTGGGACGTCACAGCTTGGTATCAGAGCGAAACTTTTGAACAATATAGAATATTATGACAAGGATCATTATCCTAAGTCTCTCTTAGGAATCGTGCCTTAGGATTTAATTCGAGTCTTAAGACCCATTATATCTTATTTCTTTTTATGATGCCTTGTTTATCAATCTTGTTTATTTGAATTCATTCTGAGAATAACCTTTTTCTTCTTCTTTCTTTCTTTCTTAAAGAAGAGAAATGGTTAGACCTGGCTGACCTAGCACCGGTCAACCTAGTTCTACTCCTCAGGATGGCGTATTCATGTCTGCCCAACAGCTTTTGGATTTTGTAAAGAATGCCCAAGCTACCGGACCCATTCCTAAGCCTACTCATCCTAAATCCGGGTTTGCATGCTTATGCAGTGATTATACCAATTTGGGTGGAAGGCCAATCAAGGGTTCCAAAAGCGTTATAGAAGTTCAAGCTTGGCTTAGAACATACAATCGCATGTTTTCTCGCATGAATCTTGTGGATCTACATCGAGTCCAAGTGGCTTCTAGCATGCTCTAGGAAAGAGCATTAGATTGGTATGCACTTTTGGTTTCAGAAATTGTTGAAGCGGATCTTACTTGGGAGCAATTCCGGGAAAGGTTCGAGTTAAAGTTTGTGTCGAAAACTGAAAAAGTAACTTTAGCCCGATGCTTTATTGACCTTGTTCAAGGTGAATCTTCTGTGATGGATTATGTCGCATCATTTGAATCCCTCTCTAAATATGGGGTCGAGTATATTAATACCCCATTGAAGAAAAATCAGTGGTTTATCTATGGGTTGAATAAGAATCTCAAAAAGGCTTTACTTCTGAAACTAGAAGTTCTTTTTGATCAGCTTGTAGATATCGTTTTTCGACTTTAAGAGGCCGATAAAGAAAGTGATATTGAAGTTGTGTGTGCCAAGAAGAACTTCAACAACAACAAGAAGAGGCATCTCGACAGTAAGTTAAAAGGCCCTAATCCCAACAAAAAAGGGAAGCAAGCAACTTCGGTAGCAAAGACTCCTACCTATAGTCATGGGGAATGCTACAATTGTGGTTCTAAGAACCATTATGCAAATAGGTGTCCAAAACCCTTTTATTGTCGCTATTGCAAAAGTTTGGGTCATCTTATATCTTCATGTCCCAAACATCAAAGTAAGAAAGAGGGAAAGCTGAATGTTGTGCAAGCCCCTAGTAATACTTCTCTTGGTCAAGGTATTTCTCATTCTGTCCTTGATGGCATTATTATGTTTCGTGATCATCCTATTCGAGTTCTTTTTGATATGGGTGCATCTCACTCTTTTATATCAAAGAAACTTGTTGATATTTTGTCTTTAAATGTTATGGGCTTGATGACTTCATTAAGAATTGCGAATCCGGTTGGTGGATCCGCAACACTCGGTTTATTTTGTAAGGATGTTGAAATTATTTTATGTGATTATGCTTTCCATGTCGATTTGCATGGTATGCGTTACTCGGGTTTCGAATGATTTTGGGAATGGATTGGCTTAATCGTTATGAAGCCCACATCCTATGTCCCAAGAGGACTATCCATCTTCAACATCCCCAATTTGTTAAGTAGATTTCTATTGTTCTTAAAGATTCAGATTCCAATTCGGTGGCATCTTTATATTCTCAAAATCCATATGATGACGATAATGATGATGAGGAAGATGTCATTTTCCTCATTCATGTTGTTCATGAATTTTCTGATATATTTGAGCCCGTTTTAGGATTACCACCTAAGCGAGCAATTGAGTTCAGAATTAATCTAATCCCTAGAGCTCTACCTATCACTCGTCCTCCTTATCGTATGTCCAATAAGGAAAATAAGGAGATGCATAAACAATTATCTAAATTGGAAGCAAAACATTTTATTCGTTCTAGTTCCTCTTCATGGGGAGCTTCAGCTATCTTTGTGAAGAAATCTGATGGTACACTTAGGCTTTGCGTTGACTACCGCAAGCTTAATGATCTCACCATCAAGAATAAATATCCCTTGCCTCGAATTGATGATCTATTCGATCAACTTAGCGGTGCTAGTGTTTTTTCACAGTTAGACTTAGCAACCGATTTTCATCAACTTCGTATTACAGAGGATAGCATTCCTTTGCATCATTCTGTACTCATTATGGATCTTAAGAATGGCTTGTTATGCCATTTATTTTAACGAATGCTCCAGCTTATTTCGTTGACCTTATGAACCGAATTTTCAAAGACTTCCTTGATCGATTTGTTCTCATCTTTATTGATGATATTCTTGTTTATTCTAAAACCGAGGAAGAGCATGAAAAACATCTTCGAATTGTGTTGGAAACCCTTAGGAGCAATCAATTGAAAGTAAAATTTTCTAAGTGCCACTTTTTGCAATCCCATGTGAAATTTTTAGGACATATTATTTCTAAATCCGGAATTTCCATGGATCCTTCAAAGATTGAGGCGATTCAAAATTGGAAGAGACTGGAAAGTGACGGAAATTCATAGCTTTCTTGGATTGGCGGGCTATTACTGTCGATTCATAAAAGACTTTTCTAAAATTTCTGTACCTCTTACTAGTTTGACAAAGAAGAGAGTTAAGTACATTTGGTCAGACAAATGTGAAGCTGCTTCAGAAATTAAAAGAACTCCTTTCCGATGCTCCTATTCTTATGATTCCCGAAGGGAACCGAGACTTGATTGTTTATACCGTTGCTAGTCGTGTTGGTTTCGGAGCCATTCTCATGCAAATGGAACGTGTTATGGCTTATGCTTCTAGGCAATTAAAGCCTACCAAGACTAGATATGCCACTCATGATTTAGAGCTCGCGGCCATTGTTTTCGCCCTTAGAATTTGACGTCATTATCTTTTGGGAGAGAAATTTGTTCTCTACACCGATTATAAATATTTGACGTATTTGTTCTCTCAAAAGGAACTTAATTTGTATCAACAACGTTGGCTCAAATTTCTTGCATCATATGATCTTGATATTTTTTATACTCTCAGAAAGAGAAATCATGTTGTAGATGCCCTTAGTCGTAAGCAACAAGCGGTTATTTCAATGATGATATCCGAATGGAATGATCTTGAGACTTTGTCCACTTGTGAGATTCGAGATCGTGAATCTGATCCTTGTTCATCTCTTGTTTTATGTAGCCTTGAGGCTCATCCGTCTCTTTTAGACCACATCCTTGAAGCTCAAAAGCACTTCCCCGAATTGGCTCATCTTAGCCAAAGTTGTAGGGATAGGAATATTGATGGTTTGAAAGACTTTGAAATCGATGCTCGTGGAGGCATTCGAAAATTTGGTAGACTTATTGTGCCAAATATTAGTGATCTTCGTAAGGACATTTTAGAAGATTCTCATCGTTCTAAATTTACCATTCATCCCGGTAGTAGTAAAACATACACGGACATGAAACGACTTCATTATTGGGATGGAATGAAATCTGATATTGCTAACTTTATTAAGCATTGCATGACTTGCCAATTCGTAAAGGTCGAGCATCAAAGGCCCGGTGGGTTATTGAAACCTTTAGACATTCCCGTTTGGAAGTGGGATCAAATTTCCATGGACTTTATTGATGGTCTTCCTCGTTCTCGTTCGGGTCATGACAGTTTATGGGTGATTGTAGATAGACTTACCAAATCCGCCCATTTTCTTCTCGTTCGGTCCAACCGGACCGTATCTCTTTTGGCCAAACTCTATGTTAAAGAAATTGTTAAATTGCATGGAGTTACTACTTCTATTGTTAGCGATCGTGATCCATTATTTACTAGTGGATTTTGGAAGGCTCTTCAAAAAGATTTGGGAACAAAGCTTAATTTTAGCACCGCTTATCATCCTCAGTCCGATAGGCAAATCGAGCATGTGAATCAAACTCTTGAAGATCTCCTTCGTGCATGTGTTCTTGATTTTGGTGGAAGTTGGGAAGGTCATATTTCTCTTGTTGAGTTTCCTTACAATAATAGCTTCCAATCTAGTATTGGTATGGCACCTTTCGAGGCACTCTACGGAAGGCCATGCCGATCTCCTTCATATTGGCTTGAAGCCAGTGAGAAGCTCTGGTTTTAGGTCCAGATTTTATTTGTGATGCCACAGAAAAGATTGACCTTATTCGTCATAGGATGAAAGAAGCTAAAGGTAGATAAAAATCCTATGCCGATAACCGAAGAAAGAATTTAGAATTTTCTGTTGGAGATTTGGTATTCATTCGTGTTTCACCTATGAAGGGTGTTGTGCGTTTCAGTCGATCGGGAAAGTTAGCACCTCGATATATTCAATATTGGCCCATTTCCCATCACCGAACGCATTAGTTCCGTGGCTTATCACCTTTTATTACCGGCTCAATTTTCTCCTATTCATGATGTATTCCACGTTTCTCAACTACAGAAATGCCTTAGAGATTCCGATTCTATTCTTGAGCCCGCTGTTATCGAAGAAATTGAGGTTTCACCAAATTTGACTTATGAGCAACATCCTATTTGCATCATTGCTACAGAGGTTAAATGCCTTCGTAATAAAGATGTTCCGCTTGTGAAAGTTCAATGGTCCGCAAATCGTAAGGATTGTTCTTGGGAATCCAGAGAATTCATCAAGCGAACACATTCGGACTTACTCTCTCGTGCTCTTTAAGGTGAACTTCTCACTTCAAAATTTTCTTTTATGTTGTTATGCCTTAGAGTGATTGTTACTCTTTATTTTCTTCTTAAGTATTGCGATGACACAATTTTTTTAAGGAGGGGAGTCTGTAACAACCCACATATTTTACAATTATATATTTAAATGTTTTATTTAAATATAGCATCGTTAGTCGGATTAAAATCCGAAATGTGACTTTTTATAAACAGTCGAATTTGGACTCGAGCACTTTTATTGAGTTCAAAACGACGTTTACAACTTGTTTAAGTATAAACATCGATATGTTTGGAGTTGATTAGGATTTTGGTATTTTCATTTGGGCTTTAGGTTGTGTTCTAGCCCATTAACCCAATAAAAGTACCAAAACCTTCTACCAAATACCTCCCACTCCACTCCTCTTCATTCATTCCATTTCTAATTTCCTAATACACTCAAGCCCTAGGAAAAATGGTGGGAAAAGAAACTAAATTCCTAAGCCCTAGTTCTCTTAGGAAATTCAAGTTCTAAAATCAAGGAGAATCTTAGGTAAGCATCCTCTTCATCTTCTCCATCTCAATCCCTCTTCAATTTTTGATTTTTCCTATAACCTAACTTAGGAAAAACTTTGCATTTGATAATAGATTGAAGATTCTAGAGGTGTAGTGAAGAGGAATTGGTCTAAGCTTGTTTTAGAGCTTTTCATTTCTTGTTTTTGAATTTAAAGGTGAGTTCTTGAACTCACATCTATGTCTATAGCTTTCATTGTTGTTAGGTATGAATTCCTAACATCGATTTCATGTTCAATTGCTTTTGATTTGAATTGGTTTGGTGAATTTTCCAATTTTGGTTTTGAAGTCAAAATTTATGAAAATCCTACTATGGATGTTTGGACATGTTATTTGGGGCGTATCGAAGAGCCTATAGGGCTGAGTTGTCGTTTAGCATAAATCCCTAGCCTCCATCGTCCGTCCGATCGCCTTCGAATTGATTTGGTCATCATTGGCCTAGGCAAATTCTGCCCAGACCTAGGCAACCAGACGTTTGGTTGAAATTTCCAGACGTCTGGAAGGGGGTTCTGAAAAAAAATATTAACGAACACAGAAAAAATGGCAGAGCCTAGGGTCAGACGTCTGGTCAAACAACCAGACGTCTGGTTCTGTTGAATTTTTGTTAATTTGCCCGTTTTTATGCGAATTTCCATTTCTTATCGATTTTAATTTATTCGGTTAGTAGTTGTCATTTATTATCGACTTTGATGACTTCTTTTCTGGATTTTTGGGAATATCCATTGATGGATTTGATATCGATTTTCATGGTTTTAATTCACGTCGTCGAATGTTGATTTTTGGTGATAATCTGTTTTAACAATCATTTCTATGATTTGTCACTTTAAAATTACAAAGGTTCTTATACTAGTAGTAAATACTAAAACTCTTTCACAGAAACGATTTAAACAATATTTTTAATACAAAACTCGTTTTAAAACCATGTTCCAATCTATTAGTATATACAAACATTTACCTCATTCGTATATGAAATCCAATTAGACGACTTAGCAAAATGAGTGGTATGAAACGCTTGCATTTACTTTGTCAGTTAATTCTTGGACTTGTTCGATTGAAATCTCATGACAATTTTCGAGTGGAAGTCTACAATTTATTCGTAAATATTTAAGTTAAGCCAATGGTTATGGGACATGAAGTCTAACTCATTTATTTACTAGTTACTGTAATTTACACTTATTGATCAATGATGATAATTTTATGGTTTAGACTAGCGATATGTGATGTCTCTTTGTCCGCGTGGGGGACTATACCACATTCTGTAGAGCTTCGTCTCATTTTTATGGGCTAGTGACCCATGGTCTTTTAACCGTTTTATGAGTTCGGTTCATCGGGCGTACCTTTGTACTACATCGTTGTTCCGACTTATTTGAGTTTCATTTTCCTCGGGCGTACCTTTGTACTACGTCGTTGCACCGGCTCTATGGGTTAGAGACCCATGCGATAGCGTCCTGTTTATGATACACGTGTTGGTGAGTTTTCATGCTCCCGTTTATGATAGGCCTCCCCCCTTTTGTGATTTCTGGATTTCTAATTGATGATTTCTGAAATTTTTATTTCACCAATTTTTGCGATTTGCATTGATATGTTTTGTCAATATTTGAGGTTTGGTGAATAAGCTAAAGAATATGATATTCTTTTTGGGTATTTGAGAAAACTTGAGATATTGTATGATTTTCATTGTGATCAAATATATACCTGCCACAACATGGTATTATTGTTATCATATATTTTTGTAATATCTCTTATCCTATCCCATCTTACATGATAATTATAGCTAGACTAATCCGTTTATTATTTTTCATCTTAAATAATACTCGGGTCAGACCGAGGTGTTTCAGGTGCTTCCGCTTGACTTCTTAGCAGGGACTATCTTCTGACTTTTGGCTAACTACTTTAGCTTAGTAGTTTTTGTCTTTCATGTATACGAGATAGAGACTCTTTGATGTATACTTATTCTTTGTGTAGTACATGTACCTATTCTTTTGGCTTGTAGTGGATCTTGTATGACCACTACTATGATGTTCATTTCTATGTGTTATATTCATATCTGTTTTCACCTTAGTGATATGAATATCTATGATTGATTTTGTGTTGTGCTTATTTTATATTGATTCTGAAGGCCACTTAGCCACTGTGTAGTTGATTTGAGTTTGGATTGGATATGTCGGATTTCCTTTTGAAATGAAATGCATGACATACTATTTGACATATCAGTTCTCGCTCAAATCAATTATACAGTTGGTCGCTCCTCAACAACCTTATTCTTCGTACTAATTGACGACATTACCCATTAGTGTCCTTGGTTAGTGTGAGTATAGAGGTGGGGCGTCACAACGTAAAAATTATAGAGATATGAAAACGAGTGAATGAAAATGAATGAATTCACAATCGTCGCCTCAATGATAGGTTGGGAGATGTTTGCGACATACGATCATTGTCTTGGTGAAATAAGGATGTGCATGCGACATATGGTCATTGCGTCAATGATGGATAAGAGTATGTTAATTGTTCATGTAGTTATTCTGATTGTCTGGCGTTTACCATAGATATATGATGGAAGCATGGAATGGTTAAAACAGAAATATTATGAAAGTATGCTAAATCATTGAAACAAGTAACTTTGAATTATAGAAGTATTAGCCTTCAATGATCCTTTATTAGAACGATATTGTCACATACTTGGAATATTTCCTTACTAACCAAGAAAGAGTCTGAACCTCTCTATATTTTAATTAGTGAATATTAGGCTTAGGTCCCAAATAAGTTTCAAAATACACAAAAACCCCAGTAAAAAAAAGTATGTAAATTAGGTCCCTATAATTAAGTTACTAAGTAATTGCATATAGTTATGCAATTATTTACTGAATAATTGCAGACATTTATGCAATTATATCTAAAAGTTGCAAAAATTTATGCAATTTTTTCGGTGAATAATTGCGGAAATTTCCCCAATTTTTTTGGTGAATAATTGCGGAATTTTCCATAAATTTTTGAAAAAATTGCAGAAATTTCCGCAATTTTTTGGTGAATAATTGCGGAAATTTCCGCAATTTTTCAATGAATAATTATGGAAATGTCTGCAATTTTTTGATATAATTGCATAAATGTCTGCAATTATTCACTAAATAATTGCATAAGTGTATGCCATTAATCGGTAACTTAATTCTAGGGACCTAATTTACAAACATTTTTTTACTGGGGTTTTTGTGTATTTTGAAACTTATTAGGGATCTGTGCCAAACTGTCCCTTTTCATTATCTGTATATATAATAGGTTGACAAGGGTTGGGAAATGCTGCATATGAGTAGTCAATGGAGACCGTTGAAGCTAAATATTTTGTCTGTTTATTAGCACTACAACAAAATACACATTTCACAACTAGCAATGCCAATTGTAATAAACTTATTACAACTAGCAGACGCCAGCCTTAATATGTGAAGTTGCAATAGGGTGATTACATTTTACAACTGTTTATGATGATTACAAATATCTATTGTAGTAAAGATTTTTTACAACGGTTAAAAGCAATTGTAATAGGCCTTTTACAACTGCAAAAGCAAGTAGTCATTTGATCTTTTGCAACTATTTTTTACGATTGCAAAATAAATGAAAAATTGAAGAAGAAAAAACAATTGGTTGCAACTAATATATTATAATACACCAGTAACTGTATTTAATAATTAAATGATTTAAACAAATATTATCATAAAACAACCAAAAATAAACATTCCAAAAGGCTAAATAAAATGGTATTCACAAATCTCTAACATACATTCCAAAAGGCCGGATAAAATTACATTCACAAATTTTTAACGTAATACAACACACAATCCATAAATACATCCTTATTTCACCGAGACAATAATGTGATAAACTTCTCAACTCTTGAACTAGGATGAAAGGGTCAAGTCCCTAGTTTTGATGTGCTTTTAAGAAAAATTCATGTGTATATAACCATGTAAATTAGATTCTTATTTATTAAAATCAGAAAACACAAGCTAATTCGAGTTTTCTGAAAAATAATTTGCATTTACGGTAAAATTTTGAAAAAATCTATAGATTTTGATAATGATAAAACAAAATTATATTTGATAAAATAAATATGCTTAATCAACAATTATACATGCTTATAAAAAAACACAAATCACTTTTATTTTTAAATATAGTGTGTTCGGTTTTTTCTTGTTTAAAAATAAATTAAGTTATAATTTACATATATTAATTAGCAAACTTTTCTAACAACAACATAGGAAACAAAGGCCGGATACTCAGCCCCTAATCACAGTAGGAAAAATTCTAGGGATTGTATGATCCATATCGTTTTCCAATTTTTGATCATGCAAAATAAAAATAAACATGTTGCGAGTCAAATGATAATGGAAATATTTAAAATTCACCGAAGATAAGATATACTGCTCACTTTAATTTGTGCCTCCTTTAGTTCTGCTACAATGTTCTCAAAATACGAAGCATTCCATATTGCATGGTTGATTGGATTAAAAATATCTTTCAAATATCGCTTACCATAGGATGCTTGGATTCTACAAGACGACGCAGTTTAGCAGAAGTATCAGGCATCTCCTTGGCTAGAGAAAAAAAATAGGAATAAGAATAATTTTTTATTTATTTTACTAAAAGAAACTAATATTGGAAAATTGATAAATATTTATATGCGTATTAGTATATTACACAACGATACCAAGTAACATTCTGTTAGGAAAAATGATAAATATTCTCCTTTAGTTATGCTTCCATTTCATCTCGAGTAACCTTTTCTCTCCATGCATATAGTTCCTATAATAAAATGATTCGTAAGCTTGTATTTAGCAACTAGCACTAAATATACGAGTAAATAACTATAAACTTCTCCTGCCAAATGTTATATGAGTAGATAACTACAAATTTCTCCTGCCATATGAGAAACAGGAGTAACAAATGCAATGATAGTAGTAACAATGTAACGTTCCGATATTTTGGACCATTCGCATCCATACATGTCGGATTTGAATTGCTCAAAATATCAGATTGTTAATTTAAATATGGAAAAACTCAGCATATACAGTAAATAAATAATCACAGATCACAGACATAGAGTAATATAACAATAATGCAGCGGAAACAAAAGAATAGTAGTTCATGAAGCTACTATATATATAACAGAGTTAAACAATATACAACAGAAGTCTCGAATATAATAGTCAAATACAAGATCAGAATACATCACTGGAATCAACTGAATATCTGAAAGCTGGATAGATAGCTGGATCTCCAAGCGAAGCTCCAACTCCGAAGGTGAGCCTCGAATACTGGTACACTCAGTCTGACCCGAGCGTAAAGCAAAACACAAAACACTCGAGTCAGGATTAACATTCTTACATCAATAAATCCAACTCAAGTGAAATAACGACTGAAATACAAGTAACTCAAAGGATGTTTGGGATAACCATCATCTAAGGATCCGTTAAACTATCTACTATGTAGTAGTGTACGCTAAGTAGATAATGCCTATCAGTAATATAAGTATCAAACTAGCGTTAAGGCGTTACCATTATCCCCCTTGACACATTTTATATAAGCATCATAGTCTATACAGCACTGTAAACTCCACCGTAAACTAGTGGGCTATCAGGGAGTGCTCCATGGGTATAACACGAAACAAATCATAGTGGTCGTGCATAGGGATACGAGTATGACAAGGCACATGAGGCAATACCCAAGGTAGTGAAACTACCGTTTGGCTGATCCGGACTGGTGAGAACGCATCGCCGCAACGATCGCAACACCGCGAAACAACACTCCCAATTCAAGGGTGCGCACCAATCAAAAACAAGTAATGAGTAGTTTATGAAGAAGTGTGTCCGCTAGAGGTAGCTAACCTCACCGGCCCGGCACGGCTCTTGTTTAAGTCATTTCCAATTTGACACAAGTGTCAAGGTCATCCATTATCGTTCTCTTTCTTCAAATCCAGCAATGTCATCATTCCAACCACTTCATTCTGGATCATACTCCGCGTATAATAGTTATTAAAGTGGTTTTCGGTTTGGACAGAGAGTATGTCCCTAACCGATCCCGGACTCTTCAATAACTATGTAATTATTACACCGATTGGTCATTAATAAACTTTCAAAATAGTTTATATTTCAAAACCGAAATATCATTGCCATTTCAAAACCACATCCATACGATATCATTTTCACTTGAAATAAATCCATTTCCAAAACCATATCACTTTCCAAAGTTATATCGCTTTCGAAATCGTAAGTCTTTTAAAATCAAAACACTTCGGAAATCAAAACCTTGAAATTCATAACACTTTGAAACTATAGTTTGAAATCATAACATTTTGAAACTATAGTTTGAAATCATAACATTTTGGAATTCATAACACTTCCCTCTTAAAAAGTTTAGATATTAAAATTAGTGTATATAATGAAATAGTTTATAAAATAAAAATAGTTTATATAAAATAGTTGTAAGTTAAAATAGTTTACAATAAAATAATATATTGAAAATGATTTATATAAAATAGTTTATATTAAAATAATTTATAAAGTAAAATATAAATAGTTGAAGATATAGTTTAAAAATACTTTATAAAATAAAATAGTTTCCACAAATTCACAAATCGATTCAAATTAACTCGACTTCCAAATTCAACTTAATTAAATCGCAATTCATAAATTTCAACTCAATTCAATTTCTCAATAAATCATTTCGAATTATAACGATTTCAAATACAGGTTTGAAACACAAAATAAGCCATTAAATTTCAATATATTTCAAAGCTTTAAGTATTCAACAATTCCCAAAACTAAATTTGAAAATTTCATATATATATCAAATTCAATTTATTATTATTATTTAGTTTTGAAATATTTACTTAATAAATCCAATATCATTAAAATAAAACTTCAAATTTCAAATCACTAAATATTTCCTTCAATTATATTTTAAACTTGAAATATTCATTTTAAATCATCTTAAACCAAAATCAAGTTATAAAATCATATCCTTTAAAAACCCCAAATTCCATATGTTCAGGTAGATTTAATTAAATATAATTCTTAATTAAATACAATTTCAAATCAATTTCAAATCTATCTTTTCAACCTTAATTTATTTAATCATTTCGAACTCTATATTAAAATAAAATTAAAAAAAATACTTAAACATATATATATCAACTTTATTAAATCAATATTTATCAAAACCATATATTTCTTTTCAAAACCATAGAAATCATTTTCAAAACATTCATATATTGAGCAATGGTGTCTGTATATAATTTTCTATCCTATGGTCAAGTGATACGGATATTTATCATTTCAATCCGCAATTTAAACATATTCGGGTATATATCTTTTCAACCCGAAATCCCAAATTCAATTTAATGAAAATCGCTTGGGTTTATCATTTCAACCCATAACGATTTTCTCATATTCTACAGATCGTTCGGGTATGTATCATTTCAACCCATGGTGATTCTATACTAACAGGGAACTTGCAGAGTGATAACAGATATGAAAATAAAATAACAACAGTAACAGGCATATATCATCAGTATAAATAATAGATAATGGTGTCAGATGTCACAGGTGAACAGATACAGATAATGGCATATATATAAAAATGTAAATAACTAGCAGCATCATATTTCAATTGTCGTTTCAATTGAACTCAAATTTAATAAATATAAGAACATTAATCGTGAGTGATTGCTCACCTTTCGAGGCTAGAGAGATTCGACGATGAAATGAGACAAGTTACAAATCCAAGCACGAATTTCGAAGCAAAGCACGATGAATACGAGTTCGACGATCATAGCTAATATCAAGGAATAGACGAAATCAAATCAAAATCTGTTTGATATAGACTGAAACAAAATATATAAAATATTATATTATTATTAGTTTGTTAAAAATCAATATTTTAAAACTTGTATATAACTATATATAACTATATTTATAAAACCATATTCTAAATTTTTAACACATCAAATTAAAACATACATATTTATTTTCAAATCACAAATTTAACTTTAATATAAAATAACATCTATATATATATGCGAACCAAATTCCTATATACTTGCACACTCATTTGGACAACATAAGTCCTTATGGTAGATTTGAAAACACAAACATCAAATTATGTATATATACACTTTCTGAATCAATACTTAATATATATATACTATAAGCGAAATAAGGACTGATATAACTTGTGCATTAATATATACAGCTCTTATATTCTGTACACTTTAAACATATTAAAATATATGCAAGAAGCCTGCAGCTTATATATAAAAAGAAAATCTATTATAAACTAACATACACATACCTAAATAACTTGAACTGCATATATATATATAACAATAGAGCAAACTAAGTTGTAACTTTTATAAACCAATATATATACAAACTTATATATAATTTGAACTTATTCATAAAACTTAACAGATTTAAAATTATAACTATACATTCAACAGTTCAAAATATATATACTATATACACAACACCCCAAACAATATATATGTAACAGTTATTATACATAATAAAAGGTTATAACTAACTTATACAAACTTATTACATAATGAAATAAAATATAATATAATATTATAAACCATATGCAACCAACATGTTATAATATATACAACAAAACTTTATAATCTTATACATAAAAACCCCAAACGTATACTACTTAGATTCACAACAGGCTAATCTCTATGCAATATATACTATATATATAACTTACAAAAAAAGAGAGGCTACAACAACCATAACTATGCATATAGAATTATACTGTAAACTTATTTTATAAATATGAATATATATGCGTACACTAGTTAATATAACAAGCGTATATATATATATACATATATATACATATATATATATATATACTATGAAAGAAACCTACAAACCAAACTTATCTAGATTTAAGTATCATAAATAACAAAATAAAAAAATACTTACAGATTGTAAATAAATGAAACATACAACTCATACATACATATATACTCGCCTAAGCTTTAAGGTGGAGGAGGGAACAGAACTGCCCAGGCCGGAAAAACGTGGCCAACTGGAAGGTGGTGGGCTGTTGCCCTGAGCGCAGGCGGGTTGTAAGCAGAGTTGGTTGCCGAGCTCGGCTAGATACAAGCGGAGGAGGCTGATGGCAGGGCACGGCAAAGTTTCGACTGGGACGATGGAAGAGGAGGGTACGGTGGTGTCTTGGTGGGCCGAAGTTCGACAGGCAAGGGACGTTTGGTGTTTGCGTGAGTAGGCCGTGAAGGCGAGGTGGCTCGCTTTGGGTTGTCGACTTCAAGTTGGAGGAGATGTTCACGGGTTGACGAGATGGCGATGAGGCAAGCATAGGTTGATCGGGAATGGAGGGGTTGGTCACGGTGAAAGGTAGCAGGCTTTGCGTATAGGTTTGCATGTTTCTTTTGCAACTTTTTATTTTTTATTTTGAGAGGGAGGTGGTCTGGAGATGAGGCATGGGTTTTATTTTCCTCAATTATCAAATGGAAGAAGACAAAACACAAGTTAAGATGAAAGTAGGCACCCAAAAGTCCAAACGTGAATACCAAGAAATAATTAATTTTAGTGGCTGACAACTTTACAGCTGGGTAATGAATAGACTCAGAAAACGAAAGGACTCAGAAACGAAAGGGCTCAAAAACGGGTACCGGTACGGTTACCGTTTTCACGGATTCCGCTACGTATCGGAATCTGAAATACACAATTGAATATACTGTGAAGAGCAGAACGACGAGACGATCAAAATGGTATACAGATATCAGTGATTCAATTGAATTATAAAAATTTGAATTTTCTACAAGCGGAAAATGCAGCAAAAACGTAGGAAAATAAGATCGACGGAGCTAAAGAAGTCCGAATTTGGAAAAATGAAAAATGACGTTTAAGTCAGAAGATGAATTAGAATTTTTCTATTAAAAATATTCAGGTTTAGAAAACATTTTATTACCATTGATTTTAACTCATATAAATTGGAATAAAATTACACTAGAAAATAAACTTTCAAATTATCTGATGAAAATTTACCAGTTGCTATGATTAATTAGACACATTCCAAATATCAAATTTTTATTTCAAAATTTTATCGTTTTAAAATTTCAACTAATTACGTTATTAAAATAGTTAAAATTTATGGATCGTTACAAACAAAGCTAGTCATATTACCTGTCACATCCCGAAAATTTTCGACTTTCGAAAATTCAACATCGATACTCACTTTATCGACTGCTGAGCCATCGAATGCCGGAAACCCGAAAAGTTATGGTTTTAAGAAAGAAGAAAAAGGTAGAAGAAGAAGATAGAAGAAAAAGAAAGAAGAACAACAACACAACATCAGATACAGAAGCAGAAAACAATATCAGAATCTCACATATCGCAGCGGAACAACATATAGTAGATAAATGAATAATCTTTAAACAAAGAACTATATCATTTTATACATACATCAATCATCAGAGTCAATATACAACTCAGTACAACAATGGACAGTTATATAACTTGTCCCCATACAGAATACATAGCGGAATAAATACTATCAGATATAAATACTACGTCTCGCCATCCAGCTTGCTTCCAAAGCTCCAGAATATCCAGAATATCCTGATAATATAACTCTAGGCTGCCCGTGTGGAAATTGGTGGGCACCCAGAGTTTAGAAGGGAAACAATAAACTCCGAGTCAGTCATGGTGACTGGTGTGAGATCGTAAAACAGTTATTCTTTAAATAAACAGAGGAATATTTTTTTTTTAAAGTCAATTCGCAATGTTTTTGGAAAATGAAACTACCATAAGACCTCCCACCACACACACAATGCAAACGCAGACTTGGAGGAGATTTCTTCTTATGATAGTCAAAGATGCTTACTACGCAAAATCAAATCATTTTTGATATTATTATTAGTGCATAGTGGAAAACATTTCGAAATTATAATATTAATCTTAGCCAGCATAGGCATTCCGCACTTATGCCTACTATAGCTACTATGTTCAATAGCAGGTTACCGCCACATTCCATAGCAGGTAATACAACTAAAACCGTACAAGTCGCGTATTGTTTCTTTGGATTTCCAACAAATGGTCAGGCTAAGGAACTTCCTATCCACGATGGGTACGTCCCTGGAATAGACGACCCGAGAACCTAATCGGATCTCTGCCAACACAAGGCCGGGTTACCTCTGCAAAAATAGGTAACTACTGACACGCGTATGCCATCCCCCGATCGTCACCGATCTTCCCGAGGATCCCCGATTCCAACAAACCACATAGAAAATAATAATGCAGTAACCACAGAGGTTAAGTATCTGGGCTCCATACCATGATACCACCTTTATCCAGAAGGAATGACATACACTAAGGGGCGCTACTCCCTAGAACCTTGCCGCATTCGTCCTGTTTCGACCATTTCTGGGGTGTGAGGCTCGACGAAGTCTCGTCCACAAAGCTACGCTTTCTCAAAAAGCCCTGCTTCGGGTCAAACAAAAATGATCAACCTATGATCACAAAGATATAAGATCAAACAAATGATCATATCGTAAATGATCAAACACTGATCATTTCACAGCAACACTCATTATGCCACGTTACCAAATTGGGATATATCGCTGATAAATTTCAACTACATAACCTCTGAGCTCGTACGTCTCAGAGAAGGGTGTTAAGCTAAGAGAATAAATTCTCCGCCACCAACAGAAATGTATTTGAAAGAAATCAGCTTTATATCTCAAATTGTAACGTCAGACACACCATCCATATAAGTCTGTTCCGGGATCGAACAGAACCGAAGGCACTTCTCACGAAGCCCTTGCACATCCGGATAATTTTCAATCACGTCAGGACTTCCCGTCACTAAGGGTGATAAAACCTCTAAATCGAAGATCAGTCGATGTAGAGTAACTCGACGGTAATCCTTCCGTTTTAAAAAATATCCGGTCTTCAACACCGGTCTTCGAATGCAATTCATAACGACGTATCACATATTCGGAATGGGTTATACGACCCCATGGTCCTTTCCCGGCTAACCCGAATAGTGAGCGATTATTCAAAAATAAGTGTGGCATTCAATTTCATCCAATTCACAACAAATACCTATCTAAAGGTAATTATTGATAGTCGGTTATTTAACTATCAATAAAGATGCGCAACATCATCAGATTCCAAATAATTTTCCAAATTATTTTATCTTCCAAAATATCTTTTACTATATATAAAATTTCCACACTTCTAAAATAAATCGATATTTATTTTTAAACAGTCTCCCTTTTATAAATTCCATAGTGAATTTATATTTTTCAAATATCTACAGATATACGATTTTCAAATCGATTTCAATATTCAATTTCAATTTATCTTTACAAAGATAAATTCTCAAAACGTTCATTTCATTTTGGAAAAGAAATTTCATACTTATTTAAAAATAAGTATTTCACAAATCATTTATTTTCAACACTTGGAAAATATTCGATATACTTAAATCAAATTAAGTATATATTTCATTCTTTAAGGAAATCTATTTTCTATAACAACATCAATTTGAGTCAAAACGAATGTTACGTAAAACATCGTTACGACGACTCAAAATCATTAGTATAGGGATTCGGATTTAGATAGATATATATAAATCCCAATACTGCATTAAAAACATTTCCTTTTGGAAATCATTTACTATAACAACAGTGTTATAGTCCACCATTTCCTTATTTTTCGAAAACGTCTATTTCAACAATAAATGTTGAAATCTATGATTTCGATAGTTCACACGTTTTAAAACATCTTTTAAAACAACTTCATTTAACAATATTCCTTTTTCCCAAAATATATTGATTTTATTCAATCATATATTTTTACTGCCCAAATTCGTGAATATAATCACTATCCCAATTTTTTACCATTTCTACACATTTAACTTAAAGGATAATTCGCTGTCCAAAACCACGAATATATCTCCTTTAATAACTTCAACGTTAAATTTATCAAATTCTATTGATTTTGAATTTATAAAACAATGTTTATAAATCCCATTTCTATTTATAAACCTTCGATTTCTAAATTTTCCAATTCAACTTATATAACTCAATTATATATCGGAAGTTTATATTATAAGTTAAGAACTTATAATCCATTTATTTACAACATCTATTCATTTCTCATCTAAATGTCAAAATCCCATTTATAAGATAATTGCTTATAAATCTTTTTGTTTTACAAAATCTATCCATTTAATAACTTCACAATTTATGAATCAATAAATTTCAATTCACTTATGGAATCCATTTTTATTTGACTTTAACACTTAATAAAACTCATTTCAAAATTCCAATATTTTTAATTTATAAAAATATCAATTTTTTTATAAATCTTTTTATATGAATTGTTTAAAATACTTCAACAATTCCCATTTAAACTATTTCATAATCTTCATCAATTTGTTTATTTCAAAAATAACATTTTTTGTCGTATTTCACAAAAATCACAATTTTACTAACATTAAAATTTTAACATTTATTTATTTAAAATAAACCAATTCAAAAATTTCAATAAAACATATATTTCTACAAGTCACTTTACAAATCCTTTTAAAATCCAAAATCGTTATTTTTAGACTTTAAAAATGGATCCGATGATGCAACGCATCAAATAGTCAATCATGGCATTCAAAAACATCATATATCAATATGATAATCAACAAATATCACAACATCTGTAAACAATAAATACAGTTGAGGAATCCTGTTGGATCCCTCCAACCTGTTTCCCTGCATCCACAGACGTTAGCACAATACCAATTCCGCTCCAGTACGGAATTATCGCGGTATATAGGTTTTTATAAATCCGCTTACTAACGGCGCAATAGGGTCTCATCCGCTATACGAGGCGGGAAATCATCAATCCAATATATACATATGCCAATATGTATATATTGCTATATATAGATATATATTCTACTATATCCAATATCACATCCAAACAGTCAATCATCAATCAATAACTGTAAATAATTCCACATTCAATTGAGTGAGAAGATCTCACCGTGATTTTCTGATAGCAATTTGTAGCGATTTATTTCGAATGAAATTAAACGAACGTTTAATTTCACTCAAAATTTTCACTAGCTCCAAACGACTCCAAATCAGTTGCATCGCGTAGCATTCGCGAATACGATTCCAACGCACTTCGTTTCGTCATTTTCTGATAACGTATGACAAAGTTACGTCATTTTAAAATTACACGATATAAATTTACAAACTTTTTATTTTATTTTATACCCAATTCAACATCTGCCGTTCGTTTTTGAACAAGAAAATCTGGGCCACGAATTACTTCATCTTCCTCACGCGCGCCTTCTTCCCCCAGAACATCTCCAGGTCGCGAAAGAACCCACCACGCCGCCCTAAACCCTAACGCACGCTACCCCCACGAGCCCCTCCACCTTGATCAAGATGCACCACTTCGAAGCCCTTGACGAGAGCCACCTTCGACATGAACGATGGCCAGCTCGGTCGCGCCTAGGCTATGGAATTGGCCTTCGAACGTGCGTGCTTTAAATGGAGATTACCGTCGATCTGTGCTTCTAAACTCAATCATAACCGTTGAGATCGTAGTTCTCAACGATCTTTACAAGTTTGTAGTTGGAGATTTCTGGAATTAACATGTGGATGAAGAGAAAAATTGAGGGAAAGGCAAGAACATTTCGGCCATTGATGTTGTGAACGGCGGCTACGAAGAAGATAACTAGGGTTTTATTATTTTTCTTCAAAATGAAATAAATGAAATGCTATATATAGAATTTTGACGAACACTATTCATCCGGCTTTCCCGAACTCCGATTTACGCACGGTCACTATCGTTTCTAGGGTTTATCCCGCATTTCGGACACAATGGAACAGGTTTCGAAAGCTAATTCGGTCGTCTGTGCGAGATATGAAATTAAACGATCAATTTAAATTAAACCGATTTAAATCGATTTCGAGGCGTTTTAATTTGTACCGGACAAACGGTAAATCCAAAAATTACGAAATTTGAAATCTTACAATAATATCACATTACGGATCCGATGAAACTGGTTTCGTCGAAATCCGAGACCGTTTGAAAAAATGACTATTTTAACTCGACGATTTAAAATTAAAACGATATCGATGCGTTTCGAGTTGCCACGGTCAATCGACAACTCCGTTTGCTACGAAAATTGAAATCCGATAATAACTAACTATTACGGATCCAATGGAACTGGTTTCGTTCAATTCTGAGACTGTTCGAAAATTGGCTATTTTTACAGTCGATAATTAAATATTAAAATATTCAATTTTCACAGATTAACTTTAAATTCAGTTTTACAAGTTCTATAACATCTCTATAACTCCAGTATGATTAAATAAAATTTTACAAATCATTTTCAATCATATTCAATCCAGATTTCAATTATTTCTGGAATTTCACTATTTAATATATCGATTAAATTATCAAATTAAAACCCAATATTCGAATTTTAAATTATACGACTTATTAATTCCACTTATTAATATCTAAAATCAATTAAATATTCGAATTTTAATTATCAAAAATCCTGGGTCGTTACATTACCAGTAATTTGTGTGCCGCAACAAAAGGAGGAATAAATCAGGAACAACATATCATGCACATAATCTGGAAACCTTGCTTACTAGGTTTGAAGTTCTATATTGCTCAATAAATTAGTACATCGGAAATAATAATGGAAAAACCTTACTTCATAGGTTTGAGGTTCAAATTAGCATATAATTAGGGATGTTATGGTAATGGTTACCATTACCATTTTGTAAATACCGTTACTGTACAGTTTTTACCGATAAACTAAAATTATTTACCATGACTAGTAGATCGATGACTTGTATACCGATAAATTGGTAGCCGTTACACTAGTAATGGTAAATTAACCTTTGTCTAGAAAAATAATAAGTTGATATATTTTTACACTGAATGATGATTCATTATATATCTCATTGGGTCACTTAATAAAGGACATAGAAAAGAAGTGTATTTATCATCATTTGAGTTGAATTGCTGAAATAAATTAAACTGTTTTCTTGCTTCTAAATGTCCATAATACATCTTACATGAATATCAATGTATTATGAATGGACTGGTAAATTATCGTTACCGCTGGTTTTGAGAAAATATTACCAATGTTTTACCACAAAAAATGGTATATTTACCGTTATCGTACCGATTATACTGGTATACCGACTTTACTTTAAAATGGTAACTGATTGACTGATAATGGTATGGTAATGGTAAATTTATCGTTATCATAACAGCCCTACATATGATCATAAAGCAGTTGGTGCAAAATATGGCTTTTTGGACATGTTGTATACTTTATCCCATATCAACTGCCTGACTACCAAACTTTAAAACAATCATAGAATCGTACTTAATTTATCGCGAAATTGGCTATAAAAAGGTAAAAATTGATGAACAAACCTAGCTTTGTGTAAGATAAAACAATTTGCAGAAATAGAAATGGGATCCAATACAGGATGGACTCAAAAAGAAGATGAAAATCCTCGATAGTGCAACTAACCCAAGCATCAAATGTATTTGGACAAGTTTGTTGTATCAAGTCTATTAAGCTAGCATGTTGCTTGCAAATGAAATACACATGATTACACAACATATAACCATGGATATGTGGACCACATACCAATACACAAGCATACCTATCAATAAGTTCACTTTTGTATATATTTGAAATTATTATTGTATATATGTTCTACTGCTACATGGATCAACAGTAAGAACCACCTATGAGTATGCATGCAATGAGAAAATGAAAACTATTAGGCCAGAGCTAACAAACTTTGTTATATAGAAAACACTATATCAATTTTTCACTTTTTTTTTCTTATACCCACATGGTAAAAGTTCACTGTGTGGGACTCTTATCCTTCTAGATAATCCTAATCAATGCCCGCCTCATCATTAGATAGAAATATGCATACAATGAAAATGTTTAGACATAACAAAACACCAACCGAAAAATCATATCATGTGTATTTTACACAATCCTTATCGACAATATATGTTCGTGAGTTCAGCAAGTCACTATAATCATAGAATTGTAATACTATAAGATTATCACTAACCCATTCATGAATAAATTACTTTTGGTGCAAGAACAAGGTTTAAAATTTGATGCATGTATAAGTTCATTTGGATTCTTACAAAATCAAACACACCAGCTTTATGTGAATAAATATAGTCGGCCATGTACTATATATAAATATTACATATATCTTATCCCTTGAATACATATTATAAAGAAGTAAATAAAGTGGTGATCAAAATGGTGTGTAATTTGCAAAAGTTGTTACTTACCAGCCTAGTAATCTTTCTAATGAGTTCACTATCAAGCTTGAAAAAATTGTTCTTCTCATTGAAGAGCTCAGTTGTGCCTGTTTGTGATTCAATCTTTCTTATGACTTGTTGGTGATTGTTTTGTCGATGTTGCATAGATTGCGAGATGTACTGAGTCTGTGGTAAGAACTAAACAAGTCATTTTGAGCGATGGATAAGGTTGTGAGAAGGAGAAGAAACCACAGATGGTGACTTTAAAGAGCCGCGCCTAAGAAGACCACTACGAATAAGGATGATAAGCCACTAGATCCCGATGTTGAAGAAGGTAGAGAAGCGTCACATGTGCTGAGCCACCACCGAGAAGTAAAACACAGTGAAGATGGCGAAGCAGAATGGCGTAACGATGAAGGTGAAAGTGCAATTAGGGATTAGGGTACTGATTTGGGATTTTGGGTTCTAAGGAAATAATTAAGGGGAAGGTGGTGAACGAAAGTTAAAAAGGAAATTAAGACGGGCTTTGAAATTTTATCTGAGAATGGTGTTATGTTCCCTTGTTTTAAATTAATTATAACTGGCTAAAATTAATTTCTTCTTAATATTAATTATTAAAAATATATCAGTCTTAGTTATTAATTATTAATTATTATTTCTTAATTATTTAGCGAACCATTAATTATTAAATAATCGATATTATTTATTATTTAATAATTAATAATTATAAATTTTTTAAATATTAAATATAATTATTAATTATTATTATCGTCAAGGACCTCTAGCTTAAGTGGTTAGAGTGTGATGCTTTAGATAGAGGTTCTAAAAATTATGGATTCGAACCCCCGAGACATCAAAAGAGTTCTCTGCTTGAATAAAGAAGTATCGCTCATGTTATCAAAAAAATCATAATTATTAAATAGTAAATATTACTTTGCATCATAAATATAAATATCAATTACAATTTTTGAATTTTACCAAACTTTGAATATTACATGAAATTTAAAATTATTTAAAATTTTTACTTTTTTTATTTTTGAATTTCAAGAAAATTACAAAATTTTATTTTTAAATTTTACAAGCGCTTCAAGTTTTATAAATATTTTTAAATTTACTTTACAAAATTTTTAAATTTGAACATTTATGATTTATATCAAATTTACAGAGTCAATTTTAGGATATAATACCCAATTCTCTACCTCAAACACCAAAAAATACATTCTACCATCTATGTTTCCATCTACAAAAATTAACTCTGCGTAGAATATCTTCATGATGTAATCAAATGCCTGAACCTACGATTCGCATTTTTTCTTTCATTCTTAAATCTATAATGTTCTTAAAACCGAAATCGGATAATTTTTTAACAAAATATTTTTACCCTTGAATTGACAAGTGTGACAACCCGCATCTCCCGACACACCGATCCAAAGTCTAGTGTGACTTTCGAACTAATGTCGTGTCGAGAAGTACGGATCATCGGGATTTTTATAACACTACAAAGTCTAATACAAGCAGATATAATTTAAGATATACTATACTTTCAGAACTCGCGGCGGAAAGAACAAAATATATAACACAAAAATATCTATATTAAAAAAATATCCAAATCAAAGTCTCAAAAATATCACTTCAAGTCTGATAAAAGAGGTAAAATGTATTGATAAGGTAGATAAATACATTAGGAGCAAATATAATAAAAAGCAATAAGCTTGACTATCCGAGTATCAAGAATGGACTGGGCAGCAGGTGATCGGCCCATTCTTGATACTTGAAGAGCCTAGCTTATCTTTGAAAACTGTTTTTATTATATTTACTCTCAGCTGTACCTATCTATCTTATCAAAACATTTTACCTCTTTATCAGGATATTTTCTACGTACTCTGTATTAGGCCATGATCAAGTAGAGATGATGGCTAGCTCCAATAACTCTCCAAACTTAAGTTCAATTTGAAAGTTTACCGATTTGTACGGGCAGATCTTTTTTTTACAATTGATTATTTTACAAAATACACGAATGGGCTGATTAGAAAATTATATTGAACAATCAACTGAGACATGTAACATAATCATGATTAAAAAGAAAGGTTGGGGATTATGCTTTTTGTTTGCTGCTTTTCTTTAATCAACTGATCAATTAATAATGTTTACCCACCAAATTACTATCACTTATTGCCATAGTATCTATTATACAACAGATTTCACCACATAATCAAAGATTATCATTAATGTATGGCATAAGAATACATATTAAAAATGAACGTTGTATATTAAAGAAAAATATATGTTTAAAATATTTATTTTATCCATACACCATAAAAATTGATGGAATTCAATGTGCTCTTACCAAGATTTTCCTAATCTGAATACAACCTTTATAGAAATTTTTTAAAATCTTAATATACATGCAGCTGAATACTACAACCCTAATAAATAAACTTTTAAATCCTCATATACATGCAACGATAAGAGTAATTGTGTATATTTTATTCAGTATCATCCAATGTCTTAAAATAAATAAGACAGATAAGGGAATAACAATATTGTAAATGTAATATTTGGGTAATAGCATAATTCGTCATTGTCGGTGTAAAATTTAATAAGTCGATTTGAGGAACTATAGTCACCTCTAAAGAATTTGATAATGCAAATCCTCTTGGCTTAAAATTGCTTAGTCCTAGGTTAGATATAATAACAATTTAACATTTATCAATTTATTCTGCAAAAGCATTCTATTTAAAACTTTGGTATACAAAAGACCTACTTTGCAAAATAAATCGCTACATGCTAAATTTACGTTAATGGAACTAGAGGACTAAGAGACTTTGAGAGATTTCACCCAAAATTTGATATCGTGAACAATAGTTCCCTGTAAATACAAAACTTAAAAGTCAACGCAAATTTAAGGATTCTTCCTTGCAATTGTATATTTTTATTACTTTAAGCCAGATGACTATAAATATATTTATTGATATAGCAAGGGCTTCTCCAACAACTTCAGCCCTGAATATTCAGGGTCCAGAATATTCATGGTTGTATGGAAAAGAAAAGTCCAATAATCAGGCGTTCATTTTATGGACATCTAATGCTGAGCTTCCATTAAATGGACGTCTAGTATTAAAAGTCCTTTAAATGAGCACTTGACATCAGATATTCAAAATGTCTCCGTACAATATAAAGCATTGGACGCTCATTTAATGGACGTTTATACTCTAGCACCCATTAAATGAACGTGTAAAACTGAACGCTCATTAAACGAGTGTCCATGACCACTTCAATTTCCCGAAGTCGTAAGCTTGAAGTGCGTTATTAGGGTGTAAATCTGAATGAAGACCATTGGAGTTGCTCATGAACGCCCACATATGTATATTGTCATAAAGTAATTTTTCATACACGATAGTGCAAATTCAAAAGCAACTCATACTAATTTGATCAAACCTTTAAAGAAAATTATGAAAACCATTAGAAGTTGATAAATTTAAAAGCTGACTGAAACTAAATATTACCAAATTTTAAACTAAATGTGTGCAAGATCTCAAGCTCTTGTTAAACTCTTCAAAGTTGCAACCATCCTTTCACTACTGTTTCACCTTTTGATCTTTATAAACACTAATACAACTCCAAATTAATGAAAGCTTGATTGAATTCGTATTACTGCAAAAATGTATATCATGTAACCTACCTTAAATTCAAGATTAAACGAACACTAATCACTCTTTAACAAAAAGATTCAAAACAAAGCATACATTAATTGCTTAGTTCTTCTAAACTAATTTGAATCATATTTTACCCACCAATGTCTTCCACAACATATAAAATGTTATATGGACTGAAAAAAGAAATGCATAAAAAATCAACAATCCATTCATGATAATAAATAATATACGTAATGTAACTGCAACTGTTTGCATCTCCTTAACTTTGAATACACTTCATCTCAATACATGGAAATTAATTGCAGTTGGCTTTCATGACAATTGTAACACCTCGATATTTTACGGGAAATATAATTAAAAAGAAATTAAAATCGCATTTGGTACAGTGGTAAAGACGCATGTTAACTTCCTTAGTGACCAGAGATCAAGTTCCATTGTCGTCCAAAATCTGAAGCGATGTTTTTTTAGCTTGATCATTTTCAGCAATTTTCTTACGTATTTCAGCGTGTTTCTGACATGTGACGGCTTCCCATTTGCTCCACTGATTTAACAGGATGAGATGACTAAAATTTATCGATTGAGTGATGTGTATGGACTAAAATGGATAACCATTACGCGTATGAAAGAACCAAATTTAATTTAAAATAATCTAATGGATTAAATTCACTCAAACAATCTATAAATAAAAATCATCTAACATAAAATCTAATCTCTTATTCAACCGTCGCCATAATTCTACAGTAAAATTAGTGTGAATTATTCTTTCTCCTCTTCTCTACTAAATAAACAAATCTCTACCAAATTAAATTATCTATATATATTCAAGCAATTTGGGGAATTTAAAAAAATCAAAGAGAGAAAGATTAAAGCAAAACTTTTTTCAAATTTATGCAAGCTCAAGTGCCATGTGAATTAATATGAAATAGAAAAATAAAATAGTTCAATATGATTCTTTTCTGTCACGTTAATATGAATTCGTATTAACGTGACAGAAAATAACTGAAATTGAACTACTTTATTTTTCCATTTCATATTAATTCTCACTCACTTGGCACATGAGCTTACATAAATTTATTTTACTGTAGAATTATGACAAATGCTGAATAAGAGATTAGGTTTAGGTTATATAGTTTATTTATATATTTTTTGAGTGAATATAATCCATTAGATTATTTCAGATTAAAACCGATTCTTTCATACACGTGGTTATCCATTCTAACCCATACACATCACTCAACCAATAAAATTTAGCCATCTCATTCAATTACATCACTAGAGCGAATGAGAAGCCGCCACATGTCAGAAACAACGCTAAAATATATAGAAAAATCATTGAAAACAAACCGACTAAAACAGACATCGCTCCAGATTTTTGACGACAGCAGGACTTATCCCTGACCACTAAGAAAGTCAACATTCGTCTTTACCACTATACCAAATACGCTTTTAATTTCTTTTTAATTATATTTTACATAAAATATCGGAGTGTTACAACAATTGATCATTACAAAGTATTAAACTATGGCACATCAAAAGCCATAAACAAACAAATGGCAGTAACATCTAAATAGCAGTAACATCCAAAATTGATAAGAAAAGTACAGGGTAACAATAACATCAAAAGTCTTTACTCTCTTCTTTCTGTTGGACTTGGTGATATAATATTTCCATAATAAAGAACATTCAAAAGATATTGTTCATTTCAGTAATACAATTCAAAAACGAACCCATACTAATTTGAACAAACCGTCCAAGTAAAATTATGAAAATAGACTGAAACTAAATATTACCAAATTTTAAACTAATGTGCAAGAACGCAAGCTCCTATATAACTCTACAAAGCAGCAACCATCATCCCTACTGCTTCACATTTTGAACTTTGTAAACACTAGTGCAACTTAAAATTTATAAAAGTTTGATCGAATTCGTATGACTGCAACAATGTAAATCATGTATCCTACCTTAAATTCAAGATCAAATGAACAATAATCATTCTTCAACAAAAAGATTCAAAACAAAGCACACATTAATTGCTTAATTCCTCTAAAACTAATTTAAATCATATTCAACTAACCAGTGTCTTCCACAGTATATAGAATGTTATATGGACCCAAAAAAAATGCACAAAAAATCGCCAATCCATTCATAATAAATAGCATACGTAAGCTATGTACCTGCCAGTGTTTGCATCTCCTTAATTTTGAATACACTTCATCTTAATACATACATATACGAACTTTACCTTGAAAGAGATAAGCACAAATACAGAGGCGGAGTAGCACAATTTTATCGGAAACAGGGAGAAAGAGATCACCAATACTAAATTATGGATACCTGGCAAATTTGCAAATAACACCTGATTACTCAAGTATTCAAAAAACGTAAACATCAATTATTAAGAAGCAAAAATTAGATCAAAACAGTAAATAATGAAACGAAAATAAATTTTCAAAACAGCCTCAGACATCGAAGGAAGGAATCAACAACATGAGTTCTCAAGCCTGGCAAGGCAAACGCTATTAGGCAGCCATTGCAAATGTTTTGGGAAACGAGCCTTTGTTTATTCAACGTCGGCTACTTCTTTTGTCTTGCAGATCAGAACTATTGGCTTGATTTCTCCGGAGAGAAATGAATTGCGCATGGTAGAATCGATGTCGATAATTCGGTGAGAGGATCATTGTTTCAATAGATTTCATTCTTGGTACAGGTAATTCATGAAAACGGAAAAGGATAAAAGAATTAATAAACCTTAGCACTGATTTGAAGTAGTATGCGAACAAAAGAGGTGAGGGAGATTGAGGAAGAAAATCCGAGAGTTTATATAAGGGATAAACGAAACCCTAGATGTCTATTAACGGATTAGATTTTCCCAATTTAGACGGTCAGATATAGATAATTATATTCATTGGGTGGAGGACGAACCATGAACGCAACCTGTTTTTTGAATTGCCCTGTCATTTATTATTTTATAGCATTTAATATTTGTTAGATCTTATTTTTAACTGTTAAAATTTGATAGATTTGTGTAAGAGCGTTAAAAAAAATTATTCGCTAGATTCTATTTTCAAATGATGAGATTTGTTAATATTTATAGAGAGACGTTTTGAATTCATAAGAAGGGTTTAATTGTTAATTCTAATTTTGAGTGATGTTAAGTTTTCATAATATTTATAGTGAAGCGATTTTGGTCGTTCAAGTTGACACCAAAATGGTGAGACATCGAAGGTGTTGCAAATATTATTAAAGATTAAAGATATACCTAAGAAACAAAAGAATTTAATATAATAATATTAAGTTAAACTATAGATAAAAATAGAGCAGTGCTAAATGCACCGCAATATAGACTTCATTTTACCCAAGAAAATAAAAAGAAGAGAGGTTTTTTTTCCAAATAGAGCAATGCTTTCGATCGGCAGTGAAATAGAACAGTGCTAAATAGAGCAGTGCTAAATTGAGCAGTGTTTTCGATCGGCAGTAGGACGTCGTCCATAGTGGTAAAAAGAAGAGAGGTTTTTTTTTTCCAAATTACCCAATTCGATCGGCAGTACGACGCAGTTTGAAAGATTTTTTTTTAATAATACGAATGATCGGTAGTACGAAGCCGTTCAACCGTTTTTTTTAAACGATCGACAATAGAAGACCATTCGTTCCTGGGCTTCTACTGCCAATCCAAACCAGGAACGATTTATGGACAAATTTCTTTTACTTCTTCATTAGGGTTTTGCTTTTCCATGGCTGAAAAAATTATTTCAAATATGGTATGATTTTTTATTTATTTTATACCTTCTATTTTGTTTCTTGCATTGGTTTTCTTACATTCTTGATTATTGCATTATTTGGTTACAAATCCCCTATTTGTTTTTTATTCTAAAACTATGTATATGATTTTTGTTGACGATATTAAACAGCTATGTTACCGAAGTATTGGAGGTGAAGAATATGTACAAAATGAAATAAATGAAGAAGATGATGAGGTAAAACAATTTATGTTAAAATTCTTGACTTATATGCTATATGTTAATTTGGTTATGCATAACATAGGATTTTGTTGCCGATATTAAACCGCTATGCTACCGAAGTGTTGGAGGTGAAGAAGATGTAGAAAATGAAGTACACGAAGAAGACAGTGGTGAAAAAATATTTGTTGACGTGACTGCTAAATTTATAACGGATGAGGTTTGTTAGATATTTTATGTGTTCATCATTTCACTATAGAACATTATTAATTATAAGTTGATTGTGTTATAGTTATTCACTTCCCGAGACGCATTCGTGCATTGGTGTCAATCGAGGGCAAGGTCTATCAACACTGTTCTTGTCATTACCAAGTCCGATAAAGTTGGAGATCCTAGAAAACCAAGAATTCATTTATCTTGTGAGAGAGCTGGAAAATATAGAAAGAGTAAATCAAAGGAAGACGAAAATCCAACAAACCAAAAGAAACGTCCACGTGGCGCCACAAAAAAATGTGAATGTTCATTTCTCATCAAGGGTTCATATCAAGGCTTTGATACATGGTACGTGAAAGTAGCTAATGGTACCCATAACCATCAATTGCCTAACTCGTTGGTTGGCCATGCTTATGCTGGAAGGTTGACAAAAGAGGATAAAAAAGTAATGGTGGATATGATTTTTGCGGGCGTTAGAGCTAGAGATGTTCTTGTTAATATTAAGAAGACTTTTCCTGAAAATGTTTCGATGTTGAAGACCATATATAATGCCAAAGTGAAAATGATTATTGTGGAGATGGAATGTTGATCGGCCATTCAACAATTAATGAAATTTCTAATAGAAAACCATTATGCATATTGGGTGAGAAAAGATGAAAGGAATGACGGGATTGTTAATTTGATGTGGGCTCATCCCGAATCGACTACATTGCGCAAATGTTTTCTTTCGGTTTTACTACTCGATTGTACGTACAAAACAAATTGATATAGAATGCCTTTGTTGGAGATGGTTGGCATGACTTCTACGCATAGGACTTTTCTTATAGCGTACTGTTTTTTGTCTCAAAAGTGAGAAGATAGCTATCAATGGGCATTAGAAAACTTGAAGTTAATGTACCATGCAAATAAATTCCCCGATGTTGTGATTACGGATAAGGAAGGTTCATTGATTATTGCACTTAGTATTGTCTTTCCTAATACAACTCAACTTCTTTGTGTTTTTCATATGGAGAATAGTGTTAAAGCATATTGCAAACCAGTATTTCAAACAAATGAAATGTATGATTTTTTTGCTTCAAATTGGATGCATGTTGTTCGCTCTTCTTCAGTAGAAGAATTCGATGAGTTCTTGAAGATATTGTTAGAGGATTGGAAAGAATTTCCGGATCAAGTAAATTATATTATCGAGAATTGGTTACCTCTAAAGGAAAATTTTTGTTTTCCTTGGACGAATAAAGTAAAGCATCGTAATAATACAATGTCTAATAGAGCCGAAGTTTCTCATGCACTACTTAATAAATATTTGGGGACGTCAATGGCATCATTTGCAGAAATATGAAAAAAAAATTGATAATTTGTTGTTACTGCAACATTCGGAGATACAAGCAACATTTGAAAAAAGTCTAGGGACTACAAAACATAGCTATCAAATTCCTTTATTCACATACCTTCGTTATCGGGTTTCGTTATTTGCTATGGATCATATGTTAAAAGAGGTCGAGAATATGTTTAATTTCGAATGCGATCATTTGAATAGAACCATTTATAGTCTGCCATGCTCACACGAACTACATATACTACATACTGAACAACAGCCTATACCACTAAGCATTATCAATGAACATTGGTGGAAGTTTTATACGATTATATATGTAGAGAAATCAAATGAATTTTGTTATACTCTAGGCTGTTTAAAGCCATATGACTCAAAGATATTTGTTATTTCATATTGCCGTATGAACTGCAAAACTAATTTTTTTTCCTTGGAAAATTCATCTTGGACGGCACCAGACTACCGTATGAACTGTAAAAACTTTTTTATATATAAGGAAACAAAGCATAACAAATTACACTGACCAAGCAAACACAGCCCCATATAGCAAGCAAACAAATAACGATGTAACAAGCAAGTAATTAAACAAATAACAAGCAAGCAAATAAACAAATAACACAAGCATGTTGAAACATTAATAATCATCCATCCACCATTACACATTACACCATTACAAATTTTTATACCATACAGTACACAAAATAAAACATTAACAACATCTAGTACACAAAATGACGTAACCATCCACCATTACACAGTGTTATACAACCCTTCACAAACCAAAATACGAAGCTTCATTCATCACAAAATAAAACACTAACCATGTCGCTGTCCCGGGGCACTTTTTTTCTTGGATTTTAGGTCATGTTTTTAGTTTGACCTTGGCTCTGCAGTGTCTGAACAACTAGGGTCTTTCAAAGCAAAAGATAAAATACATTTGGCTTTTACATCAACTCCACGCAACACCGCAGCATCTTTTTTCAGTACCGTTGATATTTTTGTCAAGTAGTCCAATAGCCTTTCTTATTGCCTTCTTCTACAAAATGTATATGAAATTAGAAATCATACGAATGTCAATGGTAAATGAAATGATTAAAAAGTCAATGGTACATACCAAATCTTCCACTTCAGTATTTGTTTTTTTCCTTCGCTTCATTCTGGGACTCTGGATATATGGGTGTGAAATTCGACGAAACCATCTGCTTGGTGCTTTCCTTTGGTCAGGTCAATTCCAGGGACCATGCGCATTATATATATGTAAAGATACTAAGGTGTCGCTATTAAATTTAAAAAAATGGTAATTCTGAATGCAAATAGCACCTGTGAAAAAACAGATTTTTTGTGGATGACATCCCGATACATAGATGTCCAAGAAAAAGTGCTACAACATTCCCCTTACGTCCAATGTGGGTATATGGGTCCATATGGGATGCATCATCATGGGCAACAGAGAATGGAAAGTACAAAGCAGATTATAGGTACCAGCCTTTTGTTGCTAGAATGACTAGATTCAAGATCGGAGGTTTCTCAGCATATGCATCAGCGAAGTGTCGACCAATGGCTTCATCACCTGCAAGGTATGGGTTTAGCTTAGCCCACAGCAATATGCAGCAATGCGATGGGCCCAGAATAACCATATGGTTTATAATTACTGCAGTGAAACATAGTGGTGCTTGTATTTTCCAAGTCATGTAAATGGCCTTGCCCATTCTAACATTCTTGAGCAGTCTTGTATCTTAATGATTTGATTTGCTGCACTAAGTCACTAGTTTTTTTCCAATTTACTAGACCTTCAGGACTATAAATTATAAATCATATTTAAGAATCATGCCTTTTAGTACTTTCAATGGAAGACCATTATAGCCTATGGACACACACATACTTTATGTTTCAGGGGAAAACCTAGTCATATGAAACTGCAGACATATAATGGCAACTGTAAGCCATGATTATATGCAGTAGTGTGATATTAACAAATATAAAGTTTATCAAGTTAGTGTATTACATGTATCTAAGATGTGTCACGAAAAATAAGTGAGTATTTAATCAAATACATTCTCTTTTAGCATAGATAATAGAAAGCTCCATAATTCATAGACATACCTATGCAGGGAACAATTTGCCCTGAGATTGAAATGCATCTGGCATTATATTCATTGCACCAGCTAGCTTCATATCCCCACAAAGCTTTATGTTAACAAGTGAAATATTTGCTCACCATCTAATCTGCAAACAACTGAAGCATCACTACCGGCGAAATTGAAAAACAAAATATATGTACATGAATATTTACTTATGAAATTTTGTAAAAATATTAATTTCAAAATTTATCAGAATGCTTATTTTCATTTACTTGATCGTCAAATATTAAATCCTAAAAAATAATAAATCGATATATGACTCATTTTTATCAACAAAAACGATAATTTAATTTTTATTCAAATATATAAATATACGAATCTCATAACAAAAATACACAGTTATAAATACAATAGTTTCAATTTATAAACCATTTATCCTAACAAAATTCATCAGATATTGCACAATAAATCATATTCTTCAAACATAGTTATAATATTATTTTTTACAACATAATATAAGAATAAATTATCATAAAAGATTGAAACAAAGATTAAATTCTTGAGATAATGTGGCAGAAGTAAAAGTTTAATTACACGATAATTATTTCAGTGCATGAAATTAGATCACATTAAAAATTAACAATGAAACGAAACTCAAGTAATAAAGCAAAAAAAAACTTCTATTGAATCGGGTAAAAGCCCTAGCGAAGCAGAAGAATAGATCGGAGAAAAGTTAAGTAACCAGTTTTTGAGATGGGTGTGGAGTGCAGCTTATTTTTTGTAGTCCCACATCGTTGAAAACATTTTTAGTCCAACCAAAGTTGTGCTATAAGAGTGAACGGGCAACAAAAATGAAAGATAATGCAACTGCATGGTGAGCACACAGCGAACTATTCTTTCGCCTTTTACTAAAGAATACTGTATGCTCTCCACTTAAACCAGTATACGCTATTTTTTGGAGGGTGTACCTTTTACATGAAGTACCCTAGCAAATGTTTAAATTAAATTTTATGTTTTTACCACAATATTATATGGTAAATAAATATTTCATCATTTTATCAAATTTATACATTAAAATGGTGGAATTTAACTTTGTTATTTTTTAATACCTTATCCAAAACATGACGATTGTTATATCAGGTTTTTGACACTTAGATTTTATTGTTTTGTGTACTATTGACATGCTTTGGAAGTAATTACAAATCATTAGGCTTCGTCTTAATATTCAATATAAAAAATGAATGTCTAGTTTTACATTCCCAAATACATAGACTCTGCTGTAAATACTGAAGCTTCTGTAAAGGTTGGTCAATAAGATTTAAAAATATAACCATTCTTATTTATCTGGAAAGCTTTATTAGTAATTTTATACCATCATGGTACATCACGCAATTGACAATTTAAGAGTACTTGATCTTATCTGGCTCTTATGAAATGAGTGGATATCTTCATCAACAGCAGACCATTTGAAGAAAAAACACTATGCATAAGTATTTCTCCTATACAATCTAATAACAAAAAGGAACGATATAAAGTGAAGCCAAATTAAAAATCTTGCTATTAGAGCATAAAGGCTTCTCGTAAAAATTCTATAAGCTCTTCCAGCCACAAGAAACTTCTGATCATGTACTTTTGTTTACCAACGAAAAGATTTTAGCACAAATCTCAATTTCTTTTGTATCTTGACAAATGTCCATCCATTCAGCCTTAGCAGAAGATGTATTCCTGCCATAACCACTATGTTAGAAGGGAAATGAAGGACAAATAAGCTAAAGGCATCAATACAATATCTTGCATGAGAGAAAAAACTTGCAACTATGGTAACAAAAAATTGTACCACAATTGTAGCGTCTCAAATAGAAAACATGGATATATAAGTAGTAAGCTTGAGGATATTGTTGAGGTTCACACTAGGGGAAATTATGATATATTGCGTTATTTTACTATCAAATCAACTTTTTACAAAACTGCTGAATAGAAACTGCTTGAGGGTGGCTGCTGCTGCATACCTTTTCTTTGCAGTAAGGAAGTATCACCGAGCAATACATAATAAAATGAATGATAGCACAAATATAGTGCAGATGCCAGCCTCCATATGCAATGAATCAAGTACGGATGCACACATAGTGCATGCATAATTAATTAAGACAAATATAAACAAGTAAAACAGTTTATCTCTGAAATGAAAATTTAAAAAGTAAGAAATGCTGATTTAGTATTCCATACATGATAACTGTTCTAATCAATGGATTACCTGAAATATCACCACTAACAATATTACAATTAGCTCTAACATAGATCTCGGTACAAAAATTTATTTGTTTAATTAACTTCATCAACTAATATACATTACAAACACAACATGTGTGTAGCATGGGTACTCACCTAGTTATTTTATTAAAACCTGGTCACTCTTAAATTTAACATATGATTTGGTTTAAAATCATTAAAATATCTTCGCTGGCATTAAGTATGGTTATTGAACAAAGAAAAGAACAAACGGATAAGAGAAACTGAAAATGCATAAAAATCATGAACCTTACTGATGGATTAGAAGGAAAAGATGGCAAACTAAGCTCGATTACAATTGGTCCAAGCCCTCTGTCTGCTAGATAAAATATCGTTCTCATAGCATAAACTTTTCTCTCTTTTGACGAATCTATTCGCTTGATGAATGGCAGGAACAAATCATTGTAGTCTAGAATAAACAGTTTGATACTTCCCATTGCCTCTTCTAGGCTCATTCCATTCAACTCATGCTCAATGAGTTCTTTAGTTATCGCAACTCTAGACGACCGTACACAGTTGGATCCAATTTGCTTACAATAGAAAATTCGCTCAACCTCTTTGTAGACACCACATTCACACCATCAATGTTTTTTCTCTAGCGAAGTCATTATCATGCAGCCATCAAAACATATATCTCGATGTCACAGAAGGATTATCATACTTCAAAAACTTTTCACCTAACTCATAGCATTTGACACAATAGATGCTATATAATCCTACCGGCTAGCTTTGTTTGATCACTTGTTATAGAAAATCCTTCTTTGTACAAACTATATATATCACAAAAGCACTCAAACTAGCCATCGGAGTTCTTAAAAGCAGCCTTCATTGCTGGCACGAAAGAATAACAATCTGTAATAAAAATCACAAAACTTTGCGAACATGAAAGAATTACCCACAACAATGGCGATTCAGCATATACGTGATTTGGTTCAGTCTCTAAATTTAATATTATGAACATACTTTAGAGTGTTTAGTTTAACTTCAACAACAAGAAACATCAATACATATATTGTATGCATTATCATATCTCAGTAGCAATCAACGCTAAACCACATTGAGTCTTAAAAATGGCCTTTCAAAAGTTGAGGGGTCGAACAATGCTAGGGCCCCTACTTCCATGTCTCTGTAGAACACTAATCATATAATACGTATATAAATTGACTCAGACATAATGATAAATCTAAATAAAGATTAACATACGATATGGTACTAGAATGGGGCCTGTTGAGTGAAATCTTAACAATTGTTCTATTTTTGACTGATATGAGAGCTAGATTCAAACCTTCTTCATTTTTCAGATGGAAAAGGTTGATACTTGATAATTTAGACAGTCTCAAACAATGCTAAAAAGACTTAAATCCAGACATATAATTGTTTTGTGAAGGTAACAACTAATCTCACTATTTACAATTCTGCATCTTTAGAACCTGCAAAAATAATGTATAGAGAAAAAATTAGCACATGTAGTAATGTTCAATCATAAAAGATAATACTCTCCAACGAGAGAAGCTTACTTAATTACATGACAGTCAATAATTTCTTCAAAACAACCATCCCACTTTCTTCCTTTTCTCCACTTCTACCTTATCAATTTTATAAGTAAATGAAATTGTGTAAATAACTAATAAAATAAGTACTGCACCAATTACATTTTGTTACGACTTATGTCTAGTGGTTTAATATAATTGGTAAGATAAACCCTATATTTAATTCATTGATGTAGTTGAAGTTATCAAATCATGATTCAAAATAAAGCAAAAAAATAGAGAAACGGTAAGATTACACGAATATGGAGGCTTCAAATCAAATGGTTATTACCTTTAAACACTGATATTGGCAGATTCCTGAAGACGTGGAGTGGGCGATGAAGAGCGACGGCTTATGGAGACGTGGAACGCTGGAAAATTTCTGAAGCATGAGAAAGCTAAAGGGATTAGGCTGAAGCTCGCGAGAGGTTGGGGTGTGTGAGGAAGGCGAATTTGAAGAGATCAATGGCAGAGTTGTGAAGATTATGAGTATCAGAAGAGTTTGATTTCTGATGAAATTTGGGATTAGGGATTTGTGGGAGAGAAGGGATATGATGTTGAGTGACTTAATTGGGAGAAACGCGCGAACTTTTTCTTTTCCCCGCTTCATGCTACATGTACGTTTAGTAGCAGCGTTGCAATGAATAATTTGTTTAATCCACCCGCATAATAGCAGTTTTTTTATTAAAACCCTACTGTTTCGTGCTGCGAAAGGTATAATTTCTTGTAGTGATGGTCTTTCCAACCATTAGTTAGACTTTTATATAACAAAATATACTCCTCTTTGGTGAACTCTTCAGGTTTCCGCAGCCAAATTGGTTTTTGGTTGTTGATTTGAGCCCATTCATGAGATACTTCCTTTTTCTTCTTTGATTTATTTTGCTTCTATTCATCAACTTCCTCAACCTTGCCTTCTTGTTCTTTCTCTCTTGCTCATCTTCATCGTCACTTATCTTTTTTTATATAGTTTATTGAGTCGGCTGGTAAATTGGATAGTTGATGAATTCTAAGTTTTTCTTCACCAAATCTCTGGTCCTAGTCTCTTCCAAATTCTGAAGATGCAAACACATTAAATTTTCAAATATCATGACTCAAGTGTGAATCGATTGTCATAGCATCGTTGTATAACGTGTTTGATATACAGAACATGCCTGATTATATTTTGGAATAAAAAAATTTGAATCCTCTACCCAGTGAGATACCTTCCACATTTATAGTAAAAATGAGTGAACCATCAAATTGGTACTGCCATACATATTTTTCATAATCATTGGGTTGTTTTTGTGACACAAAATGTCTCAACAGCCAAGTAAGTTGACTAGAAGCCAACACCAAATTGACCAATCATACTCACATCAGCACAAACTTGTAGTGCTTACATGAAATCTTTGGTCTCAAATGTTTCAATTCTACACAAATTGTTCATAATGTCTAGTCATAAATAAAAACATGGCTGATTAAAAGTATTATCGTACTTGACATGTTAATATACTCATAAAATCATATGACAACCAGCAACCCAACATGTATGTTGCCATAATCAAAAGCTTTAGATGTTCTGTTACTTTGATTCCTTTTGATGTATTATAAATGCAAATTGATATTCTTTCATGCAATATATGCTAAATTATGCATCTTATGCTAAAATGCATGTTGATATTCTTTCAGATTGTAGCTGACTTGTGGGCAACTATTGCTATGATCTAGGGAGCTATTGCAATTTTCTAGCTATGATTTGTATTAGTATAGTTATCTTTCTTTTCTATTTACAACTACTATTTACTTTACAAATTTATTTTAAGTTGACTTCCCAGATGCTTAGCCATTCTAAAGCAATAAGAAATCTAATCGCTGGAAAAATATCAATGATCATTGGGAAAAATATCAATCTTTGTTGATACTCCCATTATAGTATATATTCCACTGACAAAAAATCTATGAATTTCTCTAGTCCTTTTCCCATTCCAACACCGTGCAACAACCTTATTTCCCTTCTTTATGGAATCATTTGTTGATTGTTTGAGTCCTGATTTCGTTTAACTCACAAATCTTTTTGTGGTATTTTCCATTCACATTACAAATTTATATAACATTAACCAAATGAGTATGAAGATGTTAAATTTTAGTAATATGAAAATAGACATGATTTTCCAGCATTTGTCATTATAGTACCATTATACTATTTTTCATTTGGAATGTGGTGTGTTATTGCAATATGTAGTGATGGTATGGGTTACATTCTTTACATAAGAAGCTGATTACTCTATATTGTATGTATTGCAAAGTTTTCCATTAGATCCAAATTAAAAATCTCAATAAGTAAAATAAACACTGGGATGAAAACTGGGTGAAAAGAGCCGACTGTTTTTAAGGTGTGTGTTATAAATACATTGAATCGGTTCGACCAAACACAGTCCTTTTATTGAATAGTGGATATAATTTGAGTTGATATAAAATAACCGCTAAGTTGAGAGTTGGTAGGATGTTTTCCTGAAATTGTGGACAAAATAAGATAATCCCCAGCTATTGTATAAAAAACAAGCTTCCCATTCAAATCCAAAGTGCTTCTCTCAATGCTGATAAAGATAAGCAGTTTAGAGTAACGTGCTACAACAATTCATTACAGCGTGTGTGAATTGTCCACACATGGGTTTCAAAATATGAATACCCCTGCTGAACCATTAAAGGGTCTGGTTGGATGGCTTTCAAACTCTCTATATGTGCGTCGTGTGCATGCGCGTGCACGTGCACGTGCATGTGCTTGATAGAGAGAGAAAGAGGATAATACAGAATAGTAAATTTGTTAATTTTAGAACTTGAACCTAATATAACTAAAAAACATCATCGTAGATAATACTACAGATATACAAATATCTTCTTAAAATTGATATACTTTCAAAAATGTGCGTGGTTAAGGTTAATTTTAATAGTGAAGAAAAAAATTAATATGAAAGATAAATTTACCGTTACCACTAATTCTGAGGTTTCTTTACTGCTATATTTACCATTAATGATTGTAAATTTACCGTTATCACACTAGTAGCATTAGTATACTAATGTAACTTAATATTGGTTACCAATTGCTTGGTATTGATATGATAGTGGTAAATTTATCATTACCATTAACAATGATAAATTTACTGTTAACATACTAATAGCATTAGTATACTGATGTAACTTAATATTGGTTACCAATTGTTTGGTATTGATACGATAATGGTAAATTTATCATTAACACAACAGTCCTAAATTGTCAATTGTTGGGAAAGCAACAAAATGGCCAACTCAAAATTGGTTTGCACCTGCTTTGATAATGGCTAGGTAATGAATGCTCTAATAGAAGAAACATCGAGCCAAGTGTTCCAATTTGGACAAACAATCTTTGCCTAGTAACTGTTAACAATTTCAATTTGGCTTCTTCTATTTTTAGTTTTTTTAGTTCATTACTTTGTGCAGTGTAAGTTTTGAGACGGAAGAGTAATTCCATGAAACAAACAGCTGATTTCAAGGAAGCAAACAAGAGACTTGAATGGAACTTGAAAAAGGTAATGCTCGTGTTGTTATTATACTCCAACCTTTTTGTATCAAGTTCCATTATCCTTCTTTGTAACATTATTATTTACTATTTTCATGTTAATTTTATTATTTCAATTGCAATATATCTTAATACTGAAGAAATTTTGGAATAAACATGAAAATTAGATTGTAGGTGGCTCAGAGCATACCCTTCATGCAAAGCTTTCTTATTCGAAGGAGTCACATGGTATAATTAGTATGGTTGTTCGGTGCATCAAAGTGATATTCACAACAGCTTATTGAATTTCTTTCTTTGCAAATACAAGAAAGGAAGCTGGGCCTGTAAGCATGAATTTTTCTATACCTATGTATAATGCATCAAAGCTTCAAGTGATACGTATTTCATAATTGTGAAAATACAGTAAATACTCCTCCTCATCCTAAACTATCTAGAAATTATACAACTACTGTGATGACCCATGATTATGTACCCTTTGTGCCGATAATAAACCACACATGTCAGACCCAAATTGCACGAAATTATGGATTTTCATGGGTAATAAAGAAAAATAGACAGAATAGAATCTTGCTCGAATGGAATAATATATAATATTGAACAAGTATCTTTACAGCGGAAAACTTTTAAATTCATATATCAGAGTCTAACCTGAATTCAACTTGGACAGTTATAAACATCTGTCCTTACAATTGATGAAAAACATCAAACAAAACAACCAACAGCAGATAATAGAATACATCCATGCGTAGATGAATATCTCCAGCTCTCCTCTGGAAGCTTCAATCTTCTTTAACTAAACCTGAAACTACTCGGATCTGACCTGAGTATTGAACATACCTGGATCAGGCTTGATAAACCAGCATGAGAAAAACTCAATAATAAATGATAGTGGCATATATCGGCCTTGAAATAAAATCCTTTGAAAAGAAAGAGTATCTCATAAGACCATGCCCACACATAAACACGGACGAGTTTTTACCTTATGATAACTAAAACTCTTTTATATCAAAACATTTGATATTATTTTTAATGACATTTCTTTGAAAACATTTGCAAATAAACTTATTAATCTTAGTCAAAATGGTTACCCATATAGCATTTCGGGGCTATTCATTACGCCAATACAAACAAAACTGCAGGTTCTTATTGGAGAATGGATTTCCATACAAATGACCAGGTGAAGGGACTACCTTCTGATGGGTACACCTCTAGATGGATGTCCCGAGGAACCATCACAAAGCTCATCTACCAATACAAGACCAGCCTACCTCTATAACTAGGTAGTGCCGAATATGTCAACCCCCGGTCGTTACCGACCTTTAAACCGGGCGCTCGAGCATACAAACCACATTAATTTACATCTCGAACGTCATAGCGGGAAGAAATATATCTAGAAGGGGATGATCATATCCTAATTGGGAATGACCCACTTAGCCTTGCTGCATCTAACCCTGTTTTGGTCATTTCCGATTGATGAGGCTTGAGGCAACGATTACCTTTTCACATAGCACATCTTCTTTCACTTTGAATGCCACATTGCCATTCCACATTCACATGACTGGTTTCTATAAACGTATAACTTCCTGAGCTCGAATGTCTCAGGAAAGGGTGTTAAGCTAAGAGAAGGTGTCTTCTCCGCCACCGACTGAGATGCTTTTATAGAGACCACTCATTGTGATTTGGAATGCAAGGTCAAACATTCATCCATACAAGTTCGTTCTGGGACTGAACGAAACCGAAGGCACTTTCTTCGGCAATTACTAGGCGAGAAACCCTTATGGTCTTGAGATTTTTCATAACAAAGAGACCACTGCTATAATATAGTGAATCGGGAGTTTATCCCCAATTAATCAACAAGTAGTCCTTTGTTAATTCATCTCAATATCTCCATCTTCAAACATCATCATTCTTCGAACATGTAAATTGGTTCGAAGTGGTTTTCGGATAGGAATCACCCAAATCCGACCCTGATTCCTTCAAAATCCAATTATCGATAAAAAGTGAATACGAGTATACAGGATTTATTAAGTCTCTTTTCACTTTAATTCTTTTACTTTGGATAATTTTTCAAAATTTCCTCACTTAACTCTCGATCCAAATAACTTAACCTTTTGGCGGGGCAAAAATAATGCTATTTAAGACATCGTTTACTATAAACCTTAAAATCAATCTTAGCCAACATTATTGAGTAAATAGGATCATAGAAATCATTCTAATTTTAATCAATATCAATTTCCATATTCAACAAGTGCTATGGGCAGAATAACGGTGAAATCACCTTTTAAATTCCATGAATAGGAGAGTTCCCTTTTTGGATTTTAATACCAAATATAAGAAGATTATCTCTATGCAATCCAAGTTGTAGTTTATTCAATTCGGAGATTGCTTAAATTTTGGATAATACTAATCTTCTTTTATTTTGGAAAACTTAATATAATCTTTTTAGAGCATCCAGGCTTTCCTTTCGATCTGTTCCACCCATCGCCTAAGAAAAGAAAACATAGGCCAGGTATATTCAGGGCACTGGTTGCTTCATTCCTAACCTTAGTTAAACACCTTGTTTATCTTCCCAGATCTCACAGGCAAGACAAATGTACTAGTCATTTCCGCATACACAATTGTCAACTTTATTATGGAATTGATTATAAAGTTTCCAAATTTTATTTTAAATGATTAGTTTACCTTTTAAAAACATTCATGATAGATTCTAGGAAAAACCGTTGCGTGTAAACTCATATTCCAAAAGTTATAAAATTCGCAACATAAAAGTGCTGCGGAAAGTGCTATATAAGCTTATTTGATTTAAACAACTTTTTAATATTTGAAAATTCATATTTTCCATTTCAAATCTCTTCTAATTATTTAAATAGATTTATCAAATTTATTCCATATTTTTTCATAATTAAAAACGTTCATTTAAACGGATTTCCCGTTATGGTCACTTAACTCTACTAGTGCGATTTTTCTAGAAAATTGATTTGGACATATTTCAAAATATACTTAACGGAATTTTGACTTTCTTCCTTTGTTTAGAAGAAAAGGATATAATATTCCGGAATTTTCTTATCTTGAAGAATTCCGAGCTATATTCCACTCTATATACCCATTTGAACTTTTCGGCGCGAAATCGCGAACTACCATTGCGCGACATGCCTAGTTTTAACTCATTTTTCAACATTCGAAATAATCTATTCAAATCAAATTTTATTACTTATAAAATCATTACAAATCATTTTAAATCAATATTTTCACTTTTTCAAAGTATTTAAAATGTATTTTCACTATTTCCATATTATAATATTCCTATTATTTTAATATTAATTTTTTAAATCCAATTTCAATTAAATTTCAATTCTAAATTCAAATTAAACTCTATTAAAACTTAGATTTCAAATCTATTTCAATTATCATTCAAATTTTAACCTTAATCTCAGTTTCAATTTTCAAAATCGATTTCAATTTCAATTTTACTATTCATCTCAATTTCAATTTAAATTTCCATTTCAAATCCAATTTCACTTCTAATTTCAAATTCTATTTTATTTTAACTTCAATTTCAAATTTACTTGAAATGAGACTTATTTTCCAAAATATCTCATATCACCAAAATTTGGTCTTATTTAACAATGGTGATTACTTAGGTGAAATAAACATAATCACTATTTATAATTACCACTACCACATCCAAATCAGCCAATCACATCACATAATCATTACCATAAACACTTGCTACTATTCAAACATAACACAAGCATAACTAAACATCTATACAACATTTTAAAGGGGTGTATACTTGCATATGTCATAAGTGTTGATTCATGAGCTTTGATTCATGACATAAGCTTCAGAGATCATACGACGAGAATACTATACGAAAGCGACAAAAGGAGAATAAGCGTATATTGTGCACTACAAAGGAGACAAGACCACAATCCAGAGATTAGTATGAATATTTTATTGTATTGAGTCTTAGAATATTGTTAAAATCATTCCTCAAGTAGTCACACACACACACACAAATTATTATACATTAATTTATACACGAAAAAGTGTGCACTGTGCAATTGACAGCAGGTCGGCCGACCGACCGGGAACTTCGGTCGACCGACTTTGTGTCAGTGCACAGATATGCACTGTTCTATGTACGCTTTTGAAACTCAGCTGACCGGCCAGTTTTCTCGGTCAACCGACCAGAGAATAACGGCTACTTTTCTGAAAAGTTGCGATCGTTCGTGAAGAGGAATCTCCTTCAATCCAAGAGATACAGACACAACTTTTGATTGAAACTCTTCATGAAAGATTGTAACTATTCTACAACTATATAAACATGTTCAATTCACTTCTACAAAAATGAATTCTTGTTTATAATTCTGAAATCTATTCTCTATTATTCTCTGCAAATAAAAAGCATTCATTCTCATTCAATATCACTAGAATCCTTGAATTAATTCATATACTTCGATTCTATGTGATTATCTTCCTTCTAAATCTTCACACACATATATACTCTTGAGGATTTGATTATAGGAAAGCTGTACTATCAAAAGACAATCAGTGTTATTCAGAACACATTCGTCAACAAGTCATTTGTATTAAGTTGAAGTCCTCTTCGGCTGTTGAGGCGGAAAAATTCCTCTTCGGCTGCTCAGGTGCCATATACTTATTCCTCCGGGTTAAGTGAGGGGTTTAGTTTAAATCTAGAGGGTATTCTGGGACTGGACGTAGAACGGGAAGTTTGAAGCAGTATAAAAATTCCTGGTGTGCTTACTTTAATTTTTATTTTACTGCTATTATCAGTTTCCGCATTTATATACCATATTACACGATCCTTAGTACTGCACGTAAACTTTCATTTGGTATCAGAGCAAGGTTATCCTATAACCGTCACAAAGTTATTTGATATTATTTCTAGTAATATGGTAACAACACATACTAACGATTTTGACACTAACACTAATACTAGTTTCACAGAGAGTCAATCAACTTCACGACCTCCACTTTTTAATGGTATAAATTATAATTATTGGTAAACTAGAATGAGAATTTATATGCAATCTAGTGGATTTGATATCTGGAATGTTATACAAAGTGAGTACACAACTCCTACTGGAGAATATTCAACTTGGAGTAACACACAAAAACTAGATGCTACATCAAATGCAAAGGCTATGAATATTTTATTTTGTGCATTGGATAGAAATGAATTCAATAGAGTTAGCATGTGCACTTCTGGTTATGAAATTTGGAGAACACTTAAGATAACACATGAAGGAACGAACAAAGTTAAATTAAGCAAAATATCTATGTTGAAAAATCAATTTCAAAATTTCAAAATGAGGCCAAATGAATCTATAAATGATATGTACTCTAGATTTCAAGATATTTATCATGCTTTACTATCATTAGAACAAAAATTTATGGATTTTGATATTGTTGCAAAAATCTTAAACTCTTTAACGGACGAATGGGAAAGAAAAGTCCTAGCCATTGAAGAAGCAAGTGATTTGTCAACATTAAAACCAGAAGAATTGATAGGTAATTTAATGTCCTACGAAGTAAATTTGCAGGCAAAGAGAAATGGAGCACAAGAAAAGAAGAATGTGGCATTTCAAGCAGAAAAAGATGACTCCGACTCAGAAAATGAAGATATGGCAATGATTGCTAAAAATTTCAAAAAGTTTCTGAAATTCAAAAGAAATAAATTCAGGGGAAACAAAAATAATTCCAACAACAATGCAAACCATCATCTTCAGCAATAGAATGTTATGAATGTCACAAGAAAGGTCACATGAAGAAGGATTGTCCAGAACGTAAAAAGAACAATTTTAAGAAGGACAGAACCAAACGAAGAGCTTTTTCAGTCACTTGGGACGACACTGACTCATCATCCTCATCAGAGAGAGAAAGTGATAATGAAAATGAACAAGCAAATGTATGCTTCAGGGCTTTGTCAGATGATGTAAGTGATCTTACTTTTGAAGATTTAATTGAAATTAATTCTGAATTAGTAGATTTAGCAAAGCAACTTAAAAAGAAAAATAAGGAGTTGCAAAGAAAGTTAGATAGGACAGTCTTAGAAGTAGATATGTTGAAAGATGAGAAGAAAATATTAGAAGAAGAACCTGAAATTTCTCAACAATCGAATTCTAATTTATCTTCTAAAATTTCTTCAATATCTGAAGAACTTGAAATTCAGAAAAATAAGAATGATGTTTTATTTTTGGAAAATAATAGTTTAAACTCTAAAATTAAGGATTTAGAGTTAGAAAAATCTAGTCTTAAAATAAAATTTGATGATATCTCTAAAAACATATCTAATTTCAATAAAGGAAGAGAAAATCTTTCTAGAATACTTGAAAATTCTCAATCCTCTAACAATAAATCTGGACTAGGATTTAAGAAACAAAATAATTTTGCTAAAAGTAAAATTAATAATAATATTAAGAAGGATATTAAGAAAACAGTTTACCCAAACACTAAAACCATCAAGATATGGATTCCAAAATCAAATAATATTTTGATAAGGAATAAACATATCAAAATATTTATGGAAACTGTTCATAATAACAAAAACTATGTTTATAAAGGGAATTCTGAACCCATATGGGTTTGGCTTCCTAAGATTTAACTCTTAGGACCCTAAAAAGAATGGGTACCAATTTTTTTTATAAACTTTTTTGCAGGTACCTCATAAGAAGAGAGGAAAATGGATTTTAGATAGCGGTTGCTCAAAACACATGACTGGAAACAAAGAAATGTTGTCAAACATTATATACTCAAATGGAGGAGCAGTCGCCTTTGGAGATAACTCAAAAGGATATATCATCGGCAAAGGCGATGTCTGTAGCAACGGTACCTCTAATTTACCTCTCATTACTGATGTTTTATTAGTTAAAAATTTAAAACACAATTTATTAAGTATTAGTCAGCTATGTGATAAAGGTTTTAATATAACTTTTTTAGAAAATAAATGTAATATTTTCGATAAAAATCATAACACTATTTGCGAAGGAATAAGAGATAAAAACATTTATATCTTAAATATGAATGTTAATAATGATTCAAATTTGTGTTTAGTAGCTAAAGAAAATGATTCTTGTCTTTGGCACAAAAGATTTTATCATGTTAATTTTAAAATCATCAACAAATTAGCTAAAAATAAATTAGTTAAAGGATTACCCAATATAAAATTCAAAACTAATATATTTTGTGATGCATGTAAATTAGGAAAATTAACAAAATATTCTTTTAAATCTAAAAAGGTAATATCTACAGAACAACCACTTGAACTTTTACACATGGATCTTTTTGGTCCAACTCAAGTTCAGTCTATTAATCATAATAGATATGTGTTTGTTATCGTAGATGATTTTACTAGATACACTTGGATTTTCTTTTTGAAAAATAAAAGTGATACTTTCTATAATTTTAAAGTTTTGTTAAAATAATTCAAAATATTAAAAGCTTGAAAATTAAAAATATCAGAAGTGATCATGGAGGAGAATTTGAAAATGAAGCTTTTGAACAATTTTGTAACAAGAAAGGTATTAATCATAATTTTTCGTTTCCTAGAACACCACAACAAAATGGAGTTGTAGAAAGGAAAAATAAAACGTTACAAGAATGTGCGAGAACTTTATTAAATGGAACCACTTTATCGAAACACTTTTGGACAGAAGCTGTAGCTACAGCTTGTTATGTGTTGAATCGTGTTTCTATTCGACCGTTAACTAAGAATACTCCATATGAACTTCTAAATGGAAGAAAACCAAATATTTCATATCTTAAAGTTTTTGTGTAACGACCCCGAATTTTGAGCGAATTTAGTTGAAAATATTTAATTAATTTTTTATTATTTGAATGATAATTTAATTTTAATCCCGAATGTAACTTTAAATTTGACGATTAAATTATATAATTTAATATATTGAGAGTTGAATAAAAATTTGAATCTTCAATTTAAAGTTGAAGAAAAATATTTCAAAAGCTTTTAAAATTCGTAATGATAATACCGAAGATAATCGAACTTTCAGAATTGAATTTTAAACTGTTTTGCTCAGTTTTGAATTTAATTGTTTGAACCGATATTTAAAAATAGTCATTTTTCAAACAGTCTCGGAATTCGACGAAACCAGTTCCATTGGGTCCGTAACGTTGAATTATTGTCGTGTTGAAATTTTCGTATTTTTCAAAGTTAATACGTGATCGTACGGTGAGAAAACGCGTTGAAATTAATCGGATTCAATTTAAATTTAAATTTAAATTTGTAAACATCAGCACGTTGTCTTCACTTGAATCACGCCTGAAAACATGCCACGTTGTTTCAGCCGAGCATCACAAAGAAAATCATGCTGAGCATGTTCGTTCGTTTTTAAATATCTCGTTCTTCCCTCTTTCAATCAGTTCGAAGAAATCAAAACGAAGAAAACAAAAATGGCCGCGTTTGAGAATTCTCGTTCGAAAATTTGAAATTCCTCAGCTCGAAATCAAACTGAGTTTTCAGGAGCTCCTCCTCTTTCAAGATCGAATGAAAGACGTTTTCTTCCCCACAATCTCGTTCAGTAAAAATAAAATGGCCGCTGATTTATAAAGGAGATTTTCCTCTTCAAATTCATTCTCGCGTAAAAGAAAAACAAATCTCCAAAATGTGAACTGGAAGGAAATTGAACTTCGCCCTTTCATTCTTCACTTACAAGATTCAACCTTTTCATCCACAAAGCACAAAATTTATCATCTAGGTCAACCGCAAGGCACGGCGACGCGAACTCGTGCGATGGAAGGGGCAGTCGAAGGCATCGCGATTCGATCTCGGCGTACGCGAGCACGTGGTGGCTTCGACATTTTCGCAATGATGGATTGGAGTCGCCTGCATTCCTAAATTCGAGCATCTTTCCAGGCGAATCAAAAGAATCACGATTGGAATTAGAAGCAGCCTCGGTTGTCAATGGCAAAGATTGGTGATCGATTTGGGGGATTGTCGACTGTTGGAGGACTCGCGAGGTTTGCGTTTGACTGGAGGGGAGGCGATGTCGTGGTCGCAGTGATGATCGAGGCAACAAAGATGGTCACCTCGTGCTGAGCATTCGAGCAGCAGCTCGTCGTTTTCATTCCTGCCGATTTGAGGTAAAAATATATATATATATATATATATATATATATATTTAAATCTAGCATTTCAAAATTAAATATCACTTAAGTTGATATCGTTAAAATTAAAATATAATTAACATGTTTTTTTATGTACAGTAAAGAAACTATGGTTTTATAAAAGAAAAACAAAATAAATCAATATTTAACTTACTGTAAAATTTTAATTTAATACATTGAGGTGTTTAAATTACTTAATCAATGTATTTAACAATTTTAGGATTTGTTAAAAAGAAAGTTAGTTAAAAAATTAAAACTATTGAACAGTAATTAAATTGTTTAGTTAATGTAACGTCCCAGATTTTCGCGTTCGAAAATCGACATCCTTACTTTACATCGTACTCGAATGTCGTAGATTCGAGCGTTCAAATCCGAGTCGCCGGAGCTTATAACAACATTAAGTAAATAACACAGCGGAATAAATGAATAATACATTGATATACAATATCGGATACAATATCTGATACAACAGAGTGATACAATGAATATCAATATACATCAGAGATATGATACAACAAATAGCAGCGGAAAAGAAAATGATAACATCAGCAGCGGATAATCTCCATCTTCAAAGCACTAATCCAGAAATAGCTTGAACTCCCAATAACGATACACCAAGATAAGCAAGTGCAGTCCGATCCAAAGACTGAACTAGCTCCAGATAACCTACTAATCTGACTATCTGAAAAACCAAACTCTAGACTGCTCGTGTAGAAAAATTTTGAGCATCCAGAGTTTAGGAAAGAAACAATAAACTCCGGATCAGTCATGGGACTGGTGTGAGCAACAAAAACAGTTTATCTTTAAAACAAATAGCAGAGAATTTTAAAGTCAATTCGCAATGCTTTTGGAAAATGAAACTACCATAAGACCTCCCACCACACACACAATGCAAACGCAGAATTGGAGGAGATTTCTTCTTATGATAGTCAAAGATGCTTACTACGCAAAATCAAATCATTTGATATTATTACTAGTGCATAGTGTAGAAAACAATTTTGAAAGTAGAATATAAATCTTAGCCAGCATAGACATTTCGCACTTATGCCTACTATAGCTACCATGTTCAATAGCAGGTTACCACCACATTCCATGGCAGGTAATACAACTAAAACCGTACAGGGCTCGTATTGTTTTGTTTGGATTTCCAACAAATGGTCAGGCTAAGGAACTTCCTATTCCACGAAAGAAACGCCTCTGGCGGGACGTTCCGAGAACCAACTGTTCTCTGCCAAACAAGGCCGGCAACCCCTTTTCCCAAGGGATAAAAGAAACCTCAGATATGCCACCCCCGGTCCTTTGGGACCTTTATCCGATCGCTCGATAACCAACATCACACATCATAAAGAAAGTGTATCCACATGAGTAAGTATCTGGGCTCCATACCATGATACTACCCTTTTCCAGAAGGAATGGTCATACCCTAGGGGAGCTACCCCTGAAAACCTTGCCGCACAATTCTTGTTTCGACCATTACCGGGTTGTGAGGCTCGACGAAGTCTCGTCCACAAAGCTACGCTTTGGGTCAACAGATGATCAACCTATGATCACAAAGATAAATGATCAAACAAAAGATCATATCACAAATGATCAAACATTGATCATCACACAGCAACACTCAGCATGCCACATTACCAAATTGGGATATATCGCTGATAAATTTCAACTACATAACCTCTGAGCTCGTACGTCTCAGAGAAGGGTGTTAAGCTAAGAGAATAAATTCTCCGCCACCAACAGAAATGTATTTGAAAGAAATCGGCTTTATATCTCAAAGTGTAATGTCAGACATACAATCCATACAAGTCTGTTCCGGGTTCGAACAGAACCGAAGGCACTTCTCACGAAGCCCTTGCAAATCTGAATAATTTCCAATCACGTCCGGACTTCCCGTCACTAAGGGTGATAAAACCTCTATATCGGGGATCAGCCGATGCAGAGTAACTCGACGGTAATCCTTCCGTTTTCAAAAATATCCGGTCTTCAACACCGGTCTTCAAATGCTATCCATATACGACGTATCACATATTCGGAATGGGTTATACGACCCAAAGGTCCTCTCCCGGCTAAACCGAATAGTGAGCGAAATATTTTAAAACATATGGATATGAGATTTCAATTAAGTCACAACTTATTAATTCAACTTCTTTTTAAATGGTTTCCATCGATTACCATTTCAAATCTTTTCAACAAAAAGATTTATTTTAAACAACCTTCAACGGTTTAAACAATTTCCACATTTAAATCTTTTTAAGCAAAAGATTCATTCACAGATTTTCCAAATTAATTTCCATTTCAATTTGATTAACTCGTTAAACCTTTAAATCAAAGATTTAACTTATAGCTTTCAAAACAATCCCATTTCAAATGATTTAAACCAATCATTATTTTAAATCTGTTAAAGATAACAGATTCAAATCATAGCTTTTCAAAACAATTCATTCATAACTTGGAAAACCATTTTCACTTCAATATTGAAATTCCTTTAATTAAACTGGAATTTCATTTCTTATTTGAAAGCTTTTATTCTTTTAAAACAACAGTTTCATTTCAGAAAATCTGATTCATTCATACGAGTGGAAATCCTTGGGTTAAATCCAAATTCCCAAAATTTTACTTTTAAATGGTTTAACTTTATATAAACACATTTATATCATCTTTAATCCCTAGTTTCAAATCATAGAATTCAATTTCAAACTTGAATTCAAATTTAAATCAAATTATTTAAATTTTCAAAACTCGATTAAGTTATTCAAAATAACTTTTATCTTTGAAATTCCATTTCAAAAGTTTTTCACATTTAAACCCAAATTTCTAATTTCAAAATCAATTGAAATTAAAATTTCAATTTCAAAAACATTGAATTTAAATTATCTGTGACTTAACCGATTTCCTCGTGAAATCCATATTTGTGTGTGTAAAGTGTGGTCCAGGGGTTTCAACACAATAGTGCAACATAATGAATCATCACAGATCAAAATACATGATATAGTTGATAAGCGATATAAACTATAATGCTCATCTTCATTCACAGATCACAGATATATATATCACAGATAAGTAAATTACAGATCACAACATAAATCAGGGTATATCACAAAGCATCACAAATCAGGGATATCAAACAATCAAGTCATCCAATAGGATCCAAATATTCATAAATAAGGTCAGCTAATTGTCTGATTTATTCAAATCAGTTTAATTTCATATGAATTTCTAATCCTGGTTAATTAACATCAATTAATTACAACCCATTTAATTAATGAAATTAATTTATCAACCTTAATTATCCATCTTAATTAATTATTCTAAATTAATTAATTATCCTTAATTAATTACATTTATTAATTAATCACTTTAATTAATCCCTTTAATTAATTAACTTTAATTATTTTCAATAATTAACAAATCCTTAATTACTTAAGATTTTAATTAGTTAAAAGATAAACCATTTATCTTTATTATTTTGATTATCCTTTAATCCTTATTTAATAACCTTTGGAAATAAACATCATTAACACATTAATTAACTTTATACCTTTAAGTTGGATTTATGATTAGAAAAAAAACATTTCTTTTCTCAATTATTCACTTAATTACAATAATTAAGTTTATTTAAAATAAACTTTAAAACAAAGGTTATATATATACATATTTGTTTTTGTTTTTACTTTAAAATTTAAACCATTTAACCATTTTAAAGTAGTTAGAATAATTCAAATTTTAAAAACTTTACTTTCTATACTGAGATTCAAACTAACTCAAACTAGATTTTTAAAGCTTAGATTTAAACTGGTTTAAAACTTTACTTTTTATTTTTAACTTCAATTTTAAATTTTAAAACAACACTACAGGTTTTGTTTGAAACCTGTAACAAAATATTTACCGAGACTACCCTATTTTGCTTTGAGTCTTTTCGTGGATCCCTTCGAGTTTGCCCCGATGCCAAGCCCAGACTCATTTACTTCGAGTCGTTACTGTGAAAAGCACGAGTACCATCCCGAGAAAAACTCTCGTCTTCCCCAAACCCATCTTCCCAGTGCACAACGTACACGCGTGTACGTGCACTCACCTCCGACGATACTTCGGCGCCTGCGACGATCACCAACCAGTCCACGATCGATTCCTCTTCCGACCCAAAACAACCCAAATACCCAAACCTCCCCTCAGTCGAATTCGAGCATAGCTCGAAACCTGGTACACACGAACGAGAAACCACCCCATCCTGGAAAAACGCGTCGAACTCGAGACCACGACCACCGGAGGACCAGTAACTCCGGTCGATACTTCGTCATTCTCCCTTCAACCATCCCCCAACACCGCGACACGCTCGGTCGATCACCGAGGACGAACCAATCAAAAATACAGAGCCTCATTAAATTAGGTTTCCAGGCAAAAATCATTCGCCGCCGCCGCCACGTCGATCTAGAACAACTCCAGTCATTTTTCCCCGATTCCCCTCAAGCTCCTCTACCCTCTCGTGAAAAACCCAGCCTCCCTAGTGCCTCCGATCATCTCGAATTGACCAAAGACCATCTTCCGATCAACTACGAACTGCTCTCGAATCACTTGCTTAAAAATCGCGAAACAAAGCTTAAAATTCCTATTTTCTAAAGCAGATTCGTATTATGTGATTGAATTCGAGAAATTAAACATTCGAATTTTGAGCTTTGGATTTTTTTCTTACTTAAAATCTGTATAAACAGTTTCTAAATTCCACTGCATGCTTGAAACCATTTCCAGGTTAAAATTTAACTTTAAACAACCTATTTGGTTATGAACTCTAAGCTTAAGATGTTACATATGAAGATGTATGATTTTCTTTATATTTTCTTTGCTCAGAGATTGGAAATATTGAAGAACATCATATAACAGACTTCCAGTAAAACAGCAACTTCTCAGAACAAATACATAACAGCATAATATTTTCTTGAACCAATAATCTAGATTTAAATTTTCAAAACAAGTTAGGCTATTAAAATAGGAGTTGCTCACCTGGGTATTCGCAACAGAGAAGAACAGAGAGGAAGCAAAGCCTGCATTTTTTTCCAGAGAACTTGTTTCTTCCAGTTTTCCAGATTTAAATTTTTCTTCTTTACTTTGGGCTTGAACTTTGAAACTTTTAAATCTGAAGCTTTGTTTTACTTTTGAATCTGTTGCTTGTTTTAATGGAAGTTTTGTTTAAGTTTGAAATGGTGTTTACTTAAATTTTTCTCAGTGAAAATGGTCGAAACTGAGATGGATGGATATGTAAGAAATGAAGTGTTACAGGGTAAGATGTATAAAAGAGAAGAAGTGTAGAGGGTGATGTATAATATTGTTTTGTGAATAGTTTGAACTGACTTTAGTTATGCTAGAGATGTAATCATTAAATGCATATGTACTTCTTTGTCTACATACTTACATATTTTATTTTAACTTTGTTCTTCTTTTGCAAGCTTAACTTGATTTCGGCTGAGATGTTATATTGTGCTAGTTATTGCTTGCCTTACATAATGATGCTTACAGGCTACCTATTTTATTTGCCTACATTTGTTTATTTACTTACCCTACAGGCTGCCTATTTTCATTTGTATATACTTTGTTTATGCTTGCTTACATTTTTTAGCTCGACTGATGGATGTGGCATTAATTGCCCTGGTAATTCATGTCTTCAGCCATGACTTGCATATATGTTTTACAGGCAACATACTTATTTTACTTGCCTGGCAGCTTTGTTTAGTATATTTTGTTATGTTTTTGTATGTATTTTATTTTGTCTTTGTCTTATTTTATTTCAGTCTACACACTTACTGGTTTATAATTTTATTTTACTTTGGCTTGTTCATACTTCTTTTGTTAGTTTTTACATACTTATGTCTTGTATTTGTTTTTACTCCTATATGTACATAACATAACTTACTTGCCTTTACATAATCTATTTTATTATTTTTACTTTAATACCAATTATATTGTATTTCTCTATATATTTATTTTATACTTGTGTCAATGTATATACTTAAAAATATATTTTCAAACCATTTATATTTTAAGATTTTTAAATTCAATGTATATATATACACATATACCAATTCACTCATATCTATTCCATATACATTCATATATACAATATTATTAAATTCAAATAATTTAATCCAAATTTAGTTGGATTCGGGGAAACTCGCTTACTTTATCAATTAATTTTACAATTTTTATCCAAAAATTCATTTAATTATAAATTTGAATAAATTTAAATTTCGGGGTCGTTACAAACTTCCCCCCTTAAAAGAATTTCGTCCTCGAAATTCGCAGGCACGAAAACAGCACAGAGATAGACAAATTCGATCTCCTATAATTCCTCAAACACAAGATACGGATTCCGAAATCGGAATATCTCAGAATACATACCAATTTGTCCCTCTTCGGACTTCGGTATTCACAGAAATTTTAATAGAATTTCAAATTTTGGTTTCAAACGAAATCGTTTTATCGGTACAATTCAAATTTTATCCTCATACTTTATTAATCAATTTAACTCAATTTAAAATTTTCAATTTCAAATTCATTATGGTTTAAATCAAAAAGCTGATAAGAAACCGATGAAGATACTAAGTAAAAATTTTCTACAACGATTCGTAAGGCCATCATCGCACCGAAACCCCTTCTTGTAGCTGGTACGAAGAAATCAAAAGAATTTGGAAATGAATCAAAGGAAATTGATAGAAAGATTATTTCCACTGTTGTAGGGTATTGACCATTTATAGTCGTATTCCCTTGTCCCCTATCTCGTTCTCTTCTTGCACTCATACTTACTATCAGTGGATAGCAAGAGAATTTACTGAGACGTTCAAACGGATATCTTAGGGATATACTCATTCTAGAGTTTACTTCACTCTATCTCTAATGAGCTACTTAACGTGTTATACTCCTGAGCTAAAGTTCAACCTTAGCTCTGATACCAAATGTGACGATCCACAGACAGCGGCCACCGATAGGCTTTGCAACCATCCCAGTCCCACCGTGGCTTACATTGGCACCTCGCATTTACTTTTACGGCCAGCCTCTCGACTGTCACGGCATCTGCCTAACCAACCCATCCCTCTCAGGGACATGTAGGGGTAAGAGTCCCCCGTTCGCCACCAAACTGCGAAGCGAGAACCCCCTATCATGCTGTAATATAGCAAATGCGATCCATATACGACGTATCACATATTCGGAATGGGTTATACGACCCAAAGGTCCTCTCCCGGCTAAACCGAATAGTGAGCGAAATATTTTAAAACATATGGATATGAGATTTCAATTAAGTCACAACTTATTAATTCAACTTCTTTTTAAATGGTTTCCATCGATTACCATTTCAAATCTTTTCAACAAAAAGATTTATTTTAAACAACCTTCAACGGTTTAAACAATTTCCACATTTAAATCTTTTTAAGCAAAAGATTCATTCACAGATTTTCCAAATTAATTTCCATTTCAATTTGATTAACTCGTTAAACCTTTAAATCAAAGATTTAACTTATAGCTTTCAAAACAATCCCATTTCAAATAATTTAAACCAATCATTATTTTAAATCTGTTAAAGATAACAGATTCAAATCATAGCTTTTCAAAACAATTCATTCATAACTTGGAAAACCATTTTCACTTCAATATTGAAATTCCTTTAATTAAACTGGAATTTCATTTCTTATCTGAAAGCTTTTATTCTTTTAAAACAACAGTTTCATTTCAGAAAATCTGATTCATTCATACGAGTGGAAATCCTTGGGTTAAATCCAAATTCCCAAAATTTTACTTTTAAATGGTTTAACTTTATATAAACACATTTATATCATCTTTAATCCCTAGTTTCAAATCATAGAATTCAATTTCAAACTTGAATTCAAATTTAAATCAAATTATTTAAATTTTCAAAACTCGATTAAGTTATTCAAAATAACTTTTATCTTTGAAATTCCATTTCAAAAGTTTTTCACATTTAAACCCAAATTTCTAATTTCAAAATCAATTGAAATTAAAATTTCAATTTCAAAAACATTGAATTTAAATTATCTGTGACTTAACCGATTTCCTCGTGAAATCCATATTTGTGTGTGTAAAGTGTGGTCCAGGGGTTTCAACACAATAGTGCAACATAATGAATCATCACAGATCAAAATACATGATATAGTTGATAAGCGATATAAACTATAATGCTCATCTTCATTCACAGATCACAGATATATATATATCACAGATAAGTAAATTACAGATCACAACATAAATCAGGGTATATCACAAAGCATCACAAATCAGGGATATCAAACAATCAAGTCATCCAATAGGATCCAAATATTCATAAATAAGGTCAGCTAATTGTCTGATTTATTCAAATCAGTTTAATTTCATATGAATTTCTAATCCTGGTTAATTAACATCAATTAATTACAACCCATTTAATTAATGAAATTAATTTATCAACCTTAATTATCCATCTTAATTAATTATTCTAAATTAATTAATTATCCTTAATTAATTACATTTATTAATTAATCACTTTAATTAATCCCTTTAATTAATTAACTTTAATTATTTTCAATAATTAACAAATCCTTAATTACTTAAGATTTTAATTAGTTAAAAGATAAACCATTTATCTTTATTATTTTGATTATCCTTTAATCCTTATTTAATAACCTTTGGAAATAAACATCATTAACACATTAATTAACTTTATACCTTTAAGTTGGATTTATGATTAGAAAAAAAACATTTCTTTTCTCAATTATTCACTTAATTACAATAATTAAGTTTATTTAAAATAAACTTTAAAACAAAGGTTATATATATACATATTTGTTTTTGTTTTTACTTTAAAATTTAAACCATTTAACCATTTTAAAGTAGTTAGAATAATTCAAAATTTAAAAACTTTACTTTCTATACTGAGATTCAAACTAACTCAAACTAGATTTTTAAAGCTTAGATTTAAACTGGTTTAAAACTTTACTTTTTATTTTTAACTTCAATTTTAAATTTTAAAACAACACTACAGGTTTTGTTTGAAACATGTAACAAAATATTTACCGAGACTACCCTATTTTGCTTTGAGTCTTTTCGTGGATCCCTTCGAGTTTGCCCCGATGCCAAGCCCAGACTCATTTACTTCGAGTCGTTACTGTGAAAAGCACGAGTACCATCCCGAGAAAAACTCTCGTCTTCCCCAAACCCATCTTCCCAGTGCACAACGTACACGCGTGTACGTGCACTCACCTCCGACGATACTTCGGCGCCTGCGACGATCACCAACCAGTCCACGATCGATTCCTCTTCCGACCCAAAACAACCCAAATACCCAAACCTCCCCTCAGTCGAATTCGAGCATAGCTCGAAACCTGGTACACACGAACGAGAAACCACCCCATCCTGGAAAAACGCGTCGAACTCGAGACCACGACCACCGGAGGACCAGTAACTCCGGTCGATACTTCGTCATTCTCCCTTCAACCATCCCCCAACACCGCGACACGCTCGGTCGATCACCGAGGACGAACCAATCAAAAATACAGAGCCTCATTAAATTAGGTTTCCAGGCAAAAATCATTCGCCGCCGCCGCCACGTCGATCTAGAACAACTCCAGTCATTTTCCCCGATTCCCCTCAAGCTCCTCTACCCTCTCGCGAAAAACCCAGCCTCCCTAGTGCCTCCGATCATCTCGAATTGACCAAAGACCATCTTCCGATCAACTACGAACTGCTCTCGAATCACTTGCTTAAAAATCGCAAAACAAAGCTTAAAATTCCTATTTTCTAAAGCAGATTCGTATTATGTGATTGAATTCGAGAAATTAAACATTCGAATTTTGAGCTTTGGATTTTTTTCTTACTTAAAATCTGTATAAACAGTTTCTAAATTCCACTGCATGCTTGAAACCATTTCCAGGTTAAAATTTAACTTTAAACAACCTATTTGGTTATGAACTCTAAGCTTAAGATGTTACATATGAAGATGTATGATTTTCTTTATATTTTCTTTGCTCAGAGATTGGAAATATTGAAGAACATCATATAACAGACTTCCAGTAAAACAGCAACTTCTCAGAACAAATACATAACAGCATAATATTTTCTTGAACCAATAATCTAGATTTAAATTTTCAAAACAAGTTAGGCTATTAAAATAGGAGTTGCTCACCTGGGTATTCGCAACAGAGAAGAACAGAGAGGAAGCAAAGCCTGCATTTTTTTCCAGAGAACTTGTTTCTTCCAGTTTTCCAGATTTAAATTTTTCTTCTTTACTTTGGGCTTGAACTTTGAAACTTTTAAATCTGAAGCTTTGTTTTACTTTTGAATCTGTTGCTTGTTTTAATGGAAGTTTTGTTTAAGTTTGAAATGGTGTTTACTTAAATTTTTCTCAGTGAAAATGGTCGAAACTGAGATGGATGGATATGTAAGAAATGAAGTGTTACAGGGTAAGATGTATAAAAGAGAAGAAGTGTAGAGGGTGATGTATAATATTGTTTTGTGAATAGTTTGAACTGACTTTAGTTATGCTAGAGATGTAATCATTAAATGCATATGTACTTCTTTGTCTACATACTTACATATTTTATTTTAACTTTGTTCTTCTTTTGCAAGCTTAACTTGATTTCGGCTGAGATGTTATATTGTGCTAGTTATTGCTTGCCTTACATAATGATGCTTACAGGCTACCTATTTTATTTGCCTACATTTGTTTATTTACTTACCCTATAGGCTGCCTATTTTCATTTGTATATACTTTGTTTATGCTTGCTTACATTTTTTAGCTCGACTGATGGATGTGGCATTAATTGTCCTGGTACTTCATGTCTTCAGCCATGACTTGCATATATGTTTTACAGGCAACATACTTATTTTACTTGCCTGGCAGCTTTGTTTAGTATATTTTGTTATGTTTTTGTATGTATTTTATTTTGTCTTTGTCTTATTTTATTTCAGTCTACACACTTACTGGTTTATAATTTTATTTTACTTTGGCTTGTTCATACTTCTTTTGTTAGTTTTTACATACTTATGTCTTGTATTTGTTTTTACTCCTATATGTACATAACATAACTTACTTGCCTTTACTTAATCTATTTTATTATTTTTACTTTAATACCAATTATATTGTATTTCTCTATATATTTATTTTATACTTGTGTCAATGTATATACTTAAAAATATATTTTCAAACCATTTATATTTTAAGATTTTTAAATTCAATGTATATATATACACATATACCAATTCACTCATATCTATTCCATATACATTCATATATACAATATTATTAAATTCAAATAATTTAATCCAAATTTAGTTGGATTCGGGGAAACTCGCTTACTTTATCAATTAATTTTACAATTTTTATCCAAAAATTCATTTAATTATAAATTTGAATAAATTTAAATTTCGGGGTCGTTACAGTTAACTTAGGTAATTATTTTGATTGCTAAATGTTATAAAAGAAAATTTGTTAAAAATATAATTTTTGGTAAGAAAAAGAAATTTAATAATATTTGGATAAATTTCTTTTAAAGGTAAGTTAATTAAATCTATTAAAGGAAGATTAGTTAAATTTAATTTTTAATTAAATCAATTATAAAAAGGGGAAATGGGTTAATTAAAACTATCAAAACAAAAATTGATTTATTTAATTGGTTCGAATGTTAATTTATTTGTATAATATTTATACAAGGTCAAAATCGCAAAGTAAACAAACTGGAATGGAAACGGATGGCTAATAAAAGCTAAGGTGAGATTTTTCTCACTCAAAAATATATTTGTATGCCAGTATATTGATGATTGACTGTTTGATTTTTGTTTGGATATGATGTTAGATATAGTAGGATATATCTATATATATATATAGCAATATATACATATTGGCATATGTATATATTGGATTGATTGATTTCCCGCCTCGTATAGCGGATGAGACCCTATTGCGCCGTTAGTAAGCGGATTATGTTTATAAAACCCATATACCGCGATATTCCACCTCGAAGTGGAATTGGTATTGTGCTAACGTCTGTGGATGCAGGGAAACAGGTTGGAGGGATCCAACTGGATTCCTCACCAGTATTTATTTATTTACAGATATTGTGATGTATATTTTGTTATCATATGATGTTATATGATGTATGGTTGTCGTGATTGACGAATTGGTGCGTTGCATCATTGGATTCATTTTTGAAATTTAAAAATAACGATGTTGATTTTAAAAGAGAATTTTTAAAGTGATTATTTGAAAATATACGTTTTATTTAAATTGTTGAATTGATTTATTTTAAATAAGTAAACGTTAAAACTTTAAAGTTATAAAAGTTAAGATTTTGTGAATTGTAACAAAAAAATAAATTCTTTTGAAATAAAGAGTTAAGAAATTTATAAAATGGTTTTAATTGGAATTTTTGAATTATTAAAAACGATGTATATAAAAGATGTACGAAAATTGATATTTATGACTTTAAAATATTAGGATTATAAAATGAGTTTTTACAAGTGCTAAAATGAATTTTTAAGAATTTATAAGTGAAAGAAATTTATAAATCGTAAACTTATAAATGGAAACGATTTTGTAAAATAAATGAATTATATGTATATAACTTATAATATGGATTGTGGTATAAAAATTTAGTATGAATTGAATTGGTAAATAAAGAAGATGATAAATTGAAGTTTTTATAAATAGAAATAGAATTGAAATTTATAAATGTTGTTTGTAAATCCCGAAATCACTTATTTTGATAAGTAAATTATAGAAGTTAATAAAGGAAGATTTTAAATCAAAGTTGTTATAAAATAAAAATAAAATTTATAAACGTTGTTTTTATAAATTCGAAATAGATTGAATTGGATAAATTAAATATAGAAGATTTTTAAAGAAGATATATTCGCGATTTTGGATAGCGAATCCCTATTGAAATTAAAATGTGTAAAAATGATTGAAATTGGGTTAGGTGAATTTCATTCACGATTTTGGACAGTGAATATATTATTAAATAAAAATGGATTTATTTTTGAAGAAGTGATATTAAAAATGAAGTTAAACATTTTAAAGATGTTTTAAAATGTATTATGAATCGAAAGCATAGATTTCAACAGTTCTTGTTGAAATAGACGTTTTCGAGGAAGAAGGAAATGGTGGACTATAACACTGTTGTTATAGTAAATGATTTCCGAAAGGAAATATTTTTTTATCTAGTATTGGGATTTATACATCTATCTTAATTCCGAATCCCTATACTAGTGATTTTGAGTCGTCGTAACGATGTTTTACGTAACATTCGTTTTGACTCAAATAGATATTGTTATAATAAATGTTTTCCTTAAAGAATGAATATATGCTTAATTTGATTTAAGTATATCGAATATTTTCAAATGTTGAAAATAAAAGATTTGTGAAATACTTATTATTAAATAAGCAAGGGAATACTTTTCCAATATGAAATGAACGTTTGAGAATTTATCTTCTTTAAGATAAATTAAAAGTGAATATTGAAATCGATTTGAAAAATCGAATATTAGTAGATATTCGAAAAATATAAATTCAATATGGGATTTATAAAAGAAATGGGAATTCGTCTTAAAAATAAATATCGATTTATTTTATAAGTGTGGAAAATTATATATCTAGTAAAGATATTTTGGAAGATTGAATCATTTGGAAAATTATTTGGAATCTGATGATGTTGCGCATCTTTATTGATAGTTAAATAACCGACTATCAATAATTACCCTGGATGGTATTTGTTGTGAATTGGATGAATTTGAATGCCACACTTATTTTTGAATAAACGCTCACTATTCGGGTTAGCCGGGAAAGGACCATGGGGTCGTATAACCCATTCCGAATATGTGATACGTCGTTATGGATCGCATTTGCTATATTATAGCATGATAGGGGGTTCTCGCTTCGCGGTTTGGTGGCGAACGGGAGACTCTTACCCCTACATGTCCCTGAGAGGGATGGGTTGGTTAGGCGAAAGCCGTGACAGTCGAGAGGCTGGCCGTAAAAGTAAATGCGAGGTGCCAATGTAAGCCACGGTGGGACTGGGATGGTTGCAAAGCCTACCGGTGGCCGTTGTCTTTGGACCTTTACAACGTGGTATCAGAGCATATGGTTAAGCGACAACCCTGCTCTGTTGGGTGTTACTCATTAGAGATAGAGTCAGTAGTACTCTAGAATGAGTTGAGTGTAATAATAGATACGAGCGTGTATTTGTTAGTGAATAAAAAAATTGTTTTATATTGTGATGATTGGTTTATTGAGTAGCATATGAACCTTCGTCGGCACAGTCTGCAAAACTGTATCGAAGGGGTTTCTAAACACTTGAATAGAACAATTCGGCACAGTATTGTTTTAAAATGGGGTAAATGAAATAATTTTGCCCAAAACTATTTTTGTATAGAAAAGAAATCATTTTCTGTAAATTATTACAGTATATGGTTGCATGGTTGTTAGAAGTGATAATATTAAATTATTATCATTGAAATTAAATAAGAAATTGAAATCATAACTCCAAAGTTAAGAAATAAATTCACATACAAATGAAATTTAAAGAATGTAAATTATAAATGTAATTTGTGATTTGAAATGGAATTCCAGAGAAGTATTTGGAAATGTTTTGAAAAGAATTTGAAAATTTTGGAGATTTGGAAAGTTTAATTCCTTTTTGTTTTGAAAATAATTTTTCAAAGGATTTGATGTTGTGGAAAATTGTTTTAGAGAGATGAAAGCTCTAAACTCTTTCCGGTCGCTGGAAAATAATCCTGATGATGATGGCCACATCATTAGAATTCATTTTCGGGTTTCCGGGAGAGGAATTGCTGCCAACTTGTTTTAAATAAAAGTTGTTTGGAAAAAAAAATTTGGTTTTGGTTTTGAAATTCAAAGGATAATTGGAATGGTTTTCAAAAAAAAATGGTTTTGAAAAGATTTAAAAGACTCTGGAGTACTATATAAAAATATTTATGAAATATTATGAAATTGATAACTTATAAAATATTGAGATCTGATTGGAATGAAATTCAAATTGTAAATGAATTTATAACTTGGAATAGAATTCAAGAAGGTAATTGAAAATTTAAAATTCAATAATGGAATGAAATTGTGAATATGAATTTATAATTGTAAATAGAATTCTAATGGAATGAAATTAGTAAGGTGAATGTATCAATGATCTTATAAATCGAAATGTAAGTAAGTCGAAGACTTATAGAATATTTGAAATTTGATTTGGAAATCAGTTTCGAATTGGAAATGAAAGAATTAGTGAATGAGTTTTAGAATGAATAAATAAATTTGAATTTGTAAGTAAGTAAAACTGAAATTGAAGATGAATGTGAAACTTTGTATTGAATTTGATAGTAAATGTAATTCAAGCTGAATATTGAAATTTAAAATGAATTAGTGAATGAAACTAATATATAGAGTGATATGAATTAGTAAATGAAAGATAATCGATAAAAATTCAATATTCAGAATAGAAGATAAAATTGAATTCAAATAGATTTGAAATGTAAAATTGAAGGAAAATGAATAGGTGTAACTTCAATAGTTAAGTAAAAATGTATAAGAAGTAGTTTATATTGGAAATTTTGTAATAAAATGTGCAAAATGGTTTGAATATATGCAACTAGATATATGGCTAGTAAGATACAGGTGTTATAAAGGAATTGGAATTTTGATTTCAAAGATAAATTTGAATTGCTCGACAAAAGGTAAGTATTTGAATTATAATATGAGTTTTTGATGATTTCTTGTCTAGCCGCTTGGCTTTTCTTTTTTCTTTTTTCTTTTTGAAATCTGGGAGTCCGTAGAGACGTTTTGTAGTCGTACCATGTTAGCCGCGCAAAGGAGACGCTGGCGAAATTTTTCGGAAATTTCGAGTGTTAGAAAATTTTTGAGAAAATTTTGAAAGTTTAAATTTGAATTTAAATTTGAATTTGAATTGTTAAGGAAAACAATGATATTTGAAAACTATGAAAGATTCTAGAAAGTTAGTTGAGTTAATAACGAATCTTTAGTAGAAAGATTTGTTTTGATAAATTGATAAAACTATTGGATTGTGAAAAATAGTAGACGAGTTAAGGACATTTTTTCCTAACTTGTAATTTCGGAACGAAATTCTTTTAAGGAGGGAAGTTTGTAACGACCCAGAATTTTGAGCGAATTTAATTGAAAATATTTAATTAATTTTTTATTATTTGAATGATAATTTAATTTGAATCCCGAATGTAACTTTAAATTTGACGATTAAATTATATAATTTAATATATTGAGAGTTGAATAAAAATTTGAATCTTCAATTTAAAGTTGAAGAAAAATATTTCAAAAGCTTTTAAAATTCGTAATGATAATACCGAAGATAATCGAACTTTCAGAATTGAATTTTAAACTGTTTTGCTCAGTTTTGAATTTAATTGTTTGAACCGATATTTAAAAATAGTCATTTTTCAAACAGTCTCGGAATTCGACGAAACCAGTTCCATTGGGTCCGTAACGTTGAATTATTGTCGTGTTGAAATTTTCGTATTTTTCAAAGTTAATACGTGATCGTACGGTGAGAAAACGCGTTGAAATTAATCGGATTCAATTTAAATTTAAATTTAAATTTGTAAACATCAGCACGTTGTCTTCACTTGAATCACGCCTGAAAACATGCCCCGTTGTTTCAGCCGAGCATCACAAAGAAAATCATGCTGAGCATGTTCGTTCGTTTTTAAATATCTCGTTCTTCCCTCTTTCAATCAGTTCGAAGAAATCAAAACGAAGAAAACAAAAATGGCCGCGTTTGAGAATTCTCGTTCGAAAATTTGAAATTCCTCAGCTCGAAATCAAACCGAGTTTTCAGGAGCTCCTCCTCTTTCAAGATCGAATGAAAGACGTTTTCTTCCCCACAATCTCGTTCAGTAAAAATAAAATGGCCGCTGATTTATAAAGGAGATTTTCCTCTTCAAATTCATTCTCGCGTAAAAGAAAAACAAATCTCCAAAATGTGAACTGGAAGGAAATTGAACTTCGCCCTTTCATTCTTCACTTACAAGATTCAACCTTTTCATCCACAAAGCACAAAATTTATCATCTAGGTCAACCGCAAGGCACGGCGACGCGAACTCGTGCGATGGAAGGGGCAGTCGAAGGCATCGCGATTCGATCTCGGCGTACGCGAGCACGTGGTGGCTTCAACATTTTCGCAATGATGGATTGGAGTCGCCTGCATTCCTAGTTTCGAGCATCTTTCTAGGCAAATCAAAAGAATCACGATTGGAATTAGAAGCAGCCTCGGTTGTCAATGGCAAAGATTGGTGATCGATTTGGGGGATTGTCGACTGTTGGAGGACTCACGAGGTTTGCGTTTGACTGGAGGGGAGGCGATGTCGTGGTCGCAGTGATGATCGAGGCAACAAAGATGGTCACCTCGTGCTGAGCATTCGAGCAGCAACTCGTCGTTTTCATTCCTGCCGATTTGAGGTAAATATATATATATATATATATATATATATATATATTTAAATCTAGCATTTCAAAATTCAATATCACTTAAGTTGATATCGTTAAAATTAAAATATAATTAACGTGTTTTTTTTATGTACAGTAAAGAAACTATGGTTTTATAAAAGAAAAACAAAATAAATCAATATTTAACTTACTGTAAAATTTTAATTTAATACATTGAGGTGTTTAAATTGCTTAATCAATGTATTTAACAATTTTAGGATTTGTTAAAAAGAAAGTTAGTTAAAAAATTAAAACTATTGAACAGTAATTAAATTGTTTAGTTAACTTAGGTAATTATTTTGATTGCTAAATGTTATAAAAGAAAATTTGTTAAAAATATAATTTTTGGTAAGAAAAAGAAATTTAATAATATTTGGATAAATTTCTTTTAAAGGTAAGTTAATTAAATCTATTAAAGGAAGATTAGTTAAATTTAATTTTTAATTAAATCAATTATAAAAAGGGGAAATGGGTTAATTAAAACTATCAAAACAAAAATTGATTTATTTAATTGGTTCGAATGTTAATTTATTTGTATAATATTTATACAAGGTCAAAATCGCAAAGTAAACAAACTGGAATGGAAACGGATGGCTAATAAAAGCTAAGGTGAGATTTTTCTCACTCAAAAATATATTTGTATGCCAGTATATTGATGATTGACTGTTTGATTTTTGTTTGGATATGATGTTAGATATAGTAGGATATATCTATATATATATAGCAATATATACATATTGGCATATGTATATATTGGATTGATTGATTTCCCGCCTCGTATAGCGGATGAGACCCTATTGCGCCGTTAGTAAGCGGATTATTTTTATAAAACCCATATACCGCGATATTCCACCTCGAAGTGGAATTGGTATTGTGCTAACGTCTGTGGATGCAGGGAAACAGGTTGGAGGGATCCAACTGGATTCCTCACCAGTATTTATTTATTTACAGATATTGTGATGTATATTTTGTTATCATATGATGTTATATGATGTATGGTTGTCGTGATTGACGAATTGGTGCGTTGCATCATTGGATTCATTTTTGAAATTTAAAAATAACGATGTTGATTTTAAAAGAGAATTTTTAAAGTGATTATTTGAAAATATACGTTTTATTTAAATTGTTGAATTGATTTATTTTAAATAAGTAAACGTTAAAACTTTAAAGTTATAAAAGTTAAGATTTTGTGAATTGTAACAAAAAAATAAATTCTTTTGAAATAAAGAGTTAAGAAATTTATAAAATGGTTTTAATTGGAAATTTTGAATTATTAAAAACGATGTATATAAAAGATGTACGAAAATTGATATTTATGACTTTAAAATATTGGGATTATAAAACGAGTTTTTACAAGTGCTAAAATGAATTTTTAAGAATTTATAAGTGAAAGAAATTTATAAATCGTAAACTTATAAATGGAAACGATTTTGTAAAATAAATGAATTATAAGTATATAACTTATAATATGGATTGTGGTATAAAAATTTAGTATGAATTGAATTGGTAAATAAAGAAGATGATAAATTGAAGTTTTTATAAATAGAAATAGAATTGAAATTTATAAATGTTGTTTATAAATCCCGAAATCACTTATTTTGATAAGTAAATTATAGAAGTTAATAAAGGAAGATTTTAAATCAAAGTTGTTATAAAATAAAAATAAAATTTATAAACGTTGTTTTTATAAATTCGAAATAGATTGAATTGGATAAATTAAATATAGAAGATTTTTAAAGAAGATATATTCGCGATTTTGGATAGCGAATCCCTATTGAAATTAAAATGTGTAAAAATGATTGAAATTGGGTTAAGTGAATTTCATTCACGATTTTGGACAGTGAATATATTATTAAATAAAAATGGATTTATGTAACGACCCAAAATTTTCGATCCCGAAAATTCCAGATAGTTAGGAAAAGAAGAAAAAGATAGAAGAAGAAGAAACAGAAACATACCACAGATTCTCACATTCGCAGCGGATCAAAATATAATATTAAATAATAACAGTTTACAAAGAATACTATATCTGTCAATTTGCATTTATAATACATCAGAGTTACTCTCATACACAACACTGAGCATATACAAATCAAATATATCTCAGATAAACAGAAATAATAGTCACAGCGGAACACTCATACGTCCTGCCATCCAGCTCGCCATCCCTGAGCTCCAGAACGTCCTTACCTGAAAATCTGTAATACTCGGTCTGACCCGAGCATTACATCAAAGTAACACCCGGGTCAGGCTGGAAACCAGCGTGAGTAAACCCATCTAACATGGAATACAACAGCATAAAACTTATATAAAACCCGGGGTAACTCGCCTCAGATGACAAATTCACAATTTATTATAGACATCACTTATTCCACATATCAATTTCTAAGTACCAAAACTTAGATTAAATGGCCCAATTCACTTAAATCATTCCATTCTAGTTTATTGATTTCATATATCAATCTATAAAGAATCGAAGTGGTTTCGGGTATTAACTAATACCCGACTCCTGTCTCTTCGAATCCAATGTCAGCTTAACCCAAGTTATTCAAATGATATACAATTCAAACTTTAAATACAGGATGTCACTGTTTTAACCCAAACATATTATATCACACAGCATTCCACATCACATACCAAAGATATCAACTAATCTAAGGCATACAATATTATTTAACCATTCACAGCCAGATTAATCAACCCTTCCATCTCTAATTAATTTAATTAACCACAAATGAATTAAATTAATTGCTTCAATTAATTTTAAATCCTGCATACTTAACATTAATTAATTACCAACCAATTAATTAATCATCCCTTAATTATCCGTCTTAATAAATCATCCTTGATTAATTACTCTTTAGTTACATTAAGTAATTACCCTTTTATAAATTAATTATTCTTTAACCATTCACATTAATCAATACTTAATAATCCTTAGTTAATTATCTTTATTAACTAATAATATTTCTTTAATTACTTTCTTAAGAAATTTTCTTAGATTTGAATCATCATTAATTATTCCTAATTAATTAAATTTATTAATTTATAAATAAAATAAATCATTCTTTAATTACCTTATTAATTAAATCATTTTAATTACCTTAATTATCTCTAAGGTAACCCATTTCTTTATTAATGACTTAATTAACATCAACGTATATATTTTTAAACATTTACCTTTGAACTTACAATTTAGTTCAAATTTGAATCTAAGTTTAAATCATCATCTATCAAAGAAAAATTCCAGAAATTTCTTTAGCTAATTCACTAAAACTTTAAAGTTGGAAATATAAATATTTCCCAGGCAACCCGAGTGTTTTCCCGAGCTGAACCCCTCACGAACTCGAGCTGTACTTCGAGTTTTCCAGGAATCGACCCGTGTTCTAACACCAGAATACACGAAACAACTCACGAGTTTCCCCGACCTCAACTGCTTCGAGCCTATCACGGAAACACTCGAACTCGGCACGAGATAAAGCTTCTTCCCCAAACCTAGTTCTCGCGTCACCACTGTGCTTCATTTTACTGTGCACGTACTCGTGCACATGCTCGACGTCCCCGGCCATAATCTCTCACCAACAACTATTCGCCTCAGTCACCCACGACCCTGTGTTCCCCATTGACACTCGAATTCACGTTGAAAAGCATCTCATCGACATTTGGCCTTCGAACCCAAAACTGGGACAAAACACCGCCTAAAACTGCCTCGCCTCACCCCTACGGTCCCCTTCGACCTCGCGATCACGACCCACACTTCGTCGAACGCTTACGCTCCTGATTTCCCACTCGCGATCTCCTCCAGTTCCCCAATGACCTCGAAATTTCTACATTTACATCACGAATCAAAAAGGGTGAGTTAAACCTAGTTCGGAGCTTCGCCGACGACCTGGTGGTTGAAAAACCTTGCGACCCATATTGCCAGAACCCACTAGCTCACTGCCTACTCCAGCAGTGTTCCTGACTTACCCGATACACCAGATCACCAGAAAATGATTAAAACCCAAATTCATCTCAGTGAAAACTTAAATTAGGATGGTTGAATTCCTGGCAATATTTAACTACCCACTGTAATTCTTACTTTCCAATGTCCTCATCTGATAATAGCTTACGAAATTATTTTTAAAACAAAGTATACTCGAATTCAACCATAATTCCTTCAGACATCACAACCCAGAACCAATTAGATGAAGAGATATAGACTTTTGAAAGTTTAGGCATGACAAGAAAGAACAGAACAGAGGTGAAATTTAATACAGGCTTTTATAATTATCCATACGGACACACATATATATCCAGTTTGATTTAAGCAACTTACTAACTACTGTCATTCTATATTTTTTTTTTTAAAAGCATACTCATAGATTATATGAAGATTTTGGTTTAAAAGTTACTCACCTTTTAAAGCAGAGAACAGAGAGCAAGTTCTTGTTTCCAGACTTGCTAAATCTTGAAATTCTTTTTCTTTAGTTGAGTTTACATTGTTTTGCTGTTGTATCTTTGAAACTTGTTGTAAATCTTCATTTTGATTTACAAAATCTCAGATTGCAGTTGAAAATTGAACTGATGTTGATTTTCCTTAAAAATATTTTTAAAACTTAATTTGGTTTAAAACAAACCACTTTGTTTAAATAACTCAGCCTAAAAGAAATTTTATTGTGAAAAAATTAAATCTTTAATCTAAGTTACATCTCTGAAACTTAACAGAGAAGAATGTCATATCCCGACATATACACAGCATATTCATACACACAAACTTGTTTTCAAATCGTAAAACCATCAGGCAATCACATCTCAAGCATACATTACAAGTTTATATGTCACATGCATCTATCTGAGGGTGATTTATGTTTACAGTTTATTATTTTTATTTAAAACATCAGAGGCATAAGCTAAGAACAAAAATGTTAAACTCAACAGAAATACACATAGGCTTGCATATATACAGATATTCAAGGCAACCCCTAACCCAGTAATCCACATACAACAGATATTTGTTATTTAAGTTTTAAGATTTAAAGTTTACTCACTGCTATAAAGAAAAAGAAAATGGGTTAGGTTACTCACCTGCTTGTTTTAATTTAATTCCATTAGAGTTGATTTTTTTGAATTGCATCTACTTGATCAGGTTGATTTAAACCCTTTCCAGTTGAAGATTTGATCTGCATGCTGATTTTCTGAGATGTTATTGCTCTGAATTCTTTTGCTTTGATGAATGAAGCTAAGTTTGTAAGATGATGCTTTATATTTATTTTATTTTTCTTCAGGTTTACAAAGTTTTGTAATCGAACAAGTATAGTACGATATTTATATATAAAAATAGCTTGAACAGGGATGTCAACTTCTAGTACAAGCCTTACTTGTTTTGAGCATATTTTTATATATGTTAATGTACTGTAAAGCTGAGATGATACTTGCATAGTTCGGCTGGACATGTTTTTATGCTGAGATGAAAGCATTAATTGCATATGTCTTCCCATTAGTTTACACATAATTAATATTGGCTGATATTTATAATTTGTAGGAAGATATTTTGTTTTATTATCTCCTGCTTGCATAATTCATACACATACATTTGGTCTAGTTTTATTTTACACACTTTTGCTTCATTTAAAATTGTTATAGTTATGGGTATGTATTTATCTTATGTTGCATGTACACCATAATCACTTAATCCTTGTTTTTGTTTTTATTTTTATCTTAACTATCAACATTTAATTTATATTCATATGTCTTATTTCCTATTTGTAATTAAATTTTAAAACCTTTGATTTATAACATATGTTTGTATTTATATATTGTATATTTCTATTTATCTCTTATATTTACATTATAGTTTTCTTATGTTTATATATTTATGTATATATATTATCAGATATTAATAATATAGAATCTTTAATTTTTATTGAATAAACAGATTTTAGTATAAATAATTTGAAAGAATTTATTTTAGATTTTCAAATCAAAATTTCCTTCACAAAACATATATAACTGATAGATGTCCAAAGATTTCATCAGTTTATAAATTAAAAAGCTTGTATTTTATTTAATTAGATTAAATTATTTATTAAAATAATGTTGCCAAAATCCCGGGTCATCACATTCCTCTCCCCTTTGAATCTTTTCGTCCTCGAAAAGGAACGAAGCCAGATTCATTAAAATGCTTAAAATCAAGTAAATTTTCTTTGATCATTTGTAAAATACTTTTAAATATCTATATAATATTATTTCAAAGTAGTTTTGATAAAAATACTTTTATAACTCGATGTTTCAACAAGTCAATCCTTGTTCTCATAGAAATTCGGTCATACGTTGATCAGGCGTAGGACTGAAAATCTATAAGTACTCGGCAAACTCGTTTCCAACACCCAGTGAAAATACTTTGGAAAATAATTTTATTGAAAACAGTTTTGAAAATAGAGAAAATATCTTGGTGAAAACGCTCTGGAAATCATCACCCCCATCCATGGTCGCAGTTAACCCGATGGTTACGTTGCCGTCCCGGCAAAATCCACAGATAACTGTAGGTCTCCGCGTCACTCGATTACGCCATGGAACCCGCTACAGATCGCAGTTATACCCGGGTTATACGTTGCTATCACAGCAAAGACCCATATAACTGTAGGCATCAGCGCCACCGAATTTCGCTGCCAAAAGAATGAAACTCCTCCACTTGACCATAGATCGCAGTCTACCGATGTTGCGTTGCCTTCCTGGCAAAATCAAGTGTAGACCGTTGGCACTCATCCTCCACACGATTTTCGCTATGGTCCCCACAGTAGATCGCAGCGACATCGAGTTACACTGTCGTCACAGCATAACCCAAATGCCCCTGTAGGCATCAGCGCCATCGACTTTCGCTACCAAATAATCCTCAGGAACTAGTTTGTCCGGACTCCTCACAGGATCAACTTTAGAACCTCCCCTTTAGAGGCTCAAGGCAGTACCACTTAGTGGCACTCCTGAGAAGTTCATTCAAGGGAGCGCCTTTTTCCCCAGAGCCGCTTTCAAAACACTTTATACTATACACATATAGTATTTTCCAAATCATACACCAAGTATGAATCTCATATAAATCTCCTTTACAAAATCGATTCTCAAAATCGATAATTCTCATATTAGGCTTTCCAAATTCCAATATTGATTTTTCCCAAAATCAAAAGCCTTTTTCAAATTCCAAGGTTCCCAAAACCTTTCCTCAAAATCATTTTCACAAATCCTTTTTATAAATACATATATAAAAGTTTTGAAAAATCTTTGAACCAATTTGTACTTGTATAAATCCACTTTTATACTTCAAACACTTTCAAAAATGATTTTCTTCTGGCATTAGATCCAACAAGGAGAGTTTTCCATATATATAACAAGGATATATAACTTTGTTTAGCCCAACTCAACATTCAAATTTTGATTATTCTTTTGTAAAGTCATTCTCCATATTGCTTGCTTTTATAAAGTAAATTTTAATCATAGAAATGTTCAATTCCCACTTTACTTCATCATATATTTCACAAAATATTCTTTCAATTTCAAAATCATTTACGGTTTTTATCCACAAATTTTCAATATCAATTTCATTCAAAACCCGTACGATGTCCACATATCATTCGTACGCCATATCAATTTGATCGCTCACTCGATCACACAATTTCACTTCCGAACTAGTATTGTCCACCCGACTTCCCAGTGCGGACTCAGATCTGGTTTCTTGATCAGAAACCGTCATTCTCCTTGCATAGCCATAACTATGATAGAGAATATCCAGAACCAATCAAAAATCCATATCCAGGTTCGCCGTCGAAAATCGAGCGAAAAATCCCAACTCGGATCGATAACATTATCTCGAAATTCTGTGCTCGAATCTGGATCAAATCATTATGTGAATAGAATAATATACGTACATCCTACGTATTTATTTCATTGATTATTAGTCAAATCAATTTTCCCTCTCTATTCACATTCACTTTGATTTTATTCACTTATCCACATTTTCCTAAATCCCCATTGGATTTTCACTTCAATTCTTATCTCAGTTGGGTATTTACTCAATAACAGTTTGAACTCCGACCAGTTTATATTTAGAAAATAGCTTGAAAATTTTAAAAATAGATTAATAGTTGAAAGATAATTATTAATTTGTAAAATAGCTGGAAACAGTTAAGTAATTGTAAGATAGTTGAAAAATAGTAATCAGTTTATAAAGTAGTAGAAAAATAGTAATTAGTTTATAAAACAGTTGTAAAATAGTTAAATAGTTCCAAAAGAAATTGTAAAACAGGTTTAAGATAGTTTTAGGTTTAAAAAGAAAAGTTGTGTAGTAAATAGTTTGGAAAAAGGGATTTATATTAAAACAATTTATTTTGGAAATAGTCCATAGCCAAACTGTTCAACTTCCCAATTCAAGATAAATCAACCTCAATTTCTTCCCAAATTCAAATCAAGTTTCATTTGATTTAAATATATTCACTTCAACTAGAAATCCCAAATTATTTTAAATCATTTCAATTCCTATCCGAATTAATCCCAATTCCCATTTGAATTTGAACTCATTTAATCTTCACTTTTATTTTAAATTAATCCAATTCAAATTTTCCCATTAATTCAAATCAAATTCAGTTTGAACTAATTCCATCTAAATCTCAATTTTAAACCATTTCGAATTATATATATTCGAGTTAAATTTTCAAATGTTGATTTAACCCCTTAAATCAAACTAACCCTTACTTTTAAATCAATAATCCAAATCTTTAAACAATTTAATTTTGAGTCGAATTCTAAAAATTCCACTTTAAATTATCTTTACTTAACATATTTCAAAGTTCAAATAAGAATTCAAAAACAATTTAATCTTTAGATTCAAATTTATTATCCATTTCTAACTTCAAACCAATTCCCAGTTTCATAGATTATTTATAACAATAGAATGATATCAGGATAAATAAACATCCAAATTTATCCAAACACCTATTTACAGCATCCATTTCTATTTCCAGATCTCAAACCCATTTTGAGATCACTCATAACTCCCATTTAAAATCAACTATTTAACTTTCCAAGTTAAATTTCAATTTCATCTTAAAATTTCCAATTTAAGTTGTTCATTCTAAACTCATTTAACTTTCCTTCAGTTAAATTCAACTTAATCCAGTCAACTTGACCCAATTTGAATTCCCATTCAAATTTTTAAACCTTATATTAACAATCTTCCCACTTATAAGTTCAAAAACTTATCACTTTGGGTTTTCATATCTCATTCCAAATTTAAAACTCAACATTTAGAGTTAATTTCAAATCATCTTTGACATTATGTATATCCCTTATATATATATATATATTCTTCCTTTACACACCAAGTTATACCTTAAAATTTAAACCACCTTGGGTTTTTAATTCAAACAAATTCCTTTAAATTTTCAAACAACTCCTGTTTGAATTAAGCCCTTTCATTTAAATAATATCATTTATTATTTATTTATCATTTTGAAACAATTTTCAAATTCTGGGCCCAGATTTAAAACTTCACAATTTATATCATCTTCAGTTCCAATTTATAAGTCATATTTACCTAGACGTTTTACTTTCCTAAAATATTTCATTATTAAACACAACAACCATTTATGATAATAACCAAGATTATCATATCTGGAAACTAATTTATTATTATCTTAGTTTGAACTCTTCCCAAATTCAAGATTTTAATTTCAGTTTGAATCCATTTCAAACTTATCTTTATTTAATTTCAATTTGGTTGTATTTCTATTAACACTTAATTCTCCTTATTATTTTTATTTTTAATTCCAATAATTTTTTTAACAACCAATTACTTTAACATTTATTTGTAAGAAATATTGCTTTATATATATCAAAATATAATCTTATATAAAACCATTTAAAATCTTTATATATGAAAATAAAAAGAACGCTCTCATATATATAAACACTCAACTCATTCTAGGGTATCATTGTCCCTCTCCTTATGAGTACACCCACCAGAGCCAAGGTTCTCGCTTAACCTTTCAGCTCTGATACCAACTGTAACGACCCAAAATTTTCGATCCCGAAAATTCCAGATAGTTAGGAAAAGAAGAAAAAGATAGAAGAAGAAGAAACAGAAACATACCACAGATTCTCACATTCGCAGCGGATCAAAATATAATATTAAATAATATCAGTTTACAAAGAATACTATATCTGTCAATTTGCATTTATAATACATCAGAGTTACTCTCATACACAACACTGAGCATATACAAATCAAATATATCTCAGATAAACAGAAATAATAGTCACAGCGGAACACTCATACGTCCTGCCATCCAGCTCGCCATCCCTGAGCTCCAGAACGTCCTTACCTGAAAATCTGTAATACTCGGTCTGACCCGAGCATTACATCAAAGTAACACCCGGGTCAGGCTGGAAACCAGCGTGAGTAAACCCATCTAACATGGAATACAACAGCATAAAACTTATATAAAACCCGGGGTAACTCGCCTCAGATGACAAATTCACAATTTATTATAGACATCACTTATTCCACATATCAATTTCTAAGTACCAAAACTTAGATTAAATGGCCCAATTCACTTAAATCATTCCATTCTAGTTTATTGATTTCATATATCAATCTATAAAGAATCGAAGTGGTTTCGGGTATTAACTAATACCCGACTCCTGTCTCTTCGAATCCAATGTCAGCTTAACCCAAGTTATTCAAATGATATACAATTCAAACTTTAAATACAGGATGTCACTGTTTTAACCCAAACATATTATATCACACAGCATTCCACATCACATACCAAAGATATCAACTAATCTAAGGCATACAATATTATTTAACCATTCACAGCCAGATTAATCAACCCTTCCATCTCTAATTAATTTAATTAACCACAAATGAATTAAATTAATTGCTTCAATTAATTTTAAATCCTGCATACTTAACATTAATTAATTACCAACCAATTAATTAATCATCCCTTAATTATCCGTCTTAATAAATCATCCTTGATTAATTACTCTTTAGTTACATTAAGTAATTACCCTTTTATAAATTAATTATTCTTTAACCATTCACATTAATCAATACTTAATAATCCTTAGTTAATTATCTTTATTAACTAATAATATTTCTTTAATTACTTTCTTAAGAAATTTTCTTAGATTTGAATCATCATTAATTATTCCTAATTAATTAAATTTATTAATTTATAAATAAAATAAATCATTCTTTAATTACCTTATTAATTAAATCATTTTAATTACCTTAATTATCTCTAAGGTAACCCATTTCTTTATTAATGACTTAATTAACATCAACGTATATATTTTTAAACATTTACCTTTGAACTTACAATTTAGTTCAAATTTGAATCTAAGTTTAAATCATCATCTATCAAAGAAAAATTCCAGAAATTTCTTTAGCTAATTCACTAAAACTTTAAAGTTGGAAATATAAATATTTCCCAGGCAACCCGAGTGTTTTCCCGAGCTGAACCCCTCACGAACTCGAGCTGTACTTCGAGTTTTCCAGGAATCGACCCGTGTTCTAACACCAGAATACACGAAACAACTCACGAGTTTCCCCGACCTCAACTGCTTCGAGCCTATCACGGAAACACTCGAACTCGGCACGAGATAAAGCTTCTTCCCCAAACCTAGTTCTCGCGTCACCACTGTGCTTCATTTTACTGTGCACGTACTCGTGCACATGCTCGACGTCCCCGGCCATAATCTCTCACCAACAACTATTCGCCTCAGTCACCCACGACCCTGTGTTCCCCATTGACACTCGAATTCACGTTGAAAAGCATCTCATCGACATTTGGCCTTCGAACCCAAAACTGGGACAAAACACCACCTAAAACTGCCTCGCCTCACCCCTACGGTCCCCTTCGACCTCGCGATCACGACCCACACTTCGTCGAACGCTTACGCTCCTGATTTCCCACTCGCGATCTCCTCCAGTTCCCCAATGACCTCGAAATTTCTACATTTACATCACGAATCAAAAAGGGTGAGTTAAACCTAGTTCGGAGCTTCGCCGACGACCTGGTGGTTGAAAAACCTTGCGACCCATATTGCCAGAACCCACTAGCTCACTGCCTACTCCAGCAGTGTTCCTGACTTACCCGATACACCAGATCACCAGAAAATGATTAAAACCCAAATTCATCTCAGTGAAAACTTAAATTAGGATGGTTGAATTCCTGGCAATATTTAACTACCCACTGTAATTCTTACTTTCCAATGTCCTCATCTGATAATAGCTTACGAAATTATTTTTAAAACAAAGTATACTCGAATTCAACCATAATTCCTTCAGACATCACAACCCAGAACCAATTAGATGAAGAGATATAGACTTTTGAAAGTTTAGGCATGACAAGAAAGAACAGAACAGAGGTGAAATTTAATACAGGCTTTTATAATTATCCATACGGACACACATATATATCCAGTTTGATTTAAGCAACTTACTAACTACTGTCATTCTATATTTTTTTTTTTAAAAGCATACTCATAGATTATATGAAGATTTTGGTTTAAAAGTTACTCACCTTTTAAAGCAGAGAACAGAGAGCAAGTTCTTGTTTCCAGACTTGCTAAATCTTGAAATTCTTTTTCTTTAGTTGAGTTTACATTGTTTTGCTGTTGTATCTTTGAAACTTGTTGTAAATCTTCATTTTGATTTACAAAATCTCAGATTGTAGTTGAAAATTGAACTGATGTTGATTTTCCTTAAAAATATTTTTAAAACTTAATTTGGTTTAAAACAAACCACTTTGTTTAAATAACTCAGCCTAAAAGAAATTTTATTGTGAAAAAATTAAATCTTTAATCTAAGTTACATCTCTGAAACTTAACAGAGAAGAATGTCATATCCCGACATATACACAGCATATTCATACACACAAACTTGTTTTCAAATCGTAAAACCATCAGGCAATCACATCTCAAGCATACATTACAAGTTTATATGTCACATGCATCTATCTGAGGGTGATTTATGTTTACAGTTTATTATTTTTATTTAAAACATCAGAGGCATAAGCTAAGAACAGAAATGTTAAACTCAACAGAAATACACATAGGCTTGCATATATACAGATATTCAAGGCAACCCCTAACCCAGTAATCCACATACAACAGATATTTGTTATTTAAGTTTTAAGATTTAAAGTTTACTCACTGCTATAAAGAAAAAGAAAATGGGTTAGGTTACTCACCTGCTTGTTTTAATTTAATTCCATTAGAGTTGATTTTTTTGAATTGCATCTACTTGATCAGGTTGATTTAAACCCTTTCCAGTTGAAGATTTGATCTGCATGCTGATTTTCTGAGATGTTATTGCTCTGAATTCTTTTGCTTTGATGAATGAAGCTAAGTTTGTAAGATGATGCTTTATATTTATTTTATTTTTCTTCAGGTTTACAAAGTTTTGTAATCGAACAAGTATAGTACGATATTTATATATAAAAATAGCTTGAACAGGGATGTCAACTTCTAGTACAAGCCTTACTTGTTTTGAGCATATTTTTATATATGTTAATGTACTGTAAAGCTGAGATGATACTTGCATAGTTCGGCTGGACATGTTTTTATGCTGAGATGAAAGCATTAATTGCATATGTCTTCCCATTAGTTTACACATAATTAATATTGGCTGATATTTATAATTTGTAGGAAGATATTTTGTTTTATTATCTCCTGCTTGCATAATTCATACACATACATTTGGTCTAGTTTTATTTTACACACTTTTGCTTCATTTAAAATTGTTATAGTTATGGGTATGTATTTATCTTATGTTGCATGTACACCATAATCACTTAATCCTTGTTTTTGTTTTTATTTTTATCTTAACTATCAACATTTAATTTATATTCATATGTCTTATTTCCTATTTGTAATTAAATTTTCAAACCTTTGATTTATAACATATGTTTGTATTTATATATTTTATATTTCTATTTATCTCTTATATTTACATTATAGTTTTCTTATGTTTATATATTTATGTATATATATTATCAGATATTAATAATATAGAATCTTTAATTTTTATTGAATAAACAGATTTTAGTATAAATAATTTGAAAGAATTTATTTTAGATTTTCAAATCAAAATTTCCTTCACAAAACATATATAACTGATAGATGTCCAAAGATTTCATCAGTTTATAAATTAAAAAGCTTGTATTTTATTTAATTAGATTAAATTATTTATTAAAATAATGTTGCAAAAATCCCGGGTCATCACAATTTATTTTTGAAGAAGTGATATTAAAAATGAAGTTAAACATTTTAAAGATGTTTTAAAATGTATTATGAATCGAAAGCATAGATTTCAACAGTTCTTGTTGAAATAGACGTTTTCGAGGAAGAAGGAAATGGTGGACTATAACACTGTTGTTATAGTAAATGATTTCCGAAAGGAAATATTTTTTTATCTAGTATTGGGATTTATACATCTATCTTAATTCCGAATCCCTATACTAGTGATTTTGAGGCGACTGCGATTTGGGATTCTTCGAAGGCCGTGTAACTCGAGCGAGCAGATGAGGTACAACAGTTCTTAAGATTTTGATAATTTTAAATTTTATTTTTCATCTGGAAACATACATATATATATATAATTAAGTGAATTACTATTTGTTTAATTACAGGAAATATGTGTATAGAATAAAAAGATATATGCAGATTTTTAATTTATATACATACCGAAAATAAAATGGTGAATATAAAGGAAAAAGGAATTTTGTTTGAAATTTCAAAATATTTGTTTAAAGAGAGATTATATAGGCAGTTCAAGAATATATACATATAGGAAATTTAGTTTTAAAAATAAACTTGTGAGTTAAAAGAAAGAAATTAGTTTTTAAAATCAATTGTATCAAAATTGTTAAAAGAAAATCTGTTTAATTTAATTGTTTTAAAAATGGTTAGGGTGATTAAATGGTTAGTTAACTTATTTAATTTATTCTAGTTATTAAAAAGATTTTTATGGGAAAATTTTGAGTCTAAAGTAAAATTGTTAGTTAGTGAAATAATTTAGCAATTAGTTAACTCAATCTATTTAAAATGAGGAAAATAAATTTATGAACGTATGTACATTTTGATTTACTAGTTTGATTTTAAAGTAATATATTGGTTTGAGATTATTTTTGCCAGTAAAGGATTATTTAAGAAAATTGGTTTGAGATATAATTATTCATTAAGGATTTAATCATTAGTTAAGATTAAATCATTTTCTGACCAAAATTATTATCATAGGAAATTTGATTTGAAATTTAATTATCAGTTAAAATAATTGTTAGTTAAATTAAATTTATAAATGATAATAAATTGATCGATAAATTCAAATATTTATACAAGGTCTGAAATGGAGAAATAAACTGGGATGGGAATGGATGGCAAATTAAAAATCAAAGGTGAGATCTTCTCACTCAGATTTATGATTGAATTGCAGTTATTGATTGATTTGTTTGAATGTGCTATTAGATATGATAGGATATATCTATATATATAGCAGTATATACATATTGGCATATGTATATATTGGATTGATTGATTTCCCGCCTCGTATAGCGGATGAGACCCTATTGCGCCGTTAGTAAGCGGATTTTTATAAAACCTATATACCGCGATATTCCACCTCGAAGTGGAATTGGTATTGTGCTAACGTCTTTGGATGCAGGGAAACAGGTTGGAGGGATCCAACTGGATTCCTCACCAGTAGTTATTTTTTTCCAGATATTGTGATGTATTCTGTTATCATATGTTGAGATATGATATTGACTGTTGTGATTGACTAATTGATGCGTTGCATCATTGGATTCAAAATTTTGAAGTTTAAAAATAACGATCTTTAACTTTAAAAGAGATTTTTAAAAGTGATTATTTGAAAGTATACGTTTTATTTGAATTTTTGAATTGATTTACTTTAAATAAATAAATGTTATAAATTTAAAGTTATGGGAATTATAGTGTTTGTAAATTATAACCGAAAGATAAAATTTCTTTTGAAATAAATGGTTAAGTCATAAATAAAAAGATTTGAATTGAGATTTTTGAATTATTAAAACGATGTATATAAAAGATGTATAAAATTTGATTTTTATAAATATAAAATATTGGGATTATAAAACGAGTTTTAATAAGTGTTAAAATGAAGAATAAAGGGATGGTATAAGTGAACGAAATTTTATATTTATAAATTATGAAGTTACAAAATAAATAGATTTTTGTAAAACAAAAGACTTATGAGTGATTTACTTATAAATTGGGTTTCGACATTTTAATTAAGAGTTGTGAATAAGTATGAATGGTTTATAGACGAGATTTATAAAATATATATTTTATAAATCCAAACAATGGAAATTTAAACGTAGTTCGGTTGTTGTAAAAAATAAGATTTTAAATGAAATCTTATAAGGAATAAGATTTAAAAATTGTGAAGCCTTATAGGAACGAATGTTATAAATCCATGAAGTATAAGTACTTAACCTCTAATATGGACTTTTGGTAGATAAAGTTGAGTTATAAAATGAATTGAATTATAAAGAAGATTTATAAATCAAAGTTGTTAGAAAATAGAAATAGGATTTATAAACGTTGTTTTATAAATTCGAAATCAATTGGATTTGATAAAGTAAATATAGGAGATTATTAAAGAAGATATATTCGCGATTTTGGATAGCGAATTATCTTTGAAATAAATGTGTAGAAATGATTGAAATTGGGTTAAGTGAATTATATTCACGATTTTGGGACAGTGAATATATTGTTAAGGAAAATGGACTTATTTTCGAAGAAGGGATATTAAAAATAAAGTTAAACATTTTAAAGATGTTTTTTTAAAATGTATTATGAATCGAGGGCATAGATTTCAACGTTCATTGTTGAAATAGACGTTTTCGAGAAATATAAGGAAATGATGGACTATAACACTGTTGTTATAGTAAATGATTTCCGAAAGGAAATGTTTTTATGTAGTATTGGGATTTATATATCTATCTTAATTTTCGAATCCCTATACTAGTGATTTTGAGTCGTCGTAACGATGTTTTACGTAACATTCGTTTTGACTCAAATAAATGTTGTCAAAGTAAATGATTTCCTTAAAGAATGAATATATACTTAATTTGATTTAAGTATATCGGATATTTTCAAATGTTGAAAATAAATGATTTGTGAATTACTTATTCTTAAATAAGTATGGAAATACTTTTCCAAAATGAAATGAAACGTTTTGAGTTTTTATCTTCTTAAAGATAAATTGAAAATGAATATTTGAAAACGATTGAAAATCGAATATTAGTAGATATTCGAAAAAATGTAAATTCAATATGGAATTTATAAAGGAAAGGGGAACTGTTTAGAAAAATAAATATTGATTTATTTTCGAAGTGTGGAAATTTTATATCTAATAAAAGATATTTTTGAAGAATAAATAATTTGGAAATTTTTTTTGGAATCTGATGATGTCGCGCATCTTTATTGATAGTTAAATAACCGACTATCAATAATTACCTCGAATGGATATTTGTTGTGATTGGATGAACTTGAATGCCACACTTATTTTTGAATAATCGCTCACTATTCGGGTTAGCCGGGAAAGGACCATGGGGTCGTATAACCCATTCCGAATATGTGATACGTCGTTATGAATTGCATTCGAAGACCGGTGTTGAAGACCGGATATTTTTGAAAACGGAAGGATTACCGTCGAGTTACTCTACATCGGCTGATCTCCGGTTTAGAGGTTTTATCACCCTTAGTGACGGGAAGTCCGGACGTGATTAGAAATTTATCCAGAAATGCAAGGGCTTCGTGAGAAGTGCCTTCGGTTCTGTTCGATCCCGGAACAGACTTGTATGGATTGTGTGTCTGACGTTACAATTTGAGATATAAAGCTGATTTCTTTCAAATACATTTCTGTTGGTGGCGGAGAATTTATTCTCTTAGCTTAACACCCTTCTCTGAGACGTACGAGCTCAGAGGTTATGTAGTTGAAATTTATCAGCGATATATCCCAATTTGGTAACGTGGCATACTGAGTGTTGCTGTGAAATGATCAGTGTTTGATCATTTGTGATATGATCATTTGTTTGATCTTATATCTTTGTGATCATAGGTTGATCATTTTGTTTGACCCGAAGCAGGGCTTTTTAAGAAAGCATAGCTTTGTGGACGAGACTTCGTCGAGCCTCACACCCCGGAAATGGTCGAAACAGGAAGGATGCGGCAAGGTTCTAGGGAGTAGCGCCCCTTAGTGTATGTCATTCCTTCTGGATAAAGGTGGTATCATGGTATGGAGCCCAGATACTTAACCTCTGTGGTTACTGCATTATTATTATCTATGTGGTTTGTTGCGAATCGGGGATCCTCGGGAAGATCGGTGACGATCGGTGGATGACATACGCGTGTCAGTAGTTACCTAATTTTGCAGAGGTAACCCGGCCTTGTGTTGGCAGAGATCCGGTTAGGTTCTCGGGTCGTCTATTCCAGGGACGTACCCATCGTGGAAAGGAAGTTCCTTAGCCTGACCATTTGTTGGAAATCCAAAGAAACAATACGTGACTTGTACGGTTTTAGTTGTATTACCTGCTATGGAATGTGGCGGTAACCTGCTATTGAACATAGTAGCTATAGTAGGCATAAGTGCGGAATGCCTATGCTGGCTAAGATTAATATTATACTTTCGAAATGATTTCTACACTATGCACTAATAATAATATCAAAAATAATTTGATTTTTGCGTATCAAGCATCTTTGACTATCATAAGAAGAAATCTCCTCCAATTCTGCGTTTGCATTGTGTGTGTGGTGGGAGGTCTTATGGTAGTTTCATTTTCCAAGGGCATTGCGAAATTTACCTTAAAATCTTCCTGTTGTTTATTGTGAAAAATAACTGTTTTACGATCTCACACCAGTCACCATGACTGACTCGGAGTTTATTGTTCCCTTCTAAACTCTGGGTGCCCACCAATTTCCACACGGGCAGCCTAGAGTTATATTATCAGGATATTCTGGATATTCTGGAGCTTTGGAGATAAGCTGGATGACGAGACGTAGTATTTGTATCTGATAGTATTTATTCCGCTGTGTATTCTGTATGAGGACAAGTTATATAACTGTCCATTGTTGTATATTGACTCTGATGATTGATGTATGTATAAAATGATATCGTTCTTTGTTTTAAAGATTATTCAATTATTTATTATATATTGTTCCGCTGCGATGTGTAAGATTCTGATATTGTTTTTCTGATTCTGATGTAGTTATGTTCTTCTTCTTCTATCTTTTCTTCTATTTCTTCTTTCAAAAACCCTCACTATTGGAGTTTCCGGCACTCGATTTCTCGGCAGTCGATAAAGTGAGTATCGATGTCGAATTTTCGAAAGTCGAAAATTTCGGTATGTGACAAAGTGGTATCAGAGCATATGGTTAAGCGACAACCCTGCTCTGTTGGGTGTTACTCATTAGAGATAGAGTCAGTAGTATTCTAGAATGAGTTTGAGTGTAATAATAGTATGAGCGCGTATTTGTTATTTGAATATAAAAAGTGTTTTGTATTGTGTTGACTTATCGGTTGATTGTTTATGGATTCTGGTCGGTGCAGTCTAGCTAACTGTAATCGATAGGGGTTTCTAAACTCTTAAACAAGATAAACCGACATAGTATTGTTTTAAAATAGGGTAAATGGAATAATTTTACCCAAACCTATTTTTGTATAGAAAGGAAATGGTTTTCTATGAATTATCATAGTATATGGTTGCATGGTTGTTAGGAAGTGATAATGTTGAAATGTTATCATTATTATATGAAATTGAATAAGAAATTGAAATCATAACTCCAAAGTTAAGAAATGAATTCACATACAAATGAAATTTAAGAATGTAAATTGTAAATGTGATTTATAATTTGAAACAGAATTCCAGAGAATATTTGGAAATGTTTTGAAAAGAATTTGAAAATTTTGGAGATTTGGAAAGTTTAAATTTCTTATTGATTTGAAAGTGAATTTCAAAAGTTTTGAAAAGTATTTTGGAGAGGTAAAAGCTCTAAACTCTTTTCGGTCGCTGGAAAATAACTTCGATGATGACCGCGGCATCATTGATGTTCATTTTCGGGTTTCCAAAAGAGAAATTGCTGCCAAATTGTTTTAAAAGTAAGTTGTTTGAAAATTTGGGTTTGGTTTTAGGAAAATTCAAAGGATAATTTGAATTGTTTTCAAAAATGGCTTTGAAATGTTGAAAAGACTCTGGAATACTATATAAAAATTCATGAAATATTATGAAGTTGATAACTTGTAAAGTTTAAATAAAAATCCATTTAACGAATGAAATTTATAAATGTGAATTGAAATATAAAGAGATGAATTCATATATGAATTAAAAGTGTAAATATAAATTGTGAATCAATTTATAACTTGGAATGGGATTCCAAGAAGATAATCGAAATTAAAATTTATTAGTGGAATGGAATTAGTAAAATGAATGTAGAAGCGATTTGTATAAATCAAGATGTAAATAAGTTGATAACTTATAAAATATTTGAAATCTGATAGAAATGAGATTCAAAATGAAAACGAATGAATTAGTGAATGAGTAAATAAAGATTTGATATTGTAAGTGCAAGGAAATGAAGTTGAATGTTAAAATTCATTTTTGAATTTGTAAGTAAGTAAAACTGAATATTGAAAACGAATTCGAATTGTGTAAAATAAAATGAATTGAGATTAGTTTGAAGCGAACTAAAGTTAATTGACAAAAATTCGATATTCAGAAGTTGAATTGAATCCAAATTAGATTGAAAGTGTAAATTAAATTCAAATGAATGTGAAATGTGAAATTGAATGATAATGGATATAACTTCAATAGTAACTAGAAATGGTATAAGAAGTTGATATTAGAATTTTGTAATAGAATTTGCAAAATGTTTGAATAGTATAACTAGATATTATGGCTAGTGGATTTACAGGTATAAAGGAATTGGAATTTAATTTCGAAGATAAATTTGAATGGCTCGACAAAAGGTAAGTATTTGAATTCGAATATGAGATTTGATGACTTATTTCTCTAGCCGCTTGGCTTTTTCTTTTTCTTTTTGAAATCTGAGAGTCCGTAGGGACGTTTTGTAGTCGTGCCGTATTAGCCGCGCAAAGGAGACGCTGGCGAAATTTTTCGGAAATTTCGAGTGTTAGAAAATTTTTGAGAAATTTTGAAAGTTTAAAATTTGAATTTAAACTTAAAATTAAATTGTTAAGAAACAATGTTGTTTGAACTTATAGTTGAAGTTGAAATTTAGTTGAACTACTAACGAATCTTTAGTAGAAAGATTTGTTTTGAAATTGATAAAACTATTTGGATGTTGAAAAATAGTAGACGAGTTAAGGGCCACTTTTCCTAACTTGTAATTTCGAGGACGAAATTCTTTTAAGGGGGGAAGTCTGTAACGACCCGGAATTTTGAACAAATTAAATTGAGAATATTTAATTAATTTTAAATATTTGAACGATGATTTAATTTGAATCCCGAATGTAACTTCGAATTTGACGATTAAATTATATAATTTAATATATTGAGAGTTGAATAAAAATTTATATCTTCAATTTTAAGTTGAAGAAAATTATTTCGAAAGCTTTTAAAATTCGTATTGATGATACTGAAGATAACAGAAGTTTCAGAATCTAATTTCAAAGTGTTTCGTTCAGTTTTGAAATTAAATCGTTTAAATTAAATTTAAAAATAGCCGTCCGAGGCACAGTCTCGGAATTTGACGAAACTAGTCCCATTGGATCCGTAATATTGAATTATTGTCGGATTTCAATTTTCGTATTTTTTTCAGAGTTAATACGTGACCGAACGATATGCAAACGCGTCAGAATAAAATCAAATTCTAATTCAATTTAAATTTAAATGTATAGACTTGGTCAAACTCAGCACAATTTTCTTCCTTCAATTAAGCCTAAAATCGCGCCTACGATCACGATACGAAGTCGTGAAAGCACGCTCCTTCAAAATTTAATATTCCTCTTCAGTTCAGTTCAAAACGAAAGCAAACCAAATTTATGGCCGCGAATACCATTCTCTCAAATCAAAACGGATTTCTCGCAATAAAAAAAATGGCAGACATAGGCGAACTCGAGTTCGAAGGCGGTAGGCTCGGGGGCGATTCGATTCGCGTGGGACTGGAGAATCAGGGCGCGCTTGGTTTGTGGGCTTCGTGCGCGCGTAGGCCTAGGCGGCGAGTGGCGATGGGTATCGCGATGGATGGTGGCGCGGCATTCAGAGGGATTGGCGGCACTGCAATTGTGGGTGATGTCCGGTCTTCAATCGATGGCAGGGAGGTGGTCGCTCTCGAGTCGTCGAAACTGGAAGGCGCGAGGAGTTCGCCTAAAGGAAGAGCACGATCGAACAGGGGTTCGCGAGGCTAGGGTATGGGGGAGGCGACTGCGATTTGGGATTCTTCGAAGGCCGTGTAACTCGAGCGAGCAGATGAGGTACAACAGTTCTTAAGATTTTGATAATTTTAAATTTTATTTTTCATCTGGAAACATACATATATATATATAATTAAGTGAATTACTATTTGTTTAATTACAGGAAATATGTGTATAGAATAAAAAGATATATGCAGATTTTTAATTTATATACATACCGAAAATAAAATGGTGAATATAAAGGAAAAAGGAATTTTGTTTGAAATTTCAAAATATTTGTTTAAAGAGAGATTATATAGGCAGTTCAAGAATATATACATATAGGAAATTTAGTTTTAAAAATAAACTTGTGAGTTAAAAGAAAGAAATTAGTTTTTAAAATCAATTGTATCAAAATTGTTAAAAGAAAATCTGTTTAATTTAATTGTTTTAAAAATGGTTAGGGTGATTAAATGGTTAGTTAACTTATTTAATTTATTCTAGTTATTAAAAAGATTTTTATGGGAAAATTTTGAGTCTAAAGTAAAATTGTTAGTTAGTGAAATAATTTAGCAATTAGTTAACTCAATCTATTTAAAATGAGGAAAATAAATTTATGAACGTATGTACATTTTGATTTACTAGTTTGATTTTAAAGTAATATATTGGTTTGAGATTATTTTTGCCAGTAAAGGATTATTTAAGAAAATTGGTTTGAGATATAATTATTCATTAAGGATTTAATCATTAGTTAAGATTAAATCATTTTCTGACCAAAATTATTATCATAGGAAATTTGATTTGAAATTTAATTATCAGTTAAAATAATTATTAGTTAAATTAAATTTATAAATGATAATAAATTGATCGATAAATTCAAATATTTATACAAGGTCTGAAATGGAGAAATAAACTGGGATGGGAATGGATGGCAAATTAAAAATCAAAGGTGAGATCTTCTCACTCAGATTTATGATTGAATTGCAGTTATTGATTGATTTGTTTGAATGTGCTATTAGATATGATAGGATATATCTATATATATAGTAGTATATACATATTGGCATATGTATATATTGGATTGATTGATTTCCCGCCTCGTATAGCGGATGAGACCCTATTGCGCCGTTAGTAAGCGGATTTTTATAAAACCTATATACCGCGATATTCCACCTCGAAGTGGAATTGGTATTGTGCTAACGTCTTTGGATGCAGGGAAACAGGTTGGAGGGATCCAACTGGATTCCTCACCAGTAGTTATTTTTTTCCAGATATTGTGATGTATTCTGTAATCATATGTTGAGATATGATATTGACTGTTGTGATTGACTAATTGATGCGTTGCATCATTGGATTCAAAATTTTGAAGTTTAAAAATAACGATCTTTAACTTTAAAAGAGATTTTTAAAAGTGATTATTTGAAAGTATACATTTTATTTGAATTTTTGAATTGATTTACTTTAAATAAATAAATGTTATAAATTTAAAGTTATGGGAATTATAGTGTTTGTAAATTATAACCAAAAGATAAAATTTCTTTTGAAATAAATGGTTAAGTCATAAATAAAAGGATTTGAATTGAGATTTTTGAATTATTAAAACGATGTATATAAAAGATGTATAAAATTTGATTTTTATAAATATAAAATATTGGGATTATAAAACGAGTTTTAATAAGTGTTAAAATGAAGAATAAAGGGATGGTATAAGTGAACGAAATTTTATATTTATAAATTATGAAGTTACAAAATAAATAGATTTTTGTAAAACAAAAGACTTATGAGTGATTTACTTATAAATTGGGTTTCGACATTTTAATTAAGAGTTGTGAATAAGTATGAATGGTTTATAGACGAGATTTATAAAATATATATTTTATAAATCCAAACAATGGAAATTTAAACGTAGTTCGGTTGTTGTAAAAAATAAGATTTTAAATGAAATCTTATAAGGAATAAGATTTAAAAATTGTGAAGCCTTAAAGGAACGAATGTTATAAATCCATGAAGTATAAGTACTTAACCTCTAATATGGACTTTTGGTAGATAAAGTTGAGTTATAAAATGAATTGAATTATAAAGAAGATTTATAAATCAAAGTTGTTAGAAAATAGAAATAGGATTTATAAACGTTGTTTTATAAATTCGAAATCAATTGGATTTGATAAAGTAAATATAGGAGATTATTAAAGAAGATATATTCGCGATTTTGGATAGCGAATTATCTTTGAAATAAATGTGTAGAAATGATTGAAATTGGGTTAAGTGAATTATATTCACGATTTTGGGATAGTGAATATATTGTTAAGGAAAATGGACTTATTTTCGAAGAAGGGATATTAAAAATAAAGTTAAACATTTTAAAGATGTTTTTTTAAAATGTATTATGAATCGAGGGCATAGATTTCAACGTTCATTGTTGAAATAGACGTTTTCGAGAAATATAAGGAAATGATGGACTATAACACTGTTGTTATAGTAAATGATTTCCGAAAGGAAATGTTTTTATGTAGTATTGGGATTTATATATCTATCTTAATTTTCGAATCCCTATACTAGTGATTTTGAGTCGTCGTAACGATGTTTTACGTAACATTCGTTTTGACTCAAATAAATGTTGTCAAAGTAAATGATTTCCTTAAAGAATGAATATATACTTAATTTGATTTAAGTATATCGGATATTTTCAAATGTTGAAAATAAATGATTTGTGAATTACTTATTCTTAAATAAGTATGGAAATACTTTTCCAAAATGAAATGAAACGTTTTGAGTTTTTATCTTCTTAAAGATAAATTGAAAATGAATATTTGAAAACGATTGAAAATCGAATATTAGTAGATATTCGAAAAAATGTAAACTCAATATGGAATTTATAAAGGAAAGGGGAACTGTTTAGAAAAATAAATATTGATTTATTTTCGAAGTGTGGAAATTTTATATCTAGTAAAAGATATTTTTGAAGAATAAATAATTTGGAAAAATTTTTTGGAATCTGATGATGTCGCGCATCTTTATTGATAGTTAAATAACCGACTATCAATAATTACCTTGAATGGATATTTGTTGTGATTGGATGAACTTGAATGCCACACTTATTTTTGAATAATCGCTCACTATTCGGGTTAGCCGGTGTAACGACCCTGAAATTTAAATTTATTTGAATTAATAATTTATTGAATTTTTAAGTTAAATTGGTAATTAAATAAATTTTTGGATAAAAATTTGTTAATTTAATTAGAAAAATTGGAGCGAATTTCCCCGATACATCAATGAGTGAATTTGAAAGTAATAAATATATAGATATATATATAGATATATTTGACTTGAATTTAAATTATGAATAAATGGTTTAATAATAATAATAATTATGATAATAAATATTGAAGTAAAATAAACAAAAGAAACAAATATGTCAAGTATAATAAATGCTAACATACCACAATATCTTCATACAAGTACACACGAAATATAAATAAATGGATAAGTATGGCAAGGCAATTAATGCCATCATCTCTAAGTACACCATCCTATATCATTTCAGCCGAAGTAAAGGGAGAAAAAAAATGTAAAGTTGTACAAACCAATATTTTATACCCTGTTCATTTCATTTCCTATATACATCTGTCTCTTCTCATTTCAATTTCGTTTCCTCAAAGCTGAAAAAGAAACACTAAAGTAAAAACTTAATTAAAACTTAAACAACATTCCATAATCATCAAACAACTCAGAGGTAGAGAGCAAGATGATTTGGAAGAATGATCAAAATGGAAACCTGTTTCCAGTTTTCAAGTTCAAAACAGATTTCAAAGATAAAGTCTCTGTCCTTCCTCTCCAAAGTGGTGAGTAACAATTGTTTCCGTTAAATATAAGTACATGGTTGAATTACATGATCATCTCCAGATATAAATATGCATGTGAATATGTTTTGTTTCTGTGAACATATTATGTAATACTTTGAGTATGGTATGGATGTTTACTGGTTTCAGATTCTAAACCTATGCATAAATCAAACACTCAAGGTTTAATCTTCATTGGTGACTGAGTTTAGAGTAATATAGGATGTTATATCTTGGAATACAAACTGGTTTAAGTTAAACAATTTGAGTTGCATCTGGAAAATAAGAAAATACAGAGCACCACTTAAAACAAGTCAAAATCCAAGTGTTTAAAATTGTAACGACCCGTATTTTTACGGATCGACATGTTCGTCAAAATCTGGAATTTTAGCACTTTCATGTCATTTCAGATTTTTAGGCAGATTTGTCTAAGTCCTAGGTCGTACGCGACCTAAGGGTTGTTGGCAACTTAGAGAAGGTCTGCGACTTAAGAAAATGTTGTGAGCAACCTAAGTTTTGTTAAGTGTTAGGTCGGCTGGGAAAGTTAGCGACCTAGTAGTTGCCGAGTTAGCGACCTAGTAGTTGCCGAGTTAGCGACCTAGTAGTTGCCGGGTTAGCGACCTAGTGGTTCCGTGTTAGCGACCTAGTGGTTCTGAGTTAGCGACCTAGTGGTTCTAAGTTAGCGACCTAGTAGTTCTGAGTTAGCGACCTAGTGGTTCCGTGTTGGCGACCTAAGGAGTTAACAAGTTGGCGACCTAAGGAGTTAACAAGTTGGCGACCTTAGGAGTTAGGCTATGTGTTAGGTCGTAACACTGTTAGGTCGTATGTTGTGTTAGGTCGCGTAGGTTGCTAAGTTGTTAGGTCGCTAGGATAGTTCAAGTGTTAGGTCGCGTGTTGTTTTAGGTCGACTTGTGTTAGGTCGCGTGTTGTTTTAGGTCGACTTGTGTTAGGTCGCAACCCAACTGAGTCTTAGGTAGTTAGGTCGTTAGGTTGTTAGGTCGCTGGGTTTCCTAAGTGTTAGGTCGCAAAGGAGTTAAGTCGTACATCTGTTAGGTCGGAGAGTCTTAGGTCGGAGAGTCTTAGGTCGGAAACGACCTAGGGAGATAGCCGTGTTAAGCGACTTAAGGAAATTTCTGCCATAAATAGGAGGGGTTGTTCTCACTTTTTGGGATCCGGATTTTTGAAGCGACGAAGTGCTGCCATTTTGAGAGCTCGACTTCTACACTTCTTCACTTCTTTTCTCCACTCTAATCTAGTGCTTCCATCCATCCAAATCGAAGATCAAGATCGAAGATTCAAGAGCTTAGATTGAAGATCTTCATCTTTTCAAGAGAGATTTCTTCATTTGAAGCGGATTTGTGATAGATCAAGCTTGATCCTTTGCTGTCCAGATCTGAAGCGTGTTGATTTGGGTTTGTTTAGGTGATTTGGTGAGTGGTGATTATCTCTCACACGGATCCAAAGGAGTAGATCGGATTGTTGGCTCGATTTGGTGTTAAATTAGTGATTTCCATGCATTTTCTTCATCCTACGTGTAGATCCTTGTAGATCCATTGTTCATGATGATGTTGCATCCATTTTATCATATGTTAACCTATGCAAGTTCATTCATCAAGTTTGTAGAGATATAATCCATGTTTTCATGCTTATTGGACTTTCAACTCTTTAATTACGAAAATGCCATTATTGTTATAATTGTCTACTTAGATCATATTTGAATGCTTGATTGCTTGGATTGATGTTTGATTTGGTTGCTTGTTATGAACTAGATGATTGATGATTAGATTTAGATCGAAGATGATTCAAAAGCTAAGGGAAAGGCTCTTGAAATGGAAAAGCTGCTCGTGGCATATGTAGCGGGATGATGAAGCTCTTATGCATAGATTTGATGATGTAATGATGAGATGAGGCTTTGCGAGGATGTAATGAAGCGAGGCAATCATGTGGTGAAGACTTGGTCTAATCCAGACGGGATCATTCCAAGCATGTTGTTAACTCGGTGATATGATTCGAGTTGAAGATAATGAATGGATATGAGAATAGTCGTCGAGGAGGATGACTAGGAGGCTTGGATAGCATCGTTGTTGAAGGTTCTAGCATGCTCTAAGCAAGAGTACGTTTGGGCAGATTCGATAGTCCCAACGGCCAACTGTTGATGGTCGAGTACTCTGGGCAGATTCGATAGTCCTAGGCACGGGCTGCGACGACGTGCGGGAGTTATGTCTAGAACCGGGGTTTCCATTAGCCCTTGACGGACGGCTGAAAGAATGTGCCGGTCATTCAATTAACGGTGATATCGAGGCAATGATAACAGTGATAGCCAGAGTCATGGATGTTTGGTTGTATCGTCATTCGGACTCAAGAGCGGTATTTTCTGGGTGCTTATCTGATTTAGGCCTTGGTACTTGGAAAACATCGCCCTTGACTCGAGTGATAGTAGTTTTACTTTAAATTGTATGCTCTGTTATGTTTGCTTCTACTTAGTGTGTGTCTGGGGGCTATCACTGTAGAATGAGGTTGGAGTGGGAGGGTTGTATTCCTATTCCTTTTCCTTTATGCTCTTTTGGTATGTTGTTAGTTAATTTACTGCTCACTAAGACTGTTGTCTGACTCAAGGCTTTATGTTTTAATTCTTATTGCCTTGGGCTGTTCGTCCATTTTGGGACGGGCAGACTAGGTAGCAGGTGACAGGTGCTGTTCTCTTTTCACAATGCTGATATCGAAGACGAGCTGGAGGGTTGCATATTATCTTTTTATTATATGTACTGGATGTTCCGCAGTTTTGTTTTCTCTGAGAGATATGTAGCAAGGCTGGATGTATTGACTATATGAATGCTTGTATTCAACTATTATGGAGTTTTATATGATGTCATTTTGTTCTGTAAAGCTTCACTATACATATGTTCTATTGTATTTTGTCCATGCGCTGTGAGTAATACGATAGATTCTTTTGTTTTAAATCTTACCTTGACAATCGTCCATGGTCGCCTGGCACACTTTACAGCGCTATATCTCAAAATTCTGTGCAGGGGTCATGGGCGGTCGTCACATTTGGTATCAGAGCATTGGTTAATCGATTTTACCCAACGCTCGCTGTCGTAACTACGTATGAGAGACGTAATTGTATTTTGATGGATGATTACTATATATAATATAGTAGCTTAGTAGAGTTTGAGTCCTTTATGCAGTTGTTTCTCTAGATGTTCTAATCATTCCTTTTTATAGATATTGAGAATGAGTCGAAGAGGGAGACCAGCTGCTAGGGGAGGTCGTGCTACTGAAGAGACTGCTGATTATGCAGCCATGTTCGAAGCTATGATGACTTCGATCATGAGAAGGATACCAGTTCCGGGGGCGGCAGTTGATGTTGGAGTTCAAGTCCAAACTCCGAAACCAGTGGATTTTGCTAAGTTGTGCAAGGATTATACTGCTCTTGGAGGGAAGGTTTTCTTGGGAACAGAATCAACTATCGAAGTCCAGAGATGGATAGATGCTTGTAGAAGGATCTTTGGTGATTTGGGAATTGATGATGCAACTAAGAGGAAGTTGGCATCGAGGCAGCTTCAAGGGAGAGCTTCTGATTGGTGGAACTCTATTACCATCACTACTCCGGAAGAAGAAATTACTTGGGAGCAATTCCAAGTCAGATTTGAAGCTAAGTTCATTTCTACAGCTCAGAAGTCTGTTCTGTTCAAGAAGTTTGTAGAGCTCAAGCAGGGTGGAAGATCTGTTCTTGAGTATGTTTCTGAGTTTGAAGCTTTGTCCAAGTATGCCCGGTCATATATTGAATCTGCTTATCAGAAGAATGAGAAGTTTGTGACCGGCTTGGATAGTTATCTTGGGAGGCAGTTGGTGGATCATTTGGACGATTCATTTGAGAAGCTTGTAGAGAAAGCTCTTAGGCATGAGAGTCTGTTTCCTAAGGAAGGACCTGTTGTTGCTGTTACCAAGGGAGAATCTAAACCACAGCAGGGTGGAAACCAGAAGAGGAAGCAGCAGCAGCAGAAGGGTAAGGACGGCCAGAAGAAGCCGAAAGGCGAGGTGACTTGCTACAATTGTCAGCAGAAGGGCCATTTCTCTAAGGATTGTAAGAATCCGAAGGTACCGATGAAGTGTCACAACTGTGACAAGCCGGGACATTTCAGGAAGAATTGTCCAGAACCAAGGAAGGACAGGCAGATTGTGCAAGCCTATGCTTTAGGAGCTGTTCCGTCGTCTTCGAAAGCTCCTACTGCTGAAGAGAAGGGAAAAAGTGTGGTTGTTCAAGGTACTCTTTTCCTATGTGGTGTTCCAGTTAGAGTTCTGTTTGATACTGGAGCGTCGCACTCGTTTGTTTGTAATGAACTAGTAGGCCGGTTAGGTTTGGAACCGGATATTGTTGATAGGCCATTGGTTGTGACTAATCCAGTTGGGGGTTCGTCTTGTTTGTGTATGTTATGCCGTGGTCTAGTTGTGTCGAGTCATGGTTGCTCTTTTGTTTGTGATTGCTTTGTTCTGAACTTTGCGGGGTTCGGAATTATCTTGGGTATGGACTGGCTTAGGAAGTATGCGGCTAAAGTTGATTGCGAAAGGTTGGAAGTGACAGTCGAGAATGTGGAGGGGCGAAAGATTGTGATACGATGTAAGCATGAAGAAGGCGTCTTCATGAGCTTCATGTATTCGCTAGTTGTTCCACGGGATGGACTGTCTTTAGTACCAATCGCAAATGGATTCGAGGATGTCTTTGACGAAGTCAAAGGGTTGCCGCCGCATAGAGAGATCGAGTTTCGTATAGATCTAGTTGAAGGAGCCAGACCTGTTGTGATGCCTCTTAGGCGGATGGCGCCTAAGGAACAGCAGGAGTTGAGGGAGCAAGTTGATGACCTTTTACAGAAAGGATTCATTCGGCGTAGTGTGTCCGAGTGGGGTGCACCAGTTGTGTTTGCAACCAAGGCAGATGGGTCGTTGAGATTGTGTGTGGATTATCGTGAGCTGAATAAAGTGACTAAGAAGAACAAGTATCCATTGCCGAGGATAGACGACTTGTTTGATCAGCTTCACGAAGCTAAGGTGTTTTCTCAGATGGATTTGGCAACGGGATTTCACCAGTTGAGAGTGGCTAAGGATAGTGTGCCGAAGACTGCTTTTAGGACACCATCCGGTTTCTTTGAGTGGCTGGTAATGCCGTTTGGATTGACTAACGCGCCAGCATATTTTGTGGATCTTATGAATAGAGTGTTCAGAGATCAGTTGAACAAGTTCGTACTTGTGTTCGTGGATGATATTCTGATTTATTCCAGAACGGAAGAAGAGCACAAGACGCACTTGCGTATTGTTTTGGAAATCTTACGGAAACATCAGCTGAAGGCTAAGTTTTCGAAGTGTCACTTCTGGAAGAGTGAAGTGAGATTCTTAGGCCATGTGATTTCTGGAAATGGAATAGCGGTTGATCCCGCTAAGGTGGCAGCAATCCAAGATTGGGTTAGACCTAAGAATGCGTCTGATGTGAGAAGTTTTCTTGGATTAGCAGGATATTATCGACGGTTTATTAAAGACTTCTCCAAGATAGCTGCACCGTTAACAGGATTGACGAAGAAGAACCAAGTGTTCTGTTGGGATGCTAAGTGTGAGCAAGCTTTCGGAATCCTGAAAGAGAGATTGACGAGTGCTCCTGTTTTGACTATTCCAAGTGGGAATGATGAGATGGTGGTTTACACCGACGCGTGTGGTACTGGACTTGGGGCAGTGCTGATGCAGAAGGATAAAGTTGTTGCGTATGCCAGTCGACAACTGAAGCCGCATGAAAGGAATTACCCAACTCATGATTTGGAGTTAGCGGCGATTGTATTTGCTCTGAAGATGTGGAGGCATTATCTGTTGGGAGTTCGATTCGAGTTGTTTACAGATCATAAGTCGTTGAAGTATCTTTTCTCCCAGAAGGATTTGAATCTTCGGCAGCAACGTTGGCTAGAGTTTTTGGCATCGTATGATTTTGGAATAGCTTATACTCCGGGAAAAGGTAACGCAGTGGCAGATGCGTTAAGTCGAAGACATGCAGGATTGGGAGCCATGTTTTCTGAATGGAAGAGTCTCGAGTATTTAGCTGGATTTGACTTCAGGCCTAGATGTGAATTGGAACCTGAGATGTTGGCAAACTTATCGATAAGACCCACTCTTGTGGAAAGGATTGGCGAGGGCCAAAAGCGAGATGATAAGCTTGTCAAGATTATCCGTGGATTGGAATCTGGATTGGATCCAGAAAAGGATAAAGGATTCGAGGTCGATAGAGAAGGTTGGCTTCGAAAGCAAGGACGACTAGTTGTTCCCGATATAGATGAATTGAGGAGTGAAGTTCTGAAGGAAAGTCATCACTCGAAGCTGACAATTCATCCAGGAGGAAACAAGATGTATCGGGATATGAAGAGAACCTACTACTGGGAAGGCATGAAGAAGGATGTTGGAGATTTCATTTCCAAGTGTATGAATTGCCAGTTGGTTAAAGCCGAACAGAAGAAGCCAAGTGGATTGCTTCAGCCCTTAGAAGTTCCTACATGGAAGTGGGAACAAGTGTCGATGGATTTTATTGATGGATTGCCTAGAACCAGAACGGGAAATGAAGGAATTTGGGTCATTGTGGATCGTCTGACAAAGAGTGCACGATTCATTCCTGTTCGATCGACTAGGACCGCATCAAAGTTGGCTGAGTTGTATGTTAAGTGGATAGTTCGTTTCCATGGTATTCCGAGGAGTATAGTGAGCGATCGAGATCCATTGTTCACTAGTGGATTTTGGAAGAGCTTCCAGGAAGTTTTGGGAACCGAGTTGTGTTTGAGTACAGCTTATCATCCCCAAACAGATGGTCAGACCGAGAGAGTCAACCGAGTTTTGGAAGATCTCCTCAGAGCTTGTGTTTTGGATTTCGGAGGATCATGGGAAGATCACCTTCATTTGGTGGAGTTTGCATACAACAACAGTTACCAGTCAAGCATTGGTATGGCACTGTATGAAGCGTTGTATGGAAGACCGTGTAACTCTCCAACATGTTGGTTGGAAACTGGAGAAAAACTGATGCTTGGGCCAGAGATGATTCGTCAGACTTCAGATTGTATAGAAATCATTCGGCAACGAATGAAGGCAGCCCAAGACCGTCAGAAAAGTTATGCCGATAAGCGTCGTAAGGATTTGGAATTCGACGTTGGAGATATGGTTTTTGTTAAGATTTCTCCACTGAAGAATGTTATTCGATTCGGGAAGAAAGGAAAGTTGACTCCGAGATTTGTTGGACCATTCCCGATTATCGAGCGAATTGGAAAGCTCGCTTACAGATTGGAGTTACCAGAGAAGATGTCGAGTGTGCACAATGTTTTTCATGTATCATATCTACGGAAGTATGTGCACGACTCGAGTACGGTGGTTTCTGCTGATAGCTGTGAAGACTTAGAAGTTGATCCAGTTGATAGAAGACCTCGTAAGCCGCTTCGTGTTGTTGAAACCGACACGAAACAGCTCAGGAGGAAGGTAGTTAAGTTGCTCAAGATACAATGGAGTGATGATGATAACGACTGTACGTGGGAAGTGGAAGAGAGGATGAAGGCAGCTCATCCTGAACTCTTCAAGGTATGGCCCTAAGGTGTTGTCTCATCTCGTGATATTGTAACTTGTTCTAAGTTTAGAATTCTGTACGCTAAGTTAGAATTGGATGCATGGTTTGTTGATTGTTATGGATGGTAGGCGTACAGAATAGTTTTGATTGCTTGGAATTTCGGGGGCGAAATTTCTAAGGGGGAGAGAATGTAACGACCCGTATTTTTACGGATCGACATGTTCGTCAAAATCTGGAATTTTAGCACTTTCATGTCATTTCAGATTTTTAGGCAGATTTGTCTAAGTCCTAGGTCGTACGCGACCTAAGGGTTGTTGGCAACTTAGAGAAGGTCTGCGACTTAAGAAAATGTTGTGAGCAACCTAAGTTTTGTTAAGTGTTAGGTCGGCTGGGAAAGTTAGCGACCTAGTAGTTGCCGAGTTAGCGACCTAGTAGTTGCCGAGTTAGCGACCTAGTAGTTGCCGGGTTAGCGACCTAGTGGTTCCGTGTTAGCGACCTAGTGGTTCTGAGTTAGCGACCTAGTGGTTCTAAGTTAGCGACCTAGTAGTTCTGAGTTAGCGACCTAGTGGTTCCGTGTTGGCGACCTAAGGAGTTAACAAGTTGGCGACCTAAGGAGTTAACAAGTTGGCGACCTTAGGAGTTAGGCTATGTGTTAGGTCGTAACACTGTTAGGTCGTATGTTGTGTTAGGTCGCGTAGGTTGCTAAGTTGTTAGGTCGCTAGGATAGTTCAAGTGTTAGGTCGCGTGTTGTTTTAGGTCGACTTGTGTTAGGTCGCGTGTTGTTTTAGGTCGACTTGTGTTAGGTCGCAACCCAACTGAGTCTTAGGTAGTTAGGTCGTTAGGTTGTTAGGTCGCTGGGTTTCCTAAGTGTTAGGTCGCAAAGGAGTTAAGTCGTACATCTGTTAGGTCGGAGAGTCTTAGGTCGGAGAGTCTTAGGTCGGAAACGACCTAGGGAGATAGCCGTGTTAAGCGACTTAAGGAAATTTCTGCCATAAATAGGAGGGGTTGTTCTCACTTTTTGGGATCCGGATTTTTGAAGCGACGAAGTGCTGCCATTTTGAGAGCTCGACTTCTACACTTCTTCACTTCTTTTCTCCACTCTAATCTAGTGCTTCCATCCATCCAAATCGAAGATCAAGATCGAAGATTCAAGAGCTTAGATTGAAGATCTTCATCTTTTCAAGAGAGATTTCTTCATTTGAAGCGGATTTGTGATAGATCAAGCTTGATCCTTTGCTGTCCAGATCTGAAGCGTGTTGATTTGGGTTTGTTTAGGTGATTTGGTGAGTGGTGATTATCTCTCACACGGATCCAAAGGAGTAGATCGGATTGTTGGCTCGATTTGGTGTTAAATTAGTGATTTCCATGCATTTTCTTCATCCTACGTGTAGATCCTTGTAGATCCATTGTTCATGATGATGTTGCATCCATTTTATCATATGTTAACCTATGCAAGTTCATTCATCAAGTTTGTAGAGATATAATCCATGTTTTCATGCTTATTGGACTTTCAACTCTTTAATTACGAAAATGCCATTATTGTTATAATTGTCTACTTAGATCATATTTGAATGCTTGATTGCTTGGATTGATGTTTGATTTGGTTGCTTGTTATGAACTAGATGATTGATGATTAGATTTAGATCGAAGATGATTCAAAAGCTAAGGGAAAGGCTCTTGAAATGGAAAAGCTGCTCGTGGCATATGTAGCGGGATGATGAAGCTCTTATGCATAGATTTGATGATGTAATGATGAGATGAGGCTTTGCGAGGATGTAATGAAGCGAGGCAATCATGTGGTGAAGACTTGGTCTAATCCAGACGGGATCATTCCAAGCATGTTGTTAACTCGGTGATATGATTCGAGTTGAAGATAATGAATGGATATGAGAATAGTCGTCGAGGAGGATGACTAGGAGGCTTGGATAGCATCGTTGTTGAAGGTTCTAGCATGCTCTAAGCAAGAGTACGTTTGGGCAGATTCGATAGTCCCAACGGCCAACTGTTGATGGTCGAGTACTCTGGGCAGATTCGATAGTCCTAGGCACGGGCTGCGACGACGTGCGGGAGTTATGTCTAGAACCGGGGTTTCCATTAGCCCTTGACGGACGGCTGAAAGAATGTGCCGGTCATTCAATTAACGGTGATATCGAGGCAATGATAACAGTGATAGCCAGAGTCATGGATGTTTGGTTGTATCGTCATTCGGACTCAAGAGCGGTATTTTCTGGGTGCTTATCTGATTTAGGCCTTGGTACTTGGAAAACATCGCCCTTGACTCGAGTGATAGTAGTTTTACTTTAAATTGTATGCTCTGTTATGTTTGCTTCTACTTAGTGTGTGTCTGGGGGCTATCACTGTAGAATGAGGTTGGAGTGGGAGGGTTGTATTCCTATTCCTTTTCCTTTATGCTCTTTTGGTATGTTGTTAGTTAATTTACTGCTCACTAAGACTGTTGTCTGACTCAAGGCTTTATGTTTTAATTCTTATTGCCTTGGGCTGTTCGTCCATTTTGGGACGGGCAGACTAGGTAGCAGGTGACAGGTGCTGTTCTCTTTTCACAATGCTGATATCGAAGACGAGCTGGAGGGTTGCATATTATCTTTTTATTATATGTACTGGATGTTCCGCTGTTTTGTTTTCTCTGAGAGATATGTAGCAAGGCTGGATGTATTGACTATATGAATGCTTGTATTCAACTATTATGGAGTTTTATATGATGTCATTTTGTTCTGTAAAGCTTCACTATACATATGTTCTATTGTATTTTGTCCATGCGCTGTGAGTAATACGATAGATTCTTTTGTTTTAAATCTTACCTTGACAATCGTCCATGGTCGCCTGGCACACTTTACAGCGCTATATCTCAAAATTCTGTGCAGGGGTCATGGGCGGTCGTCACAAAAATCCTTATATTCAGTTATATAAATCGATTTCTTATACAAAAATAGGATTTTTAACATAAAAATCTAAATTTTTAGTGATTGAATTTGAGAGCAGTTTGGGTTCGATCAGAAAAGGGTTGTGGAGAAATTTCTGGTGATCTAAGAGGTAATGGTGGTCGGGGTTGGGCCTATCGAGGGAGGAGTGAACGTAGCCCTTGAGAAAAATACTGAATGGTGATGAAGTCCATCAGGGAAGGTGCGGTAATCAGTTTCTTTCTGGAAACCTAGTTTTACTGGGTTGAGGAAATTTGATCGCCACGATCGGCGTGGTTGATCGAGTGCGACGAAACGCTGAGGAAAGGTGGTGGGGAAGTTCGTCGAGGTGTGGACAAGTTTTCGAGTCGTCTGATGGTGGGGGTCACCTAGACGAGGAGGTTTGGTCAGAGTTGCTTTATCAGGTGGAGTTCGAGAACGCTCGAATTCGACTGAGGGTTCGTGGCGCAGTTTCGTGGGCCGGGTTCATTCTGGTGGTGGTTCGCTGAGGTGTCTGGAGGGTCGCCGAAGGTAGCGGCGGCGTGGAGGAACTGTGCACGTGCACGGTGGTGAGTCTGGTATCAGTTCGTATGAATGGGGAAGAAGAAGGAGTTCGTCGAAGCGAATCTCGTGGAAACTGGGTTATGGCTCGAGTGAATATCGGGTTCGTATGCAAGTAAAACATTTCCAGATTTTAAGCAAAGCAAGTTTTAAAAAGGAAAAGAGAAGGGAGAAAGAACAGGGAAGTGACGCGAGTTTCCCGGGTGATGTCGTGATTTACTCGAGGCAACGTGAGGTTTTACTCGGGGAAAATGAGGATGGTCTCGAGTCATATGTTCCAGCTAAAAACAGTGACTGTTTTACAGTTTTTAAGCACTAAGTTAAATTTTGTGATTGATGTAAAACTGAGTTTAGTTCATGTATTTAAATCCAGATTTTAGAAATAAAAGAAAAGTTTAAAAATTTAAATACTTTAAATAATTTAAATAATTGAATTTAATAAGAATTTAGATTTAAAACCTTCTTCATAGCAAAGTATTTAAGATTGTAATTTAAAATGTTTAAAGGTTAGTTTTATAAAATGATTAAGGAAATACTCGGGTCGAGCTCGAGGAAACATTGAAAATACTCGGGTCTGGGAGGTTAGAAAAAAGAAGAAGAAGGGTAGCAAAGGTTTAAATAAATTTATTTAAAAGGAAATTTAAGTTATTTAATTTTGTGATCATCATCTATAAATTAATTCTTAAAGTATAATGTGATTAAAAAGTTAATTAAAATGGAATGTTGTTTTAATTAATCTTAACTTTGGAACTAACTTATGTGTTAATTATGATTAATTATGAAGCTTATAAATCTAAGGTTTTAATGATAATCGAGTGATTTAATTAAGATAAATTATTTATCCTTTAAAGTATTTACGTGATTAAAGAATGACTTAAAGTTAATTAAATCTTTAATTAAAGCTTAATTAAATTAGTAATTGATGGTTAATTAATCGGTAGAAGTAATTAAGGGATGATTTTTAATTAAGGATTAATTAATTAAGATAATTAATTAAGGAATTATAAGTTAACGAAGGTGATTAAGGAAAGATAATAAATCAAGGGCTAATTAATCAATGTGATTAATTAAGGATAATTAATTTAAGAATAATTTATTAATTATTAATGGTTAATTAATGAATGATTTAAAGGATAATTAATTATATTGGTTTGTAATTAATTAACGATTAATTAACCCAGATTTGAAATTCATAAGTAATTAATCAAATTTGAATAAATCAGATAATTAACTGACCTTACTTATGAATATTTGGATTTGATTGGATGATTGAATTGTTTGATATTCTGATCTATGATGCTTTGTGATATATTCTGATTTGTGTGTAATCTTTACTGTAGTTTATTTATCTGAAATTTATATATATCTGTGATCTGTGAGTAAAAGATAAGCGATATAGTTTATATCGTTTATCAACTATATCTTGTATTCTGATATGTGATGATTCATTGTATTGCCCTATTGTGTGAAACCCCTGGACTACACTTTTACACACACAAATATGGATTTCACGTGGAAATCGGTTAAGTCACAGATAATTTAAATTTGATATTTTTGAAATTGAAATTTTTAATTTCAATTGATTTTGAAATTAGAGATTTGAGTTTAAAGTGAAAAGCTTTTGAAATGGAATTTCAAAAATAAAAGTTATTTTGAATAACTTAATCGAGTTTTGAAAATTTAAATAATTAGATTTAAATTTGAATTCAAGTTTGAAATTAAACCTATGATTTGGAAACTAGGGATTAAAGATGATATAAATGTGTTTGGATGAATTAAACCATTTTAAAAGTATAAAGTTTGGGAATTTGAATTTAACCCAAGGATTTCAACTCGTATGAATAAATCAAATTTTCTGAAATGAAACTATTTGTTTTCAAAAGAATAAAAGCTTTCAGATAAGAAATGAAATTCCAGTTTAAGTAAAGGAATTTCAAGATTGAAGCGAAAATGGTTTTCCAAGTTATGAATGAATTGTTTTGAAAAGCTATGAATTAAATCTGTTTATTTTTAACAGATTTAAAATGATGATTTGTTTAAACTATTTGAAATGGAATTGTTTGAAAGCTATAAGTTAAATCTTTGTTTTAAAGATTTAACGAGTTAATCAAATTGAAATGGGAATTAATTTGGAAAACCTGTGAATGAATCTTTTGTTTAAAAGATAAAAGTGTGGAAAATTGTTAAACCATTTAAGGTTGTTAAAATGAATCTTTTTGGTTTAAAGATTTAAAAAATGGTAATTTGTTTAAACCATTTGAAGGAAAGTTTTGGGTAATAAGTTGTGACTTAATTGAAATCCCAATATCCATATGTTTTTAAAGTATTGCGCTCATTATTCGGTTTAGCCGGGAGAGGACCTTTGCGTCATATAACCCGTTCCGAATACTGATACGTCGTATATGGATCGCATTTGAAGATCGGTGGTGAAGACCGGATATTTGCGAAAACGAAAGGACAACTCGTCGAATGTCTCTGCATCGACTGTCCCCGATATAGAGATTTTATCACCCTTTGTGATGGGAAGTCCGGACGGGATCGTGAATACCCGGATTTGCAAGGGCTTCGTAAGAAGTGCCTTCGGTTCTGTTCGAACCCGGAACAGACTTGTATGGATACATGTCTGACATTACACTTTGAGATATAAAGCCGATTTCTTTCAAATACATATCTGTTGGTGGCGGAGAATTTATTCTCTTAGCTTAACACCCTTCTCTGAGACGTACGAGCTCAGAGGTTATGTAGTTGAAATTTATCAGCGATATATCCCCATTTGGTAATGTGGCATGCTGAGTGTTGCTGTGTGATGATCAGTGTTTGATCATTTGTGATATGATCATTTGTTTGATCATTTATCTTTGTGATCATAGGTTGATCATCTGTTGACCCAAAGTGTGGCTTTTTGAAAAAGCGTAGCTTTGTGGACGAGACTTCGTCAGGGCCTCACTACCCGGAAATGGTCGAAACAGGAATGTTGCGGCAAGGTTATGAGGGTCGCGCCCTTTAGGGTATGTCATTTCCTTTTGGAAAGGGGTGGTATCATGGTATGGAGCCCAGATACTTACTCATGTGGATACACTTTCTTTATGATGTGTGATGTTGGATACCGAGCTCGGATAAAGGTCCCAAAGGACCGGGAGGTGGCATATTCGTGAGTTACCTGTTACAGGGGTAACCCGGCCTTGTTGGCAGAGAGCGGTTTGTCTCTCGGGGCGTCCCGCCAGAGGCGTTCCCATGCGGCGGAAGGAAGTTCCTTAGCCTGACCATTTGTTGGAAATCCATTTCTCCAATACGGAACTTGTACGGTTTTAGTTGTAGAACCTGCCATTTACGTACGGTGGTCACCACTGTTTAGATGGTAGCTATAGTAGGCATACGATACTGGTCGTATGTTGGCTAAGGTTAATATTATACTTTCGAAATATTTTCTGCACTATGCACTAATAATAATATCAAGATGATTTTACGTAGTAAGCATCTTTGACTATCATAAGAAGAAATCTCCTCCAATTCTGCGTTTGCATTGTGTGTGTGGCGGGAGGTCTTATGGTAGTTTCATTTTCCAAAAGCATTGCGGATTTCAATGTTTAAAATTCTTTTGCTGTTGTTTTAAAGATAAACTGTTTTTGTTGCTCACACCAGTCCCATGACTGATCCGGAGTTTATTGTTCCCTTCCTAAACTCTGGGTGCCCACTATTTTCCACACGGGCAGTCTAGAGTTGGGTTCTTTCAGATATTCAGGTTGAGTTGATTATCTGGAGCTAGCTATGGATTGGAGCACTCTATTGGAGATATTCTATCCGCTGCTATTGTTATCTTTTCTTTTCCGCTGCTATTTCTTGTATCAGATCTCTGATGTATATTGATATTCATTGTATCACTCTGTTGTATCAGATATTGTATATCAATGTATTATTCTTTTCTTCCGCTGTGTTATTTACTTAACTGTGTTATAGCTCCGGCGAATCGGATTTGAACGGTCGAATCTGCGGCATTCTAGTACAATGTGAAGTACGGATGTTGATTTTCGAGCGGGCAAAACCCGATACGTTACAGCCGGGAAAGGACCATGGGGTCGTATAACCCATTCCGAATATGTGATACGTCGTTATGAATTGCATTCGAAGACCGGTGTTGAAGACCGGATATTTTTGAAAACGGAAGGATTACCGTCGAGTTACTCTACATCGGCTGATCTCCGGTTTAGAGGTTTTATCACCCTTAGTGACGGGAAGTCCGGACGTGATTAGAAATTTATCCGGAAATGCAAGGGCTTCGTGAGAAGTGCCTTCGGTTCTGTTCGATCCCGGAACAGACTTGTATGGATTGTGTGTCTGACGTTACAATTTGAGATATAAAGCTGATTTCTTTCAAATACATTTCTGTTGGTGGCGGAGAATTTATTCTCTTAGCTTAACACCCTTCTCTGAGACGTACGAGCTCAGAGGTTATGTAGTTGAAATTTATCAGCGATATATCCCAATTTGGTAACGTGGCATACTGAGTGTTGCTGTGAAATGATCAGTGTTTGATCATTTGTGATATGATCATTTGTTTGATCTTATATCTTTGTGATCATAGGTTGATCATTTTGTTTGACCCGAAGCAGGGCTTTTTAAGAAAGCGTAGCTTTGTGGACGAGACTTCGTCGAGCCTCACACCCCGGAAATGGTCGAAACAGGAAGGATGCGGCAAGGTTCTAGGGAGTAGCGCCCCTTAGTGTATGTCATTCCTTCTGGATAAAGGTGGTATCATGGTATGGAGCCCAGATACTTAACCTCTGTGGTTACTGCATTATTATTATCTATGTGGTTTGTTGCGAATCGGGGATCCTCGGGAAGATCGGTGACGATCGGGGGATGGCATACGCGTGTCAGTAGTTACCTATTTTTGCAGAGGTAACCCGGCCTTGTGTTGGCAGAGATCCGGTTAGGTTCTCGGGTCGTCTATTCCAGGGACGTACCCATCGTGGAAAGGAAGTTCCTTAGCCTGACCATTTGTTGGAAATCCAAAGAAACAATACGTGACTTGTACGGTTTTAGTTGTATTACCTGCTATGGAATGTGGCGGTAACCTGCTATTGAACATAGTAGCTATAGTAGGCATAAGTGCGGAATGCCTATGCTGGCTAAGATTAATATTATACTTTCGAAATGATTTCTACACTATGCACTAATAATAATATCAAAAATGATTTGATTTTTGCGTATCAAGCATCTTTGACTATCATAAGAAGAAATCTCCTCCAATTCTGCGTTTGCATTGTGTGTGTGGTGGGAGGTCTTATGGTAGTTTCATTTTCCAAGGGCATTGCGAAATTTACCTTAAAATCTTCCTGTTGTTTATTGTGAAAAATAACTGTTTTACGATCTCACACCAGTCACCATGACTGACTCGGAGTTTATTGTTCCCTTCTAAACTCTGGGTGCCCACCAATTTCCACACGGGCAGCCTAGAGTTATATTATCAGGATATTCTGGATATTCTGGAGCTTTGGAGATAAGCTGGATGACGAGACGTAGTATTTGTATCTGATAGTATTTATTCCGCTGTGTATTCTGTATGAGGACAAGTTATATAACTGTCCATTGTTGTATATTGACTCTGATGATTGATGTATGTATAAAATGATATCGTTCTTTGTTTTAAAGATTATTCAATTATTTATTATATATTGTTCCGCTGCGATGTGTAAGATTCTGATATTGTTTTTCTGATTCTGATGTAGTTCTGTTCTTCTTCTTCTATCTTTTCTTCTATTTCTTCTTTCAAAAACCCTCACTATTGGAGTTTCCGGCACTCGATTTCTCGGCAGTCGATAAAGTGAGTATCGATGTCGAATTTTCGAAAGTCGAAAATTTCGGTATGTGACAACGGGAAAGGACCATGGGGTCGTATAACCCATTCCGAATATGTGATACGTCGTTATGAATTGTATTTGATGACCGGTGTTGAAGACCGGATATTTTTGAAAACGGAAGGATTGCCGTCGAGTTACTCTACATCGACTGATCTTCGATTTAGAGGTTTTATCACCCTTAGTGACGGGAAGTCCTGACGTGATTGAAAATTATCCGGAATTGCAAGGGCTTCGTGAGAAGTGCCTTCGGTTCTGTTCGATCCCAGAACAGACTTGTATGGATTGTGTGTTTGACGTTACAAATTGAGATATAAAGCTGATTTCTTTCAAATACATTTCTGTTGGTGGCGGAGAATTTATTCTCTTAGCTTAACACCCTTCTCTGAGACGTACGAGCTCAGAGGTTATGTAGTTGAAATTTATCAGCAATATATTCCCAATTTGGTAACGTGGCATACTGAGTGTTGCTGTGAAATGATCAGTGTTTGATCATTTGCGATATGATCATTTGTTTGATCTTATATCTTTGAGATCATAGGTTGATCATTTGTTTGACCCGAAGCATGGCTTTGTAGAAAGCGTAGCTTTGTAGACGAGACTTTATCGAGCCTCACACCCCGGAAATGGTCAAAACAAGAAGGATGCAGCAAGGTTCTAGGGAGTAGCGCCCCTTAGTGTATGTCATTCCTTCTGGATAGAGGTGGTATCATGGTATGGAGCCCAGATACTTAACCTATGTGGTTGCTGCATTTTTATTATGTGGTTTGTTGCAAATCGGGCATCCTCGGGAAGATCGGTTACGATCGGGGGATGGCATACGCGTGTCAGTAGTTACCTATTTTTGCAGAGGTAACCCGGCCTTGTGTTGGCAGAGATCCGGTTAGGTTCTCGGGTCGTCTATTCCAGGGACGTACCCATCGTGGCATAGGAAGTTCCTTAGCCTGACCATTTGTTGGAAACCCAAAGAAACAATACGTGACGTGTACGGTTTTAGTTGTATTACCTGCTATGGAATGTGGCAGTAACCTGCTATTGAACATAGTAGCTATAGTAGGCATACGATACTGGTCGTATGTTGGCTAAGATTAATATTATACTTTCGAACTGTTTTCTACACTATGCACTAATGATAATATCAAAAAGGATTTGATTTTTGCGTAGTAAGCATCTTTGACTATCATAAGAAGAAATCTCCTCCAATTCTGCGTTTGCATTGTGTGTGTGGCGGGAGGTCTTATGGTAGTTTCATTTTCCAAAAGCATTTCGAATTGACTTTAAAATTTCCTGTTGTTGTTTTAAAGAATAACTGTTTTACGATCTCACACCAGTCACCATGACTGACTCGGAGTTTATTGTTTCCCTTCTAAACTCTGGGTGCCTACCAATTTCCACACGGGCAGCCTAGAGTTATGTTATCAGGATATTCTGGAGCTTTGGAAGCAAGCTGGATGACAAGACGTAGTATTTGTATCTGATAGTATTTATTCCGATGTGTATTCTGTATGACGACAAGTTTATATAACTGTTGTTGTATATTGACTCTGATTGATGTATGTATAAACTGATATAGTTCTTTGTTTTAAAAGACTAGTGATTATCTATTATATATTGTTCCGCTGCGATATGTGAGATTCTGATATTGTTTCTGTTTCTGATGTTGTTCTGTTAGTTCTTCTATCTTCTTTCTTCTTCTCTTTTTCTTCTATCTTTTCTTCTGCCTCTTCTTTTAAAACCCTAAGAATTCGGTTTTCCGGCATTCGTTTGCTCGGCAGTTGATACAGTGGACGTATTGATGTCGATATTCGGAAGTCGAAGAATCGGGTCCTTACATGGTTCTAAATGTTTTATTTTGAACACTAAAGATCAGCTAGGCAAATTCAATCCAAAATCCGATGAAGGAATATTCGTTGGATATTCGGAACGAAGCAAGGCTTATCGAATTTATAATAAAAGAACCCAAATTATTGAAGAAAGTTTACATGTTTCATTTGACGAATATTGTGACATCCCGGAAATTTTAGGCAATATAAATTTAATAATCTGCATTAAAAATTAAATTGATATGATAATAATTGTTATTAAGATTTGAATCTGATTAATAATCTTCTTCTGAATAAATATTTAACTGATAATTTATCTTTTAAAAGTTAATAAATTGTTTCTATTTATAATGTATATATATTTGTATACATTGTAGATAGATAAGCTTTGTTTTAAAGTTAATAAATAAGTGCATATTTTCTAATTCTAGTATTTCTGGTAATTTGGAAATTTGATTTAATGTTAATATTAAATAAATAACCCTATGGCTTTAAAATACTTAAAGAAGGATATTTATTGTTTAAATGGTTTTAGCTTAAATTTAAATTTAATAAAAGGCTTGTTTGTTCTTTTTAAATATAGCTTGATAAAAATAAATAATAAGTAAATTAAGTGTTTAATAGTCTAAGTTTTAAAAATAAAAAGAGAAGTAAAAATAAACACATATGTTAGAAATAGAACTAAAATACTTAAATTAAAAATTTATAACGAAGACTAAAACAACTTTGTATCTATATATACATAGTATAAAAGCAAAACAGGTAATAGAATCTTGTAAAGGAGGTTGGATATTCCTGTAGAAGAAATGCAAAGTAAGTATAAACAAAGAAATGTCTATGAACACACTTACATAAATAGGATAAGTCTAAATGTATGTTGCAGGCAAGTAAAGAGAATCATATCAGTGCAAAAAGGAAATATCTATGTACAAAATAAGATAAGTATGAAACTAAAACAAAAGTATATATATGTACATAGGATATAAAGCAAGCTAGGCAAGTAAAAGGAAAATCTATCAACATAAAAGAAAAATATCATTTTAGTACATACGAAATGGGAAAAAGGATAAGTAGGCAATGGGTAAGGTACCAAGGCATTTAATGCCATTATCTATAGTACTCGAGATATCTCATTTCAGCCCTTATTTATAAAAAAAATCTCTGACCTATGTAATAAAATAAAGGATAGTGTACCAGGCAAATGGCATAACCCTGTAAACTCTTTTACATATACACATCTTCTCATTTCAAATTCAATTCGTTCAACACTGCAAACCAGAGAAAAGTAGCATATGTATTCTTCTTCAAACTTAAATTCATCTGCATGCATTCAAAGTCTTCAAATTATCTCAACAATTTCTTCAGCATTTCAAAGAGGCAACTCAAGTTTTAAAAAGCTAATGCAATGCCAGTTTTAAAAGTTTTCAAATTCTCAAACAAAAGGCTCTATTCTAAATTGTTTCAGGTGAGTAACACTTTTAAAACTCAAGTATAATATGGTTGCTTGATTTATATCTGAAATAAGTATGTTTGTGTGAATATATATTAGTGAATTTCTGTGCATTTTTGGATGTATGATATATGCATGTTTGTGAATATCTGTAAACACCTATATTTCCAGTTTTTAAACTCTAGCTTTAGTTTAAAATTCTTTATATCTGGATCTAGTCACTGTTAGGATTGATGTTATAAACAAAAATTGTTTGTCTAATCATAAATCAAAGTTTAAAAATTTATTTGAGTGGAAATAAATTGTGTATTGCCCTGGAAACCAAAATGAACAGGGAAGTTAAGTTTTGGATAAAATTTAAACATTCGAATTCATTGATTCAGGGTTATAAACTGAATACTTAACCAAAATAAGGATTTTTAAAAATGAAATCACAAATTTTAATAGTAAATTGAATGAGTAGTTCTGGTTTTACTAGAAATTAGTATTTGAGGAGTTGCTGATGTTCTCGAGAATCTGAGAGGTTGTAGTTTCCAGAGATGATAGTAGAACCATCGGTGATGATGGGAAAATTGGTAGGAAGTTGATCAGAGCACTGTAGCGGCAGAGGTTGTTCGATTTAGTTTGTAAACCTAATTTTTGTCGCGGGTTGTATTTGGTCTCGTTCGTCATCGATAGGTGATCGAGTTCGACGTGGGCTTGGGAGTTGGTGGAGGAGGTGTTGAGGAGTGGATGGCCGAAGTTTCGTGGATTCCGGTGGTCTTGGTCGTGAGAACGGCGATGTTCCAGGTTTTGAGGGGTGGGCCTGTCTTTTTATTCCAGGTTTTTAGATAGTGGGCTCGATTTCGATCCGAGCAAAGGCGCTGGCTTTGGTTGATCGTGACGTTGTTTTGAGATGATCGCTGGTGTGTTGGAGTGCTGGTGGATGGCCAGAGATGGCCAGAGTCACGGTGCACGTGCACCGTGTCGTTGAAATTCTGGGGAGTTTGTTTGGGGTGCAGAGTTTTTGAACTGGGGAAATACTCGAGTCATTTGAGTATGTGACTCGAAGCAAGGAAGGTGAGGACTCGAGGCAATTTTGGTTTGGCTCGAGACAGTGAGTTGTTTCAGGTTTTGGCAAATCTGATTGTTCCAGGTTTTTAAAATTTAATTATAATTTGAAAAACAGGATTTAAACTATGTTTTAAATATAAAGTTTAAGTATAGATTCAAATGAAATTTTTGAATCTAAGGTTTTAAAATGAATTTGGATTTTAAATCAAGAATTTAAAATCAAGGTTTAAGGGAAGTTTAAATCAAAGAAGTTAAATCAAAGTTAAGTATGGATTCAAGTTTTCTTGAATTCAAAACTGAAATTTAAAATCAGTTTTTAATTTAAAATCTGAATGTTTAAGATAAGTTTAAATCAAATAGTTTTCTTTTAAGTAATTTAGTTAGAATTTTTCTTATATAGGTTTATAAGTTGATAATTAAATTTGGTAAATGTTTAAAAGAATGTTCATTTGAATCTTAAATTCAAATAGAATTTAAATTTCAAAGTGTAATGTTTTATACTTTAATGCTAATGAAATCATTTATAAAGAAACGGATTCTCTTAGAGATAATTAAAAATATTGAAGTGAATCAATTAATAAAATAATTAAGGAATGACTTATGTATTTAATTTATAAATTAATAATTTAGATTAATTTATGATTAGAGATTAATTAAGAAGTAAATTAAGAAATGTTTTTAGTTAATGAAGGAAATTAACTAAGGATTAATAATAAATTAATGTGATAAATTTTGATAATTAATTAGATTAATTAATTTAGATAATCTATTGTAAATTGTTAAGTATAATTAGAGATAAAAGTAATTAAGAGATTAATTACTTATTGTAATTAATTTTGATGATATGATTAATTTAAGTTAATTAATTTAGTTTAATTAATTTAAGATAGTCATTTGGTAAATTGGAAGTGAAATTACTTGGGTGTAATTAATGGAGCATAATTACTTAGGAAAGTAATTAGATGGTAATTACTTAATGTAATTAATACGAGATGATTTGTAAGTAAGTAATTTGGGTAATTACTTTTGTAATTAATCAAGGGATTAATTAATGGAGATAATTAATTATGGGATAATTAATTTATTTAATAAGTAATTAAGGATAGTTAATTACTGGTTTATTATTAATCAAGGGGATTAATAATTGTGTTAAATTAAAGATTTAATTACTTAATGTAATTAACTTAAACGAAGTAGTTTAATTTACAATAAATTAGAGGTCATTAATTTATATAGTTAATGATATAATTATGAATTGTCAAAATAAGTAATAATTAATAATGAGGTGATTACTTATGTAATTAATTAAGAATAAATGAAGTTAATTATATTTAATTAATAAATGAAGTAATTAAATATTAATTACTATAAATGATTTACATTAATTAATCTGTGGAATTAAATTAAGACTAATTACTTATTGTAATTAGAAAATGGTTGTATAAGCAGGATTTATAGATAAGTAATTAATTTAATTTACTTTAAATTAATTAGGGACAGAAGTAATTAATTTAATTCATTTTAAATTAATTATAGTTGTGAATAATAAATCATTGCTTATGAATGATATTGATATCCCATTGATTGATTTTGATCTCAGATATGAGACGAGTGATATCTGTTGTGATTTGGATGTTTGTTTGAAATGACATTGATTATCTGATTATAGTGATGATGTTGTGATATCCATTGTTATATTGTGATTTATCTATCTGTGTTGATATAGATAATTGAATTGAATTGGATTGTTTTTAATTTTAAAACAACTTGGCCTTAAAAGACACGTTTTGGATTTCGATGAGACCGGGATCGGGTTTGCTACATTACAGCGTGATAGGGGGTTCTCGCTTTGCGTTAGGTGGCGAACGGGAGACTCTTACCCCTACATGTCCCCGGGGGTAGTATAAGGCCTTTTGGGGTTGGTTTGCTAGGTGCTTACAGTCGAGAGGCTGGCCGTAAAAGCAAACCCGAGGTATCACTGTGAGCCACAGCGGGGCTGGGATGGTTGAAAAGCCTACGGTCGAGAATTACATCCAAGTAACTGTAGCGACCCGACCTTCCACTACCGGAAAATCGCATCACTATGAAGAAAGAAGAGGGTGAGAAATAGAAAAGATAGAGAAGGAAGAAGAAAACACACCAGAATCTCAACAGCGGAACGAATGAAATATAATATATCACATAAGAGATTACATAATACCATATATATCAGAGTTACACAGATAATACAACACATACTAGATAGTTATAAACACCTGTCTAGTTAATACAACTCACACATCACAGAGATACAACACAAAACAACACAGCGGAACCACCTATATATGTCTACGAACGCTGAAGCCTCCAGCTCCATTTGCTCCTCCAGTATTCGTCAAAACTAACCTGAATCCCTTGACTACCCGTAAAAATTTGGGTACCCGAGAGTTTAAGAAAAACAGAAAATAAACTCCGGGTCAGACATGGGTCTGGTATGAGTAACAGGTTAAAGTTGCTTAACTTTGAAAATCATTTGAAAACAAAGGTATCACGTAAGACTTCCCACAAATAAAACATGGAAAAGTTTTTACCTTACGCTAACCAAAACATTTGATAGGAAATCCAGTGATATTATAATAGTGTCTAGGGTTTTCAAGTAAAATACAGAAATAGCCGAAATTGTTACATTCATTAAATTCCAGCATGCTAGGTTTACAATCAAAACCGTAGGGTTTCGTAGGGAAATTGGGTTTCCAACAATGGCTGGGCTACTGGGGTACCGCCCGTCACAGTACCTGGCCTAGATCAGAGTACCGAGGACCCACCCTAAGTCCCCTGCAACACAAGGTCGGAACCATTCCTTACTGAACAGTTCCAAATAAGATAACCCCGTAGTTGGCTGCAGTTCCAACTGCCCACTAAGCCGAAATAAAAGGACATCTAGACAGGGGTATATCCTACTCTCAAGTGGAAGCTACCCACGAAGCCTTGCTGCACCTCCCCTGTTTTAGCCATTCCCGGTTGATGAGGCTTGAGGTCACGATTACCTTTATAGAACTCATCACTTAGAATGTTCATCGTCCGCCTGACGATGTTCTGAAAGCATTCAATCCATACAAGTTCGTTCCGGGTTCGAACGAAACCGAAGGCATTATCTCGTTACACTCATATTGGAATCACCCTCAGAGTTAACGACGATAACCCTTGCATTCTGAATCTTCATCTTCACTTGATTGACGACCTATCGTTAATTTGGATCGATGTGGTTTTCGGACTTCCAAATATGGAAAACCCGATCCCGGTCTCATCGAAATCCAAATCGCCATCTTTTAAGGCCAAGTTGTTTTAAAGTTTAAAAGAATTTCAATTCATTATCTATATCAATACAGATAGATAATTCACAATATCACAACAGATAATCAACATCATCATGACAGATAATTCACAGCATACTTCAAATCAAAGCATCCATATCATATAGCATCAATTATCTCATATCTGAGATATCAAACCATTCAACGGTAAATAACATCCATACATAAGCAAGAATTAAATAATCATACTATAATTAATTTAAAATGAATTAAATTAATTACTTCCTCTTTAATTAATTTAAAGTAAATTAAATTAATTACTTCATCATTATAAACTTGCTTACATAACCAGTAACTAATTACCAATCAATCAATCATCAGTTACTTATTTATTCCAATTAATCATCTTTGATTAATTTACTTTTACATACATTTCAGTAGTTTCCTTTAATTCATTTACAAAGATTAATCTTAGAATAAATCCATACATTAACTATTTATAATTAATTCCATTCATTTTTAATTTATTACATTGTAATTAACTTATTGATTCATTATTCCCAATTTAAATCAATTTCTAATTACATCATTAATAATTAATGATCTTTAATCAATTATTTATTAATTATATTAAGAAACTTAATCTTCAAATCACATTATTCATCATCTTTGATTATTCTCATACAGTAATTAACTTCTTAGTTAATTACTTCACAATAACAACTTAATTAATCCCTTGATTAAGTTCAAGTAATTATACTCCAATTACTTCCATTACCCATCATCCAATTAATTACATCTAGTAATTTCTCATTAATTACTTCTCCAAGTAATTATACTTCCCAAAATTATCAAGTGATTAATCTAAATTAATTAAACTAAATTAATTAATTCAAATTAACCAAATTACTCAATTAATTACAATAAGTATTCATTCCTTAATTACTTCCCAATAAGTAATTTCATTTAAACTTCACAATTGATTATCATTACATTAATTAATCCAATTAATTACTAAATATTAATCACATTAATATATTATAAGAATAATCTAGTTAATGACCTTTATTAACATTCATTTAATTACTTTCTAAAATAATTAACTACCCTAATCATATTAATTATAAGTTCAATTAACCATTAATAATTCATTTATTAATTAAAATTTAATCTATGGTTCTTAATTACATATTAATTACTTATTCCATTATTTAAATTTTAATCAATATATTCAACTTATAATTACTAATTTAATTAATATCAACCATTATTATTCATACTTAATTAACTTAAAGGTTAATGAATATAAATTCTAAATCTTCATTACTTAAAGTAAACTATTCTTATTATTGATTAACTCTTACTTTCAACATGTTTAAAAACATTTATTTCAGATTACTTCATAAATAAATTCCAATTTATCCTTACAAAAGTAAGAACTAAATTTTCAAACTCTTTTTAAACTCACATGTTTAAAAGCATATTTTAATACTTAAACTTATTTAAATCAATTTAAATTATTAACTTTATTTTATTTCCAAATCTAGAATTTCAAATTTAGGTCCTGATTCAATTTTGGAGTTAACCTTGTTTAAATCTTTCCTTAACAATTTAAATTTCATTTTTGAATTCAACTCTTTTTAAATACACTTAAATATTTAAACATTTTTAAGTTTTTTAAACAAATTTAGAATTTAAAACTTTATTTATTCCTAATCTAAAATTCCACTAAACTTGAATTTATAGTTAACCTTTGATTTAAAACTAGTTTGAACTGGATTTATAAAATTAAATTCAGTCCTTAAATTTTGAAACAGAACAGGTTTTGAAACCTGGTAACAAACATCTACCCGAGCTCATCAAAACTGCTTCGAGCAGAAACACACAACAACTCGAAAAAACAATCGAGTTCCATCTTCCCCAACAACTGCTGACACATCAAGATAACCGTGCACCTGCACCACCGCTGTCGTCACCTTCCGCCTTTCGCGACCTCACGCGCAAGTCAGCGACCCCCTTCCAACACGTTCCCGACCCTCAAGTGAACTGCAGAACCCAAAAATCACAATTCAGCATTCGAGCTCAAACTGGAACAATGTCGAATTGTAAATCACCCAAAATCCCTCGCCTCCATTCACCAGAATAACTTTGCTTCCGACCAATACTCCTTCCATACTCCTTCTACCACTCACTTAAATCTGGAAGAACTCGATCATACATAGGATTCGCGGTGATCAATTCTTCTGATCACAGGAAAACTAGGTTTAAATATTTCAATCCTTAATTACTACTGCCTCACTGCATGAATCCATCAACTACCATTTTTCCCTGAATACTTGATCATTACTTCATCACCAAAGAAAACCATGGTCACCCCGACCTCCTAGATTGACAGTTCCAACCCCAAATGTAATTTCTGGTTAAACCAGAAATACTCAATCAATTTCAAACCATAAATCCTAATTTTAGTTTTAAAATTCAAATTTTTGTTTAAGTAATCGATTTGTAATCATGGATCAAAGAAACTGGAAAATTAAATTTGCACTTTCATCAAGTTTGTTCTGTTATGTCTTGTTTTCCAGCGACACTACAGTTTTATTTCATATTGAATAAAATTTCAAACTATAACTTCTGTTGCATACCCATACCTTGTTAAAATATTAAGCCTTACAAGGATTTGAACAAGAAATCATGATTTTGATCATGATTTAAACCTGGAATTCTAGAACAGGCAAGTACACATCAAACCCAAACATGCATTCAGAAACCAAACATTTTACAGAGAATTTCATCACATTCATCCACTCCAAACATGATTATCACAGGAGAAAAAAAATCAAGCAACTATATTTACTTAAGTTAGTTTTTTTAAAAAAAGTGTTACTCACCTGATTTTCGAAAGACAGAGCACTTTACTTTGAAAACTGGGATATGCATTAGCTTTTAAAAACTTGAGTTGTCTTCTTCGTTTTGAAACTGTAGTTGCATGCTAATGGAACTTTGTTGAAGACATAAGACTTGATTTCTTAAGATTGAATGCTCTGAAAACCAGACAGTTTGCACTAAAAATCCCTTTTTAAAACTGGAAAAGGTTTTGCTCTGATCTTCCTCTAATTTTCTTGCTTTTGATTAGTTGTAGTTGTATGCAGTAACCATTTCCAGGTTGAAGAAAATGATGTTTAAGTTGTAAAAATGGGAACGCTTACTTTTTCTTGCTTTCTAGTTTACTAAATTCTCAATGAAATGGAACAAAGAGCATTGCATATAAATATATAGAGGAGACAGGCTTTGTACAGGGAGGTGTTTTCAGGTATAGGCTATTTTAATTCGTTCAGAGATATTTTTCATATGGAGGCTGACCTGATTTTTTTATACATGTAGAATTGACCAAATGTTGCTTGCATTTAATGCAAGGGTACTATATGTTACACCCTTACCTTATTTGTGTATGTTGATATTACACTTAGCAGCATATTAAATCTTCATACAAGATTCTTGCCTGATCATGCTCGAGTGTATATTGTTTGATATATTTATTTAGTCATGTTGCTTTTGTACAATCTGGTATATATGTTTTGAATTTATGTGTGAGCTTACATTATTTTATTTTGTATCTTGTTTGTATTGTTGTCTTGTTTTATTTTCTATCCTAGCTTAATACTTATAGTCATGTATTTCTACATGTACATTTATTTATTAATTATTTTAAAAATAACCTATTTATCAAATGTGAAATGATATATAAAAGAAACTATCCTTTTTATTATAAACTACTTATTTTAAAATATATACTAAAGTATCGTTTGACAAAATTGTATAAAAACTTACATATATTTTAAATCATCTTTTTATATCAAGCTATACTAAAAAGAAAACCAAACAAATCTTTTTATTAATAAATTTTAAATCCAAACTTAAGCTTAAACAAGTTTTTTAAACTATTTTAACATTTATCTTATGTATTTAAAACCATATATTTATTTATTAAATAGCTTGCAAAGTTTAATATTAAATAAAACATAGTTTCCAATTCATTTAAATGTACATTAGAAATTTGAAAACATAACTTATTAGTTAAATTTTAAAACAAAGATCAACTATTTCCAATGTATACAAATATATATACATTTATGTATAGAAAATAACCAATTAATTTTACAGATAAAATTTACCAATTAAATATTTATTAAAACAAAGTATCAATTCAGATTTTATTTACAAAGATATACCAAATCAATTTAATATTTAATACAGATTATTAAATTGATATTGCTTGAAATCCCGGGTTGTCACATTCCTCCCCCCTTAAAAGAATTTCGTCCCCGAAATTTAAAAACAAAGGTAATTTAATAGTCTATTTAAGATTTTAATTTTAAATTACAAGTATATATCAATCATATGCTAACAATCATCACAACCAAATTATCTAATCAAACAAATCTAACTATCCAGACAAAATTCTGGATAGAGCTTCCTAGAGTTTTCCGAGTAAAATACCGGAATACTCAATCTACACAATCCAAACAGTCTATACTACTAAGCCATAGATCTCCTACTCATCAAGATCTACAAAACTGCACTGATACCAGACTACAGACGAGTCTGACTCACAAACAAAACTTCCTGAACTGCTGGTTCCCAAAACCAGAAATGGATTATACACGTACTCCCTCAAAGATACGTGAAACATATCGAATCTCAGTTATCCAAACTGGCAATTCACTCCATAAGACCAAACACTTAACCTCTCCAGAACACATAGAAAATCCAGAACATCTCGTACCAAATTATAGAGCTCTTTTGAATCAGAGAAAATTCATCCAAAATCAAATCTCCGACTCTAAAATCCAAATTCCCCCGTCTCTTATCCACCAAACTCTTCGGACGATCCAAAGCTGCCTTCAACCCTACTGATCAGCTAAATCTCCGCAGATGCCTTTCTGAAACATCTGAATCCAAAAACAATCCAGTAGAATGATCTTCTCAAGACCGACAAAAATCAAGAGCACAACCTTTACTATCATCCGTAGAAAACAACTTCTCTTCTCCAGGAAAGAAAAGTAGATGCACTCCCAACTGCTTCCGCTGCACAACTCTAATCTGAGTAGATGACAATGCTGATGACGAACACAAGCAAACACGGGACAACAAATTTCAAAAAATATGGTTCAACAGATCCAAAAATAAAGCTCAGAAGTTCCTCCAAAACCTGAGTCGCTCTACTAAAAACTTCCTCCAAAAACCATCCCACTATTAAGCTGAACCATCGGTACCACTTCTGGAATCCAGTCGATACCAAACTCAATCTCCAGATGCTAACAAAACTCTGACTCCCTGAAGTCATCCAGAAAATATCTCTGAAACACACGAGAACGCTCCAACTATCGCAAGTCACTTTTGCGATTAATCCAGCCTGATCCAAAGAAAAACTGTTCTCTCTTTACCAAACAGAACAACCTAAGCTTCACTGGCCAATCCAACAAAGAAACGAAACCACTCTGCTGCTTCTGAACTTCACTGCTAAGCTAGAAAGCTTCCTGCCAATACACAGAATACTCCGAGCTGCACTGCTGACACCAATACCAAGGAAATCCAAATCCAAAGCTCTTCGAGAAACTCGGACTTCAAACCAACCAGAAACATCCTGCTGAACACAGCCACAACACCGAAGCAAACTTACTTCCTTAACTCGTTCCAAAGAAACATCTTCGGAGACATCCATAGTCACTGTGTCCCATCACACAACTACAACATCCTGAGATATCAAGATATCATCACTTTCTTCTGTCCACCCGACAGATCCAAACTCTACTCATCCAAATTATACATTTCAAAAATGATCTCCAAATCTTAACAGATTCCTTCAGAGACTTGGTGAAATCCTTACACCACAAATTCACTCGAGACGGTATTAGGTCTACAGTCTCGTCAGACACTTCCAACCCCAACAAATTCAACCATTGGTAGTCGTGTTACACACACCACCACCCTATCTACCTTTATAACATATATTGGAAAACCCGAACAGGTAACCCAACAGATAGGTAGAAATATATAAATATATATATATCAAAAATACAAATACGCTCTCTCAAGAAAGAAATCACTTAAGAGCCTAGGTATTCGCTCAACCTAGTGCTCTGATACCACATGTGACGTCCTAGGCTTTTCAACCATCAGCAACGACTCACGACCGGTAGGCTTTTCAACCATCCCAGCCCCGCTGTGGCTCACAGTGATACCTCGGGTTTGCTTTTACGGCCAGCCTCTCGACTGTAAGCACCTAGCAAACCAACCCCAAAAGGCCTTATACTACCCCCGGGGGCATGTAGGGGTAAGAATCTCCCGTTCGCCACCTAACGCAAAGCGAGAACCCCCTATCACGCTGTAATGTAGCAATACAAAAATGGTTCGATTTTCCGGGTCTGGAAAGTCGGGTCGTTACATTCAAATATAATTAATTAAGGATTAATGTAATTAATTATAGTTAATTAATAAAAGAAGTAATTAAAGGTTAATTACTATATTTGGTTATGGATAATTAATTTGTAAAATTAATTAAGAATAATTACTTGAATGTAATTGAAGGATAATTAATCCAGGATGGTTAATTAAAAAGGAAATTTGAGAATGATTAATTAATTGATTTGTAATTAATTAATGGTTATGTAAGCAAGATTTATAAGGATGAAATAATTAATTTAATTTACTTTAAATTAATTAGAGATAAGTAATTAATTTAATTCATTTTAAATTAATTATAAATGGTGTGATTGTTAATCGTTGCTTATGATGGATGATATTGATTTCCTTGATTGATTGTGATCTGAGATATGAGATGAATAATATATATGTGATATAGATGCTTGTTTAAGTATGATGTTATTGATTATCTGTTTGAGTTGGTGATATGGATTATCTATTTATGATGATGATCTGATTATCCATTGTTATATTGTGATTTATCTATCTGTGTGTATATAGATAATTGAAATGAACTGTTTTAACTTTAAAACAACTTGGCCTTAAAAGATACGGTTTGGATTTCGATGAGACCGGGATCGGGTTTCCGTATACCGGGATTCTAGGTCTGGAGACCCGAATACCACATCGATCCAAATTAACGATAGGTCGTATATCCCCAGTGAAGATGAAGATTCAGAGTGCAAGGGTTATTGTCGTTAACTCTGAGGGTGATTCCAAAATGAGTGTAACGAGATAATGCCTTCGGTTTCGTTCGAACCCGGAACGAACTTGTATGGATTGAATGCTTTCAGAACATCGTCAGGTGGGCGATGAGCATTCTAAGTGATGAGTTCTGTTAAAAGGTAATCGTGACCTCAAGCCTCATCAACCGGGAATGGCTAAAACAGGGGAGGTGCAGCAAGGCTTCGTGGGTAGCACCCACTTGAGAGCGAGATTTTCCCCTGTCTAGATGTCCCTTTATATTCGACTGTGTGGGCAGTTGTGGCCACAACTGCTGGGGTTGTCTTGTTCGGAACTATTCAGTAAGGAATGGTTCCGGCCTTGTGTTGTAGGGAACTTAGGGTGGGTTCTCGGTACGGTGATCTAGGCCACGTACTGTGACGGGCGGTACCCCAGTAGCCCTGCCATTGATGGAAACCCATTTTCTCTACGTGACCTTACGGTTTTGATTGTATTACCCACTTTGTGGCTAGTATGCTGGAATTTAATCATGTAACAATTTCAGCTATTTCATATTTACTTGAAAACCCTAGACACTATTATAATATAAGTGGATTTCCTATCAAATGTTTGGTTAGCGTAAGGTAAAAACTTTTCCATGTTTATGTGTGGGAAGTCTTACGTGATACCTTTGTTTCAAATGATTTTCAAAGTTAAACAACTTTAACCTGTTACTCATACCAGACCCATGTCTGACCCGAAGTTTATTTTTGTTTTTCATAAACTCTCGGGTACCCAAATTTTTACGGGTAGTCAAGGGATTCAGGTTAGCATTGACGAATTCTGGAGGAGCAATGGAGCAGGAGGCTTCAGCGTATAGATATATATTGGTTCCGCTGTGTTAATATTATTTCCGTATTTCCGCTGTGTTGTATCTCTGTGATGTGTGAGTTGTATTAACTAGACAGAGGTTTATAACTATCTAGTATATGATGTATTATCTGTGTACTCTGATGTATATGATATTATGTGTTATATTATATTTTATTCGTTCCGCTGTTGAGATTCTGATGTTGTTTCTTCTTCTTCTCTTTCTTTTCTACTTTCTCACCTCTTTCTTTTCTTAAAAACGATACGACTTTCTGGGCGTAGAAGGTCGGGTCGTTACAGTGGTGAAAACCCTAGACACTATTATAATATCACTGGATTTCCTATCAAATGTTTTGGTTAGCGTAAGGTAAAAACTTTTCCATGTTTATGTGTGGGAAGTCTTACGTGATACCTTTTGTTTCAAATGATTTTCAAAGTTAAACAACTTTACCCTGTTACTCATACCAGACCCATGTCTGACCCGAAGTTTATTTCTGTTTTTCATAAACTCTCGGGTACCCAAATTTTTACGGGTAGTCAAGGGATTTAGGTTAGCTTTGACGAATACTGGAGGAGCAATGGAGCAGGAGGCTTCAGCGTGTAGATATATATTGGTTCCGCTGTGTTAGTGTTCATGTGTATTTCCGTTGTGTTGTATCTCTGTGTTGTTTGTGTTGTATCAAGTTGTATTAACTAGACAGGTGTTTATAACTGTCTAGTATGTGATGTATTATCTGTGTACTCTGATGTATATGATTCTATGTAATATTTATGTGATATATTATATTTTATTCGTTCCGCTGTTGAGATTCTGATGTTGTTTCTTCTTCTTCTTTTTCTTTTCTACTTTCTCACCTCTTTCTTTTCTTCAAAACGATACGATTTCCTGGGCATAGGAAGTCGGGTCGTGACAAATATTTAAAAAATTAAATCCAAATGTTACTATTGATTCTGATGATGAAACTACTCAGAATGAAAATAGTAATACTAATGAAAATTTCGATAATGATCATGATATTACTGAAAATGAGAATATTACTCCTAATATAATAAAATCTCCACCTAAAATTTTACGAGATCATCCTGTGCAAAATATAATTGGGGAAGTTAATACGAATGTTAAAACCAGACATCAATTAAATCAAGTTGGACATGTAGCTTTTCTCTCTAATATAGAACCTAAGAATATAAAAGAAGCATCAACTGATGACTACTGGATTCTTGCCATGCAAGAAGAACTAAATCAATTCGATTGAAACGAAGTTTGGGAACTCGTTCCTAGACCTAGTGATCAATTAGTCATTGGTACTAAATGGGTTTTCAAAAATAAAGCAGATGAACTAGGAAATATAACTAGGAATAAAGCTAGATTAGTTGCACAAGGATATAATCAAGAAGAGGGAATTGATTATGAAGAAACGTTTGCTCCAGTTGCCCGACTTGAAGCAATACGAATCTTATTGGCTTTCGAGTGTTTTCATAATTTTAAACTTTATCAAATGGATGTTAAAAGTGCTTTTTTAAATGGTTATATAAAAGAAAATGTTTTTATTGAACAACCACCACTTTTCAATCATGAAAAATATCCAGATCATGTTTATAAACTCAAAAAGGCCCTATACGGTTTAAAACAAGCACCACGTGCTTGGTATGATCGTCTTAAAAGCTATTTATTAGAATCTAGTTTTGAAATAGGTAAAGTCGATCAAACACTTTTTATTAAGAAAACTAAGAAAGATATTTTAATAATTCAAATATACGTTGATGATATTATATTTGGCTCAACAAATGAAAAGTTATGTCAGGAATTTTCAACTATAATGACAAATGAATTTGAAATGTCTCATATGGGAGAATTGTCATATTTTCTTGGATTACAAATTAAACAAGTTGAAAATGGAATTTTTATTAATCGAGAAAAATATTGTTATAATTTAATTAAACGATTTGGTCTGGAAAACACTTCTGCCAAACCAACTCCAATGAGCACAACTACTCATCTCGATAGAGACGAGGAGGGCAAAAGTGTTGATAAGAAACTATATCATAGTATGATTGGATCTTTACTATATTTAACAGCGAGTCGACCCGATATAATGATGAGTGTTTGTTTATGTGCTCGATTTCAAGCAAATCCCAAAGAGTCACATATGCGAGCAGTTAAACGCATTATTCGTTATCTAACTAAAACCAAAGATTTCGGACTATTTTATCCGAAAGAATGTCCTTTCGAATTAGTCTCCTATAGTGATGCTGATTTTGGAGGAAGTCGGACGGATCGAAAAAGTACGAGCGGAACGTATCATTTCATTGGACGTTCCTTAGTCTCTTGGTTCAGTAAGAAACAAAACTATGTTTCCTTATCGACGTATGAAGCAGAATATATATCTGGTGCTTTGGCATGTGCACAAGTTGTATACATGCAACAAACACTACATGATTTTAATTGTTTTCTTGAAAAATCTATAATTTATTGTGATAATACTAGTGCAATAAATCTTTCTAAAAATCCGGTCAATCACTCACGAACAAAACACATCGATATTCATCATCACTTTCTTCGTGATTGTTTGGAAAAAGGATTGATAAATTTAGAATTTATTAATACTGAAAATCAAATTGCTAACATTTTTACTAAACCACTAAATGAAAACATTTTTATAAAACTTAGACGCGACTTAGGAATAATGTCTTTAAAAGATTTATAAATAAAAATATGCAAAAATATTGAAAAACAAAAATTGTTTTATTTCTGACCAAAGCGGGACTCGAACTCATAACCTCTCACTTGCTTGTTAGTGTTGTGTTATAGCCACTTGAGCTATGGGTGTTTCTTGTCTCAGTCTTCTTTAGAGTTTGTTTTATTTATTTTGGTTTCAGAAAATCTATTTTTAATTCTAAACTTATAAATTATACATTTACAAACGGCTTTATTATTAAACTTCTGTGATTATAATTAAAACTAGCTCCTATCCACTTATTTTTCAGCAAACAAATGCTTATATATACTATGCTTATTTTTCAAAACATATACTAGGAAAGTTTAAAAATCAAAACTTGAAAATGTCTTCAAACAATGACTTCTATAATTCCGACAACTCTCGTCTATCATATACATCTCCGGACGATGATGGTTCCCACCGCATTCATGAAAACGGACCCTATCCTATCTTTCCCATGCCTAATCGTGTTCTCAAATTCTCTCCTTCTCCGGATAAAGACCCCCGACATGGATGGAAACCATAGGAAAACTCCCATACAGGCTATACACCGGAAAAGAAAAAAAAGGAAAGAATGCAATGGTAATATCTCCATCAACTAAATAGAAAATTGATGAGATACACCACTATCAACAACAACAAATGGATATGCAGCGGGATCTTTACTATGAACAGAAAGTTACGGCACGACGTTTGAGCTTTCTAGAACGGATAGCTATGAAAGTTTGTTCATCAAAGAAGGATGACATTGCTGAACCCGCGTATAGACCTTCATCCTCTTCGAATCCGGCTCAATCTCCAATAGCTCCAAAATGGTCACCTATAGAAGATGTTCCGTCTCCAAACTCTTGGGAACGTCGATTTTAAGAACGGTGGCTAAACACTTTTTATATATATTTATATGTTGCTTGTTTTCAATAAGTTGTATTAATATAGTGCAACAATAATAAATTTTTTATATATATTTATATGTTGCTTGTTTTCAATAAGTTAGTGCAACAATAATAAAATTTATATTTATATAATTTTTTTTTGGAAAAACAGCAAAACTGTGCATTTTTGACAGGGTCGGTCGACCGAAGGCCTGAGTCGGTCAGCCGAACCCATCCCGAAAGTTCCACTTGTTCTCAGATAACCCAGTCGGTCAGGCGACCCAGAAATTCGGTCGACCGAACGTATTTTCTATTGTTTTTTACTTCGTATTTGTAACCCATCCATTCACCTTTTCAACCTACCTCTTCACTTTAATTTCCCAATTTCAGTTTTTACCCTAGCCCTATTAAAATTTTCTCAATTTTTTATCTTCATCAACTCCAGTAGATAGTCAAATCGCCTCATGGCTTGTCAATGATGTACCACTTCAAAGATGGATACAACTTCAAGATGCCAAAATCTTTGAAGAATCATTTGTAAGTTACCCTGATTTCGCTTCCTACGGTATTGAAAATGCCGCTATTCAGAGTTGACTTGATACATTCCTTGACCATAGGAAAAATAATTTGAAAATCAATCATATTATGGTCAAGTTATTTCTAGCAAACCGTAACCTTGTCAATCCGCCGAGAAACATTGACAATTGTAATTGGACATCGGTTTGTGGCACTTTAATTTTCCTTTCCATTGATCGAATTAACCACATTTTGAATGCTCGACCGGGTGGAATTTCATTACATGATGTAGATTGTAATATATCAAGTCATGACCGGATAAGCCATTTATTTTTCGAAGATGATGCTACAGATTTTAGACAAACATCATCACTTCGACCTAAAGCTCGACTTTTTCATCGTTTCATGATGAAATCTATTGTTCCTAGAGGAGGTTCATATCATCTAGTATATCCCGAAAATTTTAAGGCATTGTATGCTATATGTAGGAAGGTACGAGTTAATTGGGCACAACTTCTTATGGACGAATTTCTTTCTTTTAACCAAGGAAAGATGCTCCATATTTATTATGGAGAACACATAATGAGATTGATCAATAGCTTCGTCATCCATGCTCCGGAATCCGAAACCTCCAAAGTCCGTTCTTTTGATTCAAGGACCATAAAACTAATGAAATTGCCTGATGCTCCACCTAGATTTATAAGATTTGACCAATGGCATTCTACTCCGAGAGAACAACTACGCCGTAGCTATTCGACACCTCAACCATCTACTCATGCTACGGAACGTCTAACCCGCCAATCCTCAATTCAAAGACCAACTCCCGGAATTAGTACGGAAGCAGCCATTGATATTTTGGCTCAAAATCAACTTGCCCTAGATGCCAGGTTACGAAAATTGACGGTCGGTTCAAGAAAATTAAGGGATTCTTTGTCAATCTATGGGATGCCTTATCATGCACTTCCGAAGCCGGTGCCTCTCACCTTGCTCTCGGAAAAAGGCCAGCGCCAAACTTCTCTTGGTCCACTTCGGAGAATACAAGTTCCGGTACATCGGGAACTCACACTTCTAATGCTCAAAGACGTGGTAAGGAACATGCTCTTCCGGAAGAAAATATTCGTCCAGAATTTTGGGATTTCGATGATGATGAGGAGCGATCATATTGTTTTACAACTTGCTATTTCATAATTTCAAGTATTCTGTTTTTTTAATGAACAATATGTCTATTTTTAGATGTTGTGTGGTAAGTAAACATCATTAATATTCCTATTTGGTTTGAGTATGTAATATTTAAACTCGATGTTTTCTTACTTGTGTTACATGTTCCATATTTTTTCATATTACATCTAATAAGTATTCCTTTTTGTCGATGACAAAGGGGGAGAAATATATGAAAGCTAACAAATTTTTGCAGAAAAATCGCCATATATTCAGGGGGAGAGTTATAATATATATGTATATACTATGTAACAACCCCGGTTTGGAGATTACCATAAATATTAAATTATAATGATGATTATAATTTAATATTGGGATTAGTTAAATTAATAAGAAGAAAATGTTGTTTATTTTAATAAACAATGAATTTGGATCAATTTGAGCTATTGAAAATAAATAAATATGGAGAATAAGAAGAAATAATTATTCCTTGTTGAATAATTGATGAACTTAAGCAGAATAAAGTTTTTGCTTTATTTCGGGAATTTTTGAATGTATTGATTTGGATACATTCAATTAAATATAATAATTTGCCCAATATTGTGTTATTTGCCAATATTGCCATTTTATTAATTAAAACTCAAGAGAATTGATTATTAAAATAATTAATCATAGTAATTATGATTAAAAATGATAAGAAAATATTTATTTGGTGTTAATAATGTAATTACATTTATTGGAGTATAAAATATATTTATGTTTAACCAATTGTGACAGTTTTACAATTTATTTTGTAAAAATATGAAAATTGGTTAAATAAGAATAATATTAATAAAAATAATAATAAAATTGTGTTTTTATCTTTTTATTTGGAATCTAGAAGTTGTAATGGTTCTAACGCACCTAAGTTTGTAAAAATCGGATTTAATATGTATAAGATATGGAGATTTAAAGAAATTACATAAATAAACTTCACAAACAAACATTAATCTAAGTCCTATTAGGAATTAGTTTGTACCCATTTAGCCCAATAGAAACTTCTGAAAATAGTACGTACAGTTTCCTCTTCGTTCATTCTCATCTTCTTCCTGAAAATATTTAAGACGCTCAAAATTTAGAAACAATGGCTGCCTTCTCAAACCTTAACCATAATTAACAAATTCTTTGCTGAATCAATAGAATTTCTGGTCTAATTCAACAAGAAGGTAATCTCCATCTTTCTCTATCTTGAATTTGAGGAGAAATCCATTTTTTTGTTTACTGTAATTCTTGTTTTGTAATTTTTCTTCATTGCATGCCTCTTTTCCTAGTTTCTGCAGGTGCTAGAGCTCCTCTTCCTTGCTAAAGACCTCATCTTTGCTCCAATCTTTGCTTCATAATCTCCTCTTTTCGCTGCCAAAGGTAAGTTCAAAACTTACAGCAACTAAATTGGCTCATGCTTGGAAAATTTGGCTCTATATGTTCAAGTTTTATCTTTGTTCTTAATTGTTGATGTCTGGAATACCTCATCTTTGAATGCTTATATCTCTCTCATCCGAAGTCGGATCGAGGTGATTTTTATTTCATTTTGAAGCTTATTGTGTCTAGTTTGTTCGTGCCAGATTTTATCAAGTTTCGAGTCCGTTTGGACCTCTGTATTTGCTGTGAAAGTTGCAAAACCGAGAGCGTTTTTGCACAGAAAATATATTTGGCTGAATAGTGTTTTTGGCATAACTTTTGTGTTTCAAATCGGAATTCGATAATTTTGAATGTTTCGGAAAGCTTATTTCATTGGCTACAACTTTTGTTTGTTGAGTTTTCTGCAATTTTACGGTTAACTATGTCAAAATTGAACTTTTCTACTGTTAACCCGAGAGCAAATCAAATCTGCTCTGTTGTTGAGGCAGAAACGAAATCTGCCATAACTTTTTCGTTTCTAAACGGAATTTGATAATTTTGGATGTTTCGGAAAGCTTATTTCAGTGGATACAACTTTTGTTTTATGTGTTTTCTGTGATTTTGATGTTTTCTATGCTAAAACTGCAAATGTTTCTTACTGTCCTGTGTTTTGTTGCATGGACTAGTGTTGATTTTAAACTATTGAAAATGGTTTGCATTTATGAACATGTATACGCAATTTGTATCTCGGTAGTATGATGTTAAACATTTTATTTTAAACATTTTTCATGAATGTTCGGACGTATGAGAAAGTATATTAAACGATTTAGTAAAAACCACGAGGTATGGGACTCGTGCGTATTTGCTTCATCGGTTAAATACGGACTTGTACGATCGAAATGATTTTGAGAAATCATTTGATTTCCTCCAAGATTATTAACCACTATATGGTACCTTGAGATTTATTTAGAGCATTTGTCCCATATTAGCAAGATTAGCTAATATGTGGCAGTAGTCCGAGAACTCCTGATTGGAGTATATTGATTATGGACTATCAAGATTGTAGTGCTCCCGCCGATGAAATGAGGCAAAACCAATTATGGTTGATTATGATTTTATAATTTTGATTAGGTTTTCACTTGTCGATGAAATGAGACAAGTTTGAATTTATTTTTGGTTTATCGTAGCGGAATTGCTACGACTTGATTATTTACATTCGCCGATGAAACGAGGCATTGTGATTATATTGATTTATGATTTTTCCTAATGTGGAAACAACGAGTGATTAGTAAACCATTAGGTGATAACTCATGGTATGGGACATGGGTTATACCCTTATGGGTTCCTAGTCTCGATGTTGATACACATTTAAGATTGGACTAGTACTATGAGACCACGAGTTTATTGGGGAATCAAGTTTTGAAATTATACCCCAAATCATGAATTTACTATTACTCGGGTCTTTGACGTCACCGATTGGGATTGATTAAATTATAGGCTACGTAGTCGTCAAGACTGTCAAGATTCATCTAGATGACATGATCCCGATCATCACAATTGTTGGTACCAAAGTATAGTACTAGTGGAGATTCAAAAGCACGTGCAAAATTATCTTTTGAAGCTTTATGATTTATTGGAATTTGATGATTTCTATAGCCTTATATATGAATAAGGCGATATTATTTTGTGGTCCATGATTATTTGGATTGTTTCATGACTTGTTGGAGATTTATGAGTTTTCATGATTTCATGGATGTTTATTAATAATTTACTTAACTTAATCACATTTCTCCTTACGCATGACATTAGGATATTAGCTTGGCATCTCCCTTGATTATCACTGAACCTTTCATTTATTCTGTTGGGTACAACAGAATGAATGCTTCCCTTTACTTATTATCCTACAGTTCCTTATCTACTGATGAGTTTAGTTGCCTGACCCGCGTGTTTTTCACTCGGGTCAGACCGAGTTGCAGGTTAGCTCGGATTTCTTTTGCCTTCAGTTCAGCTTGATACTTTTTGGTGGGACACATATATGTATATTTTGGCTAGCTAGTCTTCGTCTTTTGGGACTACTCCTTTATGATCACTTGTATATTTTTGGGATGTATATTTTTGACACTTAGCTACCTAGTAGTTACTCTTGTGTGATGTATTATATGGATATGTATGGTGACGGTTATGTATGTATATGACTGATCTGGGTTTGCTTTTCTGTGACTTTGATTATTCCGCATATTATATTACATTATTTCTGAAATGTTATATAGCCACCGTAGTGTGCAATAGTTATGCACTAGACGTGTAACCCACACATGAGGTAATGGAAAAAAAAATTGACACATACTTGACATGTTTAGTTCATAGATATTGTATGCTATGTTGGTCGCTCCTATCCAGCCTTATTCTCTGCGTTAGTAGACAAAATTACTTGTTAATTCCCTTTACTAACGTGGGTCTCGGGGTGGGGCGTTACATACTACTTCGTCACATAAGTATTGTCATCAATCAAAAAGGGGGAGAATGTTGATTCATGAGTTTTGATTCATGACACAAGCTTCAGAGATCATACGACGAGAATACTATACGAAAGCGACAAAAAGAGAATAAGCGTATATTGTGCACTACAAAGGAGACAAGACTACAATGCAGAGATTAGTATGAATATTTTATTGTATTGAGTCTTAGAATATTGTTAAAATCATTCCTCAAGTAGTCACACACACACAAATTATTATACATTAATTTATACACGAAAAAGTGTGCACTGTGCAATTGACGGCAGGTCGGCCGACCGACCAGGAACTTCGATCGACCGACTCTGTGTCAGTGCACAGATATGCACTGTTCTGTGTACGTTTTTGAAACTCAGCTGACCGGCCAGTTTTCTCGGTCAACCGACCAGAGAATAACGGCTACTTTTCTGAAAAGTTGCGATCGTTCGTGAAGAGGAATCTCCTTCAATCCAAGAGATAAGGACACAACTTTTGATTGAAACTCTTCATGAAAGATTGTAACTATTCTACAACTATATAAACATGTTCAATTCACTTCTACAAAAACTAATTCTTGTTTATAATTTTGAAATCTATTCTCTATTATTCTCTGCAAATAAAAAGCATTCATTCTCATTCAATATCACTAGAATCCTTGAATTAATTCATATACTACGATTCTACGTGATTATCTTCCTTCTAAATCTTCACACACATATATACTCTTGAGGATTTGATTATAGGAAAGTTGTACTACCAAAAGACAATCAGTATTATTCAGAACACATTCGTCAACAAGTCATTTGTATTAAGTTGAAGTCCTCTTCGGCCGTTGAGGCGGAAAAATTCCTGTTCGGCTGCTCAAGTGTCGTATACCTATTCCTCCGAGTTAAGTGAGGGGTTTAGTTTAAATCCAGAGGGTATTCTGGGACTGGACGTAGAACGGGAAATTCGAACCAGTATAAAAATTCCTGGTGTGCTTACTTTAATTTTTATTTTACTGCTATTATCAGTTTCCACATTTATATACCATATTACACGATCCTTAGTATTGCATGTAAACTTTCAATAAGATGGTTATTATAACAAAATCAAAATACGATCTTTTAAAAGCAATGAGAATTTCTCACCTTCATATCCACTCCATCAATCTTTTTATGTTAGCTACGCGCCTCTCGAACTAACGTGCTATTTTCGGAGCGTCTCGAATTTGTCGTTTCCTTTCCTTCTCTTTTTTTTCTTTTCTTTTCCTTTTTTTCTGTGTGCTTGGAAGGGGGTATGGAGGGTATGGCCAAGGTAGATGGGGTGTGCGTGTGTTTTGAGGTGGGTAGGTGGTTTTGATGGCGGGTATGGCGGTGTGCGTGGGTATTGGGCTCGAGTGTGGGTGCGTGTGTGGTGGTGTAGGGGCTCGGGGTGGTGTGTGCGTGGGTTATAGGGCGTGTGTGTGCCTAGGTAGGTGGATAGGAGGGGGGTGCATGTGGTATAGAGGCGTGTAGGGTGGTTTTGGCCGAGGGTAGGAGGAGCTTAAGGTGGTAGAAGGAGAATGTCTTGGAGGAGGAGGGAAAATGAAGGAAGAGAATGAAGTTTGGAATTTTGTAGAATTAAAATGTAGTGAAGAATGAAGGGGTTTAGGCTTGTATTTATAGGTGGAGTTTGAGTGGCTAATGTCCTAAATATCCTTGCCTACTTTTGAACTTTGATTAGCCTTGATATGAAATGCATTTAATGTGTGGAATGATGATTTAGGAAGAGTGTGTAAGGAGATAAAGGAGGTGTCATCATTTTAAGGTTTGTAAATATTTTAACATATACATATTCTCTTTTTCCATGCGTACACATTCCATCCCATTAATGAGATGAGATATTTAGTAATGATGTTGTTTATAAAGAATTAAAATTAAATTAAATTAGTCAAATCATGTCTTTTCGCTTTTTATATATTTATATTTAAACTTTTCTAATATAAATATATTTTGTCTTATATGCTAAATGTAAGAGTGTTTAAAGTTTGTTAAAGTTGTATATATGCACATGTGTATGTTAGAAAATGTATCATGCTGCAACAAGGTAGCTGCAACTTGTTTTGGTTGAAAACGGTGTTTTTGTTGACAAATTTTACAGTCAAAATTTAACGTTTTTGTTAAACTATATATTAAATTAAAACAAACTTAAAAATGAACTTTTTTACTCCTTTAAATAAATTAAAACATGTCTATTCATATTTAAAAATTATATTTAAATAATATCAAAATCTCTATTTTTACATTGTATGTAAAACTAGCAAAATGCGACAAAATTTTGATATTTTTGTAAAACGATTATAAACATATTTTTAAATCTTTTAACATACTTATATTATCTTTATTAAGTGTTTTTAATATAATTTGACTTTTCAAACAAATATTTAAACCTATTTATTTTAGCATTTATTTATTTTTAACAAAACTGAACTTTTGATGATTTGTTCTAAAATCCAAATTTATACTTTTTAATTATTAACTATAAGAATAAATAATTTTTCTATTATTATTTATTATATATAACTTATTTATTTAAGTTTTAAATTCTTTTAAATTCAAAATCTCTCATTTTCAAAGTAGCGAAATTACGGGTCGTTACAACTACGGTTAAGGCAACTTATTATTTCTGCAGAAACTTCTGGTATGGTATTTGCAATAAAATTATTTAGCCAGTCATCAACTCGGTAGAGTTTAAAGATCATAAACTGCATACATAGGATTAACCTACATAACTTAATTTTGATTTCATTCGATCACAAACACTTAAATTTGGTGTGCAATTTGATATTATATTGTACCATTTGATTAAGTTTAGATATTCTTTCTTTTGAATAGTTTATAATTCATACCAATGTTCAAGATTTCAGTTATCATTTCCTTTCTGTTCATTTGGGATTTCCGAAATTATGATTAATCTTTGAAACTGTGGAAATTTTAGTTATACTTACAATTTTGAATTTCAGTACATTTCCGTGGAAATATATTTATTGATACTGCTTACTTATTTACAAAAGTAATATATGTATTATCCTTTAAAAAGTTTCTTCTGCCTTGGCACTACCACGCCAATGTTCTCATGCAATATCTCAGTATGTAGTTCAGCCTTCGCATCCTTCAACACCCATGTCCAAATATCATGTAGTTCAAAAGGACTGTGGCATTGTGCTACATTTACCATGTAAATCCTGGAAAATGCAACATGTGAAGAAATAGCATAAGCAAAGCCCATAAAAAAACCAGCCCAAATTATTTGGTATAATACATCATTTTTGCAACAAATTCTCCAAGAATTGTTAATCCACATTATTGCAGGATGGTCTTGATAGTATAGAGTTTGCTAGGGGATATCCTACTTCAAAGTGGGGATCAATTAGAGCTCAACTGGGTCATCATTAACCCCTTTTGTTGAATCATATTGCTATTGGGAATGAAGACTATTGGAGATCAAATTATCGATGATTTTTCTTTAACAGTTTCACTTTAAATACTTTGTATGGCCATAGTCCATAGTATAAGACCTGTAGGAACATTTGAGATTAGAGATATCAATGAAAACAATGCTTACATTATGTCGTTGTATATAATTAGGGAACTACCTCATAATCTATAACGGGATCAAGGCAATTTACTCTGACATTAAAATTGTCTACGATTGCAATGGATCATCACAGCCATTAGATCATCCTTCTGATCTCTATGATTTTCATGTAAGTTGTTTGAAATAATCTCCATTCAATTCAAACTTTTTATGACCCGTTTTCATTTCACTGTATATTACTATCGTACTGAGAAAATAATGGTTCATACATGACAGGTTTATACTTTATACATCTGCATCCAATATATTATTGCTGGTCCATTAGGTTAATCATACATCGCATATTGGACCAAAGGTATAATTACACATTACACAACTTCCTTTTTTTCGAATAAATAAAATTAAAAATTTTATTACTCATTGTGTGTTTTTTACTTGTATAATAAAAAATAGCAGGCTTTTAAAGAAAGGCGGTTCTTTCACAGGTCAAGTCAGGTAAGATCTTCTTTATCCAGTATTAATTAAGTACAGTTAGTTTAATGTATTGTTCAAGTCTTATAGAATTGAAATAATACAAAATGAACTACAATTACTCTAGCAATGGTGTGCTATTTTTTAAGAGTTTCACTAAAAACCATATTTTAACAGAGAAATGGGAAAAATCATAGTTTGATATATGATTTGTATAAAAAGGTGAATTCCAATATTGGTTGCTGATGCTTATGAACACATGTAGATCTATTATTCTTTCTTACTATGAAAAAGAATTGCAGGTTTTAATCTTCATTCATTGTAATTTCAATATCGAATGTGGGTTCTTTTGGAAGTTTTGCATGTAAAACTATACTAGCATGCTTCTTTAAATGATTTAGTTCATAATTACTAACATCTACTTTGTGAATGTTTGACATAACAATTACTAATATCTAAATTGCTTATTTGATTATTGCAGATGTTAGAGAGAAAATATCAAAAGCAAAGCAAGATGAACTCAATTGTTTGACTAGTCTATAAGTAAGTTGTTGATGCAGATATATATGAAATATATGTATGGACATTAAAAAAGTTGCTTGAATGATATATATGAAATACTATGTATGGACGTGGGAAAAATTGTTCGAATTATATATATAAACTACTTTATAAACATGCCAAAAGTTTTTTGAACGATATGTATGAAATATTGTGTTTTAATTTACATATTTTTTGTCAACGAAAATCTTTTATATTTATATGCAAAGAAAAAATGGGTAAATGGATATTATATATGGGAAAATTGAAAACAGCGATGGATAAAACCTATAAATTAATTCTACATTTAATAGCGTTTAAAAACGCTATCGTTTATAAAACGCTATAGAAAGTAACCATAGGAATATGAATAACAAATGCTGTAATATAACTAAATAAACGCTACAGAAATATGCACAAAAAATGCTATAGAAATATGCAAACCAGTGCTATAGAAATATGCATACCAAACGCTACAAAATATGCAAAAAAAAACGCTATAGAAATGTGCAGTTTAAATGCTATAGGAAGTAACCATGAGAAAATATTTCCTATAGCTTTTTTGCTTAAAAGCACTGAGAAAACGTTATAGAAAATTATTTTACAGCGTTTTCGTTCCTGCTATTTAAAGTTTATGGTCTACCATAGCATGTTGTTCCACAGCGTTCTCTGAAACGCTACGGTTATGTATAATAGTGTTTTTTAAATGCTATGAAAACTCGGTTTGTTGTAGTGCAGGATGTGGTTGGAGAACTACCTTTGGTTTGTCCTGTTCCTGAACAACTTGTATGGACGAATGTCTGACTTTTGCATTCTAATTCACATTGATTGATCTCTATAAAACGTATCATCTGTTTGGTGGTGGAGAAGTCAACTTCTCTTAGCTTAACAACCTTTCCCAAGACGTACGAGCTCAGGAGTTATGCATTTGTAGAAATCAATTATGTGATTATGGAATGTTAATGTGGCATTCAAAGTAGAAGGTTGATGTTTTATGTGAAGGGTAATCATTACCTCGGGCCTCGCACCCGAAAATGACAAAATAGGGTAGATGCGGCAAGACTATGTGGTTCGCAACCATTAGGGTATGATCATCCCCTTTTAGATATATTTCTACCCGCTATAACATTCGGTTTAAATTATGTGGTGTATGCTAGAGCGCGCTCGAATAGTTCAGTAACGACTGAGGTGATGACATATTTGGTATTATCTAGTTAGAGGTAGGTCGGTCTTATGTTGGTAGAGGACCATCAGATGGGCCTTGGTACGTTCCTCTAGAGATTTACTATATGAAGGTAGTCCTTTACCTAGTCATTTGTTAGGAATCCATTCTCCAATATGAGTTTTCGGTTCTAGTTGTAGATCCTATTATGCTGGAGTTTAATAATGGTAACAATTTCGGTTATTTAAATATGTTAACTTGAAAAGTGTTTTCAAAGAATGTCATTAAAAATAATATCAAATGATTTGATAAAAATGTTATTGATATCATAAGGTAAAATCCCGTCCATGTTTATGTGTGGCGTGGTCTTATAAGATACTATTTCTTTTTAAAAGATTTTTGTCACCAATCTCTGATCTATGACACTGCCATTTAAGATTCGTGTTTCTCACGTTGGTTTGCCAAACTGATCTGGGTATTTTTATACTCCGGTCAGATTCGAGTAGTCTCAGGATTAGCTGAAGACGCTTGGAGTTCCCAGAGGAGAGCTGGAGATCTTCATCGCCGTATTCTATTTTTCGTTGCATTGTGTGTTTTTTTTCTTCAGCAAATGTAAGGACATGTGTATTATAACTGTCCAACCTGAATCTAGGTTAGACTCTGATATATGTTTTAAAAGATTTTCCACTATAAAGATTTTATATTGAAATAATATATGTTATTCCATTCGAGTAAGATTTTGTTCTGTCTATTTTTCTTTCTTACCTTTAAAGAACCGCATCTCCGACACTTGAATTTGCAGCATGTGAATATCGAGGATGTATTAGTGTCAATTTCCGAAGGTCAAAGAAACAGGTCTTTATATTTGGTATTAGAGCTTAGGTTGAGCGAACACCTGAACCAGATAGGAGTAAAGACTGATAAGAGATAGGGTTAGTAATACCCTAGAGTGTGTAACGCATTAGAGCTAGGGTAAGTGATACCCTAGAATGAGCTGAGAGTATTATGTATATAAGCGCATATTTGTTAATGTTATATAAAATGATTTTTTTTTTGAGAAAATTAGTAAATAAAATTATTATACCTAGGATTATATTTTGGATATAACAGATATTTTAAAAATAATATATAGTCAGATATGTCGTAACTTAAAGGATTAGTAAAACTTAAATATATGAACATCTTATGATTAGAATTTCATAGTTTAACTATAAGATGTTTCATAAAGATAATTTATAAGTAAGAATTAGTTGAAATTTGATATTTGATAAGATAATTAAAATACTTAATTTCTGCTCCAAAATATTTGGTTGTTAAGGGATATAGTTATCACTAATTGATTGATTGGTTGATATAAAGGTTTAAACACCCTGTGAATTAAGTTTCACGATTTTACCATAAGGTGTTCGATAATAATATAGGAGTTATAAAAGTGATTTATTTAAAATAAATAAATTTTGAAAGGAATTTTGGAAGTTTAAATTTCTAATGAATCTAGGAGAAAAATGATTTCAAGGAAATTCTTTTTAAATCTAACATTTTCCAAGGAAAATATATGTATAGTATTTGGAAATTTAACATGGATCGAATGATTAATTTGGTAAGCAGAAACGTACACTTAGCAAAAAAATTCCTCCTTATAAATATGAAAATGAGACAAATGGAGTAGGCTTAAGTTACATAAGTTATAAATAAGTCATTAAGACATCGGGTAAGAAGTTAGAAATCAGAATCAAATAATGAGAGAAAGTTTAAGTAAGATAAGACCTTGTAAATTTGTTAAGTATGATAATTTAAAAAGGCTTAGTATCTAATTCTAATCTTTCTATCATTAATAGAAATTAACTAAAGCAAAGCGTCTAGAGATAGGAAAGGTTTGGGAGAGCATTAGCAAAGTATGGGGATTTAGAGGTATTGGATACTCTTATTACTAGTGACGAGGAGGAAGATGTTCAGATTAGGGAGCCATCTAAAGTGGGCTAAGGAACAGTTGATGATCCAGTGGTTATATCGTACGACGAGTTAAGGATACAATTATGATTCCTAATATAGAGGCAGATGCATAGGCAGATGATTAAAATCTCTAGATTACAGACCCTTTGAGTGAGGAGGATCAGGAGGTCGAGCCCATAGAGGACGAGCCCTTCATAAAGCAACCAGTGAAAAAGGAGCTCATTGAGGAGAAGCCCGTAGGGGAGGATTCAGGGATGTACGATATTTTTTTGTATGATAGCCCCTCGGATAGTGACGAGGATATTATATGGGAAATGGGAACTTCCATTTTGTAGATGGGATCGCCGATTCCGAAGCCGATAGAGGATCTTGGCTTGGAGGAGTTGGGAGAGAATTTGGATGAGGAGGTTCTAGCAGGGCATAGTCATATCCTGTGGGTACCAACAGGACCGCCATGGTGGCCACCAGGTTGGGACGTGGTATAGAAAGATAAGATAGAGGATGGGGAGCCTGAAGTGGAAAAAGGAGAGGCGGATATGCCAGATGTGTAGGATTTAGGAGGACCATCAGACGAAGAGTTAGACGGGTAGGAGTGTTTAGTATGGATGATATTTTGGGGAGTTCTCTGGTATGGTTAGGATGATTCACTTTGGGAAGTATTGTCTATATCGCTGATGTATATTTTGGGACTATGTATATTACCGTAAGTGCGTAGTACGCGCTAAGGCTAGGGATGTGGAACTATGTTGTTTTATGTGTATATCTGATGACACCATTATGTAGTATCAATATTTAGTAGATCTCTTTCTCTTTGTTACCTTATTTTGGAAATAGACTAAAGTAGAATTTTTGTTAAGACTCGGTTATGGGGTAGGTTTCCTTATAAGTTTAAATTTTAATTTCGAGGACGAAATTCTTTTAAGGAGGGGATAATGTAACGACCCTAATTTTACCACTTTGAAAGCAAGAACATTTAATAAAATTTATATATTCAAATATAGGTTTATTTTAAAGAAAATAATCATGCTTTGTATGATAAATAATAATGGTAAACTAAATTCTGGATTTTAAAAATAGAGATTTTGGACTTTCACCGTAAAAGTAACAAAAGACAGTTTCCGATGAAGTTAAGTATACGTTCAAATAATCACTTTTAAATTATTTTTGATGAATAATCCATTTGTAAATTAATTTGATAATGATAAGTAATTTGATTTATAATGATTTTATAAATATATAGACTTGGTTGAAAAAGATGTACAAACTTAGTCGGATTTTGGCAGATCGGCATCGTATTTTAATAATAATGTCTTAATATTATTTAATATGGTTTTATAGCTTTAATAAACTTGTTTTAATTTTTTTAGATGATATAAAACCAATTTCAGATTTACGACCGATGACAAAACGAAAGTTGTTTCAACATTTTTGCAACATGATTTCTTTAAACGTGCATACTTACACATTTACACATTTTTATAAACATTTACAATTAACAAAAAAAGAAAAGGGAGTTTACTTTTACAAATTAATAAATGCAAAATATTTGATTTGATTTGTGATTTAAGAAAGATTCTTTAATAAACATTATCATTACTAAGTACCAATGCAACATCTCATCTCATTAAATGTTAGTACTCAAGAGTCTTATCTTGTATTGGAAAGGAGAAATAAATGTGTGGTTAAAAATGAATTTTGGGTTAAGGGTAGTAAGGTCTTTTTGTTGCAAAACTTCAACTATAAATAAGACCACCTTCTCTTCACTTTTTCACATCTTCATTCTTCACTTCTTCCTAACTTCCTTCATCACCTCCATGGCCATCCTACTCCTCTGAATATCATCGTCTACACCTTCTTTCTATATAAAAAAATTAATAAATTGAACTAAATATACAAACTCCACCTCAAAACCCATATCAACACTACCTCTTCCCCCCTAGCAACCTTCGGCCATACCCCCACCACCACCATCCATGACCGAACCACCTCCCCTTCCCCCACATCCGTATGTCCCTCTCCCCACACCCTAAGGCTGAGCACATCCAAGGCCAAGAAAACCCAAGCCTAGCCCACTTCACCACCATATTCCAAGCACTCCACCACTTTAGCAAGCAACATCTCCATTTAGTCTATGACAATGTGTGTGTATGGTGCAAGAAAAAAACACCATAGTTCGTAAAGAAGGAGTTTCGAAAGCTCCAAAGCAAGAAAAATAAAGGAAGTGCTGACGAAATACTCTCGGATTCAATTCAATAAAGTTAAACAGAGTGGAAATGAAGGTTAGTGTTAAGAAATAAATTATGAATCAATTTTAAAATGATGTTTAATATGTTAACATGGCTATTGGTAATGATTTGGATGTTTAGTTGGTTAACTAATAATGTTTGATGGTTGCTTAAGAAGTAAGAAGTAATATATATAGTTAAATATGTCAAATGAAAGTGGGCTCTTATATTTAAATCCTATTTTTGTTGTGCTATGATATTCATGTTCATACCCTTATGATTGATTGACACAATTTAGTTGTAATATAGATACTTAAATGAATTTAGTTGTATGGATGAATGCATGGTTGTTATTGTTGATTTTATCAACATCGTAGTTAAAGTTGGTTATGACTACTTTACTAGTCATAGTTAATCCATAGTAGATTTGAAACCACACTTCGTTTAAATCCTACATGGTATACAAAGTATAGTTAAGTTTCTTTTTAAATTAACTATAGAAAAAGAATTCATTTTGAAAAGAAAAAAAGGTAGAGATTTGATTTGAAAACGAAAAGTAAAGATAGAGATTTGAAGTTGTTTTGAAAAATGGAAGTTAATGTTTTGGATATCGGAGCTAAAAACTTTACAAAGTTGTAAATTTGAAAAATAAATAGCATATGGTTTCGTATAGTTTAAAATATTTTAAGAAATGGAAGTTTGAATATTAAAATAATAAATATGGAATATTTTGGAAATAAATGTAAAAATGGGTTTTAAATAAACAAATTAGTAAAGTATTGATTTAAAAATGGTTTATAAATTTTTTATAAATAATAAAACTCAATTTGAAAAAGTTTTGGAAAATAGTGAAAAACAAGTCAAAATAAGGCGTGTCTCGTAACGGCAGTTCGCGATTTCGCGTCAAAAAAGCTAAATGAATGTGCATGATAGAAACAGAGTCGGAAGTCTTCGAAATAAGAATTTTCCGGATCTTTATATCCATAGTTTTCAAATGGAAAAGAAAAACCAAGATTTCATCTTGAAGATTTTATGATATGACTAAATCAAATTTTCAGGAAAATTGCACTTTTGCAATTAAGTGACCAAAGTATAAAATCTTTAAAATGAATATTTTTAAATATTTAAAAATATGAAATAAATTTGATAAATATGTTAAAATGTTTTAAAAGAGATTTGAGTTATAAATATGGATTTCCAAATGATAGAAAAGTTGTTTTAATCAAATCAGCTTTTAAAACACTATCTACATCACTTTTCTACACCAGTTTTAATAAACTTTAGAAATATAGATTTAAAATTAACTATTCTTACCCGAATCTTTTATGAATGTCTTTAAATAAACAATTTATTATTTTAAAGATGATCTGGAAGTTTTAGTAAGAGTAAAATAAATGGTTAAGAGAAATTGTTTATAACACTTAAACAATATAATTGAAATCATTTCCTTGAATGTAATAACAAACTGAGTATGCCGAAATGACTAGTACATTTGTCCCGTCTATGAGATCTAGAAAGGTAAAACAAGGTGTGTAACTAAGGTTAGGAATGGAGCAACCAGTACCTTAAACTTACTTGGCCTTTGTTTTCTCATTCTAGGCGAGGGATGGAACAGATCGAAAGGAAAACCCGGATGCTCTAAATCAAAAGATCATATTTAAGATATTCAAAAACAAAAAGAGTTAAACAAGTTTTTAGTAATATAGAAGAATGTTCTAGTCAAACTATATATTAAGTTCCGGGGAGGGAATTTGTACTATCCACGTGAATTTAAAAAGTGATTTCACCGTTATTCCACGAATAGTACGAGTTGAATACGGAAATTAATCTGGGTATTATTAGTCTAATTTTTTACTCAATATAACAGATCTGCGTTTACAGTAAACGATGTCTTAAATAACTCTGTTTTTGACCCAATTAAGAAATATTTCAGAAGATGAAATTGTTTATTAGATTAGGAATTAAATTGTACTAAGTAAATGACGTGAAGATTTCCAAGGTTAAGGGGCTTTGATTTACTAGTAAGAAGTTAAAATGAAAAGAGGCGTAACAAATCCTACATACACATATTCACATTTTTATCGATGATTGGATTTTGAAGAGACCGAGATCAGATTTGGGTTATTCCTATCTGAAAACCACTTTGAACCAACCTATGTTTTCATAGTAAAACATGTTGAAGTCAAAGATCACTGAAGACGAAGATCTTCATGATATAGTGCTACTTGCCACTAGACCCTCGAGGAAATTACCATATCATATACTTATGGTGGTAGTATTGCTCTGTTATGAAACTCTTTGATTTGCATGGACTGCTCGCTACTGATCCTAGGGGTGATTCCCAAACAGGATGTGGTAAGAGAAGTGCCTTCTGTTTATATCAGTGCAGTTAAAGCACTCGGCAGATTCAATGCGGCGGAGGTGCAAAAAGTCATAGCGGAGATACAGCAATGATATAGCGGGATATAGCGGATGACTCTAAAATAGCGTATAAAACTTGTACTTGATGTTTTTACAAATATATAAATGGTAATTAAATGAAAAGTTAACATTCAATTGAATTATAATTAATACATAAATTATTTTAAATAAAAACATGTGCGAATATACTATAAATAAACGTAAAAATGTTATATAACATAATTGAATTTAGTAGAATATTAGAGTATTTTCATTTCTGAAAATATATTAAAAGTTCAATTAAATAAATTAATTTCATAATTTTTATAATGTATAAATGTCATTTTTCAATTCATTTCTTTTAAAGAAGATATAGCGGAAATAGCGGAATATAACGGAAATAACGGGATATAGCGGAAATAGCGGGGCTTAAAGCGGAAAGGCTATATTTGGGGCTATATGGAAAAATCGTAGCGGTAGAAATCCACTATGAGATTTAGCAGAGTTATAGCGGGGTAATAGCGGAGCATTAACTGCACAAGTTTTTATTGTTTCTAGACAACTTGTATGGACGAGTGTTTGACTTTGCATTCTAATTCACATTGATTGATCTCTATAAAACGTATCATCTGTTTGGTGGCGGAGAAGGCAATTTCTCTTAGCTTAACACTCTTTCCTGAGACGTACGACTCAAGAGATACGTGTTTGTAGAAATCAATTGTGTTATTATGAAATAACAATGTGGCATTCAAAGTGGAAGGTTATTGTTCTATGTGAAAGGTAATCGTTACCTCAGGCCTCACACCCGGAAATGACTAAAATAAGGTAGATGCAGCAAGACTATATGGTTCACAACTATTAGGGTATGATCATCCCCTCCTAGATGTATCTCTACCCGCTATAACGTTCATGTTTAAATTATGTGGTGTATGCTAGTCGCGCTCGGATTGGTCAATAAGGACCGGGGTGATAACATAATTGGTACTATCTAGTTAAAGGTAGGTCGGTCTAGTGTCGGTAGAGGACCATCGGTTGGGCCACGATACATTCCTCTAGATATGTATTGTCGGAAGGTGGTCCCTTGCCTGGTCATTTGTTGGAAATCCATCATCCAATACAAGTTTTCGGTTTTACTTGTAGAGCTTAGTAAGCTGGAATTTAATAATAGTAACAATTTCGGCTATTTGAATATGTTTACTTGAAAAGTGTTTTCAAAGAATGTCATTAAAAATAATTTCAAATGTAACATCCCAATAATTTTCGACTTTCGAAAATTCAACATCGATACTCACTTTATCGACTGCTGAGCCATCGAATGCCGGAAACCCGAAAAGTTATGGTTTTAAGAAAGAAGAAAAAGGTAGAAGAAAAAGATAGAGGAAAAAGAGAAGAAGAACAACAAAACAACAACAGATACAGAACAGAGACAATATCAGAATCTCACATATCGCAGCGGAACAATATATAATAGATGAATGAATAATCTTTAAAACAAAGAATTTTATCAGTTTATACATACATCAGTCATCAGAGTCAATATACAACAATGGACAGTTATATAACCTGTCCTCATACAGAATACACAGCGGAATAAATACTATCAGATACAAATACTACGTCTCGTCATCCAGCTTATCTCCAAGCTCCAGAATATCCAGATAACCTAACAATCTAACTCTAGACTGCCCGTGTGGAAATTGGTGGGCACCCAGAGTTTAGAAGGGAACAATAAACTCCGAGTCAGTCATGGTGACTGGTGTGAGATCGTAAAACAGTTATTTATCTTTAAAATAAATAGCAGAGAATTTTAAAGTCAATTCGCAATGCTTTTGGAAAATGAAACTACCATAAGACCTCCCGCCACACACACAATGCAAACGCAGAATTGGAGGAGATTTCTTCTTATGATAGTCAAAGATGCTTACTACGCAAAATCAAATCATTTTTGATATTATTATTAGTGCATAGTGTAGAAAACATTTCGAAAGTATAATATTAATCTTAGCCAACATACGACCAGTATCGTATGCCTACTATAGCTACCATCCAAACAGTGGGGCGCCACCATAAGTGAATGGCAGGTTCTACAACTAATACCGTACAAGTCACGTATTGTTTCTTTGGATTTCCAACAAATGGTCAGGCAAAGGAACTTCCTATCCACGATGGGTACGTCCCTGGAATAGACGACCCGAGAAATAACCTAACATTACGGTTAGATCTCTGCCAACACAAGGCCGGGTTACCTCTGCAAAAATAGGTAACTACTGACACGCGTATGCCATCCCCCGATCGTCACCGATCTTCCCGAGGATCCCCGATTCGCAACAAACCACATAGATAATAATAATGCAGTAACCACAGAGGTTAAGTATCTGGGCTCCATACCATGATACCACCTTTATCCAGAAGGAATGACATACACTAAGGGGCGCTACTCCCTAGAACCTTGCTGCATCCTTCCTGTTTCGACCATTTCCGGGGTGTGAGGCTCGACGAAGTCTCGTCCACAAAGCTACGCTTTCTATAAAAAGCCCTGCTTCGGGTCAAACAAAATGATCAACCTATGATCACAAAGATATAAGATCAAACAAATGATCATATCGCAAATGATCAAACACTGATCATTTCACAGCAACACTCAGTATGCCACGTTACCAAATTGGGATATATCGCTGATAAATTTCAACCACATAACCTCTGAGCTCGTACGTCTCAGAGAAGGGTGTTAAGCTAAGAGAATAAATTCTCCGCCACCAACAGAAATGTATTTGAAAGAAATCAGCTTTATATCTCAAATTGTAACGTCAGACACACAATCCATACAAGTCTGTTCCGGGATCGAACAGAACCGAAGGCACTTCTCACGAAGCCCTTGCATTTCCGGATAATTTTCAATCACGTCAGGACTTCCCGTCACTAAGGGTGATAAAACCTCTAAATCGAAGATCAGTCGATGTAGAGTAACTCGACGGTAATCCTTTCGTTTTCAAAAATATCCGGTCTTCAACACCGGTCTTCAAATGCGATTCATAACGACGTATCACATATTCGGAATGGGTTATACGACCCCATGGTCCTTTCCCGGCTAACCCGAATAGTGAGCGTTTATTTAAAAATAAGTGTGGCATTCAAATTCATCCAATCACAACAAATACCTATCTAAAGGTAAATATTGATAGTCGGTTATTTAACTATCAATAAAGATGCGCAACATCATCAGATTCCAAATAATTCTCCAAATTATTTTATCTTCCAAAATATCCTTTCCCGGCTAACCCGAATAGTGAGCGTTTATTTAAAAATAAGTGTGGCATTCAAATTCATCCAATCACAACAAATACCTATCTAAAGGTAAATATTGATAGTCGGTTATTTAACTATCAATAAAGATGCGCAACATCATCAGATTCCAAATAATTCTCCAAATTATTTTATCTTCCAAAATATCTTTACTAGATAAAAATTTCCACACTTAACCATTTGAAAACAATTTCAAATCAATTTTTCCACACTTCAAAAATAAATCAATATTTATTTTTAAACAACTTCGCTTTCTTTTATAAATTCCATACTGAATTTATACTTTCGAATATCTACTGATATTCGATTTTCAAATCGTTTTCAATATTTAATTTCAATCTATCTTTAAGAAGATAAATTCTCAAAACATTTCATTTCATTTTGGAAAACATTTCCATACTTATTTAAAAATAAGTAATTCACAAATCATTTATTTTCAACACTTAGAAAATATTCGATATACTTAAATCAAATTAAGTATATATTTCATTCTTTAAGGAGATCTATTTTCTATAACAACATCAATTTGAGTCAAAACGAATGTTACGTAAAACATCGTTACGACGACTCAAAAATCACTAGTATAGGGATTCGAGATTAAAATAGATATGTAAATCCCAATACTATATAAAACATTTCCTTTCGGAAATCATTTACTATAACAACAGTGTTATAGTCCATCATCTCCTTATTTTTCTCGAAAACGTCTTTTTCAACAACAAGTGTTGAAATCTATGCTTTCGATTCATAACACATTTTAAAACACCTTTAAAATGTTTAACTTCATTTTTAAAATATTACTTCTTCAAAAATGAATCCATTTTACTTAACAATATATTCACTGTCCAAAATTGTGAATAAAATTTACTTAACCCCATTTCAATCATTTCTACACATTTTTATCACATTCAATCTATTTCGAATTTATAAGCACGTTTATAAATTCTATTTCTCTTTTTAATAACAACTTCGACTTATAAACCTTCTTTTATCAACTTCTATATTCAATTTATCAAATTTGATTTATTTTCGAATTCATAAAACAACGATTATAAATTCATCTTCATAATTCATAACAACTTTGATTTAATAAATCTCTTTTATTAACAAATTCGATCAATATTCCTTTTAAAGGCAACAATCCAAATTACAAGTAACTTTCTTATCAGTCTTTATTCTACAACTTCATTTATTTTATAACTTCATTCATTTTATAAATCTATAAACTTCAACTTTTATAAATCTATAAACTTCAAATCTTCACAATTTATAATTCTATAAATTTTCTATCTTCCCAGTTTATAATTCTATAAGTTTCATATCTTTACAATTTAACACTTATGAAAACTCGTTTTAAAATTTCAAAAATTTCCATTGATAAATATAGATTTTGTACATCTTTTATAATACTTTAAAAATCTCAATTTAACCCATTCTAAACTTAAAATCGACTTTCATTTCAAAAGTCCCACTTTGGTTTTATTTCACAATTTAAAATTTTCATAACTTTAAATTTATAACATTCATTTATTTAAGATAAATAAATTCCAAAATTTAATAAATCGTATACTTTCCAAAAATCACTTCAAAATCCCTTTTAAAGTAAAAATCGTTTACTTTTAAACCTTAAAATTGAACCCGATGATGCAACGCATCAATTAGTCCATCACAACAGTCAATATCATATCTCAACATATGACAACAGAATATATATCAACATCTGTAAATAAATAAATACAGTTGAGGAATCCAGTTGGATCCCTCCAACCTGTTTCCCTGCATCCAAAGATGTTAGCACAATACCAATTCCGCTCCAGTACGGAATTATCGCGGTATATAGGTTTTTATAAATCCGCTTACTAACGGCGCAATAGGGTCTCATCCGCTATACGAGGCGGGAAATCATCAATCCAATATATACATATGCCAATATGTATATATTGCTATATATAGATATATCCTAAAATATCTAATATCAACAATCCAAACAGACAATCAAACAATAACTGAAAATTCCACTTTCATTATTGAGTGAGAAAAAAAATCTCACCTTTGCTATTTAATTTGCAATCTATTTTTCCTTCGACCATCTCTTCACAGTTTCAAACCTTGTATAAACAATTTATACAATCTATTAATATTTGAACAAATTAAATAACAAGTTTTTGCTTGGTAATTTTAATTATCCAACGAATTTTATTTTTAACCAAATTTCTTTTAAAATAAATTTACTTAACTAAAATTTAAATTAAACAATTTAAATTTCCTTTTCTTAAATATCTTTCGTTTACTGTAATTTCTTTTAAACAAAATATTTTCTTTAATTATTCCTAATGCTAATCTAAACAAGTAGGTTAAATAAATTCATCTTCCTTTTGAATATATATATATATAAACTGTCAATATTTCCAAGTTCGTATTTATTTATCTTTTCAAACTCAACTACATAAATAATTCCTGTTTTTATCTATTTTTATAAAATTCTACATCATTTTAAAATCTTATATATATATATAAACCCTGGAATTTTAAAACTAATCAGTAAAACTGTAATTAGAAAAAATTAAACGAATTCACCACTTACTTCGTCCTCAACTAGATCCCTGATTTTCAGACCAAGGAAACCTGACCACAAAGCATCATCTTCCCCACACGTACGTGCCCCATCGACCACGCGAACAACCCCCAATCGAATCGTCGACACGCCTCAACCAGCGCGAGACCCTTGATCACCGTTGACCACTCCACGCGCGCCCCCAGTCGCGACATGAATCGTTGCCACCAGCGATGCTCACGAGTTCGAAAAACTGCCATGCCCACGCGTTCGCTGCCAGATCCCCAAATCAACGTCGCCACGAACTCCGCCCAACCCACTCTGACCACTGCGAGACCTGAACGACTGTCGTTCTGCAATCGCGATCGCACCTTTTCTGTTCAACTCGAGATTCCCACAAACTTGATTATCGACTTTGCTAATTTGATTTGGGATTTAAAATAAAGCTTCGGCTAGGGATTTGAACGAGTATTTTTTTCTCTGGTGATTTTTCGAATGGAATGAGAGATTTGAACTGAGATACGAAGAAAGGAAGGGAAGTTGCGAGTATTTTTTTTGAACGAACTTTGATTTCATTTTCGTCCATTTGCTTATGAACGAGAGGAAACTCAGCCATTTATTTTCTTCGTTTGATTTGTTTTTTTTTTTTTTTAAAACTGTTTTGCGTGATGATTTAAAAAGAGATGGAGGGAGACAGAAGTACGCGATAAACAGAGAATAGGTCGACGCAAATCAGATAATAGGGTGTCTGTTGATTTGAGTGTATAAAAATTTAAATCAAATTTCAATTTAATTCTCGACGCGTTTGCTTACCGTATGCTCACGTAACAACTCCGAATAATACGAAATTTGAAATCCAGTAATAATTCAACATTACGGATCCAATGGAACTGGTTTCGTCGAATTCCGAGACTGTCTGAAAATTGACTATTTTTATAAATATCGGTTCGAACGATTTATTTCAAAACTGAACAGAATAGTTTGAAATCAGATTCTGAAGCTTCTATTACCTTCGGTATCATCAATATAAATTTTAAAAGCTTTCGAAATATTTTTCTTCAACGTTAAATTGAAGATTCGAATTTAAACCCAGCTATCAACAGATTAAACTTTATAATTTAATCGCCAATTTCAAAATTCAGATCGGGGATTCAAATCAAATTGTCGTTCAAATATTTAAAATAAATTAAATATTTCCAATTTAATTCGTTCAAAATTCTGGGTCGTTACAAACTTCCCTCCTTAAAAGAATTTCGTCCTCGAAATTACAAGTTAGGAAAAATGTCCTTAACTCGTCTACTATCTTTCACAATCTAAATAGTTTTATCAATTTATCAAAACAAATCTTCCTACTAAAGATTCGTTATCAATTCAACTAAATTTCCAACTTCAATTTTAAGTTTCAAACAACATTGTTTAATTTCTAAATTCAAATTCGAATTCAAATTCAAATTTAAACTTTCAAAATTTTCTCAAAAATTTTCTAACGCCCTAAATTCCCGAAAAATTTCGCCAGCGTCTACTTTGCGCGGCTAATACGGCACGACTACAAAACGTCCCTACGGACTCTCAGATTTCAAAAAGAAAAAGAAAAAGCCAAGCGGCTAGAGAGAAATCATCAAAAACTCATATTAAAACTCAAATACGTACCTTTTTCGAGCAATTCAAATTTATCTTCGAAATTAAATTCCAATTCCTTTATACCTGTATATCCTACTAGCCATTATATCTAGTTGCATATATTCAAACCATTTCGCACATTCAATTACAAAATTTCAATATAAACTACTTATATCATCTTTAGTTCACTATTGAAGTTATATCCATTATCTTCAATTTTACATTTCAAATTTTATTTGAATTCAATTTCACATTTCAATTTCTCATTTGAGTTCAATTCACAATTCCAATCTAATTTGGATTCAATTTACTTTCAATTCTGAAATATTGAATTTTATCAATTATCTGTCATTTACAACTGCACTATCTTAAATTAGTTCCAATTACTAATTTATTCGTCTTCAATTTGAATTCCATTCCAATCAGATTTCAAATATATTCTATAAGTTAACAACTTATTTACATCTTGATTTATACAATCTTTTATACATTCACCTTCACAATTCCATTTTATTAAGGAATTTTATTTTCAATTATCTTCTTGGAATTCTATTTTCATTCATAAATTCATTTACAATTCGTATTCATAATTTTTACTCATATATGAATTTATTTCCTTATACTTTCAATTCATATTTATAGATTTCATTTGTTAATGAACTTTAATTCCAATCACAATTACATAATTTATATTAACAATTTCTATTTGTATAAGTTATCAATTCAATCATATTCCATAAATATTCTTATACAGTATTCCAGAGTCTTTTCAAACTTTCAAAACCATTTTGAAAACAATTCAAATTTATCTTTTGAATTTTCAAAACAAAACTCAATTTTCCAAACAACTTCATTTAAAATAATTTGGCAGCAATTTCTCTTTTGGAAACCCGAAAATGAACACCGGTGATGCTGCAGTCATTATCGAAGTTATTTTCCAGCGACCGAAAAGAGTTTAGAGCTTTCATCTCTCCAAAATACTTTTTCAAAACCTTCGAAATTCATTTTCAATCAAAAAGAATTTAAACTTTCCAAATCTCCAAAATTTTCAAATTCTTTCAAAAACATTTCCAAAAACTTCTCTGGAATTTTATTTCCAATTATAAGTCACATTTATAATTTACATTCTTAAATTTCATTTGTATGTGAATTAATTCCTTAACTTTGGAGTTTATAATTCCAATTTCTTATTTGATTTCATATAATAATGATAACATTTCAATATTATCACTTTCTTAACAAACATGCATCCATATACTATAGTAATTCATAGAAAATCATTTCTTTATCATACAAAAATAGTTTTGGGCAAAATTATTTCATTCACCCTATTTAAAAACAATACTGTGCCGAATTGTTCTATTCAAGTGTTTAGAGATCCCTATCAATGATCGTTAATTACTCGTATTGACCAGAATCCATATACCACTCAACAAATCAATCATCACAATACAAAACAATTTTATATTCACTAACAAATACGCGCTCATATCTATTATTACACTCAACTCATTCTAGAGTACTACTGACTCTATCTCTAATGAGTAACACCCAACAGAGCAGGGTTGTCGCTTAACCATATGCTCTGATACCACTTGTAACATCCCAATAATTTTCGACTTTCGAAAATTCAACATCGATACTCACTTTATCGACTGCTGAGCCATCGAATGCCGGAAACCCGAAAAGTTATGGTTTTAAGAAAGAAGAAAAAGGTAGAAGAAAAAGATAGAGGAAAAAGAGAAGAAGAACAACAAAACAACAACAGATACAGAACAGAGACAATATCAGAATCTCACATATCGCAGCGGAACAATATATAATAGATGAATGAATAATCTTTAAAACAAAGAATTTTATCAGTTTATACATACATCAGTCATCAGAGTCAATATACAACAATGGACAGTTATATAACCTGTCCTCATACAGAATACACAGCGGAATAAATACTATCAGATACAAATACTACGTCTCGTCATCCAGCTTATCTCCAAGCTCCAGAATATCCAGATAACCTAACAATCTAACTCTAGACTGCCCGTGTGGAAATTGGTGGGCACCCAGAGTTTAGAAGGGAACAATAAACTCCGAGTCAGTCATGGTGACTGGTGTGAGATCGTAAAACAGTTATTTATCTTTAAAATAAATAGCAGAGAATTTTAAAGTCAATTCGCAATGCTTTTGGAAAATGAAACTACCATAAGACCTCCCGCCACACACACAATGCAAACGCAGAATTGGAGGAGATTTCTTCTTATGATAGTCAAAGATGCTTACTACGCAAAATCAAATCATTTTTGATATTATTATTAGTGCATAGTGTAGAAAACATTTCGAAAGTATAATATTAATCTTAGCCAACATACGACCAGTATCGTATGCCTACTATAGCTACCATCCAAACAGTGGGGCGCCACCATAAGTGAATGGCAGGTTCTACAAGTAATACCGTACAAGTCACGTATTGTTTCTTTGGATTTCCAACAAATGGTCAGGCAAAGGAACTTCCTATCCACGATGGGTACGTCCCTGGAATAGACGACCCGAGAAATAACCTAACATTACGGTTAGATCTCTGCCAACACAAGGCCGGGTTACCTCTGCAAAAATAGGTAACTACTGACACGCGTATGCCATCCCCCGATCGTCACCGATCTTCCCGAGGATCCCCGATTCGCAACAAACCACATAGATAATAATAATGCAGTAACCACAGAGGTTAAGTATCTGGGCTCCATACCATGATACCACCTTTATCCAGAAGGAATGACATACACTAAGGGGCGCTACTCCCTAGAACCTTGCTGCATCCTTCCTGTTTCGACCATTTCCGGGGTGTGAGGCTCGACGAAGTCTCGTCCACAAAGCTACGCTTTCTATAAAAAGCCCTGCTTCGGGTCAAACAAAATGATCAACCTATGATCACAAAGATATAAGATCAAACAAATGATCATATCGCAAATGATCAAACACTGATCATTTCACAGCAACACTCAGTATGCCACGTTACCAAATTGGGATATATCGCTGATAAATTTCAACCACATAACCTCTGAGCTCGTACGTCTCAGAGAAGGGTGTTAAGCTAAGAGAATAAATTCTCCGCCACCAACAGAAATGTATTTGAAAGAAATCAGCTTTATATCTCAAATTGTAACGTCAGACACACAATCCATACAAGTCTGTTCCGGGATCGAACAGAACCGAAGGCACTTCTCACGAAGCCCTTGCATTTCCGGATAATTTTCAATCACGTCAGGACTTCCCGTCACTAAGGGTGATAAAACCTCTAAATCGAAGATCAGTCGATGTAGAGTAACTCGACGGTAATCCTTTCGTTTTCAAAAATATCCGGTCTTCAACACCGGTCTTCAAATGCGATTCATAACGACGTATCACATATTCGGAATGGGTTATACGACCCCATGGTCCTTTCCCGGCTAACCCGAATAGTGAGCGTTTATTTAAAAATAAGTGTGGCATTCAAATTCATCCAATCACAACAAATACCTATCTAAAGGTAAATATTGATAGTCGGTTATTTAACTATCAATAAAGATGCGCAACATCATCAGATTCCAAATAATTCTCCAAATTATTTTATCTTCCAAAATATCCTTTCCCGGCTAACCCGAATAGTGAGCGTTTATTTAAAAATAAGTGTGGCATTCAAATTCATCCAATCACAACAAATACCTATCTAAAGGTAAATATTGATAGTCGGTTATTTAACTATCAATAAAGATGCGCAACATCATCAGATTCCAAATAATTCTCCAAATTATTTTATCTTCCAAAATATCTTTACTAGATAAAAATTTCCACACTTAACCATTTGAAAACAATTTCAAATCAATTTTTCCACACTTCAAAAATAAATCAATATTTATTTTTAAACAACTTCGCTTTCTTTTATAAATTCCGTACTGAATTTATACTTTCGAATATCTACTGATATTCGATTTTCAAATCGTTTTCAATATTTAATTTCAATCTATCTTTAAGAAGATAAATTCTCAAAACATTTCATTTCATTTTGGAAAACATTTCCATACTTATTTAAAAATAAGTAATTCACAAATCATTTATTTTCAACACTTAGAAAATATTCGATATACTTAAATCAAATTAAGTATATATTTCATTCTTTAAGGAGATCTATTTTCTATAACAACATCAATTTGAGTCAAAACGAATGTTACGTAAAACATCGTTACGACGACTCAAAAATCACTAGTATAGGGATTCGAGATTAAAATAGATATGTAAATCCCAATACTATATAAAACATTTCCTTTCGGAAATCATTTACTATAACAACAGTGTTATAGTCCATCATCTCCTTATTTTTCTCGAAAACGTCTTTTTCAACAACAAGTGTTGAAATCTATGCTTTCGATTCATAACACATTTTAAAACACCTTTAAAATGTTTAACTTCATTTTTAAAATATTACTTCTTCAAAAATGAATCCATTTTACTTAACAATATATTCACTGTCCAAAATTGTGAATAAAATTTACTTAACCCCATTTCAATCATTTCTACACATTTTTATCACATTCAATCTATTTCGAATTTATAAGCACGTTTATAAATTCTATTTCTCTTTTTAATAACAACTTCGACTTATAAACCTTCTTTTATCAACTTCTATATTCAATTTATCAAATTTGATTTATTTTCGAATTCATAAAACAACGATTATAAATTCATCTTCATAATTCATAACAACTTTGATTTAATAAATCTCTTTTATTAACAAATTCGATCAATATTCCTTTTAAAGGCAACAATCCAAATTACAAGTAACTTTCTTATCAGTCTTTATTCTACAACTTCATTTATTTTATAACTTCATTCATTTTATAAATCTATAAACTTCAACTTTTATAAATCTATAAACTTCAAATCTTCACAATTTATAATTCTATAAATTTTCTATCTTCCCAGTTTATAATTCTATAAGTTTCATATCTTTACAATTTAACACTTATGAAAACTCGTTTTAAAATTTCAAAAATTTCCATTGATAAATATAGATTTTGTACATCTTTTATAATACTTTAAAAATCTCAATTTAACCCATTCTAAACTTAAAATCGACTTTCATTTCAAAAGTCCCACTTTGGTTTTATTTCACAATTTAAAATTTTCATAACTTTAAATTTATAACATTCATTTATTTAAGATAAATAAATTCCAAAATTTAATAAATCGTATACTTTCCAAAAATCACTTCAAAATCCCTTTTAAAGTAAAAATCGTTTACTTTTAAACCTTAAAATTGAACCCGATGATGCAACGCATCAATTAGTCCATCACAACAGTCAATATCATATCTCAACATATGACAACAGAATATATATCAACATCTGTAAATAAATAAATACAGTTGAGGAATCCAGTTGGATCCCTCCAACCTGTTTCCCTGCATCCAAAGATGTTAGCACAATACCAATTCCGCTCCAGTACGGAATTATCGCGGTATATAGGTTTTTATAAATCCGCTTACTAACGGCGCAATAGGGTCTCATCCGCTATACGAGGCGGGAAATCATCAATCCAATATATACATATGCCAATATGTATATATTGCTATATATAGATATATCCTAAAATATCTAATATCAACAATCCAAACAGACAATCAAACAATAACTGAAAATTCCACTTTCATTATTGAGTGAGAAAAAAAATCTCACCTTTGCTATTTAATTTGCAATCTATTTTTCCTTCGACCATCTCTTCACAGTTTCAAACCTTGTATAAACAATTTATACAATCTATTAATATTTGAACAAATTAAATAACAAGTTTTTGCTTGGTAATTTTAATTATCCAACGAATTTTATTTTTAACCAAATTTCTTTTAAAATAAATTTACTTAACTAAAATTTAAATTAAACAATTTAAATTTCCTTTTCTTAAATATCTTTCGTTTACTGTAATTTCTTTTAAACAAAATATTTTCTTTAATTATTCCTAATGCTAATCTAAACAAGTAGGTTAAATAAATTCATCTTCCTTTTGAATATATATATATATATAAACTGTCAATATTTCCAAGTTCGTATTTATTTATCTTTTCAAACTCAACTACATAAATAATTCCTGTTTTTATCTATTTTTATAAAATTCTACATCATTTTAAAATCTTATATATATATATAAACCCTGGAATTTTAAAACTAATCAGTAAAACTGTAATTAGAAAAAATTAAACGAATTTACCACTTACTTCGTCCTCAACTAGATCCCTGATTTTCAGACCAAGGAAACCTGACCACAAAGCATCATCTTCCCCACACGTACGTGCCCCATCGACCACGCGAACAACCCCCAATCGAATCGTCGACACGCCTCAACCAGCGCGAGACCCTTGATCACCGTTGACCACTCCACGCGCGCCCCCAGTCGCGACATGAATCGTTGCCACCAGCGATGCTCACGAGTTCGAAAAACTGCCATGCCCACGCGTTCGCTGCCAGATCCCCAAATCAACGTCGCCACGAACTCCGCCCAACCCACTCTGACCACTGCGAGACCTGAACGACTGTCGTTCTGCAATCGCGATCGCACCTTTTCTGTTCAACTCGAGATTCCCACAAACTTGATTATCGACTTTGCTAATTTGATTTGGGATTTAAAATAAAGCTTCGGCTAGGGATTTGAACGAGTATTTTTTTCTCTGGTGATTTTTCGAATGGAATGAGAGATTTGAACTGAGATACGAAGAAAGGAAGGGAAGTTGCGAGTATTTTTTTTGAACGAACTTTGATTTCATTTTCGTCCATTTGCTTATGAACGAGAGGAAACTCAGCCATTTATTTTCTTCGTTTGATTTGTTTTTTTTTTTTTTTTTAAAACTGTTTTGCGTGATGATTTAAAAAGAGATGGAGGGAGACAGAAGTACGCGATAAACAGAGAATAGGTCGACGCAAATCAGATAATAGGGTGTCTGTTGATTTGAGTGTATAAAAATTTAAATCAAATTTCAATTTAATTCTCGACGCGTTTGCTTACCGTATGCTCACGTAACAACTCCGAATAATACGAAATTTGAAATCCAGTAATAATTCAACATTACGGATCCAATGGAACTGGTTTCGTCGAATTCCGAGACTGTCTGAAAATTGACTATTTTTATAAATATCGGTTCGAACGATTTATTTCAAAACTGAACAGAATAGTTTGAAATCAGATTCTGAAGCTTCTATTACCTTCGGTATCATCAATATAAATTTTAAAAGCTTTCGAAATATTTTTCTTCAACGTTAAATTGAAGATTCGAATTTAAACCCAGCTATCAACAGATTAAACTTTATAATTTAATCGCCAATTTCAAAATTCAGATCGGGGATTCAAATCAAATTGTCGTTCAAATATTTAAAATAAATTAAATATTTCCAATTTAATTCGTTCAAAATTCTGGGTCGTTACATCAAATGATTTGATAAAAATGTTTTAGTTATCACAAGGTAAAAACCCGTCCGTGTTTATGTACGGCGTGGTCTAATGAGATACTCTTTCTTTTCAAAAGATTTTGTCACTACTCTCTGATCTATGACACTGTCATTAAAGATTCATGTTTCTCATGCTGGTTTTCTAGATTGATCTGGGTATTTTTATACTCAGGCTAGATCCGAGTAGTTTTCGGATTAGCTGAAGACGCTTGGAGTTCGCAGAGAAGAGCCGGAGATCTTCATCAACGTTTAGACATATTCTATTTTTTGCTGCATTATGTGTTGTTTGTTTTTCAGAAAATGTAAGGATGGGTGTATTATAACTGTCCAAGATGAATCTAGTTTAGACTCTGATATATGTTCTAAAAGATTTTCTGCTGTAAAGATTTTATATTGAAATAATATATGTTATTCCATTCGATTAAGATTATGTTCTGTCTATTTTTCTTTCTTACCATTAAAGAACGGTCTCTCCGGCACTTGGATTTGCGACATGTGAATACCGAGGATGTATTAGTGTCGATTTCCGAAGGTCGAAGAAATGGGACTTTACACATAGCACCATTTTAAAGCAAGTTAAAAAACAAGTGATTTAAAGAGCATTCATAGCGATTTTTCTTGCTTCAACATTCACGTACACACTTCAACTTCACAAACTACATATCCAAGCATGTATACATTATGTCATGGCCACAATATAAGTTATAGAGGGTTTATAAGAGAGATTATAATACATATATGTTGTCATTGCATTCAAAATCAAGAGGGGTCCAAAATTTATAACTTGCATCGGTTTTTATTCAGCGTTTATATTTTTGTACAATAAACATTATGACACAACATATAGTTCATGGATGGTGAGATAACTCACTTCAAAACCAAGTTAACAAACATCACAAGCCATTAGAATCAAGGCAACACTTCCCAAATATAGATTTCTTTTTTTGTTCATCAATAATTACTTTCAATAATGTAACGACCCGGAATTTTCGATCCCGAAAATTCCAGATAGTTATGAAAAGAAGAAAAGAGGTAGAAGAAGAAAACAGAAAACAAGACATAGAATCTCACATTCGCAGCGGATCAAAATATAATATCAAATAATAACAGTTATACAAATGAAATCTGTACTTGTCAAATTACACTTTAATACATCAGAGTTACAACATATACACAAACACTGGATAGATACAATCAACATGTCCCAAACAAACTACAATATATCACAGCAGAATACACTCCATACGTTCCTGCCATCCAGCTCGTATCCTGAGCTCCATAACGTCCTTACTTGAAAATCTGTAATACTCGGTCTGACCCGAGCATTACATCAAAGTAACACCCGGGTCAGGCTGGAAACCAGCGTGAGTAAACTCATCTAACATGGAGTACAAAAGCATACAACTTATATAAACCCGGGGTAACTTATATCAATCTTACAACTTCACAAGTTGTTATAGACATCAACCATTTCACACGACAATTTCTAAGTGCCAAAACTTAGATTTAAATGGTCCAATTTACTTAAGTCATTTCACTTCAGCCTATTAGTTTCACATATCAAATTATAATAATCGAAGTGGTTTTGGGTATTAACTAATACCCGACTCCAGTCTCTTCGAATTCAGTTCATCTTAACCCAAGTTATTCATAGGAATACATCCTATCTTTAATACTGGATATCACTTACACATTATTTTATCATAGATAACCATATTATTACAGTCCACACGAACATATTATATCGCAACATTTCATATCATAGATATCAATCAATTCAAGGCATTTAACATCATTCAAACATTCATAAACAAAATTGATCACTTTCAAAAATTATTTAATTTGTCTCTAATTAAATTAAATTTAAATCTTTAATCACTTGAATTATCTTTACTCAACATTAATTAATTACAACCCAATTAATTAATCACCTTTAATTATCTATCTTAATTAATCACCCTTGATTATTTATCTTTAATTACATACAACAATTATCCTTTAATTAATTACACCAAATAATTAATTCTTAATTACTTATCCTAAATAATTAACCTTTAATTATTTCTCATTTCGTAATTTCCTTTATATTAATTACATCCAGGGATTTATCCATCAATTACTTCACTAGGTAATTACACTTATCAATCTCATAAGGTAATTATACTTAATCAGTTACCAAGCGACTATCTTTAATTAATTAACAGATTAATCAACTTAACTTAATCACATTCACCTCATAAATCATAATCGAGTAATTCATCCCTTAATTACTCTTTAACCAAATTAATCCTTAATTATAGATTAATTATCCTTAATTACATGAAAAATTCCTTTAAATTTAGAATATTTAAACTTATTTAAAATGCTTAAATTTAAAATCTTCCTTTAAATCTTTTCTTCAAACTTCCATTTGACTTCAACCCTTTTTTCTTCTTACTTAACTACTAATGCCTTTAAACAAATTTGAGTTAGAAACAAACTTTATTTTATAAAAATCCAATTGTACAATCTAACTTGAATTTATATACTTAAACTTTTATTTAGACTCAGTTTAAACTTGATTTAATTTAAAAAATAAAATTTTAAAAACTGTTAACTGGTATTGGTTTAAAACCCTGAACAAACTTCTACCCGAGCCTCCCTGATTTACTTCGAGTACAACACTACACCACTTCGGGTCAGATACTCAAATTACCCGGGCTAAACTCGAGCAACCCCCCCTTTGCTTCAAAACCCAAACCAAAACATAACTTCACTAGGAAACAAACGCACCGTGCACGTGCACGGTGGTTCTGACCACCTTCGGTCACCACCAAGACCTCGAGCAAGTCGACGGTCATCCTCAGATCAGTCCACGACCATCTAAACCACTCTAGTTCGACTCGAACTCAAATTCGAGTAAAAATCAAAACCTGGAAACACACTACCCTCAACACCACAAACCTGTCAACACCCCGTGCTCGACGCTCCGACCACCGGAGGCCACCCAACTCCGGCCGTAGCCTCGTCCACCTCCCCTCTACCTTCCCTCAAAACCGCGTGGCACTCGATCCATCAACGGCGTTGAACGAGTCGAATTTCTCAGCCACCCAAAATTAGGTTTACGCAAAAGAAAACGTCGCCGGCGTCACCACGATCATCGGCCGACCATCGCGACATTTTTCCCATACTCCCTTATCACTCCTTCACCTCCAGCCCAATTCCCGACCATTCCAATTACGCCGATCACCAGAAAATGCTCAAAACCCATATTCTGTTCATCAAACGATTCCTCTCGAATTACACAACTAAAATTCATGATTTCAATTTTAAAAATCCTAGATTTCGAAAACTAAATCGATTATGTACTTGAATTCAGAAATCCTTAAAGTCGAATATTTTGATATGATCTAAATCCCACTGTTCCTCTTTACTTTTGCTAAAGCTGACTTAAATTTTTATCTGGAAATACTTTTTAAACTTATACTTTGATATTACTAACGAACTTTGTTTTTATATATCAAATCTTAAGAAGATCGAGGGTGAGAAATTTTATTTTGAATATAATCAAAACTGTAGAACTAAGAACAGAGCATATATCACTCTCCAGACATTCAAACAAACATCTACATACATACATACATATATATATATATATATATATGCAAATATGTTACCAAATCATGCAATCACTAATCATAATTCACTTAAGGGAATTTCAGCATGCATCCATATTTAAAACAAAATAATTTGTTTACTCACAGTGAATTACTAGAGAAGCCTGGAAGTTTCCTTTCTTTGATTTGAAACTTGAAAATTGACCTCTGATCTTTACTTAGTTGTGTTGTTCAGTTTTGATTTCTTTAAGTTTTGAGATGGTAGGAATATTCTTCTTTTATGTTTGAAACAGATTGTGAATTCTTGCAAGTTGAAACTTCTTCTTGCTCTCAGGCTTTGGATAAATTGTTTTGACGTTTTACTGAGATGTTTTTAAGTTGAGGCTTGCTTGAATATGAAATGATATTTCTTTGTTTGGAATATACGAACTGAAATGAAGAAAAGCTTGATATATAGAAAATGAGTTGTACATGTGATATTTTCTTTGAACAGGGTGATATGATTCTTGTTTGTACAATATCAGTGATTTTTCTTTGCTTTGGGGCTGAAGACATTTTTGAGTTGACAAAAATGTTGCCAGAATTTAATGCCAAGGTACTTTATATCTTTTATATGTTTACTTGCTTTGCTTTATACACATCCTTTTGCTTATACACGAAGATACTTTACTATCTACTTGGTACAGGTTCAAAGACATTTCTATTTCCTTTTGTCCAACTTGAATATATTTTTTCTTTCTTTTATTTCGGCTGAGATGATTTGTTGTGGCTTGCATTGATGAGGCTTGTACATGAAGCTAATATCTCTTCTTTTGATCGTATATTGTGTACACTTGTATTCATCCTATACATATATATACTTGTCTTTATTTTTCTTTTTTGTTACTTGACTGGTTTGCTTTCATGAATCTTTTGCTCTATGATGGTATTATATTTTAGTATTGTCTTAAATGTTTATGTTATAGTTTACATAACAAAAAAATTTATCCTAAATATTAAAAACCCCCATTTTATACTTATTCTATCATGTATTTAAATAAATACCTATGTTAATTTATAGTTTATTTTTATTTTTCACTTAGCCACAATTTATTTGAGATATCACTCATTGTTAATATAATACTTATTTTATTTTTTTATTTTTTTATTCCTTTTTAAAAATTAGCTACCCATATAAATTTACTTATCTATTATTTATTTATATACTGTAGGATTTATCATCTCTACAGATTTATAATTCAATACTTGTTATAGTTTTAAATCTATATATCGAGATATTTATCAGAATTTTTATTTGTTCAATTTACAGATTAGTAATTTAATAAATTTAACCCTGTTAATTACCAATTAGCGGATGTCCAAAAATCTGGGTTATCACAAATAATAAATTTGCTAATCTTAGACTTTGAAGTTAATAAAATAAAATAAAAGAAACATCATTATAAATAACACTACAAATATTTTCTTAAAATCAGATTTACCTTCAAAAGTGTACGTGGTTAGAATTAATTAACACGATGTAAAACAAAATTTATAAACTGATTTAATATTTCTTTACTGCTACATTTGCCATTACCATATCAATAGCATTGATATACCATTTAAGCTCAATATTATTTACCGATTGCTTGGTATTGCTACGATAATGGTAAATTTGGTATTATTATAATCACCCAAATCCCATGGTCACATATAACAAAAATCGTCCATACACCGATCTACTCTACAGAAATGTCATGTTTAAAACTTTGGTAAACAAAATTTTACTTTGCAAAGTAGCTAGTTACATGGAAAAAATTTACTGGTGAAACCAGAGAACTAAAGACTTGAGGATTTCCAACCCAATTTCATATTGTGAACAATAGTTCTCCATAAATACAATACATAACTAAAACTCATGCAAATTTAAGGATTCCTCCTTAAAATTGTATAATTTTTAGTACTTAAGTGACTTGTAAACATCTTTATTGAAGTGCTAATAAAGATCAATGATGTATGTGTACTGTAATAAAGTAAGTTCTCATACAAAATAAAATAAATTCAAGAAAGAACTCATACTAATTTAAACAAACTGTTGAAGTAAAATTATGACAACTGAAGGTGAAACTAAATATCACCAAATGTTAAACTAAATGTGCAAGAAAGCAAGCTCCTATGTAACTCTGCAAAGCTGCAACTAACCTTTCCCTACTGTTTCACATTTTGAACTTTATAAACACCAACGCAGCTTCAAATTTATAAAATTTGATTGAATTCTTATGATTGCAAAAATCATATTCTACTAAATGAACAGTAATTATTCTTCTACAAAAAGATTCAAAACAAAGCATACATTAATTTCTCAATTCTGCTAAACTAATTTAAACCATATTCTACTAACCAGTGTCTTCCATAACATATACAATATTTTTGTCTTCCCAACATATATCGAACAAAGATATCCTAAAGTTAAGCTTTCAAAGTTACAAACACAAGGAAAATGCATTGCACAAAAGAAGAAAAATGCACAAAAAATTGACAAACCAGTCGCAAATAAATAGTATATATGTGACAAATAGCATAGCAGTAACACATAAATATTAAAGAACAAAATTGAAAAATAATAGTCTGTAAACATGATAAGAAAAGTACAGGCTAATAGCATATGAACTTTACTTGGAAGAGATAAAGAACAAAAATAGCGGCATTGAGTAGTACAATTTAACAACAGGGAAAAGAGGTTATCAATGCTTAATTATGGCAAACCCGAAATAATTGGCAATAGCACCTAAGTACTCAAGTATCCAAAAGAATGAAAACATCAATTATTAAGAACCCAAAATTAGATCAAAACATCAAATAATGAAACGAAAATATATTTTTTCAAAATAGCCTCAAACATCCAAGGAATGAATTAACAGCATGAGCTCTCAAGCCTGGCAAAGCAAAAGGTCTTAGATAGCCACTACGAATGTTTTGGGAAACAAGCCATTGTTTAATCAACATCGACTACTTCTTTTATCTTGTAGTTTCAATAAGAACGTATGTAACAACTAGCGTATTTTACAATTATATATTTAAATGTATTATTTAAATATAGCATCGTTAGTCGGATTAAAATCCAAAATGTGACTTTTTGTAAACAGTCGAATTTGGACTCGAGACCACTTTTACTGAGTTCAAAACGACGTTTACAACTTGTTTAAGTATAAACATCGATATGTTTGGAGTTGATTAGGATTTTGGTATTTTCATTTGGGCTTTGGGTTGTGTTCTAGCCCATTAACCCAATAAAAGAACCCAAACGTTCTACCTAATACCTCCCACTCCACTCCTCTTTATTCATTCTATTTCTAATTTCCTAATACACTCAAGCCTTAGGAAAAATGGTGGGAAGAGGAAAGTAAATTCCTAAACCCTAGTTCTCTTAGGAAATTCAAGTTCTAAAATCAAGGAGAAACTTAGGTAAGCATCCTCTTCATCTTCTCCATCTCAACCCCTCTTCAATTCTTGATTTTTCCTATAACCTAACTTAGAAAAAACATTGCATTTGATAATAGATTCTAGAGGTGTAGTGAAGAGGAATTGGTCTAAGCTTGTTTTAGAGCTTCTCATTTCTTGTTTTTGAATTTAAAGGTGAGTTCTTGAACTCACATATATGTCTATAGCTTTCATTGTTGTTAGGCATGAATTCCTAACATCTATTTCATGTTTAATTGCTTTTGATTTGAATTGGTTTGGTGAATTTTCCAATTTTGGTTTTGAAGTCAAAATTTATGAAAATCCTACTATGGATGTTTGGACATCTTATTTGGGGTGTATCGAAGAGCCTATAGGGCTGGGTTGTCGTTTAGCATAAATCCCTAGCCTCCATCGTCCGTCCGATCGCCTTCGAATTGATTTGGCCATCATTGCCCTAGGCAAATTCTTCCCTGGCCCAGGCAACCAGACGTCTGGTTGAAATTTCCAGCCGTCTGGAAGGGGGTTCTGAAAAAAAAAATATTAACGAACACAGAAAAAATGGCAGAGCCTAGGGTCAGACGTCTGGTCAAACAACCAGACATCTGATCCTGTTGAATTTTTGTTAATTTGCTTGTTTTTATGCGAATTTCCATTTCTTATTGATTTTTGTTTATCCGGTTAGTAGTTGTCATTTATTATCGACTTTGATGACTTCTTTTCTGGATGTTTGGGAATATCCATTGATGGATTGGATATCGATTTTCATGGTTTTAATTCACGTCATCGAATGTGGATTTTTGGTGATAAATTGTTTTTACAATCATTTCTATGATTTGTCACTTTAAAATTATAAAGGTTCTTATACTAGTAGTAAATACTAAAACTCTTTCACAGAAACGATTTCAACTATCTTTGTGAAGAAATCTGATGGTACACTTAGGCTTTGCGTTGACTACCGCAAGCTTAATGATTTCACCATCAAGAATAAATATCCCTTGCCTCGGATTGATGATATATTCGATCAACTTAGCGGTGCTAGTGTTTTTTCACAGTTAGACTTAGTAATCGATTTTCATCAGCTTCGTATTACAGAGGATAACATTCCTTTGCATCGTTCTGTACTCATTATGGATCTTATGAATGGCTTGTAATGCCATTTATTTAATGAATGCTCCAGCTTATTTCGTTGACCTTATGAACCGAATTTTCAAAGACTTTCTCGATCGATTTGTTCTCATCTTTATTGATGATATTCTTGTTTATTCTAAAACCGAGGAAGAGCATGAAAAACATCTTCGAATTGTGTTGGAAACCCTTAGGAGCAATCAATTGAAAGCAAAATTTTCTAAGTGCCACTTTTTGCAATCCCGTGTGAAATTTTTAGGACATATTATTTCTGAATCCTGAATTTCCGTGGATCCTTCAAAGATTGAGGCGATTCAAAATTGGAAGAGACCGGAAAGTGTGATGGAAATTCATAGCTTTCTTGGATTGGCAGGCTATTACTGTTGGTTCATAAAAGACTTTTCTAAAATTTCCGTACCTCTTACTAGTTTGACAAAGAAGGGAGTTAAGTACATTTGGTCAGACAAATGTGAAGCTGCTTTTCAGAAATTAAAAGAACTCCTTTCCGATGCTCCTATTCTTGTGATTCCCGAAGGGAACCAAAACTTGATTGTTTATACCGATGCTAGTCGTGTTGGTTTTGGAGCCATTCTCATGCAAAGGGAACGTGTTATCGCTTATGCTTCTAGGCAATTAAAGCCTGCCAAGACTAGATATGCCACTCATGATTTAGAGCTCGCGGCCATTGTTTTCGCCCTTAGAATTTGACGTCATTATCTTTTGGGAGAGAAATTTATTCTCTACACCGATTATAAATCTTTGACGTATTTGTTCTCTCAAAAGGAACTTAATTTGCATCAACAACGTTGGCTCGAATTCCTTGCATCATATGATCTTGAAATTCTTTATACTCCCGAAAAGAGAAATCGTGTTGCAGATGCCCTTAGTCGTAAGCAACAAGAGGTTATTTCAATGATGATATCTGAATGGAATGATCTTGAGACTTTGTCCACTTGTGAGATTCGAGATCGTGAATCTGATCCATGTTCATCTCTTGTTTTATGTAGCCTTGAGGCTCATCCATTTCTTTTAGGCCACATCCTTGGAGCTCAAAAGCACGATCCCGAATTGGATCATCTTAGCCAAAGTTGTAGGGATAGGAATATTGATGGTTTGAAAGACTTTGAAATCGATGCTCGTGGAGGCATTCGAAAATTTGGTAGACTTATTGTGCCAAATATTAGTGATCATCGTAAGGACATTTTAGAAGATTCTCATCGTTCTAAATTTACCATTGGTCCCGGTAGTAGTAAAATGTATGTGGACATGAAACGACTTCATTATTGGGATGGAATGAAATCTGATATTGCTAACTTTATTAAGCATTGCATGACTTGCCAACTCGTAAACGCCGAGCATCAAAGGCCCGGTGGGTTATTGAAACCTTTAGACATTCCCGTTTGGAAGTGTGATCAAATTTCCATGGACTTTATTGATGGTCTTCCTCGTTCTCGTTCGGGTCATGACAGTTTATGGGTGATTGTAGATAGACTTACCAAATCCGCCCATTTTCTTCTCATTCGGTCCAACTGGACCGTATCTCTTTTGGCCAAACTCTATGTTAAAGAAATTGTTAATTGCATGGAGTTACTACTTCTATTGTTAGCGATCGTGATCCATTATTTACTAGTGGATTTTGGAAGGCTCTTCAAAAAGATTTGGGAACGAAGCTTAATTTTAGCACCGCTTATCATCCTCAGTCCGATGGACAAACCGAGCATGTGAATCAAACTCTTGAAGATCTCCTTCGTGCATGTGTTCTTAATTTTGATGGAAGTTGGGAAGGTCATATTTCTCTTGTTGATTTCCTTACAATAATAGCTTCCAATCTAGTATTGGTATGGCACCTTTCAAGGCACTCTACGGAAGGCCATGCCGATCTCCTTCATATTGGCTTGAAGCCAGTGAGAAGCTGGTTTTAGGTCCAGATTTTATTTGTGATGCCATAGAAAAGATTGACCTTATTCGTCATAGGATGAAAAAAGCTAAAAGTAGACAAAAATCCTATGCCGATAACCGAAGAAAGAATTTAGAATTTTCTGTTGGAGATCTGGTATTCATTCATGTTTCACCTATCAAGGGTGTTGTGCATTTCAGTCGATCGGGAAAGTTAGCACCTCGATATATTCAATATTGGCCCATTTCCCATCACCGAACGCATTAGTTCCGTGGCTTATCGCCTTTTATTACAGGCTCAATTTTCTACTATTCATGACGTATTCCACGTTTCTCAACTACGAAAATGCCTTAGAGATTCCGATTCTATTCTTGGGCCCGATGTTATTGAAGAAATTGAGGTTTCACCAAATTTGACTTATGAGCAACATCCTATTCGCATCATTACTACGGAGGTTAAATGCCTTCGTAATAAAGATGTTCCGCTTGTGAAAGTTCAATGGTCCGCAAATCATAAGGATTGTTCTTGGAAATCTAGAGAATTCATCAAGCGAACACATTCAGACTTACTCTCTCGTGCTCTTTAAGGTGAACTTCTCACTTCAAATTTTTCTTTTATGTTGTTATGCCTTAGAGTGATTGTTACACTTTATTTTCTTCTTAAGTATTGCGAGGACACAATTTTTTTAAGGAGGGGAGTCTGTAACAACCCACATATTTTACAATTATATATTTAAATGTTTTATTTAAATATAGCATCGTTAGTCGGATTAAAATCTGAAATGTGACTTTTTATAAACAGTCGAATTCGGAGTCGAGATCACTTTTATTGAGTTCAAAACAACATTTACAACTTGTTTAAGTATAAACATCGATATGTTTGGAGATGATTAGGATTTTGGTATTTTCATTTGGGCTTTAGGTTGTGTTCTAGCCCATTAACCCAATAAAAGTACCCAAACCTTCTACCAAATACCTCCCACTCCACTCCTCTTCATTCATTCCATTTCTAATTTCCTAATACACTCAAGCCCTAGGAAAAATGGTGGGAAAAGAAACTAAATTCCTAAGCCCTAGTTCTCTTAGGAAATTCAAGTTCTAAAATCAAGGAGAAGCTTAGGTAAGCATCCTCTTCATCTTCTCCATCTCAATCCCTCTTCAATTCTCGATTTTTCCTATAACCTAACTTAGGAAAAACTTTGCATTTGATAATAGATTGAAGATTCTAGAGGAGTAGTGAAGAGGAATTGGTCTAAGCTTTTTTTAGAGCTTTTCATTTCTTGTTTTTGAATTTAAACGTGAGTTCTTGAACTCACATCTATGTCTATAGCTTTCATTATTGTTAGGCATGAATTCCTAACATCTATTTCATGTTTAATTGCTTTTGATTTGAATTGGTTTGGTGAATTTTCCAATTTTGGTTTTGAAGTCAAAATTTATGAAAATCCTACTATGGATGTTTGGACATGTTATTTGGGGTGTATCGAAGAGCCTATAGGACTGGGTTGTCATTTAGCATAAATCCCTAGCCTCCATCGTCCGTCCGATCGCCTTCGAATTGATTTGGCCATCATTTCCCTAGGCAAATTCTGCCTAGGCCCAGGCAACCAGACGTCTGGTTGAAATTTCCAGCCGTCTGGAAGGGGGTTCTGAAAAAAAAATATTAACGAACACAGAAAAAATGGCAGAGCCTAGGGTCAGACGTCTGGTCAAACAACCAGACATCTGGTCCTGTTGAATTTTTGTTAATTTGCCTGTTTTTATGCGAATTTCCATTTCTTATCGATTTTTTTTTATCCGGTTAGTAGTTGTCATTTATTATTGACTTTGATGACTTCTTTTCTGGATTTTTGGGAATATCCATTGATGGATTGGATATCGATTTTCATGGTTTTAATTCACGTCGTCGAATGTGGATTTTTGGTGATAAATTGTTTTTACAATCATTTCTATGATTTTTCACTTTAAAATTACAAAGGTTCTTATACTAGTAGTAAATACTAAAACTCTTTCACAGAATCGATTTCAACAATATTTTCAATACAAAACTCGTTTAAAAACCATGTTCCAATCTATTAGTATATACAAACCTTTACCTAATTCGTATGGGAAATCTAATTAAACGACTTAACAAAATGAGTGGTATGAAACCCATGGCATAGCGTCCCATTTATGATACACATGTTGGTGAGTTTTCATGCTCCCGTTTATGATAGGCCTCCCTCTTTTGTGATTTCTGGATTTCTAATTGATGATTTCTGGAATTTTTGTTTCACCAATTTTTGCGATTTGCATTGATGTTTTGTCAATATTTGAGGTTTGGTAAATAAGCTAAAGAATATGATATTCTTTTTGGGTATTTGAGAAAACATGAGATATTGTATGATTTTCATTGTTATCAAATATATACTTGTCACAACATGGTATTATTGTTATCATATATTTTTGTCATATCTCTTATCCTATCTCATTTTACATGATAATTATAGTTAGACTGATCCGTTTATTATTTTTCTTCTTAAATAATACTCGGGTCAGACCGAGGTGTTTCAGGTGCTTCCACTTGACTTCTTAGTAGGGACTATCTTCTGACTTTTGGCTAACTACTTTAGCTTAGTAGTTTTTGTCTTTCATGTATACGAGATAGAGACTCTTTGATGTATACTTATTCTTTGTGTAGTACATGTACATATTCTTTTGGCTTGTAGTGTATCTTGTATGACCACTACTATGATGTTCATTTCTATGTGTTATATTCATATCTGTTTTCGCCTTAGTGATATGAATATCTGTGACTGATTTTGTGTTGTGCTTATTTTATATTGATTTTAAAGGCCACTTAGCCACTGTGTAGTAGATTTGAGTTTGGATTGGATATGTCGGATTTCCTTTTGAAATGAAATGCATGACATACTATTTGACATATCGGTTCTCGCTCAAATCAATTATACAGTTGGTCGCTCCTCAACAGCCTTATTTTTCGTACTAATTGATGACATTACCCATTAGTGTCCTTAGTTAGTGTGAGTATAGAGGTGGGGCGTCACAACTTAAAAATTATAGAGATATGAAAACGAGTGAATGAAAATGAATGAATTCATAATCGTCGCCTCAATGATAGGTTGGGAGATGTTTGCGACATACGATCATTGTCTTGGTGAAATAAGGATGTGCATGCGACATATGGCCATTGCGTCAATGATGGATAAGAGTATGTTAATTGTTCATGTAGTTATTCTGATTGTCTGGTGTTTACCATAGATATATGATGCAAGCATGGAATGGTTAAAACAAAAATATTATGAAAGTATGCTAAATCATTGAAACAAGTAACTTCGAATTGTAGAAGTATTAGCCTTCAATGATCCTTTATTAGAACGATATTGTTACATACTTGGAATATTTCCTTACTAACCAAGAAAGAGTCTGAACCTCTCTATATTTTCATTATCTGTATATATAATAGGTTAACAAGGGTTGGGAAATCCTGCATATGAGTAGTCAATGGAGACCGTTGAAGATAAATATTGTCTGTTTATTAGCACTACAACAAAATACACATTTCACAACTAGCAATGGCAATTGCAATAGGCTTATTACAACTAGCAGACGCCAGCCTTAATATGTGAAGTTGCGATAGGGTGATTACATTTTACAACTGTTTATGACGATTGCAAATATCTATTGTAGTAAAGATTTTTTACAACGGTTAAAAGCAATTGTAATAGGCCTTTTACAACTGCAAAAGCAAGTAGTCATTTGATCTTTTGCAACTATTTTTAACGATTGCAAAATAAATGAAAAATTGAAGAAGAAAAAACAATTGGTTGCAACTAATATAATTATAATACACCAGTAACTGTATTTAATAATTAAATGATTTAAACAAATATTATCATAAAACAACCAAAAATAAACATTCCAAAAGGCTAAATAAAATGGTATTCACAAATCTCTAACACACATTCCAAAAGGCCGGATAAAATTACATTCAAAAATTTTTAACGTAATACAACACACAATCCATAAATACATCCTTATTTCACCGAGACAATAATATGATAAACTTCTCAACTCTTGAACTAGGATGAAAGGGTCAAGTCCCTAGTTTTGATGTGCTTTTAAGAAAAATTCATGTGTATATAACCATGTAAATTAGATTCTTATTTATTAAAATCAGAAAACACAAGCTAATTTGAGTTTTCTGAAAAATAATTTGCATTTACGGTAAAATTTTGAAAAAATCTATAGATTTTGATAATGATAAAACAAAATTATATTTGATAAAATAAATATGCTTAATCAACAATTATACATGCTTATAAAAAAACACAAATCACTTTTATTTTTAAATATATTGTGTTCGGTTTTTTTCTGTTTAAAAATAAATTAAGTTATAATTTACATATATTAATTAGCAAACTTTTCTAACAACAACATAGGAAACAAAGGCCTGATACTCAGCCCCTAATCACAGTAGGAAAAATTCTAGGGATTGTATGATCCACATCGTTTTCCAATTTTTGATCATGCAAAATAAAAATAAACATGTTGCGAGTCAAATGATTATGGAAATATTTAAAATTCACCGAAGACAAGATATACTGCTCACTTTAATTTGTGCCTCCTTTAGTTCTACTACAATGTTCTCAAAATACGAAGCATTCCATATTGCATGGTTGATTGGATTAAAAATATCTTTCAAATATCGCTTACCATAGGATGCTTGGATTCTACAAGACGACATGGTTTAGCAGAAGTATCAGGCATCTCCTTGGCTAGAGAAAAAACAAATAGGAATAAGAATAATTTTTTATTTATTTTATTAAAAGAAACTAATATTGGAAAATTGATAAATATTTATATGCGTATTAGTATATTACACAACGATACCAAGTAACATTCTGTTAGGAAAAATGATAAATATTCTCCTTTAGTTATGCTTCCATTTCATCTCGAGTAACCTTTTCTCTCCATGCATATAGTTCCTGTAATAAAATGATTCGTAAGCTTATATTTAGCAACTAGCACTAAATATACGAGTAAATAACTATAAACTTCTCCTGCCAAATGTTATATGAGTAGATAACTACAAATTTCTCCTGCCATATGAGAAACAGGAGTAACAAATGCAATGATAGTAGTAACAAAGCTAGTCATATTACCAGTAATTTGTGTGCCGCAACAAAAGGAGGAATAAATCAGGAACAACATATCATGCACATAATCTGGAAACCTTACTTACTAGGTTTGAAGTTCTATATTGCTCAATAAATTAGTACATCGGAAATAATAATGGAAAAACCTTACTTCATAGGTTTGAGGTTCAAATTAGCATATAATTAGGGCTGTTATGGTAATGGTTACCATTACCATTTTGTAAATACCGTTATTGTACAGTTTTTACCGGTAAACTAAAATTGTTTACCGTTACTGATTGACTAGTAGATCGATGACTTGTATACCGATAAATTGGTAGCCGTTACACTGGTAATGGTAAATTAACGTTTGTCTAGAAAAATAATAAGTTGATATATTTTTACACTGAATGATGATTCATTATATCTCATTGGGTCACTTAATAAAAGACATAGAAAAGAAGTGTATTTATAATCATTTGAGTTGAATTGCTGAAATAAATTGAACTGTTTTCTTGCTTCTAAATGCCCATAATACATCTTACATGAATATCAATGTATTATGAATGGACTGGTAAATTACCGTTACCGCTGGTTTTGAAAAAATAATACCAATGTTTTACCACAAAAAAATGGTATATTTACCGTTATCGTACCGATTATGCTGGTATACCGACTTTACTTTAAAATGGTAACCGATTGACTGATAATGGTATGGTAATGGTAAATTTATCGTTATCATAACAGCCCTACATATAATCATAAAGCAACTAGTGCAAAATATGGCTTTTTGGATATGTTGTATACTTTATCCCATATCAACTGCTTGACTACCAAACTTTAAAACAATCATAGAATCGTACTTAATTTATCGCTAAATTGGCTATAAAAAGGTAAAAATTGATGAACAAACCTAGCTTTGTGTAAGATAAAACAATTTGTAGAAATAGAAATGGGATCCAATACAGGATGGACTCAAAAAGAAGATGAAAATCCTCGATAGTGCAACTAACCCAAGCATCAAATGTATTTGGACAAGTTTGTTGTATCAAGTTTGTTAAGCTAGCATGTTGCTTGCAAATGAAATACACATGATTACACAACATATAACCATGGATATGTGGACCACATACCAATACACAAGCATACCTATCAATAAGTTCACTTTTGTATATATTTGAAATTATTATTGTATATATGTCCTACTGCTACATGCATCAACAGTAAGAACCACCTATGAGTATGCATGCAATGAGAAAATGAAAACTATTAGGCCAGAGCTAACAAACTTTGTTATATAGAAAACACTATATCAATATTTCACTTTTTTTTTCTTATACCCACATGGTAAAAGTTCACTATGTGTATTGGGACTCTTATCCTACTAGATAATCCTAATCAATGCCCGCCTCATCATTGGATAGAAATATGCATACAATGAAAATGTTTAGACATAACAAAACACCAACCGAAAAATCATATCATGTGTATTTTACACAATCCTTATCGACAATATATGTTCGTGAGTTTAGCAAGTCACTATAATCATAGAATTGTAATACTACAAGATTATCACTAACCCATTCATGAATAAATTACTTTTGGTGCAAGAACAAGGTTTAAAATTTGATGCATGTATAAGTTCATTTGGATTCTTGTAAAATCAAACACACCAGCTTTATGTGAATAAATATAGCCGACCATGTACTATATATAAATATTACATATATCTTATCCCTTGAATACATTTATAAAGAAGTAAATAAAGTGGTGATCAAAATGGTGTGTAATTTGCAAAAGTTGTTACTTACTAGCACGGTAATCTTTCTAATGAGTTCACTAACAAACTTGAAAAAATTGATCTTCTCATTGAAGAGCTCGGTTGTTCCCGTTTGTGATTCGATCTTTCTTATGACTTGTTGAGTGATTGTTTTTTCGAAGTTGCATAGATTGCGAGATGTACTGAGCCTGTGGTAAGAACTAAAGAAGTCATTTTGAGCGATGGATAAGGTTGTGAGAAGGAGAAGAAACCATAGATGGTGACTTTAAAGAGCCGCGCCTGAGAAGACCACTGCAAATAAGGATGTTGAGCCCCTAGATCTCGATGTTGAAGAAGGTAGAGAAGCAGCACATGTACTGAGCCACCACCGAGAAGTAAGACACAGTGAAGGTGGCGAAGCAGAATGGCGTAACGATGAAGGTGAAAGTGCAATTAGGGATTAGGGTACTGATTTGGGTTTTGGGTTCTAAGGAAATAATTAAGGGGTAGATGGTGAACGAAAATTAAAAAGGAAATTAAGACGGGCTTTGAAATTTTATCTGAGAACGGTGTTATGTTCCCTTGTTTTAAATTAATTACAACTGGCTAAAATTAATTTCTTCTTAATATTAATTATTAAAAATATATCAGTCTTAGTTATTAATTATTAATTATTATTTCTTAATTATTTAGCAGAACTATTAATTATTAAATAATCGATATTATTTATTATTTAGTAATTAATAATTATAAATTTTTTAAATTTTAAATATGATTATTAATTATTATTATCGTCAAGGACCTCTAGCTTAAGTGGTTATTGAATAAAGAAGTATCACTCATGTTATCAAAAAAATCATAACTATTAAATAATAAATATTGAATAATAAATATTACTTTGTATCATAAATATAAACATCAATTACATTTTTTGAATTTTACCAAAATTTAAATATTACATGAAATTTAAAATTATTTAAAATTTTTATTTTTTTATTTTTGAATTTCAAGAAAATTACAAAATTTTATTTTTAAAGTTTACAAGCGCTTTAAGTTTTATAAATATTTTTAAATGGGGATTTTAGGCTCAAGGAAAAAGTTGTAGAAAAGTTTAGTTTTAGGGACAAGAAGTTTGCTTTTTAGGCTGAAGGACACTTTTTAGTGTAAATCACAGAATGATAGTTAGAACTATCATTCTGTGATTTACACTAAAAAGTGTCCTTCAGCCTAAAAAACAAACTTGCTGTCCCTGAGACTAAATTTTTTCGCAACTTCTTCCCTGTGCCTATTTTCCTGTTTTTAAATTTACTTTACAAAATTTTTAAATTTGAACATTCAGGATTTATATCAAATTTACCAAGTCAATTTTAGGATATAACACCCCATTCTCTACCTCAAACACCAAAAAAAAAAATTATACCATCCATGTTTCCTTCTACAAAAATTAACTCTACATAGATTAACTTCAAGATGTAATCAAATGCCTCAACCTAGGGGTGGGCATAAACCGCACCGCTATATGGAAACCGCCCGCACCGAACCGCAAAAACGGTGCGGAAACCCGCACCGAATCTTCTAACCAAAGCAAATACCTCAAACCGGACCGACCCGCATCGATACGGTTCGGTTGCGGTCTGGACGATTGAACCAACCGTATTAAACCGAACCGAACCGAATATTTTCACTAGTAATCTTATGATAAAAATATAAGCAACTCCTATCTTATTTTAAATTCTAACGATGTATATTCTATTTTTAGCGTATGTTGTTATATTAATAATATTAGCTGTCATAAAGGAAAAAGTCATAGTTTTGGTATAATATTTTTCATCTCGTTTTTTTGGATAAATGCTAATTATAATCTTATTCTAGTCATTTTCCTTGATGATTATGCATTGATTAATGTTGATGCTCGGATAATTTACCAAAAAAATCTCACTCATAGCTAAATGTCAAATTGAAATATTCATACAGTTAAGAACTAATCTTTCATTTCAGTATAACATTATGTGTTTTAACCTTTAAGTGTAAAAGCTTCACATAGTTGCCTTCGTAAATTGATTGTTAATGGAAGTAATTCTCTTATTTCATATTTAATGTTGGTTCAAACCGGACCGGACCGAAACCGAACCGTGTTACATTCAAACCGAACCGAAACCGAACCGTTTAAATGATTAGTATAATGGTTTGTATTTTTAATCAACCGTTTGATGCGATGCGGAAGCGGTTTGGACTCCAAACCGCACCAAACCGACCCGCGCCCACCCCTACCTCAACCTACGTTTTGCATTTTTCCTTTCATTCTTAAATCTATAATGTTCTTAAAACCGAAATCGGATAATTTTTTAACAAAATATTTTTACCCTTGAATTGACAAGTGTGACAACTAGCATCTCCTGACATACCGATCCAAAGTCTAGTGTGACTTTCGAACTAATGTCGTGTCGAGAAGTATGGATCGTCGGGGTTTTTATAACACTACAAAGTCTAATACAAGCAGATATAATCTAAGATATACTATACTTTCAGAACTCGCGGCGGAAAGAACAAAATATATAACAAAAAAGTATCTACATTAAAAAAATATCCAAATCAAAGTCTCAAAAAATATCACTTCAAGTCTGATAAAAGAGGTAAAATGTATTGATAAGGTAGATAAATACATTAGGAGCAAATATAATAAAAAGCGGTCTCTAGAGATAAGCTTGACTATCCGAGTATCAAGAATGGACTGGGCAGCAGGTGATCGGCCCATTCTTGATACTTGAAGAGTCTAGCTTATCTTTGAAAACTGTTTTTATTATATTTACTCTCAACTGTACCTATCTATCTTATCAAAACATTTTACCTCTTTTATCAGGATATTTTCTGTATACTTTGTATTAGGCCACGATCGAGTAGAGATGATGGCTAGCTCCAATAACTCTTCAAACTTAAGTTCAATTTGAAAGTTTACCGATTTGTATAGGCGGATCTTTTTTTACAATTGATTATTTTACAAAATACACAAATGGACTGATTAGAAGATTATATTGAACAATCAACTAAGACATGTAAAATAATCATGATTAAAAAGAAAGGTTGGGGATTAGTTTACTGCTTTTCTTTAATGAACTGATCAATTAATAATGTTTACCCACAAATTACTATCACTTATTGCCATAGTATCTATTATACAATAAATTTCACCACATAATCAAAGATTATTATTATTAATGTATGGCATAAGAATACATATTAAAAATGAACGTTTTATATTAAAGAAAAATATATATGTTTAAAATATTTATTTTATCCACACCATAAAAAATTGATGGAATTCAATGTGCTCTTACCAAGATTTTCCTAATCTGAATACTGCAATTTATAGAATTTTTTTAAATCCTAATATACACGCAGCTGAATACTGCAACCCTAATAGATAAACTTTTAAATCCTCATATACATGCAACGATAAGAGTAATTATGTATATTTTATTCAGTATCATCCAATGTCTTAAAATAAATAAGACAGATAAGGGAATAGCAATATTGTAAATGTAATATTTGGATAATAGCACAATTCGTCATTGTCGGTGTAAAATTTAATAAGTCGATTTGAGGAACTATAGTCCCCCTAAAGAATTTGATAGTGCAAATCCTCTTGGCTTAAAATTGCTTAGTCCTAGGTTAGATATAATAACAATTTAACATTTATCGATTTATTCTGTAAAAGCATTCTATTTAAAATTTTGGTATACAAAGACCTACTTTGCAAAATAAATCGCTACATGCTAAATTTTCGTTGATGGAACCAGAGGACTAAGAGACTTTGAGAGATTTCACCCAAAATTTAATATCATGAACAATAGTTCCCTGTAGATACAAAACTTAAAAGTCAACGCAAATTTAAGGATTCTTCCTTGCAATTGTATATTTTTTATTACTTTAAGCCAGATGACTATAAATATATTTATTGATATAGCAAGGGCTTCTCCAACAACTTCAGCCCCGAATATTCAAGGTCCTGAATATTCATGGCTGAATGGGGAAGAAAAGTCCAATAATCAGGCGTCCATTTTATGGACGTCTAATGCCGAGCTTCCATTAAATGGACGTCTAGTATTAAAAGTCCTTTAAATGAGAGCACTTGACATCAGATATTCAAAATGTCTCAGTACAATATAAAGCATTGGACGCTCATTTAATGGACGTTCCATTTAATGGACGTTTATACTCTAACACCCATTAAATGAACGTGTAAGACTGAATGCTCATTAAACAAGTGTCCATGACCACTTCAATTTCCCGAAGTCGTAAGCTTGAAGTGCGTTACTAGGGTGTAAATCTGAATGAAGACCGTTGGAGTTGCTCATGAACGCCCACATATGTGTATTGTCATAAAGTAATTTTTCATACACGATAGTGCAAATTCAAAAGCAACTCATACTAATTTGATCAAACCTTTAATGAAAAATTATGAAAATCGTTAGAAGTTGATAAATTTAAAAGCTGACTGAAACTAAATGTTAACAAATTTTAAACTAAACGTGCAAGATCTCAAGATCTTGTTAAACTCTTCAAAGTTGCAACTATCCTTTCACTACTGTTTCACATTTTGATCTTTATAAACCCTAATACAACTTCAAATTAATGAAAGCTTGATTGAATTCGTATTGCTGCAAAAATGTAAATCATGTAACCTACCTTAAATTCAAGATTAAACGAACACTAATCACTCTTTAACAAAAAGATTCAAAACAAAGCATACATTAATTGCTTAGTTCTTTTAAACTAATTTAAATCATATTCTACCCACCAGTGTCTTGCACAACATATAAAATGTTATATGGACTGAAAAAAGAAATACATAAATAATCAACAATCCATTCATGATAATAAATAATATACGTAAGCTATGTAACTGCAACTGTTTGCATCTCCTTAACTTTGAATACACTTCATCTCAATACATGGAAATTAATTGTAGTTAGCTTTCATGACAATTGTAACACCTCGATATTTTACGGAAAATATAATTAAAAAGAAATTAAAATCGCATTTGGTAAGTGGTAAAGGCGCATGTTGACTTCCTTCGTGACCAGGGATCAAGTTACGTTGTCGCCCAAAATCTGAAACGATTTTTTTTTAGCTCGTTCGTTTCCAGCGATTTTCCTACGTATTTCAGCGTTGTTTCTAACATGTGATGACTTCCCATTTGCTCCACTGATGTAACAGGATGAGATGGCTAAATTTTATTGGTTGAGTGATGTGTATGGGCTAAAATGGATAACCATTACGTGTATGAAAGAACCAAATTTAATCTAAAATAATCTAATTGATTAAATTCACTCAAACAATCTATAAATAAATCATCTAACATAAAATCTAATCTCTTATTCAACCGTCGCCATAATTCTACAGTAAAATTAGTGTGTATTATTCTTTCTTCTCTTCTCTACTAAATAAACAAATCTCTACCAAATTAAATTATCTATATATTCAAGCAATTTGGGGAATTTAAAAAAATCAAAGGGAGAAAGATTAAAGCAAAACTTTTTTTAAATTTATGCAAGCTCAAGGGCCATGTGAGTGGGAATTAATATGAAATAGAAAAATAAAGTAGTTCAATTTCAGTTATTTTCTGTCACATTAATATGAATTCGTATTAACGTGACAGAAAATAACTGAAATTGAACTACTTTATTTTTCCATTTCATATTAATTCTCACTCACTTGGCACATGAGCTTACATAAATTTATTTTATTGTAGAATTATGATGAATGCTGAATAAGAGATTAGGTTTAGGTTATATAGTTTATTTATATATTGTTTGAGTAAATATAATCCATTAGATTATTTCAGATTAAAACCGATTCTTTCATACACATGGTTATCCATTCAAACACATACACATCACTCAATCAATAAAATTTAGCCATCTCATTCTATTACATCACTAGAGCGAATGGGAAGCTGCCACATGTCAGAAACAACGCTAAAATACATAGGAAAATCGCTGAAAACAAACCGGCTAGAAGAAACATCACTCCAGATTTTGGACGACAACGGGACTTATCCCTGGCCACTAAGGAAGTCAACATGCGCCTTTACCACTATACCAAATACGCTTTTAATTTCTTTTTAATTATATTTCCCATAAAATATCGGAGTGTTACAACAATTGATCGTTACAAAGTATAAAAGTATGGCACATCAAAAGCCATAAACAAACAAATGGCAGTAACATCCAAATAGTAGTAACATCCAAAAATGATAAGAAAAGTATAGGGTAATAGTAACATCAAAAGTCTTTACTCTCTCCTTTCTGTTGGACTTGGTGATACAATATTTCCATAATAAAGAACATTCAAAAGATATTGTTGATTTCAGTAATACAATTCAAAAACGAACCCATACTAATTTGAACAAACCGTTCAAGTAAAATTATGAAAACCGTTATGAGTGGACAAATTTGAAAATCAACTAAATATTACCAAATTTTAACCTAAGGTGCAAGAACGCAAGCTCCTATATAACTCTACAAAGCAGCAAGCATCATCCCTACTGCTTTACATTTTGAACTTTGTAAACACCAATGCAACTTAAAATTTATAAAAGTTTGATCGAATTCATATGAATGCAACAATGTAAGTCATGTATCCTACCTTAAATTCAAGATTAAATGAACAATAATCGTTCTTCAACAACAAGATTCAAAACAAAGCATACATTAATTGCTTAATTCCTCTAAACTAATTTAAATCATATTCTACTAACCAGTGTCTTCCACAGCATATAGAATGTTAAATGGATCCAAAAAATGCACAAAAAATGGCTAATCCATTCATACTAAATAGCATACGTAAGCTATGAATGCTGCCAGTGTTTGCATCTCCTTAATTTTGAATACACTTCATATTAATACATACAAATTAATTATCATTATCTCTCACATGACAGTTGTTCGTTACAAAATATTAAAGTATAGGACATCAAAAGCCATATACAAATAGCAGTAACATCGAAATAGCAGTAATATCCAAACATGACAAGAGAAGCATAGGGTAACAGTATACGAAATTAACCTTGAAAGAGATAAGCACAAATACAGAGGCGGAGAGTAGCACAATTTTATCGGAAATAGGGAGAAAGAGATCGCCAATACTAAATTATGGGTACCTGGCAAATTTGCAAATAACACCTGATTACTCAAGTATTCAAAAAACGTAAACATCAATTATTAAGAAGCAAAAATTAGATCAAAACAGTAAATAATGAAATGAAAATAAATTTTCAAAACAGCCTCAGACATCCAAGGAAGGAATCAACAGCATGAGTTCTCAAGCCTGGCAAGGCAAACGCTATTAGGCAGCCACTGCAAATGTTTTGGGAAACGAGCCTTTGTTTATTCAACATCGGCTACTTCTTTTGTCTTGCAGATCAGAACTGTTGGCTTGATTTCTCCGGAGTGAAATGAATTGCGCATGGTAGAATCGATGTCGATAATTCGGTGAGAGGATCATTGTTTCACTAGTTTTCATTCATGGTACAGGTAATTCATGAAAACAGAAAAGGATAAAAGAATTAAGAAACCTTAGCACTGATTTGAAGTAGTATGCGAACAAAACAGGCGATGGAGATTGAGGAAGAAAATCCGAGAGTTTATATAAGGGATAAACGAAACCCTAGATGTCTATTAACGGATTAGATTTTCCCAAGTTAGACGGTCAGATTTAGTTAATTATATTCATTGGGTGGAGGATGAACCATGAACGCAACCTGTTTTTTGAATTGCCCTTTGGCTTGGTACATAAGAGAGCAAATTCATAAATGAACATACCTAAACTTAGACACCTTCGCTCGTGATGATGTCATTTATTATTTTATAGCATTTAATATTTGTAAGATTTTAGTTTTAACTGATAAGATTTGATAAATTTACATTAGAGCATTAAAAAATTATTCATCGGATCCTATTTTTAAATGATGGTATTTATTAATATTTATAGAGGGGTGTTTTGAATTCATAAGGTGAGTTTAATTGTTAATTCTAATTTTGAGTGATGTTAAGTTTTCATAATATCTATAGTGAGGCGATTTTGATCGTTCAAGTTGACACCAAAATGGTGAGACATCGAAGGTGTTACAGATATTACTAAAGATTAAAGATATACCTAAGAAACAAAAGAATTTAATATAATAATATTAAGTTTAACTGTAGATAAAAATAGAGTAGTGCTAAATGCACCGCAATATAGGCTTCATTTTACCCAAGAAAAAAAAATAGGAACGGTGCTACATTTTACCCAGGGCAGACGGCAGTATTAAGCCGTTCGAAGTAGCATAGTTTTCTTTTCAAAATAGTGCTTTCGATCGGCAGTAGAACGCCGTTCATAGTGGTAAAAAGAAGAGAGATTTTTTTTCCAAATTACCCAATTCGATCGGCAGTACGATGCAGTTTGAGAGAGTTTTTTTTTAAATAATACGAATGATCGGTAGCACGAAGCCGTTCAACCATTTTTCTTTTTTTAAAATAATACGAACGATCGGCAATAGAAGACCATTTGTTCCTGGGCTTCTACTGCCAATCCGAACCAGGAACGATTTATAGACAAATTTCTTTTACTTCTTCATTAGGGTTTTGCTTTTCCATGGCTGAAAAAAATATTTCAAATATGGTATGATTTTTTATTTATTTTATACCGTCTATTTTGTTTCTTGCATTGGTTTTCTTACATTCTTGATTATTGCATTATTTGGTTACGAATACCCTATTTGTTTTTTTATTCTAAAACTATGTATATGATTGTTGTTAACGATATTAAACAGCTATGTTACCGAAGTATTAGAGGTGAAGAATATGTACAAAATGAAATAAATAAAGAAGATAATAAGGTAAAACAATTTATGTTAAAATTCTTGACTTATATGCTATATGTTAATTTGGTTATGCATAACATAGGATTTTGTTGCCGATATTAAACTGCTATGCTACCGAAGTGTTGGAGGTAAAAGAGATGTAGTAAATGAAGTACACGAAGAAGATAGCGATGAAAAAATATTTGTTGATGTGACTGATAAATTTGTAACGGATGAGGTTTGTTAGATATTTTATGTGTTCATCATTTCACTGTAGAACATTATTAATTATAAGTTGATTGTGTTGTAGATATTCACTTCCCGAGACACATTCGTGCATTGGTGTCAATCGAAGGCAAGGTCTATCAACATTGTTCTTGTCATTACCAAGTCCGATAAAGTTGGAGGTCCTAGAAAACCAAGAATTCATTTATCTTGTGAGAGAGCTCGAAAATATAGAAAGAATAAATCAAAGGAAGATGAAAATCCAACAAACCAAAAGAAACGTCCACATGGCGCCACAAAAAATGTGAATGTCCATTTCTCATCAAGGGTTCATATCAAGGCTTTGATACATGGTACGTGGAAGTAGCTAATGGTACTCATAACCATCAATTGCCTAACTCGTTGGTTGGCCATGCTTATGCTGGAAGGTTGACAAAAGAGGAGAAAAAAGTGATGGTGGATATGAGTTTTGTGGGCGTTAGAGCTAGAGATGTTCTTGTTAATATTAAGAAGACTTTTCCTGAAAATGTTTCGATGTTGAAGACCATTTATAATGCCAAAGTGAAAATGATTATTGTGGAGATGGAATGTCGATCGGCCATTCAACAATTAATGAAATTTCTAATAGAAAACCATTATGCATATTGGGTGAGATAAGATGAAAGGAATGACGGGATTGTTAATTTGATGTGGGCTCATCCCGAATCGACTACATTGTCCAAATGTTTTCTTTCGGTTTTACTACTCGATTGTACGTACAAAACAAATTGATATAGAATGCCTTTGTTGGAGATGGTTGGCATGACTTCTATGCATAGGACTTTTCTTATAGCGTACTGTTTTTTGTCTCAAAAGTGAGAAGATAGTTGACGATGGGCATTAGAAAACTTGAAGTTAATGTACCATGCAAATAACCCGATGTTGTGATTACGGATAAGGAGAGTTCATTGATTATTGCACTTAGTATTGTCTTTCCTAATACAACTCAACTTCTTTGTGTTTTTCATATGGAGATAGTGTTAAAGCATATTGCAAACAAATATTTCAAACAAATGAAATGTATGATTTTTTTGCTTCAGATTGGATGCATGTCGTTCGCTCTTCTTCAGTAGAAGAATTTGATGGGTTCTTGAAGATATTGTTAGAGGATTGGAAAGAATTTCCGGATCAAGTAAATTATATTATCGAGAATTGGTTACCTCTAAAGGAAAATTTTTGTTTTCCTTGGACGAATAAAGTAAAGAATCGTAATAATACAACGTCTAATAGAGCCGAAGTTTCTCATGCACTACTTAATAAATATTTGGGGACGTCAATGGCAGCATTTGCAGAAATATGAAAAAAAATTGATAATTTGTTGTTACTGCAACATTCGGAGATACAAGCAACATTTGAAAAAAGTCTAGGGACTACAAAACATAGCTATCAAATTCCTTTATTCACATACCTTCGTTATCGGGTTTCGTTATTTGCTATGGATCGTATGTTAAAAGAGGTCGAGAATATGTTTAATTTCGAATGCGATCATTTGAATAGAACCATTTATAGTCTGCCATGCTCACACGAATTACATATACTACATACTGAACAACGGCCTATACCACTAAGCATTATCGATGAACATTGGCGGAAGTTTTATATGATTATATATGTAGAGAAATCAAATGAATTTTGTTGTACTCCAGAACATGCAGCGCTTAAACAGTTGTTTGACAATGCAACGGAGGATGAACAAAATGTTAACTTGATGAAGATGAAAGAAATTGGTCAACCGATCACAACAAGTTTGGTTGAACCAAAAGACATAAAACTCAAAGGTCGGCCAAAAGTTGCAAAAGGCAAAAAAATCAAATCAAATGAAGCCAAAATTTTGACTAGAACAAAACGTAATCCATCTGCTTTTGAGTATGCAAAGTCAATAGATAAACAACAATCACAGTCTAGTGTTGGGATGAAGAAGTTAACTCCAAAGAAGAAGGATAATAGTTTTCTGTACCAGACGGAAATTCCAGAATTCCTTCATTCTTTTTTTTGGAGGTTGAAGATGTTTTAATGGACAGAAATTGTGGGTTTGGATGTATTGCCAGACATTTTGATGAATTTGAAGCTACTTTTGTCGACATTAGAAAGAATGTATTGTTAGATCTTGATAAAAATTGGAATGTATATCGTACATGCCTAGATGAAGAAATGTTGAATGAAACGAAGGTTCGATTAAACTATTTCAAAGCCAATTGCGACAGTAATCACTGGATGGAAATGCCAACTATGGGGTATATGATCACAAATGCATTTAATTCAGTTCCAGTCCATATTTCAAAATGCCAGTGTCTCACATTCATGCCTCATGAACAAGGTCCTCCTGATCATTCTCCAAAGATAATTTCCATAGCTTACGTGAATGACTGTCACTTTGTGATTTTGCGTTTATAGAAGAACTCTCATATACCACCTATTGCATCTCTGTAGCCTCGCTTTGCAACCACATCCTCTCTTGAATGGTCTAAATTGTTGTTCACTGAATGAGAACTTTTCTTAAGTATCAAAACTAACAATGTTTGTACAACCGATTATCCAACTGATTTTTGATGTACTTTTTTGTGATGATCAAGTACTTTGTGTAACGGTCATTTACGGATTTCCATTTCTTTTGTGTACTGACCATGAGTTAAATCGACATTCTATTTCTATTAATTCCAATGTTTATCGAGTGCTTTTCTTAGTTAATTAGATTTGCATTGTTTACTTGTGAAAAACCAGTTTATGCACTTCATACGGTAGTCTGGTGCCATTCCAAGTGCATTTACTTAGGAAAAAATTGGTTACCAGTTCATACGGTAGTATGAAACTATCAAACTCTTCACTACGTACGACTTAGAATGATCGTACGGCTGTATGGAACCGAACAGTATGATGTACAAAATTGTTGTTGGGTGATTGCTTTGAGCGGTAGTATAAAATTCTCGAAGTCTTTCAATAATTCGACTTCATACTACCGTACGACAGTATAGAAACGGACAGTGGGATTCAAAAAAAATTGTTTGGGTAATTGGTTCATACGACATTATGAAATTGTCAAATTCTTCAAATCATACGACTTCGTATAGTCGGACGGTAATATGGAACCAGACAGTGGGTTTCAAAAAAAATTGTTTGGGTAATTGGTTCATGCGGCATTATGAAATTGTCAAAGTCTTTAAATCAAACGACGTTATATCACCGTATGGCAGTATGGAACCGGATAGTGGGGTTCTAGAAATTTGGTTTAGGTAATTGGTTCATACGGCAGTATGAAATCGTATAAGTATCCAAACCATATGACGTTGTATAGCCAAACGGTAGTATGGAACCGGACAGTGGGATTAAAAAAATTTGAATTTGTCTTTTGGTCCGTACGGTAGTATGAAATTGTCAAAGTCTTCTACCCATAGGACTCTATACGGTCGCACGGCAATATAAAACCGTACAGTGGGAGTTATTGGACTTTTGGATGACCTTGGTTCAATCGGAAGTATGTAATTGCCAAAGTCTATTACCCATACAACTTAGAACCGCCGTACGGCTGTATGAATCCGGACAGTCCCATTCTACAAAAAATTTGTACTTCAACTCTCCAGTTCCATACTACCGTGTGGTGGTATAAAGTCGTATGTGTAGAAGACTTTACCAATTTCATACTGCCGAATTAACCAACCAGTCAATAAGAAAATTTTGAACCTACTGTCTGGTTTCATACAACCGTACGGCTGTTTAAAGCCGTATGACTCAAAGATATTTGTTATTTCATACTGTCGTATGAAATGCAAAACTAATTTTTTTTCCTTGGAAAATTCATCTTGGACGGCACCAGACTACCGTATGAACTGTAAAAAAAATTTTATATATAAGAAAACAAAGCATAACAAATTACACTGACCAAGCAAACACAGCCTCATATAGCAAGCAAACAAATAACGATCTAAAAAGCAAGCAAATAAACAAATAACAAGCAAGCAAATAAACAAATAACACAAGCACGTTGAAACATTAATAATCATCCATCCACCATTACACATTACACCATTACAAATTCTTATACCATCCAGTACACAAAATAAAACATTAACAACATCTAGTACACAAAATGATGTAACCATCCACCATTACACAGTGTTATACAACCCTTCACAAACCAAAATACGAAGCTACATTCATCACAAAATAAAACACTAACCATGTCGCTGTCCCGGGGCACTTTTTTTCTTGGATTTTGGGTCATGTTTTTGTTTTGACCTTGGCTCTGCAGTGTCTGAACAACTAGGGTCATTCAAAGCAAAAGATAAAATACGTTTGGCTTTTACATCAACTCCACGCAACACCGCAACATCTTTTTTAGTACCGTTGATATTTTTGTCAAGTAGTCCAATAGCCTTTCTTATTGCCTCCTTCTACAAAATGTATATGAAATTAGAAATCATACGAATGTCAATGGTAAAAGAAATGATTTAAAAGTCAATGATACATACCAAATCTTCCACTTCAGTATTTGTTTTTTTCCTTCGCTTCATTCTAGGACTCTAGATATATGGGTGTCAAATTCGACGAAACCATCTGCTTGGTGATTTCCTTTGGTCAGGTCAATTCCAGGGACCATGTGCATTATATATATGTAAAGATACTAAGGTGTCGCTATTAAATTTAAAAAAATGGTAATTCTGAATACAAGTAACACCTGTGAAAAAACAGTTTTTTTGTGGATGACATCCCGATACGTAGATGTCCAAGAAAAAGTGCTGCAACATTCCCCTTACGTCCAATGTGGGTATATGGGTCCATATGGGATGCATCATCATGGGCAATAGAGAATGGAAAGTACAAAGCAGATTATAGGTACCAGCCTTTTGTTGCTAGAATGACTAGATTCGAGATCGGAGGTTGCTCAGCATATGCATTAGCGAAGTGTCGACCAATGGCTTCATCACCTGCAAGGTATGGGCTTAGCTTAGCCCACAGCATTATGCAGCAATGCGATGGGCCCAGAATAACCATATGGTTTATAATTACTGCAGTGAAACAAAGTGGTGCTTGTATTTTCCAAGTCATGTAAATGGCCTTGCCCATTCTAACATTTCTTGAGCAGTCTTGTATCTTAATGATTTGATTTGCTGCACTAAGTCACTAATTTTTTTCCAATTTACTAGACCTTCAGGACTATAAATTATAAATCATATTTAAGAATCATGCCTTTTAGTACTTTCAAAGGAAGACCATTATAGCCTATAGGACACACACATACTTTATGTTTTAGGGGAAAACCTAGTCATATGAAACTGCAGACATATAATGGCAACTGTAAGCCATGATTATATGCAGTAGTGTGATATTAACAAATATAAAGTTTATCAAGTTAGTGTATTACATGTATCTAAGATGTGTCACGAAAAATAAGTGAGTATTTAATCAAATACATTCTCTTTTAGCATAAATAATAGAAAGCTCCATAATTCATAGACATACCTATGTAGGGAACAATTTGCCCTGAGATTGAAATGCATCTGCTGTTATATTCATTGCACCAGCTAGCTTCATATCCCCACAAAGCTTTATGTTAACAAGTGAAATATTTGCTCATGATCTAATCTGCAAACAACTGAAGCATCACTACCGGCAAAATTGAAAAACAAAATATATGTACATGAATATTTATTTATGAAATTTTGTAAAAATATTAATTTCAAAATTTATCAGAATGCTTATTTTCATTTACTTGATCGTCAAATATTAAATCCTAAAAAATAATAAATCGATATATAACTCATTTTTATCAACAAAAACGATAATTTAATTTTTATTCAAATATAAAAATATACGAATCTCATAACAAAAATACACAGTTATAAATACAGTAGTTTCAATTTATAAACCATTTATCCTAACAAAATTCATCAGATATTTCACAATAAATCATATTCTTCAAACATAATTATAATATTATTTTTTACAACATACCATGTGCAACGCACACGTTACACACTAGTATTATACTAAATTAATAAGAACAAATTATCATAAAAGATTGAAACAAAGATTAAATTCTTGAGTTAATGTGGCAGAAGTAAAAGTTTAATTACACGATAATTATTTCAGTGCATGAAATTAGACCACATTAAAAATTAACAGTGAAACGGAACTCAAGTAATAAAGCAAAAAAAACTTCCATTGAATCAGGTAAAAGCCCTAGCGAAGTAGAAGAATAGATCGGAGAAAGGTTAAGTAACCAGTTTTTGAGATGGGTGTGGAGTGAAGCTTATTTATTGTAGTCCCACATAGTTGAAAACATTTTTAGTCCAACCAAAGTTGTGATATAAGAGTGAACGGGCAACAGAAATGAAAGATAATGCAACTACATGGTGAGCACAGAGCGAACTATTCTTTCGTCTTTTACTAAAGAATACTGTATGCTCTCCACTTAAACCAGTATATGCTATTTTTTGGAGGGTGTACCTTTTACATGAAGTACCCTAGCAAATGTTTAAATTAAATTTTATGTTTTTACCACAATATTATATGGTAAATAAATATTTCATCATTTTATCAAATTTATACATTAAAATGGTGGAATTTAACTTTGTTATTTTTTAATACCTTAGGCAAAACATGACGATTGTTATATCAGGTTTTTGACACTTAGATTTTATTTTTTTGTGTACTATTGACATGCTTTGGAAGTAATTACAAATCATTAGGCTTCGTCTTAATATTCAATATAAAAAATGAATGTCTAGTTTTACATTCCCAAATACATAGATTCTGCTGTAAATACTGAAGCTTTTGTAAAGGTTGGTCAATAAGATTTAAAAATATAACCATTCTTATTTATCTGGAAAGCTTTATTAGTAATTTTATACCATCATGGTACAGCACGCAATTGAAAATTTAAGAGTACTTGATCTTATCTGGCTCTTATGAAATGAGTGGATATCTTCATCAACAGCAGACCATTTGAAGAAAAAACACTATGCATAAGTATTTCTCCTATGCAATCTAATAACAAAAAGGAACGATATAAAGTGAAGCCAAATTAAAAATCTTGCTATTAGAGCATAAAGGTTGCTCGTAAAAATTCTATAAGCTCTTCTAGCCACAAGAAACTTCTGATCATGTACTTTTGTTTACCAACGAAAAGATTTTAGCACAAATTTCAATTTCTTTTGTATCTTGACAAATTGTCATCCATTTAGCCTCAGCAGAAGATGTATTCCTACCATAACCACTATGTTAGAAGGGAAATGAAGGACAAATAAGCTAAAGGCATCAAGACAATATCTTGCATGAGAGAAAAAACTTGCAACTATGGTAACAAAAAATTGTACCACAATTGTAGCGTCTCAAATAGAAAACATGAATATATAAGTAGTAAACTTGAGGATATTGTTGAGGTTCACACTAGGGGAAATTATGATATATTGCGTTATTTTACTATCAAATCAACTTTTTACAAAGCTGCTGAATAGAAACTGCTTGAGGGTGGCTGCTGCTCCTTTTCTTTGCAGTAAGGAAGTATCACTGAGCAATACATAATAAAATGAATGATAGCACAAATATAGTGCAGATGCCAACCTCCATATGCAATGAATCAAGTACGGATGCACACATAGTTCATGCATAATTAATTAAGACAAATATAAACAAGTAAAACAGTTTATCTCTGAAATGAAAATTTAAAAAGCAAGAAATGTTGATTTAGTATTCCATACATGATAACTGTTCTAATCAATGGATTACCTGAAATATCACCACTAACAATGTTACAATTAGCTCTAACATAGATCTCGATACAAAAATTTCTTTGTTTAATTAACTTCATCAACCAATATACATTACAAACACAACATGTGTGTAGCAGGGTACTCACCTAGTTATTTTGTTAAAACCTAGTCACTCTTAAATTTAACATATGATTTGGTTTAAAATCATTAAAATATCTTCACTGGCATTAAGTATGGTTATTGACCAAAGAAAAGAACAAACGGATAAGAGAAACTGAAAATGCATAAAAATCATGAACCTTACTAATGGATTAGAAGGAGAAGATGGCAAACTAAGCTCGATTACAATTGGTCCAAGCCCTCTGTCCGCTAGATAAAATATCGTTCTCATAGCATAACCTTTTCTCTCTTTTGACGAATCTATTCGCTTGATGAATGGCAGGAACAAATCATTGTAGTCTAGAATAAACAGTTTGATACTTCCCATTGCCTCTTCTAGGCTCATTCCATTCAACTCATGCTCAATGAGTTCTTTAGTTATCGCAACTCTAGGCGACCGTACACAGTTGGATCCAATTTTCTTACAATAGGAAATTCGCTCAATCTCTTTGTAGACACCACATTCACACCAGCAATGTTTTTTCTCTAGCGAAGTCATTATCATGCAGCCATCAAAACCGATATCTCGATGTCACATAAAGATTATCATACTTCAAAAACTTTTCACCTAACTCATAGCATTTGACACAATAGATGCTATATAATCCTACCGGCTAGCTTTGTTTGATCACTTGTTATAGAAAATCCTTCTTTGTACAAACTATATATATCACAAAAGCACTCAAACTGGCCATCGGAGTTCTTAAAAGCAGCCTTCATTGCTGGCACGAAAGAATAACGAATCTGTAAAAAAAATCACAAAACTTTGTAAACATGAAAGAATTACCCACAACAATGGCGTTTCAGCATATACGTGATTTGGTTCAGTCTCTAAATTTAATATTATGAACATACTTTAGAGTGTTTAGTTTAACTTCAACAACAAGAAACATCAATACATATAATATTTTGTATGCATTATCATATCTCAGTAGCAATCAACGCTAAACCACATTGAGTCTTAAAAATGGCCTTTCAAAAGTTGAAGGGTCGAACAATGCTAGGGCCCCTACTTCCATGTCTCTGTAGAACACTAATCATATAATACGTATATAAATGGACTCAGACATAATGATAAATCTAAATAAAGATTAACATACGATATGGTACTAGAATGGGGCATGTTGAGTGAAATCTTAACAATTGTTCTATTTTTGATTGATATGAGACCTAGATTCAAACCTTCTTCATTTCTCAGATGGAAAAGGTTGATACTTGATAATTTAGACAGTCTCAAACAATGCTAAAAAGACTTAAATCCAGACATATAATTGTTTTGTGAAGGTAACAACTAATCTCACTATTTACAATTCTGCATCTTTAGAACCAGCAAAAATAATGTATAGAGAAAAAATTAGCACATGTAGTAATGTTCAGTCATAAAAGATAATACTATCCAACGAGAGAAGCTTACTTAATTACATGACAGTCAATAATTTCTTCAAAACAACCATCCCACTTTCTTCCTTTTTCTCCACTTCTACCTTATCAATTTTATAAGTAAATGAAATTGTGTAAATAACTAATAAAATAAGTACTGCACCAATTACATTTTGTTACAACTTTATGTCTAGTGGTTTAATATAATTGGTAAGATAAACCCTATATTTAATTCATTGATGTAGTTGAAGTTATCAAATCATGATTCAAAATAAAGCAAAAAAATAGAGAAACGATAAGATTACACGAATATGGAGGCTTCAAATCAAATGGTTATTACCTTTAAACACCGATATCGGCAGATTCCCGAAGATGTGGGGTGGGTGATGAAGAGCGACGGCTTATGGAGACGTGGAACGCTGGAAAATTTCTGAAGCATGAGAAAGCTAAAGGGATTAGGCTGAAGCTCGCGAGAGGTTGGGGTGTATGAGGAAGGCGGACTTGAAGAGATCAATGGTAGAGTTGTGAAGATTATGAGTATCAGAAGAGTTTGATTTCTGATGAAATTTTGGATTAGGGATTTGTGGGAGAGAAGGGATACGATGTTGAGTGACTTAATTGGGAGAAACGCGCGAACTTTTTCTTTTCCCCACTTCATGCTACATGTACGTTTAGTAGCAGCGTTGCAATGAATAATTTGTTTAATCCACCCGCATAATAGCAGCTTTTTTATTAAAACCCTACTGTTTCGTGCTGCGAAAGATATAATTTCTTGTAGTGATGGTCTTTCCAACCATTAGTTAGACTTTTATAGAACAAAATATACTCCTCTTTGGTGAACTCTTCAGGTTTCCGCAGCCAAATTGGTTTTTGGTTGTTGATTTGAGCCCATTCATGAGATACTTCCTTTTTTTTCTTTGATTTATTTTGCTTTTATTCATCAACTTCCTCAACCTTGCCTTCTTGTTCTTTCTCTCTTGCTCATCTTCATCATCACTTATCTTTTTTTATATAGTTTATTGAGTCGGCTGGTAAATTGGATAGTTAATGAATTCTAAGTATTTCTTCACCAAATCTCTGATCCTAGTCTCTTCCAAATTCTGAAGATGCAAACCCATTAAATTTTCAAATATCATGACTCAAGTGTGAATTGATTGTCATAGCATCGTTGTATAACGTGTTTGCTATACAGAACATGCCTGATTATATTTTGGAATAAACAAATTTGAATCCTCTACCCAGTGAGATACCTTCCACATTTATAGTAAAAATGAGTGAACCATCAAATTGGTACTGCCATACATATTTTTCATAATCATTGGGTTGTTTTTATGACACAAAATGTCTCAGCAGCCAAGTAAGTTGACTAGAAGCCAACACCAAATTGACCAATCATACTCACATCAGCACAAACTTATAGTGCTTACATGAAATCTTCGGTCTCAAATGTTGCAATTCTACACAAATTGTTCATAATGTCCGGTCATAAATAAAAACATGGCTGGTTAAAAGTATTATCATACTTGACATGTTAATATACTCATAAAATCATATGACAACCAGCAACCCAACATGTATGTTGCCATAATCAAAAGCTTTAGATGTTCTGTTACTTTGATTCCTTTTGATGTATTATAAATGCAAATTGATATTCTTTCATGCAATATATGCTAAATTATGCATCTTATGCTAAAATGCATGTTGATATTCTTTCAGATTGTAGCTGACTTGTGGGAAACTATTGCTATGATCTTGGGAGCTATTGCGATTTTCTAGCTATGATTTGTATTGGTATAGTTATCTTTCTTTTCTATTTACAACTACTATTTACTTTACAAATTTATTTTAAGTTGACTTCCCTGATGCTTAGCCATTCTAAAGCAATAAGAAATCTAATTGCTGGAAAAATATCAATGATCATTGGGAAAAATATCAATCTTTGTTGATACTCCCTTTATAGTATATATTCCACTGACAAAAAAATCTATGAATTTCTCTAGTCCTTTTCCCATTCCAACACCATGCAACAACCTTATTTCCCTTCTTTATGGAATCATTTGTTGATTGTTTGAGTGCTGATTTCGTTTAACTCACAAATCGTTTTGTGGTATTTTCCATTCACATTACAAATTTATATAACATTAACCAAATGAGTATGAAGATGTTAAATTTTAGTAATATGAAAACAAACATGATTTTCCAGCATTTGTCATTATAGTACCATTATACTATTTTTCATTTGGAGTGTGGTGTGTTATTGCAATATGTAGTGACGGTATTTGTTACATTCTTTACATAAGAAGCTGATTACTCTATATTGTATGTATTGCAAAGTTTTCCATTAGATCCAAATTAAAAATCTCAATAAGTAAAATAAACACTTGGATGAAAACTGGGTGAAAAGAGCCAACTGTTTTTAAGGTGTGTGTTATAAATACATTGAATCGGTTCGACTAAACACAGTCCTTTTATTGAATAGTGGATATAAGTTGAGTTGATATAAAATAACCGCTAAGTTGAGAGTTGGTAGGATGTTTTCCTGAAATTGTGGACAAAATAAGATAATCCCCAGCTATTGTATAAAAAACAAGCTTCCCATTCAAATCCAAAGTGCTTCTCTCAACGCTGATAAAGTTAAGCAGTTTAGAGTAACGTGCTACAACAATTCATTACAGCATGTGTGAATTGTCCACACATGGGTTTCAAAATATGAATACCCCTGCTGAACCATTAAAGGGTCTGGTTGGATGGTTTTCAAACTTATATGTGCGTCGTGTGCATGCGCGTGCACGTGCACGTGCATGCGCTTGATAGAGAGAGAAAGAGAATAATACAGAATAGTAAATTTGTTAATTTTAGAACTTGAACCTAATATAACTAAAAAACATCATCGTAGATAATATTACAGATATACAAATATCTTCTTAAAATTGATATACTTTCAAAAATGTGCGTGGTTAGGGTTAATTTTAATAGCGAAGAAAAAAATTAATATGAAAGATAAATTTACCGTTACCACTGATTCTGAGGTTTCTTTACTGCTATATTTACCATTAATGATTGTAAATTTACCGTTATCACACTAGTAGCATTAGTATACTAATGTAACTTAATATTGGTTACCAATTGCTTGGTATTGATATGATAGTGGTAAATTTATCATTACCATTAACAATGATAAATTTACTGTTAACATACTAATAGCATTAGTATACTGATGTAACTTAATATTGGTTACCAATTGCTTGGTATTGATATGATAATGGTAAATTTATCATTAACACAACAGTCCTAAATTGTCAATTGTTGGGAAAGCAACAAAATGGCCAACTCAAAATTGGTTTGCACCTGCTTTGATAATTGCTAGGTAATGAATGCTCTAATAGAAGAAACATCGAGCCAAGTGTTCCAATTTGGACAAACAATCTTTGCCTATTAACTGTTAACAATTTCAATTTGGCTTCTTCTATTTTTAGTTTTTTTAGTTCATTACTTTGTGCAGTGTAAGTTTTGAGACGGAAGAGTAATTCCATGAAACAAATAGCTGATTTCAAGGAAGCAAACAAGAGACTTGAATGGAACTTGAAAAAGGTAATGCTCGTGTTGTTATTATACTCCAACCTTTTTGTATCAAGTTCCATTATCCTTCTTTGTAACATTATTATTTACTATTTTCATGTTAATTTTATTATTTCAATTGCAATATATCTTAATATTGAAGAAATTTTGGAATAAACATGAAAATTAGATTGTAGGTGGCTCAGAGCATACCCTTCATGCAAAGCTTTCTTATTTGAAGGAGTCACATGGTATAATTAGTATGGTTGTTCGGTGCATCAAAGTGAAATTCACAACATCTTATTGAATTTCTATCTTTGCAAATACAGGAAAGGAAGTTGGGCCTGTAAGCATGAATTTTTCTATACCTATGTATAATGCATCAAAGCTTCAAGTGATACGTATTTCATAGTTGTGAAAATATAGTAAATACTCCTCCTCATCCTAAACTATCTAGACGTTATACAACTACTGTGATGACCCACGATTCTGTACCCATTGTGCCGACAATAAACCACACATGTCAGACCCAAATTGCACGAAATTGTGGATTTTCATGGGTAATAAAGAAAAATAGACAGAACAGAATCTTGATCGAATGGAATAATATATAATATTGAACAAGTATCTTTACAGCGGAAAACTTTTAAATTCATATATCAGAGTCTAACCTAAATTCAACTTGGACAGTTATAAACATATGTCCTTACAATTGATGAAAAACATCAAACAAAACAACCAACAGCGGATAATGGAATACATCCATGCGTAGATGAATATCTCCAGCTCTCCTCTGGAAGCTTCAACCGTCTTCAAATAAACCTGAAACTACTCGGATCTGACCCGAGTATTGAACATACCCTGATCAGGCTTGATAAACTAGCATGAGAAAAACTCAATAATAAATGACAGTGGCATATATCGGCCTTGAAATAAAATCCTTTGAAAAGAAAGAGTATCTCATAAGACCATGCCCACACATAAACACGGACGAGTTTTTACCTTATGATAACTAAAACACTTTTATATCAAAACATTTGATATTATTTTTAATGACATTTCTTTGAAAACATTTGCAAATAAACTTATTAATCTTAGTCGAAATGGTTACCCATATAGCATTTCGGGGCTATTCATTACGCCAATACAAACAAAACTGCAAGTTCTTATTGGAGAATGGATTTCCATACAAATGACCAGGTGAAGGGACTACCTTCCGATAGGGTACACCTCTAGATGGATGTCCCGAGGAACCATCACAAAGCTCCTCTACCAATACAAGACCGGCCTACCTCTATAACTAGGTAGTACCGAATATGTCAACCCCCGGTCGTTACCGACCTTTAAACCGGGCGCTCGAGCATACAAACCACATTAATTTACATCTCGAACGTCATAGCGGGAAGAAATATATCTAGAAGGGGATGATCATATCCTAATTGGGAATGACCCACTTAGCCTTGCTGCATCTAACCCTGTTTTGGTCATTTCTGATTGATGAGGCTTGAGGCAATGATTACCTTTTCACATAGCACATCTTCTTTCACTTTGAATGCCACATTGTCATTCCATATTCACATGACTGGTTTCTATAAACGTATAACTTCCTGAGCTCGTATGTCTCAGGAAAGGGTGTTAAGCTAAGAGAAGGTGTCTTCTCCGCCACCGACTGATATACTTTTATAGAGATCACTCGTTGTGATTTGGAATGCAAGGTCAAACATTCATCCATACAAGTTCGTTCTGGGACTGAACGAAACCGAAGGCACTTTCTTCGGCAATTACTAGGCGAGAAGCCCTTATGGTCTTGAGATTTTTCATAACAAAGAGACCACTGCTATAATATAGTAAATCGGGAGTTTATCCCCAATTAATCAACAAGCAGTCCTTCGTTATTATTCGTCTCAATATCTCCATCTTCAAACATCATCATTCTTCGAACATGTAAATTGGTTCGAAGTGGTTTTCGGATAGGAATCACCCAAATCCGACCCTGATTCCTTTAAAATCCAATTATCGATAAAAAGTGAATACGAGTATACAGGATTTATTAAGTCTCTTTTCACTTTAATTTTTTTACTTTGGATAATTTTTCAAATTTCCTCACTTAACTCTCGATCCAAATACCTTAACTTTTTGGCAGGGCAAAAATAATGCTATTTAAGACATCATTTACTGTAAACCTTAAAATCAATCTTAGCAAACATTATTGAGTAAATAGGATCATATAAATCATTCTAATTTTAATCAATATCAATTTCCATATTCAACAAGTGCTATGGGCGGAATAACGGTGAAATCACCTTTTAAATTCCATGAATAGGAGAGTTCCCTTTTTGGATTTTAATACCAAATATAAGAAGATTATCTCTATGCAATCCAAGTTGTAGTTTATTCAATTCGGAGATTGCTTAAATTTTGGATAATACTAATCTTCTTTTATTTTGGAAAACTTAATATAATCTTTTTAGAGCATCCGGGCTTTCCTTTCGATCTGTTCCACCCATCGCCTAAGAAAAGGAAACATTGGCCAGGTATGTTCAGGGCAATGGTTGCTCCATTCCTAACCTTAGTTAAACACCTTGTTTTATCTTCCCATATCTCACAGGCAGGACAAATGTACTAGTCGTTTCCGCATACACAATTGTCAACTTTATTATGGAATTGATTATAAAGTTTTCAAATTTTATTTTAAATGATTAATTTTCCTTTTAAAAACATTCATGATAGATTCTAGGAAAAACCGTTGCGTTTAAACTCATATTCCAAAAGTTATAGAATTCGCAGCATAAAAGTGCTGCGGAAAGTGCTATATAAGCTTATTTGATTTAAACAACTTTTTAATATTTGAAAATTCATATTTTCCATTTCAAATCTCTTCTAAATTATTTAAATAGATTTATCAAATTTTTTCCATATTTTTTCATAATTAAAAACGTTCATTTAAACGGATTTCCCGTTATGGTCACTTAACTCTACTAGTGCGATTTTTCTAGAAAATTGATTTGGACATATTTCAAAATATACTTAAAATTTTTTGACTTTCTTCCTTTGTTTAGAAGAAAAGGATATAATAGTCTGGAATTTTCTTATCTTGAAGAATTCCGAGCTATATTCCACTCTATATACTCATTTGAACTTTTCGACGCGAAATCGCGAACTACCGTTGCGCGACGTGCCTAATTTTAACTCAATTTTCAACATTCGAAATAATCTATTCAAATCAAATTTTATTACTTATAAAATCATTACAAATCATTTTAAATCAATATTTTCACTTTTTCAAAGTATTTAAAATGTATTTTCACTATTTCCATATTATAATATTACTATTATTTTAATATTAAATTTTTAAATCCAATTTCAATTAAATTTCAATTCTAAATCCAAATTAAACTATATTAAAACTTAGATTTCAAATCTATTTCAATTCTAATTCAAATTTTAACCTTAATCTTAGTTTCAATTTTCAAAATCGATTTCAATATCAATTTTACTATTCATCTCAATTTCAATTTAACTTTCCATTTCAAATGCAATTTCACTTCTAATTTCAAATTCTATTTTATTTTAACTTCAATTTCAAATTTACTTGAAACAAGACTTATTTTCCAAAATATCTCATATCACCAAAATTTGGTCTTATTTAACAAAGGTGATTACTTATGTGAAATAAACATAATCACTATTTATAATTACCACTACCACATCCAAATCAGCCAATCACATCACATAATCATTACCATAAACACTTGCTACTATTCAAACATAACACAAGCCTAACTAAATATCCATTCAACATTTTAAAGGGGTGTATACTTGCATATGTCATAAGATGGTTATTATAACAAAATCAAAATACGATCTTTTAAAAGCAATGAGAATTTCTCACCTTCATATCCACTCCGTCAATCTTTTTATGTTAGCTACGCGCCTCTCGAACTAACGTGCTATTTTTCGAGCGTCTCGAATTTGTCGTTTCCTTTCCTTCTCTTTTCTTTTCTTTTCTTTTCCTTTTTTTCCGTGTGCTTGGAAGGGGGTATGGAGTGTATGGCCAAGGTAGGTGGGGTGTGCGTGTGTTTTGAGGTGGGTAGGTGGTTTTGATGGCGGGTATGGGGGTGTGCGTGGGTATTGGGCTCGGGTGTGGGTGCGTGTGTGGTGGTGTAAGGGCTCGGGGTGGTGTGTGCGTGGGTTATAGGGCGTGTGTGTGCTCGGGTAGGTGGATAGGAGGGAGGTGCATGTGGTATAGAGGCGTGTAGGGTGGTTTTGGCCGAGGGTAGGAGGAATTTAAGGTGGTAGAAGGAGAATGGCTTGGAGGAGGAGGGAAAATGGAGGAAGAGAATGAAGTTTGGAATTTTGTAGAATTAAAATGTAGTGAAGAATGAAGGGGTTTAGGCGTGTATTTATAGGTGGAGTTTGAGTGGCTAATGTCCTAAATACCCTTGCCTACTTTTGAACTTTGATTAGCCTTGATATGAAATGCATTTAATGTGTGGAATGATGATTTAGGAATAGTGTGTAAGGAGATAAAGGAGGTGTCATCATTTTAAGGTTTGTAAATATTTTAACATATACATATTCTCTTTTTCCATGCGTACACATTCCATCCCATTAATGAGATGATATATTTAGTAATGATGTTGTTTATAAAGATTTAAAATAAAATTAAATTAGTCAAATCATGTCTTTTCGCTTTTTATATATTTATATTTAAACTTTCCTAATATAATTATTTTGTCTTATATGCTAAATGTAAGAGTGTTTAAAGTTTGTTAAAGTTGTATATATGCACATGTGTATGTTAGAAAATGTATCATGTTGCAACAAGGTAGCTGCAACTTGTTTTGGTTGAAAACGGTGTTTTTGTTGACAAATTTTACAGTCAAAATTTAACGTTTTTGTTAAACTATATATTAAATTAAAACAAACTTAAAAATGAACCTTTTTACTCCTTTAAATAAATTAAAACATATCTATTCATATTTAAAAATCATATTTAAATAAAATCAAAATCTATATTTTTACAGTGTATGTAAAACTGGCAAAATGCGACAAAATTTGGATATTTTTGTAAAACGATTATAAACATATTTTCAAATCTTTTAACATACTTATATTATCTTTATTAAGTGTTTTTAATATAATTTGACTTTTCAAACAAATATTTAAACATATTTATTTTAGCATTTATTTATTTTTAACAAAACTTAACTTTTGATGATTTGTTCTAAAATCCAAATTTATACTTTTTAATTATTAACTATAAGAATAAATAATTTTTCTATTATTATTTATTATATATAACTTATTTATTTAAGTTTTAAATTCTTTTAAATTCAAAATCTCTCATTTTCAAAGTAGCGAAATTACGGGTCGTTACAACTACGGTTAAGGCAACTTATTATTTCTGCAGAAACTTCTAGTATGGTATTTGCAATAAAATTATTTAGCCAGTCATCAACTCGGTAGAGTTTAAAGATCATAAACTGCATACATAGGATTAACCTACATAACTTAATTTTGATTTCATTCGATCACAAACACTTAAATTTGGTGTGCAATTTGATATTATATTGTACCATTTGATTAAGTTTAGATATTCTTTCTTTTGAATAGTTTATAATTCATACCAATGTTCAAGATTTCAGTTATCATTTCCTTTCTGTTCATTTGGGATTTCCAAAATTCTGATTAATCTTTGAAACTGTGGAAATTTTAGTTACACTTACAATTTTGAATTTCAGTACATTTCTGTGGAAATATTTTTATTGATACTGCTTACTTATTTACAAAACTAATATATGTATTATCCTTTAAAAAGTTTCTTCTGCCTTGGCACTACCACGCCAATGTTCTCATGCAATATCTCAGTATGTAGTTCAGCCTTCGCATCCTTCAACACCCATGTTCAAATATCATGTAGTTCAAAAGGATTGTGGCATTGTGCTACATTTACCATGTAAATCCTGGTAAATGCAGCATGTGAAGAAATAGCATAAGCAAAGCCCATAAACAATTCAGCCCAAATTATTTGGTATAATACATCATTTTTGCAACAAATTCTCCAAGAATTGTTCATCCACATTATTGCAGGATGGTCTTGATAGTATAGAGTTTGCTAGGGGATATCCTACTTCAAAGTGGGGATCAATTAGAGCTCAGATGGATCATCATTAACCCCTTTTGTTGAATCATATTGCTATTGGGAATGAAGACTATTGGAGATCAAATTATCGATGTTTTTTCTTTAACAGTTTCACTTTAAATACTTTTTATGGCCATAGTCCATAGTATAAGACCTGTAGGAACATTTGAGTTTAGAGAGATCAATGAAAACAATGCTTACATTATGTCGTTGTATATAATTAGGGAACTACCTCATATTCTATAACGGGATCAAGGCTATTTACTCTTACATTAAAATTGTCTACGATTGCAATGGATCATCATAGCCATTAGATCATCCTTCTGATCTCTATGATTTTCATGTAAGTTGTTTGAAATAATCTCCATTCAATTCAAACTTTTTATGACCTGTTTTCATTTCACTGTATATTAATATCGTACTGAGAAAATAATGGTTCATACATGACAAGTTTATACTTTATACATCTGCATCCAATATATTATTGTTGGTCCATTAGGTTAATCATACACCGCATATTGGACCAAAGGTATAATTACACATTACACAACTTCCTTTTTTTCGAATAAATAAAATTAAAAAATTTATTACTCATTGTGTGTTTTTTACTTGTATAATAGAAAATAGCAGGCTTTTGAAGAAAGGCGGTTCTTTCACAGGTCAAGTCAGGTAAGATCTTCTTTATCCAGTATTAATTAAGTATAGTTAGTTAATGTATTGTTCAAGTCTTATAGAATAGAAATAATACAAAATGAACTACAATTACTCTAGCAATGGTGTGCTATTTTTTAAGAGTTTCACTAAAAACCATATTAGAACAAAGAAACGGGAAAAATCATAGTTTGATATAGGATTTGTATAAAAAGGTGAATTCCAATATTGGTTGCTGATGCTTATGAACACATGTAGATCTATTATTCTTTCTTACTATGAAAAAGAATTGCAGGTTTTAATCTTCATTCATTGTAATTTCAATATCGAATGTGGGTTCTTTTGGAAGTTTTGCATGTAAAACTATACTAGCATGCTTCTTTAAATGATTTAGTTCATAATTACTAACATCTACTTTGTGAATGTTTGACATAACAATTACTAATATCTAAATTGCTTATTTGATTATTGCAAATGTTAGAGAGAAAATATCAAAAGCAAAGCAAGATGAACTCAATTGTTTGACTAGTCTATAAGTAAGTTGTTGATGCAGATATATATGAAATATATGTATGGACATTAAAAAAGTTGCCCGAATGATATATATGATATACTATGTATGGACGTGGGAAAAATTGTTCGAATTATATATATAAACTACTTTATGAACATGCCAAAAGTTTTTTGAATGATATGTATGAAATATTGTCTTTTAATTTACATATTTTTTGTCAGCGAAAATCTTTTATATTTATATGCAAGGAAAAAATGGGTAAATGGGTATTATATATGGGAAAATTGAAAACAACGATGGATAAAACCTATAAATTAATTCTACAATTAATAGCGTTTAAAAAATGCTATCGTTTATAAAACGCTATAGAAAGTAACCATAGGAATATGAATAACAAATGTTGTAATATAACTAAATAAACGCTACAGAAATATGCACAAAAAATGCTATAGAAATATGCAAACCAGTGCTATAGAAATATGCATACCAAACGCTACAAAATATGCAAAGAAAATGCTATAGAAATGTGCAGTTTAAACGCTATAGGAAGTAATCATGAGATAATATTTCCTATAGCGTTTTTGCTTAAAAGCACTGAGAAAACGTTATAGAAAATTATTTTACAGTGTTTTCGTTCCTGCTATTTAAAGTTTATGGTCTACCATAGCATGTCGTTCCACAGCGTTCTCTGAAACGCTACGGTTATGTATAATAGTGTTTTTTAAATGCTATGAAAACCCAGTTTGTTGTAGTGCAGGATGTGGTTGGAGAACTGCCTTTGGTTTGTCCTGTTCCTGAACAACTTGTATGGACAAATGTCTGACTTTTGCATTCTAATTCACATTGATTGATCTCTATAAAATGTATCATCTGTTTGGTGGTGGAGAAGGCAACTTCTCTTAGCTTAACAACTTTTCCCAAGACGTACGAGCTCAGGAGTTACGCATTTGTAGAAATCAATTGTGTGATTATGGAATGTCAATGTGGCATTCAAAGTAGAAGGTTGATGTTTTATGTGAAGGGTAATCATTACCTCGGGCCTCGCACCCGAAAATGACAAAATAGGGTAGATGCGGCAAGACTATGTGTAATATCCCGGAAATTTGGGGCAATATCAATTTAATAATCTGTTTAAATAATTAAATTGATTGATAATTTTTGATAATAAAATTTGAATTGATGTAATAATCTGATTAAATAAATATCTAATTAGTGAAATTTATCTTTTAAAACTAATAAAATGATCTCTATTTATAATGTATATATATATAAGTATATATATTGTAAATAGATTAGCTTTGGGTTGAAATATAATGAATAAATGAAATCTTGTTTTAAATTTCTAATGTATATTATTATAGTTTGGAGATTTGGATTTATTTAATATTAGCTTTTCAAAGTTATTTAAAATAAATAATTATATGGTTTCCAATAAAGATTAATAATAAGGATTATTTTATTTTAAATATTGCTTAATAAATAAGATTTAAGAGTATATATAATGTTAAAATACAATTCATATATGTTATGTTGATTCATTTAATAATAGAAGTAATTTATAATCTCTTTTATAAATTATTTTAAAATAGATAAATGAGTTATTTTCAAACAATATTAATAGTGTATTGTTTTTATATAAATAGACTTTAATAGAAATAAGATTGTTATTTTCAAATTGAATGTGTTGTTTTAAATTGACTTTAAATTGGATTTTAAATATAATTTGAATTTGAATATAAATTAGTTTTGAAAATCAAAGGTAGATATTTTAAAATATTTGGATTCAAAAATACATGTATAAGCTTTTATTTATACATATACAATTGATTTTATTTTCTTTTAAAAGTAATTTATAAATAGAGAAGTATTTAAGAAAATAAAGAAAAAGCTTTTATCTACATTTAAAATAAATATAAACTAACTAAAAAGACATGTGTAAATTCCTAAGGCTTTAAAATAACATGTGTACATTAATAAACCAATGTAAATGCCAAATGTCAAGTTCTTAATTTTTGTTTTCTTTTATTTTAGTAAACTACATTTTTACTTATATAAACATATGTTCTCATAATTTTTTTTTTTTCTCCTTTCCTATTTCTTTTAAAAACTTAAGAGAATTTCAACCTATTCTCTATACAAAGCCTGTAACTCAAAAACCTCCTCAAACCAAGATTCTCAAAAACAAAATCTGAACTAAATCTCTCAAAGACAATCAGTAAAATTACTTTCCTCTCAAACAAATCCTCAAATACAATCTATAATCATTTCTTCAACCTGTATTTTCAAATCAAAGCCCGATAGCCTGCATTTTTCTTTAATCTGGAATGAATTTAAAAAGCTTGCATCATTTTTAAAAGATTCAAAAGCCTGTTTTTCTCTTCAAATCTGAAAGCCTGCATACTTTCTGTAATCTGGAAGCAAGCAATCTGATTTAGAGAAACATCTCAATAATCAAAGCATGCATGCAAGTTTCTTCAGAAACATTCAAGTTAAAAGTTTTTAAAGATCAAATAGCAACTCAGTTTGAATCAAAGCAAGTATTCCAGTTCATGTTTCCAGGATTTATTATGCTCTGTTCATTCGCAAAAGGTGAGTAACAATCTTTCAAAATTTTAGTATAAGAATTTGATTGCATGCTTACTTCTGAAATTAAGTTTGTATGTGAGTATATTTTTAAATAAGTATCTGAGCATGTATGTATATGAGTATGTTGGTTTATATTGTCTGTTGCTTATGATATCTCTGTTCCCAGTTACAAACTCAAATTTATGATCAAAATTCCTTTTCTTTTGATCTAATCTCTGTTAGAACTTGGGTTTTAAAACAAAGTTGTTTATGTAGTCATTAAGTTAGGTTTAAAATTTAATTAAGATAAAATATATTTGAATTGGCTCTGGAAACTCAAAATAAAGAGGCAAGCTTGAGTATGTTGGAAATGTAAGTACCTTAATTTATTAAAACAGGTTTGTAAACTGAAAAATTAACTAAAATATTGATTTTTAAAAATGAAATCAAAAATTTTAACATTCAATTGAAGGAGCAGTTTGGGGTTGAACAGTTTTCACGTTTTGGGTAGTTTTTGATAACCTAAGTGTTCGGGGAGGTTGTGGTTTCTACTGATGATAGAATGATGATAGGAGAATTCGAGAAAAATGTCTGATAATGTTGAAAAACACTGTGGCGAAGGGATTTGATTGGGGAAGTCTGGAACCCTAGTTTAACTAGGTCTGTTATTTTTGTTCGACATTTCTTCTAGAGTTGATCGAGTTCATTTAAGCTCTGGGGGAAGGTAGTTTTGGTGTAGATGAAGACGTGGCTGAAGTTTTAGAGGCGATGATGGTCGGAGGAGGGGATGCATGGCGTTGACAGGTTTTGGGTTGAATGGTGCTGTCTGTTCCAGTTTCGTTCCAGGTTGGGTGCTGAGCTACTCGATTTTTGTTTTCGAGTTGTTCTTAGGGCTACGATGATCGGGATCGTGAGGTTGGATGGTCATTGACATGTGGGAGTGATCGTAGATGATCGGAGATGGATGGTTGCTTTGTGCATATGTACGACTTTGATCTGGTATCAGTTCTAGTCTGGGTTTGGTTCGAATTTTAGTATGAGAGACTCGAAGTCATGCCGTGATTTTTGGGATCTGGCTCGAGTTGTTTCCAGGGGAGATTCGAGTGAGTTTAAACAGTTTTTAAAAATTTTAACATAACAAAGTAAAAAAAAAAATAAAGAGGGAAGGAACTCGAAGGGTACTCGGGGAAATGGGGTTTTTGTCTCGGGTAATTTTGAGATGGGCTCGGGTAGGCTATTGGTTTCAGTTTAAAAAGGCTGACAGGGTTTAAACTTTAAATTGAAGTTTAAAAAGGTTAAGCAGGATTTAAAGCAAGGTTTAAATCAAAAATTTTAAAGTATGGTTTCAAATTAAACTTGAAGCCCAGTTGTAAAAATAAATAAGTTTTTATTTTAAATATTTAAACATCTTTAAATGTTAAAAGTATAGTTTAAAAGAATTTTTAAATTAAATAAATTGGTTTAAAAATCTTGTAAATTTCTTTTATAAATGTTAAGTGTTCTTAACATTTGATTTAAAAAGATTTTGTATATTTGATTTAAACATTGGTTAAAGTTAAATTGAAATCTATTCTAAATCTTTTAATTTAAAATGAATTTAAAGAAAGATTTTAAAGTAAAAGGTTTTAAAGACTTTTATTAATAATAACTAAAGTAGTTAAAGGTTAATACTTTAGTTCAGAAAGTAATTAAGATTTAATTATATAGGAGTAATTAAATTAATAAGGTAATTAAAGAAAAATTGATAATTTAATTAATTAATTGGTAATTAAGAGTTTATCAAGTTGATTAAAGATTAATTACCTAAAGAAGTAATTAAAGAATTGTTAAATAATTAATGAGGGATCATTAATTAGGGATAAATAAATAATTAATTAATGGGATAAATTTTGGTAATCAATTTGATTAATAAATTAATAATAATCATTTATGGAAATTGATTAAGTATAATTACTTAATAGAAGAAATTTAAAGAAATTAATTACTTAAGGTAATTAACTAAATAAATTTGATAAGTTAAATTAATTTAATTAATTTAAGATAATCACTTGGTGATTTGAATAAGTATAATTACTTAGATGTAATTAGTGAAGTGTAATTACTTAGGAAAGTAATTAAAGTTAATTACTGGATGTAATTAAATGGAGATAATGGAAGTAATTTAAGTTTAATTACTTTGAATAATTAATCAAGGGATTAATTAAAAGATAATTAATTAATGAGTAATTAATTTATGGAAGAGTAATTAAGGGTAGTTAAATTACTAAATGTGATTAATCAAAGGTGATTAATAAATGTGGTTTAATTAAGAATTAATTATTAAATATAATTAATTTAAATGATGTAATTAAGGATCGGTTAATTAAGATTAATTAATATATAATTAGTGATTAAAGTAATTAATTAATTGTAATTAATTAAGGATTAATGTAATTAAATATAGTTAATTAATTAATGAAGTAATTAAAGATTAATTACTGAATGGTTTAAGTTAATTAATTTGTGAAATTAAATAAGAGTTAATTACTTAAAGTAATTAAAGTATAAATTAATCAGGATTGATTAATTAAGATGATACTTAAAGTATGATTAACTAATTAGTTTAATTAATGATTAAGTAAGAAGGATTTATAAAATGAGGTAATTAATTTAATTCACTTTAAATTAATTAGAGATGATATAAATTATTACTTAGGGATAGATGAATGATATAGAATGCTTTGCATTGTTGTTATCTCTGATAAGAGATGTGCTGATCTATGATATGGATGCTTTGGTTAAATTGAAATGATAATATGAATTATCTGTTTGTGATAATGTAGATTATCTGTTGTGAATTATCTATCCGTGTAGTATAGATAAGAAATGAATTGTTTTAACCTTAAAACAACTTGGCCTTAAAAGATACGTTTTGGATTTCGATGAGACCGGGATCGGGTTTCCGTATACCGGAATTCCAGGTCTGGAGACCCGAATACCACATCGATCCAAATTAACGTTAGGTCGTGAATCTCAAGTGAAGATGAAGATTCAGAGTGCAAGGGTTATTGTCGTTAACTCTGAGGGTGATTCCAATACGAGTGTAACGAGATAATGCCTTCGGTTTCGTTCGAACCCGGAACGAACTTGTATGGATTGAATGCTTTCAGAACATCGTCAGGTGGACGATGAGCATTCTCAGTGATGTGTTCTGATTTAAAGGTAAATCGTAACCTCAAGCCTCATCAACCGGGAATGGCTAAAACAGGGGAGGTGCAGCAAGGCTTCGTGGGTAGCACCCACTGAGAGTAAGGTCATCCCTGTCTAGAGAAGTTCCTTCTTTTATTTCGGCTTAGTGGTGCAGTTGGCGACGGCCATCTGTGGGGTGATTTTATTCGGAATTATCCAGTAAGGGATGGTTCCGGCTTTGTGTTGCAGGGGATTGGGAGTGATCCTCGGTACGGTGATCTAGGCCCCGTACTGTGATGAGCGGTACCCCGGTAGCTCTGCCATTGTATGGAAATCCAAATTCCAATAAGTGATAACGGACTTGATTGTATACTTATGTATGCTGGAATTTAATAATGTAACAATTTCGGCTATTTCATATTTATTTGAAAACCCTAGACCTATTATAATACAATCGAATTTCCTATCAAATGTTTTGGTTAGCGTAAGGTAAAAACTTACCCATGTTTATGTGTGGGAAGTCTTACGTGATACCTTTTCTTTCAAAAGGTTTTGAAGTTAAGCAAGTTTAACCTGTTACTCACACCAGACCCATGTCTGACCCAAGTTGTTTATTTCTGTTTTATAAACTCTTGGGTACTCAAATTTTTACGAGTAGCCAAGGGATTCAGGTTTAGCTTTGACGAATTGTGGAGGAGCAATGGAGCAGGAGGCTTCAGCATTGTAGATATATGTAGTAGTTCCGCTGTGTCTGTATCTCTGTAGTGTATTGAGTTGTAATATCTAGACAGATGTTTATAACTGTCTAGTATGTGTTGTATAGTTGTGTAAACTCTGATAAGTGTTGTATACTTTGTAATAGTTTATGTTATTAATATAATTTATTCGTTCCGCTGTGAGATCGTTGTTGTTGTTTTCTTTCTTTCTTCTCTTCTTTTCTATTTTCTACCCCTTTCTTTCTTATTAATGATGCGTCATTCTGTGGAATGAGTGGCGGGTCATTACAGTTGGTATCAGAGCATAGGTTGAGCGAATGCCTAAGCTTTTGGTTAAGTGAATATCAGAACAATAGGTTGAGTGAATACCTAGGTTCGGAAGGATTGTTCATTAGAAATAGGATCTGTAGCAACCTGTTTGAGTGTATATATATATTCGAGAGTGCGTATTTGTTAGTTATATAAAATAATTTTATATTGTGTTAATTGATCGGTTAAGTGGTATATGGATTCTGGTCAATACGAGTAACTACCGTTATTGATAGGGATCTCTAAACACTTGGACCAGGCCAACGGACACAATATTGTTTTAAAAAGGGTAGATGAAATAATTTTACCCAGATATATTTTCTATATATATAAAAAGTATCATTTTAAATGTATATGGTATTTATAATGATTGGTTGAGATGATAATAATGTATCATCTAAGATTAGGAATCTGAGTGTTGAGGTTGGAAGTATATTTGTCGAGACTGTAAACCTAATACCGTCTCGAGTAAACTTTACTGTGGTAAAGAATTTCATCGATCTCCGAAGGAAACTGTTAAGGTTCGGAGTCCATCTTCTAAGTTGGATGAGTAGAATTTGGATCTGTCGGTTGAACAGAAGCGAGTGATAGAATCTTGGTATCTTCTGGAAGAAGTAGCTGTGTGATAAGACGCGGTGAATATGGATATTCCCGAAGATGTTTTCTTTGGAACAGGTTAATGAAGTGTGTCTGTTTCGGTGTTGTGGCTGAGTCCAGCGTGGTGTCTCTGTTTGGTTTGGGTTCGAGTTTCTCGAAGAGCTTTGGATTGAGAAGTCTTTGGCAGCTGTGGCAGCAGTGCAGCTCGAAGTGTTCTGTGTGTTGGCAGGAAGTTTTCTGGCTGAGCAGTTTTCTGAGGGAGGAGTTCAGAAGCAGTAGAGTAGATCCATTTCTTCGATGGATTGGATAGTTAAGTATGAGCTGTTCTGATTGGTAAAGAGAGAACAGTTTTCTTTGGAATTTGGCTGGGTTGATCGCAAAAGTGACTTTGCGATAGTTTGAGTATTCTCTTGGGTTATCTGAAATTTTCTGGGATGTGTTGTCCAGTCCGTGCTTGTGTTCGTCATCAGCATTTTTCATTCTCTCCAGATCAGAGTGGTGCAGCAGAAGCAGTTTGGCGAGTGCTCCTGTTCGTCTTTTTCCAAATAGGAGAAGTTAGTTCGATCTTCTGATGTTTGGTGGTAGAGTTGTGTTTTGGATTATTAGTTGATCTTGAGAAGATCATTTTATTGAGTTGTTCTTGGTCCTGTTTGTTTCGAGGAGCATCGACGAAGGTTGAACTGATCAAGAAGGAATTGTAGGAAGCCAAGATCGTCTGAAGAATTTTGTGGATAAAAGACGAAGGAATTTGAAATTCGAAGTTGGAAACTTCGTTGTTATGAAGTTTTTCTCTGGTTGAAGGGAGCTATAAGATTGGGTAAGTCTGGGAAGTTAGCTCCGAGTTATTTTGGATCTTTTCTGTGATCTAATTTGGATAAGTACTTTGATCTACAAGGTTGAAGTGTCAGTTTGGATAACTGGAATTCAATGTATTTTACGTATCTCTGAGGGAGTACGTGGTTGATCTATCTTTGGTTTTGGAACCGGCAGTTCTGGAAGATTTGGTTGTTGAGTCAGACTCGTCTGTAGTCTGATATCTTGTTTAGTTTTGATCTAGAAAGTAGAAGCTCTATAGCTTAGTAGTATTGTTTGTTTGGATTCTATAGAGTGAGTATCCCGGTATATATATACTTGGGGAAACTCGAGGAAATTTTATTCAGAATTTTGTTTGGATAATTAAAATTGGTTGATTGGATGAATTGTTTGCTATGGTTGTTAGCATATGGATGATAATACATCCTTGTGATTTAAAAAGATTATTAAATTACCTTTGTTTTAAATTTCGGGGACGAAATTATTTTAAGGGGGAAGGAATGTAATATCCCGGAAATTTGGGGCAATATCAATTTAATAATCTGTTTAAATAATTAAATTGATTGATAATTTTTGATAATAAAATTTGAATTGATGTAATAATCTGATTAAATAAATATCTAATTAGTGAAATTTATCTTTTAAAACTAATAAAATGATCTCTATTTATAATGTATATATATATAAGTATATATATTGTAAATAGATTAGCTTTGGGTTGAAATATAATGAATAAATGAAATCTTGTTTTAAATTTCTAATGTATATTATTATAGTTTGGAGATTTGGATTTATTTAATATTAGCTTTTCAAAGTTATTTAAAATAAATAATTATATGGTTTCCAATAAAGATTAATAATAAGGATTATTTTATTTTAAATATTGCTTAATAAATAAGATTTAAGAGTATATATAATGTTAAAATACAATTCATATATGTTATGTTGATTCATTTAATAATAGAAGTAATTTATAATCTCTTTTATAAATTATTTTAAAATAGATAAATGAGTTATTTTCAAACAATATTAATAGTGTATTGTTTTTATATAAATAGACTTTAATAGAAATAAGATTGTTATTTTCAAATTGAATGTGTTGTTTTAAATTGACTTTAAATTGGATTTTAAATATAATTTGAATTTGAATATAAATTAGTTTTGAAAATCAAAGGTAGATATTTTAAAATATTTGGATTCAAAAATACATGTATAAGCTTTTATTTATACATATACAATTGATTTTATTTTCTTTTAAAAGTAATTTATAAATAGAGAAGTATTTAAGAAAATAAAGAAAAAGCTTTTATCTACATTTAAAATAAATATAAACTAACTAAAAAGACATGTGTAAATTCCTAAGGCTTTAAAATAACATGTGTACATTAATAAACCAATGTAAATGCCAAATGTCAAGTTCTTAATTTTTGTTTTCTTTTATTTTAGTAAACTACATTTTTACTTATATAAACATATGTTCTCATAATTTTTTTTTTCTCCTTTCCTATTTCTTTTAAAAACTTAAGAGAATTTCAACCTATTCTCTATACAAAGCCTGTAACTCAAAAACCTCCTCAAACCAAGATTCTCAAAAACAAAATCTGAACTAAATCTCTCAAAGACAATCAGTAAAATTACTTTCCTCTCAAACAAATCCTCAAATACAATCTATAATCATTTCTTCAACCTGTATTTTCAAATCAAAGCCCGATAGCCTGCATTTTTCTTTAATCTGGAATGAATTTAAAAAGCTTGCATCATTTTTAAAAGATTCAAAAGCCTGTTTTTCTCTTCAAATCTGAAAGCCTGCATACTTTCTGTAATCTGGAAGCAAGCAATCTGATTTAGAGAAACATCTCAATAATCAAAGCATGCATGCAAGTTTCTTCAGAAACATTCAAGTTAAAAGTTTTTAAAGATCAAATAGCAACTCAGTTTGAATCAAAGCAAGTATTCCAGTTCATGTTTCCAGGATTTATTATGCTCTGTTCATTCGCAAAAGGTGAGTAACAATCTTTCAAAATTTTAGTATAAGAATTTGATTGCATGCTTACTTCTGAAATTAAGTTTGTATGTGAGTATATTTTTAAATAAGTATCTGAGCATGTATGTATATGAGTATGTTGGTTTATATTGTCTGTTGCTTATGATATCTCTGTTCCCAGTTACAAACTCAAATTTATGATCAAAATTCCTTTTCTTTTGATCTAATCTCTGTTAGAACTTGGGTTTTAAAACAAAGTTGTTTATGTAGTCATTAAGTTAGGTTTAAAATTTAATTAAGATAAAATATATTTGAATTGGCTCTGGAAACTCAAAATAAAGAGGCAAGCTTGAGTATGTTGGAAATGTAAGTACCTTAATTTATTAAAACAGGTTTGTAAACTGAAAAATTAACTAAAATATTGATTTTTAAAAATGAAATCAAAAATTTTAACATTCAATTGAAGGAGCAGTTTGGGGTTGAACAGTTTTCACGTTTTGGGTAGTTTTTGATAACCTAAGTGTTCGGGGAGGTTGTGGTTTCTACTGATGATAGAATGATGATAGGAGAATTCGAGAAAAATGTCTGATAATGTTGAAAAACACTGTGGCGAAGGGATTTGATTGGGGAAGTCTGGAACCCTAGTTTAACTAGGTCTGTTATTTTTGTTCGACATTTCTTCTAGAGTTGATCGAGTTCATTTAAGCTCTGGGGGAAGGTAGTTTTGGTGTAGATGAAGACGTGGCTGAAGTTTTAGAGGCGATGATGGTCGGAGGAGGGGATGCATGGCGTTGACAGGTTTTGGGTTGAATGGTGCTGTCTGTTCCAGTTTCGTTCCAGGTTGGGTGCTGAGCTACTCGATTTTTGTTTTCGAGTTGTTCTTAGGGCTACGATGATCGGGATCGTGAGGTTGGATGGTCATTGACATGTGGGAGTGATCGTAGATGATCGGAGATGGATGGTTGCTTTGTGCATATGTACGACTTTGATCTGGTATCAGTTCTAGTCTGGGTTTGGTTCGAATTTTAGTATGAGAGACTCGAAGTCATGCCGTGATTTTTGGGATCTGGCTCGAGTTGTTTCCAGGGGAGATTCGAGTGAGTTTAAACAGTTTTTAAAAATTTTAACATAACAAAGTAAAAAAAAAATAAAGAGGGAAGGAACTCGAAGGGTACTCGGGGAAATGGGGTTTTTTGTCTCGGGTAATTTTGAGATGGGCTCGGGTAGGCTATTGGTTTCAGTTTAAAAAGGCTGACAGGGTTTAAACTTTAAATTGAAGTTTAAAAAGGTTAAGCAGGATTTAAAGCAAGGTTTAAATCAAAAATTTTAAAGTATGGTTTCAAATTAAACTTGAAGCCCAGTTGTAAAAATAAATAAGTTTTTATTTTAAATATTTAAACATCTTTAAATGTTAAAAGTATAGTTTAAAAGAATTTTTAAATTAAATAAATTGGTTTAAAAATCTTGTAAATTTCTTTTATAAATGTTAAGTGTTCTTAACATTTGATTTAAAAAGATTTTGTATATTTGATTTAAACATTGGTTAAAGTTAAATTGAAATCTATTCTAAATCTTTTAATTTAAAATGAATTTAAAGAAAGATTTTAAAGTAAAAGGTTTTAAAGACTTTTATTAATAATAACTAAAGTAGTTAAAGGTTAATACTTTAGTTCAGAAAGTAATTAAGATTTAATTATATAGGAGTAATTAAATTAATAAGGTAATTAAAGAAAAATTGATAATTTAATTAATTAATTGGTAATTAAGAGTTTATCAAGTTGATTAAAGATTAATTACCTAAAGAAGTAATTAAAGAATTGTTAAATAATTAATGAGGGATCATTAATTAGGGATAAATAAATAATTAATTAATGGGATAAATTTTGGTAATCAATTTGATTAATAAATTAATAATAATCATTTATGGAAATTGATTAAGTATAATTACTTAATAGAAGAAATTTAAAGAAATTAATTACTTAAGGTAATTAACTAAATAAATTTGATAAGTTAAATTAATTTAATTAATTTAAGATAATCACTTGGTGATTTGAATAAGTATAATTACTTAGATGTAATTAGTGAAGTGTAATTACTTAGGAAAGTAATTAAAGTTAATTACTGGATGTAATTAAATGGAGATAATGGAAGTAATTTAAGTTTAATTACTTTGAATAATTAATCAAGGGATTAATTAAAAGATAATTAATTAATGAGTAATTAATTTATGGAAGAGTAATTAAGGGTAGTTAAATTACTAAATGTGATTAATCAAAGGTGATTAATAAATGTGGTTTAATTAAGAATTAATTATTAAATATAATTAATTTAAATGATGTAATTAAGGATCGGTTAATTAAGATTAATTAATATATAATTAGTGATTAAAGTAATTAATTAATTGTAATTAATTAAGGATTAATGTAATTAAATATAGTTAATTAATTAATGAAGTAATTAAAGATTAATTACTGAATGGTTTAAGTTAATTAATTTGTGAAATTAAATAAGAGTTAATTACTTAAAGTAATTAAAGTATAAATTAATCAGGATTGATTAATTAAGATGATACTTAAAGTATGATTAACTAATTAGTTTAATTAATGATTAAGTAAGAAGGATTTATAAAATGAGGTAATTAATTTAATTCACTTTAAATTAATTAGAGATGATATAAATTATTACTTAGGGATAGATGAATGATATAGAATGCTTTGCATTGTTGTTATCTCTGATAAGAGATGTGCTGATCTATGATATGGATGCTTTGGTTAAATTGAAATGATAATATGAATTATCTGTTTGTGATAATGTAGATTATCTGTTGTGAATTATCTATCCGTGTAGTATAGATAAGAAATGAATTGTTTTAACCTTAAAACAACTTGGCCTTAAAAGATACGTTTTGGATTTCGATGAGACCGGGATCGGGTTTCCGTATACCGGAATTCCAGGTCTGGAGACCCGAATACCACATCGATCCAAATTAACGTTAGGTCGTGAATCTCAAGTGAAGATGAAGATTCAGAGTGCAAGGGTTATTGTCGTTAACTCTGAGGGTGATTCCAATACGAGTGTAACGAGATAATGCCTTCGGTTTCGTTCGAACCCGGAACGAACTTGTATGGATTGAATGCTTTCAGAACATCGTCAGGTGGACGATGAGCATTCTAAGTGATGTGTTCTGATTTAAAGGTAAATCGTAACCTCAAGCCTCATCAACCGGGAATGGCTAAAACAGGGGAGGTGCAGCAAGGCTTCGTGGGTAGCACCCACTGAGAGTAAGGTCATCCCTGTCTAGAGAAGTTCCTTCTTTTATTTCGGCTTAGTGGTGCAGTTGGCGACGGCCATCTGTGGGGTGATTTTATTCGGAATTATCCAGTAAGGGATGGTTCCGGCTTTGTGTTGCAGGGGATTGGGAGTGATCCTCGGTACGGTGATCTAGGCCCCGTACTGTGATGAGCGGTACCCCGGTAGCTCTGCCATTGTATGGAAATCCAAATTCCAATAAGTGATAACGGACTTGATTGTATACTTATGTATGCTGGAATTTAATAATGTAACAATTTCGGCTATTTCATATTTATTTGAAAACCCTAGACCTATTATAATACAATCGAATTTCCTATCAAATGTTTTGGTTAGCGTAAGGTAAAAACTTACCCATGTTTATGTGTGGGAAGTCTTACGTGATACCTTTTCTTTCAAAAGGTTTTGAAGTTAAGCAAGTTTAACCTGTTACTCACACCAGACCCATGTCTGACCCAAGTTGTTTATTTCTGTTTTATAAACTCTTGGGTACTCAAATTTTTACGAGTAGCCAAGGGATTCAGGTTTAGCTTTGACGAATTGTGGAGGAGCAATGGAGCAGGAGGCTTCAGCATTGTAGATATATATAGTAGTTCCGTTGTGTCTGTATCTCTGTAGTGTATTGAGTTGTAATATCTAGACAGATGTTTATAACTGTCTAGTATGTGTTGTATAGTTGTGTAAACTCTGATAAGTGTTGTATACTTTGTAATAGTTTATGTTATTAATATAATTTATTCGTTCCGCTGTGAGATCGTTGTTGTTGTTTTCTTTCTTTCTTCTCTTCTTTTCTATTTTCTACCCCTTTCTTTCTTATTAATGATGCGTCATTCTGTGGAATGAGTGGCGGGTCATTACACTATGTGGTTCGCAACCATTAGGGTATGATCATCCCCTTTTAGATATATTTCTACCCGCTATAAAATTCGGTTTAAATTATGTGGTGTATGCTAGAGCGCGCTCGAATAGTTCGGTAATGACTGAGGTGATGACATATTTGGTATTATCTAGTTAGAGGTAGGCCGGTCTTATGTTGGTACAGGACCATCAGATGGGCCTTGGTACGTTCCTCTAGAGATTTACTATATGAAGGTAGTCCTTTGCCTAGTCATTTGTTAGGAATCCATTCTCCAATACGAGTTTTCGGTTCTAGTTGTAGATCCTATTATGCTGGAGTTTAATAATGGTAACAATTTCGGTTATTTAAATATGTTAACTTGAAAAGTGTTTTCAAAGAATGTCATTAAAAATAATATCAAATGATTTGATAAAAATGTTTTTGATATCATAAGGTAAAAACCCGTCCATGTTTATATGTGGCGTGGTCTTATAAGATACTATTTCTTTTTAAAAGATTTTTGTCACCAATCTCTGATCTATGACACTACCATTTAAGATTCGTGTTTCTCATGTTGGTTTGCCAAACTGATTTGGGTATTTTTATACTCGGGTCAGATTCAAGTAGTCTCAGGATTAGCTGAAGACGCTTGGAGTTCCCAAAGGAGAGCTGGAGATCTTCATCGCCGTATTCTATTTTCCACTGCATTGTGTGTTTTTGTTTTTCAGCAAATGTAAGGACATGTGTATTATAACTGTCCAACCTGAATCTAGGTTAGACTCTGATATATGTTTTAAAAGATTTTCCGCTCTAAAGATTTTATTTTTAAATAATATATGTTATTCCATTCGAGTAAGATTTTGTTCTGTCTATTTTTCTTTCTTACCTTTAAAGAACCGCATCTCCAGCACTTGAATTTGCAGCACGTGAATATCGAGGATGTATTAGTGTCAATTTCCGAAGGTCAAAGAAACGGGTCTTTACATTTGGTATTAGAGCTTAGGTTGAGCGAACACCTGAGCCAGATAGGGGTAAAGACTGATAAGAGATAGGGTTAGTAATACCCTAGAGTGTGTAACGCATTAGAGCTAGGGTAAGTGATACCCTAGAATGAGTTGAGAGTATTATGTATATAAGCGCGTATTTGTTAATGTTATATAAAATGGTTTTTGTTTTGAGAAAATTAGTAAATGAAATTATTATACCTAGGATTATATTTTGGATATAACAGATATTTTCAAAATAATATATAGTCAGATATGTCGTAACTTAAAGGATTAGTAAAACTTAAATATATGAACATCTTATGATTAGAATTTCATAGTTAACTATAAGATGTTTCATAAAGATAATTTATAAGTAAGAATTAGTTGAAATCTGATATTTGATAAGATAATTAAAATACTTAATTTCTGCTCCAAAATATTTGGTTGTTAAGGGATGATAGTTATCAGTAATTGATTGATTGGTTGTTATAAAGGTTTAAACACCCTGTGAATTAAGTTTCACGATTTTACCATAAGGTGTTCGATAGTAATATAGGAGTTAGAAAAGTGATTTATTTAAAATAAATAAATTTTGAAAGGAATTTTGGAAGTTTAAATTTCTAATGAATCTAGGAGAAAAATGATTTCAAGGAAATTCTTTTTAAATCTAACATTTTCCAAGGAAAATATATGTATAGTATTTGGAAATTTAACATGGATCGAATGATTAATTTGGTAAGCAGAAACGTACACTTAGCAAAAAACTTCCTCCTTATAAATATGCAAATGAGACAAATGGAGTAGGCTTAAGTTACATAAGTTATAAATAAGTCATTAAGACATCGGGTAAGAAGTTAGAAATCAGAATCAAATAATGAGAGAAAGTTTAAGTAAGATAAGACCTTGTAAATTTGTTAAGTATGAGAATTTAAAAAGGCTTAGTATCTAATTCTAATCTTTCTATCATTAATAGAAATTAACTAAAGTAGAGCGTCTAGAGATAGGAAAGGTTTAGGAGAGCATTAGCAAGGTATGGGGATTTAGAGGTATTGGATACTCCTATTACTAGTGACGAGGAGGAAGATGTTCAGATTGGGGAGCCATCTAAAGTGGGCCAAGGAACAGTTGATGATCCGGTGGTTATATCGTACGACGAGTTAAGGATACAATTATGATTCCTAATATAGAGGCAGATGCATAGGCAGACGATTAAAATCTCTAGATTACAGACCCTTTGGGTGAGGAGGATTAGGAGGTCGAGCCCATAGAGGACGAGCCCTTCATAGAGGAGCCAGTGAGAAAGGAGCTCGTTGAGGAGAAGCCCGCAGGGGAGGATTCAGGGATGTACGATATTTTTTTGTATGATAGCCCCTCAGATAGTGACGAGGATATTATATGGGAAATGGGCACTTCCATTCTGTAGATGGGATCGCCGATTCCGAAGCCGATAGAGGATCTTGGCTTGGAGGAGTTGGGAGAGAATTTGGATGAGGAGGTTCTAGCAGGGCATAGTCATATCCTGTGGGTACCAACAAGACCGCCATGGTGGCCATCAGGTTGGGACGTGGTACAGAAAGATAAGATAGAGGATGGGGAGCCTGAAGTGGAAAAGGAGAGGCAGATATGCTAGATGTGTAGGATTTAGGAGGACCATTAGACGAAGAGTTAGAGGAGTAGGAGTGTTTAGTATGGATGATATTTTGGGGAGCTCTCTGGTATGGTTAGGATGATTCACTTTGGGAAGTATTATCTATATCGCTGATATATATTTTGGGACTATGTATATTACTGTAAGTGCGTAGTACGCGCAAAGGCTAGGGATGTGGAACTATGTTGTTTTATGTGTATATTTGATGACACCATTGTGTAGTATCAATATTTAGCAGATATCTTTCTCTTTGTTACCTTATTTTGGAAATAGACTAAAGTAGAATTTTTGTTAAGACTCGGTTATGGGGTAGGTTTCCTTATAAGTTTAAATTTTAATTTTGAGGACGAAATTCTTTTAAGGAGGGGATAATGTAACGACCCTAATTTTACCACTTTGAAAGCAAGAACATTTAATAAAATTTAGATATTCAAATATAGGTTTATTTTAAAGAAAATGATCATGCTTTGTACGATAAATAATAATGGTAAACTAAATTCTGGAATTTGTTTTTAAAAATAGAGATTTTGGACTTTCACTGTAAAAGTAACAAAAGACGGTTTCCGATGAAGTTAAGTATACGTTCAAATAATCACTTTTAAATTCTTTTTGATGAATAATCCATTTGTAAATTAATTTGATAATGATAAGTAATTTGATTTATAATGATTTTATAAATATATAGACTTTGTTCAAAAAGATGTACAAACTTAGTCGCATTTTGGCAGATCGGCATCGTATTTTTATAATAAGGTCTTAATATTATTTAATATGGTTTTATAGCTTAAATAAACTTGTTTTAATTTTTTTTAGATGATATAAAACCAATTTTCAAGATTTTTTACATGAGTTAGTAGTTTGATTTAAAACTATAAACATGACCGAAAATCCAATTTCAGATTTACGACCGATGACAAAACGAAAGTTGTTTTAACATTTTTGCAATATGATTTCTTTAAACGTGCACACTTACACATTTTTATAAACATTTACAATTAACACAAAAAGAAAAAGGGAGTTTACTTTTACAAATTAATAAATGCAAAATCTTTGATATGATTTGTGATTTAAGAAAGATTCTTTAATAAACATTATCATTACTAAGTACCAATGCAACATCTCATCTCATTAAATGTTAGTACTCAAGGGTCTAATCTTGTATTGGAAAGGAGAAACAAATGTGTGGTTAAAAATGAATTTTGGGTTAAGGGTAGTAAGGTCTTTTTGTTGCAAAACTTCAACTATAAATAAGACCACCTTCTCTTCACTTTTTCACATCTTCATTCTTCACTTCTTCCTAACTTCCTTCATCACCTCCATGGCCATCCTACTCCTCTGAATATCATCGTCTACACCTTCTTTCTATATAAAAAAATTAATAAATAGAAATAAATATACAAACTCCACCTCAAAACCCATATCAACACTACCTCTTCCCCCCTAGCAACCTTCGGCCATACCCCCACCACCACCATCCATGGCCGAACCACCTCCTCTTCCCCCACATCCGTATGTCCCTCTCCCCACACCCAAAGGCTAGCACATCCAAGACCAAGAAAACCCAAGCCCAGCCCACTTCACCACCATAGTCCAAACACTCCACCACTTTAGCAAGCAACATCTCCTTTTAGTCTATGACATTGTGTGTGTATGGTGTAAGGAAAAACACCATAGTTCATAAAGAAAGAGTTTGGAAAGCTCCAAAGCAAGAAAAATAAAGGAAGTGCTGACGAAATACTCTCGGATTCAATTTAATAAAGTTAAACATAGTGGAAATGAAGGTTAGTGTTAAGAAATAAATTATGAATCAATTTTAAAATGATGTTTAATATGTTAACATGGCTATTGGTAATGATTTGGATGTTTAGTTGGTTAACTAATAATGTTTGATGATTGCTTAAGAAGTAAGAAGTAATATATATAGTTAAATATGTCAAATGAAAGTGAGCTCTTATATTTAAATCCTATTTTTGTTGTGCTATGATATTCATGTTCATACCCTTATGATAGATTGACACCATTTAGTTGTAATATAGATGCTTAAATGAATTTTGTTGTATGGATGAATGCATGGTTGTTATTGTTGATTTTATCAACATCGTAGTTAAAGTTGGTTATGACTACTTTACTAGTCATAGTTAATCCATAGTAGATTTGAAACCACACTTCTTTTAAATCCTACATGGTATACGAAGTATAGTTAAGTTTCTTTTTAAATTAACTATAGAAAAAGAATTCATTTTGAAAAGAAAAAAAGGTAGAGATTTGATTTGAAAATGAAAAGTAAAGATAGAGATTTGAAGTTGTTTTGAAAAATGGAAGTTAATGTTTTGGATATCGGAGCTAAAAACTTTACAAAGTTGTAAATTTGAAAAATAAATAGCATATGGTTTCGTATAGTTAAAATATTTTAAGAAATGGAAGTTTGAATATTAAAATAATAAATATGGAATATTTTGGAAATAAATGTAAAAATGGGTTTTAAATAAACAAATTAGTAAAGTATTGATTTAAAAATGGTTTATAAATTTTTTATAAATAATAAAACTCAATTTGAAAAAGTTTTGGAAAATAGTGAAAAACAAGTCAAAATAAGGCGTGCCTCGTAATAGCAGTTCGCGATTTCGCGTCAAAAAATCTAAATGAATGTGCATGATAGAAACGGAGTCGGAAGTCTTCGAAATAAGAATTTTCCGGATCTTTATATCCATAGTTTTCAAATGGAAAAGAAAAACCAAGATTTCATCTTGAAGATTTTATGATATGACTAAATCAAATTTTCAAGAAAATTGCGCTTTTGCAATTAAGTGACCAAAGTATAAAATCTTTAAAATGAATATTTTTAAATATTTAAAAATATGAAATAAATTTGATAAATATGTTAAAATGTTTTAAAAGAGATTTGAGTTATAAATATGGATTTCCAAATGATAGAAAAGTTGTTTTAATCAAATCATCTTTTAAAACACTATCTACATCACTTTTCTACACCAGTTTTAATAAACTTTAGAAATATAGATTTAAAATTAATTATTCTTACCCGAATCTTTTATGAATGTCTTTAAATAAACAATTTGTTATTTTAAAGATGATCTGGAAGTTTTAGTAAGAGTAAAATAAATGGTTAAGAGAAATTGTTTATAACACTTAAACAATATAATTGAAATCATTTCCTTGAATGTAATAACAAACTGAGTATGCCGAAACGACTAGTACATTTGTCCCGTCTATGAGATCTAGAAAGGTAAAACAAGGTGTGTAACTAAGGTTTGGAATGGAGCAACCAGTACCTTAAACTTACTTGGCCTTTGTTTTCTCATTCTAGGCGAGGGATGGAACAGATCAAAAGGAAAACCCGGATGCTCTAAATCAAAAGATCATATTTAAGATATTCAAAAATAAAAAGAGTTAAACAAGTTTTTAGTAATATAGAAGAATGTTCTAGTCAAACTATATATTAAGTTCCGGGGAGGGAATTTGTACTATCCGCGTGAATTTAAAAAGTGATTTCACCGTTATTCCACGAATAGTACGAGTTGAATACGGAAATTAATCTGGGTATCATTAGTCTAATTTTTTACTCAATATAACAGATCTGCGTTTACAGTAAACGATGTCTTAAATAACTCTGTTTTTGACCCAATTAAGAAATATTTCAGAAGATGAAATTGTTTATTAGATTAGGAGTTAAATTTGACTAAGTAAATGACGTGAAGATTTCCAAGGTTAAAAGGGCTTTGATTTACCAGTAAAAAGTTACAATGAAAAGAGGTGTAACAAATCCTACGTACACATATTCACATTTTTATCGATGATTGGATTTTGAAGAGACCAGGATCAGATTTGGGTTATTCCTATCTGAAAACCACTTTGAACCAACCTATGTTTTCATAGTAAAACATGTTGAAGACAAAGATCACTGAAGACGAATATCTTCATGATATAGGGCTACTTGCCACTAGACCCTTGAGGAAATTACCATATCATATACTTATGGTGGAAGTATTGCTCTGTTATGAAACTCTTTGGTTTGCATGGACTGCTCGCTACTGATCCTAGGGGTGATTCCCAAACAGGATGTGGTAAGAGAAGTGCCTTCTGTTTATATCAGTGCAGTTAAAGCACTCGGCAGATTCAATGCGGCGGAGGTGCAAAAAGTCATAGCGGAGATACAGCAATGATATAGCGGGATATAGCGGATGACTCTAAAATAGCGTATAAAACTCATACTTAATGTTTTTACAAATATATAAATGGTAATTAAATGAAAAGTTAACATTCAATTGAATTATAATGAATACATAAATTATTTTAAATAAAAACATGTGCGAATATACTGTAAATAAACGTAAAAATGTTATATAACATAATTGAATTTAGTAGAATATTAGAGTATTTTCATTTCTGAAAATATATTAAAAGTTCAATTAAATAAATTAATTTCATAATTTTTATAATGTATAAATGTCATTTTCAATTCATTTCTTTTAAAGAAGATATAGCGAAATATAACGGAAATAACGGGATATAGCGGAAATAGTGGGGCTTAAAGCGGAAAGGCTATATTTGGGGCTATATGGAAAAATCGTAGCGGTAGAAATCCGCTTTGAGATTTAGCAGGGTTATAGCGGAGCATTAACTGCATAGGTTATTATTGTTCCTAGACAACTTGTATGGACGAGTGTCTAACTTTGCATTCTAATTCACATTGATTGATCTCTATAAAACATATCATCTGTTTGGTGGCGGAGAAGGCAATTTCTCTTAGCTTAACACTCTTTCCTGAGACGTACGACTCAAGAGATATGCATTTGTAGAAATCAATTGTGTGATTATGAAATAACAATGTGGCATTCAAAGTGGAAGGTTATTGTTCTATGTGAAAGGTAATCGTTACCTCAGGCCTCACACCCGGAAATGACTAAAATAAGGTAGATGCAGCAAGACTATATGGTTCACAACTATTAGGGTATGATCATCCCCTCCTAGATAAATTTCTACCCGCTATAACGTTCATGTTTAAATTATGTGGTGTATGCTAGTCGCGCTCGGATTGGTCAATAAGGACCGGGGTGATAACATAATTGGTGCTATCTAGTTAAAGGTAGGTCGGTCTTGTGTTGGTAGAGGACCATCGGTTGGGCCTCGATACATTCCTCTAGATATGTATTGTCGGAAGGTGGTCCCTTGCCTGGTCATTTGTTGGAAATCCATAATCCAATACAAGTTTTCGGTTTTACTTGTAGAGCTTAGTATGCTGGAATTTAATAATAGTAACAATTTCGGCTATTTGAATATGTTTACTTGAAAAGTGTTTTCAAAGAATGTCATTAAAAATAATATCAAATGATTTGATAAAAATGTTTTAGTTATCACAAAGTAAAAACCCGTCCGTGTTTATGTGCGGCGTGGTCTAATGAGATGCTCTTTCTTTTCAAAAGATTTTGTCACTACTCTCTGATCTATGACACTGTCATTAAAGATTCGTATTTCTCATGCTGGTTTTCTAGATTGATCTGGGTATTTTTATACTCAGGCTAGATCCGAGTAGTTTTCAAAATAGCCTCAAACATCCAAGGAATGAACTAACAGCATGAGCCCTCAAGCCTAGCAAAGCAAAAGGTCTTAGATGGCCACTGCGAATGTTTTGGGAAACAAGCCATTGTTTAATCAACATCGACTACTTCTTTTATCTTGTAGTTTCAATAAGAACGTATGTAACAACCCACGTATTTTACAATTATATATTTAAATGTTTTATTTAAATATAGCATCGTTAGTCGGATTAAAATCCAAAATGTGACTTTTTGTAAACAGTTGAATTTGGACTCGAGACCACTTTTATTGAGTTCAAAACGACGTTTACAGCTTGTTTAAGTATAAACATCGATATGTTTGGAGTTGATTAGGATTTTGGTATTTTCATTTGGGATTTGGGTTGTGTTCTAGCCCATTAACCCAATAAAAGAACCCAAACGTTCTACCAAATACCTCCCACTCCACTCCTCTTCATTCATTCTATTTCTAATTTCCTAATACACTCAAGCCTTAGGAAAAATGGTGGGAAGAGGAAAGTAAATTCCTAAACCCTAGTTCTCTTAGGAAATTCAAGTTCTAAAATCAAGGAGAAGCTTAGGTAAGCATCCTCTTCATCTTCTCCATCTCAACCCCTCTTCAATTCTTGATTTTTCCTATAACCTAACTTAGGAAAAACATTGCATTTGATAATAGATTCTAGAGGTGTAGTGAAGAGGAATTGGTCTAAGCTTGTTTTAGAGCTTCTCATTTCTTGTTTTTGAATTTAAAGGTGAGTTCTTGAACTCACATCTATGTCTATAGCTTTCATTGTTGTTAGGTATGAATTCCTAACATCTATTTCATGTTTAATTGCTTTTGATTTGAATTGGTTTGGTGAATTCCAATTTTGGTTTTGAAGTCAAAATTTATGAAAATCCTACTATGGATGTTTGGACATGTTATTTGGGGTGTATCGAAGAGCCTATAGGGTTGGTGTAACGACCCTGAATTTTTGACAATTGAAATGTGAATATTTAATTGAGTTTAAATATTCAAATGATAGTTAATTTGAAATTCAAGTATCAGAATGAATTTGGCAATTAAATCTTTGAATTTAATTTACTGGAGTTGGGTCAAAAAAATTTGAATCTTCAGTTTTGAGCTGATTAAAAATAATATGAAGTCTTGAAAAATTCATATTAATATTATTGAAGATAATGGAAGCTTCAGAATTGAATTTGAAACTGTTTTGTTCAGTTTTGAAATTTATCGTTTAAATCGATATTTAAAAATAGCGTTCCGGGGCACAGTCTCGGAATTCGACGAAACCAGTTTCATTGGATCCGTAATATTATATTATTATCGAATTTCAATTTTCATAATGTTTGGAGTGATCGTTTGGCCGTACGATAAGCAAACGTACCGAAATTAAATCAAAATTTAATATTTTAATTGGGTTCAAAAAAAGCTATCTTCTCCATATGATCGAATTTGGACTCGAAACCTTTTCCATTGTGTACGGAATAGGCGTATAACATTACGAACGCCTAGCGGCACGCCTTGATAGGAAGTCGAAATTTTTGACTTCGTTTTCGAGTCGATTCGAATTTGAATTTAAATTGAACAATTACACGAGTCAACTGCAATTAAATTTATTTCACATCAACTTATCTTTTCATCAGTTCAAAATATCTGCAGCCAGATTCTTTACGCTTCCTTTTCCTTCTTGAACACACTTCCTCGTTCATTCTTATCTACGGAAGAAAAAAAATATCGATCTCGTTTGAAATCATTTCCCCTCTCTTCAATTAAAAACGAAAACTCCATCCCCAGTTCAAAAGAAATAAAAATGGCGGAAATTCTTTCGTTCGAAATGAAATCCCCTCTCCTCGAAATAAACTCAAAAACAATGGCCGATGTTTTCCCAATCCTTCCCCTTCATTCTTTATCAGTTCGAACGAAATTATTTTCATTCTTCAAAACGCCTCTTCCTCATCTCTACTCGAAAGGAGGGATTACTGTTGGGTCGCGATCGAATTTCTTGGTGAAATCGCGAGCTTTGATTTTTGGGATGGCGTTCGTAGTTCGGCGCATGGGTTTCAAGTCGTTCGATTTATACCTGTCGATTCGTTTTGGGTCGCGATAGTGGCTCTCGATCGAACGAGGAGGGGTTTCACATCGTCTGTTAGTGGGCTGCAAGGCATGAACGCAAGGCATGTCGCGCGATTGAGAGGGGTTGTTCGAGCAATGGCCTGGGTGTCATCGGCGTTTTGGGTATTTCATTATCGACTTTGGCAGTAAGGTATATATAAAAACCTAATTTTTTTCACTTTCAATTTATTGCTGCAAGTAGATACATTTATAATTTATTAAATCTGATAATATATGCATATATATGGGTATATATGCAGTAAGACAGAACAAGAAAACTTTTATATATATATAAATGCAAATACATATATGCAGATTTTTATCTATTTACAGGAAACAGAAAATATATATTTCACAATTTTTTTCTTAAGTCGAGCATTCATCCAAATATCGCTTAAGTCATTTCAACTCAAAATTCAATATAAGTATTTACATACTTCTTATATTCATTTTCACTTCACTAACAAAGTCATATATTCATTTTCATTCAACTTTGCATTTTCAATTCCATTTGAATTCAATTTACCTTCAAAAATTCACTTAGTGAAAACTCGATATTCATCTTTCCAGAACTTTCAACTTCAACCAAAACAATGGTTTTCAATTTCTAGTTCAATTCCTACGTTTCCGTTACAATCTGAAAATTTTGGGAGTTAGAAAAAATTTGGAAAATTTTTGTTAACGGAAAATTGATTTTCAAATAGATCTTCTCACTCAAACAAAGGGTTTGTTTAATTTTAAATAGTTATATTTAAAATTATTGAATGTGTTGATTGATTGTTGTTTGGATGTGATACTATATATAGTAGTATATAGCAATATATATATATATTGGTATATGTATATATTGGAGTTGTTGATTTCCCGCATTATATAGCTGATGAGACCCTATTGCGCCGCATAATAGCGGATGATATTTTATAAATCTCATATACCGCGATATTCCACCTCGAAGTGGAATTGGTATTGTGCTAACATCTGTGGATTCAGGGAAACAGGTTGGAGGGATCCAATAGGATTCCTCAAAACATTTGAATTTATTTCATATGTTGTGTGATGATTTATTTATAATCTGTGGATGATTATATCTGTGATTGAATGTGTTGAAGGCCATAATTTAGACGAATGTATTTTTGGTATCGTTGGATACCAGAAATAAATGAAATTGGATTTTTGAAATTAAAGTTGGAAATTTTTGGTAAATTCTTTTTGAAAGAATTGAATAAATTTAAAAGAAGGAATTTTAAAAGTATAAAGTTGATTTTGAAATCTTATCGAATTATTTTCAAAATATGGGAAAAGATATAAATAAATGGGTTTTGAAAATATTGTGTAAGAGTTGAAGGATTTATTGAAAGTGGAATTTTAAACCATTTCGAAAGAAAAAAAAGATTTCTTTAAAAGGTGATAAATTTGTTTGAAATCCAATTGATAATTGATTTGGTATTGGAAAATAAATCTTTAGGAAATCAATATAAAAATTTATTTGGTGTTTGAATGAAAATTCATTTTTGTGTTGAAAATAAATTTGGAAATCGATTTGTAAAAATGATTTGGTATTTGGGATTAAAATTAGAAATCAATTTGGAATTTGATTTGGGGTTGAAATAAAATTGAGAAATCAATTTGAAAATTGATTTGATGTTTGAAAGTGAATCTTTGGAAAACGATTTTGAAAATCGTATATGAGTGGACATTTGAAAATTTAAATTCACAATGGAATTTATAAAGGAAAGGGAAACTTGTTTTAAAAATAAACATTGATTTATTTTTAAAAGTGTGGAAAATGTGATTTGAAACTTGTTTTCAAAGTGATGAAGTGTGGAAATGAATTTACAGATTTGGGATGTAAATTTGAAATAAATCGATAAGGATTTATTTAATTAGTTTAAATGAAAGTGATTTGAAATTTGTTTTCAAATGGTTGAAGTGTTAAACCGTATCTCGCGAAGAGATTTGAAATTTAATAATTTGGGAAAAATTATTTAAATTGGTTGATGGTTGTGAATATTATTGATAGTTAAATAATCGACTATCAATATTTGCCTTTGAAATGGCACTTGATTTGTTTTTAAAACAAACGCTCACTATTCGGGTTAGTCGGGAAAAGACCTTTGTGTCATATAACCCATTCCGAATTAGTGATACGACGATATGGATCGCATTGAAGACCGGTGGTGAAGACCGGGTATTTTCGAAAATGAAAGGACAACCTGTCGAATGTCTCTGCATCGACTGGTCCCCGGTATAGAGATTTATATCACTCTTTTTGTGATGGGAAGTCCGGACGTGATTAGAAATTATCCGGATTGCAAGGGCTTCTTTGGAAGTGCCTTCGGTTCCGTTCGATCCCGGAACGGACTTGTATGGATGTGTGTCTGACGTTACACTTTGAGATGTAAAGCTGGTTTCTATCAAATACATTTCTATTGGTGGCGGAGAATTTATTCTCTTAGCTTAACACCCTTCTCTGAGACGTACGAGCTCAGTGGTTATGTAGTTGATGGTTACTAGTGATACATTCCCAATTTGGTAATGTGGCACACGAAGTGTTGTTGATCATTTGTTGATCAAAACGTTGCTTTGTGAAAAAGCGTTGCTTTGTGAAAAAACGTGGCTTTGTGAAAAAGCATAGCTTTGTGGACGAGACTTCGTCGAGCCTCACAACCCGGTAATGGTCGAAACAGAAATGTTGCGGCAAAGGTTTTTAGGGGTAGTGCCCCTAGGGTATGTCATTTCCTTCTGGTTAAAAGGTGATATCATGGTATGGAGCCCAGATATTTTACCTATGTTGATGCTGCATAGTTATTATACTTTGTGGTTGTTGCTTTGTGATTGAGGATCCTCGGATAAAGGTCGGTAACGACCGGGGGATGGCATAGCTCGTGTGTTAGCTACCTAGTTACAGCTTGGTTAAAGCGTGAGGTAGCATCGGCCTTGTGTTTGCAAAGATCCGGTTAGGTTCTCGGGGCGTCTTTCCAAAGGCGTTTCAATTTTGGTGTAAGGAAGTTCCTTTGCCTGACCATTTGTTGGAAATCCAAAGAAATAATACACGCTCTGTACGGTTTTAGTTGTATAACCTGCCATGGAATGTGGCGGTAACCTGTTATTGAACATGGTAGCTATAGTAGGCATACGATGAAATGTTGTATGCTGGCTAAGATTAATATTATACTTTCGATTGTTTTCCACTATGCACTAGTAATAATATCAAAAGAGTTTTTCTTGCGTAGTAAGCATTTTTGACTATCATAAGGAGAAATCTCCTCCAATTCTGTGTTTGCATTGTGTGTGTGGCGAGAGGCCTTATGGTGTTTCATTTTCCAAAAGCATTGCGAATTTGTTTTATTTTCTTTGTGAAAATAACTGTTTTACGATCTCACACCAGTCACCATGACTGACTCGGAGTTTATTGTTCCCTTTCTAAACTCTGGGTGCCCATAATTTTCCACACGGGCAGCCTAGAGTTATGTTATCAGGATATTCTGGATATTCTGGAGCTTTGGAGATGAGCTGGATGGCGAAGCGTACTACCGTACTTGTTTATTTTATTCCGCTGTGTATTCTGTATGAGGACAAGTTTATATAACCGTCCATTGTTGTATTGAGTTGTATATTGACTCTGATTGATGTATGTATAAACTGATATAGTCTTTTGTTTTAAAGATTATTGATTCATCTGTTATATATCGTTCCGCTGCGAAGATTATGATATTGTTTCTGTTTCTGTTTTATATGTTCTTCTTCTGTCTTCTTCTACCTCTTCTTTTTCTCCATAACAATTCGGTTTTCCGGCATTTGATTGCTCGGCAGTTGATACAATGGACGTATTAATGTCGACTTTCGAGCGTCGAAAAGTCATATAGTTACAGCTGGGTTGTCATTTGGCATAAATCCCTAGCCTCCATCGCTCGTCTGATCGCCTCCAAATTGATTTGGCCATCATTGCCCTAGGCAAATTCTGCCCAGACCCAAGCAACCAGACGTCTGGTTGAAATTTCCAGCCGTCTGGAAGGGGGTTCTGGAAAAAAAATATTAACGAACACAAAAAAAATGGCAGAGCCTAGGGTCAGACGTCTGGTCAAATAACCAGACATCTGGTCCTGTTGAATTTTTGTTAATTTGCCTGTTTTTATGCGAATTTCCATTTCTTATCGATTTTTGTTTATCCGGTTAGTAGTTGTCATTTATTATCGACTTTGATGACTTCTTTTCTGGATTTTTGGGAATATCCATTGATGGATTTGATATCGATTTTCATGGTTTTAATTCACGTCGTCGAATGTGGATTTTTGGTGATAAATTGTTTTTACAATCATTTCTATGATTTGTCACTTTAAAATTACAAAGGTTCTTATACTAGTAGTAAATACTAAAACCCTTTCACAGAAACGATTTCAACAATATTTTCAATACAAAACTCGTTTAAAAACCGTGTTCCAATCTTTTAGTATATACAAACCTTTACCTCGTTCGTATGAGAAATCCAATTAAACGACTTAACAAAATGAGTGGTATGAAACCCAAGGCATAGCGTCCCGTTTATGATACACATGTTGGTGAGTTTTCATGCTCCCATTTATGATAGGCCTCCCCTTTTGTGATTTCTGGATTTCTAATTGATGATTTCTGGAATTTTTGTTTCACCAATTTTTGCGATTTGCATTGATATGTTTTGTCAATATTTGAGGTTTGGTGAATAAGCTAAAGAATATGATATTCTTTTTGGGTATTTAAGAAAACATGAGATATTGTATGATTTTCATTGTTATCAAATATATACTTGTCACAACATGGTATTATTGTTATCATATATTTTTGTCATATCTCTTATCCTATCTCATTTTACATGATAATTATAGATAGACTGGTCCGTTTATTATTTTTCTTCTTAAATAATACTCGGGTCAGACCGAGGTGTTTCATGTGCTTCCACTTGACTTCTTAGCAGGGACTATCTTCTGACTTTTGGCTAACTACTTTAGGTTAGTAGTTTTTGTCTTTCATGTATACGAGATAGAGACTCTTTGATGTATACTTATTCTTTTGTGTAGTACATGTACCTATTCTTTTGGCTTGTAATGGATCTTGTATGACCACTACTAAGATGTTCATTTCTATGTGTTATATTCATATATGTTTCCGCCTTAGTGATATGAATATTTGTGACTGATTTTGTATTGTGCCTATTTTATATTGATTCTGAAGGCCACTTAGCCACTGTGTAGTGGATTTGAGTTTGAATTGGATATGTCGGATTTCCTCTTGAAATGAAATGCTTGACATACTATCTGATATATCGGTTCTCGCTCAAATCAATTATACAGTTGGTCGCTCCACAGCAGCCTTATTCTTCGTACTAATTGACAGCATTACCAAGTAGTGTCCTTGGTTAGTATGAGTATAGAGGTGGGACGTCACAGCTTGGTATCAGAGCGAAACTTTTGAACAATATAGAATATTATGACAAGGATCATTGTCCTAAGTTTCTCTTAGGAATCGTGCCTTAGGATTTAATTCGAGTCTTAAGACCCATTATATCTTATTTCTTTTTATGATGCCTTGTTTATCAATCTTGTTTATTTGAATTCATTCTGAGAATAACCTTTTTCTTCTTCTTTCTTTCTTTCTTAAAGAAGAGAAATGGTTAGACCTGGCTGACCTAGCACCGGTCAACCTAGTTCTACTCCTCAGGATGGCGTATTCATGTCTGCCCAACAGCTTTTGGATTTTGTAAAGAATGCCCAAGCTACCGGACCCATTCCTAAGCCTACTCATCCTAAATCTGGGTTTGCACGCTTATGCAGTGATTATACCAATTTGGGTGGAAGGCCAATCAAGGGTTCCAAAAGCGTTATAGAAGTTCAAGCTTGGCTTAGAACATACAATCGCATGTTTTCTCGCATGAATCTTGTGGATCTACATCGAGTCCAAGTGGCTTCTAGCATGCTCTAGGAAAGAGCATTAGATTGGTATGCACTTTTGGTTTCAGAAATTGTTGAAGCGGATCTTACTTGGGAGCAATTCCGAGAAAGGTTCGAGTTAAAGTTTGTGCCGAAAACTGAAAAAGTAACTTTAGCCCGATGCTTTATTGACCTTGTTCAAGGTGAATCTTCTGTGATGGATTATGTCGCATCATTTGAATCCCTCTCTAAATATGGGGTCGAGTATATTAATACCCCATTGAAGAAAAATCAGTGGTTTATCTATGGGTTGAATAAGAATCTCAAAAAGGCTTTACTTCTGAAACTAGAAGTTCTTTTTGATCAGCTTGTAGATATCGTTTTTCGACTTTAAGAGGCCGATAAAGAAAGTGATATTGAAGTTGTGTGTGCCAATAAGAACTTCAACAACAACAAGAAGAGGCATCTCGACAGTAAGTTAAAAGGCCCTAATCCCAACAAAAAAGGGAAGCAAGCAACTTCGGTAGCAAAGACTCCTACCTATAGTCATGGGGAATGCTACAATTGTGGTTCTAAGAACCATTATGCAAATAGGTGTCCAAAACCCTTTTATTGTCGCTATTGCAAAAGTTTGGGTCATCTTATATCTTCATGTCCCAAACATCAAAGTAAGAAAGAGGGAAAGCTGAATGTTGTGCAAGCCCCTAGTAATACTTCTCTTGGTCAAGGTATTTCTCATTCTGTCCTTGATGGCATTATTATGTTTCGTGATCATCCTATTCGAGTTCTTTTTGATATGGGTGCATCTCACTCTTTTATATCAAAGAAACTTGATGATATTTTGTCTTTAAATGTTATGGGCTTGATGACTTCATTAAGAATTGTGAATCCGGTTGGTGGATCCACAACACTCGGTTTATTTTGTAAGGATGTTGAAATTATTTTATGTGATTATGCTTTCCATGTCGATTTGCATGGTATGCGTTACTCGGGTTTCGAATGATTTTGGGAATGGATTGGCTTAATCGTTATGAAGCCCACATCCTATGTCCCAAGAGGACTATACATCTTCAACATCCCCAATTTGTTAAGTAGATTTCTATTGTTCTTAAAGATTCAGATTCCAATTCGGTGGCATCTTTATATTCTCAAAATCCATATGATGACGATAATGATGATGAGGAAGATGTCATTTTCCTCATTCATGTTGTTCATGAATTTTCTAATATATTTGAGCCCGTTTTAGGATTACCACCAAAGCGAGCAATTGAGTTCAGAATTAATCTAATCCCTAGAGCTCTACCTATCACTCGTCCTCCTTATCGTATGTCCAATAAGGAAAATAAGGAGATGCATAAACAATTATCTGAATTGGAAGCAAAACATTTTATTCGTTCTAGTTCCTCTCCATGGGGAGCTTCAGCTATCTTTGTGAAGAAATCTGATGGTACACTTAGGCTTTGTGTTGACTACTGCAAGCTTAATGATCTCACCATCAAGAATAAATATCCCTTGCCTCGAATTGATGATCTATTCGATCAACTTAGCGGTGCTAGTGTTTTTTCACAGTTAGACTTACCAACCGATTTTCATCAACTTCGTATTACAGAGGATAGCATTCCTTTGCATCGTTCTGTACTCATTATGGATCTTAAGAATGGCTTGTTATGCCATTTATTTTAACGAATGCTCCAGCTTATTTCGTTGACCTTATGAACTGAATTTTCAAAGACTTCCTTGATCGATTTGTTCTCATCTTTATTGATGATATTCTTGTTTATTCTAAAACCGAGGAAGAGCATGAAAAACATCTGCGAATTGTGTTGGAAACCCTTAGGAGCAATCAATTGAAAGAAAAATTTTCTAAGTGCCACTTTTTGCAATCCCGTGTGAAATTTTTAGGACAAATTATTTCTAAATCCGGAATTTCCATGGATCCTTCAAAGATTGAGGCGATTCAAAATTGGAAGAGACTGGAAAGTGACGGAAATTCATAGCTTTCTTGGATTGGCGGGCTATTACTGTCGATTCATAAAAGACTTTTCTAAAATTTCTGTACCTCTTACTAGTTTGACAAAGAAGGGAGTTAAGTACATTTGGTCAGACAAATATGAAGCTGCTTCAGAAATTAAAAGAACTCCTTTCCGATGCTCCTATTCTTATGATTCCCGAAGGGAACCAAGACTTGATTGTTTATACCGATGCTAGTCGTGTTGGTTTCGGAGCCATTCTCATGCAAATGGAACGTGTTATGGCTTATGCTTCTAGGCAATTAAAGCCTACCAAGACTAGATATGCCACTCATGATTTAGAGCTCGCGGCCATTGTTTTCGCCCTTAGAATTTGACGTCATTATCTTTTGGGAGAGAAATTTGTTCTCTACACCGATTATAAATATTTGACGTATTTGTTCTCTCAAAAGGAACTTAATTTGCATCAACAACGTTGGCTCGAATTTCTTGCATCATATGATCTTGATATTTTTTATACTCTCAGAAAGAGAAATCATGTTGTAGATGCCCTTAGTCGTAAGCAACAAGCGGTTATTTCAATGATGCTATCCGAATGGAATGATCTTGAGACTTTGTCCACTTGTGAGATTCAAGATCGTGAATCTGATCCATGTTCATCTCTTGTTTTATGTAGCCTTGAGGCTCATCCATCTCTTTTAGACCACATCCTTGAAGCTCAAAAGCACTTCCCCGAATTGGCTCATCTTAGCCAAAGTTGTAGGGATAGGAATATTGATGGTTTGAAAGACTTTGAAATCGATGCTCGTGGAGGCATTCGAAAATTTGGTAGACTTATTGTGCCAAATATTAGTGATCTTCGTAAGGACATTTTAGAAGATTCTCATCGTTCTAAATTTACCATTCATCCCGGTAGTAGTAAAACGTACGCGGACATGAAACGACTTCATTATTGGGATGGAATGAAATCTGATATTGCTAACTTTATTAAGCATTGCATGACTTGCCAATTCGTAAAGGCCGAGCATCAAAGGCCCGGTGGGTTATTGAAACCTTTAGACATTCCCGTTTGGAAGTGGGATCAAATTTCCATGGACTTTATTGATGGTCTTCCTCATTCTCGTTCGGGTCATGACAGTTTATGGGTGATTGTAGATAGACTTACCAAATCCGCCCATTTTCTTCTCGTTCGGTCCAACCAGACCGTATCTCTTTTGGCCAAACTCTATGTTAAAGAAATTGTTAAATTGCATGGAGTTACTACTTCTATTGTTAGCGATCGTGATCCATTATTTACTAGTGGATTTTGGAAGGCTCTTCAAAAAGATTTGGGAACAAAGCTTAATTTTAGCACCGCTTATCATCCTCAGTCCGATAGACAAACCGAGCATGTGAATCAAACTCTTGAAGATCTCCTTCGTGCATGTGTTCTTGATTTTGGTGGAAGTTGGGAAGGTCATATTTCTCTTGTTGAGTTTCCTTACAATAATAGCTTCCAATCTAGTATTGGTATGGCACCTTTCGAGGCACTCTACGGAAGGCCATGCCGATCTCCTTCATATTGGCTTGAAGCCAGTGAGAAGCTCTGGTTTTAGGTCCAGATTTTATTTGTGATGCCACAGAAAAGATTGACCTTATTCGTCATAGGATGAAAGAAGCTAAAAGTAGATAAAAATCCTATGCCGATAACCGAAGAAAGAATTTAGAATTTTCTGTTGGAGATTTGGTATTCATTCGTGTTTCACCTATGAAGGGTGTTGTGCGTTTCAGTCGATCGGGAAAGTTAGCACCTCGATATATTCAATATTGGCCCATTTCCCATCACCGAACGCATTAGTTCCGTGGCTTATCGCCTTTTATTACCGGCTCAATTTTCTCCTATTCATGACGTATTCCACGTTTCTCAACTACAGAAATGCCTTAGAGATTCCGATTCTATTCTTGAGCCCGTTGTTATCGAAGAAATTGAGGTTTTACCAAATTTGACTTATGAGCAACATCCTATTTGCATCATTGCTACAGAGGTTAAATGCCTTCGTAATAAAGATCTTCCGCTTGTGAAAGTTCAATGGTCCGCAAATCGTAAGGATTGTTCTTGGGAATCCAGAGAATTCATCAAGCGAACACATTCGGACTTACTCTCTCGTGCTCTTTAAGGTGAACTTCTCACTTCAAATTTTTCTTTTATGTTGTTATGCCTTAGAGTGATTGTTACTCTTTATTTTCTTCTTAAGTATTGCGATGACACAATTTTTTTAAGGAGGGGAGTCTGTAACAACCCACATATTTTACAATTATATATTTAAATGTTTTATTTAAATATAGCATCGTTAGTCGGATTAAAATCCGAAATGTGACTTTTTATAAACAGTCGAATTTGGACTCGAGCACTTTTATTGAGTTCAAAACGACGTTTACAACTTGTTTAAGTATAAACATGGATATGTTTGGAGTTGATTAGGATTTTGGTATTTTCATTTGGGCTTTAGGTTGTGTTCTAGCCCATTAACCCAATAAAAGTACCAAAACCTTCTACCAAATACCTCCCACTCCACTCCTCTTCATTCATTCCATTTCTAATTTCCTAATACACTCAAGCCCTAGGAAAAATGGTGGGAAAAGAAACTAAATTCCTAAGCCCTAGTTCTCTTAGGAAATTCAAGTTCTAAAATCAAGGAGAATCTTAGGTAAGCATCCTCTTCATCTTCTCCATCTCAATCCCTCTTCAATTCTTGATTTTTCCTATAACCTAACTTAGGAAAATCTTTGCATTTGATAATAGATTGAAGATTCTAGAGGTGTAGTGAAGAGGAATTGGTCTAAGCTTGTTTTAGAGCTTTTCATTTCTTGTTTTTGAATTTAAAGGTGAGTTCTTGAACTCACATCTATATCTATAGCTTTCATTGTTGTTAGGTATGAATTCCTAACATCGATTTCATGTTCAATTACTTTTGATTTGAATTGGTTTGGTGAATTTTCCAATTTTGGTTTTGAAGTCAAAATTTATGAAAATCCTACTATGGATGTTTGGACATGTTATTTGGGGTGTATCGAAGAGCCTATAGGGCTGAGTTGTCGTTTAGCATAAATCCCTAGCCTCCATCGTCCGTCCGATCACCTTCGAATTGATTTGGTCATCATTGGCCTAGGCAAATTCTGCCCAGACCTAGGCAACCAGACGTTTGGTTGAAATTTCCAGACGTCTGGAAGGGGGTTCTGAAAAAAAATATTAACGAACACAGAAAAAATGGCAGAGCCTAGGGTCAGACGTCTGGTCAAACAACCAGACGTTTGGTCCTGTTGAATTTTTGTTAATTTGCCCGTTTTTATGCGAATTTCCATTTCTTATCGATTTTAATTTATTCAGTTAGTAGTTGTCATTTATTATCGACTTTGATGACTTCTTTTCTGGATTTTTTGGAATATCCATTGATGGATTTGATATCGATTTTCATGGTTTTAATTCACGTCGTCGAATGTGGATTTTTGGTGATAAATTGTTTTAACAATCATTTCTATGATTTGTCACTTTAAAATTACAAAGGTTCTTATACTAGTAGTAAATACTAAAACTCTTTCACAGAAACGATTTCAACAATATTTTTAATACAAAACTCGTTTTAAAACCGTGTTCCAATCTATTAGTATATACAAACATTTACCTCATTCGTATATGAAATCCAATTAGACGACTTAGCAAAATGAGTGGTATGAAACGCTTGCATTTACTTTGTCAGTTAATTCTTGGACTTGTTCGATTGAAATCTCGTGACAATTTTCGAGTGGAAGTCTACAATTTATTCGTAAATATTTAAGTTAAGCCAATGGTTATGGGACATGAAGTCTAACTCATTTATTTACTAGTTACTGTAATTTACACTTATTGATCAATGATGATAATTTTATGGTTTAGACTAGCGATATGTGATGTCTCTTTGTCCGCGTGGGGGACTATACCACATTCTGTAGAGCTTCGTCTCATTTTTATGGGCTAGTGACCCATGGTCTTTTAACCGTTTTATGAGTTCGGTTCATCGGGCGTACCTTTGTACTACATCGTTGTTCCGACTTATTTGAGTTTCAGGTTCCTCGGGCATACCTTTGTACTACGTCGTTGCACCGGCTCTATGGGTTAGAGACCCATGCGATAGCGTCCTGTTTATGATACACGTGTTGGTGAGTTTTCATGCTCCCGTTTATGATAGGCCTCCCCCCTTTTGTGATTTCTGGATTTCTAATTGATGATTTCTGAAATTTTTATTTCACCAATTTTTGCGATTTGCATTGATATGTTTTGTCAATATTTGAGGTTTGGTGAATAAGCTAAAGAATATGATATTCTTTTTGGGTATTTGAGAAAACTTGAGATATTGTATGATTTTCATTGTGATCAAATATATACCTGCCACAACATGGTATTATTGTTATCATATATTTTTGTAATATCTCTTATCCTATCCCATCTTACATGATAATTATAGCTAGACTAATCCGTTTATTATTTTTCTTCTTAAATAATACTCGGGTCAGACCGAGGTGTTTCAGGTGCTTCCACTTGACTTCTTAGCAGGGACTATCTTCTGACTTTTGGCTAACTACTTTAGCTTAGTAGTTTTTGTCTTTCATGTATACGAGATAGAGACTCTTTGATGTATACTTATTCTTTGTGTAGTACATGTACCTATTCTTTTGGCTTGTAGTGGATCTTGTATGACCACTACTATGATGTTCATTTCTATGTGTTATATTCATATCTGTTTTCGCCTTAGTGATATGAATATCTATGATTGATTTTGTATTGTGCTTATTTTATATTGATTCTGAAGGCCACTTAGCCACTGTGTAGTTGATTTGAGTTTGGATTGGATATGTCGGATTTCCTTTTGAAATGAAATGCATGACATACTATTTGACATATCGGTTCTCGCTCAAATCAATTATACAGTTGGTCGCTCCTCAACAGCCTTATTCTTCGTACTAATTGACGACATTACCCATTAGTGTCCTTGGTTAGTGTGAGTATAGAGGTGGGGCGTCACAACGTAAAAATTATAGAGATATGAAAACGAGTGAATGAAAATGAATGAATTCACAATCGTCGCCTCAATGATAGGTTGGGAGATGTTTGCGACATACGATCATTGTCTTGGTGAAATAAGGATGTGCATGCGACATATGGTCATTGCGTCAATGATGGATAAGAGTATGTTAATTGTTCATGTAGTTATTCTGATTGTCTGGCGTTTACCATAGATATATGATGGAAGCATGGAATGGTTAAAACAGAAATATTATGAAAGTATGCTAAATCATTGAAACAAGTAACTTTGAATTATAGAAGTATTAGCCTTCAATGATCCTTTATTAGAACGATATTGTCACATACTTGGAATATTTCCTTACTAACCAAGAAAGAGTCTGAACCTCTCTATATTTTAATTAGTGAATATTAGGCTCAGGTCCCAAATAAGTTTCAAAATACACAAAAACCCCAGTAAAAAAAAGAATGTAAATTAGGTCCCTATAATTAAGTTACTAAGTAATTGCATATAGTTATGCAATTATTTACTGAATAATTGCAGACATTTATGCAATTATATCTAAAAGTTGCAAAAATTTATGCAATTTTTTTGGTGAATAATTGCGGAAATTTCCCCAATTTTTTTGGTGAATAATTGCGGAATTTTCCACAAATTTTTGAAAAAATTGCAGAAATTTCCGCAATTTTTTGGTGAATAATTGCGGAAATTTCCGCAATTTTTCAATGAATAATTATGGAAATGTCTGCAATTTTTTGATATAATTGCATAAATGTCTGCAATTATTCACTAAATAATTGCATAAGTGTATGCCATTAATCGGTAACTTAATTCTAGGGACCTAATTTACAAACATTTTTTTACTGGGGTTTTTGTGTATTTTGAAACTTATTAGGGATCTGTGCCAAACTGTCCCTTTTCATTATCTGTATATATAATAGGTTGACAAGGGTTGGGAAATGCTGCATATGAGTAGTCAATGGAGACCGTTGAAGCTAAATATTTTGTCTGTTTATTAGCACTACAACAAAATACACATTTCACAACTAGCAATGCCAATTGTAATAAACTTATTACAACTAGCAGACGCCAGCCTTAATATGTGAAGTTGCAATAGGGTGATTACATTTTACAACTGTTTATGATGATTACAAATATCTATTGTAGTAAAGATTTTTTAGAACGGTTAAAAGCAATTGTAATAGGCCTTTTACAACTGCAAAAGCAAGTAGTCATTTGATCTTTTGCAACTATTTTTTACGATTGTAAAATAAATGAAAAATTGAAGAAGAAAAAACAATTGGTTGCAACTAATATATTATAATACACCAGTAACTGTATTTAATAATTAAATGATTTAAACAAATATTATCATAAAACAACCAAAAATAAACATTCCAAAAGGCTAAATAAAATGGTATTCACAAATCTCTAACATACATTCCAAAAGGCCGGATAAAATTACATTCACAAATTTTTAACGTAATACAACACACAATCCATAAATACATCCTTATTTCACCGAGACAATAATGTGATAAACTTCTCAACTCTTGAACTAGGATGAAAGGGTCAAGTCCCTAGTTTTGATGTGCTTTTAAGAAAAATTCATGTGTATATAACCATGTAAATTAGATTCTTATTTATTAAAATCAGAAAACACAAGCTAATTCGAGTTTTCTGAAAAATAATTTGCATTTACGGTAAAATTTTGAAAAAATCTATAGATTTTGATAATGATAAAACAAAATTATATTTGATAAAATAAATATGCTTAATCAACAATTATACATGCTTATAAAAAAACACAAATCACTTTTATTTTTAAATATAGTGTGTTCGGTTTTTTCCTGTTTAAAAATAAATTAAGTTATAATTTACATATATTAATTAGCAAACTTTTCTAACAACAACATAGGAAACAAAGGCCTGATACTCAGCCCCTAATCACAGTAGGAAAAATTCTAGGGATTGTATGATCCATATCGTTTTCCAATTTTTGATCATGCAAAATAAAAATAAACATGTTGCGAGTCAAATGATAATGGAAATATTTAAAATTCACCGAAGACAAGATATACTGCTCACTTTAATTTGTGCCTCCTTTAGTTCTGCTACAATGTTCTCAAAATACGAAGCATTCCATATTGCATGGTTGATTGGATTAAAAATATCTTTCAAATATCGCTTACCATAGGATGCTTGGATTCTACAAGACGACGCAGTTTAGCAGAAGTATCAGGCATCTCCTTGGCTAGAGAAAAAACAAATAGGAATAAGAATAATTTTTTATTTATTTTACTAAAAGAAACTAATATTGAAAAATTGATAAATATTTATATGCATATTAGTATATTACACAACGATACCAAGTAACATTCTGTTAGGAAAAATGATAAATATTCTCCTTTAGTTATGCTTCCATTTCATCTCGAGTAACCTTTTCTCTCCATGCATATAGTTCCTGTAATAAAATGATTCGTAAGCTTATATTTAGCAACTAGCACTAAATATACGAGTAAATAACTATAAACTTCTCCTGCCAAATGTTATATGAGTAGATAACTACAAATTTCTCCTGCCATATGAGAAACAGGAGTAACAAATGCAATGATAGTAGTAACAATGTAACGTCCCGATATTTTGGACCATTCGCATCCATACATGTCGGATTTGAATTGCTCAAAATATCAGATTGTTAATTTAAATATGGAAAAACTCAGCATATACAGTAAATAAATAATCACATATCACAGACATAGAGTAATATAACAATAATGCAGCGGAAACAAAAGAATAGTAGTTCATGAAGCTACTATATATATAACAGAGTTAAATAAGATACAACAGAAGTCTCGAATATAATAGTCAAATACAAGATCAGAATACATCACTGGAATCAACTGAATATCTGAAAGCTGGATCTCCAAGCGAAGCTCCAACTCCGAAGGTGAGCCTCGAATACTGGTACACTCAGTCTTACCCGAGCGTAAAGCAAAACACAAAACACTCGAGTCAGGATTAACATTCTTACATCAATAAATCCAACTCAAGTGAAATAACGACTGAAATACAAGTAACTCAAAGGATGTTTGGGATAACCATCATCTAAGGATCCGTTAAACTATCTACTATGTAGTAGTGTACGCTAAGTAGATAATGCCTATCAGTAATATAAGTATCAAACTAGCGTTAAGGTGTTACCATTATCCCTCTTAACACATTTTATATAAGCATCATAGTCTATACAGCACTGTAAACTCCACCGTAAACTATTGGGCTATCAGGGAGTGCTCCATGGGTATAACACGAAACAAATCGTAGTGGTCGTGCATAGGGATACGAGTATGACAAGGCACATGAGGCAATACCCAAGGTAGTGAAACTACCGTTTGGCTGATCCGGACTGGTGAGAACGCATCGCCGCAACGATCGCAACACCGCGAAACAACACTCCCAATTCAAGGGTGCGCACCAATCAAAAACAAGTAATGAGTAGTTTATGAAGAAGTGTGTCCGCTAGAGGTAGCTAACCTCACCGGCCCGGCACGGCTCTTGTTTAAGTCATTTCCAATTTGACACAAGTGTCAAGGTCATCCATTATCGTTCTCTTTCTTCAAATCCAGCAATGTCATCATTCCAACCACTTCATTCTGGATCACACTCCACGTATAATAGTTATTAAAGTGGTTTTCGGTTTGGACAGAGAGTATGTCCCTAACCGATCCCGGACTCTTCAATAACTACGTAATTATTACACCGATTGGTCATTAATAAACTTTCAAAATAGTTTATATTTCAAAACCGAAATATCATTGCCATTTCAAAACCACATCCATACAATATCATTTTCACTTGAAATAAATCCATTTCCAAAACCATATCACTTTCCAAAGTTATATCGCTTTCGAAATCGTAAGTCTTTTAAAATCAAAACACTTTGGAAATCAAAACCTTGAAATTCATAACACTTTGAAACTATAGTTTGAAATCATAACATTTTGAAACTATAGTTTGAAATCATAACATTTTGGAATTCATAACACTTCCCTCTTAAAAAGTTTAGATATTAAAATTAGTGTATATAATGAAATAGTTTATAAAATAAAAATAGTTTATATAAAATAGTTGTAAGTTAAAATAGTTTACAATAAAATAATATATTGAAAATGATTTATATAAAATAGTTTATATTAAAATAATTTATAAAGTAAAATATAAATAGTTGAAGATATAGTTTAAAAATACTTTATAAAATAAAATAGTTTCCACAAATTAACAAATCGATTCAAATTAACTCGACTTCCAAATTCAACTTAATTAAATCGCAATTCATAAATTTCAACTCAATTCAATTTCTCAATAAATCATTTTGAATTATAACGATTTCAAATACAGGTTTGAAACACAAAATAAGCCATTAAATTTTAATATATTTCAAAGCTTTAAGTATTCAACAATTCCCAAAACTAAATTTGAAAATTTCATATATATATCAAATTCAATTTTTTATTATTATTTAGTTTTGAAATATTTACTTAATAAATCCAATATCATTTAAATAAAACTTCAAATTTCAAATCACTAAATATTTCCTTCAATTATATTTTAAACTTGAAATATTCATTTTAAATCATCTTAAACCAAAATCAAGTTATAAAATCATATCCTTTAAAAACCCCAAATTCCATATGTTCAGATAGATTTAATTAAATATAATTCTTAATTAAATATAATTTCAAATCAATTTCAAATCTATCTTTTCAACCTTAATTTATTTAATCATTTCGAACTCTATATTAAAATAAAATTAAAAAAAATACTTAAACATATATATATATCAACTTTATTAAATCAATATTTATCAAAACCATATATTTCTTTTCAAAACCATAGAAATCATTTTCAAAACATTCATATATTGACCAACGGTGTTTGTATATAATTTTCTATCCTATGGTCAAGTGATACGGATATTTATCATTTCAATCCGCAATTTAAACATATTCGGGTATATATCTTTTCAACCCGAAATCCCAAATTCAATTTAATGAAAATCGCTTGGGTTTATCATTTCAACCCATAACGATTTTCTCATATTCTACAGATCGTTCGGGTATGTATCATTTCAACCCATGGTGATTCTATACTAACAGGGAACTTGCAGAGTGATAACAGATATGATAATAAAATAACAACAGTAACAGGCATATATCATCAGTATAAATAACAGATAATGGTGTCAGATGTCACAGGTGAACAGATACAGATAATGGCATATATATAAAAATGTAAATAACTAGCAGCATCATATTTCAATTGTCGTATCAATTGAACTCAAATTTAATAAATATAAGAACATTAATCGTGAGTGATTGCTCACCTTTCGAGGCTAGAGAGATTCGACGATGAAATGAGACAAGTTACAAATCCAAGCACGAATTTCGAAGCAAAGCACGATGGATACGAGTTCGACGATCATAGCTGATATCAAGGAATAGACGAAATCAAATCAAAATCTGTTTGATATAGACTGAAACAAAATATATAAAATATTATATTATTATTAGTTTGTTAAAAATCAATATTTTAAAACTTGTATATAACTATATATAACTATATTTATAAAACCATATTCTAAATTTTTAACACATCAAATTAAAACATACATATTTATTTTCAAATCACAAATTTAACTTTAATATAAAATAACATCTATATATATATGCGGACCAAATTCCTATATACTTGCACACTCATTTGGACAACACAAGTCCTTATGGTAGATTTGAAAACACAAACATCAAATTATGTATATATACACTTTCTGAATCAATACTTAATATATATATACTATAAGCGAAATAAGGACTGATATAACTTGTGCATTAATATATACAGCTCTTATATTCTGTACACTTTAAACATATTAAAATATATGCAAGAAGCCTGCAGCTTATATATAAAAAGAAAATCTATTATAAACTAACATACACATACCTAAATAACTTGAACTGCATATATATATAACAATAGAGCAAACTAAGTTGTAACTTTTATAAACCAATATATATACAAACTTATATATAATTTGAACTCATTCATAAAACTTAACAGATTTAAAATTATAACTATACATTCAACAGTTCAAAATATATATACTATATACTCAACACCCCAAACAATATATATGTAACAGTTATTATACAGAACAGAAGGTTATAACTAACTTATACAAACTTATTACATAATGAAATAAAATATAATATAATATTATAAACCATACGCAACCAACAGGTTATAATATATACAACAAAACTTTATAATCTTATACATAAAAACCCCAAACGTATACTACTTAGATTCACAACAGGCTAATCTCTATGCAATATATACTATATATATAACTTACAAAAAAAGAGAGGCTACAGCAACCATAACTATGCATATAGAATTATACTGTAAACTTATTTTATAAATATGAATATATATGCGTACACTAGTTAATATAACAAGCATATATATATATATATATACATATATATACATATATATACTATGAAAGAAACCTACAAACCAAACTTATCTAGATGTAAGTATCATAAATAACAAAATAAAAATATACTGACAGATTGTAAATAAATGAAACATACAACTCATACATACATATATACTCGCCTAAGCTTTAAGGTGGAGGAGGGAATGGAACTGCCCAGGCCGGAAAAACGTGGCCAACTGGAAGGTGGTGGGCTGTTGCCCTGAGCGCAGGCGGGTTGTAAGCAGAGTTGGTTGTCGAGCTCGGCTAGATACAAGCGGAGGAGGCTGATGGCAGGGCACGGCAAAGTTTCGACTGGGACGATGGAAGAGGAGGGTACGGTGGTGTCTTGGTGGGCCGAAGTTCGACAGGCAAGGGACGTTTGGTGTTTGCGTGAGTAGGCCGTGAAGGCGAGGTGGCTCGCTTCGGGTTGTCGACTTCAAGTTGGAGGAGATGTTCACGGGTTGACGAGATGGCGATGAGGCAAGCATAAGTTGATCGGGAATGGAGGGGTTGGTCACGGTGAAAGGTAGCAGGCTTTACGTATAGGTTTGCACGTTTCTTTTGCAACTTTTTATTTTTTATTTTGAGAGGGAGGTGGTCTGGAGATGAGGCATGGGTTTTATTTTCCTCAATTATCAAATGGAAGAAGACAGAACACAAGTTAAGATGAAAGTAGGCACCCAAAAGTCCAAACGTGAATACCAAGAAATAATTAATTTTAGTGGCTGACAACTTTACAGCTGGGTAATGAATAGACTCAGAAAACGAAAGGACTCAGAAACGAAAGGGCTCAAAAACGGGTACCGGTACGGTTACCGTTTTCACGGATTCCGCTACGTATCGGAATCTGAAATACACAATTGAATATACTGTGAAGATCAGAACGACAAGACGATCAAAACGGTATACATATATCAGTGATTCAATTGAATTATAAAAATTCGAATTTTCTACAAGCGGAAAATGCAGCAAAAACGTAGAAAAATAAGATCGACGGAGCTAAAGAAGTCCGAATTTGGAAAAATGAAAAATGACGTTTAAGTCAGAAGATGAATTAGAATTTTTCTATTAAAAATATTCAGGTTTAGAAAACATTTTATTATCATTGATTTTAACTCATATAAATTGGAATAAAATTACACTAGAAAATAAACTTTCAAATTATCTGATGAAAATTTACCAGTTGCTATGATTAATTAGACACATTCCAAATATCAAATTTTTATTTCAAAATTTTATCGTTTTAAAATTTCAACTAATTACGTTATTAAAACAGTTAAAATTTACGGGTCGTTACAAACAAAGCTAGTCATATTACCAGTAATTTGTGTGCCGCAACAAAAGGAGGAATAAATCAGGAACAACATATCATGCACATAATCTGGAAACCTTGCTTACTAGGTTTGAAGTTCTATATTGCTCAATAAATTAGTACATCGGAAATAATAATGGAAAAACCTTACTTCATAGGTTTGAGGTTCAAATTAGCATATAATTAGGGATGTTATGGTAATGGTTACCATTACCATTTTGTAAATACCGTTACTGTACAGTTTTTACCGATAAACTAAAATTATTTACCATGACTAGTAGATCGATGACTTGTATACCGATAAATTGGTAGCCGTTACACTGGTAATGGTAAATTAACCTTTTTCTAGAAAAATAATAAGTTGATATATTTTTACACTGAATGATGATTCATTATATATCTCATTGGGTCACTTAATAAAGGACATAGAAAAGAAGTGTATTTATCATCATTTGAGTTGAATTGCTGAAATAAATTAAACTGTTTTCTTGCTTCTAAATGTCCATAATACATCTTACATGAATATCAATGTATTATGAATGGACTGGTAAATTACCGTTACCGCTGGTTTTGAGAAAATATTACCAATGTTTTACCACAAAAAATGGTATATTTACCGTTATCGTACCGATTATACTGGTATACCGACTTTACTTTAAAATGGTAACTGATTGACTGATAATGGTATGGTAATGATAAATTTATCGTTATCATAACAGCCCTACATATGATAATAAAGCAGTTGGTGCAAAATATGGCTTTTTGGACATGTTGTATACTTTATCCCATATCAACTGCCTGACTACCAAACTTTAAAACAATCATAGAATCGTACTTAATTTATCGCGAAATTGGCTATAAAAAGGTAAAAATTGATGAACAAACCTAGCTTTGTGTAAGATAAAACAATTTGCAGAAATAGAAATGGGATCCAATACAGGATGGACTCAAAAAGAAGATGAAAATCCTCGATAGTGCAACTAACCCAAGCATCAAATGTATTTGGACAAGTTTGTTGTATCAAGTCTATTAAGCTAGCATGTTGCTTGCAAATGAAATACACATGATTACACAACATATAACCATGGATATGTGGACCACATACCAATACACAAGCATACCTATCAATAAGTTCACTTTTGTATATATTTGAAATTATTACTGTATATATGTTCTACTGCTACATGCATCAACAGTAAGAACCACCTATGAGTATGCATGCAATGAGAAAATGAAAACTATTACGCCAGAGCTAGCAAACTTTGTTATATAGAAAACACTATATCAATTTTTCACTTTTTTTTTCTTATACCCACATGGTAAAAGTTCACTGTGTGGGACTCTCATCCTTCTAGATAATCCTAATCAATGCCCGCCTCATCATTGGATAGAAATATGCATACAATGAAAATGTTTAGACATAACAAAACACCAACCGAAAAATCATATCATGTGTATTTTACACAATCCTTATCAACAATATATGTTCGTGAGTTCAGCAAGTCACTATAATCATAGAATTGTAATACTACAAGATTATCACTAACCCATTCATGAATAAATTACTTTTGGTGCAAGAACAAGGTTTAAAATTTGATGCATGTATAAGTTCATTTGGATTCTTACAAAATCAAACACACCAGCTTTATGTGAATAAATATAGTCGGCCATGTACTATATATAAATATTACATATATCTTATCCCTTGAATACATATTATAAAGAAGTAAATAAAGTGGTGATCAAAATGGTGTGTAATTTGCAAAAGTTGTTACTTACCAGCCCAGTAATCTTTCTAATGAGTTCACTATCAAGCTTGAAAAAATTGTTCTTCTCATTGAAGAGCTCGGTTGTGCCTGTTTGTGATTCAATCTTTCTTATGACTTGTTAGTGATTGTTTTGTCGATGTTGCATAGATTGCGAGATGTACTGAGTCTGTGGTAAGAACTAAACAAGTCATTTTGAGCGATGGATAAGGTTGTGAGAAGGAGAAGAAACCACAGATGGTGACTTTAAAGAGCCGCGCCTAAGAAGACCACTACGAATAAGGATGATAAGCCACTAGATCCCGATGTTGAAGAAGGTAGAGAAGCGTCACATGTGCTGAGCCACCACCGAGAAGTAAGACACAGTGAAGATGGCGAAGCAGAATGGCGTAACGATGAAGGTGAAAGTGCAATTAGGGATTAGGGTACTGGTTTGGGATTTTGGGTTCTAAGGAAATAATCGAGGGGAAGGTGGTGAACGAAAGTTAAAAAGGAAATTAAGACGGGCTTTGAAATTTTATCTGAGAATGGTGCTATGTTCCCTTGTTTTAAATTAATTATAACTGGCTAAAATTAATTTCTTCTTAATATTAATAATTAAAAATATATCAATCTTAGTTATTAATTATTAATTATTATTTCTTAATTATTTAGCGAACCATTAATTATTAAATAATCGATATTATTTATTATTTAATAATTAATAATTATAAATTTTTTAAATATTAAATATAATTATTAATTATTATTATCGTCAAGGACCTCTAGCTTAAGTGGTTAGAGTGTGATGCTTTAGATAGAGGTTCTAAAAATTATGGATTCGAATCCATGAGACATCAAAAGAGTTCTCTGCTTGAATAAAGAAGTATCGCTCATGTTATCAAAAAAATCATAATTATTAAATAGTAAATATTACTTTGCATCATAAATATAAACATCAATTACAATTTTTGAATTTTACCAAACTTTGAATATTACATGAAATTTAAAATTATTTAAAATTTTTACTTTTTTTATTTTTGAATTTCAAGAAAATTACAAAATTTTATTTTTAAATTTTACAAGCGCTTCAAGTTTTATAAATATTTTTAAATTTACTTTACAAAATTTTTAAATTTGAACATTTATGATTTATATCAAATTTACCGAGTCAATTTTAGGATATAATACCCAATTCTCTACCTCAAACACCAAAAAATACATTCTACCATCTATGTTTCCATCTACAAAAATTAACTCTGCGTAGAATAACTTCATGATGTAATCAAATGCCTGAACCTACGATTCGCATTTTTTCTTTCATTCTTAAATCTATAATGTTCTTAAAACCGAAATCGGATAATTTTTTAACAAAATGTTTTTACCCTTGAATTGACAAGTGTGACAACCCGCATCTCCCGACACACCGATCCAAAGTCTAGTGTGACTTTCGAACTAATGTCGTGTCGAGAAGTACGGATCATCGGGATTTTTATAACACTACAAAGTCTAATACAAGCAGATATAATTTAAGATATACTATACTTTCAGAACTCGCGGCGGAAAGAACAAAATATATAACACAAAAATATCTATATTAAAAAAATATCCAAATCAAAGTCTCAAAAATATCACTTCAAGTCTGATAAAAGAGGTAAAATGTATTGATAAGGTAGATAAATACATTAGGAGCAAATATAATAAAAAGCAATAAGCTTGACTATCCGAGTATCAAGAATGGACTGGGCAGCAGGTGATCGGCCCATTCTTGATACTTGAAGAGCCTAGCTTATCTTTGAAAACTGTTTTTATTATATTTACTCTCAGCTGTACCTATCTATCTTATCAAAACATTTTACCTCTTTTATCAGGATATTTTCTATGTACTCTATATTAGGCCACGATCAAGTAGAGATGATGGCTAGCTCCAATAACTCTCCAAACTTAAGTTCAATTTGAAAGTTTACCGATTTGTACGGGCGGATCTTTTTTTTACAATTGATTATTTTACAAAATACACGAATGGGCTGATTAGAAAATTATATTGAACAATCAACTGAGACATGTAACATAATCATGATTAAAAAGAAAGGTTGGGGATTATGCTTTTTGTTTGCTGCTTTTCTTTAATCAACTGATCAATTAATAATGTTTACCCACCAAATTACTATCACTTATTGCCATAGTATCTATTATACAACAGATTTCACCACATAATCAAAGATTATCATTAATGTATGGCATAAGAATACATATTAAAAATGAACGTTGTATATTAAAGAAAAATATATATGTTTAAAATATTTATTTTATCCATACACCATAAAAAATTGATGGAATTCAATGTGCTCTTACCAAGATTTTCCTAATCTGAATACAACCTTTATAGAAATTTTTTTAAATCCTAATATACATGCAGCTAAATACTACAACCCTAATAAATAAACTTTTAAATCCTCATATACATGCAACGATAAGAGTAATTGTGTATATTTTATTCAGTATCATCCAATGTCTTAAAATAAACAAGACAGATAAGGGAATAACAATATTGTAAATGTAATATTTGGATAATAGCATAATTCGTCATTGTCGGTGTAAAATTTAATAAGTCGATTTGAGGAACTATAGTCACCTCTAAAGAATTTGATAATGCAAATCCTCTTGGCTTAAAATTGCTTAGTCCTAGGTTAGATATAATAACAATTTAACATTTATCAATTTATTCTGCAAAAGCATTCTATTTAAAACTTTGGTATACAAAAGACCTACTTTGCAAAATAAATCGCTACATGCTAAATTTACGTTAATGGAACTAGAGGACTAAGAGACTTTGAGAGATTTCACCCAAAATTTGATATCGTGAACAATAGTTCCCTGTAAATACAAAACTTAAAAGTCAACGCAAATTTAAGGATTCTTCCTTGCAATTGTATATTTTTATTACTTTAAGCCAGATGACTATAAATATATTTATTGATATAGCAAGGGCTTCTCCAACAACTTCAGCCCTGAATATTCAGGGTCCAGAATATTCATGGTTGTATGGAAAAGAAAAGTCCAATAATCAGGCGTTCATTTTATGAACATCTAATGCTGAGCTTCCATTAAATGGACGTCTAGTATTAAAAGTCCTTTAAATGAGCACTTGACATCAGATATTCAAAATGTCTCCGTACAATATAAAGCATTGGACGCTCATTTAATGGACGTTTATACTCTAGCACCCATTAAATGAACGTGTAAAACTGAACGCTCATTAAACGAGTGTCCATGACCACTTCAATTTCCCGAAGTCGTAAGCTTGAAGTGCGTTATTAGGGTGTAAATCTGAATGAAGACCATTGGAGTTGCTCATGAACGCCCACATATGTATATTGTCATAAAGTAATTTTTCATACACGATAGTGCAAATTCAAAAGCAACTCATACTAATTTGATCAAACCTTTAAAGAAAAATTATGAAAACCATTAGAAGTTGATAAATTTAAAAGCTGACTGAAACTAAATATTACCAAATTTTAAACTAAATGTGTGCAAGATCTCAAGCTCTTGTTAAACTCTTCAAAGTTGCAACCATCCTTTCACTACTGTTTCACCTTTTGATCTTTATAAACACTAATACAACTCCAAATTAATGAAAGCTTGATTGAATTCGTATTACTGCAAAAATGTATATCTTGTAACCTACCTTAAATTCAAGATTAAACAAACACTAATCACTCTTTAACAAAAAGATTCAAAACAAAGCATACATTAATTGCTTAGTTCTTCTAAACTAATTTAAATCATATTTTACCCACCAATGTCTTCCACAACATATAAAATGTTATATGGACTGAAAAAAGAAATGCATAAAAAATCAACAATCCATTCATGATAATAAATAATATACGTAATGTAACTGCAACTGTTTGCATCTCCTTAACTTTGAATACACTTCATCTCAATACATGGAAATTAATTGCAGTTGGCTTTCATGACAATTGTAACACCTCGATATTTTACGGGAAATATAATTAAAAAGAAATTAAAATCGCATTTGGTACAGTGGTAAAGACGCATGTTAACTTCCTTAGTGACCAGGGATCAAGTTCCATTGTCGTCCAAAATCTGAAGCGATGTTTTTTTAGCTTGATCGTTTTCAGCAATTTTCTTACGTATTTCAACGTGTTTCTGACATGTGACGGCTTCCCATTTGCTCCACTGATTTAACAGGATGAGATGACTAAAATTTATTGATTGAGTGATGTGTATGGACTAAAATGGATAACCATTACGCGTATGAAAGAACCAAATTTAATCTAAAATAATCTAATGGATTAAATTCACTCAAACAATCTATAAATAAAAATCATCTAACATAAAATCTAATCTCTTATTCAACCGTCGCCATAATTCTACAGTAAAATTAGTGTGAATTATTCACTCCTCTTCTCTACTAAATAAACAAATCTCTACCAAATTAAATTATCTATATATATTCAAGCAATTTGGGGAATTTAAAAAAATCAAAGAGAGAAAGATTAAAGCAAAACTTTTTTCAAATTTATGCAAGCTCAAGTGCCATGTGAATGAGAATTAATATGAAATAGAAAAATAAAATAGTTCAATATAGTTCTTTTCTGTCACGTTAATATGAATTCGTATTAACGTGACAGAAAATAACTGAAATTGAACTACTTTATTTTTCCATTTCATATTAATTCTCACTCACTTGGCACATGAGCTTACATAAATTTATTTTACTGTAGAATTATGACGAATGCTGAATAAGAGATTAGGTTTAGGTTATATAGTTTATTTATATATTTTTTGAGTGAATATAATCCATTAGATTATTTCAGATTAAAACCGATTCTTTCATACACGTGGTTATCCATTCTAACCCATACACATCACTCAACCAATAAAATTTAGCCATCTCATTCAATTACATCACTAGAGCGAATGAGAAGCCGCCACATGTCAGAAACAACGCTAAAATATATAGAAAAATCATTGAAAACAAACCGACTAAAACAGACATCGCTCCAAATTTTGGACGACAGCAGGACTTATCCCTGACCACTAAGAAAGTCAACATTCGTCTTTACCACTATACCAAATACGCTTTTAATTTCTTTTTAACTATATTTTACATAAAATATCGGAGTGTTACAACAATTGATCATTACAAAGTATTAAACTATGGCACATCAAAAGCCATAAACAAACAAACGGCAGTAACATCTAAATAGCAGTAACATCCAAAATTGATAAGAAAAGTACAGGGTAACAATAACATCAAAAGTCTTTACTCTCTTCTTTCTGTTGGACTTGGTGATATAATATTTCCATAATAAAGAACATTCAAAAGATATTGTTGATTTCAGTAATACAATTCAAAAACGAACCCATACTAATTTGAACAAACCGTCCAAGTAAAATTATGAAAATAGACTGAAACTAAATATTACCAAATTTTAAACTAATGTGCAAGAACGCAAGCTCCTATATAACTCTACAAAGCAGCAACCATCATCCCTACTGCTTCACATTTTGAACTTTGTAAACACTAGTGCAACTTAAAATTTATAAAAGTTTGATCGAATTCGTATGACTGCAACAATGTAAATCATGTATCCTACCTTAAATTCAAGATCAAATGAACAATAATCATTCTTCAACAACAAGATTCAAAACAAAGCACACATTAATTGCTTAATTCCTCTAAAACTAATTTAAATCATATTCAACTAACCAGTGTCTTCCACGGTATATAGAATGTTATATGGACCCAAAAAAAATGCACAAAAAATCGCCAATCCATTCATAATAAATAGCATACGTAAGCTATGTACCTGCCAGTGTTTGCATCTCCTTAATTTTGAATACACTTCATCTTAATACATACAAATTAATTACCATTATCTCTCATGACAATCGTTCGTTACAAAATATTAAAGTATAGGACATCAAAAGCCATATACGAATAGCAGTAACATCCAAATATCAGTAATATCCAAATATCAGTAATATCCAAATACATATACGAACTTTACCTTGAAAGAGATAAGCACAAATACAGAGGCGGAGTAGCACAATTTTATCGGAAACAGGGAGAAAGAGATCACCAATACTAAATTATGGGTACCTGGCAAATTTGCAAATAACACCTGATTACTCAAGTATTCAAAAAAACGTAAACATCTATTATTAAGAAGCAAAAATTAGATCAAAACAGTAAATAATGAAACGAAAATAAATTTTCAAAACAGCCTCAGACATCCAAGGAAGGAATCAACAGCATGAGTTCTCAAGCCTGGCAAGGCAAACGCCATTAGGCAGCCACTGCAAATGTTTTGGGAAACGAGCCTTTGTTTATTCAACATCGACTACTTCTTTTGTCTTGCAGATCAGAACTATTGGCTTGATTTCTCCGGAGAGAAATGAATTGCGCATGGTAGAATCGATGTCGATAATTCGGTGAGAGGATCATTGTTTCAATAGATTTCATTCTTGGTACAGGTAATTCATGAAAACGGAAAAGGATAAAAGAATTAAGAAACCTTAGCACTGATTTGAAGTAGTATGCGAACAAAAGAGGTGAGGGAGATTGAGGAAGAAAATCCGAGAGTTTATATAAGGGATAAGCGAAACCCTAGATGTCTATTAACGGATTAGATTTTCCCAAGTTAGACGGTCAGATTTAGTTAATTATATTCATTGGGTGGAGGATGAACCATGAACGCAGCCTGTTTTTTGAATTGCCCTTTGGCTTGGTACATAAAAGAGCAAATTCATAAATGAACATACCTAAACTTAGACACCTTCGCTCGTGATGATGTCATTTATTATTTGTAAGATTTTAGTTTTAACCGATAAGGTTTGATAATTTTACATTAGAGCATTAAAAAATTATTCATCGGATCCTATTTTTAAATGATGGTATTTATTAATATTTATAGAGGGGTGTTTTGAATTCATAAGGTGAGTTTAATTGTTAATTCTAATTTTGAATGATGTTAAGTTTTCATAATATCTATAGTGAGGCGATTTTGATCGTTCAAGTTGACACCAAAATGGTGAGACATCGAAGGTGTTACAGATATTACTAAAGATTAAAGATATACCTAAGAAACAAAAGAATTTAATATAATAATATTAAGTTTAACTGTAGATAAAAATAGAGCAGTGCTAAATGCACCGCAATATAGGCTTCATTTTACCCAAGAAAAAAAATAGGAACGGTGCTACATTTTACCCAGGGCAGACGGCAGTATTAAACCGTTCGAAGTAGCATAGTTTTCTTTTCAAAATAGTGCTTTCGATCAGCAGTAGAACGCCGTTCATAGTGGTAAAAAGAAGAGAGATTTTTTTCCCAAATTACCCAATTCGATCGGCAGTACGACGCAGTTTGAGAGAGTTTTTTTTTAAATAATACGAATGATCGGTAGCACGAAGCCGTTCAACCATTTTTCTTTTTTTAAAATAATACGAACGATCGGCAATAGAAGACCATTTGTTCCTGGGCTTCTACTGCCAATCCGAACCAGGAACGATTTATAGACAAATTTCTTTTACTTCTTCATTAGGGTTTTGCTTTTCCATGGCTGGAAAAAATATTTCAAATATGGTATGATTTTTTATTTATTTTATACCATCTATTTTGTTTCTTGCATTGGTTTTCTTACATTCTTGATTATTGCATTATTTGGTTACGAATACCCTATTTGTTTTTTTATTCTAAAACTATGTATATGATTGTTGTTGACGATATTAAACAGCTATGTTACCGAAGTATTAGAGGTGAAGAATATGTACAAAATGAAATAAATAAAGAAGATAATAAGGTAAAACAATTTATGTTAAAATTCTTGACTTATATGCTATATGTTAATTTGGTTATGCATAACATAGGATTTTGTTGCCGATATTAAACCGCTATGCTACCGAAGTGTTGGAGGTAAAGGAGATGTAGTAAATGAAGTACACGAAGAAGATAGCGGTGAAAAAATATTTGTTGACGTGACTGATAAATTTGTAACGGATGAGGTTTGTTAGATATTTTATGTGTTCATCATTTCACTGTAGAACATTATTAATTATAAGTTGATTGTGTTGTAGATATTCACTTCCCGAGACGCATTCGTGCATTGGTGTCAATCGAAGGCAAGGTCTATCAACATTGTTCTTGTCATTACCAAGTCCGATAAAGTTGGAGGTCCTAGAAAACCAAGAATTCATTTATCTTGTGAGAGAGCTCGAAAATATAGAAAGAATAAATCAAAGGAAGATGAAAATCCAACAAACCAAAAGAAACGTCCACATGGCGCCACAAAAAATGTGAATGTCCATTTCTCATCAAGGGTTCATATCAAGGCTTTGATACATGGTACGTGGAAGTAGCTAATGGTACTCATAACCATCAATTGCCTAACTCGTTGGTTGGCCATGCTTATGCTGGAAGGTTGACAAAAGAGGAGAAAAAAGTAATGGTGGATATGAGTTCTGTGGGCGTTAGAGCTAGAGATGTTCTTGTTAATATTAAGAAGACTTTTCCTGAAAATGTTTCGATGTTGAAGACCATTTATAATGCCAAAGTGAAAATGATTATTGTGGAGATGGAATGTCGATCGGCCATTCAACAATTAATGAAATTTCTAATAGAAAACCATTATGCATATTGGGTGAGATAAGATGAAAGGAATGACGGGATTGTTAATTTGATGTGGGCTCATCCCGAATCGACTACATTGTCCAAATGTTTTCTTTCAGTTTTACTACTCGATTGTACGTACAAAACAAATTGATATAGAATGCCTTTGTTGGAGATGGTTGGCATGACTTCTACGCATAGGACTTTTCTTATAGCGTACTGTTTTTTGTCTCAAAAGTGAGAAGATAGTTGTCGATGGGCATTAGAAAACTTGAAGTTAATGTACCATGCAAATAACCCGATGTTGTGATTACGGATAAGGAGAGTTCATTGATTATTGCACTTAGTATTGTCTTTCCTAATACAACTCAACTTCTTTGTGTTTTTCATATGGAGAATAGTGTTAAAACATATTGCAAACAAATATTTCAAAAAAATGAAATGTATGATTTTTTTGCTTCAGATTGGATGCATGTCGTTCGCTCTTCTTCAGTAGAAGAATTCGATGGGTTCTTGAAGATATTGTTAGAGGATTGGAAAGAATTTCCAGATCAAGTAAATTATATTATCGAGAATTGGTTACCTCTAAAGGAAAATTTTTGTTTTCCTTGGACGAATAAAGTAAAGAATCGTAATAATACAACGTCTAATAGAGCCGAAGTTTCTCATGCACTACTTAATAAATATTTGGGGACGTCAATGGCAGCATTTGCAGAAATATGAAAAAAAATTGATAATTTGTTGTTACTGCAACATTCGGAGATACAAGCAACATTTGAAAAAAGTCTAGGGACTACAAAACATAGCTATCAAATTCCTTTATTCACATACCTTCGTTATCGGGTTTCGTTATTTGCTATGGATCGTATGTTAAAAGAGGTCGAGAATATGTTTAATTTTGAATGCGATCATTTGAATAGAACCATTTATAGTCTGCCATGCTCACACGAATTACATATACTACATACTGAACAACAGCCTATACTACTAAGCATTATCGATGAACATTGGCGGAAGTTTTATACGATTATATATGTAGAGAAATCAAATGAATTTTGTTGTACTCCAGAACATGCAGCGCTTAAACAGTTGTTTGACAATGCAACGGAGGATGAACAAAATGTTAACTTGATGAAGATGAAAGAAATTGGTCAACCGATCACAACAAGTTTGGTTGAACCAAAAGACATAAAACCCAAAGGTCGGCCAAAAGGTGCAAAAGGCAAAAAAATCAAATCAAATGAAGCCAAAATTTTGACTAGAACAAAACGTAATCCATCTGCTTTTGAGTATGCAAAGTCAATAGATAAACAACAATCACAGTCTAGTGTTGGGATGAAGAAGTTAACTCCAAAGAAGAAGGATAATAGTTTTCTGTACCAGACGGAAATTCCGGAATTCCTTCATTCTTTTTTTTGGAGGTTGAAGATGTTTTAATGGACGGAAATTGTGGGTTTGGATGTATTGCCAGACATTTTGATGAATTTGAAGCTACTTTTGTCGACATTAGAAAGAAAGTATTGTTAGATCTTGATAAAAATTGGAATGTATATCGTACATGCCTAGATGAAGAAATGTTGAATGAAACGAAGGTTCGATTAAACTATTTCAAAGCCAATTGCGACAGTAATCACTGGATGGAAATGCCAACTATGGGGTATATGATCACAAATGCATTTAATTCAGTTCCGGTCCATATTTCAAAACGACAGTGTCTCACACTCATGCCTCATGAACAAGGTCCTCCTGATCATTCTCCAAAGATAATTTCCATAGCTTACGTGAATGACTGTCACTTTGTGATTTTGCGTTTACAGAAGAACTCTCATATACCACCTATTGCATCTCTGTGGCCTCGCTTTGCAACCACATCCTCTCTTGAATGGTCTAAATTGCTGGTCACTGAATGAGAACTTTTCTTAAGTATCAAAACTAACAATGTTTGTACAACCGATTATCCAACTGATTTTTGATGTACTTTTTTGTGATGATCAAGTACTTTGTGTAACGGTCATTTACGGATTTCCATTTCTTTTGTGTACTGACCATGAGTTAAATCGACATTCCATTTCTATTAATTCCAATGTTTATCGAGTGCTTTTCTTAGTTAATTAGATTTGCATTGTTTACTTGTGAAAAACCAGTTTATGCACTTCATACGGTAGTCTGGTGCCATTCCAAGTGCATTTACTTAGGAAAAAATTGGTTACCAGTTCATACGGTAGTATGAAACTATCAAACTCTTCACTACGTACGACTTAGAACGATCGTACGGCTGTATGGAACCGAACAGTATGATGTACAAAATTGTTGTTGGGTGATTGCTTCGAGCGGTAGTATAAAATTCTCGAAGTCTTTCAATAATTCGACTTCATACTACCGTACGACAGTATAGAAACGGACAGTGGGATTCAAAAAAAATTGTTTGGGTAATTAGTTCATACGACATTATGAAATTGTCAAATTCTTCAAATCATACGACTTCGTATAGTCGGACGGCAATATGGAACCGGACAGTGGGTTTCAAAAAAAATTGTTTGGGTAATTGGTTCATGCGGCATTATGAAATTGTCAAAGTCTTTAAATCAAACGACGTTATATCACCGTACGGCAGTATGGAACCGGATAGTGGGGTTCTAGAAATTTGGTTTAGGTAATTGGTTCATACGGCAGTATGAAATCGTATAAGTATCCAAACCATACGACGTTGTATAGCCAAACGGAAGTATGGAACCGGACAGTGGGATTAAAAAAATTTGAATTTGTCTTTTGGTCCGTACGGTAGTATGAAATTGTCAAAGTCTTCTACCCATAGGACTCTATACGGTCGCACGGCAATATAAAACCGTACAGTGGGAGTTATTGGATTTTTGGATGACCTTGGTTCAATCGGAAGTATGTAATTGCCAAAGTCTATTACCCATACAACTTAGAACCGCCGTACGGCTGTATGAATCCGGACAGTCCCATTCTACAAAAAATTTGTACTTCAACTCTCCAGTTCCATACTACCGTGTGGTGGTATAAAGTCGTATGTGTAGAAGACTTTACCAATTTCATACTGCCGAATTAACCAACCAGTCAACAGGAAAATTTTGAACCTACTGTCTGGTTTCATACAATCGTACGCCTGTTTAAAGCCGTATGACTCAAAGATATTTGTATTTCATACTGTCGTATGAAATGCAAAACTAATTTTTTTTTCCTTGGAAAATTCATCTTGGACGGCACCAGACTACCGTATGAACTGTAAAAACTTTTTTATATATAAGGAAACAAAGCATAACAAATTACACTGACCAAGCAAACACAGCCTCATATAGCAAGCAAACAAATAACGATCTAAAAGCAAGCAAATAAACAAATAACAAGCAAGCAAATAAACAAATAACACAAGCACGTTGAAACATTAATAATCATCCATCCACCATTACACATTACACCATTACAAATTCTTATACCATCCAGTACACAAAATAAAACATTAACAACATCTAGTACACAAAATGACGTAACCATCCACCATTACACAGTGTTATACAACCCTTCACAAACCAAAATACGAAGCTACATTCATCACAAAATAAAACACTAACCATGTCGCTGTCCCGGGGCACTTTTTTTCTTGGATTTTGGGTCATGTTTTTGTTTTGACCTTGGCTCTGCAGTGTCTGAACAACTAGGGTCATTCAAAGCAAAAGATAAAATACGTTTGGCTTTTACATCAACTCCACGCAACACCGCAGCATCTTTTTTAGTACCGTTGATATTTTTGTCAAGTAGTCCAATAGCCTTTCTTATTGCCTCATTCTACAAAATGTATATGAAATTAGAAATCATACGAATGTCAATGGTAAATGAAATGATTTAAAAGTCAATGATACATACCAAATCTTCCACTTCAGTATTTGTTTTTTTCCTTCGCTTCATTCTAGGACTCTAGATATATGGGTGTCAAATTCGACGAAACCATCTGCTTGGTGATTTCCTTTGGTCAGGTCAATTCCAGGGACCATGCGCATTATATATATGTAAAGATACTAAGGTGTCGCTATTAAATTTAAAAAAATGGTAATTCTGAATACAAGTAACACCTGTGAAAAAACAGTTTTTTTGTGGATTACATCCCGATACGTAGATGTCCAAGAAAAAGTGCTGCAACATTCCCCTTACGTCCAATGTGGGTATATGGGTCCATATGGGATGCATCATCATGGGCAATAGAGAATGGAAAGTACAAAGCAGATTATAGGTACCAGCCTTTTGTTGCTAGAATGACTAGATTCGAGATCGGAGGTTGTTCAGCATATGCATTAGCGAAGAGTCAACCAATGGCTTCATCACCTGCAAGGTATGGGCTTAGCTTAGCCCACAGCATTATGCAGCAATGCGATGGGCCCAGAATAACCATATGGTTTATAATTACTACAGTGAAACAAAGTGGTGCTTGTATTTTCCAAGTCATGTAAATGGCCTTGCCCTTTCTAACATTTCTTGAGCAGTCTTGTATCTTAATGATTTGATTTGCTGCACTAAGTCACTAATTTTTTTCCAATTTACTAAACCTTCAGGACTATAAATTATAAATCATATTTAAGAATCATGCCTTTTAGTACTTTCAAAGGAAGACCATTATAGCCTATAGGACACACACATACTTTATGTTTTAGGGGAAAACCTAGTCACATGAAACTGCAGACATATAATGGCAACTGTAAGCCATGATTATATGCAGTAGTGTGATATTAACAAATATAAAGTTAATCAAGTTAGTGTATTACATGTATCTAAGATGTGTCACGAAAAATAAGTGAGTATTTAATCAAATACATTCTCTTTTAGCATAAATAATAGGAAGCTCCATAATTCATAGACATACCTATGCAGGGAACAATTTGCCCTGAGATTGAAATGCATCTGGTGTTATATTCATTGCACCAGCTAGCTTCATATCCCCACAAAGCTTTATGTTAACAAGTGAAATATTTGCTCACCATCTAATCTGCAAACAACTGAAGCATCACTACCGGCAAAATTGAAAAACAAAATATATGTACATGAATATTTATTTATGAAATTTTGTAAAAATATTAATTTCAAAATTTATCAGAATGCTTATTTTCATTTACTTGATCGTCAAATATTAAATCCTAAAAAATAATAAATCGATATATAACTCATTTTTATCAACAAAAACGATAATTTAATTTTTATTCAAATATAAAAATATACGAATCTCATAACAAAAATACACAGTTATAAATACAGTAGTTTCAATTTATAAACCATTTATCCTAACAAAATTCATCAGATATTTCACAATAAATCATATTCTTCAAACATAATTATAATATTATTTTTTACAACATACCATGTGCAACGCACACGTTACACACTAGTATTATACTAAATTAATAAGAACAAATGATCATAAAAGATTGAAACAAAGATTAAATTCTTGAGATAATGTGGCAGAAGTAAAAGTTTAATTACATGATAATTATTTCAGTGCATGAAATTAGACCACATTAAAAATTAACAGTGAAACGGAACTCAAGTAATAAAGCAAAAAAAACTTCCATTGAATCGGGTAAAAGCCTTAGCGAAGCAGAAGAATAGATCGGAGAAAGGTTAAGTAACCAGTTTTTGAGATGGGTGTGGAGTGAAGCTTATTTATTGTAGTCCCACATAGTTGAAAACATTTTTAGTCCAACCAAAGTTGTGATATAAGAGTGAACGGGCAACAGAAATGAAAGATAATGCAACTACATGGTGAGCACAGAGCGAACTATTCTTTCGTCTTTTACTAAAGAATACTGTATGCTCTCCACTTAAACCAGTATACGCTATTTTTTGGAGGGTTTACCTTTTACATGAAGTACCCTAGCAAATGTTTAAATTAAATTTTATGTTTTTACCACAATATTATATGGTAAATAAATATTTCATCATTTTATCAAATTTATACATTAAAATGGTGGAATTTAACTTTGTTATTTTTTAATACCTTAGGCAAAACATGACGATTGTTATATCAGGTTTTTGACACTTAGATTTTATTTTTTTGTGTACTATTGACATGCTTTGGAAGTAATTACAAATCATTAGGCTTCGTCTTAATATTCAATATAAAAAATGAATGTCTAGTTTTACATTCCCAAATACATAGATTCTGCTGTAAATACTGAAGCTTCTATAAAGGTTGGTCAATAAGATTTAAAAATATAACCATTCTTATTTATCTGGAAAGCTTTATTAGTAATTTTATACCATCATGGTACAGCACACAATTGAAAATTTAAGAGTACTTGATCTTATCTGGCTCTTATGAAATGAGTGGATATCTTCATCAACAGCGGACCATTTGAAGAAAAAACACTATGCATAAGTATTTCTCCTATGCAATCTAATAACAAAAAGGAACGATATAAAGTGAAGCCAAATTAAAAATCTTGCTATTAGAGCATAAAGGTTGCTCGTAAAAATTCTATAAGCTCTTCTAGCCATAAGAAACTTCTGATCATGTACTTTTGTTTACCAACGAAAAGATTTTAGCACAAATTTCAATTTCTTTTGTATCTTGACAAATGTCCATCCATTCAGCCTCAGCAGAAGATGTATTCCTACCATAACCACTATGTTAGAAGGGAAATGAAGGACAAATAAGCTAAAGGCATCAAGACAATATCTTGCATGAGAGAAAAAACTTGCAACTATGGTAACAAAAAATTGTACCACAATTGTAGCGTCTCAAATAGAAAACATGAATATATAAGTAGTAAACTTGAGGATATTGTTGAGGTTCACACTAGGGGAAATTATGATATATTGCGTTATTTTACTATCAAATCAACTTTTTACAAAGCTGCTGAATAGAAACTGCTTGAGGGTGGCTGCTGCTCCTTTTCTTTGCAGTAAGGAAGTATCACTGAGCAATACATAATAAAATGAATGATAGCACAAATATAGTGCAGATGCCAACCTCCATATGCAATGAATCAAGTACGGATGCACACATAGTTCATGCATAATTAATTAAGAAAAATATAAACAAGTAAAACAGTTTATCTCTGAAATGAAAATTTAAAAAGCAAGAAATGTTGATTTAGTATTCCATACATGATAACTGTTATAATCAATGGATTACCTGAAATATCACCACTAACAATGTTACAATTAGCTCTAACATAGATCTCGGTACAAAAATTTCTTTGTTTAATTAACTTCATCAACCAATATACATTACAAACACAACATGTGTGTAGCAGGGTACTCACCTAGTTATTTTGTTAAAACCTGGTCACTCTTAAATTTAACATATGATTTGGTTTTAAATCATTAAAATATCTTCACTGGCATTAAGTATGGTTATTGACCAAAGAAAAGAACAAACGGATAAGAGAAACTGAAAATGCATAAAAATCATGAACCTTACTGATGGATTAGAAGGAGAAGATGGCAAACTAAGCTCGATTACAATTGGTCCAAGCCCTCTGTCCGCTAGATAAAATATCGTTCTCATAGCATAACCTTTTCTCTCTTTTGACGAATCTATTCGCTTGATGAATGGTAGGAACAAATCATTGTAGTCTAGAATAAACAGTTTGATACTTCCCATTGCCTCTTCTAGGCTCATTCCATTCAACTCATGCTCAATGAGTTCTTTAGTTATCGCAACTCTAGGCGACCGTACACAGTTGGATCCAATTTTCTTACAATAGGAAATTCGTTCAATCTCTTTGTAGACACCACATTCACACCAGCAATGTTTTTTCTCTAGCGAAGTCATTATCATGCAGCCATCAAAACCGATATCTCGATGTCACAGAAGGATTATCATACTTCAAAAACTTTTCACCTAACTCATAGCATTTGACACAATAGATGCTATATAATCCTACCGGCTAGCTTTGTTTGATCACTTGTTATAGAAAATCCTTCTTTGTACAAACTATATATATCACAAAAGCACTCAAACTGGCCATCGGAGTTCTTAAAAGCAGCCTTCATTGCTGGCACGAAAGAATAACAATCTGTAAAAAAAATCACAAAACTTTGTAAACATGAAAGAATTACCCACAACAATGGCGATTCAGCATATACGTGATTTGGTTCAGTCTCTAAATTTAATATTATGAACATACTTTAGAGTGTTTAGTTTAACTTCAACAACAAGAAACATCAATACATATAATATTTTGTATGCATTATCATATCTCAGTAGCAATCAACGCTAAACCACATTGAGTCTTAAAAATGGCCTTTCAAAAGTTGAGGGGTCGAACAATGTTAGGGCCCCTACTTCCATGTCTCTGTAGAACACTAATCATATAATACGTATATAAATGGACTCAGACATAATGATAAATCTAAATAAAGATTAACATACGATATGGTACTAGAATGGGGCATGATGAGTGAAATCTTAACAATTGTTCTATTTTTGACTGATATGAGACCTAGATTCAAACCTTCTTCATTTCTCAGATGGAAAAGGTTGATACTTGATAATTTAGACAGTCTCAAACAATGCTAAAAAGACTTAAATCCAGACATATAATTGTTTTGTGAAGGTAACAACTAATCTCACTATTTACAATTCTACATCTTTAGAACCTGCAAAAATAATGTATAGAGAAAAAATTAGCACATGTAGTAATGTTCAGTCATAAAAGATAATACTATCCAACGAGAGAAGCTTACTTAATTACATGACAGTCAATAATTTCTTCAAAACAACCATCCCACTTTCTTCCTTTTTCTCCACTTCTACCTTATCAATTTTATAAGTAAATGAAATTGTGTAAATAACTAATAAAATAAGTACTGCACCAATTACATTTTGTTACGACTTTATGTCTAGTGGTTTAATATAATTGGTAAGATAAACCCTATATTTAATTGATTGATGTAGTTGAAGTTATCAAATCATGATTCAAAATAAAGCAAAAAAATAGAGAAACGATAAGATTACACGAATATGGAGGCTTCAAATCAAATGGTTATTACCTTTAAAGACTGATATCGGTAGATTCCCGAAGATGTGGGGTGGGTGATGAAGAGCGACGGCTTATGGAGACGTGGAACGCTGGAAAATTTCTGAAGCATGAGAAAGCTAAAGGGATTAGGCTGAAGCTCGCGAGAGGTTGGGGTGTATGAGGAAGGCGGACTTGAAGAGATCAATGGTAGAGTTGTGAAGATTATGAGTATCATAAGAGTTTGATTATGCCTTCTTGTTCTTTCTCTCTTGCTCATCTTCATCATCACTTATCTTTTTTTATATAGTTTATTGAGTCGGCTGGTAAATTGGATAGTTGATGAATTCTAAGTTTTTCTTCACCAAATCTCTGGTCCTAGTCTCTTCCAAATTCTGAAGATGCAAACACATTAAATTTTCAAATATCATGACTCAAGTGTGAATTGATTGTCATAGCATCGTTGTATAACGTGTTTGATATACAGAACATGCCTGATTATATTTTGGAATAAAAAAATTTGAATCCTCTACCCAGTGAGATACCTTCCACATTTATAGTAAAAATGAGTGAACCATCAAATTGGTACTGCCATACATATTTTTCATAATCATTGGGTTGTTTTTGTGACACAAAATGTCTCAACAGCCAAGTAAGTTGACTAGAAGCCAACACCAAATTGACCAATCATACTCACATCAGCACAAACTTGTAGTGCTTACATGAAATCTTTGGTCTCAAATGTTGCAATTCTACACAAATTGTTCATAATGTCTGGTCATAAATAAAAACATGGCTGGTTAAAAGTATTATCATACTTGACATGTTAATATACTCATAAAATCATATGACAACCAGCAACCCAACATGTATGTTGCCATAATCAAAAGCTTTAGATGTTCTGTTACTTTGATTCCTTTTGATGTATTATAAATGCAAATTGATATTTTTCATGCAATATATGCTAAATTATGCATCTTATGCTAAAATGCATGTTGATATTCTTTCAGATTGTAGCTGACTTGTGGGAAACTATTGCTATGATCTTGGGAGCTATTGCAATTTTCTAACTATGATTTGTATTGGTATAGTTATCTTTCTTTTCTATTTACAACTACTATTTACTTTACAAATTTATTTTAAGTTGACTTCCCTGATGCTTAGCCATTCTAAAGCAATAAGAAATCTAATCGCTGGAAAAATATCAATGATCATTGGGAAAAATATCAATCTTTGTTGATACTCCCTTTATAGTATATATTCCACTGACAAAAAAATCTATGAATTTCTCTAGTCCTTTTCCCATTCCAACACCATGCAACAACCTTATTTCCCTTCTTTATGGAATCATTTGTTGATTGTTTGAGTGCAGATTTGTCATCTGTATGTCTATATGTAGATAGAAAGATTTTAACAGTAAGATAAAATTTAATTTTAAAGAAATAGAAAAAAAATACATATGTGAATTTGGGAAAAGATATAAGAATTTCTAAAAATGAAGTATAATGCATAAAGATTAATTTTTTTTTATTATGAATATAGGTTAATATTTTCAGTGCCTGTAATTTTAAAAGAGGATGAAATATACATATACTTCTTTTTCATTTACTAGTTTATTTTAAAAGAGGATGAAAGTTAAATTGTTTAATTAACCTATCTTAATTATTTTAGTTACCAGATTATTTATTGAAAGGAATTAGAAAAGAAAAAAAATATAATAACTATTGGTTAATTTAACTTATCAAATGGGAATTTAATTTATCCGACTATTTCGAATATTAACGAATTGTATAATTATTTATACAAGGTTAATAAAGTCAAGATGGAAACGGATGGCAAATAAATAAATAAAAAGAGCAAAGGTGAGATCTTCTCACTCAAAATATATTTGGATTGCAGTTATTGTTTGTTTGACTGTTTGGATATGTGATATTAGATATAGTAGGATATATCTATATATATATAGCAATATATACATATTGGCATATGTATATATTGGATTGATTGATTTCCCGCCTCGTATAGTGGATGAGACCTTATTGCGCCGTTAGTAAGCGGATGATTTTTATAAAACCCATATACCGCGATATTCCACCTCGAAGTGGAATTGGTATTGTGCTAACATCTGTGGATGCAGGGAAAAAGGTTGGAGGGATCCAACTGGATTCCTCACCAGTATTTATTTATTTACAAATATTGATGTATATTCTGTTATCATATTGATATATGATGTTTGTTGTTGTGATTGACTAGTTGGTGCTGTTGCATCATCGGATTCAGTTTTGAAGTTTAAAAATAACGACTTTTACTCTAAAAGGATTTTAAAATGATTTTTGGAAGTAGACGTTTTATTGAATTTTTGAATTGATTTATTTCAAATAAATAAACGTCTAGAATTTTAAAGTTATAGAAATTATGATTTTTGGTGAAATATAACCAAAGTGTGATTTTTGAAATAAAAGTTGATTTAATTATAAAATGGTTTAAGTTGGAATTTTTGAATATTGTAAACGGTCTATATAAAAGATTTATAAAGTTGATATCTATGAAATTAAAAGTATTGGAATTATAAAACGAGTTTTTATAAGTGTTAAAAATGAAATATTTATGGAATTCGTAAGTGAATGAAATTTATAGATTTATAAATTGTGGAGTACAAAATGAATAGATTTTGTAAAACAAAAGATTTATGAGTAATAATCTTATAAATGGGATTTTGGCATTTAAACGAGATATGAATGGAATTAGTTAATAATGAGATTTATAAGTTGAAGTTTTTATAAATGGAAATGGAATTTATAAACGTTGTTTTATAAATCCGAAATCAATTAAATTTGATAAATTAAACATAGAAGTTAATAAAGGAGAAATATTCGCGATTTTGGATAGCGAATTATCCTTTAAGTTGAATGTTGTAATAATAAGAGTTTGGTTGGGAATTTTATCCATGATTTTGGACAGTGGATAATTCTTGAAATAAAATGTGTAGAAAATATTGAAAATTTGGTTAGTGGAGTATACTCACGATTTTGGACAGTGAATATATATTATTAAGTAAAATGAATCTGGTCTTGGGAAAGTGATATTGAAATAGAATGAAAACGATTTAATGATGTTTTCAAAAGTGTTTAATATCGAAATCATAGATTTCAACATTCATTGTTGAAATAGACGTTTTCGAGAAATATGAGGAAATGGTGGACTATAACACTGTTGTTATAGTAAATGATTTCCGAAAGGAAATGTTTTTATCTAGTATTGGGATTTATATATCTATCTTAATTCCGAATCCCTATACTAGTGATTTTGAGTCGTCGTAACGATGTTTTACGTAACATTCGTTTGGACTCAAATAGATGTTAAAAATAAATGATTTCCTTGAAGAATGAAACATATACTTAATTTTGATTTAAGTGTATTGAATATTTTCAAATGTTGAAAATAAATAGATTTGTGAATTACTTATTTGGGTAAGTTTGGCTCACATCCCTAACAAGTTTTAAAATAGAGAAAACATCCTTCCCAACCAACATTTACGTTTCCGCTCCCTGTTTTCAAATTCACGCACGCAAAAAGACCGAAATACCCTTTATGTTTTTAACTTTTCAAACGTGTATACCTTTATTTACAAAAACCGGATCAACATAACGTTTTCACCAAAAAATCGCAAATTTTATGATCTTTAAAATGAGATCCATTGTTGATACCAAAAATTTTAATTTGTATTAAATCTGCAATTATTTCAAATATTTGCAGACAATTCAGCAAATATTGAACATTTTCGATTTTTTTTCAAATATATAAAAATTGCAAATATTTCTGCAACTATATGATATAGTTGCAGAAATGTCTGCAACTATTGCATATAGTTGCAGAAATGCAAATAGTTGCAGATGCAACTATTGCAAATAGTTGCAGAAATGTCTGCAACTATTGCATATAGTTGCAGACATTTCTGCAACTATATGATATAGTTGCAGAAATGCAAATAGTTGCAGATGCAACTATTGAAAATAGTTGCAGAAATGTCTGCAACTATTGCATATAGTTGCAGACATTTCTGCAACTATATGATATAGTTGCAGAAATGCAAATAGTTGCAGATGCAACTATTGCAAATAGTTGCAGAAATGTCTGCAACTATTGCATATAGTTGCAGACATTTCTGCAACTATTGCAAATAGTTGCAGAAAACGAACTTACACGGTATTTCAGTAAAAATCTTTTATTGCAAACAGATAAATCATTAAGCAAAGATAATTTTATCGTTCAATATAAACCAAATAATCACAGATAGAAAAAATGGAGCACGGTATAAACGAGGGTATTTATGGAAAAGAATTAAGCCGAAACAAAAATAGGGACCGGATTTATAAAGTTTCGAACGGAAGGAGTTTTTGTGAATTACGTTTGGTTTTAGGGATGTGACCCTAATTTTCACTACTTATTTTTAAATAAGTATAGAAATGCTTTTCCAATATGAAATGAAACGTTTTTGAGAATTTATCTTTGTAAAGATAAATTGAAAGTGAATATTTGAAATCGATTGAAAATCGTATATCAATAGATATTTGAAATATATAAATTCACTGTGGAATTTATAAAAGAAATGGGAATTCGTTTTAAAAAATAAATATTGATTTATTTTTGAAGTGTGGAAATTTTATATCTAGTAAAGATATTTTGGAAATTAAATAATTTGGAAAATTATTTGGAATCTGATGATGTTGCTCATCTTTATTGATAGTTAAATAACCGACTATCAATAATTACCTTGAATAGGTATTTGTTGTGAATTGGATGAATTTGAATGCCACACTTATTTTTGAATAAGCGCTCACTATTCGGGTTAGCCGGGAAAGGACCATGGGGTCGTATAACCCATTCCGAATACGTGATACGTCGTAATGAATCGCATTTGATGACCGATGTTGAAGACCGGATATTTTTGAAAACGGAAGGATTACCGTCGAGTTACTCTACATCGGTTGATCTCCGATTTAGAGGTTTTATCACCCTTAGTGACGGGAAGTCCGGACGTGATTGGAAATTATCCGGATTTGCAAGGGCTTCGTGAGAAGTGCCTTCGGTTCTGTTCGATCCCGGAACAGACTTGTATGGATTGTATGTCTGACATTACACTTTGAGATATAAATCCGATTTCTTTCAAATACATATCTGTTGGTGGCGGAGAATTTATTCTCTTAGCTTAACACCCTTCTCTGAGACGTACGAGCTCAGAGGTTATGTAGTTGAAGTTATCAGCGATATATTCCCAATTTGGTAATGTGGCATGCTGAGTGTTGCTGTGTGATGATCAGTGTTTGATCATTTGTGATATGATCATTTGTTTGATCATTTATCTTTGTGATCATAGGTTGATCATCTGTTGACCCAAAGCGTGGCTTTTTGCAAAAGCGTAGCTTTGTGGACGAGACTTCGTCAGGGCCTCAACAACCCGGAAATGGTCGAAACAGGAATGTTGCGGCAAGGTTATGAGGGTCGCGCCCTTTAGGGTATGTCATTTCCTTCTGGAAAGGGGTGGTATCATGGTATGGAGCCTAGATACTTACTCATGTGGATACACTTTCTTTATGATGTGTGATGTTGGTTACCGAGCGCTCGGATAAAGGTCCCAAAGGACCGGGTGATGACATATTCGTGAGTTACCTGTTACAGGAGTAACCCGGCCTTGTTTGGCAGAGAGCAGTTTGTCTCTCGGGACGTCCAGCCAGAGGCGATCCCATTCGGCAGGAGGAAAGGAAGTTCCTTAGCCTGACCATTTGTTGGAAAATCCAAAGAAACAATACGAACATGAGATGACCCACTTTTTACATAAAGTTTTTTTTACCAATATATATAGTGATCATCTATTCAAGAGAACATCCTTTCTCTACTATCCAGGATCTTTTCACCAATATAAAAATATTGTTGTAATCAAGTCACCTAACTTACATTCAAGAAATCATGTATAAATGATACTTTAAGGTTTTCCCTTTCTTTTATCAGAGTAAAAGAATTTTGGATGCAGAGAATTTTATTTTGGGATTTTCTATAAAATTTCTCATGGCAAAAATAATTTCCAGAAAGCTTTTCTACCTTACTTAATTTTTCACAAATTCTAGATGTTATTTTTTCTAGTTTTAAAGTTAGTTTAGATCTCCAAGAATTTAGATCTACTGAATGCTTAATTATCCCTTATGCAAGTGTGTGTATATATGTATTCTGTGTGCATGTGTGTATCTGTGTTCTGTGTGCATGTGTGTGTCTGTGTTCTGTGTGCATGTGTGTGTCTGAGTGATTTTAGGTAACATATATTTTCAATATAACTATCCTGGTTTTCTGGTTTGCTTTATTTGTTATATTTCTTAATCAATTAGCTTAGGGTAATAGGCTGGTTGAACCCAGGCTTGACAAAATTGGTCATGTTAGCCGGAATTCCTCTGCTACTTTACACACATCCTATACAAACTAATCTGGGTTTTCATCCTACCTATTTTTTTCCATTAATACATACAACAGATCTCAGGTTACCCTTTTAAATTTCCAATTTACAGATCATTTCAAATTATTCTTATTGTTGCACACTTAGGTTAAGCATTCAGGGAGTTAATACTATAAATTATCACTTAATAAAACATTCTCAAAAGCAACTTGCAACTGTTAATAGAAATCTCATGAGTAGTTCAATACTTGCAGATAGAAAATAGCATTACATCAGTTTCCTCCCAAAACAACTTAACTAACATTTCATAACACAAGTTCAATTTGACATCTATTTAATATCTTTGAGTCTGTAACTATTATATCCATTTCCTTAGCAGCTAATTCATCCAATTCTTGATCAAGAAAATGCCTATTTACCTGCACAATCACCACGAGCTGCCTCATCAAAAGATGAGACACCCAATGGTATATAAACACACAAAGGGTCAGACCAACTTGTCTGGTATGAATAATCTTACTAAAAATGTAAATAACTTTTTAAGACAGATAGTAAAGCAATGTTTTTCTTGTATACATTCCTCTACCACCCGTGCATGTTTATTAATGCATAACATAAAAATACATGATTCAATGGATTTATTTCAGAGAGCACAACATATCATTCTCAATAGAATACTCTGAACCCACCAACATAATCATCATTTAATCATTTTCCATATTTATACTCTTTCTGTCTATCAGGGATTTTACCCAACCTACCTGTGAACTTATTCTCCAAATTCAATCTCAGGTATTTTTATGATGGACTTTAGCTACTTTCTTTCTATTAGAACACACATTTTCTGGGGCATATTCACTGTTAACCCAGCACACTCAGGCCCCTGGGTATAATCATACCATGTGTGAGCTTGCAATATTTCCCTTGCCAAGCCTTACTTTGTAGCCCTAAGATCCAAATCCTTAGTTATATTACTAAGTGTTCATTCTCCCTCTTTCCCTCATTCATGCTAATCCCTTCTGCATCTCATACATCAATCAGAGAAAATAAATAACTCAACCATCATGCATATGTTCAAAGGATAACAGATCATCTTTTCATAATCATAGATTTATTCACACAAGCTAGTTTAATTTCTCAGTGTACATATTATTTAAATCATGGGGTTTTTCTTTTGAGGAATCATGCTTATAAATATATGGTCATATTCAGTTTGCCTTGATGCATCCATTTGCCTCTGGCCTAATCAGATACTCACAGATTCATGAGATCTGACTAAACCACAAGCTTCTAATCTTATTTGGATTTATTTGTAATCATAGAAGTTCAGCACAAGTATAACTTTGCACTTCTATGTTACCACATTTATTCTTGAGACATAAGCAGCAACCACTTTATGCTACAGTCCCATTTGTTTTCCATTTTTTTAGACCATAGACTTATATCATATATCCCTGGAGTTCCCATGAATTAATTTATGTGCAGCAGTCACAAAAAAAACATCTCATCTCAAAGATAATTCATGATACAGTAATTATCCAAACATGAAAGTCACCAATATATTTTCTGGATATATTCACACACAATATTTAAACAGATCATCAACACATCAATCTCATAAAACAAGCACAGATTAATTAAAAACATAAACCATTTAGGCTGCCTCAATATTCAGGACTTAATGCCAATTTTCAGTGAGATTACTCACCTTAATCCTTTCCTTTTGATCTGTTATCTCCTACTTGTCTCTAATGGCCAGTGCTCCTCAGTTTTTCTCTTTTGCTAACTGTCTATATTTTCTGTATATTTTTTTTTAAGAAAATGGTGACAGATCCTTTCACCCTTAACCCTCTTTTATACAAGACCTTGGTTGCCTCTAGGGTTTTAAGATTTACCCAATGTCAATTCTACCCTACCACTTTTGATCAGCCTCTCTTTTTATTTTTAAGAGCAATTGGGTAAATGGTCCCTGGTTCTATTAACAGAAATTTACACTTTATTACCTCAGTCACCATATTTGCATGATATTTCTAAAGCTAAGAAAATTGCTAAAAGTGGATAAAGTATTTTTCAACAACTCATACTATTTTCATGCAATTTCTAATAATTTTCTTTAGCCAGCCTTTGTTTAAAATGCCTATACACTATCTATATTTTTATTTCTGCCTAAGTCTTTATTTCCCTTACCCTAGACTTGTTTCAATGGCACATTCATATTCTGTCATGTTCATGTATTTATAGTTTTCTTTAGCTTACAAATAATTTTCTACTTACTTTTTTTTTCCAGAGAAGTATGTACATATGTATTATATCATCTTGTATACATATCAATATTTACCCAATATATATTTATGGTCAACTTATCATATATATTTTTCCTAGGCAACCAAAAGAAATAATTCAAACAAGTATATTAAATTAAATTATAAAACTTGTTCATAAAATTAGGGTTATCACATATACCCTTCCTTTTAGGAATTGTGTCTCACAATTCTTTCATACTCAATTCAGACATTTTCAATTCAACAATCAATCATTAATTAAACTCCTATGCATAACAAAGTATTCAATCAAATCATTCATTAGTATATTTATGTATATATATATATATATATATTTACCTTTGATTCAATCAATTAGCTGTGGATAATCACTTCTGATTTTATCTTCCACCTCCCATGTGCAATCATTTGGGTCAAGACTCCATTGCACTTTCACTAATTTTATTTCTTTTTTTCTCAATTTCTTAATTTTCTTTGCAACTATGCCTACAGGCTTCTTCTCATACACCATTCTGGGGTCAATCTGCACTTTCTCAGGAGATTTTAAAATTGTTTCTTCATCATGAACCCATCTCCTTAACTGGGATACATGAAAAACATCATGCATTGCTCTCATCTCCTCTGGTAATGCTAATTTATAGGCTACATTTCCAATTCTTTCTAGAATTTTATATGGTCCTATATACCTTGGAATCAACTTTCCTTGTTTTCCAAATCTCAAAATCTTTTTCATGGGTGATATTTTAATAAATACATAATTCCCCACATCATACTGCACTTCTTTCCTCTTTTGATTAGCATATTTCTTTTGCCTATCTTGGGCAGAAGCAATTCTTTTCCTAATCAAGGCTATCTTCTCAGAGGTCTCTTTTACATTTTCTGGTCCTAAGACCACTTTCTCCCCAGACTCCATCCAACTTGAAGGTGATAAACAGGGTCTACCATAAAGTGCTTCAAAGGGTGTCATGCCTATGCTACTGTGATGGCTGTTGTTATATGCAAATTCTGCCAGAAATATGTGATCTTCCCAACTTCCTCCCCAATCCAATATACATGCCCTCAACATGTCTTCAAGTAATTTGTTCACAATTTCTGTTTGGCCATTAGATTGAGGGTGATATGCTGTGCTCAAGCACAAATCAGTCCCTATTGCCTTGTGGAAACTTTGCCAGAATTTCGAAGTGAAGATGGTATCTCTATCACTTACTATAGTTTTTGGTATTCCATGCAATCTAACTATTTCTTTGATGAATAACTGAGCTAAGGTGCATGCATCCCTATCTGATTTTACAGGTATAAAATGAGCTGTTTTGGTTAACCTATCAACTACAACCCAAATACTATCATTTCCCCTCCTAGTCTTAGGCAAACCATCAATGAAGTCCATTGATATGTCTTCCCATTTCCATTATGGTATTTGTAAAGGTTGCAGCATCCCTGAGGGTCTTTGATATTCAGCCTTTACCTGTTGACAAACCATGCACTTAGACACATATAATGCCACTGCACTTTCATCCCACTCCACCAATAATCTCTTTTTAGGTTGTGATACATTCTGGTACTTCCTGGGTGTATAGTATACTTGCTTCTGTGATAAGCATCCAAAATTTCTTGCTTCAATTCTTCAATGGCAGGCACACATATTCTCTTTCCTTTCTCCAAATGACCTTGTTTATTCAATTGGAATCCTTCCACTACCTCACCATTTAATATTTGAACTTTCTTCTCAAGTAAAAATGGATCTTGGTCTTGTAGCTTTACAATTTTATTTTTCAATTCGGATCCCAAAGTAACAAAACTCAGCTTCCCTATTTCTTCTTTCCCACTGCATATGCTCATATTTTCTTCACTGTCCCTTTTCACTTCTGAGTCAATCAGTAATGATAAAGTATTAAATTCTTCTATCATCAATCTAGCTACATTGGCATGCTGTCTACTTAAAGCATCTGCCACTCTATTAGCTTTACCAGGTGTATATAGTATTTCAAAATCATATGAGGCTAAGAGTTCAATCCACCTTTGCTGCCTCATGTTCAATTCTTTTTGTGAAAACAAATATTTGAGTGACTTATGATCTGTATAGACTTCAAATTTAGCCCTAACAAATAATGTCTCCATAACTTAAGAGCATATACTATAGCAGACAGTTCAAGATCATGTGTAGCATACCTTACCTCACTGGGCTTCAACTGTCTAGAGGCATAAGCTATTACCTGATGTTGTTGCATCAACACTGCCCCAAGCCCCTGTCCACTAGCATCAGTATATATCACCAAGTTCTCATTCCCTTCGGGCACCTTTAGTATTGGAGCTTGTATCAATGCTTCTTTTAATCTCTCAAAGGCTTTCCTACACTCCTCAGTCCAAATAAAAGCCTGATTCTTTCTAGTCAATTTAGTTAATGGAATTGAAATTTTTGCAAAATCCTTTATAAACCTTCTATAATAACCAGCCATCCCCATAAATGACCTAACTTCTGTGACATTGGTAGGCCTTTTCCATGTTTGAATTGCCATCACCTTATTGGGATCTACAGATAGGCCTTTTTCTGATACTACATGACCTAAAAATTTTATCTCATTTTGCCAAAAAGTACATTTTGAAAATTTTGCCTTCAATTTTTCTTGCCTTAATTTCTATAGTACTATATGCAAATGGTTCTCATGCTCTTCAATTGTTTTAGAATAAATTAGTATATCATCAATAAATATCAATACAAATTTATCTAAATATTTTCTAAAAATTCTATTCATCAAATCAACAAAGTAAGAGGGGGCATTAGTCAAGCCAAAGGGCATCACCAAAAATTCATAAAGCCCATACCTAGTATTAAAAGCAGTATACTTGATGCTCTCCTCTTCCACTTTCATTTGATGAAATCCTGAAGCTAAGTCAAGTCTAGAAAATATTTTTGCACCATTTAATTGATGAAAAAGATCATCAATTCTTGGCAAAGGGTATTTATTTTTAATTGTGATTTTATTTAACTCTCTATAATCAATACATAACCTGAGAGATCCATCTTGCTTCTTAAAAAAAACCACTGGTGCTCCCCATGATGAGCTACTCGGTCTAATGAATCCTTTTTCCTCTAGTTCAACTAATTGCTTTTTCAGTTCTGTTAATTCCTTAGGCCCCATTCTAGTTGGCCTCTTAACCACTGGGTTAGCTCCTGGAATTAATTTGATAGAAAATTCTACTGGTCTATGGTTAACAATTCCCTTAACCTCACCAAACACATCAGCATACTGATTTACTACAGGGATTTCTTCTAATGCAGGCATGTGCTTCTCATCAGTCAAGTTATCAAGGGTGGCTATGCTTCTGTTCTTATCTGCTTCACAAAGAACAACTACCCTTTTCCCATCAGAAGTTTTCAATGATAAGGTGGAGGTCTCCATGTTTATAACTGCCTTATATCTTTTTAACCAATCAACTCCTAAAATAACTCCCATGCCTGGATATTGCAACACATATAGGTCTGCACCAAACATATGCCCCCCTATATTCAGTCCTAATTGTTTACATATTATACCCAATATACAGGAACTACCTAAAGGACTTTTAATAAGCAAGGGCTTATCTACAAGCATACAATTTAATTTAGCTGTTGTACAATGTCATGGGAAATTAATGAGTGTGTAGCCTCAGTATCATACACTACTGCAAAAGGTATTGAGTGAATAAGCAAAGTACCTTCAACTTGGCCATGATTTTCAACATTTGGACTTCCAGTCATTTTGCTTTTCCCTTCCAACATTCCCATCTTTCCTTGCCTCAACTCTGGACTGTTCCTTCTTATATGCCCTTCCTTCCCACACAGATGACATTTGAAAGATGCTGGTTTGGGATTTGTACACCTATTCTTCATGTGTCCCTCTTGTCCACAATTATAGCAGGTGATCTTCTTTTTAACCTCAGCAGTTTTGACTTCTTCTGATTGCTTGGTGGAAGCTACATCCACTTTCTTTTTATCATAAGGGTGGAACTTACCCTTTCCTTTCTTGTTTTGGTTATTTTTAAATGCTCTAAAATTTTCTCTGGATTTATCATGTTGTTCAAGGCTCAAAGTCAGATCTAAAACTTGATCAAAGGTCCTATCCTTATATGGCAGCATGGCTCTACTGAGACTGGCATTCAATCCTTGGATGTATCTACCATTTTTAGCTTCCTTAGTGGTGATGAGCACTGCACCATACTTTGCTAGAGATTCAAACTTCTGGGTATACTCAATAACACTCATAGTTCCCTGTCTTAATTTAATGAATTCTTCCAGCAAGGATTCTTTAGCTGATGCAGGTACAAACCTTCCTTCCAACATTTCTTTAAACTGGTTCCATGTCACCTCTCCTTCAGGTCTTCCAGCTATAATGACTTCCCACCAGTCCAAAGCTGCTCCTCTCAATTGTCTAGATGCTATTAGCCTCTTCTTTTGGTCTTCCACTTGCATATCAGCAAATATTCTATCCAAAATTCTGAGCCAATTTTGAATTCCCATTATTCCTTCTGTTCCATCAAAAGTCTTGCCTCCAAGATTGGTAAAAGTCTTGAGTAGTTTAGAAAGCTCCTCATGTGGATTTTCTTGCCTATTTCCTACCCCATCCCTTATGGCTCTCATGAAATCTTGCATATTCACCATGGGTGGTTCACTTGGTCCTACCCCTTGTTGTCTGGGTCTTACCATAATTCTATGGATACAACACTGGAGTTAGTCCATTTTATCTAATCTTATATAAATTAACCTATTCCAACTTATTATTATTCAATTATAACAGATAGTATTAACATAAGTATATAAAGACAAGGCATCCAAGACAGTCGATACTTTCATATATTCAAAACAATCAAGTTCATTCAAGATTTTTACTATGTTATATATCAACATAGCTCTGATACCAAATTGAGATGACCGACTTTTTACATAAAGTTTTTTTTTTACCAATATATATAGTGATCATCTATTCAAGAGAACATCCTTTCTCTACTATCCAAGATCTTTTCACCAATATAAAAATATTGTTGTAATCAAGTCACCTAACTTACATTCAAGAAATCATGTATAAATGATACTTTAAGGTTTTCCCTTTCTTTTATCAGAGTAAAAGAATTTTGGATGCAGAGAATTTTATTTTGGGATTTTCTATAAAATTTCTCATGGCAAAAATAATTTCCAGAAAGCTTTTCTACCTTACTTAATTTTTCACAAATTCTAGATGTTATTTTTTCTAGTTTTAAAGTTAGTTTAGATCTCCAAGAATTTAGATCTACTGAATGCTTAATTATCCCTTATGCAAGTGTGTATATATGTATTCTGTATGCATGTGTGTATCTGTGTTCTGTGTGCATGTGTGTGTCTGTGTTCTGTGTGCATGTGTGTGTCTGAGTGATTTCAGGTAACATATATTTTCAATATAACTATCCTGGTTTTCTGGTTTGCTTTATTTGTTATATTTCTTAATCAATTAGCTTAGGGTAATAGGCTGGTTGAACCCAGGCTTGACAAAATTGGTCATGTTAGCCGGAATTCCTCTGCTACTTTACACACATCCTATACAAACTAATCTGGGTTTTCATCCTACCTATTTTTTTCCATTAATACATACAACAGATCTCAGGTTACCCTTTTAAATTTCCAATTTACAGATCATTTCAAATTATTCTTATTGTTGCACACTTAGGTTAAGCATTCAGGGAGTTAATACTATAAATTATCACTTAATAAAACATTCTCAAAAGCAACTTGCAACTGTTAATAGAAATCTCATGAGTAGTTCAATACTTGCAGATAGAAAATAGCATTACATCAGTTTCCTCCCAAAACAACTTAACTAACATTTCATAACACAAGTTCAATTTGACATCTATTTAATATCCTTGAGTCTGTAACTATTATATCCATTTCCTTAGCAGCTAATTCATCCAATTCTTGATCAAGAAAATGCCTATTTACCTACACAATCACCATGAGCTGCCTCATCAAAAGATGAGACACCCAATGGTATATAAACACACAAAGGGTTAGACCAACTTGTCTGGTATGAATAATCTTACTAAAAATGTAAATAACTTTTTAAGACAGATAGTAAAGCAATGTTTTTCTTGTATACATTCCTCTACCACCTGTGCATGTTTATTAATGCATAACATAAAAATACATGATTCAATGGATTTATTTCAGAGAGCACAACATATCATTCTCAATAGAATACTCTGAACCCACCAACATAATCATCATTTAATCATTTTCCATATTTATACTCTTTCTGTCTATCAGGGATTTTACCCAACCTACCTGTGAACTTATTCTCCAAATTCAATCTCAGGTATTTTTATGATGGACTTTAGCTACTTTCTTTCTATTAGAACACACATTGTTTGGGGCATATTCACTGTTAACCCAGCACACTCAGGCCCCTGGGTATAATCATACCATGTGTGAGCTTGCAATATTTCCCTTGCCAAGCCTTACTTTGTAGCCCTAAGATCCAAATCCTTAGTTATATTACTAAGTGTTCATTCTCCCTCTTTCCCTCATTCATGCTAATCCCTTCTGCATCTCATACATCAATCAGAGAAAATAAATAACTCAACCATCATGCATATGTTCAAAGGATAACAGATCATCTTTTCATAATCATAGATTTATTCACACAAGCTAGTTTAATTTCTCAGTGTACATATTATTTAAATCATGGGGTTTTTCTTTTGAGGAATCATGCCTATAAATATATGGTCATATTCAGTTTGCCTTGATGCATCCATTTGCCTCTGGCTTAATCAGGTACTCACAGATTCATGAGATCTGACTAAACCACAAGCTTCTAATCTTATTTGGATTTATTTGTAATCATAGAAGTTCAGCACAAGTATAACTTTGCACTTCTATGTTACCACATTTATTCTTGAGACATAAGCAGCAACCACTTTATGCTACAGTCCCATTTGTTTTCCATTTTTTTAGACCATAGACTTATATCATATATCCCTGGAGTTCCCATGAATTAATTTATGTGCAGCAGTCACAAAAAAAACATCTCATCTTAAAGATAATTCATGATACAGTAATTATTCAAACATGAAAGTCACCAATATATTTTCTGGATATATTCACACACAATATTTAAACAGATCATCAACACATCAATCTCATAAAACAAGCACAGATTAATTAAAAACATAAACCATTTAGGCTGCCTCAATATTCAGGACTTAATGCCAATTTTCAGTGAGATTACTCACCTTAATCCTTTCCTTTTGATCTGTTATCTCCTACTTGTCTCTAATGGCCAGTGCTCCTCAGTTTTTCTCTTTTGCTAACTGTCTATATTTTCTGTATATTTTTTTTAAGAAAATGGTGACAGATCCTTTCACCCTTAACCCTCTTTTATACAAGACCTTGGCTGCCTCTAGGGTTTTAAGATTTACCCAATGTCAATTCTACCCTACCACTTATGATCAGCCTCTCTTTTTATTTTTAAGAGCAATTGGGTAAATGGTCCCTGGTTCTATTAACAGAAATTTACACTTTATTACCTCAGTCACCATTTTTGCATGATATCTCTAAAGCTAAGAAAATTGCTAAAAGTGGATAAAGTATTTTTCAACAACTCATACTATTTTCATGCAATTTCTAATAATTTTCTTTTGCCAGCCTTTGTTTAAAATGCCTGTACACTATCTATATTTTTATTTCTGCCTAAGTCTTTATTTCCCTTACCCTAGACTTGCTTCAATGGCACATTCATATTCTGTCATGTTCATGTATTTATAGTTTTCTTTAGCTTACAAATAATTTTCTACTTACTTTTTTTTTCCAGAGAAGTATGTACATATGTATTATATCATCTTGTATACATATCAATATTCACCCAATATATATTTATGGTCAACTTATCATATATATTTTTCCTAGGCAACCAAAAGAAATAATTCAAACAAGTATATTAAATTAAATTATAAAACTTGTTCATAAAATCAGGGTTATCACAGAACCCTTACGATTGCAATTGTATTACCTGCTATGGAATGTGGCGGTAACCTGCTATTGAACATAGTAGCTATAGTAGGCATAAGTGCGAAATGCCTATGTTGGCTAAGATTAATATTATACTTTCGAAATGTTTTCTACACTAGACATTAGTAATAATAATCCAATGATTTGCGTAGTAAGCATCTTTGACTATCATAAGAAGAAATCTCCTCCAATTCTGCGTTTGCATTGTGTGTGTGGTTACATTTGGTATCATAGCATATGGTTAAGCGACAACCCTGCTCTATTGGGTGTTACTCATTAGAGATAGAGTCAGTAGTACTCTAGAATGAGTTGAGTGTAATAATAGATATGAGTGCGTATTTGTTAGTGAATATGAAATTGTTTTGTATTGTGTTTACTTATCGGTTAATTGTTTATAGATTCTGGTCGGTGCAGTCTAGCTAACTGTAATCGATAGGGGTTTCTAAACTCTTAAACAAGATAAACTGACACAATATTGTTTTAAAATAGGGTAAATGAAATAATTTTGCCCAAAACTATTTTTGTATAGAAAGGAAATGATTTTTCTATGAATTATCATAGTATATGGATGTTTGGTTGTTATAAAATAATAACATTGAATTATTATCATTGTTATATGAAATGGAATGAGAAATTAAAATGATAACCAAAGATTTGGAGATAAATTCAATTAACAAATGAAATTTATAAATGCGAATTGAAGCATAAGGAAATGAATTCGCATACAAATGAAATTTAAGAATGTAAATTGTAAATGTGATTTGTAATTTGAAACGGAATTCCAGAGAAGTATTTGGAAATGTTTTGAAAAGAATTTGAAAATTTTGGAGATTTGGAAAGTTTAAATTACTTTTTGATTTGAAAATGAATTTCAAAGGTTTTGAAAAGTATTTTGAAGGAATGAAAAGCTCTAAACTCTTTTCGGTCGCTGGAAAATAACTTCGGTAATGACTGCAGCATCACTGATGTTCATTTTTGGGTTTCCAAAAGAGGAATTGCTGCCAAATTGTTTTAAATGGAAGTTGTTTGAAAAATTTGGATTTGGTTTTAGAAATTCAAAGGATAAATTGAATTGATTTCAAAATGGTTTTTGAAAGGGTGAAAAGACTCTGGAATACTATATAAAAATCCTATGGAATATTATTAAGTTGATAACTTATACAAATTGAATTTTGATAGAATAAATTTAACTTAAAGGATGGAGTTAAATTAGTGTAAGTACAAGTGAATCAATTTAATGAAAGTAAATTGAATGTTGAAAAATTCATTTCGAATTTGTAAAGTAAAGTATTGAAATAAAATTAGTAACTGAAACTAATTGAAGAAATGACAAATTAATATGGTTTGAAATGAATTAAATTCATATGGAATTTGAAATCCAGTTTAATATAAGTGGTTATAAACCAAAATAGTAAATTGTAATAAATTTTGGGAATGCAAAAAAGAATAAAACTGGAATTGAAACTGAATGTTGAAAACAAATTTGAATAAAGTGAATTAGAATTTGTGATGAATTAGTAATTGGAAACTAATTTAAAATAGTGCAGTTATGAATAAAGGATAATTGATAAATTCAATATTCAGAAGTTAAACTGAATCCAAATTAAATTGAAATTGTGAATTGAATTCAAATAGAATTTTGAAATGTAAAATTGAATGAAAATAGATATGTAACTTCAATAGTGAAGTAAAAATGTATAAGAAGTAAGTATCAAAATTTTTGTAATAGAATTTGCAAAATGGTTTGAATGTTGTAACTAGATATTATGGCTAGTAGGATATACAGGTGTTATAAAGGAATTGGAAAATTTGATTTCAAAGATAAATTTGAAAGGCTCGACAAAAGGTAAGTATTTAAATTTCAATATGAGATTTGATGATTCCTTGTCTAGCCGCTTGGCTTTTTCTTTTCTTTTTGAAATCTGAGAGTCCGTAGGGACGTTTTGTAGTCGTACCGTATTAGCCGCGCAAAGGAGACGCTGGTGAAATTTTTCGAAAATTTCGAGTGTTAGAAAATTTTTGAGAAAATTTTGAAAGTTTAAAATTCGATTTAAATTTAAATTTGAATTGAGAAGTAAAGCAATGTTGTTTGAAACTTATAACTGAAGTTGGAAATTTAGTTGTAATGATAACGAATCTTTAGTAGAAAGATTTGTTTGATAAATTTGATAAAACTATTTGGATGGTGAAAAATAGTAGACGAGTTAAGGACCATTTTTCCTAACTTGTAATTTCGGGACGAAATTCTTTTAAGGGGGGAAGTTTGTAACGACCCAGAATTTTGAACAAATTAAATTGAAAATATTTAATTAATTTTAAATATTTGAACGATGATTTAGTTTGAATCCCCAATATAACTTTGAATTTGGCGATTAAATTATAAAATTTAATCTATTGAATAAAAATTTGAACCTTCAATTTTAAGTTGAAGAAAAATATTTCGAAAGCTTTTAAAATTCGTATTGATAATACTGAAAATAATAGAAGCTTCAGGAATTGATTTGGAAACAATTTGTTCAGTTTTGAAATTTATCGTTCGTATCGATATTTAAAAATAGCCGTCCGAGGCGCAGTCTCAGAATTCGACGAAACCAGTTCCATTGGATCCGGAATATTGTATGATTGCCGGGTTTCAATTTTCGTATTTTTCTAAGTTGATATGTGACCATACGATATGCAAACGCGTTGAAATAAAATGAAATTCAATTTAAAATTTAAATTTAAAATTTGGAAACTGGTCAACACCGCATGTTATCTCCCTTTAATCAAGCAGTGAATCACGCCTAAAAGCACGAAAATTTATCATGCAAACACGTTCGCCTGTCTCCTCTTTCTATTTCAACCGAGCTTCCTTTCCTTCTATCGTTCAAAAACAAATCAAAACGAAAACAATTTTCTTCGTTCAAATTAAGAGAAAATGGACACTCGCCTCTGAGAAATTCAAATCTCGTTCGTTTCCCCCTCTTTCAGATTCATTCGTTTATAAATTCAAAACAAATTCATGGCCGATACGAATATTCATTTCGAGCATTCGATTTAGAGCCGGGGTAACTTCGATTCGAGTTGGATGGCATCGGCACTGGGAGGATGGCACGCGTCTGGGGATTCGATGCTCGAGTTCGAATCGTGGAGGGTAGTGGTGACGCTCGCGAGCGCCGGGCACGTTTGGGAGGCGAGTCAATCGTGGCGGCTACAGGCAGCGATGAACGGCACTGTCGAGTTTGATGAGGGATTGGCCACGAGTTCGTTCAGGATTATAGGGTTGTATGGAAGCAAGGAGGCGATCTATTGCCGTTCGTCGAAGTTGGAGGCTCGAACCAGGGGCAATGCTGGAAGCGTGGGAGTTCGGCTGGAGCTCGTTCGCGTGAGAGGTCTCGAGTCGTGTGGGCATACGGGGTCAAGGGGAGGCAACTGGAATTTGGGTTGCTGTTCGACTTCGAAGTGGAATCACTTGGGGGTTAGCGACTGTTGAACAGCTGCAATGGAGGCGATGTTCTCTGGTGAAGTCATCGTAGGCAAGGCATGGGAGGTAGTTCAGTTTCAGTAAGGTATATATGTTTATGATTTCAATTTAATATTAATACGTATGTATGTCTATATGTAGATAGAAAGATTTTAACAGTAAGATAAAATTTTATTTTAAAGAAATAGAAAAAAAAATACATATGTGAATTTGGGAAAAGATATAAGAATTTCTAAAAATGAAGTATAATGCATAAAGATTAATTTTTTTTATTATGAATATAGGTTAATATTTTCAGTGCCTGTAATTTTAAAAGAGGATGAAATATACATATACTTCTTTTTCATTTACTAGTTTATTTTAAAAGAGGATGAAAGTTAAATTGTTTAATTAACCTATCTTAATTATTTTAGTTACCAGATTATTTATTGAAAGGAATTAGAAAAGAAAAAAATATAATAACTATTGGTTAATTTAACTTATCAAATGGGAATTTAATTTATCCGACTATTTCGAATATTAACGAATTGTATAATTATTTATACAAGGTTAATAAAGTCAAGATGGAAACGGATGGCAAATAAATAAATAAAAAGAGCAAAGGTGAGATCTTCTCACTCAAAATATATTTGGATTGCAGTTATTGTTTGTTTGACTGTTTGGATATGTGATATTAGATATAGTAGGATATATCTATATATATAGCAATATATACATATTGGCATATGTATATATTGGATTGATTGATTTCCCGCCTCGTATAGCGGATGAGACCCTATTGCGCCGTTAGTAAGCGGATGATTTTTATAAAACCCATATACCGCGATATTCCACCTCGAAGTGGAATTGGTATTGTGCTAACATCTATGGATGTAGGGAAACAGGTTGGAGGGATCCAACTGGATTCCTCACCAGTATTTATTTATTTACAGATATTGATGTATATTCTGTTATCATATTGATATATGATGTTTGTTGTTGTGACTGACTAGTTGGTGCTGTTGCATCACCGGATTCAGTTTTGAAGTTTAAAAATAATGACTTTTACTCTAAAAGGATTTTAAAGTGATTTTTGAAAGTAGACGTTTTATTGAATTTTTGAATTGATTTATTTCAAATAAATAAACGTCTAGAATTTTAAAGTTATAGAAATTATGATTTTTGGTGAAATATAACCAAAGTGTGATTTTTGAAATAAAATTTGATTTAATTATAAAATGGTTTAAGTTGGAATTTTTGAATATTGTAAATGGTCTATATAAAAGATTTATAAAGTTGATATCTATGAAATTAAAAGTATTGGAATTATAAAACGAGTTTTTATAAGTGTTAAAAATGAAATATTTATGGAATTCGTAAGTGAATGAAATTTATAGATTTATAAATTGTGGAGTACAAAATGAATAGATTTTGTAAAACAAAAGATTTATGCGTAATAATCTTATAAATGGGATTTTGGCATTTAAACGAGATATGAATGGAATTAGTTAATAATGAGATTTATAAGTTGAAGTTTTTATAAATGGAAATGGAATTTATAAACGTTGTTTTATAAATCCGAAATCAATTAATTTGATAAATTAAACATAGAAGTTAATAAAGGAGAAATATTCGCGATTTTGGACAGCGAATTATCCTTTAAGTTGAATGTTGTAATAATAAGAGTTTGGTTGGGAATTTTATCCACGATTTTGGACAGTGGATAATTCTTGAAATAAAATGTGTAGAAAATATTGAAAATTTGGTTAGTGGAGTATACTCACGATTTTGGACAGTGAATATATATTATTAAGTAAAATGAATCTGGTCTTGGGAAAGTGATATTGAAATAGAATGAAAACGATTTAACGATGTTTTCAAAAGTGTTTAATATCGAAATCATAGATTTCAACATTCATTGTTGAAATAGACGTTTTCGAGAAATATGAGGAAATGGTGGACTATAACACTGTTGTTATAGTAAATGATTTCTGAAAGGAAATGTTTTTATCTAGTATTGGGATTTATATATCTATCTTAATTCCGAATCCCTATACTAGTGATTTTGAGTCGTCGTAACGATGTTTTACGTAACATTCGTTTGGACTCAAATAGATGTTGTTAAAAATAAATGATTTCCTTGAAGAATGAAACATATACTTAATTTTGATTTAAGTGTATTGAATATTTTCAAATGTTGAAAATAAATAGATTTGTGAATTACTTATTTTTAAATAAGTATAGAAATGCTTTTCCAATATGAAATGAAACGTTTTTGAGAATTTATCTTTGTAAAGATAAATTGAAAGTGAATATTTGAAATCGATTGAAAATCGTATATCAATAGATATTTGAAATATATAAATTCACTGTGGAATTTATAAAAGAAATGGGAATTCGTTTTAAAAAATAAATATTGATTTATTTTTGAAGTGTGGAAATTTTATATCTAGTAAAGATATTTTGGAAATTAAATAATTTGGAAAATTATTTGGAATCTGATGATGTTGCTCATCTTTATTGATAGTTAAATAACCGACTATCAATAATTACCTTGAATAGGTATTTGTTGTGAATTGGATGAATTTGAATGCCACACTTATTTTTGAATAAGCGCTCACTATTCGGGTTAGCCGGGAAAGGACCATGGGGTCGTATAACCCATTCCGAATACGTGATACGTCGTAATAAATCGCATTTGATGACCGGTGTTGAAGACCGGATATTTTTGAAAACGGAAGGATTACCGTCGAGTTACTCTACATCGGTTGATCTCCGATTTAGAGGTTTTATCACCCTTAGTGACGGGAAGTCCGGACGTGATTGGAAATTATCCGGATTTGCAAGGGCTTCATGAGAAGTGTCTTCGGTTCTGTTCGATCTCGGAACAAACTTGTATGGATTGTATGTCTGACATTACACTTTGAGATATAAAGCCGATTTCTTTCAAATACATATCTGTTGGTGGCGGAGAATTTATTCTCTTAGCTTAACACCCTTCTCTGAGACGTACGAGCTCAGAGGTTATGTAGTTGAAGTTATCAGCGATATATTCCCAATTTGGTAATGTGGCATGCTGAGTGTTGCTGTGTGATGATCAGTGTTTGATCATTTGTGATATGATCATTTGTTTGATCATTTATCTTTGTGATCATAGGTTGATCATCTGTTGACCCAAAGCGTGGCTTTTTGAAAAAGCGTAGCTTTGTGGACGAGACTTCGTCAGGGCCTCAACAACCCGGAAATGGTCGAAACAGGAATGTTGCGGCAAGGTTATGAGGGTCGCGCCCTTTAGGGTATGTCATTTCCTTCTGGAAAGGGGTGGTATCATGGTATGGAGACCAGATACTTACTCATGCGGATACACTTTCTTTATGATGTGTGATGTTGGTTACCGAGCGCTCGGATAAAGGTCCCAAAGGACCGGGTGATGACATATTCGTGAGTTACATGTTACAGGGGTAACCTGGCCTTGTTTGGCAGAGAGCAGTTTGTCTCTCGGGACGTCCAGCCAGAGGCGATCCCATTCGGCAGGAGGAAAGGAAGTTCCTTAGCCTGACCATTTGTTGGAAAATCCAAAGAAACAATACGAACCCTTACGATTGCAATTGTATTACCTGCTATGGAATGTGGCGGTAACCTGCTATTGAACATAGTAGCTATAGTAGGCATAAGTGCGAAATGCCTATGCTGGCTAAGATTAATATTATACTTTCGAAATGTTTTCTACACTAGACATTAGTAATAATAATCCAATGATTTGCGTAGTAAGCATCTTTGACTATCATAAGAAGAAATCTCCTCCAATTCTGCGTTTGCATTGTGTGTGTGGTGGGAGGTCTTATGGTAGTTTCATTTTCCAAAAGCATTGCGTATCTGTTTTATTTTATTTGTGAAAAATAAACTGTTTTACGATCTCACACCAGTCACCATGACTGACCTAGAGTTTATTGTTTCCCTTCTAAACTCTGGGTGCCCACCAATTTCCACACGGGCAGTCTAGAGTTAGGTTATCAGAATATTCTGGATATTCTGGAGCTTTGGAAAGAAGCTGGATGACGAGACATAGTATTTGTATCTGATAGTATTTATTCCACTGTGTATTCTGTATGAGGACAAGTTTTATATAACTGTCCATTGATGTGCTATGTTGTATTGAGTTGTATATTGACTCTGATTGATGTATGTATAAACTGATATAGTTCTTTGTTTTAAAAGACTAGTGATTATCTATTATATATTGTTCCGCTGCGATATGTGAGATTCTGATATTGTTTCTGTTTTTGATGTTGTTATGTTGTTCTTCTTTCTTTCTCTTCTATTTTCTTCTTCTTCTACCCTTTACTTCTTTTTAAAACCATAACGGTTGGGATTTACGGCATTCGACTGGGCGCCATTCGATTAAGTCAGGATCAATGTCGATTTTCGAAAGTCGAAAATTCCCATACGTTACAGGAGTGGTATATATTTTTCATTTTATATTTCTTATTTATTTACTCCGATCGACATACCCAATTTACCAGTATAAAACGAACTACGATGGTTCATGATAGTTTAGGACAATATATATAATAATAACACAGATACAAAAGAATGCGGAACATAGATAACAAAAAGTCTCATATATATAATTAACTGATGTCAGTTACAATACATTTGACACAATACATATGATACAACTACAACCATCGACTCAAGAAGTTATATATACAACTACATTATCGACTAATATACATGAATACATATCAACTTAAAACAGACACACTGACTACTAAAAAAAGACGCAGACCACTTCAAATGATATGAAAAGTCTTCAAAGCTCAACAGCAACTCAACGCAGGAAATCTACAACCTGAAATAACTCGGGTCTGACCCGAGTATTAAATTCAAAAGAAAATAATACACGGGTCGGTCTAATTCAAACTCAGTTATTAATGCACAGAAGCAATAATAATCAATATCAAATAGACGACAGTCATAGAAATCTCGTATATCTAACTTCTCGATAAGAGAATCGGATAACGGCAGACATAACACTAAAGAGTGTTAAACAACATATCAACAGATCTAAATCATTAATAAAGATAGATAAAAAGATTATCACTGAAGACAATTTAGAAAACTCCAGAATTGCCTAAATAGCAATTTACTACAAACTCCAATTACAAAATAAATAATTAAAATCTCAAAATGATCAATCGAATCAAATTTCTGTGTGGTTGCAGTACACGCACGCGTGCACTGCCTCGCCACACAGTACGTCGAAACTACAAAGGTCAAAGTGGAACACAAGCCAACAAAACAGCGTAAACAACAAAGATCTAATTATCGATACGATAATTAGAAGACATATAATCTAATTATCTAAAAGGTAACTAGAAATCAACAAAACCATCAACTTAAACCAAATCAAAGTACACTTCAAAATATATTAAATTGAATCAACGAAAAATTTCAAGAAATTGAAATATCAATCAAAACGCCACTTTTGGTAGGGCTGCAGTACACGCACGCATGTACTGCCTCGCCACTACAATAATGCTAGTATGCAAATCACCTTAATTACTCAAACCTGAACCAATAGCCAGATTCAAATAACAATTTTACTCGATACAAAGGCACTAAAGTATGCATCAAAAGAAGTGCACAAGTTCGATGCAGACAATGTCTATAAGACAGATGAATATAACCAATCCAAGCAAATGGCAACTACAAAATCAGATATACCAATTCAAACTACAACCATTACAAAGGCACAAAAGCCTCACTCAAACCAAAATGAAACAACAATGGTGCAACGCTATGCGTATATGATCATACATATATGCAACAGTAAAAAGAAGGGGATGGTATGTCTCAAGCATCAGTAGAATGAATTGGACAAGCCATCAAAATGAAACTCATATCTCACTGCCTCAAGCACAATTTGAGGGAGTCCAGATATAATGCAACATCAAACTCAAAACGACAGCAAAATTCTCAAATTCAACATCATCGTCAAAGAATTCAATAGCAACAAAGTCAGAGTCTTGGTAACCAAGAAATTAGCATTTCTGCAAAACCCAGTTACACCAATCCAAGAACTAACAAATTCACAAAATCCAAATGACCCAAGTATGAAAACAATGGATCAGTTCACCATGAACTAGCTCGAATGAGTCGAAATGCAAACAGAAATCGAACAAGTCAAGGCAACAAGTAAACGAGTACATCTTACATATATACAGTGTATGTGACAACCCGAAAATTTTAGATATTTGAAATTGGGATGTTTAATTGAATTTAAATATTTAAAAGGTTAATTTTAACCTAAATTTCAAATATCTCTATTTATTGGACAATTTAATTATTGGACTAAACAATTGGAAATAGGGTAAAATAGAGAATCTTGAGTTTTGAGCTTGTTAAAAATAATTTAAAGGCTCAGAAAATTTATATTGGTAATACTGAAGATAATAGAGCTTTCAAAATTGAATTTCCAAGTGTTTTGTTTAGTTTTTAAATTGTATCGTTTAAATTGAATTTAAAAATAGCCTTCCGAGGCACAGTCTCGGAATTCGACGAAACCAGTCCTGTTGGATCCGTAATATTGTATTATTATCGGATTTCAATTTTCATAGTGTTTGGGAGTTGTCTTGTGATCGTAACGGATAAAAACGCCTAGACGATAATTTATCGTTTTAATTTAAATATAATTTGTTATGTCACCAATCAAATCACAGTCGGCCTACATTTCTTTTGCCGACCTATTCTCCTCTGTCTCCTGAAGCAAGCCGATAGTTTTCTTTATTTAATCGCGTATTATCACTTTTAAAAATAAAAAAAATCTCCGGAAGATCTCGTTCCAGTAAATGAAAGATAAAATAACTTCTGCTCTTTCTTCGTGCCTAAAAATCAGGATCAAAACCCCTAGCTTTCAAATTTAAACAGAGTCTCCTCTCCTTCATTCAAATAGAACGAAAACAATATTGGCGATATCGAACCCAGATTGTCGCAGTTGGATTCAAGTAGCCGCCTCCTATCGAATCGTTCGTACGTGATGATGGCCGCGAGAACTTCGAGTCGAGTTTTGGTCTCGATCGAGCAGGGCGGTTGCGACTACTGAGAAGTTGTGGAGTCGGCGACGAGCAGATTAAGGGCTAGGGTTTCAGTTCGCGTATGCTGGGAGGTCGCGAAGTCATTCTCGAGCACGCGAGAGCGAGGCGATTGAAATTGGAGGTGGTTGGCGTACGATCGACGAGGTCTGGACATCTCAAGGCAATGGTAGAGGGTGTCGATCTAGGGATGTTGAATAAAGGTAGTTTGTCATGTCGCAGTTGAGGCTAGAGTCATTGTTCGTGTACGAGGAGGGTTTCGTCCAGTAAGGTATTCAACTTTTGTTTTTGTTTTTTTTTATTAAATTAAATTTAAATGTATGGATATAGGTATAGTGTAGATAAAAGAAATTATTTGGTCTGTAAGATATTTTTGTACATATATATATAAAAAAAAATATCTATAACAGTGAAGTATAAATGTTTATAGAAACATATAGATATATACTAATATTTAGCTTACTGTTAATTTAAAAAAAAATGCTGAATAGTGATTATGGTATATATAGGCTGTTATAAAAATTTATGTTTTGGTTAGAAAAGAAAATAAATACCTATTTTCATTTACCGGTTAACTTTAAAATAATGGAGATGTATTGTTTAATTAGATCTAATTTTTTTGAGTTATTAGGAGATTATTTAAAGAAGAATTAGTTCAAAAATATAAATCATTAGCCAATTGAATTATTAAACGGCACTTAATGGTTTGATTTTATTTTGAATATTAATAAATCATATCAAATGTTTATTCAAGGTCAATAATCACAAGAATCAAGTCGAGATGCGGTTTGGATGGCAAAATAAAAGGTGAGTTAATCTCACTCAGTTAAATTTAAATTTAAATGGTCAAATTTTAAATAATTTATTGAATGGTTGATTTGATTGATGTGATATATATAGTAGTATATACCAATATATATATATTGGCATATGTATATATTGGAGTTGATATTCCCGCATTGTATAGCGGATGAGACCCTATGTGCCGCATAATAGCGGATGATTTTATATAAAAACCCATATACCGCGATATTCCACTTTGAAGTGAAATTTGTATTGTGCTAACATCTGTGGATGCAGGGAAACAGGTTGGAGGGATCCAACTGGATTCCTCAAAATATTTAATTTTGTTAAATATTCTGTGATATGATTTTTGATATCCTGTGATGGATTATATGGATAATGGGATGTTATGGTTTGGTTGGACCGATTTGGATAATGCTGAGTTATCAAAATCTCTAGAATAGAAATTTTGAAAGAAATAAAAGAGTAAATTTTTAAGTCAAATAATTCTAGTGAATTTGAATAACTTAAATAATGAATTGGAAAAGAAATAAAGAAATTTCTAAATTCGAACAAATATGATTAAAGGGGATTTTGAATTAACATGAGGATAATGAATGTTAAATTAAAGTGATATTATTGGAGAGAATAAAGAAATTATTTTTGAATGTAAGGATTAAATTTAATAAAGGGATGAAGAAGGAATTTTGGAAGTTTTAAATTGGTATTTTAAGTTAAAAGGGTTTAACTCAAAATTAAGAAATAAAATCTGAGAGTAAATGTAATTTGAAATAAATGAAGTAAATAAGAAATTTATTTCGAAGTAAAGTAAATGGGAAAATCAATGGGAAATTGATTTGGTTGTTTAAAATTGGAATTTAAAAGAGAAGTGAGATTTTGGAATTTATAAACTGGGTTTATAAAGTAAAATAAAATATCAGGGGATATTTGGAAATATAAATTCAAGGTGGGAATTTATAAAAGGATATGGATTTGGTTTAAAAATAAATGTTGATTTATTTTTAAAAGATGGGAATGAGAAGTGTATTTCTCTGGATAGCCAAGTACGTTTTCAAAGCAATTTGAAATATAAGTTAAAGGTTTAAGTATGTTTTAAAAAGCATGTTTTAGGAAATTTGTCTTTTAAATGTTAATTTCCTAAGTAAGTATTTTCAAAAATATAATATTGTAGTAATTATATAAAAGTGATTTGTTATTATGTTTTAAAGGGAGAAATTTAGTTTATATTTATAAAGTGGTTTATTTTAAAGTATATATTTTTAATAAAGTATTAAAGTAGTTTAATTTCAATGTTATAAGATATATTTAAAATAAAGTGTTTTTAAATTATTTTTAAATCTTAAGTATTTTTGTACTTGGTGTTTCAGAGAAATAATTATTTGGGAAATGTATTCCGTAAGCGGAAACTGTTTGAAATTGTTTTCAAAAGGAGTTTGAAAATAGAAATATATCTTGGAAAGATATTTGGGCAAATAAATAATGTGGGAAATTATTTATTGTGTGATGGTTGCTTGTGGATGTTAATTGATAGTTAAATAACCGACTATCAAAATTGGCCAAATGCGCTGATCGTTTCGAAGAGACCGGGATCGAGTTTCCGTATACCGGGATTCTAGGTCTGGAGACTCGAATACCACTTCGATTCGGTTTGTACGTTTCGTGTAACGTGTTCAGAGTCGAAGATGGAGCAGTGAAGTGCAAGGGCTAGTCGCTACTAATCCTGAGGATATTTCCAAAATGGATGTAGTAGGAATAGTGCCTTCGGTTCCGTTCGAACCCGGGACGGACTTGTATGGACGAATGCTTTCGTGACATCGTCAGGTGGACGATGGGCATTCTAAGGGATATGTTCTGAAAAAGGTATCGTTTAGCCTCAAGCCTCATCAACCGGGAATGACTGAAAATCAGGGGTTATGCAGCAAGGCTTCGTGGGTAGCACCCACTTGAGAGTAAGGTCATCCCTGTCTAGATGTCCCTTTTATTTCGGCTTAGTGTTGCGGTTGCTGATCCCAACCGTGGGGTGATCTTATTTGGAATTATCCAGTAAGGGATGATTCCGGCCTTGTGTTGCAGGGGAGCGGGCGTACTCCTCGGTACTGTGATCTAGGCCACGTACTGTGACAGGTGGTACCCCAGTGCCTAGTCATTCGTTGGAAATCCATTCTCCCTACGTGCCTTGTACGAGTTTTGTTTGTATTACCCACGTTGTGGCTAGTATGCTGGAATTTAATCATGTAACAATTTCAGCTATTTTAATAAGTATTTGTGAATAGACACTATTATAATATCAGAGGATTTTATAAAAAGTGTTTTAGCTATCGTAAGGTAAAAACCCGGCATGTTTATTTGTGGCGTGGTCTTACGAGATGCTTTTGTTTCCAAAAGATTTTGAAACTTTAATAATCAATTTGAGTGTGATTTTCTCACGCTGGTTTTCCAGACTGACTCGGGTATTGTTTTATATGATGCTCGGGTCAGACCGAGATAAACAGGTTCAGATTGTAGCTGTGGAGCTCAGGAGACGAGCTGGATGGCGATACGTACTTCCGTATTTGTTTATTGTTCCGCTGTGTATTTGGATGTATGTCATTGATCTGATGAACTCTGATGATGTATTCTGTAAATATATTGTATAAACAGATATATTTTTCTGTTTGAGTAAAGATCTGTTTTGTATATATTATATTTTATTCCGCTGCGATGTGAGATTCTGTTGTTGATTTTCTGTTTCTTCTTCTTCTACCTCTTCTTCTTTAACACAAATGGTTCGATTTTTCCGGGTCTGGAAAGTCGGGTCGTTACAGTGGTATCAGAGCTTAGGCTGGCGACAACCTTGGCTCTGGTGGGAATTTTGAGAGTATTAATAGATATGAGTGCGTATTTGTTAGTGAATATAAAATTGTTTTATATTGTGTTGATTGGTTTATTGAGTAGTTTATGGATTCTGGTCGATGTGTGGGACGCCACAACATTGATAGGGATCTCTAAACACTTGTATAGAACAATTCGACACAATATTGTTTTAAAGTAGGGTAAATGAAATAATTTTACCCAAATTATTTTTGTATAAAAAGAAACGTTTTGTAAACTATTCTAGTTAATATATATGGTTTTGGATGTGTTAGAAGTGATAATATGGAATTATTATCATTATTATATGGAAACTTAACTAGAAATTGAAATGTATAATCAAAGTAAAGAATAAAATTTTATAATAAAATAAAATTTGAAATATAGATTATAAATGTAATTTATAAAATTGAAATAAACTTCATATACAAATGAGATTTGTACTTTAAAATAGAATTCCAGAGTAATGTGGAAAATAAATCGGAATGGATTTTAAGTTTGGAATTTTGGGAAAGGTTTGAAATTTCTTGAGATTTGGAAATAGTTTTCAAAGAGTTTGAGGAAATAATAAGTGGTATTATTTCAGGAATATTTTGAGTTGAGTTTGGAATCTGGAAAGATTTGAAATTTAAAAATATTTGAAATGGTTTAAAGAGATAAAAGCATTTAATTCTCTTCCGGTCGCTGGGAAATAATTTCGGTGATGACTGCAGCATCATCGATGTTCATTTTCGAGTTTCCAAAAAGAAATTGCTACCAAACCGTGTTAAATTGGGATTGTTTGCAAAACTGGATTTGGTTTTGAAATTCAAAGAGATAGCTGAATATACAAAAGGAGTTTGGATGTGATTGATTTCAAAAGTGATTTTGAAATTTTGGGAAATTGTTAAAAACTCTGGAATCTTATTTTAATTGTTTATAGAAAAAACAAATAAAAAGAAATAAATATACTTGACTAAATTTAATGTATAATCCGGAATAACGAGTAAAATGTGAATGGGATTGCTTTAATGGATTGAAGTGATGAAATAAACCAAATATTAGGTATAAATTGGAATAAATTACTTAATGGAGTAATGGATTATGGAAATAGAACCTTAATTGGCTGAAAGAAAGTTGATTTTGTAATTTGGATATGAAATGGGAAATGAACTTAGATTAAGTAGAAATTATTAATTGCAATCCAAGATAAAATACTAACAAATCGAATGTGGATGATATAAATAAAGCTCGACACATATATTTTGGATGTTGTTAAGTGAAATAAATTGGAACAAAATTAACTTAAGTGTGAATGAACTCAAGTATAAATAAATGGAATATGACCTTGAAATATTATCCAAATGAGTTTGGGTTATGGAATTTAAATTGGTTAAATAGAAATTGAATTGTGAATTAATAAAATTGGGTAGTGAATTAAAAATGAATAGTAGAATCAGAATTTGAGTTATTAATTAAAATTCGACTTGGAGTATTAACACATTAAATATAAGTGGAAATGTGTTAAACAAAAATGAAAATTTGAATTAAAATAGTGATGGCTTGTATTGCAAACGAAAATTCAAGTGGGTATGAATGAAAATGGCCTTGGATATTATTCAATGAACGGAATATTGAATTTAGAATTAAAAAGGGACAAATTGAATGAATTGGTGCAAACTGCAATGAAAATGAACTTAAGTTGTTAACTTAAGTAAATGTGGGATGAAGGCTGTACTCAAATCGAGGTGTTGAAATCAATTGAGAATTAATTATTGAATGAAATAGCCTGGATTGTTTTCGAGCTAAATAAATGGATGTGAATAAATTAAATGGAATGGGTTGAGTATTGTTTGGGAAAAAAAAATGGGAATAAGGGTCAAAACATTTCATATGTGCTTATGGAAGTATATAACATGCATTGTTTGTAGAATCCATGTTTTAGCAATTTAAATTTTAGTGAAATGTAAATAAACTTTGTATATTTGGCACTTACATGTTGTAATTGAGTTAGTACAGGTTCAGGGAAGTCGGTTGGCTGAATCTGATGGCACAACATGCTAAAATAAATAACCGCTTTGCTTTAAAAATGCTAAAATAAGGTACGCTTACGCAAAAATTCAAAATAGGAGATATGAACTGCATATATTGATATATATCGTGATTTCCGGCCTGAGGCCGATGTATATATATATTTGTGCATCCTGCGATATCGCAGAAGTCCCTCCGTACAAGGGAGACTCTGCCAAAATTTTCCGTAAATTTTGGGAGTTAGAAAATTTTTGAAAATTTTTGGAAATTTTCACTAACAACAAATGAATTAAAATTTGTTAAACAAATAAGGTTGAAACTGAGTATTGAAATCTATTTAAAATGTGAAAGTAAAGTAAGTGAAATCGAAGGAACTAACGAAAGTAAAGCTTGCAAACAAACTTTTAATTGAGATTTAAATTAATTAGTAAATGCAACTAATTCAATATTCAAAGTGGAAGATAAATTGAATTCAAGTGAAAATATGTATAAGCAGTATGTAAAATGTTTATCTTAAACTTAAGAAATGAATAGTGAATTCTTAAGAAAATGTGGTACTGAAAGTATGCTAAGTGAATAATTGAATTAAGGTGAAACTGAAGTTGTGAAATGGGATAGTTGTAAATAAGGGGATAACAATCAAAAAGGAATGTGAATAAAGGAGAATTGATATAACTGATAATCAATTGGAATTTATACGTAAGATGTACGTATATTATTTTATTCGCATAGCTATTTGGTCCAAATGTCGAACACAGAATTTCGAGATAGTTTTATCGATCCGAATTAGGATTTTTCACTCGATTTTCGACGGCGAGCCTGGATATGGGTTGTTGATTGATTCTGGATATTCTCTATCATAGTTTGTGGCTATGCAAGGAGAATGACGGTTTCTGATCAAGAAACCAGATCTGAGTCCGCACTAGAAGGTCGGGTGGACGATACTAGTTCGGAAGTGAAATTGTGTGATCGATTGAGCGATCGAATGTGATATTGCGTACGAATGATATATGTGCATCGTACGGGCATAAGTAAAACAAATATTGAAATTTGTAAAGGAAATGTCTAAAATGATTTTGAATCCTATGATTGGATATTATTGCTTAATAGGATATACAGGTGTATAAAAGCAATGGATAATGGGGATTTTTGATTTTAGAAGATAAAATTTAATGGCCCGACAAAAGGTATGTATTTGAATTTCTATATGAAATTTGATTGGGGTTTTGATCCAGCCACTTGGCCTTTTGTTTTCTTTTTGAGATTGGGAGGCCGTAGAGCCATTTTGTAGTTGTACCGAGCTAGCCGCGCAAAGGAGACGCTGGCGAAATTTTTCGGAAATTTAGGGAGTTAGAAAAATTTTGAAAAATTTTGATAATTCAAAATTTGAATTCAAATTTAAATTTGAATGGATAAGTAGGTGGTATGGGTTGAACTTATGAATAAGTTTGGGAAGTTAAAAAGGATGATTAGTGTATCATTAATAAAAGATTGTTTGGGTATTGTTAAAACTGTTTGAATTTGGGAAATAGTTAACGGGGATTGAATCATTCTTCCTAACTAGTAATTTCGGGGACGAAATTCTTTTAAGGGGGGAGTAATGTGACGACCCGAAAATTTTAGATATTTGAAATTGGGATGTTTAATTGAATTTAAATATTTAAAAGGTTAATTTTAACCTAAATTTCAAATAACTCTATTTATTGGACAATTTAATTATTGGACTAAACAATTGGAAATAGGGTAAAATAGAGAATCTTGAGTTTTGAGCTTGTTAAAAATAATTTAAAGGCTCAGAAAATTTATATTGGTAATACTGAAGATAATAGAACTTTCAAAATTGAATTTCAAAGTGTTTTGTTTAGTTTTTAAATTGTATCGTTTAAATTGAATTTAAAAATAGCCTTCCGAGGCACAGTCTCGGAATTCGACGAAACCAGTCCTGTTGGATCCGTAATATTGTATTATTATCGGATTTCAATTTTCATAGTGTTTGGGAGTTGTCTTGTGATCGTAACGGATAAAAACGCCTAGACGATAATTTATCGTTTTAATTTAAATATAATTTGTTATGTCACCAATCAAATCACAGTCGGCCTACATTTCTTTTGCCGACCTATTCTCCTCTGTCTCCTGAAGCAAGCCGATAGTTTTCTTTATTTAATCGCGTATTATCACTTTTAAAAATAAAAAAAATCTCCGGAAGATCTCGTTCCAGTAAATGAAAGATAAAATAACTTCTGCTCTTTCTTCGTGCCTAAAAATCAGGATCAAAACCCCTAGCTTTCAAATTTAAACAGAGTCTCCTCTCCTTCATTCAAATAGAACGAAAACAATATTGGCGATATCGAACCCAGATTGTCGCAGTTGGATTCAAGTAGCCGCCTCCTATCGAATCGTTCGTACGTGATGATGGCCGCGAGAACTTCGAGTCGAGTTTTGGTCTCGATCGAGCAGGGCGGTTGCGACTACTGAGAAGTTGTGGAGTCGGCGACGAGCAGATTAAGGGCTAAGGTTTCAGTTCGCGTATGCTGGGAGGTCGCGAAGTCATTCTCGAGCACGCGAGAGCGAGGCGATTGAAATTGGAGGTGGTTGGCGTACGATCGACGAGGTCTGGACATCTCAAGGCAATGGTAGAGGGTGTCGATCTAGGGATGTTGAATAAAGGTAGTTTGTCATGTCGCAGTTGAGGCTAGAGTCATTGTTCGTGTACGAGGAGGGTTTCGTCCAGTAAGGTATTCAACTTTTGTTTTTGTTTTTTTTTATTAAATTAAATTTAAATGTATGGATATAGGTATAGTGTAGATAAAAGAAATTATTTGGTCTGTAAGATATTTTTGTACATATATATAAAAAAAAATATCTATAACAGTGAAGTATAAATGTTTATAGAAACATATAGATATATACTAATATTTAGCTTACTGTTAATTTAAAAAAAAATGCTGAATAGTGATTATGGTATATATAGGCTGTTATAAAAATTTATGTTTTGGTTAGAAAAGAAAATAAATACCTATTTTCATTTACCGGTTAACTTTAAAATAATGGAGATGTATTGTTTAATTAGATCTAATTTTTTTGAGTTATTAGGAGATTATTTAAAGAAGAATTAGTTCAAAAATATAAATCATTAGCCAATTGAATTATTAAACGGCACTTAATGGTTTGATTTTATTTTGAATATTAATAAATCATATCAAATGTTTATTCAAGGTCAATAATCACAAGAATCAAGTCGAGATGGGGTTTGGATGGCAAAATAAAAGGTGAGTTAATCTCACTCAGTTAAATTTAAATTTAAATGGTCAAATTTTAAATAATTTATTGAATGGTTGATTTGATTGATGTGATATATATAGTAGTATATACCAATATATATATATTGGCATATGTATATATTGGAGTTGATATTCCCGCATTGTATAGCGGATGAGACCCTATGTGCCGCATAATAGCGGATGATTTTATATAAAAACCCATATACCGCGATATTCCACTTTGAAGTGAAATTTGTATTGTGCTAACATCTGTGGATGCAGGGAAACAGGTTGGAGGGATCCAACTGGATTCCTCAAAATATTTAATTTTGTTAAATATTCTGTGATATGATTTTTGATATCCTGTGATGGATTATATGGATAATGGGATGTTATGGTTTGGTTGGACCGATTTGGATAATGCTGAGTTATCAAAATCTCTAGAATAGAAATTTTGAAAGAAATAAAAGAGTAAATTTTTAAGTCAAATAATTCTAGTGAATTTGAATAACTTAAATAATGAATTGGAAAAGAAATAAAGAAATTTCTAAATTCGAACAAATATGATTAAAGGGGATTTTGAATTAACATGAGGATAATGAATGTTAAATTAAAGTGATATTATTGGAGAGAATAAAGAAATTATTTTTGAATGTAAGGATTAAATTTAATAAAGGGATGAAGAAGGAATTTTGGAAGTTTTAAATTGGTATTTTAAGTTAAAAGGGTTTAACTCAAAATTAAGAAATAAAATCTGAGAGTAAATGTAATTTGAAATAAATGAAGTAAATAAGAAATTTATTTCGAAGTAAAGTAAATGGGAAAATCAATGGGAAATTGATTTGGTTGTTTAAAATTGGAATTTAAAAGAGAAGTGAGATTTTGGAATTTATAAACTGGGTTTATAAAGTAAAATAAAATATCAGGGGATATTTGGAAATATAAATTCAAGGTGGGAATTTATAAAAGGATATGGATTTGGTTTAAAAATAAATGTTGATTTATTTTTAAAAGATGGGAATGAGAAGTGTATTTCTCTGGATAGCCAAGTACGTTTTCAAAGCAATTTGAAATATAAGTTAAAGGTTTAAGTATGTTTTAAAAAGCATGTTTTAGGAAATTTGTCTTTTTAAATGTTAATTTCCTAAGTAAGTATTTTCAAAAATATAATATTGTAGTAATTATATAAAAGTGATTTGTTATTATGTTTTAAAGGGAGAAGTTTAGTTTATATTTATAAAGTGGTTTATTTTAAAGTATATATTTTTAATAAAGTATTAAAGTAGTTTAATTTCAATGTTATAAGATATATTTAAAATAAAGTGTTTTTAAATTATTTTTAAATCTTAAGTATTTTTGTACTTGGTGTTTCAGAGAAATAATTATTTGGGAAATGTATTCCGTAAGCGGAAACTGTTTGAAATTGTTTTCAAAAGGAGTTTGAAAATAGAAATATATCTTGGAAAGATATTTGGGCAAATAAATAATGTGGGAAATTATTTATTGTGTGATGGTTGCTTGTGGATGTTAATTGATAGTTAAATAACCGACTATCAAAATTGGCCAAATGCGCTGATCGTTTCGAAGAGACCGGGATCGAGTTTCCGTATACCGGGATTCTAGGTCTGGAGACTCGAATACCACTTCGATTCGGTTTGTACGTTTCGTGTAACGTGTTCAGAGTCGAAGATGGAGCAGTGAAGTGCAAGGGCTAGTCGCTACTAATCCTGAGGATATTTCCAAAATGGATGTAGTAGGAATAGTGCCTTCGGTTCCGTTCGAACCCGGGACGGACTTGTATGGACGAATGCTTTCGTGACATCGTCAGGTGGACGATGGGCATTCTAAGGGATATGTTCTGAAAAAGGTATCGTTTAGCCTCAAGCCTCATCAACCGGGAATGACTGAAAATCAGGGGTTATGCAGCAAGGCTTCGTGGGTAGCACCCACTTGAGAGTAAGGTCATCCCTGTCTAGATGTCCCTTTTATTTCGGCTTAGTGTTGCGGTTGCTGATCCCAACCGTGGGGTGATCTTATTTGGAATTATCCAGTAAGGGATGATTCCGGCCTTGTGTTGCAGGGGAGCGGGCGTACTCCTCGGTACTGTGATCTAGGCCACGTACTGTGACAGGTGGTACCCCAGTGCCTAGTCATTCGTTGGAAATCCATTCTCCCTACGTGCCTTGTACGAGTTTTGTTTGTATTACCCACGTTGTGGCTAGTATGCTGGAATTTAATCATGTAACAATTTCAGCTATTTTAATAAGTATTTGTGAATAGACACTATTATAATATCAGAGGATTTTATAAAAAGTGTTTTAGCTATCGTAAGGTAAAAACCCGGCATGTTTATTTGTGGCGTGGTCTTACGAGATGCTTTTGTTTCCAAAAGATTTTGAAACTTTAATAATCAATTTGAGTGTGATTTTCTCACGCTGGTTTTCCAGACTGACTCGGGTATTGTTTTATATGATGCTCGGGTCAGACCGAGATAAACAGGTTCAGATTGTAGCTGTGGAGCTCAGGAGACGAGCTGGATGGCGATACGTACTTCCGTATTTGTTTATTGTTCCGCTGTGTATTTGGATGTATGTCATTGATCTGATGAACTCTGATGATGTATTCTGTAAATATATTGTATAAACAGATATATTTTTCTGTTTGAGTAAAGATCTGTTTTGTATATATTATATTTTATTCCGCTGCGATGTGAGATTCTGTTGTTGATTTTCTGTTTCTTCTTCTTCTACCTCTTCTTCTTTAACACAAATGGTTCGATTTTTCCGGGTCTGGAAAGTCGGGTCGTTACAGTGTAGCTGAAATGGATTGCGCAAGTGCACAATTAAAATATATTGCCTTATTCAAAACAAAATATTGGAATTCAAATAACTGCAGTTTCAAGTCATAGAATCAATAAGAACAAATCAAGCCCGAAGTCACAAAGAAAATTCAACATCGTCGAACTGCAGTTCAAAGCGACCAAGGTCAAATTCACAACAAATGCCAAAGTCAACAGAGAAATGCCCAAAATCATCAAAATGTCAAACGACGACAGCGACTATTTACACAAAACCGACCACGAACAAATACCAAAGTCAGGTGACAATTACAGTCATTCGAAAATAATCAAACAACCGACTTTATATTATCAGACGAGTATGCTACAGGGGTAACGTAAATGGCCAGAACCAACCACAAAGGAAATGAACACTGTCGACCCAGGTCAAAGTCGAAGATACCAAATAAAAATAGTTCAAGTCGAGTTTCATCGAAATCAAACAATTCACAGGTCGAATCAGTGACCAGGCTGAAGTGAGCAAGTCACAAAATCAAACAGCAAAAATCGAAGTTACGGTATCCAAAATGGAACGACGTGAATATATAAGAATAGAACGTCAAAAATTACTCTCGACCAAGCAATCAAAATCAACCAGTACCCAAGAATTCAAACAACTAAAATCGCGAATTTACACAACACATAAATCATTCAAATTTGAATAAGATGTGAGTATAATACTCACCTTTTTCTCGAAGCAAGGATGAGCTCAACGGAAATTTGGGAAGCCGGAAGACAAATCATTCAAATAGGCTCGGCTTCGATTGAAATCGAGAATCCCTAATTTGGAAAAAAAAGGGGACGAACGAAATCGAGGCCGCCATTTTTTCTTTTCTTCGTTTCTTTTTGCTAGGGCTTGGCTGAAGGAATGTAAAGGGGGACGGTTTTCGAATCGAACAAAAGGAGAACGCAAGATAACATCTCGGCCACAATATAAAACATGGGCCAAAATGAATTTTAAATGCCCGCTCAACCTTTAACATTTTTATAAAAGAATTTCAAATTGATTTAAATTCCAACCGGGATTATCAAATTTTATCAACGAATTTCAAACTGATTAAAACTCTAAATAGTAGTTTGCCAACCATATTAATCGTCTAACGACGATTATAAATTTTCACAAAACCCTGGGTTGTTACAGACTCCCCTCCTTATAAAAATTGCGTCCCCGCAATTTTCATACTTAAAAGTTGTCTATAACAATTATTCTTCTAACATAAACTGGTTAAGCTAGAAAAATAAAGATCGAGAACACAAACACCAAAGAAATCTTTTAATTCCAATAAAAGAGATTCACAAATTTTCAACAAAATCTAATTATCCGATAGATAATTAGAAAACAACAAAACTGAATAAATACAATTATCTGCAATATTCAATTTTCAATTAGAAAATTGAAATTCAGAAATCACAAAACAGCAATATCTAATTATCACAACGGTAATCCAATTTCAATTCAACAATTATTTAATTAGCAAAAGCGACAATTAAATCCCAAATCAGCGAATACTTAATTATCAAAAGGGATAATTAAACCTCAAATCAGCAAATATTTAATTATCAAAAGCGATAATTAAATCTCAAATCAGTAAATATTTAATTATCAAAAGCGATAATTAAATCTCAATTTAGTAAATATTTAATTATCAAAAGCGATAATTAAATCTCAATCTAGTAAATATTTAATTATCAAAAGCGATAATTAAATCTCAAATCAGCAAATATTTAATTATCAAAAGAGATAATTAAATCTCAAATTAGTAAATATTTAATTATCAAAAGCGATAATTAAATCTCAAATCAGCAAATATTTAATTATCAAAAGCGATAATTAAATCTCAAATTAGTAAATATTTAATTATCAAAAGCGATAATTAAATCTCAAATCAACAATTATTTAATTATCAAAAGCGACAATTAAATCTCAAATCGGTAATTATTTAATTATCAAAAGCGATAATTAAATCTCAAATCGGTAAATATTTAATTATCAAAAGCGATAATTAAATCTCAAATCAGTAAATATTTAATTATCAAAAGCGATAATTAAATCTCAAATCAGCAAATATTTAATTATCAAAAGCGATAATTAAATCTCAAATCAGCAAATATTTAATTATCAAAAGCGATAATTAAATCTCAAATCAGCAATTATTTAATTATCAAAAGCGATAATTAAATCTCAAATCAGCAAATATTTAATTATCAAAAGCGATAATTAAATCTCAAATCAGCAAATATTTAATTATCAAAAGCGATAATTAAATCTCAAATCAGCAAATATTTAATTATCAAAAGCGATAATTAAATCTCAAATCAGCAATTATTTAATTATCATAAGCGATAATTAAATCTCAAATCAGCAAATATTTAATTATCAAAAGCGATAATTAAATCTCAAATCAGTAAATATTTAATTATCAAAAGCGATAATTAAATCTCAAATCAGCAAATATTTAATTATCAAAAGCGATAATTAAATCTCAAATCAGCAAATATTTATTTATCAAAAGCGATAATTAAATCTCAAATCAGCAATTATTTAATTATCAAAAGCGATAATTAAATCTCAAATCAGCAATTATTTAATTATCAAAAGCGATAATTAAATCTCAAATCAGCAAATATTTAATTATCAAAAGCGATAATTAAATCTCAAATCAGCAAATATTTAATTACCGATACGATAATTAAATCTCAAATATCTAATTATCATAAGCGATAATCAGAAACAACAAATATCCGATTATCAAAAACGATAATCAGAAACAACAATTATTTAATTACCGATACGATAATTAAATCTCAAATATCTAATTATCACAAGCGATAATCAGAAACAACAAATATCCGATTATGAAAAACGATAATCGAAAACAAAAATTATTTAATTACCGATACGATAATTAAATCTCATAACATCAGATATCTAATTACTTGCAGATAATTAGAAACAACAAATATCTAGAAATCAATTAAGAAGACTAGAAAATCAACATAAAAGGTTGGATCGATCCCATCAGATGGCGAGTTTTTAATTCGCCGCACGTGCATCAACAAATGGCCGAAGCCTACCAAGTACTCAACATAATTTTGGCGCCCATCAGATTGACCCGAAGGTCCGTAGAGTGACCCGAAGGTCTAGTACTGGTATTTGACCCGAAGGTCCATCATATGACCCGAAGGTCCAACATATGACCCGAAGGTCCAACATATGACCCGAAGGTCCATCATAGTGGCTCGAAAGCACACGAAAGCATCAAAATCATCAAAAAATCAAATATTTCAATTAACGAGTCCGGAATTAACCGAAATAGAAAAGGCACATGTCCCATACCACGTGTTTTACTAAATCGTTTGATTCTCTTCATCGTTTCCTTGAAAGTGCAAAATTGTGTATTTTGTAAAAATACACTTTACATTCTCAAATGGACAAGTCCAGAATTAAGCGAATCAGTAAAAGAAAGGGGTCATAGTCCTTGATTTTGCTGAAACGTTTAAATCTCTTCCTCATTCTTTTGAAAACGCAAACTGTTAAAAATTTATAAAACAATTTTCATTTTAAAACGATTTTCCAATCACGTGATTACAGCAACAACATCAGTAGCAATTTTGAAAAGGAAATTGAACTTCTCAAAATACCGTAAAAACGGATCTCAAAATCAGCATTGCGGAATAACCGCTTAAAAATTTACTTTTAAATATTTGACGGTTACTGAAGTCAAAGCGACAGTAATTTTTAAACGTCAAAACCTCCTCAAAATAATTTACATCAAAATGTAATATCAGTGAATTTTCATTCATCAAAAATGCCACAAAACACCGTGCTTCAAAAATTTAGCATTGGTGTAAAAATCCCGTTATAAAAATAACGGCAACGAAATACGTTTCATAACCAAGCATCGGTTCAACGTAGAATTAATGCAGTAACGTGCAATTCATAATTGCATGCACACTACAATATAAACAAAGAAATTACTCTCGTATCTTCAATGAAGATAATCTAAAACAACAAAAACCTAATCAACATGTGATTAGCATAATAGAAAATCAGCTAAAATCTAAACAAGAATCACATAACTGCAATCGTTCCGAATCCTCAATTCGGATTCGAAATTCTCAAAGAAACAAAATAATTATAGCTATGTAAACAACCAATGAAATTTATTTCAATTTTTAAATCAAAAAGATTATCAGCCGTATTCAGCAAAGACAGTTTCACTGTTTCCGCTGCGCACTCTGATAAACATAACACAAAATTATCAATCAACAAAACACAGTTTCACTTTTATTTTTAAATAAAGATATTTAAAATTTTCATCAAAATTTCAAAACTTTAGTTTTGACTCAAGGCACAATAAAACATCGACAAATAGTTGTAACAAATGTTCCATCTAAGTTATGTTTTATATTATGTCCATAAACCCCAAGCTCTGATACCAACTGTGATGCCCCACCTTTATGCTCACAATAACAAAGAGTATTAAAGATAATACTGTCTGTTATCACGAAGAATAAGGCTGGATAGGAGCGGCCATCCGTAGTTGGCTTTACACTAGTAGTGGTTACCTCGATAGGAGTGGTATATATTTTTCATTTTACATTTCTTATTTATTTACTCCCATCGACATACCCCATTTACCAGTATAAAACGAACTACGATGGTTCATGATAGTTTAGGACAATATATATAATAATAACACAGATACAAAAGAATGCGGAACACAGATAACAAAAAGTCTCTTATATATAATTAACTGATGTCAGTTACAATACATTTGACACAATACATATGATACAACTACAACCATCGACTCAAGAAGTTATATATACAAGTACATTATCGACTAATATACATGAATACATATCAACTTAAAACAGACACACTGACTACTAAAAAAAGACGCAGACCACTTCAAATGATATGAAAAGTCTTCAAAGCTCAACAGCAACTCAACGCAGGAAATCTACAACCTGAAATAACTCGGGTCTGACTCGAGTATTAAATTCAAAAGAAAATAATACATGGGTCTGTCTAATTCAAACTCAGTTATTAATGCACAGAAGCAATAATAATCAATATCAAATAGACGACAGTCACAGAAATCTCGTATATCCAACTTCTCGATAAGAGAATCGGATAATGGCAGACATAACACTAAAGAGTGTTAAACAACATATCAACAGATCTAAATCATTAATAAAGATAGATAAAAAGATTATCACTGAAGACAATTTAGAAAACTCCAGAATTGCCTAAACAGCAATTTACTACAAACTCCAATTATAAAATAAATAATTAAAATCTCAAAATGATCAATCAAATCAAATTTCTGTGTGGCTGCAGTACACGCACGCGTGCACTGCCTCGCCACACAGTACGTCGAAACTGCAAAGGTCAAAGTGGAACACAAGCCAACAAAACAGCGTAAACAACAAAGATCTAATTATCGATACGATAATTAGAAGACATATAATCTAATTATCTAAAAGATAACTAGATATCAACAAAACCATCAGCTTAAACCAAATCAAAGTACACTTCAAAATATATTAAATTGAATCAATGACAAATTTCAAGAAATTGAAATATCAATCAAAACGCCAGTTTTGGTAGGGCTGTAGTACATGCACGCGTGTACTGCCTCACCACTACAATAATGCTAGTATGCAAATCACCTTAATTACTCAAACCTGAACCAATAGCCAGATTCAAATAACAATTTTACTCGATACAAAGGCACTAAAGTATGCATCAAAAGAAGTGCACAAGTTCGATGCAGACAATGTCTACAAGACAGGTGAATATAACCGATCCAAGCAAATGGCAACTACAAAATCAGATATACCAATTCAAACTACAACCATTACAAAGGCACAAAGGCCTCACTCAAACCAAAATGAAACAACAATGGTGCAACGTTATGCGTATATGATCATACATATATGCAACAGTAAAAAGAAGGGGATGGTATGTCTCAAGCATCAGTAGAATGAATTGGACAAGCCATCAAAATGAAACTCATATCTCACTGCCTCAAGCACAATTTGAGGGAGTCCAGATATAATGCAACATCAAACTCAAAACGACACCAAAAATTCTCAAATTCAACATCATCGTCAAAGAATTCAATAGCAACAAATTCAAAGTCTTGGTAACCAAGAAATTAGCATTTCTGCAAAACCCAGTTACACCAATCCAGGAACTAACAAATTCACAAAATCCAAATGACCCAAGTATGAAAACAATGGATCAGTTCACCATGAACTAGCTCGAATGAGTCGAAATGCAAACAGAAATCGAACAAGTCAAGGCAACAAGTAAACGAGTACATCTTACATATATACAATGTAGCTGAAATGGATTGCGCAAGTGCACAATTAAAATATATTGCCTTATTCAAAACAAAATATTGGAATTCAAATAACTGCAGTTTCAAGTCATAGAATCAATAAGAACAAATCAAGCCCGAAGTCACAAAGAAAATTCAACATCGTCGAACTGCAGTTCAAAGTGACCGAGGTCAAATTCACAACAAATGCCAAAGTCAACAGAGAAATGCCCAAAATCATCAAAATGTCAAACGACGACAGCAACTATTTACACAAAACCGACCACGAACAAATACCAAAGTCAGGTGACAATTACAGTCATTCGAAAATAATCAAACAACCGACTTTATATTATCAGACGAGTATGCTACAGGGGTAACGTAAATGGCCAGAACCAACCACAAAGGAAATGAACACTGTCGACCCAGGTCAAAGTCGAAGATACCAAATAAAAATAGTTCAAGTCGAGTTTCATCGAAATCAAACAATTCACAGGTCGAATCAGTGACCAGGCTGAAGTGAGCAAGTCACAAAATCAAACAGCAAAAATTGAAGTTACGGTATCCAAAATGGAACGACGTGAATATATAAGAATAGAACGTCAAAAATTACTCTCGACCAAGCAATCAAAATCAACCGGTACCCAAGAATTCAAACAACTAAAATCGCGAATTTACACAATACATAAATCATTCAAATTTGAATAAGATGTGAGTATAATACTCACCTTTTTCTCGAAGCAAGGATGAGCTCAACGGAAATTTGGGAAGCTGGCAGACAAATCATTCAAATAGGCTCGGCTTCGATTGAAATCGAGAAGCCCTAATTTGGAAAAAAAAAGGGGACGAACGAAATCGAGGCCGCCATTTTTTCTTTTCTTCGTTTCTTTTTGCTAGGGCTTGGCTGAAGGAATGTAAAGGGGGACGGTTTTCGAATCGAACAAAAGGAGAATGCAAGATAACATCACGGCCACAATATAAAACATGGGCCAAAACGAATTTTAAAAGCCCGCTCAACCTCTAACATTTTTATAAAAGAATTTCAAATTGATTTAAATTCCAACAGCGATTATCAAATTTTATCAACGAATTTCAACCTGATTAAAACTCTAAATAGCAGTTTGCCAACCATATTAATCGTCTAACGACGATTATAAATTTTTACAAAACCCCGGGTTGTTACAAATACCAAATATAAGAAGATTATCTCTATGCAATCCTAGTTGTAGTTTATTCAATTCGGAGATTGCTTAAATTTTGGATAACACTAATCTTCTTTTATTTTGGAAAACTTAATATAATCTTTTTAGAGAATCCGGGCTTTCCTTTCGATCTGTTCCACCCATCGCCTAAGAAAAGAAAACATAGACCAGGTATGTTCAGGGCACTGGTTGCTTCATTCCTAACCTTAGTTAAACACCTTGTTTTATCTTCCCAGATCTCACAGGCAGGACAAATGTACTAGTCGTTTCCGCATACACAATTGTCAACTTTATTATGGAATTGATTATAAAGTTTCCAAATTTTATATTAAATGATTAATTTTCCTTTTAAAAACATTCATGATAGATTCTAGAAAAAACCGTTGCGTTTAAACTCATATTCCAAAAGTTATAGAATTCGCAGCATAAAAGTGTTATGGAAAGTGCTATATAAGCTTATTTGATTTAAACAACTTTTTAATATTTGAAAATTCATATTTTCCATTTCAAATCTCTTCTAAATTATTTAAATAGATTTATCAAATTTATTCCATATTTTTTCATAATTAAAAACGTTCATTTAAATGGATTTCCCGTTATGGTCACTTAACTCTACTAGTGCGATTTTTCTAGAAAATTGATTTGGACATATTTCAAAATATACTTAACGAAATTTTGACTTTCTTCCTTTGTTTAGAAGAAAAGGATATAATAGTCCAGAATTTTCTTATCTTGAAGAATTCCGAGCTATATTCCACTCTATATACTCATTTGAACTTTTCGGCGCGAAATCGCGAACTACCGTTGCGCGACGTGCCTAGTTTTAACTCATTTTTCAACATTTGAAATAATCTATTCAAATCAAATTTTATTACTTATAAAATCATTACAAATCATTTTAAATCAATATTTTCACTTTTTCAAAGTATTTAAAATGTATTTTCACTATTTCCATATTATAATATTCCTATTATTTTAATATTAAATTTTTAAATCCAATTTCAATTAAATTTCAATTCTAAATTCAAATTAAACTCTATTAAAACTTAAATTTCAAATCTATTTCAATTCTAATTCAAATTTTAACCTTAATCTCAATTTCAATTTTCAAAATCGATTTCAATTTTACTATTCATCTCAATTTCAATTTTACTTTCCATTTCAAATCCAATTTCACTTCTAATTTCAAATTCTATTTTATTTTAACTTCAATTTCAAATTTACTTGAAATGAGAATTATTTTCCAAAATATCTCATATCACCAAAATTTGGTCTATTTAACAAAGGTGATTACTTAGGTGAAATAAACATAATCACTATTTATAATTACCACTACCACATCCAAATCAGCCAATCACATCACATAATCATTACCATAAATACTTGCTACTATTCAAACATAACTAAACATCCATACAACATTTTAAAGGGGGGTATACTTGCATATGTCATAAGATGGTTATTATAACAAAATCAAAATACGATCATTTAAAAGCAATGAGAATTTCTCACCTTCATATCCACTCCGTCAATCTTTTTATGTTAGCTACGCGCCTCTCGAACTAACGTGCTATTTTTCGAGCGTCTCGAATTTGTCGTTTCCTTTCCTTCTCTTTTTTTCTCTTTTCTTTTCCTTTTTTTCCGTGAGCTTGGAAGGGGATATGGAGGGTATGGTCAAGGTAGGTGGGGTGTGCGTGTGTTTTGAGGTGGGTAGGTGGTTTTGATGGCGGGTATGGGGGTGTGTGTGGGTATTGGGCTTGGGTGTGTGTGCGTGTGTGGTGGTATAGAGGCTCGGGGTGGTGTGTGCGTGGGTTATAGGGCATGTGTGTGCTCGGGTAGGTGGATAGGAGGGGGTGCATGTGGTATAGAGGCGTGTAGGGTGGTTTTGGCCGAGGGTAAGAGGAGTTTAAGGTGGTAGAACGAGAATGGCTTGGAGGAGGAGGGAAAATGGAGGAAGAGAATGGAGTTTGGAATTTTGTAGAATTAAAATGTAGTGAAGAATGAAGGGGTTTAGGCTTGTATTTAGGTGGAGTTTGAGTGGCTAATGTCCTAAATACCCTTTCCTACTTTTGAACTTTGATTAGCCTTGAAATGAAATGCATTTAATGTGTGGAATGATGATTTAGGATGAGTGTGTAAGGAGATAAAGTAGGTGTCATCATTTTAAGGTTTGTAAATATTTTAACATATACATATTCTCTTTTTCCATGCGTACACATTCCATACCATTAATGAGATGAGATATTTAGTAATGATGTTGTTTATAAAGATTTAAAATAAAATTAAATTAGTCAAATCATGTCTTTTCGCTTTTTATATATTTATATTTAAACTTTCCTAATATAAATATTTTGTCTTATATGCTAAATGTAAGAGTGTTTAAAGTTTGTTAAAATTGTATATATGCACATGAGTATGTTAGAAAATTTATCATGTTGCAACAAGGTAGCTGCAACTTGTTTTGGTTGAAAACGGTGTTTTTGTTGACAAATTTTACAGTCAAAATTTAACGTTTTTGTTAAACTATATATTAAATTAAAACAAACTTAAAAATGAACTTTTTTACTCCTTTAAATAAATTAAAACATGTTTATTCATATTTAAAAATCATATTTAAATAATATCAAAATCTCTATTTTTACAGTGTATGTAAAACTGGCAAAATGCGACAAAATTTGGATATTTTTGTAAACGATTATAAACATATTTTTAAATCTTTTAACATACTTATATTATCTTTATTAAGTGTTTTTAATATAATTTTACTTTTCAAACAAATATTTAAACCTATTTATTTTAGCATTTATTTATTTTTAACAAAACTTAACTTTTGATGATTTGTTCTAAAATCCAAATTTATACTTTTTTATTATTAAATATAAGAATAAATAATTTTTCTATTATTATTTATTATATATAACTTATTTTTTTAAGTTTTAAATTCTTTTAAATTCAAAATCTCTCATTTTCAAAGTAGCGAAATTACGGGTCGTTACAACTACGGTTAAGACAACTTATTATTTCTGCAGAAACTTCTGGTATGGTATTTGCAATAAAATTATTTAGCCAATCATCAACTCGGTAGAGTTTAAAGATCATAAACTGCATACATAGGATTAACCTACATAACTTAATTTTGATTTCATTCGATCACAAACACTTAAATTTGGTGTGCAATTTGATATTATATTGTACCATTTGATTAAGTTTAGATATTCTTTCTTTTGAATAGTTTATAATTCATACCAATGTTCAAGATTTCAGTTATCATTTCCTTTCTGTTCATTTGGAATTTCCGAAATTCTGATTAATCTTTGAAACTGTGGAAATTTTAGTTACACTTACAATTTTGAATTTCAGTACATTTCTGTGGAAATATATTTATTGATACTGCTTACTTATTTACAAAGTAATATATGTATTATCCTTTAAAAAGTTTCTTCTGCCTTGGCACTACCACGCCTATGTTCTCATGCAATATCTCAGTATGTAGTTCAGCCTTCGCATCCTTCAACACCCGTGTCCAAATATCATGTAGTTCAAAAGGACTGTGGCATTGTGCTACATTTACCATGTAAATCCTGGTAAATGCAGCATGTGAAGAAATAGCATAAGAAAAACCCATAAAAAATTCAGCCCAAATTATTTGGTATAATACATCATTTTTGCAACAAATTCTCCAAGAATTGTTCATCCACATTATAGGATGGTCTTGATAGTATAGAGTTTTCTAGGGGATATCCTACTTCAAAGTGGGGATCAATTAGAGCTCAGATGGGTCATCATTAACCCCTTTTGTTGAATCATATTGCTATTGGGAATGAAGACTATTGGAGATCAAATTATCGATGTTTTTTCTTTAACAGTTTCACTTTAAATACTTTTTATGGCCATAGTCCATAGTATAAGACCTGTAGGAACATTTGAGATTAGAGAGATCAATGAAAACAATGCTTACATTATGTCGTTGTATATAATTAGGGAACTACCTCATATTCTATAACGGGATCAAGGCTATTTACTCTGACATTAAAATTGTCTACGATTGCAATGGATCATCACATCCATTAGATCATCCTTCTGATCTCTATGATTTTCATGTAAGTTGTTTGAAATAATCTCCATTCAATTCAAACTTTTTATGACCCGTTTTCATTTCACTGTATATTAATATCGTACTGAGAAAATAATGGTTCATACATGACAGGTTTATACTTTATACATCTGCATCCAATATATTATTGCTGGTCCATTAGGTTAATCATACACCGCATATTGGACCAAAGGTATAATTACACATTACACAACTTCCTTTTTTTCGAATAAATAAAATTAAAAATTTTATTACTCATTGTGTGTTTTTTACTTGTATAATAAAAAATAGCAGGCTTTTAAAGAAAGGCGGTTCTTTCACAGGTCAAGTCAGGTAAGATCTTCTTTATCTAGTATTAATTAAGTACAGTTAGTTTAATGTATTGTTCAAGTCTTATAGAATAGAAATAATACAAAATGAACTACAATTACTCTATCAATGGTGTGCTATTTTTTAAGAGTTTCACTAAAAACCATATTTTAACAGAGAAACGGGAAAAATCATAGTTTGATATATGATTTGTATAAAAAGGTGAATTCCAATATTGGTTGCTGATGCTTATGAACACATGTAGATCTATTATTCTTTCTTACTATGAAAAACAATTGCAGGTTTTAATCTTCATTCATTGTAATTTCAATATCGAATGTGGGTTCTTTTGGAAGTTTTGCATGTAAAACTATACTAGCATGCTTCTTTAAATGATTTAGTTCATAATTACTAACATCTACTTTGTGAATGTTTGACACAACAATTAGTAATATCTAAATTGCTTATTTGATTATTGCAGATGTTAGAGAGAAAATATCAAAAGCAAAGCAAGATGAACTCAATTGTTTGACTAGTCTATAAGTAAGTTGTTGATGTAGATATATATGAAATATATGTATGGACATTAAAAAAGTTGCTCGAATGATATATATGAAATACTATGTATGGACGTGGGAAAAATTGTTCGAATTATATATATAAACTACTTTATGAACATGCCAAAAGTTTTTTGAACGATATGTATGAAATATTGTGTTTTAATTTACATATTTTTCGTAAGCGAAAATCTTTTATATTTATATGCAAAGAAAAAATGGGTAAATGGATATTATATATGGGAAAATTGAAAACAGCGATGGATAAAACCTATAAATTAATTCTACATTTAATAGCGTTTAAAAAACGCTATCGTTTATAAAACGCTATAGAAAGTAACCATAGGAATACGAATAACAAATGCTATAATATAACTAAATAAACGCTATAGAAATATGCACAAAAAATGCTATAGAAATATGCAAACCAGTGCTATAGAAATATGCATACCAAACGCTACAAAATATGCAATGAAAACGCTATAGAAATGTGCAGTTTAAACGCTATAGGAAGTAACCATGAGATAATATTTCCTATAGCGTTTTTGCTTAAAAGCACTGAGAAAACGTTATAGAAAATTATTTAACAGCGTTTTCGTTCCTGCTATTTAAAGTTTATGGTCTACCATAGCATGTCGTTCCACAGCGTTCTCTGAAACGCTACGGTTATGTATAATAGTGTTTTTTAAATGGTATGAAAACCCGGTTTGTTGTAGTGCAAGATGTGGTTGGAGAACTGCCTTTGGTTTGTCCTGTTCCTGAACAACTTGTATGAACGAATGTCTGACTTTTGCATTCTAATTCACATTGATTGATCTCTATAAAACGTATCCTCTGTTTGGTGGTGGAGAAGGCAACTTCTCTTAGCTTAACAACCTTTCCCAAGATGTACGAGCTCAGGAGTTATGCATTTGTAGAAATCAATTATGTGATTATGGAATGTCAATGTGGCATTCAAAGTAGAAGGTTGATGTTTTATGTGAAGGGTAATCATTACCTCGGGCCTCGCACCCGAAAATGACAAAATAGGGTAGATGCGGCAAGACTATATGGTTTGCAACCATTAGGGTATGATCATCCCCTTTTAGAAATATTTCTACCCGCTATAACATTCGGTTTAAATTATGTGGTGTATGCTAGAGCGCGCTCGAATAGTTCAGTAACGACTGAGGTGATGACATATTTGGTATTATCTAGTTAGAGGTAGGCCGGTCTTATGTTGGTAGAGGACCATCAGATGGGCCTTGGTACGTTCCTCTAGAGATTTACTATATGAAGGTAGTCCTTTTCCTAGTCATTTGTTAGGAATCCATTCTCCAATACGAGTTTTCGGTTCTAGTTGTAGATACTATTATGCTGGAGTTTAATAATGGTAACAATTTCGATTATTTAAATATGTTAACTTGAAAAGTGTTTTCAAAGAATGTCATTAAAAATAATATCAAATGATTTGATAAAAATGTTTTTGATATCATAAGGTAAAAACTCGTCCATGTTTATGTGTGGCGTGGTCTTATAAGATACTATTTCTTTTTAAAAGATTTTTGTCACCAATCTCTGATCTATGACACTGCCATTTAAGATTCGTGTTTCTCACGTTGGTTTGCCAAACTGATCTGGGTATTTTTATACTCGGGTCAGATTCGAGTAGTCTCAGGATTAGCTGAAGACGCTTGGAGTTCCCAGAGGAGAGCTGGAGATCTTCATCGCCGTATTCTATTTTCCGTTGCATTGTGTATTTTTGTTTTTCAGCAAATGTAAGGACATGTGTATTATAACTGTCCAACTTGAATCTAGGTTAGACTCTGATATATGTTTTAAAAGATTTTCCACTATAAAGATTTTATATTGAAATAATATATGTTATTCCATTCGAGTAAGATTTTGTTCTGTCTATTTTTCTTTCTTACCTTTAAAGAACCGCATCTCCGGCACTTGAATTTGCAGCACGTGAATATCGAGGATGTATTAGTGTCAATTTTCGAAGGTCAAAGAAACAGGTCTTTCCATTTGGTATTAGAGCTTAGGTTGAGCGAACACCTGAGCCAGATAGGAGTAAAGACTGATAATAGATAGGGTTAGTAATACCCTAGAGTGTGTAACGCATTAGAGCTAGGGTAAGTGATACCCTAGAATGAGCTGAGAGTATTATGTATATAAGCGCATATTTGTTAATGTTATATAAAATGATTTTTGTTTTGAGAAAATTAGTAAATAAAATTATTATACCTAGGATTATATTTTGGATATAACAGATATTTTCAAAATAATATATAGTCAGATATGTCGTAACTTAAAGGATTAGTAAAACTTAAATATATGAACATCTTATGATTAGAATTTCATAGTTTAACTATAAGATGTTTCATAAAGATAATTTATAAGTAAGAATTAGTTGAAATCTGATATTTGATAAGATAATTAAAATACTTAATTTCTGCTCCAAAATATTTGGTTGTTAAGGGATGATAGTTATCACTAATTGATTGATTGGTTGATATAAAGGTTTAACCACCTTGTGAATTAAGTTTCACGATTTTACCATAAGGTGTTCGATAGTAATATAGGAGTTAGAAAAGTGATTTATTTAAAATAAATAAATTTTTAAAGGAATTTTGGAAGTTTAAATTTCTAATGAATCTAGGAGAAAAATGATTTCAAGGAAATTCTTTTTAAATCTAACATTTTCCAAGGAAAATATATGTATAGTATTTGGAAATTTAACATGGATCGAATGATTAATTTGGTAAGCAGAAACGTACACTTAGCAAAAAATTTCCTCCTTATAAATATGCAAATGAGACAAATGGAGTAGGCTTAAGTTACATAAGTTATAAATAAGTCATTAAGACATCGGGTAAGAAGTTAGAAATCAGAATCAAATAATGAGAGAAAGTTTAAGTAAGATAAGACCTTGTAAATTTGATAAGTATGAGAATTTAAAAAGGCTTAGTATCTAATTCTAATCTTTCTATCATTAATAGAAATTAACTAAAGCAGAGCGTCTAGAGATAGGAAAGGTTTGGGAGAGCATTAGCAAAGTATGGGGATTTAGAGGTATTGGATACTCCTATTACTAGTGACGAGGAGGAAGATGTTTAGATTGGGGAGCCATCTAAAGTGGGCCAAGGAACAATTGATGATCCAGTGGTTATATCGTACGACGAGTTAAGGATACAATTATGATTCCTAATATAGAGGCAGATGCATAGGCAGACGATTAAAATCTCTAGATTACAGACCCTTTGAGTGAGGAGGATCAGGAGGTTGAGCCCATAGAGGACGAGCCCTTCATAGAGGAGCCAGTGAGAAAGGAGCTCACTGAGGAGAAGCCCGCAGGGGAGGATTCAGGGATGTACGATATTTTTTTGTATGATAGCCCCTCAGATAGTGACGAGGATATTATATGGGAAATGGGCACTTCCATTTTGTAGATGGGATCGCCGATTCCGAAGCCGATAGAGGATCTTCGCTTGGAGGAGTTGGGAGAGAATTTGGATGAGGAGGTTCTAGCAGGGCATAGTCATATCCTGTGGGTACCAACAGGACCGCCATGGTGGCCACCAGGTTGGGACGTGGTATAGAAAGATAAGATAGAGGATGGGGAGCCTGAAGTGGAAAAAGGAGAGGCGGATATGCCAGATGTGTAGGATTTAGGAGGACCGTCAGGCGAAGAGTTAAACGAGTAGGAGTGTTTAGTATGGTTGATATTTTGGGGAGTTCTCTGGTATGGTTAGGATGATTCACTTTGGGAAGTATTGTCTATATCGCTGATGTATATTTTGGGACTATGTATATTACCGTAAGTGCGTAGTACGCGCTAAGGCTAGGAATGTGGAACTATGTTGTTTTATGTGTATATCTGATGACACCATTATGTAGTATCAATATTTAGCAGATCTCTTTCTCTTTGTTACCTTATTTTGGAAATAGACTAAAGTAGAATTTTTGTTAAGACTTGGTTATGGGGTAGGTTTCCTTATAAGTTTAAATTTTAATTTCGAGGACGAAATTCTTTTAAGGAGAGGATAATGTAACGACCCTAATTTTACCACTTTGAAAGCAAGAACATTTAATAAAATTTAGATATTCAAATATAGGTTTATTTTAAAGAAAATAATCATGCTTTGTATGATAAATAATAATGGTAAACTAAATTCTGGAATTTGTTTTTAAAAATAGAGATTTTGGACTTTCACCGTAAAAGTAACAAAAGACGGTTTCCGATGAAGTTAAGTATACGTTCAAATAATCACTTTTAAATTCTTTTTGATGAATAATCCATTTGTAAATTAATTTGATAATGATAAGTAATTTGATTTATAATGATTTTATAAATATATAGACTTGGTTCAAAAAGATGTACAAACTTAGCCGCATTTTGGCAGATCGGCATCGTATTTTTATAATAAGGTCTTAATATTATTTAATATGGTTTTATAGCTTAAATAAACTTGTTTTATTTTTTTTAAGATGATATAAAACCAATTTTCAAGATTTTTTACATGAGTTAGTAGTTTTATTTAAAACTATAAACAAGACCGAAAATCCAATTTCAGATTTACGACCGATGACAAAACGAAAGTTGTTTCAACATTTTTGCAACATGATTTCTTTAAACGTGCATACTTACACATTTACACATTTTTATAAACATTTACAATTAACACAAAAAGAAAAGGGGAGTTTACTTTTACAAATTAATAAATGCAAAATCTTTGATTTGATTTGTGATTTAAGAAAGATTCTTTAATAAACATTATCATTACTAAGTACTAATGCAACATCTCATCTCATTAAATGTTAGTACTCAAGGGTCTAATCTTGTATTGGAAAGGAGAAACAAATGTGTGGTTAAAAATGAATTTTGGGTTAAGGGTAGTAAGGTCTTTTTGTTGCAAAACTTCAACTATAAATAAGACCACCTTCTCTTCACTTTTTCACATCTTCATTCTTCACTTCTTCCTAACTTCCTTCATCACCTCCATGGCCATCCTACTCCTCTGAATATCATCATCTACACCTTCTTTCTATATAAAATAATTAATAAATAGAAATAAATATACAAACTCCACCTCAAAACCATATCAACACTACCTCTTCCCCCTAGCAACCTTCGGCCATACCCCCACCACCACCATCCATGGCCGAACCACCTCCCCTTCCCCCACATCCGTATGTCCCTCTCCCCACACCCTAAGGCTGAGCACATCCAAGACCAAGAAAACCCAAGACCAGTCCACTTCACCATAGTTCGTAAAGAAGGAGTTTGGAAAGCTCCAAAGCAAGAAAAATAAAGGAAGTGCTGACGAAATACTCTCGGATTCAATTCAATAAAGTTAAACAGAGTGGAAATGAAGGTTAGTGTTATGAAATAAATTATGCATCAATTTTAAAGTGATGTTTAATATGTTAACATGGCTATTGGTAATGATTTGGATGTTTAGTTGGTTAACTAATAATGTTTGATGGTTGCTTAAGAAGTAAGAAGTGATATATATAGTTAAATATGTCAAATGAAAGTGAGCTCTTATATTTAAATCCTATTTTTGTTGTGCTATGATATTCATGTTCATACCCTTATGATAGATTGACACCATTTAGTTGTAATATAGATGCTTAAATGAATTTAGTTGTATGGATGAATGCATGGTTGTTATTGTTGATTTTATCAACATCGTAGTCAAAGTTGGTTATGACTACTTTACTAGTCATAGTTAATCCATAGTAGATTTGAAACCACACTTCTTTTAAATCCTACATGGTATACAAAGTATAGTTAAGTTTCTTTTTAAATTAACTACAAAAAAAGAATTCATTTTGAAAAGAAAAAAGGTAGAGATTTGATTTGAAAACGAAAAGTAAAGATAGAGATTTGAAGTGGTTTTGAAAAATGGAAGTTAATGTTTTGGATATCGGAGCTAAAAACTTTACAAAGTTGTAAATTTGAAAAATAAATAGCATATGGTTTCGTATAGTTAAAATATTTTAAGAAATGGAAGTTTGAATATTAAAATAATAAATATGGAATATTTTGGAAATAAATGTAAAAATGGGTTTTAAATAAACAAATTAGTAAAGTATTGATTTAAAAATGGTTTATAAATTTTTTATAAATAATAAAACTCAATTTGGAAAAGTTTTGGAAAATAGTGAAAAACAAGTCAAAATAAGGCGTGTCTCGTAACGGAAGTTCGCAATTTCACGTCAAAAAAGCTAAATGAATGTGCATGATAGAGACGGAGTCGGAAGTCTTCGAAATAAGAATTTTATGGATCTTTATATCCATAGTTTTCAAATGGAAAAGAAAAACCCAGATTTCATCTTGAAGATTTTATATATGACTAAATAAATTTTTCAGGAAAATTGCGCTTTTGCAATTAAGTGACCAAAGTATAAAATCTTTAAAATGAATATTTTTAAATATTTAAAAATATGAAATAAATTTGATAAATATGTTAAAATGTTTTAAAAGAGATTTGAGTTATAAATATGGATTTCCAAATGATAGAAAAGTTGTTTTAATCAAATCAGCTTTTAAAACACTATCTACATCACTTTTCTACACCAGTTTTAATAAACTTTAGAAATATAGATTTAAAATTAACTATTCTTACCCAAATCTTTTATGAATGACTTTAAATAAACAATTTATTATTTTAAAGATGATCTGGAAGTTTTAGTAAGAGTAAAATAAATGGTTAAGAGAAATTGTTTATAACACTTAAACAATATAATTGAAATCATTTCCTTGAATGTAATAACAAACTGAGTATGCTGAAACGACTAGTACATTTGTCCCGTCTATGAGATCTAGAAAGGTAAAACAAGCTGTGTAACTAAGGTTAGGAATGGAGCAACCAGTACCTAAAACTTGCTTGGCCTTTGTTTTCTCATTCTAGGCGAGGGATGGAACAGATCGAAAGGAAAACCCGGATGCTCTAAATCAAAAGATCATATTTAAGATATTCAAAAATAAAAAGAGTTAAACAAGTTTTTAGTAATATAGAAGAATGTTCTAGTCAAACTATATATTAAGTTCCAGGGAGGGAATTTGTACTATCCGCGTGAATTTAAAAAGTGATTTCACCGTCATTCCACGAATAGTACGAGTTGAATACGAAAATTAATCTGGGTATTATTAGTCTAATTTTTTACTCAATATAACAGATTTGTGTTTACAGTAAACGATGTCTTAAATAAATCTGTTTTTGACCCAATTAAGAAATATTTCAGAAGATGAAATTGTTTAATAGATTAGGAATTAAATTTTACTAAGTAAATAACGTGAAGATTTCCTAGGTTAAAAGGGCTTTGATTTACCAGTAAAAAGTTAATATGAAAAGAGGCGTAACAAATCCTACGTACACATATTCACATTTTTATCGATGATTGGATTTTGAAGAGACCGGGATCAGATTTGGGTTATTCCTATCTGAAAACCACTTTGAACCAACCTATGTTTTCATAGTAAAACATGTTAAAGACAAAGATCACTGAAGACGAAGATCTTCATGATATAGGGCTACTTGCCACTAGACCCTCGAGGAAATTACCATATCATATACTTATGGTGGCAGTATTGCTCTGTTATGAAACTCTTTGATTTGCATGGACTGCTCGCTACTAATCCTAGGGGTGATTCCCAAACAGGATGTGGTAAGAGAAGTGCCTTCTGTTTATATTGGAGCAGTTAAAGCACTCGGCAGATTCAATGCGGTGGAGGTGCAAAAAGTCATAGCGGAGATACAGCAATGATACAGCGGATGACTCTAAAATAGCATATAAAACTCGTACTTAATGTTTTTACAAATATATAAATGGTAATTAAATGAAAAGTTAACATTCAATTGAATTATAATTAATACATAAATTATTTTAAATAAAAACATGTGCGAATATACTATAAATAAACGTAAAAATGTTATATAACATAATTGAATTTAGTAGAATATTAGAGTATTTTCATTTCTGAAAATATATTAAAAGTTCAATTAAATAAATTAATTTCATAATTTTTATAATGTATAAATTTCATTTTTCAATTCATTTCTTTTAAAGAAGATATAGCGAAAATAGCGGAATATAACGGAAATAACGGGATATAGCGGAAATAGCGGGGCTAAAAGCGGAAAGGCTATATTTGGGGCTATATGGAAAAATCGTGGCGGTAGAAATCCGCTATGAGATTTAGCAGGGTTATAGCGGGGTAATAGCGGAGCATTAACTGCACAGGTTTTTATTGTTCCTAGACAACTTGTATGGACGAGTGTCTGACTTTGCATTCTAATTCACATTGATTGATCTCTATAAAACGTATCATCTGTTTGGTGGCGGAGAAGGCAATTTCTCTTAGCTTAACACTCTTTCCTGAGATGTATGACTCAAGAGATATGCGTTTGTAGAAATCAATTGCGTGATTATGAAATAACAATGTAGCATTCAAAGTGGAAGGTTACTGTTCTATGTGAAGGTAATCGTTACCTCAGGCCTCACACCCGGAAATGACTAAAATAAGGTAGATGCAGCAAGACTATATGGTTCACAACTATTAGGGTACGATCATCCCCTCCTAGATATATTTCTACCCGCTATAAGGTTCATGTTTAAATTATGTGGTGTATGCTAGTCGCGCTCGGATTGGTCAATAAGGACCGGGGTGATAACATAATTGGTACTATCTAGTTAAAGGTAGGTCGGTCTTGTGTTGGTAGAGGACCATCGGTTGGGCCTCGATACATTCCTCTAGATATGTATTGTCGGAAAGTGGTCCCTTGCCTGGTCATTTGTTGGAAATCCATCATCCAATACAAGTTTTCGGTTTTACTTGTAGAGCTTAGTATGCTGGAATTTAATAATAGTAACAATTTCGGCTATTTGAATATGTTTACTTGAAAAGTGTTTTCAAAGAATGTCATTAAAAATAATATCAAATGATTTGATAAAAATGTTTTAGTTATCACAAGGTAAAAACCCGTCCGTGTTTATGTGCGGCGTGGTCTAATGAGATACTCTTTCTTTTCAAAAGATTTTGTCACTACTCTCTGATCTATGACACTGTCATTAAAGATTTGTGTTTCTCATGCTGGTTTTATAGATTGATTTGGGTATTTTTATACTCAGACTAGATCCAAGTAGTTTTCGGATTAGCTGAAGACGCTTGGAGTTCCCAAAGAAGAGCCGGAGATCTTCATCAACGTTTAGACGTATTCTATTTTCTGCTGCATTGTGTGTTGTTTGTTTTTCAGAAAATGTAAGGATGGGTGTATTATAACTGTCCAAGATGAATCTAGTTTAGACTTTGATATATGTTCTAAAAGATTTTCTGCTGTAAAGATTTTATATTGAAATAATGTAACGACTCGGGTTTTGCCCACTCGAAAATCAACATCCGTACTTCACATTGTACTAGAATGCCGCAGATTCGACCGTTCAAATCCGATTCGCCGGAGCTATAACACAATTAAGTAAATAACACAGCGGAAGAAAAGAATAATACATTGATATACAATATCTGATACAACAGAGTGATACAATGAATATCAATATACATCAGAGATATGATACAAGAAATCGCAGCGGAAAAGAAAAGATAACCTCATCAGCGGATAGAATATCTCCAATAGAAGTGATAACTCCAAAATGATCTTCAGACAAGAATGAATCCACAACTCCAAGATAAGCAACTCCGATGAATGAACTAGTTCCAGATAATCTACTAAGCCTGAATATCTGAAAAGAAACCCAACTCTAGACTGCTCGTGTGGAAAATTATGAGCAACCAGAGTTTAGGAAGGGAACAATAAACTCCGGATCAGTCATGGGACTGGTGTGAGCAACAAAAACAGTTTATCTTTAAACAATCAACAAAAGAATTTAAACATTGAAATCCGCAATGCTTTTGGAAAATGAAACTACCATAAGACCTCCCACCACACACACAATGCAAACGCAGAATTGGAGGAGATTTCTTCTTATGATAGTCAAAGATGCTTACTACGCAAAATCATTGAATATTATTACTAGTGCATAGTGCAGAAAACATTTCGAAAGTATAATATTAATCTTAGCCAACATACGACCAGTATCGTATGCCTACTATAGCTACCATCTAAACAGTGGTGACCACCGTACGTAAATGGCAGGTTCTACAACTAAAACCGTACAAGTTCCGTATTGGAGAAATGGATTTGCCAACAAATGGTCAGGCTAAGGAACTTCCTTTCCTCCTGCCGAATGGGATCGCCTCTGGCTGGACGTCCCGAGAGACAAACTGCTCTCTGCCAAACAAGGCCGGCTTACCCCTGTAACAGGTAACTCACGAATATGCCACCTCCCGGTCCTTTGGGACCTTTATCCGAGCGCTCGATAACCAACATCACACATAATAAATACGTGTATCCACATGAGTAAGTATCTGGGCTCCATACCATGATACCACCCCTTTCCAGAAGGAAATGACATACCCTAAAGGGCGCGACCCTCATAACCTTGCCGCAACATTCCTGTTTCGACCATTTCCGGTTAGTGAGGTCCTGACGAAGTCTCGTCCACAAAGCTACACTTTGTCACAAAGCTACACTTTGGGTCAACAGATGATCAACCTATGATCACAAAGATAAATGATCAAACAAATGATCATATCACAAATGATCATATCACAAATGATCAAACACTGATCATCACACAACAACACTCAGCATGCCACATTACCAAATTGGGAGTATATCGCTGATAAATTTCAACTACATAACCTCTGAGCTCGTACGTCTCAGAGAAGGGTGTTAAGCTAAGAGAATAAATTCTCCGCCACCAAACAGAAATGTATTTGAAAGAAATCGGCTTTATATCTCAAAGTGTAATGTCAAACATACAATCCATACAAGTCTGTTCCAGGATCGAACAGAACCGAAGGCACTTCTCACGAAGCCCTTGAAAATCCGAATAATTTCCAATCACGTCCGGACTTCCCGTCACTAAGGGTGATAAAACCTCTATACCGGGGATCAGCCGATGTAGAGTAACTCGACGGTAATCCTTCCGTTTTCAAAAATATCCGGTCTTCAACACCGGTCATCAAATGCCATCCATATCGACGTATCACATATTCGGAATGGGTTATACGACCCAAAGGTCCTCTCCCGGCTAAACCGAATAGTGAGCGTAATATTTAAAAACATATGGATATTGGGATTTCAGTTAAGTCACAGCTTAAAACCCAAAACTTTTCATTCGAATGGTTAAACAAATTACCATTCAAATCTTTTAAACAAAAAGATTTAATTCACAAAGTTAACCCCATTCACAAAGATTCATTCATATATTTCAAAACAATTTCCATTTTACTTGGATTAACTCGTTAAATCTTTTAAATCAAGATTTAACTTATAGCTTTCAAAACAATTTCATTTCGAATGGTTTAAATAATCATCATTTTAAATCTGTTAAAAATAAACAGATTTAATTCATAGCTTTCAAAAAAATAATTCATTCATAACTTGGAAAACCATTTTTCAATTCGTACTTGAAATTCCTTTAACTAAGCTGGAATTTCATTTCTTATCTGAAAGCTTTTATTCTTTAAAAACAAACAGTTTCATTTCGGAAATCTGATTCATTCATACGAGTTAAACTTCTTGGGTTAAATTCAAATTCCCAAAATTTTACTTTTAAATGGTTTAGATTCATACAAACACATTTATATCATCTTTAACCGTAACTTCAAATCATAGGATTCAATTTCAAACTTGAATTCAAATTTAAATCAAATTATTTAAAATTTCAAAACTCAATTAAGTTATTCAAAATAACTTTTATCTTTGAAATTCTATTTCAAAAGCTTTTCACTTTAAACCCAAATTTCCAATTTCAAAATCAATTGAAAATAAAATTTCAATTTCAAAAACATCAAATTTACATTATCTGTGACTTAACCAATTTCCACGTGAAATCCATATTTGTGTGTGTAAAAGTGTGGTCCAGGGGTTTCACACAGTAGTGCAACACAATGAATCATCACATATCAAAATACAGAAATGTAGTTGATAAGCGATATAACTATAACGCTTATCGTACAGATCATAGATATATATCACAGATAATAAATTACATCACAGATTAATTTATCATAGACCACAACATAAATCAGGGTATATCACAAATCATCACATATTAGGAAATATCAAACAATTTAACATTCAATGGAATCTAAACATTCACAAGTGAATTTATTAATCAACTGATTAATTTAAATCAGATGTATCAATTTATTAATCCGGGTTAATTATCATAATTTAATTACAAATTATTTGAAATAAATCTTACTTTAAAATTTATTAGTTAACCCTTAATTATTAACTAATCAGTTCTTAATTCATGAATTAGTTGATCTTTAATTATTAATTAATAAACCTTAATTATCAATTAATAAACTTGATAACAAATCACTTAATCCTTAATTAATCTCTATAGATCAATCATTTCTTATTCATTAATTAATTAATAAAACCAAGTTATTAAGCAATACACTCAATTTCACTAAGTACTTCTTAATTACAAATTAATTAACCTTAAATTTTCTTAATTAATAAATTTTCAATTTATTAATCTCTAATTATTAGTTAATCAATCATAATCATTAATCAATTAAATTACTTAATTATTCTTAAATTAATCACTTAATTAACCTTTATCTTTAATTAATTAAATCAACCAATTATACTTAATTTCCTAATTAACTTAAGTAATTTCCAAGATAATAAAACTCCTTTTAACTTAAGCTACATTATCTTGTAAATACACTAATTACCATTTACATTTAAAACCCCTTTAAATCTTTAAAATTAACTTAAACAAATTTTAGATTAAATAAATTCTAAAACTCTTTAACAAATGTTAAGAAACCATTTGATATTCATAAAGTAATGTTTTAAAGAAAGTTTTAACAAAATTTGTTTAAATTTCGAAAATAACATTTTTAAACTTTTTATAAAAACTGGGTTCTTCCTTCACTTCAGGTCATACCCGAATGATACTCGGGACCATCTCTGAGTTTCTCTACTTCTTTCCCTTATTTTCAAAACTTAGTTAAACTACTGTTTTAAAAACTGAAGCTCTAACACCTTCAAATCACTCGAGTTCGTACTCGCGTTATACCCCAAAACCCCCAAGACACTCACGAGTCGAACTCCACAAAAACTCGAGCAACAGAACTTCGTCTTCCTCAAAGTCATTGTTCCCAGATGCACAAACCCAATGCGTGCACGTGCACACTGCCGCGACGGCGCTTCGGCCACCATCGCGATCCTCTGCAAGTCGACCCCGACCCTCACAAGCCTTGCGACCTCCCAGACCACTCAATCTCGTCATCGATCAAAAACAAACCACCTCGACCAAAACGTTAAATAACCAACGTCTGGAAATCGCCTCGATCACCCAACGCCCACCACCGGAAGACCCCAGACTTCGACTTCACCCTCTCCGACCATCCACGAAGCCATTTCCAAAGCCTCGTGACACTCGATCGCGTGATGGCCTCGTACGAACGAAATTTCACAGCACACTAAAACTAGGTTTACGAAAATAAAAACGTTGCCATCGCCTCCACATTGACCTGGCCACACTCCTACTATTTTTCCAAGCTTCCCCTATCACTCCTCTACCTCCCGACCAAACTACGTCGTCTCCAGTCGACGAGATAACCCACGGCAGCTCGGAAAGGCGAAAATGGTCGAGCTAAAACTGCTCTTCACTCCCTTGCTTAAAAATTCTAAAACTTGTTTTAAAAATCCTAATTTTGTGTGTAGTTTAGATTTATACCCCTGAATCTTTAAAACAAGAAGTTTGATTTTTAAACTTATTGAAGTTGAGCTGTGTTCTTTGGTTTCCAGAGTCACTTACAAGATAATTCAACTTAAATAAATTTTTAATGCTTGGATTATAGTTAAACAATCAACTATTGTTTACATCTTACCTTCAAACAAATGATAGATTAAGTGGTGATGGTTGTTTTACCCTCCTACTCAAAAGGAACAACAACAGATAACAGAGAATTAAGAAGAGAATAGATACCCAGAGCTTTGCACAATCATTTATACCAAAATACACATTGTCACAGAGAAAAGACAAGCTCTAAATTAACTTAAGCCATATCTTTAAATAGGATGTTACTCACAGTTTTATGGAGAAGAAGAACAGAGACTTGTTTTTGAAATCTGTTTTGAACTTGAAAAACTGGAAACATGTTTCCACTTTGATCATTCTGCCAAATCCTTTGCTCACTGTTTTGTATTGATATGCTGGTGGTGGTTGAATGCTTGTTTTAGGTTTTTAAATGGAGTTTTATTTTGGTTTTACTTAGTTCGAAAGGAAAATGAAAAACTGATAAGGGAAAGTAATTTACAGAGTGAAGTATAAAACAGGTTGATATATACAACCAGTTACAGGGTATCATTTACTTTAGACAAAATAGTGTACAAGATGTAGAAATTTTCAGAGATAGTTTATAGTTTGGTGGCCGAGATTACATTTTTATGTACTAGAAAAGATATTTGCTTTTATCTCATTTAATGCTATGTCCTTTATGATTTTATTTTAGGCTTATCTTATTATTTTATACTTGCCTGCATCTTGATTTACAAACACATGCAAACTATATTTCTACTTTGCTTTTGATTCTTATCTTAGCACATTTTCTTCTTACCAGCCTACATACCTACTTAGACTTAGTTATACTCAAGTCTGCATACCCATACTCGAGCCATTGTTTACATACTTACCCTATGCAAGTTTATTTTCTAACAAGTTACTATATTTTGACTTTGCAGATTTTCATTAGGGCTGGCAAATCATTCCTATGTATTTTATTGCCTTGTTCTATATTTATATATATATTTGCTGTTTTTCCTTTGCAAATTCAAAGATGTTTGTATTTCTTTTAAACTTTGTCCTTGCCTTGCCTACTTATTTACAGGCTGCATCTTTGTCTCGTTTTCTATTTAATTTTAAATCTACATATGCTATTTGTTTCAGCCTACATATTTTCCAACTTTAATTCAAAAATTGAATTAATTATCAATTTAAATATTTATAAAATTCGGGGTCGTTACAAATAATATATGTTATTCCATTCGATTAAGATTCTGTTCTGTCTATTTTTCTTTCTTACCATTAAAGAACGGCCTCTCCGGCACTTGGATTTGCGACATGTGAATACCGAGGATGTATTAGTGTCAATTTTTGAAGGTCGAAGAAATGGGACTTTACACATAGCACCATTTTAAAGCAAGTTAAAAAACAAGTGATTTAAAGAGCATTCATAGCGATTTTTCTTGCTTCAACATTCACATACACACTTCAACATCACAAACTACATATCCAAGCATGTATACATTATGTCATGGCCACAATATAAGTTATAGAGGGTTTATAAGAGAGATTATAATACATATATGTTGTCATTGCATTCAAAATCAAGAGGGGTCCAAAAGTTATAACTTGCATCGGTTTTTATTCAGCGTTTATATTTTTGTACAATAAACATTATGACAGAACATATAGTTCATGGATGGTGAGATAACTCACTTCAAAACGAAGTTAACAAACATCACAAGCCATTAGAATCAAGGCAACACTTCCCAAATATAGATTTCATTTTTTGTTCATCAATAATTACTTTCAATAATATCAAATAATAACTTTGCTAATCTTAGACTTTGATGTTAATAAAATAAAATAAAAGAAACATCATTATAAATAACACTACAAATATTTTCTTAAAATCAGATTTACCTTCAAAAGTGTACGTGGTTAGAATTAATTAACACGATGTAAAATAAAATTTAAAAACTGATTTAATATTTCTTTACTGCTACATTTGCCTTTACCATATCAATAGCATTGATATACCAATTTAGCTCAATATTGTTTACCGATTGCTAGGTATTGCTACGATAATGGTAAATTTAGTATTATTATAATCACCCAAATCCCATGGTCACATATAATAAAAATCGTCCATACACCGATCTACTCTACAGAAATGTCATGTTTAAAACTTTGGTAAACAAAATTTTACTTTGCAAAGTAGCTAGTTACATGGAAAAAATTTACTGGTGAAACCAGAGGACTAAAGACTTGAGGATTTCCAACCCAATTTCATATTGTGAACAATAGTTCTCCATAAATACAATACATAACTAAAACTCATGCAAATTTAAGGATTCCTCCTTAAAATTGTATAATTTTTAGTACTTAAGTGACTTGTAAACATCTTTATTGAAGTGCTAATAAAGATCAATGATGTATGTGTACTGTAATAAAGTAAGTTCTCATACAAAATAAAATAAATTCAAGAAAGAACTCATACTAATTTAAACAAACTGTTGAAGTAAAATTACGACAACTGACGGTGAAACTAAATATCACCAAATGTTAAACTAAATGTGCAAGAAAGCAAGCTCCTATGTAACTCAGCAAAGCTGCAACTAACCTTTCCCTACTGTTTCACATTTTGGACTTTATAAACACCAACACAGCTTCAAATTTATAAAATTTGATTGAATTCTTATGATTGCAAAAATCATATTCTACTAAATAAACAATAATTATTCTTCTACAAAAAGATTCAAAACAAAGCATACATTAATTTCTCAATTCTGCTAAACTAATTTAAACCATATTCTACTAACCAGTGTCTTCCATAACATATACAATTTTTTGTCTTTCCAACATATATCGAACAAAGATATCCTAAAGTTAAGCTTTCAAAGTTACAAACACATGGAAAATGCATTGCACAAAAGAAGAAAAATGCACAAAAAATTGACAAACCATTCGCAAATAAATAGTATATGAAGTTATGTGACAAATAGCATAGCAGTAACACATAAATATTAAAGAACAAAATTGACAAATAATAGTCTGTAAACATGATAAGAAAAGTACAGGCTAATAGCATATGAACTAAATCTTGGAAGAGATAAAGAACAAAAATAGTAGCACTGAGTAGTACAATTCAACAATAGGGAAAAAGAGGTTATCAATGCTTAATTATGGCTAACCCGGAATAATTGCCAATAACACCTAAGTACTCAAGTATCCAAAAGAATGAAAACATCAATTATTAGGAACCCAAAATTAGATCAAAACATCAAATAATGAAACGAAAATATTTTTTTTTCAAAATAGCCTCAAACATCCAAGGAATGAATTAACAGCATGAGCCCTCAAGCCTGGAAAAGAAAAAGGTCTTAGATGGCCACTGTGAATGTTTTGGGAAACGAGCCATTGTTTAATCAACAACGACTACTTCTTTTATCTTGTAGTTTCAATAAGAACGTATGTAACAACCCGCGTATTTTATAATTATATATTTAAATGTTTTATTTAAATATAGCATCGTTAGTCGGATTAAAATCCAAAATGTGACTTTTTGTAAACAGTCGAGTTCAAAACGAAATTTACAACTTGTTTACGTATAAACATCGATATGTTTGGAGTTGATTAGGATTTTGGTATTTTCATTTGGTCTTTGGGTTGTGTTCTAGCCCATTAACCCAATAAAAGAACCCAAACGTTCTACCAAATACCTCCCACTCCACTCCTCTTCATTCATTCTATTTCTAATTTCCTAATACACTCAAGCCTTAGGAAAAATGGGGGAAGAGGAAAGTAAATTCCTAAACCCTAGTTCTCTTAGGAAATTCAAGTTCTAAAATCAAGGAGAAGCTTAGGTAAGCATCCTCTTCATCTTCTCCATCTCAACCCCTCTTCAATTCTTGATTTTTCCTATAACCTAACTTAGGAAAAACATTGCATTTGATAATAGATTCTAGAGGTGTAGTGAAGAGGAATTGGTCTAAGCTTGTTTTAGAGCTTCTCATTTCTTGTTTTTGAATTTAAAGGTGAGTTCTTGAACTCACATCTATGTCTATAGCTTTCATTTTTGTTAGGTATGAATTCCTAATATCTATTTCATGTTTAATTGCTTTTGATTTGAATTGGTTTGGTGAATTTTCCAATTTTGGTTTTGAAGTCAAAATTTATGAAAATCCTAATATGGATGTTTGGACATGTTATTTGGGGTGTATCGAAGAGCCTATAGGGCTGGGTTGTCATTTGGCATAAATCCCTAGCCTCCATCGCTCGTCTGATCGCCTCTAAATTGATTTGGCCATCATTGCCCTAGGCAAATTCTGCCCAGGCCCAGGCAAACAGACGTCTGGTTGAAATTTCCAGCCGTCTGGAAGGGGGTTCTGGAAAAAAAATATTAACGAACACAGAAAAAATGGCAGAGCCTAGGGTCAGACGTCTGGTCAAACAACCAGACATCTAGTCCTGTTGAATTTTTGTTAATTTGCCTGATTTTATGCGAATTTCCATTTCTTATCGATTTTTGTTTATCCGGTTAGTAGTTGTCATTTATTATCGACTTTGACGACTTTGTTTCCTGGAGATTTGACCAGGCAACTAGTACTCGGAGAAGTACTCGGCATCCGTAGTGCTCGGCATCCAGAAGATTCGGCGTCAAGTAGTGTTCGGTGTTCGGCATAGTGCTCGACATCCGTAGTGCTCGGCATCCGTAGTGCTCGACATCCAGAAGACTCGGCGTCAAGTAGTGTTCGGCGTTCGGCGTAGTGCTCGGCATCAGTAGTACTCGACATACAAAACTGCTCGGCGTCAACTGGCACTCGGCGTCAACCAATGCTCAGCGTCAGCTAGCGTTCGGCATCAATAGAACTCGGCGATAGGAATACTCGGCGATAGGAATACTCGGCGACAGGAGTGTTCGTCATAAAGCAGAACTCAGCAGCAGGAGTACTCGGCAACGGGTATACTCGGCATCCAGGAGACGTTCGGTGTACATTACTATTCAACATGACACTATCGTTCGGCCATCATGCATCATTCGACCAAAAGCTTCAGATAGAGTTGCGATCTACTTCAGCTGCAACCATCCTGCACCTCCCACACAATCGAACAAACCATCCAGCACAGAGAGGACTGTTCGGCATGGAAGGGACCGTTCGGCATCAAAGCGTTCGGCATGCCTGGTTCGGCATGCAGCGAACACTACACCTGGGCTAGAGCGTTCGGCTACCAAGCCCGCTCGGGAAGTCCAGCCCATCTTTGTCTATAAATAGAGGGGCAGGGTCACAGTGAAGGGGGGCCTTTTTTTTGAGAGAGAACACCGGGGAGACTCTGCCATTTTTGAGACTCATCTTCTCTACTTAACAACTTCATTCAAGCATTTGATTCACGAATTGTATTTGTAATCAACAAGAAGAAAGATCAATAAAGTTTAATCTCAAAGTGGACTTAGGCAATTACGCTGAACCACTATAAATTTGGTGTTCTTACTTTCTGCATTTAAATTAGCATTGTCTTCTCTGTTTAATTTATCTTCATCACTTATATCTCTACATAATCTTTCTCTACGAGGTTAGTGACCAATTTTGGTGCTAACACTTTGGTGCTTTCACTGAGAATTGAATTCTCAGACCTCAAGGATCTGCTTTGAAGCTACTGGATTGAACAAATCCCCCAAAGAAGATCCGACTCACTGATAGGACATCCGTTGATTCTACTCAGAGTTCATACCGATAACTCTACAATGGCAAGACCACGTACCAGGTCAGCTTCTCATAATGCGGATGCCCACGAGACTGCTAGCGTGCAACAAGCAGGACCTAGCAATCAACCAGCGATTCCGAGTGCAGGAATTGCCGCTCAAGAACAGACTCCAGTTGTCACCAGAATAGAGTTCAATGACTTGATGAGGGAACTCAGGGAAAGCAGGAGACAACTAGGAGAGCAGGTGCAAGCTAACGCCAACCTGATGGCACAACTCACTCAACAGCAGCAACAGAATGCTGGGGGCAATCCCGCTCCTTACTCTTCATCTGACAGCTCAACTTCCTCTGATGAACCTCCCAGGCGCAGACGACGTAAGACTGAAGCTGCACGAGCAGAAGCTGATGTTCAAATAGCTGGAGACCGTAACCAAGCAAGAGCTGGAAACTTCAGGACCGGAGTGCAAACGGAGGATGGAGGCCCAGGCCATCAAAACGCTAACGATGTCGAACCCCAAGACGCGCGACTTTCAGATCACCAGGAGAGAAGGCATCAGCATGGACAGGCACGTAGAACAGACCTTAACCTCCCGCCTTCCATACAGACACCAGATCTGACAGCCATGATCAGGCAATTGATGAAAGAAAATCAGGGCTTATCGAATGATGACTGGGGAGTGTCAAGAAGTCATACTCCATTCACGGATGTGGTGTTGCAGGCGGCGTACCCCAGGAAGTTTAGTATGCCTACTATCCCTGCGTATGAAGGGAAGACTGACCCCAGACAGCATGTCATGAGGTACGAATGGATGATGGATTCAGCTAGAGCAAATGATGCCATCAAATGTAGATGATTTCCGATTACTCTCTCTGGGATCGCTACTGTGTGGTTCACCCGAATTCCTCCGTGGTCCATATCGAATTTCGAAGAGTTGGCAAGGAAGTTTATTGAGCAGTTCAGAATACACACTTCACGCCCAAAAGACGTAATGTCTCTGTCAAGTGTAATCCAAAATCCCGGGGAGTCATTGAAGGAATATTTACAGAGATTCCATGTTGCGGCAACTGAAGTCAGTAATCCCAATGACCATGCAATTCTGATGGCTGTAATGAGAGGTGTGGATCCAGATTCTGAGTTTGGAGACTGGTTGGCAGGAAAACCCCCGACTACGCTAGAGCGTTTCTACTCAAAGGCACACCAGTTCATAAGAAGAGAGGAAGCTAGGTGGGTACGACGAGATAAGGCACCAGGACCTGTCCAAGAATCTATGAAGAGCAACATTGCTGTGAAGCAGTCCGGAGACAGCTCGGGAAAGGTCCAAGTCAATGTCCAGAATAAGCCTGGGCAGTCTAAGGAGTCCGGAGGAAGGAATCAAGGGAAGAAGAGAGAAGCGGGGAAGTGGAAGTCGAGAATTCCAAGCTACAGCGAGTATACTCCGCTGAACGCACCGCTTGAGAACATTTACCTATCCACCTGCAATACTTTTCAATACAGAAAGCCACGTCCAAAAGAATCAACCGAGGAACAGAAGCGGATCGGGAAATATTGTCGCTTCCATGAGACTTATGGGCACAATACGGAAGAGTGCAGACACCTGCACGACGCTATCGAGAAGTTGATCAGGCAAAAGAAGTTGCAAAAATTTGTGAAGGATCCACAGGAAGGAGGACAGGGAACGTCCAACCCAGGTCGTGCACCAGCTCTGCGTCATCCCTAGGAGCCTGCCCGAACCGTAGGTAGACTAGTCATAAATACCATTATCGGTGGGCCTCACCCCGCAGACAAGAATTGGCAAGAAATGGAGCGATATGCAAGTTCCCTCAAACATGCGGATTTTGAGTGCTGTTTGAACGTGGAGGATGGGACCCCTGCTAAGCAGCAGCGCGTAATGACAGACGATATAGTGTTCAGAAACAGAGACGTTGATCAGGTGGAGGCTCCGACCATCGACCCGATGGTCATATCTGCGACGATCGGACCAGCATATGTAAAAAGAATTCTGATTGATTGCGGAAGTTCAGTCAATATCATCTTCAAGAAGGCTTATGACCAGATGAAACTGGAAACAAAGGACCTGAAACCGTCCAAGGCTCGTATACACGGCTTTAACGGCGCAGCGACCGATGCCGTAGGGTATGTTGAGTTACCAGTCGAACTGGGACAAGGCGAGCGTCGGAGGGTGCGAATTCTACCCTTCGTAGTTCTGGATGTGGATTCTCCATATAACGTTTTCTTGGGCCGGCCGGCCCTGGCTGAGTTTAGGGCAGCGTTAGCCCCGTGGTGTTTAACTTTGAAGTTCCCAACGGACAAAGGAGTAGGTATTGTTCATGGCGACCAAGCAGCTGGTCGTTCCTGTTATGTGGCTGAGCTCCGAGAGGCCCATCGGAGGGAAAAGGGAAAGGTTGCGGACAATCCCGTCCGCATCCTCAATGCGGATAATTGACAAGTAGTGCCCGAGCCCTGGCTCGGGCATAGTTCTTGGATCTTCGGAGATATAGATCCGAGAGACGACGATGAGAAACCCAGGGAAGAGAAGGCGGCACCGGCTGAATTAACGATTGACATTTCAGTTAGCCGTGACGACCCTTCGCGAATACTAAAGATCGGATCACAGCTTGGCCCCGCGATGACTGAAGACCTTAGTGACTTCCTCCGGGCGAATCTTGATGTTTTCGCCTGAACGCATTCTGATATGTGTGGGATTTCCCCCGCCATCACGAGTCATATGTTGAACATAGACCCGAAATACGTTCCAGTTAAACAAAAAAGGAGAGGAATGGATCCGGAGAGGTCCGCCGCTCTCGGAGAGGAGGTGGACAAACTCAAAGCAAATGGGTTCGTCCGCGACGCCCTCTACCCTGAATGGGTATCCAACCCCGTGCTGGTAAAAAGGCGAATGGGAAATGGAGGACTTGCGTAGATTATTCCGACTTGAACAAAGCATGCCCTAAGGACAGTTTCCCATTGCCTAGGATCGATCAGTTGGTCGACTCCACCGAGGGACACGAGCTGCTGTCATTCATAGATGCGTACTCAGGGTACAACCAAATCCCGATGCATATTCCGGACCAAGAACACACTAGCTTCGTTACAAATGTCGGACTGTATTGCTATGTAGTGATGCCCTTTATATTGAAGAATGCAGGAGCAACTTACCAGCATTTAGTGAATCGAATGTTCAAGGACCAGCTGGGTAGAACAATGGAAGTCTATGTGGATGACATGCTCGTGAAGTCACGACGGTCAAACGACCACATTCGAGACTTGGCTGAAATGTTCGACATACTCAGGTTTTATGGGATGAAGATCAACCCTCTGAAGTGTTCCTTCGGCGTTGCATCAGGGAAGTTTTTGGGATTCATCGTCAATGCTAGGGGAATTGAAGCCAACCCAGAAAAGATCCAAGCTATTCGAGATGTGCAAGCGCCCAGGACTATAAAACAAGTACAGAGCTTGAATGGAAAAGTAGCTGCGCTAAGTCGATTTATATTCAGGGCAACTGACAAGTGCATCCCATTCTTTGATATAATAAAGAAAGGGAAGAGAAATTTTGAATGGACGTCTAGTTGTGAGGAAGCGTTCCGGAATCTGGTGAGGCATCTGGAGAGTCCACCAATGCTATCAAAACCAGTTGACCACGAGATGTTGTACGTATACTTGGCTGTATCTCCACATGCGATAAGTGCGGCTTTGGTTCGTGAGGAGGATCGAGTTCAAAAGCCGGTGTACTATGTTAGCAAGCGTTTAACAGGGGCAGAGAGGAATTACCCTAAAATCGAGAAATTGGCTTATTGCTTGGCGATTGCATCACGCAAGCTACGCCCATACTTTCAAGCACATTCAATCGGTGTTTATACCGATCAACCCCTGAGGCAGGTACTCCAACGGCCGGAAACTTCTGGAAGATTGCTAAAATGGAACATCGAGTTGAGCCAATTCGATATCGCTTACTTACCATGGAGAGCCATCCGAGGGCAAGCGTTAGCAGATTTCATCGTTGAGTTTACCATACCCGTCAAACCGGATGATCACGACATCATTCCCCCCGTTCGATGGAAATTATACACTAACAGTGCATCAAACGACCGTTGCTCCGGCACGGGCATAGTTCTTATAACTCCGGAAAACCGATCAATCTGTTATGCCCTGAAGCTTGATTTCCCGGCTACAAATAATGAAGCAGAATATGAAGCACTGATCGCTGGCTTGAAGCTCATCAGGGAACTCGGGATCGAATCAGTCAAAATCTTTTGTGACTCATAGTTGGTAGTTTACCAAGTACGGGGAGACTACCAAGCAAAGGGACGAAAGCTCGCTCCGTACATTGTTCAGGTCCAAGAACTACTCTCGAGTCTTGAGCGTTATGACATTTCACATGTCCCGCGCGAACAGAACAAAGAAGCCGACTTGTTGGCTAAGTTTGCGAGTACCGGCGATGCGCAGCAGATGGGATTGTATCCCGTTGAAGTCGTGCATGCCCCGAGCATAGACGAGATGAAAGTCGATCGCGTGTTGGAAACGGAAATCGAGAAGGAATCATGGATAACCCCATTCAAACTGTACCTGACGACCGGGGCTTTACCAGAAAAAAGGAGCGAAAGACGGCAGGTCCTTCGAAAGGCCGCGCGATACGTAATGCAGGATGGGTCAATGTATCGAAAAGGATTCTCAGTCCCATTATTACGATGCATCGCTCATGATGAGACAAAGAGGGTCTTAAGAGAGGTTCACGAAGGGGAATGTGGCGACCATACTGGGGGGCAAACGCTAGCAAAGAAGATCCTCCGCAATGGATATTACTGGCCCACCGTAAACCGGGACGCCGCGGACTACGCAAGAAAATGCGACAAGTGTCAAAGATATGCGAAAATCCCGAGGGCTCCATCAACGGAACTCACACAAATGATTAGTCTTTGGCCATTTGCGATCTGGGGAATCGACATAATCGGCTCTTTGCCTATATCCAAAGGTGGCACGAAATATGCGATAGTTGCAGTCGACTATTTCACAAAATGGGCTGAGGCAGAACCTTTGGCCACAATCACCTCTGAGAAGGTCATTAACTTCATTGTACGAAACATTATATGTCGCTTTGGCCTTCCACGCACCATCATTACGGACAACGGGACGTAATTTGAAAGCAGAGAGTTCAAAGAGTTCTGTTTAAAGTATGGCATCGAGAAGAAGTTCGCCGCCGTGGCACACCCGAAAGCTAACGGGCAAGTCGAGGCCGTCAACAAAATAATCAAGTCCATACTGAAGAAGCGTCTGGAGAAGGTTGGAGGCAAGTGGGTAGATGAACTCCCGACATCATTATGGGCATATAGAACTACCCACAAGTCTGCGATCGGCCACACTCCATTCGCCTTGGCATACGGCTCCGAAGCCGTTATTCCCGTGGAACTTGAAGTTCCATCACACCGAGTGACATACTATGATCCCAAGACGAACCAGAATCTCTTGTTGGAATCACTGGACTGCATCGATGAAAAGCATGAAGAAGCCGAATTAAGGGCGGCAGCGCATAGGCACCGAGTCAAGCGCTACTACGACGGCAGAGTCCGCCCAAGGATCTTTGATGTGGGTGATCTCCTTCTGAAACGAGTTTTCCCAGTACCATCACGTATGAATCCCAGCTGGGAAGGTCCATACGCCATTGAACGGAAGCTTGAAGAGGGAACATTCAAGCTAGCGACCGTTGATGGCACGACACTCCCCCGAGCATGGAACAGTGAACATCTGCGGCACTATTACATTTAGCATGTTTCCTTTCTTGTTTTAGGCACTGTTATTTCCTGGATGTTTCCATTCAGTAATAACTTAGTTTCTTTTTAAAAGTTGTAATCGAGCAGTTTAGTTGATTTTCATTAATAAAGGCTTGAAGCCGAACCTTCCATGAATCACTAACGTTTCTATATCTCGTAATTGAATGACGAACTACATTATCTTGTACGACGTAAGGACTCGTATAAACAATTTCAAATCTCCGAATCCCCAGAGTGCGGAGCGGAGTACTCTAAGTCCCCAGAGCGCGGACTAGAGTATAAACGATTTCAAATCTCCGAATCCCTGGAGCGCGGAGCGGAGTACTCTAAGTCCCCAGAGCGTGGACTAGAGTATAAACGATTTCAAATCTCTGAATCCCCAGAATGCGGAGCGGAGTACTCTAAGTCCCCAGAGCGCGGACTAGAGTATAAACGATTTCAAATCTCTGAATCCCCAGAGTGCGGAGCGGAGTACTCTAAGTCCCCAGAGCGCGGACTAGAGTATAAACGAATACGAACCTCCGAATCCCCGGAGCGCGGAGCGGAGTACTCTAAGTCCCCAGAGCGCGGACTAGAGTATAAACGATTTCAAATCTCCGAATCCCCAGAGTGCGGAGCGGAGTACTCTAAGTCCCCAGAGCGCGGACTGGAGTATAAACGAATACGAACCTCCGAATCCCCGGAGCGCGGAGCGGAGTACTCTAAGTCCCCAGAGTGCGGACTAGAGTATAAACGATTTCAAATCTCTGAATCCCCAGAGTGCGGAGCGGAGTACTCTAAGTCCCCAGAGCGCGGACTGGAGTCTAAACGAATACGAACCTCTGAATCCCCAGAGTGCGGAGCGGAGTACTCTAAGTCCCCGGAGCGCGGACTAGAGTATAAACGAATACGAATCTTCGAATCCCCAGAGTGCGGAGCGGAGTACTCTGAGTCCCTGGAGCGCGGACTAGAGTATAAACGGTTTCAAGTCTCCAAGTCCCCGGAGCACAGAGTCAGCAAAAAGTCCAAGTACTCGAGAGATGTGGGACGAGAAGTACGCCATGTCCAGAAATGTTTGAACAACACGAGAATGGACCGGGAGATAATGCAACTCATAAGAACTTGAGTTATGGCTACAATTAGTCAGCAAACCAAAGAAAGACAAGAGAATCATTCAAACAAAAAGAAACTAAACTTTATTCGATAAGTTCAAAATGGGATTACATGATCACTCCTACAAAACTCAGACCTGACTATACAAACTAAAAGCTATGAAAGATAAAAGCAGCTACAAGACTTAAGCAAGAAGCTCGTTGAACGAGTGTATCAATTATTTCTTCGATTTCTTCTTCTTGTCTTCCTTTGTCTTGTCTGATGACTCCTCTCCCTCACGCTTTTTCTTGGATTTCTTGCTTGCTAAAGAAGCGGAGTCAGGAGTAGGAGATGGAACGTCTAGTGGTTTGGACCTGCCCGGGAGAATGATTTTCAAAGGTCTGTTCCGTGGGTCGGTAAGTTCCAGGATTCCAGGTTCAACTTTGACCTCGGCCTTTTTCTTCTCCTCTGCAGCGAGGCGGTCCTTCATGCTCATCTGTGAAGTATGCTCAGAGGCGCCAGTAATTTCAATTTCGTCGTTTCCTTCGGCGGGAGATGAAGTGTCAAGCTTATCGTCATCAAGTGCCCCAATCACTTGAGCATCGGGACCAGGAATCACTCCCGCGTGGACAGCATCGCTAGTTTTCTCTGCCTCCTCCTTGGCGTCATCGCTCCTCGGAGATGGCTCGACCTCAGAACAACCTACATGAAAACATAAGGGATGAGCGTTAGAACGAGTAGCCACTGTTGGAAAAAGACGGGATCTTTCAACTTCTAGAGAAAGAAGAATTTCCTACCAGGTTCCGGTTGGCTATCGGTGGCGCGTGGGGTTTCACCCTCCAGGATAGGGGATAACACATGAGCGCCGAGCCCGGGATCTTCGGGGTCATAACCAGCATGCTGCTCGAATGGATCAAGTGTCGGCCGACCGGCCAATTGAGCAGCGGGAGGGGCCGCAATGTGAGGAGCAGCAATATTGGTCCCAGACGGGCCAGCTTCATCATTTTTCTCTTTCGAAAGGGGAGAGCCTTTGTTGTAAAGTGCCAATGCCGCGGATAAATCCGATGGCTCATTCCCCCTAAGGAACTCCTTCACCAAGGCCTCCTCATCGACCTCTTCGGAGCCCAACTTGATCTTCCTGATCCTTATCAAAGTTTCCCAGGCCTCAGCTAGGGATTTGAGATAGCTGTCGCCCAAGAACGTTAAGTCGCGATGCATGAGGACGCGGGCTCCATATTCAGCAATCAACGGGTCAAACATGCATTTGACCTCTTCCCTGCCAGCTTCTGCGGCCGCCTCGAGGCGAGAATCAATCTCCTCTGCAGCCTCTCTTTTGCCCTCCTCATGGGCCTCATCCTTCATTTTCTCAACCCCAGCAAGTTCGCCATCGAGCTTCGTTTTCAGGAGACGAGTAGCAACGATTTCATCACAGTATTGTTGTGATTCTTCTTGAGCAGCTACCTTGTCCTCCTTCTCCTTGGAGAGTAATTCTTTCAGCTCTCTGACTTGCACGACGAGCGCATCCCTCTCTTTTTGGACAGAGTCTTCCTCTAGGGCGAGGGCACCACTGCGCTGGACTGCTTCGTCAAGCTCTTTTTTGTGAGCCGCCTCTAAACGAGTAACTGCCTCAGCAGTATCTTTTTCGCTTTGTTCAGCGGCTTCCAGCTTCGACTTATACGAAGCGAGCTCTACGTCTTGGTGCTCGATGATGTTTTTGTCGCAGCCAGCCTCCAGTTTCAGGCGATCAATCTCATGTTGACGCTCAACGGATACCTTTGAGATCTTCTCCACCAAGTGCACAAACGCGTCATGTTGAACATAGACGTCGTTATTGCAGGCAATGGCACTCTGCTTCACATGCCCGGGAATATGATGAATGGCCGGGAGGAACTTCAGACCGTTGAAGCAAATTTTTGGATGGCCTTAAGATCAACCATCTTTTCCGCAACAGTTGGGTCCACCGCAGGAGTAGGAGGAGGAGGCTTTGAAAGTTCCGCTCTTTTTCGTTGCTCTCGAACTTGCCTTGTACTCGATGAACTGGAGTGTTGTTCTCGAGGAGCATCAGAGTGGCAACCCTTCTGTGAAGTTTTCTCTTTATCCGGCACAGTTGGAGGAAGAGGATCACGGGACTGCGAAGATTGAGAATATGCCTTCTTGCGGTGAGACGACTCACGGGCACGATTGTCTCTATCTTCATAATCGTCTCTGCCCCTGCGTTTTCCTGAACCAGAGTCCTGTCCAGAGTGATGAAATATGGAAGAGCCATGAAGGCGATCGAGTCCGTGAGAACGCCCCATATCACCTGCAAAGAATGGAGATAACAACGAGTTAAGAAAAATCCATGAGATAGGAAAAAACTTGAAGTGTATGATGGAATGCGTATATGCGTGTGTGTCCTAGTGTTTCCCCCGACAGACCAGTTCTTTTGTCTTTGCTAATTGGAGTATTGTCTCCTTGGGTCGGGAGTTGAACTCCCGCGTTGCCTTTAGCAGGCGAAGAAAACTTGAGGGCTTCAGGATCGTCAAACCCGTAATTGAGAATATCATCGGGAATAGACAGGTTCGATAGGCCCCTCAGGGAACTTTCCAGGTGCTGCGAGGAAGCCTCTTTCTCAGGCGGGATAGGCAAGACTTTTGAAGTGCCACCGACTTTCTCCTTCTGCACTTTATATTTTAACTTCTTCTTTCCCTTCGAAGGGGGGGATGACGTCTCAATATCTTGAACTTCGATTGCCGGATTCCAGGCGGGACCCACATTCTCGCCCTGAGTCTCAGGAGCTTCGTCTTCTTTGCGCTCACCTTCTTCATGCGTATCGGGAATACGGCACGACGACGATCCGGCCTGTTTTTTCCCTTTACCGGACAAAGGTTTGGGAATGGTGACACCTTCTGGAAGGCTGATCCGACGACCAGGGGCTAGCAAGCCAAATCCCGACAATGATTCATTTGAAATGATAGCTCGGATGTCTCGATCCTCGGCAGGAAGAGCTCTAATGGCTTCGACAGCCTCAGAATATCCTCGGCCTTCCGGACGCGGGTTGATACCTGAAAAGATGAAACAAAGAGTTAGGAAAAACATGACCCCGGTTAAATACGAATAGTGACTCAGCAGAGAGACTTACTGCCTTCAACCCATCTCCTCGCGAAACCAGGAGGGTAGCGCACATAGAACCATTCCTGTTTGTACAGGGCGAATTTACTGCATGCCCCTATCAAGATTTGGCATTTGTGGTACAGCTCGAGGAACATAAAGGAAGGACTGTCTTTCTGTCTCTTGATCATATAGATGTATCTGATATCGCCAGCGGTTGGAGGTCTGGAGAAGACGGCCATGAAAAGTAAGTAGGTCCCGTATAGAAACGCATGGCCGTTCGGGTGCAGCTGCGACGGAGCTATGTCAACATACTGCAATACATCCCGGAGAAATAAATTGAACGGAGGCACGCTGCCCATCCAACACATGAACTTGTTACAGGCGGTATACCCGACTGGGGGTAGATGAGGACGATAGTGTCGCGAAGGGACCAACACGTCGGCAAAAGGGATCCCATGAATGGAGCATATCCGTCAGAGAGCGGCTTCGTTGATCTTCGAAGCTTGTGAATCGATCGGATTGTCTAGAAGAATTGCTGCCTCCAGGGCATCAGGTGCTAAGTTGTGAGCAGGAGAAGTCGACGGATTAGAAGTATCAGCAGCTTCTGGCCTTGATGACGGCCCAGGCCTGTCGGATATAGTAGCGGAGCTAGACTTTCTTGACATCCTCAATAAATAACGAACTTGGCTAAGTGCTTGAGAAAACTATACTTAAAAAACGTTGGACGTTAGAATTAACAACACGAGTTTCCCCCCCCCCCCCCCCACGTGGTGTGTGAACTAGTGCAAGCAATTGTGTACAAGCAATAAGAATCTAAAGATTTCAAAGATATAAGAATGAGCTTCGAATCGTCGCCTTCGAAGACCGTCATTGCTGACCGTCTCAAAGAGCCCGCCTGGTGGTGATTACAGTTCCAGATTCAGAAAACATATAATTTATGAAGTGACCGGCCTAAGTGTAGTTTGACATTTATACTGTTCGACATTTAAATGGTGTTCGGCAATTGTATTGTTCGGCCTAAGTACAGGTCAACATGTATGTTTGTTCGGCATGTCAAGTGTTCGGCTAAAGGCCTTGTTCGGCTAAGTCATTGTCCAGTTAAAAGCTTTGTTCGGCTAAGCAAGTGTTCGGCTAAGTCATTGTCCAGTTAAAAGCTTTGTTCGGCTAAGTCATTGTTCGGCTAAAGGCATTGTTCGGCTAAGTCATTGTCCAGTTAAAAGCTTTGTTCGGCTAAGTCATTGTTCGGCTAAAGGCATTGTTCGGCTAAGTCATTGTCCAGTTAAAAGCTGTGTTCGGCTAAGTCATTGTTCGGCTAAAAGCTTCGTTCGGCTGAAGTCATTGTTCGGCCAAGAGAGTATTCGGCAGCCTTCCATTCCTCCATCCGGTGCATGACGACATACGCCGGAGCAGCGCTACGCCAAACAACACCCTTACCTCCTCCATCACCTTCATTCTTTCCTCTTCCCTTTAGCCACAGTTCGACACGAAGAAACTAAGACCATAGGTGGACATACTCCTAATCATTCCCCCTCGCCTCATCGTTCGGCAATAAAGACGCGACAGAGACAACCTACTCAAAGGCCTTCTACGTGACACACTCGGCTATCTCGTTTGAAATCTACTACTATCGTACGAGAGAAGGTACCTAGTTTGCAGAATGGAGATTGGGATGGAGTAGTTGAGCTTTAAATCCGGACGACTGAATAGAATTGAAAATCTTCGGGGAACGGCAGAAGTAAAAAAGTAAAGGGGAGAAGAAGGAAAAGGCCTGGTTTTATAGAGAAGGGTGGTGGAAGTCGAAGGGGCTATACCCGGTAGAACCGGTCAATGCCAGAGTGTTCGGCATCAGAGCAAAGTAACGTTCGACATATGAGGATTGTTCGGCTTCGAACGTATAGTTCGGCGTCCAGGCCACGCTCGTCACACACCTTCGTCACAGGCATTCTCGAGAAGGCACCACCAAGGAAAGTTGAACTAGATTCAAAGCGCATCACGTTCGGCCACGCGATACACTTTGGGGGGCAAGTGTTTCCTGGAGATTTGACCAGGCAACTAGTACTCGAAGAATTACTCGGCATCCGTAGTGCTCGGCATCCAGAAGACTCGGCGTCAAGTAGTGTTCGGTGTTTGGCGTAGTGCTCGGCATCCGTAGTGCTCGGCATCCAGAAGACTCGGTGTCAAGTAGTGTTCGGCGTTCGGCGTAGTGCTCGGCATCAGTAGTACTCGACATACAAAACTGCTCGGCGTCAACTGGCACTCAGCGTCAACCAATGCTCAGCGTCAGCTAGCGTTCGGCATCAATAGAACTCGGCGATAGGAATACTCGGCGACAAGAGTGTTCGGCATAAAGCAGAACTCAGCAGCAGGAGTACTCGGCAACGGGCATACTCAGCATCCAGGAGACATTCGGTGTACATTACTATTCAACATGACACTATCGTTCGGCCAGCATGCATCATTCGACCAAAAGCTTCGGATAGAGTTGCGATCGGCTTCAGCTGCAACCATCCTGCACCTCCCACACACTCGAACGAACCATCCAGCACAGAGAGGACTGTTCGGCATGGAAGGGACCGTTCGGCATCAAAGCGTTCGGCATGCCTGGTTCGGCATGCAGCGAACACTACACCTGGGCTAGAGCGTTCGGCTACCAAGCCCGCTCGGGAAGTCCAACCCATCTTTGTCTATAAATAGAGGGGCAGGGTCACAGTGAAGGGGGGCCTTTTTTTGAGAGAGAACACCGGGGAGACTCTGCCATTTTTAAGACTCGTCTTCTCTACTTAACAACTTCATTCAAGCATTTGATTCACGAATTGTATTTGTAATCAACAAGAAGAAAGATCAATAAAGTTTAATCTCAAAGTGGACGTAGGCAATTACGCTGAACCACTATAAATTTGGTGTTCTTACTTTCTGCATTTAAATTAGCATTGTCTTCTCTATTTAATTTATCTTCATCACTTATATCTCTACACAATCTTTCTCTACGAGGTTAGTGACCAATTTTGGTGCTAACAGACTTTTTTTCTGGATTTTTGGGAATATCCATTGATGGATTTGATATCGATTTTCATGGTTTTAATTCACGTCGTCGAATGTGGATTTTTGGTGATAAATTTTTTTAACAATCATTTATATGATTTGTCACTTTAAAATTACAAAGGTTCTTATACTAGTAGTAAATACTAAAACTCTTTCACAGAAACGATTTCAATAATATTTTCAATACAAAACTCGTTTAAAAACCGTGTTCCAATCTATTAGTATATACAAACCTTTACCTCATTCGTATGAGAAATCCAATTAAACGACTTAACAAAATGAGTGGTATGAAACCCATGGCATAGCGTCCCGTTTATGATACACATGTTGGTGAGTTTTCATGCTCCCTTTTATGATAGGCCTCCCCCTTTTGTGATTTCTGGATTTCTAATTGATGATTTTTGGAATTTTTGTTTCACCAATTTTTGTGATTTGCATTGATATGTTTTGTCAATATTTGAGGTTTGGTGAATAAGCTAAAGAATATGATATTCTTTTTGGGTATTTAAGAAAACATGAGATATTGTATGATTTTCATTGTTATCAAATATATACTTGGCACAACATGGTATTATTGTTATCATATATTTTTGTCATATCTCTTATCCTATCTCATTTTACATAATATTTATAGCTAGACTGATCCGTTTATTATTTTTCTTCTTAAATAATACTCGGGTCAGACCGAGGTGTTTCAGGTGCTTCCACTTGACTTCGTAGCAGGGACTATCTTCTGACTTTTGGCTAACTACTTTAGGTTAGTAGTTTTTGTCTTTCATGTATACAAGATAGAGACTCTTTGATGTATACTTATTCTTTTGTGTAGTACATGTACCTATTCTTTTGGCTTGTAATGGATCTTGTATGAACACTACTAAGATGTTCATTTCTATGTGTTATATTCATATATGTTTCCGCCTTAGTGATATGAATATCTGTGACTGATTTTGTGTTGTGCTTATTTTATATTGATTCTGAAGGCCACTTAGCCACTGTGTAGTGGATTTGAGTTTGAATTGGATATGTCGGATTTCCTCTTGAAATGAAATGCTTGACATACTATCTGATATATCGGTTCTCGCTCAAATCAATTATACAGTTGGTCGCTCCACAGCAGCCTAATTCTTCGTACTAATTGACGGCATTACCAAGTAGTGTCCTTGGTTAGTGTGAGTATAGAGGTGGGACGTCACAGCTTGGTATCAGAGCAAAACTTTTGAACAATATAGAATATTATGACAAGGATCATTGTCCTAAGTCTCTCTTAGGAATCGTGCCTTAGGATTTAATTCGAGTCTTAAGACCCATTATATCCTATTTCCTTTTATGATGCCTTGTTTATCAATCTTGTTTATTTGAATTCATTCTGAGAATAACCTTTTTCTTCTTCTTTCTTTCTTTCTTAAAGAAGAGAAATGGTTAGACCTGGTCGACCTAGCACCGGTCAACCTAGTGCTACTCCTCAGGATGGCGTATTCATGTCTGCCCAACAGCTTTTGGATCTTGTAAAGAATGCCCAAGCTACCGGACCCATTCCTAAGCCTACTCATCCTAAATCCGGGTTTGCACGCTTATGTAGTGATTATACCAATTTGGGTGGAAGGCCATTCAAGGGTTCCAAAAGCGTTATAGAAGCTCAAGCTTGGCTTAGAACATACAATCGCATCTTTTCTTGCATGAATCTTGTGGATCTACATCGAGTCCAAGTGGCTTCTAGCATGCTCCAGGAGAGAGCATTAGATTGGTATGCGCTTTTGGTTTCAGAAATTGTTGAAGCGAATCTTACTTGGGAGCAATTCCGGGAAAGGTTTGAGTTAAAGTTTGTGCCGAAAATTGAAAAAGTAACTTTAGCCCGACGCTTTATTGACCTTGTTCAAGGTGAATCTTCTGTGATGGATTATGTCGCATCATTTGAATCCCTCTCTAAATATGGGGTCGAGTATATTAATACCCCATTGAAGAAAAATCAGAGGTTTATCTATGGGTTGAATAAGAATCTCAAAAAGGCTTTACTTCAGAAACTAGAAGTTCTTTTCGATCAGCTTGTAGATATCGTTTTTCGACTTGAAGAGGCCGATAAAGAAAGTGATGTTGAAGTTGTGGGTGCTAAGAAGAACTTCGACAACAACAAGAAGAGGCATCTCGACGGTAAGTTAAAAGGCCCTAATCCCAACAAAAAAGGGAAGCAAGCAACTTCGGTAGCAAAGACTCCTACCTCTAGTCGTGGGGAATGCTACAATTGTGGTTCTAAGAACCATTATGCAAATAGGTGTCCGAAACCCTTTTATTGTCGCTATTGCAAAAGTTCGGGTCATCTTATATCTTCATGTCCCAAACATCAAAGTAAGAAAGAGGGAAAGCTGAATGTTGTGCAAGCCCCTAGTAATACTTCTCTTGGTCAAGGTATTTCTCATTCTGTCCTTGATGGCATTATTATGTTTCGTGATCATCCTATTCGAGTTCTTTTTGATATGGGTGCATCTCACTCTTTTATTTCAAAGGAACTTGTTGATATTTTGTCTTTAAATGTTATGGGCTTGATGACTTCATTAAGAATTGCGAATCCGGTTGGTGGATCCGCAACACTCGGTTTATTTTGTAAGGATGTTGAAATTATTTTATGTGAATATGATTTCCTGCCGATTTGCATGTTATGCGTTACTCGGGTTTCGAATGATTTTGGGAATGGATTGGCTTAATCGTTATGAAGCCCACATCCTATGTCCCAAGAGGACTATCCATCTTCGACATCCCCAATTTGTTAAGTAGATTTCTATTGTTCTTAAAGATTCAGATTCCAATTCGGTGGCATCTTTATATTCTCAAAATCCACATGATGACGATAATGATGATGAGGAAGATTTCATTTTCCTCATTCATGTTGTTCATGAATTTTCTGATATATTTGATCCCGTTTTAGGATTACCAATTAAGCGAGCAATTGAGTTTAGAATTAATCTAATCCCTGGAGCTCTACCTATCACTCGTCCTCCTTATCGTATGTCCAATAAGGAAAATAAGGAGATGCATAAACAATTATCTGAATTGGAAGCAAAACAGTTTATTCGTTCTAGTTCCTCTCCATGGGGAGCTTCAGCTATCTTTGTGAAGAAATCCGATGGTACACTTAGGCTTTGCGTTGACTACCGCAAGCTTAATGATCTCACCATCAAGAATAAATATCACTTGCCTCGGATTGATGATCTATTCGATCAACTTAGCGGTGCTAGTGTTTTTTCACAGTTAGACTTAGCAACCGATTTTCATCAGCTTTGTATTACAGAGGATAACATTCCTTTGCATCATTCTATACTCATTATGGATCTTATGAATGGCTTGTTATGCCATTTATTTTAACGAATGCTCCAGCTTATTTCATTGACCTTATGAACCGAATTTTCAAAGACTTCCTCGATCGATTTGTTCTCATCTTTATTGATGATATTCTTGTTTATTCTAAAACCGAGGAAGAACATGAAAAACATCTTCGAATTGTGTTGGAAACCCTTAGGAGCAATCAATTGAAAGCAAAATTTTCTAAGTGCCACCTTTTGCAATCCCGTGTGAAATTTTTAGGACATATTATTTCTGAATCCGGAATTTCCGTGGATCCTTCAAAGATTGAGGCGATTCAAAATTGGAAGAGACCGGAAAGTGTGATGGAAATTCATAGCTTTCTTGGATTGGCGGGCTATTACTGTCGGTTCATAAAAGACTTTTCTAAAATTTCCGTACCTCTTACTAGTTTGACAAAGAAGGGAGTTAAGTACATTTGGTCAGATGTTGGATATATTTCATCCGGTCTTTGCCGAACCAAATACCATCTCCCCCATCGCCAAACCAAGGCCTTTCCATCCCATTACCGAACCAAGTAAGCCGGTCCACGAAGTAAGCCGGACCACTCTCCATGCTTCGCCGAACCAGCTCACTCTCCATGCTTCGCCGAACCAAGCTGCTCACTCACCACCGGTCCAAGCAACTACCGGTCCAAACTGCACTTCTCATATTCCTACCGAACAACCTTCTCAAGCTCCTACCGCACCATCCCACCACCGGTCCAAGCAACTACCGGTCCACTCTACACTCCAACCATCTCCGAACCAAGCGATGCCGAACCAAGACGTATCAGGCCAGACTATGTCAGCCCAGGCCCATCAGCAACTATACACATCCTAGACCCCTACCCCCAGCCTCACTCTATAAATAGAGGGGCAGGGGTACAACAATGGGGACAAGTTGGAGAGCTCAAGCACGGAGAGAACTTTCAAACAACTTTCTTTTACTTGTATCAAAGCTTTGTACTTGTAATCAAAACAAGAGAAGAGAAATAACATATAAAGTGGACGTAGGCACATTCTGGCTGAACCACTATAAATTTGCGTGTCTTTTTACAGTTTAGCCCCTGCTTTTCATATATTTGCATAAATCACTCAAATCACTAAGAACAACATAAGATCTACTAAATCATACAACTTTGAGGTGTTTGTCCATTTTTTGTGCAAACATTTTTGGTGCTTTCACTGAGAGCTAGAAGCTCGAAGCTTCAGCTTCATCCACTTAACAGTTTTCCTAACAGCATCGTTCGCTACTTGGAAAACATGCCTCCCAAACAGAGAAAAGATGTTGACAAAGGAAAAAACATCGCATCCAGCAGTCTTCCAGATCCAGCTGTCACAAATCAAGTAAATCGTCCTCCTCCGGCAGCAGTAACAAATGAAGGACAGGCTAACCCAACCACTCCTGCCGCAGAACAGCCTGCAGCAATTACTAGGGCAGATTTGGACAGAGTTGTGGTTGAAGTAACTAATCGCTTCACGTCCCAGCAGGAAGCCTTGGTGGACCATCTCATGTCACGCTTAAGGGACGCTGAAGAATCCAACCGCAACACTGAATCATGGGGCGAGTCCCAGTCTGGAGGATCTCAGAGACAACAAAGATCTTCCTTCTTCGAAGGAGCTAACGGCAGAAGTAGCCATGGTAGGAGCCGAGACCGAGCATAGCCCGAAGTTAGGCCTGAGGAAACGTTTGGTACCGAACCCAACGGGGGAGGTACCGGACGGAGGTCAACTGTAGCTGAGCCTGTCATACTGCCTAACCACGGAAACGCCAGTGAACGGGGCCGAGCTAGAGTCCAGCCCGAAGTTGGACCCGAGGAAGTGCTTAGATCAGAACCCGGCAGGGGAAGATCAAGGCAAGGGCCAACTGTAGCTGACCCTAGCATGCTCCCAGAAGATCAAAGGCATCCACTAGAAAATATGAGGAATGATAGACGATACCATCCCTACAGGTCATCTGGACGGAATTAATCCCACAGAATAGAACCAAACTCATTTCTATCTACTCCAAATTCTGATGAAAGGATGGCACGCTTATTCAGAGAGTGTGTCCAACGGGAGCAAAGAGATCGAGGGATAGGCACTAGGGTAACCAGCCCTTTCGCCCGCAATATCGAAATTGCTATCACTCCCCGAGAATGGAAGATGCCAACAATGGAACCCTACAAAGGAACCTCCGACCTCGTTGTACACTTACAGAGGTACACGCAACATATGCTCATGAGTGGGGCGACAGAGGGAGTACTGTGCAAATGCTTTCCGCTCTTCTTAGCAGATCTTGCTACCTCCTGGTTCTGTCATCTACCCCAGGGATCCATCAGCTCGTGGGAAATGTTGAAAGAAAAATTTATCAGTCAGTTCCGCATTCATGTGGAGCAACCTAAGGACGCTTATTCCTTATCCAGCGTCAAACAGAAACCTGGAGAGAAGCTGCAGCAATACCTAACCAGATTCAACGCCGCAGCAGCCGCAGTCCAAGATGCCGATGAGAAGCTTATCCTAATGGCCCTCTGTACTGGTGTGCATCCGAACACTAAATTTGCTAGAAGGTTGACAAAAGAAAAACCAGCTACTTTACCCGATTTCTTCCATGAAGCCGGGAAATACATGAGGCTTGAGGATGCTGCCGTTGAGGGGCAGTCAGGACAGCAAAATAAGACAACCCATAGCAACGCCCCTGCTGTGGCAAGGGACGTTCGAAGAAATGATTCCAGAGACAACGCTGGGGGCAAGAAGGGAGAAAAGCGCCTATATCGGCCAGGACCGAGATTCGACACTTACACTCCTTTGAACGAGACCGTCAAAAATATCTTCCTTGCCACCCAAGGCGAAGTTAGATACAAACGCCCACCATACAAGAAGGAATCAGATAACACACAGGAGTCTGGAAAGTTCTGCCGCTTCCACGAATCTCACGGGCATGATACCAACGAATGCCGTCATCTCCGAAATCTGATTGAGGAACACATCAGAAGGAAGAAACTGGAACGTTATTTAAAAGGTCAGGACAAGACCCCAGCTCCTGCCAATGAAAACCCAAGGCTACCCTCACCAGGGGCCGACAGAGGAAACCGCAACGCTGGCAGCTCTAGTCAAGAGAAGATAGTGGTCCATACCATCTCAGGAGGGCCGCACATCGTAGACAGAAGCTGGAAAGAGATGGAAAGATACGGAAAGTCGCTTAGAGACAATAAAGACTATGTCAATTCGGTTATAGAAGAACGCCACCCGAAGCGGAAAGAAAGTGATGACATCACATTTGGTAAGCTTGACCTAGAAGGAAGGCAGTACCCCCACATGGATCCCATGGTCATCTCTGCCCGACTCGGTCCCGCCGAAGTTTACCGAATCTTGGTAGACACTGGAAGCTCAGTAAACATCCTGTTCAAACACGCATTCGACAAAATGAAGCTATCAATGAAGGATGTATCTCCCTGCGATAAACCACTACACGGTTTCACTGGGGATGCTAAGATGCCCCTCGGGAAACTGGACCTCTTTGTTGAGATTGGAAGCCATCCCCGCTCCATTGTACGAAAGTAGACGTTCGTGCTAATAGAAAACCATTCGGCCTACAACGCCTTCTTAGGAAGACCAGCCTTGTCTGACTTCCAAATTGTCCTAGCCCCATGGTGCCTAAAGATGAAATTTCCAACAGACAATGGAGTAGGGGAAGTGGAAGGAGACCAGGACATTGCTCGAGACTGCTATGTGACTGAACTTCGCAACAACCACGGGAAGGATAAAGGGAAGAGTGTAGAGATTGCCCTCTGCGCGAAAAGTCTAGAAGCATAGCAACTAAAGAAAGCCCCTCCTCTTCGATATACCAGCGACCCTTTCAATGAATTAGACCCTAGGGACAAAGAGGAGGAGGCCACCGCCGAGCCTGCAGAGGCTATGGAGTTCATATCTGTAGACAAGCACGACTCAAGTAGACTACTGAAAATTGGGTCCCAACTAAAAGCCGGGTTGAAGGAACAACTCATCGATTTTCTCCGCCACAACTTGGATGTATTCGCATGGTCACACACTGACATGACCGGAATCTCCCCCGACATAGCATGCCACGTATTAAACATTGATCCTACGAAGGCGCCCGTAAAACAAAGAAAGAGAAGTATGGGGGCAGAACGATCAGCAGCCCTCGATGAAGAAGTAAAGAATCTACTCGCCAATGACTTCATACGAGAAGCTATCTACCCAGAATGGATCGCCAACCCGGTACTGGTAAAGAAGGCTAATGGGAAGTGGCGAACCTGCATTGACTTTTCCAACCTAAACGACGCCTGCCCAAAGGATTGCTTCCCGCTTCCCCGAATCGACCAACTTGTGGACAGCACAGCCGGGCACGAGCTCCTATCTTTTATGGACGCATACTCAGGATATAACCAAATTCCTATGCATGCTCCCGACCAAGACCACACTAGTTTCATCACCAACCGGGGTTTATACTGCTATAAGGTAATGCCTTTCGGACTTAAAAATGCAGGAGCTACCTACCAGCGCCTCGTCAACAAGATGTTTGCAGGGCTAATAGGACAAACTATGGAAGTATATGTGGATGACATGCTGGTAAAGTCAAGGAAAGCTGACGATCATGTAAGCCACCTAGGCGAGATGTTTCAAGTACTTCGCCAGTATGGCATGAAGTTGAATCCTCTAAAATGCTCCTTCGGAGTATCATCAGGAAAGTTCTTAGGATTCATCGTCCATGCTAGGGGGATTGAAGCAAACCCTGAACAAGTCCGAGCGCTAAGGGATATCAAGATACCTTCCACTCGGAAGGAAATGCAAAGCCTGAATGGAAAAGTGGCCGCCCTAAGCCGATTCATCTCCAAAGCAACGGACAAGTGTGTCCCCTTTTTCGAAGCTCTAAAGAAAGACAAAGGAAAGTTCGAATGGACCGACGAATGCCTGACCGCTTTCCTTAACTTAATCGAACACCTCCAGAAACCACCGGTACTCTCAACTCCAAGCGAAGGAGAAGAATTATACCTGTACCTCGCTGTGTCATCTCACGCCCTAAGCGCTGCCTTGGTAAGGGAAGACAACCGCACGCAGCGGCCAGTTTACTTCGTCAGCAAGAGGTTTACCGAGGTAGAAGTCAGATATCCTAAACTTGAGAAGCTAGCATACTGTTTACTAATCACATCACGGAAACTGCGTCACTACTTCCAATCCCATTCCATCAAAGTTCTGACCGATCAACCACTGAGGCAGGTACTCCATCGTCCCGACACTTCTGGGCGACTACTTAAATGGTGCATTGAACTAAGTCAGTATGATATCACCTATCACCCTCGCACCGCCATCAAGGGACAAGCCATGGCTGATTTCATTGCAGAATTCACTACCAACGAAGATAAGGAGCAATTGGAAATAGCAGAAGACATCAAGTGGAATCTCTTTGTGGATGGCGCATCGAACGAACAAGCCGGGGGCAGGTGTGGTAATAATCACTCCCAGGGGAAATAAGCTGCACTATGCTATAAGGTTGGAGTTCGCTGCCACCAACAACGATGCAGAATATGAAGCAGTGATAGCTGGATTAGAACTTGCCATAGAAATCGGAGCCAATTCTTTGTGTCTTCATAGCGATTCTCAACTTATTGTTAACCAAATACTAGGAGAATTCCAAGCTCGAGAAGAGAGACTCATAGCATATTTAAAGAAGACCAAGTTACTTCTCAGCCGATTGGACCACTACTTAGTCAAACACATCCCTCGGGAAGAGAACCAAGAGGCCGACGAATTGGCGAAGCAAGCAAGTGTGAGAGACATCACCATCTTCGGGGCAGTAACCATCTCAAAGCAGCTGGCCCCAAGTTTTGAGCAAGTTAATCTGATAGCTGCAACCGAGGAAGCGACTTGGATGACTCCCATCCGAGACTACCTACAAAGTGGCACACTACCCAACGGCCGTAACGAAGTCAAGAAAATCTTGAGGAAAGCATCCCGATACACAATACAAGAAGACATCCTCTATCGGCCCGGATTTTCTAACCCGTTAATAAGGTGTGTGGCTGGGAGGGAAGCCAAGGAAATCTTATCCAACATCCATCAGGGAAGCTGCGGGGATCACACCGGAGGGCAAACATTAGCAAAAAAGATACTCCGATATGGATATTTCTGGCCTACCTTAAGCAAGGACGCCTTAGATTTCGTCAAAAAGTGTGACAGATGCCAGAAGTTTGCTAAGATTCCACGGCTACCAACAACTGAGATTACTCAAATGACCAGCCCTTGGCCCTTCGCGATATGGGGAATTGACTTAATCGGCGAGCTACCAATGGGCCGAGGCGGGGCCAAATATGCTATAGTGGCAGTCGACTATTTCACCAAATGGGTGGAAGCGGAACCTCTGAATAAAGTATCTTCAGCCAAAGTTATTAACTTCTTGATTAAAAATGTTCTGTGCAGGTACGGAGTCCCACTCAAAATCATATCAGACAATGGACTTCAGTTTGACAGCGAGGAATTCGCCAACTGGTGCCGAGAGCATGGAATTCATAAAAGCTTCTCATCCGTAGCATATCCCCAGGCGAACGGACAAGTCGAAGCAGTCAACAAAATTCTGAAAACTCTGATAAAAAAGAAGCTCGAAAAGTCAAAGGGCGCTTGGGCGGATGAACTCCCTACGGCACTGTGGGCCTACCGCACATCTTTCAGAACATCAACGGGGCACACTCCTTTCTCTTTGGCATATGGATCGAAGGCTATGCTCCCAGTTGAAACCATTGTGCCTTCCCACCGTAGGATCCACTATAACCCAGAAGAGAATGAAGAACTCCTCCACATGTCTTTGGATCTAGTAGAGGAGAGAAGAAATGATGCAGTCCTTAAAGCAGCAGCCCACAAGCAGAAAGTGGCAGCACAATACAACTCCAAAGTCAAGCATCGTACCTTACAAGAAGGGGATCTTGTCCTCAAACGAATCTTCCCTCGCCCCGGAGCACTAGACCCAATCTGGGATGGACCATATGTTATTCATAAAGATCTCCACAATGGAGCTTATATTTTGTCAACAGTGGACGGAGAGGTGTTCCAGAGGGCATGGAACATCCAGCACCTCCGTCGATACTTTTCTTAACTTGTACTGCCCATATAAAGTGAATTAACAAAGAGAATCAGTGACGTAGGCCTTTTCATGCCGAACCACTTTAAAAAAACCTTGTCTCCTTTTTTAACTTGTTCCTTTATATCTTGGCTGCTTGTTAACTTTATCCTTTTCTGTTGAACAAAATCCTATGCGTATAGCATTTCCACTCAAAGCACTCCACGGCGCAACTCCACCTGGGCAAAACCTAACAGGTACTATGCGAATCTATGCCCTCGCCAATGAGACACTTTTGCTCCAGCATCCCTCTGCTGCGGGTTAACTCATTGCTCGCGACGGCCCTTAAAGCCAACTGTAATGAGCTGATTATAAGCCACCGAGAAGGCCGACTATAGCCGAGGCAGCTCATTACGGCGTTAGGCTCGCCGGCAACTGTGAATCGACTATAAGCCCCAACATAAGGTGTGGCCAGCCAGGGGCAGTTCACAGTTGACGATCGGCACCCACGCTAGCCGGCCACAGTAAATCGAATAATACCCACGATTACGGGCCATAATGGCCCGGGTAGTTACTGTGCGCGATCTCGGCTCCGATGTGTCTTAGGTGCGGCTGTGGTAAAAAAGAATTAACTCCCCGCGGAGGCATAAGATGGGTGACAAATGTCTCCAAGACCCACAGCTAGGGAAAGTGACTACAAAACCCGTTTGCCACGAACTTAAGCACATCGAAGGCCTTCCGTGATTGGAAGTTTTACTATTTCACATATTTCAATTTTACTTAAAAAGCTTTCCTCCTATCCACTATAACAATCCCTAAAGTACAGGATACAGAGTAGGAGATACTCGCCAGTGGGTGTAGGGACTCACAATTGGATGGCAGGGCATTCAACTGCATTCCATGCTCGGTCATACAAGATATTCAAAACTTCCATCTACGATTAGAACATGAAAGGCGGTATTTTCTTCTTTTGTGTACAAATACAATTTATTCACACCACACGCTAACATTGCAAGTCATGAAATTGTGTTTTAAACCAGAACCTGACATCAAACACAATTCAATTACAAGAATATACATAGCTATATTTCTCATACGACATGTCAAAATAGCAACAAACATTCAGAATACGACAAAATTAGCTTAAGTTAAAGAATTACACGTCAAGAATAGAGCCATTTATTACAAGTAGCAAAATATTACAACCTAAAAGCTACTTTACTGTTTTAAGACTAACATCTACAACCCTGTCAAGTCCACAAAAAGAGTTTTTCCAGGTATAATTAAGGGGCCGGCTGCATTGGAGTTTTTTCCTTGTCCTGTTGCCCACCTGTCCAGACAGAGAAAGGATTCATTAGTGAGAAGCAACCCAGTTAATGGGGAAACTAATAAGGAAGACTTACTAACACCAGCTTCTTGGCCATCCTGGTCATCATCCTCTACTTGCACACCTGCCTCCTCAGCAACAAGCAACCGCATACCCTCCTTCACCGCCACCTTCTCCTCCTTGGCAAACTGGGCAGTGACCACATCCATGCTGAAAGCCACGCCACCATCTTTATCTGCATCAGCCTTAGCCTCCTCCAGAGCCCGAAGATAGATCTTAGCCATGACCCTAGGATAATCATCCATCCAGGATAGGTTTCCCTGCTTCCAGGTTCGGAAGTACATGTCCTGGAGCATTTCGTCCATCATCCCCTCATTCTCCTCAAACTCCCTCATCCGGGCCTCGGAAGCCGACAACCTTTCAACGGCGGCATCTCTCTCCGATCGGTATCTCGAGCAGTCAACCAGAAGGGATTTCCGCATTGCCTCCATCTCCTCCCTCAACTTGGCTTGAGCAAGCTCTGCAGCCTCAATCTTCCCGGATAACTCCTCTATCTGCTCAAGATCCACTTTCCGAACCTCGTCCACCGTGGCAATGGCCATATTTATCTGCTCCTTGCAAGTAGCCTCCATCTTCCGCAATTCCGCCTTACTAGCCTCCTCCATAGTCTTCCTCAACCGCCCGGAGGCAGCCTCATGCTGAGAAATCTGAATGGCCTGATCAGCAAGCTGTTTGGCCTGATCCGAACCCATCAATCGTAGTCGGATGTTGGCACTCCCAATCTCCTCTCCAGCCTTAACCAGCCGGGCATGATGCCCCATCAGCTTTCTAGTCTCCTCTGCCACCCGATCTATATTAGCCTTGGCCTCGTCTCCCATGGTAATTACCCGAGTGGTAAGTAAATCGAGATCTAAGGACTTAGCCTCATCAAGCACCCGTACCATGGGATTGCGGGGAAGAAGGTGCTCACCGGTAACCTCGTTAAAGGTAATATCATGGGAACCTGGATCCAGATCAAGGTGACCCGCAAATGGATTACGAGCCAAACCAGGACGATCAATCTAAATAACGGTAGGATTTTCAAACGGGTGCGGAGAGCGTACGAACTCAGTATCCTCCTCCGTGATATCGTGAAGAGGCTGAACCGGGGGCTGAGGACCAAGTGAAGATTCGGATAAGGGATGACTCCTCTTTCTCTTTTGAATGCCCTCGTCAATAACCCTGAGAAGAGGACGGTAGCCGACTACATCCCCAAAACGGTGGGTCGAAGGCTTCGGCTTGGCGGAAGCTTTGGAGAGCTTGTACTGTTTAAGCCTGTGCCGAAGATCTGAGGCCTTGGCCGTTTTACCTGCTCCTGATATGAAGAACAAGTGTCACAAGCTTACATTGATCCATAATTCGAGAAAACATGGTAAATTAGAAGTTAAAAGAAGAAAGAAAACACATCTGTGGTTGTACAAACCCTGGGGAGGAGTAGGATACTGCAATGAGTCCTGGATTTCATTCCAGGACGGGAGCGGATCATAAAATATTCCTAAGTCCCTATCATAAATGGAGCCCGCAGGAGTCAAAAGTTCACCTTGAGTCGTCGGAGCCACCTTGGCTGGAATAATCTGAGGAGGCTCGCTTGCACCAGTCCCAGCCTTGTCAGCTTTCCCAGATTTCTCTATCAAAGCCGGTTCCCCGTCCAGCCCCTCGAAAGCTTGGTGGAATGCATCATCCGTCCACTCTTGAATCTCGCCTGCTTGCCCAGGAAGCAAGGCCCCGATGCCATCACCACCGTCGCCACCTTCCCGGTCATCTCCACCCTCACCTCTCTCCTCCTCCACATCTTCCTCCTCCTGGCTAAGTGGACAATTGCTGGGGGAAGGACCATCCGACTTTTTAAGTTTCTTACCTCCGACGGCTGGAGGTTTTGTGAAAGGTTTCCTCTTGCCACTCTCTGCCGTGGCACCTCCCTTAGCCTGAGCAGCCGCCCTCTCCTCCGCCGTTTCCCTCAGCTTGACTACTGACTGCTGTGGAAGGATCAAGTTATACCCCAGAAGGGTCGCGTTTCTGATCAGGAAGGCAGCTGATCTATCTCTCCCGGGGATAGCTTCTATATCAGCCGCCGTCTGAACCAGGCGGTCAGTCTCCACAACCGCAAAGCCACCTATCGCTAGCAAAAATGAAAACGTATGAGAAGAAGCATCGCAATCAGAATGGAAATTATAAATAAAGCATCAACTTACATCCAGAAGTAAAACGCCGAATAGAAACAGAGTCGTCCCTGACGAAGAACCACTCCTTCTTGAACATGCTGAATTTGGAATACAGTTCCAAGACCGTCTTGAAGGTTACAGCTGACTCCAAGCTGATGTATGGGGACCCCTTCTTATAGCCCCTCAAATTATATAAGTACCGGATCTCCTGGTTGGAAGGAGCACGACCATACTTCCTCTGGAAGATGACGAAGAGGCTCACCAGTATAGCATAGGAGTTAGGTTGAAGCTGGAATGGGGCCACCTTTAGATATGTGAGGAAGCTGGCTACCCAAGAGTTAAGAGGCGAAATGGCACCACACATGCAGTGGTATCTGCTGTAGGCAAAGTACCCTTCAGGAGGGTCGTATGGCATAACTTCTCTCCCTGGCAACAACATTCACGCCCTATCAATTCCGAAAGAACGGGAGATGACATCAAGCTGCTCTTCCTTAAGGGAGCTGGGAAAGCAATCGGGCGGGGAGTTCAGAAGCTCCTGAGGGCCGTACCCGTCCACTAGTGATCTCGGGGTAGATCCATGACGTTCCGGACCTGGCTGAACAGGGGGCACTAAGGAAGATTCTCCTTCGCCCTGGGACTTCTTTTTGTCTGATCGAGTTTCTGCTTTTCGAGACATTTATCTGCAACATAAAAAGCGTACTGTTAGAACGGAGGATGTAAACAAACAAATGCAAAGGTTCATTCGGTAGGACAAATGCGAAGGTTCATTCGGTAGGGAAAATGCGAAGGTTCATTCGGCAGGTCAGATGCAAAGGTTCATTCGGTAGGATAGATGCAAAGGTTCATTCGGTAGGGTAGATTTGAAGGTTCATTCGGTATCAAATTTATAGGCCCATTCGACATTCAAACATACCTGGTTCGGTACTCAGGTTGGTTCGGTAGTCAGGTTGGTTCGGCTATCTCAAAACGATAAAGGATAACAGTAACCTAAAGCCTCTATTTATAAGCAAAACAAGTCGTTCGGACCAACCGGTTCTGCACACCCAAGACCGAATGAAGCTATCTCAGCTACAAGAAACCAAAGTGCGGCACATACAAGCACGTACCCCACTTTGGGGGGCAAGTGTTGGATATATTTCATCCGGTCTTTGCCGAACCAAATACCATCTCCCCCATCGCCAAACCAAGGCTTTTCCATCCCATTACCGAACCAAGTAAGCCGGTCCACGAAGTAAGCTGGACCACTCTCCATGCTTCGCCGAACCAAGCTGCTCACTCACCACCGGTCCAAGCAACTACCGGTCCAAACTGCACTTCTCATATTCCTACCGAACAACCTTCTCAAGCTCCTACCGCACCATCCCACCACCGGTCCAAGCAACTACCGGTCCACTCTACACTCCAACCATCTCCGAACCAAGCGATGTCGAACCAAGACGTATCAGGCCAGACCATGTCAGCCCAGGCCCATCAGCAACTATACACATCCTAGACCCCTACCCCCAGCCTCACTCTATAAATAGAGGGGCAGGGGTACAACAATGGGGACAAGTTGGAGAGCTCAAGCACGGAGAGAACTTTCAAACAACTTTCTTTTACTTGTATCAAAGCTTTGTACTTGTAATCAAAACAAGAGAAGAGAAATAACATATAAAGTGGACGTAGGCACATTCTGGCTGAACCACTATAAATTTGCGTGTCTTTTTACAGTTTAGCCCCTGCTTTTCATATATTTGCATAAATCACTCAAATCACTAAGAACAACATAAGATCTACTAAATCATACAACTTTGAAAATGGACAAACATCAGACAAATGTGAAGCTGCTTTTCAGAAATTGAAAGAACTCCTTTCCGATGCTCCTATTCTTGTGATTCCCAAAGGGAACCAAGACTTGATTGTTTATACCGATGCTAGTCGTGTTTGTTTCGGAGCCATTCTCATGCAAAGGGAACGTGTTATCGCTTATGCTTCTAGGCAATTAAAGCATGCCGAGACTAGATATGCCACTCATGATTTAGAGCTCGCGGCCATTGTTTTCGCCCTTAGAATTTGACATCATTATCTTTTAGGAGAGAAATTTGTTCTCTACACCGATTATAAATCTTTGACATATTTGTTCTCTCAAAAGGAACTTAATTTGCATCAACAACATTGGCTCGAATTCCTTGCATCATATGATCTTGATATTCTTTATACTCCCGGAAAGAGAAATCATGTTGTAGATGCCCTTAGTCGTAAGCAACAAGCGGTTATTTCAATGATGATATCCGAATGGAATGATCTTGAGACTATGTCCACTTGTGAGATTCGAGATTGTGAATCTGATCCATGTTCATCTCTTGTTTTATGTAGCCTTAGGCTCATCCATCTCTTTTAGACAACATCCTTGAAGCTCAAAAGCACGATCCTGAATTGGTTCATCTTAGCCAAAGTTGTAGGGATAGGAATATTGATGGTTTGAAAGACTTTGAAATCGATGCTCGTGGAGGCATTCGAAAATTTGGTTGACTTATTGTGCCAAATATTAGTGATCTTCGTAAGGACATTTTAGAAGATTCTCATCGTTCTAAATTTACCATTCATCCCGGTAGTAGTAAAATGTACGCGGACATGAAATGACTTCATTATTGGGATGGAATGAAATCTGATATTGCTAACTTTATTAGGCATTGCATGACTTGCCAACTCGTAAAGGCCGAGCATCAAAGGCCCAGTGGGTTATTGAAACCTTTAGACATTCCCGTTTGGAAGTGGGATAAAATTTCCATGGACTTTATTGATGGTCTTCCTCGTTCTCGTTTGGGTCATGACAGTTTATGGGTGATTGTAGATAGACTTACCAAATCCGCCCATTTTCTTCTCGTTCGGTCCAACCAGACCGTATCTCTTTTGGCCAAACTCTATGTTAAAGAAATTGTTAAATTGCATGGAGTTACTACTTCTATTGTTAGCAATCGTGATCCATTATTTACTAGTGGATTTTGGAAGGCTCTTCAAAAAGATTTGGGAACGAAGCTTAATTTTAGCACTACTTATCATCCTCAATCCGATGGACAAACCGAGCATGTGAATCAAACTTTTGAAGATCTCCTTCATGCATGTGTTCTTGATTTTGGTGGAAGTTGGGAAGGTCATATTTCTCTTGTTGAGTTTACTTACAATAATAGCTTCCAATCCAGTATTGGTATGGCACCTTTCGAGGCACTCTACGGAAGGCCATGCCGATCTCCTTCATATTGGCTTGAAGCCAGTGAGAAGCTGGTTTTAGGTCCAGATTTTATTTGTGATGCCATAGAAAAGATTGACCTTATTCGTCATAGGATGAAAGAAACTAAAAGTAGACAAAAATCCTATGCCGATAACCGAAGAAAGAATTCAGAATTTTCTATTGGAGATTTGGTATTCATTCGTGTTTCACCTATGAAGGGTGTTGTGCGTTTCAATCGATCGGGAAAGTTAGCACCTCAATATATTCAATATTGGCCCATTTCCATCACCGAACGCATTAGTTCCATGGCTTATCGCCTTTTATTACCGGCTCAATTTTCTGCTATTTATGACGTATTCCACGTTTCTCAACTATGGAAATGCCTTAGAGATTCCGATTCTATTCTTGAGCCCGGTGTTATTGAAGAAATTGAGGTTTCACCAAATTTGACTTATGAGCAATATCCTATTCGCATCATTGCTACGGAGGTTAAATGCCTTCGTAATAAAGATGTTCCACTTGTGAAAGTTCAATGGTCCGAAAATTGTAAGGATTGTTCTTGGGAATCCAGAGAATTCATCAAGCGAACACATTTGGACTTACTCTCTTGTGCTCTCTAAGGTGAACTTCTCACTTCAAATTTTTCTTTTATGTTGTTATGCCTTAGAGTGATTGTTACTCTTTATTTTTTTCTTAAGTATTGCGAGGACACAATTTTTTTAAGGAGGGGAGTCTGTAACAACCCACATATTTTACAATTATATATTTAAATGTTTTATTTAAATATAGCATCGTTAGTCGGATTAAAATCCGAAATGTGACTTTTTATAAACAATCGAATTCGGACTCGAGACCACTTTTATTGAGTTCAAAACGACGTTTACAACTTGTTTAAGTATAAACATCGATATGTTTGGAGTTGATTAGGATTTTGGTATTTTCATTTGGGCTTTAGGTTGTGTTCTAGCCCATTAACCCAATAAAAGTACCCAAACCTTCTACCAAATACCTCCCACTCCACTCCTCTTCATTCATTCCATTTCTAATTTCCTAATACACTCAAGCCCTAGGAAAAATGGTGGGAAAAGAAACTAAATTCTTAAGCCCTAGTTCTCTTAGGAAATTCAAGTTCTCAAATCAAGGAGAAGCTTAGGTAAGCATCCTCTTCATCTTCTCCATCTCAATCCCTCTTCAATTCTTGATTTTTCCTATAACCTAACTTAGGAAAAACTTTGCATTTGATAATAGATTGAAGATTCTAGAGCTTGTTTTAGAGCTTTTCATTTCTTGTTTTTGAATCTAAAGGTGGGTTCTTGAACTCACATCTATGTCTATAGCTTTCATTGTTGTTAGGTATGAATTCCTAACATCGATTTCATGTTCAATTACTTTTGATTTGAATTGGTTTGGTGAATTTTCCAATTTTGGTTTTGAAGTCAAAATTTATGAAAATCCTACTATGGATGTTTGGACATGTTATTTGGGGTGTATCGAAGAGCCTATAGGGCTGGGTTGTCGTTTAGCATAAATCCCTAGTCTCCATCGTCCGTCCGATCACCTTCGAATTGATTTGGCCATCATTGGCCTAGGCAAATTCTGCCCAGACCTTGGCAACCAGACGTCTGGTTGAAATTTCCAGACGTCTGGTTGAAATTTCCATACGTCTGGAAGGGGGTTCTGAAAAAAAAATATTAACGAACACAGAAAAAATGGCAGAGCCTAGGGTTAGACGTCTGGTCAAACAACCAGACGCCTGGTCCTGTTGAATTTTTGTTAATTTGCCTGTTTTTATGCGAATTTCCATTTCTTATCGATTTTTGTTTATCCGGTTAGTAGTTGTCATTTATTATCAACTTTGATGACTTCTTTTCTGGATTTTTAGGAATATCCATTGATGGATTTGATATCGATTTTCATGGTTTTAATTCACGTCGTCGAATGTGGTTTTTGGTGATAAATTGTTTTAACAATCATTTCTATGATTTGTCATTTTAAATTTACAAAGGTTCTTATACTAGTAGTAAATACTAAACTCTTTCACAGAAACGATTTCAAGAATATTTTTAATACAAAACTCGTTTTAAAACTGTGTTCCAATCTATTAGTATATACAAACCTTTACCTCATTCGTATGAGAAATCCAATTAGACGACTTAGCAAAATTAGTAGTATAAAACGCTTGCATTTACTTTGTCAGTTAATTCTTGGACTTGTTCGATTGAAATCTTGTGACAATTTTCGAGTGGAAGTCTACAATTTGTTCGTAAATATTTAAGTTAAGCCAGTGGTTATGGGACATGAAGTCTAACTCATTTATTTACTAGTTACTGTAATTTACACTTATTGATCAATGATGGTAATTTTATGGTTTAGACTAGCGATATGTGATGTCTCTTTGTCCGCATGGGGGACTATACCACATTCTGTAGAGCTTCGTCTCATTTTTATGGGCTAGTGACCCATGGTCTTTTAACCATTTTATGAGTTCGGTTCATCGGGCGTACCTTTGTACTACGTCGCTGTTTCGACTTATTTGAGTTTCAGGTTCCTCGGGCGTACCTTTGTACTACGTTGTTGCACCGGCTCTATGGGTTAGAGACCCATGCGATAGAGTCCCATTTATGATACACGTGTTGGTGAGTTTTCATGCTCCCGTTTATGATAGGCCTCTCCCCTTTTTGTGATTTCTGGATTTCTAATTGATGATTTCTGAAATTTTTATTTCACCAATTTTTGCGATTTGCATTGATATGTTTTGTCAATATTTGAGGTTTGGTGAATAAGCTAAAGAATATGATATTCTTTTTGGGTATTTGAGAAAACTTGAGATATTGTATGATTTTCATTGTGATCAAATATATACCTGCCACAACATGGTATTATTGTTATCATATATTTTTGTAATATCTCTTATCATATCCCATCTTACATGATAATTATAGCTAGACTAATCCATTTATTATTTTTCTTCTTAAATAATACTCGGTTCAGACCGAGGTGTTTCAGGTGCTTCCACTTGACTTCTTAGCAGGGACTATCTTCTGACTTTTGGCTAACTACTTTAGCTTAGTAGTTTTTGTCTTTCATGTATACGAGATAGAGACTCTTTGATGTATACTTATTCTTTGTGTAGTACATGTACCTATTCTTTTGGCTTGTAGTGGATCTTGTATGACCACTACTATGATGTTCATTCCTATGTGTTATATTCATATATGTTTTCACCTTAGTGATATGAATATCTGTGACTGATTTTGTGTTGTGCTTATTTTATATTGATTCTGAAGGCCACTTAGCCACCGTGTAGTAGATTTGAGTTTGGATTGGATATGTCGGATTTCCTTTTGAAATGAAATGCATGACATACTATTTGACATATCAGTTCTCGCTCAAATCAATTATACAATTGGTCGCTCCTCAACAGCCTTATTCTTCATACTAATTGACGACATTACCCATTAGTGTCCTTGGTTAGTGTGAGTATAGAGGTGGGGTGTCACAACGTAAAAATTATAGAGATATGAAAACGAGTGAATGAAAATGAATGAATTCCCAATCGTCGCCTCAATGATAGGTTGGGAGATGTTTGCGACATACAATCATTGTCTTGGTGAAATAAGGATGTGCATGCGACATATGGTCATTGCGTCAATGATGGATAAGAGTATGTTAATTGTTCGTGTAGTTATTCTGATTGTCTGGCGTTTACCATAGATATATGATGCAAGCATGGAATGGTTAAAACAGAAATATTATGAAAGTATGCTAAATCATTGAAACAAGTAACTTTGAATTGTAGAAGTATTAGCCTTCAATAATCATTTATTAGAACGATATTGTCACATACTTGGAATATTTCCTTACTAACCAAGAAAGAGTCTGAACCTCTCTATATTTTCATTATCTGTATATATAATAGGTTGACAAGGGTTAGGAAATGCTGCATATGAGTAGTCAATGGAGACCGTTGAAGATAAATATTCTGTCTGTTTATTAGCACTACAACAAAATACACATTTCACAACTAGCAATGCCAATTGCAATAGACTTATTACAACTAGCAGACGTCAGCCTTAATATGTGAAGTTGCGATAGGGTGATTACATTTTACAACTGTTTATGACGATTGCAAATATCTATTGTAGTAAAGATATTTTACAACGGTTAAAAGCAATTGTAATTGGCCTTTTACAACTACAAAAGCAAGTAGTCATTTGATCTTTTGCAACTATTTTTGACGATTGCAAAATAAATGAAAATTTGAAGAAGAAAAAACAATTGGTTGCAACTAATATATTATAATACACCAGTAACTGTATTTAGTAATTAAATGATTTAAACAAGTATTATCATAAAATAACCAAAAATAAACATTCCAAAAGGCTAAATAAAATGGTATTCACAAATCTCTAACATACATTCCAAAAGGCCGGATAAAATTACATTCACAAATTTTTAACGTAATACAACACACAATCCATAAATACATCCTTATTTCACCGAGACAATAATGTGATAAACTTCTCAACTCTTGAACTAGGATGAAAGGGTCAAGTCCCTAGTTTTGATGTGCTTTTAAGAAAAATTCATGTGTATATAACCATGTAAATTAGATTCTTATTTATTAAAATCAGAAAACACAAGCTAATTCGAGTTTTCTGAAAAATAATTTGCATTTACGGTAAAATTTTGAAAAAATCTATGGATTTTGATAATGATAAAACAAAATTATATTTGATAAAATAAATATGCTTAATCAACAATTATACATGCTTATAAAAAAAACACAAATCACTTTTATTTTTAACAACAACATAGGAAACAAAGGCCTGATACTCAGCCCCTAATCACAGTAGGAAAAATTCTAGGGATTGTATGATCCGCATCATTTTCCAATTTTTGATCATGCAAAATAAAAATAAACATGTTGCGAGTCAAATGATAATGGAAATATTTAAAATTCACCGAAGACAAGATATACTGCTCTCTTTAATTTGTGCCTCCTTTAGTTATGCTACAATGTTCTCAAAATACGAAGCATTCATATTGCATGGTTGATTGGATTAAAAATATCTTTCAAATATCGCTTACCATAGGATGCTTGGATTCTACAAGACGACGCAGTTTAGCAGAAGTATCAGGCATCTCCTTGGCTAGAGAAAAAACAAATAGGAATAAGAATAATTTTTTATTTATTTTATTAAAAGAAACTAATATTGGAAAATTGATAAATATTTATATGTGTATTAGTATATTACACAACGATACCAAGTAACATTCTGTTAGGAAAAATGATAAATATTCTCCTTTAGTTATGCTTCCATTTCATCTTGAGTAACCTTTTCTCTCCATTCATATAGTTCCTGTAATAAAATGATTCGTAATCTTATATTTATCAACTAGCACTAAATATACGAGTAAATAACTATAAACTTCTCCTGCCAAATGTTATATGAGTAGATAACTACAAATTTCTCCTGCCATATGAGAAACAGGAGTAACAAATGCAATGATAGTAGTAACAAAGCTAGTCATATTACCAGTAATTTGTGTGCCGCAACAAAAGGAGGAATAAATCAGGAATAACATATCATGCACATAATCTGGAAACCTTACTTACTAGGTTTGAAGTTCTATATTGGTCAATAAATTAGTACATCGGAAATAATAATGGAAAAACCTTACTTCATAGGTTTGAGGTTCAAATTAGCATATAATTAGGGTTGTTATGGTAATGGTTACCATTACCATTTTGTAAATACCGTTACTGTACAGTTTTTACCGGTAAACTAAAATTGTTTACCATTACCGATTGACTAGTAGATCGATGACTTGTATACCGATAAATTGGTAGCAGTTACACTGGTAATGGTAAATTAACGTTTGTCTAGAAAAATAATAAGTTGATATATTTTTACACTGAATGATGATTCATTATATATCTCATTGGGTCACTTAATAAAGGACATAGAAAAGAAGTGTATTTATCATCATTTGAGTTGAATTGCTGAAATAAATTGAACTGTTTTCTTGCTTCTAAATGCCCATAATACATCTTACATGAATATCAATGTATTATGAATGGACTGGTAAATTACCGTTACTGCTGGTTTTGAAAAAATATTACCAATGTTTTACCACAAAAAATGGTATGTTTACCATTATCGTACCAATATGCTGGTATACCGACTTTACTTTAAAATGGTAACTGATTGACTGATAATGGTATGGTAATGGTAAATTTATCGTTATCATAACAGCCCTACATATAATCATAAAGTAGTTGGTGCAAAATATGGCTTTTTGGACATGTTGTATACTTTATCCCATATCAACTGCCTAACTACCAAACTTTAAAACAATCATAGAATCGTACTTAATTTATCGCTAAATTGGCTATAAAAAGGTAAAAATTGATGAACAAACCTAGCTTTGTGTAAGATAAAACAATTTGCAGAAATAGAAATGGGATCCAATACAGGATGGACTCAAAAAGAAGATGAAAATCCTCGATAGTGCAACTAACCCAAACATCAAATGTATTTGGACAAGTTTGTTGTATCAAGTCTGTTAAGCTAGCATGTTGCTTGCAAATGAAATACACAAGATTACACAACATATAACCATGGATATGGGGACCACATACCAATACACAAGCATACCTATCAATAAGTTCACTTTTGTATATATTTGAAATTATTACTGTATATATGTCCTACTGCTACATGCATCAACAGTAAGAACCACCTATGAGTATGCATGCAATGAGAAAATGAAAACTATCAGGCCAGAGCTAACAAACTTTGTTATATAGAAAACACTATATCAATTTTTCACTTTTTTTTCTTATACCCACATGGTAAAAGTTCACTGTGTGTATTGGGACTCTCATCCTACTAGATAATCCTAATCAATGCCCGCCTCATCATTGGATAGAAATATGCATACAATGAAAATGTTTAGACATAACAAAACACCAACCGAAAAATCATATCATGTGTATTTTACACAATCCTTATCGACAATATATGTTCGTGAGTTCAACAAGTCACTATAATCATAGAATTGTAATACTACAAGATTATCACTAACCCATTCATGAATAAATTACTTTTGGTGCAAGAACAAGGTTTAAAATTTGATGCATGTATAAGTTCATTTGGATTCTTGCAAAATCAAACACACCAGCTTTATGTGAATAAATATAGCCGGCCATGTACTATATATAAATATTACATATATCTTATCCCTTAAATACATATTATAAAGAAGTAAATAAAGTGGTGATCAAAATGGTGTGTAATTTGCAAAAGTTGTTACTTACTAGCACGGTAATCTTTCTAATGAGTTCACTAACAAACTTGAAAAAAATTTTCTTCTCATTGAAGAGCTCGGTTGTGCCCGTTTGTGATTCGATCTTTCTTATGACTTGTTGAGTGATTGTTTTTTCGATGTTGCATAGATTGCGAGATGTACTGAGCCTGTGGTAAGAACTAAAGAAGTCATTTTGAGCGATGGATAAGGTTGTGAGAAGGAGAAGAAACCATAGATGGTGACTTTAAAGAGCCGCGCTTGAGAAGACCACTGCAAATAAGGATGCTGAGCCACTAGATCTCGATGTTGAAGAAGGTAGAGAAGCGGCACATGTGCTGAGCTACCACCGAGAAGTAAGACACAGTGAAGGTGGCGAAGCAGAATGGCGTAACGATGAAGGTGAAAGTGCAATTAGGGATTAGGGTACTGATTTGGGTTTTGGGTTCTAAGGAAATAATTAAGGGGTAAATGGTGAACGAAAATTAAAAAGGAAATTAAGACGGGCTTTGAAATTTTATCTGAGAACGGTGTTATGTTCCCTTGTTTTAAATTAATTACAACTGGCTAAAATTAATTTCTTCTTAATATTAATTATTAAAAATATATCAGTCTTAGTTATTAATTATTAATTATTATTTCTAATTATTTAGCAGAACTATTAATTATTTAATAATCGATATTATTTATTATTTAGTAATTAAAAATTATAAATTTTTTAAATTTTAAATATGATTATTAATTATTATTATCGTCAAGGACCTCTAGCTTAAGTGGTTAGGATGTGATGTTTTAGATAGAGCTTTTAAAAATTATGGATTCGAGCCCTCGAGACATCAAAAGAGTTCTCTGCTTGAATAAAGAAGTATCACTCATGTTATAAAAAAAATCATAATTATTAAATAATAAATATTACTTTGTACCATAAATATAAACATCAATTACAATTTTTGAATTTTACCAAAATTTGAATATTACATGAAATTTAAAATTATTTAAAAATTTTATTTTTTTTATTTTTGAATTTCAAGAAAATTACAAAATTTTATTTTTAAAGTTTACAAGCGCTTCAAGTTTTATAAATATTTTTAAATTTACTTTACAAAATTTTTAAATTTGAACATTCAGGATTTATATCAAATTTACCAAGTCAATTTTAGGATATAACACCCCATTCTCTACATCAAACACCAAAAAAATACATTATACCATCCATGTTTCCTTCAACAAAAATTAACTCTGCATAGATTAACTTCATGATGTAAATCAAATGCCTCAACCTACGTTTTGCATTTTTCCTTTCATTCTTAAATCTATAATGTTCTTAAAACCAAAATCGGATAATTTTTTAACAAAATATTTTTACCCTTGAATTGACAAGTGTGACAACCAGCATCTCCCGACATACCGATCCAAAGTCTAGTGTGACTTTCGAACAAATGTCGTGTCGAGAAGTACAGAACGTCGGGGTTTTTATAACACTACAAAGTCTAATACAAGCAAATATAATCTAAGATATACTATACTTTTAGAACTCGCGGCGGAAAGAACAAAATATATAACACAAAAGTATTTATATTAAAAAAATATCCAAATCAAAGTCTCAAAAAATATCACTTCAAGTCTGATAAAAGAGGTAAAATGTATTGATAAGGTAGATAAATACATTAGGAGCAAATATAATAAAAAGCAGTCTCTAGAGATAAGCTTGACTATCTGAGTATCAAGAATGGACTGGGCAGCATGTGATCGGCCCATTCTTGATACTTGAAGAGTCTAGCTTATCTTTGAAAACTGTTTTTATTATATTTACTCTCAACTGTACCTATCTATCTTATCAAAACATTTTACCTCTTTTATCATGATATTTTCTATGTACTCTGTATTAAGCCACGATCAAGTAGAGATGATGGCTAACTCCAATAACTCTTCAAACTTAAGTTCAATTTGAAAGTTTACCGATTTGTATAGGCGGATCTTTTTTTACAATTGATTATTTTACAAAATACACAAATGGATTGATTAGAAGATTTTATTGAACAATCAACTAAGACATGTAAAATAATCATGATTAAAAAGAAAGGTTGGGGATTAGTTTACTGCTTTTCTTTAATGAACTGATCAATTAATAATGTTTACCCACAAATTACTATCACTTATTTCCATAGTATCTATTATACAATAAATTTCACCACATAATCAAAGATTATTATTAATGTATGGCTTAAGAATACATATTAAAAATGAACGTTTTATATTAAAGAAAAATATATATGTTTAAAATATTTATTTTATCCACACCATAAAAAATTGATGGAATTCAATGTGCTCTAACCAAGATTTTCCTAATCTGAATACTGCAATTTATAGAAATTTTTTTAAATCCTAATATACACGCAGCTGAATACTACAACCCTAATAGATAAACTTTTAAATCCTCATATACATGCAACGATAAGAGTAATTGTGTATATTTTATTCAGTATCATCCAATGTCTTAAAATAAATAAGACAGATAAGGGAATAACAATATTGTAAATGTAATATTTGGGTAATAGCATAATTCGTCATTGTCGGCGTAAAATTTAATAAGTTGATTTGAGGAACTATAGTCCCCCCTAAAGAATTTGATAGTGCAAATCCTCTTAGCTTAAAATTGCTTAGTCCTAGGTTAAATATAATAACAATTTAACATTTATCGATTTATTCTGTAAAAGCGTTCTATTTAAAACTTTGGTATACAAAGACCTACTTTGCAAAATAAATCGCTACATGCTAAATTTTTGTTGATGGAACTAGAGGACTAAGAGACTTTGAGAGATTTCACCCAAAATTTGATATCGTGAACAATAGTTCCCTGTAGATACAAAACTTAAAAGTCAACGCAAATTTAAGGATTCTTCCTTGCAATTGTATATTTTTTATTACTTTAAGCCAGATGACTATAAATATATTTATTGATATAGCAAGGGCTTCTCCAACAACTTTAGCTTCGAATATTCAGGGTCCTGAATATTCATGGCTGAATGGGGAAGAAAAGTCCAATAATCAGGCGTCCATTTTATGGACGTCTAATGCTGAGCTTCCATTAAATGGACGTCTAGTATTAAAAGTCCTTTAAATGAGAGCACTTGACATCAGATATTCAAAATGTCTCAGTACAATATAAAGCATTGGACGCTCATTTAATGGACGTTCCTTTTAATGGACGTTTATACTCTAGCACCCATTAAATGAACGTGTAAGACTGAACGCTCATTAAACGAGTGTCCATGACCAGTTCAATTTCCCGAAGTCGTAAGCTTGAAGTGCGTTACTAGGGTGTAAATCTGAATGAAGACCGTTGGAGTTGCTCATGAACGCCCACATATGTGTATTGTCATAAAGTAATTTTTCATACACGATAGTGCAAATTCAAAAGCAACTCATACTAATTTGATCAAACCTTTAAAGAAAAATTATGAAAACTATTAGAAGTTGTGTGACGCCCCACCTCTATACCCACGCTAGACAAGAACACTACGGTGTAGTGCTGTCGACTAGCACGGAGAATAAGGCTGTGGAGGAGCGACCATCCATGTAACTTCTTTGTGCAAGCACCGATATGTCGGATAGAATAGAATGCATATCATTTAAGGAGGAAATCCGACATACCGATACAAACTCAAAGCTATTACACAATGGCTATATATAATCTTCGGAAACAAACATAGAAATAATCATAACATAAATCAGTCACAGGCATCCATATCACAAAGGCGGAAGAAGATATGAATAAATATATAACACATAAAAGTGTACATCATAGTAGTGGTCGGAAAGATCCACGATAATACAAAAGGATAGCAACACGTGCTATACAAAAGAATAAGTACACAACATAGAGTCTATATCTCAAATGTGTACATCCAAAAACTACTAATCTATGTAGTTAGCCAAAAGTCAGAATAATCCTGAAGAGAAGTCAAGCAGTAGCACCTGTAACATCTCGGTCTGACCCGAGTATTATTTATAAGAAAATAATAAACGGATCAGTCTAGCTATAAATATCAGATGATATGGTATAAAGTAAAAGACATGGCATGAACATGTAATAACCATAATAGCATACTACTATAAGTATGTAATTGAAAATCAACAAGAGATTAATCAATATCACAAGAATCTTCTCAAAGATAAAATAGGGTATCATACCCTAAACTTGTATTCATAACAAGTCAATGACACATGAATTCACCAATGCACAAAAACTGATATCATATCAATGAAAATCATGAAAAATGGTGAAGCACAAATTCCAGAAATCAACACCAGAAATCCAGAAATCACATAAAAAGGGGGAAAAGGCCTAACACATGAACGGGAGTATGAAAACTCACCAACGCGTGAAACACATAAACGAGAAGCTATCTCATGGAAGCTATCCATTAAATTTCCACACAGAAATGACCCGAAGACCATGGGGTGCTACTCCATATATGTGATGGTGAAACATCACAAAAACAGGGGTCTAATCTCCCTCGCAGACAAAGAGACATCGCTCAATCGCTAGTCTAAATCACAAAAATGATCATCATGATCATATAGAAGTGTCAATTACACTAAGCTAGTAAATATATGAGTTTAGCTTCATGTCCCATAATCACTAGCTTAACTTAAATATTTACGAACAAACTGTAGATCTTCACTAGGAAATTGTCACAAAAGGGTTCAATCGAACAAGTCCAAGAGCTAACCGACGAAGTGAACGCAAGCGTTTCATACCACTCGTTTTACTAAGTCGTTTAATTCGATTTCTCATCCGAGTGAAGTAAAGGCTTGTATATACTAATAGATTGGAAAACGGTTTTATAAACGAGTTTGGTATTAAGAATAGAGTTGAAAAATGTTTTGGTAAAAGAGTTTTGATATTTACTACTAGTATTGAAACTTTCATATTTTTAAAGTGACAAAATACAAAAATGATTGTAGAACAATCAATCATAGAAATTCACATATGAAGACGTGAATAAAATGCAAGGAAATCAGCTCAAAATACATCTAAGTGGAAGTTCTGTTGAATGTTTTTCAGATAAGATCCCCTACGGAGGGGGGTCCAGGGGGTGGCAACCCCCTAGGTGGGGGTGCGGGGGCAACTCCCCCGCTACGGGGTTCGACCTAACAAGGTAATAAGGTCGAGCGACCTACGACCTAACGAGGTAAAGGCCTAACGACCTAGTGTAACGCGCGACCAAAAAGGTACGCGACCTAATGCGGCCGAGTGGTTTAAGGTCGGAGACGACCTACGACTTATAAAGGTAGACGGTTGAGCGACCTAGCAAGGCTCACGACCTAACATGCTTCGACCTAAGTCTTGGCCGAGCTAAGGAAAAGGATCGAACGACCTAAGTGTTGAAAGGTAAGCGACCTAAGGAAGGCTCACGACCTAACATGCTTCGACCTAAGTCTTGGCCGAGCTAAGGAAAAGGATCGAACGGCCTAAGTGGGGTGCGCGACCTAACTGGTAGGCGACCTAAGGAGGGTGTAGAGGCGAGCGACCTAAGGAGTTATCGAAGCCGAGCGACCTACGACCTAACGTAGCCGTGACCTAGTAACTAAAGCAGGAACGAGCGACCTAGGACCTAGGCGACCCACGACCTACGACCTAACTCCTTCGAGCGACCTACAACCTAACTGCAAGCGAGTGTTAATAGGTCGGAAACGACCTAAGGCCAGGCGAGCTAACACTCCATAGCTAACACTGAAAATTGGGGCTTTTCGCCCATCCAATCCAAATCCAATACAAACAAACATGCTAAAGTGATGGGGAATCATTCCCAACAGTCCAATGACGATTATAGGCAAGATGTGAGATTAAAAATCTCACCTTTGCACCAAAAACCAATGAAGATGAAGCTTGAAGCAAAACAAGAGCAAGAGCAAGCTTGAATCAATGTCTTCACTTGAATTCGAAGTAGATGTTGGATTAGCAATGAAGATAAAAGCTTTGGAGTTTTAATTTCCCATTCCCTCCACCATTGTTGAAGAAGCTTGAATGTTTGAGTGAAGAGATGAAGTTATGAAGAGAAGGGGGTTGGACTGAGTTAGTGAAGAGTGCAGTCCAAACCAAAGTCACAAGCGGGAAAAAGTAGTGAAAATTCCACTGACTCCAAACATATCGAAGTTTACACTCAAAAAGATCGCAAACGTCATTTTGAACTCAATGGAAGTGGTCTCGAGTCCTAATTTGACCGTATGCAAAAAGTAGCTTTTTGGACTAACATCCGACTAACGATAAAATATTTAAATAAAATATTTAAATATAAAATCGATAAATATGCAGGTTGTTACAAGTTGATAAATTTAAAAGCTGACTGAAACTAAATGTTACCAAATTTTAAACTAAACGTGCAAGATCTCAAGTTCTTGTTAAACTCTTCAAAGTTGCAACCATCCTTTCACTACTGTTTCACATTTTGATCTTTATAAACCCTAATACAACTTCAAATTAATGGAAGCTTGATTGAATTCGTATTACTGCAAAAATGTAAATCATGTAACCTACCTTAAATTCGAGATTAAACGAACACTAATCACTCTTTAACAAAAAGATTCAAAACAAAGCATACATTAATTGCTTAGTTCTTCTAAACTAATTTAAATTATATTCTACCCATCTGTGTCTTCCACAACATATAAAATGTTATATGGACTGAAAAAAGAAATGCATAAAAAATCAACAATCCATTCATGATAATAATTAATATACGTAAGCTATGTAACTGCAACTGTTTGCATCTCTTTAACTTTGAATACACTTCATCTCAATACATGGAAATTAATTGCAGTTAGCTTTCATGACAATTGTAACACCTCGATATTTTACGAAAAATATAATTAAAAAGAAATTAAAATCGCATTTGGTACAATGGTAAAGGCGCATGTTGACTTCCTTAGTGACCAGGGATCAAGTTCCGTTGTCGCCCAAAATCTGAAGCGATGTTTTTTTAGATGGTTCGTTTCCAGCGATTTTCCTACGTATTTCAGCGTTGTTTCTAACATGTGACGGCTTCCCATTTGCTCCATTAATGTAACAGGATGAGATGGCTAAATTTTATTGGTTAATTAATGTGTATGGACTAAAATGGATAACCATTACATGTATGAAAGAACCAAATTTAATCTAAAATAATCTAATGGATTAAATTCACTCAAACAATCTATAAATAAATCATCTAACATAAAATCTAATCTCTTATTCAACCGTCGCCATAATTCTACAGTAAAATTAGTGTGTATTATTCTTTCTCCTCTTCTCTAATAAATAAACAAATCTCTACCAAATTAAATTATCTATATATATTCAAGCAATTTGGGGGAATTTAAAAAAAATCAAAGGGAGAAAGATTAAAGCAAAACTTTTTTCAAAATAACTGAAATTGAACTACTTTATTTTTCCATTTCATATTAATTCTCACTCACTTGGCACATGAGCTTACATAAATTTATTTTACTGTAGAATTATGACGAATGCTAAATAAGAGATTAGGTTTAGGTTATATGGTTTATTTATATATTGTTTGAGTGAATTTAATCCATTAGATTATTTCAGATTAAAACCGATTCTTTCGTACACATGGTTATACATTCTAACACATGCACATCACTCAACCAATAAAATTTAGCCATCTAATTCTATTACATCACTAGAGCGAATGGGAAGCCGCCACATGTCAGAAACAACGCTAAAATACATAGGAAAATCGCTGAAAACAAACCGGCTAAAAGAAACATCGCTCCAAATTTTGGATGACAACGGGACTTATCCCTGACCACTAAGAAAGTCAAAATGCGCCTTTACCACTATACCAAATATGCTTTTGATTTATTTTTAATTATATTTCCGATAAAATATCGGAGTGTTACAACAATTGATCGTTACAAAGTATAAAAGTATGGCACATCAAAAGCCATAAACAAACAAATGGCAGTAACATCCACATAGCGGTAACATCCAAAAATGATAAGAAAAGTATAGGTAGTAACATCCAAATAGCAGTAACATCCAAAAATGATAAGAAAAGTATAGGGTAACATAACATCAAAAGTCTTTACTCTCTCCTTTCTGTTGGACTTGGTGATACAATATTTCCATAATAAAGAACATTCAAAAGATATTGTTGATTTCAGTAATACAATTCAAAAACGAACCCATACTAATTTGAACAAACCATTCAAGTAAAATTATGAAAAACAGTTATGAGTGGACAAATTTGAAAATCGACTAAATATTACCAAATTTTAACCTAAGGTGCAAGAACGCAAGCTCCTATATAACTCTACAAAGCAGCAAGCATCATCCCTACTGCTTTACATTTTGAACTTTGTAAACACCAATGCAACTTAAAATTTATAAAAGTTTGATTGAATTCGTATGACTGCAACAATGTAAATCATGTATCCTACCTTAAATTCAAGATTAAATGAAAAATAATCATTCTTCAACAACAAGATTCAAAACAAAGCATACATCAATTGCTTAATTCCTCTAAACTAATTTAAATCATATTCTACTAACCAGTGTCTTCCACAGCTTATAGAATGTTAAATGAACCCAAAAAAAATGCACAAAAAATGGCTAATCCATTCATAATAAATAGCATACGTAAGCTATGTATGCTGCCAGTGTTTGCATCTCCTTAATTTTGAATACATTTCATCTTAATACATACAAATTAATTACCATTATCTCTCACATGACAATTGTTCATTACAAAATATTAAAGTATAGGACATCAAAAGCCATAAACAAATAGTAGTAACATCGAAATAGCAGTAATATCCAAACATGACAAGAGAAGTATAGGGTAACAGTATACGAAATTTACCTTGAAAGAGATAAGCACAAATACAGAGGCGGAGTAGCATAATTTTATCGGAAACAGGGAGAAAGAGATCACCAATACTAAATTATGGGTACCTGGCAAATTTGCAAATAACACATGATTACTCAAGTATTCAAAAAAACGTAAACATCAATTATTAAGAAGCAAAAATTAGATCAAAACAGTAAATAATGAAATGAAAATAAATTTTCAAAACAGCCTCAGAACTGTTGGCTTGATTTCTCCGGAGAGAAATGAATTGTGCATGGTAGAATCGATGTCGATAATTCGGTGAGAGGATCATTGTTTCACTAGATTCCATTCATGGTACAGGTAATTCATGAAAACGGAAAAGGATAAAAGAATTAAGAAACCTTAGCACTGATTTGAAGTAGTATGCGAACAAAAGAGGTGATGGAGATTGAGGAAAAAAATCCGAGAGTTTATATAAGGGATAAACGAAACCCTAGATGTCTATTAACGGATTAGATTTTCCCAAGTTAGACAGTCAGATTTAGTTAATTATATTCATTGGGTGGAGGATGAACCATGAATGCAACCTGTTTTTTGAATTGCCCTTTGGCTTGGTACATAAGAGAGCAAATTCATAAATGAACATACCTAAACTTAGACACCTTCCCACGTGATGATGTCGTTTATTATTTTATAGCGTTTAATATTTGTAAGATCTTAGTTTTAACTGATAAGATTTGATAAATTTGCATAAGAGCGTTAAAAATATTATTCACCGGATCTTATTTTTAGGTGATGATATTTATTAATATTTATAGAGGGGTGTTTTGAATTCATATGGTGAGTTTAATTTGTAATTCTAATTTTGAGTGATGTTAAGTTTTCATAATATCTATAGTGAGGCGATTTTGGTCGTTCAAGTTGGCACCAAAATGGTGAGACATCGAAGATGTTGCAAATATTATTAAAGATTAATGATATACCTAAGAAACAAAAGAATTTGAAATGATAATATTAAGTTAAACTGTAGATAAAAATAGAGCAGTGCTAAATGCACCGCAATATAAGCTTCATTTTACCAAAAAAAAATAATATAGGAACGGTGCTACATTTTACCCAGGGCGGACGGCATCATACTACCGGACGGCAGTATTAAGCTGTTCGAAGTAGCATAGTTTTCTTTTCAAAATAGTGCTTTCGATTGGCAGTAGGACGCCGTTCATAGTGGTAAAAAGAAGAGAGATTTTTTTGTTCAAATTACCCAATTCGATCGGCAGTACGACGTAGTTTGAGAGAGTTTTTTTTTTAAATAATACGAATGATCGGTAGTACGAAGCCGTTCGACCGTTTTTTTTTAAATAATACGAACGATCGGCAACAGAAGACCATTTGTTCCTGGGCTTCTACTACCGATCCGAATCAGGAACGATTTATGGACAAATTTCTTTTACTTCTTCATTAGGGTTTTGCTTTTCCATGGCTGAAAAAAATATTTCAAATATGGTATGATTTTTTATTTATTTTATACCATCTATTTTGTTTCTTGCATTGGTTTTCTTACATTCTTGATTATTGCATTATTTGGTTACGAATACCCTTTTTTTTATTCTAAAACTATGTATATGATTTTTGTTGATGATATTAAACAGCTATGTTACCGAAGTATTGGAGGTGAAGAATATGTACAAAATGAAATAAATGAAGAAGATAATGAGGTAAAAAAAATTATGTTAAAATTCTTGACTTATATGCTATATTTTAATTTGGTTATGCATAACGTAGGATTTTGTTGCCGATATTAAACCGCTATAACTACTAGAAAAGGCTTTTATTCCAACAGCAAGGAGCGACGACTTCCAACGGCTCTTTTCCGAAGGCGTTCGACGGGCCGTCGACGGCCGTCGGAAATTCATGAATTACAGGGCTCGACCGAGCCTTCTTCTTCCTCATTCTCAACACGAAAATTTTTAGCAAACCCCCCCCCTTCCCTTTTCCAAGCTTCCAATCTCTAATTTCGAGCTTCCGTATCTTCCACGACTGCCTAATCAAACTCTATTGCTCTCAATCTCAAGTATAATATCTTATTTTCGCCAAAAATCTAATTTTTACCCTAAATCTAGATTTGCATAAGTTGATAAATTAGGATTAATTAGTAATTGCAATTGTTTCCAATAGCATAATAACGGTTTATAGCATCCCTTGGTATACCTATTTCATATGTTATCGTGAAGTTTTAAAGAGTATGTATAATTTATGATTGTGTGTATATGTAAACCATTGTACATGTGTTGTTTATACCATTTTATTATGTTAATTGGAATAAAACATGAGTTGTATAACATCTTGACTTGTATAATAATAATGAATGCACGAGTCTAAAAGAATTTGATTGTATTGGAAAATCATAATAATATTAAAGCAGCCTTATTCGATAAAATACGCGGAATAAATGTGGTATATTAATAATTTTTTGAAATGTGTTAATAAAATACGCGGGACATTTAATTAACTAATGTCCCTTAGAGAGTTTTTGGCCCCGTCTGACGAGTGTGGTACATGATCGTTATATAAATAGTCGTTTTTTTCAAAAAAATGACCATTTATATTCATCTGGTACAATGTTTGTTGGATTTGTCCCTATATTGGACAAGTTATGAACACAGTAAGCACTTACATTTTGTATACTACTTCGTCTCAAACAATTCATAAAATTTCGGTCTAACTTTTCTTTTTTGTTTCCTGCGTACACGCATTTATGTACAATGCAGGGAACAAAAGGGAAATGCTGTCGTAATTTTGTTGAATCATTTGAGACGAAGTAATATATGAAATGTAAATGCTTACTGTGTTTGTAATGGGAAGTAGGATGCCTGACCATGGAAAAAAAATATTTTTGTACAAAATTTTGTATCGATACGTTAAAAAATAAAATGTGTCATATTTGAAAATATTTTTTAATTTGTGAAATAGTTCTTTAAATTCAAATATTATACGACCATGAAAATAATCTTTTTCGAATTTGTATTCTTGAAAATAAATATTAAAATTTGAACTTGTGACTCATTTTCTAAAATAGAAAAAATGATTGATTATTTTGTTGATCGGAGGAGATGGATGTACCAAAGAAAAGGACTGAGAGGCTCAATAAAAGAAGATTTTTATAATGGTATAAACGTATTTGTTGAATTCGCTTTAAGTAATAACAGAAACGATCCAGAAATTCGTTGTCCGTGTAGTAGGTGTAGACATTTGAAGTATTTGTTACCAGATATTGTGAAAGTTCATTTGTGCCAAAACAGTTTCGTACCCGAGTATTATGTTTGGGATCGGCATGAAGAAGTTGTAGCAAATACTTCTGTAGAGTCTGAAAGTGTCGTTAACGAAGTAGTTACGACGACCCGTATAGAAAATATGGTCGAAGATGCAGCACGATCAATGTTTCCTATGGTTGAAGTTGACGACGATGATGGAAATGTTGAAGAACCAAATATTGAAGCAAAAAAAATTTATGATTCACTAGATGCTCCTAAGAAACCTATTTGGGATGGTTGTAAAAGCGGCACTCAGCTGTCAGTAATCGCATAATACATTGCGATGAAGTCAAAATACAACATCACTGAAGCTGGGTTTACGGCTGTTGTACAAGCTGCAAAAGGACATATGTCACCCGATAATCTAATGTGTGAAAATCACTATGAAGTTAAAAAAACTTATGTCGGCTTTTGGTTTACCTTATCAGAAAATAGATACATGTTTAAAAGGCTGCATGTTGTTTTGTAAAGAAGACGCAAACCTTAGAAATTGTAAAATTTGTAATCAGGAGAGATACAAACCCAAAAAAAGAAGAGGAAGGAAGTTCCATACAAGCGTATGCATTACTTACCCATCACTCCAAGGCTTCAAAGATTATATGCATCTTCTGTAACTGCATCTAATATGAGATGGCATAGTGTGAGAACGGAGGAAGAGGGTACATTGACACATCCGGTCGATGGAGAAGCATGGAAGCATTTCAATAAAACGTATCCAAATTTTGCAGCGGAGGGTCGAAATGTTAGATTAGGATTATGTACGGATGGTTTTTCGCCATTTTCTCAATTTGGTTCTAAATATTCATCTTGGCCCATTATCGTCACACCGTATAATTTACCACCATGGATGTGTATGAAAACGAAATATATGTTTCTTACTGTTGTCGTTTCTGGCTTTGACGATCCGACACAAGGAATCGATGTATATTTACAACCGTTGATTGAGGAGTTAAAAATACTGTGGAACGAAGGAGTAGAAACATACGATGTGTCCAAGAAGAAAAATTCTCGAATGTTTGCTTCTTTGTTGTGGACTATAAGTGATTTTCCTACCTATGCAATGCATTTAGGATGGAGTACTGCCGGTCGTCTAGCATGTCTATATTGCAATTGGTGTATTTGTTAAAGGTATATCCAGAAAATCACATAAATGATTTTTATGGTGTTCTAACACAAATTTTGCAACTGACATACTTCTCACGACCCGCGGAGGAGGTGTTTCTATTTAGATGCAATTGGTTTAGCAATGTTCGAGGTTCTGGAATTAATGTGCACAACGATTATAATCTTATCGAAATAAAGCATACATCGCACTATCACAAGTACAATCCTTTTGTACTAGCCAAACAAGCATTGCAAGTTTATTACGCTCCTTATCCGTCTCTAAAAAGAGATAAAGCAGATTGGTCTGCAGTTTTTTAAAAAAAGGCCAGATCTACATCCTTGTTTGAGTTCCATATCATCCTGATTATCTGAATTCTGAGTTGTCATAAAACACATATTTGCCAATTCTGTTTTCTGTTCATCATCACTTGAGGACGTATCTGAATCATCCAGTGTTGCTGCAAATGCTTTCTTTCTTTTCTTTGAATATTCTTTGTTTGATTGAGGAGTTTGCTTTTCTTGATGTGGACAGTCTCTTTGATAATGACCAAACTCATTGCAATTGAAGCATTTGATGTTGTTGAGTGATTCAGTGTTATTTCCAAAACTTTTTCTCTTGTGATTATTCATTTTTCTATACTTCAAGAATTTTCGAAAGTTTCTTGTCATGAAGGCTATTTCTTCATCATCATCACTAGAGTCTGATTCACCAGTTAGTGCATTAAAGGCAATGGACTTTTTTTTGATGACTTATTCTCCCTTCTTTCCTGAATTTGAACTTCATATGACATCAGATTTCCAATTAATTCATCAATCTTTAAGGTACTGATGTTATTTGCTTCTTCAATCGCCAGTGTCTTCAGATCCCATTCTGGAGTGAGTGAATTCAGAATTTTCCTGACTTGATCTTCTTCGGAGATTGCTTTTCCCAGAGATACTAGTGAATGAACAATATCCTGAAAACGACTATACATATCTGGAATAGATTCACTAGGCAACATCTTAAATAATTGAAATTGATTAGTAAGAATAGAAATTTTGGTCTGTTTAACTTTGCTTGTTCCTTCATGAGTAACTTGCAGAGTTTTCCAGATTTCATATGCAGTTTTACAAACAGATACCCTATTAAATTCATTTCTATCTAGTGAACAAAATAAAATATTCATGGCTTTTGAATTGTTTTGAGCCACTTCTCTTTGAACGGTCGTCCATTGAGCAAAATCAGTTGTGGGCTCAGTGTATTCAGTTTGTGTCATATTCCATGTTTCTAAACTAATGGATTGTAAATATATCTTCATTCTACATGCCCAATATGCATAGTTACTGCCATTGAAAAGTGGTGGTCTGGCAGTGGACTGACCCTCTACAAATGAACTAGAAATACCAGTGTTGGTAGCCATTGTTACTTTTCAAAAATCAGGTTATGAATACTTTGAAAAACTTGCTCTGATACCAAATGAAAGGAACGCGGAAGATGATCTTAAGGCTATTTAACACTAGAGGGGGGGTGAATAGTGTTTTAAGAATTTCTTTAAAACTTCTTTGAGTTAAATTGAATTAACTAACTTAATGCAAATACACAATCACAGATCAAATCACAAAATCACAAACAAATGCAAATATAAATAAAAAGCAAGTAAAGGAAAGAACACACCAGGAATTTTATACTGGTTCGGTGTTACCCTACATCCAGTCCCGCACAACTCGTACGGCTTTCTATTCAATAATAATCTAGATTACAATCCCTCGATTCCAAGGCAACGAGGTACACCCTCCAGATTCTCAGGTCTCTGGGTAGAACCACTTGATTCACAGGACACAAGTTCACCCGATCGATTTCCAAGGACACGATCACACCTTTATAACCCTAAACAAGTTTCTTTGAGTACAAATGTATCTATAACTCTGATAAGCACTGAGATTCTTTGAAGAGAGTGGCAGAGAATCAAACTAGAGATATTCTGGTTTGATTCACTTAAGATTTTGGCAGAATATGGATAGGATGATTAGAAAATAAGATAAGAGAATAAAGAGGAGAGAAAATAAAGAATGTAGTTACTGGAAAACGTCCATAACAGTCTCTATTTATAGAGAATGAATGGATGTGTCCATTCAAAGAGATTTAAACGAATAGACACTTCTTTTGAAAACAACCTTTGCTATAACGGGAAGCATGTCGACATGACGAGTAACTATGATGTCGACATGGTCTATTAAAAATGATGATTTTCTTTTCTTTGAAAATGATGATTTAAAACATATGCAATTTTATTCAAATGGACTCTATGTATTTGTATAAGGTATTTAGAAGTAGAAATACTTATGAATATATATATGTATATATACTAAAATATATTTAAAATCAAGGTAAATAAACTAAAGTAAATATAATATTAAAATAGATTTTGAGGCTAAAATATCAAGGACAATTTTGAAATCAAAATATAACAAAATGATAAATATGATTTTGAGGCTAAAACATTTTTGGAAATACGAACGAAGGTTTTTCTTTTGAAAAGGAATATTTGAAAATCATTTTATGAAACAAGAGATAATTTTGAAAATCATTTTGAATCAAAATTAGTGGATAACAAAATAGGGCTACTATCCGTTCCACTAGATATTTCGTGAGTTCCATCTCACTAGGGTTCCATCCCTTTAACAAGAACGAAGTGGATTCCATTCCACGAGTAAATTGGATAAAAAAGAATGATAGTGCTTTCAAGGAGTTTTAACAAATATCTAACCTAACTATATTATTTGTCTTGAACTCTTGAATATCTTGAATCTCATGAGTCTTCAATCTTGAACTCTTGATCTTTGTCTTCTTTACTGTACAGTCTTCTTTTGTTGATACCTGCATATAGATTTCCTGCACATATATATTTTATAACACTTCTATAGTTGTTGTCATCAAAACCACTATCCTATGGACTAACATTCTCCCCCTTTTTGATGATGACAACCTTTGTTTATAAAATATTTATATTCTCCTTATAACTCCCCCTAAATCTAATAACTCCCCCTTAATCTATGCCTAACTAACCTATTTTATACTTCTCCCCCTTTGTCATCAACAAAAAAAATGACATTAACTCCCCCTAAATCTATGATATTAATGATAGTGTTATCATTAATAATACTGAAACTAGATATAACAATGCTAAATATTGTATACTCAGAATGATATATATGAGTAATATAAGAATGAGAATAATACGTGTAACCACAGATTATTTTATTCATATTACTATATACATAACTGTTAAATGAAAAGAAAATGCATACAATAAGTAGACAAATCAATCAAACATAAGCACACCTATTTATGTCTTATTACATAATCAATATAGTAAGTTATCATAAATCAACCATGTTTAAAACCAAATCAAGTATTTCAAATCAAATCAATTTTAAACCAAATCAAGCAAGTTAAATGTTACGTGGAACTTCAACCCATCCCTCTTTTCCAAAGATGGGATCCGCTTTGATTACTTCCCAATCTTCATCGTCCTGGAGCAATGTCTTCGATGGATTTACTTGGAGATCCTCTTTGTTGAGAGCGGAGATCATCCATCGTAGTGCATCGAAATGCCTTTCTTGTTCCTTTATCATCTGCATTTGACTCAGTTCTAAGTGCCTCTGATTTCGTAGAATAAAAGTAAGAATGTCTTTGAAGGATTTGAGAGTCTCTTCAAGATTATCACTTAGATTTGAAGAGGATGAAGCCATTTTGACGATAAGTAAGAAGGAAATAAGTAGATAAGAGTAGAGAGAAGTTATGAGAAGTTTTCTGGAAGAAAATAGGACTTAAATAGACAGGAAAGTCGTTTGAAATGAATAGACATAAGGAGTTATTTTGAATTTCAAATTGAAATGTCCATTCAGAATATTACCAGTATATGTCGACATGACCTCTATTCAGTATGTCGACATACATAGCAGATTTTGCACATCTTATTTTTGAATTTTCAGTGTATATACATATGATTTATATATATATTACTTGATATAAATAAGAGTAACAGTAAGATAAACAGAGAATAAGCTTCATTTCATACTAGAACAGAGAAGTACATGAATTTCATAGAGAAAACATAAAGATACAACTTTCAATATACCAAATTTCATTGATATAGAAAATGTAAACTCTAGAAACTAGTAGATGAGGATGAAGATGATGAGATATTGAGCTTCTTGTTGACTTTGGAGAAGAACTTGTTCATAGTATTGGACATTTTGTCCAATTTTTTGTTTACGGAGTGTTTGAGAGCTTTTTGATTTTTTACAATTACTCGTTGATTGTGAAGGAGAATCTTGTTTGATGGTCGTGTGGGAAAATCAATACTCTCTAAGGAAGTTTCTTCACTTTCTTCCTCTTCTTCTTCCTCACCTTCTTTTTCTTCACCTTCTTCTTCCTCCTCTTCCTCTTCTTCTTCTTCCTCCTCATATTCTTGCATTTCCTCATACCCCAATCGTGCTTCTTTTTCCGTTAGTGTTTCGTATGGTTGAAACACGTGCGGAATTTTCATAAGTGAAATATTGGAATGATTAAAAACCTTTCTTGGAAAGAATTCTTCACCTCTCATATCCACTCCAAAGTAATTAAAAATTCTAGTGAGGTATATTCCATGATATAATGCATTCTCTCCCGAATCCAAGTTTTTGTGACGAAATTCATCCAAGATAACTTGTGCCCAATTAATATCATAATTTCCAAAAATTGCAAAAAGAGCCTTACACACTTTTTGAGTCGGGTTATTGTAATTTCCCGATCTCGGAGTAATAGTGCGTTGAAGGAGAAGATTAACAATACGAGCTTTTGGTCGAAAAAATTTGTTTTTGAAATCCATTTCTTCCTCAAAAATATTGTGAAAAGTTTCACGATCGGTTTCCTCGATTTCAAAAGAAGAAAGATTGGAACCGGTACTTTTACACTCAAGTATGGTTCCTAAAACATTGGTATCCAAAACAATTTGTGTCCCCTTGACACTACTCCACACTTCATCATCCCTTCCATTATAAAAACCACGATTTAAATTTGCATAAAACATTTTGACAAGGTTTGGATAGCAAACAAAATCATTTTGGTTATTGTCAACCAAGCTTAGAATACCATTGTTTTGAAAAAGAGCATCAATTTCATAAGAAGCGAAGTCATTAAAAATAGAAAAACTACCCGAATGAACTTTTCCATAAGTTGCATAATTAATGTATGCAAGTATGGCATCTCTATTATTGTAGAGATGATCTTTGGTGGCTTTTGACAGCCTCATTCCGGCTACGTTGCTAGTGGATGCCATTTTTGAAGAGATAAGAGTGTTTGAAGATAGAAGTTGTTTTGAATTTGAATTGAAGATGGAGATAAGTGTTGATAGAAGATAGATATAAAGAGGTTGAATAGATTGATTCTCTGGTCAAAGAGTCATAACTATTCAGAACATAGGAGTTAGTGAAAAGGTGGAGGGAAATTTGAATTTTGAATTCAAATTTAGAAATCTGATTTGCTACAGGTATGTCGACATTACCAATAAGTGCCATGTCGACATGCACATCAGATTTTGTAAAAATGATTTCAAGCATGTACAAGATTTATATATATATATATATACTTATATATATTATGACTATTGTCTGAATATATTTTGAAAATATATTATACAGAAAATATATAAAAATAATATTTTATAAATTTTTAAAAGATATTTGAAAAATTTTAAGTTAATAAAATCAATTATATACTTAATTAATAAACTATTCTAAGCAACCAATTTTCAACCAATTAAAATAGTAAACGTGTACCTTGTTTGAGTTCCATATCATCCTGATTATCTGAATTCTGAGTTGTCATAAAACACATATTTGCCAATTCTGTTTTCTGTTCATCATCACTTGAGGACGTATCTGAATCATCCAGTGTTGCTGCAAATGCTTTCTTTCTTTTCTTTGAATATTCTTTGTTTGATTGAGGAGTTTGCTTTTCTTGATGTGGACAGTCTCTTTGATAATGACCAAACTCATTGCAATTGAAGCATTTGATGTTGTTGAGTGATTCAGTGTTATTTCCAAAACTTTTTCTCTTGTGATTATTCATTTTTCTATACTTCAAGAATTTTCGAAAGTTTCTTGTCATGAAGGCTATTTCTTCATCATCATCACTAGAGTCTGATTCACCAGTTAGTGCATTAAAGGCAATGGACTTTTTTTTGATGACTTATTCTCCCTTCTTTCCTGAATTTGAACTTCATATGACATCAGATTTCCAATTAATTCATCAATCTTTAAGGTACTGATGTTATTTGCTTCTTCAATCGCCAGTGTCTTCAGATCCCATTCTGGAGTGAGTGAATTCAGAATTTTCCTGACTTGATCTTCTTCGGAGATTGCTTTTCCCAGAGATACTAGTGAATGAACAATATCCTGAAAACGACTATACATATCTGGAATAGATTCACTAGGCAACATCTTAAATAATTGAAATTGATTAGTAAGAATAGAAATTTTGGTCTGTTTAACTTTGCTTGTTCCTTCATGAGTAACTTGCAGAGTTTTCCAGATTTCATATGCAGTTTTACAAACAGATACCCTATTAAATTCATTTCTATCTAGTGAACAAAATAAAATATTCATGGCTTTTGAATTGTTTTGAGCCACTTCTCTTTGAACGGTCGTCCATTGAGCAAAATCAGTTGTGGGCTCAGTGTATTCAGTTTGTGTCATATTCCATGTTTCTAAACTAATGGATTGTAAATATATCTTCATTCTACATGCCCAATATGCATAGTTACTGCCATTGAAAAGTGGTGGTCTGGCAGTGGACTGACCCTCTACAAATGAACTAGAAATACCAGTGTTGGTAGCCATTGTTACTTTTCAAAAATCAGGTTATGAATACTTTGAAAAACTTGCTCTGATACCAAATGAAAGGAACGCGGAAGATGATCTTAAGGCTATTTAACACTAGAGGGGGGGTGAATAGTGTTTTAAGAATTTCTTTAAAACTTCTTTGATTTAAATTGAATTAACTAACTTAATGCAAATACACAATCACAGATCAAATCACAGAATCACAAACAAATGCAAATATAAATAAAAAGCAAGTAAAGGAAAGAACACACCAGGAATTTTATACTGGTTCGGTGTTACCCTACATCCAGTCCCGCACAACTCGTACGGCTTTCTATTCAATAATAATCTAGATTACAATCCCTCGATTCCAAGGCAACGAGGTACACCCTCCAGATTCTCAGGTCTCTGGGTAGAACCACTTGATTCACAGGACACAAGTTCACCCTATCGATTTCCAAGGACACGATCACACCTTTATAACCCTAAACAAGTTTCTTTGAGTACAAATGTATCTATAACTCTGATAAGCACTGAGATTCTTTGAAGAGAGTGGCAGAGAATCAAACTAGAGATATTCTGGTTTGATTCACTTAAGATTTTGGCAGAATATGGATAGGATGATTAGAAAATAAGATAAGAGAATAAAGAGGAGAGAAAATAAAGAATGTAGTTACTGGAAAACGTCCATAACAGTCTCTATTTATAGAGAATGAATGGATGTGTCCATTCAAAGAGATTTAAACGAATAGACACTTCTTTTGAAAACAACCTTTGCTATAACGGGAAGCATGTCGACATGACGAGTAACTATGATGTCGACATGGTCTATTAAAAATGATGATTTGCTTTTCTTTGAAAATGATGATTTAAAACATATGCAACTTTATTCAAATGGACTCTATGTATTTTTATAAGGTATTTAGAAGTAGAAATACTTATGAATATATATATGTATATATACTAAAATATATTTAAAATCAAGGTAAATAAACTAAAGTAAATATAATATTAAAATAGATTTTGAGGCTAAAATATCAAGGACAATTTTGAAATCAAAATATAACAAAATGATAAATATGATTTTGAGGCTAAAACATTTTTGGAAATACGAACGAAGGTTTTTCTTTTGAAAAGGAATATTTGAAAATCATTTTATGAAACAAGAGATAATTTTGAAAATCATTTTGAATCAAAATTAGTGGATAACAAAATAGGGCTACTATCCGTTCCACTAGATATTTCGTGAGTTCCATCTCACTAGGGTTCCATCCCTTTAACAAGAACGAAGTGGATTCCATTCCACGAGTAAATTGGATAAAAAAGAATGATAGTGCTTTCAAGGAGTTTTAACAAATATCTAACCTAACTATATTATTTGTCTTGAACTCTTGAATATCTTGAATCTCATGAGTCTTCAATCTTGAACTCTTGATCTTTGTCTTCTTTACTGTACAGTCTTCTTTTGTTGATACCTGCATATAGATTTCCTGCACATATATATTTTATAACACTTCTATAGTTGTTGTCATCAAAATCACTATCCTATGGACTAACAGGTTCGACCTACTTCCCTCGAAGGTTGTGTTGGATATTTCTAGAGCTTCTTACCGGAGTAGGATGAGTGCGTGTTGGTCGAAGTGGGATAACATCCCTGCCCACATAGTAGAGTGTATTTGGCAGGATGTCCTAGTAAGTATATTTTTCTGTTTTCCATTTTTAATTCGTTTTTGTCGTTTTTTTACTGTTTATCGTTTACGGTTTAATATTCTTTTTGCTTTTTATCGTGAAACACAGGCTGAGATAGACATTCAGACATACGATATGCAGTTGGCACGAGAATATTGGATGAAGAAGATGCGTAAAAACTATAGGGACTCGATATCCGAAATCAAGAAATCAGGTAAGAAACCACGTTGGATGGGGAAGAGCGTATGGCAAGCATGGTTGGGATATTGGGAAACTGACGAGGCGAAGGCAAGTATACTAAATTTTTTTAAATTATTTGACTGGTAGTAAATATCAAAAAATACATGATCGATAAATAATGTATCAAATTTTGAATGTACAGGTAGAGTCGGAAAGAAACTCTGCAAACAGAAATAAAAATCCCGTCACTCATCGCGGAGGGTCGAAGTCATTTCAGTAGTATCGGTAGGAGTTGGTAAATTTACTGAATGCAAATTGTAAATAGTTTGTGCTATATAATTTTAAATGTACAATAATTGTATGTAAAAATCAATTTTAGGAAGCTGAGGCGCATGGTCCCGTGGGCTATATGGACGTGTTTACTCGTACGCATGTTATCGAGCATGTAAATCCGGACGGGACAGTTTCGTATACATGGCACGACGATAAATCCAGCAAGAGTCATGTAAGCATATTTCATTTTATGCAGTATTAGTAATTGTTCTACTTGTTAAAATATAATGAAATAAGATATGATGATATTAATTTTTTAATGCAGGAAAAGTTTATGGAGCAACGCCAGAAACTCCTTGCTGATACGGGTCGAGATCAGCTGATGACGGATGAGGAGGATGCTACTTTTGAGTCAGTTATGGATCCATCGGAGCATGGCAGACGATACAGATTTGGCAATCAAGTGGTAAGTAAATAATATATTGGGTATCATATAAGTTTTCAAATTCAGTACATTGGTTTTGAGTCACTTCGTTATGAAAGCATTATGCATACCAAAATATATTAATTCATTACTTGAATGTCATTTCAAAAAAAATAATGAAAAAAACATGTTATTTAATTCAGTTTGCCTGATATATGCTGTACACATGCATAAATTTGTCACATTTACTGTTAAAGAGATCAAAAGCAGAGATATCTCGTAATGTAAAGTACTATTATTTTTGTTAATAAATGGTTGAATCACAATTTAAAAACGGCCAAAATAACATATTTTCAAATGTATACATTATACATGCATAAACTAAATTAAATAACATTATCACACTGTTAATCATTCACATACCTGCACATACACTTACATAAACATGCATAAACTAAATTAAATAACATTATCACACTGTTAATCATTCACATACCTGCACATACACTTACAGAGATCACACAGATAAATTAAATATTTATTACAGGCCAGTAGTCAGAGACGGGGTAGGCAGACTAGAGCTCAGATCGATCTACCAGAGATCGAAGATTTGCGGGCTAAAGTGGCGCAGCTGGAGGAGCATAACCGTCGGTAGGTCATAGAGACCACACAATTGCTAGACCAGCGTATCGCCGAGTACATGCAGCAGTATGGTGGCCGCTTCCCTTCCTCTGCTGGCTCTGGTTCTGAAGGAGATTGATTGATTGCTTTGGTCGGTATGTTTTTTTCTGTTTTGTATGATTTGGTAGATGGTGGACGTAGTTGTTGATTTATGTACTATGTTATGATACACTTGGCTGTTTTGTTGTATAATTATGTGGTTGTTGGGGATGTTGGGTGATGATTATGTGTTTTGACTTAATTTTATGTATTTTTTTATTTGGTGAATTGTGTATAGTTTGGTTTTTGATATTTGGTTGGAATATTATATATTGGATTCTGCAGAATAGTGTTTGTATGTGAAATGTGGATGGAAGGCTATATTGCAGCAGAAATATATAAAAAATACAGCAGATTTCCGACGGCTTCCGATCGCTTTCAGATCATATTTTTCCAATGGCTTCCGCTTCTTTCAGATCAATTTTTCCAATGGTTTCCGACGGCTTCCGACAAGTGTCGGAATCCGTCGGAATTCGTCATAAGCCGTCGAAAATACAAACGGCGAGATGTGTCGGAAGCCGTCGGAAACACTATACGCCGACGCCTTATTTTCCTACGGCATTTTCCGACGGCCGCCGAGGTTTTCTACCGTCGGAAAATGCCTTTTTCCTTGTAGTGTATGCTACCGAAGTGTTGGAGGTGAAGAACATGTAGAAAAAGAAGTACACGAAGAAGATAGCGGCGAAAAAATATTTGTTGACGTGACTGATAAATTTGTAACGGATCAGGTTTGTTAGATATTTTATGTGTTTATCATTTCACTATAGAACATTATTAATTATAAGTTGATTGTGTTGTAGTTATTCACTTCCCAAGACGCATTTGTGCATTGGTATCAATCGAAGGCAAGGTCTATCAACACTGTTCTTGTCATTCCAAGTCCCATAAAGTTGGAGGTCCTAGAAAACTAAGAATTCATTTATCTTGTGAGAGAGCTGGAAAATATAGAAAGAATAAATCAAAAGAAGATGAAAATCCAACAAACCAAAAGAAACGTCCACGTGGCACCATAAAAAAATATGAATGTCCATTTCTCATCAAAGGTTCATATCAAGGCTTTAATACATGGTACGTGGAAGTAGCTAATGGTACTCATAACCATCAATTGCCTAACTCATTGGTTGGTCATGCTTATGCTGGAAGGTTAACAAAAGAGGAGAAAAAAGTAATGGTGGATATGAGTTTTGCGGGCGTTAGAGCTAGAGATGTTCTTGTTAATATTAAGAAGACTTTTCCTGGAAATGTTTCGACGTTGAAGACCATATATAATGCCAAAGCGAAAATGATTATTGCGGAGATGGAAGGTCGATCGGCCATTCAACAATTAATGAAATTTCTAATAGAAAACCATTATGCATATTGAGTGAGAAAAGATGAAAGGAATGACAGGATTGTTAATTTGACGTGGGATCATCCCGAATCGACTACATTGTGCAAATGTTTTCTTTCGGTTTTACTACTCGATTGTACGTACAAAACAAATTGATATAGAATGCCTTTGTTGAAGATAGTTGGCATGACTTCTACGCATATGACTTTTACTATAGCGTACTGTTTTTTGTCTCAAAAGCGGGAAGATAGCTATCGATGGGCATTAGAAAACTTGAAGTTAATGCACCATGCAAATAAATTCCCCGATGTTGTGATTACGGATAAGGAGAGTTCATTGGTTACTGCACTTAGTATTGTTTTTCATAATACAACTCAACTTCTTTGTGTTTTTCATATGGAGAATAGTGTTAAAGCATATTGCAAACCAAAATTTCAAACAAATGAAATGTATGAATTTTTTGCTTCAGATTGGATGCATGTTGTTCGCTCTTCTTCAGTAGAAGAATTCGATGAGTTCTTAAAGATATTTTTAGATGATTGGAAAGAATTTTCGGATCAAGTAAATTATATTATCGAGAATTGGTTACCTCTAAAGGAAAATTTTTGATTTCCTTAGACGAATAAAGTAAAGCATTGTAATAATACAACGTCTAATAGAGCCGAAGTTTCTCATGCACTACTTAAAAAATATTTGGGGACATCAATGGCAGCATTTGCAGAAATCTGGAAAAAAATTTGATAATTTGTTGTTACTGCAACATTCAGAGATACAAGCAACATTTGAAAAAAGTCTAGGGACTACAAAACATAGCTATCAAATTCCTTTATTCACATACCTTCGTTATCGGGTTTCGTTATTTGCTATGGATCGTATGTTAAAAGAGGTCGAGAATATGTTTAATTTCGAATGCGATCATTTGAATAGAACCATTTATGGTCTGCCATGCTCACACGAATTACATATACTACATACTGAACAACAGCCTATACCACTAAGCGTTATCGATGAACATTTGCGGAAGTTGGATACGATTATATATATAGAGAAATCAAATGAATTTTGTTGTACTCCAGAACATGTAGTGCTTAAACAGTTGTTTGACAATGCAACGGAGGATGAACAAAATGTTAACTTGATGAAGATGAAAGAAATTGGTCAACCAATCACAACAAGTTTGGTTGAACCAAAATATGTAAAACCCTAAGGTCGGCCAAAAAGTGCAAAAGGCAAAAAATTCAAATCAAATGAAGCCAAAAGTTTGACTAGCACAAAACGTAATCCGTTTGCTTTTGATTATGCAAAGTCAATAGACGAACAACAATCACAGTCTAGTGTTGGGATGAAGAAGTTAACTCCAAAGAGGAAAGATACTAGTTTTCTGTACCAGACGGAAATTCCGGAATTCCTTCATTCTTTTTTTTGGAGGTTGAAGATGTTTTAATGGATGGAAATTATGGGTTTAGATGTATTGCCAGACATTTTGATGAATTTGAAGCTACTTTTGTCGACATTAGAAAGCAAGTATTGTTAGATCTTGATAGAAATTGGAATGTATATCGTACATGCTTAGATGAAGAAATGTTGAATGAAACAAAGGTTCGATTAAACTATTTCGAAGCCAATTGCGACAGTAATCACTGGATGGAAATGCCAACTATGGGGTATATGATCGCAAATTCATTTAATTCAGTTCTGGTCCATATTTCAAAACGCCAGTGTTTCACATTCATGCCTCATGAACAAGGTCCTCCTGATCGTTCTCCAAAGATAATTTCCATAGCTTACGTGAATGACTGTCACTTTTTGATTTTGCGTCTACAGAAGAACTCTCCTATACCACCTATTGCATCTCTATGGCCTCACTTTGCAACCACATCCGCTCTTGAATGGTCTAAATTGATGGTCACTGAATGAGAACTTTTCTTAAGTGTCAAAACTAACAATGTTTGTACAACCGATTATCCAACTGATTTTTGATGTACTTTTTTCTTATGATCAAGTACTCTGTGTAACGGTCATTTATGGATTTCCATTTCTTTTGTGTACTGACCATGAGTTAAATTGACATTCCATTTCTATTAATTCCAATGTTTATTGAGTGCTTTTCTTAGTTAATTAGATTTGCATTGTTTACTTGTGAAAAACCAGTTTGTGCACTTCGTACGGTAGTCTGGTGCCATTCCAAGTGCATTTACTTAGGAAAAAATTGGTTACCAGTTCATACAGCAGTATGAAACTATCAAACTCTTCACTACGTACGACTTAGAACAGCCGTACGGCCGTATGGAACCGAACAGTATGATGTACAAAATTGTTGTTGGGTGATTGCTTCAAGCGACAGTATAAAATTCTTGAAGTCTTTCAATAATTCGACTTCATACAACCGTACGACAGTATAGAAACGAACAATGATATTCAAAAAAAATTTTTTGGGTAATTGGTTCACACGGCATTATGAAATTGTCAAATTCTTCAAATCATACGACTCCATATAGTCGGACGGCAATATGGAACCGGACAGTGGGTTTTGAAAAAATTTGTTTAGGTAATTGGTCCATGCGGCATTATGAAATTGTCAAAGTCTTTAAATCAAACGACGTTATATCGCCATACGGTAGTATAGAATCAGATAGTGGGGTTCCAAAATTTTGGTTTAGGTAATTGGTTCATACAGTAGTATGAAATTGTATAAGTATCCAAACCATACGACGTTGTATAGCCGAATGGTAGTATAGAACCGGACGGTGGGATTAAAAAATTTTGAATTTGTCTTTTGGTCCGTACGGTGGTATGAAATTGTCAAAGTCTTCTACCCATACGACTCTATACGGCCGCACGGCAATATAAAACCGGACAGTGGGAGTTATTGGATTTTTGGATGATCCTTGGTTCAATCGGCAGTATGTAATTGTCAAAGTCTATTACCTATACGGCTTAGAACTGCCGTACGGCTGTACGAATCTGGATAGTCCCATTCTACAAAAAAATTGTACTTCAACTCTCCAGTTCCATACTACCGTGTGATGGTATAAAGTCGTATGTGTAGAAGACTTTACCAATTTCATACTACCGAATTAACCAACCAATCAACAAGCAAATTTTAAACCTACTGTCCGGTTTCATACAACGGTACGGCTGTTTAAAGCTGTATGACTCGAAGATAATTGTTATTTCATACTGCCGTATGAACTGCAAAACTAATTTTTTTTTCCTTCGAAAATTCATCTTGCACGGCACCAGACTGCCGTATGAACTGTAAAAACTTTTTTTTATATAAGGAAACAAAGCATAACAAATTACATTGACCAAGCAAACACAGCCCCGTATAGTAAGCAAACAAATAACCATCTAACAAGCAAGCAAATAAACAAATAACACAAGCACGTTGAACATTAATAATCATCCATCCACCATTACACATTACAAATTGTTATACCATCCAGTACACAAAATAAAACATTAACAATATCTAGTGCACAAAATGACGTAACCATCCACCATTACACAGTGTTATACAACCCTTCACAAACCAAAATACGAAGCTTCATTCATCACAAAATAAAACACTAACTATGTCGCTATCCCGGAGCACTTTTTTTTCTTGGATTTTGGGTCATGTTTTTGCTTTGACCTTGGCTCTGCAGTGTCTGAACAACTAGGGTCTTTCAAAGCAAAAGATAAAATACGTTTGGCTTTTACATCAACTCCACGCAACACCGCAACATCTTTTTCAGTACCGTTGATATTTTTGTCAAGTAGTCCAATAGCCTTTCTTATTGCCTTCTTCTACAAAATGTATATGAAATTAGAAATCATACGAATGTCAATGGTAAATGAAATGATTTAAAGGTCAATGATACATACCAAATCTTCCACTTCAATATTTGTTTTTTCCTTTGCTTCATTCTGGGACTCTGGATATATGGGTGTGAAATTCGACGAAACCAACTCAAGTAGTCATTTGTGCAGTCGTGAGGATGTGTTACTACGATTGAACGAGAATCTACATGAAGCACATGATCATGCCAATTCTATGCGTACCAATGACCCGTATCATATCGAACTTTGTATTGGTTCGACTGTGATCCTCTCATCCAAGATACTGGCGTTATTGGAGCTTTTGGTATGTATTGCACTCGATCAAATTGACGTAGAACCCTATCAGGGTAGTATGGTTCGGCAATGTCAAAACAAAGCATAATACCATTGTAGAAAACAACTTCGTTAATTTGGTTGTACTCCTGAATATCTTTATAAGGATCCCAACATACCTATGTTGATAAAGCAAGAAATAGACAAATATTTCAACTCAACAATATTAGTATACCGTATATCTAACATACGAAATCAGGTTAATGAGGAAACTTACATCATCTGCTTCTAATTCGTCCAACTGCTCTCTAATGTGAATCATAGATTGGGCAGGATCACCACCAAATTTCAGAACCTTCCATTTCGCCAATAATGGATCATGTGGTTGAAAAGATTCATTAAGCACCGATGTTTGTAGCATTGGAAAATGATCATATATCCAAGCCTGAAATTTATAGCATAAGTTATGAAAAAATGAAAGTCAAAGAAATGACGAAAGAAAATAATTCAGGACAAGTGGACTACCATTAGAAGAGATAAACAACCACTTATTTGTTTCACACCAGAACAAGAAGCATACCCCAATTGACGATTTAAATAAGCAAGTATGGCCATTCCCCAAGCCTGTTCATTCACGGTATTCAAATCTAATAAGCAACTCAAATAGTAAAGTGATGCTTTCGTTCCTGACTTGTCAGAAAACATGGTACAACCCAAAGTGTGCAACAGATATGCTCGTGCAACTCTGTCGTAATCTACATCAATAGCTCCCTCCATAGATGCTTTCTCTTTACAACTCTCCATTATCCAATGCATACGTATTCCATACATACCATCAATCTCCGCTTTAACTTTTTCCCCTTCAATTCATAATTGGTCCACTACAAGTTGAGTAGCATCATCATACGAAATTTCCCAACCACCATCTTCCTTATATATACACGTACCTGCTATTGGTACTCCAAGGATTCTGTTCAAAACTTCTAATGTCACGGTCATTTCCCCGAAAGGCATATGAAATGTGTTTATTTCTAGTTGCCATTGCTCCACAAATGCAAAAATCGTAGCTGCATCCATCCACTTATACGAATGTTTAATAATATTGTACAGACCTGAATTTTTTACTCTTTGCACAACTTGCTTCAGCTCATCTTCCAAATTCCATTCAAACATTTTGCGCCAATGAGAAACACATTTCAATAGCCTACGCTCATCTTCTCGAGACTTCATTTCCTAATTTTTTTTTGCAATATGGTTATCAAAGCTTTTCAACACCTCTTTAGATTCCAGACCTCCGCTACCTACATTCAAAGGCTCAATTTCTTCTTCAACGTGATCTTCACGTGACTGCTCTACATTCAAAAGCTCAATTTCTTCTTCATCGTCATCTTCAGCTAACTGCTCTACATTCATCGATTCAGAAACAACCGTTTTACCTTGTTTAGTCTTCTCCATCTCACATCTAGCAGAGGCCGTCAACTTTCTTTTTCCATGTCCACCTAAATAACATTACCGAAAGAACCATCGGTAAACAAAATTCTATCTTATGGAAAAATACATAAATAATGTATAACAAATGTTCAAACTGCATTCTATACTTCTATTATGTGAATTCATAAAACTTATTAAAAATATAGTGCATACAGGCAAATATAGATTGAGTTTGAACTTGTGACAAATCTATGGAGTGTATTACTAGTGCTCACTTACTTTCAAACGCTATTGGTACTCCAAGGATTCTTGGTGTCTTATTGTTGTCTTTACTCCTCGCAATTTCAAACTAAATCATCTTAATGATAACAAAGAAGTTATAAAAATTTAATTTTAAATAAGAAAAATTAACTATCAAACAAGGAATTAAAATATGGCATGAGGTCATAACTGAAATTTGCTAAATAAGACTAAAGGACATCCAAAACATTCAATCTTCTCAAGTCTCAACATCACATTGTAGATATGGTAGATATTGAGTTCATTCATAGCTACATAAATAGTTGCTAGTAAAGTGCTATCAAGATAAAAGAAGCACAAGAAATGCACAAAGTTCAACATGATAATGAGAAGCACAGATAATTATATAACTTAACTATTTCCAGATATTTCTACTAGTACCATTTGTCAAAGAAATTTAAATTCATTGGTAAATATCGTTAGCATGTATAATTTGCAAGTAATAACTGATCAAAATCCTAAACTTAATCAAATTATGAAGACACTAGCAGAAAATTCTAGACCATTCACATAAATTATCATTAAAAGGTGAATATATGCCATAGGCAAATGTGCAAGCAAATCAGTAAACAATGTATAAATGAAAATTTTCAGTACTGTAGGAGTAGTAAATGAAATTATGACAACACCATATACAAGATAACAAAGTTACATTGAAAAAAAGTGCAGATTTAAGGATATTTCCATTCAACTAACTTTGGAAAATCGTGTATAAAAATTCTTTCATCTAATATTAAAATTAAACAAAAAGACATAATGGAAAAAGAATAAAAAACTAACATATGTGAGATTGGCACAATATTAATTTCATTACCAATACTCAAAATAAACCACCAAGGAGACAAAAAAAGAACAAAAAGGAAATTGCCCTAATAATTTTTTAATGCCCCCTCTTCCAATTAGGCGGCATACGGCTGGCTTGATGATTCCTTGATTATTATCACCAAGGACTTTAGAATATGAATTGGGGCATTTCACCAGAAGGACAAACTATGCAGTCCAATTAGTTTCTAGGACACACATTCAAAGAAATTACTTTCAAGGACAAAGTCAGCAGTTCAAATACTTTCAAAGACATAATTTCATAGGTTTTTAGTCCCTAGAAACTAATTATTTTACGTTTTGTCCTTGAAAGTAATTATTTCAGTTGTGTGTCCTAGAAACTAATTCCACTTACTAAAGAGGCCCTTGTGGCTAATTTCCACATATGAATATCTGTATCAAAAGTTTTATGTGATTGCCTTAACTGGATCTAACATGTGCTAAACGACAATCATGTGTATTTATGAGTTAAATATAGGATTTGAGTTATTTATAAGCAAGCAAGTGTGTTTGTTCACATGAAGCTTTAGGCGATGATGTATTCGATGTTTATTGGTATTTTTTATTTGGTACCATGTTTGTTTAGTGATTTAATATGAGAGAATTACATTGAGATGAGTGTCATCATGAAATAATTATTGTTTGTGCTGTAAGACTAATTTTGATCGAGAAAGACTGGATTACTTAAGATTCAAATGACATCTTTATATGGAAGTGGTTGGTTTATTGCCAAAAATATCGGTGAGCAGATTATGAAAGTGACTGTGCTATAGGATCGAGTAATATGGAATATAATAAATAACTAGTGCGGAAAATAATAGCAGTAAAGTAAAATGACACCAGGAATTTTTATACTGGTTCGAACTCCCTTTCTACGTCCAGTCCTAGACTCATTCTGGAATTAAAGCTAGCAACCCACACTTAACCCGAAGTAACGGGTATTACACCATCTGAGCAATCGAACAGGACTTGACCGCCTGAGCAACAGAACATGACTTGACCGCCTGAGTAACCGAACAGGATTTTCTTACAAACTGGATTATTTGACCTTGTGTGTTCTGAATAACACGGATTTGTCACTTGTAGTACACCCTTTCTATAGTCTTTTCCTCAAGAATGATGTGTATAATTGTGTGTGTGTGAAGAATAAGAAGATAAGAATTGCTTATAGAGTATGGAAGTGGAATTGTAAGCAATGATTGTATAGAATTTTGTAAGTAATAGAATCAAGAAAGCTATGCATGTTAGATCAAGAGAGATGAGAGAATTAGATTATTTAATCATTGAAACTTAAGTGCATTTATAGTGAATCAAGAGTTATAACCTCCGGTAATAGTTCTCTGTGAAAAGCTAATGGATGCAACACTTGGAAAAGGAGATAACTGTTGGGAAATAGAAGTGTCTATTCATAATTTTGACTGTTACAGGATTCAGTCGACTGAAAGTGCTTGGTCAGTTGACGGAATTCAAAAAGTGCACAAGTCATATACACATACTCAGTCGACTGACCATGGGTATTCAGTTGACTAGTCCGCGTTATATATAAAAATATATATTGATTCAGTCGATTGAAAGCACATGGTCAGTCGACTGAACAGTGCAGTTCAGTGAATGAATGTGTGCATTTGAAATCGAAAGATGTTTAAATTTGAATGCAAGTTTATATGTGAATATGAATGAATGAGAATGATGATTCTTGAGGAAAGATTTTAACAAAGCACTAAACTAGACTCTATATGCACATTTGATGACTCTTGTCAAAATATATAACTATACGAACCATACTTTGAGTCATTGAGTCCAGATGTTGTCGTAGGTTCGTGAATTGTTGTTTCATGTCAGCAATCAAAACCTATGATCCAACATTCTCTCCCTTTTTGATGATGACAACTCTATTTTCTACGGACGAATCTTCGACAAGTTTTGTTGACTTATCTCTCCCCCTAAATATATTCCTGCAATTGTGCTATAGTTTTCTCCCCCTGAATCTATGCTAAATATTCTTGTAAATAATTATTAAACGATATCTTTTCTCCCCCTTTATCATCGACAAAAAGGAGAGTTCTCGAAGCAGATAATATAGCTTATATCAATGAATAACCACTGTCCAATATCCATTTTCCTCTCTTTTTAGGTGGTGCCTGCAAAATACAGAATTAACATTGGTACCCACCATTTTATTTGGGTCCTAAGAGTTAGGTCTTAGGAAACCAAACCCAAGTGGGTTCAGAATTCCTTTTGAAAATAAAATCTTTGTTTTTATGAACGGTTTTATAAAATATTTTATATACTTATCTCTAATCAAAGAATTATTTGTATTAGGAACCCAAATCTTAATTATTGATTTAGTAAAATTTGAAAATTTTGAACTAGGTTTTTCAATTTTATTATTATTCCTTTTATATGAAGAATTCATTTTTTTGGAATAACTTTAGAAGATTGCTTATATCCTAGTCCTCTTTTATTTGAAACAGTTTAAGAATTTAGTATAATTTTAGAAGGATTTTCCCTGCCTTTGTTAAAATTAGAGACATTTTTAGTAATATCATCTAACTTTGTTTTAAGACCAGAGATATCTAATTCTAAAAACTTGACATTAGCTTTAAGATCATGATTTTCAATTAATAGAGCATCATTCTTTTCTTTCTGAGTTTCTATCTCTTGACTTAACATTGAGAGTTGAGATGTAACAACCCGCATATTTTACGATTGAATATTTAAATATTTTATTCAAATATAGAATCGTTAATCGGATTGAGGTCCGAAAAGCTACTTTGTGCAAACAGTCGAATTGGGACTCGAGACCACTTCCATTGAGTCCAAAATGATGTTTGCGACCTTTTTGAGTATGAACATTGATATGTTTGGAGTTAATGAAATTTTGATGCTTTTTCACTTAGGGGTTTGGTTTAGTTTCAGCCCATTAGACCCAAGCTTCACCCTCTCTTCTCTTCATTCATTTCATTTTCCTAATACAACTCAAGCTTTAGATAAAAATGAAGGAAGAGAAAAAGAATTAGAATTCCTAAGCCCTAGTTTCCAATTTGCAAATCAAGTTCTAGCTCCAAATTCAAGAAGAAGCTTTGGTAAGCCTTCTCTTCTTCTTCCCCAAATCGTTCTTCTTTCAATTTCATAAATTCCTAAACCTAACCTAGGAAATGTTTCTCTTTTAAGCTTAAATTCAAGCTTCTTGAGTTGGGATTGAAGAGTGGTTGATCCTCCTTTGTTTTCAAGCTTCTGCTTACTTGTTTTTGGGTTCAAAGGTGAGATTTTTATCTCACATCTATGACTATAATTATCTTTGGTTGTTGGGTATGAATTCCTAACACTTCTTCATGTGCATTTGCCCTTGATTTGAATTGGTTTTGTGAATATTCCAATTTTTGGTTTTTGAAGTCAAATTTGTGTGAAAATCCTTTTATGGATGTTTGATCATGTTTTTGGTGATGCATCAAAGAGCTTATAGGGTCGGGTCGTCTATTGGCATAAACCCTTAGCGCCCATTGCTCGTCCGGTTGCATTTGCAAAGATATTGCATCTTCATTTTTAGGCTGAAAATACTGGAAATCCCAGTTCAGTCGACTGAAATCTCTGTTCAGTCGACTGAACCTGGAACCCGAAAGTTTCCAGGCATGATTCAGTCGACTGAAATCTCTGTTCAGTCGACTGAACCTGGAAACAGAAAGTTTCCAGCATGATTCGGTCGACTGAACCTAGAAACAGAAAGTTTCCAGGCATGATTCAGTCTACTGAAATCTCTGTTCAGTCAACTGAATTTGCTGTTTCAGCGCACTTTGCCTTTTGGGATTGAATTTCCAATTTGAATCGATTCGTGATGATCCTATTTGTTGTTATCATTTATTATGATTGTGATGACTCTTTTTTTGGGATTTTTGAATATCCATTTTGATGGATTCTTTATCGGTTTAATTGGATTTGATTCACGTCTTCGAATGTGAATTTTAATGATTGATTGTTTCTAGAATCATTTTTGTGGTTTGTCACTTTAAAATACAAAGTTTTCTTACTAGTAGTAAATATTCAAACGCTTCATCAAAGATGATTTAAACTCTATTTCCAATATCAAACTCGTTTATAAAACCACTTTCCAATCTACTAGTAAATATACAAACCTTTACCTCATTCGTATGAGAAATCTAATTAAACGGCTTAGTAAAACAAGTGGTATGAAACGCTTGCGTTTACTTCGTCGGTTAATTTTTGGACTTGTTCGATTGAAACTCTTGTGACAATTTTCGAGTGGAAATCTACAATCTGTTCGTAAATATTTGAGTTAAGCAAGTGGTTATGGGACATGAAGCTAAACTCTTATATTTACTAGCTTAGTGTAATCGACACTCCTTGATGGTCGATGATGATCATTTTATGGTTTAGACTAGCAATGTGCGATGTCTCTTCGTCCACATGGGGGACTGTACCCAGTTTTATTGAGCTTCGTCTCATTTCTATTGTGGGCTAGCGACCCATGTTCTTTTATGGTGTTCGGTTCATCGGATGTACCGTTATTGTACTATATCGATGTCCCGGCTTTTTGGTTCATCGGATGTACCGTCATTGTACTACATCGATGCTTCGGCTTTCGAGTTCATCGGGCGTACCGTTATTGCACTACGTCGTTGTTCCGAAATATATGAGTTTCTGGTCCCTTGGGCGTACCATTACTGTACTACGCCGTTGCACCGGCTCAATGGTTAGCGACCATGGAATAGCGTTCCGTTTATGATACACGTGTTGGGTGTTTTCATGCTCCCGTTTGTAATAGGCCTCCCCCTTTTTGTGATTTCTGGATTTCTCGTTGTGATTTCTAAAATTTGTATTTCACCAACTTTTGCGTTTGGCATTTATATGTTTGTTAATATTTGTAGTCTGGTGAATAAAATAAAGAATATGATATTCTTTTTGGTGTTTTGGGATGATTAGAGATATTGTATGATTTTTGTTGTTATTTGATGTATACTTGACACAGTATGGCATTTCTTTGTTATCATACGTTTTTGATCACATCTCTTATCCAATCTCATTTTATCTGATAATTATAGCTAGACTGATCCGTTTATTATTTTCTTCTTAAATAATACTCGGGTCAGACTAAGATATTTCAAGTGCTCCTGCTTGACTTCTTATCAGGGATTATCATCCGATTCTTTTGGCTAACTACTTTAGATTGGTAGTTTTTGTTATCATACATTTGATCTATGGACTCCTTGATGTATAATTATTCTTTTGTCCCGCACTTGTATCTATTCATTGTGATGTAGCGGATCTTATATTGACCACTATTTTGATGTACACTTTCATGTGATATATTCATATCTTATTCCGCCTTTGTGATATGAATACATGTGACTGATTTGTGTTATGTTTATTTCTATATTTGTTTACGAAGACTACTTAGCCACTGTGTGGTAGCTTTGTGTTTGTATTAGATATGTCGGATTTCCTCCTGAGATGAAATGTAAGTTATATATTTTTTTGACATATCGGTGCTCGCCCAAAGCAATTACACAGATGGTCGCTCCTCAACAGCCTTATTCTTCGTGCTAGTCGACGGCATTACCCCGTAGTGTCCTTGGCTAGCGCGAGTATAGAGGTGGGGCGTCACAGCATGGTATCAGAGCCAAACTTCGGAACAATGTAGAATAATCTAGCAAGGATCATTGTCCTAAGTCTTTCTTAGGAATCGTGCCATAGGATTTGGTTCGAGTCTTCGTACCGTTCTATCCTTTTTTTTTATGATGCCTTGTTATATCAATCAAGGTTTTTTGATATTCATTTTGAGAATAACCTTTTTCCTCTTCTTTCTTTTTTTCTTAGAGAAGAGAAATGGTTAGACCTGGCCGTCCCAGCGCCGTTCAATCTAGTGCTACTCCCCAGGATGGAGTATTTATGTCAGCTCAACAACTTTTAGATCTTGTGAAAAATGCCCAAGCTGCCGGACCCGCTCCAGCGCCTACTCACCCTAAATCCGGGTTTGCACGTTTGTGCAGAGATTATACCGCTTTGGGTGGAAGGCCATTCAAGGGATCCGAAAACGTTATAGAAATCCAGGCTTGGCTTAGATCATGCGATCGAATCTTTTCCCGCATGGATCTTATTGATTCACTTCGTGTCCAAGTGGCTTCTAGCATGCTCCAAGAAAGAGCATTAGATTGGTATGAGCTTTTGATTTCTGAAATTATCGAAGCGGATCTTACTTGGGAGCAATTCCGGGGAAGATTCGAATTGAAATTTGTGCCAGAGGCTGAAAAAGTAACTTTAGCCCGACGCTTTATTGACCTTGTTCAAGGTGAATCCTCTATGGCGGATTACGTCGCCTCTTTTGAATCTCTCTCTAAATATGGGGTCGAGTATATTAATACCCCATTGAAGAAAAATCAAAGATTTGTCTATGGGTTGAACAAGAACCTTAAGAAGCCTTTACTTCTGAAACTAGAAGTTTCTTTCGATCAGCTTATTGATATCGCTCTTCGACTTGAAGAGGCCGATAATGAAAGTAATGTTGAAGTTGTGGGTGCAAAACAGAACTTCAACAATAACATGAAGAGGCCTATTAAGTTCAAAGGCCCTAATCCCAACAAGAAAGGGAAGCAAAAAACTTCTGTAGCAAAGTCTCCTACCTCTAGTCGTGGACGATGCTACAATTGTGGTCTTACAGACCACTATGCTAATGAGTGCCCGAAACCATTTTTTTGTCGTTATTGCAAAGGTTCGGGACATCTTTTATCTTCATGCCCCAAACTTCCAAAGAAGAGAGAGGGAAAGCTAAATGTTGTTCAAGCCTCTAGTGACACTTCTCTTGGTCAAGGTATTTCATTTTATCCTTGACGATATTTGTTTTGGGATTATCTTATTCGAGTTCTTTTTGATTTGGGTTTCATCTCATTATTTTATATCAAAAGAACTTGATAAATTCTTTCTCTTTTAATTTTTAAGGGTTTGATGACTTCATTGAGTATTGCGAATTCGATTGATGGATCCGCAACACTCAATTTACTTTGTGAAAATGTCGAGATTATTTTTGTGATTTTTCTTTCCAAGCCGATTTGCATGTCATGCGTTACTTAGGCTTAAGAATTAATTTTATTTTAAAAGGGGTGGCTTAATCATTATGAAGCCATATCCTATGTCTCGAGTGGACTATTCATCTTCGACATTCTTAATCTGTTAAGCAGATATCTATTTTCCTTTGTGATTTCGATTCCAATTTGATGACATCATTTTATTCTTTAAACCCACATGATGAGGAAAACGTTATTTTTCTCATTTGGGTAGTTTGTGGAATTTTTCGGTATTTTTGAGCTTGTCTTAGGATTATCACCTAAGCAGTCTTTTGAGTGGTGTTAAGGTCTTTTCAGCGACCTTGCCACTGGTTTTCATTTGCTACGAGTTGCGGATGTTGGCATTCCACTTACCGCATTCCGCACTCGTTATGATTCTTATGAATGACTTATTATGTCATCCAGTTTGTCCAGCTTATTTCATCCATTTTATGAATCGAGTATTCTATGAATATCTTGATGACTCCATTCTTGTATTTATTGATTTTGGATGAAAACAGCAAATTTAAAATTTTGCAAATCTTTTTCGTAAGATTTATTTATAAGTATTATTGGATTTTGTTCTTAAAACGAGCAAGGAATATTCTTAAAAACCTTAAGAGACATGGTTATCATATAAAAGATGATTTTGTGATTGTATTGCCCATTGAGTGCTTTAAGAATTCTGGTCGATGCGCTTGATCAACGTTATCGATAGGAATCTCCTAAACGCTATGATGAGACAATCAGACACAGTAAATTGAATTGTAAAATGTAAATTTTTCTGAAAAGATTATTGCATAAAGATAATTGTAATTTTGAAAGTTTTATCTTTTCGGGAAGGAAGATTATTTAAAAGAACTCTTTTCCGATACTCTTATTCTTGTGATTCCCGAAGGGAACCAAGACTTTATTGTTTATACCGATGCTAGTCGTATTGTTTTGGGAGTCGTTCTCTTGCAAAAGAGGACGTGCTATCACTTTTGCTTCTAAATCATTAAAGCCTATCGAGACTAGATATCCCACTTATGATCTAGTGCTCGCGGCTATTGTTTTCGCTTTTAGAATTTGGCGATATTATCTTTTGGGAGAGAAATTTATTCTCTACCCCGATCATAAATCTTTGAAGCATTTATTTTCTCAGAAGGAACTTAATTTGTGTCAACAACGTTGGCTCGAGTTCTTTGTATCTTATGATCTTGATATTTTTATACTTCCGGAAAGGGCAATCGTGTTGCCGATGCCCTTAGTTGTAAGCAACAAGCGGTTGTTTCTTTTATGATATCTGAATGGAATGATCTCGATACTTTATCCACTTATGAGATTCGAGATCGTGAATCCAATCTATGTTCATCTCTTGTTTTGTGTAGCCTTGAGGCTTGTCCTTCTTTCTTTTGGACTATACCTCTTTTGGCTAAACTCTATGTCAAACTAAAATTGCATGGAGTTCCTACTTTTATTGTTGGCAATCGAGATCCATTATTTTACTAGTGGACTTTGGTAAGATCTTCGAAAGCTTTGGGAACAAAGCTTAATTTTTAGCACCGCTTATCGTCCTCAATCCGATGGACAAATAGAGCGTGTGAATCAACTCTTGAAGATCTCTTTCGTTCATGTGTTCTTGATTTTGGTGGAAGTTGGGAAAGTTATATTTCTCTTATTGAGTTTTCTTCAAATAATAACTTCCAACCTTGTATTGGTATGGCACCTTTCGAGGCACTCTACGGAAGGCTATGCCGATTTCCTTCGTGTTGGATTAAACCGGTGAGAACTGGTTTTAGGTCTTTATTTTATTGGTGTTCATTCATGTTTCACCTATGATGGGTATTGTGCGTTTCAGTCGATCGAGAAAGTTAGCACCTCGATACGTTGGTCCATTTCCCATCACCGAACGTATTTGTTCCATGGCTTATCGTCTTTTTATTACCGGCTCAATCTTTTGCTATTTATGACGTTTTCCACGTCTCTTTACTGCGGAAATACCTTGGAATTACGATTTTTATTCTTGAGCCCGGTGTTGTTGAAGAAATTGTAGTCTCACCAAGTTTGACTTATGAGAAATATTCTATTCGTATCATTACTTCAGAGGTTGAATGCCTTTTAAATAAAGATGTTCTTCTTGTGAAAGTTCAATGGTCCTCAAATTCTAAGGATTTCTCTTGGGAATCTTGAGAATTCATCGAGCAAACACACCCGGACTTACTCTTTCGTGCTTTTTATGGTGAACTTTTTATTTCAAATTTTATTTTGGTTGATATGCTTTTATGGTTGTTACTTTTCATTTTTCCTCTTAATTATTGTGAGGATCCAATTTCTTTAAGGAGGGGAGTCTGTAACAACCGGCATACTTTACGATTGAATATTTAAATATTTTATTTAAATATAGAATCGTTAATCGGATTGAGGTCTGAAAAGCTACTTTTTGCAAACAGTCGAATTAGGACTCGAGACCACTTCCATTGAGTCCAAAATGACGTTTGCGACCTTTTTGAGTATGAGTTAGTGAAATTTTGATACTTTTTCACTTAGGGCTTTGGTTTAGTTTCAGCCCATTAGACTCAAGCTTCACCCTCTCTTCTCTTCATTTATTTCATTTGCCTAATACAACTCAAGCTTTAGATAAAAATGGGGGAAGAGAAAAAGAATTAGAATTCCTAAGCCCTAGTTTCCAATTTGCAAATCAAGTTCTAGCTCCAAATTCAAGAAGAAGCTTTGGTAAGCCTTCTCTTCTTCTTCCCCAACTCGTTCTCCTTTCAATTTCATAAATTCCTAAACCTAACTTAGGAAATGTTTCTCTTTTAAGCTTAAATTCAAGCTTCTTGAGTTGGGATTGAAGAGTGGTTGATCCTCCTTTGTTTTCAAGCTTCTTCTTACTTGTTTTTGGGTTCAAAGGTGAGATTTTTATCTCACATCTATGACTATAATTATCTTTGGTTGTTGGGTATGAATTCCTAACACTTCTTTATGTGCATTTGCCCTTGATTTGGATTGGTTTTGGGAATATTCCAATTTTTGGTTTTTGAAGTCAAATTTGTGTGAAAATCCTTTTATGGATGTTTGATCATGTTTTTGGTGATGCATCAAAGAGCTTATAGGGCCGGGTCGTCTATTGGCATAAACCCTTAGCGCCCATTGCTCGTCCGGTTGCATTTGCAAAGAGATTGCATCTTCATTTTTAGGCTGAAAATACTGGAAATCCTAGTTCAGTCGACTGAAATCTCTGTTCAGTCGACTGAACCTGGAACCCGAAATTTTCCAAGCATGATTCAGTCGATTGAAATCTCTGTTCGGTCGACTGAACCTGGAAACAGAAAGTTTCCAGGCATGATTCAGTCTACTGAAATCTCTGTTCAGTCAACTGAATTTGCTGTTTCAGCCCACTTTGCCTTTTGGGATTGAATTTCCAATTTGAATCGATTCGTGATGATCCTATTTGTTGTTATCATTTATTATGACTTTGATGACTCCTTTTTCGGGATTTTTGAATATCCATTTCGATGGATTCTTTATCGGTTTAATTGGATTTGATTCACGTCTTCGAATGTGAATTTTAATGATTGATTGTTTCTAGAATCATTTTGTGGTTTGTCACTTTAAAATACAAAGGTTTCTATACTAGTAGTAAATATTCAAACACTTTATCAAAGATGATTTAAACTCTATTTCCAATATCAAACTCGTTTATAAAACCGCTTTCCAATCTACTAGTAAATATACAAACCTTTACCTCATTCGTATGAGAAATCTAATTAAACGGCTTAGTAAAACAAGTGGTATGAAACGCTTGCGTTTACTTCGTCAGTTAATTTTTGGACTTGTTCGATTGAAACTCTTGTGACAATTTTCGAGTGGAAATCTACAATCTATTCGTGAATATTTGAGTTAAGCAAGTGGTTATGGGACATGAAGCTAAACTCTTATATTTACTAGCTTAGTGTAATCAACACTTCTTGATGGTCGATGATGATCATTTTATGGTTTAGACTAGCAATGTGCGATGTCTCTTCATCCACGTGGGGGACTGTACCCAGTTTTATTGAGCTTCTTCTCATTTCTATTATGGGCTAGCGACCCATGTTCTTTTATGGTGTTCGGTTCATCGGATGTACCGTTATTGTACTACATCGATGTCCCGGCTTTTTGGTTCATCAGATGTACCGTCATTGTACTACATCGATGCTTCGGCTTTCGAGTTCATCGGGCGTACCGTTATTGCACTACGTCGTTGTTCCAAAATATATGAGTTTCTGGTCCCTTGGGCGTACCGTTACTGTACTACGCCATTGCACCGGCTCAATGGTTAGCGACCATGGAATAGCGTTCCGTTTATGATACACGTTTTGGGTGTTTTCATGCTCCCGTTTGTAATAGGCCTCCCCCTTTTTGTGATTTCTGGATTTCTCGTTGTGATTTCTAGAATTTGTATTTCACCAACTTTTGCGTTTGGCATTTATATGTTTGTCAATATTTGTAGTCTGGTGAATAAAATAAAGAATATGATATTTTGGTGTTTTGGGATGATTAGAGATATTGTATGATTTTTGTTGTTATTTGATGTATACTTGACACAGTATGGCATTTCTTTGTTATCATACGTTTTTGGTCACATCTCTTATCCTATCTCATTTAATCTGATAATTATAGCTAGATTGATCCGTTTATTATTTTCTTCTTAAATAATACTCGGGTCAGACCGAGATATTTCAGGTGCTCCTGCTTGACTTCTTATCAGGGATTATCATCTGATTCTTTTGGCTAACTACTTTAGATTAGTAGTTTTTGCTATCATACATTTGAGCTGTGGACTCCTTGATGTATAATTATTCTTTTGTCCCGCACTTGTATCTATTCATTGTGATGTAGCGGATCTTATATTGACCACTATTTTGATGTACACTTTCATATGATATATTCATATCTTATTCCGCCTTTGTGATATGAATATCTGTGACTGATTTGTGTTATGTTTATTTCTATATTTGTTTCCGAAGACTACTTAGCCACTGTGTGGTAGCTTTGTGTTTGTATTAGATATGTCGGATTTCCTCCTTAGATGAAATGTAAGTTATATTTTTTTTTGACATATCGGTGCTCGCCCAAAGCAATTACACAGATGGTCGCTCCTCAACAGCCTTATTCTTCGTGCTAGTCGACGGCATTACCCCGTAGTGTCCTTGGCTAGCGCGAGTATAGAGGTGGGGCATCACATGAGATGTCATATTAGAACAAGATTCTTGAGTAACTTCAAGTTCTTCTTCTAAGATTTGTTTCTCATCTCTTAACATATCAACTTCAATTTCACTTCTATTCAGGTTTTCAAGAGATTCTTTGTATTTTCTTTTGATGTCTTTTAGCTTATCAAGTAATTTTGAGTTTATTTTCAATAGATCATCAAAAGTTAGATCACTCACCTTATCTTTTGTGGCTATAAACATACGTTTGCTTGTTCTGCTTCACTGTCTGAGTCACTATTTGATGATGAAGATGATTCTGAATCATCCCAAGTGACAGAGAAAGCTTTCTTCTTGAATCTATCTTTCTTGTGCTTATGTTTGTCTTTCTTTTTCTCAGGACAGTCTTTCTTGATGTGGCCTTTCTTATGACATTCATAAAATTCTAGAGTAGATGATGATGGTTTGTTGGTGTTGTTATTGTTGTTGAAGCTATTCTTGTTATTTCTAAATTTGTTGCTCTTTCTAAATTTCAAAAACTTTTTGAAATTTTTAGCAATGAACGCCATATCTTCTTCATCTGAATCTGATTCATCCTTTTCTGCCTGGAATGTTATATTCTTCTTATCTTGAGCCTGTACTCGTTTTGCCTAGAGATTAACTTCATAAGACATTAGATTTCCTATCAAATCTTCTGGTTTTATAGTTGAAATGTCGTTAGCTTCTTCGATTTCTAAGACTTTTCGTTCCCACTCATCCGTTAAAGAGTTAAGGATTTTTGAAACAACATCAAAATCTGTATAAGTTTCTCCTAATGCTATCAAAGAATGATATATATCTTGAAATCTAGAGTGCATTTCATTTATAGAGTCATCTTACTTCATTTTAAAATTCTAGAACTGATTTTTAAGCATAGAAATTTTACTCTGTTTTACTTTGTTAGTACCTTCATGTGTAACTTTAAGTGTACGCCAAATTTCATGAGCATTTTACACATGCTTATTCTATTAAACTCATTTTTATCTAATGCACAATATAACATATTCATAACTTTAGCATTTGCAGCAACATCCAAATTTTATGTGTCAGACCATGTTGAATATTCAATGGTAGGTATAGTATATTCAGATTGCATAATGTTCCATGTTTTATAACTACTTGCTTGTATATAAATTCTCATTCTAGTTGCCCAATAGTTATAGTTCATTCCATTAAATAGAGGTGGTCGTGCAGTAGATTGACCTTCAAGAAAGATAGTGTTAGTAGCAGTGCTGATGTTGTTTTCCATATTAAAAAAATCAGATAACTATGTTACGGTTAAATGATAACCTTTCTTTGATACCAAATGAAAGTCGCAGCTGCACAGGATCAAAGATGGACAACAGTTGTAAACAATGTAAATGCAGTGGAAAAAGTAAAGTAAATCACACAGTTGATTTTATACTAGTTCGAACCCTCATTCTACGTCCAGTCCCAGACTCCTTCTGGAATTAAAGCTAGCAACCCTTACTTAACCTGGAGGAATGGGTATTACACCGCCTGAGCAACTGAACAGGACTTGACCGCCTGAGCAACAGAACAGGACTTGACCGCCTGAGCAACCGAACAAGACTTTCTTACAAACTGGATTAACTTGACTTTGTGTGTTCCGAATAACATGGATTTGTCACTTGTAGTACACCCTTCCTATAATCATTTCCTCAAGAATGATGTATATAATTATGTGTGTATGAAGAATAGGAAGATTAGAATTGCTTATAGAATATGGAAGTGGAATTGTAAGCAATGATTGTATAGAGTTTTGTAAGCAATAGAATCAAGAAAGCTATGCACGTTAGATCAAGAGAGATGAGAGAATTAGATTATTTGATCATTGAAACTTAAGTGCATTTATAGTGTATCAAGAGTTAAAACCTCTGATAATAGTTCTCTATGAAAAGCTAATGGATGCAACACTTGGAAAAGGAGATAACCGTTGAGAAATAGAAGTGTTATTCATAATTTTGACTGTTACAGGATTCAGTCGACTGAAAGTGCTTGGTCAGTCGATTGAATTCAAAAAGTGCACAAGTCATATATACAGACTTAGTCGACTGACCATGGGTATTCAGTCGACTGGTCCATGTTATATATAAAAACATATATACTGATTCAGTCGACTGAAAGCACATGGTCAGTCAACCGAACAGTGCAGTTCAGTGAATGAATGTGTGCATTTGAAATCGAAAGATGTTTAAATTTGAATGCAAGTTTATATGTGAATATGAATGAATGAGAATGATGATTCTTGAGGAAAGATTTTAACAAAGCACTAAACTAGACTCTATATACACATTTGATGACTCTTGTTAAAATATATAACTATATGAACCATACTTTGAGTCATTGAGTCCGGATGTTGTCATCACTACAAGAATTTTGATTTTTAGCAGCGCCCAAAAAACGCTACTAAAAGTTTTAGCAGCGTTTTGATGAACGCTGTTATAAAGCCCACAACTAAAAATACCTGATTTTTAGTTGCACTTATTTCAACGCTACCATAAATCGTTTTACTACAACGTTTATGAAACGCCACTAAATTATTTTTTTGCAGCGTGTATAAAATGCTACCAAAATGTACTTGTCTGCTCAAAAATATTTTGGTAGCGTTTGTTAAACGCTGTAATAGAGGACGCAGTTTATTGACAAAGCATGTAGCCGCGTTTATTAAACGCTACTATATATGCTCTCCTTTGAACCTTAATTTTTTGTAGCGTTTTTGAAACGCTCACTACAAGAATTTTGATTTTTAGCAGCGCCCAAAAAACGCTACTAAAAGTTTTAGCAGCGTTTTGATGAACGCTGTTATAAAGCCCGCGACTAAAAATACCTGATTTTTAGTTGCACTTATTTCAACGCTACCATAAATCATTTTACTACAGCGTTTATGAAACGCCACTAAATTCTTTTTTTACAGCATGTATAAAACGCTACCAAAATGTACTTGTCTGCTCAAAATATTTTGGTAGCGTTTGTTAAACGCTGTAATAGAGGATGCAGTTTATTGACAAAGCCTGTAGCCGCATTTATTAAACGCTACTATATATGCTCTCCTTCGACCCTTTATTTTTTGTAGCGTTTTCGAAACGCTACTAAAAATATTCCAGCTCTGCCTATAAATTGCCTCCAGTTCAATCTTGTTCATAGCTTATAACATAATACATAAACACATACACATTAAACAACCGTAAAATACATATACACATACACATTTAAACATAAACACATTTAAAAACCACAAAATACATAACCAAAAGCACTAACATAAACAATATGTTAACCGTACATAGAGGTTTACACAACCGAACAGTAGTTTCAAGACAAAAGGTTAACCGTACATAGAAGTTTACACAACCAAACTACGTACCACAAACAATATGCTACTGCTGCAGTTAAAGTACCATAAACATCTGAACTAAGCAAGTACAATAAACAACCAAACTACCTAACAAGTACGATAAACTAGTGCTGCTACTACTCATTCTTCAGAAACGCCTACCTGTAGACAAAATATAATCAACAGTGAGACTCAAGTTATAATCAATACTGAGATAATAATGACAGGACCATCAATACTGAGAAAACAATGAGACTAAAGTTATGCACAGCTGAATATGTGCAATCTTGTGTTCAATTGAATATGCACAACTAAATATGTAAACTAAAATAATGTGCATGTTAGTTTTGGCCAAGAATAAAATGAAAATGAAGATTTGTCATCAATGTTTTGTACATTTTATCTCTGCCTATGCATTTTCATATACTCAAACATAGATTTTCATATACTCGAACACAGATGAAAATATAAGTGTACATGAATTATTTTAGATAGTGAAATTAGGTAGGTGTAAGAAGTCTGCCAGACCCATATGGATACAGCCAAACATAGATTCAAAAAATTCATAACGATAGATGCATTTGTTGATAAAAATATGGGATAATAATATAATATGGTACTAGTATGTAAAATGACTAGAAACTTAGGTCATAAATTATCTTTTAAGTACGTACAATTAGTCGATATAACTTATGGCTATTGATGGATTAAACCACCGACTAATTACAGTTAATATATACAACATAAATACCATACTTTGATAAGCCTGATCATAGTAAATTCCAACATAAATTCTAACTTATTCACATTGTTGCATATTCACATAAATCATTCAAGTACAACAACTCATTGCACATCTACAAGCAGGTTATAATGAGTCAATTTAGAGGAAATTTTCAAATAACTTTGAAGGCAGCCTCTTTTCAAATCACTTAGGCATTTGAGTTGATGGTTTAAGTATTTTGTTACTACTTGTTATCCATGATGGTAATTTTGAAGAAGTTTTCAATTACATAAAGAATTGCATACCTTTCATTTTGGTTCCATAATGACTTTTGCCATCGGCCAAGCTATGGGAACGCCAAAGGCATCTTCCATGCACGTCAACTCCGATGTAGGTCTCCATAGCACTGCATCCGGAACTCTCACAATTTCAACCCAAACTTTTACAGCATCACATCCCAATGGACGACAATGGACCATCGACATTGGATCAGTTGAAACGATAGTTCCTTCAGCCACTACTTCGTTCGTTTCACCCGCATCAATCAACTTGCATTTATTATCTTTTGTTAGCTCTGCAATCGGCTGGAAAAAAAATGGTGCACATTTCAAACAGTGCATATTGAAAACTATGTACTTATTTTAGAAACCAAAGCATAAAAAATGCAACAACACAGTGGTGCATATTTAAAACAGAAGAAACAAAATACAAACTACAAAATATTTCCAGCATATTTACTTACATGTTGTGGTTTCTTCGTGATTATGGGTGTGGATATCACGGGAGAAGTCGCACAATTTACATTCCTACCAACTGCATCTTTATTAACTTCAACTTTTGATTTTGCCCATGCTACTTTCCTACCAACTGCATCTCTAACGCACGACATATCAACTGTGGGTCGCCACAAATATGCATCTCCATTTATTACAGTAGCCACCCGAATAGCAAAGGCAGCTGGACTGAGCGGAGTACCATTAACAAGATGTTGTGGATCTCTGGCATAGATTCTTCCTTCGGCAACTACCCCTTCACCCTCATTCCAACCATAAATCTTGCATTTGTGGTCTTGGGCGCTGCTGTCACTCTAAAAAGGAGAAGTGTAAATCAAGAGTTTAGTGATTAAGTGAAAATATTGTACAAGACATATTTCTAAATTAAATTTGTGGAAGACCGACGTAAATATTGTGAATTATAAAATTTACCGTACTGACTTCATTCAGCTATCCTTGCAGCGGCCTCTTAATGCAATTTAATGGCCATGCTACTACCTTATTCTCAGTGTTTGCTAATACTGTCATTTCAGGTGTAGGCCTCCATAAGTAAGCATCTGGTTCTTCCACGAAATCTATAATAACGCTCACAGCATTTGGTCCAAGATGAATGCCATTGACAACCTCATTTGGGTCCATGGACAACACTCTCCCATCGGCAACAACTATAGAGGTTCCATCCCAATTCAACACCGAACATGCGTCGTCATTGCTCTACAATTATTCAACAGAAAATTATAGCAATTACTGGATCAAAAACTAAAATCCAAATGTTATTTCTTGAGTAATATAATTATTATGTTTACCAATTCAGGTGTGCTCCCTTCTTTCGAACTTTCTTTATCCTGCAGCAAAGCACTAATATTAGGATATTTTAATCTTAGGAGCACTGAAGTGGATACGCACAATACTTAAAATGTCACTAGAATCAGTCCAACAAGTTTGATTGGCAGAGTACATACAAAAAACCAGTTGTTGTAGCATCATTTACAAACATGTGCGTCTGAATTCATTATTTTCAAAATTATTATATAACAAAAAACCAGTTGTTATGCACTGTTTTGGTATTCCCAGTTACTACATTGTTTTTATATATACTTTGATGCTATGCATATTTGCAATAAATTATAGGTGCATCAGTAAATCTTGTTCATCATAGACTTACCTTTTATGTTCAGTGATCAAGTGTCAAGACGACATATGCACCCAAAACTTGTTGAGAGTTTTATAAAGAGTTTAGTAACCCATTCCAAAGTTGCTATAATTGATAAATAATGAAAAGAATTCGCGAATATGAGACTCAACATTTGTCTCTTACAAACCATTTGAAAAGGTAGGCCCTGGACTAGGCCACTAGACAACTACCTAACGGGCCTCCAACTTTTTAAGGGTCTCCAATTATTATAACATGTTATTCCCAGTGAGCAATGCAGCTACAATGGGGCCTTAATTAGCAGAGTCTGACCAAGTTTGGTATTTTCACACTACAACAAAGTGTTGCTTGTTGTTCGGTTCACTTGCTGCCTCAAGCCATTGTACCCAGTGTTTTCCCAATGTTGTTCCCAGTGTTTTCCCAATGTCTACTTAATAAATTACTTTTAAAAGTTTACCTTTTGGTCCACCAGCATATGTACCATACCCCTCAATTCTGTTATTTCCTCTCGACATTGAGATAGTTGTTTATCTCTAGACTAGGCTACAACTAGCTTGGTTAAGGTGCAGCCCCTTCCCAGTGCCCTTAACCGTCCTGGTTTATCTTGTCCCAATACATTTGCAAGAGCATCTCCATTAACATTCTGTGACGAGCTGGACTGTGATAGTGTAACGAACGCGATTTTTCGACGCTCGAAAATCGACATTAATACGTCCACTGTATCAATTGCCGAGCAATCGAATGCCGGAAAACCGAATTGTTATGGAGAAAAAGAAGAGGTAGAAGAAGACAGAAGGAAAAGAAAGAAGAAACAACAGAAACAGAAACAATATCAGAATCTCACATTCGCAGCGGAACAACATATAATAGATAAATGAATAATCTTTAAATCAAAGAACTATATCATTTTATACATTACATCACATCAGAGTTTACAACAACAATACAACACTGGACATTTATATAAACTTGTCCTCATACAGAATACACAGCGGAATAAATAATATCATATACAAGTGATACATCTCGCCATCCAGCTCTCCACTGAGCTCCACAGCATCTCCTGAATCCAGAATGACCTGATAACCTGACTCTAGACTGCCCGCGTGGAAATTGGTGGGCACCCAGAGTTTAGGAAGGAAACAATAAACTCCAGGTCAGTCATGGTGACCGGTGTGAGAACTTTAAACAGTTATTTATCTTCACAAAGAAAATAAAACATTTTCGCAATGCTTTTGGAAAATGAAACTACCATAAGACCTCCCGCCACACACACAATGCAAACGCAGAATTGGAGGAGATTTCTTCTTATGATAGTCAAAAATGCTTACTACGCAAAATCATTCGATATTATTATCATTAGTGCATAGTGTCGAAAACCATTTCGAAAATATAATATTAATCTTAGCCAGCATACAACCATTATTGTATGCCTACTATAGCTACTATGTTCAATAGCAGGTTACCGCCACATTCCATAGCAGGTAATACAACTAAAACCGTACAGGTTCGTATCGTTTCTTTGGATTTCCAACAAATGGTCACGCAAAGGAACTTCCTTACACCGAAATGGAAATGCCTCTGGAAAGACGTCCCGAGAACCTAACCGGATCTCTGCAAACACAAGGCCGACGCTACCTCACGCTTTAACCAAGCTGTAACTAGGTAGCTAACACACGAGCTATGCCATCCCCCGGTCGTCACCGACCTTTATACGAGGATCCTCAATCACAAAGCAACAACCACAAAGTATAATCAACATAAGTAAAATATCTGGGCTTCATACCATGATATCACCTTTTATCCAGAAGGAAATGACATACCCTAGGGGCGCTACCCCTACAAACCTTTGCCGCAACATTCTTGTTTCGACCATTACCGGGTTGTGAGGCTCGACGAAGTCTCGTCCACAAAGCTACACTTTTTCACAAAGCAACGCTTTTTTCACAAAGCCACGCTTTGATCAACAAATGATCAACAGCTCTTCGTGTGCCACATTACCAAATTGGGAATGTATCACTAGTAACCATCAACTACATAACCTCTGAGCTCGTACGTCTCAGAGAAGGGTGTTAAGCAAAGAGAATAAATTCTCCGCCACCAACAGAAATGTATTTGATAGAAACCAGCTTTACATCTCAAAGTGTAATGTCAGACACACATCCATACGAGTCCGTTCCGGGATCGAACGGAACCGAAGGCACTTCCAAAGAAGCCCTTGCAATCCGGATATTCGCTAATCACGTCCGGACTTCCCGTCACAAGATGAGTGATATAAATCTCCATACCGGAGCAACTCGGTGCAGAGACATTCGACGGGTTGTCCTTTTATTTTCGAAAATATCCGGTCTTCAACACCGGTCTTCAAATACGATCCATATCGTCGTATCACAAATTCGGAATGGGTTATATGACACAAAGGTCGTTTCCCGGCTAACCCGAATAGTGAGCGTTTGTTTTTAAAACAAATCAAGTGCCATTTCAAAGGCAAATATTGATAGTCGGTTATTTAACTATCAACAACATTCACAACAATCAACCAATTTAAATATTTTTCCCCAAATAATTAAATTTCAAATCTCTTCGCGAGATACGGTTTTAACACTTCAACCATTTGAAAACCAATTTCAAATCATATTTTCCACACTTCAAAAATAAATCAATGTTTATTTTTTTTAAAACAAATTCCCCTTTCCTTTATAAATTCCATTATGAATTTAAATTTCCAAATATCCATTTTTAACTCCAAATCAACTTTCAAATTGATTTCTAAATTTGTTTCAAAACCCAAATTGATTTCCAACCCTTTATTTCAAACACCGAATCAAATTCCAAATTGATTTCAAAATTTACTTCACACCAAATCAATTACAAATTGATTTCAAAAATTCATTTCAACACAAATCAATTTCCTCATTTAATCATCAAATAAATTTTCATATCGATTTCCCAAAGATTTATTTTCAAATACCAAATCAATTATAAATTTGATTTCTAGAAATTAATCACCTTTTAAAATAAATTCATTTATCTCTTCCAAACCATTTAAAATTCCATTTTAAATAAATTTTCCAACTTTCGAATAATACTATTCAAAATCCATTTATAAAAATCCTTTACTATATTTTAGAGATAATTCAACAAGATTATAAAAATCAACTTTATGCTTTTAAATTCCTTTCTTTAAATTCAACCTTTCAACTTAGATTTCAAAAAATCCAATTTATTCATTTCTGGTATCCAACGATACCAAAAATATATTCGGCTAAATTATAACCTTCAACGAATTCAATCACAGATATAATCATTCACATATTATAAATAAATAATCACACGGCGATTATAAATAAATCAACACACAACATTGAAACCAATTCAAATGTTTGAGGAATCCAGTTGGATCCCTCCAACCTGTTTCCCTGCATCCACAGATGTTAGCACAATACCAATTTCACTTCAATGTGAAATTATCGCGGTATATGGGATTTATAAATACTATCTGCTATTATGCGGCGCAATAGGGTCTCATCCGCTATATAATGTGGGAAATCAACTCCAATATATACATATTCCAATATATATATTGCTATATACATATATAATACCAATTCCACTTCAATGTGGAATTATCGCGGTATATGTTTTTAATAAATAACCTCCGCTTAATATACGGCCTATAGGGTCTATTTAACACAATAAATAGCAATCATCATTCAATTCACACAATTAACACTATCAACAATTTTAAATCACAACTATTTAAAATTTAAATCGAAACACAATATTCGATTGAGTGAGAAGTTCTCACCTTGCTTTCAATAACGGTTGCAGCGTTTTATTTCAAATAAAATTAAACACGCGTTTAATTTTACTCGAAATTTTCACTGACTCTAATTGAACTCGAAAACCAGCTCCATTGCAAAGAGCTCGTCCATACGATTCGAACGCATTTTGTTTCGTCAAAATCCAACCTCGTATGACAAAGTTATAGCGTTTTAAAGTTTGAACGATTTTAAAATAAAATAAATCTGTGGCATCAACATATTTTAGAAATAATTTTACAATTTCTTTTATTTTATTTTTCAAACCATACATCATCCAGCCGTTCGTTCTAGCCTTGACCAAATCTAGCCACGCGATGCTTCTTCCTCCTTCACGCGTATTGTTCCCAGGCATCACGTTCGTTTGTTCGAACCCATTGAAGCCACCCCAAAACCCTACTAACGCAACCACCCACGATCGCCTAGATGTTGATCAGAGCGTCTCACGACGAAGCCCTTGCCTCTACCTACCACCGCCCTAATTAACTCCTAGCTCGGTGGTGCTCCCTCTTCGAAAAACGCGCCCAACTGTCATACGAACGCGAGCCAGATTCGAGCGATCCACAACGTCATTTCCCATCTCAACCGTTGGATATGTAGTCCTCTCAATGCTCTACGATATTGCAGAAGAAAGTTTCTCGAATCGATGCATAGATTTGAAGAAAAATTGGGAAGAAGATCGTTGTTTTCTGGCCATTGAACGTGAGAGTGGCGGCCACGAACAATAACCCTAGCTTTCTTTTGCAAATGAAGAAATATAAGTCCTTTTATAGAAAATTTCACAAAACACTATTCATTGAAAATTTTCCAAACTCCAAATCGAGCGTGCCGGCTGGCATTTCTAAGGTTTACCCCACGTTTCGAACGCAATGGAATGTGTTTCAGGAGCTAATTCGATCGTATGTGATAGTTACGGAAATAAACGATCAAATTTAAATCAAATTGATTTAAACCGACTTCGATGCGTTTTGGCTTGCCCCGGACAAACGGTAAATCCAATTGACACGAAATTTGAAACCTTACAACAATATCACATTACGGATCCGATGAAACTAGTTTCATCGAAATCTAAGACTGTTCGAAAAATGGCTATTTTCACTAGTCGATTAAATATTAAAATATTCAATTTTCACAAATTAACTTTTAATTCAATTTTAAAAGTTCTATAACATCATTATAACTCCAATATGATTTAATATAACTTTTTAAATCATTTTTAATCACATATAATTCAGATTTCAATTATTTACCCAATTTCAAGTATTAAATAAATAATTTAATCGTCCAATTAAATCACTATATCGAATTTAAATAAATTCGACTCCAAAATCTTACTAATTAATATTTAAAATTAATTAAATATTCGTATTTCAAATGACGGAAATTCTGGGTCATTACAGATAGGCTAACAAATTTTTTAATCTCCGCCTACATAAATAAATACATACAAATAATGTACGATGGTAAAATCATCATAGTTTCGGACAATTTTTTATATACCGATAAAATAAAAAATTCTTACAATAGTATTTGCAGCTTCCACGGTCACTGGTTCACCATTTTTTTTAATGTGAGATTTAATCCAAACATCAGCTCTAGTTATGGACGATGGATTTGGACTTCCTTTTTTCTAAATTTAGAATAACATTAAACAAATAAACTGACAGATATAAAACAATATTAAATAATGCTATACTTAACTAACTAACCATGTCCTCGGTCAATCTAGCCATTCCCCTACGACCAGATTTGTGTGGAACTTGTTTAACCCTAAGGGCCGAATATTTCTCACTTCGTTTCTGGAAATACTGAAAGATGTTAGAATTTAGTAACCAAAAGCATATTACAGATGTCTTAATGTTACCTTAAACTCCGGACTTGTTTTGGCCTTCACAAACTTTCTACATTCGTTCATGTTTTTGATGTTGGTAGGTTTCAGTTTAAGTCTTTCCTCTTCTTTCTCCGCTTTATTTAATTTTCGAACCAATTTGCTTTTTGAGGATCTCCAAATTACTCCCATCTGTTGAAATACGGCTTTTCTTTGCCATTCCTCTTCCAATTTAAATCTAACCTGCAACAATACATGAAAACATGATATTAACAGTAGAAAACATGATATTAACAGTAGGTGAATATAAAGAAACATGTTATGGTGAAGCAGAATGCTGTCAAGCTAGTACATAATTGGTGAATATATGACTTTATGGTCTCTAAATTTTGAAGAAATCTGAGTGAAAATCATGAAATAATCACCTGGTCCTTAGAAATCTCCGGACTCATAAATCTCTATCATTCTGAACCTTCCGTGAAATATGAATATTCATTTCTATTTTATTTATCTATTAAATGTTAAAAAACTAGAAATATGAACAATTGAATTTCGGAGGATAACCCACAATACGAACCTGCACTAATGATGATTCAAATTAACAAATTAAGGTCCTTAAACATAAGTCAGGATAAAATGTTTAAACGACATGATTCAACTACTAGAACTTGTGGATATCTTAATATAAATTCATGTTTATTATAGTCAATTTAAAAACCGCAAATTGGCAAAACTATAACCGGATTTATACTTTTAAAAGTAAGTGGTAGGAGAAGAAGAAAGATGAGTTGCTTGATAAATCTACAAAATAAATATAGACAGAAGCAGGGACAAACGTCGATAAATAGATTCTCTAGCATATACAGTAGGGAACCTGCTCCATACCTGAAGCGATCGCCACAAAACAACTTTTAACGCTTCACTTAGATTCCTCCAATCATCAAGTGTGTATGGAACCTGCTCCCGCACAAGCGGTCCAAGAAAAGAGGATAAATATACCGACGCTGGCCTTATTGGTACGCCTATATCATTGAACTCAACTTCAATTCGATCATGACCGTTTAACGGGAGTTTTTTTGCTTTTGTTTGACCTCTGGTGCCTCTTTTCCGAGACGAACTTGCGGTTTCAGCATCACTTGCTCTCTCAATTTCCACCTCAGCAGCATCAATCTGGTCAAGAAGAATTTCATTGTCTAAGTGGGGTTCTTCTTCATCTAACAAAGCCCTTTCACCATTTGGGTCAGAAGGGTTATCGTGTAGTGCTTGTTCTTCGTCTTCATTGCAAACACTGGCTTGCTTCTTAGCATTGACTGCTCGTTTTTCGCCTTCACTGCAAGCACCGGCTGGAATCTTATACTTCCGCTTTGAATTATACTTCTGGGATTCCTCATAAGTCTTTTTCTGGTTGCGAGTACATACAGAGCTTGGAAACATCTCTTTTCTGCAAATGAAACAAAATATGAGATACTTAAAAATTTCATTATTTACCATCTACTCGCTGGAGGAATCTGGACCCAATAATTAGTTTGCAGATACATGATCTCTGAATCTTTTTAAAGTTATATTTTGAAGTATTCTAGAAGTTAATTTTATATCTTAAACAATATAACGAACAAATTAATTAACAAAAGATTAATTTTTTGTAATCAGATCAATATTTTTTTAATACATTAATGTAGAAACTTATTAGACCTTGTATGTTAACATGCAAAAATTAACGTAGTATATATGTATAAACAAAAAACTGTTATAGAGTAGTCATGTTAAGCAAGTTCAATCCTTTTCCAGCTCCAGTTCATGATTTGAAAATCAGTTCTTTGACTATGCAGATGAGAAAAATATACACCATCCATGACAAACTGTAGTAGGCTAATGAATAAAATTGGACCCATAAATACATATTAAAAATAGAATAGTAAATGGTTTAACTAATTTCACTAGTAAAACCAAAATGGTTAAACAAGAATGGCTCTCAATAACGGTAATTTCCAAGAATGCAGTCATCAATTTTTTGTTTATATATAAAAAGAAACGTTTTGAAGTGTGTACTAAAATAATTAAATAGATTTATCAATAGCCATTCATCCAAAACAAAATTCAATCTGATCATAATCTTGTCATTTGGTTACTTTTAAAAGAAATCTTATCAATCAGTAATCAGGTGGGAAAGTAAGACTGAAATAGGTAATTAAAAACAACTGAGGAAGCAAGAAGAAGATAATTAGAAATATGAAGCAAACTGTACAAATTCTCTCACACAACTTAAAATATGGTAAAATATTTTTTTCTTGTTTATCATGTTATTCACAGAAGATTCATGCTTCTTTGGCAAAAAACTAGTAGAAACGGATATGCATTATTTTATGAACATTGAGTACTCATAAACACAGACTTTGTGAACAGGATATGCATCCAAGTTGTTTTGTTAATAGAAGCATCCTGATTGAAAATAACTTAATCAGTAAAACATATCCAAGGCAACCGATTTTTTTGTTACATCCACACCTCATTACAAATGAAAGCTTGAGTTATTTTAAAACAAATTTAGACCAGATCAGATGCAAAAAGGGTGAAGTAAACAAATTAAAAAAGAAAAAAGAAATATAACATTAAATATGGTGTAAATTTCTTCAAGTAGGTTATTAAATAGTTATCGAACAAGACATACACTTAATCTTATGCAGTGTTGATCATCTGTATGCATGCAACTTTTTTTTTATTAGGCACATTTATTATTTTCAACACGGTTAAGTACAGACACAATTACCATGCAAAGTTTTAATATATTCAAAAATACCTGATTTCAGGATGAACAGAATGGGGGCCTGGAAATCCTCGAAGATGAGTGACGATGTGGGATAGTTATAGAGCCAAATTTGCTAACTTTAATTCTTCAAGTACCAACTGAACAATTGAAAACAGGAATAGAAAAGCATTAGTTCATAACTATCAGATGAAAATTTGCATGCTATAAATTAGATTATTTTAGTTCAAAAAACCAATGGTTATGGGCTATTCCATTACAAATACATAACAGACAATGAACTAGGCCAAGATTGCCTGAGATGGTAGTTTATTGTGTCACATATTCATGCTTCGTACAAATAACAATCACAAATTAAAACTGGTTGGTTCATAGTGGATATGAATTTATTTCATTAACAAATTGAATTAATAATATTACAGTAATTAGAACCGCAAATGGACTGGAATTGTTTGCTACTCTAATTCAATGAATAAATTATATGAATCCAGCAAAATGAGTAACAAGACAATAAAATCTGAATCCATGCTTTCATTCCTTACCGAAACAAGTTTTGATAGTGAATTTAATGAATACAAAATGAGTAACACAACTTGCAAAATAAAAATAGAGACATTCGGAGAGTAAAATGAGTCTACAACTATGACTAATGCATTAGTCTAATGTATGGATCTGACTTAGTAGGTGAACAAATAATCTACTCAATTATGCCTTCGCAATCCTCCCTAACATAACTAACATCTTCATCATCCATTTCGGTTATTTCATAATCTTCCACGGCTTGGATATCTTCCTCGATGCAATCATGTGTCTCTAAATCATTAAAACTTCTTGATGGTGCTTTCATTACAACATACCAATTAGAATCATCATTTTCTCTTGAATAAAATACTTGTCTTGCTTGAGATGCAAGTATGTATGGATCTCTTGAAAACGATGCTTGCTGTAAATTAACAAGAGTGAACCCATCATCATCAACTTTTACTCCATTTCCTTTATACGCCTAACGACACTTAAAAACTGGAATATAAAACAAATGATAATCTAATGAAATTATATCTGTCAATATTCCGTAATAAGTGGCCACATCAACCACTTGGGACATATCTTTTGCACTTGCTCTACACATAGTAGTCGCATCAAAGGTCACCCTGCAATTCTGAGTTTCTCTCCCTACATCTTTTATATGAAAACGTTGATCATTGATAACATATCCTCTGTAAGACAAGGCATCGTTCTTCGGACCCAAAGCAATCCATCTTAACATGTCATCATGATCCTTGGAGGCAATAGGTATCTACAACAAATTCCATTTAGCATGAATATTTTAGAGTAATATTAGTACTCAAATGAGAATATATTTGGAATCTAACTAACCTTCCTTATAATCCAATCGGCAAATTTTTTTGTATGTGTGTCCCAAAGTAAGATCGCATTTTTTCTCATGCGCTGGTCTGAATTTTCTAATTCCTCCAAATGCAAACTAGTATAAAATAAGTGATTATAAGTTATAAATAGCATTACGAACACATCAAAATGATTGAAACAATGTAACATAAACTTACTCTATAAATGGTTCCACCACATTCATATTCATTAACACGGCTAAATGAGCCATTTCTTTCTCATTAGCTGACAATGTAACTGTCTTGGACATTGAAATCGGATGTCCCTCAGGTATTACATTGCTTTCATAATCTTTATTTCGAGCTTCTTTCTCCTCTATATGTCCAGATTTTTTAAAAAATTCATTGAGAAACATTATGGATTCTTCTGCAAGATAGGATTCTGCAATACATCCCTCTGGTCGTGCATAGTTTCTTACATAATCTTTAAGTGTCTTCATATATCGTTCGAATGGGTACATCCGACGAAAATGAACCGGTCCACACATTAGTGCTTCTTTTCCAAGATGAATGGACAAATGTACCATTATATCAAAAAAAGATGGTGGAAATTTTTTTTCAAGTTCGCATAAAACTTCAATAATCTCAACATTGATTTGTTATACCTTCTCTCTATCAAGAACACGTTGACATAATTTGTTGAAAAAAGAACATAAGCGAATTATTGCTTTTCTTGCCTTCTTTGCCATTAATCCTCTCGATGCTACTGGCAATAACTGTTGCATTAATACATGGTAATCATGTGACTTCAATCCGCTAATTTTGCAATCATGCAACGAAATCCGATTCTTCAAATTTGAACAGTAGCCATCTGGTCCTTTGAAATCGTATAATCTTTTGCAAAATATTTTTCTCTCGGAATTTGACAACATGTATGGAGCCGGTGGAAAATATGTTTTATTCCCACGAGGTTGTGCATGAAGCTCATTTCGAATTCCCCAATCCTTTAAATACTTTCTACAGTTGGTTCCATCTTTTGATTTATTACCATGCAACATCGTGCCCAATAAGCTTTCACCGATATTTTTCTCCACATGCATTACATCTATATTGTGACGTAGTGGAAGTTCCTGCGTAAACCAAAACTATAACGCATTATTGGGTTTTTCTTATGTTAAAACAATGAAAAATAAATAAATTAACTACTAACCTTCCAATATGGCAAATCAAAAAAAAATCGATCTTTTCTTCCATCTTGATAGCTCCAATTCTGTAGAATTGTTAATATTATCATACTCATATTCTGTATCATAAGCGCACTTTCTCTTCTTACTTTTCTATTCTTTTTCTTTTTCTTTTCCAAAATCATTTGGATAATCCTTCAATAATGCATAAATGTTTCTCCCAGTTAGAATTCTAGGAGCACTACCTTTTTCTATGGTGTTATCAAACAATGCCTTTTGTTTCCTCCGTGAATCTGAAGTAGGTAGAAATCTTCTATGACCCATGTAGACGCTCTTTCGACTGTGATTCAACCAACGAGAATGGGCATTGACACCACATAATGGGCAACCTTTTCCCCCTTCACACGACATCCAGCAAGATTTCCATAAGCCGGAAAATCATTAATCGTCCATAGCAAAATTGCATTCAATTTAAACAAAGTTTTACTAAATGCATCGTAAGCATTAACTCCATTACACCACACATGATGCAAGTCTTCCACCAAAGGCGCCAAATATACATCAATACCATTTCCGGGTTGCTTTGGGCCTGGAATAAGTAAAGATAACATAATATTTTCTTTCTTCATACACAACGTAGGCGAAAGATTGTATGTCACAAGCATTACCGGCCACCAACTATATTTCGAACTCAACATGGAAAATGGATTGAATCCATCTGTAGCAAGACCAAGCCTAAGATTGCGTGGATCAGATGAAAAAGATGTATACTTTTCATCCACCATTTTCCATTTCATTGAATCCACGGGATGACGCATTTTTCCATCTTTGCTTGTATTTTTAATATGCCATTTTAAATCTGTTGCCATCTTTTGAGATCTATACATTCTTTTAAATCTCAGAATTATTGGAAAGTATCTCAACACTTTAACTGGAATACCTTTGATAACCTCTTTAGTATCTTGATTTTTCTTCCATCTTGAAGAACCACATTTTGGACAAATATCTAAATCTTTGTATTCTTTTCTAAAAAGGCAACAGTCATTCTCACAAGCATGTATCTTTTCAAAACCCATGTCGAATGTTCTAAGAAATTTCTTTACTTCAATAAGGTTTTGGGAAGCACGTTATTCTTCGGCAAAAATAAATGTTGCACAGTTAAAATCTTATCAAACCCACTATCAGACAAGCCAATCTCACATTTAAGATTAAACAAGACGGTGATGGCAGATAATTTTGTGTGATCTGTGCAACCATGATATAATGGAGTTTCTGCATCTTCCAAGTTCTTGAGTAACTCATCCTCTTTAGTTTGAGAATCAACATTATCTTTATCATCATGAAAAAAATCATCATTCAAAAAATCTTCATCTTCATAGTGAATCATCTTGAATAAATCATATACGTCAAACGTATTTGTTTTCTTCTCTTCAATTATCTATTCGCCATGGTTAAACCATACACGGTGTATGTATTTAGGATCCATTCCTCCAATAATTAAATGTTCAACGATGATGTGATCATCATGACGACTAAGATTCCGACAATCTTTGCAAGGGCATAAATTTTTTTCTACACTTCTTACATTCCTCTTTGCAGCATGCATGAAATTCATTGCTCCTTGTCGGTATTCTATGCTAGTTCTATGACAAAAGTTAAAAACATAAAAAAGAAATTGAGTTTTAATATTATATTACATGTTCTAATTCTCAAAATACATATTAAGTTAAGCATTGTTTTATCACCTGTTTAAAAAAACCCAATCTTTTTCCATCGTCGACATATGAAGGCAAATAAGTTCCCAATCTTTGACGTAGAAATTGGTGACACCTCCTCTTCCTATGTCTGATACTAATTTAAAAAATAATAAGTTACTACGTTAATAGTACTTCTTAATATCGGTCCACCCAATCATTCTAAAGATTAGCCAAATAAAACTTTGTTCAATGATATTTCAATGAATTTTTGTTAATATAGAGAGAAGAGGAGTTTCAATGATATGATGGAATCGCTCAGTATTTTCGTGGACTCAGCCAAAAAATCTATGAAGCACGTGGATGAGATCGATACAGATTGTACATACTTGTTCTTTAGTATGCTACTAGTAAAGCAACTAGTTTCTTCCGTGAATAGATTGTACAGATGATGGATAAATAAATGTTTAAGATGAATATGATATATATTATTGAAATTATGCTATTTTGTGATGATTCTGTTGATGTTCGTTTTGTTCAATCAGTACACTGTAAATCATAGACTTCTCAGCATTCAAGCACTATAGTAAACACTATGTTTTTTTCCAACGTGGTTAATTAGCGTCTAATGGGATTTGATCTCACCGACTTTACACATACATACTAGTATTTCACAAGGGATATCACTTAGTCTACATGTTCTTGAAAGTAAGATGTTAAATTCTATGAATTACAATTTCTCAAGCAACACAATTTTGGATATCATAGAGGCAATACTCTATGTTGATTTACAGCGCTTGTAGCCCAGGTGATTGCTAAAAGCAACTGATACTTCACTGTAACAACCATTTCAATGGGGGTCCAATGGAGAATGTTTTGTCTGAATTCAACCAGCTATAGCAATCTCGATTTCCTTGGCAACTGGGGTGTTAGTTACTTATTTGGCATATTAAATCGGATAAGTTTGACTGCATTCAACATGTCGGATAAGTATATATTCAACGGTAAATAATACCATTGCCAATTTGTGTAGCATTTGAAATGCTAGACACGTACAATAATATTATGCAATATCGTTACATATATATTTTTATTCTTCTCTCTATATGTGTGTGCGTATATATACGCAATAATCATGGGTGTAGCCAGACTCTCCATGTCCAGACATGTCGATATTCAATATCTTCCATAATTCAATTTTGTGATTATTCGTACTTGGTGTACAAAATTTGCACTTTGGTTAAAACGGTAAAACAATTACACGGTTTAACCCTGGACATAGCCAAGCTTTTATTCATTTAATAAAAAAACATAAATATATAAAGGTGTAAACTAGGGTTGAATAAAAGATCTTCGTTATTAGGGTTGAATCAACAATTTCAGTTAGAAATTAGGCAGAAATTCGAATATATGATGCATGCAAATTAGGGTTAAATCAAAATAGAATCACAAAATCGATTTAGACGATTCGTACCTAAATATACCTAAGCAATTGCTGGCTGCCGCGAGGATGTTAAGTAATGCCGCGAGGACGTTGAGCAAGGACGGAGTGGACGATGAAAAGGGGAACTTGATCTTCAGTTGATGAAACTTGATCTTCGGAGGATGTTGAGTAATGCCGTGAAGATGTTGAGTAATGCCGCGAGGATTGAAAAGGGGGAAAAAAATTCTAAGCATGCATGACGGATTTTCTGAGTATACGTTAGATGGAAAACAATGACTAGTCACGTTTATTTTTGGCTAGGCGGAAAAAGTTTTCGAAGGAGCGGGAACAAAAAAAAATTAGTCACGAAACATATTTTTGGGAAAAATATTTTAGATTCGTGAATTGTTGTTTCATGTCAGCAATCAAAACCTATGATCCAATAGATTATTGAGAACACTCAGATTTCTACTTGAGATTCAGATGCCACTCCTCTTCTCAAGTTGGATTTTTGATGATATGTAATAGTTTGTATTATGAATTTTAAAAAATAAGTTATGAGGTGCAAGCAGAGAACGGGTATACTCAAAGGCAATAAGGTGCTTGCAGGTGGTAGGGACTCGTACGTTTTTGGTGTTAATCCAATAGATAGGTAGTAGTTCAAGATTTCTCATTAGTGTTTATTTAATCTAACATCAAAAATGGTGGTTTACTTGGAATTTTGTTTGGTGATATATATGCGGTATTTGTAATGAGCCGTCTTTTTGATCCTAAGAAATCGACATTAATACATTCACGGTATTCATGTGCCAAACATGCAAGTGTTAGAAAGACAGATTATTGGAGGAAAAAGAAAGAAAAAGACAGAACATAATCTCGTATCTTGACGAGTAGTATATAATAGACAACATATCTTTACAAAAGAAAAACTATAATGTACATACATCAATCAAAGTACACTAATCTATCATCAGCCTGGATAGTTATAACTATATGTCCTCACAATTGCTGATAAATACACCAACAAATGCAGCAGAAAATAAAATACGCATGAGTTCATCCTAGAGGTCTCCACCTCGTCTCCTGAAGCTCCAAAGCATACATATCTGAATCTGTAAGTATGCTTGGTCAGACCCGAGCATTATAAGAAAATAACGCTTGGATCAATCTGGTAAACCAGCATGAGAAACACACCTCATATGGATTTTAATGTTATAAAACCTTTCAAAAATATGCTGCACATAAACACAAACAGGTTTTTACCTTACGATAACTAAAACATTTTATAGAAAATCCAGTGATATTATAACAATGTCTATGGTTTAAAATAAATATGGAATCATAGCTGAAATGTTACATTAATTAAATTCTAACATAATAGGTATCGATTAAGTCCGAGAGGCACTTATTGGAGAATTGATTCCATTAATGATAAGGCACTGAGTTACCGTTTATCATAGTACACCTCTAGATATAATGTACCGAGGGCCTCGCATGGACCCCCTGCATGGCAAGACCGTCCTACCCCTTACTAAATAGTACCAAATATTTCATCACCTTGGTTGCTTTGTAACCTTTTCCCGAGAGCTGTATGCACAACCAAATCAATAAATAATAATCTAGAAAGGGTGATGAAAATACCTTAATAGATACGACCCACACAGCATTGCAGCATATACCATGTTTTAGTCATTCCCGGTTAATGAGGCTAGAGGCTATATTTAACATTTTAGAAAATCCCACTTGGAATGCTAACACTACCCTCTAAGCAATAATACAATGCCAGCATTCATCGATGCAGGTTATTCAGGATAAGAACAAATCGAAGGCACTACTTCTACTATATCCATTTTGAAATCATCCTAAGGATTAGTAGCAAGTAGCCCTTGCACTTTGAAGAACTCCATCTTAGATCATCTTCAAGATATCTCCAATTTGAACGGTTATGCCGGTTCGAAGTGGTTTTCAGATAACCAACGTTTATCCAATCTCGGTCTCTCCAAACCAAAAACGATAATTTTAAAAACTGGCCAAACTTTGATAGTCAGTTATTTAACTATCAAACAAACAAACAATTCAACCAGAGATTTAATTGCATAAGGAAAATACTCTAGTTATGCACATAAGCAACACCAAGCCTCTTAAATTAATCATCTCGTTAATTAAAACCACTTTGTAAATACTTGTACAAAAATACTTTACAAAGGTATATTCACAAGTCTCCACTACTCTTTCAATACCTAGAAAACGTCGATATAATTATCTTAACTGTATAAGTATATTCACAAACCATTTCACTTTCAAAACTTAGAAAAACTTTCCATATAATTATATTAACAATATAAGTATATTCACAAAACATTACATTCCCCATACTTAGAAAATGTATCCATATACTTATCTCAACGGTATAAGTATATTCACAAATCTTAAGAAAGATTTCCTTTCCAAAATCATGCTTGATTGGGTTAAAACAAATGTCATTTAAAATATTGATAATAATAAACCCAAAATAGTTTTCTTTCTGGTGTAAGTAAATGAATTGTATGGAAATTAGACCAAATATACTTAATGTTACTTCCCGATTTCAAACAGTACTATCCCCCGACTAACAATGAGGTCGGACAAGTTAGAAAAATCATCCTTGCCACGACATCTATTCCTTATTCTCAAGACAGAGACACGTTTCCATACCTCAGAATTTGGTGTTAAGTATGGAAGGAACATTTTTTCATACCACCATAAGTTGCAATTATCGTTTATGGAAATCGAGTCTCATTCTTTTATAATCCCTTTTTATAAAATTCCTTTATAATACTCCTTATATTTACAAACTCCTTTTATAAAATATAAAAATCCCTTTCTAAATACCTAAATATAATTATAAACCTCCTTTTATAAATCTCCAAATTAATTTAATAAGCTCCTTTATAAACATCCTTTATACCTTCATAAAACCCTTTTATGAAACTACTTTTATAAGATAACTATTTAATAAATTCATTTTATAAATCCCAAATTTATTTGCAACTCTTTCTATTAAAACCCCAAATTCACTTACAAAAACTCCTTTTATGAATTTCTCCATATAATTGCAAAACTCCTGTATAAACAATATAACAACCCTAATTATAATTAACGTTATTTAGGATATTTAATTGGATGAATTAAATAAGATAATGTAAATGGCTAAGAGGATTAAGATTTGATAATTACTAAGGGGTCTGCCTTAATGAATGAACAAGTAAAAATAATGAGGATTTTAATAAGATGGAGGAAATTATGAAAAGGGCAAATTGGGGAAATGGTGAATTTCCTAAACATATAACCATACATTTCTTCTATTTCATTCCATTTACATTTACACAAACTAAAGTTAACCTAGGCTGGCTATTGCTAGAAAGAAACCAAGAGAAGATAAGCTAGAGAAATAAGTAAAAGCTTAGGGGAATCAAGTTAACTACAAATCTCAACCTTCTTAACCAATACAAGGTAAATAATCATTATACATCTCATTTTTATGTGTTATATTCGGTTTTATGAGTAAATCTGATTCTTTTGCTAATATTATGCCATTTTTTAGAGGTTTGAATGATTATATTCTTATTAGTGAATTTACGTAATTTATTTATGAGATTAAGTGATAGGTTTGAGTTAGAAAACCTATCATATGACACCCGAAATGACTTGAAATTTTGATATGATGTTAGAAATGTTATTATAGATGTGACGACTCACCTTTTGACCCTCGAAAATCGATACTAATACATCCATGGTATTCATGCGCCGCAAATTCAAGTGTCAGAGTGGAGGATGGTCAGAGGTAAAAGAAAATAAAGATAGAAGATTGAAAAAATTGATTCTCACATCGTATTTAACAACTTATAATTATACATATAGATAGTACATACAATCACTCTCAAAATGATATGTCAGAATCACTGTAAGTACTAACCTAGGCGAGGACAGTTATAACTGTCTATCCATATAGGTGTTGATTGATACTTATACATAATACAATGGAAATAGAAATGGATAATTATCTATAGAGGAAACTCTAGCTCTTGCTCCAAGCTCCTCCAAAATGCTCCAAGCTAAACCTGAATACTTGGCTGCCCGAAAAAATAGGGCACCCAAAGTTTAAAGGAAAAGAAAATAAACTCTGGACCAGTCATAGGACTAGTGCGAGAAAAATCATAACTCGGATATTTTTGAAAACAAAGGTTATCTCATAAGACCACGCTGCTATAAACACGGATGAGTTTTTACCTTATGATTACCAGAACATTGCTACGTAAATTCCAATGATATTATAATAGCGTCTATATTACAAATACATATTAATCTTAGTCGAAATTGTTATACTGATTAAATTCCAACATAATAGGTATACAACTAAGTCAAAAGGCACTTATTGGAGAATGGATTCCATACAATGACCGGTGAGGGACTACCTTCCGTACAATAAATCTCTAAAGGAATGAACCGAGGACCCACTAACAGTTCTCTACATCTGGCTAGACTAGCCTATCCCTTTCCAGTGACCATCACAATAGTCCTGGATAGTACCGAATATGACATCACCTCATTTGTTGTCAACCTTTATTGGGATCCTACAATATACACCACATACTCGACTTATAAAGAGTAATGTAGAAAGGTGATAACCATACCCTAATGGGTGCGACCCACATAGCCTTACGGCATACCCTGTTTTAGCCAATTCCGGGTGTGAGGCCTGAGGTAACATATTACCCTTTTCAAAAAAAATCCCACTTTAAATGCCACATTGCCATTTCTAATAACACATAATTGATTTCCACAAAAGCACAACCCTCGAGCTTGTACGTCTCAGGGAAATGGTGTTAAGTGTAAGAGGGGATACCTCCTACACCACCAAACAAGTTTGTAAAAATCAATGGACATGGTTATAGAAATGCAGTGTCAAACACTCATCATATAATTTGTCCAGGAAAAGCACAAATCGAAGGCATTTCTCTTACTACATCCTTTTTAGGAATCACCCATAGGATCAGTAGCGGGCAGTCCTTACGCTAAAGATTTCAAAATCATTGTCTTCAACTTATCTTCACTTTCTAACGTGTATATTGGTTCGAAGTGGTTTTCGGATAACAATCACCCAAATCTGTTCTCGTTCTCTATGAATCAATTATCGATAAAGGATGTCAAGTATGTGGGTGATTATTATTCAATTAATCAATATCTTTTATCCAAGTAAAATATCTTCTTAAAGATATATGCCTTTAACCCATTTCTTTTTAGCGTATACGAGATTACTAAACCTCTTTTTAATTTTGGAAATACCAAATCATTTTTCTTTAAATACTTAGGAAAAGTATAATTCAAATCTTAATGAAGATTTCACATTTTCAAAACATAACTTAAATGGGTCCAAAACAATGTTTTTAAGACATTGTTTACTGTAAACCCAAACCAGTTGGTATTGAGAAAGAAGGAATCCATTGATTTTAGATTAATTATACTCAATACCAATTCCCGTATGTAACTCATACTCTTCGTCAAATAACGATGAAATCATCTTTTCAATTCACACGCATAGTATGTGTTTCCTCCTCGGAATTGAATACAGAGTTTAACTAAAACATTCTCGTTACCATCAAAATCTTATTCGAAATCTTGTTTGACTTTATGGAAAATTCCAAATCTCTTTTCTTTTATGATACGAGTAAATCAAATTAACTACCCCCTCCATTGGGGTAGTCCGGACAGCTAGGGGGAGCAGGCAATAGGTTTTCCAAACTCCAGCCGAGAAACTACCCCTCTGTCACCATAAGGCAGTTAAGTTATTTGATCGACTTAAAACCCTTTAAACATACTTGATTTCTTATTTGAAATCCATTTTATAAAGGCTTTGGGAAGAAAAACCCAAGTTTACATCTTATTTTCGCAATTTCCAAATTCCTTTGCTAAATTGTCGGTGAATAGTGCTTTTAAGGGATTCTTAGCACAAATCTCATTTTAAACCTTTTATATGTCCAATTTTTATATTTAAAATACTTTTAAACATTTTAGTATATTTTTAGAATTCATTCCATATTTTTAAAGATTAAATATACCCATTTAAAAAGTATTTGAAACTTTAGTTTTTGAACTGCCAAAACGCGATGTTTTTGAAAACTTGATTGGACATATCTCACACTCTACTAAATGAAATCTCAATTTTTCATTTTCATTTGAAAACTATAGCTCCAAGGGTCCGAAAAATTCTTATTTCAAAGAATTCTAATTTATAATCCACCCTACATATTCGTTTAACTTTTCGGATCGTGAAATCGCGAACCGTCGAAACGCGATGGCTTATTTTGACTCTAATTTTATATCTTTTCAAAACTTTGCCGAAATGAGTTTTAAATGTTTATAAAATATTTAGAAACCACTTTAAACCATTTTTATTCATGTTTAAAGAGGTTTAACTATGTCGTAACACTTTTATAATTCGTAAAAGAAAGTGATTTCTTTATGAAAATTCGACATGTATTTACCGTGAATTACTTCCATAACCAAGCAAACATATTATCGCATCCAAAGCATGATGATCTAATATAGAAATAAGCATGGCAAAACATATTATATCATCATATAGTTTAATAAAGTAAACTAGCAGAGTAATTTTCACGTATATAGCCATCTTTCTCTTTGCATTACGAAATTGACTATAGCTTCGCTACTTCCGCACCGAAGCTTATGATATCTATCTCGTGACCCTAGAAGTGCTTGGACTTGTACTAGAGAGGGTGGAGAGGTGGTGGTGGCTCTTGATGAGCATGGCCAAGCAAGGAGAAAGAAGAGGAGATGATTGCTCACTTTGATTTCAAACTATGGTGATATATCTTTCTATATGGAAGTGTATTTCTTAGCAGAGCTTCGCTACGACTATGGAATAATTTGTGAAGATGTGGGAACCACTAATGGTCTTATGAAGAAGGAAAAGAACTTTGGAAATTAGAGAAAGAAAGTGTGAATAAATGAGAGAGTGGAAGGTGCTATTTTGAGGTAAAATTTGCAAAATATCTACAAAACATCATAATTAACCATCACCTCATCCATGTACTACCCCCAAACCCTTTGCTTGGTCAAACCACCTTCCTCCCATGTGCCACCCCATTTGCTTGTAAGTGATGGTGAGTTTTTTTTATTTTGCTTAGAAAATATTTAGATTCTTATTTATTTATCTTAAGTAAATTAGTAAATGTTAATAGTAAATATATATATATATATATATGTAAATGTATATGTGTTCATGTGCATGTGTATGGGTGCATTTATGTTTATTTTTGACAAATCAAGTAGTTATGTTTCGATACAACTATTATTCGCTAAATCGTGGTGAATCTGGGATTCGAACTTCGATCATAAATTTACTTCTTGGTTATTATATATATATATATATACACACACACACGAACAAAATCTGAAAATGACATTTCAATTATTATTTAATATTTAAAAGGGTCTTATTTAATATTTAAAATACTTATTAAATCATTTAAACTTAATTTAAATTCAAATATTAATTATTTAAAAATGATGACATCGTTGATGATGTCATAAAGACATTTTATTTCCAAAACATAAAATAAATAATTTCATTACTTCTTGCTTAAATGGAGAAACAAGAGTATGTATCTATTTTTATATCCTCTAATATTAAGAAAATCCCAATTTACCAAAAACTGGTTTTCATATTTTTCTAACGGAAATTCCAAACATCTGTATTTGTTAATAAAATTTTAAAACAAGTTTACCGTCATTTATTATTGTTCAAAACATTATACCTTGTGTTATAAAATTTCATATTTGAATAATTTAAAATTATATATATTTTCTAAAGTGATAAATTTCTGGATCGTTACATTCCCTCCTCCTTAAAAGAATTTCATCCCCGAAATTTAAGATAAGAAGAAGATAACTCGAAAGGGAATATACTAGATACGATAAAATATATATAAAGATATGATAAGTGACTATACCGCAAATGGTGAGTACACTACATCGACACAATATATATATAAAGACTACCACTCCATCCTAAACTCAGGATATGCCTTTCTCATTCTATCCTCGGTTTCCCAAGTGCAACCTTCAGTATCACTTCTCCACTGGACTTTAACTAATCTCATAACTTTTCTCCTTAATCACTTCTCATCTCGATCAACGAGTCGAATAGGCTGCTTGATAACAGTCAAGTTTGGCTTTACCTCTGAATTTTCCTAGGCAACTGTCTTTATAATTTGTTCCGGGTCATGTGCATACTTTCACATACGAGATATGTGAAAAACATTATGTACACCTGATAACCTTTCTGGTAATTCTACTCGATAGGCTAGTGAGCCAATCCGGTCAAGAATGGGAGAAGGTCCAATATACTGAGGTGCTAACTTCCCAGTCCTTCCAAATCTTAATGCTCCCCTCATTAGGGAGACTTTAAAAAATACAAAATCCCCAACCAAGAATTCTAAATTCCTATGCCTCTGATTGGCATAACTTTTCTGCCTGCTTTAAGCTTCTTTCATCTTCTTCCTGATCATATCTACCTTCTCCGAGGCTTCTCGAATCATATCAGGGCCAAGTACTAGTCGATCTCCGGTTTCAATCTAACATGCTGGTGATCTACATTGACGACCATGTATGTCTTAATTTGGTGTCATGCCAATACTTGCCTGGTAGCTGTTATTATAAAAGAATTCTATTAAATGAAGATGATTCTCCAACGAACCTCCAAAGTCTAATATACAAGCTCTCAAAAAATCTTTCAACATTCGATTTACCCTTTATATTTGCCCATTAGTCTGGGGATGACATGCGGTGCTTATACTTAGCTTCATTCCCAAAGCTATCTGTAATGCTTCCTAGAACTGATTAGTAAAGACCGAATCCCGATCACTTATGATGCTGGTCGGAACTCCATGTAATCGAATAATTTCATTCATGTATATATCTACAAGAATGGAAGTAGTTCTTGCTGGCTTTATAGGAATTAAGTATGCGCTTTTGGTCAATTAATCTATGGTAACTCAAATGCTTTCATTTCCCTTCCTCATTCGAGGTAAGTCATCGATGAAATCCATTGAATTTTGTCTCACTTCCAAGTTGGAATCTCGAGAGGTTGAAGTAATCCAACAGTCTTTTGTTGATTGCTTTTGATCTGCTGGCAATTGGCACACCTGCCAACATGAATGGAGATGTCCCTCTTCAAACTCTTCCACTAGAATGTTCTCTTCATGTCTTTGTACATCTTGTGAATTCCAACATGAATATTGTTTGCACAAAAAATGGACAAACACCTCAAAGTTATATGATTTAGTAGATCTTAGGTTGTTCTTAGTGATTTTGGAGATTTATGCAAATATATGAAAAATAGGGGCTAAACTGTAAAAAGACACGCAGATTTATAGTGGTTCAGCCAGAATGTGCCTACGTCCACTTTATATGTTATTTCTCTTGTTTTGTTGTGATTACAAGTACAACGCTTTGGTACAAGTAAAAGAAAGTTGTTTGAAAGTTCCTTCCGTGCTTGAGCTCTCAAACTTGTTCCCCATTGTTGTACCCCTGCCCCTCTATTTATAGAGTGAGGCTGGGGGTAGGGGTCTTGGATGTGTACAGTTGCTGGTGGGCTTGGGCTGATGTGGTCTGGCCTGGCACGTTTTGGTCCGGTAATACTTGGTCCGGTGGTAGGTGGACTGGTGGTTGGTCCGGCAAGGCACGGAAGAGGAGTTGGTCCGGTGGTGTGTGTAGTGAAGAGTGGTTCGGTGGTTCTGGATGGAGTTGGTCCGGTGATACCCTGGTGATGGAGTTGGTCCGGTGATACCCTGGTGATGGAGTTGGTCCGGTGATACCCTGGTTCGGCTAGGGATGGTTCGGTGATCGTGGGATGGAGCTTGGTTCGGTGGCAATGTCGAAATATACCCAACATTTGCCCCCCCAAAGCAGGTTATGTGCCAGCACATGGCGTGCTTTGTTTCTCCTTTGAATAGTCACATCCGGTTCCAGACGCCGAACCGGTTGGTTCGGAGGTCCACCTTCGTCTATAAGTACGGAGCTAGGGCCCTTGTTATTTCCTACCGAACGAAGCACTTGAGCCAAATTTGTTGCATAGTCGAATCAATCTACTAAACTGCCTACGCCTGCCGAATCAGGTACTTAACTTCCCTTCGCCGAATGAGACTTGTGTGTACCGAATGAGTTCGGGACTTTGAATGCCGAATGAGTATTCTTATTTGGATCACCGAATGAATTCCACACGGGGAATGCCGAATGAACCTTGAGACTCTGAATACCGAATGAATTTTAACCTTCACCTTATCGAATGACAATAGGAATTTGGGCATTTTGATTTTATGAGTGAAATTCTAGATTGCACACTCTCGCTTCTTTACTTCCTTTAGTCTAACGACGTTCTTCTTTGTGTTTGCAGATAATGTCTCGTAAAGCGGAAACTCAATCAGACAAAAAGAAAACCGGGGGTGAAGGAGGTTCCTCTGCCGTGCCCCCAGCTCAGCCGAATCTAGAACATCACGGACCTGCCCCGAGATCACTAGTGGACGGGTACGGCCCTCAGGAGCTCCTGAACTCCCCGCCTGATTGCTTTCTCAGCTCCCTTAAGGAAGAGCAGCTTGACGTCATCTCCCGTTCTTTCGGAATTGATAGGGCGCGAATGCTGTTGCCAGGGAGAGAAGTTATGCCATACGACCCTCCTGAAGGGTACTTTGCCTACAGCAGATACCACTGCATGTGTGGTGCCATTCCTCCTCTTAACGCTTGGGTAGCCAGCTTCCTCACATATCTAAAGGTGGCCCCATTCCAGCTTCAACCCAACTCCTATGCTATACTGGTGAGCCTCTTCGTCATTTTCCAGAGGAAGTATGGTCGTGCTCCTTCCAACCGGGAGATCCGGTACTTATATAATCTGAGGGGCTATAAGAAGGGGTCCCCATACATCAGCTTGGAGTCAGCTGTAACCTTCAAGCCGGTCTTGGATCTGTATTCCAAATTCAGCATGTTCAAGAAGGAGTGGTTCTTCGTCAGGGACGACTCTGTTTCTATTCGGCGTTTTACTTCTGGATGTAAGTTGATGTTTTACTTATAATTTCCATTCTGATTGCGATGCTTCTTCTCATACTTTTTCGTTTTTGCTAGCGACAGGTGGCTTTGCGGTTGTGGAGACTGACCGCCTGGTTCAGACGGCGGCTGAGATAGAAGCTATCCCCGGGAGGGATAGATCAGCTGCCTTCCTGATCAGAAATGCGACCCTCCTGGAGTATAACTTGATCCTTCCACAGCAGTCAGTAGTCAAGCTGAGGGAAACGGTGGAGGAGAGGGCGGCTGCTCAGGCTAAGGGAGGTGTCACGGCAGAGAGTGGCAAGAGGAAACCTTTCACAAAACCTCCAGCCGTCGGAGGTAAGAAACTTAAGAGGTCGGACGGTCCTTCCCCCAGCAATTGTCCACTTACCCAGGGGGAGGAAAACGCGGAGGAGGAAAAAGGTGAGGGTGGAGACGGTCGGGAAGGTGATGAAGGTGGCGACGGCGTCGGGAAGGTGATGAAGGTGGCGACGGCGTCGGGGCCTTGCTTCCTGGGCAAGCGGGCGAGATTCAGGAGTGGACGGATGATGCGTTCCACCAGGCTTTCGAGGGGCTGGACGTAGATCCGGCTTTGGCAGAGAAATCCGGGAAAGCGGATAAGGCCGGGACCGGTGCAAGCGAGTCTTCTCAGACCACTCCAGCCAAGGTGGATCCGACGACTAAAGGTGAACTTTTGACTCCTGCAGGCTTCGTTAATGATAGGGACTTAGGAATATTTTATGATCCGCTCCCGTCCTGGAATGAAATCCAGGACTCATTGCAGTATCCTACTTCTCCCCAGGGTTTGTATAACAGACGTGTTTTCTTTCTTATTTTAACTTTTAATTTACCGCGTTTCTCGAATTATGTATCGATGTAAGCTTCTGACACTTGTTCTTCATATCAGGAGCAGGCAAAACGTCCAAGGCCTCAGATCTTCGGCACAGGCTTGAACAATACAAGCTTTCCAAAGCTTCCGCCAAGCCGAAGCCTTCGACCCACCGCTCCGGGGATGTAGTCGGCTACCGTCCTCTTCTCGGGGTTATTGAAGAGGGTATTCAAAAGAGAAAGAGGAGTCATCCTTCATCCGAATCTTCACTTGGTTCTCAGCTCCCGGCTCAGCCTCTTCATGATATCACAGAGGAGGATAGCGAGTTTGCACTCTCTCCGCACCCGTCCGGAAACCCTACCGTTATTCATATCGACCGTCCTGACTTGGCCCGTAATCCATTTGCGGGTCATCCTGATCTGGATCCAAGTTCCCACGATATTACCTTTGACGAGGTTACGGGTGAGCACCTTCTTCCCCGCAATCCCATGGTACGGGTGCTCGATGAGGCTAAGTCCTTAGATCTTGATCTACTTACTACTCGGATAGTTACCATGGGAGACGAGGCTAAGGCTAATATTGATCGGGTGGCGGAGGAGACTAGGAAGCTGATGGAGCATCATGCCCGGCTGGTTAAGGCTGGAGAGGAGATTGGGAGTGCCAACATCCGACTTCGATTGGTGGTTTCGGATCATGCCAAACAGCTTGCTGATCAGGCCATTCAGATTTCTCAACATGAGGCTGCTTCTGGACGACTAAAGAAAACCATGGAAGAGGCCAGCCGGGCTGAACTGCGGAAAATGGAAGCTACCTGCAGGGAACGGATCGACATGGCCATTGCCACGGTGGACGAGGTTCGGAAAGCGGATCTTGAGCAGATAGGGGAGCTATCCGGGAAACTTGAGACTGTAGAGCTTGCTCAAGCCAAGTTGAGGGAGGAGATGGAGGCAATGCGGAAATCCCTTCTGGTTGACTGCTCGAGATACCGATCGGAGAGAGATGCCGCCGTTGAAAGGTTGTCGGCTTCCGAGGCCCGGATGAGGGAGTTTGAGGAAAATGAGGGGATGATGGACGAAATGCTTCAGGATATGTACTTCCGTACCTGGAAGCAGGGCAACCTATCCTGGATGGATGATTATCCCAGGGTCATGGCTAAGATCTATCTTCGGGCTTTGGAGGAGGCTAAGGCCGATGCGGATAAAGATGGTGGTGTGGCTTTCAGCATGGATGTGGTCACTGCCCATTTTGCCAAGGAGGAGAAGATGGCGGTGAAGGAGGGTATGCGGTTGCTTGCTGCTGAGGAGGCAGGTGTGCAAGTAGAGGATGATGACCCGGATAGTCAAGAAGCAGGTGCTGGTAAGTCTTCCTTTTTTAGTCTCTCCATTAACTTGGTTGCTTATCACTAATGAATCCTTTCTTTGACTGGACAGGTGGTCAACAGGACAAGGATAAAACTCCAATGCAGCCGGCCCCTTGATTAGACCTGGAAAAACTCTTTTTGTGGACTTGACAGGGTTGTATATGTTAGTCTTAAAACAATAAAGTGACTCTTAGGTTGTTATATTTTGCCACTTGTAATAAATAGCCTTATCTTTGACGTGTAATTCTTTAACTTAAGCTGATCTTGTCGTCTTTTGAATGTTTTTGCTATTTTGACATGTTGCCCAAGAAATATAGCTATGTATATTCTTGTAATTAAATTGTGTTTGATGTTAGGTTCTTGTTTAAAACATAATTTCATGACTTGCAATGTTAGCGTGTGGTGTGAACAAATTATAGTTATGTAGAAGAAAATACCGCCCTTCATGTTCTAATTGTAGATGGCAGTTTTGAGTATCTTGTATGACCGAGCATGGAACGCAGTTGAATGCCCTGCCATCCAATCGTGAGTCCCTACACCCATTGGCGAGTATATTCTTTACTTCTTCATCGAGGGCTGCTGATCGTTCTGCCCCCATACTTCTCTTTCTTTGTTTTATAGGCGCCTTGGTAGGATCAATGTTTAATACGTGGCAGGCTATGTCGGGGGAGATTCCGGTCATGTCAGCGTGTGACCATGCGAATACATCCAAGTTGTGGCGGAGAAAATCGATGAGTTGTTCCTTCAATTCGGCTTTTAGTTGGGACCCAATTTTTAGTAGCCTACTTGAGTCGTGCTTGTCTACAGATATAAACTCCATAGCCTCTGCAGGCTCGGCGGTGGCCTCCTCCTCTTTGTCCCTAGGGTCTAATTCATTGAAAGGGTCGCTGGTATATCGAAGAGGAGGGGCTTTCTTTAGTTGCTATGCTTTTAGAATTTTTGTGCAGAGGGCAATCTCTACACCCTTCCCTTTATCCTTCCTGTGGTTGTTGCGAAGTTCAGTCACATAGTAGTCTCGAGCAACGTCCTGGTCTCCTTCCACTTCCCCTACTCCATTGTCTGTTGGAAATTTCATCTTTAGGCACCATGGGGCTAGGACAATTTGGAAGTCAGACAAGGCTGGCCTTCCTAGGAAAGCGTTGTAGGCCGAATGATTTTCTATTAGCACGAACGTCTGCTTCCGTACAATGGAGCGGGGATGGCTTCCAATCTCAACAAAGAGGTCCAGTTGCCCGAGAGGCATCTTTACATCCCCAGTGAAACCGTGTAGTGGTTTATTGCAGGGAGATACATCCTTCATTGATAGCTTCATTTTGTCGAAGGCGTGTTTGAACAGGATGTTTACAGAGCTTCCAGTGTCTACCAGGATTCGGTAAACTTCGGCGGGACCGAGTCGGGCGGAGATAACCATGGGATCCATGTGAGGGTATTTCCTTCCTTCTAGGTCACGCTTACCGAATGTGATGTCATCGCTTTCTTTCCGCTTAGGGTGGCGTTCTTCTATAACCGAATTGACATAGTCTTTATTGTCTCTAAGCGACTTTCCATATCTTTCCATCTCTTTCCAGCTTCTGTCTGCGATGTGCGGCCCTCCTGAGATGGTATGGACCATTATCTTCTCTTGACTAGAGCTGCTAGCGTTGTAGTTTCCTCTGTCGGCCCCCGGTGAAGGTAGCCTTGGGTTTTCATTGGCAAGAGCTGGAGTCCTGTCCTGACCTTTTACATAACGTTCCAGCTTCTTCCTTCTGATGTATTCCTCAATCAGATCTCGGAGATGATGGCATTCGTTGGTATCATGCCCATGAGATTCGTGGAAGCGGCAGAACTTTCCAGACTTTTGTGTGTTATCTGATTCCTTCTTGTATGGTGGGCGTTTGTATCTAACTTCGCCTTGGGTGGCCAGGAAGATATTTTCGACGGTCTCGTTCAAAGGAGTGTAAGTGTCGAATCTCGGTCCTGGCCGATATAGGCGCTTTTCTCCCTTCTTGCCCCCAGCATTGTCTTTGGAATCATTTCTTCGAACGTCCCTTGCCACAGCAGGGGCGTTGCTATGGGTTGTCTTATTTTGCTGTCCTGACTGCCCCTCAACGGCAGCATCCTCGAGTCTCATATATTTCCCGGCTTCATGGAAGAAATCGGGTAAAGTAGCTGGTTTTTCTTTTGTCAACCGCCTGGCAAATTTAGTGTCCGGATGCACACCACTACAGAGGGCCATTAGGATCAGCTTCTCATCGGCATCTTGGACTGCGGCTGCTACAGCATTGAATCGGGTTAGGTATTGCTGCAGTTTCTCTCCAGGTTTCTGTTTGACGCTGGACAAGGAATAAGCGTCCTTAGGTTGTTCCACATGAATGCGGAACTGACTGATAAACTTTTCTTTCAACATTTCCCACGAGCTGATGGATCCCTGAGGTAGATGACAGAACCAGGAGGTAGCGAGATCTGCTAAGAAGAGCGGAAAGCATTTGCACAGTACTCCCTCTGTCGCTCCACTCATGAGCATATGTTGTGTGTATCTCTGCAAGTGTACGACGGGGTCGGAGGTTCCTTTGTAAGGTTCCATTGTTGGCATCTTCCATTCTCGAGGGGTGATAGCAATTTCGATGTTGCGAGCGAAAGGGCTGGTTACCCTAGCGCCTATCCCTCGATCTCTCTGCTCCCGTTGGACACACTCTCTGAATAAGCGTGCCATCCTTTCATCAGAATTTAGAGCAGATAGAAATGAGTTTAGTTCTGTTCTGTGGGATTGATTCCGTCCAGATGACCTATAGGGATGGTATCGTCTATCATTCCTCATATTTTCCAGTGGCTGCCTTTGATCTTCTGGGAGCATGCTAGGGTCAGCTACAGTTGGCCCTTGCCCTGATCTTCCTCTACCGGGTTCTGATCTAAACACTTCCTCGGGTCCAACTTCGGGCTGGACTCTAGCTCGGCCCCGTTCATTGGCGTTTCCGTGGTTAGGCAGTATGACAGGCTCAGCTACAGTTGACCTCTGTCCGGTACCTCCCCCGTTGGGTTCGGTACCAAACGTTTCCTCAGGCCTAACTTCGGGCTGTGCTCGGTCTCGGCTCCTACCATGGCTACTTCTGCCGTTAGCTCCTTCGAAGAGGGAAGATCTTTGTCGTCTCTGAGATCCTCCAGATTGGGACTCGCCCCATGATTCAGTGTTGCGGTTGGATTCTTCAGCGTCCCTTAAGCGTGACATGAGATGGTCCACCAAGGCTTCCTGCTGGGACGTGAAGCGGTTAGTTACTTTAACCACAACTCTGTCCAAATCTGCCCTAGTAATTGCTGCAGGCTGTTCTGTGGTAGGAGTGGTTGGGTTAGCCTGTCCTTCATTTGTTACCGCTGCCGGAGGAGGACGATTTACTTGATTCGTGACAGCTGGATCTGGAAGACTGCTGGATGCGATGTTTTTTCCTTTGTTAACATCTTTTCTCTGTTTGGGAGGCATGTTTTCCAAGTAGCGAACGATGCGGTTAGAAAAACTGTTAAGTGGATGAAGCTGAAGCTTCGAGCTTCTATTTCTCAGTGAAAGCACCAAAAATGTTTGCACAAAAAATGGACAAACACCTCAAAGTTATATGATTTAGTAGATCTTAGGTTGTTCTTAGTGATTTTGGAGATTTATGCAAATATATGAAAAATAGGGGCTAAACTGTAAAAAGACACGCAGATTTATAGTGGTTCAGCCAGAATGTGCCTACGTCCACTTTATATGTTATTTCTCTTGTTTTGTTGTGATTACAAGTACAACGCTTTGGTACAAGTAAAAGAAAGTTGTTTGAAAGTTCCTTCCGTGCTTGAGCTCTCAAACTTGTTCCCCATTGTTGTACCCCTGCCCCTCTATTTATAGAGTGAGGCTGGGGGTAGGGGTCTTGGATGTGTACAGTTGCTGGTGGGCTTGGGCTGATGTGGTCTGGCCTGGCACGTTTTGGTCCGGTAATACTTGGTCCGGTGGTAGGTGGACTGGTGGTTGGTCCGGCAAGGCACGGAAGAGGAGTTGGTCCGGTGGTGTGTGTAGTGAAGAGTGGTTCGGTGGTTCTGGATGGAGTTGGTCCGGTGATACCCTGGTGATGGAGTTGGTCCGGTGATACCCTGGTGATGGGGTTGGTCCGGTGATACCCTGGTTCGGCTAGGGATGGTTCGGTGGTCGTGGGATGGAGCTTGGTTCGGTGGCAATGTCGAAATATACCCAACAAATATCAAGCTTGGAGATGGCATTCAGTTAATACTTCCTGCCTAAGACTGTCAACATTCGGAACATAAATTCTTCCATTTAACCGTAATATCACTACAAGAAGTTGCATTGTATTACAGCGATTGAATATCAAGTGCAACTATTAGTCTTGTTAAACGAAAAAGGAAAAAAAGGCAAATGCCGCTGAAGATCAAAACTAAAAGGCGGGAAGCAAAAATGACGTGGTGGGATTATATTTCATGAAACCTCTCGTTTTCCTAAATTCCTCTTTTCTATCATGGTACATATTTTCCTTAATTCCTTTTTCCCCTTTTCTTAATTTTCTCCTTATTCGCTCAACCTAGCATCCCAACATCCGTGCCGATGCCTCCTCCTCCACTATGCCTCTTCCTCCATCGTGCCTCTTTCTCCGTCGTGCCTCTTCTTCCTCCATACAGAGAAATAGATTTTAGTTGTTGGCAATTAATTTATGGCTAAGTTTTGGGATAAGGACTAACCTTTTAACAACTACAAGGTGAAAAGAAGACAGTTAGTACATCGGTTCTACATAAGTCATCATTAAGGTCAATTAGAATCCGATCCAATTCATTATAAAGTTCCATTTGAAATTGATGTACGATTTTTTTCCACTTTTCCTTCAATTTTGCATACTTTTCTTCTATTTAGTAAAATTTTTATTCGATTATTGGTTTTCCAACATAAATTTTATAGTCGAATTTGTGTTCTAGAAAACTAATTTCTAGTTTTTTTCACTTTATCTGGCTTGGGTATGCTTGTATGATCTTTTTTGGTTTTTAGAATTGCGTTGTTGACTGTTAGATCTTTTTAGTTTGGTACGTTTTTCGAATCTAATTTGGGTAGGCATGATTGCATTAATGGTGGATCTACAAGCTTATAAAATATCATGCTCATGCATCGAACCATGTCCTCAAAAATCTTATTGGGTGTCTCTGGTATAAGGTCCGATATATTTGCACCTAAATATTCTGCTAGGTTTACTAAACCTAAAGTACCACAATTTACTACCTGTTTAGAAATAAATGGTTAAAGGTATACTTGACTAACTATGAGTTAAAGTTACAATTCATGGTCAATATAAGAAGCATAGATCATGACCAATACCCATGTATTTGGTATTTATCCTAATTTTTATGTTTGATTTTCACTAACATATAATGATAAAATCTCCTTTACCTCATAATTCAAAGGTTAAAAGTGGCATGACTGAAAAGCTATAGATAAGCTATCATCCGTAGGTGATATCCTCAATGAATAAACTGCACGATGAGATAATGCAGAATAACACGTAAGAGCACTTGAACCGGTAAGTTTTTCTGTGCACATATCATCTACTTGTTTGATATCCCGATGTATACCTAGAATTTTATTTAGATATTGATCTAATTGATGAGAAGTTAGGCATTGATTTATTTGTAAATACTGTTTGTTTTGATTCATCATGGGTGCTAGTAGGAGATATAGTAGATATATGTTAGTCAAATGCTTTTCTATACGGAGAAAGAAGATATTGCTCAAGATGCATCACTTCCTTCTCTAACATTGCAATTTTCTTGATTAGATCCTTTACTGGCTATAATTATGAAGACCAAACATTATTCAACATTGGTATAGATAGTATTATAGGTTTACTTAAATTAAAATTAGGTAGTCAGTTGAAATGAAAATGGCTACCTTATGCATAGAATTCTCACCCGAAGAGTCTTTATGGGATAGGTTATGCCCTAATTGTAACAACCCACATATTTTACGATTGTATATTTAAATGTTTTATTTAAACATAGCATCATTAGTCGGATTAAAGTCTGAAATGTTACTTTTTGTAAACAGTCGAATTAGGACTCGAGACCACTTCCATTGAGTCCAAAATGGCATTTTCGACTTTTTTAAGTATAAACATCGATATGTTTGGAGTTCAGTGAAATTTTGATATTTTCATTTAGGGCTTTGGGTTTGGGTTCAGCCCAATAACCTAACACCCAATCCATCTAATACCCTAACTCCCACTCCACTCCACTTCATTCCTTCATAGCATTTCCTAACACTCAAGCTAAGGTAAAAATGGGGGAAGAGAAAGGAAATTAGAATTCCAAGCCCTAGATTGATTATGAAATACAAATTCTAGCTCCAACATCAAAGAGAAGCTTAGGTAAGCATCCTCTTCTTCTTCTCTATCTCAATCTCTCTCCAATTTCAGAAATTTCCTATAACCTAACTTAGGAAATATTGCTTATGATCTTAGATTGGAGCTTCTAGAGTTGAAATTGAAGAGTAGTTGATCTTTTCTTTGCTTTAGAGCTTCTCGTTTGTGTTTTTGAGTTAAAGGTGAGTTTTTTAACTCACATCTATGTCTATATCTTTGATAGTTGTTAGGTAGTAATTCCTAACATCTCTTCCTTGTCCATTTGCTTTTGGATTGAATTGGTTTGATGAATGTTCCAATTTTTAGTGTTTTGAGGTCAAATCTTTAAAAATCCTATCTTTGATGTTTGAACACGTTTTTGGGGTATTTCGAAGAGCCATACAAGGCTGGGTTGTCGCTTGGCATAAATCCTTAGTCTCCGTTGCTCGTCCGTTCGCCTCCGGTTAGGATTTTGCCCCACTTGGGAGCTAGGCTGGTAATGCTGTAGAAGCAGGTTCAATCGACTGAACCAGGAGGTCAGTCGATTGAACCAGGGGACAGAAAATACTCTGTACCTGTATCAGTCGACTGACCTTATGGTTCAGTCGACTAACCTGGAAACCGAAAGTTTCCAAGCATAGTATCAGTCGACTGACCGCCTGGTTCAGTCGACTGATCTGCTTGTCTCAGCCAAATTTGCCTACTTTGTGTGGGTTTCCAATTTTAATCGATTCGTGTTGATTCGATTTGTTGTTATCATTTATTATCGACTTTGATGACTTCTTTTTCGGGATTCTTGGGAATATCCATTTTGATGGATTCGGTATCGATTTTTATGGTTTTAATTCACGTCGTCGAATGTGGATTTTAGTGATTGATTGTTTTTACAATCATTTCTGTGGTTTGTCACTTTAAAATATAAAGGTTTTATATACTAGTAATAAATAATCAAACTCTTTCACAAAGATGATTCCAACTCTATTTTTAATACAAATCTCGTTTATAAATCTGTTTTCCAATCTATTAGTATATACAAACCTTTACCTCATTCGTATGAGAAATCTAATTAAACGGCTTAGCAAAACAAGTGGTATGAAACGCTTGCGTTTACTTTGTCGGTTAATTCTTATACTTGTTCGATTGAAATCTTGTGACAATTTTTGAGTGCAAGTTTACAATTTGTTCGTAAATATTTAAGTTAAGCCAGTGGTTATGGGACATAAAGCTAAAATTTTATATTTACTAGCTTAGTGTGATTCACACTTTTTATTGATCGATGATGATCATTTTGTGATTTAGACTAGCGATATGCGATGTCTCTTTGTTTGTGTAGGATTAAACCCCGTTTGTGGAGTCTCAACTCAAAATTGGTGGGGTAGCGACCCATGGTCTTCGGGCCGTTTGTGGAGCTTCGTCTCAAAATTGATTGTTAGCGACCATGGAATAGCGTTCCGTTTATGACACACGTGTTGGTGAGTTTTCATGCTTCCGTTTGTGATAGGCCTTCCCCCTTTGTGATTTCTGGATTTCTAATTGATGATTTCTAGAATTTGTGTTTCACCAATTTTCATGGATTGCATTGATAAGCTCTATCAATATTTGTGTTTGGTGAATAGTTTAAAGAATATGAAATTCTTTTGGTGTTTGAGAATATTTGAGATATTGTATGATTTTTGTTGTTATCTGATGTATACTTGTCGCAGTATGACATTATTGTTATCATGCGTTTTTGTCATATCTCTTATCCTATTTCATTTTATCTGATATTTATAGCTAGACTGATCCATTTATTATTTTCTTCTTAAATAATACTCGGGTCAGACCGAGGTATTTCAGGTGCTCCTGCTTGACTTCTTATCAGGGTCCTTCACCTGACTTTTGGCTAACTACTTTAGCATAGTAGTTTTTGTTAGTATACATTTGAAATAGAGACTCCTTGATGTATACTTATTCTTTTGTCTAGCATTTGTATCTATTATTTTGTGATATAGTGGACCTTATATGACCACTATTTTGATGTACACTTTTATGTGATATATTCATAACTGATTCCGCCTTTGTGATATGAAAATTTATAACTGATTTGTGTTATGTTTGTTTCTATATTTGTTTTCGAAGTCCACATAGCCACTGTGTGGTAGCTTTGAGTTTGTATTTGATATGTCGGATTTCTTCTTGAAATGAAATGTAAGTTATATTATCTGACATATCGGTACTCGCACAAAGTAATTACACAGATGGTCGCTCCTCAACAGCCTTATTCTTCGTGCTAGTCGACGGCATTACCCCATAGTGTCCTTAGCTAGTGTGAGTATAGAGGTGGGGCGTCACACTAATGCTTTTTCAAGAATGTCATTCACCTGTATTTGATCCTTTAGGTGTCATTCTATTGAAGTATCTACGTTGAAGTAGTGGTTAATATCATAATAGGAAGAGCCAGAGAAAAATACTATGCCTCTCTATTATTGATAGTGTTAATATGGATAAGACAATATCGTTCCTTTTCTTTTCTCCTTTTGCACAATCAGTTTTTACACTATTTTCCATATCAAATAAAATGCTGAAAATTTGATTTTGTTCATGTTCGATTGTGCTCATATCCAAACTGATACTTGTCATCTCGCCTTTTGGTCAAGACCGGGATATCAACAAATAGGCTAAAAAGGATGGCAATCGGTATTAGAGATCGATTGGAAACAATGCTATAATCGATATCGCCAAAATTTGACCGACCCCCAATCAAGACGGAATCGATTGGGAATGACGAACAAGGCTAGGAAATGCTATGTTTCAAATTTCAAGTCAATCAGAATTCGTATGCTCAAGATATGATCGATGCAAGTTAAATATTGTCCTTATTCGTATCCATCATGTTTACTTCACTTCGTATCCATCATCAACTCGCAGGCATCATTCGTATCCACCAAACATGCACTACTTCGAATCCATCAAGCACGCCCCACTTCGTATCGATCATAACTCGCCCCACTTCGTGTAACTACCCATAATTTGACCACTTTAAAATATACTATTTAAAGTGATTTTAAATATAAAATAAGTAAGGTTATATGACTCAAATAATATTAGATAGGATTTGTAAAGAGAAGTATACACAAAAATAATAACATTTGCCTATAATGACAAAAGTGACAAAATGCTGATTTTAGAAAAGTAAGTTTCAATGGTTAAATAAATTATTTTAATTTATTTATGAGTGTTTATATTTTTAAATAGCATCATATAAATTTATTTTTAAATTTGGTTTACATAAATAAATAGTTTAACTAAAACGTCAAAATGTGACCGTAAAAACATTTTGTCGAAAAACAATGTTTTGTCGATTAAAAGTTGTCGCAACGTCGTCGCACCTTTATTTTCTTATATAGGAACATATACTTAAATAGTGTAAGTATTAATTAATTCACTAATCAAGTTTAGTTTTACTAAATATACTTAGAAAATTCTAAAATATAATTAACAAAAAGTAAGCACAAAAGGACAAAAATGTCATTTCAAAGTAAAAAGTAAAACATCAAATCAAAAAAACATAATTATTACTTTTTTACTTAATACTTAAGTGAAAATAACATAAAAAAATGATTTGAAATGTGATGTTAAGTGTTGAAAAAAATAGGATTACTTTATAAGTAAGTAAGGGTATTTTGGTCTTTTTACAAAATATTATTTTAATCCAAAACTTGTCTATAAATAAGACCACCATTCTCCCACTTTTTTCACACATTTCTACCTTCTTCTTCTTCCTCCTTGAAGCTCTCTTTAATGGCTTCTTCTTCTTCCATTTCCTTACTAACTTTTTCAAAACCATATCAAATCAACTCCAAACACAACCAAACTTTGCCAAAGACCTTAGAATACCATTAGAACATGGTTTAGCATCTAAGAAGTGAAGAAATTATGGAGCAGGGAGTGGAATAAGGCATGACCGAACCTATCAAGGAAGCGGAGCAAGTTCGTGAAGCTCCGAAGCGAGAAAAAGAGAAGGAGGTGATGGACGAGCACTAGAAAGTGAGGCAAAGTTTTTTATGTGATGGTTTGGTATAGTTAAGAAGATGTAGTGAAGCGTAGTTGCATATGAATGTTGGTAGGAAGTTAAAACAAATTGGTTAAAGGTGAGTACTCATATTTACTAATAAATCTATAAATTATTTCAAGTATAATGATTTGAAAGTTTATTATATGTTGGATGATTAAATGTTTGATAACTTGGTTGATATTATGGTTGATTATATGTTTGTGATATGGATGATAACTTGGTTTGATAATGATAAGAGAAATGATTGGTAAGCATAGTTAATTTAAATGAGAATTAAATCCATATAAATGTGTGTATGGAAGTTATTTAGCCTCTTAATGATTTTAAATGTGTTAAAATAGTTTAAATGTGATTTAAAACAAATTTGAATTGTTTCGGATAAGTTCCGAAGTAATTCACAAAATTGGTCAAAATCAAGCTCATCGCGTAGCGGGAGTTCGTAAATTTCGACCCGTAACTTCAAATTGACGTAGAGAATGATTTATAAGTCGAATTTCTTCGAAATAAAAATTCTTTGGTCCACAATGATAATAGTTTTCTAATAAAGAAAGAAAATCAAGATTCATCATCGTATGGACGTACTCTATTATCCGCTACATCTATTGTATTTATTTTGTTGTTTGTCAACATTTGTAAGGGCAGGTGTTATAACTGTCCAAGCTGAATCTAGGTTAGACTATGATATTGTATTTTAAAATTTTCCACTGTAAAGATTATTATTGAAATAATATATGTTATTCCATTCATGTGAGATTCTGTTCTGTCTTTATTTTCTTTCTACCCTTAACGATCCGCTTATTCGTGCAATTTGAGTTGGACATGTGTAGTTTATTGTCGATTCAAAGGGTACGAAAAAACGGGCCATTACATTTGGTATCAGAGCCGAAGGTTAAGCGAGAACCTTGGCTTTGTTGGGGTAAAGACTCATCAGAGACAGGGTTAGTAATACCTTAGGATGAGTAACTCATTAGAGATAGGGTTAGTAACAACCTAGAATGAGTTTGAGTGTATTATATATATATATATGAGTGCGCATTTGTTAATGACTAATAAATTGTTTTGTTTTATCGATTGATCGGTTTATAAATTCTGGTCGATATGGGAAGTACAACTATATCGATAGGTATTTATAAACTCTTAACAAGGCATATCGATACCCTAATTTTGAAAAGTTGGTAAATGAAATAATTTTACCTAGGATTATATTTTGAATATAAAGTATATATTTTGAAAAGTTGTATAGTTAGAAATCAGGATTAGTGAAATTTAAATATGAACATCTTGTTATTAGAATTACACAGTTTGACTATAAGATGTTTTATAAAAATAATCGATAAGTAAGAAGTCTGATAAGGTAATTAAGATCTTTAATACTTATTCCAAAATAATTAATTAAGAAATGATAATGTAAAGTTACTATCCTAATTTGATCAAATGTTCGATTTAAAAGTTTAAGTACAAATACCTTGTGAATTAAGTTTCACGATTTGACTATAGGGTATTTGATAATAAGATTTGTTTAAGGAATGAACACATAAGATAAAAGTATATTTAAATGATTGTGTAACAAGATAAATATAGAAGGAATGAGAATTTAAATTCGAGTAAAAGAATTATGGAAATTTAAATGAAGTTAACTAATATAAGATAAAATGAATTTATAAAATAGGTATTATAAAGTAATCTCTAGAGGATTTTAAAAATGGTATTATTTCAAATAAAAAAAGGTATTTTATGATAACTAACTCGATTGGCTCGAAAATAAACTAAAAATGGGCAAGAGATGTGTTCGGATGGTAAGCACTTCTCTTAAGTATTACTCTTCTTGTTAAGAGGATATATGATACTATTGGTAATACCCAGTTCCTTGGATTGTTTTGGAGTTACTCGATCTAAATAATTTTCTAAAGTTAGAAGAGATAATGTGAATAAATGGATAAATTGGTTAGTAATCTTTATAAAAGTGCTTAAACCAAAGATAAATTGGGATCGCTAATTGATAAGATAAAGCGGGATTTTCAACGATTTTGGAGAGTCGAAAATTTCCGAATCATACCTAACTCGGAGCCAAGGAATTTATGAAAACTAAAAGATTGTGAAATATTATAAGTAAATGAAATTAGATAAGTATAATTTTTAAATGTGATTTATTGATAAAAAGGATTTAAAAGCTGGGGATTTAAGTACGGGTTTTAAAATCTGTTTTTCAAAGCTAGGAAATTAATAATAGTATTAAGTAAGAAATAAGTTCTACAACTTATGAATTTGAGATAGTAGTAAATTACAACAAAGTCTAAATTTGTTAAGACAAACGGATTTAAGTAAAACCAATTTGAAATTTGGTATTTGTATATACTCTTAGGATGTAAAGGTATATCATACTAATATAGATTTAAACCATGAACTATCTATACACTTAAGTAAAATAACGACTCTTTAAAAAGGTAATTATAACTTGGAAAATGTTTTATTAGTGAATTCTAGCATTAATTAAGAATTTGGACTTAAGTCTTTAAAATGATTGATTTGCATAACTTATAAGATGAAATAAACTTAAGTAATAGTTTTATGAAATGATTCATAAATAATATTAGTGTTAAATGAAATATTCTGAGTTAAAGGATTGTGGGAAAACTATTTTAATGATAAATTATCTTTTGAGTAAAAAATGATTTCTTTATAATATTTTCCTTTAATAAAAAAAAGATTTGGAAATAAATAATTAAAGGGATTATATAAAGAAGCACATTTATAAAGTGTTTGAGCTTAAGATAAAGATTTTATGAAAGTTTTTTAGGGTTAATAAATACATATGTTACATGTAGATCATTTCATCACACAAATGTTGATTAAATATTCAAGTATGGAACTTTGAGGTGTTTACACCAGTCCGAAAAAGGTTTTATCACTCGATGCTTGACAACGAACATTGATGAGGGTCTGTGGTTAGGTACTTTTGTTTTCTATCATAGTTGAGAGCTATGCAAGGAAAGCAAAGGTTCTGAGCAAAGAGCCTGATTAAAATTCGCATTAGAGGATCGGGGGATCAATACTAGTTCGGAAATAAAGTTGTGTATTCGAATAGGAGATCGAATAAGATATTTCATACAGATGATCTGTGTATATTAAATGGAATTAAGTTTAAAGATAAATGTTTTAGGCAAACTTTTGTTTGGGTAATTTCGAGGACGAAATTCTTTTAAGTAAGGGAGAATGTAACGACCCAAAATTTGACCACTTTAAAATATACTATTTAAAGTGATTTTAAATATAAAATAAGTAAGGTTATATGACTCAAATAATATTAGATAGGATTTGTAAAGAGAAGTATACACAAAAATAATAACATTTGCCTATAATGACAAAAGTGACAAAATGCTGATTTTAGAAAAGTAAGTTTCAATGGTTAAATAAATTATTTTAATTTATTTATGAGTGTTTATATTTTTAAATAGCATCATACAAATTTATTTTTAAATTTGGTTTACATAAATAAATAGTTTAACTAAAATGCCAAAATGTGACCGTAAAACATTTTGTCGAAAAACAACGTTTTGTCGATTAAAAGTTGTCGCAACGTCGTCGCACCTTTATTTTCTTATATAGGAACATATATTCAAATAGTGTAAGTATTAATTAATTCACTAATCAAGTTTACTTTTACTAAACATACTTAGAAAATTCTAGAATATAATTAAGAAAATGGATAGTTTGGCACAGGTTCCTAATAAGTTTCAAAATACACAAAAACCGCAGTAAAAAAAAGTTTGTAAATTAGGTCCCTGGAATTAAGTTACCGAATAATGACATGCACTTATGGAATTATTCACTGAATAATTGCAGACATTTATGCAATTATATCAAAAAATTGCAGACATTTCCACAATTATTCACTGAAAAATTGCGGAAATTTCCGCAATTATCCACCAAAAAATTTGCGGAAAATTCCGCAATTATTCACCAAAAAAATTGCAAAAATTTACGCAATTATTCACCGAAAAAATTGCATAAATTTATGCAACTTTTGGATATAATTGCATAAATGTCTGCAATTATTCAGTGAATAATTGCATAACTATATGCAATTACTTAGTAACTTAATTCTAGGGATCTAATTTACATACTTTTTTTACTGGGGTTTTTGTGTATTTTGAAACTTATTAGGGACATGAGCCTAATATTTACTTAAGAAAAAGTAAGCACAAAAGGACAAAATTGTCATTTCAAAGCAAAAGGCAAAAAATCAAATCAAAGAAACATAATTATTACTTTTTTACTTAATACTTAAGTGAAAATGACATAAAGTAATGATTTGAAATGTGATGTTAAGTGTTGAAAAAAAATAAGATTACTTTATAAGTAAGTAAGTGTATTTTGGTCTTTTTACAAAATATTATTTTAATCCAAAACTTTTCTATAAATAAGACCACCATTCTTCCACTTTTTTTCACACCTTTTTACCTTCTTCTTCTTCCTCCTTGAAGCTCTCTTTAATGGCTTCTTCTTCTTCCATTTCCTTACTAACTTTTTCAAAACCATATCAAATCAACTCCAAACACAACCAAACTTTGCCAAAGGCCTTAGAATACCATTAGAACATGGTTTAGCATCTAAGAAGTGAAGAAATTATGGAGCAAGGAGTGGAATAAGGCATGGCCGAACCTATCAAGGAAGCAGAGCAAGTTCGTGAAGCTCCGGAGCGAGAAAAAGAGAAGGAGGTGATGGACGAGCACTAGAAAGTGAGGCGAAGTTGTTTATGTTATGGTTTGGTATAGTTAAGAAGATGTAGTGAAGCGTTGTTGCATATGAATGTTGGTAGGAAGTTAAAACAAATTGGTTAAAGGTGAGTACTCATATTTACTAATAAATCTATAAATTATTTCAAGTATAATGATTTGAAAGTTTAGTATATGTTGGATGATTAAATGTTTGATAACTTGGTTGATATTATGGTTGATTATATGTTTGTGATATGGATGATAACTTGGTTTGATAAATGATAAGAGAAATGATTAGTAAGCACGGTTAATTTAAATGAGAGTTAAATCCATATAAATGTGTGTATGTAAGTTATTTAGCCTCTTAATGATTTTAAATGAGTTAAAATAGTTTAAATGTGATTTAAAACAAATTTGAAGTGTTTCGGACAAGTTCCGAAGCAATTCACAAAATTGGTCAAAATCGAGCTCATCGCATAGCGGCAGTTCGTAAATTTCGACCCGTAACTTCAAATTGACATAGAGAATGATTTATAAGTCGGATTTCTTCAAAATAAAAATTCTTTGGTCCACAATGATAATAGTTTTCTAATAAAGAAAGAAAATCAAGATTTCATCATCGTATGGACATACTCTATTATCCGCTAAATCTATTGTATTTGTTTTGTTGTTTGTCAGCATTTGTAAGGGCAGGTGTTATTACTATCCAAGCTGAATCTAGGTTAGACTCTGATATTGTATTTTAAAATTTTCTGCTGTAAAGATTATTATTGAAATAATATATGTTATTCCATTCGGGTGAGATTCTGTTCTGTCTTTATTTTCTTTCTACCCTTAATGATCCGCTTATTCGTGCAATTTGAGTTGGACATGTGTAGTTTATTGTCGATTCAAAGGGTACGGATAAACGGTCCATTACACTTCGCATCCATCATCACCAGCTAATTCGTATCCATGGGAAATTATCACTTCGTATCGATCATTCCATGCACTTCGTATCGATCCACCCATTCACATATTTCGTATCGATCGGCCATTGATCGATACAAAGAACGCATAATGGATCGATACAAATGTTATCCTTTTACAATCGATACGAATTAAACTATTGAATCATCGATATGAAGTAAGCGTCCCAGGATCGATACGAAGAGTGGTATACATCGGGTCGATACGAACGAGACTATGATTAAGTGGATGACACGGTCGAACGGCACGAAAGGCGGATCTTTCCTAGATCTTCGAGACACGTTATCGATGCGAACTATATCGATACGAAGAGAGGAGAATGTGGAGCTTGAGATCGATACGAATGCGACAGCCAACTGGTGAACACAAACTTGCATCGATCATAACTCACAATCTACAAGTCCAAATGCTACCAAATTTTCACGGGAGCTTACGTACAACCCCAAGAATGTCCATGCACGATCTCGACTCGATTGCGCAAGATCTTGATCGATACGAATTCCGTTCGTATCGATCATGGATCGAGTCGAAATCGCTCGGGATCGATCACATGGGCCCGCCCACGTGAGAGAAGGAGTCTTCCGAGATCTGGGCGAGATATTTGCAGCTTACACCTATAAATAGCAGTCCAAGAGCTTCAGAAAAAGGGCTTCTTATTCTTTTACGTCGTTATTCTACCAAACTCCATTGTAACTCAATTATTATCAATTGTACTCTTGTAACCAGCGAGTGATAATCAATAAAACAGCAACTCTTCAAAGTGGATGTAGGCCGGAGATAGCCGAACCACTATAAACCTTGTGTCTTTACCGTATTCCTTTTAATTTTTTGAGTGTTCTTCGTATTTAATCCTATTACATACAATCTATCTGTGATCTGTAACTGTGATTTGGTGCTTTCATTTGCAATTGGGTGTTTGTGACCATTTTTGGCACGAACAATACTGTATATAGTGATGCCTTAAGCTAAAATCATTATCATTTCTGTTTTACTTAGACAAGATGAACAATCAAGTTTGGTTGAAGTATCGTATTTCTATCCAATATCATAATGGGGGCAACAAGTTAGAATTAAAATGTATTTATTCAGAATCTTAAAAAAAGTAATATAAAGACATATAGCAAATAAGGTAGTAGGAGTACCTCTTTCTTTAAAGAGATTTTGGCCTTATTACAGGGCATTGTTTCCTCTCCATTTGCTCCCCTTGGCTTTGTCCATTTCCTATAAAATAAATCAATATTTCTTTATCATAATTATAAACTCATAATCTCAGAATCTACAAAAAATAGTTTACATGTATTGCCAATAAAGTTCACGTAAACGTATAAATTTTGTTATACACATTTATTTTTAACACACTGAATAAAGAAACATAAAATAGAAATAAATAAATAAAAATAAATAAATGTAAAGCAACATATCCAAAAATTAAAGTACAAATAACACAACAGACAAATGTGAAGAAAAATAACAAAATTTCAAGTCAATTTTTATAGAGCCAAAGAAAATTAGAAGTGAATTAATTTGTAAGTATTGTGTCTATATTTGTCTAAATGTGTCTATTTCTAAAGGGTAGCTGTGTATAGGTGTGTTGTATCTGTGTATATACTAGTATGAGGCCCATGCTTCGCACACAGGTCGTTGGTACAGTAATATAAGTTGCAACCATTTTGTTAGTTGTGTGTGTATATATAAATAAGTGTGCGCACGCGCGCAAACATACATATGTAGTTGAATAGTTTATTATAAAAAGGCATTATTTAGCAATAATATACATGTACAACTTGCTAAAGGTAGAGCATAATATAAAAATTCATTTCAACAAGTGGCAGATAAAAGATACATCTTCTGAAAAGGTCCCAAAATAAAAGGTTGTATATATTAAGTATTAAGTAGACTGCCTAATTAGTCACATAGCTGTTTAATGTACATGGCCAAACCAGGAATACGTCATATAACATCCGTACAAATACATTAACGACTATATGACAATATGCTCCTTTCTTGGGCAACACAGAAAATAGCCCACAACAAAAACTAGTGTATAAAATAACTCTACAAATTGGGTAGCCATTAAAATAACCTCAAAGATGACTGTAGAAAACCTGATTGGAGTATCACCATTAGAAGCTTTATAGTGGACAGTGGACGGATCTAACTCATTGTATTCCCCATTGGATATCCGCTTATGTTGAAATGTACGCAATGAAGCAAGATTGGTATCACCATTGCGGACACTGTACTTGCATTTAAAAGGAGTAACTACATTTATTTTCATGTTGAGTGGAAGACGCCAACACCAAATTTACCAATCATACTCACAACAATAGTGGCTTGTAATAATTACATGAAGGCTCCTTCCTAATGTTACTAACATTAACCATCATAATCCTCTCATAGAACTCAATATGTAGCGATTTTATGAAAACCAATTCTCATTTATAGCATGGATAGTATATTAAAATCAAAAGCGTTCCATGTTTTCATATTATGTGTGTGTGTGTGTATATCGAATAAAAGGAAGATATTCTGAGCTATGGGGAAACAAATAGTCATATATGAAGACAAAATATACTGATTATATTTATCATACATTCCGCACCCCATAAAATAAAAAGTAGAAATGAATAAAAGAGTTTATCAATATCTGCATCGTGTGAGTAGTAGGCTTCCTCATTTGTTGAGTTGAACAAAAGAGTTGAGAAAAAATGATCATCTTCATATGTTCGAGGACAACAATAAACTTTGATACTTCCAATAAAAAATTAGATATGAGATGGCTAGAAAAGCATCATGTATTCATTCAGTAACCCTGTGATTATAAATTCTGTTATATTATATAAGCAAATTTTGCCAAATACTACTTAATCTGAATTAACAACCATACAAAATATTTATGTGATTTTTTTATCCAAAATCAATTCAATATAATATAAGTATTCATTAATAAAATCAACAAATTCCTTTAAATAAACCAAGAACTGTAAAAATTAACGGGATAGCAAAAATTCTCTACTTGATAAATATTTATTGATAAAATAATCAAATTTTAAAAGTAGTTTATACTAAATTTTACTGCTCTAAAATGTGTGCAATATGATAGGTCTGAATCATTCAAAATCTACTAAAACGAATTTCAAATCTATGACAGATGAAAATAAGAGAGTTAAGGATGAAGTTATTACTTAAGCATGCATATTCCTTAATGCAGTCTTATTAAATGAATTTCAAATGCATGACTGATAAAACTAAGATGATTAAGTATCAAGATATTACTTGATCATGCATAATACTTGACTGTCATAGTTCATATTAATCTGCAAAATTTCAATGTGACAAAGTGGAAGAGTAAAATCCAAATTAATACTAAATTCGATACATGGCTCGGTAAGTATATATGAATAACCATAACATTTATCTTAAACAATGCTTCATAAAATAAATCAAGAAATACCAGGTTTAGTTATGCCAACTCTACCGACATTGATGCACAAATTCTTCTTATCTTTCTATATCTACGATATGGTCGTAAAGCACAATTCAGGCTATGCATGAAGCTTACTAATGCATTTCAAGCTGTTATATGTTAACTTATCGATTGCCTTGGTAAATAGTTTTACTATAAGATACAAATTCAATATTGGTTTTACTAATAAGTATTATCAAAAAATTTCAGAGACTTTTCAATGATGTGACATATGAATCCATTGTTTAGGATGTTAAATTTAATGGCATGTAGTTGTTTATTCATTAATTGTGCAAACTTTGCCAAATACAACAGTCATCTCAAACCCAAAAAAATTCATCTATTAGAAATAATGTTACACTGTAGTGCATATAAGTTCATAAAATAAACTGGGAATCTGTGGGAGACACAGATGTTAGGATTTCAATATACTTTATGATAGGTTAACCATGAAACCCTAGATCTGAATAGGTAATTCATATTGATTTGATTGTGATGAAATCGGAGGAAAGTAAACGAATTAGAGGAATCCATACCTGAATCCATAGTTGCTAATTAGAAAAGTAAATTTGCTTTGATTTTCCATATTGACACCGGCCTTAGATCTTATATTAGATCTGAATCCATAATTGCTGCTTTCATAAACTGATTAAGAGAAAGAGACATATCTAAAGATAAGAATTGGATCTAATCTTCCAAATTAACATAAACCCTAGATATGAAATATTTTCTTAGAAGAGATTAGGAGAATAACTAGAGCTTGTGTAATTTGGGGACCATGACCTCTTACTTGTAATGTTTACATTTTCTAATTTGGCCCTTCAACAAATTAAAATTGCCCCGGTATCTACACATTAATACCATGACAATTATATCTTTAAGCATTTTAACTTTAATTCACATTTGATCACTATAATTAGGCTTTACACCAAAATATCACGACACGTTTATTTTACATATATGACCCATATTTTGAAATTTTCCAACAATCTCCCTATGGACCATATATGTAATAACCTTATAAATATATTTAACTTTATGAGCTCCAAAATTTGCTATTTATAATATAAGGTGTTTCTAAAACAATCTCTTCCATTAACTATGTTGACAAAGGATCAAAGTGGCTTTCGTTCCCTTTGGCGTAACTAAATCAATCAATGGTCACATATACCAACACAATCAAACGACATAGATCAATCATGAATGTGTAGCATGGAAATTACAAGAGAATGATCTATATATGTCTATTTTCAACTAATCCTGCTTTAGCGAGATCAAAACATTCAATATTTGAACAATCTAGAGTGCAAATAAAACTTTATTAATTTATCTCTGATCAGGAAAAAAACTTGATATATGTTTGTAATCGAAATATAGTGCAATGTGTCATATGACTATACCGAATACAAACTCCCCTTGAACCAAAATATCCTTACATAAAAAATTACACCAATTGAGCAACATGCTCATGGAAGACCTTGGATGATAATCCTTTTGTAAGCGGATCCGTCATAATATAGTTTGTCATAATATGCTCTGTAAATTACAATTTATTTTTCACTCTCTCCTTATTGGACAATAATACATTGTTTATTGTCACAATATTACTTCAGTGGTCTTTCAATCCTTTCTTTTAATATTATATATTTTGTGACAAAATTTTGAAATCATTTTCCATCGTTGGATGCTCCATAATAGAAAATAAACGTTGATTCCAAAATAAAGGAGGCTATAGGTGTCTGGAAGACAACTTTCCTTATATAGCTCCACAAAAAAATATTATCTGAAGTGGATCTTTTATGTTCTTGATATCAAAAATATATGAATCGTAATACTTTATGATCTCCAACCAATCTGTTCTTTTATCTATGAGTATAAAACCTTTTTTGTTCCTTAAAGATACTGCTTAACCATTTTGGCTACTGACTAGTGATCCACTTTTAATGTCAGTAAGATATTTGCCAAATAATACATGTAACATCCATATATGTATATGCCTCAGCATGCATTAGACTCCATGCTGCAAATGCACGAGGAATGTTTTTTGCATTTCTTTAGCTTCAAGGATGTTAGTATGCAAGTATATAAGACGACATTTGTCTCTTTTGGCAAAAGAGAATCAATTGATTCACAATTTACATACCAAACCTTTTAATCACTTATCAATCTACCTCTTTTGTGATAATCCAAATATCACTCTGTAAATAATAATGGTTTATTTGAATCCTTAATACAAAAGAAAAATCCATAAGTGTGTTTCTTAAGTTGTTTCGCCAATGTCTCCGTTGAGAAACATGACAATACTTTTGATATTGCTTAAAATTATAATATGCAATAAGTTCCAAAATAATTCTAAAGAGCCTTTCAATAAAACCAAAGAGAAAGTCTCTTTAAAAATTAAAACATCGTTTTCCTTTTAAGTCTAGTTTTACCTATAACAAGCCTTATATCTTTCCACATTACCTATTGAATCCCTCTTGGTTTTGCATAATCATTCATAACCATTGGGCTTGTTACCTTAAGGTAAGGAGAAATATCTAAAACTTTATCGTCTTATATATGATTATACTGATTAATATATCTTAGATCCACTTTAAACTTGATGTCTTGCATGGATTGATATAAGTTGACTAAATCAACTCCGTCAATCCATTATCTTCCTTTATGGAGAAATACTAATTAGATAGTTACCCGGAGTAATATTTCTTCCTTTTCAATTGGATCTCCATAGTGACATTGCACCTTGAGTTTGTTGAGTTTGTTTTCCTAAAACATTAGCCTTAACTTGATGAGAATTATTTTTAACATTGTCCTGTTATGCTTCCTAATTTACTTCTTGTTCAACGAAAGAAAACAAATCCTATACATTATCCAAAGAAGTAATTGTAATTGAATCAAAAAAATATTCCCTTCAAAGAAAGTAACAGTTGTTTAATCACTCATAATAATTCCCTTCAAAGACAATAACCGTAGTTGAACCAAAAAGAATGATTCCCATAAAGACAATGATCTGTACTTTATTTCTTCCCACAAACTCAACTTCCTCCAAATTGCTGCATTTCCTACCTTAATTTTTTTTCCTTAGTGTATGTTCATAAAAAAACTTATAGTTTTTAAGTCGCTTAGCATATCAGTAAAGTATTTGCTCTCTTTATTGCCTTAATCTAGAATTATTAAGTAAGATGGAATAAATAACCATATTAATCACTAAATCAAAAATTAAGACTTCATTATGAAAGATATTTAGAATAAGTAGATATATATGAGCTATATTTTAAATATTAGGAGCATGAATTCCAACAATTTTTTTTTGTAAATCAATCTTATTATTTCTAAATGAACAATAATAACCTAATATGTTCATATTAGAAATAGAAAACCGAAATCTGTCTAAAAGATAACATAACAGAAATGTCAAATAAATCCAAACAATATAACTGAAATCTCAATAATAACTTAATAATATCTAGTATACTTTACATTATATGTCTATATATATTTCATAAAAGAAACAAGTATAAAATAGTGAATATTAGGTACACATCCTTAAAAGCAAACTCAATTCATAAAACCCCCCTGCAAAAATGCGTACTTTGCAGGTCCCTACTTTTCACTTCGACTATTTTCTTCCCCAAAATATCCCTCTACTTCTTACAGGATCTTCTTCAATGGCGAGCTCATCTTTTATGATCTCGTATTCTTCTTCAATGACGAGATCATCTTTCTTGATTTCAATGGAAAACTGCAACTATTTGAAGACGAATTAATCTTTTTTTACAAAATATGAATTTTTGTTGATTTTTGAGAGATTGTTGATGTTGTATTGATGTTTAAATTCATTAATGATAATGAGAAATGATTGCAGTTTAATGTTTGAAGTTTTTATGCAAATATTCATACATATGCATAATTACTGCAAATATTAAAATATTTGCATTTTTTCTACAATTATTCTCAATATTTGCAGAAAAATCTGCAAATATTGAGAATACTTGCATTAAATACTACAAATATTGTCAGTATTTACAGTAAAACATTTAATTGTAAAAATAAAAATATAAGAGTTTTCTCGGCAAATATTTGCTCATTTTTATGTAAAGATTCTCAATAATTGCAGTTATTGCTGCAATTATTCTTAATAATTGCATAAAGCTCTGCAAATATTGAGAATTTTTGCTTAAAATACTGCAAATATGATTAATATTTATAGTAAAAAATGTAATAATATATGTTGGAGCCGCAAGAGTTTTTTGAATTGAAATAATTATAGACATACATTGACGAATATAAATTATTTTAAGTGAATAATTGTTAATAAGTGAGCAATTATTCAGAATAATTACAAACATACACTGAAATAAATTTATTTAAATAATTGTTGACAAGTAAACAATTAATTAGCATAATTGAAGACATACATGCAATTATTTAGAATAATTACATATATCCCTTCAATTATTATGAATAACTACAAAGAAAGATGTATATAATATTCTTTATTAATATAAAATGATTTTTATATTATTTACAATTATAAATGTCATTTTCGAATTGAAATAATTTTAGTTGAATAATTGCTGATAAGTAAGGATTTATTCAAAATAATTGCAGACATACATGCCATTATTCATAATAGCTGCATACATCTCGGCAACTATATTGAATAATTACAAAGAAAGATGAATATAAATGATTTTAAGTGAATAATTGCTAATAAGTAAGCAATTATTCTAAATAATTGCAGACATACATTGAAATGAATTTATTTGAATAACTGCTGACAAGTAAACAATTATTCAGCATAATGCTTTATTTTGTTATTTACAGTTATAAATGTTTTTTGGGATTAAAATGATATTATATGAATAATTGTTGATAAGAATGCAATTATTCAAAATACTTACAGAAATACATGCAATAAATCATAATATTTGCATTATTCTAAGCAAATATTCACAATAATTGCAGCAAAATCTGCAAATATTGTTAATAATTGTAGATTTTTCTGCTGATATTATCAATATCAGTATAAAATTAGAAAGATAATTATTTGCTGAAAGAATCTTACATTACATTTGTCGCGATCAGTGAAGATTAAAACATCAATACAACAACATTGAAGAATACTATGTAATAATTGAGAAAATATGAAGAGTTTTAGTTTGTTTGATGTTCGGTTTCGAAATCCAAATGTTGAAATTGAAGTTGACGATGCTTCTGTAAATTGATTTGTTAATAATGAAATTACCGATTTATTGATAATAAAATTGTTGATGATTTACTTTAAAATCGATGAAGATTGGAAAGAAAACACGTGCGTAAATTTATCTGATGAGGCGAGGGGTAATTTTGGAAGTAAAATAGAGGAATTGGAAAATAAGGATGTAATTTATAAGTTATTTTTGGGGTGTTTTTTGTGTATTTTGAAACACATTAGGGATATGAGCCAAACATACCCTAATTATAAAAAATATATATGTAATTAAATAATATATATATCAATTTATTAAAGTATTAAATAATATTATTACTATATTCGACTGCACTAATATGATATATATTAAAATTTTGATTTTTTTAAATATAAATATACACATGCATATAACCAAACTAATTTGTAACAACATTACTGCATATTGGAATCATCACCTAACTAACAATAATACACACACACACACGTACGTACACATAATAAAATATTTTACTAAGAATTATATATTATAATCTGATAAAAACCATACCTTAATTCCAAAGCCTTGAAGTACACATTGAAAAGATTCTCTCCCTTTTGAAACTATTTCCGATTCAATAGATTTCTAGTCATTGAACCGTTGACCTTCATCTATCGAATGGTGATCATATCTGACTTGAACTGAGTTTGTATTGATGGAGAGTCTATGATATAATTTCGGCCAACAAGAAGGGAAGAGGACAGCAAAAAAGATCTCGTCTAATTAGGGTTAGGGATGCTTAAATAGTGGATATAAGAGAGAAAAGAGTGGATCTCATCTCATATTAATTCTCTCTCAGTCTAAGCCATCAAAAATAACGCACCTCTACACCATAATCAAGCCGCCTATACCATGTATTGCTGCTGAAATAACAAGCCATATGATGGTCCTTAAACTCATTTAAGGCCTGAATGAATATTTTGCATCTTAAATCTGATTTAAAATGTTTATCGATATCGTACATCGATTAATATATTTATAACTTTCATAAATATATTTAATATTCATTTATCAAATAAAAATCAAATTTACAAATAATATTACATAAATATTATTTAATTTAATTAGTTCATACCAATTATCAATTATTTATATCATTTGGTAAAAGGGGAATTTACCATTTCAGTTATGTGACTCGTCAGGTGTAAATTTAGTCTGCGATTAATATCGAACTATTCAAATATTAACTTCTCACTTCACTTAGCATGTGGTGTATTTTGGCACAATTTATCACTTACTTAGTTTCAACAAAATCTAATTTTACTTTGTTAAGCTTCACCTGGTTGTAAATTTTATTTACACCAATTCTATTCGTTAAAACTAAATCACTTTGGACTTATGGAATTTGGTAATGGTCAAAATTCCAAGTACTGTCCATATTCAACTCTACAGTCCAAACACAAAGTACTCGGTTCAATAATAACAATTATTATTAACCGAAATGCTCTATCAAAGACTTGCCATTGAGTTGACCGTGAATTAACTCCATATATCCGAGGAGATGAATTCTCTCTTGAATAGTGATTCACTTCCAATACTTCCACTCGACTCAACTATAGTCACTTGATGGACGTTGTGCCATGATTTGATATAATCAAAGCGGTGCTTTCATATTGAAGATTGACAGTATTCTCAAGTTGAGAGAATTGTGTAAATTAGTCACATCAATATTTTCTATTTGACCTTAGATATATTAATCAACAGAAAACTATCGAGTGAGTCATTCCACAGTTATCCAATAACTATCAGTATGTAACCTTAAGTGCCCATAATAGTTATGAGTAATACATTGCCCAACATCTGGAGAGCGTTACATACTCTAGTCTCAACGGATACATCGATATTCAGTCTCGATGCGCCTTAAATAGGAATATCTAAAATGGTATATTTATTTTCATTGTGATAAGTTACTCACGGTTACAACACTTTGTAATTATTATCACAAAACATACCATTTATTGATTTTCTATTAGGTACTTTAATTAAAATAATTACTTAATATAAAATATTATATCCAGTATATAATAGAAAGAAAACACCTTTTATGTAACAACCCGCATATTTGTCGATTTTATATTTAAATATTTTATTTAAATATTTTATCGTAGTCGGATTTTTGTCCGAAAAGCTACTTTTTGCATACGGACAAATTAGGATTCGAGACCACTTCCATTGAGTTCAAAACGTCGTTTGCAATCTTTTAAGTATAAACATCGATATATTTGGAGTAAGTCGAATTTTGACATTTTCACTTTGGGTTTGGGTTTGGGTTCAGCCCACTAGTCCATATAATATCCCAAACTGAAACACTTCTCTTCTTCCACTCCCATTTCTTTACCTTTTTAGTTCTAAAGAGAATAATGGAGGAAGAGAAAAAGAATTAAAATCCTAAGCCCTAGTTTTCTTTTGCAAATCAAGTTCTAGCTCCAAACTAATAGAAGAAGCTTTGGTAAGCCTCCTCTTCTTCTTCTCTAACTCATTCTCTTATCAATTTCAGAAATTCCTAAACCTAACTTAGGAAACGTTTCTCTTTTTAGCTTGGATTCAAGGTTGTTGAGTTGGAATTGAAGTGTGATTGCCCTTGCCATTTCTTTATAGCTTCTCATTCATTGCTTTTGGGTTTAAAGGTGAGATTTTTATCTCACATCTATGACTATAACTATCTTTGATGTTGGGTATGAATTCCTAATGCTATTTCATGTTCAATTGCTTTTGGTTTGAATTGATTTGGCAAACATTTCAATTTTTAGTGTTTTGAAGTCAAAACTTTGAAAATCCGTTCTTTGATTTGTGAACATGTTTTCGGTTGAGAATCAGAGGGCCTATAGGGCCGAATTGTCGATTGGAAAAAGCCCCAAAGTCCATTGCTCGACCGGGTGGAAATGTGAGAGAGTTCGCTCTCTCACTTGGCTGAAAAACAATTTCAGCTCGTCACCAGACATCTGCAGGTAGGCTCAGACGTCTGGAGTCTATTTCGGGAAGTTCCCGAAACTTGCTGCAGACGTCTGAGTACTTACCCCAGACGTCTGGAGCATGTGACCTACTCTATTTTGCCTGTTTTTGCCTATTTATCTTGAGATTTCAATTTCCATCGATTCGAGGATTATCCGATTTGTCGTTAACATTTATTTTCTTCATTGATGACTTCTTTTTCGGGAGTTTTGAGAATTGTCCATTTTAATTGTATTGGTATCGATTTCTTTGGATTTGATTCACGTCTTCGAACGTAGATTTAATGATTGATTGTTTCTACAATCATTTCGGTGATTTGTCACTTTAAATTATAAAGGTTTTCTATACTAGTAGTAAATATTCAAACTCCTTTACAAAAATGATTTCAACTCTATTTTAAATATAAAGCTTGTTCCAAAACCGTTTTCCAATCTATTAGTATATACAAACCTTTACCTCATTCGTATGAGAAAATATAATTAAACGACTTAGCAAAACAAGTGGTATGAAACGCTTGCATTTACTTCGTCGGTTAATTTTTGGACTTGTTCGATTGAAACTTTTATGACAATTTTCTAGTGAAGATCTACAGTTTGTTCGTAAATATTTAAGTTAAGCAAGTGGTTATGGGACATGAAGCTAAACTCATATATTTACTAGCTTGGTGTGATTGACACTTCTTGATGATCATGACGATCATTTTTGTGTTTTAGACTAGCAATTGTGCGATGTCTCTTTGTCTACGAGGGAGACTAAACCCCGTTTGTGTGATGTTTCGACTCACATATGTGGGGTAGCGACCCATGGTCTTCAGGCCGTTCGTGTGGAGCCTCGGCTCAAAAATTAATGGTTAGCTACCATGAGATAGCTTCTCGTTCGTGTGATACATATGTTGGTGAGCTTTCATGCTCCCGTTCGTGTGATAGGCCTCCCCCTTTTTGTGATTTCTGGATTTCGTGTGTTGATCTCTGGAATTTGTGCTTCACCAATTTTCGTGATTTCCATTGATAAGTTTTATCAATTTTTGTGCATTGGTGAATTTGTGTGTCATTGACTTGTTATGAATACAAGCTTAGGGTATGATACCCTATTTTATCTTTGAGTAGATTCTTGTGATAAAGATTAATCTCATGTTGATTTTCAATTACATACTTATAGTAGTATGCCATTATGGTTATTACATGCTTATGCCATATCTTTTATTCTGTATCATGTCATCTGATATTTATAGCTAGACTGATCCGTTTATTATTTTCTTATGAAATAATACTCGGGTTAGACCGAGATGTTACAGGTGCTTCTGCTTGACTTCTCTTCTGGGATTACTCTGACTTTTGGCAGACTACTTAGATTAGTAGTTTTTGTTGTATACATTTGAGATACAGACTCTGTGATGTATACTTATTCTTTTGTGTAGCTTGTAGCTATTCTTTTGTATTACCGTGGATCTTTTTGACTACTACTCTGATGTACACTTTCATGCGTTATATATATAAATTCATATCTTCTTATGCCTTTGTGATATGGATGTTTATGACTGATTAGTGTTATGTTTATTTCTATATTTGTTTCCAAAGATTATATATAGCCATTGTGTGATAGCTTTGAGTTTGTATCGGTATGTCGGATTTCCTCCTTAAATGAAATGCATGCTATACTATCTGACATATGAGTGCTCGCACAAAGAAGTTACATGGATGGTCGCTCCTCAACAGCCTTATTCTTCATGCTCATTGACAACACTACTCCGTAGTGTTCTTGGCTAGCGTGAGTATAGAGGTGGGGCGTCACATTTTATTTCGAACAAGGTTGGTTATCGAGTTAGATAAATATAACGAATTACATAATTGCTCTTAGGATATACTCCCAACTCTATTATCTTCCACTTCTTCATTTATTTTGTACTATCTATTGCAAGACCTCGTAAAATTTGTATACTCTCTTCTGATGTCCAAAGTCTTAGGCTTAAATCTACTTCATTGAGTTTCAACAATCATCGAGACTAATATACATTCCTAATACCCAAAAATATCATTACGCCCATGGCCGACTTCTACCTACACCTTTACTAAAACAAGCAAGTCTTCTATTGACTATGGTACGCTCAATTTTTTTATACAGAAATTCTACTCTTGTTTGTATTGTTCGTGAAATGGTATTCTTTTATATAAAAAGGAGATAGGCTATGATATTATTTAAAAATGGATAGTGTATAACTAAATACTATAGGGTTAATTGACAAGATTATGATTCATGGCACACATTGATAGCAGATCAGGTTTAGTGAGTCACGACATCACAAAATGTAATAAATGAAAGAGGATGATATAACTATTATAGAGTTAATTGACAACACAATGAGTCAGTTACCATGTTCTTTATTTCCATTGCAAAACTACCAACTCATACAAAAAATAGATACAAGAGTTCAAAATACGGAAAATTATAATAAAAGAATTACTACTAAAAAATTAAAATAAACATTGGCATGTCTAATACGGCTTTCATACCATTCCTTAATTTTCCTCTATATTTCTTCATGTTGATTAGGTTTTACCTTGGAACTGCCACAACTTAACATAACCATAACCACTACTTTCTTCATACATATTTCTCTCATTGGATTCTATAAACTCAACATGATGAAGCTTATCTTCTATTTTAATACATTTTTTGCTGCTGTAGATGTCATTCATCTACTCTGGTCTTTATTTTCAAATGCTTTTTTCCATCATCCATGACTTTGGTTTCGTTATGTGCAGTAGATATACGGTTCATAATTCTTTCATACGGTGAGGTATACTCAATTTTATTTTCCAGTCTATGATATCTAGTGCCCTTTTTGCATCGTTATTGCGAAGTGGGGTGGCATCGTGATTTTCAACTACAAAAGGAACATCAAAATCCCTGATACTTCACTCTACATTTATTTCTCGAAGCAAATTGAAAAGCCGTGTTTCTTGTTAATGTTGCACCATTCGTCTTCTTTCTTTAGGTAATCATAGGCATGTAGAAGATTGAAGGCAACTTCTTTATCATTTTTTGCATATGCTGCATGAGTCTTATCATGCTGAAATATGTATTATTATATGTTTGTTATATTATAATAAAGCATGTTAACGCAGTTATTAAAAGGTTGCCATATTGATATTTGACGCCCTTGTTTCTTGTCTTTTAATCAAGAGTGACAAAATCACATTCCATTTCTGACATGTCATGTTTATCCTTCTTTGTTGTTTTTAAACGACTGAACGCTTCTTAGAAGATTACCGGGAAGGCAAGCATTGAACAAGTGAATTCCCAAAATGCACACTTAATTTGTGATGTATTTTTTTGGAATCTTTCGAACACTCAAACAAACATACAATACTTTTTTATTATTCGTTACGCAACCATCTTCTTTGACTTAAATTTTTTGTGGTTTGTTCATAGTTCTGTAGAATCGGAGTCTCGTTGATATTAATCCCTCCGGTGTTTACTTTTCTTTGGCTTAAGTTGGTTTCTTGACCATAATAGAGTTTCTAACTCATACATTATCATCATCATCTTCAGAGACTCCAAATTATTTTGTACTTGACTAAGACCCAAATAATAAGAATCAAATTGACTATTCAAATTTTCACTTTAGTTGGGCATTTGATCGTATTTACTTTGGGAGTAACCCATGTAATTTTTAGATCGATATTGTGAATTAAGATTTGATCGTTTGGTTGATCGATTGATTATCGTTGTCATTTCTAAATTATTGTGACTACCGATAGATGTACTTGAGATCTTGTTGCGAATGCTTTAGAGAATTTTATCAAGGGTGTTGGTTGGGAGGAGAATTATTATCAATGTTCAAAAGTTTGGGTAAGCAAAATTCATTGATTCTTTTCCTCTTTGGTCATTTGACATTATATGCTAAATATGCATTGCTTTTGTAGAGTTAAGAGAGTGAATAATGTATATAAATAAGAGTTGAGATTGACTTTGTATAGGGATATTTTATGGAAAACTAGTGTGAACCCGTGCTTCGCATACGGATTGCATTATATATTTATCAATTATCATAGATCTTTATTTTGTTGTAAAATTATTATTATTATAATTAAGTTTAGTATTACATTAAATTCATTTTATAGAAAACCATTTCAAATTTTATATGTTTTAAGATGTTTACATTTTTATTGGTAGATAATAAGTCTTCTTTTTAAGTTTAAATACGTTACTATAACCTTTATAGTATAACACATATGTCATATATATATATATATATAATTTAATTAATTAACCTTTTAATTAATTTCGAAATTCATTTCATATACATACATGTATACTCATGTTATTTTAACATTTTAAAACAACAAAACATATATCATAATATATAGTACATGTATGTATTAATTAATTAACTTATTTAATTAATATATTTTATTAATCTCATTAATAAATTTTATAAATTAATTTATATTGATTTTCAAACGCTTTGAAATACTTAATCCCAAAACTTTTCTATTTAAAAAGTATAACTTATTAACCTTTTATTAAATTCAAAAGTTCTTATTTTATGCTTAACTATTCAAACTTGGACAACATCCATAGTTAAACCTGAAAAAACAACCTAAGCATTGGAAACAAAACTATTCAAAAAAAAAATCATATACTTATACAACACTGTTATATTTATGATTAATTGTTTTATCCATGCCTAATGCTAAATTTCTTTTCTTGGAAGTGTATTTGTTGATTTCAGTCGTACTTTCTTCTCATAAAAAAGAAGGCAAACACCTTAGCATAAAAATGCAACTGTTACAAACAAAATAATATCTCAATGCATTATAAAGATGGTGGCATGACTAATCGTGTTATAAATTTAGTAAAAGTTAGACAAATGACCATGTGTCATTAAGTAACTTTTTTCAATATTACATTTCTCTCTCTGTATACACATAAAACTTGACCCCATAAACCATCATATATGTATATGTGTGTGTATAGACACACACACGCTAAGCAACTTAAGTAGTATAAGCCATCAATATAAGGAACTATTCGCATGATTCCCCTGTCCTTGCTGCATGGATGATGGCAATCCCTACTGGCTCCCTATAAAATTATAAAAATAAATACAATCATGTTAAACAGTAAAGAGACAGAGAGTGAACATAAAAAGAAACATAAAACTACTACAGTTATAACATTATAATATCCTCTATGGACCGAAGTGATAAAAATATGACTCAGAGTAATGCATGCTCGTTCACTAAACAGAATAATTAATGGAAAAAATGATCATATTAAAAGGATTGGAATAATCCATAGCAAGCAACTCATTTGCTGTGCTTATTAGGTTCAAAACTAATATATACTACTCAGTTAGGTACATAGATAGTTGATACCCTAGTATGATAAACAATATATTTCATTTTAGGGTAGAGGTAGAAAAATATTGCTTAGTCAATAAACCATATTCAAGTCAAGGGATCAAAAAATTTACAAATTCCACATATTCATTACCTATGTAACTAGTGTGAACCCGTGCTACGCACACGGAGTACACTAAACTTTATAGACAGATTTTTTTTCTTCCATTTAGCTTGTTAGTAGTTAATCATAGTTAAATTTTATGGTGGCGGTAGCTAACTTAAGGGCTAATATTTTTTTTAATATTTTTTTGAGCCGTACAGAGATTAGTTTATTTAGCACCATATTTTTAACACCCTCTAAACGCACATTAACTTCCGTCATTGTGTTAATTAAATTAATGGATATGAAAGAATGAAAGAATGAAAAATGACGCTTGTAAAAGAGGGAAAATTTTCTTCATTCACTTTTGTTTTTTTAATTCATTATTTGATTAGGTGAATTCAATGGTGAAAATTGATGGGCATTTTGAATGTGCAATATATGTGTGTTAATTTATTCTAAAACATTAAATTTCTAATAAAACATGTCTATTTCTATCGATAAGTATATGACAGTTGGAACGAAAGAAGTTGATTAATTAAATCAATATATCAAATATATACGGTATGTACACATGTGTGCGTATATAAATATGTATGTACCAACCTATTTATGTTCTTACACACCCACAATGCAAACCAAATTAGAGAAGAAGTATCTTAAATTTTCTTATATGCTTGAGATTCACTTTCTGCCCAGTCGCATGTTATGCTTCAAGAATAAGATTATATTAAGTAGTATTAAAGAGAAAAATTAAGTTGTGGTAAAGATCTTTTTAATAAGATTTCGTGTTATGTTTTATTTCAGCAAAGGAAATGAGATTGTTTCATTAATCTATCAAGGATTATGAATTTTATAGATAGAACTGCATTTAAGCTACACTCAAAAAGTAGGGAAGAATTGAAATAGGTACGCGTTCAAATTGAACTCAAGTGAACAAAGGTACGGGTCCAAAAAATGTGTTAGTTATAAATGATTCGCCATAAACCAATATGTTTTTCTAGTTAAATTATACGACCCGCTCTTTTGTTCTACAAAAATCGAACAGCCTCAACCCCGCTACATCGGACTCTATAGAAGTTACAATTCAAGTACACCCTTGTATACCGATATGGATATGTAAAAGGAAATTTTACCTCAGTGCATATTTTAAGAGCAATCTGGATTATTAACGTCAAGATAAAATTGAGTGTCAAAAAACCATACTATTTGCATAAGCAGCAAGAGATAATTCCATTACAAAATAATATACGCACATAACTTTTGAGTGCCCCTTTTAAGAAAAAATTTCAAACCATCTATGGCAAAGATTAATTTATATCTGAGTCATATATGAAGGCATTACAAACGAACTCAAAAGCACTGTCACATGACATGAACTCACAAATTCTCTCTGACTAGACCTATGGTGTCACCACAAATGAGGAAAAAAGGGCATGTTTTGCCAAAAAAGTTCTCCCATTTGGAGAAAATGAAGCAACCTAAACATCAGAATTATTGAATAAGAGTTAGTATAAATTATGTTCCAAAAGCAACAGTATGCAGTAGTAGATTAAATAGCAAGTAGAGTTGAATAAAAAACTTTGCAGTTTGCACCCATTAATATGTACCCATTTAAGGCAAGTATCGAGCAAACAGATCTGGATAAACTGTGAACATGCAAATAAGTTGAAAGAACACATGTTATGTCAAGTTCAAAAACAAAAAGGTACATGACACATTGGTTAGAAGGAAGGAATGTGCATAATTGAATTAAAAAATGATGGGTAATATGATGTTGCTTACAACATCCAGACTATCTAGTTTGAGTTGTGGCAAACGAATGTTGTGGATTTGTATTAGCTGTCTCTAGAGTCGAACTCGAATACATTTTTTTATGTAAAATAGTTAAATTAAACCTTACTCTTTTACATTTTGGGCGTACCTTACAATGAGATTTAATTAAAAAAATATCAGGGCTCCCCAATCTGGGTACATACACTTATAAAAAGGTTATTTAATTAATTATATCCTCCTTGAGGCTTTAATTTTTTAAGCGAAGGTAAAAATAGATTGAATTGAATATACATCGAAAACAAACTTTGTATATCTCGTTTTAAGCTGGACAAATGGGTTGATTCATAATGAGAAGTCAATTGTTTTTCATATTTAATTCTTGGTTCAAGATGCTAATAAGAATGAGAGTAATATATATATATATATATATATATTACACTCTCTTCGTATGACCCGTTCTTAGGAGCTCCAGGTCTAAGGTCGTGTTAGAGCTTGACTGACTCGCCCCAACCCAACCCACACTACTGAGATCGCTTTATTACGATAACGATGATTTGTTAATCCTTTTATACATTGAGATTTACAAATTGGATGTGAACTAAAGTATTCAATTGAATAAATCATGTTAAAGTAAATAAACAAACTATTACTGTAATGTGGCATATTAACAAATCATGTTAGCAATTTTTTTGAAGCAAATAAAATTATATTATATACAAACTATAAAAGAGAGACACAAAGCCTAATCCTCAATACAAAAGTACAAAAGTACAAAAATAAAAAATTAGGATGGCCAAAAAATGACAAAATCACTTCCAAAATTACTACATGCCCACGAAATTTGATTCGGCTAATTAGAACTACAACCCAAAATCTATCCACTCTCCTAATTAGTGCTTTTCAAATGAAAATCAATGTCAGTGCTATCTTGAAGAAACCTAAATATACTGCCAGATTTTGATCAGGCATTGGAAAGTAGTTCGGAATTAGAAGCTTCACCGTCTGTTTATAATCATTGTAATTGACGTTGATATCCTTTCTTGTTTAGTATAATAGTGGAACAAAACATATTAAAGGAAATTAAATGCATTGATCTTATCATTTAATTTGGATGTGCAAGATAGTAGTATAATAAGTATAGTGGGATATTATGCAAAAAATTAACTACTGCAAAGTAGCACATTGGTTTATTTTAAGAAAGCCTCCTTGAAACTAAACTAAAGCCAGCCAAGTTTTACCAACCATTCTTATTTGACAACTACATTTAACAACACAATGAAGCCACAACATGTTGACTGAAACAACAAAACAAAGATACATGAAAGCATATTAAAAAATATCATCCAACTGTACAACAGAATAGAGTTTGACATTACTGGATACGACATTGCAACTAAAGGCAATGAAGTCTAAACAATTACAACTTAGCAACGATACAACTTCATGTCATTTTTTCTTCAGAGCACTTTAACTTAGCAGCACGGGCCTTTGAAGATTATTGTCCTCCACTATGCCAATATGATTGTTAAGGAAGAAAGACCATCAGCATTTATCTTTTGTCCTGGAAAATGTTCAATAACACTTTACTGGAAAGCATTGTGTTTGTCTCCTACTTTTTATACTCAACTAAATTTAGTAGTGGTATGATTAATATTTTATCAGTAGGTTAAGGCCTAAATAAAATCTAGTTTGTGAGTGCTGAAGCTTAAATATTATGAAAACAACAATGAAAACTATTTAAACTTTTGTGGATATCATGAAAATCCATCATATCACATGTACTACTGTTATTTTTAAAGGTAGTTAAAACTAAATCCAAGAATACGATTTTAGTTGACTAAATATTGCCTCAGCAAAATTAGAACAATCATTTAATTTGTAAAATATTAATCTTTGTTAGTGGTGTTTAGTTGAATGAATCCAAAAATACAAATTTAATTAACAAAACATTGCCAAACTCGATATAGATTTTATAAATTCCAGACAGGAACAATTTTTTTTTATTTGAGATCAAATACAAAAAATTTGAAAATATTCCCTTTTTTTACTAAAGAAAACAGTACAAATTATTGTCGGTTCAAAGACTTTGTCGATGACTGCAAGTGTTTAGTTGGGTTGTTATTTAATTAGAGTTAAATTAACTAAGGTTATTTCCTAATTTGACTGATCATTTTTCATACAAATTAAGCATAAAAAGTAATATTACATTATCTTTATGCAGCACATATGATAAACTACAAAACATAAGATTACCCTACCTATAAGTGTTAGTGTCAACAATAGAGTAGTTGTGCATAACTAATCTTGATTATTTTTTTCATCGTTATGCAAAGCATGTTTCACACATTGATATACATCATTTAAGCATATATATGACTAATCTAGAACTAATAATTGTATACCAATAATATGCCTTCAATTTTATTGTCAATTATTATTTTATCAATTTGTGGACCGCAATTAAAAATGTATGATAAAGGAGTAAACTGATTGGAAAATACAATTAATGTAACATTAAATTAAATCATTTCCAAATGACTGTACCCAGCAATAATAGTATGAAGTTAATGTAAACATGAATATTTTTTAGTCAACGGTTTTATCTTAAATCATTCTTTGATCCATTCATTCAATAAAGTTCTTATAGTAACGAATACCTCAACTTAGATATCCATCATAAGTAAGTATCAATAACAGAGGTATATAATCAGCACTAAAATATTTAATGGTTGTTCTTATTTCGGATTATATGAATTGCGTGTACCCAATAAATATCTAAAAGTAGTTTAATGAAGAATTCATTACAATGGTGAACATATTTTGAACATTGTTTAGTGGAGAAAAAAATTGAAAAGTGGATAAATCATAATTCTAAAATCTCAGGATTTATTGTTTGTAGATTTCTTCACATTGTAATTTATCTTTATTAATATAAAACACTAATCGTGATGTTAAAGTGTTCAACGTTAAAATTTAACGATGTGACACCAATTCCTAACCGAATGTTGCATCGTCAAAAGCTTTAATGCCGAAATTTCAATATGAAAATAAAATTTAATGTGATGAACCTAGTTGCATATTGTTTTAACAGGTGTATAGGTTATAAAAGTAATTATTGCAATTGTATCAAAAAGAGAGATAAGCTTAGCTGGTTTGATTTTGAGAAAGGGGACTCACATTATCCTGTGATACAACTTGATTTTAAGCTTCGCCACTCAAGATTTGCATCCCATACCAAAAGTTGAAAGTCGACATCTATAAAATAAAACACCATAAGTTTTGAAGAATAAGATAAGAGCAATGACCAATTTAAGAAATGTCCTAAGTGCGCAGGCTCTGATAAAATATTAAGCATAACACAATACATGCAACGTCAAAAATATATGTTTATTCAAAAACAAACAGTTAATAAATAACGAAATTTAGTGGTATATATCGAAAACTGTATCATTACAGTACGAAGTGATGCACTTAGAAGATTATAAAACACATGAATCAAATTTAATGGACATGTAGGTTTGATCTACATTTTACAAAAATCTGTTAATTGAAATGTCAACAGGAAATTTAAAATATAGTTTATCATGGGAGTGTGATTTTTTTTCAAAAAAGTAACTTCAGTATGGATGTAAAAATAACTAATTTTTAAAACTCCTTCTAAACATTATTTGAAAGCAATGTTTGATTAAATAACTAAATTTTAGGTTGTCAATTGTATAAATAAAATGGAACCATTTTGCTAACTTAGTTAATTTCATGCTTTTAAAATTCAAAATCTCGTCTATTAGATTTTCCCCCATCAAGTTACTATCAACTTTTAAGTCGCTTAATTAAACGTTTTGACTGAAACTTTGTGTGATTGAGACTATGAGAGGGATCAACTGTACCCTTATGTTACACCTCTTGCGCTAGATATTTTTTTGGTTGGACAACTCGAAACAAAGCCAAACTTGTAGATTATGTTTTTATATATAGTTAAACATACCTTGATGAAAATTTTGCATTTTTGATAATCCCGATATTCACTAATAATATTTCAAATTGAGGGAAAATTCATTGGTTAATATTTAATAGTTCAAATATGCTAAAAAAATTGAAATGACCTCGTTTTTTGTGGACATAACGTTCATAATGTATATTGAACATCCATAAAGTCTCATTTGAATTTTATTATTGCTTTATTTTACATATTTTTTTTTACAAATAATGATTCCAATCCATTCTTGGATATTAATTGTCTGAAAGTTCTATTTAGAATATATATCTACAAATACGGTTAGAAAGATTGTATCATTACACATTTTATATCAGTACACATTTTACCAATCAACTTTGCTAGCCATTGAAATGCTAGTTGTTGTTGTAGCAGCAACTCTGACTAACAAAACAACCAAGAGAGAACAAATAGTTTAAGCATGTTTTTTTAAATAAACAAAAAGCGACCTAAATATATTATGCGCTAAAATTATAAAATTTTATTCTTCTACATTTTATTATATATTTGAAAATTGTGCCTAAATCATGGTCATGGATTGGTCTGTATGGACAATATTACATCATGCATGAATTAGCATTTAAGTTACTTTCAAAGTATAATAAAATACATATAAGCACATATTAAATGAGAAAAAAATACATGCAAACATATATTAAAGGAGAAAAAAGGAAATATGTTAAAATGAGCAAGTACCTACAATTCAAAATAAAAACAATCATTAGCATGGTACTGCTTTAAAAAGCAATTGAAAAATAAGACTATCCTACACCAATTATAATAATAATCGTACATGAAATAAATTAAATCTACCCATATAAAAGAGGTTTTAGTTTTCCAATGCTTTAAATGAAGTTGAAAGTACATTTTTTAGATTAATTTGCTTGTTATTCAAATTTGTAGATATAAACAAATTTAAAAACAGTGATCCATAAGCTATACATGAAAATGTTATCATGAGAATTAAAATAGGGAGGGGAGAGAAAACTATCTAGCCATTAATTAAAAAGGCTGCCTCCTCTAAAGTTTTAAGAACAACAACGAAATTAGAAGACTCGAGTGAAATTATAGTTCAATCAAATAAGTTAAGTACTTAAGTAACATACCTTCAGAATTTAATGTGTCATGTGCTTTAATATGAAGGCCATTAGTGGTTGGTCAGGAATCACTAAATAATAAATTAAAATGAACAGTTTAAATTCAACGTTATTTCTTGAGTTTGGCTGAGTTTTAGGGGTTGATATAGTTTCTCAACTACCTAAAAATCGTCCTTTTTATCAAAAATATGTTGTTCCTTAAATTAACTATCAACATGTTACTATACTTTTATTTTATTTCATCCATTAACATGTTACTTCCCTCTTATTTTGATTCAATTTAATAACGGAAAAAGTGTATTGATAAGAAGATCATGTTAAAACATAAAAATCATCCATAGTCTATTTAGATGAAAAAAGTTTACTCCTCTTAGTCTTCTGTATGTGTACATATCACATGTACATTATCAGTGTGAAATGTTTATGGTTCGTAACAAATCATTACAGCTGAAAAAAATTAACTGAAAACCTAATATACTTTATCCCTCAAATAGTTTTCAATCTCTTTTATTACCATATGATATTATACTTATTATTTTTATTGAGTTCTAAAAACCGGTTATAGGTGGGATTATCAGAAGCTATATATTTCATCACACAACATGTAATTGAAATTGCATATAAGGGTAGAATAAAATATGCTTTTAATTATAAAAGAAAAGCTCACTAAAGCAATATGCAGTTTCAGGATCATTATGGTCATCATATACAGCAAGAATGACATATAAGGAATCAAATTATTGAAACCCAACCTTCTAGATTCTAAATGACCGTAGGACACATAAATATCATATCATATGGTTAATCTCGCATGCAAAATATCGCACAAACGTAATATATTTAGGGGAGAGTAGCACAAACAAACCTATCCAACAATATGTCATTTAGAAGCTTTACTAATAAAACATACCACCCATCCCATGAAGCTAGACCAAACCTATAAAAGTCCTTGTAGCCTTTGAGAATAACTCTTCCAATTAGCTCTAAAAATAAGCAAATCTTTAAAGTAATTATAGCACAAACATGACTATTTAAAAGCATCTGGATCTTTTCCTTATTATTGTTAAAGAATATTGGGTGCGGTAGAATATAGTTCAAAACTTTTTCATCTTGAACGAAAAGGCATAGTAATAATGTACATCACTTAATAAAAATCCTAAAGTTATCTCATAAGCTATGCATATAAATATGAGAACCCATTGATCATTTGATGCAATGCTCCTAACGGAAGATATGTACTTGTGTTTTTGGTATTGTATTTTAAACCTAAAAATCTAGTATAAACCCTGAATCACAAAATAAATATTATTCGTTTAAAGAGAACTTGTCAACTGAAATATAGCAAAAAAAATTTAACAACTCTCTAATAAATTACATCAATATACAAACATGTGTACACATCAGAGAATTCCATCAAATGTCAATGCAAACAATATTTGAAAGACGGCGTTGATACATAGTCGAAAACAAATTACACCACCAGCAAACATTAAATTTGAGGTAAAATTGTACAGGTAAAAAAGAGGGAGAAAATATTTACCTTGATTGGTGCAAGGTCGTGAAAGAGACAATAATGTTTCAAATCCAAAAGGAGGGAGTACCTTCTTGCAGAAGGAAATGAAATAAGTTTAGGACGGGATTAACTACAATTTCTTATATTAGTGGAATATAAACTTCCATTCAACTGGATCAACAAAGTACAATATGATCATTAACGTTGTGACGACAAATATGTGAGGACATTAATATATCAAACGCTATATGAAACAACTGGATATGAATCTCTTCATAAACTCTAATCAACACCATCTTTAATAATATGTTTGGATGTGTTGAATGTTTAATATGTTTAGGCGAAGTCATCCTCCAGTCAATGTCGTATGTTTTACGCTATGTTTATCATTTATGCATTTGAAATAGTATAGCGAGAAAATACTGTAAAAATACGATTTGCAGGTTGTGTAACTTCATCTACCGGTTTATACATTAGTGAATCTTAGGGATATACGATAATAATTTGATAATTAAACTAATATTTCAAAATTCAACTTTTTATTACCCAACATTTTCAATATACCTAAAAAATAACAATAGTATTATCACAGATATAGCCACAGTTTTAAATAATTAGCATTGCTCTATTATAATAGTAAATTCACTATTATTACTTCTTCATATTTGTTCTCAAAACAGTTTAAAAAGAACCATCAACGATAACAAACGTCATAGAAGTACAGAAAGCAGGGACTATAAAAGACTGAATTCATCTGTAACCAACAGATACCTATGTATATGAGAGCATTGTTGTTTTCCCTTTTGAAGGGGTAAACATAATACACATTTGAGATAAGCGAATAATTAAAATAAGGTCATCTTTAAAGTTATTTATGCTATATAATAAATTGATATTATCACATATAAGAGTGATGTTAACCCCTTCAAAATGGGTGGACAATATTGTATTTGGTATGTATGACACTCATACCAATCGATTGATCAATTCAGCACTTTAACTTACTTTTAAGCATAAAAACCAAGTAACAATGCACATAATTTGATGAACATGTTCCAATTTGGCAGTTGTATTTATTGTTTTCCAACTCCCGTTGCCAAATGTACAAACTAATATTTCAAAATTCCAACTCACTAATAAATGTACAGAGATAGTCCCCTACGTTACTGATTTGAGAAATTTTATTATATAAATGAGTGAATCACATGATTGTATGCTCAAAATATTATTATATACTTGTGTTTAGTTCTTGCTGCAACTGAACATGCTTTTCTTGCCAGTTCTATTTCGTGTATTCTCGAGTTTATTTCACTGTCAACTTCAAAATGGAGATTGTCCATAAAACATGTCTTCAAATACTCAATATTTCAATAGTAACTATGTCCAGATAGATATAAAAACTTAAATGCTTCATTGTTAGGAAAATAAAATTTACAAAAAATACCAAAATCAATTTATGCATTTCAATTAAGATACATTATTATTTTAATACAATTTACCAAAAAGCTGCAAATTGACACTAAAGTTGGCTAATTAAGAAACCAAAATACATTAATATCTTGTCAAAATACTAAAGATCCATGCTTTGATAAACAACATCTCCTTCCTCAATAATTATGATGCAATATCGAGACATTTTTCAAACCAATAAAAAAGAATTGAGAAATTCCAATATTATATTTGAACAGAAAATAGAAATGAATTTCAGGGAAAGATAGCAGTAATATTGAGGCAATAGGTAGTAGCATTACAAATTTATATCATGAAATCTAAAAGCATGATAATGAAGTTTGCAGCTTGAGTTAACATTTTGACAATTCAGAAACTTTACCTTTGGAAAAAAAAATGAATTATGAGACAACAAAATATGATAGATCAAGTTCAAAAATGATAGTCAGGTGCATGAATTACTCTAATTCATCACATAAAGGTCCTATACCACAAACCCTAATCCGAAATCAACATAATCAAGCAGTTTAAAAATAACTTCTTTACCCCATGACCATTACCCAAAATCTTTCCAATCAAAGAGTCTAAAAATCACACCAACCAAAATCATCAGCTATTCCAACCAGTCCAATATAATAAGATCACCCAAAAGCATGGATAATAGAATGAGAAAAATAATATTAATCAAATGATGCCTGATGTGTAAATATTCAACAGTTGAAGGTAGTTGATGGAGCAACATATATTATTCTGAAGAAGTAGCAGCTGAGCTAAATTAGCAAAATGACGAAAAACGGCGAAAATTGGTAATCGAAAGCATTATAAAAAAGGATTGAAAATTACCTGAAATTCAAATTGATGGGAAGACAAACATGGAAAAGGGAAGAAGTAGGAAGTGTCTATACATACGTAGGAGGATGATGGTTGTTGAAAGCTGAGACAATCCATCTTCGCTGCCCTAGGTAGACGAAAAATTGAGGAAAGCGAAGCAGGGCGGACAATTTGGGGATCGATGTAACAATTATAGGTGAGTTATTAGTAGAAAGATGCCAGATTAGGTGTACAAATGTCGCGTGAAATAGATTTGTAAGAGGATTTGTTTACGGGAAAGGAGGAGGAAGGAGAGAGGAAGTACGTCAAAGGATAGGGTTAGGAGGAAGATAGGAAAAAGTATAAACGTGACCGTTCGGTTGCCAAATTTCAAGGGGGCCTGTGTGAGCTTGAAATTCAACTCACTAATAATAGTATAGTATAGATTATAACTCTTAATCAAGTGTCCATTACATATAATCTACAAATAGAGTGATTAACTAATCACATGACCTATTTTGAGAGTATGTGTATAATAATAAAATCTTCATTAAGAGTCATTGAAAATACAAATCTGCAAACTATATATTATAATTATAGTATGTAATCTTTATAGCGCAAAAATAAAATATTCTGCAAATTCCCTATTACCATTATAACAAATCACATACATACCCAAGACTTACTTTATAAGTCGATGACTTTTTCTTTAAATCCAAATCTACATAAAAGTTACCAACAAAGCCTTAATTTTAAATGCTACTTCTACAACCATCATATTGGACCAAACTGTCAACATACAACTCTTATTCAAACAAAAATATTGTTTAAATCAAACATAAATGAATAAGTTTTATTTAGCAGATGAATGGTAAGCTTTCAATTTTGACACCCAATTAATGACTAAATTGAATATATTGATAATTCAAATGTGTCCAAACAATAATTGTTTTAAGGAAACATGTAATTATCATAGCTTAGTAAACATATTTTTTTACGTGGTATAGGTTCACGCAAAATAAATTTCATTCGACTACTTTGAGAAAAAGTGCGCTGGATCAATCAAACTTAAAAATTCAATAATTCACTTCAAGGTTAATAACATTATAAAGGCATCCATTATTTCTATTTATGGATTTCATATAGCAAGCATGTAAATTCAGAATATCATGTCACTTGATTAAGCGGTGAATAAATTTTTAGAATGTATTCAAACCGAATTGAAGAATAAAGAAATACGCTATGTAGAGCAAATAACAGCTCACCAACATTGCACAACACAAAAAATTTATCAACTAACATTGATTAAACGGTATATATATTAAGAAAACAGACGAGAATATATTCAGATTAAAACGGAGAATAGAGGAAACATGCGATGTTGGGTAAAATCCAACTGAGGTTGACATCCCGGAACATAAGGAAAATATCAACTAACTTCGACATCCATCATTAAAGACGACCATAGGCACATAAGGCGATGGATTCCCAAAATCCCGACAGTAAAGGGCAAAAGGATAGGAAATCAGGCATGTACCATGCCTATTAGAAGGGATCTAAATGATTGATTATTGGTTTAACAATCAACTGATGAATTTTGTTCCACGGTTTTTTTTCACCTACTTTGAAAATAAGGTAATGTGTATTAAAAGAATTCGGGCATTTTGAGACCGAGGCAAGGCTAATCAAAAAAGTTGGGTGAATCGTCGATTTCTCAAGCCATATATTTATAGTAAATAAAAATAAGGGAAAAATATATTTCAACGTTGCAAATGTGGAGGTTTGGAATAAAGGCGTGAATATGAAAAGTCTTGAACTTGTTATTACGAGATTCCAATTTGAGACCACTCCGAATGAAATCCCCTGAGCACAGCGGAAGACGGGATCGTGATAAGAAGTGTAAAAACAACCAACCAATAACTCAAATCTAGTCTCAACCGATCCAAAGACAATCACAATCCCAAATAAGCAATTCAGAAACTAAGGCAATAACGAAAAAAAAATCACACAGCGATTTATAGTGGTTCCACTAACGTCATGTTAGTGTATATCCACTTTAAGAGAGAGCTTTATTATTATTGATGAGAAGAGTACAAGAGATTGATTACAATGATCAAATTCTAATTCTAATTAGATTTGCGGAGAAGAGAATTGAAGAAAATTAGGTTTTGATAAACCCTAATTAGTGGAGGCTAATCTCTTGCAGTCGCTTGCGTCTATGATCTGAAACCAGAGGCTAGCTTATATAGGAGAATAGAAACCCTAGGCAATGTTCCAAAATTGCCCCCGCAGTTGACACAAATCTTCACGCCGAGTCCGTACGAGAAAACAGGCAAAAGTCGTTCCAGACGTCTGACCAAAAGGTCAGACGTCTGGCTAAAGTCACTGGAGTGACTTTCCTTCAGATCAGACATCTGACCCATTTCGTCAGACGTCTGACGAAATGCTCTAGAAGCATTTCTGAACCAAATCAGACGTCTGAAGAATAGGTCAGACGTCTAAAAGAAGTTTCTGCCCCAACTTCGCCTACTTCACATTTTCTCTTATAACTTCCACCTCCGAACTCCGATTTGCGAACCGTTTTCTCCATTGCGAAGCTACTTCCGACCTCTACAAATCCCCATATAGTGTCGCCAAAATTTAACACTCCACCTCGACACTATATCCATCTCCAACTCTAATGGTACCATACCATCAACAACAACCGATAGCACCAACTATCACTACTTCTACCTTCAACCAAACATGAATGCTTTCCCAATGAGCTCCGACAAAGCCACCGCCCATTGCACTCCACCAACGAGCTCAGGCAAAGCCCCCGCCCTCTAATGAAATGTTGAAAACATCCAAATCCTAAGCTATCTCACCAAAGACCAGCACTTGCCAAGAAAATAGAACCTCAATCTCTCACTGATACTCTTTCTCATCTACCACCAAGCTCCTCCCTTAACCGTGCCACCCCGTGGCACCTAGCACTTCTCCAAGCGAATCAAGTTCTAGCAATGCTCGAACTTCCCAACCGGCAAAGCTTTAGTGAACATGTCCACCGCGTTATCCTTTGTGTGCACTTTCCAAAGATATACTTGCTTATCCTCATCCATGGCTACTAGAAATGACTCTCTCACCTCAATATGCTTAGTCCATGAGCTAAACGCCAAATTCTCTACCAAGTGAATAACACTCTGACTATCACATCGAACATCAATACTATCATGCCCGAATCCTAAGTCATACAACAATCGCTTCAAATAGAGTGCCTCATTTGCCGCCTCCACTACGGCAATCAACTCCGCCTCCGTAGTGGATAAAGCAACTACGGTCTGCAATCTAGATCTCCAACTTATGGCTATACCCCCAAGTGTGAAGACATATCCGGAAGTTGATTTTCTTCGATCCCTATCACCAGCGTAGTCCGAATCACAATAACCAACCAACTTGCAATCCATCGCCTTACTACCGCAAAAAACAAGACCATGAGATGATGTGCCTCTAAGGTATCTCAATATAAGCTTCACAGCTTCCCAATGCGATTTCCCCGGATTAGCTATGTATCGACTAACCATCCCGACGACATTTGCAATATCGGGCCTTGTACACACCATAGCATACATTAGACTTCCAACTGCACTAGCATATGGCACCTTTGCCATATAAGCCTTGTCTTCCTTCAAGATAGGTGATCCTTTACTCGAAAGCTTCATATGCAAAGGTAAAGGTGTACTTGATGCCTTTGCATTCTCCATGCTAAACCGGCAAAGCACTTTCTTAATGTACTCCTTTCGAGTCAATTTCAACTCAAAACGCTTTCGATCCCTTTCTATTTCCATGCCCAATATCCTCTTTGCTTCTCCAAGGCCCTTCATTTCGAATTTCCGACTTTAATTTCAATTTCAACTTGTTGATTTCATTCTTGTCCTTCGAAGCAATGAGCATGTCGTCCACATACAAGAGTAAATACACCCAACATTCATTTCCCAACTTCTTGAAATAAACATAAGCATCCTTGATGCTTCTATCAAAACCATTTTCAAGCATAAAATGATCAAACCTCTTGTACCATTGTCTAGGTGATTGCTTTAGTCCATATAGTGATTTCTACAGCTTGCAAACCAAATTTGACTTACCATCCACAACAAAACCTTCCGGTTGCTTCATGTAGATGTCTTCATCCAAGTCACCATGCAAGAAAGCGGTTTTCACATCAAGTTGCTCCAACTCCAAGTCATGAACATCAACAATAGCAAGTAATATCCGGATAGAAGTGTGACGCATAACCGGTGCGAATATCTCATCATACTCCTTTCCCTTCCTTTGTGCAAACCCCTTAGCCACTAGCCTAGCTTTGTATCTTCCATCGTCCTTTACCTTGTATATCCATTTGCACCCAATAGCACGGTTTCCTTTAGGAAGTGGAATCAAATCCCAAGTTTGATTCTTCAACAATGATTGCATCTCTTCCTCCATGGCACAAATCCATTTCGAGCTTTCACTCGACTTCATGACATCATCAAGGTCCATCGGCTCATCTTGGACTACATGAAGAGCATAGTCCAAATTTTCACAAAAACTAAGATAGTTCCAATCACCATATCTTTCGGGTGGTCTTATAGTACGACGACCAACCCGAGTAGTAATACCATCACCCAAACTTCCTTCAGTTCCACCTTGAACCGAATCTTCTCTAGAATCATGCACATCACCAACACTACCAGAGGTACCCTGTGGACTATGTGATGTAACATCAACCGCTACCTCCTCGCAAGCATCTCCAACTACTCTACTCTCTCTACTCCTTGGACAAATGTGGAAATAATTTTCTTCTCCTTTGATTCATCATGAGCCGAATCTGGAACATCCGATGAGCTTCCATTCTGCTTGAACATCACCGACTCATCAAAAGTAACATGACGAGAGTTTGTCACCTTCTTCGTTTCCGGATTCCAAATCCGATAGCCTTTCACTCCATCCGTATAGCCAAGCAAGACCCCCTTGAAAGCTCTTGGTTCAAGCTTATCATTACCCGGATCATGCACATAAATCGGACTTCCAAAGACACGAAGATAGCTCAAGTCAATACTCTTTCCCTTCCACACTTCCTCCGGAATTTTGTTACCAATAGCTGAGCATGGAATTCGATTATAATATGCACTGCGGTTGACAAAGCTTCAGCCCAAAATCCCTTTGCCAAACCCGATGTCAATCTCAAGCATCGAGCTCTCTCAAGTAGAGTATGATTCATCCTCTCCGCAACACCATTCGACTGCGGATCTCCAGGTGTAGTAAAATGCCTCTGAATACCATGATGCTTGCAAAACTCTAAAAATTCTCCGGAAACATACTCTCCGCCATTGTCAGACCTTAGAACCTTCAAAGACTTTCCACTCTCATTTTCAACAAGAGCCTTCCATGCTTTGAACTTTGCAAATGCCTCCGACTTGGCCTTCATTATATACACCCAGACTTTCCGAGAAAAGTCATCTATAAAAGAAATATAATAGCGAGCTCCACCTAAAGAAGCTACAGGTGCCGGTCCCCAAACATCCGTGTGAACATACTCAAGAACCCTTCTCGAATCATGCTTTCCTTCACCGAATGAAGCTTTTGTTTGCTTCCCCATGACGCATTCTTCGCAAAACTCCAATTTGTTGAAACTCTCTCCATCGATCATCTTACTCTTTCGAAGAATGTCCAAACTCCTCTCCGAGACACGACCTAACCTCAAATGCCACAACCTAGTCGCATCCAAGCCACGAGAACTGTCAACTCCTATACAAGTTTCGCCTTCCACAGTCACTCCTTGAAGCAAATAAATACCATGAGTCCTAGCACCCTTCATCACCATAAGCACCCCCTTCGAAACCCGCAAGTTATCACTCTCAATAGTGATCTTACAACCTAAAGAATCCAGCTGCCCCAAAGAGATAAGCGACTTCCGAAGTCCCGGAACATAGCGTACATTAGTGAGAGTACGAACCACTCCGTCAAACATCTGAATTTGCACGGAACCTATGCCTTTCGACTTGCAAATAGCACCATTTCCCATAACAATTGAATTTCCTTCTTTGTCGATGTAAGAAGAAAAACAATTCCTATTTGGCGTCATATGATAAGATGCCCCCGAATCGAGCACCCAATTACTACCCGAAACATCTGATGCTACCGTCGACAGCACATCTACATCTCCCTCACCAACTCCACTCTCCATCGCTACAGATGAAGATGCTACTTCCTTCTTTGCCTTCTCCTTGTCCGGACACTCATTCTTCCAATGACCGGGCTTCTTGCAAATATAGCACTTGCCTTTTCTTTCCTTCGACTTTCCTCTCCAACCGGGGTTCCTTGATTTAGAACGCCCTCGGTTCTCCTTCTTCACATACATCTCCTTCTCCACAAACAAACCATGACCACTACTAGCACCACTACCTCCATCACCTAACTCCTTCATTTGATCCCACAACTTCTCGCTAAGAAGACCCATCTTGACATCATCAAGAGTCAATGTATCTCGGCTATAGATCAAACTATTTGAGAAGCCTGTATAGCGATCTGGCAACGAACACAACAATATCATCGCCTTTTTCTCTTCCTCAATCTTCAAATCTACCGCCTTCATCTTCATTAGCAAATCATCAAGTATATTCAAGTGCGCCTTAAGCGAAGTACCTTCCTTCATCTTATAGGTAAAGAACGTTCGCAATAAGATCAAACGATTTGTCAGTGACTTCTTCATATATAACTCCTCCAACTTGTCCCAAATACCCTTAGCGGTTATCTCACCATTAATTTCAGAGATAACATTCTCTCCCATAACAAGTTGAAGTGTAGTGAATGCCCACTCTTCCATCTCCTCTCTCTCAACATCCGAGATGTCCGCTGGCAACAAATGTGTGTCAAACACTACCCGATGTACCTGATTCCTCCTTAGAACCGCTTTCATCTTCCATTGCCATTTTTCAAAATCATTATCGCCATTCCACTTGTCTATTACCAATTGTGATCTTGAAGCTGCATACGATCCACGTACATAAGGCGCTACACCACTTGGATTACCCATTGAGGAACTACTTGAGGTATTATCTGTTTTTGGCATTTTTACAACCACCTACCAACACCAATGCTCTGATACCAAATGTTATTACGAGATTCCAATTTGAGACCACTTCGAACGAAATCCCCTGAGCACAGTGGAAGACGAGATCGTGATAAGAAGTGTAAAAACAACCAACCAATAACTCAAATCTAGTCTCAACCGATCCAAAGACAATCACAATCTCAAATAAGCAATTCAGAAATTAAGGAAATAACGAAAAAAAAATCACACAGCGATTTATAGTGGTTCCACTAACGTCATGTTAGTGTACATCCACTTTAAGAGAGAGCTTTATTATTATTGATGAGAAGAGTACAAGAGATTGATTACAATGATCAAATTCTAATTCTAATTAGATTTGCGGAGAAGAGAATTGAAGAAAATTAGGTTTTGATAAACCCTAATTAGTGGAGGCTAATCTCTTGCAGTCGCTTGCGTCTATGATCTGAAACCAGAGGCTAGCTTATATAGGAGAATAGAAACCCTAGGCAATGTTCCGAAATTGCCCCCGCAGTTGACACAAATCTTCACGCCGAGTCCGTACGAGAAAATAGGCAAAAGTCGTTCCAAACGTCTGACCAAAAGGTCAGACGTCTGGCTAAAGTCACTGGAGTGACTTTCCTTCAAATCAGACGTCTGACCCATTTCGTCAGACGTCTAACAAAATGCTCTGGAAGCATTTCTGAACCAAATCAGACGTCTGAAAAATAGGTCAGACGTCTGAAAGAAGTTTCTGCCCCAACTTCGCCTACTTCACATTTTCTCTTATAACTTCCACCTTCGAACTCCGATTTGCGAACCGTTTTCTCCGTTGCGAAGCTACTTCCGACCTCTACAAATCCCCATATAGTGTCGCCAAAATTTAACAGAACTGACTTTTCATAAATTTTTAATATGAATTGTTTGATTTTCATAAGATTAGGTTTGGCGTTGGATGATACATTTAGTGGAAGATGAAAGATATGTGCATGCTAAAGCTAAAGCAATGTCAAATTTTCTCCATAGAATTGTGAAAAAATTATTATGATTCACTTATCCTTGTTGTTATTTGATTTTATTTTCAAAACATTAAAATACTACATGGTTTGTCTGAACTTGAAGAATCTCTTATAAGAGAAAGTTAGCGATACCAAAGTTATTATACCATCAAAATTTTCTCCAATTTGATTAAAATTCATAATGTTAACATAATGCCGATTTAATTGGTTCTTTGCATTTGGATCAAAATTTTATGCATATCACTTGCTTCCATTTTCAGTCAAGTTAAAAGGAAAAAATAAACATTTCCATGAAAGTAACTTGAAAGACCAAAATAAGAGTAGCATTAACCATAACACATATAATTGGGCAATAGAAATGGTCAAGTTCACCTTAGTTATGTATGCAAAGCTGTAAATTATTTATAAGATTAAATGTTTGCATTCGTATTTGCAGCAACTCTCCCTTAGTTCTACTTAGTACTACATAATCATTCATAAGCTATAAGACATACACTAAATAATTGATGTGGATGAAACTAAACCATAGTTAATGAATCCAGTTATGACCAAACGATTGACTACTCCAAATGGCCACCATTATAATCCATTGATAATTATTTAAAATGACTATAATGAAATGCTTTAAAGCTACATTATAATAGTTAAGTGTCCATCCAGTGACATGCTCGTAGAAACCAAAAGTAAAATTAAATAAGGAATGGTGCTGGTAAAGAATATAGTTTAGAACTTACAGTTAAAGCTCGAGCTTGATCCCCGCTCTTTTAAAGTTTCTGTAAAGTTGTTGGAAAAAAAGGTAGAGAGTAGAAAAATAGATTCTAGTGGCGTTAAATTTATGCATATTTCTTCATAGTGCATTTCCAAATCTAACAAATATGTGTGTCACAACTTTCTGAGGTTGTATTTGAGATCTATGTCAATTAAATTATAAGCATGTTTGAATGAAAACAAAATTTACCATGTGAAATTCACTAAGTAGGTAAAAGTATAAAACTTGATATGATAATTTATTGCAATAAAAATTTTAATCAAATATTTTCATATTAATAAACATTTGTGAATCCTGAATAACCCAAAACCCAACGTAAATGTATGCTAGAAAATAACAAATTGAACTGGTAAAAAATGAACAGAAATTCAAATCTAACCTTATGGCAAAGTATTTTGAATGTTGCGCATAAATAGATCCAAAAGCTACTCAACCACCATCCCAAATGTGGGGCAGTACCCTCCTATTTATCACCAGTTGTGCATGTACCAAGTTTTAATTAACTCAACGATTGAAACTATCCCATACTTCCAGATTAATTTCCCTACTCAAACTTACACCTGCCTTGGGAATGAATACCTGTGTGAACCATTCGTGTAGTATCCTCTCAAAACTTAAAAATTAACACTACCAAATATTCTTACACATGTAAAATCTCAGAATTTTTTTTATCAAATAAATAGAGATGATGAATATATTAAAATTCCAAGAAGATTTCTTACTATTAAAACACGTGTTAGGATTTCCAAGACACTTATGTATTGGTGTGTATGAGCGTATTATTTCCACTTAACTAATATAAGAATTACATCAATTAGACTAAAGTGAACCAATAAAAATTGCAAAATTTTATGTCCTTCCATAAAACAGGACAATTAAATAACTAATTATGTTTGTAACCGACCAAAAAAGAGAAACTAAACTAATAATTATGTTATTAATCGAGAACTCAAATTCTATAAACCATATAACCGACCAAGGTTGTGAAAAGAACAGTTGTAAAAACATTTTTTTTCAAATGATTTATAATGGGTGTAAACGGAGATTGAATAATTTGAATTTGTATAACCAAAACAATATAGTCAGATATAACATTGCTGAATCTCTTTTATATTTTACCAAGAAAATAAGAATCACCGTCCATACTTTAAACGGATAGTAATGCATTCATACTGTATAGTAAAAACAAACATCAAAATAGCAAACAGTGCCACACAACTCTCAAAAATTTCAAAACAGAAGCTAACCTTCAGATCAAGGAAATAGGCACAAACATATAGTAAAAATGGAAACTTTAATAGAGTCAAATGAGCTAAAAATCACTGTGGAAAGTACCAAACATGAAAATGAGAACAGCCACCGAATTCACAAAATCATTTTTAAAAATAAACAAAGAAAAGAATATACAAAATAAATAGTTTATGAACAATTCAAAAATGATTTAGTGGCAACAAAATTAAGTCATGCGGTACTGTCCTATTCATTGTAAGTATATGTTTTCTTGAATTGACACATCTATTGTGTGATAGCTTAAAGGAAAAGGTAAATGAGAAAAAAGTATCATTGTCTTATTTGATGGAAGTCCTGGAGCATAGGAAAAAGTGTTAAGGACACACAACATGGCAAGTAAGAAAAATAACAGAAGCGTAGGAAAATTTTGTTCTAGTTCATGCATACTTATAAAATTTTCGGTACGATAATCTTTAATTAGATATAGTTTGTCATTCTTACTTATTGGACTACTATTATGTAAAATTTTATGTAAAAACCAGTATTAGTGTTTTAGTTAACATGGCCAGATCTATTGATACCAGTATATAATATGGATATAGGAAATTAATTACAACCTGGTAATGACTTTCAGGTGGTGAATTATCTACCTCTATTATTTTCATCACCGTTTCCATGGAGTTTGAACTACATGCTTTCAGTTTGAGAAGCCTTAGTGCAACAACATGACATTATTGTTTAGAAATAGAGTCAGACATCAGTAGTTGTTGAATATTCAAGCATGTAAATAAAAATGATTCACAATCAGCCGTGCATACACGCACAAAACACACACATCATGATTTCAATGAGAAACGCACAACTGAAGTTCTTTTAAACATGCAAAGACTATCAATCCTTTGATGCACCTGACAATATAAATACATGCACATATGCTAACATTAGTTTGCAGGTTGATAGTACAACCTATTGAGCCAATCCATGACCAAACACTGATAGGCCAGGTCGATTTACTAAATCCTATTCTTCCAAAAATAGATAGATTTGCTTATATGGGAGAGGAAAAATCTAATTATCTAGTGTATTTCAAATCTCATCATCATATCCATTATGATATCCGGTCCCGCCCTTCTATTGCTTAAGCTAAACTAACAAAATAAATAATCTAAAGCATTAATACATTCATTAATAAAAACCGTGTGTACATTTTTAACTCAAACTACTCTTATAAACACATTAATTGTGAACATGATATAGAGGGGTAAGGAAGTATGGTTGCTTCCAAGCTCTTTCCATCAAAACATCATATCTCAAGATGCTCAAGTGTACTGGAATCAATGCAATTAACATTCATCAAAACTCTACTAGGGTTTTACCTTAGAATATAAAATTTAGATATGACAAATACTTTTTAGAAAGTATGTTGTCTCGTGTGTTTGCGTAATGTATATATGGGAGAAGCTACTCAAATTCTCCTAGAAGCTTGAATTTGGAATTCCATACTATAACTTGAATGCCACCTCTCGTCAAACAAGCAAAATAGTTGCATATCTGTACTATTCCATCTAGTACATATTGTCCACCACCAACCTTATCTTAACATATAAAAACTCAAAATTCTCGATTATACATTCTAATTAGTAAAACAGACAACAAAATCAATGGAATTCAATGAAATTCATTAAGATGAGGACAAAAGGTTAAATCTGGAAGACACGTTAAAATTAAAAATGCATGCAGAAATAAATTATAGAAAATTTCCTACTGGTTGAGGAAAATGTAGTTGGTTGCCTGTCTTTTCAAGTAGGTTTTTGGTTTGATATTTGACTTATAATTTTAAATTTATAGTTTAGTTTTGAATGCAAGAATATTTTTATAAATCTACTTTTGAGGTACCTCCCATTTTCAAGACACGAAGAGAAAAAGTTACACATAACTCATGATGAGTTAGTGGGCTTAGTAGCTTCCCTATAACAATATTAAATACACTACATATATTATGAAGCATGAGTAATTTTGGAACTTCGAAAAGGCTTCACCTCTAAGTGCTTGCTTCCTTGGTCTATGTGTATGTATGTATGTATGTATGTATGTCATTTATTATGGTTAGAATTGAACCATTCTTGTTTAGCTTTTTGGTTCAAAATGAAGCATATCCATTTATGGATAATCCAAAACTAACACCACAATGTTAATGGGTATGCAGCTAAATGCAACCTCTGAAATCCTTTCGTAGTCAAATATGCATGAACCGTCTACTCGACAACCATTTATTTTCTTCTTTTTTATTTAAAGATTCTATGAATCAAATATCGGTGACTGTTCAAATAATCACACCCACTGCTTGTTTAATCTAGTCCATACAAATGCATTATGCTTATATTATGTGGTGCTTGAAATAAAGCAAACATCATATTCACATTTCACAGCAATATAAAAAGTATATTATTGTCTCCTTAAAGCCTATTTTAACCTCAATACAGTCTCCTTATCAAATGCACAGTTCAATCCAAAACTGTTCGGTTTGCAAGAAATCTACCTTATTATGCAAACTTATGATGTACACATGACATGTATGGATTGCACATACCAATAACAGATAATACCGAAGTGTAGTAATTTTAAGGGTTTGTAATAAATATTTCCAAGACAGACTCATCTAGTTCATTCCAAATCTAATAGTGGTAAATCATATGGCAAGCACAATAAAATTATAAATATACAAATTGAATAAGGAAACATAATTTGCAGCATAAATTGAATATCAAAATTTTGTAAATAAACAAAAAATCGATTATAATAATCTAAATGTTAAAGGTAATTATTATATATCACAAACTAAGAACCTATCAAATGACGACTCACCCTAAAATTTATGAGTTTTCCCAGAAGTAAATGGAAGTTGAAATTGACAAAAATAGAACTACATGAAAAATAACCGGCCACATCAAAATTACTAAAAAAAAATTATGTGACCAACTCAATTTTTATCTTCAATCAGAAATTTATGTGAGGGGTCATCTTGAAAACTCCTCTTGTAATAATAAATATTCAAGGAGGTGGTGCCCAAAACATATGCGACCCTTGAGGAAAAATTAGTTTGTATACCACACTCGGAACCTGCTCCTACAGGTTTATAAGAAAGAAAATACTTGCATTTATACATATAGGTTTCATATGTTTGCAACTTCGAACAGATGGAACACAATGGCTCATGCATGAGGAACAATGCCATTTAAAATCAAGATTTTATTGCATTACTTTCTTTGGCCAAGATTTTTATAATATTTCAGCTATTCGTCCTTCATAAAAAGTCACGCCTTTCTTTTAAATTTCTTCTAGCTTATGAATCATGAATGAAAAATTATGTTTTTGTTCTAGCAAAAGCACTGCTTAACAAATCAATATATTATACACCCTTATTATACAAACCAAACCCAAACCTTAATTCTCAGCCTCTTGTACCATCCTTAATAGCATGCAAACATATTCAAGTTACCGTTTTCCCTTTGCACTAATCTTTAACTATTTTGTGTGTTTACGTAAATACCATCATGGGCAACCTAAGGCAAAGATAGAAAAATCAAGGACATGACTATTAGAACCTCCAAAGATAGTGAGATTGAGTTTAGCTCGGTCTAAAATGGAGTTAAATTCGATTTTAAAACCAAGTTTAAGTCGGTTTTAAACTGAGTTAAATTCAGTTAAACGAATATTCTAACTCAGTTTACCATACTGAGTTTAACTTAGCTTGACCTGATATGTAAGAAAGAGGGTTAGAAATATGTATACTCAAATCAAATGGTTGCAGAAGTAGTTTCATCCCTGGAACAAAGTATATATCACAACCCCTTTTTATTGGTGATGCCTAAAGTCTATTTTATCTTGTGGTGTATCTCATGAACATATTGGCAAAGAGAAAATATTAAAAAAATGTTTGGCTAGTAAATAGAAATTGCATCTTCTTTTTCATAACCATTTTAAAAACACCATACTACAGTCTCCAATAATTATCATAAAAATAAAAATTGTATTGAACACATCATATTTGCAAACCCAAATCAAATAAATTAGATGTATGAAAGTTAAACGCACTACAATAAACTAAAAAAATAGATCCAATCATATAAATTGGCACTAATTAATGTGTAATAGAATGAAATTCCTTAATACCTTATACAGAGACAATTTATTTTGCGAAATATGCAACGGGGACGAATCTATCAAAAGCACCCATGTCTTCTTTCTTTTTCTCTAAAAGGGCAGATGAAATCAACGATGGTTTGAAATTAGGAAGCAGAGTGCTGGAAGGAGGAAGTGGCCTGCTGAGAAAACATGAAGCCTAGAATAACTTTATATTTACTATGCTTGCAGGGTCAGAGGGTCGACGATTTGAGAGAGGAAGGGGAGGACGATTGTGAGGTGAACTCCATTACTTGAAGCTCGATTTAGAAGAATGGAGAAATTTGAAGGGATGTCAGAAGAATTGAAAGGATGGGAGAAGAGATGTTATGAAAGAAAAAGAAAGGATCCGTGACCATTAAGATTAGGCTTTTTCATCAAGAGGAAGTGGAATAGGGACGTTAATATATGTTTGGAGGATGAGGAAGAAGCAGAGAGCTAGGTATGAACGAAAGGAAAATAAAATTTGCGACTGTTCATTTTAGAAAATACTTGTGGCCTGTGTGCTCTTCAAGTTGAAGGTTTAACTCGGAGACCGTTCAGTTGCCAAATTTCAAGGGGGCCTGTGTGAGCTTGAAACTGAACTCACTAATAATAATATAGTATAGATTTGGCCAATGGTAAAAAGTAATTTCGTTATCTACTTGTTCAAACAATGATAATATCTTTTATCGTTAACTATATAGTTGATCCGCATTTATAATATCAGATAACTTAGCCGGGTTATAGTTGATCAGCATTTATAATATCAGATAACTTTGCTGGGTTATAATGCCGACTAATCTGGCATGAATGCAAAGTAAACTAGGTAGGACTGCCATGGTAACGGTAAATTTACCATTACCATACCATTACCAGTAAATCAGTTACCATTTTAAAGTAAAGTCGGTATACCAACATAATCGGTACGGTAATGGTAAATTTACCATTTTTTATGGTAAACATTGGTAATGTTTTTTCAAAATCAACGGTAACGGTAATTTACCAGTCCATTCATAATACATTGATATTAATGTAAGATGTTGTATTATGGGCATTTAGAAGCAAGAAAACAGTTCAATTTATTTCAGTAATCCAACTCAACTGATGATAAATACACTTCTTTTCTATGTCCTTTATTAAGTGATCCAATGAGATATATAATGAATTATCATTCAGTGTAAAAATATATCAAATTATTATTTTTCTAGACAAACGATAATTTACCATTACCAGTGTAACGGTCACCAGTTTATCGGTATACCAGTCATCGTATACCAGTCAATCGGTAATGGTAACGATAAACAATTTTAGTTTACCAGTAAAACCGGTATGGTAACGGTCTATTACCATATCAGCCTTAAAACTAGGAACTAAAATTCATTTATTAGCAAAGCAGGTTTTGTTTCTTCTGGACCAGTGGACTATATTATTAATGGCAGCGGGTTGGGTTTCAAAACAGGCTTCCGACTGCATTTCTAATTATTTAACATCGGCTCGAATAGCAACTTTTATTTATTTATTTAGTTGAAAATATTTCTTAGGGTTAGGGTTTTTGCATATTCCGCTATGTCCGTACATTCGTACCATCACCAGCACTGGCCCCCACCTCCTGGCGTTCCTCCTTCCATACCCGTCGATGCTCCTCCTCACCCCAACTATGACGAGGTATCGTGTTGCTTTATTCTCATACTTTTTTCTTCAATTTCCTTAAAATCAACCGCAGCTAGGAATCTTTTCCTAAATTTTTATGCTATATATGAGTTATAAAGGTATAGAATTTTTATGTCTTGTGAAGGTTCGGACGATTTTTATAACTGGGCTGCCTGAAGATGTAAAAGAAAGAGAGATACAAAATTTACTGAGATGGTTACCTGGTTATGAGGCATCACAATTGAATTTTAAAGGAGATCTGCCAATGGGGTTTGCCCTCTTTTCTACTGTGCATCAGGCAATGGCTGCAAAAAATTCAATTCAGGTATTTGTTTAATCTGACATATGGATGTTAGTGAAATGCTAAGCTCACACTCCTTTTTAATAGTGTGAGCGAGTACATCTCTCTCTATAAGGTACAGTTGGAATTTTCTTTTCGTTTTTGGGTTTATATAGTATGAGTCTATTATCATGAATGTTAATTGACAGTAATTTTTGATTTAGGTTTTGGTAGTAAAAAACTTTGATTCTTGAATGTTTGGCTTTAGGGTATGCTTTTTGATTCCGAGAAGAAGTCTGTATTGAACGCAGAGATGGCGAAGAAGAATCTGTTTGTAAAGAGAGGTCAGTAGGTTATTTTCTTTTTAGATTCTTAACAGTAAGTTTCACTTTATATTTCCATTTTTATGGTTGTATTTTGATTTTAGCATGTGACCCATTTTTAGTAACTTGTGAGAATTCATATGCTTTCTATTTTTTTTCCTTTGAATGTTAATCTATACACTGAGATGAAAATGTGCATATTATCAACATGAAGTACACGATGCCCATGCTTAACAATTGGAAAAGATGGAAACACCTAATTGTTATTTTATTTGATATGTCATTAAATATATAACTCTTTATGATCGTTATAAATTGATATGCAGCATATAGCATGAATAAAATAGTCAATGACAATCTGTTAAAGTGCTTACATAACCTTTTCTCTATAAGTTTGTTAAAAAACTTCAAGTTGAATGTGTAATAATCTTTAACTAGTGGCCAATCAAAATATGACTATTGTGAGATTCTAGCTCTTGTCAGATTTGTTAGTCTTTAACCAACAAACTAAATATTTCTATGTTTAGGAATTTAGCTCTATGTTGTGAGTCTGTGACAATGTATTATTCATATCATATCCTACTTGTTTTTTAGTACTTGTTATGTCCGGTAAAAAATATTGTCTTTGTTTATCGAGCACAATATTTAAATACAAAACTTTCAAGAAGCAATCACAAATTTTAAAGTCTGTTATACATTTTTCATACAAAAATCATATAGAGTGGACAAAAACAACCCAATATGTCCGTAACGGGACATAGATAATATGATTTACCTGTTGAAAATGAATCTTGTTGCAATTTGACTACTATAACATATTCCCATCCGAGTTTATCCAGATCAAATAATCAAGATTAGTTCAATCGTTTTTTATAGTGTAGACATAATAATTCAGTTTTTCGTTTAATAAGCTAATATTCCTATTTTGCTATTTCAACTATAAGTTATCAAAATTTCTAGTCCTTGTGAAGGAAACATTACATGTTTTTACCATGTAAACATGGTCTGTGGTTGTTTACAAGGAGGGAAATATTGTGATTTGGTATAAATTATTTAGAAACAGGTACGCTGTATATATCATTTAAGATTTTACCTTTTCATGGCATATGAAAAGTGGCTAACTCTATACGCTACGTATTACATGCTTGTCCCTATCTTGATAACAAATATGGGATAACTGACAAAATATGCTTGTTTAATGTAGGTGTGGTACCTGAGTCGAGTACGCTTGATCCAAATAAGCGGTTACGAACAGGCGGTGACTATAATTACCCTGGCTATTCCAGCCCTGCTACTTACCCAGTATCAGGACCAGCACCCCCACCACCTGTTTGGGGACCAACTGGGTAATTACCTAATACCTTTGTATTAAAACAGCTAGGTCATGGTTATTGAGGTAGCACATCTGACCCTTAATTTGATAGAAACCTCCATGTGAGATTTTGACTGTGCCTATACCATAATGTTCACAACCTGTATACTAAAATTTCCACTGTTCATAAGTGCAATGCTCAATATTTATTAGAGTTCTCATTCATGTTACTCATGCGATATTAGTCGGAGAAAACTTGCCATATATTGATGCTTCCGTGGATCTTACTGCAGGTATATGGCACCACCACCTATGTACGATCCATATGGAGCATACCCAGTTCATCAAGTTCCTATGCCTCCACCGCCTACTTTGCCAGCACCTGGTGGATATGCCCCAGTTCCGGTAAGGCTTATTTGTAATCTGTCAAACCTGTCTTTTAGGCCTTTTTTGTGCATCTTAGAAGTAAAAGTGCAATCATATAAGACTTTTTACTAATATTTATTTGTTTGACATTTTTAAACTTATGTTCAAGACTGTCTTGGAAACAAAATCTATGCTAGGCAGAAATAATTTGTATATTAAAGATTTGGAAGAATAAATATGCATACCGCTAGGTAAAGAGTGCTCTGCTTGAATAAAGTATAGCTCATGTTATGCATATGTAAAAATGCATACCAGTAAGTAAGAAAATATTGATCGTTATAATTGATTATAGCCCAAAAAAAACCCCAATTTCGTTAATGCATCATGCATGTTGATATATTGAACTTTGTTTGGCGACGTAATCAGAATTGATAAGGGGAAGCAATATCCGTATTTTAGTCATGTAACCATATGCAAACTTGTTGCGTCTATTCATGTTAAGCTACCTTTTTCTTAGTTGTGGTTTGGTATTCGTCTAATTTTGTTCACCCTTTACACTTTCTTATGAAATTACTTGAGTTGAGTTTTCATACTATTAATTTGGTTATAGGATCACTAAGTTCTGGCTTAAGTGAGTTCCTCATTATTTCTTTGAACATGCAGTATTAACTAGTGTGTAAACCGTGCGTTGCGCACGGAATGTTGTAAAAAAAATTGTATAAATATTTTCAAATAATTGAACTTAATATGAATAAATTTGTTAAAATAATTGAGTTATGTACTAAACCTATTGATTTTAAGTATGTAATTTCAGTCATGTATGATGATTTTTATATTGTATAAAAATTAAATAATCATTTTCGAAGATAATAATGAGTTAGATATTGATTTATTATTTTATAGCATTTAATGTTTGATAAGAACATATATAAAAGTTTGTATTTTTAATTAATTTCAAAATTAATATTTTTATTAATTTCTACATATAAATATTTATATACATAAATTTTGAGTTTAACATTTAGTTTTTAGTACATTTGTTCAAAAGATAAATGATCTATAGATTGAAGTACAAACATTTTTAAAACACTAAATAATTGCCTAAAAATGATGCGTAATAGTAATGAATCGGTATATTTTTATGCATTTAAAGCTCTTGCAGTTAATATCAACATTAAGAATAAGTGTATTATATTACATAAGTGATACAAAATATTTATTTGACAAAAAGAAATGTTAATTAAATTAGCATTACAAATCATATTTTTATTTAACTATATAAGAATTACAACTTAGTTTTTAAAATTGTTGTTTCATTCGTCAATAATTTTAATTTATAATAAAAACTTTTCAAAAAATAATTAAAACTTGCGCCAAAAAGGCAATAAAATACCAAAAAAAATCATAACTAAAATGCTATTATATTTTATCCTTTAATTAATGAATTACGAATATATATAATTAAAATTAACATTTTCACAAAACGTTTTAACTGAAAATATTTATTATTTTTCAAAATTACAAACTACCTTATTCATCACTTATAGTTAATTTATATGGTTCTTAACAAAAATAAAATTTATTAACGATAGAGAATTCACCTGATTTACAAATTTTAGAAAAAACGTTGAATATGTTAGTAATAATACATGTTTTAGAAAGAAAAAATTGTGTATATGTCTGTTTATTATAAAATAGCAACTTCAAAAAGAAAATTTATGTATATTTTTCTTTGTAATTAAGTACTAATTTTAGAAAAAAATAAAATATATACACTTAAATTGTAAAAATGTATGAGAACTAAAGATACTTTTGTAAATAATTATTGAAATTTTGAGTTATATGGATTGGATGATATTAGTTCAATATAAGTGTTGCATACGACACATTGAATTATCATCTATTAGGATTTGTTAGACCAATTAATAACTATTAGTTAATGAGATTTATTTTAAAAAGTTCAAATTTTAAATTACTTAATTAATTTTAATATATGGACTTGAATGTGAATAATATGATAAATTTAGGAGAATTTTGTGAATAATTGTAGAAGTTGTTAAACATTGTTATTTAAATGTATATCATAATTGAGAGAATTAGTTGAAATTTGTAATAATAATGATAAACTGAAAGGAAAATAAAATGTCTAAAGAGAAATAAGGAGAGATGATGAATCTCTAGAATTAATAAGAGAGCTTTAAATTCTTTTGCTTTACAATTATTTAATAGATCAGTGTGTAACTTGTGCGTTGCACATGGTATCTTGTAGAAAAATAATGTTAAAACTATTCTCAAAAGTTGTAAATATTTTGAAGAGTAGAATTTATTATGCAATATAGGATGTAATAGAGTTATAAGTTGACCTTAGAATCTTGTAGAAAAATAATGTTAAAACTATTCTCAAAAGTTGTAAATATTTTGAAGAGTAGAATTTATTATGCAATATAGGATGTAATAGAGTTATAAGTTGACCTTAGAAACATGTGTAACTTTTGTTATAAGATTTATGTATTTTTATATTCGAACATAATTAAATTACCGTTTTCGTTCATAAAAGTAAGTTCTATATTGATTATTATTTTAGGATTTAGTATTTATTAAGCAAAATAAATGAAAATTGGTTTCTTAATTAATTTTGAAATTAATATTTTTATAGAATTTTATTGATAAATATTCATGTGTATAGATTTTGAAATTAACATTTAACGTTTGACACATTTGACTAAACGATAAATGATGTATAGATTGAATTTAAAATATTTTATCTGAGAGAATGACAAAAATACCAACAATAAGAGCGTGGTACTAATGTATCAACATTATTGCAGCACATACTTATCAAAAATAAGTAATAAGATATTATCATAGTAATAAATAAAATATTTATTTAACTACCAAAAGATATATTAAGTGAAAATAAAGTTTGGATTGTTACAAATCACAGCGTCATTTTAACTATGTACAAAAAATGATTTTTGACCAGTTGTTTCATGCGTTAATTTTACTTTATAGTAAAACATTTCAAACAATATTTAAACAATACCTAAAAAAGATAATAAACTACAAAAGAATAATATTTCTAATCAAAATATGTTATAAATTTTCTCCACTAACTAACGTAAACTATGAAGATAAATAAAATAAATTTTTTCTACAAAAATGTACTATTTGAAAACATTTATTATTTTTCAACCCTATAGAATACAAACATTCATCATCCATTAATTGTAATGTCATCCTTCACAAAAATAAATTTCATATATGTTTTTGTGTGTGTATTAAAAAAGATATAGAAAAAACAATTCAAGCATTGAAATTATTGAAATATAAAAATATACAAAAAATAAAGTTATACTAAAAACACCTGGTTTCTGGCTTTCCAAGCTCAAACGACGCCACAGACAAAAGACATAATAAAGCGTTATAATAAAAAAGTGAGATATTATTGCAATGCAGTATCTAATCAGTGCCTAGCTCCGCCTCGACAGTGCCCGGACAGTATAGATTACAATAACAATAGATTGCGGGGATTTGAAAATGAAATATGTAAGAGAATCAAGGACTGGAAAAATTTCATAAAATTAACAACAGAGCAGAAAATTCCTCCACTTTACTATTATTTAATTGGTTGATTAATTAATATAAGTATGATTTTAGTATGCTACAAAAGAAATATGAGGTAACCACGATATCACGTGATAGGAAAAATGCAAATGTTGTTGAATTTTGTGATCATGAAGGGGACACATGGAGCGTGACATGATTTGAAATTGCATCAAATAACAAATTTTTAGCTTTCATATTCGATTATTTTATAAATAAAACAAATCATTAAACTCACGAATAAGAACAACTTCACTTGCATCAGTTAAGCGTGATAATACTCGTAATTCAATACCTGGATGACTCTCTATAATTCAAGGATTGGATCAATATATTATATTTTTAGTCTTAATAAAAATGCAAATCACAACTAATTAAAATAGGATACCGTGCACATATATATATATTAGTGATCTAAACATGTCTTAGGTATAATGCAAACAATAATCAAAACAGGAGGTATTATTTATAAATATAAGTAACATGATTAAAAGATATTTAATTCACATAGAATTTTTTTATTGCATCAATATATTTAACATTAGATTTTTTGATTGTTTTAAATATCAAGTGAAAAGGATGTACGCATCGATTTTTTCATTCAGAGGAATAAATTGAATTCTCTCTAATTATTAAAATAATTATGGTTGGGAACAGAATTAAAATTTTCGCTCAAATTTTAAGATTTGAGAGCATGGATTGAAAAGTAAACGTGTTTTGAAAAGGTCCATTAAACATAAACAAATGAATTAATTATTAATAAATGAATTAATAGCAAATGAGTTAATAATTAATAAATGAATCAATTATAAATTAGAGAGAATTAAGGAGGGGAATTAATTGCAGAGAGAATTAAGGAGAGAGCATGAAATTCTTATGCTTTACTATTATTTAATAGATTAAATCTCCATTAAATTTTTTAACATCATTATCATTTGTTCACATTATTGCATGATAATTAATAATATCATGGGCATTAGAAAATATATGTTCAAGGACTTTTTTGTTGTATTATATATGTATCCACGCATTACAAGAAGGGGAAAGAAAAATATCTTCTGACTAAAATTATTATTTTATACTTCCTTCGAAACTTGTTCAACATTTTAGAAAACTTTATTCCCGCTCTAAAACATCCATGTCTGTACTTAAAATCTGAGTTCACCGTTGATGTTTGGTTAGATTCACGCGTTTTATTAATAATCATTGAAAAACATTAATTTGTTATTAAAGTAGCTGGAGTTTAAAAGGGAAGAGATCACATTTGTCATATACTTCACACATTTGTCATATACTTCACGGGAACACGCTAAACTCTCAATGTGTAAACATATTCATTCCTATAATACCAACACGTCTATTTTGGATTTAATTTCCAATAGTTTGTTACAGGAAAATACTTTTGGATTTAATTGTTTGGACTATAACCCATTAGCTTATTTAATTATATCAAATTTCTAACCGCCGGTTAAATTAATAACTTCAGTAGTTAGGTAATTACATTAGTATTTTCATATTCAAATTTTAGGCAGTTTACAGCATACTTATTATAGGTTAATTTTTACTTAGAATGGCAATTACATTTATTTTTGAGATGCGGCATGCATACAGTAGTTAGGTAATTACGTTAGTATTTTCATATTCAAATTTTAGGCAGTTGACAGCATGCTTATTATAGGTTAATTTTTACTTAGAATGGTAATTACATTTATTTTTGAGATGCGGCATGCAAACTAACTTTCTTTAAATGTTAATACAGTAATCAGTATTACACTGCCTACATGACTGTGTTCCTTTTTTCCAAATGGTGATTATCTGTATATAATAGGCATTTTAAAAGTGAGAAATACAATTACATAAGCAGTTTTATAGGGAAGATACAAAAACGTTAGTATTTTCATATTCAAAATTTAGGCAGTTGACAGCATACTTATTATAGGTTAATTTTTACTTAGAATGGTAATTACATTTATTTTTGAGATGCGGCATGCAGACTAACTTTCTTTAAATGTTAATACAGTAATCAGTATTACACTGCCTACATGACTGTGTTCCTTTTTTCCAAATGGTGATTATCTGTATTTTATTTTACAATATGTAATTTAAAGGGATTTCTTAACATAAACAATGTATTGGTTATGATTTTTTAAGAAATCCCTTTAAAATCGTATTGTAGAATGAACATTTTAAAAGATTAAACATGCATATAATAGGCATTTTAAAAGTGAGAAATACAATTACATAAGCAGTTTTATAGGGAAGATACAAAAACGTGGCTAGATTATCTGCTGTCATGCAGAATCCTTCTCTTGCTTACTGAACTACTATTATAATGAACCTGACCTTTTGTTTATCTTTGTTCTCTCTTACGAAGTTACTAATAATTGTTTATTTTCTGTAGAATGCTAAAGACAATCCTCCATGCAATACTCTTTTCATTGGCAATCTTGGGGAGAATATCAACGAAGAAGAATTGAGGGGACTTTTTAGCATGTATAATTCTAACTTTACGAAAAAATATCCATTCTGCAATTAAGGATGCTGTAAATTTTTTGTAGCTACCGTAGAATAATTAGTCATTCATTTCATTAATTTCTATTATGACTCATGTTTGCAGCCAGCCTGGTTTCAAACAAATGAAGGTTCTACGTCAAGCAAAAAACACAGTTTGTTTTATTGAATTTTCTGTAAGTAATATGAAGCTACATAACTCTTTTGCCATAGTGTGTTACGTTCTTAATATGAACTACTGTTGCAGGATGTGAAAAATGCTATGGCCGTACACATGAATTTGCAGGGTGCTGTTCTACCTAGCTCCGGGCGCGGTGGCATGAGAATACAATATCCTATTTTATGTTTATTTTTTTGTTAATAAAAATAGCTCTTAGATTAACATCCATCCATCGTAGATCAAGTTTTCCTGTGCGCATAAAAATACCCAACATTTAATAACCCTGGTTTCAAATTTTCAAACAGCAATGATTATGAATCTATGTCAATGATATGCTAAATTTAATCACACAACTCCTTATATAGAGTAAAATTTAATAGCCGTGGCCTATACTTTTGAACAATCCATATTCAGACTTACTGGTATGGAAGATTTACCTACTGTATGCTAGAACATGAACTATTATATCAGTTTAAATCACTAGAATAAGGGGAAATATTAGAATGAAATACATAATTTGCAAATAAATACAATAACTTTGCAAATAAGCAATGTTCATATGTTTTGCAGACAAGTTTTAATAACTTTGGAGATAAATTTAGTGTGGTGTAAGGGCACCTTGTTTTCTGCTGGGAGCTACCATGTCGGCCATAAACGGCTGAACAGTAAAAAAAAAAATCAACTGCGGTCAGCGGACGTCGACCAAACATTGGGTTTGGTCGGCGGTTAACCGCCGATGGCGGCTGGGTGCGGTAGCCCCTAGCACCCAGCCCGGTGCACTTAGCACCACACTAAATTTATTTCATTTAAATTTTTCTAATGTTTTTGCCAGTGAAAATAGATTTAACTAAAATAAATTTTATTCCTTTTATTCTTTGTAAGTCCAACAAAATATTACGTCTTTTACTTAAAATAGATTGAATATTTGTTTTGAACATCAGATAATATTTTTGATGGTTTTCTTGAAGTGAAGAATTAGTCATATATAGAAAATGTGATGAAAAATGTGGTAGTGATTTAATTTTAAAATTAGATCTAATGATTAGTACTTTGTCGTATGAAAAACCAAAGATATTTGTTTGCGATATTTAAATTCATGGTATGGAATCAACGCCACCTTTAATTTTATAATTTACCTGGCACGATAGATCTTCCAAATACAAGATGGTTTACAAAATGATTTTGAAGATTGGAGTTTTGCTGTTAGAGTTGAACTTGATCTCAAAGTTTGTAAGATATATAAAAACTATTGGTTGTGTCGCATTTTTTCCGTATAGCAGCTGTACTAATTAAAAATGTTTAATCAAAATTGATTGATATAAGTTTTACTATTTTTGGGAGAGAAAGAAGATTACAATCGTTTGATACCGTATGGCATGTAATAATTTTAGTAGTATCAGAAAATATATGTTTGCAAATATAAACTATATTTGTACTATATATTTACGTATATTATTGGTCTTAGCAATGTATGATACTCTGTGGCTTTACTTGCATAATTTTATTAGCCCATCTGCAGTTTCCTTTCCTACATTTTGCCCATCTGAGCTTACACTTCTGCATGCGCACGCGCACACACACTCTCTCATATAGATATACATATTTGTCATATATAAATGAACAATGTAAAGTAGGCGGTCATTAAATATTGACATTTTCAGCTAAAAACATCCTTTTCAGATACAGGATACTTGGTGGTTTAAAGTGCAGTTATAATTAACCATATGATTATCATTATGCATATATAGTTAATACATAAAAACGTTAATGAGCAGTCTCCTTATAATTTAAGTAGTCCTGTGTATGTTCATCGATCATTAGGTAGTGAAATGTATCTCTATCAACCAATTGTAATACGCCATTTATTATAAGCATTAGCAATCTCCTCACTAACGCTAGTCGCTAATAATAATATAATCATTATGCATATAATGACAATACAATTGTCTTTGTGTATGCGTGTGTGAGTGCTTGTGTGAGATATTATTAGTACACCTTATGGTGGTAGGCCTAGTTTATATTTTATCATTCATACTTTTGGTAAATCAACTTAACCAGTGGATAATAACTACTGATTTTATTTAAATCTTTGTGTAAATTGTTCCTGTGTAAATTGTTCTTATGTAACATTTTGAATTAATAGATATATTTGTATATCAAATAATGGCAACATCTCAATTTTTAACCATATTTCATGCATAAATCATAATTATATGTATAATATGATTATATATAATATAGAAAAATGTTTTGTGCCATCTCCTTGTAATTTTAACAAGTAGTCCTGTATGTATCCATCTATTATTGACCGTCAAAACTGTAGTGGATTTCAACCAACTAATTGTAATACTCCACTTATTATAAGCATGACCAGTCTTCACACCAACGCTATATTTTGCTTTTTTGTATCGTTTAAAATAATTATATATATAATATATAATATATATATATATTTGTTTATCAAATAATGGCAACCTTTCTATTTTAACTAATAAAGTAGAACATGATATCATGCAAAGAGTAATTGCTAACTATCACGTGGGCTCATTCAAACAGTAATATGAACTGTTTTAATAAAAAAGATTACGACCAGAAGAAATTCTCCACCTTTTGTGGTTATACCAATAGACCACCGCATACAACTCTGCTCGGTAAACCTCCTCCTCCTCTTCTTTTTGTATACCAATAGAAATTCTCCACCTTTTGTTGTATACCAATAGGCCACCCCTTACAACAACTCGGTAATCCTCCTCTTTTTTTTTCCCTGCTTTATTTTTGATAGAGTGAGATTCTGTAACTTGGGTTTTAGGAGTGGGGAATGGGCCAAGATTTGTTGTGTGGTGCATGTGATATTTTGCAACTAAAACTACTTTTGGTGACTTGCAATCAATTAAGCCTTACTTATGTTCAACTATGATTTACATTTGCTATTTAAATATCCATGTTTGTCTCCTTAACCTTTAAACGTTTTCGAAGAATCCATTTGGGTGCAGGAAGGACGGATTTACTGCTGAAACAAATGGAGCTCCCCCAGCAACCAATTAGCAGCTGTGCCATTGAAGGGATGTAATTTTTTCTACATGCACCATGAAGAAGAGAACTAAATTATGCGGACATGACGTGATCCATGTTATTGCATTTGATCATCTTTCATCTTCATCCATGTTATCTAAATACATATGAGTTTCTTTTTGTTGCAGTGGTGTTGCTTTTAGCATTATATTAATTAGTTTTCAACTGTGCATTGTGTTCCCATCTTGTCTGGATAGAACTCATATTTGGATGATTGAAGTATTAATTTTGTGGGCATGTAGAAACATTGCAAATAAACCCAATTTCTGCAGTGAACCCATCATGTCATTATTTCTTGGTTACTTTCATGAAGATCATGTTTTCTTTAATATTAAATTCAATATTGCTATAATTGAGTATATTTTTTTAGTAAAAACCGATTTATGCGTAGGCATTATCTGTGATACTAAGTGATACCATTGGTTTCAAGTCTGCTTATCATTACCTGGTGATGTTGAAGGCTCTTTTTCTTTATTCATAGAGAGACGAGTAATATAATTTTTGAGGAATACATATATAATGGAAGTAAGACAGATGCCTTGGCATACCTGGTCAAGTTGCATATCATCAACATCTATTCATTCATCTGCATCTAGTCAGATGCATTGGCATATCTGGTTAAGTTGCATATCATCAGCATCTATTCATTCATTGGGGCTGCAGCATGAAAGAATTTTTGAACTCAAAGCATGACATCAATTCTTTCATTTTGGTGAGCATCTTGGCATCATATTCATTCATCATCTTTCATCCATTCCATACCATTGCGTTGGTTCAGTCACCAAGTTGCTGAACATTTTCTTTCTTCTACCTCCAGGTTGGCTGTTGAAAAGCTGAAAATTTGTTTCAAGTGGAAGTATCCAGATTATTTTTATTACAGTTGAAGACAACTCACTATTCAAAATCTTTGTCTGGGGTAATTGAGGTACACTTAAGCCTTCCAAATAATATATATAGCTCTTTTTATACCAGCATTATGGAAGCAAGTCGAATGATGTTTTACTAGATTATCGTCTGTGTGAATGATATTTGATTATGGGGATACAGAACATCACATTCTCTTGACTTTAAGCTGGGAAAATTTGGACTGGTTCATGTGTGTGCAAGAACTTCAATAAAAAATGGTGGTTAAGAGCAGGGATTTCAATATGGGATTTAAATCTTAAATCATAAAGTTCAATTTTTTAACTTGAAATTGGATTTGAATCGTAAATCGTACATTTGATGAATTTATATTTTGTTATTTATTCGAACCTTTATTTGCTAATTTTTCTCTAGATAGATTATTAAATGACATTTGAGTTCGAAAAACCATCGAATTTTGCAACAATTTATATTTAAATTTGATTCTGATGCTTGAATTTCTACGGCTAAACCTAAAATTTATCTTTCTCACTTGTTTCATCTTCAGTTTTTTTTTTATTTTCTTTTTATTTTAGGAATAAATCAGTAAAAATTGAACTGCAGATTCAAGCTTGGTGATATTTTCTTATTCCAACACGGGGTGAATAATTTTTCCTAAATGTGATTTTAATTTAGTTTCAAACTAGAATTTTGGAATCCGAGGCGTAGTGAGAATTATTCAATTTGAAATGGGATTCAAAGAGCAAAAAATTTAAGATTTGTGACAGACAATGACTAAGAGCAGTTTGGCACTTCCACCTAAATAACCTGTAAATAACTTTTTTGTCTCTGAGTTTTGTGAGTCGCCTATAAGAAGGGAACATAACCTAACTTGCATAAAAGTTGAAATATAAGATGCAAACTATTTTTAGCTTATAGCTTATGGAAAAATTTGATACATCAATTTGACCTGGTCAAATTCAATAACTGAAATACCCTTGTTACCATATATATATATAGGGGCTTTGCACGAAAGGTCCCTGTTTCTGATGGTGTTACAAAAAAAGTCCCTGTAGAAATAAGTATGTAAATTTAGTCCATGTTTTTTTAAATAAGAAAACGCAAGTTAGCTTGCGCTTTTTAAATTTTCAAAATCAGAAAGCGCAAACTAGCTTGCGCTTTCTTGACAGAAAGCGCAAGTTACCTTGCGCTTTCTTGACAGAAAGCGCAAGTTACCTTGCGCTTTTCAAAAAATTTGAAAGTTTTAAAAATTTCAAAATTAGAAAGCCTGATAGAAAGTGCAAGTTACCTTGCGTTTTTCAAAAAATTTAAAAGTTTTAAAATTTTCAAAAAAATTTCAAAATTAGAAAGCGCAAGCTAGCTTGCGCTTTTCTGATAAAAAGTGCAAGTTAACTTGCGCTTTTCAAAATTTTCGAAATTTTCGAAAATTTAGAAAAATATTTCAAAATTAGAAATGTGCAAGTTATCTTGCATTTTCTATCAGAAAAGTGCAAGACACTTTGCGTTTTTTTATTTTTGAAAAATAGGGACCAAATTTACATATTCATTTCTGCAAGGACTTTTTGTATAACAACATCAAAAACAGGGACCTGTGACTCTTTTCTTAATAAATCATATATATATATGCATTAGAACAGCATATGTTATTTAAGTAGTTTCGTGTAAGACGATTCTTAATAAATCATGTTAACCAAATGCCAATATTAATTTATTTAATTCGAAAGTCAACCAGTATCCCAACTATGTTACTTATTACTATATATTCAGAACTACCTACTTAGTAGTTAACATTGAAAATATGCTTAAGAGGATAGAAAGTAAATAATTGATGAACATCCTATATGATCAATTACTTAGTTATCTTAATGATCATATACTCTAAACCCTTTTTGATAGCGTTGATTACATTGGTCCATTGTTAACTAACTCTGAATAGTCAACCTCCTAAAAATTGAGTCATCTCACTTTTTATATCTACAAAAAAGTGTCTAGAAGTTTCAGATATATTTGATGCACTGAGCTTGTTAATTTTGTTTAATTTGAGTTTGCTTTCAGCAGTGTACTCAATAATGAACTAATGATGCCTGATGTGCTTGTATCGTATCAAGTTTTTATTTTTGTATATGTGTGTGCACACGCTGGCGTGCGTGCGTGCATTGTGATTAATCTGAATTTTTAGTGTGTTAAATTGGAACTATGCGTTAAATTTTTATGTGAACTTGTGTTATATTGTACTATGTTATACATTGTGATTAATCTGAAATTGTTTATTGTTGTGTACAATAATGTCAACCTATGTTTTTGACATATCTTTAATAATAGTTGTAATAGCTTTGGTGTCACATTTTTTTGGTATCAACGCGAACTACTACCAAAAACGCCCTTCTATATATTATCAAATTTTAGAAACTTAAAAATAGGATCAAATATTAAACTTTTTTTACAAATTCAAACGTTCCTAAAAGTAAGATCACAAATTCAAAACGCTTCTAAAAATAGGATCTAAAATTAAACTCATTTTACAAATTCAAAATACTAATTTACAAATATATAAATCGTAATATCACTCAATAATGAACTAATGATGCCTGATGTGCTTGTCTCGTATCAAGTTTTTATTTTTGTATATGTGTGCACACGGCGGCGTGCGTGCGTGCATTGTGATTAATCTGAAATTTAAGTGTTAAATTGGAACTATGTGTTAAATTTTTATGTGAACTTGTGTTATATTGTACTATGTTATACATTGTCATTAACTTGAAATTGTTTATTGTTGTGTACAATAATGTCAACCTATGTTTTTGACATATCTTTAATAATAGTTGTAATACCTTTGGGGGCTCACTTTTTTGTGTAAACGTGAACTACCAAAAACGCCCTTCTATATATTATCAAATCTTAGAAACTTAAAAATAGGATCAAATATTAAACTTCTTTTACAAATTCAAACGTTCCTAAAAGTAAGATCTAACAATTAAATATGCTTTACAAATTCAAAACGCTTCTAAAAACATGATCTAAAATTGAACTCATTTTACAAATTCAAAATACTAACTTACAAATATACAAATCCTAATATCACTTGAAAATAAAAAATCGTTTTTTGACCGATTTAAACATATACAAACTTTATTAATGGCTGTAATACGTTTGGTGTCACACTTTTTTGGTATCAGTATGAACTATCAAAAATGTCCCTCTATAGATATTATCAAATTTTAATATCACATAAAAATAGGATCTAACAATTAATTTTTTTCACAATTCAAAACGCCCCTCTATAGATTTTGCCAAACCTTAATATTACATAAAAGTAGAATCTATCAAGTAAACTTTTTTTACAAATTCAAAACGCCCCGTACAAATATTACCAAACCTTAATGTCACTTAATAATAGGATTTAACAAATAAACATTCTTTATAAATTCATTTTATTATTATTTAATAATATAAATAAAAAATTTAAACTAATAAAAAATTAGACGCCGCAACCTAGAAAAAAGTTCAAACTAACTAAACATGATTTCAACAGAAAAATATGACTAAATATTCGTGTAAATTATTTTCACTTGAATGTGTTAAGCAAACATGCGAAGCGCGTGCTGTAACGTTCGTCTTTAATAATAGTTGTAATACCTTTGATGTTACACTTTTTTTGGTGTCAGTGTGAAGTATCAAAAATGTCCCTCTACGTTATTAACAAACCTTAATATTCCTTACATATACGAGCTAACAGTTAAACTTGCTCGATATTAACAAATCTTAACATTCTAAAAAAATAGGATCTAATATTAAATTTCTGTACACGTTCAAAACGTCCATCTACACTTAAAAATATAATCTAACAAATAAACATTTTTTCTTTAATTAACTACAAATTCGTTGTTTATTAATTAATAATACAAATAAAATTCAAACTAACAAAAAAATTAAATGTTGAAACTTAGAAATAAAAATTTAAATTAACTACACATTATTTCAACGTAAAAACATAGCTAAATATTTGTGCAAATCATTTTTTGTTGAACGTGTTAATCGTATATAATCTGTAAAAAAATAATTCATGCGTCAGGCACATGCCAATATTACGCGCGAAGCGTGTGCCCTATCGCTCGTTTATAAGAAAAACAATTCACGCGCGAAGCGCGTGCTGTACCACTCGTGTTAATATTATTATTGCTATAACTATTCTAATATATTTTTATCGGATATATTTTCCTTATAGAAAAGATATCGACATGTGTTATGCATGTGTACTGAAATAAGTATTTTTAATATATCTATATCTTCCAAATTGCTACATTAACCGGGCTTAATTCCGGTTAACAAATAAGATAGGAGGCAAGTATTTGTGTCCCACTTAAATTATCAGGAATACTTCAAAACTCGGTAAAACCTGGTTATAATAGCTCCACCAGACAATAATTTTGTGGATTTTCTTTTGCCCACTTGAACCATTGGTCCTTGAGCCTTTCAAATTGCTAAAATTTGATCTTTATTTACATAATAGGTGTAGATAGTTAAGGTGTTTTAATTTTTTTGGACTCGTAAATGGTTTAAATTTAGTTTATCTAGAGCTCATCAAATTCATATGAAAAACTAAGGCTGTCAATGGATACCTGAAAAATCCGAAATCCGTCCGCATCCATATCCGAAAAGCGGATAAATATACTATATCCGGAAAAAGGGATATGGATGCTGATACAAAGGTATCCGTATTAGAAAATTATCCGTTCGATTTTTGTCAAGATTATAGTTTATTTTATGTGTGTTTTAGCACAATGGAATATATGTATTTATATGCGTTAAATGCATATTAACTGCTCAGAACTATTTATTATCTCCATTTTTGTTGATTTTGCACACTTATAATTAATGGACTTAAAAAATGATTTATGTTAAACCTAAAATTTATATTTATGTTTCTTGATTTACCGATCATTAGTGGATATGTAATTATCCGATATCCATCCGTATCCGTGGCGGATATTCGAAAATGATTTCGGATGCGGATGTGGATATCGCACTCCGCATCCGAAAATACCCGTTGTCAGGCCTATGAAAAACTAAGAATGATGTGGTAGATTTGAAAAATAAACTTTCTTTTTCATGTTAGATGATACTGTTTAGTTTTGTTGCCCTCGCATGCTTTGGTTGAGATAACGTTATCAAGCATATGCCGCTTGATTGATGAATTCAATACAACCTCATTTGGAACCGGCATGGTAGTCAGACTAATTGATTTCGCTGAAGACCTAGCTAGGTAGTCGAGTTGACCACATTATTGCTTAATGTTGGTTATCAAAGCCTGTTATTGTTCGATCATTTTCTCGGTTTCCTACTATCGCTCTGGATAGGCTATCAATTCTAACTAATTAACATTATTTTTGTAAATTTCAACCCATTTATAATAGTGAATATTAGACTCAGGTCCCTAATAAGTTTCAAAATATACAAAAACCACAGTAAAAAAAATATATGTAAATTAGGTCTCTAGAATTAAGTTACTAAGTAATTGGGGATTTCAAACAACTTAGAGACATCCCCCAACTCGACATAGCGTGCTCTAAAGTCGGTTAATAATTCGACTGGAACAAGCAACGCTTGACCATCGATTCAAATTCAAAATTCGTTTTCGATTCATTTGAAAAGTGAAAATAGTGAGAGCCCTCACTAATTGATCTGTCTTGGCATCACGACGTTTTATCATCCTTCCATGAAACACCGGGATGCATCGAGGGATAGTTATGCAAGACATTTATGCAATAATTGGTTGGTTAGTCTTTAATTGAGCTAAACTGTCTTGTTTGCGGCATAATATGAGGTTAATGAAATCGATTAGTCTAGTCTGTTAAGACATAAGCAAATTAGAAGAACGATTTGAAACAAATTGTTACCAATAAAGATAAGATATCAATGTATCTAGTTTCCTCGCAAAAGTTTACACAAAATATTCAAATAGTTTTAATAAAGAAGAAAGGAACACTATCAATTGTTTCTGCATATCTTGCTCTTGAACTTGATTAGAAACATGAGGTAAGATCGTAACGGATGGAGCAACAACTCTTTCTGGTACAGGAGCGTGCCGGCAGAGCAAGAACCACATGTTGCTTTTTCTTTCTCGTTTTGAGCCTAAAGCTTTGTTAATTTTGGAAGGTGATTTAGGCAATGACTTGTGTTTAGAACAAGAGGATTCTGATACAACTCAATGATTACTAAACCATCTTCAGAATTAACCAAACTTTAGGCTCAAAACGAGAAAGAAAAAACCACATGCGGTTCTTGCTCTGCCAGCACCAGCTCCTGTATCAGAAAGAGTTGTTGCTTCATCTATTACGATCTTACCTCCCGTGTCTAATCAAGTTCAGGAGCAACAAATGTCACCACTGATAGCTGATAACTCTTTCTATGCAACTGGAGATAGGAGTTTTAATGATGGTCAAGCTTCTAGCTCGTCTACAGGACAAAGTAGCAGATCTTCTCTCGACCTCATCAACTACTTTAGAGGTTGAGAAGCTGAAACAATTGAGTGTGTTGCTTCTTGAAGCTGGGTACATTGGTATCTTATCTTTATTGGGAACAATTTATTTCAAGTTGGTTTATTTGGTTTGAACCAATAATTGGTACACTAGATAAACGTTGTGATGTATTCTGTAGTGAGCAATGATGCTACATATTGATCTCTGATGTTATATTGGTCAATTTATTTTAATTTTTTGAACATATTTTCATTCTGGTGCGTATAAATTTTACCACCTCACACTTTTATCCGACCCTACCTTACCTCATACGAGGGTCATATGTATTGAACCATCTTCAACGTGAATTTACGTATGTGGAATGAAGTATTGATGTATTTAGTCCAATTTAATCCGATTTGATATATATTAGGGAGAGCTGATATATATTAGGGAGAGCTTTTTAAGTTCAGACTGCTTTTATGAATTCCCAACTATAGTATTTAAGTAGTAAAATGTAACTTTATCTTAACATACAAAGTGTAGTCTGTTAAAATAAATTGTTTGTAGTTAGAAGTATACCTATGGATGTTATCATGACTGCTTATACTTGTGTTTAGCTTCTGATTTTCTATGGACTAAATTGATTCATTTTTTTCTCTGTAGTGAAAGCATTTTGTCCTACTAAAGGCTTGCTCTAATTATTTTGGCATTTTGTAATTATAAGTGGCTGTGATAAGTTACCCAATTTATAGTTGTAAATTTGCTTGTACCATATCAAAATCACTGTATCATATTTAAAATCAGTATAAGGTTTCATTTTTGAGTAACTGATTAATACGGTTTGGAATTCAAATCCATCCATAAGCATCCTTAATAGTTGATTTGTCATCGTTATGTTGAACAATATACTTCGGACAGAACTTTGCATTATGCCTATGGTTTTCAGAATTAAAGTTTATAGTAACACTAATAATTTAAGCAATGATAATAATAGTTATGGTCATCAGTTAGGGCCGTTTAAGGGGATTAGAGGCCTATAACTAAGTTCATTTCTAAATTTCTGTGTTTTGTGGTGGGTTTATATGTTTAGGATCAACAAATATATGTATTTTTCTCTATACAAATGTGCAAGATTAAAACAAAATGTATTTTTTCCAACCGAATGACAGGTAGACGTCTTGCCGATAGAATGAAAGAACATGGGGTTAATGAAGTGCTGCGTCTCGTGTGTAGAGGATTCGTAGTCCCTTGTTTAGCATCATTGCATGATCATTAATTTTAATCACATCGACATGTTATTTAAAGTGAATATTAGGCTCAGGTCCCTAGTAAGTTTCAAAATACACAAAAATTCCAGTAAAAAAAAGTGTGTAAATTAGGTTCCTAGAATTAAGTTACTAAGTAATTGCATATAGTTATGCAATTTTTTTGGTGAATAATTGCGGAATTTTCCGCAACCTTTTGAAAAAATTGCGTAAATTTCCGTAATTTTTTAGGTGAATAATTGCGGAATTTTCCGCAATTTTTTGAAAAAATTGCGTAAATTTCCGCAATTTTTTGGATGAATAATTGCGGAATTTTCCGCAATTTTTTGATATAATTGCATAAATGTCTGCAATTATTCACTGAATATTTGCATAAGTGTATGTCATTATTCAGTAACTTAATTATAGGGATCTAATTTATAAACTTTACTTTACTGGGATTTTTGTGTATTTTTAAACTTATTAGGGACCTGTGTCAAACTGTCCCTTATTTAAATATAAATATGTGGTTGAAATTAGAGGTCTGGTGCTAATTAGAGGGGCTGCGGATCCTAGCTATATATGTCTTTCTCTAAATTTCTTTTAAGGGAATTGAACGATTGCGCTTCCTGTTCTTTCTGATCCATTTACACCGACGACTGTGATTAGGTATTATGCTGACTCTGCCATCTATTACAATCTATAAACATTATTGGCACATCTTTCAAAGCAAAATCAAAGCTAGTAGCCAGAAGATTTCCATCTTAATACGTCATCAAAGTTACATGATTATATGTTTAAGCACTCAAATATATGATTACATATGTTGATTAAAACATTTAATTTTCATCATATCTACTTATCGAATGTTTTGGCATACTTTGGTTTTCCTTTACCTTCTCTTAATATATCATCAAAGTTTTGTTGCTCCTTAATTTGTCTTTTTATTGGAGGTTCTTTCTCCTAGAGAACTTTGTTACAGTGTGCTTATGAATAAACCACAAATTGTTGGTCTGTAAATTAAGACCTTAAAATTCATGAAATTTGCAGCAGTTGTGGTAATTCGAGCAAATGTAGTATTAATGATCAATATTTGTGTTAATTATGTCTTTTTATATTCTTTGGAACAAATAGTTTCGATTGAATGTCTTTGGTACTAGGCCAAAACTAGACATGTTTATGTATACAATGTCTTAGTTCAAAAATTGAAGAAAGATACTATATGTATATGTATGTGTGTGTTTTTATTTGTGATTAACGATATTATCAAAGTAAAACCAGCACAAATTGTTCTATACTGAATTATATAAACGTTGGAAAATATATGAAATAATGTTTCTATTTTCCTTATCTCTTAAAATTCAGTTCTTTACCTTGTCAAGATGAAGGAAAAATGAATCCCTTGTTACCGTATCTTATCAATCAATTTTTCAAGAGAATTATCAACGGTGATCCTAAATTTAAGTCAAAATAAAAAACACTTGAATCTATATGACATTGTGACATTCTGCACCTCCTCACTCATCGATTCAAAGTCTAGTGTGACTTTTGGACTCGCGTTGGTGCAAAGAAGTATAAGTTGTGGGAGTTTTTAAACATTTCGGAGATTAAAGACACAAGGATAAAATCTAAGATGTACCACACTTTTGGATTTCATAGTGAAAGACAGAAAAAATATAAATAGTGAAAAGTCATTTCAGAAAATATACAAAACAGTCTCAAAACTGTACATAGTCAAATCCACCGTATACAGAAATACATCCAATAGTCTAATGAAATACTATATACGATAAACAATACATGGAAAGTAATATGAAATAAAAAGCAACTCTGATGTTGAGCTCGTCTATCCAAGAACTATCACTGGGCCTATCACCTGCTGTCCTGTATTTTTGTGATGAGGAAAAAGAAATGAAAAGGGATGGATCAGACAAAAGTCCAATGAATGAATTACATCATTAACATACGGTGATCACATGCAATTGACTTTAGTAATACTTTATGTGACCTAGCGTGTATTTTAAGTGTTCGTGAATTACTTGTTTCTTCATTTAAGGGGTTTAGTTCAATATACAACTATACTAACAACTTGTGTAGGCTCAAACTTAGGATCGAATAACTAATCGAACCTCAAGACAACTAACGATCAGCTAATATTTACTAGAGCTATTCCACGTATGTTTTCTTACAAAATTTCTACCATGGGACTGCATTTTCTACAACCATGACTACACGTAACTAGTCTAACATAGGTTTTCCTACATTTTCCACAACGACTACACATATCCTAGTTACGCATTGAGGGGGGCAACGATGTTGACTCGTCAAAGTGTCTCATCGTTGTTGCATCTGTGTCCTCCTCTCAGTGGTAATGTAACGCCTCTTATTGCACCATGTTGAGATCCATCAACAGCATAGCATCACGTCACGTCATCGTGAATACCAAGAAATTCCTATTGGTGCCTGGCCGCACACTTCATCAGATATCATCATTAGTGTTGCGCGTCCACAGTAGAACCTCATAAGAGTGCAATTTGCGATAGAATCACCCCGATCGAACATCGATCCTTGCTGGATAAATAACATTTACCTAGTCCCGCAACGTCCTTGTGTCGCCAAATAGGGAACTAGCTTCCCTACTCATACTAACAACCACACACCCCCTCCACTACTTTATTTTTAACTTGGGCCTTAGGCCTCATAAAACGCTAACCGGTCGATCGCTTGCTCCTGAAGCGGTCGATCGGCTCCAGTGAGCCTATCAACCGGTCGTGAAATTTTATGAATAAAATTTTCTTTCGTTAATTATCATTTTGTTTAATCACCGTTGTCTTCCTTCGCTATATTACATTAAATTGTTAATTACTATTTGACATCCACAAACCCAAATTACTGTAAACTTAAGTTTGGGTATCTTAAATTTATAATTATCCAAACTCATGTCCAATTTCATTTTGCATTAAATCAGTTTAACTTAGGTTTAACATCAATTCTTATCAACTTGACAAAAAGGGTATACTCATATTTATCAGTTTCTTAATTTACACGTTAACATTAGTCAGATCTAGATTAGAAAAGAGGAATCATATTCATATAATAACTATTAAATTTTCGATTCAATTAAAAAATATTTCTAATTCAATTTCTAACAATCTAGATCCAATAGGTTATGCTAAAATTAACTGTATGTAAATCATCTAATTAACAGTGAACTCACTCACCTCTAAAAGCTATCCCTTTTCTTTTAGCGTTTGGAATCATCTCCATTTGGTATAGATTTTCCCTTGATTTGATATAATTTCTCCTCTTCTCCTTTGGATTTTTAATTCAACTTTTGTTTTGTGGAAATTTGGTTTGAAGAGAAGAACTTGATAGAGTTTGGATACAGTTTATTTTTTGATGAATTAGGGTTTGGTTTAATAGTGTATTTATAGACACAACTTCAATCTAGATCGTTTACAGAGATACACTTTAATCTCAACGCTCAAAAAAAGATACGCGCAAATTTACATGTTCAATAAAAGACACGATCAATCCGGGTCGTTTGGCCTAGGTAGACCTTAGCCGTCGAACGTCCACTGGTCGACTGTTGGGTCTTGGGTAGTCAACCGCTACATGTTGACCGATCGCTCCCAGGGTATGTATTGCTGTTTAATTTTGGTTAATTAATTTTCAACATTTATTACCTTCCAAATTTACTTATTTAATTATCTTCGATTCTAAATTTTATAATGTTAATAACTTTCTCATATTAACTTCGATTTAAAAAATACTATATATGAAAATTGTTTAGAAAATCGCTACGAACACAATGACGTGAGTTTTGTAGTCAAATTCGAAAGTTAGTGAAAATTTCATTTTTGTCCTTACATTTAAATTTAATTCTTTTGTTAAATTTTCGCTTAGATTTTCGGGGTACTACAGATATAGTCGAGACTTGGAGTGATTGATGATGTTTTAAAGCAAGGCAGAGAGAAGATAGAGTTTGATCACAATGAGATGAAGGAGGTAAATTGAAGTGTTAGAGGGAAATTCCAAGTGATTTTGGTGACACATTATATTTATTCGTGAGATTTAATAATAAATTTGCATGCATACGATCGAATATGAGGCTATCCCTACCTTAATTAGCTCAAGGTATGAGGCTACCCCACGTACATTACAAATGTAAGTCCGAGTAATCTCGAGGCAAGATCTACTCTATGCAAGTCTGTATGGTATGCATAAGATTCCTATAGTTATATGATCGGCAGAAGACGGTGGTTCAATTTATAAAATTTGATCATTAAAATATTTATGATCGAATTCAATCTCTATTATTTAAGATTGTAATTTCAGTCTTTAATTCAGAACTATAGAATCAAAGGAAATATATAATCAGACTTTAAATATTGATTAGAGACTGAATTGTCTTATTAAAGACTGAAAAAACTATTCTTTATTTTGTAGTGAAGTACGTGATCATATAGGCATGCTCAGAGTAATGATCTACGATTCAATAACCCGATTGATTTTAGCATGTGAATAGGCTTTTACTCGCTAATTACTACGATATTTGAAGAAGGCAAGCTAGAAGATCGTTATTACCTTGTGTTTGGAGAGTAAGATAGTTCATAACCTTTGTACCATGAAGAATTACTCGATATTGATTGTTTGTAACATATGACAATCGTGTTCTAAAAGTCAGCTTTATATTCATGAAATCGAACTTTTTAGGAGACAAGTGTTTGGGTGATTTTCAATTGGTTGTTCATAGTTAGTGCTCATTATGTTGATACACAAATAAATTCCGGGCGAGTGTTCTATGTGAAAGATGCTCTATGTTGTGATTTGACTCGTTTAAATGGCAACTAGGAGACTTGGTTGAATGATGCCTTAAAGACTTGATTGAATGGTGGGAGACATGATTAAATGGTGTAGGATGTTGGATTAAGTGCGCACGCAATGGGGTAAAATAGTGAATTTTTGTATCTTTTATTAAAATTATACAAGATCATTTGTGTTATTGTTAATAAATATTTTGTTGTATACTAAATCATATTTAACATATTTATGGTGTATTTCATACACTTGAATTAACATTTATTTATTTTAATATTAATTTTATTTTGCAATATTATGAGTATCGATATAGTGTATGTATGTGCGCGCGCACGCGTAATGTAGTCATTGGGATCTATAACTACACATATACATATGTTTGTAACATGCACTGTAGACATATGTGTGCGCATTTCGTATTGGAATATAAATATATGCGTAGCGAGACTGCTCACCATACATTTTTTGTTGCTGATAGATATGGAGTGGGCATCCATAATTCTGTGTTGTCTTTGAATCTCGGTGCTCATTATGGATAACACGTCATTAAGTAAAGGTACAGTCTAACGACCAAGTTTTCTCGGTGTTTTTCTTCTCATCAGTGGCAGTTTCTACAGGTTCTTTCATGGGTCTAATGGAGGAAACATGCTATAGGTTTTCATAAGGGAGTACGATCTTTCCATTACATGGCCCATACTTAGTATCTTTCTCACAAGTAACAGTTTCATTATTGTCGTTTTATTTGTGCAAATTCATTAAGTAGATTAAAATGTATTACATGTGTGATGTGTTCTCATACTTATTAGTATGGCTTACTATTTTCTCTAATAAGCATCCTGCTATATTCTCACATCTTCTCAAATCTTAAAAGAGAAACGAGGATTTTATAAAAACAAACATATTTTATTGAGATTACACTGTTAAGAGGATTTTATGAGGTTGTGGCTACGTGAAAACTAGATGGTTCTCCAATGCCCAATGAAAGTTTTCAAGTAAACATCTGACTTTGATATAACAAAATGTACCATTGTACTGGTTCAGATTTCTCTCCTAAATCTCCTAATTCAATTTTACCATAGAGATGCTTTCTGTCAAATTGCACGTAAAATAGGTAAACCTCTAAAAATGGATGAGACCACAGTAAGATTTAATCGCCCTAGCCTGGACTGTCCTTTTGTTGAGATAGATATATCCAAACCGCTTCTTCATGACTTTTATATCAAACACAAGGATAAAAGAAAGTGGATATCGGTCATCTATGAAAATCTCCCTATTTTTTGTAGCAGGTGCTTGAGACTGGATCACAAAATTTCCGAATGCTCTATAGATAATCCTCAAATTTATAGATAGCTCCCTAGTACTAATTTCTTTCATATGAATACATCTCCTATTAACTCAAATGGGAAAGAAGCAACTGCCTCACAAGCACAAATTCCTAAGACTAGTGATTTCCAATCACCACACCATGGCCAACCGTCGGCTATTTCTGGGTCCTTCACGCAAAGTAACTGTGCTCAACCTGAAATTATCTTTCTGCCTTCGACCTCGAACAAGAGCGACCATCCTATGAGTCAGCCCTAGGTTCCCATATTGTCGGGCTCGAAGTTGAGCCTCAACATTCCCAGCCCCAAGCTATCCTCAATGACTACCTATCAGGCCCAAGGTAAACCCACGTCTCCCTTGTTGTGAAGTTAAAGCGCTTAGCGTTTCTACAACGATGGATGCGTAAAAAGTTATAACGGGGATAAAATTGGGCCATAGCGAAAAACAGCAGAGCTGTAAAATCTTTATTAAATATAAAACCAAACATTTAAAGTTAATTTATTCCCATTCTCACAAAATTTGCATAGAAAAAAGAAATATTGTTTAATCTTATATATCAAAACCGAATAATATCATGACTTATGTAGATTAGATTTGGTGACTACAATAGATTTTTAACTTACATTTAGCATTTACACCCTAAAATTAGGTGTTTACACAAACTTTGTTGACTTGTTTAGAAGAGAACTAGTCTAATTAACCTTTGTATATTAAATTTGCTAAAGCAGATGCTAAAAAACTTTGATTTAGTAGGTGTGGTGGAAAATAGCGGGGTGTAAAGTAGATCTACTATTTAATAGCGCTAAATCAAAATAGCATAGCGGTCGAAGAGCGCTATGCGCTATAGCGAGGATTTTGCACGGCTTTAGTGGAGCTTTAACTGCATAGCTCCCTTGTCCTTGCCCGAAGTTTTAGCTAGTCCGCATCTAGTCATTCCACAAAATTCTTTGTGGTTTCCACCTAAAGCTCATAGTTTTTTTGTTCATAATTTGAAGCACCCTAGTTCCATGACTCCAAACAAGTTTGTTACCTATCCTCTTACTTCAACTTCCTAATCCAACGACACTTCTTTTCCTAAAACATACAAAAGCAATTTCTATGATCATTCAAAATCTAGTGCTCAATGGGAAAAAATATCTCATCCTAATACAAGTTTTACACAAAATAATTTTGAGGCTTTGAATTTTGTGGGGGGTAAGGAGAGCGCCACCATTGATTTATCTCAAAATTCTTAATGTCCCAAAACATGGTGGAAAAAGACAAAAAATCAAAGAAGAGCTAAGGTAATTGATTTTTACATAAAAAAATTCAAGAATAATGGTGTAATTGGTGATCATCCAAGTGAATTCATTACAGATGCGAATGATTTTGATGACCGTGATGATCTTTATTCATCATCGAAGAGCGAAGACATGGTTGCGTGAAAGCTTATTAAATCAAATTCAAAAAGCAGCTTAGTCAATCAAGAGAGTAGTCGATACATCACTAAATGGGTTCACAGTGACTGTGAACCCTCCGTAGGTATGGATATTAAACTTAAATCTCCCTCTATATTCACTATTTCTAAAATTCCACTTTATGGCATAAACTCTTACCACCACATGTTATCATCTTCTGAAACCCATGTCACCAAATATGACACAAACGATTTGGGTGAGATGAGCGGAAATAATAATAATTCAATTAATTCCTACATGTCACCTCTAGTATAGGGCCTTCTACTATCCCACCTTCTATAAATATTACATTACCTGTCCACTTAGTTACCATGCAGTTATCACATCGCATTCTTTATCTTCCTCTTTACATGAATCGATACACCTTTCGTTTACTTTTGCTCCTTTACAACATACTATCGATCCCTTTCCTAGTTTAAACGACCCCCTCCCTTGCCCTTAATTTCTCCTCATTTCTATAATTGTTGGAATTGGGCCAGCTCGTAGTGGAAGTAATGAGTGAATTTCAATTTTGTTACACCATTTTGGATATTTATTGGGCTTATGAAGTTTATTTTGTTTAGAACATTTCTAAATTTTATTTAAATAAAATCTTTTATTTTATTTTAATTTATAAAATGATATAGTATTATAATTTATGTTATATTATATATGTACTGTATCATATACACATACATATGTGTGTTCATGTGTAACATATCAATCCATGCAAGGTATAACATGCCCATGTATAGATTTTGAAATTTACATCACAATAGACACGTTAGCTCATCCACTATACAAATATATTGTTCAATTGTATGTTTGTATACTCGTATATACGAAAAATTACAAATATGTATGTGTGTATATATATAAACTATAATTTGTTTAAATAATTTTGTATAAACACACATATATATATTCATAACCATATAAATATTATTAAGTCATTTATAAAATATTTTAAATATAAATTTTTTATAAGGCTGAAAGTAGTACTTATATAAATATATATTTTTTAATTATATAAATATATTAAATACTTATATAAATATATGTATAATAATAAATAAACATATATATATATATATTAATACAATAAAATCTCAAAATAATTTATATTAAAAATATCAATCCCTGGTCTTGCGCATAGCTCGAAAAATATATATTTTTTAATCAATGACCATACAAAAATTATTATAAAATTAATAAAAAAGAAATTTTTTAAACTAAATTTGAGTGTTATATTTCCAGTAAAATTTTAAATAATAATTTTGAGTTTTGAAAATTTATTATATAATTTTATAATTTAAAAAAAAAATAAAATCAAATTTTCAACTTTTGGCCTGTATTTAAATATTTTGCAAATAAAAAAAATGTTTTTTTATTTTTGCTAAAAGTTTAATATATATTAATATAATTTTATAAAAGGGACAGTTTGGCATAGGTCCCTATTAAGTTTCAAAATACGCAAAAACCCCAGTAAAAAAAAGTTTGTAAATTAGGTCCCTAGAATTAAGTTACCGAATAATGACATACACTTATGCAATTATTCAGTGAATAATTGCAGACATTTATGCAATTATATCAAAAAATTGCAGACATTTCCACAATTATTCACTGAAAAATTGCGGAAATGTGAAAAAATTGCGGAAAATTCCGCAACTATTCACCAAAAAGTTGCAAAAATTTCCGCAATTTTTTCAAAAATTTGCGAAAAATTCCGCAATTATTCACCAAAAAAATTGCGGAAATTTTCGCAATTATTCACCGAAAAAATTGCATAAATTTATGCAACTTTTGGATATAATTTCATAAATGTCTGCAATTATTCAGTAAATAATTGCATAACTATATCCAATTACTTAGTAACTTAATTCTAGGGACCTTATTTACATACTTTTTTTAATGGGGTTTTTGTGTATTTTGAAACTTATTAGGGACCTCAGCCTAATATTCACTTTATAAAATACAAAACATAGTTTATAATATAAATATGAATTAATACAATTATTTATATGATTAATTAATTTAAATATTATTTAAAAATAATATATAAATATAAAAATTACTTTTTTTCCTATCGAAACTATTATACCTACAAAAATTTATTTGTAATATTTGTATCCATATTTTACATTTGTATAATGTAGTATTTGAATTATAAACAATATACATATTTAAAGATATTATATATTAAATTATCTAAAATATAAAACTAGTATCTTTTTTAATTGAGCCGTGCTGCATATCTGTATATGCACGTAAGAAATATTTTATATAAAACATATATATACATACAACCAAATAATGTTGTGACACTATATTTGTATGTTGAAAACATCACTTAAATAACAATATATATATATATACACGAGTGTAATGGCACGTGCTTCGCGCGTGAATTGTTTTTCTTATAAATTGTATTTGTTTAAATTAGTCAAAAAAATAATTTTGAATTTGTAAAGCATGTTTAATTATTAGATCCTACTTTTAGGGGCATTTGAATTTGTAAAAGAAATTTAGTATTAGATCCTATTTTTAAGTGATAGATTGGATAATATATAGAGGGGCATTTTTGGTAGTTCACGTTGATACCAAAAAAGCGTGACATCAAAGCTATTACAACTATTATTAAAGATATATATATATATATATATATATATATGTGTGTGTGTGTGTGTGTGTGTGTGTGCGCGCGCGTGTGAAATAAACATTATATATATAGATTAATATTCATAAATATGTTAGGAACAAAACTTATAGCCAAGCCTATAAATACACCTTGAAATGATGATATAACCTCCTTGATTCGATTGACAATCCAAAAGAGTGCTAGTCTTTGAACTGTTGACCACTGACTATCGAATAACACTTGATTTGATTTGATTTGAGCTTAGAAAATTAAAGATATGGAGGGGAAATTTTGGCCTGACCTAAGGGATATGGAGGCTAAAAAGAGATCACCAAATAATGCGGTTAGATATGCTTATATAGAGGAGAAGTTGGAGATATTTTAGGATCAATATCTACATCATCTCTTACCAATTCTTTTCCATCTTAGCCCTTTATCTCAAAGCCTTTGTTGTACCATCTTATGGCCGCATTTAACCCTCATCGTGGTCGAACATTGTCAGGCCCGCATATGGGCTTTAAACTACTTTAAAGCCCGAACAAGTAATTTTCAATTAAATTAAATTTAATGCTTATCGATATCGTATATCAATTAATATATCTACAACTATTATAAACATATTTAAAAATGTTTCTTCATCAAATCAAAATCAAATTTTATAATTAATAATCCATAAAAAATAATTAATTTAATTAATTTATAACAATTACAAATTTATTAAATCGTTTCATCGAAGGAGGATTCATCGTTTCGGTTAATTAGGTGTAAATTTGATCAGCGATTAACATTGAACTATTCGAATATTAACATTCATACGTCACTTAGCAGATGATATGACTTTTTGGTCAAATTTATCGCTTACTTGATTTTCGATAAAATCCAATTTTACTTTGTTAAGCGTTACCCGGTTGTGACTTTTCTTTACACCAATTCTCTTTGTCAAAATTGTATCACTTTGGACTTGTGGAATTCGGTAACGTCAAAATTCCAATATCATCCAAATTCAACTTTATAGTCTAAACATAAAGTCCTAGGTTCAAAAACAATAGTAATTATTAACAGAAATGATCTGGGCAGAGATTTTGACTTTGAGTTGACTTTACTTGATGGTGATGCTAACTTATATAATTTAGTAGATGAATCCTCTCTTGAATAGTATTTCACTTCCAATACTTCCACTCGACCCAATTATCTTTGCGTTGCTTTGTCAATCGACTTTTGGCTTGAGCGTCTTCGGCTGCTCTAATTTGTTGAGTTCGAATCGAATAATACTGGTATGCAATTTCCTTTATTTACTCTCGTTGATATGCTTGAACTCGATGCTTCTTTCTGCCGATGATGATATGGGAATTTATAGGGATCGATTCCCTTAATTTCCGTTCGAATATTTCATTTGAATCCGTCTTCTAATTTTGCTCAGCCGTTCAATTTTACTTGAATACATGTGATTTGTTTAGACTGGTTCAATTCGAATATTTTTCCGATGTGCTTTGCTTGATTACCATGGCTTGTTTGGTTTTCTGATTTTTCGTTCTATTATTTGATTTTCTCTGAATTGGTTTCCATCTTTTCTCCTTTGACTTCGGCCTTTTGAAATTGTGATAATTTGTGACATTATTCAAACCGATAATTTTCACCATGATATTCTTCATTTATTGACCAATGTTCACTGTTATATTATGTTGCGTCACTGTTATTTATGATTTTTGAACACTGCCTTGATTTTTTTTGTAACTCGACCATTGTGTTCCTTCATTATGCCTTTGTTGACTTGTTCACTTTGAAATCTGCATATATATTTCGAATATATTTCCCTGGTAAAACCTCTGTTCCATTCTTGCTGGCTTTGACCTTCACTTGATTACTGTCACTGTTTGTTTTATCCTTGTTCTGCTTCGAGTAAAACCGTCTCATACTTGAACTGATGTTGATGCTTCATATTTTGTATTTACTTGTATGTTACCACTGATCTTTCTGTGATGATTGCTTTGTTGTGTATGAACTTGCTATATCACCATATATGTACATACATACATATGTATGTGTGTATATATGTGTTGTTGATCATGCTACACTGACCCATTCAGTTGAATATGTACATTTGACTGGGCTGGTTGTGGTTAATACTTCATGTGTACTGCCCTTTGTACATGTTGATTGTTTGTGGTTTTGTTGTACACACTAGTCTCTGGAGTGCTTGGTTCACTGCTTTTGGTAATTGAAGTTGTGCATTGGTTGAGTCTTGTTGCTCTTTGGTGTTGAGGCCTTGCTCTGTTGCATTGTGTCTTCATGTTATGTGGTTGCCACTGTTACTTGAAGTCTGGTACTAGTTTGAACCCTTGTTGTATGTGTTACATTTCTTTGTTCTGGTCTAATACATTTTTGCATATGAACTTGTGTGTTCCATTTCACTATTCACTGTGTATATACATGCATACACGCATGTATATATGTATGTTGAGGGTTTTGTGTGTACATGGCTTCACATGTATAGAGATGGTGGTACACTGAGCATTGCCTTTGAGTTTTGTACTTTTGAGTTGGTCTTTGGTTCAGATTACATGTGCTCATTTGTGTGTGTACTGGGTTGTAGCCTTTGTTGCTTGATGCACCTTATTCCACTTTGTGTTGGCTTGAAATGCTCTCTAGTTTTGGTGAATGTTGTAGTCTCCTTGGCCATTTCCCCTGATTTCTTGATGTCCACTTCATGTTGTATGTTGTTTATTTGAGTTTGATTCTGGCCATTTCAGGTTTGGTTGTACATGAACTTATATGCAGTCATGTAAATTTTCTCTGGTTGCATCATACTCATGTATATACATGTATGCTGTTCTTCACTGTTGAGGCTACATTTGCCATTTGATGTTTTGTTTGTTCACCACTGTTAACATGTGCATTTTGGAATCCGGATTGTTGATTTGGTCGAGACTCTATGCACTTTAGTTGAATCCAGCCTCGGCTCGGGTTTGACCTTGTGCTTACCCATCCCTATAATTTTATCAAGTGTACATCGGTGTGCACGGTCTTGTGGCATGTACAGTGATACACTGTGCTTGTCACAAGTTGTTCGTGTATGATGAATTCAAAAGAAATGATGACGAACAACCCAAATAACTGAGGCGAATAACATTTTCAAAAACACACACTTCATTTTGAACTGCAAAATATTTCTTTTTCAATTTTATTGCGTTAGTTTTTTTTTTGCAGTTAATTCAGATGCTGGAAACAAACTGGAATAGTGTTATAGATAAATACGATTGTTTGAGTGGTATGTAGTGAGGTGAACATTGCAAATTGAAATTTGTGGTGTAATCGAAATTGTAATGTAACTGAAATTGTGTATATATAGAGAGAGCTCAAATTTGTACTATTCAAAATTGTAATAAAATATTTGTTTGAATAAAATATTTGTTTGAATTTAAATTCTGTGTTATTTATTTTATTCATTAAATATTTATTTAGTTATGTGAAAAATAAAATTGTACAATAACAAATACATTTAAATGAATATATATATATATATGTTTATTATCATCAAACAAAAATCATATACTAGCATATTCAACACAACAGTCGTGAGTAATACACTGCCCAACATTTGGAGAGTGTTAAGTACTCTAGTCTCAACGGATGTATCGATATCCTATCTCGATACAACAACTTTTATTGGGCCCAATTCAAAGGTGAGTTTGAGATGAAGTTATTTCTGGAAGTCGGAAAGACTTTGTTATTTAGGAGCATCTTGGATCTAAAGAAGGGGGCCATGACTGTGGTGGAGTATGAGAATCCGTTCATTGCATTGTATCAGTTTGGGTTGGGGTTAGTAGACACCTCGTTGAAGGAGAACGAGATGTTCATTACAGGTATGCACCTTAAGTTCCAGAGGGATTTAACTAATCATGTCATGGGGTCTTTTGTTGGTTTGGTGAACATAGCTTTATGGTTTGAGAGCTTAGCACCAAAGCCGTCTATTTATACACCAGCTGAGGACAACAAGTAGAAATTTCGGCCTCCGAGAGATATTTCTAGTGTAGTTTGCTGTAAGTGAAGGCATAAGGGACACTTTGCTTGGAGTTGTAAGTCGTGGAAAGAAGGGAAGTTGGCTAGAGTGCAGATAGTGAAAGCACCGATTGAAAAGTTTCTGAAGCTTGGGGCATAGTTTGCACCAAATGGTTGTTACGGTTGCCATCAGCCTAACCATTTTGTTAGAGATTTTCCCATGCTCAAGAAAAGGGATCAGCCTAGGGTCTTTGCTATTTCTGCAGCTGATAAGGGAAAGTAGATTCTTGAGGGTATACTATCTGTTATGGCTTTCCTATTCGTGTTTATTTGACTCCGGTGCTTCTCATAGTTTCATATCCCGTAACCTTGATTGTTTAGTCATGCTCGGCATGTTAGGGACATTGAGTATTGTTTGTTATAGATTTGTGCTTAACCAGTTTATGAGCGACTTTACCTTTCTACATCATGGGGTGGGTAAATAGTAATTGTGGGTACATTGAACGAACACCTTGTGAATTAAGTTTCACAGTTGACTATAAGGCGTTCAGTGATAATGTTGGGTTATAGGTTAAAATTTAGTAAAAGATGTTTACTATAAACAAAATGAAAGATAAAATATTTTGGAAATAAATATTTGTGAAAAGATTTATATAAGAAAGTGATTTTATATAAGTAAGTTTATAAACCATGTTTTTATAAACAAAAAGGATTTAAACTGAAAATGAGAATTTAAATCCAAGTGTCTTTGAAAATGTTTTTAACATTTAGATGAAATAATAATAGTATTATTTAAAAGTAATTATTTGAAAAATTAATTTAGGAAATTGAGATCATGATGCTTAGTACTATTATACGAAATATTTGATAATGCTTTGGAATGATTTTGGTTAAGTACCAAGAGTATGGTTTTGACGTACTGAACTTACTTCTATCTTTTGAAAATAATTTCGGTGATAACTACAGCATCATCAGCGTTCATTTTCGGGTTTTTAATTATGGGATGCTACAAAGTTGTTTTGGTAAAACATATTTGATTTAATCCTAATGTAAGGTTTGATATACTATATATATATATATATAACTTCAAAATGATTTGAAATAAAAACCAATGTTTAGTTCTAAAGTTTTATTGTTAAGTTATTTCATGGACACATGTAGCCTAAGCATTATGAATGTATGGTAGGTACATTATGATATGATATGTTGTTTGATAGTTTTCAATTGTTAAAATGAAATGGAATTTTTTAACGGTTTTGGGTAGTCGGAAACTTTCAGATTGTTATAGAACTTGAAACTAATTGTCTTTGAAAATATAACGTTAAGTTATATGACAATTAAATTTGAAAAGGTAGTAAGTTAAAAAGAGTTCAAATTGTTGATCATCCTTGTTAAGTAAGATGAATTAGATGTTTGTATATACTCTTAGTATATAATGGAGTATTATATGAGTATGAACTTAAGTTATAAACTGTGGATAAACATGAAGTTATGTTTTGTGAAATGATTCATAAATGATTTTAGTATTAAAAGACATGCTATTTGGATAAATGAATATGATATAAAAAGGAATTGTTGTAGTTAAGAAACCAATAGGATAAATACATAAGTTATATGTAGATCATTTTATTTGCATGACTGTTCTTAATTTACTATCCGAGTACATGTTTTCGAAGTGGTTTACAGCAATCCGAACAATGTTTTTTCACTCGATTCCTAACGACGAACATTTGATATGGGTTCGTGATACGATCCCGATGTTTTCTATCATAGTATATTGCTATGCTAGGAGGACGGATGTTTCTAATCAAGGAACCAAATCAAAGTCTGCACTAGAGAGGTCAAACAATCTGTACAAGTTGGAAAGTGAAATATTTGTGATCGAACAAGTGATCGGATCAGATATTGTGTACGGATGATATATGTACATCGGACAGACTTTAGTAAATTTGTATGATATGTTATGTTGGCTTATGAAGAGTTTGGGGGAATGACTCTTCGATTTGTTATGAGGTGGCATGAATAATTGTCTATGTAACAACCTAAGGCTATTGAGCGTAAGGTGTGCTTATTACATTGTTTATCATCCTTGGATGATAGGAGAGTTTTGAACCTGGGTGAACCATGAGCATTGGTTGCTAGTAATTGTGAATACTATTTGAGTATTTGTGTGCTTGTTCCTTTGTTATGGTTAGAAGTACCGTGGAGAGAGAATGATCGGGTGGTTCCAATAATTCGAAGGATAGTTTGAGGAAGTTCATTCTAGTGTTGCTTATAGACTAGGGTTTCGTTCTTATCTTAGTATCGTACATCTTTTGTAATGTACTCACCGCTTGAGGTGGAGTCGCTTAGTATGCATTTTGGCTTGCAGTTTAGTTTGTATATAGTTTCAACAGTATGCTATATATATATATATCTAGTTCTTTCGTCTCTTTTGATTATCGTTCTTGTTTGAATTTTGAGGACGAAATGTTCTAAGTGGGGGAGAATGTAGCGACTCGGAAATTTGAGTACTTCGTCTTCGAATATCGTAAAGTTTTGAGATATAATTAAGTGTTATAAATATGATTTTATAACCTTGTTAAACATCATTTAATTAATGAATGATGAAAAAAAATTGTTTTTAAAATTTGTTAAAAGAAATATTCTTCAATGGAAAATAGATAATGTGACCGGAAATCGGTTTGGTAAACCGCTTTTTGATCGATATAACTTGTTCGAACACTTATGCACTTGTCTAATGATCAAGCGAACACATTAGCAACTAATTAACACACACACCCCTTTTCATGAAGCATGGAACATTCTAGAAGCTTCCGTTAGGATAAGAGACATATCATGTTAAGGGTATAAGTGTAATTAGCATAAAGGAGAAACGATTTAATGTAGGAGTAATAGGAGGTGATTCTTCCATAGCATGGTTTTTGGAGGGGGGGGGGGGTGGATTGAACACAAGCTCAAAGAGCAACAATCTTGTGCCTATATAAGGAGAGGCATGCCATACAGTTATAATCAGAAATTCATAAAGCTTAAAGCAAGATAATTCCATTTATTATAAATAAACACCCCTCCCTCACTCTTCTCTCACACTCTTCCTCTTTTCCTCTTTCTCATTTTCATTTTCTTTTTCCTGTAACCAAAAATTGAGTCGCCGCCTTCCTTTAATTCTTTACGGAGCTACATGCAATGAAATTCATTGATACCGGATTCGTTGAACTCGTATGGTCGAGGGCTTCAAATCCATAACGGTTTGGTCGGTGGTGGTTAGTGGAGATCAACTATTCATGGTAGTAACTAGGGTTCCACCGTGTCGAAGATTTAGGCGGAATTAGGGGACGAAGTGAGTGTCATTGCATATCTCTTGGCAAGCCACACCTATCGACATCGATGATGGAATGTAATGATCCGCCTTTTCGACACCCGAATGTCAATACTAATACATCCATGGTATTTACATGCTGAGCACCCAAACGCTGGAAAGACGAATTGTTAGAGTAAAATAAAAATGAAAAGAAATAGAACAAGGAAGATGAACACAATATCAAAATCTCATATGTGGAATGATAATATATAATATCTCAAAAGGTCTTTACCAAAAAGAAAACTTTGATATACAAACATCAATCAAAGTAAACTAACAAATCATCAGCCTGGACAGTTATAACTGCCTATCCTCACAAATGCTGATAGATACAAAACAAGTAATGCAGTAGAAAATAAGTATAGTTGGAAATCATCCAGCTCATCTCCAAGAGTTCCAATAAACCTCAGCTAAATCTGGAAACATATTCGAGTTGACCCAAACATCTGGATCAGTCTAGTAAACCAGCGTGAGAAAGTCAAATCATATAGATTTATTATATCTTAAAACCTGTAACGACCCTGAATTTTTGACATTTGAAATCAGAATATTTAATTGATTTTAAATATCTGGAAGTTGGTTTAATTTGAAATTCAAATATCAGAATGAATTTGGCAATTTAATTATTGAATTTATGTATTGAAGTTGGGTAAAAATTTGAATCTACAGTTTTAAACTGATTAAAAATATTTTCAAGGCTTAGAAAAATCTATATTGATAATACTGAAGATAATAAAAGCTTCAAAATTGAATTTGAAACTGTTTTATTCAGTTTTGAATTTTATCGTTTAAATCGATATTTAAAAATAGCGTTCCGAGGCACAGTCTCGGAATTCGATGAAACCAGTTCCATTGGATCCATAATAGAGTATTATTTTCGGATTTCAATTTTCGTAGTGATTGGAGTTGTTGTGTGAGCGTACGATTGATAAACGCGCTGAAATTTATATCGAATTCAATATAGTAACTGGATTCAAAAAGCTATCTTCTCCATACGATCGAGTTAGGACACGAAACCTCTTCCATTGCGTTCGTAATAGGGGTATAACATTATAAACGCCTAGTGGCACGCCTCAATAGGAGTTTGACATTTTGAGTTGCAAATTCGTGACGATTTAAATTTGAATTTGAAAAATATAAATTTATATATTCTGGTCAACAGCCGAAATTCCCTTCCCATCAAAACTTTTTCTCTGCCTGTATACGCTACCTTCTTTTCAACGTCGCATCTTGTTCCCCCTCATCCTCACTTTAATGCTCACGCAACAGATGATTTTCAAAGAGAAAAAAAATATAATGGCCGAAGGAAATAAATCGTGTTCCCTCTTTCTCCTATATCAACAGCCGAATTTTTTCCTTGTCTTCAACAAAAAAATCAAATCGAAACCCAATTCGATTTGCTTCCAGAAAACTAAAAGAAGTATAATGGCCGATAAAACAAAGTAAGAAATGACCACCCTCTTTTTCGATAAATCGAATTTGTATTTATATATATATATAAAAGAGGGATCTCGTTCCAGTTCTACCGAATGAAAAGATTAATATCGAAGGGAGGGGGCGACATCGATACAAATTCGAATCCATGGCATTCTTGCTCGGCCATTCGACTCGAAGGCAGAGTCGGCGATGGAGAATTGCATGGTTTTGGGTATGGGGTTCTCGATTGGCGCAGCAGGCAAGGGCGATTTGGGAAGGGCGCGCGATTGAATCGAGGGGGTCACGTTGTTCTGGAAGGTCGATGGCAGTGTCGATCGAGTTGCTGTTGTGCGCCGGGAGAGGTTCGTGTGTGCTGCGATGTTCGAGTAGTTCAGAAGTGAAGTATACGATTTTATTTTTATTTTTTTCAAATTTAGGTTAATACATACCTATATATGGATTGAAAAGGAAAAAATAATACAAGAAGGTGTATATGCTATTGTTTTTCAAATCAAAGATTTATATGTATATTTGTATACAGTAAAGGAAGTTTAAAAGTATATAGAATGCTATTATTTTAGTGAATATTAGGCTCAGGTCCCTAGTAAGTTTCAAAATACACAAAAACCCCAGTAAAAAAAAGTGTGTAAATTAGGTCCCTAGAATTAAGTTACTAAGTAATTGCATATAGTTATGCAATTTTTTTGGTGAATAATTTCGGAATTTTCCGCAACTTTTTGAAAAAATTGCGTAAATTTCCGCAATTTTTTGGGTGAATAATTGCGGAATTTTCCGCAATTTTTTGAAAAAATTGCATAAATTTCCGCAATTTTTTGGATGAATAATTGCGGAATTTTCCGCAATTTTTTGATATAATTGCATAAATGTCTACAATTATTCACTGAATAATTGCATAAGTGTATGTTATTATTCAGTAACTTAATTCTAGGGACCTAATTTACAAACTTTATTTTAGTGGGGTTTTTGTGTATTTTGAAACTTATTAGGGACCTGTGCCAAACTGTCCCATTATTTTAAGTGAATATTAGGCTCAGGTCCCTAGTAAGTTTCAAAATACACAAAAACCCCAGTAAAAAAAGTGTGTAAATTAGGTCCCTAGAATTAAGTTACTAAGTAATTGCATATAGTTATGCAATTTTTTTGGTGAATAATTGCGGAATTTTCCGCAACTTTTTGAAAAAATTGCGTAAATTTCCGCAATTTTTTGGGTGAATAATTGCGGAATTTTCCGCAATTTTTTGAAAAAATTGCGTAAATTTCCGCAATTTTTTGGATGAATAATTGCGGAATTTTCCGTAATTTTTTGATATAATTGCATAAATGTCTGCAATTATTCACTGAATAATTGCATAAGTGTATGTCATTATTCAGTAACTTAATTCTAGGGACCTAATTTACAAACTTTATTTTACTGGGGTTTTTGTGTATTTTGAAACTTATTAGGGACCTGTGCCAAACTGTCCCTTATTTTAATTTCTCTATTTAGAATGTAACGCGTTTCAAGCTCGCACGACCACCCAGCATGTCCGATCGCCTCGTCCGCGTACATCGTCTTATTATTCCAGTTTCGATGGCACTAGTTTCATCAAAATATGAGAAAATGCCCCGGGATGATAATTTCATGCGTTTCAAGATCGTTTATCGATACAACAATTTTCGGTCTCATTACCTATATTAATTCGAAGTATTTATTTTTGTAAACAACTTTTTATAACGAGTTCCCCATCATTATTAAATAATAAAAATGAGTTATTTAAGCTATTAAAATCAATTATTTGAATATTTGAAATTAATTAAACATTCATAATTCAAGCGATAAAATTCCGGATTGTTACAAAATACATGCACTTAGCAATTATACCTTGGTTTCAAATGTGTTAGACACTTAAATCATGAGGATATGCCATAAGAAATGCATTATTTCATAAGTCGATGTCAAACAATTAAATGTATTGAAGATTATGAATCTTTAATATAAAAGTTGTCCTTTACCATTGGTATATTAATAGATTATTTGCATAGTCCTTAGTTGTTGAGCTTTCCTCAAGCTAGGGATGCCATGTGAGGTACTATTTATATATAGAATAGATGAAGTAAGTGTGATGACCCACAGTTCCATACCCTTTGAGCAGACAATAAACCACACATATCCGACCCAAATTGTACGAAAGAATGAATTATCAAGGGTAATAAAGAAAAATAGAAAGAAAAGAATCTTACTCAAATGGAATAACATATATTATTGAACAAATATCTTTACATCGTAAAAATTTTAAGATACATATAACAGAGTCTAACCTAAATTCAGCTTGGATAGTTATAAACATCTGTCCTTACAAATGCTGACAACCATCAAACAACTGTAGCGGATAATAGAATACGTTCATACGTAGATGGATATCTCCAGCTCTCCTCTAGAAACTCCTACTGTCTTCAACTAAACATGAAACTACTCGGATCTGATCCGAGTATTGAAAATACCCGTATCAGGCTTGATAAACCAGCGTGAGAAAACTCAAATATTAAATGACAGTGTCATATATCAGCCTTAGAAATAAAATCCTTTTAAAAAGAAAGAGTATCTCATAAGGCCACGCCCACACATAAACACAGACGGGTTTTTCCTTTACGATAACCAAAACATTTCTTATCAAATTCTCTTATATTATAATAGTGTCTATTACACAAATAATAATTAATCATAGCTGAAATTGTTACATTATTAAATTTCAGCATAATAGGTTTACAAACAAAATGGAAGGCAAGTAGTGGATATTGAATTCCATACAAATGACAAGGTAAAGGACTACCTTTCCGAACTTGGTACACCTCCAGAGGAATGTACCTAGGGTCGAGATACTCGACGCCTAAACCAACAGAAGACTGGCCTACCCCTTCATGGATAATACCGAATATGTCATCACCCCGGTCGTTATCGACCTTTAACGGGTACCCAGGTCATACATTCACCACATACTTAGACATGTGTAGAGTAAATCTAGAAGGATGATGACATCTCCTAATGGGAGCGACCAACTTAGCCTTGCTGCTTCTACCCTGTTTTAGTCATTTCCTGGGGTGTGAGGTCAAAAGAGGTATCAAATACCTTTCACATATCATCATCATCTTTGAATGCCACATTTCCATTTCCGTTAACTACTAATTGCCTTCCACAAAAATACAACCCTTGAGCTCATACGTCTCAAGGAGGTTGTTGAGCTAAGAGAAGTTGCCTTCTCTGCCACCACAGATGTATGTTTGTAAAAACCAATGCACGTAATCTTAGAAAATGCACTATCAGACATCCATCCATACAAGTTGTCCAGGAACAGGACAAACCGAAGGTACTTTCCTACCACATCCTATCGGGAAATCCCTTGGATTAGTAGCGAATTGTCCTTACATGGGATATTTCATAACGAAGAGACTACCGCTACTATATGTATATTGGGAGTTTATCCCCAAATGATCAACAAGCAGTTCTTCACTATGAAAATCTTAATATCAATGTCTTCATTACTTCGAAACGTAAATTGGTTCGAAGTGGTTTTCGGATAGGAATCACCCAAATCCGACCCCGGTTCCTTCGAAATCCAATCATCGATAAAAATGTGAATATGAGTATACAGGATTTATTAAGCCTCTTTTCTCTTTAATTCTTTTGGTTAATTACAAATCCTTTTTTAAAATATTAGAGTAATTCTAAGTTAGTTCACTTATTAAGTGGGAAAACATTTCCTATTTTCTTATCATCGAGCCAGAATTTATTAACTTTTAAATGGGTCAGAAACAATGTTATTTAAGACATCGTTTACTGGAAACCCTAAATCAATCTTAGAAAATATTACCGAGTAAGTAGGATCATAGAAATCATTCTAATTTTACCCAATATCAATTTCCGTATTCAACAAGTGCTATGGGCGGAATAACGGTGAGACCACCATTTAAATTCCATGAATAAGACGAGTTCCCTCTTCGGAATTTAACACCAAGTATAAGAAGGTTATATCTATGCAATCCAAGTTGTAGTTTATTCATTTTGGAGATTGCTTAAATTTTAGATAATACTAATCTTCTTTTATTTTGGAAAAACTTAATATAATATTTTTAGAGCATCCGGGTTTTCCTTTCGATCTGTTCCACCCCTCGCCTAAAAAGAGAAAATATAGACCATGTATGTTTAGGGCACTAGTTGCTCCATTCCAAACCATAGTTAAACACCTTGTTTTATCTTCCCAGATCTCACAGGCGGGACAAATGAACTAGTCGTTTCCGCATACTTAGTTATTAGCTTTTATTTTGGAATTGATTATAAAGATTCCAAATCATTATTTAATACACTTAATTACCCTTGTAAAAACATTTATGAAAGATTCTAAAAAGAACTGTCAAGTTAAAACGTCTATTTTCTATGTTAATTAAAACTGTCGAAAAAGCGTTGCAAAAAGTGTTGCAAATAGTGTTTTAAAGCTATATTCTTCAAAACGTCTTTTATATCATTTAGAAATCCATCTTTTCAACTTAAATCACTTTTAAAACATTTTAGATAATTTTTAGAATTTATTTCATATTTTTAAAACCTTAAAAATATCGATTTCAAACTTTGGTCATTTTACTACAAAAGCGCGATTTTTCTGAAAAATTGTTTTGGACATATTTCAAAATCTACTTAATGAGATCTTGATTTTCTTTCTTCTTTTAGAAGATATGGATATAATAGTCCAGAATTTCTTATCTCGATGAATTCCGAGCTATATTCCACTCTATACACTTGTTTGAACTTTTCGGCGCGAAATCGCGAACTACTGTTGCGCGACGCGTCTAGTTTTGACTCATTTTTCAATACTTGAAATAATTCATTCAAATTGAACTTTATTACTTATAAAATCATTACAAATCATTTTAAATCAATATTTTCACCTTTTTAAGTATTAAATATAGATTTTCACTATTTCCATATTATAATATTATTATATTCCTATTAATATTAAATTTTTAAATCCAATTTCAATTAAATTTCAATTCTAACTTCCAATTAAACTTAATTAAAACTTAGATTTCAAATCTAATTTCAATTCTAATTTAAACTTCAACCTTAATCTCAATTTCAATTTTTAAAATCGATTTAAATTTCAATTTTACTATTCATCTCAATTTCAATTTCACTTTCCATTTCAAATCCAATTCAAATTTCGATTTCGATTCCAGTTTCAATTTCAATTATACTTCAATTCCAATTTGACTTTATTTCAAAATCCAAATTTGATTTTTTCACTATTCACATATAGGCTTAATACTTCCAACATATACCATATTAAATAAATTGGTCATACTTGACAAAGGGATTACTTAATCAACAATGAGCATAATCACTTCCAATATTCATCATTAACATAACATCCATTCTCATAGCATAGTGATTATCAATAAGTGAGTATATTAGCATAACTCTACTATTCATCCAAGGTACTCAAACAATCATTCAAACATTGTAACAACCCGCATATTTTTACGATTATAGATTTAAATGTTTTATTTAAATATTACATCGTTAATTATGTTAAAGTCCGAAATGTGAATTTTTGTAAACAGTTTAATTCGGACTCGAGACCACTTTCATTGAGTTCAAATCGATGTTTACAACTTGTTTAAGTATAAACATTGTTGTGTTTGAAGTTGATTAGGATTTTGGTATTTTCATTTGGGCTTTTGGGTTGTGTTCTAGCCCATTAACCCAACAAGTAACTCAAACCCTTCTACCAAATACCCTAACTCCTCTCCTCTTCTTTCATTCCATTCACAATTTCCTAACACTCCAAGCTAAAGGAAAAATGGGGGAAAAGAAGGGAAACTAAAATTCCTAAGCTCTAGATTCTTAGGAAATTCAAGTTATAAAATCAAAGAGAAGCTTAGGTAAGCATCCTCTTCATCCTCTCCATCTCAACTCCTCTTCAATTCTAGATTTTTCCTATAACCTGACTAGGAAAATCTTTGCATGTGATAATAGATTGAAGATCTTTGAGGTGTAGTAGAAGAGGAATTGATCTTAGCTTGTTTTAGAGCTTATCTTTTCTATTTTTGGGTTAAAGGTGAGTTCTTGAACTGACATATATGTCTATAGCTTTGATTGTTGTTAGGTATGAGTTCATAACATCTATTTCTTGTTCAATTGCTTTTGAATTGAATTGGTTTAGTGAATTTTCCTAATTTTGGTATTTTTGAAGTCAAAATTTATGAAAACCCTAGAATGGGTGTTTAGACATGTTGTTTTGGTGAATTGAAGAGCCTTTAGGGCTGGGTTGTCGCTTGGCATAAATCCCTAATCGCAGTTGCTCATTAAATTGCTTCCGAATTCGAGAAGTTGTGCAGGTTTGCCCATTTAAGGCTTTGCAAATTCTGTCCCGCTATAGGCGACAGACGTTTGTGGATTATCCTAGACATCCGTGGCTTTAGGAATGAAAATTCCAGAAATAAGGGACATACGTTTGGGGTTTATCCACAGACGTTTGTGAATTTTGGAACGAAATTCCAGAGACTCAGCACATACATCTGTGAAAACCCACAGACGTCTGCGGTTGTCAATTTCTGGAATTTGGTTTATTTTTATGTGGATTTCCGATATATTGATTTTTGATGTTCCGTATAGTTATTGTCAACCAAAATCAACTTTGATGATTTCTTTTCTGGATTTTTGGTGTTTCCATTTGATGGATTTGATATCGATTTCCATGGTTTTGATTCACGTTATCGAAATGTGGATTTTTGTGATAGATTGTTTTTACAATCGTTTCTATGATTTGTCACATTTAAATACAAAGGTTTTATACTAGTAGTAAATACTAAAACTCTTTCACAAAAATGATTTCAACACTACTTTTAATACAAAGCTCGATTTTAAAACTGTTTCCAATCTATTAGTATATACACACCTTTACCTCATTCGGATGAGAAATCCAATTAAACGACTTAGCAAAACAAGTGGTATGAAACACTTGCGTTCACTTCGTCGGTTAATTCTTAGACTTGTTTGATTGAAATCTCGTGACAATTTTCGAGTGAGAATCTATAATTTGTTCATAAATATTTAAGTTAAGCCAATGGTTATGGGACATGAGGCTAAACTCATTTATTTACTAGCTTAGTGTAATTTACACTTATTGATCAATGATAATCATTTTGTGATTTAGACTTACGATGTGCAATGTCTCTTTGTCCACGTGGGGGACTATACCCTGTTCTGTGGAGCTTCGGCTCATTTTTATGGGGTAGCGAGTAGCGACCCATGGTCCTTTGCCCGTTTGTGGAGCTTCGTCTCATTTGTCTTCAAGGGGAACTATACCCTATTATGTGGAGTTTCGGCTCATTTTTATGGGTTAGCGATCCATGGGATAACGTCCCGTTTATGGTACACGTGTTGGTGAGTTTTCATGCTCCCGTTTGTGATAGGCCTTCTCCCCCTTTGTGTTTTCTGGATTTCTAAATATTGATTTCTGGAATTTGTGTTTCACCAATTTTTGTGATTTGCATTGATAAGCTTTATCAATATTTGTGATTTGGTGAATAAAATTAAAGAATATGATATTCTTTTTGGGTGTTTGAGAAAAATTGAGATATTGTATGATTATTATTGTGATCATATATATTTGTCATATCTCTTATCCTATCTCATCTTACATGATAATTATATCTAGACTAATCCGTTTATTATTTTTCTTCTTAAATAATACTCGGGTCAGACCGAGGTGTTTCAGGTGCTTCCACTTGACTTCTTAGCAGGGACTAGCTTCTGACTTTTAGCTAACTACTTTAGCTTAGTAGTTTTATCTTTCATGTATACGAGATAGAGGCTCTTTGATGTATACATATTATTTTGTGTAGTACATGTACCTATTCTTTTGTTATGTTGTGGATCTTGTATGACCACTACTATGATGTTCACTTCTATGTGTTAGATTCATATCTGTTTCCGCCTTAGTGATATGAATATCTGTGCCCGATTTTATGTTATGATTATTTTATATTGTTTCCGTAGGACATTTAGCCACTGTGTAGTAGCTTTGAGTTTGTATCGAATATGTCAGATTTCCTCTTGAAATGAAATGCATGATATACTATCCGACATATCGGTACTCGCTCAAAGCAATTGTACAGTTGGTATCTCCTCAATAGCCTTATTCTTCACGCTAATCGACGGCATTACCCAGTAGTGTCCTTGGTTAGTGAGAGTATAGAGGTTGGGCGTCATAGCATGGTATCAGTTAGGATCATTGTCCTAAGTCTCCCTTAGGAATCATGCCTTAGGATTTAATTCTAGTCTTAGGACCCGTTCTATCCTATTTTATTTTATGATGCCTTGTTTTATCAATCAAGCTTATTTGAATTCATTTTGAGAATAACCTTTTTCCTCTTCTTTCCTTTTTTTCTTAAGAAGAGAAATGGTTAGACTAGGCCGTCCTAGCACTGGTCAATCCAGTGGTCCTCCTTAGGATGGCGTATTCATGTCTACTCAACAGCTTTTGGATCTTGTAAAGAATGCCCAAGCTGCTGGTCCCATTCCTGAGCCTACCCATCCTAAATCTGGGTTTGCACGCTTGTGCACTGATTACAACAATATGGGTGGAAAGCCATTCAAAGGTTCCGAAACTGTAACGACCCGGATTTTCGACGTTTGATTCGGAATATTTAAATGGTTTTAAAGTATTGAATTTGGGTTATAGATTGATTTCGAATATGGGAAAAAACTTGGGTTATTTGTAGAATAAATTCAGAATTTAAATATAGCAATTTATTGGATAATTTAATTATTGAATTTTATAATTGAATATTGGTTAAGTTATTGTATCTTGAGTTTTAAGCTCGATAAAAATAATTTAAAGGCTTGTAAAATTTATATTAATAATAATGAAAATAATATAAGTTTTAAAAATTTAATTTAAAAGTGATCTGTTCAATTTTAAAATAGCTTGTTTAAAATTGACATTTAAAAATAGCCTTCTGGAGTACAGTCTCGGAATTTGACGAAACTAGTTCCATTGGATCCGTAATAGATTATTATTATCGGATTCCAAATTTCGTAGCATTTGGAGTTGTCATTTGATCGTACGGAATAGAAACGCGTTGAAATTTGTATCGAAAATTCAATATAATAATTGAGTTCAAAAAGCTATCTTCTCCATACGATCGAATTAGTACTCGAAACCTTTTTCTTTATGTTTGGAATAGGGGTAAAACATTATGAACGCCTAGCGGCATGCCTCGATAGGGGTTTGAGATTTTAAGCCGCGGAACCGAGACGTTTAAAATTTAAATAATATATATATAATTATATTGATTGACCCATATATTCACATCAGCCTTTTTCTCCCTTTCCAAATCACTGTACCCTAGCCTATTCTAACACGCCAACATCTCATCCCTTCTTCTATTTTATAGGTCGCGTATTAATCTTTATGGTGAGGCTATCCTGGTTCAAATTTAAAAATCGAGACTCCCCCTTTTTCTTCCTTTCAGAAATCAAGCAATCGATATAGATTCATAAAGAAAAAAATATAAATAAATTTCGAACGTTGATTGCCACTCAGACAATTTGAAATCGCGATGGCGGCTAGGCGATTTCCTCATCCTAAATTCATGTATCCTTCATCGAGCTTCAGATTTCTGCTGTATGAGTGACGCGTTGAGCTAGGTGATGGCATCGGCGAATGGGGAGGGGAAGTGAGGCACGTTGGCGAGCGCCGGGGTTAATACAGGCATAGCACGTGCGATAGGGGCACGGTGGCGCGATAGGTGGAGTCACGACTTTCTGGGTCGGGTAGCGCAACTGTGCAGAGGGAGTTTGGGTGTTTTTGCGTCACAATCGCGATTTGGAAGGAGGGGGTTGCGAGGTTGGAAGGAGGTGACGCACGATTGATGGCGGTGGCATATGGTGGCTCGCGGTGGAGATACGTTGGCCGCGACGTGGTACGGCAGTGGAAGCGGGGTGAAGGGGGACTGCTGATCGATGGGGAAAGCATCGTGGTGGTTCTGATGCTCGTGGTGGCGAGGCGACTGAAGATCAGGTGGAGGTCGGTGATGGTAGTGGGTCGGTTTCGAGGAAGGTATATTTCTATGATTAAATAATTTTATAATTGGTTTATTTAATTAAGAATTTTAATTCGAAACCACCAGTAAAATTTAAATAAATTTTTAAACGAGGTTCAAAAATCAGGCATGTTGGATTCGTGACTGTGAAGATACAAGCTGGAATTGGTTTGGAGATTTTGGAGGTAAGTGGAATTTTGGAACGGATTGCAAATTTAAATCAAAGTGAGTAAAATCTCACTCATTTGATTGCTAGAATAATTTAAAAATGATGAATTTAAATTATTGGTTGTTGGTTGATTTTATAAATCATTATTTGTTGATGTTAAAAATATATAATAGTTTATATATATAGTGTTGGAGTGATATTCCTGCATATTATAGCAGATGAGACCTTATGCGCCCCACATGATAGCGGATGACCCTATATACCGCAATATCCCCCTCGAAGTGGGATTGGTATTTTTTTATGCTGTATCAACATCTGTGGATGCAGGGAAATAGGTTGGAGGGATCCAAATGGATCCCTTAAATTTATTGTTTATTTTTCATATATAGTGATATATGATCTGTGTAGAATAATCTATTATAGGTTATTGTAGTGATTGGAATTATTGGATGCTATTGTAGCACTAGCCTGAATTTTGATAATTTTAAAAGTATCAACATATTTTTAAAATTTATGGAATTGAAGGGAATTTGATAATAAAAATATATATATTGGAATTGGAGTTATTTTAAAGAAATTGAAGTAGAAAAAAAAATATTTGGGTTGGTTATACTTAACCAGGGTGAATTAGTAAATGGAGATTTTTTTTAAAATGAATTATATAAGAAAATTTATAAATGATATTCTAGAAATATAAAAAGGAGTTAAAATCAATATTTAAAATAGATTGGAAGTAAAAAGGGATTTATAAGAAATAAATGGATATACTGGAATTTTATAAATAAGATTTGTTTTATAAACCGGTAAAACCAAAAGGGTTATAAAATTGATAAACGATGTTATAAATTGAGGAATTCAATATCAGATGATAATTGGAGATATAAATTCATATGATGAATTTATATTAGAATTTGGAAACAAGATTGAGAAAAATAGTAGATTCTATTTTGAAATGGTAATGGTTAGGGGATCGAATATAAACCGATATGTTGTGAAATCGAGAGGAAGCTATAAATTAAATGGGCTATCGAGATTTTAAAAATATATTTGTAAGAAGTTAACTTGTTTCAAAGGGAAAACTTTATTATTTAAAACTATGAAATTTTAACCAGTTAATATCGAAATACTTCGAAAATGGATTTTCAAATATTTAATATTTATTGAAATAAAATTTTAAATTCTTATCATCAGCTTTGTAATTGATTTGTTTATTTTTAAAAGAGTTATTGATAGTTTATTAAAAGTGTTAATATTTTAAATGATAACTTAAAACATATTTTAAGAATAGAAATAAATTATTACTCTATAGAAATGATATATATATATATATGTAGTTTTGTAAGAGAAAACCCATAAATGGAATTATAGGGACTTAAGAAAATTTCCAATGTTAGATGCGATAATTCCAGAAAGATTATTGAATTCATTTAAAGAAGTTAAAAATGGTTGGTAGGAATTATAAAGAAGTATAATCGGATTGGAAACCGTAAGAAGAATTTATTAAAAAATTCGAAGACTTATGAGATAAGTTTGAAATATTTCCAAGTTAAATATTAAAATGATTTTAGGAAGTTATACGTATAAATATTTTCCTAAGTATTGAAAAGGAGGTTTTGGAAATATTTTAATGGAAAATATTTTTAAGTATTAAAATAGAGAAAATCCAATTATGGATACAAGTGTTGAATTTGTTTTCAAAAATAGAAATGTTGGAAGATATTGAATATATATATCTTGGTGAAGATGTTTTGGAATAAATATTTTGGAGATTTATAAAATTGGGCCTAGTGTTTGCTTATGGATGTTTTATTGATAGTTAAATAACCGACTATCAATATTGCGCAATTTCATTAATCGTTTCGAAGAGACCGGGATCATATTTAATTATCCGAAAACCACTTCGATTCGGTTTTAATGTTACGAATGAATACCGTGAAGATGATGAAGATGGTGATTCGGTTTGTCCAGACCCAGGACAACTTGTATGGATGAATGTTATCAAAACATCATCATTGGAGGACGATGAGAATTCTAAGTAAAATTGTTCTTGAAAAGGTAACGCTTAGCCTCAAACTTCATCAACCGGGAATAACTAAAACAGGGGAGATGCAGCGAGGCTAAGTGGGTCACACCCAAGTAGGGTATGTTATCACCTTTCTAGATGTCCTCGGAAACCCTATTTATCTTATATATGGGTACACATAAAAGAAGAAGCGCTCAATGGTAAGGGTGGGAACACCCGAGGTGATAACATATTCGGTCTATCCAAGTCAGGGGTAGGCCGGTCTTGTGTAGCAGGGGATCCCGACATGGTCCTCGGTACATAGTTCTAGAGGTGTACTGTGATGGGCGGTACCCATGTAGCCCAGTCATTTATTGGAATCCATTCCACAATACGAGCTTACGGTTTTGTTTGTAGAGCCTAGTATGCTGGAATTTAATTAATGTAACAATTTCAGCTATTTGAATAAGTATTTGTACTTAGACACTATTATAATATCACTGGATTTTCTAAAAGAATGTTTTGGTTATCGTAAGGTAAAAACCCGTCGTGTTTATGTGTGACACGGTATTACGAGAAACCCTTGTTTTCAAAGAATTTTGATAACTCTAATAATTCAAATTGAGTGTGTTTTCTCACGCTGGTTTTCCAAACTGACTCGGGTGTCATTTTATTATAATACTCAAGTCAGACCGAGTATTGTAAATTCAGGATAGGATGCTATGGAGCTCAAGAGACGAGCCGGATGGCAAGGCGTACTTCCGTACTTGATTATTATTCCACCGTGTAAGGACAAGTTATTAAACTTTCCAGATTGATGTATTGATTATTGTACTATGATGGTTGTAAGTATATAATAGTTACAGATTTCTTGTATTTAAATTCTGTTGTTATATATTATATTTTGTTCCACTGCAATTGTGAGATTCGGTTGTTGTTGTTTCTATTTTCTTCTTCTTACCCTAAAGATTCGTATTTCCGTCCAATTTGAGTTGAGCTGATGTGAAATATTGTCGACTCAAAGGGGTACGGATTTGCGGGTCTTTAAAGAAAGCGTTATAGAAGTTCAAGCTTGGCTTAGAACATGCGATCGCATCTTTTCTCACATGAATCTTTTGGATTTACATTGAGTCCAAGTGGCTTCTAGCATGCTCTAGGAGGGAGCATTAGATTGGTATGAGCTTTTGATTTTGGAAATTGTTGAATCGGATCTTACTCGGAAGCAATTCTGAGAAAGGTTTGAGTTAAAGTTTGTACCTGAAGCGAAAAAGGTAACTTTAGCTCGACGCTTCATTGATCTTATTCAGGGTGAATCTTCTGTGATGGATTATGTCGCATTTTTTGAATCCCTCTCTAAATATGGGGTCGAGTATATTAATATCCCTTTGAAGAAGAATCAAAGGTTTATCTATGTTTTGAATAAGAATCCCAAAAAGGCTTTACTTCTGAAACAAGAAGTGCCTTTCGATCAGCTTGTAGATATCGCTCTTCGACTTGAAGTGGTCGATAAGGAAAGTAATGGTGATGTTGGGGGTGCCAAAAAATACTTCAAAAACAACAAGAAGAGGCATCCCAATAATAAGTTCAAAAGCCCTAATCCCAACAAGAAAGGGAAGCAAGCAAATTCGGTAGCAAAGACTTCTACCCCTGGTCATAGAGAATGCTACAATTGTGGTTCTAAGGACCACTATGCAAATAAGTGTCCAAGGTCCCTTACTTGCCGCTATTACAAAAGTTCAGGTCATCCTATATCTTCATGTCCCAAACTTCAAAACAAGAAAGAGGGAAAGCTGAATGTTGTGCAAGCTTCTAGTAGCCCTTCTCTTGGTTAAGGTATTTCTCATTATGTCCTTGATGACATTATTATATTTCGTGATCATCCTATTCGAATTCTTTTTGATACGGGTGCATCTCACTCTTTTATATCAAAAAAACTTGTGGATACTTTGTCTTTAAATGTTATGGGCTTGATGACTTCACTGAAAATTGCAAGTCTGGTTGGTGGATCTACAACACTCAATTTATTTTGTAAGGATGTTGAGATTATTTTATGTGATTATGCTTTCCATGCCGATTTGCATGTTATGCGTTATTTAGGTTTCAGAATGATTTTGGGAATGGATTGGCTTAATCGTTATGAATCCCACATCCTATGTCCTGAGAGGACTATCCATCGTCGACATCCCCAATCTGTTAAGCAGATTTCTATCGTTCTTAAAGATTCCGATTCCAATTCGGTGGCATCCTTATATTCTCTAAACCCACTTGATGACGACAATGATGATTAGGAAGATGTTATTTCCCTCATTCATGTTGTTCATGAATTTTCCGATATCTTTGAGCCTAGTTTAAGATTACCACCTAAGCGAGCAATTGAGTTCAGAATTAATCTAATCCCTAGAGCTCTACCTATCACTCGTCCTCTTTATCGTATGTCCAATAAGGAAAATATGGAGATGCATAAACAATTATCCGAATTAGAAGCAAAACAGTTCATTCGTTCTAGTTCCTCTCCTTGGGGAGCTTCAGCTATCTTTGTGAAGAAATTTTATGGTACACTTAGGCTTTGCGTTGACTACCGCAAGCTTAATGATCTTACCATTAAGAATAAATATCCCTTACCTCGGATTGATGATCTATTCGATCAACTTTGCGGTGCTATAGTCTTCTCACAGTTAGACTTAGCAACCATATTTCATCAGCTTCGAATTGCAGAGGATAGTATTCCTTTGACATCATTCCGTACTCAATATGGATATCATGAATGACTTGTTATACCATTTGGTTTAACGAATGCTCCAGTTTATTTCGTTGACCTTATGAATCGAATTTTCAATGACTTCCTCGATCGATTTGTTCTTATCTTTATAGATGATATTCTTGTTTATTCTAAAACCGAGGAAGAGCATGAAAAACATCTTCGAATTGTGTTGGAAACACTTAGGAGCAATCAATTGAAAGCAAAATTTTCTAAGTGCTAGTTTTGGCAGTCTCATGTGAAATTTTTAGGATATATTATTTCTGAATCTGGAAGTTCCGTGGATCCTTCAAAGATTGAGGCAATTCAAAACCGGAAGAGACCAGAGAGTGTAATAGGAATTCATAGTTTTCTTGGATTGGCGGGCTATTACCGTCGATTCATAAAAGACTTTTCTAAAATTTCCTTACCTCTTACTAGTTTGAGAAAAAAGGGAGTCAAGTACATTTGGTTAGACAAATGTGAAGCTGCTTTTCAGAAATTAAAAGAACTCCTTTCCGATGCTCCTATTCTAGTGATCCTCGAAGGGAACCAAGACTTGATTGTTTATACCGATGCTAGTCATATTTGTTTGGGAGCTGTTCTCATGCAAAGGGAACGTGTTATCGCTTATGCTTCTAGGTAATTAAAACCTACCGAGACTACATATGCCACTCATTACTTAGAGCTTACGGCCATTGTTTCCGCTCTTATAATTTTCCGTCATTATCTTTTGGGAAAGAAATTTGTTCTCTATACCGATCATAAATCTTTAAAGTATTTATTCTCTCAAAAGGAACTTAATTTGCATCAACAACGTTGGCTCGAATTCCTTGCATCTTATGATCTTGATATTCTTTATACTCCTGGAAAGGGAAATCGTGTTGCCGATGCCCTTAGTCGTAAGCAACAAGCGGTTGTTTCCATGATGATATCTGAATGGAATGATCTCAAGACTTTATCCACTTGTGAGATTCGAGATCTTGAATCCGATTCATGTTCATCTCTTATTTTATGTAGCCTTGAGGCTCATCCTTCTCTTTTAGACTGCATCCTTGAAGCTCAAAAGCACGACTCTGAATTGGCTCATCTTAGCCAGAGTTATAGAGATAACAATAATATTGATGGTTTGAAAGACTTTGAAATCGATGCTCGTGGGGGCGTTCGAAAATTTGGTAGACTTATTGTGCCAAATATTAGTGGTCTCCGTAAAGACAATTTAGAAGATTGTCATCGTTCTAAATTTACCATTCATCCTGGTAGTAGTAAATGTACACAGACATGAAGCGACTTTATTATTGGGATGGAATGAAATCTGATATTGCTAACTTTATTAAGCATTGCATGACTTGCCAACTCGTAAAGGCCGAGCATCAGAGGCCCAGTGGGTTATTGCAACCTTTAGACATTCCGAATGCATTGGTTCTGTGGCTTATCGCCTTTCGTTACCGGCTCAATTTTCCTCTATTCATGACGTATTTCACATTTCTCAGCTACGGAAATGCCTTAGAGATTCTTATTCTATTCTTGAGCCCAGTGTTATTGAAAAAATTGAGGTTTCACCTAATTTGACTTATGAGCAACATCCTATTCGCATCATTGCTACGGAGGTTAAATGCCTTCATAATAAAGACGTTCCGCTTGTGAAAGTTCAATGGTCCGCAAATCCTAAGGATTGTTCTTGGGAATCCAGAGAATTCATCAAGCGAACATATCCTGATTTACTCTCTCGTACTCCTTAAGGTGAACTTCTCATTTTAATCTTCCTTTTTGTGTGTTATGTCACATAATGGTTGTTACTCCTTATTTCCTTCTTAAGTATTGCGAGGACGCAATTTCTTTAAGGAGAGAAATCTGTAACAACCCGCATATTTTTACGATTATATATTTAAATGTTTTATTTAAATATAGCATCGTTAATTATGTTAAAGTCTGAAATGTGACTTTTTGTAAACAGTCGAATCTGGACTCGAGACCACTTTCATTGAGTTCAAATCGACGTTTACAACTTGTTTAAGTATAAACATTGTTGTGTTTGGAGTTGATTAGGATTTTGGTATTTTCATTTGGGCTTTTGGGTTGTGTTCTAGCCCATTAACCCAACAAGATAACCCAAACCCTTCTACCAAATACCCTAACTCCTCTCCTCTTCTTTCATTCCATTCACAATTTCCTAACACTCCAAGCTAAAGGAAAAATGGTGGAAAAGAAGGGAAACTTAAATTCCTATGCTCTAGATTCTTAGGAAATTCAAGTTATAAAATCAAAGAGAAGCTTAGGTAAGCATCCTCTTCATCCTCTACATCTCAACTCCTCTTCAATTCTTGATTTTTCCTATAACCTAACTTAGGAAAATCTTTGCATGTAATAATAGATTGAAGATCTTTGAGGTGTAGTAGAAGAGGAATTGATCTTAGCTTGTTTTAGAGCTTATCTTTTCTATTTTTGGGTTAAAGGTGAGTTCTTGAACTCACATCTATGTCTATTGCTTTGATTGTTGTTAGGTATGAATTCATAACATCTATTTCTTGTTCAATTGCTTTTGAATTGAATTGGTTTGGTGAATTTTCCTAATTTTGGTATTTTTGAAGTCAAAATTTATGAAAACCCTAGAATGGGTGTTTAGACATGTTGTTTTGGGTGAATTGAAGAGCCTTTAGGGCTGGGTTGTCGCTTGGCATAAATCCCTAGTTGCAGTTGCTCATTCAATCGCTTTCAAATCCGAGAAGTTGTGTAGGTTTGCCCATTTGAGGGCTTTGCAAATTCTGTCCTGCTATAGGCGACAAACGTCTGTGGATTATCCATAGACGTCTGTGGCTTCAGGAATGAAAATTCCAGAAACAGGGAACAGACGTCTGGGGTTTATCCACAGACATCTGTGAGTTTTGTAACGAAATTCCAGAGTCTCAGCACAAATGTCTGTGAAAACCCACAGACGTCTGTGGCTGCCAATTTCTGGAATTTGGCTTATTTTTATGTGGATTTCCGATATATCGATTTTTGATGATCCGTATAGTTATTGTCAACCAAAATCAACTTTGATGATTTCTTTTCTGGATTTTTGGTGTTTCCATTTGATGGATTTGATATCGATTTCCATGGTTTTGATTCACGTTATCGAAATGTGGATTTTTGTAGATTGTTTTTACAATCGTTTCTATGATTTGTCACTTTTAAATACAAAGGTTTTATACTAGTAGTAAATACTAAAACTCTTTCACAAAAATGATTTCAACACTACTTTTAATACAAAGCTCGATTTTAAAACTGTTTTCCAATCTATTAGTATATACAAACCTTTACCTCATTCGGATGAGAAATCTAATTAAACGACTTAGCAAAACAAGTGGTATGAAATGCTTGCGTTTACTTCGTCGGTTAATTCTTAGACTTGTTCGATTGAAATCTCGTGACAATTTTCGAGTGGGAATCTACAATTTGTTCATAAATATTTAAGTTTAGCCAGTGGTTATGGGACATGAAGCTAAACTTATTTATTTACTAGCTTAGTGTAATTTACACTTATTGATCAATGATGATCATTTGTGATTTACACTTGCGATGTGCAATGTCTCTTTGTCCGCATGGGGGACTATACCCCATTCTGTGGAGCTTCGGCTCATTTTTATGGGGTAGCAACCCATGGTCTTTTAACCATTTGTGGAGCTTCGGCTCATTTGCCCGCAAGGGGGGAATATACCCTGTTCTGTGGAGCTTCAGCTCATTTTTACGGGTTAGCGACCCATGGGATAGCGTCCCATTTGTGATACACATGTTGGTGAGTTTTCATGCTCCCGTTTGTGATGGGCCTTCTCCCTCTTTGTGTTTTCTGGTTTTCTAAATATTGATTTCTTGAATTTGTGTTTCAGCAATTTTTGTGATTTGCATTGATAAGCTTTATCAATATTTGTGATTTGGTGAATAAAATTAAAGAATATGGTATTCTTCTTGGGTATTTGAGAAAACTTGAGATATTGTATGATTTTTATTGTTATCATATATATTTGTCATATCTCTTATTCTATCTCATCTTACATGATAATTATAGCTAGACTGATCCGTTTATTATTTTTCTTCTTAAATAACACTCGGGTCAGACCGAAGTGTTTCAGGTGCTTCCACTTGACTTCTTAGCAGGGACTAGCTTCTGACTTTTGGCTAACTACCTTAGCTTAGTAGTTTTATCTTTCATGTATGCGAGGTGGAGACTCTTTGATGTATACATATTCTTTTGTGTAGTATATGTACCTATTCTTTTGTTATGTAGTGGATCTTGTATGACCACTACTATGATGTTCACTTCTATGTGTTTTATTCATATCTGTTTCCGCCTTAATGATATGAATATCTGTGCCTGTTTTGATGTTATGATTATTTTATATTGTTTCCGAAAGGCATTTAGCCACTGTGTAGTTGCTTTGAGTTTGTATTGAATATGCCAGATTTCCTTTTGAAATGAAATGCGTGATATACTATCCGACATATCGGTACTCACTCAAAGCAATTATACAGTTGGTCGCTCCTCAACAACCTTATTCTTCGCGCTAATCAATGACATTACCCAATAGTGTCCTTGGTTAGTGAGATTATAAAGGTGGGGCATCAAAAACGTCCATATCATCAAATGGTGATTATCTAACATAACAATTAAAGTTGATAATCAATATAATTAAATAGCGATGAGAATTTCTCACCTTTATTTCCACTCCGTTTAACTTTATCTGAACTAGCATGCTCCTTCGAAATTGTCTCGAACTCTTGCCTTAATTTATTTTCCTTCCTTTTTCTTTCTTTTTTTTCTTTTTTTTATATGGTCGTGGGTTTTATGGCTTGGGTATGTAGGGTACGGCCTTGGAGTGGGGTGTGGAGGAGGGTGCGTGAGTTTGAGGGGGCGGGTGTGGGAAGTTTGGACTTGGGTTAGTGGCTAGGGGGTTCGACCGTGAGGTGTGTGAGGTGGGTAGAGGCGTGTGTGGCTTGGAGGAGGTGGTGGAGTGGTGTTTTGGAAGGTGGAGTTGGTTTTATTATTATTTCATGGAATGGAGAGGCGGGAAGTCATGGAAGGAAGGAAGAAGGTGGAGAAAGTGAAGAGAAAGGTAAAGAATGAGAAGTGAATTTGTTTGTGAAAGAATGGAAGGTATGCATGCTTATTTATATTTCAGTTTTGGAAGGTAAATGACTTAAATACCCTTGCCTTACTTTTTGACTTTTGCTTAAGCATGATGTGAAGTGCATTAATGGTGGAAAGGATGTTAAGATGTGATTTGTACTTAAGAAATGATGTTTGCCTTATTTTCTTGAACTTTAAAATGGTAAAATAAATTTTTCTCCTTTTCCATGTATATTAGTAACATCTCATTAATGAGATAAGATGCAAAGTGTAATGATGTTGTTCCTTAAGCAAAATTCAACTCTCTTTTGTCAAATCATGTCTTTACACATTCTTTTATGTTTTATTTTATTTACTTTACAAAAAAAGTGTTATTTGTTTTATATGATATAAATGTAATGTGATATAGTTTGTTATAGTTTGTAAAGATGTATTATACATGTTATAAAGTGCATATGTTCATACAACGTTGCGATGACTTGTTACAGTAGAAAACAACGTTGTTATTGACAAATTTTACAGTCAAAATTTGACGTTTTTACTAAACTATATATTTAAGTAAACCAAATTTAAAAATTGATTTCCTATTATATTAAATGAATTAAAACAAGTTTATCTAGGTTAAAATCATATATCATTAGGGTTAATATCAAAATATTGAATTTTGAAGTTGCATTGACAAAATGTGACAAATTTTGAATATTTTTGTAAAACGATTATAAAACTATTTTTAAACCCTTTAATATACTTCTATTATCTTTATTATGTGATTTTAATATAATTTAACTTTTAAAACAAATATTTAAACATATTTATTTAAGCATTTATTTATTTTTAACAAAACTTAACTTTTGCCGATTGGTTCAAAAATCCAAATTTTATACTTTTTAATTATTAACTATAAGAATAAATAATTTCTCCATTATTACCTATTATATATAACAAATTTATTTAAGTTTTAAACCCTTCTAAATTTAAGATAAACAAAATCCCTCATTTTTGAAGTAGCGAAATTCCAGGTCGTTACATTCTCCCCTACTTAAAAGCATTTCGTCCTCGAAATGAAAGTCAGATAAAGGAATCTATCTCATACTCGTATCCTCAAACATTTTTACTTATTTATACTAATGATAGAAAGAAAATGCATATATAAAAAGAAGGTCAATACCATAACAACACTGAACAATTAACACCAGACATACATACATGGAACTGAGAATCCCCATACCAACCTGAGTACTTATCATGTACTTAAGGTTATACATACATACATCAAGTTAGACTCCTATCCTACCCATCCTAGTGCGTACTGCACACTTAAGATAATATACACAACTATGAAATAGACCATACTTCCAAAAAAACAAACTGATACTATATCAACATAAATGAATACATCTAACATAACCCATCCCCTGACCTGAGCATGTACCACAACTGAGGTCTATATATATACATACCAAAACATAAGTCTAACCTCTATATCTTAGTGCCTACTATTTAAGATAACTATCCAACTACTATGTAGACAGACCCAAAACATCATACTATATGTGATATTTGATTCGATCTATTATTCGGATCGACAACTTTACTTTCGAACTAGTATCGATTCCACGATTTTCTAGTGCAGACTTTGATCAGGCTTCTTAATTACAAACCATTGCTTTCCTTGCATAACTCTCAACTATGATAGAAAACTCAAGTACATAACCATAAACCCTTATCAATGTTCACCATCAAGAATAGAGTGATAAATCCTTTCTTGGGTTGGTGTAAACACCTCAAAGTTCTGTACTCAAATCTTAGATCAAAAATTTATGTGCCGAAATGATCTACGTATAACTTATGTATTTATTCACATTCATTTTTACCTAATATATTTCTTCCAAATTTCTATTAATCCAAGTTTATTTCACAACCATTTACTTTCTACTAAATCCAATATTACTTAAGCAAACAAATATGACTTAAACTTGTATAGTATACCTTTACTTCCTAAGAGTATATATACATATCGCCAAACTTCAAACCGTTATTACTTCAATTAGGGTGTTTAACAAATGTGGAATTCTACTATTACCTAAAATAATTAAGTTATAAAACTTAATCCTTAGTTTTAGTTACCTAAGGTCTTAATTTAGCTAATATTATTTATCTTATCCATATATTAATAAGATAACTTTACTAAGTGTACATCGTTTTCTTATTAATTCTATGATTATCTACTTAACATATTTACCTATCCATTTCTAAATCAAATTTCTTAACCTTAAATCCATCAAATCAAATACCTTATAGTCAAATTGTGAAACTTAATTCACATGATATTTTTTTATTTAAACATTTTAATCCAACAATCAACCTACTAACCATATTATTCAAAACTTCCCTTTTTTTTAACTTTTTCTAACCTATCCACTTCCAATCTTACTTCATTTACAAATGTTACCCTAAATGTATCACTAATTCAAAGTTTTATATTAGGATGATATTTCTTATATCTCTTATTCCTAAATTTCACTTTGATTTTAACCTAATCAAGTGTTTAAATTTCAAATTATCTTATCTCCTTTATAAGTTATAGAACTTACCCTTTTATATTGTATTTACCCAAAGTCTAAATTTAGGCTTATCTTTTTCTATCTTATCGATAAGAATTTTTCTAGGTGTGCATTTTCTTTTTACTTTCTCTAATTAAAACTTCTAGCTTCAATATTGTCATCAATATCTTATAGTCAAATCTTGAATTTTACTTCACAATATATTTGTACTTAGCTTTTAAATCCTTCAATTTTGATGATCATTAAATCATTATTTCTTAATAACCAAAGGACTAGGGGTATATGATTAAAGTTCTAAATTCTAGCTTTCAACTATTGAGTCTATATGGAATATCTTATAGTTAAATCATGCAATTCTAATCACAAGATATTCATATTTTAGTTTTATGAAGCTAAATTACAACAAATCCTTAATTTCTAACCCAAAAATATCTCCTTTGTATATTCAAAATATAAACCCAAGGTAATATCATTTCATTTACCAATTTCTTTGAAACAAAACTATTTTTATAAAATTAACTAATACGCGCTCATATATAATACTCTCAACTCATTCTAGGGTGTCACTTACCCTATCTCTAATGAGTATTTACCCAACAAAGCCTAGGTGTTTGCTCAACCTAAGCTATAATACCAAATGTGACACCCACAATTCCATACCCTTTGAGCTGACAATAAACCACACATATCCGACCCAAATTGTACAAAAGAATGGATTATTAAGGGTAATAAAGAAAATAGACAGAACAGAATCTTACTCGAATGGAATAACATATATTATTAAACAAATATCTTTACAGTGGAAATTTTTTAAGATACATATATCAGAGCCTAACTTAAATTCAGCTTGGACAGTTATAAACATCTGTCCTTACAAATGCTGACAACCATCAAACAACTGCAACGGATAATGGAATACGTCCATACGCTGATGGATATCTCCAGCTCTCCTCTGGAAACTCCAACTGTCTTCAACTAAACATGAAACTACTCGGATCTGACCCGAGTATTGAAAATACCCATATCAGGCTTGATAAACCAGCATGAGAAAACTTAAATATTAAATGACATTGTCATATATCAGCCTTGGAAATAAAATCCTTTTATAAAGAAAGAGTATCTCATAAGATCACGCCCACACATAAACACGGACGGGTTTTTCCCTTACGATAACCAAAACATTTCATATCAAATTCTCTTATATTATAATAGTGTCCATTGCACAAATAATAATTAATGATAGCTGAAATGGTTACATTATTAAATTTCAGCATAATAGGTTTACAAACAAAATGGCAGGCACGTAGTGGATATTGGATTCCATACAAATGACAAGGTAAGGGACTACCTTTCCGAACTTGGTACACCTCTGGAGGAATGTTCCTAGGGTCGAGATACTCGGCGCCTAAACCAACATAAGACCGGCCTAACCCTTCTTGGATAGTACCGAATATGTCATCACCCCGGTTGTTACCGACCTTTAACGGGTACCCGGGTCATACATTCAACACATATTTAGACATGTGTAGAGTAAATCTAGAAGGATGATGACATCTCCTAATGGGAGCGACCACTTAGCCTTGCTGCTTCTACCATGTTTTAGTCGTTTCCTGGGGTGTGAGGCCAAAAGAGGTATCAAAACCTTTCACATATCATCATCATCTTTGAATGCCACATTGCCATTTCCATTGACTACTAATTGCCTTCCACAAAAACACAACCCTTGAGCTCGTACGTCTCAAGGAGGGTGTTAAGCTAAGAGAAGTTGCCTTCTCCACCACTACAGATGTATGTTTGTAAAGACCAATGTACGTAATCTCAGAAAATGCACTATCAACATCCATCCATACAAGTTGTCCAGGAACAGGACAAACCGAAGGTAATTTCCTACCACATCCTATCGGGAAATCCTTAGGATTAGTAGCAAATAGTCCTTGCATTGGATATTTCATAACGAAGAGACTACTGCTACTATATGTATATTGGGAGTTTATCCCCAAATAATCAACAAGCAGCTCTTTACTATGAAAATCCTAATATCAATTTCTTCAACATATTTTACTTCGAAACGTAAATTGGTTTGAAGTGGTTTTCGGATAGGAATCACCCAAATCCGACCCCGGTTCCTTCGAAATCCAATCATCGATAAAAAAAAGTGAATATGAGTATACAGGATTTATTAAGCCTCTTTTCTCTTTAATTCTTTTGGTTAATTACAAATCCTTTTTTAAAGTCTTAGAGTTATTCTAAGTTAATTCACTTATTACTTGGGAAAACATTTCCTATTTTCTTATCATTGATTCCGAATTTCTTAAATTTTAAATGGGTCGGAAACAATGTTATTTAAGACATCGTTTACTATAAACCCTAAATAAATCTTAGAAAACATTATTGAGTAAATAGGATCATAGAAATAATTCTAATTTTACTCAATATCAGTTTCCGTATTCAACAAGTGCCATGGAAGGAATAACAGTGAGATCACCTTTTAAATTCCACGAATAGGACGAGTTCCCTCTTCAGAATTTAACACCAAGTATAAGAAGATTATATCTATGCAATCCAAGTTGTAGTTTATTCATTTTGGAGTTGCTTAAATTTTGGATAATACTAATCTTCTTTTATTTTGGAAAAACTTAATATAATCTTTTTAGAACATTCGGGTTTTCCTTTCGATCTATTACACCCCTCGCCTAAGAAGAGAAAATACAGGCCTGGTAAGTTCAGGGCACTTATTGCTCCATTCCTAACAGTTAAACACCTTGTTTTATCTTTGTAGATCTCAAAGGCGGGACAAATGTACTAGTCGTTTCGGCACTCAGTTATTAGCTTTTATTTTGGTATTGATTATAAAGATTCCAAATCATTATTTAGAACACTTAATTATCCTTGTAAAAATATTATGCAAGATTCTAAAAAGAATTGTCAAGTTAAAACGTCTATTTTCTGTGCTAATTAAAATAGTTGCAAAAGCGTTGCAAAAAGCGTTGCAAATAGTGTTTTAAAGCTATATTCTTCAAAACAACTTTTATATCATTTAGAAATCCATCTTTTCAACTTAAATCGCATTTAAAACATTTTAAATGATTTTTAGAATTTATTTCTTATTTTTAAAACCTTAAAAATATCGATTTCCAACTTTGGTCATTTTACTACAAAAGCGCGATTTTTCTGAAAAATTATTTTGGACATATTTCAAAATCTACTTAATGAGATCTTGATTTTCTTTCTTCATTTAGAAGATATGGATATAATAGTCCGGAATTTCTTATCTCAAAGAATTCTGAGCTATATTCCACTCTGTACACTTGTTTGAACTTTTCGGCGCGAAATTGCGAACTACTGTTGCGCGACGCGTCTAGTTTTGACTCATTTTTCAATACTTGAAATAATTCATTCAAATTGAACTTTACTTATAAAACCATTACAAATCATTTTAAATCAATATTTTCACTTTTTAAAGTATTAAATATAGATTTTCACTATTACCATATTATTATATTCCTATTATTTTAATATTAAATTTTTAAATCCAATTTCAATTAAATTTCAATTCAAACTTCAAATTAAACTTAATTAAAACTTAGATTTCAAATCTAATTTCACTTCTAATTTAAACTTCAACCTTAATCTCAATTTCAATTTTCAAAATCGATTTAAATTTTAATTTTACTATTCATCTCAATTTCAATTTCACTTTCCATTTCAAATTCAATTCAAATTTCAATTTTGATTTCAAATTCAATTATACTTCAATTCCAATTTGACTTATTTTCAAAATCCAAATTTGATTTTTTTTCACTATTCACAAATAGGCTTTGTAATTCCAACATATACCATATTAAATAAACTGGTCATACTTGACAAAGGGATTACTTAATCAACAATGAGCATAATCACTTCCAATATTCATCATTAACATAACATCGATTCTCATAGCGTAGTGATTATCAATAAGTGAGTATATTAGCATAACTCTACTATTCATCCAACATATTCAAACAATCATTCAAACGTCCATATCATCAAATGGTGATTATCTAACATAATAATTTAACTTGATAATCAATATAATTAAATAACGATGAGAATTTCTCAGCTTTATTTCCACTCCGTCTAACTTTATCTGAACTTGCGTGCTCCTTTGAAATCGTCTCGAACTCTCGCCTTAATTTATTTTCCTTCCTTTTTCTTTCCTTTTTCTTTCTTTTTTTATATGGCCGTGGATTTTATGGCTCGGGTATGGAGGGTACAGCCTTGGAGTAGGGTGTGGAGGAGGGTGTGTGAGTTTGAGGGGGTGTATGGATTTGGAGAGGAGGGTGTGTGAGTTTGAGGGAATGTACGGCTTTGGAGAGGAGGGTGTGTGGAGTATGGGGGCGGGTGTGGGAAGTTTGGGCTCGGGTTCATGGCTAGGGTGTTCGGTCATGAGGTGTGTGAGGTGGGTAGAGGCGTGTGTGGCTTGCAGGAGGTGGTGGGGTGGTCTTTTGGAAGGTGGAGTTTGTTTTATTATTATTTCAAGAGAATGGAGAGGTGGGAAGCCATGAAAGAGAGGAAGAAGGTGGAGAAAGTGAAGAGAAAGGTAAAGAATGAGAAGTGAATTTGTTTGTGAAAGAATGGAAGGTATGCATGCTTATTTATACTTGAGTTTTGGAAGGTAAATGACTTAAATACCCTTGTCTTACTTTTTGACTTTTACTTAAGCAAGATGTGAAGTGCAATAATGGTGGAAAGGATGTTAAGATGTGATTTGTACTTAAGAAATGATGTTTGCCTTATTTTCTTAAACTTTAAAATGTTAAAATAACTTTTGCTCCTTTTCCATGTATATTAGTAACATCTCATTAATTAGATAAGATGCAAAGTGTAATGATGTTGTTCCTTAAGCAAAATTCAACTCTCTTTTGTCAAATCATGTCTTTACACTTTCTTTTATGTTTTATTTTATTTACTTTACAAAAAAAAGTGTTATTTGTTTTATATGATATAAATGTAATGTGATATAGTTTGTTATAGTTTGTAAAGATGTATTATACATGTTATAAAGTGCATATGTTCATACAACATTGCGATGACTTGTTACAGTAGAAAACAACGTTGTTATTGACAAATTTTACAGTCAAAATTTGACGTTTTTGCTAAACTATATATTCAAGTAAACCAAACTTAAAAATTGATTTCCTATTATACTAAATGAATTAAAACAAGTTTATCTAGGTTAAAATCCTATATCACTAGGGTTAATATCAAAATATTGAATTTTGAAGTTGCATTGACAAAATATGACAAATTTTGAATATTTTTGTAAAACGATTATAAACCTATTTTTAAACCTTTTAATATACTCTATTATCTTTATTAAGTGGTTTTAATATAATTTAACTTTTCAAACAAATATTTAAACATATTTATTTAAGCATTTATTTATTTTTAACAAAACTTAACTTTTGCTGATTGGTTCAAAAATCCAATTTTTATACTTTTTAATTATTAACTATAAGAATAAATAATTTATCCACTATTACCTATTATATATAACATATTTATTTAAGTGTTAAACCATTTTAAATTTAAAATAAACAAAATCCCTCATTTTCGAAGTAGCGGAATCACGGGTCGTTACAGTAAGATACATGCACATATTCGTGGTGCTTCCCTCAAGGTATATGTATTATACTTAGGCCATCGCGAAATGATAGGTATGAGCAAATATTCTCTCTTTATTTGCTGAGCTTTCCATAATATAAAGATTAGATTAGGTCAATGACCACAAGGTTAAGAGTTGTATGTTATACAACTGATAAGGAGTTATTCATCGTATACATGCCTATAATTTGTTGAGCTTTCCTTAAGGTTAAAGTCAAAAGAGTTTTATGTTTTTTCTTAGGGTTTTGAAAAACATAAAGTCTAGTGAGAACCCTGTTAGAAAAATGAAATTGTAACATTTAACCTTTCTAATATTGTAAGAACATATGCTATGTATACGTTAAACTAATCTACATCAATAAAATTTGTGCAAGTAATATAATTGCTAAAATATTTATAAATTAAAATATACAAAAGAAGTGAGTAAATATTGACAAATAGATATATAAAATATACTTACCAATAAATTTTTTATGTTTTCAATTCAAGACCATGCAAGCACGTAGTTGTATAACTACTAGACATGCTCATAATTTGGTCACCTACGTGTTTATTTGCTCGAGATTGTGTATATGTTTAATGAGTTTTGAATGTTAAAAGTAGTATAAGGATTTATATATTTGATCCATATCTAATCACATATAAATATTATGTGGTGACATTCACAATTCGTAATGTACGAAACCTTGATGAAATTAGTTCATTCGTAATAAGCAAGTAAACCATAGTGCAAGGTTGTGTATTCAATATGACTGATTACAATATTGATCTCATTGTGTTAAATGTAACACTAGACCAAAAGTTATAAGATAAATCTAAGAATTCGGTCACTGAAATGTAGGTTTAATCTGATAACGTAAAGTGCAACTTATTTGACATTCTTTAACATTAAGGATGACCAAATGCACTTTTGTAAAGAGTTAGGTACTGATAAAGTTATGGGTATCCCCTAGGAGAAATTACGTAATTTACTGTAAATTATAAACTCTATAATAAAATCTCATTCGAAATAAAAAGAGTTCTTCTTTCTATTATATACTCAATATAATGTGTTATATTATTTATTTAATTTAAGTATATTTAGCAGAAAATCCATAAACAGTATGTTTTATGATATAATTACAATATGTTGTAATCATGAATTTTTTTCTCATAATATAATAAATACATCGTTTTCTATACTCCTGGTCAAGATGTACCGAGATTAGATATAAATACATCTGTTAAGACTAGCGTTGGTAATGCTCTTTAAAATGTTGGACAGTATATTACTCATGGACATTGTGGGCACCAAGGGTTACATACTGATAGTAATTGGACAACTATGGAATGAATCATTCGATTGTTTTATGTTTGCTAAAATAACTTAGGTCAAATAGAAAATATCAATGTGACAATATTACACAGTTCTCTTGACTTAGAATACCGTCGAACTTCAATGTGGAAACTGCACTTTGATTATAGTCAAATCGTGGCAAGACATCCTTCAAATGATTATTGTTGGGTCGAGTGGAAGCATTGGAAGTGAAACATAATTCAATAGAGAATTCGTCTCCTCAATTATATGAGGTTAGTATCATAGTAAATTGAAGTCAACTCAAAGTCAAAGTCTTTGGCTAGAGCAGTTTGGTTAATAATAATAATTATTATTGAACCAAGAACTTTGTGTTTGGACTATAAAGTTGATTGTGGATGATATTGGAATTTTGGCCTGTACCAAGTTCCATAAGTCCTAATGTGTTATAGTTTTGATGAAGAAAATTGGTATAAATAAATGTCACCACCGGGTACTACTTAAAATATATAAATTTTGATTTTACCAAAGCTATGTAAGCAATAAAGTTTTCTATCATGTTACACCACTAGCTAATGTGATGTGTGAACATTAATATGTGAATTGTTCGATATTAATCGCTAATTGAGTATACACCTAAGAGTCACACAACCGAAATGTTGAATACTCCGACTACGGCCTGATTTAGTTAATCATAATTCTTGTAAATTTATTAAATTAATTAATATTTATGAAATACTAATTATAAAATTTTTGTCCATCAACATTGAAAATAGTGCATACATAAAAGTTGTATGTGCACGTATTGATATACGATGTAACTACCTAGAATTTTAGTTATTAAATTTGGAATATTTAGTTTGCAACGACCCGCAAATTTATCACTTTGATAAAATATATTTATTTTTAAAATTACTTAAATAAAGGGTTGATAATAGAAATAATATTATTTTGAATAATAATACTCTTATTTTAAATAAATATTTACAAAAATAATTTCCACGAAATTTAAATCGATAAAATGGCCGAAAACCAATAAATAGCTCTATAATCGTAAAACCTCACGCACAGGGCTGGATACATATGCTTATTTTATAGTTAAACAAGAATATGAAATAAAATCAATTGAATTGTTTTTGAAAATAAAATGTGTTTTTGACATCGTTTTTAATGCCCTTATATTTAATAATTGATTTATTAAATTAATTAAGATTTAGTAATTTAATAATTATAATAATTATTCAAATAATTATTTTTAAATGATAGTAATTCATTTTAAATAGTTATAGTGTTAAGAAATCATTTATCGTAATTTTATAAAGACATATAATTGATTTGAAAATATTGGAAAAAAATCGATATTGCTTTATCGATATAATAGCAATTACCGTAAATAATTTTTAATATTAATTTATATGGTTTTATAAATCAAGTGTGATCATTTTAATTTATTAATAATGATAAGAAATTTATTTTCAAATTTTGTTTATAAATATATGTAGATAAATTGATAAGTGAAAATGTGACCGATAATCGGTTTCCCAGTTTTCAACGATTTAACGAACAAAAGTTGTTCGAAGTCGTTTGAAATGTTGGTATCCTCTTGTGCACATACATGTACATGCATATACATGTCACATGCACATCATAACATATATATGTGTACATGAACACTTAAATATACACATATTACAAAATATTAAAAAAATTTCCTAAAACTTAATACTTAAGTAACCAAAAAGCAAATATCAACTCACCTTACAACACCATTATTACAACCGTCACCTCAAACACCACCATCACATGGGGGAAAGGGGGAACCGTGCGTGTAGGGGGGCTAGGAGGGGTGTGGGTCAAGGGAAAAATGGTAATTCTATCATTAGATATTTTTTGCAAATTTTCTCCTATAATTAAATATCCATCCACTTTCTCATATATTTTTACCATATTCTTATCATCTTCTTCTCCACTTCAAGTTTCTTTTCATGGCTTCTATGCTTAACAAAAAAATGGCAAAATATTTAGCTAAAGAAAACTAAAATCGTATAATACATATAAGTTATCGATCCACTTCAAAACAAGCTCAAAACTCCTTTATTCATCTTCCTAAACCTACAGCCACCTCCTCCATTCACCAAGGCCATGAGCTCCACCATCTACAAGGCTAGGCCGACCCATCCTAAGGATCTCAAGCTCGATATCATTAACTTTGATTCGATCATAGCGGAGCTATAGCCGATTTTAAACTAGCCCGTGGGAAAAATGAAGGTGAGAAACTCTTAAACTATAGTGTTATATGCTATTGGATGTTATATATGTTTGATTATGATTGTTGATGATGGTTGTTAAAAATGAATGTTGAATATGCTATTGGATGTTAAAAATGAATGTTAAACTATAGTGTTATATGCTATTGGATGTTATATATGTTTGATTATGATTGTTGACGATGGTTGTTAAAAATGAATGTTGAATATATATGCAAGTCATGGAAATACACATCGATAAGCACAAAAGAAATCACTTTCCTTTATTTAATGAATTGGAGTATATGAAAGATTAAACCTCTTTAAAAAGGTTTTAAAATGAGTTTAAATTTTTTTATAAACATATGAAAGACTTTTGGTGAAGTTTGAAAGGTAATTAAAAATTTAGTCAAAATTAGGCGCGTCGCGTAACGGCAGTTCGCGATTTCGCGCCATAAAAGTTAAACGAGTATATAGAATGGAATGTAGCTCGGAATTATTCGAGGTAGAATTTTCAGAACTATTATATCCATATATTTCAAATAAAGGAAGAAAATCGAGATTTCGATAAGTAGATTTTGAAATATGAGTAAAACAAGTTTTTGGAAAAATCACGGTTTTCCAGTTCGGAATCCATAAAAAGATTTCTTTGAAAATGATATTTTAAAATTGTTTAAAAATATGAAATAAATTCTAAAAATATTTTAAAATTTGTTAAAAGTGATTTGAGTTATAAAAATGAATTTCCAAGTGAGAAGAAGTCGTTTTGATCAATATAGCTTAAAAAGCACTTTCCGCAGCACTGTTCTATAACTTTTGAAATATAGTTTTAACCGCAACCCTTATTTTCCAAATCTTTTATAAATGTTTTCAAGTGATTCATAATGTATTTTAAAAATGATTTGAACGATTTATGGAATGGTTGAATATTAAATGATTTAGAGTCGGTCAAATTACTTGATGCCTTACGGGTGTCAAAGAGGTAATGTCTAGGCTTGGGTTTGGAAAACCAGTTTTCTGCTCTTCCTGGCCATCTGGACTGGCCCGAAGGATGGGATATTAAATTTGGTTTAATCTGATCAAAATTTTCCAAGGATATAATTTTCCAAATATAAATAACTTGGATTTTATAGTGATAATCTTCTTATACTCGGTACTAAATCCCGAAGAGGGAAATCATACTATTCATGGAATTTAAAAGGCGATTTCACCGTTATTCCACCCATAGTACTTGTTGAATATGGGAATTGATATTGAGTAGAATTAGATGATTTCTATAGATTATGCTCACTTAATATTTGCTGGTTTTGGATTAACCTCCTAGATAACATGGTTTTAACTCAATCAAAATTTTTGGTTTTGAATTAAGAAATCTATGTTAGGATTTAAATGAAATGATCTGAAAATATTTTCCTAAGTGAAAAATGAAATGATTTCAAATTAATCCCAGTTTAAAAAGGTTTAAAGTAATCAAAGGATTTAATAAGAGAGGTTTAATGATTCCATATATATCAGAAAGAACGTTTTAGAAATATATATCTTCAGAAGATATTTTGATAAAAAAGAAATTAATCAACTAAAGAATGATTCCCTATTCACAGAACATCTTTTTTTCGATGATTGGTTCGAAGGAACCGGGGTCGGATTTGGACGAATCCTATCCAAAGACCACTTTGAACAAATTTACGTATTCAAAGTGAAGACATGGATCTGATTTGGAAGATGGAATGTAGGGCTGCTTGTCACTGATCCTCGGGGAAAATTTCCCATATCATATTATGTGGCAGTAGTTCTTCATTTAAGATCTTCGATGCAAGGACTTCTCACTACTAATCCTAGAGGTAATTCCCGATAGGATGTGGTAGGAGAGTGCCTTCAGTTCGTCCTGTTCCTGGGCAACTTGTATGGGCGAATGTCTGACGTTGCATTTCTAGTTACATAAATTAATCTCTATAAACGTATCATCTGTTTGGTGGCGGAGGAGGCAACTTCTCTTAGCTTAACACATTTTTCTGAGGCGTATGAGCTCAAGAGTTATACGTTTGTAGAAATCAGTTGTCTGACTATGGGATGGCAATGTGGCATTCAAAGTGGAATGTGCTTTGTGAAAGGCGATCGCTACCTCAGACCTCATCACCCGGTAATGGCTTAAACATGGTACGCCTCAAGGTTATGTGGTTCGCAACCATTAGGGTATGGTCATCACCTTTCTAGATTACTCTCTATATGTCGAGTATGTGGTGTATGCTATGAGGCGCTGGATAGGTCGGTTACGACTGGGGTGATACCATATTTGTTTCTATCCAGGCCATGTATGAGTGCCAAATAGAGATAGGTCGGTCTTGCCAGATGCGGAGGATTGTTTATGTATCCTTGGTATATTCCTCTAGAAATGTACTGTAAGGAAGGTAGTCTTTTACCTACCATTGTATGGAAATTCATTTCCCGAACGAGCCTTGTAAGAGTATTATTTGTAGAGCCTAACGTATCCGGAATTTAATAATGGCAACAATTTCGACTAAGATTAATACGTTTACTTGCTAATATTTTCAAAGGAATGTCATTAAAAATAATATCAAATGATTTTTGCATAGCAAATGTTTTGGTCATCATAAGGTAAAAACCCGTTCCGTTCTTATGTGCGGCTTGGTCTTATGAGATACCTTTTATTTTCAAAATGCGTATTTTGATTTTCTAACACCAGTCTCATGATCGACCCAGAGTTTATTTTTCTTTTCCCTTAAACTCTAAGTGCCTAAATTTTCCCCAAGCAGCCTGGTAGTTAGGTTTAGTTCGAAGAAATCTGGAAGAGTTCGGAGCATGGACTTAGAAGATTTTTTCTAAAGATTGTTATCTATTTCCACCACACTTGTGCTATAGTATTCTGCAGTTGTATGGACAGATATTTATAACTATCCATTTTTAACTCTGATAAATGTATTTAAATTTCCACTGTAAAGATTATATGTTGAAATTATATATATGAGATTCTGTTCTAGCTTTATTTTCTTTCTTACCCATGATAATCCGCCTCTCCAACACTTAGATTTGCGGCACGTGAATACCGGGGATGTATTAGTATCGATTTTCGAGGGTACCTAAAAGTACGTTAGATTAGGAAAATTACCTATCACTTATGTCTAAGGAAATGTTGTTTACCTTATAGAAACCGTATGGAGGAAATTACTTCAAAGAAGAGTCTTCCAGAGAAAATTGGGGCGAGAAGGACAGCCTCATTATTCTCTCCAGTGACGAAGAGGAGCAACCGAAGTATCCCCTGGCAATGGTGGGTTCCGGATTGAAGAGAAGCATGCCTCATACACTCGAAGGGGTGAAGACGAATATCCAATGGCCAGAATGCTTATACCACCCACGGCTCCTGAAATAATTATGGCTTCTAGTGATGATGAACCCGGGCAGGCCTTGGAAAGAAATTGGATAACAGATCCTGCTAGCTCCGTATTCGAACCTATAGAAGAAGCGAAACCCGTAGTAGAAGAGTCGGAGCCCATGGAAGAAGAGGTGGAGCCCATGAAGGAAGAATCAAAACTAATGGAAGACCCAGATGCCATTATATCTAGCGAGTGTAGTAATGTGATATGGGATATGGATGGAGAGCATGTTGTGTGGCAGGAAGGATCATCCAGTTCATACATAAACTGGAACGAAGTGGAAAGCAATGATGAAGAAATAGCAGAAGAAGAAGAAGGAGTCGAAGAGTTCAAAAATCCTTAGGAAGAGGATATTCAAGGCCTTAAAGAACTAGAAGAGTGCGGGATAATTCCAGGAATACCGATTGGCATGGAACTTGTCCCATGGACCAACCTTGGCTACCCTAGGTTGTGGGAGAAATGAAACCAGAAAAGGATGGCAATGTGGCCGACGATGAGCTGGATAGTGATGAAGAAGGAGAGAGAAGTTATGATAGACCTTGGAAATTGGAGTCCACATCTACTTCGGACTTAGAGGATTAAAAGAGATGGGTAGGGAAGTTAAGGGTAGTTTTATTATTTTATAGTAGTTCGGCTAGGATGTCATTTTGATTAGTACTTTGTATCGCATCAGTGTTAGGGATGGGGATTTCCATTTAACCCAAGATTAATTGAAATTATGTAAACATATGAAAATCTATAATATGATGTTTGTTCTAACCTCGCATTTGTATAAATCCTTTAAATAAGAATTTTGGAAAGATTAATAAATTCATATGAAGTATATGGATTATTTCGTCGCACGATTTAATCTAAGATTCGAGTGCAGAACTTTGAGGTGTTTGCACCAGTCCGAAAAAGGATTTATCACTCGATTCTTGACATCGAACATTGAGAGGATTTATGGTTAGATACTTAAGTTTTCTATCATAGTTGAGAACTATGCAAGGAAAACTAAAATTCTGATCGGAAAGCCTGGTCAGAGTCCGCACTAAAGGATCGGGGGATCAATACTAGTTCGGAAGTAAAGTTATGAATTCTAATAGAAGATCAAATTAGATATTGTGTACCGATAATCTATATACATCATATAGATGCAAGTTATAAAAAAAATTTGGGCAAACCTTTGGGTTTCTGCTTGCGGTAATTTCGGGGACGAAATTCTTTTAAGGGGGGAAATTTGTAACGACCCGCAAATTTATCACTTTAATAAAATATATTTATTTTTTAAATTATTTAAATAAAGGGTTGATAATAGAAACAATATTATTTTGAATAATCATATTATTATTTTGAATAAATATTACAAAATAATTTCCTCGAAATTTAAATCGAGAAAATGGCTGAAACCCAATTTATCGATAAACAGCTCTATAATCGTAAAACGTCGCGCACAGTGCTGGATGCATATGCTTATTTTATAATTAAACAAGAATATGAAATAAAATCAATTTAATTATTTTTGAAAATAAAATATGTTTCTGACATCGTTTTTAATGCCCTAATATTTAATAATTGATTTATTAAATTTAATTAAGATTTAATGATTTAATAATTATTATAATTATTCAAATAATTATTTTTAAATTCTAGCAATTCATTTTAAATAGTTACAAAAGTGTTAAGAAGTCATTTATGATAATTTTATAAAGACGTATAATTGATTTGAAAATATTAGAAAAAAATCGATATCACTTTATCGGTATAATAGCAATTACTGTAAATAATTTTTAATATTAATTTATATGGTACTATAATTCAAGTGTGATCATTTTAATTTATTAATAATGATAAGAAATTTATTTTCAAATTTTTTTTACAAATATATGTATATAAATTAATAAGTGAAAATGTGACGGATAATCGGTTTCTCGGTTTTCAACGATTTAACGAACAAAAGTTGTTCGAAGTCGTTTGAAATGTTGCTACCCTCTTGTGCACATACATGTACATGCATATACATGTCACATGCACATCATAAAATATATATGTGTACATGAACACTTAAATAATTACATATTACAAAATATTAAAATAATTTCCTAAAACTTAATACTTAAGTAATCAAAAAGCAAACATCAACTCACCTTACAACACCACCATCACCTCAAACATCACCATCACATGGGGGAAAGGGGGAGCCCTGCATGTAGGGGGGCTAGGAGGGGTGTGGGTCAAGGGAAAATGGTAATTCTACCATTAGATATTTTTTCCAAATTTTCTCCTATAAATACCCATCCACTTTCTCATATTTTTTCACCATATTCTTATCATCTTCTTCTCCACTTCAAGCTTCTTTTCATGGCTTCTATGCTTAACAAAATAATGGAAAAATATTTAGCAAAAGAAAATTAAAATCGTATAATACATATAAGTTATCGATCCAATTCAAAACAAGCTCAAAACTCCTCTATTCCTCTTCCTAAATCCACGGCCACCTCCTCCATTCACTAAGGCTGTGAGATCCACCATCTACAAGGCTAGGCCGAGCCCTCCTAAGGGTCTCAAGCTCGATTTCATTAACTTTGATTCGATCATAGCGGAGCTATAGCCAATTTTAAACTAGCCCGTGGGAAAAATGAAGGTGAGAAACTCCTAAAATATAGTGTTATATGCTATTGGATGTTATATATGTTTGATTATGATTGCTATTGCTGGTTATTAAAAATGAATGTTGAATATATATATGCAAGTCACGGAAATACACGTCGATAAGCACAAAGGAAATCACTTTCCTTTATTTAATGAATTGGAGTATATGGAAGAATAAACCTCTTTAAAAAGGTTTTAAAATGAGTTTGAAATGTTTTATAAACATATGAAAGACTTTGGGTGAAGTTTGAAAGGTAATTTAAAATTTAGTCAAAATTAGGCGCGTCGCGTAATGGTAGTTCGCGATTTCGTGCCATAAAAGTCAAACTTGTATATAGGATGGAATATAGCTCGGAATTCTTCGAGATAAGAATTTTCCAAAATATTATATCCATAGTTTTCAAATAAAGAAATAAAATCGAGATTGATAAGTAGATTTTGAAATATGAGTAAAAAAAAGTTTTTGGAAAAATCGTGGTTTTACAGTTCGGAATCCATAGAAGGATTTCTTCGAAAATGATATTTTAAATTTATTTAAAAATATGATTATAAAAATATTTTAAAATGTTTTAAAAGTGATTTGAGTTATAAAAATGAATTCCAAGTGATAAAAAGTTGTTTTGATCAATATAGCTTAAAAAGCACTTTCCGCAGCACTTTTCCGCAGCACTTTTCTATAACTTTTGAAATATAGTTTTAAACGCAACTGGTCTTTTCCAAATCTTTTTTAAATGTTTTCAAATGATCAATAAAGTATTTTAAAAATGATTTGAAGGATTTATGGAATGGTTAAATATTAAATGATTTAGGATCGATCAAATTACTTCATCGCCTTATGGGTGTCAGAGACGTAGTGTCTAGGCTTGGGTTTGGAAAACCAGTTTCCTGCTCTCCCTTGCTATCCAAACTGTCCCGGCCGATGGGATAGTAAATTTGGTTTACTCTGATCAAAATTTTCCAAGGATATAATTTTCCAAATATAAATAACTTGGATTTTATAGTGATAATCTTCTTGTACTCGGTGTTAAATCCCAAAGAGGAAACTCGTACTATTCGTGGAATTTAATAGGTTATTTCACCGTTATTCCGCCCATAGTACTTGTTGAATACAGAAATTGATATTGAGTAGAATTAGATGATTTCTATAGATTATGCTTACATAATATTTGCTGGTTTTGGATTAATCTCCTAGATAACACGGTTTTACCTCAATCAAAATTTTGGGTTTTGAATTAAGAAATCTATGGTAAAATTTAAATGAAATGATTTGAAAATATTTTCCTAAGTGAAAAATGAAATGATTTCGAATTATTCCCGGTTTAAAAAGGTTTAAAGTAATCAAAGGATTTGATATGAGAGGTTTAATGATTCCGTATATACCGGAAAGAATGTTTTAGAAATATCTATATCTCTAGAAGATATTTTGATATAAAAAGAAATTAATCAATTAAATAATGATTCCCTATTCACAGAACATCTTTTTATCGATGATTGGTTCAAAAGAACTGGGGTCGAATTTGGATGATTCCTATCCGAAGACCACTTCGGACCAATTTACATATTCATAGTAAAGACATGGATCTGATTTGGAAGATGGAATGTAGGGCTACTTGTCACTGACCCTCGGGGGAAGTTCCCATATCATATTTTGTGGCAGTAGCTCTTCATTTAAGATCTTCGATGCAAGGACTTCTCACTACTAATCCTAAGGGTAATTCTCGATAGGATGTAGTAGGAGAGTGCCTTCGGTTTATCCTGTTCTTGGGCAATTTGTATGGACAAATGTCTGACGTTGCATTTCTAGTTACATAAATTGATGTCTACGAACATATCATCTGTTTAGTGGCGGAGAAGGCAACTTCTCTTAGCTTAACACCCTTTCCTGAGACGTACGATCTCAAGAGTTATATGTTTGTTGAAATCAGTTGTGTGGCTATGGGATGGAAATGTGGCATTCAAAATGGAATGTGCTTTGTGAAAGGTAATTGCTACCTCAGACCTCATCACCCGGTAATGGCTTAAACAGGGTACGCCGCAAGGCTATGTGGTTCGCAACCATTAAGGTATGATCATCAACTTTTTAGATTACTCTTTATATGTCGAGTATGTGGTGTATGCTATGGGGCCCTGGATAGGTTGGTTACGACCGGGGTGATGTCATATTCGGTTCTATCTAGGCCATGTATGAGTGCCAAATAGGGATAAACTGGTCTTGCCAGATGCGGAGAATTGTTAGTGTATCCTTGGTGCATCCTCTACAGATGTACTGTACTACCTTACCTGTCATTGTATGGAAATTCCATTCCCAGAACGAGCCTTGTAAGAGTTTTGTTTGTAGAGCCTAACATATCCGGAATTTAATAATGGTAATAATTTTGGCTAAGATTAATAAGTTTACTTGCAAATGTTTTCAAAGGAATGTCATTAAAAATGATATTAAATGATTTTTGCGCGGCAAATGTTTTTGTTATCATAAGGTAAAAACTCATTCCGTGTTTTTGTGCGGTGTGGTCTTATGAGATACCTTTTATTTTCAAAAGGCGTATTTTGAGTTTCTCACACCAGTCCCTTGACTGACCCGGACTTTATTTTCCTTTTCCCTAAACTCTGGGTGCTCTAATTTTCCCCGGGCAGCCTAGTAGTCAGGTTTAGTTCGAAGAAATTTGGAAGAGATCGGAGCATGGACTTAGAAGATTTTTTCTGAAGATTGTTATCTGTTTCCACCACACTTGTGCTATAGTATTCCACATTTGTAAGGACAGATATTTATAACTGTCCATTTTTAACTATGATAATTGTATTTAAATTTCCACTGTAAAGATTATATGTTGAAATAATATATACGAGATTCTGTACTGTCTTTATTTTCTTTCTTACCCATGATAATCCGCCTCTCCAGCACTTGGATTTATGGCACGTGAATTCCGAGGATGTATTAGTGTCGATTTCTGAGGGTCGAGGAGGTAGGCCATCACATAATTAATTCTAAATATTGAAAAGTTAATTTTTATAATTTAAATAACTTGAATTTTAAATTTAGCGATTTATTGGGTAACTAAATTATTAAATTTATTATTTGGAACTGTTTATATAATTGAATCGTGAATTTAATTTGAATGAAAATGATTTCGAAGGTTGATTTAAATTCGATTTGAATAAGGAGTATAGTAAACTTTTAAATTTGGATTTAAAAGTGATTTAACTAATTTTGGAAATTACTCTTTTTAATTAACGTGTAAAAATAGCTTTTTGGGGCATTGTCTTGGATTTCGATGAAACCAGCTTCATTGGATCCATAATAGCGAATTATTATACGCTGTCGATTTTCGTGGCGATTAGATGTATCGTTGGGTCGTGCAAGTTCGGAACGCGTAGGAATTAATTAAAGGAATTTTAATTAATATAATTCGATTTGAAAAGTTAACTTTTGTACATGATGGAATTGGCTTCCAATATATATTCCATTGTGTTCGGAATAGAGGTATAACATATATAACGACAGGCGGCATGCCTCATTTGGAGTTTGAGTTTTTGAGTGCATCGGGATGGATATTTTTGAATATAAGATATATATATATATTTAAATATATATATACATATCCCTATACCACTATCCATATCCATATCAACTTAGCACACACTCTAGCCTACTCCGTATTCTTCTCTGATCCTACTTTTTCCTTGTCTTCCCATACACGTTCTTTTCAATATACAGAGCAAACTTCATAAATTCCAAAAAATCAAGATAAAATCAGAAGAATAAGAAGCTTGCAGCTTTTGATTGTAGTACTCAAATCTTTATACGGTGGGGGTTTTGGGAGTATGCGATTCAGTTTTGGGTAGCCGATGTTTTGTAGTGAGGGTGGAAGCAAGTTTAGCAAGCAGGGTTAGAATTCTAGGTCAATCGAGGATGATTTGTGCAAAATGGAGTTGTTATTTGGAATTACGGTCGAAGAGAGTGACTGTAGGCAGAAGGAGGCGGAGATCAGTGGTCCTTAGGGGGGTGCGATGGTCGTGTATGGACCAAAGGCTTGGGTTAGTCGTGTTTCTTTTTGAAAGTTCATGCCGACATTAGTAGGGATGGTCAGATTTAGCTCGCGACAAGGTGGAGAATGGTGGTGGTCTCTGCTGTTTTCGTTCAAGGATAAGAGAGAGGGAGTCGGAGGAAGGAGCAGCTATGGTGTCTTGTGCAAGCATTTGGAATTTAGATTTGGGAGGGAAGAAGATTAAGAATGTAATTATTTTTATAACTAAAGTAATTAGTGGGATTTATTTATATTTAATTCCCGTTAACTTATAAATTTAATAACTTATCCATATGAGGTCCAATTGAGACACAGATTTTTGTGTTACGCTCGTGATGACGTAAGCTTCGCGATGCAACTAGTTTGGTCGGATTTGGAGACTATTGAAATTTGGACTAAAATTGGACGTCGTTCGATTTTAGTTCCAAACCGAAACACTTCGGCGACAACAAAAATTTCGGTGAGTAAATCTCACCTTTTTGGTTGATCAGAAAATATTATATAGTCAATAAAATTGTTTATTGGATGCATGGATATTTTATTGTTGATTGTTATCGACTGTTTAGACGATTTACTATTTTATATTGTTGGTTTGGAATATTCCCGCCTATTAGAGCAGATTAGACCCTATTACGTTCCCGTGTAAGAGAGGATGACCCTTTATATACGAATCCCACCTCGAAGTAGTTGATTTATATTTTTATGATTATATGTTGTATGTGATGTAGAGGGACAGGTTGGAGGGATCCAACGGGATTTCTCACACTGTTGATTTTATTTTCATATAGATTGATATATGATATGTTGGATGCTATAATTGATGACATGGACATGATTTTACTTAATTAGTGCATTAGTGACACTGAGCCTTATTTTTGGTATTTTGAATACTATAAAATAATGATTTGATTTAAAACGGGATTTCAAAGTGATTTTGGAAATTTTATATGTTTAAATAATTTTTCTATAATAAAAAGTTACGATTTTAAGAAATTCTAAATTTATAGTTTTATAAAATATTTTAAATAGAAATTTTGAACTGTGGATAAAGATTTCAAAATCTTAAAAATGAGTTCGTGTTTTATAATAAGGTAATACAATTTCAAAAAGGAGATGGAGATATTTGGTATATAAAGTTGTTAGCCATTTTATATAAAGTGATACGTATATTATATATACATATATTAAGTTTATTTATAAATGTGGGGTTTTATAAATGTGATAAGTTTATAAAAGTGTATTTTACAAATAAGGCGAAGATTTGTAAAATCGTATTTTGTTAATAAAAGTATGGATTTATAAACGGGGTTTATAAATTAAGGGAAACTATAATCATTTAATAGATTGGATAAATAAATCAAATGGTGGATTTATTTTAAGATGTGGAATGATGTTCTAGAAAAAATAGTTGATTCTATTTTGGAATGGAAGGTGAGGGTAAATTTGGGATTGTTAAACGATATTTTATAAATTGAAAGGAATTTATAAAGGAAATTTATACCTATGGAAGCAAGGTTAAAAATGGTTGAAAATTATGTTTTGAACGAGATTTTATGAATAAGTGAGATTTATAAAGGAACGACGTTCATAAATAGAAGGATTTTATGAAAGGAAGTTTCATAAAATAGAAGAGATTTATAAATACAGCTTTATAAATATGGAAACGATTATGTGGAAGATTAAGTATGGATTTTTATCAAAGAAAAACATTTATGTTTTAAAAGTTGGTTATTTATACTAATATTGTTTTAAAATGGGTTGTCGGTATTTTAAATGATTGGAGGTTAACTATTTAAATTATTAATATGGTTTGAAATTAAGTATGACTATTTATCAGTATAGTTTTGGAAATTAATTATTTTTATTTATAAAAATGTTGAAGATAAAGTTATTATTGTTGTTAAAATGTTTTGAGATTTATCAATTACTATTTATAAGATGTTTTAAAGTTCATACTTATTTATTTATAATGTTTATTATTATATAATAGTGTTTTAAAGTATATGATTATTATTTATTTATAAATGTTTTTGAGATTTATAAATAAAGTTTTATAAACAGATTTAGGCTTATAAGAGAAGTTTATAGAATGTTTTGGAGACTTAAAGGAGAATCATTTATAATGTATGAAGAGAGCTTTGCAAATGGTTTTAGATAATTATAAAGGAAAATTATAAATGGGTTTTTAGGTTTATAAGAAGAGCCTTATAAATAGTTGCATGGATTTATAAAAAGGTTTATAAATGATTTGAGAAATGATATTTATAAATGGTTTATAAATGTTATAGATTGGTAAGGGATTTGTAATTGATATTTGAATTGTATAGAAAGGAAATCTTTCTCAGTTTTGTGAATATACTTATAGTGTTGAGATAAGTGTATGGATGTTTTTCTAAGTATTGAGAATTAGGGATGGGTGAATATATATATATATATATGTTTGTAAAATGATTTTTATCCTAGTATTTACAAAGTGAATTCAATAAATGAAAGATTATTAAAAGAGGCTTAGTGTTGCTTTGTAATAGCCATTGTTGGTTTTCCCTATGGAATTAAATCCCCGATAGAATGTTTGTTTATTAAATGGTTAAATATTCGACTATCAAATTTGGGCCCAAACTTAACTTTGGAAATATCTAGGAGAAACACTTGAGTTATATGACACAACCATCTCCGACGATGTTGTATTGTGCATATAAATCTCGGTTTATTCTCTTAGGACAATGATAAGGAAATCCATCCACTAACGCTTAGGAGGTGATCTCCGCTCTTATCTTTGGCTGTTTATTTCCTAAGGAACCGGAGTTAAGTTTACCTGAAACAATAAAATGTTGTTTCGAAGAGACCGGGATTAGATCTGTTATCCGAAAACCATTTCGATCCAACTTAAGCATTGCGAAGTGAAGACATCTTGAGGATGATAGGAATTCAGAGATGGAGCTCTCAAGTGTTTCGTTTAGTCCTAGAATGAACTTTTATGGATGAATGTTGGCATTGCATTGTTTCCTAGAGTGCAGTGTTAGCATTCCAAGTGGGAAGTGCTATATAAAAGGTAATCATAGCCTCAAGCCTCATCAACTGAGAAAATGACTAAAGCAGGGACATGCGGCATGGCTATGTGGGTCGCTCTCATTAGGGTATGATCATCCCAAGATCTAGTGTTGATATCTCTATGTATGCTTCGGGACTCATGATGGTTATTTATCAACCAGGGAGTGATTATATTCGGTGCTATCCAGTAGGGTAGGGCCAGTCCTGAGTAGTTGAGGTGCAACTGTTGTAGCCTCGTGTACATTTCATTTAGAGGTGTATGGATTTGGTGGGTAGACACTTATCTTTTCATAGTTGGAATCCATTCTCCAATAAGCACCTTCAGACTTGATTGTATACCTATTATGTTGGAATTTAATAATGTAACAATTTTGGCTACGATTAATAAGTAATTGTATCTAGACAATATTATAATATCAAAGAATTTCATATAGAAAATGTTTGTGACGACCTACCCTTTTGGATGATTTAAATTGACAATAAACCACACATGTGTAACTCAAACCATTCAAAAGGGAGGATTGTCAATGGGGTAAATAAGAAAATAAGAGAAAAAAAGGAAAACAAAACACAAAATCTCACAGCAGAATGACATAATATAATAACCAAATAAACAGTTCATGAAGCTGTTTTATAATATACATTTGATTACACAATTTTTACAACAATCAGAGTAAAAACAACGACATACCAATAATGATGCAGTGGAAAATTTCTAATAATATAATATACCAAACTCCGTCTTCGTCCTCCAGAAATAAAGTCTTCAAACACTGAAAAGCTTAGGATGACCCGAGCGTAATGAAAGACAAAACACTCGAGTCAGAACTAAAATATTCTCATGTAAGTCAAATCAATATCACGTGGAAAATGAGTGTAATGGCATCAGAGACGTTATGGGGTTTTCATCTCCTATCCGGTGTATAACGTGAGTATAATAACTTAAGAGATGTTACAGGATTTTTCCATCTCTTAATGATCCGTCAAACTATCTATATGCAGTAGTATACGTTATATATGCAGTGTCTATTAGTAAAGTACAATATTGAAAATAGCGTTAAGGCGTTACCCATATCCCCCTTAACACATTTTATATAAGCATCATAGTCTATACAGTACTGTAAACTCCACCGTAAACTGGTGGGCTATCAGGAAGCACTCCATAGGTACGACACAAACCAAAATCGTAGTGGGCTCGATAAGGCATATGACAAGGCACGCGCAATGCCAGGGTTGGATTCTACTATTTTGCGGAACCAGGCTGGTGGTAATGCATAGCCGCAGCTACCGCCCACCTCGAAACAACACTCCAATAATCAAATCGAGGGTGGCCACCAATCAATCACAAAGTAACAGATATGGTATCGAAGAAGTGTGTCCGATAGGAGGAGCGACCTCAATTGGCCTAATTATGGCTCCTGTTTTAGTCATATCAAGCTGACCCGAAGGTCAGGGCTGCGTTCTTACCTCATACCAGTAGCATTCGCCAAACCATCCTACTTCGTTCTGGATTCTCCACCACGTGCATAGTTGTTAAAGTGGTTTCGGAATTGGCAAAGAGTATTACAATATCCGACCCCGGTCTCTTTAAAAACCAAACGCTTATTTCACACCGTGGTCATTTTATAAAACATTTTTAATAGTAAATCCAAAAAATAGTTTATACCTTCATATCAAGATATCCATATACTTATTCCAAAAGTATAAATATATTCATAAATACCGAGGAAGAATTCTTTCAATCAATTTCGAAAATAATTTATCTCTCCTAAACCATTTATAAACTATTTATATGCTTTAGAACCATTTATAAAGCTATTTATAAATTCCAAAATAGTTTACAACTCTTCCCCTTTTCATAAACCTCTACGCAAATTCCTTTAAAACACTTCCAAATCCCTTTATGCAAGTTCTTTTATAAAAAATCTTTATAAAATCCTTTAAAACCTTTATAACTCCTTTATAAAACCATTATAAATCCTTTATAAAAATCTTTTATAAAATCCTTTTATAAAATCCTTTTATAAAATCCATTATAAAATCTCTTACAAAACTTTTATAAATTCCTTACAAAACCTTTTACAAAATTCTAAAATCTTTTACAAAAATCTTTAGCTATTAAAGTTATTATAAAAGTATATATTTATTATCTTAAATTAAATTTTTAAATAAATCTTTTAAAACTATATTGAATATTTTATTGAATTAAAATTTTAAAGTGTTTTTATTATATTACATAATTTAAATTATATATTTTGAAACTAAATAAAATTATAAGTTAAAACCTTAAAATTTAGATTTTTTTTAAAACTTATATTAAATAAAATATAAATTTTAAATAAATCTTTAAATTAAACTTTAAAATCAAATTTATTATATCAAAACATACTTTACAATTTAGAAAATAATTAAAACCGACCAACGATATCCGTATATAATTTTCTATCCTATGGCCAAGTGATCAGTTAAATTTAAATTTAATTTTAATTTCAAGGATGGACATATATCATTTCAATCCAAATCAGGTGTCATGTGTATATATCATTTCAACCTATTTCTTAATTTATTAAATTTCAGATTTATCTGATGCCCGTAACATCCAAGGTGAATAACAGGAATAAATCAGCATAAAACATCTAGGGTGAATAACAGGAATAGATCATCATAAACAAACATCCAAACATCTAACATATCATTAGGCATCCATCACAATCAACATCCAAACAGTCACATATCATAACCGATTACTAGTTATAAATTCTCGGGTGTTTAACTAGCAAATTAAATTCCAATTTTAATTTAAATTTAACTGTCAAATTAAATTACACTATCGATGAAATTCAATATAAAGGTCAATTTTAAACCATCAAACAACAATCAATAAATTTAAATCACTTTATGATTTCAATTTAACAAACATCAAAATATTTTAGTATTTTGCGAGTGGTTTGAACACTCACCTTTGATTTTTAGTCGAATTAAAATCCAAAAGAATGCTCAAATTTGAAAAGTCTCAGCAACCAAACAAATTTCATGATGTCCGGATTTTCGATATGATCCCAACGGAAGAAACCGCGTCCAAATCCGAGTTCGTATGTAAAAGTTATGATAGTTAGAACATTTAAAATTTAAATTTAAATAAAATATAATATAGGGGCAATTAGGTAATTTCATACCTCTCCAAACCCTAACGTTCACGCCGCCACAATCAAACCCATATACAGGCCACCGTCATCTCCAGGTCGCCATGCCTATGAGCCACCGTTCTTCCATCGAACCCCATCACCAGAACCGCGTCGCCGTGCCGCTCTAGACCAAGGCCACGCGAGCCCCTCCGCCTCTACGAACAGCTAGCGCCACCGCCACAAAGATCGCCTAAATCTAGCAAAATCGAGCACTTCTGAGATGAACGAACCGTATAGATGAAATCGTCTTCATCTCCTCTACCATTAGCAACTTCCCGATCGTCAAATGGTCGGCGATCCACCGTCGAATTGAAAACCCTAGGATGGGTGGATGAAACTTCTTCGCCAAATTCTAGCCAAACCAAAGCTCTAATCGAAAAACGAATTGCAAATGTAGATTACGTTCGTCGAGAGCTTCGCATTGATATATAATTTGATAGGTTTTGAGGAGTTTGAAGTTTTGATTTAATTTGGAATTGGGAATTAGGGTTTTGAATTGACTGCCATTGAGAAGGAACGGATAAATGAACAGATACGTACAGAAAAATGAAAATGAGAAACTTCTAGGGTTTATAACAGCCTATATATAGGCAGAGATGGATAAGAATGGATGGAGCAGATTGAATTGGGTCGAAACGATAACAACGACCCGAAAAGCCCGTTTCGTTTCCGAAACGAAAGTAGGCCATCTAATATATCGAAATATATGTTTTCAATATTTTTAAACTCAATGGAACTAGTTTCAAACCCTAATTCCATTGTATACAGAAATTAGCTTTTAAAATCGAATTATATTCATTTAAATTCCATTAATCGATTTCTACGTGTTTCGAGCTCGCACGATCAAACGGTAAGTCCGATCGCTACGAAACTTGAAATCCTATAATAATTCACTGTTACGGATGCGATTAAACTTGTTTCGTCGAAATTCGAGACTGTGCCCAAAAACCTAATTTTACACGTAAATTAAATAAATTATTATTTTAAAATCAATTTAATCACCTTTAAATTCTAGATTAAAAGTTAATAATTTTCATCATTCTTAATTAAACAGAAATTTATAATCTTTTAAAATACAATTTTCCATGTTAAATCCAATAATTAAATAATACACTAATTTCAACGTTCAATTACAACTGTAATATAATCCCGTTAATTATATTTTAATTTCAATCAATTTATTTTATTTCGATTTACACTCAATCAACCACTCTTCGTGAAGTTTAATTACTTATCCATTCTTTATGTTTAGATGTTGATTTATGCGAAAATAAACCCATTCTGCGTTCAGCGGCGTGTTCTCACATGTTTGTGTTTAGTTACACACCTATGGCTTAAAGTTTTACTCATACCAGACATATCGTCTGACCTGAGTTGTTTGTTTTGCCTAAACTCTCAGGTACTCATTTTATTTGAGTAGTCCGAGAGTAGCAGGTCTCGTTTTGGGCTCTTTTGAAGGCGACGTTCGAGCAGGAGGCTTTCATCTTCTTAGTTATCAATTCTATTGTATTATCTAGTTTGTGTAAGTACACATTATTCCAGCATATGTAAAGGCAGGTTGTTATAACTGCCTAAGCTGATTTGTAGTACTTTTGTGCAACTCTGATAACTCCCTCTTAAGGAGTAACTTGATGTACTATTGAATGTTACTTTTTATTTAGCAATTTCGTTGTGAGGTTTTCTATTCTGTTCTTTATTTTATCCCACGACGATTCATCTTTCCGACGCTTAGGCAACGACACACGAACACCGAGGAGTGTTAAGTGTTGTTCCTAGGAGTCAGAAAGGTGGGTCGTGACATATTATAACAAAATGGACACAATATTGGCCGATGCTAGGTATAAAAAATGATTTATACAATATAAAACATACATATCTTTAAAAAAATTGTTGCTTTAAGAAAATATTTTTATTTTTCTCCAAATAATTTTTTAGCATAACCGAAAATGTTTTAAATATTTCCAACACTTTTAAAAGCAATGTCTTATAAAAAAATTACTCTAAAATTAAAAATACCAACCCAAAACTACTTTAAAATCATAAGTCAGATGCACCCAATTTGCTGCAGTTCCATTATCCATAAACGCTCATTCTCCATCAAATATATGGAACATTTTCTATTCAAAATCCATCTCTAACTTTTTTCTTTATTGAATACCTGCAAAACTTAAATTTTATATTTTGGTACCCACTTTCTACGTTAGGGTCCAAGGGGTTAGGTCGAAGGTAACCATACCCAAGAGGGTTTGGTGAAACCTTCGAAAATAAAATTTGCATTATAAACTACTATACAAAATAATCACCAGTATATTTTTCTTTATTTTTCCAATTAATGGAAACCCAAATACTTAGATAATTTTTATTTTTATTTCATGTTAATGATTTTGTACGTTTATAGATATTATAAACATTACTAGTCACAGAAGTACTTGAATTTATAAAAAAAATTGGATTCTGATTTTACTCAAAATCTTGTACTAGCATTAACATATTTACTGTACATGAAAGCAAATCTAGTACTATCTCTACAATTAGTTTTATTGTATCCTAAACCACTTTTATCATGTAAAGGACTTGAACTAGATAAAATCTTGTTTAAATCGTTTTGACCTTTATTAAATTTTGCGAATTCAATTTTACATTTTTCAAATTTAGTGTTAAAGTCAAAGTTATTGTTTTCAAAAGAAATATTGCTAAATTTCAAAATATCAATCTCTTTATTTAATTCAGAATTCTCGTTTTTAAAGTATAATTCTCATTTCAAGAAGAAAAATTCTAGATATTGAATTTTCTAAAGATGATTGTAATAAATCATTTTGTCTTTTCAAATTAAAAATTTCTTCTAAAAATTTTCTCTCTTTTTCAAACATAGTATTTTGTTCATCTAAATTCTTTAAGAGTCCCAAAATTATGTTTCAAAATACCATATTGATTTTCTAAATCTAATTTCTCATTTTTCAATTTCACATTTTCAAGTTTGGTAGATTTCACCTTTTCTAAAATAATAAAATTAAACTTTGAGATTTTTATATCGCTTATACAAACTAATTCATTATTATCCTCTACTAAAATTTTTAGATCAGAAAGTACCTTTTTATAGTCCTCATCGGTGGTTTTAATAGTATCGAGGGTTTTGCTTTCTATATTTCGACAGGACCTTTTTCTGGCCAATATTCTATAATGTTGTGACGATCGATAAAATTTCAGGCTCTGATACCACTTGTTAGTCGCTATGGACAGGATCGATGATGGCCAAATATATAGACACAAAATTGAAGCATAGTAATCACAGCAACATAAATATGAATATAATAGCAGTGGAAATAAATAGTATAGTACAGCAAGGAGAAATCACACTAGAGTTTTTATACTGGTTCGGAACTCCCATCCTACGTCCAGTACCAGACTCATTCTGGAGTTAACTAACAAACACCCTCACTTCACTCGGATGACAGGTACTTGAGCAGCAGAATAGGATTTCAATACTTGCCCGAGCAACCGAACGGGACATCAATCTTTTCTTTTACAAAGAAATAACTTGATTATATATTGTATCTTCAATACACTGAGTAGTCAAACTAGAGTACAACTTCTATAATCTTTAAAAATGATACAAAATGGGTATGTAGATGTTAGAAAGTGGATTAAGACCAGACCCAAATATTGTGGAGTGAAAGAGCGCTGGTCTAAGTTTGCATTAGGAATTAATATAGAGTTTAGAGCATTTGGAAGCAATATGAGAATGATTTGAAAGAATAGAATTATGTGTTTGCTTTTGGGATGGTGGGAGGTTTATATAGGAGTGATAAGATGCAATTGAACAAGAGCAATCCTTCAGCAATTCAGTTTGGAAGGGATGCATCGATTGGAGTTTGCAATGCTTGAAGAAAATGCTTGAAAGGGCGCGATATACAGTTGGTAGTGCAAGCATATCAAAATGCTATGTGACATAGTCTTAAGTGTAACGACCCGTAAATTTTAACTATTTTAATAACGTAATTAGTTGGAATTTTGTGAATTTTCAAAACAATAAAATTTTGAAATATAAATTTGATATTTGGAATACGTCTAATTAAACATAGCAACTGGTAAATTTTCATCTGATAATATGGAAGTTTATTTTCTTGTGTAATTCTGTTTCAATTTAAATCGGATAAAATTGATGGTAATAAAATGCTTTCCAAACCTGAATATTTTTCTATAGAAAATTTGTAAACCATCTTCTGAGTGTGACGTCATAATTCGTTTCATCAAATTTTAACTGTTATTGCTCCGTTTATCTTATTTTCAGCATTTTAACAACATTTCGGTACCGATATCGATTTTTATCGGATGATCATACCACTGACATTTGTATGCCGTTTTGATCGTCTCGTCGTGCTGATCTCCATAGTATATTCATTTGTGCCTTTTGGAGTTCGATACACGACGAAACCGGTAAAACGATCAGTCGTAGCGGTTCCGCGTTTCGAGCCTTTTCACTTTCCTAATTCCGTTCGTATATTTCCCTGGTGAATTCAAAGAGCCTTAACCTTTGATATTTCCTGGAGTTCAACATATCACTTTTGCAATTCCACCTTTTCAAATTTATTGGCCATTTCATTTTTGGTTGATTTACGTTCTTTCATCGTTCTGAAGAAAAAAAATGATTCAGTAAACTTCTCATCACCCAAATGCCAAGCCTACAAGCTTATTCCCTTCTCCTCTCTCTCCCAATCCTTCACTTTGCTCGCATCTCCACCACATCACACCGCCCCTCCGACCAAAGTCCATCCTCACCACCACCTACGAGCAGCCACTCCAGGAAAACCCACTCCTCCTCTTCATTTAGCATAACAACACCCCTTCCATTCAAGCCTTCACGTGCCACGTCTGCCGCATATTCCCCTCTTCACTCTCGTGCTCACCCTTCTTCTTGCCGACCATTGTTCGCTCCTCTCTCCTCGTTGTGTTCTTCACGCCTCAGGAAGCACGCGAGTCTTGCCCGACCACAACATGCAGCACCCTCTCCGGCCTCGAAACCCTGCCACCTATCCTCCTCGTTTGATTGACCTCGGCCATCTACCCCATACGGTGAATGCAACTTTTGTTTTGTTTATATTGATATAATATGTTCTGTTAGTAATTTAAATGAATATGCATATTATGTTAAAATTATTGTTATATATATGTCATACTATAAGCTTTGCTGTTAAATTTGTTTTGTTTTTTGTTTATATATATAGATTCATAAATATAATTTTGTATATAAGTCATAATATGGTTGAGTATATATATTTATCATTTATTTCAAGTTTTATTATATATTAGTTAACTTGTTTAAATAAATAATGTATAATAGTTTTGTTATATTTTAAGTATAGATAGTTATAAAATATAGTGTTACATTTCAGTTTTATATTTTAAAGTATATACGCGCATAGATAATGTATGTTATGATCTGTCAATAAGTTTGTTCAATTAGTATAATATATATATCTTGCTCGTTCTGTTCATATATATTACAGTAATATTTATTTGTCTACATATGTACGAGAAGTTCAAATTATATATATACATTATATATATTTAGATATGTTGCTATCTATAAGTTTCTACGAGTTATATAAGGTCAGTGTTATATGTGAATATATTTATATCTCATATGTTAGTATATATACATAGGTGTTAAACATACGTATGTATGAGCTGGGTTTACTTTAAAGTTAATATATGTTCTGACTTCAGGTTATATAAAGTTGTTAGACTGTGTAAATTTTATATGAATAGACTATATTTTTTTTATGTGTTATACATTTTGATATATGTTGTATTGCTGTATTCCTGAGTTTTAGATAATCTATACGTGGATATAAGTTTATGAAGTTTTTGACCTATTCACCATATATAAATTTTATAAGATATTTTGTAATAGATATTAAAGGTATATATAGTTTATATATTAGTATATATTGTTCATTTCAAAGTAGAATATGTGTAGTTGTATATGTTTTTATATATATTTTATATATAGATGAGTATACCTGTAACAACTCGGTATTTCGTACCGATTTATTTTCATCTTTAAACGATAACTATTGTTGCAAATTGCCAATTGAAGTTTTTAAATTGTGGCCCATACTTATGCTGTGATGTTTATCTATGCCTTTTTCCTTGTATTCGTTCACTCGTGAAAACCGACCCCCCTTATCATTTTGGATAACCCTAATCAAAACAAACGAGCGAAACAAATGGCGGCCTCGTCATCTCCAAATTAGGGCTGCGGCAATTTAGGGCTGCTCGTTCTCGTCGTCCCCCTTTAGAAGCTAGGGCACGTTCAAAAATCGAAGGCGCCATCCCCAAATAATCGATCGAATGAGGTCGCTCGGTCGATCGTTCGCGCTTCGATGGCAAAGGTGAGTGAACTATCACTTGCATCTAATTCATTCGTTGTGCTATGCTTGCGTTCAATTTTTGTGTTAATCCCTGGGTTTTGAAATTTCTGGGCTTCGGCCATTTGATTTGTTTCGATTGCTTGATCTCCACGCCTTTAAAACTTTCTGTTTTTATGCTTGCTATTTTGGGTAATTTCGTTGTACCCACGACTTTGATTTTATAACGTGCGATTTTCTCTTGAGTCCCACGGTATTGAAACTTTCCTGATTTTCCAATCTTTGACCTTTTCGCAAAAACAAACGGCTTCGACTTTCTACTGTTTCTGGTCATCTCATTTTTGCGACATCCTTGCCGTATCTTGATCACTGTTAATCTAACACACTTCAGACTGTTTGACTGAAGTTTGATGTTGTCTGCACTAGTTGTAGTCGAACTTGAGCTACTCTGGTCACTTGTACTTTTCACTATTGTCTGCATTTGTTTATGATGAGTTCTTGATATTGTTTGAATTGACTTTGGCATGTCACTGATACCTTTTTATAACTGCTGTACATTTTAGTCATTCACTAGACATTTGGTTCATTCATTGTTTCTCTTTGATCTTGAGTCAGTTGCCAGCCTTGTGCTTAAGCCCTTTTCATACTGATGCACTTCATATGGAAACTGGACCATTTACTTGTTAATGTAGACTGGTCTGTTTGGTTGCTGTCTTCACTATGATATCTTGTAGTCGCATGTTGTACAGGCATTCATTCTGTTCTTATATTATGACATTGTTGTGCTTGAACTGTAGTACTGCTATCTTTTGATATTTGGGTTATGAAGTAGTCTCTGAAGTTCTTGGTTCTTGAGTCACTTGAATGTTGCTGTGTACATGCCACTTGTTCATCACTGGTCACTGGTTCAGTTGCTTTCTTTCTGGAGCTTGCTTGTATTATTTCCAGTCTGATAGCTGCAGTTGTAAATTTCTTTACCCCTGTGAGTCTCGTCTCTGACCATCTTTTATGCCTGACATGCTTTGAAACCATCGCTGCTAAATTGTTTTGAAACTACTTATATGATGATGTTTACTTCGGCTTTGACTTCGAAGTTGTCTTCTTGTCCTTGATGCATTGTTTCTCGGCTGTTCTTGATTTCCGAGTCATTGAGCATTGTTGTGTCACTTGATTCTTCTGAAGCTCGAGTTGCACACTGCTGCGTTTCTTTACTTGGTTGTATACTTGGGCTTTTAGCATTGAACTGTACTGATGCATTAGTTCATTTTTGTTGTATATATACTTCACTGCATCTTTGTTTACTTGTTGAACATGCAGTGTATTGATCTTCTGCATTGAGGCTGCAGTGTTACATGCTCACAGCATGTGTTTTTCACCTTAGTAGTCTGCATACATGAATATTTGAATTCGACCATTGCTTTACTTGAATTTTCTTGTGCCTTGTCTGGTTCATTGTCTCATGTAAGCTCTTGACTTCGATCTTGCATTTTTATGGTTACTGCATACATGTCCATCATGTAGTTCGTTACGAGTTAGTGGCTGACCTTGGCCATTATCTTGACCTGGTGTTGAGTCATTTTTGCTTGACTATCGCATCATTTTGATGACGCTTTTTTTCTGTTGATGATTTAGATCTGCTGATTTTTGCTTAACACTGTTAAGTGTTATATTTTTCGTTATCCGATTTCTTTGTTAAAAGGATTGGATAGACGGAAATTATTGTGACTGTCATCTATTTGATTATTATTGCTTCCATGCATTAATAACTGAGTTTGAATTAGACTGACCCGTGTATTATCTTCTTTTGAATTTAATACTCGGGTCAGACCGAGTATTTACAGGTTGTAGATTTTTAGCTTTGGGTTGCTGCTAGAGCTATGAAGATTTTTATATCATTTGAAGTGGTCTTCGTCTTGTTGTAGTAGTCAGTGTGTCTGTTTTAAGATGATAATGTATTCATGTATATTAGTCGATAATGTACGTGTATATATAACTTCTTGATTCGACAGTTGTAGTCGTATCATTTGTATTGTGTCAAATGTATTGTAACTGATATCAGTTATTATATATATGAGACTTTTCGTTCCATCTATATTCCGCATTTATGTTATCTGTGTTATTTTTATATCTATTGTCCTAAACTATTATAGCCACTGTGTAGTAGCTTTGAGTTTGTATCGGTATGTCGGATTTCCTCCTGTAATAAAAATGCATGTTATTCTATCTGACACATCGGTGCTCGCACAAAGCAATTACATAGATGGTCGCTCCTCAACAGCCTTATTCTCCATGCTAGTTGACAGCACTACACCGTAGTGTTCTTGGCTAGCGTGGGTATAGAGGTGGGGCGTCACAGCTTGGTATCAGAGCCTGGGGTTTAGGACAACTATAAAACATAACTTAGATGGAGCATGTGTTACAACTATTTGTCGATGTTTTATCTCTCATCTTTACATATGATTATTTTCCCGATTTGTTGCTATCATTTATTAGCAACTTTGATGACATTTTCTTCGGGATTTTTGTGAACATACTTTTTGATGGATTTGGTATCGATTTCTTTGGATTCTATTCACATCTTTGTATGTGAATTCTTGTGATTGATTATTTCTACAATCATTTTTGTGATTTGTCACTTTAAAAATATAAAGGTTTTCTATACTAGTAGTAAATATTAAAATCCTTTTTCTCCAAACGATTTCAAAACTATTTTACTACAAAGCTCTTTTTCTTAAACCGTTTTCCAATCTATTAGTATATACAAGCCTTTATTTCACTCGTATGAGAAATTGAATTAAACGGCCTAGTAAAACAAGTGGTATGAAACGCTTGCGTTTACTTCGTCAGTTAACTCCTGGACTTGTTCGATTGAACCTTTTGTGACAATTTTCTAGTGAAGACCTACAGTTTGTTCGTAAATATTTGAGTTAAACAAGTGGTTATGGGACATGAAGCTTAACTCTTATATTCACTAACTTAGTGTAATTGACACTTCTTAATGATCATGACGATCATTTTTGTGATTTAGACTAGCAAATGTGCGATGTCTCTTTCTCTGCGAGGTTAGGCTAGACACCACTTGTGTGATTCCACTCACACATACCTTTTTGCTTTTTGGCTAGCCTAGACCTCAATCTGTGTGATTATGACTCACACATGTGGGATAGCGACCCACGGTCTTCGGACCATTCCTGTGTGAAAATTTAATGGATGGCATCAATGAGATAGCTTCTCGTCTTGTGATACCGGTCGGTGAGTTTTCATGCTCCCATTTTGTGATAGGCCTTCCCCTTTTCCTTTTTATGATTTAGACTAGCAAATGTGCGATGTCTCTTTCTCTGCGAGGTTAGGCTAGACACCACTTGTGTGATTCCACTCACACATACCTTTTTGCTTTTTGGTTAGCCTAGACCTCAATCTGTGTGATTCCGACTCACACATGTGGGATAGCGACCCACGGTCTTCGGACCATTCCTGTGTGAAACTTTAATGGTTAGCCACCATGAGATAGCGTCTCGTCTTGTGATACCGGTGTTTTGGAGTTTCCATACTCCCATCTTGTGATAGGCCTCCCCCCTTCTTGTGATTTCTGGATTTCTTGTGATGATTTTTGGAATTTTGTGCTTCACCAATTTTCGTGATCTCTATTGATATGGTTATCAATTTTTGTGCATTGGTGAATTCATGTGTTATTGACTTGTTATGAATACAAGTTTAGGGTATGATATCCCTTTCTATCTTTGAGAAGATTCTTGTGACATTTTTTTATGAATGAAAATTCATTGGTATTATACTTTGATGCTAGTTATTTTGATGAAATTTTGACGTGTTAACTTCAGTAACCGTCAATTTTAAAATGGATTTACAAGCGGTTCTCCCGCAATGCTGAATTTGTTGTCCGTTTTACTGTACTTTGAGAAGTGCAATTTCCTTATCTAAGTTGCTACTGATATTGCTAATTTAATCATGTGTTTTCAAAATGCTTTATTTTTAAAAGTTGTTTCAAAAATATAAATTAAAATTGTTTTCAAAATTTTTACAGTTTACATTTTCAAAAGAACGAGGAAGCGATTTAAACGTTTCAGAAAAATCGAGGACTATGACCCCTTTCTTTTACTGATTCGCTTAATTCCGGACTTGTCCGTTTGAGAATGTGAAATGTTATTTTTAAAACACACAATTCTGCACTTTCAAGGAAACGATAAAGAGATTTAAATGATTTAGCAAAAGTAAGGAGTATGGAACCATACTTTTACTACTTCGGTTATTTCCGGACTCGTTAATTGAATATTTACGACTTCTGATTATCGTTTTTGATAATCGGATGTTTGTGTTTCTGATTATCGTTTTTGATAATCAGATATTTGTGAAATTTGATTATCATTTGTGATAATTAAATATTTTCCGATTTAATTATCGCCTGAGATAATTAAATATTTTTCGATTTGACTAATCAAATATTTGTGATTTCTGATTATCGTTTTTGATAATAAGATATTTGTGAAATTTGATTATCATTTGTGATAATTAAATATTTTCTAATTTAATTATTGTCTGAGATAATTAAATATTTTTCGATTTGATTAATGAATATTTGTGATTTCTGATTATCGTTTTTGATAATCAGATATTTGTGAAATTTGATTATCATTTGTGATAATTAAATATTTTCCGATTTAATTATCGTTTGAGATAATTAGATATTTGATTTGTTTTCTGATTATCGTTTGAGATAATTAGATATTTGATATGATTTCTGATTATCGTTTGAGATAATTAGATATTTGATTTGTCTTCTGATTATCGTTTTTGATAATCAGATATTTGTGAAATTTGATTATCGTTTGAGATAATTAAATATTTTTCGATTTGATTAATCGAATGTTTGTGTTTCTGATTATCGTTTTTGATAATCATATATTTGTGAAATTTGATTATCGTTTGAGATAATTAAATATTTTTCGATTTGATTAATCGAATGTTTGTGTTTCTGATTATCGTTTTTGATAATCAGGTATTTGTGAAATTTGATTATCATTTTTTATAGTTAAACCTATTTGCGATTTGAAAATTCGATTATCGTTTGTGATGATTGAATATTTGCGATTTTGAGATTTAAGCTTCGTCTTTTTCTCTAGGGATTCAGGTGAGTAATTTGATTTACTCACATTCAATTCGTGTAGTACGTGATTTCTGCTCTACTTCCCTTTTCTTTTAAATGCTGGAACTCGATTGATTCTTGCTTTTGATAGTCGTCTGATTTTGATTCCTTGATCCCCACGATGTTGATTCTTTTGATTTGAATCAGTCGAACCTTTTGATTCTATATCTAATACTTCCATGCTGACGTTCGATTTTTCTTGAGTTATAAGGCAACAAAACTATCCTAATTTTGATTTTTGACTATCTCAAAAGTTGTTCAATTAACTTGATTTCCACGGCTTCATCTCTGAGAGATTTTCTGTTGACTTTGACTTTGTTCAACTAGAAAATGCTTTGAAATCTCCTCTGTCTTTGTTCAAAGCTGCTATTACATTTTTGAAAATACCTGCTTGATCGATTACCTCTGGTTTCACTGCTGTGTTTTACCTCTGACAAAATTTGGCCTGGACTACTGTCTCATTTCGATATTGTGATTCACCGTTTGGTTAGACTTGGTTATATGAACTTGGGCTTGTAGTTGATTCATCTTTGTTCCTCGGAGGAGAGTCTGATACATGTCAGTTTGTCATTTCTGGTTTATTTACTGAGGCTTTGTCATGTTCCAATTTCATCACTGTTTCATTTTGTTGTACACTACTGATCTTCATTTGCATTTCTCTGGTCTCTTCATTTTTCCAGTATCATTACTGATCCTTGTGTCTTACCATATATGTGTATACCCACACATATTTTTGTGTGTGCAAATGTTACTTGTAGTTGTATGATAATCTTGTCTCTGATGCATTGCCCCGGTTGGTCTGCATTCAATGTATATGTTCGAAGCTTGGTTTGGTATTTGTTGCTGTGTTGGCTTGATGGTTCCTGTTGCACTTCTGGCTTCATTGTAGACTTTTACTCTGACCATCTTTGTTTTAGTCTTGGCCTCGAGCTCTTTGTCATGTGTACACTGTATTTACTTCTGACCTTCGAGCGACTTCGTTATTGCATTTATTCACTGAACTTTGATGTTGTAGTCTGCATTCCACTGGAAATTCATTTGAGTCGCGTTGTTATCTTCTCTGTTAACTGTTGTGTTGCTTCGACCCTGATCATTTGTTCATGATGCATTTATGCACACATTTATCTTGGAGCCTGGGCAGTTGTACACTTGCTTATGCATTCGACATTGTTATGTTCTTATGGTTGTTACCTCTTTTCCACCTATCCCTTAGGATTGCGAGGACGCAATTTCTTTAAGGAGGGGAGTCTGTAACAACCCGGTATTTCGTACCGATTTATTTTCATCTTTAAACGATAACTATTGTTGCAAATTGCCAATTGAAGTTTTTAAACTGTGGCCCATACTTATGCTGTGATGTTTATCTATGCCTTTTTCCTTGTATTCGTTCACTCGTGAAAACCGATCCCCCTTATCATTTTGGATAACCCTAATCAAAACAAACGAGCGAAACAAATGGCGGCCTCGTCATCTCCAAATTAGGGCTGCGGCGATTTAGGGCTGCTCATTCTCGTCGTCCCCCTTTAGAAGCTAGGGCACGTTCAAAAATCGAAGGCGCCATCCTCAAATAATCGATCGAATGAGGTCGCTCGGTCGATCGTTCGCGCTTCGATGGCAAAGGTGAGTGAACTATCACTCACATCTAATTCATTCGTTGTGCTATGCTTGCGTTCAATTTTTGTGTTAATCCCTGGGTTTTGAAATTTCTGGGCTTCGGCCATTTGATTTGTTTCGATTGCTTGATCTCCACGCCTTTAAAACTTTCTGTTTTTATGCTTGCTATTTTGGGTAATTTCGTTGTACCCACGACTTTGATTTTATAACGTGCGATTTTCTCTTGAGTCCCACGGTATTGAAACTTTCCTGATTTTCCAATCTTTGACCTTTTCGCAAAAACAAACGGCTTCGACTTTCTACTGTTTCTGGTCATCTCATTTTTACTTGACTATCGCATCATTTTGATGACGCTGTTTTTCTGTTGATGATTTAGATCTGCTGATTTTTGCTTAACACTGTTAAGTGTTATATTTTTCGTTATCCGATTTCTTTGTTAAAAGGATTGGATAGACGGAAATTATTGTGACTGTCATCTATTTGATTATTATTGCTTCCATGCATTAATAACTAAGTTTGAATTAGACTGACCCGTGTATTATCTTCTTTTGAATTTAATACTCGGGTCAGATCGAGTATTTACAGGTTGTAGATTTTTAGCTTTGGGTTGCTGCTAGAGCTATGAAGATTTTTATATCATTTGAAGTGGTCTTCGTCTTGTTGTAGTAGTCAGTGTGTCTGTTTTAAGATGATAATGTATTCATGTATATTAGTCGATAATGTACGTGTATATATAACTTCTTGAGTCGACAGTTGTAGTTGTATCATTTGTATTGTGTCAAATGTATTGTAACTGATATCAGTTATTATATATATGAGACTTTTCGTTCCATCTGTATTCCGCATTTATGTTATCTGTGTTATTTTTATATCTATTGTCCTAAACTATTATAGCCACTGTGTAGTAGCTTTGAGTTTGTATCGGTATGTCAGATTTCCTCCTGTAATAAAAATGCATGTTATTCTATCTGACACATCGGTGCTCGCACAAAGCAATTACATAGATGGTCGCTCCTCAATAGCCTTATTCTCCGTGCTAGTTGACAGCACTACACCGTAGTGTTCTTGGCTAGCGTGGGTATAGAGGTGGGGCGTCACAATACCAGAGTTTGAGTTTTAATAAATATATTGAGATTTTTATTTATAGGTGTTTAGATTTAGTATTTATTTGCAAATGATTACATATATATTATTAATGAGTTCCAAATTTAGTATTGGTTAAGAAAATAATATAATAGATAATATATATATTTTGTTTCAGTCTACATCAAGCATATTCTGATTTATTTTCATCGATTCTTTATCTATCAGCTTGTCCGTCAAATTCGGGTCCATCTAGCTTTGCTTTGAAATTCGTGCTTGGATTTGAAACTCATTCCATCGTCAAATCTCTCTAGCCTCGAAAGGTGAGCAATCACTCACGATTAACGTTCTTATATTTATTAAATTTGATTTCAATTGAAATGACAATTGAGATATACTGCTGTTAGTTATTAACATTCTTATATCAATAAATCCAACTCAAGTGAAATAGCAACTGAAATACAAATAACTCAAAGGATGTTTGGAATAACCATCCTTTAAGGATCCGTTAAACTATCTACTATGTAGTAGTGTACGGTAAATAGATAATGCCTATCAGTAATATAAAGTATCAAAATAGTGTTAAGACGTTACCATTATTCCCCTTAACACATTTTATATAAGCGTTATAGTCTATACAGCACTGTAAACTCCACCGTAAACTAGTGGGATATCAGGGAGTACTCCATAGGTATAACACAAAACAAATCGTAGTGGTCGCGTATATAGGGATACAAGTATTACAAGGCACATGAGGCAATACCCAAGGTAGTGAAACTACCGTTTTCCTGATCCGGACTGGTGAGAACGCATCGCCGCAGCGATCGCAACACCGCGAAACAACACTCCCAAATCAAGGGTGCACCAATCGACAACAAGTAATGAGTAGTTTTCGAAGAAGTGTGCTCGCTCGAGGTAGCTAACCCCATTTGGCCCGGCACAGCTCCTGTTTTAGTCATTTCCAATTTGACACAAGTGTCAAGGCTATCCATTATCGTTCTCTTTCTTCAGTCATCACGTACATCATTCCAACCACTTCATTCTGGATCACACTCCGCGTATAGTTATTAAAGTGGTTTTCGGTTTAGACAAAGAGTATGTCCCTAACCGATTCCGGTCTCTTTAATAACTTTCGTAATTATTACACCGATTGGTCGTTTATTTATTTCAAAACCAAATCAAATTCGATTTCAAATAGAATTTGTGAACCAACATTACATTTGTCTTTCTAAATCAATTTCCATAATTTACGTTTCAAAACTTTCAAATTACCATTTCAAAATCTTATAATACAATTTCGATTTCTATTTAAAACCATTCCAATATTCATTTAAATTCATATATAAGTTTCATTCCGAAATCATTTAAAATGATTTAATCTACATTCAAATCAATTTAAGTTCATTTATCGATTTCATTCAATATTCGTTAAGTAAATTTATCCTTCAAAACAATTTCTATTTAACTTCCAATTCATTAATCAATTATTTAAGTTCAACTCCATTATATCAAAACTTACAAATTGCATGAAATTAAATTCATCAAATCAAATTCTTTACATTTCAAGTCTTACATTAATTTCAATAAAACACATTTTATTTCTTATTAGAGAAATTCAATTTCACTTATTAATTTACTTAGTTACAATTTCAAAACTCAATTAATAAAGAAACTTAATTTCACTTATTAAAGAAGTTCAAATTTACTTAATAAAGAATTCAATTTTATTTAATTATTAAATAATTCAATCTTATTTAATTATTAAATAATTTCAAAACTTAATTATTAACTAATTTCAAAACTTAATTATTAATAATTCTAAATTTAATTATTAAATAATTAATTTTAAAACAACGTTCATTCATCATCTACTAGGTTAATATTTTGATTCAGATTATTAAATATTAACATTTCCTTTCATTAAAATTCAAATTCTAACTTCGTTTCAAAACCATATTATTTATTCAAATAAAATCTTCATTTTATTTTTATAACAAATTATTGACCAATCGATTTTTATTTAATTCTCTATCCTAAGTCAAGTTCATTTGGGTATTTATCATTTCAACCCGATTCCAATTCAATTCAAAATCAAAGCATAGCAAAGGGAACTTGCAGTGTGATAACTGGGATGGTGTCAAAGTAAATAAACAAGCAATAACAACAATCGATAACAACAATCCAATCATTAATTCAAATAATCCCGAAATAATCGTATTAATTCACATTGTTGTTTGTGCAAATTAATATAATTATTTCTAGAATCTACACTATCATTTCGTGTAGATTAAAGATTATTACACTAACATTAATGCGGTTCTTCACTGGATATCTATTATTCAATTTCATACAACATCAATTTAAACAACAAACATTTAAATGGTTCGAGGTGTATTTTACCAAATTCTACGTGTCAATTAATTCAACATTTAGAGGGTCATATTATGCAAATGTCATCTAATCAAATTTAACATACATCAAATCTAACTATCCTACGTCAATTTCGATTTCAAATTATTTATCACTCACTACATTAACAATTTAATTTCCAATGTCACATCAAACAATCAATCATTTATCAACCAACTGGATCATCATTTCATAAATAACAGATAATGGTGTCAGATGTCACAGGTGAACTGATACAGGTAATATCATATATAACAGTGTGATTAACTAACAGTCGCATATTTCAATTTGTTGTTTCAATTGAAATCAAATTTAATAAATAAAAGAACATTAATCGTGAGTGATTGCTCACCTTCCGAGGCTAGAGAAGATAGACAACGGGATTGAGTTACGAAATCCAAGCACGAGTTTCCAGAGCAAAGCAAGATTGACACAATTTTGACGAATACAGCTGATAACAGGAATTGATGGAACAAATAAGAACTGAATCGATGGTATAAGTGAACACATATATAAAATCATATATATATATAGTCATGCTCTAAACACAACACATTTTTAAATTAAAATATATATATATACATTTCAAAATCATTATTAAATCAAACACGTATTAAATAAAATCTTAATAAAATATATATTTAAAAATTGATATTAAATTTTAAACATATATTTAAAATATATACATATCGCATTAAAGATCAATACATAGAATTATATACGACCAACAACAACATATCGTAACTACCTATATTTAGTTAATATATAATATATACATTTATAAATCCATACCTATCAGATATCAACAATACACTTATAATAGACTATACAGTAATAGCCTATACACCTTTAAACATACATTACTTCAAAATAAATCTGACACTATATATATGAATACTGTTATAACCTATATGAATTTTATATAAGCTACCAAATACATATACTGCACACGCACATGCTATACACTTATAAATCAAACTATATATATATTACAAGTATAGACCTGTACTATTTTATAAATATAAATATATGTTGTAAAATCTTGAAGGACAGCTAATATATATACATACATACATAAATATATATATATATATAAAACTCACGCACACACTAACATATAATATGACTGCTAATATACATGTATATCCAGCCTATAACCATCTTTATATAATATATATTTTTCTTTGAACAGAACAGCTGATGAAAACTTGAAACAGTCCTATTTATACAGTATAAAACAACAAGACCACTGATTTTACAATTTTACACATAATAGGCTTTTCCACAAATAATTTACAGTTTTAAAATTTAACAGATCTAACATATATATAAGTATCTATTATAATATAAAACATATGTACGAGATATATAGAAACGAGCCTATATATAAGCATCATGAATATATAATTTGTATAAAATATACATTATATTATATTCATACAGTACCTTGTATAAAAGCATGTAAATTTATTTTAAATGAAAAATTCATTCTATAAATCAAATATACATATAACAGTCAGCCCGTCCAATTTATATTTAATAGCCATAGCTTATTAATACCAGATCTTATTTACCTTATAAAGATATAGCAGATTATAGTCTACTGAAACCGGATTGTAGTTTATATACTTAAAATAATACTATATATACAAATCATATACATTAACCATATATAAATTCAGACACTAAAATAATTTATGTAGACAGACACATAAACTTAAAAACAAACCTTATAGATACAACCTTCATAAAATAATACATATACAAATAAACGCATATATATTATTATTACAAATAAAAAAAGATCTGTTAAATACAAACATTTGAAACATAACTATAGTATATAAAGAGGCGCAAAAACATACTCACACCCATATACTTTAATACATAACAGAGCCACTGCACTTGGACTAGTTTTCAAACAAATGAACAAATTGACAAACAAAGCAAAACAGACATTAATATAAACTATATATACGATATATACTCACAAGAGAGAACAAGGCTGCGAAGAGGCAAAGTGCTGAGGTGGCAATTACAGAGTGAGGTGGATTGTGAGTTGGAAGAGGGGAAGCTTGCACACGGTGTTGGGGATGTGGAGGAAATAGTGGTGGTGCCGGTTGGAGCTATGGCAGTTTCGGCCTATGCTTGCGGTGGAGGGTGGCCGAGCTGTTGGCATGGGATTGAGAATTAAATCTGGACGCATGTTTTTTTTTTCTTGTGGGCGGAGATCGAATAAGAGAGGAATGAGTTCGGCCAGAAATAATAATAATAGGAGATGAAGAGAGAATGTGCTGTCACCCTTTGCTTTGAAATAAATGTTATCTTATTTTAAGGGTATTGGAAACTAATTTCAAAAAAATATTGAATGTAGTGACCATTGGATTCATCCGATGAATCTAAATGGTCACAGCAAAATAAAAGGTAAAGATTTGAATATCGATACGGTTACCATTTACGTGGGTTTCGTTGCTTATCGGACTTCAAAATACAGAATTGAATATACCGTAGAGATCAGCACGACGAGACGATCAAAATGGTATATAGATGTCAGTGGTATGAATGAATTATAAAAATTTGAAATTTCTACTAGCGGGAAAATGCAGCAAAAACATAGAAAAATAAGATCGACGGAGCTAAAGAAGTCCGAATTTGGAAAAACGAAAAATGACGACTTGCTCAGAAGATGATTTAGAATTTTTCTATATAAAAATATTTAGGTTTCGAAAACGTTTTATTTTCATCAATTTCTAACTGATTAAATTGAAATAAATTTACGCACGAAAATAAACTTTCATATTTTCGGATGAAAATTTACCAGTTGCTATGTTTAACTCGACGCATTTCAAATATTAAATTTTTATTTCAAAATTTTATCGTTTACAATTTCTCAAATTTTAATTAATAACGTTATTAAAACCAGTAAAATTTACGGGTCGTTACACTCTCCCCTACTCAAAACTTTTCGTCCCCGAAAAGGAAGGAGGTAGGATGTAAGGACCCGATTCTTCGACTTCCGAAAATCGACATCGATACGTCCACTGTATCAACTGCCGAGCAACGAATGCCGGAAAACCGAATTCTTAGGGTTTTAGAAAGAAGAAAACAGAAGAAAAGAGAGAAGAAGAAAAGAAAGAAGAAAAAAAGAAAGAAAGAGAACAACAGAACAACAGAACAACAACAGAAACAGAACAATATCAGAATCTCACATATCGCAGCGGAACAATATACAATAGATAATTACTAGTCTTTTAAACCAAAGAACTATATCAGTTTATACATACATCAATCACCAGAGTCAATATACAACAATGGACAGTTATATAACTTGTCCTCATACAGAATACACAGCGGAATAAATACTATTAGATACAAATACTACGTCTCGTCATCCAGCTTATTCCAAAGCTCCAGAATATCCTGATAACAGTGGTGACCACCGTACGTAAATGGCAGGTTCTACAACTAATACCGTACAAGTCACGTATTGAAGTTTGGATTTCCAACAAATGGTCAGGCTAAGGAACTTCCTATCCACGATGGGTACGTCCCTGGAATAGACGACCCGAGAAATAACCTAACATTACGGTTAGATCTCTGCCAACACAAGGCCGGGTTACCTCTGCAAAAATAGGTAACTACTGACACACGTATGCCATCCCCCGATCGTAACCGATCTTCCCGAGGATCCCCGATTCCCAACAAACCACATCAAAATAATAATGCAGCAACCACATAGGTTAAGTATCTGGGCTCCATACCATGATACCACCTCTATCCAGAAGGAATGACATACACTAAGGGGCGCTACTCCCTAGAACCTTGCTGCATCCTTCCTGTTTTGACCATTTCCGGGGTGTGAGGCTCGACGAAGTCTCGTCCACAAAGCTACGCTTTCTACAAAGCCATGCTTCGGGTCAAACAAATGATCAACCTATGATCACAAAGATATAAGATCAAACAAATGATCATATCGCAAATGATCAAACACTGATCATTTCACAGCAACACTCAGTATGCCACGTTACCAAATTGGGAGTATATCGCTGATAAATTTCAACTACATAACCTCTGAGCTCGTACGTCTCAGAGAAGGGTGTTAAGCTAAGAGAATAAATTCTCCGCCACCAACAGAAATGTATTTGAAAGAAATCAGCTTTATATCTCAAAGTGTAATGTCAGACACACAATCCATACAAGTCTGTTCCGGGATCGAACAGAACCGAAGGCACTTCTCACGAAGCCCTTGCATATCCGGATAAATTTCTTGTGATATCCCGGAATTTCGAGGAGTTTAAAATGTGATAATCTCTTAATTTAAATTATTTAAAATTGATAAAATTGTTATTTCAAATATAAATAACCAAATAATAATATAATGTTTTAATTATGGTATAGATTAATTTTAATAAGAATAATTATTTAAATTGTATTATTTTATAAATTTGATTTTAAATAGACTTATCATTTTCAAATTTAATAAGTATTGTTTAAATATGTATATATATGTCTTGAGTTGTTTTTAAATGAAATAGTTAATTTCAAACTTAATAATGTTTTTATTTAAAAATATAAATATTGAGTTGATTTTTAAATAGGATTTTTAAAGTAAAATTTGGATTCAAATCTGGATTTAAATTTGAATCTTTAAAAGATAATTATTTTAATATATCTGGGTATAAGAATATATGAACAAGACTTTTATTTAAAATAAGACTTTTGTTTTATTTTTGTCTTCCTTAAAGAGATTTTGTATATAAATTTAGAAAGTATTTATTTAATAGTAAATAAATACAAAAGATATGAATTTATCTATTTAGGAAATTAATATAAAAGTCTTTTAAACTCTTTTTAAAAATAATATGAAATTATATAATAACAAGTGTTAATAAATTAAGTCATGTTAGTAATATGTGTAAGGTAATTAAACAATGTATGTGACAAGTGTCAACCATTTGTTCTATTTTCTTTAAATTTTTATTAAATCTAAATTAACTATATAAATTTCTATCTTTCCATTCTCTTTTATTTTCTAATCTCATTTTCTTCAAAGACCAAAACTAAAAACCAGAAAACATATCAAACCGTAATCATCCTCAAACCAAACTGAAATATTCTCAAAATCAAAACTGAAATCATTTCCAGTTCAAAACCTGTAATCTGAAATCATCTCCAACCCAAAACTGGAAAGATTCTCTTAAACCAAGAATCTCAAAACTGAATTCATCTGCAAAAGCTTGATTCTCAAATTCAAAGACCTGAAACCATTATTTCTTAAACCTGGAATATTCAAAACCTGTAATCTACCAAAAGCCTGGCTTAATTCTTAAGTTCAAAAGATCTGTAACCATGTTCTTCAAGTCTGGATCCTTTCCAAGTGCATGCATTATAATTTGAGACAGAAGCAAGTGTCAAAAGCTTTTCAAATCTTTTAAAGGAATCAAAGCAAAGTTTTCAAAGTCCAAATTCCAGTTTTTCTTTCAAAGCTCCGTTCATCTGAAATAGGTGAGTAAACTGAAATTTAAAACAGTTTTAAATTTGTTGCATGTGGTAAATGTTGAAGTATAATTGTGATGTATGTTTGAATATATGTGTGCATGAATGTTCTAAGCTGAATGTATGTATTTATGTATCTGTTTGAAGTGTGCATGTTTGATTGCATATGTATACCTCTCTGTTCATAGTTCAGAGTTTAAAGTTGTAATCAGAATTCAAAAAATTTGGTCACCTGCTCTCTGTCAAGTTCTGTAATTCAAACAATATTTGTTTGTTTAATCTTAGTCTAAGTTTTTAAAAATAAAATTTAGTAAGGTAAGTTTAAAAATTACCTGGAAAAGGAAGTGACAGTAGGAAATTTAATATATGTTAAAATTCAAACTATATAATCTTGTGATTTTCTTTTAAAATTCTAAATACTTGTCTCAGATAATGATTTTTAAGAGTTAAAACATAATTTTTAAGATAGTATTGAACGAGATATCCAAGATTGTTTAGAAAATGGGTTTTTGGTCTTATCTGGAAATCAAGAAGTTTGGTATAAACGGATTTGTTTCTGGTGTTGGAATGGTGATGGTAGAATCATGGAAAAATGGTGAGAAGTGAATCAAAGCAGTGTGGCATTGGGAATTTTGAATTAGAGATTATAACCCTAGCTTTCTCTTTGATAAGAAATTGATCATCGCGACCCCTATAGATGATCGAGCTTTCTCAGATTTAGGGTAATGATTGATGGGGTGTGGAAGAGGATGTGGCCGGAGGTGAAGCCACTCTGGTGATCGAAGAATGTAGATTTGGGTGGTTCCCAGTATACGACATTGTTCCAGTTTCGAGTGCGATGTTCGATTTTGATTTGGGGCTTCTGTAATTTGTTTGATGATCGGAATTAGGTTGGAAGATGATAGTCGACTTGCGCATGTGGTCGTGAGAGGTTGGAATTGGTGGCAGTGGGGGTGCATGTGCACGGAGGACATGGGTGTCAGCTGTTTTGGGAAGATGGGTTACTCGTGTTTGTTTCAGGTGAATTCGTGGGTTTTCTCGAAGGGTTATCGGGGAAGGAAGGCTTTTTGCTCGAAGTCGTTTCCAGGGTGATTCGTGAGAGAAGAAGAGAAACTGTTAAAGTTTTTAACAGTTTAAAAATTTAACAAACAAGTTTTTAAAATTTTCGGGGAGGTCTCGAGTAGATTAGGAGCTGGCTCGGGTTTTTCTTCGTGTCGTTTGTGAGCTGAGTGAAAAACTGTTAGCAGTTTAATTTTCTTTAAATTCAAAACAGTTTTAAAATCTAAAATTTAATCTCTGTTTTAAATATAAGTTGCTGATGTATTGGTTTAGATTCAAATACACATGGGTTAAAACCCAAAGTAAGATGTTTAAGTCAGTTTTTAAATTTAAATAAAGATAGGATTTAAATTTAAAATAATCAAGTTAAAACAATTGTTTTGAAAATTCTTTCCTTTGAAATAAATGTTTTGACTAGATTTAATTTGTATAGTTGTTAACTTAAATAATATTAAGTTAAATTTTAAGTTATTTTCAAACTTAATTTGAAAATAAGGTTAATTAATAAGGAAAGGTTTCATTTTAAAACTTAATTAAAGTTTGATAGTATATGAGATAAATAAAGAGTGATTTATTAAATTAATTGATGATTAATAATTAGAGATAAGTAATTGATGATTATTGATGTTAAAACTTAATTAATGATTTTAATTAAGTAATTTAATTACTAAGATTAAATGTTTTAATGATAATATTAAATCTCAAGGATAATTAGGATTTTTAAGAGTTGAAATTAATTAAGTTAATTAAGAAATTTAAGTTTAATTAATTTAATTAATTTTTGATAAGGATTAATGAAATGATTAAGGGTTAATTAAACTAGTAATTAAGAAGTACTTAATAAAGTTTTATTAAGTAATAATTAAGTTTTCTTAATTAATAATTAAGAAGTTATTAATCTAAAATTAAAGTTAATTTAGGATTAATTAACTGTTATTAAGGGATTAATTAATTGTCATTAAAGATTGATTAATAGATAATTATGGATTAATTAAATTGGTAATTAAGGTTGTTAATTAATAATTAAGTTTTATAAAGAAGTAATTAATTAGTTAATTAAGTTTAAATTAATTAATTATAAAAGTAATTAAGGATTGATTACTTTGTATTAAAAGATATTGATTAATAATTAAGGTTTATTAATTAATAGTTAAAGAATAATTAATCAAGGATTAATTTGTTTAAAGGGTAATTAAGGATGAGTTACTCAGTTATGATTTAGGAAATGAATGTGATTAGTTAAGTTAATTTAATTGTTAATTAATTAAGGATAGTCACTTGGTAATTGATTAAGTATAGTTACTTAATAAGATTGGTTAAGTATAATTACTTAGTGTAAGTAATTAATAAATGAATTACTGTATGTAATTGGTGTAATTAATCAAAAGGATTTATGAAGTAAATAATAAGTAATTAAGAAGTAATTAAGATTAGTTAATTACTGTTAGTAATTATTTAAGGATTGATAAATGGTAGAAATTAATTAATGCATGATTAATTAATTAATTAAGGAATAATGTAATTAATTATAGTTAATTAATTAATTAAAATAATTAATTAAGGATCATTAATTAATGTAATTAATGAGAGTAATTAAAGGTTAATTACTGTTAATGGTTAAGAATAATTAAATTGTGAAGTTAATTAAAGGATAATTACTTTATGTAATTAATAATTAATCAAGAGTGATTAATATTTAATGATTAATTAATTAAATGGATTGTAATTAATTAATGTTGATTAAGCAAGGAAAGGAATTAATTCTTAAGTAATTAATTTAATTTAAGTTGATTAAATTAATTATAATAGAGATTAATAAATGGTTGCTTATGAATGATGGTTGAGTAGAATGTCTGATTTGGTTGATATCTATTGGATGATATACTATGATATATCTGTGATAAATGTGTGATATTTATCTATGTTAATGCTATGTGAATTCAAGTATTAAATTGAATTGAATTGTTTAAACCTTTAAACAACTTGGCCTTAAAAGACACGTTTTGGATTTCGATGAGACCGGGATCGGGTTTCCGTATACCGGATTTCCAGGTCTGGAGACCCGAATACCACATCGATCCAAATTAACGATAGGTCGTGAATCTCAAGTGAAGATGAAGATTCAGAGTGCAAGGGTTATTGTCGTTAACTCTGAGGGTGATTCCAAAACGAGTGTAACGAGATAATGCCTTCGGTTTCGTTCGAACCCGGAACGAACTTGTATGGATTGAATGCTTTCAGCACATCGTCAGGCGGACGATGAGCATTCTAAGTGATATGTTCTGATTAAAGGTAATCGTAGCCTCAAGCCTCATCAACCGGGAATGGCTAAAACAGGGGAGGTGCAGCAAGGCTTCGTGGGTAGCACCCACTGAGAGCAAGATAGATCCCTGTCTAGAGGTCCCTTTTCTTTTATTCGGCTTAGTGTGTGGTTGGTCGCGCCAACTACGGGATTGTCTTGTTCGGGATTATCCAGTAAGGGATGGTTCCGGCTTTGTGTTGCAGGGGAGCGGGCGTACTCCTCGGTACGGTGATCTAGGCCACGTACTGTGACGGGCGGTACCCCAGTAGCCCTGCCATTGTATGGAATCCAAACTCCAATAAGTGCCGTACGTATTAGTTGTGCCAACTATGTTGGAATGTGAGATGTAAGCATTTCAGCTATTTCTGTATTTTACTTGAAAACCCTAGACCCTATTATAATACAATCGGATTTGCTATCAAATGTTTTAGTTAGCGTAAGGTAAAAACTTACCCATGTTTATTTGTGGGAAGTCTTACGTGATACTTTTGTTTCAAAGGTTTTCAAAGTTAAGCAATCTAACCGTTTACTCACACCAGACCCATGTCTGACCCAAGTGTTTATTTCTGTTTTTTTTAAACTCTTGGGTACTCAAATTTTTACGAGTAGTCAAGGGATTCAGGTTTAGCTTTGACGAATATTCTGGAGGAGCAATGGAGCAGGAGGCTTCGGCGTTCGTAGATATAGTATTCCGCTGTGTTGATATCTGTGATAGTGTCTTGTCTTGTATTTGAGTTGTAATGTCTAGACAGATGTTTATAACTGTCTAGTAAGTGATGTATATGCTGTGTAACTCTGTAAATTGTTGTATACTATGTAATAGTTTATGTTATTAATATAATTTATTCGTTCCGCTGTGAGATCGTTGTTGTTGTTTCTTTCTTTCTTCTTTTCTTTTCTATTTTCTACCCCTTTCTTTCTTCATAATGATGCGACTTTCTGGGCATAGAAAGCCGGGACGTCACATATGGTATCAGAGCTGTAGGTTGAGTGAATACCTAGGCTCTGAAGTGGTGTCTATCTTGAGAGCGCGTAATTGTTAGTTATATAAAAATGGTTTTATATTGTGTTAATTGATCGGTTGAGTGGTATATGGATTCTGGTCAATACGAGTAGCTAACGTTATTGATAGGGATCTCTAAACACTTGAACCAGGCCAACGGACACAATATTGTTTTAAAGAGGTAGATGAAATAATTTTACCCAGAAATAATTTCTATATAAAAATAAAAATAAAAATATCATTTTAAATATATATATTTATTTATTCTACCTATAGGTTGGGTTACCTGTTCGGGTTTTCCAATATAAGTTATAAAGGTAGATAGGGTAGTGGTGTGTGTGTAACACGACGACTACCAATGGTTGGAGTTTGAATGTTGAGGTTGGAAGTATTTGTCGAGACTGTAGATCTAATACCGTCTCGAATAAGCTTTGCTGTGGTGTAAAGATTTCATCGATCTCTAAAGGAAACCTGTTAAAGGTTCGGAGTCCATCTTGGAAGTGCCAGTTTGGCTGAGTTATAGTTTGGATCTGTCGGATGAGCAGAAGCTAGTGGTGGTATCTTGGCAATCTCAGGAAGTAGTAGTTGCGTGATGAGACGCAGTGACTGGATGTTTCTGAAGATGTTTTCTTTTGGAGCAAGTCTAAGGAAGTGTGTCTGCTTCGGTGTTGTGGCTGAGTTCAGTAGGGAGTCCGAGTTTCTCAAGAAGCTTTGGATAGGAAGTCTTGGTATCCGTGTCAGCGGTGCAGCTCGAGTGTTCTGTGTTCATGTTGGAAGATCTTTTGGCTTAGCTTTCTTAGAAGTGGAGTTCAGAAGCTGCAGAGTAGATTCATTTTTCAAATGGATTGGTCAAGCATAGACTGTTCTGATGGATTAAGAAAGAACAGTATTTTTGGATATTAGACTGGATAGAATCGCAAAAGTGACTTGCGATAGTTTGAGTATTCTTTTGGGAAATCTTTTGCTTGAGTTTGAGGCATCTCTAGAAGATGTAGGAGTTATAGAGTTGTCAGAGATTTTCTGGAATGAGATGGTCAAGTTTGTGTTCGAGTTCATCGACGACGTCCAGATCAGAGTTGAGCAGCGAAAGCTTGATAGTAGATGTTCTAGAGTGGAAGTAACCGGAAATTGCAGTGTTTGGATTAGAGGGTTCCTACAGGAAGCTTTTCAAGATTTGAAGGTCAGATTGGCAGGTGCATCTATTTTGTCTTTTCAGATAGGAGAAGTAAGATTGGAATCTACTGATAATTGTGGAGTAGAGTTTGAGTTCTGGATTTCTGTAGACCTTGAGAGGATCCGTTTATTAGATTGTTTTTGGTCCTGTTTGTTTCGAGAAGCGTCAGCAAAGATTGAGCTGATCAGGAAAGGTGAAGGCAGCCCAGAATCGTCAGAAGAGTTCTGTGGATTAGAGATGGAGAATTTTGGAATTCGAAGTTGGAGACTTCGTTGTTATTTCTCCAGTAGAAGGGAGCAAATAAGATTGGGAAAGACTAGGAAGATAGCCCCGAGTATATTGGATCTTTCTGAGTTTTTGTGAAGATAGGTGTTTTGGCTTCAGTAATGAATTGCCAGTTTGGATTTAGTAGAGCGAGTAACCCAGTATCTGAATCTGGGAAACTCGGGATAATTTTAGATAGTTTATCCGGATCTATGTCTGGATAGCTAGAGTTGTTGTTTGTATGAATTGTTTGTTTGTATGAATTGTTTGTTTGGATGAATGGTTGTTTGTTTGATAGTATATGGCTGATAAGTATAATTGTTTTTTTTAAAATTGGTTGAAATAAAATAAAACTTTTGGATTATCTTTTGTTTTAAATTTCGAGGACGAAATTCTTTTAAGGGGGAAGGAATATGATATCCCGGAATTTCGAGGAGTTTAAAATGTGATAATCTCTTAATTTAAATTATTTAAAATTGATAAAATTGTTATTTCAAATATAAATAACCAAATAATAATATAATGTTTTAATTATGGTATAGATTAATTTTAATAAGAATAATTATTTAAATTGTATTATTTTATAAATTTGATTTTAAATAGACTTATCATTTTCAAATTTAATAAGTATTGTTTAAATATGTATATATATGTCTTGAGTTGTTTTTAAATGAAATAGTTAATTTCAAACTTAATAATGTTTTTATTTAAAAATATAAATATTGAGTTGATTTTTAAATAGGATTTTTAAAGTAAAATTTGGATTCAAATCTGGATTTAAATTTGAATCTTTAAAAGATAATTATTTTAATATATCTGGGTATAAGAATATATGAACAAGACTTTTATTTAAAATAAGACTTTTGTTTTATTTTTGTCTTCCTTAAAGAGATTTTGTATATAAATTTAGAAAGTATTTATTTAATAGTAAATAAATACAAAAGATATGTATTTATCTATTTAGGAAATTAATATAAAAGTCTTTTAAACTCTTTTTAAAAATAATATGAAATTATATAATAACAAGTGTTAATAAATTAAGTCATGTTAGTAATATGTGTAAGGTAATTAAACAATGTATGTGACAAGTGTCAACCATTTGTTCTATTTTCTTTAAATTTTTATTAAATCTAAATTAACTATATAAATTTCTATCTTTCCATTCTCTTTTCTTTTCTAATCTCATTTTCTTCAAAGACCAAAACTAAAAACCAGAAAACATATCAAACCGTAATCATCCTCAAACCAAACTGAAATATTCTCAAAATCAAAACTGAAATCATTTCCAGTTCAAAACCTGTAATCTGAAATCATCTCCAACCCAAAACTGGAAAGATTCTCTTAAACCAAGAATCTCAAAACTGAATTCATCTGCAAAAGCTTGATTCTCAAATTCAAAGACCTGAAACCATTATTTCTTAAACCTGGAATATTCAAAACCTGTAATCTACCAAAAGCCTGGCTTAATTCTTAAGTTCAAAAGATCTGTAACCATGTTCTTCAAGTCTGGATCCTTTCCAAGTGCATGCATTATAATTTGAGACAGAAGCAAGTGTCAAAAGCTTTTCAAATCTTTTAAAGGAATCAAAGCAAAGTTTTCAAAGTCCAAATTCCAGTTTTTCTTTCAAAGCTCCGTTCATCTGAAATAGGTGAGTAAACTAAAATTTAAAACAGTTTTAAATTTGTTGCATGTGGTAAATGTTGAAGTATAATTGTGATGTATGTTTGAATATATGTGTGCATGAATGTTCTAAGCTGAATGTATGTATTTATGTATCTGTTTGAAGTGTGCATGTTTGATTGCATATGTATACCTCTCTGTTCATAGTTCAGAGTTTAAAGTTGTAATCAGAATTCAAAAAATTTGGTCACCTGCTCTCTGTCAAGTTCTGTAATTCAAACAATATTTGTTTGTTTAATCTTAGTCTAAGTTTTTAAAAATAAAATTTAGTAAGGTAAGTTTAAAAATTACCTGGAAAAGGAAGTGACAGTAGGAAATTTAATATATGTTAAAATTCAAACTATATAATCTTGTGATTTTCTTTTAAAATTCTAAATACTTGTCTCAGATAATGATTTTTAAGAGTTAAAACATAATTTTTAAGATAGTATTGAACGAGATATCCAAGATTGTTTAGAAAATGGGTTTTTGGTCTTATCTGGAAATCAAGAAGTTTGGTATAAACGGATTTGTTTCTGGTGTTGGAATGGTGATGGTAGAATCATGGAAAAATGGTGAGAAGTGAATCAAAGCAGTGTGGCATTGGGAATTTTGAATTAGATATTATAACCCTAGCTTTCTCTTTGATAAGAAATTGATCATCGCGACCCCTATAGATGATCGGCTTTCTCAGATTTAGGGTAATGATTGATGGGGTGTGGAAGAGGATGTGGCCGGAGGTGAAGCCACTCTGGTGATCGAAGAATGTAGATTTGGGTGGTTCCCAGTATACGACATTGTTCCAGTTTCGAGTGCGATGTTCGATTTTGATTTGGGGCTTCTGTAATTTGTTTGATGATCGGAATTAGGTTGGAAGATGATAGTCGACTTGCGCATGTGGTCGTGAGAGGTTGGAATTGGTGGCAGTGGGGGTGCATGTGCACGGAGGACATGGGTGTCAGCTGTTTTGGGAAGATGGGTTACTCGTGTTTGTTTCAGGTGAATTCGTGGGTTTTCTCGAAGGGTTATCAGGGAAGGAAGGCTTTTTGCTCGAAGTCGTTTCCAGGGTGATACGTGAGAGAAGAAGAGAAACTGTTAAAGTTTTTAACAGTTTAAAAATTTAACAAACAAGTTTTTAAAATTTTCGGGGAGGTCTCGAGTAGATTAGGAGCTGGCTCGGGTTTTTCTTCGTGTCGTTTGTGAGCTGAGTGAAAAACTGTTAGCAGTTTAATTTTCTTTAAATTCAAAACAGTTTTAAAATCTAAAATTTAATCTCTGTTTTAAATATAAGTTGCTGATGTATTGGTTTAGATTCAAATACACATGGGTTAAAACCCAAAGTAAGATGTTTAAGTCAGTTTTTAAATTTAAATAAAGATAGGATTTAAATTTAAAATAATCAAGTTAAAACAATTGTTTTGAAAATTCTTTCCTTTGAAATAAATGTTTTGACTAGATTTAATTTGTATAGTTGTTAACTTAAATAATATTAAGTTAAATTTTAAGTTATTTTCAAACTTAATTTGAAAATAAGGTTAATTAATAAGGAAAGGTTTCATTTTAAAACTTAATTAAAGTTTGATAGTATATGAGATAAATAAAGAGTGATTTATTAAATTAATTGATGATTAATAATTAGAGATAAGTAATTGATGATTATTGATGTTAAAACTTAATTAATGATTTTAATTAAGTAATTTAATTACTAAGATTAAATGTTTTAATGATAATATTAAATCTCAAGGATAATTAGGATTTTTAAGAGTTGAAATTAATTAAGTTAATTAAGAAATTTAAGTTTAATTAATTTAATTAATTTTTGATAAGGATTAATGAAATGATTAAGGGTTAATTAAACTAGTAATTAAGAAGTACTTAATAAAGTTTTATTAAGTAATAATTAAGTTTTCTTAATTAATAATTAAGAAGTTATTAATCTAAAATTAAAGTTAATTTAGGATTAATTAACTGTTATTAAGGGATTAATTAATTGTCATTAAAGATTGATTAATAGATAATTATGGATTAATTAAATTGGTAATTAAGGTTGTTAATTAATAATTAAGTTTTATAAAGAAGTAATTAATTAGTTAATTAAGTTTAAATTAATTAATTATAAAAGTAATTAAGGATTGATTACTTTGTATTAAAAGATATTGATTAATAATTAAGGTTTATTAATTAATAGTTAAAGAATAATTAATCAAGGATTAATTTGTTTAAAGGGTAATTAAGGATGAGTTACTCAGTTATGATTTAGGAAATGAATGTGATTAGTTAAGTTAATTTAATTGTTAATTAATTAAGGATAGTCACTTGGTAATTGATTAAGTATAGTTACTTAATAAGATTGGTTAAGTATAATTACTTAGTGTAAGTAATTAATAAATGAATTACTGTATGTAATTGGTGTAATTAATCAAAAGGATTTATGAAGTAAATAATAAGTAATTAAGAAGTAATTAAGATTAGTTAATTACTGTTAGTAATTATTTAAGGATTGATAAATGGTAGAAATTAATTAATGCATGATTAATTAATTAATTAAGGAATAATGTAATTAATTATAGTTAATTAATTAATTAAAATAATTAATTAAGGATCATTAATTAATGTAATTAATGAGAGTAATTAAAGGTTAATTACTGTTAATGGTTAAGAATAATTAAATTGTGAAGTTAATTAAAGGATAATTACTTTATGTAATTAATAATTAATCAAGAGTGATTAATATTTAATGATTAATTAATTAAATGGATTGTAATTAATTAATGTTGATTAAGCAAGGAAAGGAATTAATTCTTAAGTAATTAATTTAATTTAAGTTGATTAAATTAATTATAATAGAGATTAATAAATGGTTGCTTATGAATGATGGTTGAGTAGAATGTCTGATTTGGTTGATATCTATTGGATGATATACTATGATATATCTGTGATAAATGTGTGATATTTATCTATGTTAATGCTATGTGAATTCAAGTATTAAATTGAATTGAATTGTTTAAACCTTTAAACAACTTGGCCTTAAAAGACACGTTTTGGATTTCGATGAGACCGGGATCGGGTTTCCGTATACCGGATTTCCAGGTCTGGAGACCCGAATACCACATCGATCCAAATTAACGATAGGTCGTGAATCTCAAGTGAAGATGAAGATTCAGAGTGCAAGAGTTATTGTCGTTAACTCTGAGGGTGATTCCAAAACGAGTGTAACGAGATAATGCCTTCAGTTTCGTTCGAACCCGGAACGAACTTGTATGGATTGAATGCTTTCAGCACATCGTCAGGCGGACGATGAGCATTCTAAGTGATATGTTCTGATTAAAGGTAATCGTAGCCTCAAGCCTCATCAACCGGGAATGGCTAAAACAGGGGAGGTGCAGCAAGGCTTCGTGGGTAGCACCCACTGAGAGCAAGATAGATCCCTGTCTAGAGGTCCCTTTTCTTTTATTCGGCTTAGTGTGTGGTTGGTCGCGCCAACTACGGGATTGTCTTGTTCGGGATTATCCAGTAAGGGATGGTTCCGGCTTTGTGTTGCAGGGGAGCGGGCGTACTCCTCGGTACGGTGATCTAGGCCACGTACTGTGACGGGCGGTACCCCAGTAGCCCTGCCATTGTATGGAATCCAAACTCCAATAAGTGCCGTACGTATTAGTTGTGCCAACTATGTTGGAATGTGAGATGTAAGCATTTCAGCTATTTCTGTATTTTACTTGAAAACCCTAGACCCTATTATAATACAATCGGATTTGCTATCAAATGTTTTAGTTAGCGTAAGGTAAAAACTTACCCATGTTTATTTGTGGGAAGTCTTACGTGATACTTTTGTTTCAAAGGTTTTCAAAGTTAAGCAATCTAACCGTTTACTCACACCAGACCCATGTCTGACCCAAGTGTTTATTTCTGTTTTTTTTAAACTCTTGGGTACTCAAATTTTTACGAGTAGTCAAGGGATTCAGGTTTAGCTTTGACGAATATTCTGGAGGAGCAATGGAGCAGGAGGCTTCGGCGTTCGTAGATATAGTATTCCGCTGTGTTGATATCTGTGATAGTCTCTTGTCTTGTATTTGAGTTGTAATGTCTAGACAGATGTTTATAACTGTCTAGTAAGTGATGTATATGCTGTGTAACTCTGTAAATTGTTGTATACTATGTAATAGTTTATGTTATTAATATAATTTATTCGTTCCGCTGTGAGATCGTTGTTGTTGTTTCTTTCTTTCTTCTTTTCTTTTCTATTTTCTACCCCTTTCTTTCTTCATAATGATGCGACTTTCTGGGCATAGAAAGCCGGGACGTCACATTTCTAATCACGTCCGGACTTCCCGTCACTAAGGGTGATAAAATCTCTAAACCGGAGATCAGCCGATGTAGAGTAACTCGACGGTAATCCTTCCGTTTTCAAAAATATCCGGTCTTCAACACCGGTCTTCAAATGCAATTCATAACGACGTATCACATATTCGGAATGGGTTATACGACCCCATGGTCCTTTCCCGGCTAATCCGAATAGTGAGCGCTTATTCAAAAATAAGTGTGGCATTCAAATTCATCCAATTCACAACAAATACCTACTAAGGGTAATTATTGATAGTCGGTTATTTAACTATCAATAAAGATGCGCGACATCATCAGATTCCAAATAATTTTCCAAATTATTTTATTTTCCAAAATATCTTTTACTAGATATAAAATTCCCACACTTCAAAAATAAATCAATATTTATTTTTCTAAACAGTTTCCCTTTCTTTTATAAATTCCATGTGAATTTATATTTTCAAAAATATCTACTGATATACGATTTTCGAATCGATGTCAATATTCACTTTCGATTTATCTTTACAAAGATAAATCTCAAAACGTTCATTTCATATTGGAAAAGTAATTCCATACTTATTTAAAAATAAGTGTTTCACAAATCTATTTATTTTCAACACTTGGAAAATATTCGATATACTTAAATCAATATTAAGTATACATTTCATTCTTTAAGGAAATCATAAATTTTAACATCTATTTGAGTCAAAACGAATGTTGCGTAAAACATCGTTACGACGACTCGAAATCAATAGTATAGGGATTCGGAATTAAAATAGATATATAAATCCCAATACTATATAAAACATTTCCTTTTGGAAATCATTTACTATAACAACAGTGTTATAGTCCACCATTTCCTTATATTTCTCGAAAACGTCTATTTCAACAATAAATGTTGAAATCTATGATTTCGATAGTTCACACGTTTTAAAACATCTTTTAAAACAATTAACTTCATTTCAAATATCACTTTTCCAAAACCATATCCATTTTACTTAACAATATATTCACTGTCCAAAATCGTGAATATACTTCACTAATTACATTTCACTATTTTCTACACGTTTTATTTCAATAATAATTCGCTATCCAAAATCGCGACTATATCTCCTTTAATAATCTTCTATATTTAATTTATCAAATTCAATCGATTTCGAATTTATAAAACAACGTTTATAAATTCTATTTCTATTTATAAAAACTTCAATTTATAAATCTTCTTTATTTACCAATTCAATTCACAATTCAATTTTTTTATACCACAATCCATATTATAAGTTAAATACTTATAATTCATTTATTTTCAAAAATCGTTATTTTAAAACTTTACAACTGTAAAGTTTATCCCTTTATAAATCATTTTAACATCATTTCCATTTTAAATTCACATTCCCTTATTTCAATTGGATTCATTTTCCAAATATTCACTTTTAAATCTAAAATCGGATTTCAAATTTATTTCTAATTCTACTTCAATTTCCAAATCAATTACAAATTGATTTCTAAATTTATTTTCACTACTAAAATAAATTCCTTATTCTTTTCAAATTATTCAATATCCTATTTTTAAATGGATTCTTCAAATTGAAATCATTTTACATTGATTTCCCAAATTATTTCAATTTACCGACTAAATTTCTAATTGGATTTCCAACTTATCTCCTTTTAAATAAATTCCTTTTAAAGAAAATAAATTTCAATTGTTTCTTTCAATCTATTTAAAAATCCAATTTTTAACTAAATTCTTCAATTAAAAATCACTATTTTACGAAATCCATTTATTTAACATTTTCACTTGATTCTGGAATTAATTCGATAAGATTATAAAAATTAACTTTTTATACTTTAAAATTCCTTTCTTCAAAATTTATTCAATTTCTAAAATTGATTCACTTAGAAATTTCTACTTGAATTTCAAAAATTCAACTTTGTTTATCTTTGGAATCCAATGATATCAAACATCCATTCAGCTAAATTTTAGCTTTCAAACAATTTCCAGACATCAATTCAATAACATCAATAATCATTCACAGATTATCACATCATAGTAGAAATAAATTCAATCAATGTGAGGGGTCCAGTTGGATCCCTCCAACCTGTTTCCCTGCATCCAAAGACGTTAGCACAATACTAATTCCACTTCGAGGTGGAATATCGCGGTATATAGGTTTTATAAAAATCCGCTTACTAACGGCGCAATAGGGTCTCATCCGCTATACGAGACGGGAAATCAATCAATCCAATATATACATATGCCAATATGTATATATTGCTATATATATAATAGATATATCCTACTATATCTAATATCACAATCAACATAGCAATCATATCAAACAATCAATAACTGTCAAACAAAATTTATTTGAGTGAGAAAATAATCTCACCTTAGCTTTTAATTTGCCATCCATTTCCAATCCAGTTTGTTTTTCACGATCTTTTAACCTTGTATAAATATTTAATACAATTTATCAATATTCGAAATAATCGAATAACAATTTCTTTTCAATGGATTAAATTGATTAACACTTTAAATTTTAAACAGACTTCTATTTGATAATTTAAATTAACAAAAGTTAAATTAAAACTAAGTTTTCTTTAAATAAATATTTTTAGCAACAAAAATCATTGTTTTAGTCTGTTAACAATAAATCTCTTTTAATACATTTCTTTAAATACCTTATCTACATATATATATTTTTTTATCTTTACTGTAACTACATTATCGATGCAAATTTTTTTTTTTTAAATTAAAACAAAATAAAAATAGCTTACTGTAAAAACCTTCACTGTCGAACATGAACTCCAGCCCTAGGCCACCACTGCTTCATCCAGTCTGACGTCGCGACACTCCCATCGCTCACACGCACGCGCTCGATTTCCTCCCCCGCTCAGCCTTTGCCTTGATCAAACGAGCGCCTCGACCTCCTTGCCGAAGCTGCTGCAATCTCCTCGAACTTGCGAACCTCGAATTCACGAACCCCTTTGAGAACGCCTCGCCGCGAAACCCTACTTCGCCTTTGCCGCTGCCCTAATTCGCCACCATCCCAACGTGAACGCGAGCCTCGCGATACGCTGCCGCCTCGGACTGTCGTTCGCCTGCCCTAGTTTAGCAATCCCCCTCGATTCCATCGCGCGCGTGCCCACGAACGCCACGCTCCACCGCGTGCTCGAGCTTGAACAGAGAATCACGATTTGGGAAATATTGATGGTAGAACGCGAGTTGCTCGAGTATGACTTCATCTCGAAATGAAGAAGAGGAGTTCGAATAAATTTGAACTGGAATTAGAGGTAGCAGCCATTATAATTTGAACGAAGATTTGTATACGCGGCCATTGTTTTTCATCTCGTTTGATTTGTAATTGAACTGAAAGAGGGAGAACGAGATATTTGAAAAGAGAGGGGATGGGTTACACGATAATTTCGTGGTCTTCAGCGTGAACAACGGAGCGTGTTTAAAGGAACGAAAAGTATAAGATGTGACTAATTTAAATTTAAATTTAAATTCGAATTCGAATAAATTTCGATGCGTTTACACGTCGTATTCTCACATAACAACTCCAAATGCCACGAAATTTGAAATCCGATAATAATTCAATATTACGGACCCAATGGAACTGGTTTCGTCGAATTCCGAGACTGTGCCCCGGAACGCTATTTTTAAATTTTCGAATTAAACGATACAATTTCAAACTGAACAATTCACTCCCAAATTCGATTCTGAAGCTTCTGTTATCTTCAGTATTATCAATACGAATTTTAAAAGCTTTCGAAATATTTTTCTTCAACTTTAAATTGAAGATTTAAATTTCTATTCAACTTTCAATCGATTAAATTTTAAAGTTTAATCGCAAATTTCAAAATTATATCGGGGATTCAAATTAAATTACCGTTCAAATATTTAAAATTAATTAAATATTCTCAATTTAATTTGTTCAAAATTCTGGGTCGTTACATAGGAGAATAGAACCAACCGGAAAGAAAAATGGCTTTGAAAACAAAATAAACAACTAATTTAAAGCCATATAAATTTCAACTTAAATTAATTAATATTCAATAATTTGATTTAATCCATTTGATTTCACTTAAGTGAAATCAATCTTAATTATTTATAAATTTATTATTTTATTATCCAATTATGTTTAATTAACAAATTTCTAAAATCATAAATTAGAATAGTCATTTAATAAAATCATATTTATTCAACAAATTTAATTCTTTTATTCCAAATTATTATTATGTTTATTCCACTTAATATATCTTATTACATATATTTAAACCATATAAATTAATTTAAACCATATAAATTTCAATTTAAATTAATTTATATTCAATAATTGGTTTAAATTTAAGGTATTTCCATAAGTTGATTTAATTTCAATTTATTAATATTTGATACCAAAAGATTCCTTCAAAACAAAATTTTTATTTAATTTGTCTCATTTACTATTCATTTAACTAATTATTCTATTTATCTCTATTAACATCTTTTATAATTAAAATTTTAAGTGTATAACATTTATTATAACCACTCAAATTTTATCTATAAAATCTTTTAACATCATTTTACATTTGTATAATATTGAATTACAAGGTTAACTTCTGAATAATTTTGGTAAGTTATATATTTTGGAATGCAATTGAGTATTATACAAGTAAAATATTTCCTTACTAAATTATTTCAAATTTAAATATTTATTCAAAATTTTGGTTTCATTTTGAAATTAAAATCACTTTTTACATAAATTTAAGAATTAAATTTCTGATCTCACTTCAAACCATTGGAGACAGACATACAAATATATATGTATAAATCAAATCAAGTCTATAGTCATATATCAATATATATAAATCAAGTCATACTTTATAAATCCAACTAAATTAAATTTTCCAAAACAAAAGTGTGGCAAAGCTACTGAGTGTCACTCCACTTTGAAACTCGAAAATGAACGTCGATGATGTGGCCGTCATCACCGAAATTATTTTCCAGCGACAAAAGAGAAGAGTACTGATTTAAACATTTAAAATTCTTTGAAAATCATTTATATTCGAAAATACTTTAAATAATTTACATTTAAAACTTTAAAACCATAGTTCGAAATTATCGGAAATTAAATTCTCAAACTCTAATTTTAAATTCATTTCAAATTCCAATCAATTTATAACCAAGTTTATAAATTCATTTATTTATATTATGCAATAGTCAATGGTTTACAAAACAATAAATGAAAATCAAATATTATTATTTCTGACAACAAATTTATTAACAATTTAGTTTCATAATATAATCATACAAAACTTTATTTTATTTACCAAATTTGAAAACGATATTGTATCAGTTTGCTCTGCTCAAGTGTTTTGGAAATCCTATCGATAGCGTTGATCAGACGAATCGATCGGAAACCCAAATCAACATCAACAACTCAAACAACACAATGTATATTAAAACATTTTTTATATTAATTTACAAATACACTTCCTCGCTTGACGATCCAAGAATAGATTACAAAGCAGGGACAGAGATTCAAATTTGTGGACTCAATTAAAGAAATTTTGATTCGAAGATAGGTTCAAACAAAGATAAGATGATTAAATAACGAAATAGGAAGATGATAAGTTTATATTAAATACGGGCGACCTTAACCGAGTCGACCATGACTTCAAGAATCAGATCGATGCAGAATTTCGAGGCAAATCTACATTCGATCTCAAGAAATAGAATTCAGGTATAGTAGGAGATAGAGAGCATCGTAAACCGAGGATACAGAAATCCCCGGTAAATCAATGCCTATTGTAAAGGAGTTTCACCCCTTTTAAAAATCAATCGAAGTTTGGCGAGACCGCCGATTCATTATAAGGGTCATTCGAAGTGGAGTTATGGGATACTCCAAAATTGAAAGAAGACGAATAGTGAGGGACACGAATGAAATTTGGAACCGCAGGGAACGTCCCAAAATTCAAAGGAATCGAGTCAAAAGGAAGAGATTGAAACTCGAATGAGAGTGATTCTTTAAATACTTTTACCCTATATGTTAAGTTTTGCCTAGAGCTACCAATGCTCTGATACCAACTGTAACGGACCGCATCAATGGGGGTAACGCCCACCGTAGCATACAGCAGTACCTGTGTTCTGCCTTTACGGCCAGCCTCTCGACTGCACCAACCCCACAGGGACATGTAGGAGTAAGAGTCATCCGCTCGCTACCAAACCAAATGCGAGAACCCCCTATCATGCTGCACCCTCCAAGTGCATAGGCAGACACACATGTCGGACTTGAATAATTCAAAATACCGAATTGTTAATTTATATTTGGCAAAATTGAACATATACAGTAAATAAATAATCACAGATCACAGACACAGAGTAATAAATGCAACGGAAACAAAAGATAGTAGTTCATGAAGCTACTATATACATATCAGAGTTAAATAAGTTACAGCAGAAGTCTCGAATACAATAGTCAAATACAAGAATCAGAATATAATCACTGGTATCAACTGGATATCTGAAAGCTGGATAGATAGCTGGATCTCCAAGCGAAGCTCCAACTCCAAAGGTGAGTCTCGAATACTGGTACACTCAGTCTGACCCGAGCGTAAAGCAAAACACAAAACACTCGAGTCAGGATTAACATTCTTATATCAATAAATCCAACTCAAGTGAAATAGCAACTGAAATACAAATAACTCAAAGGGTGTTTGGAATAACCATCCTTTAAGGATCCGTTAAACTATCTACTATGTAGTAGTGTACGGTAAATAGATAATGCCTATCAGTAATATAAAGTATCAAAATAGTGTTAAGGCGTTACCATTATTCCCCTTAACACATTTTATATAAGCGTTATAGTCTATACAACACTGTAAACTCCACCGTAAACTAGTGGGATATCAGGGAGTACTCCATAGGTGTAACACAAAACAAATCGTAGTGGTCGCGTATATAGGGATACAAGTATGACAAGGCACATGAGGCAATACCCAAGGTAGTGAAACTACCGTTTGCCTGATCCGGACTGGTGAGAACGCATCGCCGCAGCGATCGCAACACCGCGAAACAACACTCCCAAATCAAGGGTGCCCCAATCGACAACAAGTAATGAGTAGTTTTCGAAGAAGTGTGCTCGCTCGAGGTAGCTAACCCCATTTGGCCCGGCACGGCTCCTGTTTTAGTCATTTCCAATTTGACACAAGTGTCAAGGCTATCCATTATCGTTCTCTTTCTTCAGTCATCACGTACATCATTCCAACCACTTCATTCTGGATCACACTCCGCGTATAGTTATTAAAGTGGTTTTCGGTTTAGACAGAGAGTATGTCCCTAACCGATTCCGGTCTCTTTAATAACTTTCGTAATTATTACACCGATTGGTCGTTTATTTATTTCAAAACCAAATCAAATTCGATTTCAAATAGAATTTGTAAACCAACATTACATTTGTCTTTCTAAATCAATTTCCATAATTTACATTTCAAAACTTTCAAATTACCATTTCAAAATCTTATAATACAATTTCGATTTCTATTTAAAACCATTCCAATATTCATTTAAATTCATATATAAGTTTCATTCCGAAATCATTTAAAATGATTTAATCTACATTCAAATCAATTTAAGTTCATTTATCGATTTCATTCAATATTTGTTAAGTAAATTTATCCTTCAAAACAATTTCTATTTAACTTCCAATTCATTAAATCAATTATTTAAGTTCAACTCCATTATATCAAAACTTACAAATTGCATGAAATTAAATTCATCAAATCAAATTCTTTACATTTCAAGTCTTACATTAATTTCAATAAAACCATTTTATTTCTTATTAGAGAAATTCAATTTCACTTATTAATTTACTTAGTTACAATTTCAAAACTCAATTAATAAAGAAACTTAATTTCACTTATTCAAGAAGTTCAAATTTACTTAATAAAGAATTCAATTTTATTTAATTATTAAATAATTCAATCTTATTTAATTATTAAATAATTTCAAAACTTAATTATTAACTAATTTCAAAACTTAATTATTAATAATTCTAAATTTAATTATTAAATAATTAATTTTAAAACAACGTTCATTCATCATCTACTAGGTTAATATTTTGATTCAGATTATTAAATATTAACATTTCCTTTCATTAAAATTCAAATTCTAACTTCGTTTCAAAACCATATTATTTATTCAAATAAAATCTTCATTTTATTTTTATAACAAATTATTGACCAATCGATTTTTATTTAATTCTCTATCCTAAGTCAAGTTCATTTGGGTATTTATCATTTCAACCCGATTCCAATTCAATTAAAAATCAAAGCATAGCAAAGGGAACTTGCAGTGTGATAACTGGGATGGTGTCAAAGTAAATAAACAAGCAATAACAACAATCGATAACAACCATCCAATCATTAATTCAAATAATCCCGAAATAATCGTATTAATTCACACTGTTGTTTGTGCAAATTAATATAATTATTTCTAGAATCTACACTATCATTTCGTGTAGATTAAAGATTATTACACTAACATTAATGCGGTTCTTCACTGGATATCTATTATTCAATTTCATACAACATCAATTTAAACAACAAACATTTAAATGGTTCGAGGTGTATTTTACCAAATTCTACGTGTCAATTAATTCAACATTTAGAGGGTCATATTATGCAAATGTCATCTAATTAAATTTAACATACATCAAATCTAACTATCCTACGTCAATTTCGATTTCAAATTATTTATCACTCACTACATTAACAATTTAATTTCCAATGTCACATCAAACAATCAATCATTTATCAACCAACTGGATCATCATTTCATAAATAACAGATAATGGTGTCAGATGTCACAGGTGAACTGATACAGGTAATATCATATATAACAGTGTAATTAACTAACAGTCGCATATTTCAATTTGTTGTTTCAATTGAAATCAAATTTAATAAATAAAAGAACATTAATCGTGAGTGATTGCTCACCTTCCGAGGCTAGAGAAGATAGACAACGGGATTGAGTTACGAAATCCAGGCACGAGTTTCCAGAGCAAAGCAAGATTGACACAATTTTGACGAATACAGCTGATAACAGGAATTGATGGAACAAATAAGAACTGAATTGATGGTATAAGTGAACACATATATAAAATCGTATATATATATATATATATGATGCAGCCCAGAAAGATGAAGTCGTAGGTCGTGTGCGACCTTACATGTTGTTAAGTCGAGTACGACCTAATGAGGAAGCTAACGAGCTAAAACTTTGTGAATAGTCATGGGAAGTTGAAGTCTTAGGTCGTGGGCGACCTAACGGGTTCGAGAATAGCAAGCTAAAGCAGAGGAGTAGGTCGCTGGAACGACCTAACAGGTTGCTCATTGACGCAGGCCAAACAGACCAAGTCTTAGGTCGCGAGCGACCTAACATACTGTTAAGTCGTGTGCGACCTAACAAGAAGAATAAGGTGCTACGACATAACGAGTGAACGACCTACGACCTAAGTTAGGTCGCGGGGAGAAGTAGGTCGCTGATTTTGGATGCCGCTTGTTTTTAGGTCGCTCACTGCTGCAATTCTTAAGTCGCTCATGGGAAGGTCGCATGAAGCTGTTCTTTAAGTCGCTGCCTTGTTGTTAGGTCGGTCAAGTGTTAAGTCGTGATGTTGTGACTATTGTAAATACTGTAAATCGTTTAATTGTTGTAATGTACTTGTTTTAGGTCGTGAAGATGTTGTGATGTGTTGCTGTGTTGTAATGATAGTCTGTTAGGTCATTAACGACCTATAATAAGTCGTAAGTCGTCTGTTTTTAGGTCGTTGTCGACCTAAGTGTTGTACAGTTTTGAGTCACGTGTGTTGTAAAGCTCTATAAATAGCGGGGTGGCCTCATTTGTAACAGTAAGTTGATTTTGAATAAAACTTTTGTTTGTTAGCTTTGTGCTTTCATTAAATTGGTAGTTGAGTGTGATCTCCTATCTCCTCTTTCGGCATTTGAGTGCGCTCGAATCAACGATAGTAGAAGCCAATTCATGGTATCAAGTGCGCTTGATCAACGTCTAAAGAATTGCAGATCTTCTTTCATGGTATCGTGCGCGATCAACGTGACGAAGATAGCTAGAATCTGGCATCTTTCGATCAACGGATTTGGGCCATTTGGTATTCTTCAATTCACCGATTGATACTTTCACCGAATCATCAATCTTGTTATCCGCTGCTGCATCATTTGGTATCAGAGCTAGACTTAGCCAATCATAGCTAAGCCGAGTCTTGGAGCCAATTCTTTTTGAAGAAGTTTGAGGAGTTAGTGAAGCCGTGCATCATTGATCATTTTATTTGTTCAAGGCCGAGAGTTTGAAGAGTAGATTCGAGCAAGTTAGGCCGTGCATCATTTTGAAGTTGAAGGTTGCACATCATTTGGTATCATTTTGAAAGTTCAAGCCGAGATTTGAAGAGTTTGAGAAGATTCAATCATGCCGCCGAGAAGAGCTAACCGTCATCAAAATGTTGAAGATTTGTATAGGCGAGAAGATGCTGAACAAATGGAACAACGCATTAGTGATAAATTCAATGAGAAATTGGATGAAGGTATTGGGAGGTTAGAGAAGCTCATGATGGATATGAAACAACCCCGAAGAAGAACATCGCCAATTTCAAACCAAGGTAGAAACAGGGTTTCGCCATCGGTTTCGGGTGAAAGGAGAATATCGCCACAATCTCATCAAGGAAGAAGAAGTCATCGAGAATTTGATAATGAAACATATCGAGAGGATGAAAGGCAAAGAAGAAGGGATAGGCGTGATCATAGAGATGTGGATGGATGGGATCGTTATCGAAGCACATCTGTTGTTGATGAAGATGGTGATAGAGGGAGTTTTCATTATCGAGATCATGGCCAAGGACGGAATCAAGATCGAGAATTTGAGGATGATCGTCGATGGGAGTTGGGGATGAAAACTGAAATTCCAGAATTCAAGGGTGGAATGGTGGCTGAGGAATTTTTGGATTGGTTGTCTAATGTTGAGGAGATATTTGACTTTAAGGAAGTTCCCGAACATCAAAGAGTGAAGTTTGTTGCTACTCGTTTGAAAGGAAGAGCTATGGCATGGTGGCAGCAAACTAAACTAACACGGGAGAGGATGGGAATGTCAAAGATTGATTCATGGGAGAAGATGAAGTAAATGATGAAAGCTACATTCTTACCGTATAACTATCAGTCTCTTATGTATCAACGATTACAGAATCTGAGACAGGGAACAAAATCTGTGAATGATTATGCAGATGAATTCTATCAGTTGATTGCGAGGAATGATATCATGGAGACGGAGGAGCAGTTAACAGCTAGATTTGTTGGAGGGTTGAGAATGCAGATTCAAGATATGGTGAATATGTTTGATCCCAAATCTGTCGCTGAAGCACATCAAAAGGCTCTAGCTTGGGAGAAGCAAGGAAGGAGAGGTGGTGGTGTGTTTACAAATTCCAACAATCAAATGAAAGGGGCTAGTAGCAATGCGAATGTTTCAAAGGCTGTTGCAAAACCAGTTGTTAATGAAATTGCTAAGACCAGAATCAATAGTGGTATCAAATGTTTCAATTGTCAGGAGATGGGTCACAAAAGCAATGAATGTACGAAGCCAAAGAAGCGAACGATGATTGCTGAGGCAGAGGAAGATGAGGTAGAAGCTGAATGTTCTAATTCACTACATGATGAGGAGGAAGAGAATGTGTCGGGAGATGAAGGGTATTCATTGATGATGAAGAGGTCGTGTTTAACACCAAAACAGGAGGAGGAAACTAGCTGGTTGAGGAGTAACATCTTTCAATCAACATGCACTATCTTGGGAAGGGTTTGCAAATTTGTCATCGATGTGGGAAGCTGTGATAATATTATCTCTACAGAAGCTGTGAAGAAGTTATCATGGAAGATAGAGAAGCATCCGAAACCTTACAAGTTAGCTTGGTTGAGGAAAGGTGGGGAGGTGAAAGTTGGACGAAGGGCTTGTGTTAGTTTCTCAATTGGGAAGAAATACAAAGATGAAATTTGGTGTGATGTTGTGGACATGGATGTATGTCATCTGTTGCTGGGGAGACCATGGCAGTATGATAGGGCTGTGCAACATGATGGACGTACTAATAGTTACAGTTTCATGTTTGAGGGTACAAAGATTACTTTAATTCCTAAAAAGCGACAACACGAAGAAAACAAGTTGGAGGAGATTGAAGAGTTGAAAACTTTGTTATCATTGAAGGAGTTTGTTAAGGAGGTAGAAGAGGAGACTGAAGTATTCTTGTTGATTGGATGTGAGAGTCAGGAAGTGGTTGAGATCCCTGAAGAAGTGAAACCAATGCTGGGAGAGTTTGACGATGTATTTCCTGAGGAGCTACCAATGGAGTTACCACCGTTGAGAGACATTCAACATCAAATTGATCTTGTTCTAGGAGCTGTGTTACATCATAGACCACACTACAAAATGAGTCCAAAAGAACATGAGGAGTTGAGAAGGCAAGTGGAAGAATTACTTGAACATGGGCGTGTACAGGAAAGTTTAAGTCCGTGTGCGGTGCCAGCATTATTAGTGCCGAAGAAGGATGGGACGTGGAGGATGTGTACCGATAGTCGGGCATTGAACAAGATTACAGTGAGATACAGATTTCCGATGCCGAGACTTGATGATTTGTTAGATCAGTTAAGCGGGGCTACTATCTTTTTGAAAATTGATTTGAAGAGTGGTTATCATCAAATTCGAATCAGACCAGGGGATGAATGGAAAACAACATTCAAGACAAGAGAAGGATTATATGAATGGCTGGTTATGCCGTTTGGTCTTTCGAATGCACCAAGTACATTCATGCCGCTGATGAATCAGATTTTTAGACCATTTATTGGGAAGTTTGTGGTGGTGTATTTTGATGATATAATGATATATAGTGGAAGTCCAGAAGAACACTTGCAACATCTGAGAGAAGTGTTGATGGTATTGCGACAGGAACAATTTTATGTTGCAACGAAGAAATGCGTGTTCATGACGCATAGTGTTTTATTTTTGGTGTATGTTATTTCGGATAGAGGTATACAGGTGGATCAGAATAAAGTTGAAGCAATCAGAAATTGGCCACAACCCAGGACGATCACAGAAGTTAGAAGTTTTCACGGTTTGGCGTCATTCTACATTTCAGTAGTGTGATGGCACCAGTTACCGATTGTATGAAGGGGAAGCAATTTTCATGGACGGAGTAAGCAGGAGTTGCGTTTGAGAAAATCAAGGAACTTTTGACGACAACACCGATTCTAGTGTTGCCGGATTTTCAGTTGTTGTTTGAATTACATACTAATGCATCGAAGGTTGGAATTGGAGGGGTGTTGAGTCAGAAAGGACGTCCTATTGCATATTTCAGTGAGAAGTTATCGGAAGCAAAGATGGGATATAATACTTATGATGTGGAATTTTATGCTATCGTGCAAGCTGTGAAACACTGGAGACATTATTTGTTTCATAAAGAATTTGTTTTATATACTGATCATTAAGCATTGAAGCATATGCGGGGACAGGATAAGATTGCGGCAAGGATGCTTCTTAGATTGCATACTTACAACAATTTACATTTGTGGTGAAGCATAAATCGGGAATTACGAATCGAGTGGCAGATGCATTGAGCAGAAGGAATCATGTGTTGACTACAATGAAGGTAGAGGTGACGGGGTTTGACGTGTTGCCAGATTTGTTTGTTGATGATCCTTACTTTGCAAAGTTTATAGATGAAGTCAAGGAGGGAAAGACGGATGATTATGTGTTGGTGGATGGTTTTCTTTTCAAAGGAAATCGATTGTGCATACCGGAGTGCAGCCTACGGATGAAGATTGTGAAGGAGTTGCATGAGGAAGGTCATGTGGGTAAAGATCGTACTTTGCAATTAATTTCTCAATCTTATTATTGGCCTTCGTTGAAGCGGGAAGTTAGAAAGTTTGTCGAGAGATGTCATATTTGCCAAGTTTCCAAAGGAACATCGACGAATGCGGGATTGTATATGCCCTTACCTGTGCCGACTAGACCGTGGGTTGATATCAGTATGGATTTTGTTTTGGGGTTACCTAGAACTCAAAGGGGGAATGATTCGATATATGTTGTAGTGGATAGGTTTTCAAAGATGGCACATTTTATCGCTTGTAAGAAGACAGCCGATGCCGTCCGCGTTGCTGAGTTATTCTTTAAAGAGGTGTATCGTTTACATGGTTTACCAGAATCCATTGTTTCTGATCGGGATACCAGATTTCTAAGTCATTTTGGCTAAGTTTGTGGAAGATGGTGGGAACGAAGCTAAATTTCAGTAGTGCTTACCATCCGCAGTCAGATGGTCAGACTGAAGTTGTTAATAGATCTTTGGGAAATTTGTTGCGGTGCCTTGTGAAGGATAATCTAAAGAGTTCTTTGGGAAATTTGTTGCGGTGCCTTGTTAATAGATCTTGTCTCTGATGCATTGCCCCGGTTGGTCTGCATTCAATGTATATGTTCGAAGCTTGGTTTGGTATTTGTTGCTGTGTTGGCTTGATGGTTCCTGTTGCACTTCTGGCTTCATTGTAGACTTTTACTCTGACCATCTTTGTTTTAGTCTTGGCCTCGAGCTCTTTGTCATGTGTACACTGTATTTACTTCTGACCTTCGAGCGACTTCGTTATTGCATTTATTCACTGAACTTTGATGTTGTAGTCTGCATTCCACTGGAAATTCATTTGAGTCACGTTGTTATCTTCTCTGTTAACTGTTGTGTTGCTTCGACCCTGATCATTTGTTCATGATGCATTTATGCACACATTTATCTTGGAGCCTGGGCAGTTGTACACTTGCTTATGCATTCGACATTGTTATGTTCTTATGGTTGTTACCTCTTTTCCACCTATCCCTTAGGATTGCGAGGACGCAATTTCTTTAAGGAGGGGAGTCTGTAACAACCCGGTATTTCGTACCGATTTATTTTCATCTTTAAACGATAACTATTGTTGCAAATTGCCAATTGAAGTTTTTAAATTGTGGCCCATACTTATGCTGTGATGTTTATCTATGCCTTTTTCCTTGTATTCGTTCACTCGTGAAAACCGATCCCCCTTATCATTTTGGATAACCCTAATCAAAACAAACGAGCGAAACAAATGGCGGCCTCGTCATCTCCAAATTAGGGCTGCGGCGATTTATGGCTGCTCATTCTCGTCGTCCCCCTTTAGAAGCTAGGGCACGTTCAAAAATCGAAGGCGCCATCCCCAAATAATCGATCGAATGAGGTCGCTCGGTCGATCGTTCGCGCTTCGATGGCAAAGGTGAGTGAACTATCACTCACATCTAATTCATTCGTTGTGCTATGCTTGCGTTCAATTTTTGTGTTAATCCCTGGGTTTTGAAATTTCTGGGCTTCGGCCATTTGATTTGTTTCGATTGCTTGATCTCCACGCCTTTAAAACTTTCTGTTTTTATGCTTGCTATTTTGGGTAATTTCGTTGTACCCACGACTTTGATTTTATAACGTGCGATTTTCTCTTGAGTCCCACGGTATTGAAACTTTCCTGATTTTCCAATCTTTGACCTTTTCGCAAAAACAAACGGCTTCGACTTTCTACTGTTTCTGGTCATCTCATTTTTACTTGACTATCGCATCATTTTGATGACGCTGTTTTTCTGTTGATGATTTAGATCTGCTGATTTTTGCTTAACACTGTTAAGTGTTATATTTTTCGTTATCCGATTTCTTTGTTAAAAGGATTGGATAGACGGAAATTATTGTGACTGTCATCTATTTGATTATTATTGCTTCCATGCATTAATAACTGAGTTTGAATTAGACTGACCCGTGTATTATCTTCTTTTGAATTTAATACTCGGGTCAGACCGAGTATTTACAGGTTGTAGATTTTTAGCTTTGGGTTGCTGCTAGAGCTATGAAGATTTTTATATCATTTGAAGTGGTCTTCGTCTTGTTGTAGTAGTCAGTGTGTCTGTTTTAAGATGATAATGTATTCATGTATATTAGTCGATAATGTACGTGTATATATAACTTCTTGAGTCGACAATTGTAGTTGTATCATTTGTATTGTGTCAAATGTATTGTAACTGATATCAGTTATTATATATATGAGACTTTTCGTTCCATCTGTATTCCGCATTTATGTTATCTGTGTTATTTTTATATCTATTGTCCTAAACTATTATAGCCACTGTGTAGTAGCTTTGAGTTTGTATCGGTATGTCGGATTTCCTCCTGTAATAAAAATGCATGTTATTCTATCTGACACATCGATGCTCGCACAAAGCAATTACATAGATGGTCGCTCCTCAATAGCCTTATTCTCCGTGCTAGTTGACAGCACTACACCGTAGTGTTCTTGGCTAGCGTGGGTATAGAGGTGGGGCGTCACAATACCAGAGTTTGAGTTTTAATAAATATATTGAGATTTTTATTTATAGGTGTTTAGATTTAGTATTTATTTGCAAATGATTACATATATATTATTAATGAGTTCCAAATTTAGTATTGGTTAAGAAAATAATATAATAGATAATATATATATTTTGTTTCAGTCTACATCAAGCATATTCTGATTTATTTTCATCGATTCTTTATCTATCAGCTTGTCCGTCAAATTCGGGTCCATCTAGCTTTGCTTTGAAATTCGTGCTTGGATTTGAAACTCATTCCATCGTCAAATCTCTCTAGCCTCGAAAGGTGAGCAATCACTCACGATTAACGTTTTTGTATTTATTAAATTTGATTTCAATTGAAACGACAATTGAGATATACTGCTGTTAGTTATTAACATTCTTATATCAATAAATCCAACTCAAGTGAAATAGCAACTGAAATACAAATAACTCAAAGGATGTTTGGAATAACCATCCTTTAAGGATCCGTTAAACTATCTACTATGTAGTAGTGTACGGTAAATAGATAATGCCTATCAGTAATATAAAGTATCAAAATAGTGTTAAGACGTTACCATTATTCCCCTTAACACATTTTATATAAGCGTTATAGTCTATACAACACTGTAAACTCCACCGTAAACTAGTGGGATATCAGGGAGTACTCCATAGGTATAACACAAAACAAATCGTAGTGGTCGCGTATATAGGGATACAAGTATGACAAGGCACATGAGGCAATACCCAAGGTAGTGAAACTACCGTTTGCCTGATCCGGACTGGTGAGAACGCATCGCCGCAGCGATCGCAACACCGCGAAACAACACTCCCAAATCAAGGGTGCACCAATCGACAACAAGTAATGAGTAGTTTTCGAAGAAGTGTGCTCGCTCGAGGTAGCTAACCCCATTTGGCCCGGCACGGCTCCTGTTTTAGTCATTTCCAATTTGACACAAGTGTCAAGGCTATCCATTATCGTTCTCTTTCTTCAGTCATCACGTACATCATTCCAACCACTTCATTCTGGATCACACTCCGCGTATAGTTATTAAAGTGGTTTTCGGTTTAGACAAAGAGTATGTCCCTAACCGATTCCGGTCTCTTTAATAACTTTCGTAATTATTACACCGATTGGTCGTTTATTTATTTCAAAACCAAATCAAATTCGATTTCAAATAGAATTTGTGAACCAACATTACATTTGTCTTTCTAAATCAATTTCCATAATTTACGTTTCAAAACTTTCAAATTACCATTTCAAAATCTTATAATACAATTTCGATTTCTATTTAAAACCATTCCAATATTCATTTAAATTCATATATAAGTTTCATTCCGAAATCATTTAAAATGATTTAATCTACATTCAAATCAATTTAAGTTCATTTATCGATTTCATTCAATATTCGTTAAGTAAATTTATCCTTCAAAACAATTTCTATTTAACTTCCAATTCATTAATCAATTATTTAAGTTCAACTCCATTATATCAAAACTTACAAATTGCATGAAATTAAATTCATCAAATCAAATTCTTTACATTTCAAGTCTTACATTAATTTCAATAAAACACATTTTATTTCTTATTAGAGAAATTCAATTTCACTTATTAATTTACTTAGTTACAATTTCAAAACTCAATTAATAAAGAAACTTAATTTCACTTATTAAAGAAGTTCAAATTTACTTAATAAAGAATTCAATTTTATTTAATTATTAAATAATTCAATCTTATTTAATTATTAAATAATTTCAAAACTTAATTATTAACTAATTTCAAAACTTAATTATTAATAATTCTAAATTTAATTATTAAATAATTAATTTTAAAACAACGTTCATTCATCATCTACTAGGTTAATATTTTGATTCAGATTATTAAATATTAACATTTCCTTTCATTAAAATTCAAATTCTAACTTCGTTTCAAAACCATATTATTTATTCAAATAAAATCTTCATTTTATTTTTATAACAAATTATTGACCAATCGATTTTTATTTAATTCTCTATCCTAAGTCAAGTTCATTTGGGTATTTATCATTTCAACCCGATTCCAATTCAATTCAAAATCAAAGCATAGCAAAGGGAACTTGCAGTGTGATAACTGGGATGGTGTCAAAGTAAATAAACAAGCAATAACAACAATCGATAACAACAATCCAATCATTAATTCAAATAATCCCGAAATAATCGTATTAATTCACATTGTTGTTTGTGCAAATTAATATAATTATTTCTAGAATCTACACTATCATTTCATGTAGATTAAAGATTATTACACTAACATTAATGCGGTTCTTCACTGGATATCTATTATTCAATTTCATACAACATCAATTTAAACAACAAACATTTAAATGGTTCGAGGTGTATTTTACCAAATTCTACGTGTCAATTAATTCAACATTTAGAGGGTCATATTATGCAAATGTCATCTAATCAAATTTAACATACATCAAATCTAACTATCCTACGTCAATTTCGATTTCAAATTATTTATCACTCACTACATTAACAATTTAATTTCCAATGTCACATCAAACAATCAATCATTTATCAACCAACTGGATCATCATTTCATAAATAACAGATAATGGTGTCAGATGTCACAGGTGAACTGATACAGGTAATATCATATATAACAGTGTGATTAACTAACAGTCGCATATTTCAATTTGTTGTTTCAATTGAAATCAAATTTAATAAATAAAAGAACATTAATCGTGAGTGATTGCTCACCTTCCGAGGCTAGAGAAGATAGACAACGGGATTGAGTTACAAAATTCAAGCACGAGTTTCCAGAGCAAAGCAAGATTGACACAATTTTGACGAATACAGCTGATAACAGGAATTGATGGAACAAATAAGAACTGAATCGATGGTATAAGTGAACACATATATAAAATCATATATATATATATAGTCATGCTCTAAACACAACACATTTTTAAATTAAAATATATATATATATATATATACATTTCAAAATCATTATTAAATCAAACACGTATTAAATAAAATCTTAATAAAATATATATTTAAAAATTGATATTAAATTTTAAACATATATTTAAAATATATACATATCGCAATAAAGATCAATACATAGAATTATATACGACCAACAACAACATATCGTAACTACCTATATTTAGTTAATATATAATATATACATTTATAAATCCATACCTATCAGATATCAACAATACACTTATAATAGACTATACAGTAATAGCCTATACACCTTTAAACATACATTACTTCAAAATAAATCTGACACTATATATATGAATACTGTTATAACCTATATGAATTTTATATAAGCTACCAAATACATATACTGCACACGCACATGCTATACACTTATAAATCAAACTATATATATATTACAAGTATAGACCTGTACTATTTTATAAATATAAATATATGTTGTAAAATCTTGAAGGACAGCTAATATATATATATACATATATATATATATATATATAACTCACGCACACACTAACATATAATATGACTGCTAATATACATGTATATCCAGCCTATAACCATCTTTATATAATATATATTTTTCTTTGAACAGAATAGCTGATGAAAACTTGAAACAGTCCTATTTATACAGTATAAAACAACAAGACCACTGATTTTACAATTTTACACATAATAGGCTTTTCCACAAATAATTTACAGTTTTAAAATTTAACAGATCTAACATATATATAAGTATCTATTATAATATAAAACATATGTACGGGATATATAGAAACGAGCCTATATATAAGCATCATGAATATATAATTTGTATAAAATATACATTATATTATATTCATACAGTACCTTGTATAAAAGCATGTAAATTTATTTTAAATGAAAAATTCATTCTATAAATCAAATATACATATAACAGTCAGCCCGTCCAATTTATATTTAATAGCCATAACTTATTAATACCAGATCTTATTTACCTTATAAAGATATAGCAGATTATAGTCTACTGAAACCGGATTGTAGTTTATATACTTAAAATAATACTATATATACAAATCATATACATTAACCATATATAAATTCAGACACTAAAATAATTTATGTAGACAGACACATAAACTTAAAAACAAACCTTATAGATACAACCTTCATAAAATAATACATATACAAATAAACGCATATATATTATTATTACAAATAAAAAAAGATCTGTTAAATACAAACATTTGAAACATAACTATAGTATATAAAGAGGCGCAAAAACATACTCACACCCATATACTTTAATACATAACAGAGCCACTGCACTTGGACTAGTTTTCAAACAAATGAACAAATTGACAAACAAAGCAAAACAGACATTAATATAAACTATATATACGATATATACTCACAAGAGAGAACAAGGCTGCGAAGAGGCAAAGTGCTGAGGTGGCAATTACAGAGTGAGGTGGATTGTGAGTTGGAAGAGGGGAAGCTTGCACACGGTGTTGGGGATGTGGAGGAAATAGTGGTGGTGCCGGTCGGAGCTATGGCAGTTTCGGCCTATGCTTGCGGTGGAGGGTGGCCGAGCTGTTGGCATGGGATTGAGAATTAAATCTGGACGCATGTTTTTTTTTCTTGTGGGCGAAGATCGAATAAGAGAGGAATGAGTTCGGCCAGAAATAATAATAATAGGAGATGAAGAGAGAATGTGCTGTCACCCTTTGCTTTGAAATAAATGTTATCTTATTTTAAGGGTATTGGAAACTAATTTCAAAAAAATATTGAATGTAGTGACCATTGGATTCATCCGATGAATCTAAATGGTCACAGCAAAATAAAAGGTAAAGATTTGAATATCGATACGGTTACCATTTACGTGGGTTTCGTTGCTTATCGGACTTCAAAATACAGAATTGAATATACCGTAGAGATCAGCACGACGAGACGATCAAAATGGTATATAGATGTCAGTGGTATGAATGAATTATAAAAATTTGAAATTTCTACTAGCGGGAAAATGCAGCAAAAACACAGAAAAATAAGATCGACGGAGCTAAAGAAGTCCGAATTTGGAAAAAAGAAAAATGACGACTTGCTCAGAAGATGATTTAGAATTTTTCTATATAAAAATATTTAGGTTTCGAAAACGTTTTATTTTCATCAATTTCTAACTGATTAAATTGAAATAAATTTACGCACGAAAATAAACTTTCATATTTTCGGATGAAAATTTACCAGTTGCTATGTTTAACTCGACGCATTTCAAATATTAAATTTTTATTTCAAAATTTTATCGTTTATAATTTCTCAAATTTTAATTAATAACGTTATTAAAACCAGTAAAATTTACGGGTCGTTACACTCTCCCCTACTCAAAACTTTTCGTCCCCGAAAAGGAAGGAGGTAGGATGTAAGGACCCGATTCTTCGACTTCCGAAAATCGACATCGATACGTCCACTGTATCAACTGCCGAGCAACGAATGCCGGAAAACCAAATTCTTAGGGTTTTAGAAAGAAGAAAACAGAAGAAAAGAGAGAAGAAGAAAAGAAAGAAGAAAAAAAGAAAGAAAGAGAACAACAGAACAACAGAACAGCAACAGAAACAGAACAGTATCAGAATCTCACATATCGCAGCGGAACAATATACAATAGATAATTACTAGTCTTTTAAACCAAAGAACTATATCAGTTTATACATACATCAATCACCAGAGTCAATATACAACAATGGACAGTTATATAACTTGTCCTCATACAGAATACACAACGGAATAAATACTATTAGATACAAATACTACGTCTCGTCATCCAGCTTATTCCAAAGCTCCAGAATATCCTGATAACATAACTCTAGGCTGCCCGTGTGGAAATTGGTGGGCACCCAGAGTTTAGAAGGGAAACAATAAACTCCGAGTCAGTCATGGTGACTGGTGTGAGATCGTAAAACAGTTTATCTTTAGAATAAACAACAGGAAAACTTAATGTCAATTCGCAATGCTTTTGGAAAATGAAACTACCATAAGACCTCCCGCCACACACACAATGCAAACGCAGAATTGGAGGAGATTTCTTCTTATGATAGTCAAAGATGCTTACTACGCAAAATCAAATCATTTTTGATATTATTATTAGTGCATAGTGTAGAAATTATTTTCGAAAGTATAATATTAATCTTAGCCAGCATACGACCAGTATCGTATGCCTACTATAGCTACCATCTAAACAGTGGTGACCACCGTACGTAAATGGCAGGTTCTACAACTAATACCGTACAAGTCACGTATTGAAGTTTGGATTTCCAACAAATGGTCAGGCTAAGGAACTTCCTATCCACGATGGGTACGTCCCTGGAATAGACGACCCGAGAAATAACCTAACATTACGGTTAGATCTCTGCCAACACAAGGCCGGGTTACCTCTGCAAAAATAGGTAACTACTGACACGCGTATGCCATCCCCCGATCGTAACCGATCTTCCCGAGGATCCCCGATTTCCAACAAACCACATCAAAATAATAATGCAGCAACCACATAGGTTAAGTATCTGGGCTCCATACCATGATACCACCTCTATCCAGAAGGAATGACATACACTAAGGGGCGCTACTCCCTAGAACCTTGCCGCATCCTTCCTGTTTTGACCATTTCCGGGGTGTGAGGCTCGACGAAGTCTCGTCCACAAAGCTACGCTTTCTACAAAGCCATGCTTCGGGTCAAACAAATGATCAACCTATGATCACAAAGATATAAGATCAAACAAATGATCATATCGCAAATGATCAAACACTGATCATTTCACAGCAACACTCAGTATGCCACGTTACCAAATTGGGAGTATATCGCTGATAAATTTCAACTACATAACCTCTGAGCTCGTACGTCTCAGAGAAGGGTGTTAAGCTAAGAGAATAAATTCTCCGCCACCAACAGAAATGTATTTGAAAGAAATCAGCTTTATATCTCAAAGTGTAATGTCAGACACACAATCCATACAAGTCTGTTCCGGGATCGAACAGAACCGAAGGCACTTCTCACGAAGCCCTTGCATATCCGGATAAATTTCTAATCACGTCCGGACTTCCGTCACTAAGGGTGATAAAATCTCTAAACCGGAGATCAGCCGATGTAGAGTAACTCGACGGTAATCCTTCCGTTTTCAAAAATATCCGGTCTTCAACACCGGTCTTCAAATGCAATTCATAACGACGTATCACATATTCGGAATGGGTTATACGACCCCATGGTCCTTTCCCGGCTAATCCGAATAGTGAGCGCTTATTCAAAAATAAGTGTGGCATTCAAATTCATCCAATTCACAACAAATACCTACTCAAGGTAATTATTGATAGTCGGTTATTTAACTATCAATAAAGATGCGCGACATCATCAGATTCCAAATAATTTTCCAAATTATTTTATTTTCCAAAATATCTTTTACTAGATATAAAATTCCCACACTTCAAAAATAAATCAATATTTATTTTTCTAAACAGTTTCCCTTTCTTTTATAAATTCCATGTGAATTTATATTTTCAAAAATATCTACTGATATACGATTTTCGAATCGATGTCAATATTCACTTTCGATTTATCTTTACAAAGATAAATCTCAAAACGTTCATTTCATATTGGAAAAGTAATTCCATACTTATTTAAAAATAAGTGTTTCACAAATCTATTTATTTTCAACACTTGGAAAATATTCGATATACTTAAATCAATATTAAGTATACATTTCATTCTTTAAGGAAATCATAAATTTTAACATCTATTTGAGTCAAAACGAATGTTGCGTAAAACATCGTTACGACGACTCGAAATCAATAGTATAGGGATTCGGAATTAAAATAGATATATAAATCCCAATACTATATAAAACATTTCCTTTTGGAAATCATTTACTATAACAACAGTGTTATAGTCCACCATTTCCTTATATTTCTCGAAAACGTCTATTTCAACAATAAATGTTGAAATCTATGATTTCGATAGTTCACACGTTTTAAAACATCTTTTAAAACAATTAACTTCATTTCAAATATCACTTTTCCAAAACCATATCCATTTTACTTAACAATATATTCACTGTCCAAAATCGTGAATATACTTCACTAATTACATTTCACTATTTTCTACACGTTTTATTTCAATAATAATTCGCTATCCAAAATCGCGACTATATCTCCTTTAATAATCTTCTATATTTAATTTATCAAATTCAATCGATTTCGAATTTATAAAACAACGTTTATAAATTCTATTTCTATTTATAAAAACTTCAATTTATAAATCTTCTTTATTTACCAATTCAATTCACAATTCAATTTTTTTATACCACAATCCATATTATAAGTTAAATACTTATAATTCATTTATTTTCAAAAATCGTTATTTTAAAACTTTACAACTGTAAAGTTTATCCCTTTATAAATCATTTTAACATCATTTCCATTTTAAATTCACATTCCCTTATTTCAATTGGATTCATTTTCCAAATATTCACTTTTAAATCTAAAATCGGATTTCAAATTTATTTCTAATTCTACTTCAATTTCCAAATCAATTACAAATTGATTTCTAAATTTATTTTCACTACTAAAATAAATTCCTTATTCTTTTCAAATTATTCAATATCCTGTTTTTAAATGGATTCTTCAAATTGAAATCATTTTACATTGATTTCCCAAATTATTTCAATTTACCGACTAAATTTCTAATTGGATTTCCAACTTATCTCCTTTTAAATAAATTCCTTTTAAAGAAAATAAATTTCAATTGTTTCTTTCAATCTATTTAAAAATCCAATTTTTAACTAAATTCTTCAATTAAAAATCACTATTTTACGAAATCCATTTATTTAACATTTTCACTTGATTCTGGAATTAATTCGATAAGATTATAAAAATTAACTTTTTATACTTTAAAATTCCTTTCTTCAAAATTTATTCAATTTCTAAAATTGATTCACTTAGAAATTTCTACTTGAATTTCAAAAATTCAACTTTGTTTATCTTTGGAATCCAATGATATCAAACATCCATTCAGCTAAATTTTAGCTTTCAAACAATTTCCAGACATCAATTCAATAACATCAATAATCATTCACAGATTATCACATCACGGTAGAAATAAATTCAATCAATGTGAGGGGTCCAGTTGGATCCCTCCAACCTGTTTCCCTGCATCCAAAGACGTTAGCACAATACCAATTCCACTTCGAGGTGGAATATCGCGGTATATAGGTTTTATAAAAATCCGCTTACTAACGGCGCAATAGGGTCTCATCCGCTATACGAGGCGGGAAATCAATCAATCCAATATATACATATGCCAATATGTATATATTGCTATATATATAATAGATATATCCTACTATATCTAATATCACAATCAACATAGCAATCATATCAAACAATCAATAACTGTCAAACAAAATTTATTTGAGTGAGAAAATAATCTCACCTTAGCTTTTAATTTGCCATCCATTTCCAATCCAGTTTGTTTTTCACGATCTTTTAACCTTGTATAAATATTTAATACAATTTATCAATATTCGAAATAATCGAATAACAATTTCTTTTCAATGGATTAAATTGATTAACACTTTAAATTTTAAACAGACTTCTATTTGATAATTTAAATTAACAAAAGTTAAATTAAAACTAAGTTTTCTTTAAATAAATATTTTTAGCAACAAAAATCATTGTTTTAGTCTGTTAACAATAAATCTCTTTTAATACATTTCTTTAAATACCTTATCTACATATATATATTTTTTTATCTTTACTGTAACTACATTATCGATGCAATTTTTTTTTTAAATTAAAACAAAATAAAAATAGCTTACTGTAAAAACCTTCACTGTCGAACATGAACTCCAGCCCTAGGCCACCACTGCTTCATCCAGTCTGACGTCGCGACACTCCCATCGCTCACACGCACACGCTCGATTTCCTCCCCCGCTCAGCCTTTGCCTTGATCGAACGAGCGCCTCGACCTCCTTGCCGAAGCTGCTGCAATCTCCTCGAACTTGCGAACCTCGAATTCACAAACCCCTTTGAGAACGCCTCGCCGCGAAACCCTACTTCGCCTTTGCCGCTGCCCTAAATCGCCACCATCCCAACGTGAACGCGAGCCTCGCGATACGCTGCCGCCTCGGACTGTCGTTCGCCTGCCCTAGTTTAGCAATCCCCCTCGATTCCATCGCGCGCGTGCCCACGAACGCCACGCTCCACCGCATGCTCGAGCTTGAACAGAGAATCACGATTTGGGAAATATCGATGGTAGAACGCGAGTTGCTCGAGTATGACTTCATCTCGAAATGAAGAAGAGGAGTTCGAATAAATTTGAACTGGAATTAGAGGTAGCAGCCATTATAATTTGAACGAAGATTTGTATACGCGGCCATTGTTTTTCATCTCGTTTGATTTGTAATTGAACTGAAAGAGGGAGAACGAGATATTTGAAAAGAGAGGGGATGGGTTACACGATAATTTCGTGGTCTTCAGCGTGAACAACGGAGCGTGTTTAAAGGAACGAAAAGTATAAGATGTGACTAATTTAAATTTAAATTTAAATTCGAATTCGAATAAATTTCGATGCGTTTACACATCGTATTCTCACATAACAACTCCAAATGCCACGAAATTTGAAATCCGATAATAATTCAATATTACGGACCCAATGGAACTGGTTTCGTCGAATTCCGAGACTGTGCCCCGGAACGCTATTTTTAAATTTTTGAATTAAACGATACAATTTCAAACTGAACAATTCACTCCCAAATTCGATTCTGAAGCTTCTGTTATCTTCAGTATTATCAATACGAATTTTAAAAGCTTTCGAAATATTTTTCTTCAACTTTAAATTGAAGATTTAAATTTCTATTCAACTTTCAATCGATTAAATTTTAAAGTTTAATCGCAAATTTCAAAATTATATTGGGGATTCAAATTAAATTACCGTTCAAATATTTAAAATTAATTAAATATTCTCAATTTAATTTGTTCAAAATTCTGGGTCGTTACATAGGAGAATAGAACCAACCGGAAAGAAAAATGGCTTTGAAAACAAAATAAACAACTAATTTAAAGCCATATAAATTTCAACTTAAATTAATTAATATTCAATAATTTGATTTAATCCATTTGATTTCACTTAAGTGAAATCAATCTTAATTATTTATAAATTTATTATTTTATTATCCAATTATGTTTAATTAACAAATTTCTAAAATCATAAATTAGAATAGTCATTTAATAAAATCATATTTATTCAACAAATTTAATTCTTTTATTCCAAATTATTATTATGTTTATTCCACTTAATATATCTTATTACATATATTTAAACCATATAAATTAATTTAAACCATATAAATTTCAATTTAAATTAATTTATATTCAATAATTGGTTTAAATTTAAGGTATTTCCATAAGTTGATTTAATTTCAATTTATTAATATTTGATACCAAAAGATTCCTTCAAAACAAAATTTTTATTTAATTTGTCTCATTTACTATTCATTTAACTAATTATTCTATTTATCTCTATTAACATCTTTTATAATTAAAATTTTAAGTGTATAACATTTATTATAACCACTCAAATTTTATCTATAAAATCTTTTAACATCATTTTACATTTGTATAATATTCAATTACAAGGTTAACTTCTGAATAATTTTGGTAAGTTATATATTTTGGAATGCAATTGAGTATTATACAAGTAAAATATTTCCTTACTAAATTATTTCAAATTTAAATATTTATTCAAAATTTTGGTTTCATTTTGAAATTAAAATCACTTTTTACATAAATTTAAGAATTAAATTTCTGATCTCACTTCAAACCATTGGAGACAGACATACAAATATATATGTATAAATCAAATCAAGTCTATAGTCATATATCAATATATATAAATCAAGTCATACTTTATAAATCCAACTAAATTAAATTTTCCAAAACAAAAGTGTGGCAAAGCTACTGAGTGTCACTCCACTTTGAAACTCGAAAATGAACGTCGATGATGTGGCCATCATCACCAAAATTATTTTCCAGCGACAAAAGAGAAGAGTACTGATTTAAACATTTAAAATTCTTTGAAAATCATTTATATTCGAAAATACTTTAAATAATTTACATTTAAAACTTTAAAACCATAGTTCGAAATTATCGGAAATTAAATTCTCAAACTCTAATTTTAAATTCATTTCAAATTCCAATCAATTTATAACCAAGTTTATAAATTCATTTATTTATATTATGCAATAGTCAATGGTTTACAAAACAATAAATGAAAATCAAATATTATTATTTCTGACAACAAATTTATTAACAATTTAGTTTCATAATATAATCATACAAAACTTTATTTTATTTACCAAATTTGAAAACGATATTGTATCAGTTTGCTCTGCTCAAGTGTTTTGGAAATCCTATCGATAGCGTTGATCAGACGAATCGATCGGAAACCCAAATCAACATCAACAACTCAAACAACACAATGTATATTAAAACAATTTTTATATTAATTTACAAATACACTTCCTCGCTTGACGATCCAAGAATAGATTACAAAGCAGGGACAGAGATTCAAATTTGTGGACTCAATTAAAGAAATTTTGATTCGAAGATAGGTTCAAACAAAGATAAGATGATTAAATAACGAAATAGGAAGATGATAAGTTTATATTAAATACGGGCGACCTTAACCGAGTCGACCATGACTTCAAGAATCAGATCGATGCAGAATTTCAAGGCAAATCTACATTCGATCTCAAGAAATAGAATTCAGGTATAGTAGGAGATAGATAGCATCGTAAACCGAGGATACAGAAATCCCCGGTAAATCAATGCCTATTGTAAAGGAGTTTCACCCCTTTTAAAAATCAATCGAAGTTTGGCGAGACCGCCGATTCATTATAAGGGTCATTCGAAGTGGAGTTATGGGATACTCCAGAATTGAAAGAAGATGAATAGTGAGGGACACGAATGAAATTTGGAACCGTAGGGAACGTCCCAAAATTCAAAGGAATCGAGTCAAAAGGAAGAGATTGAAACTCGAATGAGAGTGATTCTTTAAATACATTTACCCTATATGTTAAGTTTTGCCTAGAGCTACCAATGCTCTGATACCAACTGTAACGGACCGCGTCAATGGGGGTAACGCCCACCGTAGCATACAGCAGTACCTGTGTTCTGCCTTTACGGCCAGCCTCTCGACTGCACCAACCCCACAGGGACATGTAGGAGTAAGAGTCATCCGCTCGCTACCAAACCAAATGCGAGAACCCCCTATCATGCTGCACCCTCCAAGTGCATAGGCAGACACACATGTCGGACTTGAATAATTCAAAATACCGAATTGTTAATTTAAATTTGGCAAAATTGAACATATACAGTAAATAAATAATCACAGATCACAGACACAGAGTAATAAATGCAACGGAAACAAAAGATAGTAGTTCATGAAGCTACTATATACATATCAGAGTTAAATAAGTTACAGCAGAAGTCTCGAATACAATAGTCAAATACAAGAATCAGAATATAATCACTGGTATCAACTGGATATCTAAAAGCTGGATAGATAGCTGGATCTCCAAGCGAAGCTCCAACTCCAAAGGTGAGTCTCGAATACTGGTACACTCGGTCTGACCCGAGCGTAAAGCAAAACACAAAACACTCGAGTCAGGATTAACATTCTTATATCAATAAATCCAACTCAAGTGAAATAGCAACTGAAATACAAATAACTCAAAGGATGTTTGGAATAACCATCCTTTAAGGATCCGTTAAACTATCTACTATGTAGTAGTGTACGGTAAATAGATAATGCCTATCAGTAATATAAAGTATCAAAATAGTGTTAAGGCGTTGCCATTATTCCCCTTAACACATTTTATATAAGCGTTATAGTCTATACAGCACTGTAAACTCCACCGTAAACTAGTGGGATATCAGGGAGTACTCCATAGGTATAACACAAAACAAATTGTAGTGGTCGCGTATATAGGGATACAAGTATGACAAGGCACATGAGGCAATACCCAAGGTAGTGAAACTACCGTTTGCCTGATCCAGACTGGTGAGAACGCATCGCCACAGCGATCGCAACACCGCGAAACAACACTCCCAAATCAAGGGTGCCCCAATCGACAACAAGTAATGAGTAGTTTTCGAAGAAGTGTGCTCGCTCGAGGCAGCTAACCCCATTTGGCCCGGCACGGCTCCTGTTTTAGTCATTTCCAATTTGACACAAGTGTCAAGGCTATCCATTATCGTTCTCTTTCTTCAGTCATCACGTACATCATTCCAACCACTTCATTCTGGATCACACTCCGCGTATAGTTATTAAAGTGGTTTTCGGTTTAGACAGAGAGTATGTCCCTAACCGATTCCGGTCTCTTTAATAACTTTCGTAATTATTACACCGATTGGTCGTTTATTTATTTCAAAACCAAATCAAATTCGATTTCAAATAGAATTTGTAAACCAACATTACATTTGTCTTTCTAAATCAATTTCCATAATTTACATTTCAAAACTTTCAAATTACCATTTCAAAATCTTATAATACAATTTCGATTTCTATTTAAAACCATTCCAATATTCATTTAAATTCATATATAAGTTTCATTCCGAAATCATTTAAAATGATTTAATCTACATTCAAATCAATTTAAGTTCATTTATCGATTTCATTCAATATTCGTTAAGTAAATTTATCCTTCAAAACAATTTCTATTTAACTTCCAATTCATTAAATCAATTATTTAAGTTCAACTCCATTATATCAAAACTTACAAATTGCATGAAATTAAATTCATCAAATCAAATTCTTTACATTTCAAGTCTTACATTAATTTCAATAAAACCATTTTATTTCTTATTAGAGAAATTCAATTTCACTTATTAATTTACTTAGTTACAATTTCAAAACTCAATTAATAAAGAAACTTAATTTCACTCATTCAAGAAGTTCAAATTTACTTAATAAAGAATTCAATTTTATTTAATTATTAAATAATTCAATCTTATTTAATTATTAAATAATTTCAAAACTTAATTATTAACTAATTTCAAAACTTAATTATTAATAATTCTAAATTTAATTATTAAATAATTAATTTTAAAACAACGTTCATTCATCATCTACTAGGTTAATATTTTGATTCAGATTATTAAATATTAACATTTCCTTTCATTAAAATTCAAATTCTAACTTCGTTTCAAAACCATATTATTTATTCAAATAAAATCTTCATTTTATTTTTATAACAAATTATTGACCAATCGATTTTTATTTAATTCTCTATCCTAAGTCAAGTTCATTTGGGTATTTATCATTTCAACCCGATTCCAATTCAATTAAAAATCAAAGCATAGCAAAGGGAACTTGCAGTGTGATAACTGGGATGGTGTCAAAGTAAATAAACAAGCAATAACAACAATCGATAACAACCATCCAATCATTAATTCAAATAATCCCGAAATAATCGTATTAATTCACACTGTTGTTTGTGCAAATTAATATAATTATTTCTAGAATCTACACTATCATTTCGTGTAGATTAAAGATTATTACACTAACATTAATGCGGTTCTTCACTGGATATCTATTATTCAATTTCATACAACATCAATTTAAACAACAAACATTTAAATGGTTCGAGGTGTATTTTACCAAATTCTACGTGTCAATTAATTCAACATTTAGAGGGTCATATTATGCAAATGTCATCTAATTAAATTTAACATACATCAAATCTAACTATCCTACGTCAATTTTGATTTCAAATTATTTATCACTCACTACATTAACAATTTAATTTCCAATGTCACATCAAACAATCAATCATTTATCAACCAACTGGATCATCATTTCATAAATAACAGATAATGGTGTCAGATGTCACAAGTGAACTGATACAGGTAATATCATATATAACAGTGTAATTAACTAACAGTCGCATATTTCAATTTGTTGTTTCAATTGAAATCAAATTTAATAAATAAAAGAACATTAATCGTGAGTGATTGCTCACCTTCCGAGGCTAGAGAAGATAGACAACGGGATTGAGTTACGAAATCCAGGCACGAGTTTCCAGAGCAAAGCAAGATTGACACAATTTTGACGAATACAGCTGATAACAGGAATTAATGGAACAAATAAGAACTGAATTGATGGTATAAGTGAACACATATATAAAATCGTATATATATATATATATGATGCAGCCCAGAAAGATGAAGTCGTAGGTCGTGTGCGACCTTACATGTTGTTAAGTCGAGTACGACCTAATGAGGAAGCTAACGAGCTAAAACTTTGTGAATAGTCATGGGAAGTTGAAGTCTTAGGTCGTGGGCGACCTAACGGGTTCGAGAATAGCAAGCTAAAGCAGAGGAGTAGGTCGTTGGAACGACCTAACAGGTTGCTCATTGACGCAGGCCAAACAGACCAAGTCTTAGGTCGCGAGCGACCTAACATACTGTTAAGTCGTGTGCGACCTAACAAGAAGAATAAGGTGCTACGACATAACGAGTGAACGACCTACGACCTAAGTTAGGTCGCGGGGAGAAGTAGGTCGCTGATTTTGGATGCCGCTTGTTTTTAGGTCGCTCACTGCTGCAATTCTTAAGTCGCTCATGGGAAGGTCGCATGAAGCTGTTCTTTAAGTCGCTGCCTTGTTGTTAGGTCGGTCAAGTGTTAAGTCGTGATGTTGTGACTATTGTAAATACTGTAAATCGTTTAATTGTTGTAATGTACTTGTTTTAGGTCGTGAAGATGTTGTGATGTGTTGCTGTGTTGTAATGATAGTCTGTTAGGTCATTAACGACCTATAGTAAGTCGTAAGTCGTCTGTTTTTAGGTCGTTGTCGACCTAAGTGTTGTACAGTTTTGAGTCACGTGTGTTGTAAAGCTCTATAAATAGCGGGGTGGCCTCATTTGTAACAGTAAGTTGATTTTGAATAAAACTTTTTTTTGTTAGCTTTGTGCTTTCATTAAATTGGTAGTTGAGTGTGATCTCCTATCTCCTCTTTCGGCATTTGAGTGCGCTCGAATCAACGATAGTAGAAGCCAATTCATGGTATCAAGTGCGCTTGATCAACGTCTAAAGAATTGCAGATCTTCTTTCATGGTATCGTGCGCGATCAACGTGACGAAGATAGCTAGAATCCGGCATCTTTCGATCAACGGATTTGGGCCATTTGGTATTCTTCAATTCACCGATTGATACTTTCACCGAATCATCAATCTTGTTATCCGCTGCTGCATCATTTGGTATCAGAGCTAGACTTAGCCAATCATAGCTAAGCCGAGTCTTGGAGCCAATTCTTTTTGAAGAAGTTTGAGGAGTTAGTGAAGCCGTGCATCATTGATCATTTTATTTGTTCAAGGCCGAGAGTTTGAAGAGTAGATTCGAGCAAGTTAGGCCGTGCATCATTTTGAAGTTGAAGGTTGCGCATCATTTGGTATCATTTTGAAAGTTCAAGCCGAGATTTGAAGAGTTTGAGAAGATTCAATCATGCCGCCGAGAAGAGCTAACCGTCATCAAAATGTTGAAGATTTGTATAGGCGAGAAGATGCTGAACAAATGGAACAACGCATTAGTGATAAATTCAATGAGAAATTGGATGAAGGTATTGGGAGGTTAGAGAAGCTCATGATGGATATGAATCAACCCCGAAGAAGAACATCGCCAATTTCAAACCAAGGTAGAAACAGGGTTTCGCCATCGGTTTTGGGTGAAAGGAGAATATCGCCACAATCTCATCAAGGAAGAAGAAGTCATCGAGAATTTGATAATGAAACATATCGAGAGGATGAAAGGCAAAGAAGAAGGGATAGGCGTGATCACAGAGATGTGGATGGATGGGATCGTTATCGAAGCACATCTGTTGTTGATGAAGATGGTGATAGAGGGAGTTTTCATTATCGAGATCATGGCCAAGGACGGAATCAAGATCGAGAATTTGAGGATGATCGTCGATGGGAGTTGGGGATGAAAACTGAAATTCCAGAATTCAAGGGTGGAATGGTGGCTGAGGAATTTTTGGATTGGTTGTCTAATGTTGAAGAGATATTTGACCTTAAGGAAGTTCCCGATCATCAAAGAGTGAAGTTTGTTGCTACTCGTTTGAAAGGAAGAGCTATGGCATGGTGGCAGCAAACTAAACTAACACGGGAGAGGATGGGAATGTCAAAGATTGAGTCATGGGAGAAGATGAAGTAAATGATGAAAGCTACATTCTTACCGTATAACTATCAGTCTCTTATGTATCAACGATTACAGAATCTGAGACAGGGAACAAAATCTGTGAATGATTATGCAGATGAATTCTATCAGTTGATTGCGAGGAATGATATCATGGAGACGGAGGAGCAGTTAACAGCTAGATTTGTTGGAGGGTTGAGAATGCAGATTCAAGATATGGTGAATATGTTTGATCCCAAATCTGTCGCTGAAGCACATCAAAAGGCTCTAGCTTGGGAGAAGCAAGGAAGGAGAGGTGGTGGTGTGTTTACAAATTCCAACAATCAAATGAAAGGGGCTAGTAGCAATGCGAATGTTTCAAAGGCTGTTGCAAAACCAGTTGTTAATGAAATTGCTAAGACCAGAATCAATAGTGGTATCAAATGTTTCAATTGTCAGGAGATGGGTCACAAAAGCAATGAATGTACGAAGCCAAAGAAGCGAACGATGATTGCTGAGGCAGAGGAAGATGAGGTAGAAGCTGAATGTTCTAATTCACTACATGATGAGGAGGAAGAGAATGTGTCGGGAGATGAAGGGTATTCATTGATGATGAAGAGGTCGTGTTTAACACCAAAACAGGAGGAGGAAACTAGCTGGTTGAGGAGTAACATCTTTCAATCAACATGCACTATCTTGGGAAGGGTTTGCAAATTTGTCATCGATGTGGGAAGCTGTGATAATATTATCTCTACAGAAGCTGTGAAGAAGTTATCATGGAAGATAGAGAAGCATCCGAAACCTTACAAGTTAGCTTGGTTGAGGAAAGGTGGGGAGGTGAAAGTTGGACGAAGGGCTTGTGTTAGTTTCTCAATTGGGAAGAAATACAAAGATGAAATTTGGTGTGATGTTGTGGACATGGATGTATGTCATCTGTTGCTGGGGAGACCATGGCAGTATGATAGGGCTGTGCAACATGATGGACGTACTAATAGTTACAGTTTCATGTTTGAGGGTACAAAGATTACTTTAATTCCTAAAAAGCGACAACACGAAGAAAGCAAGTTGGAGGAGATTGAAGAGTTGAAAACTTTGTTATCATTGAAGGAGTTTGTTAAGGAGGTAGAAGAGGAGACTGAAGTATTCTTGTTGATTGGATGTGAGAGTCAGGAAGTGGTTGAGATCCCTGAAGAAGTGAAACCAATGCTGGGAGAGTTTGACGATGTATTTCCTGAGGAGCTACCAATGGAGTTACCACCGTTGAGAGACATTCAACATCAAATTGATCTTGTTCTAGGAGCTGTGTTACATCATAGACCACACTACAAAATGAGTCCAAAAGAACATGAGGAGTTGAGAAGGCAAGTGGAAGAATTACTTGAACATGGGCGTGTACAGGAAAGTTTAAGTCCGTGTGCGGTGCCAGCATTATTAGTGCCGAAGAAGGATGGGACGTGGAGGATGTGTACCGATAGTCGGGCATTGAACAAGATTACAGTGAGATACAGATTTTCGATGCCGAGACTTGATGATTTGTTAGATCAGTTAAGCGGGGCTACTATCTTTTTGAAAATTGATTTGAAGAGTGGTTATCATCAAATTCGAATCAGACCAAGGGATGAATGGAAAACAACATTCAAGACAAGAGAAGGATTATATGAATGGCTGGTTATGCCGTTTGGTCTTTCGAATGCACCAAGTACATTCATGCGGCTGATGAATCAGATTTGTAGACCATTTATTGGGAAGTTTGTGGTGGTGTAATTTGATGATATACTGATATATAGTGGAAGTCCAGAAGAACACTTGCAACATCTGAGAGAAGTGTTGATGGTATTGCGACAGGAACAATTTTATGTTGCAACGAAGAAATGCGTGTTCATGACGCATAGTGTTTTATTTTTGGGGTATGTTATTTCGGATAGAGGTATACAGGTGGATCAGAATAAAGTTGAAGCAATCAGAAATTGGCCACAACCCAGGACGATCACAGAAGTTAGAAGTTTTCACGGTTTGGCGTCATTCTACATTTCAGTAGTGTGATGGCACCAGTTACCGATTGTATAAAGGGGAAGCAATTTTCATGGACGGAGTAAGCAGGAGTTGCGTTTGAGAAAATCAAGGAACTTTTGACGACAACACCGATTCTAGTGTTGCCGAATTTTCAGTTGTTGTTTGAATTACATACTAATGCATCGAAGGTTGGAATTGGAGGGGTGTTGAGTCAGAAAGGACGTCCTATTGCATATTTCAGTGAGAAGTTATCGGAAGCAAAGATGGGATATAATACTTATGATGTGGAATTTTATGCTATCGTGCAAGCTGTGAAACACTGGAGACATTATTTGTTTCATAAAGAATTTGTTTTATATACTGATCATGAAGCATTGAAGCATATGCGGGGACAGGATAAGATTGCGGCAAGGATGCTTCTTAGATAGCATACTTACAACAACATTTGTGGTGAAGCATAAATCGGGAATTACGAATCGAGTGGCAGATGCATTGAGCAGAAGGAATCATGTGTTGACTACAATGAAGGTAGAGGTGACGGGGTTTGACGTGTTGCCAGATTTGTTTGTTGATGATCCTTACTTTGCAAAGTTTATAGATGAAGTCAAGGAGGGAAAGATGGATGATTATGTGTTGGTGGATGGTTTTCTTTTCAAAGGAAATCGATTGTGCATACCGGAGTGCAGCCTACGGATGAAGATTGTGAAGGAGTTGCATGAGGAAGGTCATGTGGGTAAAGATCGTACTTTGCAATTGATTTCTCAATCTTATTATTGGCCTTCGTTGAAGCGGGAAGTTGGAAAGTTTGTCGAGAGATGTCATATTTGCCAAGTTTCCAAAGGAACATCGACGAATGCGGGATTGTATATGCCCTTACCTGTGCCGACTAGACCGTGGGTTGATATCAGTATGGATTTTGTTTTGGGGTTACCTAGAACTCAAAGGGGGAATGATTAGATATATGTTGTAGTGGACAGGTTTTCAAAGATGGCACATTTTATCGCTTGTAAGAAGACAGCCGATGCCGTCCGCGTTGCTGAGTTATTCTTTAAAGAGGTGTATCGTTTACATGGTTTACCAGAATCCATTGTTTCTGATCGGGATACCAGATTTCTAAGTCATTTTGGCTAAGTTTGTGGAAGATGGTGGGAACGAAGCTAAATTTCAGTAGTGCTTACCATCCGCAGTCAGATGGTCAGACTGAAGTTGTTAATAGATCTTTGGGAAATTTGTTGCGGTGCCTTGTGAAGGATAATCTGAAGAGTTGGGATGTGAAGTTATGTCAAGCAGAGTTTGCTCATAATCATGCTATAAACCGTAGTACGGGTTTCAGTCCATTTCAGATAGTGTATTCAAGTTTACCAAAGGGGCCGTTGGATTTGACGATAGTACCACAACCAAAGGGAACCGTTAAACGGGATGTTGATTTTGTTGATGGATTGGCAGAATGTCATAAAATCGTTCAGGAACGATTGGAGAAAGCATATGAAAAGTATAAGCGATCTGCGGATTTGAAGCGAAAAAGCGTTGAATTTAATGAAGGAATTTAGTCTATGTTGTGCTAACAAAAGATCGTTTTCCAGTGGGAGCATACAATAAACTTAAAGCTCGAAAGATTGGTCCTGTAACGATTGAGAAACGGATCAATGAAAACGCTTATAGATTGAAGCTGCCAGAGAATGTACACACTTCTGACGTGTTTAATGTTAAACATCTTATACCGTATCATGGGAATGAGTTTGTTGTGGAAGAAGAGGGCGCAAATTCGAGGACGAATTTTTCTCAACCAGGGGAGGATGATGCAGCCCAGAAAGATGAAGTCGTAGGTCGTGTGCGACCTAACATGTTGTTAAGTCGAGTACGACCCGATGAGGAAGCTAACGAGCTAAAACTTTGTGAAGAGTCATGGGAAGTTGAAGTCTTATGTCGTGGGCGACCTAACGGGTTCGAGAATAGCGAGCTAAAGCAGAGGAGTAGGTCGCTGGAACGACCTAAGATGTTGCTCATTGACGCAGGCCAAACAGACCAAGTCTTAGGTCGCGAGCGACCTAACATACTGTTAAGTCGTGTGCGACCTAACAAGAAGAATAAGGTGCTACGACATAACGAGCGAACGACCTACGACCTAAGTTAGGTCGCGGGGAGAAGTAGGTCGCTGATTTTGGATGCCGCTTGTTTTTAGGTCGCTCACTGCTGCAATTCTTAAGTCGCTCATGGGAAGGTCGCATGAAGCTGTTTTTTAAGTCGCTGCCTTGTTGTTAGGTCGGTCAAGTGTAAAGTCGTGATGTTGTGACTATTGTAAATACTGTAAATCGTTTAATTGTTGTAATCTACTTGTTTTAGGTCGTGAAGATGTTGTGATGTGTTGCTGTGTTGTAATGATAGTCTGTTAGGTCGTTAATGACCTATAGTAAGTCGTAAGTCGTCTGTTTTTAGGTCGTTCCCGACCTAAGTGTTGCACAGTTTTGAGTCGCGTGTGTTGTAAAGCTCTATAAATAGCGGGGTGGCCTCATTTGTAACAGTAAGTTGATTTTGAATAAAACTTTTGTTTGTTAGCTTTGTGCTTTCATTAAATTGGTAGTTGAGTGTGATCTCCTATCTCCTCTTTCGGCATTTGAGTGCGCTCGAATCAACGATCGTAGAAGCCAATTCACGGTATCAAGTGCGCTTGATCAACGTCTGAAGAATTGCAGATCTTCTTTCACGGTATCGTGCGCGATCAACGTGATGAAGATAGCTAGAATCCGGCATCTTTCGATCAACGGATTTGGGCCATTTGGTATTCTTCAATTCACCGATTGATACTTTCACCGAATCATCAATCTTGTTATCCGCTGCTGCATCAATATATATAGTCATGTTCTAAACACAACACATTTTTAAATTAAAATATATATATATATATATATACATTTCAAAATCATTATTAAATCAAACACGTATTGAATAAAATCTTAATAAAATATATATTTAAAAATTGATATTAAATTTTAAACATATATTTAAAATATATACATATCACATTAAAGATCAATACATAGAATTATATACGACCAACAACAACATATCGTAACTACCTATATTTAGTTAATATATAATATATACATTTATAAATCCATACCTATCAGATATCAACAATACACTTATAATATACTATACAGTAATAGCCTATACACCTTTAAACATACATTACTTCAAAATAAATCTGACACTATATATATGAATACTGTTATAACCTATATGAATTTTATATAAGCTACCAAATACATATACTGCACACGCACATGCTATACACTTATAAATCAAACTATATATATTACAAGTATAGACCTGTACTATTTTATAAATATAAATATATGTTGTAAAATCTTGAAGGACAGCTAATATATATATATATATATAACTCACGCACACACTAACATATAATATGACTGCTAATATACATGTATATCCAGCCTATAACCATCTTTATATAATTTTTTTTCCTCTGAACAGAACAGCTGATGAAAACTTGAAACAGTCCTATTTATACAGTATAAAACAACAAGACCATTGATTTTACAATTTTACACATAATAGGCTTTTCCACAAACAATTTACAGTTTTAAAATTTAACAGATCTAACATATATATAAGTATCTATTATAATATAAAACATATGTACGAGATATATGGAAACGAACCTATATATAAGCATCATGAATATATAATTTGTATAAAATATACATTATATTATATTCATACAGTACCTTGTATAAAAGCATGTAAATTTATTTTAAATGAAAAATTCATTCTATAAATCAAATATACATATAACAGTCAGCCTGTCCAATTTATATTTAATAGCCATAGCTTATCAATACCAGATCTTATTTACCTTATAAAGATATAACAGATTATAGTCTACTGAAACCGGATTGTAGTTTATATACTTAAAATAATACTATATATACAAATTATATACATTAACCATATATAAATTCAGACACTAAAATAATTTATGTAGACATACACATAAACTTAAAAACAAACCTTATAGATACAACCTTCATAAAATAATACATATACAAATAAACGCATATATATTATTATTACAAAAAAAAGATCTGTTAAATACAAACATTTGAAACATAACTATAGTATATAAAGAGGCGCACAAACATACTCACACCCATATACTTTAATACATAACAGAGCCACCGCACTTGGACTAGTTTTCAAACAAATGAACAAATTGACAAACAAAGCAAAACAGACATTAATATAAACTATATATATGATATATACTCATAAGAGAGAACAAGGCTGCGAAGAGGCAAAGTGCTGAGGTGGCAATTACAGAGAGAGGTGGATTGCGAGTTGGAAGAGGGGAAGCTTGCACACGGTGTTGGGGATGTGGAGTAAATAGTGGTGGTGCCGGTCGGAGCTATGGCAGTTTCGGCCTATGCTTGCGGTGGAGGGTGGCCGAGCTGTTGGCATGGGATTGAGAATTAAATCTGGACGCATGTTTTCTTCTTCTTTTTTTTTCTTGTGGGCGGAGATCGAATAAGAGAGGAATGAGTTCGGCCTGAAATAATAATAATAGGAGATGAAGAGAGAATGTGCTATCACCCTTTGCTTTGAAATAAATGTTATCTTATTTTAAGGGTATTGGAAACTAATTTCAAAAAAATATTGAATGTAGTGACCATTGGATTCATCCGATGAATCTAAATGGTCACAACAAAATAAAAGGTAAAGATTTGAATATCGATACGGTTACCATTTACGTGGGTTTCGTTGCTTACCGGACTTCAAAATACAGAATTGAATATACCGTAGAGATCAGCACGACGAGACGATCAAAACGGTATACAGATGTCAGTGGTATGACTGAATTATAAAAATTCGAAATTTCTACTAGCGGGAAAGTGCAGCAAAAACGCAGAAAAATAAGATCGACGGAGCTAAAGAAGTCCGAATTTGGAAAAACGAAAAATGACAACTTGCTCAGAAGACGATTTAGAATTTTTCTATATAAAAATATTTAGGTTTCGAAAACATTTTATTTTCATCAATTTCTATCTGATTAAATTGAAATAAATTTACGCACGAAAATAAACTTCCATATTTTCAGATGAAAATTTACCAGTTGCTATGTTTAACTAGACGCATTTCAAATATTAAATTTTTATTTCAAAATTTTCTCGTTTACAATTTCTCAATTTTTAATTAAAAACGTTATTAAAACCAGTAAAATTTACGGGTCGTTACATTTTGAAATGAAAATGATATTTTGGTTTTGAAGTATAAACTATTTTGAAATGACCACGGTGTTATAATAACGATTGGTTGTTAAAGAGACCGGGATCGGATATGGACATACTCTCTGTCGATACCAAAAACCACTTTGATAACTGTGTACGCGGTGGAGTTCCAGAATGAAGTAGGATGGTGGCGACGATCCTAAAGTATATACGTGGACCCAACTCCCGTGAGTTGGCATAAGGTGGCTAAAACAGGAGCGATCTCGGACCAGTGAGGTAGCAGCTCTTATCGGACGCACTTCTTCGATACCATTCTATTACTTTGTGATTGTTTGGGTGCACCCCTTGATTTGGGAGTGTTGTTCGAGGTGGAGCGGTAGTGGCTGCTATGCATTTCCATCAGTCCGTGTGCGTAATTGGTATATCTACCCTGGCATTGCCTTGTGTGCCGTGTCACCTACCATATCGAGCTTTACTACGAGTTTCTATTTGTGTCGTACCTATGGAGTATCTTCTCGTAGCCTCTCGGGGTATGCAGGTACTGTATAGACTATTGGCAATATTACGTGTTAGGGTGAGTTCAGATTAAATGTAAATCCCTAATGCTATTTTAAAGTATGTTTATTTTATGATTAGACATTATTATAATAGCGAATATTACTACATAGTAGATAGTTTAACGGATCCTTAGAGGATGGTTATCCCAAACATCCTTTGAGTTACCTGTATTTCAGTTGATATTTCACTTGAGTTGGATTTATTGATATAAGAATGTTAATCCTGACTCGAGTGTTTTGTGTTTTGCTTTACGCTCGGGTCAGACTGAGTGATACAGCATTTGAGACTCACCTTTGGAGTTGGAGCTTCGCTTGGAGATCCAGCTATATATCGATTCTGCTATCAGTTATCCAGTTGATTCCAGTGATGTATTCAGATTTTGTATTTGACTATTGTATTGAGATATCTATGTATTCGAGACTTCTGTTGTATCTTGTTTAACTCTATTATATATTTATAGTAGCTTTATGAACTACTATTCTTTTATTTCTGCTGCATTATCGTTTATTACTCTGTGTTTGTGATTCTGTGATTTGTTTATTTACTGTATACGATGAGTTTTGCCAAATTTTATTTACAATCCATTGTTTTGAATTATTCAAGTCCGGCATGTGTGGATTTATTGTCGATTTGAATGGTCCAAAATAGTGGGTCGTTACAATGACGCATGCTTCTTTCCTATGCTCCTGGGTTCCATTCCCACCCGGGCCTTGTTTGTTTTTATTTTTTATGGGGCATATGGGTTTTGTAAAATACTTTGCTAAATGTCTTTAGAACAAAATGGTTCTAGTGTGATTGGTTAATAGGCGCTTCATTCTTATTGCACGCGGATTCAAATCTGGCTTTGGCCATTTTATCATCTTCTAATTTCTGAGTTTCCTTGCCTTGATATAATTCTATTCCCATTATTCTCATAATTGATCTTGTAGTTTGGTTGGTTGAACTTGCATCTTTCCCCTCCTTGACCAGGGTTCGAATCCCACTATGTACAATTTTTTACACCAATGTAAAAACTTTTTCCATCCAACATACGGCTACTTGACTTACAATAACTCGATAAACATATTAGTATAATTGTCATGTGGTTGTTATCATCAAAACATCAAAAATCGTATTCTCAACAACTTCATCCTTAAATAATTTATTTTGTATATTACCTCTAGAGTACTTTCAAAAGCTGGTTGGTACAAGCGTATTCAGTAGGTGTGAGGATAATGTTGCTAGCATGCAAAAGTTAAGGACTTGTTTTTTTGAGGACATGTTATACATTATTTATGCTCAGTTTTATGAGTGCGTAATTTGTGTCGATATTATTGCTAGATATGTAGTGTCATTTTTAATCTATGATGATGACGTTCATGCATGGAGAAATATTTTGAGAGAGGTGTTACACTCTCAACCTGAATTTGTCTACTTAGCATGGATTCACGTGTTGAGATTTTTTCTTAAATAAGATCAGAGGGACAGACTTTAATTTGAATAAGAATGATGTTTTTTATGAGATCATTAGAAATTTCTACAAAAATTCTATTAAAGCTGAAATTTTTGGACAATTATTAGGGAATAAGGAGATAATCAAATGCCAATGTAAACCCCGCATTTTGCTTTCAAATTTATTTTCTTATCGCAATTTCTTCATTTCTATTTTTGAATCATTATAAAATAGTTTAAAATTTATAAGAGAGCTATGGGATTTCTATCAAATTTTTTTCTTTTCAGAGATTTTTAATTTCTAGTTATGCCCGGAAAGGTTTTTTGCGTACTGCTAGAAACACCCGAAAATCCTCTTCCTAATACCATATTAGAAAACACAACATAATGTCACGATCACTTCTTCGTACAACACTCCTCTTTATAGGAACATCATCGTCATAGGATCATACATTTCATTCATTTCATTATTTAACATTAGTTTGAAAATTCTAATCTTCCAATTACTAAGTGATAAGACAATTTCAAAAACTCGACCAGAAGAGCACTAGAGTATCTTAGCAACTACCTCTTTCATAGACACCTTTGTTGCAAGTAAATTCTTCACATAGTATATACCTTTTTAATAAAAATATATAAATTTTGATTTTATATGTCGTTTTAGTTAGTGCTTGTTTCAAAATTTTGGTTTTATTTAAAAAATTTGTTTTAACGATGAGAAAAAAGATGGAAAATATCTAACATTATAGGGGACGATGTGGCAATAGGAAATATGGTTTATACAGCATCATATAGTTGTTGTGTCCGTTCAATAAACCTTTTCCATCAGGAACTGTTAAAGAGTAAATTTATCCAAGAAGAGTGAAAAATCCATTTTTCGTGAACTGAATCAACTCATTGATTTTCCTCTTATAAAAAGCAAATTAAAATTATCAAATTGTTCTTTCATAATCATGTTCCTTTCTTCATTCCTGTACACTTTTTTGATGAAAGGGTGATCCTCTAACGAAGAGAGCACTCATAATTTTATTAAAATTATAACGAAAAATCATACACATGTGTGACGGGTATTATGCATACAAATAAAAGGCCATCACTTATATGATCAAAAAAGAAAGCATAAGCAAATAAAAGTATATATACATTATAAACGATCGACTAAAGCTAGAATAGCTAATGCTACTATAACAAAATTGGGCACTTAAAATGTAACAACCCACCTTTTCGACCATCGAAAGTGTAACGGACCAGGATTTTCGACCCTCGAAAATCGACATCAATACGTATACTGTATAAAATGCCGAGCAGTCGAGTGCCGGAAATACTAGTTCATTAGGCATGAAGAAGAAAAAGGTAGGAGAAAAGAAACAGAACAACACAGAATCTCACAATCGCAACGGAACAAAATATAACATATAATAACAGATTTTCAATACAAGAACGGTATTGTTAATATGCATACCATTATCAGAGTACAACAATTCAATACATCAATCTGGACAGTTTAATAACTCTACCTGATATACATAACTCACACAGCAGAAATAACCAAGTATGTGATATATGTCTGAACTCCACCAGCTCGTCTCTTGAGCTCCATAGCATTTAACCTGAATCTGTAATACTCGGTCTGACCCGAGCATTATAATAAAATAACACCGAAGTCAATCTAGAAAACCAGCGTGAGAAAACACATTCAATTTGAATTATTAACTTTTCAAAATCCTTTGAAAACAAAGGTATCTCGTAAGACCACGTCATAAATAAACATGACGGGTTTTTCCCTTACGATAGCCAAAACACTTTATAGAAAATCAAGTGATATTATAAAAATGTCAAAATACAATACTTATTCAAATAGCTGAAATTGTTACATTAATTAAATTCCAGCATACTAGGCTCTACAAACAAAACCGTAAGCTCGTATTAGAGAATGGATTCCAACGAACGACTGGGCCACTGGGGTACCGCCCGTCACATTACACCTCTAGAACCATGTACCAAGGACCATGCCGGGATCCCCTGCTACACAAGGCCTACCCCTAACCTGGATAGACCGAGTATGTTACCACCCCGGGTGTTCCCACCCTTACCATCGAGCGCTTCTTCTTTCATGTATACCCATATCTAAGATAAATAGGGTTTCCGAGGACATCTAGAAAGGTGATACATACCCTACTTGGGTGCGACCCACTTAGCCTTGCTGCATCTCCCCTATTTTAGTCATTCCCGGTTGATGAGGCTCAAGGTTAAGCATTACCTTTCAAGGAACGATTTCTCTTAGAATGCTCATCGTCCTCCAATGACGATGTTCTGATAGCATTCGTCCATACAAGTTGTCCTGGGTCTGGACAAACCGAATCACCGTCTTCATCATCTTCACGGTATTTATTCGTAACGTTCAAACTGGATTGAAGTGGTTTTCGCATAATTAAATCTGATCCCGGTCTCTTCAAAATGATTAGCGAAATTGGCCAAAATTGATAGTTGGTTATTTAACTATCAATACACATCCATAAACAATCATCAGGCCTTATTATAAATTTTCCCAAATTTATTCCAAAATATCTTTATAAGATATATATATTTCTAGTACTTCAACATGTGAAACAAACAGTTTTCAAATCCTTATATTTTCAACGGAAGACTTCCAACCCTTCCCAATACATAGAATATTTTTCCCACTTCATTTTATATTCAACACTTAGAAAGTATTCCTTTTACTTCCTATTTCTTTTTCTCAAATCATTTATAATTTTATTTGTAAATTCCTCGAGTAGTTTATAACGAATTCTATAAATTCTGGGATTCTGGAATTCTTTAATTAATCCCTTTAATATTTCCAAAGCCAATTTTACTTGCTTATAAACTCAATTGTCCCTTGTACTTTTTTATGAATTCTATTTCATTCTTCGAAGTTCACTTTTATTAACCTCTTCGGAAGTTTTCTTACTTTTCTTCCCAATTCCATTTAAGAATTTTCTTATAAATCATTTTTACTGAATAACCCCATTTCCAGGCTTCCAAGAAGGTTTATAAATAAATTTAAAACATTTCAAAACTCTCTCTATATATAATAATAAGTATTTAAAAGAAAATAATAATTATTTATTTTTAAGACATATTCAAATAATTATTTAAAATATTGAAACACTTTTTATAACACCACTTTCAAGGCAGGTATAAAATTTTGTATTTTTATTAAAATAAATGTTAAGTATTTGAAATTTCATTTCTAAAGTATTCAATACTAACTAACTTTAAAAATTACATAGTTTAATAAATAAACCTTCATTTTAAAATAAAAGCTTAGCTTATTAATAAAACATATTTTTAAATCTCAATAACCAATTTCCAATTTATAACCTCTCTCGATTCTATCATATCACCTCCATTTCGGTCTCCTTAACCATTTTCACTTCAAAAATAGTATCCACTATTTTCTCTCACCCAATTTCCATATTCAATATAAATTTTTCCCATAAATTTATATTCCAAATTTATCATCCGATACCACTTTCCTTCATTTATAAACTTCGTTTATACATTTTTATAACTTCTTTGGGTTTCACTAAAAATAATCTCATTTATAAATTCCGTTTTAAAAATTCAATTTCTTATAAATCCTATTTATTTTTGCCAATCTATTTTTAATATCGATTCCAACTTCTTTTAACATTTTCCGAACATCATTTTAAAATCTCATCTTTAAAAATTCCTTTATATGATTTATTTTTATATTCTCTATTTAAAATATTTTCCCATATTATTTTGTATGATTAAAAATCTATTTTTGCTTATTTAAATCAGTATCCTTTAAATAACCCAAAATTTCGATATATATATTTTTAACTTAAAAATCTCTTTTTAAGTCCATATAAATTTAAAATAATATTTATGGTAATTAATATACCAAAATTTATTTCCATGCCATTAAAACATTTAAAAAAATTTCAACACACAATAATCCGGCATTTTATATATATGAAAATTACTAATATATTTGAGGAATCCAATTGGATCCCTCCAACCTATTTTTCCCTGCATCCACAGATGTTAGACAACAATAAAAAAAACCAATCCCACTTCGAGTGGGATATCGTGGTATATAGGGTCATCCGCTATTATGGGGGGCGCATAGGGTCTCATCCGCTATAATGTGCGGGAATATCACTCCAATACTAATATATATACAACTATATATATATATAACATCCAACAGATAATTTATAAATTTACCAATCAATCAAGCATCCAAAAATATAAATTTAAACATTTAAATTTAAACGTGGCAATCCAAAAGGGTGAGAAATTCTCACCTTGATTTTTATTTACAATCCGTTCCAATTTTAAATAAAATCAAACAACATTCGATTTAATCTAAAAATTCCTGCTATCCCATATTATTTCCAAATTAATTCCAGGTGATCCATTTCGCAGCTACGAATCCATCGTGATCAACTTCGTGATTTTTGGACCTCGAAATAAATAGATAAAAATATTTCTTAGTTGTCTATTTTTTTCCTTAATTAAATAACTAATTATATACTAGAACTAAATTACAGAAATTCACCTAAGAAATTACCTTAATCCCTCCGCACATTCAGGTCGCACACACACGCTCAGGCGATCGAAGTCAGGCTGAGACACTGTGCCACCACCTCCTTCAACCGCTTGCATGCGTACAAATCCATCACTGCCTATCATTTTCGCTTCCAACCTTAGCAGTAGAGCTCGAACCCACCCTTTTCGATGCTTCTCCTCCCTTAAGTCGCGACCCTACCCTCACTAAGCCGCCACTGACCTCTGCACGCTTCTAGGCGAGTCATGAATTTTTTTTATATATATCGCGACTCGTATGAGGAATCGTGTATTCCACTAACGTGACCTCGTGCTTCAGCCAACCCCACGCATGCGTATGCGAATTAGGGCTTACTGAACCCAACAGCACGAACACCATCTCCCCTTCGCACGCGCGATGCTCCGCCGACTCGATCGCGAGAAATTTTTTTGAATATGATTTGAGAATTTGAAAATGGGAGGTCGTGATTTTTAATTTGAGATGAGGGCGACTTCGTGAATTCTAGGAAGCATTAGAAAATGAATACGAGATTTTTGATTTTCAAATTGAAGGGAGATACGATTTTCCCTCTGCGTTCCCTTTTCTTTTTTTTAAGAAGTTTTGAACTGTCGGCTATGCTAATATAAAAGAAGAATGTAACAACCCGCATATTTGTCGATTTTATGTTTAAATATTTTATTTAAATATTTTATCGTTAGTCGGATTTTAGTCCGAAAAGCTACTTTTTGCAAACGGTCAAATTAGGACTCGAGACCACTTCCATTGAGTTCAAAACGTCACTTGCAATCTTTTAAGTATAAACTTCGCTATGTTTGGAGTTAGTGGAATTTTGTCACTTTTTCGCTTAGGGCTTTGGTTTGGGCTGAACCACTTACTAACTCAGTCCCAACCCATCTCCTCTTCATCACTTCATTCTTCATTTCCTAACACTTCAAGCTTCATCAAAAATGGAGGAGGGAATGGGAAATTAAAATTCCAAGCTCAAGTTCTCTTGCAAATCCATCATTCAACTCCAAATTCAAAGAGAAGACATTGGATTCAAGCTTGTGGTTGATTCTTCCATTGCTTTTAAGCTTCTCCATCATCAATTTTGCGAAAAGGTGAGATTTTTATCTCACATTCTTGTCTATAACTATCTTGGATTGTTGGGAATGAATTCCTACCACTTTAGCATGTACATTTGCATTTGGTTTGGATTGGATTGGCGAAAAACTCCAATTTTTAGTGTTTTTGGGTGAATTACTGGGCTTAGGTTGCACTGCCTCGAAGACATCGGCCTGCATATTTTCATTCGCTTTTAGGTCGTTCAGAATTAGGTCGTTAGGTCGCTCCCTCCGTTGGAATCGACACCTCGGTGTTAGGTCGCTTGGCTTTAGGTCGTTTGACCTGTTTTACCTTAAGTCGCTTGGCCTTTCACACATTAGGTCGCAAGTTGATTAGGTCGCACGGTCTTGACTTGCCATTTGGTCGCTCGGCCTCTTCCACCCCTTAAATTGTTAGGTCGCTCGACCTTGCTTGGAACGTAGGTCGCTCGACCTTCCCCCTTTAGGTTGATAATCCTTAGGTCGCTTGGCCTCATCACTGCTTAGGTCGTTAGGCCTTATTTCCTTTAGGTCGCTCGACCTCACCACCTTAGGTCGCTTGAACCTTAGGTCGCATCACCTATAGGCCGCTCGCCCTATTGCCTTGATAAGTCGCTCGGCCATATCACCAAGATAGGTCGCGCCCACCTAGGTCGCTCGGCATGCTATCCTTAGGTCGTTCGACCTATTTACTTTAAGTCGCTACCTCTTTAAGTAGTTGCACTTTAGCTCGGCCACGATTAGGTCGCGTGGGTATTTCTACATTGATGGTTTTGGAACTGATTTCCTTGGATTTTATTCACGTCTTCGAATGTGAATTTTAGTGAATTGATTTGTTTCTACAATCAATTTTGTGACTTGTCACTTTAAAAATATGAAGGTTTCAATACTAGTAGTAAATATCAAAACTCTTTTATCAAAGCAATTTCAACACTATTTTATTACAAAACTCTTTTTCTTAAACCGTTTTCCAATCTATTAGTATATACAAGCCTTTATCTCACTCGGATGAGAAATCTAATTAAACGGCTTAGTAAAATAAGTGGTATGAAACGCTTGCGTTTGCTTCGTCGGTTAATTCTTGGACTTGTTCGATTGAACCTCTTGTAACAATTTTCTAGTGAAGATCTACAGTTTGTTCGTAAATATTTAAGTTAAGCAAGTGGTTATGGGACATGAAGCTAAACTCATATATTTACTAGCTTGGTGTGATTGACACTTCTTGATGATCATGACGATCATTTTTGTGATTTAGACTAGCAATTGTGCGATGTCTCTTTGTCTATGAGGGAGACTAAACCCCGTTTGTGTGATGTTTCTACATCACATATGTGGGGTAGTGCCCCACGGTCTTTGGGCCATTCTTGTGGAGCTTCGGCTCAAAATTAATGGTTAGCTACCATGAGATAGCGTCTCCTTTTGTGATACACGTGTTGGTGAGTTTTCATACTCCCGTTTTGTGATAGGCCTCCCCCTTCTTGTGATTTCTGGATTTCTTGTGATGATTTCTGGAATTTTGTGCTTCACCAATTTTCGTGATTTCCATTGATAAGTATTATCAATTTTTGTGCATTGGTGAATTTGTGTGTCATTGACTTGTTATGAATACAAGTTTAGGGTATGATACCCTATTTTATCTTTGAGAAGATTCTTGTGATATTGATTAATCTCATGTTGATTTTCAATTACATACTTATAGTAGTATGCCATTATGGTTATTACATGTTTATGCCATATCTTTTATTCTATACCATATCATCTGATATTTATAGCTAGACTGATCCATTTATTATTTTCTTATAAATAATACGTGGGTCAGACCGAGATGTTACAGGTGCTTCTGCTTGACTTCTCTTCTGGGATTACTCTGACTTTTGGTTAACTACATAGATTAGTAGTTTTTGTTGTATACATTTGAGATATAGACTCTGTGATGTATACTTATTCTTTTGTATAGCACATGTTGCTATTATTTTGTGTTCTTGTGGATCTTTCAGATCACTACTATGATGTACACACTCATGTGTTATATATTCATATCTTTTTTTCCGCCTTTGTGATATGGATGTCTGTGACTGATTTGTGTTATGTTTATTTCTATGTTTGTTTTCAAGGATTATATACAACCACTGTGTGATGGCTTTGAGTTTGTATCGGTATGTCGGACTTCCTTTTATGCATGTTATTCTATCTGACATATCGATGCTCGCACAAAGCAATTACACGGATGGTCACTCCTCAACAGCCTTATTCTCCGTGCTAGTTGACAGCATTACACCGTAGTGTTCTTGGCTAGCGTGGGTATAGAGGTGGGGCGTCACAAAGAAGGAAGCAATTGAAGTGAAGGTAGCATGTAAAAGAAGGGCTACGGTTCTTTTTGATAGGAAGGGAAAAGTTCTGATGTGAAAAGCTTTGACCAGTCAACCTAAAAATATATTATTTAAATTTAGATCGTCTCGATTTCACAACTTAAAATCTCGACCTCCTATGAGGCATGCCGCTAGGCGTTCATAATGTTATACCCCTATTTTGAACACAATGGAAAAGGTTTCGAGTCCTAATTCGATCATATAGAGTAGATAGCTTTTTGGACCCAACTTATATTGAATTTCGATATTAATTTTAACGCGTTTCTATACCGTACGGTCAAACGATAACTCCAAACACTACGAAACTTGAAATCTGATAATAATACACTATTACGGATCCAATGGAATTGGTTTCGTCAAATTCCGAGACTGTGCCTCGGAAGGCTATTTTTAAATGTCAATTAAACGATATATTTTTAAAACTGAACAAATCACTTTTTAAATTCAATTTAAAAACTTTTATTATCTTCATTATTATCAATATAAATTTTATAAGCCTTTAAATAATTTTTATCAAGCTTAAAACTCAAGATACAATAATTTAACCAATATTCGATTATTAAATTCAATAATTAAGTTATCTAATAAATCACTATATTTTAAATTCTGAATTTATTTTATAAATATAAACCAAATTTTCATATTCAAAATCAATCTATAATTCAAATCCAATATTTAAAACCATTTAAATATTCCAAATCGAGCGTCGAAAAATCCAGGTCGTTACAGAAAGTCTACACCGAATACATTCACGGTATTCAAATGCCAAACATCCAATCGCCGATAAGGTAGATTTTCAAGGTAAATAAAAAGAACTACATAGGAAAGAACAGGGGAAAACAGAATCTCATGGCAGAAATGAAAATATATAATATAATAAAGACAGTATAAACTATCGCTTAAACAACAATATACATCAGAGTCAAAAACAAAACCTTACTAGCTAGATAGTTATAAATTTCTGACCTTACAATTGCTGATAGTGCACATCGGGAAATAAAAATATTACGACAAGTGAACATCTAACTCTACTCCACGAGCTCTATGTTCCACCAACGACAACCACGAAAAATACTAATTCTGACCCGAGCATTATAATAAAATAACACCTAGATCAGTTTGGAAATACCAGCGTGAGAAACTCAAGTAATGTGGTGAACATATAATAATTTTGTAAGACCACACCGCTATACCTCACAAGAACAACATTCATAAATGTAGAAATAGAAAACAAATCAGAACAACAATTCAAACAAGAATAACTGAGCATAGACAAAATCAAAATCCAAACTTAAAGAGTGGACACAAATAATTAAATATGGAGAAGAACCACAGTCGCTTCTTGGTGAATTAAGAAAACAATTCAAAAATTTTGAATCAACAATAAGGAAATGAATTTTCCAATAAACGACTAGGAGGATGCACCCCCTTATCGAAAGTATACCTCTAGAAATATACTTGAAAACTCTGATGGCTCTCGGAAACCTTCAAGCTGGACCCGCCAACTATTACCAAGAATCCGAGTATTTCATATCTCTAGAGCATACAACCGAATCCAATCTAGAGTAGATGTAAAGTTACCCTAATGGAAATAATCCCATATAACTTGGCCCCTACTCGGTCTTTGGTTTTAGTCATTTCCGACAAAGAATAACAACGCTCAAATGAGCAACAAATCGTCTTGGATTGACGAAACATAAAAGATGAAAAGATTAATTCTAAGGTTTAAGATAGGAACAAGGAAAATGAATTATCCAACATAACTAGGAGGGTGCTCCCCACTACACCGAAAGTATACCTCTAGATAAAATATACTTGAGAGCCCATGCCAAACAGGCAACACTCTCGGGAACTTCCAAGCTTGACCCCATTAAATCCATAGGCATTCGAATATACTCGCATCAACATATGCATGCTATCAACACCACTAGATTAATGAGAATATACCCTAATGGGTGGGACCCATATAGCTTGTCTCCCACTCACCCTTTGGTTTTATCTATCCACGGTATTGGATGCCAACACTCAAAATGAGCGACAAATCGTCTTAGAGTGATGAAGCATAAAAAATGATATCAAAATCGATAGTTGAGAAATCAACTATCGAAAAATAAACTAATACTACTTCGAGGAAACAATAAAGATAGCATAATCGAAATCGATAGTCAATACATCAACTATCGGGAATAATAAAGTGGTTTGCGCATGGGAATTAAATCAATAACCTTGCCACGAATAAATGAATCAAAGTTTTAAAACATTTGATTCACGTTGAGCTCGATTTTCACATTTCAAATATTTGTAAAACACATTTAAAAATGATCTTTGAAATATTTTTTTCAGAAAGGCAAAATATATTTCTAAGTGTATTAAAACAGGGGGTCAAAAACAGATGTCATTAAAACATTGTTTACTATAAACCCAAAACAATTTACACTTAACTTTATCTTTAAATAATTCTTCTTAAAAGATCTTCTCAATTATAAACTATTATTTATAAATTTATCCAACATATATTATCCCATAAAATATTAAATCAATTAATTAACTTAAATACCTTTGTTAAATTAATTAATTAACTTTACAACACCTTTATTAAATTAGTTAATTAACCTTAAATTACTTCTACTAAACTAGTTAATTAACTTTAACTCCTATTAAACCGGTTAATTAACTTTTAAGCACTTTTTAATTTAATCAGCTAATTAACTTTAAAAATCATTAATTAAAAATGATTAAGTAAATACATATATCATTAATTAAAATGATTAATTAATTTAAAACTCATTAATCAAAACGATTTATTTGTTTCAATTATTAAATAAAATGATTCATTAATTTCATATATTTATTTTATGAAAATACAAGCTTAAATTCAATACACACAAATGGGTTAAGGAGATAGTAAGTGATGGTATAGTGAAAAATCACTATAATGACACTTAAACAATTCAAATAGAATGTCACAATTATTTTCAACCAAACATCAAAATGGCAACATAAGGAAATAAATAAATAATTATTGGCGATAAACCCCTTAGGGTCTCTCTACAAATATCCCCTACAAAACAATGGTTATAGATAATATATGAATAGTCAAATGTGTTCTCTACAATTTAGATAATATGTTCATTTAAAGTTACTTAAAGGTAATTGATAAAGAAATCCCTTGGATTTAAAATCATTCTTTAAAAGAGAGTTGCTTTAAAATCAAAACCGGTCTTTAGAAATAAAGTAGTTTAAACTTTTATTTAATAATTAAATAACATTTAAACACTTCATTTAAAAATAATTAAACCTTAATTAAGTCTTAATTAAATCTTAACTTAATTATTAATTAATTAATGACTAAACCCTTTGATAAATAAATAATTAATTAAAATTTGTCTTAATTAAATAAATAAATAATAGTTAACCTTTAACTAATAATTAATCTTTAATTAATTAATTAATTATAATTAACTTGATTAATACTAAGTACTAATTACCTTGTTGACTAATTATTAAGTACTAATTAACTTACTTAATTATTTAATTAAATAATCATTTAATAAATTATTAATTAATTAAGTAATAATAATTACTTATCCATACTTAAAATAAGTTTCGAAAACACTTTTCAAAAATATCCTTAAGTAAAAACATTTTAAATTAGCAAAAAGAGTTTGTTTTTACGAACAACATTTATAGCGACTATCGCTATATGATTCGTAATTTCAAAACTTGATTTGTACCCGAATAGCTTTCAAAACTCTATCTTTTCATTTTAAACTTACTTTTATAAACTTATAAATTAAGTTTGAAAACTAGAAGTATAGTTAAAAACTTTTTATAAAGCTTTTCTAGGAAATAAGTAAGTAAGTAAAGAAGCAAACTTATACAAGGGACTTCGATGTCACCAAACAAGCACTCAAATGTTAACTTGTTTGACATACTATTTGTTCATCTTACATATAACTACATGGGCATGAACACAGCATATATACATGCCATTACAAAATACAACAAGGAGAGTCCTAACTTTCCAAAGCTTTACTAACTTTTTAATTTTAACTTCTATTTTCAAGTCTATATCATAACATACCCAAGCACATGTAAATATATACAATAAACATTAATTTCATCGAACAATTATCATACTTAGAAACCAAGTAAACAAAAAAATAAAGTTTAAAACTTTATTTAAAGGAGTGAAAATGGCTTTGCTTTGGTTGGTTAGGAGGTGTAGATGAGAAATAAATAAACTTTAGTGTTTTTGTTTTAAGAAGGAAGTGAAAAAGGATGAATATTTTTAAATTTGAACTTAGGAAGCCATTAGAGAGTTCCTAAGAGCATAAGGAAGGAGGAGAACTTTTGAAATGAAAATATATTGAAAAATAAGAATGGAAAAGAATTAGGAAAATTCTTTTATATAAAATACACAAGGTGAAATACCAAAGTGGCCTCAAAGTACCTACCATCCACCACATGCTTGCCACCTCATCAATGTTACCTCCCCTTTTGAAATACACAAAATTTATGTCCCTCTTACCTTATTATGTTCCAACATGAATTAAATGCTCTAGTACTTAATGTTTAGTGATGTGATGCTCGCTTTTTCACATCTTTTCCATATTTAATTTACTTTTTAAACTTTAATATTAGCTTAAGTAAACATACTTTACCTTATATTATTACCAACCATTATTATGTTATTTGTATATGTATGTGTATGTGCATATCAATACTAAAATATTTACAACATTTTTGACAAATTTTAAACGACAAAAAGTCGAAAAAATGATTGTCAGTCACATTTTCGATTTTTCTTTGAACTAAATATTTTTGTAAATAATTTTTGAAAATTATTTCACCATCGTTATTTATTATTAAAAAGAGTTTTATTTTAATTATAAAATCTATTATTTGAATATTTAAAATTAATTAAATATTCGCAAATCAAAGTGGTGAAATTCCGGGTCATTACATAAGTTAACAAATGTGTGCAAAGGAATGTGTGCGCATGATATTGTATAAGCCAGTCCATTGCAACATGATGGTATGGACTATGATGTGTAGGCTAAATAAGTGAAATAAGGTTGGAATATAGGGCATGCATAGGTCAATTATTGATGCATGAGAAAAATTAAAGTCTACTGCATAAAAGATGAAACTGCTGCATGGGGATTCATTTGGTTCTGCATAAGGGCATACATGAATGAAGCTTGTACTACATGAGGGCATGATAGCTGAAGCTACGTGACAGGAGTGGGTTGCTATGTGAAAGCATGGGTCTATGTGACTTCATCTTGGTGTTGTGTGCTATAGTGCTACATGATTGGAGAGCGATTGAAGATGAAGTGCGGCTGTCATGATAATGAGAGGGATTGGTGCTGACAAGGTACTAGAATGAAGTGTGGTATAAGTTGTAGAGAGAACATGTGAGGAGGAGCTGCTTCTTAACAAGGGAGTGGAATGGCAGAACAGATCCCAGTAATGCAAGAAGACTCGCGCTCAAGGCCCGATAGGCTAAATGATGCGAGCAAGAGTGCAACAAGGTATGGCAAGTTGGCAAGTAGAAAGAAACGTAAAAAAGGCTTGTAATGAGGGATAAGCAATGATAATCACTCGGTTAGTTCTCCAGAAGATGATAGGGACGGATATAATATGATGGAGAGTTGCATATGGTTCGATCCTGATAAGATCTCTAGTTTGGGTGTCGCCCACTTACACCTGTCCAAAGTGAAATATGCTAGGCAATAAAATATAAGAGGGATAATGAATTTATATAAGAATTATTAAAAAATCATTGATTTCTTTCAAGCCACAGACCCCATTAAGTAATAGAATAGATTGAGTCCAAAAAAATTCTAATTGAATGAATAAAGTTAAATCTAAAATTATTTCAGTATTCGTGTAGAGAATGATAACAATGTTTATATCGAGATAAAAAATGCCAAGAAGATTATTAATAATATATTGAGTAAAATGATATTCATAGAACAAATGAATAGTGGTTTCAGGAGCTATGTTGCCAAAATAGCATGGGTTATGGTTGAAATTGTTTGTTAATTTAGAATTTAGCCTAGTATTAGTATTTAGCTTAGCATGTTATATAATTCACATATGACTTTTAACTTTAGAAGGTGCTTCAATTTTCCAAATAAATTTGAAATAATATAGGGTTAAACTTCTCGTAAAGGTCAAAAACATGTACATTGATTTAGAACTGTAACTTTCCTTCTTATCCCAACACCAGACAAGGTGGTCATAACGGTCGTCCAAACTAATATGATGCATAATATTAATAAGTCTTTGAACTTGATTAAACACAACCCTTAAAAGATTTTGATTAAATAAAATATCCTAATTAAAAACTTTATTAGGTCTAAAACGACCATGATAAGGTCATATTTGTTGTTAGATGCTAGAAAAAGTTCAAGAAATTCGTGTTTCAAGGATGTTAGGAAGGCCCAAGGGTCGCTCCAAAAGGGTTTTTTGTTTCCTAAATGCGTATTAAATTTAAGATCAAATTTAAATGTGTGTAACAAAATGGAGATATTTTTCTAGAAGAAGGAGAACTTATGGTTATTGGGTTTATAAACTTTTTTAGAACCGTTATAGTAAAAGTTGCATATTATTTCTTTCCATGTTATTGAGTCATTGTCAACGAATTTAAATTTTCATTTGCATAGAAGGAAGGTATTTATAGCTTTTAGATTAGTAATACTTACACCACCCTGGGTTTTGGGTTTGCACATGATGTTAATGAAGCAATTTAAATTAGAGCATCCCATGCCCCCTTCCATAATAAGTTCCTTCTAATATTGTATAATTGGTTAATCATCCAGTTTGAAAACAATAGTAGGACTTCCAATAAATTAGAATTAACAGAACTGCGTTAATAAGAACCGCCCCACCCGCCCTCGAGAGACAGTTGGCTTTCCAAGAAGGCAGCTTTTTGCTAACTTTATCAATGATAGTGTTCCAGTCCTCCATTTTAAATTTCATTTGTTTTATGGGTATACATAAATAGTTAATAGGGTAATTCATGGTTTTACAATTTTGATTTATTAGCCATCGCACTGGTGTCATTTGAAATGTAATTGATGATTAACACTAAGCTTTTGTGTAAGTTAATTTTAAGACCCAACTATAGTTCAAAATTATATAAAATTAGTTTAAGTGACGCAATATGATGAGGTAGATGGGAGTAATATAATAGGGTGTCATCTGCATATTGGAGAGTAGAAACTCTATCGAGAGTAATTTCACTTCCAATTCTAGGTAAGGTGTTGTTATTTTATTGTTGGCTTAAATATTTTATTAAAAACGTCCATCATTGAATTAAACCAAAGGGGTAAGAAGGGGTCGCCTTATCAAAGACCTCTTTTGGATTGAATTTTGTTACCCTTGATCTTATTACTGAAATGGATGACATATTAGATTCCAAGATAAGATTGATCCAGGAGATCCACTTTTAGGGGAATCCTCTAGATCTCAAAGTGTCTAATAGAAAGCCCCAGTCAATTGAGTCGGAACCCTTAGCAAATTCCAATTTTATGAAATTGCATATGATATTTTCCTTATGGAAATAATTAATATATTTTTAGGTGGTAGCTACCATGTCCATAATATGTCTACCTTGAATAAATACCATTTGGGATTTATCAATTAAATTATCCATTTATTCCTCACATATTAGCTAGGACTTCAGAGATTATTTTAACCAAGCAGTTAACTAGGGAGAACGGTCTAAAGTTCGTAACTTCCTAAGGATTTTCTTTTTCGGGGATAAGAATAACATCAACGAAGTTAAACCTACCTAATTAAAGCTCACATGTGTAAATTTCATCAAATAAAAACATTATATCATTTTTGATAGTGTGCAAAAAAATCAGATAAAAAATAATCAAGAAACGATATGGCCTGGGGTTTTGTCACTAGCCAAACCTTTTATAGCCGACCAAACTTCTTCTTCTATTGATTTAAAGTCTAATTCATGGAAAGAAGGTTCCCTTTTCAGGTATAAAGATGACCAATCTGCCTGAATTCAACACCTACATTTGTTACCAAATATTTCCATGTAGTGATTAGTGAAAGTATTGTTTAGTTTGACCTATTTGTTAATCACTACTTCATTAAATATAATTGCTTTAATGGTATTGTGAAAATGTCTACCACTAGTTATGCAGTGAAATTTTTTAGTATTTTTATCGCCTTTATTGATCCATTAAACTCAAGAACGTTGTTTCCTCATAATTTTTTCTTGATCCATTCATTTGTACAATTCCATTTTTAAATTGTCTGTTTTACCTTCTCCTCACTATTAAGATACCTATATTCACCTATCCTATTTAAATCTAGTATCTCATAAAGCGACATATCTTCTTTTTTAATATAGATATTTCCAAATACGCTAATGTTCTAATTTTTTAGGTAAGTTCTTAGCTCTCGTAGTTTGAAAACAAATTTGTTTACTATGTTGCTGAAAGTATGGTTGTCCATCAATTCTATTTCATGATTAATATATTTTTGAAGTTATTATCATTGAACCACATTTTTTCGAATTTGAAAGGCCTGTTTTTGGACAGTTGATCATAAGGGTTAAGTAATATAAGGAAGTGATCTGAAATGAGGCCGGCAAGACCGTGTGCTTTGGATAAGGTAAATTTGTCTTCCCAGCCCTTATGCATAGCAAACCTATTTAATAAGGCCATCGAATGATCCTCTCTGCCATTAGACCAGGTCAATCTCTTACCTATAATAGATGGTTCGATAAAATTGTTTTGGCTAACGAAATCATTAAATTCTTCCATATCAACGTAATCGCCTTCTTTAGATGAACGCTCCTCAATGTGCCTAGTCACATTAAAATCTCAACCTATTATCCAAGGACCATAAGAGAGGTTTCTAAAGTCGGTATGTTCAGGCCATAGTAATCGTCTAAGAGATCTGTTGTTAAGAACATATATAATAGTGATATAATAATTCGATTATCCTGTAAATCCTTGAGGATTAAGTGTAACGAGTGGCAGTTAGAGACTGATTGAAGCGGTTTAAATTTAACCTCCCACCATAATGTCATAATATCCCCCAACTCATGATGGCAGGGAAAATGACCATTCATTTAGAATATCTACCTTACTGTTTGCACAAAAAATGGGCAAACACCTCCAAGATGTTGTAGCAGAGCAGTGAATACTGTTTGTAGTAGAGAGCTATTGTTTGATAGAATTTAGTTGCAGATGATTGAGATAGAAAATTAATGGTTTGCAATAAAATATAAATAAAGGACTGAAATGTAAAAGGACACAGAATTTATAGTGGTTCGGCCTGAATGTGCCTACGTCCATTGCTGCACTTTTATTATCTCTTTCATATCTGATTACAAGTACAAGCTTTGAATATGAATAAAATTGCTATTAGGACTAAGGATTTTATCTCCCAAGGTTGTCTGCCATTGTTGATGGAAGCTTCGCTACTCTCCTTGCATCCCCTCTTTATGATGCCATATGACTGGTATTTATAGAGTGAGGTTGAGGAGAGAGACAGTTAAGCACATAGCTTCTAGGCTTTGGTTCAACCTTCCTTCCCTTGGAATGTGGTTCTGCTGTTGTTCCACCGCTCTTGGATGCTTGTTGAATACTATTCTGGTATCTTCCTTCAATTGCCCTTCCTGACTCTTAAGTCTTGAACACCCAAGAAGATAGTTCATTCCTATGAGTATAAAAAAGGTAGATCTAGCCCCAGGATTTCATCGCTTGTTATGCCCTTCCTCGTCTCTGGGTGCCTAGGTATCCACCGTAAGGCTTTCCTCGTTTGAACCTCACCATTAATGTTAAGGTTATGCCATCCTGGGCCGGGCCATTGCTTCTGGATAAGCCATGTCAGAAGGTGTTTAAGAGACAGGGGAGTTTCAGTGTTCGTAAAAGTTTTTCCTCCTGCCATGGCCCACCAGTCCCTCATCTAGTAGACTTCGTATCCGTCCCCTGTCCTAAAGTCCTAAGGTCTTAACCTATTATTTGCCAAAAAGTTCATTTAAGTTATAAGCCCATCTTTATTTGGAGTTCTCCTGGGACTAGACCGGAAAAGGTCCGGTAAGTCCAGCCCCGAAAGGGCAGACCAAAAGGGTGCGGGCCCGGATCAGGTGGGTCCGTGTCAGGTGGGTCCAGTCCAAAAAGGGTAAACCAAGAGGGTGCGGGCCAGGACCAGGTGGGTCCGGCCTGGGGCTGGACAGGTGGGTCCGGCCCCAGGATGCCGAACCAGGTGGGTCCGGCTTAGCCGGACCAGGTGGTCCCTGGTCCGGTACAGTGTCGGACCAGGAATCTTGTTTGGCACAGGGCCGGACCAGGAATCTGATCTGGCAGTACGGGTCCGGCTCTACTGGGCCGGACTGTGTGGTCCGTCCCTGCTGGGCTGGACTGTGCCTGTCTGGCCCAACTGGGCCGGACTCTGCTGGGTCCGGTCCTGGGGCCGAACCTGTGTCGGTCTGGCCCTGCTCGGCGGTACTGTGCTTGGTCCGGTCCCAGGGCCGGACCCATGTGGGTCCGGCCATGCTGGGCTAGACTATGCTGGGTCCGGCCATGCTGGGCCGGACTTAGTTGGGCAGGACCCGTGCGGGTCCGGCCTGGGCTGTTAGGCCTTGCGGGGCCGGACACTTGCGAGTCCGGCCTTATTGGGTGATTTCTGGCGGGTCTGGCTCTGTTGGGCCGGGCTTAACAGGGCTGGTGTGGATCTGATTTTGTTGGGTAGATTCCTTGTTGATATGGGCGGTGCCGGACCTTGGCAGAAGGCGGTCTTGGAGGCTTTTATCATCGACCGTATTAGGTAAATCTTTAAATGATCATATCTTTCAAACTGTTATTCGGATTAAGACGCAGTTTGAACCTATGCTTACGTCTTGACCTCGCGAACATTTCTAAGCAGATATGAGCCTATTTCAGGACCTTGCCAATTTTTCCTTGATCTTTTCATATTCACTATGCGGTGGGCGAAAATTCCTATAACACTTACTATCTATAAGAAATCTTTTTACTTTAGAGTGTTTTAAAGATAACCCTAAACATCTAACATTCCAACTTAACACTATCACATACTATTCTTAATAGCCCTTTCAAGTTCCTTAGTTGTACTATATTTAAAATCATTATTATTTTTGTTGTAAATACAGTCGTATTTGTAGTTATATGATAAGCTTGACTAGATGTTAATATGTGTAAAACAATTGGAGTAAAAATTCTTTCACCTGATGGTGTCGATTTTGAAGCTGGTTCGGAGAGAAGATACCCAGCACTCCTACAAACGAACTTGATCTGCTTCTAGATCTATATTTACACTTAGAGATACTTGTCCTAATATAACAATATGGAGTATCATCTTCTCCTTGACAAATTAGTTCACCAATTTCGGATTTTATAATGTAATACCCGTAGCTTCGATTTAGTTCTAGCCTATTATGATTTATGAAAAACTAGTTTATTTTTATTGATTTAAATATTAAGACTTCACATGTGATATCAGAGCACTGGTTGAGAACTCAATGATTTTCCAAGGCTGATTTATTTTGTTTTCTCCGCTGTAATATATTTTAAATTTATCAAAATATGCTATATTATTGTATTTGTCGATTAATATTTGTTTTTCTTTATCATTATTCTGCAAAAATTTTAATATTAGTTTATGATATATATGTATATGTATGTATGTATGTATGTATGTATGTATGAATTAGGCTTTGAAACATTCCATAGCTCTAACTAATAACTTAATTGTAAAGTTTTGAATTATGTTATATATGTTTGCACATATGCTTGCTTCTGTCTCACACAATGAAAGAGCGTATTGTTTTATTGCTATACCAATTTCGGCTTGTATGTAATGTTTTGGATTATGATACATTGTTGTAAATGGTTAATATATATACGAATCATATATGTCTTATGATTATGTTCACAATATATGTATGTTGCCGTTTGAATTGAAGTATTTTTAGTATGCTATTTGGATTAAAGTGAGTATACTGCATGTTGTTGGTCACCAAAGTGATCAAAAAATTAATGATTTATGCATTTGGATTGTATAGTTTAGGTATAGTTTATTGTTTATATTATGTATAGTTTATTAATCACCAAAGTGGCCAAATTAGAAAGATTTATAAATGTCAAATTAAAGTAAATTCATTTACTCATGTTTATGTGGTGCTTATGAATGAATGACATTATGGTTAATATATAATTTTAAACATTAGTAATGAGTATATTGAGTCCACGGTTATAAAATATTTTGGATTGCCTAAAGGTTGATCGCTTATTTTATAACATACGAACATTACCGAGGTATATTGATGTGCTTGGTTAGGTATATTTTGTATATCCAAAGATAGCAAACATATATAAATAGGGCATGTTAATTACCAATTATGTGAAATTTTATTAAGCATCAATTATGTTTATTTTATTGCATATTATTGTATCATCCAAAGGAGAACTTCAATATACACCTTATATTTGTTAGCTGAATCTGAATCCGTGTTATAGATTTAAGTTTATTACTCAAAGAATTAATGTGTGAATGTATTTTAAATATTTTACAGCATCTGTTCCTATTCCTCTATAGTCGCAAGCCACGTCTATTGTTAAATTTAGTGGGCTTAATTTCTCTAATTGGTCTGAACAAGTTCGGTTTCACCTCGATATTCTAGATCTTGATTTGGCACTCTTAAGTGAGAAACTAGCTGCAATTACTACTAGCAGCACTGAACAGAGATCTTCCTATGAAGCTTGGGAAAGATAAAAAAGATTGAGCTTAATGTTTATGTGAATGACTGTAGAAAACAATATCAAGTCCACGATTAAGAAAACTGAAAGTGCTAAGGAATTTATGAAGTTTATGAAAGGATGCTCCCAGCCTGAGTCTTCTGATAAGTTGCTTACTGGGACACTAATAGGTACCTTAACCACCATTAAGTTTTATGTTTCTTGTACTGTGCATGAGCATAACGTTGAAATGATGAATATAGCAGCAAAATTAAAGACCATAGGAACAGAAGTGAATGAAAATTTCTTAGTAACCTTCATGCTTAACTCCTTACCTCCTGAGTATAGTCCATTTCATATGAACTATAATACTTTAAAGGATAAATGAAATGTGCATGAATTACAAAGTATGCTCATTCAAGAGGAAGTAAGGCTTATGAAATTAGAAATTCATTTAGCAAATCTCATGGGTCGGAAAGGAGCTGGAAAGAAACCAAGAAAGAATGTTGGAAAAGGAAAGCAAGGACTTTCAAAGTTAAATTAGTCATCTGTCCAAATCCAAAAGAAAAAACCAAGCAAGGATAAGTGTCATTTTTGTAGAAAGATTGGACACTATCAGAAAGATTGCCTAAAAATTAATGCATGGTTCGAAAGGAAACCGTAAGCCTGGTGCTTTAGTATGTGTCAAATCAAATTTAGCTGAAATTCCTAATAATAGTTGGTGGACTGATTTTTGGTTGTACCACTCACATTTCAAATACAATGCAGGGATTCTTACAACCCAAACTACAAGCCTAAATGAAAATTTTATCTTTATAGGAAACCAAGTCAAAGTTCCAGTTGAAACCATTGGAACCTATCATTTAATTTTAGACATTGGACATCATTTTGATCTTTTTCAGACTTTTTATATTCCTTCTATTTCTCTCAATTTGATTTCCTTATCTAAACTTGATATTGCTGAATACTCTTTTAAATTTGGGAATGGATGTTTTAGTTTGTTTAAACAAATAGTTTTTATTGGTTCGAGTAATTTTTATGATGGCTTGTACAAATTAAAGCTTGATACTCTCTTTTTTGAAACTCTATTAACCGTGCATCATGATTTTAGTACTAAACAAGGTTTAATTGACCAATAATTGGCTTACTTGTGGCATAAACGTTAGGTCACATATCAAAAGAAAGAATCGAAAGATTAGTAAAGAATAAAATCCTACCTGATTTGGATTTTACTAATCTTGGAATTTGTGTGGAATGTATTAAGGGAAGACACACAGTTAAGAAAGCAGCCATAAGAAGTACAAGCTTCTTGAAATAATACACACTGATATATGTGGGCCTTTTGATGTTCCATCTCTTGGTGGAGAAAAGTATTTTACCACCATTATTGATGATTTTTCACGTTATCGATATGTCTATTTGTTGCATGAAAGGTCAAAATTGATAAACACCCTAGAGGTATTTATCAATGAAGTTGAAAGGCAATTAGATAGAAAGGTGAAATTGTCAGATCTGATAGAGGTAGTGACTATTATGGAAGGTATGATGAAAGTACAAAATGCCATGGTCCATTTGCTAAATTCTAAGAAAGTCATAGCATATGTACTCAACACATAATGCTAGGAACACTACAACAAAATGTTGTTGCGAAAAGGCACAATCGTACTTTAATGGATATGGTTAGAAGTATGTTAAGTAATTCATCTTTACCCAACTCATTGTGGATGCATGCTTTAAAGACCGTTGTAAACTTATTGAACAAAGTTCCTAGTAAGGCAGTTCCAAAGACACCTTTTGAACTATGGACAGGAAGGAAGCCCAGTTTAAGGCACCTACATATTTGGGATTGCCCAGCGGAAGTAAGAATTTATAATCCATAATAAAAGAAACTAGACTCAAGAATAATCGGTTGTTTCTTCATTGGTTATCTAGAAAAATCTAAAGGGTATTGATTTATCGTCCTAACTATAGTGCAAGAATCGTTGAAACTAGAAATGCTAGGTTCATTGAGAATGGTGAAGGTGGTGAGAGTTTGGAACCACGTAAAGTGGAAATTCTAGAAGTTAGAGTGCAAATTCCTTTATCTGTAGCTTTTCTTAAGTTTTTTTCCTCTACATGTTGATCATGCTAATGATTTGCAAGGCAACACACTAATGATCAAACACCATAGAATGAAGTTGTCATGATGAACCTATGATCGATGAACCATAAGAAACCACTTTAAGAAGATATGATAGGCAAAGAAGATCTGCTATTTTTGATGATTATGTAGTTTATCTACGAGAGTCAGAATTTGACTTCGGAATCGGCGATGATCCAGTTTAATTTTCACAAGCTATAGAAAGTGATAGTTCTGCGAAATGGTTAAATGTCATGAAAGATGATCTAAAATTAATGGATCACAATGAAGTTTGGGATCTTGTTGAATTGTCAGAAAGATATAAAAGAGTTGGGTGTAAATAGGTCTTCAAGACCAAGTGTGACTCAAATGACAATATCGAACTTCACAAGCCTAGACTCTTTGCCAAAGGATTTACTCTAAAAAATTGTGTTGACTATAAAGAGACATTTTAGCCTATCTCTGAAAAGGACTCCTTAAAAATTATTATGGCAATGGTAGCTCATTTACCACTTAAAGATCCATCAAGTGGATGTGAAAGCAGCCTTTCTGAATGGGAATTTAGATGAAAAAGTTTTATAGACCAACTCGAAGGTTTTGTGGTTGAGGGAAAAGATATACGGTGTATAAACTTAAGAAATCAATATACAAACTTAAACAAGCCTCCCGATAATGGTACCTTAAGTTCGATGATACCAAGACATCTTTTGGATTTAAGGAAAATATCATCGATCGATGTATATACCTGAAGATCAGTGAGAGTAAGTTTATAATTCTGATTCTGTATGTTAATGACATTTTGCTTCCTACTCATGATCTTGGTTTATTCATTAAGCCAATGTATTTCTTGCTAAGAACTTTGAAATGAAAGATATGGGTGAGGCATCCTATGTGATTGGAATATAAATATTTCGTGATAGATCACAAAGATTGTTGGGATTGTCTCATGAAGCATACATTAATAATGTTGTAGAGAAATTCAAGATGGAAAATTGTTGTACGAGTGTCATTCCAATTCAGAAAGGAGATAAATTTAGTCTCGAGCAATGTCCAAAGAATGTATTAGAACACAATTAGATGGAACACATTCTGTATGCATCTATTGTTGGAAGCTTGATGTATGCTCAAACTTGTAGTAGACCAGACATTAGTTTTGCTGTCGGAATGCTGGGGCAGATATCAAAGTAATCCAAGAGTACATCACTGTAAAGCTACAAAGAAAGTGTTGAGGTATCTACAAAGAATGTAAGATCATATGCTCACTTATAAGAGATCTGATCTTCTCGGGGTGATTGGATATTTAGATTCAGATTTTGCTGGATGTGTGGATGCTAAAAAATCCACATTAGGCTATTTGTTCCTAATAGCCAGCGGAGAAATTTCATTGAAGAGTGGGAAGCGTTTATCATTGTTGCATCCATAATGGAGGCTAAGTTTGTGGCATTATTTAAGGCCACGGTTCATGTTTTATGGCTGCGAACTTCATTTCAGGACATGGAATTGTCTACACTATTGCCAAGCCAATGAAAATTTATTGTGACAACTCTATAGCGGTCTTCTTGTAACGACCCGGAAATTTTAACGTTTTTTATAACGTAATTAACTGAATTTTTGCTTGAAAATATACAATAAATTTTTGCAATGAAAATTTGATATTTGGAATGCGTCTATTTAAACATAGCAACTGGTAAATTTTTATTGGAAAATATGGAAGTTTATTCTATTGTGTAATTTTCAATTTCAATTTAAATCAGTTAATATTTGATGGTAATAAAATATTATTGAAATCTGAATATTTTTTATATAAGAAAAATGTTTGATATTTTCTGAGTGAGACGTCATCTTTCGTTTCATCAAATTTGGACTTCTCTAGTCCCGTTTATCTTATTTTCGGCGTTTTAGCAACATTTTCAGCAGCAAAAAACCAAGTTTTAATAACTTGGTTGTATTGCTGATATCTGTGTACCATTCTGTTCGTCTTGTCGTGTTGATCCCCGTAGTATATTCAATTGCCAATTTTGATGTCCGATGCACGGTGGAATCTGTGAAACAGGTAACCGTATCGGAACCCGTTCTTTGCCCTTTCGTTTCTTGTGTCCTTCCACTGTCAACGTAACAATAGCCATTAATAATTTCAGAATTCAATGCATACCTGACTTTTAGTTTCACACCGGTTCAAATATTATTTGGTGGTTCGTTCGTTTCCAATTCTATTCGTTCGTTTATGTGCTTTGATAAAGAAAATAATAATATAATCTAAGTTTATATTTATATTGAAGCCTGCTTCCTTCTTCTTGTTTCTGAAACCAACCCTGCACTCTTTTCTTTTTCAACCGGCCTCACCACCTTCATAGCCGAAACCTCCTCTCACCATCTCTCATTTCCACCTTCAACTGTCCCCTTCATGTACGAACGCCAACCCTCTTATGCCTGCTCCCTTCTCTTCTTGTTGTCGTGACCCAAGTACAGACCTCACCGTGACCAGATCCCCTGACCGCATCTCCACCAGAGATTCGCCCACCCTCCTTCCTTGCCACAACCATCGGCCACCCTCTACCACGCATATCCCTTGCTAACCTCGCCTCCCTTTCACTGGCGCAGCAGCCACCGCCCTCTTTCCCGAAGCCTCGGCCCATCGCCGTAGCCCACCCCAGTCCACACCTGATCCCTCCAACTACCCCATGCCTCCACCTCCACGCTAGCCAACTGGCCCACCAAACCAGCGTGCAGAGTCCCCTCTCCCTGGCCGAAGCCACCCCATCAGCCCACGCCAAAACATAACAGTGCACCCTCCCCTAGACGTCGTCCAAACCCCATCGAGCAACACCACCTAGACCTTGCCGAACTCCTTCGCTCTCCGTCCATCACCCAAGCACCGAACGCCAGCCATATCCTCTAAGCACCCTCCACCTGATAGCAGTGGCCGCCTCCTCCTTTGTTTGTGGAAAATATAAAGGCATATTATACGTAAGTTACATATATACATACATTTATATATAACCAAGTTTATATGTATATATATACCTTTATATATGACAAGTTTTACTTGTTCACTTTTGATGCTTTTACTACTATCATGTAGTTTGTAGTCTATATATAATGCATATATAAGTCGGTATAGATTTGTTATTTGATCATACATATACCGTGTATATATATATCTTTTATTCGAGATTTTATATATATATTATATATATATATATAAAGTGTATTGAGAAAAAAATATAATATGGAGGTATATGTTATACTATACAAATAGTAAGATATATATGTGTAAAATATTTATAGTGCTTTTATTTTTCTTATATCAACCTACGTTTAGAAAGTATTTGTTTGAAGTATGTACGTGTGTATTTATTTTTGAGATCTGATGTATATAGTAATATTATTTCCTATAGTATTGGTATGCATGTAATAGTATAGAGGGTTGTATACATAATATATTGACTAAGGAATGATTTCGTGTAGTGTGCATATAACTCATGTTTCATATATATATATATATATATATATATATCGCTTTTGAATTATATTATATTATATAAAGGTCTTATTTAATTTTTAAAGTAGTTATATAAATATCGACGTGTTTATGTAAGTATATAATATCTATTGATATTTGGATTTTTAAAATATATATATAATTTTTTTTAAAAACACATATAAATATTTGGATCTTTATAATATATAGGTTTGCTTTCATTGTTGAGAAGCTGTTTGATTTAGTATTGATTTTTAAATATGTTATATATAGAGACTTTTGATTTTAATAAGTATTTGAATAAAATATTGATATTTATATAAAATTTATATATTTATATATGTATATTTCATACATACATACATACATATATATATATATATATATATATATATATATATTGCTTCGTCAATTCATGTCCATCGTGTTCAGCTTTGTTCGTCGATTTCGTGTCGTCGTGCTTTGCTTTGGAATTCGTGCTTGGATTCGTAGCTCATTTCATTGTAAAATTCCTCTAGCTTCGAAAGGTGAGCAATCACTCACGATTAACATCCTTATATTTAGTAAATTTGATTTCACTTGAAACGACAATTGAAATATGCTGTTAAATTTGAACTGTTGATTATTTAATTGTTATATATGATATGCCATTATTTTTAATTATTTACCTGTGACATCTAACATCATAATCTGTTATTTATATTATAATTAAATTTGTTACTAATGATATATCCCTGTTATTGATATGTTATATTTTTATTATAATTGTTCCCACTCTGCAAGTTCCCTGTTAATTTATAATTCCCTATGGGTTGAAATGATACATACCCGAATGATATTATAGATTAGGGGAAAATCGTTATGGGTTGTGTTGGGTACGTTTATACCACCACCGAATCAGAATGAGGAAGTAGACACCGAACCATTCGGTACCGAGCCAACACGAGGAAGTAGCCACCGAACCATTCGGTACCGAACCAACACGAGGAGGCAGCCACCGAACCATTCGGTACCGAACCGAAGCAAGGAACGAACTACCAAACCAGAAGCATGCTACCGGACCAGATCTCATCTCCCATCTCCCACCGGACCAAGGTCCCACCGAACCAACCATCTACCACTGGACCAAGGTCCCACCGAACCAACCATCTACCACCGGACCAACTACCAGACCAAACCAACTCCTTCCCCTACCTACCGAACCAGATCCCACCGAACCAAGCTCCATCCACTCACAACCGGACCAAGGTGTACCGGATCGACACTGCCAGGCCAGATCGCATCAGCCCAGGCCCACCAGCAGCTATGTACATCCAAGACCCCTGCCCCCAGCCTCACTCTATAAATAGAGGGGCAGGGTACAACAATGGCAGAGAAGTTTGAGAGCTCAAGCACGGAGAGAACTTTCAAACAACTTTCAGATATTTGTATCAAAGCTTTGTACTTGTAATATAAACAAGAAAAGAGAAATAATATATAAAGTGGACGTAGGCACATTCTGGCTGAACCACTATAAATCTGCGTGTCTTTTACGGTTTAGTCCCTGCTTTTCATATATTTGCATAAATCACCCAAATCACTAAGAACAACATAAAATCAATTAAATCATACGACTTTGAGGTGTTTGTCCATTTTTTGTGCAAACATTTTTGGTGCTTTCACTGAGAACTAGAAGCTCGAAGCTTCAGCTTCTTCCACTTAACCTTTTTCCTAACAGTATCGTTCATCGCTTGGAAAACATGCCTCCCAAGCAGAAGAAAGATGTTAACAAAGAAAAAAACATCGCAACCAGCAGTCTTCCAGATCTAGTGGTCACAGATCAAGTAAATCGTCCCCCTCCAGTAGCAGTACCAAATGAAGGTCAGGCAAATCCGACCACCCCTGCCGTAGAACAGCCGGCAGCAATTACTAGGGCAGATCTATACTGGGTTGTGGCTGAAGTGACTAACCGCTTCACGTCCCAGCAGGAAGCCTTGGTGGACCATCTCATGTCACGCTTAGGGGATGCTGAAGAGTCCAACCGCAACACTGAATCATGGGGTGAGTCCCAGTCTGGAGGATCTCAGAGACAATAAAGATCTTCCTTCTTCGAAGGAGCTAACAACAGAAGTGGCCATGGTAGGAGCCGAGATCGAGCACAGCCCGAAGTTAGGCCTGAGGAAACGCTTGGAACCGAACCCAACGGGGGAGGTACCGGGCGGAGGTCAACTGTAGCTGAGCTGGTTGTACTGCCTAACCACGGAAACACCAATGAACGGGGCCGAGCTAGAGTCCAGCCCGAAGTTGGACCCGAGGAAGTGCTTAGATCAGAACCCAGTAGGGGAAGATCAAGGCAAGGGCCAACTGTAGCTGACCCTAGCATGGTCCCAGAAGACCAAAGACAGCCACTGGAAAATATTAGGAATAATAGACGATACCGTCCCTACAGGTCATCTGGGCGGAATCAATCCCACAGAGAAGAACCGAACTCATTTTTATCTGCTCCAAATTCTGATGAAAGGATGGCATGCTTGTTCAGAGAGTGCGTCCAACGGGATCAAAGAGACCAAGGAATATGCGCTAGGGTAACCAGCCCTTTCGCCCGCAATATCGAAATTGCCATCACCCCCCGAGAATGGAAAATGCCAACAATGGAACCTTACAAAGGAACCTCTGACCCTGTTGTACACTTCCAGAGATACACACAACATATGCTCATGAGTGGAGCAACAGAAGGAGTGCTGTGCAAATGCTTTCCGCTATTCTTAGCAGATCTAGCTACCTCCAGGTTCTGCCATCTACCCCAAGGATCCATCAGCTCATGGGAAATGTTGAAAGAAAAATTCATCAGCCAATTCCGCATTCATGTGGAACAACCCAAGGATGCTTATTCCTTATCTAGTATCAAGCAGAAACCTGGAGAGAAAGTGCAGCAATATCTAACCCGATTCAATGCCGCAGCAGTCGCAGTCCAAGATGCCGATGAGAAGCTTATCTTAATGGCCCTATGTAGTGGCGTGCATCCGGATACTAAATTTGCTAGAAGATTGACCAAAGAAAAACCAGCTACTTTACCCGATTTCTTCCATGAAGCTGGGAAATATATGAGACTTGAAGACGCTGCCACTGAGAGGCAGACATGGCAACAAAATAAGGCAGCTCACGGCAACACGGCCGCCGTAGCAAAGGACGTTCGAAGAAATGATTCTAGAGACAACGCTGGGGGCAAAAAGGGAGAAAAGCGTCTATATCGGCCAGGACCGAGATTTGACGCTTACACCCCATTGAATGAAACGATCGAAAACATCTTCCTAGCCCACCTTAAGCAAGGATGCCTTAGATTTCGTCAGAAAATGTGACAGATGTCAAAAGTTTGCTAAGATTCTGCGGCTACCAACAACTGAGATGACTCAAATGACCAACCCTTGGCCCTTTGCAGTATGGGGAATTGACTTGATTGGCGAACTACCAATGGGCCGAGGCGGGGCCAAATATGCTGTAGTGGCAGTCGACTATTTCACCAGATGGGTGGAAGCAGAACCCCTAAATAAAGTATCTTCAACAAAAGTTATTAACTTCTTGATCAAAAATGTTCTATGCATGTACGGAGTCCCATTCAAAATCATATCAGACAATGGACTTCAGTTTGACCGCGAGGAGTTCGCCAACTGGTGCCAAGAGCACGGAATTCAGAAAAGCTTCTCATCCATAGCTTATCCCTAGGCAAACGGACAAGTCGAAGCCGTCAACAAAATTCTCAAAACTCTAATAAAAAAGAAACTCGAAAAGTCAAAAGGCGCTTGGGTGGATGAACTTCCTACGGCACTATGGGCCTATCACACATCTTCAAGAACATCAACGGGGCATACTCCTTTCTCTTTAGCATACGGATCGGAGGCTATGCTCCCAGTTGAAACTATAGTGCCTTCCCACCATAGGATCCACTATAACCCAGAAGAGAACGAAGAGCTCCTCCACATGTCTTTGGATCTAATTGAGGAAAGAAGAAATGATGCAGCCCTCAAAGCAGCAGCTCACAAGAAAAAGTGGCAATGCAATACAACTCCAAAGTCAAGCATCGTAGCTTACAAAAATGAGATCTTGTCATCAAGCGAATCTTCCCGCGTCCCGGAGCGCTAGATCCAATCTGGGACGGACCATATGTAATTCATAAAGATCTCCACAATGGAGCTCATATTTTGTCAACAGTGGACGGGGAGGTGTTCCAGAGGGCATGGAACATCCAACACCTTCGTCGATACTTTACTTAACTTGCACTGCCCATATGAAGCGAATTAACAAAGAGAATCAGTGGACGTAGGCATTTTCGTGCCGAACCACTTTAAAAAAAACCCTGTCTCTTTTTTAACTTGTTCCTTTATATCTTGGCTGCTTGTTAACTTTATCCTTTTATGTTGAACAAAATCCTGTGCAAATAGCATTTCCATTCAAGGCGCTCTACAGCGCGACTTCTCCTGGACAAGACCTAACAGGTACTATACGAATCTATGCCCTCGCCAATGAGACACTTTTGCTCCGGCATCCCTCTGCTGCGGGTTAACTCATTGCTCATGACGGCCCTCAAAGCCAACTGTAATGAGCCGATTATAAGCCACCGAGAAGGCCGACTATAGCCGAGGCAGCTCATTACGGCGTTCGGCTCGCCGGCAACTGTGAACCGACTATAAGCCCCAACATAAGGTGTGGCCAGCCAGGGGTAGTTCACGGTTGACGATCGGCACCCACGCTAGCCGGCCACAGTAAATCGAATAATACCCACGATTACGGGCCATAATGGCCCGGGTAGTTACTGTGCGCGATCTCGGCTCCGATGTGTCTTAAGTGCGACTGTGGTAAAAAAGAATTAACTCCCCGCGGAGGCGTAAGATGGGTGACAAATGTCTCCAAGACCCACAGCTAGGGAAAGTGACTACAAAGCCTGTTTGCCACGAACTTAAGCACATCGAAGGCCTTCCGTGATTGGAAGTTTTACTATTTCACATATTTCAATTTTATTTAAGAAACTTTTCTCCTATCCTCTGTAACAATCCCTAAAGTACAGGACACAGAACAAGAGACATTCGCTAATGGAAGCGGATACTCACAGCAAGATACTGGACCGCATTCCATACTCGGTCACACAAGACATTCAAAGCTGCCATCTACAAGCAAAATATAAAGGGCGGTATTTCCTTCTTTCATGTGTAAACACGTGACTATAATTTATTCACACCTCACGCTAACATTGCCAGTCATGAAATTATGTTTTAAACAAGAACTTGACGTCAAACACAATTTAATTACATGAATATGCATAGCTATATTTCTCATACAACATGTCAAGATTGCAAAAACATTCAAAAGACGACAGAATCAGCTTAAGTTAAAGAATTACACATCAAGAATAGTGTTGTTTATTACAAGTAGCATAATTACAACCTAAGAGTTACGTTACTATTTTGAGACTAACATATACAACAATGCCAAGTCCACAAAAAGATATCCAGGTCCAATCAAGGAGCCGGCTGCGTCGGAGTTTTCTCCTTGTCCTGTTGCCCACCTGTCCGGTCAGAGAAAGAATTCATTAGTGATCAGCAACCAAATTAACGGAAAGACTAGAAAGGAAGATTTACCAGCATCTGCTCCTTGATCATCTTGATCATCATCCTCTACTTGCACACCTGCCTCCTCAGCTGCAAGCAACCGCATGCCCTCCTTCACCGCCACCTTATCCTCCTTGGTAAACTGGGCGGTAACCACATCCATCCTAAAGGCCACACCACCATCCTTATCCGCCTCAGCCTTGGCCTCCTCTAGAGCCCTGAGATAGATCCTAGCCATAACCCGGGGGTAATCATCCATCCAGGACAAGTTACCCTGCCTCCAAGTACGGAAATACATATCCTGGAGCATCCCATACATCATCCCCTCGTTCTCTTCAAACTCCCTCATTCGGACCTCAGAAGCCCGCAGCTTTGCAACAACAACATCCCTCTCCGATCGTTACCGTAAACGGTCAGCCTGAAGGGACCTCCTCATCGCCTCCATCTCCTCCTTCGACTTGGCCTGAGCAAGCTCCGCGGCCTCAAGTCTCCCCGATAGTTCCTCTACCCGCTCGAGGTCCGCTTGCCGAACCTCATCCACCGTGGCAATGGCCATGTCAATCCGCTCCTTACAGACGACCTCTATCCTCCGCAACTCCGCCCTACTAGCCTCTTCAATAGTCTTCCTCAATTGTCTGGATGTGGCCTCATGTTGGGAGATTTGGATGGCTTGGTCGGCGAGTTGTTTAGCCTGGTCGGAAACCATCAACCGTAGCCGAATGTTGGCGCTTCCTATCTCTTCCCCAGCCTTGACCAATCGAGCATGGTGCCCCATCAATTTCCTGGTCTCCTCAGCAACCCGGTCCATATTTGCCTTAGCCTCGTCCCCCAGAGTTACGACCCGGGTAGTAAGCAGATCAAGGTCCAGGGACTTAGCTTCGTCAAGCACCCGTACCATAGGATTACGAGGAAGGAGATGCTCACCAGTAACCTCATCGAAGGAGATGTCGTGAGATGTCGGGTCCAGTTCCGGATGACCCGCAAACGGATTGCGAACTAAGCCAGGATGATCTATCGGGATGACGCTTGGATTCTCAGACGGATGGGGGGAAGGTATAAACTCGGTGTCCTCCTCCTCAATATCATGAATAGGCTGGAGTGGGGCCGGAGGACCAGGAAGAGATTCGAATGTAGACCGACTCCTCTTCTTTTTTTGTATATCTTCTTCAATAACTCCAAGAAGAGGACGATAACCGACTACGTCTCCAGGACGGTTAGTAGGAGGCTTCGGCTTGGCGGAAGCTTTGAGGAGTTTGTATTGTTCAAGCCTATGCCGAAGATCTGAGGTCTTGGCCGTTTTGCCCGCTCCTGGAATGAAAACCCAGTGTCACCAACATGTACTGAGCCATCATTCAAGAATTAAAAAGAGTAAAGAGAAATTCACCTTGAACCGCAGAAGTTGCCTCAGTAGAAGCACTCCCAGAAGATAAATCGACGCCGGTCCCAACCTTATCAGCTTTCTTGGACTTCTCTGTTTCCTCCAACTCTTCGAAGGCTTGGCGGAGAGCGTCATCTGTCCACTCTTGAATCATGCCTGCCTGCCCAGGGTGCAAAGCCCCGGTGCCATCACCACCCTCTCCTTTGCCACCATCATCACCATGGCGATCACCGTCACCCTCACTACCACTTCCGCTCTCCGCCTCACCTCCTTCGTCCTCACCTTTTTCCCCCTCCACTTTTTCCTCCTCCTGAACATCCGGATGTGTGCTGGGAGAGGGTCCATCGGACTTCTTGAGTTTCTTCCCGTCGGCAACTGGATGCATCGAGAAGGGTCTCCTTTTGCTGCTTTTCGCTGTGGCTCCTCCTGTAGCTTTGGCAGCTCTCTCCTCCACCGTGTCTCTCTGCTTAACCATGGACTGATGTGGAAGGATCAGGTTGTGCCCCAGAAGTGTAGCATTCCTGATCAAGTAAGAAGCCGACCTATCCCTTCCCGTAATGGCCTCCATTTCCACTGCCGTCTGAACCAGGCGATCATTCTCCACGACTGCAAAGCCACTTGTCGCTAGCAAGGAATAAAAACACATGAGAAGAAGCATTGCAATCAGAACAGAAATCATAAATAAACTTCGACTTACAGCCTGAGGTGAAGCGACGGATGGAAACAGAGTCATCCTTAACAAAAAACCTTTCTTTCTTAAACATGCTGAACTTCGAATATAAGTCCAGGACTGGCTTGAAAGATACGGCTGATTCCAAGCTAATGTATGGAGACCCCTTCTTATAGCCTCTCAGATTGTACAAATACCGGATCTCCCGGTTGGAGGGAGGACGCCCGTATCTCCTTTGGAAAATGACAAACAGGCTCACCAGAATGGCGTAAGAGTTAGGCTGAAGCTGGAATGGAGTCACCTTCAGATATGTGACAAAGCTGACTATCCAGGCATTGAGAGGCGGGATGGCACCACACATACAGTGATACCTGCTGTAAGCAAAGTAGCCTTCAGGGGGGTCGTACGGCATCACTCCTTCCCCCGGCAATAGCATGCGTGCTCTGTCAATCCCAAAAGAGCGAGAAATAACATCAAGCTGCTCGCCTTTGAGTGAGCTAGGGAAACAATTAGGAGGCGAGTTCAGAAGCTCCTGAGGACCATATCCATCTACCAATGATCTCGGAGTGGGCCCATAACGTCCCGGTCCTGACTGGACTGGGGGCACGGCAGAAAGCTCTTCTCTGTCCTGGAATTTCTTCTTTTCTGATCGGGTTTCCACTTTATGAGACATTTATCTACAAACACAAAAAAGCACGTTGGTAGAACGAAGGATGTAGAAATATAAAACAAGCAAGTATATGATGTCTGGAGTTTAACTTGTAGTTCGAAACATAAACTCATTCGGTACTGAAAGTTTTCAAGTTCATTCGGTGCAGAAAGTTTACAAGTTCATTCGGTATCAGGTTCATTCGGTGCTGAAAGTTTTCACGATCATTCGGTATCAAGCTCATGATTTCACGATTCATTCGGTATCGAGTTCATTCGGTATTGAAAGTTTTCATGTCCATTCGGCATTGAAAATCTTTAGGTTCATTCGGTAAAACAAAGAAATTCAACCTTAAAAGTCGTTCGGCAGAAGAGAACTTACCTGGTCCGGCAGCTAAGATTGGATCGGCACAATAATTGATTCGGCAGTTCAGAATTTAACTCAGCTATTTCGGTCGGTAAGGAATGACGAAGGCATGTGGATCCTACTTATAGAGGAAGGTTGGATAGCCGGACCAGCCGGTTCGGTCCTCGGGCCGAATATGGTCGTCCAAACTGAAACAAAGCACGACATATGCTAGCATATGCCCTACTTTGGGGGGCAAATGTTGGGTACGTTTATACCACCGCCGAATCAGAATGAGGAAGTAGACACCGAACCATTTGGTACTGAGCCAACACGAGGAAGTAGCCACCGAACCATTCGGTACCGAACCAACACGAGGAGGCAGCCACCGAACCATTCGGTACCGAACCGAAGCAAGGAACGAACTACCAAACCAGAAGCATGCTACCGGACCAGATCTCATCTCCCATCTCCCACCGGACCAAGGTCCCACCGAACCAACCATCTGACACCGGACCAAGGTCCCACCGAACCAACCATCTACCACCGGACCAACTACCGGACCAAACCAACTCCTTCCCCTACCTACCGAACCATATCCCACCGAACCAAGCTCCATCCACTCATAACCGGACCAAGGCGTACCAGATCGACACTGCCAGGCCAGATCGCATCAGCCCAGGCCCACCAGCAGCTATGTACATCCAAGACCCCTGCCCCCAGCCTCACTCTATAAATAGAGGGGCAGGGGTACAACAATGGCAGAGAAGTTTGAGAGCTCAAGCACGGAGAGAACTTTCAAACAACTTTCAGATATTTGTATCAAAGCTTTGTACTTGTAATCTAAACAAGAAAAGAGAAATAATATATAAAGTGGACGTAGGCACATTCTGGCTGAACCACTATAAATCTGCGTGTCTTTTACGGTTTAGTCCCTGCTTTTCATATATTTGCATAAATCACCCAAATCACTAAGAACAACATAAAATCAATTAAATCATACAACTTTGAGGTGTTTGTCCATTTTTGTGCAAACAGGTTGAAATGATAAACCCAAGTGATTTTCATTGATTTTAAATTTTGGGATTGCAGGTTGAAATGGTATACCCGTAGATATTTAAATTGCGGATTGAAATGATAAATATCTGTATCAGTTGACCATAGGATAGAAAATTATATACAGACACCGTTGGTCTATATTTTGAAAAATGGTTTCCAAAGTTTTGAAAGGAAATATATGGTTTTAATAAATATTGATTTTAAAATATAATATTTTTTTTATATATCTATAAAATCTTGATTTTAAAATAATGTGTTTTGAAAATTTTAAATTATAAGTTAGTTTTGAAAATATAATTTTAAGATTTTCTTATAATTTTATTATTTTAAAAATATATAAAAATAGATTTAATACAAAATACATTTAATAATAAGATTTAATTTAATAAAAAATTAACTTAATTAGTTTATAATATGTTTAAGTATTTATTTAAATTTATATTAATATTTTAAAAATGGATTTTTTTACCTTAGTAATAGAGGTTGGGAAGATAAATTAATGTTGACTTGGAATTTAAGTTGGTTAATAATTGAATTTAAAGAAGCATTGATTTAAGCTTATTGATTTTTGAGGTTTTGAAAGATATAATTTATAACTTGATTTGATAAAACGTGATTAAATGAATACTCTCAACTTTAAATAAAATTGAGACTGAATATTTAATATTGATTTAAATTTATAAATTGAGATTTTATTTACTTATTATTAAAATGATTAAGTGAATAATTTCCAATCTGAATAAAATTAAAGTTAAATATTGAAATATGAATGAAACTTATATTGAAATTGTTTGAATATTTAAACTTTGAATCTTATTGGAATTGAAATGATAGTTCAAAACCTAGATTTTGAAATTGATATAAATTGAAATGGTATATTGAGAATTTGAGTTGAATCTTTAACCTTTTAAAATTGAAATTGTTGAACTGGGATTGATTAAATTGAATTTTGGAATTTAAACTAATTTGAATCAATTTGTGAAATTGGAGGAAACTAATTTTATTATATAAAGCATTTTTAATATATATATTATTTTAATCCATGAACTATTTTAATTAATAAATATTTTAATATATATACTATTTTCAATATCTAAACTGTTTAAGTTCAAAGTGTTATGATTTCAAAAGTGTTATGATTTGGAAAATGTTATAATTTTGGAAGTGTTACGATTCTGGAAATGAATATTATTTAAAGTGAATAATGATATCGAATTAATATGGTTTAAAATGAATATGATATTTTGATATGAAGTATGAACTATTTGAAAAGAAATGACCATGGTGTGAAATAAGCGTTTGGTTGTTAAAGAGACCGGGATCAGATATTGTCATACTCTCTGCCAATACCGAAAACCAATTTAACAACTGTGTACGTGGTGGAGATTCCAGAACGAAGTAGGATGGTTTGGTGACGATTCTATATGGTATTTACGTAGCCCTGACTCCCGTAAGTCAGCTTGATATGGCTAAAACAGGAGCTATACCGGGCCAAGCGGGGTCATTCCCCCGATCGGCAATATTTCTTCGATACCATTCTATTACTTTTGTGATTTGATTGGGTACACCTTTGATTTTGGAGTGTGTCACGAGGTGGGCGGTAGTAGCTGCTATGCGTTACCACCAGTCCGGGAGTGCAATTGGTATATCTACCCTGGCATTGCCTCGAGTGCCTTGTCGCATGCCCTATCGCGCCTTCTACGAGTTTGGTTTGTACCATACCTATGGAGTGCCCTCTGATAGCCCTCTATTTTATGGAGGAATTGCGGTACTGTATAGACTATGGCAATATGTAAAATGTGTTAAGGGGGATATGGGTAATGCCTTAACGTTATTTTAATACTTTATTTTACTGTAGACACTATTATAATAGCGTATATTACTACATAGTAGATAGTTCCACGGATCCTTAGAGGAAGGAAATCCTAAGCGTCCTTTAAGTTACTTGTATTTCAGTTGACATTTCACTTGAGTTGAATTTACTATATAAGAATGTTAATCCTGACTCGAGTGTTTTGTGTTTTGCTTTATGCTCGGGTCAGACTGAGTGTCACAGCATTTGAGACTCACCTTTGGAGTTTGGAGCTTCGCTTGGAGATCCATCTATCTATCCAGCTTTCAGTTATTTCAGTTGTTTCCAGTGATTTATGTTCGGTCTTGTCAGTTACTTTTGTATTTGAGACCACTCTGTATACGAGATTTCTGTTGTATTTTGTTTTAACTCCGATGTTTATATAGTAGCGTCATGAACTACTATTTATCTATTCCGATGTTTATTGTTGTAATACTCTATGTCTGTGATTCTTTGATTGATTTATTTACTGTTATGCTGAGTTTTTCCAAATATAAATTAACAATCTGTTGTTTTGTACAATTTAAGTTCGACATGTGCGGATGCAAATGGTTCAAAATACCAGGTCGTTACACTTCTTTTCTAAAAACAACAAGTATTCAAAAGGTGCTAAGCATATGGAATTAAAATACTTTACCCTTAAAGAAGAAGTTCAGAAACAAAGAGAGTCAATCGTACACATTAGCACAAACCTTATGGGTGCGGATCCATTGATGAAATGATTATCCCCAAAGACATTTAATGAACATGTCAAAAGAACTGGCATTATCGGATACCATCATTGATGTTATATTATGTCTTTATGAATTTGACACTCTGAGTTCATTTGCTAATTGTTGCTGATGTGAATTTATGAATCATGTTTCATATGATTGGCATATATACATGAATGCATTATGTAAGTTAAACGGGATTTTGTCTCTTACAAAGACATTACATTTTGAGCCGTGATTGAATACCTTAGTATGTGTTATGTTATGTGGAAAACTAATATTGTAATACATGGAAGAGACTATGTCGATAAGTTGATATACGGCCGCTATGATCCTTATAAGTTTCTTTGCCTAATAATGACTTTATGATGTGATGATCAATATAAGGTTGGATTTATTTCTTTCACTGTGTGCATTATTTTTATTATTAAACCATTAAAGTACATAATGTCATATGGGAAAAGTGGGAGAATGTTGGACTTACCCATAAGCCCATATGTAGGCCAAGTGGGTAATTAACTGACCTAAGTGAAATGTACCAAATTATGTTTAATAAAATAAAAATAAAAATCCATATTGGTGGACAAAAATGGTAATTTCATATTAACACCTTGATGGTAGGTGTATACAAAGTATAGAAAACCCTAATAGGATTGGCTCTCTCTCTGTCCACTCGTTTAGTTTTCCTCTCCATCAAGAAAGCTTATCAAACTAAAGGGGCTAAGAGGGAGAAACACAACCTTAGGCAATTATTTACTAGAAATTAATTGTTTTTACTATGAATCAAGGCACACTCTTTTAATCTATTATGTGATTGTGAAAATCATTTTGTTCAAAGATCTAGCATATTATAATTAAGATCTAACCTATTATGATTTATGAAAAAAATTAGTTTATTTTTTAATTATCTAAAGATTATGACTTCACATGTGGTATCGGAGCATGGTTAAGAACTCAATAATTTTCCATGAATTATTTATTCTATTTTCTCCATTGTGATAAATTTTAAATTTGTCAAAATATGTTATATCATCGTATTTGCCGATTGATGTTTGTTTTACTTTATCATTGTTTGTTTGCAATTTTTTGATATTAATTTATGATATACGCACACACATATATATTTATGAATCAAGCTTTGAAACTTTCCATAGCTCTAATTAATAACTTAACTGTAAAGTTTGAATTATGCTATATATGTGTGCGTATATGCTTGCTTATGTCTCACATAATGAAAGAGTGTATTGTTTTATTGTTATAACAATTTCGGATTGTATGTAATTTTTGGATTATGGTACAGTGTTGTAAATGATTAATATATATGCGTGTGTGTGTGTGTTATGCATGCTCAAAATACATGTATGCTGCCATTTGAATTAAAGTATTATTAATATGCTATTTGGATTAAAGTGATTATATTGTATGTTGTTAGTCACCAAAGTGATCAAAAATTAAGGATTTATGCATATGAATTGTGTAATGGTATTTTATTTTAATATTTACATTATGTATAATTTGTTATTCACCAAAGTGACCAAACTAAAAAGGCTTATAAATGTCAAATTAAAGGAAATTCATTTACTCATGTTTATGTGATGTTTATTAATGAAAGACGTTATGGTTTATGTATAATTTTAAAGATTTGTCATGAGTATATTGAGTTCATAGTTATAAAATGTCTTGGATTGCCCAAAGGTTGGTCACTCGTTTTAAAACTTATGAACATTACCAAGGTATGTTGATGTGCATGGTTAGGTATGTTTCATATATCCAAAGATAGCAAACATATGTAATTGGAGTATGTTAATTGCCAATGATGTGAAATTTTATTGAGCATCAATTATGTTTGTTTTATTGCATATTGTTGTATCACCCAAATGAGAACCTCAATATATACCTTATGTTTATTGGTTGAATCTAGATATGTGTTATAGGTTTAAGTTTATTACTCAAAGCATTAATGTGTGAGTATATTTTATATATTTTTTCAACATCTGTTCCTATTTCACTACATTCGCAAGCCATGTCTATTGTTAAGTTTAATGGGCATAATTACTCTTAATGGTCTGAACAAGTTCAGTTTCATCTCGACGTTTTAGATCTTAATTTGGCACTCTGAAGTGAGAAACCATTTGCAGTTACTACTACTAGTAGCACTGAATAAAAATCTTCCTATGAAGCGTGGGAAAGATCTAACAGACTGAGCTTAATGTTTATGAGAACAAATGTTGAAAACAATATCAAGTCTGCAATTAAGAAAAATTAAAGTGTTAAGGAATTTATTAAGTTTGTGAAAGAATGCTCCCAGTTTGAGTCTGTTGATAAGTTTCTTATTGGACACTAATGGGTACCTTAACCACCATTAAGTTTGATAGTTTTCGTACTATGCATGAACATACCATTGAAATAACAAATACAACAGCAAAACTAAAGACCATAAGAATGGAAGTGAATAAAAATTTAATTGTACATTCATCCTTAACTCCTTACCTCCTAAATGTGATCCATTTCATGTGAATTATAATACACTGAAGGATAAATAGAATGTACATAAATTGCAAAGTATGCTCATTCAAGAGGAAGTAAGGCTTAAAAAATCAAAAATTCATTCAATAAATCTCATGGGTCAGAAAGGAGCTCAAAAGAAACTAAGAAAGAATGTTGGAAAAGCAAGCAAGGAGACTACACCAGAAAGCCATTTCGCCATGGCCCAGAGCCATGGTAAAATGGTAGTGGCAAAATTTAGCCATGGCTCTAACCCATAGCTAAATATAAATTGGCCATGGCTCTAACCCTTGACCAAATAAAAAGTAGCCATGGCTAGTAGTCGTGGCCAAATATAAATTAGTCATGGCTTAGAGCCGTAGCTAATTTATATTTTGCCACGGCTTAAAGCCGTGGCTAATTTATATTTTTCCATGGCTAAATATTGCATTCTCATTTAAAAAAAAATAAACAACACAAAACAACCTACACTAAACTCAAAACAGCCTACATTAAAGAACACAAAATTGTATATCAAACTTCGATTTAAGACAGGCTTAGTTTAATGCAACAACATCCTACACTGCAATACGTGAATACAAGAGTTCAAACAATTCAACAATTACAATACTTGAATACAAAGTTCAGTAGCAATACATAGTTTTTTTTTTGAAAACCCAGGAGAACCCGGCGGACCGGTAAACTCCTGAGGAGGGTATAGTAAAGTCGTCCGCTGATCCAAGCCCCCATACCCCCGGGTAAATTTATATAGGATAGGGAAGCGCATGGTAGGAATCGAACCTCGGTCTTTTTACCAGAACCCAAGCCTCCTTTCCACTGCGCCGCACCCGCAGACAGCAATACATAGTTACATACACTATAAAGCAACAACACATAGTTATAGCATAAAATTGAATACATAAATAATGGCTTCTGCAGTTCACTAAGGAATATGGTTTCTGTAACTCTATTTGTTTTCCTAAAACAATTTTAATAGCTAATAAGAATGGTAAAAAAAATAACAGTGTATATAAATATACCTTCTATGGTAACTATTCTGTTTAGCTTCATGTTTTCAAAAGCTTCTTTTATATCCTTAGGGCAGTAAGATTTGAGGAGAAAACATAGGGTCTTGATCAGTTTTAGATACTGCTTAACATCTGTAAGCATTATGTGCATTTACCCACAATAAGATTATATAAAAATATTAAGAAACTACATAAGAATGGTATGCAGTATAACCTTACATAATAATATATCACTAGCAATAATTAAATCCCACTGTGGCTAAATACAATGATTTTCATTTTATTGTTGCTCGGCTTTTAAATCAAATCATGCTCTTAAGTTCCACTTTAAGTCTAAGTTGCATTATGTTTTACAGTGATATTGACATATACATTTATAAACGATGATGAAATGTTTTTAATATCATGAATCTAAAAATAATTTAATACTATGATACGAAATATGTGTTGCTTAATATACACACTGAATTACATGTACTTTACTTCTACAATTATGGTTTTGACATATATAATGGAATAGCATGTGATATCACTTTTGTGCTTATGTTTTTAGTCGTAGCAATAATGCTTACCCCGATTAAATTAAAATTTTAAATAGTACATATAAGTCAAGATAATATACATAATGTGAAGGCACATTCAATATAAAAACTGTTGAGCTATGAGTATATGCAAAAATCAAATTCAAAGAAAACTATTAACATGCTACTAAATGAATTAGTTAAAGCTATATAAGTTGTAAAAAAATGTAAAAATCAATTGTTTTTTCTACATCGGTACAATACGCAGTAGGTGTTGTACTATGTTATGTGTATTCAAATACCGCATAAAGGTGATAGTATGGTAATCGGGGACTTTGCATGTTGTTTAACACTTGACTCATTGATATAAATATGATAAAAACCGACAGCCAATGACCTGAAAACATAAAAATTAACAAATTTAGTTAGAAGTCATACTGAATTTTCTAGTAAACAATAGCAACTATGTAATATTGTTTGCACATAGAATAAATGTAATTAATGAAGAAATTATGGTTTAAGTCATACTGGAAAAAATATATAAAAATGTGAGATAGTGCCTATTTTTAGTTTTTAAAAAAAGGCTATTCATATATATTGTTACCACAAGTAGTCAGCATTAAATGGACCAGAATAACGCAAACGAAAAGTAACTAAAATTTTCCTATGATTCCAGCTTAACCCATGCTCATGCAAATATAGGATAAGATAGAAATTTTTTACATATATAATTGTGAAATACAAATATAAATATTTATGAAAAAAAACGCAAGCAATCAATTAGTGTATATGTATCAATATGTATAAAATTAGATGTGAAATGAATGAAAGGTTGATTTCAGTCGAATAATGACCTTATTAAGGACAAAATCAAAAATATATCTCGAACGAACAATTTCAAGAAAATAAATGTATGTTAATAACATTTGTTACACTAACACTATACTATTTAATACGGGTTGTAACCGACATTACTAATTTTACTAAAGTAAATATATACGTACTCAAAATAAAAAATGAATATAAAAATTTTTGTTAGAGCATTTGCAGATAAAAATAAAATATTTATGTAATTGTCACCTCGGTCAAAAAAGGCACGAAATGCATCAGAGTTAGATGAATGAACAGTTCGCAATTTTCTTCCGATTTGCATCTTAAACCTGATCATGAAAATGTGGGGTAGGTTAAAAAACGGTGAATGTATTGATTAAAAAATATGGATATCAATATTTATAAAACAAAAACTCAAGTACTTTGTAACGACCCAGTTTTTCAGTCATTCGAATTTGGAATATTTAATTGATTTGAAATGTTCAAAAGTAAATTTTATAAGTTGAATAACTTATATTTCAAATATAGTGATTTATTTGGATAATTAAATTGTTAATTTAATATTTGAATTGTGTAAATAATTGAATATTGAATCAAATATGAATAAAAATAATTTCTAACATTGTTTAAAATTCTATTTCAATTAGAATGATGTTAGTAAACTTTTAAAATTGAATTAAAAGTTAATTTACAGAAATTGGAAATTTTAATATTTAATTAACGCGTAAAAATAGCCATTTTTGACACTGTCTTGGATTTCGATGAAACTAGTTTCATTGGATCCGTAATGTTATATTATTATAGGATTTCAAATTTCGTGTCAACCGGACTTACGGTTTGATCGTGGGAAGCTGAAACGCATAGAAATTTATTTAAGTAATTTTTAATTAAAAATAGTTCGACTCGAAAACCTGTCTTCCAAATACGATGGAATTGGCTCCCGATATATATTCCATTATGTTCGGAATAGGGGTAAAACATCATAAATGCCTGGCGGCACGCCTCGATTGGAGTTCGGAAATATTTCACGTGAATAGTGTTTTAAAACGTTGTCTATAAAAGGACATTTGCTCTCTATTTTTACAAAACCTAATCCACTAAACCCTAGCCGTTGTTTCCCTCCTCTCCATCCAACGTCTATAGATGATTGAAGCCAACCTAGGAGGAATTAGCTTAGGGTGTTAACTGGAGAAATGTTCGGGAGGTCGAGGTGAAGGAGATGGACGGTGGAGATGGGCTATAGTGGCCAACGGTGGCCAGAATTTCATCGCGTTCACCATTAGGTTCCATGGGTTTCGACGACGTTCATCCTACATACGCATGCAGGCGCAGGCGTGTGGGGCCGAAGGGAGGCTGGGTGAGGGAGGCAGTAGGTCGGAGGTGGTGTTCGTTGGTGATGAGGCTCGGCGATCTCGTTCACGCGATTGTTCAAGTCGCATTTAAAATAATAATAATAATAATAATAATAATAATAATAATAATAATAATAAATGCGTGAAGCCTGGAACGAAAGGAGGAAGGAAAGGAACGTGCGGCCCTACTCTATTGTTCTAAAGTCAACGGCCATCACGAGCTAGGTTAAATAAATAAATAAATAAATTTAATTTATTTGTTTTAAAATCGTGTAATCGTATAAATTGTATAACTTTGTCATGCGAGGTCGAATTCGGACGAAACAAGTTGCATTGGGTCCGTATTCACAAACACTACGCGATGGAGCTAGATTGGATGGATTTGGAGCTGCTAGGAATTTTGGATAAAATTAAACGTCCGTTTAATTTTATTCGAAATAAAATGCTGCAACGGCTAATGGAATCAATGTGAGTACAACTCACTCTCTCTGTCTCGCTTATATTTTATATAAGTGAGAATAAATTTTATTTATGATGATTGATGATTGTTTGGATGAGATATGATATTATATATATATATATTAAATTGATTGGTTTGGATATATTCCCTCATGTTTAAGCGGATGGGACCCTATATGTTCCCATGTATGAGCGGATGACCCTTTGTATGCACGTCTGCCTCGAAGCAAACACTATACATATTTTCTAATATGTATATTTGTTGTAGATGATAGGTTGGAGGGATCCAACTGGATTCCTCACCAATGTTGATTTTATTTACAGATATTGTTATATATGTTGTTATCATGTGATATATGATATTTGGATGCCATGACTGATATGATTGATGTGAATCCCCTTATTTAGCGCTTTTGCAGCATTGGGCCATATTTTGGAAAGTTAAAAATATTAAAATGGTGATTTCAATTTAAAAGGATTTCAAAGTGATTTTGGAAATATATGTGTTTTTAATAATTTTTGAATTGTTAAAGAAATGGATTTATTTTAAATAAATAAAAGTTATAACTTTTATGCTATAAAAATTATGGTTTTGTGAAATATAATTAAAATATGATTTTTGAAATATGGAGTTAACTATTTTGTAAAATAAGTTAAATTGAGATTTTTGGACTTATTATAAATGGTTTACATATAAGATTTATAAAATTTATATTTTATAAATAAAAGAAATGGAATTATAAAAGTGTTATATTAGAAATGGAATTGTAATCAAATTTGTATATGGATTTGCAATTGAAATTTAGAAATGAATAATACTTTAAATTAAATGGATGTTTTGGAAAGTGATGTTATAAAATGAAATTTAAATGGTGAAAATAAAATAAGTTGTGAATTTACTTATTATTAAAATAAGTATATAAAATGTTTTCCAAATATCCAACAAGTGAAATGGTTTTGAAAATTATTGTTTTAAAGATATTTTGAAGTGAATAATTGGGAAGTGATTTGATATATAAACGATTAATAAAATCAAGCCCACTGACTACTTTTGTGCTAGATTTTGTTTGTTGCTTTGATAGTTAAATAACCGACTATCAAATTTGGCAATTTTAGTTTCTCAACTTGATGTGAAAACAAATTAGTCGTACACTTAGTACGTAACTAATTGTGTAGGCTTGATTATCGTTTGTGTTGAGAATGTTGATTCGTGTAGTGCATAGTGATTACTCCAATCTATCGAGCTTCCTTCTTGGTCGAAGGATAGCAAGTTGAAAGTTGGAGACGTGATAAGTCTATAAGACTTAGTTTCTGTGTGAGGTTGAGAAACGCTTTTGCATTGTTGGTGCGAAGAGACCGGGATCAGGTTTATCTGAAAACCACTTGAACCAACATTTATACGACGATTGTGCAGGTTGGTCTATGATATTGATATTTAGGATTTTCGTAGTGAAGGACTACTTGTTGATCATTTGGGGTTAAAATCCCAATATACATATAGTAGCAGTAGTCTCTTCATTATGAAATATCCAATGCAAGGACTATTCGCTACTAATCCTAGGTATTTCCCGACAGGATGTGGTAGGAAAGTACCTTCGGTTTGTCCTGTTCATGGACAACTTGTATGGACGAGTGTCTGACATTGCATTTCTAAGATTACGTACATTGGTTTTTACAAACATACATCATGTGGTAGCGGAGAAGGAAACTTATCTTAGCTTAACACCCTCCTTGAGACGTACGAGCTCAAGGGTTGTATTTTTGTGAAAGGCAATTAGTAGTCAACGGAAATGGCAATGTGGCATTCAAATAAGATGTGATATGTGATATGTGAAAGGTAATCGATACCTCTTTGGCCTCACTCCCCGAAAAATGACTGAAACAGGGATAGAAGTAGCAAGGCTAAAATGGGTCGCTCCCATTAGGAGAAGTCATCACTCTTCTAGATATATCTTTACACGCTATGACGTCGTGTATCTGATTATTATTATGTACGCTTGTGGCCACGGATTTTAGGTCGGCAATGACCGGAGTGATGACATATTCGGTACTATCCAGGTATGGGTAGGCCGGTCTTGTGTTGGTTTGGGCGCCGAGTATCATGACCCTAGGTACATCCCTCTAGAGGTGTATCGAGTTTTCGGAAAGGTAGTCCCTTTACCTAGTCATTTGTATGGAAATCCAAAATCCAATACATGCCTGCCATTTTGTATGTAAACCTATTATGCTGGAATTTAATAATGTAACAATTTCAGCTATTTAATTTATTATGTGTGCAATAGACACTATTATAATATATAAGAGAATTTGATATGAACTGTTTTTGTTATCGTAAGGTAAAAACCTTATCGGTATTTATTTACGACGTGGTCTTACGAGATACCTTTTGTTTTAATAAAGGAAAAGTTTTGATAACTTTATAAATTCAGTTGAGGTTTGTTTTCTCACGCTGGTTTACCAGACGGATCAGGGCATTCTTCCCTTTCAATGCTCGGGTCAGACCGAGTATATTTACAGGTTCAGATTTGGTGGTTTTGGAGCTTCAACAGCCGAACTGGAGATCTTCATGTCGTATACACGTATCTATTTATTATTCTGCTGCATTGCATTGTTGTTGTTGTAAATTGTCAGCATTTGTGAGGACAGGTTATTATACCCATCCAAGCTGATGATTACTTATTGTGTACTCTGATATTGATTTATGTATATTACAGTTTCACTTTGTAAAGATTATAGATCTATATTATGTGTTATTCCGCTGCGATGTGAGATTCTGTATTGTTTTGGATTTGCTTCTCTCTTCTTCTTCTCTTCTCTTCTTCTTTCTTCACTCTTTCTTCTCACCCTCTCTTTTCTTTCTCATGATCATCTGCAATTGGTGCGCTTTGAGTCGGACACGCGTGGTTTGGTGTCGGATTCAGAGGGTGCCGAGTGCGGGTCGTCAAATACTTGATCGACGTATGTTATCAGTATTTATGAAATTGGTATGAGATGAGAGGAAGGTTGAAAAGTTAAATTCAATCACATAATGGCCTTAACTATCATAATAATAAAAATATATTACATCACAACAAACTTGATAAGATAAATTAACAATAATAATGTCCATATTTGTTTTTGCATATTAAAGGAAAAAGTAAAGAAAAATAAATATATTCATGATATTAAATATACAAGATGACTTTATTCATGCTAGTTTTTACATTGTTTCCACTGAAATCAAACATTTCGGTCAGGTAGGCTAGTTATACATTATCTAGATTTTGATAACATGAACATAATTAGTACGCAAATTGTTAGACTACATAGGTTGTTGATGGTTGGTAAATAGTAATTAATTATTTGCGTAAGTAAAGTGATATATTTTTTAACCATTTAAAAAGTATAAGTATTAATTGTTGAAGGAGACAGATACCTATATTAATGTCGACGCCTCTTCGGATACCCTTTCATAGTTTAATTTAAGTTGATTGTATTGAATTTTTTTGTTTATATAGCAATAGTTGGTTATATTGTATTGTGAGGATCACAATCAAACACACCTTATGATGCATTTCCAATCAAAAATAATATTGATAAAACTAACATAGGTAATGTATTTGCAATCCAATTAATTATGGATTTAAGAAACATAGCCAACCGTTTAGAGCTATTGTTTTGCACAATCAATAAATAACTATAATATAACTCAAATATTTTGACCATCTAAAACACAACTTTGAAATTATGTAATGGTTAAATTTGGCATAAATATGGAGGAAAAAGTTGCCCAATACATTAAAATGGATCAAAATGCCAATCTCAAGTTTAATAATCATATATATCAAGTTTCATTCACATAAACTACTTCAAGTACCAATTTGATGAAGGAAACAGCCAATGTTTATATTACCATGAGAATATTCACTATTTTAGGAAATTTAGAGATGAACTGTACTCATCTCAAGCTATGGCAATGAAGTGGAGCATAAGAAGCAATTATCAAGAACAAAGTGTCTTGCATCAAAAAAATTATTTAATAAAGTAGATGATACCAAAATGGATGATGCAATCATAAAAACTCAATTATGCATGGCATAACAATCCAAATATTTGTTCTATTAGCTTTAGAATGTCATGAAACATGTATTTATTTCATTGTGTACGCTATATTTTGAAATTGTGAAGAAGGGCCTATGTGTGAGGATTATTATAAATGATAAAACTTTGATACCATAGTATCGTTGGGAAGGAACAATTGCTTGCAGAAACTTTAACAGTGATCTGAGTAACAAATGAGACCCCTTTTGCTTTTCCAATTGTTTAAGTACTATTTGTTAAATGGTGTTAGTTACACGATATATTTCCATTACATATCCATATGAGACTATCGAAAATAACAAAAAAAAGATTTATCAAAGCTTTAGTAAACATATCACATTCACATAGCATAAAATATAAGTCATGGTTTTACAATGATAACGCTATGAAACATAAGTGCCAAGTCATAGTTGATAGTAAGCTCGTTATGAAAAAAAGATAATTTTTCGTTATAAATCCAATCATTATAAATAAGATAACATAGAAATAATTTTTTTAATATTTATTTTTAGTAAATAAAAAAAATTAATGCTTTTAATTATGTAGCGATCCTCCATAGGATATTTGTCAATCAAGAATGGTTATCAATGAATTTTTCTAATTTCAACTTCTCATTATAAATGAAAAAATAAAAATAGTGGCAAAGAAATACTCAATCGGTTAGTCAAACCTAAACATGCTCTTGATATGACAAAAAAATTTGTGCAGAGATGACTAAGATATTTGGTTGTGTATATCTTGCAGTTCCCAAAACAAAATATATAATGTGAAACCAAATATAAGAAAACCATAAATAAATAAAATATGAAAACAAAAATTTTAATTAAAATAAAATGATTCACAACACTGAAAGGCAAATATACATTTGAATATAAAGAAACAAATTGCTTGAGAAAATAAACAACCAAATATTTAAACTCACAGCGATCAGTTGTATAAATTTCTTAAAATCTTTGATGAATTCTCAAAATATAAATTAACATGTTGCAAAGATTGAAACTACATTGACGAATAGATCAGAAGAATAACAAATCAGTTCATGAAATGATATGAAGTTAAAAATAAAACACTTTGTTGCATAACTAAAACAATGGGAACAAATGAATCTGCAATTTGTCAAATGTTATTTATCAATAGCAAAAAAAATTAAGGTTCATAACACTGAAAGACAACTAGATATTCAAATGGCTAAGAAAACGACCAACTAAATATTTAAACTCACATCAATTAGGTCGGTAGTTTTAGAGTTGACATTTTGTCAACTGGGTATAGATATTTGAATCCATTTCCATGTAGTTATCTTATTAGTACTAAATGTCACTATTGGAAGGACATAACAAATAGTTAAATACAGATAAGTGATTCTATGGAATGACTTATACTTGCATTGATATATTTTTTACAAATTTAAGAATTTAAAATTAGTAATGACTAAAGTTATTATTTTTCTAAAGGCCACAACATAATGTGAATTAATAAGGTAAAGAATATTGATTTGACAAATAAATTTTTTGTAATGAATAATTAAAAACCAAACATTTAATGGTTAGTACCCAAAAACGTATGCAAGTAATTTAAATTTGTAAAATGGAATGGAGATGGTTGGCCAAAATGCGGAAAAATTTATCAACTTAAATTTTACATAGTAATGCCTTAAACACAAATAAATATTATTGGATTAAATTTGAGGATTTTAAGAAAACCAGTTTATATTAAGCCCATATGTTCAATAACATGATCGTAGTAAACTAAACTCACGACATGGTTGCAATTTGAACAAATCTACTATGTAGTAGTTCACAAATTAGAGAATAGTACACAAAAATACATCATCTACTTAGTTACCAACTTAGTAGGGAAATTAGCATATGACATGGAAAAAACTGTGGATTTCCTTAATTTCTCCTAATATTATTTAAATGGTTTAGATTTTGGATATGTGCAGGTTTTAAAGTATTACTACATAAGTCATATTCTCTTATAATTGTTTCAAAATAATTTGTCCAATTTTACCAACAACTCTACTACTCTTCGAACAAAAAATGATAGCAAATTAAAGTACAACATCAAACATGTTCTCTTTGAAATAAAATACACATGAATCAAACCTCAAGTTGGTGTTCAAAATTATAACAGTTGTATTCAAATCCAACTCATAAAGGGTTCTCCTGCATATTGCAGGGAGAGGGAGTGGGGGTAGGGAGAAAGGGTAATGTCAGAGAAGGTGGAGCAATGGGATAACGTCCGACACCAACCTGACTGCCCACGCCAAAATCGCCATCGGTCAGAACATCACGAACCCAAACACAAAGGTGGAGATGGTTGGCAAAATAGGCGGTATGGCGCATTGCAATCAAAGTTAAATCAGTCATCTACCTAAATCCATAAGAAGGAACCAAGCGAGGATAAGTGTCATTTCTGTGGAAAGACTGGATACTATTAGAAAGATTGCCTGAAATGTAAGGCATGGTTAAAAAGGAAAGAGATCCCTTACAACCCAAACCACAAGCCCAATTTTTTTTATCTTTATTGGAAACCGAGTCAAAGTTCCAATTGAAGCCATTGGAAACTCTTGTTTACTTTTAGACATTGGACATCATTTAGATCTTCTTCAGACTTTTATGTTCCTTCTGTTTCTCGCAATTTGATTTCTTTGTCTAAATGTAACGCCCCACTCTGAGACCTACTGTAACAAAGAGTATTACGGGAGTAATACTGTCTGTTAAAGCGGAGAATAGAGTATAGTGGAAGCGACCATTTGTAATCAAGCTATAACTATCTACTGAATACGTCGAAAGGATGGTATCTATATTTTTTTCAAGTGGTTCGACATATTCAATAAATATTCATAACGAAATTACAAATGGCTAAAGATCTATCAGGACAAAGCATAATAACATAATGAAATAGCATCACAGAACAAAATCACATAACAGATATAAAATCCCAGAACAATACATCGTCAATACAGATCCAAATACTATAAGTGGGTACAAAGCCACTGCCCGCACATGTGAGTCAAAAATATGTACATATCAAAGTCTGAATAATAACAGAGTAGCGGAATAGTGGACAAATAAAAGCGCTATCTATCAGCATAGCAGATAATGTCAAAGCGGAAGCACAGAAGCTAAGTCCAGAGACCTAACCTGAAACAACTCGGTCTGACCCGAGCGAAAACACTCGGGTTAGGCTAGCTAAACAATCAGTAATAACTGAGATATATAATAATGCGATACATAAATAAAACAGTACTTTTCCTAAGAGAAGAGTATTTTGGACCACATGAATATAATGACGAACCCTAATCATCAATCAACAGTAAAAATCTCCAAAGAGAATATCAGCACCAAAGTGTTGAATAAATAAAATCGCCTCATATCATCGGCATAGCCAAAGCTATATAAAGTTGCCCATTGGCAATAATCCCATGTGTGACCAGAGTCTGTAATCAATGCCCAAGCAAAGATCGATGCTCCAAAGAGCAATGGGGATATACTGAAAAGTCAATGAAATCAAACACTGAAAAGCAGTGTCCAGAGACACTGTGAATCCACAAGGTAATCGCACTTACATCGTATGGTTCCATAGAACCAACACCGAATGGCGGTACTCGAATGGATATAAAAATCATCAGATAATACAAGTATAGCACGTGCACCGATCGGAGTCGTTATTGCCAAGTACTGTAGAGTTGTTATCGATCACTCGCACAGATGCGGAACGCGCGAGACGGCGAGATCCTTCCCAGAAGGATAAAGGCCCAGAGGCACACGCCGAAAAAGTAACTGCTCCATAGAACAGGTGTCCAGAGACGGTTGTCCAGAGGCGTGGTGACCCAGAGGTCCAGTACTGGCTGCCCAGAGGCTAATGTGTCACAAACTTCTTGGAGAGGAACCCGTAAAGTGTTAACAATGAGTCACATACCCCACGTTCGCACTAAACGGTTTACTAACCAATAGCAAGCTCACATTCCAAACAATAAAAAGTCCACCTCGTATCATCGGTAAACTAGACCCAAAGGTCAAAACGATCAATTGAATAGGTCGGGGATTAACCGGAAAGAAAATACACACGGTTCCATAGGCCGGAGATTTCCTAACCGTTTAAGCACCTTTCCACTTCGCTCGACGTGCTAAAAGTGAGTGTGAGATTTTTATTATAGAAAATAATGGTTCGAAACGGATTTATAATTGATTTTGAGAACACTTTAAAACGGCTTTTGAAAACTCTCCTATTATGGAGTAAATAGTTTACTAATTAAAAATAATATTATATAATAATTTCGAAAGCCATTTCGGAGTGAAAAATCCTTTTAAAACCTTTTTATAAGGCCCGTGTATGAAATCTAGAGACAAATCTCAAAAAAATCGATAAAACCAGAAAATCATTGAAAATATTCCAATTGTTGGAAAATAGTCCAAAACTGACGCGAACCCAAGTTCGGAAAATTATTCGGACCAGCAAACTGAATCCGAATGGCATGAAATTTTTTAGGAACGTAGTCCGACATTCCTACTTAAGAACGCATAAAGAATTACTCGATTCCGACTTGAAACGAAGAAACGGCGTCGTCTCAAAGTCGGACAAAAATCACAAAACTCTATTGTGTCAAAACAGTGCAAAGGTCCCACTTCGACGACATGGTCGAAGGGTCACATGAACTCAAATCTTGATAAAAATTTGCAGGAGCGTAGAAAAGTACTCCTACTTTGATATGCAACAAGAATCGTTCGGTTCCAACTTAAAACGAAGAAATGATAATGTTTCAAAGTTGGTCCGACGATAACTAAAAATGATCACTATTGTAAAACAATTTCTGGGTGCTACTTCGGCAATAGAAACAAAGTATCTAATGCACCTAGATCTAAACCAAACTTTGCATGGTTAAAGATCTCGACCTCATATTTTTAACGAGACCAGAAATAATGAAATCCGACAAAGGACGAGCCCGGTATGGCATCGCAAAGTCGGGGTTCGGCGCTGAAAACAACGGGAGCAAAGAGACTAAGGCCTGTAGCTATGCACTAACAGACCAGAGATGAAAAACCACAATTTTGGCATAGTAAACTTCCAATTTTGACAAAATGAATAAAATAAAAGTTTTAGCTTAGTTTCTAAGCTTACCGGAATGACCAAGATCGTTAAATTCCGATTGGGGATGAAAATTCTATGACTAAAACAATTCTCAGATCTAAATTCTATATCACTGTCGTTGTGCTTTCGGGACAATGGTAAGAATGCACAGTTTTGATGAAATTAACTTCGAAATTTCATGAAACTTAAAACATAAAACTTTTATCCCTAAATCTAAGCTTTCCAGACCATCCAAAATTATTAGATTTGGATAAGAAACAAGTAACTTATGGCCAAATCAATTTCAGGTTTTTATTTTCTCAACCCTATAGTTTGTTGTTAGGTCAGCGACAAATAAACGTGATTTCGACCATTAAAACCTCAAAATTAGGCAAAGCACAAAACATAAAAGGTATAGGCTATAGAATAAGCTTTCCAGAACATCAAGAAAGTCTTAATTCCGATTTAAGATGAATGAGATATGCCTAATTTACTAACAGCAATAAACTAATTATAATTTCAGCTAGCATATACTACAAGTACCTTATGTGCACACCCCAAAATGAAAGCAAAGATGATCAAAGAGCTATGATTCACATGTTACATAATAAAACATATGTTACTAACTAATTACCGAAATCAAAAGATGATTAAACACATATTAGAAGAGGTTTTTAGCAATATACCTCTCTAGAAAGCAACAAAGACCACTATAGTATCAACCCAAGTTAGCAAAAGATGATTAGAAGGCTATAAGATCAAAAAAACACATAAAACATGTGTTACCAAATAAATTTCAGAAATTAGAAAGATATAAAAACTGATTTGAGGTGGGTATTTGCATTACCTTTGCATAGAATGACTTGCATAAGCTAAAACTAGAAGGAGATGAAGATAGAGGCCATTTTTTTAAGAAGCTTTAGGAAATGATTAGGGTTTTGATTAGGGATGAATGAATGAGGTTAGGAGAGTTTGAGATAATTTATAGAGGAGGTTTAGGGTGGGTTATTGGGCTAGGTTTAGTAACCCAATAAGAAGAGAGTTATTTACATGTTTCCAAAAATTAGTCTAAGTGTTCATATATGTTTATAAAACTCATTTTTCTTATCCAAACCCGTTTTAAGATCTCTCCTAAAATATTTAACTTTCCAAAAATAACATTTTATCCTCATTTTAAAATCCCATATTTCCCATTTAATTAAAATAGCCTTTTTCAAATAAATTTTGTTATTCCAAATCCTTTTATGCTTCATTAAAATAAATAAAAATCCTAACCTTTATTTATTAATTGGTAATGCAAATCCCGGGTTGTTACAGACTCCCCCCCTTAAGAAAATTGCGTCCCCTCAATTCCTTAAGATAGATGTCGTCTATAACGTCAAATCCACAAAAGAAGTGATAGTGATAAAATAGAGAATTCTCACCCGCAGAAGAAGATGGGAGAAAGCCAGGATAAGAGCGCTCGATAGATTCTCTGGTCTCCCAAGTGCAGTCCTTAGGATTCGGTGACCATTGAATCTTCACGAGTGGAACCTCTTTGTTGCGAAGGCGTCTAACCTCCGAATCAAGCACACGAAGAGGTTGATGCTCCAAAGATAAATCAGGTAAGATCTCTAAATCAGGCACAGCATGTGGCTCAATGATAGAATCAGAATCGCGGACACACATGCGAAGCTGGGAAACATGGAACACGTCGTGTATTCCAGAGAAGTGAGCAGGTAGAGCCACACGATAAGCAACGGGGCCGATGCGTTCCGTAATAGGAAATGGTCCAACATAGCGAGGAGCCAACTTCCCTGTAGAGCTGAAACGCACAACCCCCTTCATGGGAGAGACCCGAATAAATACATGATCACCAATGGAGAACTCAAGAGGCTTCCTACGGTTGTCCGCGTAGGATTTCTGACGGTTCTGCGCCCCTTTCATTCTCTGACGAATAAGAATAATCTTCTCCGAAGATTCCCGAACTGAATCTGGACCAAGAAGAAGCTTCTCGCCAGATTCTAACCAACATGAAGGAGAATGACATGGCCTTCCGTAAAGAGCCTCGAAAGGAGCCATGCCAATACTAGACTGAAAGCTGTTGTTGTAGGAGAACTCTACAAGCGGTAAGTGATCCTCCCAACTACCTCCGAAATCCAGAATACAACAGCGTAAAAGATCCTCTAAAACACGATTCACCCTCTCCGTCTGACCGTCGGTCTGAGGATGATAAGCAGTCGAGAGATTCAGCTTTGAGCCCAAAGCTGACTGTAGGCACTTCCAGAAGTGACTAGTAAAGATAGTGTGTCGATCACAGACGATAGAGCTAGGAATGCCATGAAGTCGAACGACTTCCTTCACATATAGCTTGGCAAGCTGAGGAGCAGTCCGAGTGGACTTAATAGGAATCAAATGAGCTGATTTGGTCAAGCGATCGACGATGACCCAAATAGAAGTATGGCCTGACCTCGATCGAGGCAGACCGTCAATAAAATCCATGGATATCTGATCCCATTTCCATAATGGAATCTCTAGCGGCTGAAGAAGACCAAATGGACACTGATGCTCAACTTTGATCTGTTGACAAGTCATGCAACGGCTTACATAACTTGCAACATCACTCTTCATGCCCTCCCAATAAAATAGGCGACACATGTCGGCATACATCTTACTCGACCCGGGATGTATAGTGTACTTAGTGCGATGACACTCGTCTAGAATGTCATGCCTAAGAAATGAATCAGATGGCACAACAATACGGTTCTTCCTCCGAAGACACTGATGAAAATCAATAGAATAGTCCAGCAATGTCTCATCACTGGATCCCGACTCGAGAAGATGAATGAAATGCAATAGGTCTGGATCCTGCCGCTGAGCATGGGCAATGCGATCCAACAAGATAGGACGAGCTTCCAAGCTGGATAATAAGACAGGAGCATCAGAAGATGGAGCTCGATCTCGAATATCACACATAGAAAGAGTCTCAAGAATATCCCACTCGGCTATCATCATGGAAACTACTGCTGAGTGTTTACGACTGAGTGCATCAGCCGCACGATTACCCTTGCCAGGGGTATACTGAATATCTAAGTCATATGAGGCGAGAAACTTAAGCCATCGCTGTTGCCTCATATTAAGATCCTTCTGACTGAATAAATACTTCAGCGACTTGTGATCGGTGTAGAGAATGAAACGTTCGCCCAATAGATAATGACGCCACGTCTTCAAGGCAAAGACGATAGCAGCTAACTCAAGATCATGAGTAGGATAGCGAACCTCATTCGGACGTAGCTTCCTAGAAGCGTAAGCAACTACCCGATCCTTCTACATAAGCACAGCACCGAGGCCGCTACCACAAGCGTCGGTGTAAACAACAAGATCCTGGTTACTCTCAGGAACCACTAGAATAGGAGCAAGAGTGAGAAGTTCCTTCAGTCGCTGGAAGGATGCTTCACACTTATCAGATCAAATAAAGCGAACACCCTTACGAGTCAGTGTCGTAAGGGGAAGTGCAACTCGAGAGAAATCCTTGATAAACCGACGGTAATAACTCGCCAGACCAAGGAAACTGCGAATATCATGAACGTTCTCGGGCTGCTTCCAATTCTGAATAGCTTCGATCTTGGAAGGATCGACAGAAATACCCTCAGATGATACAATATGGCCCAAGAACTTGACCTTGCTCTCCCAAAAATGGCTCTTGGAGAGCTTGGCCTTAAGCTGATGCTGACGAAGAGTATCCAAGACGATCCGCAAATGATGAGCATGCTCTGCCTCAGATCTAGAATAAATAAGAATATCGTCGATGAAAACCAGAACGAATCTATCGATGTATTCCCGGAATACTCAATTCATAAGATCGACGAAGAAAGCCGGAGCGTTCGTCAAGCCGAACGGCATGACTAACCACTCAAAAGAACCATAACGAGTGCGAAATGCTGTAAGAGGAATGCTGTCTTCTGCGACTCGTAGCTGATGGAATCCGGTGGCAAGGTCGAGCTGAGAGAAGACCTTCGCACCGCTCAAATGGTCAAACATGTCGTCTATCCATGGCAATGGATAACGATTTCTGATGGTCAACTCATTAAGCTTGCGATAGTCAATGCAAAGCCTAAGAGAGCCATCGGCCTTCTTAACGAAGACCACAGCAGCACCCCATGGCGAAGAACTGGATCGGATGAACTGCTTCGCTTCAAGCTCAACTAACTGCTTCCTGAGTTCCTCATTCTCCTTAGTAGACATTCTCGTAGGAGGACGCCCAACTGGATGAGAGCCTGGAATGAGATCGATGCGGAACTCAATGGCTTGCTTTGGCGGCAGTCTGGATACTGGCTCGAAGATATCGGGGAAATCCCGAACAACTGGAATACGAGATATGTCTACCTCATCATCTCGTGAATCAAGAGAAAATAAAGTAACATCAGAAATCCTAACATCCTGAAGAGCAATAGCTAACGGAGCGGACGAGTCAGGATGACGAAGAAATAATATCCGCTCCGAACAAATGATTTTGGCGTCGTACTGAGCGAGCCAATCCATGCCAAGAATCATATCAAAGCCCAAATACTCCATAACGTGGAGATTTGCACGGAAAGAAAAGCCACAAAGATCAATATCTATATTCTCACAGAGCAAGCTAAGGGTCGTGGATCCACCAATGGGATTCACAATCCTTAGAGAAGAAACCATACAAGTAACATCCAAGGATAAAGCATCTACTAGCTCCTTTGATACGAATGAGTGAGAGGCACCCATATCAAAAAGAACTCTAACAGATCTACCATGAAATAAAATAGAGCCTTCAAGAACGGAAGGATGTGTACCTTTAGGCTGAGCAGAAGTGGTAAGAGCCTTGGCAGCATTAAGCCTGCCAGGCTTGGCACACTCTTTAAACATATGATCGGTAGATTTAGTTAAGCACGATTCAAAGATAGATAATTCATTAAGGAATATTACGGAATATAATAGATTCCTACACATATTCCTAACTTATTTATCTAAAGGTGGATATGTTCAATTTGGATCGTATTATAACGTATTGTACTACGTGTCTGTTCTGTGTTTATTATGCTTATTCCTGAAACCAGGCTCTGATACCAAACTGTAACGCCCCACTCTGAGACCCACTGTAACAAAGAGTATTACGGGAGTAATACTGTCTGTTAAAGCGGAGAATAGAGTATAGTGGAAGCGACCATTTGTAATCAAGCTATAACTATCTACTGAATACGTCTAAAGGATGGTATCTATATTTTTTTCAAGTGGTTCGACATATTCAATAAATATTCATAACGAAATTACAAATGGCTAAAGATCTATCAGGACAAAGCATAATAACATAATGAAATAGCATCACAGAACAGAATCACATAACAGATATAAAATCCCAGAACAATACATCGTCAATACAGATCCAAATACTATAAGTGGGTACAAAGCCACTGCCCACACATGTGAGTCAAAAATATGTACATATCAAAGTCTGAATAATAACAGAGTAGCGGAATAGTGGACAAATAAAAGCGCTATCTATCAGCATAGCAGATAATGTCAAAGCGGAAGCACAGAAGCTAAGTCCAGAGACCTAACCTGAAACAACTCGGTCTGACCCGAGCGAAAACACTCGGGTCAGGCTAGCTAAACAATCAGTAATAACTGAGATATATAATAATGCGATACATAAATAAAACAGTACTTTTCCTAAGAGAAGAGTATTTTGGACCACATGAATATAATGACGGTCCCTAATCATCAATCAACAGTAAAAATCTCCAAAGAGAATATCAGCACCAAAGTGTTGAATAAATAAAATCGCCTCATATCATCGGCGTAGCCAAAGCTATATAAAGTTGCCCATAGGCAATAATCCCATGTGTGACCAGAGTCTGTAATCAATGCCCAAGCAAAGATCGATGCTCCAAAGAGCAATGGGGATATACTGAAAAGTCAATGAAATCAAACACTGAAAAGCAGTGTCCAGAGACACTGTGAATCCACAAGGTAATCGCACTTACATCGTATGGTTTCATAGAACCAACACCGAATGGCGGTACTCGAATGGATATAAAAATCATCAGATAATACAAGTATAGCACGTGCACCGACCGGAGTCGTTATTGCCAAGTACTGTAGAGTTGTGATCGATCACTCGCACAAATGTGGAATGCGCGAGACGGCGAGATCCTTCCCAGAAGGATAAAGGCCCAGAGGCACACGCTGAAAAAGTAACTGCTCCATAGAACAGGTGTCCAGAGACGGTTGCCCAGAGGCGTGGTGACCCAGAGATCCAGTACTGGCTGCCCAGAGGCTAATGTGTCACAAACTTCTTGGAGAGGAACCCGTAAAGTGTTAACAATGAGTCCCATACCCCACATTCGCACTAAACGGTTTACTAACCAATAGCAAGCTCACATTCCAAACAATAAAAAAGTCCACCTCGTATCATCGGTAAACTAGACCCAAAGGTCAAAACGATCAATCGAATAGGTCGGGGATTAACCGGAAAGAAAATACACACGGTTCCATAGGCCGGAGATTTCCTAACCGTTTAAGCACCTTTTCACTTCGTTCGACGTGCTAAAAGTGAGTGTGAGATTTTTATTATAGAAAATAATGGTTCGAAACGGATTTATAATTGATTTTGAGAACACTTTAAAACGACTTTTGAAAACTCTCCTATTATGGAGTAAATAGTTTACTAATTAAAAATAATATTATATAATAATTTCGAAAGCCATTTCGGAGTGAAAAATCCTTTTAAAACCTTTTTATAAGGCCCATGTATGAAATCTAGAGACAAATCTCAAAGAAATCGATAAAACCAGAAAATCACTGAAAATATTCCAAGTGTTGGAAAATAGTCCAAAACTGACGCGAACCCAAGTTCGGAAAATTATTCGGACCAGCAAACTGAATCCGAATGGCATGAAAACTTTTAGGAACGTAGTCCGACATTCCTAATTCAGAACACAAAAAGAATTACTCGATTCCGACTTGAAACGAAGAAACGGCGTCGTCTCAAAGTTGGACAAAAATCACAAAACTCTATTGTGTCAAAACAGTGCAAAGGTCCCACTTCGACGACATGGTCGAAGGGTCACATGAACTCAGATCTTGATAAAAATTTGCAGGAGCGTATAAAAGTACTCCTACTTTGATATGCAACAAGAATAGTTCGGTTCCGACTTAAAACAAAGAAATGACAATGTTTCAAAGTTGGTCCGACGATAACTGAAAATGATCACTATTGTAAAACAATTTCTGGGTGCTACTTCGGCAATAGAAACAAAGTATCTAATGCACCCAGTTCTAAACCAAACTTTGCATGGTTGAAGATCTCGACCTCATATTTTTAACGAGGACAAAAACAGTGAAATTCAACAAAGGACGAGTCCGGTATGGCGTCGCAAAGTCGGGGTTCTGCGCTGAAAACAACGGGAGCAAAGAGACTAAGGCCTGTAGCTATGCACTAACAGACCAAAGATGAAAAACCAGAATTTTGGCATAGTAAACTTCCAATTTTGACAAGATGAATAAAATAAAAGTTGTATCTTAGTTTCTAAGCTTTCCGGAATGACCAAGATCGTCAAATTCCGATCGGGGATGAAAATTCTATGACTAAAACAATTCTCAGATCTAAATCCTATATCAGTGTCGTTGTGCTCTCGGGACAGTGGTAAGAATGCACAGTTTTGACAAAATTAACTTCGAAATTTCATGAAACTCAAAACATAAAACTTTTAGCCCTAAATCTATGCTTTCCAGAACATCCAAAATTATTAGATTTGGATAAGAAACGAGTAACTTATGGCCAAATCAATTTCAGGTTTTTTATTTTCTCAACCCTGTAGTTTGTTGTCAGGTCAGCGACAAACAAACGTGATTTCGACCATTCAAACCTCAAAATTAGGCAAAGAACAAAACATAAAAGTTATAGGCTATAGAATAAGCATTCCAGAACATCAAGAAAATCTTAATTCTGATTTAAGATGAATGAGATATGCCTAATTTACTAACAGCAATAAACTAATTATAATTTCAGCTAGCATATACTACAAGTACCTTATGTGCACACCCCAAAATGAAAGCAAAGATGATCAAAGAGCTATGATTCACATGTTACATAATAAAACATGTGTTACTAACTGATTACCGAAATCAAAAGATGATTAAACACATATTAGAAGAGGTTTTTAGCAATATACCTCTCTAGAAAGCAACAAAGACCACTATAGTATCAACCCAAGTTAGCAAAAGATGATCAGAAGGCTATAAGATCAAAAAAACACATAAAACATGTGTTACCAAATAAATTTCAGAAATTAGAAAGATATAAAAGCTGATTTGAGGTGGGTATTTGCATTACCTTTGCATAGAATGACTTGCATAAGCTAAAACTAGAATGAGATGAAGATAGAGGCCATTTTTTTAAGAAGCTTTAGGAAATGATTAGGGTTTTGATTAGGGATGAATAAATGAGGTTAGGAGAGTTTGAGATAATTTATAGAGGAGGTTTAGGGTGGGTTATTGGGCTAGGTTTAGTAACCCAATAAGAAGAGAGTTATTTACATGTTTCCAAAAATTAGTCTAAGTGTTCATATATGTTTATAAAACTCATTTTTCTTATCCAAACCCATTTTAAGATCTCTCCTAAAATATTTAACTTTCCAAAAATAACATTTTACTCATTTTAAAATCCCCTATTTCCCATTTAATTAAAATAGCCTTTTTCAAATAAATTTTGTTATTCCAAATCCTTTTATGCTTCATTAAAATAAATAAAAATCCTAACATTTATTTATTAATTGATAATGCAAATCCCGGGTTGTTACACTAAACTTGATACTGCTGGATAATGTTTTAAATTTGAGAATAGAGGTTTTAGTTTGTTCAAACAAAATCTTTTTATTGGTTTGGGTATTCTTTATGATGGTTTATGCAAATTAAAGCTTTATACTCTCTTTACCGAAACTCTATTAACCTTGCATCATAATGTTGGTACTAAACGTTGTTTAATTGGTGAATCATCAGCTTACTTGTGGCATAAACCTTTGGGTCACTATCCAAAGAAAGAATCGAAAGATTACTAAAGAATGAAATCCTACTTGAATAGGATTTTACTGACATTGGAATTTGTGTGGAATGTATTAAGGGAAAACACACAAGACACACAATTAAGAAAGCAGCCACAAGAAGCACATGGCTACTTGACATTATAAATACTGATATTTGTAGGCCTTTTGATGTTTCTTCCCTTGGAGGAAGAGAAAATATTTATCACCTTTATTGATGATTTTCCATGTTATGGATATTTCTACTTGTTGTATGAAAAGTCACAATCGGTAAACACCGTAGAGGTGTTTATCAATGAAGTTGAAAGGCAATTAGATAGAAATGTGAAAATTATCAGACCTGATAAAAGTGGTGAATATTATGGAAGGTATGATGAAAGTGGATAGGTCCCTGGTTCATTTTCTATATTCCTAGAAAGTCATGACATATGTGCCCAATAAATAATGCTAGGAACACCACAACAAAATGGTGTTGTGGAAAGGCGCAATCATACTTTATTGGATATAGTTAGAAGTATGTTAAGTAATTCAACTTTATACAAATCATTGTGGATGCATACTTTAATGACCGTTGTTAACAAGAAAACTTGTCAACACCCCGATGTAGAGTAAAAAGATAAGGTTAATCCCTTTTTGGTTTCCATTAGGAAAGTGGAGGAGAGTAATCTGTGTATGTTCTATTTGGTTATCCTTTCAAATAGAACACTGTAGTGAAAACTTCTTCAAATCAACCTTCTGATCCAGTCGGAACGCTTAGTTTCTTTACTTAATAGCCTTTCGGGCTTGCTAAGGTGATATGGTTATCCCTTCGAAAGCCTTCCTTTCGAAGCAGTTGCAAGACTCAGAAGTATAACTCTAGGGATCCGAAATTAAGACTTGGTGTGGTAGGTTTCGTCCTAGAAGAAAGCTTGGTTGTTTAGTGGTTAAGACTTAGGTCAGAGATCTGGGATTGAGGTTTCGACCCTGTCGAAAGCTGTGGCCATAAGTGTCTTGGGTTTGATTTGGGAATCCAAAGTCAAGGTGTATTGGTTTAAGGTTTCGACCTTGTCGAAAGTAGAAATCTTAGGAAAGGTTGCCTGGAGACTTTAGCTGGTATTACTTGACAACATAAGGGCTTCGACTTGGTCGAAAGAGACCTTTCGATATGGTCGTCGCCTGTAACACAAGATTAGACCTGATAAAAGCTTGTGCAACAATTAGTAATTAAGAATATATAAAGACTTCCCTTTCTCAACTAAAAGAAGATTTTATTGATCAGTTTTCCCTAATTCAATTTACAAATTAGGGTTTATAGCTTTTAGAACTAAGAAATACAAGTTTAGAATGACTGAGTTTGTATCCCTAAAACCAGACCCCTTGGGTCTTATTTATAGATGCAGTTAGCACCTTTCGACCCCAATGCTTTCGACCTGGTCAAAAGGTGGCTGCCGTATTGACTCTAGTATGCTTCCACCTTTGTCGAAAGGAACGGTTGTGCTTTTCATTCTCTATGTTGATTTGTAAGAGCTTTCGACTCTGTCAATAAGCTTTATTCAGCGGTTTCGAAGGTGTTGAAATGCTGATGGTTTTGATGATGTGAGTTGCTTCTGAACTCTTGCATGTGACTTGATGTGGAACCTTCTTGGATAACAATGGCTTCGACCGATTGAAAGGCTTAGTTTAGCTTTCGAAAGGGTTGTTCAGTCTAATACATGCTTCTAAGTGGTTTGAGTGAAGGCGAAACCTTTGGTTTTGAAAGGTTTAGCGCATATGTGAAGAGTTGTCCCCCTTTGTCTTCGAAAGGAGTTGCTTTGACTCATTCGAAAGGTCTTCATGCACATGGAATCATCTGCTTCAAAAGGTGGTCACTGATGCGGAAGGATGCTTTCGACCCCTTCGAACGGTTGAGAATCTTCTGGACTTTGGCTGTAGAATCCTTTCGACCGCTTCGAAAGGTTGTGAAACTTTTATACTTTAGCTATAGCATCCCTTTGACTCCTTCGAAAGGACTCGTTGAAGCTTCTTCCCCTTGTTTTTCTTTGTCTTCTGTCCAAAGTGGTTTTGACAAGGTCGAAAGGAATTTTCGGTAGTAAAATTTGCCCCCCCCCCACACGAAGGGATGCTCTTGACTTTCCAAGTCAATCATGTCGAAACCCAAAATCCTCCCGCCTTTTGGCATTCCAACGTGAATCTAGGCCGTTCATTTAAATCTGATCGAACGGCTTGCCGCTATTGCTGACTTTTCTTATAAATTACGTCTTCTTCTTTATTTCTTTTCACTTACCTGCAAACGAGATTACCTTTGAGAAAAATCAAAATCTTCAAACCTTCAAATAATTCTCATTTTCTTTCATCAAAATCCAGATCTAAGTGTTATTTATTTTGCTTCTGAAATTTCTTTTTCTCTTTCTTTTATTTTGCAGTGAATCTTAACTTCAAATTTTCACATAATCGGGATTTCAGTTTTTGATTTTGATCTTCCTAGAGATGCTTAAGTTTTAAGTTTCAATTCACCTGAAAGAATTCTACGATTCAATTCCATGAATCGATCAGATTTATTTTTTGTTTTTTAACCCAATTTCAGTTTTCATAATTACTGTTACTTTTTTAGAGAATTTGATTTCTTATCTTGAAGATTTTGGAATTTAAATTGTTAATTCATGTTTAGATCTGTTGGTTTAATGGTTTTTAAGAGTTTCTGGTTGGAACCGAGTTTGGGGAAGAAAGAACTTTCTGTTTTCTTCGCCGGGAAGTTTTGAGTTGTATGAATCAAAAATTGGCGCCAAAAATTTACCTTTCAACCCCTCCGAAAGAGATTAAGGGGGCAACTTTTATTTTGCTTTCTTAGCCTCTTTCGATGGGGCGAAAGGTAATGTAGCGCTAATTTGATCGACCTCATCGAAAGGTTATATAGTAAAGTAGCATGATGTCACCCCTCACGAAAGCAAAACGTTTCGACCTAGTCGAAACCTTTTGTGTTGACTGAATTTTTTTTTTTAGTATGCTTTCGAAACCATGATGCCCTTTCGACCCTATCGAAACCTTTTGTAACTAATGAGTCGCAACCCTCTATAACCACCTTTCTCCAATATCGTCGAAACGTTCTAAGTTTTCTTACTTTTATCAATATTTTTAACTTAGAACCTTCAATGGGTATGTAAGGTTTCGATAGCATTTATATTCCTTTATAACAACTTAGGATTGTAGGTTCTAACCGTGTCGAAGGGTTTTTTGTTTATTGAATATCGGTAGTGTGTACTTTTTTCAAATTTTTAAGTTGGTTTTAATTATTCCCTTTAATAACATGGTTTTATTAAGCTTTCGGCATTGTTGAAAAGTGCCATTGGTCATGTACTTCAACCCTCCCTTTCGACCTTGTCGAAAGCTCTGTGGATGTTCATATGTAGGCTTTCGACATTGTCGAGAGGTGTTTGTTAAATGTTAATTTTTTTCCTTTCCTTTTGACCCTATCGAAAGCTCTATATCTCTGATTTTTATCTTGAACACTCTTCCAAGAATCTAAAGTTTCACGTTTGGTTTTATGTTTAAGCTGCTATAGTAGGTTTTTACTAGTTCTTGAAAGAATTTTGGGTTCATAACAAACTGAAAATTTTAACTGAAACGTTTTCACTTGGCAGAACCATCAGCTCTCCGAAGAAAGTTGAAGCCACTTGAAAGCATTCTCTGATATCTACACTAGATGAAGTGGACACCATTCTCAATGACTATGGAATTACTGGTGTGGTAGCCATTCCACCTAGAGGAATGGTGAGTATGTGTCGATCCGTAGGGAATTGTTAGATTTTAAAAATCAATTCAATCAAATTATACCAAATGGAGAGGAAGGTGTTAACTACAAGCAAAATGAAGCTAAAACTAGATTTAAAATGGGATTAAAACTATGAGATTAGAGAACAATTTAGAGGCAAATCCACTCTCATATTTTTGTAAATCAACAAACAAATAAATTATGATCTCTAGTTTTGATATTAAGTGAAATAATTGTTGCATTTATCATAAGTATGGTTTATTTATTTATTAATTAACATAACTTAAACCATCAAACTACAATACAACAAATAAACCACTTATAATTTCTCATGAAAATGAAGCCAAAGCAAAAACTGTTTTAAGTATGATCTATTTACTATTGTAATTAGTAATATAGATCGTCAAAGTTTGTTTTTACTTTCATTTCAAAATCAAAAATCAATTAGCAAATGATGATGTAAATTGTGTTTATGCTGAATAATAATAGATCATTTGCAAATGCAACATAAGCTATCAAACCCACTTGTATAAACTTACATCAAAATCTAGTCTCATGAAGCACAAATAAAAGAGATCAAAAATCATAGAAATGTTGAAATTACATAAAGTTAGAGAGCTTCATTACCCCTAAATTGAAGGGGTTTAGCTACTCATTTGTGTTATCAAATCAACACTTGTAAATTTCAACATTAAGAAGCAAAGAAATGGAAACTAAGCAAAGGAAGAAAGAGAGATTAACCACTAACTACTTGCATAAAAAACAAAGCTACACTACTTGCATGAATGTAAATTTAATCCACTAACAAAGAAAATAGAAGAGCATAGAAATAAGAATAAGCATAAAAGTAAATAAAAACAAGTAGAAAAGAGAAGAGAAAGAGGCTAGGAAGCCATTTTTATTTCATGAAACATAGAGCTTACAACTTTCATTTTGATTTCCTAACTAATTTGAAAGAGTAAAAGATTTTTACATATACATAAGAGGGCTATTTATACATGCATAAAACCCTAATTCAATTTTTACGGTGCTTCCCCAAATGACCTTTAGGAAGTGTGGCCACCAAGTAACCATTAGCTACTAATTAATCCATCATTAAATGTGCATGAAGCTTTAACCTCCACTTAGTTGTCCATTAGCTTCTAATTGTAGATTTAGGTAAGTGGGTGGGGTCCTCCATGATCATGAGCTTGAATTATTTCCTCTTCATTCCTTTGATTTCCCTTGTGCATGCATATATCTTCATGAAATCCTCTTCCATATGCATCCAATTCCTATAAAAATCATAAAAAATATCCAAGTAAAAATTCTCAAATTGACACATGCATAAAAATGACTATTTTGCCCCAAAATGAAGATGAATATATGATGATTTGAAGTAATTGAGTTTTGGTTTTAAAATGTCAAAATGCCCAAATATGACATTTATTTAAATAAAAATAGATAAAATATGGATGTAAATATATGCACATTTACGTGCACATCAAATATCCCCACACTTATCTTTTTATTCGTCCTCAAATAAAGGAAAACTAAGATAAATTCGTTTTCGTAGGGAGCACGATTGCATTGAGCGTATGCAACAAGCCATTAAACCTCTAGGTGTCCATAGTAGGACGAGTGTTGTCTCGTGAGGGTTTTTAGCGGATACTACCCACAAAATCCAAATGCAAAGTGAAAATATTTACAAAATGCAAGATTTATTTACAATGGGATGAATGCAAGTTTTTGAAAATATTTACAAATGAAGGATTTACTTTCAAATTGACACGAAATAAGTTAAATATAAGTTTTGGTCATTAACTTCAAAATTTAAGTCATTTACTCGTCAAAATTTCCAATAATAATCAAGTTGTCATAACAGATAGACTATAGTTTGGCTAGTTGTTTCGGTGGATAACACAATGTAATTATGAAATGGATCCTTAGTTGATTACCAAAGTTTGACAAAGTAGTAATCTCATTTCTTTTCAATAACAAGTTATATCAAACAAGTAAAAATAGTGCTTAGATTTCAATTGCTTACTCTCTCTTATTTGGAAATTTTATTGATATTAACAATATTTACATATGCCTAAATCAGGTAAACTGAGGCCAGATATATTACCCGTGCACTGCCTTGTAGACTGATGTGAGAGGAATACAGAGCGTGGCGAGTGAACACACAAGTGTGAACACTTATCAACTGTAGGCGTTATTAAAAAGAATTTTTATATACATACACCTAACTCAGATAAACTGAGGCCAGATATACCGATCGTGCACTGCCTTTCGGGCTTACGTGAGAAAGGTACAGAGCATGGCGAGTGAACACACAAGTGTGAACACATGACTCTAGGTGTTAAAAATATATACATATATACAAATGTTTTATATATATTTTTTTTTATTTTTTTTCTACTTTTTTTTAGAAAGAGAGAGTTTTGCAAAATTATCTTAGCACCATTTACCTAGAAGATAAAAATGTTATATCCTTTACTTTAAATTTACCACTTTTTTAAACAAAGATTTTCAATTAGAATATACTTCATAATTAACACATATGAACCTTCCTATATACTAGTTAAACCATTGTTATTTGTAATCAAACTTCATTTTTATTTTTGTTAAGACAAATAAATTTTAAAATTTTCAATTTATTAACCAAAACTTATACTTATCCTATAGTGTTTCTTCAAAAATAAATCAAAATGCTAAAAAGAACATGTTTTTGAGATTTAGAAATTTTGAGATTTTTTTTTCTTTTTTTTTAGTTAAAAGAAAATGAAAATTCAAAAAAATAAATTAAAAAAATGCCATGAAACTTAAAAAAATTGAAATGAGACTCCCCCCCACACTTAATTTTGACTGTGTCCCCACAGTCAATGCACGATATAATGAGTGTAATGGGGAAAAATATGTACATATTTACAAAAGTGGGTTAACATTCTTACTAGACATAGCTTGGCTCATGAAGGATCATGAGCTCCTCCTCTTGGTTACTTGGCAATTCCAAGAAAGGTTTCAAATGATGACCGTTGACTTTGAAAACCGATCCATCCCTAGGGTTTTCTGTTTCTATGGCACCATGTGGAAAAACAGTTCGTACCACAAATTGTCCGGTCCATCTCGATTTAAGTTTCCAGGGAATAAATGAAGTCTTGAGTCATATATATGAACTTTTTGGTTAGGCGAAAATGTTTTTCTTAGGATTGACTTGTCATGAAAAACTTTTGTTTTTTCTTTGTAAATTTTCTCGTTTTTATACGCGTCGTTCCTAAGTTCTTCTAGTTCGTTGAGTTGTAGTTTTCGGTTTTCGCCAGCTTTCTCAAGATCAAAGTTTAACTTCTTTATTGCCCACAACGCTTTGTGTTCGATTTCAACGGGTAAATGGCAAGCTTTACCATAAACTAAACGAAATGGGGACATCCCAAGGATAGGTTTAAAAGCAGTACGGTAAGCCCAAAGCGCGTCGGTCAATTTCTAAGACCAATCTTTTTTATTTTCGTTAATAGTTTTCTCCAAGTTGTTTTATTTGTCGATTTGAAACTTCAACTTGGCCACAAGTTTGAGGATGATACGGAGTGGATAACTTGTGGGTTATCGAGTATTTTTTCATTAAAGTTTCAAAAGAACGATTGCAAAAATGGGTCCCGTTATCACTGATTATTGTGCGAGGTGTGTTGAACCTCACAAAGATGTTTTCTTTGAGAAATTTCACAACAATTCTATGGTCGTTGGTTTTGCAAGGAACGGCTTCGACCCATTTTGAGTCGTAATCGATAATGAGAAGGATATACAAGTTTCGAAAAGAATTGGGAAAAGGTTCCATAAAGTCGATACCCCAAACATCAAAGATTTCGATCATAAGAATGGGGTTTAGTGGCATCATATCTCGTCGAGAAATTCGTCCAAGCATTTGACATCGATCGCAAGTTTTACAAAATTCAAACGAGTCTTTGAAAAGAGAAGGCCAATAGAAACCACACTGAAGCACTTTTTCCGCAGTTTTTCGAGGACCGAAATGTCTACTACACGCTTGATCGTGGAAAAACAAAAGAACACTCCTGATCTCATTATCCGGAATGCAACGTCGAATGATTTGGTCGAGGCAATATTTGAACAAGTATGAATCGTCCCAATAGAAATATTTCACTTGGGACATGAATTTGCATTTGTTCTGTTTGGACCAAGATGAGGGAGTTTCTTTAGTGACTAAGTAGTTCACTATATCAACGTACCATGGATCGATAAAAATTGAAAGAAGTTGTTCATCGGGGAAGTTTTCATTGATTGGCAAAGAAGATGGTGCGTTCGGAAGACGAGACAAGTGATCAGCTCTGACATTATCGGATCCTTTTGTCTTTGATTGTAAGGTCAAATTCTTGAGGTAAAAGGATCCAACGAATCAAACGGGATTTAGCATCCTTTTGGCAAAAAGGTATCGCAGAGCGGTATGGTCAGTGTAGACCGTGATGTGTGAACCTATCAAGTAAGGTCGAAACTTTTCGAGCGCAAAACCGACAGCTAGAAGCTCTTTTTCGGTTGTTGTGTAGTTGAGTTGAGCATCGTTCAAAGTCATACTTGCGTAGTAAATGACATGAAGAATTTTGTTAATGCGTTGTCCAAAGACAGCACTAGCCGCAAAGTTAGAAGCGTCACACATTATTTCAAATAGGAGATCCCAATTGGGTGCGCAAATGATTGGAGTGGAAATGAGTTCGTTTTTGAGACGTTCAAAAGAAGAGATACAGTCAGAGTTGAAATCGAATGGAACGTCTTTTCCGAGGAGAGTCGTCAAAGGACGAGCGATTTTGCTAAAGTCTTTCATAAAGCGTCGGAAAAAGCCAGCGTGTCCTAGAAATGATCGATTGTCCTTAACAGATTTGGGAATGGGTAGGTTTGCAATTACATCGATTTTCGCTTTATCTACCTCAGTGCCTTTATTTGAGATGATATGTCCTAGGACTATGCCTTGTATGACCATAAAGTGGCATTTTTCCCAATTCAAAGTCAAATGTTTTTCTTTACATCAATTTAGAACCAACTCGAGATGATGCAAACATTGGGAAAAAGAATCGCCAAAGATAGATAAAATCGTCCATAAAAACTTCTAGAAAGCATTCAATCATGTCGGAAAAAATGCCAACCATGCATCGTTGGAAAGTAGCAGGAGCGTTACAAAGTCCGAATGGCATACGTCAATAAGCAAAGGTACCGAATGGACACGTGAAAGTCGTTTTCTCTTGATCTTCGGAAGCGATTGGAATTTGGTTATAACCGGAATAACCATCAAGAAAGCAGTAGAATTCATGGCCGGCTAAACGTTCGAGCATTTGGTTAATGAAAGGAAGAGGGAAGTGACCTTTACGTGTTGCGGCATTTAGTTTTCGATAGTCAATGCAAACATGCCAACCCGTTTGAGTACGAGTTGGAATAAGTTCGTTTGAAGCGTTCTTGACAACGGTTAGCCTAGACTTTTTCAGTACAACGTGAATTGGGCTAACCCATGAACTATCAGAGATTGGGTAAATGATTCCATTGTCGAGAAGTTTAAGAATTTCATCACGCGCCGCATCTTTCATTTTTGGATTAAGCCTTCGTTGTGCGTCATGGAACAGGCTTGGCATCGTCGATTAAATGGATGTGATGTTGAACAATAGCAGGGCTAATTCCCTTAATATCGGTAATGGACAACCCAATTGCTTCTCTTTTTTCGAAAGAATAGAAAGTAAGGAGGTTTCTTGATCAAGAGAGAGAGAGAGTTGCGGAAATTATGATAGGCAACATTTCGTTATCACCAAAGTATGCGTACTTAAGGTGATCGGGAAGTGGTTTGAGGTCCAACGTCGGGAGTTTTTCGATCAAAGAATTGGGTTGAGATTCGGACTCAACTGGAAGTGATTCAAAAGGAAGAGTGTATTCAATCTCATTGGGAATTTCATGAAACAATTTTTCGTACTTGGCCTCGCATTCATCGTTAAGGTCAATCGTCTTGTTTTCAAAGTTTTCATGAACGACACTAACTTCCAATGTTTGGTCGCGAGGTTCATTCGGTTGGCTTTCAAGATTGAAATGTTAAGATCTAAAGTCATGTTTCCAAAAGAGATTTTCATCGATCTATTACGACGATTGATTAAGGCATTTGAGGTGGCTAAGAATGGTCGGCCTAAAATCAATGGAATTTGACTCACGGGATTTGTCACGGGTTGTGTTTCGAGAACGATAAAATCAACGGGGAATATGAATTGCCCTACTCAAATGAGCACGTCCTCGATTTCTCCCACGGGCTTCTTAATCGAGTGATCGACAAATTAAAGCATGACTTTTTTGGATTTGAGCTCTCCTAAGCCTAATTGTACGTACACGGAGTATGGAATCAAGTTGACACTCGTGCCTAAGTCTATCAAACATTTGTTAATCGTCTTGTCTCCAATTGTACACGAAATCGTAGGGCAGCCAGGATCTTTGTATTTAACGGGCATGGATTGGAACAAGACTTCACTCAAACTGGCGGCTAAGAAGACTTTTTTGGGCACTTGAGTGTGTCGCTTTTGGGTGCACAAGTCCTTAAGAAATTTCGCGTACGTGGGGACTTGCTCAATGATGTCAAGAAGCGGAATGTTAACTTTGACTTGTTTAAAAATTTCCAACATCTTTTCCATTTGGTCCGAGTGTTTCTTTGGTCGAAGATGATGTGGAAAAGGAACACAATATTCGGTAGGTGGGTCTACTCGAGTAGAAGAAGAAGAATTTTAATTGGCATTCGATCTGTTCAGATTCGTTCGTTGTTTTAGAAGTGTCGAGAGAGGTTTCCGCTAAATCATTTGGGTTAATGACTTGATTATCGATTTGTTTACCATAACGTAAAGTTGTGATAGCATTCAATTGGGGATGTTGCTATCTTGAACAACATGGGCTTGATTTGAATTTGCGTTTTGATTTCTGGGATTTGGAAGGGGTTGGCTTGGGAATGTTCCTCGTTCGCGTTCACTTACAGACGTGGCTAATTGACTCATTTGCATTTCAAGTTTTTCAATCGATTGGTTTGTGTTTTGCATATATAAGGTCAATAAAATTTGCAAATTGCTGTTTGATTGAAGACTTTGAGTAGTTGCTTTAGCCAACGTTTCAAGAGTTTTCTCAAGCGAAGTTAAACGTTTATCGTCTTGGGGAGGATGAGCGGAATTTGGTTGAAAATTTGATTGTTGCGGTTGATTATGAGACGGACCCGCAAAGTTTGGTTGAAAATTATTGGGCTGAAAAGGAGGATTTGAAGCATTATTCGGGGAATGCTTGAAAATTAGGACGAACCGTATTCGTGTTGGGATTGTTTTGGTTCCAAGCAAAATTCGGATGATTTCTCCAACCAGGATTGTACGTTGGAGAAAACGGGTCGTTTTGGCTTTATTGAAAGCATTGATTTGTTCGACAGAATTAGGACACTGATCGACTATATGATTAGGATCGTTGCATTTATAACATAACGGTTGGGAAGCTTGGTTCATTTGATTCGATGAGAAAACGTTATCAATTTTTTTTTAATCATTGCATCGATCTTAGCTTCCAAAGCAAAAGAAGATCCTATCGAGTGTGCACTCGATCGTGAGTAAATTGATTTTTCGTTTGAACGTTCCCATTGGGATGATTTTTCGACAAGGTTTTCAAGAAATTGCAAAGCATCGTCATGATGTTGGGCAAGAAAGTTGCCTTGGCACATTGATTCGAGCATGGTTCGTGAGCTATTTTCAAGTCCATCGTATAAGATTTGGTAAATCGTCAATTTTTCGAAGTTATGGTGTGGACATTTTATCAAAAGCTCTTTGAATCTTTCAAAATATTTTCCGAAAGGTTCCCCCTTGAATTGATGAAAATTTACAATTTCGTTTCGGATTCTACTCGTTTTTTCCAAAGGGTAGAATTTTTTTAAGAAAGCTTTTACGAATTCTTCCGAAGTTTTAATCAAGTTTGATGGTAAGCTGTACAACCATTTTTCAGCATAATCCGTAAGAGCGAATGGGATTAATTGAAGTTTGATTCCGTCATCGGAAATTTGTTGGAGTTTTATGGTTGCGCAAACTTGTTCGAATTTAGTCAAGAAAATGTATGGGTCATCGTGTTCGAAATTGCCAAATTTTGGAAGCGTGTCAATATGATTCGAGTGAATTTCGAAATGGTTACCCGTAGGGGCGGGTAACGTGATGCAAGATGGAATAGAAACTCTATCGGGAAAGATTCTATCCATAAGAGTTCGAGGGTCGTTCTCGTTCGCCATTTCGGGAGGATTGTTTGTTCGAGTTAAACGATTAGTTGTTGAGTCACGAGTCCAACGATTTGTTATTGTGTCATGAGTCCAAGTACTCATGCACAAGTGAAAGTCGAGAAGAGAAGGAAGTTAGAGTTGAGTTTAGAGAATGAAACTAGATTTGGAAAATAAAGTGAAATTTTTTTTTGTTTTTCTTTTCTTTTTTTTAAGGAAGAAAAATATTTACCAAATGAAATTTATTTTCAAAAGAGAAGCTTGATTTTTGTTTTGTTTTTGGCTTTTCAAATTTTTTTTTATATGTTTTTTTAAGTACTCGGATTTACAAATATTTACCAAAAGGAAAAAAATTGTTTTTGTTTTTACAAAATGCGAATTTGATTTTTTTTGTTTTTGAATTCTAAAAAAAATTGAAATGATTTTATATATTTTTTTTGATTGAAAATTTTCAAAGGAAAGGAAAAAAAGGATTTTTTTTGGATTAAAAACTAAGTTACGTAAATTTACAATTTTTTTTTGGATTTTGGATTTTTTTTATTTTTTAAAATAAGCATGAACTAATGCAACTAAATGAATGCAAAGGACTTAATTACAATTTTCTGTCATTAGTAGCTCCTAATCCAAAATTGTATAATCACACTTTGTCTTAAATCAACAAAAATATTTCACAGCTAGGTAACGGGGAAGGGTTATCGTTGCACCACGAATCACCGAAGCAATGCAGCCGAAGGTTTAAGTACCTTCAGAGGAATAACCACTATAATATTTACGAATCACCGTAATATTTATAAATGGTTATTACTCTACCGTAGCCTAGACACCAAGAAATAAAATTGTTCAAAGAAAACAATTGTGAAAATTCAATTAAGCCTAAAGCGAGCTCGCGACACCCTTAAGTCGAATGTCTAACCTTTATTATTAGTCAAATTCTACGATGAAATGCGATTTGTGGGCTAAGGAAAGGGTGATGAAATCTCTCACCTTACGTGAATTGGGGTATTGCCCTTAGAAAATAAAACAAGATGAGATGAATGCAAAACAAGAAATTAAACATGTATTAATAATGCAACTAAAATGAAGTTTGTTTTTGTTTTTGGATTTTGAAATTTTTTTTATATAAATGCAAATGCAAGCAACCAACAATGCAATTCAAATAAAAACAAGGGAAAAGGCACGATACCAGAGCATGCAAATTATTAGCAATTTATTTTTAAGCGGCAAAAATTTTTTTTATAGCAAGTAGGCAAGCAATTATTTTTGGCAAACACTTCTTCTGTTTGATATTCTGCTTTGGCAACCTGAAATAGAACAAGATTTATATAGTTTTTGTTTTTGTTATATATATATATATATATATATCAAAGAAGAAACTAAATCAAAACAAAATAAAAAAGTGAAAAAAAATAAACAACACAAATTGAAAATCAAACAATTGAAATTTGTTTTTTTTTGTTTTTTTGGTTTGTAAAGAGAACTTAAATAAACAAGGTAAAAACTTAATCAAACTAAAAAAATGAATTCCGGCCTAAACAAAAAAAAAACAAAGGCCCGCAACTATTATCAAACCCAAAATGACTTCCAATTAGATTTCAACGATAGCTTGCTCGATTAAACTCAATAACCACACAAAATTAAAATTCACAGCTGAAAGTTCAAGTCTTTGATTAAAAATCAATCAAAACTTCAACAAAATCGTGCACTATTCGATTCTAGTGATGCAATTTGGGACTTCTGGTTCGTTCGGCGATTGGGATTTGGGGGTTGATGTTCGGAATTGGGTTCGCGGTTGTCAGCGATGAATTGGCCGATGTGGAGGATGGTTGTTTGTTATGCGGTCAGTGATTGATGGAGTCAGGTGTAGATGGTCAAGGTGGATTCTGGGTTGTGGTTATTGAGTGTTTGGAGATGAGGTAGCTGTCAAAGATTGATGTTGTGGTATTTGGACTGACAGTGGAGAGCGAGCGAGCAAACAGTGATATGTTGCTGAGGTCAGTGGTTGGAATGTGATATGGTGGTGCCGAAGTGTGGCAGTTTGAGAGGAAGTGTTGATGTGGTGGTTTCTTGGCTGAGTTGTAGGTTGCAGTTGAAGGTGTTATGGTTCGTGATATGGTCGGTGTTGCAGTCGACAACTATGGCAGTGGAGGCATCTTGTTGTATTGTGTACAGTGTTCGACAGTGCAGTTGGAAGGTGAGTTGCTGAAGTAATGAAGTGGGTAAGGAGATTTGTTGTGTGCAGTTCGATATAAGGTATAGCAATTGCTTTGTGATATGCAGATGGATGGGTAGAAGGCAGTGGTGAAGTATGAGTTTTGTTGTTGAGGAAAGGTGAGTATGGGTGTGATTGCAGTGGTTGCCTCGCCTATGCTGTTGGATGATGTGGCAATATGGTATGTAGTAGTGTATTGTTAGATGATGTGGAGTCTGATGTAGTTCAGGTAGAAGTTATATGGTATTGAGGCAATGAAGGCAAGTAGCAGGTAGTAATGCAGTGGGAATATGGAAATGTTGTAAGGCAGTAATGCAGTAATACAATGGGAATATGGAAATGATGTAGCACAATTGTGTGCACAATGTTTGTATCAGAAAGTATATTTGCAATAGTGGGGAGGAATGGGTTGCAGTTGTATGGTCTGAACAGTTTGCACTAATGTTGAATGTAGTGTGATGAAGTGGTGTGTGAATAATGAGTGATGAAGTTGCGACCGAGAAGTGGTTGGAGGAAATGTCTTGTTGGAGATGGTTTTGATGTGGTTGAGTAGGGGATTTCAGTGAGGAGTGGATGAAGTTGAATGTAGAACAAATGGTTGCAGGCAGAAAGGCAGAGGTGACTTGTTGTGCAGTGAAGTATTTGTGCACAGGCAACAGAAATTGTATGGTAGTGTGCACAGTTGTATGGTTTGAAGTAGGCAGAATTGATGGGGGTGACAGGCAGTGTTTGCAATGTGGGGAGGTGATGTCGGGTTGTAGTTGAAGTGTAGTTGAGGGTGGATGAAGTGGCAGATGTAGATAGAAGCAGTTTTTGATGAAAAATTAAAGTCTGTAGTTCTGGGAACTTGTTTGACAGTAAAGTGGTGATGAAACAGTGGATTATATGGTAGCAGTGTTAGGTTGAGGAAGAAGTGGATATGAAGGGGCAGTTGATGGTTGATTGAGATGAGAAGAGGGTGGCAAGTGATGACAGTTTTTTTCAGCAAGAGGCAATGTAACAGGGCGCAGTGTAGAAATAGAAAACTGTAAAAACAGAAAATGAAATGTAATTTGCAATAAAATAAAATATTTTTGTTTTGTTTTTGAAATTGTATGTTTATATATATATATATATATATATATATATATATATATTAAGAAATGCAAATGAAAATGCAAGTGAACTAGAAAACAACAAACACACAATCAAAATGCAATCAAAAATCACACAGACACACAACACAATTTTTATTTTAAATGCAAATTAATACACAACAAACACACAATAAAATCAAACAAAAATAATTCGAAGAATAGAAAATTGAAATCAAAACAAAATCCCCGGCAATGGCGCCAAAAACTTGTTTAACGAGGAATTTTCTATCGAATTAGAAAATCGTCGATAAATTTCAAATTAAAATTTACCGCAAACGCACGGCGTACAAAAGTTAGTACGTGGCGAGTACGGGTCGATCCGTAGGGAATTGTTAGATTTTAAAAATCAATTCAATTAAATTATACCAAATGGAGAGGAAGGTGTTAACTACAAGCAAAATGAAGCTAAAACTAGATTTAAAATGGGATTAAAAACTATGAGATTAGAGAACAATTTAGAGGCAAATCCACTCTTATATTTGTGTAAATCAACAAACAAATAATTTATGATCTCTAGTTTTGATATTAAGTGAAATAATTGTTTCATTTATCATAAGTATGGTTTATTTATGTTATTAATTAACATAACTTAAACCATCAAACTATAATACAACAAATAAACCACTTATAAATTCTCATGAAAATGAAGCCAAAGCAAAAGCTATTTTAAGTATGATCGATTTACTATTGTAATTAGTAATATATATCATCAAAGTTTATTTTTACTTTCATTTCAAAATCAAAAATCAATTAGCAAATGATGATGTAAATTGTGTTTATGTTGAATAAGAATAGCTCATTTGCAAATGCAACATAAGCTATCAAACCCACTTGTATAAACTTACATCAAAATCCACTCTCATGAAGCACAAATAAAAGAGATCATAAATCATAGAAATGTTGAAATTACATAAAGTTAGAGAGCTTCATTACTCCTAAATTGAAGGGGTTTAGCTACTCATTTGTGTTATCAAATCAACACTTGTAAATTTCAACATTAAGAAGCAAAGAAATGGAAACTAAGCAAAGGAAGAAAGAGAGATTAACTACTAATTACTTGCATAAAAAACAAAGCTACACTACTTGCATGAATATAAATTTAATCCACTAACAAAGAAAAGAGAAGAGCAAAGAAATAAGCATAAGCATAAAGTAAGGAAAAACAAGAAGAAAAGAGAAGAGAAAGAGGCTAGGAAGCCATTTTTATTTCATGAAACATAGAGCTTACAACTTTCATTTTGATTTCCTAAATAATTTGAAAGAGTAGAAGATCTTTACATATACATAAGAGGGCTATTTATACATGCATAGAACCCTAATTCAATTTTTAGGGTGCTTCCCAAAATGCCCTTTAGGAAGTGTGGCCACCAAGTAACCATTAGCCACTAATTAATCCATCATTAAATGTGCATGAAGCTTTAACCTCCACTTAGTTTTCCATTAGCTTCTAATTGTAGATTTAGGTAAGTGGGAGGGGTCCTCCATGATCATAAGCTTGAATTATTTCCTCTTCATTCCTTTGATTTCCCTTGTGCATGCATATATCTTCATGAAAGCCTCTTCCATATGCATTCAAATTCCTATAAAAATCATAAAAAATGTCCAAGTAAAAATTCTCAAATTGACACATGCACAAAAATGGCCATTTTCCCCCTGAATGAAGATGAATATATGATGATTTGAAAATAATTGAATTTTGGTTTTAAACATGTCAAAATGCCCAAATATGACATTTACTTAAATAAAAATAGATAAAATATGGATGTAAATATATGAACATTTACGTGCACATCAAGGAACTGACACCATCAGCAACCCTCCTGAAGGGTTCTTTGCATACACTGCAGTACACATATGGCATGGGGGGGTTTCTTCCATTCCCAAACTTCTTACCTGGGTTTCTTTCTCATCTCAGAATCGCTCCAATCCAGCTGTCTCCGAACGTGTATACTTACTTTCTCTCCTTAGGGTTGATGGCAATAGAGTCTGGCCTCGCTTCTCTGAATGCTGAAGTGTTAAACCACCTCATCCGATTAGTCAAGCTTAGCAATCTTAACCACCAAATCTTTAGGGCGAACCCTCCGAAGAAGCTGATATCAGAGGGGGTAAACAAGTTTAGAGACTGGGAGAACCAGTTCTTCTTCGTCAAATGCTTCACAAACTTCAACGTGGCTTTTTCTACTACCTGTAAGTTCAGGTTTTCATTATTTTCCTATTATCCAGTTACTTTTCTTTTCTGATCTTTGCCTTATGTCAGGTGCTCCTACCAAAGAACTTAATGAGGCCGCTATGAGAACGGTGGAGTCTCTAGTTGCAGCTTCTAGTAAGATTGGAAACTGACTGAAGCTGTTGAATCTTGCAAACTTGAAGAAGCATTCTCTCCTCCTTTTTGGTCAAAGGGTTCTTGTAACACCATAGATTTTTGGTATCATTATTTAAGATATTTAATCAGTTGAATTAAATAAAATAATGTGTTGATTGGGAGGATTGAGATTTGATTTTAATTAAAGGTAGCCATTCCATTTAAAACAAATGAATTAAAGACGGGTTTTAAATGAGTTGGAGGAGGGGTAAAATTAGGAAAGAGGCCATTCCTATATCATTACCCATTGCCATGTATAACTTACATGTTCATTTCATTTCAAAAAATTTATAAAAGAGGCCGACCACTATTAACAAGGAAAGAGGAAGAAGAATTAAGTAAATCTAAAGGGAAAGCTAATTCAAAATCAAATTCATCCAAATCTCAAGCTCCTTTAATCTCTAAAGCTAAGGTGAATAATGTTTACATCTTAAATTTTATTGGTTTCGGTTTTAAGATTAAATCCAAATATTTTGCAAGTATTTGCCATGTTTTTGAATAACAAAATGAATAATATACTTGTTGATGATTTATGAATGTTCATATAGATTTTATAACATGTTTTGAGATGAAAACCCTATTAAATAACATCCAATTGCCTTGCGAATTTTTATGAAGATCTAAAAGGATATTTTATAGATGGGTTTCAATTTTCAAATTTTTCTGAATTTTCGTGGAATTAATATTAATTTTCTAGTAAAGAAAATGGTATTTTGGATTATAAATTATTTACGGGAAAATATTTAATTATTTGGATCTAAAAATTTTATATGTTAGAGAACATATATAAGGTGATTTTTTGGAATTTTCTAGATTTTTTCAGATTATACTCTACATGAAGGCATAATCCAAATGTTTTTAATCGAAACGTTTTAAAAAGGGGTTTCGAAGTAGTTAACTTCGAATGGTTTCAAAAGGTATCCACGTGTTTTAAATTGAAACCAAAGTGCATTTGAAAGGATTGTTTTGACTGTTTCGGAAGGTTTTTATGAATGGTTTCAAAAGAGGTGGTTCCCTAGGGTTTCGACAAGGTTGAAAAGGAAGGTTTTTCCTATGGTTTCGAAAGGCAATATTTAAAAGGTTTTAATGGAGGATGTCTAATATTTTGAATCTTTCGGAGAAAAGACAGGAAAGGTTATTCCAATGTTTTCGAAAGGGTCTTTCAATGGTTTCGAAGGAGTTACCTTCAATGATTTCGAAAAAGTTGTTTAAAGGTTTTAAACAAAGGTTTCGAATATAATGAACAGGCAGATAGCCTAAGTGTTTTAATTTATAAAGGACTTTAACTTATTTTAAAAGGATAGTTAATCCTTATTTAACATCATCAACATTATTTTGAGTAAAGTATATATAACACGGCAAAATAGCTTAGAGTAAAGCTAAAGATTTATTTTCCTTGTATATTTATGATTTGACGGACTAAATCATTTTGAAAAGGTTTTCAAGGAAAATTTAACAGGTAGTTAACCCTAAGAAAATTTTGGACAATTAGTCCATTTTGAGGGCAGTCAGCTCAGAGGACGGTTAGTCCAGTTTAGGGCAGTCAGCCCAGTTTATGAACAGATAGTTCATTTATTAGCATAACGGACCTTGCTACTTTTTAAGGAGAGTTAGTCCACTTTTTACCTGTTTTGGACAAATAGTCCATTTATTAGCATAAAAGATATTGCTATTTTAGGATAATTAGTTTTAGGACAGCTAGTCCAATTGATGGCAGCTAGCCCAGATTTAGGACATTTAGTCCATTTATTTCCTATTTTTAGCATAATGGAACTTGCTATATTATTATTATAATCAGTCTGATTAACCAGTTTGGTTGCGGGAAAGGATTTGCAAAATATATGTTTTAAAAGAGGATATTAGTGAGGAGAAACCCGTTCCGCTAAGCGGCGTGGTCTCACTCAATATTAGTAAACCGAGATGTAACATAATTATTCATACCAGGCTTTATACCTGACTTGAAGTTTTTGTTTCCCCTTAAACTCTCGGGTGCTCAAAATTGATTTGAGTAGGCTGAGGGTTAGGTTTTCAGGTTTTCACAGTTTTGGGCGAGTAAAGCTTCCGGAGACGAGCAGGTGGCTAACAGATAGCTATTTTAGGAATTCATTTGTTTTTCTTCTTCTATGTATTAAGTCAGATATGACTATATTGCTTTGATCATCCAAGGGGGCATCATCATATGTCGCTTTTGGCAAATTATTGTAAATTATATTGATCATTTCCTGGGATACGTTTTGGAATCTTGTAACTTGGATATGACTTTGTTTCAAATGTAATCACTATAATTGTTTTTGAAATCTGTAATTTTGTTCAAATCAAGTGCTCCTAATATTATGGATACCATTAGCATTACCATATTTCATCACCAGAAGTTAATACTATGGATGACTGCGGCATCTGTAGCGCTTAGCTTTTGGCCTCTAGATACAGGATGTTATAACTTGGTATCAAAGCGTAGGTTTGTGAAAAAAATTAACTAAAAATGGTTGTGAAAACAAAATCCAAAGTAATTAGGGAAAGATTGAGGTTTGGGATAACGTTATAGTAACGTACTTGTATTTGCTATATATAAGTATGCGCTTTATCTCTAGTCTCCTATCTTTGCTTAGGTTATCTTTTCTATAACTCATGAGATTTGAATACATATATGGATGGTAGAAGAAGCAGAGTTAACCCGGGAAGGGGGAGCACCGAAGGGAATGCCGGACCTAATGTGGGGAGAGGTCAAGGTCAGGCCCAAGATGAGAATGTTGGTGCTAAGGTCCCACAGGTCGAAATGGAAGCTATGTATCAGTTTTTCAGGAATATGATGTAGGCGGGAGTTGCAGCCAGAGTGCTAGGATGAAATGCTGCAGGAGCGGGGGTTCTGGAAGTTCCAGTGGTTAACCATTTTTCCAAGCTGAGCGGAGATTATGTTAAGCTTGGAGGGAAGCCGTTTATGGGAACAGAGGATGCCATTGAGGTGGAGAAATGGTTATTGCACTACGAAAGGATTTTTGTAGATTTGGGGCTCAATGATGAGCAGAAGAGGAGGTTGGCATCTAGACAGCTTCAGGGAGCTGCTTTGTACTGGTGGAATAGTGTGACTGTGACAGTGGATAAAGAAACAATGACCTGAGAGGATTTCAGGAGAAGGTTCCAAGAGAGGTTCATGTCAGTTATGGCCCAGTCAGCTCTGATCAGGCAGTTTGCTGAGTTAGGGCAGGGAGATATGTCAATTGTAGAGTATGCCAGGAAGTTTGAAGAGTTGGCCCGGTATGGGTATGCTTCAGTGAATACAGTGATGAAGAGGAATGAGAAGTTCATCAGGGGATTGAAGCCTGAGTTGGCTAGGGCTACTTTATCTCACCTTAGGGATCCTTCTGATATTGTCATGGAGATGGCCATGAGGCAAGAAGAGTTTTTTGATTCTCTAGAGAAGAGCAAGGCTAAGGAGGTCCAGGTTGGGCAGGGCCAGAAGAGGAAGTTCTTTCCCAAGAAAGGTGCTCAGAAAGGTGGAGCAGCCAAGAAAGGGAAGTCTAAGATTGTCTGCTATAAGTGCGACAATAAGGGGCACTTTGGTAATGAGTGTCGTGTTGGGAAGGCAAAGGATGTGGCTAAGGGAAATAATGTAAGGTGCTTCAACTGTGACCATATTGGCCATTACAAGAACCATGCAAGGAGCCTGTTAGAGATGGTAAGGGCAAGGTGTATGCATTGGAGCCTGCCGCATCTAAGCCAACGGCCCAAGAGAAGGGAAAGGCGGTTTTGGGAGGAGCGCTTCAGATTCATGGTATGTATGTTAGCGGTTTATTTAATACTGGTGCATCGCATTCTTTTATATCTAGATGTTTGATAGATAAGCTTAACCTTGAATCCACATATTTAGTTACCTCCTTACAGGTCGCGAATCCAATGGGAGAGTGTGCAACTCTATGGTTGAGATGTGACCAGTTAGAGTTTGACTTGTTAGGTCATACTTTTGTTTGCAGTTTGCATGTGTTTGATTTTGTTGGGTTCGGGATTATCCTTGGTATGGATTGGTTGAGTGAGTACGATGCTAGGATATTTTGCCAGGATAGGAAGATATCTCTTAGACACCCTGATTGTAGCGATAGGATTGTTTTTACCGTAGAAAGTTCTGGCGGTGAAATGTTTGCTTTGTTGGGTGCTATGAAATTTGATGATGAGTTGAGTCGAGTTTTCGTGGTTAGAGAATTCACAGATGTTTTTGAGCCTGTAGTTGGATTGCCACCGAAGCAAGCCATTGAGTTTCAGATAGATTTGGTTCCTGAAGCAGAACCAGTGAGTAGGCCGTCGAGCAGGATGACCCCTTCAGAGATGAGGGAGTTGAAGGTGCAGTTGGTGGATTTGGAAGGAAAGATTTTTATCAAGCCGAGTAGTTCACCTTGGGGTGCGGAAGCAGTGTTTGCTAAGAAGCTGGACGGATCTTTGAGGCTATGTATCGATTATCATAAGTTGAATGAGAGGAAGATAAAGAATCGATATCCATTGCCCAGGATTGACGATTTGTTCGACCAGTTGAGTGGAACAAAGGTATTTTATCAGTTGGATTTGGCAATAGTGTTCCATCAGCTCAGGGTAGCAGAGGATAGTATACCTTTGACGGTGTTCAGGACCAGATATGGGTCGTACGAATGGTTAGTTATGCCGTTCGTACTAACGAATGCGCCATCTTTCTTTGTGGATTCGATGAACCGGATTTTCCGAGAGCACTTAGATAGGTTCGTGTTGGTTTTCATAGATGATATCTTGATTTACTCTAAGGATGAGAGAGAGCATGAAGTTCATCTTAGAGTGGTGCTTGAGACGCTGAGGTAGCATCAGCTGAAAGCTAAGTTTTCGAAGTGACACTTTTGGAAGAAGGAAGTGAAGTTTCTTGGTTATGTAGTCTCAGAGAGAGGGTTGTCAATAGATCCAACTAAGATCGAGGCAGTGAATAGATGGAAGAGACCCGAGACGGTAACCGAGATAAAGAGTTTCCTAGGGTTGGCTGGTTATTATCGGAGATTCATTAAGGATTTTTCGTGGATAACGGCACCGATGACCAAGCTAACGAGGAAGGATGTAAAGTTTGTGTGGACCGATAAGTGTGAGGAAGATTTCCAGAGTTTGAAACACTTATTGACCCATCACCTTTGTTAGTTGTTCCAGAGGGGAATCGAGATTTGGTGGTTTATACCGATGCATGTGGAACAGGGTTAGGAACCGTGCTAATGCAAAGAGGTAAAGTGATTGCCTATGCTTTTAGACGGCTTAGACCGCATGAGATCAGATATTTGACGCATGATTTGGAATTGGCTGTAGTGATTTTTGCTTTGAAGGTGTGGAGACGTTACCTTTTGGGAGAGAGGTTTGAGCTATATACAGATCATAAGTCGCCGAAGTATTTGTTCTCTCAGAAGGACCTGAACATGAGATAGCGGAGATGGTTAGAGTTTATAGCCGCTTATGATTTTGGGATTGAGTACACACCAGGGAAGGGCAACAAGGTTGTAGATGCACTTAGCAAGAAACATCATAATGCAGTTTTGGCGATGATTGCTGAGTGGAAGAGTTTGGATTCTTTGGAAGCATTAGTAGATTGCGGAGTGCAGTGGAGATCCGAGGCTGGGTCTAGTGGAGATACAGTTGTATTGTCTTGTTTGGAAGTTCGACCAGTGTTGATCGAACGGATTTCTTCTAAGTAGATGGAGGATCCAATGTTAGCTGAGCGGATCAAAAAGCTTAGGGAAGAAACTGAGTGCAATGACTTGAAAGATTTCGGTCTTGACTAGAATGGGTGGTTGAGGAAGAATGGAAAATTATGTGTTCCGAGTGTAGGAAACATAAGAAAGGAAGTCTTAGAGGAATGCCATCGTTCAAAGTTCACCATTCATCCAGGAGGTACTAAGATGTATCAGGATATGATGAGCAGTTTCTTCTGGGAAGTATGAAATGGGATATTGGCTTGTGTGTAAAGCAGTGCTTGAATTGCTATTAGGAAAAGGCCGAACACCAAAAGCCAAGTGGTTTGCTTCAGCCGTTAGACATTCCAGTGTGGAAGTGGGATTCTATTTCTATGGACTTTATTGATGGGTTGCCAAGGTCGAATAGGGGAAATGAAAGTATATGGGTCATAGTGGATAGATTGACCAAGAGTGCCCATTTCATTCCAGTTAGGTCAACCAGGACGGCACCTGTTTTAGCGAGGTTGTTCATGAAGAATGTGGTTAGACTACATGAAGTTCCTGGCAGTATGTTAGTGACAGAGATCCCTTGTTCACTAGTGAGTTTTGGAAGAGTCTGCAGGAAGTTTTAGGAACCAAGCTTAAGATGAGCACCGCTTACCATCCGGAGATAGATGGGCAATCGGAAAGGGTTAACAAGGTCTTGGAAGACTTGTTAAGAGCTTGTGTTTTAGATTTTGGGGGAACATGGAAGGACCATTTGCATCTAGTCGAGTTTTCATATAACAACAGTTATCAGACTAGTATTGGGATGGCACTGTTTGAAGCTTTGTATGAAAGGCCATGCAAATCTCTCGTGTGTTGGTTGGAGACTGGGATAGGTTGATTCTTGGTCCGGATTTGGTTAGAGAGGCTGCAGAAAAGATTGAGATCATTTGGGCTAGAATGAAGGAGGCTTAGTCTAGGCAGAAGAGTTATGCAGATAAGAGACGGAAAGACTTAGAGTTCTTATTTGGAGACCAGGTTTTTGTCAAGGTTTCACCGATGAAAGGTGTGATTAGATTTGGGAAATCGGGGAAGTTATCGCCGAGGTTCGTTGGACCTTTTCCTATTCTTGAGAGGATCAGGAAGCTTGCGTATAGAATCGAGTTACCGAGCAGTTTGGCAGGTGTCCACGATGTTTTTCATGTTTCTCATCTCAGAAAGTGTGTTAGAGGCCCGAAAACTACTATTGCGCCGATTGTGCTAGATGATTTAGTGGTAGAACCGGACTTGACATAGTGAGGAAGCTAGTTCGCATTGTTGCAAGAGATGAGAAGAGGCTTAGAACCAAGACGGTCAAATTAGTCAAAGTCCAATGGAGTGACGATGATAGGGACTGTACTTAGAAGGTTGAGAGCAGGATTAGAGATACTTATCCTGACCTGTTTGATGGTATGTTTTACCTTCTTGTTTGATTTATTGTGTGCCTTCCTAATTTTGAGGACGAAATTCTTTAAGGAGAGGAGTCTTTAACACCCCAGATTTTTGGTAACATTATTTAGGATATTTAGTCAGTTGAATTAAATAAAATAATGTGTTGATTAGGGAGATTGATATTTGATTTTAATTAAAGGTAGCCGTGCCATTTAAAACAAATGAATTAAAGAAGGGTTTTAAATGAATTAGAGGAGGGGTAAAATTAGGAAAGAGGCCATTCTTATATCATTACCCCATAGCCATGTATAACTTACACGTTCATTTCATTTCAAAAAAATTATAAAAGAGGCTGACCACCATTAACAAGAAAAGAGGAAGAAGAATTAAGGAAAGCTAAAGGAAAAGCTAATTCAAATCAAATTCATCCAAATCTCAAGCTCCTTTAATCTCTAAATCTAAGGTGAATAATGTTTACATCTTAAATTTTATTGGTTTTGGTTTTAAGATTAAATCCGAATATTTTGCAAGTATTTGCCATGTTTTTGAATGACAAAATGAATAATATACTTGTTGATGATTTATGAATGTTCATATAGATTTTATGACATGTTTTGAGATGAAAACCCTATTAAATGACATCCAATTGCCTTGCAAATTTTTATGAAGATCTAAAAAGAAGTTTAGAGATGGGTTTCGAATTTCAAATTTTTCTGAATTTTCGTGGAATTAATATGAATTTTCTAGTACAGAAAATGGTATTTTGGATTATAAATTAATTACGGGAAAATAATTAATTATTTGGATCTGAAATTTTTATATGTTAGAGAACATATATAAAGTGATTTTTCGGAATTTTTCCAGATTTTTCCTAAGTGTTTTAATGGTTATATAAAATTAGTTAAGGCATGGGACTTAAATGTTTTATATAATTATAGAGGAAAAGGGGCTTTTTATAAAAATGTTTAAATTGTTAAATATGGAAAGGTGGCAGCACTTTTGAAAAGAAAAATCTGGCAACCAATCAGATTTAGAAAAACAAGGTAGGTTAGGTACAAAAGCATAGTTTTAAAGTACAAATAAACAGCCTTTTTACTGTTTAGTCTCCTTCGGCACCTAGGTTCCACCTATATCCCTCCCCTTCTGACACAGTCGAAACCAATGCAGAGGAAAGTTAGTCCAGTTTAGGGCAGTCAGCCCAGTTTATGAATAGATAGTTTACTTATTAGCATAACGGACCTTGCTACTTTTTAAGGACAGTTAGTCCAATTTTTACCTATTTTGGACAGATAGTCCATTGATTAGCATAAAAGATATTGTTTTTTTGGGATAATCAGTTTTAGGACAGCTTGTCCAATTGATGGCAGCTAGCCCAGATTTAGGACAGTTAGTCCATTTATTTCCTGTTTTTAGCATAATGGAACTTGCTATATTATTATTATAATCAGTTTGATTAACCAGTTTGGTTGCAGGAAAGGATTTGCAAAATATATATTTTGAAAGAGGATATTAGTGAGGGGAAACCCGTTCCGCTAAGAGGCGTGGTCTCACTCAATATCATTAAATCGAGATGTAACAGAATTATTCATACCAGCCTTTATGTCTGACTCGAAGTTTTTGTTTCCCCTTAAACTCTCGGGTGCTCAAAATTGATTTGAGTAAGCTGAGGGTTTACGTTTTCAGGTTTTCACAGTTTTGGGCGAATAAAGCTTCCGGAGACGAGCAGGTGGCTGACGGATAGCTATTTTAGGAATTCATTTGTTTTGTTTCCACTATGTATTAAGTCAGATATGACTATATTGCTTTGATCATTCACGGGGGCATCGTCATATGTCGCTCTTGGCGTATTATTGTACATTATAATTGATCATTGCCTGGGATACGTTTTGGGATTTTGTAACTTGGATATGACTTTGTTTAAAATGTAATCACTATAATTGTTTTTGAAATATGTGATTTTGTTCATATTCAAGTGCTCCTGATATTATGGATACCATTAGCATTACCGTATTTCATCACTAGAAGTTAATACTATGGATGACTGCAACATCTGTAGCGCTTAGGTTTTGGTCTTTAGATACGGGATGTTACAGTTCTGGGGCAACCTCCTCTAATCCAGCACACATCAAAAAGCAAACGCTTCCTATCCTTGGGAGATCCTGCAAATTTCTCTCCAATGTCACCTATTTGCTCCGACCATTCCGGTAAGTTATAGACACGACATTTGTTTTCTATTTCTGTGTTGCTTTCCGAATTATTCTGCTAACTTATAATCTATTTGCACTCTCTTCAGCTGCTCTTCAGGTTGAAAAACCTGCTAGTGGTCCGGCTCCTCCTTCTGAGACTTCATGCGCGCTATCCTTTGCTCGATCTTTTGCTAGGACTAAGATAGATGTTAAGAGAAAGTTGGAGAAATCTACTACGGTGGAGCCACCCCTGAAAGTAGCTAAAGTAGTCAAAGTTCCAGATTCTGAGGAGGAGAAATCTCCTGACAAAACTTTGGAGAGTCTGATTGTTGAAGCTCCTCAAGATAAACCTAAGAAGACTCTTACTACAGTCGATCTTCTCTCTCATGTCACTGTTTCAAGCTCTCCAGGCTCAGTCGAGCAGATGCAAAAAGCTTTAGAGATGATCCCCACTCAAAAGCGCATTCCTCCAAGGCCAATATCTTCTTCTCCCTCCATTAATTTTAAAGAGATAGCTGAGTCTATCCTTAGTTCTGCATCCTTTGCTTCTATCCGCCTGCCTACCTTAGTTTCTGACTTGGCGGATCACTATCGTTCTCTGATAGAACAATAACTCTTGGTAAGTTTCTCTTTGCTTGTCTTTATCGTTACTGTTCATCTTTAAGATTCAATCTTATGTTGTGTTTTATCTTTTAGATCTCCAAAAGTTGGCTGTCTCTGTAAGAGTATGCATCTCAGTCTTCTACCGAATCTTCCAAGCTTCAGGAAGAAATTTCGGCCTTAAAGAATCAAGTTTCTTCCTTGTCCACTGAAAAAGATGAAGCTACATCTGAACTAGTGTGATTGAGAGCTTCTCCTAGTCGGAATCCACTGTCTTGGAAGAAACGAAGGCCCGCCAACTCCTCGCTGATGAAAACTTTGCAATGCAACTAACCATAAAATAATCCGATGAGGAGAAGGCCCGAATGGCGGCAATGAATGCCTCCTTGAAAGAGAAATTGGAGAAGAATAAGGCTTCCCTGAAACTGGCAGTCAATACTATCTCAGGTGCTAAACAGTGAGTGTCACAGTTCCTCGATACTACACTTGATGAGATCATGATGAACTCTTTTGAAGATGCTCTGATGCTCGCTTATGCTGACCATATTGACAAATGTCTTGAGCTAAGCTTTCCTTCACTCGACTCCGCCCTCGTTGATAGAGTTATGGGTAGAATTAATCAGATGAAGCAGGGAGTTGAAACTGTTGAAAAGGAGTAGATTGACGCCTCCAAGGTTCTTTCTTTTAAAGTTGAGTCTGACTCAGAAGATGAAGTTAACAAAGACGATGCCGCCGAAGAAGAGGGCGATGGTGATGATAATGATGATGACAATGATGATAACACCAACGGCGGACAAGGTTTAGGTGGTGACGAAGAGGGCCACACTGAGTCTTCCAACAAAGATGGGGACGATAATACAAGAGCTCCTGAGAAAGATTCATCTCCTCACAAAGCAGTCCCTCCTGAATCTACCGCACCTTCTGCCCTCAAGAAGATCCTGCTTTTGTTGATGCTGAAGCGCCAAAGGAGAAAGAACAAGCTCCCTAAGCATCAGTCCCAATATCTCAGGTATGGGATTCTCTGTTTAAACATATTTTACTTCAAAGACAATAATAGTGTAAATCTGTTATTTAGATAAGAAGGAAGTTTGTCCACCCTTATAAAACTAAACTTGAAAGAAAACAAGCAGAGATAAATAGTTTATATAGGGAGTTAGGCAGGCAGTTGAAGGAGCACAACGTTCTTTTTGACAAATACCATAGACTCAATAGAAGTGCGGCAGTGTTAGCCTCCTTTAAGCATCAAGAAGCTGCCCTACGATTAAGGAGAGCGCGCCTCCGTTATAATGGTCTTCTTAAATAAAATCAAGAATTAATCATCCTCTTTTGGATGTTGATCGAGGAGAGAGACATTTTAGTTAATTTCCTATACAAAGTCTATTGTAAACACCCTATCATTGACTTTCCATTTTTAGATGAATTTAGTTGGGATATACTTAGGCGCTTACACAAAAGATACTTAGACGAATTTGGATCTGACCTGCATCCTGGAGCTTGTTGGAATTTACCATGAGCCAGATCCATTCTCCAAGATCTACCTCCTGAAAAACTTAAGTATTATAAGGACAAATTTGTTTCTGAATTATTTACTAAGTCAATCTTGTATGAACCAGATGAATGATTGTAAACATGTAATCACATATTGATTTATGAATATTTGTTTTTGTCTTGCTTTTTATGCTTAGCCACATTTCATTATATTATCACAGAGTGACTATTCCTCAGGCCATCTTCTTTCTAGAGACCATTTAAGTCAATATGTTAAACTGAGAAGATTTTATCTTGAAAAGGCACCGATCTTAAAATCCTCAAAATTAGCAAGATACTGTTTTCTTATAAATTTACAAAAACTTTACTTGGAACATCCTTGTCTCTGCTTTGATTTCCTCGGTGATGAGAAAGAAAAGATTCTTAAGGAGATCAGGACTTATCATACAAAATTAATATGTGGCCGCGATAGTCCTCCAGCTGGGGAGTGGGACTATAGAAAATTCCCCCAGCGATTACTCCAGAGGGACTAAACACTCCTTTTGACTCAATAATAATGCTTTCTACCAAATCATTAAATAAAGTTAGAGATGCTGCTTCTCATTTTTAGACATAAGACAAGTGTTTATTGTATCTTTTAGTTTCATTGTCATTTGAGTTGTAATCTTTTATCGTAATAATAAAATGAATCATCATTCTATTTTTGACTCCATTTTGTTTATTTTTATTTAAATAGGAGTTACAGTTATCGGTAGCTCCTCTCTCACTCGACTCAGTGTCACGCTTTACCAATCTTAGAGATAAGCTGCTAACAGAACTTGAAAAGAGTAAACTCCTTGATGATACCTTACTCGCCCGCTTTCACGGCAATGCCGAAGCCTTAAGATAGCACAAAAGATACTTACTTCAGAAAACTATTGTTAGCAATCTGAAAGATCAAATCCCCAATTTAGAGGCTGATGTCCAAAGTAAAGATGAAACGATTTCCGCACTGAAGTGACAAGTTAAGTCGAATCATTAAATCAATTTCGACCACAAGATGTAAGAACTTCTCCAACAAATAAGTGATTTGGAGCTGAAATTGAAGGTCGGCCAAGCTCAGTGTGAATCTATAACAACCCTGGTGGAAATTAACTAATTAATTAAATTTAATTAGGAATGATTAATTTTAATTTATGATTTGTGAAATTTAATTGTGAAAATAAATCATATTTTGAGAATATTTGGTTGGATTTATTTGAGGAATAATTTTTATTTCTTAAATAAAGAATTTCAATTTAAATTGGAATATTATTAAATCAGAAAACTTTTTACCCCATGAACCCTAAAGCTAAATCCCCAAATTAGAGATGCAAATCAAAGGGCTTTTGTTCTAGAATGATAAGTAAGTATCCTAAACCCTACCTCTACCTTTTATAAAATAAAAGAATGATTTTTTATCTCGTTTTTGATTGAAGTGCTGCCGGTTGGATTTTAGGTTTTAAGTTATTAGGAGAAATTGAGATTAGCAAAAAGAATTCTAGGTAGTAGCAAGGCTTTGGATAAGATTAGCAAGTTATATGAAGCACTAAAGGTGAGTTATCAGTCACAAATTTATTTCTAAATATTTGCTTGCTGTATATGATGTTATAGATAATTTTTTGAATTGAACTGCTTGCAATTTGATTGTAAACTTGAGTAGTTGTTGTGTTGTTGTTTGTTGAAAATTTTGTATGAAATTTGTTGTAGTAAAACAGCCATATCATAGGGTTGAATAATCCGAAATAGCTCAATCATTTTAGTGTAGAAACTACTTTCAACTAACTACAACTTCTCTTTTAATCGCTTGTCGAAATTCTGCTGTCTAAGTGGTCTAAATTGAGTTAGAAACCGATGGTGTCGCGCTGTCATGTTTAATTGGTTGTGTTAAAACCTGAAACTAAATTGGTCGTAACTTTTTCGTTACTTATCGAAATTTAATAATTCTTAATGTTCTTGAAACCTTGAATTATGTTCTAAAACTTTTATGTTTTGAGTTCTGCAAAATTTTGAGATTTAAATAGTCGAAATCATATTTCTTTGTCGCTGCCCTGAGAATAAACGACAACGACAGTTAATTTAAAATCTGAGAATTATTTTGGGCATAACTTTTGAACTGTAAATCCAAATTAGATGATCTTTTTCTTTTTTGAAAGCTAAGACTTTTATCTAAAATGTTCATGTTTAAGTTTTGTAAAATTATGAGATTTATATTGTCGAAATTGCAGATCTTTAAATCATAAATTTAAGTTAAGTTAAATAAATAGATAAACTTCGTATATAAGTAATTTTACGAAAGTGAATTATTTATATATATGAATCTTAGAATTATTTCTAAATTAAGTTAATAAATATTAAAAATGTTTTTTAGCAAGTTATTTGATATATCAAGCATGTTTAATAAAATATTTATGGATTTGGAAATATGACTTTGGAAATACAAGTCTAATCTATTTTTACATAAAAGTGATTATGGATTTGAAAATATAAGTATTACGATTTTATTAAATAAATAATATAGGATCTATGGAATATGGAAATGTAGTTTGAAAAGTATAAACTTAATTTATTTTTAAATAAAATGATTATATTTTAATATGGATTTAGAAGTGTTATCCCGTCTTTTGGCAAGGCCGTGACACCAAAAAGTTGACTGGAAATCAAGAACAGTTCGTCCCAAAGATTGGTTATACACTATTTCACTATGGATATCGGTAAATTTTATCCGAGTTCGCATCGAGCTGCAATTGACATGACCTGACAAGCAAAGCTATAAAAGCCGACGTTTCAAATTTCAAGTCAATCCGAGTTCGTATGCTCAAGATATGATCAATGCAAACTTGGGAATCAACTGTTCGTATCCATCAACTGAAAGGTCTTGTTCATATCCATCAATCCTCTACTGTTCGTATCCATCAGGCCTCAACTGTTCGTATCCATCAATCATCAACTGTTCGTATCCATCAATTCTCTATTGTTCGTATCCATCAGGCCTCAACTGTTCGTATCCATCAATCATCAATTGTTCGTATCCATCAATCCTCTACTGTTCGTATCCATCGGCTATATTGGTTCATATCCATCAAGTGGTCGTCATTTCGTATCCATCACGATCGATACGAACAGTGCAATGGTGATCAATACGAACAAGGCAGAGGCGATTGATATGAACATTGCAATGGTGATCGATATGAACAAGGCAGAGGCGATCGATACGAACAAGGCAGTGGTGATCGATGCAAAGAAGACAGCCTTTGAAAAACACGAACTTGCATCGATCATATCTCACAATCTACAAGTCCAAATGCCACCATATTTTCACAGGAGCTTGTGTTACAACCTAAAGAATGTTCATGATCGATCTCGACTCGATCGGACAAGATCTTGATCGATATGAAATTCATTCGTATCGATCACGGATCGAGTCAAAATCGCATGGGATCGGTCGCGTGGGCCCGTGCACGTGCTAGAAGAGGTTTCCCGATATCTGAGCGAGATATTTGCATCCTACTCCTATAAATAGCATCCTAAATCCTGCCGAAAATTAGTTGTAACTCGTTGTAGTCAGCAAGAAAACGTCAATAAAGTCATCAAATTCAAAGTGGACGTAGGCCGGATTGCCGAACCACTATAAACTCTGTGTTCTTTACTGCTTTCCTCTTTCTTCTCTGAGTGTTCTTCATTTTTAATTCTCTACATACTTGTTATCTGTGATCTGTGATTGTAAACGGGTGCTTTCATCGATAATTGGGTGTTTGTGACCAATTTTGGCACAAACATTTTGGTGCTTTCACTGAGAACGCTAGCGCTCAAGAATTCTACAACCAGGACTTCGGATCTGAAAGCTTAAAGACTTGGATCTGGAAAGCTATAGCAAGATGATCAACAATATGACAAAGAGCTGGAAGGAGTCAGCATGAAGGGAGCCAGGAGGCTTCCTCTGGAGCAAATCACACCTCAATCTTCATCACCCGGGACAAGATGGAGATGATGATGGAAGCTATGCAGGAAGGAATGCTGAAAAGACAAGAGGAGATGATGCAGAACCTACTCCAACAAGCTGGAAAAGCTAGAATGCAAAATCAAGGGAACGCTACTGCAGGAGATGCTGGAGATAAAGATCAGGAGCACGGAGCAACCAAAGTTCAAAATACGGCAGGACCATCAGGAGCAGCACCAGATCTAGGGTGCAATCACCCGGAGCATGCCAATCCAACCCCGGTAGAGTACCAGGTGGAGCTGTTCAACACGGCATTGATAGAGGAACGAATGCTCGTCCAAGAGAGCAGATTCCAGAACACCCTCATGAACTCGGGGGGGCAGATCAGAGGCAACGAACAAGGACCATAGCTTGGCGACAGTGACAGATTGGCGGAGATGGTCAGACGAGCCATGAATGGCGGACTAGTGAATAGAGATTTGGAAGACGTGAACAGGAACCCCTTCGCTCCTGCAATTAGACAGGCTAGGAATCCACCAGAATTCAAGCTACCAACATTGGAGACGTACGATGGGAGGAAGGATCCTACGGCTCATCTGACAAGGTATATAAGGCATATGGAGGTACTGGGGGCATCGGAGGAGGTCATGGCCTGGTGCTTCCCATTGTATTTTACGGACATTACAGCACTATGGTTTAGACAACTGGAGAGCGGCTCCATTGGGACATGGACCGATTTGACTGAGAAGTTTATGTGGCAGTTCAGAGTTCACATTTCGAGACCCAAGAATGTGATGAGTTTGGCAACACTGTAACAGAAGACAGGGAAATCTTTGAGGATTTTTCTAACACGATTTAATGCAGCAGCGGCATCGGTGGATCGCCCAGATCCATCCATGCTTTTGATGGCAGCCGTATCTGGCATAGCTAATGGAACGGAATTTAAAAATTCACTGACAAAGGATCCGCCTATGGATCTAGGAGAATTTTATCATGAGGCCGAAGGATTCCTGCGATTAGAGGATGCAAATGTTGAAAGAGAGGAGGGAGAGGGAACAGAAGTTTATGCAGTCAAAGGCAAAAATCCTCCCGAAAGAGATTCTGGCAAGGATAAAGGAAAACGAAAAGCCGAGGATAGCGATAATGGACCAAAGCGATCATGAAAAAAACCGAGATTTACTTCCTATTCAGAGCTGAGTGAAACCTTGGAACAGATCTACCATGACACCATGGGGCAGATTCCTTATCGGAAGCCAATGAGAAGGGACCCGACCAGCAATGAGAGGAAATCAGACAAGTACTGCTTATTCCATGAGCTAAGCGGCCATAGTACCCATGATTGCAGGCACTTGAGGGATGAAATAGAGGGACATATCCGGAATGGCCTGCTATCGCAATATGTAAGGAGGCGGGCCACAACGGTGAAGTAAGAACAACCACCACCTGCACCAACTGGGAACGGCTCAGGATCGAGGTGTCAGCTTGTCATCAACTAATTGAAATAATGACAAATAAGTAGCAAAATCCATACCAACATGATAAGTCATTTACACATGTACAGGATCGCGAACAATCCTCAGGCATGCTCTGATACGACTGCCAATCGCGTCAGTGTAGGTGTTTGCACTTTGACGTCTCTGTTTTGCTTTTGTTTTCTATTTCGCACATTTAAACTTGATTTTGTTGAACATTTCTATAGAAATACTTATTTTGAATGAAAATCCGCTATTTGTGATTCCATAATGGCTAAGATACTTACACATGTACGAGATCGCGAATGATCCTCAGGCATGCTCTAAGATGGCGATAAACCGCCATAACAAGCAACTCAGAAACTCACTCGAATGTGAAATCTGACGTTAATGATACCAAGTCCCCCCCGGCCACACATAATTCGCCGAGAACGGCACTCGACCGCGAACGGTCACAACTCGCCGCGAACGACACTCGACCGCGAATGGTCACAACTCGCCGCGAACGGCACGCGACCGCGAACGGTCATAACTCGCCGTGAACGGCACCCGACCGCGAACGGTCACAACTCGCCGTGAAAGGCACCCGACCGCGAACGGTCACAACTCGCCGCGAAAGGCACCCGACCGAGAACGGTCACAACTTGCCGCGAACGGCACCCGACCGCGAACGGTCACAACTCGCCGTGAACGGCACCCGACCGCGGACAGTCACAACTTGCCGCGAACGGCACCCGACCGCGAACGGCACCCTACCGCGAACGGTCATAACTCACCGCGAACGGCACCCGACCGCGAAAGGTCACAACTCACCGCGAACGGCACCCGACCGTGAACGGCCACAACTCGCCGCGAACGGCATCCGACCGCGAACGGTCACAATTCGCCTCGAACGGCACCCGACCGCGAATGGTCACATACCGCCCTGAATGGCATACGATCGCGAACGATCACTATTCACAGTCAGATAAGATTATCAATTTCTTTGCAGGTCATTAATAGGATACAAACATCCAGCTTATCGAACTACAAAACACACCTTCCTATCGCAAGGCATGTTTTGGGAGGTAAGTGTTATCCCGTCTTTTGGCAAGGTCGTGACACCAAAAAGTTGAATGGAAATCAAGAACAGTTCGACCCAAAGATTGGTTATACACTTTCACTATGGATATCGGTAAATTTTGTCTGATTCCGGATCGAGCTGCAATTGACAAGACATGACAAGCAAAGCTATAAAAGTCGACGTGTCAAATTTCAAGTCAATCCGAGTTCGTATGCTCAAGATATGTTCGATGCAAACTTGGGAATCAACTGTTCGTATCCATCAACTGAAAGGTCTTATTCGTATCCATCAATCCTCTACTGTTCGTATCCATTAGGCCTCAACTATTCGTATCCATCAATCATCAACTGTTCGTATCCATCAATCCTTTACTATTCGTATCCATCAGGCCTCAACTGTTCGTATCCATCAATCATCAACTATTTGTATCCATCAATCATTAACTATTTGTAACCATCAACTACTGTTAGTATCCATCAAGCCTCAACTGTTCGTATCCATCAATCATCAACTATTCGTATCCATCAATCTTCTACTGTTCATATCCATCGGCTATATTGGTTCATATCCATCAAGTGGTCATCATTTCGTATCCATCACGATCGATACGAACAGTGCAATGGTGATCGATACGAACAAGGCAGAGACGATCGATACGAACAAGGCAGAGGTGATCGATGCGAAGAAGACAACCTTTGAAAAATACGAACTTGCATCGATCATATCTCACAATCTACAAGTCCAAATGCCACCAAAATTTCACGGGAGCTTGCGTACAACCTAAAGAATGTTCATGATCAATCTTGACTCGATCGGGCGAGATCTTAATCGATACGAAATTCATTCGTATCGATCACGGATCGAGTCAAAATCGCATGGGATCGGTCGCGTGGGCCCGTGTACGTGCCAGAAGAGGTCTCCCGAGATCTGAGTAAGATATTTGCATCCTACGCCTATAAATAGTATCCTAAAGCCTACAAAAAAGGGACTTTTGGCTCTTCTACGTCCAGATTCTACCGAAATCATCATTGTACTCGAAATTGACTGTTGTAATCAGTGGTAACTCATTGTAACCAGCAAGCAAACATCAATAAAGTCATCAAATTCAAAGTGGACATAGTCCGGATTGTCAAACCACTATAAACTCTGTGTTCTTTACTGCTTTCCTCTTACTTCTCTGAGTGTTCTTCATTTTTAATTCTCTACATACTTGTTATCTGTGATCTGTGATTGTGAACGGGTGCTTTCATCGACAATTGGGTGTTTGTGACCAATTTTGGTGCAAACAAGAAGAGTAATTAAATATGGTTTTAAAGTATAGTTTTGTGAATAATACAACCATATGGGAATTTGAGACAACTTTGTGTATATAAGTAAAATATTGGAACAATTCAGAGTTATGGAATATTTTAGCAAATTTGTGAATATTTTTATAAAGTTAAATAATAAATGGATTTATGGAATTATAATAAGTGTTTTAAATAATAAACTCAAAAGAGAAAAATGTTTTGAGAACCTTAATTCTATAATTCGAGGAGTACTAATAATCGACTTAGTGTCATCGATTGGTTTAAATGCTTTCGAATAAGACTTCGTCGAATATGGTATAACTCATCGAATAGAATGTTTGAGTGGAACTTTCTAGCCCATTAGCGAATACTCGAATGTCACCGAGTAGTATGGGATGCCTTGGTTAAATTCTTATGATCGTATTTGGGAAAGTACTTAACACTTTAGAGTTGTATTCTCTTTTGGTGTGCGACAAGTGGTTGCTAGATCCTTAAGAGAATATAGTTCAGGTTTTCCAGTGGTATCCTTAATAAGTGATATTTACTAGCTTTTAGTAAATACTTGAATTTTACCATACGGTATGGGACGTATTGGTTAAATTCTAGTGATTACTGAAGGTGATAGTATTTGGCACTTTAGGGTTTACTCTCTTTTGGTGTGCGGCAAGTGGCTGCTAGATCCTTAAGAAGTTACTCCTGGATTTCTTTTCGAACATAATAATATAATGATATTAAGTAAATGTAGATTTATCGAGTCATGGTTTCTACGATCACCTTGATCGGTATGGACTATCCTTGAGATCATTATGTGATTCTGTGTTCCCGGTCTGAGTATGATCCTTGGTATCGGATCGGTTCGAGTGATACCAATTTGTTTGTGTGTTTGCCACGGGTTTTGAGTACAATCATTGCGATTGTTTTGGACGATCATTATGATCGGTTTGGATTAAGATCTCTTGGATTCTGGTATTTGGATTCTGTGACTATTCTATATTCGTGAAATAAATATATATTCTTATGTCTTGTGTTAGTGAAATAAATATATATTCTTGTGTTAGTGAAATAAATATATGTTCTTGTGTCTTGTGATGGATGTTAAGTTAATTATGTTATTTTGTGTTTGGTGATTAATATGTGTTTGTGACTTAAATGTATACCATGTGCCTTGTGATGACTCTAAGTTAAATTAATTCCCCTGACCCATTATTTCATGCACATCTGTGTTTACTTATATGTTGTTTGTTCTTGTGTTATATCTTGTTCTTACCCTATTGGATATTTAGAGATAGTCTGACCCGGGTGTTATTATGCTCTGGTCAGACCGAGACTTTCCAGGTTACAGGACAGGTTTACCTTTGAAGGGTTATGCTAGCAAGGAATAAACAATTGGACTTTTAGTTTATCCCATTTAGGAATTTGGACCTTATATATAAAATGTATAATTGAGATTAGAGAATTGTAAAAATTGTATATTATGTGAGTTTAGTGTTTTATTGTATAGACTCACAATTTGTATATGTATATGAGATTATTATTCCGTTGTGATCTGTGACTGATGTTTATATGGTATATTGTTCTGATTTCGAGAAATCTGTGTGTCTATTACTTTGCATTAATACTGTACACGTCAAATTTCAGTTCGGATATTAAGTAAAAAGGTATAAATGACGTGTCAATGTTAGTATAAAGATATATTCACATCTGATCGCCCTTAAAAAGCTGTATTCTCCATATTAGCAGACGACATTATTTGTAATGTTCTTTGCTAGTATGGGTATCACGGTGGGGTCATTACAGAATCGTTGGAATATATTATGGGGGATAACATTCCGAGCGTTGATTTACAGACTTCCCACGCTGCTCCTTCTATCGCTAAATCCAAAAGGTCGACTTCCCTCGCTACTCAGAAATTTCCCATGATGACTGATCCCCCTCCTGGCTTAGACGAGTGGGTAGTGGGCGAATGGTGTGGGAGGGTTAAATATGAAGTGGCTAAGTACTTCGATGAACAACAAAGAGTGAAATATTCGCAAAGCATAAATGAGTATGCCGCTAGAACTCAGGAACTTGAACGCGACAACTACTTCCTTCATAAGCGCATTACGGAGTTAGAAAGGGAAAATAAAACCCTTAGGGGCACAGATAGAGCATTCAATTGAACTTTGAAGACTAATATCGATGCAATTGACGATGCAGAAAGGATAAGGAAGAAATAAAAGAAACTCAAAAGGTCCTTTGGATTGCAATCCGTCACATAGTTGATCCTTCAATTGTTGAGAACCTTAACAAGGCTACTCAAAATTTATGACAGATTTGTATTCATGAAATGTATATACTTGTCCTATATATTTGTAAATAGTTTCATAAGTCATGTAAATCATATAAACTTTGTAAATATCACCTGATTTGTGTTCTTTCTTGTAGTTTTATTTCTGAGATGCTTGTTCGATAGCCCATACTATAATCTCTGTATTTGCTGAATCTTTCATTCTTCTTTTCTGTTTTGATTTCCATGAAAAGTATGAAGCAAACAACATTTCCAATTGCTAGTTCGAAACTGATATATAAGTCTATGCATATCATTCGCAAGGATTAACAATTCATCATGTTAATCATATGAAAAGCAGTTTATATCAAATGTCTAAATCTCATCTTTGGTCATGAGAAATAATGAAGAATTTAACTTTAACCATTTTCCTAGAACATATAAAGTCTATAGGTGGAAAATCCTGTCTTGAAGCAGGGAGGGTATAAATATTAGATAATCTTCCTTTGGAGTTGGTTAATAAAGAGCTAAATAAGAGAAAATCTAGAAATTATTATCTGAATATTTTGTAGTGGAAATCCAATGACCCATTCTCGGGTATTAATGAAATTTGAAAATTTAGAAATCTAAAACCCGGATTCAGGCATTAACAGGAACTCATAATAACGATCTTATTGAGAAAAGTCTTTGACCCAGATTTTAGTGGTGGATAATTAGACATCCACAATAGAAATCTCAAGCCTAGATTAGGGCATTAATAAGTAATAGCCTCAAAACCCAGATTTGGGTATGATAAAGACGGTAAGTGATTGATAAAAACCCAAAACCAAGATTCAGGTATTAATAGATGGAATTTAGAAATGAGAGACCCGAAACCCAGATTCGGGAATTAATAGATGGAATTCTGCTTTACTTCTTAGATTTTGTCTTCTTTGACATGTATGAACCCTTTAGGTCTCATATGTAGTTGTAATTTTATCGATTGCCTCTTGAGCTTGGACGTCTTGGTCCATAATCTAATATGTCGTCTCTCAGGCTTGGACATCTTAGTCTCTTGAAGATATGTCATTTCTCAAGCTTGAACATCTTAGTCCATTTTTGATGAGCCTCTTCTTGGGCTTGGACATCTTAGTCCATAATTTGATAAGCCTCTTCTTGGACATCTTAGTCCATTATTTGATGAGCCTCTTCTTGGGCTTGGACATCTTAGTCCATTATTTAATGAGCCTCTTCTTAGGCTTGGACATCTTAGTCCATTGTTGTATGGTGCTCTTGGTTAGCTCATCTTAGAGGCTGGAACCAAGAACTTACCCAACTTCCCTCCAAGAGGCGCCTTGAACTGGACATAGGCGCGGCCAAGGGCTTGTCCAGTGCTTTAACCTGGCCATGGCGTGGCGCAGATAAAGGCTTACTCTGACCTCCCTCCAGGAGGTGCCTTGTCCTGGCTATAGCGTGGCGCGGACAGGGGCTTGTTCGGTGCTTTATCCTGGCCATAGCATGGCGCGGATAAAGACTTACTCCATCCTCCCTCCAGGAGGTGCCTTGACCTGACCAGAGGCGCGGCCAAGGGCTTGTCCGGTGCTTTAACCTGGCCATAGCCTGGCGCGGTTAAAGGCTTACTCTGCTGTAACGTATGGGAATTTTCGACTTTCGAAAATCGACATCGATACTGACTTAATCGAATGGCGCCCAGTCGAATGCCGTAAATCCCAACCGTTATGGTTTTAAAAGAAGAGGTAGAAGAAAAGATAGAAGAAAAAGAGAAGAAGAACAACAGAACCATATCAGAAACGAAAACAATATCAGAATCTCACATATCGCAGCGGAACAATATATAATAGATAATCACTAGTCTTTTAAAACAAAGAGCTATATCAGTTTATACATACATCAATCAGAGTCAATATACAACAATGGACAGTTATATAAACTTGTCCTCATACAGAATACACAGCGGAATAAATACTATCAGATACAAATACTACGTCTCGTCATCCAGCTTGCTCCTAAAGCTCCAGAAGTATCCAGAATATCCTGATAACCTAACTCTAGACTGCCCGTGTGGAAATTGGTGGGCACCCAGAGTTTAGAAGGAAAACAATAAACTCCGAGTCAGTCATGGTGACTGGTGAGAGATCGTAAAACAGTTATTTTTCACAAAGAAAATAAAACAGATTTGCAATGCTTTTGGAAAATGAAACTACCATAAGACCTCCCGCCACACACACAATGCAAACGCAGAATTGGAGGAGATTTCTTCTTATGATAGTCAAAGATGCTTACTACGCCAATCATTGGATATTATTATTAATGTCTAGTGTGGAAAACATTTCGAAGGTATAATATTAATCTTAGCCAACATACGACCAGTATCGTATGCCTACTATAGCTACCATCTAAACAGTGGGGCGCCACCATAAGTAAATGGCAGGTTCTACAACTAAAACCGTACAAGTTTCGTATTGGGAATTGGATTTTCCAACAAATGGTCAGGCTAAGGAACTTCCTTTCCTCCTGCCGAATAGGATCGCCTCTAGCTGGACGTCCCGAGAGACAAACTGCTCTCTGCCAAACAAGGCCGGGTTACCCCTGTAACAGGTAACTCACGAATATGTGACGCAGCGGATTAAACAAAACAATCTTCAATCGGTGAAAGTAGCAATCAATGGATTGATGAATACTGAAATGCCCGAATTCGTTGATCCGAAGATACCGAATTCTAGCTATCCCGAACTCGTTGATCGCGCACGATACCGGGTTCAAAGATCTTCAATTCTTCAAGCGTTGATCAAGCGCACTTGATTCCGTGAATCGGCTTCTGCAATCGTTGAATCGAGCGCACTCGATTAACCGAAAGAGGAGATAGGAGATTACACTCAACTACCAATTTGAATGAAAGCACAAAGCTAACAAAAGAGAATTTTATTCAAAAATCAACAACCTATACAAATGGCACCACCGGCCTATTTATAGCATTTTACAACTCACACAAAAAAATAACAAAATTACATCAACTCCTAAGTCGGTTCCGACTTACGACCTACGACCTATCATAACTCGGTGACGACTTAAGACAAAACAGTTACAACATAGCGACATAACAACATTACCAGTACAACACAACGACCTAAAACAAACAGGCTACGACCTTAAAGAAGATGCGACCTACGACTTACAAAAATATAGCCTTATTACAACACTTAGGTCGTAGACGACCTAACTACTCACGACATAAGACCCACATGCCTTACGACTCAACAAACAACGGTAGAGATTAACTCGCAGAGGAATCAACGGCAACAAGCTTCAGCGACTTAAAAACATGCGGCATCCCAGATCAGCGACTTAAGGAAATCAATGGCAGAGATTAACTCGGTCTAAGATTCAACGGCATCCAGAGCTTTGCGACCTAAAAGATAAGCGGTTTCAGAAACTTCGCGACCTAAACCTTGCGACCTAAGTCCTCGCGACTTAACTCCCCAGATCACCCAGCGACTTATCTTAAGTCGTTCCTGTTTCCTGCGACTTATCATAGGTCGTGACTTGTTAGGTCGTAGCACCCTGTTAGCTCGTTCCAGCGACCTATTTCTTATCTCGTTAGGTCGTACACAAGTTAACTCGGTAAGTCGTTCCAGCGACCTATCTTCCAACTCGTTAGGTCGTACACGACCTAAAAACATGTTAGGTCGTTCCAGTTCCTCGTTAGCTCGCACATTCCCACTAGGTCGTTGCCGATCTTCACTAAGTCGTGGAAACGACTTAAGAGCTTTGTTAGGTCGGCTGCGACCTAAAACTTGACCTTTCCACAATTCTTCATGAAATGTTAACTCGTTAATCTCCTCCTTAGGTCGTGAGCGACCTAAGACTTCTTTCCAGGCTACATCATCCTCCCCAGGTTGAGAAAAATTCGCCCTCGAATTTTCACCTTCTGCATCCACCACAACAAACTCATCCCCATGATATGGTACGAGATGCTTAACATTGAATACGTCAGACGTATACACATCATCTGGCAGCTTCAATTTATAAGCATTTTCATTAATTCGTTTCACAACTTCCACAGGACCAATTTTTCTGGCTTTCAACTTGTTATAAGCGCCTACTGGAAAACGATCCTTTGTTAACACTGCATAAACCAAATCACCTTCTTGAAATTCAACACTCCTTCGCTTCAGATCTGCAGAACGCTTATACTTCTCATTTGCTTTCTCCAATCGTTCCTGAACGATTTTGTGACATTCTGCCAATCCTTCAACAAAATCAGCAGCTTTCTTAACTGTCTTCTTTGATTGTGGCACTACCGTTAAATCCAACGGACCCTTCGGTAAGCTTGAATATACTATCTGAAATGGACTGAACCCTGTGCTACGATTTACCGCATGATTATGAGCAAATTCTGCCTGGCATAACTTCACATCCCAACTCTTCAGATTATCTTGTACAAGACACCTCAGCAAATTCCCCAATGATCTGTTCACAACCTCGGTCTGTCCATCCGTTTGCGGATGATAAGCACTACTAAACTTCAGCTTCGTTCCCACCATTTTCCACAAACTCAACCAAAAGTGACTCAGAAATCGAGTATCTCTATCCGACACAATAGATTCTGGCAATCCATGAAGTCGATAGATCTCCTTGAAAACCAATTGAGCAACATGAACAGCATCCGCCGTCTTCTTACAAGCAATAAAATGTGCCATTTTCGAAAATCGATCAACCACCACATAAATGGAATCGTTACCACGTTGTGTCCTCGGTAATCCCAACATGAAGTCCATACTCACATCAACCCATGGTTTAATTGGTACAGGTAACGGCATATATAACCCAGCATTAGTTGCAGTTCCTTTCGAAATCTGATAGATATGACATCGCTCCACAAACCTCTCCACCTCTTTCCTCATCGATGGCCAAAAGTAAGATTGTGAAATCAACTGTAATGTACGGTCTCTACCCACGTGTCCTTCTTCATGTAGCTCTTTTACGATCTTCATTCTCAAACTACCCTCCGGTATGCACAATCGATTTCCTTTGAACAGAAAACCATCTATCATTATAAACTCATCCGTCTCCCCATCCTTGACTTTATCAACAAACTTTGCAAAGTAAGGATCATTGTCAAATAATTCTGGTAACATTTCAAACCCCGTCACTTCAACCTTTAGTGTAGTCAACAAATGACTCCTCCTACTCAAAGCATCAGCCACACGATTCGTCACCCCTGACTTGTGTTTAACAACAAAAGTAAATTGTTGCAGATATGCAATCCACGATGCATGTCTCGCTGAAATCTTGTCTTGCCCTTGTAAATGCTTCAACGCCTCATGATCAGTGTAAAGAACAAACTCCTTCTTAGATAGTGTCTCCAGTGTTTAATAGATTGCACAATAGCATAAAATTCCACATCATATGTACTGTATCTCATCTTTGCTCCTGATAACTTCTCGCTAAAGTATGCAATAGGACGCCCCCTCTGACTCAACACTCCTCCAATCCCAACCTTGGATGCATCAGTATGTAGTTCAAACACTAGCTGAAAATATGGTAATATTAGAATTGGTGCAGACGTCAAGAGTTCTTTGATTCGCTCAAAAGCAACCCCGGCTTCCTTCGTCCAGGCAAACTGTTTACCCTTCATACAATCAGTCACAAGTGCCATCACACTACTAAAGTGTGGAATAAACCTTCGATAAAATGAAGCCAACCCGTGAAAACTATGAACTTCCGTTATCGTCTTGGGCTGCGGCCAATCCCTAATCGCCTCAACTTTACTTTGGTCAACCTGTATTCCTTTTTCCGACACAACATACCCCAGAAATAAAACACTATGCGTCATGAACACGCATTTCTTCGTTGCAGCATAAAATTGTTCTTGTCGCAGTACCATCAGCACTTCTCTCAGATGATTCAAATGTTCCTCTGGACTCATTCAATAATGTGGTCTGTGTGGCAACACAGCCCCTGGAACAAGATCTATCTGATGTTGTATATCCCTCAACGGTGGCAACTCCGTTGGTAACTCCTCTGGAAATACATCGTCAAATTCTTTCAAAACTGGTTTAACTTCTTCTGGAATTTCAACTTCTTCACTGCTCTCACGCCCAATTAACAAGAATACTTCCGGCTCTTCTTCAACCTCCTTAACAAACTCCTTCAAAGATAACAAAGTTTTGAGCTCTTCAATCTCCTCCAACTTGTTTTCCTCCTGTTGTCGCTTCTTTGGAACTAGAGTAATCTTTATGCCTTCAAACATGAAACTGTAACTGTTGGTACGCCCATCATATTGCACCGCCCTATCATACTGCCACGGTCTCCCCAGCAACAAATGACAAACGTCCATATCTACCACATCGCACCAGATTTCATCTTTATATTTCTTCCCAATTGAAAACTTCACACAAGCCCTTCGTCCAACCTTCACCTCCCCGCCTTTCCTCAACCAAGCTAGCTTGTACGGTTTCGGATGTTTCTCAGTCTTCAACGCCAACTTCCTCATAGCTTCGGAAGAAATTATATTATCACAGCTTCCAGCATCAATAACAAATTTGCAAACTTTCCCCAGAATAGTACATGTTGACTGAAAAATATTGCTCCTTAACCAACTACAATCCTCCTCTTGCTTTGGTGTTAAACAGGACCTCTTCATCATTAGATTGTAACCTTCGTCTCCCGTCACTTCTTCTTCCTCCTCATCAGGTGGTGACTTGGAACATTCAGCTTCTTCATCCTCATCCTCAACCTCCGCTATCATAGCTCTCTTCTTCGGCTTCGGACATTCGCTACTTTTGTGGCCCATTTCTTGGCAATTATAACATTTGAAACCATTATTGACTTTCGCCTTCTCAGCCTCCTTCACCACTGGTCTACTGATAGGTTTGGAAACATTAGAACTCCCACTAACACCCTTCACTTGATTGTTGGAATTAGTAAACACACCTCCTCCTCGTCTACCCTGCTTCTCCCAAGCCAACGCTTTCTGATGTGCTTCCGCTACAGATCAAGGATCAAATATGTTAACCATATCCTGAATCTGCATTCGCAACCCCCCAACAAATCTGGCTGTCAATTGTTCTTCTGTCTCCATAATATCATTCCTGGCAATCAGTTGATAAAATTCGTCAGTATAGTCATTCACAGATTTCGTCCCTTGTCTCAAGTTCTGCAAACGTTGATACATCAAAGATTGATAATTGTAAGGTAAGAACGTTGCTTTCATCAATTTCTTCATCTTCTCCCAAGATTCAACTTTTGACTTTCCCATTCGTTCACGTGTAAGTTTGGTTTGCTGCCACCATGCCAAAGCTCTACCCCTCAACCTTGTAGCAACCAACTTCACTCTACGATGCTCTGGAACTTCCTTGAAGTCAAAAACCTCTTCAACATTAGCTACCCAATCTAGAAACTCCTCTGCTTGCATACCACCTTTGAATTCAGGAATTTCAGTCTTCATCCCCGACTCCCATTTGTGATCATACTCAGAGTGATTTCTTCCTTGTCCTCGTCCTTGTCCTCGAACACTACCACCATCATACTCCTCTTCAAAATCAGATGTATATCGTTGTCTATCTCGTCCACCCACATCTCTACTACCTTCACGCCTACCACCATCATCCCTTCTATCTACATTCCCCCGTTCACGATCATTCACGTTCCTCCCACGCCTTTGATCATCATCAACACTTCTGTCTCGATTGGAATGTGGCGAGACTCTACTTCCCCCATGGTTAGATTCAGGTGAAACCCGTCTCCGATTTTGATTCATCTCTAACATCATCTTCTCTAATCATCCAATCCCTTCATTAAGCTTTTCACTAAAGTTCTTATTAATTCTCTGCTCCATCTCATCAGCTTCTTCTCTTCGATATAAAGCTTCTACGTTTTGGTGACGATTAGCTCTCCTCGGCGGCATACTTGAAAACTTTACAAACACTTCAAATTCAAACATAATTCGAACTTTGATCCAAAATGAAATGGATTGACAACTCCCACTTTTGTTGCAAATCGCGATGAACACGATGAACAAAATTCTCGAAATGATATAGATCCGTTCTCCAAACACTTCAAATTTCAAATGGCTTAAAGGATGTGTCTCGGCCGACCTTGATCTCCTCAAACTCCAAAATGATTAGGCTCCAAGTCTCGATCTAGCTATGATTGGCTAGAACAAGCTCCGATACCAAAACTGACGCAGCGGATTAAACAAAACAATCTTCAATCGGTGAAAGTAGCAATCGATGGATTGATGAATACTGAAATGCCCGAATTCGTTGATCCGAAGATACCGAATTCTAGCTATCCCGAACTCGTTGATCGCGCACGATACCGGGTTCAAAGATCTTCAATTCTTCAAGCGTTGATCAAGCGCACTTGATTCCGCGAATCGGTTTCTACAATCGTTGAATCGAGCGCACTCGATTAACCGAAAGAGGAGATAGGAGATTACACTCAACTACCAATTTGAATGAAAGCACAAAGCTAACAAAAGAGAATTTTATTCAAAAATCAACAACCTATACAAATGGCACCACCGGCCTATTTATAGCATTTTACAATTCACACAAAAAAATAACAAAATTACATCAACTCCTAAGTCAGTTCCGACTTACGACCTACGACCTATCATAACTCGGTGACGACTTAAGACAAAACAGTTACAACATAGCGACATAACAACATTACCAGTACAACACAACGACCTAAAACAAACAGGCTACGACCTTAAAGAAGATGCGACCTACGACTTACAAAAATATAGCCTTATTACAACACTTAAGTCATAGACGACCTAACTACTCACGACATAAGACCCACACGCCTTACGACTCAACAAACAACGGTAGAGATTAACTCGCAGAAGAATCAACGGCAACAAGCTTCGGCAACTTAAAAACATGCGGCATCCCAGATCAGCGACTTAAGGAAATCAATGGCAGAGATTACTCGGTCTAAGATTCAACGGCATCCAGAGCTTTGCGACCTAAAAGATAAGCGGTTTTAGAAACTTCGCGACCTAAACCTTGCGACCTAAGTCCTCGCGACTTAACTCCCCAGATCACCCAGCGACTTATCTTAAGTCGTTCCTATTTCCTGCGACTTATCATAGGTTGTGACTTGTTAGGTCGTAGCACCCTGTTAGCTCGTTCCAGCGACCTATTTCTTATCTCGTTAGGTCGTACACAAGTTAACTCGGTAAGTCGTTCCAGCGACCTATCTTCCAATTCGTTAGGTCGTACACGACCTAAAAACATGTTAGGTCGTTCCAGTTCCTCGTTAGCTCGCACATTCCCACTAGGTCGTTGCCGATCTTCACTAAGTCGTGGAAACGACTTAAGAGCTTTGTTAGGTCGGCTGCGACCTAAAACTTGACCTTTCCACAATTCTTCACGAAATGTTAACTCGTTAATCTCCTCCTTAGGTCGTGAGCGACCTAAGACTTCTTTCCAGGCTACATCAATATGTCATCACCCGGTCCTTTGGGACCTTTATCCGAGCGCTCGGTAACCAACATCACACATCATAAAGAAAGTGTATCCACATGAGTAAGTATCTGGGCTCCATACCATGATACCACCCCTTTCCAGAAGGAAATGACATATCCTAAAGGGCGCGACCCTCATAACCTTGCCGCGACATTCCTGTTTCGACCATTTCCGGGTTGTTGAGGCCCTGACGAAGTCTCGTCCACAAAGCTACGCTTTTTCAAAAAGCCACGCTTTGGGTCAACAGATGATCAACCTATGATCACAAAGATAAATGATCAAACAAATGATCATATCACAAATGATCAAACACTGATCATCACACAGCAACACTCAGCATGCCACATTACCAAATTGGGATATATCGCTGATAAATTTCAACTACATAACCTCTGAGCTCGTGCGTCTCAGAGAAGGGTGTTAAGCTAAGAGAATAAATTCTCCACCACCAACAGAAATGTATTTGAAATAAATCAGCTTTATATCTCAAAGTGTAATGTCAGACATACAATCCATACAAGTCTGTTCCGGGATCGAACAGAACCGAAGGCACTTCTCACGAAGCCCTTGCAAATCCGGATAATTTCCAATCACGTCCGGACTTCCCGTCACTAAGGGTGATAAAACCTCTAAATCGGAGATCAACCGATGTAGAGTAACTCGACGGTAATCCTTCCATTTTCAAAAATATCCGGTCTTCAACACCGGTCATCAAATGCAATTCATAACGACGTATCACATATTCGGAATGGGTTATACGACCCCATGGTCCTTTCCCGGCTAACCCGAATAGTGAGCGCTTATTCAAAAATAAGTGTGGCATTCAAATTCATCCAATTCACAACAAATACCCATTCAAGGTAATTATTGATAGTCGGTTATTTAACTATCAATAAAGATGTGCAACATCATCAGATTCCAAATTATTTTATCTTCCAAAATATCTTTACTAGATATAAAATTTCCACACTTCAAAAATAAATCAACGTTTATTTCTCTAAAACAAATTTCCATTTCTTTTATAAATTCCATAGTGAATTTATATTTTCAAAATATCCACTGATATTCGATTTTCAATCGATTTCAATTATTCAATTTCAATTTATCTTTACAAAGATAAATTCTTAACAAACATTTCATTTTATATTGGAAAAGCATTTCCAGACTTATTTAATAATAAGTAATTCACAAATCATTTATTTTCAACACTTGGAAAATATTCGATATACTTAAACCAAATTAAGTATAAATTCATTCTTTAAAGAAATCACTTACTATAACAACATCTATTTGAGTCAAAACGAATGTTACGTAAAACATCGTTACGACGACTCCAAAATCACTAGTATAGGGATTCGGATTTTAAGATAGATATATAAATCCCAATACTACATAAAACATTTTCTTTCGAAAATCGTTTACTATAACAACAGTGTTATAGTCCACCATTTCCTTCTTCCTAGAAAACGTCCATTTCAACAATGAATGTTGAAATCTATGATTTCGATATTCAATACATTTTAAAATATCGTTAAAACAATTAACTTCATTTTTAATGTCACTTCCCCAAAACAATATCCATTTTACTTAACAATATATTCACTGTCCAAAATCGTGAATATACTTCACTAACCAAATTTCAATATTTTCTACACATTTATTTCAAGAATTATCCACTATCCAAGATCGTGGATAAAATTCCCTTAACAACCTTCTATATTAAATTCATCAAATTTGATTGATTCTCGGATTTATAAAACAACGTTTATAAATTCCATTTCTATTTTCTAACAACTTCGATTTAATAAATCTCCTTTTATTAACCAATTCAATTTATAACTCAATATATATACACAAGTCCATATTATAAGTTAATAACTTATAATTCATTTATTTAAAAGAAATCGTTCTTTTAAACTTCACAAAATTTTAAATCTTATTACTTATAAGATTTCACCTATAACCTTATTTTCAACTATAACTGAACTACTTTTATAATTCCATTGTTTTGATTTATAAAATATATATTCTACCTTATCTCGTCTATGAACCATTCATACTTATTCAAAAATCCCAATTTAACCATTTTATGAATTACTTTACTATTTATTTCAAAAACCACCTTTCGGTTATATCTCACAAAAATTATAACTTTTATGACTTTAAAATTTGAACGTTTATTTATTTAAAATAAATCAATTCAAAATTTTAATAAAACGTCTACTTTCAAAAATCATTTTAAAATCCTTTTAAAGTAAAAGTCGTTATTTTTAAACTTCAAAACTGAATCCGATGATGCAACAGCACCAATTAGTCAATCACAACAACAAACATCATATATCAATATGATAATAGAATATACATCAATATCTGTAAATAAATAAATACTGGTGAGGAATCCAGTTGGATCCCTCCAACCTGTTTCCCTGCATCCACAGACGTTAGCACAATACCAATTCCACTTCGAGGTGGAATATCGCGGTATATGGGTTTTATAAAAATCATCCGCTTACTAACGGAGCAATAGGGTCTCATCCGCTATACGAGGCGGGAAATCAATCAATCCAATATATACATATGCCAATATGTATATATTGCTATATATATAGATATATATCCTACCATATCTAATATCCCATATCCAAACAGTCAAACAAACAATAACTGCAATCCAAATATATTTTGAGTGAGAAGATCTCACCTTCGCTTTTAATTTGCCATCAATTTCCATTCCAGATTGATTTTCTTGATTTATAGCCCTTGTATAAATATTATACAAATTATTAATATTCGAACAATTTGAATAATTAATTTCCATTTGATAGTTTTAAATTTTAACTAATAAATTTATTTTAAACCAAAAATTTTCCTCTTAAAAATCTTTTAGTGGCTCAATAAATTAAATATGTTTATTCATCAAATTAATCACTTAAATACATTTTTTTCCCTCCGAACTACACATATACAGATTCATAAATCTAACTTTATATAGTTTCCAGTAAATAAATTTCCTGGTCTTAACTTACACATTAAATTCAAATAGAAAAATCTTTTTAACTAAATCTCTTTTAAAAAAAATTTATTTAACTAAAATTTAAATGGAACAATTTAAATTCCCTTTTTCTTTTATATCTTTTGTTACTGTAATTTCTTTTTAACAAAACAGTGGATAACCTCATTTATATTTTTTTCAACTATTTATACCTATGTCAATATATTCTATTAATACAAAAATAAACAATTAAAACTACCTCATATACAAGCTCATCTGCTCGAACCCACCTCAATCGTGACCTCGACAGTTTCGATCGCCCCTCCTCTGACGAACGCGCACCCACTAACTAGAAACCACCTCCTAACTCGGCCTCCGACATCGCCTGCTCGACCATGTCTGCGAACAACCCTCGCGACACTCCTCGACCAACCCCCAAATCAATCGACATCCCCATCCATCATCGCGATAACATCGAAGCCACCATGTGCTCGCGTGACTCCAGCCATCGCCTGCCGCGATTCCAATCCCCCTCCGATCGAGAGTGCGACCACCCAGAATCGCGAGATCCAACTCGCGCTCACAAAAATAATCGCGACACATCCCCTCACAACTCGTCGCCTCCCTCCGTCTACAATCGCGAGTTCCACCGTGATTTCTCTTCCCTTAATAACCTTCTGACTTCGTTCACAAAAATGGCCCCAAGCCCTAGCCCAGATCGCGATTCCAAATGCTTGAGAATGCCTGGCTCTCGCGCCACTATTATTTGCTTGAGTTCGAAAATGAAAAGGAGAGCGGCTATTAACGTTTTAATTTTGAAAGAGGGGTGGATGAATATGTGATTTTAGATTGAGGAAGAAGGCTCGGCTTTGAATAGAAAAGGGACGAGAAATAGTTCGGCCATTTAATTTTCTTTTCGTTTTGATTTCTTCGAACTGATTGAAAGAGGGAAGAACGAGATATTTAAAATTAGAAGGGCATGGGTTACACGATTTCTCATCGTGTTCTTCTATGCGATTTTAGGCATGATTTTAGGAACGAACGTGCTGACGTTGACCAGTTTAAAATTTAAATTTTAAATCGAATTCGTTCTAAAATTTCAACGCGTTTCTCTATCGTGTGCTCACATAACAACTTCGAAAAATACGAAATTTGAAACCCGGTAATAATTCAATATTACGGACCCAATGGAACTGGTTTCGTCGGATTCCGAGACTGTGCCTCGGACGGCTATTTTTAAATATCGATTCAAACAACATAATTTTAAAACTGAACAAATCAATTTCAAATTCGATTCTGAAGCTTTTATTATCTTCAGTAATATCAATACGAATTTTAAAAGCTTTCGAAATATTTTTCTTCAACTTTAAATCGAAGATTTGAATTTTTATTCAACATTCAACAGATTAAATTTTACAATTTAATTGCCAAATTCAAAGTTATATTGGGGATTCAAATTAAATTATCGTTCAAATATTTAAAATTAATTAAATATTTTCAATTTAATTTGTTCAAAATTCAGGGTCGTTACAATCTTCCCTCCTTAAAAGAATTTCGTCCGAAATTACAAGTTAGGAAAAAAGTCCTTAACTCGTCTATTGTTTTTCACAATCTAAATAGTTTTATCAATCCTCAAAACAAATCTTTCTACTAAAGATTCGTTATCAATTCAACTAAATTTCTAAACACTTTCATAATTTTCAAACAATATTGTTTCTTTAACAATTCAAATTTTTATTCAAATTCAAATTTTAACTTCCAAAATTTTCTCAAAATTTTTCTAACACTCGAAATTTTCGAAAAATTTCGCCAGCGTCTTCTTTGCGCGGCTAACACGGCACGACTACAAAACGTCCCTACGGACTCTCAGATTTCAAAAAGAAAAGAAAAAGCCAAGCGGCTAGACAAGAAATTAGCAAATCTCATATTGAAATTCAAATACTTACCTTTTGTCGAGCAAACTCAAATTTATCTTTGAAATCAAAATTTCCAATTCATTTATACACCTGTATGTCCTACTAGCCATAATATCTAGGTACAACATTCAACTATTTTGCAAATTCTATTACAAAATTTCCAATATAAACTACTTATACATTTTTTAGCTTACTATTGAAGTTACATATTCATTTTCATTCAATTTTACACTTCAATTTCATTTGAATTCAATTCACAATTCCAATCTAATTTGGATTCAGTTTAACTTCTGAATATTGAATTTATCAATTATCTTTTATTCATAACTGATTATTTTAAATTAGTTCCAATTACTAATTCATCACAAATTCTAATTCACTTTATTCAAATTTATTTTCAATATTCAGTTTCAATTCCAGTTTTATTCTTTTGTTCATTCCCAAAATTTTATTTTCAATTCACTATTTTTGGTTTATAACCACTTATATTAAACTGGATTTCAAATTCCATATGAATTTTAATTCATCTTTCATTTATAATTATTCAATTCCATTTTTATTCACTTACAAATTCAAAATGAATCTCAACTTTCAATTTCACTTTCATTTATTCAAATTTATTCACTTATACTTAATTTAATTTAACTCCATTCTTTAAGTTAAATTTATTCTATCAAAATTCAAATTGTATAAGTTATCAACTCATTTCTTATTTCATAAATATTTTAAATAGGATTCCAGAGTCTTACCAACCTTCAAAATCATTTGAAAACAATTCAAATTATCCTTTGAATTTTCTAAAACCAAATCCAAATTTTCAAAACAACTTCCATTTAAAATAATTTGCAGCAATCCCTCTTTTGGAAACCCGAAAATGAACACCGGTGATGTCGCGATCATCATCGGAATTATTTTCCAGCGACCGAAAAGAGTTTAGAGCTTTTCATTCCTTCAGAATACTTTTCAAAACCTTTGAAATTCATTTTCATTCCAAAAGATTTAAACTTTCCAAATCTCCAAATTTTCAAATTCTTTTCAAAACATTTCCAAAAACTTATCTGGAATTCCGTTTCAAATTACAAATCACATTTATAATTTACATTCTTAAATTTCATTTGTACGTGAATTTATTTCTTAACTTTGGAGTTATGATTTCAATTTCTTATTCAATTTCAATGATAATAATTTAATATTATTACTTTATAATAACCAAACATCCATATACTATGATAATTCATAGAAAATGATTTCTTTTTTATACAAAAATAGTTTTGGGTAAAATTATTTCATTCACCCTATTTAAAACAATACTGTGTCGAATTGTTCTATTCAAGTGTTTAGAAACCCCTTCGATCCAGTTGTGCAGACTGTGCCGACGAAGGTTCATATGCCACTCAATAAATCAATCATCATAATATAAAACAATTTTTATATTAACTAACAAATACGCACTCATATCTATTATTACACTCAAACTCATTCTAGAGTACTACTGACTCTATCTCTAATGAGTAACACCCAACAGAGCAGGGTTGTCGCTTAACCATATGCTCTGATACCAAATGTAACGATACGGGACAGTGGGCACCGGTAGGCTTTGCAACCATCCCAGCCCCACCGTGGCTTACACTGGCACCTCGCATTTACTTTTACGGCCAGCCTCTCGACTGTCACGGCCTTCGCCTAACCAACCCATCCCTCTCAGGGACATGTAGGGGTAAGAGTCTCCCGTTCGCCACCAAACCGCGAAGCGAGAACCCCCCATCATGTTGTAATATAGCAAATGCGATCCATAACGATGTATCACATATTCGGAATGGGTTATACGACCCCATGGTCCTTTCCCGGCTAACCCGAATAGTGAGCGCTTATTCAAAAATAAGTGTGGCATTCAAATTCATCCAATTCACAACAAATACCCATTCAAGGTAATTATTGATAGTCGGTTATTTAACTATCAATAAAGATGCGCAACATCATCAGATTCCAAATAATTTTCCAAATTATTTTATCTTCCAAAATATCTTTACTAGATATAAAATTTCCACACTTCAAAAATAAATCAACGTTTATTTCTCTAAAACAAATTTCCATTTCTTTTATAAATTCCATAGTGAATTTATATTTTCAAAATATCCACTAATATTCGATTTTCAATTGATTTCAATTATTCAATTTCAATTTATCTTTACAAAGATAAATTCTTAACAAACATTTCATTTTATATTGGAAAAGCATTTCCAGACTTATTTAATAATAAGTAATTCACAAATCATTTATTTTCAACACTTGGAAAATATTCAATATACTTAAACCAAATTAAGTATAAATTCATTCTTTAAAGAAATCATTTACTATAACAACATCTATTTGAGTCAAAACGAATGTTACGTAAAACATCGTTACGACGACTCAAAAATCACTAGTATAGGGATTCAGATTTTAAGATAGATATATAAATCCCAATACTACATAAAACATTTTCTTTCGAAAATCATTTACTATAACAACAGTGTTATAATCCACCATTTCCTTCTTCCTAGAAAACGTCCATTTCAACAATGAATGTTGAAATCTATGATTTCGATATTCAATACATTTTAAAATATCGTTAAAACAATTAACTTCATTTTTAATGTCACTTCCCCAAAACAATATCCATTTTACTTAACAATATATTCACTGTCCAAAATCGTGAATATACTTCACTAACCAAATTTCAATATTTTCTACACATTTATTTCAAGAATTATCCACTATCCAAGATCGTGGATAAAATTCCCTTAACAACCTTCTATATTAAATTCATCAAATTTGATTGATTCTCGGATTTATAAAACAACGTTTATAAATTCCATTTCTATTTTCTAACAACTTCGATTTAATAAATCTCCTTTTATTAACCAATTCAATTTATAACTCAATATATATACACAAGTCCATATTATAAGTTAATAACTTATAATTCATTTATTTAAAAGAAATCGTTCTTTTAAACTTCACAAAATTTTAAATCTTATTACTTATAAGATTTCACCTATAACCTTATTTTCAACTATAACTGAACTACTTTTATAATTCCATTGTTTTGATTTATAAAATATATATTCTACCTTATCTCGTCTATGAACCATTCATACTTATTCAAAAATCCCAATTTAACCATTTTATGAATTACTTTACTATTTATTTCAAAAACCACCTTTCGGTTATATCTCACAAAAATTATAACTTTTATGACTTTAAAATTTGAACGTTTATTTATTTAAAATAAATCAATTCAAAATTTTAATAAAACGTCTACTTTCAAAAATCATTTTAAAATCCTTTTAAAGTAAAAGTCGTTATTTTTAAACTTCAAAACTGAATCCGATGATGCAACAGCACCAATTAGTCAATCACAACAACAAACATCATATATCAATATGATAACAGAATATACATCAATATCTGTAAATAAATAAATACTGGTGAGGAATCCAGTTGGATCCCTCCAACCTGTTTCCCTGCATCCACAGACGTTAGCACAATACCAATCCCACTTCGAGGTGGAATATCGCGGTATATGGGTTTTATAAAAATCATCCGCTTACTAACGGCGCAATAGGGTCTCATCCGCTATACGAGGCGGGAAATCAATCAATCCAATATATACATATGCCAATATGTATATATTGCTATATATATAGATATATATCCTACCATATCTAATATCCCATATCCAAACAGTCAAACAAACAATAACTGCAATCCAAATATATTTTGAGTGAGAAGATCTCACCTTCGCTTTTAATTTGCCATCAATTTCCATTCCAGATTGATTTTCTTGATTTATAGCCCTTGTATAAATATTATACAAATTATTAATATTCGAACAATTTGAATAATTAATTTCCATTTTATAGTTTTAAATTTTAACTAATAAATTTATTTTAAACCAAAAATTTTCCTCTTAAAAATCTTTTAGTGGCTCAATAAATTAAATATGTTTATTCATCAAATTAATCCCTTAAATACATTTTTTTTCCCTCCGAACTACACATATGCAGATTCATAAATCTAACTTTATATAGTTTCCAGTAAATAAATTTCCTGGTCTTAACTTACACATTAAATTCAAATAAAAAAATTCTTTTTAACTAAATCTCTTTTAAAAAAAAATTTTATTTAACTAAAATTTAAATGGAACAATTTAAATTCCCTTTTTCTTTTATATCTTTTGTTACTGTAATTTCTTTTTAACAAAACAGTGGATAACCTCATTTATATTTTTTTCAACTATTTATACCTATGTCAATATATTCTATTAATACAAAAATAAACAATTAAAACTACCTCATATACAAGCTCATCTGCTCGAACCCACCTCAATCGTGACCTCGACAGTTTCGATCGCCCCTCCTTTGACGAACGCGCACCCACTAACTAGAAACCACCTCCTAACTCGGCCTCCGACATCGCCTGCTCGACCATGTCTACGAACAACCCTCGCGACACTCCTCGACCAACCCCCAAATCAATCGACATCCCCATCCATCATCGCGATAACATCGAAGCCACCATGTGCTCGCGTGACTCCAGCCATCGCCTGCCGCGATTCCAATCCCCCTCCGATCGAGAGTGCGACCACCCAGAATCGCGAGATCCAACTCGCGCTCGCGAAAATAATCGCGACACATCCCCTCACAACTCGTCGCCTCCCTCTGTCTACAATCGCGAGTTCCACCGCGATTTCTCTTCCCTTAATAACCTTCTGACTTCGTTCACAAAAATGGCCCCAAGCCCTAGCCCAGATCGCGATTCCAAATGCTTGAGAATGCCTGGCTCTCGCGCCACTATTATTTGCTTGAGTTCGAAAATGAAAAGGAGAGCGGCTATTAACATTTTAATTTTGAAAGAGGGGTGGATGAATACGTGATTTTAGATTGAGGAAGAAGGCTCGGCTTTGAATAGAAAAGGGACGAGAAATAGTTCGGCCATTTAATTTTCTTTTCGTTTTGATTTCTTCGAACTGATTGAAAGAGGGAAGAACGAGATATTTAAAATTAGAAGAGCATGGGTTACACGATTTCTCATCGTGTTCTTCTACGCGATTTTAGGCATGATTTTAGGAACGAACGTGCTGACGTTGACCAGTTTAAAATTTAAATTTTAAATCGAATTCGTTCTAAAATTTCAATGCGTTTCTCTATCGTGTGCTCACATAACAACTTCGAAAAATACGAAATTTGAAACCGGGTAATAATTCAATATTACGGACCCAATGGAACTGGTTTCATCGGATTCCGAGACTGTGCCTCGGACGGCTATTTTTAAATATCGATTCGAACAACATAATTTTAAAACTGAACAAATCAATTTCAAATTCGATTCTGAAGCTTCTATTATCTTTAGTAATATCAATACGAATTTTAAAAGCTTTCGAAATATTTTTCTTCAACTTTAAATCGAAGATTTGAATTTTTATTCAACATTCAACAGATTAAATTTTACAATTTAATTGCCAAATTCAAAGTTATATTGAGGATTCAAATTAAATTATCGTTCAAATATTTAAAATTAATTAAATATTTTCAATTTAATTTGTTCAAAATTCAGGGTCGTTACATCTTCCCTCCCTCTAGGAGGTGCTTTGCCCTAGCCAACTTGGCGCGGACAGAGGCTTTCTACCATCTTAGATAGTGTCCAAATGAGAGGAGAATTTCACTCCCAACCAAGTAGATTCTCTTTAGAAAATAGATCTTTATTGATCTTATTCAATATTTCTTTACAAATTCGTTAATCTTTCCTTGACGGAAGAAGTTGATTATCATCCCTTCTAGGGCCCTGCAATGTTTAGTCTTATGTCCATTCATCATGTGATAATGGCAGTAGGATCCCCCTAGATTCCTTTCATGTTTTGGCTTCTTTCTCTATGATGGCCAATAATTAAGATATCCTTGGTTAACAAGTAGACATTTTCTATGGATGTTGTTAAGTTGCATTCTTTAGGAAGTCTAGACTTGAAACTTGTTTCTTGAGGATGACTTTTTGATTTCTTGTTTCTTGGCCTTATAGTTTCACATTCTTCGATCGCTTTTCTATTCGATACCCCTTGGTGTTCTTGTGCTGGAAGTGTTCCTGTTGTAGTTTGTTGCCATTTAAGTGCAAAGGCATTGTAGTCAGCCATTATCTCCTCTTCAAAGATTGCGCCCTTGGAATAATGTTGAATAATTCTCCTTATTTGACTGAATAAATTGTCACTTCCATTTTTCCTTTTTCCTAAGGCAAAAATAGGAGTGGGGCCAATATGAAAGGGGTTCAAACTCTATTTCTTTGGATCATATGATTCCGCTTTTTCTTATTCATAATTCTTAGAGCTTCTAATCTTAGCCTTTGCTCTTTATATTGGTTGGAATCCTTGATGGTTCTTGGGGAGAATCCTATCAAATGTGGTTCGGAAGATCCTTGCTCGGACCTTTTGATTCTGCTAGCCATGTTGATATTAGACCAAAGTAGATAAGCTTGAAATTGAGTTGGGTTAGAGACAAGTGGTGTTGGTTGTTCAACCAAGTCGGAGGTTCAGGCCCTCCTTCTAACGTCAAAATGTTAACAAGAAAACTTGTCAACACCCCCAATGTAGAGTTAAAAGATAAGGTTAATCCCTTTTTGGTTTCCTTTAAGAAAGTGGAGGAGAGTAATCTATGTATGTTCTCTTTGGTTATCATTACGAATAGAACACTGTAGTGAAAACTTGTGCAAATCAACCTTCCGATCCAGTCAAAACGGTTAGTTTCTTTACTTAATAGCCTTTCACGCTTGCTAAGGTGATATGGTTATCCCTTCGAAAGCCTTCCTTTGGAAGCAGTTGCAAGACTCAGAAGGATAACTCTAAGGATATGAAATTAAGACTTTATTTGGTAGGTTTCGTCCCTGATGAAAGCTTGGTTGTTTAGTGGTTAAGACTTAGATCAGAGATCTGGGATTGAGGTTTCGACCCTGTCGAAAGCCGTGGCCTTAAGTGTCTTGGGTTTGATTTGAGATTCCAAAGTCAAGGTGTATTGGTATAAGGTTTTGACCTTTCGAAAGTAGAAATCTTAGGAAAGGTGGCCTCGAGTCTTTAGCTGGTATTACTTGATAATATGAGGGGTTTAACTTGGTCGGAAGAGACCTTTTGATATGGTCGTCACCTGTAACACAAGATTAGACCTGATAAAAGCTTGTGAAACAATTAAGTAATTAAGAATATATGAAAACTTCCCTTTCTCAACTCAAAGAAGATTTTATTGATCAGTTTTCCCTAATTCAATTTACAAATTAGGGTTTATAGCTTTTAGAACTTAGAAAATACAAGTTTAGAATGATCGAGTTCAGATCCCTAAAACAAAACCCCTTGGGTCTTATTTATAGATGCGGGTTAGCACCTTTCGACCCCAATGCTTTCGACCTGGTCAAAAGGCGGCTGTCGTATTGACTCTAGTATGCTTCTGCCTTTGTCAAAAGGAACAGTTGCGCTTTTCTTTCTCAATGTTGATTTGTAAGAGCTTTCGACTCTGTCAATAGGCTTTATTCAACGGTTTCGAAGGTGATGAAATGCCGATGGTTTCGATGCAGTAAGTTGCTTCTAAACTCTTGCATGTGACTTGATGCGGAACCTCCCTAGATAATAATGGCTCCGACCGGTTCAAAAGGATTATTTTAGCTTTCGAAAAGGTTGTTCAGGCCAATACATGCTTCCGAGTGGTTTGAGTGAAGGCGAAACCTTTGGTTTCGAAAGGTTTAGCGCATATGTGAAGAGTCATTCCCCTTTGTTTTCGAAAAGGGTTGCTTTGACTCATTCGAAAGGTCTTCATGCACATGGAATCATCTGCTTCGAAGGGTGGTCACTGAAGCAGAAGGATGCTTTCGAGCCCTTTGACCCCTTCGAAAGGTTGAGAATCTTCTGGACTTTGGCTGTAGAATCCTTTCGACCCCTTCGAAAGGTTGTGAAACTTTTATACTTTAGCTCTAGCATCCCTTCGACTCCTTCGAAAGGACTTGCTGAAGCTTTTTCCTCTTGTTTTTCTTTGTCTTCTATCCAAAGTGGTTTCGACAAGGTCGAAAGGAATTTTGGGTAGTAACAGCCATTGTATATTTGTTGAATAGGGTTCCTAGTATGGCAGGTACAAAGATGCATTTTGAACTGTGGATAGAAAGGAAACCCAGTTTAAAACACTAACATGTTTGGGGTTCCTAGTAGTAGTAACTATAGTTGGTTTCTCATTTAAGAGTGCCAAATCAAGATCCAGAAAACTGTGGTGAAATTGAACTTGTTCAGACCGTTAAGAGAAATTAAGCCTAACAGACGTGGCTTACGAATGTAGAGAAATAGGAACAGATGCTACAAAATATAAAATATGTTCATATATTAATGTTTATTGGCTAAATTTGAATCTATATTATAGATTTAAGTTTATTACTCAAAGCATTAATGTGTGAGCATATTTTATATATTTTTGCAGCATCTGTTCCTATTTCTCCACATTAGCAAGGCACGTCAATTATTAAGTTTAATGGGCTTAATTTCTTCGAAAGATTTGAACAAGTTCACTTTCAATTTGATGTTCTAGATCTTTATTTTGCACTCTTAAGTGAGAAATTAGCTGCAGTTACTACTACTAGCAGCGTTGAACAGAGATCTTCCTATGAATCTTAGGAGAGATCTAAGATACTGAGCTTAATGTTTATGCAAATGATTGTAGAAAACAATATCAAGTCCACAATTAAGAAAATTGAATGTGCTAAGGAATTTATGAAGTTTGTCGAAGAATGCTCCCAGTTTGAGTCTGCTGATAAGTCGCTCGCTGGGACACTAATGGGTACCTTAATCACCATTAGTTTGATGGTTCTCGTACTATGCATGAGCATATCATTGAAATGATGATTATAGCAGCAAAATTAAAGATCATGGGAATGGAAGTGAATGAAAAAATTTCAGTAACGTTCATCCTTAACTCCTTACCTCCTGAATATGGTTCGTTTCATATGAATTATAATACTCTAAAGGATAAATGGAATGTGCATGAATTGCAAAATACGGTCATGCAAGAGGAAGAAAGGCTTAAGAAATCAGAAATTTATTCAGCAAATCTCCTGGGTTAGAAAGGAGCAAGAAAGAAACCAAGAGAGGATGTTAGACTTACCCGTGAGTCCATATGTAGGCTGAGTGAGTAATTAACTGGTTCAAGTGAAAAGTATCAAATTCGGTTTAATAAAAATAAAGAGACTAATTAATATTGGTAGATAAAAGGTAATTTTCTATTCACCTTGATGATAGGTGTATATAGAGAAAAGAAAACCCTAATAAGATTTGCTCTCTTTACCCACTCATCTAGTTTTCCTCTCCATCAAGAAAGCTTGTCAAACTAAAGGGGTCAAAAGGGAGAAATACAATCCTAGGCAATTATTCATTAGAAATTAATTGCTTTTGCTATGAATCAAGGTATGCTCTATTAACCTATTATGTGATTGTGAAAATTATTTTGTTCAAAGAACTTGCCTATTATGATTTAGATTTAGCCTATTATGATTTATGCAAAATTAGTTTACCTTTTTATTGATCTAATGATTAAGACTTCACGTGTTATGGAAAATTTCAAAACTTTATATATATATATATATATATATATGAATATATATATATATATGAATATATATATATATGAATATATATATATATCATAAATTAATATCAAAAAACTGCAAACGAATAATGACAAAGAAAAACAAACACCAATCGGCAAATACAACAATATAACAAGTTAAACATACGGATTTCTTCAACACCATAGTTATAGCTTTTGTGAAAATTAAGATATGACATATAGATTATCTCTTTAGGAGAATATCTAAAGTTATTTCTTCAAGAATAGTTATGCGTATGTTATTCATTTTATAGTAAGTTTTCAAAAGTAATAGATCACGGATCACTATTTACTCTTAAATTTGTCTAATGGAGCTATGGGTCCATGACGATGGACGATTGAATTTTGTAAATGTAATTTTTACCCATTACTACCGGTTTTATTTTGATTTACAAATTCTTTGGGTTATTTATTGCCACATCACTTTTTTAAAGTGCAACATCATATTTGAAAATATTTCATAGGCAATTCTTTTATAGTGTTATATAAGGATATAGTATCTCTTTTATAGAATAAATGTCATTTTTGGAGTGTGATAGTAAAAGTGTCATGCCAATAATCTACTTGTGGAGTATTATACTAATACACATTTTCTCCTTTAAGGACATCATATAAAACTCTTCTAGAGATATTTTATCATCACCACTTCTGGGGTGTCACATATCTCTTCTATAGAGACTTTTGGAATGTCATATCAATATGCAATATCTTCTTCTATATAAATTACATAATTACCACTTTCAGAGTAGCATAAAACATCTCTTTTGGACATATTTACTATCACTAATTCTGAAATGCCTTATTAAATTTTAAATTTAGTAACAAAATTAGATACGCTAAATAAAAGTTAAATGTAAGAAATAAAATCATTACTTCTGGAGTGTAGTATTGCTATATAGTATCTTTTATGGAGATAAATTATTATCGCTACTTTTAGAGTTTCATATGATGTCCCTTCTAGGGATATAGTATTACTTTTAAAGGAAGTGCAATATAATAAAAATTATAGAAAATCTATTATAGAGATTATGTGAAATATCTATGAAAAAATGATCATATATAGCTATGATTATATATATGGATATCTTTTTAAGTGACTAAAATAATCACAGATGTAAATTGAATATCATATGGACTATCTCTTCTGGAAAATACTAAAATATGTTCTTCAACAAAATATCTAGGCATATATGAACAAAAATAATTTATCAAAATTTCAGGTTTTACAACATAGTTTGATTAGTAAAAATCAAATCTACTATTTTTTTAATGGTACTTACTCAAGCTTCAAGTTTGAGTTATATTAGATATATCAATAAGAAATCAGCAAAGAGAACAATTAAATCGAAGCTACATATATATAAAAGAATTTAGACTTTCCATTTTACTAAAATCTATAAACCGACCATGTATGCCTCTCTATAATTGGGAGTAAACAGTGGAGAAAAATAGTTTAAACTAAATCAAACATATAAATTGAAATGAAATAGGAGAAATATGAATTATAATGTGATTTGAATTCATACTTTATAAAGAATGAGCCTTCCTTTCCTAGACTAAACTAATAATTAATTTTCAACCGAGGGTATGTTTGAAATGCCATACGACACAATATCTTGTAGGCATTTGATCAATATAATATGTAAATATAAAGGTATAAAGTAAGGTCTAACTCATTTGATGATTTTTGAAATCTATTGAATGCGCTATCATAATCTTATATGAAGATGCGTTTATCCCTTTAACTTCTTCAAGAAGTACAATCTATCATTTCACACAATTTCAAGAAAGCTTTGGGTTTCTAATTCATGAACTATTTCAAGCATTAATTAATGATGAACTTCAGGTTCTCACTAATTTTGCAAACTTCTAGTTTAGAAGCTTATATATTTTGCCGATTAAAAAAATATTGACAAGGTTTCTTTATCGCCATTTTTTTTGGATAATTTAAAACTTCAGTTCTTAGACTTTGACTTACGCAACTTCTGGTTTAAAGGATTCTCTACACAAATTCAAATTTATGTTCAAACTTATTTCTTCCATTATCTCAGACATTGCTTACCAAAACAAATGCATCAAATAATAAACTATGTGTCTAACCTTATTCCAAATGTAAACATATAACGTCATTTAATTTACTATAACTGACGCATTTAGTGCATTTATGATAATAAGTAACTTAATTTACCGTAACAACCACATTTAATGCATTTATGATAAAAATAAATGTAGTTAACCAAAATACCATTTATATATAATCAATTGATTTCATTACAAAATGATTACTTAATATAAACATTCCAAATATAAACATACAACAAAATGATTTCATTACAAATGTATGAATCAATTGAACAACCATTACTTAAAGTGACACTGCTTCATCTCAGATCTAGTTCAATATTACTAAATAACAAAATCAAAATGAACACCTTAAAGAACAAATTTTATTTCTCAATAATCAAAATTTCTAAAATAAATCAAATATGTCTTATATATAATGCTTAATCAAAATTTGAGTAAAATAATATAATCATAGAACTAGGATTTTATATTCACTTACATAAATAGTTCTAAATTATATAGATCTGTCCATACCATTCATAAACTTAAATAAAAATAACCATACATCTCAGATCCAAATTATTTCTCTCATAAAAAGATAACTCTACAATTCTTTACCAAACAGATTAAAACAAACATGTAGATCTTCAAATCAACTGAAGTTATTTCCTAAATTTAGAAAACTAAGTTATTTCCCAAAATATAAAATCATCTAAGAATTTTATTTTACTACATAAGCCGTACACGGATCATTTAGATCTTTCTTTCTACATCAAAATAGTTTTTCAATCTTTTAATTTAGGAAAAACAACTTTGGTACCAGGTCAAATCCAAAATTATCACAATTTTTTTTCATACATAGATCATGTAGATCTGTAATTTGAGTAGGATATTACATGAATTCAATGACTTATAAATAAAGTCCATTCAAAACTTACTTAAATATAAAATTAAAAATTCCAAATGAAATCGACGATAAGGGACTCTAATACCACTTGTTATAAATGTTGAATCAAATCAAAATAAATTATTGATCACATATAAATTTTGAAAGAATAACAATATTGATTTTAGTTAGAAGAAATGTAAAATAAGCAATCTCAGAAGTAATACCTGATTTTATTAGTCGATTAAGAGGAAGAGATAAATCTACATGAAAAAGGATGGATTTGATTTTTTGAATTATCATAACCCTAAATATAAGGTTTTCATTTAAAGATCATGCTGATAGCATGTTATAAATTATAAGAAGGTAACAAGCCATTAGAGAAAGAGAATGAATATATTTTATTCACTGCAGGTGTCAACATATAATACACTAAAGCTCTATTTATAGAATTGTCATATAAAATAAAGATTACAATAATGCCCATGTAACATTTAACATATTCACCCTTGTAATTTACATATATTATAAAGTTTTAAATCATTTCCCTAAAATTAAGAGTGTTATTACTACACACTTAAACTACCATTAACACCACTTAAAGTGAGATTATAATTAATTCCTTAAAAACATTACAAACATCCACTTCGGTCGGTTATACAAAACTGAGTGAAGAAATAACCAAATGGTTTAGCATAACCGACAAAAGATTATAAAAGCAATTAAACCCTAATGCTCAAAATTTAAAGCAGCAACTTAAAACTTGAATTAATTATTGACAGAGCATATCCAAAGTAATAACGTAAGGAAGACCAATTCTACTGTTTTTGAGAAATTCATAGTGTTGGAAATGGTTTTGTTTATGAAGTGAATTTATTAAAAATTTAAATAAAAAACAGGTTAATGGTTATTTATTTATGAACCATCATTATAATTGAGTTGTTGCAAGTTTATAACGGTAATATATTTATGAATCATTATTATAATTGAGCCGTTGCAAGTTTATAACGGTAATATATTTATGAATCATTATTATAATTGAGCTGTTACACTTGCACAACGGTAATATATTTATGTGACATTATTATTGAGCCGTTACAAAAGCTACAATATTGTTTTAAATGAGAATAAAGTAAAATCCATTAACATTCCATCACTTTAGTAACGTATACAATTTCCATTCAGCCTATTTAAATGATAGATAAACAGAAGAGAAATGAAAAGAATAACAGACATTTTTCTTTTTCTTCTTCCTTCAACAAAACTAAACACCTTGAGCAGTATTTCAGAGTGCAAAACAGAATCGGCTATGTCAGTGCAAACAGGTTGATATTTTTAAAGATTAGAGAGGTTGTTTTATCCTAGAGGCGGCGGCGTTTATTTTTCAGAACTGCTTTGCACGTTCGAGCTGAACGCCGAAACGTCTTCAAGAGAATGACAACATACACGACTCAACCGAAGTTCATTGTTCCCAACAATTTGAAGAAGATCCAGACAACAATGACTTCTGCTGCAAAAGAAGTATGATATAGAAGAAGCTGGAGCAAAGAAATATGCCATCAGCCGCTACCTCAAATTTCAGATGACGGATGATAGGTCAGTAGAGATGTAGTCTCATGAACTTCAAAAAATAGCTCATGAGATCGTCTTCGAAGGTATGGTTATTGATGAACAAGTCAAAGTTGTTGTTTTGATAGATAAACTACCCCCTAGTTGGAAGGATTTTAAGAATAATCTGAGACATAAAACTAAAGAATTTTTTTTGAAAGCTTGATAACTCGCCTCCTTATTGAGGAGGAATCATGTAAACAAGATATGGAGGAAGAAGTGCTTGTTGTTACAGGCAACACTAAGAAAGCTACAGTTCTGAAACCAAATCCTAAAATTTTTAAGAATCAGAACCGCAAGCTTAGTCAAAACCGCAACAAATAGAAACCACCCCAAAAGAATGACTCTGGACAGTTGTTTCTTTACTACAACTGTGGAAAACCAGGTCATATGGCACACAAGTGTAGGAATAGACCAGGCCCTACACCACAGGCTAACCTGACCGAGGAGCCTCTAACGGCTATGATTACTGATGAGATTCACCTTGTTGGGGGATCAGAGGGTTAGTGGGTAGATACTAGTGCTACATGCCATGTCTGCTATGACCGTGCTATGTTCAAAACATACACGGAGACTAAGAACAAGAAAGTGTTGTTAGGAGAATCTCACACCACTATTGTTGCTGGGATTAGAAGCGTAGAGCTGAAGTTTACCTCTGGGAAGACCGTCATTCTGAAGGACGTAATGCATACTCCAGAGATGAGAAAGAATCTTGTTTCAGGTTATCTTCTTAATAAGGCTGGTTTTACACAGACTATTGGGGATGATATGTACACCATCACTATGAATGGTATGTTTGTGGGTAGGGGTTATGCAACTGATGGTATGTTTAAACTGAATGTTGAATGTAATAAAATGTCTGCTTCTGCTTATATGTTGTGTGATTTTAATATCTGGCACTCTAGATTATGTCATGTGAATAAACGTATAATTCATAACATAAGCACATTAGATCTTATCCCTAAATGCCACAAACTAATTTTGATAAATGTGAATTATGTAGTCAAGCAAAAATCACTAAGAGACCACATAAATCAGTTGATAGAGTTTCTGAACCTTTAGATTTGATTCATTCTGATATATGTGAGCTTGATGGAACTTTGACTAGACATGACACCGTTACTTTATCACTTTTATTGATGACTGTTCTGATTTTACTTATGTATACCTTATGAAAAATAAAAGTGATGCATTTGATATGTTTAAATCATTTAAAACTGAAATTGAGAATCAATCTAATAAGAAAATTAAGAGACTTCGTAGTGATAGAGGAATAGAATACGAGTCTAGTTTATTTCTTGATTTCTATAAATTGCATGGTATAATTCATGAGAGAACTGCATCTTATTCACCTGAAATGAACGGTAAAGCTGAAAGAAAAAATAGAACCTTTACCAAATTAGTTGTAGCTATCTTATTGAATTCGGGTGCAGCAAAACATTGGTGGGGGGATATTTTATTGACTGTATGCTATGTATTGAATAGAATCCCTAAATCAAAAAGTAAAATCTCACCATTTGAAATTTAAGAAATTATAAACCAAATGTGTCTTATTTTAGAACTTGGAGATGTTTGGCATATGTTCGTATACCAGACCCTAAGAGAATAAAATTAGCAAGTAGAGCATATGAATGTGTATTTATTGGCTATGCTATTAATAGCAAAGCATATAGATTTTATGACCTGAATGCACATAATATAATAGAATCTAATGATGCTGTTTTTTATGAATCAATCTTTCCTTTTAAATTGAGGAATAGTGGGGGCACATCAAGTAACACCATACCTATTAGAACAGAACTTAATGAGTCTTCTGAAAATGAACCTAGAAAAAGTAAAAGAGCAAGAACCGTACAAGATTTGGGTTCAGATTTTTGTGCTTTTACTATAGAGGAGGATCCCTTAAACCTCCAAGAGGCCTTATCTTCCTTAGATGCCATTTTTTGGCAAGTGGCTATAAATGATGAAATGGATTCTTTGGAATCCAATAAGACTTGGCACTTAGTAGATCTACCAACTGGTTGTAATTCTATAGGCTGTAAATGGGTACTTAAAAAGAAATTAAAACCTGATGGCACAGTTGATAAATATAAAGCCCGTTTAGTAGCTAAATGATTTAAGCAAAGAGAAAATGTAGACTTTTTTGACACTTTTTCACCTGTAACTAGGATTACATCCATTCGAGTACTAATTTCACTTGCATCTATTCATAATTTAATAATACACCAAATGGATGTTAAAACTGCCTTTTTAAATGGTGAATTAGAAGAGGAAATTTATATGGACCAATCTGAAGGATTTGTAATTCATGATCAAGAACATAAAATTTGCAAGTTAGATAAATCATTATATGGCTTAAAACAATCACCTAAACAATGGCATGAAAAATTTGATAACTTAATAATCTCACATAGTTTCAAAGTTAATGAAAGTGACAAATGCATATACTATAAATCTGAGAATGACATTTGTACTATCATATGTTTGTATGTAGATGACCTACTTATTTTTGGGTCAAACATTCATGCCATAAACTCTACTAAATCTTTTTTAAGTGCCAATTTCGATATGAAAGATCTAGGTGAAGCTAGTGTAATCCTTGGTATTAAGATTACTAGGTCCCGAAAAGGACTTTCTTTGGATCAATCTCATTATATTGAGAAGATTCTAAAGAAATACAATTACATTGACTGTAAACCTGCATGTACACCATGTTGATACGCTATATTTTGATCAATGACAATGTGCTTCAACAAAAAGGAAGAGATATGTGCAAAGCTAAAGGGAGAACTATGAAGACCAAAGATACCATAAGTATGATTTAAATATAGGTCGTAGTTTAGATTCATTGTTAAAATCTATCCTCAAGAGGCTTGCACAAAACACTAGAACACGTTTCATAACTTCAATTTTTTTTAGAAAAACATTCACTGTGCAAAAACTAATAGTTCGGTCAACTGAATAGGTATTTCCAGTCGACTGAACCTGTTACAGAATTACAACATGCACAGTTTCAGTCGACTGAAATTCTCTGTTCAGTCGACTAAATTCGAACCTGGGAATTTTTAATGAAAAGACACTTTCTTCTTCCCAAGAGTTGCAACCATTCTCCAATGGTAATGGATGCATCTCTTGCCTAAATCTTTTGCAAATAGATACACCTCTTCTACACCTATAAATACATGTTTCTATCATTTGCAAATTACGAATTCTAATTGCTTTAATCTCTCTATTATTTTGAACATACTTTCAGATCTCTTAAGTTTTCAAAAGCAATCACAAACCACTTCAATTGCTTGAATCTCTGATTTATCTTAAATACTCTTTTGATTCATGGCAATTTATATTTCCTAAATCTTCATAAACACATTTCATATTCTTGAGGATAAGATTATAGGAAAGTTGTACTCAATTAGTGTAACAATAAGACTTTTTGACGCATGAAAGTCGACATTAATATGTCCACTGTAACAAATGACGCGCAATCGAATACCGGAAAACCGAACCATTAGGTTAAAAAGAAGAGATAGAAGAAGATAGAAGAAAAAAAAGAACAGAAAAACAGAAACAGAAACAAAATCAGAATCTCACATTCGCAGCGGAACAATATACAATAAATGAATCAATAATCTTTAAAACAAAAGACCATATTAGTTTATACAATACATCAATCAGAGTCAATATACAACTCAATACAACAATACACATCACTGGACAGTTATATAAACTTGTCCACATACAGAATACACAGCGGAATAAATAACAAGTACGGTAGTACGCTTCGCCATCCAGCTCATCTCCAAAGCTCCAGAATATCTAGAATATCCTGATAATATAACTCTAGGCTGCCCGTGTGGAAAATTATGGGCACCCAGAGTTTAGAAAGGGAACAATAAACTCCGAGTCAGTCATGGTGACTGGTGTGAGATCGTAAAACAGTTATTTTCACAAAAGAAAATAAAACAGCTTCGCAATGCTTTTGGAAAATGAAACTACCATAAGGCCTCCCACCACACACACAATGCAAACGCAGAATTGGAGGAGATTTCCCCTTATGATAGTCAAAAATGCTTACTACGCAAAATCAGTTGATATTATTATTAATGTCTAGTGTCGAAAACATTTCGAAAGCATAATATCAATCTTAGCCAACATACAACCATTGTTGTATGCCTACTATAGCTACTATGTTCAGTAGCAGGTTACCGCCACATTCCATAGCAGGTAATACAACTAAAAACCGTACATGCGCGTATTGTTTCTTTGGATTTCCAACAAATGGTCAGGCTAAGGAACTTCCTTACACCGAAATAGCGACGCCTCTGGAAAGACGCCCCGAGAGTCAACCTGCTCTCTGCAAACACAAGGCCGACGCTACCTCACGCTGTACAACTGTAACTAGGTAACTAACACACTGACGCTACCTCACGCTGTACAGCTGTAACTAGGTAACTAACACACAAGTATGTCATCCCCAGGTCGTAACCAACCTTTATCCGAGGATCCTCAATCACAAAGCAACAACCACAAAGTATAATAAATGTGCAGCATCAACATAGGTAAAATATCTGGGCCCCATACCATGATATCACCTTTTATCCAGAAGGAAATGACATACCCTAGGGGCGCTACCCCTAAAAACCTTTGCCGCAACATTCCTGTTTCGACCATTACCGGGTTGTGAGGCTCGACGAAGTCTCGTCCACAAAGCCACGTTTTTTCACAAAGCCACGCTTTTTCACAAAGCCACGCTTTTTCACAAAGCACGCTTTGACCAACAAATGATCAACAGCACTTCATGTGCCACATTACCAAATTGGGAATGTATCACTAGTAACCATCAACTACATAACCTCTAAGCTCGTACGTCTCAGAGAAGGGTGTTAAGCTAAGAGAATAAATTCTCCGCCACCAACAGAAATGTATTTGATAGAAACCAGCTTTACATCTCAAAGTGTAATGTCAGACACACATCCATACAAGTCCGTTCCGGGATCGAACGGAACCGAAGGCACTTCCAAAGAAGCCCTTGCAATCTGGATAATTTCTAATCACGTCCGGACTTCCCATCACAAAAAGAGTGATATAAATCTCTATACCGGAGCAACTCGGTGCAGAGACATTCGATAGGTTGTCCTTTCATTTTCGAAAATATCCGGTCTTCACCACCGGTCTTCAATATGATCCATATCGTCGTATCACTAATTCGGAATGGGTTATATGACACAAAGGTCTTTTCCCGGCTAAACCGAATAATGAGCGTTTGTTATAAAAACAAATCAAGTGCCATTTCACAGGCAAATATTGATAGTCGGTTATTTAACTATCAACAACATCCACAACAATCAACAGATTTAAATAATTTTTCCCAAATTATTAAATTTCGAATCTCTTCGCGAGATATATATATTTTCCACACTTCACATTTGAAAACCAATTTCAAATCATATTTCACACTTCACATTTGAAAACAAATTTCAAATCACATTTTCACACTTCATCACTTTGAAAACCGATTTCAAATCATATTTTCCACACTTAAAAAATAAATCAATATTTATTTTTAAAACAATTTTCCCTTTCCTTTATAAATTCTATTCGGAATTTACATTCTCAAATATTCACTTTTTATACGATTTTCAAATCGATTTCTCAAATATTCACTTTCAACACCAAATCAACTTTAAGAATTGATTTCTCAATTTTATTTCAAAACCCAAATTGATTTTCCAAACATTTATTTCAAACACCAAATCAATTACAAATTGATTTCAAAATTCATTTCAACATAAATCAATTTTTTTCATTCAACATCAAATAAATTTTCATATCGATTTCCCAAAGATTTATTTTCAAATACCAAATCAATTATAAATTGATTTCTAGAAATTAATCACCTTTTAAAATAAATTAGTTTATCTCTTCCAAACCATTTAAAATTCCATTTTTAAATAAATTCTTCAACTTTCAAATAATACTATTCAAAATCTATTTATAAAATCTTTTACCATAATTTAGAAAAAATTCGATAAGATTTCGAAAATCAACTTTATACTTTAAAATCCTTTCTTTTAAATTCAACCAATTCTTTCAAAAGAATTTACTTAAAATTTCAACTTTAATTTCAAAAATCCAATTTATTCACTTCTGGTATCCAACGATACTAAAAATATATTCGGCTAAATTATAGCCTTCAACGAATTCAATCACAGATATAATCATTCACAGATTATAAATAAATAATCACACGGCAATTATAAATAAATCAACACACAACATTGAAATAAATTCAAATGTTTGAGTGTTAACTCCCTTTTAGCAACGACCTACGAGTTAAGAGAAATGAACAAGTCAGGTTATGCCACGACTTATAAGAAGCCAACGAGTTAAACAGCCTAAAACCTAAGTGGACTCGACGACTTACAACTTAGCTACTGAAAGAGGATCTACGACTTACGACTTACCGGGTTAGGGAGCTACGACCTAAGAGAGTCTACGACCTAACTGCTGAAGGTAACTCTGCGACCTAGCAATGCTACGACCTAAGAGAGTCTACGACCTAACTGCTGAAGGTAACTCCGCGACCTAGCAATGTTGCGACCTAAAGACTCCGCGACCTAGCAGTGTTGCGACCTAAAGACTTCGCGACTTAAGAAGGTTCCGACCTAATGAGTTACAACTTAGCTTAAGTCGTTCACGACTTATAGCTCCAGTTCCTAAAGACTTAGGAAGTATACGACTCAACAGGCCATGACTTAACAGTCTACGACCTAGTGGGTGCACGACTTAAGAACTTCACAGCTTACGACTCATGGTCCTAACGACTCAACGAGTTAAGCTATCTACAACTTAAAGAAAGGGGGTTCCGACTTAACGACTCAGCGAGTTAAGGTCTTACGAGTTAAGGTCTTACGACTTAAGGGTCTTACGACTTAAAGGCTACGAGGTTAAAGTCCAGAGCCCATGCTTATACTACCTCTGATAAGTCGGCTACGACTTAACACTTGTCGAAGGCAGCCACAAGATGAGCCCAGAACAACCATCCCTTAACTCGCTACCGACTTACGACCTAAGACTTCTATAAGTCGGCTACGACTTAGGACTTAGGCAAATTTCCAGAGTCCAAATCAGCTCCTATGAATACCCCACCACTTCCAACTTGGAGGGGACTTTTGGCCATTCATTTCTTCAAGCGCCGTTACACTGTCGAAATCTCCTCTCATTCAGCAAGCAAAGATCTTCAAGCATTCAAGACGCTACAACAATCTTCGAGAAGAACTCCTTACATCCAACACGGATTCGTCGAGTTTCATGATCAAAGATCGAGCTAGTAGTCAAGAGTGCTTTCATGATCAAGTTGTATTGTATTTTGAAGGATATTGTATCAAATTGTAACCGAATCAGCAATAAAAGACTATAAAGTGGATGTAGGCTCAATTACGGGCCGAACCACTATAAATCTGTTGTTCATTTACTGCTTTTCTGCTATTTTCAGCTTATATTCTGTTCCCGTACCAACGGGTGGTGCTTTCACAATTCTATTACACACACCGGGTGTTAGCGTTCACTTTTTATCGTTAACATTGAGGAATCCAGTTGGATCCCTCCAACCTGTTTCCCTGCATCCACGGATGTTAGCACAATACCAATTCCACTTCGAGGTGGAATATCGCGGTATATGGGATTTATAAAATATCATCTGCTATTATGCGGCGCAATAGGGTCTCATCCGCTATATAATGCGGGAAATCAACAACTCCAATATATACATATGCCAATATATATATATATATATATATATATTGCTATATACTATTATATATAGTATCACATCCAAACAGTCAATCAATCAATAACTGCAAAATCCAATTTTCAATTTGAGTGAGAAGATCTCACCTTAGCTTTTTATTTTGCAATCCATTTTCATTCTCGGCTTGATTCCTTTGCAATTTTAACCTTGTATAAACAATTTATACAATTTATTAATATTTTTTTCCCAAACGAATAATTAAATTTGTATTTGATAGTTCAAACTAACTAATGATTTGTTTTTTTAATAAATTTCCCTTTTTAAAATAAATTTCATTCTTTTAAATGTTTATCTATATATATATATACCACTTTGAATATAACAGTAATTTATTTCACTGTAAAATAATATATATATAGATCGAAAAATCTATTTTCATATAACTTCAATCCTTTAAAATTTCCTGTTATTATCATCAACATTTAAAATACATAACTGCATATATAAATATATACTTCACTGTTTATAATATTTTCCTTCTTCTGACCTATATAAACTTTACTGTAATTTTTAAATAAACTGTAGATTTCAAATACATATACGCGTTTATTGGATCAAAATTAAATTTGAGAAATAAGTTCGAATACCTCACTGTGAAAATCGTGACCAACATTTTGGCAAAACCCAAGCTCAGCACCTCGCATCGCCACTAACATCGCGGCCCAAAAATCATTTCGAACCCTAGGCCACTGCGTTGCCGCTGCCCCAGTCCTGAGTTTGATCATCACCTGACGCGACTTTGGCCACCATTGCCAGTAACGACCTCACGACTTTTGAATCCCACTGTAGCCATCGACTCCACCGCGTGCTACATCTTCCATCGTGATTCCCAGCATTGCGAATTTCCCCCATCACAACGCGCGCGAGTACGAGCTTCGTCGCCATCGAACCCTAAATGCGATGCTCATCCAACTGCTCGAGAGCAGTGCCTCCTCGACGCGACTCCTCTTCCTATCGAATAAAGTCGCGACCTTGCTTCAAATCGAAGCTCGAACTCGATTACAGCGTCGCCATTTTTTTTTTATCGAACGAAATTAACTGGATTTGAAATAAGAGGGAGAGAGGGGTACGGGTAGACAAAATTGTGTGCGGCCATGTACGATATGTTGGAGAGGGGGAAATATATTCTATTTAATTAGAAAATATCTCACCCGATCGACCCGTGAAATCCCGAACTCCAAATGAGGTGTGGCGACCGACGTTCCTAGGGCTTCACCCGCGTTCCGAACACAATGGAAAAGGTTTCAAGTCCAAATTTGATCGTATGGAGAAGATAGCTTTTTGGACCAGTTATAATATTAAATTTTCGATTTAATTTCAGCGCGTTTGCTTATCGTACGACCAAATGATCACTCCAAACATTACGAAAATTGAAATCCGATAATAATACAATATTACGGATCCAATGGAACTGGTTTCGTCGAATTCCGAGACTGCGCTTCGAAACGCTATTTTTAAATTCAATTTAAACAACAAAATTTCAAAACTGAACAACGCATTTCCAAATTCAATTCTGAAGCTTCTATTATCTTCAGTATAATCAATATGAATTTTTAAAGCCTTCAGATTATTTTTAATCAGCTTAAAACTGAAGATTCAAATTTTTATCCAATTTCAATAAATTAAATTCAAAAATTTAATTACCAAATTCACTCTGATAATTGAATTTCAGATTAAACCATCATTCGAATATTTAAACTCAATTAAATATTGACATTTCAAATGTTAAAAATTCAGGGTTGTTACAATCTTCCCCCCTTAAAAGAATTTCGTCCCGAAATTACAAGTTAAGAAAAATGCTCCCAATCCTCATTAACTATTTTCTCAAATTCAAATAGTTTTATGAAATTCTCAAACCAATCTCTTATTAAAGATTCATTATCACTTTAACTAACTTTCCACAATCAACCATAAGTTCCAAATAATATGGTTGTCTTAACAATTTAAATTTAAATTCAAATTCAAATTTTGAATTCAAAATTTTCTCAAAAATTTTCTAACTCTCGAAATTTTCGAAAAATTTCGCTAGCGTCTCCTTTGCGCGGCTAATACGGTACGACTACAAAACGTCCATACGGACTCTCAAATCCCAATAGAAAACAAAATGCCAAGTGGCAGAACCAGAATCTCATCAAATTTCATACTGAAATTTAAATACATACCTTATTGTCGAACAATTTCAAATTTACCTTCGAAATCAAAATCCAATTCCATTTTCCTTAGCCTTTACAATCCCTGTATACATTACTTAACAACAATATCCAAAGTTACTTATTGGATTCCCAATACCAGATTTACTTAAGAATTCCATTATCCATTTCTTAAGTTCAATATAAGTATTTACATACTTCTTGGATACAAAGTTATATATTCATTTCCATTCAACTTTGCATTTTCAATTTCATTTGAATTCAATTCAAAACTCAATACTTTTATTTCCAAAAAAATTTCATTCAGATTTTCATTTCGAATTTTACTTGAATTCGATTCATCTTCTAATTTCGAATATTGAATCTTACTTTCCTTATTTCAAATTCAATTTTGAAATCATTTGTCATTAGTGAAAATTTTCCAAAAATTTCAAAAAAAATTCTAACTCCTAAAATTTTCAGAAAATTTTGGCGGAGTCTCCTTTGTACGGAGGAGCTTTTGCAATATGACAAAAGATATAAATATATATACATCGACCCACTCGGTCGGAAAAGCAGAAAAACAGTTCATATTTCCTATTTTTATTACGTAGGCGTACCTTTTAGCATTTTTAAGCAAAGCGGCTTATTTTTAAGCATTTCGCGAAATCAAAATGCAGCCAACCGGCTTCCAAAAACCTGCACTTACTCAATTTAAACAGGTAAGTGACAAATATAGGAAATTCATTTACATTTCACTTAATTTCAATAGCAAACACATAGTTTTTCATAAGTAGTGCATTCAAAATAAATTCCATTAGCAATTTATATAGTTTCGATTCAACTTTAATTGCTTACGACCAATTCACATACCATTTTTATTCAATTCAATGGTTTACAATTCATTTTCTTCCATTCTATTTATTTTTAAATGAATCTAACTCATATCCTTTTCAATTGATTCCAAAATCAATTTCATTTGCTTTCATTAACTCATATAATTTTATACAATCTCGTTTGCGTCAACCAACAATCATTTATATACAAATTTCGACAATATTCGCTTAATAGAATATCCAATTTATTTCTTTCTACTTGAATTTATCTGCAATTTCGAGCGATTTTTATTTAGCTCACAATTCAAGTTTAAATTTAACTAATTCAACTTCCATTTCGTTTGACACAACTTCGATTCAATATTAATCCACTTACAATTCCAAGTTGAATTTCTATTTATAACTCAAGCTTCATTTCCAAACTCTATTATTTATTCACAATTCAACTTTAAATTAACAATTTCAAGTTCCATATTCAATTCATCCTTAATTCACTTTATCAATAACAAGGAAAAATTTCAATTCATTTTTCTTTCTTACTTGAATTTATTTATAAATTCAAACCATTTTATTTTTATTTTCCCAAGTTTGAATTTTTTTATTCAACTTGATTCAAATCAAATTTCATCACATTATTCAAATTTCAATTCACTTATTTACAAATGTAGCTTCATTTGTTTATTCATTTATTCATTCCTTTTCAATTTGAATCTTATTCCAATCAATTTCAAATATCTTATAAGTCTTCAACTTATTTACATTCCATTTGTGAATTTTATTTTCAAATATTTCTCTGGAATTCTATTTCCAATTATAAATCACATTACAATTTATATTAACAAATCTCATTCATATATGAATTTATTTCCTTATATTTTCAATTCATATTTATAAATTTCATTTGTTAAATGAATTTATCTCCAAAATTTTTTTGTTATACCATTATTTCTTATTCAATTTCCATATAATAATGATAATATTTCAATATTATCACTTCCTAACAACCAAGCAACCATATACTATAATAATTCATAGAAAATCATTTCTTTTCTATACAAAAATAGTTTTAGGCAAAATTATTTCGTTTACCCCATTTAAAACAATACTGTGTCGGTTTATCTTGTTTAAGAGTTTAGAAACCCCTATCGATTACAGTTGGCCACCATGCACCGACCAGAATCTATAAACAATCAACCGATAAATCAACACAATACAAAACAATTTTGTATTCACTAACAAATACGCGCTCATATCTATTATTACACTCACACTCATTCTAGAGTACTACTGACTCTATCTCTAATGAGTAACACCCAACAGAGCCAGGGTTATCGCTTAACCGGCTGCTCTGATACCACTTGTAACGATAAGATTTTTCGACGCTCGAAAGTCGACATTAATACGTCCACTGTATCAAATGTCGCGCAATCGAATACCGAAAAACCGAACCATTAGGTTAAAAAGAAGAGGTAGAAGAAGACAAGAAAAAAAAGAACAGAAAAACAGAAACAGAAACAAAATCAGAATCTCACATTCGCAGCAGAACAATATACAATAAATGAATCAATAATCTTTAAAACAAAAGACCATATCAATTTATACAATACATCAATCAGAGTCAATATACAACTCAATACAACAATACACATCACTGGACAGTTATATAAACTTGTCTACATATAGAATTCACAGTGGAATAAATAACAAGTACGGTAGTACGCTTCGCCATCCAGCTCATCTCCAAAGCTCCAGAATATCCAGAATATCCTGATAATATAACTCTAGGCTGCTCGTATGGAAAATTATGGGCACCCAGAGTTTAGAAAGGGAACAATAAACTCCGAGTCAGTCATGGTGACTGGTGTGAGATCGTAAAATAGTTATTTTCACAAAAGAAAATAAAACAGCTTCGCAATGCTTTTGGAAAATGAAACTACCATAAGGCCTCCCACCACACACACAATGCAAACGCAAAATTGGAGGAGATTTCCCCTTATAATAGTCAAAAATGCTTACTACGCAAAATCAGTTGATATTATTATTAATGTCTAGTGTCGAAAACATTTCGAAAGTATAATATCAATCTTAGCCAACATACAACCATTGTTGTATGCCTACTATAGCTACTATGTTCAGTAGCAGGTTACCGCCACATTCCATAGCATGTAATACAACTAAAAACCGTACAGGGCGCGTATTGTTTCTTTGGATTTCCAACAAATGGTCAGGCTAAGGAACTTCCTTACACCGAAATAGCGAAGCCTCTGGAAAGACGCCCCGAGAGTCAACCTGCTCTCTGCAAACACAAGGCAGACACTACCTCACGCTGTACAGCTGTAACTAGGTAACTAACACACTGACGCTACCTCACGCTGTACAGCTGTAACTAGGTAACTAACACACAAGTATGTCATCCCCCGGTCGTAACCAACCTTTATCCGAGGATCCTCAATCACAAAGCAACAACCACAAAGTATAATAAATGTGCAACATCAACATAGATAAAATATCTGGGCTCCATACCATGATATCACCTTTTATCCAAAAGGAAATGACATACCCTAGGGGTGCTACCCCTAAAAACCTTTGCCGCAACATTCCTGTTTCGACCATTACCGGGTTGTGAGGCTCGACGAAGTCTCGTCCACAAAGCCACGCTTTTTCACAAAGCCACGCTTTTTCACAAAGCCACGCTTTTTCACAAAGCACGCTTTGACCAACAAATGATCAACAGCACTTCGTGTGCCACATTACCAAATTGGGAATGTATCACTAGTAACCATCAACTACATAACCTCTGAGCTCGTACGTCTCAGAGAAGGGTGTTAAGCTAAAAGAATAAATTCTCCGCCACCAACAGAAATGTATTTGATAGAAACCAGCTTTACATCTCAAAGTGTAATGTTAGACACACATCCATACAAATCCGTTCTGGGATCGAACGGAACCGAAGGCACTTCCAAAGAAGCCCTTGCAATCCGGATAATTTCTAATCACGTCCGGACTTCCCATCACAAAAAGAGTGATATAAATCTCTATACCGGAGCTACTCGATGCAGAGACATTCGACAGGTTGTCCTTTCATTTTCGAAAATATCCGGTCTTCACCACCGGTCTTCAATACGATCCATATCGTCGTATCACTAATTCGGAATGGGTTATATGACACAAATGTCTTTTCCCGGCTAAACTGAATAATGAGCGTTTGTTTTAGAAACAAATCAAGTGCCATTTCATAGGCAAATATTGATAGTCGGTTATTTAACTATCAACAACATCCACAACAATCAACAGATTTAAATAATTTTTCCCAAATTATTAAATTTCAAATCTCTTCGCGAGATATATATATTTTCCACACTTCACATTTGAAAACCAATTTCAAATCATATTTCACACTTCACATTTGAAAACAAATTTCAAATCACATTTTCACACTTCATCACTTTGAAAACCGATTTCAAATCATATTTTCCACACTTTAAAAATAAATCAATATTTATTTTTAAAACAAATTTCCCTTTCCTTTATAAATTCTATTCGGAATTTACATTCTCAAATATTCACTTTTTATACGATTTTCAAATCGATTTCTCAAATATTCACTTTCAACACCAAATCAACTTTAAGAATTGATTTCTCAATTTTATTTCAAAACCCAAATTGATTTTCCAAACATTTATTTCAAACACCAAATCAATTACAAATTGATTTCAAAATTCATTTCAACACAAATCAATTTTTTTTCATTCAACATCAAATAAATTTTCCTATCGATTTCCCAAAGATTATTTTCAAATACCAAATCAATTATAAATTGATTTCTAGAAATTAATCACCTTTTAAAATAAATTCGTTTATCTCTTCCAAACCATTTAAAATTCCATTTTTAAATAAATACTTCAACTTTCAAATAATACTATTCAAAATCTATTTATAAAATCTTTTACCATATTTTAGAAAAAATTCGATAAGATTTCGAAAATCAACTTTATACTTTAAAATCCTTTCTTTTAAATTCAACCAAATCTTTCAAAAGAATTTACTTAAAATTTCAACTTTAATTTCAAAAATCCAATTTATTCACTTCTGGTATCCAACGATACCAAAAATATATTCGGCTAAATTATAGCCTTCAACGAATTCAATCACAGATATAATCATTCAGAGATTATAAATAAATAATCACACGGCGATTATAAATAAAATCAACACACAACATTGAAATAAATTCAAATGTTTGAGGAATCCAGTTGGATCCCTCCAACCTGTTTCCCTGCATCCACAGATGTTAGCACAATACTAATTCCACTTCGAGGTGGAATATCGCGGTATATGGGATTTATAAAATATCATCTACTATTATGCGGCACAATAGGGACTCATCCGCTATATAATGCGGGAAATCAACAACTCCAATATATACATATGCCAATATATATATATATATATATATATATTGCTATATACTACTATATATAGTATCACATTCAAACAATCAATCAATCAATAACTACAAAATCCAATTTTCAATTTGAGTGAGAAGATCTCACCTTAGCTTTTTATTTTGCAATCCATTTTCATTCTCGGCTTGATTCCTTTGCAATTTTAACCTTGTATAAACAATTTATACAATTTATTAATATTTTTTTCCTAAACGAATAATTAAATTTGTATTTGATAGTTCAAACTAACTAATGATTTGTTTTTTAATAAATTTCCCTTTTTAAAATAAATTTCATTCTTTTAAATGTTTATCTATATATATATATATATACCACTTTGAATATAACAGTAATTTATTTCACTGTAAAATAATATATATATAGATCGAAAAATCTATTTTCATATAACTTCAATCCTTTAAAATTTCCTGTTATTATCATCAACATTTAAAATACATAACTGCATATATAAATATATACTTCACTGTTTATAATATTTTCCTTCTTCTGACCTATATAAACTTTACTGTAATTTTTAAATAAACTGTAGATTTCAAATACATATACGCGTTTATTGGATCGAAATTAAATTTGAGAAATAAGTTCTAATACCTCACTGTGAAAATTGTGACCAACATTTTGGCAAAACCCAAGCTCAGCACCTCGCATCGCTACTAACATCGCGGCCCAAAAATCATTTCGAACCCTAGGCCAATGCGTTGCCGCTGCCCCAGTCCTGAGTTTGATCATCACCTGACGCAACTTTGGCCACCATTGCCAGTAACGACCTCACGACCTTTGAATCCCACTGTAGCCATCGACTCCACCGCGTGCTACATCTTCCATCGTGATTCCCAGCATTGCGAATTTCCCCCATCACAGCGCGCGCGAGTACGAGCTTCATCGCCATCGAACCCTAAATGCGATGCTCATCTAACTGCTCGAGAGCAGTGCCTCCTCGATGCGACTCCTCTTCCTATCGAATAAAGTCGCGACCTTGCTTCAAATCGGAGCTCGAACTCGATTACAGCGTCGCCATTTTTTTTTATATCGAACGAAATTAACTGGATTTGAAATAAGAGGGAGAGAGGGGTATGGGTAGACAAAATTGTGTGCGGCCATGTATGATATGTTGGAGAGGGGGAAATATATTCTATTTAATTAGAAAATATCTCACCCGATCGACCTGTGAAATCCCGAACTCCAAACGAGGTGTGGCGACCGACGTTCCTAGGCTTCACCCGCGTTCCGGACATAATGGAAAAGGTTTCAAGTCCAAATTTGATCGTATGGAGAAGATAGCTTTTTGGACCAGTTATAATATTAAATTTTCGATTTAATTTCAGCGCATTTGCTTATCGTATGGCCAAACGATCACTCCAAACATTACAAAAATTGAAATCCGATAATAATACAATATTACGGATCCAATGGAACTAGTTTCGTCGAATTCCGAGACTGCGCTTTGGAATGCTATTTTTAAATTCAATTTAAACAACAAAATTTCAAAACTGAACAACGCATTTCCAAATTCAATTCTGAAGCTTCTACTGTCTTCAGTATAATCAATATGAATTTTTAAAGCCTTCAGATTATTTTTGATCGGCTTAAAACTGAAGATTCAAATTTTTATCCAATTTCAATAAATTAAATTCAAAAATTTAATTACCAAATTCACTCTGATAATTGAATTTCAGATTAAACCATCATTCAAATATTTAAACTCAATTAAATATTCACATTTCAAATGTTAAAAATTCAGGGTCGTTACAATTAGACTCATTAGTGTTATCTAGAACACAACAAGTCAGAAATACTCTTTGTATCTAGTTGAAGTCCTCTTCGGTAGTTGAGGCAAGAAATCCCATTCGGTTGTTCGGGTAAGTTGTAAACCTATTCCTCCGGGTTAAGTGAGGATTGTTGGTTAGTTGAATTCCTAAGAGGAGCTTAGGGACTGGACGTAGGACAAGAGGTCCGAACCAGTATAAAGTCTTGGTGTCTACTTTACTTACTGCTTATTGCTATCTACCTAGACTATTCCACTATTCCATATTATACGATCCTACTGCATAGCTTCTTTCAATTGGTATCAGAGCAAGGCCGTCTTATAACCATAACACCGTTATTTGACATGTGTATAATATGGAAAATAACACAAGCACAACAACTGCCTATAACTCTACATTTGCGGAAGGACAATCTACCCAAAGACCCCCTCTATTCAATGGACTAAACTATAAATTATTGGGCTACAAGGATGAGGATTTATATGCAAGCAACAAGCTTTGAAGCCTGGAATGCAACTCAAGCAGAGCTCGTTGTACCCACAACTGATTACCCTACATGGACGCAAACTCAGAAGAATGAAGTTAGTGCAAATGCCAAAGCTATGAATATGCTATTTTGCGCTTTGGATGGAAATGAGTTCAATCGTGTTAGCATTTGTACTACTGCACATCAGATATGGAGTACACTTAGAACCATACATGAAGGCACAAACAAGGTCAAACAAACAAAGATCTCCATGCTAAAGAACCAGTTCCAAAACTTTAGAATGCGAAAAAATGAATCCATCAATGACATGTACTCGAGATTTCAAGACATTCATCATGCCTTAATAGGACTAGGAGAAAAATAAACGGATTTTGATATTGTATCTAAAGTTCTAAATTCACTCACTGATGAATGGGAGAGAAAAGTCTTAGCAATCGAAGAAGCAAATGATCTATCTACAATGAAACCAGAAGAATTAATTGGAAATCTTATGTCGTATGAAGTAAATATGCAAGCTAAGAAAGATCAAGCACAAGAAAGAAAGAATGTAGCTTTTCATGCGGAAAAGGAAGAATCAGAGTCTAAAGATGAGGATTTAGCATTTATAGCCAAAAATTTCAAGAAATTCTTAAGGTATAGAAAAGGAAATAAAAACGGATTCAAAAAGAATTTCTTGAACAAACCTACATCCTCGAATATAGAATGTTTCAACTGTCACAAGAAAGGTCACATATACAAAGATTGTCCAGAGAAAAAGAAGGAGAATCAGAGAACTCTCAATAACAAAGACAAGAAAGAAAAATTCAAAAAGAAGGCATTCTTTGTAACATGGGACGATTCAGATTCATCTTCATCTGAAAGTGAAAATGATAGCGACAATGAACAAGCGAATGTATGCTTTATGGCTCAAGAATCTGAGGTTAGTAATTTAACTTTCGACAATTTAATTGATGTAAACACTGAACTTTTGAGCACAATAAAAACTCTTAAAAGAAAACTCAAGGAAACTCGTGAAAATCAAAACAAAGCTGAATTTGAAAGAGATATGTTAAAAGATGAAAAGAAAATTCTAGAAGAAGAACTTGAAAAAGTTCAAGAGTCTCTTTCAAATTCGGAAACTCAATTATCACTTTTAAGTCAAGAAATTGAAACTCAAAAGACAAAAAAATGATATAATTGTTTCTGAAAATCATGAGTTAAAAACTAAGATTAGATAAGTTGAGTTAGAAAATAATAGTCTTCAAGTTAGACTAGATAACATCACTAAAAATGTCTCTAATTTTAACAAAGGAAGAGAAAATTTATCTAAGATTTTAGAAAATTCTCAATTCTCCTCAAATAAACATGGATTAGGATATAAAAAGGAGTCAAAAATTCCTAAAATATTTAAGAGAAATATTGATTCAAAACAACAAATGTTATTAAGAGAACCTATTAGAACAAAATAAGAAACTAAGTTAGTTAAAATTTGGGTTCCAAAGACTAACAATATTTTAATTAGGAATAAATATATTAAAGCATTTATGGATAGTGTTCATAATAATAAAAATTAGATTTATAAAAAGGATACTGAACCAAATTGGGTTTGGTTTCCTAAGTTCTAACTTTTAGGACCCTATTGAAAGGTGGGTACCAATAATTTTGTATTTATTTTCAGGTCCCACTCAAAAAGAAGAAATGGATACTAGACAGTGGTTGCTCAAAACACATGACCAACGACAAAGATATGCTTACAAACATCACATACTTTGATGGTGGCTCGGTTACCTTCGGAGAAAATTCAAAAGGCTATATCATTGGCAAAGGAGATGTGAGCAATTACGGTACATCGAATTTACCTTTTATTACAAATGATTCATTAGTTGAAAATCTAAAACATAATCTACTAAGCATAAGTCAACTTTGTGACAAAGGTTTTAAAATAACTTTTTCGGAAAATAAATGTAGTAGTTTTGATCAAGACCAAAATCTTGCTTTTGAGGGAAATAGAGATAGGAATATTTATGTTCTAAATATGAAAATTAATCATAATACAAATATGTGTTTACTAGCCAAAGATAATGATCCTTGGTTGTGGCACAAAAGATTTTGTCATATTAATTTCAAAACTATTAAAAAACTTTCTAAAAATGAATTAGTAAGAGGTTTACCTAAGATAAACTTTAAAATAAAAAATCTTTGTGATGATTGTCAAATAGGAAAATTAACAAAATCATCTTTCAAATCTAAGAAAAATATTTCAACTTTACAACCACTAGAATTACTTCATATGGATCTTTTCGGACCAACACAAGTTCAATCCATTAATCATAATCGATATGTATTTGTAATAGTTGATGATTTCTCAAGATATACATGGACTATTTTTATGAAAAATAAAAGTGATACATTTGAGCATTTTAAAACATTTGTCAAAAGAATTCAAAACACTAAAGATTTGAAAATTAAGAATATACGAAGTGATCATGGTGGCGAATTCGAAAATGAAGCTTTTGAATCTTTCTGTAAAAAGAAAGGAATAAATCATAACTTTTCATTTCCTAGAACTCCTCAACAAAATGGAGTAGTAGAAAGAAAGAATAGAACATTACAAGAATGTGCAAGAACATTATTAAATGGAAGCCTTCTACCAAAACATTTTTGGGCAGAAGCCGTAGCTGCTGCATGTTATGTATTAAATCGTATTTCTATTAGACCATTAACTAAAATACTTCATATAAATTTTTTAACAATAGAAAGCCAATATCTCTTATTTTAAAATATTTGGATCAAAATGTTTTATTTTAAATACAAAAGACCAACTAGGAAAATTTGATCCGAAAGTTGACGAAGGAATTTTTGTAGGATACTCAGAACGAAGTAAGGCATATTGAGTTTTTAATAAACGAACAAATATAATCGAAGAAACTTTACATGTATCTTTTGATGAAAACTTTAATGAAAACTTGAGTATAAAAGATGATGACGAATTTATAATAAATACAGACAATACAAATCTTGAAAATATGAATAATACCGGACTTAGATCTCCACCTAGAATCTTACGAGATCACCCTGTACAAAACATAATCGGTGAAATTGATTCTCAAGTTAAAACTAGAAGTCAACTAAACCAAATGGGACATGTTGCTTTTATTTCAACATTAGAACCTAAAAATTCTAAAGAAGCATCAACAGACGACTACTGGATTGTTGCTATGCAAGAAGAATTAAATCAATTCGAACGTAACGATGTTTGGGATTTAGTTCCCCGTCCTAATAATCAATCTGTTATAGGAACAAAATGGGTTTACAAAAATAAAGTAGACGAACAAGGAAATATAATTAGGAATAAAGCTAGACTAGTAGCACAAGGATATAATCAAGAGGAAGGTATCGACTTTGAAGAAACATTTGCTCCCGTTGCAAGACTTGAAGCAATACGTATTCTATTAGCCTTCGCGTGTTTTCACAATTTTAAACTTTATCAAATGGATGTTAAAAGTTCTTTTCTAAATGGTTTTATAAAAGAAAATGTGTACGTAGAGCAACTCCCTTATTCATACATGAAAAATATCTGGATCATGTATATAAATTGAAGAAAGCCTTATATGGTCTTAAACAAGCACCTCGTGCTTGGTATGAGAGACTTAAAAGCTATTTACTAGATTCAGGATTTCAAATCGGAAAAGTAGATCAAACTCTATTCATTAAAAACACTACTAAAGACATTCTAATAATTCAAATATATGTAGATGACATTATATTTGGTTCAACTAATGAAAACTTGTGTAAATAATTTTCAAATATAATGACTAAGGAGTTCGAAATGTCACCCATGGGAGAATTATCTTATTTTCTCGGATTACAAATTAAACAATTAACGAATGGAATTTTCTTAAACCAAGAAAAATATTGTGCTAATCTAATTAAACGTTTTGGAATGGAAAACACTTCTGGAAAATCTACTCCTATGAGTACCACAACTCATCTCGATCGAGATGAAAATGGCAAAAATGTAGACCAAAAGCTGTTTAGAAGTATGATAGGCTCTTTACTATACTTAACCGCTAGTAGACCAGACATAATGATGAGTGTATGTTTATGTGCGCGTTTTCAAGCTAATCCTAAAGAATCACATTTAAGAGCCGTAAAACGAATTATGCGATATCTTAATAATACTAAGGACTTTGGTCTTTCTATCCAAAAGATTGTCCATTCGAGTTAGTGTCATTTAGTGATGCTGATTTTGGTGGATCCCGAACTGATAGAAAAAGTACAAGTGGTACGTGCCATTTCATTGGAAAATCACTTGTATCTTGGTTTAGTAAGAAACAAAATTGTGTTTCACTTTCAACTTGTGAAGCGGAATATATATCTGCTGCTCTGGCTTGTACCCAAGTCATATATATGCAACAAACACTTAAAGATTTTAATATAAATTTAACAAATTCTACAATATATTATGATAATACAAGCACAATAAATTTGTCTAAAAATCCGATAAATCAGTCTCGTACAAAACATATTGATACTCATCACCATTTTCTACGTGACAATATCGAAAAAGGAAATATCAATTTAGAGCATATTTCTACCGAAAACCAAATTGCCGATATATTTACTAAACCATTACTAGAAAACTCGTTTATAAAATTACGAAGAGAACTAGGAATAATTTCTTTCAAATATATTTAATAGCAAATATGATAATAAATATAATACTTAAATATACTTCATCTAAACAAAAGTCAAACAAAAATTTAGTTCACTTAACTATAGGTTTAAAAACTTAATCTACTCCTAAGACCATTCATTTCAAAGTAAATATGAACCAATAACATAATTTCTGGCTCTAAATCCCTATTAACTCTATACCACACATTTTTAAACCACTAATTCTATATATACATGCACATATGATTTTTCATAAACTAAAAATTTCAAACTCTGTAGAAAAATGTCTTCCAACAAATCAAACTCTCCAATCAACATAACCTCCTCAACGGATATCTCACCTACATCACCACATCTTCCTACTCCAACACCATAACACGAGCCGGTTTATAAATGGGAAAATTATCAAACTGGCTATACACCAGATTCGAAGAAGGCCAAATGTGGACTATTTACCTCTCCTGATACGAAAAGAAAAATTGATGAAATTCATCATTATCAACAGCAGCAAATTGATCTTCAACGTGAATTATATTTTGAACAAAAAGTAACTGCTAGACGCTTAAGCTTTCTTGAGCAAATTGGTTTACGATTTTGTAGCTTGAAGAAAAATGGTGTGAGTGAGCCCCTACCTCGACCAGTTAGTTCGTTTGATCCATCTTCATCATATCGTACACCAATCGATCCATTAAATCCTTGGTTATCGCCAAAAACTCCTCAATATAGCCCAAATTCATGGGACAGGAACTATATGGCGAATGAAGGAAATAAAACACCGAAGAACATTAGTCCTTCTCCAAAGAAATGATCAAAATAATGTGTTATATTATAATATGTTTGTACAATTGTAATCATTTCTTTCAATAAAATATTTGCATTCAAAAAGTCAAGAAAAACCAAAAATGCAAAATTAAGTCGACTGAATAGTTCTGCACAGTCGACTGAATATATGGCAGAAACTTTCAGCCAACAGTTCAGTCGACTGAAACTCTATGTTCAGACGACTGAATTTTACCCAAAAAACTTTCGGGTTCCAATTCAGTCGACTGAACATATAATTTCAGTCGACTGAACGCAGTTTACCAGGATTTTTACCCTACTTAGCCATCTTTCTCACTTTTACTTTTATTTTTTACCGATTCCAAACTTCATCTTCCCCATCTCAAAGAAAACCCTAGCCCCCAATTTCTACTTTTTTCACAATTTCTTCCTCAAATTTCCACAATTATGCCTCCTAAACGTTCTAGAGCTTCAACTTCAACCTACTCCGACTCAATTGATGCCCAAATCGCTCAATGGCTTTACAATGAAGTTGCGGTCACTCGGTGGAACAAGATGAAGAATTCAAGGATCTTCGAGCACTCATTTGTTGATTTCCAAGGTCTTTAATCCTACAATATTCAAGCTTTAACAAACCAGGCAAGTTTGACATCCCTTTTAGACATTAATCAGAATGACCATGCCATTAACCATATTATGGTCAAATTATTCTATGCCAACCTCAACCTCGGACACCAAACTCCACGAAATCCAAATGACAGTGTTTGGAGTATAGTATGCGGGAAAAAGGGTATGGTTTTCACTTGATCGCATAGCTCATATTCTAGGATCCCCAAACATTGGTATAAAGCTTAAGGACATAGATTTCAATCCTCATATTCGTGATAATATAAATCATCAGTTTTTAGACGATGAGATCAATGTCCTAGATATTAAATCCACCTCCTTAAGACCAAGAGCTAGGCTTCTACACAAAGCACTTATGAGGACCATTACCCCCCGCACCGGCTCCTATGAAATAGTATACCCGAATAACTACCGGGCAATATATGCTATATGGGGAAATATTAAAGTAAATTGGGTGCAATTGATACTTGATGAATTTATTTCCTTCAACAATGGTAAAATGAGAACGATATATTTTGACGAATACATAATGAAACTTCTACTAGACGTTGATCCACCACTACCGGACTCAGAAAATACGATGGTTCATCAAATCAACCATCGGACTATAAGCCTTATGCAACTACCAGTAAGGCCTCCTCGTATCATGTCTCTAGCCGAATGGGAAACACGTCATTAAGAACCTCACCAACCTCAACCTCAACCTCCACAACAAGAACCTCGTAATCATGATGATGAAATCCGTCTTGTTCAACCAGATTTTACTACAAATCAATCGTTGAGAATTCTATCAAGAAATCAACAAATCCTTGCTACTCGTCTCAAAAAGGTTGATCACAAACTTGATAGGGTAAAAGGGTTCTTCACCAAACTATAGGATGCTATTTCATGCACCAGCACCACTTCTGTTTCAACCTCACGCGGCAAGCGCCCAGCTCCAACGTTCACGTGGACATCTTCCAAGGAGAATCCGAGCAGCAGCACTAGTGGTAACAATGATGGTCAAGGAGGAAGAGCTTTTAGACAACCAACTGGTGGCCCTGTTATTCGTGAACCAGAAGGAGATCGTGAAGGCTCTTATGATTGGGACAGGGATCCTTGATCATTTTGATGATTTGATTTCCGGAACTCTTTATTAATTTTTAACTACTTCTGAAAAGGCTTGTATACTTAGCCTTCTTTTATTTGTGATACTCTGTGGTTTGTATGATTCACACTGTGGTTATATATGCATGTGGTTGCTTTGTTGCTTGCCAATTATATACTTCTACATATTATTACTTCCTTTTTGTCGATGACAAAGGGGGAGAAATCTATGTTACTAACTTTGTTTTGTAGGAAAGACAGTGCATATATTCAGGGGGAGGAAATAATTACACACATAAGTGTTGTCATCAATCAAAAAGGGGTAGAATGTTGATACGCTATATTTTGATCAATGACAATGTGCTTCAACAAAAAGGAAGAGATATGTGCAAAGCTAAAGGGAGAACTATGAAGACCAAAGATACCATAAGTATGATTTAAATATAGGTCTTAGTTTAGATTCATTGTTAAAATCTATCCTCAAGAGGCTTGCACAAAACACTAGAACACGTTTCATAACTTCATTTTTTTTAGAAAAACATTCACTATGCAAAAACTAATAGTTCGGTCGACTGAACAGGTATTTCCAGTCGACTAAACCTGTTACAAAATTACAACATGCACAGTTTCAGTCGACTGAAATTCTCTGTTCAGTCGACTGAATTCGAACCTGCGAATTTTTAATGAAAAGACACCTTCTTCTTCCCAAGAGTTACAACCATTCTACAATGGTAATGGATGCATCTCTTGCCTGAATCTTTTGCAAATAGATACACCTCTTCTACACCTATAAATACATGTTTCTATCATTTGCAAATTACGAATTCTAATTGCTTTAATCTCTCTATTATTTTGAACATACTTTCAGATCTCTTAAGTTTTCAAAAGCAATCACAAACCACTTCAATTGCTTGAATCTCTGATTTATCTTAAATACTCTTTTGATTCATAGCAATTTATATTTCCTAAATCTTCATAAACACATTTCAAATTATTGAGGATAAGATTATAGGAAAGTTGTACTCAATTAGACTCATTAGTGTTATCAAGAACACAACAAGTTAGAAATACTCTTTATATCTAGTTGAAGTCCTCTTCGGTAGTTGAGGCAAGAAACCCCGTTCGGTTGTTCGGGTAAGTTGTAAACCTATTCCTCCAGGTTAAGTGAGGGTTGTTGGTTAGTTGAATTCCTAAGAGGAGCTTAGGGACTAGATGTAGGACAAGTGGTCCGAACCAGTATAAAGTCTTGGTGTCTACTTTACTTATTGCTTATTGCTATCTACCTAGACCATTCGACTATTCCATATTATACGATCCTACTGCATAGCTTATTTCACACCATATGATCCTAGTGTAAAGCTATTTAAGAACACTTGTGAAGGTGTAAGACAGTCTGATTATGCGAGCATCATTGGCGTCCTTCGGTATGCCACTGATTGCACTAGACCCGACATTGCCTATGTCGTGGGATTATTATGCAGGTTTTACTAGTAAACCTAGTATAGAGCATTGGCGCGTTATTGAGAGGGTCATGAGATACCTAAAACGAACCATGAACCTTGGGTTACATTATGAAAAATTTCCAGTTGTCCTTGAAGGTTACATCGATGTAGATTGGAATACTTTATCTGATGATTCAAAAGCAACCAGTGGCTATATCTTTAGCATTGTTGGAGGAGCTGTTTCTTGGAAATCTAAGAAACAGACTTGGCTCAGTCTAATATGGAGTCTGAGATGATAGCACTAGCCACAGCTAGTGAAGAAGCAGAGTACTTAAGAAATCTGCTAGCTAAGATTCCTTTATGGGAAAAACTGATACCAGCTGTGTTGATCCACTATGATAGTACCGCGGCTATTGCAAAAGTGCAGAACCACTATTACAATGGTAAGAGACGATAAATACGTCGTAAGCATAGTACTGTTAGAGAGCTACTCTCTTCAGGTGTTGTTAAAGTGGATCACATACGCAGTGATAAGAATTTGGCAGATCCTTTGACAAAAGGACTGGCCAGAGAGAAAGTCCTTAGCACTTCTAAAATAATGGGACTATTGCCCTTAGATTGTTGAGTCATGCACAATGGTAACCCGACCTAATAACTGGAGATCCCAAGAACTAGGTTCAATGGGTAAGAACAAGTTGTGAAGTGATATTAGTTGAACATGCTATTTTTATATTAAGAAGCATGTATTCCTGAAGTGATTAGAGGATGAGTTAATAGAAACTCTTAATGAGATCTATACTCTATTTGGAGTGGAGTACCTACCTTCAGGACTATTCTTGATAGACTCACCTGTATGAATGTGAAAATGTGGCCGTTTTCTATGGAGTTTTGGGCAAAATTCCTAGAGCATTCACTAAACTGGGATAGACATGCATGACCATAAATGCACGGGCTTATTTGATTGCACACTTGAAAGATTATGTGTGGTCTGATGTCAGGAATAGAGTTCAAGACTACGTGTCACTCTAGTAAAAACCGAATCCTATCCATTATGCAAAGGTTCAAATCGAAAGACACCTTTGTTTATGCACAATCTTATGTTTTCAGAAACTGCTCGAAAAATATTTTAAAAAAAAGTTCAGTGGGGGATTGTTGGAAATGTTTTTGTTTATGAAGTGAATAAATAAAAAACAGGTTAATGGTTATTTATTTATGAACCATTATTATAAGTGAGCCGTTGCAAGTTTATAACGGTAATATATTTATGAATCATTATTATAATTGACCCGTTGCAAGTTTATAACGGTAATATATTTATGAATCATTATTATAATTGAGCCGTTACACTTGCACAACGGTAATATATTTATGTGACATTATTATTGAGCCGTTACAAAAGCTAATGGTATTACAATATTTTTTTAAATGAGAATAAATTAAAATCCATTAACATTCCATCACTTTAGTAACGTATACAATTTCCATTCTGCCTATTTAAATGATAGATAGACAGAAGAGAAATGAAAAGAATAACAGACATTTTTCTTTTTCTTCTTCCTTCAACAAAACTAAACACCTTGAGCAGTATTTCGGAGTGCAAATCAAAATCGACTTTGTCAGTGCAAACAGGTCGATATTTTTAAAGATTAGAGAGGCTATTTTATCCTATAGGCGGCGACGTTTGTTTTCAGAACTGCTTTGCACCTTCGAGCAGAACAGGGAAACTTCTTCAAGAGAGTGACAACGTACACGACTCAGCCGAAGTTCATTGTTCCCAACACATAGAATTAAAAGTATTTTTTTCTATACATATTCATCTTATGAACGAAATTTATATGCGTTGTAATCTCATTAATTTGAAGATTGGATTTATTATGTTATTTATTGTTGTTTTGATGCAAGATAGTAGTTAATTTGAATTTAATTTTTGGATCACACAATAAATAAGTCTTTAGATTAATTTCTATTAAAAAAATCTGATTTCAGTTTCGACCGGTTTTGTAAAACCATTGCCATCGATTTGACATTCTTGGAATCGATGAAAAAAAATTGGACGGTGAAATAAATTGGGACTAATAAGCTTTTGCGTTTACAATCGATTTCAAATGCATATGAATCAATGAAGTTGAATCGACGAACCGATGCTTGAATGTGGTTTATTAATTTTTTATTGAAAAAAGGAAACTTTTTTTAATGCTCTATAGAAATGAAATAAAAATAAATTGGGTAGATGTAGATGGATATAGGTGGATGTGTGAAGTGTTTGGATGAGTGGAAGGATAAATGGATATAGAGCGATAATTAGGCGTGCTGAAAGAAATACCCAAAATTAAAGTCAAACACCGCTAATTTTAATGGGGACAATTTTTCAAAATAGACCTGCAGAAATAACTAATGTTGGTTTTAGGCTTCATAAAAAACTTATTGCAAAACTAGGCCTCGTTTTCAATAGTACTTGCGCAATTATGGAATGTGCAAGCAGTAAAAAAAATTTGTACGTAGAGCTTGCGCATTCCATAATTGCGCAAGCTCTACGTATAAAGCTTGCGCAATCCATATGTCCGCAAGCTTTAAATATAAAACTTGCACACTTTTGGATTGCACAAGCTCATTTTCGAGCTTCAAAAAGACAGAGAGCCAGATCTGTCCTCACATTTCCACATTTCAACTATTTTTCAAAACCCTCCCCATTTCTCATTCCAAACCCATTCCAAATCCAAATCAAAATCATCAATAACATTATTCTCCTCTATTTCTTGAAGCAACTAGTTGAGTATGCATAAAATGGAAGCAAGCTCTTCATCTACGGTGATTAGAGGTAATATAATTTGAGTGTAAATTGATTATTGGTTAAGTAGTGATTGTTGTTGTTAATGGAAGAAGTAGTCTTGATGATGTTGATGACAATTTACTCTTATGGTTGGTGTTATTATTGAAAATGCAAATAGCATTGAATTAATCCTAAAACCAAAACCCTAGATGGGAAATAGTTATTTGATTGATTAATTGGTTGTTAGTGTTTATAATGTAGCATTGGCTCCCGGACCCAAAGATAGAAGTGTTCTCTATCTTCAAGAACATCATAGAAGCCAATATGAAGCGCTGATGGAGGTAATTTTTCTATGCATAATGTATTAATGGCAATCCAAAATGCATGTATGAAATACTAATTTAAATTCTTTGATAATTATCAGAATGTGGAAACAGTTAAGCTTTGCGACCATTCGAGCAAGCTAAAGAAAATCGACTTTAAAGATTCTAGATTGGAGCAGAACCTAAGAATTGCCGGATTTTGGAAAGCTATGCAAATTGACTACATTTGACTAGATCATCACCTTATTACGGCTTTATGCGATAGATGGAGGCCGGAGATAAATACTTTTCATTCGAGAGTCGGTGAAATGACGGTAACTCTAGCCGATGTTTATTTTCTTTTCGGTATTAACGGAGACGGCTTCCCGGTATGTTCACAAAATTTGGATATCGATTATTTGGAATTGTGTCATGACTTTCTTCATATTTTTCTGCCTAGAGAGACCGTTAAGTCTAAAAGTGAACTAGCAATTACATGGTTTAAAAGTGAATTTTCTAAACCACTACTTGAAGGTGCGACCGTTTTGGATATACTTCGTCGCAGTCGTGCTGTGATATTGTACTTTTTAAGTTGCCGACTTTTTCCAGATCATTCGAAAGGTAGATTAAATTTGAAGTTTTTACCATTTTTGAATGATTTAGCAAACTGTGGTTACCATTCGTGGGGCAGTGCTGTAATATGCTATTTGTACAGTGAGTTGACAAACGTTGTCTTGCAATGAAGAAAAGTTTTAGGGGGTTCTGCAATGTTATTGCAAATATGGTCTTGGTCTCAATTGCTATTGGACGGCCGTCTATAAGAATTTCTACCGACTTAGATCTGTATCTTCCATTCGGGTGTAGGTGGAATTGTGCTAGGAGTTGGCGAGAAATGCCAAAAAATGTACAGTTTTACCGAAATGAATTGGACTTGTTGGCGGATGACGCCGTTACATGGGAACCATATTCGTTGGTGAACAAATTTGGGCATCCAGACATTGAGTATATGTTCGCTGGTTGGATCGGTAAGAGCCGACTGATTCTTTTTTTGGACTTTGAATTATATGCTCCTGACCGAGTAATGAGACAGTTTGCCTTTGACTACCGGCACATTCCCAATCCCGTTGTGCCCTTAGACCCAGAACCCCATAGTTGATGACATTTATGAAGGAAAGTATTATGTTATGAAATTTTAGAATTGATCGTGCCGAACGAGCACTTGAGCCCCGACACCGTTGAGCGAGTACAAGTATTGGTATTGGCAAATTACTCGCTGTTATATTCCAAAAAAGTTGGCAATGAAATTGGTTGCGTGCATTCCTCGTGCTTCACTTGAGCGTGATGTGGTTAGTATTCTAATTTTTAAATTATGATAGTTTAATTTTTTAGCTCATATTCGTTGATACATTGTTATGAATTTGACATAGGTAGATATATAGCGCTTTGGAAGTGGTCAACAAAATCGAAGATAGTCGTATGGAGCCGGACAAGGTGAAAAGCAAGTGCATTAACCTACGACGTATACTTGATACGATTCTCGATCGGAACAAGCTAAGAAGGCCGGAAAAACCATTGCGCATTGTAGAAGAACGACCATGTTCTACGGAGGAGACACATACAACACAGGAGGGAGCAGGGAGGACAAACATGATGGGGGGAGGCACATACGGAAGGGGAGGGATCACAACACGCCGTTGGGGAAAGTCAACCTCAATGGCCCGCTTGGCCTGAAGTAGAACAACAATACATCGGGGAAGAAATTCAGGCTCAATGGCCTGTTTGGCACGAAGGAGAACAACACTTCGGATATCTTGGCCAATCCACGCAAGAGCAGCCGTAGTGGGAGAGACAATAAGAGAAATTAATTTTCAGGCCAAGTCAAGAACAAGAAATCCTGCTTCCAACAGCTACTCCAACATTTGAAGAAGGCCAAGGTTCGGCTCCAATCGTGTATAGAAGGAAGAAAAAGAAGAGAGACACACTTATTGAGCTTAGACGGATTCACGATTGAGGTGTATTGTTGTTTGCCCGACATATGTTGTTGTTGTTCCTTTGGTCAGAAGGAGGGTGTTGATGTATTTTTTCTTTGGTTGATTGTATATATTGTTGAACCTTGTTTCGATGATTTTCAATTGCATTTTGGATGTTATTTTATGTTGTTGACGATGTTTAGTAGTGGTGTTGATATTTGATTGCAGTTTGCATGCTATATTTGTTGTTGATTGTAGTTAATATTGAATGTTGTTGGATGGATGGGTTGCAGTAGCTCTCTGTCTTTGACAGAGAGCAAATACTGCTTGTGCAATTATGGAATGCGCAAGCGGTAATAATAGATAAAGCTTGCGCATTTTTGAAATGCACAAGCTATATTGTTTATTACTGCTTGTGCATTTCATAATTGCGCAAGTAGTATATGATTGTTGTTGGGTGGATTGGTTTGCAGCAGCTCTTTGTCTTTGACAGAGAGCAAATACTGCTTGCGCAATTATGGATTGCGCAAGCAGTAATAATCGATATAGCTTGCGCATTTCTGAAATGCGCAAGCAATATCGATTATTACTGCTTGCGCAATCCATAATTGCGCAAGCAGTATTTGCTCTCTGTCAAAGACAAAGAGCTGCTGCAAACCAATCCACCCAACAACAATCATATACTAGGAAATTAGCACTGCAAAGAAATTAACAATGAAAAGAAATAAAGATTTGCAGCAAAAAAATAATAGGTGAAGTAAAAAACAAACATATGCAATAGCAAGTAACTCACTTCTTCCGTTACAAATACATAAAAATATTGAATAATGAAGATATACAACAACTTATACAATTTAACGCGAATAAGTTTTTTTCTTATGGCCAATAGAACCACATTTGCTACATCTATTATGGTCGGATGAAGAAGGCGGGTTCATGAAACCTTTGATTCGAGTAAACCGCGGACGTCCTGAATTTCTACGCACTGATGGTGGTTGTATAATAGTATCGTCGTAGACATCCCAGTGTCGACTATCTGGTACATGGTGGAATAAAGAAGCATAAGCTGCGGTATACTTAGCCGTCGTGCACAACGTGGGGATTAAGTCAAAATACGCTTTATTAGCACTACCCGAACCACGCGAACAAGCTGCTAATATGTGGGAGCACAGAAAATGATCTAACGTTGGCATGTTGCACGAACATTTGACAACATTATCTTCGATATTCACCGTATAATCAAACATATGAACATCTTTCACCTACCATTCAATGAAGCTATATCTCTCTATGGACATGAGCCTTGATTCTTCCATTCTTCCCCGCGCTAATTGTAACGACCCAGAATTTTTGATAATTAAAATTTGAATGTTTAATTAATTTTAAATATTTATAAGTGGAATTTAGAAGTCGAATGATTTATTTTTTTCGAATATTGGATTTAATTTGATAATTTAATCGATAAATTAAATAGTGAAATTCCAGAGATAATTGAAAATCGAGTTTAAAATGATTTAAATTGATTAGGAAAATTTTATTTAATCATACTGGAATTATAGAGATGTTATAGAACTTTTAAATTTGAATTTAGAGTTAATATGTGAAAATTGAATATTTTAATATTTAATTATCGACGGTAAAAATAGCCAATTTTCGAACAGTCTCAGAATTGAACGAAACTAGTTCCATTGGATCCGTAATAGTTAGTTATTATCGGATTTCAATTTTCGTAGCAAACGGAGTTGTCGTTTGACCGTGGCAGTTCGAAACGCATTGAAATTATTTTAATTTTAAATCGTCGAGTTAAAAATAGTCATTTTTCAAAAAGTCTCGGATTTCGACGAAACCAGTTTCATCGGATCCGTAATGTGATATTATTGTAAGATTTCAAATTTCATAATTTTTGGATTTATCGTTTGTCCGGTACGAATCAAAACGCCTCGAAATTGATTTAAATCGGTTTAATTTAAATTGATCGTTTATTGCCATATCTCACACATACGATCGAATTTGCTTCCGAAACCTGTTCCATTGCGTTCGGAACGCGGAGTAAACCTTAGAAACGTCAGCCGGCACGCTCGATTTGGAGTTCGAAAATTTTGGGATGAATAGTGTTTTGAGACGTTTTCTATAAAAGGACTTCATAATTCACTTTTGCACTCAAACCCTAGGTCAAAGCTGCAGGCCGCCACTTCAAAATCAATGGCCGAAAATAGTCGATTTTCTTCCTTTAATTTCCTCAAATCCGTAGAGAATTAGGGGAAACGTTCAACTGCAATATCGTAGAGGTTGACGAGCTCTTCGAATCTATAAGGAGATGATGGTGATCGACGCAACATCAAGGGAGAAATCGTGCCACGTTCGTCACCGTTCCATGTGCGAATTCCGAGGCGTTGGGGAGGCCGAGTGCAGCGTGGTGGCGGGCGTGGGTCGAGCTCGAGACGAGCTTCGATGTGGTATGGTTGTGATGAGATCTCGTCGAGTATGGGGGAGGCGACGTCGAAGTTTTGGAGCGTGATGTTGGGTTCTCGCGTACGTTGGTTTGAACTGGAGCATGCGTGCGTTTCTGGGAGATGATGAAAGGCACGGCTGAGATTCTAGGGCAGCAGATCGTGTGGCTCTGATTTGGTTAGGGCTAAGAAATTAAATAAAAATGTAAATTTATTTTGTTTTAAAATTGTATAAACTTCTAAATGCAATATCTCTTTCATACGTTATCAGAAAATGACGAAACAAAATGCGTTGGAATCGTCTCGACGTGTACTTCGCTATGGAACTGAATTGGAGCCATTTGGTGCTAGTTTGAATTTCGGGTAAAATTAAATGCCCGTTTAATTTTATTCGAAATAAACGCTGGAATCAGAATTAAAATCACGGTGAGATCTTCTCACTCAAATGAAAGTGGATTTTCGTTTACAGTTATTGATTGATGATTGACTGCTTGGATGTGATATTAGATATAGTAGGATATATATCTATATATAGCAATATATACATATTGGCATATGTATATATTGGATTGATGATTTCCCGCCTCGTATAGCGGATGAGACCCTATTGCGCCGTTAGTAAGCGGATTTTTATAAAACCCTTATACCGCGATAATTCCGTACTGGAGCGGTATTGGTATTGTGCTAACATCTTTGGATGCAGGGAAACAGGTTGGAGGGATCCAACTGGATTCCTCAACTGTATTTACTTATTTACAAATATTGATATATATTCTGTTATCATATTGATATATGATATTGACTGTTGTGATGGACTGATTGGTGTTGTTGCATCATCGGATTCAGTTTTGAAATGTAAAAATAACGACTTTTACTTTAAAAGGGTTTTTTAAGTGATTTTTGAAAATATACGTTTTATGGAATTTTTGAATCGATTTATAAACGTCAAATTTTAAAGTTATAAAAGTTATAATTTTTAGTGAAATATAACCGAAGTGTCGTTTTTGAAATAAAAGTCGATTTATTTATAAAATGGTTTAAGTTGGGATTTTTGAATAACTATAAACGATTTGTATAGAAAGATTTATAAAATTGATATTTTATAAATCAAAATATTGGACTTATAAAACGAATTTTATAAGTGTTAAAAAGAAGTATAAATGGATTTCATAAGTGAATGAAATTAATAGATTTATATTGTGAAGTTAAAAATGAATGAAGTTGTAGAATAAAGGATTTATAAGTAATTTACTTATAAATTGGATTTTTGCCTTTAAATGGAATATTGATCGAATTTGTTCATGAATGATTTTTTTTTTTAAAAGTTGAAATCGTTATAAAGTACAAATGTGATTTATAAACGTTGTTTATAAATCCGAAATCACTTATTTTTATAAGTGAATTTTAGAAATTAATAAAATGAGATTTATAAACCAGAGTTGTTATAGAAAATAGAAAATGGAATTTATAAACGTTGTTTTATAAATTCGGAAATCAATCAATCAAATTTGATGAATTTAATATAGAAGGTTATTAAGGAAATTTTATCCACGATTTTGGGACAGTGGATGATTCTTGAAATAAATATGTAAAAAGGGATTGAAATTTGGTTATTGAAGTATATTCACGATTTTGGACAGTGAATATATTATTGAGTAAAATGGTTATGTTTGGGAAAGCGATATTATAAAATGAAGTTAATTGTTTTAAAAGATGTTTTAAAACGTGTTAAGTATCGAATACATAGATTTCAACATTTATTGTTGAAATAGGCGTTTTCGAGAAATAAGGAAATGGTGGACTATAACACTGTTGTTATAGTAAATGATTTTCGAAAGAAAATGTTTTATATAGTATTGGGATTTATATATCTATCTAAAATTTTCGAATCCCTATACTAGTGATTTTGAGTCGTCGTAACGATGTTTCACGCAACATTCGTTTTGACTCAAATAGATGTTAAAATTTATGATTTCCTTAAAGAATGAAATGTATACTTAATTTGATTTAAGTATATTGAATATTTTCAAATGTTGAAAATAAATGATTTGTGAATTACTTATTTTAAATAAGTATGGAATTGCTTTTCCAATATGAAACGAAGGGTTTGAAACTTTATCTTTTAAAGATAATTTGAAAAGTGAATATTTGAAATTTGTTTTCAAATGATTAAGTGTGGAAATTCTATATCTAGTAAAAGATATTTTTGAAGATGAAATAATTTGGAAAATTATTTGGAATCTGATGATGTTGCGCATCTTTATTGATAGTTAAATAACCGACTATCAATAATTACCTTGAGTAGGTATTGGTTGTGAATTGGATAAATTTGAATGCCACACTTATTTTTTAATAATCGCTCACTATTCGGGTTAGCCGGGAAAGGACCATGGGGTCGTATAACCCATTCCGAATATGTGATACGTCGTTATGAATTGCATTTGAAGACCGGTGTTGAAGACCGGATATTTTTGAAAACGGAAGGATTACCGTCGAGTTACTCTACATCGGCTGATCTCCGATTTAGAGGTTTTATCACCCTTAGTGACGGGAAGTCCGGACGTGATTAGAAAATTATCCGGATATGCAAGGGCTTCGTGAGAAGTGCCTTCGGTTCTGTTCGATCCCGGAACAGACTTGTATGGATTGTGTGTCTGACATTACAATTTGAGATATAAAGCTGATTTCTTTCAAATACATTTCTGTTGGTGGCGGAGAATTTATTCTCTTAGCTTAACACCCTTCTCTGAGACGTACGAGCTCAGAGGTTATGTAGTTGAAATTTATCAGCGATATATTCCCAATTTGGTAACGTGGCATACTGAGTGTTGCTGTGAAATGATCAGTGTTTGATCATTTGCGATATGATCATTTGTTTGATCTTATATCTTTGTGATCATAGGTTGATCATTTTGTTTGACCCGAAGCAGGGCTTTGTAGAAAGCGTAGCTTTGTGGACGAGACTTCGTCGAGCCTCACACCCCGGAAATGGTCGAAACAGGAAGGATGCAGCAAGGTTCTAGGGAGTAGCGCCCCTTAGTGTATGTCATTCCTTCTGGATAAAGGTGGTATCATGGTATGGAGCCCAGATACTTAACCTCTGTGGTTGCTGCAAAATTTATTTCTTTGTGGTTTGTTGGAAATCGGGGATCCTCGGGAAGATCGGTGACGATCGGGGGATGGCATACGCGTGTCAGTAGTTACCTATTTTTGCAGAGGTAACCCGGCCTTGTGTTGGCAGAGATCCGGTTAGGTTCTCGGGTCGTCTATTCCAGGGACGTACCCATCGTGGAAAAGGAAGTTCCTTAGCCTGACCATTTGTTGGAAATCCAAAGAAACAATACGAGCCTTGTACGGTTTTAGTTGTAGAACCTGCCATCTAATATGGCAGCTATAGCAAGCATACTATAATGGTACCTATGCTGGCTAAGATTAATATTCTACTTTCGAAATGTTTTCTACACTATGCACTAATAATAATATCAAAAAGAATTTGATTCTTGCGTAGTAAGCATCTTTGACTATCATAAGAAGAAATCTCCTCCAAGTCTGCGTTTGCATTGTGTGTGTGGCGGGAGGTCTTATGGTAGTTTCATTTTCCAAAAGCATTGCGAATTGACATTAAAAGTTTTCCTGTTGTTTATTTTAAAGATAAACTGTTTTACGATCTCACACCAGTCTTGCTATATTACAGCATGATAGGGGATTCTCGCTTCGCGGTTAGGTGGCGAACGGGAGACTCTTACCCCTACATGTCCCTGAGAGGGATGGGTTGGTTAGGCAGAGGCCGTGACAGTCGAGAGGCTGGCCGTAAAAGCAAGTTTGGGGTGTCACTGTCAGCCACGGTGGGGCTGGGATGGTTGAAAAGCCTACCGGTTGTGACCGCTTACTTCGGTACGTGACAGCGTGGTATCAGAGCATATGGTTAAGCGACAACCCTGCTCTGTTGGGTGTTACTCATTAGAGATAGAGTCAGTAGTACTCTTGAATGAGTTGAGTGTAATAATAAATATGAGCGCGTATTTGTTAGTGAATATATAAAAATTGTTTTATATTGTGATGATTGATTTGTTGAGTGGTATATGGATTCTGGTCAATACGAGTAATTAACGATCATTGATAGGGATCTCTAAACACTCGAATAGAACAATTCGGCACAGTATTGTTTTAAAATAGGGTAAATGAGATAATTTTGCCCAAAACTATTTTTGTATAGAAAAGAAATGTTTTTCTATAAAGTACTATAGTATATGGTTGCATGGATGTTAGGAAGTAATAATAGTGAATTATCATCACTGAAATTGAATGAGAAATTGAAATCGTAACTCCAAAGTTGAGAAATAAATTCACATACAAATGAAATTTGAGAATGTAAATTATAAATGTGAATTGTAATTTAAAACGGAATTCCAGAAAAGTTTTTGGAAATGTTTGAAAAGAATTTGAAAATTTTGGAGATTTGGAAAGTTTAAATCATTTGTGATTTGAAAATGAATTTCAAAAGTTTTGAAAAGTATTTTGGAGAGATAAAAGCTCTAAACTCTTTTCGGTCGCTGGAAAATAATTCCGATGATGATCGCGACATCACCGATGTTCATTTTCGGGTTTCCAAAAGAGAAATTGCTGCCAAATTGTTTTAAAATGAAGTTGTTTGAAAAATTTGGGTTTTGTTTTTGAAATTCAAAGGATAATTTGAATTGTTTTCAAAATGGCTTTGAAATGTTGAAAAGACTCTGGAATACTATAAAAAAATATTTATGAAATATTATGAAGTTGATAACTTGTAAAGTTTAAAGTTTAAATAAAAATCCATTTAACGAATGAAATTTTAAATATGAATTGGAAGCATAAGGAAACGAATTCATATATGAATAAAATGGTAAATATGAATTGTAAATGTGATTTATAAATGAAAATGGAATTCCAAACAGATATTGGAAAATTTAAAATTCATTAATGAAATGAATTTGTAATATGAATATATAAGTGATTATATAAATCGAAATGAAAATAAGTTGATAACTTATAGAATATTTGAAATCTGATTGAAATGAAAGTTCAAATTGAAATAAAAGAATTTGTGAACAAATAAATAAATTTGCAATGGCAAATGCGAGAAAATAAAATTGAATGTTAAAATTCATTTCGAATTTGTAGGCAATAAATTGAATTGAATAATTATAAATGAAGATAAAATTGGAATTGAAACCGAATGTTGAAAACAAATTTGAATAAGTGAATTGTAATTTGTAATGAATTAGTAAATGAAACTAATTTAAAATGATGCAGTTGTGAATGAAAGATAATTGATAAAATTCAATATTCAGAAGTTAAATAGAATCCAAATAAGGTTGGAATTGTGAATTAAATTCAAATGAAATTTGAAATGTGAAATTGAATGAAAATGAATATGAAACTTCAATAGGGAAGTAAAGATGATATACGAAGTATCGAAATTTTGTAATGGAATTGGCAAAATAGTTTAAATGCTGTAACTAGATATAATGGCTAGTAGGATATACAGGTATATGAAAGGAATTGGGATTTTGATTTCAAGGATAATTTGAATTGCTCGAAAAAGGTAAGTATTTAAATTTCTATATGAGATTTGCTGATTTCTTGTCTAGCCGCTTGGCTTTTTCTTTTTCATTTTGAAATCTGAGAGTCTGTAGGGACGTTTTGTAGTCGTACCGTATTAGCCGCGCAAAGGAGACGCTGGCAAAAATTTTCGGAAATTTAGGGCGTTAGAAAATTTTTGTGAAAATTTTGAAAGTTTAAAATTTGAATTTAAACTCGAATTTGAATTGAAAAGTTAAACAATGTTGTTTGAAACTTATAATTGAAATTGGAAAACGAGTTGAATGATAACGAATCTTTAGTAGAAAGATTTGTTTTGATAAATTAATAAAACTATTGGATTGTGAAAAATAGTAGACGAATTAAGGACTCTTTTTTCCTTACTTGGTAATTTCGAGGACGAAATTCTTTTAAGGGGGGAAGTCTGTAACGACCCAGAATTTTTGATAATTAAAATTTGAATGTTTAATTAATTTTAAATATTTATAAGTGGAATTTAGAAGTCGAATGATTTATTTTTTTCGAATATTGGATTTAATTTGATAATTTAATCGATAAATTAAATAGTGAAATTCCAGAGATAATTGAAAATCGAGTTTAAAATGATTTAAATTGATTAGGAAAATTTTATTTAATCATACTGGAATTATAGAGATGTTATAGAACTTTTAAATTTGAATTTAGAGTTAATATGTGAAAATTGAATATTTTAATATTTAATTATCGACTGTAAAAATAGCCAATTTTCGAACAGTCTCAGAATTGAACGAAACCAGTTCCATTGGATCCGTAATAGTTAGTTATTATCGGATTTCAATTTTCGTAGCAAACGGAGTTGTCGTTTGACCGTGGCAGTTCGAAATGCATTGAAATTATTTTAATTTTAAATCGTCGAGTTAAAAATAGTCATTTTTCAAAAAGTCTCGGATTTCGACGAAACTAGTTTCATCGGATCCGTAATGTGATATTATTGTAAGATTTCAAATTTCATAATTTTCGGATTTATCGTTTGTCCGGTACGAATCAAAACGCCTCGAAATTGATTTAAATCGGTTTAATTTAAATTGATCGTTTATTGCCATATCTCACACATACGATCGAATTTGCTTCCGAAACCTGTTCCATTGCGTTCGGAACGCGGGGTAAACCTTAGAAACGTCAGCCGGCACGCTCGATTTGGAGTTCGAAAATTTTGGGATGAATAGTGTTTTGAGACGTTTTCTATAAAAGGACTTCATAATTCACTTTTGCACTCAAACCCTAGGTCAAAGCTGCAGGCCGCCACTTCAAAATCAATGGCCGAAAATAGTCGATTTTCTTCCTTTAATTTCCTCAAATCCGTAGAGAATTAGGGGAAACGTTCAACTGCAATATCGTAGAGGTTGACGAGCTCTTCGAATCTATAAGGAGATGATGGTGATCGACGCAACATCAAGGGAGAAATCGTGCCACGTTCGTCACCGTTCCATGTGCGAATTCCGAGGCGTTGGGGAGGCCGAGTGCAGCGTGGTGGCGGGCGTGGGTCGAGCTCGAGACGAGCTTCGATGTGGTATGGTTGTGATGAGATCTCGTCGAGTATGGGGGAGGCGACGTCGAAGTTTTGGAGCGTGATGTTGGGTTCTCGCGTACGTTGGTTTGAACTGGAGCATGCGTGCGTTTGTGGGAGATGATGAAAGGCACGGCTGAGATTCTAGGGCAGCAGATCGTGTGGCTCTGATTTGGTTAGGGCTAAGAAATTAAATAAAAATGTAAATTTATTTTGTTTTAAAATTGTATAAACTTCTAAATGCAATATCTCTTTCATACGTTATCAGAAAATGACGAAACAAAATGCGTTGGAATCGTCTCGACGTGTACTTCGCTATGGAACTGAATTGGAGCCATTTGGTGCTAGTTTGAATTTCGGGTAAAATTAAACGCCCGTTTAATTTTATTCGAAATAAACGCTGGAATCAGAATTAAAATCACGGTGAGATCTTCTCACTCAAATGAAAGTGGATTTTCGTTTACAGTTATTGATTGATGATTGACTGCTTGGATGTGATATTAGATATAGTAGGATATATATCTATATATAGCAATATATACATATTGGCATATGTATATATTGGATTGATGATTTCCCGCCTCGTATAGCGGATGAGACCCTATTGCGCCGTTAGTAAGCGGATTTTTATAAAACCCTTATACCGCGATAATTCCGTACTGGAGCGGAATTGGTATTGTGCTAACATCTTTGGATGCAGGGAAACAGGTTGGAGGGATCCAACTGGATTCCTCAACTGTATTTACTTATTTACAGATATTGATATATATTCTGTTATCATATTGATATATGATATTGACTGTTGTGATGGACTGATTGGTGTTGTTGCATCATCGGATTCAGTTTTGAAATGTAAAAATAACGACTTTTACTTTAAAAGGGTTTTTTAAGTGATTTTTGAAAATATACGTTTTATGGAATTTTTGAATCGATTTATAAACGTCAAATTTTAAAGTTATAAAAGTTATAATTTTTAGTGAAATATAACCGAAGTGTCGTTTTTGAAATAAAAGTCGATTTATTTATAAAATGGTTTAAGTTGGGATTTTTGAATAACTATAAACGATTTGTATAGAAAGATTTATAAAATTGATATTTTATAAATCAAAATATTGGACTTATAAAACGAATTTTATAAGTGTTAAAAAGAAGTATAAATGGATTTCATAAGTGAATGAAATTAATAGATTTATATTGTGAAGTTAAAAATGAATGAAGTTGTAGAATAAAGGATTTATAAGTAATTTACTTATAAATTGGATTTTTGCCTTTAAATGGAATATTGATCGAATTTGTTCATGAATGATTTTTTTTTTTAAAAGTTGAAATCGTTATAAAGTACAAATGCGATTTATAAACGTTGTTTATAAATCCGAAATCACTTATTTTTATAAGTGAATTTTAGAAATTAATAAAATGAGATTTATAAACCAGAGTTGTTATAGAAAATAGAAAATGGAATTTATAAACGTTGTTTTATAAATTCGGAAATCAATCAATCAAATTTGATGAATTTAATATAGAAGGTTATTAAGGAAATTTTATCCACGATTTTGGGACAGTGGATGATTCTTGAAATAAATATGTAAAAAGGGATTGAAATTTGGTTATTGAAGTATATTCACGATTTTGGACAGTGAATATATTATTGAGTAAAATGGTTATGTTTGGGAAAGCGATATTATAAAATGAAGTTAATTGTTTTAAAAGATGTTTTAAAACGTGTTAAGTATCGAATACATAGATTTCAACATTTATTGTTGAAATAGGCGTTTTCGAGAAATAAGGAAATGGTGGACTATAACACTGTTGTTATAGTAAATGATTTTCGAAAGAAAATGTTTTATATAGTATTGGGATTTATATATCTATCTAAAATTTTCGAATCCCTATACTAGTGATTTTGAGTCGTCGTAACGATGTTTCACGCAACATTCGTTTTGACTCAAATAGATGTTAAAATTTATGATTTCCTTAAAGAATGAAATGTATACTTAATTTGATTTAAGTATATTGAATATTTTCAAATGTTGAAAATAAATGATTTGTGAATTACTTATTTTAAATAAGTATGGAATTGCTTTTCCAATATGAAACGAAGGGTTTGAAACTTTATCTTTTAAAGATAATTTGAAAAGTGAATATTTGAAATTTGTTTTCAAATGATTAAGTGTGGAAATTCTATATCTAGTAAAAGATATTTTTGAAGATGAAATAATTTGGAAAATTATTTGGAATCTGATGATGTTGCGCATCTTTATTGATAGTTAAATAACCGACTATCAATAATTACCTTGAGTAGGTATTGGTTGTGAATTGGATAAATTTGAATGCCACACTTATTTTTTAATAATCGCTCACTATTCGGGTTAGCCGGGAAAGGACCATGGGGTCGTATAACCCATTCCGAATATGTGATACGTCGTTATGAATTGCATTTGAAGACCGGTGTTGAAGACCGGATATTTTTGAAAACGGAAGGATTACCGTCGAGTTACTCTACATCGGCTGATCTCCGATTTAGAGGTTTTATCACCCTTAGTGACGGGAAGTCCGGACGTGATTAGAAAATTATCCGGATATGCAAGGGCTTCGTGAGAAGTGCCTTCGGTTCTGTTCGATCCCGGAACAGACTTGTATGGATTGTGTGTCTGACATTACAATTTGAGATATAAAGCTGATTTCTTTCAAATACATTTCTGTTGGTGGCGGAGAATTTATTCTCTTAGCTTAACACCCTTCTCTGAGACGTACGAGCTCAGAGGTTATGTAGTTGAAATTTATCAGCGATATATTCCCAATTTGGTAACGTGGCATACTGAGTGTTGCTGTGAAATGATCAGTGTTTGATCATTTGCGATATGATCATTTGTTTGATCTTATATCTTTGTGATCATAGGTTGATCATTTTGTTTGACCCGAAGCAGGGCTTTGTAGAAAGCGTAGCTTTGTGGACGAGACTTCGTCGAGCCTCACACCCCGGAAATGGTCGAAACAGGAAGGATGCAGCAAGGTTCTAGGGAGTAGCGCCCCTTAGTGTATGTCATTCCTTCTGGATAAAGGTGGTATCATGGTATGGAGCCCAGATACTTAACCTCTGTGGTTGCTGCAAAATTTATTTCTTTGTGGTTTGTTGGAAATCGGGGATCCTCGGGAAGATCGGTGACGATCGGGGGATGGCATACGCGTGTCAGTAGTTACCTATTTTTGCAGAGGTAACCCGGCCTTGTGTTGGCAGAGATCCGGTTAGGTTCTCGGGTCGTCTATTCCAGGGACGTACCCATCGTGGAAAAGGAAGTTCCTTAGCCTGACCATTTGTTGGAAATCCAAAGAAACAATACGAGCCTTGTACGGTTTTAGTTGTAGAACCTGCCATCTAATATGGCAGCTATAGCAAGCATACTATAATGGTACCTATGCTGGCTAAGATTAATATTCTACTTTCGAAATGTTTTCTACACTATGCACTAATAATAATATCAAAAAGAATTTGATTCTTGCGTAGTAAGCATCTTTGACTATCATAAGAAGAAATCTCCTCCAAGTCTGCGTTTGCATTGTGTGTGTGGCGGGAGGTCTTATGGTAGTTTCATTTTCCAAAAGCATTGCGAATTGACATTAAAAGTTTTCCTGTTGTTTATTTTAAAGATAAACTGTTTTACGATCTCACACCAGTCACCATGACTGACTCGGAGTTTATTGTTTCCCTTCTAAACTCTGGGTGCCCACCAATTTCCACACGGGCAGCCTAGAGTTATATTATCAGGATATTCTGGATATTCTGGAGCTTTGGAGATAAGCTGGATGACGAGACGTAGTATTTGTATCTGATATTATTTATTCCGCTGTGTATTCTGTATGAGGACAAATTATATAACTGTCCATTGTTGTATATTGACTCTGATGATTGATGTATGTATAAAATGATATAGTTCTTTGTTTAAAGATTATTCATTTATCTATTATATATTGTTCCGCTGCGATGTGTAAGATTCTGATATTGTTTCCTGTTCTGATGTTGTTCTGTTGTTCTTCTTTCTTCTCTATCTTCTTCTTCTCTTCTTCTTATACTCTTTTTGCCTTTTTCTTCTTTTTAAAACCCTCACTATTGGAGTTTCCGGCACTCGATTGCTCGGCAGTCGATAAAGTGAGTATCGATGTCGAATTTTCGAAAGTCGAAAATTTCGGTACGTGACACTAATGCTTCCCACCTCGGTGCAAGCTGTGACGTCCACTCTTCTCCTTGAGTTCGACGTTCGACAAAGTAATGGTTCAATCGATGAAGCGTACGTGCAACCAATGATCTAACAGGTAAATTCCTAATTCCTTTCAGCACACCGTTAAAGCTTTCGAAAACATTAGTTTTCATGATATTGAATCTTACGCCGTCGTCATGACAAAGAGTCTAGCTTGATTCATGATTTTTCAAACTTCTGTCAATCCACGCATTGGCATTTCGATTTACATCCTTCAACTGTTTTCGAAGTTCATTATATTTTACAACCTCCGATGCCGTGGCATATGCATGTAACAAATTTTATAGCTCATCCGTGCCAAACCCCGCTTTCTTGAAATTTTCTTTAATATGACGAAATAGAAAAGCGATAATGATGTTCATTCCTTTCATACGATCTGAGATAAAGGTAATATATCTGGTACGTACGGAATATAGTTCCATATGCAACGAATAAACCAACTCCACGTTTGTCACGACTCTGTTGTACAATAGCAAAGGCTAACAGAAGTAGACCTTGGTTTGCGTCCACCCCAGTAGCTAATAGTAATGTACCCAGATACATTCTGTATAAATGAGTGACATCAATAGACAGTATGAGTCGACAGTGGTTGAAACCATGAATAAAAGGTCCGAAAGCCCAACAAGCACCATAAAAAACACCACGACTATGAATAACATTATATACGGTTCCGGGGCTGGTACTTTGTAGGGCTCGAAGATATTTTGGCAATTCCGTGTACGACGATTCTTAATCTCCATAAATCATTGCAACAGCTTTCTGTAGTCCGTGCCAGGCTCGAGAATAACTCACTTTAATATGAAACATATTGGACATTGTCTCTTGAACAGTTCTTGCAGTCATGTTTGTTTCAGCTTTAATCAATGGAAGTATTTTGCTGCATATAAACTTTGAAGTTGCATGTCGATGGTTTGAGTTAATTGTTGCATTTAAACAAGTGTGATCGCCGCCATATGTAGTTATTTTCCACCAATTATGATTTTTTCTAACCGAAAGGTTTGCATGCACTCGCCAATGACATGTTTCATCCACATCACAACGGACTGTGTATTGATTTGCACGCAATTTCAGAACTTGAAATGAAACTGAACATTTAATCGTTCATTTGCATAACTGTTCAACAAGCTTCTCCTTGCTTTCAAAAATTAACCCAACTCGTGGTCCTTTCCCGGCACATTCTCTTCCAAACACTTCCACGTCTACTTGACAATTTTCCATTATCGATTTCACCATCATTGTTGCCGTGCATAAATCATCGGCTAGAGCCTCTTCATAATTGATTTGTTCTTCTTCGACATTTACATCATCAGTCTCCTCAATGTCTGCGTATATGATTGCATCATTGTTAACTTCCATTTGATGGATCCAAGTTCTATTTACATCATCTGCACAAGCTACTTCCATGCTATCCAATTGCACTCCGCTCTCGTTTACAATATCAACATGATCATCACGGTAAGATATTTTGCATTAACGTAGGTCATAATACAAGTGCCAGAGTATAATATTACTCACTTTCCGAACGCTTGCGATTGATTAGGATGTATAGAGTTATGTATCATATTTTATTCCTGACTAGAAGACACTCCAACCATTCCGCTGCACCTGTGAAGTAAGTTTGTAAACTCTCCGCCTTGATGGCTTGGAAGGTAAGAGGGATACGCCGACCATTGTGTTTCTTGTAACTGTGTGGTGGGTACATACTCATCCGCAGAAATCACTGTCGGTTGTGTTTCGACCACATTATCATGTTCCACTTTCACAACATATATTTCCATCACTCTCATTCCAACCGAAAACGTAGAGTTCAAATCATTGTCATCTTCCAAATCAATAGCGGATGCACCATTATCCCGAACCCATTTCACCGCTAATTGTAAATCATCCATCACATGATTAACTTTTGTCACTTCAAATGCCCTTTGTTTAAGCTCTTCAAAACTACAATGATTTTTTATTGTCGATCTTTTTCGCTTTCCACCAACATATCTAGGTTTACCTTCATCATCAACCAACAGTTCCCCGTCATAGTAAAATATAGTCGGAACCTTTGACATTATCTACAAAATCAGTTGCAATACCACATTCAAAATCTTGATTTTGTGACATAATTCTAAACATAAATTTGTTGAATTAATACCTTATTTTCCCAAGTAGATTTTGCTTCCGCAGGCAATCTTCAACCAAAAACAGTCAAATCAATCTTTAAAAAAACCAAACCAGTAAATCAATATAATAACGTAACCAATATATTTCAACAACATAGTCAACACTACCAAATGTATTTCACCAACATAATAAACTGCTTAGCTAGCACAAAGTAAGGGTTACAACAAAAACAAATATTTTCGGAACATCATATTAAAAATACTACATTTCAACATACAAATCAAATATGACAACGTTAACCTAGTTCCAAACATCTACCAAAATCTAGGCCTCCCACTACTTTCCCTTGGTTCTTCATTCACCTTTTTCAGACGACTGATTTTGACTTGCAATTCGTGGGCATACTCGATTCCCCTTTCGCACAAGGGTTGATCAATCCATTTAAAATAATTACAACAATCAACTTCACGAGGATTCAGTATGTGTTCGTTGTACGAACTACAACCGAAAAATCTTCGTCCGGCATTATTTTCCTTTCCGCAAACGACCACTACACACATATCTCCACAGTAACAATTTGGATACGGTCGTTGTCCCCGTGGCATGGATGGACCAACATGATGTATATGCATCAGCATATTTCCGCCAACTCGAATTTGATGACCGAATCTTTCGGTAGAAACAACTTCACGTAAACGAGCGTGTAAGGTTGATGGTCCAGAATGAAATTTACGCGGTAATGTTTCGAACCGTGTTTTCGGAACATGATCAACATCAGCGTCAATATGACTTGAGCTTGCAATACCGATTTTCGCTTCAAGTTCATCACAATGTTTCATCAACATTTCATCGTCTATCTCCCAAACATTCATGTCTATCGTCAAAATAAACAATAAAACATTAACATATCAATTAGGGTTTCCAATTTACTAGTACTTAACTAGGGTTTCATATTTCATTAATCATTAACATCCGATTCAACAATAACAACACCATTGCTTAGTAATTAACATTACTAACAACAATAACTCTTCATTTTCAACACCAACAAAAATAGCAAAATTTGACAAGGTGAATGAGGATTTGGATTTGGTAAAAAAAAATGGATTTGGGATGAGAGTTTTGAAGGATTTTGAGAGGAAGATGAAAAAATGAAGACAACTCTCTGCTTTCTATCTTTTTGATGCTCAAAAATGAGCTTGCGCAATACATAAGTGCGCAAGCTTTAAATATAATACTTGCGCACTTATGTAATGCGCAAGCTTTAGTATAAAAAAAATTAATACTTGCGCATTTCATAAGTATGCAAGTATCATAGAAAAAGAGGTCTAGTTTTACAATAAGTTTTTGATGAAGCCAAAACCAACCTTAGTCATTTCTACTTGTCTATTTTGAAAAATTGTACTTTATAGCTAGTGGTATCGACGCTGCAGGATGAGGTAAACCATTGCATATGTGCAAAGAGCCTGGAATCCCTTCAAACGTTTCGGTAAATCTTTCCATCCGTGTGTCCATAGATCATCTCATTCACCGCCATGGCCGTATCAAATTTGTCATTAGTATCCATAGCAATTGCAGTCTTTTCAGTGGCATTTTCCTTCATCTCAGGTAAAGCCTTTTCTTTTTCTCACGTACCCAGTCTTTTATCTGTATTCCTTTGAGAACCACAGCCGATTCTAAAAACCTAAACCCTTATTCACAAATAATTAATTATACGATCCAGCTTCATTCTACAAACGTCAATGCAAGCTCTTATCTTCTCGAATTAACAAGCTCGAGAATTCCTTAAGCGCTTCTAGTCAGACTGCTGCATCTGAGCGACGCGGAAGAGTCCGTGCTCAACAGGTACTTTACTTCCATCTGTAATAATCAGAAACCATATTTAGATATGTTATGTTAGCGCGATTTTAAGAGTTCTGCAGTAAAAAAGTATGAAAGGATATGGTGTCAAGATTGAAAGCCAATGCTACAATCAATAGTCAGAATTGAAAGGTTTGGTGCATTTGTTTGGAGTACGGGTCTCTTAGTCTATAATAAATATTTAAAGCTTGTTTGGCAACAGCTTATTTCAAAACTCTTTAAAATGAGTGTTGAATGTTAACTTATAAGTAGTTTTGAGAGAATAGTAACAAGTTAAAGTGTTTTGATAAATAAGTTAAAATTATGATAAAACTTGGTTGTAAAATTTAAAATAAGTCATAAACAAGTATTTGTTGCTTATGACTTATCAACTTATTTGCTCCTTTTAAATCAAAAACTTAAGTTGTTGTCAAACACTTCAAACTGTAAAAGTAACTTATTAGCTACTTTTGTTACTTGCAAGTCATTCCCAAACACCCCCTTAGACCTTTACTAATAAGTACTTTTCCTATGCAAATTTAATAAGTGATATATTTGTGAAATAATTCCATCTTGCATCGCTACGATAAGCCTATCGATCAGTTTGATTAGTATTAGTGTGTGTGTGTGCGCGTGCGCACACACATGCACATTTCAAGAAATTTACAAGCCTTAATATTTTTAGGGCATTGTTAAAGGAACTCCAATTTTGGATATAAGGAGAACAATTATGTGAGGACTCTGGTCTACTTTATAATTGTTAAGGAGGAAATTTTATTTAGTATTTTATATTATAATATGGTACAATTGTACCCTTTAAATTTTCGTTACTTCACCGTTGAAATCATGCACAAAACATTACCTCCAGCCGTTTATTAATTGTCCTCATTATTTTCATCTTCTTCCATCTCATTAACATCATCTTCCATTTCATTAAACCCATCTTTTTTTTGAAGCAAGTCATTAGCACATTGTTCATCGTGCAATAGAATTTTTTTTAAAATTAAAGCCCAAATTAAACTAATAAAACAAACATAAATATAGCGCGGGGAAACTGGACATTTACTAAAAATGACAATATATTACCGTATAAATAAATATAAAAACACCACTGCATTTTTGAAAGTTTTGTGGCATAGTATTACCGTTTTTATGTTGTGCTAATACGTGTTATAAAATTTCAAAATGGCCACCATTTTTAATTATATTAAGCGACAACTTTAAAACCTTTTTTCCATATAAAAACGGCCCGTTGCCACCGTTTTTCGTTTTCTCTAGATCACGTCCTTTCCAATTTACACAGATTCAAAGGTATTCTTCATCACCATTGATGTACAATATTATTATTTGCGCTATTATCCTTTACATCTTCTATGAAGCTCTCCTGTGTTTCAATCATCTTGTTATGTTCAATTTGCAAATTATCATCTTCTTTCAATTTAGAATTCTCCATTAAAAATTAGGGTTGAAGATTATGAGAGATTTGAAAGATTTATGGAAGAGGTTAATATTGTAATTGTTATTAATTTTTTTATGCGGGGGGTAATCTATTATGTACACCTCATAGCAAATTTTAAAAAATTAAAATTTAGCCCCCCTCATATTCAAAAGTGGAGTCCATTTAAAAATGCCATATTTTTATTCTTCGATGTTTCGCGATCTGTCGTTTTATATAACTTTTTTATAGTAGTATTGAGAAAGGAATTTCCACTTAAAGGACTTTTTGGCCCATGGTAATAAGCTTTTAAAACAACACTTTAGAATGCTTAATTTCAAGGACAAAAGATAAAAGAATTTATCATTTTCGATGATTGGAAAAAGATAACTTCATTTATAATTTTTTAGTTTCAAACAAGGTTTTAAATCTCAGATATCGGTCACGTTTCGTCTCGACGATTTTAGTGACTCGGTATCGTATCGGGGGAGATCTCAGACGAGACGAGTGCATCTCGGATGTCAATATCGGATTTACATATCGGACCTTAAAGTTCATCTCGGGACCATATCGGCGTATATTTCAATGTTTCATGTTTAAAATTAATTTGATTATGCAATAATATTTACATATACTAAAATAAATGAAAATTTAAGCTTACTTGATTTGCAAAATCACACCATATACCATTATCATCGATTGCTCGAAAGAACATCTATGTCATTTCTATCTTGGACAGTTACATATCTAATTAAACATTACAAAAATATTGAATGAACACCACTTACATAATTAAAGTTCTAAACTGACATGAACCATTGTTACGTGAATACCAACATAAAAGCAGGAAACGATACCCATCATGATTGCATTACTTCCTACCACATAAACAAGGAAATTCTACCCTTCATGCTTGCATTACTTCCTGCTGCATAGCATTCACAGCGCCACCAATATTCACAAAATAAACGTTTGAATAAACATATAATGTTTAAGCAAAGAAAGTGGTAGCCTTAATCATGAAATTATACTTGCAAATTAAATCTATTTGCAAATCTACTTTAAATTATACTGTAAATTCAATTTTGAATTTCATTAAAATAGAAAAAACCATAATTTACATACTGTAAAAAGTAGAGAGATTGATCGAAGACGAAGCTGCAGACTGTCAAAAGCGATCGAGCAGTCGGAAATTGGAAGCAATCGCGAGGCGTTGGAAGTTCGAAGAGGGAGTTCGATTTTTTTAAGCAGGGGGTGTTCGATTTTTTCTCTGGAGAAGAGGGAGTTCGATATTTTTGATGAGCAACGTGTTTTTTGAGAAGTTTAATCGGATAATGAAGAAAAATGCTATCTGTTTTTTGAATTTGGACTGAGATGGACCTATATATATATATCGGGGAGATCTCGAAATATCGTTTCGCTTCAAATATCGGTCGATATATTCGAAACGAGATATCAACCGATATCTCATGTTTCGTTTCGCCCATGTCTTCAACCGAGATCTTTAGTCGAGACATCGGCCGAGATATCCGAGATTTAAAACAGTGGTTTCAAAGATAAAAAGATAAAAAAATTATCATTTTCGATGACAGGATAATGATATTTTCATTTATCATTTTCTTGTAAAATGATAATTTCTTAATGATAATTTCATTTACCTTTTGTCCTTGAAACCAATAATTCTGAAGTGCCATCTTAGAACTTGGGTTGAGAAACCTTAAAGCCTAATTCCTACTATTGAGAAGTGGTTGAATTAATGTTTAAAAGATTATTCGGTGTAATTTTCATGGTATTTGTTTGAAAACAAATTCATAAACACTAAGGGATAGAATTATCAAAATCACGTATATCTTAACAAAAAAATTTATATTCAAAAAGCAAATAAACAACTTTTTCAGTGTTCAACACTCAGAATTCGACAACCGATGTACAATCAATATTTAGCAGTAAACATTCATCGTTTGAAACAAATGGAGCCTTGCTTTTTTTCTTATTTTATTTTATATTAGAACGGATCCATCTGGAGCTAAAAACTTGTTATTTATTTAGAAACATGGAGGGGTTATTATCATCATTATTGTTATTTAATTTGATGAGAAAATTCAATCAGAATTTAGAAAAAAGATAGACAAACAACTATTTTAATAATCAATGATAATCGGTATTATTACCAATCAACATTATAAAAAAACACAGCCTTAACAGGTTATATCTAATCCACCTCAGTTGCTTATCTTTCTTTGGAAATAAAGCCCACTGCAATTTAATCCACAATCGTCTAGACAAAAAGTTCACATACGACCCCACGACTATACTCATATTATTAAAGAACGTTACATGTGATGTCGTCTAATAACATAGAGAATACCGCTGGCTAAGGACGATCGAATGTGAATATATTTTATACTAACATTGACACGTCTTTATTACCTTTTTAGGATCTGAATTGAAAATTTACGATGTGTACAATATTAATACAAAGTAATAAACACATCGATTTAAAATATTCAGAACAATATATAATATAGATAAATCAGAATCAGAGGCACAGATCGCGGTGGAATAATATACATCATCATATACATAATAAAATATGAGTCTACAAAATATCAGTACTAGCTAGACCCACATACCATATACATCACATCCAAAATATTGTATCAGGTACACAATGACTACTAAATAATATTGTATCAATTACACAATGACTACACAATGTCAATATATACCACGACGAAGTAAACTAAACAGTCAAAATAGTCTATTTCAATGATAACCCGAAATCCAGAGGTCAACGAGTATATTGAGTAAGATGGTTATTTAAGAGGTTTACACTGAGAGCTAATCTGCATAATAAGTGGTACACTAATGTAAAGAATTAAGAGATTTTGATGGTTTAAATTTGTTTTGTTTATAATTATTGTTCTATATTTAAATTACAGTTTACAATACTTACTGCTTGCACGTCCAACTTTTGATTAAACTATTTCACTGAGCCTCTGTTGGTTTTTTTCTTCCGAACATGGTTCATTAATGCCAACAAGTGTCGATCTCGGACATCGAACTCGTGACCTTTAATCTCTAGTCTGAACTACCAACTGACTGAGCCAAACCTGTTGGCGAACCTCTGTTATTTTTCTACCTAAAAACTGTGTTTGCATTCTTCTGTTATACGAGACCCGTATTTTGGAATGTGCTTCATTGTTTTTTCCGTAATGCTAAACCAACTTGCCTAATAAACTTTCAGAGTACAATGGCTATCCATTGACTAATTGGGTTTACCAAAATGCAAGTTTTAATAAATTTGCCATTGTATTTCGTGCAAATAACTATATGATGACAAGTACATCCCTAATAGTAAATTGGTCTGGCATGATTGTTAGTGTTGCATCTCTAAAACTTAAAGAATTGAGTAGGCTGAGCACCTAATCTTTTGAAGGGTCAACAGTTCAAATATTTCTTGCACATATTGCCCTGCTTCCTTTGCAAGTTGAAAATCAAATTGGTATTTTTGATATCATTTAAGTTGTCCTAGATTTTCATCAGGCGCATTTTGTAAAATAATGAAAAACTGTATTATCAGAAGAAAAGAACTTTAGTGTTATAATACCACATGCTGTTGCCATCTTTTTGGAGAAATCAATACTGAAACTATGGACATCCTTGCATGTTCTAAACCGTGATACTTTTGAATAATTATAATAGAAAACTAGTTTATTAGGATTACGGTTTCAAATACAAAGCATGGCGTTGCAATTTATTTATATATTTACCGATTTAAAGATTAAATTTGCCTGCAGTTCAACTGTGATTGGTATATAAAATGTTGCCAAAAAAAAAAGCACGGCATATCTGATTATCCTTTTTTTATGAAAATTATAATATTCTTTCCCTGAGGTTATCTACTGGTATATATTCCTGAAACAAAACGGAGTTTTAGAGCACTTGAGATATTTATAGGCCAAAGAAGACAATCGGTTTCAGAAAGTGCAACTACAATTGCTGTTTTTCGTACAAAATATCTTTTTTATCGGTTAAATTTCATGTATGGACATAATGCTAACTTTGTTTTATACTGTTTACAGGATCTTAGGGAAGTATTAGCTCGACAAAACTCCAATGAGTCTAATAGCACCAATTTACAGTCTATACTGTATCCTATGGCTCCCATTGGAGTTGTTCAATCGTGTTTCTCCACAAGGTAGCTTAATTTGACCGATTATAATATTGGTGAAAAATATTTAGATAATAAAGATTTCTACCATCATCATAACTAGATACATAATAACAAGGCAACAATATTTATGTATCCTAGTAAAGTCTAGGAAGGTTACTAAATTATGCATTTTAAGTTTTTAACTACTTACAATTAACACAAATGTTTGACAAAAAATTTGTGCTTAATTTGAAAAATCTAAAACTTCACAAATTCTTTCTTCTTTTCTTCAAGATCATTATAAGTAATGTAATTGTTAAAATTATTTTGGGTTGTGTTAATGTGCTCTGTGGGACATACGTTAAGTTTTCATTTATTGAACATTTGGACAAAATTTATTACACAATAGACAAAACATTTAATCTTGAAATACAACATATCTCCGCAATTGAAGTTAATTTTTTACATTTAACTGGGGCAAAGAAGTAAAAGGAAAACCTTAATCCATGCCCAGTGAGCACATGTTAACATTTCCCAATTATTTATACTATTGCTAGGATTGTGTGTTTGCGTATGTGCGTAATAGTTTCTGTATTTTATTGCTTAATTCATCTAATGCATATATTTCACTTGCTACATTGAATACTTTTTAAATTTGTCGAATCCATAAAATTTTAAATGACCATATTTAATTTATATTCCTACACTGGTTGTATTAAACATGTTCCATAGTAATTATGGAACAATATATGTTGAGAAGTTATGTTAGAGTGATTTTAATAAAGATTTTATTTGCTCAAAGATTGAGTGGAGATCACTGTAATAATTATTAACTTTGTGTTCCATCTTCAGACATAACAACTTATATCATATTATAATGATTCAACAATTTGCATTAGCAGCTATAACGTTTCAACAATTTGCATTGGCAATCAATTTGGTATCAAATATATGCTCTAAATATGATTGTTCATAACACAATTTGTGCTGTTTACTTTACATTTCTCAAACCAACCATGTTAATTCAACACATAAACTAGTGTATGAAGAATACTTTTATTATTCATTTGAGAATAACAATTCTGTACTAGAAAATAGTAAAACACAACTAAAAAGGAACTTAATTTTTTTTCCTTTACTTGCAACCTTATTTATTGATTAATAAATTCATGAAAATTACATAGATAAATTTTAGTGTGAAAGTAAAATTTTGGGTACAACGTTAAAAACTCTGATTTCATTACACAGGTATTCTAGAAAACATTTCCTCAAAATATTACCCTTTTCAAGAAACAGATAGTTATGTTGCAGATTATTTACGAAGGTTGCTTTACAATCCACGTCGATATTCCAGTGACTCCAATCAAATTTATATATGGAACTTCAAAAAATTATTATAGATAGGAAGTTTAAAAAATGTATTCTAATAAGAAAGATCTTTCTGAAACAATCGGTTAACATTTAATTGTGTTAAGTCAATAACAAAGATAATTAAGCCGGGACAAGGTGGAACAGTAAGTTATGGACACATAGTAAAAGACACATTATGTAATTGATAATTATAGGTAAATTTCAACATTTAACTAGTTGTGCGTCTCATCTCATGGACAAATAGTAGAATACATGTTATATATGATTCGGTTTGATTTAAATATGCAAGGCTACTGTGAGTTCTATTTCATGCATCATTAGATTTAAATTTGTAGCATTTGGTTTAATTACAAAGTTTCAGAAACAATCTCTCCAATAATGAAGGTTAGATTGTGTACAACTAGACCACCCTAGAATCCACTCAAACGAGTGCCTTGTGCATTGATTAGAGAATTTGATGAAAGAAAATAAACAATATAAAAGTCTTCAGAAGATTAAGACAACCTTTTGGTTTTCCGCCAATGATCATTGGTAACATTGAGAAGGCATTTGGTTTGAATATTGGTATAGTATTTTGGGATTTGAAATTGAATGAATTTTTTTTGTATGTTATATTGAAACTTGAATTTTACTAAAGATATTCAGTTCAAAGTCATATGTTGTTTGAAAGTATACATTTATAATAATATATTACTATTTTACTTTCATAGTTTCATAAATTTGTTTTGTACTAACTTGATTAGAATTAATTTGGCTATGGCCAATGTTACATTAATGATAAGTAGGTTATTGAACTTTTAGATCTCTTATTGACATAGGTTGTTAGTGTGTCACTTCTTGTCCACTAAGCCCGTCGCTTTTGTGTTTCTGATTCATTAATGAAATTTACTAGTAAATTTGGCTATGGCCAATATTACATTAATGATAAGTAGGTTATTGAACTTTTAGATCTCTTATTGACATAGGTTGTTAGTGTGTCACTTCTTGTCCACTAAGCCCGTCGCTTTTGTGTTTCTGATTCATTAATGAAATTTACTAGTAAATTTTCATGAACCAATATCCTAGTTGCATGTGATTGTCACGTTACGCGCTTAATAAGTATGAAATAGCAGGTAAACGTGGCTTTTAAAATCTTAATTGATTATGCTTGCAATAGACAACTTTTACACGCTTTGCTAATGGTATAATATCTTTTTTTATGTTGTTTTTCTACTAAAAGTGAAGAAACCAGCCCTCCACCTTGCAAGTTTGTAACTTCATAAAGATAAAGAATTATAGGACGAATGTACGGAATAGATAAACTTAAACTATCATTTTTTTGGAACAAAAAAATTAAGAAGTCCATGTTCTGTGCTAGATCCTACAGGTTTTTTCTTACCAGGCAACAGCCCCTCCCATTTTACCTTTTTTATTTATTTAAAAAAACTATTATTGTATTTACGATGTGGCTGTAAATGAAAATTATTTATTTTTCAGTCCAATCTAGCACATCAAACTGCGATGCCCAAATATTTACATGTTAAACTATCCAATATCTCCTTGCAGAAATGGTACACCTAGGCAACCTCTACTTGTACCTCTTTCAAGAGCATGTTTGATATTTAACCCAAGTCGAGTACCAGCAGAAGCTTTGAAGGGTCTTTCTGAGTATTCCCATTGTTGGATTCTCTATGTTTTTCATTTGAACACAAACCTTGACAAATTATGGAAAGAACCGTCTAGAACAAAAATCAAGGCAAAGGTCCGTTTAGGTTAATGTTAGTGTTTACACAGGATTCTCTAGTGCAACACTTGAAATTTGCCCATTGTCATTTACTTTTTATTATGCTTATAGGTGAGAGTACCTAGTTTGAAAGGTTGCAAGATGGGAGTCCTTGCAACCAGATCACCTCATAGACCTAGCCCTGTCGGTCTTACCGTTGCTAAGGTAATGACATAATTATATGACAGTTTGATCTAATTCACACTTGATTTCCGCGATGTTAAAAGTTGCATATCATTTATATGAATTGAAATTTTTTGAAGCATAATTAATGACTAACAAATGTGATATGGATCACTCGGATAATCTGTTTTCCGAGCAGGAAATATATTCAACGAGCGTAACAGGAACATCATGTGTTCTATAATACACTCTTAGGGTTCAAAATTATATCGGACATGACAAGTTTTCACTCTGTTGAATTCACCAACTGCATTGACTTCAACCTTGACAGTGAAACCTCCTAGTATTTGGCTAGTAGCATCAAATCATCGCTTATAACCCTACGATATTTTTCCAACTTTGACAAAATATTACGATCATCTTTTCTTCATAATTCCTGTAACACCTCTGCAGTTTTTAAAAAAACGCATTCCATTACTTTCTTTATGTGATAACATTTGAAAAATAATGTATTCCGTTACTAACTTTATTTATACGATAATAATTGTTGGTAAATTTGGCAAGTTCTAACTATCAAAGACCCAGGTTGCAGTTTCGAAACAGTAGATGTTGTCAGTTTATCTGGCTTCACAACTACATCTAGGTTATGTTTTGGAAACACACCCTTCCATTTCATATATCATAGGAAAAAATTATCTCAACTTTTTTTTACCAACACCTGTACTAATCGATGAAGTTGAAACAGTTAACCCCGCCTCTTGCAAAAAGAAAGCACCAAATGATTATCAAATGATGTAACCCAAAAATTATCTTATCTTATATTTTTGTTTGCTTGTAATTTGTAGACATTCTCTTTTAAATAAATTATTAAATGCGTTCTTATTTAACATAAAAAGAGGATAACATCTATTAGTAAAATGTTCAGGATACTTTTCAAGAGAAAGTGGATTTTTATTGTTTGTCTCCAGCTATATACCTTTTAATGTAGCACTATATAACATGGTAACTGTGTGTGTACTATACTATATATGCTAAAATAGAGGACCTGTTCGCACTTCGATTTCATCCATCCGAACCTATGTCTCAACTGTGGAGAAATATGCAGTCAGAAGAATTTTATGTCAATGTTCACATTGTAGATTATCTAGCCGGTTGTTATGTTTCTCCAAGATTTCTTCACAACTGGATTAGGAAGAAAATAAATCACAACAAAACTTACCTCACACATTTTTCCTTTATTAGTCACCAATATTCTTTTACAAAACGAATCCTAAATACAACTTCCCAAACCCCTAATTTTATTTCATGGTACCTAACCCAAGGTAACATAATCCAATTATATATATATATATATATCATTAATTTTAACCTTTAAATTAAAATATAGATATAGTCTCCACCATCCAGTACAATAGCCCAAGGCCCAAGAGCTAAAACATATGTACAGACAAATGTATCCTAAGATTGACCACATAATACAGATAAAATTATCAACTCCAAAGTTTCTTCTCGTCTTGATAAACATCAAACCTATCATTTAGCTTCTTCACCAATTCTTTTTATATCACCTTAGCTCTCTCTCGTCCCTCCAATAATGATATCAAACTCATCCATGAAGCATTACAATACGTTATTGTGATTTTCCATATCAAATCCTTTTTGTCTTCGTAGACTATTATACATATTTTTGTGCAAACGGTTATGTGCTGCTTGCAAGAAATATGAAAACTATTTAACCAATTTTCGATCGATTGATAAAAACGTTTGAGCATGTTTTTGAAGAACATTGACCAAATGCTTAATCAAGGAATCAACTCAACATGAAGTCATCATCAATACAAGTCATTAGGAGTTTGCTCGGTAAAAGTGGTTGCTTGTAAAAGAGGTCGCTTGGGAAATTCCATTGAGCCCGAGCAAGACCATCCGTATACAAGAGATTCACACCATTTGAATCCTCATCATTAAAAGAATATAATAATACACTTTTCCGATTGTAGTGTAAATGAAAACCAAATTTTTGACAAGTACTCCCAATCCTATAAAGCTTACAATTACGATGCTAATGGGTGACGAGATTTGAATAAATATATATAAGCTTTAGTTCACAAAGGTCGGTTGAAACAGTAAATTCGAGAGCGGGCAAAAGACCAAACTCGGGTTCAACAACAACCTTCATCAGTTTCTCGATAGGAGACCGTATGTGCCTTGTTCACCTACTTTTATTGGGTTGATTCATGGCAGACCATACTTAGTTGACGGGAGCAACAATGTGAAGAACAATAAGTTCGAGAGCTTATGCGTGAAGAGCATAGAGTTTTCGTTGTGGAGCAATGACCGTCCAAAATGCCTCATGTTGAGGTTAAGAAAATATTTCCACAAAAGGAGGTGTTAAGGATGTTTACTTCACCATCTTGATTCTTTGGTTGTTACAATTGGGATTGCAAATTTGATTGTTAAGAATCAAGATGGTGTTCATTGATGAAGGGAGCTAGGTGAACATGCTCTTCAAACCACACTTGATAGCGATATGTTTCCCTACATCATGCAACTGTGTTGATTATGTATTTAATAAAAATGAATAATCCCTTTTGGAGTTATTGCTTTACCTGTAACTATGAGCGAGGCGCCAGCAACCATAACAATCATGGTAATTTTGTCACAATCAATTTCCTTTCAACGTATAATGTGTTCATTGGTAGGCTTGCTCTGGTCAAATAGGATGTTCTGACATCGTACATGTGGCTTAGGATAAACTAGCCGTGAAAGATCACTATAATACTTCATTGAAGTTGACAAAAAAGGTGTGATGATGTTCGAATAAGAAACGTCGACGGTGACAGTAGAGCCAAGGAGCATAACTATCGAGACGTTAGAAACTTTGATAAGAGAAAACGAGCTGATAATGTCATTGCTTGTACAATAGAAATGAACGAGGAATGATTTAACGGATGAGCTGAATAGTGCAACCATTGAGACAGTGATAACTTCTGTGAGAGTAAATGAATCGATCAGTGCCATTGCTTGTGCACATGAAGTTTGTTGAAAATAGATAACAGAAAAGTCACTGCTACACTAACATCGACACATGTGAGAGCGATGGCTAAAGTGTCATGACTCATGCACCAGACGTTGCTATCGAGGCTTTAATTTGCAAGGAGATATGTCATTGCGCTAATGAAGAAAAGATACAGTCGGGACACATTGAGGGACTGGAGGAAGTCTAGCTCAATCCCGAAAACCTATCCTGAGTCATCAAAAGTAATAGAACTTGGGAAGAAGTTAAACTAGAGCTGGTTGCTTTTTATGAACAAACCATGATGTGTTCGCTTGGTTGCATGCATATATGTTGATATCGATCCAGTAGTTCCCAACTATGCTCTTAAGTGTTGATCCAAGAGCGTTGCTGTTGCTAGTATGTCTAAAGGGAAGATCTCTAGACGTTGGAAGATATGTTGCTTCCAAGTAAGTAAAGAGGCTAAAAGAGAACAAATTCATTTCGGAGGCTTAGTTTCCACTGTGGGTTGCATATTTTGTTTTAGTAAAGAAGCTATGTATTTGCGTTTAGTTCACCCATTTGAACAAAGTATGCTTAAAGAATTATTTTTCTTTGCCTTGTACGATCAGATTGTGGATATGACCAACATGCATGAATTATTTTCATTCATGGACTTTTGTTCGGGATAAAATAAGATAGTAATGCATTCACCTGACCAAAAGCTCATAAACCTCATTATAAATATGAAGCTTTTTGATGGCAAATTTATTCCATTTGGATCTAAGAATGCTGGAGCAACATATCAAATTCTATTGAATAAGCTATTCATCGAGTAAATAGGTTGAAATTTAGAGGTCTATGTTAGTGATATGCTGAAGAAATCAAAGAAGATGGGAAGAATATGCATACTCTAAACCAGAGTTCGCTTTGTAAGGAAATGCAAATAAAGTTGAATCCCAGTGATGCTTGTTTGCAGTATGATTAGGAAGTTCTTGGATTTTATCATTAATTCTTGTATAATGGAAAGCATACCTAGAAAAGGTCAAGGCCCTAGTTGATATGCTATTACCTCACTGATATAAGGATGTGCAAAGTTTGAATGGAAGGATTTATCACACCAGCACGATGAAGAATTGCCTTGTGAGCAAAAAAAACATTGATTTCATAAGCATAGTTGGAATAGCAAATTCCTAACAAGCAAAGAAAGTAACTTTGTTCTGTTAAGAGTGTCCAATGGAGTGAAAAATTAGTACTACAATGGTTGTTTGGAATTAGTCACAATCGCGAGACGTTTTAAACGTAGACCAATTAATATATGATGGTATAGTGATCTCATTATCGGTTCAAACAGGCATGCATGAGTAGGCTTTTTCCTTCCACTTGCTCGAGATGCTTATGTAGCCACAGATCGCCTTGCCTAGAGAGTGCTGCTTATTGAAGAGACCATAGGCTTTGAGATTTTATTATTAGGGATTTACTTCACACTTCTCTTTATAGGGCACAAACCATGGATTACTCTATCTTGGTCTTCTAATGGTCATGAACTTTTGCCCTCCTAATCATAGTTTGAAGTTCTAACCGACATGCCAGAATTTCGATAATTCAGACCTGGTTCCGATGAGGACTGGATTGGAATCCACCAACAAATTCAGTTTCGGATCTGATTCTTAAAAAAAAAATACAGATTGAACATTCAAGATGGATGATTTATGGATTTTCAAAGATTGAGATAAGAGAAGATCAAGCAATTTAAAATTCTTTTTCAACAAATTCGATTTAGAGGAATATTTTTCAGTAAAACGAAAAGAATTTTTTTTTAAATTCTTTTTCTTTCTTTTTTTGTATAATTACATCAGCATGAAAATCGAGCAGCGAAGATCAAGCAATTTAAGGTGTGCATATACTTTTTTCGTCCTTCATGTTGGAAGAAGGTTGGGGCATCTTTGAGTAGAGAACAATGATTTCTAAGGTCGAGGAGAAGACTAATTGATTCAGGGCCTTATTAGTGTTATACGGACTTAAATTTTTAATGATAAAAATTTGTGTTTAATATTTATTTTGAATTTACTTAACATCCAACTAAAATTGTTTTTGAAAGAAAATGGTTTGAGCTTTGTTTTGTTGATTTAAAGGTAGAAGTTGAAATATCTTGAAGGATTAAACTTTTGTTCATTTTAAATACAAATTTGTAATGTTTATTAATCTGTCTATTTGTAAGTAATCGGAACGGAACTGAAAACTGGAATTTTGAACCTTGCTTCTAGTAGGATCTGAAACAAGGCAAAAGTTCTATTACCAAACGTAAATAAGCAAAGAATGAACTAAATAAAAGATCATTATGTACCGGGTGTTGAACTTGTGATGAATAATGGAGTCGGAGACAAACAAATACTAGTTCATAGTCAAGAATAGGGACATAGGGTGGACACGTTACAAATTTGTCCTATTTTGGCTTGAACATGGTAAAACCAACTTTGAATTGTTTACAGGTGCACTTCAGCTTGTGCATGAACAAAATCTTCTTTATACCTGTCTGTTGGTGATGGATCATCCGGATTGTGGACTCGATGCTATAGACAATTGAAGGCAAGTTGAAATGTTACCAACCCCACTCTATTCAGAAAGTTTAGAAAAATAGGTGGGCCAATGTCGGTCCCACTTGGCTGTGCATCCTACTACACATGCAGTAATCAATGAGTGGATCATGTGACTGTAGGTCGGGTTTGACAAGTATCAAGGAAACATTTTTGTTTTGTCTTGCAAATAGTTACGATCTTCTTCACCATTTTGATTTTCAAAGGAGAGAAACATAATTTTCAAGTTTGATCGGTGTCGAGGAGTTCGGGCCGATGACTCTTTTTATAACACGCATGTCCTACTCGAGATAATTTATTATAAAGCTATCAATTCAGTAACCTTTTGTCTTTAGATATCATAAAATGGACGTAAACTTCCCCAAGTGTTTACGAGCAGGATATTAAGTTAATAACATCAGACTAGGCAATAAACAACACTAAAAAGGCAAACCTCTGAGAGATCCCATGTGAGAGCTTTCAAAATTCACCTCTCATGAATCCCTGCACGAGAAGTTTTTAGACTTCCTGCTTGAGAACTCTCATGCTAGAGGTCCTGAAATTGACTGCTCTATAAAGGTCTCGTGCAAGGGAGATTCCCTAGGGGAAACCTAAACCAAAAATAAACCTAAATGCATGTATTAATTAGTAATACATAAGTTTGCTCAAGCAGAGAGTCTGAGTACCTCAGAAACAATTATCCTAAACTATGTTCATACTACTAATGTCTGCTCGAGTAATAAACCTAGGCTCCCCAGGGCTCTTGAGCAGACAATTATTGTATTTGATGTTATCCAAGGTTATGTTTATAAATAGAAATATTAATAGTGGACCACATTCAAAGTAAAGTAACTTGATCGGAAAATTTCAAAAACTCTACATCGATGGTCAAAATCGTTTATACTACTAGATGATTATCAACCTGGTCTGATTTTTCAACCAATTATGGCAAGTACACAAATGTCATGGATAGTAATTAACTGTGCCAAAACCCAAAAAAATGAACATCAACTTCGAGAATTCAAGATTGTCAATTATATAGTGTTACAGCTACAACAAGGGTTGTATCTACAATTATCATCAAATTATAGATATATGCAAAATCCAATGACACTGAAATAAAACTTAGGATTCCATGTTGGTTGATCAACATAACCGTAGAATTACAAAAATGGACAAAGTGATGGAAGTACATGATTAAAGAAAAAAAAATGATAAAATTGAAGTGATTCGAGCAAAAAAAAATTGAAGCCTGAAAATTTTCCTTTTTAAAGCTTTTAAGAGATAGCAAAAAAGATCGTTTGAAGAATCCACACACACGCGTGCATATATAAAATATTTGATCTTAGAAACTTAAAAACGGAAAAAACTTTAAGCTTCTGTCTTTCATGCTTTAATCGCTGGTCGACTATGAAATAGGGGCCTTTGATGTGTGTTGGGCAGGAAGAATCAATAGCCACATGATTGTAGTCAAGTGGTTGTTAAAACGAAGGACAAATTTGACCGCTGCCCCGAAGGAAAAAAATGAAGCACCATCAGGTCTCGACATTCTGCTGTCGCATTTGATGCTTCTGATATAGTCGCTCATATAGAGAAAACTTTGCTCTGTGCTCACACCAGAGCAAACTCAAGGAACAATGTGCTATTCATATTTTTGCTCACACAGTTATCTGTTGCTCACTTGAAGAATAAAAATAGTATTCAGTTCACCAGTAACAAACATCCATTTAAATGAGATACTTTGTCTTTCGAGGACAAACAACCACTTCAACTGGTTCCCTAAGCATGAGAGTAAAACCATAAGCATGAGAGTAAAACCAAGATCCATCTTGGTGGTTGTTCTATGTTTGCTAGGACAACTTCACTTCAGCAACACGATGCAACATAGCTAGCCTGCTCCGGGCCCCTTCAAAGGACCTGCTCATCCGAAAGACTTGCTCTTCAGTTAATCAAACAATAACTGATCAACTTCTAAACCTGCTTGTAGCTAAGACTTCGAAAATCACTCATATCCATAATTACCACGTTCAACCGCATTTAATATAGAGAAATACGTTTCTAATTTCATACTCACAAAAAGTGGATCTGAGCGCCATGTCAATGCTATTCATAACCAAGTCTTAACGAAATTTATATCTACAAATAATCAATAGGTACATCGCCGAACCACACACCCTGGTGTCATTTACTTCTGTGTGATTTCTATCGATTTCCTCATTTTGACTACTTATATGAATACTCCCCTCAAAAACCAAATATTCTCATCTACATTACGTAATCTAGGATCTACAAACTGTTATTTCGTTGGTACATACTTTTCCAGCAACAGCAACATTCAAGCTTCATTAATATGTTCTATTTGAGTTTTTCGTTCTTCTGTGCCTGTTTTTTGACTGCTGTTGATAAAGAATGTATGTTTATATGCCCACATAAGTGCATCTTAATATTTGTGCTTTTTTATTTTGTTTTCGGTATCGTTGTTAACCAGCCTGATTTCTAATCACTAATTTTGACACTGGCGTCTGTTATATTTTGTTTTTCGCAGCTAGCTGGTGAAATCATTATTTATGCTGTCTATATCAATGTTTAACACCTAAACAAGCATCTGTAAGCCTTGTTCATTGGTTGGCTAAAATCCTCAGATGTAAATCTTACATAAATAAACTACACTAGTTGCATGTCTCGAAGTTTGAATTTTCTCTTAAGTTTTGGGAGAAGTATCTCTATTCTACCTTTGGTATTGTCTTAGATTCTATAAAGCAGTAACAATATACCGTTCTTTAGCGTCAAATTCTTTGCTCTACATTAACCCAATTGTATTGTTTCCATGATCTCTATTTTCGTGAATTAATGTCACATTTTTCGTACTTTGACTTGTATCTATCTACCTTCCTTGTTTGAATCCACTTTAATTTTTATATCTAGGTGTTAAAGCTTAAAAGTCAGTTGTGTTTCTTTTCTTTGGATAATAACACTTGAAAAAACCTTATGGAATCATGAGCTTGTCTCAACCCATCCTTGTAAAATAACATCATAAATAGTTGCAGATGTAAACAAATCATACTCTTAGTAACATTCAATCTTATGTTTATATGAAATCAATTATGATCCAATGGTGGCCATTTTTCTTATCTATGAAGCCTAATTGATTTTTTAGCCTAGTACGATAACACCGTTCCAATTTGAAAATTTTCAAGTCCTATAGGAAATCTATTAAATAATAGTAAAGCAGAAGAATTTGAAGCTCTCTCATTAATTCTAGGAGTTATCTGTGTTCTCCTTAATTCTCTCTAAGTGGATATTTTATTTTCAAAATCCTATGATTACTACTTTACAATTATTCTACTAAATTTTTCACACTATTTTACATTTGAATATCTATTATTAAAAGAATCTAGAATTATTTACAAATATTTCACAGTTCTTTCTCAAAATTTTACATTATAGTCCACATATTTAAATTAATTACATAGTCTAAAATTTAAACTAATTGATAAATTTAATCAACTAATATTTATTAATAAACCTTAAAAGATGAAATTTTCAATATGTATATTATAGGTGCATAACAAATTGGTAAAAAAATTGATTTAGATGCAAATATGTATAAGTTACATAATAAAAATCATACACATTAATAATAATAACAAATTTATTCTATAATTTATTTACTAAATGAATTTATCATACATTGCACTGTAAAATTCTATTAACTTCAAATACCTAAAAATTAAATTTTTTTTTACAATTACTTAGAAACCTTTTTCAATTATCTTTTAATATTTTACATTTAAGTCTATATATTTAACTAATTGTGTAATCTAAAATTTAAACTATTGAAATAAATATGATTAACTAATATTTATTAATCCATCTAATAAATCCTCAAAATAAGAGGATTTCAATATATACAATATTCCTGTATACGAGAAAAATAATAAATTTATTTCTTCTTTATTCGGATATATGAAGATATATAAATCACATAATATAAATGTATACATAAATAATAATAACTCTTTTATTCCAATTCATTTATCTCAAAAAAATATCATACATTACATAATATAATTTCATTTTAACAACTTTTAAAAGATAAATTTATATTTTACAACATTATGATGTGAACGCACAGATTAAACCGATAAAAATTAGATTATACAAACATTCTCACCTTCAACATCTTATCAAACCGTACCCAACTCATAACTCAACTAAATGCTACATAACATTATTTTGCAACTATCAAAATTGTAAGCATGACCCTTCTACAAGAACATGAAATTTATGGTTAACTACAAGGATAAAATTGTTTTAAAATGAAAACTTAAATATGAATAAAAGTTCACGTCTGATTCAAAAAAAGTTTACATGCAGATAACCTAACCATAAGGTCTATGCTCTTCTCAATTACAAATTTGTAAAAAGCTCTTCCAAATTTTAACTTTTTTTACATTTAACTCTTTATATTTGATTAGTTATGTCGATCATTAATTCAAATTATTCAAATAAACTCAATTTAATTAAAATATAAATAATATTTTTTAACAATATTACCGTGTGCAACGCACGGGTTACACACTAGTAAGACAATAAATTCAGATAAGATGACCTGATCTGATTTATCTGTGAATCTCAAAGATAAATAGTCAGAGCATCAAAATGCTTCCTAGGATTAGCATCAGCCATTTGGTTTAAATCCTATTATTTAGCCTTTTGAAGTACTCTACCGTTATAAATTAGTCTAGTGCTATGACTATTTTACAACAAATTATTTTGATGGTAAATCCCATAAATTAATCATTTGTTTATGTGCAACAGATTGAGGCCATAGAAGGAAATGCAATTATACTTTCAGGAGTTGATTTGGTTGATGGCACGGTAAGAAATTCTTTGTACATATGAGCATTGGTGGTTTGACCATACGGAGCTTGCGTCTTTTTATTAACAATTTAATTGATGTTTACTCGACTGTTCTTCTTTGATATAGCCTGTAATTGATATCAAGCCTTACTTGCTGTATTCAGACTGTATTCCTAGTGCAACTGTTCCAAATTGGGTGAAGGTAACATTTACATTTTTTATTCAAATATATTTATTACCAGGTGCTATAATTCTTGTTTTTTTATATTTTTTTTAATGGAGGTGCACAGTTATCATCCCTTGTGCGAGGGAAAATTTGGGGTTCCAATTAACAAATCACATTAATCAACCCCTCACAGAGATCGTGCTTTAAGCATGCAAAAACAACAATAACAATTAAGTCATTATTCCCAAACAAGTTGGGGTCGGCTAGAGATGGAACCCAAAACTAAAAGACAAAATCAATTTAAAAATCATAATAATAATAATAAAAACCATGATAATAATACTAAAATAAAGTCAAATAAGTAAACAAATAATAATAATAATAACTAAGATAAAAATAAAAAATAAAATAAAAATAAAAATATATTAAAAAAAACCATGATGATAATGATAATAATACTAATAGTAATAATGTACTAATAGTAATATTGACCGAAGATCAAACACTACGTCCTAGGCTCCTATTCACTAGTCCTATAATGTAAAACTTATAACACTACCCCTAAGCCAACCTTAAGCAAAAAAACTCTCAGCTCATGGTTCTGGTACGTGGATCGCTAACTTACACGCGCTCCTATCCGACACCAGCTTTTCGGATATATTTCAATCCTTCAAGTCTCTTTTTACTACTTTCTCCCATGTCAACCTTGGTCGACCTCCACCTCTCTTTGAGCATTCGACGCTGCCTATAATTTCAACGCGCACAGGTGTCTCTGGAGGCCTCCGCTGGAGATGTCCAAACCATCTTAAGCGGTGTTGGACTAGCTTCTCCTCAATTTGTACTACTCCAAGTTTATCACGTATATCATCATTTCTAATTTGATCTCTTCTTGTATGACCGCAGCTCCATCGCAGTATACGCATCTCTGCAACACTTATCTTCTGTATCTGCTGGCTTTTAGTAGGCTAACATTCTGCACCATACAACATCGCAGGTATGATTGCCGTTCTGTAAAACTTTCCTTTAAGCTTATGTGACTTTCTTGTCACAGAGAATGTCAGATGCTTGTCGCCATTTCACCATTCCGTTTGAATTCTAAAACTAACATCTTCATCAATCTCACCATCATACTGCAACATTGATCCTAAATATCGAAATTTCCAAAAAATCCGCAGTCACAAACAATAGATAAATCAAGAAACAGAAAATAAAGGAGAGAGAAAATTTATAGTAGTTTTATTGTCGATTTGATCGTGTACGTCCATATTGAAAATGAATTTTATCATTGAGAGAGTTTTACGAAAGAGTGATACAAATATAATGGAGGCTAATTTAACAATGGATGAATAACAATTTCAACCACACAATAATAGATGATGTATTGATTTTATATAGACATCTATACTCATCACAAATGTCCATAAAAGTCGAGAGAAGACCCATGTGTTGAAATGCCAAAAGCTGAAAGCCTAAAACAAAAAACTGCACACATTTTTGCTAATGTGGAGCTGCATCCGGTCGATCAGTTGGTGCATAACGGTCGACCGATAGTCGAATTTCACGCTTGGAATTTGATTTAACGCCCTGGTGGTAGACCGTTATATATTAATCGATCGTCCAATTATCTTCGGCATATGCCCAAATAACCTAAGCGGCCGACTACTAGTGCATCTGAAGCACCACATGTTGCCCTCCATTTCTCATATGAACTTCAAATTTTTATAACTTCTGAACCGTAATTACATAAGATGAACCGTTTGTGATTGTGATGAAATTCTCTTCAAGTTTGTTATATTGTATTATATATTTCAACACTTCATCTTAATACAATATATCTTTCAATCCAAACTTAAGTCAATTCCATCTTCAACCAATATCCAACAATAACCAAGAAATAGATCACTTCTTCAATCAGTTTTGACATAACCATCACCCATTGCATTTCGCCAACGAGCTTTTGTAAGGACATCACTCATCAACGAAGCATTGAAAGACCTAAACCAAGATGATAATAGAACCAATACAGGGAAATAGAACCAAGTCAATCACATAAGCAAGAAAAGACTAAGAACTTCAATCATAGAAGCACTTGACACTTCAATGAGTGAACTAAATTCGAACAATACTCGAGCTTCTCAGAAAGCAAATCACCCATAACCAAACATGCATAGTGTCTTCCAGTAACCTTCATCATGACGTCATCCATGTCCATTGGTTTATCCACAACTGCATTTGATGCATAACCAATATGATCACTAAGGCTAAAATTTGCATAATTCCAATCACGGTCGGGTCATTTTCTAACATGGCAACTAACCCGAGGGCACTAAGGGTACGTTTGTGGAAAAATTAAATTAGAGGTTAAGGGTTAGTGTTTGCGAGTACCTTTTTGGATTAGAGGTTGGTTAGAGATTGGGTATGATATACAAATTATTGAGTCATTTGGGAATAGTTATTTATTTTGTAATAGTAAATAATAATTTTAATTATTAATTAACTATTATTAGTGATAATTAATTATTATTTGATTATTAATTAAATTTAGTACATTAAATTAATATTTCAGAAGTAATAATGCAAATTCAAATCCAATTTCAACTTCAAATTCTAATACAAATTCTGATTTATTACTAACTCATCAAACAGAAATTGAAAAAACAAATACAAATAACACAAATTCAACGACGCTCTCGTAATATTCTCAATTATGTTTCGATCCACTCGCGTACTGCATCATCTTTGTCCAACATTAAAAAACATCTTTGAAAATTCTTATCGGGAGATAATTTTGTAATCTCTGTAATGCTATATTGGTCCAACTTTATACATCGATCCCGACAGGTCATAACATCTGCCAACTTACGATCTCCACGATGGGGAACATCACTGCCTCCAGAAGAACTTGACGACTTGAACTTCGTTCTTTTTTCCATCATTTCCACCATCTTGTGTACATCGTCGTAAAATGTGTACTGTGTGCATCTTCAGTTAGCATGAACAGTGGCAGAACAATGCATTGAAGGACTGTCCATATCAACATCGATGTTAGGGTCAGGTTGAGCAAAGTCCTCTAGCTGTGAATGTTGAAATGGTTGGAAAGCCAAAGGATCATTCTAGCCTTGAGGTATGGGCTCTTCTTCCCAAACGCCATCTGGAGTGTGATTTGATGTCGTGCTTTGAAACTCAGGTTGCACTTCATACCCCATTTTAGTAGTAAGAGAATCAACTTGCGTGAAGATCATGATATTTTTTCCAGTGGTGATATTTTTAAGTATCTACTTCAAAATAATCCAGATTAGATATTGATGGAGATCTCCATTTTAGAATAATATTATCAAGTTCCTGATACAAAATTAAAAAATATTCAGTAATTGGGAAGAAAAATTTGTTAGAAATTATAAACAAAAAGTACCTTGACTCGATCAGCTCACCAATCGTCCTTACCAGCCATTGCATTCCTCTGAACATCCCGACCTACTCCAGTTTTGTTGCACTTTCTTCCATTTTGTAAATTCTTTTCGATTACTATCATGTTTGTCTTTTTGCATCCGCCATATCTAGCACTTGAGTCTTTTTCTGCAACGCATTAAATTTATAAGCAATCTTCTGATAAATTCTAATTTTTTTTTTGGATTGTTGAGAATTCTTCAACCTAATTTTTTACAAACAACATGGACAACTCGGGATTTCATAAAAAAAATTGTTTTTTGCAAGAAGCCGTTAATGAAGATTGGTTTTATGAGAATAATAAGAAAGTGAATGTGTGGGTTAAGAAAGTGGAGAGTGGTGTATATAGGAGGGTTGTAGACGTAAAAAAATACGTCGGATATATTAGAGATACGTCGGACGTATTGAAGATACGTCGGATGTATATATTACGTCCATAATTTCTTCTTCAATTCCAAGTGGTAAAACGCACATGGGAAAACACTGACATAAAATTTACGTTTGACGTATCTCTAATACGTCGGACCTAATGTTTCGATGTTGCTACCCCAAGCCGATCCGCTTGTCTGCAAACGCACCCTAATATTTTATAAACCTCTATCAACTCTATGTTGAGTTGAATACCCTATAGTATCATGAACATCACCCTCGCTGCTAGAAGAATCATGCGGATTATCTTATAATGTAGCATCGACTGCACCATCTTTGATAATCCACTCTACTAATATATCGAAAAGTGAGAATAATTTTCATGTCTTTTGGTTTAGGCTTATCTCCAACTAAATCTAGAACCATTGATAAATCTTATTTGCTTAAACATTGTTGACTCTTCAAAAGCAACATGTCTTGACCAAAAATTTTTATGCCGTAAATTCCCAAACGTGACAACCGTTAATAACATCTGTATAACTAAACAAAAAGCTTTTGAAAGCTCTAATATCTAACTTACCATTTCTTATATTATGAATTTATAAATAACAATAAAAAAGGAAGTAACTCAGATTTATGTTTTTATCTTGTCACATTTTGGAATTTTGCTTCAGATAACTGAGCATTAAATCCGATTAATAATATGTGTTGCAGTTGATAATGCTTCAACCTAAAATTCGTAGGCAAGCACGACATCAATCTCAAACAACGGACCATTTCAGTAGAGTACAATTCATTCTTTTCACAATCCAATAAATTGTGGATTCTCAAATGCAGTAAAATATCTCATATTACCATGCTATCCGCTATGGTTAAAGAACTCCATGGAAACATACTCGCCATTATTGTGGGCCTTAGCGCCTTCAAAGTCTCAATTCTCCTCAAGAGCTTTTCAAACTTTGAACTTTTCTCGACCCTTCAACTTGACCTTCATTATATAATCAAACTTTCCAAAAGAAGTCATCAATGAAAAAACATAATATCTAGCTTCCTCAAGTGGAGCTTTAACAATTATCCCAAACATTTAGTGGGAACATAATCAAGTACATTTAGTGTGCTTCCCCTTGACATATTCTTAGTAAAAAATAATTTGTTGAAATTCCGTTCTTTAATCATATTTCTCATAGTTCATTTAGAAATTTTTTTCAAAACATGACCCAAACGAAAATCCTAAATTTAGGGGCAGCTGAATCAAATGAGCTAATGCTAGATTCATTCAAAATAGCTGAACTTTTGAGTGAATACAAATTTCGAACCATCTTACCTTTCATAAGTACAAATGCCTCACGGGAAACCATTAAAACTATTTTTTTACAAAATAAACTTGCATCATAATCATGCTAATTGACTAAATGAGATGAGAGACTTGCGAAGACCCGAAACATAACGAACATTGGTTAGAGCATATTATACATACATATCCATACCGAACCAATTCCCAAAGATTTACATATAAAATCATTTCTCATAAGAATTGCATCTCCCTCCTTATTAACATAGGAAGAGAACTAGTGCTATTGGCCGTCATATAAAAATATGTCATAGAATCAAGAATCCATTGGTCTGCAACATTAGATACTATTGTCGTCAACGCATCATCACCGATACCATTTTCCACGGAAATAGATGAATATCTAACTATTTCCTCCTTCAGCTTTGGACATATGTCTTCCATCGGTTTGATTTCTTACCATAATGACACTTCTCACATTTCGATTTACTATGATCCCTATCTTCGGCCTCTCTTGAATTAGAACGGCCCCTAAAATCAAATTTATCCCTCTCAACATACAAGTCTTGACTAGTATCAGCCCCGTCACTGCTATCATGTAGCTCACTAAGAAAACTGACTTTGACATCACTAAGGGGTATGGTATTCCCACTGTAAATAAGGCGGCAATCAAAGCCAATATATCACTTAGATAATGAATGCGGTAGAATCATATTATTTTGCTCTTCTTCAACCTTCAAGTCAACTGCTTTCGTCCCTATAAACCATCGAAGGTATTATGGTGCGTTTTCAATGAACTTCCTTTCTTGATTTTGTAGGCAAAGAAAGTCCTTAACAAGATTTAATAGTTAGCAATTGACTTTCTCATATAGAGCTATTTCAACTTATCCTAACTTTAGCAGTTGCCTCCACATTAATTTCGAAGATCACATTCTCCCTTATAACAAGCCAAAGCGTAGTGATGACTCATTACTCCATCTCTTCCTTTTCAATATTTGAGATATCGACAGGTAATGGATGAGTATCAAATACTACCATAAGAACGTTTCTATTTTATATCACTTCCATTTTCCATTGTCGTTTTTTAAAATCATTATCTTCGTGTCACTTCTCTATTGCACGTTTGCGAATCAGATGTCACATATGAACTTCTTGCTGACTGATCAACAATAAGACCAAAGTTGATTTATGATGAATCATTCTTTGACCTCGTCATTTAGACAATCATCCTAGAGGGCTAAATACATCTCGGAGACCGAGTTCTTTGATACCAAATGTAAGGGAAAACTTAGAGTTTCAATTGACAAAAATGACCTAAATCAATCATGTCCAGCCAAAGCGATGGATCCGTATATGCGTGCTGAAGCAAATAGACAATAAGGTAATAATATACAACAATGTTCAGTTCTCGCATTTCACAATCACAGTTGTAGACGATAGATAAATCAACAAACAAGAAATAAAGGAAACACAATTTATAATGGTTCCATTGTTAATGTAATAATTTACGTCCATTTAAAAAAATGAATTTTACTAGGTCAGAGGTTATCTTAACAATAGATAATAACGATTTCAACTACAAAAGAAGAGATAATGTAATGAGTTTATATGGACATCTAAACTCATCTCAATCATCTGTAGAAATCAAGAAAAGATCCATGCATTGAAATGCCAACAGTTCAGTGCCTAAAATCAAAAATTGCACATTTGCTGTTGTTGAATGTCAACGGGTCGATCATTGGGTATTTGGTGGTCGATCGGTTGGTCGAATTCTAGAATTGTGATTCGATGTAACACCTTCGTGGTCGACCGCTAAGGATTAATAGTTGACCAGTTATCCTTCGGAATGCCCAAACAACCTAAGCGGTTGATTGACTGATTGCTCAGGGTCTATCGCTAGTGCATTTGAAGCAGCATCCTCTTGCACTTTAATTTACCTCTGAACTTCAAATTTTCTCTTAATTTTCTCTTAATGACGATTCATTTTTGCTGCTGTGATCCTGACGAAATTCTTTTCTACTTTGATATAGTATATCACATATTTCAACACTTGTGCACCCATAACTAATATTACCATGAAACATTCTTATTGGTTGACGCTTTTGTAGACTAATTTGTATTGAATCTCTCCACTTAGTAGGCCGGTTAGTTCATCTCTTTGAAAGTACAAGGTATTATGCTTACATAGTTACACATCCTTAATCAACTAAATATGAATGCATGGGGGGTTGTGTGTGTGTGTGTGTATATATATGTATGTATATATAGAGTAAGGATCGATTGCACCTCATTTCTACTACACCTTTATTCCTTTCCGATTTCAATCATATTTCCGATTTAAGTAATATAATGAGATGACTAAAGAGAGTACATTATCTAAATTGAAATATGTGTTTGAAATCATGAAGGAATATAGATGTAGCAAGAATGATGTTTAGCAGATCCTTTCCCTATATACATACATACATACACACACGCTATATCCCTTACGTTATACCTCAGTGATTTCTTGAATTAGACAATTCGAAATGAATTCAGAATTTGGGAATATGTTATATAGTTAAAAGATCATCTTAACCAAAATTTGGATTGTTTGGATAATTTAAAAAAAAATTGAAATAATATTTAAAGAGGTAGAGCTTTGGCACAACGGTTAGGTCACTCGTATGGTGATCTGGACACTCAAGTTCGAGTCTGGAAACAGCCTCTTCGCAATGCGAAGGAAATGCTGTGTACATTATCGACCTCCTCAGAGTCCACTATCGTGCGGGAGCCTCGTGCACTGGGTTCCACCTTTAAAATAATATTCAAAATTGAAAGATCAATGCAAAAACTAATATTTAACATATTAGAAATTTCAAAATGATCGCAAAGTTTGTATAGATGATGTTTGTAATATAGATTAAACATCTTCAAAGTTTGGGTTAATTTCAAAGTATGAAACTCGAAAAACATTAAGGACATGCACGCGCGCACACAGAGGGGTGTGTGTGCGCGGGCGGGCGGGCGGGTTTTATTGGGCGGTTTCGAATAAGATTGGTATTCCAAGCGAATCGGTATTTAAAGTTAATTTGTTATTAAACAATTAAAATGAAGGAAGCATCTTCTATCAAGTTTTACGATAATTCGATACAAAATAATTCATTTTTCGCTCGTTTTATGGGCCAGTTACAGTTATCAGTTATTGGATGGGACACCAAATAGATTAGTTCCTGTCCAATTTCTTCTCGTTGAGAGCTACATAATAACAAAAATATATTCTCAAAGTTTAAACCAATTGAAAAACATATTACAATAGCAATTTTTATGAAGTAATTCAAAGACAAACGGATGACAGAGGAATGGAAAAATGTATTTTGACCGACCTTTGAGTTGTGCCTATCAGTCAAAACTATAATAGACCTATAACTAAAATTCTGATATGATCAACTTTTAGTTGTCCTTTAAGTCTGGGCAGTATATACTTCAGTAGTCTGTCCTTCCCCTATATACATACATACATACACACACGCTATATCCCTTACGTTATACCTCAGTGATTTCTTGAATTAGACAATTCGAAATGAATTCAGAATTTGGGAATATGTTATATAGTTAAAAGATCATCTTAACCAAAATTTGGATTGTTTGGATAATTTAAAAAAAAATTGAAATAATATTTAAAGAGGTAGAGCTTTGGCACAACGGTTAGGTCACTCGTATGGTGATCTGGACACTCAAGTTCGAGTCTGGAAACAGCCTCTTCGCAATGCGAAGGAAATGCTGTGTACATTATCGACCTCCTCAGAGTCCACTATCGTGCGGGAGCCTCGTGCATTGGGTTCCACCTTTAAAATAATATTCAAAATTGAAAGATCAATGCAAAAACTAATATTTAACATATTAGAAATTTCAAAATGATCGCAAAGTTTGTATAGATGATGTTTGTAATATAGATTAAACATCTTCAAAGTTTGGGTTAATTTCAAAGTATGAAACTCGAAAAACATTAAGGACATGCACGCGCGCACACAGAGGGGTGTGTGTGCGCGGGCGGGCAGGCGGGTTTTATTGGGCGGTTTCGAATAAGATTGGTATTCCAAGCGAATCGGTATTTAAAGTTAATTTGTTATTAAACAATTAAAATGAAGGAAGCATCTTCTATCAAGTTTTACGATAATTCGATACAAAATAATTCATTTTTCGCTCGTTTTATGGGCCAGTTATCAGTTATTGGATGGGACACCAAATAGATTAGTTCCTGTCCAATTTCTTCTCGTTGAGAGCTACATAATAACAAAAATATATTCTCAAAGTTTAAATCAATTGAAAAACATATTACAATAGCAATTTTTATGAAGTAATTCAAAGACAAACGGATGACAGAGGAATGGAAAAATGTATTTTGACCGACCTTTGAGTTGTGCCTATCAGTCAAAACTATAATAGACCTATAACTAAAATTCTGATATGATCAACTTTTAGTTGTCCTTTAAGTCTGGGCAGTATATACTTCAGTAGTCTGTTCTTGAAGAACTATTTATACTAAAAAAATTTTTTTGTATTTTATTGGCACGTAGTACTAGAGGTAATTAAACAATAATTTAAATGCCAAGTTTGTTCAGTTCAACTAAATTACGGTCAAATGATTCGCCTATTCATCAAATCTTCCATTCCTTTACTTCTAATTATGAATAGTATTGAATACACTTCAATGCCACATAATCTAAAATCCTAAGCAACACATGTTTTCTTGCCATGATTGGCGTTATGCCCCTCTTTATTCTTCACATTTTGTTTAACCTTCTCCCATGTTGGTTAATTAACAGGCTGAAAATGCATTAGCCATGAATTCGGTGAAGTTTTCTGTGGATTTCGCTGCATCACTTTCCAGTTGCTGGGCAAACATTGTAAGCTTCCTTACAACTTATACATGTACATAAGGCTATTATGGTAATTATTACCGTTACCGTACCATTTTTACTGGTAAGCTAAAATTGCTTACAATTACCGTTACCGATTTGCTGGTATACCGAAGATTGATATACTGATAAATTGGTAGTTGTTACATTGGTAATGATGAATTACCGTTTTTCAAAAAAAAAAACAAGTAAATTGACATGTTTTTTCACTATAATGATGCTTCAATATATAATTTATAGTGTTACTTAATAAAAGACATCAATAAAAAATAAAATAAGTGTAGTTGGCATTATTTAATTTAACTTATTGAAGTAAATTTAATTATTTGTTTGGTTTTAAATGCCTACAATAAAGCATATTACATGAATATCTATTTGTTATAAATTGACTGGTAAATTTACCGTTACCGGTAGTTTTATCGATGGTTTACCGTAGAAAATGGTAAATTTACCGTTACACATACCGATTAAACTAGTTTACCGATTTCACTCAAAAATGATAATTGATTGACTGATAATGGTATGCTAATGGTAAATTTACCGTTACCATAACAGCTGTACATGTACATAACTAAGAATTATTAGCAACGATAAACTATTTTATGAATTTTAAAATGCGAATTACCATTGAATGCACAAGTAATCAAGTGAGATTTGATGATGTGAACATCGATCAACTTGACTTAATTTTGTTGTGATTTATTCCAACTAACACGGCTTTAGTTTTTGCATAGGTTATAAATTGATTGGTAAATTTACCGTTACCGATAGTTTTTTTAAAATGTTACCGATGATTTACCATAGAAAATGGTAAATTTACCGTTACCGTGCTGATTAAACTGGTTTACCGATCTCACTCAAAAATGGTAACTGATTGACTGGTAATGGTACGCTAATGATAAATTTACCGTTACCATAACAGCCATACATGTACATAACTAAGAATTATTAGCAACGATAAACCATTTTATGAATTTTAGAATGCAAATTACCATTGAATGCACAAGTAATCAAGTGAGATTTGATGATGTGAACATCGATCAACTTGACTTAATTTTGTTGTGATTTATTCCGACTAACACGGCTTTAGTTTTTGCATAGGTTATAAATTGATTGGTAAATTTACCGTTATCGATAGTTTTTTAAAAATGTTACTGATGATTTACCATAGAAAATGGTAAATTTATCACTCAAAAATGGTAACTGATTGACGGGTAATGGTACGCTAATGGTAAATTTACCGTTACCATAACAGCCGTACATGTACATAACTAAGAATTATTAGCAACGATAAACTATTTTATGAATTTTAGAATGCTAATCACCATTGAATGCACAAGTAATCATGTGAAATTTGATGATGTGAATCAATCAACTTGACTTAATTTTGTTGTGATTTGTTCCGACTAATACGGCTTTGGTTTTTGCATGGGTTATTTCCTCTTAACTCAGAGAATTTGTCGTATGTTTCAGGAGAAACATTCATTATATGCATCCGCAGAAGACTTTCAAAGGTTGATACAAGAGGTGCTCGCCTCGGATATAAGATCGTTATCTCAACAAACTCGGCCTCACGAGAGCAATGGAGAAAAAATGTTCATAGAATCCGAAGAATGTGGTATTGATGAGTTAAATCCAAATGGTTATAACAAGATACCATCGAGTTCACCTAATGGTATAACATATCATTTGATCTTAGAAGGAATTGATGTTTCGTACTCGATTGACGATGACTATAACATATTGGTGAAGAAAGCCACACTTGGATCCGATGCCAAATGCATCAAAGACAGACATTGTGATTACATGACACTGAGCAAGAAGTTGGCCCAGAGATGATGATAGTTTCCAAAAGTCAGTTACAGGTAGAGAAGATTGTATCCAAAGAATTATCATTATTATTAATTAATAAAATTGTTTTCAGGAATAGGACTAGGCAGAGAGAATTGAATTGCAAGGATTTCCGTTATCATTAAGTTATTTTCAGAAATATGATTAGGTACAAGAAAATTGTATTTATAGGTGTTATCATTATGATTATACATTAAATTTGCTGGACTTAAACGGCTGAAACTGAGTGTTTATTGTTCTTGGACACTAGTGGCAGTTGATCTATGATTAATGGACATTTGGCCATGATATAATTAATGTTTTGATTCTTTGGAAACATAAATTGATATAGGGGTTGAAATCATTTGTTCAAGGGTCATTTTTTATTAAGCCAGTCGGTGGATGTGCGAAAAATTCAAAATCCATCTGTATCCGTATTCAAAAAAGGAATAAATATTCAATATTTTAAAAATGGATGTAGAATCAAACATCACATCAGTTGAATCGTGTCCAAAACTATGGAAGAAGTATTGGTGGTACGACCCTTGGTCAGATCAACTAGATGTGCCACGCGGGCATATACGAAGATATTCGCATTTAAAAATTATCCGTTTGTTTTTTACTAATAAATGTGTTTATTGTCATATTAAGTTAATATATTATATTATATTCATTTAATGCATATTAATAATTTGATCAAAGTTTTTTATTTATGTTTCTTGATTTATCGATCGTTAGTGGATAGAATATATTCGATATTCAATATTCGGAAATGATTTCGGAAGTGCATGCTGATATTGTATTATCCATGTTGGAAAGTATTCGATTTCGAAAGTCGGAGTTCCTTGGTTCGGTATATGGTATTTCATTTACTAGGTGGATTACTTATGCAAAATTTAGTATGTAGATTCAATATCTATGCAAAATTTTGGATTACTTTGAGAAATATCACATATTTGCATTTCAAATCAGTGTTAAAAAAATAAGTATTGTCTACCGTTCTGATTTCATAATTGGTTTGGTATAGACAATAAATATTATTATAAAACAATGTGCCATGGATTTAGATCTATTTCTATATCATAAGAAGATTGCATACATACTCCTGGGCCATATGCGTCTCATCGGTCGTTCATCCACCGTGGTCGCAATGCCTTTAAATTTTAAATTTCTTTTCTATTATCTTTTTATTTTATTAGGATTGTTGACAATGCAAAACACAAAACTTAAAATGAAGTCAAACAGACTTTTAAAATTTTATTTTGCAAAGATCCCCAAATATGCAAACTTTATAATTTATATGACATTAAGTTAACATTTTAAAGTGGTATGATTTCAAATGGCATCACTATAACAATAACAACAAAAACAACAACACACCATTTAAATTAGTGCCAATAAGAAAGCGCTAGAGTAAAATTCTAAGTAGATTGGTAATAAATTTTAAATAGATCTATTTTTGTTATTATTCGGTGAAAGGTGATAATTTTTTCCACTTTGAAATACTTGACCTTCATTTCTTTTTAAGTAGGAAGCTTCAAGCGTGGGTAGTAGGTATGAAAAGTACAAATGGAGCAGTTATTTAAGAGCTTTTTTTTCATGTATATAGAGCTTATTTTCACTTTTCCAACTTCACATGCTTATAAGGTGTGCAAGCAGAACTAATGCATTCACTTTGTGAAAAAGTTGAGACTGTATTGGACATAAAGCAAACAAGGAATGTAATAACAATCATATGGCAAATGAAACTAATGGTATTTAAAAAAATAATAGAATTTTAAATATGTAAATCTAAGTACATATTTTTTAAATTTGAATTGAATTTGAATGTCGGTTTGAGTGATTTTCTTTGTTTTTATTCGTTTTCGAGCATAGATTTTTCCAAACTTCTTTGGAATAATTTTTAAAATTAATGAGCATTTAAAATTATTATTATATGATATTTTTAAAGAATTTTCAAATAGAAAAAATATAGAATGTAAGCTAATTTGCAGTTTTAGGATAGAAAACGCAATCTAATTCGTGTTTCTTCGAAACAATTCAAAAATTCAATAAAATTTTATAATGGTAAAGAAAAATATGTGTTATTTGATAAAAACATGTTTAAATAATAAGGGTAAAAACTATTTGAAAAAATAATAGTAGAAAAAAAAATTATTTAAAATGCACGATTTAGCTTGTACTTTTTGTCAGAAAATCACAAGTTTGCTTGTACTTTTTATTTCATAAAAACATAAACTTGATTTATATATTTATTGTTGCATGTATTTGGGGTTTTTAGGCTCAAGGAAAAAGTTGTAGAAAAATTTAGTTTTAGGGACAAGAAGTTTGATTTTTTGGCTGAAGGACACTTTCTACTGTAAATCACAGAATGATAGTTGTATCTATCATTGTTCTTCAGAGTAAAAAAGCAAACTTGTTGTCCCTGAGACTAATTTTTTTTGCAACTTATCACCCGCCTATTTTCTTGTATTTTTTTTATTATATCAACATCAGAAACATGACCTAATGCTCAAAGTCCCTTTTAAAAATGTGGATTTTTACCAAATATAATATGATATAAGAAAGTGGTTGAAGAACTTTTCATCATTAAGATGTAGGATAACAAGTGGATGAAGAACTTTTCACCATTAATTTTCCATTTTATAATAACATAAATTCGTAGTCATGGGCACAGATGCAGATAGTTGAAATAGGTTAATGACTCCGTGAAGCATCTTTTGTGAAGAGTCCGCTCTTACCTTTTTGGTTTGTGACCAATTAATGAAGCGTGTTCTGTCTTGGCCATTCACGTAATTTTCAAACAAGGTCCATTGAACACTGCACATTAAAAAAAAATATCGTTAGTTGTTGTCAACACAGGTCATTTGGCTTGAATTTTCTTTAAATAGTAGGCTGGTGTGAACTCTCCAAAAACAGTAGGCATCTGAAATATCGAAGTTCTTTTCTACTTCTCTTTTTTTCCTGAAAGAAAAGAAGTAGTACACTACGGACTTTGAAAAAAAAAGCTAAAAAGTTAAAGTGCAATTTAGGGGTGTAAATCGGTCGGACCGGACCGGACGGAGGTGTGTTCAGTTTATGTCCTAAATAAAATCGGACCGGATATGGACCGGACGAGATTTATGTTCGTACAAATTTTGTTGTCCTAGCTCGTGTCCTAAATGAAATCGGACGGACTCGTACATACATTTTTCGGACACGGACCCGAACGGACACGGACGAACAATGTTATTTACATCAAATTTTATGTTGTTTAATAGAATTTCCATCAGATATACTGAACTATAAGAAATTCGGACGAATTCGAACGAACTCGGACCGGACAATATTTTTTCTCGTACAAATTTTCTTGTCCTAGCTCGTGTCCTAAATGAAAATCGAACGGACTCGGACGGACGTATTTCGGTTACGGACACGAACGGACATCGGACACTCGTACAAAATTTACAGCCCTAGTGCAATTGTTTATTTGAAGGGTGCGTTCGCGGACAAATTGTATCGGAGGTTAAAGCTTACAGATTTTGGTACTTATCTCGGTTACGTTTGATGTAACAGTAACCTCATATTCAACCGTTGAGTTTCGAAAAATGCTAATGTTTTCTCTTGAGGCGCTGACGTAACCGATACGTTCAACCCTGTGCGGTTAAAGCGCTCGACAGATTCAATACGGCAGAGGTGCAAAAAGTCATAGCGGAGATACAGCGGGATATAGCGGGTGACTCTAAAACAGCATATAAAACTCGTACTTAATGTTTTTATAAATATATAAATGGTAATTAAATGAAAAATTAACATTCATTTGAATTATAATTAATACATGAATGATTTTAAATAAAACATGTGCGAATATACTGTAAATAAATGTAAAACTGATATATAACATAATTGAATTTAGTAGAATATTATAGTATTTTCATTTCTGAAAATATATTAAAAATTCAATTAAATAAATTAATTTCATAATTTTTATAATGTATAAATGTCATTTTGCAATTCATTTCTTTTAAAGAAGATATAGCGGGAATAACGGGATATAGCGGGACTTAAAACGGAAATGCTATATTTGGGGCTATATGAAAAAGTCGTAGCGGTAGAAATCCGCTACGAGATATAACAAGGTTATAGCGGAGTAATAGCGAGACATTAACTGTACATGTTCAACCTAACTAAGATAAGTTGAACATATCTCCCGTTGTCTACTTTTCCATGAGTTTTTTCTTTGTTCTTGAACGTACCCATCCGTAACTTTATAAAGGGCGAAGACTCTCATGACTTTATCAAAGGTAGGCTCCTAAAAAGGTAGAACATTAATAAATAAAAAGCAAGGGAGAAGAACAAGGATTTAAAAGTAGTCTACACATATACATGTATCATTGCTAATTGAACACAAAGGCGACAATTATAGGCTTCTCAATTTTACGTAAAATAAAATCTGTAAAACCATTCCCAACAGTTGTTTTGTTCACTTTATAACTTTTGTATTGGAAACTAAACAAAATAACACGAACATCCAAAAATACACAAACCAACCATTGATCGATTTATTAAATAAATTATTATGTATGAAAATGATAAAAAAATAAACCAATATACCTCAAAAGGGTAGTCTCTTTGCCATTTTAATAACCAGTTCTATGAACTGGTTCAACAACTCACTGGTTCGACAGCCACGGTGAGCGCTCTTGTTTTATTTTTTTCAACTGAATAAGTCATATCTAAATGCACCGTGGCCTGTATGATGTACTTGTTTAACATAACAAACCATTATTGAGATTGCTAAAATTAGGGGTGGCGGTGAAGCTCCATGCATGGCTCCAACTCCTCTCTTTCATGTTTGTGAAGATATGTTTGCAATAAAGCAATCAAATGGACACGTGAAAAATGTTTCAAAGGGGTTAGAAAAAGAAAACTTGGATGTTCTATCCATATTTTACGAAATACGAGTTAGACAAGGTCTCAACATGTACATCCCACACAATAACCTGATATGCAAGAATACATCACATAACAGTAATACCCATAAAAACAACACATAACACTGTCACAGTGCACTAGCTAACCTAGTAAAAACTCATGCAGAATGACATTCATCATAATCAATATCATCGTTCAAATCATCAAGATCCCTGTTAGATTAGAGGTGGCAGAGCAATCAAAAGGGGGAGGAGGCAATGCAGAGAAGATGATGGCCAATGTGTGGTAAAGTGGGGACATATGATGTGACCACAAATGGAGGTGCAGTGAGTAATATTTTCAATTGAGATAGCTTGCCAACAAAGGGATGAACAATGTGAGTGTTAGGGATAACTAGTGGAGGATTCATAGAACAGGCGATAACATTCACGATAGGGATTCGCACGAGTTTTAACTTCCCATTACCGAACCAGTGGTTTGGCCGGGGATCGGAGGGGTGCGGTGGCTTGGAGAACAGATCCTGTTTCGAGATGAGAGGTCCATAAATACAAGACTTAGAAACATGACCAAAAGAATGACAAGTAGTGCATGGACCGGAAATGATTAGGGGTTCTACGGAGAAGGCAGAGCTTATAAGGTAGAGGACAAAGACTGCACAAGATCGACAAAAGTCATATGCAGATAAGAGATGGATGGAATTGGAATTTGAAGGTTGAGATTTGATTTTTGTGAAAGTGTCACCGTTGAAGAGGGTAGTGAGATTCACGAATTCGGGAAAGTTAGCACTCCGATTTGTTGGTCCATTTCCGATGTTGGAGAGAGTATGGAGTTTGGCATATTGTGTAGAGCTTCCGGAGAAGATGGCAGGAGTCGATAACATGGTTTACGTATCATATTTATGAAAACATGTACATTATCTGACCACTGTAGTCGAGCCTAATCAGCTGAAGGTGGTAAATTGGATGACATATTTATGTTTTGAACATAGATTTATAAACTAAAACCAAATCAATTTTATAAATAAGAAAATTCATAAAATATTTATGAATACCTATTTTGTTGCACCGACAAGCAATTGTTGTTTCAAGAAGTACCAACTTCATAGTGAAGGAATTTCTTTGAGAAATTATTGGTAGTCAAATGGAATTGGTATGATCCAAAGATAAAACTGATTACATGAGATGAAATGAAAGCAACCAATCTAAATGAACACGTCGAATTAGAGTGTCTAATAAGTATTCTTGCACATTGAAGAGAAACTATGAGTTTCTTATTAATGTTAAAAATATATAATCCTCAGTTGTTTAATTAAACCATTAAGTGTGTCGACTCTATGATATGGTATGATGCGCAGATCCAAAATGGATTCTATGTACATTATCAAAATATGATTTTGATACGTGTACCCAAAAGCGATATGATCCATCAACCGTGAATATGTCTTTGAGAGCAAGACTGATGCAGTTGGAATATAATGAGCAACATTGATAAGGGTAACATCGGAAATTTCAATTGTTGAAATTAGCGTAATAGATTCGATATTCAACGTGCTCAAGTTAATTCGAATTTACTTACAAAATTATCACTTGATATGACTTTATGTTTTGGTACATACATATTGAAACAGAAAATTCTAAATAATGATTTAGAGTAAGTTGTTTACACATAATAACCAAAGTGTCTCGAAGTCAGTGGGAGCGTTATTGAGTTTGTGAGTCTTTGGATATGATCTAAGAAATGATAGAAAGTATCATTTTATAAGCATCAGAATTATACAAATATTTTGATAGAATATCAAATAGTTTGATTATCCATCAAAATGCAGAGGAAGTGTGTGTTCATAAGAAAGAATGTTAAAATGTACATTGATATTTCTAAACAATAAGTAAACAACATATTGCTGATTTTTAACAATGTACTTATGTTAAATCAGTTTTAGTAGTTTTAATACTCGATTTTGGATTTATAAATAATGTCTTTTATAGTAAGTATAAAAGATGTTGGGAATGTCCCAACGATATGTAAGGACTCTTTATTATAATGTTTAATACAGAACATGTAAGATGTATTTCTTATGCATTGGTAATCAGAATTATCATACATGTTATGTTGTCTATGATATCATGATTTTTTTTATGTAATTGCTACATGACGCAAATATTAAATCCAAATTGATACCATTGAATGATAGTTTGAAGTGTTATCGTGTGTTTATAAAATACAAGAGAATTGTTTACAGAAATAACGAACTCCTTGTGAAGAAGTGTTCGGATTCAATGTTTCATTAGTGATATTGAGTGTGATATGTCAATAAAAAATTCAAGTTCAGAATCTATGTTGGAAATCTTCCAAATGAAAAACTATGGTTGATTCAATAAAAAAGGCTAAGTAATCGCCTTGTATAACGCCACAGTAAAATGATGTTATAAATATAAATGCACAAATTTATAACCGAGTTGAGGGTAATTCCAAATGTTGAGATTCCTATAACATTGTTATATGATAACATTGTCATGACATAGTTCGTAATAGTACTTAGAGCTCACTAGAAGTCGAGAGACAAACTTCGAATTGTTCCACTGATAAAGGTAGTTTATCAACATCGGAGAGAGTTAATCGACAGAGTAGATGATTAAAACATAATGGCATACCCGTTCGCTAAGGGACCGATCCAATTGGTTTTTAGTAAACCAATTGGAGAAGTTGGAATAAGATTCCATAATTGACCCCAAGTGCAAGTGGGAGATTGATAGAGTTAGGGGTAAGCCCTAGTGGCAATTATACAATTTGTTACATATTTCTAAGTCGATAACCAATTTGTTCAAAATAAAAGGTGTTTTCTTTTTATATATACTTGATACAATGTGTTACGCTAATTAATTAATTTAATTAAAAGTATATTTAATAGGAAAATCTGTAAATGGTATGTTTTGTGATAGTAGTTACAAAGTGTTGTAGTTGTGAGTAATTTATCACAATGAAAACAAAATATACCATTTTAAATGTTCCTAGTCAAGATGCATCGAGACTGGATATCGATGTGTCCGTTGAGACTAGAGTACGTTACACTCTCTAAAAGTTGGGCAGTGTATTACTTATGGCTGCCGGGAGCACATAGAGGTTATGTACTGATAGCTATTGTATAACTATGGAACGAATCACTCGGTTGTTTTCTACTGGTTAATATAACTAAGGTCAAACAGAAAATATCAATGTAACCGATTTACATAATTCTCTCGACTTGAGAATACTGTGGATCTTCAATATGGAAGCTCCACTCCGATTATAGTCAAATCATAGCATGTCATTTCATCGAGTGACTATAGTTAAGTCGAGTGGAAGTATTGGAAGTGAAGCACTATTCAAGAGAGGATTCGCCTCCTTAGTTATATGGGGTTAGTATCACGGTCAACTCAAGTCAACTCAAAGTCAAAGTCTATGGCCAGAGCATTTTGGTGAATAATTATTAATATTGAACCAATGACTATGTTTTTGGACTATAGAGTTGAATATAAATGATACTGGAATTTTGACTATTACCAAATTTCACAAGTCCAAAGTGATATAGTTTTGACGAAGATAATTGGTGTAAATAAATGTTGTAATCGGGTAACGCTTAATAAAGTGAAATTGGATTTTACCGAAACTAAGTGTTAACTAGAAAACTTGTCAACACCTCATAGTTGAGTTTAAGGAAAAGCTTAGTCCCATTTAACTTCTCTTGGTTAAGTTGAGGAAGATAGGGTGTGGGTATTCCCTTTTGATTCAACCTTTCGAATAGGTGTCTTTTGTGGAATTTTCTTATTGACTTTTGACTTAGTAAAAACACTTGAATTCTCCTCTTTTTGGTCTATCAAGCTGATTGAAGTAATCTTGTTATCCCTTCGAAGCCTTCCTTTCGAAGCAATTGTGAAACGCTAGAGGAATAGCTCCAAGGAGTCAAGGGTGAGGTTGGTCTAGATGGGTTTCGACCTTGTCGAAAGCTAGGCTAGCTTGTGACTTAGGTTTGGTTGTAAACCAGCTTTGGTTAACGTTTCGACTCACTAGAAAGTGAGTGTTTTGTGTATGGTGGATTATATTTAAGGACTTGAACTACTAAGAAAGGCCGGGGTTTCGACTCACTCGAAAGATGCCTTTCGATGAGGTCGTTACCTGAAAAATACAGTTAAATCCAATGAAAAGAATTCCAACAACTATATAATCAGAAATATTGAAATCTCCCTTTTATTAATCCAAGAATGACTGTGCTAAATAACTATCCCCAATTTGATTTACAAATTAGGGTTTAAAACTTTTCAAACTTAAGAAAATACAAGTTTAGAATAAGCCAATTCAGATCTCCTAAAACAGACCCCTTGGATCTTATTTATAGATACGGGTTGGCACCTTTTGACCCAGTGCTTTCGACTTGGTCGGTAAGTGGCTTCAGATACCTTCCAACTCCTTTAACACTTGCGCACCCCTCTACAATCTTTTCAAATAGGTTTGAATGCATCCGTCTTCGTCGAAAGGGGTGGTTGCGCCTTTTCTTCTTTATGTTGCTTTGTTGTCATAAGGAACGAAGGTAGGAGCTTTCGACTCTGTCGATAGGCATTTTCCAGGTGTTCCGAAGGTGTTGAAATGCTGATGGTTTCGACGCTGTTAGTAGCTTCCGAACTTATGCTTGTGAACTGATGTGGAACCTTCCTTGGATGTTAAGGGCTTCGACCGGTTCGAAAGGCTTTCTTTTTCTTTCGAAAGGGTTGTTCCATTCAAGGCGTGTTTCTGAGTGGTTTGAGTGAAGGCGAAATCTTTGGTTTCAAAAGGTTTGGTATGCATATAAATGGCTATTATTCCTTGTCTTCAAAAGGTGTTGCTTTAACTCAATCGAAAGGTCTTCATGCATACGTAAGCACCTGCTTCGAAAAGGGATCTCTTGAAGCGGAAGAGTGCTTTCGACCCTCTCGACCCCTTCGAAAGGTTGTGATACTTCTAGTCTTTGGTTGTGCATCCCTTCGACTCCTTCGAAAGGACCGTTGGAGCTTTTTTCTCTTGTTCCTCTTTGTCTTCCACTCAATCGGGTTTCAACAAGATCGAAAGGATATTTGGTAGTAACATTTGCCCCCCTCCCCCTGCGAAGGGATGCCCTTGACTTTTCAAGTCAATCATCTCGAAACCCTCAATGTTTCCCGCGTTTTCGTATTCCAGCGTGAATCTGGCCTGTTCATTTAAATTTGATCAAGCAGTCTGCTATCTCTGCTGACTTTTCTTATAAGTCGCGTTCTCCTCTTCCTCTCTTTCATTTATTTGAAACCAAAATTAACTTCGAGCAAAATCAAAATTCTCAAACTCTTAAATAAAATTTTCCTACAATCAAAAATTCAGATCTAAGGTAAGTTTTTATCGCCTCACTTTTTTGAATTTTCTTCTCTCTTTTTATTTTATAGTGAATTTCAATTTCTTAAACTTTCATAGTTCGAATTTTGAATTATTGCTTTGATTTTGTTTGAAACTGTTTGATTTTTTTATTTGCCTGAAAGCATCCTTTAATTCATTTTCATGGCTTGATTCGATTTACTTTTCTTGTTAATCTTCCTCTTAATCCTACCTGGTTCATATTTTATTATTGTTATTGTTTTTAGAGAACTTGAATTTTTCACCTCAAAGATTTTAAAATTTTAAGTGATCGATTCACGTCTAAATTCATTGGTTTATTAGTTTTTTGAAATTTCTGGGTTGAAATCGAGTTTGGGGAAGAAGGAATTTCCTGTTTACTTCGCCTAGAAGTCTTGAGTTATACGAATCAAAAATTGGTGCTACAAATTTACTTTTCTACCCCTTCGAAAGGGTTAAGGCGACAACTTCTGTTTTTCTTTCTTAGCCTCTTTCGATGGGGTCGAAAGGTAACGTAGAGCTTCATTTGACTGTCCTCGTCGAAAGGGTATATAGTATAGTTAGCATGCAGTCAACCTTTTCAAAAGCAATTTTGTATTTTAATGTATTCAAACACCTTTCGAAGAAGTTGGCTATTATATTTTACTAGATAATTACTTAATTCACTCTTTCGAAAGCATAAACTTTGTTTTATAGGTTTCGCAACCTTTAACACATACTTATTCCTGATTGGTTTAAGTTAGAGATATATACGTTTTGTAAATGAGATTGAAGAGAGGATACTTTATATAAGTTGTGAATCAAGTCAAACACTTCGACTTAGACAAAACCTATTGTATTCGACTAGCCGAAACCTATTATGTTGATTCAAGTTTTTATTGTTGTTATGCTTCCGAAACTATATACCGCTTTTCGACTCTGTCGAAGCCTTTTATAACTGATTGGGATTTAATCATTATCTTTTACCAACATCGTCGAAACGTCCCAAGTTCTTTTATTTTCTTGTCAACATGATTCAAACTCGACACTTTTCGACTTAGTTAGCATAGAAGGTTTCGACAGCATTCACATTGCCTTAGAAAAACTAAGTCCATGGGTTTCGACAGTGTTGAAAGATTCTTTCAAGCTGTTTACTGAATGTTTGCAGCGTGTATTTTATTAAAATTTGTTGTGTTGGTTTGAAATACTTTCTTTTAATAATAAAACTTCTATTGAGCTTTCGATATTGTTGAAGTGTGTTTATTGGATGTGTACTTTCATCCTTCCTTTCGACCCTATCGAATGCTCCGCAGATCTTATCGTTGGGCCTTCGACATTGTTAAAGGGTGTTGACTCGTATTTTCCTTTTCGACTCTGTCGAAAGCTCAACGAATCTTACTTTTCCAACCTTAACATTTTTCCAAGAATATAAAAATTCATGTTTTGCTTGTTTTATATTCTAATTGTTATGATAAGTTTTCAATATCCTTAAAAGAATGTTAGTTTCATAACATGGTATAATTTCTAACTGAAATGATTTCATCTGGCAGAATCATGAGTTCACCAAAGAAGATCGAAGCCATCTAAAAACATTCCTTGATATCCACTCAAGATGAAGTGGATGCGATCCTAAACGATTTTGGATTTATTGGGGTAGAGGCCATTCCCTCTTCTGAAAACGACACCATCCGCAATCCTCCTAAAGGATTCTTTGCTTACACACATCAGTTCATATTTGGCACAGAGGGTTCCTTCCTTTTCCAGACTTCCTATCCCAGTTCTTGGCTTATCTGGGGGTTGCTCCTATTCAACACTCACCAAACGTATACACATATCTCTTTTGTGGAAACTTTTCTTCTTGACCTTTTGACCTAGTCGAAACACTTGAATTCTCCTCTTTTTGGTCTATCAAGCTGATTGAAGTAATTTTGTTATCCCTTCGAAGCCTTCCTTTCGAAGCAATTGTGAAACGCTAGAGGAATAGCTATAAGGAGTCAAGGGTGAGGTTGGTTTAGATGGGTTTCAACCTTGTCGAAAGCTAGGCTAGCTTGTGACTTAGGTATGGTTCAGGAATCTAAGGTAAACCAGCTTGGGTTAAGGTTTCGACTCACTAGAAGGTGAGTGTTTGGTGTATGGTGGATTATAGTTAAGGACTTGAATTAATAGGAAAGGATGGGGTTTCTACTCACTCGAAAGATGCTTTTCAATGAGGTCGTTACTTGAAAAATACAGTTAAATCCAGTAATAAGACTTCCAACAACTATATAATCAAAAATATCTAAATCTTCCCTTTTATTAATCCAAGAATGACTGTGCTGAACAACTATACCCAATTTGATTTACAAATTAGGGTTTACAACTTTTCAAACTTAAGAAAATACAAGTTTGAAACAAGCAAATTTGGATCCCCTAAAAGAGACCCCTTGGGTCTTATTTATAGATGCGGGTTGGCAACTTTCGACCCAGTGCTTTCGACTTGGTCGGGAAGTGGCTTCAGATACCTTCCGACTCCTTCAACACTTGGGCACCCCTCTGCAATGCTTTCGAATGGGTTTGAATGCCTCCGTCTTCGTCGAAAGGGGTGATTGCGCCTTTTCTTCTTTATGTTGCTTTGTTGTCACAAGGAACGAAGGTAGGAGCTTTCGACTCTGTCGATAGGCAGTTTCCAGGTGTTCCGAAGGTGTTGAAATGCTGATGGTTTCGACGCCGTTTGTAGCTTCCGAACTTATGCTTGTGAACTAATGTGGAACCTTCCTTGGATGTTAAGGGCTTCGACCGGTTCGAAAGGCTTTCTTTTGCTTTCGAAAGGGTTGTTCCATTCAAGACGTGTTTCTGAATGTTTGAGTGAAGGCGAAACCTTTGGTTTCAAAAGGTTTGGCATGCATATAAAGGGTTGTCATTCCTTGTCTTCAAAAGGTGTTGCTTTAACTCATTCAAAAGGTCTTCATGCATGCGGAAGCACCTGCTTCGAAAGGGGATCTCTTGAAGCAAAAGGGTGCTTTCGACCCTCTCGACCCCTTCGAAAGGTTGTGATACTTCTAATCTTTGGTTGTACATCTCTTCGACTCCTTCGAAAGGTCTGTTGGAGCTTTTTTCTCTTGTTCTTATTTATCTTCCACTCAATCAGGTTTCGACAAGATCGAAAGGATATTTGGTAGTAACACTAAGTAAGCAATAAATTTGGCCAAATTGTCACACCACCTGCTAAGGGATGTGTGAAGGTTAACATTCAAATAGTTCGATGTTAATCGTTGACCGAATTTACACCTCAAGAGTTACACAACCGGAATGATGAATTTTATTAAGACCAAATGATTTAGTTAGTTTATAATTATTATAAATTAATTAATATTTATGAAATATTAATTATAAAATTTTGAATATGATTTGAGGAATAAATTTTATTGTATATATTTATAATAGTTATAAATATATCGATCGATATGCGATATCGATAAGCAATTAAATCAAATTTAATTAATAATATTTATTTGGGCTTAAAATAGGTTTAAAGCCCATCAACGGGGCTGGAAATTTCGACTGAAATGAGGGCAATATGAACCATAAGATGGTGCAACAAAGGCTTGGGAATGGAGGGCTAAGATGGAAGAGAATTGGTAAGAGATGATGTAGAATATTGATACTAAAATATCTCCAACTTCTCCTCTATATAAGCATCTCTATCATCAACCTTTAGAAGACTCTTTGGATGCCTCCTCTCTCCATTTTACTGGTCGAAATATACCTCCTAGTGCTCCAACACAAATCAAATCAATTCAAATCAATAGCTATTCGATAGCAATTGGTCTACGATTCAAAGGCTACCAATCTGACGAATCAGGAAGGTTTCAAGAGGAAGGGAATTCATCATTACAAGGTGTACTTAAGGGCATTAGTTTAGGTGAGTATTTAGATTTGTATATGATGCATAATCTCTTTATAACTCAATATTGTTCATATATATACTTTATTATTGAATTGTTAGTTATGTGAGATTCCTATAGGTATTGTTGTTGTCACGTATATAGATTAGTTGTGTATAATTTTTTTTATCATAGATTTGATACACACTGCCGAAATTATTTATGTCATTTAAATTTATTTTATTAATTTACTTACACATATATTAATATATTAATTAATTTATACGAATAATACTAAACTATATAACTATATCATATAAAAATTGAACTAATATTTTTAAAACGTATATTTATATCAATTATAATTTTTAGTAACTGAAAATAATTTTTGGTAATTATTTAATATTTTTAGTATTATTTAATCATTATACGAATTAAAAATTTATATAAAATAAATTATGTTTCAAAAAATTTGATCTTAAATTTTCTAAAATTATATCATTATAGAAGTTAAAAGAAAATCATTTTTAATTAGGTCGAAAGTGATTAATCAAAAAAATATTTTGACTTAGAAAAATCTCAAAATTTCTTGTAAGCTATAAAATATGATTCCAGATTTTCTAGAAATTTAAAATTCAAAAAATATATATTATATTTTCTACCATTTATTTATTGCTGTTTAACTAATTAATTGATAATATTTATATATTGATGTAATAAAATTAAAATTAAAATTATGCTAGTTGTGTATTTGATCTAGAACATTAAAAAGGGAGATTTTTAAATTTTGTAATTTATATATATATATATATAACCCATTATAAATTATATTTACATTTAAATAGTATATATATATATATATTATACGTATAATTATGTTACTTTTGTACATACATACATACATACATATATATATTAATATATAAAAAAATTGAACTTATATATTGGTGTGTGTATTTATATTATTTAATGCTATAAAATTTACGTATAAATATACTCATATACATATACATATTCATATACATATACATATACATATACATATACATATACATATACTCTTGGTTTTATATATAAGCATAAATATATACATATATTTGGACAATATATAATACTTATAGGATGAGCTAACACGTCCGTTGCGATGTAAATCCCTATATCTGTATATACGGGCATGTTATACCCTTAACAGAATATCATGTTACACATGCACACACATACATATATGTATATGATACATGTGTATATTTATATACAAATTGAAAATAAATTAAATAAATTTCTATCAACAATTCATAAATTTAAATGAAATATATGATTTTATTTGAATTAAATTTAGCAATGTTCTAAATAAATTAGACTTCATAGGCCCAATAAAGATCTTATAGGGTAAAGAATTTTGAAATTCACCCTTAACTTTCGCTTCTAGCTGATCCGATTCCAACAAGGGATGGAGTTTCTAGGTTCGGGTTTCTAATAGGCGGACGAGGAAGTGGGATCTTCACCGGGATAGGCAAGGGAGCATCAACTGAACCCTGTTTACAATTATCTGCTATGTGGCCAAAAGACTGGAAAATCGAGCAAATACCAAGTTTCTATAATCAACATCAACGAATACATCCCGCCCCTCAGCGATGCGAACCTTTAACCTAGAAGGTAGTTTCTTATCTGGAGTTACTTCAATTAAAGCCTTAGCATACACTGGCCTCTTCCTTGTCACAATATTATCATCAAAGCAAATGAGCTTTCCAACAAGGCTAGCTAGTCAATCTAGCCTAATCAAAGGTTGTCGAACAGAAGGGATATGCGTGAAATGTACCCATATAGGAATAGATAAAACCTGTTCCCTTGCACTGTCCACCGATAAACTCCACAGAGTTAAAATGAAAGGCTTACCAGTGATGATGGATGGTTTCACTTCTAGCATATGCAATCTTTCTTTTTTATTAGAGAACTTGAAATAAAACATGGAATCGTCAAAATGAACACGAAGCCCGCCCTTAAGATTCCACTTGCTACGACAATGATCTCTAACAACATAGTAAGGCGGGTTGGAATCAAGAAAAAAACTGACCAAGTAATCTGACCAAAAATCAACTTCCGCTTGCAAAACCTCACCCGAAGGCACCATCACTCCATCAATTCCAACGGTTTCAAACGCGCGGGGAGAGTAAGCACCCGCATTTCTTGGCAAGGATGTGAACAAGGAGGACCATTTTCTAGGTGCACAAGGGGGAAATACCTGGACCAATCTGGGCACCAGCACATAAAGGATCAGGTAGGGCATTAATTGTAGAAGGCAACTTACTCGCATCAACACAAGGAGCATTGTTACAATCATGTGGTGTGCGTACACCTGCATCTGAAATAGCCTCCTCAACCACGCTCTTACCAACAACTCTAGCACATGTACTAGAAACTATTTCACAATCAAGCACATTTGAATTATCAACATTACCAGATTCACACCATGACCCAACATCACCAAAAAATGTAGTAGCTAGCATAAGAGTTACATGTCTTTCAAGTGCACCAACCAAATTATGCAACCAAGATATTGAGGCAGAAGACCAGTCGAAATTTACAAGGGACGTAACTAATTCACACATAGGGTTCGAAATATTAGATCCAGATTTAGGAGGACAAGATGCAGTAGAACTCATGAGTTTTAGGGGAGGGAAGGCATCTAAAGACACAGCAAATGACAAAGGAGAAAGACAAGAAATGGTCGAATCAGCGGTGATGAAGACGCGACCAAACCTTGTCATAAAACATTCCTTGAGAATGACAGACTTAGCTAAGTTGCGAGGAATGAAAAGAGAAGAACAACATGAAGATGGATCAAAGGAAAAGAGTGAGGGGAGAGCAGGATTACAGAACCGTAGATGAATCAAGCAATTGAGAAAAAGTCAGACGCCAATGAGAAAAAGTCAGTCGCCAATGAGAAAAAGTCAATCGCCATTGATATATGAAAGAGAAAATGTGATTTATTACACACACATATATTAATTTACACAAAATATATTTATAAGTATACGTTATACATATGTAGTATTTCTAAATATTATTTTTAATATATTTATAGTACTAATGTTTGGGCGTGAACGAAGGGGTATCTTGGCATAGGGTCGACTGTGATTAATCTAGTCATGTAGAGTAGTTGTTGAGGTGTGGGAGTTCGATGATGGAAGTGTTTGCTAGTTTCAGGTAAATTGGTTTGAAACTACGAGATAGGGTGTTTTCTAGGTGAATTGATTGTGGACCTGAAGGCGAGGGTAGTATGGTGTCAGGTATGGCTGTGATGGTTTTCTTGCATCAGGATGGGTTGCACGCAAAGTTGTTGGTTGCAAAAACTTGTTGGCTATGTGGTAGCAGAGGCAGTAGTGGTATGACTAAACTTGCAAAGTAAGGTTATGGGTGATGTAATCTTTTAGGTTGGAGGGTTCCATGTAGTTCTGAATGACTTGGCTAAAGTTTTTTATCGAATCTATGTTGCACAAACGGAGGTGGGTTTCTAGTTGAAAAAGAGGCCTTATTGGGGTCAGAGTGATTATTATATGGTGCAGGCTAAGGAAGTGACTTGGGTGGAGTTAGTGTTTTTGTAGTGATGAAAGATGGTGGATGGTGCTATGGGTGTCACGGTGTAGTGGTGAGTGGTCTCGATAATGGGGGCAGTATGGATCTGTATGTTTGCTGGTCTTGTGTTCCCGATTTGGTGTAGCAGTCTGGTAGAGTGTGGAGGGGCAGAAAGGGAAGAAGGAAGAAAAATAAATGTTTATGTTTTCTAGTCTTGTGTTGTCGATTTGTTGCAGCAGTCGGATAGAGTCTGGAGGAGGGGAAAAAGAAGAAGGAAGAAAAATAAATGATTTTAAATAAAAGGAAAATGTAAAATAAAAATACATAAGAAAGTTTCTTTGCTATTCATGTTCTAGAAATGAGAGTATCTCATACCGGTGTAAGTATACCAAATTTATTAATCAAGAATGTTATATGGAGAGAAGCAAAACAAAAAATAATAATATGAATAGATCTAAAACAAAATTTCAAAACTTAAAAAAAATTCCGTGGCAACGACACCAAAACTTGTTTGCTCCTTTTCTAATAAATTAGAAAACTGCTAATTTTATAAACTACTACACGCATACAAGTGTGTAATATAGAGGTCGAACATAAGGACTTGATTTGAAAATCTTAAAATTTTAAATTAAATATCTTAGGCATGTTATAAAGAGATTTGGAGGATGATGAAATTCGAATTTGATAAAACGAATGTATTAGAAACTTACATTAATATTTAATCTGAAAGAAACTGTAACAACAGCCATTTTCGACCCTTAAGTTCAAAGTTCCAAAGAAGGTTAACACCTCGAAAATTGAAAACAACAAGTCTTAAGACAAGATAACAAGAAATAAGTACATTTCTAACTATAAACTTTCAGATTTCACAATGAATGGAAACAAACTATAATATTAAATAACAACCATTTATATCAAACCATATTTTGTGAATTACACACTACACACACGTATGTACAATATCAATCCTAATTCAAATCCACACTAGATAAGTTAAGTCGTGTCATTTATTTACAATATGTACATCAAGGTCCTCGTAACATGCTAAGTTATATTTCCAAGTCCAACAACCTAGTGATATAAATAAAAGGAAAATATAGGAGCCGGTCAGACAGAAGTTTAAGTGAGTCAATCATACCTATTCCATATATACAACAAAGAACCTGATATAACATTGTAAGTGTCTAATGCCCCTATCAACATGTCCTGGATTTGCCTCGTGCATTAAATGTCATAGAGCGCCAAACTAATGGTTCATGTCTCGTTATCTATGATATAAGATTACAAAACCGATCTATTTTGTACTGACTTGCGTCCTGGACCCACCTTATGCGCTGCTGGACCGCTTAACGTCCACATCTCGTATACAAATGGACTCAAGTCCTAGACCCATCTCATATGTTGTAGGATCGCTGAATGTCCACACCCTTTCTGGGCCCGCCTCCTGCACTACGGGGGAGCTTACCACTTGGACCGGCCTACTTGCGCTACAGGTTAGTATCCTGGACTGCCTACTTGTGCCACAAGTTCCATACACAATCGACAATGCATAATCCTATCGCCAAACAAATATACCCATTTAACTTTACACAACAATCAACATTGCTGTATTTCTCCTCGGTTTCGTATTATTGTAATCACCTTCTATACAGCTCCAAAACAAATCATTAAATCCTACAAACGAAGTCCCCTTCGTACTTGCCTTGGCTCGGTTGGGTCTAGGTTTAACCATAACTAACCAAGCCCTGATCGGTCCATTAGTCCTGGCATGATCGATCGATCTGTCATACACGTTACTGTGTGTGGTCGTACATCGTTTTGTTGTTCTACGCCCCCTTACACCTCCTAAAGCCTCCATTCTTCCTTCGGTCTATTTCTATTCGTTCTTAACTCTTTATAATATGTTTCTATATCGATTTTAGGGTCTAATATCAAGTAATTTGGTACTGTATTCAATGAAGGAATTTGTGATTCTGTTAAATATGTTTACAGTAAATCAAATGCCTCCCCAAATCCAGGTTTAATCATTAAATTTTAGTGATTAATTCAAACTTAATTCATCTTTAGGTTACGTATCATACATATACAACCATTTATGCATTATATAGGCATTAGAGATCAAATCACTCATCAATGTTTTGAAAATTACTCCAAACCACTCATGCCTTCGCTATCCTATTCCTCTAGCACCAAGAAACCGCTTATCTTCATCCTGATTCTATAATCAAATCATTGTACTTGTCTTCACGGTCGTTTCTATGGGTAGATCGTTGAAATTCATTAAGCAACGAGAGATACGCCATTTTGAAGTTTAATAGTAAAGGAGGAAAATGGTGTATGTGATTTCACCATTGTACTTCATTTTCAGGCTCTGCTGCGTTTTAGGTCCTTCAGGTTCCACCTCCAAATTGGCTTCATTTCATTTTATTTATCACACCCTTTGATTTGCCATTGGTTTCGTTGAAATCTACCGAATAACAGAGAAGATATGAATTTTTAAAGTCTTATAAAGTAAAGGAAGAGTGAAAAGGTGCAATGGTTTAAAAAGAAATGAGATGTTTGTACTGCAGTAGTATTTCTAGTGGAGGGAATTTTTAAACGGTAAGTTTCAATTTGAATTCAAATTTTGATGCTAAAGTCCACTTAGCTATTCACTTGGATCTACTTCATACGACATCCAATCCAGACAAATACATATACTACACCGATCATAAAAACGAGATAGCCGCAATAGCACAAGTCCCATCATCAAATTCCAAAGTTGGAAAATGACCATTTTGCCTCTCCATTGTTGTACTTAATTAGTTATCGCTTTTAATTAAAATATTAATTAGTATTATTACTATTATATTATTATTATTAAACTTTGAGGGTGTTATATTATTCCTCTTCATAGAATTTCATCTATGAAATTTCCAAGGGACAAACAACACATTGCACTCTCTCGTATCATGTATCATATACATGGTAATAGTCCAAAATACAACACTCTCTTATATCATGTTCAAGGTAACAAGCCAAAATACACACAGCATATAAAACTAGTTATCCAAACACAGCATACATCATAAATAACCTAACATCAATAACATTTAATTAGGTGATGCAAACATAGCAGTGCATAGAATATCAAAATATGCAGGCATATATGATGATCATGGCATATGAAATACCGAGTGGATGCAGAAATCTATCTCCGGTGCCTTCCTATATGAATGAGATGACATATCAGGGATGTATGCAAGCGTCCTAGTTCAAGCATATAATTTCCATATGCGTGCAACAACCATCCATTTCAATATACTTAAACGAGCAAATTGTAAAATCAACCCATATGAAGCATATTAAGATTAAGCAAACACAATTCATAAATAAAACAAACAAACCAAACAACCAAATCGGTCAATCTTACCCATGTGTGTGTATCTACTATTTAATTAATCCTAATTAAACTAAGAACACTAACAAATTAGTTAATGGAACAGTATTCCCAAAAAGAGTCGAAATAGAAAGTTTAGGTCCTCTCCTTTTCTTCCTGAATTCTCTTGACTGGATTACGTGCTCCATCCCAATCAAATAAACTTCACCACCAGTGCATATACTCATTCCCAAATACCAAATACAAACTTATGTGTATAACCACGATTTCTGTAGTTCATCCCACAAATCCAAATAATCTGACCTCGATTGTGTAATCACCTATAAATTGACATAAGAATGTCCATCCTGAACTGCAACCACACACAACTCATAAATACAAATACACAGCACTCATTCAATAGTAGCGAAGTCATTACTTCATCTTTGGATGATAGGGTAAGATAACTCAAAAGTGGATGGTGGCTCACCTAAGCAACCAATAACTTGAATCATTGTATGATTCCTCATTCACCTAAGAACATCAAAATCGAGTGTCGTCTTAACCTAGTGAACAAAGCATAAACTCTCTTTCAACTTTCAATCCAATTTTAGTGGTATTATTTCACTTCCCCAAGCATCCAACAATCATGATATTGAAGTATCCTTCTCTCAATCTACAAGAGTTTATCCTGAGTTCTATAACATACAAGAAAGTAAATCATTCAAACCAAGAAGCCAAATTATGTTCAACCATTCAAACATATTAAACAAAATCCTATACCTAAGGGAAATCCTAAACTAAAGTGCAATCATGACCTAAGAACGTGATAGCATTGAAGTGATTAACTATATGATACTTCGTGCATGGGCACTTGATATGCAACGTAACTATGTACCCGTAAGTCGCTGCTTCAAAATAACTTCTTTGAATAGACGGTCTCTCTTCATTCTAAGTGATGATTGAAAAGAAACTACCCATTCTCTTCTCAAGATCGCATCTGGATTTTATCTCATATCACCATGAAAACTACTTTCATGTTTTAATGAGTGCAAAGATACTTTCCTTGACTCTACAAGCCACTACTCAACTTGAATTACTTCATCCCACTACATCAATAAAAATTCTCATATAACCTTCAAACCAACCTAGGTCGGAATACTTTCTTATATAATTTTATTACTAAGAATATATTTTACAATCAAAAATCCAAATCCATTTATTCCTTTATATAAACCCCCCAATAACATCTTTTCCAAATATAACTTCACATTATTTTAGTTTTATTGTATTATGGTCGAGGCAACTCAATATGGGATGGTCTCTCGCCATATCAATCCAATAAACATTATATTCAGTGATCTAAATAACATCATACCTAATACTACATCTAGGGACATATGTATCCTCAACATAGTGAGTATGGTATTGGAATCTAAGTTACATTCAAGTACTTAAATACTCACCAATTAAGCAAACTCTACATTAACTTAATCCAAATCCAAAATAATGTACTTGTAGTTGCAATGAAAAATCAAATACCTACACCTTATGAATATCGCCACAAAACACATATATTGTAAAACAACAACCTACTTGCCATTCAAATCAAAACAAACACGTGTGGTGTAACATTACCTACAACATCGGATCAACGACACCCATCCACAATAAAATGTCTACCCTCACTGGTGATATCAAACAATAGACCATCTATATTTTATTTGCCTTCATCGTTGATAAATACTGCAATGGTACAGAATGAAAGAATGTGAATACTACAATTCCAAAATTTTAAACTATGGACCGAACACCAGGTTGGATCACATAGAAATACTATTGGGTCACTATGACTCTATTTAAAACAGACCCTAGTTCTTCTAACCAATTTGCCAATGACACCTTAAATAATTATCGATCTCTTGGTTTATGGGATCAAATCAACTGAAATTCCGGCACTACCAACGTCTCTTACACTAAACAACTTTTAGAGTGAAAATCTACTTCAAATGTATCTTTCTAATATCGTATGAGTATAACTTTGGCCTAATCTCCGTCATACGAACCTTAACCCAAATACTTTTCCATTCGAATAAATCTCTTCTCCATAATCCCTCAACAAAATGAATTCAAACTTACTTTATCCTTTTAACCACAAATATGATCGCTCTTTTACCAACTTGAAAATTCTCTTATTCAGCTTCTGATTATCTTTTGGATTCATATGCCTAAGTGGCATGTCAACAGGTTCGGTAGATTTTATTTATTTTGGGGAGTAAATTCAAATTTTTTTCACTATAATGCTATATGGGATTCCTATACCGTTGAATAATTAACAATTCATCACTATTGGACTATCGGGATCATGACTCACAACAAGCACGTGCCCTGTTCTTTACTCATCATACATGTCACATTCCTATCTCCATCTAATATAATCCATAACGAGTCACCAATCCATTCCAAAATCAATCCATACTCTAGGAGACATAATACATACGTCTCACTAGAGGACTCTACATCATATTACCAATTTCAAACCATGGTAGATCATAAATAGATGGATCGATCTTTTGGATGGACTTTCGATCTATTAGATCTGGGTCAAGTTAAATCACATAAGCTTGCCATGATTCAGTCTGTTGGATCTGAGTCAACATGCAACGAGTTAAATGAGTGAATTTAAAAGTTTTTTCCATATAGGATCTTATTGGAGCCATGAAGTCTAAATTGATTTAGATCCGATATAAAATAATTTAAAATAAATCATTATTTAATTAATTTATTAATAAAAATATTTTATTTAATGGTATATATAATATATAATGAGCACATGTGTATCAATACACATTACATGTACGTGCACATGCAACATATATAATATGCATGGTTTAACATGCTTGTGTCTAAATGTTGGGTTTTACACTACAACGGACATGTTTTTGATGAAACAGATGTGCAGTGCGAGACTACACAGCCAAAAAGCATAGTTTAAAATTAAAATAGTCTTTCGATCAACAAGCATGATCGGTAGCATCAAAATGCGAGTGCACTAAATAGATAGGAAATACATCCCACTAGCCTTAACCAAAATAAAGTACATGCGATATACATACAACAAAACGAAACAGCACCACACAACATCAAAAGGAGAAACAAAATGCAAGCACCAGACACCAAGAGGCCAAGAGCGAAGGCAGCTAGTCCACATCAGATGGGTTGATATCACCAGTAACACGTGGGAGGGGCTCATCACAACTATTGACCGATTCATTGTCAGGCACTGCACTGCCTAACCTGAGCTACAAAAGAGGAGAGCAACCTCCTATCCAAACAGAGAACAAATGAGAAATCTTATAACATAATTGTATATGAGGGTGAGCAATGTTGTCGAAACATCTAGAATTCATTTACTTCCAGATAACCCAGCTAAATGCGGAGAGGAAGGTGTTGACTACTCTGGAATGGGAGTTGTATTGTCTGTGCTCATAAAATGACTGAATGGATGGGATTGAGTTGAGGAGGTGAACAACAAAGGTGGACCAAACGAAGAAAGCCAAATCACAGTCGAAGAAAAGGTGGTTAATACTCTCGAGGAAGGAGTTGCACATTAGACATGATAGATTAATGCGAAGGCTTTTACGCATTAAGCGGCCTTTGGTGTTGATCGTACCATGCATAAGAAGCCACATATGAAATTTAACACTCATGGGGACCTTGCATTTCTAGAGTTTAGGGAAGGTGAAGTGTCTTCCGGTGTTGGAGAGGCAGGAGTAGAGTGACTTGACAAAGAAAATGCCATTGGAGTGGAGGCCCTAAACATATTGGTCCGTGGAAGGAGATGCAACGAGGCCATAAAGCAGGGATTGAAGAAGGATAAGCTGGGAGAGGAAAGGACTAGAAATGGCATGGTTGGAACGAAAACTGTTGATCCCCATTCTGAGGGCCTCACTAACATTGATGGAATGGTTGTTGACAATAGCGAAGAGGTCAGGGAAGGTAAGGTAGAGAGTAGAATCATTATACCATGAATACAACCAAAGTTTGCAAGAGGCCCCATTACCAATTCTCGTAGAGATGGAGGATTTGACCCAGAAAGACAAACAAAGAACACCGGACCAGAAAGGCGAAGGATGACCAGCAGGGGTGGAGTGGAGGACCTTGTAAGGATTCAAATTGTAGTGTTTGAACATGTTCTAGCATTTCAAAATCGGTGTTTCTTCATTAAGACAGCACTAGCTCTATAAATACTGCATATTTGATGCCATCGATAACTCCATTTTCTTCCCTATGAGTTCCAGTATCGATAAGAATTCTTGTTCTTACTATTCATATGTTATGGTATGAATATACCATATCAATTCATTATGTATGGATGATGAGATTCCATTAATACAGAGCCAATTCCAATATACTTATTGAACATTCCCATTGGCATGCATCCAGCAGGAATTGAACCTATGAATTTTCCAATTATGAGTTGGGCGCTTTAAACAATCCATTTGGCAAGGAGCGCTAAGTTAAAAAGCTTGATGTCAGGGATTCCTAAACCTCCATGAGAAATAGATTTCTAGATAGTGAACTAATTAACCAGGTTGTTCACTGAGGAGCCATGCTAAAGGAAGTTGTGTCTGAGATGATTGATCTTATTGATAACCCAATTAGGGGCCTTGTCGAAAGAGAGCCAGTATGTGGGGATGTCAGATAGGACCGACTTGACAAGGATAAGCCTGCCAACTTTGGAAAGCGAGGAGGCTTTCCAAGTGGCGAGGCAACAAGAAATTATGGAGATGATCGGTTGTTAGTCTGCATATTGAAGCTTGGTAGGACAGATTGCGATGCCAAAATAAGAAATGAGGAAATGTTCAGATTGCAGTTAAGGGCAAGGGCGACAAAAAGGCCATGGAGATCATCCCCGCCAACTATGATGACCGAGATTTTGGACAAATTAATAGTGAGATCGAAAACGAGCTCAAAGGAATACAGTAGGAGTTTGAGATTATGGATGTGGGTTGGGGATGGGAAAGAGAAGAGGATGGTGTCATCAGCATATTGAATATTAGAAATGTTGATGTTAGAGTTGGGGAGGCCAACTCCAGCTAAGAGGTTGTGGGAGATCCCCGGCTTGTGCATTCTTTTAAAAACATTAGCAACAAGCAGAAATAGAAGGGGAAGAGAAGGTCTCCTTGCTGAGACCATAGACAGATTTAATAAGTCCTCCACCAATACCATTAATATAAATGGAGGACATTCAAGAATAAAGAATCTATCTAATCCAGCCAGTCCATCTAGTAGGAAAGTTGCAGTGATTAAGGGTTTCCAAAATGAAATTCATGCTGATGGAATCAAAAGCCTTGGAGAAGTCAAGTTTGAGGAGGACGCATGGGGACTGAGTGAAATGATAGTGGGAGATGATTTCCTGGGTGGAAACAACATAGTCAAGAATATTCCACCCAAGAATGAAGGAAAATTGCTCTGGCCCAACCAGAGAAGAGATGTGCTGTTAGAGGCGGTTGGCAAGGAGCTTGGTTTTGAGTTTGAAGGTAGTGTTTAGAAGACTAATAGGACGGAACTCAGAGATAGAAGTGGCACCAAAAGTTTTGGGAATAAGGATCACATTTGCATAATTGATTCCGACAATGAGTGAGGAGTCCGAGAAGAATTCTTCGAACATGTCGATGATGTCAGATCTGATGATGAGCCAGAAACGCTTAAAGAATAGAGGGCCAAAGCCATCAAGGCCAAGGTATTTGTCGTCATCCACATCACTTAAGGCTGCAAGAATCACAAATTCATAAAAAGTGTAGTCAATAAGAATATGAAGAGGATTTGGGTATAGTTCGTCTTGGGCGATTGAAGGTAGGAGGAGTGGGAGCAGCTAAGAAGATGCTTGTTGTAGGAAGTGAAAATGCGGTTAAGGTCAAACTAATCGTGGAAAGTGAGGCCCTCATGATGAATCTTAAAAATTCAATTTGCTCGACTTCTGCCATTAGCCATCCTGTAAAGAAGGCAGTGTTGCGATCCCCATCTTTGAGCCAATTGGCTTTTGGATCACTACTTCCAGCCGATCTCTTCCTACTTCAGAAGTCTATGGAGCTCCACCTCGAGGTCTTGAAAGGAGGATGAGTTAGATTAGGAGAGGTGGCTAGATTCCTTAAGGAGTTTAGTTCCAGGATTGTGTTCTGGAGGTCAGAAATATGGGATCGAGAGAACCCAAAATATATCTGGACTAGGGACAGAGATATTTTCTAAAGGATCTGAGCTTGGAGACGACGGTAGTGAAAGCTGAAGGATACGAAGGGGATCCCAACCAGAGTGCAGAGACTAAATCATCAATGCCAGGTTGCAGTAGCCAAAATCTCTCGAATCTAAAACCAGATCTAGGAGCCATCGAGTCACCAGAATCAAGAAGAATAGGGCATTGGTCAGAGAGGATAGTGGACAAGCCATAAACAAAGTAGAGGGAATGGGAATCTTCCCAAGAGGTGTTAAAGAGGAAATGATCGAATTTGACTAAAGAAGGAGAGGAGCAATGATAGCTCCGGGTGAATAGACGATCGTTAATATGAGGGTCGATGAGGGCGCACGAAATAATTAAATCATTAAAGGAATCCATATTAGGACAAGGGGACACGTTCGAGTTTCTTTCAAGTGGATGTCGGGTAATATTAGTCTCCTCCAAGGACCCATAGGCCTTGACATAAGTTGTAAAATTCGAAGCAGTTGGACCAAAGATTTAGTCTTTCTTGATTAAAATAGGGTCAATAAATGTTAGAGAAAAAAAAATAGTGCCCGACGGGGAGTGCTCAAGGGCTACATGAAGAGCACTAGCGTGTTTAATCACTTGGATAAGCATCCAGTTAGCTTCCTCCTAGGCAGTAAGAATACAACCACAAGAACCGAAGGCCCTAATAAATTCCCAACCCGACAAAAAAGAGTCCCTAAGGTTACAGAAAAGGATGTGATTGGGGTTAGCAATTTTGGATTCTTGGATGAATAGAACATCTACCTTTAAAGGGGATAAAATGTGTCTAATAAGGGAGAACTTTTCGGGGTCCCCCAAACCCCAAACATTCTACGAGAGAAACTTCATGAGTGTTACCCGACACTTTGGCCCGGCTACATGGCGATAGTCGCAGAGCCTATGGTTGAACCTAGACGAGACTCAAGCTAAGAGAGGATTGGAAGTATAAGAGATCAGTGTAACTTAAGTTTGGATCGGCCTATACATGTGGTTCGGTATATTTGACATTGGGTCGGCATGCTTGTGAAGCATAAGAATTAAAGGTGAGTCGGTGTTGGAATATAGACATGGTGGTTCGGCCGAGATAGATAAGCCAAGGTGGTTCGGCCAATGTGGGTCGGTATAGTTGGGTCGACTGTGGACTGTGTGATACTATTTTCTACGATCGGCCTAAGTGGTTCAACGCGTACAGTTTGGCAGCTTGAATCTAGTCTAGTTGGCCCGACCCGGGCTGCTCAATATATATCGCTCGGTCATGGTATGAAGGATAAGGTGGGTCGGAATACATGGCTCGGTCTAGGTGGTTTAGCAGATGCCGCTCGGTCAAGGAAGAAAGGCCGTGCGTGGATTGGCCAAGATGGTTCGGCCGGGCCTGGTTCGGTGCTGGTGGTTCGGTCATAATGGTTTGGCGTACTTGGCTCAGTGTGCATCAAAGAAGTTAGCAGATTACTAACAGGGCAATGCGGTCGGCCTTTCTTCACTTCGGGTTACATCCCTAGCTACTTTGAGTCATAGGAGAGTTCGCTTCGAGTCATGCACGATGAACTCCTGGTTCGGCCAGAGTGGCTCAGTGACTATTGGTTTAGTCATGAGGGGTCGATATACATGGGTCAGTGAACGCAAATTGCCTACTGTGGGCCGAAGTATCTTGGTCATGGGCCTGCATAGGGGAACTAGCCTGTCTTCGTCTATAAATAGAGGGGTAGGGGTACAATTGAAGGGACCTTTTTTCGGGAACTCCAGAGATACTCTGCCATTTTTTGTACTCACTTCTTTTCTGTTCAAACTTGAAGCAAGTTCTTTGTTTACGGATTGTATCTGTACTCAGGAAATTGGAAAAGTAATAAAGATCATATTCAAAGTGGACGTAGGCAATTACGCCGAACCACTATAAATCTGGTGTTTCCTTTTATGTTGTTCTTTTTGCACTCAATTATGGTATTCCTCTATTTTAATTTACTTCCTTCATTAATCTCTCTACACAACTCCTTCCAAGGGTGTTAGTATTTTGGTGCTTTCACCAAGAACGTCCATTCTTTGACTACTAGGATCTGCTTTGTTGCTACTGGATTGAGGAAACCCCCCGAACGAGATCCAAGTTCATTCTCAAGAGTTCATAGATACTACTCAGATTTCCCACATATAACTCTAAGATGGAAAGACCACGTACTAGATCCGCCTCTCACGACGCAGATGTTAATGAGACCGCCAGCGTCCAGCAAGTGGGACCTAGTAATTAGCAAGCTAATGCAGGTGCAGAGCCCACCACCATACCAAACCAACAAGAAGCCCTCACTAGGGCAGAGTTCAATTAGCTGATGAGGGAGCTCATGCAAAGGAGTAGGTAGCTTAACGAGCAGATTCAAACGAATGCCAACATGATGACCCAGATCGCTCAGCAGCAGCGTCAGAACGCTGGTGGCAGCCAAGCTTCCTACTCATCATCCGACAGCTCCGCTTCGTCAGATGAACACCACAGGCGTAGACGCCGTAGGATCGAAATAGCACAAACTGGTGCAACAGAGCAATTTGTGATGACTTTCCAAGAGCAAACCAACCGAAATGGTCCAGATTCCCTACGTGGAACCGTAGCTCCTCATTTGCACCTGGGGGAGTCGCTCCCAACCTGGAAGGGGAAAATTAGGATCTGGAGCGTGCTTGGGAGCTGGCCTACCGCCTCGCCAGGTCGAAGTGAAGCGGATCCTTGGGATGAGCACTTAGATGATCGCCTGCCAAGGAGGCACCAGTCGGAACAATCACGCAGGACGGTGCCACCTCGCATCCAGACTCCGGATTTATCGACTATGGTCAGGCAACTCATGAGGGAGAATCAGGGCTTAACCAATGATGACTAGGGCATATCTAGGAGCCATACTCCGTTTACAGATACCATCCTACAAGCTGAGTACCCCTGGAAATTCAGCATACCTACTATTCCATCTTATGAGGGGAAGACCGATCCCCGACAATACGTAATGAGATACGAATGGATGATGGACTCGGCTAGGGCAATATGATGCGATCAAATGCAGATGCTTTCCAATAACCCTATCCGGAATTGCTACCATGTGGTTCACCAGACTTCCCCCGTGATCGATCTCCAGGTTTGATGAGTTAGCGGCGAAATTTGTGGAGCAGTTTAGGATCCATGACACTCGCCCAAAGGACGTGATGTCGTTGTCCAGTGTGATCCAGGCTCCGGGAGAGTCATTGAAGGATTATTTGCAAAGATTTCATGTTGCTGCTACCGAAGTCAGTAATCCGAATGACCATGCTATCCTTATGGCCGTAATGCAAGGAGTAGATCCAAACTCGGAGTTTGGTGATTGGCTGGCAGGAAAACCACCGACTACTCTGGAACGCTTTTATTCAAAGGTGAACCAATTCATGAGGAGGGAAGAGACTAGGTGGTCAAGACGAAGCAATGCGCCCGGGCCCAACAAGGAAGAAGTGCAAAGTAACATTGCGGTAAAGAAATCTAGCAAAAACTCTGGCAAGATCCAAGTCAATGTTCAAAATAAGCCGGAGCACTCTAAAGGATCCGAAGGAGGAAATTCCGGGCAAAAGAGGGAAGCAGGAAAGTGGAAACCAAGAATCCCGACCTATAGCGAATATACTCCTTTGAATACATATTTGGAGAATGTTTATTTATCAACTTGTAATACATTCCAATACCGAAAACCACGCCCAAAGGAATCAACTGAGGAACAGAAGCAGACGGGAAAGTATTGTCGATTTCACAAGACCTAGGGGCACAATACTGAGGAGTGTAGGCACCTCCATGATGCTATAGAAAAATTGATTCGCCGAAAGAAGTTATAGCAGTTTGTTAAGAATTCGCATGAAGGCGGACATGGGACATCCGACCCCAATCACGGGCAAGCTTTACATCGACCTGAGGAACCCGGTCGGATCGGAGGAAGGCTGGTCATAAACACGATAATTGGTGGACCTCACCCAGTAGATAAGAGTTGGCAAGAAATGGAACGCTATGCTAGTTCCTTAAAGCATGCGGATTTCGAATGCTGCTCGAATACAGAATACGGGACTCCAGCTAAACAGCAACAAATGATGACAAATGATATAGTATTCAGGAGCAGGGATGTCGATCGGGTGGAGGCACCTACTATTGACCCGATGGTTATCTCAGCTACAATTGGACCGGCACTTGTGAGAAGGATACTGATTGATTATGCGAGTTCTATTAATATTATCTTCAAAAAGGCGTTTGACCAAATGAAGATGGAGGCGAAAGATCTGAAACCATCTAAAGCCCACATTCACAGCTTTAATGATGCAGCCACTGATGCAATAGGTTTTGTTGAATTGCTGGTTGAGTTAGGAGAAGGTGAATGTAGGAGGGTACAGATCCTACTATTCATTATTTTGGATGTTGATTACCCGTATAATGTTTTTCTGGGCCGACCGGCACTAGCGGAGTTTAGGGCAGCTTTGGCCCCATGGTGTTTAACCTTGAAATTTCCAACGGATAGAGGAGTTGGTGTAGTGCATGGCGATCAAGCGACTGGTCATGCATGTTATGTGGCTGAGTTGAGAGAGGCCCAGCGAAGGGAGAAGGGAAAGGGTGTGGACAACTCTGTCCGCATCCGTACTGCTGAAAATTGATAAGTAATGCCCGAGCTTCGGCTTGGGCAACAGGGTCGGATCTATTGAGAATTAGATCCGAGAGATGACGATGAAGAACCCAAGGAGGCTAAGGCGGCACCGGCTGAACTGACGATTAACATTCCAGTCAGCCATGACGACCCGTCGCGAGTACTTAAGATTGGATCACAGGTCAACCCCTCGATGATAGAGGATCTTACTGATTTCCTCCGAGTGAATCTAGATGTTTTCGCTTGGACCCATTCCGATATGTGTGGGATTTCTCCCGCCATCACAAGTCATATGTTGAACATTGACCCAAAGTATGTGCCAGTAAAGCTAAAAAGGAGAGGCATGGACCCGGAGAGGTCCTTTGCTCTCAGAGAGATGGTGGATAAACTCAAGGCCAATGGGTTCGTCCGCGACGCCCTCTATCTTGAATAGGTATCTAATCCCGTACTGGTGAGGAAGGCGAACGGGAAGTGGAGGACCTGTGTTGATTACTCAGAACTGAATAAGGCCTGCCCTAAGGATAGTTTTTATTTGCCCAGAATTGATCAGCTAGTTGACTTGATAGTAGGACACGAATTACTGTCATTTATGGATGTGTATTCGGGATCCAATCAGATCCCGATGCACATTCTGAATCAGGAGTATACCAGTTTTGTCACGGACGTTGGACTGTACTGTTATGTAGTGATGCCTTTTGGATTAAAGAACGCAAAGGCAACTTATCAGCATTTGGTGAATCAGATGTTTAAAGACCAGATTGGTAGAACGATGTAAGTCTATACAGATGATATGCTCGTGAAGTCACGACAGTCAAACGACCATATACGAGATTTAGTAGAGATGTTTGATATACTCAGATTTTACGGAATGAAAATCAATCCACTAAAATGTTACTTGGTGTGGCGTCGGGGAACTTTTTGGGTTTCATTGTTAATGCACGGGGAATCGAAGCCAACCTAGAAAAGATTCAGGCTATTCGAGACATACAAGCGCCCAGAACTGTAAAGCAAGTACAAAGCCAGAATGAAAAAGTCGCCATGTTAAGTCGATTTATATCTAGAGCGACCGACAAATGTATTCCTTTCTTTGATGTGATAAGGAAAGGGAAGAGAAATTTTTAATGGACGATGAACTGTGAGGACGCGTTCCGAGCTATGGTGACACACTTGGAGAGGTCCCCAGTTCTGTCAAATCCTGTAGATCATGAGGAGTTGTATGTTTACTTTGCCGTATCTCAGCATGCCATCGGCGTGGCTTTGATTCGTGAAGAGGACCGAATTCAAAAGCCAGTGTACTATGGTAGTAAGCGTTTAACGGGGGCAGAGAGAAATTATCTTAAGATTAAGAAGCTAGTCTACTGCCTGGTGATCTCATCACGCAAGCTCCGTCCGTATTTTCAGGCGCATCCGGTCAGTGTCTATACCGATCAACCTTTGCGGCAGGTGCTCCAGCGACCAGAGACTTCTAGAAGGTCACACAAATGGAGCATTGAGCTGAGTCAGTTCGATATCACTTACCTGCAACAGAGGGCTATCCAAGGGCAAGCACTAGCAGATTTCATTGCAGAATTCACCATATCAGACGAGCCAAGTGGTGATGATGCAGTTCCCACTATTCGATGGAAGTTATACATTGATGGAGCATCCAATGACCGTTGTGCTGGGGCTGGCGTTATTCTTGTAACTCCCGAGAACCGATCAATTTGTTATGCTTTGAAACTTGATTTCCCCGCGATGAGCAACGAAGCTGAGTATGAAGCATTGATTGTGGGCTTGAAGCTTACCAAAGAACTTAGAGTGAAATCGATTGAAATCTTTTGTGACTCACAATTGATGGTGTACCAGGTACGTGGAGATTATCGGGCAAAGGGGCAAAGGCTTGCCCCATACCTCGCTCGGGTTCAAGAACTGTTGGCGAACCTTGAATACTATGATATTTCGCACATTCCTCATGAAAAAAATGGGGAAGCCGACTCGCTGGCAAAATTCGCAAGTACTGGTGATGCACAACAGATGGGCTTAGTTCCCGTTGAAACCTTACATGCCCTGAGTATATGCAAAATGGAAGTAGATCTTGTGTTAGGAACAGAAACTGAAAGAGAGTCATGGATGACCCCGTTCAAAGAATACCTGCTACATGGAACCTTGCCTGAGAGAAAGAACAAAAGGCGACAAGTCGTTTGCAAGACCTCGTGGTATATAATGCAGGGTGGAATAATGTATCGGAAGGGATTCTTAGTTCCTTTACTTAGGTGCATCGCCCACGACGAGATAAAATGAGTCTTAAGAGAAGTTCATGAAGGAGAATGTAGCGACTATACTGGGGGGTAGACGCTAGCCAAAAAATCCTCCGTTATGTATACTATTGGCCGATCGTAAATCGGGACGCCGCGGACTATGTAAGGAGATGCGACAAATGTCAAAAGTACGCAAAAAACCCAAGGGCACTGCCAAATGAACTCACACAAATGGTTAGTCCATGGCCATTTGCAATATGAGGATCTATATCGGCTCCTTGCCAATCTCCAAAGGTGGTGCGAAATATGCAGTTTTCGCCGTCAATTACTTCACCAAGTGGGCATAAGCGGAGCCCTTAGCTACAATCACCACTAGTAAGGTCATTAATTTTGTTGTACGAAACATTATATTCCGTTTTGGCCTCCCACGAACAATCATTACTGACAACGGAACTCAATTTGAGAGTAGAGAGTTCTGCAAAAATATTACATTGAGAAAAGGTTTGCAGCAGTCGCTCATCCCAAAGCAAATGGACAAGTTGAAGCCGTAAATAAGATAATCAAGTCCATCTTAAAAAAGAGTTTGGAGAAGCCTAGAGGCAAGTAGGTGGATGAGCTTCCAACAACACTATGGGCCTACAGAACCACCCATAAGTCCGCGACTGGCCATACTCCATTCGCCTTGGCATACGACACTGAAACTGTTATACCCATGGAACTTGAAGTTCCCTCTCACCGGGTGACTCAATATGATCCTAGAACAAATCAAGATCTTTTACTGGAGTCGTTGGACTTGGTCGACGAGAAACGTGAAGAAGCTGATTTAAGGGCGACTGCATATCGAAACCGAGTCAACCGATATTATAATGAAAAAGTTCGACCGAGAACTTTCGATGTGGGTGACCTTGTTTTAAAGCGAGTTTTTCCGATCCCATCGCATATGAATCCCACATGGGAAGGTCCCTACGTCATCGAACGGAGGCTTGAAGAAGGAACCTTCAAGCTAGCGGCTGTCAATGGCGTGACACTCCCTAGAGCATGGAATAGCGAACATTTGCGCCGTTATTATACTTAGTCTATTTCTTTTGCATTTTAGTAGCGATTGTTTCTAGTATGTGTTTCTCTTATTGTTCTCTGTTTTCGGCATGTAATAAGACAATTCGATTTGTCTCTATTTTTTACAACCAATAAAGACTTGAAGCTATTTTTTATGAACTATTGATGTTCTGTGTGTTATAACTCCATGGCAAAGTGAAATTGCATTAATCTATCTGGTGTATGAACGCACACACAAAATTAAAGGTCGATTAATAAACGATTCAAAAAATCTCTAAGTCCCCGGAACGCGGACTAGAGTACTCTGAGTCCCCGGAGTGTGGACCAGAGTATAAATGATTCAAAAAAACCTCTAAGTCCCTGGAGCGCGGACTAGAGTACTCTGAGTCCCTGGAGTGTGGGCTAGAGTATAAATTGTTCAAAATATCTCTAAGTCCCCGGAGCGCGGACCAGAGTACTCTGAGTCCCCGGAGTGCGGACCAAAGTATAAATGATTCAAAAAATCTCTAAGTCCCCGGAGCGCGGACTAGAGTACTCTGAGTCCCCGGAGTGCGGACCAGAGTATAAATGATTCAAAAAATCTCAAGTCCCCGGAGCATGGACTAGAGTACTCTGAGTCCACGGAGTGCGGACCAGAGTATAAATGATTCAAAAAATCTCAATGTCCCTAGAGCATGGACTAGAGTACTCTGAGTCCCCGGAGTGCGGACCAGAGTATAAATGATTCAAAAAAAATCTCTAAGTCCACGGAGCGCGGACTAGAGTACTCTGAGTCCTCGGAGTGCGAACCAGAGTATAAATGATTCAAAAAAAATCTCTAAGTCCTCGGAGCGCGGACTAGAGTACTCTGAGTCCCCAGAGTGCGGGCTAGAGTATAAACGATTCAAAAAATCTCCAAGTCCTTGGAGCGCGGACTAGAGTACTCTGAGTCCTCGGAGTGCAGACCAGAGTATAAATGATTCAAAAAATCTCTAAGTCCCCGGAGCGCGGACTAGAGTACTCTGAGTCCCAGGAGTGCGGACCAGAGTATAAATGATTCAAAAACTCTCTAAGTCCCCGATGTGCGGACTAGAGTACTCTGAGTCCCCGGAGTGCGGACCATGGTATAAGTGATTCAAAAAATCTCTAAGTCCCCGGAGCGCGGACTAGAGTACTCTGAGTCCCCGGAGTGCGGACCAGAATATAAATGATTTAAAAAATCTCTAGGTCCCCAGAGCGCGGAGTAGAGTACTCTGAGTCCCCGGAGTGCGGACTGGAGTATAAACGATTCAAAAAATCTCTAAGTCCCCGGAGCGCGGACTAGAGTACTCTGAGTCCTCGGAGTTTGGGTTAGAGTATAAACAATTAAAAAAATCTCTAAGTCCCCGAAGCGCGAACTAGGGTACTCAAAGTCCCCATAGTGCGGATTAGAGTATAAACGATTCAAAATTTTCTAAGTCTTGTGAAAACGGACTGGAGTTCGCATGACCCACAAGACTCTGGATTTCAATCACAGATTAAATTATAAGCTAAGCGACGAAAATCTGAAAATACAAAGAAGCAAAACTTTATTCACTAATCAAAAAAGAAATTTCATTACAACTTCTCCGAAGTCCGAAGCCAAAATCTATCTACAAAAAAAGAAGGGGAGGAAAACAACTGCATGGTACTACATTACTTAAGTCGAGCAAAATGTAGTGAGGCAACAGTTACTTCTTCGGTTTTCTTTCCTTTTTTGGTTTCTCCGAAGTTTCCTCATCCGAGTGCCTCTTTTTGGACCCTTTGCTTCCCAGCGACGAAGTACTCGAGGGAGCAAGAGGGATTTCCAAAGGTGTGATCCCACCAAGGAGAATGACCTTCAAGGGCCTATTTAAGGGATCATCGAGTTCCACCACCTGAGATTTTGTCTTAACTTTGCTTTTTTTCTCCTCCTCCTCGATTTGCTCTTTCATGTTGAGCTTGGAAGTATGCTCGGAAGTGCTTGTGATTTCGACCTCGTCGTGTTCATCTACAAGTGAGGGATCTTCAAGTTTATCCTCATCTAGCGCCCCGATCACTTGAGCATCGGGACCAGGGGTATCTCCGGTGTGAGGTGCCTCAGCCTTCTTCTCTTCCCGCTCTGTGGCCACATCGCTCCTTGGAATCGGCTCGGGTTCAGAGTGACTTATATGAGTCCGTGAAAAACAAATGTTAGAACACATTCATCACTCGCCAAAATCGATGAATTTTGAAACTCTAGAAAGTGAAGCTACATACCAGCTTCTAACTGACTCTCAGTGGTCCTCGGAGTATCACCCTCAGGGATTGGAGATAAAATGTGAACACCAAGTCCGGGCTTCTCCGGGTCATAATCAACGTGCTGCTCGGGAGGCCCAAGTGATGAACTATCAGTCAATTGAACGGGAGGAGGAATCGGAGACCCAGTGCTGGATGGGCCATCGTTATCATCTTTAACCTCTGGTGACGGAGAGTTTATTCCAAAGAGAGCTCTCGCCACGGATAAGTCTGAAGGCTCATTTCCTCGGAGCACTTCCCTCACGAGAGCCTCTTCATCAATCTCTTCAACACCCATCTCCACTTTTTAATTCTAATCAAAGTATCCCACGCTTCAGCGAGTGACTCGAGATAATTATTGCCCAAGAAAGACAGGTCACGATGTATGAGGACTCTTGCATTAAACTCGACAATGATCGGGTCGAATAAACATTTGATTTCTTCTCTTCCGACTTCGGTAGCTGCCTCAAGCTGAGAGCTGGCCTCTACGAGTGCTATCTTCTTGCCCTCTTCACGAGCTACTTCTTTTAGTGCTTCAACCTTGGATAGCTCTTCGTCAAGTTTTGTCTTTAGAAGCCGTGTTTCAACGATTTCATCGCAGTACCTTTGTGACTCTTCCTATGCTGCAATTTTCTCTTCTCTCTCTTTAGAGAGCAATTCCTCTAGTTCTTTGACCCGTCGATCGAGAATGTCCTTTGCCATTTGGATAGAGTCTTTCTCCAAAGCTAGAGCGCCGCTGTGTTGGACTGCCTCATTAAGTTCTTTCTTGTGAGCGACCTACAAGCGACTAACTGCCTCGGGTGTCTCCTTAGCATTTTTCTAGGTAGTCTCGAGCTGAGATTTGTACGAGGATAGTTCCTCATCTTGACCCTTAATGATGTCTTTGTCATGAATAGCTTCGAGTTTGAGGCGATCAATCTTGTGTTGGACTTCGATGGAAACCTCTGAAACTTTTTCTACCAAGTGTACGAACACATCATGCTAAAAATAAACGTCATTGTTGCAAGCAATGGTGCTCTGTTTAAAATGTCCGGGGATAGGATGAATCGTGGGGAGAAATTTCAAGCTATCAAAACATATCTTCGGGAATGTAGCCTTGAGCTCAGCCAACTTTTCTGCTGTCGACGGATCGTGTGCGGAGGCTGGAGGGGTCTGCCTAACCGGAGTCACAAATTTCTTATAAGGTTCACGGGACTGCTTGGTACTCGACGAGCCAGAATGTTGGTTGCGAGGAACTTCGAACTAGGATCCATTCTGAGCAGATTTCTCCCTACTATGCTCCAAGTGAGAGGGAGGGTTGTTTGGATATAAAGAATGGCTGTAAGTTCTCCTTCAGGAAGACGACGACTCTTTGGGATGATAATCTCTATCACCGCTGTCGTCCCTGTCTCGTCGTTTGCCTGATCCAGAATCTCAACTAGAATGGTAGAAGATAGAGGATCCACGAAGGCGGTCAATGCCGTGTGTATGCCCCATATCACCTGCACACGAAACCAAATGAGGGCGAGTTAGTAGAAAACACACGATGAGTGAAATTCAAGTGCAGGATGGAGTGTAAGTGTTTGTGTGTATCCTAGTGTTTCCCCCTGATGGACCAGTGTTTTTTGCTTTACTTATTGGAGTTTTCTCTCCTTGATGGTGAGTCTGAGCGCCTTCATCGCTTCTCATGGGAAAATTGAATCCCATAGCCTTAGGGTTATTGAAACCATAATTCAATATGTCATCAAGAATGGTCAAGTCAGATAGGCCTTTTAATGAGCCTTCTAAATTTTGGAAAGACGATTTCTTTTCGATCGGAGTTATCGTAACCTTTGAAGTTCTATCAACCTTTTTCTTTTTCAACTTGTATGCCAGGCTCGTTTTCTTTTTCGAAGGAGGCGGTGGTTCATCGATGTCGGGTGCATCAGCTATTGGCGCTTGGCCGCAACTTATATTCTCGTCGGTCGCAACTGGCACCTTAGTTTCTTTAATCTCTCCTTCTTCGGTGGTATCGAAGGCCCCTTCGGTAGGGGGCACCGGAGGTCCGGCTTGTTCTTTGCCCATTTCCACGGTCGCTCTTGCTATAGTAGCTCCAATTGGAAGGCTAGTCCGACGGCCCTCTTCCAGTAATCCGAACTTTGAGAGCTGTTCGTTAGTAATTACGGATTTAATGTCCCGGTCTCCTACGGGAATAGCTCGGATAGCCTCGGCGGCCTTAGAATACCTAGCACCTTCGGGTCGTGGACGGATATCTGTAAAAGTTGAACGAAGTTTAGAAAAGTTGCACTTCGAGCCTTAAGACGAAGATTGGAATAAAAAAGAGACTTGCTCCCTTCTAGCCATCTCCTCGCAAAATCGGGAGGACAACGTACATAGAACCACTCTTGGTTATACCGGGAAAATTTAATCCACGCACCCGTCAAGATTTGGCATTTGGGTGTGGCACGAGAAATATGAAGGATGGGCTATCGGTATGTCTCTTGAAGTGGTAAATATAACGGATATCCTCGGGAGTAGGGGGTCTGAATAAGACGCTCATGAAAAGAATGCATGTACCATGAATAAATGCATGGCTATTAGGGTGTAGTTGTGCTGGAGCAATCCCTGTATACTATAACACTTTACGGAGGAATGAGTTGAAAGGTGGCACACTTCCAGCCCAGCACATGAATTTGTTGCATGCCGTATATCCGGCTGAGGGCAAGTGAGGCCGATCTAGTGCCGACGGGACCAGAACGTCCTCGAAGGGGATTCCATGGATAGAACATAATCGACAGGGAGCAGACTCGTCGATTTTCGAGGCTTAGGCGTCGATGGGATCATCTAGAACAACGGCCCCGTCTACAGCGTCGGGAGCCGGGCCTATAACTGCAACAGGCAGACCAGGGATGCCAGGTATAGGGACTGACGATGGATTTGAAGTTCCCACTACCTCCTGCCGAGAACTTGGCTCAGGCTTGTCAGAAACTATAGCAGAGCTTGATTTTTTGGACATCTCTAAAGAACAGTCGATGTGAATAGATACCTATTTAAGCTATACATAAAAGACAACAGATATCAGATATAACAACAAAGTATTCCCCCGTGTTGTGTGTGAGCTAGTGTGATGATTCAAGAAAAGAGTACAGATAAATTGGAATTCTAAAGAGTAAAATATTGCGCGACAAGCTTTATGTCGTCATCTCTAAAGGCTTTAAGTTCACATTTACAATTGTTCAAATTGTGAAGTCATTAGTCCTAATCAGTTCCATGTGCCCTTAAACTTAGTTTCTTATCATTGATTCATTGGTATATGATTAGGCATGGAAATATGTGGTCCTATTATATTCTATGATTCGAGATGAGATGATTTTGATTTCCAATGCCGATCCTTGTACCAAGAACCGTTCGTCCATTCAAGTCTATTTATGCCAAACCACACTGCCTCGCTCAGCATCGACCCACTTGCTTCCTAACTACCGAGCGAACCTTTAAAATCTATCCTGATCCACTCACTCCTTTCCTCTCTCACTCTACTCACCGACCCACTCTCCTACAGACTACCGACCGCCTACCTAGATCAAAGATAACCGATCCACTCACCTATGAAGTACGGATCCACTCGCTCAATCAACATATACCAAACCAGCATCATCCAACCTATGCCGACCAACTCTTCTTCTAGGATCCTATTGACTTGCTCTACTGAACGAATCCTACTGACCCAGACCTCCTTCGACGATATACTGACCCACTCCCATTCAAATTGCAGAACTCCTCTCTCTTACGAAACACGAACTCTTTTCTCCTATACATCACCGACCTCGGTTCCTATCAACGCCTATGTTAACTCCTCTCAACCCGGTGTAAACCCAAGTCAAAAACACTCCGTTGTCCGCTCCTATCACTCGTATCTCACCATGTTTTTCTCCTCTCCCCTTTCATCGTGCGGGGCTGTATGCGAAATCTCACCTGCGGAATCTCACCTGTATGCGGAATCTCACCTGTATGTATGCGGAATCTCACCTGTATGTGAACCGACCGTATGGGTCGGCCTTTATGTGCTGATTCACCCTTTGTTTTAAAATAATAATAATAATAATATATGTAAGTAATAACAATAAAAGATATATCTATGTATATACACATGAATAAGCTCATGTACACTGACGATTGGGCATCATATGTGATAAAGAGGCAGATATTACCAGATAAATAAAGGAGCATAGGTTTGTAAAGTCTACCGTGATCCAGTCTTTGAAAGGTTGCACACATTTAGCTTTGGAAAAGTTAAATCATGATTTCAAGAATCTCTTTGAGACTGAAATAATACGTTCAAACGACGCGAAGCTTCGTCAAAGGGCAATGAAAATGCGACAATCAGTTATCATTTTAAACGAACTAGCCTCTGGAAACAGGGATTACTCGCTGATTCAAAGCGCGTTGTGTTGGTTCACAAGACACGCTGTGGGGGGGGGGGAAATTTTACCCGGCACTTTGGCCCGGCTACATGGCGATAGTCGCAGAGCCTATGGTTGAACCTAGACGAGACTCAAGCTAAGAGAGGATTGGAAGTATAAGAGATCGGTGTAACTTAAGTTTGGATCGGCCTATACATGTGGTTCAGTATATTTGACACTAGGTCGGCATGCTTGTGAAGCACAAGAATTGAAGGTTGGTCGGTGTTGGAATATAGACATGGTGGTTCGGCCGAGATAGATAAGCCAAGGTGGCTCAGCCAATGTGGGTCGGTATAGTTGGGTCGACTGTGGACTGTGTGATGATGTTTGCTACGATCAGCCTAAGTGGTTCGACGCGTACGGTTCAACAGCTTGAATCTAGTCTAGTTGGCCCGGCCCAGGTTGCTCGATATACATCGCTCGGTCATGGTATGAAGGATAAGGTGGGTCGGAATACATGGCTCGATCTAGGTGGTTCAGCAGATGCCGCTCTGTCAAGGAAGAAAGGTCGTGCATGGATCGGCCAAGATGGTTCGGCTCTGGTGGTTCGATCATGATGGTTTGGCATACTTGGCTCGATGTGCATCAAAGAAGTTAGCAAATTACTAATAGGGCAATGCGGTCGGCCTTTCTTCACTTTAGGTTACATCCCTAGCTGCTCCAAGTCATAGGAGAGTTCGCTTCGAGTCATGCACGAGGAACTCCTGGTTCGGCCAGAGTGGCTCATTGACTACTGGTTCGATCATGAGGGGTCGATATACATGGGTCGGTGAACACAAATTGCCTGCTGTGTGCCGAAGTATCTTGGTCATGAGCCTGCATAGGGGAACTACCTGTCTTCGTCTATAAATAGAGGGGCAGGGGTACAGTTGAAGGGACCTTTTTTATGGGAACTCTAGAGCTACTCTGCCATTTTTTGTACTCACTTCTTTTCTGTTCAAACTTGCATGCAAGTTGTTTGTTTACGGGTTGTATCTGTACTCAAGAAATTGGAAAAGTAATAAAGATTATATTCAAAGTGGACGTAGGCAATTACGCCGAACCACTATAAATCTGGTGTTTCCTTTTCCGTTGTTCTTTTTGCACTCAATTGTGTTATTCCTCTGTTTTAATTTACTTTCTTCATTAATCTCTCTACCCAACTCTGTTCAAGGGTGTTAGTGAACAATTTTGGTGCTAACAATGAGGAAAAGGAGATACACTCCTTTTCCAAAGCATGCATGCCTTCATTGAAGGTGAAGAAGAGTGGTATGCAGATAAAGTGCAAAGGGCCGTGGTGAGGAGTGACATGTTCAAGAAGAAGCGAGAGACCTTGGTCCATATCAATAGCTGAGAGGGGGTCAAGCAAAGGAGCCTCGGGGGCAGGAGGGTCAGGGATGACAGAGAAGTGCAGGGCGGTGAGGTGAACTTCATCAAATAGCTGGTTGTGGTCCAAAGGAGGAGAAGACCAAGTGGACCAGGCGGTGGGACCCTCGACCTCCATTGAAGCGCCAAATTCGGAGGCCACACGTTTACCTTTAGAAATTACATCTCTTTTGACAACAATCTCCGCCTCAACCTGCATACAGTCTAAACAAGGAGGATCTGGGGGAATCAAATCTTTGAGGGAGGAAAAGCGTTTAGGGTAGGTAGGGATGGACCTCTGCTTTTCTCTCCAGCAGCTAACAATGCCATCACCGAAGATGAGGTCCATTGGGTCCAAGGGAAACTAGAGGTGCTCCCAGTGCTCGGGGTGAGTTTGAAGTCTAGGTCATCTAGGGTTGAGATAAAGGTGCAGGGAAGGGAAATCTCTTTATCTAGGCATATCTGAGTGAAAACAAAGATATGGTCCACCATTGCCCTTAGGCAGGAGTCTAGGTCAACAAAAAGGCCAAACAGCTTGAGTAGGGAAAACAACGAGAAGCAGACAGAGCGGAGATGCCAAAGAATGCCGTGGATGCAGATGTTGGAAGGGGGAAGTACTTGTGGTTGCAGGAATCAAAATCGGAGGACCATTTGGCAGCATAAAGGGCTACACCCAGTTGATGGAAAAAGCGACGATTGATGGCGGTGGTTAAGGTACGGGAGCCGGGAAAGCAAACGATGTAGCTACGGTCGCCGAAGAGGGAAATATCCCAGTCTTCACAGTAGAAAGCTATCGACAACATCGTCGAATAGAATTGATCATCCAGAAGCCAACGACGACAGCGTGGAAAACCATGTGATTATGGGTTTTGGGAGAGGAAATTTTGATGGCTGAGGGAGATGAAAGGGTTTTGGAATGAGTGGAGAGTTCGCGTGAATGGGACAGAACAGATTTAAAGTTGGATGGATTGGGAAGTGGGCCAGATGGAATGATAGGGGGTATCAGCTGAGAAGATATAGAAGAGGAATAGTCCTTCTTGGGAGAAGGGATAGAGGAGAAAGGTCCTTTCTGCCGCAACTTTTTAGGACTAGGACATGCAGAGACGAAATGCCCTGAGAACCTACAGGAGAAGCACACACGTCCATTTCTACACTCTCTCGCAACATGCCCCGAACGAGCACGACGCAGACAACGTTTTTTGGATTTCAAATAAATTAACGTTTGAAAAATGGACTTAAAGAGCGAGAGGTAGCCTTATTGCATAGCAACCGAAGGCTTGGTGATGGGAGGCGGACGTAGTGGGGAGGGCGGGCGGCTCTTGACCATGTCGATGAAAGCGAGTAGAGGAATAAGAACAAAATTAGAGACCATCGAGTTCGCACCGAAGAGGGCGACTTTAACTAACGTAGGATCTGAATGGGAGGCAGCTGCTGGAGAATGAGGGAGGATAGGAAGTGAGAGAAAGGGATGGGAGGAGCAAAGTAGATGAGGTGGAGGACCAAAGGATGAGGGAGCCCTTATATCTTGACCAGAGGCGGAGGACCAAGGAAGGAGGAGCAACAAACACGTTAACTATATATATAATTAAATGGTATAAAATTATATTTATATAAGACTAAAAACACACACACATATATATATATACACACATAAAATAATATTAAGTAATCTTATATTAATATACATATATAGAAATACATGAAATAACATTTATAAATATAAATATAAATGATTTTAAATTCAAATTCAAATTTAAAATTTCAAAATTTAAAACTAGATCTTGATCTGAAATTATCTTTTAAGTTTAAATTCAAAATTCAAAATTTGCTAACAAGTATGTATTCTTACTAAAATATATATTATGTACGATATTTTTTTAAAGGTAAATATAAAATATACATATATAATTACTATATTAAATTATGAATAACATAAAATGATGTTATGCAATATATATATATATATATATATATATATATATAATATACAAACATTTCATTTTGGCCATGTTAACATTTTCATAAATTCAAATTATTTTTTAATTTAAAACCATATGGAAATTCATTTATTTTTAAATCTAAAAATTAAATCCATACAAAACTAATTTCTTTTTGTGGAATAAAGTATCAAGTAATGTTCATAAATTTATCTATATTAACACACATAGATATATACATACATACATACATACATACATATATATTATAATTTATTAAATCAAATTTAATTTTATTATATTATAAATCAAATTATATATAAATATATATCTATATATGTATATCAGAAATAATATATATATATATACACACACACACATAACAAATCTGTTTTTGAAAATATTATAGGTTTATAATTCAACAACATAAATTCCAAGTACTTAATGTTAATTTATTTTGATTTAAAATTGCATTTAATTTAATTTCAAATTCAAAAACTTTTTTAGTTTAGGTCGAAGACAAAAGGTACATATAGGTATGGAAAAACGGTTTTTTACAACAATATATAGATATAGATAAATTCTAGATTGACAACATACAAATATAAGGACTTGTGATATATACAATTAATCTGGCCAGATATTACATAATGAATTATATATATATATATATATATATATGTATATACACACATATATTTTTATATTTATATATGTACATACATACATACATACATACATACATATACATATACATACATACATACATACATATATATATATATAACTAGTATTGAATTAGTATATTACCTAAAGAACAACTTGAATGCTGAATCTACTGAACTCTAACGACCAAATATAAGGACTTGTGATATATACAACTAATCTAGCTAGATCTTACATAATGAATGATATATATATATATATAGAAGAATATATATGTATATGTATGTGTGTGTGTATAACTAGTATTGAATTAGTATATTACCTAAACCATAGCCTAATGAGAACACCTTGAATGCTGAATCTACTGAACTCTAAGGATCTAAGTCCAAACTCTTCTTGTAACGACCCATAATTTAATCACTTTAAATATGAATACAACTAATCTTGCCCGATATTACATAATGAATGATATATATATATATATATATATATCTGTGTGTGTGTGTATGTATGTATATATATGTATGTATGTATGTATGTATGTATAAAACTAGTATTGAATTAGTATATTACCTAAACCATTGCCTAATGAGAACACCTTGAATGCTGAATCTACTGAACTCTAAAGATCTAAGTCCAAACTCTTCCTGTAATGACCCATAATTTAATCACTTTAAATATGAATATTTGATATATCTTTAAATAATTAAATGATGGATTTTATAACTCAAATAGACATCTTTTAAATAATAACTAATGATAGTAAAGTTGTTTTAAAATTTGGTTTACAAAAATAATTAGTTCGGAGAAAAATTAAAAAATGTGACCGGAGATCGTTTTTCGGATTTTCAACTTTTCATCTTTCAAAAGTTGTCGGAACATGTTGTGCACACTAGTGTATATATGTACACATATATACAAATAAGAAAGCAAGTTCACTAATTAAAAGGGTATGTTAAAAACAAGTCTAGAAATATACTTAAGTTAATAAAGTGAAAGTAGACTTTTCTTTTATAATTTAAAATTAACAAAAGCACAAGATCTAATACAAGAGTACACTAAAAAGAGTAGATGAGATGGATGTGTGACAAGGAAAGGGGACGTGTGTTTGTGATGGTAGGGGTGAGTTGTCAACAATTTGTGGAGGGTATTAGCTTAAGGTTGTTTTGGTAATTTGCTATTCTCTAAAACCATTTCCATTTCTCTCTACATCACTTACTCATCAAAAACAAACCCAAAACGAAATTTTCTTTCCATGGCCGAGCCTTCCTAGCCCAAGGCCGAGCACTTTTAACTTCCCCTAGGTCTTAAAAATAAAGTTTTGTAGAAGGAAGCTAGGTCCGTGTGTTGTTTGCAAAGTTACGGTATTTTTGGTAAAAGATTGTGTTTGTTTAGGTGAGTAAAGCTCACCTAAAAGCAAGTTTAAAAATTTATTATTTGTTATAATAATTTAGGTTGGTTGCTTATGTTTATAAGTATATATAATTATTATTGGTTGGATTGGTTCCCGCTTGCAAGCGGATGACACATAGGATTAGACCACTACAACAAAAATACCCTATTACAACGGCGTTTTTACAATGGCCTGCAAATGACCGAGGTAATAGAAACCTATTACAACGGTTTTGTCTGGCCTATTGTAATAGATGCCACGTTTCAGCACCTCCTTTTCTTTGCACGTTGTGATAGATACCTATTACAACATTTTTCATTTGCATGTTGTAATATATGTCTATTACAACTGTTTTTTGCCAATTGTAATAGATGCCTATTACAACCATTTTCTTTTTTCTGTTGTGATAGATGCCAATTTTAAAAAAAAATTCTAGTTATAATAGATACATAATTAAATATAATACTTAATAAAAAAATTAATAATATATAGTAATTACTACTAAATAATAATGATTAATAATCAATTTGAAATATTAAATAATTAGTATTAATAATTAATTTAATAATTAATAATTAATATAATAATTAAAAGATAATATTAAATAATTATGAGTAATTAAAATAATAAACAGTAAATAATTAAATAAATAATATTAAATAGTAATTATCAATAACTAAATAATAAATAGTAAATAACTAAAAATAAAATACTAAATAGTAAATAATTAAATAATCATTAATAAATAAATAATAATATATAATAATTATTATTAATTAATATAATAGTTAATAACTAATATTAAATAATTACTAGTCGATAACTAATAATAATATTAATTCGTAATTCATAAATAGTAATTAGTTTTAATAATTAATATTAAATATTTAATAATTATTAACTACTATTATTTAATATTTATTAATTGGTAATATATACATAATAATCAAATTTCAATAACTAATAATAAATAATTAATAATTAATACGAATAGCTAACAATTAAGATTAGTATTAAATAATTAATAATTACTATTAAGTAATTGCTATTAAATTTTAATAAATAATATTAAATATATAATAATTGGCACTAATAATTAATTTTAATAATTAATAATATATACATAATAATTAATATTCGATTATAATTAAGAAGTAAGAAATAATAATTAATAACTAATAAATAAAAGTAATATTTAATATGTAATATTTTAATAATTATTACTAAATGATTACTAAATGATTACTATTAAATATTTATAATTAAATAATTAATAAGTAATATTTAATCTATTTTTTTAATTTGGTATTTTGGTTGGTAGTACATAGTTGTATTAAGTCTGAGGTAGTATATAACATATTGCACATTTAATAATTAAGAAGTAAGATTTATTATTTAGTATTTAATATTTATTAAATAAAATTAATTATATTTAATATTTTTAAAAAATTAACTTTTGTAAAATAAATTTAAAATATTGATTAAATTTAAAAACAAAATTTTGAAATTTTCAAAAAAAATAAAAATAGTAAAGTTAAAATTTCATAAAATATTCAAAATTTCAAAAAATTCGAAAAGTGTATTGCAACTTGTGTATGATATAAAATATTATTTCCATATACATTTAAATATTTCTTTTATAACTTCTTATTTGGCATACATAGATTTTCATTTTGCTTCAAACCTAAATTTTGACTCCAAACTCAAATACTACGCTCCAAATCGAATTTTTTTAGCTCCAAACCCTAATTTTTCAGCTCCATGCCCAAAGTTCCAATGTAACATCATAGTTCATTTCCCCTACCTCCCACTATTTCCAAATCCAGATCAAAAGCTCATATCCAGATCCAAAACGAAAACTAAATCCAACTCCAAATTTAAATTGAAGTCCAAATTAAAATATCCTCCGAAAGTTCCTGTTCCAAGTCCTATCCTACAGACCAATGCCATGCCTAATCTCGTTCATCTCGACGGCAACCGGCGCTTCGGCAGAAAGCAAAACCTGAAAGAAGGAGAAGCCCACCGATTCGGGTACCTGAGCCTAGTCTTCATCTTTAAATACTGCCACGAGATGAGCATCAAGTATGTCTTCATCTACGCCTTCAAGATCGACAACTTCAAGCACAAACAGTCCAAGGTCTAGAGCCTTATGGACCTTTTATTTGACCAGGCCAATGTCCTCGTCAATGACCGCACCATTTTCAGCGAGCTCGGCATCAAGGTCGAGTTCTTGGGTAATCTGGACCTGCTTTAGAGGAGAGTAAAGAGGCGATTATGAGGACAAAGGAGGCTACGAGTATGAACAGTAGGATCGTGCCGCTGATCTGCTTGGCGTATGCTTTGACCGGTGAGATTTATAATGAGGTAGTACTAATTTATGAACCATTTTGTTCCAGTTTGTTACTAATTTATGAACCTTTTTGTGCTCACTATAATTACAGATCTTATTTTTCAGTTGCATCTTAGGTTGCAATGAAATTAAAAACTGCAATTCTATAGTTGAATATGGAAATTGACATTTGCTCTGGCAAAACACCTCATCATTATATCTCGTTCATTATAGGCTCTGTAGAGTGATTCCTACATTTCTACTAATTCCAACTTGTGTGCAATTGATACTTGATATACTATTTACTGAAGGTTTAGTGCAAGTTTGGCCATTTCTGTTTGGAGAATAGTTTCTTATGTTGTATGATATATATATCAAGTAGGTTTGTTGAATCCATATATTGCAGTATTTTATTGTTCTTTCTTGGGGATTTTTGTGCAAGTTTGCATACATACACCGATTTATGAACAATCCTGGCTAATGATTATTCATATGTATAAAGATGATGTTATTATTAGTCAAATCATCATAATCATCAAATCTTCTTTTATTTGTACCTGAAACTCATTGTAAATTGCTATTGTGTGTAATGCTAACAGTTTATTTTTTTGTTTCAGTATGATTTTGTATAGAGTAGTTACTATTGAATATGCCTTAAGAGATGATGGAGAACCCGATGCCAACCCCAACAGAGGAAGATATGATTAAAAGCTTGGGGATAATCCTTACCGCGAGTCCCGACTATGGTTGAGCGCATAGTTCCGTATATGATCGCTGCAATTGCCCAGGCTCATATGATAAGGGGAGGGAAAAATATAGGGATAGAAGCCTTGCTATTCTTGGTGAGGGTAATGCCTTCAACTCTAGTTTATAGTTCTGTAAATGGTCAATAATCATGTATACACCAGCTTCTTGTTTTGCTAAAAATTGTGTAGTTAAAATGATATTAAGACCGATACACCCCCTACACAATTGCCAATATCATGCTCAACACATTAACAGACGTAATTAATGGATCTGCATATTAGCATTGAATACAGATTAACATATTTTTTTTACTACCAATTGGTTTATCAAAAAATTATCTGAAATGTTGAATAACTAAAACTATATTTTTGGTTAAATCATAGCCAATATTCATTACATCAGATAAATTTTTTGTTTTTTGAGCTAATTTGATGTTTTTGATTTGTCCGTTGTTTTACATGCAGTAGACATATACTGGTTCCTTTTGTAGTACTGCATTTAAACAAGATAAGAGATCTAACACGGAGGAAGTTGAACATTTGTATGCCATGGAGGAGAACTTAATAGCAATGGCATCTGAATCCGAGAAACTTCAAGCTGGTATTTATAATGCATGCCATGAGGCAAACAGGTTAGTCCTAGTATTGATTATATCTAATGTTAACATAAAATTATATTAATATTCTGATTTTTGATTGCTTTTTTGCTCAAATTACATTCAGCGATGTAGCCTACTGAATTCTAGCTGGTAGTTGATTGGCTACCTTATCAAGTATTATTGAAAGGCATGGTAGTATAATTTTATTCCTAATAACTACCTTATATTGCCTTGAATTTTTATGCTATCTAACTACTGATCATTCTCACTCAAGGCATTTTATTAAATGAAGCTTGGTTCATGCATGCATTTTACATGTCTGTACTATTATTATTACATGTCTGCATTTCATTCAAGAAATATAGGCCCTTTTAATAATAATTTACTTAGCTGTACTATTTTACATATATGCTAAGGTCTTATATTATTATGTTTGATCATATCTCTGTTGATCATTTCAGCATGTCAACAAACAACTTGGTATACCTTACTTGAGATGTTTATGCTATATGAAAACTTCTCTATGGATATATTATGTGAAAATTTTATGTTATTGCTGCATTTCCCATATTGTTTGTGTATTCCAAAACATTATTGAATCATGATTTATATGAACAAGTAGTTGTTGAAAGAGCTAATGTTGGGGTTCAAGCTGCTAAAGTTCGAGGGTCAAGGTATACACAAAGTTAGATGAATTCTATATTCATTATATTTCCATTGTATTGATAGGTATATGTATTTCTTCTATAGGTTCTGTATTATAAGAGATCAAGAATACATGGATGGTTTTGACATTTAGAAATATAGATCTTTTTTATCTTTAGTAAATTGAATGAATATGTTTGTTATTGCTGCAATATTTTGGTTTCAATAGCAAAGTAATTTTAAATTTATGGGTGCAATGTAATAGTATTTATATTTTTTTCTCATTTGAATTTTTTTAACAGTGGGCGAAAACAGTTGTAAAAAACTCTATTGCAACGGGCAAAAATAGTTGCAAAAGATCCAATTGCAACGGGAAAACTAGTTGCAAGACCCTATTGCAATGGGCAAAATCAGTTGTAAAAGATCTATTGTAATGGCTATGGACCATTGTAAAAAAAGCTTACTATAATGAACTTTTACAACAGTTTTAAAACGTTGTAAAATCTTTTGGGTCTACTACAACATCACATAATACAATGGGCGCAGGCCCGTTGCGAAACTCCTATTACAACGGGTATTGCTCGTTGTAAAAAGGGTATTTTGTTGTAGTGGACAGGGGACTTGAAATGAAGTTGAAGTGTTCGTAGAGAATAGGTTACTACGACACACTTTGAAGTGCATATAAAATGATTTACAGGGTTACTTTGTGTTCAAAGGAGTTTCTCACCTTTGTGGTTTTTAATGTGTGCTTGTGTATATAAATGTTGGGAATGTTGCTTATTATAGTTAACATACTTAGTTGGTTTTTAGTTGACATCGAGATCCCATGTTTTATTTAAATTAGTTTACTACTCCATTTTCAAAGAAGTTTTAAAAAATAAACGTTTTAAAGGATTTTCCAAAACTCGGGTCTTGTATTCAATTTTTTTTATAAAGATGTCAGAAAGTGGGTTGAAATATATTAAAAGCGTGTTTACATTATGAAGGAAAATATTATCCTTTTAAATCAAACTTTAGTTTCTAAACAAAGGATTTTTGGAAAAGGTTTTAACTTACTAGTTTGAAACCAAAATCTGGAATTAGGTTCTAAAGAAATTTTTTAAATGGGTTTTAAGGTCTTTGTATTAAAACAAGGGATTTCTTTGTCTGTGTCATTAAGTAACATAAAGCTAATATGAACGATATTGTTAAAATGTTGAGACATTTATGAAAAGTTAGTCATCATATATTTAACAGTAAAAGCCGATGAGTAAAACTTTCCTTTATCTATGAGATCTAGAATCAGTATTATAACTAAGGTAAGGCGGGGTGCAACCAATACCCTGACTTACCTGACTTCGATTCTAGGCGAGGGATAGAGAAGTCAAAATGTTAGAAACGTGATAAGTATAAAAGGGTTAATTTCGATAAATAGGTCATGATTAATTAAGTATATGGAGGGTACTTCATCGTATACTTGATACCAAATACCTAGGTATAGAAACTCGCCTCTATCTTGAGAAGTAAGAATGTATGTCGAGGCAAGGATAGTTTTCTAACTTGTTCGACTTCATTGTTAATCGATGGATAGTACTGTTTGAAATCGGAAAGTGGTGATAAGTATAGGATTTCCTATTTTTCATATGCAAATTATACTTACACCCATATAGTGGTTTGTCCACTATCGATAACTAGACCTATTTTGAGTTAGGAAGTATAAGAAAGCTTTGTGATTTCATATGGTTTGAGATTCCCTTGGGAGAACTCATTTCGGTGAAATGTCTCTCACTTTAAAGGATATATTAGGGACCCCTTGGGACTTTTATATAATTCTCTTACTTCTGAAAGAACCGGGATCAAGTCAACCGGAAACTGTCATTTGTTGGTACAGAGAGACCAGGATCGGATAAGCATGAGTTATCTGAAAACCACTTCAAGCCGACATAAGCGTTCGAATTGGAGACATGTTGAAGACGATGGAATTGAAGACAGAGTTCTTCGAAGTGCCAGGGCAACTTGCTACTAATCCTGAGGATGTAGTAGAAGTAGTGTCTTCAGTTTGTTCATATCCTGAATAACTTGTACCGATGAATGTTGGCATTGCATTGTTGTCTGGAGGGAAGTGTTAGCATTCCAAGTGGGATTTGCTAAAAAGGTAAAATGTAGCCTCAAGCCTCACACCCAGTAATGACTAAAACAAAGGATATGCTTTAAGACTATGTGGATTGCACCCATTAGGGTATGGTCATCACCCGATCTAGATCGATATTTATGGATTTATGTATGCTCCGGGATAGTTATGGTTGTTGGCCACAACTGGGGTGTTGACATATTCGATGCTATCGAGTAAGAGGAAGGTCGATTCTGATTTGTAGGGGGTCCATGTGAGGCCATCAGTACATTTTTATAGAGGTGTACTTTGGCAGACGGTACCCTGGTAGCCTTGTCATTGTATGAAATCCATTTTCCACTACATGCTTTATAGACTTAGTTGTACTCAAATATGCTGGAACATGAGACGCAAGCATTTCAGCTATGTAATATATTTATTTTAAACCTTAGAAATTACTATATTATCACAGAGTTCCTTATAGAAATGTTTTGGTTATCGTAAGGAAAAAACCGGTCTGTGCTTATGTGTGGCGTGGTCTTACGAGATAAATTTTTTTTTGAAAAGTTTCAAGTATAAAATTTTATATGTTTTGAGTTTACTCACTCAAGACCCATATCTGACTTGGAGTTTTCTTATCTTTCCCTTAAACTTTTGGTAGTCTAATTTTTGAGTAGCCAAGTAGTCCAGGTCGTCACAGATGCCTTTTGGAGGAGCATGGAGCAGGAGGCTTCACCGTTATCTAGTTATTTTATTTCCACTATGTGTGTATAGTATGTATCAGCATTGTAGGGGTAGGCAGTTATAACTGTCCCTGGCTGAAGTTAGTACTTATTGTAACTTTAATGTTTCATTTTGGAAGTGACCATATGTACTATCTTATATTCTATTATATATGATTTCTTTACTTTGTGAGATTTTGTGTTTCTTTCTTCTTGTCTTATCTTATCTTTTACCCCAACGGCCTGTCTTTCGAACACCTAGGTGATCGGGACACGAATATCGTGGATGTGTTAAGTGACGTTTTAGGAGTAAGAAAGGTATATCATCACAAGTGGTATCAGAGCTTAAGTTGAGCGAACACCTAGGCCTTGGTTTGGGTTAACTCATTAGAGATAGGGTTAGTAATACCCTATAATCTGTGTTAACTTTGTTGCTTTGTGCAAAGACTATAATAATATAGGAGGAAAGCCGTTCAAGGGCATGGAATCCATTATCGAAGTCCAAGTTTGGCTTCATTCTTGAGAGAAGATCTTCAAGGGACTTGACATCTTGGATGAGCATAAGCATTTCTTGGCATATTTGCAGGTACAAGATGGAGCATCGGTATAGTGGGATTCAGTCATAGCGAATGTCCCAAATGATGGCTTTTCTTGGGCAAGGTTTAAGGAGGTGTTTGAAGACCAGTATATATCCGCCGCGGGAAAGACCCGTATGTATAGGAGCTTTTAGATCTTTAGCAAGGATATTTGTCAATAGCTGAATATAAAACCAAATTCAATGAGTTATCGTGATTTTATCCGGGACTGGTTGATACCCCTCTTAAAAAGAATGAGATATTCATAGTTGGGATGAGGGAAGGATTTTATGAGAAGATGACTGCCCATCTGAAGGGATCTTTTGTAGACTTAGTGGATATGTTTTTACGGTATAAAGTTCTTGAGAAGAAGAAGACGACGGTAGTACCTAGCAGCAATAACAGCAACCCGAATAAAAGGAAGTTTAATCAGCAAGGGAAGAAGCAGTGGGGAGGAAAGTTAGGAGGAGATCAAGGAAACAAGTACAAGGATGTTGAGTGTTATTAGTGTAAGCAGAAAGGCCATATTGCTAGATTTTAGAAGAATTCTTGAGTTCAGAAGCAACAAACATGATCTATTTTTCCAATAGTTCAGAAGACACTCTGCTACAACTGCCAGCAATTAGAGCATATGGTGAAAGATTGTCCATTGATGAAGAAGGGTCAACAAACCAAGGTTTATGCCATCAAGGATGAACCATCGATCTTAGTAGATGTTAAAGGGAAATGAGTTCTTGAAGATATTTTAAATATTAACGGTATTTTAGTTCGAGTATTGTTTGATACCGGGGTTTCCCATAGTTTTATTTCTAAAGGATTGGTTGATAGATTAGAACTTACCACAATAATTGTAGAAACCCCTATTTGTATGTCCAACCCTATAGGTGGTACAACTAATCTGTGTATGATTTGTGAAAATGTGCAAATTACTTACTATACCCACCATTTTTCATGGGACATGTTTGTAGTAGATTTTAATGGGTTTGGGGTTTTGCTCGTTATAGATTGCTGTTGGAGAATGAAGCTGTCTTAGATTGTGTGAAGAGGACGAAGTGTTGAAAAAGAAAGAAGGGAAGGGAAGTTGAAGTATTATGTGAAGAGCCTAGTAAGTTAATGAGTAGTTTCCTTTACGCACTGGATTCGTCCCAAAAAGAGTTAAGGTCGATAGTAATTTTTAAGAATTTCCTTGATGTTTTTGAAGAAGTTAAAATCTACCTCCACATCAGGAAATTGAGTTTCGTATTGACTTAATCCCGGGTTGGAAAATCTGTTATTCGCCCTATTCATAAGATGCTCTAAGGGAGAAATTGGAATTAAGAAATCAGACAGATGATTTGTTGGGTAAGAGATTGATTAGATCAAGTCGCTTAAGTTGGAGGGAAGCTGTAGTTTTTGTGGCAAAGTCAGATGGTTCCCTAAGACTTTGTATCGACTATCGTGAGCTAAATATATAGACAGCTCAGAATTGGTATCCCTTACCCTGTACAGATGACATGTTCGACCAACTACATGGTGCTAAAGTATTTTCACAAATGGATCTTGCTATAGGATTTTACCAATTAAGAATAGCATATGATAGTATACCCTTAATAGCATTTACAAGGCTGGATTGTTTCATCGAGTGGTTGGTTATGCCTTTTGGGCTAACCAATGCACCCGCTTATTTGATAGATCTTATGGATAAAACTTTTAGTGATGTGCTTAATAAATTTTTGTTGGTCTTTATAGATGATATTCTTATTTATTCTAAGACCGAGGAGGAACACAAATGCCATTTAGAAGTGGTGCTTGAAACTATAAGGAAACACGTTTTAAGAGCTAAAGTCTCTAAGTGTCATTTTTGGCAATCGAAAATAAGGTTCCTCGGACATGTGGTATTAGAGGATGGTATTTCAGTTGATCCAAAAAAGGTATCAGCTGTTTAAAATTGGTAGACACTACAGACTCCAACCGAGGTCAGAAGTTTCTTAGGATTAGCAAGATATTATAGGTGATTCATCCCAGACTTTTCCAAGATTGCCTTACGCCTAACAAAGTTAACAAAGAAGGATGTTAAGTTTATTTGGACTTTGAAGTATGAAGAAGCATTCATTGAGTTAAAGAAGAGGTTAACCAGTGCTCCAGTCTTAGATATTCTGGATGAAGGTGGAGGGTTGATTGTGTATACGGATGCTTGTGACATAGGTTTAGGTGCGGTATTGATGCAACACAGAAGAGTTATTGCTTATGCTAGTAGGCAGCTGAAGCCTCATGAGCGGAATTATACAACACACGATTTGGAGTTATTAGTTATTGTATTTGCATTAAAGATGTGGAGGCATTACTTGTTAGGTGAAAAGTTCGAGCTCTTCATAGATCCCAAGTCCTTGATGTATCTTTTTACGCAGAAGTATTTGAATATGAGGTATTAGCGTTGGTTGGAATTTCTGGCGGCATATGACTTGGTTATTTTATATACACCAGGAAAAGCTAATGTGGTAGCAGATGCTCTAAGTAGAAATGCAGTTTGGCTCTTTTGGAAGTTACTCCGACTCTACTCGAAAGGATTGCAAGCAAGCAAAGAGAAGACAGTCATCTTATAGAGTTTATGCAAGAAGTTGAAGAAGGACGATGTTCGTGTTTTGAGGTAGAAAACCGTGGGATATTACAGATGAACGGAAGGTTATGCATTCCGGATGTTGTTGGTCTTAGGCAGGAAGTTTTAGCAGAATGCCATAAATATAAGTTAAGTATCCACCCTAGAGTTACTAATATGTATAGGGATATGAGGAGAGTATTTTGGTGGATATGAATGAAGAGGGTCATTTCAATTTATGTTAGAAGATGTGTGATTTGACAGCAAATCAAAGGCGATCATCAAAAGACTGCTAGATTACTACAACCACTTGAGATTCCGAATTGGAAATGGGAGCAAGTATCGATGGATTTTATAGATGGTTTGCCTAGATTAAGAAAAGTTAATGTATGCATTTGGATTATTGTCGATCGACTAACCAAAACAGCACATTTTATTACGGTAAAACCGACTTAGACTGCAGTATGCTTGGCAGATGTTTTCATGAAGGAGATTATTTAATTACATGGAGTTTCAAGTAGTATTGTAAGTGATCGGGATCCGATTTTTACTAGTCGATTTTGTGAAGCATTGCAAGCAGCTTTGGGAACAAAGCTGAGTTTGAGCACCACATATTATCCTCAAACTGATGGTCAAACAGAGAAGTTGAACAGAGTTTTGGAAGATCTTTTGAGAGCTTGTATCTTGGATTTCGGAGGTTCATAGGTGGATCATTTTCGCTTGGTTGAGTTCTCTTATAACAACAATTATTAGGCAAGTATTAGCATGGCACCCTATGAAGCTCTTTATGCACGGCTATGCAGATCACCATCATGTTGGGTAGAAACCGGAGATCGATTGGTACTTGGACCTGATATGATTCGGGAAGCCACAAAGAAGGTAGCTGTGATTAAAAGAAAGATGAAGGAAGCTCAGATAGACAGAAAATCTATGTCGATCGAAGGCGTAGTGATTTTTCAATTGGCGACTTTGTCTTTGAGCAGATTTCTCCAATAAGAGGAGTTGTACGGTTTAGAAGAGCAAGAAAGTTGGCACCTAGATATGTTAAAACTTTTTAGATTCTTGAGAGGATTGGGCCGCTTGCCTATCGAGTTGAGTTGCCAGAGAGATTGTCAAGGGTACATAATGTTTTTCATGTACCACATTTAAGTAAATATGTGCATGATCCATCACTTATTGTTGATCTAACTATTTAGGAAGACTTGGAAGTGGAATCGAGCTTGACCATAATAAGACATCCAATTCGCATTGTTAATTGTGATGTAAAACAATTGCGGGATAAGGTCGTGAGATTGGTTGAAGTTCAGTGGAGCGAAGATTCCAGAGACTGTACTTGGGAAACTGAGGATAACATGAGAGAGACTTATTCCAATTGATGATAGATAAATAGTATGCATAGTGTGATAGTGTACTCACCACCTGTGGTGTAGTTGCTTAGTATGTATCTCTTTTGTATGTTTTGTATTGTATATGATATATGTCCTTTCTAAGTTATGCCTTTTGGGCTAACCAATGCACCCGCTTATTTTATAGATCTTATGGATAAAACTTTTAGTGATGTGCTTAATAAACTTTTGTTGGTCTTTATAGATGATATTCTTATTTATTCTAAGACCGAGGAGGAACACAAATGCCATTTAGAAGTGGTGCTTGAAACGTTAAGGAAACACGTTTTAAGACCTAAATTCTCTAAGTGTCATTTTTGGCAATCGAAAATAAGGTTCCTCGGACATGTGGTATTAGAGGATGGTATTTCAGTTGATCTAGAAAAGGTATTAGCTGTTCAAAATTGGTAGACACTATAGACTCCAACCGAGGTCAGAAGTTTCTTAGGATTAGCAAGATATTATAGGTGATTCATCCCAGACTTTTCCAAGATTTCCTTACGCCTAACAAAGTTAACAAAGAAGGATGTTAAGTTTATTTGGACTTTGAAGTATGAAGAAGCATTCATTGAGTTAAAGAAGAGGTTAACCAGTGCTCCAGTCTTAGCTATTCTGGATGGAGGTGGAGGGTTGATTGTGTATACGGATGCTTGTGGCATAGGTTTAGGTGCGGTATTGATGCAGCACAGAAGAGTTATTGCTTATGCTAGTAGGCAGCTGAAGCCTCATGAGCGGAATTATACAACACACGATTTGGAGTTATTAGTTATTGTATTTGCATTAAAGATGTGGAGGCATTACTTGTTAGGTGAAAAGTTCGAGCTCTTCATAGATCCCAAGTCCTTGATGTATCTTTTTACGCAGAAGTATTTGAATATGAGGTATTAGCGTTGGTTGGAATTTCTGGCGGCATATGACTTGGTTATTTTATATACACCAGGAAAAGCTAATGTGGTAGCAGATGCTCTAAGTAGAAATGCAGTTTGGCTCTTTTGGAAGTTACTCCGACTCTACTCGAAAGGATTGCAAGCAAGCAAAGAGAAGACAGTCATCTTATAGAGTTTATGCAAGAAGTTGAAGAAGGACGATGTTCGTGTTTTGAGGTAGAAAACCGTGGGATATTACAGATGAACGGAAGGTTATGCATTCCGGATGTTGATGGTCTTAGGCAGGAAGTTTTAGCAGAATGCCATAAATATAAGTTAAGTATCCACCCTAGAGTTACTAATATGTATAGGGATATGAGGAGAGTATTTTGGTGGATATAAATGAAGAGGGACATTTCAATTTATGTTAGAAGATGTGTGATTTGATAGCAAATCAAAGGCGATCATCAAAAGACTGCTAGATTACTACAACCACTTGAGATTCTGAATTGGAAATGGGAGCAAGTAATGATGGATTTTATAGATGGTTTGCCTAGATCAAGAAAAGGTAATGTATGCATTTGGATTATTGTCGATCGACTAACCAAAACAACACATTTTATTTCGGTAAAACCGACTTAGTCTGCAGTATGTTTGGCAGATGTTTTCATGAAGGAGATTATTTAATTACATGGAGTTTCAAGTAGTATTGTAAGTGATCGGGATCCGATTTTTACTAGTCGATTTTGTGAAGCATTGCAAGCAGCTTTGGGAACAAAGCTGGGTTTGAGCACCACATATTATCCTCAAACTGATGGTCAAACAGAGAAGTTGAACAGAGTTTTGGAAGATCTTTTGAGAGCTTGTATCTTGGATTTCGGAGGTTCATAGGTGGATCATTTTCGCTTGGTTGAGTTTTCTTATAACAACAATTATTAGGCAAGTATTAGCATGGCACCATATGAAGCTCTTTATGCACGGCTATGCAGATCACCATCATGTTGGGTAGAAACCGGAGATCGATTGGTACTTGGACCTGATATGATTCGGGAAGCCACAAAGAAGGTAGCTGTGATTAAAAGAAAGATGAAGGAAGCTCAGATAGACAGAAAATCTATGTCGATCGAAGGCATAGTGATTTTTCAATTGGCGACTTTGTCTTTGAGCAGATTTCTCCAATAAGAGGAGTTGTACGGTTTAGAAGAGCAAGAAAGTTGGCACCTAGATATGTTAAAACTTTTTAGATTCTTGAGAGGATTGGGCCGCTTTCCTATCGAGTTGAGTTGCCAGAGAGATTGTCAGGGGTTCATAATGTTTTTCATGTACCACATTTAAGTAAATATGTGCATGATCCATCACTTATTGTTGATCTAACTATTTAGGAAGACTTGGAAGTGGAATCGAGCTTGACCATAATAAGATATCCAATTCGCATTGTTAATTGTGATGTAAAACAATTGCGGGATAAGGTCGTGAGATTGGTTGAAGTTCAATGGAGCGAAGATTCCAGAGACTGTACTTGGGAAACTGAGGATAACATGAGAGAGACTTATTCCAATTGATGATAGATAAATAGTATGCATAGTGTATAGATAGTGTACTCACCACTTGTGGTGTAGTTGCTTAGTATGTATCTCTTTTGTATGTTTTGTATTGTATATGATATATGTCCTTTCTAAGTTATGCCTTTTGGGCTAACCAATGCACCCGCTTATTTTATAGATCTTATGGATAAAACTTTTAGTGATGTGCTTAATAAACTTTTGTTGGTCTTTATAGATGATATTCTTATTTATTCTAAGACCGAGGAGGAACACAAATGCCATTTAGAAGTGGTGCTTGAAACGTTAAGGAAACACGTTTTAAGACCTAAATTCTCTAAGTGTCATTTTTGGCAATCGAAAATAAGGTTCCTCGGACATGTGGTATTAGAGGATGGTATTTCAGTTGATCTAGAAAAGGTATTAGCTGTTCAAAATTGGTAGACACTATAGACTCCAACCGAGGTCAGAAGTTTCTTAGGATTAGCAAGATATTATAGGTGATTCATCCCAGACTTTTCCAAGATTTCCTTACGCCTAACAAAGTTAACAAAGAAGGATGTTAAGTTTATTTGGACTTTGAAGTATGAAGAAGCATTCATTGAGTTAAAGAAGAGGTTAACCAGTGCTCCAGTCTTAGCTATTCTGGATGGAGGTGGAGGGTTGATTGTGTATACGGATGCTTGTGGCATAGGTTTAGGTGCGGTATTGATGCAGCACAGAAGAGTTATTGCTTATGCTAGTAGGCAGCTGAAGCCTCATGAGCGGAATTATACAACACACGATTTGGAGTTATTAGTTATTGTATTTGCATTAAAGATGTGGAGGCATTACTTGTTAGGTGAAAAGTTCGAGCTCTTCATAGATCCCAAGTCCTTGATGTATCTTTTTACGCAGAAGTATTTGAATATGAGGTATTAGCGTTGGTTGGAATTTCTGGCGGCATATGACTTGGTTATTTTATATACACCAGGAAAAGCTAATGTGGTAGCAGATGCTCTAAGTAGAAATGCAGTTTGGCTCTTTTGGAAGTTACTCCGACTCTACTCGAAAGGATTGCAAGCAAGCAAAGAGAAGACAGTCATCTTATAGAGTTTATGCAAGAAGTTGAAGAAGGACGATGTTCGTGTTTTGAGGTAGAAAACCGTGGGATATTACAGATGAACGGAAGGTTATGCATTCCGGATGTTGATGGTCTTAGGCAGGAAGTTTTAGCAGAATGCCATAAATATAAGTTAAGTATCCACCCTAGAGTTACTAATATGTATAGGGATATGAGGAGAGTATTTTGGTGGATATAAATGAAGAGGGACATTTCAATTTATGTTAGAAGATGTGTGATTTGATAGCAAATCAAAGGCGATCATCAAAAGACTGCTAGATTACTACAACCACTTGAGATTCTGAATTGGAAATGGGAGCAAGTAATGATGGATTTTATAGATGGTTTGCCTAGATCAAGAAAAGGTAATGTATGCATTTGGATTATTGTCGATCGACTAACCAAAACAACACATTTTATTTCGGTAAAACCGACTTAGTCTGCAGTATGTTTGGCAGATGTTTTCATGAAGGAGATTATTTAATTACATGGAGTTTCAAGTAGTATTGTAAGTGATCGGGATCCGATTTTTACTAGTCGATTTTGTGAAGCATTGCAAGCAGCTTTGGGAACAAAGCTGGGTTTGAGCACCACATATTATCCTCAAACTGATGGTCAAACAGAGAAGTTGAACAGAGTTTTGGAAGATCTTTTGAGAGCTTGTATCTTGGATTTCGGAGGTTCATAGGTGGATCATTTTCGCTTGGTTGAGTTTTCTTATAACAACAATTATTAGGCAAGTATTAGCATGGCACCATATGAAGCTCTTTATGCACGGCTATGCAGATCACCATCATGTTGGGTAGAAACCGGAGATCGATTGGTACTTGGACCTGATATGATTCGGGAAGCCACAAAGAAGGTAGCTGTGATTAAAAGAAAGATGAAGGAAGCTCAGATAGACAGAAAATCTATGTCGATCGAAGGCATAGTGATTTTTCAATTGGCGACTTTGTCTTTGAGCAGATTTCTCCAATAAGAGGAGTTGTACGGTTTAGAAGAGCAAGAAAGTTGGCACCTAGATATGTTAAAACTTTTTAGATTCTTGAGAGGATTGGGCCGCTTTCCTATCGAGTTGAGTTGCCAGAGAGATTGTCAGGGGTTCATAATGTTTTTCATGTACCACATTTAAGTAAATATGTGCATGATCCATCACTTATTGTTGATCTAACTATTTAGGAAGACTTGGAAGTGGAATCGAGCTTGACCATAATAAGATATCCAATTCGCATTGTTAATTGTGATGTAAAACAATTGCGGGATAAGGTCGTGAGATTGGTTGAAGTTCAATGGAGCGAAGATTCCAGAGACTGTACTTGGGAAACTGAGGATAACATGAGAGAGACTTATTCCAATTGATGATAGATAAATAGTATGCATAGTGTATAGATAGTGTACTCACCACTTGTGGTGTAGTTGCTTAGTATGTATCTCTTTTGTATGTATTGTATTGTATATGATATATGTCCTTTCTAAGTTATACCTTTTGGGCTAACCAATGCACCCGCTTATTTTATAGATCTTATGGATAAAACTTTTAGTGATGTGCTTAATAAATTTTTGTTGGTCTTTATAGATGATATTCTTATTTATTCTAAGACCGAGGAGGAACACAAATGCCATTTAGAAGTGGTGCTTGAAACGTTAAGGAAACACGTTTTAAGAGCTAAATTCTCTAAGTGTCATTTTTGGCAATCGAAAATAAGGTTCCTCGGACATGTGGTATTAGAGGATGGTATTTCAGTTGATCTAGAAAAGGTATTAGCTGTTCAAAATTGGTAGACACTACAGACTCCAACCGAGGTTAGAAGTTTCTTAGGATTAGCAAGATATTATACGTGATTCATCCCAGACTTTTCCAAGATTGCCTTACGCCTAACAAAGTTAACAAAGAAGGATGTTATGTTTATTTGGACTTTGAAGTATGAAGAAGCATTCATTGAGTTAAAGAAGAGGTTAACCAGTGCTCCAGTCTTAGCTATTCTGGATGGAGGTGGAGGGTTGATTGTGTATACGGATGCTTGTGGCATAGGTTTAGGTGCGGTATTGATGCAGCACAGAAGAGTTATTGCTTATGCTAGAAGGCAGCTGAAGCCCCATGAGCGGAATTATACAACACACGATTTGGAGTTATTAGTTATTGTATTTGCATTAAAGATGTGGAGGCATTACTTGTTAGGTGAAAAGTTCGAGCTCTTCATAGATCCCAAGTCCTTGATGTATCTTTTTACGCAGAAGTACTTGAATATGAGGTATCAGCGTTGGTTGGAATTTCTGGCGGCATATGACTTGGATATTTTATATACACCGGGAAAAGCTAATGTGGTAGCAGATGCTCTAAGTAGAAATGTAGTTTGGCTCTTTTGGAAGTTACTCCGACTCTACTCGAAAGGATTGCAAGCAAGCAAAGAGAAGATAGTCATCTTATAGAGTTTATGCAAGAAGTTGAAGAAGGACGATGTTCGTGTTTTGAGGTAGAAAACTATGGGATATTACGGTTGAACGGAAGATTATGCATTCCGGATGTTGATGGTCTTAGGCAGGAAGTTTTAGCAGAATGCCATAAATATAAGTTAAGTATCCACCCTAGAGTTACTAATATGTATAGGGATATGAGGAGAGTATTTTGGTGGATATGAATGAAGAGGGACATTTCAATTTATGTTAGAAGATGTGTGATTTGACAGCAAATCAAAGGCGATCATCAAAAGACTGCTGGATTACTACAACCACTTGAGATTCCGAATTGGAAATGGGAGCAAGTATCCATGGATTTTATAGATGGTTTTCCTAGATCAAGAAAAGGTAATGTATGCATTTGGATTATTGTCGATCGACTAACCAAAACAACACATTTTATTTCGGTAAAATCGACTTAGATTGCAGTATGCTTGGCAGATGTTTTCATGAAGGAGATTATTTAATTACATGGAGTTTCAAGTAGTATTGTAAGTGATCGGGATCCGATTTTTACTAGTCGATTTTGTGAAGCATTGCAAGCAGCTTTGGGAACAAAGCTGAGTTTGAGCACCACATATTATCCTCAAACTGATGGTCAAACAGAGAAGTTGAACAGAGTTTTGGAAGATCTTTTGAGAGCTTGTATCTTGGATTTCGGAGGTTCATAGGTGGATCATTTTCGCTTGGTTGAGTTCTCTTATAACAACAATTATTAGGCAAGTATTAGCATGGCACCCTATGAAGCTCTTTATGCACGGCTATGCAGATCACCATCATGTTGGGTAGAAACCGGAGATCGATTGGTACTTGGACCTGATATGATTCGGGAAGCCACAAAGAAGGTAGATGTGATTAAAAGAAAGATGAAGGAAGCTCAGATAGACAGAAAATCTATGTCGATCGAAGGCGTAGTGATTTTTCAATTGGCGACTTTGTCTTTGAGCAGATTTCTCCAATAAGAGGAGTTGTACGGTTTAGAAGAGCAAGAAAATTGGCACCTAGATATGTTAAAACTTTTTAGATTCTTGAGAGGATTGGGCCGCTTGCCTATCGAGTTGAGTTGCCAGAGAGATTGTCAGGGGTACATAATGTTTTTCATGTACCACATTTAAGTAAATATGTGCATGATCCATCACTTATTGTTGATCTAACTATTTAGGAAGACTTGGAAGTGGAATCGAGCTTGACCATAATAAGACATCCAATTCGCATTGTTAATTGTGATGTAAAACAATTGCGGGATAAGGTTGTGAGATTGGTTGAAGTTCAATGGAGCGAAGATTCTAGAGACTGTACTTGGGAAACTGAGGATAGCATGAGAGAGACTTATTCCAATTGATGATAGATAAATAGTATGCATAGTGTATAGATAGTGTACTCACCACTTGTGGTGTAGTTGCTTAGTATGTATCTCTTTTGTATGTATTGTATTGTATATGATATATGTCCTTTCTAAGTTATGCCTTTTGGGCTAACCAATGCACCCGCTTATTTTATAGATCTTATGGATAAAACTTTTAGTGATGTGCTTAATAAATTTTTGTTGGTCTTTATAGATGATATTCTTATTTATTCTAAGACCGAGGAGGAACACAAATGCCATTTAGAAGTGGTGCTTGAAACGTTAAGGAAACACGTTTTAAGACCTAAATTCTCTAAGTGTCATTTTTGGCAATCGAAAATAAGGTTCCTCGGACATGTGGTATTAGAGGATGGTATTTCAGTTGATCTAGAAAAGGTATTAGCTGTTCAAAATTGGAAGACACTACAGACTCCAACCGAGGTCAGAAGTTTCTTAGGATTAGCAAGATATTATAGGTGATTCATCCCAGACTTTTCCAAGATTGCCTTACGCCTAACAAAGTTAACAAAGAAGGATGTTAAGTTTATTTGGACTTTGAAGTATGAAGAAGCATTCATTGAGTTAAAGAAGAGGTTAACTGGTGCTCCAGTCTTAGCTATTCTGGATGGAGGTGGAGGGTTGATTGTGTATACGGATGCTTGTGGCATAGGTTTAGGTGCGGTATTGATGCAGCACAGAAGAGTTATTGCTTATGCTAGTAGGCAGCTGAAGCCTCATGAGCGGAATTATACAACACACGATTTGGAGTTATTAGTTATTGTATTTGCATTAAAGATGTGGAGGCATTACTTGTTAGGTGAAAAGTTCGAGCTCTTTATAGATCCCAAGTCCTTGATGTATCTTTTTACGCAGAAGTATTTGAATATGAGGTATCAGCGTTGGTTGGAATTTCTGGCGGCATATGACTTGGATATTTTATATACACCGGGAAAAGCTAATGTGGTAGCAGATGCTCTAAGTAGAAATGCAGTTTGGCTCTTTTGGAAGTTACTCCGACTCTACTCGAAAGGATTGCAAGCAAGCAAAGAGAAGATAGTCATCTTATAGAGTTTATGCAAGAAGTTGAAGAAGGACGATGTTCGTGTTTTGAGGTAGAAAACTGTGGGATATTACGGATGAACAGAAGGTTATGCATTCCGGATGTTGATGGTCTTAGGCAGGAAGTTTTAGCAGAATGCCATAAATATAAGTTAAGTATCCACCCTAGAGTTACTAATATGTATATGGATATGAGGAGAGTATTTTGGTGGATATGAATGAAGAGGGACATTTCAATTTATGTTAGAAGATGTGTGATTTGACAGCAAATCAAAGGCGATCATCAAAAGACTGCTGGATTACTACAACCACTTGAGATTCCGAATTGGAAATGGGAGCAAGTATCCATGGATTTTATAGATGGTTTTCCTAGATCAAGAAAAGGTAATGTATGCATTTGGATTATTGTCGATCGACTAACCAAAACAACACATTTTATTTCGGTAAAACCGACTTAGACTGCAGTATGCTTGGCAGATGTTTTCATGAAGGAGATTATTTAATTACATGGAGTTTCAAGTAGTATTGTAAGTGATCGGGATCCGATTTTTACTAGTCGATTTTGTGAAGCATTGCAAGCAGCTTTGGGAACAAAGCTGAGTTTGAGCACCACATATTATCCTCAAACTGATGGTCAAACAGAGAAGTTGAACAGAGTTTTGGAAGATCTTTTGAGAGCTTGTATCTTGGATTTCGGAGGTTCATAGGTGGATCATTTTCGCTTGGTTGAGTTCTCTTATAACAACAATTATTAGGCAAGTATTAGCATGGCACCCTATGAAGCTCTTTATGCACGGCTATGCAGATCACCATCATGTTGGGTAGAAACCGGAGATCGATTGGTACTTGGACCTGATATGATTCGGGAAGCCACAAAGAAGGTAGCTGTGATTAAAAGAAAGATGAAGGAAGCTCAGATAGACAGAAAATCTATGTCGATCGAAGGCGTAGTGATTTTTCAATTGGCGACTTTGTCTTTGAGCAGATTTCTCCAATAAGAGGAGTTGTACGGTTTAGAAGAGCAAGAAAGTTGGCACCTAGATATGTTAAAACCTTTTAGATTCTTGAGAGGATTGGGCCGCTTGCCTATCGAGTTGAGTTGCCAGAGAGATTGTCAGGGGTACATAATGTTTTTCATGTACCACATTTAAGTAAATATGTGCATGATCCATCACTTATTGTTGATCTAACTATTTAGGAAGACTTGGAAGTGGAATCGAGCTTGACCATAATAAGACATCCAATTCGCATTGTTAATTGTGATGTAAAACAATTGCGGGATAAGGTCGTGAGATTGGTTGAGTTCAATGGAGCGAAGATTCTAGAGACTGTACTTGGGAAACTGAGGATAGCATGAGAGAGACTTATTCCAATTGATGATAGATAAATAGTATGCATAGTGTATAGATAGTGTACTCACCACTTGTGGTGTAGTTGCTTAGTATGTATCTCTTTTGTATGTTTTGTATTGTATATGATATATGTCCTTTCTGAGTTATCTTTTTGTGTGTTAATTCGAGACGAAATTCTTTTAGGGAAAAGAATGTAACGACACGTAATTTAATCACTTTAAATATGAATATTTGATATATCTTTAAATAATTAAATAATGGATTTTACAACTCAAATAGACCTCTTTTAAATAATAACTAAAGATATAAAGTTTTTTTTTAAAATTTGGTTTACAAAAATAATCAGTTCGAGAAAAATTGAAAATGTGACGGAAGACCAATTTCCGAATTTTCAACTTTTCATTGTTCAAAAGTTGTCGGAACATGTTGTGCACACTAGTGTATATATGTACACATATACACAAATAGGAAAGCAAGTTCACTAATTAAAAGTGCTAGTTTAAAACAAATTTAAAAATTTACTTAAGTTAATAAAGTTAAAGTAGACTTTTCTTTTATAATTTAAAATTAACAAAAGCACAAAATATAATACAAGAGTACACTAAAAAGTGAAAATGAGATAGATGTGTGACAAGGAGGGGGGCATGTGTTTTCATGATGGTAGGGGTGAGTTGTCAACAATTTGTGGAGGGTATTAGCTTAAGGTTACTTTGGTAACTTGCTTTTCTCATTTTTTGTAAAACAACACCTCTCTTTCCTTTTCCACTTTACTTCATTTCATTACATTTTTCCATTTCTTACCCTCTTCCTCTCCACTCTCTTCACTTCTCTTCTTCCATTGTTTTACAAAGAAGAAGTTAATTTTTTTTTCATTTTTCTCTTTAAATCCTGAAACAAATCTCTAAGACCATTTCTATTCCTCTCTACATCACTTATTCACCAAAAAAAAGCCAAAAACCCATTTTCTTTCCATGGTAGAGCTTTCCTAGCCCAAGGCCGAGCCCTTTTACCTCCCCTAGGTCTTAAAAATCATTTTCAGAAGGAAGCTAGGTCTGCGTGTTGTTTACAAAGTTGCGGTAGTTTTGGTAAAAGATCGTGTTTGTTTAGGTGAGTAAAGTTCACCTAAAAGCAAGTTTAAGTTTTTTTATTTTGTTATAATAATTTAGGTTGTTTGCTTAAGTTTAATTTAAGTTTAAACTTAAAATGAAGTCGAAGTGTTCGTAGTGAATAGGTCACTATGACCTTATTCGCTACGACACACTTCGAAGTGCATATGAAATGATTTATAAGGGACTTTGTGTAAAGGGACTCAAAGGAGTTCCTCGCCTTTGTGGTTTTTATATGTGTGCTTGTGTATATAAATGTTGTGAATGTTGCTTTGTATAGTTAACATACTTGAGTTGGTTTTTACTCGACATCGAGATCCCATGTTTTATTTAAATTAGTTTACTATTCCATTTTCCAAGAATTTAAAAAATGTTTTAAAGCATTTTCCGAAACTCAAGTCTTGTTTTCAAAACTTTTTATGAAGAGGTCAGGAAGTGGTTTGAAATTTATTAAAAGGGTGTTTACATTATAAAGCAAAATGTTATCTTTTTAAGTCAAACTTTAGTTTCTAAACAAAGGATTTTTGGAAAAGGTTTTAACTTACTAGTTTGAAACCAAAATCTCGAATTAAGTTTCAAAGAAAAATTTTAAATTATCTTTAAGGCCTTTTTTTTAAAACAAGGGATTTCTTTGTCCATGTCATTAAGTAACATAAAATTAATATGAACAATAGTGTTAAAATGTTGAGATGTTTATGGAAAGTAGGTCGCCTTATATTTAACAGTAAAAGCCGATGAGTAAAACTTTCCTTTATTTGTGAGATCTAGAATTAGAGTATTGTAACTAAGGTAAGGCGGGGTGCAACAGTACCCTGACTTACCTGACTTCGATTCTAGGCCAGGGATAGAAAAGTCGAATTGTCGAAAACATGATAAGTATAAGATGGTTAATTTCGATAAATGGGTCATGATTAATTAAGTATATAGAGGGTACTTCATCGTATACATGACACCAAATTTTGAAATATGGAAACTTGTCTCTATCTTGAGAAGTAAAAATGTATTTCGAGGCAAGGATAGTTTTCTAACTTGTCCGATTTCATTGTTTATTAACGGATAGTACTGTTTGAAATCTAAAATTGGTGGTAAGTATACGATGTCCTATTTTTCAAATGGAAACTATACTTACACCCAAATTGTGGTTTGTCCACTATCGATAACTTGACCTATTTTGACTTAGGAAGTATATGAAAGCTTTACGATTTCATGCGGTTTGAGATTCCCTTGGAAGTACTCATTTCGGTGAAATGTCTCTCGCACTAAGGGGTATATTAGAGATACCCTTGGGACTCTTATATAGTCCGCTTACTTTTGAAAGAATGGGAATCGAAGATGGAGTTCTTTGAAGTGCAAGAGCTACTTGATACTAATCCCGAGGATGTAGTAGAAGTTGAGCCTTCGGTTTGTTCATATCCTGAACAACTTGTATTGATGAATGGTGGCATTGCATTATTGCCTGAAGGGCAGTGTTAGCATTCCAAATGGGATTTGCTAAAAAGGTAAAACGTAGTCTCATGCCTCACACTTGGTAATGACCAAAACATGGAATATGCTTCAGGGCTATGTGGGTCGCACCCATTAGGGTATGGTCATCACCCGATTTAGATCGATATTTATGGATTTATGTATGCTCGGCGACCGTTACAGTTGTTGGCTGCAATCGGGGTGTTGACATATTCGGTACTATCTAGTGAGGGGTAGGCCGGTCCTAATTTGTAGGGGGTCCATGTGAGGCCCTCGTTACATTTTTCTAGAGGTGTACTGTGGCATGCGGTATCCCAATAGCCATGTCATTGTATGGAATCCATTTTCCACTACGTGCTTTACGGACTTAGTTTTGCCCAAATATGCTGGAACGTGAGATGCAAGCATTTCAACTATGCTATATACTTATTTTAAACCTTAGACCTTTTATAATATCACTGAATTCCTTACAGAATTTTTTGGTTATCGTAAGTCAAAAACCGTCCGTATTTATGTGCGGCGTGGTCTTACGAGATACCTTTATTTTTGAAGGTTTTTAAGTATAAATGTTTATATGTTTTTAGTTTACTCACACCAGACCCATGTCCGACTCGAAATTTTCCATTCTTTCCCTTAAACTCTTAGGTACTCTAATTTTTGAGTTGCCAAGTAGTCCAAGTTGTCACGGATGCCATTTGGAGGAGCATGGAGCAGGAGGCTTCACTATTATCTAGTTATTTTATTTCACCGTGTGTATATAGTATGTATCAGCATTGTGGGGGGTAGACAATTATAACTATCCCTGGCTGAAGTTAGTACCTGTTGTAACTTTGATGTTTCATTTTGGAAGTGACCATATGTACTATCTTATGTTCTATTATATGTGATTTCCTTGTGTTATGAGATTCTGTGTTTCTTTCCTCTAGCTTTATCTTTTCTTTTACCCCAACGACATGTCTTTCAGATACCTAGGTGATCGGCATACGAATACGTGGATGTATGAAGTGTCATCTTAGGAGTAAAAAAGGCGGATCATCACACTTCCAGAAAGCGCTACCTGAATTAGAGAATGCACCCTTCGTTTATTAGAAATAATGGAGGAGAGGGTAATGGGAGCTTGTGGCCAGAGGTAGAGGAAGAGGGTGAGCGTAAAAGTAAACTTGAAAAGCGAGAGCATGAATGTAAACTAGAAAAAGGAGAGCATAACATTTATAATTTAATTAAATCTGGTGGTAGTTAGAGTATTCAACATTGTAGTTGTGTGACTCTTAGGTGCTAATACAGTTAACGATTAATATTGAACCATTAGAATATTAACATTCACACGTCACCTTAGCTAATGGTGTAATAGTTTTACCAAATTATCAAATACACTATTTTGGTAAAAATCCAATTTTACTTACTTTTAGCAGTCCTCGGTAGTAACAATTATTTACACCAATTCTCTTCGTCAAAACTATGTCACATTAGAACTATGGAATTTGGTAACGGTCAAAATTCCTATATCGTCCACATTCAACTTATGTAGTCTAAACAAAAAGTCTTTTGTTCAATAGTAATAATTATTATTAACCGAACTACTCTAGCCAGAGGCTTTGTGTAATGACTTGCACTTCCATACAGTTTAGGTTGACAATAAACCACACATATCCAACCCAAATTGAACAAAAAGGCAGATTGTTAAGGGTAAAAAGAAAAAGAAGACGGAATAGAATCTCACACGAATGGAATAACATATATTATTTCAATAATCTTTACATTGGAAAATCTTTTAAATGCATATATCAGAGTCTATCCTAAGCACAGCCTGGATAGTTATATATACCCGTCCTTACAAATGCTAAAAAACAACAAACATAGCGAAAAAGTAAACTACGTCTATACATTGATGAAGATCTCCAACTCTCCTCTGGAAACTCCAAACATCTTCAATTAATCCCGAAACTACATGGATCTGACCTAAGTATTAAAAAATACTCGAATCAGGCTTGGAAAAACAGTGCGAGAGACAAATTGTAAATATATATCACAGTCTCATAGATCGACTTTGAAGTCAAACAAATACTTTGGAAAGAAGAGTATCTCGTAGGACCACGCCGCACATAAAAAAGGATGGGTTTTTACCTTATGATAACTAAAACATTTTTATCAAATCATCTGATATTATTTCTAATGAGATTGCTTTGAAATTCATTTCAAATAACATATTAAAATAGCCGAAATTGTTACATTTGTTAAATTCAACGGAATATTTAAGTATACAATCAATACCGTTAAAGGCACGTATTAGAGAATGGATTCCAATAATGATAAGGTAAGGGTCTACCTTCCATACAGTACATCTCTAGAGGAATGTACCGAGGCACACCCCACCAAACAGATGTACGTTTGTAAAAGCCAATGTATGTGGTCTTAGAAATGCAATGTCAGATGTTCGTCCATACAAGTTGTCCAAGAATAGGACAAACCGAAGGTACTCATACTATATCCTATTTGGGAATCATCCCTAGGAAGAGCAGCGAGTAGTCATTGCGTTGAAGATTTCAAAATGAAGATACTTCTGTCACCATACATATATAATATGAAAATCAAGTGGTTAGTGGCAAGTAGCCCTACATTATGAAGATCTCCGTCTTTAAAACCATTGTCTTCGACATGTCTTCACTTTTGAACGCGTTTATTGGTTCGAAGTGGTTTTCGAATAGGAATGACCTAAATCCGATCCCGGTCTCTCCGAACCAATTATCGATAGAAAAGATGTTAAGTATGTGGGTGACTGGTGATCATCATTCAATTAATTAATATCTTTATATCCAATAAAATATCTTTAGAGATATATTTTATACCATTTCTTCTTGGTATATACAGGTTTATTAAACCTCTTTTTAACTTTGGAAATACCAACTCATTTTCTTTATATTACTTCGGAAAAATATTTCCATCTTCTATTATTGGTATAATTTCAATCTTAATGGAGATTACTTATTTCCAAACATATCTTTTAACGAGTTAAAAACAATGTTATTTAAGACGTCGTTTATTGTATACCCAAATAAATTAGTACTAAGTAAAATGGATTCATAGATTTTAGATTAATTATACTCAATACTAATTTCCGTATTCAACCTATACTAATGGTGAAATCACGTTTTAAATTCACACGGATAATATGGGTTCCCTCCTTAGAATTTAATACAGAGTTTAACTAGAACGTTCTCTTTACCGTCAAAATTCTATTTTAAATCCTGTTTAACTTTTGGAAAAAAACTCCCATTCTCTTTTCTTATATCTTAGAAAAAATGAGGTCCGAGTAAATCAAATTGACTATCCCCTTCGTCGGGCTAGTCCGGATAGCTAGGGGGATCAGACAATTGGTTTCCCAAACATCAACCTAGAGACTACCTCTCTATCACCTATAAGGCGATCAAGTTATTCGATCGACTCTAAAACTTTAAAATACTTGTATGTTTATTTGGAAAACATTCCCAAAATATTCGGGAAGAGAAATCCAAGTTTAAATCATTTATTCAAAAATTTCCAGATTCAATTGTTAAATTGCTGGTGAATAGTGATTTTAAAGCTTTGTAGATCAAAACACGTATTCCATTATATATCTATATCCATTTTTATAAATCAAATTATTTTTAAAACATTTTAACATATTTATGGAATTTTTTTCATATTTTTAAAATTTAAAAATATCCATTTTTAAAGTGTTGAAACCAATATTTTTCGAACTACCAAAACGCGGCGATTTTGAAAACTTGATTTGGACATATTTCAAAGTTTACTAAAAAAGTATGGAACACGGTTAGATCCAGTTTTGAGACTAAGTATTGGGCACCTTTGGTCTGGAATAAAATTCATGTTCCCAAAATGGCGGTATGCCTGTTTAAAGCGGTCAATGACTATCTTTTGACTAAAGAAAGACTTCTACAAAAGCAAATTGTCGTGGACCCTAATTGTGTCTTTTGTAACAATTACATTGAAAATATAGATCACCTATTTTTTCAATGTAATTTTACAGAAAGCATATGGTTTTGGAGTTGTAGGAAATTTCTTCAATTTCCGAAAAACGTTCTTTCCTTTTCCTTAAAAGAGGATCTACAGAAAATTGTTACTATTTCTAGCCCTAAGAGTCTCAGTTCAGACCTGTTTCAATTGTCTTTATCAGTTTGTGTCTGGCATATTTGGAAAGAAAGAAACGAAAGGGTATTTCAGAATCGTTTTACAGATAGGTCGAAGATTTGTAAAAACATTTTCCAGGTAATGAATATCAGAATGGCAAAATCAAAAAACACTAAGAACATTTCTGGTATGAATGCAGTAATAGCTTCGAAATGGGGTTATACCTCCCAATGCTGAATTGGGGCTTCCTCTCTGCTTTTCATAAGATCTGTTCTTCTCCTTTCTTCTTGCTTCTTGTCTCCTGGTGCCAGGTTTCTCTGATCCTGTTTTATTTACAATTTTCTTCCTCTCCTATAAACTACATATTATTTTACAATTTCAATACATATTGAACTAGCTTTATTGAGTTGCAGATCTGCATGATATTTCCGAGTGCTTGAACCTGGGCAATTAGTTGAGAAAAGAGGATAAATTAGGAGATTTGAGCAGAATTAAAAGACATTAGACTTCTTATAGCATTTAGAGGTTTTCCTGTTAGAATTCAAGAGACTTATCTTATCCTCGTTGTCCAGGAAGGTTAGCTATTGACTCAGATTGTTCCGACTGCTAGCTTCCCGGTTTTAGTCGATTTATGCTCCTTGCTGCTGACCTTGGTTCCTTCAGTTCAAACGTCTCTTGTTAGTTCATAGTTATAAAGTATTAAGACATAATTACTATCAGGCAGCGAGACTTATCTTTAGAGATCTTGCGAAGTGCTGGATCTAGTATGCGATGTGATTTGATCTGGGATTAGAAGAGAATTGGGTTTAGCAGAGGATTGTTGGTGACCTTCGTTCTTCGTTGACTCGCCGCCATTACTTTCTTTTTAGGTTTCTTTTTTTTGAGAGTAGAGCTAATGAACGAATGAAGTAGTATGTTGTAACCGGTTTCCTTTTTCTACTCTACAGTTTAGTCTAGATGTTTCGAGATTATGTTTGTTTTGGTGGGCTTTGGGCTGCAGACCTTTGTGTTGGCTACTCTTGGCCTTGTATTTGTTGTTTTGTACTTTACCCTATTATTAATAGAAAAGTTTGAATCCTTATTAAAAAAAAAGTTTACTAAATGAAATCTTGATTTTTATTTTCCATTTGAAAACGATAGTTACAAGGGTCCGAAAATTTCTTGTTCCAATGAATTCCAACTCATATTCCATTCTATAAATGGATTTAACTTTTTAAGGTGCGAAATCGCGAACTATCGCGCTTATTTTGACTCTATTTTCAAATCGTTTTCAAACTTTGCCGAAATGAGTTTTAATGTTTATAAAATATTTATAAACCATTTTTATCCATTTTTAAAGAAGTTAACAATGCTATATATACTATTATAATTCATAAAGGAAACTGGTTCCTTTATGTAAATTCGATGTGTATTTTACTGTGAATAATTTCCATACCAAGCAAGCATATTATCAACCAATCATCCAATAACTGATCATTTTAGCATCCAAAATATGCTAATCAACCAAGTATACTTGCATAGCACAAATCATAGATAAGTTTAAGATAAATTTAAATAAGATGGAAGTAGTGTTCTCACTTTCATGCTATCTGACTCTTAGTGTTTTTTAATCGACGAAACGATCCCTTTCTCCGCACCGAAGCTTATAGAACTTGCCCTAGCCTTAGTGAAGCTTAGCCATCACCTCAACTCCATCTTGCTTGTGCCTATACCTCCTCCCTTCACCATAGTGCTCATGGCCTCCTTCCCCATCACCATTGCTCACGTCCTAGCCCCCTTTCTCCTCCATAACCCACGACATAAGGCCATTAAAAGAAGAGAAGAAGCAGTGGAGAAGAATAAAAGATATGATTTGGTTTGTGAAAAATGAATGGTATATGGATGGGTGTTTATAGGAGTAGAAAGCACAAAATATCTTCATGTATAAAGACCAAAATACCCCTCCTACATAACGACACATTTCACCTCACCCATGTGCCTCCTTTCCCTTCCATCACTTCGACCCACACCCCCTCTATGTGCCTTGTCTACTTATGACATGGTGATGTGTAGTTTGCTTTTTCAAAAGTAAACCCCTTTTGTCTTTTCCGTACTAATTATATCATAAAATTTCCTAATGATACTTTAGTTATATTAATCTAATTAGTGATAAATACATTCCTATTTGTTAAATGTATATATATATATATATATGTACAAATGTATGCCACAACGTTGCAACAACTTTCGCTCGATACAAAGTTGAAAATCCGAAAGCTGAATCCTGATCACATTTTCATTTTTTAATCAAACTATTTATTTATGTAAATGAAACTTGGAAATAATTTTTTTATCTCCTCTAAATAATTAAAACAAGATTATTTAAGTTATAAAACCATATTAAATAATATTAAAATCTATTTATAAAATACGCTGTCAGAATGCGACGAAGGTTATATATCTTTATAAAATAAGTTTATACATTTATAAAAACATTATAAATCACTTATTATTATATAATAATTAAAGTGAATTATTCATCATTTAAAACAATTATCTGAATATTTAAAATTAATTAAATATTTCAATTCAAAGTGATAAAATTATGGGTCGTTACATTCTTCCCCCTTAAAAGAATTTCGACCCCGAAATTTCTCCACAACCCAAAACCCAAAAGAGTTAACCCAAAATATTATCTTTAAACTTAATTCCATATGATATACAAAAATCATCTATAATATATGATTTGATCTTTTACTTAAACACACAACTTTATTTCCGAACTAGTATTGATCCCTCGACCTCTAGTGTGGACCCTGATCAGCCTTCTTGATGCAGCCCAGAAAGTTGAAGACATAGGTCGTGTGCGACCTATGATGCTGGTAAGTCGGGTACGACTTAAAAAGGAAGCCACCGAGTTAAGATTTAGTGAGAAATGGTGGAAAAATGAAGTTCTAGGTCGCAACCGACCTAACAAAAGCTTTAAGTCGTCCCAACGACTTAGTGAAGATCGGCAACGACCTAGTGGGAAGGTGCGAGTTAACGAGATGCTGGAGCGACTTACCGGGTTAACATGTATACGACCTACCGAGTTACGAAATAAGAAAACAGAGCAAATTAGTGAAGTATTAGGTCGTGGACGACCTAATGAAGCAGGAGTTAAGTCGCAAGGACTTAGGTCGCAAAGGCTTAGGTCGCAAGGACTTAGGTCGCGAAGGCTTAGGTCGCAAAGTCTTAAGTCGCGAAGAAAGTCTGGAACCGCTTACCTTTTTAGGTCGCTACAGCTGGATGCCGTTGAATCTGCCGCGAGTTAATCTCTACCGTTGAGTTCTTTAGGTCGCTGAACTGGGATGCGCATGTTTAAGTCGCGGAAGCCTGTTGCCGTTGTTTTTCTCTGCCGAGTTAAGCTGGACCGTTGATTCCTTAAGTCGCTACTAAGTTGAGTTGCGTACCATTGTTAAGTCGGCAACGACTTAAGTAGTTGTCTATTTGTATTTTGTCTAAGTTGTTAAGTCGCTGAAGGTTGTAACGAGTTGTAACTATTTGTTGTTAGGTCGCTGCCGACCTAGGCTAAGTCGCGCCTGTTCTAGGTCGCGCCATGTTAGGTCGTAGGTCGTTTCCGACCTAAGTACTTGTATTTTTTTGAAGTTTTTGCGTGTTGAGTTGTAAAGCTATAAATAGCAAGTGTGAGTCATTTGTAATGGTTGTTGATTTTTGAATAAAATTCTCTTTGATTGCTTTGTGCTTTCATTCCAAATTGGTAGTTGAGTGTAATCTCCTATCTCCTCTTTCGGATAATCGAGTGCGCTCGATTCAACGATTGTAGAAGCCGATTCGTGGAATCAAGTGCGCTTGATCAACGCTTGAAGAATTGAAGATCTTTGAACCCGGTATCGTGCGCGATCAACGAGTTCGAGATAGCTAGAGTTCGGTATCTTCGGATCAACGAATTCGGGCATTTCAGCATCTTGCAATCCACCGATTTCTACATTCATCGTATTATCTTTGTTTTGATTAATCCGCTGCGTCATTTTTGGTATCAGGGCTTGTTCTAGCCAATCATAGCTAGATCGAGACTTGGAGCCTATTCATTTTGAAGTTGAAGTGATAGCCGAGAGCTTGAAGTGTTGAGCCGTGATCAAGTTGAAGTGTTCGACTTTATATTGAAGTTGTTTGATCGGATTTGAGTGGAGGCCGAAACTTTGTCCATCGTGTTCATCGCGATTTGCTACAAAGTGAAAGTTTTCGATCCGTTTCATTTTGGATCAAAGTCCGAAAAGTGTTTGAATTTTGAAGTGTTGAAGAGTTTGTGAAGTTTTCAAGTATGCCGCCAAGAAGAGCTAATCGCCACCAAAACGTAGAAGCTTTGTATCGAAGAGAAGAAGCTGATGAGATGGAGCAGAGAATTAATGAGAACTTTAGTGAAAAGCTTAACGAAGGAATTGGCCGGTTAGAGAAGCTAATGACGGAGATGAATCAAGATCGGAGAAGGGTTTCACCTGAATCTAATCATAGAGGTAGTAGAGTCTCGCCACATTCCAATCGAGACAGAAGTGTTGAAAATAGTCAAGGACGTGGGAGGAACGTGAATGATCGAGAACGGAGGAATGTAGATAGAAGGGATGGTGGTAGACGTGAAGGGAGTAGAGATGTTGGTGGTCAGAATCGACATCGTTATGCATCTGATTTTGAAGAGGAGTATGATGGTGGTAGTATTCAAGGAAGAGGTCAAGGAAGAAACTATTCTGAATATGATCACAAATGGGAGTCGGGGATGAAGACTGAAATTCCTGAATTCAAGGGTGGTATGCAAGCAGAGGAGTTTCTAGATTGGGTGGCTAATGTTGAAGAAATTTTTGATTTCAAAGAAGTTCCAGAACATCGTAGAGTGAAGTTGGTTGCTACGAGGCTGAGGGGTAGAGCTTTGGCATGGTGGCAGCAAACCAAGCTTACACGTGAACGTATGGGGAAGTCAAAGATTGAATCTTGGGAGAAGATGAAGAAATTGATGAAAGCAACGTTCTTACCTTACAATTATCAATCTTTGATGTATCAACGTTTGCAAAACTTGAGACAAGGGACGAAAACTGTGAATGACTATGCTGATGAATTCTATCAACTTATTGCCAGGAATGATATTATGGAAACAGAAGAGCAGCTGACATCTAGATTCATTGGGGGATTGAGAATGCAGATCCAGGACATGGTTAATATGTTCGATCCAAGATCTGTAGCGGAAGCACATCAGAAAGCGTTGGCTTGGGAGAAACAGGGTAGACGAGGAAGTGGTGTTTTTACTAATTCTAACAATCAAGTGAAGGGTGTTGGTGGAAGTTCTAATGTTTCTAAACCTATCAGTAGACCAGTGGTGAAGGAGGCTGAGAAGACGAAAGTTAACAATAGTTTCAAATGTTACAATTGTCAGGAATTGGGTCACAAAAGTAATGAATGTCCAAAACCGAAGAAGAGAGCTATGATAGCTGAGGTTGAGGATGAGGATGAAGAAGCTGAATACTCTAATTCTTTACCAGTTGAGGAGGAAGACTTGCTGTCAGGAGATGATGGGTACGCATTGATGATGAGGAGAAGTTGTTTAACACCGAAGCAAGAGGAGGAAAGTAGTTGGTTGAGGAACAATATCTTTCAATCTACATGCACTATTCTGGGAAGAGTTTGTAAATTTGTTATTGATGCTGGGAGTTGTGATAACATTATCTCTACAGAAGCGGTGAAGAAGTTGGAATTGAAAACCGAGAAACATCCTAAATCGTACAAGTTAGCTTGGTTGAGGAAGGGAGGTGAAGTGAAAGTTGGGCGTAGAGCTTGTGTGAAGTTTTCAATTGGGAAGAAATACAAAGATGAAATCTGGTGTGATGTCGTAGATATGGACGTTTGTCATTTGTTGCTGGGGAGACCGTGGCAGTATGATCGAGCTGTGCAACATGATGGGCGTACCAACAGTTACAGTTTCATGTTTGAAGGCACAAAGATTACTCTAGTTCCGAAGAAACAACAACAGAAGGAGAGTAAGCTGGAGGAAATTGAAGAGCTTAAAACTTTGTTATCGTTGAAGGAGTTTGTGAAGGAAGTAGAGGAGGAACTTGAAGTGTTTTTGTTGATTGGACGGGAGAGTCAGGAAGTGGTTGAAATTCCAGAAGAAGTTAAACCGGTTTTGAAAGAATTTGACGATGTATTTCCAGAGGAGTTACCAACGGAATTGCCACCGTTGAGGGATATACAACATCAGATAGATCTTGTTCCAGGTGCTGTGTTGCCACACAGACCACATTATCGAATGAGTCCGAAGGAACATGAAGAGTTGCGGAGGCAGGTAGAGGAATTGCTTGAGCAGGGGCGTGTGCAGGAGAGTCTGAGTCCTTGTGCTGTACCAGCTTTATTGGTACCCAAGAAGGATGGAACGTGGAGGATGTGCACCGACAGTCGAGCATTGAATAAGATTACTGTGAGATATAGATTTCCAATGCCAAGGTTGGATGACTTGCTAGATCAAATAAGCGGAGCTACTATCTTTTCGAAGATTGATTTGAAGAGCGGATATCATCAAATTCGTATCAGACCAGGCGATGAGTGGAAGACTGCTTTTAAAACCAGGGAAGGTCTATACGAATGGTTGGTTATGCCTTTTGGCTTATCAAATGCACCGAGTACTTTCATGAGGGTGATGAATCAAATTTTTCGACCATTCATTGGGAAGTTTGTGGTGGTGTATTTCGATGATATTTTGATTTACAGTGGGAGTCCAGAGGAACATTTGGATCATCTTAGAGAAGTGCTGATGGTATTGCGACAAGAACAATTTTATGCAGCAACGAAGAAATGCGTGTTCATGACGCATAGTGTTTTATTTCTGGGATATGTTGTCTCGAGGGAAGGAATACAGGTTGACCAAAGTAAAATCGAAGCTATCAGAGATTGGCCGCAGCCCAAGACGATAACGGAAGTTCGTAGTTTCCATGGGTTGGCTTCATTTTATCGGAGGTTTATTCCACACTTTAGTAGTGTGATGGCACCTGTGACCGATTGTATGAAGGGTAAGCAATTTACATGGTCAGAGGAAGCAGGAGTTGCTTTTGTGCGAATCAAAGAACTTTTGACGTCTGCACCAATTCTAGTCTTACCTGATTTTCAACTAGTATTTGAACTGCACACTGATGCATCCAAGGTTGGAATTGGAGGAGTGTTGAGTCAGAAAGGACGTCCAATTGCCTACTTCAGTGAGAAGTTGTCAGGAGCGAAGATGCGATACAGTACATATGATGTGGAGTTCTATGCTGTTGTACAATCTATTAAACACTGGAGACATTATCTATTTCAGAAAGAGTTTGTTCTTTACACTGATCATGAAGCCTTGAAGCATTTGCAAGGACAAGACAAGATTTCAGCAAGACATGCATCGTGGATTGCATATCTGCAACAGTTTACTTTTGTTGTTAAACACAAGTCAGGGGTGACAAATCGTGTAGCTGATGCTTTGAGTAGGAGGAGTCATTTGTTGACAACAATGAAAGTTGAGGTGACTGGTTTTGAATTATTACCGGAGCAGATTGCAGAAGACTCTTATTTTAAGAAATTTGTTGAAAGAGACAATGTAGGGAAGATAGATGAATTTATAATGATAGATAATTTTCTGTTCAAAGGAAATCGATTGTGCATACCGGAGGGTAGTCTGAGAATGAAGATTATCAAGGAGTTACACGAAGAGGGACATGTTGGGAGAGACCGTACCTTGCAGTTGATTTCACAGTCCTACTTTTGGCCATCAATGAGGAAAGAGGTGGAAAGGTTTGTGGAGCGTTGTCATATTTGCCAGGTTTCGAAAGGAACTGCGACTAATGCTGGTTTATATAAGCCATTACCTGTACCAATTAAACCATGGGTTGATGTGAGCATGGACTTCGTGTTGGGATTGCCAAGAACACAGCGAGGAAACGATTCCATCTATGTGGTAGTGGATCGATTTTCGAAGATGGCACATTTTATTGCTTGCAAGAAGACGGCGGATGCTGTTCATGTTGCTCAGTTGTTTTTCAAGGAGATCTATCGACTTCATGGATTGCCAGAATCTATTGTGTCAGATAGAGATACTCGATTTCTGAGTCACTTTTGGTTAAGTTTGTGGAAGATGGTGGGAACGAAGCTGAAGTTTAGTAGTGCTTATCACCCGCAAACTGATGGACAAACAGAGGTGGTTAATAGATCATTGGGAAACTTGTTGAGGTGTCTTGTTCAAGATAATCTGAAGAGTTGGGATGTGAAGCTATGTCAGGCCGAATTTGCTCATAATCATGCAGTGAATCGAAGTACGGGGTTCAGTCCATTCCGGGTTGTCTATTCGAGCTTACCGAAAGGACCGTTGGATTTAACTGCGATACCACATTCCAAGGGGACAATTAAGAAAGCCGCTGATTTTGTTGAAGGGCTGACGGAGTGTCATAAAATCGTTCAAGAACGATTAGAGAAAACAAATGAGAAGTATAAACAATCCGCAGATTTGAAACGAAGGAATGTTGAATTTCATGAAGGTGATCTGGTTTATGCAGTATTAACGAAAGATCGTTTTCCAGTAGGCGCGTACAATAAATTGAAAGCACGAAAAATTGGTCCGGTGGAAGTTGTGAAACGAATCAATGAAAATGCTTATAAACTGAAGCTGCCAGATGATGTGTATACATCTGACGTGTTCAATGTTAAGCATCTCGTACCATATCACGGGAATGAACGAGCTGATGGAGATGAATTTACAAATTCGAGGTCGAATTTCTCTCAACCTGGGGAGGATGATGCAGCCCAGAAAGTTGAAGACATAGGTCGTGTGCGACCTATGATGCTGGTAAGTCGGGTACGACTTAAAAAGGAAGCCACCGAGTTAAGATTTAGTGAGAAATGGTGGAAAAATGAAGTTCTAGGTCGCAACCGACCTAACAAAAGCTTTAAGTCGTCCCAACGACTTAGTGAAGATCGGCAACGACCTAGTGGGAAGGTGCGAGTTAACGAGATGCTGGAGCGACTTACCGGGTTAACATGTATACGACCTACCGAGTTACGAAATAAGAAAACAGAGCAAATTAGTGAAGTATTAGGTCGTGGACGACCTAATGAAGCAGGAGTTAAGTCGCAAGGACTTAGGTCGCAAAGGCTTAGGTCGCAAGGACTTAGGTCGCGAAGGCTTAGGTCGCAAAGTCTTAAGTCGCGAAGAAAGTCTGGAACCGCTTACCTTTTTAGGTCGCTACAGCTGGATGCCGTTGAATCTGCCGCGAGTTAATCTCTACCGTTGAGTTCTTTAGGTCGCTGAACTGGGATGCGCATGTTTAAGTCGCGGAAGCCTGTTGCCGTTGTTTTTCTCTGCCGAGTTAAGCTGGACCGTTGATTCCTTAAGTCGCTACTAAGTTGAGTTGCGTACCATTGTTAAGTCGGTTGCGTACCATTGTTAAGTCGGCAACGACTTAAGTAGTTGTCTGTTTGTATTTTGTCTAAGTTGTTAAGTCGCTGAAGGTTGTAACGAGTTGTAACTATTTGTTGTTAGGTCGCTGCCGACCTAGGCTAAGTCGCGCCTGTTCTAGGTCGCGCCATGTTAGGTCGTAGGTCGTTTCCGACCTAAGTACTTGTATTTTTTTGAAGTTTTTGCGTGTTGAGTTGTAAAGCTATAAATAGCAAGTGTGAGTCATTTGTAATGGTTGTTGATTTTTGAATAAAATTCTCTTTGATTGCTTTGTGCTTTCATTCCAAATTGGTAGTTGAGTGTAATCTCCTATCTCCTCTTTCGGATAATCGAGTGCGCTCGATTCAACGATTGTAGAAGCCGATTCGCGGAATCAAGTGCGCTTGATCAACGCTTGAAGAATTGAAGATCTTTGAACCCGGTATCGTGCGCGATCAACGAGTTCGAGATAGCTAGAGTTCGGTATCTTCGGATCAACGAATTCGGGCATTTCAGCATCTTCCAATCCACCGATTTCTACATTCATCGTATTATCTTTGTTTTGATTAATCCGCTGCGTCACTTCTTGATCAGAAACCCTCGCTTCCCTTATATAGCTCTCAACTATGGTAGAAAACACAAGTATCCAACCACAAATCTTCATCAATGTTCGTCGTCAAGAATCGAGTGATAAATCATTTTTCGGACCAGTGTAAACACCTCAAAGTTCCATACTCGAATCTTAGATCAGAATCATGCGAAGAAATGATCTATGTATCTCATAGTACTTAGTTATATCAAATTCCTTTTTCAAGTTTATTTATGAAAACATTTCATAAAATCCCATCCAAATGTTTTAAACCTTTTCGTATATCCCAAATATTTTTAACCCTCATTTAGAAGATATCTTTAAAACTATTCTTCTTATTTAAATACTCTTTTAAAAGTTTCACAAAAACACATCTTTTAATAAAACAGGCTTTACTAAAATCTTCTACCAAGTTTAACTTATCAAAAATCTCATTTATCAAAACGCTTATTTGTTAAAACACTCATTTTTCCAAAATAAATTTTATTTCGAATCGACTTTCATAAGAATTCAAATACCAATTTTATTATTTCAAAATATCATTATATATATTTTATTCAAACATTTTTATAAAGATATAGCTTTCTTCATAAAGAAAATTATCAAAGAAGTAAATTTCGCATAAATTTTTTCCTAAGTCGTTTAAATATGAGATAAGAGAAGTCATAATAAGGATCATGCATAGATATATATATATATATATATATATATATATCATAATTCGAACTATTACATTTTCCAATCAACCATGCTTTACCCATAATTAATTGTTTTACATACCCATGATAATTACGTTAACATATTACTAATATACTTAGGATATCCAAAATACTATTACTCCCTATTAACTTCCAACCCTACCAAAACACAGATCAAATCAATCGGACTCGAAGGTCGATGGACCATCCGAATCTGAGAACACTACCACTTCAAACTCTTCTTCCTCCTATTCATCATTGGCTTCATTTCCATCATCTTCTTCGTTTTTAAGATTCCATCCTATAAGATGCCAGGGTTGTCCTTGGGAAACCCAAGGTTGGGCAACAGGGTTTCACGGAAGGATGTCCGGAACCTCTTCTTCTTACTCATTCTCTGTCATTCCTTCCAAATCAATACCTGAAACGTGCGACTCTTCCTCAGATATGGGAATGCCCATCTCCAAAATAATGTGATCGTCGTTGTTGTCTTTTGATTCGTTGGGGATGTCGTCCTTCGATACATCATATGCTGCTGAATCTAGGCAATTTCTTTTTACCATCATATTGGAGTTATCTTTTGGAACTTCTTCAGGTTCTGATTCTTCTGGATCTATTACCTACATCATTTTATCTTATGAACCCTGACTTACTTCTACATCATCTATTATCTAGATCACTTCTTTGTCACTAGATAATAATACTAGTTTCGGAGTCTTGGGTTCTACTCGCATCGCAACCATGGGATACCCATCCTCATCATAACGGGTAAACTCTTCCTTTACCTGTGGTATATAGGTTTCAGGTGACCCTTTTTCTATTCCCTCATCGTCACTAGAAAGGATTATTAAGTCATCCTTTTCTCCCCAATTTGCTCCTGAGGATTCTCCTTTGGAATAATTCCTACCATAATTGGAAGGCTTCTATAATAGACAACAAGATACTTAGAAACATATACTATGCTTTTTAACTATTATAACTTGAATCTAATATCATATTTTAACAAGTTAGTTACTAACTTAACTTCTTAAACTATCATCTTTATGAAACATATTATAGTCAAACTATGAAATTCTAATCACAAGATGTTCCTATACTAATTTATGTCTTTTAACCAACCCATGGTAATAACTGAATATTATTATCCCACAATTAACTATATCTTTTGAAAAGATTACCCTTTTATATTCAAAATATAATTCTAGGTAAAATTATTTAATTTACCAATTTTCTAAAACAAAAAATCATTTATATACAGCATTAACAAATACGCACTTATATATAATACTCTCAATTCATTCTAGGGTATCACTTACTCTATCTATAATGAGTTTCTCATCCTAGGGTATTACTAACCTACCTCTGATGAGACATTACCCTTACCAGGCTCAGGTGTTCGCTCAACCTAAGCTCTTATACCACATGTAATGACTCACACTTCCATAAAGTTTAGGTTGACAATGTTAACTCCTATTTTTGTAGCAACCTAAAACTCCGCGACCTATAACTCCGCGACCCAACGACCTAATAATCTTAGCGACTTAACGACCCAATGGTCCTAGCGACCTAACCTCTCCAGTAGCACAACAACCTAAGAGTACCTAACGACCTAATAGTCTCAACGACCTAACGACATAATGGTCTTAGCGACCTAACGGCACAAAGCATTCAACGACCTAAAAGCGGCTTAGCGACCTAGTGACTTCATTCCTCAGCGGCCTATGGAGTGCCGCGACCTAACGACTTAAGAAGATCAGCGACCTAAAGGCTTCTGTAACTTCACGACCTAGTAATATAACGACCTAGCGAGCTAAAACGGAGAAAAGTTACACGACCTGCTATAGGTCGCTCACAACCTGCTATAGGTCGCTCACGACCTACTAACTCCCTCAGAAGAAACCAAGATCAAACAAAACAATCCCCTAGGTCGCTGCCAACCTACGACCTAACTTAGGTCGTCCACATCCTAAGACTTGAAGATTAAATCACACCAAGAATCACCCCTTTAAATACAGCCCCAATTCCAACAGTAGAAGGAATTTTCTTTCGATCATTCTCTGAAGCGTCGTTACTCTGCAGAATTCTTAACTCATCCAACACCTGAAGTACTCCAAACATTCAAGACACTACAACAAGCTTTGAGAGAGATCTTGCACATCCGAAATGGATTCAAAGAGCCTTTTCACATCAAAGCTTGAGCTACTAGTCTGAAGTGTTTTTGCGATCAAAGTGAATTGTATTTGAAGTGCATTGTATTAATTTGTAACCAGATCAGCAATAAAAGAATATAAAGTGGACGTAGGCTTAATTACGAGCCGAACCACTATAAAATCATTGTCTCTTTACCTTTTCTGCTATTTTCAGCTTATATTTTGTTCCCGTATCACGGGTGGTGCTTTCACATTACTACTACACTCACCAGGGTGTTAGCGTTCAATTTTTAGCGTTAACATTTTGGTGCTTTCACTGAGAACCCAACTCAGGAATATTGTCATCATTGCTTCACAAGAGTTTGTGGAAAAAGTTTCTTTGAGAACCAGAAGTTTGTCAGAAATAATGGCTCCCGGAAGAAAGTGCAAGTCTACCAGATCCGTCAATACTCATGATAACACTGCTACTTCTCCTTCATCAAGTCAAGCAGCTCCAAGCATTGGAGTGACACGAGCAGAGTTAGATGCTGCTGTGTCTGGGTTATATCAGCAAATTGAAACCCAGAACACCTTAATGCTAGAAAGGTTGAATGCTATGCTCGGAGCTAACCGTCAACCAGCGAATAATGAGGAAAATTTTGCTGATGCTGTTCATAACTCTGAAGGGAGGAACATTCCTCAGAGGACAACTGGCAATGCCGAAGGGGCACCTCCCCAAGCCGGAGTGACAAGGCCGCAACCAACTCTCCACGAACGTTTGTTTAAGCAGACTTCCGAGAAAATGGCTGATGATTGCCCCGTAGAGCCTCCGAATAACGGGGAATACCTCTCGGAAATGATAAGACAGATCATGAAAGAGAGCATGCAAAGAAATGAAGATGAAAACGACTGGGGGTTCGCTCCAAGTAAGACTCCGTTCACTGAAAAAATTCTAAAAGCTGAGTTTCCAAGAAAGTTTGTTCCTCCTACCATTCCAGCTTACCGAGGGACAAGCGACCCCAATCAATTTCTATACAAATATGATTGGCACATGACGGGTGCTAGGGCAACGGATGAAATTAAATGCCGGTACTTTCTGGTGTACTTGGAAGGGGTGGCACTACTCAGGTTTACAAAGCTGCCGGCCCGATCTGTAGACCAGTTCTCTGATCTAACTCGGAAATTTAAAGAACAATTAAGACTGTACGCTTCAAAGGTGAAAGACATAATGTCATTGTCTAGCCTTGAGCGGAATCCGAGAGAATCTATTAAGTCCTTGCTTTAATATAGCTCTGGCTGAAGTCGACAACGCGGAACCACGAATGGTTTTGACTTATCTGATGCGGGCTATAGATAAGTCAAGTGAATTTGGGAAATGGCTGAAATGAAGGAGCCGAATTCACTCGAGAAATTTTACAAGAAAGCTGACGAGTTCATGTGCTTGGAAAATATTTCCGCTCCAGTGAAAGTGGTGGCGACAGGAGTGGAGAATAACATTGCTGCTTCAACTAAGAAAGATTCCAGAGGACAGAAGAGGGAGAATAACGATGGAAAGAAACAAAAGGACATAAAGAAACCTCGCTTCTTTAAACCCTCAGATTTCACCCCCTTAACCGACACTCCAGAAAATATCTTCTTCGCTACCAAAGATGCCGTGGAGTATCCTAAACCAGCTGAAATAAAGCCTGGAAAGAGTGCTATGCGAAATGGAAAATTTTGTCGATTTCATAACCAACCCGGCCATGATACCAATGAATGTCGTCATTTGAAGAGCTTGATTGAAGAATTGCTAAGACAAAACAAACTACAACAGTATGTTCAGAAGAACAGGAATGATCCAACTTCGTCTACTCAGGGGCAGCAACCCCTTACTCACCCATCTGGCTCGGGTGAGGGCACTACCGCACATGAATCTGAAAGGCCTGCTATAAATGTGATTACAGGAGGTCCACACCCAGCGGGCAGAAGTTGGGGTGAGATGGAAAGATATGCTCGTGCTTTGAAATATACCCCAGCGGAGGAAGATGTTTTTGTTTTAGAAGACGTTGCGCCCCTGAAACAGCAGAGAACTTCTAATAATGACATTATGTTTAAAGCTAGGGATTCTATGGGTATTGAAGCTCCAACCATAGATCCCTTGGTCATTTCTGCAGGAATTGGGCTAGCTATTGTAAGACGGGTGCTTATTGATTGCGGCGCCTCTTGCAATATACTCTTCAAGAAGACGTTTGATCAAATGAAGATTCCAATGACTGACGTTCAGGCTTCATCGCAGAAGATTGTTGGGTTTACTGGGGAACCGCTGCAGCCAATTGGAACTATCGACTTGTTTGTGGAACTTGGAGATGGACAAAGAAAGGTGGTTCGGAAACAGACTTTTGTAATTGTTGACGGATTTTCTGCCTACAATGCCTTCTTGGGCCGACCAACTCTAGCTGCGTTCAAAGCCATTCTCGCCCCGTGGTGCCTAACTATGAAATTTCCCACAGATAATGGTGTTGGTGTCATTAAAGGGGATCAAAACGCTGGGCGGGAGTGTTATCTTATAGAGCTTCAAGAGGCAAGAAAGAGAGAAATGGGAAAAGATGCGGCAATCTCGCTCTGCATCAAAAAGCCAACCCTGTAGCAAGTGCAGGGTGGCCCCTGCACTGGCGAGCATAGTGGTGCAAGGAGAGAAATGGACCCCAGAAAGGCCAGTGCAGGGGAGAATAGAGTGGTGCTGATGGAAGTAACGGTACCAGTACCTGTTAATCTTAAAGACCCAAACAAAGTACTAAATGTGGGTTCGCAACTCAATGTAGTAGTCCAAAATATGCTGATATCATTTTTGAAAGCAAATCTGGACGTATTCGCTTGGAGTCACGCCGATATGTGTGGAATATCTCCAGAGATTGCTGTACATGCTCTGAATATTGATCCGAAATTTACACCTGTGAAACAGAAAAGGAGAACCCAAGGTCCAGAAAGGCCAGCATCGCTAAAAGAGGAAGTAGATCGGCTCATGGAGAATGGTTTCATCAAAGAGTCCACTTATCCAAATTGGGTTTCAAATCCGGTACTGGTTAAAAAAGCAAATGGAAAGTGGAGAGTATGGATCGATTTCTCAGATTTAAACAAAGCTTGTCCCAAAGACTGCTTCCCGTTGCCAAGGATTACAGCTGGTAGATGGAACAGCTGGGCACGAATTGTTGTCTTTTATGGATGCTTACTCCGGGTATAACCAAATTATGATGCATGAGCCAGATCAGGAAGATACGAGCATCGTCACTGATGTTGGTCTTTACTGCTACAAAGTTATGCCCTTCGGACTGAAGAATGCAGGGGCAACATACCAAAGGCTTGTTAATGCAATGTTCAAATCACAACTTGGGAAAACTATGGAAGTTTATGTTAATGATATGTTGGTGAAATCAAAGAAAGCAGTTGACCATATGGATCACTTAGTAGAAATGTTCGCAATTCACCGAAAGTATGGAATGAAGCTCAATCCTTTGAAATGTTCATTCGGAGTTGAGTCCGAAAAATTCTTGGGATTTATTGTAAGCGCTAGGGGCATTGGAGCAAATCCTGCTCAAATTACTGCTCTGAGAGAAGTCAAAGCTCCTAGGACAAAGAAGGAATTGTAGAGCCTCAATGGGAAAGTTGCTGCTTTAAGCCGGTTTATTTCCAAAGCCACCGATAAGTGCATTCCCTTCTTTGACGCTCTAAAGAAAGGAAAGAAAAACTTCGAATGGACCCCTGAATGCCAGAAATCTTTCGATGAACTAATCCATCACATGGAAGCACCTCCAATACTTTCCAAGCCCAACAATGGCGAAGACCTTTTCATATACTTGGCAGTTTCATCTCATGCCCTTAGTGCAGCATTAGTACGAGAGGATGCAAAAGTTCAGCGCCCGGTCTACTATATCAGCAAAAGATTCACTGGGGCAGAAATGAATTATTCAAAGCTAGAAAAGCTCGCCTATTGCCTACTGATTGCTTCCAGAAAGTTGAGGCCATATTTTCAAGCTCACCCTGTCAAAGTTCTCACTGATCAGCCCCTAAAGCAAGTCCTCTTTCGACCTGAAACTTCAGGCCGACTTCTGAAGTGGAATATTGAACTTAGCCAATATGATATCGCTTATCATCCCCGAAGAGCAATCAACGGACAAGCTTTAACGGATTTCATTGCAGAGTACACAGACAAGGGTGACATTGATGAAGAAGTTACAGTTGACATCCCAACCAGATGGAAGTTATATGTTGATGGCTCAAGAAATGATTACTGTTCCGGAGCTGGGGTTGTGCTTGAAACCCCCGAAGGGCGATCGTTATGTTACGCATTAAGGTTGGAATTTCCTTCTACGAATAATGAAGCAGAATATGAAGCTCTAATTGCTGGATTAAAGATTGCAAAGGAATTGAATATCAAAACATTGCAGATCTTCAGTGATTCTCAGCTTATTGTATGTCAAGTCAAGAAGGAGTTTCAAGCTATAGGAGGGAATCTGCCTGCTTATTTATCAAAGGCTTCTGAGCTTCTCGATGATTTCAATCACTATTCAATAAGCCACATACCTCGAGAGGAAAATATGAAAGCGGATTCCCTCGCAAAGTATTCAAGTTCCGGAGAAGCTCAACTATTGGGATTGGTTCCTGTGGAGGTCTTGTCAGCTCCAAGCACTAATGGGATGGATATCGACTGGATCATGGCCGTATCTCAAGAGAAAGAGTCATGGATGACCCCGATCAAAGAATATCTACTCAACGGCTCCTTATCGGAAGATTCTAAAGAACGCCGAAAGCTGTTAAGAAAAGCATCGAGATATGTAATTCAAGACGGCCGGTTATACAGACGGGGATTCTCAATGCCATTACTCCAATGTGTAACCAAGGAAGAAGCCAAGACAATTTTAGCAGAGGTGCACGGAGGAGAATGTGGGGATCACTCAGGTGGCCAAACTCTTGCCAAGAAAGTTCTCCGGTATGGATATTTTTGGCCAGGTATTAATCGAGATGCTGCTATCTACTCCCGAAAATGCGACAAGTGCTAGAAATTTGCAAAAATTTCAAGAGCACCTTCCACCGAACTAACACAGATGGTCAGTCCATGGCCATTCGCCATTTGGGGAATAGATCTAATCGGACCTTTACCAATTGCCAAGTCAGGAATCAAATACGCTATTGTTGCTGTTGATTATTTCACTAAATGGGCTGAAGCTGAACCTTTGGCTACTATTACCTCTAAAAAGATGATAAATTTTGTGACTAAAAATATCATTTGCAGGTATGGTGTGCCACAGAAGATAATCACAGACAACGGTACTCAATTCGAAAGCAAAGAGTTCCAGGACTTTTGCAAGCGATTCAAAATCCGAAAAAGCTTTTCAGCAGTGGCTCACCCGCAGGCAAACGGGCAAGTGGAAGCAATAAACAAAATTATCAAGTCAACCATCAAAAAACAGCTTGAAAAAGCAAAAGGTGGATGGGTTGATAAGCTACCACTAGCACTATGGGTATACAGAACAACCCATAAAACTGCGACTGGGCACACTCCATTCTCATTGGCATACGGATCAGAAGCAATGATTCCAGTAGAACTAGAAGTCCCTTCACACAGGAGAATTCATTTCAACCAGGCTGAAAATGAAAAATTGCAACTCGAAGCACTTGATTTCCCTGATGAAAGAAGGGAAGAATCTAGGCTCAGAGTTGCGGCCCATCAACAAAGGATAGCAAGGCACTTCAACTCTAAAGTCCGTCAACGAAGCTTTGAAATCGGGGACTTAGTCTTGAAGAGGATCATGACAGCAACTGGAGTGTATGGACCAAATTGGGAAGGACCATATGTCATAGGCAATAAACTTCTTGATGGCACCTTCAAACTCACAACTGTCGAAGGAGATCCAATACCGAGAGCCTGGAACAGCAACCATTTGCGTCTATATTTTACTTAAAAAGCTCTGCTTGAAATTGTAAAATGATAATGGATGTATTTGTTGTATTGTAAACCATTGTAAAATCAGTGATAATCAATAAAAGAGCTATAAAGTGGATGTAGGCCCAATTTATGGCCGAACCACTATAAATTCTGTGTTCGTTATTATTATAAAAAGGCCTGTTTCATTTCGATGTGTAAATACTCTAAATGTATTGCTAAATGTCGATTTAATATTGCAGGCCATTAAAACAAAGTTTACCCATCACAAGGCCAAGTAAGCCCCGTAAATCACTCGAAAACGAATTTCAAGCCACAAAAAGTTCCAGATTTGATAAAACTTGGAAAACCAGTGTGAGACTCAAATTATAAATATATATGACAGTTTCATAGATCGACTTTGATATCAAATAAAACCTTTGGAAAGAAGAGTATCTCATAACACCATGCCACACATAAACACGGATGAGTTTTTACCTTATGATAACTAAAACATTTTTATCAAATCATTTGATATTATTTCTAATGACATTGGTTTGAAAATCCTTTCAAATAATATATTAAAATAGCCGAAATTGTTACATTTGTTAAATTCAACGGCGTATTTAGGTATACAATCAAGTCCGTTAAGGTACGTATTGGAGAATGGATTCCAACGATGACAAAATAAGGGACTACCTTCCGTACAATACATCTCTAGAGGAATGCATCAAGGCACAGCCCCAATGCCCTCTACCAACACAAAACATTTACCATAGATAGTATTGAATATGTCATCACCTTGGCCGTTCCCGACCTATCCACGACCACAGCATACACAACAAACCAGTATGTAGAGGGAAATCTAGAAAGGTGATGATCATCTCCTAATGGGTGTGACCACACAGCCCTGTCGCATCTGCCATGTTTTTATCATTAACGTTGTGTAAGGCTTGAGGTAACATTTTACCTTTCTTAAAACAAAAATTCCACTTTGAATGCCACATTGCCATTTCCGACGACACACTAATTGGTTTCCATAGAAGTACAACCCCCAAGTTCATATGCCTTAGGGAAGGGTGTTAAGTATAAGAGGGGTTACCTCCTACACTACCAAAAAGATGTACGTTTGTAAAAACCAATGTACGTAGTCTTAGAAATGCAATGTCAGACATTCGACCATACAAGTTGTTTAGGAACGGGACAAACCGAAGGTACTCCTACTACATCCTGTTTGGGAATCACCTAGTAGCGGGAAGTCCTTACATTGAGGATTTCAAAATGAAGGTACTACTACCACCATATGTATATAATATAGGAATCACGAGGTTATTGGCAAGTGACCCTATACTATGAAAATCCCCGTCTTCAAATCATTGTTTTCAATATGTCTTCACTTTCGAACGCGCATATTTGTTTGAAGTGGTTTTCGAATAGGAATCACCTAAATCGGATACCGGTCTCGCCTAACCAATTATGGATACAAAAGATGTTAAGTATGTAGGTGATTGGTGACCATCATTCAATCAATTAATATCTTTATATCCAATAAAATATCTTTAGAGATATATTTTATACCATTTCTTCTTGGTATATACAGGTTTATTAAACCTCTTTTTAACTTTGGAAATACCAAATCATTTCCTTTAAATTACTTAGGAAAAATATTTCCATCTTCTATTATTGGTATAATTTTAATCTTAATGGAAATTAGTTATTTCCAAAACATATCTTTTAATGGGTTGAAAACAATGTTATTTAAGACATCGTTTACTGTATACCCAAACCAATTAGTACTGAGTAAAAAGGATTCATGGATTTTAGATTAATTATACTTAATACTAATTTCCGTATTCAACCTGTACTATTCGTCGAATAGCGGTGAAATCACCTTTTAAATTCACATGGATAGTATGGGTTCCTTCTTTGAAATTTAATACAGAGTTTATCTAGAACGTTCTCTTTACCATCAAAATTCTATTTTAAATCTTGTTTAACTTTTGGAAAAAACTCCCAAGAAAAAATGTGGTCCGATAAATCAAATTAACTATCCCTTCGTCGGGCCAGTTCAGATAGCTAGGGAGAGCATGCAACTGGTCCCAAACTCCGGCCTGGAGACTACCTCTCTGTCACCCATAAGGCGGTCAAGTTATTTGATCGACCCTAAAACTTTAAAATACTTGTATGTTTATTTGGAAAAAATTTCCAAAAGATTCTGGAAGAGAAATCCAAGTCTAAATTATTTATTCAAAAATTACCAAATCAAGTTGTTAAATTACTGGTGAATAGAGATTTTAAAGCTTTGTAGATCAAAACACTTATTCCATTATATATTTATGTCCATTTTTATAACTCAAATCCTTTTTAAAACATTTTGACATATTTATGGAATTTATTTCATATTTTTAAAGAATTAAAAGTATCCATTTTTAAAGTGTTAAAAGCAATATTTTTTGAACTGCCAAAACACAGCGATTTTGAAAACTTGATTTGGACGTATTTTAAACTTTACTGAATGAAATCTTGATTTTTCTTTTCCATTTAAAACGATAGTTGTAACGGTCCGAAAAGTTCTTATTTCAAATAATTTCGACTCATATTCCAATCCATACATGGATTTAACTTTTTATGGCATGAAATCGCAAACTACAGTTACGCGACGTGCTTATTTTGACTATATTTTAAAATATTTTTTAACTTTGTCGAAATGAGTTTTAATGTTTGTAAAACATTTATAAACCATTTTTATCCATTTTTAAAGAAGTTAATAATGCTATATATACCATTATAATTCATGAAGGAAAGTGATTCCTTTGTGTAAATTCAATTGATGTGTATTTTACCATGAATAATTTCCATACCAAGCAAGCATATTATCAATCAATCATCCAATAATAAATCATTTTAGCATCCAAACAATGCTAATCAACCTAGTATACTTGCATAGCACAAATCATTGATAATTTTAAATAAGATGGAAGTAGTGTTCTCACTTTCATGTTATCCGACTCTAAGTGTTTTTTAGTCAATTAAATGATCCATTTCTCCATACTGAAGCTTATGGAACTTGCCCCCGAGCCTTAGTGATGCTCGACCATCATCTTCATTCCATCTTGCTTGCACCTATACCTCCTTCCCTCACCGTACTGCTCACGGCCTCCTTCCCCATCAATGTTGCTCACGTCCTAGCCCCCTTTATCCTTCATAGAAACCACGGCCAAAGGCCATTGAAAGAAGAGAAGAGAAAAAGAAGTGAAGAAGAAGAAAAGATATGAATTGGTTTGTGAAAAATGAAGGGTGTATGGATGGGTATTTATAGGAGTAGAAAGCACAAAATATCTTCATGTATAAAGACCAAAATACCCCTCCCACATCATGACACATTTCACCTCACCCATGTGCCTCTTTTCCCTTCCATCACATCAGCACACACCCCCTCCATGTGCCTTGTCTACTTATGACATGGTGATGTGTAGTTTGTTTTTTCAAAGTAAATCCCTTTTGTCTTTTCCCTACTATTATATCATAAAATTTCCTAATGATACTTCAGTTAAATTAATCTAATTAGTGCTAATTACATTCCTATTTTTTAAATGTATCTATGTAAAAATGTGTGCTACAACATTGCAACAATTTTCATTCGATACAAAGTTGAAAATCCAGAAGCTGAATCTCAGTCACATTTTCAGTTTTTAATCAGACTATTTATCTATTTAAACAAAACTTGGAAATAAATTTCTTATCTCCTTTAAATAATTAAAACAATATTTTTTAAGCCATAAAACCATATTAAATAATAATAAAATCTATTTATAAAAATACGATGTCGAACTGCTAGAATGCGATGAAGTTAATATATCTTTATAAAATAAGTTTATATATTTATAAAACCATTATAAATCACTGATTATCATTATATAATAATTAAAGTGAATTATTCATCATTTAAAACAACTATCTGAATATTTAAAATTAATTAAAATTCCAATTCAAAGTAATAAAATTACGGGTCATGATACTTTGTGTGTGTGTGTGTGTATATATGTGTATATATGTGTGTGTGTGTGTGTATAAGTTTTGAAAAAAGGAAATTAACCTTGCTTAACATTAAAAGCCGAAGAAGTAGGCTTATCTATTTGTGAGTGTTAAGATTGATATTCGAGAAAGGATAGAAGCAATGGTGCACTAACCTACCGCCTTCCCTCTTAACCGAGGAATAGTTAAGTTGGGAAGGTCGGAAATGTTTTAATCATGTTGATTTATTGCTCGTTTATGAAAGTCATTAATACTATACTTGAAACTAAAAGCCAATGAGGTAAACTTATCTATTTGTGAGAGTCAGGAATGAAGTGTCTAAATAAGGCTTTGATATGCAAACAGTGCTCTAATTTACCGGGCTTCACTCTTAAACGAGGGATATTATAAGTTGGAATGCTGGAAATGATTTAAGTATATGAACCATGATTTCTAAAGGCGATCGGTTTTAATTGGATAGTCGATTAGTCGAGTATTGAACTTAACCAAATATTAACGTAGATCTTTAAAAGAATGTTTTTTAAGATAATATAAGTATGGAAATGGTTTTGGATTTGTTGTGACGACATGTTAATAACATTCGCCTTTAATCCTTTTTATTATACTTATGACTGTAAATAGATCTTTAAAAGAATGTTTTAAAGATAAGCATACATGAAATGGTTTTGGGTTTGTAGTGATAATGTTAGAGTAACATTAGTCTTAAACCTTTTGATCAGACTTGTAAAAGTACTTAGATCCTTAAAATGGATATTTTGAAGGAAATTTTAAGTATGGAATCTTTTGGAAAAAGATAGAAAAAGTAAAGGTTTAAAGTAAGAAATCTTGTTAGTGATTTGTGAATATACTTATACCATTTAAGATAAGTATATGAGTAAGTTTTGAAGTATTGAAAGAGTAAAAATTAATAGTAGGAATTGATAAATTAAGTTTTGTTAGATAAAATAAGTTTTATTAATAAAAGAGGTATTAATTAATAAAGGATTAATTAAATAAAAAAAGGGATTAAAAGTCGCTTATGTGTCTTAATCGTGCTTTGTGTAACTTGATTGTGCTTTGTGTGTTTACTCGTTTGTGGAAAGTATTTAGTCATGTACTTAGCACTAAAAGTTCGAAAATGTAGTAAGTATATGAGACTTAGTTTCCATATGTGATCATTCTAGTTATTGTTGAATATGACCAAATTCATCGATTCAATCTTGAAGAGATCGGGATCAATAAGTGTTTTACTTATCGAAAACCACTTCAAGGCTTAGATACATGTTCTATCTCTTGGAAGTGGATCTTTTTGAGATGACATAATCCATGTGTGGTTTTGAGATAAGTTCGAGATTAGGGAATCCATTTGGGATTTTATGTTCAGTTCGAGTGACGAAGACTCGTGTGGGAGATACCGAACGTAAACTCGTTATTAGAAATGATAGAAAACAAAGTAGGCACATTGCTTTGGGTTTAGCTAACCCACGACAGGATATTATAACTCCAAACCTAGAGTATGCTTATTAATGTTGCGTGCAAGAGTTATAGTATTTGGTTACACGTGGTTCGAATTCACTCGTTTGGGTGTGGGCCGGCTATGTTTACTTTATGGTATATTCTATCTAGAGATATTCGATGCTCGAAGGTAGTTTCTGACCCTTGTGCAGGAGATTGGATTTCGGCTTGATCGAAGGGATCTCCATGGAAAATCCATTATGGTAACATACCTTATCGGTTTAGATTGTATACTCAATGTGTTGTGGTGTGATCAATGTAAGCATCACAGCTGTTTTCTGATTTATATTCTTGACCCTAGACATTATCTATCATATCAACTTATGTACTTATTAGATGAGTGGTTCTTTTGAGGGAATAAGTGTCTTTTGATATTATATGTTATTGTTCCGCTGTGAGATTCTGATATTGTGTTCCTTCTTTCTTGTATAGTTTCATTTTCCTTTTATATTACCCCAACAATCTGTCATTTCGCCACTTGGGTGCTCGGCACGTAAATACCGTAGATGTATTAGTATTGACATTCGGGGGTCGAAAAGGCGGGTCGTTACACTTGGTATCAGAGCTGAAGTTTAAGCGAGAACCTTGGCTTTGGTTGGGTATGACTCATTAAGAGATAGTGTAACGACCCGTAATTTTTGATAATAAAAAACTATTAAATTAAATAAAATTTGGAAATTTATTATTGTGAGAAATTAAAATTTATGATTTATAAATGGAAAGGATAATTAGAATATGATTGATAATGTTGTTTGAATGTTATTGACAATTATTTTAATGTAATTTCAATCAATTGAATATTTGTAAAGTTAATTTGGCTATAATTATAAATAAGGAATTAAATTGTAATTAATGGAATTAATGAAATTGAAATATTACAGTTAATATGAGTTTAGATGATAACTGTAGAATTTGAATGTAATAAAGTGTAAACTAATGTTAATTATATTCATAAGGTAATTGTTGATTAAATATTAAGAGTGGAAATCAAAATAAAAGAATTTATTTGAGTTTAAAATACAATTAACTAAGATTTTATTATAATGTAATTGAACGCTGAATTTAGTGAAATATATTTTATAGTGAATTTAACGTAGAAAATTTATTTTGATAGATTATTAATTTCAATGTAATCAAGAATGATAAACTTGTTAACTTTTAAATTTGAATTTAAGGGTGATTAAATCAAGTTAATAATAATTTATTTAATTAACGTGAAATTAGCCGTTTTGGCCACTGTCTCGGATTTCGACGAAACCAGTTTCATCGGATCCGTAAAAGTGATTATTGTAAGATTTCAAGTTTCGTAGCGATCAGACTTGTCGTTTGATCGTGCGGGATCGAAATGCGTAGAAATCAATTAAAAATATTTAAATGAATATAAATTGATTTTAAAAGCTAACTTTTGTGTACAATGGAATTAGGATTTGAAACTAGTTCAATTGAGTTTAAAAATATCGAAAACCTATATTTTGATATATGGGATGACCTACTTTCGTTTCGAAAACGGAATGGGCTTTTCGGGTCGTTGTTATCGTTTCGAACCAATTCAACATGCCCATTCATTCTTATCTATCTCTGTATATATATATAGTTTTCTTTGAAACCCTAACAGTATTTTTCTTATTCTGTACGATGAAGAAGTTTCGGTCGTCCATAGGCCATGGTTTCGTTCGACGGTGGATCGTCGACCGTTTGGCGTTCGGGTGCTGCTGCGGTGTAGAGGACGCAAAAGGCTTTCGATCCATGCGGTTGCATCATCTTATAATCGACGAGGTTTGCCTGAAATCAAAGAATAGGGCTGGCGGCGGCGGTCCAGGTGGTACGACCATGGGTGGTCGCGCGTAAATGGATGGAGGCGGCTCGAGGCGTGGATGATAGTGGTTGGGTCCGACCTCGGCGATGGCGCGTGTTGGTGTATGTGGCAAGGCGTAGATGGTGGTGGATGGACTTGAGATGGTCGCGTTTGAACTATACGCGTGCTAGGGTTTTTCCAGAGGTATCGAGAATTACAGTTTTGCCCTTAATCTTTTTTTTAATTTTAATTTAATTTTTAATGTTCTAACATCGATAACTTGTGCATACGAGCTCAGATTTGGACGCGGTTTTCTCCGTTGCGATCGTATCGAAATTTCGAACGACATGGAACTGGTTTGGTTGGATTCTAATACTATTCAAATTTTGGGCTTTATTTGGATTTTAAATCGACTGTAAATCAAAGGTGAGTGTTTTATCCCACTCACGAATACTAAACGTTCTTACGTTAGTGAAATTAAATTTATGACGTGGTTAGAAATTTATTGATTATTGTTTGGCATTTTAAATTGTCATTTAAAATTTAAATTGAATTTATATTGAATTAAATTGCCATTTAAATTAATATTTAATTTTAAATTGTTAGTTATACACCTGACAATGATAACCAGTCAATTGTTGTGATTTATTGGCTGATTAGGATGATGATTGTGATGGATATTTATTGGTTGACATTTTTGGATGATTGGATGTTTCTATCCCTGTTATCACTATGGGTTGAAATGATACATAACCGAACGATCTTATAGATTAGGGAAAATCGTTATGGGTTGAAATGATAAACCTGAGCGATTTTATTGATTTGGAAATTGTTGATTCGGGATACGGGTTGAAATGATATATGTCCGGAAAATTTAACTATTTTGGGGTTGAAATGATACATAACATATCACTAGACCATAGGGTAGAAAACTATATACGGACACCGTTGGTCGGTTTTAAATTATTTTCTAAATAGTAAAGTATGTTTGATTTACAAAGTTGATTTTTAAAATTTAATTTAATGATTTTATATTAAATTTTTTATATTTGGAGAATAATTTATTTATATGTTTTAAAGTTCAAATTATAAGTTATTATATGGTTTTAAATGTAAATTTAAGATTTTAACTTATAATTTTGTTTAGTTTTAAATATATAATTTAAATAGTTTAAAATTTAATTTAATAAAATAATTCATATAATTTTAATATATATATTTTAAATTTAATTTAATATAATATATATAGTTTTAATTTAATATAATAAATATAGTTTTAATTTAATATAATAAATATAGATTTTATAATAAGTTTAATAAATAAAAATTGTAAGAGGTTTTGTAAAGAATTTATAAAGGTTATAGAGATTTATATTGGATTTTGTAAAAAGGATTTTTATAAAAGATTTTTATAAAGGATTTTTATAATAGCTTTATAAAGGAGTTTATAAAGTTTTTAAAGGATTTTTATAAAGGGTTTATAAAAGGATCTGGTTTAAAGGTGAAGAGTTGTAAACTGTTTTGGAATTTATAAATAGCATTATAATTGGTTTTAAAGCATATAAATAGTTTATAAATGGTTTAGAAGAGATTTATAAATTATTTTCGAAATTGATTGAAAGAAATCTACCTCTGTATTTATGAGTATATTTATACTTTTGGAATAAGTATATGGATATCTTGATATGAAAGTATGAACTGTTTTCTGGATTTATTATATAAATGTTTATAAAAATGACCACGGTGTGAAAAATGTAAGCGTTTGGTTGTTAAAGAGACCGAGGTCGGATATTGTCATACTCTCTGCCAATTCCGAAATCACTTTAACAACTGTGCACGTGGTGGAGAATCCAGAACGAAGTAGGATGGTTTGGCGAACGATTTTGTATGAGGTATGAACGCAGCCCTGACCCCCTAGGTCAGCTTGATATGACTAAAACAGGAGCTATCCCAAGCCAAGTGAGGTCGCTCCTCCGATCGGACATGCTTCTTCGATACCATATATGTTACTTTGTGATTGATCTGATGGCCACCCTCGATTTGATTATGGGAGTGCAATCCGAGGTGGGCGGTAGTAACTGCTATGCGTTACCACCAGTCCGGGCCGGTAGAATCCTACCCTGGGAATTTCCTCACATGCCTTGTCATATGCCTTATCGAGCCCACTACGATTTTGGTTTGTGTCATACCAATGGAGTGCTCCCTGATAGCCTACCGATTTGGTGAAGTTTACAGTACCGTATAGACTACGACATTTATAAAAATGTGTTAAGGGGGATATGGGTAATGCTTTAACGCTATTTTCAGTATATTATACTTTACTGCTAGACATTACATATATAGCGTATATTACTACATTGTAAATAATTTAACGGATCCTTAGGAGATGGAAATCCAAAATATCTCTTAAGTTATTGCACGCACGTTATACACTAGATAAGAGACGTAAAACCCCGTAAACATCTCTGAAGCCGTTACATCCATATTATTTACTATTGATTTAACTTGCATAAGATCTTTTAGTTCTGACTCGAGTGTTTTGTCTTTTCATTACGCTCGGGTCAGCCTAAGCTTTTCAGCGTTGAAGATCTTATTTTCGGAGGACGAAGAAGGAGTTTAGTATTATTATTATTATTATTCCACTATATCATGTTGTTCCGCTGCATTATTTATTTATTTCTGCTGTATGTATAACTCTGATTATGTAAAAGTCCCGGACCTGGCCTTCGAAAATCGGCACCCGTACTTGTACTCAAAATGCCGCAGATTCAAATGCCGAATCTGGCTCTCCGGAGCTTATAACACCATTAAGTATAACAACACAGCGGAAGAAAGAAATAGATGATATCATATACAACTCCAATAAATACAATATCCGGAATGATATACAACAATGATATCAATAATATACAGCAATATCAGAGATATGACGCAATGCTACAGCGGAAACAACATAACTGATAACTCCAAATGATCCTCAAAAGAGAATGAGTCCAACAACTCCAACATCAGCTCGAACCACCATCATGTTGCACCAAGATAAGCAGGTGTAGTCATCCACTCCGATGAAATGAACTAGCTCCAGATAATCTACTAAACCTGACTATCTGAAAACCCCAACTCTAAACTGCTCGTGTGGAAAATTGTGGGCACCTAGAGTTTAGGAAGGGAACAATAAACTCCAGGTCAGTCATGTGACTGGTATGAGCAAACAAAAACAGTTTATCTTTAAACAAACAACAAAAGAATTTTAAACATTGAAATCCGCAATGTTTTTGGAAAATGAAACTACCATAAGACCTCCCGCCACACACACAATGCAAACGCAGAATTGAAGGAGATTTCTTCTTATGATAGTCAAACATGCTTACTACGCAAAACAAAACACTTTTGATATTATTACTAATGCATAGTGTAGGAAAACCTTTCGAAAGTATAATATTAATCTTAGCCAACATACAACCATTATTGTATGCCTACTATAGCTACTATGTTAATCCCTCTACCTTCAGTGCTTATCGCAACTTCCCAAATCTCTTGGATCATCAGAGAACACCCAAAACTCAAATTCTGGTCAAACACAAACTGTTCCCTCACAACCAGTCTAAAAATTTTGATTTCTCTTTTAAAGATCATGATTTTGTTTAAGAATTTAGTTTATAAACCTGAATTAACGAATCAGGATATTCTAGAATTTGAACAAAGTTAATGCTTGCCTGTTTTACTTGATTTCCAGAGCAATATCCAATATAAATTACTTAAATAAAATTTTAATCTTTAATATATGATAAACAAACAAGTTTTTTTGTTTGCAACTTAAACTCTAACAAAGATTGGTTCAGGGGATAATGAATTATGAACAAGTCTTGAGCCTGGATAACTAAAATAGGATAACACAAAAATACACTGCATGCACACAATCATTTATACAAACTAATATCATAACATCATCATCACCGGCATACAAGCAACAACATGTAACTAGATTAGGGATTGATAAATTTTCTCACAGGTAAAAGAAATTTAATTTAAAAAGAAGGTTTACTCACAGTGATTTAGGAAGAAGAACAGAGTTTCCATTTTGAACCATGCTTTGAAATTTTGCAAGCTGAAATCTTTCTTTATAATCTCTGGTTGTAGTTGATTTGGGTTGAAGTTTGTTACTTTACTTTTTTTTTCCAGGCTTGCTAAGTTATGAACGAACTGAATTGTGAAGAGTTTTACTGGGATATCATTTTGTTGTACAATATTGGGTGATAAAAAAAAGTGTTTGTACAAGTTGATATTCTATTTGGTCAGAGATTTTTCTTTGCTTTGCATGTTTGGCTCGGCTGAAATCTTACTTTGGTGGCTTGCATTAATTATCTTGGTACTTTATGTCTTCCTTTGCCTTTTGTATTCTATTTTGCTGTCTTCTTTTGCAAGCACTCTTATATACTTTTGTTTCTTCATTTTGCAAGTGTACTTGTTCATATTTACCCAATTCCATATGTACATACTTGTATACATATCTACTTTTGCAAGCTACCAGACATTTATATATGTTTGAATACTTCTATGTATACTCCTTACTTATTTGTTAACCAGGCTGCTAGGTACTTGTATTAATTAGGCTTATACAAACTTGAGTATATTTATATTTTTTTGTTTCCTTTGGTTTCATACTTACCCATATTTGCTTGTACATACTTGTTTGTATTTACTTTGAAACATGCATGAGTTTCTATATTTACATGTTATTAGAATTTGTTAAATGTATTTACTTATATATTTTCATTCTTAAACCATTTATTTACAATTTAAATTCAAATCAAATATATATCTATATATATAAAATTTCAAATTTACTCATATATGCCCAAATACATATATATTCACTTATATACATATATATACAATATTTTAAATTTAAATGATTTATACAAAATTTATTTGAGTTCGGGGAAACTCGCATCACTTTATCAATTGATTATACAATTTTTATTCAAAAATTAAATTAATTATCAACTTAAATTAAATTAAAATCCGGGGTCGTTACAGATTCCCCCCCTTAAAAGAATTTCGTCCTCGAAATTGCCAAGGAGACACAAAGATAGATGAAAAACATTTCACAAATCAAACTGAACATCTATTCTGCATTTGGCTTACCAAATCAGAATATCAATAGTAGATACGAAAACGAATCTGTTTAACAATCAACAAAATACTCGGGTTATCCAGATCTACGAAATATGCAGTGGCATTGGTTAGTTCGAAGGGATAACTAACCATTCGTAGAGTATACTGGGACCCAAAGAATAGATAGATATATAGATACAATTTTCAAATCTTTTTAGTTTAGAACTAAAGTATACCTATCAACCATAGCAACAAAGCAACCAATTCATCCAAACAAACAATTTCTGGCTCAGTTGGATTTTATGTCCCATATTAATATATCGAATCTTCTTCCTGGATCTACCAGGAACTATCAAAGAATAGAGAAAAGATGTTGAACAAAAGAGATTGATAGAAAAAAGATTGTTCCCTCGTTGTTACAAAGTATTGACCATTTATAGTCGTATTTCCCTATCCCCTATCTCATCCTCTTCTTGCACTCATACTCACTATTAGTGAATAGTAAGAGAATTTATTGAGGCGCACAGATGGATATCCGAGGAATACTCACTCTAGGGTATACTTCACCCTATCTCTAATGAGCTACTTAATGTGTTATACTCCTAAGCTAAAGTTCAACCTTAGCTCTGATACCACTTGTAAAAGTCCCGGACTCGGCCTTCGAAAATCGGCACCCGTACTTCACTTGTACTCAAAATGCCGTAGATTCAAACGCCGAATCTGGATCTCCGGAGCTTATAACACCATTAAGTATAACAACACAGCGGAAGAAAGAAATAGATGATATCATATACAACTCCAATAAATACAATATCCAGAATGATATACAACAATGATATCAATAATATACAGCAATATCAGAGATATGACACAATGCAATAGCGGAAACAGCATAACTGATAACTCCAAATGATCCTCAAAAGAGAATGAGTCCAACAACTCCAACATCAGCTCGAACCACCATCACGTTGCACCAAGATAAGCAGGTGCAGTCATCCACTCCGATGAAATGAACTAGCTCCAGATAATCTACTAAATCTGACTATTTGAAAACCCCAACTCTAGACTGCCCGTGTGGAAAATTGTGGGCACCTAGAGTTTAGGAAGGGAACAATAAACTCCAGGTCAGTCATAAGACTGGTATGAGCAAACAAAAGTAGTTTATCTTTAAACAAACAACAAAAGAATTTTAAACATTGAAATCCGCAATGTTTTTGGAAAATGAAACTACCATAAGACCTCCCACCACACACACAATGCAAACGCAGAATTGGAGGAGATTTCTTCTTATGATAGTCAAACATGCTTACTACGCAAAACAAAACTCTTTTGATATTATTACTAGTGCATAGTGTAGGAAAACCTTTCGAAAGTATAATATTAATCTTAGCCAGCATACAACCATTATTGTATGCCTACTATAGCTACTATATTCATCCCTCTACCTTCAGTGCTTATCGCAAATTCCCAGATCTCTTGGATCATCAGAGAACACCCAGAACTCAAATTCTAGTCAAACACAAACTGTTCCCTCACAACCAATCTAAAAATTTTGATTTCTCTTTTAAAGATCATGATTTTGTTTAAGAATTTAGTTTATAAACCTGAATTAACGAATTAGGATATTCTAGAATTTGAACAAAGTTAATGCTTGCCTGTTTTACTTGATTTCCAGAGCAATATCCAATATAAATTACTTAAATAAAATTTTAATCTTTAATATATGATAACAAACAAGTTTTTTTGTTTGCAACTTAAACTAACAAATATTGGTTCAGGGGATAATGAATTATGAACAAGTCTTGAGCCTTGAGAACTAAAACAGGATAACACAAAAATACACTGCATGCACACAATCATTTATACAAACTAATATCATAACATCATCATCACCGGCATACAAGCAACAACATGTAACTAGATTAGGGATTGATAAATTTTCTCACAGGTAAAAGAAATAAAGAAATTTAATTTAAAAAGAAGGTTTACTCACAGTGATTTAGGAAGAAGAACAGAGTTTCCTTTTTGAAACAGGCTTTGAAATTTTGCAAGCTGAAATCTTTCTTTATAATCTCTGGTTGTAGTTGATTTGGGTTGAAGTTTGTTACTTTACTTTTTTTTTCTTCCAGGCTTGCTAAGTTATGAACAAACTGAATTGTGAAGAGTTTTACTAGGATATCATTTTGTTGTACAATATTGGGTGATAAAAAAATGTGTTTGTACAAGTTGATATTCCATTTGGTCGGAGATTTTTCTTTGCTTTGCTTGTTTGGCTCGGCTGAAATCTTACTTTGGTGGCTTGCATTAATTATCTTGGTACTTTGTGTCTTCCTTTGCCTTTTGTATTCTATTTTGTTGTCTTCTTTTGCAAGCACTCTTATATACTTTTGTTTCTTCATTTTGCAAGTGTACTTGTTCATATTTACCCAATTCCATATGTACATACTTGTATACATATCTACTTTTGCAAGCTACCAGACATTTATATATGTTTGAATACTTCTATGTATACTTCTTACTTATTTGTTAACCAGGCTGCTAGGTACTTGTATTAATTAGGCTTATACAAACTTGAGTATATTTATATTTTTTTGTTTTCTTTGGTTTCATACTTACCCATATGTGCTTGTACATACTTGTTTGTATTTACTTTGAAACATGCATGAGTTTCTATATTCACATGTTATTAGAATTTGTTAAATGTATTTACTTATATATTTTCATTCTTAAACCATTTATTTACAATTTAAATTCAAATCAAATATATATCTATATATATAAAATTTCAAATTTACTCATATATGCCCAAATACATATATATTCACTTATATACATATATGTACAATATTTTAAATTTAAATGATTTATACAAAATTTATTTGAATTCGGGGAAACTCGCATCACTTTATCAATTGATTATACAATTTTTATTCAAAAATTAAATTAATTATCTACTTAAATTAAATTAAAATCCAGGGTCGTTACAGATTGTATTGTAAAAGTGTAATCAAATGTATTTGTAAAACAGCTTCATGAACTGTTTATTTAATTATTATATTTTGTCATTCCGCTGTGAGATCCCGTGTTTTGTTTTTTTATTTTCTCTTATTTTCTTATTTACCCCATTAACAATCCTCCCTTTTGAATGGTTTGAGTTGACATGTGTGATTTAGTGTCGATTTAAACCGTCCAAAAAGGTGGGTCGTTACCGTTGGTATCAAAGCTTTGGTTTAGCGATAACCTTAGCTTTGTGAGGTTTGACTAATTAGAGATAGGGTAGTAATACCCTAGAATGAGTTTGTTTGAGTGTATATATATGAGAGAGCGTACTTGTTAGTGCTATAAAAATGTTTTTATATTGTGTTATTTGTTCTATTTAGTATTTATAAACTCTGGTCGGTACATAGGACGTTATGTCATCGTTAGAGATTTCTAAACACTTAATAAGGTAGACCGATACAATATTGTTTGTGAAATATAGGTAAATGAAACAATTTTACCTAGTATTATATTTTATATATAAAAGAATAATTTTTATAAATGGATCATGTAACAACCCGAAATTTAACCCGTAATAATTAATTTGTTAATTAATTAAATAATAAAATAACTTTATGAAATTATTAGAATTGAGCCACGGGAGTTGCACCATTGCGTCCGTGGTAATTTTCTGGTCAATTTCCATATATAGAACGTCAGAAACCGAGCTAATATGAGCAAGTACGAGACAAAAACAAACAAACAAACATATATATATATATATATAGGTTGACCGGCCGGTTGACCTGGGCAAGGGGGCAGTCGACCCGCCTGCCGTTTTAGGGGCGAACGAACGATTGTTCATTCGTTCGTATAAGGGTGCGATTTTTTTAACCGAGTGACATGTTTTGCATTCTTCTGACCAATCCGGTCCATCTATATTTACATCCGATGGCTCCTATTCAGCCTATTACGTGGTTGCATCATATTCAATCTCCAAATCCAACGTTCCGAGATCCAATTCTACCCCTATAAATAGACCCCTAGACCTAACACTTTTTCTCATTCTAGGTTTTCTCCAATTGAGTTCAGCTTTCTAGGAAGGATCCTAAACGAAATAATTTTTCCAAAGGAGAGAATCGTTATAAATTAAATTATTTTACAACTCCTATGGATCTGGGAAGACCAAAGGAAGAGCTTAGGACCGGAGGTGAGTGATTGTAATTATTTTAAGATTTCTTTAAGTAATTTAAAATAATAGGATTTCCAATAGTTGTAGTTTTACTACGATTTTTGGAATAACCTTTTTAGCAGTTTTATTTACAGTTTTTAGAATTATTTTCAGTCTACTTCCTTTCAGCTATTCTTTTTAGTAATTTTAGTTTATTTCTGTTAATTATAATTTATTACTGTTAAGCGTAGCTTTTTATTTATTTACAGTTTATTTACGGTATTTAAGTTTATTTACTGTTATTTATTTCTTTACATCTTTTTCGATGTTTTGGATTTTATGCAAGCGTCTATTCTCTTTATCCCCTTTTTCTTCGCGTATGGATTAGAATTAATTAAACGCAAATATGGATTATATAAGTAAGAATATTGAATGAAGAAAATAAGATGTAAATTATAAATACTGTAATAAATAATGGAATTGGACTGCAATAAATAATGGAATTGGACTGTAATAAATAATGGAATTGGACTGAAATTACGCCTAATTATAATTAGAATTGGACTAATTAAAGATAATTGGCATAGTTATAGCTTAGAATTATAACTAAATAGAGTAAAAGATGAAAGAAGCTTATTTTCACACTTAGACCTTGGGTTAAGTAATAAGCAAGATTATAACGTAGGTTATATTAAGAAAAAGAATAGAATGGAGCTTATTTAAGACTTGGGATAAATTAATAAGCGTAGAAAATAAAAATGATAATAAAGGCTTATTTAAATAATTTATCTAAGTTAATAAGCAAAGATGAAAATAGGACTTATACCAAATAGCATTCCCTATTAGATAAAACGGTTATGATAAGGGAACGCTTATGCTAAGAATGATAGTAATCGGTCAAATAGAAGTCCAAATCATGGGAGATTATGTTATGGGGCGCAACTAAATATTGTTTGGATCAAGGGCCAGTACCAACAGAATTTCCCCTATAGATTCTATAAACACACGGTGATCTCGCATTAGCCTGAAGTGAGATGAGGGGCATGCTATGCTGGAAGTTGGAGGTAATAAGAAGACCCAATAGGTGGAGCAAAAGGTAGCATGGGCATGGTTGCAGTTACGCGTGCGACTTCCATTGCGGGTGCTAAGTAATAGCTATGAGTTTCAAGCACTTAGTATGAGTGTCTTTAGTAGACATCATTGCCTTTTGTGTAGGGATCTATATATGTCGTCAGGATCCACAGTAGTTGCTCTCTGCATCTTCCATAGATACCATGGCTGCTGTGTAGGGAGTTATATAGCGGCTGGTCCATAGTAAGGTTTATGGAGTAGCAGGCTGATAAATAAAAAGGGTAGAATTAGGGTTATATCCTAATTATAGGATTAGGATTTTAGCCTAATCAAAGCAGAAATCAAGGACAAGTGCAAGCAATCAAAGTTAACCTATCTTATAAATTGAGCAATATTAATCGTACTTATTTTTAGTTTATCTCTTTCCTATTTCCTTTGTTACCCTTACTTATGCTAGAACTGTTGTAGAATCTATTGCCTTTATCCTGCTTAAATACTCTAGTAATTACTATCATTCACCAGAATTTTAGTCTGACCCACTTCTTTATTTCCCCTTCCCCCCATAGGCAATCAAGGGAGAAGTCAGTAGATTGTTGTTGCTTGGCGGTTTCTTGGAGGAGTTCTCTACTATGTATTTCTTTTATTTTCAGCTTTTGTTCTTCCTATGTACTGGTTATTATGAGGGATATTATGTACTCTGATTTTGAGACTATGAATTTTTATTTCATAAGACATGATGGGTTTGGAGATACGGATGTTGTATTTGGTATTTGAATTATTTATGAAGTAACCATGAAGCTTTGTTTTAATTAAGTTCTTATTTTAGTTTCCACTGTTTTTACCTATTTTTGTCTTGTGAATCTTAATCTCTGTTAGCTTTAGTTATACCTACAACGCACCACGCCTTTTAATCTGTCCTTCTGGGAATATTAAGGGGTGTGGGGTGTTTCAGATCAAGTTGTATGTGATATGTTTGTTTGTTAGGAATTGAAATTTTATAAATATTGATTGCAAAATAGGATTTACAAATAAAGTAAATATATATTGGAAATTTGAGAACTTAAGTTCTGGGGTTTTGAAATTGGTTTTCAAAGATTTTGGAATATAATATTAGTATTATTTGGAAGTATTTTCGGATATAAATATTTTCAATGTAATTTGAAAGAAATGTGTTTAAGAATTTTAATAAGGAAATAAATATTGTACTCCCCTCTTCTGTCGCTGGAAAATAATTCGGTGATGACAGTCGCATCATCGACATTCATTTTCGAGTTTCAAAGTGGGAAGACCACTGTAGTAGATTTACTACACATTTGTTTTGATAAACAAATCTTAATTTTAAATTTATAAATATGATTGGATATATAAAAGATATGAGTATACATATATTATTTTAAAATGATTTGAAATGGAACCTGGTATTTAGTTCTTAAGTTTCTGTAAATTAGAAATTTTAATTATTATAATGAATGAAATCTTAACTATTTAATTGTTGGAAACTTCTAAATGAAAAACAATAAATTAGAAGCTAAGTGATTAATGAAACTGTAAAGAAATTGGATATTCATCACTTGTAAATTAAAAGATAATGAAAATTTAGAAGATGTAAATTATTGAATACATTTTGTTAACTAAAATGAATAAGATAAATTTGTATAACATTCAATTACATTTTAAAAACATATAAAACTTACTTGAACTATTTAAAAAGTTGAAATGTTAAAATGGATATGTAATAGAATATTATACAAGTAAAATCTTAATAACAAAAATGCTTCGAAATGAACATATGTTATAAATGAAAAACTAAGATGTACAATGTACGTTATAAACATAAGTTAATGTTTTGAAATGCTAATAATTAGATTTAATAGTAAAAAAGTGAATATTATTTAAGAAAATGATTATAAACTTAAGAAATTAATGAAATTATTCATAAATAAGTTTATTATTAATTAACACTATAAAAGAAAGGATGAATGTAAATTTAAAAGTTAAGAAACTTATGTATGAATTTATTCACTAATGAATATTAATATTAAATGGAAATCAAGTATATGATTAAATAATTAATGTGAATAAAACTGCAATAAAATGTATGTAATACTTAAATAATGAATTCATTGATTATTTTAAATATTGAATGGAAAATAATTTATGAAAGTAAATGAATGTTAATAAATAAAGGATGATTCTGTATGAATGAATGAGAATTAAAATAAGTGAAAAGTGAATAATGAAAAAGAAACTAATCGAATAAACTTAAATAATATTAAATTCTATGTTGTTTGGCTGATGGGAAGTTTGGGAAATGATACTTCGATTTGTTTAAGGTTGTAGGAATAATCTATTAAGTAAGCACCAAAGGCTGTTGAGCGTAAGGTACACTTGATAGCTTATTCATCACTCTTGTACGATGAAAAGTGTCTAAAACTGAACAAACCATTAGTTTGATTGCTATGGATGTGTGGTGGATTCTTTGTTGCATATGATGGTCGTGCTGTTTGTTTGTATAGGTTTTGTGTTGATTTGTTTTTGTTGCTAATTGAAACAGCTAATATATTACTCTTGTACATAATTTTAACTATTTTGGATTATATAAGTGAAATATAGGTTATGGAAGCAATAGCTACTTCTTTTGGTTTCATAAATAAATTTGTTTGCCCGAAATATAGGTACGTTTTCGGATTACGGTTTTGCAGTGATATTTTAGTTGTTTTCCCATGGTTTGGGATGTTTATTATTGAAATATGATATATATAGAAATGATAATTAATATATTATTATTTTTCTCGACCTAACCGCGCAAAGGAGACTCAGCCAAAATTTTCCGTGAATTTATGACTTAGAAAATTTGTGAAAATGAAAATATTTTCAAACTTTTATTAAACTTAAATATGAAAGATTTAATTGTTTATAAATTGATATATTTCATTTAAAATACTTAATTATGTAAGTTTTAAATTTTTATAAATTGATTATTTTGAATATATATATATATATATTAGTTTCTTAATTCCTTCTTGTTCCTTTTCGAGGACGAAAAGTTTGAGTGGGGGAGAGTCTAACGACCCATAATTTTTGATAATTAAAAACTATTAAATTAAATAAGATTTTGAAATTTAATATTGTGAGGAATTAAAATTTATGATTTATAAATGGAAAGGATAATTAGAATATGATTAATAATGTTGTTTGAATGTTATTGACAATTATTTTAACGTAATTTCAATCAACTAAAATTTTGTAAAGTTAATTTGGCTATAATTGTAAATAAGGAATTAAATTGGTAATTAATGGAATTAATGAAATTGAAATATTACAATTAATATGAGTTTAGATGATAACCGTAGAATTTGAATGTAATAAAGTGTAAACTAATGTTAATTATATTCATAAGGTAATGGTTGATTAAATAATAAGAGTGGAAATCAAAATAAAATAATTTATTTGAATTTAAAATATAATTAACTAAGATTCTATTACAGTGTAATTGAACGCCGAATTTAGTGAAATATTTTTGTAGTGAAGTTTACATAGAAATTTATTTTGATATATTATTAATTTCTATAAATAAATTTCTATGTAATCAAGAATGATAAACTTGTTAACTTTTAAATTTTAATTTAAGGGTGATTAAATCAAGTTAATAATAATTTATTTAATTAACGTGAAATTAGCCATTTTGGCCACTGTCTCGGATTTCGATGAAACTAGTTTCATCGGATCCATAACAGTGATTATTGTAAGATTTCAAGTTTCGTAGCGATCAGACTTGTCATTTGATCATGCGGGCTCGAAACGCGTAGAAATCAATTAAAAGAATTTAAATGAATATAAATTGATTTTAAAAGCTAACTACTGGATACAATGGAATTAGGGTTTGAAACTAGTTTCATTGAGTTTAAAAATATCGAAAACCTATATTTTGATATATGGGATGACCTACTTTCGTTTCGAAAATGGAACGGGCTTTTCGGGTCGTTGTTATCGTTTCGAACCAATTCAACATGTCCATTCATTTTTATCTATCTCTGTATATATAATTAGTTTTCTCTGAAACCCTAGCAGCTTTTTTTTAATTTCTATACGTACTATTATTTTATCTGCTCCTTTCCTTTGCATTGGCTGTCAACATCAAAACCCTAATTTCAATTTTCAAATCAAAATCAAACTTCAAAATTCAAACTCCTTAAACCATAGCAAATTATATCGTTGGAAAGCTTTCGACGAGCGCAATCTACTGCTGCAACTCGTTTCTCGATTTGATGCATCGTTTGACCAGAAAACGATGAAGAAGTTTCGGCCGTCCATAGGCCATGGTTTCGTTCGATGGGGGATCGTCGACTGTTTGGCGATCGGGTGCTGCTGCGGCCTAGAGAATGCCAAAGGCTTTCGATCCATGCAGTTGCATCATCTTAAAGTCGACGAGGTTCGCTTGAAATCGAAGAATAGGGCTGGTGGCGGCGGTCCTGGTGGCACGACCGTGGGTGGTCGTACGTAGAGGGATGGGGGCGGCTCGAGGCGTCGATGATGGTGGTTGGGCCTGATCTCGGAGATGGCGCATGTTGGTGCATGCGGCAAGGCGTGGATGGTGACGGTTGGACTTGAGATGGTCGCATTTGAACTGTATGTGTGCTAGGGTTTTTCTAGAGGTAGCGAGAATTACAGTTTTGCCCTTAATCCTTTTTTAATTTAAATTTAAATTTAAATGTTCTAACATCGATAACTTGTGCACACGAGCTCGGATTTGGACGTGGTTTTCTCAATTGCGATCGTATCGAAATTTCAAACGACATGGAACTGGTTTGGTTTGATTCTAAGACTGTTCAAATTTTGGGCTTTATTTGGATTTTAAATCGACTGTAAATCAAAGGTGAGTGGTTTAACCCACTCACGTATACTAAACGTTCTTATGTTAGTTAAATTAAATTTATGATGTGGTTAGAAATTTATTGATTGTTTTTTGGCATTTTAAATTGTCATTTTAAATTTAAATTGAATTTATATTGAATTAAATTGCCATTTAAATTAACATCGAATTTTAAATTGTTAGTTATGCACCTGATAATGATAACCAGTCAATTGTTGTGATTTATTGGCTGATTTGGATGATGATTGTGATAGATGTTTATTGGTTGACATTTTTGGATGATTGGATGTTTCTATCCTTGTTATCACTATGGGTTGAAATGATACATACCCGAACGATCTTATAAATTAGGGAAAATCGTTATGGGTTGAAATGAGAAACCTAAGCGATTTTATTGATTCGGAAATTGTTGATTCAGGATACGGGTTGAAATGATATATACCTGGAAAATTTAACTATTTTGGGGTTGAAATGATACATACCCTATCACTAGACCATAGGGTAGAAAACTATACACGGACACCGTTGGTCGGTTTTAAATTATTTTCTAAATAGTAAAGTATGTTTGATTTACAAAGTTGATTTTTAAAATTTAATGATGCTTTTATTTTAAAAAATTTATATTTGGAAAATAATTTATTTATATGTTTTTAAGTTCAAATTATAAGTTAATATATGGTTTTAAATGTAAATTTAAGATTTTAACTTATAATCTTGTTTAGTTTTTAAATATATAATTTAAATAGTTTAAAATTTAATTTAATATAATATTTAACATAATTTTAATTTAATTTAATATATTATAATAAATATAGTTTTAATTTAATATAATAAATATAGTTTTAATTTAATATAATAAATATAGATTTTATAATAACTTTAATAAATAAACATTGTAAGAGGTTCTGTAAAGAATTTATAAAGGTTGTAGAGATTTATATTGGATTTTGTAAAAAGGTTTTAAAGGATTTTTATAAAAGGTTTATAAAAGGAACTGATTTAAAGGTGAGGAGTTGTAAACTGTTTTGGAATTTATAGATAACATTATAATTGGTTTTAAAGCATATAAATAGTTTATAAATGGTTTCGAAGTGTAACGACCCGGATTTTTCGACGTTTGATTTGGAATATTTAAATACTTTTAAATATTGAATTTGAATTATAGATTGATTTGAATATGAAAATTTGGGTTTATTTATAAAAGAAATTCAGAATTTATATATAGCGATTTATTGGATAATTTAATTATTGAATTTAATAATTGAATATTGGTTAAATTATTGTGTCTTGGGTGTTAAGCCCGATAAAAATAATTTAAGGGATTGTAAATTTATCTTAATAATAATGAATATAATAAAAGTTTTAAAATTGAATTTAAAAGTGATCTGTTCAATTTTAAAAATAGTTTGTTCAAATTGACATTTAAAAATAGCCTTCCGGGGCATATTCTCGGAATTCGACGAAACCAGTTCCATTGGATCCATAATATTGTATTATTATCGGATTTCAAATTTCGTAGCGTTTGGAGTTATCGTTTGGTCGTACGGAATATAAACGCGTTGAAATTAATATCGGAATTTAATATAATAATTGGGTCTATAAAGCTATCTTCTACATACGATCGAATTAAGACTCAGAACCTTTTCCATTGTGTTCGGAATAGGGGTATAACATTATAAATGCCGGGAGGCACGCCTCAATTGGAGGTCGAAATTTTAAGATATGCTAAGCAGGGTATTTTGAAAATAAAATTTATAAATTTTAAAATAAAAATAAAATCAAATCGAGCTAGCCTATACTCGTACCCTACAGCTACCCTACATCACTAACTGAAGCTACCCTTCCTTGTTATTTACGCGACCCTTCTCTTCTTTCTTTCAAACCTGAGTACAGATCGAAATCAAGTAAAAAAAAGTAAAATCGAAAATCTCATTCGTATACAAAAAGAAAAAAAAGAACGCAAGCTTGGAAATAGAAATCAGATCGATCTCTAAAAAAATTAAAACGAACGAGTGAGGTCGAAACTCTTCCTTCGATCTCTGGTCCTCGTGCACGCGTGAGTGGAGGCGACGGCTCTGTCACGAGAGCTTGTGGTAGGTCGTGGTGCGGCATGGTGGTATGGTCGTGTGGCCGGTTGGAGTCGCGGTCCATTGATGCTTCGAGTTTCAATTCAGGGGTATTGGAAGATAGATTTGGTTGGTGGGTCTAATGGCGACGTCGTGGAGGTCTATCGTGGAAGATAGATGGAAGGGTATAATACTATAATTAAAATTAAATTGTAAAATTAGTTTACTTAATTAAGGATTTAAATTTGTGATAGCTAATTTATTCAATAACTTATTCATACGAGGTTCAAGAATTACAAAACACTATAATGGAAGGAAATTGGAATGATTAGCAACTCTAAAATCAAGGTGAGAAAATTCTTATTCATTTGGATTACCAAAAATCTAAATTTTTAATAGTTGAAATTAAATTTTGGATGCTTGTGGGATTTATAAATTTATTGTCTGTTGAATGATATAGTACGTATGGTAGTATATATACCAGAATTTGGAGTGATATTCCCGCACGTTATAGCGGATGAGACCCTATGTGCCCCGCATAATAGCGGATAACCCTATATACCGTGATATCCCCCTCGAAGTGGGGTTGGTATTTTTATTGCTGACTAACATCTATGGACGCAGGGAAACAGTTGGAGGAATCCAACTGGGTTCCTCAAAATGTTGATTTATTTTCATATTTATATAATATATGATGTGTTAGAATAATATGTGATAGATTTGTTGTGTGATTTAATCTGATTGGATACTATGGTTGTTTGACCTAAATTTGGTATTTTAAAATACTAATAATACATGTTTTTAAATTGGAAAAAAAAATTAAAGAAATTTGGAAGTGAAATATTCTATAGAGAATTATAGACTTAATTAAAGAAATGAATTTTTGGGAAAATAAATAGTTTTACTTTGAATAAATATTTAACTATTTGAAATATTATAGATAGAGATTTTGGAATATTATATATATACATATAGGATTTTTAAAAATAATTCCTAATGGATACTTGTTTAAATATAAAAGATGTTTAAATCGAGATTTTTTTTAATAAATTGGAAGAATAAAAATGAATTTGGATATAAGTATAAAAAGTGGTTATATTGGACCTTAGATAAAGTTGCTAGATTACGAAGTAGAATCAGAATTTAGTTGGGTTGGAATATAATTGGGTTATTTAAGAAATTGATTTATAAAAGAAAATTAAATTGAAATCAATTTATAGCGGGATTTAAGTGATAATAAACCGTTATAAACGGAAAATGAGACCGAGAAATTTTTAAACAATGTTTATAAATAAAAGTGAGATAATTATCAGGTGATAGATTGAAGATATAAATTTACGGTTAGAATTTATAATGAGATGGGTAAATCGGTTTAAAGATAAATAATAGTTTTATTTCTAAAAGTGAAAAAGGGGATTTACGAGATTGGTCGTAGGTCAAATTGGAAATAAATCAAGAGGGATAAATAAATATTGGACGGAATATATTGGGGTTGGAAGAGATATATTATCAGAAAGTTGAGTTGTTATAAAAGGAAGATTTTTAGTTATTATCTAGGAAAATTTAAAAGTGTTTAAAATATTCTAGGAGAAAAATTAGTTATTTAATAAGTTTCAATTTGTTAAAGTATATTTAATTATTAATTAAGTTAGATTATATTAAATTAATTATTATTTAAGAATAAACTAGTATTATTATTTTAAAAGATAAATTATTCAATATTAGTGTAGTTTATATATTAACTTTTATTTAGGAGTTTTTGCCTAAGTTAAACTTGTAAAGTATTATTATAGAAACTTTATAAAACATTATTTTTTAGAAACTTTTAAATAATGTTTTCGAAAAGTAATGCTTTCATGGCGAAATCGGAGGCAGAGATTGCCTGAAGTTAAGACTTGGATTTCTCTGGAATAGAGACGTAACCATTGAACTGTGAATCCATGGTTGATACCGCGTGGTACTTTTCCATATTCACTTTAGAAGTTCAAATATTCTTAAAAAGGAATGGTTGTGAATATACTCATTTTGGTGAGATAAGTATATATATATTTATATATATTATTTTTAAAAAAGGAATTAAATTGTGGGACTCAGAACTCGTAGAATTCATATAAACGGGTTAAGGAAAGTGTAATATAAATTGGGAAGGATTTTTGAGAAAAGGAGAGAGTAATGGAACTTCCCTAAGCGTTGAAGTAAGGACTTTAGAAAATATAATTTAAATATTTTTCTAAGTGATTGAAAGGAAGAGATGGCTTGAAAATTTTCCCGTTAGAGATTAAGAGATTGAATTTGTTTCCAAATAATTGAAATATGGAAGAAGATTTGGTATATACCTTATAAAGATATTTTGGAATAAATTTTGGAAAAAAATTATATAAGGCCTGGTGACTGTTAATGAATGTTTATTTGATAGTTAATTAACCGACTATCAAGTTTGGCCAAATTCGCTGATTGTTTTGAAGAGATCGGGATCAGATTTAATTATCTGAAAACCACTTCAATCCGATTTGAACGTAACGAATGAATACCATGAAGATGATGAAGACGGTGATTCGGTTTGTCCAGACCCAGGACAACTTGTATGGATGAATGCTATCAGAACATCGTCATTGGAGGACGATGAGCATTCTAAGTAAAATTATTCTTGAAAGGTAACGCTTAGCCTCGAACCACATCAACCGAAAATGACTAAAACAGGGGAGATGCAGCAAGGCTAAGTGGGTCGCACCCAAGTAGGGTATGTTATCACTTTTCTAGATGTCCTCGGAATCCTATTTATCTTAGATATGGGTATACATGAAAGAAGAAGCGCTCGATAGTAAGGGTGGGAACACCCGGAGTGATAACATGTTCGATCTATCCAGGTTAGGGGTAGGCCGGTCTTGTGTAGCAGGGGATCTCGGTGAGGTCCTCGGTACATTGTTCTAGAGGTGTACTGTGATGGGCGATACCCCAGTGGCCTAGTCATTCGATGGAATCCATTCTCCAATAAGCGCCGTACGGTTTTGAGTGTGCCCAACTATGCTGAAACGTGAGATGCAAGCATTTCAGCTATTTTCTATTTACTTTCTATAGACACTATTATAATATCAGACTTTGATAAAAATTGTTTTGGTTATCGTAAGGTAAAAACCCGTCGTGATTATGTGTGACGTGTTCTTACGAGATACCTTTGTTTTCAAGGATTTTACGACAAGTTAATAATTCAAATTGAGTGTTTTCTCACGCTGGTTTTCCAGACTGACTCGGGTGTTATTTTATTATAATCTTGGGCCAGACCGAGTATTACAGATTCAGGATAGGATGCTATGGAGCTCAGGAGACGAGCGGGGTGACAGAGATGTATTTCCGTAATTGACTTATATTTCCGCCGTATGAGGACAAGTTACTATAACTGTCTAGATTTATGTATGGATTGTTGTACTCTGATGATTGTAAGTATATAAATTATTACAGATTCTTTTGTATAAAAATCTGTTGCGATTGTGAGATTCTGTGATGTTGTTTCTGTTTCTTCTTTTTCTTCTTTACCCTAGTCATTCCCTCTTTCGTACACTTTGGGTTGAGCGAGGAGGAATTATTATCAACTCAAGGGGTATGCAGGTCGCTACACGAAGAGATTTATAAATTATTTTCGAAATTGATTGAAAGAAATCTTCCTCGGTATTTATGAGTGTATTTATACATTTGGAATAAGTATATGGATCTTGATATGAAAGTATGAACTATTTTTTGGATTTATTATATAAATGTTTATAAAATGACCACGGTGTGAAAAATGTAAGCGTTTGGTTGTTAAAGAGACCGGGGCCGGATATTGTCATACTCTATGCCAATTTTGAAACCACTTTAACAACTGTGAACGTGGTGGAGAATCTAGAACGAAGTAGGATGGTTTGGCGAAAGATTCTATATGAGGTATGAACGCAGCTCTGACCCCCCAGGGTCAGCTTGATATGACTAAAACAGGAGCTATCCCGGGCCAAGTGAGGTCGCTCCTCCGATTGGACATGCTTCTTCGATACCATATCTATTACTTTGTGATTGATTTGGTGGCCACCCTCGATTTGATTATGGGCGTGTGTTCCGAGGTGGGCGGTAGTAGCTACTATGCATTACCACCAGTCCAAGCATGCAAAACGGTAGAATGCTACCCTGGGCATTGCCTCGCGTGCCTTGTCATATGCCTTATCGAACCCACTATGATTTTTGTTTGTGTCGTATCTATGGAGTGCTCCTTGATAACCCACCGGTTTGGTGGAGTTTACAGTACTGTATAGACTATATCATTTATAAAAATGTGTTAAGGGGGATATGGGTAACGCCTTAACGCTATTTTCAGTATATTATACTTTACTGCTACACATTACATATATAGCGTATATTACTGCATAGTAAATAGTTTAACGGATCCTTAGGAGATGGAAATCCCAAACATCCCTTAAGTTATTGCACGCACGTTATGCACTGGATAGGAGACGTAAAATCCCATAAACATCTCTGAAGCCATTACACCCATATTTATTTACTATTGATTTAACTTGCATAAGGTTTTTTAGTTCTAACTCGAGTGTTTTGTCTTTTCATTACACTCGGGTCAACCTGAGCTTTTCAGCTTCAAAGAACTTATTTATGGAGGACGAAGACGGAGTTTAGTATTATTATTATTATTATTGTTATTATTATTCCACTATATCATGTTGTTTCGCTGCATTATTTATTTATTCCTGCTGTATGTATAACTCTGATTGTATTGTAAAAGTGTAATCAAATGTATTTGTAAAACAGCTTCATGAACTGTTTATTTAATTCTTATATTTTGTCATTCCACTGTGAGATTCTATGAATTGTTTTTTTTCTTTTATCTTATTTTCCTATTTACCCCATTAACAATCCTCCCTTTTGAATGGTTTGAGTTGACATATGTGGTTTAGTGTCGATTTAAACCGTCCAAAAAGGTGGGTCATTACAGATAGGGTAATGGAATGCCCTAGCATGAGTGAGTGTATTATATATATGAGAGCGTATTTGTAATTGTTATAAGCATATAGCCTAAAGGTTATTACAACTACGAAAATTAAAGACCTTATATAAGGTAACTTATATTAGTACGAATTATTAAAGTGTAGATTAAATAATGTTGGGATTAATGATGTTCATTAGTTATCCCTCATTAATTAGTTTAGCTATGCTCGAGCACTTTATGAGCATTGTTATTCTTTGTAGAATGATTTGACATGCTCGGCCAGTTTATGAGCATTATTATCATTTGTAGAATGATTTGACATGATCGACCGATTTATGAACAATATTATCATTTGTAGAATTTTTAGCTTAATATTGCTCAGCTAGTTTACAAGCATTATTATCATTTGTCAATTGATTAGTCATGCTCGACCAGTTTATGAGCATTGACCATTGTTTGTTAGTTGTTGATTTGTACTCGACCAGTTTATGAGCAGTTTTACCTTTCCACTGCATGGGTTGTGTAGAAAGTATTTGTAGATGCATTGAAATAAACACCGTGTGAATTTAATTTCACAGTTTGACTATGAGGCATTCGAAGACAATGCTGGTTTAAAAGTTGAATTTAGAAAAGATGTACATTTTAATATAAAGGAAAGATATGGTATTTTGGGAATAAACATTTGTGAAAAGATTTTATATAAGAAAGTGACATTATTTAAGTATGGTTTATAAAATATGGTTTATAAACGAAAAAGATTTAAAATGATATTTTGAGAACTTAAATCCCGATGTTTTTGAAAACGTTTTCCAAGATTTTGGAGAAAATGATAATAGTATTATTTGAAAGTAAATATTTAGAAAATTGGTTTATGAGATTGAGATCATGGTACTTAGTAATATTTACAAAGTATTTGATACCTTCTTTGGAAATGATTTTGGTTAAGTTCGAAAGGCGTAATTTGGATGTACTGAACTCACTTCTATCGCTTGGAAATAATTCTAGTGATGACTGTAGCATCATTCAAAGTGGGGGATGCTATAGGGTTGTTTTAGTAAAATAGATTTTGATTTAATCTCAAGAGTATGATTTGATATACAAAAGATATATATGTATGTATTATTAATTCAAATGATTTGGAATAAAACCCGGTTGTTAGTTCTAAAGTTTTCCCAAAGAAATTTGATATGAACTTTTTGTGTAGAAAAGTTTTATACGTATGCTATGTTGGGAGCCCAAGTGGTAGTGGCATAGCCTCGAATAAATGACCAAACCTTTTCATGTTTTCATTTTTTGGGTAAAGTGTGTTTAATAAATAAGTGAAACTTTGATAAGTTATTTTATTGGACACATGTATCCTATGCATTAGGACCTTATTGTATGTGCATCATGTTATTATATGTTGTTCGTTAGTTTTCATTTATTAAAATGAAATGGGTTATGCGATTTTTGATAGCCGGAAACTTCCGAATCGTTATAGAATTTAAAGCTAAGTGTTTTTGTGAAAATATATAGTTGAGTTTTTTTGTAATTCTTGAATTGAGAAGGTATTAGGTTAAAAAAAGTTTTAAATTATTGAAAATACTTGTTAAGTAATACAAATTTGATATTTTGTATATACTCTTAAAATGTAGTAAAGTATTATACAAGTATGAACTAAAGTTATAAAATGTTGATAAACTTGAAGTTATGTTTTTATGAAATGATTCATAAATGATTTTAGTATTGAGTGAGGGTAAATGAATGTGGTTTAAAAGATATTGATATAGTTAAGAAAACAATAGGATAAATATGTAAGTTGTACGTCGATAATTTCATTCGCATGACAATTCTCGATCTAGGATTCAGGTACATGATTTCGAGGTGGTGCACACCGATCCAGTTTAGGATTTTCCACTCGATTCTTGTTGGCGAACACTTGACATGGATTCTTGAGAAGACCCTAAAGTTTTCTATCATAGTATATTGCTATGTAAGAAGAATGAAGGTTTCTACTCAAGGAACCTGATCAGAGTTTTCACTAGAGAGGTCAAGTGATCTATACTAGTTTGGAAGTGAAATTTAAGTGATCAAGCAAGTGATCAGTTTTGATATTGCGTACGGATGATACATGTACATCGTATGAGCTTTAGTATATGCATACTATGTTTTGTTGGCTTATGGAGAGTTTAGGCGACGACTCTTCGATTTGTTATGAGGTAGCATGAATGATTGACTAAGTAATAACCTGAGGCGGTTGAGCGTAAGGTACGCTTAGTAGATTGTTTATCGTCCTTATGCGGTAAGTGGATTTTTGAGCTTGTGCAATCCATGGGATTTGTTTGCTAGTAATATTGGATACTGCTATGTATTACTATGTGATTATTTCCTTTTATTGCTCGTGTTGAAATTTCGAGGATGAAATATTCTAAGTGAGAGAGAATGCAATGACCCGGAATTTCGGACACTTTGTATTTAAATATCTGAATTATTTAAATATTTGAATCTTGAATTAAATGTGATTAAATTGATTTAATAATCTTGTTGACCCTATTTTAAATCATAATTAGTGATGGTAATCTTATTTTGGAAAAATGTTTGCAAAAATACATACTGTGAAGAAATATCTATATACATCAACCCTCCCCATACTTCACTGTGCAGCCACCTTTCCATACGTGCTGCCCATGCCTTCCCCTTCTATGATATGCCTTGCCAGAAACATGAAAGATTTTCAAGGATTTTCAAAGAAGAAGAAAAAAGTTTCTATCCAAATCATTATCTCAGCCGCCTCCTCCCCCTCTTAATCCTACGACCACCATTGTTTTGGACCACCACAGGCCACATCGCCCTTCGATTTCAACAACAAAGTTTGAGAGCACAACACATTGAGTAATCTCAACGATGGAGATAGACCGATATGGACGGAGTTGGCCAAAAATTCATGATGAACGGTAGGCAGTTTTTTCACAAATTCCGGCGAATTCGTTGGGTTTTTGGTAAGGGGACCTGAAGGAAAGTTGTGGAAGGGAGTCATGGCTACCTATAGGTGAAGTCTTGTGGCCATTGGTGGTCGGAGGTGATTGGAAATGGCCGATGAACGGAACTGATGCATGTCCTCCTTTTTCGTTCGTGCTCGAGCTGGGGACCTCGATGGGGGTTGTCAATTGAAAGAGAGTTGCTTGGAATGGTCTTAGCTACGTCGTGGCAAAGTGCGGCTGTCCAAGTTGAAGCGAGGCAGCATCGGCATTGGGAGAAAAGTCGCGGTTGAAGTTGAAGGAGCGAGCCTGGGATTTTGAACGATAAGAGAAGGATTAAATAAATATGGGTAATTAGTTTAAAATTTTTGTAAATTAAAAAGTTAATTATAATTTAATTATTTAAATCGTTCATTAATGCATAACTTTTGCATAGAGGTCGGAATCGAACGTGACGATTTGCATTGCGCTCGTAACGACGGAAGCTTCGCGATGGAAGTAGTTTGGTCGGAATTGGAGATAGTTGAAATTTGGGCTAAAATTAGACGTCGTTTGATTTTAGTCCCAAACTGGAACATCCCAGCGACGATTGGAATATTGGTGAGTTAAACTCACCTTTTTGGTTAACTAGTATGATATATAGTTGATAAAAATTATTGAATGGATGTTTGAATGATTTACTAATTTATATTAGTTGGTTTGGATATATTCCCGCCCCTAGAGCGGATGAGAACCGATTACGTTAACCTGTAAAAGCGGATGACCCTTTGTATACGATCCTGCCTCAAAGCGGTTGATTTATATTATATAGTTATATAATGTTTGTGATGTAGGAGGATAGGTTGGAGGGATCCAACAGGATTCCTCACCACTGTTGATTTTATTTGAATATATATGTGCTGACATATATAAGTTGATGCAAGGGGATGGGTTGGAGGAATCCAATAGGATTCCTCACTATTGTTGAATTGGTTTCAATAATATTCCAGATATATGAATTATTGGATAATAAACCTGATTTGTTGGAAATATGGGTTATCACATCATTATATGTTAAAAACTAAAAATCCGTAGTGATAGAAAATCAATATCAATATCGGTTAAGCGTTTAGAGGCTATTGGCCTTAAATTAGTATTTTGAAATACTATAAATTGCCATTTGAGTTGAAATTGGTTTGTAAGACAGGAAATGATTTTTAAATCCAAAATTGGGTTTTGGGAGATATTTTGTTTTAATGTTTTTATTTATATTAATATTTTTTTAAAGTTATTTAATTATATTTATATTGTTTCAAAGTATTTATCAAAATGTTAATATTTTGAAAGGTTAATATTTTAAGACTAATTATGGTTTGAAATTAATAACAAGGATTTATTTTTGAGGGTTTGAAAATAAATTATTATTGTTTATAAAAATGGTAAAGATTAATTACTATTGTTCATTTGACGATATTCTGAAATTATTAATTATTATTTTTAAGATGTTTTAAAGTTAATAATTTTCATTTATTTATAATGTTTATTGTTAAAAATTAATATTATATAATGGTGTTTTGAAGTGTAAGATTTTTAATTATGTATAAATGTTTTCGAGATCCATAAATAGAGTTGTAAGACTTGGATTTTATAAACGAGTTTATAAAATGGATTGAAGACTTAAGGGATAATTATTTACAAGGTGAAAGAGTTTTATAAATGGTTAGATATTTATAAAACGAGTTTAAGAAATGGGTTCATAGATTTGTAAGAGGATGTTTTAAATGGTAACTTGCTATGTGACAAGTGTTTAGTTGATGGACTTGTTTTGTTAAAAGGTTTTTTGGGATAATAAATGGTTTATGGATTATAAAGGATTTATAAATGATTTTAGAAAATGTATAAAAGGAATTTATAAGTGATTGAATTTTATAAAAGAGTTTATAAATGATTTTCAGAGATAAAAAATTGGTCTGTAAATGGTTTTAGAGAATTTTAAGGAATTTAAATGATTTGAGAATCAAATAAAATGAAAATCTTTCCCAAGTTTGTAAATATACTTATATCGTAGAGATAAGTATATGAGTGTATTTTCTAAGATGCGAGGTGTAATGTGTGTAAATATGCTTATACTATTGAGATAAGTATATGAATATTTTCTATGTATTGAAAATAAAGGGATTTGCGAATATACCTTTGTAAAAGTATTTTTATACAAGTAATTTACAAAGTGTTTTTTATGAATGAAAGATTTATTGAAAGTGGCTAGTGGCCGCTTATGTGCTTAACCAATGTTGGTTTTTCCCTATGGAATAAACCTCTGATTTGGATGTGTGTTTGTTGATAGTTAAATAACCGACTATCAAAATCTTGGCCTAAATATGTAATCCTTCTTAATTTTGGTGGTACGGAAATATTCCCTACTTAACACCGAAGGATTTTAACTCGGGAAATATCTAGGAGAAACACGGGAATTATATGTTACTATTACCATTGGTGGTGCTATATTGTACGTATAAACTCATTTTGTTCTTCTAGGACAAATGATAAGGAGATCCGTCCTTTTAAACGGTTAGGGGGTGATCCCCGCTCTTGTGTATTGTCTGATTAATTCCTAAAGAACCGGTACCGAGCACTCCAGAAATTTGACGATTGGTTTTTGGAGCACCAGGGAAGCGGAAGAGTGTACTTTCAAGAGGTGGCTCGAAAACCGTAACCACTCCAAAACCATATACGGTTCTATTGAGGAGTTTCGTGATATATGGAGATGTCGGGACCCATGTATGGTTCCAAGACCCGTTGAGGTATGAGAATCCGTGTGTGATTCCAAGATCTACGTGAGATATGGGAATCCATGTGGGATTCCGTGATCTATTTTGGTGGTGGTGTCTGAGCTGGAATGTCGGACGTAGCCTCATCAGCGGTAATGACTAAAACAAAAGATAGGAGGCATGGCCAGTAGGGTTGGCAAACCCATAGGGTATAGTCGGCTCCACCTAGACGTTACTTATAGTTGTTATGCATGCATGGGGAGATGCATTCGGTCTTAGCGAGACCAGCTATGTTTTTCCTATGATACATCACTAGGGATGTATGCTACTTCGAAAGGATATCTTTGATTCTTGTGCAGGAGGACCGTTCTCGAAGTACTGAGGGCATCTCCATGGAATCCTACACAATTAGCGAATGAACCTTATTGGTTTTTGATTATATACCTAGTATTTTTGTGACGTACACTCACAAGCATCACAGCTACTTGATTATTATTATTTTCACCCTTAGACATTATTATAATATCAATGGATTTTCTATAGAAAAAGTTTTGTTTATTGTAAGGTAAAAACCTGTCTGTGTTTATGTGCGGTGTGGTCTTACGAGATACTTTTGATTTTCAAATGGTTTTCTATAATATAGAAATCCAGTTGGACATGTTTTCTCACGCTGGTTTTCCAAACTGACTCAGGTGTTATTTTATTATAATGCTCGAGTTAGACCGGGCATATTTACAGATTTTAGTTGGTTGCTTTGGAGCTTTAGGAGGCGAGCTAGAGGCCTAGAGACATATGCACGTATATGGTTATTTTTCCGCTGTATTCATTGATTTTATTTATCAGCAATTATAAAGATAGGCTATTACAACTATCCAGGCTGAAGTTAGTATACTCAGATTGATGTACGTATATATACATATTATAGTTTTGCTTTTATGTAAAGATTTGTTGTATATTGTGGATTATTCATTCCGTCGTGAGATTATTTGTTGTTTGTTTTCTTTCTTTCTTCCTTCCTTTTCTTTTCCCCTAACTTTCTGGTTTTTCGGCATTCGATTGCTCGACATGCAATACAGTGTACGCATTAGTGTCGATTTTTCAAGGGTCAAAAATCCCAGTCATTATAGAACCCATTTTCTAAATTTATTTACAATAATAAATAGTTAGAATAAATAACATGAGATCAATTGTTAATAAAATTACATGATTTCTAATGATGTATTTTTAAATGATTTCAATGGATTTTTCCATAATTTTTAATTTGGAGAATAATTATATTTTCGTTTGATGTATTTTACGGTAAATGATGGTATTTGTGAAATTTCATAGAATGAATAATCTGTGTATTTTATTGTTGATTTCTGATCGTGCCACATTTTGGTGCACGATCGTATTTTTATTTTTGTCATTCGCAGTTCTTACACGTACGGAATATTGTGTAGCGGGATACCGCGAAAACCTTCTTTTTAAAAATCTTTTTACATCAAAATCAAAATTCAAATTCAAAATGACTTGATGTTGAGGTGATAGGTGGCTTGAAAAGTTTGTTTAACTTGAGAATTTTGTTTAGCTTGAGTTATAAGTAAATAATATTGATTTTATTTATAAAACCAAATTCAACACTTAGGAATTTCTCATTTTCATCTCCCCCTTTCTTCATTTCGTTTACCCTATTTCTCTTCTCTTTTTATTTCCCAGTTGTAACATCCCAGAAATTTTGGCAATATCAATTTAATAATCTGTGTTAAAAATTAAATTGATATGATAATAATTGTTAATAAGATTTGAATTGATTTAATAATTTTCTTTTAAATAAATATTTAACTGATAATTTATCTTTTAAAAGCTAATAAATTATTTTCTATTTATTTATATATATATATATATATTTTTATATATTGTAAATAGACAAGGTCTGTTTTAAATTTTGATAAATAAGGATATGTTTTCAAATTCTAATCTTTTTGGTAATTACAATTTGGAAATTTGATTAAATTTAATATTAAATAAATAACCATTAGCTTTAAAATATACTCAAGGTAAAGTCAAAATTTGTTTAGAATGATTTTAGCTTAAAATTTAATAAAAAGGTTTGTTTTGTTTTAAACATAGCTTGATAGTATAAGTAATTTATTAAATAAGAGACTAATCTCTTTTATAAATTATTTTAATTTAATAATGAGCTTTATTAATAATATAATGTCTTTACAAGTAGATTTTTAATATAAATAGAAATTGTTATATATATATTTTAGAAGAAATTATGGTTTTAAAATTTAAATAAATCTTTCAAAAAATATATAATAATATATACCTTATAAATATTTAAAATAAGTATAAAATAAAATAATAATAGGTAATTAAATATTTGATAGTTTAAGTTTTAAAATAAAAATAAACACACTCATGTTAGAAATAGAATTAAATACTTAGGTTAAAATTTATAACAAATAACTATAGCAACTTTATATTTATATACATAAAGTATAGATGTGCATAAAATAGGATATAACATACCCAGGCAAGTAAAAATAAAATAAGGTAAGTAGGGAACACAAAGTACTCCGACATTTAATGCAAGCAAGTGAAGTCATTTAAATTTGTTTTAGAGGTCAACTCAGCCCCCATTAGTGAAGCAATCACTGATAAAAAAATGAATACTTGTACCTGAATTTGCTTAACTCAGAACATCACTCCCTGTACAACTCCTCTATATCTTTACTTATTCTCATTCGTTTAGCATAACAAACCTAAAGTAATAACAAATACTTCCATCTCTACAAACTTAAATAATGTTTGCCTTACGACAAGAAGCAAGAAGATGGTAGGAGGAAAATCAAAGAAACCATATTCCAGTTTTAAGTTCAAGCTGTTTCAATACAAAAATGCTCTGTTCATTTTCAAAACAAGTGAGTAACTTCATATTTTAAATAACCTAAGTTTTAAATCTAGTTGTATGATGAATATCTGAGATTTTGTTTGTGTGAAAATATATGCACTATACTATAATTTGGTGAAATAATGCCATCATATAGTTATCTGGATATACCTCTGTTTATAGATTTCAAAACTCTGGGTTAGTTCAAAAATCATTACTGCTTAATCTATTGATTGTTAGGACAAAGTATATAAACAAAATATGTTTGTTCGATCATAAAGTAAATTTTAAAATTTGAATTCAAGTTAAACAAAGTAGGTCTGCTCTGAAAACCTTAAAGATCGGTTAAAGTTTAATATAAATGATATTTTTAAATATCTTGGATTATCAATTCAAGTTTATAAACTGAATCCCTAAGCAAAATCCTGATTTTTAAAACTTGAATCACATTTTTTAGTAATGATTTGAGTTTGCATTTCTGGTTTGATCGATTCGCGAATTTTGGGTTGCCTCGGGCAATACCGTTGATCGGAGTGGTTGAGGTTCGTTCTGGAGGTAGATGAGTGATCGGAGTGGCCAGGAAAAATGGCCGATGGTGATGAAATTCATCGAGGAGGTTGCCGTAGTGGATTTTTGTTTAGAACCCTAGTTTAACTAGGCTATGTTGTTCGATCAACCACGGGTTTTACAATGGATCGAGTGCTACCATTTTTTTTGGGAAATGGAGGTGGAAGTGTTGACGAAGGTGTATCCGGAGATGCCGACCTTCAGGTGGTCGGAGCGGCGAGGGTGAAGCGTTGACAGGTTCGAGAGGGGGAACCTGATCGTGTTCCAGGTTTGAGAAGGTGAGCTCGATTTCGATTCGAGCGAGTGGGGTGGCTTTGGATGGTCGTGTCGACGTCAAGTGATGGTCGCTGATGTGTGGAAGCCTGGGTGGATGGCCGGAGATAGCCAGAGCCATGGTGCACGTGCACCGTGCCGTTGAAGTGCTGAGGAATTTTGAGGGTGTGCAGGGTTTTTACTCGGGTTTTACTCGGGTCTTTGGAGTGTTTACTCGAAGCAGAGGGAGGGATGACTCGAAGTAATTTTGGTCTGGCTCGAGTCTGTTGTTTGTTCCAGGATTTGTAGAACCTGATAGCAAAGTTTGTTTTGAGTTTTTAAAACAAATTTAAATGAAAACTTAGATTTGTATACCAGATTTAAATCAGAGTTTAAATCCAGTTGAAGTATGAATTCAAATTTATTTTTGAATTCAAAAATCTGAAATGAAGTAAAAGTTTTAATTCATTTAAATGTAGTTTCAGTTTTTTATTTAAATTAAAATTTTGAAACCAGAATTTAAACAGTGGTTTAAATTCAAAGATAAAGTATAGTTTCAAATGAAACTTCTGAATCTTAAAATGAAATTTGGACTTTTTTTAAAGCAAGATTTAAAATCAAAGCTTCAAAACAAAGTTTGAAATCAATGTTTAAAACTAATGGATTCAAGTTTACTTTGAATCCAAATCCGAAAATTTAAATCAATTTTAAATATGAATGTTTTAAAAATAAGTTTAAATAAAATAGTCTTAAAAAGTATTTTTGTTTCAAACAAATGTTTAACTTGATTTTGAGAAATTCTTTTATAAAAGGTTTTTGAATGGAAAGTAAATAAATTTGCAAGTTAAATAATTAATGTATTTTAAAGATTGATTTTGCATAGTAATTTAGTTTAAAGGCCTTTTCCTTATATAAATTTCATATGTAAGTAATAAATGTTATTTACATTTATTTAAAAGATTTTAAATTGAATTTAAATTGGGTTAATGTTTAAACACTAATCATTTTGAATCTTAAATTCAAAATGGAATTTGAATTTAAATTTAAAATGTAATGTTCTAATACACTTTAATATTAAGGGAGTCATTAATAAAGAAATAAATTATCTTAGAAATAATTAAGATATTAAAATGATTTAATGAATAAGTTAAATTAAGAATGACTTCTTTATTTAATTAATAATTTAGAATTAAAGATTAATTAAGGGAGTAATTAAGGAATTGTTTTTAATTAATGAAGAAAATTAACTAAGGGTTATTTAAAATAATTAATTAATGTGATTAATTTTGATAATTAATTAGATTAATTAATTTAGATAATCTATTGTAAATTGTTAAATGTAATTACTTGATAAAAGTAATTAAGAGATTTATTACTTATTGTAATTAATTTTGATGATATGATTAATTTAAGTTAATTAATTTAGTTTAATTAATTTAAGATAGTCATTTGATAAATTGAAAGTGAAATTACTTAGTGTAATTAATGGAGCATAATTACTTAGGGAAGTAATTAGATGATAATTACTTGATGTAATTAATACAAGATGATTTGTAAGTGAAGTAATTTGGGTAATTACTTTTGTAATTAATCAAAGGATTAATTAATGGAGATAATTAATTATGGGATAATTAATTTATTTAATAAGTAATTAAGGATAGTTAATTATTGGTTTGTTATTAATCAAGGGGGATTAATAATTGTGTTTAATTAAAGATTAAATTGCTTAATGTAATTAACTTAAATGAAATAATTTAATTTAAATATAAATTAGAGATCATTAATTAATATAATTAATGATGTAATTATGAATTGTTTAATTAAGGAATAATTAATAATGAGGTGATTAATTAATGTAATTAATTAAGGATAAATGTAATTAATTATATTTAATTAATAAATGAAGTAATTAAATGTTAATTACTATAAATGATTTAGGATAATAAATTTGTGGAATTAATTTAGGACTAAATTACTTATTGTAATTAGAGAATGATTAATCAAAGGTGTTTAATCAAGATGAATACTTAGAGAATGATTAATTAATTTGATATATAATTAGTTAATGGTTATACGAGCAGGATTTATGGAACGAGTAATTAATTTAATTTACTTTAAATTAATTAAAGATAGAAGTAATTAATTTAATTCATTTTAAATTAATTATAGATTGTGAATAATAAATCATTGCTTTTGGATGATGATATTGATATTTCATTGATTGATCGTGATATCAGATATGAGATGAGTAATATCTATGTGATATGGATGCTTGGTTTAAGTATGATAATATTAACTATCTGTTTATGATGATATGGATTATCAGTTTATGGTGATAATGTGATTATCTATTGTGATATTGTGAATTATCTATCCGTGTGTATATAGATAATAATTGAATTAAATTGTTTTAAACTTTAAAACAACTTGGCCTTAAAAGATACGTTTTTGGATTTCGATGAGACCGGGATCGGGTTTCCAGATTTGGATATCCGAAAACCACATCGGTTCAAATTAACGATAGGTCGTGAATCTAAAGTGAAGATGAAGATTCAGAGTGGAAGGGTTATTGTCGTTAACTCTGAGGATGATTCCAAAATAAGTGTAATGAGATAATGCCTTCGGTTTCGTTGGAACCCGGAACGAACTTGTATGGATTGAATGCTTTCAGAACATCGTCAGGTGGACGATGAGCATTCTAAGTGATGTGTTCTGATGAGGTAATCGTAGCCTCAAGCCTCATCAACCGGGAATGGCTAAAACAGGGGAGGTGCAGCAAGGCTTCGTGGGTAGCACCCACTTGAGAGCGAGATATACCCCTGTCTAGATGTCCCTTTTTATTCGGCTGTGTGGGCAGTTGGTTGCAAACAACTGCGGGGTTGTTTTGTTCGGGACTGTCCAGTAAGGGATGGTTCCGGCCTTGTGTTGCAGGGGATTAGGAGTGATCCTCGGTACACTGATCTAGGCCAAGTACTGTGATGGGCGGTACCCCAGTAGCCCTGCCATTGTATGGAATCCAATCTCCAATAAGTGCCGTACGAGTTAGTTATGCCCAACTATGTTGGAATGTGAGATGTAAGCATTTCAGCTATTTTCTAGCTTTACTTGAAAACCCTAGACCCTATTATAATATCACTGAATTTTCTATCAAATGTTTGGTTAGCGTAAGGTAAAAACTTACCTACATCAAAATTAAGCAACTTTAACCCGTTACTCACACCAGACCCATGTCTGACCCGGAGTTTATTTATGTTTTTCCTAAACTCTTGGGTACTCAAATTTTTACGAGTAGTCAAGGGATTCATGTTAGCTTTGACAAATTCTGGAGGAGCAATGGAGCAGGAGGCTTCGGCGTATAGAGATATAGTGTTTCCGCTGTGTTAGTGTTTATCTGTATTTCCGCTGTGTTGTATCTCTGTGATATTTTGAGTTGTATGAAAGACAGGTGTTATAACTATCTAAATTGTGATGTATAAGCTGTGTATCTCTGATGTATATGATATTATGTAATATCTTATGTAATTAATATAATTTATTCGTTCCGCTGTGAGATTCTGATGTTGTTTTAGTTCTTTCTTCTCTATCTTTTCTCTTTTCTATCCCTTTCTTTCTTATAGATGATACAACTTTCTGGTGCTAGAAAGTTGGGTCGTCACACCAGTAATATATAAAATGGTCGTTCCTTCATAAAATCAAATCAAATTATTTAAGCAACAATAAATTATACCGTTTGTTCCATTATTCTCGTATGAAGTTGAGGATCAAATATATATTCTTGACTTGGGTTGCGGCTGTTTGTGGATGAGATCGAGATGTTGAGCATGAACTAGGGTTTACTGTAGGAGGCCCAAGTGGAAGAGATAGGCTTCGGGGTCAGATGCTTTTGGGTTCTCATGCGAAGGAGCTTCGTTGGTGAGATTTTGGGTAAGTACGGTGGCACGTGGTGAAGTCCAACGTTGGGCTACGGTAAGGATTGGGGATTGTCATGATTTTCTTGGGGGAGGAGGAGGTGATGCCGTGGTTACCAGTAAGTCGGGCTCGAGTGAAGAAACGCGTCGGTGAAGACGGTTCGTCAAACGGTCAAGCGCTGCTCCGTATCTTGGTTCGAGCATGCATGACCATGTTAATATCCGTGTATGGGCATTTAATTTTTGGAGGGAAGATAGATTGGGGAAGAAGTAATTATATTGGGTAATTAAACTTAATTAGATAAGTAAGTTGGTTTAATTAGATCATTCTGATATCTTATAAACTCAATAACTTTTGCGTACGAGGTCCAATCGAGACACGGTCGTTTGCGTTGGACTCGTAGGAACTTTAGCTACGCATTGGAGCTGATTTCGTTGGATTAGAGCTAGTCGAATTTTGGAATTTTGGGCTAAAATTGGACGTTGTTCGATTTTAGACCAAACCAGAACGCGAAAGCATCCGCTAGAATTTCTGTGAGTTTACTCGCCTCTAAATAAACTATCCCATATCTGTGTTGCTATAAATTATTGTTAAATGCTTGGATGCTAGTTTATATTGTTGTTTGGGGTTTCGGTTGGATTTCAAATTCCCTCTTGAAAAGCTGATGGCATAATTAACCATTGTGTTGCAGGGAACAAAAGCAAATGGAAGTCGAAGTGTATGCTTAGCAAATAGGTTGCTACAGATCACTTCGAATTACACATTCATATATGTGATTTACATGGGACTTTTGTAGAGAGACCCTAAGGGGTTTCTCGCCAATATTAATTTACTTATATTCAGATGTCGCTTATATTGTTGTTTGGTTGAAAATATTAATGACATACTGTTTGATAGTGTATTTGCATTACAACGATTATCGCTTTACCATCACTTATGAAATATCATCCCCTTAAACCCTTGTTGTGTAATGAACTTGAGCTGCATTTTACAAAATAAACGTTTAGTCGTGTTTTAAATTATATTTTCAAGTATTTTTGGAATTTTGAAAATAAAGGATAATTACTGATAAATTTTTATAAAAGGAGTTATAAATTTAATTAATTATGTTCGGAATAATTAACACTATTTTAAATTTATAAAAGATTTTATATTGGATTTAATTATCTTTCAGGATAATTAATGTTGTTTAAATTTATAAAGGTTATTTACCTAAAATATTTTGTAAATTCTTTTCAAATGGGTTTGTAAGGACTGTATAAGTATTTGAAAGGAATTCGAGGTTTAAATACATTCTTAATTATTATTTAACTATAATAAAGTTAATTAATAAATTTATTAACGATGTTTAAGATTAACTGATCATTTTAATAATGATGTTTTAAAGTTAATTAATCAATTTTGATAATGATGTTTAAGATTAATTAATTATTTTACTTAATGATATTTAAAGTTAATTAATTGTTTAAATAATGGTGTTTAAAATTAATTATCAGAATTAATAAAAGTGTTTTAACAATTAACTGATTTAATAAAAGTGATTAAAGTTAATTAACTGATTTAATAAAGGTGTTTAAAGTTAGTTAATTGATTTATTAACGGAGTTATAAATTTGATTAATTGTCTAGTGGGATAATTAATGTGGTTTTAAAGTTACGAAAGACTTATATCAATTATCTTTCCGGATGATTAACATTGTTCTAATTTATAAAAGCATTTATACTATCTTTCGGGATAATAAATGTTGTTTGAAATTTTTAAATGATAGTTTATAAGTGAGAAAATATTTTAAAGGAATTGTTTTTTTAAATAAAGCTAAGTGTAAATTGTTTTGGGTTTAAACTAAATAATGTTTTAATCACATTTTTTTTACCCTTCTTTTTAATATGCTTAAAAATATAATTTGCTCTTTAAAGGGAATATTTATAGAGTGTTTTAAAGTGTTTTACAAATATTTATGACGTGAAATTCAAGCACAAGTTCGGTTTTAAAAGTTTAAAGATTTGATTCAGTTACGGAGAGGATAAGAAATTTAATTTCCGTAAACAATATCGCTTATATTGAAAGGATTTAGTCATACTCTTAGCAGTAAATGTCGAGGTATGGAAACTCGCTTTTATCTCGAAGGTTAAAGTTGTTATCAAGGCAATTCCTAGAGGTAACTTTACCTTGACTTGCCGAGCTTCATTTTAACCGAGGGATAGTACAAGTTTTAAATCGATGAGTAGTCGTAAGGGTATGAGATTTAATTTCCATATACGATCATTTTGGTTTTTTCCTAGTAGTTGATTTATTGGCCGTCAATTCAGCTTTCTTCTTTGTGTATCATCAATTTAAGACGATTTGTTGCTCATTTGAGTATCGAAAATGACTAAAACCAAAGCACGAGTGAGGGCCAAGCTATGTGGGGTTGCTCCCATTAGGGTATTTTCACATCTACTTTAGTTTGGTTTCGGTGATACGCGCGTGGAGATGTGAAATACTCGGATTCTCGGTAAAGTTGGCGGGGTCCGGCTTGGAGGTTTCCGAGATTATTCCATATTATATGACTCTCTCAAGTATATTTTCTAGATGTATACTTTCAGTGAGGGGGGTGCACCCTTCTAGTCATTGTTGGAAAATTCCTTTCGTTGTTTTTGACTTTAAGTCTTTGAATTGTTTTCTTAATTGCATCGAGAAGTGACTAGAGCTCTTCTCGATGTTTAATTATTTGTGTCAATTCTTTAAGTTTGGATTTTGATCTTGTTTATGTCTATTCTTTCAAGTCCGAGTTTTGTTTTAATTTGTTTTCATTCATGTACGGAAGTTGTTCTTGTGAGGAAAAACCTGTTTTGTATCTAGTGGCATGGTCTCACAGAATTATAATGTGTTCATCTTATTACTTGAGTTTTCTCACACTGGTTTTCCATGCTGATCTGTGTGTTATTTTATTATAATTCGCGAATCAGACCGAGTGTTTTTCCAGGATATTCGTTGTTGTGACCTGGTGCTCATGGAGTAGAGCTAGATGTTTTCCTACCGTAATATTTTTATTTTCGATGTATTATTATATATACCCATCAGCAATTGTAAGGTCAAAAAGTTATAACTATCCAAGTTGATGAGGTTTGTTTTTAACTCCGATATACAAAGTATTTTAGAGTGACAGCTATTACTGTCTTTGTAATACTATATGTTATAGTTCCACCATGAGACTCCTATTTTGCCCCTATTCTTCTGTGTTGTTCTTTTTATTTTACCCTAATAATATGCCTTTCCGGCGATTGGATGTTTGGCATTTGAATACGTGGATGTATTTGGTGCCGAATTTCGATGGTCGAAAAGGTAGGTCGTTATAGTATTACTATGTGATTATTTCCTTTTGTTGCTCATGTTGGAATTTCGAGGGTGAAATATTCTAAGTGGGAGAGAATGTAACGACTCAGAATTTTGGACACTCGTATTTAAATATCTGAATTTTATAAATATTTGAGTCTTGGATTAAATATGATTAAATTGACTTAACAACCTTACTAACCCCCTTTTGAATCATAAGTAATGATGGTAGACTTGTTTTGAAAAAAAGTTTACAAAAATATATACTTTGAAGAAATATCGATAATGTGATAGAAAATCGTTTTATCGGTAGATAACTTTTTACTCATCAGAAGTTGTTCAAACTTTTTTTACATACACTTAAACACTTAGGAAATGATTAATAAGAAATAAAAATATTTTGCACTAAGCCACTTTTGGGGAAGCTTCTAGAAGGGAAGGGTAAAAGGGTAATTTGCTAAAAAGATATTTTCTTTCTGAAATGAGGTGTAAAGGTGGCATGTGAGGGAGAGGCGCCTTTGTGACCTTTCATGAATGGTAAAAGATGGTAGTGACCTCTTGTTCAAACCTATAAATACACCCCTAAGGTTAAGGCTAATCACTTTTTACAAATCAAGAAAATGGTAAAAATTAATTAGTACTAATCCACTTCTATCTCCACTAATCTTTTTCTAATCAAAGTAAATCAAGTCCAAACTTCACCAAACTTTAACCAAAACTTTAGATCACCTTAGGAATCACGGAAATAAAAGAAAAATGGGAAGAAACGGAGCACAAATCCCAAACCATTTTGGGCTGTGAACATTCAAGGGAAGGTAGAGCATGGCCGAGCACTAAAATGAACTAAAGGTGGTAGGTTTGGATGTTTGGAGATGGCAGGAAGTGGTTCTTTGTTCTTGTGTGTTTTTGCTCTTTTTTGTCCTTGATATGAGTGAGTTATCTCACTATCTTGTATGTATATATTGTGTATATATGTTGTGTGGTTAAAATATAAAGTTAAAGTGACATTAACTAATTAAAGTTATAAACTTTGGACCCCTCTTGCTTTTGAAAGCAAATGATAATTTTATATTGTATAACATCACTTCTCCCACCCTCTTAAACATGTGTATAGCCTTGACTTGACGTTCAAATGGTATTTTGGCTTGTATGTTGAATTGAAGTATGTTTGAAAGTGTTTGAAGCGAAAATAGTCGCTATAAGTGGACTTCGATATCCCTTAACTTTAACTTGAGTAAATGGAAGATTTATGATCTTAAATTGGTATAATTTTTGTGGTTGTTCTCTAAACATATTTTGGCTTATGGGATAGTAAATAATTTGTTTGGAAAGTGAAAGAAATTGTGAACCAAAGTGGTGAAAGTTAGAAGCGAAAAGGTCGCTATGGATGCACTTTGAAAATGTCTTGTGTTCGGCGATTTTCAAAGTCAACTCTAAGAGACATCCTAGAGGTTTCTTTGCATTTTTGATAAGCACTATAAGTATACTTATTACTAGAAAAATATGGATGTTTAAAACATTCGTTAACTTGTGAAACAAAATTGCAAAATTTTATAATGAGAAGAAGGTCGATATATGAGCACTTAGAAATGTTCTGTTTTTGGGAATTTTTTAATTAAACTGAAAGACATCCTTAGGGGTTTGTTTGCATTTCTAATAATAATTATATTTTTAATTAACACTAGAAAAAAAATTTAAAGTTTAAAAGATTTTAGAACTGGTCAAACAAAGTGGCTAAAGTTAGAGCAAAAAGGTGGTTATAAATACACTTTGTAAATATACCTTGTTTTCAGAAATTTTTATAAATAAATTGGAAGATCTACTTAATGGTTTCCTTCCATGATTTTTAAGTACCCTAAGGGTAGTACTTACTGTAAATATTTCAAGTCTTAAATCATTTATTTAAGTGGTTAAAATTGGTAGTAAAATTCACGCTTTTCTATGTTGTTCTTTAACGAAGACTTTTAACAGCTATTATAAATGTTGTAGTGAGTTTCTTATAGTTTTAATTGTCTAAAAACGATAGTTAAATTTCGTATTTTTTCCTAATCTTTTCGGGGATGTTTTCTAGCATATTTTCTAGTATTTTAATTTTTTTTGGAGTTTAAATATATTTTTAATATTTATTTATGAATTTTGGAAGCAAAGGGTTTTTAAATTATAAAACCTATTTTTATTTTTTATCATCAAATTATAAATTAGTTATTTTCAAGTAATATTTCACATAGATATTTATAAACTATTTACAAGTATTTTTAAAGTATTTATATATATATATATAAGTCCTGAAAAATGAAATTAACTATGCTTAACGCTAAAAGCCGACGAAGTAGGCTTATCTATTTTGGAGTGTTAAGATTGATGTTCGAGTAGGGATAGAAGAAATAGTGTTCTAACCTAACAACTTCCCTTTTGACTGAGGAATAGTTAATTTGGGAAGGTCTGAAACATGTTAATCATGTTTATTTCTTACTCATTTATGAAAGTTATTAATACTATACTTAACACTAAAAGCCGACGAGGTAAACTTATCTATCGGTAAGAGTCAAGAATGAATTGTCCATCCAAGGCTTTGATATGCAACCACTACTCTAACTTACCTGGCTTCACTCTTGAACGAGAGATAATATAAGTCGAAATGTCAGAAATGAGTTAAGTATATGAACTGTGATTTCTTTAAGCGATCGTTTTTAACTGGATAGTCGATTAGTCGACTATCGAACTTAACCAAATATTAACCCAGATCTTTAAAAGAATGTTTTTAGAGATAATATAAGTACGGAAATGTTTGTTGTGATAATTTGTTTATAACATTCATCTTTAATCCTTTTTATTATACTTATGAATGTAAATAGATCTTTAAAAGAATGTTTTAAAAATAAGCGTACGTGAATTGATTTTGGGTTTGTAGTAACAATGTTTAAGTAACATTAGTCTTAAACCGTTTGAATGGATTTGTGAAAGTACATAGATCCTTAAAATGGATATTTTAAAGGAAATTTTAAGTATGGAATCTTTTGGAAAAAGATTGAAAAAGTACAAGTTTAAAGTATTAGTGATTTGTGGATATACATGCTATTTAAGATAAGTATATGAATACATTTTGAAGTATCGAAAGAGTACAAATGAATAGTTGGGATTGATAAATGAAGTTTTATTGGATAAAAAAGTTTTACTAATAAAAGAGGTATTAGTTAATAAAAGGTTAATTAAATAAAAAGGGGATTAGAAGTCGCTTATGCGACTTAATCGTGCTTTGTGTGACTTGATCGTGCTTTGTGTGTTTATTTGTTTATGGAAAGTATTTAGTCGTGTGCTTAGCACTAAAAGTTCGGAAACGTGATAAGTATACGAGACTTAGTTTCCATATGTGATCGTTCTCATGGTTGTTGAATATGACCAAATTCATCGATTAAGTCTTGAAGAGACCGGGATCGGTTAGTCTTTTACTTATCAAAAACCACTTCAAGACTGAGATACATGTTCTATCTCTTGGAAGTCGATCTGTTCGAGATGCTAGAATCCATGTGTGGTTTTGAGATTTGTTCGACATTAGTGAATCCATTTGTGATTTCTTGTTCGGTTCGAGTGATAAAAACTCGTGTGAGAGATGTCGAACATAACCTCGACATCGAAAATGACAAAAAATAGAGTAGGCACATAGCTTGGGGTTTAGCAAACCCACGACATTATATTATCACTCCAAATCTAAAGTATGCTTATTGATGTTGCACGCGGGAGTGATGGTATTTGTTTCCACGTGATTCAGGTTAGCTCGTTTTGATGTGGGCCGACTATGTTTACCTTATGATATATTCAATCTAGAGATATACGACGCTCGGAGGTAGTTTCTGACCCTTGTGCAAGAGATTGGATTTTGACTTGACCGAAGGGTTCTCCATGGAAATCCATTATGCAAATGCACCTAACTGGTTTTGATTGTACCCTCAATATGTTGTAGTGTGATCAATGTAAGTATCACAGTTATATTCTGATTTATATTCTTCACCTAGACATTATCTATTATATCACCTTATGTACTTATTAGATCAGTGGTTCTTTTGAGTGGATTATCGTTAAGGTATTCCATGCGGTCTCAAAAGTACTTTTATATGTTGGCCGCATATTTATTGAGTTTCTCATACCAGACTTATGTGTGATGCGTGGTTTTTGTTTTCCCTAAATTTCTCATGTGCTCTTTCGAGCAATCTGAGAAAGGCAGGTTTTTGTTGATGTTCATTGGAGCTCGCGGAGACTAGTTGGATGTTTCACCCATTGTAGTATTCTTATTTTTGCTACAATACTATTATGTATGTATCAGCATTTGTGAGGATAGGTTGTTATTACTGTCCAAGCTGATGATAGTATTTAGAATTGTAACTCTGAAATTCTTTGTATCTTAGAGTGACAGTTTGTACGTTCTTTTGATATTATATTTTATCGTTCAGTTGTGAGATTCTGATATTGTTGTAACTACCTACCTTTTCGACCCCTGAATGTCGACACTAATACGTCCACGATATTCATGTGCCGAACACCCAAGTGCCGAAAAGAATTGTAAGGGTAAAAAAATAGAACATGAAAGAAGAGGACACAACATCAAAATCTCACTAGCGGAACGGTAATATATAATATCAAAAGAACGGTCCAAAGGGTTACCCCAATATGAAAATTTCAGAGTTACAAAACCTAAGTACTATCATCAGCCTGGACAATTATAACAACATGTCCTCACAAACGCCGATATGTACAATATAGTAATGTAACAGAAATAAGAATACTATGGTAGGTGAAACATCCAGCTCGTCTTCTCGAGCTCCAATTAACATCAACGCAAACCTACTATAACGACAACCTTTCTTGCACCGAAAGACGAGCCATTAAGGGTAGAAGAATAAGAAAGATAAAAAGAAACTACACAATCACAGAATCTCACCACGAATCAGAACAACATATAATAGATAACATAGGATATTACATAGTCATTTTTGTATGAATAGTACATCAGAAACATTACATTACAACTTCAACCGAAAACTACATGTCTATGACAAAATACATAGATCATATATAAACACGGCGGAATAAGATAATAACTAACAACGGTGAAGCCACCTGCTCCAACTCCTTCAAAATGCTTCCGTAAGAACCTGGATCACTTGGCTACTCAAACAAATTTGAGTATCCAAGAGTTTTATGAAAAGAAAATAAATCACTGGGTCAGACATGGGTTTGGTGTGAGTAAACTTAAAACAACCTAAAATTTTACTTTTACAAAACACTTAGAAAATCAAAGGTATCTCATAAGACCATGCCGCACATAAACACGGATGAGTTTTTACCTTATGATAACCAAAACACTTTATATAGAATCCAGTGGTCATATGATAATGTCTAAGGTTTTCAATTAAAATAAAACATAGATGAAATGCTTACATCTCGCATTCCAACATATTTGGGTACAACTAAATCTGTATGGCACTTATTGGAGATTGGATTCCATACAATGACCAACCTACTGGGCTACTAGGGTACCGACCGTCACGGTGCATATCTAAATAAAATAACACCGAGGACCTCGTCTGGATCCCTTTCCAACACAAGACCGGCCTACCACTTGCTGGATAGTACCGAATAAGATCACCCCTCGGCCGGGATCAGCAACCGTACCGAAGCATACATGAATTGATAGTGGGGACTCTAGATAGGGATAACCTTACCCTAATGGGAGGAACCCACTTAGCCTTGCTGCATCTATCCTGTTTTTGTCATTCCCGGTTGATGAGGCCTGAGGCTACTTTTACCTTTATTATAGCATTGCCACTTGGAATGCGAACATTGTCTTGTATATGTTAACACAATGTAAGCACTCATTCATACAAGTCGTTCAGGAGATGAATGAACCGAAGGCACTACTTCCACTTGACCCATTTCAGAATCACCCTCAGGATTAGTAGCAAATAGCCCTTAAACTTCAAAGTCTTCATCCTTGACCTTACCTTTACTATTTCCAATTCCAACGTTTACGTTGGTTCGAAGTGGTTTTCAGATAACAACTAAATCTGATCTCGGTTTCTCCAAACTAACATTCGATAATTTTAAAGGGTCTGGTTGTTTATAGTGGACTATTCAGCTACCAGGGTGTGATATTTACACATGGGCATATGCTCCATATGCTTAGATTATCGTGACCCGCTTATCGAAATTAACCCATTGTATTCCTCGCGTTTCTGAAGTACTGTATTTGTGATAAGTTCAAGCCGACTTACTTTCACTAAAACATGTCACCGTTTCATTAGAACTACTTTAGTTCATTTAGCTACTTAATAGCATGGACAAGAGATCCTTGGTTTTTAAAAAATTCAATTAAACAAAAAAATTAGTTAAAAATAAATAACCGATAGAGTTTAAAAGAAACTTTTAAAAAAATAAACTTTAATTAAATCTTAAGTTTAAAAATCAATTTACCCTTAATCTTTGATTAAATCAAAATTAGATCATTAATAATCCTAATTTTATTTATAATTAAACCTTAATTAAACTCTAATCAATTAACATTTATTTAAGAAATTAAACGTTAATTAAGCTGATAATTAACTAAATAATTAACTCTAATCAGATAATTAATTAAAATAAATAATCTTGATTAAATAAAAATTAATTTTCTCTTATCTTAATTAATCATTAATTAAAACTTACTTAATTAAAAATAATTAACTTGATAAATAATTCCTTAAACTCTAATTACTTAACCTAATTAATTAATTAATAATTACCCTAATTAATAAATTAATTAAATAAATTATGGAATAATTAAAAATTAAACTTTTGAATTACTTAATTATTTTGAAATGAGTTTTCAAAAAAAATTCAAAGAAAAGACTTTAAAACTAGAAATCGTGAAATTTTCCGAACTGCATTAACAGCGACTATCGCTATAAGCGCAGTTCGCTAGAATTGATTTCTAGGTGAAACTTCACCTTAACTCTAGCTACTACCTCTTTGAAAACACAATGGAAAAGTTTTGAAATCTTTAAACAAAGGTGAAAACTTGGAAAATTTCAAAATTCAAAACTAGAAAATAAACTTTCGCTTTCAAATCGGATCTCAAGTCTTTTGCGACTTTTCAAGGTGCTAATTTCATGACAGTTCATTACATACACTTGTTTTTGGTTTCATAACCACACTACCATCATATCATAGCCAATAATTTACATAATCATATCCAACAAATTATTTAACAACCAAATCACAAATCCGAACTCAAACATAAATGTATAATCATATGCTATCCAACATAACATGATAATTCAACATAACAACTACCATATTTTCACAACATATAGTTCATCAAAATCAATTTAATTTCTTTTCCAAAAAAAAAGTTTTACTCACCGAAACTTTTTAAATTGAAGCGAACTTTTTTCCAAAACTTGAAAACACTTTAGAACTTTGCAAAAGTCGAACTTTTGGTTGCTCGAACACTTGAAAATGACTCAGCCAAGTGGCTTTGGGCTTGGCCTAGTAATGTTTGGGCTAGGCCATCATGGGTTTTGGCTCGTCCATGGTGTGTGGGGGTTTGTTTGCTTGAGTTTTGGAAGAGAAAGTGTTGTCGGAGATGTAGAAGTGGTTTTGTGAATTAAAGGAGGGATTTTTGGCAAAATTAAGTGGATTTTCTCACTTTGAAAATTATGAAGAGGAAGCCATGCCTAAGTTTACTTAAGCTCTTAGGAATTTGAAATGAATAAGGAGGTTGAAAAATGAGAAACATGAGTGGTGAGTGGTATATATAGGCGTAGGAATTAAATAATATAAAGTGATTATATTTAATTATACACATATGCATGCATCCCGCACCTCCCCCCATGATCTGCCGCCTCCTTGTACCCCCACTTTATCATGTTTAACTATTCATGCCATGGTCCATGTACCATATGTTGACAAAGGCATTAACATATACAAAAATATATACACTTTTATTTAAAAAATCTTGTTTTGTCTTAAACACACACACACACACTTAAGAAGAAACGTGTACATGTATATATGTGTACATGTACACATGTTTAAATAGTTTGTATTGTGTGCATATATGTTTACAATAGTGTTTTAACATTTTAACTAACTTTTAACTAATGAAAAATCGATATTTCGAAAAATAATTTCTGGTCACATTTTCTATTTCTCTATGAACTATATATATTGGTAAAAAAATTCGAAAATGATTTTATTATCATTAGTTATTATTTAAAATGGTTTTATTTGTTAATAAAAATCCATTTATTAATTATTTATAATATATTTAAATATTCATTTAAATAGCGATTAAATTCTAGGTTGTTACACTCTTCCCCCCTTAAAAGAATTTGGTCCCGAAATTAGCAAACAAGGAGATACTTCAAATTACGCAAAAAGCTATATATTTATATCATAACACATACAAAGACTTGTATTAATCATCCATACCAACAAACATACACTATACATACAACAGACAAACAACTAACTATCCTAACATCAACTCGGGATAGGCTTCTTTCATAAGATCCACCGTCTCCCAAGTGTAGTCTCTTGGATCCTCACTCCACTGAACCTTGACTAGTCGCACCACCTTATTACGCAACCTCTTTTCATCCTGACCCATAACATAAACTGGATGTCTAACCACCGTTAGGTTCGGTTCTATTTCCAATTCCTCTTGAACTGATGGTTCCACAATCAAAGATGGATCATGAACATATTTTCTCAAATGAGACACGTGGAACACATTATGAATTACCGCCAATCTCTCTAGAAAATTGACCCTATAAGCAAGCGAACCTATCCTCTCAAGAATACAGAAAGGTCCAACATACCTTGAAGCTAACTTTCCAGCTTTTCCAAATCTAATAACTCCTCATATTTTGAAATTTTTACAAACACCAACTCTCACTACACCAAATATTGAGATTTGCAACTAACCATCCGCGCATTTAGCAACGGTTATTAACCGTTGCCATTTTGAAACGGTTAATAACCGTCTTGGTTCCGTTAGCAATGGTTTTTTATCGTTGCTAATTGGGAACGGTTACTAACCGTAGCTTCTTTGGAGACAAATGATGGCGGTGAATTTCATCCTTTCGCGCCATAATTTTTGGCGCGCTTCGTTCCAACTAGCAACGGTATTCAACCGTGGCTAATTAGCAACGGTTTGTAACCGTGGTAAATGTTGTGGCAGCTAATTTTGTGCCAAATATCACAGTACTTGTGTCGTTTACTCTGGGGCACAAAATTTACCGAGCATACAGTAAAAAAAACGCAGATCTCTGATTCTCTCAGCCGCGATTTCGTCCTCTTCGATCGGCTCCTCCAGTAGTGGCAGCCGCGAATTAACATCTCCAGCCTCCAACAGCAGCAGCCGGCGCTCCGGCAGATTCAAAGCTAGGGCATCTTTCATTTGTTTCAGCATCTTCATATCGCTTCTCATCTTCTACAGGTTTCCCTACTGCTGTAAGTTTTTATTTATTTCGTTAATTTCAACTTCCTTGAGCTTCGTACCCATTACCACTTACCTAACTAGATCTATCATTTTCAAGCCCTTAATCTCCTCCAACAACACGAAAAAATTGGGATGTTTTGTCTCCTTGAGTTAGTCATTTTATTTTTTAGTGTTGCAAGTTTTCTATGGCCTGCTTATGCCGAGTCTCAGATTATTGATCCACTTTTTGATTGTAGAGATCTAGAATTTGGGCGTGATTAAGCTGTTTTATTATATTGGTGTAGATAACAACCAATTCCGTCCTAAGAGCTTTAGTGGATTTTTCCTTATTATTAAGTTCTTTATTCTAATGGTGCGGTCTCTCTTTTACTTTCTTTAGCTTTGTTATTAGTTGAAAAAGTGGATTCCCATGGCATACGCTTTCCCATTTTATGCGTACTAGATCATGATAATCTGCCTTGGGACGCCATAAGTTGTTATATCTAAAAGGGGTACCTTTCCTGTAAAATGTTGAGATGGCCAGATTAAAAACGATAGGTGTGTGATCACCAGTTTTACCGATTGGTAAAATTGACTAAAAAGTTAGGATACTTATCTAGACAATCCTTATTAATGAGAAGTCTGTCAATTATACTATGGATTGTTATGTTAGCTCACCCTTCCAAGTATAGTAATTTCCTATGCTTGGTGGCTCAAAATTGATGCCTCAATAAATTCAACAAAGTCTTTGTTCGGATTGGAGCTTAGATTACCATTGTTAATTTAATCTTTACAACAAAAACTAGCATTGAAGCAGCCTGTTAGTATCCATAAATTGAATGAGTTAAATTATTGTTTGATATAATCCCAAAGTTCCGTTCTTCTTTTTAGTTGGTTATGAGCATACATGAAAGTATAGTAGAATGTCAAACCCAATTTATTTTGGGTTAAGCATGTGATGTATTGTTCATTATTGTGAATTGTCAAAACAGACCAAATATTATCATCCTAAAGAATCAGAATTCTACTTGTATCATGGTGATCCTTATTGAAATTGAAGTTCCAATCTTTGTTGATTTGTCTACCTACGTTACTAATTTTACATTTGGTAATTTTACTTTCTAGCAGCCCTACAATAGAAGCTTATTTTTTATTAATTACACTTTGTACATCTTGCTGTTTGGATAGGGTAATCCCCTGACATTCCAAACTATGCAATTCATTAAGTGCTCGTTTGGATCGACTTATATAAGTCGTTTTTTTGCTTTTTGCAAGCCAAAACCTATTCATTTTGGCTTTCAAAAAGCTAAAAAGCGACTTATTTTAGTCGATCCAAACGAGGCATAAGTAGAGTTATCTAACTAGCTACCCAATTTCAAGTGAGTGAGAGAAGTCACATTAATTTTCGTTCATTTCAAAATTCCCCCTTTGTTTTCAGATGTGTAATAACATTTTGCCATGTAGGATTATCAATCACCCTAGCATTTTAGTGGAAGTGAACTCAAAAGAAGTATCCTCTTTTCTTTGCTTAAATGATCTAACAAGTTAAGGAACAGTTTATTCCCTATAATGCTTGCTTATGGGTTTGTTTAGTGTTACCATATAAGCTGTCATTTGAGTTCCATCATTATCTTCATCTTTTAGGATTGATGTTTCATTAAGTTTTTGGGGATTGATTATAGTCAATATCTACTACTCTTTAACAGTTTGCCAAAGTAAAGATGCACCGTCTAATCTGAACCATCAGAATACATATTTGATGTTTTAAGTGTACAGTGTTAGAGAACCAAGAAACAATTGGTTATGCAAAGGATGATCTTTTTACATTTATATATGATTTGTTTTACAAATTGTATGTGTGGTGTATCATCAGCCAAACATTGCAACATGGAAGAGAAGTAGTGTTGTAGTGTGCATTCTCATATTTACTAAAGCCTAAATGTTGTACTGTACTGCATGCTAGTTAGACATAGCTGCTTATAGTGACTGCTAGGGTATAAGTTGATGCAATGAATTTTGTTTTACTAAATATGAGACCATATTTAGTAAGTGGATAAAATTGTTGTTAATGGCGCAAGCCAAGTATCAGGAGAAGGGTAATGCATAGACATTACTCTGGTGCTACAAAATGGCGCCGTTGTAATGGCAAATATTTTGGAAACAGTTTGATGCTAATGTTAAATTTCAAGTGAAATCAAAAGAATATTCATCTGTTTAGTTAATATCAGAGTTGAACTTGGTGGAAAGCCATAAGATATTGTTACCCATGATTTCTTATTAGCTCTTGTTATTTTCTTTCAGTATGTCTTTTAGTATAGACAAACAATGGATGAATCAATCTAATCGAAGAAATACAGAATATGTGGAAGGTGTGAGAAATTTCGTTAAATTTGTTGCTGAAAACGGTGGTAATAAGGAAAAGTATTCGTGCCCTTGCACGCGGTGCAAAAATAAAGATACATTTAAATTAAATGACATTCATTTTCATTTACTTAGATATGGTATTGTTCAATCATATACCGTGTGGTGTATTCACAGGGAAAGAATACCAGAGAAGCCAAAACAACAACCGGTTAGTCATGCCACAAATACTGATGAGTCCGAACATATTAGGATGGAGGATTTGATCAATGATGCAGATAGATTCCATCATTTTCAACCTACAAGTCAGTTGCATGATAATGCTAATATTGGTGAGCAGTTTACGGATAAATCGTTTTTTGATAGTGCAACTGCAACAGAGCCATTGTATCCTTCTTGTCCAAAAGAGATTACAAAGTTGTATGCCATTATGAAACTGAATAGCTTGAAGACCCAATACGGCTTTTCAGACAATGGTGTGACTGCAGTACTCGAATTCATAAAGGAGTTACTCCCCGAAGGTAACACACTACCTTCAAAGTACCCCGACGTGAAGAAGATCATTAAGCAAGTTGGGATGAATTACATAACTTATAATGCATGCATTAATGACTGCATCTTGTACTGGAAAGATAATGCGAACAAAGTTTCATGTACAAATTGCAACGCACTAAGATACAAGACATCATTCGACGAAGAGAGAAAAGCTACCACAGTACCTCAAAAGACCTTAAGACATTTTCCTTTAATTTCTAGATTGAGAAGACTGTATACTGTACCATGGATAGCAGAAGCGATGACCTGGCATGGTCGTGCCAAGTCCGGTACAACCGTAATGCGTCATCCACGTGATACTTCTCAATGGAAAACTACAGATTCTTTTGATTCTTCGTTTGCTGCTGAACCACAAAATATCACGCTTGGAATAACAACAGATGGTTTCTGTCCGAATGCTTCTTTTACTAACCCTTACAGCTGTTGGCCAGTAATTGTAGTACCATATAACCTTCCTCCGTCTTTGTGCATGAAAAGAGAGTTCTCAATGTTAACACTGTTGATTTCTGGGCCAAAATAACCGGGGAAGGATATTGATGTTTATTTAGAACCTTTGATAGACGAGTTAAAGCAGTTATGGGAAGGAGTCGTTACATTTGATTCATTTATGAAATCTGAGTTCATAATGAGAGCTAGAGTGTTATGGGCAATCCATGATCATCCCGCTCTTAGGACTTTATCGGGATGTACAACTCACGGCTACTTTGCATGTCCTCTTTGTGGAGAAGAAACTACATCTGTTTATCTCCCTGAAAGTAAGAAGATTTGTTACATGGGACATCGTAGATTTCTTCCGTCCGAACACAAGTTTCGATACGATAAGACAAATTTCAACAACGAGCAAGAACTTAAGTGTCCTCCAAAACCACTGACTGGTTATCAAGTTGAAAAAAGGTAGCGAATATAAAAATGAAAGTTGGTAAAAACATACCGGAAATTGGTCGAAAACGGAAAAAGACAATCGATGAAGAAGTTCCTGCATGGTATAGGAGGTCGAAGTTCTTTGATTTGCCATATTGGAAAACAAATTTGACCCGACATAATATTGATGTTATGCATACGGAGATGAATGCCACGAAACATTTGATCAACACAATTATGAACCATAAAGACATGTCAAAAGATGGGATCAATGCACGGAAGGATTTGAAAATCATGGGTATAAAACAAAAGTTGTGGGTGATAGAAGATCCTGAAACAAGTAAAGTAACCATACCAAATGCGACTTTCACTTTGAGCAAAGAAGAAAAGATACGGTTTTGCACCGTTTTGAAAAATTTGAAAGTTCCAAGCAAATTCTCTTCGAACTTCCATAACAATGTGAGCATCAACCCTCCTGAACTAAAAAATATGAAGTCACATGATTACCACGTCATAATGCAACATTTACTTCCGGTATTGCTTCAGCATTGTTTTCCGCAACATAAGGATCTACGGAATGCTATTCACCGCATTAGTCTCTTTTATAACATTTTGTGCTCAAAGGTGATCAACAGGGAACATCTTCTAAAAGCAAAGGCTAGTTTGATAGAAGCAATGTGTGTTATTGAAAAACATTTTCCGCCTGCATTTTTTGATATCAGTATGGTTCATTTAGCCGATGAAGCATTGATTTCTGGTCCTGTTAGATATAGGTGGATGTACCCATTTGAACGGTAAATTACTAATTTTAGTTATGTACATAATTATTCGATTTAAATAGCTATTGATGTCTACATTTTACAATTATTCATCTTCATAGGTTGATGAAAACATATAAAGGATATGTGCGCAACAAAAGATATATTGAAGGGTGTATTGCAAAAGGATATACTGTACAAGAAGCTAGTCTTTACTGCATGGAGTATATGCCAAAAGGAGGTGCTGGCACTCATAAACATACCCGTGAAGCGTTTTTAGACGAGGAAGATGAGTTTGCTAATGAAATAGCACTAGATAATGGTAAAGATATAACGTTAACTCAAGTGCAATTTCAACAAGTGCGTAAATGGGTCCTTGATAAATACGACGGATTGGATGAATGGAAGAAGTAAATTCATGAATTTGTTCTGAATTCTTATTATTGTAAATCAATTCATATATATAGTATTTATTGTGTATTTTTCGTAGGAGGTATAACTCCTATGTTCAAAGCACCAAATCTCAAACTCGAGGCGGGGGTACATCTGGGGAAGCTATTAAAAATTTCACTTTTTGGTTACGTGAGGAGGTTTATGTATTAAATATTTAACGTATTTTCAAGTTGACCATACACCTCCTTGACAATTTTTTTTACTTATTGTGTTTGTTGTAGTTGTCGAAGACCGTCGATGTTGACTCAACTCTTTGGCAGTTAGTTAACGGGCCGAAGTTTAATGGCCGTAGTTATATGAAGTACCAAGTGAATGGGTTTTTATTTTCTCCGAAGAGTTATGAAGAGCGAAAGCTAACACAGGATAGTGGTGTATGCATGAGAGCAATTACACAATTTAGAGCGAGTGGGAAGGATAAAAATTTTAAGGAAGAAGAAACAACTTATTACGGAGTCATTCAACAGATAATTGAGTTGGATTACATTGACTTCAAACAAACAGTTTTTATTGTGATTGGGTAAAGGTCGAAGATAAGATCAATGGTTGTAAAATAGATTCTGTTTCAAGCTTGATCACAGTTAACTTGGGAAAATTGAAGAATAAAGATAGCGTGAATGATGAGCCATTTATTCTTGCATCGGAAGCGAGTCAAGTGTTCTACTCAAAAGATTTAAAAAATAACGGATGGTTTGTGGTTTTGCATACACCAAAACGGTTGACCATAAATGTGGATGACACTGAGTTTCCCACCGTTTATCAATCAGCTTTTGAAGACAATGAAAAATTAGAAGATCTTATCAAATGCATATGTTAACTTTGTATTTCAGAGCAGTTATTGTACCTTAACAAAATATTTATTTAAATGGTGTAAAATGTAAAATATAGCGTGAATGATAGTAATAGATGCATTATATTTTTTATTAGTGTCATTATAATATCCTGATGGATCCATAAGGATGGATATATTGCAAGAGTTCATTTTGTGTTTGTAGTTGTAGGTACTTACATATGATCACATACATACACACATGTACACATACATACATATGATCAGCTTGACTATTCTTTCTTTCTTTGTGTTTGTAGGTAGACAGGCAGTTCAAGATATTGTATTTGCACCCTTTAGTTCAGCAGTGCTAAGGTAATATATTTTTGTATTTGCATCCTTTATTTCAGTCAGTATTTTAGATATTGTTTTGAATCCGCTTAAGTTTAAAATTCTGGTGATGCAGGAAGACTTTATCACTGCCGCATTAAAGTGAATGTTCCCTTTCCCGCCCATCCCTGTGATCCCCGATTGTTGTTAGCCAAATTATTGCATGGACTCCCCGATTGCTGTTAGCCAAATTATTGCATGGACTCCCCTCCATAACAAGATCAAATGCATTATATGACTTAATAAAATTGCTCCAAGCGATTACTGGTAAGCTGCTGTACATCTGATATAGTAAACAACATCCCCTTCTGATTTGTCTGATCCCACCAGTTTCTCATCACATTATGATTATTGTCAGTCGGACTGACAAAAATCGTAATGTGGTGAGAAGTTGGTGGGATCAGACAAATCAATAAGGGGACGTTGGTTCATATATCAGATGTACAACAGCTTAACTGTGATCGCTTGGAGCAAATTTTATTAAGACATATAAGGCGTTTGATCTTGTTATGGAGGGGACTCCATGCAATAATTTGGCCGACAACAATCAGGCATCACAGGGATGGGATGGAAGGGGAAGAACTGTATGTCATAATGTTGTTGGGATTATTTTAGGATTTGAGACTTTGCAGGACATAATGTCACAAGATGCCACACCACCGTCAAATGATACAACTTCCCAATCATCCACTTTAAAACAGGAGAAAATTGATATAGACAACTACGGTTCTCCAGTCGGAAAAAATGGTTCAAAGGTCGCTACGAAGATTGGTAAACTAGTAAGAAATCATGTGCCAATCTCATATCCAAGTTGGAAAAAAGTTCTGCCAAATTACAAGGAAGACGTATGGAATCAATTGGAGGCAATAATGAGCTCCGTTCATTTATAATGCTTTCAATACATAAATAAAAAATGGTTTACATGCATTTTTTGTTATGCAGAAATATTATGAGCTCGATCCTCTATCAAAGGACCTTATTATGAAAAAAAATGTCCGAGGCTTTTAGGAGACACAAGAATGATTTGCGCAAGAATCATTATGACCATTTCATCACTGACGAAGAAAGAATGAGAAATTGTCCACCGAAAATTGCTCAAGGTGATTGGGATGAGTTCATAAGAAACGAATCAAAACCCGAGGCGAAAGAAAAAAGGAAGCGAGGCAAACAAAATAGATCAATGCTCGAATATGGTCATCATTCGGGACGTAAGAGTCACGCTATGATTACTCAAGAAATGGTATGTGTCATTGAATTGGTGCATCACATTGCATATACCATTAGTTCCAAATATAATTTTAGGTCATTGTATGCAGGTCGATTCAAGTAGTCCGGGAACAGAAGTATCACGTCTTCAAGTATGGGAGAAAACGCATAAGAAAACAGATGGCAGCACGTCAGATGCGACATCTTCCTACTTTGTAAGTTAAACAAATAATAACGCCTCTAAATTAAATTTTCATTATTCATATATATATATATATATATATATATATGTATTTACTTTTTAGGACAAAATTGAAAAAGAAAAGGAAACGACGAGTGGTGGTGATGAAGCCGTCTTTATATCAGTGTTTGGTAAAGATGTAAAGGGCAGGAGCCGAAGTATTGGGACCAATATAGCTCCTAGCCAAGTTAAGGGTGCTGCCATTCCATGCAAACGGCTCAAACAGGGCCAAGGAATATATGAGCAGCGACTGCAAAATGTGGAGCAAAAATTGATGAAGCTGGACAATATGGATGATAAACTGGAGAGTCTTCTCAGCATAGCCCAAGATAATCGTCAAGTAGGCAGTGAAATCGCATCTTCTCAGTTTGCCACTCCGAACAATCAGTTAGTCGACCAAAGATGTGAAATCCTGAACTTCGAGGACGAAGTAATTGCAACAGGTACTATTTTAATCGACCAATCAGTCTTTTTGTGCTTCAACCGAGTTTACTGCTCTCTGTTTATTTTATATTTTATAACATTGTAGTTTGTTATTCTTTTGTTGTTGGATTATATTAGTTGCTGTGAATGTGTAATTTCAAAATGAGTTTGCTTTCTCTTGTTTCTAATGCATTCCATTTATGGTATATAGGTCTTTAGTTTTTGTCTTTGATTCATTTATGACATCTTTTAATAATCTGTTTCAGTTTTTTAAACTCTCTTTCTCATTAGACTTATTTTCTTTTTTAATCTATTGGTTTGCAGGCTTTTTTGAGTTATAAGCAGTTTCAGATATAGATAATATTAGTTTTGTGAAATAGGCATAACAAGTTCATTGTTCAAGGCTTTTTTATCTGTTATTATTTTGTTTTTTTAATTCTTTTGTTGTAGGAGTTCTATACAGTTTTATATTTTATAACATTGTAGTTTGTTATTCTTTTGCTGTTGGGTTATATTAGTTGCTGTGAACGTGTAATTCCAAAATGAGTTTGTGTTTTCTTGTTACTATTGTGTTCCATTTATGGTATATAGATCTTTAGTTCTTGTCTTTGATTCATTTATGATATACAGCATCCTGTAATAAACTATTTCAGTTTTTTAAACTATTTTGCTCATTAGACTTATTTTCTTTTTTAATCTGTTGATGTGCAGGCCTTTAGGAGTTTTAAGCAGTTTAGATATAGATAATATGTGTTTTGTGCAATAGGCATAACCAGTTCACTGTTTCAGGCTTTTTTATCAGTTATTATTTTAATTTTTTAGTTCTTTTGTTGTAGGAGTTATACTATTAGTTGCGTCTAGGACTTGTGTAGCTCCGCACAATGGTCTTAAATGTTTGGGAGGTTGTTAGTTCTGTAAATGTGATTCCATATATTCACTCCAGAAATGCTTATATAACAGGTACTATATGCCGAGATTCCACAGCATTAGTAATTCATGGAAAACCAGTACCACCCACATATGAAAAAGTGTTGTTGGAAAAATTTTTATTGCTGGATGAGCTAACCGCCAAAATATGTCGACAATTTACCGAGACCTTTGGGGATGTTGGAGCCGAAGGTTATGTGAGTCATCAAAAGGGTTTGATACGATATCTTTAGTCAGAGGTATTGATATTTCTGACTTGTTCTTTGCATATATTGCTGATTTTCTTTTGTTTGCTGTATATGAAATTTGCATATGCAAATGCATGTGTATGATACAAATCTAGATTGATATCTCCTATAATTGTTTATACAATACTATGCCACTACCCAAAATCAGTTTGTGCCATATTATTATTATTATTTAACTATGGTGACCAAGACTAAGTACTGTCCTGCAAAACCCCTGACCGTTATGAACTCATCTGAATCCTAACTTAAATAGTTGAACCTTTTTCATGCCAGCAATGCTGGGAATACTCACTGAAAGGCAACCCTCGCAATTAAATAAAAAATAGATCATCCCATTGATGTTATTGGTCCTAAACAGGGTTACCAAGAAAAGAATACAAGCTTCATAAATTTGAATACCATCAGTTCAAATGAAAAGGAAAAGAAAGATTGATGAATGATAGAAAAAAAAATCTTTACGCCTTCTAATTCTATTGTGCATAAACATCAAGAAGATTCAGATTGATGAATAACATGAGTAAAGTGAGAATCCTTGTGCAACAAAAAGATTAACTCATTTTCCTTCACCCTCATTTATTTTGCTTGAGTCGTAGTCTTTGTTGGTTGTCTGATCTGTTTATAGAACTTGATTTTGTACTGCTAGTATCTATCATGATTCTACAGGCATAAAATACTAAATCTTCTCCACTGATTGGCATCATAAAGTGAACTTGAGAAAGTCTCAACAAAAAAGACTTCACTGCTAGTATCTATCAGGATTCTACAGGTATAAAATACTAAACCTGTTTTTACTTTTGCGCAGGAATTGGATAGAATACTGTATGCACCACAGCATGAGCCAAAGAAATATCAGCTTCGGCTAACCTGCTCAGCATCCTTTTAATGTGTTTATTATATGTAGACTTCACTGCTTGCAAAACAATGTAGTGTAATTAATGAAATCTTTGTAGTGTAGTGTAATAAACAATGAAGTGTAATAAGTATGATATTCCGGCACGGTAGCATTCTGTTTGCAAAACAATGAGTGTAATTATAAGTTTGATAATTTTATATGTATGGTATATGTGCGATATGTTTATAGTGCTTGTGTACCAATATTTTGATATTCTGTCATATTCTGGCATATTTTGATATTCTGGTATATATACTGAGATATGCATGTAACGCAGTAGTGAGTTACAGATGTGATTTTGTAGGAGCAGGAGCAAACACTATGTGCAACGGGTGTTAACCGTTGCTTTATGTGTGACTTTTTTACATTAAGCAACGATTTTTACCCGTTGCCTATTGTAAACAAAACAACGGTTATTACCCGTTGCCTTCGGCTCAATTTGCAACGTTTTTTACCCGTTGCCTTTTTCCCAATTTGCAACGGTTAATACCCGTTGCCTTAGACCAAGTTTTCAACGGTTTATAACCGTTGCCTTTGTCCCAATTTGCAACGGGTTACACCCGTTGTGTTTTGGACATAATGCAACGGTTTTGTCCCGTCGCTAAATTCAACCACTCCTGTGTTGCAAACGGTTTTTACCCGTTGCTTTTGGATTTAACAACGGTTTTTAACCGTTGTTAATAGCTTATAATGGTGTAGTGTCTCCAACCATAAATTCCAAATCTCATCGCCTCTTATCAGCATAACTTTTTTGGCGATCTTAGGCCTCCTTTATTCTTTTCTTAATCACTGTAACTTTTTCGATAGCCTCTCGGATCATGTCCAGTTCAAGTACTAGTTTATCTCCCGTCTCAACCAAACATGCTGGTGACTTGCATGGTCTTCGATGTAGGGCTTCATAAGGTGCCATACCGATGCTTGTCTAGAAAGTATTGTTGTAGGAGAACTCAACTAAATGCAAATGATCCTTCAATGATCCACCAAAAATTAGAATATAGGCTCTTAAGAGATCCTCCATAAACCGATTCACCCACTCCGTTTGTCCGTCAATTTGGGGGTGATATGATGTACTTAAGCACAACTTTGTTCCAGGAGTTGTTCGCAACGCTTCCCAAAATTGACTAGTAAATATGGGGTCTCGACCACTTATGATGTGCACGTTAATGTGCATGTATTTACATCCATATTTTATCTATTTTTATTTAAATAAATATCATATTTGGGCATTTTAACAGGTTTAAAACCAAAATTCAATTATTTTCAAACCATCATATATTCATCTTCATTCAGGGGTAAAATGGTCATTTTTGTGCATGTATCAATTTGAGAATTTTTACTTGGAAATTTTTATGATTTTTATAGGAAATTTTAATGCATATGGAAGAGAGATTCATGAAGATATATGCATGCACAAAGGAATACAAAGGAATGAAGAGGAAATAATTCAAGTTCAAGATCATGGAGGACCCCACCCACTTACCTAAATGTACAATTAGGAGCTAATGGACAACTAAGTGGAGGTTAAAAGCTTCATGCACATTAAATAATGGATTAATTAGTGGCTAATGGTTACTTGGTAGCCACACTTCCTAAAGGGCATTTTAGGAAGCACCCTAAAAATTGAATTACGGTTTTATGCATGTATAAATAGCTCTCTTATGTACATGTAAATATCTTCTACTCATTGAAATTAGTTAGGAAATCAAAATGAAAGTTGTAAGCTCTATGTTGAATGAAATAAAAATGGCTTCCTAGCCTCTTTCTCTTCTCTTTTCTACTAGTTTTTCTTTACTTTTATGCTCATTTTTATTCTTATGCTCTCTTACATTTCATGTTCATAGTTTAGATTTACATTCATGCAATTAGTTTGATGTTATTTCATGTAAGTAGTTAATCTCATTTCCTTTGTTTAATTTCTACTTCTCTTTGCTTTCCAATGTTGAAACTTACATGTGTTGATTTGATAATACAAATGAGTAGCTAAACCCCTTTAATTTAGGGGTAATGAAGCTCTCAAATATTATGTAATTTCAACATTTTTATGATTTATGATCTCTTTAGCTTGTGCTTCATGAAAGTGAATTTTGATGTAAGTTTATACAAGTGGGTTTGATAGCTTATATTGCTTATGCAAATTAGCTATTCTTATTCAACATAAACACAATTTACATCATCATTTGATAATTAATTTTTGATTTTGAAATGAAAGTAAAAAATGAAATTTGATGATCAATATTACTAGTTACAATAGTAAATAGATCATACTTAAAATAGCTTTTGCTTTGGCTTCATTTTCATGAGAATTGATAAGTGTTTTATTTGTTGTATTATAGTTTGATGGTTTGAGTTATGTTAACTAATAACATAAACAAACCATACTTATCATAAATACAACAATTATTTCACTTAATATCAAAGCTAGAGATCACAAATTATTTGTTTGTTGATTTACAAAAATATGAGAGTGGATTTGCCTCTAAACTATTTTCTAGTCTAGTAGTTTTTAAATCACATTTTAATTCTAGTTTTAGCTTCATTTTTGTAGTTAACAAATTCCTCTCACTTTGGTCTAATTTGATTGAACTGATTTTTAAAATCTAAAACAATTCTCTACGGATTGACCTGTACTCGCCACGTACTAACTTTTGTGCACCGTGTGCTTGCGGTTATTTTAATTCAAAATTTATTGGCGGTTTTCTAACTCGATAGAAAATTTGCTGATAAACAAGTTTTTGGCGCCATTGCCGGGGATTTGATTCAATTTTAATTTCTATTCTTCAAATTATTGTTTTTTGATTTTTGTGTGTTTTCATTTGTGTGTTAAGTTGCATTTAAAAAAAACAAACAAACATTTTATTGTGTGATTTTTGAGTGTGTGTTTATTTTCTAATTCTAATTGCATTTGCATTTCTTTTTCTTTTTTTTCTAAAAACAAAAAAAAGGACATTCGCTCTTTTAGTTGTTACAACTTGATATTTTCATTGTGCAAACATTTCTAATCTCAGTTTGCTTCATTGCATTTAGTATCTCTGTTGCATTTTTCTTATTCTTCTTTTTTTCTGGTGCATTTTGATTTCAAACAAAATTTGCATTTAGATTCACAAACTCAACATTCACAAACACAAACCATACTTGCTTTCATTACATTGTTTCATTTCATTGCATTTCAGTTTTACTTAAAAAAAATTCTTTTTTGATCATTCTGTTACATTGTGTATTGCACACTGACATCAAAATTCATTTACACTGTGCATATTCTTCTCCACTACTCTTCCACTTCCTTTCTATCCTCCAACTTCTGCTACACCAAGGCTACCACCAAACTGCAGGTACGACACCAAAATGTAGCTTCTTTACCATCCTCCTCTAGAACAAACTCATATTTCACAAACTTCAGTTAGCACCATTTCCATACAAACTACCCACAACAACCACCCTGCTGCTACCATTTGCCACTGCACATAACTTCATCATCACACAACCCCTTCAGTTACACCTGCCACCAACAACAGTAGCAGCCATACACATTCTCTGTTCACTACATATACCTGCCAACAGAACCACCACAGTTCCACTGAACTGTTGCCACAACTCCACCACTTTGTGCACATCAAACAATTTCTGTCAACAGACCATCACAAAACTATGCACATTCATTCTACAAGCCACCATCACCTGTCCTTATCACCACCATAACACACTCGTTCACCTCCAATTTCTTCTAACTGCCACATTCATTTCACACAACAGCCTCTGCCAACCCACTGACTACCATTGAAAAGTGCACACTCACCCATCACCACAAACTGTGCGATAGCACATCACCGTGCACATCTCAGCGAACAACTCCAGTACAAAATTGTCAAAACTCCTCTACTTGAACTCTACTTGAATAATAACAGATCTCCTCTACTTCATTTCTTCAAACTGTCAAACTGGGCCACTACCATCTTCCCTGCACAAACTGTTTCATACAGTGCATATTACTTGCACAACGTCATAGCCACACCAGCAACCTCTACCACACCCCTGCCTGCCTTGCCTACATATCACTACAACATTTCTTCCATCATTTACGTTCTTCAGCACACAACAGACTTCACCACAGACCATAGACTTACCCTCTGCAACCATCATTTACATTCATACCAGACAATCCCCTTGCCTTGTCATCTTCCGCAATCAACAAACTTCAGATCATACATCTTCACCAGATAACCAACTGCTCGCTCAAGCAATCGAACCAACCCCCTTCCTACAGCCCATCTACATCATCAACAAATCATCGAACATCACTAATTGTCGAAACCCTCCTCTGCAATCACGAACCACTTCCACCACTCAAAGACACGCCATCGCGACCTCCAGTATCATCTTCTCACTTCCCCCCGAACCTGCAATCGCCGCAACATAAAACCACGAGCCGACCACCGCCTCCCTCCTCTGACCATTCGACGCCTGACTGCTTCACAAAGTGATACTAACACCGCCACTTATCATCTATAACCACCACGACCACAACCAGAAACCATTCGAACTCCGCCAAGCACCGAACCCAATTTCGAACGCTACATCGCCCTCGCGATGAAGCGTTGGCAGCACTGCAAACGATAAAATTCCTGATTCAAATTGTTGGTGGAGTTTGCAATTGTAATTAGAATCGGAATCGTATTCTCGAAAGATTGATTTTGAGAAATACATGAATATGGATTTTTTAAAAAAAGAAATAATATGAAGTGAATTTGGGAATTGCTGAGTTTGTTTTGAGAAGCTGATGTTGTATAACTTTGAGCCGGGCTCGTTTTAAAAGTTTGTATTTCCCTTTTTTTAATTTTTCCTTTCTTCTTCCTTTTATTTACTTAATTTGTTTAAGCACTTAGTTTTTTTTTCCTCTCTAAAAAAATGTGTCTTCTTTTGTTACTTTTTTTGTTTAATTTGTTTTAGTTTTATTTTATTTAATCTGTTTTAGTTTTTTAAATTTATTTTATCCTAAAAAAAATTAAATTTGTTTTGTTATAATTTTCTTTATTTTCCATCATTATATCTATATATAAAACACTGTATATGTCTTGTTTTTATTTCAGGGTGCAAAAGTAGAAATTTAGAAGAAGTGCTTGCCAAAAATAATTGCTTGCCTGCTTACTTAAAAAAAATTCCGCTTAAAAATAAATTGCTAATAATTCTGCACGCACTAGTATCGTTCCCCTTTTCCCTTATTTTTATTTGAATTGCATTGTTGGTTGCTTGCATTTGCATTTATATATATATAAAAAATTCAAAATCCAAAAACAAAAATAAACTTCATTTTAGTTGCATTGTAAATTCACGTTTAATTTTTGCTTTGCATTCATCTCATCTTATTTTCTTTTCTAAGGGCAATACCCCAACTCACATAAGGTGAGGGATTTCATCACACTTTCCTTAGCCCACAAACACATTTCATCGTAGAAGTTGACTAATAATAAAGGTTTGACATTTGACTTAAGGGTGTTGCGGGCTCATCTAGGGCTTAATTGTATCTTCACAATTGTTTTCTTTGAAATTTTTTTTCTCTTGGTGTCTAGGCTACGGTAGAGTAATAACCATTTATAAATATTACGGTGATTCGTAAATATTATAGTGATTGTTCCTCTGAAGGTACTTAAACCTTCGGCTGCATTGCTACGGTGATTCATGGTGCACCAATAACCCCTGCCGTTACCTGGCTGAGAAATATTTTGTTGATTTAAGACAAAGTGTGGTAATACAATTTTGGGTTAGGAGTTACTAAGGATAGAAAACTGTAATTAAGTCCTTTGCATTCATTTAGTTGCATTAGTTCATACATATTTAAAAAAAACAAAAAAAAAAGTCAAAAATCCAAAAAAAAATTGTAAATTTTACTTAACTTAGTTCTTAATTCCAAATAAAAAACAATTTCCCTTTTTCCTTTCCTTTGAAAATTTTCAATCAAAAAAAAATCTTTTCAAATTTTTATTTTGAAAATTCAAAAACAAAAACAAAAAACAAATTTCCATTTTCTAAAAACAAAAAAAAACAAAAAATCCTTTTGGTAAATATTTGAAAATTCAAAAAAAAATACAAAAACAAAAACATATGAAAAAATTTGAAAAACCAAATAACAAAACAAAATTTAAACTTCTCTTTTGAAAATAAATTTCACTTGGTAAATAGTTTTCTTCCTTGTAAAAAAAACAAATTTTTCACTTCGTTTTTCAAATCTTCATTCATTCTCTAAACTTGATTCTAACTTCTTTCTCTTCTCGACTTTCACTTGGGTATGAGTACTTGGCTCGTGACACAACAACAAATCGTTGGACTCGTGACTCAACAACTAATCGTTTAACTTAAAAAGACGATCCTCCCAAAATGGCGAATGAGAACACCCCTCGAACTCTTATGGATAGAATCTTTCCCGATAGAGTTTCTATTCCATCTTACATCACGTTACCCACCCCTACAGGTAACCATTTTGAAATTCACTCACACCATATTGCCACACTTCCGAAATTTGGCAATTTCGAGCACGATGACCCCTACATATTTTTGACGAAATTCGAACAGGTTAGCGCAATCGTTAAACTCCAACAAATTTCCGATGACGGAATCAAACTTTGATTAATCCCATTCGCTCTTACAGATTACGCTGAAAAATGGTTGTACAGCTTACCATCGAACTCGATTAAAACTTGGGAAGAATTCGTAAAAGCTTTCTTAAAAAAATTCTACCCCTTGGAAAAAACGAGTAGAATCCGAAACGAAATTGTAAATTTTCATCAATTCAAAGGAGAACCATATGGAAAATATTTTGAAAGATTCAAAGAGCTTTTGATAAAATGTCCACACCATAACTTCAAAAAATGGACGATTTGCCAAATATTATACGATGGACTCGAAAACAGCTCCCAAACCATGCTCGAATCAATGTGCCAAGGCAACTTTCTGGCCCAACATCACGACGATGCTTGGCAATTTCTTGAAAACCTCGCCGAAAAACAATCTCAATGGGAATGTTCGAACGAAAAATCAATTTACTCGCGATCGGGTGCACACTCGATAGGATCCTCTTTTGCTTTGGAAGCTAAGATCGATGCAACGATTAAAAAATTCAATAATGTTTTCTCATTGAATCAAATGAACCAAGCTTCCCAGCCAATATGTTATAAATGCAACGATCCTAATCATATAGCCGATCAGTGTCCCAATTCTGTCGAACAAATCAATGCTTTCAATAAAGCAAAAAATGATCCATTTTCTCCAACGTACAACCCTGGTTGGAGAAATCATCCAAATTTTTCTTGGAACCAATACAATCCCAACACGAATACGGTTCGTCCAAATTTTCAAGCATTTTCGAATAATGCTTCGAATCCTCCTTTTTAGCCCAACAATTTTCAACCAAACTTTGCGGGTCCGTCTCATAACCAATCGCAACAATCAAATTTTCAACCAAATTCTACTCATCCTCCCCAAGGCGAAAAACGTTTAAGTTCACTTGAGAAAACTCTTGAAACGTTGGCTAAAGCAACTACTCAAAGTCTTCAATCAAACAACAATTTGCAAAATTTATTAACCTCATATATGCAAAATACGAACCAATCAATTGCAAAACTCGAAATGCAAATGAGTCAATTAGCCACGTCTATGAGCGAACGTAAACGAGGAACATTCCCAAGCCAGCCCCTTCCAAATCCCTGAAATCAAAATGAAAATTCAAATCAAGCCCATGTTGTTCAAGATAGCAATGTCACCCAATTGAATGCTATCACAACTCTCCGTTCCAGTAAACAAATCGATAATCAAGTTGTTAATCCAAACGATTTGCCGAAAACCTCTCTCAACACTTCTAAAACAATGAACGAATCTGAACAGAACGTGGAGCCAAACGTTGAATCGAATTCCAATCAAAATTCTTCTTCTTCTACTCGAGTAGACCCACCTACCGAGTATCGTGTTCCATTTACACATCGTCTACGACCAAAGAAACACTCGGACCAAATGAAAAAGATGTTGGAAATTTTTAAACAAGTCAAAGTTAACATTCCGCTTCTTGACATTGTTCAGCAAGTCCCAACGTATGCGAAATTCTTAAGGACTTGTGTACCCAAAAACGACACACTCAAGTGCCCAAAAAATTCTTCTTAGCCACCAGTTTGAGTGAAGTCTTGTCCCAATCCATGCCCGTTAAATACAAAGATCCTGGCTGCCCTACGATTTCGTGTACAATTGGAGACAAGACGATTAACAAATGTTTGATAGACTTAGGCGCAAGTGTCAACTTGATTCCATACTCCGTGTACGAACAATTTGGTTAGGTGAGCTCAAACCCACAAAAGTCACGCTTCAATTTGCCGATCGCTCGATTAAGAAGCCCGTGGGAGAAATCGAGGACATGCTCATTCGAGTAGGGCAATTCATATTCCCCGTTGATTTTATCGTTCTCGAAACACAACCCGTGTCAAATCCCATGAGTCAAATTCCTTTGATTTTAGGCCGACTATTCTTAGCCACCTCAAATGCCTTAATCAATTATCGTAACGGTTCGATGAAAATCTCTTTTAGAAACATGACTTTGGATCTTAATATTTTCAATCTTGAAAGCCAATCAAACGAACCTCGCGACCAAACATTAGAAGTTAGTTCCATTCACGAAAACTTTGAAAATGAGACACTTGATCTTAACGATGAATGCGAGGCCGAGTACGAAAAATTGTTTCACGAAATTCCCAATGAAATTGAATACACTGTTCCTTTTGAATCGCTTCCAGTTGAGTCCGAATCTCAACCTAATTCTTCGATTGAAAAACTCCCGAAGTCGGACCTCAAACCACTTCCCGATCACCTTAAGTACGCATACTTAGGTGATAATGAAACGTTGCCCGTCATAATTTCCCCAACTTTCACTCTTGATCAAGAAACTTCTCTTCTCGCTATTCTTTCGAAAAACAAGGAAGCGATTGGATGGTCGATCTCCAATATAAAGGGAATTAGCCTTGCTATTGTTCAACATTGCATCCATTTAATTGACGATGCCAAGCCTGTTCGTGATGCGCAATGAAGGCTTAATCCGAAAATGAAAGATGCGGTGCGTGATTAAATTCTTAAACTTCTCGACAACGGAATCATTTACCCAATCTCAGATAGTTCATGGGTTAGCCCAATTCATGTTGTATCAAAAAAGTCTGGGCTAACCGTTGTCAAGAACGATTCAAACGAACTTATTCCACCTCGTACTCAAACAGGTTGGCGTGTTTGCATTGACTATCGAAAACTAAATGCCGCAACACGTAAAGATCACTTCCCTCTTCCTTTCATTGACCAAATGCTCGAACGTTTAGCCGGCCATGAATTCTACTTCTTCCTTGATGGTTATTCGGTACCTTTGCTTATCGACGTATGTCACTCGGACTTTGTAACGCACCTGCGACCTTCCAACAATGCATGGTTAACATTTTTTTCCGACATGATTGAATGCTTTCTAGAAGTTTTTATGGACGATTTCTATATCTTTGACGATTCTTTTTCCTAATGTTTACATCATCTCGAGTTGGTTCTAAATCAGTGTAAAGAAAAACATTTGACTTTGAATTGGAAAAATGCCACTTTATGGTCAAACAAGGAATAGTCCTTGGACATATCATTTCAAATAAAGGCATTGAGGTAGATAAAGCGAAAATTGACGTAATTGCAAACCTACCCATTCCCAAAACTGTTAAGGACATTTAATCATTTCTAGGAAACGCTGGCTTTTACCAATCCTTTGTAAAATACTTTAGCAAAATCGCTCGTCCTTTCATAACTCTTCTCGGAAAAGACTTTCCGTTCGATTTCAACTCTAAGTGTATCTCTTCTTTTGAACGTCTTAAGAACGAACTCATTTCTGCTCCAATCATTTGTACACCCAATTGGGATCTTCCTTTCGAAATAATGTGTGACGCTTCTAACTTTGCGGTTGGTGCTGTCTTAGGACAACGCATCAACAAAATCCTTCATGTCATTTGCTACGCGAGTATGACTTTGAACGACACTCAACTTAACTACACAACAACCGAAAAAGAGCTTCTAGTTGTCGTTTTTGCGTTTGAAAAGTTTCGACCTTACTTGATAGGTTCACACATTACTGTTATACACAGACCACTCTACGCTTCGATATCTCTTCGCTAAAAAGGATGCTAAATCCCGTTTGATTCATTGGATCCTTTTACTTCAAGAATTGGACCTTACAATCAAATACAAAAAAGGATCCGATAATGTCATAGCCGATCACTTATCTCGTATTCCGAATGCACCATCTTCTTTGCCAATCAATGAAGACTTCCCCGATGAACAACTTCTTTCGATTTCTATCGATCCATGGTATGCTGATATAGTGAACTACATAGTCACTAAAGAAACTCACTCATCTTGGTCCAAACAGGACAAATACAAATTCCTGTCCCAAGTGAAATATTTCTATTGGGACGATCCATACTTGTTCAAATATTGTCCCGACCAAATCATTCGACGTTGCATTCCGGATAATGAGATCCAAAGTGTTCTTTCATTTTGCCATGATCAAGCGTGCGGTGGACATTTCGGTCCTCGAAAAACTACGGAAAAGGTGCTACAGTGTTGTTTCTATTGGCCTTCTCTTTTTAAAGACTCTTTGAATTTTTTAAAACTTGCGATCGATGTCTAATTCTTGGATGAATTTCTCGACGAGATATGATGCCTCTAAACCTCATTCTTAAGATCGAAATCTTTGATGTTTGGGGTATCGACTTTACGGGACCTTTTCCCAATTCTTTTGGAAACTTGTATTTCCATCTCGCTGTCGATTACGTCTCAAAATGGGTCAAAGCCATTCCTTGTAAAACCAACGACCATAGAATTGTTGTGAAATTTCTCAAAGAAAACATCTTTTCGAGGTTCGGCAGACCTTGCACAATAATCAGTGATAACGGGACCCATTTTTGCAATCGATCTTTTTATCCTCTTTTCTAGTAAGAATGTTAACCCTCTTTTGTAAATATGTATATATTTTTCCTCGTTACACTCATTATATCATGCATTGACTGTGGGGACACAGTCAAAATTAAGTGTGGGGGGGAGTCTCATTTACATTTTTTTAAGTTTCATGGCATTTTTGAGTTTTTGTAACGACCCTGAATTTTTGACATTGGAAATCAGAATATTTAATTGATTTTAAATATTTGAAAGATAGTTTAATTTGAATTTCAAATATCATTGTTTGTTTGGTAATTAAATTTTTGAATTTAATTTTTGGAAGTTGGGTAAAATTTTGAAATTGGAGGCTTGTTAAAGATATTTTAAAGGCTTAGAAAATTTATATTGATGATACTAGAGGTAAGAGAACTTTTAAAAGTTGGATTTGAAACTGTTTTGTTCAGTTTTGAAATTATATCGTTTAAATTGATATTTGAAAATAGCCTTCCGGGGCACAGTCTCGAATACGACGAAACCAGTTCCATTGGATCCATAATATTGTATTATTATTAGATTTCAAGTTTCGTAGTGATTGGAGTTACCGTTTGGTTGTGCGATCAGAAAAGCCTAGAAATAAGTCGTTTTAATTTAAATCGTCGATTTAAAATTGATATCTTCTCCATATGGTCGAACTAGACCTTGGAACCTATTTCAGCATGTTCAGAATAACGATAACGTTAAGAATACCGGTCGTTGCATTTAAATTGGAGTTCGGGGTTTAGAATTATGGACCACGAGATATTTTGGTTATTATATTTTATTTTGGATAAGTATGAAATCAATGTACACAAAAAAAATCTCTGCCGACACACAGGGATACTTTTGCACGTTAACATCTCATCTTGTTCCTTCTATCCCCATTCTAAATCACACGCAAAACAGATTTCACTTTAAAATCAAAGAAGAAAAAAATTATAATGGCCGAGCTTTGAAATATAATCTCCGATATACTTCACTTCCATCGTCATCTCGATTTCAAATTCGCGGCGCTTGTTCCCTTTCTCGAGCGAAGCCTCTTTTGCAAAAAGAATACAAAATCGAAAAAAAAAAGAGAACGGCTATCGCGATCGAAAATCAATCGTAAGTTTCAGGCGGCGGTGGCGTGGAGCTCGCGATTGGGCGACGCGTGTTCAAGTAGGGGGTGGCTGCAGTTATCGAATCGAGTTTGGCGACTTCTAATCACGAAGCACTGGAATTTGGTGGCCGCGAGTGATTTGGGGCTTCGATTTGTGGTGAGGGCTCGGCGATGTTTAGGGCGGAATTGCGATGGTGGCACTCGAGCTTGGGGTTTCAGCGTGGTTCTGCTGTTCGCGTTGGTGGAGAGGAGCGGCGTTGGCAAATGCGATGGTCGGCGCGGTGATCTTGAGTCGAGTAGCGGGGTGGCGATTTCGAACCGCGTGAGGTATATTTATGCTTACAATTTATTTCTCAATTTAGAATTTAATTTCATATATACATTTTCACAGAGAAGTAAAATATGTTTGCATGCAGAAAATAAATTTTTACAGTAAAAGAAAATATAAATATATATGTGTATATATTTTTAAAGTAAAGATTGTTTACTGTCTAGTTTCAAATTGTAGAATTTAAATATATACAGAGAAAAAATAATAATTGCAACAAGTTATATATATATATACACAGTTTATTTATAATATATATGTGGATATATATAGTAAATCAAGAAATATATATATATTTAGGTAGATAAGATTTTAAAATATTGAAGAGTTATTTAAAATTGGATTTTTGAATCTATATAAATTAATTCCTTTATAGGTGAGGTTTCAAAGGAAAAGAAAAGAAAATATTTTGTTAAAAAGGAATTAGTTTAAATTTAAATCACTAGTAAAAAAAATTCAATTTATTAGTTAATTTAGCTATCAAAAGAAAATTTATTTTTCGATTATTTCGAATATTAATAAATTGTATAAAATTATTTATACAAAGTCTAATATAATGAAGAAATAGTCGGAATGGAAATGGATTGCAAAACGAAAGCAAAGGTGAGATCTTCTCACTCAAATTAAATTGGCATTGCAGTTACTGATTGACTGTTTGGATGTGGTAGTATATATAGTAGTATATATATATATTTGGAGTTGATTTCCCGCATTATATAGCGGATGAGACCCTATGCGCCGCATAATAGCGGATGATATTTTGTAAATCCCATATACCGCGATATTCCACGTCGATGTGGAATGGGTATTTAATTGTTGTGCTAACAGCTGTGGATGCAGGGAAACAGGTTGGAGGGATCCAACTGGATTCCTCAAATTGTATGAATTTGTTTCATATGTTGTATGAATTTGTTTCATATGTTGTGTGATGAATTATTGATAATATGTGAATGATTATATTGATGATTGAATTTGTTGAAGGCTATAATTTAGCCGAATGTATTTATGGTATCGTTGGATACCAGAAATAAATAAAATTGGATTTTTGAAATTAGAGTAGGAAATTTTAAGTAAATTCTTTTTGAAAGAATTGAGTGAATTTAAAAGAAGGAATTTTAAAAGCATAAAGTTGATTTTCGAAATCTTATCGAATTATTTCCAAAATATGGGAAAAGATATTAATAAATGGGGTTTTGAATAATATTGTTTAAAATTGAAGAATTTATTGGAAATGGAACTTTAAATAATTTGGAAAGAATAAAGGGATCTATTTTAAAAAGGAAATAAATTTTTAGAAATCAATTCGATAATTGATTTGTTATTTGAAAATAAATCTTTGGAAAATCAATATAAAAATTGATTGGTGCTTTGAATGAAAATGATTTGGTAATTGGAAATAAATTTAGAAATGGATTTGCAAATGATTTGGTATTTGGGATTAAACTTAGAAATCAATTTGTAATGGATTTGGTGCTTGAAAAGAAATTAGAAACCAATTTGGAATTTGATTTGGTGTTTGAAAGTGAATATTTGGAAATTTAAATTCACAATGGAATTTAAAAGAAAAAGGGAAATAAATAATATCGGAAATTTTATTCCGCGAGTGAAAAGTGATTTGAAATTGGTTTTCAAAGTGATGAAGTGTGGAAAATATATATCTTGCAAAGATATTTTGAAATTTAATAATTTGGAAAAATTATTCAGATTGGATAATTATTGTGAATATTGTTTGATAGTAAAATATCCAACTATCAGTATAAATAATTTAGGAAATTATTAAGACTTGTTGTTTGTTGTGAATGTTGTTTGATTGTTAAATAACCGACTATCAATGTTGGCCTTTGAAATGGCACTTGAATTTGTTTTAAAAACAAGCGCTCATTATTCGGTTTAGCCGGGAGAGGACTTTGTGTCATATAACCCATTCCGAATAATGATACGACGTTATGGATTGCAATTGAAAACCGGATTTGCAAGGGCTTCTTTGGAAATGCCTTTGTTTCTGTTCGAACCCGGAACAGACTTGTATGGATGTATGTCTGACGCTACACTTTGAGATATAAAGCAGATTTCTTTCAAATACATATCTGTTTGTGGCGGAGAATTTATTCTCTTAGCTTAACACCCTTCTCTGAGACGTACGAGCTTAGAGGTTATGTAGTTGAAGGTTATCAGTGATATACTCCCAATTTGGTAGTGTGGCATGCTAAGTGTTGCTGTGTGTTGCTGATCATTTGTTGATCATTTGTGATTAAAGCATGGCTTTCGTGTAAAGCGTAGCTTTATGGACGAGACCTCATCGGATCTCATACCTCGGAAATGGTCGAAACAGGAAAATGCGGCAAGGTTATGAGGGTCGCACCCTTTAGGGTATGTCATTTCCTTCTGGAAAAAGGTGGTATCATGGTATGGAGCCAAAATATTTTACCTGTGTGGTTGCTCCAATCTCATTTGCTGTGTGATTGTTGCTTTGTGATCGAGGGCCCTTAGATAAAGGTTGCAAACGACCGGGGGGTGGCATACTCGTGTAGTAGTTACCTAGTAAGAGGTAACCCGGCCTTGTGTTGGCAGAGAGCTAGTTAGTTCTCGGGACGTCCCTCCAAAGGCGTACCCATGTGGCATAGGAAGTTCCTTAGCCTGACCATTTGTTGGAAATCCAAAGAAACAATACGAGCCCTTTACAATTGCAATTTGTATAACCTGTCACCTTAGGTGGCAGCTATAGCAGGCATAATATAATGGTACCTATGCTGGCTAAGATTAATATTATACTTTCGAAATGTTTTCACACTAGGCACTAATGATAATATAAAAATTGTTTTTGCATAGTAAGCATGTTTGACTATCATAAGGAGAAATCTCCCTCATGTGTGCGATTGCATTGTGTGTGTGCCGGGAGGCCTTATGGTGGTTTCATTTTCCAAAAGCATTGCGGAATTTCTTTTATTTTCTTTGTGAAAATAACTGTTTTTGAGATCTCACACCAGTCTACGACTGACCTTGCTTATCTTTGTGAAATGTGATAGGGGGTTCTCGCTTTGCGTTAGGTGGCGAACGGGAGACTCTTTCCCCTACATGTCCTCCTCGTGGGGTTGGTTAGCCGTAAGGTGTGACAGTCGAAAGGCTGGCCGTAAAAGCAAGGGCAGGGTACCATTGTAAGCCACAGCGGGGCTGGGATGGTTGAAAAGCCTACCAGTCGAGATTGGCCGCTGTCGATGGTTGAAAAGCCTAGATCGTTACATGTGGTATCAGAGCAATTGGTTAAGCGACAACCCTGGCTCTATTGGGTATTACTCATTAGAGATAGAGTCAGTATTACTCTAGAATGAGTGTGAGTGTAATAATAGATATGAGCGCGTATTTGTTAGTGAATACAAAATTTTGTTTTATATTGTGTTGACTTATCGGTTGATTGTTTATAGATTCTGGTCGGTTCAGTTTGGCCAACTGTAATCGATAGGGGTTTCTAAACTCTTAAACAAGATAAATCGACACGGTATTGTTTTAAATAGGGTAACTGAAATAACTTTACCCAAAATTATTTTTGTATAGAAAAGAAGTCATTTTCCGTAAATTATTATAGTATATGGTTGCTTGGTTGTTAGGAAGAGATAATATTGAAATATTATCATTGTATATGGAAATTGAATAAGAAGTAATGGTATAACCAAAGATTTGGAGATAAATTCATTTAACAAATGAAATTTATAGATATGAATTGAAAGGATAAGGAAATAAGTTCATATACGAATGGGATTTCTAAATGTAAATTGTAAATGTAATTTATAATTTGAAATAGAATTCCAGAGAATATTTGAAAATAAATTCATTAATGGAATGAAATTGGTAATGTGAATTTATAAATTGAAATGAGATGCCAGAGTAATTTTTGTAATACGGATTACAGGATTTGAATTGAAATTTCAAAGGATTAAATTTCCTAATTTGAAATGGTTTCCAGAAGTCTGGAAAATAATTATCTAAGAAGTATTTTTGAGTTGGATATGAAATCTGGTGAGATTTGAAATTTAAAAATATTTGGAAGAAAATATTTTGAAAGGATATAATTGATTCCAAGAAATAATTTTGAAATGTTGTTTAAAAGACTCTGGAATTTCTTTAAAATGTTATGGAATGTAAATAAGTTTGATAACTTCTAAAAATATTTGAAATTTGATTGGAATAAGATTGAAATTTAAAAGGAATGAATTTGTGAATGAACAAATGAGGTTACATTTGCAAATAAATGAATTGGAATTGAATAATGAAATGAGATTTGATTTGAACCAAGTTGAAGAAAAATCCAAACTTGGAAAAAAAAAGGATTGAATTCAAGTAAACAAATTTGATAATGTATTAATTCATGAAATAATGAATTGGAAGTTGAATTAGTTAAATTAAAGTTGAGTTGTGTGCTAAATTTGGAAATGGTTTGAATTTGCATATAAATTCAAGTAAGTAGAAAAAATAAATTGAAATTTCCTTGATAAAGATAAAGTAAATTCACGATGAATTGAATATGGAAATTTGAAATTTAAAAAGGATAAGTGAATATACTAATTGAATTAAATTTGTAGATGGAATGGATTTGATAAATGAAAAAAAATCAAATCAAAGATTTAAATTAGAAATTGTTTACAAGGAAAATGAACTTGAGTTTTGAGTTGAAATAACTTAAGCAATATTTGGATAAATGCTCGACTTAAGTAAAATTGTGAAATGGTTGTTGTCGAATTTTATTGAATGGTTTTCAATGAAATTTGTTTGATATATGAAATGCAAATTGAATTGAATGGAATCAATTGGAAATGAAATGGAATTAAAATAAATTGAGTTGGTATCAATTTAAATTAGTTATAAACTAGAATGGATATTTTATTAAGTGAATATCGTTGAATTTGCATATAAATGGTTGTCATTGTCGCAAACGAGGTTATATAAAATTCTATGAGTTAATAAAAGAAAATAAAAATTGATTTTTGAATCAATTGAAATGGATATGAATTCGTTTCGCTTAAAAATGAATAGAATGTAAGAAAGTGAGTTGTAAATCACTTGAATTGAATAGAAATGATGTGTGATATAGTCGTAAGAAATTTAATTTGTATTGAAACCATATAAATTGCTTATGGGAATTATTTTGAGTGCATTGCTTATGAAAACTATGTGTTTACTATTGAAAATAAGTGAAATATAAATGTTAACGGTAAAAAGTGAACGCTAACACCCGGTATGTGTAATAGAATTGTGAAAGCACCACCCGTTGGTACGGGAACAGAGTATAAGCTGAAAATAGCAGAAAAGCAGTAAATGAACAACGGATTTATAGTGGTTCGGCCCGTAATTGAGCCTACATCCACTTTATAGTCTTTTATTGCTGATTCGGTTACAATTTGATACAATATCCTTCTAAATACAATACAACTTGATCATGAAAACATTCTTGACTACTAGCTCGATCTTTGATGATAAAACTCGACGAATCCGTGTTGGATGTAAGGAGCTCTTCTCGAAGATTGTTGTAGTGTCTCGAATGCTTGAAGATCTTTGATTGCTGAATGAGAGGAGGCTTCGACAGCGTAACGGCGCTTGGAGAAATGAATGGCCAAAAGTCCCCTGAATGTTGGAAGTGGTGGGGTATTTATAGGAGCTGATTTGGACTCAGGAAATTTCTCTAAGTCTTTAAGTCGCAGCCGACTTAGGGTAGGTCGGTGACGAGTTAAGAGATTGGGTTAGGTCGGCGACGAGTTAAGGGATTGGGTTAGGTCGGCGACGAGTTAAGGGATTGGTTTCTTCCTGTGGCTCAGTTGAAGACAAGTGCTAACTCGTAGCCGACTTCCCAGATAGAGATAGCACAAGCATGGGCTTTAAGTCGTATGGCCTTCTAGGTCGGCACATATCTTAAGTAGTTAGGTCGCAAGCTGCTTTAGGTCGCAAAGTCCTTAGGTCGCGACATTGCTAGGTCGCGGAGTTATCCTCAGCAGTTAGGTCGTAGACTCCCCTAGGTCGCAGAGCCTCCCTTAACAGTTAGGTTGCGACATTGCTAGGTCGTCAATCTTTTAACTCGCAAACTGTTAAGTCGGAGCTCTTCTTAAGTCGTAGGCGGCTTAACTTGATGAGTCGTACAGACCTTGTGAGTCGCAAGACTGATGAGGCATAGCATGTTAAGTCGAAACCCTCTTAAGTCGTATAGACTTTAACTCGTTGAGTAGTTAAGTCGGAGACTTCTTAACTTCTTAAGTCGTAGGTCGCTTAACTCGCTGAGTCGTCAAGCCCTTAAGTCGTACATCCACTGAGTCGTAAACTTGTTAAGTCGTAAACTGTTGAGTCCCACCATGTCTCAGGTCGCTAACCTTTTAACTCGTAGGTCGCTGAGTAGGACCATTCCTTAGATCGGAGCCTACTGAGTCGTAGATCATTTAAGTCAACTTGTTAAGTCTCGCAATCCTTAACTTGTTAAGTCTTGAGTCGTATACTTCTTAGGTCGTGGATAATTCAGGGTTAACATTTGCCCCTCGAAATACATGCCTAAGTCGTAGGTCGTGTGTTTCGATTCATTTTAGCTCGTGTGAGTCGATTCCAATTCCTTCGACCTGAGGTATAAAACGCTTAGGTCGTACCTCTTATCTTCTTCTTCCTATCACTCGTGCTTTAAGTCGTATCTGCCATTAACAAGATTTCAAGCTTCCAAAGGCGATTTTGACTCGATTTTCCTCCAGCCACTTCTAGTTACATCGCGTAAGCATCTTCTCTCTTTTTCCAATCGCTGACCATTGCTATCGACCTTTCTCCATGAATTCTTCCCTCGGTCCTTGCGAATACTGCTATGTAGGATATTCATGGAATTAAGGTGGCTTGATATGGCTTGCAATGATTTGTGATCTGTGGTGGTTTAGAAATAGGGTTGATGAAGAAGCTAACCGGTGAATGGGTTAACGGGTTGGATAGTTAAGGGTTAGGAGTTGGATGGATATATGGTTAACGAGTTAGGGATCAAACGACTCAGGAGTTAGATGGACTAAAATCTGGATCGACTTATCACTTACAGCAACCTAAACTTTGAGTCGTAGCCGAGTTACGACTTACGACTTAGAGAATTGAAGTCCCCTTTTAAACTCCACGACTTACGACTGAGAGAATAATTGACCCTAGCTCGCAGGAACCATTTGAGTCGTTTTGCGACTTAACACTTCAGACTTTGCTTGAATGTGGTACGATTGGAGAGTTACGACTCAACTTGATTCATAGCATATCTTTTAGTCCGTGACCGAGCTAGAACTTGAGGAAAATCTGACCCATGCTAAGTCGTGAACGAGTTAGAACTTGAGCAAATTTTGCACTGCCTTGAATGTTAAGACTTGAGTTGTTTGAACTTTGGACTGTTGAACTTCGTTGCATTCTTTTATAGATTGTCAATAATTCTAATTACCTGTTAAAACATTTACAGAAAACTGGGACAAATATACTGCCACTGACTGCCCACACCGAATGACAGATTAGCTGATAAAGAGAAAATTAAATTAAATGAACTGTATGAGTGAAATGCTACACAATAACTAACTCAAGTGAAGTATTAAAGCAAAATCGCAATGGTAAACTAAAACTGATTTGTCTGCATTAACACTACACTTGAGTATTAACAAGTTCTGAAATCTTGTAATCGACTGATTGTCAGTTAGTTTAATTCCAGTTATACTTGTTTTTTCTTGTTTTCATTAGTTTTGCACAACACTTCACACTTTTAGGAAACGTGCACCTTCACTTTTGAACATTCAGCTGATTGTGTAGAATGGCATCTCATCAAGAAGACTTGGAACCAACTGGAGAAGCTTTTCCAATTGCTACTCCGTTGAATGATCCCCCGGAAAGGACTCCTACTACTCTGAGTCATAAAGTCTTCCGTCAATTATGCACTCAGTTTGGTATTGCTGAATCTGACGCTTTGCTCCCTGGAGTAAATGACACTGCTGATAGGCCGCCCCACGGCTTTATCGCAGTGAACCGCCAAATGTGCTTGAGTGGAGCGATTCCCCCGTTTAATGACTGTCTCCGAGAACTTCTCCTTCGATTATCTATCTCCCCTTTTCAACTTCATCCTAATGGCTACGCCATCCTGCTGGGGCTGTGCGTGCTTTTCAGGAGAACGCTGGACCGTTTTCCCAGTTTTGGAGAAATTTGCTTCCTATGCTCATTTACAAAGAACAAAGACCATCCCTCTATCACAGTTGTAAGGAGTGCCAGGAACCGTAAACTGATTATTGGTCTTCCCGAAAGCGTTCCTGGGTTTCTAAGCCAGTTTTTCTTTGTTCGTTGTCCCCCGGGATTTTACGCCATTTGGAGAGTGGGAAGTACGATTATCTATCTTTTCCCTGTGTTTTCTAAATTCTTTGAAGTCCAAATTGTCGAGTGTTAACCTCTTTTTCTACTGTTTCAGCGCTTCCTTCCCCCTCTAGGGAACCTCGTCACAAGACTACCTTTGAGAGGCTTATGGTTGTGCCGGTTGAGGAGAGGAGTGTTCAATTTCTATTGAGAGATGAGTTCCTCCACGAATTTGGACTCTTACATCCTTCCCGTTCCACTCAGCCACATGAAGTCCCTGATTCTCCTGCTGAGGAGTCAGATGCCCCTGTTCCTGCTAAAGAACTTTTACCGCAAGATCTTACCGCTGAGACTTCATTGGTAAAGTGTTCTACTTCTACCGACATTGCTGGATCGTCCAGTAAGTTAGCACTTGCCCCGGTTGTTGAAGAGGAGGAAAATCTTCACACTCTTGAAAAGACGGCTGAGGTGGAAGTTGAAAAAGATAATTCTCCCATGCACCATGGCGATGATACTTTTGACAGTCTGAGCGACATCATGATAACCTCTCAGGAGCTCTTTAAAGATGATGTTTCTAAAGTGGTCCCTCCTGTTGTCGAAGCAACTTCTTCTTTGCAACAAACCACAACGCCTTCCACACAACTTATTGCCATTTCTACACCCAAAAGTGGTTTGTAGTCTGACGCGCGTAGTTTGCACATCACACACACTTAGAATTTTGGCGCTTATATGCACTTAGCTTCTTCAATTTGAGGATTTCTAAAACTGGTTTTTTTTTTCTTCAATTTCAGGTTCTCTGATGGGGCGAAGCGGCTCTTACTACAACAAATTCCAGCGTTACGGAAGCCGTGAGGCTTATGACTTTAGGAGTTATATCGGTGCTGTGAAGGAAACTGATGAGGAGAGGGCTGCCAGGAAGGCTCATGAGAGGCGAGCTCATGAAGAGCGTCGCCGGAGAGAAGATGAGGAATACCATGGGAGTAGGGACGAGCGACGTGACTCTTCCCGCAGAAGCGACGATCCTTACAAGAGGAAATCTTACGATGATAAGGGGAAGAGTCATACTTCCGATGATTCCAGCAAACGGATCAGACTTGGCGAGAAAGATACATCTAATATCTCGGAAAAGACTACCGCTTCTATTCCTCCTAATACATCTTCTGGTTCTCCTGCCCTTAAGGAGTCTGACATCCAGACAATCATTAATAGGCCACAGTACCGAGCTGGAGATGGTCCTCCCACACTCCAGAGCCGATTTCCGAATTGGTGTCTGAAAGGAGTGCGTTTTGATTTGGATTTGGTCCCCATTGATAAGCAGGCGATGCTGAGAAATGTCGATGCTGTAAAGCTTGACATCGAAAGAATGTCTGGATGGCAGAAGCTGGTTGATGAACTTCAAAGGGTCAACCATATGAACCTTGAGGCGATGATGACCATGGAGAATGATAAGTCCGAGTGGGACAAATGGCGTAAGCAGCATGACGCGGAGATGAAAAGCATTAGCGATGGTTATGGGAAGCTCGAAGCTGAAGTTGAAAGACTAAAAAAAGAGCTTGCTACTTCTTCCACTTCTTATTCTCAGAAAGAAGAGATGCTTCAAAAACAAGTTCGAGACGCCCATGCTTCTCAGAGAGATATTGAGGTGAAACTCGAAGCAGAACAGCAGGTTACGAGAAAATACCGCGATGATGCTGTTCAGCTTCGAGAGAAAGTCAGCTCTCAAGATTTAGAAATTATAAGACTGCAATCTCAGCTACTGAAGGCTGAAAGAGAACGTGATGAAGTTCTCTCTGGTAAAGCTGCAGCCGAAGAATCCCATAAGGCGACCATAGCCACCGTTGACGCGACTCTGTTCGACTTTTATATGCATTGTGTCCTGGGGCGTGGGAGCCTTTCATTTTTGGGACCAGAATATGAAGTCACCTTAGCGGAAGTATGGGAGGCAATCATTGACTTATTTGGCGGTGCCGGATATTCTGAAATAGATCTTCAAGCTACCTACTTAAGTGAGAGCGATCGCGCTGCCCTTGCCAAAGGAAAAGATCAGCTTATCCGAGTGCGGGCCGAGGCGACGGGAGAGAAGCTTCCTGAGAAAGAAACACCTCCTATTGCTCCTGTTTATACTTCGGCTTTAGCTCATGCGGATATTACTGGCTCTAGTTCTCATTCCACGCCTCCCGCTAAGGTTGACAAAGAAACTGTAACCACCCCTACAGAGGAAGAGGCAATGAAGGACTTCCAAGCTCGGGAATTTGAGATTGATCTCGCTAAACCGGCTTCTCCAGGTAACTTTGACGATTTACGGTCTTCCTTTTTTTTTTCGGAGAATACTGATTTTGATTTCTCTTATTATGCAGCAGTCGTGTCGGAAACTGCACCAATTCTTCCTTCTTCAGCTGTCGTTCCTCCTCTTTCTCAAGTTATACCTGTTCCAGCTTCTCAACCCGATTCACAGGAAGAACCAATAGCAGCCCTTCAAGGTTTAGACGAACCACCTGCTTCCGAAGAACAGCAGGCAGAAGGTCTGGAAGATAGCGAGAAGACCCCGGAGCGGTCTTTTGACTACGACACAAAGCTTTCTACATTTCTTGCTCCGGGGAGCGAGTCTTCTTCCAAGAAGAAGGGAAAGCGTGCGGTTTCGAAGAAAGGAAAGAAGAGTTCTTCTGCTGCTGGGGATGAAGCAGAGATTGATCCGGCTGAGTCTCTTTCTCCTTCTTCTCCGATACGGCCTACGAAGCTAATTACCAGGCCGGGTAAAAGCTCCAAGGGTGGGAAGAAGGGGAAATGAGTTTGATTTTGTCTTTTCTGCTTTTTGCATTGACCGGGGATTGTGTGGATACCGGTCTCCGCTTATTTTTGTAACCTGTACAATGTAAAAAATTTCTCATAGTGTTGAAATAAATAGATATTTTTTTTGTACAAATCCTTGTGTATGTAGGAATACATCTGTTTTTCATTTGAAGTGTAGAGTAAACGATTCTTTCTATTTGTACAAACTTTTTTGTCTGTGTTTCAAGAACGCATTTACTCCACATCTTTATTACGTGATATTGCAATGAACTTGTGGTATGTCGCTTGTATATTACTTTTATTACTGTGACTGAATCGTATAATGCTGCCCCCCATACCACAAGTATATTGTAATATTTCTTGCTTTCACAAGACCGATACTCTTATTTTAGAGAATAACTTTCCACTTTTTCAGGGAAGAATTATTCTGCTTTCTAATAGAGTATATCTTGTCTTTGGAGAAATTTTTATTTTCTTTTTCTTCCTGAAGAACATTTCGACTTCTAGGAATGATTACTTTTATTTGTTTGAAAGTGAATTTTCCTGTACAATGAAATGAGCTTCTGAAGAAGGTTTTGATTTTATGCCCCAGTAAAGGGTTTATTTTTGGTACTTCAAGCAAGGTGAAGTACGCCTCTGAAGAGGTCTTTTGGTCTCTGAAGAGAAGCAATTTTGGTCTCCGAAGAGAGGCAGTTTTGGCATTTCAGCTCTGGTGAAGTGTGCCTCTGAAAAGGGCTTTTGCCTCCGAAGATGGCTTGTGCCTCCGAAGAGGGCTTGTGCCTCCGAAGAGGGCTTGTGCCTCCGAAGAGGGCTTGTGATTGCCTGGAAGTTACTTTCTCATGGTCGGAGGGATCCACGGGACAGGCGCAAGTTGCTTGATTGGATGTTTGTTTGTACAAACGATCGCAATCAATTAACGAGGTGCCCCTTCGGTGGTCCTACCAATCTTTTTGATTGAGGAAAGCACTCCCATTTATTGGCATGCCTCGCTAGAGGGCTTTTTAGTATTTCATCACTGGTGAAGTGGGTCTCCGAAGAGAAGCATTTTGCACTTCTACATGGGTGAAATGTGCCTCCGAAAAGGGCTTTTGCCTCCGAAGATGGCTTGTGCCTCCGAAGAGGGCTTGTGCCTCCGAAGAGGGCTTGTGCCTCCAAAGAGGGCTTGTGCCTCCGAAGAGGGCTTGTGCCTCCGAAGAGGGCTTGTGATTGCCTGGAAGTTACTTTCTCATGGTCGGAGGGGTCCACGGGACAGGCGCAAGTTGCTTGATTGGATGTTTGTTTGTACAAGCGATCGCAATCAATTAACGAGGTGCCCCTTCGGTGGTCCTACCAATCTTTTTGATTGAGTAAAGAACTCCCATTTATTGGCGTGCCTCGTTAGAGGGCTTTGGTTGGTGTGCCAGGAAGGTTGCGTCTTAGGGGCAAGTAGATCCATGGGATTGACACAGGCTGCCTGATCGGATGCATCACAATCAGTTAGCGAGGGTCTTATTCCTTCTGCTTGGGAAGGTATCCCTTTAGTGGATCTACCTGCTTTCCTGTTGAGAGGCATACATCCCTTTGGCTGTTTCCATGTTTGCCCGCTCATGTTGTATCATCATCCGCCAATCTGCGATCCTTTATCATCGTTTCCAAGCGCGTCTTCCTTTCTTTTGCAAGTAAGTTGCTTTATCCGAAGAAGTAGACTTCACTGTTGAATGACTCCACAGAGTAAACGCAAGTTATTTGGTTGGATGCCTTTTTATATCAACGATCGCAACCAGTTAACGAGGGCTTGACACAGTGGAGCCGTCAACTTTTTATGTGAAGTTCCTCTTGTATGGGATTTGAGTTTGGAATTTTTGTTGCTTGAAATTTGCTTTAATAAATGATTTGTAAGGCTCGCTTAGCTTTGCGATGGGTGGGCTTTGCTTTAATGACCTGCAGTATTAGATCGACATTTTAGCAATACATTTAGAGTATTTACACATCGAAATATAACAGGCATTTTATAATAGAAAACACAGAATGCATAGTTTTTCATTATTGAGTCACGCTGATTTCTCAGCGGTTTACAATGCAGAAGTTACACATCCATCATTATCTTTACAAATTCAAGCAATGCTGTTAAGTAAAAAATGAATGCTAGTTATTGTTGTTTCAGGATTTCCAAGCTGGATTTCCATTTGTGCTTGATTCATAGCTTTTGGATTTTTATGCCAGAGAAAGTGAGAGATGCCCCAGTCGCAGTTTTGTGGGTAATTAATAGTCATCCCAACTTCTGCTTGCTGGGTATGGTCCCCCTGTGATAGCATTAATGACAAGCTTTTCTGAATCTTGCACTGCAGTGTTGTTGTGAGAATCGGATTGATGGGTAGGGTGTTGTTGATCCCGAGTGGATGAGGTTGGATCGACTCCGCTTCTCTTAACGTATTGATGGAGTTTACCTTGTTCCAACAATTCTTCAATCACTTTCTTTAACTGGCAACATTGGTCAGTGTCATGGCCAGGTTGATTGTGAAATTGGCAGAATTTTCCATTACTCTTTGCACCTTTCGTCATCTTAGGTGGCTTAGGATACCGGACAACGTCTTTTGTTGCAAAATAGATATTTCTTGGTGTATCAGTTAAAGGAGTATAATCCGAAGAATTAAAGCGGCGAGGTTTCTTTTCATTTCCCTGGTTCTTTCCTCCTTCATTCTCCCTTTTCTGACTTTCAGATTCTCTTTTCTTAGATGGGACACTGTTATTATTAGTTTGGGCAGCAACCACCTTCGAAGTCGTAGAAAGGCTTTCAAGGCGAATGAACTCGTCGGCCTTTTTATAAAATTTATCAAGTGAGTTCGGTTCCTTCATCTTTAGCCATATTCCAAATTTACTCGATTTATCAATGGCTCGCATCAAATAAGTCAGGATCATGCGTGGTTCCGCATTTTCTACTTCGGCTAAAGCTATATTGAAACGGCTCAAGAAAGATTTGATCGATTCTCCGGGCGCTGGTTCCAGGTTAGACAGTGACATTATATCCTTAGCTTTTGAAGCATACAATCTGAACTGTTCTTTAAATTTTTGTGTCAAGTCGGAGAACTTATCTACAGACCGAACTGGAAGCTTTGTGAACCAAAGTAAAGCCACACCTTCCAGATATACTGGGAAGTATCGACACTTGATCTCGTCTGATGCTCTTGCACCGGTCATATGCCAATCGTATTTGTATAGGAAATGATTAGGGTCAGTGGTTCCCCTATAGGCTTGGATAGTAGGAGGTGCAAATTTCCTTGGAAATTCCGCTCTCAGGATCCTTTCAGTAAATGGAGTTCTGCTTGGCGCGAATCCCCAGTCAGCCTCATCCTCTTCCCTTTGCATGCTCTCTTTCATGATGCGGCCAACCATTTCAGACAGGTACTCTTTATTGTTCAAAGACACCTCCGGGCAAGCACCAGTTCTTCCCTCGGAAGTTTGCCCGGGCATATGTTCATGATAAGTTGGTTGCGGCATAGAACCATCAGCTTGGAAAGGTGGCATTTCAGGAAGGGTGGTTTGATGGTTTTCTGGTCGACGATTTGCCCCGAGCAGGGCAGTTATTCTATCCATCATCAAAGCATTTTGAGTTTCAATTTGTTGGTATAATCCAGAAACTGCGTCATCCAATTCAGCCCTGGTGACTCCAACGGTTGGAGTTGCTTGGTCTGTTGTTGGGGAAGCGGAAGTCCCTTCGTGAGCATTCCCGGATCTGATAGGTCTACCTCTTCTTCCAGGAGCCATTATTTCGGATCTGGTTTTTAAGAGAGGTTCTTTTTATGAGTCTTTGCGAAGCAACGGTGGATGATCGCCTGAGTTCAATTCTCAGTGAAAGCACCAAAATGTTAACGGTAAAAAGTGAACGCTAACACCCGGTATGTGTAATAGAATTGTGAAAGCACCACCCGTTGGTACGGGAACAGAGTATAAGCTGAAAATAGCAGAAAAGCAGTAAATGAACAACGGATTTATAGTGGTTCGGCCCGTAATTGAGCCTACATCCACTTTATAGTCTTTTATTGCTGATTCGGTTACAATTTGATACAATATCCTTCTAAATACAATACAACTTGATCATGAAAACATTCTTGACTACTAGCTCGATCTTTGATGATAAAACTCGACGAATCCGTGTTGGATGTAAGGAGCTCTTCTCGAAGATTGTTGTAGTGTCTCGAATGCTTGAAGATCTTTGATTGCTGAATGAGAGGAGGCTTCGACAACGTAACGGCGCTTGGAGAAATGAATGGCCAAAAGTCCCCTGAATGTTGGAAGTGGTGGGGTATTTATAGGAGCTGATTTGGACTCAGGAAATTTCTCTAAGTCTTTAAGTCGCAGCCGACTTAGGGTAGGTCGGTGACGAGTTAAGAGATTGGGTTAGGTCGGCGATGAGTTAAGGGATTGGGTTAGGTCGGCGACGAGTTAAGGGATTGGTTTCTTCCTGTGGCTCAGTTGAAGACAAGTGCTAACTCGTAGCCGACTTCCCAGATAGAGATAGCACAAGCATGGGCTTTAAGTCGTATGGCCTTCTAGGTCGGCACATATCTTAAGTAGTTAGGTCGCAAGCTGCTTTAGGTCGCAAAGTCCTTAGGTCGCGACATTGCTAGGTCGCGGAGTTATCCTCAGCAGTTAGGTCGTAGACTCCCCTAGGTCGCAGAGCCTCCCTTAACAGTTAGGTTGCGACATTGCTAGGTCGTCAATCTTTTAACTCGCAAACTGTTAAGTCGGAGCTCTTCTTAAGTCGTAGGCGGCTTAACTTGATGAGTCGTACAGACCTTGTGAGTCGCAAGACTGATGAGGCGTAGCATGTTAAGTCGAAACCCTCTTAAGTCGTATAGACTTTAACTCGTTGAGTAGTTAAGTCGGAGACTTCTTAACTTCTTAAGTCGTAGGTCGCTTAACTCGCTGAGTCGTCAAGCCCTTAAGTCGTACATCCACTGAGTCGTAAACTTGTTAAGTCGTAAACTGTTGAGTCCCACCATGTCTCAGGTCGCTAACCTTTTAACTCGTAGGTCGCTGAGTAGGACCATTCCTTAGATCGGAGCCTACTGAGTCGTAGATCATTTAAGTCAACTTGTTAAGTCTCGCAATCCTTAACTCGTTAAGTCTTGAGTCGTATACTTCTTAGGTCGTGGATAATTCAGGGTTAACAATAAATGAAATTCCTATATATGTCACTTACACATTTAAATTGAGTAAGGACAGGTTTTTGGAGGCCGTTTGGCTCCGTTGGGTTGCGCAAAATGCTAATAATAAGCCGCTTTGCTTAAAATCTTAAATAAAGGTACGCCTACGCAATACAAAATAGGAAATATGAACTGTTTTTGTTTTTCCGACCATGTGGGTCGATGTATATATATTTATATCTCTTGTCAAATTGCAAAAGCTCCTCCGTACAAAGGAGACTTTGCCAAAATTTTCCGAAAATTTTGGGAGTTGGGAAAATTTTGAAATTTTTGGGAATTTTCACTTAACAACAAATGATTTAAAAATTTGAATTTGAGATAAGGTAAATACGATTCAATATCTAAAATGAAGTAAATTGAATTCATATGAAATTGGAATATATAATTGAATGAAGATTAAAACTGGAAGTTGTGTGACAAGGGAAGAGTGTGATTAAGTGAATTATAATCAAAATGAATGTGAATAAAAAGGAAAACTATTGTTTTGGTCGAAGTTAAAAGTTTTGGAAAAAAAAAGTGAATATCGAGTTTTCACTAAGTGGATTTTTGATTTCGAAGATAAATTTGAATTTGCTCGACAATAAGGTATGTATTTAAAATTTCTGTATGAAATTTGATTGGGTTTTTGATCTAGCCACTTGGCGTTTGTTTTCTTTTGAAATCTGGGGTCCGTAGGGACATTTTGTAGTTGTACCGAGCTATCCGCGCAAAGAAGACGCTGGCGAAATTTTTCGAAAATTTATTGAGTTAGACAATTTTTGGGAAATTTTGGATAATTTAAATTTTGAATTTAAATTTAAATTTGAATTGTGAAGTAAAATAAAGTTGCTTGAAACTATGAAAATGTTTGGAAAATTAATAAGGATGATAGTGTGGTTATGATAAGAAAATTGGTTTGAGAATTGGATAAAACTGTTTGGTTTTGGGAAAATGATAAATGGGTTGAGGATCATTCTTCTTAACTTGTAATTTCGGGACGAAATTCTTTTAAGGGGGAAGAATTTAACGACCCTGAATTTTTAACATTGGAAATCAGAATATTTAATTGATTTTAAATATTTGAAAGATAGTTTAATTTGAATTTCAAATACCATTGTTTGTTTAGTAATTAAATTTTTGAATTTAATTTTTGGAAGTTGGGTAAAATTTTGAAATTGGAGTTTTAAGCTTGTTAAAGATATTTTAAAGGCTTAGAAAATTTATATTGATGATACTAGAGGTAAGAGAACTTTTAAAAGTTGGATTTGAAACTGTTTTGTACAGTTTTGAAATTATATCGTTTAAATCGATATTTGAAAATAGCCTTCCGGGGCACAGTCTTGGAATTCGACGAAACCTGTTCCATTAGATCTGTAATATTGTATTATTATCGGATTTCAAGTTTCGTAGTGATTGGAGTTACCGTTTGGTTGTGCGATCAGAAAAGCCTAGAAATAAGTCGTTTTAATTTAATTTAAACCATCGATTTAAAATTGATATCTTCTCCATATTGTCGAACTAGACCTCGGAACCTATTTCAGCGTGTTCAGAATTACGATAATGTTAAGAACGCCGGTCGTTGCATTTAAATTAGAGTTCGGGGTTTAGAATTATGGCCCACGAGATATTTTGGTTATTATATTTTATTTTGGATAAGTATGAAATCACTGTACACAAAAAAAATCTCTGTCGACACACAGGGATGCTTTTGCACATTAACATCTCATCTTATTCCTTCTATCCCCATTCTAAATCACACGCAAAACAGATTTCACTTTAAAATCAAAGAAGAAAAAAAATATAACGACCGAGCTTTGAAATATAATCTCCGATATACTTCACTTCCATCGTCATCTCGATTTCAAATTCGCGGCGCCTATTCCCTTTCTCGAGCGAAGCCTCTTTTGCAAAAAGAATACAAAATCGGAAAAAAAAGAGAACGACTATCGCGATCGAAAATCGATCGCAAATTTCAGGCGGCGGTGGCGTGGAGCTCGCGATTAGGCGGCGCGCGTTCGAGTAGGGGGTGGCTGCAGTTATCGAATCGTGTTTGGCGACTTCTAATCACGAAGCACTGGAATTTGGTGGCCGCGAGTGATTTGGGGCTTCGATTTGTGGTGAGGGCTTGGCGATGTTTAGGGCGGAATTGCGATGGTGGCACTCGAGCTCGGGGTTTCAGTGTGGTTCTACTGTTCGCGTTGGTGGAGAGGAGCGGCATTGGCAAGTACGATGGTCGACGCGGTGATCTCGAGTCGAGTAGCGGGGTGGCGATTTCGAACAGCATGAGGTATATTTATGCTTACAATTTATTTCTCAATTTAGAATTTAATTTCATATATACATTTTCACAGAGAAGTAAAATATGTATGCATGCAGAAAATAAATTTTTACAGTAAAAGAAAATATAAATATATATGTGTATATATTTTTAAAGTAAACATTGTTTAATGTCTAGTTTCAAATTGTAGAATTTAAATATATACAGAGAAAAATAATAATTGCAACAAGTTATATATATATGTACATAGTTTATTTATAATATATATGTGGATATATACAGTAAATCAAGAAATATATATATTTGGGTAGATAAGATTTTAAAATATTGAAGAGTTATTTAAAATTGGATTTTTGAATCTATATAAATTAATTCCTTTGTAGGTGAGGTTTCAAAGGAAAAGAAAAGAAAATATTTTGTTAGAAAGGAATTAGTTTAAATTTAAATCACTAGTAAAAAAAATATTAGTTAATTTAGCTATCAAAAAGAAATTTTATTTTTCGATTATTTCGAATATTAATAAATTGTATAAAATTGTTTATACAAGGTCTAATACAATGAAGAAATAGTCGGAATGGAAATGGATTGCAAAACGAAAGCAAAGGTGAGATCTTCTCACTCAAATTAAATTGGCATTGCAGTTATTGATTGACTGTTTGGATGTGGTAGTATATATAGTAGTATATATATATATATTTGGACTTGATTTCCCGCATTATATAGCAGATGAGACCCTATGCGCCGCATAATAGCGGATGATATTTTATAAATCCCATATACCGTGATATTCCACCTCGAAGTGGAATGGGTATTTAATTGTTGTGCTAACAGCTGTAGATGTAGGGAAACAGGTTGGAGGGATCCAACTGGATTCCTCAAATTGTATGAATTTGTTTCATATGTTGTATGAATTTGTTTCATATGTTGTGTGATGAATTATTGATAATCTGTGAATGATTATATTGATGATAGAATTTGTTGAAGGATATAATTTAGCCGAATGTAGTTATAGTATCGTTGGATACCAGAAATAAATAAAATTGGATTTTCGAAATTAGATTAGGAAATTTTAAGTAAATTCTTTTTGAAAGAATTGAGTGAATTTAAAAGAAGGAATTTTAAAAGCATAAAGTTGATTTTCGAAATCTTATCGAATTATTTCCAAAATATGGGAAAAGATATTAATAAATGGGGTTTTGAATAATATTGTTTAAAATTGAAGAATTTATTGGAAATGGAACTTTAAATAATTTGGAAAGAATAAAGGGATCTATTTTAAAAAGGAAATAAATTTTTAGAAATCAATTTGATAATTGATTTGGTATTTGAAAACAAATCTTTGGAAAATCAATATGAAACTTGATTGGTGTTTTGAATGAAAATGATTTGGTAATTGGAAATAAATTTAGAAATGGATTTGCAAATGATTTGGTATTTGGGATTAAACTTAGAAATCAATTTGTAATGGATTTGGTGCTTGAATAGTGTAACGACCCCGGATTTTATATAAATTTAAATTGATAATTTATTGAATTTTTGAATTAAAATTGTAAAATTAATTGTAAATTGAAGCGAGTTTCCCCGAATTCAAATAAATTCTATGTTAAATAATTTAAAATTTAAATATTGTATATATATGTATATATGTGAATATATATGTATACGGGCATATATGAGTAAATTTTAGTATATATGTGTATATTTGATTTGAATTTAAATCGTAAATAAATGGTTTAAAAATAAAAAAAATACAAATTATATAAGATAAAGTATAAAAATATAAAAGTAAAACAATTGATAAAATCTAACAACAAATTTAAAATAGAAATTCATCTATATTATAAAATAAATAAATTATATAGTTTTATACAATATAAAGTAAAATATAAATCTTAATATCGTATTAATTAATCAATACAAGATAATACAAATAGAATGAAACAAAAATAATAAAAGAAAAATAAAATAAATACATAAATAAATTATAACAATATATTAAATATGGAAATACATTCAAATATGAAAAAGAAAGTAAAAATAAATTAAAATAGAATGTCATTTATATTACAAAGCAAAAGAAAAGAAGACAATACAATATATTCAAGTGTGAATAATAAAGAGGTAAGTATGTAAAAACTAATCAATTTGGATAAGTATGAACAAAAGCAAGAAACATGTTCATGTACGTGGGCTTGCAAAAGAAAATACAAATATCTATATACAAAACATATGAAGATAAGTATGTAATGAGGAGACAAAATATATCCAAAAGCTTGCAAAGGAAGACATAAAGTACCAAGGCAATTAATGTCATATCCTCTAGCCACCATAATAGATTATCAGCCAACAAAGAAGATAGCAACCTGGTCAACTCGAAATGTTATCAGCCTAAAGAAAGAAAATAATCTCTGATTTATGTTGTACAAACCCGTATATCACTTGTACAAATTAATTATATCAACCTATACAAAAAGAAATATCATCACCCTTTAACCCAATTTCTACATATCAATTTTTATTCAGTTTTCGTCCATCTTCAAAGCTGAGTAAAATCTGAAATAAGCACCATCTAAAACTTAAACAAAATCTCAACTTAAACGATACAAATCACTACAAACCAGAGATCAAAGAGGCAAGTTTCAGCTAGAAAATTCAAGCCTGTTGCAAAATGGAAACAGCTCTGTTCTTTTTCCTAAAATCAAAGTGAGTAACATCAACCTTTTAAAAATTTAAAGCTTGACTTTGTTGCATCTACATCTGAGAATAAGTATGTTTTTGAATGCTTTGTGAATATTTGAATGAATGGATGATTTGTGTGTAGACTGATGATCAAAATTGTTCCTCTATCTTAGATTTAAAACACCAGATTTTGATTCAAAACCCATTGTTACCTGATCTACTCAATGTTTGGATTTAGTATTAAAACAAAAATTGTTTGATATAGCATAAACTCAAGATTTAAATTTTATTCAAGTGAAGAATAACTTGTAAATACCTCTGGAAATCAAAATAACTGAGTAAAGCTCCAGTTAAAATTCAAAACTTTTAATTTTCGAATTTAGATATGTGAATTGAATTCTCATACTTTAACATGAATTTTAAAGCAAAGATCATGATTTTTAGAGGTGTAGTTTATGAACAGTTCTTAGATGATCAAAATATGCTTTTTAATCAACTACCGGCGATCGATCGGTTATTAAATGTTGAAACATTGCTCGAAGCAAGTTTGTCAATCGATTATATCGGGAAAATTGCTGGTTAATATTTATGTTGCAAGAAATGATGGGACGAGGGAGATCTAGGGTTTAACGTTCAGGTTTGTAGTGGTCTGGAAACGAGGTGATTTCGCCGCCTCTGATTGACCGAGTTGCACGAGGATCTGGGGAAGTGTAGTGTAGAGGATTGACGTGGTAAGGCCGGAGTTGTATTGCCTCTAGTGGTCAAAGTGAGTGAGGCGATGCGTTTATGGTTGGTGAGTTTGAGTTACAGGTTCGAACGAAGGGGCGAATCTTGATTTGGATGTTGTGGCATCGAGTTGGTCTGGGGTTTCGATTGTGGAGATCGTACGCGACTTGCTGGTGTGGCGAAGTTCGCCAGAGCGGCGGTGAAGTGTCGTGCACGTGCACGAATGGGATGTGTATCTGTGTTCTAGAATGGTTGGGGAAGAAGATGAAGTACTCGGGTTCGACTCGAAGAGATTCACGAAATAGCTCGGGGGAAAAGAAGATGTGAGATAACCGAAGTTGAGCTCGGGTAAACCAGTGTTTGGCTCGGGTTAAAAATGATACAACATGTTTTATAGAAACCTGTTTGTTCTGTTTTAAATTTAAAAAAAATGAATTTAAAATGTAAGAAAGTTTTAAATATAAGTTTAATCTGAATTCAGATTTAAATATGTATTCCAGTTTTAAAATGAAAAGAAGCTTTAAAAATTTAAATTGTTTTAAACAACTTGAATGTTTAAAGTATATTTTTAAAAAATGGTTTTGAGTTGAGAATAAAAGTTTCAAACATATTTGAAAATATCAGAATGAGTTTCACCTTAAATTTAATGAAGATTGATTGATTTATAACTCATTATTTATTCAGTTAATCAAAATGAATAATTTATTTATTTAATGGATTAATTAAATAAGTAATTTAAGGTTTAAAGATTGATTAATTGTTAATTAAGGATTATTAATTTAATATTAATTAATGATTAAAAAAATTGATTAATCAAGTGATTAAGCAATGATTAATTCAAGAGTAATGTGATAAATTAATTAAGGTGATAAATTTGAGGTTAGTCAATTTAAGTTAAAGGTAAATTAACTAATGAAAATGATTAAAGGTTAAAATTCTCAAAATAATTAATTAAGGGGTTAATTAATTATGTAATTGGCTTAAAGGTTAATTTAATTAATAAGGTTAATTAAAAATAATTTAATCAATTAAGGTAATTGATTAATTAATCTATATCAGATGATTTGTCATCAATTAATCAGAATTGGATAACTAATTCATAAGCAATTAATTTAATTAAAAATAAATTGAATTAATTAGGATTAAACAATTAATTAATCCTATCTATGAGAAATTTTTGAATGCTTGACCTCACTTATGAATTATTATATTGTATGAGATGCCTTGAATTGCTTGTGATATATCCTGATTTGTGGTGATCTGTAATGTAGTTTATTTATCTGGGATGAATGTAATATATTATCTGTAATTTATATATCTGTGATCTGTGAATAAAAGATAAGCGTTATAGTTATACCGCTTATCAATTATATTTCTGTATTCTGATCTGTGATGATTTATTGATGTTGCACCATTGTGTAAAACCCCTGGACCACACTTTTACACACACAAATATGGATTTCACGATGAAATCGGTTAAGTCACAGATAATTTAAATTTAATATTTTTGAAATTGAAATTTTTAGTTTCAATTGATTTTGGAATTGGATTTGGGTTAAATGTTAAAGCTTTTGAAAAAGAGTTTTTAAGATAAAAGTTATTTTAAACAACTTGGTAAAGTCTCCAATTTAAATAAATTAATTTTGAATTTGAACTCAGATTTTGGAATTGAATTCCATGTTTGGAATTTATGGTTAAAGATGTTATAATGTGTTTATATGAATTTAAACCATTGTAAAAGTATGGTTTTGAGAATTTGAATTTAACCCAAGGACTTTAACTCGTATAAATGAATCAGATTTTCCGAAATGAAAACTATTTGTTTTCAAATAATAGAAGCTTTCATATACGGAATGAATTTCCAATTTGTGTCAAAAGAATTTCAAGTTTGAAATGGAAATCTATAAATAGATCTTTGTGAAACTGGGTGAACTTTGTGAATTGAATCTGTTTATTTTTAACAGATTTAAAATGGTGATTTGTTTAAACCATTCGAAATGGAATTGTTTTGAAAGCTATGAGTTAAATCTTTGATTTAAAGATTTAACGAATTAATCCAATTAAAATGGAAATTGATTTGGAAAATCTATGAATAGATCTTTGTGAAACTGGGTGAACTTTGTGAGATGAATCTTTTTGTAAAAGATTGGAAATGGTAATGTTTTTAAACCATTTGAAAGAAAAGTTTTGGGTAATAAGTTGTGACTTAACTGAAATCCCAATATCCATATGTTTTTAAATATTGCGCTCATTATTCGGTTTAGCCGGGAGAGGATCTTTGTGTCATATAACCCATTCCGAATAATGATACGTCGTATATGGATTGCATTTGAAGACCGGTGGTGAAGACCAGATATTTTCGAAAATGAAAGGACAACTCGTCGAATGTCTCTGCATCGGCTGATCTCCGATATAGAGATTTGATCACCCTTTGTGATGGGAAGTCCGGACGTGATTAGAAATTATCCGGATTTGCAAGGGCTTCTTTGGAAGTGCCTTTGGTTCTGTTCGAACTCAGAACAGACTTGTATGGTTGTATGTCTGACATTACACTTTGAGATATAAAGCTGATTTCTTTCAAATACATTTCTGTTTGGTGGCGAAGAATTTATTCTCTTAGCTTAACACCCTTCTCTGAGACGTACGAGCTCAGAGGTTATGTAGTTGAAGGTTATCAGTGATATACTCCCAATTTGGTAGTGTGGCATGCTAAGTGTTGCTGTGTGTGCTGATCATTTGTTAATCAAAGCATGGCTTTGTGAAAAAGCGTAGCTTTGTGGACGAGACCTCATCGAGCCTCACAGACCGGAAATGGTCAAAACAGGAAAGTGCAGCAAGTTTTCAGGGGTAGCGCCCCTAGGGTATGTCCATTTCCTTCTGGATAAGAGGTGATATCATGGTATGGAGTCCAGATATTTTATCTATGTTGATGCTGCAAATTTATTATACTTTATGGTTGTTGCTTTGTGGTTGAGGATTCTCGGATAAAGGTCGGTAACGACCGGGGGATGGCATACTTGTGTGTTAGTTACCTAGTTACAGCTGTACAGCGTGAGGTAGCGTCAGTGTGTTAGTTACCTAGTTACAGCTGTACAGCGTGAGGTAGCGTCAGTGTGTTAGTTACCTAGTTACAGCTGTACAGCGTGAGGTAGCGTCGGCCTTGTGTTTGCAGAGATCCGGTTAGGTTCTCGGGGCGTCTTTCCAGAGGTGTTTCCATTTCGATGTAAGGAAGTTCCTTTGCCTGACCATTTGTTGGAAATCCAAAGAAACAATATGAGCCTTGTACGGTTTTAGTTGTATAACCTGCTATGGAATGTGGCGGTAACCTGCTATTGAACATAGTAGCTATAGTAGGCATAGTTCGGAATGTCTATGCTGGCTAAGATTAATATTATACTTTTGAAATGGTTTTCTACACTATGAACTAATAGTAATAATATCTAATGATCTTGCATAGTAAGCATTTTTGACTATCAAAAGGAGAAATCTCCTCCAATTCTGCGTTTGCATTGTGTGTGTGGCGGGAGGCCTTATGGTAGTTTCATTTTCCAAAAAGCATTGCGGATTTCAATGTTTAAAATTCTTTTGTTATTGTTTAAAGATAAACTATTTTTGTTACTCACACCAGTCCCATGGCTGACTCGGAGTTTATTGTTCCCTTCCTAAACTCTGGGTGCCCATAATTTCCCACACGGGCAGTCTAGAATTGGGTTTTTCAGATAGTCAGGTTTAGTAGATTATCTGGAGCTAGTTCAGTTTTGGAGTTCACGCAGGACTGACGTTGCTTATCTTGGTGCAACGTGATGGTGGTTCGAGCTTGATGTTGGAGTTATTGGTCTCATTCTCTTTGTTGGATCATTTGGACTTATCAGTTCTTTTATTTCCGTTGTATCTCTGATATTGTTGTATCATATTGATATCATTGTTGTATATCATACTGGATATTGTATTCATTGGAATTGTAAATGATATCATTTATTTCTTTATTCCGATGTGTTGTTATACTTAATGGTGTTATAAGCTCCGGCACGAGTCGAATTTCAACGATTGAATCTGCGGCATTCGAGTACAAGTGAAGTACGGGTGTCGATTTTCGAACGCTGGATTTCGGATCGTGACAAAAAGAAATTAGAAATCAATTTGGAATTTGATTTGGTGTTTGAAAGTGAATATTTGGAAATTTAAATTCACAATGGAATTTATAAAGAAAAAGGAAATAAATAATATCGGAAATTTTATTCCGCAAGTGAAAAGTGATTTGAAATTGGTTTTCAAAGTGATGAAGTGTGGAAAATATATATCTTGCAAAGATATTTTGAAATTTAATAATTTGGAAAAATTATTCAGATTGGATAATTATTGTGAATATTGTTTGATAGTAAAATATCCAACTATCAGTATAAATAATTTGGGAAATTATTAAGACTTGTTGTTTGTTGTGAATGTTGTTTGATAGTTAAATAACCGACTATCAATGTTGGCCTTTGAAATGGCACTTGAATTTGTTTTAAAAACAAGCGCTCATTATTCGGTTTAGCCGGGAGAGGACTTTGTGTCATATAACCCATTCCGAATAATGATACGACGTTATGGATCGCAATTGAAAACCGGATTTGCAAGGGCTTCTTTGGAAATGCCTTAGGTTCTGTTCGAACCCGGAACAGACTTGTATGGATGTATGTCTAATGCTACACTTTGAGATATAAAGCAGATTTCTTTCAAATACATATCTGTTTGTGGCGGAGAATTTATTCTCTTAGCTTAACACCCTTCTCTGAGACGTACGAGGTCAGAGGTTATGTAGTTGAAGGTTATCAGTGATATACTCCCAATTTGATAGTGTGGCATGCTAAGTGTTGCTGTGTGTTGCTGATCATTTGTTGATCATTTGTGATTAAAGCATGGCTTTCGTATAAAGCGTAGCTTTGTGGACGAGACCTCATCGGATCTCACACCCCGGAAATGGTCGAAACAGGAAAATGCGGCAAGGTTATGAGGGTCGCACCCTTTAGGGTATGTCATTTCCTTCTGGAAAAAGGTGGTATCATGGTATGGAGCCCAGATATTTTACCTGTGTGTTGCTCCAATCTCATTTACTGTGTGATTGTTGCTTTGTGATCGAGGGCCCATAGATAAAGGTCGCAAACGACCGGGGGGTGGCATACTCATGTAGTAGTTACCTAGTAAGAGGTAACCCGGCCTTGTGTTGGCAGAGAGCTAGTTAGATCTCGGGACGTCCCTCCAGAGGCATACCCATGTGGCATAGGAAGTTCATTAGTCTGACCATTTGTTGGAAATCCAAAGAAACAATACGAGCCCTTTACGATTGCAATATTTATAACCTGTCACCTCAGGTGGCAGCTATAGCAGGCATAATATAATGGTACCTATGCTGGCTAAGATTAATATTATACTTTCGAAATGTTTTCACACTAGGCACTAATGATAATATAAAAATTGTTTTTGCGTAGTAAGCATGTTTGACTATCATAAGGAGAAATCTCCCCCATGTGTGCGATTGCATTGTGTGTGTGCCGGGAGGCCTTATGGTGGTTTCATTTTCCAAAAGCATTGCGGAATTTCTTTTATTTTCTTTGTGAAAATAACCGTTTTTGAGATCTCACACCAGTCCCACGACTGACCTGGAGTTTATTGTTACCTTTCTAAACTCTGGGTGCCCATAATTTTCCACACGGGCAGCCTAGAGTCAGGATATCAGGTCATTCTGGAATTCAGAAATTGCTGGGGAGATCTGGAGGCGAGCTGGATGGTGAGACGTATCACTTATACTAGTATTATTCCGCTGTGTATTCAGTTATGTGGACAAGTTTATATAACTGTCCAGTGATGTTGTTGTTGTTGTAAACTCTGATGATGTATGTATAAACTGATATAGTTCTTTGTGATAAAGATTATTCATTCATCTATTATATATTGTTCCGCTGCGAATGTGAGATTCTGTTGTTGTTTTTGTTTCTTTTTCTTCTATCTTCTTCTACCTCTTCTTTTTAACCCTAATGATTCGGTTTTCTGGCATTCGATTGTGCGGCATTTGATACAGTGGACGTATTAATGTCGACTTTCGAGCGTCGAAAGATCGTATTGTTACAGTTTTCATCTTCTTTTAACTTAAAAAAATCGCGAAATCTCAAAAACATTTTCTTTTTAGCATTTTGATTTATTTTTAAAGAAACACTAAGGGATAAGTATAAGTTTTGGTTAATAAATTGAAATTTTTGAAAATTTATTTGTCTTAACAAAATAAAAATGAGGTTTGATTACAAATAACAATGAGTTAACTGGTATATAGGAAGATTTATATGTGTTAATCATGAAGTATATTCTAATTGAAAATCTTTGTTTAAAAAAGTGGTAAATTTAAAGTAAAGGATATAACATTTTTATTTTCTAAGTTAAATGGTGCTAAGATGATAGTGCGAAAATGTCTCTTCTAAAAAACAAAAAAACAAAAAAATATTTCTTGTATATATTAATCTTTTTTAATAAACACCTAGAGTCATGTGTTCACACTCGTGTGTTCACTCGCCATGCTCTGTACCCTTCTCACGTAAGCCTGAAAGGCAGTGCAGGATCGGTATATCTAGCCTTAGTTTATCAGAGTTAGGTGTATGTATATAAAAATTCTTTTTAATAACGTCTACAGTCGATAAGTGTTCACTCGCCACGCTCTGTATTCCCCTCACATCAGTCCGCAAGGTAGTGCACGGGTAATATATCTGGCCTCAGTTTACCTAAGTTAGGCATATGTAAATATTGTTAATATCAATAAAATTTTCAAATAAGAGAGAGTAAGCAATTGAAATCCGAGCACTATTTTTACTTATTTGATTTGACTTGTTATTGAAAAGAAATGAAAATACCACTTTGATAAACTTTGCTAATCAACTAAGGATCTATTTCATAGTTGCACTATGTTATCAACCGAAACAACGAGTTAAACTATAGTCTATTTGTTACGATAACCTCGTTTTTATTGGAAGTTTTGACGAGTAAATGACTTAAATTTTCAAGACAATGACCAAAACTTATATTTAACTTATGTGTGTTGATTTAAAAGTAAATCCTTCATTTGTAAATATTTTCAAAAACTCGCATTCATCTCTTTGTAAATAAATCCTTCATTTGTAAATATTTTCATCTTGCATTTGGATTTTGTAGGTAGTATCCGCTGAAAACCCTCACAAGGCAACACTCGTCCTACTGGGGACACCCAGAGGTTTAACGGCTTGTTGCATACGCTCAATGCAATTGTGCTCCCTACGAAAACGGATTTATCTTAGTTTTCCTTTATTCGAGGATGAATAAAAAGATAAGTGTGGGGGTATTTGATGTGCACGTTAATGTCATATATTTACATCCATATTTTATCTATTTTTATTTAAATAAATATCATATTTGGACATTTTAACATGTTTAAAACCAAAATTAAATTATTTTCAAATCATCATATATTTATCTTCATTCAGGGGTAAAATGGTCATTTTTATGCATGTATCAATTTGAGAATTTTTACTTGGAATTTTTTTTGATTTTTATAGGAAATTTTGATGCATATGGAAGAGGGATTCATGAAGATATATGCATGCACAAAGGAATACAAAGGAATGAAGAGGAAATAATTCAAATTCAAGATCATGGAGGACCCCACCCACTTACCTAAATATACAATTAGGAGCTAATGGACAACTAAGTGGAGGTTAAAAGCTTCATGCACATTAAACGATGGATTAATTAGTGGCTAATGGTTACTTGGTGGCCACACTTCCTAAAGGGCATTTTAGGAAGCACCCTAAAAATTGAATTAGGGTTTTATGCATTTATAAATAGCCCTCTTATGTACATGTAAATATCTTCTACTCTTTGAAATTAGTTAGGAAAACAAAATGAAAGTTGTAAGCTCTATGTTGAATGAAATAAAATTGGATTCCTAGCCTCTTTCTCTTCTATTTTCTACTTGTTTTTCTTTACTTTTATGCTCATTTTTATTCTTATGCTCTCTTACATTTCATGTTCATAGTTTAGATTTACATTCATGCAATTAATTAGATGTTATGTCATGTAAGTAGTTAATCTCATTTCCTTTGTTTAATTTCTACTTCTCTTTACTTTCCAATGTTGAAACTTACATGTGTTGATTTGATAACACAAATGAGTAGCTAAAACCCTTCAATTTAGGGGTAATGAAGCTCTCAAATATTATGTAATTTCAACACTTTTATGATTTATGATCTCTTTAGCTTATGCTTCATGAAAGTGTATTTTGATGTAAGTTTATACAAGTGGGTTTGATAGTTTATATTGCTTATGCAAATGATCTATTCTTAATCAACATAAACACAATTTACATCATCATTTGCTAATTAATTTTTGATTTTGAAATGAAAGTAAAAATGAAATTTGATGATCTATATTACTAGTTACAATAGTAAATAGATCATACTTAAAATAGCTTTTGCTTTGGCTTCATTTTCATGAGAATTGATAAGTGGTTTATTTTTGTATTATAGTTTGATGGTTTGAGTTATGTTAATTAATAACATAAACAAACCATACTTATGATAAATACAACAATTATTTCACTTAATATCAAAGCTAGAGATCACAAATTATTTGTTTGTTGATTTACAAAAATACGAGAGTGGATTTGCCTCTAAATTGTTCTCTAGTCTAATAGTTTTTAAATCACATTTTAATTCTAGTTTTAGCTTCATTTTTATAGTTAACAAATTCCTCTCACTTTGGTCTAATTTGATTGAACTGATTTTTAAAATCTAAAACAATTCTCTGCGGATCGACCCGTACTCGCCACGTACTAACTTTTGTACACCGTGCGCTTGCGATTATTTTAATTCAAAATCTATCGGTGGTTTTCTAACTCGATAGAAAATTTGCTGATAAATAACTTACTATACTCATAGGAATTCCATGCAACCTAACTATCTCCCCCATAAAAATTTCAGCTAAAGAAGCGGCAGTCGTTGTTGGATTTAACGGAATAAAATGTGCGCTCTTCGTTAGCCGATCCACGATAACCCATACTCCTTCATTTCCTTTTCTGGTTCTGGGTAAACCATCAATAAAATCCATTGATACCATTTCCCATTTCCAATTTGGTATTCACAAACGTTGTTATAATTCGGATGTCTTCTGATGATCGCCTTTGATCTATTGGCAGCACAAACATCTGTTAACATAGACTGAAACATCCTTCCTCATTCTCGACCACCAAAATACTCTTTTCATGTCCTTATACATCTTATGAACTCCTAGATGAATACTTAACTTAGACTTGTGGCATTCTGGCAAAACTTCCTGCCTTAGCCCATACATATCTGGAATGCATAATCATCCGTTCATCCTTAAAGTACCTCAACCATCCACCTCAAAATCCGAACATCTACCTCCTTTGACTCCTTGAATTAACCCTTCCAGTATCTCATCCTTCCTTTGATTCCTCATAATCCTTTCCTGAAGTGTCGAGGTAACCTTTAAGAGAGTCAAAACAACATTCCTGCTTAAGGCATCTTCCACCACATTAGCCTTCCCCGGCGTATACAGAATATCTAAATCATAAGCTGCCATAAACTCTAACCACCTCTGTTGCCTCTGGTTTAGATCCTTCTGTGTAAAAAGAAACTTCAGTGATTTATGATCTGTGAAGAGCTCGAATTTTTCACCTAATTAAAGAAAGAAAACTTGCTCCTAATATCTATAAAGATTAGAAAGAAACTAAGAGGAATAAAAGGATCCTTACCCAACAAGTAGCGTCTCCACATTTTCAATGCAAAGACAACAACTAGAACTCCATGTCATGTGTAGCATAGTTCTTCTCGTGAGGCTTCAATTGCCTACTTGCATACGCAATCACTCTACCATGCTACATCAAAACAACACCCAGTCTGTAATATCCCCTATCTGGAGGCCCAAAGCTAAGCCCTACATATGCTACAGTCATCCATAGTATTAACTTTCGGTGACCAAATATGGTAATGTTAATGGTATCCATAATATCAGAAGCACATGAATATGAAACAAAATAACAGATTTCACAAAAAAAAGCTTTTCTGATTACATTTCACAAAACATGTTTCATATTCCATTACATAATCCCAATCGTTTTCCAAGTTCAGATCAAATATAACTATTACAAAATACGCCAAGAGTGACATATGAAGATGCCCCCTTGGTTGACCAGAGTACTATATAGTCATAACTGACTTAATACAAGACAGCAGAATCAACCAAAGTAAAACAGCAACTCCTTAATAGCTATCCGTCAACCACCTACTCGTCTCCGGAAGCTTTATTCTCCAACCTAATGAAACATGAAAATCCTCAACCCTTAGCCTACTCAAATCAATTTTAAGCACCCGAGAGTTTAAGGGGAAAACATAAACTTCGAGTCAGACATAAAGCCTGGTGTGAATAATACTATACATCTCGTTAATTTGATATTAAGTGAGACCTAGCCGCTTAGCAGAATGGGTTTTCCCTCACTAATATCCTTTTGAAACATACCTTTTGCAAATCATAATCATGCAACCAAAATTGGTTAAAACTGTAAAGCAATATCATGTAAACTTACATGTCAGGTAACAAATGAACTATATGTCCGAACACTATAGCTTTGTTTGGCTAACTACTAACCTTTGGTTGACCTGGGCCTACCAGACAGTATTAACAAATAATCTAACATCTGCTAGATACTCCTTTTCTACATGGTCTGTCCCTAACTTACTTTCTCCAGGTCAACTGATCCTAATGGTTTTGCTGGCTCACCAATAACCTACCTCTGTACAAATATATTCCCTTTTGTATGTGACATCATTTTAGTCTTACCTGTAACAAAGCCCTACACACTGGAATTTTGGACTAAATTAGCTGGAGGCTAATAGCTAATGTATAGGGTGCGACCCTATACCAGTCTCATCTGGTATATAAATATTTGAGTCATTTAACTTAGGGTACTCTTCCGTTAAATTTTCCTTGAAAACCTTTTCATCTCAAATTGATTTAAAACCTTTAAATCAAACTTAAACAAGGAAAATATACATATTCTATGCTTTACTCAAAGTCACCTTGCCATGTTATATATACTTTACTCAAATCTTTATTGATGGAAACATTTAAACCTTTGAAAGTACCCCTTTCGAATCCATTGAAAGTACCCCTTTCGAAACCAAGTACACCCCTTTCTTTCACCTAGGCCTAAAGGCCAAAACATTCCTTTCGAAACCATTCATATAAACCTTTCGAAACCATTGAAAAACTTTTCCTTCGAAAGCTTTAAAACCTTAGACATCCTATCTTTAAAACCTTTAAACATTGCATTCCGAAAACATTGAAAAACCTTTCCTTTCAAACCTTTCGAAACCTTTCTTTTAAATCTTTCGAAACCATTGGGGAACCACCCCTTCGAAACCATTCTTTAAAACCTTTCGAAAGCATTAAAGCAACAAACCTTTTGAAAGCCTTTGGGTTCAAGTAAAACATGTGTAAACCTTTCGAAACCATTCAAAACTATGTCATTCGAAACCTTTGGGTTTATCTTTAATAGAGAAAAAGGGTCACAAAACATTTTGGTCGAAAGCACTCTTTCGAAAGCTATTTCCTAAGCAAAGAAGTGTTGGTGTCGAGACCAACCTTCCGAAAGCATTGGAGAAGCGACTAAGTTTTAAAAGCAAAGTATTCGCTTCGAAACCTTTATTTCGAAAGATATGAAAAGCGGTAGCTAGGGGTTTCGACCCGTTCAAAAGCATTTACTTAAAACAAAGATGCAACCCATTTTGAAACCATTCCTTAAATCAATTTGACCCAGTCGGAAGCCAACCAAGTCGAAAGCATATCCTTTGAAAGCAAAGCAGGCGCGTTTTCATTTGAAAGCAAAGTAGCGCTTCGACCCCTTCGGAACCACTGGTTTTGACCCAATACCTTCCGCCTATATCTAATTCGCTGTGCACCAAGTCTTTGATGAATGTGCATTGGTTTCGGCGGTGATGATGGTGGAGCTACTAAGTCGGAACCTAGGTGCCGAAAGTGGCGAAACATGCTAAAAGCATGTAAAAACTGATTTTAACTTTAATAAGAAATCCTTTTCAACTAACCTGCCTTTTTTGTTAAAATATTATTGGTTACTAATTTTCTTTTCTAAAAGTGCTGCCAAAATTTCAGAATTAAACAATTTAGTTTATTTACAAAATACCACTTCTCCTTTTATAAATATATAAAACATTTAAGTCCCATACCTTAAATAATTTTATATATTTATTAAAACACTTAGGAAAATTCTATAAAAATTCTAGAAAATCATTTTTAATATGTTTTCTAAAATATAATAATTTCAAACCCAAAACATAAATAATTTAGCCGTAAATTATTTTAAACCCAAATAATCATATTCATCACTAGAAAATTAATGTAAAATCCCCATTAATTCATAAAATTATGAAAATTGAAACCCATCTCTAAATTATCATTTCTGATCTAAATCTAAAATCGAAAGGCATTTGGATGTCATTTAATAGGGTTTTCACATTAAAACAAATCATAAAACCTATATGAATAAGCATAAATCATCAACAAGAATATATAAACATTTAGTCATTCAAAAACATGGCATAACCTTTCAAATAAATTCAGATTATCCTTAAAACCGAAAATAATTAGAAAAATGAGATGTTGTAATTACTCACCTTAGCTTTGAGATTAGGAGTTTGAGATTTGAATAGCTTTGATTTGATTAATCTTCTTCCTTAGCTTTTCTTGTTTATCTTCCTCTTGTTCTTGCTAATGGTGGCCGACCTCTACTTTAATTTGATTTAGTAATAAACGTTAAATGAATTCCTAAGGGTTTAGGGTATTAAAGTGCTCTTTTCCCAACTTTGCCCTTGCCTATTACCCTTGCCTATTTAATTCATGTTAGCTTATTTTAATTTACTCATTAACCTGGCACGGCTATCCCTACTAATCACAAATCTCAACCCACTAACCATTTTACATTATTTCATTTAATTTACCTAATTAAATGTTCCTAATAATGGTACTAAAACTTAGGGTCATTACACAGTCCCACTCCACATGCATCTGTGTAAACCATGAATCCACAATTTCCGTCTAGAACAGCCAAAACTGGTGCACTGGTCAATCTCTTCTTCAATTCCAAAAATGCCTCTCACACTTTGGAGTCCATATAAACTTCTCCTTCTTAGTCATCTTAGTCAAATGGGAGGAAATCTTGGAATAATCTTGAATAAACCTCCTATAGTATTCAGCCAAACTTAAGAAACTGCAAACTTCAGTAGGAGTCTACGGTCGCTTCCATTCCTGAACAGCTTCCACCTTGCTGGATCTACTGAAATACCTTCTCCCGTTATAATATGTCCTAAGAATCTTACTTCCGATTTCCAAAAATGGCACTTAGAAAATTTCGCCTTCAGGACATGTCTCCTCAATGTCTCCAACATCACTTCCAAATGATGTTTATGCTCCTCCTTAGATTTGGAGTAAATAAGTATGTCATTAATGAAGACTAACACAAACTTATTAAGAACATCTCGAAAAACATGGTTAATGAGATCTACAATATATGTCGGTGCATTGGTTGGCCCGAAAGGCATAACCAACCACTCAAAGAAATAACCAAAGCCTCTAAAAGTAGTTGAGGGTATACTATCTTCAGTAACCCTCAATTGATGGAATCCAGTAGCTAGATCCATCTGAGAAAATACCCTAGCTCCATGAAGTTGGTCAAAAGGGTCATCGATGTGGCGTAAGGGATACTTGTTCCTAATGGTCAGCTTATTTAACTCCCTATAGTGCACGCACAACCTTAAAGATCCATCAGACTTAGCCACAAACACTCTACAACTGATCCCCAACTTGAACGACCGGGGCTAATCAATCCTCTTCTTAACAGGTCCTGGGTTTGACTTACCAACTCCTCTCTCTTCCTCGGAGCCATCCTTCGCTTAGGTTGGACCACAAGCCTTGCACCAGGGACCAAATCAATGCAAAACTCTATCTCATGGTGCAGGGGTAAACTTTTAACCTCTTCGAAAACATCGAGAAAATTCTTAACAACTTCAATAGACCCCAGATTTTCTTGGGATGCCTCCAGGGCATTTAAGAAACTACACATATGAATATCGGGTTCCTTACATGATACCTTAGAAACTCTTCCCAAATTGGTTACTAATGATATGGTTCTTTCATTACAATCTAAAACAGCTCCATATTTTGATAACCAATCCATACCAGGAATAATGTCAAATCCTTTAAAGTCTTAGACATATGGCTCGCAAGAAAAGTGATGAGAAAGGTAGGAAATTGGCACATTCTCACAAATCATATTCAAATGGGTTACACCATCTATGGGGTTAGATACACACATATGGTTTTTTACAATACTAAGAATAAGATGAAATTTACCAACTGACTCACAAGAGATAAAACTATGAGAGGCACTAGTATCAAATAATGCTCGAACAAAAATACCATTAATCAGTAAGGTACCTTCAAGAACGCCTTTTCCCTTCATATCCATTGAAGTAGATGGTTCATTCTTAATAGCGTACACCTTGGGCTGCTGCACCTTCTTCATGAGTGAGCAGTCCTTAGCCATATGCCCAGACTGATGGTAATTAAAACAAAGAGTCTTCTGGACCATTGGAGAGATGGGTCCACCTAGCTGCTTTGGAACCACACGATTCGGACAATACCTAGCAATATGTCCTTTCTACTTGCAAATATAACAACCACTATCCTTAGGCTTGCCTCCTTGACATTCTCCATGTTTCCCATTTCCTTGATTCTTCCAATTTGGATTGAACTTCCTCATGTTAGAACCATTTCCACCGGTATTTCCACTAGGTGCTGCTGGAGTAGGCTTCTTCTTTTCCAAGGCCTCGTACCTAAGAGCCATATCCACTAAATCCACAAAAGTACTCTTAATGTGAGCAGTCATTTTCTCATGGTACTCTTCTATCATACCCAAAACAAACATCTCATTTTTCTTTAATGGGGCGTTGATCAATTCCGGTCAAAAACAAGATAACCCATTGAACTTCGTCTCATATTCGGCTACAGATTGATCCCCCCTGCTTCAAATCGATAAAGTTCCTATACATCCTGGTCCTTCCTACGGTGGGCAAGAATTAGTCCTCAAAAACTTCCATAAATCGAGCCCTGAAAACTCGTCTTTAGGAATATTTGCAGTAAGGGAGTCCCACCAAGTTGCTGCTCCCACTTGTAGTTGCCATGCTACTAAGAATCTTTTCGATTCATCTGATAAACCAAGACCTTTAAAAATATTTTCACAAGATCACAACCAAGCTTGCACTTCCATGATAGACTCGGTTCCCTTAAATGGTTTTCCTTTGAGGTTTGTTTAATCCTTGCATAAGGTTGTGAAGTTCACCCTCGGCTGCTCTAGTGCTGCCTCCTCGATAATCCGAACTCCTCCAAGATTTGGGGTTCGATCATTTGTAGTTGCGGTGCTACCTGCTCGCCTACCTCGTCTGCCTCTGTTACTCATGTCTTACTACCTGGCATAGTAAGATAATTCTTAGAATACTTGGACGAGATAAATCTTGGGAGAAGGGTACTAGTCAAACCTATCAGGTTGATCTATCTACCAGATATATATATGAATAATTACAAATATGCACTCTAGAAATTGACCCTAATCCAAAGCCCAAGTGTTCGCTTAACCTAGGCTTTAATACCAAAATGTAACGACCGCTTTTCTTGCACCAAAAGATGATCCATTAAAGGTAGAAAAATAAGAAAGATAAGAAGAAACTGCACAATCACAGAATCTCACCACGAATCAGAACAACATATAATAGATAACATAGGTTATTACATAGTCATTTCTGTATGAATAATACATTAGATTCATTACATTACAACTTCAACCGGGCAGTTATAACTACATTTCCATTACAAAATACATAGACCATATATAAACACAGCGGAATAAGATAATAACTAGCTAACGGTGAAGCCACCTGCTCTAGCTCCTTCAAAATGCTTCCGTAAGAACCTGGATCACTTGGCTACTCATACAAATTTGAGTACCCAAGAGTTTTAGGAAAAGAAAATAAAACTCTGGGTCAAACATGGGTCTGTTGTGAGTAAACTAAAAACAACTTAAAATTTTGCTTTCATAAAACACTTTGAAAATATAAGGGAACATGTAAGATCACGGCGCACATAAACACAGATGGGTTTTTACCTTACGATAACCAAAACATTTTATATAGAAATCCAGTGATATTATGATAATGTCTAGGGTTTTCAATTAAAGTAGAACATAGCAGAAATGCTTGCATATCACATTCCAACATATTTGGGTACAACAAAATCCGTACGACACTTATTGGAGAATGGATTCCATACAATGACTGGGCTAATAGGGTACCGACCGTCACAGTGCTTAACACCGAGGACCTCACCTGGATCCCCTGCCAACACAAGGCCGGCCTACCCCTTGTTCGATGTACTGAATAAGATCACCCCTTGGATGGGATCAGCAACCGTACCGAAGCATACATGAATTGATAGTAGGGACTCTAGATAGGGAAACCTTACCCTAATGGGAGGAACCCACTTAGCCTTGCTGCATCTATCATGTTTTAGTCATTTCCAGTTGATGAGGCCTGAGGCTACGTTTACCTTTATAATAGCATTACCACTTGGAATGCTAACACTATCTTCCATATGTTGACACAATTTCAGCACTCATCCATACAAGTCGTTTACGAGATGAATTAACAGAAGACACTACTTCCACTACACCTGTTTTGGAATCACCTTCAGGGTTAGAGCAAATAGCCCTTGCACTTCAAAGTCTTCATCTTGGACCTTACCTTTACTATTTCCAATTCGAACGTTTACGTTGGTTCGAAGTGGTTTTCGAATAACAATAATATGCGATTCCAATCTCTCGAAACCAACGTTCGATAATTTTAAAGGGTTGGGTTATTTAAAGTGGACTATTCCACTATCAGGGTGTGATATTTACACATGGACATATGCTCCATATGCTTAGATTATCATGACCCGCTTATCGAAATTGACCCCCTTGTATTCATCACATTCCCGAAGTGCGGTATTTATGATAAGTACAAGCCGACTTACTTTCAATAAAATGTGACACCTTTTTAATACAACTACTTTAATTCATTTGGCTACTTAATAGCATGGATAAGAGATACTTGGTTTTAAAACAATTCATTTAAATAAGAAAATTGGTTAAAAATAAATCACCGATAGAGTTTAAAAGAAACTTTAAAATAAATAAACTTTAATTAAGTCATAAGTTTAAAACTCCATTAAACCTTAATTAATCTTTGATTAAATCAAAATTAAATCATTAATAATCATAATTTTATTTATAATTAAACCTTAATTAAACTCTAATCAATTAATATTTATTTAAGAAATTAAACCTTAATTAGGCTGATAATTAACATTTTATTAAATAATAATTAACTATAATTAAATAATTAATTAAAATAAATAAACTTGATTAAATAAAAATTAATTTTCTCTTATATTAATTAATCATTATTTCAAAATTAGTTAATTAAAAATGATTAACTTGATAAATAATTCCTTAAACTCTAATTACTTAACCTAATTACTTAATTAATTAAATAATAATTACCCTAATTAATAAATTAATTAAATATATTATGGAATAATTAAAACTTAAACTTTTGACTTACTTAATTAGTTTGAAATGAGTTTTCAAAAACAATTCAAAGAAAATACTTTAAAACTTGAAATCATGATATTTTCCGAACTACATCCATAGTGACTATCGCTATAAGCGCGGTTCGCTAGAATTGATTTCTAGGTGAAACTTTACCTTAACTCTAGCTACTAACACTTTGAAAACACAATGGAAAAGTTTTGAAATCTTTAAACAAAGGTGAAAACTTGGAAAATGTTTTTAGAATTCAAAATTAGAAAATAAACTTACGTTTTCAAATTGGATCTCAAGTCTTTTGCGACTTTTCAAGTTTCTAATTTCACAACTATTCATCACATACACTTGGTTTTGGTTTCATAACCACACTACCATCATATCATATCCAATCATTTACATAATCATATCAAATAAATTATTTAACAACCAAATCACAAATCCAAACTCAAACATAAATATACAATCATATGATATCCAACATAACATGATAATTCAACATAACAACCACCATATTTTCACAACATATGGTCCATCAAAGTCAATTTAATTTCTTTTCCAAAACAAAAGTTTTACTCATCGAAACTTTCCTAAATCAAAGCGAATTTTTTCCCAAAACTTGAAAACACTTTAGAACTTTGCAAAAATCGAACTTTTGGTTGCTCGAACACTTGAAAATGGCTCGGCCAAGTGGCTTTGGGCTCGGCCTAGTGATGTTTGGGCTCAGAAATCATGGGTTTTGGCTCGACCATGGTTTGTGGGGGGTTTGTTTGCTTGAGTTTTGGAAGAGAAAGTGTTGTAGGAGATGTAGAGTTGTTTTGTGAATTAAAGGAGGGACTTTTGGCAAAATTAAGTGGATTTTCTCACTTGAAAATTATGAAGATGAAGCCATGGCTAAGTTTACTTAAGCTCTTAGGAATTTGAAATGAATAAGGAGGTTGAAAAATGAGAAACATGAGTGGTGAGTGGTATATATAGGCTTAGGAATTAATTAAAATAATATAAAGTGATTATATTTAATTATACACAAATGCATACATCCCATACCTCCCTTCCATGATCCACCCCCTACTTGTACCCCCCTCCCTCCATCATGTTCAACTATTCATTCCATGATCCATGTACCATATGTTGACAAATGCAGTAATATATATACAAAAATATATACACTTTTATTTAAAAATATCCTCTTTTATCTTATATATACACACACACTTAAGAAGAAACATGTACATGTATATATGTGTACATGTACATATATGTAAATAGTTTGTATTGTGTGCATGTATGTTTACAATAGTGTTTTAACATTTTAATTAACTTTTAACAAATGAAAAATTGATATTTTTGAAAGTAATTTCCGGTCACATTTTCTATTTCTCTATGAACTATATATTGGTAAACAAATTTTGAAAATGATTTTATTATCATTAGTTATTATTTTAAAATAGTTTTATTTGTTAATAAAAATCAATTTATTAATTATTTAAAATATAATTAAATATTCATTTAAATAGCGATTAAATTCCAGGTCGTTACACCTGCCTTTCTTAATTACTCGAAAGAGTACGTGAGGAATTTAAGGAAATCAAAAATCAATCATCAGACATAAGTATGATATAAGTAACTCAGGAAATATGCGATCAACTTATAACAGTACTTTTGAGACCGCATGGAATGCCATAACGGTTATCCCTTCAAAAGAACCAACATTTAATAAGCACATAAGGTGATATAATAGATAATGTCTAGGGTGTAGAATATAATTCAGAAAATAGATGGAATGGTTACATTGGTTACATTCAATAGCATATTAGGAGTATAATCAAATCCGATAAGGAACGTTTGCATATTGGATTTTCCATGGCGACGCCTCTAGTTAACTGAAGCGGATCTCCATGCACAAGGATAAGAAAATACCTTCCAAATGCCGTATATATCTAGATAAAATATACCATAAGGTATACACAAGCGGCCCACGCCCGAACATAAACATGGACCACATTGAACCAAATATCATCATCTCCTGCTAAAAAACAATCGATAAGCATCTCTAGATATGGAGTTGATGACACCCTGACAAAGATTAGCAAAACCCTAGGTTGTGCAGCTTACTCTGTCTTTAGCCATTTTCGATGTTGAGGTCATATTCGGCATCTTTCACATGAGTCTTCATTACTCGAACAGAACACGAATCCTCAATTGGATTCCCATATCTCGAACAGATCTCGAAACCATTCATGGATTTCAGCATCTCGAACAGATCCACTTCCAAGAGATAGAACATGTATCTCAGCCTTGAAGTGATTTTCGATAAGTAAAACACTTACCGATCCTAGTCCCTTGAAGACTGAATCGACGAATTTGGTCATTCAATAATAATGTGAACGATCGTATATGGAAACCAAGTCTTGTATACTTAGTACGTTTCCGATATTTTCATCTCACACTATCCCTCGATCAAGAGTAAAGCTAGTAGTTTAGAGCTCTATTGCTTATATCCCTACACGAATATCAGTCTTAATTCCCACAGATAGACAAGCCTACTTCATCGGCTTTTAATGCTAAGTATACGACTAAATGCTTTCCATAAACGAGTAAACATACAAAGCACGATCAAGTCACATAAGCGACTTCTAATCCCCTTTCTATTTAATTATTCTTTATTAATTAAAACCTCTTTTATTAGTAAAACTTCTTTTATCCAATAAAATATTGTTTTCAATTTCCATTATTCATTTTTACTCTTTCAATACTTCAAAAGGTATTCGTATACTTATCTCAAATGGTATAAGTATATTCACAAGTCATTAACAAGATTTTTGCCTTTAAACCTTTTGTTGTTTCTATCTTTTTCCAAAAGATTCCTTCTTCAAAACATCCATTTTGAGGATCTAAGTACTTTAACAATTCCATTCAAAAAGGTTTAAGACTAATATTACTTAAACATTGTCACTACAAACCCAAAACCATTTCACTTACGCTTATCTTTAAAACATTCTTTTAAAGATCTATTTACATTCATAAGTATAATCAAAAAGGGTTAAAGACGAATGTTATTAACACATTGTCACAACAAACCCGAAACCATTTCTATACTTATATCATTTTTGAAATATTCTTTTTAAAGATCTAACTTAATAATATTTTGTTAATTTCGATGGTCGACTAATCGACTATCCAGTTAAAAAATTGCTTATACAAATCAATGTTCGTAGACTTGACTCGTTTTTGACACTTTAACTTAACTATTCCTCTCCTAAGAGTGAAGCCAGGTAAGTTTGAGCACTGGTTGCATCAAAGTCTTGCCTATACATTTCATTCTTGAATCACACAAATAGATTAGTCTACTCTTCCACTTTTAGTGTTAGGTATAATATTAATGATTTCCATAAGCAAGTAACAAACAACATGATTAACCCGTTTCTGACATTCCAGACTTAGCTATTCCTCGTTCAAGAGGGAGGCCAGTAGGTTAGAGCTCTATTGCTCCATCCCTACTCGACATCAATCTTAACTCTCACTAATAGGTTAGTCTACTTCGTCTACTTTAAGCATTAAGAAAAGTTAATTGCTTTTCAAACAAATAAGTAAACAACAAGATTAACACATTTCTAATATTCTAACTTAACCATTCCTCATTCAAGAGGGAAGCCGGTAGGTTAGAGCTCTATTGCTCTGTCCCTATTTTATATCAATCTTAACTCCCACAAATAGAGAAGTCTACCTCGTTGACTTTTAGTGTTAAGCCTTGTCGATTACCTTTTATAAAACATTAAAAATGCTTGTAAATAGGTTTTAACTATCTATGTAAAATATTACTTGAAAATAACTAATTTATAATTTGATGAAAAACATGTTTTATATTATAAAACCTCTTTGCTTTGAAAATACATATATAATTATTAAAATTATATTTAAACTTCAAACTAACTATAATATACTTCAAAACATGTTTGAAAACATCTCTAAAAAGATTAGAGAAAAATACAAAATTTAAATATCATTTTCAAACACTTAAAACCATAAGCAACTTAATACAGCATTTATAAATGTGGTTAAAAATCCTTGTTAAAAACAACATTGAAAGTCATGATCTTTGTAACTAGTTTTAACGACTTTAACAAATGATTTGAGAATTAAAATTTTCATAGTAAGTACTACCCTTAGGGTACTTAAAACCATGGAAAGAAACCTCTAAGAATACCTTCCAATTTATTTATAAAAATTCCCAAAAACAGGCTATATTTACAAAGGGGCATTTCACCAGAAGGACAAACTTTGCAGTCCAATTAGTTTCTAGGACACACATTCAAAGAAATTACTTTCAAGGCCAAAGTCTGCAGAATAATTACTTTCAAGGACAAAGTCAGCAGTCCAATTATTTTCAAGGACATAATTTCATATGTTTTTAGGCCCTAGAAACTAATTATTTTGTGTTTTGTCCTTGAAAGTAATTATTTCAGTTGTGTGTCCTAGAAACTAATTCCACTTGCTAAAGAGGCCTTTGTGGCTAATTTCCACTTTACAAAGTGTATTTATAGCCACATTTTTGCTTCAACTTTAACAACTTTGGTTCACGATTTCTATAACTTTCCAAACTATTTCTTTACTTTCTAATACACCAAAATATGTGTAGAGAGAAACCAAATCAAACTATCACAAGATCATAAATATCCAATTTACACAAGTTAAAGTTAGGGGATATTAAAGTGCACTTATAATGAATATTCTCGCTACAAACACTTTCAAACATACTTCAATTCAACACACAAGTCAAACACCATTTAAACATCAAGCCAATGCCATGCCACATGTTTATAAGGGTAATATAATTGGTGTTATACAATATAAAGTTGTCATTTGCTTTCAAAAGCAAGAGGGGTCCAAAGTTTATAACTTTACTTAGTTAATGTCACTTTAACTTTATAATTCAAATGCAACATATATATACACAATATATAAAAACAAGATAGTGAGATAACTCACTTAGATCCAAGACAAACACAAGCACAAAGACACAAGAATCAAAGAACCACCTTCTACCATCACCAAAAGCCTAAAGATCCAACATTTAGCCCTTTCAAACCAAGGCAACACCTCCCATCCTCTTCCATTGCTCACGGCCCATCCAAGATCCCTCTCCTCCTTCACTCTCCTTCCACTTTGACTATAGATCTTAGCTTCCTAAGATGTTTTAAGGTGTTGGTGAAAGTTTGAAAGAGATTATAGTTGATTTGGTTTAGACTTGAAAAAGTTAGAAAAGAATTAGTGGATTAGTACTTAAGCACTTCCACCATTTTTATTCCTCTACTTCATTCCAAGCTTTGTGAATTTGTGATTTATTATCAAGGATGTGCCCCTCCTTTTATAAGCTTTAAAGGGTGTTGCATAAACTTGTTCTCAACCCCCTCCCCCCATGTCATGTAAGGCTCACCTCCCATCACTTCTCCTTTACATAACACTTAAGAGTTAAGTCTTTCTTTAAAAGCTTATTTTCAAATACCTTTAATGACATCACCCATGACATCATTCAAAAAGTTTATTTCCATAAATGGTAAAAAAAATTATTTCATTTTACAGATTTTCTAAGCAAATAAGTGTATGTAAAAAAATTTTGAACAACTTTTGACGGTTAAAAAGCTGTTTATCGATAAAACGATTTTTGGTCACATCATCGATATTTCTTCAAAGTATTTATTTTTGTAAACATTTATCCAAAACAAGTTTACCATCATTAGTTATGATTTAAAAGGAGGCTAAAAGCTTATTTAATCACTTTAATAAAATCAAATCTAAGAATATTAAAATACTTTGGATATTTAAATATAAAGTGTATGAAATTTCATTCGTTACAATTGTGTTCCCTCTTTCTTGTTCTGTTTGATTTTCTTTTTATTTTACCCTAATAATCTGTCTTTTCGACACTTGGGTGCTCAACTCGTGAATACCGTGAATGTAGTAGTGTCGACATTCAAAGGCCGAAAAGGTGGGTCGTTACATATAGAATTGTATATAAAAAAATTCAACCTGTATTTTAATAATTTAATTATGATTTAAAATCCACTTAATTAAATAAATGTATATAACAATTTGATATGAACATTTTGTGTATAAATGTATATAAATGTCGTATTAAGTTGCTTATGGTTTTAATTATCTAAAAATGATATTTAAATTTGGTATTTTTCCCTAATCTTTTTGGGGATGTTTTATTACATATTTTTCGGTATTTAAAGTAGGTTTGGAGTTTAAATATATTTTTAATATTTATTTATGAATTTTAAAAGTAAAGGGGTTTTAAATTATAAAACATGTTTTTATTTGTTTTCATCAAATTATAAATTAGTTATTTTCAAGCAATATTTTACATTGATATTTAAAACCTATTTATAAGTATTTTTAAAGTATATATATGTATAAGTTTTGAAAAATGAAATTAACCACGCATAACACTAAAAGCCGACATAGTATGCTTATCTATTTGTGAGTGTTAAGATTGATGTTCAAGTAGAGATAGAAGCAATAGTGCTCCAACTTACCAGTTTCCCTCTTGACTGAGGAATAGTTAAGTTGGGATGGTTGGAAACGTGTTAATCGTGTTGATTTCTTACTCGTTTATGAAAGTCATTAATAGTATACTTAACACTAAAAGCCGACGAGGTAGACTTATCTATCTGTGAGAGTCAAGAATGAAGTGTCTTGGCAAGGTTTTAATATGCAACCAATGCTCTAACTTAACTGGCTTTACTCTTGAATGAGGGATAGTATAAGTTGGAATGTCGAAAACGAGTTAAGTATACGAACCCTCATTTTTATAAGCGATCGTTTTTAATTGGATAGTTGACTATCAAACTTAACCAAATATTAACTAAGATCTTTAAAAGAATGTTTTTAAAGATAATATAAGTATGGAAATGATTTTGGGTTTGTTGTGATGATGTGTTAATAACATTCGTCTTTAACCCCTTTTGATTATACTTATGAATGTAAATAGATCTTTAAAAGAATGTTTTAATGATAAGCATAAGCGAAATGGTTTTGGGTTTGTAGTGACAATGTTTAAGTAACATTAGTCTTAAACTTTTTGAATGGATCTGTGAGACTACTTAGATCCTTAAAATGGATATTTTGAAGGAAATTTTAAGCATGGAACCTTTTGGAATAAGATAGAAAAAGTAAATGTTTAAAGTAAGAAATCTTGTAAGTGATTTGTTAATATAAGTATACCATTTGAGATAAGTATATGAATTCTTTTTTGAAGTATTGAAAGAGTACAAATGAATAGTAGGGATTGATAATGAACTTTTATTAAATAAAAGAAGTTTTACTAATAAAAGATGTTTTAATTAATAAAAGATTAATTAAATGAAGAGGGGATTAGAAGTCGTTTATGTGACTTGATCGTGCTTTGTGTGTTTACTCATTTATGGAAAATATTTAGTCGTGTACTTATCAGCACTAAAAGTTCAAAAATGTGATAAGTATACGAGACTTATTTTCCATATTCGATTGTTCTCATTATTGCTGAATATGACCAAATTCGTCGATTTAGTCTTGAAGAGACCGGGATCAGTAAGTGTTTTACTTATATCATACCACTTCAAGACTAAGATACGTGTTCTATCTCTTTAAAGTAATCTGTTCGAGTTGTTAGAATCTATGTGTGGTTTCGAGATCTGTTCGAGACGTGGGAATCCATTTGGGATTTCGTGTTCTGTTCAAGTGATGAAGACTCGTGTTAGAGATGTCGAACGTAACCTCAACATCGAAAATTACAAAAAACAGAGTAGGTGCATAGCTTGGGGTTTAGCTAACCTGCTATAGGATATTATCTCCGAATCTAGAGCATGCTTATCGATGTTGCATGTGGGAGTGATGGTATTTGTTTCCACATGGTTCGGGTTCGCTCGTTCGGGCATAGGCCAACTATGTTTACCATATGGTATATTCTATCCAGAGATATACGACAAACGGAGGTAGTTTCTGACCCTTGTATAGGAGATTGGATTTCGGCTAGATTAAAGGGATCCTCATGGAAAATCAATTATGTGAATGTACCTTATCAGTTTTGATTGTACCCTTAATATGTTATGGTGCGATCAATGTAAGCATCATAGCTATTTTCTGATTTATATTCTTCACCTTAGACATTATCTATTATATCACCTTATGTACTTATTAGATGAGTGGTTCTTTCGAGAGGTTAACTGTTTTATGATATTATATATTATCATTCCGCTGTTAGATTTTGATATTGTGTTCCTTCTTTCTTGTTCTTTTGCTTTTTATTTTACCCTAACAATCTTTCTTTTCGACACTTGGGTGCTCGGCATGTGAATACCATTGATGTATTAATGTCAACACTCAAAGGTCGAAAAGGTGGGTCGTTACACTTGGTATCAGAGCTGAAGGTTAAGCAAGAACCTTGGATTTGGTTGGGTATGACTTAATAAGATATATGATAATGGAATACCCTAGCATGAGTTGAGTGTGTTATACATATAAGAGCATACTTCTAATTATTATAAGCGTATACCTTAAAGGTAATTACTACTGTGGAAATTAAAGGTCTTATATAAGGTAACTTATATAAGTATGAATTATAAAGTGTAGTTTAATTAATGTTGGGATTAATGATGTTCATTCAGTACCCCTCATTAATTAGTTTATCCATGCTCGAGCAGTTTATGAACATTGCTATCTTTTGTAGAATGATTTGACACGCTCGACTAGTTTATGACTAAATTATCATTTGTAAAAAAATTAGCTTTATATTTATCAACTAGTTTACGAGCATTGTTATCATTTGTCGATTGATTAGTCATGCTTGTCCAGTTTATGACCATTGACTATTGTTTGTTAATTGTTGATTTGTGCTTGACTAGTTTATGAACAATTTTACCTTTTCACTGCATGGGTTGGGTAGACAATATTTGTAGATGCATTGAAATGAACACATTGTGAATTTAGTTTTACAGTTTGACTATGAGATGTATGGAGGGTTACATGTTGAATTTAGAAAAGATGTTTATTTTAACCTAAAGGAAAGATAAGTTATTTTAGGAATAAACATTTGTGAAAAGGTTTTATATAAGAAAGTGATTTTATATAAGTATGGTTTATAAATATGGTTTATAAACAAAAAGGATTTAAGCTGATATTTTGAGAACTTAAATCCCGATGTCTTTGAAAATGCTTTTCAATATTTTAGAGAAAATAATAATAGTATTATTTGAAAGTAAATATTTGGGAGATTGGTTTTTGAGATTGAAATCATGGTACCTAGTAATATTTACGAAGTATTTGATAATGCTTAGGAAATGATTTTGGTTAAATTCGAAAGGCATGATTTAGATGTACTGAACTCACTTATGTCGCTTGAAAATAAATCTGGTGATGACTGCAACATCGTCGGTTTCATTTTTGGGTTTTAAAGCAGGAGATGCTACAAGGTTTTTTTTAGTAAAATGGATTTTGATTTAATCTCAAGAGTATGATTTGATATACAAAAGATATATATGTATGTATTATTATTTCAAATGATTTGGAATAAAACCCGGTGTTTAGTTTTGAAGTTTTCCTGAAGTAATTTGATATGAACTTTTAGTGTATAAAAGTTTTATATGTACGCTATGTTGGGGGCCCAAGTGGTAGTGGCATAGTATAGAATAAATGATGATGCCTTTTTATGTTTTCCCTTTTTGGGTAAAGTGTTTAATAAATAAGAGAAAATTTGATAAGTTATTTTATTGGAACATGTATCCTCTGCATTAGGACGATATTATATATGCATCATGTTATGATATGTTGGTTGGTAGTTTTCATTTGTTAAAATGAAACAGGATTATGCAATTTTTGAAAATCGAAAACTTTCGAATCGTTGTAGAATTTGAAGCTAAGTGTTTTTGTGAAAATATATAGTTGAGTTTTTGTAACTCTTGAATTGAGAAGGTAGTAAGTTAAAACAAGTTTTAAATTGTTGAACATACTTTTTAATTAAGATGAAATTGATGTTTTGTATATACTCTTAGGATGTAGTAGTGTATTATACAAGTATAAACTTAAGTTATACAATGTTGACAAACTTGAAGTTATGTTTTTGTGAAATGATTCATAAGTGATTTTAGCATTGAGTGGGGGTAAATGAATGTGGTTAAATTGGTATAGTTAAGTAACAAATAGGATAAATACATAAGTTGTACGTAGATCATTTTATTCGCATGACAGTTCTCGATCTAGGATTCGAGTACATGATTTCAAAATGGTGCACACCTGTGCGAGTTAGGATTTTTCACTCGATTCTTGAAGGCGAACACTTAATACAGATTCTTCAGAAGATCCCAAAGTTTTCTTTCATTATATATTGCTATGTAAAAGAATGGAGGTTATCAAGGAACCTGATCACAGTCCGCACTGGAGAGGTCAAGTGATCTATACTAGTTTGGAAGTGAAATTTATGTGATCAAGCAAGTGATCGGTTTCAATATTGCGTACAGATGATCCATGTACATCGTACGAGCTTTAGTATATGCATACTATGTTTTGTTGGCTTATGGAGAGTTTAGGTGATGACTCTTCGATTTGTTATGAGGTAGAATGAATGATCGACTAAGTAATAACCTGAGGCGGTTGAGCGTAAGGTACGCTTAGTATATTATTTATCGTCCTTATGCGGTAAGTGGATTTTTGAGTTTGTGCAAACCATGGGCTTTGTTTTCCAGTAATATTGGATACCGCTATGTATTACTATGTGGTTATCCTTTTATTGCTTGTGTTGGAATTTCGAGGATGAAATATTCTAAGTGAGGGAGAATGCAATGCCCTAGAATTTCGGACACTTCGTATTTAAAAATCTAAATTATTTAAATATTTGAATCTTAAATTAAATGTGATTAAATTGATTTAATAACCTTTTTAACCCCATTTTAAATCATAATTATTGATGGTAACCTTGTTTTGGAAAAATGTTTACAAAAATATATACTTTGAAGGAATATCTATAATGTGACCGAAAATCGTTTTATCAATAAACAACTTTTTACTCGTCAAAAGTTGTTCAAACTTTTTTATATAGACTTAAAAACTTAGGAATTAATTACTAAGAATAAAAATATTTTTCATTAAGCCGCTTTTGGGAAAGCTTCTAGAAGCTTCTAGAAGGGAAGGGTAAAAGAGTAATTTGCTAATGAGATATTTTCCTTATGAAATGAGGTGTAAATGTGGCATGTGAGGGGGAGGCTCCTTTGTGACCTCTCATGAAGGGTAGAAGGTGGTACTGACCTCTTATTCAAACTTATAAATACACCCTTAATGTTTAGGCTAATAACTTTTTACAAATTAAGAAAATGGTAGAAACTAATTAGTAATAATTCGGTTCTATATCCACTAATCTTCTTCTAATCAAAGAAAATCAAGTCCAAACTTCATCATACTTTAACCAAGGCCTTAAATCATCTTAGGAAGCATGGAATGCAAAGAAAAAGTGGAATAAGTGGAGAACAAATCCAAAACCATTTTAGGCTGTGAGCATTCAAGGGAAGGTGGAGCATGGCCGAGCACTAAAATGGACTGGAGGTGGTAGCTTTGGATGTTTGGAGATGGTAGGAAGTGGTTCTTTGTTATTGTGTGCCTATGCTTGTGTTTGTCTTAGATTTGGGCGAGTTATCTCATTTTCTTGTATGTATATATTGATCATATATGTTGTGTGGTTAAAATATAAAGTTAAAGTGACATTATCTAATTAAAGTTATAAACTTTGGACCTCTCTTGCTTTTGAATGAAAATGGTAGCTTTACATTGTATAACATAACTTCTACTACACTCTTAAACATGTGGCATGGCCTTGAATTGATGTTTAAATGTTAGTTTGGCATGTGTGTTGAATTGAAGTCGTTTGAAAGTGTCTGAAGCGAGAATAGTTACTATAAGTGCACTTCGATATCCCTTAACTTTAACTTGAGTAAATGGAATATTTATAATCTTAAATAGGTATAATTTGTTTTGGTTGTTCTCTACACATATTTTGGTGTATGGGATAGCAAAGAATTGGTTTGGGAAGTTATAGAAATTGTAAACCAAAGTTGTGAAAGTTAGACACTTTGAAAATGCCTTCTGTTCGGCGATTTTCAAAGTAAACATTGAGTGATATCCTAATGTCTTCTTTGCATTTTTGATAAGCACTAGATGTATACTTATTACTAGAAAAATATGAAAGTTTAAATCATTCGTTAACTTGTAAAACAAAGCTGCAAAATATTATAGCGAGAAAAAAGTCGCTATATCAGCACTTTGAAATGTCATGTTTTTCGAAATTTTTGTAATTAAATTGAAAGAAATCCTTAGGAGTTTCTTTGCATTTTTAATAAGTATTTTATTTGTAATTAATATTTGAAAAAGAAAATCAAAGTTTAAAATATTTTAGAACTGGTCCAACAAAGTTGCTAAAGTTAGAGAAAAAGGTGGTTATAAATACACTTTGTAAATATACCTTGTTTTCCAAAAATATTCATAAACAATTGAAAGATATACTTAGTGGTTTATTTCAATAATTTTGAAGTACCCTTAGGGTAGTGCTTACTGTAAATATTTTAAGTCTTAAATCATTTGTTTAAGTGGTTAAAACTGGTCGTAAAATTCATACTTTTCAATGTTGTTCTTTAACAAATACTTTTAACAGCATTTATAAATGTTGTAGTAAGTTGCTTATGATTTTAATTGTCTAAAAATGATATTTAAATTTGGTATATTTCCCTAATCTTTTTGGGGATGTTTTCTAACATATTTTGCAGTATTTAAAAGTTGTTTTAGAGTTTAAATATATTTTAATATTATATATGAATTTTGGAAGTAAAGGGGTTTTAAATTATAAAACATATTTTTATTTATTTTCATTAACTTATAAATTAGTTAGTTTCAAGTAATATTTTAGATGGATAGTTAAAACCTATTTTTAACTATTTTAAAAGCACTAATACACACACAAACGAGCGTGCACGTGTTAAGATTGATGTTCAAGTAGGCTTAACTATTTTAGATGTATGTATATAAGTTTTGAAAAAGGAAGTTAACCATGCTTAACACTAAAAGCTGACAAAGTAAGCTTATCTATTTGTGAGTGTAAAGATTTATGTTCGAGTAGGATATAAGCAATAGTGCTCTAACCTACGGGCTTCCCTCTTGATCGAGGAATAGTAAAGTTAAGAAGGTCGAAAACGTGTTAATTATGTTGATTTCTTACTCGTTTATGAGAGTCGTTAATACTATACTTAACACTAAAAGCGGATGAGGTAGACTTATCTATCTGTGAAAGTCAAGAATGAAGTCTCTAGGCAAGGCTTTGATATGCAACCAGTGCTCTAACTTACATGACTTCACTCTTGGACAAGAGATAGTATAAGTTGGAATGTTAGAAACGAGTTAAGTATACGAACCATGATTTCTATAAGCGATCGTTTTTAACTGGATAGTCGATTAGTCGACTATCGAACTTAACCAAATATTAACTTAGACCTTTAAATGAATGTTTCTAAAGATAATATAAATATGGAAATAGTTTTGGGTTTGTTGTGACGATGTGTTAATAACATTCGTCTTTAACCCTTTTTTATTATACTTATGAATATGAATGTAAATAGATCTTTAAAAGAATGTTTTAAAGATAAGCATGAGTGAAATGGTGTAACGACCTAGAATTTCACCGCTTTGATTTGCGAATATTTAATTAATTTTAAATATTCAAATAATGAATTTTATAATTAAAATAAAACTCTTTATAAATCTCCAAGTTTATTTATAAAACTCTTTTATTAAGAAACATTATTCAGATCATTCCGAAACAAGTTAATAGATAATCCTTGTATTACTGTAGATGTTATAAAGTCTAATATTTTAAACTTGTTTCAGATTAACTATTATTTAATTATTTATTTAAAGGATAATTATCATTTAATTATTTATTTAAAAGTTAATTATTGTTTAATTATTAATTAAAGATTTGATTATTGTTTAAATATAGTGTTTAAATGTTATTTAATTATTAAATAAGGTTTTCAGATTTTAAATCACCGTTCTGCTAACTAAATTATTGTTCACATCTATTACCAGAATAAATCAATGTTCTGCTAATTAAGTTATAGTTGACATCTATTAGTAGAATAAATCACTGTTCTGCTATGAATCACCCAACAGATTATGTTTGACATCTTTTAAGCAGAAATTAAACCCAGTTCTGCTATCACGATAACTTGGACAAGTTGTAAATACCCAGTTCTATTATGGCTGATTCTCTTTTACATATTTGCCTATTATGTAAATACCCATGTTATAACTTGCAAAGTTAAACTTAATTAAATAAGAACCATTGCGGACGCTAAGCCTCTTTTCGCATTTGTAAAGTCAAATATTTCATTTTACCCTTTTTGATAATGGCTTAAAGTTTATTCCATTTTAAAAATGATATTTAAAGGATAATTAAGCAATTATTTTATTAAAGGTGTTTGACGTAATTTAATACTTTAAAAATATTTATTTAAAATCATTAATTTTTAACATAGTTTAAAGATAAATTTAATGAAGGATTTTCCAATAATAACTTGTTTATTTTAAAGGTGTTTTAAATAATTTCTTTGTTTATCAAAGGAACTTTATTGATTAAAGATTTATTAAAGGAGTCTATTTTAAATAAGGAAATTGATGAAATTGGTTTATAAATTGAAAAGATATTTTGAAATTTGGAAAGAAGTTTCATAAAAATGATTTTGGGATTGAATTTGTTTGCAAAATTGCTTTAACGTGATAAGGGGTTCTCGCTTTGTGAACTGTGCCAAAGCTTAGATTCTTACCTCTACACATACTAAAATTAATGGGTTAGTTTGCTTCATGCTTATAGTCGAGCGACTGGCCGTAAAATCAAATTCGAGGTTACCATCGTCTAGGCACCACCCGTTTAGGGGGAATGTTACAAATGGTTTTAGGTTTATAGTTACAATGTTTAAGTATCATTAGTGTTAAACCTTTTGAATGGATTTGTGAAAGTATTTAAATCCTTAAAATGGATATTTTGAAGAATTTTAAGTATGGAATCTTTTGGAATAAGATAGAAAAAGTAAAGCTTTAAAGTAAGAAATCATGTTAGTGATTTGTGAATATACTTCTACCATTTGAGATAAGTATATAAATACTTTTGAAGTATTGAAAGAGTACAAACGAATAGTAGGAATTGATAAATGAACTTTTATTAGATAAAAGAAGTTTTACTAATAAAAGATTAATTAAATAAAAAGGGGATTAAAAGTCGCCTATGTGATTTAATCGTGCTTTGTGTGACTTGATCATGCTTTGTGTGTTACTTGTTTATGGAAAGTATTTAGTCGTGTACTTAGTACTAAAAGTTCAGAAATGTGATGAGTATACGAGGCTTAGTTTCCATATGTGATTGTTTTCGTTATTGTTGAATATGACCAAATTCGTCGATTCAGACTTGAAGAGACCGGGATCGGTAAGAGTTTTATTTATCTAAAACCACTTCAAAACTGAGATAGGTGTTCTATCTCTTAGAAGTGGATCTGTTCGAGATGCTGGAATCCATATGTGGTTTCGAGATTTGTTCTAGATGTGGGAATCCATTTGGGATTTTGTGTTCTGTTCGAGTGATGAAGACTCGTGTGAGAGTTGCCAAACGTAATCTCAACATCGGAAATTACAGAAAACAGAGTGGGCGCATAGCTTAGCTAACCGGCAACATGATATTATCACTCCAAATCTAGAGTATGCTTATCGATGTTGCGCGCGAGAGTGATGGTATTTGGTTCCACGTTGTTCGGGTTCGCTCGTTTGGGCATGGGGCATCCCTGTTTACCTTATGGTATATTCTATCTAGAGATATACGACGCTCGGAGGTACTTTCCGACCCTTGTGCAGAATATTTGATTTCGGTTTGACCATAGGGATCTCCAGGGAAACCCCATTATGCGAACGTACCTTATCGGTTTTGATTGTACCATCAATATGTTGTGTGATCAATGTAAGCATCATAGCTATTTTTTGATTTATATTCTTCACCTTAGACATTATTTATTATATCACCTTATGCACTTATTAGATGAGTGGTTCTTTTGAGGGGATAACCGTTAAGGTATTTCGTGTGGTCTCAAAAGTACTGTTATTTGTCGGCCGCATATTTCTTGAGTTTCTCATACCAGACTTATGTCTGACGCGTGGTTTTTGTTTTCCCTAAATTTCTTGTGTGCTCTTTCGAGCAGTCTGAGAAAGACAGATTTTCGTTGATGCTTATTGGAGCTCGAGGAGACGAGTTGGATGTTTCACCTACCGTAGTATTCTTATTTCCGCTGCATTACTATTATATATGTATCAACATTTGTGAGGACGAGTTGTTATAATTGTCCAAGCCGATGATAGTATTCAGAATTGTAACTCTGAAACGCTTTGTATCTTAGAGTGATAATTTGTACTGTCTTTTGATATTATATGTTATCGTTCCGCTGTGAGATTCTGATATTATGTTCCTTCTTCCTTGTTCTGTTTCTTTTTATTCTACCATAACAATCCGTCTTTCCGACACTTAAATGCTTGGTACGTGAATACCATACATGTATCAGCGTCGACATTCGAAGGTCAAAAAGGTGGGTCGTTACATATACAATTGTACATAAAAAAATTCAGTCCGTATTTTAATAATTTAATTATAATTTAAAATCCACTTAATTAAATAAATGTACGTAACAATTATACACATTTTAGTGATCAAATCTAATCTCAAATGATACAGTAATATACGTCCCACCATATGTAATATCTCCACAATAATAATTTATAACATTTATAAATTATTTCTTTAAATTAATTTCGGCTGCATTCAAAAAACGCGAAAAGGTGACTGCACATATGTAAACTCGACCCTTAGTGGTATTAAAACAATTTAAATATTAAAGTATGTATGAAATTATCTGAGATATCTGCTAAATCCAGCAGAAAACCAAGCTTCGCATGGAGATGGAGGAACGTCGGGCTTTGGTCTGGAGGTAGCCGAAGTGTTGAGGATAGAGGGAAAAATGCTCGTTGGATTATCAAATGATCGTGGTGGCCGATCGACGTCAAGATAGGGTTTAAGGACTGGGTTTGGTCGTCGATGATTTTCGAGCTCGTGCGTCATCGATGGTGGATCGGGATCGATCGCAAGTGGGGGAAAGGAAGCAGGGAACTCTGGCGAATATCACGGATGTATCAAAAATACATGCTTTGCACTGTTGGTAGAAGATCATGATCGTATTATTTTCATTATTTAATATCTATATATATAAATGATATACATATATACGTAGTTTATTCTTCCGTCCAATTCAAAATGGAGACAGACCCCCAAAAGCACCAAAAGCCACTTATTATAACATAAAATAAGTCAATGGCTTGTCCAACTAAAAGTTAGAAACGCTTTATTCATAATTAATAAATGAAGTCGCTGAAGTCTCGAACGCGGTTGCCACTTTTTCAATTAAAGTTATAGTTTGTCCAATGAAACATTAGATAACTATTAATCTCCCCAATGAAAAAAGTTGCCTACGAAGACAAAGTTCAAGCAGGTTTCTGTTTCTCTACTGTTTTACAGTGACGGCTTTTCTCTGTAGTTTTCTGCATTCACTCCAGAATTCCAAGTTACGTTGTCACTGTCGAGCCTAGATTCAGATTATACGTGGCTTTTCCTTTTAGGATTTTTTTTCATTTTGGCCTCGTTTTGAAAGTTATTATCGCATATAGCCCAGTTTTAAAACTAATATCAAATATAGTCTTGTTTTGAAAAAATACACTGGCTCCTTTTCAAAAGTCGCCAGTGTAAAAAAAAATTTTAAAAAAAAAAAACACTGGCGACTTTTCAAAAGTCGCCAGAAAAAAAAATTACATTGGCGACTTTTGAAAAGGAGCCAGTGCAATTTTTCAAAACAGAGCTATATTTGATATTAGTTTTAAAACGAGGCTATATGCGATAATAACTTTCAAAATGAGGCCAAAATGATAAAAAATCCTTCCTTTTATACGTTACCTGTGCCTTTTGTTTTGAGGTGAAAATAAGTGAAGGCTTACTGCAATAGAAAAACAGTGAAGTGATAATGAAAAGCGATACCCAGTGCATCTCCAACTAAAATTTGGTTATATGTTACATTTTCAAGAGTTACAAAATGCAATACATACTATTTCCCAACAAAAGATCGAATCAAGCACTTGAGTTTAAAACACGCTTGTTAAAGGTGTTAGACGTTTGTTGAACAAGCGTGTGGAGATAAGGCGCTTGTTAAACAAACGTCCAAAGCACTTGTTGAACAAGGACCCACTTCTCAGGCACCTGTTGAACAAACGTCTGAGAGTTGAACGCAGCTACAAATTCTAAAACTATTGATCTGAATTTGTAATCAACTAAAATTGTAACTGTTGTTGGAGAGGATTACATTTCACATTTTGTAATATGGTGTTGGAGATATCGTTACATAGGCTAAAGCTTTCGTTACTTATGGTCTAAGAATAAAACTTTACATAATTTTCATTTTCTTAGGAAAAAAAAAGAACTATTAAAGGAGAAACAAAAAAAAAAGTAAGCTGAATATCTGTAGATGAGACTTGGCCTATTTTTAAATCTAGCAGCAGCTTCAAACGGGGCGAGCCATATCAACTATCCTAATTCAAGGATGCTGAAAATAAAAGCCATTAAAAAAATATTTTAATACACGACAACATTCGGGTTTTGTTTATGAAGTTTTGCGGTACCGATTATGAGAGGTTTCGAGAGTAGCGGTTTTGACCATCGATAATCGTAACGATTTTGATTGGTTTACACGAAGTGTTTTTATAGTCGATCAACGTTGGATATAGACCACCACGTAGCGGAATAAATTGGTAAATTTCAAAAAATATATTTTATTTTGGATCGTATTAGACCTTTGAGTCTAAATTTATTTAAATACGATCTAAATTATTTTAAATAGAACCAATATTTTATTTAAGTAGGAAATAAAGTTTATTTTATTGTTATGTTATATTATATAATATAACATGCGTATTTTATGCACATGTATGTCTGCACGTACACTCCTTTCCAAAAAGCAAGAGTTATACGACAAACCGACAAAACTCACATACTTTCCAAAAAGAAACAGAAAGTAAAAAAGTAAAAAAAAAAAAGCAAAACACTTCTTCCTCCTCAAATCATGGCGGCCGATCATGAACAAGGTAACTCGTACTTGGGATTTCTGCCGATGAATAGCTTAGATCCCCTGCTCCAGTTTGCTCTTCGTCTCTTCCCTGTAAGGTAAGACCCCAACTTTTACATCTTCTCTGAACCATTCGCATGTCAATAATCACGAGTTTACTGACCTCTTCATGTTTCCTTTGTTTGTTTTGAAATACTCTGCGGTTCCTCTCCTTCCACAAACTCCAAATCGTGACAGTGATAGCAATTCCGCCCAATTTGGCTTCCATGTTTTCGCCTCTCCTATTATGAACCAGGTAATTAACCGCATCGGTTAGCAGGTGAGTCTGTATTGTTGAATTGATAGCTTTTGTACATGAATTCCACACTTTTTCCGAAAAATTGCAAGAAAAAAATAGATGTTCATGCGTTTCCTCAGCTTGATTACATAGAACACACATCTTATCTGTTATTATACCCCATTTTAAGAGTCCATCCTTAGTAGGAAGTCTCTTGAGTATCGCTTTATAAGCTGTGAAACCATTTTAGGGCAATTCTCATGATTCCAGATAATCTTGCTCCAATCGACCTTGTTATCTGTGAGTCTGACTTCATTCCATGCTGTTTTCGTACTAAAATCATTTCTTGTATGTTTCCAAGCCCAAATATCATTCTCTCGTCCATTAAATATCGGCATGTATTGAATTTTCCTTTTTATTTCCTGACTTACTGGTAACATTGAGCAATTCCACTCATTGTTATTAATAATTTCTGTTACTTTTTATCTGGGCAACCATAGTCTGAAAATGTGTTAAGTCCCAGAATATCTATTAATGAATTTCCTTGGACCCAGGGATCCCTCCATAAGTCAGTTTCCTTCCCAGAAGCAATTTCCCTTGTACAACATGAGGCAAGTACTCCCCTTATTCTCATAATAGCTTTCCATGTCGATGAAGCATTGTTGTCCAAATGCATGCACTAGAAATTGCCTCTGATATATCTTTTCCTCATCCAATTCCCCCATAGACCCTTGCCCTTGATAATTCTCCAAGCTTGCTTCAAAGTATAAGCCAATCTCATGTCAGTTAATTTTCTGAGACCAACTCCTCCTTCCTCCTTAGGTCTACATAAATTCTCATATCTAATCTTGTGTAGCCCCCCTATCCAAATAAAATCCGCACAGACTTTTTCGATCTTTTGTAAAGAGGCATCAGGCAGTTGGAATGTTTGAAGCTAGAAATTAACTTTAGAGTGTATAACAGTGTGTACCAGTTCAATTCTGCCTGCTAGCAATAGGAGTCTTGAACTCCACCCCTGAAGTCTTTCTCTGATGGAAGAAATTAAAACTGCACATTCTCTGTCAGTTATTTTATTGTAAGATAAAGGTACCCCTAGGTACTTGACAGGAAGATTTCCTTCTTTCACATTTAAGCACTCCAAAATTTCATTTCTTCTAATGCAAGTTTTATTGAAGTAACATTTGGTTTTTTGTTCATTCAGTCTGAGTCCAGAAAAACTCTCTAGATTGCTAAAAATTTCCTTTACAGCTCTAGCTGCTGACTGGTCAGATTTAATGCAAATGAGAAGATCATCAGCATAGAGTAGATGTGTCACAATAGGTTGGAAATTATAAATGGGATGTATAAGTCTGTTAAATGCTGCCAGCTCCATCTGTAGTGAAAAAAATTCCATAGCAATCGTAAACAGATAAGGAGATAGAGGATCCCCCTGTCTAATACCTCTATTGGACCCAATAAAACCCTTTGGTATGCCATTAATCAGAATCGAGAATGTCGGCGTGGAAATGCATTCCTTAACTATGTTCACAAATTTTGATGGAAATCCCATAGCTTTTAGCATATGTATAATAAAATTCCTGTTTATTTTATCGTATGCTTTATGGAGATCCACCTTTAGACAGAATTTGTCTGCACCTGGTTTGTTGAAGTTTCTTATCAATTCATGTGCCATCAATGAGTTTTCGGAAATGCCTCTGCTTTTGATGAACGCACTTTGACATTCTGAAATTAGATCAGGTAATATAAGTTTCATTCTGTTGCAAAGAATCTTACTTAGAATTTTGTACACCACATTACAGCATGCAATTGGCCGATAGTCTTCAATTTTTCCTGGATTTTCCTTCTTAGGAATTAAGCATATAAATGTGTGGTTGATTTCTCTCACAAATTTACCATTCTTGAATATATCTTGCATAGATGATAAAATGTCTTCTTTCAGGTCTTCCCAGTGTACGAGGAAGAATTTGGCCCCCATACCATCTAGCCCTGGGCTGGAATCAATATGTATGGATTTCAGAGCATCCCAGACTTCAACCATAGCAATGCTCTTGTCCAGCATCCTTCTCCCTTTGGAATTAATCAGCCTCCTGCACACACACACACACATATATATATATATATCATTTTCAAAAATTTCAATTAAAGCTTTTTCAATGTCTTCCACTACCCCACCTCTTCCCCTAACATTTATTGTCCCTACCTTACCTGCCAACTCGTCTACTGTTTCCTCCACCATCCCTCCAACCACTGTCGTTCCGCCTACCTTACATAATCCCAACAGCACATCAACTCCACTCTGTAAGAGTCCAAAAACTCGACCTTCGAAAATCGACACCTGTACTTCACTTGTACTCAAAATGCCGTAGATTCAAACGCCGAATCTGGCTTCCCGGAGCTTATAACACAGTAAGTATAACAACACAGCGGAAAAGAAATAGATGATATCATATACAACTCCAATGAATACAATATCCAGAATGATATACAACAATGATATCAATATGATACAAAAATATCAGAGATAAATAAAGATACAGCGGAAATAACAGAAGAGATAACTCCAAATGATTTGAAAGAGAGAATGACTCCAACAACTCCAACATCAGCTCGAACCATCAAGATAAGCAATGTCAGTCATGATTTCCAAAACTGAACTAGCTCCAATGTCAACTGAACCTGATTATCTGAAAAACCCAACTCTAGACTGCTCGTGTGGAAAATTATGAGTACCCAGAGTTTAGGAAAGGAACAATAAACTCCGAGTCAGTCGTGGGACTGGTGTGAGTAACAAAAACAGTTTATCTTTAAAACAAATAATTTGAGAATTTTCAACATTGAAATCCGCAATGCTTTTGGAAAATGAAACTACCATAAGACCTCCCACCACACACACAATGCAATCGCAGACTTGGAGGAGATTGCTTCTTATGATAGTAAAATATGCTTACTACGCAAAGTAAACTCTTTTGATATTATTATTTGTGCATAGTGTACAAAATCATTTCGAAAATACAATATTAATCTTAGCCAGCATAGGTACCATTATATTATGCCTGCTATAGCTGCCGCCTGAGGAGACAGGTTATACAACTGCAATCGCAAAGGTTCGTATTGTTTCTTTGGATTTTCCAACAAATGGTCAGGCTAAGGAACTTCCTACTGCCACATGGGTACGCCTCTGGTTGGACGTCCCGAGAGACAACTGCTCTCTGCCAACACAAGGCCGGGTTACCTCTGTAACTAGGTAACTCACGAATATGCCATCCCCCGGTCCTTTGGGACCTTTATCCGAGGCCTCGGTAACCAACATCACACATAATAATAAAGTGTGTCCACATGAGTAAGTATCTGGGCTCCATACCATGATACCACCCTTTTCCAGAAGGAAATGACATACCCTAAAGGGCGCGACCCTCATAACCTTGCCGCATTATTCATGTTTCGACCATTTCCGGTCTGTGAGGTCCGACGAGGTCTCGTTCACAAAGCTACGCTTTTTCACAAAGTCGTGCTTTGATCAACAAATGATCAATAAATAATCATCACACAGCAGTACTCAGCATGCCACATTACCAAATTAGGAGTATATTGCTGATAAATTTCAACTACATAACCTCTGAGCTCGTACGTCTCAGAGAAGGGTGTTAAGCTAAGAGAATAAATTCTCCGCCACCAGCAGAAATGTATTTGAAAGAAATCTGCTTTATATCTCAAATTGTAATGTCAGACATGTAACCATACAAGTCTATTCCGGGTTCGAACAGAACCGAAGGCACTTCCAAAGAAGCCCTTGTAATCCGGGTATTCACAATCCCGATCGGATTTCCCATCACTTAGGAAATATCTATACCGGCGCGACTCAGTGCAGAGACAATCGATAAGTCATCCTATCGTTCTCGCAAATACCCGGTCTTCAACACCGGTCTTCAAATGCCATCCATATACGACGTATCATTATTCGGAATGGGTTATGTGACACAAAGGTCCTCTCACGGCTGAACCGAATAATGAGCGCGATATTTAAAAACATATGGATAATGGATTTCAATTAAGTCACAACTGATTATCCAAAACTTTCTTTCAAATGGTTTTAAACACATTACCATTTTAATCTTTTTAAACAAAAGATTCAATTCACAAAGTTCACCCAGTTTCACAAAGATTCATTTACAGATTTTCCAAATCAATTTCCATTTCAATTTGATTAACTCATTAAATCTTGAAAACAAAGATTTAACTGATAGTTTTCAAAACACGTTTCAAAGATTTATTCGTAATTTGGAAAACCATCTTCAATTCAAACTTGAAATTCCTTTAATTCTAATTGGAAATCCATTTCTTATATAAGAGCTTTTATCAGTTGAAAACAATTAGTTTTCCCAAATCATTGAATTCAATTCTAAATATTGAATTCAAATTTAAATCAAATTATTAAGATGTCAAGTTTTATTAAGTTATTTAAAATAACTTTTACATTCAAAACTCATTTACAAAGCTCTCAATTCCAATTTCCAAAACTATGTGAATTCAAGAATTCAATCTTTAAAATTATCAAAAATCTACGACTTAACTGATTTCCACGTGAAATTCATATTTGTGTGTGTATGGTGTAGTCCAGGGGTTTAACACAGTAGTGCAACATCATTCAATCATCACAGATCAGAATACAGAAATATAGTTGATAAGCGGTATATCATAACGCTTATCTTCATTTACAGATCACAGATCACAGATATATAAATTGCAGATAATAATTTACATTCATCCCAGATAAATAACTACAGTACAGATCACACACAAATCATAATATATCACAAAGCATTACAGATCAAAGATGTCAAATAATTCAACATTCAATAGAGTCCAAACATTCACAAGTGAATTTATTAATCAACTGATTTATTTAAATCAGATGTATCCATTATTAATCTAGGTTAATTATCATGATTTAATTACGAATTATTTGAAATAAATCTTCTTTCAAATTTTATTAGTTAACCTGTAATTATTAACTAATCATTTTTAATTAATGAATTAATTGATCTTTAATTATTAATTAAATCTTAATTAATCACAATTATTAATTAATCCTTTAATTATTCATAAATAATTTACTCCAATTTCAAATCATCGTTCAGTTAATTCATTCGGTAATTATCTATTAATTACTTCTCTAAGTAATTATACTTTTCAAAACTATCAAATGATTATTCTAAATTAATTAACTTAAGAAATTTAATTTGAACAGATTCGATTAACTCAATAAATTACATCGAATATTTAATTCCATAATTACTGTCATTAAGTAGTTCCACAATTTATTATCATTAGATTAATCTAAATTTATTGTTAAAATTTAATCACATTCATTAATTATCCAAATGATCTTAATTAATGATTTTATTAACTATTAAATTTCTTTAATTACCTTTTTAAAGAAAATTCTTATTTTAATCATTTTAATTATAAATCGATTCATTCGTTAATGAAATAGAAATCATTAAATTTCATTACTTAAAGCAAAGTTCAATCATATTTATAATTTAATTATTATTCATAATATTTTTGAAACTGTTTCAAATTTTCTTTTAAATTTCATTTTCAAACTTATTTTCAACACTTAAGTTATAAAGCTTAATTTAATTTCAAAACCTTGAAATCAGATTTAGAATTAATTCCAGATTTAACTTTTAGTTTCAGCTTGCTTAAAATTTTCATTTAAAATTTCAAATCTATTTCGAACTCAAATTTCTTTAATATATTAAATTGCTTTTAAGTTATTAAAACAATTAGAATTTAAACTTATTTATGTTCAAACTAAATTCCCAATTCAACCTGAATTATATTAACATTTTAGTTAAACTCAGTTTAAAAACTTTGGTTTAAAATTTGAATTTTTGTTTTAAAATTTTCCAGATCAAAACAATTTCAGGTTTGAAAACCTGGAACATGAATTTGACCCGAGTTTCCCCTGTACTTGCTTCGAGTAAGATACTAGATTTACCCGAGTTCGACACTAGAACTCCACTCGTTCTCCCCAGATAAATACTTAACCACCCAGACACCCAAAAACTCGTGCACGTGCACATCGCCGCTGGCGAACTCTGGCCATCGCCATGACGTCGAGCACGTCGACCATCCTCCCCAGATCCAACTCCGACCAGTTAAACGATGTCACCGCCTAAACAACGAAATCGAGTTCGACTTCAAAACCTGGAACAACTGGAACCACCACCACCTGTCCCTGTCAACGCCTCATACTCACGACCCCGACCACCAGAACTCATGCGACTCCGGCCACCACTTCGTCAACATCCCCTCTGCCATTTCCCGAAACCACGCCACGCTCGATCATCTCCAGACATCATACGAACCAAATCACTTTACCTCGACAAAACTAGGTTTAGAAACTTTAAATGCTCGCCGCCGCCACCACGACCATCTGACCTCCATCACACTATTTTTCCTACAACCGCCGTAGACTCCTCCACCTCCAGACACGATCCCGACTATCTCGAACTAACAGATCACCGGAATTTGCCAAGTCAACGAATTTCGAACAAATTCAAACTGCTCTCGAAACCTAACTCTAAAGATTATGATTTTAATTTTAAAAATCATGTTTGAGTACAAGAATTCAGTTGACACACCTGAATTCGTAATTTAAAATATTTGTATTTCGACCAATTTAAAGTTTTCCTCGGTTGTCTTGATTTCCAGAGGTATTTACAAGTTGTTTGAACTAAAATAAATTTTTAAAGCTTAATTCATGAACAAACAACCAATCTTTGTTTGTATTTTAAGCTCTAATAGTTATTAGATTAAGAGATAAAGATTAATTTGCAAATCTGGGTTTTAAAAAGAAACAGGAACAGAGGCATCACAATGTTACAGGCATACACAGATTCACCCATTCACATATATATACATATATATATATATATACACATACATACATTTCCCGATATTCATAAGCAACTGATTCAGAGACTTAAGTTTTAAAAAAAGGTGATGTTACTCACCTTGATTTCCAGGAAGAATAAACAGAGCTTTATCTTGAACAGGCTGGAATTTTTGCAAGTTGAAATCTTCCTTGGTCTCTGGTTTGAATTGAATTGGTGTTGTTGTTTTAAATTGAAGATGATATACTTTAGTTTTTTTTCTTTTCACAGTTTAGAATTGAACGAGCTGATGTGAGGAGGTGATACATAAAGGAAGCACACAGGTAAATATATTTTGTATAGGGTGATAGGTTTATTTGTTTAAGCTGATATGAAGTGTTGTACAAGTTGATATATTATTTTGTACACGTTGTATATATTTTTTTCTTGTTTGTACAAGGGTTAGCAGGGATTTTTTCATTTTGGAGGCTGATAGAAAATATGTTGTGTTTAGAGATGCAAACATTTAATGCATAGTACTTTATGTTTCTATACTTATCTTATTATATTTGTTTGTTGTCTTGGCTAAAGAGATTTCTCTTTTTACTTCATTTCGGTTGAGAGGATCTTGTGATGGCTTCATAGATATGCTTGAATATATATATATATATATATATATATATTTGCTTTACCTTTGTGATATTGCTTTACAATATGAATAAATTACTATATTAGTTTGTTATTAGATTTTATTTATTCGGCTGTACAAAATGAGATGAGATAGTGGTGGCTTCTTTGTTTCATTTGTACATTTGTATTTTATTTTGTTTTTGTTTCATATGTATTTGTTTTCAAATGTATTTGTTTTGTCTTTAACTTGTCTTTATAATTTCATATGCATTTGGTTTTGTTTTATCTTTTTCTATTATTATTTTTGAATGCATTTTCTTTATTTTAATATGTTGTAAAAATTTATTTAATGTATTTACTATATGTATTTTCCTATAATTTATCTTATGTATTTTTTCTATAATTTATCTCTATCTCCATTATTTATTTCCAACTTAAATACTAATTATTTATATATTCATTTGGTAATATAAGTGAATTTCTAGATTTTAATTTGTTATTAAATTTTATCCAATGTATTCATTCTACACTTTTATATCATATATATATTTTGTATCCTTATTTTCAGATCATTTATTTACAATTTAAATTCAAATCAAACATATATACATATATTTATAATTTCAAATTGACTCATATATACCCAAATATATATATATATATATATTCACATATATATACATATACACAATATTTTAAATTTAAATGATTTATACAGAATATATTTGAATCTGGGGAAACTCGCATCACTTTACCAATTTATTTTACTATTTTTATTCAAAAATACAATTAATTATTAATTTAAATATATAGAAAATTTAGGGTCGTTACACACTCATTAACAAATATCCTATCCCTTCGCATCCTCCCGACCCTAACCTGTTATGCACCAAACCAGATGATCCTCCACCTTGCTCTGACGTTCCCCCTATCCATCTCCTGCCATGTCTTAATCTATCCCTTCTGCCTCCTCCAAAACATGGTCTTCTCTTTTCAACTCCAAACGAAAAAATGTAGGAATTTTCCAACCCTTTACATACAACCTAAATTATAATGGCATTGCTCTACTGGGATTGATTACTGAAAAGATCATCTCGTAAGCTTATGTTTAGATGGAAATCTATCATACACTGCTGTTTTGAATCATCTATAGAAAACATGAAAGCTCAAAGGTAACTTTAAGGTCAAATCAGATGGCAACAACTTCTACTTTGAGTTTTCATGTCAGGAAGACAGGTTTAAGATTCTAAAATCTGACCCCTTGTTCATCAAAGGCATAAGGTTTATAATTTCATAACGACAACCAAATTTCAGTAACATACACTCAGTTGTCAGAAGTGTACAATATGGATCCATTTATATAACATTCCTTTGATTACATGAACTCTATCTAGAATTAACTGGCTAGCTTACCATGTTGGTAATCTGATTTGCTTCAATGAAGCAACTAAGTGGATTTGAATATGTTAAATGTTTTGCATAAATCAGACATGTGACGCCCCACCCCGAGACTCACACATTAACAAAGATATTACTGGGTAATACCGTCTGCTATTGTGGAAAATAGGGCTGGTTAGGAGCGACCATCTATAGTATTGTCTTAAATTTCTATTGAATACGTCGATAAATGCTCTATATTTTTTTCTTCTAATTCAAGTGGATCGACATATCCAGTAAATACTTAATACAAAACCATATGTGGCTATAGGATCTATCAGAACAAAATACAACAACTCAAATGCATAACACATCACAGAACAGCAAACAGATATATATTTACATATATACTGATACATCCCAATACGATACAAATAATACATCATAAGTGGTATGACGACCACAATATACACACGAGTCAAAATAATGTACATATCAGAATAGCGACAAAAAGACTACAACAAAAGGGGCTAGCAGATAAGTACATGCGAAAGCAGAATATGCTAAGTCCATAAGAGTACCTAACCTGAAACACATCGGTCTGACCCGAGTATAAAAAACCCAGGTCAGTCTAACTAAACAAATCAGTTAAAGGGAATATACGATAACATAAGCACAGGATAATGGTGATGTTCTTCTTAAACAAGAAGAAACAGTAATAAGTATAAGCATGAGCATAAGTATGGTATGGTTATTTTAAGTGATGAGATGATATCACTTACAAAAACATATAATCTCAAAAGTGATAAGACAATCCATAAAACGCTAAATATAGGAAGCCTCATATCATCGACAAATCACAAATCATCAATAGTGGTTTAGGGAAAATATAACTCCTAAAAGGAAAATTTCTCAAACCCGCCATATCGGCAAACTCAAAGAAATCTCAAAGAAATCACCATCTTAAAATATGCCAAAAGGCAATCAAATATAATTCTCCAACATAGGAGAATATAATCCCAAATAAACGTCAAAAGGCAAATCTCATGTAATAACGCCAATAGGCAAATCTCAAATAACGCCAGTCTGGGCAACTCAAATCTCAAAGATAGAACTCCCAAGAGTTCAAATTCCCGAAAGGTAATTGCCACAAATATATTGAATGGTTCAAAGGACCAATTCCGAAAAGGGGCGATACACTAGGAAAAATAGTCAAATAAAACATCTCAAAAGTGTTTGCACGTGTATGTGGCCGAAGCCTTGCCAAGTATTGTTATCTCAAATAGGTACCTCGCCCGAAGGCAAAACGTTACAATGAAAAATACACCGCCATGGCAAATGCCGCAATGGCAAATACGCCGCAATGGCAAACGTCTCGAAGACAAATACGCCGCAATGGAAAACGCCGCAATGGCAATGACCCAAAGGTCCACTACTGGCACGCCGCAATGGCAAATGTGTCAAAATCTCTCGGATAGGAACCCAAATAGTGTTAACGTGTGTCACATACCACACGTTCACTAAATGGTTTACTAACCGCTAGTAAATTTCACACTGAAAGTAGTAAAAAGTTTACCTCATCTCATCGGTAAACTCGACCCGAAGGTCAAAACGATCAAACGGACAAGTTGGAAATTAACCGATAAGATAAACGCACGTGTCCCATACCATATGTTTTACCAAACCATTTAATTCTTCTTCTCATTCGCTCAAAGAGTGCAAAAACATGTATTATATATATAAAATAATTTACTTGAGAAAATAAGCTTTTAAAACTAATTTCCGAAATCGATTTGAAAACCCATATTTGAAAATTCCCTTATTATATAGAATAAATTGATTTTCACTTGAAAATACTTCAAAATATTATATGATAATTATTTTGAAATGCCCATTAATTTTAAAAATCATTTCAAAAAGATTCGAAGAAAACCGTGCTCGAAAATGAATAACAACAAGGAAAATCACTCAAACCGATATTCGAATTCAATTCCAAATCAATACAAATTTGAATTTCAAATTCTCCAAATCTAGCTAGCCTATTGATAGGCACTCTGACTCTCAAAACATCACAAAAATAACTTGAAAATGAGAAGCAAAGCCAAGAAAAACAAGCTGGAAATGAATCGGAAAACAAAAGAACCAACACAAAATAGCACAGGAGATAATTGCTCCCTAGGTCGACCACCAGGTCGACCTTTTCTCTTCATAGGTCGATCGACCTATGTGAAGGCCTGGTCGACCTTGCGGTCGACCTAGGCTAGCTTTCTCACGCGATTTGTTTCCTGCGAATAAATATGCTGCGAACTGATTTTTGCGTGCCAGTTTCAAGTATCAAACATTCATGTTTTGCAATGAAATCTTACAAGCATGCACAACAACATCTGAATTAACTACTGAAAGATATCCGGCAACATTTTGTTGCCGGAATTGAAAGATATCAGCGTTCAAAGATGCAACCCAGAACTGATTTTCACAAAGAAATAAAATCTACAGAAATTCATCTACAGAGAGAAGCTTTTTACAGATTCAAACAATTTGCATTTTGAATTAGCTAGAAATTGTGAGTTATTCAACTCACCTTGCTGTACTTGAGCAAATACCTGGATTTTGGCTGAAAGATGGAAGCTTTGGTGATGAAATAGGCCTCTAGAACCTGTATAAACTTAGGAACAATACATGCAAGAAGAAGGAAAAAGATTACAGACAATTCTCTAATTTTTTTGATGAAATAGATTAAGCATTGGATTTGATTACCTTATCTTATTTTTTCTTTGGTGATTTTCTCTTTTATTTCAACAAAATTAAGCAAAGTTTTCATTTTTAAAAGAGGAAGCCATGGATTTACTGTAAGTTGTATTTTGAGAAGAAGGAGATAGAAAGTGTACGTACATGTAATAAGATAATGTTTCTCACTTCCTAACTACAGGCTATTACTTGGCTAATGTGCCTTTGAACCCAAAATTAAAAGAAAAGATAAATTAGCTTAACTTTTAATTCATACTTAAACTAAAATATATATATTTACCCATATGTAATTAACAAAGGCCATTTTCTTTCAAATTTTCACACAAATAAAATTGTAAACTTACACACACATGAAATAAATTCTTTTGAACTATATAAAAAGTTTAGTTTTTATTTTCAAAACATTATTATTATTAAAATCCTTTATTTCACAATAATACACAATTTTCACCAATATATGTAAAAGTCTACATTTTTAATTTTTAAAATTCAACAAAAATCATTTTCTTACTTAGAAAAATATTTCATACCATATCCAAACTTTATTTATAGCCAAAACTTATTTTTAAACCAATTTCCATCTTTTTACTTAATTAAACACCCCTTAAAAATCATATACTTCATTTAAAAATTATTAAAAGAAGTAATTGGAAATAATTAATAAAATTATTGCATTTTCTCTCAATAAAGATCATTTTCCATCATTATTAACCCAAATAAATAAAATAAAGTTCTAAACTTTATTTGCACAATTTAATTCCAATTTCATTGTTTATATATATATATATATATATATATATATATGATGTTTACTGTTCTGTGATATGATATGCATTCTGTTATTGTATTTTGTTCTGGTAAATCCATTAGCCACATATAGTTTTGTATTAAGCATTTATTGGATATGTCAATCCACGAGAGAGAGAAAAAAAATATAGAGCATTTATCGACGTGTTTAGTAGATGTTTAAGACAAGATTATAGATAGTCACTCCTAACCAGCCCTATTCTCCGCATTAGCAGACAGAATTGCCCAGTAATTCTCTTTGTTAATGTGGGTCTCGGGGTGGGACGTTACAGTTTGGTAAAAATTTCTAAAGTTTCTTAATTTTAAATGTATATTCATTACTCTTCATTAGAGTAAATAAAGTTTAAGTTGTTTATTTTCTAATTCAATTTGTTTCTCAAATTTTCTAAGTGTTAGAAAATTGAGAATTGTAAATCTTGAAGATAATGGGGTGGAAAACTTTAAGAATATTTGATTAGTAAGAGAGAATTTAAAAATCTATTCCTTGTGTTTATCTTGCCGTTGTGAAATTATTTTACAACTTGCATTTATGCAGTTGTATGAGTTTGGTGGTATTGGGGGAAAACCATCTACTTCTTATTGGGTTTTCTTTCCATAATAGTGGTCAATCTAACATCGGTATGACTCCCTTCGTAGTGTTATATGGAAAGTCGTATCGATTATCCTCTTATGGGTTGGAGTTCGAGATAAAGTTGTGACTAAATACTGACTCTGTTCGTGAAGCTTCTTAGGAATCGATCTCACCCAATTTATCTTTTGCGTAACATCCTATCCGTGTGTTGCTTCGAAGGTGAAACGCCTTCGAAATAGGGATGTATTGCTCATAGAAATTCTATGGTCCGCAAATCCCAGTAATTCCACTTGGGAAACCATAGAATTAATCGAGCAATCTTATCTTGGTTTCTATCATCTTGTGTTGAGGGTAAGAAATTTTAAACTTGAGCTTATCTATAATCCTTTGATTGATGAAATAATTATGTTGAATACAAACTCTTCTCTAGAAATTGCGAGGGCACAATTTTGTTAAGGGGGGGAGTTTGTAACAACCCTGGTTTTTGAGATTATATGTTTGTATAAGTGATGTCATCTCATCACTTAAAGTAACCATACCACACTTATACTCATGCTTATACTCAGTATTGTTCCTTCTTGTTTAAGAAGAACATTACCCTTATTCTAATGCATATATTACTGCTTATCCTCTTAAACTGATATGTTTGGCTAGACTGACCCGTATATTTTATACTCGGGTCAGACCGAGGTGTATCAGGTTAGGTACCTTTGGATTTAGCCTATTCTGCTTCCACATGGATTCTTTTCTACTATCGCCTTTTTGATTTAGTTTTTGAGTAGTCCTGTTATAGCTACTATGATATGTATATTCTTTTGACTCATGTTTGTATTGTGGTCATCATAACACATATGTGATGTATCATTTTGATGTATCTGTACATGTGTATATATGTGATTATCTGTTGTTCCGTGATGTGTTTAGCATTTGAGTTATTGTATTTTGTTCTGATAGATCCTATAGCTACCTATAGTTTTATATTAAGCATTTATTGGATATGTCGATCCACTTGAGTTAGGAAAAAAAATATAGAACACTAATCGACGTATTCAATAGATATTTAAGACAAGACTATAGATGGTCGCTCCTAACCAGCCCTATTCTCCTCATTAGCAGACAGTATTACCCCGTAATACTCTTTATTAATGTGGGTCTCGGGGTGGGACGTCACAAGACCTGACAAAAAACTGCCTGATTTTAATTTATGTGGTGATAATAGTTCTAAAGTTGATACTGGATATGATTGAAAGCCTATGATAAGTACACAATGTAATTGTTTTGGTCACCGGACCCTTTTCAGTCAGCATAATACTAAAGATACAAATATCAATGATCAGCTGGAAGTGCCCATTCAAAAACAAAACCCCAAAGAGAACTTACAAGTTTATAAAAAGGCCACAAAGAAAAGACAGAAAAAGAAATTGCCGACTACTACCAATGAGACTGAAAAGTTACATTCTGCTCACATTGCAATGAATTTGGAGAATGACTCAATGAATGATATGAATTTCTACAAATGATTCAATTCTGGGGAAACATCCTTTAGAAACTGTCAAAGGGATGCAAAGTGACTTGCATGAATCTGAAAAATCTCAAAACATTTATATGCAACACTCTAGAAAAATTACAACTATGACTAGCGCTGATGCAGAATGAAATAATATTCTATTACATAACATTAATGTGCATTCAAAGCATGTACGTGTTATTGAAAATCAATCCATATCTCAATATACATCGCATGCAGATTATTTCACATATGAATTCATTACTACCTCAGACAAATTCTCTCCCCTTCTGGAAACTAATTGTCTCCCCAACAACAATGTTCCTGCTATCGATTCTAGCATCATTTCTCACATTGACTTAAATCTTATCAATTTCCACAATGACTGCTTACCTAATGTTCACATTATCAACTCTTATTCTACAACAAATCCAATACTTCAAACTCTAAACCAAAATCAGTCATGTTCGAATTCTCCATCAAACTTTACTCATATTTCATCTCCCTATAGTCACATCAATCTTTCTCCTGACATATCTAAAATCTTGATTTCCAATAATCTCACCTTTTCTTCAAATTATCATCCTCGTAACCTTTTGTTCAATGACCTAACTACCATTATCTCTACTGAAACTCCCGCCCCACCTTTTATTTATATGGACAATAATGTATCTCATATTTCTAATACTGCTTTAATTAATGAACAAACTGATGCTAATGACTCAGTTATATCTCAAGAAGATGAGGAAAAGGAAACAATTGAAATAAATAGAAAGAAACAGAAAAGAAGGAAAAATCAAAAACAAGCATCATAACCACTTTGACTCGGACTATAACAGTGGAAAAGATTACGGGATTAAACAACTTTTTAAAGACTTTGATATACACTTCAATATTGATACAACTATTATGTCTATCAAATCCAGTAAGCTGAATGCTTCAGTTAAAACCAAATCAAATAAAAAAATGCTTGTCGACACTGTTACATACAATATAAAGGGAGCTCATTTATATGTCAAACAAAATGAGATCAAAAATCTTATTAGTTATCATCATATTCGAATGATTAGAATTCTAGAAACAAAACTCAATGTCTATCTTACAAAAATGGCTCGTAATTGCATCAACAGTACTTAGAATTATGAAGACAATCGTCATGAAGACCCCTGTGGTAGAATCATAGTCATGTGGAACCCTCTCATATATAATTTTTGCGTTGTCATCAAGCAAGTCAGTTTATACACTTTAATCTGACTCGCATTCCCTCCTCTCTAACTTTTCAAATTTCTTTTATCTATGCTTTCAATCAATCACCCAAGACAAGCTTTGGTTAACTACATCCCCTCCTTTTCAACTTCAACCATCCCCTGGATCTATACAAGAGATTTCAACTGCATGAACTGTGTTAACCAAAAATTGAGTGGCTCACTTTTGCCCTTAAATGACATTACCCTTCTTAATCACTCTCTCCGTCTTTCTGGCCTACACAAAATAAACTTCTCAGGAGTAAATTTACTTGAAACAATAAAAAAACATGGTTGTAGAAGAATATACTGTAACTAAATCATAATTTTTACAACCTTCCTACACTAACTATCTGGCCTACCCTAAGTACTCACATTCCAAATCTTGGTATTTCAGACCATATCCCCAAATTCTCCACTGGAAAGAAGATCATTTGAAAGGGCTTCCCTCATTTAATTTCTTTAATAATATTTGGACTATAGATCCTCTTTTTTTAATATTGTGTTGCAGGCTTGGAACATGACAGCACATGGAAATCCTATGTACAAGCTTCAGACTCAACTAAGGAATACCAAAAACAAACCGAGAACATGGGTAAACATTGGATTTGGCAATGGCTCTTAAAAATCAGCAACTCTAAGAAAGGAACTAGAAAAAATTCAAACAAATATGCTCAAATATCCCCAAGACTTTACCTTCTCAGAAATAGAACATAAAATTCAACAGGAGCTTCTCATCACTCTTCAAAATGAATTGCAAATGATAAAACAAAAACTTGGTAAAGAATACTATTTTTATGGTGATAGAAATACAGAATCTTTTTCACCCCTCTCAAAATCAAAAACAACAAATCTGAAATTGTATCCATATCTGATTCAAATGGCGTTACTCGCTCTAATTCAAAAGACATTAACAATGATATGCTTAAATACTTTGTAAGCTGCTTCAATTCACAGTCTGCTCAATTAATCACTCCTGACAAGATACAAGACTCAACTCTTCCAACTACCACTCTACAAGAATTAGTTTCTCTAGGTTCCAGCATTATGGACAGTGAAATCAAGAATGCACTTTTCAGTTTGAAATCAACAAGTATGGGAGGACCAGATGGTTTTTATTCTTTTTTCTGCACTGAATCATGGTTTGTTATTGAGGCCTCATTTTATAAAGCCATACGTCACTTTTTCTTTACCAACACATTGCTTGGTGGTATAAATTCAACTAACTTAGCAATGATCCCCAAGACTGAAAACCCTACCTCAGTGCATCACTATAGACCCATAGCATGTTCCATTGTCATCTACAAAGCCATAACAAAAATAAGTGCAAATAGAGTGAAACCTATTCTTTTAAGAATTATCTCGCCAAATCAAGTTGCATACCTGCTTGAAAGGGATATCTTAAATAATATTTTGTTAACTCACGAGCTTCTTAAAGGTCATGGTACCAAGAATTTATCTCCAAGATGTATAATAAAATTAGACACATAAAAGGCATTTGGTTCATTAAACTAGAACTCTAGAGTTGCTATCATGATCAACATGCATTTTCCTAAACCACTCATTGCATGGATACACACACACACTTGTATATCCACTGCTCGTTTCTTAATAATCTTAAATGGTACACCTGAAGGATATTTCAGATCATCCTATGGAATTAGGCAAGGTGATCCTATGTCTGCATATTTATTCATCATTGTCATGGAGTTACTCACAAATTTGTTGCATAAAGAAATACATTTGAAAACAATCAAACTCCACCCTATATGCATAGTTCCTGAAATTATATGCTTGATGTTTGCAGAAGACCTTGTCATTTTCTCTAAACCTGATTAACAATCCATTCTTACAATCGAAAACACATTACTACTGTTCCTACAGACCACTGGGTTTGCAATTAACTATTCTCAATCCAGCATTCTATCTACAGGTTTAAATAGTTTTCAGACCAATAAATTAATTCAGCACTCAAACCTTACTTCAATGCCTCCTAATTCTATCTACCTTGGTATCCCACTAACTACCTCCAAATTAAGTACAAATCAGTGTGTGCCCATGTTTGAAGCTATTATTGGTAAACTTAACTCTTGGTCTACTCACATACTGTCTCAAGTTGGAAGGTTGACAATTATCACCTCTATTGGTTCTGCCATGATTTCTTACTACTCTAAAACATTCATACTTCCTAAAAAGCTCTTATCAAACTTAAATAACACCCTCAATCATCTTTTATGGCATAGAGACTACTTTTGGAGGAAAGCAATCCTCATTGCCTACAAAAGAGTTAATATTCCATAGAGTAATGGCGGTCTTGGAATCATTAATCTGAGCAGATGGAACAAGGCAGATGCATCTAAGCATTTGAACACCTTACCAAGGTTTCAAATCTCGGATTTTGGCCAATATCTCGGGAAAATATCTCGGCTGTCTCGGGCGATATTTAAAAGACTTATAACTAACCAAGCTGCCAAATCTCGGATTTTGGCTAATATCTCGGATTTTCATCTCGGCTGATCTCGGGGAGATTTAAAACCTTGCACCTTACTATCCGATAGTTCCTCTACATGGGTATCATGGATGAACAACTATCAGTTAAAAATAGAAAATTTAGACCATGGACATTCCTGCAAATACAGAATGGTTCTAGAGAAGTCTCTTGAATCTTAGGCTATATATTGTTCCTCTCATCATGTATAATGTTGCTAACATAGATAGAGATCTTTTTTGGCATACCTTATAGGCTCAACATGGACTAATTCTAATGACATCCTCTTATACATTTAAAAACTAGCAGCTAGAATCCCTGATAATGCCATTGCATCATATTACATCCATTATGGAAGAATAATTTTACCTTACACTAGCTGCACCGATGTGAGGAATTTATGGAATTCTCTAATGACTTGGATTATGATATGAATACCAATGGTTTTCCATGGACAAACAACAAACACCTCTCCATCAGTGTTGTATATAATAATCTTCCCTATGATCATGGAACAAAAGGATATCGAATAGATATGGATCTACTAAGGAAAGTTACCACTTATGGAAAGTAGTGAACAATGCTCTACTTATACAAGAGAAACTTTTTTCACATGGGATTTCTAACAAACAACAACTGTGTCCTCCGTCTTTCTGACATAGAGACAAATTAACACCTTTTTTGATTGTAACTATGTTCATAGACTATATGTACATGTGACGGCCGCCTCATATCGCCCACACCAAATGACCTAAAAGAGCGCTGTAAACGTGCCAGGCTGATATGCGACGATCATCAAGGTTGAAATTTTAAAGTAGAAAACCTGTTGCATATCCCACATCGCATGGATAAAATATAATATATAAAATATACAACAGATATCTCAGTACAATGTTTCCTCACTACACCCCTCGGAGTATATAACAACAAACAGTGGAAACTAGAAATATATAGTAATACGCCATAGCTCCTCCAAGCTCGTCTTCGTACAGCAACTGCGACTCCAAACCTATCGTCTAGTCTGTTAAGAGTACCCAGGATGGTAAGAGGAAACATAAAACCTTGGGTTTGACAACAGTCTGGTGTGAGCAGTAAATGACTGTCAAAAGCTATACTGGAAAATATGGTACTAGACAGGTACACAAAACCATACCTCACATGTCCCTGCAACCAAACAGTTAGCACATAATAATAAGATATAATATGCCACTCAAAATAAATGACAATATGATACTGTAACAGAACATGATAGAAGATTCTAAGCAGCCTCCTCCATTGACCTTATTCCCAAACCCTTCTCCGGCATTCCTATGGATGATAGCCTATCCAAAAGCAGACATAGCAATCATATCAACCATGGAATCCAAAACCTAACTATCATCTTCTAAAGCCTTGAACATATGATAACTCGTATGGCCTCGTCCTCGCTTTGCCAGAGTAATGGAAATCCTGGTTCTCGATTGTGTTCCACCATACTTTCAGGTCCAAAACTCCGCACGGTTGTCTCCTGTGATACCTCTGTACTACCCGACCTAGACCCTCTCAGAGCGGTCCAGGGTACATGACTGGCGCTACCAGCCCTTGGGTGCCCCGCATATAGTACCCTTGCTTGAACACAACCAGACACTCCAAGTTAATAATGATTCCTTGGCACACCCAAATCTTCCAAGCTTTCACAATTCCAATCCATTTTCGGGCACGAGACCAACCACTCAACCCAGTCCATTATTAGCCTCGTTCCATCCTGAGCTGTCTATCAACTCCTTTGATCCTACTCCTTATCCGAGTTCCCACCGAAGAGCCGAAACTTCATCATGCTATAACTTTTAAACCGTAGAAGCAATCAGCGAACTGCAACTTGAAGCGTGATCCATAACCATCCTAGAGTCTTCCCTCTAGATCTCATCAATATTGGAGCCAATAATTTTGATTGGTACCGATCCAATTGGATCGAATCGGTACTGATACTTAGCCAATTTTGGCTCCATTTCTCTTGCATCCTTTAGTACTCTTCCATTAGATGCCCTAGACCCCAAGCTTTCCCTCTTAGCCTCTTGGTCCTTCCATCTATGCTCCATAGCCGATCCAACATAGATGGTCCATCAAATCCTCAATACTTGGCCTATACTCCGATCCAACTTCATAGAGCATCACTGGAACCCATGCTCTACCATCCCCCTGGATCACACTTCAATTGGTGAACAATATTCAGATCGGTACCGATCCAATTGGATCAGATCGGTACCGATCCAATACTTTGCTCCAATCGTCATGAAGTTTTTAGGGCGTCGTCCTTACGTGCTCCAGAGCCCATCCTTCAAGTTTCGTATACTTTAGACAAACTTTGCTCCCGATATGCTCCGATCACCAATCTAAGTCCTAAATATGCCCAACCCTAAACAAACAAATCAAGAATAGCACGCAATTAAATAACAATAGAGAATCAAACATGACAAATCATTCAGTTACATCCAATCATAAACATTCAAGTCGTCCAATTCAATCAATGATCATAATCAAGCATAGGTCCAATCTAAATCATAGAATTACATAGCCATATATGCATAAATGACACTAGCCAATGATCTAATCCATATTACATGTTTAATTAGGTTGATCTAGGGTTTCTAAATTTGAAATTACCTATGCCTAATCAATTTATAGTTTAATTTGACAATTCTGACTTATAATCACCTAATCACAACATAGTATCCATCATAGACTAGTGAGAGATCATTACCACTCACCAAACCAATAAAACCTATGAAAATGAGAGGAGATACAATTCAGATGGTAGAAAACTGGATGTAGATGTGATCCAATCGACGAGATCAAGCCCCTCGATGAAGATCTAGCTTCTAATTTAGATTAGAGACAATTTAGGATGAAATCTATGCAAAGAATGGAGAATTATAGAGGAGGTAGGTTTTAGGCTGATATGAAATGAGAGACAAAGGTTTCAAATGGTTTCTCTCACCTCATATTTATAGCCAAACATGATTAGACTAATGGGTTTGCTAATTGACCCATTAATCCCCTTTCTAATTCTAGGCAGCAGTTTACAAAACCAAAAACTGTATAACTTCCTAACCACTTATCTGATTTTTTTTATATGACTACTCTACGAAATGGGAAACCACCATCTCAAAATAATGAATTAGGTTAGAACATCTAATTCGGCTCCTATCAAAAGTTATGGCCGAAATAAGATCTCCAAGGGCAAAATGGTCGCATAGAAATTTGGGAAAAATAATGGACGTGTAAAACATCCCTAAGAATTATATTTCAAAGTATAAGAATGATGTAACCTCATATGAGTTAAATAGAATTATTTTATGATCCTTTGATAAGTAAAATACGGGTCTTTACAGTACAAGTTCTAAACGCTTTTCATTACTCTCTACCTAATTGAGACTCAATCTATCGAAATGGTCTGCGCATCCCTATGTGATGGCAACATAGAGTTTATCAACACCTTTTAACAATAGGAAACCCTTGTTGTTACATGCGACCCAAACTCCTATATATACCACATAATTTTCATTATTTTTCACGATTTGGGACTATTCTTCTTTCTAATGTGCGTCCATTACCCGCACACAATGCGAAACACCCTAACAAATCTCCACCTTGGCTTGCATCCATCCATGCATCTTCTAATAAGCCAACATGATGCATGCACCATATTGAGACTTTGTTCCCATTTCATTCTAGCAGATCCAATATACCATGATCTAGATCCACCTTAAGTTTGTCTACTTAAGCCTACACTGTTAGCCACCATGATTTACAAATCTCTTACGCATTATCCATTGTCTTAGGCGTTACCATCAGCTCTGATACCATGTTTAAATCTAAGATCCATCCACACATCCCCCGGTAGGGACAACATAGAGTTTGGTCAACGCCTTTAACAAAAGGAATCTCTTGTTGTTACATGCAACCAAACTCATATATATACATACCACTCCACCTTCATTATTTTTCATAGTGTGGAACTATTCTTTTTCCAATGTGCGCCTATTACCCACATATAATGCGAGACACCCCAACAGATCTCCACCTTGGCTCGCATTCATCTATGTGCCTTCCAATATGCCAATATGATGCCTGCACCATATTGAGACTTTGTTCCCATGTCATTCTACCAGATCCAACGTACCATGATCTAGCTCCACCTTAAGTCTAACACCGCTAGCCACCATAATTTATAGATATTTTGCGCATTGTCTGTTATCCCAAGCGTTACCATCGGCTCTGATATCATGTTGAAATCCTATTCGGACATCCCTTCATGGGGGCAACATAGAGTTTGGTCAACAACTTTTAACAAAAGGAATCCCTTGTTGTTACATGCGACCAAACTCATATATATACCACTCCATCTCCCTTATTTTTCACAATGTGGGACTATTCTTTTTCCAATGTGCGTTCATTGCCCAAACACAATACGAGACAACCCAACAGATCTCCACCTTGGCTCGCATCAATATATGTGTCTTCCAATATGCTAACAGGATGCCTGCACCATATCGAGACTTTTTTTTCTTATGCAATTCTACCAGATCCAACGTACCATGGTCAAACTCTACCTCAAGTTTGACTACTTAAGCCTACAGTGCTAGCCATCACGATTACATATCTCTTGCGCATTGTCCAATATCCTAGGCATTACCATCGGCTCCGATACCATGTTGAAATCCGTCCTCACATCCCTTTGTGAGGGCAACATAGAGTTTGGTTAACACCTTTTAACAAAAGGAATCCCTTGTTGTTACATGCGACCAAACTTATATATATACCACACCACTTTCATTATTTTTTACGATTTGGGACTATTCTTCTTTCTAATGTGCACCCATTACCCACACACAATGCAAGACACCCCCAACAAATCTCCACCTTGGTTCACATCCATCAATTCATCTTCCAATATGCCAACACGATGCGTGCACCATATCGAGACTTTGTTCCCGTGTCATTCTACCAGATCCAACGTACCATGATCTAGCTCCACCTTAAGTCTGACTACTTAAGCCTACACCACTAGCCATCACTATTTATAGATCTCTTGCACATTATTCGTTGTCCCATGCATTACCATCGACTCTGATACCATGATGAAATCTAGGATCTGTCCGAACATCCGCCGTAGGGGCAACATAGAGTTTGGTCAACACCTTTTAACAAAAGGAATCTTTTGTTGTTACATGCAACTAAACTCATACATATACCACTCGACTTCCATTATTTTTCATGGTGTGGGACTATTTTTTTCCAATGCGCACCCATTACTCACACACAATGCAAGACACCCCAACAGAATCATGGAATGGTTCTCTATTTTCAAGTTCATGAGAAAGAAAAATATCCACAATAGAATGCTTCTACTAATCTTGAAAAAAATTGCAGTTGAGGTATGGCATGAGAGAAATGCAAGGATTTTCAATAGTCAACCTTCCTTTAAAACAGCAGTGTTCAACAAGATTAAATCTACCATCCTACATGACATTCAACATGTACGTGAAGACAGAGAACACAATTCTACTACAGTTGAGTAGTATTTTATTCTATGTTCATCTACATGCTCTCCCGTTGCATTTCCTTCTGATTCTTTTTGCTTATTTTTTTAATTAGTTTTTCATTTTCATCTTTTTGTAATTACTTCTATATTTAATAAACTAGTAGGGAACCAGAATAAAAGCCTGCTAGCCTTTTTAAAATAATAATAAATATATATACACATACACATGTACATATTTAGCCATAAAAATTTTCCTTTTTTTATTTGTGGTTTTAAAATTGTTTTAATTATTATTTTTAATATTGATTTAATAATAAAAATCAAAACCTGAGTTTAGTAAATAATTTTTAAGTCTATCATACTGAGCACGTGGTACTTGTTTTAAATCATAAAGTGTTTTTTTAAGTTTAAAAACATGAACATGATATTTTTCATGTTTAAATAAAGGTGGTTGTTCTACATATACATTTTTCTGATAAAACTATTTACCATTTGACATAATTTAATATTATGGTGACACGCAAAAGCTAGTAGTATTTTAATTGCTTCAAGTCGTGCAGCAGGAGCAAAAGTTTCATTATAGTCGATTCCTTCCTTTTGATTGTATTCTTGTGCAACTGATCTAACTTTGGTTCATATTATTCTCTATTTTCATAAGTTTTATTTTTGTAAACACATTTTGTTCCTATTACAAATCTTTGGGAACTATTTCCCATACATTATTTCTCTTAAATTGATTTAACTCTTCTTGGATTGCTAATATCCAATATTCATCCTTTTTTGCTTCTTTATAACTTTTAGGTTCTATATTTGAAATAAATACTAAGTTTCATTTCATTTGGTTTCCTCTTGTTAAAACTTTTGTACTTGCATATCCTACAACATTTTAAATATGGTGATCTTTTAAAATACGAGGTGGATCTTTGGTTATGTTTAGTTTTAAAGATTCATTTCTTCTTAATAATTTTAATTAAGTTTGTTTTGCGTAGAATCTTGAGTGACATTTGTGGATTAATTTACGTTATATATTTCAATCCCATCTTAAGAATTATTAAAAATTTTATCAAATGAAATATATAAAGTTTCTTCAATAACATTAGTTCTTTTATTGAAAATTCTATAAGCTTTACTTATTTCTGAAAACAACTAAAAATTCTTTCATCAGCTTTAGAATCATATTTTTTGAAATTATCTTTAGTATTTAATATAAAACATTTTGCACCAAAAACACTAAAGTATGATATCTTAGATTTTCTTTAGCTAAAAATTTCATAAGGGGTATATTTTGTATTAGGTCTTACTAAGATGCGATTCAGAACATAACATGTAGTAGCGAGAGCTTTAGCCCAGAAACGCTAAGGAAAAAAGTACTATTTATTAATGTTCTAGCGCGTTCATGTAAAATCATATTTTTTTCTTTTTACAACACCATTCTGCTGTGGTGTTCTGGAAAAAGAAAATTATGATTAATCCTTTTTTTAATACAAAAATTTGTAACGCTATCATTATCAAATTCTCTTCCATGATCTCTTCGAATATTTTTAACTTTTAAATCTTTTAGATTTTGAATTCTTTTTTAAATTTTTTAAACATTTCAAAATTATCACTTTATGTTTTAAAAGTGTAACATTCCCCCTTCTGACCGTCTCCAGTCGATAATTAAACCAACTAGAAACGTTCAAAAAGACGAATTGTTATTTAGTTTATAAGGTTTAAACAGAATCAGCCACAGAAACACAGAATAATAACACTGAATTAAAACAAATGAGAATTTATTTCATTACTATAAATCTTTTTGGATACATCAGAGTTTATACAATTTTAATACTGATACAGCGGAATATCTTAAAATACAATTTTCTTCTGAAACTAAAAATGGTTCTTTACTCTCTCTCTAACTTCGCTGCTCGAAAATCTTCAAGCTGAAAAAATACTCGGTCTGACCCGAGTATTATATTCAAAAGAAAATAATACACAGGTCAGTCTAATTCAAACCAGTTTATTAGTGCATAGAGGCAGTAATAATTTAAATAGATGACAGTCACAGTAATTCTCGTCTATCCGATCCTTTTAACAAAGAAATCGGATAACGAAAATTTTAACACTAAACAGTGTTAAACAATAAATCAGCAGATTTAAGACATCAACAGAGATAAACAGTGTTATTGGCTGCCGTACACACGTGTGCATTCGTACACGTGTGCACTGCCCCGCCAACTCGTGTGCATAGATAACGGTGCAACATGCAACTGCTACAAATACACAGAGGCAACATCACATAACCAAACTGCAACAAGATCAATATGTCCAAACTGTATGCAATGGATGCAGACGTACAAGTGCAGCTCAACACAGTGAAACAAGTTCAAGTGGCAACATGAAACTTCGAACATGAATATACATGTATGGTGATACAGCAACACATGGATGCAACTCGACAACAGAGTAACAAAAGATTAGCATCAATGCATACTAGAATGAATGCATCAAAGTGACAATACAGAACAGCATATATAGAAGTACATCAACCAATCAACAACAGCTACAACAACACAGTGAACTCAGGCATGAACCAGTGATGTGCCACGACAACAAATTGAATGCAGACAGGTCTAACAAACTGGACAGCATACAAGATCATCAAAGTGCACACAGTGAAGTACAACAGTGAAGGCATGTACACAACAAATCAAGACTGAACCAACATGAATGCATCAAAATGACAATATCCACAGTAAACAACATGATGCAGCAAGATACATGTATAGTGAACAGTGCAGTCCTTAAACAATGCAAGTAACTCAAATGGGGATACCGCATGGAGCAACAGAACATGTATGCAGTGAACAGTGAACAACTAAAGAAAACTGGACCAAGTTCAACCTTACTAGCAATTGCAGACCAGTGAACAATAAAATGGAACTGGACATTGTAATCTCAGGAGCGAAAAATGCTGGACAGTGCAAACACATGGATGATAATGCCACTACGACAGACAGTGCCGAAGCAAAAATGTATTGCTTCTTCAAAACAAAATACTGGACTACATGAAGCAGGGCATCACTTAAAACTACATGTTTAGCCAAGCTGTCACTAAATGAATCTCTATTGCAATGCAGACTGAAATATGGGAGAATGCAAACCCAAGTCAACATGAATCACTTGAAAATCAAAGACCCCAAAACTGAATGGACTGCTAATTACAAAAATGAAGGGTATAGCAACCATGAACTCATGTATACAGTTCAAGTATACGAGGGCAAAACCCAAAAGCATCAAAAAATCAGTTTAGGGAATATGCAAACCAGATAAGGAATGCACCAGAACAGGAAAATCAATTCAAAATTCGACTTAGATGAAGCAAAATATATATATACATACAAGAATGCAAATATATATATATATATGCATATATATATGCCAGAAATCAAGATGACAATCCAAGTGGTCAGAGACTAGGCAGAAGTGATACAGTGAGTGGTACAAGTGTAAATGCAAATGAGATACACTCAGGTCAAAGATCGCAGACTAGAGTTCAAGTAACTTCAGAAGTAAAATGAAGCATAAATATACACATGCACATGAGCTAGTAAATATGCAGCCGAGAGAACAACTGCAAGTAATGTGGAACAACAATTGCAAACAGGTTCGAGAAGACTGCGGCTTCAAAACATCGCATATACATATTTATGTTTCATTGGACCTTAATATGTAGTTCAATAGTGTATAACGAAGTCGTGAAACAGCAGTCTTAGTGGTGAACCAGGAAATCAAGTGAACCAGTAAATGATACAATAGCAACATAAACAAGCAAATCATGGAACAACCATATCAATGTCAGGGCAGTGCCTAAGTTTCGAATCAAAATAAGGCCGCAGGTGACTTCAAACAATTTCGTTTTCAAAATTTCAGAGAATTTAGTTAATCCAGGGTACAAGTTTAAACAATTTCAAGTGACCGAAGTCAATCAGTTCAAGGCCAAGGAAATGGTAAAAATTGAACAGCCCAAAACCAACACAGTGCCACGACGAACAAATTAATGCCGAAATCACCCAAAACAAATCAATATCGTTACACCCACATCCAAAATCATCAATACGGTGGATAACAAAAATCGAACTACCTCAGTACGAAACGAGGAAAGAATTAGATGTGAGGGGCGAAAACCACTCACCTTTTATCGAAGAGGTCGCGGGCGAGAAGAGGAGTACGAAGCCCTAGTCGAAGACGAGCGATATCGAAGGATCGAACGAACGCCGAGGCCCTTTCCAGCGACGCCAATACGAAGGTCTCGAAGCCCCAATTCAAAGCGACAAAGAATCAAAGAGCCAAAGCCCTAATTTTCCAGATCGAACGAGACGAGATCAAAGCCGCCATTTATTTTCTTTTCTTCGATTTAGGTTTAGGGTTTGTGAATGAAATGAGAAAGGGATTGGGTATAGGGTTTTAAACGAAATGAATGGGCCGAGATAAAATTTTAAAGCCCAAAACCCTTTTACAAATTTTTTTTTCTCTTGTTTTCTTCCAAAAGGATTCTAACCGATTCAAAAATTCCAACAACAATTTTTATTAAACGAATTCCAATTCGAATCGAAGCTCCTATAAGCAATTAACTAGTAGAGAAATCGTTTAACAGTGATATCAAATCGATGCGAAAACCCCGGTTATCACCGAAATTCAAATTGAATTCAATTTAATTTTATACGCGTTTATACGCCGTATGTTCACAAAACAATTCTGATAAATACGAAAATTGAAATCCAGTAATAATTCAATATTACGGACCCAATAAAACTGGTTTCGTCAAATTCCGAGACTATGCCTCGGAAGACTATTTTTTAAATTCAATTTAAACGATACAATTTCACAACTGAGCAAATCGCTTTCAAATTCAATTCTGAAGCTTCAATTATCTTCAGTATTATCAATATGAATTTTCTAAGCCTTTAAATTATTTTTAACCGGCTTAATATTGAAGATTCAAATTTTATTCAACTTTCAATAGATTAAATTCAAAAATTAAATCGCCAATTCATTCTGATAATTTGAAATTCAAGTCAAATCATCGTTTCAAATATTTAAAATTAATTAAATATTTTCAATTCAAATTGTTCAAAATTCAGGGTCGTTACAAACTCCCCTCCTTAAAAACTTTTCGTCCACGAAAAGGAAAGGTTGTTAAAATTTCATCGATATTTATACTCTACTCAATTTTTCTAAGCTTGAAACTCAATACAAATAAATGAATATAGGATTCATTTCATTTGTTTAATCTCATTAGTTTTGTTTATCTTCTCTTTTGTTCATTGATTTCTACAATCAAAACGCAAAAGTCTTTTACTAAATTTTCTACTTACAAAACTCAGATTTAAATCTGAAATTCTTCATGTTAGGGATTTGCATATTATATCTTTTCCAAAGCTGTGGACTTTCAAAACATTTCAAAAGATCTTCTTCCTTAGTTCATTAAGTTGGAATTTCATAATTTTACTTTCAAACTATTGATTCACTATTTAAAGTTTGAAAATACTTGCTAACTCGAAATTTAACAAGTCCATCTTCGTTCTCACAGACATTAGACATACGCTGGCCAGACGCAGGTCTAAAAATCTCCAAGTACTAAACATACTTGCTTCAATTCCCAGTGAAAATACTTTTAAAAATTCTTTTAAAAAATGGATATGGAAAGCACGTTCCCCCATGGATCACAGTTTACTCGGCGGTTACGCTACTATCCCAGTAGAATCGCTTGTAACCGTAGATTTCACATCTCTCTTGAATTTCGCCATGGTTGTTGCCATAGATCGCGGTCCACACGGCGGTTACGCTACTATCCCAGTAGAATCGCTTGTAACCGTAGGCATCTCGCCCCTCGAATTTCGCTTGGCGCTTAGATTGCAGTTTACTCGGCGGTTGCGCCATTATCCCAATGGAATCGCTTGTAACTGTAGGCATCTCGCCCCTCAAATTACGCTAACATACATCATACTCAACATGATCCCATCACGAGGGATTCTAGTCCAAATGGACATTCCAACTTATGGAAAATTCTACGTAGCTACGAATTTCAAATGGACACTCTTCACGAGTTCCAAAACCTTCTCAAATAATAAATGGAAGGTACTTTTCCACATCCTCAGTTTAGAAAACATAATATCATATATGTAGTACTTTCATTTCACATTTCGTACATATAACATCTATGTAAACATACATAAGATTTCCATAACAATGTCTTTCTAAACTAACGGTTTCAAATTTACCGTATTCATATATATATAAGTTCTGAAAAAACTTACATATTCCATATTCATAACAAAATAGAGGATTTCAAAATTTTCCTCTAAGTCGATTTGGAAATTTAAGGTTATCTCAAAACCTAATTCATATTCATAATTCCATTTATTATCGACTTTCACATTCAATTTGGATTTCACGCTTACATCGTCAATTCTCAACACAGAATTGATGTCTATCGATATATAACCTCTGAGCTCGTACGTCTCAGAGAAGGGTGTTAAGCTAAGAGAATAAATTCTCCGCCACCAACAGATATATATTTAATAGAGATCAATTGCTATGTCATCAATTCACAATGTTAGACATACAATCCAAATCATCATCTGAAATTCAAAGCTCAACTTATATTGTCTTTGATGTCGAAGTTAAACTCAATTTTAACTCAACGATTCAATCTTTTTGATAAATTTCAAATTGAACAAATTGTTCAAATTCTCATTTAACTTTTCAACTTCGACTTCAAAAATGAATTTCAAATCATTTATTCCTTACGGAATATATTCACAACATTTCATATTTGGAAAAACATTTCCATACTTATTTAAAAATAAGTAATTCACAAATCCATTTTATTTTCAACATTTGAAAATATTCAATATACTTAAATCAAAATCAAGTATATATTTCATCTTTTAAGGAATTCATTCTCTTTCACATTTTTTATTTGAGTCAAAAACGAATGTTACGTAAAACATCGTTACGACAACTCAAAATCACTAGTATAGGGATTCGAAATTTAGATAGATGTATAAATCCCCATACTACACAAAACATTTCCTTTCGGAAATCATTTACTATAACAACAGTGTTATAGTCCACCATTTCCTTATTTCTCGAAAACGTCTATTTCAACAATGAATGTTGAAATCTATGGTTTCGATATTCAATGCCTTTTAAAATATCTTTTAAAACAATTAACTTCGTTTTGAAATATCACTTTCCCAAACATGTCCATTTTATTCAATAATATATTCACGGTCCAAAATTGTGAATATACATCGTTTAACAAACTATACAGAATTTACTTATCAAAATAAGTCAGTTTCGAATTTATAAACAACGTTTATAAATTCTATTCCTATTCATAAAGACTTCAATTTATAAAAATTGCTTTATTAATCATTCCTTTATAACTCAGTTTTATATCAGAATTTTAATTTACAAGTAAATTACTTATAAATTCTTTTATTTCGCAACTTCGATTCATTTTATAACTTCACAATCTTAATTCTGTAATTTCCATTCACTTATGAAATCCATTAAATATTTCACTTTTAACACTTATACAATCCCAATATTTTATCAACACTTTCAAATCTTCAATTTAAACCGTTTATAATAATTCAAAAATTCCAATTTAACTATTATATAAATTTATCAGTTTTCCATTTCCAAGATAATCAACTAGTTCTTTAGTAAATCATTCATTGAATTGATTTCCAATTTAATCGCATTTGATTCATTCACATTGGATTTTACTAACATTCATTCATATTCAATTAGTTCACTTTCACTAATTTATATTCAAATTAGTTTGCTTTCAATTCAAATCAAATTTGATTCTCTTTAAATTTACTTACCTTTCAATTTGAATTCAATTACTTAGCTTTCCAATTTCATTAATACCTAATGAATTTCCATACAATCAACTAGCAACCAATGCACATTCAACCAAATTTATTTACTTTGCTTACATTCAATTTGGTTTAACACACTTAATTTCAATTGGTTTATATTCTAATTCTGATTGAATTCTTATACTCACCATATTCACTAATTCACTTTTACAATTAAAGTTGAATTTCCTTTATATAACTCAAATTCATATTCATTACTTCACTTTATCAATTCATTTTGATATCAAATTCAATTTGATTCAATATTACTTAAGCTATGTTTCATTTTATCTTCACTTGCATTTATTTTCACCATACAACTTAAGTTCGTCTCAAATTTATTTGAAATTCTATTTTATTTAACTTTTGCTAAAGTCAAATTCATATCACTATTCAGAATTTAGATTTTGTTTTACTTAACAAAACTGTTCAAACATTTTAACAATTGGTTTGATGCAAATTTCTTCATTTTATAAGTTAAGCAACTTATTAATTTAAACTTTTCAATTCATATCATATAATCACTTATCATTTAAGTTTAAATTTCATCTCAACAATTCACTTAATCAAGTTCAATTTATTTAACTTCCTTAGTTAAATTTATTTAACTTTCCTTTTAGTTAAATTTCAAATCCATATATTTATTAATACTAATTCAATTCAATTTAACTTTTCTTAAGTTAAAAATCTTTATTTTCAAAAACAATTTTATACTTCTTTAGATTTGAAAAACACGGTTTCTTTCCAAGTGTTTCTAGTAACTATTCATATTAAACGTCATAAACTAGGCTTTGTGTAAACCAAAGCTCTGATACCACCTTGTAACATTCCCCCTTCTGACCGTCTCCAGTCGATAATTAAACCAACTAGAAACGTTCAAAAAGACGAATTGTTATTTAGTTTATAAGGTTTAAACAGAATCAGCCACAGAAACACAGAATAATAACACTGAATTAAAACAAATGAGAATTTATTTCATTACTATAAATCTTTTTGGATACATCAGAGTTTATACAATTTTAATACTGATACAGCGGAATATCTTAAAATACAATTTTCTTCTGAAACTAAAAATGGTTCTTTACTCTCTCTCTAACTTCGCTGCTCGAAAATCTTCAAGCTGAAAAAATACTCGGTCTGACCCGAGTATTATATTCAAAAGAAAATAATACACAGGTCAGTCTAATTCAAACCAGTTTATTAGTGCATAGAGGCAGTAATAATTTAAATAGATGACAGTCACAGTAATTCTCGTCTATCCGATCCTTTTAACAAAGAAATCGGATAACGAAAATTTTAACACTAAACAGTGTTAAACAATAAATCAGCAGATTTAAGACATCAACAGAGATAAACAGTGTTATTGGCTGTCGTACACACGTGTGCATTCGTACACGTGTGCACTGCCCCGCCAACTCGTGTGCATAGATAACGGTGCAACATGCAACTGCTACAAATACACAGAGGCAACATCACATAACCAAACTGCAACAAGATCAATATGTCCAAACTGTATGCAATGGATGCAGACGTACAAGTGCAGCTCAACACAGTGAAACAAGTTCAAGTGGCAACATGAAACTTCGAACATGAATATACATGTATGGTGATACAGCAACACATGGATGCAACTCGACAACAGAGTAACAAAAGATTAGCATCAATGCATACTGGAATGAATGCATCATAGTGACAATACAGAACAGCATATATAGAAGTACATCAACCAATCAACAACAGCTACAACAACACAGTGAACTCAGGCATGAACCAGTGATGTGCCACGACAACAAATTGAATGCAGACAGGTCTAACAAACTGGACAGCATACAAGATCATCAAAGTGCACACAGTGAAGTACAACAGTGAAGGCATGTACACAACAAATCAAGACTGAACCAACATGAATGCATCAAAATGACAATATCCACAGTAAACAACATGATGCAGCAAGATACATGTATAATGAACAGTGCAGTCCTTAAACAATGCAAGTAACTCAAATGGGGATACCGCATGGAGCAACAGAACATGTATGCAGTGAACAGTGAACAACTAAAGAAAACTGGACCAAGTTCAACCTTACTAGCAATTGCAGACCAGTGAACAATAAAATGGAACTGGACATTGTAATCTCAGGAGCGAAAAATGCTGGACAGTGCAAACACATGGATGATAATGCCACTACGACAGACAGTGCCGAAGCAAAAATGTATTGCTTCTTCAAAACAAAATACTGGACTACATGAAGCAGGGCAGCACTTAAAACTACATGTTTAGCCAAGCTGTCACTAAATGAATCTCTATTGCAATGCAGACTGAAATATGGGAGAATGCAAACCCAAGTCAACATGAATCACTTGAAAATCAAAGACCCCAAAACTGAATGGACTGCAAATTACAAAAATGAAGGGTATAGCAACCATGAACTCATGTATACAGTTCAAGTATACGAGGGCAAAACCCAAAAGCATCAAAAAATCAGTTTAGGGAATATGCAAACCAGATAAGGAATGCACCAGAACAGGAAAATCAATTCAAAATTCGACTTAGATGAAGCAAAATATATATATACATACAAGAATGCAAATATATATATATATATATATGCATATATATATGCCAGAAATCAAGATGACAATCCAAGTGGTCAGAGACTAGGCAGAAGTGATACAGTGAGTGGTACAAGTGTAAATGCAAATGAGATACACTCAGGTCAAAGATCGCAGACTAGAGTTCAAGTAACTTCAGAAGTAAAATGAAGCATAAATATACACATGCACATGAGCTAGTAAATATGCAGCCGAGAGAACAACTGCAAGTAATGTGGAACAACAATTGCAAATAGGTTCGAGAAGACTGCGGCTTCAAAACATCGCATATACATATTTATGTTTCATTGGACCTTAATATGTAGTTCAACAGTGTATAACGAAGTCGTGAAACAGCAGTCTTAGTGGTGAACCAGGAAATCAAGTGAACCAGTAAATGATACAATAGCAACATAAACAAGCAAATCATGGAACAACCATATCAATGTCAGGGCAGTGCCTAAGTTTCGAATCAAAATAAGGCCGCAGGTGACTTCAAACAATTTCGTATTCAAAATTTCAGAGAATTTAGTTAATCCAGGGTACAAGTTTAAACAATTTCAAGTGACCGAAGTCAATCAGTTCAAGGCCAAGGAAATGGTAAAAATTGAACAGCCCAAAACCAACACAGTGCCACGACGAACAAATTAATGCCGAAATCACCCAAAACAAATCAATATCGTTACACCCACATCCAAAATCATCAATACAGTGGATAACAAAAATCGAACTACCTCAGTACGAAACGAGGAAAGAATTAGATGTGAGGGGCGAAAACCACTCACCTTTTATCGAAGAGGTCGCGGGCGAGAAGAGGAGTACGAAGCCCTAGTCGAAGACGAGCAATATCGAAGGATCGAACGAACGCCGAGGCCCTTTCCAGCGACGCCAATACGAAGGTCTCGAAGCCCCAATTCAAAGCGACAAAGAATCAAAGAGCCAAAGCCCTAATTTTCCAGATCGAACAAGACGAGATCAAAGCCGCCATTTATTTTCTTTTCTTCGATTTAGGTTTAGGGTTTGTGAATGAAATGAGAAAGGGATCGGGTATAGGGTTTTAAACGAAATGAATGGGCCGAGATAAAATTTTAAAGCCCAAAACCCTTTTACAAATTTTTTTTTCTCTTGTTTTCTTCCAAAAGGATTCTAACCGATTCAAAAATTCCAACAACAATTTTTATTAAACGAATTCCAATTCGAATCGAAGCTCCTATAAGCAATTAACTAGCAGAGAAATCGTTTAACAATGATATCAAATCGATGCGAAAACCCCGGTTATCACCGAAATTCAAATTGAATTCAATTTAATTTTATACGCGTTTATACGCCGTATGTTCACAAAACAATTCTGATAAATACGAAAATTGAAATCCAGTAATAATTCAATATTACGGACCCAATAAAACTGGTTTCGTCAAATTCCGAGACTGTGCCTCGGAAGACTATTTTTTAAATTCAATTTAAACGATACAATTTCACAACTGAGCAAATCGCTTTCAAATTCAATTCTGAAGCTTCAATTATCTTCAGTATTATCAATATGAATTTTCTAAGCCTTTAAATTATTTTTAACCGGCTTAATATTGAAGATTCAAATTTTATTCAACTTTCAATAGATTAAATTCAAAAATTAAATCGCCAATTCATTCTGATAATTTGAAATTCAAGTCAAATCATCGTTTCAAATATTTAAAATTAATTAAATATTTTCAATTCAAATTGTTCAAAATTCAGGGTCGTTACAAAAAGTGAAGTCCATGTATATCTTGAAAAATCATCGACCGTTATAGAAACATATTTATTATGATTTATTGACCTAACATAAGTTGGACCAAATAAATCTAAATAAAGTAATTCTAACGGTTGTTTAGTTGAAATTTCATTTATAGACTTATAAGATGATTTTCTTAATTTACCTTTCTGGGAAGCATTACACAGATTGTCGATTTTAAAATTCATTTTTGGAAGTCCTCGTACAATCTTGTGTTCGCTATTTTATTTAATAATTTGAAATTAATATGACAAAAGCATTTGTGCCAAAGACGTGGGTCATTAAAGTTTTCCATTAGACACATATTATTGTCATGACTAACTTTCATATTTAAATTGTAATATTATGTTTTCTTAAACCTTCGAAAATAATTCTTTCATTTTGATCAAAAATATGACAATTTTTTTTCAAAGTTTTTTTAGAACCTTTGTAACATAATCGATTAATTCTTAATAAGTTATGTTTTAGCTTTTCAACTAAATAAACATCGATAATTAAAGGTGTTTAGGTTACCATAATTGCAGGTGTCCCCTAATACGATGATATATCCTTTAGAATTATTACCAAAAGATATAGTACCTCCGTCTATAGGTTTGATATTTGTTAGCATACTGGAATTTCCAATCCATCCTCTAAGAAATATCCATTTTTCGTTTTTCTATTTTGTGTGGATACCTGCAAAAAATAGTTAAGTTTATTGGCAGCCATTTCCTATGTTATGGTCATGGGATTAAGTTTTAGCTAACCATACCAGCAGAGTTTGGTAGAACCTTTGAAAGAATGATCAATGTTATTATGAACATTTATCATAAATTTTTCAATGTGTGTCTTTCTAATTAAATTATTATTTATTTTTGGAGCCTAGATTTTAATTATCCTATTTTTAGTCATTTCTACTTAATTTTTTGACCTGTTATTTGATTTCTCAAATTTTGTATACAAAGAACTATACTTCTTTAAAGTGCTTTTATTTTTGTTTTTCTTAAAGCCTAAACCATTTTTATTATGTGAAGGCCATGCATGAAATTTTTATCGAATTCGATAAATTTTATCTACCTCTATTAAATTTTGAATCATTAGTTATAGGCTTTTCTAATTTTTCATTAAAATCCAAAATTTTAGATTTTAGATTTTCTATACTTGTAGTTAATTCACATATTTCTTTAGATGATTTGACATTTTCATCTCTACATGTTTTAAGTTCATCATAAGCATAGAAATTTGACTTGTTAAATGTCAAATGAATTTTGTGAATTATTTAAATTTTGAATTTTTCTATGTAACTCAGTATTTTTATTTTCTTAATCATTGCTCTTTTTTTTAAAATAATCAATTTTGTAATTTAAATTGTCAATAGAAAAATTCAAATCTTTATTTAAGTATTTTAATAAATCATATTCTCAAGATAAACCAATGTTTTCTTGAAAAAGTATTTGGTTCCATTTTCAGAGTTTGATTTTTCTAAAGATAATTTTTGACCATCAATTACTTCTTCTCAAATGGTCTTCTCATCTTTAAGCAAAATTATTTGTAATTATGCTTTGCTCAATTTTGTTGTAGTTTCTTTATGGGTTTCTCTAAGAAATCTGAATTTATTATCTAGTTTTATGCAAAGCTCAAAAAGTTCATTATATGTTAAATCAGATTGTATTTCATTCTCTATGGCTATGAAGTAGACATTTGCTTACCCATCATCACTATCGCTTTCGAAAGAAGATAAGGAATACTCTTCAACTTGGAATACAACAGTTTTCTTTTCCTAACTCTGCATTTTTCTTCTCTACAAGTTTCTTCATATGCCATTAGATTACCAACTTACTCAATCTTGAGTTATGAAAGATCAACCTCTTGGATGACTAATACTTTTCTTTCCCAATCAATGGTTAAAGATTTTAATATTTTTGTCATGGTATTAAATTCAGATATGGTCTCTCCTAATCTAATAAGTGCATGAGTGATATCTTGAAGGCGGGAGATGTTGGTGAAATCACTTGAGTGAAGGTAAAACTATAAGCAAAATTCAAGATGAAAGACCATGGTAAGCAAGAAAGGCCTTAGGGACTAAAATTTTAAGAGATAGAAAACATATGATTATGAGATTGACTCGGAAGGAGTATATTCGAAAAGTGTTTACTTGGTTCGACATAGATAAAACAAAGGCCACCTCTATATTGATGTCTTTGCAAATAAAGCTTTCAGAGAAAAGCTCTCCGATCTTGGAGAAGACAAGACATTATGTGAAAGGTACTATATTTAAGTGTAGTTGGAAGCTTGATATATGTCATGGTTTGTACTGACCTAAACATAGCACATGAAATTGGAACAATTAGTCAATATATGACTAACCCAGGCAAGGCTCATTGGGAACCAATTAAGGTGATTTATGTGTATCTTAAAGGAACTCTATTTTTGGACAAATATTTTAAGAAATTTATTGGAGTTACAGTTTGGTTGGTTACTACAATTCAGGCAATGCTGGGGACACAGATTATCGAAAGGTAAGCTTAGGTTGTGTTACTTTTGAAGGTACAATTAATTAGGCCTGTAAACGGATACTTTCAGATACGGATAGTGTCACATCCGCATTCGCATCCAAAATTATTTTTAGATATCGGATATCCACATCCGTAGATACAGACGAATATCAGATAATTATCCTATCCACTAATGATCGATAAATCGAGAAATATAAATAGAAAATTTTGGTTTAACATAAACTTTTTCCAATCCCCTTGATTATAAAAGTATGAAAAATAAATAAATAAAATGATAATAAATAGTTTGAGGAATTAATATGCATTAAATGCATATTATACAACCTATTAGCTTAATAAATTAAAAAACCCATGTCAATCATTGTACTAAAAGACATAAAATATTTACTATAATCTTGACCAAAACCGAACGAATAATTTTCGGATGCGGATATTTTCGTAACCACATCCGTATCTGATTTTTCGAATATCAGATATTTTGGTTTCAGATATTTCAGGTATCCATTGATAGACCTACAACTAATAATTGGAGAGCTAGTCTGCAGATGGTAGTTGCCTTATATACCGAAGAGGCAGAGTTGACAACTACGGTAGAGGAAGCAAAGAAAGCTCAATATTTGAGATGATTTTTGTGTGATTTGAGTTGTTTCCAATAAAGTGAGATGGTAAATTACGAAAACCAAAGCGCAATTCATTTTACTTAAAATTTGGTATTCAACTAAAGGACGAAACATGCTGAAGTGAATAAATCATTTCTTGTAGCGCTACATGATGAGAAGTTGGTGGATTTTGAGAAGATTCACACTAAGGATAATGCAACATATATGTTTCTAAGTCCTTTTCTGTTGAAAAGTTCGAACATTGCTCAAACTTGAGTCATCTATTGAACTAGTGCCGGAGTGTGGAACATTTAGAGGAGTGTGGTTGTTGGAGATTCGGTATACTTCATTCAGTTGGAGATTGAGCATGAGGATATGATATTCTTCTTTGGTTTAAAGTTGATTTCGGTTCGACCTCTTTATTTTGTGTATTTTCAACACTTCGTTGACTCTAGGTTGCTTTGCCGGTGCTCGTTAGCAGAGTGCGATAGGTAATGGTCATGCTGAAGCTAATTTGAAAGTATTCATGTAATGGTTCAAGTTTTCTTGAAGATATTGGTTGAAGGTGATGCGAAAGCAGTGTTTGAAGATATATGTTGTATTAAGTTGGAATATTATAACATGTGATACAGTATAAATGGAAAATTGCGCCTGGTTCATGGTGAGCTCTTTTATCATCATTTGTTTATTTACGTCTCTACTGCACTGCCTATATATATATATATATATATATATATAAGTCTAAGCTAGAACCTTTGAAATTAGCGATCTCATCCTAAATCGGATCTTTCGTACCCTGTCAACATGGGTCCAAGATGGGAAGGCATGTCATCGATTAAAAGCTTGGAGATGGAACTTTCAAGCTAACGATTGTCGATGGCATTGCACTCCCTAAAACATGGAATAATGAGCATATACGACGCTGTTTCACTTGATTTTGTTTCATTAATTTGTATGTCATTTAGAATTAGCTTTTGGATTTTAGAGCCATGTAATAAGGTAGACTGTATCGCTTTCTCTTTCAGGTTGCAATAAAACTAGAAGTTTCTTCTATATCTATGAATTGTTTGTGAGTAGTATAATAGTTGTGATATGCGACCGACTTACATTAGCAGTAAAACTATAAATATTTGTAGGATTGTAAATATTTATAGGAAAACTGCAAATATTTTAAGTTTTCTTAAAACTAAAATTAACTGTACAAGCATTAATAACTACATACCAAACAAACGGCAAAAGTAACATAATTTATAATGTACAATTGAACTTTTAAAAAATATAAGCATGTAAGAAGAAGACACCATTAACCTAATGTAAATGAAAATTGAGCCTAAACGAAATAGTAAAACCCAAAAATAGATTTAATCTAGAAATTAATGCATAGTGAAGAGTATAATCAAAGTGACTGATAAAACCATCGAAAAAGAAGATATGGAAGAAGAAAGAAGAAAGGAAAAAAAGGGGATGGATTAATAAACTTAGATCATGAAGGGTTTTTACAAGTCAGGCCTAAAAATAAGGGTATGAGCCTAATTTCCACAAATAATGAATTGTATACATTTCTTTTCGAATTAATTATCTCTCCTCCATTAATTTAAATATTTAACATTACAAAATATATCAAATTATTAGCTATTGTGATATTCAATTAACATTGGCTGTAATGAAATTCATTTGATTATTGGCTATTATGTAATTTCTAGGTTCATGAATGATGGATGGAAAAACAATACGAACTTCTGGCTTTTTCCGTCTATTTGGTGTAGATATACACATGAAGGATATGTGCATGAATAACATCATTACCTCAAACAACAAGTGTAAAAGTGTTTCTCTCCATCATACAAAGGTAAAATTGAGTTTCTCCATAGAGATAAAAGTGAGTTCGCTCATGGATCAGTACCTACTAGTCCACGGATCGGTACTGATCTGTCCATGGATAGGCACGATCAATGAACTCGACTATTTTTTCAACACTTCTTTAATAGATCCATTTTTATTTCATATACCAGCCTTCTTTTATGCTCCAAAGCCATGCCTACTCATTAAGAATTGTACAAACCGATGGATCAATACTAATCCATTCATGGATCATTACCGATCAACACACTTAGTTAAATTTATTTCCTTTTCTTTGCCATGTCTTATAATCGATCACCTTTAAGCCTAATAATCATTCCTTCATCATTTTAAGTCCAATATAATTAAAACTATCTCTTATGAAAAATCTTGGATAACAAAAGGGATATTCAGCTCATGATATCACGATGACACCGATTAAAATAAGTCAATCTCAAAGTTCAAGTTCAATCTCAATAGAGAAACCGTAGTTTGGAAAAGTTCCAAATAAGAAGTTGTAGCATATTCAACCGTGAAGGTTATGTGCATAGCCTTGAATGATGTTGCAAAAGGAGTAGTATGATTTTCCGCAAATTTATTAGAGAGATAAGGAGATTCCGACTATTGAAGAACCACAACTTGTTTGTTTTGATTTCAATAATAAGATTGGATTGCAAAAGGAACTAAACGGTTTACAGAAATTGAGATGCTTTCACAATTAATACTGCATGATAAAACTGTTTATCAATTAAGAAGAAGTCGTTGTCTAAAATATAGATTTCAGGGATGATATCGTGTATCCACTCACTAAGGCACTTTCGTAGACTACACTAGGAAAACTAGTAGAAAGGTATGGTTTGAGACAACATAATTAACCTTAATGCGTGTGGAAGATTGATAGTGTTGTGGGTATTCTCTAAGGGAAATTATGTAATTTTGATTGCATAATTGCACACTTAACACTTATATATGAATCTTGTTCAAAATGAAAGTATGTTTTTCTAATTTCTGTTTTTATTGTATATGTGTCTATATGTGTTTGCATGTGTATAAATTCAATGTTGCTAAAGACATTTTTTACATACAATAGGAAACCCCAAGAAATAAGTAATCAAACGATTGTAGTCACAAACGTGTTTGTGATTGGGATTAATGAATCTGTATATGTAAATAACTTATCCTTAAATTTTTCTTGTTATGGTTAAAGGGGTATTGATTCACCCGTGAGATTAGTGTATGTAATGTTTTCCATATGATGAACGGTGATTTACTCATGATCATCGGGGACACTAAGAGGTTACGTACTTGTAATTTTTATGGATGAACAACAGAACGAGCCACTAAGATCTTCTATAGGTTTGTTATATCTAAATAAAATAGAGGATCTCACGTAATGATGTGCAATATTCTTTTGACTTAAGAGTACGGTCGATTTTGTGTACCGAGGCCTTGCTTTGATGATAGTTAACCGCATAATATGATTTCATGTTAAGATTATAGTTGGGGTATAGAATTAGATATTCAAAGTGAAACACTACTCGAGAGAATTCAGTTCCTTTGGTATTATAGGTTAGTGTCACCATAATTGGATTTTGACTTGAAAGTTAGAAATTTGTAGACGGTGTAAAATCAGTTAATCGATAATTGTTATCAATTGAACTATGTAACTTAAAAGATCAATTCGTAATCAAATAAAGATATTATCGGGGATTTGATCGATAACCTAACCCTGTATATCTAACTAACATAGATTTGATGAAGAAACAAACTTGCACAAATATGTTGTATAAGAGTGCAGCTTTAGAATGATTATGGAGTAAAACTATACACAAATATGTTGCATAAATATGCAAGTTGAACAAGTCATTGTACGGCTTGAAACGATCACATAGATAATGTACACGAGATTTGACTCGTTTATGTTGAGCATTGGCTTTAGTAGGAATGCGAATGATGCTTGTGTGTGCTATAAGCATGTGAAGAGTGTTTGGATATATTTACTCTCACGTGGATGGTATGTTGATGGCATCCAAGAATGTTGGTGAAATCACTTGAGTGAAGGTAAAACTATAAGCAAAATTCAAGATGAAAGACCATGGTAAACAAGAAAGGCTTTAGGGATTAAAATTTTAAGAGATAGAAAACATAGGATTATGAGATTGACTCGGAAGGAATATACTCGAAAAGTGTTTACTTGGTTCGACATAGATAAAACAAAGGCCGTCTCTATATCGATGTCTTTGCAAATAAAGCTTTCACAGAAAAGCTCTCTGATCTTAGAGAAGACAAAGACACTATGCGAAAGGTACTATATTTAAGTGTAGTTGAAAGCTTGATATATGTCATGGTTTGTACTGACCTAAACATAGCACATGAAATTGGAACAATTAGTCAATATATGACTAACCCAGGCAAGGCTCATTGGGAACCAATTAAGGTGATTTATGTGTATCTTAAAGGAACTCTATTTTTGGACAAATATTTTAAGAAATTTATTGGAGTTACAGTTTGGTTGGTTACTACAATTCAGGCAATGCTGGGGACACAGATTATCGAAAGGTAAGCTTAGGTTGTGTTACTTTTGAAGGTACAATTAATTAGGCCTGTAAACGGATACTTTCAGATACGGATAGTGTCACATCCGCATTCGCATCCAAAATTATTTTTAGATATCGGATATCCACATCCGTAGATACAGACGAATATCAGATAATTATCCTATTCACCGACGATCGATAAATCGAGAAATATATATAGAAAATTTTGGTTTAACATAAACTTTTTTCAATACCATTGATTATAAAAGTATGAAAAATAAATAAATAAAATGATAATAAATAGTTTGAGGAATTAATATGTATTAAATGCATATTATTCAAACTATTAGCTTAATAAAAAAAATAAACACATGTCAATCATTGTACTAAAAGACATAAAATATTAACTATAATCTTGATCAAAACCGAACGAATAATTTTCGGATGCGGATATTTTCGTATCCACATCCGTATCCGGTTTTTTGAATATCAGATATTTTGGTTTCAGATATTTTTGGGTATCCATTGACAGACCTACAACTAATAGTTGGAGAGCTAGGTCGCATATGGTGGTTGCCTTATGTACAGAAGAGGCAGAGTTGACAACTACGGTTGAGGAAGCAAAGAAAGCACAATATATGATATGATTGTTCTGTGATTTGAGTTTTATCCAATAAAATGCGATGGTAAATTATGAAAACCAAAGCGCAATTCGTTTTACTTAAAATTTGGTATTCAACTAAAGGACGAAACATACTGAAGTGAATATATCATTTCTTGTACCGCTGTATGATGAGAAATTGCTGGATTTTGAGAAGATTCACACTATGGATGATGCAACATATATGTTTACAAAGTCATTTTCTGTCCAAATGTTCGAGCATTGCTCGAACTTGAGTCTATTGAACTAGTGCCACACCATGGAATATTTGGAGGAGTATGGTTGTTGGAGACTCAGTATACTTCATTCAATTGGAGATTGAGCATGAGGATGTGATATTCTTCTTTGGTTTAAGACTAATTTCGGTTCTACCTCTTTATTTTGTGTATTTTCAACACTTCGTTGACTCTTGGTGGCTTTGCCGTGCTCGTTAGCAGAGTGCGATAGGTAATGGTCATGCCGAAGCTAATTAGGAAGTATTCATGTAATCAAAGCCGGCAGCCCACCAAGCCTGTGGGCTGGGGCAACCCACTGGGCTAGGGCAAGATTCAATAAAATTTGAGTTGTATTATTTTCAAAAATATATGTATTTAGTTACAAACCATAAATGTTTGTGTCTTTGCTGCAGTGGAAATTTGTACAGTTTGCATAGTGGTGTGCAGGGTTCAAAACCTATAGGGATAACATTTTTTCCTATAAAAAATTTCTACTGTAGAATTATATGGTGGGCTGGGGCAGCACATTACCTTGGCCGGCCCTGCATGTAATGGCTCAAGTTTTCTTGAAGATGTTGGTTGAAGGTGACCCGAAAGCATTGTTTGAAGATATATGCTGTATTAAGTTGGAATATTACAACATGTGATACAGTATAAATGGAAAATTGTGCCTGGCTCATGGTGAGCTTTATTATCGTCATTTGTTTATTCACGTCTCTACTGCACTGCCTATATATATTTGTGGTACGTTCATTTGGAGCAATCGTTTTGAGTTGTTTATTTCACCACATTTATAACCGATCATATTTGTTATTTTCGCTTCTCTGTTATTTTCGCATTGTTGTTTACATATATCATCATCATTAGGTGATTTACCCAAAGCACTTATTTTCAAAAATGACATCTTATGATCTTAGGATGGAGGGACCCAAACATTTATAGGCAGCAGCAACGGGCGTTCATGATACCAACAGCAAAAGCATCGCCATCTGATATACTGTATTGCTATTGACACTTCGATTTTTCTCTTCTGGCCACCTACACTGAAGGCCACCCCAAAATAATGTGCACTCATTTTTCTAACACCGCTTATTTTTCTCTCTAAATCAAGCGGCACCCCGATCGGCTACAAAAGACCGAAATATTGTTCAGTCACTTCCGGCCGTTTTCCATGATAAGGTTCGGTTGCCAACGGTCGTGCGGCGTTAAATCACCAAAAAACTACTGATACAAACAGTTGTTTATAACTGAGTGAAGGAATATGATATTGATGGCCAGAAACACATATTTCTATTAAAACTATAATGGTGGCCAGAAGAGGAAATCAGGGTACCAATAGCAGCGCACATGATATATTAATTCTTACAATCATTATTCATATCCATATGTATATCAACAATGCTCACAAATTAATAAATATTTTTATTTTATTTTTTCCAAAAAAGAAAAAGAAAAAAAAAAACCTATCAAGACTATGTTGCAAAACTATGTGCTGTTAACATACCACCCAGGTCTATTTGTAGTCAGAATATCTCCACAGCCAATTTCCCCCCTCTATTTACAAATCTACCCTCATACTACTCATATATTCAAACATGTCCCAGCTAACCTCACTTCACTTGGCAGCCACCTACCAGTAAGCTGCTGCCCTGAAATCTCGACAGCCGATAGCCTTACAGAAGCCCCCTTATCAAATTTGATCTTACTTCTCAATTTACCGATGCCTGGAGCCAACACATTCTCGGCCCATTCTTCGACTTTAACGTCGCTTAACCATACCCCAGCCACTATCCTATCGAGCACGTCGTCGTCAAACGCGATCGATACTCCATTAAACTTCTCCGACACGGTCTCCAATATCCTCTTCCTCAACGGCACAAAATCAACCGGCTTGAACACGACTGCACTGTCCACACATTCTACGAACTCCGTTGCAGAAGAGACCATCCGGTGCTTGATCGCTAGTCTACCGTGATCCTGCTCGCACTCGCTTGTCAAATCGCTTGAATTCTCCGGTTCACTGCTGATTGCAAGGTTCAAGTTTAAGGACAGCCCTAGCCCTAACTTATCCTTCTCCTTTACCCTCTTCGTCGGGTTTTCCTCCCTCAATAACCAATCCGGCAACCTCTTCTTTTCACCCACAATCGAAACTTCCAATTCCCAATTCGAATGTACTGAATTCAGTACCCTCTCTTCGGCTAAAAGCAGATCATTCGAACATTTATCGTTTTCGGGTAACCAGTTGGCGGTTAATACGAATATCGTGCTCCGTAGAGTAACTTCTCTACCGTATGAATCGGGCAATCTGCCTGTTTCGATCGCCTTCTTAATGGTGCTACGAAAAACTTCATCTCTTCGATCGATATCTTCGATAAGAATCACAGAAGAGGGGTTCGTTTTTGCAGAGTCGACTACATGATTTAAAGCTGTTCTACCATGACAGTTCTTTTCAGAACTAATAACTGTTGATTCAACGCCGAATAACAAGTCTGATAATGCATTTGCCATCTTACGTTTTCCGAGCTTATCTGAACCGATAAATAATAGCCATGTGTCCGTTTTAGGAAGTAGGCCACGCTTTCTGCTACTGACTGATTTTGATTTTAGAACTGCTGCGGTAACGGCAGATGCTGCTTCGGTTTGCCATGAAACTTTCTCAATCAAACCTTTGTATACCCTCTTTAATGAATCAGAGTCGTCAAAATTTGGTATATTAGTTCTTAGAGGGAACCTTTCTTTATGAACATTTTCAAAAGGAGAAATATTCGAGGGCTTCGGTATACCAAGAGCGAGCTCTGTTCTCACCGGACTAGGTGGAGGACTCGTCCTAAGTTGTGGAAAACCTCGAGGCGCATTTGAACTCTGTTGTAGAAGCAAAGGATTAATAGTACTGATGTTGCTTGAATGTAGTCGAGAACAGTTTGTACGCCATTTCTCCAAAAGCTCATCGGTGTTCTTTTTCCAGTTACGATCCCGCTCTTTATTCTGCTCGTTTCACGACATTAACAATGTCAGGTTTTACATGTATGATACTAAATTAATTTAGTTGGAGTGATCATATTGATAGTTATCTCTGTTTTGAAAGGTGTATATTCACAGTTACAGTTTAGATGATACCTGAAAGCTATAGCTATATATAAGATTACTTGAATGGCATTAATCATTTATTATGTAGACAAATATGGTAGGTATATAAGAACATGAGCAATACCTGTAACTGGTCATGTGATGGCTTTGTACTGCTTGGAGTTGCCATTTGAAGCCACTGAGGCAAATTAGTGTCCGGAGAAGGTTTCTCAAACTCTTGTGAAACAAGCTTTCCAAGCTCATGCTCATATTTTTCAGTACATTGAGTACAAAGAGCCTGCTTCTGAGAGTTATCACTTGACTTCTTTTCTGGTGGCCATTTCAAAGGTACCAAAGTTGGCTTAATCATAGGAAAGCCTTTATTAATTGGAGATGAGCTACTCAATACTCCATCATTGCTTCCAAGCCTATTTAAGTTCAATCAATTCAAAATCAGATTAGGAAAAAATAAATAAAAGAAATTAAAAAACAAAAAATCAAAAATCAAATTTGACATGAACCTTGGGAACAATCCAGAGGCGGTTGGTGCTCTAGGTGCAATGGGAACAGCTTGTAAATCCCAATCAACCTCCATATTAGGAAAATAAACTTGACATCTTAAATATGTAGCACATGTAGCAGTACCAATTGCCCAAACTTTACCACCATTACCCAAAATACCCTTCATCTCCGACACCACCTCCTTCCCATTATCCGAAGCTCCCTTACCGGACAATCCACCATTAAAGTCAACCAGCCACTTCAAGTTTCCTAAATTGATAACCACTCCATCATTTTTGCAATTCCCAATAATACCCTTTAACTCTTTTACCTTTTCTTGGATCTGAACCTTTTCAGAAAATCCAGACTCCTTTTCCAATGAAATGATCCTTACACAAGATCCAAGCTCTCTTCTCTGGATCCTCTCAATCACTTCTTTCAACATACAACTCAGATCGGAATCGCCAACCAGAATCGGGTTTCTCTTCCTGCTCCTCATCAGAATCTCCATCACTTTTTTCACATCCCCTCCTCCTACTTCTTCCTTCTTCCTGAACTGATTCTGTGGCTGCGCTAGCCTCGGGTTCATATACAGATTTCTCACAGGTCCAATTGAACTCGTAGTAGAAAGAGAAGGGGCAAGAGAAGGATTAGGAGTGATACTTTGCTCAATAGCAGATTTAACAGAAGGACTAGAAAAACTAGCTTCCTTCATGACTCTACTAACGCTAGGGTCATCTAAAATCGAGACAACAAGCTGCTCCAATTCAACTTTGACGGCAAGCAGAGGGCTCTGCTGCTGCTCAGGGCACCCCCGTCGCTGATGCGCCTGAGCTCTTTTCAAAGCCGCCATCAAAGCATTAGAAATCGGTGGCTCTTCCAGATTATTATCGCTTCCGGAATTGTTCGATGCGGGAAGACGATCTAGAGCGACGGAGAAGCAGAGCTCGAGAGCTCTGCACTGCAAAGGATGCGACGAATTGGGATGCGATTTGATGCAGGCTTGCCGGAGAAGACCGGTCGGGGAAGAGAGTAGAGTGGCGGCGACGTGGAGAGGTGTGGTTTGGCCATGGTTTCTGCGAGCCGCTTCGGCGATGGACAGGGTCAGTATGTTGGCGGCATCCGGGGTTAGGGTTTGTTGAATTGTGCTCAGGCCTGCCCTCATTATCGAGACATATACTTTTGATTATAAGCTGCTTTTTTTTTTTTTTTTGGTATTTTTTTGGGAGAGGAAGAAAGAGAAGATAGAGATGGAATAATAAGAAAGAAGAATAAGAACAAGAGAGTAGAGAGAGGATAAATGCCGCCTTTACAAGATGAATAGAATAGAATAGTAGACTAACCAACTTGCACAGGAACCACAAGTGCTGAAAAGTAAGTGAGAAAAAAGGTCTTTTGTATTTTGGCTTATGGCTTTTTTTTTTATTATTTCTTGAAGGATAGAAAATGAATGGAGGGTGGACAATGGGTTCAATTTCTCTGTCCTCAATTCATCTGTTAAGTTAATCTCAACCATTAATTTGTATATGATGTGGTTATTTTAGTGCGAATATTAGGTTAGGTCCTTAAAATCAAACTCGATACATGAAAACTTCTCTCCAAAAGAAGATTATAAATTAGATCCGTAGAATTAAGTTGTTGAATAATTGCATACATCTACGCAATTATGCAGTGAATAATTGCAGGCATTTATGCAATTATATCCAAAAATTACATCAGTATTTGCAATTATTCAGTGAGTAATTGCAGAAATGTCGGCAATTTTTGGATATAATTGCATAAATGTCTGCAATTATGTCTGCAATTATGCACTAAATAATTGCATAAACAAGAAAAGAGTCACAGGTCTCTGTTTTTGATGTTGTTATACAAAAAGTCACTGTAGAAATGAATATGTAAATTTGGTCCCTATTTTTCAAAAATAAAAAAAAGGAAAGTGTTTTGCACTTTTCTGACAGAAAATGCAAGATAACTTGAACTTTTTTAATTTTGAAAAAATTTCGAAATTTTCGAAATTTTGAAAAGTGTAAGTTAACTTGCGCTTTCTATCAGAAAAGCGCAAGCTAGTTTGCGCTTTCTAATTTTAAAATTGTTTTTGAAAATTTTAAAACTTTTAATTTTTTTTAAAAGCGCAAGCTAGTTTGCGCTTTCTGATTTTGAAAATTTTGAAATTTTAAAAAGCGTAAGCTAACTTGCGTTTTATGATTTAGAAAATAAACAGGGACTTAATTTACATATTTATTTCTATAGTTGCTTTTCTTATAACACCATTAAAAATATGGACCTTTCGTGGAAAGCCGCTTGCATAAATGTATGCAATTATTCAGTAAATTAATTCTAGAGACCTAATTTACAATCTTTTTTTGACAATGATGTTTGGTGTGTTTTGAAATTTAATATGGACTTTAGCCAAACTGTCCCTATTTTAATAGCATGGTGGGATCCACTCAACAGTTAAATCATATGATCTGCGGCTGAGATTTAATTGGACACACGGTAAAATTGAGGACAGAAGAATTGAGCTTGGCGGGTACTTTCTTTACATTTTGTTTTTTAGTTTTATTTCCTTGAATCGAATACATGTAGGAATCATCCATTGCACTATGTGCCGAATAAGTGAAGATTATGCCTTTTTTTTCTTTTCGTTCTGCTGAGCACGTGAAACGTATAAAGTGAGTCAGTTGTGGGTGAGTCAAACAATTTTGGTTGAGTTTGCGATCTTACCTTTTTGATTGCTAGTAGGGTAGTGTTTATAGGAAGAGTGACGTAATAATGAGGAAAAAAAGGGAAAAGTATGCTTGAAAATAGAATATTTTTATCATTTGGAATAAAGTAATTTTATACTTATGGTAAATATCATAACATTAGTTAATTAAAGCATGTGTTGGAGTTGTTTAAAAAATTAATAAAAGGGTATGAGTAAGTGCAATTATTGTTTGAGAACATAATTTTGGTACAAACTTATAAAAACGTATAACTAATTGCATTTAATTTTTTTATCAAACGGTCATAAAATGTTTATGATCTTAATTTTTGGTTCAAATTAACAAAACGTTTTATACTTTTGATTCAAAATAATATAACGATTATTTAAGATACATTAATTTTGAGAAAGTTTTATAACGTTCATTTTCAGATCTGTTTTTTCTTTAATGAGAAATTTTATTATGGTTAGAAAAAAATAGCCTTAGGTCCCTCTCAATTCTCTTCTATAAATTACATCCCTATTTTTCAGGAAAAAAATGAAATTACTGGGGGTATTTGGGTAATTTTATAATCTTAACATATACTCTTAATGTACATGTCCATAACTCATGTCCGTCACAATACACGTCATAGCAGCCACTTTTAAGTTTGAAACAAAATAAGTAAAAAGAAAGAAATTTATAAAAGGAGGGATGTTGAAAATAGTCTGAGAAAAGAAGGACATGTCCTAATTTCCACTAATAAAAAGGTAATAAAACTTTTTTAATGCTTATACATTTTCTCCCACTAAAACAGTAAACGCTATTTCTGTTTTTAGTCTATTTAATTGATAAATAGACGAAACAAAAATGAATAATATATAACTAAATATCTCTTTGTCATTTCTCTTAGCTGTAATTCCTCTATTCCAAAAAAACGAGTAATCGATATTTTAATCGTTCGAGGATGCAAATTCTTGATCATCAACCTTGGTGCAGAGGTTCAGTGAAAACTGTATTCGACCATTTTATCCTAGAGGTGGAGCTACTTATAATTTGCCTTACTCAAGTTTGGACATAACGGTGAAACGTCTTAAAGAAAGCGGAAAAGTACGTGATCCAGTCACGTAGAAAATTCAATTCGATGATCTATGTTCAATAATTTTAAGACGTTTCTGAATAATGGCTTCGATGACCGACAATTCTATTGGCTATGACACAAATGAACCATTCAGATTTGAGGGACTTCATTTCAAAAGATTGGACTATCATGACCATTAGTGCATTTGAAGGAGAAAAGCAAGGACTGTGAGCAAAGTTGAATTACACTTGAGAGTTTTAGAACATTAGAAAGGTAATAAATATAGTGAGTTAACGCTGAGGTATGATCTAAAATTTTCTTCTACCTTTCTATTTGAATTATTTTTGGATTTGGACGGTAACCCATATAGTTATTATTTTTGAGGTTGTAAAGTGATTAAATAACTAGTTTTGATTGTTAACATATATGTTTGTAACGACTCGAAACTTTTAACGTTTCGAAAAGAAATATTTAATTAATTTAAATATTTAGATTTGATTCAAGTTTAATAAATAATAAGAAAATCAATTATTAATATAACGACTCGATTTTTAAAAGACGTATTTTTATTTTTATTTATTTGATTTTTCTATAATTTTTAATTTGAAAAATATTTAAATTATCGTTTGATGATTTTATAAAATCAGATAGCCAGTGTATATTATTATTATTTAGGATCGTGTTGTAATTTTGTTCGCGATCGTATTTTTATTTTATCATTCGCGATTTACGCATGAACGAAATTCTATGCAGTGACATGCCGGAAATTGAGATCTAAACTAAAACAAATCCTTAGGAAAATTCAGTGCATTTCTTTTTCTCCCTCCCTCTCATATTTCAATCTAATATTAAAAGAAAATAAAGCACCGACTTTAAACATAAAAAACTGAAAATCTACTCAGCAAAAAAATACAAATATTTGATCTTTAGCTGTGTATGAGTTAGATCTACAAGTCTATGGTGGTTTGGTTGAGTTCGGTGAGGTTTTGTGAAGCTCGACAGCGAAGGTCGTGAGCTCGACCGGGCTAGGGTTTAGGAGTTCGGAAGTTGTGGCCAACGTGAGGCTTAACGGAGGCTAGTTTTGGGTTCATTGTGGCAAATAGCACTTACGGGCCGATTTTGGTGAGGCACGGTGATGGGATGGGGAGTACGACAGTTTGTACGGTCGTAAGGAGGAGCCAGGTCATGATTTTCGTGGCCGATGAGTGGGGATTGGAGGTTTGGGTCGAGGAGAGGAAGGAGAGAGGAATTCGTAAGCGGGGAGAGGAGGAGAGAGGTGGTTGGTGATAGTGGGGTCATCTACAGGCATTTAAGAGGGAGTTTGATTCTAAAAGAAGAGGGTTTTGAATTATGTTGGGTAATTAAATTAAGAAATGTAATTAGTTTTAAATTATATTATTTAAAGTCAAATCGAAAATCTTGTAAATGCAATAATTCTCTCATACAAGGTCCAATCGGGACGTGGTCTATTGCATTGCGCTCATTGTAACGACCCATAATTTTAGTCAATTAAATTTGGAATATTTAATTGATTTTAAATATTGAAAATTTAATTTTATAAGTTAAATAACTTGAATTTCAAATATAGCGATTATTGGATGATTAAATTGTTAAATTGAATATTTGAAATTGTTTAAATAATTAAATCTTGAATTGAAGATGAATGAAAATGATTTCGAAAGTGGATCTAAATTCTATTTAAGGATGGAGATAATAAACTTTTAATTTAGATTTAAAAGTGATCAATTTGGGTTTTATAATAATCCGTTTTAGTTAACGTATAAAATAGCCTTCTAGGGCACTATCTCGGAAGTGGACGAAACCGGTTCCATTGGATCTGTAACAGCGAGTTATTGTATGTCGTTGAATTTCCTGATGATTGGACGTATTGTTTGGATGTGCGAGTTCGCAACGCGTAGAAATTTATTTTATAATTGGGTTTGAAAAGCTATCTTTTGTATACGATCGAATTAAGCCTCAACACTAGTTCCATTGTGTTCAAAATAGGGGCATAACATATAGAACGCCAGATGGCATGCCTTGTTTGGAGTTTGAGAACATCAGATGTTTAAAAGCTAATTTTTTTTAACTTATATATATACGTGTGTGTGTGTTAGCAATATTTTAGCCCATACCCTAGCACTCAGTCCATACTTTACATTGTTCATTCAGTATACTTCCCATACCCTTCTTCCTATATATTCACTTGCATATTAGAACAATTTTTCCTTTTTTCGATTTTAATCATTACCACCGAACAGTCGTGGTTTGATGGGACCACTAGAGGCCGAATCAAGCTTCGACCCTAACGAAGGAAAGGTGTGTCTCGACTTGACGAAGGGATTCAATGGTCGGATTGTGGTGATTGGTCGTGGGTGGCTATAATTTTGGCCGCATTCATGGCTGGAATAGAGGCGGTTTTGGGATCAACGGTGGTGATTGGAGAGGCAAGCGTGGGTAGGGATAGTGGCGGCGAGGTTGTGGCGTTCCCATGTGGGGGTCGCATGGTCAGAGGTGAAGGCTGCGCGGCGATCGAGATGGCAGTCACGTTTGGGTTCTTAGAACGAACGAGATGAGAGAGATGGAGAAAAGATTAATTATTTTTAAATGTTTGTTAATTATAAGTTAATTAATTTTTAATTATTTCAATCGTTCATTTATTTGTAACTTTTTCATACGAGGTTGAAATCGAACGCGAGAAGTTGCATTGCAATCGTATCAGTGAGTACTATGCTATGGATTTGGATTGGATGGATTTGGAGCTAGTAGAAATTTTGAGTTAAAATTGAACGCCATTCAATTTTAATTCAAACTGGAACGTTTTGACGAAACTGAAATCATTATGAGTTAATATCACCTTTTTGGTTAATCAGAAATATTTTTAGTCGATAAAATTATTGATTGGATGTGTGAATATTTTATTGTTGGATGTTATTGACTGTTTGGATAATTTACTAATTTATATTGTTGGTTTAGGTATATTCCCGCTCTTAGAGCGGATGAGACCATATTAAGTTCCCGTGTAAGAGTGGATGACCTTTTGTATACAAATCCCGCCTTGAAGCGATTGATTTATATTTTATGATTATATGTTGTATGTGATGCAGGGAGACAGGTTGGAGGGATCCAATAGGATTCCTCACATTATTGATTTTATTTTTCATATAATTTGATATATGATACGCTGGGTGCTATATTTGAGGACATGGATATGATTTTGCGTATTTAGTGCTTTAGTAGCACTCGACCTTATTTTTGGTATTTTAATTTATTATAAACTAATGTTTTGATTTAAAAGGGATTTCGAAGTGATCTTGGAAATTATATATGTTTTGATAATTTTCTTGAAATCAATTAAAGAAGAAATTAATTCAAAATAAAAAGTATGATTAGACGTTATAATTTATAGTTTTATAAAATATTTTTAAATAGAGATTTTTGAACCATTAAATAAAGATTTTTTTTGATCTTAAAATAAGTAGGTCTTTTATAATAAATGGATATGTTTTTAAAGGAAAACAAGAATATTTTGATATAAATATTTATTCACCATTTTATATAAAGTATTGTATATATATTATAATTTATTATAAATGTGAGATTTATAAGTGTGATAATTTGTAAAAGTGATATTTTACAAATGAAGTGAAGATTTGTAAAATCGTATTTTGTTAGTAAAAGTATGGATTTATAAACGGTGTTTATAAATTAAAGGAAACTATTATCATTTAATAAATTGGCGAAAACAGTGGATTTATTATAAGATGTGGAATGATATTTTAGAAAATAACTGATTCTATTTTGGAAATTGAAGGTGAAGATAATTTTGGAATGTTAAATGATATTTATAAATAGAAAGGAATTTATCCATATGGGGGCAATGTTAAAAGTGGATGGTGATTGATGTTTTTAAATGAGATTTATAAATAAGTGAGATTTATAAAGGAAATAAAGGTATAAATAGGATTCATAAATAATGGGATTTTATGAAAGGAAGTTTATAAAAAGAGAAGGAGATTTATAAATATAGTTTTATAAATATGAAAGTGATCATGTTGGAAATTAAGTATGGATTTTTATCGAGGAAACATAATTATGTTTAAAAGTTGTTTATTTATATTAATATTGTTTTAAAGCGGTTTATCAATATTTTAATATTTTGAAAAGTTAATTATTTAAATTATTAATATGTTTGAAATTAATTTTAATTATTTATCAATAAAGTTTTGGAAATTAATTACTAGTATTTATAAAAATGTTGAAGATAAATTATTATTGTTTTACTTAGGATGTTTTGTAATTTATAAACTATTATTTTAAAATGTTTTAAAGTTAATATTTATTTATGTATAATTTTTACTATTATATATAATAGTGTTTTTAAGTAAATGATTAGAATTTATATTCTAAATGTGCTCAAGATTTATAAATAGGGTCTTATAAACATATGTGGATGATAAGAAAAATCTTATAGCATTTTTTGGAAAATGTAAAGGAAGATTGGTTAAAAAGATAAAAGAGTTTTATAAATGGTTTTAGATATTTATAAAAGAAATTTTAGAAATGGGTTTATAGATTTATAAAAGGAGTTTTATAAACGGTTTTATGGATTTATAATGGAAAATATAAATGAATTTAGAATTGAATAAAAAGGGGAATCTTCCTAAATGTTGGTGAATATACTTATACCATTCAGATAATACAGGCTTAGGATTTGATTAAAATAATAATAAGCGTTTTATATTTAAAAATACATATGCATGCACACCATACTCCCTCCCTTCCCTCAAAACCGTCCACTCTAACCTCCCAATACTTTCAACTATTCGCACTATGTCGTGAGTCCTTGTGTTGAAAGATGTGTGTTTTTATCTGTATATATATATATATTCCTTTATTAAATATTTTCTTTTATCCTTATATATATACACTTAAAAGAAAGCATATTCATGCACATATACACATGTATTTATCATGTTAAAATGGTTTTTATTGTGTGCATGTATGTTTAACATAGTGTTATGACTTTTAAAACAACTTTTAGCTAATAAAAAATCGATAATTCGGAAAATAACTTCCGGTCACATTTTCTAATTTTCTAAACTATATATTTTGGTAAACAAATTTTGAAAACGATTTTATTATCATTAATCATTATTTAAATTAGTTTTATTTATTAACAAAATTCCATTTATTAAAATATAAGTAAATATTCATTTAAATAGCGATTAATTTCCAGGACATTGAATTCTTCCCTCGATTTCTCTCCATCCATGCATTTTTAGCCTTCGACTTCAACTAGGAATATAGAGATGTCGAAGAGCTCTACAAGGCCAACGGTTGGATCATCGTCTAGTGAGGCGAGACGACCGATTTTGGGCCCTGTTTGCATGCTGCAGCAATGGGTTTTGCGTGGTGACGATGTCGTACGCGTGCGAGGCGTGTTGCGACGGAGGGGGGAAAGCGACGGAGGCAAGCGGCAGTGATGCACGGTGTAACGAACCGAGCTTTCTGACCCTCGAGAATAGACACAAATACGTCCATTGTATCACATGTCAAGCAATCGAATGCCGGAAGACCCGATTGTTAGGAAAAGAAAGAAGGAAGAAGATAAGAATAAAACTAAACAACACAGACTCACAGCGGAACGAATAATCTATAATATACCATAAATCTTTACACAAAAACAAACTATAATATATGTATATATAGACATCAATCAGAGTATACTAAACTATTTCAGCCTGGATAGTTATAATAGGCTGTCCTCACAATTACCGATAAACACAACATGAATACAACGGAAAATAACCATCTATGTGAATACATCTCTAGGCCTCCAACTCGTCTCTTGAAGCTCCAAGCATCCAAACCAATCTGCAATATACTCGGTCTGACCTGAGCATTATAATAAAATACCACCCGAGTCAGTCTGGAAAACCGGCGTGAGATAACACACCCAACTGGATTTAAAGTAATATAAAACTTTTGAAATCAAAGGTATCTCGTAAGACCACGCCACATATAAACACAGATGGGTTTTTACCTTACGATACCCAAAACCATTTCTAAAGAAAACCCATTTATATTATAATAATGTCTAAAGGCAAAAATAATAATAGTCAAATAGCTGTGATGCACGTGAGTGTACATCACAATAATACTAGTTATATAATCAAAAATCGATAAGGCGTGTTCGCTAATTGTGTGGGATTTCCATAGAGGTGCCCTCAGTACTTCGAGGAACGGTCCTCCTGCACAAGGATCAGAGCTATCCTTCCGAAGCAGCATACATCCCTAGTGATGTACCATAGGAAAAACATAGCTGGTCTCGCTAAGACCGAGTGCATCGCCCCATGCATGCATAACAACTATAAGTGACATCTAGGAAGATCCGACTACACCCTATGGGTTTGCCAACCCTACTGGCCATGCCTCCTATCTCTGGTTTTGGTCATTCCCGCTAATGAGGCTACGTCCGGGATTCCAGCTTATGCATCGCCACCAAATAGATCATGAAATCCCACATGGATTCCAATACCCCAACGGGTCTCGGAATCACACATGGGTTCCCACATCTCAAATAGATCTTGGAATCATGCCCGGATTCCCATAACCCAACGGGTTTTGAAATCACACATGGATTCCAATATCTCAACTTATCATGAATCATCTCCATAGAACCGTATATGGTTTTCAGAGTGGTTACGGGTTCGAGTCATCTCTTACGAGTACATTCTTCCGTTTGCCGGATGCTCCACCAATCCAAACGCCGATTTCCGGAATGCTCAATACCGGTTCTTTATAAAATATTAAAACAATACATAAGAGTGGGGATCACCCCCTAACCGTTTAAGTGGACGGATCTCCTTATCATTTGTCATAGAAGAATGAAACGAGTTTATACGTACAGTATAACACCATCTATGGTAACTGTACCATATATCTCCCATGTTTCCCCTAGATATTTCCAGAGTTAAAATCCTTCGGTGTTAAGTAGGGAATATTTCCATACCACCAAAATTAAGAAGGATGACATATTTAGGCCAAGATTTGATAGTCGGTTATTGAACTATCAAATAAACAAGCATTCAAACCAAGATTATATTTCATAGGAAAAACCAATATTGGTTAAGCATATAAGCCCTCGCTAGCCTCATTTCATAAATCTTCATAATTAAAACCCACTTGAAAATCACTTATATATAAACACCTTTACAAAATATACTCGCAAATCTCTATATTTCAATACTTAGAAATATCCATATACTTATCTCAACGGTATAAGTACATTCATAGAATTTAGAAAGAGTTTCTTTTTATTTGATTCAAAACCGATTATAAAACTCCTTATGATTCTCTCAAAACATTTATAAACTATTTATAAATCTTGGAAGAACCATTTATAAACCCTTATAAATTCAATCACTTATAAGCTTCCTGTACCTTTCAAAGATCACCGATAAATCCTTTATGAATCTATAAACCATTTGCAAAACTTATTTTATAGATCTATAACCTGTCTCTAAAATTCGTTTATAAATATCTAACCATTTATAAACTTTTCCACCTCGCCAAATAACCTTTCCTCAAGTCTATAAATTTCTTTATAAATGCAAGTCTTTCAACTCTATTTATAGTTTTGGAAACATTTATAAATAATTAAAATCTTTTACTTCAAAACATTATTATATAATAATAATAATTATCAATGAACATTACAAATAAATGGAAATTATTAACTTTAAATATCTTAAAATAATAATTAATCATTCCAAAATATTATTTAAGAAATAATAATAATAATAATTAATTTTTACCATTTTATAAATAATTCATTTTAAAACCTTATTAATAATCCTTACTATTGATTTCAAACCATAATTATTCTTAAATAATTAACCTTTCAATTTATTAACTTTTTATAAGTTCTTAAAACATATTAACTATAAACAAATAACTTTTAAAAAATATTAAAATAATTAAATAACCTTTAAAATACTATTAATATGATTATATAACTTTAAAACAATTTTAATATATTTAGAAAACTTTAAAAGAATATTATTATAATTAAATATCCTTAAATTAATATTATAGCTAAATAACTTTAAAAATAATATTAATATAATTAATCAACTTAAAAACTAGTATTAATATATTTAATTAGGTAATCCTTAAAAATATTTCCGAAACCCAATTTCGGATTTTAAAATCATTCCTTGTCTCAAAATCAATTTCTAATTTAAACGACAATTTATAGTATTTTAAAAATACTAATTTGAGGCCAATAGCCACCCAACACTTGACCAATATCGATATCGATTTTCAATCGCTACTGGGTTTTATTTTCAAACATATAACGATATTATAACCACATCATCCACAATCATAATTATTATTCAATAATCCATATAAAGGAAATATTATTGAAAAATAAAATTCAAATTCAATAATTGCGAGGAATCTCGTTGGATCCCTCCAACCTGTTTCCCCCTGCATCACAATGTTAGATAATCATAAAATATAAATCAACTACTTTGAGGCGGAATTCGTATACAAAGGGTCATCCGCTCTTATACGGAAACGTAATACGGTCTCATCCGCTCCAATAGGCGGGAATATATCCAAACCAACAAATAAATATAATAATTTATCCCAACAATCATTCGATAATTTTTATCAACCATATCATACTAGTGATCCAAAATGATGAGATTAACTCACCAAAATCTTCTATTGTCGCCGAGGTGTTCCAGTCTGGAATTAAAATCGAACGACGTCCGATTTTAACCCAAATTTCCACAGTCTCCAAATCTGTCCAAACTAGTTCCATCCCGAAGCTTTCATCGTTACGAGCGCAACGTAAAAAAATTCATTCTAATCGAACCTCGTATGAAGGGGTTATAAATTTTATAGGTTATCGATATTTCTAAATTAAATAACATAAACTAATTACAAGATCATTATATTTACATTTATGCCATCTTCCCCCTTCTCTGTTCTTCCTATGCACGAACAACCAAATTGCACAGCCGTGCACGCACGCCCTTCCCCTCTTCCTTCCTCAACGATTCTCGAAATCGACAACGCCAAAACATTTCTCCCCTCGAACCCGACAAGCCCATAGCGAAACCCACGCCTCCACGGCCTCCACCAAAAATGTGACATTTCCAATGACCTGCTGCACGCCTCCAGGTCGCACCACCCCAAAGGCCACCGAGCTCCATGAATTTCCACTAGAAGATGAGCCTCCGACCCCTCAATCCTAAACTAAACTCCGATTCCCCTAATTCTTCCTCCATTTGCCACAAACCCAAGCCCTAGTTCGAAGCTTCCTACCATCGTACGCCCAGACAAGCATTGCACCCGAAAACATGCATACGAAAATGAAGCTCTCATCGAAAGAAAAATTTTAAAGTTCGTTTCAGATTTTTTTAAGTGAGTAGATTTTGAGAAATTAATTTTTGAAGTTTCATTTCTTTTTTTCTCTCATTGATTAGCTGCGTTTATAAAGGATAAGGAGGATGTGAAGTATCGAAGAGGGGTGCGGGTGGTACAATGTATAGTCGGATCAAGGGTGATGGGTCAAAAGTGTATGGTTAAATCGAAGAAAATATATTATTTAAAATTCAAAATATCTAGCTATATAAATTCAGACCTCAATCGAGGCATGCCGTCTGGCGTTTTATATGTTATCCCCCTATTCCGAACGCAATGGAACTAGTTCTAGGACCTAATACGATCGTATGCGGAAGATAGCTTTTTGAACCAAATTATTATATTAAACTTTCAATATTAATTTCAATGCGTTCTTATCCTGTACGACCAAATGATACGTCTGATTGCTACGAAATTTAACGGCATAATATAATTCATTATTACGGACCCAATGACACTTGTTTCGTCGAAATCCAAGACAGTACCCCGGAAGGCTATTTTTATATGTTAATCAATCGAGTTAGTTTCAAAATCAGCTAAATCACTTTTAAATCCAATTTAAAAGTTTCTACTTTCTTCATTCTTATTAAATAGAATTTAAATAAGCTTTGAAATTATTTTTATCCAGATAAAAATCCAAGATTCAATTATCTAAACAATTTTCAATTATTAAATTCAACAATTAAATTATCCAATAAATCGCTATATTTGAAATTCAAGTTATTAAATCTATAAAATTAACTTTCAATATTTAAAATTAATTAATTATTCCGATTTCAAATGATTGAAAATTCTGGGTCATTACATTTTCCCCCTGAAAAAAATTTCGTCCTCGAAATTGCTTAGGTAGGAAAAATACCCAAACCCTTTACTTTTTAAAACCTAATTAGTTGAATTAACCTACCAAATTCTTTTAGGCCCTTAACTTCTCAAAATCAATTTGTTAAAACCCCATCATTATTTTTTACTAAGTTTCCAAATCCACCCATAGATTCCAACTAATATCATCCCATTCAATTATTTCAAGTTATGACTCTAAATCAAAATTTAGTTATTAAAATTTTTCTTCAAAATTTCTATCTCTTTAAATTTTTGGAAAATTTCGCCAGCGTCTCCTTTGTGCGGCTTGACCAGAACAACCACAAATCGCCACTATGGGCCAAAACCAACAAAAGAAAACCAAAGCCAAGTGGCTCAATCATAAAACCATTAAATTCAAACAACAATAGAAATATGTTCCTTTTAGTCGGGCAACCAAATTTTCTTATGAAATGAAAGGCATCAAATTAGTTCTTGCTTTTATAAACCTGCATCTTATTTCTCAATGATGTCTAATAATATAGTTCACAATCATACTATTCTGCATTTTCAATTTCTAACATTTGCTTTGCTAAAACCGTATGATGTACATATCTCATCCGTACGCAATATCAAATCTTATCGCTCGTTCGAGCACATAATTTCACCTCCGAACTAGTATCGTTCACGCGACCTCTCTAGTGCGGACTCAGATCTAGTTCCTTGATTAGAAACCGTCATTCTCCTTGCATAGCCATATACTATGATAGAGAATCCCAAAACCAACCAAAAATCCATATCTAGTGTTAGCCATTGAGAATCGAGTGAAAAATTCCAACTCGGATCGATATAAATCATCTCGAAACCCTATGCTCGAATCTGGATCAAGCCGTTATGCAAATAAAATAACATACGTACAACTTACATATTTATTTCAATTGATTTCTTAGCCACACCAAATTCCTTTTATTTACCTTCATCCCATTCTTTTTTACTTTATCCACAACCAATTGATCTACATTCCATTTGTTCACATTGCATTATTCACATTCCCTTATTTACTTAGTATATTCCTTTCAATACTAATTATCTCTTAAGGATTATTCCATCAAAATTTATTAAGTCTATTATAAACATTTTATACAAAAGTTCTTATGTTTATTACCATTTCACAACCTTAAGTCCTTATCCATTTCTAACCAAATTCAATTTCATTCTCCAATTTCAACATTTGATTTTATCAATCAACATTCCAAACCATATCCAACCCACTAATTAATTTAATTAGCTCACTTTATTAATTTATTACAATCTCAATCAATTCCATTTCCAAAAATTATTTCATTTAGTCTAACTTAGGCAAAAATTTCAAAATTCACTTTATTTAACTTACTTTAAGTTAAATTTCATTCCATAGTTCAATTTCAAATTTTTACTTTTCTTGCATTCACATTCAAAGATTTAAAACATTGCTTCAACTTGCTAATTTTCAAACTTATAAGTCATCAAACTTATTCTTTTTCATATTCTCAATAAAATATTTAGATGAAAATCCCAGAGTTTAAACACTTTGTTCTTAATTATTTCAAATCATTTTTGAAATCATATATATATATAATCCCTTGGTATATCAAATCATTTTTTTGAATTTTCAAAATGAAAACAAGTTTTACTAAAGCAAAACTCCATGGTAGCAATTCCTCTCTTGGAAACCCGAAAATGAACGTCGATGATGCTGCAGTCATCACCGAAATTATTTTCTTGTGACCGAATTGAGTTCAGTGCTTTTATTCCTTTTAAAACCCTTTTAAAAATATTTCCATTCAAAAATATTTTCCAAATAATATCACTATTATTTTCCAAAATTTTGAAAAACCAATTTCAAAACCAACGGTATTTAAATTTCCAAATTTTCTTCATTCAAATCCTTTATAAATCATTTTTATAAACCATATTTATATAATATTCTTCTAAAATTTCATTTTAATTTATAAATCATATATTTATATGATCTAACTTCGGTTATAATAAATCAGTTCTTACTTGTTAATCTTGCTTTCATTATAATATCAAATTTTATTCGATCATAACGACAAACAACAAATGATAATAGTTTAACATTATCATTTCCTAAAAACCAAGCACACCATATATACCATAATAATTTATCAAAAACTATTCCTTTAATATTTCATTTACCTAATTTCAAAACAATACTATGTCGAACTGCTCTGTTCAAGAGTTTAGAGATCCCTATCAATAACGTTAATTACTCGTATTGACCAGAATCCATAAGTCACTCAAAAAATCAACCAACACAATATAAAACATTTTTATATCACTAACAAATACGCACTCACACACACACACTCAAACTCATTCTAAGGTGCTACTGACCCAATCTCTAATGAGTGCCCCACCAAAGCAAGGTTCTCGCTTAACCTTCAGCTCTAATACCAAATACAATGAACCGGGCTTTTAGACCCTCGAAAATTGACACAAATACATCCATTGTATCACATGTCGAGCAATCAAATGCCAGATGTTAACCCTCTTCTATTCACGACTTAGCGACCTACTGGACTCAACGACTTAAGGGAATAAGTGACTTAACTATCCAAGGCATAAACGAGTTAACGATCCATAACAAGGCAACGACCTAACGACATAAAGCACAGAGCGACCTAATATGGCACGACCCAACGACTTAAGAAGCACTAACGACCTAAAGACTCCTGCGATTCAACGGGTTAACGACTTAGCAGCTGAGTAAAGGCAACGACCTAACGAGTTAAAGCAGGAGCGACCTAACGACCTAGCAAGCTCCAGAGTTAAGCCGCGTGCTCACTGCCTCTTCCTTTAGGTCGCTAACGACCTGAACCAACCGAGATAACTTTTGAACTACACATGCTAAGTCGCTCATAACATATATCTCGTCCAAGATGGCTCCATTAAGTCGCTAACGACTTATACCACCTTGGGATGTCTCTTAGGTCGCAACTTCTTAGGTCGCTCACGACCTAAAACATGGCCGACCTAAGCCTAGTTTCTCCTATAAATACCTCGTCTACTCCGCATTGAAGGGGGATCATTTTCTGGAGCGCCAAGACTCTACTGTTTTCACGACTTCTACACTTGTTCCAACACTTCAAACGCAAAAGAGACTTCAACGAACCTTCGGAAAAGATCAAGTTCATTCAATATGAATGCAAAGAGCTTTTCTGCATCAAAGTTCTAGCTATCTGTCTTGATTGTGTTGTAATCGAAGAATTATTGTAAAATCTGTAATCAAATCAGCGATAGAAGAGATTAATTGGACATAGGCTTGATTTTGAGCCGAACCACTATAAAAATTGTTGTCTCTTTTACTGTTTTCTGCTATTTTCTGCTTACTTTTAGTTCCTGTACCAATGGGTGGTGCTTTCGCTATATCACAAATCAAACCGAGGTGTTAGCATTCATTTTTAGCGTTAACATTTTTGGTGCTTTCACTGAGAACATCGAACTCAGGAGTGCTCTCATCATTGCTTCACAAAGATTTATGGAAAGACTCTCCCTAAGAACTAGAAGTCTATCTGAAATTATGGCTCCTGGAAGGAAAAGTAAATCTACTAGATCTGGAATTTCTCATGAAAATACCGCCACTTCTCCCACGTCAAATCAAGCGGCTCCTAGTGTTGGAGTCACAAGGGCGGAATTGGATGCTGTAGTATCGGGGTTGTATCAACAAATGGAAGCCCAGAGCACTTTGATGTTGGATAAGTTGAATGCTTTGCTTGGAGTTAACCAGCCACCAGAAAATAATGAAGAAACCTTTGCTGTGGATGTTCATGATTCCCAAGGGAAAAGTATTCCTCAAAGGGCAGCTGGCACCGCCGAAGGGGCACCTCCCCAAGCTGGAGGTTCAAGGCCGCAGCCAACTCTTCTTGAACGTTTGTCCAAGCAAACTTCCGAAAAAGTAGCTGACGTCTGTCCCGCGGGGCCTCTAAACGATGAGGAGTACCTCTCGGGAATGATTCGACAAATTATGAAGGACATCATGCAAAGGAAGGAAGATGAAAGTGACTGGGGGTTCGCTCCAAGCAAAACTCCTTTTACTGAAAGAATTCTAAAGGCTGAATTTCCGAAGAAGTTTGTTCCCCCCACTATTCCAGCTTATCGGGGGACAAGTGATCCTAACCAGTTCTTATACAAGTATGACTGGCATATGACAGGTGCCAGAGCAACAGATGAGATCAAGTGCAGATACTTTCCTGTGTACTTGGAGGGAGTGGCCCTGCTTTGGTTCACGAAGCTGCCAGTTCGATATGTAGATCAGTTCTCTGATCTAACTTGGAAATTCAAAGATCAGTTCAGGTTATATGCTTCGAAGGCCAAGGACATAATGTCACTATCCAGCCTCGAACAATACCCCGGAGAGTCTATCAAATCTTTCTTAAACCGCTTCAATATAGCCTTGGCTAAAGTTGATAATGCGGAGCCTCGGATGATTCTGACTTACTTAATGCGAGCTATTGAAAAATCAAGTGAATTCGGAAAATGGCTAAAGATGAAAGAGCCAAATTCACTTGAGAAGTTCTACAAGAAGGCCGATGAATTCATGCGCTTAGAAAATCGTCCTGTGCCATCAAAAGTAGACGTGGCTGAAGCTAAGAATAGCAATGTTGCTTCTAACAAAAAGGAATCTGGTGGCCAGAAGAGGGAGAATGACGGTAAAAAAAGAGCAGAAAGATATGAAGAAACTTCGCTACTTTAAACCTTCAGATTTTACTCCCTTAACTGACACTCCAGAAAATATCTTTTTCACAACCAAAGATGCTATCGAATACCCCAAACCACCTGAGATGAAGCCTGGGAAAAATGCTATGCATAATGGGAGATTCTGTCGGTTTCACAATCAACCTGGCCACGACACTAATGAATGTCGCCATTTAAAGAATTTGATTGAAGAGCTGCTGAGATAGAATAAACTACAACAATATGTGAAGAGAAACAGAAGTGACCCGACCTCATCTACTCAGGGGCAGCAAGTTCCTGCTCATCAATCCAACTCAGGTGAGAGGACTGCAGCGCAGGAATCTAAAAGGCCTGTCATTAATGTTATCACAGGGGTCCTCACCCAGCGGGCAGAAGTTGGGGTGAGATGGAAAGATATGCTCATGCTTTGAGATATGCTCCGGCAGAAGAAAATGTTTTTGTCTTGGAAGATGCTGCACCTTTAAAACAGCAAAGAACTTTTAACGATGACATCATATTCCGAGCTAGAGACTCAGTTGGAGTTGAGGCTCCCTCCATGGATCCTTTGGTAATATCCGCAGGCATCGGATCAGCCATTGTAAGAAGGGTGCTTGTTGACTGCGGCACCTCTTGCAATATCCTCTTCAGAAAGATGTTTGATCAGATGAAAATTCCCATGGCTGATGTCCAAGCTTCCTCACAGAAAATTGTTGGGTTTACTGGAGAACCAAAACAGCCTATTGGGACTATTGACCTATTTGTAGAACTTGGAGAAGGGGAAAAGAAGGTGGTCCGAAAGCAAACTTTTGTGATTGTTGATGAATTCTCCGCTTACAATGCCTTCTTGGGTCGACCAACCCTTGCCGCGTTCAAGGCCATTCTCGCCCCATGGTGCCTGACTATGAAGTTCCCCATTGATAATGGTGTTGGTGTTGTGAAAGGGGACCAAAATGCCGGGCGAGAATGCTATTTCATAGAGTTACGGGAAAAAAGGAAAAGAGAAATGGGTAAAGGTGCGACAGCTCCGCTCCGCATCAAAAAGCCCACCTTGTAGCAATTATGGGGTGGACCCTGCACTGGTGAGCATAGTGGTGCACGTAAAGAGATTGATCCCAGAAAAACCAGTGCAGGGGAGAGTAAAGTGCTGCCGGTGGAAGTGACGGTGCCAATACCTGTTGACCCGAATGATCCAAACAAGGTGCTGAATGTGGGTTCACAACTCGGTGTGACAGTTTAGAATATGCTGATATCATTCTTGAAAGCAAACCTGGATGTATTCGCTTGGAGTCATGCCGACATGTGTGGAATATCTCCAGAAATCGCAGTGCATGCTTTGAATATTGATCCAAAATTCACACCCGTAAAGCAGAAAAGAAGAACCCAGGGTCCTGAAAGGTCGACAGCATTAAAAGAAGAAGTAGATCGGCTCATGGAAAATGGCTTCATCAGAGAATCCACTTATCCAAATTGGGTTTCTAATCCGGTGTTGGTTAAAAAAGCAAATGGGAAGTGGAGAGTATGCATCGACTTTTCGGACTTGAACAAAGCATGCCCCAAAGACTGCTTCCTGTTGCCCAGGATTGATCAGTTGGTGGGTGGGACAGCCGGACATGAATTATTGTCTTTCATGGATGCTTACTCAGGATATAATCAAATCATGATGCATGAGCCAGATCAGGAGGACACGAGCTTCATCACTGATGTTGGTCTTTACTGCTATAAAGTCATGCCCTTCGGACTAAAGAACGCAGGGGCAACTTATCAAAGACTTGTTAATGCCATGTTCAAACCCCAGATTGGAAAGACTATGGAAGTATATGTTGATGATATGTTGGTGAAATCGAAGAAGGTAGTAGACCACATGGATCATTTGGCAGAAATGTTCACGGTCCTCCGAAAATATGGGATAAAGCTAAATCCTCTGAAATGTTCATTCGGGGTAGAGTCCGGAAAATTCTTGGGTTTCATAGTGAGTGCTAGGGGCATCGAAGCTAATCCTGCTCAGATTACTGCTTTAAGGGAAGTCAAAGCCCTTAGAACAAAGAAGGAATTGCAAAGCCTCAACGGGAAAGTCGCTGCTTTAAGTCGGTTTATTTCCAGGGTCACTGATAAATGCATTCCCTTCTTTGACGCTCTAAAGAAAGGGAAGAGAAACTTTGAATGGACTACCGAATGTCAGAAAGCTTTTGAGAACTGATTCGTCACATGGAAAAGCCTCTAGTACTTTCTTAGCCCAGCAATGGTGAAGATCTTTTCGTATACTTAGCGGTTTCATCTCATGCTCTCAGTGCAACATTGGTACGGGAAGACACAAAAGTTCAGCACCCGGTTTATTACATCAGCAAAAGATTCGCTGGGGCAGAGATGAATTATTCAAAGCTGGAAAAGCTCGCCTATTGCCTGTTGATTGCGTCCAGAAAGTTGAGGCCATATTTCCAGGCTCATCCTATTAAAGTCCTCACTGATCAACCTCTAAAGCAAGTCCTATTTTGCCCTGAAACTTCGGGTCGTCTTCTGAAGTGGAATATTGAACTCAGCCAATATGATATCACCTGCCATCCCCGAAGAGCAATTAATAGACAAGCTTTAGCAAATTTCATAGCAGAATACACAGATAAAGGTGGCAGTGAGGAAGAGGTGACTAATGACATCCCGATCCGATGGAAATTATATGTTGATGGTGCAAGAAATGACTATTGCTCCGGAGCTGGGGTTGTGCTTGAAAACCCCGAAGGGCGATCATTGTGCTATGCATTGAGATTAGAATTTCCTTCGACAAATAATGAAGCAGAATATGAAGCTCTTATTGCCGGCTTGAAGATTGCTAAAGAACTAAACATCAAAGTATTGCAGATCTTCAGTGATTCCTAGCTTATTGTATGCCAAGTCAAGAAAGAGTTTCAGACTAAAGGAGGAAATCTGCCTGCTTACTTGTCAAAGGCCTGGGAGCTTCTCGATGTTTTTGATCATTATACCATAAGCCATATACCCCGGGAAGAGAACATGAAGGCAGATTCTCTCGCAAAGTATTCAAGCTCTAGCGAAGCTCAATTATTGGCATTGGTCCCCGTGGAAGTCTTGTCAGCTCCAAGTACTGATGAGATGGATATTGACTGGATTATGGCTGCATCTCAAGAGCATGAGTCGTGGATGACCCCAATCAAGGAATATCTACTCAACGGCTCCCTGCTAGAAAACTCAAAAGAGCGCCAGAAGCTGTTAAGGAAAGCTCTGATATATGTAATTCAAGACGGCCATTTGTACAGACGAGGATTCTCGATGCCATTACTCCGATGTGTAACAAGGAAGAGGCTAGGACAATTTTAGCTGAAGTGCACGGAGGAGAATGTGGGGATCATTCAGGTGGCCAAACTCTTGCAAAGAAAATTCTCCGCTATGGGTATTTTTGGCCAGATATTAATCGAGATGCTACTAGCTATTCCCGAAAGTGTGACAGATGCCATAGATTTGCAAAAATCCCAAGAGCACCTTCCACCGTGCTAACACAGATGGTCAGTCCATGGTCATTCGCCATTTGGGGGATAGAACTCATTGGGCCTTTGCCGATTGCCAAGTCCGCAATCAAATATGCTATTGTTGCTGTTGATTATTTCACTAAATGGGCGGAAGCTGAACCATTGGTTACTATTACCTCTAAAAAGATGATAAACTTTGTGACTAAAAATATCATTTGCAGGTATGGTGTGCCTCAGAAGATAATCACAGACAATGGTACTCAGTTCGAAAGCGAAGAGTTCCAAGACTTTTGCAGGCGATTCAAGATCCAAAAAAGCTTCTCAACAGTGGCTCATCCATAGGCAAATGGGCAAGTGGAAGCAGTAAACAAAATTATCAAATCAACCATAAAAAAACAGCTGGAAAAAGCAAAAGGTGGTTGGGTCGATAAGCTGCCACTAGCACTATGGGCATATAGTACTACCCACAAAACTGCGACTGGGCACACTCCATTCTCATTAGCATATGGATCAAAAGTAATGATTCCAGTGGAAATAGAGGTCCCCTCACACAGGAGAATTCATTTCAACCAAGCTGAAAATGAAAAGCTACAACTTGAAGCACTTGACTTGCTTGATGAAAGAAGGAAAGTAGCTGAGCTCAGAGTTGCAGCTCATCAGCAAAGGATAGCCAGGCACTTCAATTCTAAAGTTCGCCAACGCAGCTTTGAAATTGGGGATCTAGTCTTGAAAAGGATCATGATAGCAACATGAGTGTTTGGGCCAAACTGGGAAGGGCCATACGTCATTGGCAAAAACTTCTTGATGGCTTTCAAGCTCACAACTGTCGAAGGAGATCCAATTCCAAGAGCCTGGAACAGCAATCACTTGCGTCCATATTTTACTTAGAAGCTATGCTTAAATTAGTAAAATGATTGTGGATGTATCATTCTTGCATTGTAAACCATTGTAAAATCAGTGTGAATCAACAATAAGAACTATAAAGTGGATGTAGGCCCAATTCTTGGCCGAACCACTATAAATCTTGTGTTCTCTACTACTATAAAATGCCTGTCTCATTTCGATGTGCAAATATCTTAAATATGTTGCTAAAATTTCGATTTAATATTGCAGGCTATCAAAGCAAAACTCACCCATTCAACACATCACAAGGCTAAGCGATTCCTGCGAATCACTCAACAAACAAATGTCAAGCCATAAAAATTCCAGGTTCAATTCCTACATAAGAAGTGCTTCTCACCAACAGTCGGTGATTCCACGGAAGGGGTACCTTCCCAAAGTGAAGGTTCCAGGCCATTGCTAACTGATTGCGATCGTTTGTGCAAACAGACATCCGGTTAAGTAGCTTGCGTCTGCGCCGTGGATTCACTTAACAATGAAGTACACTTCTCTGGAAGAATCAAACAACCTGCAAAAGAAAGGAACATGTACTTAGGAGTGATAACGAGGAATCGCTAAGGAATATATGGTGAAAAGACATGGGCAAGCAGTCAAAAACAGCCAAAAAATGAAATGTTTTTCTCAAACAAAAAGGTTGGTGGTACCACCGAAGGGGTACCTTCCCAAAGTGAAAGCACAGGGCCCTTGCTAGTTAATTGCGATCGTTTGTGCAAACAAACATCCAATTAGGTGGCTTGCGTCCGCCCCGTGGATCCATTTAACTGTGAGAAATAACTTTCAGGCAAACAAATAAAGCCCGCTTCGGAGGCACACTTCTACTCTCATGGGAACATTCTTCCCAAAAAAAGTTGAAGCGCCAAATAAAGCCCTCTTCGGAGGCACACTTCTACTCTCATGGGAACATTCTTCCCCAAAAAAGTTGAAGTGCCAAATAAAGCCCTCTTCGGAGGCACACTTCTACTCTTATGGGAACATTCTTCCCCAAAAAAGTTGAAGTGCCAAATAAAGCCATTTTCGGAGGCACACTTCTACTCTCATGGGAACATTCTTCCCCAAAAAAAGTTGAAGTGCCAAATAAAGCCCTCTTCGGAGGCACACTTCTACTCTCATGGGAACATTCTTCCCCAAAAAAGTTGAAGTGCCAAATAAAGCCCTCTTCGGAGGCACACTTCTACTCTCATGGGAACATTCTTCCCCAAAAAAGTTGAAGTGCAAAATAAAGCCCTCTTCGGAGGCACACTTCTACTCTCATGGGAACATTCTTCCCCAAAAATAAGTTGAAGTGCCAAATAAAGCCCTCTGTGGAGGCACACTTCCACAAGTTGAAGTGCCAAATAAAGCCCTTTAACGAGGCACGCCAAAAAAAAGAAATGTTATCTCTTGAAAAAGTCGCTGATGGAACCACCGAAGGGGCACCTTCTCAAAAAGAAGGTTCTAGGCCGCAGTTAACTGCTCGCGATCGTTTGTGCAAACCCAATATCCGATAAAGCAGCTGACGCCTGTCCCGTGGGCCCATTTAACGATGAGATATAACTTTCTGGCAAACAAGTCAAAGCCCTCTACGGAGGCCCGCTTCACCGCGTAGGGGAATCCACTTTTCAAAAATAAAAGTGACCATCTCCAAAAGTTGAAGTGTAAAATGGAGAATATTGCAATAAGCCGTGGTATGGGGGCAATATAGCTACATTAATAAAAACAACGCTCAAACAGCATACCACGAGCTCACTGCAGTATCATACAAAGTGAATAAAGAAACTTGTGCGAAAATAAGGAACAAATGCATTCAGAAATACAGACAAAAGATTGTACAAGTAAAAAGAGTCATTTTATTCCATACTATAAAAGTTTTTATACATGTGCAGGTTTCAAAAAGCGGGGGCCGGTACCCGCACAATCTCCGGTCGATACAAGTCTTTATATACAAGCAAAAAGCAAAAAAAAAGCAGAACAAGAAGGATAAAACCAGACTCATTTCTTCTTCCTCCCGCCGCCTTTGGAGCCATCGCCTGGCCTAATGGTTAACTTCTTGAGTCGGCTTGAACTCTTCGGGGAAGAAGGAGAAAGAGGTGCAATTGGGTCCTCTTCCGCTTTCTCATCGCTAGCAGAAGCGTCCTTCTTTTTCTTTGAAACTCCACATTTTACCCTCTTCCTTGAAGAAGATTCGCTGCCCGGAGTGATCAGATCAATCAGCTTTGTATCATCAGCAGTAAATTTCTCCGAGGTCCTCTCACCCTCCTCAAGTTCTTCGGCTTTCTGCTCTTGTGAAGCGACTGGGTCATCTAAGCCTTGAAGAGCTCCTATTTGTTCTTCTTGCGACCCCGGTTGAGAAGCAGAAGGAGGAGTAACTTGAAGAGGTGGAGGGACAACAGCTGGAGGAGGCGAAGCCTGTACAGCACTTATTGATTTCACTATAGAAGAAGAAAAGTTAAACATCAGTATTCCTCGCAAAAGAGAGGAGATAGTGGCACGTCGAGGCTTAAGTAATAAGCAAGAAATTCATCGAGCTCATGTAAAGCAAACGAGTAGTCCACTTGAGCTGGATCAGTGTTGAAGTTACCTGGAGAGATCGGCTTTATCACGTCAATTTCATAATCATGGGCTTCGGTGCTTTCTTGGGCCTCATCTTCGGCGTGAGCAGTTTTAGCTTCGGTTTCGGCTTTAGCAGGAGGCGGAGAGTGGGAACTGGAGCCAATAATATCAAGGTCGACCGAAGACGAAGGACGAGTTGGGTCGGTCAAAGGTGCCTTCCCTAAATGCCCTCCTTCCGCCGCTTCGGCTCGCTCCTTGGCAAGTTGTTCTTTCCCTCTCGCAAGGGCGGCATGACCCTCATCGTCCAAATAATTAGCCTCAAAATCCTCCTCGGTGTAGCCAGCGTCTTTAAGCACTTCAACTGCTGCCTCACACACTTCAGCCAATGTAACCTCATACTTTGGGCCCAAGAAAGAAAGACTGCCACGCCCCAAGACGTTGAGGACGTAAAACTCGAAAAGAGTGGAGCTAATGTTGGCCTTGGTCGCCTCATGTGAGTGTTCAGCTGCTGCTTTCCCAGCGATGGCCTCGTCACGCTCTTTTTCAGCCTTAGCAAGCTGGGCCTTTAGCATTGTAATCTCCAAGTCTTGAGAGCTAGTCTTTTCCTGCAGCTGAGCAGCATCTTTGCGGTACATTTCTACAATTTTCCGCTCCGCCTCGAGTTTAGCCTCAGCATCTCGTTGAGTAGCGTGGGCGTCTCTTACTTGCTTTTGGAGAACCTCTTCCTTTTGTGTATAAGAAGTGGAAGAGGTGGCGAGACCATCTTTAAGTTTCTTGACTTTAGCCTCAAGTTCCTCGTTGTGGGCGGTGATGCTTTTCATCTCCGTATCATGCTGGTCAAGAACTTTTTGCCATTCAGACTTATCGCTCTCCATGGTCAGCATAGCCTCAAGATTCAGGCGATTAACTCTTTGAAGCTCATATACTAGTTTTTGCCAACCGGACATTCTCTCAATATCGAGCTTGACAACGTCCAGATTTCTCAGCATGGCCTGTTTATCAATTGGAACTAAGTCCAGATCGAAACGTACTCCTTTCAAACACCAATGCGGAAATCGACTTTGGAGTGCAGTCGGAGGCTTCTCAACTTGATAAGGAGACCTATTAATGATTGATTGAATGTCATCCTTTTTAAGGGCAGGAGAGCTAGAAGGGCTGTCTAAAGAGATAGAAGCAGCGGGCACTTGAGAAATTTCAGATGTAAACTTTTCGCTGTGCTTGGCCCGCTTGCTTGGATCTTCAGCTATATGACTCTTCCCCTTATCATTATGGGACTTTCTTTTATGGGAGTCATCATCCCTTTGGTGAGAGTCATGACGGTCATCTCTTCTTCCATACCGCTCCTCATAAGCCTGCCTTTCATGAGCTTTCATAGATGCTCTTTCCTCATCAGTTTCCCAAGGGGCAGGAAGATAGTGCCGGGGGTCATAAGAATCACGCCTCGCATAGCGTTGAAAGTCATCATAATAAGAGCCGCTGCGTCCCATGGGAGAACCTGAAAGTGAAGAAGAAACAAAATTTAGAAACCTTCGAAATAAAGAAGCTAAGTGCACATAATTTCCAAAAATCCTAAGTGTGTGTGGCGTGCGAACTATGCGCGTCAAGCTACAAACCACTCTTTGGCTTAGGAGTGATGTCGGCTTTTGCAGCAGGAGTCAACTCCTGGGTTGATGGAGTTGATCGCAGAACAGATGTCGCTTCGATCGCGGGAGAAGCAAGTTTAGGGGTGGTGGTGTCATCTTTGAAGAGCTCATGGGAAGTCACCATAAAATCGCTCAGTTCTTCAAAAGTATCATCACCATCATGCCTAGCGGAACTTTCTTTCTCAGCTTCCTTATCAGCCTCTTTAGTAGCCTTCCCAGAATGTTGAGGAAATTCCTCTTCTTTAATAACTGGGGGAAGTTTAGATTTTCCAGATAACCCTACGCCATCAGCGGAACTGGAGCATTTTACTAATGAAGACTCCACAATAGGTTCCTTCGATGAAAATTCTTCTGCGGGGGCTGGGGCATTTGACGCTTCTACTTGAGAGGTGGGGGCATCACGGGATTGGATGGATCGAGAAGAGTTAAGGAGTCCAAACTGGTGCAAAAATTCGTTCCTCTGTAGAAACTTAATACTCCTCTCATTGGCAGCTACGACATTCAACCTCTCGAAAGTCAGTTTGTGACTAGAATCTTTAGAGGGAGGAGGAAGAGCTGCAAAAGTGAAAAATGAAGTTAGCACTTGACAACTCGAATTTTGAAAAGCTCAGAAATGAAGTAAACGGAGATAGGTAGTCTTACTTCCTACTCTCCAGATGTTGTAGAATCCCGGGGGGCAACGGACATAGAAGAATTGGTTTAAAAACCCGTGAGCGCTCTCGGGCAGATCCGTAATTAACTTGCGGTTTCTTGCGTTCCTTAAGAGAGTAATAGAAGGGTGATCTTTGTTCTTCCCAAATGAACACAGGTAGCAGATCTCCTCGAAGCTTGGGAGGCGGTCAAGCGTTCTCCTAAATAGTATGCACAACCCCATCAAAATGGCATATCCATTAGGGTGCAACTGGAATGGAGAAATGGTTAGTCGAAGGAGTGTTCTGAGAAAATCGTTGAAAGGGGGAATAGCTCCATTCAGACACATTTGTCGATTGACTGCAATGAATCCATGTGGCGGCCTATCGGCAGTGTCATTTACCCCTGGGAGCAGAGCATCCGCTTCAGCAATGCCAAATTGAATACATAGCTGGTTGAAGGTCCGTTGGTTCAAAGCAGTTGGAACTCTTTCTGAAGGACTATCCAAAGGGGCAACAATCGGGAAAACTTCATCGGTCCGATCTACTATCTCTTCTTGTACTTGTTGAGTAGTCATTCTACACAAGGAACTGGATATTCAAATATGAAGGTACACGTTTCCTAAAAGCATTTGAAGTGTTGTGCAAAGCTACTGAAATAACAAGTAAATAAAGTAAAACTTGAAATAATACTGGTTGGCGCACGTCAATTCAGGAAGACTCAAGGCTTGTTATTGGATCAAAATTAAGTGTAGTATCAATGCAGATAATATTTAGCGATAAGTAGTTATAACTGTATGAATTTAGCGTTGATGCTCCATTTAAGTCAGTAGATTCACAGCATTTCACTTTTAATTAGATTCATATTATTTTACTTAAGTAAAATATTAGCTCTTTGATCTAATCCATCACTCGATGTGGGCAGTCGATGATGAGTATATTCGTCCTAGTTTTCTGCAAATGTTGTATTTAACAGGTTGTTAGCTTAAAGGTCTGTGAAAGAGTGCAACAAGTTCAAGTCCTGTTCATTCTCTAAGTCGTAGGAACAACTTAAGTTAGCTCGAGACTCTTTAGGTCGTCCAGATCATGTCCAAACGACCTAACATAGGTTGGGCTTCCCTATGTCGCTTTGCTTGAGTTATGGAGTTCATCAGTTATATTCCTACAAGTTAAAGCTATGTTGCGGGTTAAGTTAGGTCACTGATACTTTAAGTCATTCTGCTTTAAGTCGTATGCTATTCTGGCAAGTTGAGTCACAGTCCCTTATGTCGTTTAGGAATTGGATGCTAAGTCGTTAAGTCGTTCACTAAGTTAGGTCGCGTGGTTCTTGTCCAAACTACTAAGCCCTAGGTCGTTCGAAGCCCCTAAGTCGAGCACTACCTAACTCTCCTTAACCCGCTAACTCCTCTTTATTCAACAACTTGCCTAACTCACTAACCCGTTAACCCGATAACCCGTTAGCATCTCCACAATAAAATCCACCATCTCTCCACACCGCCAGATCATCCAAAACCGATTCAAATCGCCTCGGATCCATCATAAATCCGATGCACTGCTATGCTCTCACGAATTACAACAACAACATGTTCAATAACGATCGAAAATCGATCGTAACATAACTCGTGGTGAAATGCAGTATGTGAAATCGGATTGGGGTCGGAAAATGGGGGATTCACGATTCGGTGATGGTCGTGGTTGGATAATGGTCGGATTCACTTACGTAGTGTGATGATGAAGATGATCGACGACTGGTTAGTTTGAATTCTTCTTCGAAAGCTCGGAAATTCTTCAATGGCGGGTTAGAATGTTAGAGTAGGTGAAGAGAAGAAGGAGAGATTTAAGCGACTTATATACAAGGGCAGTGGAACTCGAATCGGCACGAACGACCTATCTCTCTCATAAGTCGCTCACGACTTAGCGACTCAGGATGGCGCGAGTTAAGAGGTATCGAAGCACACGACCTAGCTCCTAGGCGTATACTTCGAGGGGCAAGTGTTAACCCTCTTCTATTCATGACTTAGCGACCTACTAGAATCAACGACTTAAGGGAATAAGCGACTTAACTATCCAAGGCATAAACGACTTAACGATCCATAACAAGGCAACGACCTAACGACCTAAAGCATAAAGTGACCTAATATGGCACGACTCAACGACTTAAGAAGCACTAGCGACCTAACGACTTAAAGACTCCTGCGATTCAACGGGTTAATGACCTAGCAGCTAAGTAAAGGCAACGACCTAACGAGTTAAAGCAGGAGCGACCTAACGACCTAGCAAGCTCCAGAGTTAAGCCGCATGCTCACTGCCTCTTCCTTTAGGTCGCTAACGACCTAAACCAACCGAGATAACTTCTGAACTACACATGCTAAGTCGCTCATAACATATATCTCGTCCAAGATGGCTCCATTAAGTCGCTAACGACTTATGCTACCTCGGGATGGCTCTTAGGTCGTAACTTCTTAGGTCACTCACGACCTAAAACATGGCCGACCTAAGCCCAGTTTCTCCTATAAATACCCCGCCTACTCCGCACTTGAAGGGGGATTGAATTTTCTGGAGCGCTAAGACTCTGCTGTTTTCACGACTTCTACACTTGTTCCAACACTTCAAACACAAAAGAGACTTCAACGAACCTTCGGAAAAGATCAAGTTCATTCAATATGAATCCAAAGAGCTTTTCTGCATCAAAGTTCTAGCTATCTGTCTTTATTGTGTTGTAATCGAAGAATTATTGTAAAATATGTAATCAAATCAGCGATAGAAGAGATTAAGTGGACGTAGGCTTGATTTTGAGCCGAACCACTATAAAAATTGTTGTCTCTTTTACTGTTTTCTGCTATTTTCTGCTTACTTTTAGTTCCCGTACCAACGGGTGGTGCTTTCGCTATATCACGAATCACACCGGGGTGTTAGCGTTCATTTTTAGCGTTAACACCGGAAGACCAGATTGTTAGAGAAAGAAAGAAGGAAGAAGATAAGAAGAAAACTAAACAACATAGAATCTCATAGTGAAACGAATAATCTATAATATACCATAAATCTTTACACAAAAACAAACTATAATATATGTATATACAGACATCAATCAGAGTATACTAACCTATTTCAGCCTGGACAGTTATAATAGCCTGTCCTCACAATTGCCGATAAACACAACATGAATACAGCGGAAAATAACCATCTACGTGAATACGTCTCTGTGCCTCCAACTCGTCTCTTGAAGCTCCAAGCATCCAAACCAATCTGCAATATACTCGGTCTGATCCGGGTATTATAATAAAATAACACCCAACTAGATTTAAAGTTATATAAAACCATTGAAATCAAAGGTATCTCGTAAGACCACGCTACACATAAATACGGACAGGTTTTTACCTTACGATACCCAAAACCATTTATAAAGAAAATCCATTTATATTATAATAATGTCCAAAGGCGAAAATAATAATAATCAAATAGCTGTGATGCTCATGAGTGTACATCTCAACAATACTAGTTATATAATCTAAAATCGATAAGGCGCGTTCGCTAATTGTGTAGGATTTCCATGGAGGTGCCCTCAGTACTTCGAGGAACGGTCCTCCTGCACAAGGATCAAAGCTATCCTTCCAAAGCAGCATACATCCCCAGTGATATACCATAAGAAAAAACATAGCTAGTCTCACTAAGACCGAGTACATCGCCCCATGCATGCATAACAACTATAAGTGACATCTATGAGGAGTCGACTACACCCTATGGGTTTTTCAACCCTACTGGACATGCCTCCTATCTTTGGTTTTAGTTATTCCCACTGATGAGGCTACGTCCGGCATTCCAACTTATGCACCGCCACCAAATAGATCACGGAATCCCACATGGATTCCAATACCCCAACGGGTCTCGGAATCACACATGGATTCCCACATCTCAAATAGACCTTGGAATCACACCCAGATTCCCATACCCCAACGGGTTTTGGAATCACACATGGATTCCAATACCTTAACTTATCACGAATCTCCTCCATAGAACTATATATGGTTTTTGGAGTGGTTACGGGTTTGAGTCATCTCTTACTAGTATACTCTTTTGTTTCCTGGGTAATCCACCAAACCAAACGCCGATTTCCGGAATGCTCAATACCGATTCTTTAGGAAATAATCAGACAATACATAAGAGCATGGATCACCCTCTAACTGTGTAAGTGGGTGGATCTCCTTATCATTTGTCCTAGAAGAACGTAACTAGTTTATACATATAGTATAGCACTATCTATGGTAACTGTACCATGTAATTCTCGTGTTTCCCCTAGATATTTCCAGAGTTAAAATCCTTCGGTGTTAAGTAGGGAATATTTCTGTACCACCAAAATTAAGAAGGATTACATATTTAGGCCAAGATTTGATAGTTGGTTATTGAACTATCAAAAAAACAAACATTCAAACCAAGATTATATTTCATAGGAAAAACCAACATTGGTTAAGCATATAAGCCCTCGCTAGCCTCATTTCATAAATCTTCATAATTAAAACCCATTTGTAAATCACTTGTATATAAACACCTTTACAAAATATACTCGCAAATCTCTATATTTCAATACTTAGAAATATCCATATGCTTATCTCAACGGTATAAGTATATTCATAGAATTTAGAAAGATTTTCTTTTTATTCGATTCAAAATCCATTATAAAACTCCTTATGATTCTCTAAAAACATTTATAAACTATTTTATATATCTCTGAAGAACCATTTATAAACCCTGATAAATTCAATCACCTATAAGCTTCTTGTACCTTTCAAAGATCACTAATAAACCCTTTATGAATCTATAAACCATTTATAAAACTTTTTTTATAGATCTATAACCTGTCTCTAAAATTCGTTTATAAATATCTAACCATTTATAAACTCTTCTACCTTACCAAATAACCCTTCCTCAAGTCTTAAATCCATTTTATAAATTTCTTTATAAAATGTAAGTATTTCAACTCTACTTATAGTTTCGGAAACATTTACAAATAATTAAAATCTTTTACTTCAAAACATTATTATATAATAATGATTATTATCAATGAACATTATAAATAAATGGAAATTATTAGCTTTAAATATCTTAAAATAATAATTTATCATCCTAACATATTGTTTAAGAAATAATAATAATAATTAATCTTTACTATTTTATAAATAATTCATTTTAAAACCTTATTAATAATCCTTATTATTGATTTCAAACCATAATTATTCTCAAATAATTAATCTTTCAATTTATTAACTTTTTATAAATTCTTAAAACATATTAACTAAGAACAAATAACTTTTAAACAATATTAAAATAATTAAATAACCTTTAAAATAATATTAATATGATTATATAACTTTAAAACAATTTTAATATCTTTACAAAACTTTAAAAGAATATTATTATAATTAAATATCCTTAAATCAATATTATAGCTAAATAAGTTTAAAAATAATATAAATATAATTAATTAACTTAAAAACAATATTAATATATTTAATTAGGTAATTGTTAAAAATATTTTCGAAACCCAATTTTGGATTTTAAAATTATTCCTTGTCTCAAAATCAATTTCCAATTTAAACGACAATTTATAGTATTTTAAAAATACTAATTTGAGGCCAATAGCCACCCAACACTTAACCAATATCAATATCGATTTTCAATCGCTCAAACATATAACGATGTTATAACCATAGCATCCACAATCATATTTATTATTCAATAATCCATAGATAGGAAATATTATTGAAACAATAAAATTCAATAGTAGCGAGGAATCCCGTTGGATCCCTCCAACCTGTTTCCTTCTGCATCACAAATGTTAGATAATCATAAAATATAAATCAACCGCTTCGAGGCAGGATTCGTATACAAAAGGTCATTCTCTCTTACACAGGAACGTAATAGGGTCTCATCCGCTCCAATAGACGGGAATATATCTGTAATAACCCGCATATTTTACGATTGAATATTTAAATATTTTATTTAAATATAGAATCGTTAATCGGATTGAAGTCTGAAAAGCTACTTTTTGTAAACAGTCGAATTGGGACTTGAGACCACCTCCATTGAGTCCAAAATGGCATTTACAACTTTTTTGAGTATAAACATCGATATGTTTGGAGTAAGTTGAATTTTTCTATTTTCTATTGGGATTTGGGTTTGGGTTTCACCCCAATTCACTCTATAACCTAGTTCAGCCCCTCTCCTCTCCTCTTCACTTCATTTCTATTTTCTCAAACATCCAAGCCCTAGTTTTCATTTGCAAAACCAAATTCTTGCTCCAAATTCAAAGAGAAGCTTTGGTAAGTACCTCCTTTTTCTTCTCCAACTCATTCTCTCTTTAATTTCAGATATTTCCTAAACCTAACTTAGGAAATGTTCTTCTTTTGAGCTTTGATTAAAGCTTCTAGAGTTGAGATTGAAGAGTGGTTGATCCTCCTTTGTTTTCAAGCTTCTTTTTTTTTGTGTGTAAAAGGTGAGATTTTTATCACACATCTATGTATATAACTATCCTTGATTGTTAGGTATGAATTCCTAACATCTTTGCATGTTCATTTGATTTTGATTTGGATTGAGTTGTGAACATTTCAAATTTTGGTGTTTTGAAGTCAAAACTTTGAAAATCCTAGCTTCGATTTGTGAACATGTTTTTGGTGGTGAATCGGAGAGCCTATAGGGCTGGGTTGTCGATTGGCAAAAGCCTCTAAAGTCCAATGCTCGACCGGTTGCAAATGGTGAGAGTTTGCTCTTCCATTTGATAGGCTGGAAAACAGTTTCAACTACGGCCAGTCGAATGGCCCCCTGCAGTCAGTCGATTGACTACAGGGTCTAAAAACTCTCGAGTTCTGGTTCAGTCGACTGACTGCAGAAGGCCAGTCGACTGTCCTGCTTGATTTTGTCTATTTAACTTGAGATTCCAACTTTTATCGATTCATGATTATCCGATTTATTGTTATCATTTATTATTGACTTTGATGACTACTTTTTCGGGATTTTTGAGAATGTCCATTTTAACGGAATTGGTATCGATTTCTTTGGATTTAATTCACGTCTTCGAATGTGGATTTTTGTGATTGATTGTTTCTACAATCATTTTGTGATTTGTCACTTCTAAATACAAAGGTTTCTATACTAGTAGTAAATATCCAAACACTTTTACAAAGATGATTTCAACTCTATTTTTAATACAAAGCTCGTTTATAAAACCGTCTTCTAATCTATTAGTATATACAAACATTTACCTCATTCGTATGAGAAAATCTAATTAAACGGCTTAGCAAAACAAGTGGTATGAAACGCTTGCGTTTACTTCGCCGGTTAATTCTTGGACTTGTTCGATTGAACTTTTGTGACAATTTTCGAGTGGAAGTCTACAATCTGTTCGTAAATATTTGAGTTAAGCTAGTGGTTATGGGACATGAAGCTAAACTCTTATATTTACTAGCTTAGTGTAATTTACACTTACTTTCGAGTGGAAGTCTACAATCTGTTCGTAAATATTTGAGTTAAGCTAGTGGTTATGGGACATGAAGCTAAACTCTTATATTTACTAGCTTAGTGTAATCGACACTTCTTGATGATCGATGATGATCATTTTGTGATTTAGACTAGCATTGTGCGATGTCTCTTTGTCCACGTGGGGGACTATACCCCATTCAGTTGAGCTTCGTCTCATTTTTATGGGCTAGCGACCCATTGTCTTTGGACCGTTCGTGGAGCAATCGGCTCATTAAGTCGGTGCATGGGGTGTATCTTTTTAGGTGCATCGATGTTCGACTAGGCATGGGGTGTATCTTTTTAGGTGCATCGATGTTAGTTTATACATGGGGCGTATCTTTTCAGGTGCGTCGATGTTCGACTGTGCATGGGGCATATCTTTCTAGGTGTGTCAATGTTCGGTTTATGGTTAGCGACCATGGAATAGCGTTCCGTTTGTGATACACGTGTTGGTGAGTTTTCATGCTCCCGTTTGTGATAGGCCTCCCCCCTTTTGTGATTTCTGGATTTCTCGTTATGATTTCTAGAATTTGTGTTTCACCTATTTTCGTGGATTGGCATTGATATGTTTTTTCAATATTTGTGTTTTGGTGAATTATTTAAAGAATGTGATTCTCTTTGGTGCTTTGAGATGATTTGAGTTATTGTATGATATTTGTTGTTATTTGATGTATACTTGACATAGTATGGCATTTCCTTGTTATCATACGTCTTGGGTCATATCTCTTATCCTATCTCATTTTATCTGATATTTATAGCTAGACTGATCTGTTTATTATTTTCTTCTTAAATAATACTCGGGTCAGACCGAGGTATTTCAGGTGCTTCTGCTTGACTTCTTCTTAGGGTTTGTCACTTGACTTTTGGCTAACCACTTTAGCATAGTAGATTTTGTTAGTATACATTTGAGATAGAGACTCCTTGATGTATATTTATTCTCTTGTCTAGCACCTGTACCTATTCTTTTATTATGTAGTGGATCTTCTATGACCACTATTTTGTTGCACACTTTTATGTGATATGTTCGTATCTTATTCCGCCTTTGTGATATGAATGTCTGTGTCTGATTTGTGTTATGTTTATTTCTATATTTGTTTTCGAAGACTACTTAGCCATTGTGTGGTAGCTTTGAGTATGTATTAGATATGTCGGATTTCTTCCAGAAATGAAATGTAAGTTATATTATCTGACATATCGGTACTCGCACAAAGCAATTGCACAGATGGTCGCTCCTCAACAGCCTTATTCTTCGCGCTAGTTGACGGCATTACTCCGTAGTGTCCTTGGCCAGCGTGAGTATAGAGGTGGGGCATCACAGCATGGTATCAGTGCCAAACTTCAGAACAATGTAGAATAATCTAGCAAGGATCATTGTCCTAAGTCTTTCTTAGGAATCGTGCCATAGGATTTAATTCGAGTCCTCGTACCGTTCTATCCTATTTCTTTTTATGATGCCTTGTTTTATCAATCAAGTTTGTTTTATATTCATTCTGAGATTAACCTTTTTCCTCTTCTTTCTTTCTTTCTTAAAGAAGAGAAATGGTTAAACCTGGTCGTCCCAGCGCTGGTCAATCTAGTGCTACTCCCCAGGAAGGAGTATTTATGTCTGCTCAGCAACTTCTAGATCTTGTGAACAATGCCCGAGCTGCCGGACCCGTTCCAGCGCCAACTCACCCTAAGTCCGGGTTTGCACGCTTGTGCAGAGATTATACCGCTTTGGGTGGAAGGCCATTCAAGGGTTCCGAATCCGTTATAGAAATCCAAGCTTGGCTTAGATCATGCGATCACATCTTTTCCCGCATGGATCTGATTGATTCACTTCGAGTCCAAGTGGCTTCTAGCATGCTCCAAGAAAGAGCATTAGATTGGTATGAGCTTTTGATTTCTGAAATTATCGAAGCGGATCTTACTTGGTTGCAATTCCGGGAAAGATTCGAATTGAAGTTTGTGCCGGAGGCTGAAAAAGTAACTTTAGCCCGATGCTTTATTGACCTTGTTCAAGGTGAATCTTCTGTGACGGATTACGTCACATCTTTTGAATCTCTCTCTAAATATGGGGTCGAATATATTAATACCCCATTGAAGAAAAATCAGAGATTTGTCTATGGGTTGAATAAGAACCTTAAAAAGCCTTTGCTTCTGAAACTATAAGTTTCTTTTGATTAGCTTATTGATATCGCTCTTCGACTTGAAGATGCCGATAATGAAAGTAATGTTGAAGTTGTGGGTGCCAAACAGAACTTCAACAATAACATGAAGATGCCTATTAAATTCAAAGGCCCCAATCCCGACAAGAAAGGGAAGCAAGAAACTTCTGTAGCAAAGACTCCTACCACTAGTCGTGCACGATGCTACAATTGTGATTCTATGGACCACTATGCAAATGAGTGTCCGCAACCCCTCTATTGTCGCTATTGCAAAAGTTTGAGTCATCATATATCTGCGTGTCCCATACTTCAAGCAAGAAGGAGGGAAAGCTAAAGGTTATGCAAGCCTCTACTAGCACTTCTCTTGGTCAAGGTATTTTCGATCCTTGATGATATTTGTTTTGTGATTATCTTATTCGAGTTCTTTTTGATTTGGGTTCATTCCATTATTTTATATCAAAAGAACTTGATGATTCTTTCTCTTTTAATATTATGGGCTTGGTGACTTCATTGACAATTGCGAATTCAATTGATGGATCCGCAACACTCGATTTGCTTTGTGAAAAATGTCGAGATTATTTTATGTGATTATTCTTTTCGAGCCGATTTGCATGTTATGCGTTACTTAGGCTTCGAAATTGATTTTTTGAGAAAGGATTGGCTTGATCTTTATGAAGCCCACATCCTATGTCCTGAGCGGACTATTTATCTTCGACATTCTCAATCTGTTAAGCAAATTTCTATTGTTTTTAAAGATTTCGATTTCCAACTCGGTGACATCATTTTATTCTTTAAACCCACTTGATGAGGAAAGTGTAATTTCTCTCATTCAAGTAGTTTGTGAATTTTTCGGTATTTTTGAGTTTGTCTTAGGATTATCCCCTAAGCAATCTATTGTGTGGTGCTAAGGTCTTTTCACCTCGACCTTGCCACCGATTTTCATCAGCTACGAGTTGCGGAAGGTAGCATCCTCTTACCGCATTCCGCACTCGTTGTGATTTTTGTGTTTGGTTCGTTATGTCATTCGGTATGACGAACCTTCTACCTTATTTCATCCATTTTGTGAATCGAGTATTCTACGAATATCTCGATTAGTTTATTTTTGTATTTATTTGATTATGGATGAAAATAACAATTTAAAATTTGCAAATCTTTTTAATAAGATATTTATAAGTATGATTGGAATTTTGTTCTTAAAACGAGAAAAGAATATTTGTAAAAATTTTAAGAGATTTGTTTATCATAGAGAAGAAGATTTTGTGTTGTTTTTCCCATTGAGTGCTTTAAGAATTCTGGTCGATGCGCCTGATCATCGTTATCAATAGGAATCTCCTAAACGCTATGATGAGACAGGTAGACACAATAAATTGACTTATAAAAAGTAATTTTTTCTAAAAAGTTGATTATATAAAGTTAATTATAATTTTGAAAGTTTTAGCTTTTCGGGAAAGAGGATCGGTTAAAGGAACTCTTTTCCGATGCTTTTATTATTGCGATTCCCAAAGGGAACCAAGACTTCATTGTTTATACCGATACTAGTCGTATTGGTTTTGGTGTCGTTCTCTTGAAAAAGGGAACGTTTTATCTCTTAAACTTCTAGACAATTAAAGCCTATCGAGACTAGGTATGCCACTCATGATCTAGTGCTCGCGGCTATTGTTTTCGTTTTTAGATTTTTGGCGTCATTATCTTTTGGGAGAGAAATTTGTTCTCTACTCCGATCATAAATATTTGAAATATTTATTTTCTCAAAAGGAACTTAATTTGCGTCAACAACGTTGGCTCGAGTTCCTTGCATCTTATGATCTTGATATTCTTTGTACTCTGAAAAAGGGTAATCGAGTTGCCGATGCCCTTAGCCGTTAGCAACAACGGATGTTTCTTTGTTGATATCCGAATGGAATGATCTCGAGACCTTATCCACTTGTAAGATTCGAGATCGTGAATCCAATTTATGTTCATCTCTTGTTTTGTGTAGCCTTGAGGCTCATCCTTCTCTTTTGAACCGCATCTTTGAAGCTCAATATTAAGATCCCAAATTGGCATTTCTTAGCCAAAGTTGTAGGGATCCAAATAAGGTTGATGGTTTGAAAGATTTTGAAATCGATGCTCGTGGCGGTATTCGAAAATTTGGTAGATTTATTGTGCCAAATATTATTGATCTTCGTAAAGACATTTTAGAAGATTCTCATCGTTCTAAATTTACCATTCATCCGGTAGTAGTAAAATGTACGTGAATATGAAGTGACTTTATTATTGGGATGAAATGAAATCTGAAATTGCTAACTTCATTAAGCGTTGCATCACTTACCAACTCATAAAGGCCAAGCATCAAAGGCCTGGTGGGTTATTGCAACCTTTGGACATTCCAATTTGGAAATGGGATCATATTTCCATGGACTTTATTGACGGTCTTTCCTGTTCTCGTTCGGGTCATGACAATCTAGGGGTGATTGTAGATAGACTTACAAAATCCGCCCATTTTCTTCCCGTTCGGTCCTATCGGACCGTACCTCTTTGTACTAAACTCTACGTCTAGTTAAATTTCATGGAGTTCCTACTTCTATTGTTAGCAATCATGATCCATTATTTTGCTAGTGGATTTTTGTAAGGTCTTCAAAAGCTTTGGGAACAAAGCTTAATTTTAGCACCGCTTATCGACCTCAATCCGATGGACAACCGAGCGTGTGAATCAAACTCTTGAAGATCTTCTTTCGTGCATGTGTTCTTGATTTTGGTGGAAGTTGGGAAGATTGTATTCTTGTTGAGTTTTCTTCCTATAATAGCTTCCAATCTTGTATTGGTATGGCATCTTTCGAGGCACTCTACGGAAGGCCGTGCCGATTTCCTTCGTGTTGGCTTGAAACCGGTGAGAGGCTGGTTTTGAGTCCAGACTTTATTGGTGTTCATTCGTGTTTCACCTATGATGGGTGTTGTGCGTTTTAGTCGATCGGGAAAGTAGTACCTCGATATGTCGGTCCATTTCCCATCACCGAACGTATTTGTTCCGTGGCTTATCACCTCTTTTATTACTGGCTCAATCTTTTGCTATTTATGACGTTTTCCACGTCTCTCTACAACGGAAATACCTTAGGGATTCCGATTTTTATTCTTGAGCCCGGTGTAATTGAAGAAGTTAAAGTTTCACCAAATTTGACTTATGAGCAACATTCTATTCATATCATTACTTCGGAGGTTGAACGCCTTCGAAATAAAGATGTTCTTCTTGTGAAAGTTCAATGGTCCTCAAATCCTAAGGATATCCCTTGGGAATCTTGAGAATTCATCGAGCAAACACATCCGGACTTACTCTTTCGTGCTCTTTATGGTGAACTTCTTATTTCAAAATTTTCTTTTGTGTGGATATGCTTTTATGGTTGTTACTCTTTATTTTCCTCTTAATTATTGCGAGGATGCAATTTCTTTAAGGAGGGGAGTCTGTAACAACCCGCATATTTTACGATTGAATATTTAAATATTTTATTTAAATATAGAATCGTTAATCGGATTGAAGTCCAAAAAGATACTTTTTGTAAACAGTCGAATTGGGACTCGAGACCACCTCCATTGAGTCCAAAATGGCGTTTACAACTTTTTTGAGTATAAACATCGATATGTTTGGAGTAAGTTGAATTTTTCTATTTTCTATTGGGCTTTGGGTTTGGGTTTCACCCCAACTCACTCTATAACCTAGTTCAGCCCCTCTCCTCTCCTCTTCACTTCATTTCTATTTTCTTAAACATCCAAGCCCTAGTTTTCATTTGCAAAACCAAATTCTTGCTCCAAATTCAAAGAGAAGCTTTGGTAAGTACCTCCTTCTTCTTCTCCAACTCTTTCTCTCTTTAATTTCAGAAATTTCCTAAACCTAACTTAGGAAATGTTCTTCTTTTGAGCTTTGATTAAAGCTTCTAGAGTTGAGATTGAAGAGTGGTTGATCCTCCTTTGTTTTCAAGCTTCTTCTTCCTTGTTTTTGTGTAAAAGGTGAGATTTTTATCTCACATCTATGTCTATAACTATCCTTGATTGTTAGGTATGAATTCCTAACATCTTTGCATGTTCATTTGATTTTGATTTGGATTGAGTTGGTGAACATTTCTATTTTTGATGTTTTGAAGTCAAAACTTTGAAAATCCTATCTTTGATTTGTGAACATGTTTTTGGTGGTGAATCGGATAGCCTATAGGGCTGGGTTGTCGATTGGCAAAAGCCCCTAAAGTCCAATGCTCGACCGATTGCAAATGGTGAGAGTTTGCTCTTCCATTTGATAGGCTGGAAAACAGTTTCAGCTACAGCCAGTCGACTAGCCCCTTGCAGTCAGTCGACTGACTGTAGGGTCTGAAAACTCTCGGGTTCTGGTTCAGTCGACTGACTGCAGAAGGCCAGTCGACTGACCCGCTTGATTTTTCCTATTTTGCCTATTTAACTTGAGATTCCAACTTTTATCGATTCGTAATTATCCGATTTATTGTTATCATTTATTTTTGACTTTGATGACTTCTTTTTCGGGATTTTTGAGAATGTCCATTTTAATGGAATTCGTATCGATTTCTTTGGATTTAATTCACGTCTTCCAATGTGGATTTTTGTGATTGATTGTTTCTACAATCATTTTGTGATTTGTCACTTCTAAATACCAAGGTTTCTATACTAGTAGTAAATATCCAAACACTTTTACAAAGATGATTTCAACTCTATTTTTAATACAAAGCTCGTTTATTAAACCATCTTCTAATCTATTAGTATATACAAACCTTTACCTCATTCGTATGAGAAAATTTAATTAAACGGCTTAGCAAAACAAGTGGTATGAAACGCTTGCATTTACTTCGCCGGTTAATTCTTGGACTTGTTCGATTGAACTTTTGTGACAATTTTCGAGTGGAAGTCTACAATCTGTTCGTAAATATTTGAGTTAAGCTAGTGGTTATGGGACATGAAGCTAAACTCTTATATTTACTAGCTTAGTGTAATTTACACTTACTTTCGAGTGGAAGTCTACAATCTGTTCGTAAATATTTGAGTTAAGCTAGTGGTTATGGGACATGAAGCTAAACTCTTATATTTACTAGCTTAGTGTAATTTACACTTACTTTCGAGTGGAAGTCTACAATCTGTTCGTAAATATTTGAGTTAAGCTAGTGGTTATGGGACATGAAGCTAAACTCTTATATTTACTAGCTTAGTGTAATCGACACTTCTTGATGATCGATGATGATCATTTTGTGATTTATACTAGCATTGTGCGATGTCTCTTTGTCCACGTAGGGGACTATACCCCATTCAGTTGAGCTTCGTCTCATTTTTATGGGCTAGCGACCCATGGTCTTTGGACCGTTCGTGGAGCAATCAGCTCATTAAGTCGGTGCATGGGGTGTATCTTTTTAGGTGCATCGATGTTCGACTAGGCATGGGGTGTATCTTTTTAGGTGCATCGATGTTAGTTTATACATGGGGCATATCTTTTCAGGTGCGTCGATGTTCGACTGTGCATGGGGCGTATCTTTCTAGGTGCGTCGATGTTCGGTTTATGGTTAGCGACCATGGAATAGCGTTCCGTTTGTGATACACGTGTTGGTGAGTTTTCATGCTCCCGTTTGTGATAGGCCTTCCCCCTTTTGTGGTTTCTGGATTTCTCGTTGTGATTTCTAGAATTTGTGTTTCACCTATTTTCGGGGATTAGCATTGATATGTTTTGTTGATATTTGTGTTTTGGTGAATTATTTAAAGAATGTGATTCTCTTTGGTGCTTTGAGATGATTTGAGTTATTGTATGATATTTGTTGTTATTTGATGTATACTTGACATAGTATGGCATTTCCTTGTTATCATACGTCTTGGGTCATATCTCTTATCCTATCTCATTTTATCTGATATTTATAGCTAGACTGATCCGTTTATTATTTTCTTCTTAAATAATACTCGGGTCAGACCGAGGTAATTCAGGTGCTTCTGCTTGACTTCTTCTCAGGGTTCGTCACCTGACTTTTGGCTAACCACTTTAGCATAGTAGATTTTGTTAGTATAAATTTGAGATAGAGACTCCTTGATGTATATTTATTCTCTTGTCTAGCACCTGTACCTATTCTTTTGTTATGTAGTGGATCTTCTATGACCACTATTTTGTTGTACACTTTTATGTGATATGTTCATATCTTTTTCCGCCTTTGTGATATGAATGTGTGTCTGATTTGTGTTATGTTTATTGCTATATTTGTTTCCGAAGACTACTTAGCTACTGTGTGGTAGCTTTGAGTTTGTATTAGATATGTCGGATTTCTTCCAGAAATGAAATGTAAGTTATATTATCTGACATATCGGTACTCGCACAAAGCAATTGCACAGATGGTCGCTCCTCAACAGCCTTATTCTTCATGCTAGTTGACGACATTACTCCGTAGTGTCCTTGGCCAACGTGAGTATAGAGGTGGGGCGTCACAATATCCAAACCAACTAATAAATATAATAATTTATTCCATTAATCATTCGATAATTTTTATCAACTATAAATTATACTAGTGATCCACAAAGGTGAGATTAACTCACCGAAATTTTCTGTTGTCGCCGAGGCATTCCAGTTTGGAACTAAAATCGAACAACGTCCAATTTTAACCCAAATATCCACAGTCTCCAAATCCGTCCAAACTAGTTCCATTACGAAGCTTTCATCTTTACGAGCGCAACGCAAAAAGTTTTGTTCCAATCGGACCTCGTATGAAGGGGTTATAAATTTTATAAGTTATCGATATTTTTAAATTAAATAATATAAACTAATGACAATATCATTATATTTAAATTTATGACATCTTCCCCCTTTCTCTGTTCTTCCTGTGCATGAACAACCAAATTGCACAACCGTGCACGCACAGCCTTCCCCTCATTATTCCTTAACGATTCTCGAAACCGACAACGCCAAAACATTTCTCCCCTCGAACCCGACAAGCCTATACCAAAACCTATGCCTCCACGGCCTCCACCAAAAAGGCGACATTTCCAATGACCTGCTGCACGCGTCCAGGTCGCACCACCCCAAAGGCCACCGCGCTCCACGAATTTCCACCAGAAGATGCGCCTCCGACCCCTCAATTCCAAACCAAACTCTGATTCCCCTAATTCTTCCTCCATTTGCCGCAAACCCAAGCCCTAGTTCGAAGCTTCCTACCGTCGAACGCCCAGACAAGCATCGCACCCAAAAACATGCATATGAAAATGAAGCTCTCTTCAAAAGAAAATTTTAAAGTTTGTTTCAGATTTTTTTAATTGAGTGGATTTTGAGAAATTAATTTTTGAAGTTTCATTTCCTTTTCTCTCTCACTGATTAGCTGCGTTTGTAAAGGAGAGGGAGGATGTGAAGTATCGAAGAGGGGTGTGGGTGGTATAGTGTATAGTTAGATCAAGGGTGATGGGTCAACAATGTATGGTTAGATCAAAGAAAATATATTATTTAAAATTCAAAATATCTGGATATATAAATTCGGACTCCAATCGAGGCGTGCCGCCTGGCATTCTATATGTTATACCCCTATTCCGAACGCAATGGAACTAGTTCCAAGACCTAATACGATCGTATGCGGAAGATATCCTTTTGAACCAAATTATTATATTAAATTTGACGGCGTAATATAATTCATTATTACGGATCCAATGACTCTGGTTTCGTCGAAATCTGAGACAGTACCTCGAAAGGCTATTTTTATTTGTTAATTAAATGAGTTAGTTTCAAAATCAGCTAAATCACTTTTAAATCCAATTTAAAAGTTTTTATTATCTTCGTTCTTATTAAATAGAATTTAAATAAGCTTTGAAATTATTTTTATCTAGATAAAAATCCAAGATTCAATTATTCAAAAAAAAATTCAATTATTAAATTCAACAATTAAATTATCCAATAAATCGCTATATTTGAAATTCTAGTTATTAAATCTATAAAATTAACTTTTCAATATATAAAATTAATTAATTATTTTGATTTCAAATGATTGAAAATTCTGGGTCGTTACACACGGCATGCGTGGTGTTGGCTGGGCCAGTGATGATCGATTTATACCAAAAAAAGCAAATGGCGGGCTGGCTTTGTTCATGAACGAGGTTGGAGGGAAGAAAGGGTATATCATATTTAAACATTATATGGAATCCATTCTCCAATAAGTGCATGTGGACTTAGTTGTATGCCTATTATGCTAGAATTTAATTAATGTAATAATTTCAAATATGATTCAATATTTACTTTAAACCCTAAACACTATTATAATATCATAAGATTTCCTATGAAATGTTTTAGTTATCATAAGGTAAAAACCTGCCCATCTTTATGTGCGGCGTGATCTTACGAGATACTTTTATTTTGAAAAGTTTTATAACATTAAAATTCAATTGAGGTGTGTTTCTCTCGCTGGTTTACCAAACTGATCTATGCATTATTTTTCTTATAATGACCGAGCATATTTTTAGTTCAAGTTTGGATGTGTCGGAGCTTCAAGAGATGAGCTGGATATCCAAGACGTATCTCTCGTATATTCTTTATTTCCGCTGCATGAGTTGTTTTATTTATCAGCAATTATGAGGACAGGTTGTTATAACTGTCCAGGTTGATGAATTATTTAGCGTACTCTTATTTGATGTATGATACTAAAGTTTTTCGGTAAAAATTCTGTTATATATTATATATTATTCGTCATGATGTTAGATTATGTTTTATTTTTTTTCTTTTTCCCAACAATCTGCCTTTCTGGTACTCGGATGTTCGGCACGTGAATACAATAGATGTATTGGTGCTGACTTTCGAGGATCAATAAGGTGGTATGTTACAGTTGCTTTCAAAGCTTAGGTCGAGCGAACACTTGGGCTTTGGTGGGGTTAACTCATTTGAGACAGGGTAAGTGAGACCCTTGGATGAGTTTGAGTGTGTGTGTGTGTGTGTATGAGCCCGTATTTATTATTGCTATAAAAATGTTTTATATTATGTTGATTTATCGGTTGAGTTGTTTATGAATTCTGATCGATATAGAAGAAACAACTATATCGATAGGGGTTTCTCAACACTTGAACAAAGCAATTTGACACAATATTGTTTTGAAAATGGGTAAATGAAATAAATTTACCTTGAGTATATTATATATATAAGAATAATTTTTAGGAATTAATATAGTTGTCTATGATGGGTTTGGTTGTTAAAGAATGGTAATATTCAACTATTACCATTTATTGGGCTCAAATAGTTTAAGAGCATTTATTCTTTGGTTGAATTTAATATGAACATTTTGTGATTTAAATTACATGATTTGACTATATGGCATTCGATGATAATGCCAAGTTTAAAGATTAATTTTAATAATAATAATTTATTATAATCTAAGCAAAGATGAACATTTGTGAAATGTTTTTATAAAAAGGTGAATTATATAAGTATGATTTATTATATGGGTTATGAATCAAAGAGGATTTATTATATAAGTATACTTTAGAATTAATAATTATTATCTACCGATAATGTTTTGGAATTAATAATCATTATTTATTAATAATGTTTGAAAGTTAATTAATTTATCTGATTAATCGTATTTATAAATATATAGTTGATTTATAAAAGGAATTTAATTTAATAAAAGAGTTTATAAATGAAATGGAGTTTTGGTTTATAAAAGATATTATAAAGGCTTTATAATTGATTTTTTTATCAGAGGAATTTTATTGATTTAAGTTTATTAAAGAAGTTTTGTTTTAAATAAGGAAAGTTTATAAAGGGAGTTTTATAAATTGAACAGAGATTTTTAAATTTGGAAAAGAGGTTTTATAAATGATTTTGGATACTTATAAAAGAAGTTGTATAAATAATTTTGGATATTTATAAAAGAAGTTTTATAAATGATTTTAGATATTTATAAAAGAAGTTGCATGAATGATTTTGGATATTTATAAAAGTGTTCTATAAATGATTTTGGATATTTATAAAAGAGTTTTATAAATAGTTTTAGATATTTATAAAAGAGTTTTATAAATAAACTTGGAGATTTATTAAGAGTTTTATAAATGGATTTGGAATTTTAGTAAAGGAGATGTTCATAAATGAAAGAGATTTATTAAAAGGATTTATTGAAGAAATTTACAAAAGAAATTGAGATCGGATTTCTCCAAATTAACCTTTTTAATTTTGGTGGTGTGGACATTCGCTCCATGCTTAACACCGAAGGGATAGTGTTTAGATTTATCCTTATCTCCGTTTCTTTTAAAAAATTATTTGTTTACTCCTTTTGATATAATTTTGAAATAAAAAATCTTTTATAATGTTTTTGTGAATATACTTTCTAACATCCCCCTACTTGGAGGCCCAAAACTAATGGCTACGGATGCTGCAGTCATCTATAGTTATTAATTCTCGGCGAGCAAATACGGCGGTGTTAGATACATTGATACACAGATCAAAAGAATATGGGAAAAAATTTAACAAATTAAAAACACAGTTCCACATTCCATTCAAAACATTTCATATTCATGACATAATCCCACAAACGTTTTAAATGCCCTCGAAACCCCTTCCGAAACCATTGCCTTCGAAACCAACAAAACATTTTGTATCCTTTAATCTATGTTTTTATCAAGGCAATTGTAGGTTGGCATCGAAACCCCTTCCGAAACCATTGCCTTCGAAACCCCTAACCCCTTTCGAAAGCACTAGGAAGTGGCTAACATTTTGTAAAACAAACTGTTTCTTTCGACAGCAATGATGTCTTCAATACCATCGAAAGGCATCAAATCACTGATGGGTTCCAACTTGGTCAAAACAACCCCTTCCGAAAGAATTACTTTAAGAACTTAGTAACTTCTTCGGAAGCTACTTACTTTAAAAACAAAGGCGGAGGCTCTCCTTCCAAACCTTCTTTTGAAATACGCTTTCGCAACCATTGGTTTCGACTAGGTCGAAACCACTTTGTAAATAGGCAAGCGCTTTTCTTTTAAAACAAAACAAAACAAAACAAATGAACCAACCCCTTCCGAAGCTACGTTTTAAAACCCTAACTTCCTCCTTTCTCCAATCCACTACGTACCATCTAAATGATACCATGTGTATTGGGTTACTGGTCTCGACCTAGAAGGTTTCGACTAGGTTGGAGGTCGAAGCTCTAGGTTGAAAGGTCCTTCTAAAGAAGGCGGAACCCACTTTTCTGAGCTAAAGGCTGATTTTACTAAATAAAGTAAACTTTTTATAACTAACTTGCCCACTTGTAAACACATGATTGGTTACATTAAACTTTCAAATTATTTTACTAAAATTTTCTGCATTTTCCCAGATCTAAAATTAAACAACATTTAACAAATAAGCCCATCCGTTAACAAAACAATTAAATCATTTAGGTCATCCTTTTAAAATAATTTAATTTCCATACTAAATCACTTAGTCAAAATCTCCAAAAATTCCAGAAATTCACTTTAATCATGTTATCTAACATATCAAAATTCCAGAGCCAAAACCTTAATATATTTCCTAAATTAAATTTATAAACCCAAATAACCATATTTTCCTTTGAAAATTCATAACTAATTCTCCATGGCTAGGAAAATTATAAAAATTTAATCCCAACTCTAAACTCACGTTTTCCTCAACATTTAATTTTCCTATGGCTTTTAAAAATCGTTTAACCTCGGTTTTACCCTAAAACTGTGCATATCTCCTTTAAAACAATATTGTTTAATCTAAACAAATTTTAAATCAATCATATCATCATCCAATATATCATAAAAACGAATTTAACCTTAAATTCGAAATCATATGATTATAAAATCAAAAATAGAGATGTAGTGATTATTATTCACCTTAGTTTTGATAAGGAATTTGGAGATTGATTTTTCTAGCTTGAATCTTAAGCTTTAGATTTGATTTGTCTCTTTCTCTTTCTCTTTAATGGCCGACTCCTATTTGCTTTCTTACATTTTTAATTTTTCTGCTTAAGATAAATGAATGTGTATGGCTAAGGGGATAATAGTATAAGGGTGGAGAATGTGGGCGACAAATGACCCTAATGCCCTTATGTTTAATTAATTAACACTTAACCATTTTAAGCTCATTCAATTTAAATAGCACGACCACTACATTAATTAACCAACCTCAATCTCCTTATCACTCTACATTATTCTATTTAATTTATCCTAATTAAATCTCCTGAATAATGTTATTAAAAATTAGGGGTGTTACATACTTATACGATTGAAATAAGTATATGGATATTTTTCCAAGTATTGAAAGGGGGTATAATGGGTTTGTGATTATATCTTTGTAAAAGTACTTTGATGCAAGTATTTACAAAGTGATTTTAATCAATGAAAGGATTAATAAAGAGTCTAATAGGTGCTTTGTGCTTAACCAGCGTTGTTTTCTTTTGAAAATTAAATCTCTGGTTGAATTGTTGGTTATTTGATAGTTAAAGAACCGACTATCAAATGTTGGCCTGTTTTAAACTATTGTTGTCGGTTCGGAGAGACCGGGATCCAATATATCATCTGAAAACCACTTCGAACCCGCATAAGTGATTTGAATTGGAATATCTTAAAAATAATCGAGGATCGAGCTCTTTGAAGTGCAAGGGTTACTTGTTACTAATCTTGAAGATGATTCCAAAATGGATGTAGTGGAAGTAGTGCCTTCGGTTTCGTTCAAACCTAGAACAAACTTGAATGTTTGATGCTGGCATTGTAGTGCTGCTTGGAGGGCAGTGTTAGTATTCCAAGTGGGATTGCTATATAAAAGGTAAACATAGCCTCAAGCCTTATCAACCAGGAATGACTAAATCAGGGGAGATGCAGCAAGGCTTAGTGGGTCACTCCCATTAGGCTATGGTCATCCTTTTATAGAGTTGATGTCATTCCTTTATATTTGTGCTTCAGATCCATTATTGTTGTTGATCACAACCTAGGGAAGATCTTATTCGGTTCTATTCAGTAAAGGGTATGCCGGTCCTGATTTGGTAGAGAGTACATATGTGGCTCTCGGTACATTTTCTAGAAGTGTACTATGGTAGGTAGTACCCCGGTGCCTTGTCATTATATGGAATCGATTCACCAATAAGTGCTTGCAGACTTAGTTATATACTTATTATGTTGGAATTTAATTAATGTAACCATTTTGGCTATGATTCAATATTTACTTTAAACCCTAGATATTATTATAATATCAGAAGATTTCCTATGAAATGTTTTAGTTATTTTAAAGTAAAAATCTATCTGTGTTTATGTGCGACGTGGTCATACGAGATATCTTTATTTTAAAAGGTTTTATAACACTAAAATTCAATTGAGATGTTTTTCTCACGTAATTTTATGATTGATCCTAACATTATTTTTCTTATAACGCTCATGTCAGACCGAGCATATTTTCAGATATAGTTTGGATGCCATAGAGCTTCAGGAGATGGGATGGATATCCAAGACGTATCTCTCACATATTCATTATTTCCACTACATGTGTTGTTTTATTTGTCAACAATTGTGAGGACAGGTTGCTAAAACTCTCCAAGTTGATAAACTGTTTAGTGTACTCTGATTTGATATATGTATACTATAGTTTTTCTATTGTAAAAGGACTGTTGATCTGCTGTATATTATATATTATTCATCACGATATGAGATTATATTCTGTCTTTTCTTTATTTTTCCCAATGATCTATTTTTTTAGCACTTGGATGTTCGGCACATGAATACCGTGGATGTATTATTGTCGACTTTCGAGGATCGAAAAGGCGGAATGTTACAATAAGTACCTCAACTAACAGATCTTCTTGGATCATAATAAACCTCCAAGCTACATCCACTACACATGCTCAATCTAATGACCTTCTTATCACAGTCTAAAATAGCTCCATACATTGTCATCCAATCCATGTCTAAATTCAACCCAAACCCAGAGAATCCTACTACAAAGGCATCACAATCAAACTCAAACCTTAAAATAAACAACTTAAACCCCTACGTAACATAGAAAAATAGACCGATCCTCCTATGGGGTTTGACACACCTACAGGGTCCATGACTATACTGGTGTGTAAGTGTAAATCATTAAAAGTCTACTAGAAATGAAATAATGTGAAGCCCCGATATTAAATAAAGTACAAATGGACAAATCAGAAAGAGTCAAAACACCTTCGATCGCCACTTTCTTACCCTTGTCTAACACTAGCTGGCACTTGAGCTAGAGACTAACTTTAGTGCGAAAGTCGGAACCACCTAAGTAGAAGTCTAAGAAGAAGCTCTTGGTGGTGTTGTGCAAGATCGCTTTAGATGTTCAAACAAATCATAGTTGTATCACTTAACCTTTGTAAGATCTGCCCTACACTCCTTCATGAAATGCTCCCTTCTTGCCACAATTCCAGTATCCTTCTTCCGTATCTTTCCCTGGGTCCACATCCACCTTTTTTCTGGTTCTACCATGCTTTCCCTCCAGCCTTCTTGGGTTCCTCTCCTATAGTTTCGCCCTTCGAGATAATGTTTAGCAAATCCATCTCACTAGACCCACATGAGAGTCTTGAGGATCGTATAGTATCTAACTTGGGTATTATATGCAAGTATATAAATCAATGCAATAGTAGACAATAAATAGTAAAATATAAAAAGCGCGCAAACTAGAGTTTTTATACTGGTTCGGACCTCCTGCCATATGTCTAGTCCTGAAGCTCCCCTTCGGTATTTCCTTTAAACAAATTACCCTCACTTCGCCTGAAGGAATATGCTAATACAAAAGTATCTCTAAGAATCTTGTGTTCTAATAAAAGGGTTTTGACTTACATACAAATTTTCCTATGATCTCCTTTGAGTATATGAATACAAATGCTTTGAGTTGTAGGAAGTGATTTAACCAAAATTCTATTTTGGTTATAATGGATTGAGAGTATGTAAACAATGTATATGCAAGAGATTGCTTAGAAATCAAGAGAGTAAAGAATAGATTAATTCAAGTTCGGTAATCTCCACTTCTCAATCAAAGTGATATTTATAGATTTAGAAAGTTGCAGATGAAGAGTTGTTACTCTTTGAGAAAGTCTCTTCATTTGAAAGGCTGCAACTGTTCATTGAAAGATGATTTTCTTTTGATTCAAAACAGAAGTGTCTTTTCAAATGTGACAGTTTTTCCCTCCTCAGACGTCTATGACAAAATCCTCAGACGTCTGTGACTTGTTTAATTTTAATCCGAGACTTGTCACAGATGTCTGTTGTTTTATCATAGATGTCTATGAGGTGTAAAAACTATTTTTCACTTTATTTTGATGCACATGAAATTGTGTACGCTAATGTATGCATATGTACTTAAGGAGACCTTAACAATATCATATCTAGGACTCTTTTATAATAGAATAACCTTAGTATGGTCAATGAATCTTCATTTCTCTTTGAGTCTTAATATCTTCAAGCATGGTGTCTTCTTGTAGCATATAACTATAATCTTAATAAGGTCTATATATGTATATGATTATATAGTTGTTTTCATTGAAACATAAATTGGAGGTTTTAACAATCCCCCCTTTTGATGATGACAACTATACAATAAAATATCAACTATACAATGAAATATTAACTGTATGATCAAAAATATCAACTATAGAATGGAAGTATTATTATGTTTGTTTATGTTTGTCTCCCCTTATGTATATGCGTCTCCCCTTATGCATAAGTTTCTCCCCCTTTGTCATTATAAAAAATGGAGGGAACAATATAATATATGGAGATAATAAATAGTCATAGCTTGTCATTGCTTTAGAGTATGGAAAATCAAATATGCAAGTTCAAAACAAAAGTTAGAAGCAATTGTAACCAAAGTTATACATAGGAAGAAAACAAACAAGCTAGTGAATTTCAAAGTAAAAGAAAACAAAGTCTAATTGTATCGATGCTGGGAATAAGATAGGCTTTCGTAGTTCTCGTAATACTCTAGTAAGCGGATGGATCCTGCTTATATGTACCTGGCCATTGCATCTGGTCATTGTACTCCTCATCTTTGTTAATTGAAAGGCCTTGAAATTCAATGTAAGATGGTTGTTGAAATTGTTGAGTACCATCTTCTTCTTCTTTCTCGGCTTATGCGTGTATAGGCGTCTTCCCTTGGTCACCTCTATCATGTGACATACCTTCGGGCGAGGCTTGAGAATGATAAACTAGTGTTTGAACTCGAGATCGAGGTGTTGGGGACGGCAAAGATGATGAGCGTGAAGAAGATCGGCCACATACTTTGCGCATCACTTTCCCTAAAGTGGAGACCACTTTGTCTAGAGTCTTCTCCATCTTTTCCATCCTTGTGGAGAAAGAGTGTTACAACCCAGTCATTTTTCTGTTTAAAGCTCGTTGATTGGCCGTGATTGTTTTTTGGTTTTTGATAGCCAAATCGCGAACAGATTCTTTTGGCGTTAGTTCAACCCGAGCTTGTTGAATTTTGGAGTCCGAATAATATTCGGTACCATGACTAGAGGAAGGTGGATGTTGGAAGGATGAGGAGAGTAGGTTTGTTAAGGAGCGCTAGTTTGTGGACGACCATGACGTTCTTGTTCTTGTTGTTGTTGAGTCCATTGGTTGAAAGGAATGATAAGAGGTGGACTCTTCGGAAGATGCACCAGTGAAAGATATCTGGTCCACTATCTTTGGTTGGTATTTCTTCGTATTGTGAGATATATGAAGAAACTCCAAGATTTTGCAAGATGCATATTATATATGGAGCATAAACAATGGAACGACGATGCATAGACCAAAATCTTTTAATTTGGTCATGGATAAATTTTGCCCAATTAACCGGTAAGCAAGCAAATATGGCATACAAAGCTCTATGGTCATTGGGATAAATTTGTTCATGACTACCTAGACGAGGAATGATGGTATTAATTACATTCGATTTAATAGTCTAGCCCGTGGTCGAAGATAAATGGATTTCCATTGTGGCGTTCTATCCTCCTATATTTAATGGGTAACTTTATCCCTAGGTAGAAGACTGTGGTGCGGTATATCGGTTAAATCAATCTCCTTATAAGAACAACCTAAAATATGACTAATGGTATACACATCAATTTTAGTTTCTTTCTCCATAAACACTTGACCATAACCAACCATCATCATTCTCCAGATTCCAAATCTTCGAACTACATAGATTGGAGTAGAAGAGGTAAATAACATGAGGATCAATGATTACCTTATTCGCATCATAGCTACTCAAATTGCAACAGCCGACATCCGTAGTAATTCCTAAGATTTCATATTCCATAACATTTCCAAGGTGATAAAAAGGACTTGAGTGAATCTTCTTTTGGGTAAGCGCCTTGAATCTTTTGATTGCACTGGGATTATTGGGGAGCCATTGGTTAATGTGAGCTTGTGTGACTGGTGCTTGAGAGGAGGATGAAGATTGGCTTTGCTTTTGCTTCTTAGAGATGGTAACCTTCTTGGGAGCCATTTATTTACGAATTTGAGTGTTTTGGAGTCTAGGGTTCTAGGAATTTGGCGTTGAAATAAAGGTAAAGTGAAGAGGTAGGGAAAGTTTTTTATATACGGATGTTGGATAATTTTTGCCAGAGCAGCGACAGACGTCTGTGAGGAAGTCACAGACGTGTGTGGCTTCAGTTAAAATGAGGCAGAGAAAGTTGCCAGACGTCTATGATAGTTCCATAGACGTCTGTGGCTACAGAAGATTTAAACAGAGAGTCTTTACAGACGTCTGTGGTATATTCACAAACGTCTGTGATATGTAATTTCTATCATCGAGAGGAAATTTTTAATATGAATGAAAATGTTTATTAAAATTTAAATATAACAAATAGTATACATATCAAAAATAAACAAATATGATGTGTAACATAAATTTTAATTTTTGTCGGAGAATTCTGAATTATTGCTTTGTCGTATATCCCACGAATTTGGTTCTACTTTTGTATCGTTAAGAAATGACTTTAGTGGAGACCAACTTCGAAGAGCTGGAGTGTCGATCCAAGCTTGGTTTGATGGTCCCGGTTTGCACAAATTTCTCAAAGTAATGTTACACGCTTTTGGAGGAGTTTCTTGTAATCGAGGAGACTTTTGATGTATGTAATTTTTTGTTCGTGAATGATCACAAATTGCTAGAATACATTTTTCGAGAATAGTTTTGATGAGATCCTTGATGTCGTTGCTCATAATACATCTCACGTTGACCGCCGATGATTTTAGTGATATATCTCATCGACTTTGTCGATGAGAGATGTTGATTTTAGATCAATTGATTGTTTAGATTTCTTTCCTTTGGGAGAAAAGCCGGTGTGGTATGTTGGTGATGCAACAATGTTTAGAGAGTCTGAACGAGTTGATGTCAGTATGGATTTAGTTGGAGATACGTAAGTGCTATTTGACGAGGGGGATTTATAGTCGATAGTTGAATATGTGTAGTCGTGGTCGGAAGACATTGTATTATTTGTTGTAGTAATTTAGTTTTGTTTATTTATTACTTAAGTAGAATATAACTAAATTTATAAGATAAAATGTAGCTATATTTAGAAAAGTAGTCGAGAAAAATGAGTTAACCCATAGGATGTTAACAAATATTAGTTTGATTTAAATGGTTGTTATAAAAAAAATGTGGTTGTTGTTAATTCCAAGTTATAAACTGAATTATTTAGTTGAAATTGCATATAAACTATTACAAATTTGAGCGATCAAAACATTATTTCTATAACTTTAGTTAACCAATTCGTTGAATGAACAAGATGCTTGATCCCGTCTTAACTTAATAAAAGTTAATTCACTTAATGGTTTTATAAAAATATTAACTATTTGATTTTCGGTAGTAACAAATTCTAAAGTTATTATTTCTTTTTCAACATTATCTCTCAGAAAATGATGACAAATATCTATATGTTTTGTTCGTGAGTGATTAATTGGATTTTTAGAAAAATTTATAGCACTAGTATTATTGCAATATACTGAAAATTTGTTTATTATTTTTCCGTAGTCTTTAAGTTTTGTTGCACATATATTACATGAGTGCTTGCTAAGGCAGCAGAAATATATTCGGCTTCACATGTTGAAAGAGAAACACAAATTTTCTTTTCTCTAAACCACGAAACTAACGACTGACCAATAAAGTGACATGTGTCACTTGTACTTTTTTCTATTCGATTTATATCCACCAAAATCCGCATCACTGTAAGATACAAGTTCAAACGTACTGCCTTTTGTATAAAATAGACCATAACCTTTAGTGTTGGATAAATATCGTAAAATTCGTTTAACTGCCCGATGATTCTTTAGGTTGTGCTTGAAACCTTGCACATAAACAAACACTCATCATAATATTTGGTCTACTATTGGTTAAGTATAGTAAGGATCCTATCATGCTTCGATATAGTTTTTGATCGAACTCTTTTCCATGTTCATCTTTGTCTAGATGAGTAGTAATACTCATTGGAGTGGGTTTACTTGATATATTATCCATTCCAAAATGTTTTAGTAAATCTTTACAATATTTTTCTTAATTTATAAAAATTCCATTATTTAATTATTTTATTTCCTAAAAAGAAATCCAATTCACCCATATGAGACATTTCAAATTCATCTGTCATTATTGTAGAAAATTCATTACATAAATTTTCGTTAGTAGATCCAAATATAATATCATCAACATAAATTTGAACAATTAATATATCCTTCTATTCTCTTTTAATAAATAATGTTGTATCTATTTTACCAATTTGAAAACAGGAATTAATTAAATGTGATTTTAATCGATCATACCAAGCTCGAGGTGCTTGTTTTAAACCATATAATGCTTTTTTAAGTTTAATAACACGATCTGGATATTTTTCATGAACAAATAGTGGTGGTTGTTCTACGTAAACATTTTCTTTTATAAAACCGTTTAAGAAAGAGCTTTTAACATCCATTTGAAATAGCTTAAAGTTATGATGACATGCAAAAGAAAGTAATATTCTTATGGCTTCAAGTCATGCCACATGTGCAAAAGTTTCTTCATTATCAATTCCTTCTTCTTGATAGTACCCTGTGCCACTAATCTTGCTTTATTACATATAATATTTCCATTTTCATCAGCTTTTTTTTTCTTCTAAAAACCCATTAGTTCCAATTACTGACTGATCGTTTGGCTTCGGTACTAATTCCTAGACATTATTTCGTTCAAATTGATTAAGTTCATCTTGCATTGCTAAAATCCAGAAATCATCATTTGATGCTTTCTTGTAATTTTTTGGTTCAAAATTAGGTATAAATGCTACATTACTCATTTGATTTATTTGTCTTCTAGTCGAAACTTTGTTTTCAAGATTTTCAATTATGTCATCAATAGGATGATCTTTTGAAATACGGGGTGGTGATTTCAAATTACTGTTATTTTGATTATCATCATTATTTTCAATTATAGTTTCAATGGCTTTATTTTAATTAGTGTCAAAAATTTCTTAATCATCTTTATTTATATTTTTAAAGTTTACATAAAATGAGACATGAAGACTTTCCTCTATAGCATTTGTTTGTTTGTTAAAAATTTTGTAAGCTTTACTTTGATCGGAATATCTAACAAAAATTCCTTCATTTGCTTTTGAATCAAATTTACCAAGATTATTTTTTGTATTTAGAATAAAGCATTTTGATCCAAATATTCGAAAATATGATACTTTTGGTTTCTTTTTGTAGAACATTTCATAACATGTATTTTTAGTCATGGATCTAAGAATTACACGATTTAATACGTAACATGCAGTTGTAATTGCTTCGGCCCAAAAATTCTTTGGTAAACCACTGCCATTTAGGAGAGTTCGAGCACATTCTTGCAAGGTGCGATTTTTCCTTTCAACTACTCCATTTTGTTATGATGTTCTTGGAAATGAAAAATTATGAGTAATTCCCTTTTTATTATAAAACTTTGTAAATAATTCATTTTCAAATTCTCCATCGTGATCACTTCCTATACTTTTTATTTTTAGATCCATTAGAGTTTTAATTCATTTAGCAAAATTTTAAACATTTTGAATGTATCACTTTTATGCTTTAAAAATAACGTCCAAGTATATCCTGGAAAATCATCTACAATTACAAAGACATATTTATTGTGATTTATCGAATGTACTTGAGTTGGAACAAATAAGTCCAGATGAAGTAATTCAAGAGGGTGCTTTGTAGAGATTTCCCTTTTAGATTTAAATGAGCTTTTCTTTAATTTTCCAAGTTGACATGCATCGCATAGATTTTTAACTTTGAAATTTATTTTGGTTAATCCTCTTACCAAATTGTTTTTAGCTAATTTGTTTATATATTTGAAGTTTATGTGACAAAATCTTTTATGCCATATCCATGGATCATCATGATTTGCAGTTATGCATAAATCATTATTATGATTAATATTCCTGTTTAGAATATAAATATTTTGATTTCTTGTTTCTTCAAAAATTAAAGTTTTATTTTGATCATAGATATTGCATTTATCTTTTTCAAAATCGATTTAAAATCCCATATGGCATACACTAAGTAAATTATGTTTTAAATTCTTAATCAATAAAACATTTGAAATAATAGGAGATGTAGATATACCGACATTGATGACGTTTCCAATTCCGATAATATATCCTTTGGAATTATCTCCAAAAGTGACCGTGCCACCGTCCATGTAAGTGATGTTTGATAGCTTGTGTGCATTTCCCGTCATATGTTTAGGACATCAACTATCGAGTATCCATTTCTCCTTATTATTGGTTTTGTTTTTGGGTACCTGCAAAATAATAAAAAGTTTTAATTGGTACCCAATTTCTTCATTACGGTCCTATGTGTTGTAGGAGAAGGTAGCCATACCCATGCGGGTTTGGAACCTTTAGAAATGTAATTTTCATTATGAACTATATCTTTTAGATATATATCTGTGTTTTTATCTAATCAATTTGTTATTTGTTTTAGGAATCCATATTTTAATCATATTCGTTTCCTTATTTTCATGTTTAAAATTTGTTTTTCTAAAATTTGTATATAATGTACTATACTTCTTGAATCTTTGATTATTATCAGAAACCAGATTATTTCTAGAATGTTTATGAATTTTATCGTTAAATCCTATTCCCTTCCTATTTCCTGATGGTTTTGAACTCTTTATCAAATTATCTAGATTTTTCTTTCCTTTATTAAATTTAGAAATATTATTAACAATTTTATCTAATTTATTTTTGAGATCAGAAATTTCTAAATTAGCTAATTCTAAATTTTGTTTTAATTCGTTCTTTTCTTTTTCAAGTTTATAATTCTCTATTTTGTTATTTCTATATCATGTCTTAAAATAGCATTTTGAGATGATAATTTTCTACATTCTTTTTGTGCTAATTCTAATTCTTCTTCTAAAATAGTTTTCTCGTCTTTTAACGATCCAATTTCGAATTCAGATCTATTTAATTTTCCTATATTTTCTTTACTTAATTTTTTAAATTCATTATACTTGTCATCTAATTCTATATTAATTTCAATAATTTCATCATATGTTAATTCATGAAGTACCTCATTTGTGTTAGCCATGAAGTAAACATTTGCTTTTTCTGAGTCACTATCGCTATTGGATGATGAGGAAAAGTCGGAATCATCCCAAGTTACTTGAAATGCTCTTCTCTTTTTCTTGAAATTTTCAAATTTGTTTTTCTTTTTATCATTGTTGAGTAGTGGACAATCTTTCTTCATATGGCCAAATTTATCACACCCGAAGCACTTCATTGATGTTTGATTTATGGAATTTGTGTTGCTATTGTTTTGAAATTTCGTCATCTTTTTGAACTTCTTGAACTTGTTGTAAGTTTTAGCTATAAACACAATCTCATCTTCTTCTAAGTCGGAGTTGTCGTTACTTGCCTGAAATGCGATGTTTTTCCTTCCTTGATTCTTCTCTTTTCTTGCCAGTAAATTTGCTTCGTACGACATCAGATTTCCTATTAACTCTTCGACTTTGAGTTGGGAAAGATCGTTAGCTTCTTCGATGCTAAAACTTTTCTTTCCCATTCGTTTGTTAGAAAGTTCTAAATTCGTTTGACTAGACCAAAATCAGTTAATTTAACTCCCATTGACATAAGATCATGCTGTACAGTTTGAAATCTAGCATACATGTCAATAATTGACTCATTTGATTTCATTTTAAAAGATGAAAATTGATTTTGTAGAATAGAAATTTTTGTTTGCTTAACTTTATTTGTGCCTTCATGGGTAATTTGTAATGTACGCCATATATCATAAGCAGCAGTGCAAAGCATGACTCGTGAAAATACATTTTTATCAAGTGAGCAAAACAAAACATTCATAGCTTTGGCATTGTTAGATGCCTCTGCTTTTTGTGCATCAGTACATGTGCTAATATCAGTGTCAGGTGCTTCATATTTATTTTGAGTTGCTAGCCATATTTCTAATCCATTTGCTTATATAAAAATTCTCATGCTTGTTGACTAATAAGCATAATTAGAAACAATAAATATGGTGGACGAGCAGTTGATTGACCTTCTTGAAATGTACTTGCCATTTTTAATGGTTTTAGTTACGTGTTACTGTAGATTGAACTAACCTTGCTCTGATACCAATTAAGAGTCTTGAGGATCATATATCATCTAACATGTGTGTAATACGCAAGTATATAAATCAATGCAATAGTAGACAATAAATAGTAAAATATAAATAGCATGCAAACCAGAGTTTTATACTGGTTCGGACCTTCCATCCTAAGTCCAGTTCCGAAGCTCCCATTCGGTATTTTCTTTAAACAAACTACCCTTATTTCGCTAGGAGGAATAGGCTAATACAAAAGTATCTCTGACAATCTTGTGTTCCAATAACACAGTTTTTGACTTACGGTAAAAATCTTCCTATGATCCCCTTTGAATACGTGAATACGAATGCTTTGAGTTGTAGGAAGTGATTTAACAAAAATTCTATTTTGGTTATAATGGATTGAGAGTATGTAAAAAGTGTATATGCAAGAGAGTGATTAGAAATTAAGAGAGTGAAGAATAGATTAATTAAAGTTCGGTAATCTCTACTTCACAATCAAAGTGGTATTTATAGATTCAGAAAGTTGCAGATTAAGAGTTGTTACTCTTCGAGAAAGTCTCTTCATTTTATTGGCTACAACTATTCATTGAAAGATGATTTCCTTTTGATTCAAAGCAAAAGTGTCTTTTCAAATGTGGCAGTTCTGCCAATGACAGACGCCTGTGGTAAAATCCTCAAACGTCAGTGACTTATTTAATTTTTAATCTGAGACTTGTCATAGGCGTCTGTTGTTTTATCATAGACGTCTATAAGGTGTAAAAACAGCTTTCACCTTATTTTGATGTACATGAAATTGTGTATGCTCGTGTATGCATATATACTTAAGGAGACCCTAAAAATATCATATCTCAGACTCTTTTATAGTAGAATAACCTTAGTATTGTCAATGAATCTTCATTTCTCTTTGAGTCTTATTTTTTTCGATCATGGCATCTTCTCGTAGCATATACCTACAATCTTGATAAGGTCTATATATGTATATGATTGTATTGTTGTTATCATTAAAACATAAATTGGAGGTTCTAACACCTCATATATAGCATCCATAGGAATATGACTCAGTGTTAAGCCCTGAAGAGGTTGGCTCGGCCCTTTAGAAAATTTGGGAGCCTTCTTATGTGGTGTGTCAATCAGTCCCATACTGATTATAGCAAGCTCATTGAACTAGTTGACATACTCTTTAACAGACATATTTCCTTGCTTCAAGTGAATGAACTTCTCTATCTGCGCACCTTCTTCTGCCTTGGAAATAAACTTGAGCTCAAATTGCCTACGGAACTCATTTTAAATAATCTCCTCTCCGTCAGTCTCAGTATAAACTATCTCCCATAAGCTTACAACCTTAACCTATAACTGTCAGGTAGCCAACTACATCCTTGCCTCATTGGTCAAACCCGTCAAACTAAAGATACTCCCATAAATGTGGATCCATGACCTCGAATCCACATAAGATTCTGTCCCCATGCAAGGCTTTCCTCCAAGATTTAAGAAATCTTTGAATAGCTTAGCAAAGTCTGTAGTGGTAAGTAGGCGTTCGCTCCCTTTATGAGTCCACTAGTGGGATTAAGCTCGGTCTGTCCCCTTGCCTGGCGATATCAATGGAGCCAAATTGAAATGTTCATGCCTTGGATCGTTGCTACGTCGCCTGAGCATGAACCTATGGGATCACCCATCCTCCATCTATGAATTTTAAGAATTCTATTAGCAACTTTCACATATATTATAAGCACGAAGAAGAGAGATAACATAAGCACGAATCAAAGATATTATAGGGAAGAAAAAGATAGAATACGGTTTGTATAAAATCTTTTGAAAAGATCTTTGAGAAATATTTACTTTTTTACATATGGATATTTCCAAAAAATCCATTTTGAAAAAAATTTCAATACATTTTTGGAAAATCATTTGAAAATCCATTTTTTTCAAAATGTTCACTCGGTATAGTCCTAATCCATAAGGAATTTTGAATCTATGTTCTGATACCAACTATGATAACCCGCACCTCCCGACACACTGATCCAAAGCCCAATGTGACTTTCAGACTCACATCATACTGAGAAATGCGGATCGTCGGGGTTTAAAACATATCACAACACATAGACTAAGTCAAGCAGATATAATCTAAGATATAATACACTTTCAAAACTCACAGCGGAAGGAATAAAATATATAAAATAGAAAAATATCCATCTCATAAAATATCTAAATCACAATCTACAAAGTCCAGTACATGATCTAATAACATAGAAAATATCACTCCAAGTTTGACAAAAGAGATATAGTGATAAGATGGATAAACACATGGAGAATATAGTAAGAAGCAACCTCCAAGGATAAGCTCGACTCCTCAAGTATCAAGAATGGGACTATCACCTACTGCCCTGTCCACCTATGGTAGGAAAAATGAAGGAAAGAGAATTGGTCAGACATAAAGTCTGATGAATGAATACAAGTTTAGCATGATGATTAAATGCAGTTACTTTAACACTACTCTAAAAGATATAAGGTATGATACAAGTGTCCGTTAATTTCTACGGTCTGTTACTTAAGGATTCTTGTCTATAATATTCCAACACTACAATCTGTGTATGCTAATTCAGTGGATCGAATCTCATGTGTAATGATTGACCATCATTTTTAGAGCTACACAATGTGTAAGACACCACACTCTTGACTACTAACAATGGAAGACACTGCTACTAGGTTACTGTGGAAATAAATTCCCACTACTATCATCGCCATTAGGCTATTGGGAATGATTCCTATCACTATGCCTAGAGAGATAGAAACCGAAATGTTGACCCGTTAGAACATCTCATTGTTTGCATTCATTTCTACCTCTCGATGGTAGCGTTGGCATCTTATTGCACGCTTTTGGTCCCCCTTTCTAATTGTATGACGTGCATCGGGAATTGTGCATACTAGGACCTCTATTGTGCCGAGCACACTCCATCAAACATCCAGACCATCAGCACTTCCACCATTGGAACCTCCTATGAGTGCCATTTGCGATAATATATTGCCTTGCATCGATTACTATCCAAAATTTAGGTAAACAACATTTACCCAACGGCGCCATGACCAAGCATCCGCTCCTACGAAACTAGCTTCCCTATAAGTTCTAACATACATCCAATTGTCATTAAATAGGCCCACAACAATTCACTTTTCATATAATTTTTAATTATAATTTTAGGCCTCGAGCGGAGGTTTAATTTTCTAGTTTTCGTTCTGAACGATCGACCACCGTTACCTATGGTCGACCGCTATCAGTCAACCACTCATGTTATTAAATCTGGGTTTTTGCATGTTTTTAATTGTCGATTGTTTGTAGGTTCATTATCAAGTCGTACAGTGATTTGTGAACCCTAATTACAGTCTAAGAAACAATTTTGTAATTAAGTTTAGGATTTGTGTATTTTGGATTTCCAATTTCAGGAGAGAAAAGGGTATATGCATCGATTCTAAATTAACAATTTACCGACAATTTGAAGTAGGGTTTTAGATTCAAATATTGGATTTTAGTATATTCAGTTTGAATTTAACGTATTCAATTTAGGGTTTTCTATCATCCTAATCAATTAAAATAGTTTAAATTAACTATAATAATCAACTTATCATATTTGTGCCTACTGACCTCAAGACTAAGCTCTTTGTAAGCTCTAACTTGATCTGCCTTGATTTAATATTTTCTATTCTTCTAATTTGGGTTTATCTGATTTTTGAGAATTTTGGAGTTTATGGTCGAGAGAAAGTTTTGGCAGTGTTTGGTTAGTGCATTTGTTTATGTGAGAATTAGGGTACTGTTAAAGAAAAAAATGACACAAACACCTAATAGATTGAGTAGAGAATAGAAAAATAAAGAAAATAAATGAAAAACGAGTAAGAAAGCACACACGAAGATTTATAGTGGTTCGACTTACTCTGGCCTACGTCCACTTCAAGTCTTCCTTTATTATACTGTTGTTTATAGACATGTGTTCTTACGGGTCGGTACAACCCTATTATGGGTCGGTATAACTCTAACAAAGATTACAAGAAGTTTAAGAAAAGAGATTAGGAGCCAAAAATCCTAAAAAAACGAGCCCTACCCCTCTATTTATAAGAGTATGGAGCCTAAAATCTCACCCAAAAGGTTTCCACCTCGTTTTTGACTCCTTAGACTGTTTCTCCACCATGCTACCTCCTCAATCTATTCGGGTCAGTATGACTCCAAGGGCATGGGTTGGTACCGACCGATAAGATGGCCAATCTAGTTATCTTGAACTCATCGCTTCGGCTCATCCTGTGGTTAGCTTCATGATTCCATAGCTATTTGTACCAATATTTGCTTGTTCGGAGTCCAAATAACGGAGTTGTATAAGAATAAAGTTACAGATTCAAGAGTTCATGGAGATCGATAGAGAATTTCATTGGAACAACAAAATAACACATGCAATAGGGTTTTAACATTAAGTAGGGTAGGTAGGCAGAATAGGGGGTCCATCGGTGGAGAAAACATGGGTCGGTATCGACCCATGGTGGTGGGTCGGTACCGACCCACCACCTGGGTGGATCCTGTCTGCAGTTCTCTTCAGATGCTTACTATTTGCCCCTTGTTTTGATTTCCATTTGAGTTTTGTGTTTCATGGTTGCCTCTCCCGGCATCTTGCCTTTACAACTTTGAAGTTTGATTCGTTGAGTTTGTTTGTATACTGCTTGGTCAAAAGGCAGGATAACACTTGCACCATAAAGCAAGCTTTGCGAATTGAAGATATGCTTTGCTCGAGAACAATTGTGATGTCAATCTTTGATAGTTGAGCTCTCTGGCTACTTCAATCTTGGTGAATCGTCCAGTTCCTTCAGATTCTCTTGTCAATTATGGGTCATTCTAGACCTATCATAGCTTAAGACTCTAGACTTTGCCTAAGTGTTGTCTATACATCATCATAATTTTGATTTCGTTTGGAGTTATTACATCACATATTAAAATCGTCACATGTTCATATAGGATTTGTCAATTATAGTCTAATTACAAGGCGTTCAAATCTTTTTATCAAATTTTTTTGTGTTCTTAGATTCGATCCTTCTGGATCATTTTATATCCAGTTTAATCTGCGATCTCTTTGGATCGGTAATTAAATTCGTGATCGTTCAGAACCAATAGTTAAATCCACGATCCCTCCGGATCATTAATCGAATTCATGGCCATTCAAGATCGGTAATCAAATCTATGGTCTCTATGGACCGTTAGTCAAATCTATGGTCGTTCAAGGCCGATAATCAAATCCATGATCTCTTTGGAATGTTTAATCAAATCCATGGTGGTTCGGGGATGATAAGCAAATTCATGGTCTCTTCGAACCCTTGCTAAGCCCAATCCGTTCACTCTCCGACAAAGTGACCTACCCATTACACTCCGATCCTGACTCTCCGGTTGGGACATATAGTGATTAGATCCATGGTCTCTTAGGACCCTTATTGAGCTCAATCCGCTCACTCTTAAATCGTGGGACTCAACGACAAGTAATCCCATCCACTCACGCTCTAGTGAGGAGACTTATTTCTTACACTCCGGTCCTGTCTTTCCAGATGGTACTTCAAAGCGATTAATATCAGTCATCACATTCAATGTGAATTTCCATAATCAAATTAAAATATATAAAAAAACTTAAAATCTAACATCAAGATAACTACCTCGGCGGGCATTATAGTCTAGCATCCAGCTCAAAGTGTGCCTAGGGACCGTTCGAGATCCCATACATGAGTAAGTGGCTAAACTGTATTATTGCATGGTTTATTGAAAAGGGGAAGTAGAGAGCAAGAAAAAAACTTGATTTTCTGCCATCCCGATCAAGAGATGACTATCTTTGACCTTGATCCAGAGCCATTTCAATCTACTGCGGTTGATGGCTGCTCCTATTCCACCGTTGTAGTTCAATTTCTCACATACTACTCTAATCAATTATCTCTAAGCTATTCCTTGATCAGATTCCATAGGTCTATGCAATCATTTTTGTTATGCAAATCCAGCCATGGAATAGACAGTATTTTCCGAACGCCCTTTCATGCACCGTGGGTTCTCTTTTTGTCGGTTTCCGATAGGTGACCTATCCCTTAGTATCCAGATAAATCTGCTCTGGGGTTTCATTTAAATCTTTGTAAGAAGAGAATTTTGGTTTCCTTCTTTGCCACTTCGATCCTTCAAAGCCATCATCCATCTCCTGTTTTCCTTTATCCTTGCTAGATCCTGCACCGAGCGATCCTCCGCCATCCAGAGCATTAACCTCTTCCCCATCAGCTTCAGCATCCTCCTAGCACAGAAACATTTCAGCCTCATGACAAAACTCTACAAGATCCCTCAGAGGATCCCGTTCCAATGCAACCTTGAAATCTATCTCAACGGTTATTCCTGAAACCACCGCCATCAGAATCATTGAAGGGTTTGGCTTATCGACTACAGCCGCTGCCGTAAGAAACTTGTTTGAAAACTCCTGAGAGTCTCTCCGCCCTCTGCTTCATACTTGCTAATGTCATTACATTTTGGTTCATAAAATATGGATCTGGAACTGCTTCACAAATCTTTTCACCAACTTGGCCCATGTGTTAGTGGAACAGTTCTCTTACCATCTAAACCATAACGCCGCAAAAACTATCAAATATAAAGTAAAACACTATCCCATAACCTCTTCAGATGCAACCAACACCTCCATGTACATGATGTACCTCATTAAATGAACTGTTGGATCTGTCTTCCCATCATGCAACCAACACCTCCATGTACTCTTAGTCACATATTCTAACCTCTGGTTAGGCAATCCACCCCTTATAGATCATCTCACCATCTCCGCAAGTCTGTCCTAATCATCCAAAAGAGTTCTCAAGTTAGCATTCTTAGCCTGCCCCTGACTCCATGAGGGAATTCTATCATATAATCCTCCAGTCGCGCTTTTGCATTCTGATTCGCATTCGTTTGCTTCATCTCATCTCCAAGACACACATCATTCCTTCCTAGGTTAGGACGACCCATTCCTCCGAGCTCTCGTGGGTCGGTACAGACCCATGCTTGAGGATTGGTAAGAACCTGTATGTTTGGATCGGGGTTTGTCCTTAGTCATTCTACTCCGCTTCCAACTGTCTATGCCCTAGCTTCTAGTCTTTGATTCTGATTTGCAGCATCTCCAAATGTTACCATACATTCCATTCTCCTGAAGAAATTCTCCATCATCTCTTCCTGGTGAGCAATCATCCCATCCTATAATCCATTCATCATGGTTTCCGTCTCATCCCTGGTTATGTAGATTGATTAGGGTTTGCTCATGAGGATGCCTCTTGGCTTCCCCCTTATTGATTTCCTCCAATTATGGCATTCCTAGTTGATTGTCTAATCATTCTAAATCTTCCTAAGTATTAAATCAGTAAGTTCAAGTGTTTCTCATAAAAGCACCAAAATGTTTGAACCAAAAATGGCGCAAACACCCAATAGATTAAGTAGAGAATAGAAAAGTGAAGAAAATAAATGAAAATGAGTAAGACAGTACACACAAAGATTTATAGTGGTTCTGCATACTCCGACCTATGTCCACTTCAAGTCTTCCTTTATTATACTATTGTTTACAGACAGGAGTTCTTATGGGTCGGTACAACTCTGTTATAGGCCAATATAACTCAGATAGAGATTACAAGAAGTTAAAGAAAAGAGAGTAATAACTAAAAGATCCTGAAAAATGAGCCCTACCCCTCTATTTATAGAGGTAGGGAGCCTAAAATCTCATCCAGAAGATCTCCACCTCGTTTTCCACGCCTTAGACTGTTTCTCCACCAAAGTAGGACGCCACCTCATAAACATATATGTGATGTATGACTCCAAGAGCATGGGTCGGTACCGACCCATAAGATGGCTAATCTGGTTACCTTGAACTCTTTGTTTTGGCTCGTTTTGTGGTTAGCTTCGTGATTCCATAGCTGTTTGCATTGATATTAGCTTATTTTGTAGTCCGAATGACGGAGTTATAGAAGAACAAAGTTGTAGATTCCAAAGTTCATGGAGATCCATAGAGAATTGCATTGGAACAACAAAACGACACTTGAAATGGGTTTCTAGCATCAAATGGGATAGGCAGGCAGAAGATAGGGTCCACCAGTGGAGAAATCATAGGTCGATACCAGCCCATGATGGTTGGTCAGTACCGACCCACCACCTGGGTGGATCGCATCTTCTTTTCTCTCAGGATTGCTTGTTATTTCCCCCTTGGTTTTATTTGCAATGGTGTTTTGGGTTTTTGGTCACCTCTCCAGGCGTCTTGCCTTGATAACTTTGAAGTTTGACTCGTCGATTTTGTTTATATACTGCCTGGTCAAAAGGCGGGATAACTAGTTCCATTAGCTTAGAATTTATAAGGGTAGGGTTTTAGGTTGAGCCACTAGATTAGCTTAGGAAATATTTTTAGAGAATCTAGTCCTTCCATTATATTATTCATCCTCAAGCAATTGATCTCTTTCGTACATCTCGTTTTTAGAAAGGCAATAACATACGATTAAAATCACATTCGGGTCGACTGCCCCTAGCATGGTCGACCGTTATTGGTCGACCTTGAACCCCTAAGGGTCGACCGATAGCCTTTATTATTTTTAAATTTATGTTTTCAAGTTTTAATTTATTCTAATGCCCGTAACTTCTCCATATTAACTCGGATTTTGAAGTTTTATATATAAAAGTTGCTATGAACCCAATAGTATAAGTTTCATAGCCAAATTTGGGTGTCTATGAAAATTTGCTTTCAAGTCCTTGTTTTATTTTAATTTAATTTCCTTATTAAATTTCCATCTAAATTTCTGGGATGTTATAAGTAACCAAGTTATAATAATTAAGTATACAAAACTGTAAAGGAATTCTCATATATATATATATACACACATAATTGCTTGAGATAGTGAGGAGTATTTGAGAATCCAGATAAGGTCATCAAACCAAGATGAGAAAATATAGTAGTAGAAAAGTAATGTATTCCATTGGTATAGTAAATATTTAGAGGTCAACTAACCCTAGAGGTTATTTATGGAAGATTGAATAATTGATACAACGGACACAACCCAATTAAGTGTAACTCATTAGGTTTGTTTGTTTAAATTTTAATGGAATCATGGACATATGATCAATTTTTGATTGATTTTGTTTGGTTGTTAAGTGTAGTGATATATATAGAGTTAATGTTATAGAATGAAAGTTATAGTATAAATTAAGGGGATGCAATTTCTTCAAGGAGGGGAGTCTACAACACCCCGCTATTCGATTAAAAATAATAAAATTAATTTTGGTATTTTGAGTAAGAATTTTGATGAATAAACAAGATTTTGACATTTAAATCGAAGAAATTTGTATTTTAAATGAAGTTGAATTATGGAAAGTTATTTTTTACTCGATAAAAAGTTCAAATAATTAATAAATGGATTTAGATACAATTTTGGAATTTTTTTGAAAAATAATAATTTAAAATTCAATTTGAAGTTTGAATTATATATTAAGACATAAATGTTGTTTGGAAATTTATTTTAGCAAAATAAACATTAGTCGAGAGATTTTGGAATTATTTTAAAAATTAAACAATAATTTTATAATTGTTGAAAATTAAAAAGTAAAACTAAAAAATGTTACAAAAATAAAATAAAATATGGATCAAAATCCCTTGGGTGGTATTTAATTAAATATTTAATAGCGGTTAGGTAATGATGTGGATAAGGGTTCAAACTGATTTAAAATTGAACAAAATAAATCAAAATTTTCCATTCAATCGCAGTTTTTAATTCTTATCTTTTTAATCATTATAAACCTTATGTATCTTCACTCCTCCTATCTACTTGAACCAGAAAAATTACTCAATGCCATTATCTTTGCCTCCATCTTTGTTATTTGCTTTGTCTCCTTCATCAATGTCAAGTGAGTACAGTTAAGCCCTTCATATATATACGTATATCCATGTGTGTGTATATGTGTGTCTGTCTATTGAATATTAATTCTTGAATACACACACACACACACACACACATATATATATATATATATATATATATATATCGGTCAGTATATATTAGATCAACTTCATTGCATAAACAAAATTCGGTATGCCTCCATAATCTGCTCTTCAGTACTTTGATCATCCTAAGATATACCTATGTTATAGAAATGGTTTTAGAACTCACGCAATCACCATCACAAAGGTTACAGTAAAGCAACTTGAAATGCACCCATGAAGTGGTGATCGAGGTCGAGGTTCAGGGCATTATTGCCTAGAACATCGACATAATCGTCCGACCTCTTAGACCTACGGTGGTTGATCAGTAGTGTCACTTCAGGGCAGTGACCGCTGAACCTGAACTTGGTAATTTTTTTCTTCCTTTTATTCTTCCTTGCTTGATTCTTGGTTTCCATGCGCTTCTGTGATGATTTAAGGATTATTTTATAAATTATAGCATTTTTAAAATCATATTATAGCAATAATATGAAGATTTAATAAATTTTATACTAATGTAGACAAGTTCAAGAATATTGTAAGTATGTTCATCTTTGCAAATCTTTCCTTCTTTTGATTATTCTAGATCGTTTTGAAATTCTTAAACTTGAATTACACTACACATATAACTAATAATATACTAAAATCAAGATTTAGGGCCATGAAGTGACCTTGAATAGATTTTGTATCCATTACAACTCAAATTGATTTTTAAGTATCTACATAGTGATTGTGAAAAATCATTTTAAAAATTAAAGCTTTGAATTTTTGAATTCTTGCAAATCCTAAAAATGATTCTGATCTATAAATGATATTTTAAAATTATTAAACTTGAAAATTTTAAAAGATTTTAGCTCATTTTGAATTTAAATTCGAAATGAGGCACTTTCCCATATTAAATACTTTAAATATGGAAAATTTGGAAAAAAAATTCAAGTTTATATATTTAGAAAAACCCAAAGGCATGTTGGAATTTTGTTGGAATGAAATTTATATTTTTAAGGACTAAATTTGAATTATTTAACTTTTTTATATTTGAATCAAAAAGTTTAAATATTTTTAAATGATGGGAAAATGAATAAAAAATTCATATTTAGAACATTCCTAAAAGCATATTTGAAGTGAATTGAGAAGAAATCCATATAGTTAAAGATTTATATTTAAATTAATTAATTATATTTTGGATTTGAATTTTAACGAAAGGATGAAATGCTATTTAAATAATTCAAACGACTTTGGCTTGAATGATATGAATACTTTATTTGGACTTTGCAGCAAATAAGCTTTTGTGAAATGAAGTTGATTTATTTAAAAATAGTTTAAATTTGAATTTAAACCATATAGGATAAATGGTTTACTTACACAAACTTTTTATAATAGGAATTTTGGAGAATTGTTTGAAATAATATTGAAGGCGTTTTATAAGTGAATTTAGAATTCATTTAATATACAAAATAAATAGACTTTGATTTAAGTACCAAATGATATTGAATAATACTCGATCAAATTTAAAATGATTTTACATGATTTTAAAAAGGAATAACCAATTACATAATTATAAATTTTGGGAAAATATGAGTATTCTTTTCATAAATAAGTTTAAATCGGGTAAATAGAAAGTTTGTTTGAGTTTAATTCAATTTATTGATTGTTTGGTTTACATATGTTCTACTAGAGTACTCATGTTAAATTAAATGATTTAAAAGCTTGCTTGATTTGGATTTGAATAAATTAAATAATACGAGGCTTTCAATGATATGTGAAGTATATTAAGTTTATATAGCAAATTGCAAATTATAATTGAAATGACAGTTTAAATGTATGAATTATGTGCATTCATTGAATTTGGGTGATTTTACTTGTTCGATTCCAAAAGTGCAAGTATAAGATACATTGTGTAATTCACCAATGATATATATTGATGCAAGTTTATTGTATCCAGCAATATTGATATGGATAGATCAACTGTCGTGTTTTAATTGAAATGAATGAATGCACTATTTTTTGATAATTGAAATGAATATACATGATATTTATTTCGGATATAACTTCATCTTTGAAAATAATGATGTTTTAGGAAGCCAAATGTTTTGAAAGTTGAAATTAAATATTTGACAAGAATGGTACGAGGTATTTACTAGATTGTTGTATCCATCCTAATGGACCAATTCAAGGATCGCTGTAACGATCCCTTTCAACCCTCAAATGTCGACACTAATACATCCATGGTATTCATGTACCGAGCTCCGTAGTGCCGGAAAGACAGAACGTTAGGGTAAAATAAAAGAAAGAAAAGAAAAGGAACAATAAAGAGGAGAACACAATATCAGAATCTCACAGCAGAATGATAACATATAATATCAGAATAATACTTTTACAAAAAGAACATTTTAATATACATACAAAAATCATAGAAAAACTAACCTATCTTCAGCCTGGATAGTTATAACAACCTGTTCATACAATTGCTGATAAATATAAACAAAGCAATGCAGCGAAAATAGAACCTATGGTAGGAAATCATCCAATTCCTCTCTACAAGAGCTCCAATGATCATCAATGAAACCTAGAATTATATATGGGGCTGACACGAGCATTATTGGAAAAATAACATCCGGATCGTTCTTATAAACCAACGTGAAAAAACTTAAGTCATGTGAATTATTTAATGTTATAAAACCTTTTGAAATAAGGGTATCTCGTAAGACCATACCGCAAATAAAAACAGATGGGTTTCTACCTTATGATAACCAAAACACTTACATATAAAATCCAATGATATTATAGTAATGTCTAGGATTGAATATATATATATATATATATATATATATATCAAGTAGCTTGTTGTGAGTAAGTGTACAATACAACAATAATAGGTATATAAATCAAATCGCTAATGCGCGTTCGCCAATTGTGTAGGATTCCAAGGAGAAGCCCCTATTACTAGTAGGTGGATCTCCTGTACAAGGATCAGAGCTATCGTTCCTAGCAGCATACATCTCTAGTGATGTAGCATAAGGCTAACACAACCGGGTCATCATCCAAACACTCTCGTGAACAATATGCACACCAAGTATCACTAACTCCGGGCCTAATAATCGAAAGCATACTCTAGATAATGGAGTTGATGTACCCCAATGGGTTAGCTAAACCCCAGGATTCTGCCTCCTTCTCTGGTTTTTGTCAGTACTGATGATGGGTCTCAGAACCACACATGGGTTCCACCATTTAAGATAGAGCACAAGGCTCAACCATAGAACACATATATGGATCTTGGAGTGGTTACTGTACGAGTCACCTCTTAGAAGTACACTGCCCCTGTGACGACCCGAAATTCTGGAGATCTGAAATGAGGATATTTAATTGATATTAAATATTTAAAAGTTAATGTTTAACTTGAATTTCAAATATCATTATGAATTTGGAAAATAAATTATTAAATTTAATTTTTGAAGTTGAGTAAAATATTTAATCTTCAGTTTAAAGCCGGTTAAAAATATTTCAAAGGCTTGGCAAATTAATATTTATGATACTGGAGATAATAGAGGTTTTAAATTTGAGTTTGAAAATGATTTGTTAAGTTTTGAAATTATATTGTTTAAAATCGATATTTAAAAATAGCCTTTCGAGGCACCGTCTCGGATTTCGACGAAACTAGTTCCATTGGATCCGTAATATTGTATTATTATTGGATTTTAAATTTCGTAGTGTTTGGAGTTGTCGTGTGGTCGTACGGTAGAAAAACGCGTTGTAGCTTATATCGCAAATTTAAAGTTAAGTAAGTATATATATCTTTATATTCCGGTCAACTATTTTTATTCCTTCTCCAATACGCCATCACACAAGTCTAGAATCTCACGCAACCCTTCATTTCTAAAATCTCTGAACAAATCGATTGAAATTAAAAATCAAATTAAATAAGATGCTCGTTCGTTCCCTTTATTTCGATTCAAGGGAAATAAATCGCGCCCAATACTCCTGCTAATCAAAGGAATTCTCGTTTGAAATTTGATGAAGCCGTATTTGATTTCGACTATCATCGAAGCCTAGAACGCTAAGGCAGGCGGCATCCTTATTGAAGGGGAAGTATTGAGCACAGTGACCTAATCAACGCAGGGAGGAGGGTCGCGCGATCTGTAGATGCGACAGGCTGGTGGAGGTTCGTGATTTGGGGAAGCACCGTGACCGACTGGGGCTTGGTTTCATTGCGACACGCTGCTTCGTGTCGAGTGGTGGTGAGAGAAAACGCCTAGAGAGGGGCGCCGTGAGTAAAAGGGAGAGATGCCTCATAGTTCGTGATGGCTGGGTTGGCATCGAAGTCGCGTAGACGCGCGGTTCTGTTTCGAGCAGGGTGGTTTAGGCAGTGGATCATCACGCAGAGTGTCGCGACGATTCGAGAAGGGTTCACGATGACAGCAGTAAGGCAGCGACGAACGCGTACAGTGGAGGCTCCAGTCGTGTTCGATAAAGATTATTGCAGTAAGGTATATTCTATTAATTTTAGTTTATTGTAGTAAATTACATATCTATATACATATTTGAGGAACAGAGATATATTTAGAAATCGTCAACTTACTGTTTAAGATATGGAATATGTACATAGATAGTTATTTTAATTTACCAGGTTATTTAAAAATAATTTCTTAGGGGTGTTTAAATTTTAATTGTTATTCAATATATATATATATATACAAGTTGAAAATGTGTATATATAAAGTTAAAGCAGAAAACGTTTTAGGTAAATATATATATATATATATGTATATATAGTTAAACTTAGATTGTTTGAAATATGCATAAACAAATCGTTATAGATTATTTTATAAAAATATATGTAGTACCGAAAGGAAAACTATTGGTTTAAATTTAAAACACCAATTAAACTATTAAATGCTTATGGACTGTTCGAGTAGTTCAAATGTTAATAAATTCAGAAATTTTATTTATACAAGGTCAAAAATCAAGAAGGAAGCAAGCTGGATTGAAAATGGAATGCTAATAAAATAGAGGTGAGTTAATCTCACTCATCAGGGTTGCTATTTAAATTTAAATAGTTAAATTTAAATAGTTGATTGAATTGATTGGATGAGATATATATATTATATAGTAGTATATATATATTGGAATGATTGATTTCCTGCATTATATAGCGGATGAGACCCTATGCGCCGCATAATAGCGGATGATATTTTATAAAGCCATATACCGCGATATTCCACCTCGAAGTGGAATTGGTATTTTATATTGTGCTAACATCTGTGGATGCAGGGAAACATGTTGGAGGGATCCAACTGGATTCCTCAAAATGTTGAATTTGTTTTATATATTCAGCGATATGAATTTTGTTATAATCTATGATGAATTATATTGATTGTATCTGAAATTGAATAATGAAATGCTATGGCTTGGTTGAATATATATGGGTATTTGTGAGAATGAAAAATATAAGTGTGAAATTTTTATTAAAGGAAATAAAAAGGGAAATTTTTAGTAAATAAAAATATGGTGAATTCAAATAAATTAAGGGAATAAATTTGGAAAAAGGAATAAAGGTCTGATTTAAAATCTTAATAAATAAATTCCAAATATGGAAAAGGAGATTTTTAAATAAAAAGGATGAAATGAATTTTATACTTAAGTGATATTATATCAAGAAATTAAGAATTTATTTTTAAATTCAAGTTTTGAGTTTATGTAAAAGGGATAAAGAAGGAATTTGGGAAATCTGAAATTGGTATTTCCAGTTAAAAAGATTTTAATCATAATGAAGAAACAAAATCTGAAGTTAACGGATTTGAATAAATTGAGTAAGAAAAGGAGTTTATTTCAAAATGGAGTAATTTGGAAATCAATTTGAAAATTGATTTAAGTGTTTAAAATTGGAATTTTAAAAGGGAAATGAGATTATGAATTTATAAACTGGGTTTATAAAAAGTGAAGTAATATATCAGTGGATATTTGGAAGAATAAATTCACGGTGGGAATTTATTAAAGAAGTGGATGAATTTGTTTAAAAATAAATAATGATTTATTTTTAAAGATGTGAAAGAGAAGTGAATTTTCCTGGATAGCCAAGTACGTTTCCAAAGCGAACTTTTAAGTATGAGTTAAAGTATTTAAAGTTGTTTTTAAAGTATGTTTTAGAAAATTTATTATTTTAAATGTTCAAAGTTAAAAGTAAGTATTTCTCAAATTTAATGTAGTAGTAATTATTTAAAAGGTAACTTGGTATTGTGTTTTAAAAGGATAAAAATGTAGTTTTATATTTTATAAAGTAGTTTATTTTAAATATTCTTAAAATATATATTTTTAAATAATGTATTAAAGTAGTTTTAATTTAAATGTTTTAAAGTGTATTTTTATAATAAAGTGTTTTTTAATTATTTTAAAAAAAATCTAAAGTTTTGTACTTGGTGTTTCCAGTGTAAATAAATATTTGGGAATGTATTCCATAAGAGGAAGTGGTTTTTGAAAACTGTTTTCAAAAAGGGTTGAAGATGGAAATATATCTTGCGAAGATATTTGTGAGGTAAATAAATAATTTGGAAAATTATTTATGTTTGATGGATGTTTGTGAATGTTAATTGATAGTTAAATCATCGACTATCAATATTGGCCAATGCGCTGATCGTTTCAAAGAGACTGGGATCGGGATTTATTTCTCGAAAACCACTTCGATCCGGTTTGTACGTTTTCGTGGGGAAAACGAGTTTGGAGTCGAAGATGGAGCAGTGAAGTGCAAGGGCTAATCACTACTAATCCTGAGGGTGATTCCAAAATGGATGTAGTAGGGATAGTTCCTTCGGTTCCGTTCGAACCCGGGACGGACTTGTATGGATGAATGCTTTCAAAACATCGTTAGGTGGACGATAGGAATTCTAAGGGATATGTTCTATAAAGGTAACGCTTAGCCTCAAGCCTCATCAACCGAGAATGACTGAAAATCAAGGGTTATGCAGCAAGGCTATGTGGGTCGCACCCATTAGGGTGAGGTCATCCCTGTCTAGATGTCCATTTTTATTTCGGCTTAGTGGCGCGGTTGCTGATCCCAACCGTGGGGTGATCTTACTCGGAATTATCCAATAAGGGGTAGTTCCGGTCTTGTGTTGCAGGGGATCAGGCGTGATCCTCGGTACGCTGATCTAGACCAGGTACTGTGACAGGTGGTACCCCAGTGCCTAGTCATTAGTTGGAAATCCATTCTCCCTACGTGCCTTTTACGGGTTTTGTTTGTATTACCCACTTTGTGGCTAGTATGCTGGAATTTAATCATGTAACAATTTCAGCTATTTTAATAAGTATTTGTATATAGACACTATTATAATATCAGAGGATTTTGATAAAAAGTGTTTTGGCTATCGTAAGGTAAAAACCCGACATGTTTATTTATGGCGTGGTCTTACGAGAAGCTTTTGATTTCAAAGGGTTTGGAAAACTTGAATAATCCAATTGAGTGTGTTTTCTCACGCTAGTTTTCCAGACTGACTCGGGTTTTATTCTATTATAATGCTCGGGTCAGACCGAGTATTATAGGATACAGGTTATGATGTTGTGGAGCTTAGGAGACGAGCTGGATGGAGAGACGTATCACACGTATATGATGTATATTCCGCTGTGTTGTGTATGTTGTGTATTTTTTATGTGGGACAAGTTATTATAATTGTCCTGAATTGTGATGTTGATTTTATTGTACTCTGATGTTGTATTCTGGTGATGTATGTATAAACAGATATAGTTTCTTTTCTGTAAAGATCAGTTATTATCTATTATATTTTAATCCGCTGCGATGTGAGATTATGTTGTGTTGTTTTCTTTTCTTCTACCTCCTTCTTCTTTAACCCAAATGGTTCATATTTCCGTTCTTCTTGAGTTGATTTGATGGAGATAAATGTCAATTCAAGGGGTATGGGTTTGCGGGTCATTACACTTGGTATTAGAGCTTAGGCTGGGGATAACCTTGGCTCTGGTGGGGATTACTCATTAAAAATAGAGTCCGTAGTACTCTAGAATGAGTTTGAGTGTAATAATAGATATGAGTGCGTATTTGTTAGTGAATATAAAAATTGTTTTATATTGTGTTGATTTATCGGTTGAGTGTTTATGGATTCTGGTCGATGTGTGGGACGCCATGTCATCGATAAAGATTTCTAAACTCTTAAACAAGATAAACCGACAAAGTATTGTTTTAAATAGGGTAAATGAAATAATTTTACCCAAATTATTTTGTTTATGAAAGAAATAATTTTCAGAAATTATTATAATTATATATGGATGCTTGGTTGTTAAGAAGTGATAAAATTAAATTATTATAATTGTTGTGTAAAAATTGAATAAGAAATTGAAATCATAACTAAAAGCTAAGGAATAAATTCATATACAAATGGATTTGTAAATGTAAACTGTAAATGTGATTTATAATTTGAAATAGAATTCCAGAGAAATATTTGAAATAAATTGAAATGAAATTCCAGAGTAATGTTTGAATATAAATTGGATGGATTTGAAATTTTTGGAAAGGTTTAAATTCTTTTGGGTTTGAAAATGGTTTTCAAAGGCTTGAAGAAATAATAGTGATATATGTTTGGACATATTTTTGAAATGGATTTGAAATCTGGTGAGGTTTGGAATTTAAAAATATTTGAAATGCTTTTGATTGGGATAAAAGCACTAAACTCTTTCGGTCGCTGGAAAATAACTTCGGTGATGACTACAGCATCATCGATGTTCATTTTCGAGTTTCCAAGAGAGAAATTGCTACCAAATTATTTTAAATTGGAATTGTTTGTAAAAGTTGGGTTTGACTTTAGAGATGCAATGGATTTTGGATATAATTGATTTCAAATGATTTTTGAAATACTTAAAAGATTGTTGGAAACTCTGGAGTTGGTTTAATTGTTTTGGAATGATTAAGGAATTGTTTAAAATTCTGAAAGTAAATTGAAAATGTATAATCCCGAGTTAAAAAGTAAAATGTGAACGAGATTGATTGTAAATGGATGAAAGTATGGATATGAATAAGTTGTGACTTATAAAACTTAGAAGTGGAATAAATAAGCCAAAATAAATTTGTTTTGTATTTTGGGAAATGAATAAAAATCCAAAACTTGAATTATTAAATAGATTGAACTCAAGATAATTAAGTGAAGTGATTTTTGAATTTAAAAAAATAATAATCAAATATTGAATTAAAGGTGGGGAATGAACTAATTTGAATAAATTAGTTAAGTGAGTATGTTAATGGAATTTTGATTGGTTGAATAAAAATTGCATTATGAGTTAAAAAATGGATTTTGTGAAGTTAAACTTGAGTTACAAACAAAATTCAACTTGGAGGTGTTAAGTGAATTGAATATGATTGAAATATGGTGAAATGAAAATGTGAAATGAAGTTTAAAATGGTTTGAATTGCAAATCATATCCAAGTGAGTAGAAATAAATTGAATGGGCTTGTTATTAATAAAATGAATTTCCTATATATGTCACTTACGTGTTTAAATTGAGTAAGTACAGGTACATGTATAGGGGGCCGTTTGGCTGGATTTGGTCGTGCTAAAATGCTAATAATAAACCGCTTGGCTTAAAAATGCTAATAAAGGTACGCCTACGCAATAAAAAAAATAAAAATAAAATATGAACTGTTTTTGTTTTTCCGACCGTGTGGGTCGATGTATATATATTTATATCTCTTGTCAAATTGCAAAAGATCCTCTGTACAAAGGAGACTCGGCCAAAATTTTCTGAAATTTTGGGAGTTAGAATTTTTTTGAAATTTTTGGAAATTTTCATTAACGACTAATGATTTAAAAAATTGGAATTTGAGATAAAGGTAAATAGAATTCAATAACTAATAAATTGAAGCAAATTGATTTTATATGAAATTGGAATTCAATTGGAGTATAGACTTCAGTGGTGAAGTAGTAAAATAAATATAAGAAATATTTATATTGAACTTAAGAAATGAAGAATGAAGTTCTTAAGTAAATTGGTATTGGGAATATACTAAGTAATTTTGGAATGAAGAATTATCCTAAGTGGAAAATTGAGTGAAGATTAAAACCGAAGGTTGGAAAATGGGATAGTTGTGAATACGGGAATGGAAACCAAAATAAAATGAATGTGAATAAAAGAGATTTGATATAGCTAATAATCAATTGGAATAAATACGTAGGATGTTCGTATATTATTTTATTCGCATAGTGATTTGATCCGGATTTGAGCACAGAATTTCGAGGTAATTATACCGATCTGAGTTAGGATTTTTCACTCGATTTTCGACGGCGAACCCTGGATATGGATTTTTGATTGATTCTGGAAATTCTCTGTCATAGTTTGTGGCTACGCAAGGAGGATGACGGTTTCTGATCAGGAAACCAGATCTGAGTCCGCACTAGAAAGTCGGGTGGACGATACTAGTTCGGAAATGAAATTGTGTGATCGAGTGAGCGATCGGATTTGGTATTGCGTACGAATGATATATGTGCATTATACGAATGTTAATGAAATAGATATGAAACTTTTGGAAAGAAATGTGTAAAGCTATTTTGAATGTTGTAATAGAACATTATTGCTTATTGGGATACAGGTGTTTAATAGCATAAAGGAAAACTGGAATTTTGATTTTAGAAGATAAATGGAATTGCAACAAAAGGTATGTATTTAAAAATCTGTATGAAATTTGATGATTTTCTAGTCTAGCCACTTGGCGTTTTTGTTTTCTTTCGAGATTGGGAGCCCGTAGAGGCATTTTGTAGTTGTACCGAGCTAGCCGCGCAAAGGAGACGCTAGCGAAATTTTTAAAAATTTAGGGAGTTAGAATAATTTTGAGAGAATTTTGATAATTCAAAAATTGGTTTCGAATTTAAAATTTGAATTGTTAAGTAAGTAATGTTGTTTGGGACCTGTGGAGAAGTTTGAAAAGTTAATAAGAGGGATATTGTGTCTTCGATAAAAAGATTGTTTGGGAAGTTTTTAAAAGCTATTTTGTTTGAGAAAATGGTTAACGGGGATTGAATCATTCTTCCTAACTAGTAATTTCGGGGACGAAATTCTTTTAAGGTGGGAGGAATGTGATGACCCGAAATTCTGGATATTTGAAATGAGGATATTTAATTGATATTAAATATTTAAAAGTTAATGTTTAACTTGAATTTCAAATATCATTATGAATTTGGCAATTTAATTTTTGAAGTTGAGTAAAATATTTAATCTTCAGTTTTAAGCCGGTTAAAAATATTTCAAATTCTTGGAAAATTTATATTTATGATACTGGAGATAATAGAGGTTTTTAATTTGAGTTTGAAAATTATTTGTTAAGTTTTGAAATTATATCGTTCAAAATCGATATTTAAATATAGCCTTCCGAGGCACAGTCTCGGATTTCGACGAAACCAGTTCCATTGGATCCGTAATATTGTATTATTATCGGATTTTAAATTTTGTAGTGTTTGGAGTTGTCGTGTGATCGTACGGTAGAAAAACGCGTTGTAGCTTATATCGCAAATGTAAAGTTAAGTAAGTATATATATCTTTATATAACGGTCAACTATTTTTATTCCTTCTCCAATACGCCATCACGCAAGTCTAGAATCTCACGCAACCCTTCATTTCTAAAATCTCTGAAAAAATCGACTGAAATTTAAAATCAAATTAAATAAGATGCTCGTTCGTTCCCTTTATTTCGATTCAAGGGAAATAAATCGCGCCCAATACTCCTGCTAATCAAAGGAATTCTCGTTTGAAATTTGATGAAGCCATATTCGATTTCGACTATCATCGAAGCCTAGAACGCTAAGGCAGGCGACATCCTTATTGAAGGGGAAGTATCGAGCATGGTGACCTAATCAACGCAGGGAGGAGGGTCGCGCGATCTGTAGATGCGACAGGCTGGTGGAGGTTCGCGATTTGGGGAAGCACCGTGACCGACTGGGGCTGGTTTCATCGCGACACGCTGCTTCGTGTCGAGTGGTGGTGAGAGAAAACGCCTAGAGAGGGGCGCCATGAGTAAAAGGGAGAGATGCCTCATCGTTCGTGATGGCTGGGTTGGCATCGAAGTTGCGTAGGCGCGCAGTTTTGTTTCGAACAGGGTGGTTTAGGCAGTGGAGCATCACGCAGAGTGTCTCGGCGATTCGAGAAGGGTTCACGATGACAGCAGTAAGGCAGCGACGAACATGTACAATGGAGGCTCCAATCGTGTTCGATAAAGATTATTGCAGTAAGGTATATTCTATTTATTTTAGTTTATTGTAGTAAATTACATATCTGTATACATATTTGAGGAACAGAGATATATTTAGAAATCGTCAACTTACTGTTTAAGATATGGAATATGTACATAGATAGTTATTTTAATTTACCAGGTTATTTAAAAATAATTTCTTAAGGGTGTTTAATTTTTAATTGTTATTCAATATATATATATATATATACAGGTTGAAAATGTGTATATATAAAGTAAAAGCAGAAAACTTTTTAGGGATATATATATATATATATATGTATATATAGTTAAACTTAGATTGTTTGAAATATGCGTAAACAAATCGTTAGAGATTATTTTATAAAAATATATGTAGTACCGAAAGGAAAACTATTGGTTTAAATTTAAAACACCAATTAAACTATTAAATGCTTATGGACTGTTCGAGTAGTTCAAATGTTAATAAATTCAGAAATTTTATTTATACAAGGTCAAAAATCAAGAAGGAAGCAAGCTGGATTGAAAATGGAATGCTAATAAAATAGAGGTGAGTTAATCTCACTCATCTGGGTTGTTATTGAAATTTAAATAGTTAAATTTAAATAGTTGATTGAATTGATTGGATGAGATATATATTATATAGTAGTATATATATATTAGAGTGATTGATTTCCCGCATTATATAGTGGATGAGACCCTATGCGCCGCATAATAGCGGATGATATTTTATAAAGCCATATACCGCGATATTCCACCTCGAAGTGGAATTGGTATTTTATATTGTGCTAACATCTATGGATGCAGGGAAACATGTTGGAGGGATCCAACTGGATTCCTCAGAACGTTGAATTTGTTTTATATATTCAGCGATGTGAATTATGTTATAATCTATGATGAATTATATTGATTGTATTTGAAATTGAATAATGAAATGCTATGGCTTGGTTGAATATATTTGGGTATTTGTGAGAATGAAAAATATAAGTGTGAAATTTTTATTAAAGGAAATAAAAAGGGAAATTTTAAGTAAATAAAAATATAGTGAATTCAAATAAATTAAGGGAATGAATTTGGAAAAAGGAATAAAGGTCTGATTTAAAATCATAATAAATAAATTCCAAATATGGAAAAGGAGATTTTTAAATAAAAAGGATTTAATGAATTTTAAACTTAAGTGATATTATATCAAGAAATTAAGAATTTATTTTTAAATTCAAGTTTTGAGTTTATTTAAAAGGGATAAAGAAGGAATTTGGGAAATCTGAAATTGGTATTTCCAGTTAAAAAGATTTTAATCATAATGAAGAAATAAAATCTGAAGTTAACGGATTTGAATAAATTGAGTAAGAAAAGGAGTTTATTTCAAAATGGAGTAATTTGGAAATCAATTTGAAAATTGATTTAAGTGTTTAAAATTGGAATTTTAAAAGGGAAATGAGATTATGAATTTATAAACTGGGTTTATGTAATGACCCGTAAAATTTAATGGTTTTAAAAGTATATTTAACTGGAAATTGTGAAATTTTAAACAATAAAATTTGAAATTTAAAATTTATTATTTGGAATACGTCTATTTTAATATAGCAACTGGTAAATTTTCATTTGATACTATTGAAGTTTATTTTCCTGTGAAATTTCATTTCAAATCAAACCGGTTAATAACAGTGAATTTAAAAGTTTTCCGAAACCAAAATATGTCAACAAGAGAAAATTTATTCAGATCATTCTGAAACAGACTGCGAAATTCGTTTTTCCAAATTTGGACTTCTACTGCTCCGTTTATCTTAATTCTGGCAAAATAGCAGCATTTTCGGTACCGATTATCGACTTTTGGTCGGATGGTCGTACCACTAATATCTGTATACCGTTTTGATCCTCTCATCGTGTTGATCTCAATGGTATATTTATTTCAGTATTTTAGGGTCCGGTACGCGACGGAAGTGATAAACGGTTCGTTGTAACGGTACCATAAATTTCTGACTTTACTCATTAATTCAGTTCAAATTTCTAACGTGCTCTTCATACCATAATTAATTGTTTTAATTAATTTGCTGAATTAGAGGGTGACCATTTCCATCCCATGACCATTTCAAAAATCAGCGTGTAAATTTGTATACGTTATTCATTTTGAACGGTTCATCTACTACTTCTGTCCATTCACTTTAATTTCTTTTCTTCTCCTCCCCACTTTTTCATTTTTCTGGGCCATTTGATATCCACGCGAGCAACTCATTCCCATGGCCTCCGCCTACCTCCCAAAGCCCCACCAACTGTTCACCGTCTTTGCAAAATCCAACTATTCGTTCTCCTCTTATCAACCGTCGATACCATCCATACCCATCTTTGCAAAAACGCTTCTTCCTCCCAGATCCACCACGCAGCCTTCCCTCATGACCCACTTGACTTAGGCTCTACCACCAACCCGAATAGCCGAAGCCTCTCATCACCCACCACACCAACCACCACACCAACCACCAACCAGTCACAATCCTCCTTCTCGAACCACGTCCAACCACTTCTCCTTCATCTGTGCTCAGCCAAGCCAAGTTTTCCCCAAACTCGATCAACCTCGTGCACTGCCTTGCCTTCCACTCCATCCTACAGCCTTTAGCCTTATCCCCTTGGCTTCCTCCACCTCGAAGTATGTGGCAGCACACACGTTCCTACTTTTCTGCCCTTCCGCCTTGCTTCTGTGACCAAGCTCTTCCTATCTGTTCGGCCAGCTGCTCTATATATGTGTATATATATAGGTATATTTTATATATGTTTGTAGGCTATATAAATATTTATATTATGTTTAGTACCATTTTTAGTTCACATGTTATTTAAGTTTTGACAATCAGTGTTTATATATATAGTTTTTATTTTATAGCGTGCGTATAGTATGTTTTATATATATGGTCTGTTGTATATGCAAGAGATAAAAGTTGTTTGTTAATATAATATGAGTTATTTAATTCGGTTATAAGGCCTTATATATAAGTGCAGGCTTATAAAGTTGTATATTTGATTTTTTTTATGAGTTTAAATTAATATTATAATAATATATATAACCGTGAATCAATATAATCTCTAATACATGTATATATTTTAACGATTTTGGAAAGTATGGATCAATATAATATTTTATATATATAGGGAGGGCATACATTATATGCGTGCAGTATGTAAGCTAGCAGTGTCTTATATTTTAGAGTATATATTTATGTTCTACCGTAATATATGTATACAAAGTACTTATTTTGAGTGTATTGTTACATATCTTATAAATAATTTACGATAAAAATATATAGCAGCTATATATAGTCTGTTGGCTTATATATGAGGGTAACATATTTGTTTAATAAAATGCTGATTTTAGAATTTGTTGTATATGATAAGTATTGTTGTAATCAGGGTTTTATGATTTTTGATTTTTATTACTATAAGTATGGAAGTTATACATATGCTTATATATTTGTCTATTTGTTTATATGAGTATGTGGAAGTATGGGCCTCAAATATAATATATATATATATATATCTTTGATTCTTAATACTTGAGTTTAAGAATGGTGATTTTTAAAATTGCATATTACTTTAGTATTTCTTAACATATATATATATTAATAATAATGTATATATTTTTAGTTTATATCAAACTGATTCGGTTGGTTTTATCGTTCCTGTTATCAGCTTTGTTCGTAAAAATTCGTGCCAATCTTACTGTGCTTTGGAATTCGTGCTTGGATTCATAACCAAATCATTGTCTATTCTCTCTTGCCTCGAAAGGTGAGCAATCACTCACGATTAACGTTCTTTTATTTATTAAATTTGATTTCATTTGAAATAGCAATTGAAATATGCTGCTGTAGTTATTTACATTGTTATATATGCTATTATCTATCACTGTTCACCTGTGACATCTGACACCAGTATCTAGTATTATATGCCTGTTATTACTATTATTTATATCTGTTCACCTGTGACATCTGACACCAGTATCTAGTATTATATGCCTGTTATTACTATTATTTATATATGTTCACCTGTGACATCTGACCCCGTATCTGTTATTTATACTGATGATATATGCCTACTGTTATATATTGTTTAGTATCTGTTATCACTCTGCAAGTTCCCTATTAGTATAGAATTCACTATGGGTTGAAATGATACATACCCGAACGGACTTTAGAATAGGAGAATTTCGTTATGGGTTGAAATGATAAACCCAAGCGATTTTTCGTTTGAATTGAAATTGGGATTACGGGTCGAAATGACATCTACCCGTATATATTTAAATTTCGGATTGAAATGATAAATATCCGTGTCACTTAACCATATGATAAATATATATACAAACACCGTTGGCCCATATATATAAATATTTTGAAAATAAATTCTATGGTTTTGGAAAGAAATATATGGTTTTTTTTAAATGTTGAGCCTTAAATTATTCAAAATAGATTTTGGTAAGAATTTGAATAAGTTAAGGTTAGGAAGATAATTTGAATTTAGTTGAAATTGACTCAATAAAGAATTTTATTTAATTAAACCGATTAGAAGCTTATTGAAATTGAGATGTAAGATATGAATTATAACTGGGGTTTTTAAGTAATTTAATGAATATTTCTTGTTTAAATAAAATTTAAGGAAATATTGAGTAAAAAAAAAATGTGATTTAAGGCTAGTAAATGATTTAATCTATTAAGTGAATATTCCCTGATTAAATAACAATGAAGTTAAATCAAGAGCTATATGAAACTGTTAAATCTAACTTTGAAAATGTGAATATTGAAGCCTTGAAATATATTGAAAGTTTAAATGGTATATTTAGAACTGAATTGAATTAATAAATTGATCTTTGAATAAATTTGAATATGGAATTTGAGTTAATTTGAATCGATTTGTGAGACTCGAGGAAATTATAAATACTATACTTTATGAATTATTAAAGGTATATACACTATTTTGGGAAAATAGTTATATTTGAAATGAAATGATATTTGGGTTTTGAAGTATAAATTAAATTGAAATGACCACGGTGTTATAATATATATTTCCACCTTGTAGATAGTTCTAAAGATCCTTAGAGGATGGTTATCCCAAACATCCTTTAAGTTACTTGTATTTCAGTTGATATTTCACTTGAGTTGGATTTATTAGTATAAGAATCTTAATCCTGACTCGAGTGTTTTGTGTTTTGCTTTACGCTCGGGTCAGACTGAGTGATACAGCATTTGAGACTCACCTTTGGAGTTTGGCGCTTCGTTTGGAGATCCAACTATTGATTTAGCTTCCAGCTCTCCAGTTGATCCGTTCACAGCAGTCATCTGTTTGGATTGGAGACTTCACTGCATTTGAGAAATTCTGTTGTATATTATTTCTAACTCTGATGTTTATATAGTAGCTTCATGAACTACTATTTTATCTATTCCACTGCGTATTATTGTATTACTCTGTGTCTGTGATTCTGTGATTGATTTATTTACTGCATATGCTGAGTTTTGCCAAAATTTAAATTAACAATCTGATATTTTGAATTATTCAAGTCAGACATGTGTGGATTTATTGTCGATTTGAATGGTCCAAAATAGCGGGTCGTTACAGTTTATAAAAAGTGAAGTAATATATCAATGGATATTTGGAAGAATAAATTCACGGTGGGAATTTATTAAAGAAGTGGATGAATTTGTTTAAAATTAAATAGTGATTTATTTTTAAAGATGTGAAAGAGAAGTGAATTTTCCTGGATAGCCAAGTACGTTTCCAAAGCGAACTTTTAAGTATGAGTTAAAGGATTTAAAGTTGTTTTTAAAGTATGTTTTAGAAAATTTATTGTTTTAAATGTTCGAAGTTAAAAGTAAGTATTTCTCAAATTTAATGTAGTAGTAATTATTTAAAAGGTAACTTGGTATTGTGTTTTAAAAGGATAAAAATGTAGTTTTATATTTTATAAAGTTGTTTATTTTAAATATTCTTAAAATTTATATTTTTAAATAATGTATTAAAGTAGTTTTAATTTAAATGTTTTAAAGTGTATTTTTATAATAAAGTGTTTTTAAATTATTTTAAAAAAAATCTAATTTTTGTACTTGGTGTTTCCAGTGTAAATAAATATTTGGGAATATATTCCATAAGAGGAAGTGGTTTTTGAAAATTGTTTTCAAAAAGGGTTGAAGATGGAAATATACCTTGCGAAGATATTTGTGAGGTAAATAAATAATTTGGAAAATTATTTATGTTTGATGGATGTTTGTGAATGTTAATTGATAGTTAAATCATCGACTATCAATATTGGCCAATGCGCTGATCGTTTCAAAGAGACCGGCATCGGGATTTATTTCTCGAAAACCACTTCGACCCGGTTTGTACGTTTTCGTGGGGAAAAAGAGTTTGGAGTCGAAGATGGAGTAATGAAGAGCAAGGGCTAATCGCTACTAATCCTGAGGGTGATTCCAAAATTGATGTAGTATGGATGAATGCTTTCGAAACATCGTTAGGTGGACGATGGGCATTCTAAGGGATATGTTCTATAAAGGTAACGCTTAGCCTCAAGCCTCATCAACCGGGAATGACTGAAAATCAGGGGTTATGTAGCAAGGCTATGTGGGTCGCACCCATTAGGTTGAGGTCATCCCTGTCTAGATGTCCCTTTTTATTTCGGCTTAGTGGTGCGGTTGCTGATCCCAACCGTGTGGTTATCTTACTCGGAATTATCCAGTAAGGGGTAGTTCCGGTCTTGTGTTGCAGGGGATCGGGCGTGATCCTCGGTACGCTGATCTAGACCAGGTACTGTGACAGGTGGTACCCCAGTGCCTAGTCATTAGTTGGAAATCCATTCTCCCTACGTGCCTTTTACGGGTTTTGTTTGTATTACCCACTTTGTGGCTAGTATGCTGGAATTTAATCATGTAACAATTTCAGCTATTTTAATAAGTATTTGTATATATACATTATTATAATATCAGAGGATTTTGATAAAAAGTGTTTTGGCTATCGTAAGGTAAAAACTCAACATGTTTATTTGTGGCGTGGTCTTACGAGATGCTTTTGATTTCAAAGGGTTTGGAAAACTTTAATAATCCAATTGAGTGTGTTTTCTCACGCTGGTTTTCCAGACTGACTCGGGTGTTATTCTATTATAATGCTCGGGTCAGACCGAGTATTATAGGATACAGGTTATGATGCTGTAGAGCTCAGGAGACGAGCTGGATGGCGAGACATATCACACGTATATGATGTATATTCCACTGTGTTGTGTATGTTGTGTATTCTGTATGTGGGACAAGTTATTATAATTGTCCTGAATTGTGATGTTGATTTTATTGTACTCTGATGTTGTATTCTGGTGATGTATGTATAAACAGATATAGTTTCTTTTCTGTAAAGATCGGTTATTATCTATTATTTTTTAATCCGCTGCGATGTGAGATTCTGTTGTGTTGTTTTCTTTTCTTCTACCTCCTTCTTTTTTAACCCAAATGGTTCGTATTTTCGTTCTTCTTGAGTTGATTTGATGGAGATAAATGTCAATTCAAGGGGTACGGGTTTGCGGGTCATTACACCCCCACTTACCAGATGCCCCATAAACCAATCTACGATATTCCGAAATGCTCAATACCGGTTCTTTTGTAAATAAACAGATATACATAAGAGCGGAGATCACCTCTTAACCATTTAAGTGGATAGATTTCCTTATCATTATCCTAAAAGAGCCAACGGGTTTATATGTACAGTATAGCATCACTGAAGATGACTGTACCATATAATTCTCATGTTTCTTCTAGACATTTCCAGAGTTAAAACCTTTCGGTGTTAAGTAGGGAATATTTCCATACCACCAATATTAAGAAGGATTACATATTTAGGCCAAGATTTGAAAGTCGGTTATTTAACTATCAAATAAAAATAAAACAATCAATCATAAGTTTAATTTCATAAGAATTTAAGCATGGTTAAATCCATAATCACGGTTAAGTTACATAAACATTTTTCAATCCCTTTTTAATTAATTTATCTTTTATTCATTAAAAACCCTTTTTATTAGTCAAACTTCTTTATATCTTATAAAACTTCTTTCGTTAGTCAAAACTTCCTTTATTAATTAATACTTCTTTATTATTTAAAACTCCCTTTATATACTTGTATATATTGTTTTATTTTTCACTTATACCCTTTTCAATACTTAAAAAGTATGCATATACTTATTCCAACGGTGTAAGTATATTCACAATGTACTTAACGAGTTTTATTTACTTCAAAAATAATCAAAGAGATTAAAACAATTACCACCAAAACATTGTTATAACAAACTCCTTTTCTTTTATAAATTAAACATACAAAATATTCTATCGTTTTATAAAGATCCCTTTACTTGTTACTATCTTTAAAATTCCAGTATTTAAAGATCTAAATATTTTATTTTTCATAATATTTCTACCAAATTATAATTTAAGGGTATAAAAAATTGCTGCTAAAACATTGTTTACTACAAATGCAGACTATTCCATTTAATTATTATCTTTAAAACTCTCTTTTAAAGGTTTAATTACATTTAAGGGTTAAATTCAAGTGTTGCTAAAAACAATTATCACAACAAACCCAAAACCGTTTACTTGTATTTTCCTAAAAAATATCCCTTAGTAAATATTTAATTATATTCCCCAGTATAATTAATAATAAGGGTTAAAAACAAGTGTCGCTATAACACCGTTTTCAATAACCCCAAAACCATCCTTGTAATTAAAATTCAAAACATTTATTTAAAGATCAAATATATCTAAAAAATATAAATTCAGATAATACACTTTCAGTTAAATCTTTCCCAAACCATTTATTTAACTTAAGTGTTAGAACCCAAATCCCCTTTTTATTATATTGATGGAATATTTAATTTAATACTTAAAACTTGTATATATATATATAAATACTTTAAAATACTTACTAATATGTTAAAGCTACTTAAAATAATATGTTGATATATATACACTAATTTATTTATAAGGTAAAATATTTAATACTAAGAAAGATTTAAACAGATAGTATAATATAAAACTTCTATTTACTTTAAATAAAATATTTAACTTGTTAACTAAAATCTACATATGCATAAAATACTTTTAAAACTATTATAGTATTAGAAATACTTATAAAAACTATTATACAATTAAAAGTACTTTAAAAACTATTATATTATTATTTAAAACATTTACATTAAATACCTCTTGAAACTACTAATTTAAAATCCATAAGATGTGTTTAAAATGAAAATTCTTTAAGTTTGAAATTCAGAATTTACTATAAAACAATTTTAAACTTCAAAACTTCTTTATTAACCTGCTTTAATAAATATTTACAAATTATTTAAAATTATTTTTAAAGGATATATCTAAAGCAAAATTCGTTTTTTTAATTTATTAAATCAATTAATTCCATCACCACTTGTTATCTAATGGTAATAACTTCCCAAGTTATCCATTTATGTCCAACAAGCTAGAACATGTGTAAACAAACCCATATATATATATATTAATCCCAATTTAAATGCATGATTAATTTCAGGGTTTTCAAAGCATGTTTATAATGACTATATCGCTTTAACCATTCAGAATATAATTTCCAATAGATCATATAACGCAATATATAAAAAGTAAAATCAACAGTGTGAGGAATCCCATTGGATCCCTCCAACCTATCCGCCTACACCATAACTCATATGTCAACACACACACACACAGATATATATATATATATATATATAATTCAACAGTGATAAGGAGTCTTGTCGGATCCCTCCAACCTATCCCCATGCATCGTATACAATATATAAACATGTAATTTGGGTCATCAGCAACTAGGTGGGAATATATAAAAGGTCATCCACTCCAAGGGCGGGAATAAATCCAAACCAACTCATAAAATAGTAAATCATCCAAACAAGCAACACCATGCAACAATAAAAATATCCACACTTATATAAAATATAAGTGGGCCAAAGAGGTGAGTTAACTCATCGAAATTCCAGTAATCACCAAAGCATTTCAGTTTGAATTAAAATCGAACAATATTCGATTATAACATTAATTCCTACAAGCTTCAATTCCACCAATCCAGTTCCATAATGTAGTATTCGTCGATATGAACCTAATGCGATTGACTGCATTCAACTTGGACCTCGTATGAAAGAGTTATACAATTTATAAGATTTTGATTACATTAAAATAATAATTTTCTTAATTACATTAATTGACAAGTTAATGACCGTTTAAATCCTGCTAATCCATATACTAAATGAACGAACCCAGACCCGAGTTCGACGCCTCCATTCTTTCACCTACTGCCGTCGCTGTGCACGATCGGGCGTCACCATATCACCGCCGCAAGTGCTCTTAAACACCAGCTTCCTTCGGCCACCAACCAAGCCTCTAATAAAGCCACCATTAGCCCCTAAAAGGCTCGAATTTGAATTCCATTCACCTTTAAAATTATGACGCCGCTGACCATGAACGGCCATCACCCCATCACTTAAGCTCGCCTACAACGCCACCTTTCCGATGACATCGACCATGGCCTCTAACTCTGCCTATAGCACCGCCTCGAGCTCACAAAGTTCGAAATCCATCGAACTAAGATTCCAGCCACCTTGGTTGATTTCATGGCAATCCCACTGTACATTAACTCTACTTGGTCGAGACAAACAAATTTCCTCTAGGGGTCAAGGCCTGAAAGTGCTTGCGGTGGCGTCGATCATTTAGGATCTTCAGATCGATGAGTTAAAATTTTAAAATCTCGGTCGAAAGAAATGAAAATACAGGAGTTTTATAGGAGATGACATATGGGCTATAGTAATAGGGAAGTATGGGTAGCGCGTAGGGGTATGGGCCTGATGTAAGTATGGGTATGGTATGGTGACAGTACATATTAATTTATTCAAAAATATCTAGCTCGACATCATCAAAAATCTCGAACTCCAATCAAGGGGTGCCGACTAGTGTTCTATATGAAATACCCATATTCCGAACACAATGGAACTAGTATCGGGACCAAATTCCATCATATACATAAGTTAACTTTCAGAATAAGATTATATTAAATTAAATTCATTTAATTAATTTCTATGTGTTTCGAGCTTCGACGACCCAAGGATACGTCCGATCGCCATGAAATTCATCGACATAGAATAATTCATTATTACTGATCCAATGGCACTGATTTCATCAAAATCTAAGATAGTGCCACAGATCGATAATTTAACACTTTAATTAAAACGAGTTATTATTAAACTATTCTAATCATTTTAATTCTCGTTTAAAAGTTAACTATCTCTATTCTTGTTTAAATAGAATGTAAGTAGGCTTTCAAAATCATTTTTATTCACATTAAATTCAAGATTCAATTATTTAGACAATTCCAAATATTCGAATAACCCTTATTTTTAAAATTTAAACTGTTTGACTTATACAATTAACTTTTCAATATTTAAAATTAATTAAATATTTGAAATTCAAATGACTGAAATTTTGGGTCGTTATAATCGCAACCCAAATCATGACGACCTTGTCCCTCTTCGTACTATCCACACGATCTGTTGCCGGGATTAATAAAGTTATTGAAGGTTTTCGAAGATGTAGTGAAAACATAAAGTGATAGCGCCACATATGGAGATATGATGAAGTGGACTATAGCATGAGTAAGATTTGTCATGCCTTTAGATACCGGAAGAGTATGACAACTAGGGATCATATGGGGCCACCACAACTGGACAAAGTATATATAGATGAAAAAGACATGATGACTTACTAGGGTAGCTAGGCTATGTATAAGGTAAATTCACCAAGAAGATTTATCAGCATGATATCAAGTTGGGACTCACAGACGAGAAGATGATTTAGCCTTCTCATAAGAACAAGAAGATGATATAGCGTTCTCTTAAGTATGCCGACCTCGTAAATGATTCTTTTGAATGATGATTTTAATTTATACAATAAAATGTAAATCGTATAATATGGATAGATGGTGGCATTCTGATAACTAGAGCTGTAGTTGTAGTTCACAATGAGTAGAGACGTGACACATATATTAACATGGATTTGTGAAAATAAACTGTAGGTAGGATTTTTAAGGTGTGAGTGACATTGGTATGTTTGATTTATATGTCATGTGTATAAACCTAAGACCACACTTGTATATTATTATTGTATACTATTATACTCAAAGCTAGATTTCTAGCCCGACTCAAGGTTTTCTATGTATATAACAATGCCTTGGGTCAGACTAAGGTGTTTTGTTCCAAGGTTAGCTACCTATTGGACTCCAGTTTTTTTCATTGGGTACCATAGAGATCTTATACGTAGTACATATATTATGTCTGGTGTACTACCATTTTAAGCTTAACAACCATTGCCTAAAAGGCAAGATTTGTAGCACTATTCAGTTTATCCAAAGATATGATGGAGATGAGGCTATTCAAGCAGCTATGGACATATTTAAAGATCGGTTGCAGGAAGAGTCCTTACATGGACATTTGAACTAGGCAGTTTTTGGAGTGTACATAGTCTGCCGAGTTTAAATGACGTATTTTAATAAGTCCATGTACTAGACATATTTTGGATGTGTATATGTTACCATTCCACTATGACATGGATACCTATAAAATCATTTACTAATATATGTTCCTGATATGTGAGATAATCAATTCTAGTACTCGTCTATGCTATTACAGCGCTTAGTGGTTCCATAGCGGTTGATGTGTAAAAAATTATAGCGGAAAGTAGTGGAGGTGCAAAAAGCTTCACTTGATATATAAAATCAAATATTTAAATTTAATTTATTCTCATTTTCACATCATTTCCATAGGAAAAAATTTGTTTAATATTATATGACAAAACCGAAAAATATCACGATTTATGCAGTCCACAGTTGGTGATTATAGTAGATTTCTGACTTATATTGAGCATTTATGCCTTAAAATTTGGTCTTTATCCTAACTTTGTTTATTAGGTACAAAAGAGAACTAGTCAAATCCACCTTTTTATATTAACATTGCTAAAGAGGGTGCTAAGAAACCTTGAGTTAACGGATGCAATAGAAAATGGTGGGGTTTAAAGCAGATCTACTATTTAATAGCGCTATATTGAAAAAGCGTAGCGGTCGAAGAACGTTATGCGCTATAGCGTGTATTGTGTGGGGCTTTAACTAGATAAGAATTCGTGTACATTAACTTGTGTCAAAATGTACGTACTAATTCTAATATATTCAAGTGTTGAAACGTATCTATGTTGACCTAAAGTAGTGTACATGAGAGATTGCTCCTTTTTTTTCCCTTTGATCTGAGCTATTGGGCAATAAACTCCATTTGATAATTCGGTCATTGGAGTCGAGACATCATAGTAAGAAATCATTTATGTCTGAACATAACTTATCTACTTTACACCCTTGAACTTATTTATCTAGATCTCTTTAAACCATCTCAAGTACCATCATTTAACCATAATTGAAACGACCAGCTTTTCGACCCTCAAAGTCGGTACTAATACATCCACCCATTCACATGTCGAGTATCTAAGTACTGAAAAGATAGATTGCTAGGGGAAAGAGAAAGAAATGACAGAACAGAATCTCACATTGTGACTAGTAATACATTATATACAACAGCCCTAAAAAAAGAAAATTGTAATACACATACATCAATCATAGTTAACCAACTAATCATCAGCCTGGACAGTTATAATGAACTATCCTAGCAAATGCCGCATAACCAATGCAACGGAAAATAAACTATACGTAGAATACGTCTTGGAGGCATCCACCTCGTCTTATGAAGCTTCAAAGTATCCAAACTAAATATGTAAATATGCTCGGTCAGACCCGAGCATCATAAGAAAAATAATACCCGGATCAGTCTGGTAAACTAACGTGAGAAACAGAACTTAAATGGATTTTTAATATTATAAAACCATTCAAAATAAAGGTATCTTGTAAGACCAGCCCACATATAAACACGGATGGGTTTTTACCTTACGATAACCAAACCATTCCATAGGACATCCTATGATATTATAATAATGTTTAGGGTCGAAAATAAATATATAAAATAGCTGGAATGCTTGCGTCTCACGTTCCAGCATAGTTGGGCACAACTAAGTCCGTATGACACTTATTAGAGAATGGATTCCATACATTAACAGGGCTACTGGGGTGCCACAGGCCTACCACAATACACCTCTAGAAAATGTACTGAGGTTGAACCTATTGACCCCTGCGAATTAGGACCAGCCTACCCCTTACTGGATAGTACCAAATATGTCGTCACCCTGGTTGCTTTGCAACCTTTTCCCAAGAGCTCTCATGCATAATCAAATCCATAAACAATAATCTAGAAAGTGTGATGATAATACCCTAGCGTGAGCAAACCACATAGCCATTAAGCATATCCTCTATATTTTCATTTGCGGTTGAGAGGCTTGAGGCTACGTTTTACCTTTAGATAGAAATCCCACTTGGAATGCTAATACTTCTCTTCAAGCAACAATGCAATCCTAACATTCATCCATGCAAGTTATTTAGGATATGAACAAACCAAAGGCACTACTTCTACTATATCCTATTTGGAATCACACTCAGGGTTAGTTGCAAGCAACCCTTGCACTTAAAAGAATACTGTCTTTGATCTTCTTCAAGATGTCTTGATTCGAGTGCTTAGGGATGTTCGAAGTGGTATTCAGATAATATACCTGATTCGGGTCTCTTTGAATCGACAACGATAGTTTTAAAAACTGACCAACATTTGATAGTTGGTTATTTAACTATCCAATAAACAAACAATTCAACCATAGATTTAATTCCCTAAGGAAAATAACACTGGCTAATTACATAAATAACCCTATTCCTCTTTAAGTATTCACTTCATTAATTCAAATCGTTTTGTAAATTCTCATATCAAAATATTTTACATAGAAATATTCAAAAATATCCTCTACTCTTTCAACACTTAGAAAAATACTGATACGCTTATCTCAACTGTATAAGTATACTTAAAAACATTTCACTTCCAATACTTAAAAAACCCTTCCCATATACTTATATCAACAATATACATATATTCGCAAAATATTACATTTCCAGTAATTAGAAAATGTACCCATATATTTATCTCTAAGTATATTCACAAACCTTAAGAAATATTTCATGTCCAAAACCCTACTTAATTGGCTTAAAACTAATTTCATCAAAAACAATCATAACAAATAACCCAAATCATTTTGGTGTAAGTAAAACAGGTCATATGGAAATCTAAACAAATATACTTAACACCGCTTCTCGATTTCAAATAGTACTATCCCTCGATTAACAATGAAATCAGATAAGTTAGAACTATCCTTGTCTCGATATACATTTGTAATTATCAAGATAGAGACGAGTTTCCATACTTCGGAATTTGGTGTTAATTATGGAAAGAACATTTTACATACCACCGTATTTAAAAGTGATCATTTATGGAAATCGGGGCTTAATCTTTTATAAATCCCTTTTTATAAATTTCCATTATAAAACACTCTGTATTTACAAACTACTTTAATAAAAATATTATATATAAATTATAAAATTCCTTTATAAATATCTAAACATAATTACAAATCTCCTTCTATAAATCTCTAAATATATTAAATAAAACTCCTTTATAAACATCCCTTATACTATTTATATAACTTCTTTTATAAAATAATATTTATAAAACTCATTTACAACTCTTTTTATAAAACCGCAAATTCATTTATAGACTCCCTTTATAAATTTCTGAATAAAGTTGCAAAACTTCTTTTATAAAACCAAACTCCAATTATAATTATAAAACCATATACTTTCCATAACACGATCATTTCATATATTAAAATAAGTTCACAACTGTGATTTATTTCTCTAATTTATCAAATGATAAAATTTTCCCCTTTTATAAAATATTATCTATAAAACTATTTCTACAAATAAAAGATATTCTCTAATTTTGTGAAATATTCTCTAATTTTAGATGAACTGTTTCACAAATGTATATTCTGAAATATTTCTACCTTCTTTTAACATAAAATCACTTTAAAAATAAAAGATAAACCTCTTTTATTTTCTTTAAAATGAACATTCATTATTATAATAACTTTTCTATAAAGATAAATACTTTCCAAAATAATATTAAAACATTTACATATATACATATATTAGAAAATAATAAATAAAGGAGTTGAAGAAAAATAGAGTAGTTCGGATTTCTCTACAAATTTTCCCTATATTTCATTTTAAATGCCAATTGCTTTTAAAAGAGGATATTGAACCCAACCAACAAATAATTTATCCTAACATAAATAGTAAATTTTTATCAACTATACATCATACCGATTATCTGAAAAGATGAGTTTAACTCATCGAAATTCCAATGAAAGCTTAGGCACTATAGTTTGAACCAAAATCGAACGTCGTTCGATTTTAGACCTCAATTTCACTTGCTCCAAATTTGATCAAACCAATTCCATCGCGTAACAATCATCATTGCGAGCGTAACTCAAAAAGTCTCACCTCAATGCCTTGTATGGAAGAGTTGTTGCATTTATAAGTTACGAGATTTAAAATATTAATTAATTACATTAATTACTTTACTAATTAAAAAAATTACCACTATTAATTCATCTTCCCCAATTATAAACTTCCACCCTACACTTGATATTCAGACATACACATGCGAACACACCCGACCCCTCTCTCTCTCTTCCTCTCCTCCTCGACTCACCACGAAATCACAGGAAACCATCGTTATTCATCCTCTCTCCTCAAATGCTTCGTCACGAACCCCACGATATTCTACGCGATCCATCAGGGGAAATCGTGATTGAATGTAGCCCATGCCTAGGCCAAAAATTGCGCAACCCATATTTGCACCGAGCTCTTCCAAAAACACACCATGATTGCGCCTCCACTCGCCAAACACTGCTCCACCATCCGACTCACAAATCATCGACCACAAGCCCTGAAAATCCTAATCCTTATTCACTCTAAGGCTCACACTAAACTGTCGCATCCTCCATATTGATGCTGCAACCCCCAAAAACACATCAACATGTATATCTACCCATTACAAACTCAAAGACCCCACCTTTTTATTTTTTTGATCTTTAAATATTTTTGTTTTGATTTTTAAAAGGGTGGAAGCTTGCTTTTTGTTTCAATAAAAAAGTAGAATAGTACGTGAGGCAAAGAGAAGGAAAGGTGTTGAATAAGGTAAGTGTTTGTTTTAGTTTATATCCCAATTTCCGGCTTGTTGCATAGATTTTTATTCGTGTACGAATCGTGAATGATTAAACCAAAATAGGGTCACACTCAAAATAGCGATGCGGCATCAAAATATTGATAATATACATTGGTTATTTGATTTTGTAAAACCATAGAAATATGTCATTTGTCGAATAATCGTCAAACAATAAATTAAATTTTCCAAATTAAAAATTATGAAAAAATCAAATAAATTAAATTAAAAATACGTCACTCAAAATCGAGTCATTATATTAAAATAAATTATTATTTATTATTGCAAATAAATTTACAAATGAATTCATCGATATTATTTATTAATTGAAAGGAGTTAAATAAGACCATTAAATTCATTTAGTTAATATTCAATTCAAAGTCTAGATTTTTCGACCAATATTCAAATATTAAATTCACAATTCAAATATTTAAAGAATCCCTATATTTGAATTCAAGTTTTTAAACTTTAAAAACACAATTATTTCAATATCTAAAATTAATTAAATATTCACAATCAAATGATAAAATTCCATGTTGTTACATTCTTCCCCTTTCAAAAGAATTTCATCCCTAAAATTCCTAATGGAAGATAATGTCTCCAAACCTTTAAGCTTTCATAATAAATTAGTTGAAATGCGTTATTAAATTTCCAAGTCTCTTAAAGTTACGGAAAATTTCGACAGTACACCTTTACGCGGCTCGATCGAAAAAACTACAACTTTCTACAACGGGCCCAAACCAGCAAAAGAAAACAAAAAGCCCAAAAGTGGCCTCCCATATTTGGGGCATAAAATCATCAAACTAAAACAAAAATATAAATGTGTACCTATTAGTCGAGCTGACAAGTCACTCATCAAACCAAAAACATTAATCTAGCCTTTGCTTCCATGAACCAGCATCTCACTTACAAATGATATCCAACCATATAACTTGTATTTTCTATTATCAAAAGCATATAACTATATTAAAGCCTATACGATGTACATAAACCTATCGTACGTAATATCAAATCTGATCTCTCACTCGATCTCACAAGTTTTACTTCCGAACTACTATCACTCACTCAACCACTCTAGTGCGGACTTCGATCCGGTTTCTTGATTAGAATCATCTATTCCCCTTACATAGCCATATACTATGATAGAAAATTTTAGAATCAAATCAAAAATCTATATCAAGTGTTCACCATCAAGAATCGAGTGAATAATCCTAACTCGGATCAGTGTAAATCACCTCGAAATAGTGTACTCGAATCTGGATCAAGAATAGTTATGTGAATAAAATGATCTACGTACAACTTACATGTTTATTCCATTAGTTTTCTTAGTTATACCAATTTCTTTTTAATTCTAATCACATTCATTTTAAATCACAATTATTTACACCAATTTTATATTTCATTTAATACTAAAATCTATTTTTGAACTATTTCATAAACCATCACTTAAGTTTATACATATCTTATAAAACATAACTTATGTTAATCAACCACTTTTAAAAAAAACTTAAGTTCATACTTGTATGACACTCTTCAATATCCTAAGATTATATATACAAATTTCAAACTTGGTTTGTTTAACTAGAACATTCAACAAATTTTGAATCGTCTCTTAACTTACTATTTTCTCAAATTTATAAGTTACATAAACTTATTTCCTTATAACTTTAACAAAGCATTTAGCTTAATTTCCTAATTTACTTGGAAGTTCCAACTGTCCAAAATCATTTCCTTTCATTTCGACAAATGAAAATTATCAAACAACAAATCATAATGGGATACACAAACCAAGCTATCCTAATAGATAAGATATATGAGTCCATATAATAACTTAGGTGAAAACTTCAGAATTAAACACCCAGGTTTTATTTCAACTCTAATTTGAAATAATAATAATAATAATAAAACTCCTTTTTTTATATCAAATCATACCTTAGGATTTTTAAATCAATATACATTTTACCAAATAACTCTATAGTGAATTGTTGTGGTAGCAATCCCTCGTTTAGAAAGTCAAAATTGAACACCGATGATGACGTGGTCTTCACCAGAATTATTTTTCCAGCGACAAAAGCGAATTCTGTGCTTTCTATTTCCTTTAAAATTCTTCTTTTTTGAAAAAAATATTTCTATCCATATAAACTTTTCAAACAATACAGTTGATATTATTATATTTCTTAAAACTTTAAAAATTAATATTCAATATCACCAGGATTTAAGTTCTCAAATTCTCAGTTTAAACCCTTTTTTATATACCATATTTTATAAATCATACTTATCTAATTTCGCTTACTATATAAAACCACTTCACAAATGTATATTTTTGTTTAGATTATAATAAATAGCTTGTATTGAAATTTAAATTTTAACTCAACATCATCAACGAATGCCTTATAGCAAAATCGTGAAACTGAATTCACAAGGTTTCGGTTTTTAAGACAATGAAACAATAAATGCTCATAAACTATCTAAAGCACAAATAATCAACCAACATACAATAGTCAATGCTCCTAAACTGGATGAGCATAACTAACCAATCAATAAATGAAAATAACTAAATATTATCATTCCTAAGAAATAAGCACATCATAAACAACTATCATTTTCTAAAAATTAATCTTTTATATATAAAATATAATCTAGGTAAAATTATTTAATTTACCTAATTTCAAAACAATACTATGTCAACTAGCCTTGTTCCATAGTTTAGAAACACATATCGATATAGATGTTCCTTTTATATCGATCAGAGTTCATAAACTGCTCAACCGATAAATCAACGCAATATAAAACATTTTTATAGCACTAACAAATACACGCTCATATATATATATATATATGTATGTATGTATATATAGGCGCACACACAACACTCAAACTCATCCTAGGGTCTCGCTTACCCTATCTTAATGAGTTAACCCCCACCAAAGCCAGGCGTTTTCTCAACCTAAGCTCTGATACTACGTGTAACGACTTGCCTTTTCGACCATCAAAGTCGGCACTAATACGTCCACGGTATTCACGTACCGAGCACCCAAGTGCCAGAAAGATAGGTTGTCAGGGGAAAAAGAAAGAAAAGGTAGAACATAATCTCCATTATGAAAAGTAATATATAATATATAAAAAATCTTTACAAAATAAAACTGTAATATACATACATCAATAAGAGTTAACCAACTTATCATCAACCCGTACATTTATAATGACCTGTCCTCCCAAATTATTACAAATATACACAACTAATGCAATAGAAAATAAAATATATGTTAATACATTTTGGAGGCATCCAGTCATCTTCTGAAGCTCTAAAGCATCCAAACTAAATCAATAAATATGCTCGATCTGACCCGAGCATTATAAGAAAAATAACGTCCGGACCAGTCTGGTAAACCATTATGAGGAACACAACTCAAATGGATTTTTAATGTTATAAAACCTTTCAAAATAAAGATATCTCCTAAGACTATGCAGAACATAAATATGGATGGGTTTTTACCTTAAGATATCCAAACCATTACATAGGAAAACTTTTGATATTAGAATGATGTTTAGGGTTGAAAATAAATAAATAAAATAGCTGGAATGCTTGCATCGCACGTTCCAGCATAATTGGGCACAACTAAGTCCATATTGCACTTATTTATTGAAGAATAGATCCATACAATGACAAGGCTATTGGGTACCTCCTACCAAGTACACCCCTAGAAAATGTATCGAGATTGAACCTATCGATCCCCACGAATCCAGACCAGCCTACCACTTATTTGATAGTACCGAATATGACATCACCCCAATTGCTTTGCAACCTTTTCTCGAGAGCTCTCATGCACAACCTAATTTAGAAAGGATGATGACAATACCCTAATGGTAGAGTTGTCAATGGATACCTGAAAAATCCGAAATTCGCCGGCATCCATATCCGAAAAGTGGATAAATATTCGATATCCGAAAAAACGAATGCAGATGTGAATACAGAGACATCCACATTTGAAAATTATCCGTCCAGTTTTTGCCAAAATTATAGGTTAAGTTATTTATATTTTAATGCAATGAAAGATATTTATTTGTTGTTTTATTAAGTTAGTAGTTTATATTATATGCACTTAAAGCATATTAACTACTCAAAACTATTTACTATTATCATATTTGTTTATTTTTAACATTTTTATAATTAATGGGATTAAATAAATTTAAGGTAAACTAAAATTCTCTATATATATTTCTTGATTTATCGGCCGTTAGCGGATAGGATAATTATCCGATATCCGTCTGTATCTGCGAATGTGGATATCTGATATCTAAAAATGGTTTAGGATGCGGATAATGCACTATCCGTATCCGAAAGTATCCATAGATAACCCTTCCGGATGGTACTGAATCACATAGCTCTGAAGCATATCCCCGTTTTGGTCATTTCTGATTGTAAGGCTTGAGGCTACGTTTTACCTTTTAGATATCCCACTTGGAATTCTAACACTGCCCTTTAGGTAACAATACAATACAAACATTCATCCATACAAGTTGTTCAAGGTATGCACACATTGAAGGCAGTGTATCTACTACATCCATTTTGGAATCACCCTCAGGATTAGTAGCAAGTAGCCCTTACACTTCAAAGAGCTCCATCTTCAATCACCTTCAAGATGTCTTCAATTCGAACGCTTATGCCAGTTCATAATGGTTTTCGAATGATATATCCGATCCCAGTTTTTTCGAATTGACAACGATAGTTTTTAAAACTGGCTCGCATTTGATATTTGGTTATTTAAGTATTAAACAAACAAACAATTCAACCAGAGATTTAGTTTGTAAGGAAAATAACACTGGTTAAACACATAAGTAACCCTACGCCTCTTTACTTAATCTCTCCATTAATTCAAACCACTTTGTAAATTCTCGTATCGAAATACTTTTACACAGTACTTTTACACAGATATATCCAAAAATCTCCTCTACTCTTGCAATACTTGGAAAAATATCGATATGCTTTTCTGAACTGTATAAGTACACTTAGAAACATTTCACTTCTAATACTTAGAAAACCTTCCCCATACACTTATATCAAGAATATACACATATTTGCAAAACACGTCATTTCCAGTAATTAGAAAATGTACCAATAAACTTATCTCAACAATATAAGTATATTCATAAATCTTAAGAAATATTTCATTTCCAAAACCTTACTTAATTGGGTTTAGAAAAGTGTCATCAAAAACATTGATAACAAATAACCCAAATCATTTTCGGTGTAAGTAAAATAGGTCGTACGGAAATCTAACCAAATATACTTAACACCACTTCCCGATTTCAAACGGTACTATCCCTCGATTAACAATGAAATTGGACAAGTTAGAAATTTATCCTTTTCTCGATACACATTCTTGATTCTCAAGATTGAGAAGAGCTTCCATACTTTTTAATTTGGTGTTAAATATGGAAACAACATACCATACCACCATATTTAAAAATGATCATTTAGTCTTTTATAAATCCTTTTTTATAAATTGCCATTATAAAATCCTTATATTTAAAAACTCCTTTTATAAAAATATTATTGTAGATTATAAAATCCCCTTTATAGATATATAAACATAAATAAAAATCTCCTTTATAAATCTCTAGATATATTTAATAAAACTCATTTATAAACATCCCATATACTATTTATAAAACTCTTTTATAAACCTACTTTGATAAAATATTATTTACAAAACTCATTTTATAAATTCCCAAATTCATTTGCAACTCTTTTTATAAAACCCCAAATTCATTTATAAACTCCTTTTATAAATTTATGAATAAAATTGCAAAGCTCCTTTTATAAAACAAAACTCTTAATATAAACCAAACTCCAATTACAATAATAAAACTCATATACTTTCCATAACATGATCATTTCATATATTAAAATAAGTTCACAACTACAATTTATTTCTCCAATTTATCAATTGATAACATTGCCCCTTTTATAAAATATTATCTATAAAACTATTCTTTTTATTATAAAAACATAATTTATTAAACTATTTTTTTATTTAAAAAATAAAATATCTAAATCCATCCTTTTTATACAACATTTCATTTGAACCATTTCACAATAATCTATTCCAAAATATTTCTACTCTCTTTTAACACAAAATCACTTTAAAAATAAAAGATAAGCCCCTTTTATATACTTTAAAATAAATATTCATTATTATAATAATTTTTCTATAAAGATAAATAATTTCCATAATAATTTTAAAACATTTACATATATACATATATTAGAAAAGAATAAATAAAGAAGTTGAAGTAAAATAGAGAAGTTCAAAATCTATATTTTTATTTTAAATAAACTATCACAGAAAATCCACAAGGCAATATTAAAAATCATTTTTTTCAAATCGAAAACCATTTACAAATCAAATAACAATTAATAGTATTTCCAAAATACTATATCGAGGCCAATAATTATTGTAACACTTAGCCAGTGCTATTACTAACTTTTCCACTAAAAAGGTTCAACTTTTAACATATGTCAGTGTCACATCCAATATGGCCAAACTATCAACTTTTGACATTTAACAGTCTATATAACAGGTATATAACTAAAATAAAATCAATAGATATATAAATGGAAACTTAAAATCACTATAATGAGAAATTCAGATTTCTTTACAAATTTTCCCTGCATTTCATTTTAAATGCCAATCGCTTTTAAAGCATATATTTAACCAAACCAATCAATAATTTATCCAAACACAAATAGTAAATTTTTATCTACTATATATCGTATTGACCTCGTATAGAAGAGTTATTGCATTTATAAGTTAGGAGATTTAAAATATTAACTAATTATGTTAATTACTTTACTAATTACACAAATTACCCATATACACACACGACCACACACGACCCCTCTCTATCCTCCTCTCCTCCTCGACTCACCATGGAATCGCACAAAACTACCACTATTCATCCTCTCTTTGCAAATGCTATGTAATTAGCCCCATGATATTCAGTGTGATCCATCCAAGGAAATTGCAACCCAAAGTAGCCCATGCCTAGACCGAAAATCGCACGACCGATATTTACACCGAGCGTCACCAAAACTCACCATGGTTTCACCCTCACTCGCCAAACACCGCTTCACTCTCGGTTTGCAAATCATCAACACAAGTCCTAAAAATCCTAACCCTAGTTCATCTAAGGATCACGCTAAACTATCACGTCCTCTATATTGATGCCCTAACCCCCAAAAACACATCAACATGTATATCTACCCATTACAAACTCAAAGACCCTACTTTTTTATTTATTTTTTATTTTTATATCATCTTGGTTTGATTTTTAAATTGGTGGGAGGTTGCTTTTGTTTCAATAAAAATGAATGGAATAGTACTTGAGGCAAAGAGAAGGAAAGGAGTTGAATAAGCTAAGTGTTTGTTTTAGTTTATATCCCAATTTCTAGCAGCTCGTCGCAAAGATTTTTGTTCGCCTACGAATCGTGAATGTCAAAAAAAAATAGGATCGCGCTCTAAACAGTGATGCGACATTAAAACAATAATAATATACACTGGTTACCTGATTTTGTAAAACCACAAAAATACCATAGTTTGTCGAAAAATCGTCAAACGATAATTAAATATTTTACAAATTAAAAATTATGGAAAAATCAAATAAATTAAATTAAAATACGTCACTAAAATCGAGTCGTTATATTAAAAGTAAAATTTCTTATTATTTATTATTGCAAATAAATTTACAAAATGAATTCATCGATATTATTTATTAATTAAAAGGAGTAAAATAAGACCATTAAATTTATTTAATTGATATTCAATTCACAATCCAGATTTTTCAATCTCTATTCAAATATTAAATTCACAATTCAAATATTTAAATAATCCTTATATTTGAATTCAAGTTTTTGAACTTTAAAAACCAATTATTTCAATATTTAAAATTAATTAAATATTCACAATCAAACAACAAAATTCCGGGTTGTTATAATAATAAATACATTTTTGTAATTATAGACATTTTTAAGGTATATATTGACGATTAGAACATAGAAATAAAGCATTAAAAATGTTTAAAACTTTTGCTAAAAGAATCCAAAACTGAAAATCCCTTAAAACTAAAACTATAAGGAGTGGTCATAGAGGAGAATTCAAAAATGAAAGCATTGAAATTTTGTAATAAGAAAGGTATACTTCACAAATTTTAATTAACCCCTTAGTAAAACGGTGTAGTATAGCGTAAAATAAAATTTTACAAGAATGTGCTAGAACATTATTAAATGATACTAAATTACCTAGAATTTTCGGGCTGAAGCTGTTGTGGTATCTTATTATATTCAAAAAAGAATTTTAATAAGGCCACTACCAAAGAAAACACCATTTGAATTATTCTATGATCAAATGACAAATGTTTCATGTTTTAATGTTTTTAAAAGCCAATGTGTTATACCTAATACAAATGATAATTTAGATAAAATTGATACACTAGCTGATAATGAAACAATCGACATAAATAATTCATAATATAAGAAAAAACTCAATTAAAGAAACTTTACAAGTTTGAAAAATTAAAATAATTAATATCTATAATGGAAAAGATGATATTTCTAATCTAAATAATGAAACTATCAAAATTGAAACTAACAGTAATGAAGATATAAATGGGAATAATTAACTAAAACTAGAGTTTTAAAGGATCGTCCTAAAAAGAATATATTAGGAAATATTGGGTCTTTTGTAAGAACTAGGAATCAATTAAGCAAAATGAGTAATGTTGCATTTATCTCAATAAATAAACCTAAAAATCCTAAAGAAGCAGCAATAGATGATTCATGGATTTTTTTATGCAAGAAGGATTGAATAAATTTATAGGAAATGATGTTAGATATTTAGTTCCTGGACTTGAAAATCTATCAGTTATTGTAACTAAATGGGTTTATAAAAATAAATTAAGTGAACTAGGAGAGGTTGTTAGAAATAAAACACAATTAGTAGTACGAGATCATGATCAAGAAAAGGTATAGGCTATGAAATACTTTTGCTCCAGTGGCTCGACTAGAGGCCATAATAATGTTACTCGCATTTGCAAACTATAATAACTTTAAACTATATCAAATGGACGTAAAAGGTACTTTCTTAAAAGGAGTAAGAGAAGAAGATGTATATGTTGAAAAACCACCACTATATGACGATGAAATATTCTCTAACCATGTTTATAAATAAAAATAAGCTTTATTTGGTTTAAAACAAGTACTCTATGCTTGGTATGAAAGAACCAAATCCTACTTAACTTAATCAGGTTTTGAAATAGGAAATGTGGATACAATTTTAGTTATAAAAAGAACTAATAATGATGTACAATTAATACAAGTATATATGGACGACAGTATCTTTAGTTCAACAATTGAACAACTAAACTTTGAATTTTCAAAACAATGACAAATGAATTTGAAATGAGTCATATGGGAGTATTAACGTTCTTTTTAAAACTACAAATTAAAAATTAAATAATGGAATTTTTATAAATGAAGAAAAATATGCTAAAAACTTGTAAAAATATATGGAATGTCAACTACAAGTGGTAAACCTATTCCAATGGCACCAAAAGAAAACCTAAGTAAAGAAGAAAAATCTAAAGATATAGATCAAAAACTGTGTCATTTAAGGATCAGTTCTCTCTAAATCGATGCGACTAGTCTTGATAAAATGATAGTGTATGTAACAATCCACCATTTAGACCCTTGAAAGTTAGGAATGGAAATGATAGAGAGTGGGCGAGGGGAAGGAAAATACATTCACGGTATTCAAATGCCAAGCATCCAAGTGCCGGAAAGGCAGATTGTTAGGGTAAAAAAGAAAAGAAAAAGGTAAACAAAATCTCACAGCGGAATGATCACATATAATATAACAAAGCCAACAAAATATATCACTCTAAAATACATAGTATATCAGAGTTAAAAACAAACCTCATCAGTCTGGATAGTTATAACTTCCTAACCTTACAACTACTGATGGGTATACATAATGATAAGCGGGAAACAAAAATACTACCATAGGTGAACATCCAGCTCAGTCCATGAGCTCCATGTCCCACCAAAGACAACTTGGAAAAACTCAAACTGACCCGAGCATAATAATAAAATAAAACCCGTATCAGTTTGGAAATTCCAACATGAGAAAAACTCAAGTAATATGATGAACATATAATAATTCTGTGAGACCATGCTGCTAATCACAGAATGGGTTTTACCTTACAAGAAAAACTTTCGCACATGAATGAATGGAAGCAAGTTAAAAAAACCCAAACTTGAAAGAATGGACATAAACAAGATCAAATCCAAATTTAAGGAATAGATACAAATAATTAAACCTCGAGAAGAGCTTCTTGATGCAATTAAGAAAAACAGTTCAAATATTTGAATCAACAACAAGGAAAGGAATTTTCCAACAATGACTAAGAGGGTGCGCCCTTATCGAAAGTATACATCTAGAAAATATACTTGAGAGGGTCATTTTCTCTGTGAATCTCTCGGAAATGTACAAGATGGACCCCGCTAACCTTACCGAGAATTTGAGTATTTCACATCTCCATGTGAATACCACCGAATCCAATCTAGAGTAAATGTGAACATATCCTAATGTGAGCAACCCTACATAGCTTAACGTCCACCCGCGCTTTGATTTTAGTCATTTTCAACAAAGGATATCAATGCTCAATTGAGCAACAAATCATCTTAAATTGACGATACACAAAGAAGATAGCTGAATCAATAGTCAATAAACCAACTATTGGGAATAATCAAAATGATCGTATATGGAAGTTAAATCTCATGCCCTTACCACTACTCATCAACTTCAAACTTGTACTATCCCTTGATTGAAAATGAAGCCGACCAAGTTAATGCAGTGTTACCTTTGGGCATTGCCTTGAAGATATGTTTAACCTTCGATATAGGAATGAGTTTTCATACCTCGACATTTAATGCCAAGAGTATGACTAAGTCCTTCCTATATAAGCGATCTCATTTACTGAAAACAAATTTCTTATCCTCTCCGCACCCTAATCAAACTTTTAAAACCCAAAATTGTGCTTGGTTTTTACATCATATATATTTATAAAACACATTAAAAACACTCTTTAAAAATATTCTTTTTTAAAGATCTAGTTATATTTCTAAGTGTATTAAGCAAAAGAAGGGTCAAAAATAAATGTCGTTAAAACATTGTTTACTATACACCCAAAACAATTTACATTTCGCGTTATTTTTATACATTCCTTTAATAAATTAATCAATTGCCTTTAAACACCTTTATCAAATCAGATAATTAAATTTAAACACCGTTTTTTAAACCAATTAGTTAACTTTAAACATCATTTATTAAAATGATTAATTAACTTTAAACATCATTATTAAAATGATTATTTAACTTTAAAAATCGTTATTAAAATGATTAATTAACTTTATTATAACTAAATAATAATTAAAATATGTTTAAATCTCACATTCTTTTCATATACTTATACAATCCTCACACCCATTTGAAAAGAATTTATAAAATATTTAAGGTGAATAACCTTTATAAATTTAAAACAATGCTAAAACCATATATTATTCCAAGTGATAACGAATCAAATTTATAATCTTTTACAAATTTAAGACAACATTAGTTATCCTAGAAGACAATTAATCTAATTTATAATCATTTTATAAATTTAAAATAACATTAATTATCCCAAAAAATAATTAATCAAATTTATAATCTTTTATTTTTGAAAGAAAAGGTTCTTTATTGATGACATATGAGAACCATAAAATAGCAGGATTCGCCTTCTTAAAAAACCATACCATTGTGGTAAGGAAAAAGAGCACGACATCCTTTATTGAACAATCTCTATTACAGATGGAAAACAAAAAATAAAAAACATCAAATACAAATCTATGCAAAACAAAAAAACGACCCAAAACCGAGTAAAAGAAACACCTCCGCACTTCGCAACAAACTACCCAGTCCAGCCTATATAAACTAAGGAACATAAGCAACCCACACACCCTTCTTCAAGCAGGTCGTACCTCATTATCTGATATCTTCTAATTCAATGCCTCATCTCAAAAACTTTTCTCTCTCTGCCGATGATAAGCTTCATTGATGAAATCGCCAAACCAGCTACAGGCGAATGTCAATTTCAATCAATTTCGCTCTTTGCTCCACTGATCAAGCCTTCCCCTTGAAGCATCATCACACCCTTTCTAGCCAAATATGATGGGTTGCCGTTGAAGCCACCCATAAGCTAGATCTTGTATCGATGATTTCGTTGCAAAATTCCGCCTCAGATCGGAGATTTGCTGCCTCAGCATACATGCAGTTGTGGGTTGGAGATCTAATTTGAGGAGTTATGCCTCTTAAAGATAAGTACTAAAATCATAGTCTGAGAGTAAGTGTTGATGATTTTCGTTATTTTTATTGCAAAGAACACACAGTAAATCTTTGTTCAGCCCCCAATTTGTCAGTCTATCAACAGTGGGCATATGTTGTATGTATGCCATGTACATTGTAAATGAAATTTATTATAATAATAATTATCCTAAAAGACAATTAATCAAATTTATACTCTTTTTATAAATTTAAAATCAGCATTTATCCTGTAGTTTCAAAATTATTAAAATACATGAAAATATAGTTTAAACAATTTTCATAGTGCAAAAACACGACCAAACATTTATTTTGTAAAAATACTAGCTCAAGTTCAACACACAACAAGGGTTTAAAAGATGATATTTCATAAATGACGGTATAACAAAAATCTATAGTGGCATTTATTCAAATCAAACATTATATCACAAATATTTCAACTAAACATCAATATAAGCAACATAAGAATAGAAGTAAATAAAAATATTGGTAAGAAACCCCTTAGGGTCTCTCTACAAAAGTCCCATGTAAATCACACATATGAATGTGAATTTTTGAAATATTCCATAGCAACCTATTTGCTACGTATGCACTTTGACTTTCCTTTTGTTTTCGTTTTCGGCAACACAATGGTTATTTATGTCAACCCTATTCAAGCGGAAATTTAAACCCAAACAAACAACTAAACAACAATACAAACTATCATCCAAGCATTGAACCCTAATCTATAGCAATACAAATATCATATAGTTTATTTAAAGGTGAGTGAACTCATAGAAATTCTAGTGGATTCTTTCGCATTTTGGTTTTCGATTTTATCCTAAAATTCAACTACCTCTAAATTCAACAAATCTAATTCCATAATGTAGCTAACGTTCCTACGAGTCTAACGCAACTAATCGCGCCCTTATCCGACCTTATACGATCAGGACATTAAATTTATAATCTATCAATTCAATTAAATAATTAATTTATACTAATCTCATTTAATATTTAATTACCCTTTTAAACCAATCCTTCCCAAATCATCTTCTTCTTCCCGCCTATGTGCACGTACAGGTACGTAGAAACACCTAAAATTCGATCCTTCCTCCACCAATATCTCCTCCATCACTCAATGAATCAAAGAAAAAAATTCACCAGTGTCATCCTCTCTGAACTCTCTCCGCATCCATCACCACGAAGCAACACTCGATGCACTCAAGAAGAACGTGACCTGGCCAGAAATTGACGCGACCTCATAGTGTTGCACCCCTCCAATCATGGACGTACCACCTCAAATCACTACTAGAAGGGATCCTTAACATCATAAACATGAATCCATCCTTCGTTTTGCCGAACTCTACCTCAAAAAACCTAAAATCTAAACCCTAGCATGGCCCAACTATGTCAGACTCCCTAAACCATCACTGCACCCTACAAATCACATACCAAATCGAAGCCCTAACTCACACAAGTTCAAAGATTCTAGTCTTACAATTTCTTTGGGGAGTTTAATTTGATTTGGATTTTAGGATGTTGAAGCCATTCACGTTTTTTTGGTTTCAAGAAGAAATAATGAAGAGGGAAAGATGCAAGGGGAAAAACGAAAGAAGAAAGTGTATTTTTAAGTGTAAGAAGTCATTTTCCTTTAAAAACAAAATCCATATTTTTTACTTCTAATTCAAGTTAAACAAAATTCCAAGTAAACCAAATTATACAAGCCAACATCACATCACCCTCAAATTTTGAATTTTGATTTGATTTTTAAAAAGGTTTTGAAAAGAGATATTTGCGACACCCCGCTACATAATATTCCGTTCGCTTACTGACCGCGAATAAAAGAAGTAAAAATATGATCGCACACCAAAATGTGACACGATCATAAATCAACAGTAAAATAAATATATTATTTCATTCTTTGAAATTTCAAAAATACCAACGTTTGCCGTAAAATACGTCAAATGAAAATTTAATTAGTTTCCAAGCTAAAATTATGGAAAAATCTAATATATTAATTTAAAAATACTATAGTAAAAATCATGTCGTTTTATTAGCAATTTATATTCTTATTATTTATTTGAACAATTTATTATTTTAAATAAATTTACAAAATGAATTTACTAATGCTACTTATTAATTAAAAGGAATTAAATAAGGCTATTAAATCCATTTAATTAATATTAAATTCACAATTCAAATATTTATAAAACACCTATATTTGAATATAAATTATTTAGATTTTTAAACATCAATCATTTAAATATTTAAAATTAATTAAATATTCAAAATCAAAATGATAAAATTTCGAAATGTTATAGTGTATGTTTTTCCAAGATATAAGTCAAACACAAAAGAACCCACACTTAAAACAGTTAAAAGAATTCTAAGATATGTTAATAATGCCTTAGGTTATGGACTTTTTACCTTAACAAATATACTTTTTGAACTGATATCTTATAGTGACGCAGATTACGCAGGCTGCAAAATCGACGGAAAAACAATAAGTGGGACTTGTCGCTTTTTAGGACACTTCACTGGTATTATGGTTCGGTAAAAAGCAGAATCCTATCTCTCTATCCAAAACAATACTGTAGCACTGGCATGTTCACGAGTAATATACATGCAACAAACTTTAAAATATTTTGGCCTGAATATTAATTCGGAACCAATATACAGTGACAATTCTAGCATGATAAATTTATCTAAAATTCCATCAATCATGCTTGGACAAAACATATAAATATCAGACATCATTTTCTAGGAGATAATGTAAGTAAAGGAAATGCAACTCTAGAATTTATGGATCTCGAAAATAAAATAATTGATACATTAACAAAGCCAATAGTACAAAATACATTCATTAAATTATGTCAAGGACTAGGAATAAGTTCATTTTTAGAACTATAAATACAATGTGTATATTCAATTTAAATAGTTATGAAAAGATGTTCCATGTATGTTAATTAGATATCATTGATTTTGATTGCTCACATATGTGTTAGCAACATGTACTACTTAATTAGATAAATATTTGTATATCTCTTATATAAATAAACCCAATTTTATTGATGACAAAGAGGGAGAGATATATTAGCCAAAAACAAAGCTTGAGTAATAGATGCATTAACGCAGGGGGATATAATAAATTTAGGGGGGAGTTATAACAAAGTTAAGATAATATTATTATGTCTTATATCAAGAATATCAGATGGTTGTCTTCATTAAAAAATGGAAGATTAGTAGAACCACAGATTTTGATTTTTTTGACAACAACCATGTAAATATTATTACAAATGACTTTTCAAGTTGTGAGGATTATAGTACATGAAATACAGGTACACCACTCAGATAAATTTTGGGATATACAAGTATGAATGTGTTATAATTCAAGACGAACTAGTATAAAGGAATCAGGCAGATTAAGGAAAATTAGAGGAACCAAGCAGATCAAGCAGACCAAGAGGAATCAAGGTTAAGAGAGCAGAAACGAGACAAGGAGAGCATAGAAGATTCAAGGACGATGTTAGGGGATATGAGATGCTTAAGAAACAAAGACAAAGAGCACAAGACATCCGATTTTTCAAGACTATGCATAAAGAGTCTTAGATATATTTGTTAAAGACCTGTAGAAAATCATTGAAATCCCTCTTCAAAAAATATTTTTTATCTCTAAAATCTTTACAACAAAAGTACAATACTGGTTTTATATGTTATAAAGTTTAAAACAAATTTTATAAAGAGCTTTTAGCATATGTCGCAAAACCCAAAAAATGTACGTCAACGTAGTAGCCACTTACATGTTTCTTAAAATCAACATAGATAAGTCGACATACTATTTAAACTATGTTGACATACTAGTCATTGTTGTAAGTTTAAATGAAAAAGACGCATCCTTTCATCTTCTCGCCAAAAGACCATCTCTTCATTTTCTGTATAAAGGCCAAAGAAAATGAACTTTTCAATTAATTCTCATTCTTCTCTCTACTTTTTCTTCTCTACTGTTTTGAAAAGAAGTTCTCTTACTACTATATGAATAAACTTAGTGAAACTTTCACTCTCATTCTTCATGAATTTGCAAACTATAAAAGATTAGAGGATTCCTACTTGAGTTCTCTATCAATCAGTTTTTGATCTCATCCTATTTCTCAAAGATTTTAATTAAAACTAGCACCGGAGGTCTATAGGATCATTGTACTGAAGACTATGAGATTTCATATTCAAGAGATTAGATGTCTTATAGAATTACTTATTACTACTTGATAATGGTGTATCCTACCACCCATAGAAATTCAGGATTGTATAGGTATTCTTGATCATCTGGGGAAAGTCGAGGACCTAGGTGTGTCCTGCCACCTATGGAAATTTAGGATAAATGTGTCTGCCATATGATTCAAAGATAGGTTGTATATGTGTACTTGGCACCTACAAAATAGTAAGGTTTTGTTATATTACTATATGGTTGTCATTGTGATTCTAAATTGATAAGTTAGAAAAATACAAGTTAAAGTATTAACAAGTTTGAATAAACTATTCATCCCTCTCTGGTGTTATAATAACCTTAAGATCCATTCTGCATAAGTATTAGGATATCTCACGTAACCCACATTCTAATATAAACCCACTTAGTAATGATAGTTTGCACACGTATTCGTCATTAATTATCACTTTGATATATAGAGTTCGGTCTATGCTTAAATAATTGATTAATATCCTTGTTATATTGCATAGATCAACTTTAAAATTCTTTCAATCTGATAAAAATTTATCGATTAACCGTTTTTCTCTAGGCATTGACTTTGACTTTAATTTTACTTACCAATTAAGGTCGAATTGACCTTCTAAAATGAAGGAGATGATTCATAGCTTGAGTAATGTGTCAAATTAAATGTTTCAACGTCTACGTAACTATGACCGTAATAAGGTCGTTATGTTATGTGGTTTCCCTTAATAAAAGTACATTTTAGACATTTAAGTTCGATGGTACTCTTATGTCAGAAGACTAGTGCACGTATTTACTCTGAGATCTTCTATTTTGATTAAATATATTGTTATCCCTCCTTTTGACAAGGTCGTGATACCAAGGACTTGACTAAAGACTGGTGATCATCTATTTTGAAAATCAGTTATCTGCGGATTCACGATGGATATAGGAATACTTGGTCCGAGTCTGGATCGAGCCACAATTAGTATAGTATGACAAGCAAAGCTATGAAAGGCAAAATTCTGAATTTCGGGTCAATCAGAGTTTGTATGCTCAAGTTATGAATCGATAAAGATCCATGTGAAATATGCCCATTTCGTATCCATCGCCCTATATCCATCCCTCTTGCATCCATCAGTTAGCCTCCATCGTTCGTGTCCATCGTTTCGTATCGATCGACATCAATACGAAACAGATATGACCCAAACACTCGGCGCCCATCATTCGTATCCATGGGATTCGAGCCTATATCAATGGACTTCAACACTCCCTGGATCGATCAAACTTCATTCAACTAACAACTGCATGTTTCATATCGATCGCCTATCTGATCAATACGAAAGACAAGGCCTGTGATCGATACAAAAACAAAGGCAGAGTATCGATACAAGAGGCAAAGTATGGGATGGATACGAAAGAAGCGTTCAACTCAAAGGAAGCGGCCACTATGCATGAATGTAGGATCTTCACGAAGCATGCGCGCCACATCATCGATACGAGCTGATGGATACGAATCCATCGATACGAAGTCTTCAGCCTCCCTAACAAACTCAACCTTGGATCGATTGTATCTCTCAATCTACTAGTCCAAATGCCATGAAATTTTCACAGAGGCCTGCAAATCAACTCAAGAACAACCATGATCGACCGCGGCTTGATTGGACCATTTCTTGATCGATACAAAGATAGCATGGATCGATCCAGGGTCGATCCCAAACGACCCCAAATCGATTGTGTGGGCCCACCTACGCATGAGAAAGGATATTCTGAGATTCAAGGAAGATATTTATAGCTCTACGCCTATAAATAGCACCTGAACTGCAACTAGAAAAGGACATTTATGCTGCTGCTCTGTTGAAACTCCATTTTAACTTGAGTGCTAGCCATTGTTCTATTGTAATTCAATTTATAATCAGCAATAAACAACAAATCTTTCAAAGTGGACGTAGGCTACAACGTCAAACCACTGTAAATTCTTATATTCTTTTACTGCTGCTTATTTTTCTTGGTGTAATTGTTAGTTTAGCCTCATTTTTCATTTTAACTCTTCATTCTAATCTCTTCAATTACACCCGAAGAGTGTTGTGCCCATTTTTGGTACAAACATATATAACCTATAGAAGACTCTCATTTATGATTGTTCCAAATAACCACAAGTATATAATTTATTGATGCCTTCAATGATCTTTATTAAATCACCATCTATTGTATGGAGAGCATCACGTGCAATTGTCTAAACAAATGTATCAAAATTCTTTTTCTCGATACTTCTCGACTAGGAACATTTAAGGACTTTTGTGTTTTATTTTAATCAATTCAACACTCATGGTTATGAACATTTCATAAATGTATCAACAAAACACTGCTCTTGAGGATTTTCTTCTTATATATGTTAAATATTTATTTATTCATTACTTATACCACAATATAACAAATGTGCATAATAGAAAAACAATCCAAAAACATATTTTATTTCAAACAAGACCATTTAAAGAATTTGGATTATATAATAAGATTATATAATTTCCCTACCCTTACTTCGATCATCCCCTTAGTGCTCCTAACGGTCATGAGCAACTCACCGGCCATCATATGAAGAGCATTACATATAGAAGTCTCAGCAAGTGTATCGATATCCCTTTCTTGATACATCTCGACTAGGTAGATTTAAGGAGTAAATATTTGAATCGATTCATTACTCATAGTTACAAACACATTTACAGCTGCAATTGATAAAATACTTCTCAAAAGTATTTCTATTTGTATACATACATACATACTTACATACATACATACATACATATATATATATATGTTGTGTAGAAAACATTACTTATATCGCATACAACTATATATTTAATAGAAAAATAAAACAAGAAGGCATACCCCATTTCAAACAAAATTCTCTGGAAGAGTTAAGGTATATTATCAGATTGCATAATTGTCTCTAGCGCATACCCTTAACTCTATCATATTTGGGGACCCTTAAACATTCTATTTTTAAAACATGTGTTGTTTGTGCTACTAATATCGTAATAAGAAGTTTTACTTAATGAACATGGTTTCGTTGATTCAAAAAAAAGCTTTACCGAATATCTATAGCAGCCATCACATTATTACATAGAATTCGGTCTTATGAATGATGAAATGAAAAATGTCTAAGAAGTACAGTAAGTGAAATAGCAATGCAAGTGCTTACTATTTGATGTCCATGGAATTGGGTATCCATCTATAGTTGATAATTTAAATGTGCAATGTCCAAGCTTCTGCTTTATCATATAGGGCCCTTTCTAATTTAGAACAAGTACCCCACATTTAGAAAGAACCGTTTCAAAACAAGGTCGCATATCCTAAATGTATATTTATGGACCTTGAAATAGAACTGCCATGCTACCCTTTGTTACTGAGAACCTACCCAAAAGTTGGCATATTCTTGATTTTCCTCCACCAAGTCAAGGGACGATAACAATAGCTCCTCGTTCATCTTGGGGGCTACAATGCATGCGTTAATATAAAGGGACGTCTACCTCAATTTGTACCATCGCTTTAGTTCCATATGCTAGTATGACTGGTGTGTATCGAGATACGGATTTCTAGGTCGTCTGATAAACCCACAATGCCTATGGAAATTCATTAACCCCGTTTTCCTTTTACTCTCTTTAACACCCTCTAAATGATGGATCTAACAATCTTTGTGGCGATCGTCCTACACGTTCAGTACGCTATAAATCCTATAGAGCACTCAATGAGGGTACGTACCTGGTCGATGAATGACGATAGTCAAGGGTGTAAAGTAAAAAAAATCCAAATTGTAAAACCTGCAGAATGTCTCATAGTGCATAGAAAAAATATAATGATCAAATAGATGTAAAATTGGTGAGATGGTAACGTAATCAGATGAACCATAATTAAGAACATCGTAGTGTAATAGGTTCACGGAATATACAAGACAAAAACAATATAGTTTGTACATCCTAAACCTCAATATAAACCTTGTTAAATAGCTTCCAAATAATACAAGTACTAACATAGATCCACAGTACTTCACAACGGAAAATAAATGATGGTAAGCTCCAAAATATAGATATATCCTAATTGTACACCGTACAGCTTCATGCGCATTCCAGACCTATTATCCATAACCTACTCATTTAAGAGTACCAGGGATAATAAGAAGAAAAATATAAAACCTCGGGTACTCTTAAATGAGTAGGTTATGGATAATAGGTCAGGATAGCACGTGAAGCTGTACAGAGTACGAGTGAGAGACAATGCTTTCATGTATCTATATTTTGGAGCTTACCATCGTTTATATTCTATTATACAATACTATGGAGCTATGTCGGTACTTGTATTATTTGAGAGACGGTTAGTAGAGTTTTTTCTGGAGATTTGGGATATATAAACTCTCTTTTTTGTCTTGTATAGTCTATGAACCTATTGCATTCTAATGTTCTTATTTATGGTTCATTTGATTACATTATCGCTTCACCTGTTTTCCATCTATTTGATTACAATATTTGGTATATGCACTATGAGATGTTCTATAGGTTCCATGATTTGGATTTTTTGTTACTTTACACCCATGACTATTGTCCTGCATTGGTCGAGTACCGTCGCAGTGCACTCTGTAGGGCATAATAAAGAGCGGTTTTCACTATCTTGTTCACTGTGTCCATCTATCCATTTTCTTATGGAAGTGCTAGCAATAAAATGATTGTAGTTAATCACTATCACCAAAGTGATAGTAGTGAGTGACAAGGAAGTTAATCGTATTTCGTTTCCTCCTTATGTTATCGGCAGCACACCGATAATATCAATTATCTAAATCTCAAATGGCCATTGGTTAATTATTTGCATAAGCTTATTGGATGAGAAGCTGGGTGCCTTCGCAAATTTCTAGCACATGTCACATTTTTTATAAAAGTCCACCACATGCCAAATGACAATTGGCCAAAAATTTCGATAGCAAAGTTCTTTTTTGCTAGGTTTTTCCTCCTAGTGTGATCTCCACAGCTTCATTAATGAACGTCCGTAAGGATTTTCTTCACTTTGTCCTTATCAACAAACATTATCAAAAGTGTTACAGTCTAATTCGAAATAAAACTCCATCCTGCAAAATGCAACCTAACACACTACATTAGAGTTGCCATGCTTCATTTATACTCTTTGGAAGAGTTCTCTTCAACATATTTTCCTTGGAAAAAATAATCCATGACCCATTCACCTTAATGTCCATAATGTAGTCCACATCCATACTTAGAATCCTCAAAACTATAGGTTATGTGAGATACCTTAATACCGATGTGAAATGGATCTTGAGGCTATTGCAACACTACGGGTTAATAGTTTATTTAAACTTCTTAAAGCTTAACTTGCAGTTTCAAACTATTTGATTTAGAATTACAGAATTAATTAGATATATATCAATGCAATAATAAACAATGGTAAAGTAAAAAGGGAAACAACAGGAATTTTTATGCTAGTCTAGATTCCTAATCCTACATCTAATTTAAACCCCATATGGAATTTGATTATAACTGACTTACAATTCTGCCACCTATACAACTTAGCTTTGAATTGAGAGGCAAGTGCACATATCCTAACTTTCCACAGGTGATAGGATACACCTGACCTCTTGACTTACCATGGGTGGTCAAGTAAACATATACAATCCTGACTTATTTTAGGTGGTAGTATACACCTTTACAGTTCAATCAATAGTAGAGTAATTCTACAAGAAATCGTATCTTTTAAGTAAAAAATCTCGTAATTTCAGTACAATGATCCTATAGACCTTTGGTAGTTATTTATAATTGAAACCTAAAAGGAATAATATAAAACCAGAGATGGAATGGTATAGAATTCAAGTAAGAACTCTTTGATCTTTTATGGTTTGCAAATTCATGAAGAATGAGAGTGAAAGAATGTAGATGCATAAAGTATAGTCATAAATTAGTAAGAAAACTTGAACATAAAGTAGTAGAGAAGAAAGAGAAAGAGAAAAGGATAATAATTGTTATGAAAATTCATTATCTAGAGCCTTTATGTAGCAGATGAAGAGAAGTGTCATTTGGCAAAAGAGTGAAAGGATGTGTCTATTCATTTAAATTCAAAGTCATATTAACTGTTGGTATACCCACATATGCTTCATGGGTAGTCGACATATCTGAGTTAATTGTAAAAACCATTTCAACTGTCACAATATCGACATATATCCCTAGGGTATGTCGACATATGCTAATTGATTCTGGAAAACACTTTATAAAAAATTCTTTTTAACTTTATAACTTTAAAAATCAATAGTGTATTTTTGAGAAAAGGTTTTAGGGAGAAAAAAGATCTTAAAAAGGAGTTTTCAAAGATATTCTATGAGGCCTGTAATAAATATTTCTAACACTCTTTATACACAGTTTTGAATGACTGAAAGCCTTGTACTCTTTTAGCCTTTGTTTCTTGAGTCTCTTATGCCCTAGCCTTGAACTTGAATCTTTCATATTCTTCTAGTCTTTTTTATTCTCCTAGCCTTGATTCCTCTTGATCTCCTTTATTTGCTCTTTGAATCCTTGTATCGATCCATCTCGAAGTATAATTCATTTGTACTTTATATCCCTGCAATATTTTTGAGTACTGTACCAGTATTTCCTACAATATAGTCTACACAACTTAAAACGTCATTAGTACCAATATTTATGTGGTTGTTGTCATTAAAATCAATGCAAGTGTTATTAACAACATCTATAGGAACGATTCCCAACAATTATCATCTCCAGAACTGGTTAGTTTGGCCAAAAAATTGCATTTATATTCTCCTTTCTACGGATGTGCATAATCGTATAGTGCTCGATCTTGTCTGGTACTCCAAACACCTTTCATGGTAAGGGAAAGTCTCGCACCCTTAGCATGAAATTCTTTTCTCACTTGGAAAACCACTAATTGGAAGTAACCAGACATTTGCAATGACAATACTCTCGATTCCTTTGCTATCTTGAGTTTCACAATTAACGCTTAGCATTCTTCTTCATTGTTCATAGCATAAAACTCTAGCTTTAATGCATAGCACACTCTTCGATCTTCTGGAGTTAACAAAGCCGCTCATGCTCCAGAATCATGATCATTGGATGCACCATCTACATATAACTTCCATTATAAAAGTTTGATCATTTCCTCTTTCGTTTCATCATTCTGATAGTAAATCCTGCAATGAAATCCACATATGCAAATCAATAAATCACCTTCCTAGGATAATAAGTTATATCATAGAAAATATTCTCTATCATTGGTATTCTCAAGTGTTAAAACTACTTAGTTTGAATGACATCCTCATTTGGGACAGCATTCACATTCAATTTCCAATGTAGATATATTTTATGACCTTTTAACTCCCATTAATATATAAAATCCCAAATCTGCATCTATGCCTGTGACGACGGTCCTATACCACCGACATGCAATATACCTGTATAGTGCATTGTAGTTGGTGCTCGATCGATGCAATGAGCATCAAAGGTTGTAAAGTGAATAAAACAACACAAAACCTGTCATTTATCTCATAGCGCATTGTATAAAATATAATAATAAACATCTCTGATATAAAACAGGCCAGACAATAAATAACTGAATAAATCATAAAATTAGAATGCACAGATCGATATGGTATACAACATAGAAAATAGTGCTATACATCAAATAATAAATCATAAATAAATGTCTCAAAGTGATAATGGCACTAGCAAGCTCCATAGTGCTATACAGCAAAATATCAAATGAGTAAATGTTGTAATACGAGAGTATAGCCTCTTGCTCGTCAACTACCCAGCTCCACATGCTCACCAGACTAGACATCCCTAATCTACTAATTTAAGAGTATCTAGAGTAATAGGAAGCAAAGCATAAAACCCTGGGTCAGAAACTAGTCTGGTATGAGTGGTAGTAAATATCTAAAATACTAATGCTCCATTAAAATAAGACAAATGGTATGAAGGCTCATACCTGAACAGTCCTTGCATCCATAGAGTTAGCACATATACAAAATATACGCTACTCAACATCATAGTCATCATGGGTGTACCATACATCAAAGTACTAAGGGGTATCTAAATGTATACATCAATATATCGGCATCAGGTGACATTCCTTGGGTGATAAACAATCAAATAACATAAAATCCATCACCCATCCTCGCATTCACTCAGTGCATTGGATATATATAATCACTCACCAACCCATAAAGGTCAAAGACTAGACTATCCATCACGATATCCCACATCTGGTTCTTTGGTACTCAAATCCATGCCACTCAATCGGCAAGGAAATAAATTAACCATCACATCTGTCCGAGGTGAACAAACATCGTATCTAGAATAAGGTGCCATCAAGCTCCAAGAATCATCACATCCCCAGTATACCTTTACGTCACGAATACCCTATGAACCTTCGAGTGTCAATGATCTATTTACACACATCACGTATTGCAAAGCACATCCTGGAACTGATCTCATAACTATTATCACGAAGTCAGGATAGTTGGGACGATTCTCTACATTCATCATCAATCGTAGAATACCATCATACATCCTGTATACATCATCCAATAATTCGCTCAGTACGAGTCATAGTCCTCTACTCTACATCTCGAAATATAGTTATCCATCGTCGAAACCATCACTTCACATCATGGAATCATCATTGTCGTGTCATCGTCCAAAATTGCTAAAAAAAGTCACTGAAAAGCTCAATTCAGAGTTTTCATAGGTTCTATCCCAAAGCAGAGCCTAAGAATTCCTAGATTTAGCTCGAAGAAAACCTTGACCGGAAGTCATTCCTGGGTAATTTTCAGAAAATTACCAAAGCACGCCCTATGTTAATTGGATTTTATGGTTAGGTACCGATCCATGAGCAGTGATTAGTACTGATCCATAACTTAGCTCATTTTCCACTTGCCTTCACAAACCTAAGAATGCCCAAAGTCAAGCCCGAAGTTTCTGCCTTTCTGGCCCAATGCACAACCCCACAACGATCCATGACTTAACTTATATTTCTCTTGCCTTCACCGATCTTAGTATGCACCAAATCAAACCAGAAGTTTCTTCCTTATTGTCCCGAAGCATTCCTCAAAGCAATCTTATACCGATCCATACTCTCAAAGTTGCCATCGATTCATCAATGTCTTGAGCATTCGAACTACAAATGACTTGGAATTTGAAACGTAGCCTTATGGGGCCTTCCTTGTCATTCCAATATCGATCGCACATGATTATGGTCAATATTTATGGATCGATACCGATCCCTACATACCGATCCTAACTTGTTTCTAAAGCTAAATCACCTTTTGATCAGCGTTTTCAAACATTCAACCAAAATATATTCAAGCAAGCATCAAATATAGTCTATCCTAACAAACATACATCCATACACATCAAAACAAAGCCTAAGTCTAAAAGCGGTATCCATAAGAACACGAACATATAAAACTTAACCAAATTACTTGAAATTTACATATGTTGTTTAAAAGGGTTTAAAATGTATTTTAGAGTTTAAAAATCATTTAAAACCATCATTAAATGTCTAATAATGACTAATTAGGGAATAAAGGCTTAAAACCACTCACCAAAGTCCTAAGCAATCCAATCCAAGCCCAAAGATGCATGAATCCAAGGGTGTATAACAGCTTCAAGATGATATCCAGCTACAAATCTTCAATCCATAGTGCAAATCTCGCTAATCTCTGTCTAATAATGCATTTTAACTAAAGTAAGGATTAAGGTAAATTTTTTGGGTAAGAGATTATTAATGGAGGGTTTCCTTTTTTTGGAAAGTATGAAATAAAGGAAGAGAGTCCCACTAGCCCTAACCCTATGATAATCTCAAAATGGACTTTGGGCCTACTCATTAACATAATAATTACACATTAAGCTATCTAAAAACAAATGGAACTTCAAACAGCCATATCTCCTAAACAGTAAGTTTGTTTTCCTATCGTGGCCACTCTGCGGAAAGATAAACCATCATTCCATTCTAATGGAAGTGGTTTTAGAGAAGTGGTTTTAGACTATAATTCGGCTCTTATCAAAAGTTATAGGCCATATAAAATTTTCAAGGTCAAAATGATTATATAGAAATCCGACAAAAATCATACATGTGGAAAATGTCCCTAAGCGTCATTCCCAAAATTTTAGAATCATGCGACCTCATAAAAAAATAATATTTATATTCTACGACCGTTCGATACATAGAATATGGGTCGTTGCATTCTCCCCTCCTCCTTTATGAATTTCACCCTCGAAATCCCAAACAAGAATAAATAGGGCCATCCCGCATGTGTAAAAACCATACACAAGAATTGGGAACCATCATACATCAATCATGCATACATAACAATCAAATGGAAAAAAGGAAACATCCAAACCTGTCATAACATGCAGGCTACTATACTAAGGTATATACTTCATGATATCCTAAGTGAAAGTAAAAGCAATAAATAATAAGTCTCACCAAGTAAAGAGCTTTGGATAAGTTGTCCTTATGCTCTCCTCGGTCTTCCAAGTGCAATCACCTTTGCTTTCACTCCAATATACCTACACCAACCTCATTGCCTTCCTCGTAAACTACTTCATACCACATCCAATGATATGAGTAAGCCTACAAAGTCTTGAAGTCTTTGATTCAATCCCCTAGTTGATCTGGTGTAATAGTACGCCTGAGTCGTGTACAAATTTTCGAAAGTGAGAAACGTTGAGTACATTTTGCACTTTCACCAATCTTTGAGGTAAGTCGACTTTGTAAGCAAGATTCCCAAACCTCTCTAGTATCAGAAAAGGACCTACAAATCTCGATGCCAACTTTCCTTTACTACTGAACTGAATTACGTTCTTCAATGGAGAGTTCTTAGCAAATACCATATCATCGACAATGAACTCTAGATCTCTACATCTCTTATCAGTATAGCTCTTCTATCTATCCTGAGCAGCATTCATTCGTTGTCATATGGTATCGATCTTCTCTGATGTTTCTCTAATCATATCTAGCCCAAGTATCAGTTTTTCGCCCGCTTCCTACTTACACAATAGTGTGTTGCATGGTTGGCCATACGATGCCATGAATGGTGACAAACCGATACTAAACCGATAGCTATTGTTGTATATGCATTCAGCAAGATATAAGTGATCATCCCACAGGCCTCTAAAGTCTAGTATGCAAGCATATAAGAAATCCTCTAAGATACGGTTCACTCTCTCAGTTTTGCCTTCAGTTTGAGGGTGATAAACTGTACTGGGGTACAGCTCCGTCCCTAACGCTTCCCGTAAGGTCTTTCAAAATCCACTAGTGAACAATAGGTCTCAATCACTCACAATGCACTTTAGGATGCCATGGAATTATAATATCCGTTTCACATATAATTTGGTCAGTTCGGCTGCCATTCTACTTGACTTGATGGGTATAAATCTGGCGCTCTTGGTCCATCGATTGACTATGACCCAAATGGTGTTGTACGCTCGAGTCCTTAACAGTCCATCAATGAAGTCCATCTATACTTATTCCATTTCCACTTGAGAACTTCTAGCGGTTGCATCAATCCACTAGGCTTCTTCTGCTCTGCCTTAACTAACTGGCAGTTCATGCATTTTGATATAATTTTCCCAACGTCTTTCTTCATCCTTTCCCAATAGAAGGTCTACCTCTATCATTGTACATCTTATTACCGTCGGGATGAATAGTAAATCTCGAATGACAGCACTCTTATAGCACCTCATCCATCAACCCATTGACATCAGGAACAAACAATCTTCAATCTTTACAAAGCCAACCATCTCGGTTGAGTCCGTACATTCTCATATCTTCCGACTCTACTTCAGCTTCAACCTTAGTACTGATCTCAGCTAATTTCACATCACACCTCTAACTAGTACCAATCCACTCAATTAAAGGAGGTCTGATAGTCAAGCTTACCAATATCTCTGGCTCTAGCTTGCATCTCAGTCAGAAATCATAACCAGCAATATACTCTATCTGCATCAACTCTTGGAACATAACTCTCAAGCTAGCATGTCTCATACTCAAGGCATCAGCAACCGCATTACCTTTTCCTAGTATAAATGCAATATTGAAGTCATAGAAGGATAGAAACTCTAAACATCGCTAGCGATGAAGGTTAAGATCCTTCTACGAAAAGTGGCACTTTAATGATTTATAGTCAGCAAACGGCCCGAACCTCTCTCCTAAAAAATAGTGCCTCTAAATATTCAGCGTAAACACAATCATTGCTAGCTCTAAATCATAGTCGGGTGTTTCTTCTCATGTGGCTTCAGATGTTGACTAGCATATGCAACAAATTCTCCTCTCTGAATCAATACCACGCCCAATTCAGCACCACAAGCATCAGCATATACAACAATCTCTTCGTTCCCACTCGGAGTGGTCCATACTGGTGCCCTCGTTGACTTTTCCCTCAGAGTCATGAATGCTTGCTCACATCACGCATCACAAGAAAAAGTCTGATTCTTTTTCGTTAAGTGAGCCAACGGGCCGCTACCTTAGAGAAGTCCTAGATAAATCATCTATAATATCTAGCTAATCCCAAGAAACTTCTCACATACAGAGCACTTTTGGGTCTAGTCTAATCTCGAACTGGTGGGACTTTTGCAGGATCTATGGCAATGCCCAACTTAAAAACAATGTGACCGAAGAGTCTCACTTCCCTCCTCCAGAAGTGACAACTTACAAACTTTGCTTTCATTTAGTGCTTTCTCAACACCTCAAGCACGATCCTTAAATGTGTCTTGTGTTCTTCCTCTGTCCATGAGTAGACAAGAATACCATCGATGAATACAGGCACAAATTTATTTAACTATCCCTTGAAAACACAGTACATAAGATCAACAAAGTATGATGATGCATTGGTTAGCCCGACCGACATAATCAACCACTCATAGAAACCAAATGACATACAAAATGCTATAATTGGCACACTCTCCTTCGCCGCTCTCGGTGGGTAAAATCTCATCGCAAGAACCAATTGAGAAAATACTCTAGCAACATGAAGTTGATCGAACAAGCCATCAATACATGGCAGTGGATACTTGTTATTCTTCGTTACTTTATTCAGCTCACAATAATTAACGCATAGTATAAGGGAACCATACGCCTTTATGGCAAATACTACGGGCACTCCCTACTTGGCAATACTCTTATGAATGAACCATTTTTGCAAAACATCATTTACTTACACCCTAAGCTCTATCTACTCTCTAGGTGCCATCCTCCTCAATGTCATCACTATTGGTCTGGCATCTTTAAATAAATCAATACGGAACTCGGTCTCTTTATACGGCGAAAGTCCGGTCACCACCTCAAATATGTATAGATAGTCCCTAACAATAGGTACTAATGGCAACTCATCCAGGTGGGCATCAAGCATGTATAGAAAATTGACCATCGCATCATCGTTCGGTAGGAACCCTAACATTACCTTACGCCCATCATCTACCCTTATCGTCATGAACGACTTCTCACAATCCACCATCACTTCGTATCTATGAAGTCAGTCCATCCCCAGAATAATACCAAACCCAATGAAATCCTAATCAAAGCAATTAGAATGAAAAGAGCAACCATGACTCGATAAGACCAAAACATGACAAACCATACACAAGCTAGTTGAGCCTCCAACTAGGTTCATCGCAATCAAAGGTCAATCAAAAATTTCGAGTCTCAATGCTAATCTACCTACTAGATCACTAGATATGAAGGAATGCAAAGCCTCGATTTCAAATAAAATTGTGTATGAACATCATAAATGGAAAGAAATCCTTGAATAATGATGCGCATTCCTTTCTCTTTCACTGATGGAGAATTCGACGAAGTTAGAATGACTAGCATATTCTTTCACCACCTGCTTCTTCTTTAATAGCTCTGAATATCTGAATGTGCCCAAGCTTATTGTAGTTGTAGCATTTCTTTCGCTTGGCCCGCAGTCTTTACTATAGTGGTCCCTATCACTGCAGTTGTAACAAATAAGTGAGGTCTTTCTCTCCATCTAGCTATCTTGGTTCTGAAACTGCTTCCTCTTATTATTCCACTTCTTCTTGCTTCTCCCATCCACTTACAACTTATCTTTGGGAACAATAGCCCTCGACTTCGGACAAAGACTCTCGTGTCTCAAGGCCTTTTCACTAGCATCTCAATGGTGTCATTGATTTGGCCTACGAGCTTCTCTCCCAAGTAAACATCCAAGCCAATGATGAACTTCTCATTCTTCTTTGATGGAGTGTCGATAAAGGACATCTCGTATTTTGATAGAGCATTGAACTCTAAAACATATTCAAAGACAGTCGTATCTCCTTGGCTCAGATTCGCGAACTTACGGAAGAAGATCAACTTCTGAGCTGTCTATATGAACTTCTCTTTGAATCTGGCTTTGAACTAGTCCCATATGAACTAGTCCTCGGGAGTAGCGACCATCACAAAATTTCAACATTTCATGGATCATCGCTTATTGTGTTGGGAAGCTAATTACCCCTTCATAACATCATTCAGCATTAAGTCACCTAAGATCCTCTCGCATCCTACACTTCCGTCCCTGAATCTATTTCCTAGAATGGTTTTCCACCAAGACTAGCAAAGTATGTATCCGTCTTAGCGAAATGGGCTCTGGGGGCCTGCACTGGAGCACTATTGTCAGCAGCAACATTTGGAGAGGCTAGTTGGGCATTCTACATCATGTTTGTAACGGCCCCGGAATTTTCGAACCCGAAAATTCCAGATAGTTATGAAAAAGAAGAAAGAGATAGAAGAAGAAGAAAACAGAACACAACACAGATTCTCACATTCGCAGCGGATCAAAATATAATATCAAATAAATAGCAGTTATACAAGAAAATTGTATCAGTTAATTTACATTTTTATACATCAAAGTTACAACATTTCACAATCGATGGACAGTTAAAAATAACTTGTACCAGATAACAACAATATATTACAGCGGAATACACTCCATACGTTCCTGCCATCCAGCTCGCCCTAGCTCCAGAACGTCCTTACCTGAAAATCTGTAATACTCGGTCTGACCCGAGCATTACATCAAAGTAACACCCGGGTCAGGCTGGAAACCAGCGTGAGTAAACCCATCTAATCATGGAATACAACAACATAAAATTTATATAAAACCCGGGGTAACTCGTATAAATTTACAAATTCACAATTTGTTATAGACATCACTTATTTCACACATCAATTTCTAAGTACCAAAACTTAGATTAAATGGTCCATTTCATTTAAATCATTCCCTTCCAGCCTATTGATTTTCAAAATCATTCCATAAAGAATCGAAGTGGTTTCGGGTATTAACTAATACCCGACTCCTGTCTCTTCGAACCCAATGTCATCTTAACTCACGTTGATTCAAGTGATTAAATTTTAAATACTGGATGTCACTTTTACACAGCAATTCATTATAGATAATCACATTATCTCTATTCAACCCAACATATCATATTACAAAACATTTTAAGTTCACAAAGCATCACAATCACATATCAGAGATAATGAATAATCCAAGGCATTCAGACATCATTCAATCATCCATAAGCAAGATAAACTAGTCATACCATTTCTGATTTATTTAATTAACTATCAATGAAATAAATAAATTACTTTATTACTTTGAAGTCTTGCTTATTTAACATTAATTAATTATATTCCATTAATTAATCATACCTTAATTATTCATCTTGATTAACCATCCTTGATTTATCATCCTTTAATTACTTTAAGTAATTAACTTTTAATTAATAACACAATTTAATTAACCCTCACCCATTCACATTAATTACATTTATCCTAAATTAGTTACTCAAATTTATTATCCTATAATCACTTACATTGTGTAATTATCCTTTAATTAATCACTCTCATTAATTAACTAGCCCTTAGTTAAATTTCCTTAAATAAATCAACCCTTTAATTAAGTACACCAAGTAATTAATCCTTAATTACTCCCCTTAGAAATTTCCCTTTTATAACTTCCTTCAAGTAATTATTCCATTTGTTAACTATCCTTAATTAATTTAACATTTGATTATTAATTAATTTAACCTTAATTTCTATTAAACTAATTATCCTCAAATCACTTATGTTAATTAATAATCTTCAATTAAGTAATTAACCTTTAATTACTTAAGATCTTATTTAACTGTAGATAAACCATTTATCTCAATTTATCACTTGATTTTATTTAAATCTTATTAGATGATATTAGTTTTACTCACCAAAAATTGCATTCGTAACCCAAGTTTTAAAAGAACTTTAAACTTTATTTAGCAAAATTTAAATCAAACAAATTTCAAAACTTCTAAAAAAAATGTTAAAGAAACATTTACTATATATAAAGTAATTTATATAATAAAGTTTAAACTAAATTCATTTTTATTTTATTTTTAAATTTCAAACCTTGTTCCAAAACTTTTTTTTACAGCTCAATATGTTTTCTTCGGGTCAAACCCGAAGGCCACACGAGTTTAAACCCAAGTCTCCTCATCATCTTCCCATATTTCAATACTGAGATTTAATTTTAAGTTTAAAAACTGAAGGCCACTATCACCCTCAATCTACTCGAGTGCAAACTCGAGCTATCTATCCAATTACACGAACCTGCCTTCGAGACATCACAGCCCAAAAACAACTGACACGGTCACGTCTCCGTGTACGTGCACGCCAGAACCAAAGCCCTCCGACCATCGCCGTTACTCCCCACCTGTCGACTCATCCCCAAACAGCAAACACTTGCTTGAATCAAAAGCGACATTCCAGTCGAAAAACTGGAACCTTCACGCTCACCAGAAACACTTCATCACGGCCATCTCGACCACCGGAGTTTCTACGCCTCCAGCTACAGCTCCCATAACCTCAGTTCTCCTCTTTCCCAGAAGGCGGTGGCGCTCGATCCACCAGAGGCTTCACAGTGGCCTCGATTCCAGGCTCGACAAAATACGTTTTAAAACCCTACGCTCGATCAAATCTCACAATCTATGCATTCGAAATTTTCTTTACCATTTTTCTAGTCTTACTACATCGTCAAGCTTACTTCTCTCAAAAATCCAGAATTTAAATTTGTTTAATGCGTCTGGAATTTGTGAAAATGCCCCTAAGCTTCATTTTCGAACTGCATCTTACACACTTGCTTAAAAATCATCATTTTCATTTTAAAAATCCTACTTTTGTATGTAGATTCAAACTATATTGTTAAATTTGCAAATTAAAATATTGGAATTCAACATAGGAAATTTTGATAGCCTGTAAATCAACTTCCAATTGATATTTTTTTTTTCCAGAATTTTGAAAACAAGTTTAAAAGCTTGATTTAATTTGAAACTACTTACTTTGTTTAAACCACAGCCTATAATGATTGAGTGGTGATATTTAAAATTTGATCATCAACTAAACTCTGAAAACTAAGAAACTGCATATCCAACTACAGAGTATTCATATGAGAATAAAAATGACAAAAGCAAATTTCATATGCCAGATATGATTATAAATACATCATATATACTGATCAACCTTTAAACTTAAAGTTTAGTTTACTCACCTTGATTTAAAACAACAGAGCACACAGAGTTTCCAGATGGTCACTGCTTGGGTGTTTTCCAGCCTTCAAGATGATGATATGTTTGATTTCAGTTTATATTTATATATATATTTTTATCTTGTTCAGGTTGTAGTTTCTATCTTGTTTTCTTTTCTCAGTTATTAGGTGATGAACGAAAAAAGAAAATATGAAATGATATGATATAAGATGGTAGGCTGAAAGTGTAAACCAGATTGTCTTGCGTACTTGAAAAAGAAAATGTCCAGAGATTTTTATCAAAAATTTGTAGGCTGATAAGATAAAATGGTGGCTTCATTAATTATGTTTGTCCTGTATAATTTATCACTTGGTACTATATGTATATTTTTATAAATAGTTGCAGCCGGCTTGTATTGCAAGCTTGGATGTGTGCAATTTTTTCATGTGTAGCCTGACCTTGCTTTATTTACTTAATACTTAGCATCTTGTATATATATTTTTTTTCTTCTAGCATAGGTCTGACTTGATTAAGGAACATAGATATATAGTTTGTTTTTTTGCTTTAGTTATGTTTGTACAAAGATTTTTGTTCTTATGTTATACTTATGTTAGTTTTATTACTAAGATATTTGTTTTATTTTTAACTCAACTACCGGATGTACAAGTCGATTACAGTTCGCTTGTTAATATATCTCTAGTATTTATTTATATCCATAAATTTTATATTTACTTTTACTTTTAACGATTGATAACGTATAGTTTTATTCACATTATCTACATATAATTATTTGTTCCAAACATTACAATTATATCAAATGTTATTAAATTCCATTTACGACACATAAATACTGATAAACGATCACGATCTCATCCGTTTATACTTTGAAAATCTCGTATTATATTTGAATTTAGATTTAATATTTATTAAAATATATTACCCAAAATTACGGGTCGTTACATTCCTCCCCCCTTTGAATCTTTTCGTCCTCGAAAAGGAACGAAACCAGAATGATCAAAATGCTTAATATCAGATAAATTTCCTTTGATCATTTTTATAACACTTTTTAATATCTATATAATATTATTCTAAAGTCGTTTTATAAAAATACTTTAATAACTCGATGCTTCAACAAGTCTATCCTTGTTCTCACAGAAATTCGGTCATACGTTGATCAGGCGTAGGACTGAAAATCTATAAGCACTCGGTAAACTCGTTTCCAACACCCAGTAGAAATACTTTGGAAAATAATTTTATTGAAAATATAGAAATCAATTTTTGAAAATAGAGGAAATATCTTTGGTGAAATTGCTCTGGAAATCATCACACCCATCCATGGTCACAGTCACATCCTGGGTTACGTTGCCATCGCAGCAAAAGTCCATGTAACTGATTACACCATAGAACCCACAACAGATCGTAGTTACATCCAGGGTTACGTTGCCGTCGCAGCAAAAGTCCATGTAACTGTTGGCTCTCAGCGGCACACACGATTACGCTGTCAAAATGAAACTTCTCGACTCCCACATAGGTCGCAGTCTACCGATGTAAAATCAAACATAGACTGTTGGCTCTCAGCGGCACACACGACTTTCGCTATGTTACCATAGTGTCGCAGTCTACCGATATAAAATCAAACGTAGACTGTTGGCTCTCAGCGGCACACACGACTTTCGCTATGGTCTGCAGTAGATCGCAGTGACATCGAGTTACACTGTCGTCACAGCATAACCCAAATGCCTCTGTAGGCACCAGCCCCTCGACTTTCGCTACACAATAATCCTCAGGAACTAGTTTTGTCCGGACTCCTCACAGGATCAACTTTAGAACCTCCCCCTTAGAGGCTCAAGGCAGTGCCACCCTGTGGCACTCCTGAGAAGTTCATTTCAAGGGAGCGCCTTTTTCCCCAGAGCCAATCTCAAAACACTTTATACTATACACATATAGTATTTTACAAATCAAACACCTAATATGAATTTCAAATATAAGCCTTTACACAAAATCGATTCTCAAAATCGATAATCCACAAACTAGGCTTTCTAAATCTCAATATTGATTTTTCCCAAAAATCAAAAGCCCTTCTCAATCCATAGGTTCTCAAAACCTTTCCCACTTCCAAAATCATTTTCACAAAAATCCATATATATAATAAATCTTGAAACCTTTTGAATCAAATCTTATACTTGTATAAATCCACTTTTGTACTTCAATATTTCCAAAACTCTTTTCTTTTGGCTATAGCTTCAACAAGGTGGTTTTTATCTCATTTATCAAAGATATACAATTTCCTTTTCTTTCCAAAACAAATATTAAATTTAAATTTTAAATCTGCTTATAATGTCACTTGCCAATTTACTTACTTTTATTATAAAGTAAAATTTTAATTAGTAAGATACCCAATTTCCACTTTACTTCCATAAATTTAAGTTCTACTATAGAAATATCAAATTTTAATTTATTTTATTAAAGGTCATCATATATTCGCAAAATATACTTTCAATTTCAAAAATCATTTACAGTTCTTTATCCACAAATTTTCCAAATCGATTTATTTCAAACCGTACGATGTTCACATATCATCCGTACGCAATATCAATCTGATCGCTCACTCGATCACACAATTTCACTTCCGAACTAGTATTGTCCACCCGACTTTCTCGTGCGGACTCATATCTGGTTTCTCGATCAGAAACCGTCATTCTCCTTGCATAGTCACACCTATGATAGAGAATATCCAGAACCAATCAAAAATCCATATCCAGGTTCGCCGTCGAAAATCGAGCAAAAAATCCCAATTCGGATCGATAATACTATCTCGAAATTCTGTACTCGAATCTGGACCAAATCACTATGCGAATAGAATAATATACATACATCCTACGTATTACCTTCATTGATTATTAGCCAAATCAATTTCCCTTCTATTCACATTCGTTGTTATCCCGCCTTTTGGCAAGGCCGTGACACCAAGAACTTGACTACAAACCAATGACAGTTCGTCTTGGAGATCGGTTATACGCAGGCTCACTATGGATATCGACAAATTTTTTCCGAGTCCGGATCGGGCTACAATTGATATGACATGACAAGCAAAGCTATGGGAGCCAACATTCGGAATTTCAAGTCAATCGGAATCCATATGCTCCAGATATTGATGGATCACGGCTGAGAAATCTGAACTTGCATCGATCATATCTTGAGATCTACAAGTCCAAATGCCACCAAATTTGGACAGTAGCTTACTGGCAACATAAGGAATGTCCACGCCAAATTTCAGCTCGATCGGAGCAATTCTTGATCGATTCGAACCAAGGGTCGAAACGATATGGACCAACTTGCATCGATCATATCTCGAGATCTACATGTCCAAATGCCACCAAATTTGGACAGTAGCTTACTGGCAACATAAGGAATGTCCACGCCAAATTTCAGCTCGATCGGAGCAATTCTTGATCGATTCGAACCAAGGGTCGAAACGATATTGACCAACTTGCATCGATCATATCTCGAGATCTACAAGTCCAAATGCCACCAAATTTGGACAGTAGCTTACTAGCAACCTAAGGAATGTCCACGCCAAATTTCAGCTCGATCTACTCCAGATTCTGCCAGATCTACTCCAGAACACCGCCGCTGCTTTAGATTGACACTTAGCATTTAAATTCAGTTGTATTACATTATTAACTACTGTAACCTTCAAGTAATCGAGCAATAAAATCATCAAACTTCATAGTGGACGTAGGCGAAACGCCGAACCACTCTAAATAGCTGTCTTCTGTGCAATTTACTTTCTGTTATTTGGAGTTTTTGTTAGATAATCCTCAGTCTTAATTTTCCTTCTTCACTTTTATCTCTTCAAAAACTTCCGAAGAGTGTTGTGCCCATTTTTGGTACAAACACTTTGGTGCTTTCACTGAGAAAAAACGCAGTTTTTTCTCCTGCTCTATGGATCTACTACCGTCGTTGGATTGCAAAAATCTAAGGAGAAGATCCAGATCTGTTCATAAGTGGTTCCTTCTATTCTATTCAGATTGCTCCAGATCTAAGAGGAACTACATTCATAATGAATTCCATACCCATATTTTCGAATCCAGAAAAAATGCAATTTTTCGTATCCACGAAAATATGGTGATTTTCGTATCCATGTCTTCGAATCCATGAAAATATGGTGAACTTCGTATCCATGTCTTCGAATCCATGAAAATATGGTGAACTTCGTATCCATGTCTTCGAATCCATGAAAATATGGTGATTTTCGTATCCATGTCTTCGAATCCATGAAAATATGGTGATTTTCGTATCCATGTCTTTGAATCCATGAAAATATGGTGATTTTCGTATCCATGTCTTCGAATCCATGTCTTCGAATCCATGAAAATATGGTGATTTTCGTATCGAATCCATGAAAATATGGTGATTTTCGTATCCATGTCTTCGAATCCATGAAAATATGGTGATTTTCGTATCCATGTATTTGTTTCCAGAAAGTATGGTGATTTTCGTATCCATCTTTTTGAATCCAGAAAATATGTTGTTTTTCGTATCCATAATCTTCGTATCCATGAGATGGATGCCATACTTCGTATCCATGAGATGGATGCTGTACTTCGTATCCATGAGATGGATGCTGTACTTCGTATCCATGAGATGGATGCTCTACTTCGTATCCATGAGATGGAAGCTGTACTTCGTATCCATCAGGAAGCAATACTTCGTATCCATCCATCTGCCTCCAATTCGTATCGATACTCACAGGTACTTCGTATCCATCCATCTGCCTCCAATTCGTATCGATACTCACAGGTACTTCGTATCCATCCATCTGCCTCCAATTCGAATCGATACACATAGGTACTTCGTATCCATCCATCTGCCTCCAATTCGTATCGATACTCACAGGTACTTCGTATCCATCCATCTGCCTCCAATTCGAATCGATACACACAGGTACTTCGTATCCACCCATCTGCCTCCAATTCGTATTGATACTCACAGGTACTTCGTATCCATCCATCTGCATCTACTTCGTATCGATCGACAGATACCACTTTCGTATCGATCTAGCCATGCGCACTTCATATCGATACTAAGACGAGCACATATGATGGATTCGAACAAGAATGATACGAAGGACTTTTTCAGGTTGCTTGATGGATACGAAATTTTAAAAAAAAAAAAATCGGGTACGACCAAAATTTCCTAAAAAGAGGCTGGAGAACCTAGCTAATATGCCAAGAACTGGAGCCTAGCCGCAGCGCAGGGCAGGGCACCCGCATAGTGAATTCAATCACCAATTTAGTGAAGGAACATTCCATCCGTGCTTCTAACTGTTCCATGACTGAACAAGACATAGGAGATCACAACAACAAATGTTGAGTTGCAATAAAGGAATGGGTAAAGAAATACTACTCAACCGTACTCCCAGAGGCTGGAGAACCTAGCTAATATGCCAAGAACTGGAGTTGATTAATATATCAAGCTTTTAAGGTGGAATGCAACTCCCTCCAACTAACCAGCTTTTAAACTCCTGAATTGACAGCTATGGTACGATGGTTAATATGACAACTCTCCGACATTGTCTACTCTGCCAACCCAAAACATAGCTGGTCACCGCTGAACCATCTTCAAATGCCCGCATCTTAATCATTCCATGTCCACATGACTAAAAGCATGACATACAACCTCAAGAGGACTTCCTTAGTACCCTATATAGGTCTCCTATCTAGATGAAAGTTTGGGATAAACACCAATCTATTAGCCCATTTTAACCAACTCGCCGTCCAATTGGCATTACCAACCACTCAAACGTTGGGCAATCATGCATACATCATTCACTAGGGTTACAAGGCCCCTTGGTAATAAAATGGACTTGATCATAATGTCGATTGGAGAATCTTTTCCAGTCGAGACCTATTCGTTGAAACCATCCTACATGAAGAACTTCCAATGAAAGTTCAACATGCTGACTACGTCAGTGCACGTTGGAAATATACAACCCCCCGCACTACCTCATGAAGTGAGAATTGCGCATGGCTTACACCAAGAGTGACGAGTGCCATCAAACGCAAATGTCTTCCCTCATTCCTTAGAGAAGACCGTCGATCACGACTTTAACAAGAGAACTGGTGGATCGCCGCCGACAATTACACCAACATGTCTAGGCCATTTTTGAGTTGATGAATCAGATGAAGGATCAACATAGCAAGATAAGGACGGGACCTGCTCCATACTCTAGATCGGAAAAATCCTCTTCTCTAAATGGCTACCGTGAACGCCAACGCCATAAGGCTGCTCCGGAAAGGATAGCTCCAACAATATGTGCAAGCCCTATAAAACGAAGGACCGGGAACATCCGACTCCTATCAATCAAATACTTTGATCAAATTGAACCATTTGCGTTAGACTTCCAACTGAGAAGGGCTGGAATGATGTGCAATAGCGAGCATACGACGCTGCCTCACTTATCAATGAGATTTGATCTGATCTCTTTTGAATTATTTCTAATTCAATTTCATTTACGTTGCGAAATATGACCTACTTGAATTAAACTACTTGAAAATGATGCAGGTAACCAAGTACTTAAGATTGGGTGCAAAACGACCTCCGTGGACCATGATCAAATCATTGAGATATCATCGTGATGAGCATGATTCGACCACTCATCGGCTACTATATGCCCCTGACTGGGGGCAAGGCATCAAAGCGGAAGAGACCGACAAGGTCAGAACCTTAGTACAAAGTGGATGCAACCGACCATCCACTCATCCGCCTATGCAATTTAATTAGGAGATGTAAGAAAGACTTGGAGTTATATGTCCCAACAATGCACTCTCCATCTCGTACTTGAAGCTTGCCAAAATACTTATGCTTCTTCTGATGCCTGATAAAATCGGAGTCACATCTAGGGTGGACGTGATGTCACCATCCATGCATCCAATCCTACATTAGACATTTGGGATTATTTGAGGGAACACATGTTTAAAGGTCTAACCCTCAATTTAAAGTCATCAACGACTGACTGCCTACTCACTAACCATCACGAGCTGTCATTTCAACTCTTTTCCTTAGCTCGATCGAAAGAATGCAAAGTATAAATTAGATGTGACTCGATTGTCCATCAGCTCTTCAATTCTTGCCCCTGACTTAAGGGAATATTCACAACTCAAAGTGGATGTAGTTCTACCATCCTCTCCTCTGCTCGAGCTTAAAGTTTTCCGAAACAATAATCTTACTCCTTAGGCTTGGCAGAAGCAAAATCCAAATGAACATGGATGCGATTCAACCATCTATAAATTATATCTCATCCTTCATTGTGGGCAGATAAGTGAAAAGTAATCGGGATCCTACCGATCTCTCGCTAAGTGAAACCCCAAGCTCGGGGGCATATCGCTACACAAAAAGCCGGACAAAAACTGATACATGGCGATCCATCAACAAACTCCAGCTTCCGAGAGCGCGAACTGGAGTATAAACATTAACCAAACCCCAGAGTACTCCGAGAGCGCGAGCTGGGTACAAACATCAACAAACTCTAGCTTCCGAGAGCGCGAACTGGAGTATAAACATTAACCAAACCCCAGAGTACTCCGAGAGCGCGAGCTGGGTACAAACATCAACAAACTCCAGACTCCGAGAGCGCGAGCTGGAGTATAAACATAAACTAACTCCGAGATCCCAGAGTGCGAACCAGAGTATAAACATCAGAAAACTCCAGACTCCGAGAGCGCGAGCTGGAGTATAAACATTAACTAACTCCGAGATCCCAGAGTGTGAACCGGAGTATAAACAACAACTAACTCCAAACTCCCAGAGCGCGAGCTGGAGTATAAGCATCAAACAAATACGGCTTCGAGGAGGGTAGATCCATCTACCTAACGACTTCGACCGTATCTCCATTCAATGCAGCTTCAAGGAGGGTGGACCCGTCCACCTAACGACTTCGACTGCATCTCCATCAAATACGGCTTCGAGGAGGGTAGGTCCATCTACCTAACGACTTCGACCGTATCTCCATTCAATGCAGCTTCGAGGAGGGTGGACCCGTCCACCTAACGACTTCGACTGCATCTCCATCAAATATGGCTTCGAGGACGGTAGATACATCTACCGTACGACTTCGACCGTATCTCCATTCAATACGGCTTCGAGGAGTGTAGATACATCTACCTAACGACTTCGACCGTATCTCCATTCAATACGGCTTCGAGGAGGGTAGATACATCTACCTAACGACTTCGACCGTATCTCCATTCAATGCAGCTTCGAGGAGGGTGGACCCGTCCACCTAACGACTTCGACTGCATCCCCATCAAATACGGCTTCGAGGAGGGTAGATACATCTACCTAACGACTTCGACCGTATCTCCATTCAATGCAGCTTCGAGGAGGGTGGACCCATCCACCTAACGACTTCGACTGCATCTCCATCAAGTACGGCCTCGAGGAGGGTGGACCCGTCCACCTAACAACTTCGATCGTATCTCCATTCAATGCAGCTTCAAGGAGGGTGGACCCATCCACCTAACGACTTCGACTGCATCTCCATCAAGTACGGCCTCAAGGAGGGTGGACCCGTCCACCTAACAAATTCGACCGTATCTCCATTCAATGCAGCTTCGAGGAGGGTGGACCCATCCACCTAACGACTTCGACTGCATCTCCATCAAGTACGGCCTTGAGGAGGGTGGACCCGTCCACCTAACAACTTCGACTGCATCTCAACCAAGTTACATCACTCATTCCCCGAGCATAGGCGCAGACTCAACACAAGAAAATGAGTGATCAACAGCTGTCATAAAGATGCAAGTCCCCAGAGTGTGGACAGGGGTATAAACATCAAATAGGTGCGATGAATGGCCCTTCAACTGACTCTGATCCCCAAAGTGTGGCTACAAGAATAGACAAACGAACGAATGAGATTCGACCATTCATTCACCAACTCTGACCTGAACTCGACGTGAGGAGTGTAAACTCACTACAGGTGCAATTAGACCATCCACGAACTAACTCTGCTAACCCAAGACTGGGGGCAGAAGTGCAAATCACCGAAAGAAGAGAAAGGTGACTCGCTACATCTCCAGCTTAGCGTCCTTTACAACTTAAGGAAATGACTACAAGGAGACCTTTATGCTAACCAATCAGAATGATGCCCGAAGTTCTGGGCAACCAATTATATCGTACCGCCGGATCGACGGGCAATATCGATCTGCACCTTTCATATCATACCATTAGATCGATAGGAAATGAGGTCCGAGCATTCTACATCGTGCCGTTGAATCGACGGTCAATATCGGGACCGGAACGTCCATCGAATACCTTTGACCAATAGAGCACGGATAGAAGAATAAACCACGAATGAGTGTGACTTGACCATTCGTCCTCTGTCGCCTTCCTTCGATCCGTCAGGAAGAGCATGAGACCAAATGAGCATGACATGACTGCATTTGAGCTGACTTTATCCCTAGATCTGACGGGAGAACGTAAATCGAAATGGACATGGTTGATCACCCAACTCCAAATGAATGCAACGCGACCATTCATTCATTGACTCTTACCATGATCCAACTAAAAGAGCAATTCAAAACAAGTGCAACCTAAACATCGGCACACTGATTCTTACCCTGGATTCAACAAGGGAAGCATCAATCCTGCATTAGATCTGATTGGACGATTCACTCTTCAGTTTTTGCCCAAAGTACGGCGACATAAGCAGCGAAGTGAATGTCATTGACCGTCCAGAATCTAGCTTATGTCCGAATGTTGGCAAAGTAACAATGTATTCCGCTAAGAAAAAAGAACTAGAACATAATAAAGGATAGGCACGACTCAGCCTTCCATTGATTAACTCGATCCCATGGTTCAATGGGATAGAATACAAAATTGAAGCGGACATTATCTACCCTACCACTTATCGAGATATTCCCTAGACTTAGGGGCACGAACAAGAAGATAAGGTTGCGACCGAAAGGATGCCTAGAGATAGAGTCATCGGATCAATACTAGGACTTATGGGCGACTGATCATCATTCTGACCTTTCCATTGAGAAATGGATCGTAGGTACATTGAATGAAAAGCGCATCATTCAGAAACATAAGTCAATTCAATCTCAAAGCTGGAGCCAACTATGTAGCAGTGTGCAATACAAGGCTAAGTTCTACTAATCCTTTGATTCGACATCCTTCTAAGCCTGATCATTTACCATTGCAAATAAACACATGAGGCGCCTAAAACCCATCACGAGTACTGTAGATCAGATCACAACTCTGCGCAATGATGAAGAAAGAGTCAACTGTTTAACTTCAGGTAAATCTTGATGTATTCGTCTGGACTCGATCTCATATATATATATATGGACTCTCGCCAGCCATGAAGAACCCTACACTAAATGTTGACCCGAGGCATGTCTCGGTAAACAAAAGCGATGCGACATGGATCCGGAGAGATCTGTTGCACTTAAAGAGGAGGCGAATCTGCTCAAAACCAGTGGGTTTATTCGTTATGCCCTCCAACCAAAACGAGTATCCAATCCTTTACTTATAAGAAAAACAAACAGGGAGTGGAGGACATACGTCAACTACTCAGATTTGCATGGGGTATGACAAAGCACAGTTTTCCACTTCCAATGATCAACCAACTGATGGACCCGACCATCAGACATGAATTACTCACATCCATGGAATGCAAACTCTGGATACAATCAGATACTGAAGCATGTCCCAAACCAGGAATACAACTGTTTCGCTACTAACCTGGGCCTATAGTGCTATGCTGCAATCTATAGTTTCAAACTTAAGGACACTTGTGCTACTTACAAAAAGACGATTAACAGATCATTCAAAAATTAGATCGATCGATCGAAAAAGGTAGATGTGGTTAATATGCTCGTGAGATCATGACTATCAAACAACCACATCGATGACTTGGCCGAGATATTCAGTGCTCTCCAGAAAATGCAGGATCAAACTCAACCCTTCGAAATGATCTTTCATCATTACATCTGAAAGATTCTTTGTTTTCATCATCAATTCTCATGGAATCAAGACTAATTTCTAGAAAATTCCGACAATTAGAGACACCCATGTACCGAGGACAACCAAGCAGCTCTAATAGATCGCTTAAAGAGACCTCCCATTTTACCTAAGCTTTTGGATCGCGAAGATTTATACATCAATTGGGCCATGTCAACACACGCCATAAGCGTCGCGATGCTATGTGAAAAGAAATGAATCCAAAGACCCGTATATGGTGAAGGCTGGCTACTGGCAAGCTCACCCCATTAACATCCATATCGACCAACTGTTAAGATAGGTCCAATAGAAACCTTAGATGTATACTTATCTCCCTCGGAGAGCTCTCCATGGTTAAACATTAGCATTCTTCATATCTGAATCCACCACATTAGACAATTATCCGAGGAACAGTGGAGAACCGTCCAACCGATGGAGAACGTACACCGATGGAACTTCCAATAATCAGCTTTCTAACATCGAAGTTGCGTTAACGACTCCTGAGGAACGAACGATCTTCTACGCCCTGAAACTCAACTTCCCTACAACAAATAACGAAGCTAAGTATGACGCCTTGGCACTCAAACTTGCAAGAAAACTACGAGTGGAAACTTTACATGTTTTATGTGATTATTGGTTAATAGTACGCCAAGTCAGGGAAGATTATCTGATTAGGGGGCATCGTCTTGCTCCTTATCTCAACCGGGACCAAAAGCTACTAGCCGGCTTCGACTATTACACCACTACACAAATCCTTAGAGAACTAAACGAAAAGGCCGAATCAATCGCCAAGCTAGCCAATTCTGGGGATGCACGACAAATAGACTTTGTCCCAGTTGAAATACTTATTATTCTAGGCATTGACATATGAAGATCAACTATATCTTGGAAACGAATCTAGAAAAAGAGTCATGGATGATTCCTATCAAAGATTATCCACAATCGGGGATTCTTTTTGAATGAAGGAATGAGAAATGGAATATCCTCTGTGAAGCCTCACTGCATGATTACGTCAAGATCGTTCGACTCCGTCGATACAAAGCATTACTCCTGTATCCGCCAATCCGAGACCCATTATGACGTATCCGTCGATACGAAGCATACATTCCAACATCTCAGATCGATCCAGGAGAGGATCGATACAAAGGAAGGACTCAAAACAACCATCGAACGTTGTTACAACTTGAATTTCACTTCGATCCAGGAGAGGATCGATACGAAACTCAATCCAAACAAAAACTAAAGAACTTGACAACGACTCGTGAACGTGCAAACGTTAACAGGAGCCAGGTTAACATACGTACATGTATGACGGACTAACATTTAAAATTCAAAATTTACAGGAATTGAATGCTCACCTGATGACAATTACAACAGCGAATAACAAATCGCTAGCACTCGACACTCAGTTACAACATTGCACTACATAATCACTGACAGTGGTTCAATAAACATTAATATTACTGGAAATCAATCGATGGTTACATCTTTTGACGAAAAGATAGCAACTACTCAACGAATCAGATAGAACTTTTTCAGAATAAAGGATGCAGCATTTCAAAGCACGTCATGTTCACACAAGACATACTTTAGGGGGCAAATGTTATCCTGCCTTTTGGCAAGGCCGTGACACCAAGAACTTGACTACAAACCAATGACAGTTCGTCTTGGAGATCGGTTATACGCAGGCTCACTATGGATATCGACAAATTTTTTTCGAGTCCGGATCGGGCTACAATTGATATGACATGACAAGCAAAGCTATGGGAGCCAACATTCGGAATTTCAAGTCAATCGGAATCCATATGCTACAGATATTGATGGATCACGGCTGAGAAATCCGAACTTGCATCGATCATATCTCGAGATCTACAAGTCCAAATGCCACCAAATTTGGACAGTAGCTTACTGGCAACATAAGGAATGTCCACGCCAAATTTCAGCTCGATCGGAGCAATTCTTGATCGATTCGAACCAAGGGTCGAAACGATATGGACCAACTTTCATCGATCATATCTCGAGATCTACAAGTCCAAATGCCACCAAATTTGGACAGTAGCTTACTGGCAACATAAGGAATGTCCACGCCAAATTTTAGCTCGATCGGAGCAATTCTTGATCGATTCGAACCAAGGGTCGAAACGATATTGACCAACTTGCATCGATCATATCTCGAGATCTACAAGTCCAAATGCCACCAAATTTGGACAGTAGCTTACTGGCAACCTAAGGAATGTCCACGCCAAATTTCAGCTCGATCGGAGCAATTCTTGATCGATTCGAACCAACGGTCGAATCGATATGGACCAACTTGAATCGATCATAACTCGAGATCTACAAGTCCAAATGCCACCAAATTTGGACAGTAGCTTACTGGCAATCTAAGGAATGTCCATGCCAAATTTCAGCTAAATCGGAGCAAATCTTGATCGATTCGAAGCAAGGGTCGAATCGATTTGGGCCAACTTGCATCGATCATATCTCGAGATCTACAAGTCCAAATGCTATGAAATTTGGACAGGAGCTAACTGGCAACCTAAGGAATGTCCATGCCAAATTTCAGCTCAATCGGAGCAAATCTTGATCAATTCGAAGCAAGGGTCGAATCGATTCCAAAGTGGGCCCGGATTTCCAAAGAGCGGGCATGTGGGCCCCCTCACGCGCCAGAACAGGTCTCCCCTCAATTTAGGCGAAATATCAGCCTCCTACACCTATAAATAGAGCCCCTGGTCATTCAGAAAATGGGTCGGAGAATTCTAAGTACTGAAGAGCGCCCAGATTCTGCCAGATCTACTCCAGAACACCGCCGCTGCTTTAGATTGACACTTAGCATTTAAATTCAGTTGTATTACATTATTAACTACTGTAACCTTCAAGTAATCGAGCAATAAAATCATCAAACTTCATAGTGGACGTAGGCGAAACGCCGAACCACTCTAAATCGCTGTCTTCTGTGCAATTTACTTTCTGTTATTTGGAGTTTTTGTTAGATAATCCTCAGTCTTAATTTTCCTTCTTCGCTTTTATCTCTTCAAAAACTTCCGAAGAGTGTTGTGCCCATTTTTGGTACAAACATTCGCTTTAATTTTCATACACTTATTCACAATTGCTTCAATCCCATTTGGATTATCACTTCAATTCTTATCTCAGTTGGGTATTTAATCCATAACAGTTTGAACTCCGACCAGTTTATATTTAGAAATATAGCTTGATAAATTTTAAAAATAGATAAGTAGTTGAAGAATAATTATTAGTTTGTAAAATAGCTGCAAAATAGTTAAGTAATTGAAAATAGTTAGAAAATAGCAAAATAATTGCAAAATAGTTGTAAAATAGTAATTAGTTATATAAACAGTGGTAAAATTATTAAATAGTTTCAAAATTAATTGCAGAATAAGTATAAATAGTTTGGCCTTGAAAATAAGGTTAGATATAGTAAATAACTTGAAAAGAGAGATTCAAGAAACTTATATTAAGATAATTTGTTGAAAATAGTTTCAGAGTCAAACTGTCTCACTACCCAACCTCTAACTCAATTATTCAATTTAGATTTCCATTTAAATTGACCCAATACCAAAATAACTTCAAATTTCAATCACTCCCCATTCTGATATTGATTCAATCCCAATCAAGTTGAATTATCCTTGATTTCTTTCCAAATTCAAATCAAATTCCATTTGATTTTGAACATATTCACTTAAACTAATATTCCAAATTATTCAAATTAATTTAGACAAATTTCGAATTGAACCCACTTCAATTTCAAATCATTCCAATTTCCTTATGAATTAATCCCAATTCCCATTTGAATTTTTTATACTTATCCGTCTTCAATTTTAGTTAATTCAGACTAAATTCAATTTGTACTAATGAAATCTGAATTTCAACTTTAAACCATCTCGAATTATATAAATTCGAGTTAAATTTTCAAAAGTTGATTCAACCCCTTATTCAAATTAACCTTTATTTATTTTTTTATTTTATTTTTTAAATTAATAACCCAAATCTTTAAACAATTTAATTTTGAGTCCAATTCTCAAAATTCCATTTTAAGTTATCTTTATTTAACATATTTCAAAGCTCAAAACAATTAAATCTTCAGATTCTAATTTATCATCCATTTCTAACCTCAAAACCAATTCTCAGTTTCATAAATTATTTATAACAATAGAATGATATTAGGATAAATAAACATCCAAATTTATCCAAACACCCATTTTTAATTCCAAATCTCAAACCCATTTTGAGATTACTCATAACTCCATTTAAAATCAACCATTTAACTTCCCAAGTTAAATTTCAATTTCATCTTGAAATTTTCAATTTAGGTTGTTCTTATTTAACTTCCCCTAAGTTAAATTCAATTCGTTCGTTCATTCAGTCAACCTTACTCAAATTTGAATTTCTACTTCAAATTTTCAACTTTCTAATAATATTCATTCTTACTCATTAGTTCAAAACTTATATCACTTTGGGTTTCACCTCACTTTCCAAGGATTATTAAAAACTCAATCTTAGAGTTTATTTCAAATATACATATTTATTTCAAAGTTCAAATAAGAGTTCAAATCAATTTTACCTTAAAAATTAATTTATTACCCAATTTCAATTTTGAAACTAGTGCTTAACAATTTAAATTTCCAATTCTTTTTAAACATTTAAACCTTAAATTCAAAAGGGTTTCATCTCCTTAATTCCAAATTTTAATTCCCTTTTAGCTAAACAATGGATATACCACCACAATCCATTTCTTTACTTATTTAAACAAATCCAATTCACAATCTAAAGATTATCAATAACAATAGGATGATATCATCCAATTTATTTCAAAACATCCATCAAATCTCAAACCCATCTTGAGATCACACGACTTCCCAATTCAAATTAACCATTTAAAACCCACTTTAATTTACAAGTCATATTTGCCTAAATGTTTTACTTTCCCAAAACATTCCATTATAAATCACAATAATCATTTATGATTATTACCAAGGTTATCATATTAGGAAACCAATTCATTATCATCATATTCTGAAACTTTCCCTCACATTCAAGATTTTGTTTCAGTTTGAATCCATTTCAAACATACCTTTAATTACAAATTTGGTTGTATTATTATTACCACTTAATTCTCATTATTTTATTTAAATCCAATAATTTTTAACAACCAATTACTTTAACATTTATTATTAAGAAATATTATTTTATATATCAAAATATATTCTTATAAAATCATTTAAAATCTTTTATATAAGAAAATAACAAGTACGCTCTCTCATATATATTACACTCAACTCATTCTAGGGTATTATTGACCCTATCTTTAGATGAGTACACCCACCAGAGCCAAGGTTTACGCTTAACCTTTGCTCTGATACCAACTGTAACGACCCCAGAATTTTCGAACCCGAAAATTCCAGATAGTTATGAAAAAGAAGAAAGAGATAAAAGAAGAAGAAAACAGAACACAACACAGATTCTCACATTCGCAGCGGATCAAAATATAATATCAAATAAATAGCAGTTATACAAGAAAATTGTATCAGTTAATTTACATTTTTATACATCAAAGTTACAACATTTCACAACCGATGGACAGTTAAAAATAACTTGTACCAGATAACAACAATATATCACAGCGGAATACACTCCATACGTTCCTGCCATCCAGCTCGCCCTGAGCTCCAGAACGTCCTTACCTGAAAATCTGTAATACTCGGTCTGACCCGAGCATTACATCAAAGTAACACCCGGGTCAGGCTGGAAACCAGCATGAGTAAACCCATCTAATCATGGAATACAACAGCATACAATTTATATAAAACCCGGGGTAACTCGTATAAATTTACAAATTCACAATTTGTTATAGACATCACTTATTTCACACATCAATTTCTAAGTACCAAAACTTAGATTAAATGGTCCGTTTCATTTAAATCATTCCCTTCCAGCCTATTGATTTTCAAAATCATTCCATAAAGAATCGAAGTGGTTTCGGGTATTAACTAATACCCGACTCCTGTCTCTTCGAACCTAATGTCATCTTAACTCACGTTGATTCAAGTGATTAAATTTTAAATACTGGATGTCACTTTTACATAGCAATTCATCATAGATAATCACATTATCTCTATTCAACCCAACATATCATATTACAAAACATTTTAAGTTCACAAAGCATCACAATCACATATCAGAGATAATGAATAATCCAAGGCATTCAGACATCATTCAATCATCCATAAGCAAGATAAACTAGTCATACCATTTCTGATTTATTTAATTAACTATCAATGAAATAAATAAATTACTTTATTACTTTGAAGTCTTGCTTATTTAACATTAATTAATTATATTCCATTAATTAATCATCCCTTAATTATTCATCTTGATTAACCATCCTTGATTTATCATCCTTTAATTACTTTAAGTAATTAACTTTTAATTAATAACACAATTTAATTAACCCTCACCCATTCACATTAATTACATTTATCCTAAATTAGTTACTCAAATTTATTATCCTATAATCACTTACATTGTGTAATTATCCTTTAATTAATCACTCTCATTAATTAACTAGCCCTTAGTTAAATTTTCTTAAATAAATCAACCCTTTAATTAAGTACACCAAGTAATTAATCCTTAATTACTCCCCTTAGAAATTTCCCTTTTATAACTTCCTTCAAGTAATTATTCCATTTGTTAACTATCCTTAATTAATTTAACATTTGATTATTAATTAATTTAACCTTAATTTCTATTAAACTAATTATCCTCAAATCACTTATGTTAAGTAATAATCTTCAATTAAGTAATTAACCTTTAATTACTTAAGATCTTATTTAACTGTAGATAAACCATTTATCTCAATTTATCACTTGATTTTATTTAAATCTTATTAGATGATATTAGTTTTACTCACCAAAAATTGCATTCGTAACCCAAGTTTTAAAAGAACTTTAAACTTTATTTAGCAAAATTTAAATCAAACAAATTTCAAAACTTCTAAAAAAAATGTTAAAGAAACATTTACTATATATAAAGTAATTTATATAATAAAGTTTAAACTAAATTCATTTTTATTTTATTTTTAAATTTCAAACCTTGTTCCAAAACTTTTTTTTTACAGCTCAATACGTTTTTTTCGGGTCAAACCCGAAGGCCACACGAGTTTAAACCCGAGTCTCCTCATCATCTTCCCATATTTCAATACTGAGATTTAATTTTAAGTTTAAAAACTGAAGGCCACTATCACCCTCAATCTACTCGAGTGCAAACTCGAGCTATCTATCCAATTACATGAACCTGCCTTCGAGACATCACAGCCCAAAAACAACTGACACGGTCACGTCTCCGTGTACGTGCACGCCAGAACCAAAGCCCTCCGACCATCGCCGTTACTCCCCACCTGTCGACTCATCCCCAAACAGCAAACACTTGCTTGAATCAAAAGCGACATTCCAATCGAAAAACTGGAACCTTCACGCTCACCAGAAACACTTCGTCACGGCCATCTCGACCACCGGAGTTTCTACGCCTCCAGCTACAGCTCCCATAACCTCAGTTCTCCTCTTTCCCAGAAGGCGGTGGCGCTCGATCCACCAGAGGCTTCACAGTGGCCTCGATTCCAGGCTCGACAAAATACGTTTTAAAACCCTACGCTCGATCAAATCTCACAATCTATGCATTCGAAATTTTCTTTACCATTTTTCTAGTCTTACTACATCGTCAAGCTTACTTCTCTCAAAAGTCCAGAATTTAAATTTGTTTAATGCGTCTGGAATTTGTGAAAATGCCCCTAAGCTTCATTTACGAACTGCATCTTACACACTTGCTTAAAAATCATCATTTTCATTTTAAAAATCCTACTTTTGTATGTAGATTCAAACTATATTGTTAAATTTGCAAATTAAAATATTGGAATTCAACATAGGAAATTTTGATAGCCTGTAAATCAACTTCCAGTTGATATTTTTTTTTCCAGAATTTTGAAAACAAGTTTAAAAGCTTGATTTAATTTGAAACTACTTACTTTGTTTAAACCACAGCCTATAATGATTGAGTGGTGATATTTAAAATTTGATCATCAACTAAACTCTGAAAACTAAGAAACTGCATATCCAACTACAGAGTATTCATATGAGAATAAAAATGACAAAAGCAAATTTCATATGCCAGATATGATTATAAATACATCATATATACTGATCAACCTTTAAACTTAAAGTTTAGTTTACTCACCTTGATTTAAAACAACAGAGCACACAGAGTTTCCAGATGGTCACTGCTTGGGTGTTTTCCAGCCTTCAAGATGATGATATGTTTGATTTCAGTTTATATATATATATTTTTTTATCTTGTTCAGGTTGTAGTTTCTATCTTGTTTTCTTTTCTCAGTTATTAGGTGATGAACGAAAAAAGAAAATATGAAATGATATGATATAAGAAGGTAGGCTGAAAGTGTAAACCAGATTGTCTTGCGTACTTGAAAAAGAAAATGTCCAGAGATTTTTATCAAAAATTTGTAGGCTGATAAGATAAAATGGTGGCTTCATTAATTATGTTTGTCCTGTATAATTTATCACTTGGTACTATATGTATATTTTTATAAATAGTTGCAACCGGCTTGTATTGCAAGCTTGGATGTGTGCAATTTTTTCATGTGTAGCCTGACCTTGCTTTATTTACTTAATACTTAGCATCTTGTATATATTTTTTTTCTTCTAACATAGGTCTGACTTGATTAAGGAACATAGATATATAGTTTGTTTTTTTGCTTTAGTTATGTTTGTACAAAGATTTTTGTTCTTATGTTATACTTATGTTAGTTTTATTACTAAGATATTTGTTTTATTTTTAACTCAACTACCGGATGTACAAGTCGATTACAGTTCGCTTGTTAATATATCTCTAGTATTTATTTATATCCATAAATGTTATATTTACTTTTACTTTTAACGATTGATAACGTATAGTTTTATTCACATTATCTACATATAATTATTTGTTCCAAACATTACAATTATATCAAATGTTATTAAATTCCATTTACGACACATAAATACTGATAAACGATCACGATCTCATCCGTTTATACTTTGAAAATCTCGTATTATATTTGAATTTAGATTTAATATTTATTAAAATATATTACCCAAAATTACGGGTCGTTATAATGTTCCATATCATGGTATTGGACATCATCTGTAGACCGGGATTTGCAGCTCCCAAGCCTGCTCCTTCGATTCCTGAAATGGAGTTCCTAGCAGCAATCCTTATTTGATGACTCATTCTTCAATCTGTAATATGGATGATCAGTCTCTCAGTGTGGCTTGTATACTATATATACTACTATATAATTTTGAAAACCAAAATATATAACAAGTACGTGCTCTCGTATATATATACACTCTTGACTCTGTCTAGGGTGAGAACTCCTATCTAATCTCTAATGGGTCATAGTATCCCTTATGTTAAACAATGCAATGTCGCTCTGATACCAAATGTGACGAACACCCTGCAACACTATAGTTCAAAAATGATACCTATAGTCTATATGTTTAAAATTATTGATTTGAAAATTTAAAATTATTTCCACTCTCATAATGATAGCAATATTTAACAAAAATGACACCATTGTCTATTTCAGTGGACCTAAATGCCTTCTAATTTTATAAATTATTTTCTATGTCATCTGTAGTAAAACCTATACCAATATCTTGCAAAAATGATACCAATAATCTGTATGTTTAAAGATTGTACTTTCTTCTATAAATTATTTTCATTATTATGTTTAAAAAGCAATACCATTATAAACCAAGAATAACGATTAGAGTTTGTATGTTTAAAGTTATTAGTTTATAATTTTAAAAATAATTCCAATGCTATTTTTATGAAAACTGATACCTATATTTAACAAAAATGATACCCAGTGACTGTTTTGACTAGAGTTGATGCCTTTCTAATTTTATAAATGATTTTCCATGTAATTTGTAGCAAAAATGAAACCAGTCCCTTGCAAAATTGATACTAGCAATATGTTTGTTTGAAGCTTGTACTTTGTAACTTTATAAATTGTTTTCACCGTATTTTGTTCAAATATTGATACCATTATAAATCAAAAATGATACCTAAATTCTATATGTTTGAGGTTAATGATTTGAAGTTTTAAAATTATTTCCACTATCGTTTTTATGAAAACGATGCTGGTATTCAACAAAAACGATACCCACTATTTGTTTTGAGTAGTGCTGATGTCTTTTTAATTTTATAAATGATTTTCCATGTAATTTGTAGCAAAATGATACCAATAGCTTGCAAAAATGATACCAGTAATATGTTTGTTCGAAGCTTGTACTTTATACTTTTATAAATTGTTTTCATTGCATTTTTAAAAACTAATACCATTATAAATCAAAAATGATACCTAAAGTCTACATGTTTGAGGTTAATGATTTGGAATTTTAAAAATTGTTTCCACCGACATTTTTATATAAACTGGTACCAGCATTCTACAAAAATGATAGCCACTAGCTTTTTTAAGTAGAGCCGATGTCTTTCTAACTTTATAATTGATTTTAAATGTAATATGTTTGTATGAAGTTGTTTCATTGAAATTGATACGTCTTATATTGTTATGTTTCAATGTCATTTGTTTCACTACCAACTTAATGCCACTTTTTCATACAATAGGATGACGATGATTTTGTCAACCCATGCCCTACAAGCATGAAAATGATATTTAAAGGATTAGAGTAAAAAACATGTGAGGAAATAGCAAAAGGCGAAGATATAAAGCTATATACTGCATACAAATATGGGTTGCAAGCAGTTTTCATGTTCATAAAGTTGGTTAAAGAAAAGAATGGGCTGACCAAAATACAAATAGGCATCCTGAAAAAGACCCCTTTTTATAACTTCTTTAACGTCTTCTATGAAGAAAAAATAACATTGAAAGAATGCAAAAAGCATCAACACAACTTGAATACATTGTATAGATGCTACTCGATTGAAAATGATACTTTCATATTTGGAGAATACAATATGAAAGTAATTGCCACTGATATAAGCTTACCTTTTGCTCTACCATTGGAAGAAAAAAACATAGAGCCGACATAAAAATTGACAAGCAAAACTATTCAATGGAGTGTAAAGAATTTGCAAGAAGAAATTTTTAAAATTGTGCTTCCATTACGAGAAATGTGGTCGAAAGGAGAATAAAACGGGAGATAGGAAAGAAGCAAAAACAAAATGAAGAGGACTTGCCACTATTGATAATAATGGAAATTTTATTAACATTTTTCTTCCCCAACAACCAATAAAAATTAAGATGACCCTTCTTGATGAATTTCGAAATATTGCACACAATTTCTTGGTCACAAACAACGGAGAAAATTTTCAATAAATTTGTTAAAAAAGTTATCCATAAGCCAAGAAACATATCTGGATGCTTCATGCTTCCATTGGTAAGATATGTTATCCAACATATTATTTATTTGAAATAAATATTATTTTGAGTAATCATATCTAATCAGTTTTTTAAATGTTTGTAGTATTGCATTTGTAAGGAGATGGGATTTGCGTAAGCTAAAAGACATCGTCGTCAAACAATTTTTGGATAATGTAAAAGAGGGTGAGGTAAATTAAAACTCCATCTTGCCTATTCTACTTAAAATCAATTTTAGCACCATATGTTTTCTACTATCATCTATGACTATGCATAGTATTAGTTTTTACCTCCGTATAACATCGGTTTCAATAGTGTTTAATTTTTGTCTCATGCAAAGTATCAATTCCAATAGTCAGTTTTATTTTTATCTCTGCAAAATATCAGTTTCAATAGTTAGTATAATTTGGATCTCTGCATAGTATCAATTTCAATACTTAGTATAATCTACGTCTCTACATATTATCAAATTTGCCTTTATATAGTATCAGTTTAGCTTCTTTATAGTATCAGTTTCAATACTTGGTATCATTTTTGTCTCTGTATAGTATTAGTTTTGCCTCTGTCTAGTATATGTTTTGCTTCTTCATAGTATTAGTTATAATACATAATAATACTCATTATCATTTTTAACACTGCACTGTATCAATCTATAACTCAGCATAGTATAAGTTTCATAACTATTAGTATTGCTTCTATCAAAAAATCAGTTATAATTGTCAGTTATAAAATATTGGTTATAACATAATATCAAAGCTTAAAACTAATTCAAAATTTCCCTTTGAACTAGTGTGAACCCGTGCTTCGCACACGGATCGGGAAAAATATTGTAGTAGCATAGACCATATCCAAATATATAAGAATTTTAATATAATAATAAAAAAACATTGTTAAACAATAGTGTTACATTATTGACAACAATGTGCAAGGATAAAAATGCATAGATATATTTGCTTATGACAATCATAATTAAAATTAACAAAAATAATTGTAGAGAAGATATTAACATTCACAGATATTCAGAGGATAAAGAATGTATTAAAAATCTATCCTCTAATGCATAGATATATTCACTGTGGCATATAATGCTAATGTTGTTGCTTTTGCAATTATATATTTGCTGCAATGGACATAGCTGTATTTGAAGTAGTCAGTGCGAACTGCAGACATTAATACACATTGCAATTTGATTCAATAAAATAATGATATGAAAAGCTTTTAGCAGTGTGCAACAATATAATAGTACGACCAAAAGCTTTCAATAGACTTGAACTGTATTTGTCAGCAATAGCATTTGATTCAATAAAACACAGATTGATGATGTAATATGAAAATAATATGGTTTCCTTTACAGATTACTATGGTTCATTGAATAGGATTTTATGTCAATGCAGGGTACAAAATATGACATATAATTGGCCACATTAACCATCATTTTTAAAATTTAAAACATAAATAGAAAATACCAATTGTGATAAGTCTGATTTATTGTTTAGCCTTAGAAAAAACTACCGGCAGTTCACATATTAAATTGGCTTTGAGTGGAAGCAGTAGCTGTTATCATGCTTAATTGATGCATTATAGTGGTCAAACGTTTTCAGCCCGGAGGGTTTTTAACCTGCAGCCAAAAGGAGAATAGGGTTAAGATTGTTATATGTGATGTTTTATCATCTCACTTTATGTCATCCTTCGTGTTTACAATGTTCATTTATTTGATACTCAATTAGACCATGAGAACATAATAACAAAAGGTAAATGTATTATTGCTTTTCCTTGGTTGAATTTCAATCCACGTAGTAAAGATGATATCCCTACTCACATACACAGAAGTTGAAACTTTCAAGATGTTATTTATAATGGTTACATGAATTTCACTAAAATAGAAACTTCAAGGTGTTATTATTTTTAATGGTCACATGAATATGAATAGGATCGAGTTTGGGACAATCAAAACAAATCTATATAGTTTGTGAAATTAACTTCTAACATGCTTAGCCTTCTTTATTTCACTATCCTAATTATACAACATGCTTTTTACTACGCTTTTCTCTGCTTGAAATATAGCAACGGTATATTGAACTGATTTGTAATCGAATCTGTTACTTTTATTGAGATAGTTCGTACTCTATCCGAATAAGAAAAATTCATATGAATTCATGACCAAATAATTATGCACTCAAATCCAAAGGATATGTTAAAAAATGCTCATTGAAATTTAACTAAGTTTTACGTGAGCTTTGGAGGCAGAATAAAGTCGATCAAGTCAGCTCAAACTGTTCTTTTTTTTAGAAAGTTATCATTGTTTTGAATAGAGCAGCATTTATTTATCTTTCAATATAACACATGCGATCTATACCAGTACAAATACGTTACATTTAGTTTCCATAATAATAGGGACTCTATAAGTATGCAGATATGAACAATTCTCAAGAACAGTAGAAATTTTTTCTGTATTGTCAGACCCACACTACAGCGACCAACATTTTATTAAGGAAAAAGACACTTTAGTTCTCACTTCATGATATCCCTATTAACACAACTTTTCCACATGATTCAAAAAAACATATTCACATGCAAGAATTCCATCCCCTCACAACTTGATTAAATACCAGGATATGCAATTTCAAGTTTTTAATACTTGCATAATTCAATTACACTTGAACGGGCATGAAAAGTTGGATTATTCTATCTACTATATTCAAACATTTGGTATTTTATTTACCAATGATTTCATTGTAGATTCATTGAGTATTGTTGCAACCAAAATTTCAATATGAGCTTGATTGTCATATCTCTCTTTGATGACTATGGTACATACTGGTTAGATGATTAACAACTTCTACAATGTCCAGATGAATTTCAAACTGACAAACACCAATGAAATCAAAGGATCATGCATTGCAAATGCAACATCCCCACGGTTCTACTTCATAATAGTCCTAACTAAAAGAACATAAAATTCTAATTCTTAACCTTGTATCATAAAGAAACCCTCAAAAACAACATATATAAAGCAAAATAAAACCATGCAATCTTGACACCAAAAAGACCAAAAATAAGAAACCACAAAATAGAAAGAAAGGAAGAGTTGCAATTATAACTTCATAAGGAGTTTATTATCACGTCATAATGATAATAAAACATTGCATGACAACAACAAAACATTTCAGTGATGTAGCATCATATTCAGTAAAGTAATATAATTTATGAATTGAAGCAAGACATGCAACTGAAATTTAAAATGAAAATAATACAGAAGTAAAACTTTAAGAAAAGATATTCCAAATGAGATCACCCAATGCAACAAATATACCACAAATGCTGGGGGTGGTATTTAGCCTGCAATATATCGTTTAAGTAGTAAAAGCATCTGCCACAACAGAGATGAACTGAAATTCATAAAAATACAGTTATACCATGTTTAGTTATTGATTAATGCAAAAAAAAACCAAAAAAAATAAACAGTTCATGTACATAATATTTTAATAATTTGATATAGATTTAACAATTAGGCAACGAAGCATGACACCTCTGTTAAACTAATTCCAACCTTTTATTCTCAATTTTTAGATAATCCAGTATGTTCTTAACTCGACATAGTTGGGTCTTTTTTTACTTTTTAATATAACGAAACATATTTGAATCAAAAAGAGCATTTGAAGCCCATATGGCTTTAAAAAAGGGTAAAGTTTTTGTAAATGCATTAGAACTTCAAACACTACAAATATAGCTTGTACGCACAGAATTAAAGCATGGTTGACAATGTCAAAACTAATCAGTCTCATTTATGTGTGTTGTTGGTAGTTGATTTTAATTACAGCAGCAAGACGTTCACATTTGTAAATTAAATTAAATACGATATGTGAAAGATTAAATATATATTAACCAATCTTGCATGGTAATTGAAAAAGAAAAAAACTACAAATGTCATTTTGCAATTATCATTGCATTTCTGTTTCATTTATTGCTAAAATATAACTATGATGATAATTAAACTTAGCCTTTCATTCAATTCACTAATCGACAAATGAATTTAAGCATTCCAGCCTATATTTTTTAACAATAAATAAAAAATTATAAACCTTACTCTAGTCCATGCTACAACATAGATCTATCAATCCGTCATGCTGAATGAAACAATCCATATCAATGCAAGAATTTAGTGCATTAGTGGAGTGTGTTCTAATGTAAATGCAAAGCAGACCAATTATATATTTTTGAGTCCTGTACACATAAAATGTCTATTTTTAAAATCAAGTCTTTATTTGATATGTCTTGAGTACTTAGGATGTAAATTATTTCAATTTAACATACTATATCAATGCAAAGAATATAGTGAAATACACTTGAAATTGTTACTTAATTTTACATTTTTTGTCATTACATTATAAAGTCTAGAGCTTTCCTCTTTGATAGTGATACTTACTGTTACCTGACATTCATGTTTTCACATATGAATAATGTTAATAGCATGTATAAAAAAAATTAATTTCTCTCTTGTTTTTACCTTGTTATACTACTATAGTTTAAACTCAATTATTGCTAATCTATTTAACTATAGCGGCTGGTGGTCAGTTGATGTGTAGTGTATGAGAAACTTTCATATTGTGCATATGTAAAAAGACAACGTGTATTGATTTACAATGTATATACCTTTAATGCTGCTCGAGAAAAAATTTCTTATGCGGAATAATGTTAAGGACAACAAACAATTACCATAGCTAAACTATTCAATTTTTTACTTACAAACACATGAATTACAACAATGTGCACTATGCATATTATATTATTATAGAAAGAATTAAGTTTACAGTTATGGTTTAACTTTATAACTTGCTGTATATCTTATTTCATTGAACTTTTGAGATAATGATCTTCCCATTTAGCCATGTGACATGTCCATTATATATCCTTTCTAACATTGATACATGCTAGTTATATTGAATCATTGATATAATATGAGATAAGACAACTTTTACTCTTTGTAATCATAATCATCGTAAAATGAGAGCATGTTGAGTTTAAGTATATGTTAAAAAGTAAAAGGTGTAAGTATCTTGGCAGATCTGCGTTTATAAAAAATAAATAAATAAGTTTATAGTAGTTATATAGTTTATTGGATTAACATAGATTTGATAAGTGAAAAGTGAAGAAATAACATGAAGCAAACTGGCATTTAAAAAGGATAAAAATTAATCATGATAATTTATCAAACATTTCATAATAATTTTAGTGTCTTTTAATAAATGGAGATGCAAATCCATATACTGACACCGTAGAGAACATCAGCTTTTCAAAAAATACTACTGCTTTTATATGAAGAATACAATAATGGAGATGTCAGATTTCAGTCATGTGAAGCTTACATGCTAAATAAGTTTACACCGAAAACTGTGTATCAGTCAAATACAAAATCTTCATCAATTATATATATATTTTTTCCTTTTCCCTTTTTCTGAATACATTGACTACCAAATTTTATCTATTGATTACATCATGTTACATTCAGTGTTTTGGTGAACAACCACCTGATTAAACTGATGCATGCATCCATTAATTTAATTTGCACAATAATTGATCTACTTCCTCATGTTGCTGAGTAATTCAGATGAAGCCAAATAAACATCTCAAGTTACATAAACTCACATGTGCAAAGTCAACATATAAATCAGACAGCTACTACCTTTGGGAATGGAGTACTTAACATAACTATTATTTTATACTATGACTACTCTTAAATATCCAAAATTGTAAAAGATATGAGTTAAAAATAATCTAGCATCTCAAACAATACGTATGGATATTGTATCCAAAATGGTAAAAAATATCATGGTTGGACCATGTGCAGTTGTTTCTTAACATTTAAAATCTCTGTTCATATAAACTTCCCTGTTTAATCTCCTCTAACCCCTTTAAGGCAATATAGTAGTTAAAATATGATGAAATGATAACCCGTATTAATTAAATTAACATGCAAGTTCAAAGCAGAATCTAAATATCAGCGAATAAGGAAATCGTTGATTATTTAGTAGAGTCTAGCAGCAAATCACAATCTATAAGGCTGATAATTTTACATGGATAAAGAATAAATAATTTTGTTGTAGGCAAGTTGTCACTAAGGTGCAATATTATATATTATGGCATGTTCCTATAGATTGACTTTGCATGTTCCTGCCTAGTTATAACAATTGGTCATGTGCACTTGGAGATTAACAAAGCATAAAAATGCCAAATGCTTCTTTAAGTTACTGAATCTAAAAAACGAAACTAATAAAACACGAGTGAAGGCAAGATCATGAGATTATCAGTCATATACTAAGTCTGGGCTCTATTAATATTGAATACGACAGCAAGGACATGGTCACCGAACCAATATTTTCCTGTAAACATGATTTTCAAGTTATGTAGCGTTGAATTAAATTATTATAAAGGATCAGAGAAAAGGTTGTAGTAGAAAATTTTAACAAAATAGAACTATTATTTAAATCCATTAGCAGGCTAGTCATACAATTAAAACTATAATGAAGTTCTAGAGTCTTTTATACGCATACCATTGAATCCAGGTCGCATGTATAGTATTTCATCATTATAATGAGTGTTACTGATACAGGAACCCTAAATGAAGCAAAATTTTCTTTTATCTCAACGTTGTAGTCCTCTTATTAGCTGGCTCTTTTTAGTGGATAAGGATCTCTTAATCCTAGTGTTTAAAAGAAGATTGCATTCTAAAACGATCCACGAAATTATAAAGATCCCCAGAATTATCAAAGACTTGAATTATGAAAACTCAACAATGTTTTAATCCAAATTTAAATCAATATAGTACACTAAAGTACAAAAATAAGCCAGATGAAAACCTTTTCACATTATTGAATTAACTTCATAAGTATTAGACTAATTAACAAACTGAGATATCGATAAGGCTGATATGATATCCATGGGTGTTAATCAAATTTTCCAACAATTTTAATTAGCATTGTGTTTTGCACAAAAATAGCTATTTCTTTTTACATAAAGCTAATAGTCTGTTTTGAAACCTATGTGAGGAAGTAGGAGTCTGCATAAAGTATATATAGAATTCTTTCGCCAAATTGACAATTATTGAAAATATTATACAACAAATGTCTCAAAATAAAGACCATAAATTGTAAGGAAAAGAACTACATAGATAAAACCTAATTCATAAGACATGATTGCTAAATTAATCCAAATGCAATCTGATAATTTGGTAACCTTTGTTATAATGATAAAATAAAGGCCGTATAAGGTAAAATAAAGACTGTAAATTTTTTTCTGCATTTTCCTGTTTTGTTTTAGCTCCATTATAATGACCCTACTTGTGTTCTAAAAATTTATAGAAATTCTTTTGCCTGAAGCACTAACTGTTTAATATGCTAACATTGAGTATCTTTTGAAACTGTTAGCAGATGATAATCACATTCGCTACTAAATAGAGAACTAAAATAAACAGCATGGCTAGCCATGTTAAGTTAAAAATGCTTTTAGTACTCATGGCATAAGAATTTAATATCACCAATACATATTTATGTTTTTTACAACTTCACTATGTTTTTCACAACTTCAGTATTCATGTGTATCATTCGACCAACACCATTTAAACATATCTATAATTCCATCCTCTTTATCATTCATATATTGAAAGATAATAGAAATTACGTCTAATATGAAGGAAAAAAATCCTATAAATAAGCGACATATTAGTAGTCATAAAGAACAAAGCAAAATAATCATAGGAAAAATTGAATACACACTCCAAATAGGTTATTATTTTTTGAAGTTAGCTTAGGAAATAAGTATTTTAAAAAACTCTATTATAGCAATAGAACTCGTTTAAATAATAATTACAATTCATTTGGTAACTACTTATCGTGAATCATAGGAAAGCCTTTAAACATTGATTCAACCATCATTCTAACACAATTCATCTTGTAAACAATGTTGTCCTTTTTAGGAATAGGGAAGTATGGCCAAACGGAAAATCTTGAAGCATTACTGTAATACACACATATTTATGTCATCGAAACAATTGCTACTGCTACCATCAGATTTCTATTATCTTAAACCTCAAGAATATATGCTATCGAGATTATAATAAACTCATTACATTAAACTAATTGCAACAAAATTCTCGGTTGGAAGAGCATGATAACAATGAATCTTCTCAGACGTAAAAAGTCAAATCAATAATTAAAAACTAACAAATTCCAGCCTAAAACGTAAACTACACGAAGAAAAGGGGGAAACGGATAAGGAGATTACCTGCGTTTATTCGCCTTGGTAACATACTAATGGACGGTAGGGAAAGAGTATTAGCCACCGAGGTTGAGCTGAAGAATAGCTGTTAGAAGACAAAATCGTGATGGTCAGGTATCGGGCAACTTAACTCTAAAATTTGTGCTATTAATGTTGACATTGGTTATATTTCAAAATGTTAACTCAATATTAAAGCTGATTTGAAACTGAAAGAAAATTTCATGTTCAAAAGCAAATAGGGGCAACCGTAAGAAGATATAATATATGAACTCATGATATAGGAATATCTAAAGTTTTCAATTGTTAGCATAACTTGGAATCATATTGATGTCCATCGAGTAGCTGTAACTAACAGTCTTTAAGTTGTATCTAAACAGAACATTCTCACCACTTTTCAATCATACCAATTGAAACAGAACACTGTTTTATGCCAAAAAAGAACAGGATGCAATCAGTAAACTAATTTCTTCATTTATTGCCATTTCAACGCATAGAAAATTTAATCTCAAAAAAATTATATAAAATATGCCAAACATGCTCTAGTATACAAATCATAATAATCTCAAAAAAGATTGCAAACTTTTTCACAAAATTAGATAAAAACAAAATTACCCGATTTAAAATGTTCATCTGAATTTAACCGCATCAAATAAATTGAAATGAAAGGTGGAAGAAGACGAAAATATAAGATGTGAACTTAACTTTCGAGATGAAATGACGAACTTGAGCTAATTTATTGGTACGCCCAATCATTTTTTTCTTCGGATTGGTTAGAGATGTAGAGCTGAAAACAATGTTGATGTCGCAGACAGGGCACACGGTGTGGCGGTAAAATTGGGGTGAAGGAACAACCGATGTCTAAATCGAAGGGAATCTGTCGATTCCCGTCTAAATCGAAGGGAATCTGTCGATTCCTGAGGAAAAGAAGGAAAAGGGGTGGAAGTGGATTCGATCGGCAGTGGGTGGCGTTAATTGGGAGAAGGGAAGAAGAGGCGTACAGAAGGGATGGGCTTCTGGAGGAAAATGAGAAAGATGGAAGGAAAAGGGGAGGGAAGAGGAGAGAAGCGGAAGGGATTTGATCGATTTCAGGTGGAGGAAATTGGGAAGAGGAGTGTAGGGCTGGTGTTAACGCTAAAAAGTGAACGCTAATACCCGGTGTGTGTAATAGAATCGTGAAAGCACCACCCGTTGGTACGGGAACAGAATATAAGCTGAAAATATCAGAAAAGCAGTAAATGAACAACAGGTTTATAGTGGTTCGGCCCGTAATTGAGCTTACGTCCACTTTATAATCTTTTATTGTTGATTCGGTTACAATTTGATACAATATCCTTCAAAATACAATACAACTTGATCACGAAAGCACTCTTGACTAATAGCTCAATCTTTGATGATGAAACTCGACGAATCCGTGTTGAATGTAAGGAGTTCTTCTCGAAGATTGTTGTAGCGTCTCGAATGCTTGAAGATCTTTGATTGTTGAATGAGTGGAGACTTCGACAGAGTAACGGCGCTTGAAGAAATGAATGGCCAAAAGTCCTCTTCATGTTGGAAGTGGTGGGGTATTTATAGGAGCTGATTTGGACTCTGGAAATTTTCCTAAGTCCTAAGTCGTAGCCGACTTAGTATAAGTCGCGGCCGACTTATGATAGGTCGCTACCGGCTCATCAGCTTCAACACTTCCTTAGTAGTTCACCTCCTCTTCTGGTTTTATGCCTTAAGTCCTAAGTCGCCGAAGACTTAAGGTAAGTCGGTGACGAGGTAAAGGTGTATAAGGTGTCCTGAGATTGTACACGACTTAGTATAAGTCGTAGGTCGGCGACGACTTAAAAGATGGGTCGTAGGTCTTAAGTTATCAACAATTGCCTTAGGTCCAAGACTCCCTTATCTCGTAGACTCTTAAGTCGTAGTACTTCTTAACTCGGAGCATTTCATAACTCGGTGTTGTTAGGTCGGAGCAGAGTTAACTCGCAATCTTAAGTCGGCAATTTGTTAACTCGGAAGCCCTTGCTAACTCGCAATTTGTTAAGTCGGTTGGCTTCCTTAAGTCGGTAGGCTCCTAGGTCGGCACACATCTTAAGTTGGCAGCTCTTCTCAGTAGTTAGATCGGCAACTGTTGGGTCAGAGCTTTCTTAGGTCGTAGCTTGTTAAGCCGGAGACCTTTTTAACTCGGAGCCTTCCTTAAGTCGGAGCGTATCTTAGCTCGAAGTCTTTCTTAGGTCGGAGCAGGCTTCTAAGTCGGCATGTGTTTAGATCGGAGGCTATTCTAGCTCGTATACTGTTAGGTCAGACCGTTCCTTAAGTCGTCTTCTGTTAAGTCGCGAATCAGAGGATTAACATTTGCCCCTCGAAGTGTGTGCCTAGGTCATAGGTCATATACTTCGATTTTCTTAACCTGCTCTTTGATTAGGTCGGAAGCGAGTTAACAGAGGTCTTAGGTCGGCAGCGTGCAAGTCGCCTCACCTTCCTGCGAATAAATAGTTGAGTCATCCTTCCTCTTCCTCACTCATTCCTCTTCTCAATTCAGCCATTGACGCAATTTGGAGCCCTCAGAGATAAATTCCATCCATCCAATCGTCGATCAACCTCTTGTTATACATCGTAAGTTAATCTGATCCGAGTTTACCCATGCCCACTGTCGAATCGATGACTCCCCAGTTTTCGACTTCCATTTGTTTGCCGCGGTTCATTATGAATACCCCTTCGACTGTTCCGCCACTGCTATCGATCACATTGCAGTTGTGATAGGGCAACAATACGTCAGATTCGCAACAAACCCGAGGCGATTCGAATTGGCTTTTTTGGGCGATCCAATGGTGTGATGGAATTAGGATCGTCATTGATTGTGAGGTTATTGGATTATCGAGTTAAAAGTTATGGAAGAAAGTGGGTTGATGTACTGACTCGGTCACGACTTAGTGATTTCACTGATTTAAGTCGGAACCGACTTAGCAATTTCACGTTTCCTAGGTTTTGAGTCGCTTCCGAGTTAGGACTTAGAGGATTTCTTGTTGCTTCGAACTAGTTTTGCTTCTTAATCCGGCCAAGACTCGGGAACTACTAGCTTTGACCCATAGGGAATTTCTCTTAAGTCGTCACCGAGTTAGTACTTAGGTTTTCGGCGACTAAGCAGATGACTTTTGAACTTTGCCTGGACTTTGAACTGTTGAACTATGAACTGTGTTGCATGTATTTCTTTTTACAGATTGCTTCAATTTGCAAGTTAACAATCCTGTTTAACACAACATTCACAGAGTACTGGGACGAATATACTGTCACTGACTGCCCACATCGAATGACAGATTAGTTGGTAAAGAGAAAGTTAAATTGAATGAATATGAATGAGATGCTGTACAATAACCAATTCAAGTGAAGTATTAAAACAAAATCGTAATAGTCAAATGAAACTGATTTGTCTGCATTAACACTGTACTTGAACATTAACAAGTTCTGAAATTCTGTAATCGATTCATTGTCAACTAATTTAATTCCAGTTATGCTTGTCGTTTATTTTCATTAGTTTTGCACAACACTTCACACTTTTTAGGAAACGTGCACCTTCACATTTGAACATTCAGCTGATTGTGTAGAATGTCTTCTCCACAAGAAGGAACGGAGCAAGTTGAAGATGCATTTCCAGTTGCTGTCCCGCTAAATGATCCTCCAGAAAGGACTCCTACCACTCTGAGCCATAAAGCCTTTCGTCAATTATGCATCCAGTTTGGCATTGCCGAAGCTGACGCTTTGCTTCCTGAAATAAATGATACTGCTGATAGGCCGCCCCATGGCTTTGTCGCAGTTAACCGCCAAATGTGCTCGAGCGGAGCTATCCCCCCATTTAATGACTGCCTTCGAGAACTTCTTCTCCGACTATCTATCTCCCCTTTTCAATTACACCCTAATGGCTACGCCATCCTGCTAGGACTGTGTGTGCTTTTTAGGAGAACGCTGGACCGTTTTCCCAGTTTTGGAGAAATTCGCTATCTGTGTACTTTTGCCAAAAACAGAGATCACCCCTCTATCACAGTCGTGAGGAGTGCTAGAAATCGTAAGTTGATCACCGGTCTCCCTGAAAGTGTTCATAGTTTCCTGAGCCCGTTTTTCTATGTTCGCTGCCCCCCGGGGTTTTACGCTATTTGGAGAGTAGGAAGTAAGATCACTTGCCTCTGTTTCTTATGTTCTTTCAAACTTACCGAAGTCCGAGTTATTAAGTGCTAACTTTGCCTTTTTTCTTTTTCAGCACTTCCTACTCCTTCTAGAGATCCCGGCCACAAAGTGACTTTTGAGAGGCTTATGGCGGTGCCGGTAGAGGAGAGGAGTATCCAGTTTCTATTAGATGATGAGCTTTTGCACCAATTCGGGCTTTTACATCCCTCCAGGTCGACTCGGATTCATGAAATCTTTAGTTCTGATGTAGAAATGTTAGCTGCTTCGGGCTCTCAAGCAGAGGCATCGAATGCCCAAGTTTCTGTAGAAGAAGTTGCATCAGAAACACCTGTCTTAGAGGCTGCTTTGATAAGATGTTCTGCATCCACCGATGTTGTAGGGTCAGTCAGCAAGTCGGCACTTGCTCCAATTATTGAGGAGGAAGAAAATCCTCGAGTTTCTGAAAAATCAGTTGATGGGGAAGTTGAGAAGGAGAATTCTGCTGAGCATCATAATGATGACACCTTCGATGACCTGAGCGACATAATGATAACATCTCAAGAGCTTTTCAAGGATAATATTCCAAAGGCGAACTCTCCCGTCGTTGAAGCGACTTCCTCTTTGAAACAGACCTCGACGCCTTCTACACCTGTCGTCTCCGTTCCCGCACTAAAGCGTGGTTTGTAATTTGACGCACGTAGCTCGCACGCCGCACACACTTAGGATTTTTCTGCACTTATAAGCATTTACTCTTTCTTTCTGGAAATTTCTAAACTTTACTTCTTTTCCGTTTTCAGATTCTCCTATGGGGCGCTCCGGCTCATACTATGACTCATTTCAGCGCCATGGAGGTCGTGGATCCTATGACTTTAGGAAATATCTTGGTGACCAGAGAGAGACAGATGAGGAACGGGCCCAAAGGAAGGCTCGAGAAAAATGGGATTATGAGCAGCGGCAGAGAAGAAGAGATGCTGATCGATATGATTCTTCTTACAGAACTTATGATTCTCATAAGCGAAAGTCTTATGATGACAAAGGGAAGACTCATATTACTGATGAATCAAGCAAACGGTCTAAGCCAAGTGACGTGTCTGCTATTTCTGAGAAGACTAACGCTCCCATTTCTTCTGATATTCCGGTCAGCTCTCCTCCTCTAAAGGAATCTGATATTCAAACCATCATTAACAGGCCACAATATCAAGTTAAAGATGGCCCTCCAACGCTTCAGAGCCAATTTCCGAATTGGTGTCTAAGAGGAGTCCGTTTTGACTTAGATTTGGTTCCCATTGATAAGCAGGCAATGCTGAGGAATGTCGATGCTGTCAAGCTTGATATTGAAAGAATGTCTGGATGGCAGAAGCTGGTTGATGAACTTCAAAGGGTCAACCATATGAACCTTGAGGCGATGATGACCATGGAGAATGATAAATTAGAATGGGACAAATGGCGTAAGCAGCATGATGCGGAGATGACGAGCATTGCAGACGACAACGCAAAGCTTGTGTCTGAAGTTAAGCAGCTTAAGGAAAATCTCGCTTCTTCTTCTGCATCATATACTCAAAAAGAAGAAGTCTTTCAGAAGCAAGTGCGGGATGCACATGCTGCACAAAGAGATGTCGAAATGAAGCTTGCCGCCGAACAGCACATTAATGAGAAATATCGCACAGAAAACGCCGAACTGCGGGAAAAAGTCACCTCCCAGAACGTGGAGATTGAGTTACTAAAGTCTCGACTCGTTAAAGCTGAGACAGCGCGTGATGAGGCCATTACTGGTAGGGTTGCTGCCATTGCCGAAAAAGAAGCGGCTGAGCAATCACATGAGGCAACGAAAGCAAACATCAGTTCTACCTTATTCGACTTTTATTTACACAGCGTTCTGGGTCGTGGGAGCCTTGCTTTTCTGGGTCCAGATTATGAAATCACTCTGGCTGAAGTGTGGGAAGCCTCACTTGATATGTTTAAAGGTGCCGGCTATGATGAAGCAAAATTCGAGGAAGCAAAATTCGAGGCTCGCTATCTTGATGATGAGGCTCGCACCGCTCTTGTTAGAGGGAAGGAGCAGCTTGCTAAAGCACGGGCTGAATCACTGGGAGAAGAGCTTTCAAAAGAGGAAGCTCCTTTAACTGCCCCTGTTCATACCTCCACTTCGGCCGATGTAAACATTATGGATTCCAGCTCTCATCCTTCACATCCAGTTGTGACCACTCCTACAGAAGAAGAGGCAATGAAGGATTTTCAGGCTCGGGAATTTGAGATTGATCTCGCCAAACCGACTTCTCCAGGTAACTTTGACGAGACGAATTCAGTGAATCGCTTATTTGACTTAACTGAGTTTGACGAACTTCTTACTTATCACTTAAGCTTTGACGATCCACTGTCCTCTTTTTTCTCGGAGAATACTGATTTTGATTTCTTTTATTATGCAGCGGACGCGCCGGAAACTGCACCAATTCTTCCTTCTTCAGCTGCCATTCCTCCTCTTTCTCAAGTTACTCCTCTTCCAGCTTCTCAACCAGGTTCACAGGAAGAACAGATAGCAGCCCTTCAGGGCTTGGATGAACCACCTGCTTCCGAGGAGCAGAAAACAGAAGATCTGGAAGATAGTGAGAAGACCCCGGAGCAGTCTTTTGATTATGACACAAAGCTTTCTACATTTCTTACTCCGGGGAGTGAGTCTTCTTCCAAGAAGAAGGGGAAACGCGTGGTTTTGAAGAAAGGAAAGAAAAGTCCTTCTGCTGCTGGAGATGAAGCAGAAGTCGATCCGGCTGAGTCTCTTTCTCCTTCTTCTCCAACACGTCCTCCGAAACTAATTACCAGGCCGGGTAAAGGTTCCAAGGGTGGGAAGAAGGAGAAATGAGTTTGATTTTGACTTTTCTGCTTTTTGCATGTATTGACCGGAGATTGTGCGGATACCGGTCTCCGCTCCTTTTTGTAATCTACACAATGTAAAAAGTTTCCATAGTATTGAATAAAATAGCTATTTTACTTGTACAAATTCTTGTGTATGTGTGAATGCATCTGTTTCTCTTTTTTGGTGTAGAATAAACGATTCCTTTTACTTGTACAAACTTTTTGTCTGTGTTTGGGAATACATTTATTCCACATCTATTTTTTGTGATACTGCAATGAACTTGTGGCATGTTGCTTTTATTAATACAATTGAATTATATAGTGTTGCCCCCATACCGCAAGTGCATTGCAACATTTCTAGCTTCTTCAAGACTGATATTCTTACTTCAGAGAATAACTACTTCACTTTTAAGGGAAGAATCATTCTGCTTTTAATAGAGTATATCTCGCCTTCAGAGAAGTTTTTACTTTCTCTTTCTGTCAGAAGAACACTTCAACTTTTGGGAATGATCACTTTTATTTGTTTAAAAATGAATTTTCCTGTACAATGAAATGAGCTTCTGAAGAAGGTTTTGATTTTTGTGTCCCAGTAAAGGGTTTATTTTTGGTACTTTAAGCAAGGTGAAGTACGCCTCTGCAGCGGTCTTTTGGTCTCCGAAGAGAAGCAATTTTAGTCTCCGAAGAGAAGCAATTTTGGTCTCCGAAGAGAAGCAATTTTGGTCTCCGAAGAGAAGCAATTTTGGTCTCCGAAGAGAAGCAATTTTGGTCTCCGAAGAGAAGCAATTTTGGCATTTCAGCTCTGGTGAAGTGGGTCTCCGAAGAGAAGCATTTTGCACTTCTACATGGGTGAAATGTGCCTCCGAAAAGGGCTTTTTAGCATTCCATCACTGGTGAAGTGGGTCTCCGAAGAGAAGCATTTCGCACTTCTACACGGGTGAAATGTGCCTCCGAAGAGGGCTTTTGCCCCCGAAGAGGTCTTGAAATTGCCTGGAAGTTACTTTCTCATGGTTGAGTGGATCCACGGGGCGGACGCAAGTTGCTTGATTGGATGTTCGTTTGCACAAACGATCGCAATCAATTAACAAGGGCCCTGTTCCTTCAGCTTGGGAAGGTGCCCCTCCGGTGGTTCCACCAATCTTGTTATTGAGAGAAGCACTTTCATTTATTGGCGTGCCTCGTTAGAGGGCTTTGTTGATCTTTGGGAAGGAGCATCGGTTGGTTGGTGTGCCAGGAAGGTTGCTTCTCAGGGGCGAGTAGATCCACGGGACGGACGCAAGCTGCCTGATCGGATGCATCACGATCAGTTAGCAAGAGCCCTGTTCCTTCTGCTTAGGAAGGTGTCCCTTCGGTGGTTCTACCGGCCCTTTTATTGAGGAGCAAAATTCCTTTTGGTTGTTTCCGTGCTTGCTTAGCCATGTTCTCCCACCATCTTCCCATTAGCGATCTTTTATTATCATTTCCAAGCGTATCTTCGTTCCTTTTGTAAGTAAATTGCCTCATCCAAAGAAGTGGACTTCACTGTTGAATAACTTCATGGGACAAACGCGAGTTACCTAGCTGGATGTCTGTTCATATTGACAATCACAACCGGTTAAAGAAGGCTTGCCCCAGTGAAGTTGCCCACTTTTCATGTGAGGTTCTTCTTGTGTAGGATTTGAATATGGAATTTTTTGTTGCTTGGTATTTGCTTTAATAAATGATTTGTAAGGCTCGCTTAGCTTTGTGATGGGTGAGCTTTGCTTTAATGACCTGCAATATTAGATCGACATTTTAGCAATACATTTAGAGTATTTACACATCGAAATATAACAGGCATTTTATAATAGAAAACACAAAATGCGTAGTTTTTCATTATTCGGTCACGCTAATTTCTCAGCGGTTTACAATGCAGAAGTTACACATCCATCATCATTTTATTTACAAATTTAAGCAACGCTGTTAAGCAAAAAATGGATGCTAGTGATTGTTGTTTCTGAATCTCCAAGCTGGATTTCCATTTGTGCTTGATTCATAGCTTTTGGATTTTTACGCCAGAGAAAGTGAGAGATGCCCCAGCCGCAGTTTTGTGGGTAATTAGTAGTCGTCCCAACTTCTGCCTGTTGGGTATGGACCTCCTGTGACAACATTAATGACAAGCTTTTCTGAATCTTATGCTGTAGTGTTGTGGTGAGAATTGGGTGGATGGGTAGGACATTGTTGATCCCGAGTGGATGAGGTTGGATCGACTCCGCTTCTCTTAACGTATTGTTGGAGTTTACCCTGCTCCAGCAATTCTTCAATCACATTCTTTAACTGGCGACATTGGTCAGTGTCATTGCCAGGTTGATTGTGAAATTGGCAGAATTTTCCATTACGCTTTGCACCTCTCGTCATCTCAGGTGGCTTAGGATACCTGACAACGTCCTTTGTTGCAAAAAAGATATTTCTTGGTGTATCAGTTAAAGGAGTAAAATCCGAAGGATTAAAGCGGCAAGGTTTCTTTTCATTTCCCTGGCTCTTTCCTCCTTCATTCTCCCTTTTCTGACTTTCAGATTCTCTTTTATTAGATGGGACATTGTTATTATTAGTTTGGGCAGAAGCCACTTTCGATGTTGTAGAAAGGCTTTCAAGGCGAATGAACTCGTCGGCCTTTTTATAAAAATTTTCAAGTGAGTTCGGTTCCTTCATCTTTAGCCATATTCCAAATTTACTCGATTTATCAATGGCTCGCATCAAATAAGTCAGGATCATGCGTGGTTCTGCATTTTCTACTTCGGCTAAAGCTATATTGAAACGGCTCAAGAAAGATTTGATTGATTCTCCGGGCGCTTGTTCGAGGTTAGACAGTGACATTATATCCTTAGCTTTTGAAGCATACAATCTGAACTGTTCTTTAAACTTTTGCGTTAAGTCGGAGAACTTATCTACAGACCGAACTGGAAGCTTTGTGAACCAAAGTAAAGCCACACCTTCCAGGTATACTGGAAAGTATCGACACTTGATTTCGTCTGATGCTCTTGCACCGGTCATATGCCAATCGTATTTGTATAGGAAATGAATAGGGTCACCGGTTCCCCTATAGGCTTGGATAGTAGGAGGTGCAAATTTCCTTGGAAACTCCGCTCTCAGGATCCTTTCAGTAAACGGAGTTCTGCTTGGCGCGAATTCCCAGTCAGCCTCATCCTCTTCCCTTTGCATGCTCTCTTTCATGATGCGGCCAACCATTTCAGACAGGTACTCTTTATTGTTCAAAGACACCTCCGGGCAAGCATCAGTTCTTCCCTCGGAAGTTTGCCCGGGCATAGGTTCATGACAAGTTGGTTGCGGCATAGAACCATCAGCTTGGAAAGGTGGCATTTCAGGAAGGGTGGTTTGATGGTTTTCTGGTTGACGATTTGCCCCAAGCAGGGCAGTTATTCTATCCATCATCAAAGCGTTTTGAGTTTCAATTTGTTGGTATAATCCAGAAACTGCGTCGTCCAATTCAGCCCTGGTGACTCCAAGGGTAGGAGTCGCTTGGTCTGTTGTTGGGGAAGCGGAAGTCCCTTCGTGAGCATTTCTGGATCTGATAGGTCTACCTCTTCTTCCAGGAGCCATTATTTCGGATCTGGTCTTTAAGAGAGGTTCTTTTTATGAATCTTTGCGAAGCAATGGTGGGTGATTGCCTGAGTTCAATTCTCAGTGAAAGCACCAAAATGTTAACGCTAAAAAGTGAACGCTAATACCCGGTGTGTGTAATAGAATCGTGAAAGCACCACCCGTTGGTACGGGAACAGAATATAAGCTGAAAATAGCAGAAAAGCAGTAAATGAACAACAAGTTTATAGTGGTTCGGCCCGTAATTGAGCTTACGTCCACTTTATAATCTTTTATTGCTGATTCGGTTACAATTTGATACAATATCCTTCAAAATACAATACAACTTGATCACGAAAGCACTCTTGACTAATAGCTCAATCTTTGATGATGAAACTCGACGAATCCGTGTTGGATGTAAGGAGTTCTTCTCGAAGATTGTTGTAGCGTCTCGAATGCTTGAAGATCTTTGATTGTTGAATGAGTGGAGACTTCGACAGAGTAACGGCGCTTGAAGAAATGAATGGCCAAAAGTCCTCTTCATGTTGGAAGTGGTGGGGTATTTATAGGAGCTGATTTGGACTCTGGAAATTTTCCTAAGTCCTAAGTCGTAGCCGACTTAGTATAAGTCGCGGCCGACTTATGATAGGTCGCTACCGGCTCATCAGCTTCAACACTTCCTTAGTAGTTCACCTCCTCTTCTGGTTTTATGCTTTAAGTCCTAAGTCGCCGAAGACTTAAGGTAAGTCGGTGACGAGGTAAAGGTGTATAAGGTGTCCTGAGATTGTACACGACTTAGTATAAGTCGTAGGTCGGCGACGACTTAAAAGATGGGTCGTAGGTCTTAAGTTATCAACAATTGCCTTAGGTCCAAGACTCCCTTATCTCGTAGACTCTTAAGTCGTAGTACTTCTTAACTCGGAGCATTTCATAACTCGGTGTTGTTAGGTCGGAGCAGAGTTAACTCGCAATCTTAAGTCGGCAATTTGTTAACTCGGAAGCCCTTGTTAACTCGCAATTTGTTAAGTCGGTTGGCTTCCTTAAGTCGGTAGGCTCCTAGGTCGGCACACATCTTAATTCGGCAGCTCTTCTCAGTAGTTAGATCGGCAACTGTTGGGTCAGAGCTTTCTTAGGTCGTAGCTTGTTAAGCCGGAGACCTTTTTAACTCGGAGCCTTCCTTAAGTCGGAGCGTATCTTAGCTCGAAGTCTTTCTTAGGTCGGAGCAGGCTTCTAAGTCGGCATGTGTTTAGATCGGAGGCTATTCTAGCTCGTATACTGTTAGGTCAGACCGTTCCTTAAGTCGTCTTCTGTTAAGTCGCGAATCAGAGGATTAACAGCTGGAGAGAACGTAAGGTTTTGGTGAACGAAAAGAGGGAAGATAAAAATACGTACGAAAAGGGGAAGATAAAAATACATATAGATTCGGAGACTGTTCAGTTGCCAAATTTCAAGGGGGCCTGTGTGCGCTTGAAATCAAACTAACTAATAATAATATAGTATAGATTATACAAGTGAAAGAACTAACTAATATTCTTCCACATGAAGTAAGGCTTCTTTAAACAGCATCAACAATAAGACAATTAAGCAACAAAGGAAAAGAAAAGCAAGGCAAACAAAGAAAACTTGAAGAAGCCAAACAAACTTTTGCATCATTTGAAGAAGATGTAAGCATTAGAGTCTTGCAAATGCACATAAAAGATTTGGAAGACGAAGCTAAAATAATAAAGAAGCATTTGAAAAAAGAAAAGAAGATGAGTTAAAAGCTAAGAAGGAAATTTTGAAATTGAAACAAGAACTGAGAAAAATGAAATCAAGACTTCAAGAGAATAAAGAGAGAAATTCAAAGCCCAAAGTAGAAAATCTACATATAGTAGATAAACCTGATAATATATTAGATCAACATACACCTGTAGAGACTGCAATACAAAACACGAAAAAGAAATCCACAACTGAAAATAGTGAAAAAAATAATAAAGAGAAAAATGTTGAGCCCTATGTAGATGTCCGCACAGCAATCGAAATGAATGAAGATACATGTTTTGAGACGGAAGCCTAAAATGCAAAAAAGAGATCCACAACTAAAAAGAATGAAGAAAAGAAGAAAGAAGAAATTGTGGAGCTTCTAGTAGAAAAAGTGCATTTAACAAATCAAGATACACCTACAGACATCGTAAAAGAAAATGCAAATCAAATTGAAACAAATAATACAATGGATGAAAATCAAGAGAATGAAACAACAACTGAAATAAATGAAGAACAAAATAAAGAAACAATTGTTGAGCCTTATATAAAACAAGTACAACAAGATTGAAAAAGACAATACATGCATAGAGACAAAAACAACAACTGAAATGCATGAAAAATGCTCCAACCAAATCAGGATACAATTATGGAGACAACAAAAGAAAGTGTTGATATAGTGAATAAAATAGTTTTGCCAACAAATCAAGATAAAATGGTTGAAAAGAAACAAAAGTGGCTTAAAACATGGAAGAAGATACCATATCAAAAGCCAAATTGTACCCTACTATGATTTAGTACTTGACTTCACTCCTCCATCTTTCAAACTCTATGAGTCACAAGAGTTTGAAACATAAAAAACCGAACAAGATCAAAAAAGAAAGCAACAAATCCTGCTGGCCGAAGAAGGAAAACAACAGTAAAAAAACAGCTTCTTATATGTAAAGAGTAAAAGCAAGCACAAGAAAAGAAAAAGAAAGCGATGACTTTGACTATCGTCGGCGAGTGAAAAAAATAGCAAATAAGCAAAAAACTAAAGAAAGAAAACAAAGATGAATCCATCCCAGAGCCAATTGTAGTGATAGAACCAACACTTTCAGATTTAGGACTAGGACATTGCAAAAGCTTAGCATACTTGAATAGAGAATAACAAGACATAATCAAAACTTTCTTTGCTCTGACATCATCACAAAAGTAAGTTTACAAATATATATATATTTATGCTACATACTAAAATAAATTTAATTAATTGAATCAAATCTTTTTTGTTAAAATAGTGAAGTAGCATGGGAGGACACTGACACAATTAAAGGAGGATGCTTAATAACAAAAAAAGCATTGCGAAATGTTCTTGAAGGAAATTACATGGACGGATAGGTACATAAACATATTTTTTTGCTTAATAATACCGTTATCAATCAAAATAATTACAAAAACTAATACCTAATGGTAGTTTGATTGGAATTCATACTTGGTTATTTTATAAATTATTTTGATTGCTATTTATAACAAAACCGATACGTATATATAAAGAAAAATAATACCTAGTTTATGTTTGTCATAAGTTGATGTTTTGTAAATTTAACTATTTATTTGACTGTCAGTATGACAAAAGTGATACCAAAATAGTGCAGAGCTGATACCTAGTAGCAGTTTGATGGGAATTATGCTTGGTTATTTTATAAATTATATTTTGACTATTTTTTATAACAAACCGATACATACATATATATATATATATGTATATGTATATATGTATATATGTATGTATGTATGTATGTATGTATGTATGTATGTATGTATGTATGTATGTATGTATGCAAAACTGATACCCAGTTTATGTTTGACAAAAGTTGATGCTATGTAATGTTAATTATATGGTTGACTATCATGTATGACAAAAATGATACCAAAATAATGCAAAACTTATACATAATAGCTATATGTTTCGAGTTAACGCTTACTTTATAAATTATTTTGATTGTAATTTGTATCAAAACTAATACAAAAATATATGCAAAAATGGTACCTAGTTTCTAGTTGATAAAATACGATGATCGTTAATTTCAGAAACTATCTTGAGTATCATATACAACAAAACTTATGCCAAATTGATGCAAAACTCATACCCAAAAGCTGTTTGATTGGAGTTGATGCTTAGTTATTTTTATCTTTTTCAATATACACTGCCACTATTAACATTACTAATACTATTTATTATTTAATTTTACTTCACCAATAAGAAAAATTTACAATTTCCTATTGTTAATATAGATAATCGATCGGTATATATCTAAATGTAGGCTGGCACAACTATGCATTCACGACAACAATGACGGTAAATAGAACTTTAATATGTGAGTACATAATAATTCAAACATACATTGAATTGTAACTTATTTTTGTATTTAATAGAAAGCGATAGTCTTTAATATACATAGTGTTAAAAATCATGTGGTCCTACCTATGCTTAAAGAAATCATGCGAGATAAATATGTAGAAGCTATTTATTTCCCTCTGCATTGTGAAGACCGTTAGATGTTAGTAACTTTGACACACTCAATAATGCAATGTGTCACATAGATTCTTCACATCCTAAAAGATCAAATGATAGAAACAACCCTAGTCTAAATGAAGCAATGAAATTGGTATGGTACATTTTTCAAAAAAAATAACTAATATAACTAAAACAAAATGAACATTAGCTAACTTTGTATCATTTTGTCTTTTACAGAGAAAATGAGTTGAAGGAATCCTGCAAGAAATCTAGAAAAACATAAGTATACAAGAAATGGAAGTGAAGCCAGACAAAATGCATCAAACTGAGTGTGCACAACAAGCAGCCGACATGCAAGCTATTTTTTTTCATTAAAAATAATACCCACTGAGAACAAAATTGATACTAAAACTGAAACTAATAGTGATACCGAATTGATAATTACTTGAAACTTAGAACATGGTATCTGTTTGCATTATAATCTTTTATATAACATTTTATACATGTTTATATGCCTATTACATTGAATTGAATTTGCTTGATACAGAAGCTATTACCTTTCAGTTCAATAAACATTTACTTCGAAACAAAACTGATACCCACATGTAGATAAACTGATATCTACTAGCACAAAATTGATACCCGCATACACAAAACCAATACTAAACCTATATATAATCAAAACTAAAACAAAACAACTATCACAAAACAACTATCACAAAACATAAAAATGATATCTATAGACACTAAAACTTATACTAAAACTGATGCTAACTTTGATACTAAAATTGTTAATTATTTTATTTCAAAGCATGTTATCTTTTTGCACCATTATCTCTTAAATAGAATGTTTTATATTTGTTACACACCTGATATTACAAGTGATGCAAATTGATACTAATAATATATTTTGCTTTAAACAGGGTTGACTGTGGTTTATACGTTATGATATTCATCGTATCATTGAACAAGAGAAAAATACCCATCAAAATAAAACATCAAAAAATATTAAAAATAAGAGCAAGAATCGTGTATGAGATACTGATGAACAATGACCATTGCTGGAATTTAGCCAAGTTCATGTTAAGAATGGAAGAAGAAGAAAAATTAAAGAAATAAATTTGTTGTAAAAACTGTTGTTATGTTCAGTTGAAATAATAAACATTTGAGACGTTTCGTTAGAACTAATTGAATTTAGATTTTTTCTAATGTTGATATAAACACTTCTTCATATTATGTTAACTTGTTGTAAAAACTATGAACTTATTTCTGATGTTGTAAAAATTAGCTTTATTTAACTTTTCTTACAAATGATGTTATGTTATAACTGCAAATATATTTCTATTTACACCTAAAACAGGTACCAATAGTGCGCATGAGTTGATACTATTTTTTCACATACCTGATACTATTATTGATACTAATACAATACAAACACTGATACCATATTCTGATATACTTGAAAATGATATTAATAGTTTGCAGTATTATAGATCTGTACTTTGTTTGAAGTTGTGATCATTATTTTTAATATTTAAATTAGACAATTGCCTATAACTTAACTGACACACTGACTATTACTTGTATTATTTGTGTTTCTTTTCCTTGCTGTATAAAAAATGTCTGAACTCAACTATGATTGGGTAGTTACATTTGAAAGAATTTCTGAACACTCCAAGTCCATGTCATTTTCATTGTATTGAGCTAAAACATTTCAACATTTTCAATAGTCTGTATATCCGCTAATTAACTGTCATGTATGAAAAAAGTGATATAAAAATAGTGCAAAACTCATACGTAGTAACTGTATGATTGGAATTCATGCTTGATTATTTTATAAATTATTTTAAATGTTATTTACAACAAAACTGAAACCTATATATATATGCAAAAATGATACCCAGCGATTGTTTCATATAATATGATGCTTTATAAATTTAATTATTTAGTTTACTGTCATGTATGACAAAAGTTATATCAAACTAGTGCAAAACTCATGCCCAATACCTATTTGATTTGAATTTGTTCTTGGTAATTTTATAAATTATATTAAATGTTATTTACAACAAAACTGATACCTATATATATGCAAAAACTATGACGACCCACATTTCGAAAGGTTTAAATCGACAATAATCCACACATGTCCGACTTAAGAAATCCGAAACATAGATAATCAATGGAGTTAAATAAGAAAAATAAGAAAAGAAGAAGAAAACAAACACAGAATCTCACAGCGAAACGATAAAATATAATAATCAAATAATAGTTCATGAAGCTGTTTACTATACATTTGATTAAACTCTATACACATTTATCAGAGTTATATATATACATCAGGAATAAATAATCAATATAGCAGAATAGCATGATACAAGGAATAATAATAATAGTAGTATCCAAAACTCCGTCTTCGTCCTCCAAAGAATAGTCTTCAATACACTGAAAAACTCAGGACTGACCCGAGCGTAATGAAAAGGAAAAACACTCGAGTCAGGACTAAAATACTCTTATATAAGTCAAATCAATATCACAAATATGAGTGCAATAACTTAAGAGATGTTACTGGATTTTCCATCTCCTAAGGATCTGTTAAACTATTTATATATAATAGTATACGCTATAATAGATAATATCTATCAGTAAAATAAATATCAAAATAGCGTTAAGGTTTTACATTGATCCACCTTAACACATTTTTTACAGTTCTAAACCAAAGTCGTAATGGGCTCGTATAGGGATAAATATGACAAGGCACGTGAGGCAATGCCCATGGTAGGATTCTACCAGTTTACCCTTTCTGGCTGGTCGTAACCCATCCGTGGCCGACCGCAACAATCAATCCAAACGACAAAAAGGTGCACCCATCGAATATGAAATCACAATAGTAATACGCGGGATCAACGTCGCTAGAGCTAGCTAACCTCAATGGCCAGACATAGGCTCTTGTTTTAGTCATTATAATTATGACACGAGTGTTAAAAGTATCCATCATCGTTCTCTTATTTCATTCCAGTAAACGTCGCCAATTCAACCACTACATTCTGGATATCATCCACCGCGTACACATTTGCCAAAGTGGTTCCAATATTAACAGAGAGTATGCCAATAAGAGGCCTCGGTCTCTTTAACAACCAAACGTCATTTTACACACCGGTTGGTTCTTTTACATTTCGAAAACGATTCGTACTTGATATCAAAATATCATATTCATTTCAAAAAAATCAAATTCATTTCGAAATTACCATATTCGCTTCAAAAACCATATTTTACTTCAAAATGTTAATTCAATTTGATATATCGATTTCGCTTCGAAATTTAATTCGAATTACAATTTTGGCTATAATTCACTTTAACCCAACACGCATTTAAATCCAAGATTTAAATATAAAACATTTCACCCTTTGCCGGTTTGAATTTTTAGAAAATAGTTTAGATAGTTTAAAATAGTTAAATAGTTAAAATAATTTAATAGAAAATAGTTTTGAGTAATAAAAATGGTTTATATAGTAAAATAGTTTGGAAAATCAAAATAACTTGAATATTTAAAGAATATAGATTTTTAAATCGTTAATACTAAAAATATTCATTTAAAAATAGTTTCAAAGTCAAACCAGTTCACTTTCCAAATTTTCCAATTCAAATCAGTTCTAATTTCCATTTCAATTTAATCGATTCAATTCCGATTTCAAGTCGAATTTTACATTGATTCCAAATTAATTTAAATGCCAGTTCCAAGTAAATTCCAACTCAAATTCCAAATTAATTTAAAAATTCCAATTCCAAATTAACTTAAATTCCAAATTTAAACCATTTTGATTATATCAATTTTGAGTTCGATGTCCAAAATATCAATTCAAAACACTTAAATCAAATTTTTCTACAATATCCAATTTAAAATCTAATCCTTCAAATATAATTCAATTTCGAGCTCAATTTCGAAATATCGTATTATATCACTTTTACTTAGCAATATTCAAAGTTCGAATAAAATGTCCAATCTTTTAAAACAAATCAAATTTTGAAATTCACATCATATTTCGATTACCACCTAAAAATCTCAACTTCGATTATTTAAACAATTTCGTTTTCCAAATTTAAATTTCATCATTGCGAGCTCCAGTTCGAAAAATAATTTGATTTCCATAAATTCGATTTTTTTATTTATTCCTTTTAACAAATCATTTAAATAATTTCAAACCAAAAATTTTAAAATCATTTAATTTAACCAATCTGGTGTTCGTATATAATTTTCTATCCTATGGCCAAGTGAATCAATTATTTCAATTTAAATTTCAGGGATGGATATATATCATTTCAATCCAAAATAACTACCATAGTTATATATCATTTCAACCTATTTCTTAATTTTTTCAAAATAATTCAATTTACAGTTTTATATACTGTAAACAATATACAGGATGATAACACAATATATCAAAATAAATAAACATTTAATCATTCAAATATCATCCAATTTTCTTCCATCGCAAACAATCAACCAAACAGTCAATAATCACAACAATCAACCAACCGTCGAAAATCAGGGATTTTACTAGCAATTAAATTCTAATTTAATCTAACTACCAATTCAAATCCTAACGATAAATTCAGATGTCAATTAAATGTCAATTTAAATTTATCCAACAACCATCAATAAATTTAAATTTCTTTATGATAAAATTTTACTAATCATAAAAATAAAATAGTCAACGTGAGCATAAACACTCACCTTTTATTTGAAGCTGAAAATATTCCAGGTTCAAATAAAATTCCACTCCACGTCGAAGACGACTTCAATATGATCCCTGTGCAATTCCTTACCCGAATCGGACCTTATATGAGAACAACACGAATTTATTTATATACGATATAACTAAAAATTTAATCAACTTAAATAAGATATTGATAACCAGATATCTCACCTAACCCCGATCAGTCCATCAACGAACGCTACTTCTCACCAAGCACACGCTCGAGTTCGTCCATCAACGTCCACCTACCGCCGACACCTCCTAATCGATGTGACAGCTCCACTTCCAATCGCACGTGTGCTGCACTATAGCCGTCGTCGCCTCGTCTCACAGCAGCGCGAAACCCAGAATGACACACCATTGTTGCCCTCGAATCGCGCGCGACGCGTCGCCGCTCAAGCCATAAAGTCGTAGCTCCTCACACCATCGTCCACCGTACCTTCGGTCGCTCGACCCTCTTCCACCGCGGCACGCGGTTCTCGAATTCAGTTTGGTTTTTTTTTATTCGATCGACACTTTTTTTTCACGATCAGTTGTTGATTTTGAAAAGGTGAGATTCGAAAGATAAGGGGAATGGAGAGGTATGCGGTGACCCATATACTCGTCCTGTTATGAAAATCTAATGAGGGCAAGAGAAAATATTAATTATTAAATTAGTAAATATCTCGTCTAAACGATCGCGAAATCCCGAACCCCAAACAAAACGTGCCGCTAGGCATTCATAATGTTTTACCCCCATTCCGAACAGAATGGAACTAGTTTCGATGTCAAATTCGATTGTATGCGGAAGATAGCTTTTCAAATTGAATTATTTTAATTAAATTTAAAATTGAATTTCTACACGTTTCAAGCTCGCACGGCCAAACGACAAGTCCGATCGCTACAAAACTTGAAATCCTACAATAATTCACTATTATGGATCCGATGAAACTAGTTTCGTCGAAATTCGAGACAGTCGCCAAAATGGCTATTTTTACTTGTTAATTTAAAATATAAAATTTCAATTTTTAATTATTCACATTTAAATCCAATTTTAAATCTTAATCATCTTCATTCATATTTGAATAAAATTTAAATCAATTTTCGATCATCTTAAATCCAGAATTAAATTATTCAAATAATTTCCAATATTAAATTTTAAACAATTTAATTATCCAATAAACCAATATTAACAAATCATTAAATTTTATTTCTACCCATATCTACACAAATTACACTAAATTATTAATTTAAAATAGCCAAAAATACGGGTCGTTACAAAAATGATACCTAGTAGCTATTAGATATAATATGATGCTCTATAAATTTAATTAATTAGTTCACTGTCATGTATGACAAAAGTGATACCAAAATAGTGCAAACTCATACCTAGTAGTTGTTTGATTGGAATTCATGCTTGTTTATTTTACAAATTATTTTGAGTATTATTTATAACAAAACTGATACCTACATATATGCAAAATTGATACCCAGTTGTTGTTTGATACAATTTGACAACAACACTATGCCAAACGGCACTTTTACACTTGTAAATCATATATTGAGTTGCCAATTGTTCACCATAACATAGTCTACAATATATATTGACATTTAAGCTTATAATTCTTCTAATAGTTTTGCACTTCACGACTTAGCAAATAAATAATTGTAGTCACTTCAAAATTAGAAAGAAAATAAAAATCACCATGTAAAAATGATATTAATATCATACAAAAATGATACCATAAATGTTTATACCTGAAAAATTTATTAGAAGCATACAAGAACTGACCTAAAACTAATACTAACAGCATACAATGACCGATACCATATTTTGACATGCCTAAAACTGACACTAATAGTACCAAAAACTAATACCAAGCAGCAAATAATAATGAATAAACCAAATAGCAAAAAAAAATAACGCACCACTTCTCATGCCACATATATATTCCAGAACACATAATATTCAACTAAAATTGATACTACATAACAAAGTTTAACTACAAAGAGCAAATCAATGTCAAATTTAGTATATATGCCAAACCAATATACTTATATAACCAAATTCAATTACATAAAATTGCCAAAAAAGAAATACCGCCAAGTATAACTCTCAACAAAGTCATACAAAAAAAATAAAAATCAAATCATATCTTCTTAGAAGCTTGACAATTGCACTTATTGTGATCATATTGCTTGCATACACCACATCTATTTTGCTTATTTTGAAAATATGCCAATCCTCCATTCCGTTTTATAGAAGGTATGTCGGTACCTTGTTTCTCCTTAGGTGGCTTAATAACATCTTCAACACTTACATAAACAATAAGCTTATCAAAATTAGGAATATGATTAATAGCATTACAATAAGAAGAACGATGAACATCCATGGTTAAAATAATACTCAACAAAATCACAAACGGATAATTTTGACTTGTTCGTGCACTTAATTGCATGAGCACAAGGAAATCATGTAGTATTCCATTGATTGCAACTACAAATCCATTCTTTAAGATTAACACCACTTCAAAACAAAATCTAAAGATTTGCATACATCCTATCCAAATTCTTCTTCTATCAATTCACTTAAATGAAACTCAATTGAAAGACAAAGAGTAGTATTCCACAAACGATACTCCTCTCTCCTTCTAGCCATTTTTTCAATAATTTTAACACGAATACCATCTAAACATGTAGTAATAGGCAATGCTCGTTAATCCAAAATCTAACTATTAAAACTTTTAGCAACATTTGAACTATATTGGCCAGAACGTTTCCCCGGAAAAACAAATCATCCTACTTATCATAAGGCTTATCCTTTAAAAAAGTCAGAATAGCAGCAACACCTATTTCGCAAAATTTAGAATGTGCTTCTTCAAATTCATACAAATTAGAAGCTCTAGAACACATTTTGAACAAATCAACAATAGAAAAATTCGCATTCTTTGCCTTTATAGTTGAAAGAAGATTTTGTTCCATATGAAGATAGCGGTAACTATGAAAGGTTGAAGAAAAAACTTCACAAACACCCAAAATCAAACCTTGATCACTATCCGACATAAAAATTAAATCACATGCTTCTCGAAGCATTTGTATCAAATGATCCAAAAACCATTTCCAATTATCCATATTTTCTAGAGAAATATCCATAGCTAAAGGGGAAAAAACCTACAAATTAAAAAAAAACCCTAAAACAAAATTTAATCAACTATTAACTTACCACTGATACCTAAAAACTACTGCCAAAAAAACTGATACCTAAAAACTGATATCTAAATTCTAATACTATATATTAAAACATGTTTAAATTCTGATACCTAAAAACTGATACTGAGCAATAATCTAATACATACCAATGCCACAAATGCAATTGTTATCCCACCTTTTGACAAGGTCATGATATCGTCGACTTTGCTAGGAACGAATGGTCAACAGCCTTGGGGATCGATTACATACAGTATTATAGATGCCGGTCGGGCAGATTTGGACCAAAACCCAATCGAGGTGCAATATGTATGGAATAACTGCTATGGCCTCATGAAGTTGTATTTCAAATTTGGTGTCGATTGTAGCTCATTAGCTTGAGTTACGGATGAAGCAAGGGTTTCCATGGATCGATCAAGAACGATCCATAAAACAGTTCAAATCATCGGAGAACACTCAATATCTCAAGATCCACAAGGCCAACTCATTTGAAACTTCCAGGGCATCAACAAAATGAAGATTGAGGCTTACAAAAACGATAGCGAGTCCTAAAGTTGCATTTAGAGTTTAGCCGATCGTTATTGGCCAATCGTTTTTTCCAAGTCCTAAAAACGATTGGCATATTCCAATGCATTATCAAAGTTCAACCAAGATCGATCCATATCTTCGAAGTTACAAGTCAGAATGATTCCATATTTCAGAAGCAATCTCAAGAGGCATGTGGGACCCCCCAAAAATGACCGCACTAAAATTGGAGACGAGAAAAAAGATCGGTGAAACTTAGGCCGATCGTTCCTAATGGTTGAGTTGAGTACGCCGATCGTTATGGTGGGCCCATATGGACCTAGAGAGCCTTCTGCCCAAATCTTAGCGAAATATCTCATCATCTCTCCCTATAAATACAGGCCTCATGGTTCATTTTGGGGATCTTTACGTTGTTGGTTACCTTATTCCTTATTGTAATCAAGTTTTTCCAATTCCTTGCTACTTTAATTAGATTATTAGTTGATTAATAAAGATAATCTTCAAAGTGGACATAGGCATACAATGCCGAACCACTATAAATCTCTATGTTCTTGATTATTGTTTTTTATTTGTTGTTAGTTTATTCTATTCCTCAGTTTCAATTTTACTTTCTTCATTTGCTTCTCTACATAAATCTACTCTTGGGTGTTTGTGACCAAATTTTGGCGCAAACATTTGGTGCTTTCACTGAAAGCCTTGATTCTCAGCCTATAAGGATTCCCTTTGTTGCTATTGAATTGGATAAATCCCTGAGGTGATCCATTGTTATCTTCATAAAGTTGCTTATACTATTCGGATTTGCTGAAATCTAAGCAAGCAGATTAATAATGGTGAGACATACTAGATCCACTACTCAGAACGTGGATGGAAATGAGAGTGCTAGCATTCAACAAGGAGACCCAAGCAATCAATCAACTGATGTGAATGGCGATCCAGTTGAAATCCAGAATCCCACCAATTCTATTACTGGAGCCGAATTTCATAATCTAATGAGAGAGCTGATGGAGAGCCATCGACAGTTAAATCAGAAGATTCCGACCAATATCGACATGATGAACCAAATCAGTCAGCAGCAACGGAGCAAAGCTAGGAGGGATCCTACTCCTTACTCGATGTCGAAAAGCTGTTGCTCATCGGATGGATACCATAGATATAGGCATCGCAGAACTGATGGATACCATGCTGAAACTTCAGGGTGTCAACAGGTAGACCATCGCGGTTTGCTAGGAATGATCAGTGATGATCCCTCTGCTAGAGAAGGAAATTTACCTGTGCACGTTGGGATTCAAACTATAGCTGCGACGGTTAATTTGGATGATGGAGTCCGAATGAATGCTGATCGGGTTCTTCCCTAGGATGATGGTGAAATCAACATGCAAGATGCACATCGTGAAGATGGTGGCCCGAGAAGGCGTGAAACGGCCTCTAGACATCGACCGGATCATACACGTGAGGTGGAACACGACCATCGCTTGGCGCCACCCATCCAAATGCCGGACTTATTTGCAATGGTCAGACAGTTGGTGAGAGAGAGCCATGGGTTGACAACACTGACTGGAGAATTTCGAGAAGCCATACTCCTTTCACTAATAATGTTCTACATGCAGAATAAACGAGGAGATTCAACATGCCATCAATGCCTGCATATGAGGGAAAAACTTACCCCAGGCAGCATATTATGAGGTATAAATGGCTAAGTTATTCTACACGAACCAATGATGCAATCAAGTGCAGATGCTTTCCCATAACCCTCTCTGGAATAGCGACGATGTGGTTCGCGAGACTACCTACGATCAATTTCAAGATTCGAGGTGTTGGCAACTAAGTTTGTGGAGCGATTCCGAATGCACGCGACTCGTCCCAAAGTCGTGATGTCCCTTTCCAGTGTGATCCAGGATCCAGAGGAGTCGTTGAAAGAATATTTGGAGAGATTTCATATAGCTTCCACGTGGGTCAGTAATCCGAATGATCACGCGATACTCATGGCTGTGACGAGCGGGATTGATCTAAAGTCTGAGTTTGGCAACTGGCTGGCTGGTAAAATGCCTGCCACGTTGGAGCGCTTTAATTCAAAGGCAGCTCAGTTTCTGAGAAAGGAGGAAGCCAGGTCTTCTAGAAAAAATAATGTCGCGGGACCGAGCAGAGAAGTAGTACAGTGTAACATTGCAATAAAACAGTCTGATGACAGTTTTGGAAAAGTCAAAGTGAATGTTCAAATTAAGCCAAATCAACAAAAGAGAGGTGGAGATAGGAATTGAGATTGAAAAAGGGATTCTGGAAGGTTGAAGCCTAGGATTCCAATATATGATAATTACATACCATTGAATACATCCCTGGAAAATATCTATCTGTCTACTTGCAATGCCATGCAGTATAGGAAGCCGCCACCAAAAGAGTCGACAGAGAAACAGAAATAGACCGAGAAATATTGTCGGTTTCACGAGTGTTATGGGCACAATACAAATGAATGCAAGCATCTCCAAGATGTTATAGAAAAATTGATTCATGAAAAGAAGTTACATCAGTTTGTGAAAGCCCCACAAGATGGGGGGCATGGGACTTCTGACCCCAATCGAGGACAAGCTCTATGTAGGGCTGAGGAGCCTGCATAGGCCGATGGAAGACTAGTGATAAATACGATAGTCGGAGGACCGCACTGGCGGGTAGGAGTTGGTAAGAAATGGAGCACTATGCTAGCGCGATTAGGCATGTAGATTTTGAATTATTTTCGAATACGGGAGATGGGACTCTGACGAAACATCAACATACAATGGCATAAGATATTGTGTTTGGCAATAGGGATGCAGACAAAGTAGAGGCTCCAACAATCGACCTGATGGTCATTTCAGCTATGATTGGTCCTGCATTACTGAGAAGGATTTTGATTGACTGTGGAATTTCAGTGAATATAATCTTCCAAAAGGCATATGATCAGATGAGAATGGAAGCCAAAGATTTAAAATCGTCTAAATCCCGTATACATGGTTTTAATGGCGTTGCAACCGAGTCTGTTGGTTATGCGGAATTACCTGTTGAATTGGCAGAAGGTGAGCGAAGGAGAGTGCGAACCTTGCCATTTATTGTTTTGGATGTTGACTCTCCGTACAATGTTTTTCTGGGCCGACCAGCCCTGGCTGAATTCGGGGCAGCTCTTGCCCCCATGGTGTTTGACATTGAAATTTCCGACAGACAATGATGTAGGATTTGTTCATGGTGATCAAGCGACTGGGTGTGCCTATTATATAGCTGAGTTGAGGGAAGCTCAGCGCAAAGAGAAGGATAAGGGTGTGGACAAAGCTGTCCACATCATAGCTGCCGACAATTGATAATTGGCGCTTGAGCCTTGGCTTAGGCACCACAGTCGGTTCGATAGAGATATAAATCTGAGGGATGATGAAGAGGAGCCTAAATAGACCAAGGCTGCACCGGATGAGCCGACGATTGATATTATGGTCAGCCATGACAACCCACCGCGAGTCCTAAAGATTGGGTCACAGCTCAGCCCTTTGATGATGAAGGAATTTATTGGTTTTCTTTGAGCAAACCTAGATGTATTCGCTTGGACTTGGTTTGACATGTGTGGAATCGCACTCACCATTGCGAGCCATGCATTGAACATTGACCCGTAGTATGTTTCGATAAAGATAAAAAGATGCGGTATGGATCCGGAGAGATCTGTTGCTCTCAAAGAGGAGGTGGATAAACTAAAAGTAAATAGGTTTACCGACGATGCCCTCTACCTTGAATGGATATCAAATCCTATGCTTGTGAAGAAGGCAAATGGGAAATGGAGAACGTGCATTGATTATTCAGATTTGAATATGCCTTGTCCAAAAGACAGTTTTCCCTTTCCGAGGATTGACCAGCTGGTGGATTCAACCGCAGCACACAAATTTCTATCTTTCATAGAAGCATACTCGGGATATAACCAAATTCTGATGCATATCCTCGATCAGGAGCACACCAGTTTAATTACGGATGTTGGGCTGCACTGTTAGGTAGTAATGCCATTTGGATTGAAGAATGTCGGAGCAACTTATCAGCATTTAGTTAACAGGATGTTTATAGATCAGATTGGAAAAACAATGGAAGTGTATGTAGATGATATGCTCCTGAAATCACGACGATCAAGTGACCACATTAAGGACTTGGCAGAAATGTTTGACATTCTCCGATATTACAAGATGAAAATCAATCTGTTGAAGTGTTCATTTGGTGTTGCATCAGGAAAATTCTTGGGCTTTATTATCAATGCTCATGGAATAGAAGCTAATCCTGATAAGATTCAGGCTATCCATTATATCCAAGCACCGAGAACTATTAAACAAGTGAAGAGTCTTATTGGGAAGGTTGCTACTTAAGTCGATTTATCTCTAGAGCTACCGAGAAATGTATTCCTCTCTTTGATTTGATTACGAAAGGAAAAAGAAGCTTCGAATGGACGCAGGATTGTAAGACGTGTTCCAAACTCTGGTGAATTATTTGGAGAGACCCCCTATCTTGTTAAAGTTGGTAGATCATAAAGAGTTGTACATTTATTTGGCTGTATTGGCGCATGCTATAAGTGCTGCTTTAAATCGTGAGGAGAATCAGATCTTGAGGCCGGTGTATTACGTCAGTAAACAAGTATAAGGAGCAGAAAGGAACTATCCGAAAATAGAGAAATTGGCATACTACTTATTGATTGCATCATGGAAGCTACGTCCGTACTTCCAGGCACATCCGATCAATGTTTACACCGACCAGCCGTTACGACAGACCCTGCAGCGACCTGAGATGTCTGGAAGGTTACTCAAGTGGAATATTGAGCTCAGCCAATTCGACATTACTTATCTCCCTCGAAGGGCTATCAAAGGTCTGGCATTGGCAGACTTTATAGCAGAGTTCACTGTGCAAGACTATTTTTCCAAAAGGTAGCAAAATCCCTACTGTACAATGGAAATTGTACACTGATGGAGCACCTAATGATCATTGTTCTAGAGCTGGGATTGTGCTTGTAACCTTTGAAAATCGGTCAATTTGTTTTGCTTTGAAGCTTGATTTCACAGCAACAAACAATGAAGCCAAGTATGAAGCTTTGATTGGTGGACTTAAACTCGCTAAAGAGCTTGGAGTTAACACTACGCCATAGATGACCTTCTGCAACATTTTTGCAAGGTGTTGCCAGCTAAAATGTTGCGATAGATATAAAATTTTGGTCCTACTGCAACGTTGTATTTATGGTGTTACCTTAGCCATAAAAATGTGTTGCTCTAGCTAAAAAAGTGTAACACGATGCAACATTTTTATATAGTGTTGCTATAGATGTATTCAAATTAAAAAATTAATAAAATTAGCAATCCGTGTGAATACGATCCAACGGTCTACATTTAATCCGATTGTTAAACTGGATCACCGCTACAATTTGCTCCAAATTTTCGTTTTCCCCCTTTGCTTTTCATATCATTTTCGTTCTCACCCCCAATTTCCAAATCCCTAATTTCCAAATCATATTTTCGTTTCTTTTTTTTTCTTCCAAAAACAAAATCTCATCCTTTTTTCAAAGTTTGGTAGTGATCTCAGACAAGCTCCGTTCCCATTTCGTTCTCACCTCCAATTTCGCTGATGTTTGCCTACATGTCGAGCACCGTTTTCTTTGTTGTCGAGATCTGGAAATGTCTGTTCGGCTTGTGAATCGGCGATTGTTGTTGGAGTTAGGTCATGATTGGACTGGGTTACGGCAGTGGGTGATTGCGATTGAAATTTCAAGCGATGGAGGTGAAGCCAATGGTGATTTAAGGTAGTTCTGGTCGATGGGTTGCTGAAATTGCGGTTGGTGAATTTGATATGGGAGGTGCTGGTGGGTTCGCGATTTGGAGGAGTTTTTAACAGATTGGTTTTCAGTTTGATTGGTGAGGAAGTTAGGGTGTAGGGGTAGTTTGGGTTGTCAGAGAAGGCAGGTAGGTGGTTGTTGTGATGGTGAAGGCATAGGGTTAGTGAGGAGATGCGAATTGGTTGTGACAGATTGTAGAGGAAGGGATTTGTTGTGCTATGTGCAGAAATGGTTCGAGTTCGTTAGGTGATAGGGGCAGGAGTTTGTGGCTGATTGTAGCTAGATGGTGAATCTGGTTGTCGCAGGTTGTAGAAGTTGGATATGAAGGTGTGATGGAGGTTGAAGTATATGAAGTGATAGGTTAGAGCTTTGTTTGTTGTTGCGCATTTGGGATGTTTTGGTTGTGAGATGGTAGTTTGGAAGAAAATGCAGTTTGCTGGTAGGGGTTTCGATAATGAAGTATGCAGTGGTTGAATGGAGTAATGAATGTGCAGAGGGGTTTTGATGTTTGTTGTAGAGGCTTGTTGGTATGAAATCGATAGAAGGTTGTTGTTGCTTGAAATGTAGCAAGGAGGAGTTTGGGTTAAGGCAGTTTGGATTGGTGAAAGGAAGTTGGTGGTGGAATGGTAGGTTGCTGTTATTGTTTTGTGGAAGGAAGGAATGGGTGGTTATGCCAGCGATTGTGATTAGGTGATTAGGCAACATGTTCGATGAAGGGTAATGTATTACTTATTAACACGCAACATGTTCGATGAAATGTCAATTTTTATTTCTAATGGTTTCAGGTCTTTTACCAAGGCAGAGCTAAAAGCAAGGTTATTTCAGTTTTCACTGAACAATTTGCTAAGAATGATGGCTGTAAAAAGGTCAGATGATTCAGAAGAAGCCATGAAAGAGTTGCAAAAGTCAATCGAGGAGGTGTTCAAATTCGCAGGAGGTGTTTATTTGTGCATCATTTTACGTCGTTTCAAAGAAGGCTCGATCTTCCGAAATCGGATGAATTGGGCGGTGCCCACTTGTTCGACCTATCGAGGAGGTCGATCCCCGCCGGGACTGCGGTGCCCCGGACCCCCGCCGGCGCTGCGCCCGGACCCGCTTCTCGGCTCGCCTTCGGCTCGGCGGAGGTCGATCGAGGAGGTCGATCCCCGCCGGGACTGCGGTGCCCCGGACTCCCGCCGGCGCTGTGCTCGGATCCGCTTCTCGGCTCGCCTTCGGCTCGGCACTCAACTCGTCATATATTTGTCAGTGTCGGTGTCTGTATAAATTGAAACTGCATATGTAATGAGTGAACTGAGTGATGTAGTGAGGAATATCTATATATGTAAATATCAGTGTTATATATCATTGAATTGTAAAATAGCGGAGTCAGGAATTTGTACTATTTCAAATGTTGAAATAAAATATTTATTTAAATAAATTACTGTTTAAATATCAAATTCTGTGCAATAGCATTTTATTAAATAAATATTTATTTTTATTAAAAAATCAAATATGCTCTACATTGTGGGCCCCACAAATTCAGAAAGTTAATATCTATAGCAACATTTTGGAATGTTGCTACAGATACCTATGGGTGTTGCCATAGACCCAAATAGGGTTCTATTGCAACAGTATTACTTATGTTGCCTTAGATAGTCAAAATGTTGCCTTTGAGGTCTAAGGCAACGGCAAAAATTGCATCACCCTAAAAGTGTTGCCATAGACCTATGGCAACATTTTTCGGGCCTGAGCCAACATTTTTTTTGTGTTGCAGAAGGTCATCTATGGCGTAGTGTAAATCTCTTGAAATCTTTTGCGATTTGCAATTGGTGGTGTATCAAGTTAGGGGAGACTATCAGGCTAAGGGACAACGGCTTGCCCCATACCTTACCCGAGTTCAGGAGTTGTTGAAAAAATTTGAATACTATGACATTTCACATATTCCACGAGATCAAAAGAGATAGGCTGGTTCACTAGCAAAGTTTGCTAGCACCGGTGATGCGCAGCAGATGGGCTTAGTCCTGGTTGAAGTAATAAATAACCCAAGTATAAATATGATGGAGATCGACCAAACACAGGAAGCGGGATCTAAAAGGGAATCGTGGATGACCCTAATTAAAGACTATATACTACGTGGAGTTCTGCTTGATAAAAGAACTGAAAAGCGACAAGTCCTTCACAAAGCTTCATGGTATACTATGAAAAAAGGAGTTATGTTCAGGAAAGGTTTCTCGATCCCTCTACTCCGGTGTATCGCTCATGATGAGATAAAGCGTGTTCTAATGGAGGTTCATGAAGGAGAATGCGGCGATCACACTGGGGCAAACTCTGGCAAAGAAAATACTCCATTATGGGTATTATTGGCCAACCGTAAATCGGGATGCCGCTGATTATGTAAGACGATGTGATAAATGCCAGATGTATGCAAAATTCATATGAGCTCCGCCAACCGAAATCATGCAAATGGTCACCTTTGGTCGTTCACTATGTGGGGTATTGACATTATCGGTTCTTTACCGATCTCTAAAGGTGGCACAAAGTATGTTATCGTTGCAGTTGATTACTTCACCAAATGGGCCAAAGCTGAGCCTTTAGCCACAATCACAACCAAGAAAGTAATCAACTTTATTGTCCAAAATATCATATGCCGCTTTGGTCTCCTACGAACTATTGTAATAGATAATGGGACTCAAGTCGACAGTGTTGAATTCAAAGACTTTTGTCAAAGATATAATTGAGAAGAGGTTCGCAGCGGTTGCTCTTCCTCAAGCAAATGGACAGGTTAAAGCTATAAATAAAATCATAAAGTCTATTCTGAAGAAGCGTTTGGAGAAGCCGAGAGGCAAGTGAGTGGATGAACTCCCTACAGCACAATGGGCTTATAGGGCAACCCGCAAGTCCGCGACTAGCCATACTCCATTCGCACTTGCCTACGGTTCCGAAGCCGTTATTCTATTGAACTCGAAGTCCCTTCTCCTTGAGTGACTTAATACGATCCCAAAACGAATAAAGATCTTGTAATATCCCTCACTTGGAGGCCCAAAACTAACGGCTACGGATGCTACAGTCATCCATAGTAATTAATCCTCGACGACCAAATACGATAATGTTAGATACATTGATATAACAGAAACACATGGATATAGGTAGATTTTTAAAATCATTAAACAACTTTCACATTCCATTTTAAATCATTTCAACATTCATTACATAATCCCATACTCGAGAACCACGTTCAGAGAAAATATAATTATTAAAATATACACCAAGAGTGACATATGAAGATGCCCCCTTGGATGATAAGAGTATATAACTAGGAAATTAAACAGCTTTGCCTTTACAACAGAACACAACGGAATCAAAATACAAAAGAACTCTAAATAGTTATCATGCCTCCTGCATGTCTCCGGAAGCTTATTTGTCTAAAGAGGTACCTGAAAACTTCAACTCTAAAACTACTCAAAATCAATTGAGCACCCGAGAGTTTAAGGGGGATAATATAAACTTCGAGTCAGACATAAAGCATGGTATGAATAATTATATACCATCTCAAACCATTTAAATATCTAGTGAGACCACACCGCTTAGCGGAACGGGTTTTCCCTCACTAGTATTTTAGCCAAAAATTTATAAAAACCATATACTATGCCCCTACATCCACAATAGTTAAAACATAACAATTCAAAATATTATGATGATATGCAAACAAGTAAATCAATTCTGGATTACCCATCCCCATTCATTTTGACCATCTATCTCAGTTATAGTTTATAGGGTCACTATTAACCTAATAGTTTTCATAGGCTGAATAATAACCTGTTTAATGTTTATGGACTCCCTGTCCGGTTTCATAGTTTTCATAGGATCACTGAGAACCTATTGGCCCCTGCCAATAACTTCCTTATTTATGGGTTCTCCCTTAACCTATTGGTATCTCCAATAACTTCCCTCTTATCCTAGTTTTCATGGGTTAATTAGGAACCTATTGACTTCGGTCAATAACTTTATGTGGATATAGTTTTCATGGGTTCACCGCAAACCTATTGGCCCCTGCCAATAACTCTTTCTAATTATAGCTTTCATGGGTTAACTATGAACCTATCTATCTGACAACTTCTTTAATCATTATTTAGGCATCCTATATTCTGGTCTATCAGACCTCCTAGATGCATTTCTACTCATTCAGGAGTTAACTCAATTTATATTCACTATTGGTTTAACCTAACTGGTTATTTTGCCCTTTTCTCCCTAAAATACAGTTACGGGTCCATTATACAGTAATATTTATATTAGAAGAAGCAAACATAATAACATAATAACACCAACACCTATGGTTTAATATCCTTGAAATCATTTTCATCTAAAACATGGTTAATCCCTTTAACCTTTTATTTTATCAAGGAAAGCTTCTTCAGAAACTCCATACATAAAGGTCATTTTATAACTCTTTTATTTATGCCATGGTTTTCTTTTAAAAATGAGATTGGGTTCATTGTTTTGAAAACTAAAGCTTTCGAAACCTTTAACTTGCACCTACGAAACCATTGGATAACCTCCTCCGAAAGCATACAAATCTTCTTTTCAAAACATTAAGCATACGCCTTTCAAAACACTTCGAATCATATCTTTCGAAACCGTCAAAACCTACCTTTCTAAAGTATTAAAGCATTACTTATTAACTTGTTGAAGTATAGCTTCGAAACCATTTGAAAGTATCCCTTTCGAAACCATTTGAAAATATCCCTTTCGAAACCTTTGGGTTTATTTTTAAATATCTTTTGGGTCAAAGTGAATATAAACAAAAGTACCCCTTTCGAAACCACAAACCTTCATATAAAAGGGTTTGGGGAAAATCGATGGCTTTGGAACCATCCTTTCGAAAGCTTTAATTATTTAAGTAAAACATTTGAAGGATAGCTTCGAAACCCCTTTCGAAGCCATTGCCTTCGAAACCATTAACCCATTCAAAACCTATAGGAAGTGGCTTACTTTATTTATAAAACAAAAGCTACCTTTCGATCTAATTGATAACTTCAATCCATTCGAAAGGCATAAGTTTGGCAGCAGGGTTTCGATTGGGTTGAAACTACCCTTTCGAGAGCTTTGATTTAAAAGCAAGGCAACTTAGTCGAAATCTATCTCTTCGAAAAAAAAGGTAGCAACATTTTCAAAAGCTATTTAAATAGGTTTCGACCCCTTCGAGAGCATCCTTTTGAAAACAAGGCAAGAAAATATCCTTGGAGAGTAAAGCAAAGGCTTCGGCCCCTTTTGAAAGCATTGGTTTCGATACCATGTCTTTTGCCTTTCTCCAATCCACTACGTACCAACATATTGACACCTTGTATATTGTTTTCGGCTTAGTTGGTTTCGACTTGGTTGAGGCGGAAGCATAGGGTCGAAGAATACTACTGAAAGAGGCGAAACATAATTTCTGGGTAAAGACTGTTTTAATGCCTTTTAAAGTAAGTGCTTTTTAACTAACCTGCCTATTTGTAATCATTTAATTGGTTGCCATACACTTTTTAAAAAAATTCTTAAAATAAAACTACCGCATAATTTCAGATCTAAACAAAGATCAATTTAACAAATAAGCCCTTCCATTAAGCAAAACAATTAAATCATTTAAGTCCTCCTTCTAAAATAATTTAATTTCCATAGTAAATTACTTAGGAAAAATCCCCAAAAATCACAAAAATTCACTTTTAATATGTTGTCTAATACATGTAAATTTCAGACCCAAATTCTTCATATAATTTCTAAAATTAATTTATAAACCCAATTGTTCATATTTTTCTTTGAAAATTCATAATGAATTTTCCATAGCTTGGAAAATTATAAAATTTAAAAATCATCTCCAAAATCATGTTTTACATAACATATAAATTCCTCATGGCGTTAGAAATTCAATATAAACGATTATAGCTTTAAAACTATATAAAACACTTATCAAACAATCTTGTTTGAATCAAACATATCATAAAATCCAAGCATATCATCACCTAAAATTATCGTATTGGATTTAAACTTGAACTCAAAAATCGAATGATCATAGAAACAAAAACAGAGATTGTTTTAATTATTATTAACCTTGATTAGGATAAGGAATTTGAGATTTGATTGAGATTAAATCCCCTTGCTTAATTCCTTAGCTATAATTTGATGTATCTCATTTTCTTCCCTAGTAATGGCTGGCTTTGCTTTTCATTTTGTTTACGTTTTGCATTTGGTAAAAATGAACGTGAATGGTAAAGGAAACGAGATTTTAAGGTAAACGAATTATGATGCGCAATTCCTAATATGCCCTTGCATTAATTAATTAACATATAAAACCACTCATAGCCCATTCTATGTGTTTAATTAAGCACGGCCTCTAAATAAATTTTCAAATCTCAATCCCCTTATCACTCTAGTATTTACATTATTATATTTAATTTATCTAATTAAACCTCCTGAATAATGTTATTAAATATTAGGGATGTTACAGGCTCCCCTCCTTAAAAGAATTTCGTCCTGGAAATTCAGTAAGGACTAAATACTAAGCATAGGAATCGTTTGTAACAACTCATAGCAACCATACTAGCCTTCCTTACTAGCAACTATCTATATAAAGCTAATATAGATATACCCTTAAAGCTGATCAGGATAAATATCTCTAATCCTATCTTCTGTCTCCCAAATATAGTCCTTCTCGTTGTCGCTCCATTGAGATTTCACCAACTTGACTATCTTGCTCTCAATCTTTTCTCATCTCTCGCTACAACCCAAACTGGTTATCTAACAAAATGTCAAATTCGGTTCTACTATCAAATCGTCCAATACTGTCATAGTAATAGTAGTCTCTGGATCATGCACATACTTGCGAAGATGAGACACATGGAACACATTATGGACACCTGCCATATTGCTCGGAAATTCTACTCTGTATGCGAGCTTTCCTATCCTCTCTATAACTAGGAACTGACCAACATATCTCAGTGCCAGTTTCCCTGACTTTCCAAATCGTACCTCATTCTTCATCGGTGATACTTTAGTGAAAACCTTATCTCCAACTGAGGATTCTAGGTCTTTACACCTCTTATCTACGTGACACTTCTATCTGACTGAGCTTCCTTCATCCTTTCTTGGATCAACTCAATCTTCTATGTCACCTCTCTAACCAGGTCTGGACCTAAGACTAATCTGTCTCCAGTCTCCAACCAACATGCTGGTGATTTGTATGGCCTTCTATACAAAGCTTCAAAAGGCACATTCCTATATTTTCTGATAGTTATTATTATAGGAAAACTCAACCAAATGTAGGTGATCTTCCCAAGATCCACCAAAGTCCAATACACAAGCTCTTAACAAATCCTCGAGTACTTTATTGACTCTCTCTATCTTCCCATCTATCTGAGGGTGATACACGGTACTCATTTTAAGCCTGGTACCTAACACATCCTGTAGACTCTTCCAGAATTCACTAGTAAACAAAGCATCTCTGTCACTGGCTATACTTCTAGGAGTTCCATGCAGTCTAACTACGTTCTTCATGAACAACTTAGCTAAAACATGTGTCGTCGTGGTTGACTTAACTGGAATGAAATGAGCACTATTGGTCAACATGTCCACTATGACCCATATACTTTCATTTCTTCTATTTGACCTTGGAAACCTATCTATAAAATCCATGGATATCGAATCCCGTTTCCAAACTGGTACCTCCAAAGGTTGAAGCAACCCACTCGGCTTCTGATGTTTGGCCTTCACTTGTTGACAGTTTGCACAATGTCTAACCCACAAGCCAACATCCCTCTTCATACCTTCCCAATAGAAGCTCCTCTTCATATCTTAATACGTCTTGGTCCCTCCAGGATGAATCGTAAACTTAGACCAATGACCTTCTCCAAGAACTTCTTTCCTTAAGTCCTTAACATTCGTAACACATAACCGTCTCTTCTTTCTCAACCATCCTCTATGGTGAAGACTAAAATCCTTTAGATCATCGATTTCTGATCCTACCTCAAACCTTTTAATCTTCTCGACTAATAACGGATCCTCTTTCTGCTTAGAAGCAATCCTTTTGATCAACACTGGTCGAACTTCAAAACAGGACAATATGGTAGTGCTCTGACTAGAACTAGCAGTCGATCTTAACACCACATTCTAAATCCTTCCATTCTGTCAACATAGTTAACACCACATTCTGATGTCTTTTGCTAAGAGCATCCTCTACCTTATTTCCTTTCCCATGAGTATACTCTATACCAAAATCATAAGCAGCTAAAAACTCCAGCCACCTCTGATGTCTCATATTCAACTTCTTCTGAGAGACTAAATACCTTAATAACTTATGATCTGTGCATAGCTCAAATATCTCCCTTAAGAGATAATGTCTCCAAATCTTAAATCCAAAGATCACCGCAGCCATCTCCAAATCATGAGTAGGTTATCTTACTTCATGCGGTCTAAGCGGTCGTGATGCGTAGGCAATAACTTTACCCTTCTGCATCAACGCAGCTCCTAGTCCAGTCCTACATGCATCAGTATATACCAACAACCCTTGGTTTCCTTCTGGAACTACTAACGCTGGTACGTTGGTCAATGCTTTAACTTAACGAATGCTTCCTCACATTTGTCAAACCAGACATACTTCACATCTTTCCTGGTTAACTTAGTCAAAGGTGCTGCTATCCACGAGAAATCCTTAATGAATATTCGGTAATAGTCAGCCAATCTTAGAAAACTTCTTATCTTAGTTACCGTCTCTGGTCTCTTTCAATTATTGACAGCTTCGATCTTATCTGGATCGACTGACAAGCCTTTCTCTGAAACCACGTGACCAAGAAACTTAACATCTTTCTTCCAAAAATGACACTTGGAAAACTTCACGTTCAGCTGATCTACCTCAACGTCTCAAGCACTACTCTAATATGATCCTCGTGCTCTTTTTCATCCTTAGATTATACTAAAATGTCATCTATAAACTCTAACACGAACCTATCCAAGTACTCTCGGAAAACTCGGTTCATCATATCCACGAAGATAGCTCCCGGCACAAGATCTATCCGAAACTCAACAGCTTGTTTCGGTGGTAGTCCTGTAACCGGCTTAAAGACATCTGCAAATTCTTTTGCTACTCGAACCTGAATTAACTCTTCTTCTACTTCCATAACACTTAATAAAGCACAACTACTCCGATCAGAATTCTCCATTGAGAATATAATTCGATTATGACTATCAGGGTGTCTTAGTGATATTTCCCTATCCTGGCAAAATATCCTAACCTTATACTTACCCAACCAATCCATACCCAAGATGATCCTGAAATCTACGAAATCAAAAACATACAGACTACATGTAAACTTATGACCTAACAATTCTAGTTCAAACTGGTCACATATCATCCCTAGAGTTGCATACCCTCCTATCGAATTCGCAACCCTTAAGGAACTAACAAGGTATTTAGGTTCTAAGCATAACTTGTCGACTAAACACCGAGATATAAATGAATGTGATGCACCAGTATCAAATAATACCCTAACTAGTATACCCTGAATCAAAAGCGTACCTTCCATCACAGTCTTCCCTTTTTCAGCTACAGTTGGCTTAGCAGATGATGGTCCAATAGCAATGACCTTTTTCTGTCTGCTCTGACCGGTTCTGGACACTGATTCTTATAATACTCAACTTGGTCGCAGTTAAAGCACTTCACATTCTTCTTTTCTGCAGCCTTCTTCCCCTTGCCTGACCGGCACTCATGAGCATAATGACCTTTCCTGTCACACTTAAAGCAAACTAAATCAACCTTTGCCTTCTTGGCAGCTTCTCCTTTCTGGGCTCCCTTCTTCTTAAAGAACTTTCTCTTCTTTCCCTAAGAACCCTGGGTTTCAACCGGCTTTTCTTTCATACGATTAGCAAACATCTCCTCATGTCGGATTGCCATCTCCACAATTACATTACAAGGATCACGGAGATGCATCAGGGTCTCCTTAGAAATCACGGGCCTCAATCCCCAGATAAACTTCTTATTCCTCATGATGATGGTGTCTATGGTAGCATACCCATATTGGGAACACTCACTAAACTTAGTAGCATACTCAGTTACTGACATCTCTCCTTACACCAAATTCATAAACATTCTAAGCAATTTCGAATTGACAACTTCAGACAAAAACCTTTACTCGAATCTCCTTCGAAACTCTGCCCAAGTCAACTCTTCCTTAGGAACTCCAGCAGTAACACTATTCCACTAATGAAGTGTTGCCCCTTGCAACTGCCTAGAGGCTAATCTCCTATTTTGCTCATCATCCAAACCCAAATCAGTGAAGATTCTCTCCCAATGCAACAACCAATTCTCCACTTCTATGACATCTTCCGTTCCCATAAACAGCTTCCCCAAAGACTGGTGTAGTCTCTGCTCATCTTAGCATAATTATTCCCAACCAGAGCCACATGATTAGTTCCTCCTACATTCCCAGCAACTCCAGCAGCAACTCCTGCTTGCATCAGATTGACAAAGAATTGATGCATCATCCCTATATCCACTAGTGGATCTCTAGCACCCACATTAGCTTCTGCATTTTTTTTAGCATTAGCCTATCGACCCGGGTTGCTCCTGGTATTAGGTCGAACATTTCCATTTGTTGTGGTGCTTCCTCCACCGAGATTTTCTCTTCCGTTTCCTGCCTCCATATCTCCTTTCTCGTAAATCTGCATACGAGCCTTAGTAAGATACAGAATAACGGCCTAAGAGAGAGGGGAATATGAACTTATATATATATAATACAAGTACGTTACTATAGTGCTATCCCAAACCCCGATCTTATTTTCTGATTCATTGGATTACATTCGAAAACCTTTTAGGTTTAAGTTTCTTTTAAGTTTCATAAACCTATGATTTGATACCAACTTGTAAGATCCCCCACTTAGAGGCCCAAAACTAACGACTATGGATGCAGTAGTCACCCATAGTTATTAATCCTCGACGACCAAATACGGTAATGTTAAATACATTGATATAACAGAAACACAAGGATATGGACAAATTTTTAAAATCATTAAACAACTTTCGCATTCCATTTCAAATCATTTCAACATTCATTACATAATCCCATACTCGAGAACCACGTTAAGAGAAAATATAATTATTACAACATACGCTAAGAGCGACATATGAAGATGCCCCCTTGGATGATAAGAGTATATAAGAAGGCAATTAAACAACTTTGCCTTTACAATAAAACACAGCGGAATCAAAATAGAAAAGAGCTCTAAATAGCTATCATGCCTCATGCATGTCTCCGGAAGCTTATTCGTCTAAGAGGTACCTAAAACCTCAACTCTCAAACTACTCAAAATCAATGGAGCACCCCGAGATTATAAGGGGAAAACATAAACTCCGAGTTAGACATAAAGCCTGGTATGAATAATAATCTACCATCTCAAACCATTTAGATATCTAGTGAGACCATGCAGCTTAGCAGAACAGATTTCCCCTCACTAGTATGTTATCCAAAACTTTATAATATCCATATACTATGCTCCTTCATCCACAAGGGTTAAAACACAATAATTCAAAATATTATTATGATATGCAAACAAGTAAATCAATTATGGACTACCCATCCCAATTAATTTGACTATCTGTCTCAGTTATAGTTTCTAGGGTCACTATTAACCTAATAATTTTCATGGGCTGACTAATAAAATGTTCGATGTTTATGGACACCCTATTCGGTTCATAGTTTCCATGGGATCACTAAGAAACTATTGGCCCCTGCCAATAACTTCCTTATTCATCGGTTCTCCCTGAACCTATTGGTATCTCCAATAACTTCCCCCTTATCCTAGTTTTCATGGGTTGGCTAGGAACCTATTGACTTCTGTCAATAACTTAATCCGGATATAGTTTTCATGGGTTCACTACAAACCAATTGGACCATACCAATAACTCTTTCTAATCATAATTTTCATGGGTTTACTATGAACCTATCTATCTGACTGGTTATTCTGAATTTTTCTCACCAAAATAAAGTTACAGGTCAATTATACAGTGAGTACTTATATTAGAAGAAGCAAACATAATAACATAATAACACCAACACTTATGGTTTAATATCCTTGAAATCATTTTCATCTAAAACATGGTCAGTCCCTTTAATATGTTATTTTATCAAGGAAAGCTTCTTCAAAAACTCCATACTTAAAATTCATTTTAAAGCCCCTTTATTTATGCTGTGGTATTCCTATAAAAATGAGATTAGGTTCATTGTTTTGAAAACTAAGACTTTCGAAACCTTTAACTTCTACCTTTGAAACCATTAGATAACCTCCTCTAAAAGCATTCAAATCTTCTTTTCAAAACATTAAGCATATGCCTTTCAAAACACTTCAAAATCATATCTTTCGAAACCATCAAAACCTACCTTTCGAAAGTATAAAAGCATTACTTATTAACTCATAGAAGTATAGCTTTGAAACCATTTGAAAGTACCTCTTTCAAAACCTTTTTGTAAGTATCCCATTCAAAACCATTTGAAAGTATCTCTTTCGAAACATATGGGTTTATTTTTGAAATATATGTTGGGTCAAAGTGAATATAAATGAAAGTACCCCTTTCAAAACCACTAACCTTCATATAAAAGGGCTTGGGGAAAACCGATGGCTTTGATTGTGTTGAAACGACCCTTTTGAAAGCTTTGATTTAAAAGCAAGGCAATTTATTTGAAAGCTATCTCTTCGAAACAAAAGGTGGCAACATTTTCAAAAGTTATTTAAATAGGTTTCGACCCTTCAAAAGCATCCTTTTGTAAACAAGGCAAGCACATACCTTTGGAGAGTAAAGCCAAGGCTTTGACCCCTTTCAAAAGGATTGGTTCCGACACCATGCCTTTCACCTTTCTCCAATCCACTACGTACCAACATATTAATATCTTGTGTATTGGTTTTGGCTTGGTTGATTTCGACTTGGTTGAGGCGGAAGCATAAGGTCGAAGGATACTACTGAAAGAGGCAAAACATAATTTCTGGGTAAAGACTGTTTTAATGCCTTTTAAAGTAAATGCTTTTTAACTAACCTGCCTATTTGTAAACATTTAATTGGTTGCCATAAACTTTTTAAAAAATTTCTTAAAATAAAACTGCCGCATAATTTCAGATCTAAACAAAGATCAATTTAACAAATAAGCCCTTCCATTAAGCAAAACAATTAAATCATTTAAGTCCTCCTTCTAAAATAATTTAATTTCCATAGTAAATCACTTAGGAAAAATCCCCAAAAATCACAGAAATTCACTTTTAATATGTTGTCTAATACATATAAATTTTAGACCCAAATTATTTATATGATTTCTGAAATTAATTTATAAACCCAATTTTACATATTTTTCTTTGAAAATTCATAATAAATTTTCCATAGCTTGGAAAATTATAAAAATTAAAACCCATCTCCAAAATCAAGTTTTACATAACATAATTCCTCATGGCATTCGAAATTCAATATAAACGATTTCAACCTTAAAACCATATAAAACACTTATCAAACAATCTTGTTTGAATCAAACATATCATAAAATCCAAGCATATCATCATCTATTATCATATTGGATTTAAACTTAAACCCGAAAATCAAATGATCATAGAAACAAAAATAGAGATGGTTTTGATTATTATTCACCTTGATTAGGGTAAGGAATTTGAGATTTGATTGAGACTAATTCCCTTTCTTAATTCCTTAGCTTTAATTTGATTTATCTCCTTTTCTTTCCTAGTAATGGTCAGCTTTGCTTTTCTTTTTGTTTACGGTTTGCGTTTTGTAAAAATGAACATGAATGGTAAAGGAAACGAGATTCAAAGGTAATGAAATTATGGTGCGCAATTCCTAATATGCCCTTGCGTTAATTGATTAACATATAAACCATTCATAGCCCATTCTATGTATTTAATTAAGCATGGCCTCTAAATAAATTTTCAAATCTCAACCCCTTTATCACTCTAATATTTACATTATTATATTTAATTTATCTAATTAAACCTCCTGAATAATGTTATAAAAAATTAGGGGTGTTACAGATCTCCTCTTGGAATCTCTTGACTTAATAGGTGAGAAGCACGAAGAAGCCGATTTGAGGGTAGCTGCACATCGACATCGAGTCACCCGGTATTACAACACTAAAGTACGATCCAGAACCTTCAAAATTGGCGATCTCGTCTTGAAATGGGTCTATCCTACCCCATCGTACATGAATCCAATCTGGGAAGGATCATATGTCATTGGACAGAGGCTTGGAGAAGGAACTTTCAAGCTAGCGACTGTCGATGGCATTACACTTCCAAGGGCATTAAATAGCTAACATCTTCGATGCTATTTCATTTAATTTATTTCCTTTACATTTCAGCTGCATTTTTTTTCAGAATTTGCTTTAGCATTTGATTTCCGAATATGAAATAAGACAGTTTATGTTATTCCTTTCCATTAAATGAATAAAGTTTTAGGCTTCCTTTATATTTATGTTTGCTATTGCATTATATGCTAATTACATAGCGAAACTGATTAAAGTCGATATGTATGAGCAGGCTCCCTGGATTTGAAATTAACCAATCATGCTAGCTCCCAATGGGACTAAACAAGATGAGCTCAATCTACTTGTTTATTTAACAAATCTCATTCACAATCCAAAGGACGAGATACAAAATATGGAACAAATGTGGTCGACAATCTGATGATCGAATAACTCCTGCCCAATTGTCGAACTAAGGTAAAATCAGCGCGACCATGGTACGACCAGTCACTCGCTAAACTAAACCCCAGACCCTGGGAGGAAGATCAATCAACCGAGGGGAGTGTGATATGATTGCTTTCCAAAAAACTCTAAGTCCCCAGAGTATGGACTTGAGTATAAACATATATAGTGTGAACCGACCACCCATTAAACAACTCTAAGTCCCCAAAGTGCGGACTGGAGTATAAACCAAAATCAGGTGTAAAACGCCTGCCCGCCAAACAACTATAAGTCCCTAGAGTGTGGACTGGAGTATAAACATAAATCGGGTGTGAACCGACCACCCACCAAACAACTCTAAGTCCGCGGAGTGCGTATTGGAGTATAAACATAAATCAGGGGTGAATCGACACCCCCACGAAATAATTTAAAGTCCCCAGAGTGCAGACTAGAGTATAAACCTAGATTGGGTGCGATCCGACCACCCATTAACTAAATCTTATACCCAAAATATGGATATGAACATGAACGAATAGTTGAGTGGAGTTTGACCGTTCACTATTCTTCAAACTCTGGCCCGAAACTGATGGAAGGAGTATAAACTCGCTAAGGATGGAGTTCGACTGTCCTACATCTGACCTCGCTAAACCAAAACCAAGGGCAGAAGTATGGTACTCGAAAACTGTTGAAATTCGACGATGTAACACTAAGGTCCAAGCCTAGTGTTTGATACGACTCGAGGCCACGACCTCAAGGAGGCCTTGGGATGGATGAACTAAATCGACATCCGATGCAATGGGAAACGTATCAAAAGTGCATAAAATGAAAAATGTGATAGCTTGGACATTTGAACAAGTAAATACAAGAATCATACACAAGAATAAAAGAATTCTTAGTTACACTAAATTGGTTGTACATTATGCAAGTCTATCCAAAATGCAAGACAAAAGGTAGAGGGCCATGCCTGAATAAATTCAACCAACTAAAAGGAAAAGTGATCATCTAAGCTATTTACACATCGCCCTAATCCGAAGATTATTTCTTGGATTTTCTATCTTTCCGTTTCTTCTTTAGGGTGGCACCTTCTTAACTACCGCTAAACCCTCTATTCGACCCTTTTCCCCCTCGACTTCTCTTCGAAGAAATATCCTCAGCTGTATGAATCGAGGCGGTATCATCTTTGGAAGCAGGAGGGATGGAGGCACTCTGAGAACTAGAAACATGGGGGATTTCATCCCGGGGAATTGTCCCGCTAGAAGGGATCATCTAGAGCAGGACATGAATCAATTCGTCGGAGCCCGAATCAGCAGGCTCATTTTTCACCTTCTTTTTCAACAGTTCTTCTTTTTCAATACGCTCTTTCATGCTAAGCTCCCTAGTGGGGTCAGAAGAGCCTGTGATCACGACATCTTCATCAAAAGGAATTTCATGGTGTGGGTCACTTCCCTCCTTGAATAATGCCTCCATGAATTGATCATCAATAACGAAGGCCTCTTCTTGAGCATCTTGAGCAGTGGTTGAAGTTGTAACTTTAAAAGATTTTATTGCGATCGCTTGTGACTCCAACTGAGGCTCTTTAAAAGGAAGAGGAGCAACACCTGATAGGTTCAAAGCAGAGAAAAAATAGCTGAAAAGATTAGAAATATCAACTGATAACACCCCAACTTTGCGAAAGACATGAAAAGGCGATGGAATACCTTCCTCGGTATGACTTCCAAGCTGAGTCGGAGCATCCTTAGAACTGCGCTCGAGAATTAGGGAAAGTTGTGGCTTGTCTGGATCATACCCAAGGATGGTCGAAGAGCTTGCTATGAAGCTAGAGATAACCTAGGGTGCCGGAGGCAATTCAGCAGTAGTATTGGGTTGCGCCGACCCCGATCCTTCACCAACTTCATGGGAAGAAATAAAAACAGACTCTTTCTAGCGAGAGCTGGATATCATGCAATGTTTTGGGTCGTCGCCCAATAGAATTTCGTTTTCAAGTCTAGATGGATCGATATCCTCTGAGTTAAGATGTTTTTTCGCTTCCACAACGAGAAATTCCCAAGCACACTAGAGCAGATAGGGATAGTCTTCACCAAGCCATGTCAAATTTCTATGCTTGAGAACATTGGCATTGTAAAGAACGAGAAGCGGGCCAAGCTCATTCATTATCTCCTCCCTGACTTTGCCATTGGTAGCTTCCGTTTCACGTTGAATGAGTGCATCAACATTTTTGGCCCTTTCGATAGTCATGTCTCTCTCGAGTCTGACGTTTACTAGCTCATCGCAAACATCCTGAGTAATCTTTTAGGTATAATCTTTTTCTTTATTTGCATATTAAAGCTTGGCCTTGAGATCTGTTTTTTCCTTCAAGGCCACAGATTCATTTTCCGAGCTGTATCTCGTTCAAGTGCTATCTCCCGATTCTGATGATGCAGCACTTGAACCATATCAAGATGGCTGCATTTCATCTCTTCCATGGATTTCACAGCAGCATTAGCTTTTCCATCAGCTTTCGCAAAGGAAGTTCTAGAGGCTTCTAGCTCATTTGTTAAAGTGTCAATGATTCTTTTATCTTGAGCTTCTTGGCGTTTGAGTTTTTCAATCTCCGCCGCGCACTCAAAGGAAACTTTTGACTTTTTTCTACTGCCTTCATCCATTCATGATACTGTATGTGGGTGTCAATGATGCGGTCAATGGTCCTCTTCTGAACATAGTCCGAAACCCTCTTCAAGTTGGGAGGAAAATAGAACACTTTAAAGCTTAAATTTGGAAATTCTTCACGAAGTTTTGCCAGCGAGCAGTTGGATTAATCATAGAATATTCAGTAGTAGTTTTGACTTTGGTGCCTTCTTTGTCGGGCTTATGGGCAGCAGTATGTTCACCATGGCGGCGGCGATCACTCTGCCGTTGAGAATGAGATGGAACCAATGACTGTGGAGGCACTGGAATAGTAGAAGGGTCGCCAGAGGGATCGATAGGCAAGACCCTGCGATCAGCTGGTCTATTGGGTCCCTTTGGAGGAGGAGATTTTGATCTTGATTTATGTTTATCCTGGGGTGGCTTATCCATAACATCTCTATCTGGATGACCCCGGTCCTGGCTAGGCCGATAGCTGGAATCGTAGTAATCTCAACTACCATGGTAAGAGCCAAAGCATGAACCCGATGACTGGTGATGTATATCTCGGATAGAATCAAACATGTTACTCTTCCTCACCATCGTATCTGCAAAGAAAAATAGAAGTCAGTTAACTCTAAGCATTAAAGATCACAAGTCAAGTATAAACAGTGTCGAGGGGTGCAAGTGTCCTAGTGTAACCCCTCAACAGACTAGGTATAGGAACCTTGCTCATTGGTGTAACTTCCCCTCCAGAGGTAGGAATCTCAGCGCCAACTCTAGTGGGAGATTCTGACCCTTCAATGCTCACATCAGTGAAGTGGAAAGCATCAAGATCATTCGGAATCGGTAGACCAGACAAAGAGTCAAGTGGTAAACTCAAACGCTCTAACAGTTGGGAGGAAGATTCATTTTGAAAAACTTTAGGAGCCATCGATGGCTGGGACTGGTCAGAGAGACAACTTCTTGGATGTTTATGTACGCACGTTTTCTTCTTTCTCCTATCAGCAACCAAGAGTTGTGAGGCCTGCGAAGATCCAGTATTAACCCCAGGACCTGATTTGTCACCACTATGACCAATCACATCACCTTTATGTCCTCCAGTGTCAATGTCAGAAAATTCTTGGGCACTCATAACTCAGGGCACTACAGGATCGGCTCGATTATCCTTTTGGCCAATTGCAGCCCATAGTCTTATCCCTACCGTCTAAGCAATTTTGGTTAGCCCCACCTTGAGGCTCTCCTCTATCAAACAAAAAGTGACGAGACATTCATCCCTAAGAAAATATTCGATATTCCTGTTCTCAAGCGGAGCATTCTTCAGAATTGAGACCGCTTCTTCATAAATATCTCCGTTAGGCCAGGTAGCGAACCTGTAAAGGAGTAACATAGTCAGGAAGGCAACCTTGATATCATTTTTCTATGCTATCATGAAAATGGTGGGTAACACTTACGTCTTTCTAGTCATTGTCGAGCGAAATCGGGCGAGTAGAGAACAAAAAACCATTCACTTTTAAATGCACTTAGCTTGTTCCACGCACCAGTCAGAGTATGGCACCTCTTTGCCGATTCAAGAGATGTAAACGAGGGACTCCCTCTCCATGCTTGATAGTAAAAATAAATCGAATGTCTTTGATGGTAGGGGGATGATGTAGGAACTCTATAAATACCATATAAGTACAATTAAGGAAAGCATAGCTAGTTGGGTGGAGCTGCGTTGGAGCTATCCTTAAATAATAAAGAATCTCCCGAATGTATGAGTTGAAAGGCGGGATGCATCCCGCCTAGCACATACACTTCTTGCGAGCTTTATACCCTTCAAGGGGTCTATAAGCCCTATCATCCCGTGTGGAACCAACACATCATCGAAGGGAATTCTGTGCCTTATGAAAATTCTTTGGAGTGCATCTTCCTTAATTTTTGAAGCTACCGAATCAGAAGGATTCTCTAGAATGACCGCGGCTTCTAAAGTGTCAGGAGCAGGATCGATAATCTCCGACAAAAAGGTGGGGACAGCATCAGAGAGATCAAATTGAGGGCTAGGGCTATTCGGTAGTTTCAAGTGATGACTGGATGGTGGACTATCGGATTCAGTTGCCGATTGATTCTATGTCCAAGTTAACCCCTTGGGAAGATGATCTGGCTGGCATAGCTGCAAGGCACCCGGAACATCTAGATTCCATTACTATTAAACTTAGTAAAAATTATGATTAGATAAAGTAACCTGTACCCCCGGTGCAAGTGAGTGCCAGTGTAATATGATAAAGTGCTATACAGTACAGTAATAAGTTGTGCAAACCGAAGACAGAAAAGATAACGAAACTTCGAGGTTTAACCGGAGAGATCGTCATTCCTGACCATCTTAACTATTTCTATGTGTCATCGAGAAACGATGTAGCTTGAGTTTCATGGTTGACTGTCAGCCAACAAAAGTCTAGTTTTTATCTAAGTTACTAATGAGCTTTAAGATAATAATTAAAGGCATTGGTTCGTGTCACGGTTCTAAGGCAGTTTACTACCAAATATGTAGTTCAGATCATATGCAAGTCAAATAAAAGTCCTAATGTTTGTTCGAGTATGAAAGGCCAAAGTTCATCGTTTAGTTCACATTTACTCATATTAGTTCCATTTTATAAAAAGAAAGGTTCATTTGTAAAGTAGGCCGATCGATCATGTATGCAAATCTAGGCAGATCGTTTCCCTAAGTCAGCATTAGCCGAAAGTTCACCATGAGCCATTGCCCACCGATCGTTCTTATGAGCCTCCAACTCCAAGGTATAGTCGATCATTCATAGGCGATCTTCGAGCTCCAATGTCCCAGACCTTCGCCGATCATCTAAGAACGATCATGTATGATCAATGTACGAATTCTTCATATCCACTGCACCATCTTCCTTAGCGAATGATCGGCTAAGGTCGTAATTCACTCATCTCCCATCAAGATAAGCCACTTGCTTTCCATTGCATATGATGGTAAGAATAGAGTAAGAAAAAAAGATCCACCAAACGAATCGGTTATCATGGGTTCAAAGCTTCATTCTCAAAATTATAAAGCAAGTATAGGATTCGTTCTACCTAAGTTTGAAATTTAAAGGAGGAAGATTCGAAATTAATTCGAAGCCAAATCTGAAGGAGGGTGATGACTTTGTGGTGACTGTTGTTTGGGTCGGCAGAAAGAAGGCAAAGAGGCTCGTCTATTTCCTGCTTCAGAATGGAACGATAGGAAAAAAGTGAAAGGAAATGGCTAAGTGTCGAGGCTTATATAGAAAAGAATTTAGTCGATCGTTATCGGTCTAAAAGATTCATCCGATCGTCCCACGCCCAAAGATTATGCCGATCGTCCCCTATCCAAGCGTTATGTTGATCGTCCCCTATCCAAGCGTTATGCCGATCGATCCACCTCCAAGCTTTGTGTCGATCGATCCACCTCCAAGCCTTATGCCGATCGTTCCATAACCTAGCGTATGCCGATCATTTTCATAATCATGAGTGGTTTGAAATTTGTTTTCTAAGCAATGGAAGATTATGGACAATATAAAAACATATGGTAAAAAAAAGGTTAAATAAAGAGAGGAAGAGAACATGCTTGAAAGAATGACGACCGGTGGAAACTGTTTATATGATGTTATCTCCATAAACTTGACAATGACTCGTGAACATGTAATCATGATCGGGAGTCAGGTGCATACATGTATACGCACAAGTATACATTTTAAAATTTAATTTTCTGAAATCAACAAAAAAAACCTGGAGTCGACCAGAGGAAAACTAAAGCTAAGTGATTGAAGCTTGGAAGTTGTTAGGGTAAAAACAAGATGACTGTTAACAAGTCGCGATCTCGTGTTTATACTATTGGAAATCGACCAATCATCACGACGAATAAGGAAAATACGACCTTGGACAAGAAAACAACTCGATGGAAGGATAATGACTATTTGATGAACCAGATGGTTTTGTTTCAAACGGTTCAAGCTTGCGAAATTTCAAAGCATATCACATATGATACAAGACATACTTTGGGGGGCAAATGTTATCCCGCCTTTTGACAAGGCCGCGATATCATCAATTTGGCTAGGAACGAATGGTCAACAGCCTTGGGGATCGATTACATATAGTGATGCAGCCCAGCCTGAAGAAGTCTTAGGTCGCGAGCGACCTAACAAGCTGTTAAGTCGCGTGCGACCTAACGGGGTGAAGAATGATGCGAGTTATGCGAGAAAGAGTAGTTCAGCGACCTATGATAAGTCGCCAAGCGAGCTAACGAGCAATGACCTAAATGAGTTACGACCTATCAATTTAATTCTTAGGTCGCGTGAAGAGTTAGGTCGCTCAAACGAAACCCAACGACCTAACAATGAACGGGCTAACAAGATAGGTCGCTCCAGTATGCCACTTGTCTTAGGTTGCGAACGACCTTCCGTCCTTAGGTCGCGAACGACCTTACGTAGGTTGCCTGAAGTTATTGAGTCGCTTGAAGATAAAGCTCTTAGGTCGAAGAAGCTCTTATTCTTAGGTCGCTGTCTGGTATGGTGCTTTAGGTTGTAAGAAGTTATGCCGCTTATTCTTGAGACGTTCAAGTGGTTATGTCGCAAGTTCATGAAGCTGTTCTGTTTAGGTCGCGAGCCCTTAGGTCGCTCGAGAGTAGGTCGCGAGACCTTGGGTCGCTAAGATATCTCAAGTCGCTAGAGGAGGTTTCTTTAAGTCGCTCAAGGGTTAGGTCGCGTGAAGATTTCCAGAAGCTATTTTCTTAAGTCGCTGCTGACTTGGGTCGTGTTGTATATAAGTTGAGTCGCATTGTTGGAAGCTGTTGTATTTTGTTATAATTTGTTAACTCGTGTTTGTTAACTCGTTGTGCTTAAGTCGTATGAGCTGTTGTATTTGTTTAGGTCGTTTGTGTTAGGTCGTGTGCGACCTAGTGTGTGTTGTAAATAAGTTAGGTCGAGATGGCCTTGTAATGTGTTGTGATGTAGTGTGTTGTATTGTATTTGTTTGTTTTTTAGGTCGCAGGTGTTAGGTCGTTCACGACCTATGTGTTGTAATATGTTGAGTCGCGTAAGTGTGTTGTTGTAACCCTATAAATAGGGATGGTGGTGTCATTTGTAAAAAAGTTGATTTTGAATAAAAACTTGTTTGTGTGCTTTGTGCCACTTCTCAAATTGGTAGTTGAGTGTGATCTCCTATCTCCACCTTCGGCATCCGAGTGCGCTCGAATCAACGATTGTTGAAGCCAATTCACGGTATCAAGTGCGCTTGATCAACGTCTGGAGAATTGCAGATCTTCCTTCACGGCATCGTGCGCGATCAACGTGATGAAGATAGCTAGATTCCGGTATCTTTGAGATCAACGGAGTTGGGCGTTTGGTATTTTCAATCCATCGATTGCTACTTTCACCGTTTCATACTTTTCTATTATCCGCTGCATCATATAGTATTATAGACGATGGTTGGGCAGATTTGGAACAGAACCCAATTGAGGTGAGTCAGCGTGGAGTAACTGGGATGGCCCCGTGAAGTTATATTTCAAATTTGGAGTCGATCGGAGTTCATATGCTAAAGTTACGGACGAAGCAAGGGTTTGCATGGAGCGATCAAGAACGATCCATAAACAATTCAAAGCATCAGAGAACGCTCAATATCTCGAGATCCACATGACCAATTCATTTGAAACTTCTGGGGCATCAACAAAATGAAGATTAAGGCTTACAAAAGTTGCATTTATAGTTTAGCCGATCGTTATTGGCTGATCATTTTTGCCAAGTCCTAAAAATGATCGGCATGTTCCGGTGCATAATCCAAGTTCAACCAAGATCGATCCATATCTCCCAAGTATAAGTTAGAATGATTCCATATTTCAGAAGCAATATCAAGAGGCATGTGGGACCCCCTAAAAACGATCGCACTAAAATTGGAGATAAGAAAAAGGATTGGCCTAATGGTCGAGTTAAGTAAGCCGATTGTTATGGTGGCCCCTATGGACCTAAAGAACCTTCTACTGAAACCTTAGCGAAATATCTCATCATCTCTCCCTATAAATATGGGCCCCATGGTTCATTTCGAGGATCTTTTCACTGCCGGTTACCTTATTCCATATTGGAATCAAGTTTTTCCTATTCCTTGCTGTTGTAATCAGATTATTAGTTGATTAATAAAGATAATCTTCAAAGTGGACATAGGCATACAATGCCGAACCACTATAAATCACTGTGTTCTTGATTATTGTTTTTTATTTGCTGTTAGTTTATTATATTCCTCGGTTTCAATATTACTTTCTTCATTTACTTCTCTATAGAAATCTACTTTTGTTTGGGACCAAATTTTGGCACAAACAGCAATACTACAAAATATCACTTTTTGCACAATAACCAGTACTACGAATTATTGATACTAACAAAACTGAAAAAAAACCGATACTAGTTAGTTTTCACAATAATCTCATAACATAACCACATAACTCATAAATAAACAAAAATAAAACTTACCTTAATCGCCATTTTTTGTAGTAGCACCCATAAAAACACTTGGACCTCCCCGTAAATGAGTAGCATCTAAAAAAATCATAGCTCGACAATGCTTAAAACCAAGTATTCAAGCACCAAAACCAACAAAGACCCTCTCAAATTGATTACTACAAGGATTAACATCCACCTTGACATAACTAACTGGATTATACTTCTTTAATGCTTGCAAATACCAACTTAAATCAGTGTAGGATATAGCATCATTACCATGTAATTCCATCAAATCAAGTTGTTTTTCGGAATAAGCAAAAGAGTAAGACAAAGTAAGATTGTATTCTCTTCTAAATCATCTATTATATCTTTAGGCTACTTATTAGGACAATCATGAATCTCATCAATCATCAATGACTTAACAAATGCACTATAAAGATGTGGATTGTTAACATTTCTAAGACCAGCCCCACAAGAATGATCACTAGCCATATGTCTAATGAAAAACCTACTTAGCAATCCCGAATTACAAGAACCATGCACTTTAAAAAGACAACCATCCTTAGAAGAAGAGCAAATAGCAGTAATTCTCGTAGCACAATTCTTCAAAACATTAATTCATAACCCTTTTAAAGTTGGTATGCCATCAAAAATTCTCTAAAATCATCAACTCCTCTAAAAAAACTGACAAAATAATAAATTGATAATGTCGAACCTCTCTTCAACATATCTTTCAAATAACTTTTACTACGGTCAACAACATCGGAACACATAGATCCACTAGATGTTGAATAACTAGGAAGAGTAGATGAAATTGAAATAGAACTACAGCCATTGTTTTCCAATAGAAAACTGTTAACCTAGACAGTAAAAGGAAAGAATGCACTCTTCTTATACAAGTGAAAACAAATTATACTTTGAAGATTGGAATCGGTATCAACCATGGTAATTTTATTCTCAAGCATATAAGAAATCTCAATGGACGAAGGAGTAAGTTAAGGACAAATTTCATTCTTCAAATCATAAAAATAATAATCAACAGACAATGGAGTGCTAAAAGTATTATCATCGAACATAAACAAAACATTTCATATTGCTCCATATCATCGAACATAAACATAAATGACATGAAATTTGAAATGTAGCCTTATGAGGTCTTCCTTATCACCCCATATCGATCCCACACGATTATGATCAATATTTATGGATCGGTATCGATCCCAACATATTGATCCCTAACTTATATCTAAAGCTGGATCGCATTTCGATCGGCAGTTTCAACCATTCAACCAACATATATTCAAGCAAGCATCAAATATAATTTACCCTAACAAACATACATCCATACACATCAAAACAAGGCCTACCATACACATCAAAACAAAGCCTAAATCTAAGGGTAGTACCTAGAAGAACACATGAGATCCACAAGAAAATGAATTTATAAAACTTATCCAAGTTACTTGAAATTTACATATATTGTTTAAAAGGGTTTAAAATGTATTTAAGAGTTTGAAAATCATTTAAAAACATCATTAAACGTCTAATGATGGATAGTTAGTGAGTAAAGGCTTAAAACCACTAACCAAAGTCCTAAGCAATCTAATACAAGTCCAAAGATGCATGAATCCATGAGTGAACAGCAGCTTTAAGATGATCTCCATTAGCAAATCTTTAATCCAAAGTGTAATCTCGCTAATCTCCTTCTAATGACGCATTTTGGCTAATTAAATTAAGGATTAAGGTAAATTTTTGGGTAATAGGTTGTTAATGGAGGGTTTCTTTCTGCTTTTGAAACGTATCAAATGATGAAAGAGAGTCCTATCAGTCCTAAGACTATGCTAATCTTGAATTGGGCTTTAGGCCTACCTATTAAGCTGCTAAAATTGAGTGGAACTTCAAACAGCAATATCTCCCTAACGGTAAGTCCACTTTCCTATTGTGACCCGTCTACGGAAATAGTAACCATAGTTTCGATCTAATGGAAGTGGGTTTAGACCCAATTCGGCTTCTACCAAAAGCTATAAGTTATACTAGATTTTTAGAATCAAAATGGTCATATAGAAATCCAACAAAAATCATAGATGTGGAAAATGACAATAAGAGTTATTTTCCAAAAATTTAGAATCATACGATCTTATATGAAAATAATATTAATATTCTACGATCCTCCAATATGTAGAATACGGGTCGATATAACGCCACTTCCCATTAATCTAACTCTTAACTTCATTCTAATACAAGTTATCTAATCTCACTGAATATAAAGTCATTATTGGAAGTCTACAATACTTATCGCTTATATGTATAGGAATTGATTATTCGGTCAACTAGTTATTCCAATTTATGCACTATCTTAGGTTAGAACAGTAGAAAGAAACATAATATCTACTTTAATATCTTTGCATAAGTGATTAGATGGTATTGTAATCTGTCAAAATTTGCTACTATCACTTCATGCCTTTACATATGCAGATTAGGTAGGAAATAAAGATAATCATACCTTAATAAGCAACTCTATTATATATTATGGTCGTAATCCAATATCATGGAGTTCAAAAGAAGGAAGAAATGTAGCTTGCTCTTCTGCGAAAGCTAAATATTGAGTTATAACTACAATAGCAATTGAAATGCGTCGGTTATGTTCTTTACTCATTTAGTTACATGTTGATCAACATCAACATATAGATTGTCTACTGTGATAATGTTAGTGCAACTAATCTGTGCTCAAATCTAATTTTTCATTCCCACCTGAAACATGTTGCACTCGATTACCATTTCAGTTGGGAATAGGTTCAAGGATATTTTGTTCGAGTTGCTCATATCTCCTCTATTGATCAACTAGAAGATGCTCTTACAAATCCTAGGGCGGTTCGGGTACTTAGGTTGTCTTAAGCAATGTAACGACCCAGAATTTTAGTTATTTGACTTTGGAGTATTTGATTAATTTTAAATATTGAAAAGTTAATTTTATAGATTTAATAATTTAAATTTCAAATATAGCAATTTATTCGATAATTTAATTGTTGAATTTAATAATTGAAAATCTTTTAAATAATTGAATCATGGATTTTTATTTGGATAAAAATGATTTAAAGGCTTATTTAATTTCTATTAATAAGAATGAAGGTAATAAACTTTTAAATTTGATTTAAAAGCGATTTAACTAATTTTGAAAATAACTCATTTTAATTAACGAGTGAAAATAGCCTCCCGGGGCACTATCTCGGATTTTGACGAAACCAGTGTCATTGGGTTCGTAATAATGAATTATAATATGCTGTCAAATTTTGTAGCGATCAGACGTATCGTTTGGTCGTGCGGGATAGAAACGCGTTGAAATTAATATTGAAATTTAATATAATAATTGGGTTCAAAAAGCTATCTTCTGCATACGATCGAATTAGGCCTCGGAACTAGTTCCATTGTGTTCGGAATAGGGGTATAATATATAGTGCCAGGCAGCATGCCTCGATTGGGGTCCGGAATTATATAGCTAGATATTTTTGGATTTTTTTAAATAATATATATATATCAATTTGACCATGCTGCCATTGACCCATCACCATCTTATCTGACCATAACCTATACCACCCACAATCCTCTACGATATTTCACATCTTCCCTCCCTTTATTTAAACACCGCTGAGAAATAGAGGAAAGGAAAAAAAAGTTTGAATTCAAAAATTAAAATCTCAAATTCTAATCAATAATAAAATCTGAAAGAAGCTTTAAAAATCTTCTTTTGGCGAGAGCTTCGACCTGAGATGCGTGTAGAAGGGTGCGACATCACTTGTTCAACTCGATGGTATGGGTATGGGAACTGGGGTTTAGGTTTTTGGCAAATTCGGGAAGAACTAGTAGAAATGGAGCTTAAATTTGAGTTTCTCTTGTCGAATAGCAGCACCTCGCCAAGTTTCGTTAAGTCCAATGGCGAATAATAGATCATGTGCACGTACGGCCTGGTGGGTTTTGGCCTAGGTCGTGTTTTTTTCCAGGGGTCATAGCATTAATTTCTAATGTCGGTCGAGTGGAGTTCGCGTAGAGCGATGCGATGGCGAAGATGGCTCGTCGAACGGTGGTCCGTATCTCCGTATCAGTTGGAATTCATGCACGCGATATTAGGTCGAGTGTCTCTATACATGTTTGAAGTTAGATTGGGGAAGAAGAAGTTTATTTTGAGGGTAAATTTGTAATTATTTGCAAATTTAGGTATATTAATTATTATAATTTAATCGATAACTTATAAATTACACAACTCTTTCATACGAGGTCTGATCGATACGAAACTTTTTGTGTTGCACTCGTGACGATGAAAGCTTCGCAATGGAGATAGTTTGGACGAATTTGGTGACTGTTGAATTTTGGGCTAAAATCGGACGTCGTCCGGTTTTAGTTCCAAATTGGAACGCTTCAGCGACAACAGAAAATTTCGGTGAGTTAATCTCATCTTTTTGGATAACTAGTATGGTATATAGTTGATAAAAATTGTTGAATGATTGTTTAGATGAATTATTATATATATTAGTTGGTTTGGATATATTCCCGCCTATTGGAGCGGATGAGACCCTATTACGTTCCGATGTAAGAGCGGATGACCCTTTGTATACGAATCCCACCTCGAAGCGGTTGATTTATATTTTATGATTATCTAAAATTTGTGATGCAGGGGGAAACAGGTTGGAGGGATCCAACAAGGTTCCTCATTATTATTGAATTATATTGTTACAATAATATTTCTTTTATATAGTTTATTGAATAATAAATATGATTGAGGACATTATAGTTATAACATTGTTATATGTTGAAAATTAAAACCCAGGAGTGATAGAAAATCGATATTGATATTGGTTAAGTGTTGGGTGGACATTGGCCTCAAATTAGTATTTTAAAAATACTATAAATTGTCGTTTAAGTTGGAATTGGGTTTTGAGACAAGAAACAATTTTTAAATCCGAAATTGGGTTTGGAAACATGTTGTTTAAGGATTATTTAAGTTAATCAAATATATTAATGTTGTTTTAAAGTTAATTAAATATATTGATATTGGTTTAAGTTATTAAATTATAAATATTAATTTAAGGTTTTTTAATTATAATAATATCCTTTTAAAGTTATTTAATTATATTAATATTGTTTTAAAGTTATATAATCATATTAATATTATTTTAAAGTTATTTAATTAATTTAATATTATTTTAAAAGTTATTTATTTATAGTTAATAAGTTTTAAGAATTTATAAAAAGATTAATAAATTGAAAGATTAGTTATTTAAAAATAATTATGGTTTTGAAATTAATAATAAGGATTATTAATAAGGTTTTAAAGTAAATTATTATTATGGTAAAGATTAATTAATTATTATTATTACTTTTTCTTAAACAATATTTTGGAATGATTAGTTATTATTTTAAGACATTTAAAGTTAACGATTTCCATTTATCTATAATGTTCATTGTTAATAATTATTATTATATAATATTGTTTGAAGTAAATGATTTTAATTATTATAAATGTTTCTGAGACTATAAATAGAGTTGAAAGACTTGCATTTTATAAAGAAATGTATAAAATGGATTGAAGACTTATGGAGGGGTATTTTGCACGAAGAAAGAGTTTATAAATAGTTAGATATTTATAAATGAATTTTAGAAACTGGTTTATAGATTTATAAAAGAAGTTTTTATAAAAGGATTATGGATTCATAGTGGGTTTATAAGTGATTTTGAAATGTATAAAAGCTTATAAGGATCGAATTTTTATAAAGGAATTATAAATGGTTTTTGGGAGGTTTATAAAAATGATTTATAGATGGTTTGGAGAATTGTAAGGAAATTTGTAAATGATTTGAGAGTCGAATGAAAAGAGAATCTTCTCAGTTTTAGGAATTTACTTATACTGTTGAGATTAGTATATAGATATTTTCTAAGTATTGAAAGTATAGGAATCGGTGGATGTATCTTGTAAGAGTATCCCTATATAAGAAATTTATAAGTGGTTTTTATTCGTAAAAGGTTTATAAAACAAGGCTAGTGGTCGCTTATATGCTTAACCAATGTTGGTTTTCCTTATGAAATAAATTCTTGATTGAATGTTTGTTATTCAATTAAATAACCGACTATCAAGATTTGACCCAAACGTAACTTTGGAAATATCTAGGAGAAACACGTGGGTTATATGGCACAGTCATCTCCGATGATGTTGTACGGTGCGTATAAATCTCGTTTTGTTCTCCTAAGACAATGATAAGGAAATCCGTCCACTAATGGTTAGGAGGTGATCTCTGACCTTATCTTTGACTGTATATTTCCTAAAGAACCGGTGTTGAGTTTACCGAAAATTATCGAACGTTGGTTCGAAGATACCGGGATCGGATATATTATCTGAAAATCACTTTGATCCAACGAATGTGTTTCGAAGTGAAGACATCGTGAAGAGCATGAAATCGAAGGTAGAGATGTGAAGTTCAAGGGCTAGTTGCTACTAATCCTAAGGGTGATTCCAAAATGGATGTAGTAGGAATAGTGTCTTCGGTTTAGTTCAGACCCAGAATGGACTTGTATGGATGCATGCTATCAGCACATTGTCATTGAAGGGCAATGAGCATTCTAAGTGAAAAAGTTCTTTAAAGGTAATCGTAGCCTCAAGCCTCATCAATTGGGAATGACTAAAATAGCGGAGATGCTTCAAGGCTATGTGGTTTGCTATCATATCGGTATGGTCATCACCCAATCTTGATCGGTATTATAGATCATGTATGCTTCGGGCCCATTTAGGTTGTTGATACCAACCAAGGTGACGACATATTTGGCGTTATCCAGTAAGAGGTAGTGCCTGCCTTGACTAGCAGGGAGTCCATGTGAGGCTCTCAGTGTATTTTATCTAAAGATGCACCCTGATGGGCTATACCCCAGTAGCCCAATCATTAGTTGGAATCCATTCTCCAACACGAGCTTTATGGTTTTAGTTGTATACCTAATATGTTGGAATGTGAGATGCAAGCATTTCAGCAATATTCATATTTTCCTTTGACCCCTAGACATTATTATAATATAAATGGATTTTATATAGGAAACGTTTTGGTTATCGTAAGGTAAAAACCCGTCCGTGTTTATGTGTGGCATGGTCTTACGAGATACCTTTTGATTTCAAAGATTGTTATATAACTTTAAAATCCAGTTGGGTGTGTTTTTCTTACGTTGGTTTTCCAGACTGACTGGGGTGTTATTTTATTATACTGCCCGGGTTAGACCGAGCATATTACAGATTAGTTCAGATGCTTGGAGCTTCAGGAGACAAATTGGAGGCCCAGAGACCTATTCACGAAGATGATCATTTTCCGCTGTATTCATTGCTGTGTTTAGCAGCAATTGTGAGGACAGGCTACTATAACCGTCTAGGCTGAAATAGGTTAGTATACTCTGATTGATGTTTGTATATACACAGATTATAGTTTTGCTTTGTGATATATTATAGATTATTCGTTCTGCTGTGATATTCTATGTTGTTGAGTTTTACTTCTTATCTTCTTTCCTTTTCCCCTAACAATTAGGTTTTCTAACATTCGATTTCTCGGCATGTAATACAGTGGACGTATTAGTGTCGATTTTCTAGGGTCGAAAAGCTCGGTTCATTACATTTGGTATTAGAGCTGAAGGTCAAGCGAGAACCATGGCTTTGGTGGGGAAACTCATTAGAGATAGGGTCAGTAGCACCCTAGAATGAGTTTGAGTGTATATGTATATGAGCGCATATTTGTTAGTGAAATACAAATGTTTTATATTGTGTTGGTTGATTTGTTGAGTGGTTTATGGATTCTGGTCAATACGAGTAATTAACGTTATTGATAGGGATCTCCTCTTGAATAGAGCAATTCGACATAGTATTGTTTTGAAACTGGGAAATGAAATAATTTTACCCTGATTATATTTTATAAAGGAATAATTTTCAGAAATTATGGTATATATGGTGTGTTTGGTTGCTGGAGAATGATAATATTTGATTGTTATCATTTTTGTTGTTGTTGTGCTCTAATAAAATTGTCATTATTATAATGCAAACTCAGATTAACAATTAAGAAATAATTTTATATAACCAAAGGGAATTATATAGATATGATTTGTAAATGTGATTTATAAATTAAAAGGAAATTTTAGAAGTGTATTATAAATATGATCTGTAAGGGTTTAAAGCTGGGAACTTGGAAATTTAAATTCCGTTGGTTTTGGAAATGGTTTTTCAAAGTTTTGGGATAATAATAATAGTTGAAAAGTATTTTCGAATGGAAATATTTTTAAAAGGATTTTTAAGGAAATAAAAGCACTGAACTCACTTCGGTCACTGGAAAATAATTTTGGTAATAACTGCAGCATCATCGATGTTCATTTTCGAGTTTTCAAGGGAGAAATTGCTACCATTGGAGTTTTGTTTTGGAAAAACTAGTTTTGATTTTAAAATCCAAAGGAATTGTGTGTATATAAATATATGATTTCAAAAATTATTTGAAATACTTAAGAACAATGTGTTTAAACTCTGGGATTTTCATTTAAATGTTTTATTGAAAATATGAGAAAATATGTTCGATAAATTATTAAATTTTGAAAATTAGAAAATTGAAACAATGTTTAAAATGTTGAATATAAATATTATGAAAAGCAATTGAAATGAATCTTAATTTAAGTTAAGTTAAATAAAGTGGATTATGGAAAGAAAATTTAGCTTGGGTTAGACTAAATGAAATAATTTTGGGAAATGGAATTGATTGAGATTTGAAATAAATTAATTAGTGAATTGGGTATGGTTTGGAATGTTAATTAATAAAATTGAATATTGAAATTGGAAAATGAATTAAGATAAATGGAATTGAAATCGATTGTAATGGATATGGACTTAAGTTGTGAAATGGTAATAAACATAAGGATTTTTGTATGAAATGTTTATTAACTTGGGTAAAATTTTATGAAATAATTCATCAATGAATTTAGTATAGAGTGAAATATGGTTAAACATAGAATTTGAGGGAAAAATTCTTAAGTAACATTAGCATCGAAAGGAATATACTAAGAAATGTATGGATGTGAATAAAGCGATGTGAATGAGTGAAAGGGAATGAAGTGGATATGAATAAAAGAATTTGGTTTAGATAAAAAATCAAATTAAATAAATATGTAAGTTGTACATATATTATTTTATTCGTATAATGGGTTGATCTAGATTCGAGCATAGGATTTCAAGATAATTTATATCGATCCGAGTTGGAATTTTTAACTCGATTCTCGACGGCGAACACTGGATATGGATATTTGGTTGATCCTGAAATTCTCTATCATAGTATATGACTATGCAAGGAGAATGACGGTTTCTAATCAAGGAATCGGATCCGAGTCTGCACTAAAGTGGTCGGGTGAACAATACTAGTTCAGAAGTGAAATTGTGTGATCGAGCGATCGGATTTGATATTGCGTACGGATGATATATGTCGCAACGACCCGGATTTTTGGCTATCGGATATCGGGAGATTAACTGATTTTATTACTGAAATATTGATTTTATAAGTCGAACAAATAAATTTCAGATATATGGATGTATAAGTTAATTTAAAAGCTATGTTAAATATTGAATTATAAAATCTCTGGAATATGATGAATCTTATAGAAAAATAAATTATATGTATATAGGAACTCCACTATTTAAATTAAAATACACATAAATATATATAGATAAATATATACAAGCTTTATGATGTTTGAAATTATATATATAAGTATATACATATACAAGTATATGAATGTATGCTCATATGAAATAATATATATATGAAAATTTGTATAGTAAGAGAACATACATATATAAGGACAAAATGCACATAAGTAAAATATATGAAGAATATGTATAAATATATATACGATAATTAAGAATATACAAGCGTATGATGTTTAAATATATGAACAAGTATATAAGTAATATATATTTATGTCATATGAGAACGTATGTATATGGTGATAAATACAAGCAAAAGTACAAATATATTAAATAGTGAAAATGCAAGTATATATATATAATAACAACAACATATACGGATATATATATATATATAAATATATATATATATATATATATTCATAGAAGTATTGTATGTGTGAATAGGTGTATATATGTGATAGAAATTTTGCATATGGTCTAAGTTGTAGGGAAAATATATGTATGAAGATATATACATATATATATGTATATATATGTGTGAATGCTTAAGAGGAACATCATCATAACAAATATCAAAATCAAGTCATGTGAAATCTAATCCACATAATAAATCAAGTCATCTTTTAATCAAATCACCGGAATTTAGGAAATCAAATCAGATCTATATTTTCAAATCAATATACAAACAAGAAAAAAAATAAAGGTGAGAGAAACTTACTGTATACAAGAAGCTACAGCTACCCTCTTTTTCTATATATATAGGCACTGCCTAGCTTCACATTTCACTTGCATTCGAACCAGATAAAAAGGGGAATAAAAAATATTCAAGCTACTATTATAAACTTAAAGAAGATATAAAGCATTCAACTACAGGAATTAAAACCAGAAAGAACAATTATTGCTCTGTTCAAAAGAAAAGAAAGAAATGTGAGTAAAACAAGATTTTCTTTTACTCTATCATCTATGCCTCGATATAGAAGTAACAGTCTGTTGATAATTATGTTTTGCATAGGAATACATACATACATATATATATATATGTATGTATGTATGTATGTATGTATGTATACATATATGGTTTTATATTGAATATTATAACCAAAGCCTATGCAATACCGTTACCCGTGTTCTGTTTGTATAAGGAAATGACATACCAGGTTTCAAAAATTTCTACCTCACAAACCTTTTAGATTTAAGTTATGATGTTAAATGGAATGACATTTGATTTTGACTATACTTGGTTTTAAAATTTGTTTTATAGAATATTACTTAGTATAAAGGAATAAAAGTATAGAATTACAATAAGTCATCCCATTTTGTAAGAATTCAAATATCACTTTTTATGCTTTTTCTTATATGAACATGATCGGCATGGAGAATGATAATTTTTGGAGGTGGTTGTGTAATTTTTAGTGAGGTATGGAGAAGGGAAAGGGGAGTTGAACGGAATTTGGATTTTGATCAAATTTCGGCGAGGCGGGCAACATCAGCGGTCAAGGTTTGGTTAGAGGAAGGTTCGGAGGAGGGGAAGCTCGGGAAAAATGGTGGGATATTTTTTTGATCAACGAGGTAGTTGGTCAGCGGGAAAGTAGGGTTTGGGTGGAGTTTTGGGTCATGGTCGGATTCGAGTCAATGGTGATGTCATGGGGAGGAGTTAGAGCTTTGGTGTAGGGAGAAAAGGAAGGGGAGGCCTTAGCGAAGGTGCTGGCGAATTTTAGGAATCTCCGGTGGTCGGAGGTGGCTGGACGAGACGGGGGAAAGGTGAGGGTTCTTTGACTAGGTTAGGTTTTGAGTTCCAGAATTTGATTTTGGGCTTGCTGTGAAATTTTGGGGTAGCTAGGACGTTTCGATGGTAGGAGATGATTTGGGACGGCGGTCGGAGGTGAGCGGTGAGGCGCCACCAGCGTGTGCACGTGCACAGCGATGGAGACGTGCAGGTAGATGGAAGAAAGAAGGAAGGGGAGAAAACTGGAAAGAAAGAAAGGAAGAAAGGGGGAGGGGAGAAGAGTTGGGTCAGTATGGGCTAGAGTAAAAGAAAAGATAAGGAAAATTAGAGAAAGAGAAATAAAAAGAAAAAGGAAGATAAGGGGAAAAGGAAAAAGTAAAAGAGAAAGAAAGAAAAAAAAAGGAAATAGAAAAAAATGAAGAAAAGGAAAATAGAAAGGAAAATGAAAATAAAAAGAAGGGAAAGGGAAAGAAGAATAATGGGATTTATATATATGTTTATATGACAATTCATATTTCTTTATTTTTACTAAAGATATTTTTTTTAAATCTAAATACGTAGTTAAAGTTCAACGGTATTTCATAATTTAACGAGTAATTAATTAATTATAATATTATCATTGACTCAAACTTATGTAAATTACCAAGTGAGATATTAAATAGTGTGTTAGTTTTAATTAACTAAGAATAAATTGTTTTATAATTGCTTGCGTGTGTAATTAATTTGGTTTTAAATGTAAATGGATTTCAGTAAATCCAAGTTATTAAATCCTGATGTTAAATTGTTTGATATGGTTAAAGATCGTTAATTTGGTTAACGATCTATATCTTGGCTCAGTTCTATTGGATATTTATTTGCAAATTTTTCTTGTCTGTGGTAAAAAATGGCCATGCAAATTTAAAATAATGAGATTAAAATAATGAGACGTTTATTTGAACAAAATCTGCAATAAATTCCCATAAATTGATTATTGTCACCATAAATGATAAATTGTTTATTTTAAACAATTTACTTCCTTTAAATTTATTACTTGGATTCGAAAAGATCGGGATCAGATATCAGCGTTATCCGGAACCGTTTTAATTTAATAATCTCTTCGAACCTTTACTGGTTGATTTAGAGCTTTATAGGCTGAAATTGGTTTAATTTCAAAAATTTAACCATTTTAAATAAGTAACTGTTCTTGGACATCATTATTTCAATATTGATGGATTTCTGTAAAAAGTGTTTTGGTTATAATCAAAATAAAAACTCGTCGTGTTGTACGAGTTTCCTTGGGTTTAAAAGATTTTGATAACACCTGTATTTCAAATTAAGTTGGTTTACTCACGCTGGTTTCCAGCCTGACTCGGTGTTACTTTATTATAATGCTCGGGTCAGACCGAGTATTACAGAATTTCATGTTAGGACGCTTTGGAGTCCGGAGATGAGCTGGATGGCAGAGACGTATTGCACGTATTGACTATATTCCGCTGTGTATTATATGCTGTATAGATAGTAGTTGGGGACAAGTTATTATAACTGTCCAGATTTATATGCTGTATAAACAATCAAGTCTTGGTTCCCTTTGGTAATCACAAGAATAGGAGCATCGAAAAGGAGTTCTTTTAATTTCTGAAAAGCAGCTTCACATTTGTCTAACCAAATGTACTTACCTCTCTTCTTTGTCAAACTAGTAAGAGGTACGGAAATTTTAGAAAAGTCCTTTATGAACCGACGGTAATAACCCGCCAATCCAAGAAAACTATGGATTTCCGTCACACTCTCCGGTCTCTTCCAATTTTGAATCGCTTCAATCTTTGAAGGATCCACGGAAATTTCGGATTTAGAAATAATATGCCCCAAAAATTTCACACGAGATTGCCAAAAGTGGCACTTAGAAAATTTTGCTTTCAATTGATTCCTCCTAAGAGTTTCCAACACAATCCGAAGATGTTTTTCATGCTCTTCCTCGGTTTTAGAATAAACAAGAATATCATCTATGAAGATGAGAACAAATTGATCGAGGAAGTCTTTGAAAACTCGATTCATAAGGTCAACGAAATAAGCTGGAGCATTTGTTAAACCAAATGGTGTAACAAGCCATTCATAAGATCCATAACGAGTACAGAACGACGTCAAAGGAATACCATCCTCTGCAATTCGAAGCTGATGAAAACCGGTTGCTAAGTCTAACTATGAAAAGAATCTAGCACCGCTAAGTTGATCGAATAGATCATCAATCCGAGGTAAGGGATATTTATTCTTGATGGTGAGATCATTAAGCTTGCGATAGTCAATGCAAAACCTAAGTGTACCATCGGATTTCTTCACAAAGATAGCTAAAGCTCCTCATGGAAAGGAACTAGAACGAATAAACTATTTTGCTTCCAATTCGGATAATTGTTTACGCATCTCCTCATTTTCCTTATTGGACATACGATAAGGAGGACGAATGATAGGTAGATCTCCAAGGATTAGATTAATTCTGAACTCAATTGCTCGCTTAGGTGGTAATCCTAAAACGGGCTCAAAGATGTCGGAAAATTCACAAACAACGTGAATGAGGTAAATGATATCTTCCTCATCATCATTATCGTCATCATGCAGATTTAGAGAATATAAGGATGCTACCGAATCTGAATCTGAATCTTTAAGAACAATAGATATCTGCTTAACAGATTGGGGATGTCGAAGCTGGATAGTCCTCTCGAGACATAGGATGTGGGCTTCATAACGGTTAAGCTAATCCATTCCCAAAATCATTTCGAAACCTAGGTAGCGCATAACATGCAAATCGGCTTAGAAAGCATATTCACATAAAATAATCTCGACATCTTTGCAAAATAGACTGAGTGTTGCGGTTCCACCAATTGGATTCGCAATTCTCAATGAAGTCATCAAGCCCATAACATTTAAAGACAAAGTATCAACAAGTTCTTTTGATATAAAAGAGTGGGATGCACCCGTATCAAAAAGAACTCGAATAGGATAATCATGAAACATAATAATGCCATCAAGGACAGAATGAGAAATTCCTTGACCAAGAGAAGTGTTACTAGGGGCTTGCGCAACATTTAGCTTTCCCTCTTTCCTACTTTGAAGTATGGGACATGAAAATATAAGATGACTCGGAATTTTGCAATAACGACAATAAAGGGGCTTCGGGCACTTGCATAATGGTCCTTAGAACCACAATTGTAGCATTGTCCACGACTAGAGGTAGGAGTCTTTGCTATCGAAGTTGCTTACTTCCCTTTCTTATTGGGATTAGGTTTGAACTTAATAGGCCTCTTCTTGTTGATGTTGAAGTTCTGTTTGGCACCGACAACTTCAACATCACTTTCTTTATCGGCCTCTTCAAGTCGAAGAGCAATATCTACAAGCTGATCGAAAGAAACTTCCAGTTTCAAAAGTAAAGGCTTTTTGAGGTTCTTATTCAATCCATAGATAAACCTCTGATTTTTCTTCAATGGGGTATTAATATACTCGACCCCATATTTTGAAAGGGATTCAAAAGACGTGACATAATTCATCACAGAAGATTCACCTTGAACAAGGTCAATAAAGCGTTGGGCTAAAGTTACTTTTTCAGCTTCCGGCACAAATTTTAACTCGAACCTTTTCCGAAATTGCTCCCAAGTAATATCTGCTTCAACAATTTCCGAAATCAAAAGCTCATACCAATCTAATGCTCTCTCCTAGAGCATGCTAGAAGCGACTTGAACTCGATGTAGATCCACAAGATTCATGCGAGAAAAGATGTGATCGCATGTTCTAAGCCAAGCTTGGACTTCTATAACGCTTTCGGAACCCTTAAATGGCATTCCACCCAAATTGGTATAATCACTACACAAGCGTGCAAACTCGGATTTAGGATGAGTATGCTCAGGAATGGTTCCGACAGCTTTGGCATTCTTTACAAGATCCAAAAGCTGTTGGGCAGACATGAATACGCCATCTTGAGGAGTAGCACTGGATTGACCGGTGCTAGGACGTCCAGGTCTAACCATTTCTCTTCTTTAAGAAAGAAAGAAAGAAGAGGAAAAAGGTTATTCATAGAATGAATATCAAACAAACTTGATTGATAAAACAAGGCATCATAAAAGAAAATAGGATAGAACGGGTCCTAAGACTCGAATTAAATCCTAAGGCACGATTCCTAAGAGAGACTTAGGAAAATGATCCTTGCTAGATTATTCTACATTGTTCCGAAGTTTGACTCTGATACCAAGTTGTGACGCCCCACCTCTATACTCACACTAACCAAGGACACTACTGGGTAATGCCATTAATTAGTGCGAAGAATAAGGCTATTGAGGAGCGACCATCTGTGTAATTGCTTTGTGCGAGTACCGATATATCAGACAGTATATCATGCATTTCATTTCAAGAGAAAATTTGACATATCAAATACAAACTCAAAGCTACTACACAGTGGCTATGTGGTCTTTGAAAACAAATATAAAATAAGCATAACATAAATCAGTCGCAGATATTCATATCACAAAGGCGGAAACATATATGAATATAACACATAGAAGTGTACATCAAAGTAGTGGTCATACAAGATCCAGTACATCACAAAAGAATAGGTACAAATGCTAGAGAAAATAATATGTATACATCTAGGAGTCTCTATCTCGAATGTATAAAAACAAAAAAAACTACCAAGCTAAAGTAGTTAACCAAAAGTCATATGATGATCCCTGATAAGAAGTCAAGTAGAAGCACCTGAAACACCCCGGTCTGACCCGAGTATTATTTAAGAAGAAAAATAATAAACGGATTAGTCTAGCTATAAATATCAGATAAGATGAGATAGGATAAGGGATATGACAAATATATATGTGATAACCACAAAAATCATACAATATCTCAAATTTTCTCATACACCAAAAAAGAATGTCATGTTCTTTATTTTATTCACCAAACCTTAAATATTGATAAAGCTTATCAATGCAAACCACAAAAATTGGTGAAACAAAAATTCTAGAAATCAATAATTAGAAATCCAGAAAACACAAAGGAGGGAGGCCTATCACAAACGGGAGCACGAAAACTCACCAACACGTGTATCACAAATGGGACGCTATCCCATAAGTCAGTAACCCATAGAGCCGATGCAACGACTTAGCACAATGGTACGCCCGAGGAACCTGAAACTCAAATAAGCCGGAACAAAGACGTAGTACAACGGTACGCCCGAGGAACCTGAAACTCAAATAAGCCAGAACAACAATGTAGTACAACGGTACGCCCGATGAACCAAACTCCATAAAATCCATAGGTTGCTAGCCTATAAAAAATAATAAGACGAAGCTCAACAGAACGGGGTACAGTCCCCCATGCGGACAAAGAGACATCGCATATCGCTAGTCTAAACCACAAAACGATCGTCATAGATCAATAAAAGTGTAAAATACACCAAGCTAGTAAATAGATGAGTTTAGCTTCATGTCCCATAACCACTGGCTTAACTTAATTATTTACGAACAAATTGTAGATTTCCACTCGAGAATTGTCACAAGGTTTCAATCGAACAAGTCTAAGAATTAACCGACGAAGTAAACGCAAGCGTTTCATACCACTTGTTTTGCTAAGTCGTTTAATTGGATTTCTCGTACGAATGAGGTAAAGGTTTGTATATACTAATAGATTGAAAAACGGTTTTAAAAACGAGCTTTGTATTTAAAAGTAGTATTGAAATCGTTTTTGTGAAAGAGTTTGAGTATTTACTACTAGTATAGAAACCTTTGTATTTTAAAGTGACCGATCATAGAAACTATTGTAAAAAAACCAATCTATCACCAAAAATTCACATTCGACGATGTGAATCAAAACCATAGAAATCGATATCAAATCCATCAAATGGATATTACCAAAAATCTAGAGAAGAAGTCATCAAAGTCGATAATAAATGACAACAACCAACCGGATCAACAAAAATCGATAAAATGGAAATCCACTGAAAAATAGGCAAATTGGCTGAATTAAACAGCACCAGACGTCTAGTGGTTTTCCCAGACGTCTGAGCTGAGAATCTGGAAATTTTATTACAGATCGCCCAGACGTCTGGGAATAACCTCAGATGTCTGAGCTGTACATCTGGAATTTTTATTCTGATGGTCCAGACGTCTGAGTGTTTTTCCAAACGTCCGAGTTGAAGCTCAGGGCAAAAATCAGCCTAGGCCATTGATGGCCAAATTATCTCAGAAGCGATCGATTGAGCGACGGTAGCTAGGGATTTATGCCAAGCGACAACCTAACCCTATAGGCTCTTCAATATACTCCAAACAACATGTTGAAACATCCATAGTAGGATTTTCATAGATTTTGACTTCAAAATACCAAAAATTGGAAAATTCACCAAACCAATTCAAATCAAAAGCAAATGAACATGAAATAGATGTTAGGAATTCATACCTAACAACTATTAAAGGAATAGACATAGATGTGGGTTCAAGAACTCACCTTTAAACTCAAATATAGAAATGAGAAGCTCTAAAACAAGCTAAGATTGATTCCTCCTCAACAACACCTCAAGAATCTTCAATATATTATCAAATGAAATGAATTTCCTAAGTTAGGTTATAGGAATTTCTGAAAATTGAAGAGAGATTGAGATAGAGAAGATGAAGAGAATGCTTACCTAAGCTTCTCTTTGATTTATAACTTGAAGTTGAATTTCCTAAGAGAATTATGGCTTAGGAATTTCTAATCTCTTTTCTTTTCCCTCATTTTTCTAGGGCTTGAGTATTAGAAATTTGGAAAGTGGAATGAATGAATGAAGAGGAGTGAAGTGGGAGGTATTTGGTAGAAGGTTTGGGTTCTCTTATTGGGTTAGTGGGCTAGAACACAAACCAAAGCCCAAACAAAATACCAAAATCCTAATCAACTCCAAACATATCAATGTTTATACTCAAAAAAGTTGTAAACGTCATTTTGAACTCAATGGAAGTGGTCTTGAGTCCGGATTCGACTGTTTACAAAAAGTCACATTTCAGACTTTAAATTCAACAAATGATGCTATATTTAAATAAAACATTTAAATATATAATCGTAAAATATGCGGGTTGTTACAACCGGGATGGCGACGCAATCATTGTGCTAACTGCGACCCATGGAGGGGGTGATGATTTCCATAGCATTCTTGCAAAAAGTTTTCCAAGTATTTTCACTAGATGTTGAAAACGGGTCTACTAAGTACATATAGATTTTCAGTCCCACGCCTGATCAACGTATGACTGAATTTCTGTGAGAACAAGGATGGACTTGTTTGGACATCGAGTTATGAAAAATATTTTTATAAAAACTAATTTGGTAATATTATGTAATTTAAAGTGTTTTAAAATTTTATAATAAAAGAGTAAGGAGTTAAAAGGTTTAAAGAATGATTTAACTGATAATAAAAATTCTTGGTTCGTTCCTTTTCGAGGACGAAAAGTTCTAAAGGGGGAGGAGTGTAACGACCTGGATTTTTGGCTATCGGATATCGGGTGATTAACTGATCTTAATACTAAAATATTGATTTTATAAGTCGAACAAATAAATTTCTGATATCTGGATATATAAGTTAATTTAAAAGCTATATTAAATATTGAATTATAAAATCTCTGGAATATGATGAATCTTATAGAAAAATAAATTATATGTATATAGGAACTCCACTATTTAAATTAAGATAAAATACCCATAAATATATATAGATAAATATATACAAGTTTTATGATGTTTGAAATTATATATATAAGTATATACATATACAAGTATATGAATGTATGCTCATATGAAATAATATATATATATATGAAAATTTGTATAGTAAGAGAACATACATATATAAGGACAAAATGCACATAAGTAAAATATATGAAGAATATGTATAAAGTGTACAAATATATATACGATAATTAAGAATATACAAGCTTATGATGTTTAAATATATGAACAAGTATATAAGTAATATATATTTATGTCATATGAGAACGTATGTATATGGTGATAAATACAAGCAAAAGTACATATATATTAAATAGTGAAAATGCAAGTATATATATATATAATAACAACAACATATAGGGATATATATATATATTCATAGAAGTATTGTATGTGTGAATAGGTGTATATATATGATAGAAATTTTGCATATGGTCTAAGTTGTAGGGAAAATATATGTATGAAGATATATACATACATATATATATATGTGTGTATATGTGTGTGTGTATATATATATATGTGAATGCTTAAGGGGAAAATCATTATAACAAATATCAAAATCAAGTCATGTGAAATCTAATCCACATAATAAATCAAGTCATCTTTTAATCAAATCACCGGAATTTAGGAAATCAAATCAGATCTATATTTTCAAATCAATATAGAAACAAGAAAAAAAAAATAAAGGTGAGAGAAACTTACTGTATACAAGAAGCTACAACTACCCTCTTTTTCTATATATATAGGCACTGCCTAGCTTCACATTTCACTTGCATTCAAACCAGATAACAAGGGGAATAAAAATATATTCAAGCTACTATTATAAACTTAAAGAAGATATAAAGCATTCAACTGCAGGAATCAAAACCAGAAAGAACAATTATTGCTATGTTCAAAAGAAAAGAAAGAAATGTGAGTAAAACTATATTTTCTTTTACTCTATCATTTGTGCCTCGATATAGAAGTAACAGTCTGTTGATAAGTATGTTTTGCATAGGAATACATATACATATATATATATGTATGTATGTATGTATACATATATGGATGTATATTGAATATTATGACTAGAGCCCGTGCAATACCGTTACCCATGTTCTGTTTGTATAAGGAAATGACATACCTGGTTTCAAAATTTTCTACCTCACAAACCTTTTAGATTTAAGTTATGATGTTAAAAGGAAAGACATTTGATTTTGACTATACTTGGTTTAAGAAACATTGTTTTATAGAATATTACCTAGTATAAAGGAATAAAAGTATAGAATTACAGTAAGTCATCCCATTTTGTAAGAATTCAAATATCACTTTTTATGCTTTTGCTTATATGAACATGATCGGCATGGAGAATGATGATTTTTGGAGGTGGTCGTGTAATATTTAGTGAGGTATGGAGAGGGAAAAGGGGAGTTGAACGGAATTTAGGTTTTGATCAAATTTCGGCGAGGCGAGCAACATTGGCGGTCGAGGTTTGGTCAGAGAAAGGCTCGGAGGAGGGGAAGCTCGGGAAAAATGGTGGGATTTTTTTTTGATCAACGAGGTAGTTGGTCAGTGGGAAAGTAGGGTTTGGGTGGAGTTTTGGGTCGTGGTCGGATTCGAGTCAATGGTGGTGTCGTGGGGAGGAGTTAGAGCTTCGGTATGGGGGAAAAAGGAAGGGGAGGCCATGGCGAAGGTGCTAGCGAATTTTGGGAATCTCCGGTGGTCGGAGGTGGCTGGACGAGGCAGGGGAAAGGTGAGGGTTCTTTGACTAGGTTAGGGTTCGAGTTCCAGAATTTGATTTTGGGCTTGCCGTGAAATTTTAGGGTGGCCAGGACGTTTTGGTGGTCGGAGATGATTTGGGACGTGCAGGTAGATGGAAGAAAGAAGGAAGGGGATAAAACTGGAAAGAAAGAAAGAAAGAAAGGGGAGGGGAGAAGAGTTGGTCCGGTATGGGCTAGAGTAAAAGAAAAGATAATGAAAATTAGAGAAATAGAAATAAAAAGAAAAAGGAAGATAAGGGAAAAGGGAAAAAGTAAAAGAGAAAGAAAGAAGAAGAAAAAAAGGAAATTGTAAAAAATGAAGAAAAGGAAAATAGAAAGGAAAATGAAAATAAAAAGAAGGAAAAGGGAAAGAAGAATAGTGGGATTTATATATATGTTTATATGACAATTCATATTTCTTTATTTTTACTAAAGATATATTTTTTTAAAATCTAAATACGTAGTTAAAGTTCAACAATATTTTCTAATTTAACGAGTAATTAATTAATTATAATATTATCATTGACTCAAACTTATGTAAATTACCAAGTGAGATATTAAATAGTGTGTTAGTTTTAATTAACTAGGAATAAATTGTTTTATAATTGCTTGCGTGTGTAATTAATTTGGTTTTAAACGTAAATGGATTTCAGTAAATCAAAGTTATTAACTCCTGATGTGAAATTGTTTGATATGGTTATAGACCGTTAATTTGGTTAACGATCTATATCTTGGCTCGATTCTATTGGATATTTATTTGCAAATTTTTCTTGTCTACGGTAACAATTGGTCAGGCAAATTTAAAATAATGAGATTAAAATAATGAGACGTTTATTTGAACGAAATCTGTAATAAATTCCCATAAATTGATTATTGTCACCATAAATGATAAATTGTTTATTTTAAATAATTTACTTCCTTTAAATTTATTACTTGGATTCGGAAAGACCGGGATCAGATATCAGTGTTATCCGAAAATGTTTTAATTTAATAATCTCTTCAAACCTTTACTGGTTGATTTAGAGCTTTATTGGCTGGAATTGGTTTAATTTCAAAAATTTAACCATTTTAAATAAGTAACTGTCCTTGGACATCATTATTTCAATATTGATGGATTTCTGTAAAAAGTGTTTTGGTTATAATCAAACTAAAAACTCGTACGAGTTACCTTGGGTTTAAAAGATTTTGATAACTCCTGTATTTCAAATTAAGTTGGTTTACTCACGCTGGTTTCCAGCCTGACTCGTGTGTTACTTTATTGTAATGCTCGGGTCAGACCGAGTATTACAGAATTTCAGGTTAGGACGCTTTGGAGTCCAGAGACGAGCTGGATGGCAGAGACATATTGCACGTATTGACTATATTCCGCTATGTATTATATGCTGTATAGAAAGTAGTTGGGGACAAGTTATTATAACTGTCCAGATTTATTGGTTGTACTCCGATATCTTGTATATATATATATTGACAGTTACAGCTTTTCTTTGTGTAAAATGCTGCTGTTGTGTATTATATTTTGTTCCGCTGCGATTGTGAGAGTCTGTGCTGTTGTTTCTTTTGTTTCTTATTCTATCTCTTTTCTTCTAAACCCTAACAGCCTGGTATTTCCGACACTCGATTGCTCGGCACTCTATACAGTGAACGTATTAGTGTCGATTTTCAGGGTCGAAAATCTCCCGGCCGTTACATATGTACATCGTACGGGCTTAAGTAAAACAAATGTTTAAAATTGGAAAATACAAAATAAAATAATTATGAACTATTTGAGTGAATATCATCTGTAAATAAGATGCATGTATATAAAAGCAAGTGCTAACTTGATGCCTCTGGTTTCATAAGTAAATTGGGTTACCCAACTAAAAGGTACATTTTTAAATTGTTGTTTGAATTTGATGATTTTATGGTTGAGCCACTTGGCTTTTATTTTCTTTTGTTGGTTTGGGCCCATAGTGGCAATTTGTGGTTGTTCTGATCAGGCCGTCCAAAGGAGGCGCTGATGAAATTTTTCGAAAATTTAACGAGTTAGAAATTTTGAAGAAATTTTCGATAACTAAAATTTGATTTTGGATTATAACTTGAAATGATTGAATGAATAATATTATTTGGAATCTATGGATAAATTTGGAAATTTAGTAAAAGTAATAATAAGGTTTCAACAAATTGGTTTTTGAAAGTTAAAGGCTTAAAAGGATTTGGTAAGTTATTTGTACTAATTGGTTTTAAAAAGTAATGGGTTTGGGCATTTTTCCTACCTTAGCAATTTCGAGGACGAAATTCTTTTAAGGGGGGAAGAATGTAACGACCCAGGATTTTAGTTATTTGACTTTGGAGTATTTGATTAATTTTAAATATCAAAAAGTTAATTTTATAGATTTAATAATTTAAATTTCAAATATAGCAATTTATTCGATAATTTCATTGTTGAATTTAATAATTGAAAATCGTTTAAATAATTGAATCTTTGATTTTTATTTGGATAAAAATGATTTAAAGGCTTATTTAATTTCTATAAATAAGAATGAAGGTAATAAAACATTTAAATTTGATTTAAAAGTGATTTAACTAATTTGAAAATAACTCCTTTTAATTAACGAGTGAAAATAGCCTCCCGAGGCACTGTCTCGGATTTTGACGAAACTAGTGTCATTAGGTCCATAATAATGAATTATAATATGCCCTTATATTTCCTAGCGATCGGACGTATTGTTTGGTCGTGTGGGATAGAAACGCGTTGAAATTAATATTGAAATTTAATATAATAATTGGGTTCAAAAAGCTATCTTCTACATACGATCGAATTAGGCCTCGTAACTAGTTCCATTATGTTCAGAATAGGGGTATAGCGTATAGAATGCCAGGCGGTATGCCTCGATTGGGGTCCGAAATTATATAGCTAGATATTTTTGGACTTTTTAAATAATATATATATATATATATATATATATCGATTTGACCATACAACCATTGACCCATACCTATCTAATCTGACCATACCCTGTACCACCCGCACCCCTTTATGACACTTCACATCTTCCCTCCCTTTATTTAAACATGGTTGAGAAACAGAGGAAAGGAAAAAAGTTTGAATTCAGAAATTAAAATCTCAAATTCTACTCAATAATAAAATCTCAAAGAAGCTGTAAAAATCTTGTTTGGGTGAGAGCTTCGACCTGAGATGCGTGTAGAAGGGTGCGACATCACTTGTTCAGCTCAACAGTATGAGTATGAAAACTAGGTTTGGGTTTTTGGCAAATTCGGGAAGAACTAGTGGAAATGGAGCTTGAATTCGAGTTTCTCTTGTCGAACAGAAGCACCTCGCCAAATTTCGTCGAGTCCGATGGAGAATAGCAGATTGCATGCACGTATGGCCTAGTGGGTTTTGGTCCAGGTTGCATTTTTTCAGGGGTCGTGGCATTAATTTGTGATGTCGGTCGAGTGGAGTTCGCGTAGAGCGACGCGATGGTGAAGATGGTTCATCGAACGGTGGTCCATAGCTCCGTATTAGTTGGAATTCATGCACGGGTGTCAGGTGGAGTGTCTCTGTATGTGTTTAAAGTTTTAGGGAAGAAGAAATTTATTTGGAGGGTAAATTTGTAATTATTTGCAAATTTGGGTATATTAATTTTTATAATTTAATTGATAACTTATAAATTACACAACTCTTTCTACGAGGTCCGATTGAGACGAAACTTTTTGCATTGCGCTCATGACGATGAAAACTTCGTAATAGAGCTGGTTTGGATGAATTTGGAGACTATTAATTTTTTAGCTAAAATCGAACGCCGTTTGGTTTTAGTTCCAAATCGGAACGCCTCAGCGACAACAGAAAATTTCGGTGAGTTAATATCACCTTTTTGGATAACTAGTATGGTATATAGTTGATAAAAAAATTTGACTGTTTGGATGAATTATTATATATTAGTTGGTTAGGATCTGTGCAGTTAAAGCGCTCGACAGATTCAATGCGGTGGAGGTGCAAAAAGTCATAGCGGGGATATAGCGAAGATATAGCGGAATATAGCGGATGACTCTAAAATAGCATATAAAACTCATACTTAATGTTTTTACAAATATATAAATTGTAATTAATGAAAAATCAACATTCAATTGAATTATAATTAATACATAAATAATTTCAAATAAAAACATGTACGAATATACTGTAAATAAACGCAATACTATTATATAACATAATCGAATTTAATAGAATATTAGACTATTTTTATTTCTGAAAATATATTAAAAAATTCAATTAAATAAATTAATTTCATAATTTTTATAATGTATAAATGTCATTTTTCAATTCATTTCTTTTAAAGTTATCTAATTATATTAAAATTGTCTTAAAGTTATATAACCGTATTAATATTATTTTAAAGTTATTTAATTATTTTAATATTATTTTAGAAGTTATTTGTTTATTGTTAATATGTTTTAATAATTTATAAAAAGGTTAATAAATTGAAAGATTAGTCATTTAAAAATAATTATGGCTTTGAAATTAATATTAAGGATTATTAATAAGGTTTTAAAATAAATTATTATTATTATGGTAAAGATTAATTATTATTATTATTATTATTATTTCTTAAACAATATTTTGGAACGATTAGTTATTATTTTTAGATATTTAAAGTTAATGATTTCCATTTATTTATAATGTTCATTGTTAATGATTATTATTATATAATATTGTCTGAAGTAAATGATTTTAATTATTATAAATGTTTCTAAGACTATAAATAGAGTTGAAAGACTTGCATTTTATAAAGAAATTTAGACAATGGATTGAAGACTTAAGGAGGGGTTGTTTGCAAGGAGAAAGAGTTTATAAATAGTTAGATATTTATAAACGAATTTTAGAAACAGGTTTATAGATTTATAAAAGAGGTTTTTATAAATGGTTTATGGATTCATAAAGGGTTTATAAGTGATTTTGATATGTATAAGAAGCTTATAAGGGATCGAATTTTTATAAAGGAATTATAATTGGTTTTTGGGAGGTTTATAAAATGATTTATAGATGGTTTGGAGGATTGTAAGGAAATTTGTAAATGATTTGAGAGTCGAATGAAAAGAGAATCTTCCCATTTTTGTTAATATACTTATACTGTTGAGATTAGTATATAGATATTTTCTAAGTATTGAAAATATAGGAATCAGTGGATATATCTTGTAAAAGTGTCCTTATATAAGAAATTTATAAGTGGTTTTTATTTGTAAAAGGTAAAAACCCATCCGTGTTTATGTGTGGTGTGATCTTACGATATACCTTTTGATTTTAAAGATTTTTATATAACTTTAAAACCCAGTTGGGTGTGTTTTTCTCATGCTGGTTTTCCATACTGACTCAGGTGTTATTTTATTCTAATGCTTGGGTTAGACCGAGCATATTACAGATTAGTTCGGATGCTTAGAGCTTCAGGAGATGAGTTGGAGGCCCGGAGACATACTCACGAATATTATTATTTTCCATTGTATTCATCATTGTGTTTATCAGCAATTGTGAGGACAGGCTACTATAACTGTCCAAGCTGAAATAGGTTAGTATACTCTTATTGATGTTTGTATATACACAGATTACAGTTTTTCTTTGTGATATATTATAGATTATTCGTTCCGCTGTAAGATTCTGTGTTGTTGAGTTTTCCTTCTTATCTTCTTTCTTCTTTCCTTTTCCCATAACAATCGGGTTTTCTGACATTCGATTTCTCGGCATGTAATACAGTGGACGTATTAGTGTCGATTTTCGAGGGTTGAAAAGCCCGGTTCATTACAAGCAACTTATAATTGAAGTGTAAAAAACTAATAAAAACAGTTGTGATCCAAAAGGTTAAACTCCTAACCTCGTCGAAAACATACTTGTGCACAACCACTGAACTAATAAGTATTTATTAATTTGAATATAATAATATATTTATAACTTTATATTCTTTTGACATTTTGCCTACTCCATCTTGTTGCCCTTATCCAACGAGTTGCCCTTAATAGAGTTAAGTGTATGCCCTAAGGGCAATTATGTAATTTATATTACATATATCTAACTTGATAAGCAATTTTATTGAAAATAAGGGGTGTTTTCTTTCTATTATATACTTGATGTGAAGTGTTATATATTAATTAATTAATTTAATTAAAATTATATTAATAGAAAATCCATAGATGGTATGTTTTGCGATAGTAGTTACAAAGTGTTATAACCATGAGTAATTTATCACAATGAAATTAAACGTACCATTTTAAGTATTCCTAGTCAAGATGTATCAAGACTGGATATCGATGCATCCGTCGAGACTAGAGTACGTAATGCCATATAAATGTTGGATAGTGTATTACTCATGGTGGTTGGGGACATTAAGGGGTTACGTACTAATAGTTATTGGATAACCATAGAATGACTCACTTGATAATTTTCTAATTGTTAATATAACTAAGGTCAAACAAAAAATATCGATGTGATAAAATTACATAGTTCTCTTAAATTGAGAATACTGTTGATCTTCAATATGGAAACTCCATTTTAATTATAGTTAAATCACGGCACTACATTCATCGAATGACTATAGTTGGGTCAAATGGAAACATTAAAAGTGAAAAACCATTCAAGAGAGGATTCGTCTCCTTGGTTATATGGGGTTAGTATCACGGTCAAATGAAGTCAACTAAAAGTCAAAATTTCTGCACAGAGTAGTTCAATTAATAATAATTATTATTATTGAACCGAGGACTTTGTGTCTAGATTATAGAGTTGAATACGGACGATATTGGAATTTTGGCCATTACCTAATTCCATAAGTACAAAGTTATTGGATAACTATGGAATGACTACTAGGTAACGCTTAATAAAGTACAATTGGATTTTACCAAAATCGAATAAGTGATAAATTTAGCCATACTATCATACCACCTGCTAAGTAACATTTGAATATTAATATTCGAATTGTTCGATAGTAATTGCTGACCAAATTTACACGTAAGAGTCACATAACTGAGATGATGAATATTCCTTCTTACTACTAGATTTAATTAATTTGTAACTAATAAAATAATTAAATTAATTAATATTTATGAAATATTAATTATAATATTTTGTATTTGATGCGTTGAACAATGTTAAACAATGTATTTATAATAGTTATAAATATATTAATCGATGTATGATATCGATACACATTTAAATTTGGATTTAAATGCAACGGACATTATTCGGGATTTAATTGGTTTTGAGGCCCATATGGGGAATGCAAATTTCAACCTAAAATGGCCTGGATGGGCCAGCCAAATATAGGCTAAAGAGGGTGGCTTTTGAATGGTTAAAAAGGGTGGAATTGGTGAGAGAGTGATAAGGATGTGATCCACTTTTCTCTCCATTTGAATTCCTATTTATATGCCACCTTTTACACAATTTCTTTACACACTTTTGCTACCTCTTCTACCAACAAATTTTGGCTAGTAATACCCCATATCAAACTCCAAAATATTTAAGCACAAATCACATCAAAACTCTTCGATTCTCGTCGATGGTAAAGCAGTTCGGCAGCTTGCAACTCTAGCACTTGGAATTTGATTTAGGGAACCATTTCTTTATTTCAAAGTGAGATCTATAGGCCTAGGTGAGAGGCATGGTTCTAATTTATTAATGTTTTTAACTACTTATTTAATCAACTACTCATATGTTAGTTAGATAGACCATATCTTGAATTGGTATATTACTATATTGTCACATGCTTATGATTATATAAATATATATATATATATATGCATAATAAAAAAATTATACAGAAGTATCCTTAATGATCATGACCTAATGGCAAAAAAAATTCATTATTAAAATATTATTATATCGTTTTATCAATTAACGTAATAATAAAATATTAATTCATATAATATATGTATTTAAAAGTTCTTAAAAAAATTATGCACACCAAAGACTTTTGGAAGTAAAAAAAATTTATATAAACATTTTAAATTATTTATTTGATTCGAAAGTAGTTAAACAAACAAATATTTTATAATACATTAATATAAAATATAATTTTTCTAAAAAAATTTGTATAACATAAAATATGCATTTTGATTCCAGAAATATTTTTAAATAATTTGTTAGTTTAATTCGTACGAATTTTAATTTTTAATTGTATATTTTATCTAAAATTGTTTAAACCGAAAGTAAAATTAATAAAAAAATTACCGACTATAAATAGCTATAAATTTGTATTAAAATAAAAGGATTATTATATATATGCATACATTAATTAATTAAATAGCTATATGGTTATATATATACATTAATTAATTAAATAGCTACATGATTATATATATATATATATATTATAATTCAATGTATATATAAAAAAATCATTTTTGTTTACATAATATTTGATAAGGGTTTTTAAATAATTTTACAAATTTATATTTAAAATAATTTCGAAATTTAGTGTTATACACACACACATATACTTTGCCAATAATTTATACAAATAATTTATAATCAATATTTTATAATAAATACATAATTAACTTTATATATATATATATATATGCATGTTTATGCAATAATTTAATGCACAATTACGTATATTTAGATAATATAAAACCATGTACACATATCCTATCGCACGTGCACGCATATACATATGTGTATCAGATACATATATATGAAATATAATACAAATTATATAAAATAAATTTTATTTATAAAATTCAAATAAAATATTGATTTTATTTACAAGAAAATTTAGAAATTTCTAAATGAATTAGACTATATACGCTCATTAAAGACCCAATAATGGAATTTTTTTGAATTTTTTCAAATTACTCCGATGTGGGCTGGACTAGTTCCAACAATGGTATAAGAGCCAAATGGCCTATGTGGTCTAAATTAGTCATATTAGAGCTATAATTAAACTTACAACCCACTTAGTAGGTTGTCTACGAAAGATAGTACTTAGGCTAGATTGTTGGGTAGTCAAGTACCATGTCCTACCTGGTTACAGGCCTGGTCCGAACAGTTATCTGAGGCCAAAGATTGCCCCTGATAGAAAAAGGCCCAATTTGAATTGGTTTGGACTAATTTCAAAACTGTTTTGAAATTAAAAATAAAATTTTTAAATTTAAAAGTTAAATTTTAAGAAAAATAGTGTAAATGTTACAAAAATGTATTTTCAAATTGTTTTAGAAATTAAAATAAAAATTAAATTTAAAATAAAACACGTTATAAAAGTTATAATATAATTTTTCAAAATGTTTGAAAATGTTATAAAATTAATTTTCAAAATATTATTTATTAATAAGATCAATAAAATAAATGAATTAATTAAATATACATATATGTATACTATATACAATGATATCTGTTATGTTATCTTTAATATGGCAATAGGAGACATGTGTGCATATAAAATAATTATGAAATTATTAAAATTTAAATAAATATTTTTAATTAAATAAATTAATTAAAAGTTGGTTAATAAATTAAAATACATATATATACAAGATATATGTGTATTACTATAAAGGTTATAGTATATATATTCAATATAATATGTTATGATTGAATAATATAATAATTAATTTAATTAATTAATTAAGATTATTAATATAATATTATACGTAAGACTATTATATAAATAAAATTATAAAAATTGTATAATAAAATTTATATGGTATAAATGTCTAATAGAAGGTGGAACATTAAAGAATCCCTAAATAGAATTAAGGAACAAATATATATGTAAAAGTACATAAATCGTGATATCTGATGTGGCTGACACTTGAGTCGCGAGGGTATTTCAAAAGAAACACATTATTCCATAAGTCGATATCACTTAATTAAACATATTGAAGATTATGAATCTTTAACATAAAGTTATCCTCTACCATTTATATATTAAAAGAATACTTGCATACTTCTTAGTTGTTGTGCTTTCCTCAAGCTAGGGATGTTATGTGTAGTACTATTAATATATAGACTAGACAAGTTAAGATACTTATACATATTTGCTGAGCTTTCCTTAATGTATGTATCGTACTCTCTGTCGTGAAATGGTGGATGAATAATCTCTCATTATTTATTGAGCTTTTCTCACGGAAAAGATGAGATTAGGACAAGGATCACAAGATTGGAGTTGTTTAAGATACAATTGATAAGTGGTTATCGATCATATATATGAGTATGATTTGTTGAGATTTCATCAAGGTCAGAATCCTAAGATACGAGTCCTAACACCCACTAGTGAAGTCGACGAGCTTCTATGTTTCTTTTAAGGTATGGAGAAACATGAAAAACTAGTAGGAGCCTTATTAGAAAAATGAAATGGTAACATTTAACCTTTCTAATATTGTAAGAACATCTGCTACATATAATTAAAATAATCTAGTACTGTAAATTTGTGCATTAAATATAGATAAAATGTTTATCGATTAAAATATACAAAGGAAATAAAATAAATATTGAGAAAGAAATATTTAATATACTCACTAATAAATTTTTGCATGTTGACCCATGCAAGTGCCTAATTATACAACCACTAAACAAGTTCATAACTAGGTCACTTACGAGATTATTTGCCCAAGACATTGTATTATCTTCAATGAGTTTTAGATTGTAAAAGCAATACAAGAATATGGATATTTGATCCATATACGATCACATAAAAATGTATATTGTGAACAGTCATAGGTCGAAATGTACAAAACCACGATGATATTAGTTCATTGAACTAAGCAAGTAGACTATAGTGTGAGATCATGTATTCAATACGATTGATTACAATAATGATCTTGTTATGTTAAATGTAATATGGGGCAAAGGCTACAAAATAGATCTAAGAAATTGGTTACTGAAATGTCAGTTTGATTAGTTTACATAAAGTGCAATTTATTTGATGTCCTTAAAAGTTAAAGATGACCAAATGCACTTTTGTAAAGAGTTCGTTATGATATTGTAGTAAGGATTTCCTTTGAATGGTTCGACCGTCAAGAAAGGAAATCGAATGTATAAGAGTGGATGTAACCTAAGGCACAGTTGCAATGAAGAGAGTGAATCTTCACCTCTGCTTCATAAAGATATATCGAAAATAAGAATTGTAAAATATTAGTTGATGCTTAACATTGGGATGAGAAACATGATTTCTATTCCAAAATGTATTTTCAAATAGAAAATCGTTTATTATGAGATTTATTTCTTTGAATTTAGGATAGCTACCTGAAAATTCTTGACTATAAACCAATTATAGTAAATGACAAAAATAGCATATCTAAGTGGTTGAATGGAGCTTCGTATTTCATATACTATTATAGTAATGGCAGAAATAGTGGGAGCTTACCATATAACACTTATTGGTCACATCAAGTTACAAAATCTGTTTTCATAAAACGCACCAAACATTATTTATGAAATAACAATTATTTTAAAATATTGACTGAAAAATATACGGTTTAATTTTAATTTGAATATTATGAATAATTCGTTATAAAATAAAACTATAGCACTGGTATTTGTGACGCACTAGAAAATACGAAAATATCTTAGTTTATGTGCAATTATTTTGGAATTATGGACTAAGCCATAGTTTTGAGAAATAATTTTTATTGTATGGTTATGAATCATATGGTACTGGTAAATTGTATCTTAAACAATTAAGGGCAAAAGAAACCATTCGGTGGTAAGATCATAAAAGTTGATGAACTCTGTGGATTGATACATATAGATGTATATAATCGAAAGTCTATTGATACCAAAATGGTTCCATATACTTTGCTATACTCACCAATGAGTTATCACCAACATGGACGTCTGTATTTGATGCACAAATAGTATGTCTATGATAAGCTCATAGAGTATAAAACATATGTTAATAAAATAACATGCAATAGAAAATAAAATTGATTTGTTTTGATCGAATATGTGAGTATATTGAAAAGTGTTCCGAACGTACCTAAAATGAATAAATATTCAATGTCGAAAGTCACTCCTCCCTATGATACATAATGATGTAATGATAAGGAGTAATCGAACTTTGTTAAACAAAGTATGATTAATGATGAGTGAAATTAAGTTAACTTCTTTCCATAAGGTTGTATGCTTAAGAGTAGTACACGAGGTTAAATGTTAGTTTCATTTAAAGAAAAGTTTAGAAAATCATACAAGATAAGGGTTTATTAGAAATCCTAGCATATCTTAGGCCAAGGAGTTACTAGGTTGTATGAGTCACGAGACCGCACGTAATAATTATATGTAAGGAATCTTGTATGAATTGCCCCAAAAAAAATTTGGGAGCAATTTCCATTGGATGACCTATTTATGTTTTAAACATAAGTTTTATAAACTAAAATCAAATCAGTTATATATATAAGGCAATTCATAAAGTGTTTATGAATACCTATTTCCTTGTACTGAGAAATAATTGTTGTTTCAAGAAATACCAACTTCATAGTTAAGAAATTTCTTTTAGAAAATATTGGTAGTAAAATGGATTTAGATACGATCCAAGAATAAAACTGATTATAAGGGGTAAAATGAAATTAACCAAATCTAAATAAACACAATGCATTAAAATGTCTAATAAATATTCTTGCATATTGAAGAGAAATTGTGTGTGTCTTATCTAATCAAGAAAGATAATCCTCTCTTGTCAATTAAACCATTAAGAATATGGACTCCATGATATGGTATAATGCGCAAATCTGAAGTGGATTCCAAGTACATTATCAAGATATGATTTTGGTAGTTGTAGCCAAAGGGATACAATCTAGTGGCCATGATTATGTCTTCAAGAGCAAGACCGATGCAGTTGGAATTTAATGAGCACCATTGATAAGAATAACTTCGTAAATTTCAATTGTTGAAATCAACGTAATACATTCGTCGTTCAACTTGCTCAAGTTAATTTGGAATTTACTCACAAAATTATCGTTTGATATAACTTTGTGTTTTGATACATATGTGATGAAACATAAAATTTTAAATAATGATTTAAAATGGATTGTTTGCTATAACAAACAAGGTGTCTCGAAGTCGGTTGTAGTGATATTGAGTTTGTGGATTTTTGGATCCATCATCTAAGATATGATATGAAATTATCATTCGATAAGCATTAGAATTGAATAAGTATTTTGGTAGCAATATAGAGTAGTTTGATTTTCAGTCAAATGCAAAGGAAGCGTGCATTCATAAGAAATAACCACTAAGAGGCACATAGGTATTTCTAGACTATAATTGAAAACCGTAATCTTGATTGCTAATGATGTATTTATGTTAAAATTAGTTCTAATTTGGTTGTTTAATACTTGATATTGGATTTATAAACTATATCTTTTATAATAAGTATAAATGATGTTGGGAATGTCCCAAATGATATACAAAGGCACCTTTTTAAAATGTTTAATATGAAACATGTAAAATGGATTCCTTACGTATTGATAATAGAAATTATCGTACTTGTCATATTGTCTACAGTATCATATTTTTCTTATATATTTGATGCATAAAGAAAATATCAAATCCAAATTAAGATCACTAAATGGTAGTTTAGAGTGTTATCGAGTATTTACAAAATACTAGAGAATTATGTACAGAAACAACGAATTCTTTATGAAGGAGTGTTCGGACTCGAACTTCGTAAGTGTTATCGAATATAATATGTCAATATTCAATTCATGATAAAATCTTATCTAAGAAGCTTTAAGTTGGAAATGTTTCAAATGAAAAGTTGTGGCTGATTCAATGAAAGTGTGGCGCCCCACCTCTATGCTCATAATAACAAAGAGTATTAAAAGAAATACTGTCTATTATTACGAAGAATAAGGCTGGATAGGAGCGACCATCCGTAGTTGACCTTACACTAATATTGGTTATCTCGATAGGAGTGGTATATACTTTTTATTTCTCATCTATCATTTATTTACTCCCATCGACACACCCAATTATCAGTATAAAACAAACTACGATAGTTCATAATAGTTTAGGACATTAGATATAACAATAACACAGTTAATATAAATGCGGAACACAGGTAAAAACAACAGTCTCATATATATATAACTGATGTCAGTTAATACATAGTTGACACAATACATATGATACAACTACAACTGTCGACTCTAGAAGTTATATATACAAGTACATTATCGACTAATATACATGAATACATATCATTCTATACAATGACACGACTACTACAAAATGACTGACAACTTCAGAAGATGTGAAAAGTCTTCAATCTCGAACAGCAACTCAAAGAAAGAAATCTACAACCTGAAATACTCGGGTTTGACCCGAGTATTACATTCAAAAGAAAATAATACTCAGGTCAGTCGAATTCAAACCAGTTTATTAGTGCATATAGGCAGTAATAATCAAATATCACATAGACGACAGTCACAGAAATCTCGTGTACCCAACTTCTCGATAAGAGAACCGGATAACGGCAGATATAACACTAAACAGTGTTAATCCACAAAACAGAAATCCAAAGCAATTTAAACAATTGAAACGTCAATTTAAAACTGTCAAATCTGATAGGGCTGCAGTACACGCACGCGTGTACTGCCTCGCCACTATCGCATGAGATACACAAAAGCTCAATGAAAGTCACAATGATCTCAAGGTCAAACCCCGAAATCGGGTTTAACTCAAGTGCAATAAAATAATGTCACAAGGTCAAATCCAGATCGGATTCAACTCAGGTGAAATTCGAAAATCAAATTCGAATACAATTGAATGGTCAAAACAGTCCACACAGATTCAAGGAGGCACCAAACAACAAACAAAATGCAAAGTGTTCAAGGCGGGTCAGAGAAACCATGATGCGTCTCAATTCAAATATGCAAAGGAACACTGGGGTATAAACCCAGTATCAACAAGATTTCGAGTGAATGCAAGACAGTGGCCAGAAACTGTACGGGTAAAACTGCACCCAATTACAACTGTCCAGAATAAGACCAGACCATACAACATGAAACAGAGGCAACAAGACTATATGCAAGCAAAGTCTCTACATGGTGCAGCAGATATCAAGTGAAGGCCAGAAAATCAAAGAGCAATACAATGAACAAGTTCATACAAGCTCAGACTCAAGTTCAATAAAATGACCAAAGGCACACTGGAATATACAGTGCAACAAAATGAAGTGGTGGAGATGTACACAGAGCAGTGTATATTAATCAACAAAGGGTGGATAAAGAAACCAGACTACAAAATGAACACCTGAGTCAATGCTATAGAGACCAGACCCAAATGTACATGACCGCAATGAAACACTCAATGGTGAAGCAACTCGAGCTAGCATATCATATATACAACAAGCTCCATATGGTACACAAGTGAATGGCAAAAACATCAAAATTCAGTGGCAACCAAACATGAATGTAGACAGCAACTATACATGAAGACAACCAGTTTACATGACAGTAAAGTATGAATGCCACGACCCCAGATGAACAAGTGAACCACAAAGTGAAAGTCCACCAGCACTAGACAGAAGTATATTTGAGGCTAGAATTTAGTAAAGATATCAAGTACACCAGCACTAAACATAAGTATGGATGTACTCAATGCAACACAGTGGCAATCACAAGAGGCCAACATAGACAACATCAAAGAGACAAGAGTACAAGCTGAATTCTACCTCAAACCAATGCACTAAGAAATAAAACAGTCAGTTCAAACATGTATAAAAGGGCCAGTGATAATATGTACAAGTGCAGTGTACAAGGTGAAGCAACTCAACAACAAGATATGCCTGAGTTTACTTAAAGCCGTGAAAACAAGAAAATTCAAAGTCACATAGATACAACTGTACATGTATGCACACATATATATATATATATATATGCATACACATACATACCCATCTCAATGAAGCAGTACCAAAGACTTAAAATAGTTCAAGTAATACCAATCAAAAACCCAGGCTACGTAATCAAACCAAAATTGTCACGAAGACCAACTAAAACTGGATAGAGCAGAATTTTTAATATCAGTGGCAAGGCCAAATACCAGATAAAGCCAATAATCTCGGCGAAATCATCAAATAGTGGAAAACAAGGTGACCACCATGTTAGAAATCTTCACAATTATAAAAATGGAATCGAATGGCTATGATCATCGAGAGACCAAACCACATAATTTAAAACATCACAGTCCAACGAAATCAAACACTGCAGTTCCAAGTAATACTAAGATCATACAATAAATGCGGTATAGTTCAATGATATTACCAACATTTTTAAGAAATCAAGTGACTGAAGTCACAAGCAAGCACCGGTTTTAAACAAAAACCAAGAATTGAAAGGGTTAACAAGTAACAAGGCAACTCGAAAACTAGCATCAAGCAATAATTCGAACAAGCCAAACTGTGGTTTCGATTCAAAGAAGCCAAGTATTAAAAATTGTTACCAGTTCAAGCAAAATCAAAGTCACCAATATTATGCAGTTCAACATCAAATCAAAAGTACTCGACAAATTCAACTAATTCCAGACGAACGAAAATCAGACAAAAAAACAAGCCGTGGAAATCAAGCAACGAAGCATACGAGATTGAATTAGAATTTGTGAGTGGAAATCACTCACCTTAGCATTCGGTCGAGGCGATAAAATTGACGCCAGCAATCGCGAAAACACTCCCCCGGATCGCCGAAGCTAGCCACGAAATCGAACACTTGATCGAGCAAATTGAAGGCAGCGGCAAAGCCCTAATTTTTGTTGAAGAGGGATGCACGCGAACGAAGCCGCCGCCATTTTTATTTGAACGAGGCCGCCATAAATTCTCGTTTGTTTGATTTAATTTTTAGGGTTGCGAAAAGAAAAGAAAATGAGTGAGGAGGAGGGAACGGGCATAGGCCTTAGTTAATAGTCACCGCAACCAAAAGTATGTGGGTCGAGATTAACTTTAAAGTCCGCTTAACCCATAACGATTTTCAAAAGAATTTAAACTGGATTCGAAGCTCTCAATAGCAGTAAGCCAACAGAATAAATCGCCAAATGATGATAATTTAACCGGTGCAAAACCCCCGGGTTGTTACAGACTCCCCTCCTTATAAAAATTGCGTCCCCGCAATTTTCAAAATTATGGTTGTCGATAACAATAAATTTTCTAACCTAAATTGGTTAAGCTAGAAAAATAAAAGACGAGAATACAAACGCCAAAGAAATCTTTCAATTCCATAAAAGCAATTTTTCCAAATTCTCAACAAAGTCTGATTATCAGATAGATAATCAGAAAACAGCAGAACTGAAAAATACAATTATCAGCGCATTCAATTCAGTCAATGTAATCTAGAATCAATACGAAACTAGAAAACCGTATATCAATAAAATCAGCAAACACCTAATTATCCAAACGATAGCCAGAAAACAAACCAACAAATATTTAATTACCACAAACGGTAACCAAATTTCAATTTCAACAAATATTCGATTATTAAAACGATAATCAAATTTCAAATTTAATAAATATTCGATTATCACAATCGATAATCAAATTTCAAATTCAGCAAATATTTAATTATCTCAAGCGATAATTTAAAGCAACAAATATTTAATTATCTAAAGCGATAATTAAATCTAAATTCAACAATTATTTAATTATCTCAAGCGATAATTAAAAAGCAACAAATATTTAATTATCTAAAGCGATAATTAAATCTAAATTCAACAATTATTTAATTATCTCAAGCGATAATTAAAAAGCAACAAATATTTAATTATCTCAAGCGATAATTAAATCTAAATTCAACAAATATTTAATTATCTCAAGCGATAATTAAAAGCAACAAATATTTAATTATCTCAAGCGATAATTAAATCTCAAATCAACAAATATCTAATTATCACAAGCGATAATTAGAAACAACAAATATCTGATTATCAAAAACGATAATCAGAACTCATATCAACAAATATCTAATTATCACAAGCGATAATTAGAAACAACAAATATCTGATTATCAAAAACGATAATCAGAACTCATATCAACAAATATCTAATTATCACAAGCGATAATTAGATACAACAAATATCCAATTACCTGCAGATAATTGGAAACAACAAATATCTAGAAATCAATTAAGAAGACTAGAAAATCACATAAAAGCTTGGATCGATCCCATCAGATAGCGAGTTTTTAATTCGCCGCACGTGCATCAACAAATGGCCGAAGCCTACCAAGTACTCAACATAATTTTGGCGCCCATCAGATTGACCCGAAGGTCCGCAGAGTGACCCGAAGGTCTAGTACTGGTATTTGACCCGAAGGTCCGCAGAGTGGCCCGAAAGCCCAACAAATGACCCGAAGGTCCAACAAATGACCCGAAGGTCCTCATAGTGGCTCGAAAGCACACAAAATCATCAAATATTTCAATTAACGAGTCCGGAATTAACCGAAATAGCAAACGCACATGTCCCATACCACGTGTTTTACTAAATCGTTTGATTCTCTTCATCGTTTCCTTGAAAGTGCAAAATTGTGTATTTTGTAAAAATACATTTCACATTCTCAAACGGACAAGTCCGGAATTAAGCGAATCAGTAAAAGAAAGGGGTCATAGTCCTCGATTTTGCTGAAACGTTTAAATCGCTTCCTCATTCTTTTGAAAGCGCAAACTGTTAAAATTTCTGAAAACAATTTTTATTTATTTTGTAAAAATAACAATTCACATTCTCAACTGGACAAGTCCGGAGTTAACCGAAACAGTAAAAGAAAGGGGTCATAATCCTCGATTTTGCTGAATCGTTTAAGTCACTTTCTCATTCTTTTGAAAACGCAAACTGTTAAAAATTTATAAAACACTTTTCATTTTAAAACGATTTTCCCATCACGTGATTAAAACAGCAAATCTGTAACAATTTCGATAAGGAAATTGTACTTCTCAAAATACCGTAAAAACGGTTACACATCAGCATTGCGGAATAACCGCTTGAAAATCCACTTTTTTTTTTTTTTTTTTAAAAAAAATTTGACTGTTACTGAAGTCAAAGCGACAGTAATTTTAAAACATCAAATATCTCATCAAAAGAATTCACATCAAAATGTGACATCAGTGAATTTTCATTCATTAAAATTGTCGACAAAACACCGTGCCTCAAAAATTCAGCATTGGTGTAAAAATCCCGTTATAAAAATAACGGCAACAAAATACGTCTCATAACCAAGCATCGGTTCAACGTAAATAAATGCAGTAACGTGCAATTCAAATTTTTGCACGTACTACAGAATGAACAAAGAAATCATTCAAATGTATCTTCAATGAAGATAATCCAAAACAGCAAAAATCTAATCAATAGATGATTAATACAAAAGAAAGCCAGCGGAAATTTCAACAAAAATCACATAACTGCAATTTCTTCGAATCCTCAATTCGGATTCGAAGTTCTCAAAGAAATAAAATAATTACAGCTATGTAAACAACAATTGAAATTCATATCAATTTCGTATTTTGATTTTTAAATCAAAAAGATTATCAGTTGTACTCAGCGAAGACAGTTTCACTGTTTCCGCTGCGCACTCTGATAAACAGAACACAAATCATCAGAACACAATTTCACTATTATTTTTAAATAAAGATATTTAAAAATTTCATCCAAATTTCAAAACTTTAGTTTTGACTCAAAGTACAAATAAAACATCGACCCATAGTTGTAACATATGTTCCATCCAAGTTAAGTTTTATATTATGTCCATAAACCCCAAGCTCTGATACCAACTGTGGCGCCCCACCTCTATGCTCATAATAACAAAGAGTATTAAAAGAAATACTGTCTATTATTACGAAGAATAAGGCTGGATAGGAGCGACCATCCGTAGTTGACCTTACACTAATATTGGTTATCTCGATAGGAGTGGTATATACTTTTTATTTCTCATCTATCATTTATTTACTCCCATCGACACACCCAATTATCAATATAAAACAAACTACGATAGTTCATAATAGTTTAGGACATTAGATATAACAATAACACAGATAATATAAATGCGGAACACAGGTAAAAACAACAGTCTCATATATATATAACTGATGTCAGTTAATACATAGTTGACACAATACATATGATACAACTACAACTGTCGACTCTAGAAGTTATATATATAAGTACATTATCGACTAATATACATGAATACATATCATTCTATACAATGACACGACTACTACAAAATGACTGACAACTTCAGAAGATGTGAAAAGTCTTCAATCTCGAACAGCAACTCAAAGAAAGAAATCTACAACCTGAAATACTCGGGTCTGACCCGAGTATTACATTCAAAAGAAAATAATACCCAGGTCAGTCTAATTCAAACCAGTTTATTAGTGCATATAGGCAGTAATAATCAAATATCACATAGACGACAGTCACAGAAATCTCGTGTACCCAACTTCTCGATAAGAGAACCGGATAACAGCAGATATAACACTAAACAGTGTTAATCCACAAAACAGAAATCCAAAGCAATTTAAACAATTGAAACGTCAATTTAAAACTGTCAAATCTGATAGGGCTGCAGTACACGCACGCGTGTACTGCCTCGCCACTATCGCAGGAGATACACAAAAGCTCAATGAAAGTCACAATGATCTCAAGGTCAAACCCCGAAATCGGGTTTAACTCAAGTGCAATAAAATAATGTCACAAGGTCAAATCCAGATCGGATTCAACTCAGGTGAAATTCGAAAATCAAATTCGAATACAATTGAATGGTCAAAACAGTCCACACAGATTCAAGGAGGCACCAAACAACAAACAAAATGCAAAGTGTTCAAGGCGGGTCAGAGAAACCATGATGCGTCTCAATTCAAATATGCAAAGGAACACTGGGGTATAAACCCAGTATCAACAAGATTTCGAGTGAATGCAAGACAGTGGCCAGAAACTGTACGGGTAAAACTGCACCCAATTACAACTGTCCAGAATAAGACCAGACCATACAACATGAAACAGAGGCAACAAGACTATATGCAAGCAAAGTCTCTACATGGTGCAGCAGATATCAAGTGAAGGCCAGAAAATCAAAGAGCAATACAATGAACAAGTTCATACAAGCTCAGACTCAAGTTCAATAAAATGACCAAAGGCACACTGGAATATACAGTGCAACAAAATGAAGTGGTGGAGATGTACACAGAGCAGTGTATATTAATCAACAAAGGGTGGATAAAGAAACCAGACTACAAAATGAACACCTGAGTCAATGCTATAGAGACCAGACCCAAATGTACATGACCGCAATGAAACACTCAATGGTGAAGCAACTCGAGCTAGCATATCATATATACAACAAGCTCCATATGGTACACAAGTGAATGGCAAAAACATCAAAATTCAGTGGCAACCAAACATGAATGTAGACAGCAACTATACATGAAGACAACCAGTTTACATGACAGTAAAGTATGAATGCCACGACCCCAGATGAACAAGTGAACCACAAAGTGAAAGTCCACCAGCACTAGACAGAAGTATATTTGAGGCTAGAATTTAGTAAAGATATCAAGTACACCAGCACTAAACATAAGTATGGATGTACTCAATGCAACACAGTGGCAATCACAAGAGGCCAACATAGACAACATCAAAGAGACAAGAGTACAAGCTGAATTCTACCTCAAACCAATGCACTAAGAAATAGAACAGTCAGTTCAAACATGTATAAAAGGGCCAGTGATAATATGTACAAGTGCAGTGTACAAGGTGAAGCAACTCAACAACAAGATATACCTGAGTTTACTTAAAGCCGTGAAAACAAGAAAATTCAAAGTCACATAGATACAACTGTACATGTATGCACACATATATATATATATGCATACACATACATACCCATCTCAATGAAGCAGTACCAAAGACTTAAAATAGTTCAAGTAATACCAATCAAAAACCCAGGCTACGTAATCAAACCAAAATTGTCACGAAGACCAACTAAAACTGGACAGAGCAGAATTTTTAATATCAGTGGCAAGGCCAAATACCAGATAAAGCCAATAATCTCGGCGAAATCATCAAATAGTGGAAAACAAGGTGACCACCATGTTAGAAATCTTCACAATTATAAAAATGGAATCGAATGGCTATGATCATCGAGAGACCAAACCACATAATTTAAAACATCACAGTCCAACGAAATCAAACACTGCAGTTCCAAGTAATACTAAGATCATACAATAAATGCGGTATAGTTCAATGATATTACCAACATTTTTAAGAAATCAAGTGACTGAAGTCACAAGCAAGCACCGGTTTTAAACAAAAACCAAGAATTGAAAGGGTTAACAAGTAACAAGGCAACTCGAAAACTAGCATCAAGCAATAATTCGAACAAGCCAAACTGTGGTTTCGATTCAAAGAAGCCAAGTATTAAAAATTGTTACCAGTTCAAGCAAAATCAAAGTCACCAATATTATGCAGTTCAACATCAAATCAAAAGTACTCGACAAATTCAACTAATTCCAGACGAACGAAAATCAGACAAAAAAACAAGCCGTGGAAATCAAGCAACGAAGCATACGAGATTGAATTAGAATTTGTGAGTGGAAATCACTCACCTTAGCATTCGGTCGAGGCGATAAAATTGACGCCAGCAATCGCGAAAACACTCCCCCGGATCGCCGAAGCTAGCCACGAAATCGAACACTTGATCGAACAAATTGAAGGCAGCGGCAAAGCCCTAATTTTTGTTGAAGAGGGATGCACGCGAACGAAGCCGCCACCATTTTTATTTGAACGAGGCCGCCATAAATTCTCGTTTGTTTGATTTAATTTTTAGGGTTGCGAAAAGAAAAGAAAATGAGTGAGGAGGAGGGAACGGGCATAGGCCTTAGTTAATAGTCACCGCAACCAAAAGTATGTGGGTCGAGATTAACTTTAAAGTCCGCTTAACCCATAACGATTTTCAAAAGAATTTAAACTGGATTCGAAGCTCTCAATAGCAGTAAGCCAACAGAATAAATCGCCAAATGATGATAATTTAACCGGTGCAAAACCCCCGGGTTGTTACAGAAAGGCTAAGTACAACGCTTTGAATAGCACCGTAATAAAAGCAATGTACAAATATAAATGCATAAATTTATAACCGAGCTAAGGGTGATTTCAAATATTGAGAATACTATATCATTGTTATATGATAAAAATGTAATAATAAGAACTCACTAGAAGTCCAAAAATATACTTCGAGCAGTTCCACATGATAAAGATAGTTTATCAGCGTTGGAGAGAGTAGACCGACAGAATAGATAATTGAACAACATAGCAAATCCATTCATGACGGGTTTAATTCGATCAGTTCTCATCAAGCCAATCAAAGGGATGGGACAGAGATTACATAATTGACCCCAAGTGCAATTGGGAGATTGATAGAGTTAGGGGTATGCACTAGGGGCAATTTTTTTTTTTACATATATCTAACTCGATACCCAACCTTGTTCGAAATAAAAGGTGTTCTCTTTCTATTATATACTTGATATAATATATTATTTATTAATTAATTTAATGGAAAGTATATTTAATATTAAAAAATCCATAAATGATATGTTTGTGACAGTCGTTACAAAGTTTTGTAACTATGAGTAATTTATCATAATGAAATTAAACATAACATTTTAAATATTCCTAGTTAAGATGTATTGAAACTAGATATTGACTCATCCGTTGAGTCGCTCCACAAGTGTTGAGTAGTGTATTAGTCATGACTACTAGGTACACCAAGGGGTTACATACTAATAGTTATTGGATAACTATGGAATGACTCACTCGATAGTTTTAGGTTGGTTAATATAACTAAGGTCAAGTAGAAAATATCAACGCGACAAAATTGCACAGTTCTCTTGACTTGAGAATACTGTTGATCTTCAATGTGAAAACTCTGCTTTAATTATAGTTAAGTCGTGGTACTACGCCCATCGGACGACTATAATTGGGTCAAGTGGAAACATTCAAAATGAAACACTATTCTAGAGAGGACTTGTGTCCTCAATTATATAAGGTTAGTATCACGGTCAACTAAGTCAACTTAAAGTCGAAGTCTCTGGCCAAAGCAGTTCGATTAATAATAATTGTTATTATCGAACTACAGACTTTGTGTTGGAATATAGAGTTGAATATAGACGATATTGGAATTTTGACCATTACAAAATTCTATAAGTCCAAGTAATATAGTTTTGAGGAAGAGAATTGATGTAAATAATTATCACTACCAAATAATGCTTAATAAAGTACAATTGGATTTTACTGAAATTGAGTAAGCGATAAATTTGACCATAATGTCACACTACCTGATAAGTGATGTGCGAACATTAATAATTGAATTTTTTGATATTAATCGTTGACCAAATTTACATCTAAGAGTTACACAACCAAAACAATGATACTCCTTTTTACTACCTGATTTAATTAATTTGTGATTGTTATAAAATAACTAAATTAATTAATATTTACAAAATATTAATTATAAAATTTTAAATTTGATGCATTGAACAAGGTTAAAGAATGTGTTTATAATGGTTATAAATATATTAATCGATGTACGATAACGGTACGTGTTTAAATAGGGATTTAAATGCAACATACATTGTTTGGGCTTGAATTGGTTTTGAGTCTCATATGGGGCATGTAAATTTCGACCTCAAAATGGCATGGATAGGTTGGCCAAATGTTGGCTAAAGAGGGAGGCTTTTGAATGGTTGAAAGAATGAAATTTGTAAGAGAGGGATAAGGATTGACTTACTATTTATATGCCACCTATTACGCTATTTCTTTACTTGCTTTTGCTCCCTCTTCTACCTACAAATTTCCACTAGAAATATCCCATACCAAACCCTAAAATATTCAAGCACAAATCATACCAAACTCCTCGACTCGACTGTCGGTGGTAAAGTAGTTCAGGAGCAAGCAACTCTAAAAATTCAATTCGTGGAGCCATTTCATCATTTCAAAGTGAGATCTCTAGGCCTTGGTAAGAGGTATGGTTTTGATTTATTAATGCTTTTAATTTCTTATTTAATCAATTATTCATAAGTTAGCTAGATAGATCTTATCGCAAATCATATATTATTATATTCTCACATGTCGATGGGGTGTGTGTGTGTGTGTATGCATAAAAAAATTATATGGAAGTATTCTTGTTGATCATGGCTTAATGATAACAAAAATTGTTTTTTTATTATTAAAATATTGTGATTGTATGATTTTATCAATTAAGCCTAATAATAAAATATTAATTCATATGATACATGTACTTAAAAATTCGTAAAAAAATTTGTGCACACCTAAGACATTTTGGAAGTAAAATAAAAGAATTATTTTTTTATATATAAACATCTTAAATTATTTATTTGATTTAAAATTAATTAAACAAATATAATATAATTTTTTTGAAAATTTTTATATAACATAAAATATGCATTTTGATTCCAATAATATTCAAATAATTTTTTATTTAATCCGTATGAATTTTAATTTTTAATAGTATATTTTATCTAAAATTATTTAAACTGAAAAATAGTTAATAAATAGTTTATAGCCGTGAGTAGTTTAAATATGATACACGAATGTGAAATACAATATAAATCATATAAAATAAATTTTATTTATAAAATTCAAACAGAATATTGATTTTATTTAAAAGAAATCTAGAAAAGTTCTAAATGAATTAAACTACATAAGTTCATTAAAGATCCAATAATGAAAAAAATTTGAAATTTATCTAATTACTCTACTGTGGGCTAGCCCAGTTCCCACTACGCAATGCGACTGTCTGGCCAATCTAGCCCTAAAACCAGGTCCGATCAAACCTATTCCTAGTTCTCTTTTCCAACAATTCACAAGCAAGATTGGAGTCACCTTTAAGTGCTCCATCTTGCATATGCATTATAAAGAAAATAAATTATACTATAGCATTAATTAATTTGGTAATTAAATTAAAATTAAAATTTGTATTCAGTTCTCAATAATGCTCATTAATACTCAAATAAAGATCGATATAAACAATTTGAATTGGTCAATACCAACAAGGACCGGTCCTAGCTTGTTGGGGACCTAAGGCCCAAGGATCCAAAGTCAAGTGTAAAAATAATAATTAGATGTACTAAAATGAAAATTTATAATCAAGCAAAATTTATGCACAATATCAAATTTAAAATCTAATGGCTTAAAAGTAAAACACATCTTCTTACCATCACACTAAAACACACTTTTGTTACAACTTTATATTTGGGTCTTCGAAAATCGAAGACCCTAGGCGATGGCCTTGTTGGCTTTAGGCTGACCCTGATATTAACTATAATCGATCACAACTAAACTTGAGTTAGCGCTAATTCAAATCAATTTGTAAATTGAATGGTATTTAATATAATTACAATTATAGTTAAATGTATATTTTTAGGTCATGTAATGTGTGTATAATAAGCTTGTAAATAAAATTAAAAAGTATACTATACAATAATAATTCCTTATTTCGTATTCTCTCTTTTCTAACAAAAACAAAGAGGTTATGCGTAAGATGATTTGGTGTTCAATGAATAATCAACATTAATTGTCAGTTACCTCACTTTATAGACATACATATTCTAGTAAATATGGACATTTTGCATTGCTAAATTGAAAATAGGAATCTAGAAGTCATTTTTTATAGTAAAAACATGATATATACGCTACACAATCTGCGTCAAATATGTAAATCAGCTATGAGTTTTAGCTAGTATTTGAGTTAAAATATTACAGATAGTATACGCTAGTTACCTTACTTTATAGTTGCAACTTTGTTAAAATTTGTATACTAATGATGTGAAAATATAAATTGGATGGTGATGTGGTCAAGTTCACAACAAAAATATGCAAATATATATACATGTAAACAAATAAAATGGTAAACAAATAATATACACGCTCATGTTTTGATACAACAGAAAACTAATAGTCAAATCGGATCTTAACAAGACTGGATTTTGATAAAACTATATCAAAATCTAATAGTAACCGAGACAGACCGATGTTGGGCATGGGTAGTAAAAAGCAAAACCCGTACCCGCATTAATAGGATGAATTTGAATCGGACTTGGGTCGAAACCCGTACCATTGACAAACCCAGAGAACTAAACAATGTGTATATATATATATATGTATATATATGTATATATATGTATATATCAGGTATCATTTGCATTTTATTTGCAATGTGAATGCATGTACTGCAGCGATAGGGTGGGGGCTAAGGGGATACAAAGACAGAAAGACATAGTCAAGTATGAGAAATGTGGTAGTCAATGATAGACGGAGGAGTCAATAAACCTACGTATAGACCTAGAGCAATGCTTGACCATGGAGGTCGGTTTAATATCTGCATGAGCTGAACATGCGCATTTGAAATTCTTTGATATCAGATATCCGCATCCATAAATATGGACGGATAACAAATAATTATTCTATACACCAACGATCAATAAATCAGTAAATATAAATTGAAAATTTGGGTTTAACGTTTTTTTTATAATAAAAAACGTACAAGTTCTTATTTTCGATGTTCTTATAGGAAAAAAACCCTTGCAGCAATGAATATGCAAGAAAGTTCGTACTTTTGAAAAATAGAAAACGCTGGGTAATTTGCAATTTTTTGAAAGAAAACGTAGGTTCTCTTGCAGCTTTTGGAAAAAAAAAGTTATTTATAAAATTTAATAATGACAAAAGATTGTAGTTATTTACTACAATTATTACTATTTACGGACAAAGAAATTTGATTTTTCAACTTTTGAAAAACATTTTGAAAAGCCAAGTTAACAGGAAAGTGCAAGCTCTATTGCGCTTTTTAATTTAGAATAATGAGGATTTAATTTATGTGTTCATTGCTGTAGGGATATTTTTTATAACAAAATAAAAAATATGGACCTGATATTCAAAACCCTTTTTTTTTTGTTTCAATCGCATTAGTTATAGTATACAAAATCAGCAAATATGATGATAATAAACAGTTTTGAGCAACTGGTGTGCATTAAATGCACATAATATAAACTATTAATTTAATTTAATAATAGATTTATATTTTATGAGTGGTACGGCACGCGCTTCGCGCGTGATTATGACGTACACTTCACATGTGAATTATTTTTTTACAAATGGTATATGTCTAACTCAATTGAAAAAATATGATTTGCACAAATGTTTAACTGTATTTTTGCGTTGAAATGATATGCAATTAGTTTTAATTTTACTTTCTAAATTGCAACATCTATTTTTATGTTAGTTTGAATTTTTATTTATATTATTAATTAATAAAGAATGAATTTAATTTTTTATTAGTTTGGATTTTTATTTCTGCTATTAATTAATAAAAGACGATTTTGGAAAAAAAAAATTATTTGTTAGATTCTATTTTTAAGTGATGTTAAGATTTTAATAATATCCATAGAGAGACGTTTTGAATTGGTAAAGAAAACTTATCTGTTAGATCCTATTTTTAAATGATTATATTTAATAATATTTGTAGAGGAGCATTTTTTGTAGTTCACGCTAATACCAAAAAAGTGTGACACCAAAAGTATTACAACTATTATTAAAAATATTATTTTAAAATACACATAAAATAAACTATAATCTTAACCAAAAATAAGAATAAATAATTTTTTTAATGCGGATGCAATCATATATGTGAATTTAGAACTTTTCGGATATCATTAATAGCTTTAATTTTCCATCAAAAAGAACCGTTTTCTGGAACACTAATTGTCCATAAGTTATTTCCATCAAGTGGGTTTGGTGACTATCAACGAAAAAGTCAAAAGGAACTTTTATGCTTTTGCTTAAACCAGTTAAAATGTTGACCTACTTCCAGCTATTGATTACTAGCGTATTTTTGCTATACTAATAATGATCACATGGACTTATTTCCAAAAGCCCATTTTCAAAACCGTCAACATAATTTTAGAAAAATGCTCAATAAATTTATCAATATACACAAGAAATTTTATTTTTTTCATGCGTTGGAAGTGCATATGATAACCTCCAATAAAATTATTAAATTTGATCTTTTTAACAAGTTTATTAAAAATAAACTAAAAAATATAAAGAAAAAAATGTATTTTTTTGTTGAAACATGATTTGAAATTGTAATTTGTTTGTGTTTCAATATTTCAATTTGAAGATGGATGTTAATTTTTGTTCACCTTGGATTTCGAATTTCTAACCTCTGTATTTTTTAAAGTGAATATTAAGCTCAGGTTTCTAATTAGTTTCAAAATACACAATAACCCCAGTAAAAAAAAGTATGTAAATTAGGTCCCTAAAATTAAGGGGAGAATTAATTTATAGGACAAAAATTTGTATATTTTTAGCCTCAAAGACACGACCTCAATATTTTAACCACAAGGACAAACATTGACAAACATTCTTTCAAAACTGCTACCGAACTAAAAACTGATACCTAAAAACTGATACAGATAACTACAAACTGATACCTAAAAACTGTAAAAACTGATATCTAAAGAAAGTTGTCCTTAAGGCTAAAATATTGAAGGTCTGTACTTGAGGCTAAAATGCTGAGAAATTTTATCCTTGACAATAATTTCCTGAGAAAATTAAGTTACTAAGTAAATGCATATAGTTATGCAATTATTCACTGAATAATTGCAGACATTTATGCAATTATATCCAAAAGTTGCATAAATTTATGCAATTTTTTCGGTGAATAATTGCGGAATTTTCCGCAATTTTTTGAAAAAATTGCATAGATCTCCGCAATTTTTCAGTGAATAATTGTGGAAATGTCCGCAATTTTTTGTTATAATTGCACAAATGTCTGCAATTATTAACTGAATAATTGCTTAAGTGTATGCCATTATTCGGTAACTTTTTTTTACTGGGATTTTTGTGTATTTTGAAACTTATTAGAGACCTGTTCCAAACTGTCTTTTTTTTTTTATTTTTTTTTTTTTTAATAATGAAGATGTTAATAAAGAGTGAACTTAATGCCACAATTACCCACTTTCTAACTCCTAGCGCTGGCGAATTAAATATGAAACGCCCGACAGTAAGACACGGTTCTTTAATAAGTTTGACCGTACAATGCATATGCATTTTCTATTCAAGAACTGAAAAAAATGATTTTTCTGATACCATTAATAGCCACGAAAAAGGCAATGCAGGTGTGCTGAACTAATTCTAAGTGCGCAGATTGTCTCGTTGTCGTTTAGACCTGCGTAGTGAAATGCTGCATTAAATGTTTAGACCTTCATCCCTTTTTTTTTTTAGGTCTTTAATTTGTAGTGTGGACCATCGAAGGGGGCACTGAATTTGTTGTCCCTAAAATTGTATGTGTTTGTCCCCATATAAATTATGTGCGCTGATTACTGTGCGTCCGACGCGTTCGACGTTCCAACGTTCCAAATACGTTCCAACGTTCCAAATTCAGAGAATAGAACGTCGAGCCGGTTGGAGCCAAAGGATGCGTCGTGTCTTTTAAGCCCAACGGTCGAATGTTTTCGACTCCGACCCCCTGTAAAATCAGCCACCTTCCTCTGACCGACACCAAAAACGGACAGCAGTTTCTTTCCTTTCTCGATTTTTTCGGATCCGCTCGTTCGTATTTTCAAGTATTTTTCTCTGGTATTATGTTTGTTTTTTCTATCTATAACACGTATATTTCTGAGATTTTTTTATATTTTTTGTATTTTTCGGTTTTCGTTATGGCACACTCTACTGGTTATGCTACTGTTTCTGCTTACCCGCTGTCCGTTGCTTTATGGACACCAGAAAGGGATGATGTATTCATGGATCTTTATAATGACTTTCTGCCGGAGAGAAGGAGTTCGATCGGCGGGTTTTATTCGTCCATGGCGGCCGCATTTAACGACAAGTTGAACCTGAACTGCAGCGACACTCGGATCAAGAACAAACGAGACGACATCAAGCGTTCTTGGACCGATTGGGACGGACTTCTTTAAATAGAAAAAGGGATACGAGGTCAAGAGAAAGATCATTTGGACGGTTTTTATTACTTGCGATTATTAAACTCATATTACACAGTAAAAATGATAATTAATGAATTAAAAATAATAACAAAACAAATGATTAATTAATTATGGTGGGAACCCAGTGCGCGATGCTTCCGTAGGATAGCGGGCTCTGTGGAAATCGATAACATACGCAGTCTTTCTCTCGTATTGTGAAGAGGCTGTTTCTAAACTCGAATCTGGATTTCCAGATCAGCATGCGGGTGACATAACCGTTGCACCACGCACCCTAAAACAGAAATAAATAACGTTCCATGATTTGAGTTAACGCCTCAGAAAACGTTGAGTGTCATTAAGTATGCTGATTTCACTGTATATCGTCACTGTTCAGGTTTTTGACTGCATTGTTAACTTGATTAAAACAGGAAATAAATAACGTTCCATGATTCATGTCCGGATTTCAGGCCAGATTTTGGATTTTTCTATCTTTGGAGTCTCGCCTCAGAAAACGTTGAGTATCATTTGGATAATAATTTATAGCAAGGACAAATTTTATATGTGAAAAAAAAAGGTGCAATCTCCGTCGGGTGAAATTTATACATCTTATAAATTTTAATTATGCATTTTTCCCAACATTTTTTTTTTTTAATTTAGTAAGGGACAATCCAACAATATATATGTCTAAATAGAATAAGCCTATTTTCATATATCATGTCTTTGTATTTTGAAATAAAAAACGACTTTTAAGATCTATCATAAAAGGGCGATGTAGCAGCGTTTTTCCCACAATAAGAAAAAGGTTCAACTTCCATTGCCATTAACCGACTTTATCGTTGGCTCTCGTAGGTGGGGCATCGGCGAGTCGTAGAAAATTCCCTACAGTTTTTCTACGCCTCGTCGGAAATTTACCATTAAATTTTAGTGGGAAAATCTACAACGTGGCATCAGCAGGAGGTGGGGAATTCCTAAACCTTGCCGATGCTGTTATTTCTTCGACGCCTCTGTGACATTAGAAACTTTCTTACATGTATAAATATTCCTCTTTTATTTTTCGCTTTTAATAATTTATTAAATTATTTTTAGATTTTATTTTCGATGGTATATAACAATTTTTTTAGTTGTTTTGAAGTTAACGAGTTAGAGTTATATTGATAGTGTCTTTCGATTGTAACATTATTAAGGCCAAGGATCAAATTGAGTTTTAATGGTGTGATATCATATAATTAAGCTTATCATATGACGTTAAAGAATTTGAATGGAAATAAAAATAAGATTTCAATTCAAACCAGTCATTAGAGCAACTCCAACAGATCCAACATTCTCAAATCCGCACCTAGAATTAACCCCAACAGAGTGCGAGAATACACGATAGTGCAGAAAGGAGGGCATTCGGGCTGAGAATTTGGTATTGGGTGAGGCGCCTGTTCAACAGGCGCCCGATGTTTAAAAAACACGGGCGCCTGTTCAACAGGCGCCTGGCCCCATTTCCGTTGTGGAAATAAGGCCTCCAACATTTCGGAGTGCGGAAAATCCAATTTCCGCACTCCGAACTGTTGGAGTTGCTCTTAGTAATATATACATGTATGCGTGTGTGTATGTGTGTGTATATGTATATAGGGCTAGGATGAATAGCCTCTTTTATTTAGTACCATTGGTAGCCCTCGGATATTAGTTACAAGTTTATATTTAAATATTTAGTGCATGTAACAGGAGAGAAAATAAATATTTGAATAGAACTTGTGGCTGATATCGGGGCTACAAAATGGTGCTAAATAAATGAGGTTATTAATCCTAGCCCCCGCGCGCGTGTACATATATACATACATAATAAGGATATGCGTGTGTAACGACCCGCCATTTTGGCCATCGAAAGTCGACACCGAACACTGCCACCACTGTGTTCTAATGTTGCTTATCCAATCGACAAAAGAGGCAGATTGTTATGGTAAATAAAAAAAAGAACAGAGGACAGAGAAAAACATAATCTCACAGTGGAATCGACAACATATAATATAATAAGGACAATAGAAACTGTCGCTCCAAACATACAGAGTATATCAGAGTTAAAAACAAACCTTATCAGCTAGATAGTTATAAAATCCTGACCATACAAAAGTCAATAGCTATACTATATAATACAGCGGAAAATTGAAACACTACGATGGGTGAATCTCCAGCTCCCCTCCATGATCTCCAAAACTTCAAGGACATCTTGGGAAAAATACTAGATTTGACCCGAGCATTATAATAAATAACACCCAGATCAGTCCAGGAATACCAGCGTGAGATAACTCGAATAATGAGGAAATATATCTAAAAGTTCTGTGAGACCACGCCGAAAATGCAAACGAGTTTTTACCTCACAAGAATAACATCCATACAGACAAGAACAGAAATAAATATCAAGAACAAATCCAAACATGAATGAGCATAAATAATATTAAACTAGACTTGAGAGAATGGAAATAAACCGAGTAAAATCCAAACTGGACATAATGGATAGAACAGGGAAAACAGTCCAACTTGATAGAATGGACTAAATAAGATAACGATCCAAACTTGATAGAATGGACTAAATAAGGTAACCGTCCAACTTGATAGAATGGACAGAATAATGTAACAATCCAAACTTGATAGAATGGACTGAAAAACTATAATAAAACATCGTGAAGGGTGGTTGACTCTTTCCGTTGCAATTACAGAAAAACCGATTCAAAGGTTTGAATCAAATTAGTAAAATGAATTTATCCAACGTAACTAGGAGGGTGCTTCCTTTTTCCTCGAACGTATACCTCTAGATAAAATATACTTGAGAGCACACGCGTCACACTCGAGAACTTCCAAGCTGGACCTCGCTTCACACGAGCATCCGAATTTTTCACATCAATGCATGCATGCTGAAACCTCTCTAGATTATGTGAACATACCCTGATGGGTGCGACCCACATGGCTTGGCTCCCACTCGCGCCTTAGTTTTAATTTTCCGGTGTTGGATATCAGTGATAAATCGTCTTAGAATGACGAAGCACAATAATGACTTGGAGGGTGCTTCCCTTTTTCGCGTCTTGGTTTTAGTCATTTTCGATAAGAATAACAAAGCTCAACGGAGCTATAAATCATCTTACAATGACAATAACAAAGAAGTTGAAGCAACTGATAGCTGAGATACCAATTATCGAGGATATAAAACGATCGTATATGGAAATTAAGTCTTGTATACTTATCACCACTCATTGAATTCAAACTTGTACTTTTTCTGGTTAACGGTAGTACTGGACAAGTCAAGGTAGTGTTAACTTAGAGTCATGTACAACAATTACTCTTAACTTTTGAAATAGTGGCAAGTTTACTTCTTCGATGTTTAGTGCTAATTATTCAAGTAAATCGTTTCCATATAAGTGATTCGCTTTACGGAAATTTATTCATTTCCATAAACGAATCAAACTTTTTCTTTTTAAAAATGAACTGAACTAGTGCTTGATTTTCATTTCTCCACCTTGGTAAAACACTTTTAGAATTAGTTTCTGATTGTTAAAACGTTAAGAAAATAAATTTTCCAAGTGCGCAACCCCGAAGGCCTAAACCAACATCAGACCGAACATCCAGAAGGTAATCCAACTTAACATCCTTATAATCGAGTTACAATTCCTTTTCATAACTTTAAAACAATATTAATTATCCCGAAAGATAACTAATCACATTTAAAATCTCTTTTAAATAAAAAATCCATTATTTATAATAAAATAGAAAATTATTTCCGAACACTTTTATAACATTGGTAATCAACTTTAAAAATCTTTATTAAATCAATTTATTAGCTTTAATTCAGTTTATTAAAGCAATTTTATTATATTAGTTAATTTACTTTAATCACTTTTATTAAATCGATTAATTGACTTTAAATATCATTAATTAAAAGGATTTATTAAATTCAAATAATCATTAATTAAATGAATAATTAATCTTAAACACCATTAATTAAAATGAAAAGTAATTTTAAATTCCATTAATTAAAATAATTAATTAAGTTAAGATAATCATAAATTAATTGGTTTAATTAAATTCAAACTCCATTAGCTAAAACGATTAATTAAAACATCATTTATTAAAATGATTTGTTTAATAATAAAACATCATTAATTAAAATGATTTAACTAAATTCCAAAATTCATTAGTTAAAATAATTAATTAAATTTTAAACCAATCATTAATTAAAATAATTAATTAAGTTCAATAAATTAATTAAACTCCATTATTATCAATTAAAATAATTAATTAAACTCTAATAATCATTAGTTAAAACGATTAATTAAGTATAAAACATCATTAGCAACAATGATTAAATAAATCTAAAGATAAACCAGTTTTTAATCTTGAATTGGTTAATTAGTCCCAAATTAATTATTTAAAATGATTAATTAATTTAAATTACCATTAATCAAAATGATTAATAAATTTTCAATATTCTTTTTAGCGGAAACACAAGCTCAAGTTCATACGATAGGGTTTTGGGAACGAAATTTAATAACCGACGGTATAGCGAAAATCGCTATAACGACATTTAAACTATTAAATAGAATATCAGAAATTAATTTCAACTAACTATTTGTAACACCCCGATATTTTATGGGAAATATAATTAAAAAGAAATTGAAAGCGCATTTGGTGCAGTGGTAAAGGCGCATGTTGACTTCCTTAGTGACCAGGGATCAAGTCCCGTTATTGTCCAAAATCTTGAGCAATGTTTTTTAGCCGGTTCGTTTCCAATGATTTTCCTACGTATTTCAGCATTGTTTCTTACATGTGGCGGCTTCCCATTCGCTCCAGTGATGTAATAGGATGAGATGGCTAAATTTTATTGGTTGAGTGATGTGTATGGGCTAGAATGGATAACCATTAAGTGCATGAAAGAACCAGATTTAATCTAAAATAATCTCTTACTCAGCCCTCGCCATAATTCTACAATAAAATTAGCGTGTATTATTCTTTCTCCTTTTCTTTACTAAATAAACAAATCTTTACCAAATTAAATTATCTACATATATTCAAGCAATTTGGGGAATTTAGAAGAATCAAAGGGAGAAAGATTAAAACAAAGCTTTTTCAAATTTATACAAGCTTAAGTGCCAGGTCAGTGAAAATTAATATGAAATAGAAAAATAAAGTAGTTTCATTTCAGTTCTTTTCTGGCACGTTAATATGAATTAATTTCTGTTATTAATTGAGAATAGATGTAAATTATTGTATCTTCTCTTCTTCCACTTCTCAATTCTAATTCATGTTTGGGTTGAAATTTGGAACAAATAAATTGTTATTCACGTTTTATGACATAAATAAGATTGAAATTTATGTAAATTATTGTATCTTCTTCTTCTTCCACTTCTCAAATCTAATTCGTGTTTGGTTTAAAATATTGGACATATAAATTATCTATTCACTTTTTATGGCATAAATAAGATTGAAATTTATGTAAATTATTGTATATTCTTCTTCTTCCACTTCTCAATTCTAATTCATGTTTGGATTGAAATTTGGAACAAACAAATTGTTATTCACGTTTCATGGAGTAAATAAGATTGGTTTAATCAAATTGAATTAGAATTGTTATTCAATTTCTAATGGTAGGACATGTTAGTTGAATAAATTCATAATATGTTACTTGAATAAAATTATGGTTTTGATTGATATAATTACATAATTTTGAATATGGTTCTGGAACAAAATTGGAAAGTCTAATTGGCATAATTGTTTATTTCATGTGTGGCCTAAAAATGTAAAAGTGGAATTTTGTGTAATTAAATGGTTTGTGGCTATTGGATAAAATTTTTGTACAGATTAAATCTCTAAAAGGAGAACGAAAATTTGGGTGGAAAATAAAAGAGAAAAAATGTAAATTAAATGGATCCTAAAGGCTAGTGTAAATTTGTAACAAAATGATATAAAAATTACAGACAAACCATACGGACTGAACGGACGTGAAATTGAAATGCCATTTATGTAAGAAAAAGGGAAATTGTGAAATAACCAAACTGGATGTAAAAATGGCCTAAAGCAGATTAATGGAATAAACAGTATGTAAACTGTAATGGTAAAATTAATTAATCTGGAAGCAATTTGGTAGGCAGACCTTGTAAAGGTCTGGATAGGTGTTTCATGCAGTTAAGACCAAAATATAGTTTTGGCTGTATGTACTAGGAGCGGGCAAGTAGGTTCGCAAGGATGTTTGTTACCTTTCATAGGTTTCTAGTATGTAGGATAGATAGTACCCGCAATCGTAGGCTTCTTCAGGCAGATCGACGCGGATGGAACAAGACAAGTGTGCTCCGACGTAGGCTTCTTTAGGTAGATCGTTGGAGGATTTTGCATAGCCGATCCAGCTGCGGGTGCTCTTTCGAAGGACTGACACTTTGGATAGGGCAAGTCCACATTGGTGACTAAGGAGACAGGAGGATAGGAGTCCAGTTTGGTGGAGCCTGAGAGCAACTTCGGAGTCCTGCGAGATTGTTTGAGTTGGCGCCGGTTAGAAGTAAAAGGCATTTAGTCACAGTGCACGAGTGAAGAGCATGACTTTTATGCTGTAGCACGTGGATAGGTAAGGACAGCAGGTCCGACAGGCCGATTGACGTTTAGTATTACTGCATGGTTGACTTTCCTAGAGTGCCATGGACTTTGGCTTCTTAGGAACTGTGTCTAAGAAGGATTCACTGCATTATATTATTCACCCTCTGCGATATCCGGGGAAAACCTGGAATTAAACTATTTTATTCTTTCTGCTTCATTTTATTTCTCATTCACCGGACTTTATGTTTGACCCATTCCTATTTTTTCTATTTTTCCCAAATCACAGGAGGGTAGGTCTAGGTTGCAGTTCTTTGCAGCTTGGAGGGTTACTGTAGCAGTTTTTATCTTCAGCTTTTGTTTCTTTTGTTTCATGTACTTCGTTTTTGTTTTCCGTACTTTACTTTATATGTAGGGATCTATATTGTGAACTTTGTTATGTTTTATGTTTTGGTGGAGACTATTTGGTTCTTTTGGTTTCAGAAATAAATTTAGGACAATGTTTGTTTTTTATGAAGCTGTTTTGCTATTATTTTATAATTAGTGAAAGTTTTCTTCCACTGTAATATTTTAATTATTTTATGCTGTTTCCTTAGTCTCTGTGCTATGTTATGGATTTTTATTTCACCCGACCACCCGTGCTTCTAGTCATGTCCGATTTTCGAGGTGCCTAGAGGTGCAGGGTGTCACAGTTGGTATCAGAGCTAAGGTTTCGGTAGTCCTAAAAATATTTCAAAAATATAAAAGTTTTCGAATAATATTTAAAGGATATTCCAAATAATAATTTTAAAACTATATGTATATATTTTGGAAAGAAAAGAAATTTTAGAAATGGGTCACTCATATCTCTTCCTTCCCATCTATTTAAACTATTTTTGGAGTACCTAATCCCATCTTTTTAATATCCATGGATAGAAATGTCTGAACCGCAAGATATCCCTGAAGTTCCAGACCTTAATATGTCTGCTTGGTTCAGACATTATTTGCATGCTACTGCACGAGCAAAGCCACCAGCTAGGGATGCTGCTCCGGCGGAAGGGGCTCCAGCCCATCCGACAGGCATTCCCGATTTTCCCTAGTAATGCAAGGACTACACCAGCTTAGGAGGCAAGCCATTTCTTGGCACCGAGTCATATACTAAGGCGAGAGCTTGGATCCGTAGTTGTGAGCGGATATTTGGACTTATGGGATTGGAGGACTTGGCTCGGAGGCAGTTGGCTTCATGGCAGTTGTAGGGAGAGGCTTTTTGCTAGTGGGAGATTGCGGAAGCTGAGGCTGATAATTTGATTTGGACAGATTTTCGTACTAGGTTCGAGAGGAAATTCTTATCGCAGGCTGAAGAGGGAGTGCAGCTAGAGAAATTTATACAACTCAAGCAAGGGGATATGACAATTAAGGAATATGTTAATCAATTCAATGAGCTTGCCAGATTGGGACTAAACCTTATCAGTACTTCTCACAAGAAGGCGCTGAAGTTCGCTAAGGGTTTGAGTTAGCCACTGCAGAGTTTGGCGGTGAGCCACATTCCGATGGGAGCCACTTTTGAGGGATTGGTAGAGATGGCTTTACTTGCTGATACTGAGAAGAAAGGAGATGTGGCGTAGAAGAGTGATGGGAAGAAGCAGTGGAAAGGAAAGAAGAGAGGAGGAGGGTCAGGTGGAAAAAGGAAAGTTCCAAGGAAGGACTGGAAGTGCAATACTTGTGGGAAACCAGGTCATATTGCTAAGGATTGTAGAGGGGCAGGAGAGCGACTGAGACTGAAGTGCTATCTTTGCGATCAAGTGGGGCATATGAAAAAGGACTGTCCGTCGAAGCCCAAGGACAGTTCACAGACATCTTCACGGCCTGCTCAGGCTTATGCTTTAGTGGCAGCCCTTCCTCTAGCAATCGTCCTGTTGTGGACAAGGGAAAGAAGGTGATCATCGAAGGTGTGTTAACTATCTCTGATTTTCCTGTTCGTACCCTATTTGATTCTGGAACTTCGCACTCTTTTATATTTAGTACTCTGGTAGAGGGTCTTGGTCTCGATGCTTGCTTAGTAACCGACCCGGTAGTGGTATCAAATCCCGTAGGAGGGTCGGCCTATTTGTCCATGTTATGTCGGGATTTGAAATTATTTATTTTAGGGGTTGAGTTTGACTGTAGTGCCTTTGTATTGGGCTTTTCGGGTTCGGGTTGATTCTTGGTATGGATTGGCTATCCATGTATGGTGATGTTCTTGATTACAATAAGAGGGTAGTGAGGTTCGGCACTTGTAGTGGACGTACCTTGGAGGTATCTTGTGATCCTAGAGGATCAGTCATGTTGAGCTACCTTTATTCTCTTGACTTATCGCCAGATAGTTTGAGTTTGGTACCCGTTGTTAGAGACTTTCCAGATGTGTTCGAGGAGGTTGCTGGCATTCCACCTCAAAGAGAGATCGAGTTCAAGATTTATCTTGTCGATAATGCCAAACCGATTGCTTTACCAGTAAGGCATATGGCTCCTAAGGAACGTCATGAGTTGAGCAAGCAGATTGGAGAGCTTTTGGAGAAGGGCTTCATTCGTAGGAGCATTTCTGAGTGGGACACACCCATCATCTTTGCCATTAAGACGAATGGCTCTCTCAGGCTTTGCATGGATTATAGGGAGCTTAATAAGCTGACGAAGAAGAATCGTTATCCTCTTCCCCGTATAGACGATCTCTTCGACCAGCTAGTAGGAGCCTGGTATTTTCGCCGCTCGATTTGGCCACAGGATTTCATCAGTTGCGTGTGGCGGAGGATAGCATCGAGAAGACCGTGTTAAGGACTCTGGATGGGTTATTTGAGTGGTTAGTCATGCCAGTTGGGCTAACCACTGCTCCGGCATATTTTGTGGATTTGATGAGTCGAGTATTTCGCGAATCGTTGAACAAGTTTGTGGTGGTGTTCGTCGATGAAATTTTGGTTTATTCGCGAAGCAAGGAGGAGCATACTATTCACTTAGAAGAAGTGCTTAGGACCCTGCGAGCACATAAGTTGAAGGCGAAGTTCTCCAAGTGCCATTTTTGGAGGGATGAGGTTCACTTTTTGGGACACATCGTTTCGGGGGATGGACTTGCAGTAGATCCAGCAAAAGTGGCAGCAGTACAGGATTGGCAGACCCCTGAGAATGCCACGAGCATAAGGAGTTTCCTTGGCCTTGCGGGCTACTATAGGAAGTTCATTAAGGGCTTCGCTAGGATATCAGCTCCACTTACCCGCCTTACCAAGAAGAACTCAGCTTTTGTTTGGGATGCTAAGTGTGAGGATGCCTTTGGTCGATTGAAGGAAGCTTTGACTACCGTGCCCGTATTGATATTATCGGATGGAACCAAGCCTTTCTCAGTTTATACGGATGCTTGTGGTACGGGGCTAGGAGCGGTACCGATGCAAGAGGGTAGGGTAGTGTGCTATGCAAGTAGACACTTGAAAACGCATGAGAAGAACTACCCGACGCATGATCTTGAGTTGGCAGCTATAGTTTTTGTTCTCAAGTCCTGGAGGTACTATCTCTTAGGAGAAAGATTTTTGATTTTCATGGATCATAAGTCTTTGAAGTATCTATTCTCTCAAAAGACTTGAATTTGAGACAATAAAGATGGATGGAGTTTTTAGCCTCTTATGACTTTGAGATTTCCTATACCCCTGGCAAGGGTAATGTAATGGCAGATACGTTGAGTAGACGCAAAGTGGTTTAAAGTCCTCTGTTTTTGGAATGGTAGCATTTGGAGTACATTACTACCTTTAATTTTAAAAGTCCATTGAATTTAGCTCCGGGATAGCAGCCCTCGACGTCCAGCCTACTTTGATGGAGCAGATTGGAGCAAGGCAAGGAAGGACGAAGAGTTAAAGGATATTTTAGATAAGCTTGGTAGAGGAGAGTCATCATCACATCTTAGGCGCTATACCATGGACACTAAGGGATGGCTTAGAAGGGATGGTAGACTTTGTGTTCCCCGTAGTGAGGATTTAGTAGATGCGGTGTTGGTCGAGTCACATCATTCTAGGATGACAGTGCACCCAAGTGGTGATAAGATGTACCGGGATATGAAGAGGGTATTCTATTGATCCGAAATGAAGAAGAGGGTGGTGGAGTATGTATCAAAGTGCATCACTTGCCAAAGGGTAAAGGCGGAACAGAAGAAGCCCGAAGGACTGTTGCAACCATTGGATATTCCATTATGGAAATGGGAGAGCATCTCTATGGACTTCGTGGATGGATTACCAAGGTCACGGAGAGGGAACACGAGCATTTGGATCATTGTGGATAGTTTGACGAAGAGCGCTCATTTTATACCCATTAAGAGTAATAGAACGATAGCTTCTTTGGCGACTCTTTATGTAAGGGAGATAGTTAGGCTTCATGGAGTTCTCGCCAGCATTGTGAGCGACAAAGATCCATTATTCACCAGTGATTTTTGGAGGAGTTTTCAGCAAGCCTTGGGAACGAAATTGAATCTGAGCACGACATATCACCCTCAGACAGATGGACAGACTGAGAGGGTAAACAGAGTTTTGGAAGATTTGTTCAGATTGTGCATTATTGACTTCAGAGGCTCTTGGGAAGACCACCTACCTTTGGTGAAGTTCGCGTATAATAATAGTTATCAAGAAAGCATAGGGATGGCACCGTTCGATTCCCTCTATGGCAGACCATGTAGATCACCAGCCTGTTGGTGGGATACCACCGATAGGATCTTGCTTAGACCAGACTTGGTGAGGGATACTTCTGAGAAGGTAGATTTGATTCGCAAGAGGTTGAAGACTGCACGGGATAGACAAAAGTCATATGCCGACAGAAGACGTTCAGATTGGGAGTTTAAGGTTGGAGATATGGTTTTTGTCAAGGTTTCTCCTTTGAGAAACGTTATGAGATTTGGCTCAGTGGGTATGTTGGCACCGAGATTTGTAGGACCCTTCCCTATTACTGCACGGATTGGAAAAGTGGCATACAGAGTTGATCTTCCAGATAAGTTGGCAGGAGTTCACGATGTTTTTCATGTTTTGCATCTGAGGAAGTGTTTACATGATTCCACAGTAGTAGTAGAACCTGATCATCTAAGGGAAATGGAGGTAGAGCACGAATCACTTGTGCATCGTACACCCACCCGTATATTGGAATACGGCGTCAAGAGATTACACAACAAGGAAGTTCGTCTAGTGAAGGTTCAATGGGGAGATGACCCCAAGGAGTGCACATAGGAATCCGAGGAAAGAATTCGAACTTCTTATCCTTTTCTATTTCAAGGTACACTTCAAATATCATATCTTTGATCTTTGATCTTTCCTTAGTTGAGGTTTTTTCGATAATCTTTAGGAGCAACCTATGGATGGTAGCTTGGTTGTAAACATGTCATTAGGGCATGTTATGTTTGATGGATGAAATTGATTGCAAGTGGATGCCAATGTTTGCAAATGGATGCATTGCATGCACTAGATAGATATTTATTAGGATAATCAGCCAACTAGGTACACACACCTGCATATGCATGCCTGTTATCTATTGCATTTGCACGTGGTTGTATATATATATGTGTGTGTGTGTGTGTGTGTGTGTATAAATGAATGTTGCATATGGATGGTGCATTTGGGTGAATGATTGAAACATACATATAGAATTATCAATTATACTAGGGTAATTGTATACATTTGGTTGCATGGCATAAGCATACTTGAATTACAGGAGGTCAACTGAATCAGTAGACCGACTACCTTTTCACATTAGGTAAGTTCATATGTATTTCACTTTGCATAAATCATAAATTGCATTAGTTAAAAATAAGGACAATGGTAGAAATGGATGATGGTTGAGTAGATGGATGTAGTTCTTGGATGCTGGTTGTTAATTACGTTCTTCTGTCTTTGGAGATTTTAGGGACGAAATCCTTTAAGGGGGAGAATGTAACACCCTGATATTTTACGGGAAATATAACTAAAAAGAAATTAAAAGCGCATTTAGCGCAGTGGTAAAGACGCATGTTGACTTCCTTAGTGATTAGGGATCAAGTACCATTGTCGCCCAAAATCCAGAGTGATGTTTTTTTAGCTGGTTCATTTCTAGCGATTTTCCTACATATTTCAGCATTGTTTCTGACATGTGGCGGCTTCCCATTCGCTCCAATGATGTAATAGGATGAGGTGGCAAAATTTTATTGGTTGAGTGATGTGTATGGGCTAGAATGGATAACCATTAAGTGCATGAAAAACCAGATTTAACCTAAAATAATCTAATGAATTATATTCACCCAAACAATCTATAAATAAACCATCTAACCTAAACCTAATCTCTTATTCAGCCATCGCCATAATTCTACAGTAAATTTAGCGTGTATTATTCTTCCTCCTTTTCTTTAATAAATAAACAAATCTTTACCAAATTAAATTATCTATATACATTCAAGCAATTTGGGAAATTTAGAAGAATCAAAGGGAGAAAGATTAAAGCAAAGCTTTTTCAAATTTATACAAGCTTAAGTGCCAGGTCAGTGAGAATTAATATGAAATAGAAAAATAAAGTAGTTTCATTTCAGTTCTTTTCTGGCACGTTAATATGAATTAATTTCTGTTATTAATTGAGAATAGATGTAAATTACTGTATCTTCTTCTTCTTCCACTTCTCAATTCTAATTAATGTTTGGGTTGAAATTTGGAACAAACAAATTGTTATTCACGTTTTATGGCATAAATAAGATTAAAATTTATGTAAATTATTGTATCTTCTTCTTCTTCCACTTCTCAAATCTAATCCATGTTTGGTTTAAAATATTGGACATATAAATTATCTATTCACGTTTTATGGCATAAATAAGATTGAAATTTATGTAAATTATTATATCTTCTTCTTCTTCTTCCACTTCTCAATTATAGTTCATGTTTGGGTTGAAATTTGGAACAAACAAATTGTTATTCACATTTCATGGTGTAAATAAGACTGGTTTAATTAAATTGAATTAGAATTGTTATTCAATTTCTAATGGTAGGACAGGTTAGTTGAATAAATTCATAATACGTTACTTGAATAAAATTATGGTTTTGATTGATATAATTACATAATTTTGAATATGGTTTTGGAATAAAATTGGGAAGTCTAATTGGCATAATTGTTTATTTCATGTGTGGCCTAAAAATGTAAAAGTGGAATTTTGTGTAATTAAATGATTTGTGGCTATTGGACAAACTTTTTGTACAGATTAAATCTCTAAAAGGAGAACGAAAATTAGGGTGGAAAATAAAAGAAAAAAAAATGTAAATTAAATGGATCCTAAAGGCTAGTGTAAATCTGTAACAAAATGGTATAAAAATTACAGACAAACAATACAGACTGAACGGACGTGAAATTGAAATGCCATTTATGTAAGAAAAAGGGAAATTGTGAAATAACCAAATCGGATGTAAAAATGGCCTAAAGCAGATTAATGGAAATAAACAATATGTAAACTGTAACGGTAAAATTAATTAATCTGGAAGCGATTTGGTAGGCAGACCTTGTAAAGATCTGGTTAGGTATTTCATGCAGTTAAGACCAAAATATAGTTTTGGCTGTATGTACTAGGAGCGGGCAAGTAGGTTCGCAAGGATGGTTGTTACCTTTCATAGGTTGCTAGTATGTAGGATAGATAGTACCCGCAATCGTAGGCTTCTTCAGGCAGATCGACGCGGATGGAACAGGACAAGTGTGCTCCGACGTAGGCTTCTTTAGGTAGATCGTTGGAGGATTTTGCATAGCCGATCCAGCTGCGGGTGCTCTTTCGAAGGACTGACACTTTGGATAGGGGCAAGTCCACATTGGTGACTGAGGAGACAGGAGGATAGGAGTCTAGTTTGGCGCAGCCTGAGAGCAACTTCGGAGTCCTGCGAGATTGTTTGAGTCGGCGCCGGTCAGAAGTAAAAGGCATTTAGTCATAGTGCACGGGTGAAGAGCATGACTTTTATGCTGTAGCACGTGGATAGGTAAGGACAGCAGGTCCGACAGGCCGATTGACATTTAGTATTACTGCATGGTTAACTTCCCTAGAGTGCCATGGACTTTGGTTTCTTAGGAACTGTGTCTACGAAGGATTCACTGCATTATATTATTCACCCTCTGCGATATCCGGGGAAAACCTGGAATTAAACTGCTTTATTCTTTCTGCTTCATTTTATTTCTCATTCACCAGACTTTATGTTTGTCCCATTCCTGTTTTTTCTATTTTCCCCAAATCACAGGAGGGTAGGTCTAGGTTGCAGTTCTTTGCAGCTTGGAGGGTTACTGGAGCAGTTTTTATCTTCAGCTTTTGTTTCTTTTGTTTCATGTACTTCGTTTCTGTTTTCCGTACTTTACTTTATATGTGGGGACCTATATTGTGAACTTTGTTATGTTTTATGTTTTGGTGGAGTCTACTTGGTTCTTTTGGTTTCAGAAATAAATTTAGGACAATGTTTGTTTTTTATGAAGCTGTTTTGCTATTATTTTATAATTAGTGAAAGTTTTCTTCCACTGTAATATTTTAATCATTTTATGCTGTTGCCTTAGTCTCTGTGCTATGTTATGGATTTTTATTTCGCCCGACCACCCGTGCATCTAGTCATGTCCGATTTTCGGGGTGCCTAGAGGTGCGGGGTGTCACAGTTGGTATCAGAGCTAAGGTTTTGGTAATCCTAAAAAAATTTCAAGAATATAAAGGTCTTCTAATAATTTTTAAAGAATATTCCAAATAATACTTTTAAAAGTATATGTTTATATTTTGGAAAGAAAAGAAATTTTAGAAATAGGTCACTCATATCTCTTCCTTCCTATCTATTTAAACTATTTGTGGAGTACCTAATCCCATTTGTTTAATAATAAAACATCATTAATTAAAATGATTTAACTAACTTCCAAAAACCATTAGTTAAAACAATTAATTAAATTTTAAACCAATCATTAATTAAAATAATTAATTAAGTTCAATAAATTAATTAAACTCCATTATTATTAATTAAAATAATTAATTAAACTCTAATAATAATTAGGTAAAACGATTAATTAAGTATAAAACATCATTAGCAACAATGATTAAATAAATCTAAAGATAAATCAATTTTTAATCATCATTTATTGAATTGGTTAAATAATTCCAAATTAATTATTTAAAATGATTAATTAATTTAAATTACCATTAATCAGAATGATTAATTAATTTTCAATGTTCTTTTTAGTGGAAACACAAGCTCAAGTTCATACGATAGGGTTTTGGGGACGAAATTTAATAAACGACGGTATAGCGAAAATCGCTATAACGACATTTAAACTATTAAATAGAATATCAAAAATTAATTTCAACTAACTATCTGTAACACCCCGATATTTTACGGGAAATATAATTAAAAAAAAATTAAAAGCGTATTTGGCGCAGTAGTAAAGGTGCATGTTGACTTCCCTAGTGACAAGGGATCAAGTCCCATTGTCGTCCAAAATCTTGAGCAATGTTTTTTAGCTGGTTCGTTTCCAATGATTTTCCTACGTATTTCAACATTGTTTCTGACATGTGGCTGCTTCCCATTCGCTCCAGTGATGTAATATAATGAGATGGCTAAATTTTATTGGTTGAGTGATGTGTATGGGCTAGAATGGATAACCATTAAGTGTATGAAAGAAGCAGATTTAATCTAAAATAATTTAGTGGATTATATTCACTCAAACAATCCATAAATAAACCATCTAACTTAAACCTAATCTCTTACTCAGCCATCGCCATAATTCTACAGTAATATTAGCGTGTATTATTCTTCCTCCTTTTCTTTACTAAATAAACAAATATTTACCAAATTAAATTATCTATATATATTCAAGCAATTTGAGGAATTTAGAAGAATCAAAGGAAGAAAGATTAAAGCAAAGCTTTTTCAAATTTATACAAGCTCAAGTGCCAAGTGAGTAGAAATTGTATCTGTTTAGTAGTAAACTCTGATCCACTAAAAGGACATCTTTATATGTCGCTCTTGGAGTATTTGTAATAATGGTATTTAATCTGAACCTGGGAAGCATTTGGGTTTTGTAATAAATATGGAAATTAATTTATGAAATCTATGTTTTGAAAAAATTTCATATTCCTATGGTTTGATATTATTGATATTGTTAACTGATCTTATTTTTCACCAAAGAATAATACCTATTAAACGTATGAATTTTCTATCGATTAGAAAACCGTCGAAAAATATAATCATTATAAAAACCGCAAGCGCACGGCGTACAATCGTAGTACGTATGCGAGTACGGGTCGATCCACAGGGAAAGAATTAAATCCTAATATTACTCAATCAAATTAGCCCAAGATTTTGAAATTGTGTTAAATCAAGAAAATTGTAGAAAACAAACTAGAGCAAAGGTGATTAAAACTATGATATTAACGAGCAATTTAGAGGCAAATCCACTTCCAATCATTCATATAAATCAACACAATATTCATCTATAACCTCACTTTAACATTTTAAGTAGAATTGATTGATATGTTTCTCATAAGTATGGTTTATTTATGCTATTAATTAGCACAATTTAAACCATCAAACTCTAACACACCATTCAAATCCACTTATCAACACTCATGAAAATGACATGAAATTGAAAATAAAATCTATTTTAAGCATGATCTATTTACTATGAATTAGTAACATAGACCATCAAATTTTGATTCTAGTTTGGCTTTCATCATCAAAATCACTTAGGTAAATGATAAAATAGTTTATGTTATATTGGATTAAGCATAGCCTATTTGAGATGTCAACATAGACTATCAAATTCACTAAAAGAAAAACATAAACCACCATCACTCATAATTTCCGTTAAGCATAAAAGAGAGATCACAAATGAAATCAATATGTTAATTTAATATGTTTCATGAGAGCTTCATTACCCCTAAATTGAAGGGGTTTAGCTACTCATATTTGAATACATGTTAACATAAAATGATTTCAACATAAAAAAACAAAAAAATGAGAACTAAATAAAAGAAAAGAAAGCTAACTACTTGTATGAAATAAAACTAAACTAATTACAAGAGTTAAATCTATGCCACTAGCATGAAATTAAAGGAGCATAAAGTAAATAAGAGAGCACAAAATAAAATAGCAATGAAAGAAAGCATGAAATAGAAATGCATGAAAACAAAGAGCAAGGCTAAGAAGCCATTAAAGAGACATTTTATTTATCATTGATTTTTGGCTAATATATTGCATAAAAAAGAAGAAGATGACTACATGAAACATAAGGGTTATTTATACATGCTTAAAGCCCTAATTCATATATTAGGGGACTACCATAAATGCCTTTGAGATAATGTAACCTCCAAGTAATCATTAGGAAATTAATTAATCCCCACTAACATGCCTTTAAGTCCCCATTAACATGTGCATGTACTTTTAGTTATGGACCATTAGTTACACTACAACAAAACAACCATATTACAACTATTGATTTACAACTAGCATAAGCTGACAATTGTAATAGGTATTTTATAATAACTGTTTATTTTTAACAGTTGTAATATAGTTACCTCTAACAACTTTGTTCGTATGCTAGTTGTAATATACACATCTGACAACCGCTTCATTTATTACAGTTGTAATATCTATTTCCAAGCACTCTTTTCACGCTTCTCCAACAGCCACTTCGTGAAAATTTCATTTCCTTCCCAACATTTCAATAGCCGCTCTTTTCTTAAAATCCTAAAAATAAACATCATCGTCAAAATTTCTAAACCTAAAACCGCAATTCCATCCCACGTTGTTCTCGCCGCCTTGCCATCATCGAAGCTAAACCCTGCCGAGAGCCTTTCGACGAATTGCCAAACCATACACCAGTGTTGTTTTCTGCGTTGATGAATCTTCCGAATCGAGGTTTGAGTTTCTCTTCACCTTTCGAATCAATTTAGCAGTAGATTTGTTATACTCATTCATTTATGTGTATAGATCGAAAATTAAACAACGTCAATACTGATGCTTGATTTTATTTGCTCATTGTTGTTAGTGTTTGATTGATAATTGGAGTTATTTGTAGTAAAATTGAATTGAAATCATTTTGTTTGTGTTGGTTGTAATAAACAAGATTATTCATTTATTTTCATTATTTTTATCATTTTTATTTACCAAAATATTGTTATTATTTGGTATTGTGTAAATGGAACACTATGTAAACAGCTTCAAAGGAATGTTGTACGATGTTGAAAATCCCAGTTGAACTTAGCAATTAAAAATGATGGAATGCCCATCTGATTCTATTCAAATAAAAAGCAGAAAGATACGATTATACAACTCTATGAAACTCTGTCCTCCAAGCAGTGGAACATAATCCCTTTTATATATTATATATATTAGAGCTTTTAAATTAGTTATAGTTTCTAAATGTCATGGTCGTCTTAAAAAAGTTATGAATGGATGGGCCATCGGTTTTAGCTCATGGCCAAATTATGGTGAGAGTCTTGTTGGGGAATTTGTTAACAAATTACAGTTTATAAGCTATCATCTATTTTTTATATATGTGTGTAGGATTACAAAATTGCTTATGTTTTTGTTGCACATCATATGAAATGAAAGAAAGGTCTATCATATAATTTATTTCTCTAGCAATATATTGATTTGTTGCCTCCATGAATTAAACAAAGAGTGAAGAAATAAAGCTGTGTGACCCTGTAGTACAGTACCACTTGCATCGACATCTAGAACAAAGAACTAGATCGTCTTTAGAACTGTGTAGACATTGGTGACATGTTGGATCTGTTTTTCCCTTATTAACCACTAGGGTGGCAAATACATTCATGCAAGAGGTTCGTCAACTTATCATGCATTTAAGCACGTCGTGGTATTGTCTTATCTTTACTCTCTTGTATCTGGTATTTTCTTGGTTCATTTGCTAAGCCAGTTATTTCTATTTGATATCTTTCACAGGAATATGCTAACAATGCTTTGCAATATTTTATGAGTGTGAATCCCGAGATAGTACTTTCTCTTCTTATGGTAAAGTCTGATTTGCTTTCAGCGATACCAAACTTTTAATACTGATACATGCTGTGATTTTGTATATAAGGTTATTTCTAATATGGTGTAAGATACTTCTGGAGATTTCAATCAAGAGGCAAGCATTAATGTTGTTTTTGGGGATGAGTCTTTACCTCGTCTTTATGAGAATTCTTGTCTTTCTTCTGACCAGCTTCCAGGTCAATCAGGTAAAAATACGACTATAAACTTATATTTCACATGCTTATGCACACGTTTAATATAACATGCTGTAATGTTTTGATCAAGGCATCATAAAACGTGCTGTGGCTCTTGGGTGCTACCTTCAAAACCCTTTGGTTATGACAGCCACACTATGTGGGACTGTTAAAGAAAGTTTATCTTGGAAACTATGTCCTCAAGACCATTTCCTCACAAGTGACGAAGAAATATGAAATTATTGAACAAATAATGATAGATGCAACCAACCAAAATGGCATTAATATAAATTTAGCAGCAACCTACCAGTGGCATTTCTCTCCATTACAATTCATATATGGTCTTGAACCTCGTAAAGCTTCTGCCTTACAGAGAGCATACACTAGAGCAGGTTCCATCTTTAAAAGAAAGCATACACTAATGGGCATTCTAAAAAAGGAAGAATTTGTCAACTCGGTGGGGTTTCTAAGCATTCGGTGGAGTGGGGCTGCATCTTCAACCAGCGAGACAATGTATCTATTGGATGACACAAGAATTCATCCAGAATCGTATGAGCTGGCATATAAGATGGCATTTGTTTATACAATTTGAATTACTTATTTTGGAAGACTCAGACTACGACTGGTGTTTTGAGTTAACTCAACAGCGAGGTTTCCATGTGCTTTTCCTTACTATAGTTTTTGTCATACCATGCAGTTCGTTCAGTCATTATGCATCTCTTGTCACTAATCGTGTTTTGGCAGATGGCGTTTTGGTAAATGGCGTTCGTGTTTTGAAGTTCCATACAACATTGATGTTTAGTCATAGAAGCAAGACTACCGAAAGCCGCGTAAATGACTGATTTGTGAGGTTGTTCATCGAGCCATGTAACATAGTTTGAGTCTTCGGGCCAGAAACTACTTACTTGCTTTGCGAGTTGGTTGTGGGAGATCAAAGGGCCTATGGATAATATTTTTGGTATGGAGCCTGGAATTAGTGGAAGGTTTATGCCTTGTAATGAATTGCAAATGATGCACTCTGCATATTCGTTGACTAGTCTATTGGTTTTCAGGAAAACTTTAAAAAGGATATCCCTATCCTTGGGATCTTTAAAGAAATTCCAGAAGAGCTCAGTAGAACTGTAGGCAGGCATTCCTTTAAATTGGGTGATCGTTGTTTCTTTTGTTACAACGCCTGCATTAATTAATGGGTATGTACAAAAATATCAAATTACGGATTATTAGTTAGTGAATTCTTAATAAGGGAGATATCCTTTGACCTCTTGCGTTTACTCCCTACAATTTATAGTTACTCCTCAAGAATTATGACTCACACACTCAGTTATACTGAGTTTTTGACAAAAATGTTTACAGAACATGAAGTTTATTATGATTATATATTGAAGAGACTGGAAACTTAATAGGTCTCTGTTTTGTGCTTCAGGTCGATATGTTTCAGGGATAGATGAAGTGAAGTGCAGCTTGGAATGTTGCATATGTTGAAGGAGAACTGAGGGCTACTACTGGATCAAGCAAGCTGCAGGCGGACATCATTGCTGGCCATCTGAGGTGAGGCTGTCCCTGAAAAAGAAAAAGAAAAAGAAAAAAAAACTACTGTGTGTTTCTATATGTACATATACTAAATGTATTTATAACCATCTACATTACTTGAGCCTAAATACTAGTCTGGATTATGTGATATTTTTTTGAATTGTTTGGGTTATGTGTTACACTATAGCATGTGAATGAATCCGATTCGGTTATAGTTGCTGCATCAATATGTGAATTCTATGATTATTAATATGTGAATAATTGCTGCATGTAAATATTTTTTTTGGATTTAAATCGTAACTGTCAATTATATCGTAAAAAGTTTTAAAACATAAGAAATCACAAGGGTGGGTAACAGTTGTAGCAGAGATTACTACAACAGTTATACCGTAGTTGTTATACCTGCTACATTACGATATTGATACATGTCGACAACAATTATTAACTGTTGTAAAAATGTTAACTGCAACGGAAAATAACAGTTGTAATAGGATATATCACAACGGTTAATTGCAACATCGGAACACGGTTGTAAAAGATTTTAGTCTATTACAACTTCTTATAATACGACGGTGCACTCACTGTTGTAATAGGTCATTTACAACGGTTTTCCACCATTGTAAAATGTTGATTTTGTTGTAGTGTTAGTGGGTATGTGGGCTCCTCCATATTGCATGAATTCTTTTATTTCCATTCTTCATTAGCTTTCAATATATGTGCATGCATACATCCATGAAACTCTTCATATTTGCACTCCATTTTCTACAAATAAAAATAAAAATGTGCAAATAAATTTTCTCAAAATTAATCCATACATAAAATTACCGTTTTGCCACCAAATAAAGATGAATGAATGATGATTTGAAAACAAATTTTGGTTTAAACATGTAAAATACCCTAATATGCTCACTTAATTTAATAAAAGAAGATTAATATGGGAGTAAAAATATACATTTTTACATGTACATCAAATACCCTCACACTTATATTTTTATTCGTCCTCGAATAAACTAAAACTAGGATAAATCCATTTTCGTAGGAAACACGATTGCATTGAGCATATGCAACAAGCTGTTAAACCTCTAGGTGTCCCTAGTAGGACGAGTGTTATCTTGTGAGGGTTTTCGGCGTATACTACCCACAAAATCCAAATGCGATATGCAAATTCTAATGTGACCAAATGATGCAAGTTTTCAAAAATATTTACAAATGAAGAATTTACTTTTAAATTTACATGAGTAAATTAAATATAAGTTTTGGTTATTATTAAGAATTTTTAGTCTTTTACTCATCAAAATTTCCAACAAAATTAAGTTATCATCACAATTAGACTCTAGTTTGGCTAGTTATTTCGGTTGATAACATAGTGCAACTATGAAATGAATCCTTTAGTTGATTATCAAAGTTTTACAAAGTGACATTTTTATTTCTTTTGAATAACAAGTCAAATCAATTAAGTGAAGATAGTGCTTGGGTTTCAATTGCTTGCTCTCTAATTTTAAAAAATATTAATGTTATTATTGTTTAAACACCAAACTCAAATATTCTGAGGCCAGATATACCGATCATACACTGCCTTTCGGGTTTACATGAGAAGAGTATAGAGTGTAGCGAGTGCACATACTTGCGTATGAACACATGACTCTAGGTGTTTATTATTATTATTGTTTTTATTTACATACACCTAACTCAGATAAACTGAGGCCAGATATATCGATCATGCACTGCCTTTCGGGCTTACGTGAGAAGGTACAGAGCGTGGTGAGTGTACACACTTACGTGTGAACACATGACTCTAGGTGTCTCTTATTTTTATGAATTTTTTTTGAAAGAGAGTGTTATGCAAAATCATCTTAGCACCACTTAACTTAGAAGATCAAAAATGTTATCGCTTTTACTTTAAATCAACCACTCTTTTAAACAAAGATTACAATTTGGATATACTTCATAATTATCACCCATAAACCTTCCTATATACTAGTTAAACCATAGTTACTTGTTATCAAACTTTTATTTTTATTTTTGTTGAGATAAGTAAATTCTCTAAAATTTTAATTCAATAACCAAAAACGAGTATCGTGTTTCTTCAAAAGTAAATCAATATGCTAAAAAGAATTTTTGTTTTGAATTTTTTTTAATAAAAAATTGCAAAAAATATACCATGAAAAATCAAAATAAACATGAGATGCCCCCACACTAGATTTTGACTATGTCCCCACAGTTAATGCATGGTATAATGAGTGTAATAGAGAAAAAATATGTACATATTTACAAGAGAGGGTTAAAATTTCTTACTAGACGTAGTGTGGCTCATGAAGAATCATGAGCTCCTCCTCTTAATCTCTTGCCAACTCCACGTAAGGTTTTAAACGATGACTATTGACTTTAAAAATTGACCCATCCCTAAAATTTGCTATTTCTGTGGCACTATGTGGAAAGACAATACGTACCACGTATGGTCCTATCCATCTTGATTTTAATTTCCCTGGGAACAAATGAAGTTGAGAGTCATACAAAATAATTTTTGATTTGGCGAAAATGTTTTCCTTAGGATTGACTTGTCATGAAAAACTTTTGTTCTTTCTTTGTAAATATTCTCATTTTCATATGCATCGTTACTAATCTCCTCTAATTCATTGAGTTGCAATTTCCTGTTTTTGCCAGCTTTTTCAATATCAAAGTTTATGTTTTTAATTGCCCAAAATGCTTTATGTTCAAGTTCGACAGGTAAATGGCATGCTTTACCATATACTAGCCTAAAAGGAGACATCTCAAGATTGGTTTTGTACGCAGTTCTATAAGCCTAAAGCACATTCGTCAATTTTTGTGACCAATCTTTTCAATTTTTATTTATAGTTTTCTCCAAAATTTGCTTGATTTGGAGATTTGAAACTTCAACTTGACCATAGGTTTGAGGATGATAAGGAGTGGATAACTTGTGGGTTATTGATGCAGCGCAACCCACATTTGTCAAAGGTATAAGTCGAGACCGACTCAAGGAAGGTAAAGACATAAGTCGAGTAAGTAGTGAGGAAGGTGAAGGCATAAGTCGTAACCGACTTAAGGAAGGAGGTATAAGTCGTGACCGACTTAGGGAAGGAGCTATGAGTCATCAAGGACTTAAGGGACGTGCTGGGTTACGACCTAAGATTACGGGAAGAACAACAACAGTTGAAAAATGCGAAGGTTTAAGTCGTTGCCGAGTTAACGACTTAGTTTTGGTGAGTGTACGACTTAACAAAGCAGGGAATAAGTCGTTGCCGAGTTACAACTTAGTTAAGGCTCGTAAACGACCTAACGAGTCAGGAGTTAAGTCGCTGAGGATGGAAACCGTTGATTCTCTACCTAGTTAATCTATACCCTTGATTTCTTTAAGTCGCCGCATGCTTTTGAGTCGCTGGAGCTGTTGCCGTTGATTCTCTACCGAGTTAATCTGGACCGTTGATTTCTTAAGTCGTTAGTAAGTTGAGTCGCGTAGAATTGTTAAGTCGGCAACGACTTAAGTGGTTGTCTGTTTGTATTTTCCTGTCTTTAAGTCGTATGTCGACTGTTTTAAGTCGTATGCATTGTGTTGTACTGGTAATATTGTTAAGTCGTTATGTTGTAACTGTTTGGGCTTAAGTCGTCACCGAGTTATGATAGGTCGTAGGTCGTAAGTCGGAACCGACTTAGGAGTTGTAATTTTTTTTCTGTTGCATGTTGTAGCCTATAAATAGGCAAGTTGTTTCATTTGTAAAGGTTGTTGATTTTTGAATAAAATTCTCTTTGATTGTTGTGTGCTTTCATCTAAATTGGTAGTTGAGTGTAATCTCCTATCTCCTCTTTCGGTTAATCGAGTGCGCTCGATTCAACGATTGCAGAAGCCGATTCGCGAAATCAAGTGCGCTTGATCAACGCTTGAAGAATTGAAGATCTTTGAACCCGGTATCGTGCGCGATCAACGAGTTCGGGATAGCTAGAATTCGGTATCTTCGGATCAACGAATTTGGGCATTTCAGTATCTCTCAATCCATCGACTACTACATTCATCGAACTACATTGTTTTGTTTAATCCGCTGCGTCAGTTTTTTGGTATCAGAGCTTGTTTTAGCCAATCATAGCTAAATCGAGACTTGGAGCCTAATCAATTGGGAATTTGAAGTTTGAAGTTCGGATCTATCTTGTTTCGAGAATTTTGTTCATCGTGTTCTTCGCGATTTGCAAAAAAAGTGGAATTTTCGATTCATTTCATTTTGGATCAAAGTTCGAATTGTGTTTGAATTTGAAGAGTTTTGTGAATTTTCAAGTATGCCGCCGAGAAGAGCTAATCGTCACCAAAACGTGGAAGCTTTGTATCAAAGAGAAGAAGCTGATGAGATGGAACAAAGAATCAATGAAAACTTTAGTGAAAAGCTTAACGAAGGAATTGGTCGATTAGAGAAGATGATGTTAGAAATGAATCAAAATCGGAGAAGGGTTTCACCTGAATCTAACCATAGGGGAAGTAGAGTCTCACCACAATCCAATCGAGACAGAAGTGTTGATGATGATCAAAGGCGTGGGAGGAACGTGAATGATCGTGAACGGAGGAATGTAGATAGAAGGGATGATGGTGGAAGACGTGATGGTAGTAGAGATGTGGGTGGACGAGATAGACAACGATATACATCTGATTTTGAAGAGGAGTATGATGGTGGTAGTGTTCGAGGACAAGGACGAGGACAAGGAAGAAATCACTCTGAGTATGATCACAAGTGGGAGTCGGGGATGAAAACTGAAATTCCTGAGTTCAAAGGTGGTATGCAAGCGGAGGAGTTTCTAGATTGGATGGCTAATGTTGAAGAGATTTTTGACTTCAAGGAAGTTCCAGAACATCGTAGAGTGAAGTTGGTTGCTACAAGGTTGAGGGGTAGAGCTTTGGCATGGTGGCAGCAAACCAAACTTACACGTGAACGAATGGGAAAGTCAAAGGTTGAATCATGGGAAAAGATGAAGAAATTGATGAAAGCGACATTCTTACCTTATAATTATCAATCGCTTATGTATCAGAGGTTGCAAAACTTGAGGCAAGGAACGAAATCTGTGAATGACTATGCTGACGAATTTTATCAACTAATTGCAAGGAACGATATTATGGAGACAGAAGAACAGTTAACAGCTAGATTTGTTGGAGGGTTACGAATGCAGATTCAGGATATGGTTAATATGTTTGATCCCAGATCTGTAGTGGAAGCACACCAGAAAGCGTTGGCTTGGGAGAAACAGGGAAGACGAGGAGGAGGTATGTTTACAAATTCCAACAATCCAGTGAAGGGAGCTAGTGGGAGTTCTCAAGTTTCAAAAGCTGTTGCGAAACCAGTTGTGAATGAGGTGGGAAAGGCGAAAGTCAATAATGGTTTCAAATGTTACAATTGCCAAGAGTTGGGCCACAAAAGTAATGAATGTCCAAAGCCGAAGAAGAGAGCTATGATAGCGGAGGTTGAGGATGAGAATGAAGAAGCTGAAAGTTCCAATTCACCACCTGATGAGGAGGAAGAAGAAGTATCGGGAGACGAAGGTTATAATCTAATGATGAAAAGGTCCTGTTTAACACCAAAGCAAGAGGAGGATTGTAGTTGGTTAAGGAGCAATATTTTTCAGTCAACATGTACCATTCTGGGGAAGGTTTGCAAATTTGTTATTGATGCTGGAAGCTGTGATAATATAATTTCTTCAGAAGCTGTGAGGAAGTTGGCATTGAAGACTGAGAAACATCTGAAACCATACAAACTAGCTTGGTTGAGGAAAGGCGGGGAGGTAAAGGTTGGACGAAGGGCTCGTGTGAATTTTTCAATTGGAAAGAAATACAAAGATGAAATCTGGTGCGATGTGGTAGATATGGACGTTTGTAATTTGTTGCTGGGAAGACCGTGGCAGTATGATAGGGCAGTGCAACATGATGGGCGTACCAACAGTTATAGTTTCATGTTTGAAGACATAAGGATTACTCTAGTTCCAAAGAAGCGACAACAGGAGGAAAACAAGTTGGAGGAGATTGAAGAGCTCAAAACTTTGTTATCTTTGAAGGAGTTTGTGAAGGAAGTAGAGGAGGAACCTGAAGTGTTTTTGTTGATCGGACGAGAGAGTCGGGAAGAGGTTGAAATACCAGAAGAAGTAAAACCGGTATTGAAAGAGTTTGACGATGTATTTCCAGAGGAGTTACCAACGGAGTTACCACCGTTGAGGGATATTCAACATCAGATAGATCTTGTTCCAGGTGCTGTGTTGCCACACAGACCACATTATCGAATGAGTCCGAAGGAACATGAGTAGTTGCGGAGGCAGGTAGAGGAATTACTTGAACAGGGGCGTGTGGAGGAGAGTTTAAGTCCTTGCGATGTACCAGCTTTATTGGTACCCAAAAGGGATGGAACGTGGAGGATGTGCACAGACAGTAGAGCATTGAATAAGATCACAGTCAGATACAGATTTCTGATGCCAAGGCTTGATGATTTATTGGATCAGATCAGTGGGTCCGTAATCTTTTCTAAGATTGACTTGAAGAGCGGTTATCATCAGATTCGCATTAGACCGGGGGATGAATGGAAGACAGCATTCAAGACGAGGGAAGGCTTATATGAATGGCTGGTAATGCCGTTTGGTCTATCGAATGCACCAAGTACATTTATGAGGGTGATGAATCAAATTTTCCGACCGTACATTGGAAAATTCGTTGTGGTTTACTTTGATGATATTCTAATCTACAGTGCTAGTACAGAAGAGCATGTTCAACATTTGAAGAAAGTGTTAATTATTCTTCGTGAAGAACAATTCTATGCTGCTACAAAGAAGTGTGTCTTTATGGCAAGGAGTGTTTTATTTCTGGGGTATGTTGTGTCGGAAAAAGGTATACAGGTGGACCAGAGTAAAGTTGAGGTGATCAGAGATTGGCCGCAGCCCAAGACGATAACGGAAGTTCGTAGTTTTCACGGGTTGGCTTCATTTTATCGGAGGTTCATTCCACACTTTAGTAGTGTGATGGCACCTGTTACTGATTGCATGAAGGGTAAACAGTTTGCATGGACGAAGGAAGCCGGGGTTGCATTTGACCAAATCAAAGAACTCTTGACGTCTGCACCAATTCTAATATTACCAGATTTTCAGCTAGTGTTTGAATTACATACTGATGCATCCAAGGTTGGGATTGGAGGAGTATTGAGTCAGAGGGGACGTCCGATTGCATTTTTTAGTGAGAAGTTATCAGGAGCGAAGATGAGATACAGTACATATGATGTGGAGTTTTATGCTGTTGTGCAAGCTATTAAACACTGGAGACATTATCTATTTCAGAAAGAGTTTGTTCTGTATACTGATCATGAGGCTTTGAAGCATTTGCAAGGGCAAGACAAGATTTCAGCGAGACATGCATCGTGGATTGCATATCTGCAACAGTTTACTTTTGTTGTTAAACACAAGTCAGGAGTCACGAATCGTGTAGCTGATGCTTTGAGTAGGAGGAATCATTTGTTGACAACAATGAAGGTTGAAGTGACGGGGTTTGACATGTTACCGGAATTATTTATGGAAGATCCTTACTTTATGAAGTTTGTTGATAAAGTCAAGAATGGGGAGACGAATGAATTCGTGATGGTAGATGGTTTTCTGTTCAAGGGAAATCGATTATGCATACCTGATTGTAGTTTGAGAATGAAGATCGTAAAAGAGCTACATGAAGAAGGACACATTGGGAGAGACCGTACCTTACAGTTGATTTCACCATCTTACTTTTGGCCATCAATGAGGAAAGAAGTGGGAAGGTTTGTAGACAGATGTCATGTTTGCCAAGTTTCTAAGGGAACAGCGACAAATGCGGGACTGTATATGCCGTTACCCGTGCCTATAAAACCATGGGTGGATATCAGTATGGATTTTGTTTTGGGTTTGCCTAGAACTCAAAGGGGAAATGATTCTATATTCGTTGTGGTAGACAGATTTTCGAAAATGGCACATTTTATTGCTTGTAAGAAGACGGCGAATGCTGTTCATGTTGCTCAGTTGTTTTTCAAGGAGGTCTATCGACTTCATGGATTGCCAGAATCTATTGTGTCGGATAGAGATACTCGATTTCTGAGTCACTTTTGGTTGAGTTTGTGGAAAATGGTGGGAACGAAGCTGAAGTTTAGTAGTGCTTATCATCCGCAAACTGATGGACAGACTGAGGTGGTAAACAGATCATTGGGGAATTTGTTACGATGTCTTGTACAGGACAATCTGAAGAGTTGGGACATGAAGTTATGCCAGGCAGAATTTGCTCATAACCATGCGGTGAATCGTAGTACAGGGTTCAGTCCATTCCAGATTGTTTATTCGAGCTTACCAAAGGGGCCGTTGGATTTAACGGTAGTACCACATTCAAAGAAGACAATTAAGAAAGCTGCTGATTTTGTTGATGGATTGACGGAATGTCATAAAATCGTTCAGGAACAATTGGAGAAAGCAAACGAGAAGTATAAACGATCTGCAGATTTGAAACGAAGAAATGTTGAGTTTAATGAAGGAGATATGGTTTATGCAGTGTTAACAAAAGATCGTTTTCCAGTGGGCGCTTATAACAAGTTAAAAGCTAGAAAAATTGGTCCTGTAGAAGTTGTGAAAAGGATTAATGAAAATGCTTATAAATTGAAGCTGCCAGAGGATGTGTACACTTCTGATGTGTTCAATGTTAAACATCTCGTACCATATCATGGGGATGAGCGCGCTGATGTGGAAGAATGTACAAATTCAAGGTCGAATTTTTCTCAACCTGGGGAGGATGATGCAGCGCAACCCACATTTGTCAAAGGTATAAGTCGAGACCGACTCAAGGAAGGTAAAGACATAAGTCGAGTAAGTAGTGAGGAAGGTGAAGGCATAAGTCGTAACCGACTTAAGGAAGGAGGTATAAGTCGTGACCGACTTAGGGAAGGAGCTATGAGTCATCAACGACTTAAGGGACGTGCTGGGTTATGACCTAAGACTACGGGAAGAACAACAACAGTTGAAAAATGCGAAGGTTTAAGTCGTTGCCGAGTTAACGACTTAGTTTTGGTGAGTGTACGACTTAACAAAGCAGGGAATAAGTCGTTGCCGAGTTACAACTTAGTTAAGGCTCGTAAACGACCTAACGAATCAGGAGTTAAGTCGCTGAGGATGGAAGCCGTTGATTCTCTACCGAGTTAATCTATACCCTTGATTTCTTTAAGTCGCCGCATGCTTTTGAGTCGCTGGAGCTGTTGCCGTTGATTCTCTGCCGAGTTAATCTGGACCGTTGATTTCTTAAGTCGTTACTAAGTTGAGTCGCGTAGAATTGTTAAGTCGGCAACGACTTAAGTGGTTGTCTGTTTGTATTTTCCTGTCTTTAAGTCGTATGTCAACTGTTTTAAGTCGTATGCATTGTGTTGTACTGGTAATATTGTTAAGTCGTTATGTTGTAACTGTTTGGGCTTAAGTCGTCACTGAGTTATGATAGGTCGTAGGTCGTAAGTCAGAACCGACTTAGGAGTTGTAAATTTTTTTCTGTTGCATGTTGTATCCTATAAATAGGCAAGTTGTTTCATTTGTAAAGGTTGTTGATTTTTGAATAAAATTCTCTTTGATTGCTGTGTGCTTTCATCTAAATTGGTAGTTGAGTGTAATCTCCTATCTCCTCTTTCGGTTAATCGAGTGCGCTCGATTCAACGATTGCAGAAGCCGATTCGCGGAATCAAGTGCGCTTGATCAACGCTTGAAGAATTGAAGATCTTTGAACCCGTTATCGTGCGCGATCAACAAGTTCGGGATAGCTAGAATTCGGTATCTTCGGATCAACGAATTTGGGCATTTCAGTATCTCTCAATCCATCGACTACTACATTCATCGAACTACATTGTTTTGTTTAATCCGCTGCGTCAGTTATGGAGTATTTCTTCATTAGAGTTTCAAATGATCGATTATAGAAATGAGTTCCATTATCTCTTATTTTTGTGCGAGGTGTTCCAAACCTCGAAAGATGTTTTCTTTTATGAATTTCACAACAACATTGTGGTCATTTGTTTTACAAGGAATGGCTTCAACCCATTTAGAGACGTAATCAACAGCAAGAAGAATGTACAGATTTTCAAAAGAGTTGGGAAATGGTCCCATAAAGTCAATATCCCAAACGTTAAAGATTTCGATCGTAAGAATGGGGTTCAAGAGCATCATGTTTCATCAAGAGATTTTTTCTAACCTTTGGCAGCGATCACAAGTTTTACAGAACTTGAATGCATCTTTAAAAAGTGTAGGCCAGTAAAAACCATATTGAAGCACCTTTTCCGCTGTTTTCTTTTAACCGAAGTGACCACCACAAACTTGGTCATGACAAAACTAAAGAATGCTCCTAATATCGCAATCTAGGATGCAACATTGAATGATTTGGTCAGAATAATACTTAAACAGGTATGGATCATCCCATAGAAGTACTTGACTTGGGAAAGAAATTTATATTTATGTTGTTTCGACCAAAATGAAGGAGTTTTCTTAGTGACAAAATAGTTCACTATATCAGCATACCTTGGATCGATGGAAACGGAAAGGAATTTTTCATAAGGAAAGTTCTCGTTGATCGGTAAAGAAGGTGGTGCGTTTGGAAGACGCAACAGATGATCAGTAATGACATTGTCGGATCCTTTTTTGTCTTTGCTCGTAAGGTCAAATTCTTAGAGTAACAAGATCCAATGGATTAAACAAGGCTTAGCCTCTTTTTTAGCGAAAAGGTACCTAAGAGCGGAGTGGTCAGTGTAAACCATAATGTGTGAGCCAATCAAATAAGGTCGGTACTTTTCGAGCGCAAAAACTACTGCTAGAATTTCTTTTTCGGTGGTTATGTAATTGAGTTAAGCATCATTTAGGGTCATACTAGTGTAGTGGATGGTATAAAGAATTTTGTTGATGCGTTACCCTAAGACAGCACCAACTGCAAAGTTAGAAGCATCACATATTATTTCGAAAGAAAGTTCCCAATTAGCTGAGCAAATGATAGGAGCGGAAATGAGTTCATTTTTGAGACGTTCAAAAGCAGAAACACAATCAGAATTAAAGTCACAGAACATCTTTTCTAAGAAGAGTCGTCGGAGGTCGAGCAATTTTACTAAAGTCCTTCACAATGCGTCGATCGAAACCAGCGTGTCCAAGAAATGAACGAATGTCCTTGACAGATTTGGGAATGGTTAGATTCTTAATTACACCAACTTTCGCTTTATCTACTTCTATGCCTTTGTTTGAAATGACATGTCCAAGGACAATGCCATGTTTGACCATAAAATGGCATTTTCCCAGTTTAACGTTAAGTGTTTGTCCTTGCATCGATTTAGAACCATCTCGAGATAGTGTAAGCACTTGAAAAAAGAGTTTCCAAATATGGAAAAATCGTCCATAAACACTTCCAGAAAGCGTTCGATCATGTCAAAAAAGATGCTGACCATGCATCTTTGAAAAGTAGTAGGAGCATTGCAAAAGCCAAATGGCATACGTCAATACCAAAAGTGCCAAAGGGACACATGAAAGTCGTTTTCTCTTGATCTTTGGGAGCATTTGGAATTTTATTATAACCGGAAAAACCATCAAGAAAGCAATAGAATTCATGGCTAGCTAATCATTTAAGCATTTGGTCAATGAAAGGAAGAGGAAAGTGACTTTATGCGTTGCAGCGTTTAATTTTCGATAATCAATGCAAAGATGCCAACCTGTTTGAGTATGAGTTGGAATGAGTTCGTTAGCGTTGTTCTTAATAACGATAAGTCCAAACTTTTTAGGCACGAAATGAATTGGGCTAACCATGAACTATCAGAAATAGGGTATATGATTCCCTTATCGAGGAGTTTAAGAATTTCATCTCGAAACGCATCCTTCATTTTTGGGTTAAGCGTTCATTGCGTGTTACGAACAGGCTTGGCTTTGTCAACTAAGTGGATATGATGTTGAACAACAACGGGAATAATTCCCTTTATATCAGTAATTGACCATCCAATTGCTTCTTTGTTTTTCGATAGAATTGAAAGAAGGGAGGTTTCTTGATCAAGAGAAAGATTTGAAGAGATTATGACAGGAAACGTTTCGTTGTCACCTTAGTATGCGTACTTATGGTGATCAGGAAGAGGTTTGAGTTCCAACCAAGGAGGTTGCTTAATCAAAGAATTTGGTTGAAGATCTGACTCAACCATGAGAGGTTCAAATGGAAGTGCGTTTTCAATTTTGTTAGGCTCATCTTGAAATAGTTGTTCGTATTTGGTCTCGTGTTCGTGGTTAAGGTCAACTGTTTCATTGTCAAAAGTTTCTTGAATGGAGCTAACTTACAATGTTTGGTCAAGTGGTTCGTTCGATTGGTTTTTGAGATTGAAGAGGTTAAGATCCAAAGTTATATTTCCAAAAGAAATTTTCATCGAATCATTTCGACAATTGATTAGGGCATTTGAAGTAGCCAAGAATGGTCGGCCTAAAATCAATGGAATTTGACTCATCAGATTATTCACAAGTTGTGTCTCTAGGACGATGAAATCGATGGGGATTATGAATTGGCTGATTTTGATGAGTATGTCCTCGATTTCCCCCACGGGTTTCTTTATCGAATGATCGGCAAATTGAAGAGTTACTTCTGTCGGTTTTAGTTCACCCAAGCCAAGTTGCTAGTAAACTGAATAAGGAATCAAATTGACACTCGCATTCAAGTCTAGTAAGCACTTATTAACCGTTTTGTCTCCTATAGTACACGAGATCGTCGAACATCCAGGATCTTTCTACTTTACAGGGATTGATTGACAAAAAATTTGCTAAGACCGGCAGCTAAGAAAACTTTCTTGGGTACATGAGTGTATCGTTTTTGAGTACACAAATCTTTCAAGAATTTAGCGTAAGTTGGGACTTGTTAAATGATATCAAGGAGAGGAATGTTCACTTTGACTTGTTTAAAAATTTTCAAAATCTTTTCCATTTGATCATAATGTTTCTTAGGTCGAAGTCGATGTGGAAATGGAATTCGTTTGGAATTTGAATCGATTTGACGCGATGTTTTGTTTAGAATCGCTTGTCTATTTGAAATGTCAAGAGGAGCTTTCGGTAAATCGTTTGGATTAACAACTTGGTTGTTGACTTGTTTACCAGAATGCAAAGTCAAGATAGCATTCATTTGGTTCACATTGCTATCTCGAACAACATAGGCTTGATTCGAATTCGTGTTTTGATTTCTGGGATTCAGAACTAGATGACTTGGGAATGTGCCTCGTTCACGTTTACTCACAGAGGTGGCTAATTGACTCATTTGCATTTCAAGTTTAGCAATTAATTGACTCGTATTCTGCACGTACGAGGTTAACAAATTTTGCAAATTGCTATTTGATTGGAGGTTTTGAGTGGTTGCTTTAGCCAAAGTTTCAAGACCTTTCTCAAGTGAAGTCAATCATTTATCATCTTGGTAAGCAAAAGATTGTTGCGGTTGATTTTGAGACAGACCCGCAAAATTTTGTTGAAAGTGGTTGGGCTGAAAGGGAGGATACGAAGCATTGTTTGGAAATTCTTGAAAGTTAGGACAAACAAAATTCGTGTTAGAATTATTTTGGTTCCACGCAAAATTAGGATGATTTCTCCAACCAGGATTGTATGTTGGAGAAACTGGGTCATTTTTAACCTTGTTAAGAGCATTAAGTTGTTCTACTGAATTAGGATATCGATCGACGATGTGATTCAGATCGTTGCATTTATAACACATTGGTTGGGAAGCTTGGTTCATTTGGTTGGATGAGAAAACGTTGTTGAATTTATTGATCATTACATCAATTTTAGCTTCCAAAGCCAACAATGATCCTATCGAGGGTGCGCTCGATCATGAATAAATGGATTTTTCGGTAGAATGTTCCCATTGGGATGATTTTTCGACCAAGTTTTCAAGGAATTGCCAAGCATCGTCGTGATGTTGGGTGAGAAAATTGCCTTGACACATCGATTCAAGCATGGTTTGTAAACTATTTTCAAGTCCATCGTATAAGATTTGGCAAAGAGTCCATTTTCCAAAATTATGGTGTGGACATTTTATCAAAAGCTCTTTAAATCTTTCAAAGCATTTTTCGAAAGGTTCACCCCTGAACTGATGAAAATTCACAATTTTGTTTTGTATTTTGGTCTTTTCTGTAAGGGGTAGAATTTTTTTAAGAAAACTTTAACGAATTCGTCCCAAGTTTTGATCGAGTTTGACGGTAAGCTATATAACCATTTTTCAACGTAAGCGGTAAAGGTGAATGGAATTAACCAAAGTTTGATTCCATCATCACATAATTGTTGGAGTTTAATGGTTGCACATAATTGTTCAAATTTTGCTAGGAAGACGTATAGGTCATCATGTTTAAAATTGCTAAATTTCGGGAGTGTGACAATATGATTTGAATGAATTTCGAAGTGATTACCCGTTGGGGCGGGTAATGTGATACAAGAAGGGATAGAAAATCAGTTAGAAAAGATTCTATCCATGAGAGTTCACGATGCGTTTTTATTTGTCATCGTGGGAGGATTGTACGTTCGAGTTAAACGATTCATTGTTGTGTCACGAGTCCACGTACTCATGCACAAGTGAGAAGGTCAAGGAATGAAAGAGGTGAGAATCAAGTTTAAGAGAATGAAACAAGGTTTAGAAAATGAACGAAAAATTGTTTTTTTTATTTATATATTTTTTAAAGGAAAAATATTTACCAAAAAGAATTTATTTTTCAAAAGGGAGATTTTATTTGTTTTGTTTGTTTTTTTTGGGATTTTTGTTTAAAAAAACTAAATTAAGTAAAATGCTTGTTTTTTTATTTTTGATTTTGTTTGAATTTTTTTGTTTTTCAGAGGAAAAGATTTGAAAAGATTTTTTTTTCTTTTGGATTTTTGTTATAAAAAACTAAGTTAAGTAAAATGTAAAAAAAAATTACTTAAAATATGGATCATTAAACTCTCCTCTCCCCTCTTTAGGAATTTTTCCCCTGAAATCCATAATCATAAGGTCAAGCCAAACAGAATTTATCTCGCATGCCTAACAACTATAAGCAATCATCTCATACATCAAACATGCATCCTGGCAATCATAAGTAATCAAATAAGATCTATGCCTACCCTAGCATGCAAGCTACTAAAATATCATACATGATATCTAAAGTGAAAGTGGATGTGATGAACAGAAAGTCTTACTAAATGAAGAGCTCCAGATAAGTAGTCTTCATACTCTTTTCAGTTTTCCATGTGCAATCGCCTTCACTTTCACTCCATTGGACCTTTACTAACTCCACCACTATCCCCCTAAGAAGCCACATCCCATAATATGAATAGGCCTACGAGGTCTTGAAGCTTCTGGTTCAATCTCGATATCATCAAAATGATCTGGAAAAACAGTCATACTTAAGCTGTGCACAAACTTCTACCAATGAGAAACGTGGAACACATTATGCATACCCGTTATCTTTTAGGGTAAGTCGAATTGTAAGCTTTTGGTTCCCTATCTATCAGAAATGGACCTATGAATCTTGATGCTAACTTTCACCTTGACCGAATTGAACTACATTTTTCAATGGAGAGATCTTGACGAATTCCATATCATCGACATAGAACTCCAAATTTCTATGTTTCTTATCAACATGGCTCTTCTATCTATCCTAAACAGTTTTCATTCATTATCGGATAACCTCGATCTTTTCTAATGTCTCTCTGATCATATTTGGCCCAAGCATTGGTGTCTTGCATGCTTCCCACCAACATGGTGGAGCACCACACTATTGGCCATATTATACCTCGAATATTGCCATACAAATGCTAGACTGATGAATGTTGTTGTATGCGAAATCCAAGTGATCGTCCCATGAGCCTCCAAAGTTGAGAATGCAAGCTCATAAGAGATCCTATGAGATACGATTCACCCTCTTTGTCTGCCCATCAGTTTGCGGGTGATAAGTTGTACTACGGTGTAGCTTTGTCCCTAATGCATCTTGTAAGCTCTTCCAAAATCCACTAGTGAATAAAGGTCTCGGTCCCTTATAATTTCGTCACACCGTGAAATTGCATAATCCACTTTACATATAACTTGGCCAACTTGGATGTCATTCTGCTGGACTTTATAGGTATTAACCTAGCACTCTTTGTGAATCTTGCTATGACCCAAATGCTATTGTGCCCTCTTGGTCCTCAGCAATCCAACGATACCTGCTCCTGCTTCCACTTAAGAATCTCAAGTCGTTATATCAAACCACTTGGCTTCTTCTACTCTGCCTTAACCAACTCGTGGTCTATACATCTCAAGATGAATGTCCCAACATCCTTCTCCATCACTTTCCAATAAATGTTTGCTTTATATCTCTATAAATTTTATTACCTTTGGGATGTATCACTAATCTTGAATAATGCATCCTCGTAGCACCTCCTCCCTTAACCCATTGATGTCAGGCACAAACTATCTCCCATTCTTACGAAGCCAACTATCTCGGTCGTGTCCATATTGCTTCATCTCCTCAAAATCTACTCCTTCTATCTTTGTTATGATCTCTGCTAGCCTAGCATCATGTAATGATTAGTGCCAATCCTCCCAATCAAAGTAGGTCTGATGGTCAAACTAGCCTACATCTCTGGCTCTAGCTCAAGCTCACATTAAGGTTTGAAGTTTTAGCCAGCAATAAAATCGAGCTACGTCCACTTTAGGAACATAGCTTCCAAACTAGCATGTCTTTTACTCAGAGCGTTAGTGACTACATTTCCCTTACCAAGTGTATAGAAAATGTCAAAGTTATAGGAGGCCAAGCTACCGATGGATGTTGAGATCCTTTTCGGAGAAGATGTACATTAATGATTTATGGTCCATGAACAACTCGAACCTCTCTCCAAAAAAATAGTGCCTCCAAATCTTCAAGGAGAATATTATCGTTGTCAACTCCATATCAAAAGTCGGATACTTTCTCTCGTGCATATGTGACAACCTTACCCTTCTACATTAATACCGCACCTAGTCAAGTATCACAGACGTCTATGTATACTTTTGACTACTCATTCCCATTGGGAATGATTAACATTGGTGCACTCATCAACCTTCCTTTCAGATTCACAAATGCATGCTCATAACTTACATCTAAAGTGAAAGTCTGATTCATTTTTGTTTAATTGATCAACGATGCCGCCACCTTGGAGAAGTCCTCGATAAAATGTCTATAATAGCCTGCTGGTCAAAGAAAACTTCTCAAGTTTATAGCTTCTCTGATTGACCCAAATCTTGATTGCTAATACCTTCGTAGGATCCAGAGCGATGCCTAGCTCGGAAATGACATGACCAAAGAATCTCACTTCCCTCCTTAAAAAGTGACATTTCTAAAACTTCACCTTTAATCGATGTTTCCTCAACACCTCCATCACAATCATCAAATGTGTCTTTTGTTCCTCCTCCATCTATGAAAAGACTAGTAAATCGTAAATGAATACAAGTACAAACTTATTTAGTTGATCCTTGAAAATGCAGTTCATGAGATCAACAAACTATGTCGGTGCATTGGTGATCCCTAATCGCATAACTCACCACTCATAAAACCCCGATGGCATATGAAACATTGTAATCGACACACTCTCCTTAGCCACTCTAAGATGATGAAACCCCATCGCAAGGTTCAACTAGGAGAACACCCTCGCACCATAGAGCTTATCGAACAAGTCATAAATACCCGAGAGTGGATACTTATTCCTTTTGTTACCTTATCCAACTCATGGTAATCAACATATAGTCTTAGGGAGCCATCCACTTTCATGGTGAACACTACGGGCCATCCTTACTCAAATATACTTCTGCGAATGAACACCTTCTCAATAGGTCATTCACTTGCACCTTAAGTTCTCATTTCTCTTTAGGTGCCACACGCCTCAAAGGTATAATCATTGGTTTAGTATCCTTAACCAGATCTATAAGGAAATCCATCTCCCAGTGCAGTGATAATCCGATCATCTCCTTGAACATGTATGGATTCTCCCTAGCTATAGGCATAGATGACAACTCATCATATGGGACCTCTAACGAATATAAAAAGCTAACCATTACCTCGTCCTCCGATAGGCAGCCTAACTTTAACCTCCGCCCATCCTCAGTCCCAATCATCACCAATGGCCTCTCATAATCCACCAGTACCACATACTTTGTCAGCCAGCCCATACCTAAAATAATACCGAACCCAACAAAACCCAAAAAAAAAAATCATACATAGAAGAACATCCATGACTTGATAACACTAGGTCTCGACAAACCATGCACATGCTGACTGAGCCCCAAAAAAGGTTTGTTTGTCTCAATTAAAGGTCAGCCTATTATATTAGGTCTCAATCCTAATCTATCCACCAAATCATTAAACATAAAGGAATGTGAATCCCCGGCATCGAATAAAAGACGTACACGAACATTATAAGTGGAAATTATACCTTGGATAGTAATGCTCTTTCCCTTCTCCTTCGCCAATGGAGCACTAGACAAAGTACAAACATCATCAAATGTATATGCCTTAACCACCTGACTTTGCTTCACTAATTTGTGACAGTCCCTCTGAATATGCTCATATTTATTGCAATTGTAGCACTTCTTACCTTTAGCTTTGCAGTTCATCTTCAAATGACCTTTCTTACCGCAATTATTTCAAGTAGGCTCCCACTTACCCTTCTTCTAGCTACCCTTTTGAAACTACTTCTTCCTATTATTATAACTCTCCTCCACCCCCAACCCAGTTAGCTTGTGGCTTTAGCTCATCAGTAGGAATAACAATAGCAGATTTAAACTTAGGATACAAATTCTCATGTTGGAGAACATTCTTAACCATTGACTCAACGGACTCATCGAAATGTCCTACCAAGCTTATAATGAACTTCTCATTTTTCATTAGTGGAGTATCAATAAACCATACTTTGACGGCATATCAAATTTGAATACATACTCCAACACAAACATATCTCCCTGCCTCAAATAAGCAAATATATAGAATATTGCCGACTTTTGAGTGGTGGGCGTGAATTTCTTGTCAAACCTCATCTTAAAAAACACCCTGGTGATTTGATCCTCGAGAGTAGTAATCTTGATGGCATTCCACAACCTTATCGCTCCCCTTTAAAGTTGTCTAGAGGTCAGCTTACTCTTTATGGCACCTTTAATCTTCAAGTCCTCAAAGATCTTTTCATAAGTATCGATCCAATTTTGAACCTCTACAGCCGACTCCATTCTAAGTAACGATTTTCCTCCAAGCTAAAAAAATCCCTCATTAACTTAGCAAAGTTGACCCTAGGTGCCCGAGCACCTCCACCTTCAGTGTTTGGGGCAACTTCAACATTCTGAACTATATTTCATACCATCTCTAAGGCCATATTCTACAAATTGAGGTTAGCAGCCCCTGACCCTATGCCCTCCTTAACTTTAGAGATGGAGTTTCTAGCAACGTTTCTTGTATGGCAACTCATTCTTAATCTATAAAAAGAATGATCGGTAAGAATACTAAGTGTCTCATAAAGAAAAGTTGCATTTGTGTTATTTGTGTACGTAGTGTGACTTATACTATATATACACTACTATATAATTTTGAAAATCAGAATAAATAATAAGTATGCTCTCTCGTGTACTCTCGATCCATCCTAAAGTGATAACTCATACTCTATCTTTGATGGATTATGGTATCCCTTAGGTTAACTATGTAACCTAAGATCCGATATCAAATGTGACGACCGCCATATACCTTCGGTATCTGATATATATGTATAGTACGCTGTAATAGTACCCAGCCGATGTAGGGTAATCGTTAAGTGGAAAAGTAACTAAAACAATCACAAAATCTGTCATCTATCTCATAGTGTAAGGGTAAAATATAATATCAATCATAGATATAATATAGGTGAGATAGAAACATAACCAAATGAACCATTATTGATCAGAGCCCAAGTTCAATAAAATTATACAAAATAGTAATAGGTTTATACAGCAGATAAATAAACACAAGATATATGTCTCTAAATAAATTAAGTCAAACAATGTCAAAGCTCCATAGTTTCGCACTATGGAAATAGTATATATGAAATTTTAGCCCCATGCTAATCCATCCATATAGCACCATGTACTAATTGACGCCTACTATCTTGTTTACTAATTTATGAGTACCCGAGATAATAAGAAGCAAAGCATAAAACCTCAAGTTTGATAATTGTTTGGTGTGAGTGATAAAAAATCTAAAAATACATGAAAGTTGATATAGTATAGGATATAGGGTATGGAGAATCATACCTGACATGTCCATGCATCCAAAGAGTTAGCATATAACAGTATATGCTCATCTACTGTCATTATCGTCTTATTGGTGTACTACAAACCTAAGTACAATGTTGGGTGTCAGATATCTAAGTAAACAAAATCTATGTCATGTAACAACCCTAGAGTGATAAAACAAACATGTAATCTAACATTTAACAAACAATCTCCACATCACTTATTGCTTTAGATATTAGACAATTTGTATGGCAACTTCATAAGCCAAAGACCAATGGAAAAGTCGCGGTTTCTCAATACTCGAATCCATGACACTTCACATGGTTAGGAGCTAGACTTACAATCCTTGAGTCCAGGGTAATCCACCATCATTAGTTCCGGACACCATCATAATTCGGGTAGGTGTCCCGACGTAACCCTTCTATATGAGTACTTTTAGAGATCTCCGAGTATTAACGATTCCTTCGCACATGTCCCTAGACCTATCATCATTCTATTCCATTCTATTTCACCATGGTAGAACACATAATCATTCTACCTACGAGCTCCCATCCTCTAACTTGTCCTTAAGGATCAACTTCATGACTCCTATCTTCGAGTCATCATCATCAAAACATCATAGGACATCCTTCGTAAGTTGTAGAATCCTCATATCAAAGTCATTTTGTTGAAGCATCCTATCATCGCCTAGTTATTAATCATCCTTCTTCATCATGCCACAACATCGAAATCGAATGCCGTACAAATGATCGAACACATATACCACGATCCTTAAGGCACCACCATCGCTCTTATGAAGTTTGACCATGATTAGTCATCCCCCAATCATGTCAGTAGTGATATGATTAATCAGTTCGGTGCTGACATGATGACTTAACCAAAATGGATAAGTTTTCCTCAAACTAAAAAACTCTCATCGAGGCTAAATTTCTCTCTCCACTTCCTCGAAGTAAAGCTTTTCCCAGTCCGGAGTTGCACTGCGCATGATAAAACGTCGAGCTATAACTTTTCTAAAAACTTGTCGGTGCTGACATGTTTACTTAGCCAAATTGGCTAAGTTTTCCTCAACTCCCTAAAATCCACTTGTTATCTCGCTTTGCCATGAGTCTTCTACTCTGGACCCCGAAGCTCTTAAAACTTTAGCCCGAAACAAGCATAACTTCCTTCGCCCCCAACTTGATTTATATCTACCACCAACATGATTCACAATCCAATGCCGACATGATTTTACACCACCATACTCCATCTAAATTTTAGGCGACTTGTTTCATAGCTCCCCTTGACCTTTAAGAACAACATATTTCAACCGCATTACCATTTGGATATCTTTTCCGTCGATTTTCTCAAAACAACATTTTCTTTCTAACTAATCTAAAATGACTAACAAACACATCAGACAAGCACATACAATCATCACATAACATTCAAACATCATATATAATAAATCTAAAAGCAATTCATACTAATATTTCATCCTAGATCTAATCATTCACACAAGCGACAATTTGATTCCTAAAATAGTGAGAAACTAATTAAATACATATATCTGTCTTTTTAAATCTGGTTCAAAGACATTATTAAAGTTAAATCCAGATTTTAAAATGTTTTAACATCAAAAATCATCTTAAAAATTGTTATTTTACAATATCAACATGCATAGAGTAGAGAGAGATACAAAATCACTCACCTAGTACCAAAATACATGACTTCAAAAGCAAATCTGAGGTAGGACAGCAAATGCATGAATCCCTAGTTAGCCCAAAACTTGCCCTTCAATACCCCATGCTAATTACTCCTTAATGACACATTTAAGCTAATTAAAGTAAAAAAAAGTGGTGTTTTTGGCTAAAATGGACTAATAGAGGTTTGGTTCGGTTTTAGGAGGTGAGAAAGTGGTTAATAACTACCACATCATCCCCAGTTAGGCACAAATCCTGAAATGTATTAATGGGTCTAATCTGAGCCTAATTAGTTACCTACTAATCTGGTAAGAAACTGTCCAAATCTCAAATGGTCATATCTCATAAATGGTAGGTTTGAAAAGCTATCATGACCACTTTACAGAAAGAACAACAATCATATCTTTCCAATCAAAGTGCTCCCAAACCCTAATTCAGCCTCTATCAAAAGTTACAGGCATTGCAAGTTTTCAAGGTCAAAATAGTCCATTAAACTTTCTAAGGGTCGAAAATGTTACTACTCAACATTTTTCAAAGTTATATAATCATACAACCTAGTATGAATTTGAATTATAATATTTTATGATCCTTCCATACGTAAAATACAAATCGTTACATCCATCACAGAACCATGAAGTGCTTTAACTTCATATGTAGGACTAGACAAGAAATTTATCGGAGTTTTGACATCTTAGGTAGCCAAAAATTCTCAATTTCGGTATCTTATACTCAAGCACATATAAATTTTTAGTTACATCATATGTTTGTTTTTAATATCCACTAAGTATTCACACTTTCTTCCAACCCATTCAGTCTTACATCAATTCTGTAAATACTCAGAATTTCGAACACTTCGTATTTAAATATCTGAACTATTTAAATATTTGAATCTTGGATTAAATGCAATAAAATGATTTAATAATGTTATTAATCCCCTTCTAAGTAATAACTAATGATGGTAAACTTGTTTTAGAAAAATGTTTACAAAAATATATAGTTCGACGAAATACCGATAAAATGGTCGAAAATCATTTTATCGAAAAATAGTTTTTTTCTTAATGGAAGTTATTCGACCATTTTGTGCTTGTCTAAGTAATCAATATTTAGGTAAATAGCAACTAAAAAATATTTTATGGAAAAATTAAAAAGAAGCTTCTAGAAGCTTCCAAAAGTTAAGTGGTTAAGTGTGAAAGGAATGAGATATTTTCATGTGAAAGTAAAGTGTAAAGTGTCACATGTGAAAAAGCATGCAAAGGAGAACATGGAGGCTCTTTGTCGTTAGCCAAAGGGGGGCTTAGGGTCCTTTAACACTTCATAATTTACAAAATCTTGAAATGTGATAAAAGATCAAAAATGGTAGAAGTGGATTTGTACTAATCCATTTTGACTATTCCATTTTGTTCTTCACTAATCTTTCTCTAATTTGTTCAAATCTTCTCTAGACACCACCAAACTTTCCCCAACACCTTAAAACACCTTAGGAAGCATGGATCTAAAGACAAAAGTGGAAGAAGTAAATAGGAAATTGAGCATCCCATTTAGGCCCTAAGCATTAATGACGGAGGGGAGGTGTTGGCTTGGCTTGTGAAATATTGAAAGAGTACAAAAGAATAGTAGTAATTAATAGATGAAGTTTTATTAGATAGAAGAAGTTTTACTAAATAAAGGTTTTTAATTAATAAAAGTAATTAAATAAAAAAGGGATTAGAAGTTGCTTATGTGACTTAATCAAGCTTTGTGTGACTCTAGTCCGTTTGAGTGTTTGCTAGTTTATGGAAAGTATTTAGTCATTCACTTAGCACTAAAAGCAGACTAAGTAGACTTATCTATTTGTGAAAGTTAAGAATGAAGTGTCTAGGTAAGGCTTGGATGCAACCAGTGCTCTAACTTACCTGGCTTCACTCTTGACCGAGGGATAGTATAAGTTAGGAAATTCGAAAACGTGAAAAATATATGGGACTTGGTTTTCATATACAATCGTTTTAATTGCTGTTGAATTTGACCAAAATAACTTGGGAAATATCTAGAAGAAAAACGAGGGTTATATGGTACAGTTATCTTCAATGATGATATACTGTATGTATAAACTTGTCTTGCTCTTCTAGGACAAATGATAAGGAAATCCGCCCAAATATGAATCTCCAACTTTATATATTGTCTATTTATTTCCGAATGAACAAGGGTTAATTTGACAAGAAATCTATTAATTAGTTTTGGAGCATCTAGTAAGTGGGGGAGTGTAATTATATAAGATGACTATAAACCGTAACCACTTTAAAAGCATATATGAGATCTATGTTTAGGGAGTTGTGTGAAGAAAAATGTTATAGAGTTGCACTGTTTATCCTAAGTTCAGTCCAAGGGAGAAGTCAGCATTAACAGTTTGTACGATGCTATTATGTGGAACTATCTATGTAACGATTCGCCTTTTTGACCCTTGAATGTCGACACTAATACATCCACGGTATTCACCTGCCGAGTACCCAAGTGCTGGAAAGATGAATTGTTAGGGTAAAACAAAAGGAAAAAGAAACGGAACAAGAAAGAAGAGAACACATAGAATCTCACATGCAAAACGATGATATATAATATCTCATAAGGTCTATACCAAAAAGCAAACCTTTATATACTTACATCAATAAAAGAAAACAAACCCATCATCAGCCTGGACAGTTATAACATCTCGTCCTTACAAATGTTGATAGATACAATCAAGTAATGCAGTGAAAAATAAGTATGGTAGGAAATCATCCAACTCCTCTCCGAGAGCTCCAATGAACCATAGCTAAATCTGGAAATATACTCGAGCCGACCCAAGCATTAAGAAAATAACATCCGGATCAGTCCGATAAACCAGCATGAGAAAATCAAATCATGTAGATTTATTATATCTTAAAACCCTTCAAAATAAGGGTATCTCGTAAGACCATGCCACCAATAAACACGGACAGGCTTTTTTACCTTACGATAACCTAACCATTTCTATTATAAAATCCAATGATAATACAATAATGTCTAAGGTGTGAAATATAAATAATCACATAGCTGTAATGCAAGTGAGTGTACGCCACAATGATAATAGGTGTACAATCACAACCGCTAAGGGGCGTTTACTAAATGCGTAGGATTCCATGTAGATCTCTTCGGAGAAGTCGAATCTGAACTACTACACAAGGATCGGAGGTATCCTTCCAAAGCGTCATACATCTCCAGTGAATGTACCATAGGAAAACGATAGCTAGTCTTGCTATGACCCGATGCATCGCTCCCGCATGCATATCCCAATAAGTATCTCTAGAAATGGAGTCGCATGCACTCTATGGGTTTGCCAACCATACTGGCTACATCTCTTACCTCTGGTTTTAGTCATACCCACTGATGAGGCTATGTCCAGCATTCCAGCCCATGAGTCACCACTTGAACAAATCTTCCACACGAGCTCCAGCTCGAATATTTCTCCGAACCACACATGGATTCCCGTATCTCAATAGATCTTGGAACCATATATGAATTCCTCAACAGAGCTCGGAATCACACATGGATTCCTATACCTCAACAGGTTTTGGAATCACACATGGATCCCTACATCCAGAATAGATCATGAACAACTACATGTGTTCGAGCACCTCAAACAAATCTCAAATCTCCATATAGATCCTAACATCACGAAGCAATCACAAACCAATCACCAAGCAATCACCAAGCCATTATGAAGCAAGAACATGTATATGGTTTTGGAGTGGTTATGATTTCAAGTCATTTCATATAAGTACACTCCCCCACTTACCGGGTGCTCCAAAACCAATCGACTAATTTTCAGGAAATCTTAACCCCAGTTCTGTCGAAAATAAATAGACATAAATAAGAGCGGAGATCACCTCCTAACTGTTTAACCGGATGAATTTCCTTATCGTTGTCCTAGAAGAGCAAAACAAGTTTATACGTACAGTATAGTATCATCGAAGATAACTGTACCATATAATCCTTGTGTTTCTTCTAGATATTTCCAGAGTATATTTTGGCCAAGATTTGATAGTCGGTTATTTAACTATCAAATAAACAAACAATCCAATAACAATGAGAATAATCGCATACAGGAAACTAGTTCCCATATATTTCCATAAGCAGTAAAACATAAACACGATCGAAATAAACAAGCACGATCAAGTCACATAAATGACTTTTAATCCCCTTTTTAATTAATCTTCCTTTATTAATTAAAATCCTCTTTATCACTAAAACTCATTTTTACTCAATAAACACTTTTGTAAATGAAACTCCATTTGATGATTACACTCCACTATTTAATTAAACCTTAATGTTCATTTTCAATACATTTCAACACTTCCCAAAAGTATTCATATGCTTATCGCAACTGTATAAGTATATTAACATATCAATTTCAAAGAGCTTAAGACAAATGTTACTCAAATATCGTCACTACAAACCCAAAACCATTTCACTTATGATTATCTTTACAAACATTCTTTTCAAAGATCGATTTACATTCATAAGTATAATCAAAACGGGTTAAAGGCGAATGTTACTAACACATTGCCACAACAAACCCAAAACCAAATCATACTTGTTTACGGCAAACCCCAAGACCGTTTACTATTCCGTTATCTTCAAAATTCCATTTTAAAGATCCAATTACTTTTCAAAAGTACAGTTATATGGGTTAAATATCCTTTAACATACTAAATACCTTTAGAAAGGTGTCTATATATATACACTTGTACTAATTTATTTATAAAACTAAGATATTTAATAAAATACTATAAACTATTTGTACAATATTAGAATATAAAATTCTTTTTAAAAATATTTATTAAAATCTTCAATAACTTCTAAAACCATATATACATTAAAAATACTTTTAAAATACTTATACTATATTTTAAAACCTTTATTTAAAAGACCACTCAAAACCTGTTTTCTAATATAAAACCATCACTTCATAAATCCACAATTGTTTTTCAAAAATACATAACCCTATTATTTTCCAATAATAAGTATTATAACAGTACTTATTAGCAATACGAAGAAGCCCTAGGAAGTCTTCTAAAGTTAACTTTAAAATCGCATATCACAGCAATTTCAAAGCGTATCCATTGCGACCGTTTCGCTTCTACCATTTACAATTTCCATAAATGTCCAAACCAATTCCTTTTATGTCAAACACACCCAAACTGTGTAGAACAACCTAATATATATATATATACCCAATTTCCCCACAATTTATCCATTTTAACATACGTTAAATATTTGGGGTTTCAAAGCACGTTTATAACTATTATATCGTTTCTAACATTCATAAAATACTATCACTTTTTACAAAGCGATATGAAACATGTAATCAGATAGTCTAGGCCATGATACATGTTATGGTTGATCAACAAAGATATTATACTCAATAATTATATTCTCACTTGTTTTACAAAATAAGGCGGGGTCCAAAAGTAATAACTTGCATTGTTCATTATGCAGTTTATATTTCAATACAATAACAATTATATATACAATAATATATAATCAACTGGAGAGTAAAACTTACCTAAGTTCCAGCCAATACTTTCGCATTTCCAAATGGTCCAAAATCAAACGCCGTTCGATTTTACTAAAATTCCTACAAGCTATAAACTTAACAAATCCAACTCGAATGCGTAGATATCTTCGCTACGAGTCCAATGCAAAAAACAGCGTCCAAATCCGACCTCGTATGAACAAGATACAGATATTAGAACTCACGAGATTAATTAATTAATAATTAACTAAATTAACTAAGAAATAAGTTAATCACGTTCTTTTATCTCTAACCCAGACCGCGTATATTCACTTCGACGTTGCAACTTCATCTTCACTGTGACACCTCTACACTGCCCTAGCCACCACCGCTTCTTTACCGCCCCGGCCATGACGCATCCCTAACCACCAACCTCACCTCCTGGAACGGTCCCTCGATGGAGATCGAGGCCAAAAACTAGTGTAACAACCCGAAATTTAAGCTATAATAATTAATTAATGAATTAATTAAATAATAAAATAACTTTGTGAAATTATCAGAATTGAGCCATGAGAGTTGCACCATTGTGTCTGTGGTAATTTCTGGTCAATTTCCATATATATATATTGTCGAAATCGGAGCTAAAACGAAGTTATAAATTAAACAAGAAACGAAGAAGAAAAAAAATAAAAATAATAGGTCAGGTCGATCCTAGGGTCGACCTTCCCCATGGCTGGGTCGACCTATAGGTCGACCCTAGCATATGGCGGTCGACAGTAAGGTCGAGCCGCCTTAGTGTTTTTGGACGTTAATTCGTCCAGATCAAATCATGACGTGTTTTGTTGTTTTTATTCCATCTCGTGCATCCATGCTTCCATCCGACGGTTTCCATCAAGCCTATGACGTGGTTGCACCAGATTTAATCCTCAATTCCAACAATCCGAGATCCACAAGTGACACTATAAATAAGACCCTAGGCCTAGCTATTTTTCTCATTCAGATTATTGTCCATTTGGGTTCATTGCCTGAGGCTGGACCCTAAAAGGAATATTTTTTCAAGGAGAAGATCTTTTAAATTAAAATATTTTATACCCTATAAGTGGATCCGGGAAGGCCAAGGAAAAGAGCTAAGGACGATAGGTGAGTGCTTAAGTAATTATTTTAGATTTTAAGTAATTTAAAATAATTAGGTTCTCAATAGTTGTAGTTTTTCGACAATTTTGAGACCGCTTTTATATAAGTTGATTACATTTAATTTTTAATATTATTTTCAGTCTATTTTGTTCAGCTATTTTTATTTAGCTATTTTATTTATTTATTTACAGTTATTTGTATTTTATTTACATTTGTTTTACATTAGAATTCAGCCTGTAAATTTTAGTTCTTTTTATTCCTTTTTAAGCGAATAAAAATAATAAAAAGAGGATAATTCGCTAATATGGATTAAATTATAGGAACACTAAATTTACAGAAAATTTGATGTAAATAAGAAGAACTGTAATAGAAAGAATATAGACTGAAATAGGTAAATTTGACATTTGCAAGCATAGTTATAACTAGAAGTTATAATTAAAAAGACAAGATAAAATGGAAATTATAACGTAGGTTATAATTAAATAGAAAGAACAGAAAAGACTTATTTTAAGACTTAGAGTTAAGTTAATAAGCAATATAGCAGAGATAACAGAAGAGGCTTATTTTAAAGACTTAGAATAAGTTAATAAGAAAATAGAGCAGAATTAACAAAAGTGGCTTATTTAAAAGACTTATACTAAGTTAATAAGCAAAGATAGAAGTAGGACCCGTACCGGCAGCATTCTCCTTCAGTCAGGAACTGATGGTCTCACAATAGATTAGGTGGGGCTGGGACATGCTTATGCCGAAGTAATGGTAAATAAGAGGTCAATAGATAGAAGCTCAAATCAGGGGATTTAGGAAAGGGGCGCAACTAGATTTGTATGTTAGGAGCCGTACCGGCAACATTTCCCTATCAGACTAGGACTGATGATCTCACAACAGATCAGGTGAGGCTGGACATGCTTATGCTGAAGTAATGGTAAATAAGAGGACAAAAAATGGAGCAACAGATAGTGCGAGCCGACGGTGGCCGAGCCTGCGGCCTCGGTGCAGGGATATAAGTCACTATTGAGTTACAAAGCGCTAAACGAGTGTCTTTTTGCTGTGGGACCCACATGATGGGACTAGCTCACAGTGGCACAATAGAGATAAAAGGCCGATCAAAAGGTAGAATTAGAACTTCAGCCTAATTAAAGTAGGATTAGGATTTCACCCTAATCAAAGCAGTTATCTAAGACAAGTGTAAACAATCGAAATAACCAAAGCAAACAGTTACACAATATTTTATTTCAGTTTTATCTTTTCCTTTATTTCCTTTTAACTAGAACTGTTGCTAAGTCTATTATCTTATCTTGCTTAAAAATACTAGTAATTACTTCCACTCACCAGACTTATAGTCTGACCCACTCCTCTATTTCCCCTTTTCCCTATAGGCCAGCAGAGGCAAGGACAGTAGACTTCCAGCTTTCTTGGAGAGACATTCCTGGAGATTCTTAACGTATTCTTCTTTTTCAGTTTTCTTTTCATTTGACTTTTGGGATGTACTGGTACTTGTTTGAGAGGGATGATTTTATGTACTCTGATATTGTGACTGAGATGATATTTTTCATAAGACATATTTATTTGGTATTTTGAGACATATTTTGGTTATGACTTATTTATGAAGTTTTTAATTTTTAATGAGTTACTATTTCTGCTATTTTATTTATTTGTCTTGTGAATCTTAGTCTCTGTAAAGTTTTTAGCTATACCTACAATGCACCACATCTTTTAGTGTGTCCTTTTTGGGTATACTAAGGGGTGTGGAGTGTTTCACTTGGTATTGGAGTCTAAGGTTATAGGATTCCTAAAAATTGTTTTAAAAAGTAAAGTATTTTTCAAAAGTAACATATTTTCAAACTATTTTTCAGAAAGAAACTCTTATTATAGAAGTGGTTTTAAAGTATAAAAGAGTTCCCCTCAAAGTCCGGTTCAATCTTCTTTCGATTCTTTCGAGCCTAAATTCTCCTTTTCTTTTCTTAGCATGGCAGATGCCCCTAATCTTCCCGAGGGTATCCAAGTCCCAAGCTAGTTTCATAGATACCTTCAAGCTATGACACCATAGGTGCAAGGGCAAGCGCCCAATCCAGGACCAGCGGGTGAAGATCCCATTAATCCCCCCGTAGCAACCAATTTCTCTAAGCTATGCAAGGACTTCGCTAATCTAAGAGGCAAGACATTTTCCGGTATAGAGGATTTCGTGGAGGCATGAGCTTGGTTAAGGAGTACAGAGAGGATATTTGGGCTATTGGGATTGGAGGATCAGTAGAGAGTTCAGATTGCATCTTGGCAGCTGAAAGGAGAGGCTTCTTATTGGTAGGATATTGTTGAGTTGGAAGGGAGAGACATTTGTTGGAATGGATTCTGTGAAAGGTTTGAGAGGAAGTTTTTGTCACAAGCAGAAGAAAGTATGCTGTTGGAAAGGTTTACTAGTTTGAAGCAAGGAAGTCTTTCTGTGAAGAAGTATATCAACCAATTTAATGAGTTGTCGCGGTTTGGGATGGAGTTAGTGAATACACCGTACAAGCAGGCCATGAAGTTCGCGAAGAGATTGAATCAGCCACTCCAAGGGTTGTTATTGACTCACGTATCGATGGGAGCTACATATGAGTCACTCGTGGAGATGGCCCTCATGTTTGATACAGCTAAAGAAGGAGAGTCTAAGGAGGTCCCTAAGTTGGAAAGGTCTAAGAAAAAGTGGTGGAAGAACGACAAAGATAAGAAGAAAGAAGAGAAGTGCAATAGCTGTGGTCGGGTTGGTCATTACGCAAGAGACTGCAAGAAGGAGAAAATGAAGGAATGTGTTATAATTGTGGACAATCTGGTCACCTTAGTAGATTCTATCCCCAGAAGACAGGGTAGGGAGCGGGTGCACCTACAGTGCAGATTCAGGCCTTGGATGCAGCACCTTCTAGCAGCGGACTAGATAGAGGTAGGAAAGTCACCATGGAAGGTTTGATCTCTATTTTGGATTTTCCTATTCTGGCTCTTTTTTATTCTGGAGCATCACTCTCCTTTATTTCCAGTTCCTTGGTTGATTGTTTGCACTTAGATATCTCTTTAGTAGTAAACCCTATTGTTGTTTCAAACCCCATAGGAGGATCGACACATTTATCCATGATTTGTAGGGGTTTGAAACTTTTAATCCTAGGCGTAGAGTTTGATTTTGACGCCAATGTATTGTCATTTTCGGGGTATGGAATGATTTTGGGGATGGATTGACTATCTACTTACGGAGCGATATTGGACTGCGAGAGGAGAGTCATTAGACTAGAGACATGCAGTGGTAGGACTCACGAGGTTCCTTGCGACCCATAGGGGTCATTCATGTTGAGCTTCCTTTATTCCCACGATTCATCACCAGCAGAATTAGATTCAGTTCCAATCGTCAGAGATTTTCCAGACGTCTTTGAGGAGGTTAGGGGACTACCCCCTAAGAGAGAGATCGACTTTAGGATCTATCTTAATGACAATGCTAAGCCAGTGGCATTGCCTGTGAGACACATGGCTCCTAGGGAGAGGAAGGAGTTAAGTAAGCAGATTAGTGAGCTATTGGAGAAAGGCTTCATTAGAAGGAGCATATCCGAGTGGGGAGCGCCAGTCGTCTTTGCTACAAAAAGCCGGTGGTTCCCTTCGACTTTGCGTAGACTATAGAGAGTTGAATAAGCTCACGAAGAAGAACCATTACCCACTTCCTAGGATAGACGATCTTTTAGATCAATTAGTTGGCCCTTTCAGTATATTCTCAGCTTGATTTGGTTACCGGATTTCATCAGCTGAGAGTCGCTGATGATAGCATCGATAAGACAGCATTTAGGACACCAGATGGATTCTTTGAGTGGTTGGTTATACCATTTGGGCTAACCAATGCCCCGGCCAATTTCTTAGATTTGATATGCCGTGTTTTTTGAGATGTCCTAAATAAGTTCGTGGTAGTATTCGTGAACGATATTTTGGTGTTTTCCAAGAGTATGGAAGAGCATACTGTTCATCTAGAGGAGGTTCTTCGTACACTTCGCGTTCATCAGTTGAAGGCAAAGTTTTCAAAGTGTCACTTTTGGTGAAAGGAAGTGCGTTTATTGAGGCATGTAGTCTCAAAGGAAGGTTTGGCTGTGGATCCCGCTAAGGTAGTAGCAGTGCAAGATTGGAAGGCCTGCAAGAACGCTACTGAAGTTAGAAGCTTCCTAGGTTTGGCTGGCTATTATAGGAAGTTTATCAGAGATTTTGCTAAGATATCAACATCGCTTACTCACCTCAATGAGAAGAATGTGGCATTCGTGTGGGACGTAGATTGTGTGGATTCCTTTATGAGGCTAAAGAAGGCCCTTACTAGTGCACCAGTGTTAATTGTACCCAATGGAGCTAAGGCTTTTACAGTATACACTGATGCATGTAAAAGGGGCTTGGAGCAGTATTGATGCAAGAAGGGAAGGTAGTATGTTATGGGAGTTAGACAGTTGAGGATTCATGAGAGAAATTACCCCACCCATGATTTGGAGTTAGCTGCTATTGTTTTCGCACTCAAGTCTTGGAGGCATTACTTGCTAAGAGAGAGGTTCGAGCTCTTCACTGACCATAAATCATTGAAGTACCTATTCTCACAGAAGGATTTGAACTTGAGGCGGCAGCGATGGATGGAGTTTCTAGCATCATATGACTTTGAGATAGCTTATCCCCTTGAAAGGGAAATGTGGTTGCGGATGCATATAAAAGATATGAGTGGAATTGAATATAGTTGTGAGTGAGAAATACTCACCAAAATGATGATTTGAATTTCCGAATCAACAATAATAGGCCTTTGCCGTTGCTATCCTCACTTCAACACTAGCGAGCACTACATCTCTATGTTCACACATCTCTTTGTCGATATCAATGCCTAGCACAACCTCTCATTACCAGCAGCCTCGCCCAGATTGTCAACACCAACTGTCGCCACTTGAGAAAGCCACATGTCAACCCTAGCTCAATGAAAAAACCCTTGTCAGCAAAACTCAGTCCAAAATTCACATTAGCCGAGCATCCCAATCCAAGCCTCGTCAACCCTTCGTACGCCGCCAACCATGCTCTGACCCGCCGCCCCGAACATGAGAACGCTGCCTCGCCTCCATCAGGTTAGGGCAATCGCATTCGCCTCTATAAGTCATCACATCTTCTAATCATCAAATCCCCCCATCGTGACCACACCTGTACCATCGCGACACCATATCGCAGTTGCCAAATCGAACCCCTCTCCACCGACGTCGATGCCTCCAGGTCGTGCAGGTGCGTTATTTTATATATATATTTTTAATGAAATCGTGAATTTGAATTTAGGGTTTCGGCCGAACTGGTTAGAGGAGATTTTGGTGTTAGTTTGAAGGGTGAAACCAGAGTCTAGAAAAGTGGAGAAGGGTTTGAGATTATTGGGCTTGGGCCTTGTATGGGTTTTGGGCTTTGATTGAATAAATTAATTTTTCTATTCTTTTCCCAATTCCTTTTAATTTCTTTGTAAATAAATTTCAATTCAATTTAAACTAATTTACAATTGATTATATCGAATATATTTCGATAACCGTCTAATTTTATATAATTCAATTCCCGCTTATAAATTTTCCACTATTCCAAACTTATTTAAAATTATTAACACCTCAAAATATATTCAATTAAATCAATTTATTCGATTTCGAAAAATTGTTCGAAAATAATTTACCGATTCGATTCAATTTAGTATGACAAAACCTTTTATTAAATATAATTTAATTAACCAAAAATTTATTTTCAAAATATAAATTATCGAATATTGAATTTGAACAATTTTATTTTAATTAAATTTATTTACTTACATGGCGTAGAAAACGAGGTTGTTATAGACTTTCCCTTTATGAAAATTGCGTCATTGCAATTTCTTATAGGGAGACGTCAAACGCTCTTTTAAGTAAATACTCTGATTTTCTTTGTATCTAACACTCATCCATCAAACTCAACTATTCAATCCTTTATGTGGCTCAAATTCTAATTTTCTTGTTGCATGCTATAATTTAAACAGATCCAATTCAACATCTTTCTATTTTCCCATACGATAAAATTTTGTGAAATTTTTTTTTCAAGTACCAGAAATTTCTGAAAATTTCGACAGTCTTCTTTATACGGCGATCATTTCAAATAATCACAATATGATAAAATAAATTTACATTGACCGAAACATGATCGGAAACAATATATAAACAAAAGTCTTGTCATACGGCATATATTTCATAATATATATCACTCTTTTAAGTAAAATGTACCTTATTCTGCGTTATTAAGCGAGCTATTTTTACTTTTATGCAAGCAAAAGTCGGCCAACAAAGCCGGTTAGTCCAACTGTGCTTCATGAGTACCTATATTGATCACAAGTTTAAATATTAGTGGCATATGAACAAATATAGTAAGTGTACACATTCACATATGTAAAAACAACATTCATACATGTAAAAACCCACTTTCCAACAAAATTTTGAAGGTCAAAACAACTAAATTAAGTAATGGTCTCTAATAACGAATTGTTGCATGGTGAATTAACTATTCAAAACAACTTTCATATTACAAAAATATAGATTATAACTCGAGCTATGGAGGATTTACTAAATATGAACATAATAGATTTTTAACTCACACACAGGCCCACTTTTGAAATTCATAATTTTAGCCACGAAAACTTCAAAATTTTGCGAAACACTTATAACAAAAGTTGTTGCTTAAACTCTTATCTTTCCGGAATGTGAAAAATCGTTAAAATCGGATAAGCCGTTTGAAAATTATGATTAAAACAATTCAGCACTAATTTCAGGACAGCGAGCACCTCTTTTATTAACTCATATTTAAAGCAAAATTTTATTTTATTTTGATCTAAATTGAATATTTTCCTAATGGATGTTGACATAATGCATCTACATTCACTAAATGCATGTGAAAATAGAAGTACAATAACAAGTTAAAAGCACAATAACTGAAATCAAATTGACAGCCTTACTTGCCTGAATTTTTTTTTTTTTTTCAAAACCTTTGAGACTTACACATATGAAGAAACAAATATCTGATCATGATCACTGGTACTCACATGTGTCTCTGTTTCTTTATGCCACTATAGCCATATCCTGCTTATCAATACCATCTCCTTCCAAATTTCACTTTTCTAGTTCACTCACTGTAATGCATATATGATATATAGAGACATTTCTTTGCTTTGTCAGTATTCACGCTTGTTGATTCAACAAGTCCAAAGTACTAATATTACATATTTTTAACTTCAAATTTGACACTTTATGAATCTGACACTTGTTGTAAACTTGTATACCATGCTTTACTTTGGACCTAGCATTTTAATAAATAAATTCTAAGCGGCATACAAAAACAGCATGCCATACGCAGGCAAAACAAGTTAATAATATTATCAGGTCACCCTAATCATAAAGATTTATCTTATCTTTGTAACAACATGCTTAAGTTGGTAGCTGTTGTGTGCATATGATTTTATCCATGTAGCTGCAAATTACAAAGTTTGTATCATAAGCTGAAATAACAAAGTGTATAACTTGTCTCTATATTCAAGCAAGTACAATTTGTTTTCTCAAAATGCATAGGCGTGGACGACCAAGGTCTGATGGTATCTTGCAATGATACTTCTAAACTACGCCACTTGCAAAGGATGAGAGTTGTATACTTAGGTAAGTCAAATTATATAGTTAAAAATAAAATAAGCTTACACATCTAATTGAACATGCATGATGCATCCACCATAAAATTTTAAGTCGCTTGGCTAATAGTAATTTTTTTTCATTTTTTTCTTCAAACATGGTATATTTTTCCATGTATTGTATTAATTTCAAAATATTGTTTTCGTTTTTAAATTTTTTTTTCAAACCATCATATCGAAATGTTTCATCCTAGTGTTTAGGAACCCCTGTCGATAACGTTGGTCGGACGCATCAACCAGAATTCCTAGGGCAAACTAACAACAAAATAAACTTTAAAAAATTTCAATCACTCGATAAAGTCAAATTCATATTCATTAAATCGTATTCTCGTTCGAATAAAAATATTTATTTTCAAAATTCATTTATACATCCAATTCATCGTCCATTAACAACTATAAAATTTTCACACATCATCCATATAATTAAACAAGCACCAATACAACAATACACACATGTCAAACAAGAAAACAAACACCTTCAACGGAAAACTATCTACCAATTTCCGCTGCGCAACTCTTACCACTACTGGATTACTTCATTCATATTCAAGGCTTTACATTCAAACCACATAGAGGTTTATTCACCATCATCAATACCGACACAACTCGTCGGGATAACAACTCCTCACTTCACTATCTCTCTCAACAACTTCTACTTCACACAAAGACAAATACAAATAGAAAAGGCAGAGATAAGGAACGCACGCATGCGCGTGCACACATGTGTGTGTATTAGAAAAAATCACAAGTACATTCTCTGATGATTAACCTAGTAAAAATCGTACACTCCTATCACTTAAATATAACTATAATCTACCATACACCCACGAGGACAGGGACTCTAAGTATCATCTAAGGTCAGGACTCGTGTCTCTTACACTCTGTATTGTTCTAAACTTTGCTCTAATACCAACTTGTATCACCCCCACTTCTATACCCATAAAATTCAAGAGTATTACTAAGTAATACTATAAGATAATACGGAGAATAAGGCTATATGGTGTACACACATGAATATTTCTTTGGTCTAACTCTTGTACGTATTAAAATATCGAATAAGTGACTCACGTATACATATACAGTATCTTCACAAAGCAATAAACACGTGTGCCTTCAAGATAGAACATACACAATATAAAGTAAATATCATAGAATACAGAGTTAGAATCGCAGCGATAAAATATACTATAAGATATACAACATATGCCCTATATACACAACAAAGATATACACATAAAAGACTATACAATACATAATGATAATCTACAATATCAAGTATCTAATCTCCTCTATGCCCAGAAACAAAAGCTAATCTCATCCTCCATGTACCTGAAATGTCTCGGACTGAACCGAGTATTATATAAATAATAAACAGGTAAGACTATATCTAAAGCCAATGTCAATAACCAGATGGAACTCTGTATATACTAGGTATAAATAAATATTGTATAATAATAAGGTTATCTCAAACAATCCAAATATCATATAGAAAGAACACGACAAAACCCAATATAAATAGTCATCACTCATGTAAAAACTCATCAAATCAGAAATCATCAAACAACATCAAATAGGTGAATCATCCACATTCAGAAACCATTATCAAATCCATAAATCTCACTAAAATAGATATCAACAAGTTTAATCAGGCTAGTACGAAGCGTTGTCCAAATATATCTCTCAATCTCAACAAAATAAATATATCCACAACATCAATTTAAATAATTTTCCATAAGTCAAAACATAGTAATGGTGACACATGCCAAAGGAAGATTATTTCGCGATACACGCCTATGAAAACATAGTTGACGCCTAAAAAATATAATTGATGACACACGTCTAAGAAGATAAATGGCAACACAAGCCAATGAATAGTATTTGGCGATATACGCCGAAGAAGAATAATAAGCGACACATGCCAAAAAAGGATAGTTGGCGACGCATGCCTAAGAAGAATACTGGGATTGATCATACTTAGTACACAATCTCTGGTATAATCACAACTTATCATCTCCAATAGAAGATTAAGTACTTGTATGTATCACAACACACCGAAACCAGAGGGGAGACTAATGGACACACCTGCTCCAGAAGACTACACACGTAAATGGCGAACACGACACACGTGCTCATCTAGCACGACTCATACAGTCTTGGTTAACTCAACGGACATCGTGACTCCTTATCTGTTGCATGTCATAAACACACTGTAGGACTACGCTCTACATCGGTCATGACCCTACACGCGCCCCCAAATGGTAACAAACTGCTGGCCCAGATGACACAAGGGGCTATACGTTGCCGACACACGGTTCTAAAATCGCTGATACATGGCTCTACAATCGCTGATACACGGCTCTACAATCACCGACACATGGCTCAATAATCGCCGACACACGGCTATAAATATTTCCGACATACGGTTAGAACGACGTTGACACACGCCACTAGGGTGTCATAGATCCGGGGTGCGACCACCGCGATCAACCCGCTAGGATGGATACTAGTCAATTTGGTTCACTTCCGAAACATAAATGGAGTTGGACAGTGATAGAAAAATACTGTAAATATATATAATAGCTGACACACAGCTATATACAAACCGACACACGACACAATACATACGTTGACACTGTGTAGTTGAAGCCCCACAAAATCCCTACTATAACACATAGCGTTCTTCGACCAGTACGCTTTTTCAATATAGCGCGGTTAAACAGTAGATCTGCTGTAAGCCCTGCTATTTTTCGCTACATCCACTAAATCAAAGCATTTTAGCATCCGCTTTAGCAAAATTAATACAAATATGTTGATTTGACTAGTTCTCTTCTGAACCAAATTAACAAAGTAAAGGTAAAGACCTAATTTTAAGGTATAAGTGCTCAATATAAGTTAGAAATCTATTATGATCACCAAATCTAGACTGCTTAAACCATAATATTCTTCGGTTTTGTTATTTAAAATTGAATAATATTTCTTTTTCATACACAAATGATATGAGAATGAGAATAAATTAGCTTTAAATATCTAGTTTTATATATAATGAAGCTTTTTGCACCTTCGTTATTTCCAACTTTATCCTTGCTATAACTTTTTGCACGTCCACCTCTATGGAACCGCTAAACGCTTTAACTGCACAGCGCTGACACACAGCTAAATACATATGCTGACACACGGCTTTGTATATTGCCGACACATGGCTCGATATAATCGCTGACACGTGGCTCCACATAAGTAAACACTAACTATAATATATCCACCACAGCGAATATCACACTTTGTATCACCGTATTAAGTGTCGTCCATGAGCAAAGGATAACCAAATAAATAGCACAACGGCATCCCATACCAATGAATGCTACTAGTTCGTTTATTCAGTACTCACATATTACACTCGCCCTTTAATATTCTATATAACGAGTCCCAAGAATAATGGGAAAATTGTTACAGAAAATCTCATATTGGACGGTATTACTAAACTGTTTATTATAGTTTCTCATCACACAGAATAAAAGAGCATAAAATTCCATAGAAGGATGTAATCACCAATCATTCCAAGTCATTAAACAAATCAACATCAATGGCGAATCTTTCATACAATTCAATTTAATACATAAGGAAATATCAAAAAATCAAATAGAACGATGTCACCACCATATGAAATCACATCAACATCAATTAACCAAAATAGATACGTGAGTCACTCATATGATCCAATTCAGTATATAATTTTTCGTACAATATATTCATTTTGTTTATTTAATCTCGATATAAGATCAAATATGATAATTCACTTCTAAATCCTATTTATTTACATTTGCCAAAACTTCCAAAACCCCTTTATGAATCAAAAATAATTTTAAAAACTATTTCATAATTTTCTATAACTAAATACCATTTTATAATAAATTTATAAATCTCCAAAATAATTTTTTTCATTTCAAACCATAATTTATGATTCAGAGTCTTATCATCTGTAGAATTTTTCATAATATCAAGTAATCACTTTAAAACCACCAATATATATATAAATATATATATGAAAAAGGGATTTTATATTATAATACTCTTAAAACATTCAACAGTATTCAAAATAAGCTCATAAACTCAAAAATCCTTTTTCGATGATATTATTAAAATCCTCGTTTATACTTATGAAATTCATGCTTTCAATTATTCTAGAAATTCTCTATTTTCATTTTCAAATCAACTTTTATTTCAAAACAATTCCCATGAATAATTATTTTTATTTCAAACCATACTTTATTTCTATATTAATATACATCAATTTAATTTTAAAATATCAAAAATAATTTATCGAAGCTATCAAAAATATTTTAAAATCAAAAAAACAATTGAACGTCCAAAAGTATGAATTATGAAGCAAAATCCTCCAAAATAAACAACAATCACCATTATAAATTTTATCGTGTGGATGAGTCGAATTCCATCGAATTTTGGCCATCGATAAATTGTACACAGAATATAAATAAATTCCAAACATTAAAATGCAAACGGACAACATCTCCTTTGCATTTCGAACATCCAACAAATACACTACTCTATCATCAAACTCCAAAATAACATCTAATATCATGACAACCAATCAATCATCCTAATCAAATAATTTATCCAAGCATATAATCAACATTCACAAGTAAGTCAACCAAGTAATTTTTATAAATAAATGGAATAATAACATATAAAAGATACAAGCGAAATTAAATATAGTTATGAGTGAGAAATACTCACCATAATGGCGATTTGAATTTCCAAATCATCAGCAACTATTGGCCTTCGCCACTGCTATCCTCACCTCAAGACTAGCGACCACTACATCTCCGTGTTCACACGTCTCTTTATCGATGTCAACTCCTAGCACAACCTCTCATCACTAGCAACCTCGCCCAGATTGTTAACAGCATCTATCTCCACCTGAGAACACCACCAGCTCCAAACTCTAGCTCAGTCCAAAAACCTTTGTCAGCAAAACTCAGTCCAAAATTCATATCAACCAAGCACCCTAATCAAAGCCTCGTCAATCCTTCCTACGTCGTCGACAATGCTCTGACCAGCCGCCCCGAACCTGAGAACGTTGCCTTGCCACCATCAGGTCGCGGCCAATCGCATTCGCCTCCAGAAGTCATCGCATCTTCCAGTCATCGAATCCCCCCATCGCGACCATGCCTGCACCATCGCGACACCATATCGCGGTTGCCAAATCGAACCCCTCTCCTTCGACGTCGATGCCTCCAGGTCATGTGTGTGCGTTGTTATTTTTTATGAAACCGCATATTTGAATTAGGGTTTAGTCTGAACTGGTTAGGAGAGGTTTTGGTGTTAGTTTGAAGGGTGAGACCGGAGCTTAGAAAAGTGGAGAATGGTTTGAGATTAATGGGCTTGGGCTTTGTATCGATTTGGCATTTTGATTGAATAAATTAATTTTTCTTTCTTTTATTTTTTCCTTTCTTTTCACAATTCCTTTTTAATTATTTGTAAATAAATTTCAATTTGATTTAAATTAATTTACACTTTATTATACTGAATATATTTTGATAACCTCCCAATTTTATACAATTTAATGCCCGTTATAAATTTTCTACTATTCCAAACATGTTTAAAATTATTTACACTTCAAAATATTTCATATTCAATTAAAATAATTTATCCGATTTTGATAAATCATTCAAAAAGAATTTACCAATTCAATTTAATAATCAAAAAATTATTTTTAAATATAAATTATCGAATATCGAATTTAAACAATTTTATTTTAATTAGATTTATTTATTTACACGGCGTTGAAAGTAGGGTTGTTACACTTTTTCTTGTTTTTTGCAGCAAAAGTGTGCCTAATAAATAAGTGAAACTCTATTAAGTTATTTTATGGACACATATATCCTACGCATCAGGATAGTATGGTATATGCATCATGTTATGATATGATTTTTAGTAGTTTTCATATTTTAAAATGAAATGTGATTTTCGGCGATTTTGGAAAGTTGGAAACTTTCGAATCATTATGGAACTTGAAGCTAAGTGTTTTTGTGAAAAATATAAAAGTTGAGTTTTTTTAACTCTTGAATTAAGAAGGTAATAAGTTAAAACAAGTTTTGAATTTGTTGAACGTCCTTGTTAAGTAAAATGAATTTGATGTTTTATATATACTCTTGGAGGTGGTGGAGTATTACACGAGTATGAATTTAAGTTTTATAAACTTGAAGTGATGTTTTATGAAATGCTTCATAAATGTTTTAATATTTAAAGAGATATATATACTATTAGTGTAAATGAATTTGATTTAAAGGAAATCGGTATAGTTGAGAAACCAATAGGACAAAGTACGTAAGTTGTACGTACATCATTTTATTCGCATGATTTTTCTTGATCCAATATTCGAGGAGATGGTTTCGAGGTGATTTACACCGGTCCGGACAAGGATTTTTCACTCGATTCTTGACGATGAACACTTGGTATGCATTCTTGATATGATCCCAAGATTTTCTATCATAGTATATGGCTATATAAGAAGAACAGAAGTTTCTAATTAAGTAACCTGATTGGAGTCTGCATTAGAGAAGTCAAGTGATCTGTACTAGTTTCGAAGTAAGATTCATGTTATCGAGCAAGTGATCAGATCTGATATTGCGCACGGATGATCTATGCATATCATACAGGCTTGGTTATATGAATGTTATGTTATAGTGGCTTGTGGACAGTTTAGCGAATGTCTCTTCGATTTATTCTGAGGTACCATGAATAATCGTCTAAGTAATAACATGAGGTTACTGAATGTAAGGTATGTTAGTAGGTTGTTTATCATCCTTGTGTGATGAGAAGTTTTTGAACTTGGATAAACCATCGGCTTTGTTTGTTAGTAATTTTGAATATTGTTAAGTATTTCTATGTGATTGTTTTTCTTTTATTGCTTATGTCGGAATTTCGAGAATGAAAATTTTTAAGTGGGGGAATGTAACAATCTGGAATTTCAAACACTTCGTATTTAAATATCTAAATTATCTAAACGTTTGAATCTTGGATTAAATGTAATAGAAGTGATTTAGTTACCTTGTTTATCCCCTTGTAAGAAATAACAAATTATGGTAAACTTGTTTTGAAAAAATATTTACAAAAATATATAGTTCGTTAAAATGCCGATAAAAATGACCAAAAATCATTTTATTGATAAACAGTTTTTTCTCGATGGAAGTTATTCGAACGTTTTGTGTCAGTCTAATTAATCAATATTTGATAATTAGAAACTAAAAATATTTTGTGTAGAAATTAAAAAGAAGCTTAAGAAGCTTCAAAAAGTTAAGTGGTTAAGTGTGAAAGCAAGGAGATATTTTCATGTGAAAGTGAGGTGTAAAGTGGCACATGCGAAAAGCATGCGAAGGAAATGGGGGATGCTCATTGTGGCTGGCCAAAGGGGGGCCTTAGGGTCCTTTAATACTTCATAATTTGCAAAAGCTTGAAACGTAATAAAAGATCGAAAATGGTAGAAGTGGATTAGCACTAATCTTTCTCTAATTAGTTCAAATCTTCTCCAAACTCCACCAAACTTTCCCAATACCTTAGATCACCTTAGGAAGCATGAATCTAAAGTCAAAAGTGGAAGAAGTGAAAAGTTGTTGGGGGATCCCTTTAGGCCATGAGCATTAATGAAAGAGGGGATGTGTTTGCTTGGCTTATGAGTGCTAAATGTTGGATTTTTAGGCTTTTGAGATGGTAGGAAGTGATCATGTGTTTGTGAGGGCTTATACTTGTGTTTGACTAGGATCTAAGTGAGTTATCTCACTTTCTTATGTGAGTATATTGTATGTTTGTATATATATATCTGTATAAATATAAAGTTAAAGTGACACTAACTAATTAAAGTTATAACTTTGGACCCCTCTTGCTTTTGAAAGCAAATGACAACTTTATATTGTACAAAATCACTCATATTATCTTCTACAACATATGTTGTGGCCTTGACTTGATGTTTAAATTGTTCTTTGCATTGTACGTTGAATTTGAAAATGATATGGAATGGTCTGTATAGCGATAGTCGCTATAAACACACTTTGAATCCTCGTATGTTTAAACTTGTTCTATGTGATTGTTTGGGAATATATTGTTATATAATATATTTTGGTTTTCCCTACATGTTATTTGGTGTATGAGGAAACTAGGAATTGATTTGGAAACTCATAGAAATTGTGAAACAAAGTTGTGTATGTTTGAAGCGAAAAGATCGCTATGGATGCACTTTGAAAATACCTTGTGTTCAACGATTTTCAAAGTCAACTTTAAAAGACATCATAAGGGTGTCTTTGCATTTTTTAATAAGTACTATAAAAGTACTTGTTATTAGAAAAATATTGAGTTTTAAATCATTCATTAACTTGTTAAACAAGGTTGAAATAGTTATAGCGAGAAGAAGATCGCTATATGAGCACTTTGAAATGCCCTGTTTTTGGAAATTTTAATATGATTTTGAAAGACATCCTTAGGGGTTTACTTGTATTTTTAATAAGTACTAGATGTGTACTTATAACTAGGAAAAATTTGAAGTTTAAAATTTTTTGTAACTGGTTAAACAAAATGGCTAAATTTGGAGTAAAAATGTCTCTAAACGAACACTTTAGCAAATACCTTGTTTTCGTGAATATTTATAATTAGATTAGAAGATATCCTTAAGGGTTTCTTTTCATGGTTTTTAAGTAACCTAACTGTAGTACTTAATGTAAAATTTTCAATTCTATAATCATTTGTTTTAGTGGTGAAACCTGGCCATAAAGAGTAGGCATTTTCATGTTGATTTTCTACCCATGACTTTAGCTAGCATTATAAATGCTATCCTCGACCTATTACAACATTTCTGGGTTGTTCCATTGTTTTGTTTTAAATACGTTGTTTTGACTAGTTTTTCGTGATTTAAATGGTTTATAAATTAGTTTCTTTGTGGAATCTTTTTATGGAAGTTCTAATAAAATGTATTTGAGTATTAAAAAAAATAGAAGTTTAAATATAGTCTTAATAATTATTTATGAATTTTGAAAGTAAAATGCTGTAAAATGTAAAACATGCTTTTTATTGTTTTATCAAATTTCTAAATGTATTATTTTTAAGTAATATTTTACATAGATATTTAAAACCTATTTATAAGTACTTTTAAAGTGTGCATGTGTGTATGCATATATGTTTGGAAAAATGAGTTAAGTGTTTTATAAAAGAACAAAGGAAGTTTTGAATTATAAAACTTATGTTATAATAAACGGTTTGGTGAAGTTATGCAAAAGTATACTATCTTGTTACTATGTATACTTATAACCTTTAAAAGAATGTTTTAAAGATACCGACAAGTATGGAATGGTTTTGGGTTTGTTGTGACAATGTGTTAACAACATTTGTCTTTAAACCTTTTTTGTTATACTTAGTAATATAATTAGATCTTTAGAGGAATGTTTTAAAGATAATTATAAGTGAAGTGAGTTTGGGTTGTTGTAACAATGTTCAAGTAACATTTGTCTTAAACCCTTTAAAATACATTTGTGAATGTACTTAGATCTTTAAAATAAATATTTTAAAGATAATAACAAGTAAGGAATCTTTTGGAAAAAGATAGAAAAAGTAAAGTTTTTTTAAGTAGGAAACCTTGTTAAAGATTTATGAATATACTTATACCATTTGAAATAAGTATATGAATATTTGGTGAAGTATTGAAAAAGTACAAAAGAATAATAGTAATTGATGGACAAAGTTTTATTAGATAAAGGGGTTTAATTAATAAAAGTAAGTAAATAAAAGGGGATTAGAAATTGCTTATTAGACTTAATCGTGCTTTGTGTGACGTAATTGTGCTATATGTGACTCTATTGTTCTTTATGTGTTTACTCGTTTATGGAAAGTATTTAGTCGTGTACTTAGCACTAAAAGTCGATTAAGTAGACTTGTCTATTTGTGAGAGTTAAGAATGAAGTGTTTAGGCAAGTATTTGATGCAACCAATGCTTTAACTTACCTGCCTTCACTCATGATCGAGAGATAGTATAAGTTAAGAAGTTTGGAAACGTGATAAGTATACGAGACTTGGTTTTCATATACGATCGTTCTCATTTTTGTTGGATTTGACCAAAATAACTTAGAAAATATCTAAAAGAAACATGAAGTGTAACGACCCGAATTTTACGGATCGAAAAGTTCGTAAAAATATGGAATTCTTAGCGTTGTTAAGTCGCTTTAGATTTTGGGCAAAATTTTGTTAAGTCCTAAGTCGTGACCGAGTTAAGGGAATAGGCGACTTATAGAAAGTTGGCAACCTAAGGAGTGAAACGACTTAAGGAAGTTAAGTCGTATAATAGTTAAGTCGTCTAGGGTTTAAGTCGTTCAAAGCCTAAGTCGCGTAGAAGTTAGGTCGTGAGCGACTTAAGAGTAGGTGCAACCTGGGGACTTAGGTCGTAAAGAAAGATAGGTCGTGGAGCGACTTAAGGCTAATGGGATAAGTCGTTAAGGTTTAGGTCGTAGACGACCTAAGAGATAGGAGCGACCTATAGGACTTAGCGACTTAAGGATTGTAGCGACCTAGGAGGTAAGCAGGTTAGCGACTTAAAGGAAGCGGCGACCTAAGAGAGTTAGGAAACTTCACGAGTTAACGACCTAGGAGTAGCAGTTAGGTCGTAAGCGATCTATGGGGTGTTATGATAGTTAGGTCGTAAGCAACCTAAGATGGTTAGGTCGTCCAACAACTTAAGTGTTAGGTCGTAACCCAGTTAGGTCGCGTGAGTAGTTAGGTCGCGTGTGTTGCTAAGTCGTGGCATCTTTAGGTCGTGACTTATGGTAAGTCGTAAGTCGAAGGGCTTTTAGGTCGCGCCCGTATGCTATGTGTTAAGTCGCGAGCGACTTAGGGGTTAGGCTGCTAAGTCGTAAGTTGAAGATAGGTGAGTATAGTAGGTCGTAAGTCGCGTATAAGTTAAGTCGCGCGCTTGAGTTGTGTTAAGTCGTAGGACTGAGAGGCTTAAGTCGCAACCCTGTTAAGTCACGTGGGTGTTAGGTCAGAGATGTTGCTAGGTCGTAGGTCGTGGACGACTTAGGGAAGGCGGACGACTTAAGGAGGATTTCAGCTATAAATACTCGTCCATTTCTTCATTTTTGGGATCCGGATTTCGAAGCGACGAAGTGCTGCCATTTTAAGAGCTCGACTTCTACACTTCTTCACTTCTTTTCTCCACTTTAATCTTATGCTTCCATCCATCCAAATCGAAGATCAAGTTGAAGATTCAAGAGTTTATCTTCATCCATCGAAGATAGATTTCATCGTTTGAAGCGGATTCGTGATAGATCGAGCTAGATCCTTCGCTGTCCAGATCTGAAGTGTGTTGATTTGGGGTTGTTTAGGTGATTTGGTGAGTGGTGATTATCTCTCACACGGATCCAAAGGAGTATATCGGATCGTTGGCTTGATTTGGTGTTAAAGTAGAGATTTCCATGCACTTTCCTAATCATATGTGTAGATCCATATAGATCCATTGTCCATGATGATTTGATATCCATTTTACTACATGTTAACCTATGCAAGTTCGTTCATCAAGATTATAGAGACATTGCTCATGTTTTCATGCTTTTTGGACTTTTGACTCTTTAATTACGAAATTGCCATTATTGTTATAATTGTCTATTTAGATCATATTTGAATGCTTGTTTACTTGGATTAATGTTTGATTTGATTGATTGCAATGAATTAGATGATTGATGATTTGATTTAGACCGAAGATGATTCAAAAGCTAAGGGAAAGGCTCTTGAATTGGAAAAGCTGCTTGTGGCATATGTAGCGGATGGTGAAGCTCTTATGCATAGATTCGATGATGATGATGTTGAGATGAAGCTTTGCGAGGATGTGATGAAGCGAGGCATGATATGAGATAGTCTTGGTCTAATCCAGACGGGATCATTCCAAGCATGTTGATAACTCGGTGATATGGTTCGAGTTGAGGATAATGGATGCTCGAGAGGCGCTTGAGCTAGTATGGAAATAGTCATCGAGGAGGATGACTAGAAGGCTGAGATCTCATCGTTGTTGAAGGTTCTAGCATACTCAAAGCAAGAGTACGTTGGGCAGATTCGATAGTCCCTGAAGGCTAATGATTGATAGTCAAGTACTCTGGGCAAATTCGATAGTCCTAGGCACGGGTCACGATGACGTGCGGGAGTTATGTCTAGAACCGGGGTTTCCATTAGCCCTTGACGGACGGCTGAAAGAATGTGCCGGTCATTCAATTAACGGTGATATCGAAGCAATGATAACAGTGATAGCCAGAGTCATGGATGTTTGGTTGTATCGTCATTCGGTCTCAAGAGCAGTGTTTTCTGGGTGCTTATCTGATCTTGGTTTAGGCCTTGGGGGTTTGTACTTGGAAAACATCGCCCTTGACTCGAGTGATAATTGCTTTACTTTACATTGGATGCTCTGCTATGTTTGCTTCTACTTAGTGTGTGTCTAGGGGCTATCACTGTAGAAAGAGGTTGGAGTGGGAGGGTTGTATTCCTATTCCTTTTCCTTTATGCTCTTTTGGTATGTTGATTAGTTAATTTACTACTCACTAAGACTGTTGTCTGACTCAAGGCTTTATGTTTTTAACTCTTATTGCCTTGGGCTGTTCGTCCATTTTTGGGACGGGCAGACTAGGTAGCAGGTGACAGGTGCTGTTCTTGCTTTCCACGGTGTTGATATCGAAGACGAGCTGGAGGGTTGCATATTATCTTCTTATTATATGTACTGGGTGTTCCGCTGTTTGTATCTTCTCTGAGTGTTATGTAGTGAGGCTTGTTGTATTGACTATTCAGATGTTTGTATTCAACTATTATGAAGTTTTATTGATGAGATTCTATTCTGTGAAGCTTCACTATATATATGTTCTATTGTATTTTGTCCATGCACTGTGAGTAATACGATAGATTCTGTTGTTTTAATTTATCCTGACAATCGTCCATGGCTGCCTGGCACACTTTACGGTGCACTTTCTCTAGGTTCAGTGCAGGGGTTATGGGCGGTCGTCACATTTGGTATCGAAGCTTTGTTTAATCGATTTTACCCAACGCTCGCTGACGTAACTACGTATGAGAGACGTAATTGTATTTTGATGGATGATTACTATATATAATATAGTAGCTTAGTAGAGTTTGAGTCCTTTATGCAGTTGTTTCTCATGATGTGCTGATCATTCCTTTTTATAAATATTAAGGATGAGTCGAAGAGGGAGACCAACTGCTAGGGAAGGCCGTGCTACTGAAGGGGCTGCTGATTATGCTGCTATGTTCGAAGCAATGATGACTTCGATCATGAGAAGGATGCCAGCTCCGGGGCCATCGGTGGATGTTGGAGTTCAAGTTCAAACTCCAAGACCGGTGGATTTTGCTAAGCTGTGTAAGGACTATACTGCTCTTGGAGGGAAGATTTTCTTGGGAACAAAATCGACCATTGAAGTCCAGAGGTGGATAGATGCTTGTAGAAGGATTTTTGGTGATTTGGGAATTGAGGGTGCAACTAAGAGGAAGTTAGCATCGAGGCAGCTTCAAGGGAGAGCTTCTGATTGGTGGAACTCTATCACCATTGATACTCCGGAGGAAGAAATTACTTGGGAGCAATTCCAAGCCAGATTTGAAGCTAAGTTCATTTCTACAGCTCAGAAGTCTGTTCTGTTCAAGAAGTTTGTGGAGCTCAAGCAGGGAGGAAGACCAGTTCTTGAGTATGTTTCTGAGTTCGAAGCTTTGTCCAAGTATGCCCGGTCGTATATCGAATCTGCATATCAGAAGAATGAGAAGTTTGTGACAGGCTTGGACAGTTATCTTAGGAGGCAGTTGGTGGATCATTTGGACGATTCATTTGAGAAGCTTGTGGAGAAAGCTCTCAGGCATGAGAGTCTGTTTCCTAAGGAGGGATCTGTTGTTGCTGTGACCAAGGGAGAGTCTAAACCACAGCAGGGTGGAAACAAGAAGAGGAAGCAGCAGCAGCAAAAGGGTAAGGATGGCCAGAAGAAGCCGAAAGGCAAGGTGACTTGCTACAATTGTCAGCAGAAGGGCCATTTCCCTAAGGATTGTAAGAATCCGAAGGTGCCGATGAAGTGTCACAACTGTGACAAGCCGGGGCATATCAAGAAGAATTGTCCAGAACCGAGGAGGGACAAGCAGATTGTGCAAGCTTATGCTTTGGGGGCTGTTCCATCGTCTTTGAAAGCTCCTACCGCAGAAGAGAAAGGAAAGAGTGTGCTTGTTCAAGGTACTCTTTCCATATGTGGTGTTTCAGTTAGAGTGTTGTTTGATACTGGGGCGTCGCATTCGTTTGTTTGTAGTGATCTTGTAGGCCGGTTAGGTTTGGAACCGGATATCGTTGATAGGCCATTGGTTGTGACTAATCCAGTTGGGGGTTCGTCTTGTTTGTGTATGTTATGTCGTGGTCTGATTGTGTCGAGTCATGGTTGCTCTTTTGTTTGTGATTGTTTTGTTCTAAACTTTGCTGGGTTCGGAATTATTTTGGGTATGGACTGGCTTAGGAAGTATGCGGCAAAGGTTGATTGCGAAAGGTTGGAGGTGACAGTTGAAAATGTGGAGGGGCAAAAGATTGTGATACGATGTAAGCATGAAGAAGGCGTCTTCATGAGCTTCATGTATTCGCTAGTTGTTCCACGGGATGGACTGTCATCGGTGCCAATCGCGAATGGATTCGAGGATGTCTTTAACGAAGTCAAAGGGTTACCGCCGCATAGAGAGATCGAGTTTCGTATAGATCTAGTTGAAGGAGCCAGACCTGTTGTGATGCCTCTTAGGCGGATGGCGCCTAGGGAACAGCAGGAGTTGAGGGTGCAGGTTGATGACCTTTTACATAAAGGATTCATTCGGCGTAGTGTGTCCGAATGGGGTGCACCAGTTGTGTTTGCAACCAAGGCAAATGGGTCGTTGAGATTGTGTGTGGATTATCGTGAGCTGAATAAAGTGACTAAGAAGAACAAGTATCCATTGCCGAGGATAGATGACTTGTTTGATCAGCTTCACGAAACTAAGGTGTTTTCTCAGATGGATTTGGCAACGGGATTTCACCAGTTGAGAGTGGCTAAGGATAGTGTGCCGAAGACTGCTTTTCGAACACCATCCGGTTTCTTTGAGTGGCTGGTAATGCCGTTTGGGTTGACTAACGCGCCAGCATATTTTGTGGATCTTATGAATAGAGTGTTCAAAGATCAGTTGAACAAGTTTGTACTTGTGTTCGTGGGTGATATTCTGATTTATTCCAGAACTGAAGAAGAGCACAAGACACACTTGCGAATTGTTTTGGAATCTTACGGAAACATCAGCTGAAGGCTAAGTTTTCGAAGTGTCACTTCTGGAAGAGTGAAGTGAGGTTCTTAGGACATGTTATCTCTGGAAATGGAATAGCGGTTGATCCCGCTAAGGTGGCAGCAATCCAGGATTGAGTTAGACCTAAGAATGCATCTGATGTGAGAAGTTTTCTTGGATTGGCAGGATATTATCGATGGTTCATCAAAGACTTCTCCAAGGTGGGTGCACCGTTAACAGGATTGACGAAAAAGAACCAAGTGTTCAGATGGGATGATAAGTGTGAGCAAGCTTTAAGAATCCTGAAAGAAAGATTGACGAGTGCTCCTGTTTTGACTATTCCTAGTGGGAATGATGAGATGGTGGTTTACACCGATGCATGTGGTACTAGACTTGGAGCAGTGCTGATGCAGAGGGATAAAGTTGTTGCGTATGCCAGTCGACAACTGAAGCCGCATGAAAGGAATTACCCGACTCATGATTTGGAGTTAGCGGAGATTGTTTTTGCTCTGAAGATGTGGAGACATTATCTACTGGGAGTTCGATTTGAGTTGTTTATAGATCATAAGTCGTTGAAGTATCTTTTCTCCCAAAAGGATTTGAATCTTCAGCAGCAACGATGGTTAGAGTTTTTGGCATCATATGATTTTGGTATAGCTTATACTCCGGGAAAGGGTAACGCAGTGGCAGATGCGTTAAGTCGAAGACATGCAGGATTGGGAGCCATGTTTTCAGAATGGAAGAATCTCGAGTATTTAGCTGGATTTGACTTCAGGCTTAGATGTGAATTGGAACCTGAGATGTTGGCAAACTTATCGATAAGACCGACTCTTGTGGAAAGGATTGGCGAGAGCCAAAAGCGAGACGATAAGCTTGTCAAGATTATCCGTGATTTGGAATCTGGATTGGACCCAGAAAAGGATAAAGGATTCGAGGTCGATTGAGAGGGTTGGCTTCGGAAGCAAGGACGACTAGTTGTTCCCGATATCGATGAATTGAGGAATGAAGTTCTGAGGGAAAGTCATCACTCGAAGTTGACAATTCATCCAGGTGGAAATAAGATGTACCGGGATATGAAGAGAACCTACTACTGGGAAGGCATGAAGAAGGATGTTGGAAATTTTATTTCCAAGTGCATGAACTACCAGTTGGTAAAATCCGAACAGAAGAAGCCAAGTGGATTGCTTCAACCATTAGGAGTTCCTACATGGAAGTGGGAGCAAATATCGATGGATTTTATTGATGGTCTACCTAGAACAAGAGCGGGAAATGAAGGAATTTGGGTCATCGTAGATCGTCTGACTAAAAGTGCAAGATTCATTCCTGTTCGATCGACTAGGACCGCATCAAAGTTGGCTGAGTTGTATGTTAAGTGGATAGTTCGATTCCATGGTATTCCGAAGAGTATAGTGAGCGATCGAGACCCATTGCTCACTAGTGGATTATGGAAGAGCTTTCAGGAAGTTTTGGGAACCGAGTTATGTTTGAGTACAGCTTATCATCCTCAAACAGATGGTCAGACCGAGAGAGTCAACCGAGTTTTGGAAGATCTTCTTAGAGCTTGTGTTTTGGATTTCGGAGGATCATGGGAAGATCACCTTCATTTGGTGGAATTTTCGTACAACAACAGTTACCAGTCAAGCATTGGTATGGCACCGTATGAGGCATTGTATGGAAGACCGTGTAACTCTCCGACATGTTGGTTAGAGATAGGAGAAAAGTTGATACTTGGGCCAGAGATGATTCGACAGACTTCGGATTTCATTGAGATTATTCGGCAACGAATGAAGGCAGCCCAAGACCGTCAGAAAAGTTATGCAGATAAGCGTCGAAAGGATTTGGAATTCGACGTAGGTGATATGGTTTTTGTGAAGATTTCTCCACTGAAGAATGTTATTCGATTCGGGAAGAAAGGAAAATTGACTCTGAGATTTGTTGGACCATTCCCGATCATCGAGCGTATTGGAAAGCTCGCCTACAGATTGGAGTTACCAGAGAAGATGTCGAGTGTGCATAATGTTTTTCATGTATCGTATCTACGGAAGTATGTGCACGACTCGAATGCAGTGGTTTCTGCTGATAGCTGTGAAGATTTCGAAGTTGATCCAGTCAATAAGAGACCTCGTAAGCCACTTCGTGTTGTGGAAACAGACACGAAACAGCTTAGGAGGAAGGTAGTTAAGTTGCTCAAGATACAATGGAGTGATGATGATAACGACTGTACATGGGAGGTGGAAGAGAGGATGAAAGCAGCTCATCCTGAACTCTTCAAGGTATGGCCCTAAGGTGTCGTGTCATCTCACGGTATTGTAACTTGTTCTAGTTTTAGAATTCTGCATGCTAAGCTAGAGTTGGATGCATGGTTTGTTGATTGCTATGGATGGTAGGCGTGCAGAATAATCTTTGATTGCTCTTGTTTGTTTGGAATTTCGGGGGCGAAATTCCTAAGGGGGAGAGAATGTAACGACCCGTATTTTACGGATCGAAAAGTTCGTAAAAATCTGGAATTCTTAGCGTTGTTAAGTCGCTTCAGATTTTGGGCAGAATTTTGTTAAGTCCTAAGTCGTGACCGAGTTAAGGGAATAGGCGACTTATAGAAAGTTGGCAACCTAAGGAGTGAAACGACTTAAGGAAGTTAAGTCGTATAATAGTTAAGTCGTCTAGGGTTTAAGTCGTTCAAAGCCTAAGTCGCGTAGAAGTTAGGTCGTGAGCGACTTAAGAGTAGGTGCAACCTGGGGACTTAGGTCGTAAAGAAAGATAGGTCGTGGAGCGACTTAAGGCTAATGGGATAAGTCGTTAAGGTTTAGGTCATAGACGACCTAAGAGATAGGAGCGACCTATAGGACTTAGCGACTTAAGGATTGTAGCGACCTAGGAGGTAAGCAGGTTAGCGACTTAAAGGAAGCGGCGACCTAAGAGAGTTAGGAAACTTCACGAGTTAACGACCTAGGAGTAGCAGTTAGGTCGTAAGCGACCTATGGGGTGCTATGATAGTTAGGTCGTAAGCAACCTAAGATGGTTAGGTCGTCCAACAACTTAAGTGTTAGGTCGTAACCCAGTTAGGTCGCGTGAGTAGTTAGGTCGCGTGTGTTGCTAAGTCGTGGCATCTTTAGGTCGCGACTTATGGTAAGTCGTAAGTCGAAGGGTTGTTAGGTCGCGCCCGTATGCTATGTGTTAAGTCGCGAGCGACTTAGGGGTTAGGCTGCTAAGTCGTAAGTTGAAGATAGGTGAGTCTGGTAGGTCGTAAGTCGCGTATAAGTTAAGTCGCGCGCTTGAGTTGTGTTAAGTCGTAGGACTGAGAGGCTTAAGTCGCAACCCTGTTAAGTCACGTGGATGTTAGGTCGGAGATGTTGCTAGGTCGTAGGTCGTGGACGACTTAGGGAAGGCGGATGACTTAAGGAGGATTTCAGCTATAAATACTCGTCCATTTCTTCATTTTTGGAATCCGGATTTCGAAGCGACGAAGTGCTGCCATTTTAAGAGCTCGACTTCTACACTTCTTCACTTCTTTTCTCCACTTTAATCTTGTGCTTCCATCCATCCAAATCGAAGATCAAGTTGAAGATTCAAGAGTTTATCTTCATCCATCGAAGATAGATTTCATCGTTTGAAGCGGATTCGTGATAGATCGAGCTAGATCCTTCACTGTCCAGATCTGAAGTGTGTTGATTTGGGGTTGTTTAGGTGATTTGGTGAGTGGTGATTATCTCTCACACGGATCCAAAGGAGTATATCGGATCGTTGGCTTGATTTGGTGTTAAAGTAGAGATTTCCATGCACTTTCCTAATCATATGTGTAGATCCATATAGATCCATTGTCCATGATGATTTGATATCCATTTTACTACATGTTAACCTATGCAAGTTCGTTCATCAAGATTATAGAGACATTGCTCATGTTTTCATGCTTTTTGGACTTTTGACTCTTTAATTACGAAATTGCCATTATTGTTATAATTGTCTATTTAGATCATATTTGAATGCTTGTTTACTTGGATTAATGTTTGATTTGATTGATTGCAATGAATTAGATGATTGATGATTTGATTTAGACCGAAGATGATTCAAAAGCTAAGGGAAAGGCCCTTGAATTGGAAAAGCTGCTTGTGGCATATGTAGCGAATGGTGAAGCTCTTATGCATAGATTCGATGATGATGATGATGTTGAGATGAAGCTTTGCGAGGATGTGATGAAGCGAGGCATGATATGAGATAGTCTTGGTCTAATCCAGACGGGATCATTCCAAGCATGTTGATAACTCGGTGATATGGTTCGAGTTGAGGATAATGGATGCTCGAGAGGCGCTTGAGCTAGTATGGAAATAGTCATCGAGGAGGATGACTAGAAGGCTGAGATCTCATCGTTGTTGAAGGTTCTAGCATACTCAAAGCAAGAGTACGTTGGGCAGATTCGATAGTCCCTGAAGGCTAATGATTGATAGTCAAGTACTCTGGGCAAATTCGATAGTCCTAGGCACGGGTCACGATGAAGTGCGGGAGTTATGTCTAGAACCGGGGTTTCCATTAGCCCTTGACGGACGGCTGAAAGAATGTGCCGGTCATTCAATTAACGGTGATATCGAAGCAATGATAACAGTGATAGCCAGAGTCATGGATGTTTGGTTGTATCGTCATTCGGTCTCAAGAGCAGTGTTTTCTGGGTGCTTATCTGATCTTGGTTTAGGCCTTGGGGGTTTGTACTTGGAAAACATCGCCCTTGACTCGAGTGATAATTGCTTTACTTTACATTGGATGCTCTGCCATGTTTGCTTCTACTTAGTGTGTGTCTGGGGGCTATCACTGTAGAAAGAGGTTGGAGTGGGAGGGTTGTATTCCTATTCCTTTTCCTTTATGCTCTTTTGGTATGTTGATTAGTTAATTTACTGCTCACTAAGACTGTTGTCTGACTCAAGACTTTATGTTTTTAACTCTTATTGCCTTGGGCTGTTCGTCCATTTTTGGGACGGGCAGACTAGGTAGCAGGTGACAAGTGCTGTTCTTGCTTTCCACGGTGTTGATATCGAAGACGAGCTGGAGGGTTGCATATTATCTTCTTATTATATGTACTGGGTGTTCCGCTGTTTGTATCTTCTCTGAGTGTTATGTAGTGAGGCTTGTTGTATTGACTATTCAGATGTTTGTATTCAACTATTATGAAGTTTTATTGATGAGATTCTATTCTGTGAAGCTTCACTATATATATGTTCTATTGTATTTTGTCCATGCGCTGTGAGTAATACGATAGATTCTGTTGTTTTAATTTATCCTGACAATCGTCCATGGCTGCCTGGCACACTTTACAACGCACTTTATCTAGGTTCAGTGCAGGGGTTATGGGCGGTTGTCACATGAAGGTTATGTGGTACAGTTACCTTCGACGATGCTATACTGTATGTAAAAACTCATCTTGCCCTTCTAGGACAAATGATAAGAAAATCCGTCCGAATAGGAGATAATCTCCACCCTTATGTATTGTCTATTTGTTTCTAAAAGAACCAGGGTTAAGTTGATCGAAAATCCATCGATTGATTTTGAAGCATCTGGTAAGCGGGGTAGTTTACTTATATAAGATGACTCGAAACCGTAACCACTTCAAAATCATATACGTGAACTATGTTATAGGAGTTGTGTGAAGTGAAATGTTATAGAGTTGCACTATTTATCCTAAGGTTAAGACCAAATGAGAGGTCGGTGTTAACATTTTGAACGATTTTATTGCGTGAAATTGTCTATCTTTAGGGTGATCCTAAGAGAGAGGATATCGTTAACATTCGTCAGAGGTTTTATGCTAGAATCTTTGATTCGAGATCTGTTCAGGATGCTCGAATCCATATAGAGATTCGTGATCTGTTTGAGATGCTGGGGTCCATTTTGGGATTCATGTTCTGTTTGAGTGATGAATTCTCGTGTGAGATATGCTGAACGTGAATTCACCATCAGTAAACGACTAAAACCAGAGTAGGGTGCATAGCCGTGAAGGGTTTAACATACCCAATATGGTACATCAACTCCATATCTAAAGATGCTTATCGATGTTGCGCACGGGAGTTAATAATATCAAGTATCACATCTTCGGGCGTTGGCCAACTATGGCTTACCTTATGGTATACTTTATTTAGAGATATACGATGCTCGGAAGGGTATCTCTGGTCCTTGTGCAGGTGGTCGGATTCGGCTTGACCGGAGAGATCTCCATGGAAATCCTTACACATGTACGAACACACTTTAACGGTATTAATTGTATACATATTATTGTTGTACTGTGTACATGCGGCACAACAATTTTATGGTTTATATTCTACACCCTAAATATTATCTATTATACCACCCTATGTACTTATTAGATAATAGTTCTTTTGAAGGGATAACCGTTGGAGTATTCCATGCGATCTCAAAGTACTGTTATATGTATCACATATTTCTTGAGTTTCTCATTCCAAACTTATGTCTGACACGTGGTTTTTGTTTTCTCTAAATTCCTTGTATGCTCTTTTGAGTAGTCTGAGAAAGGAGAGTTTTAGTTGGATGTTCGTTGAAGCTCGAGGAGACGAGTTGGATGTTTCACATGCTGTAGTATTCTTATTTTCGCTTCATTACTATTGTGTATATATCAGCAATTGTGATGATAGATTGCTATGACTGTCCCAACCGATGATAGTATTTAGAATTGTAACTTTGAAATGATATATATCTTAGAGTGACAGATTGCATTGACTTTTGATATTATATGTTATCGTTCCGCTGTGAGATTCTGATATTGTATTCTTTCTTTTTTTCTTCTATTTCCTTTTTCTTTTCTTTTACCATAACAATCTGTCTTTCCGTCATTTGGATGCTCGGCACATAAATATCGTGAATATATTAGTGTCGACATTCGAGGGTTGAAAAGGCAGATCGTTATAAATTCTATAAACTATACGTTCAAACGTAGGAATTTCCTTCAACAGGAGGTTTACAAAAATTTTGATATTTTTTCTCAAAATGCATTGATGCAATCCAATTCAACAGTTAACAATTCGTTTACCACGGGGTATCAGGGAATTCATCAATTAAATAGCACTCAAGCCTTAAAAAAACAAATAGAAATCAAAGCTTTTTATTTTTCTTGAATGTAAAGATTTGAAATCATCATCGTTGGATGATGCTAAAAAAAAGTTTCATTATGCTCCTATAAGATGGTTTTTATTCACCTTAGAAACACAATGAGTCCAAACTTTAAGATCTAGTATTTATGTTAATTCACGATGGTTTTGAGAATAATATAATGTCAGTCGATATGCATGCGAATATGATTGAGAATAATAAATGAAAAAGAATAATGGAATTTGGCGAATATCACCGCAGAATTGGGGTTTTAGGCCTCTGTTGGTTTGTCATTTTTATTTTGGGTTTTTGTCTATACAAAAAAACAGAAAAGTGCACGACGCGTGTATTTTTCGACTGACAACCAATTTAAAAAATAAAATAAAAATAAAAAATTGAAAATAAATTTATTTTGTATTTCGCATTTTAGAAAATAACAAAACACGCGAAAAAATTCATCCCTCCGCCGTCCTTCCATCCCATTCGTCGTTCCGCCATCCCCCGTCGTTCCTCCATCATTGTTCGCTCTTCTCATATTTTATAATAAATTTTAAAAGCATAAAACTCAAAATGAAACCATCCAGATCCTTTACGTTTCAGGGGTTTCGGTTTCGGTGCCATTTGAAAGTGAAGTACGAAGGGGAAGTGGAAGAAGCGATCGAATTGGACCAATCCTAATAAAGTAGTGGATCGATCAAAATTTTTGAGGAATACCCAATCGACATATCATGCATAATAAATTTAAGTTTTAAAAATATTTATAAAACTTTTTTTTATATACCGTGTGCAACGGTGCGTTCTTTTACGAACCGAAAGGGGCAAACGAAAGGAGCTGGGAATGGGTAAGTTCGCGAAAGGAGGATGCGTTCTTTTTACAAAAAGGGCAGCGCGAAAGGGGTAAAGTTATTATTTGATTGTTTGTTTATGTTATTATTTTATTTACGTTAATTATTTTTAAATACAGAATACAAATGCAGAAATAAAAATTCATAGTTCAGAATTCACAATACAAATGCAGAAATAAAAGTACTGAATAAAAATGCAGAAAATAAAATACAGACAAAATAAACTAGCTTCTCCTTCTCAACTGCCTAACAAGTAAATAACAACCTTCTTAAGCTGTTCGGGGTTGTCTAGCAGGACATGCAAAGGATTGAAACATCTGTTATCATACTCAGTCAAACAAATCGTGACATCCAATTCTTCATAATCTTCATCCTCCTGCTTCGCTTCCATACATCTAGTAAGAGTCAGATCATGCGTAGAACTACCAACAGATCTAGAAGGACCACCAGTGAGCCATTGCTGTCTAGGCGCTCTGCAACTGGAGATCTCCGCAGCATCACCCCTATGATATTCCCCATAAAGCTGTGCATCGAACTGTAGCTGAACGGGTGGATTTTGTGGAATTATGAACTGGCATTTGTTAGTTCGGATGCAGCCATCGAAAATCACGTCCAACTGCTTAAAACGAGCCGGTAAGACATGTTTGTATTTGCGGTACCTTACTGCAGCTGTATCCCACAACTCATCGGATCCACCGACCGTGTTCTATTCTTCGTTCCAATAGCCACATGGAATCTGTAGCAGCTTGTTCCATGGGCTCCACTCACGTTTCAGATTATCGAACTTGTTTTTTATTTGCCCAGCGTTGTAATCCAGACCAGTTCTTTCGTTGAACATGACTGTGATATCTTCATACCACTTTGCAACACGGTAGGCACACGTATCAATATTTTCGAATCAAACATCGATGAACGCGTTTGTCCTGTCGGCATTCCAGTTGACGATGATTCTGGTAGAAGAAGCAGCGGAGTGGCTAGACATTCTGAAAAAAACAATTCAAAAAAATCTGAAAAAAATATGTATGGTAGATAATAATACGAAAAATGCAAGTATACAAAATTTTACCTGAAAAAATCGACGACGAAGCTTGTAGAAATTGCTGAATTTTCGGATTGTTTGATTTTTTTTTTTGTTGATTTGATTAAGAAATGGTTTGATATATATAGGAAATGAAGGGAAATATGGCGGTTGGGGACGAACCGTTCGCGTCTGACGCGAACTGTTCGTTTTCAACCGTTGCTTTAAACTGGACAGCAGCGTGGGGTCCACTCTTGATGCGTCCGACGCAAACGCCAACATTGACTGTCCATTTCAGCAAAAGAACAGTAAGAAGGAAAAGAGAATTATTTTATTTTGAGAAAAGTTGCACTAGTTTGCTATCATCATCAAGTACGAAGAAATAGAAACATAAAAGCAGCCGCTTGACCCAATGACCAATGAGCTCGATCAACACATGAATGAATGAAAATTCAAAACATCATCCCACTCGAGTCCTGGTCAAATGCCCATCTATTATTTCTCTAAATTTGGTAGAATTTAACAAGATTAGAACACTAAATAATATCACTGATTATTTCATGATAGACATGACCAAAACCCATTTAAATGATCGATTATTTGGAAATATGTGTCTACTTTCATTGTTATTTAGGATGAAGAACTTCACAATATTAGTACAAACAGCATAACGATGAAAATCGACTATTCGATTACCTAATTTTAAAATATAAAAATATTTAATATAGTTTTTCCATTAATTTTAGTTAAACATAAATGATAATATGTTGAAGAAAAAAAATCGATTAGATTTAATGAGACATTTGTAGAAAGAACAAAATAAATAGCATTAGAGATATTCAAAGAGACATGTTAAAGACTTTTTTTTGGCTTCGTATAATTTGATTTTGAAAGCATACCGCAGAGATTACCTCCCTAATGATCGGTTTGATTAATAAAGGTAGGTTCTTAATTTTAAAAACACAAAAAAGTGCAAATTAGTTAAGTTGTGCAAACTAGTTAAATTGATAAAATCGCTATAATGCACCATTTTCTCTTAAAAACTGAAAAAAAAATCTTTTGAACGGTTTTTTTTAAGAAGTGCTATCTTCACAAATCTTCACAGTTAAAAATAACATTCAAAAGAACAAATTTTTAGCACTAAATTAAATATATGTTTACGAATACGCATCTTACGGTCATAATAAAAATAACTATGAAAAAAGCTTCTTTTCGTTTTTATTTTTATTTTTATGCAGGTTGATGCACTTTACTAAAAACCTGCAAACTGACTTTAAAAAAAAATTTAAGTGTAGAAGACGTAAATGTATTTTTTTTTCTCTTTTTTACCTTTTCACTAAATGCAGTAAAGATATTCAAATAGGAAAGGCTCGTACATTTTTGCATTTTAAAAACTGCACAAAACTTGATGAAATTCTCTGGATTTGTGCGTCTCTTGTTTTTACAGTGAATTATGCATATTTTTTTCTATTTAAAAACATGTTTTTTGATGATTTTACAGGTTAAAACGTTGTTTGTTGAGGTTTGAAGGGATGTAGGCTACGCTATTAAAAAGAGTGATTTGGGCTATATGCAATTGTACATATAGTTTGCATAATACATATTAAAATAGCATCACACACGTACACAATGTTAAGTTAAACTAGTATTCATTTTCATAGTTTATGTCCACCACCATGGATCGTCGTCGTCGCCTCCACCATCACCAAGTCGTCTGGACCTTCACTTGTTGATGTTTGTACTTGTCTATGTCGCCACCGCCTGCACTTGCCACGCGCTTGTCTCAATTTCTGCATAGTCACCACCTACTATCATCGGCTCCACTTGTAGACGCCGCACGCCACCGTCTACTGTCGTCGTCTGCTTTGTGGTCATCTCCAACTTTTTAATTCAGCCTAAAACGTTTTTTCTAAATCATAAAGCGCAAACTATTTTGCACTTTCCTTATAGAAAATGCAAGTTGACTTGCACTTTTCAAAAATTTAAATTTTTTTGAAAATTTCAATATTTTCAAAAAAAAATTCAAAATAAAAAAGCGCAAACTAGCTTGCGTTTTCCTGATAAAAAGTGCAAGTTAATGCTTTGCAAAAATTTTAAAAATTTCAAAATCAAAAAGTGTTTCCTGATGGAAAGTGCAAGTTAACTTGCATTTTTCAAAAATTTCAAACATTTCAAAAAAATTAAAAATAAAAGTGCAAACTAGTTTCCACTTTCCTGATAGAAAGCGCCGGTTAACTTGCGCTTTTCAAAAATTTCAAAAGTTTCAAAATTTTCAAAAAAAAAAATCGAAGTCAAAAATTTACAAGTTAGCCTGCACTTTCTGTCAGAAAAGTGCAGAACACCTTGCGTTTTCTATTTTTCAAAAGGTACGGACTAAATTTAGATATTCATATCTACAGAGACTTTTCTTGTAACAGCATCAAAAACAGGGACTCATGACTCTTTTCTTGATTGAACTCGTAGCGGAGCCACGGAGCTACCTTTTAACAAAAGACATAAGAATCCACGAAGAACGACTTGGATGTCCATAGATAAATCTAATACATACCAATAAAGATAGATGTATGGTTAGTCAGCAGCCTTTAGGGCCCTGTGGCTGCACAAATTGCACCTTGAAAATGACTAGTTTACTTTGACTTGGACCATTTAACGTGAATCAAACGGGTTTTTTATAGTCAAAAAAAACACAAATAGATTAGGTCCTACGTCCATATCTTACATCAAAAGATCCTACAGTGAGCCATGTATTTTAGTTTCATGTTGCTATCAAGTTGTAAAATGTAGTAAATGTGAAAGAAACATAGGGGATATACTCAACAGAAATAATACAATGATATGTCATGGACATCATCAAAGCATACTTCATTTTCGAGTAGCTAAATCTAGATATAGAACAAGAAATAATGTAGCATGTTTTCGATCCAAGAGATGAAACATCGTCTTCTAAGCTTAAGAAAGAAGTAGAATCTTCTTGATGCTAACTCAACTGTTTTCTATTTTGACAATTTATGGTTATGTCTTAACGAGCAGGCAGTGCCGGTCTAAACACAACTGTTGCCCCAGACAAATATTAAAGGCATCTTGCCAGACTCAAATCCAGATTGACCCCAAACAAGAAAATAAGACACAACCACTAGGCTACAGCTTGAATTGTGAAAAGTTACATACAAACATATTTTAGTAATCATAATACATAATCAAGTCACTGCCGGATTGGTTGTCCTAGGCGGCCGTCTTGCTCGCCTTACCCTTGGGCCGGGCCTGTTAATGAGACTACTAGAGAATAGTTGCACCAATCAACGGATGCTTTCCGATTCGGACAGTACCTTTTTCGCATATGCGTCTGAAATCATTTTCGAATATCGGATATCCGTATTTTCGAATACGGACGGATACTGGGTAATTATTCTATCCGCAAATGATCGATAAATGAAGAAATGTAAATAGATTTTTTTATTGAAAATAATTATTTTTCAATTTCATTGTTATAAAAGTATGTAAAATCAATCATTATGATGATAAGAACTACTTTTTGAGCATAAGAACTACTTTTTGAGCAGTTAACATGCATTAAATGCAAATGATATAAGTTTAAAACAATAAATTTATATATATATTTCATTGTACTAGAATACACATAAAATATAATATAATTTTGATAAAAACAGGACGGATAATTTTCAAATGCTGAAATCTTTCGTATCCATTTTTTTCGGATATCAGATATTTATTTGCATTTCAGATACGGATGCGGATGGGTTGCGGATTTTTCGGGTATGTATTGATGGCGTTATGATTGATTCACATTTTTGCCACCAACAGTTAGTTAAAACGTCACTATTTCTACTATTTTCGAACTTAAAAGCCAGTCCCCGTTTGATAATCGATTTGTAATTTTCATGCCTCCTCTTAAAAGTAAATAGACCAAGGCTAAACTAAATAGTAGAGAACCTGATTAAAAGTAAAGAGTTAAATTTCAAGAATCAATGGTTCCTTTTTTGCACTGAATATGCGATTAAAATAAATCGTGATGGTATTTTATGAATTTTAAAAAATAAAATAAAATACATTTGTAATAGGTAAAGTTAATATATTTTGCAAAAGTGATAAATAGCATCGACGTGCATGTAGACAATTTGTTGAAATTGTTTGTTAAAATGAGCAAATTTTCTTAATATGTGACGTGACTTGTTTGAATGTACAACTTTGTAAGAAGTTGCAATCATTTTGCAGTTCTTTGCCAAATTTTGATCGAGAAGCGGTATGGATATTTAGTAGGTTTGGACGTGGGTCGGTTCAGTCTCGTTTGGAGTCCAAACTGTTTTCATTCGATAAACGTAACATAATTTTTTAACATGGTCCGGTTTAGTGATATTGTGGTCCGGTTCCGATTCGATTCGGTTTGAACCCATATTACATTTGTTTGAAAATAATTATTGAATAAATATTAAAAATATTTGTAAAAATTCTAGCGAATTCAAATAAAAGACAATTCTTTTCTAAATAATGTGTATGGTGTGTATCTTTATACATATGAGCTACTAAAATGGTTCATTACCTAATCATATGAAGTTCAAATACTCATACACTTAATATTTTAGCAATTTAAAGTAGAATAAATACAAAATCCCATTAAAATATTTGAATTCTACCAAGTGGTCCGGTCCGATTTGATGTGGTTGGTTCAATCATTCAAACTGCAACCACACCATATTAAACAGAGTCGATTTGGTTTTAGATATTCGGTTTGATTAGAAAACACGATGCGGTTCAACGGACCATTTTAGTGGTTCGATGCGGTCCGTTTCCGTATAACGGTGCGGTTTATGTCCACCCCTAATCTTTAGACAAAGATTTTATATGTCACAAGTTTGAACCGCAAAACATTAGAATCAGATTTGTGCTTGAATGCATAATCGCTTTTATGCATGGAAAAAATAAATGGAAAAACACACTAAATAAACGGAAAAGACGTAAAACACACTAAATAAATGGAAAAAAAATAAGAAATCAAAGTGAAAACGAGTAGGAAGACAATATTTTACAGTGGTTCGGTAAAATCTCCGATCTACGTCTATTTAGTTGTTTTTATTGATTTTTCCATTCTAGAAAAATTAATTTACAATGGAATTTCAAAATACAATCTAGATCTCAAAATCAAAGAATTCCCCCCATAGCAATGTCGGCCAAGAGCACTATCTTGTGTAGATTTCATGAAAATCCAAAAAAGACATTTTCTCGTTGATGAAGACTCTCTATTTATAGGTGAATCCCGCACCAGAATCGCCGAATCATTAGATGAATCGTTCAAACACGTAGATACGAGTTTCCAACATGAAGAATGGGTCAAATCAACTGTTCTTCCATCATTATTATCATTCGGTTCCGACCAATATCTTATCGTCATATATCTTTCTTTTTCACATAGCCAATATCATTATATCGTTCGGCGTCGACCGATGTTACATCAAAGAAATTACATTTTTTATTCAACTCCAAGCATAGGGATAGAGTACCCCACTACAACCACAGGATCGATCAGTGCCAAACTTCTATGGTTAGTATCTTTTTTTGATTCATAATTTTCAACATCGTCCAGGCTTCTCGATCCATTCTTTCATCGTTTGTAGTCTAATTCATCCGATTTGAGTCAATTCCAAGATTTTCGAAAATTTGCTCGAAACACTTTCACCTAAAACATACTTTAACGGTTACAAAGCATGCTTTTTTCAAAAATGCATATCAATGCGGGAAAATTATCAGTTATGTCTTTTGGTTGTTTACCGAACCAGTCGTGGTGAAACATCTGGTTCTCTCGGATTCACATGCAAATCAAATGTCATTGTAGTCCATCAAGGTCCAAGGCTCATATCCTTTCCTAAAAGTTAATCATTATCATCTTGTATTCTCTTGGGATTCATACATCATAAATAAGTCATATATCATGCTATCGTGCAATTCTGGTCGGAGCATTGCTTGCAAATTGGTTGGTATCTCCTAACATCTCAGTGTAAACAAGTTCGACTAGATCAAAGTTTCTTCAAGAAGTAAACATACATCAAGTATCAACGCACCAGGTTGATATATTGCCCTTATTTGAAGTGTTACTTATAAATCATCCAGTATCCCTCAACATCTCATTATAAGTAAGTCCAACCAGAACAAGCAATAATATCAGTCGATCATTCAATAATCATAATAAAGATAAATCTAAATCAAACGGTGTTCATACCTCAATGCTAAATTTTAATCTCTTCGGATTATATAATTGTAAATCTATATATGTCATATCCTCCCGCTCTTCGGCGAGGGGCAAAAAATTTAAAGTGGGTTCATCCATTCATTCTACCGTGAGGGGACTTTCTATCCTATAGGTTCATCCACTCACTATCCAGCGAGGAACTTATATTTCATTATTCATCATCCCGTCTCTCTGGTCAAGGAAATCACAATCTATCAATTTATATATCAAATATAAGGGATAACTAAGTTTCATCAGTATCCCACCATAATGTTAAAATCAAATATCATATTCAAATGAGTCCATTGCTAAATATCAATTAGAAAATTGTTCGTAGGATCTAAATTAAAGTGCATCATCATAGATCCAAGTAAATAACCCAATCAAATATTACACTTGTTATTTAACTCAGAGCATGCCTATGGGATCGATAGATGTCATGCATGTGTAAGTAGTATGTAGTAAACCTTTATAGTTTATTCAAAGCAAAAGAAAATTAAATCTAATACCAATCCACCCCAACATGGGATAATCATATTCTATATGTATCCTCGTCTTGAACTGGGCCGTCCACCATAATTGGTGGTTGCTCATATGGCATCATTACGGTTTGTGCTACGATTATCAAATTCCTCGCATACTATTGCGATTGGTTACTCCGAACCTGCTCCTCTATTGGATCCCTCAAGTGTTTGCACTCGTTCGTCTCGTGTCCATCCAGCTCATGGAATAGCGAAAATTTCCCGGACTTTCTCTCTTTTTCTATGGGCTTTCTCTTAGGAGGTTTCCTAAATTGAACCTGCCCCCAATATCTAGAGAAATCCTCTATGGGGTTTCAATTAGGTCAGTATAAGAGGAAAACTTTAGTTTTATATTTGGATGCTTTGAAGCCTCGAAACTACCATTGACTTTCTCTTTCCTTTATCCCTTCCTGTTCCTGCCATGGATGGGCTTCCATCCTCTATGACATTCACTTCTACATTCTCAGCTTCAATGTCTTCTCGACTCAGATATTTTTCATCTTGATAGTAGAAATTTGCTAGACCTACTATCAGATCCATTTCTAATGCCTTCTTAAACTCAGTCTTATTAGCGACTCATGCCACCACCATAAGAACTATTGATGGGTTCGATTTCTGAACTACATCGGCTGATGCGTTAAATCCGGTTAAATAACTGCACAAAGATTCCTTCTCCCTTTGCTTTACATTTGAGAGTGTCACCACATTCCATGGTTGAACAATGTGAACCCCTAGAATTGGCTTATAAATCTCTTAACTAGTTCGGTCCACGTGCTAATGGACCCATTATCGAGTTGGTAGAACCAAATGGTAGCCAAATCAGTAAAGTACATTGGAAAATGTCCCATCACTTCTTTTGCAGCTCTCAACACTCTCATATATCGGATGTATCTCATCAAATGAACTGTAAAATCAGTTTTTTCATCATACTTTCCGATGTAGATAGCTTGAAATCAGGTGGATTCCTAGCGAATTGGTTGTTTGCGGTGAAGGGATTTTGATTCACGTCCTTCGTATTCCGATATGGGGCTCTACTTCAAAGTGTTTGTTGTGTCATCTCGGCTATACCATCATCTTGATTTAGTCGAAAACTTTAAGGCTTCTAGTTCCTCTCCATGCGATTGTAAGTTTGCATTCTCATCCAAATTACTAGGCTCAAATTCACTCTCCTGATGTGCTTTTACCTATTCAGGTTGCAAATCAATTCATCCCCTTGCCCAGTTGGTCGATACCGACTAGTCCGAATCGATTGGTACTAATGAACTATGGTAAAAGGGGTTGATTTGAACTTGTTCAATCTCTTGTCTTCGTGCTCCTGTTCCATCTTCTCTATTTTCTGACCTCATCTGGTCTTGACTTCCAATGACTCTAACTGCTCATTGCTGCTCCATGCATTGGGAAAATCTATTCAACATCTCCTCATGTCACGCTAATAACATTATTTGTATGTTTATCATCATTCCTTCGGTCTCATCTTTAGTCACAAAGATTGAATGTGGGTTTGAACAAGAGGACACCTCCTGACCGTCCGCACGCTCTATTTAATTCCTTCCGACTACAGCTTTCTTTGTAGTTGGTTTATTCATCTTCAACAAATAAGATTTAAATTATTCTCCATGAAAGCAACAAAAAAATTGGACTTTTTATAGGCCAATGCCCCAAATTGACAAGACCACGCTAAATAAATGGAAAAAGTAAGAAATCATAGAGAAAAATAAAAGGAAGTCATAATATTTTATAATGGGTAGGAAAAATATTAGGCCTACATCCGGTCAGTTGTTTTTATTTATTTTTCCCTTCTAAAATAGTCAATTTACTATAGAATTTTGGAATACAATCGCTTCATCTAGGATTCAATAAACTCCCCCTTAGAAAAGTTGGCCTAAGAGCTCTATCTTATATGGATTTCACGAAAATCCAAAAAATTCCTTTTCTCATAGATAAAGGCTCTCTATTTAGAGGCGAATCCCACACCAAAATCACTGAATCATCAGTTGAATCATGCAAACACATAGATTCGAGTTTTCAGTATAAAGAATGGGCCCAATCAAGTGTTTTCTAATCATCAGTATCATTCGGTACGATCGATATCGATCGGTACCGACTAATGCCTTGTCATCATATATATCTTGCTTTTTACATAGCCAATGTCTTCAAGCCTTTTAAATATTTGAATTGTAGAATTCCACATCGTTCGATGCCAAACGATATAGTTTGGCATCGATCGATGTCACATTAAAGAAGTTGCATCTTTCCTTCAACTTCAAACGTAAAGATGGAGTAGAGTTGCCTCCACTGCAACCATAGATCAATCAGTACCCACCGATATAGAAACTTCTATACTTAGTGTTTTTTCTTAAATCACCATTCCCGGCATCATCCATTTCTTCATTGTTTTGCAGTCTAGTTCATCTAATTTGAGTCAATTCCAAGGCCATGCAAATTTTCCAGAAACAGTATCGTTTTAGCATAAATACCAAAATAATACCCTAATACGGATCATTGTACTTAGAAGCAGCCAGTTATCCGCTAAAAACTTAGTTGATGTTAATAACATCGGAAATTGGTAATATAGGTGTAATCCAATTGGTTACAATTTATTACCTCACATTATTAATATCACCCCCTGAATTCATTTTTACCACTTATATTAAATTAGAAGTATTAATAAAAATTTATTAAAAGCATGCCCTTTTCCTTTCCGAATTCATATAGCAGACCGAGTCTTTTATCGCTTAGTGAATTTGAATCCCTCATCACTAAGAAATCTTACCAAGTTCTAAACTGAAATCCAAGAAATCGTCGCTAAGAACTCTTACCAAGTTCTAAATTGAAATCTAAGAAACATTATAATGGTTTATGACAACATATAGGGGAAACACATAAAAGCAATGAGACTAAAATAAGAATAAGTACAAGCTATAGTATAGTCTAAATACTATAGATGTGGATGTGTTGCTTTGATTACCATCGTAAGAAATGATAGTGATATTTGTCATCATTATTTCAAATGCATGATGTTTCCAAATGGTTGTGAGCTTTCTAAAGTGGATCGGCAAGGCACTATAACAAAGATATGTTAATTAAACTTTAGCATTGGAAATGAAATAACATCACTACAAAATCGGCTTAAGGAACTATAGATTAAAGTAGCTAGGCTTAGTCGAGATAATAATTACGATTATTGTAATCTTTTAAATCAAGTTGTACTTTGATATTGATTACTCAAACTATGCGATAACAGACATAACAAATATTCATTTCCATAAATGACACGGTGTCTAGTACAACAAATAAGAGTATAAAGTAAGAAAAAATACAACGAATATGTTAAAAGAAGAAAATAATTAACCTAATATATACGATGATGTCCAATTCCACTTAGACAATTCTTTCTGTGTCGCATGCACCATCATCACCACCTCTAACTCCACCTCTTATATCAATCGAATCAATTGCATGCCTTATGCCATTCGTTTAAGATTGCATCCATCCGTTGTAGTCGATAACCCAATGAACTACTACATATGCCGTGCATAACATTCCTATTGTCATGATCCTTTAAGGAAACTCTTGCAAGAACTTGCAGTGCCAATCTGGTTAGAAAATCAAACCCTATCGTCTTCACTAATACAGGTTGGAGATGCTATTTCTATAACAACCCGCATTCCAGTGGGCCTAAATTTTTGCTAAATCAAAACCCAAGTCCACCAAAGTACGGATCATTGGTTTAGTATCCTGCAAATAAATCAAAAGAATGCCTATCAGAGCTCTAATGATATAACTTACAATGGAATAATAAAATATAATAGATCATATAACTTATTGACCAAGGTTTGACACTTCAAAAGTCAAGTAGAACCAAATTGCTCTCCCTTATAGACACATTATGTGTTTTGAGAATCATCTAAGAATGTCATAATAGAAATATTCCAGTTGCATTACATAGGTAGACTAAAGCATTGTTAGGGTAAAAATTAGGCTAGGTTAGTTCAAGAAAGGGGAATTAAAGGTAAAGTAAAGTCATTATCATGGTAGAATCCACAAAATAATGCCATCATATGTTCAATGGGAACAACCATGCAAATTATACCAATGCTTGTCGTTTATTATAAAATTCTCATTTATAATTTTTCCTACCGGCCATGGATCCCCAATTCAAATCTTTATTTACAAAGTGGAAAAAATAATGAAAATAAAGGAAAAGGAGGACTTTAGAAATTCGACCCTCTTTTGAGGTGGTATCCCTAAATTTATAGAGAATTTGAGCTGTTGGATTCTTAACACTTGGCATCTTATTAGAGGTCGGCGGTCATGATTAATCCACATGGCACATGTAACGACCTGCTTTTTCGATCCTCGGAAGTCCACACCAATACATCCACGGATTTACGTGCCGAGCATCCAAGTGTCGAAAAGACAGATTGTTGGGAAAAATGACAGAATGGAATCTCACATCGTGCCGAGTAATATATAATATACAATAGATCTTTACAAAAGAAAACTGTAATATACATACATCAAAATCAAAGTACACTTAATTACTAATCATCAGCCTGGATAGTTATAACATCTTATCCTCACAAACGCTGACAAATAAAACAACACATGTAGTAGAAATAAAGAATATACGAGAGATAGTCTTGGACATCCAGCTTGTCTCCTAAAGCTCCACAGCATCCAAAGTGGATCTAAAAATATGCTCGATCTGACCCGGGTATTATAAGAAAAATAAAGCCCAGATCAGTCTGCTAAAGCAGCGTGAGAAATACACCTCAATTAAATTTTAATGTTATAAAAACTTTTGAAAATAAAGGTATCTTGTAAGAGCATGCTGCACATAAACATGGATGGGTTTTCACCTTACGATAACCAAAATATTTTTATAGAAAATCCAATGATATAATAAAGGGTTTAAGTAAATATTGAATCATAGCCAAAATTGTTACATTAATTAAATTCCATCATAATAGGTATATAACTAAGTCCGAAGGCACTTATTGTAGAATGGATTTCCATACAATGACAAGGCTACTGGGATGCCGCTTGCCACAGTACACCTTTATAAAATGTACTGAGGGCCTTACATGGACCCTCGTAAATCATGATCGGCTCTACCCCTTACCGGATAGTTTTGAATATTTCATCACCCCGGTTGCTTTTGCAACCTTTTCCGAGAGCTCTCATGTACAACCAAATTCATAAATGTATATATCTAGAAAGAGTGATGACAATACCCTAATGGGTGCGATCCACATAGCCCTGAAGCATATCCCCTACTTTAGTCATTCCTGGTTTATGAGGCTTGAGGGCATGTTTTACCTTTTATATAGCAATCCCACTTGAAATGTTAACACTGCCCTCCAGGTAGCAATACAGTGCCAACATTCATCCACACAAGTTCGTTCTGGGTCTGAACAAAACCGAAGGCATTACTTCTACTACATCCATTTTGGAATCACCCTCAGGATTTGTAGCAATTAGCCCTTGCACTTTAAAGAACTCTGTCTTTGATCATCTTCAAAGTATCTCGAATTCGAAAGCTTATGCCGGTTTGAAGTGGTTTATGGATAATATATCTAATCCTGGTCTTTCCAAACTGACAACGATGGTTTTATAAACTGATCAAGATTTGCTAGTCGGTTATTTAACTATCAAAAGACCAAACAATTCAACCATAGATTTTATTCCATAAGTAAAATAACACTGGTTAAACACAAAGCAACCCTAAGCCTCTTAAATTTATCTTTTCATTAATTTAAAACTGCTTTGTAAATACTTGTATTAAAATACTTTCACAAAGATATATTTCACAAACCCTTCTCTACACTTTTTCATACTTTGAAAATAGTTATATACTTATTTCAACTGCATAAATATATTCACAAACCATTTCATTTTAAAAACTTAGGAAAACTTTCCCATATACTTATCTTAGTAGTATAAGTATATTCACAATAACACTACACTTTCCCTACTTAGAAAATGTATTCATATACTTACCTCAACTGTATGAGTATATTCACAAAACATTATGAAAGATTTCTTATTTCAAAATCATATCACAAGGATTAAAACAAATCTTATTTTAAAAGAGACGGAGATAAGGATAAACCCAAACACTATTCCTTCGGTGTTAAACATAGAACGAATCTCTACACCATCAAAATTGAGAAGGTCAATTTGGGAAATCTAATCTCAATTCCTTCTATAAATTTCTTCAATAAATCCTTTTTAATAAATCTCTTTCATTTTAGAACATCTCCCTTGCTAAAATTCCAAATTCATTGGTAAAACTCGTAATAAATCTCCAATTTTATTTATAAAATTGTTTATAAATATCCATAACCATTTATATAACTCTTTTACAAATATCCAAAATCATTTATAAAACTTCTTTTATAAATATCCAAAATCATTTATAAATCTTCTTCCAAAATTTCAAGATCTCTTTTCAAGTTATAAAACTCCATTATTAATTTCTAAACCAATTTATAAAACCTATTTATAAGTATAAGCTCTAAATTCATTTTAGAGTTCCTTTCATAAAATATTATATATAAATTTCTTTATATATATATATAACAAGATTACAGCCTCCTTTTATAAATTCCAAACTTATTGCAACACTTTACAAATTCCAAATTCATTTATAACTTCTTTTATAAATTTCTAAATGGAATTACAAACTTCCTTTTTATAAATCAAAGACTCTAATTATAACAACAACTCCAATATATAATTATAAAACTCGTGTACTTCCCATAATTAGGTCATTCCATATATTTCCATAAATTCACAAATGGAATTATTTATTCCATTTTATCAAAATGATATTGATTTCCTTTTTATATATAAGATACTGCTTATAAATCTCCTTTAAACCTATACCATACCATTTACAAATCTGTTTTTTATTTTCAACATTTTATATAAACTGGTTTGAAAAATATCCATTTCTAAAATATCTCCACATTCCTTTAAACATAAGATCTCCCTTTTTAAAATATAAGATAACTCTTCTAATTTTCCTTTTTAAAATAACACTTATTATTAAAATAGTTTTATATAAAGACAAATATTTCCAATATAATTATTAAAACCCTTACTTATATACACACACAAGATTTTAAAAGAATAAATAAAGAAGTTGAATTAAAATAGAAAAGTTATAAACTCATTTGTTAACCCAAAAAGTGGATCAACACCCTGCTTTGAGTGTGAAAGCATCAGCCCTGTTCTTATAGAGCAATATTATAGAGAATAAACATAAAAAGAGCAAAAATAGTAAAAAGACAAGAAGATTTTTATAGTGGTTCGGTTGTTAACGAAGCCTACATCCACTTTATAACTTTTCTTATTGACTGACTGCTATTACAAGTTGAATCCGAGTATAATGCAATTGAATTATGTAAATGGGATCAAGCCACCAAAGCTAGAGTTCATTGGAGAATCACTATAAAAATCTTCTTGTCTTTTACTATGTCTGCTCTTTTTACGTTTATTCTCTATATTATTGCTCTGTAAGAATAGGGCTGGTGCTTTCACACCCAATCCAGGGTGTTGATCCATTTTTGGGTTAACAATTTGGCGCTTTCACTGAGAACCCAACTCAGGCTTTGATCTAGCTATCTACTTTGGATTAGATAGGTTCAGAAGTTAGATCCTTAATCTTTGTTCGAAAGATTAGTTGCTAAGAATCAATGGCTCCGGGAAGAAGGAGAACTGCTTCTGGAAGATCCATAGGGGCAGTAATTACTGGAGAAGAGATGAACCATCAATAGATTGAAGTAAATGGTGCTAACGTAGGAGATCAGGTGCCAAGATTCTCTAACCAACGCGAAGTTGTAACTAGAGATGAATTGAATAAAATGGTTAACGAAATCAATTAGAAAATGGAAAGCAGTCAGATAGCTCTTATGGAAAAACTGAATGCCCTCTTGACCTTACAATCACATCTTGCTCCAAAAACCACGGCAGAACCCACGGCTATCGCAGATAAAGAAAATTCTTCCATTTCTGGCCTAAACAGAAGGAACGGGAAGCGGCTGTAGAAAGGAGTGATAGTTGGAATCGTACGAATCAACGTAGAAAGAAACACAAGCACTCCATCGACCGCAAGAAAACCAGCTATGAACTTAAATCAAGGAGCGAAGACCCCACAAGAGGATATAGCCATGGACCTCTCCGATTTGGAAGATGGAGAGAAACTTAACGACAACAAGTTCGAAGGAAATGCCAATCCATTCGATAAAGCTAGGGATTTCCAAACTGCCCCAATTAGGCCAACCACAAGCCAACAGAATCCCGAGAGAGTGTCGAAGACAGGAGAGCCTAGGCTTCAGCGCACTCACCAAGATCGTTTGCAAAACCAAACACTCGGTGTAGTTACTGATAGCCAACCCCCGGATTACCAGACATCTGAGGCATCTATCGTGGACATGGTCAAGCGACTGATGGATGAGAGTATGAACAGAAGGGACGATGAATAGGGATCCGCTCCAAGTCAGACTCCTTTCATTGATGAGATTCTAAATGAGCGATACCCAGAAAAATTCACTATACCAACTATTCCATCCTATGATGGAACAAAAGACCCGAAACCCCACCTGTACAAGTACAGTTGGTACATGGATGGAGCAAATGCTTTGGACGCTGTTCGGTGTAGATGTTTCTTAATTTTTATGGAGGGAATTACTTCCATGTGGTTCACTAGGCATCCGCCAAGATCCATCTCCACTTTTGATCAGCTAGTAATAAGATTCCTTGATCAATTCAGGCTTCACACAGCACAGCCTAAAGATGTTATGTCCTTGTCCGGTCTATTCAAGGGACGAAATGAATCTCTGAAATCTTTCATGAACCGTTTCAATACCACAGTGACGGAAGTAAGCAATCCGAACGAGGACATGGTTTTATGGCCTTGTTCCGCGCCATTTAACCCGAAACTAAGTTCGAAAAATGGATCATGATGAAACACCCTACCACTAGGAAGGAATTTAATAGTAAAGTGAGTCAACACTTGAGACTGGAAGAGGCGCAGGATGTAGAAAGGAGGTCTACTAGCTTGTAACCGATGAACGTTAGGTAGAGTGACATGGTGATGAACCAGAACATAAATGCCTCTGGGACTGCTGAAGGAAGTGCGACGGAAAAAAAATCAAAACTCCAACAAACAAAATGGCAACAATAAGCGACTTAAAGGCTTCAGGCTCGAAGATTACACCCCGCTCAATGATAATCCAAAAAATATCTATCTCGCAACACAGGGGACAGAGGAGTACAAGAAATCCCCTAAAAAGGAAGCAACTGAACAACAAAAGTGCTCCGTGAAGTTCTGTCGCTTCCACGAAACGCATGGTCACAACACAAACGATTGCCATCACCTAAAGAACTTGATTGAAGAACTGATCCAAGAAAACAAGCTTCAGTAATACATGATAAAATCATAAAATCCTGACCAACCCACGAATCCCCAAGCTCCTTGGGATCGAAGAAACCAAGCTGGAACCGGTGAAGAGGGATCTAAGCGAACTGACTAGAGACTCATCATTGGAACGATCTCTGAAGGACCTCATCCTACACAAAGAAGTTAGGGAGAAATGGAGCGGTATGCGAGCTCGTTAGAAACACAATCCAAAGGATTTGTGCCTCGCGATCGAAGATGGAGCCCAAGCCAAGCAATAGAGAACTCTGAACGATGATATAGTATTCCGAAGTCGGGATACCGAGGGGATTTGTAACGACCCAGAATTTTTGATAATTAAAATTCAAATATTTAATTAATTTTAAATATTAATAAATGGAATTTAGAAGTCGAATGATTTATTTCTCGAATATTGGATTTAATTGGATAATTAAATCGATAAATTAAATAGTGAAATTCCAGAGATAATTGTAAATTGAGTTTAAAATGATTGAAAATGATTTGTAAAATTTTATTTAATCATACTGGAGTTATAGAAATGTTTTAGAACTTTTAAAACTGAATTTAAAAGTTAAACTGTGAAAATTGAATATTTTAATATTTAATTATCGACTGTAATAATAGCCAATTTTCGAACAGTCTCAGAATTGAACGAGACCAGTTCCATTGGATCCGTAATAGTTAGTTATTATCAGATTTCAATTTTCGTATCAATCGGAGTTGTCGTTTGACCGTGGCAGCTCGAAACGCATCGATATCGTTTTAATTTTAAATCGTCGAGTTAAATTAGTCATTTTTCAAAAAGTCTCGGATTTCGACGAAACCAGTTTCATCGGATCCGTAATGTGATATTATTGTAAGATTTCAAATTTCGTAATTTTTGGATTTACCATTTGTCCGGGGCAAGCCAAAACGCCTCGAAATCGATTTAAATCAGTTTAATTTAAATTGATCGTTTAATTCCATATCTTGCACAAACGATCGAATTAGCTTTCGAAACCTGTTCCATTGCGTTCGGAACGCGGGATAAACCCTAGAAATGATAGTGACCGTGCGTAAATCGGATTCCGGAAAACCGGAATGAATAGTGTCGTTTTATTCTTTATAAATACCCCCCTTGTTATCACAAAATAAGACAAAACAAAAATTAGGGTTTCATCACGTCGCAGCCGCCTCCATTGAAATGAACGGCCAGAGAACAATATTCTTCCTCCTCAAAAATCTCTCGATCCGAGCATCGATTAAAGAAATGTTCAACATGGAAGTTGTAGAGGGCAGTGGGATTGACGTATCCAACGGTCATGATCGCGTTTGGGTTAGCAGATCAACGACAATCGGCATTGGAAGACCGCACGTTCGTCATCGTTTTGCGCGTTGGTGGAGCCACCGCGTGCGTGCGCATTCTGGCCGAGTGGGGTATTGGTCGAGGCGGTTCGAATGGTGGGGTGGTGATGAGGTTTCGTCGTCGTTTGGAGGTCGCGTGATTTAGGGTTAGAGGGCGGCATGGGTTCATTTGTGTTTGCTCGCGTGAAATCCTGGAGCGGGAAGAAGAAACGCACGCGTGGCCTTCGATCTGGAAGAAAAGGGATTGAACGGCAGATGTGGGTTTGAAATTAAAATAAAGTTGTAATTAATTTTATTAAAATCGTATTAACTTCAAACTGCTATAACTTGTTTATACGTGATCAGAAATTGACGAAACAAAATGCGTCGGAATCGTATTCGCGAATACTACGTGATGCAACCGGATTGGAAGCGATCGGGGTCAATGAAAATTTTGAGTAAAATTAAACGTGCGTTTAATTTTATTCGAAATAAACGCTGGAATCAGAATTTAAATCACGGTGAGATTTTCTCACTCAAATGAAAGTGGAATTTTCAGTTAATTATTTGATTGACTGTTTGGATGTGATATTAGATATAGTAGGATATATATCTATATATAGCAATATATACATATTGGCATATGTATATATTGGATTGATTGATTCCCGCCTCGTATAGCGGATGAGACCCTATTGCGCCGTTAGTAAGCGGATTTTATAAAACCCATATACCGCGATAATTCCGTACTGGAGCGGAATTGGTATTGTGCTAACGTCTGTGGATGCAGGGAAACAGGTTGGAGGGATCCGACTGGATTCCTCACCAGTAGTTATTTATTTTCAGATATTGTGATGTATTCTGTTATCATATTGATATATGATATTGACTGTTGTGATGGACTAATTGATGCTGTTGCATCATCCGATTCAAGTTTTGAAGTTTTAAAAATAACGACTTTTATTTTAAAAGGATTTTTAAAGTGATCTTTGAAATTATACGTTTTATTAAATTTTTGAAGTGATCTATTTTAAATAAATAAACGTTCAAATTTTAAAGTTATAAAAGTTAAGACCTTTGTGAAATATAACCGAAAAGTGATTTTTGGAATAAACAGTTGATTGATTTATAAAATGGTTTAAGTTGAGATTTTTAAGATATTATAAACGGTTTACTTAAAAGGTTTATAAAGTTGACACTTTATAAATTAAAATGTTGGTATTATAAAACGAGTTTTTATAAGCGTTAAAATGAATTTTTAAGAATTTATAAATAAATGGAATTTATAAATTGTGAACTTATAAATGAAGATGATTTTGTAAAATAAAGGAATTATAAGTATTTGACTTATAATATGGATTGTTGGTATAAGATTTGAGTTATAAATTAAATTTGTTAATTCAGGGAATTTTTATAAATCGAAGTTTATAAATAGGGAAAGAATTTATAGACATAGTTTATAAATTCGAAATCAATGGGATTTGATGAATTAAATATAGAAGATTATTAAAGGAGATATATTCGCGATTTTGGATAGCGAATTATTATTGAAAATAAAACGTGTAGAAAATAGTGAAATGTAATTAGTGAAGTATATTCACGATTTTGGACAGTGAATATATTCTTAAGTAAAATGGATATGGTTTTGGAAAAGTGATATATGAAATGAAGTAATTGTTTTAAAAGATGTTTTAAAACGTGTTAAATATCGAAATCATAGATTTCAACATTCATTGTTGAAATAGACGTTTTCGAGGAATAAGGAAATGGTGGACTATAACACTGTTGTTATAGTAAATGATTTCCGAAAGGAAATGTTTTTATGTAGTATTGGGATTTATATACCTATCTTAATTTCGAATCCCTATACTAGTGATTTTGAGTCGTCGTAACGATGTTTTACGTAACATTCGTTTTGACTCAAATAAATGTGTTTTAAGAATGATTTCCTTAAAAGAATGGAATATATACTTAATTTGATTTAAGTATATTGAATATTTTCAAACGTTGAAAATAAATGATTTGTGAAACACTTATTTTTAAATAAGTATGGAAATGCTTTTCCAATATGAAATGAACTGTTTTGAGATTTTATCTTTTAAAGATAAAATGAAATGTGGAAACTAATTTGAAATTGTTTTCAAATGGTTAAGTGTGGAAATTTTATATCTAGTAAAGATATTTTTGAAGATAAAATAATTTGGAAAATTATTTGGAATCTGATGATGTTGCGCATCTTTATTGATAGTTAAATAACCGACTATCAATAATTACCTTTAGATAGGTATTTGTTGTGAATTGGATGAATTTGAATGCCACACTTATTTTTGAATAAACGCTCACTATTCGGGTTAGCCGGGAAAGGACCATGGGGTCGTATAACCCATTCCGAATATGTGATACGTCGTTATGAATTGCATTCGAAGACCGGTGTTGAAGACCGGATATTTTTGAAAACGGAAGGATTACCGTCGAGTTACTCTACATCGGCTGATCTCCGATTTAGAGGTTTTTATCACCCTTAGTGACGGGAAGTCCGGACGTGATTAGAAATTTATCCGGAAATGCAAGGGCATCGTGAGAAGTGCCTTCGGTTCTGTTCGATCCCGGAACAGACTTGTATGGATTGTGTGTCTGACGTTACAATTTGAGATATAAAGCTGATTTCTTTCAAATACATTTCTGTTGGTGGCGGAGAATTTATTCTCTTAGCTTAACACCCTTCTCTGAGACGTATGAGCTCAGAGGTTATGTAGTTGAAATTTATCAGCGATATATCCCAATTTGGTAACGTGGCATACTGAGTGTTGCTGTGAAATGATCAGTGTTTGATCATTTGTGATATGATCATTTGTTTGATCTTATATCTTTGTGATCATAGGTTGATCATTTTTGTTTGACCCGAAGCAGGGCTTTTTGAGAAAGCGTAGCTTTGTGGACGAGACTTCGTCGAGCCTCACACCCCGGAAATGGTCGAAACAGGAAGGATGCGGCAAGGTTCTAGGGAGTAGCGCCCCTTAGTGTATGTCATTCCTTCTGGATAAAGGTGGTATCATGGTATGGAGCCCAGATACTTAACCTCTGTGGTTGCTGCACAGTTATTATTACTTTGTGGTTTGTTGGAAATCGGGGATCCTCGGGAAGATCGGTGACGATCGGGGGATGGCATACGCGTGTCAGTAGTTACCTATTTTTGCAGAGGTAACCCGGCCTTGTGTTGGCAGAGATCCGGTTAGGTTCTCGGGTCGTCTATTCCAGGGACGTACCCATCGTGGATAGGAAGTTCCTTAGCCTGACCATTTGTTGGAAATCCAAAGAAACAATACGCGACGTGTATGGTTTTAGTTGTATTACCTGCTATGGAATGTGGCGGTAACCTGCTATTGAACATAGTAGCTATAGTAGGCATACGATACTGGTCGTATGTTGGCTAAGATTAATATTATACTTTCGAAATGTTTTCTACACTATGCACTAATAATAATATCAAAAAGAATTTGATTTTGCGTAGTAAGCATCTTTGACTATCATAAGAAGAAATCTCCTCCAATTCTGCGTTTGCATTGTGTGTGTGGTGGGAGGTCTTATGGTAGTTTCATTTTCCAAAAGCATTGCGAATTGACTTTAAAATTCTCTGCTATTTATTTTAAAGAATAACTGTTTTACGATCTCACACCAGTCACCATGACTGACTCGGAGTTTATTGTTCCCTTCTAAACTCTGGGTGCCCACCAATTTCCACACGGGCAGCCTAGAGTTATATTATCAGGATATTCTGGATATTCTGGAGCTTTGGAGATAAGCTGGATGACGAGACGTAGTGTTTGTATCTGATAGTATTTATTCCGCTGTGTATTCTGTATGAGGACAAGTTTATATAACTGTCCATTGTTGTATATTGACTCTGATGATTGATGTATGTATAAAATGATATAGTTCTTTGTTTTAAAGATTATTCATTTATCTATTATATATTGTTCCGCTGCGATGAGTAAGATTCTGATATTGTTTCCTGTTCTGATGTTGTTCTTCCGTGATGTTATTCTTTTTCTTTCTGTTCCTTCTTCTCTTCTTCTTCTACCTTTTCTTCTTTCTTAAAACCATAACTTTTCGGGTTTCCGGCATTCGATGGCTCAGCAGTCGATAAAGTGAGTATCGATGTTGAATTTTCGAAAGTCGAAAATTTTCGGGATGTTACAAGTGGTATCAGAGCATATGGTTAAGCGACAACCCTGCTCTGTTGGGTGTTACTCATTAGAGATAGAGTCAGCAGTACTCTAGAATGAGTTTGAGTGTAATAATAGATACGAGTGCGTATTTGTTAGTGAATATAAAATTGTTTTATATTGTGATGATTGGTTTGTTGAGTGGTATATGGATTCTGGTCGGTATTGTCTGTACAACTCTATCGATAGGGATCTCTAAACACTTGTATAGAACAATTCGGCACAATATTGTTTTAAATAGGGTGAATGAAATAATTTTGCCCAAAACTATTTTTTTTTTTGTATAGAAAAGAAATGATTTTCTATGAATTATCATAGTATATGGATGCATGGTTGTTAGAAGTAATAATATTAAATTATTCCCATTGGAATTAAGTAAGAAATTGAAATCGTAACTCCAAAGTTAAGAAATAAATTCACATGCAAATGAAATTTAAGAATATAAATTATAAATGTGACTTATAATTGGAAACGGAATTCCAGAGAAGTATTTGGAAATGTTTTGAAAAGAATTTGAAAATTTTGGAGATTTGGAAAGTTTAAATCTTTTTGATTGAAAATGGATTTCAAAGGATTTGAAAAGTATTTTGGAAGAGATGAGAGCTCTAAACTCTTTTTGGTCGCTGGAAAATAATTCCGATGATGATCGCGACATCACCGGTGTTCATTTTCGGGTTTCCAAAAGAGAAATTGCTGCTAAATTGTTTTAAATGAAAGTTGTTTGAAAAATTTGGATTTTGTTTTAGAAAATTCAAAGGATAATTTGAATTGTTTTCAAAATGGTTTTGAAAAGGTTGAAAGACTCTGGAATGCTATATAAAGATATTTATGAAATATTATTAAGTTGATAACTTATACAATTTGTTGTGAATTTAGATTGAATAAATTTAACTTAAGAAATTTTAAGTTGAATTAAAGTAAGTATAAGTGAATCAATTAAATCTAAGTTGAGATTGTGGAATATGAAATCTGGATTTAATATGAATTTTGAATAAGTGAAGAAATTTGACCTTGGTAAAAGTTAAATAGGATTGAAATTTGAATTTTGGATTTATAAGTGGAAATGTAAGTTAAGTTAAACAAACGATGTTTAATGGGATATAACTTAAGTGTTGATTGGAATTGATTTTGGTGTCGAAGTAAATAATCAAAATGAATTAAATGAATATGAACTTGAGTTATATAAATGAACTTCAACATGAAATGTGAAATGGATTAGCTATGGAACTAATGAATCAATTGAATGTAAATGTTAATTCATTGAAGAAATTGAATGATTATCAATGAAAGATAAATTAAAATTCGTATGGAATTAAAACTGAATATTGAAAATGAAGTTGAATTGTGTGAAATTAAATGAAGTTTTGAGATTAGTTTGAAGTGAACTAAAGTTAATTGATAAAATTCAATATCCAGAAGTAAACTAAATCCAAATTAGATTGGAATTGTGAATTGAATTCGAATGAGAATTGAAATGTAAAATTGAATGAGAATAGATATGTAACTTCAATAGTAAGTAAAAAATGTGTAAACAGTTTATATTTGTAATTTTGTAATGGAATTTGCAAAATGGTTTGAATGCTGTAACTAGATATAATGGCTAGTAGGATATACAGGTATAAAGGAATTGAATTTGATTTCACAGATAATTTGAATTGCTCGAAAAAGGTAAGTATTTGAATTTCTATATGAGATTTGCTGATTTCTCTCTAGCCGCTTGGCTTTTTTCTTTTCTTTTTGAAATCTGAGAGTCCGTAGGGACGTTTTGTAGTCGTGCCGTATTAGCCGCGCAAAGGAGACGCTGGCGAAATTTTTCGGAGATTTAAGGCGTTAGAATATTTTTGAGAAATTGGAAAATTTGAAAATTTTGGAAAACTTAGTAAAAATGTTGTAAAAAAGTTTAACTATGGATTTTGAAAGAGTTAAACACTTAAGTGGATTTGCAAAACTAATTTGAATAGTTTGTTTTGGAAAGTTAACGAATTCTGTAACTTCTTTCTTACTTGGTAATTTCGAGGACGAAATTCTTTTAAGGGGGGAAGTTTGTAACGACCCAGAATTTTTGATAATTAAAATTCAAATATTTAATTAATTTTAAATATTAATAAATGGAATTTAGAAGTCGAATGATTTATTTCTCGAATATTGGATTTAATTGGATAATTAAATCGATAAATTAAATAGTGAAATTCCAAAGATAATTGTAAATCGAGTTTAAAATGATTGAAAATGATTTGTAAAATTTTATTTAATCATACTGGAGTTATAGAAATGTTTTAGAACTTTTAAAACTGAATTTAAAAGTTAAACTGTGAAAATTGAATATTTTAATATTTAATTATCGACTGTAATAATAGCCAATTTTCGAACAGTCTCAGAATTGAACGAGACCAGTTCCATTGGATCCGTAATAGTTAGTTATTATCGGATTTCAATTTTCGTATCAATCGGAGTTGTCGTTTGACCGTGGCAGCTCGAAACGCATCGATATCGTTTTAATTTTAAATCGTCGAGTTAAATTAGTCATTTTTCAAAAAGTCTCGGATTTCGACGAAACCAGTTTCATCGGATCCGTAATGTGATATTATTGTAAGATTTCAAATTTCATAATTTTTGGATTTACCATTTGTCCGGGGCAAGCCAAAACGCCTCGAAATCGATTTAAATCGGTTTAATTTAAATTGATCGTTTAATTCCATATCTTGCACAAACGATCGAATTAGCTTTCGAAACCTGTTCCATTGCGTTCGGAACGCGGGATAAACCCTAGAAACGATAGTGACCGCGCGTAAATCGGATTCCGGAAAACCGGAATGAATAGTGTCGTTTTATTCTTTATAAATACCCCCCTTGTTATCACAAAATAAGACAAAACAAAAATTAGGGTTTCATCACGTCGCAGCCGCCTCCATTGAAATGAATGGCCAGAGAACAATATTCTTCCTCCTCAAAAATCTCTCGATCCGAGCATCGATTAAAGAAATGTTCAACATGGAAGTTGTAGAGGGCAGTGGGATTGACGTATCCAACGGTCATGATCGCGTTTGGGTTAGCAGATCAACGACAATCGGCATTGGAAGACCGCACGTTCGTCATCGTTTTGCGCGTTGGTGGAGCCACCGCGTGCGTGCGCATTCTGGCCGAGTGGGGTATTGGTCGAGGCGGTTCGAATGGTGGGGTGGTGATGAGGTTTCGTCGTCGTTTGGAGGTCGCGTGATTTAGGGTTAGAGGGCGGCATGGGTTCATTTGTGTTTGCTCGCGTGAAATCCTGGAGCGGGAAGAAGAAACGCACGCGTGGCCTTCGATCTGGAAGAAAAGGGATTGAACGGAAGATGTGGGTTTGAAATTAAAATAAAGTTGTAATTAATTTTATTAAAATCGTATTAACTTCAAACTGCTATAACTTGTTTATACGTGATCAGAAATTGACGAAACAAAATGCGTCGGAATCGTATTCGCGAATACTACGTGATGCAACCAGATTGGAAGCGATCGGGGTCAATGAAAATTTTGAGTAAAATTAAACGCGCGTTTAATTTTATTCAAAATAAACGCTGGAATCAGAATTTAAATCACGGTGAGATTTTCTCACTCAAATGAAAGTGGAATTTTCAGTTAATTATTTGATTGACTGTTTGGATGTGATATTAGATATAGTAGGATATATATCTATATATAGCAATATATACATATTGGCATATGTATATATTGGATTGATTGATTCCCGCCTCGTATAGCGGATGAGACCCTATTGCGCCGTTAGTAAGCGGATTTTATAAAACCCATATACCGCGATAATTCCGTACTGGAGCGGAATTGGTATTGTTCTAACGTCTGTGGATGCAGGGAAACAGGTTGGAGGGATCCGACTGGATTCCTCACCAGTAGTTATTTATTTTCAGATATTGTGATGTATTCTGTTATCATATTGATATATGATATTGACTGTTGTGATGGACTAATTGATGCTGTTGCATCATCCGATTCAAGTTTTGAAGTTTTAAAAATAATGACTTTTATTTTAAAAGGATTTTTAAAGTGATCTTTGAAATTATACGTTTTATTAAATTTTTGAAGTGATCTATTTTAAATAAATAAACGTTCAAATTTTAAAGTTATAAAAGTTAAGACCTTTGTGAAATATAACCGAAAAGTGATTTTTGGAATAAACAGTTGATTGATTTATAAAATGGTTTAAGTTGAGATTTTTAAGATATTATAAACGGTTTACTTAAAAGGTTTATAAAGTTGACACTTTATAAATTAAAATGTTGGTATTATAAAACGAGTTTTTATAAGCGTTAAAATGAATTTTTAAGAATTTATAAATAAATGGAATTTATAAATTGTGAACTTATAAATGAAGATGATTTTGTAAAATAAAGGAATTATAAGTATTTGACTTATAATATGGATTGTTGGTATAAGATTTGAGTTATAAATTAAATTTGTTAATTCAGGGAATTTTTATAAATCGAAGTTTATAAATAGGGAAAGAATTTATAGACATAGTTTATAAATTCGAAATCAATGGGATTTGATGAATTAAATATAGAAGATTATTAAAGGAGATATATTCGCGATTTTGGATAGCGAATTATTATTGAAAATAAAACGTGTAGAAAATAGTGAAATGTAATTAGTGAAGTATATTCACGATTTTGGACAGTGAATATATTATTAAGTAAAATGGATATGGTTTTGGAAAAGTGATATATGAAATGAAGTAATTGTTTTAAAAGATGTTTTAAAACGTGTTAAATATCGAAATCATAGATTTCAACATTCATTGTTGAAATAGACGTTTTCGAGGAATAAGGAAATGGTGGACTATAACACTGTTGTTATAGTAAATGATTTCCGAAAGGAAATGTTTTTATGTAGTATTGGGATTTATATACCTATCTTAATTTCGAATCCCTATACTAGTGATTTTGAGTCGTCGTAACGATGTTTTACGTAACATTCGTTTTGACTCAAATAAATGTGTTTTAAGAATGATTTCCTTAAAAGAATGGAATATATACTTAATTTGATTTAAGTATATTGAATATTTTCAAACGTTGAAAATAAATGATTTGTGAAACACTTATTTTTAAATAAGTATGGAAATGCTTTTCCAATATGAAATGAACTGTTTTGAGATTTTATCTTTTAAAGATAAAATGAAATGTGGAAACTAATTTGAAATTGTTTTCAAATGGTTAAGTGTGGAAATTTTATATCTAGTAAAGATATTTTTGAAGATAAAATAATTTGGAAAATTATTTGGAATCTGATGATGTTGCGCATCTTTATTGATAGTTAAATAACCGACTATCAATAATTACCTTTAGATAGGTATTTGTTGTGAATTGGATGAATTTGAATGCCACACTTATTTTTGAATAAACGCTCACTATTCGGGTTAGCCGGGAAAGGACCATGGGGTCGTATAACCCATTCCGAATATGTGATACGTCGTTATGAATTGCATTCGAAGACCGGTGTTGAAGACCGGATATTTTTGAAAACGGAAGGATTACCGTCGAGTTACTCTACATCGGCTGATCTCCGATTTAGAGGTTTTTATCACCCTTAGTGACGGGAAGTCCGGACGTGATTAGAAATTTATCCGGAAATGCAAGGGCTTCGTGAGAAGTGCCTTCGGTTCTGTTCGATCCCGGAACAGACTTGTATGGATTGTGTGTCTGACGTTACAATTTGAGATATAAAGCTGATTTCTTTCAAATACATTTCTGTTGGTGGCGGAGAATTTATTCTCTTAGCTTAACACCCTTCTCTAAGACGTATGAGCTCAGAGGTTATGTAGTTGAAATTTATCAGCGATATATCCCAATTTGGTAACGTGGCATACTGAGTGTTGCTGTGAAATGATCAGTGTTTGATCATTTGTGATATGATCATTTGTTTGATCTTATATCTTTGTGATCATAGGTTGATTATTTTTGTTTGACCCGAAGCAGGGCTTTTTGAGAAAGCGTAGCTTTGTGGACGAGACTTCGTCGAGCCTCACACCCCGGAAATGGTCGAAACAGGAAGGATGCGGCAAGGTTCTAGGGAGTAGCGCCCCTTAGTGTATGTCATTCCTTCTGGATAAAGGTGGTATCATGGTATGGAGCCCATATACTTAACCTCTGTGGTTGCTGCATAGTTATTATTACTTTGTGGTTTGTTGGAAATCGGGGATCCTCGGGAAGATCGGTGACGATCGGGGGATGGCATACGCGTGTCAGTAGTTACCTATTTTTGCAGAGGTAACCCGGCCTTGTGTTGGCAGAGATCCGGTTAGGTTCTCGGGTCGTCTATTCCAGGGACGTACCCATCGTGGATAGGAAGTTCCTTAGCCTGACCATTTGTTGGAAATCCAAAGAAACAATACGCGACGTGTACGGTTTTAGTTGTATTACCTGCTATGGAATGTGGCGGTAACCTGCTATTGAACATAGTAGCTATAGTAGGCATACGATACTGGTCGTATGTTGGCTAAGATTAATATTATACTTTCGAAATGTTTTCTACACTATGCACTAATAATAATATCAAAAAGAATTTGATTTTGCGTAGTAAGCATCTTTGACTATCATAAGAAGAAATCTCCTCCAATTCTGCGTTTGCATTGTGTGTGTGGTGGGAGGTCTTATGGTAGTTTCATTTTCCAAAAGCATTGCGAATTGACTTTAAAATTCTCTGCTATTTATTTTAAAGAATAACTGTTTTACGATCTCACACCAGTCACCATGACTGACTCGGAGTTTATTGTTCCCTTCTAAACTCTGGGTGCCCACCAATTTCCACACGGGCAGCCTAGAGTTATATTATCAGGATATTCTGGATATTCTGGAGCTTTGGAGATAAGCTGGATGACGAGACGTAGTGTTTGTATCTGATAGTATTTATTCCGCTGTGTATTCTGTATGAGGACAAGTTTATATAACTGTCCATTGTTGTATATTGACTCTGATGATTGATGTATGTATAAAATGATATAGTTCTTTGTTTTAAAGATTATTCATTTATCTATTATATATTATTCCGCTGCGATGTGTAAGATTCTGATATTGTTTCCTGTTCTGATGTTGTTCTTCCGTGATGTTATTCTTTTTCTTTCTGTTCCTTCTTCTCTTCTTCTTCTACCTTTTCTTCTTTCTTAAAACCATAACTTTTCGGGTTTCCGGCATTCGATGGCTCAGCAGTCGATAAAGTGAGTATCGATGTTGAATTTTCGAAAGTCGAAAATTTTCGGGATGTTTCAAGTGGTATCAGAGCATATGGTTAAGCGACAACCCTGCTCTGTTGGGTGTTACTCATTAGAGATAGAGTCAGCAGTACTCTAGAATGAGTTTGAGTGTAATAATAGATACGAGTGCGTATTTGTTAGTGAATATAAAATTGTTTTATATTGTGATGATTGGTTTGTTGAGTGGTATATGGATTCTGGTCGGTATTGTCTGTACAACTCTATCGATAGGGATCTCTAAATACTTGTATAGAACAATTTGGCACAATATTGTTTTAAATAGGGTGAATGAAATAATTTTGCCCAAAACTATTTTTTTTTTTGTATAGAAAAGAAATGATTTTCTATGAATTATCATAGTATATGGATGCATGGTTGTTAGAAGTAATAATATTAAATTATTCCCATTGGAATTAAGTAAGAAATTGAAATCGTAACTCCAAAGTTAAGAAATAAATTCACATGCAAATGAAATTTAAGAATATAAATTATAAATGTGACTTATAATTGGAAACGGAATTCCAGAGAAGTATTTGGAAATGTTTTGAAAAGAATTTGAAAATTTTGGAGATTTGGAAAGTTTAAATCTTTTTGATTGAAAATGGATTTCAAAGGATTTGAAAAGTATTTTGGAAGAGATGAGAGCTCTAAACTCTTTTCGGTCGCTGGAAAATAATTCCGATGATGATCGCGACATCACCGGTGTTCATTTTCGGGTTTCCAAAAGAGAAATTGCTGCTAAATTGTTTTAAATGAAAGTTGTTTGAAAAATTTGGATTTTGTTTTAGAAAATTCAAAGGATAATTTGAATTGTTTTCAAAATGGTTTTGAAAAGGTTGAAAGACTCTGGAATGCTATATAAAGATATTTATGAAATATTATTAAGTTGATAACTTATACAATTTGTTGTGAATTTAGATTGAATAAATTTAACTTAAGAAATTTTAAGTTGAATTAAAGTAAGTATAAGTGAATCAATTAAATCTAAGTTGAGATTGTGGAATATGAAATCTGGATTTAATATGAATTTTGAATAAGTGAAGAAATTTGACCTTGGTAAAAGTTAAATAGGATTGAAATTTGAATTTTGGATTTATAAGTGGAAATGTAAGTTAAGTTAAACAAACGATGTTTAATGGGATATAACTTAAGTGTTGATTGGAATTGATTTTGGTGTCGAAGTAAATAATCAAAATGAATTAAATGAATATGAACTTGAGTTATATAAATGAACTTCAACATGAAATGTGAAATGGATTAGCTATGGAACTAATGAATCAATTGAATGTAAATGTTAATTCATTGAAGAAATTGAATGATTATCAATGAAAGATAAATTAAAATTCGTATGGAATTAAAACTGAATATTGAAAATGAAGTTGAATTGTGTGAAATTAAATGAAGTTTTGAGATTAGTTTGAAGTGAACTAAAGTTAATTGATAAAATTCAATATCCAGAAGTAAACTAAATCCAAATTAGATTGGAATTGTGAATTGAATTCGAATGAGAATTGAAATGTAAAATTGAATGAGAATAGATATGTAACTTCAATAGTAAGTAAAAAATGTGTAAACAGTTTATATTTGTAATTTTGTAATGGAATTTGCAAAATGGTTTGAATGCTATAACTAGATATAATGGCTAGTAGGATATACAGGTATAAAGGAATTGAATTTGATTTCACAGATAATTTGAATTGCTCGAAAAAGGTAAGTATTTGAATTTCTATATGAGATTTGCTGATTTCTCTCTAGCCGCTTGGCTTTTTTCTTTTCTTTTTGAAATCTGAGAGTCCGTAGGGACGTTTTGTAGTCGTGCCGTATTAGCCGCGCAAAGGAGACGCTGGCGAAATTTTTCGGAGATTTAAGGCGTTAGAATATTTTTGAGAAATTGGAAATTTTGAAAATTTTGGAAAACTTAGTAAAAATGTTGTAAAAAAGTTTAACTATGGATTTTGAAAGAGTTAAACACTTAAGTGGATTTGCAAAACTAATTTGAATAGTTTGTTTTGGAAAGTTAACGAATTCTGTAACTTCTTTCTTACTTGGTAATTTCGAGGACGAAATTCTTTTAAGGGGGGAAGTTTGTAACGACCCAGAATTTTTGATAATTAAAATTCAAATATTTAATTAATTTTAAATATTAATAAATGGAATTTAGAAGTCGAATGATTTATTTCTCGAATATTGGATTTAATTGGATAATTAAATCGATAAATTAAATAGTGAAATTCCAAAGATAATTGTAAATCGAGTTTAAAATGATTGAAAATGATTTGTAAAATTTTATTTAATCATACTGGAGTTATAGAAATGTTTTAGAACTTTTAAAACTGAATTTAAAAGTTAAACTGTGAAAATTGAATATTTTAATATTTAATTATCGACTGTAATAATAGCCAATTTTCGAACAGTCTCAGAATTGAACGAGACCAGTTCCATTGGATCCGTAATAGTTAGTTATTATCGGATTTCAATTTTCGTATCAATCGGAGTTGTCGTTTGACCGTGGCAGCTCGAAACGCATCGATATCGTTTTAATTTTAAATCGTCGAGTTAAATTAGTCATTTTTCAAAAAGTCTCGGATTTCGACGAAACCAGTTTCATCGGATCCGTAATGTGATATTATTGTAAGATTTCAAATTTCGTAATTTTTGGATTTACCATTTGTCCGTGGCAAGCCAAAACGCCTCGAAATCGATTTAAATCGGTTTAATTTAAATTGATCGTTTAATTCCATATCTTGCACAAACGATCGAATTAGCTTTCGAAACCTGTTCCATTGCGTTCGGAACGCGGGATAAACCCTAGAAACGATAGTGACCGCGTGTAAATCGGATTCCGGAAAACCGGAATGAATAGTGTCGTTTTATTCTTTATAAATACCCCCCTTGTTATCACAAAATAAGACAAAACAAAAATTAGGGTTTCATCACGTCGCAGCCGCCTCCATTGAAATGAACGGCCAGAGAACAATATTCTTCGTCCTCAAAAATCTCTCGATCCGAGCATCGATTAAAGAAATGTTCAACATGGAAGTTGTAGAGGGCAGTGGGATTGACGTATCCAACGGTCATGATCGCGTTTGGGTTAGCAGATCAACGACAATCGGCATTGGAAGACCGCACGTTCGTCATCGTTTTGCGCGTTGGTGGAGCCACCGCGTGCGTGCGCATTCTGGCCGAGTGGGGTATTGGTCGAGGCGGTTCGAATGGTGGGGTGGTGATGAGGTTTCGTCGTCGTTTGGAGGTCGCGTGATTTAGGGTTAGAGGGCGGCATGGGTTCATTTGTGTTTGCTCGCGTGAAATCCTGGAGCGGGAAGAAGAAACGCACGCGTGGCCTTCGATCTGGAAGAAAAGGGATTGAACAGCAGATGTGGGTTTGAAATTAAAATAAAGTTGTAATTAATTTTATTAAAATCGTATTAACTTCAAACTGCTATAACTTGTTTATACGTGATCAGAAATTGACGAAACAAAATGCGTCGGAATCGTATTCGCGAATACTACGTGATGCAACCGGATTGGAAGCGATCGGGGTCAATGAAAATTTTGAGTAAAATTAAACGCGCGTTTAATTTTATTCGAAATAAACGCTGGAATCAGAATTTAAATCACGGTGAGATTTTCTCACTCAAATGAAAGTGGAATTTTCAGTTAATTATTTGATTGACTGTTTGGATGTGATATTAGATATAGTAGGATATATATCTATATATAGCAATATATACATATTGGCATATGTATATATTGGATTGATTGATTCCCGCCTCGTATAGCGGATGAGACCCTATTGCGCCGTTAGTAAGCGGATTTTATAAAACCCATATACCGCGATAATTCCGTACTGGAGCGGAATTGGTATTGTGCTAACGTCTGTGGATGCAGGAAAACAGGTTGGAGGGATCCGACTGGATTCCTCACCAGTAGTTATTTATTTTCAGATATTGTGATGTATTCTGTTATCATATTGATATATGATATTGACTGTTGTGATGGACTAATTGATGCTGTTGCATCATCCGATTCAAGTTTTGAAGTTTTAAAAATAACGACTTTTATTTTAAAAGGATTTTTAAAGTGATCTTTGAAATTATACGTTTTATTAAATTTTTGAAGTGATCTATTTTAAATAAATAAACGTTCAAATTTTAAAGTTATAAAAGTTAAGACCTTTGTGAAATATAACCGAAAAGTGATTTTTGGAATAAACAGTTGATTGATTTATAAAATGGTTTAAGTTGAGATTTTTAAGATATTATAAACGGTTTACTTAAAAGGTTTATAAAGTTGACACTTTATAAATTAAAATGTTGGTATTATAAAACGAGTTTTTATAAGCGTTAAAATGAATTTTTAAGAATTTATAAATAAATGGAATTTATAAATTGTGAACTTATAAATGAAGATGATTTTGTAAAATAAAGGAATTATAAGTATTTGACTTATAATATGGATTGTTGGTATAAGATTTGAGTTATAAATTAAATTTGTTAATTCAGGGAATTTTTATAAATCGAAGTTGATAAATAGGGAAAGAATTTATAGACATAGTTTATAAATTCGAAATCAATGGGATTTGATGAATTAAATATAGAAGATTATTAAAGGAGATATATTTGCGATTTTGGATAGCGAATTATTATTGAAAATAAAACGTGTAGAAAATAGTGAAATGTAATTAGTAAAGTATATTCACGATTTTGGACAGTGAATATATTATTAAGTAAAATGGATATGGTTTTGGAAAAGTGATATATGAAATGAAGTAATTGTTTTAAATGATGTTTTAAAACGTGTTAAATATCGAAATCATAGATTTCAACATTCATTGTTGAAATAGACGTTTTCGAGGAATAAGGAAATGGTGGACTATAACACTGTTGTTATAGTAAATGATTTCCGAAAGGAAATGTTTTTATGTAGTATTGGGATTTATATACCTATCTTAATTTCGAATCCCTATACTAGTGATTTTGAGTCGTCGTAACGATGTTTTACGTAACATTCGTTTTGACTCAAATAAATGTGTTTTAAGAATGATTTCCTTAAAAGAATGGAATATATACTTAATTTGATTTAAGTATATTGAATATTTTCAAACGTTGAAAATAAATGATTTGTGAAACACTTATTTTTAAATAAGTATGGAAATGCTTTTCCAATATGAAATGAACTGTTTTGAGATTTTATCTTTTAAAGATAAAATGAAATGTGGAAACTAATTTGAAATTGTTTTCAAATGGTTAAGTGTGGAAATTTTATATCTAGTAAAGATATTTTTGAAGATAAAATAATTTGGAAAATTATTTGGAATCTGATGATGTTGCGCATCTTTATTGATAGTTAAATAACCGACTATCAATAATTACCTTTAGATAGGTATTTGTTGTGAATTGGATGAATTTGAATGCCACACTTATTTTTGAATAAACGCTCACTATTCGGGTTAGCCGGGAAAGGACCATGGGGTCGTATAACCCATTCCGAATATGTGATACGTCGTTATGAATTGCATTCGAAGACCGGTGTTGAAGACTGGATATTTTTGAAAACGGAAGGATTACCGTCGAGTTACTCTACATCGGCTGATCTCCGATTTAGAGGTTTTTATCACCCTTAGTGACGGGAAGTCCGGGCGTGATTAGAAATTTATCCGGAAATGCAAGGGCTTCGTGAGAAGTGCCTTCGGTTCTGTTCGATCCCGGAACAGACTTGTATGGATTGTGTGTCTGACGTTACAATTTGAGATATAAAGCTGATTTCTTTCAAATACATTTCTGTTGGTGGCGGAGAATTTATTCTCTTAGCTTAACACCCTTCTCTGAGACGTATGAGCTCAGAGGTTATGTAGTTGAAATTTATCAGCGATATATCCCAATTTGGTAACGTGGCATACTGAGTGTTGCTGTGAAATGATCAGTGTTTGATCATTTGTGATATGATCATTTGTTTGATCTTATATCTTTGTGATCATAGGTTGATCATTTTTGTTTGACCCGAAGCAGGGCTTTTTGAGAAAGCGTAGCTTTGTGGACGAGACTTCGTCGAGCCTCACACCCCGGAAATGGTCGAAACAGGAAGGATGCGGCAAGGTTCTAGGGAGTAGCGCCCCTTAGTGTATGTCATTCCTTCTGGATAAAGGTGGTATCATGGTATGGAGCCCAGATACTTAACCTCTGTGGTTGCTGCACAGTTATTATTACTTTGTGGTTTGTTGGAAATCGGGGATCCTCGGGAAGATCGGTGACGATCGGGGGATGGCATACGCGTGTCAGTAGTTACCTATTTTTGCAGAGGTAACCCGGCCTTGTGTTGGCAGAGATCCGGTTAGGTTCTCGGGTCGTCTATTCCAGGGACGTACCCATCGTGGATAGGAAGTTCCTTAGCCTGACCATTTGTTGGAAATCCAAAGAAACAATACGCGACGTGTACGGTTTTAGTTGTATTACCTGCTATGGAATGTGGCGGTAACCTGCTATTGAACATAGTAGCTATAGTAGGCATACGATACTGGTCGTATGTTGGCTAAGATTAATATTATACTTTCGAAATGTTTTCTACACTATGCACTAATAATAATATCAAAAAGAATTTGATTTTGCGTAGTAAGCATCTTTGACTATCATAAGAAGAAATCTCCTCCAATTCTGCGTTTGCATTGTGTGTGTGGTGGGAGGTCTTATGGTAGTTTCATTTTCCAAAAGCATTGCGAATTGACTTTAAAATTCTCTGCTATTTATTTTAAAGAATAACTGTTTTACGATCTCACACCAGTCACCATGACTGACTCGGAGTTTATTGTTCCCTTCTAAACTCTGGGTGCCCACCAATTTCCACACGGGCAGCCTAGAGTTATATTATCAGGATATTCTGGATATTCTGGAGCTTTGGAGATAAGCTGGATGACGAGACGTAGTGTTTGTATCTGATAGTATTTATTCCGCTGTGTATTCTGTATGAGGACAAGTTTATATAACTGTCCATTGTTGTATATTGACTCTGATGATTGATGTATGTATAAAATGATATAGTTCTTTGTTTTAAAGATTATTCATTTATCTATTATATATTGTTCCGCTGCGATGTGTAAGATTCTGATATTGTTTCCTGTTCTGATGTTGTTCTTCCGTGATGTTATTCTTTTTCTTTCTGTTCCTTCTTCTCTTCTTCTTCTACCTTTTCTTCTTTCTTAAAACCATAACTTTTCGGGTTTCCGGCATTCGATGGCTTAGCAGTCGATAAAGTGAGTATCGATGTTGAATTTTCGAAAGTCGAAAATTTTCGGGATGTTACAGGATTGAAGCTCTAACTCACGACCCTATGGTAGTGACAGCAGGGATCGGACCTGCGATAGTTCGACGAGTATTGGTTGACAGCGGTAGTTCCGTGAATATATTTTTCAAACGCACCTTTGACCAAATAAAGATTAGCATGAAAGATGTATCCGCTTGCCAAACAAAAATTCAGGGATTCACCGATGAACCCAAACTACCCGTCGGGACGATTAACTTGCCTTAGAACTTGGGAAGGCGATCGAAGAGTCACCCTTATTCAAACTTTATGATTGTAGATGAAACTTTTGCATACAATGCCTTCTTGGGAAGGCCCGCACTGGCCGATTTCATAATCTCTCTAGCCCAATGGTGCCTCACCATGAAATTCCCAATGGAGAATAGAATTGGGGTGATCAAAAGAGATCAATGTGTCGCCAGGGAATGTTACATCGTAGAACTGCGCGAATCCAAAAGAAAGGAAAAAGGGAAAGATGCGGGGAGAACTCTCCACATTTGTGAACCAGCCAAATAGCCACTACAAAGCCGCCCCTGGCTTGGGGACCATAACCGATTCGACAAGGCTTTGGACCCTAGAAAGAAGAGTTTAGGGGAGGATCGGGCAACACTGGCACAACTGACGGTGTCTGTTCTAGTTGACATGGATGACTCGACGCGGGTCCTGAAAATTGAATCGCAGCTTGGACGCAAGATTCAATTATAACTCACTAAATTTCTTCGTGCTAACTTGGATGTGTTCGCTTGGAGACATTTCGATATGTGTGGGGTATCACCAGAAACTGCATGCCATGCACTCAACATTGATCCCAGCTTTACGCTGGTAAAGCAAAAAAGGCGCAGCCTAGGCCCCAAGCAGTCCAAGGCATTAAGAGAATAAGTAGACAAGTTGATGGCAAACACTTTTATCCGTGATGCGACCTACCTCGAATGGGTATCTAACCCTGTTTGGTCAAGAAGTCCAACGGGAAATGGCGAGCTTGCATCGACTGCTCAGACTTAAACAAGGAATGCCCGAAAGATAGTTTCCCCTTGCCCGGAATTGACCAGCTTGTGGACGAGACAACTGGACCTGAATTGCTATCATTTATGGATGCATACTTGGGATATAACCAGATCTTGATGCACGAACCTGACCAGGAAAACACCAACTTCATCACCGATCTAGGATTATACTACTACAATGTAATGCCATTCGGTTTAAAGAATGCAGGGGAAACCTATCAAAGATTAGTAAACACCATGTTCAAGCGTCAGATCAGAAAATCCATGGAGGTCTATGTGGATAACATGTTGGTGAAATCACAAATAGCAGCCAATCACCTAGATAACCTCATTGAAATGTTTTAAATACTCCGAAAATTTGGAGTGAAACTCAATCCACTCAAATGTCACTTCGGGATAGCCTCCGGAAAGTTCTTGGGATTCATAGTGAGCGGCAGAGGCATTGAAGTGAATCTAGAGCAAATAACTGCCCTACGAGAAGTTCAAGCCCTGAAGAATAAGAAGGACTTACAAAGCTTGAATGCGAAAGTTGCAGCGCTAAGCCGGTTTATCTCGAAAGCCGCCGACAAATGTATACCGTTCTTTGATGCGTTAAAGAAAGGAAAGAAGAACTTCGAATGGAATGAGGCTTGTCAAACCGTGTTTGAAGAGTTGCTACGACATATGGAAACCCCGCCGATCCTATCAAAGCCAGTAGACAGAGAAGACTTTTTCATCTACTTAGCAGTCTCACCTCATGCGTTGAGTGCTACTCTTGTGCGTGAAGAAGCTAGAATCCAGGGACCCGTATTCTGCATTAGCAAGCGGTTCACTAGAGTCAAGAAAAACTATTCGAAATTGGAAAAGCTAGCGTATTGCCTGTTGATCGCTTCCAGGAAGTTACAACCGTATTTCCAGGCATACCGGATCAAGGTATTGACCGATCAACCCTTAAAGCAAGTATTGTGCCGACCTGAGACTTCTGGATGACTCGTCAAATGGAACATTGAATTGAGCCAATATGAAATCACTTACCATCCTAGAAGGGCAATCAATGGGAAAGCGTTGGCAGATTTCATAGTCGAATATGCCATACGGGATGATGAAGAAGAGATACCCCCTAGAAGTGGAAACACGATGGAAACTCTTCGTCGATGAGGTGTCTAATAACCTCTGCTCAGGGTAGGGGTAGTGCTTGAAACTTCTGAAGGATGAGCGATTTGCTAAACCCTACGCTTCTAATTTCCTGCGACAAACAATGAAGCAGAGTATGAGGCATTGATAGCAGGGCTGAAAGTCGTGAAGGAACTTAGAATAAAATCCGTTCACATCTAAAGCGACTCTCAATTGGTCGTCTGTCAGGTGAAAAGCGAATACCAAGCTCGAGGGGAGAACCTTGTCCTATATCTATCTAAAGTGCAAGAGTTGTTGAATGACATCGAACATTACACCATAACTCACATCCCGAGAGAGCAAAACACGATGGCAGATTACTTAGCCAAATAGGATAGCTCTGGAGAAGCTCAATCATTGGGACTAGTCTCGGTGGTGATCCTGACCACTCCAAGTATAAGCGAAATGGATATCAACTGGACTTTTGAAACCACCGTTGAACCAGAAACAGGAATGATGCCAATCAGAGACTACTTCCTTACAAGAACTCTTCTCGCAGATAGGAACCAGCGGAAAAAGCTTCTCAGAAAGGCACCGCGATTTATAATACAGGATGGAATACTCTACCGAAGGGGGTCCTCTACCCCCTTGCTCAGATGTGTGACCAACAACAAAGCTCAATGGATCTTAAGAGAAGTTCATAAAGGCGACCGTGGAGATCATACCAGGGGGCAAACCCTTGCAAAGAAAATCCTCCGGTACGGATTTTTCTGACCAACGGTAAACCGCGATGCAGTAGATTACGCCAGATGGTGCGACCGATGCCAAAGATTCGGCAAGATAAAAAAACCCCTCAACAGAGCTAACACAGATGGTCAGCCCATGGTTCGCAATTTGGGGAATTGATCTGATTGGCGTATTGCCAATAGCCAAAGGAGGGGATAAATATGTTATAGTTGCTGTTGACTATTTTACAAAATGGGCCAAAGCGGAACTGTTAGCCACCATTACCACAAAGAAAATCGTTAATTTTGTTACTAAAAACATTATTTGCAGGTTTGGTGTGCCACAGAAAATCATCACCGATAACGGGACGTAATTCAAAAGCACCGAGTTCAAAGACTTTTGCGAACGCTTCCGAATCGAGAAAAGCTTTTTCGCAATCGCTCTTCCACAAGCAAACGTGCAAGTGGAAGCAATAAACCAGATCATCAAGTCCACCATCAAAAAGCGGCTAACTAAAGCTAAAGGTAATTGGGTTGATGAACTTTCACTTGCACTATGGGCTTATAGAATGACACACAAAACAGCAACTGGGCATACTCCGTTCACCTTGGCATACAGTTCAGAAGCAATGTTCCCAGTTGAACTATAAGTCCCCTCTCATTGAAGGAATAATTTTAATTAAAGGTAAAACGAGCAGCTCCTAATCGAGTCACTTGATATGATTGACGAAAAGAGGGAAGAAGCTGAACTGAGGACCACTGCTCACCAAAAAAGGGTCGCACGGTACTTTAACTCCAAAGTTTACAACCAAACCTTCAAAGTGGGAGACCTCGTAATGAGTCTATATGTACCGGTAACCTTTGGACCAAACTGGGAAGGGCCGTATGTGATCAGTCAAAAGCTAAGGGATGGAATTTTCAAACTAACAACCGTTGACAGAATTCAGCTTCCCGAGCATGGAATAGCGAATCGCTACGCTGTTACTTCTCCTGAAGCTATCTTATGTACTTCATATTTTTTAGCAAATAAGCCATCCTGGGATACCGGGGGCATTGTAGATAGGCAAAACTTGCCTAACTTTTCTTAATAAAATTGTTTTACTTTCATAATCGATAAAACCGCATTTATAAAAGTAACATGTTGACTCGACGAGGTCAAATCGGCTCAAAACCATCCAATCGCTACTTGAGATAGTGAAATCACATTCAAGTATGCTCCACTTACCCGCCGGGTCGACGGAAGCTAATCGACTCAAACCGTTGGATCCACGGAATCCGATCCCCGCTTGCTAAGAACCGGTGTTGCTCCGACAGCACTGGGAAGGCCCAAATCAAAGCCGCGCATCCCAAAAGCTGCACATTACCTTTTTGAGCCGTGGAATTATGCTATTGAAGCATAAAATCCTGATGTTGCCCGAAGATCGGTAACGTCGAGAAGTTCCGAACCGTTCTAGGTCGACGGTTCATAGCGACCCCAAAAGCCGCGCATTTCATAAGCCGCACGTACTCTTAAGTAACGGTATTACCGGGAAACTTGTCCATTGTAGGAATAACAAGAATCAACCCACTTCCGCTATCAGGAGAAATGGGTATGAATCCAACAATGCCAAACTACTACGAGTCGGCAAAAAATTCCAACTGTTGACCAACAATAAACCTGAAATCAAGCCGTACAAATCATAAGTTCCCAAAGAGAGGAACCACAAAATAGATCCGATTATACATCCGAAAATCACTCGGATCAGCCGGTCATTTGTCATGTGTTCGAAGTAAACAGCCCCGTGAACTGGGGGTACACACCAATACTCAAATAAAAATACTTAAAAAAACTTCACAGTTCTGTTACTCCAAACAAAGAATTTTGGCTGTAATCACAGGACTAGATAAAATAAAATAGCAGTAAATGAAATTGAAATAAGTGCATAAAACGCAGATAAATAGACAAGTGAAGTTATAATCAAAATGTCAACATTATATTACTTACAACGTTTTCTGTATAAAGTCAAAATGTGTGGGCCGTACCCACACAATATCGGCCAACAAAAAGGAAAAATATAGATGCTACAACAATCAAAGCAGTAAGTGCAGACTATGCACTTAAACAAAACACATATCAAATAAAATGAATATCTCAAAAAACTGGCTCCGCTGCTGTCCGAACCTTTCAACGCCTCTTTCCACTGCTCCCCTTCCCACCTTTAGTTGGAAGTTTCTACTTCCCCTCAGAATCCCGACCAGGGGTAGTGTCTCTGCCCATGATATCAACTATCTCCTCGATGCTGGCAACTCCTCCCCACTCTCCGACCTTCTCGGAAGACCCCCCCACCCCGTCTTTCACTTCCGGGATTTGCGAGGGGCTCCTCGAAGATTTTATCGCTTCAACCTTTTCCTTCTTAACAACAACCAGTTGCTGTTCAGATTTATGCGGCTATTCAGTCTGGACCACCTGCTCTCAAGCTTCAGCTATCGTGATGTCGCCCTCTAAAGATATGGAAGGTTCGTCTAGACCATGCAATGCAGCGATCTTCTCAGATTTTGGCCCCGGCTGCGAACCAAACACAAACACAGCAATCAGAGCAGCTATGGAGACAAGTATCGAGGCGGTTGAAATAGCGGCGGGCCCAAGCATCGAGGAAACCGGTGGATCAATAGGTAAAGAAGACGAACTTATAAGATAAAAAATGAAAGCGTTAAGTTTGTCTTGTTCTTGGGGCGTAAGCTAAAAATTCTCAAACTTGGGGGAAATAAGAGGGTTAACTGCATCATAGGAATGGCTAAGAATGTCAATCTCATATTCCACACCTTCTCCTTCTTTTGATGGTTGCATAATTTTTGGAGAAGTTTCGGGCCTAGAACTCGCCAATTGATCGCAAGGTTGTCTTGACGATTCGCCAGGCCAAAAAACAAGGGTCTCTGCCAATGTTTTGGCAGTTGAAGTCATAGCAGCATCGGAAGCCTCATGTTCCTTCTCAATTCGCTGGATCTCTCGACCCTCTATCAGTGACCTCTTCGATTCCTCATTGAGGTAGGCATCCTCCAACTCTCGCTCAGTATAGACGTCCCCGTTCTCTTGGAAACATGCCAGAATTTCCTTCCAAACCACGGCGAGAGTGCGTGGGATCTTAGGGCCCAAATAGCTGAGATTCCCCTGATGCAACAGGGAGTTGACATAGAAATTTAAGATGGTCTCGTCCATCTTCTCCATCTTCTTTTCGAAAGTGTTTTGTAGCTCCAAATAATCCACCGTAATGATGGCCTTTTGAACTTCAACATGAACTTTATCGGCACTAAGCTATGCAATTCTTTCTTGGAGTGAGGCAACTGTTTGGGCTTGATCGGAGACGGTCTTATCACGGGACTTCATGATCTCCTTATATTCTGCAATTGCTTTGTTATGCCCTTCAAAAATCTTGTCGTGATCAACAATAGTCTTCTTCTGAGCTTTAATAATCATGTCGCGAGCTTCGAGCTCCTCTTTTAACTTAACTTCGTTCACATGGGACTTCTAAATTTCATCTTGAAATACAATCTCTATTTTTGCATGAGCCTCTTTCAGCTTCTTCAGCAAGCCGGCATTATTCTTGCTCTCCCAGAGCGTTGGGTCTGTCTCTTGTAACAGTCGCTCAATTCTGGCATCACATTCCGATAACGCCCTATCAAAGTCGTCTTTCTCTGAGTCAAAGGAGAGGATTTCGTGATAATTATTAGGGTTTATATCGGCTAGCTGCTTGCAAAGATTTTCCCATCCCTCAGTTTGCTATAAATCACTTTGAATCACCTGAAGGCGGGGCATATAGGAATCTTTGGGGATTGGGCGAAGGTCGCGGTCAAACTTAACTCCCTTTAAAAACCACCCGGGGAGCGCAGCTTCAAGTCTAGGGGGACCAGACGGAAGAATGTAAGTCGACCTCCTCTAAGGGTGCGAGGAACTAGGAGCGGGCACCACATGGGTTGATAGGGCTTAAGATGAAGATGGAGCCCCAATAGAAACTGGGGCTGGGGCAAAGGCCTGTTGCTCGGAAGGATAAGAATCACGATCAACCTTTGACTTCTTGGACGGCTCCTCTCGGTCATCATGGGTTTTTCTCTTCTCGTAGCCACTTTTATACGCCCGACCCCGTTCCCTATCATCCCAGCAACAAGCTCCGGCCTCCAAGTCTTTCCGCCTTCTCCATTCCTCTTCGGTCTCACGAGACTGATGGTGGCTCGTGGACCGTTTTGACCAACAGTGTGAATTAGTGAATTGCTCGAGATCGTTGTAAAATCCACGGCCTCTCAAGGTACCTGACACGAAAAATAAATAAAGAGCTTTAATAATGGGAAATAGGCCTAAATAATGCATGTGTAAGTGAATGTGACCCTAGTGAAATGTGCAATGTGTCTTGGAGGGCCTAAAAGGACGTCACAAATCAAATCGGGAAGCCACTATGGAGAAATTAATCGGGCTGACTCCGGGCGCGGTATAACCCGGGCGAGGGGATGTCCCTTCGAATCCGAAATCTTCCCCCATAAGTTAGTCGATATCCACATAAACGTTGCTCAAATCCCCAAAGTCTACGCCGGCATCTATAATCGGGGACTCCTGACGTCGCTCGGCTACAGAGGGAGCATCTTTATTGTAGATCTTTCGGGAAGGTGAACCCGAAAGAACGAGACTTATTCCCGGATTCTCGTCACATGATTCAGAGTCTCCGTCACCAGAACCTGCGTCGAAATCATCATCACTGCAGGAGGAATCATAACTACTACTACATTCAACTTCACTCTCCTCTTTTTCTGTAGCCACTACAGCCTTGCCCTTTCGCTGCTTAAACTCTTCTTCCCCTTCCTCTAGAATTAGGGCATTCTGGCCGGACAGCTAACTTCAATCGTGACATCCCTTCCCTCATGAGTTTCTTCAGCAGATTCGCCAGACAAGCCTTCCTTTTCTTGAAAAACACCCTCTTTAGAACCATGTGATGAGAAGCGGAGCTTTTTTGTATTTTGGAACGAGAAGGAGACGAGACTTCAACTGCTACGGTGGATCTCCTAGGATGTAATAACCCATATCGGAGCAAGTTTTCATCCGTTAGCAAAAACTTAACCAATTTTTGCCCTCCATCTATGACCTTTAGGGTATGGAAAATCTGGTCAAGTGATAGGTCTTTATTCTCCCTAGGAATAACTACAGGAAGTATCTGACTTATCAAAAATCCTATAGCGACATACCGAAACTCAGTAAGTAAAGAAGAGAACTTACCCCCCGTTATCCAAAGGCGGTTAAACCCTTCGGGACATCTAACGAAGAAGTATTGAGTCTTGAATTGAGACAAATTACTTTGAAGCTGTAGCACGATCTAGCAGTTCCTCTGGGCCTCAATGACGACAAGGGATGGGCACTCGTCTCTCCTCTTAAACTAGAGAAAATATCTCAACTCGTCGAAACTCAGAGCAAGGATAAATGTCCGCATAAACAGAATGTGCAGGCAAATCAAAATTTCATGTCCATTAGGATGAATTTGGAATGGGACAATTCCCAAGTTCGAGAGAGTTTCTTTTAAGAAGTTATTGAAAGGTGGCACTGCTCCGTTTAAGCACATGTAACGGTGGCAAGCAGTGTACCTTGGAGGCAGCGTATGGGCAACTCATTCTTCTCTGGGAGGCGCACGTCCTCCTTCGGAATGCCATGTTGCAAGCAAATGTTATGCAAAACCTTAGCGGAAATTATGGAGGAAGATCTCTCCTGTGGATTAAGAAGAACTCTAAAATTCGAAGGAGTCCGATCCATAATCAAACCAATTGGGACTAGGTGACCGTATTCAGTGTTACTTCCTGAGATGATGGTTTTGATGACAACAACCTTAGGACTTGTTATAAAATATAAATACTAATATTCTTGTCTAGATATATATATGTATATGCAGGATATATATATATATATGCAGGTATTGAGAATGAAGACCGTACAGTATAAAGATTCAAGACTAAGTATAGAGATTCAAGACTGACGAATTCAAGATTGAAGAAACCAGGACTGAATACTCGTGAGTATCAAGAGTTCAAGAGTTCAAGGTATCAAGATAAGTAATAGTGTCTAGATTTATGTTAAAACTTCATAATAGCACTAAAATCTTTATTTGGATTTTAATAGTGGAATGGAATCCACCTTCTCTCTTTAATAGCGGGATGGAACCCACGACCTCTTTAGTGGGATGGAACCCACGACCTTCTCTAGTGGAATGGAATCCACGAAATTTTCAAAATGATTTATTTTAAATATTTTTCAATTTTTTTTAAAATTCATTTCTCTCGGTTTAAATACTTTAGCCTTAAACTATTTTTATCATCTTTTATATTTTGATTTCAAAATCATCTTTTTTTTAAACTATCTCCTGGTTTTAATATTATAAGTTTTAAAATCTCAAAATATATTATATACTTAGTTTTTAATATTACTTTTATATTATATATTACATATTTTTAGGATTATTTTTTAAATCTCTTTTGTAAGTTTAAATTATATTCAAAATGGTTTATAAACTTCAGAAATTGTTTTGACAAGTTTTAGAATAGAAATCATTTTTAAAGAAAAATCAATTTTCAAAATATACATGGGCATGTCGACATACCCCATCCCCCCCATGTCGACATAGTGGCTGTTTATTTCAAAATTTAAATTTTCAAAAGAAGTGTATATTCGTCATAACCATTCGTGAATGGACACGACTGTTGTTCTTCTATAAATACCTGATGTTTCGAACGAATTTTTACAAAAGTTTTCTTAGTTTTCTCTCCTCTTTCTCTTCCATTCTTATTTTCAAATATTCTTAACAAAACTCTACCGAAATCCTAAGAATCAAACTCGATCATCTCTTATTTGATTCTCTGCCACTCTCTCTCAAAGATCTCAGTGCTATTCAGAGTTATAGGATCATTTGTAATCAAAAAAGCGTATCGAGTCTCTCTATCTATCAAAGTGATATTGGAAGCAGTGTGATTGTGGCCTGTAAATCAATTGGCTGTGATTGTAGCCGATAAATCAATTAGGTGATCTTGTAGCCTGGTTAAATCAAGAGAGTTTTCCCTGGACTTGAAGAAAGGAGGGTGTATCTTGTAGCCTTGAAATTGAGGTTGTAATATCGACATTATATTTTAAAAGAAATCTGCACAAGAAATTGTGTGGGACTGGAAGTAGGGTAACTCCGAACCGGTTTAAAATTCCGGTGTGTTCTTTTCTTTACTGCTTTTATTTACTATTTGCATCTGTGTCTGATTTTGTGACTGTTTCTGTGTTTGTGAATTGCATCTGTTTGGGTTTAATTTGAAAAGATTCATAAAATTAATTAAACACTATTCACCCCTCCTTTAGTGTTAATTCTGCCTTAAGATCCGTAATCTGCATTTCTTACATTCAGCTCGCGAAGCAGAAGAGAAAGGGGCGAGGGACGACGATTCAGCTTTTGAAAGTGCTGGACTTCCTCCATTGGACTTACGGTAAGAAGACGGATACTTCATTCTATACAATAGAACTTGCGTCCAACGCGGTCAGGTAATTCTACCTTTAACTAAAAATTCCCCTACGACACTTGAATTTCGAAGGAATATCGATCTACGTCGACACATCGGATTTCAAGTATGTACCGTGGCAATTGTAGTGTGTTGTCTATGAGGGGTGAGCTCGGTGTCCTGAACACTACGACTGCTCTACCCCGTGTAGATAGTTCACTCATAGTAAAGAATGAAAAGGGCTTCATATCATTTTTCGAAATTATCTCTTCTACACTTACCCGTTATCGATTAACGATCGATAACAGATCCGTTGTCTGAAGCGATGCGGAAAGCCCTTCCTAGTTCAGGTACACCGACTGTTCAATAACAAGACCAATATGAACTCTCCGGAAGGCGATAACAACATAAGTTGCATGTGAGAGGCTATACTAAGCCGTTATTACCCTCGGGAAGGATTAAAACCAATTTGTGATACATCGTGTTGTATCAACAAAGTAACTTAGTACAATTTAATTTTGATTCTATAGACGAAGACAACAAAACATGTCAAGCGCTGGGGCAAGGCCCGAGCGTCGTTCTGTGAAGAACTCAAGACTTAATTTACTATCTTCTTCCACAAAATCACAATCAACTATGATTTTCCACGACAGTCATCACCAATACAATCCCTTCGTCGAATTGTAAAATGAGCGCGAAAATCAACCTAACCCACCTATAATCAAGATTCAAGAGAGGGACATGAATAAACTCGGAGTGTTGGCGGTCCGTGGAAAGGAGGATCAGTGGAGATCCAGAATAGAAGGGTCGGAAGTGATTTAGTGAAGAAGGTCCGGTGGCGATTTGTAAATGCAGAGCAACAAAGTCGTGTGGTTAAGTCAAGGTGATGGCAAAGTCAGGGGTGGTCGAAGGCGAGGAGCTCCGGCAGCAATGAACGGTGGCAATGACGGCAAGATAGGCTTTAGGTTTTGGATCGGGTTGCAGAAGGATAGCTCGAATCATCAAACGAAAGCAAGTTGGGAAGAGTGGGTCGGCTCGATTAAGTTAAATAGGAGACTGGATGAAGAAAACCACTAAGTCATTGGATTGCAAGCGATCCATTGGCTATGGATAGCTAGCGATCCATCAAACTGTGTTCGATCTCTCCCAAATTTGCCAAGCATGATCCATATGTTATTAGCATGCATTCTAAAAGTTATGGGGTCAAAATTGGTTTGTTATAACAAGCAACAACAATTCACGTCGAAATTAACGAGCAGCTGAACATCCAAAGCTAAATTCGTGTGATGGCCCTAACACGAACACTTGAACTTCACCAAGCGAAAACTAAAAAGCAATTACTTCCAAAGCACGCCTTATTTCCAACGAAGGCATACTCCGAGGGGCAAATGCTATCTGGGTTTTAAAACCAGCAGAATCCAAAGGAAGTCGAAATAGCTTCGTCGAGTCAGAACAGCTCAAGAGCCAACCGAAAGGACTAGAAGAACCAACCAAGAAGGATCGGAGAAAAAGAAAGAGAAAACATACTAAGGTGATGGATCGCTAGCGATCCATCTTCTATGGATCGCTAGCGATCCATGAGGATAGCTCATAGATCAACTAATCCTCTTGCATCATGGTCTAATAGGCATTCAAGGAATGATGGCTAAGTTTGATGGAATTCCTAGCTAGTTAGATCAGAAGTAAGTGTTCGTCTGATTCAATCAGCAGTCCAATGCAACCAGTGTGTGAATCATCACAAAAAACAAGGCATCAAGCACTGAAATTACATGGAGAACATCACCACGAGACAACAAACTTAATCCAGAAGGCAAAATCCAAAAACACTCTAAGTACATGGATCGCTAGTGATCCATGCACTATGGATCGCTAGCGATCCATATGACTGTGCCAGATTGCCATGGAGTTTGGAGAAAAGGATGATAGAAAGCATCTCAAGCAGTTGAGTCTTCAGCGACCCAAGGCTATGAATCCCTAGCGATCCATTAAATTGACCTGACTCGCTATGAAACTTTCAGGGCACCTTTGTATGGTCAATTGCAAGCATCTGGTAAGTTAGCCTAGCCCAATAAGCTCTCCAACCCCTATAAATACAATCCTACCTACAACATAAATGGGATCTTAGGGACTGGCTGCTGAAACTCTGCAAAAACTACTCTTCATTCTTCTTCTCTCACACAACGGTTATCTATAGGGTTCACTGTGATTCTCCAGTGAACTTTAGCGTTGATGTCTTGATCCCATTTACATAATTCAATTGATTTGCACTCCGATTCAACTTGTAATAGCAGTCAATCAATAAGAAAAGTTACAAAGTGGACGTAGGCTTCGTTAACAGCCGAACCACTATAAAAATCTTCTTGTCCTTTTACTATTTCTTCTCTTTTTACGTTTATTCTCTATATTATTGCTTTGTAAGAATAGGGCTGGTGCTTTCACACTCAATCCAGGGTGTTGATCCATTTTTTGGGTTAACATCATTTTAAAAATAAAATTTCACAGAAACTTCAAGGTCTATTTTAAATCATTTTCCAAGTCGGAAAACATTTCCCAAATCAAACCATCACTTAACAGTATTTCCAAAATACTATATCGAGACCAATAATTACTATAGCACTTAACAAATGCTATTACTTCCTTTTCCACTAAAAGGTCTAACTTTCCAGAAGTGTCAATGTCACATCTAATATGGCAAAATAGTCAAATTTCAGCATTTAACAATCTATTTAACAGGAATATAACTGAAATAAAACAAAAGGATATAATTTGAAATTAATAATCACAATTTCGAGAAATCCGGATTTCTCTACAAATTTTCCTTTATTTCAATTTTGAATACTAATTACTTTTCAAAACGGGTATTTTAACTAATCAGCCAATAATTTTAACGAAACACAAATAGTAAAATTTTATCTATTATATAGTATATTGATGTATCCAAATAGGCGATTTTAACTCACCAAAATTCTAATTATCGTCGAAAAGTTCCGGTTCGGTCTAAAATCCAACACCGTTCAATTTTACCACAAAATTCGACAAGCTCCGATCTCTACCAATCCAACCCCAAGATGTAGCTATCGTCGATACGAGTCCAACACGACTGACGACGTCCGAATCTGGCCTTGTATGAAATAGATATGGGTTTAAATAAGATTCTTGAATTAAATAATATACTTATTTTCTTAATTACATCATTAACTCACTAATCACTTAATTAAAAATCCCAATCCCATTTATAGCAAATCCCAGGCCCTCCAAAAACGAAACTCGATGCCTTCGCGTTTATGCCTACCACCACCACCGCTGGCCACCACCGGTCGCCGCTGCACGTTAGTTGCTAGCCCCTGCCACGACCCTTCAATTGCCACCAGCCTTGCCACCTAAGACCGCTTGTAGCTTCCCAGCCGAACAAAAATGTTAGCCACCTTCAATGCAGATCCACGGTGCCTCACGCCGATCCAAGTCGATGCAACCGGTCCAGGTCTATATATCCCTGCCGCGAACATTTTTCTAGTTGACCCCATCGCCTGAAACGGCCACTGGCGGCTGGAGCAATGAAGGCTGTTAGATCTAGGGTGATTTTCAGACGGCTAGGGTTAGGTTATGAGTTTGGGGAAATAAAAGGAAGAATGAGGTCCTTATATAGGCAAATATCTGGCACTATTCACCCCAAAATTTTACGAACTCCAATCGAGGCGTGCTCACTAGCATTTCTTGCCAAATATCCCTATTTCGAACTCAATGGAACTATTTCTAGGATCTAATTCTAGCGTATACAAAAGTTAACATTTTTGGTTGCATGATATTAGTAATCGAACTCGACCTTCTAACTCAAAACCAAACAGTCAGAATATATCGATGCTTATACTCCTTTTGGCTCTATCGGACCACTCGAACCCAATGGAAATAATCCCGAGTCCTAAAAAGTTCGTTTGCGGAAGTCTAGTTTTCTAGCTCATTGATAAAATAAGTCAATTTAATACTTAAATATCCAAAATTTTAAATATTAAAAGCAGCCTAAAAATATGGGTTGTTCAGCACATGATTGAAATGGCATGCGGCATATTTATTTGGTGATAGTTCTCGATTCAAGATTAGACACGGTAGCTCTTTTGAAACTTCTCACGATGGTTCCAACTTCTTGTTCTAGAATTGTAAGCGACAGCTCTACTCATTGCGATGGTATAGGTTCTCGATGGATTTTAGTTTTAAATCTTCTCCTTTCAGAATTGCCTTTGATAACATGTTGGAATTCCCCAAACTCAATCGATGGATTTATTGAACTCTTCGCGATATCCTTAATTCACCATTCGAAGGTTGTACGTGGTATCACCAGGAAACTTCTCTCAATCACTTGATTTACTTTTTTAGGCGACTGCTTCCATAAACCTGTCGCAATGGCTTTACTTCTTTATACCTAAAGTTATCATATAGAAGCTTCTTGCAAATTGCTTTACAAACTCTTCATGATATCTTATAGGAAACTCTTTACGATAACTCATATAAACTCTCCTTGATAGCTCTTTGGTCTTCTTCGATAACTTTATGGTAGACTCTTTGCGATAGCTTTGCTCTAATGCTTAAGAATATCAAGTGATGGCCCTGTGGAATTCTCAACGATGGCTTTTCTTTAACGCTTGATATTAGCGCACGATGGTCTTATGGGACTCTTTGCGATGGCTCTTGTGCTTGTGCCACGAAGACGTCTTACCCTATTGTCCTGCAACGACTAACATGCTTGGGTTATAACAATTTCCCCTCTCTCTATTATAATTTTCTTTATACTTTTAGTATAAGTAACTAATTCATATTCAAAAAGTCCTCAATTATTCGTTGATATTAATCTCCCTTTAATCCAACGGTTATCTTACTTTCCCTCTCTTTTATAAATAGCGACTGTAACGATCCCGGATTTTATATAAATTTAAATTGATAATTAATTGGATTTTTGAATAAAAATTGTGTAATAACTGGTAAAATTTATAGAGTTTATAAAATATATCTATGTAATTCATTAAATATGTATTTGATTTCAAAACATTGTCTTTTAAATAATATGTGTGAATACAAACAAATTATAAAGTAAACATTATGTATAAAGTCAATGCAAAGTAACAAGACAAAAGAAATAAAATATAAAATCTTTGAGCTGGCAATAGAAGGCAGCAAACATATATATAGAAATGTACAAACAAATTAGATAAGTGTATGTAGATTTGTACAAGGCAATTAATGCCATATCCTCTAGCACATAAGAAATATATATCATCCTGCATAAAGTTGTAAGCAAATCAAATTTGATATTGAAATGTATAAGAAAAAGATCAAAGGACTTAAGCAATTAATGCAAAGGAAGACACCCAAGATTATACTCATATCTGTACAGCCGAGAAATTTTTTTATGGTACAATGTGAATTAATGCATCCACCAAAGCAAGATACCAGCCTCCATACGAAAAAAATATCCCTGCTAACTAGTACAAGAAAATATAATCACTTGTACACACGTTCTTTCATATATCAGCCTTCTCATTTTCAATCCATTTTCGTCCATTTCAAAACAAGAAAATAAGTTAGCATTTCCATTTTACAAATTTAAACAACAATCAAACTTGCCTGCATTTTCAAAGCCTGCAAGCAAATTCAAATCAAAACCTGCATGCAAATCTAAACAACAAAGCAACTCAAGTTTAAAACAAAGGCATTCAAGTGCAAGGTTTTTAAAGCTAAAGGGTTTCAGTTTTCAAGCTGTTTTTCAAATCTGGGTGCTCTGTCTTCTGTTTAAAAGGTGAGCAAACTCTTATATTGGCCTATATTCTTTGATATTGTGTTTGAAGCTTAAAACATGCTGTGGAAATATTGATTAATAGGCCTGTGTGTTTGAATATGTCAGTGCATATCTGTTATACAGGCATATGCATACCTGTTATTGAGTTACAGGGTTGAATATTTGTTCCAAACTCTAATTATTTTCATCAAATCATTGTAAAGCTTTAAGTTTTCATCCAGAACAAAATGTTTAAACTTAAATGAAAGATTTTAAAAGCTGTTTTAAACATGTTGATGACATATCACCATTGGAATCATGCTTTCCAGGCAAATGAGCAATATATTGATTAATTCGAATGTTTTAAAAATCTGATTTGATTTCATAACTTGAATCTTCACTGTCAAATAGGATTTTTAAAGCAAAAACGATAATTTTTAGTTTAGAAATGTAAGAGCAATTTACAAATGAACAAAAATTACATTTTTACAAAATTCTGTTGATTTAACAAATATTAGATGTTGAAATTCGTTGTGAAGCTAGATTGTTGATTCAGGAATATAGGAAAAATGTTAGAAAAAATTTCGAATGCAAGAATTTTTGGGACGAAACGAATTTAGGGTTTAATACTCGAGTTTTGACGTGGTCGGAAACAAGGAGACTTCGTCTCCTCCGGTTGATCGAGTGCTACCAAACTCGAGGGGATGAAAGTATGGTGGATGGCGAAAGGTTGGCCGGAGCTGCAGACTCGCTGATGGTCGGAGCCTCGAGAGTGAGGCGTTGACAGGTTTTGATGTGGTGTTACTGGTTTTGTTCCAGGTCTGGTTGTAATTCAAATTTGATTTTGAGCTTTGAGATGGCGATCTGATGTTTGGGTTAGGGTGTATGGAAGTTTGTTGATGAGGGATGATCGTCGAAATTGATCGGAGGCGATCAAAGCCACCGTGCACGTGCACGAGTATCAGGATATCTGGTTTGGTTGTGAAATTTTGGAAGAAAGGAGATTGCTCGGGATTTTGTTCGGGTAATTTTTGTCTTAGCTCGGGTATTTTTAATGTTGCCTCGGGTTGTTCGTTTTGCTACAGTTTTTAACAAACCTGACAGTTTTCTAGATTTTAAAATTTAATATAAAATCTGAAACAGAATTTAAACTTGGTTTAAATTCAAAAGTTAAGTTTAGTTTTCAAATAAACTTTTGAATCTTAAGCTTTTAAAAATGAATTGGGATTTTCAATCAAGAATTTAAAATCAAGGTTTTAAAAGCCAAGTTTAAATCAAATAGCTTTTTAACGTAATTTGTTTTCTAAATAAATATTTGAATTGTGTTAACGCAAAAAATGTACGCTAACACCCCGGTGTGATTTGTGATATCGTGAAAGCACCACCCGTTGGTACGGGAACTAAAAGTAAGCAGAGAATAGCAGAAAATAGTAAAAAGACAACAATTTTATAGTGGTTCGGCTCAAAGTCAAGCCTACATCCACTTAATCTCTTCTATGACTGATTCGATTACAGATTTTACAATCACTCTTCGATTACAACACAATCAAGTAATCAGAACTTTGATGTAGAAAAGCTCTTTCGATTCATGTTGAATGAACTTGATTCTTTTCGAAGATTCTTTGAAGTATTCTTTGCCTTTGAAGTGTTGAAGTCAGTGGAGAAATCAGCAGAGTCTTGGCGTTTTCCAGAAATTCATCCCCTTTCAAATGCGGAGTAGGCGGGGTATTTATAGGGAAAATCTGGAGGTAGGTCGTAGGTCGTGGACGACTTAGGGGTTAGGTCGTAGGTCGTAAGCGACCTAATGGATACGGTCTATGGCTTATAATGGTTTCGCTTTGCTAATTGCTTTAGCTGGTAGGTCGTAGCGACCTATGAGGAATGGAAGGCGACTTAAACATGTCGAGGCATCAAGTGGAGCGACCTAGGCAAGGATTAGGAATGGCATCGACCTAATCTTGATGCGACCTATGATCAAACGACATAGGGATATGCGGCTTGTTAACTCGCTAGGTCGCTGGGCCATTAACTCGTTATAGATCTATGTTAGCTCGCTAGACATTTAGGTCGTTAGGTCGCGTGCTTCTTAAGTCATTGAGTCGTTCCTTCATTGCAGTGCTAGCTCGCCTGACACTTTAGGTCGTAGGTCGTTGCCTTTCACTGAATTACTAGGTCGTTAACCCGTTGATTCTCTGAAGTCTTTAGATCATTAAGTCGTTTCTCATTTAACTCGTTATGTTGCTGGGTCTCTGGACCACCGAGTCGCTTAGTTTCTTAGGTTGTTAAGTCATAAGTCGTTGGGTCGCTAAGTCGTGGAAAAGAGCTGTTAACACTTGCCCCTCGAAGTATACGCCTAGGGACTAGGTCGTGTGCTTCGATATCTCTTAACCCGTGCTACTTCAGATCGCTAAGTCGTGAGTCGCTTGAGTTGTTAGATCGTTTAAGCCGATTCGAATTCCACTTTTCCCGCCTATAAGTTGCTTGGCTTCTCCTTCCTTCTCCTCACTTGCTCTAACCTTTGAAACCACCATTGACGAATTTCTGAGCTTCGGAACTTCAAAGCAAAATTCCATTCCTCGTTATTTCGATCATCATTTCCAACAGCGAATTTAGGTAACGCTGATCATCCATCTATTGCGTCTTCCATCGATTCTCCTATCATTAGTTCTATGCAATTTCTGTTACCATATTGTAAAATTGTACTCCATTTTGCTTTCTGATCATCGCCGAATCGTTGGTAATTGCTTTAAAAAATGAATCGGCTCAGGATCTCACGGGATTATTTGGCGAATGTTAGTTTTGGAAATTTGGAGAAGGCGATGAGGTTTTAGGTGTTTGGAGGAGATGAGGAGATATTAGGTTAACGGGTTAGTGGATAGCGGGTTATGTTGCAGTGTTTCTGGTGAGGTAAGGGGGATGGACACGTGGCAACATGCGAGTGGAGAGCAGGACTTAGGGTTTTTTGATGGAAGAAAACTCGGCATTTCCGAGTTATTCTTAGAGCGACCTAATGCATCGAACGACCTAAAAGCCTTGCGACTTAAAAGAATCTGAACGACTTACGAACTTGCGACTTAAGATGTGTAGCATACTTCTTCGGGCGAGATAACTCTCCTTACGACCTATCTTTGGATTGCACTATGATCTGGGCAACTTAACTTCTTGCGACATAACCTTTAGGTCGCGGGCGTACTTGGACGAGCTAACACTTAAACAAATTTGCCTTGTCTTGGCTTAAATCCTTATGCCTTAACTTGCAGCGTAGCTTTAACTCGTAGGAACATGAATAATGAACTCCATAACTCGAGCAAAGCGACTTAATGGAGGCCGACTTATGTTAGGTCGTTGAGCATGATTTGGACGACCTAAGTAATCCCGAGCTAGTTTTAAGCCGTTCCTGCGACTTAAGGACTTGAACACTTGCAAAATTTTACAGAACTTGACTGAATTGCCAATTTGAACTGCTTGAACTTATTGCACTTTTTTTCACAGATTGTATTGACTTGATTGCTAATAACCTGTTAAATACAACATTTGCAGAAAACTGGGACGAATATACTCATCATTAACTGCCCACATCGAACGATGGATTAGATCAAGAGACAATATTTTACTTAAGTAAAATATCTTGAATTTAATCAAGTGTGAAATGCTGCGAATTAACTAACTTGAATGAAGTGTCAACGCAAAATTCTCATAGTTAAAACTGCTTATTATCGAATGTTATCTGCATTGACACTACTCTCAGTTTTAATTTAACAACAAGTCTTGAATTTTCCTGAATTGACGTATGCCAACCAGTATTATTATTTTAATTTACTTGTTATTTTACTAGCTTCGCACAACACTTCACACACTTTTAGGAAACGTGCACCTTCATATTTGAACATCCAGTTCCTTGTGTAGAATGACTTCTCATCAAGCACAAGAAGAAACAGTAGAACAGATTGAAGAAGTCTTCCCAATAGCTGACCCTCTGGAGAATCCTTTGGAAACAGTCTCAACCACTCTAACCCAACGGGTTTTCAGCCAGCTTTGCGTCCAATTTGGCATTGCTGAGACCGAAGCTTTACTTCCTGGAGTAAATGATACCATTGACAGGCCACCTCCTGGCTTTATTGCGGTCAACCGTTAGATGTGCTTGAGCGGAGCTATTCCTCCTTTCAATGACTTTCTCAGAAAGCTGCTTCTTCGGTTGGCTATTTCACCATTCCAGTTGCACCCCAATGGCTATGCCATTCTGATGGGTTTGTGTGTGTTGTTCGAGAGAACACTTAATCGCCTTCCGAGCTTCGACGAAATTTGCTACTTGTGTTCGTTTGGGAGGAATAAGGACCATCCTTCCATCACGCTTATAAGGAGCACTAGAAATCGCAAATTGATTACAGATTTGCCCGATAGCGCTCACGGGTTCATAAATTAGTTTTTCTTCGTTCGTTGCCCTCCAGGATTCTATGGCATCTGGAGAGTAGGAAGTAAGATTGTCTATCTCCATTCACTCCATTTCTGAGCCTTTCAGAATTCGGGTTGTCAAGTATTAACTTCATTTTTACTCTTGTAGCACTTCCTACCCGTTCTAAAGACTCCAGTCACAAGTCAACTTTTGATAGGCTAAGTGTTGTAGCCGTCGAAGGAAGGAGTATCAAATTTCTTTTGAAAGATGAATTTCTACATCAATTTGGCCTTTTGCATCCTTCCCAATCCCTTCAGCTTCGCGATGCCCCTGCTTCTCAACCGAAAACATCTAATGCCCCAGCCCCCGCAAAAGAACTTGCGTCGAAAGAACTTGTTGTAGAGGCTTCATTGATAAAATGCTCCGGTTCTGCTGAGGGTGCAGAGTTTTCCGGCAAGTTTAAGCCTCTCCCGGTTATCGAAGAAGAGGAACTCCCTCAACGTCCCGGGGAGGCCGCCACGGAAAATGCTGAGCATGCTAAAGAAGGAACTGCTGCTGTGACTCACTCGGCTGGGCATGACGGTGATGACATCTTCGGGGGGTTAAGCGATTTTATGGTGACTTCTCAAGAGCTTTTTAAAGACGATACTACTGCTTCTAAGCTTGTCTCTCCATCGGTTGAAGAAACATTTGTCTTGCGACCACTTCCGTCAACCCAAGAGTTGACCCCTATTGCAAAAGCCAACATCACTCCTAAGCTGAAGAGTGGTTTGTAGCTTGACGCGCGTAGTTTGCATGCCACACACACATAGGATTTTTAGCAGTTACTCGCACTTAACTTCCTTTTTCTGGAGATTTCTAAATTCTATCTCTTTTTCATTTTCAGATTCTCCAATGGGACGAAGCGGCTCGTATTATGATGATTTTCAACGCTACGGAAGGCGTGACTTTTATGATCCCCGGCGCTATCTTTCTGCCCCCAGGGAAACTGATGAGGAACGAGCGGCTAGGAAAGCTTGTGAGAGGCAGGCTTACGAGGAGCGATATGGAAGAAAAGATGACCGCCATGACTCCTCCCAAAGGGATGATGATTCTCACAAAAGAAAGTCTCACGATGATAGGGGAAAGAGTCACATATCCGAGGATCCAAGCAAGCGGGCCAAACTCGACGACAAGTCTTCATCTGAAATCTCTAAAGTGCCCGCTGCTTTTGTCTCTTTAGATATTCCTTCTCGCTCTCCTGCCCTCAAAGGAACTGATATTCAGTCAATCATCAACAGGCCTCCTTATCAGGTCGAGAAGCCTCCGACTGCACTCCAAAGCCGATTTCCGAATTGGTGTTTGAAAGGAGTGCGCTTTGATTTGGACTTAGTTCCAATTGATAAACAAGCCATGCTGAGAAATCTTGATGCTGTGAAGCTTGATATAGAAAGAATGTCCAGCTGGAAAAAACTGGTCGATGAACTTCAAAGAATAAATCGCTTAAATCTTGAAGCCATGCTGACCATGGAGAACGATAAATCTGAATGGCAGAAAATTCTTGATCAGCACGATGCAGAAATGAAGAGCATCACTGCTTTCAACGAGGAGCTTGAGGCTGAAGTCAAGAAACTCAAAGACGAGCTCTGCACTTCTTCCACTTCTTATACACAAAAGGAAGAAGTGCTCCAAAAGCAAGTAAGAGATGCTCACGCCGCTCAGTGAGATGTTGAAGCTAGACTTGAGGCAGAGCAGACAATTGTTGAAAAGTACCGCAAAGATGCTGCTCAACTGCGGGAAAAAACTAGCTCCCAAGACGTGGAGATTGCGATGCTAAAAATCCAGCTTGCTAAAGCTAAAAAAGAACGCGACGACGCCATTTCTAGAAAAGTGGCAGCTGAACATTCGCACGAGGCAACTAAAGCCAACATCAGCTCCACTCTATTTGAGTTTTACGTCCTTAGCGTCTTGGGGAAAGGCAGTCTTTCTTTCTTGGGCCTGAAGTATGAAATTACATTGGCTGAAGTATGTGAAGCAGCAGTTGAAGTGCTCAAAGATGCCGGTTATACTGAAGAGGATTTTGAGGCTATTTATTTGGATGACGAGGGTGGTGCCGCCCTTGCGAGAGGGAAAGAACAACTTGCTAATCAGCGAGTCGAAGTAGTGGAAGGAGAGCGTCTAGGGAAGGCACCTTTGACCGACCCAGCCCGTCCTTCGTCTTCGGTCGACGTTGACATTATTGGCTCAAGTTCGCATTCTCCGCCTCCTACTAAAACCGTAATTGAAACTAAAACTGCTCATACTGAAGAAGAAGCCCAAGAAAGTACTGAAGCCCAAGATTATGAAATCGAAATGATCAAACCAAGCTCCCCAGGTAACTTCAATTCCGATCTGGCTCAAGTGGACTGCTCGTTTGCTTCACATGAGCTTGATGAACTTTTTGCCTATTACTTAAGCCTTGATGTGCCACTATCTCCTCTCTTTGCGGGAAATACTGATGTTTTTAACTTTTCTTCTTCTGTAGCGAAAATAACAAGTGCTATACCAGCTTCGCCTCCTCCCGCCGTTGTCCCTCCACCTCTTCAAGTTACCCCTCCTTCTACTTCTCAACTGGGATCTCAAGAAGAAAAAATAGAAGCTCTTTAAGGTTTAGATGACCCGACGGCTTCACAAGAGCAGAAGGCCGAAGAACTTGAGGAGGGTGAGAAGACCCCATAGAGATTCACTGCCGATGATACAAAGCTTTCTGATCTTATTTCTCTGGGCAGCGAATCTTCTTCGAAGAAGAAGGGAAAGCACGGAGTTTCAAAGAAAAAGAAGGGCGCTTCTGCTGATGATGAAAAAGCGGACACTTCCGCCGGCGATGAGAAAACAAAAAAGGACCCAATTGCACCACTTCTCCTTCTTCCCCTAAGAGTTCAAGCCGACCTAAGAAGTTAATCATTAGACCCGGTGAAGGCTCAAAAGGCAGCGGGAGGAAGAAGAAATGAGTTTGGTTCTGGCCTTCTTGTTTTGCTTTTTTGTCTTTTGTATAAAGACTTGTATCGACCGGATATTGTGCGGGTACCGGCCCCCGCTTTTTGAAACTTGTACATGTATAAAAAAAATTATAGTATGGAATAAAAATGACTCTTTTTACTTGTACAATCTCTTGTCAGTATTTATGAATGCATTTATTCCTTGTTCATGCACAAGTTTCTTTATTTTCTTTGTACGATACTGCAGTGAGCTTGTGGTATGCTGTTTGAGCATTGTTTTTATTAATATAGCTATATGCCCCCATACCACGGCTCATTGCAATATTCTAAAAAGACTTGTACTCTTATTCTATTGAATAATTATTCCGTTTTGAGGAAATATTATTCTGCTTTTAGTAGAGTATGCCTTGCATTGGAGAAGTTTTTCTTTCTCCTTTTTTTAAAAAAAAAACACTTCAACTTTCGGAGATGGTCACTTTTTATCTTTTGAAAAGTGGATTCCCCTACGCAGAGAAGCGGGCTTCCGAAGAAAACTTTGATCTGTTTGTCAGAAAGTTATGTTTCATCGTTGAATGGGCCCATGGGATAGACGTCAGCTGTTTTATCGGATATTTGTTTGCACATATAATCACGAGTATTTAGCTGCGGCCTAGAACCATTTTTTTTGAGAAGGTTCCCCTTCGGTGGTTCCATCAACGAAGTTTTTGGATGTGCCTCGTTAGAGGGCTTTACTTGTTTAGTGCTTCCGAAGAAGGCTTTGTGCCTCCGAAGAGGGCTTCTTGATTTGTGCCTTTGGAGAGGGCTTGTTTGATATGCCTTTGGGAAGGGCTTTTTTGATATGCCTTTGGGAAGGGCTTTTTTGTTGTGCCTCTGGAGAGGGCTTTGTGCCTCCGAAGAGGGCTTGTGTTGTTTTGCCTGAAAGTTACTTTCTCACAGTTGAATGGTCCCACGGAGCAGACGCAAGCTACCCGACTAGATGTTCGTTTGCACAAACGATCGCAATCAAGTAACAAGGGCCTGGAACCTTCTATCTTGGGAAGGTGCCCCCTTGGGTGGTCCCACCAACATTCTTGGGTGAGAGAAGAATTTCGATTTGGGCATGCCTCGTTGGAGGGCTTGTGCCTCCGAAGAGGGCTTGTGCCTCCGAAGAGGGCTTTTGCCTCATTGGAGGTCTTTGTTTGTGTGCCTCGTTGGAGGTCTTTGTTTGTGTGCCTCCGAAGAGGGCTTGTGCCTCGTTGGAGGGCTTTGTTTGGTTTGCCAGGAAGGTTGCATCTCACAATTAAGTGGGTCCACGGGGCAGACGCAAGCTACCCGATTGGATATTCGTTTGTACGAACGATCACAATCAAGTAACAAGGGCCTGGAACCTTCTATCTTGGGAAGGTGCCCCCTTGGGTGGTCCCACCAACATGCTTGGGTGAGAGACAAGATTCCATTTCGGCTGTTTTTGTCTGCTTGTCCATGTCTTTTCATCAACTGCCGCTTAGCGATTCCTCGTTATCATTCTCAAATACATGTTCCTTTCTTTGGTAAGCTGTTTAATTTTTCCAGAGAAGTGTTCTTCATGGTTGAGTGAATCCACGGGGCAGACGCAAGCCACTTAACCGGATGTCTGTTTGCACAAACAATCGCAGTCAGTTAGCAAAGGCCTGGTGCCTTCTCTTTGGGAAGGTGCCCCTTCGGTGGAACCATCAACCGTTTGTGTGAAGCCCTTCTTGTGTAGGAATTGAGTCTGGAATTCTTATGGCTTGATATTTGTTTGTTGAGTGATTTATGGGAATCGCTTGGATTTGTGACGTGTTGAATAGGTAAGCTTTGCTTTGATTTCCTACAATATTAAATCGACATTTTAGCAACATATTTAAGATATTTGCACATCGAAATGATACAGGCATTTTAAAGCAGTAGAAGACACAAGATTTATAGTGGTTCGGCCAAGAATTGGGCCTACATCCACTTTATAGTTCTTATTGCTGAGTCACACTAATTTTACAATGGCTTACAATACAAGAATGATTCATCCAGTATTATTTTACAAATCTAAGGATAACTTTTAAGTAAAATAATGACGCAAGTGATTGTTGTTCCAGGCTCTCGAGATTGGATCTCCTTCGACAGTTGTGAGTTTGAAAGTGCCATCAAGAAGTTTTTTGCCTATGACATATGGCCCTTCCCAGTTTGGCCCAAACACTCCTGTTGCTGTCATGATCCTTTTCAAGACTAGATCCCCAATTTCAAAGCTGCGTTGACGTACTTTAGAATTGAAGTGCCTAGCTATCCTTTGCTGTTGAGCTGCAACTCTGAGTTTAGCTTCTTTCCTTCTTTCATCAAGCAAGTCAAGTGCTTCAAGTTGCAGCTTTTCATTTTCAGCTTGGTTGAAATGAATTCTCCTGCGTGAGGGGACCTCTATTTCCACTGGAATCATTGCTTCCAATCCATATGCTAATGAGAATGGAGTGTGCCCAGTCGCAGTTTTGTGGGTAGTCCTATATGCCCATAGTGCTAGTGGCAGCTTATCAACCCAACCACCTTTTGCCTTTTCCAGTTGCTTTTTGATGGTTGATTTTATGATTTTGTTCACTGCTTCCACTTGCCCGTTAGCCTGCGGATGAGCCACTACTGAGAAGCTTTTTTGGATCTTGAATCGCCTGCAAAATTCCTGGAATTCTTTGCTTTCGAATTAGGTACCGTTGTCTGTTATTATCTTCTGAAGCACACCATACATGCAAACGATATTTTTAGTTACAAAATTTATCATCTTTTTAGAGGTAATAGTAGCCAATGGTTCAGCTTCAGCCCATTTAGTGAAATAATCAACAACAACAATGGCATATTTGATTCCGGATCTGGCAATCGGCATAGGCCCAATGAGATATATTCCCCAAATGGCGAATGGCCATGGACTGACCATCTGTGTTAGCACGGTGGAAGGTGCTCTTGGGATTTTTGCAAATCTCTGGCATCTGTCACACTTTCGGGAGTAGCTAGCAGCGTCTTGATTAATATCCGGCCAAAAATACCCATAGCGGAGAATTTTCTTTGCAAGAGTTTGGCCACCTGAATGATCCCCACACTCTCCTCTGTGCACCTCAGCCAAAATTGTCTTAGCCTCTTCTTTGGTTACACATCGGAGTAATGGCATCGAGAATCCTTGTCTGTACAAATGGTCACCTTGAATTACATATCTCGGGGCTTTTCTTAACAGCTTCTGGCGTTCTTTTGAGTTTTCTGGTAAGGAGCCGTTGAGTAGATATTCCTTGATAGGGGTTATCCATGACTCCTGTTCTTGAGATACAGCCATGATCCAGTCAATATCCATCTCATCAATACTCGGAGCTGTCAAGACATCTACAGGGACCAATCCCAATAATTGAGCTTCGCCAGAGCTTGAGTATTTTGCGAGAGAATCTGCCTTCATATTCTCTTCCCGGGGTATATGGTTTATTGTATAATGATCAAAATCATCGAGAAGCTCACAGGCTTTTGATAAGTAGGCAGGCAGATTTCCTCCTTTAGTTTGAAACTCTTTCTTGACTTGGCACACAATAAGCTGGGAATCACTGAAGATCTGCAATAATTTGATGCTCGGTTCTTTAGCAATCCTCAGACCGGCAATAAGAGCTTCGTATTCGGCTTCATTATTTGTCGAAGGAAATTCTAATCTCAATGCATAACACAATGACCGCCCTTCGGGGGTTTCAAGCACAACCCCAGCTCCGGAACAGCAGTCATTTCTTGCACCATCAACATATAATTTCCATTAGATCGGAATGTCATCAGTTACCTCTTCCTCACTGCCACCTTTATCTGTGCATTCTGCAATGAAATCTGCTAAAGCTTGTCCATTGATTGCTCTTCGGGGATGGTAGGTGATATCGTATTGACTGAGTTCAATATTCCACTTCAGAAGACGACCCGAATTTTCAGGGCGGAATAGGACTTGCTTTAGAGGTTGATCAGTGAGGACTTTAATAGGATGAGCCTGGAAGTATGGCCTCAACTTTCTGGACGCGATCAATAGACAATAGGCGAGCTTTTCTAAATTTGAATAATTCATCTCTGCCCTAGTGAACCTTTTGCTGATGTAATAAACTGGACGCTGAACTTTTGCGTCTTCTCGTACCAACGCTGCACTGAGAGCATGAGATGAAACTGCTAAGTATATGAATAAATCTTCACCATTGTTGGGCTTAGAAAGTACTGGAGGCGTTTCCATATGATGAATCAGCTCATCAAAAGCTTTTTGACACTTAGGGGTCCATTCGAAATTCTTCTTTCCTTTCTTCAGAGCATCAAAGAAGGGAATGCATTTATCTATGGCTTTGGAAATAAATCGACTCAAAGCAGCGACTTTCCCATTGAGGCTTTGCAATTCCTTCTTTGTTCTATGGGGTTTGACTTCTCTTAAGGCAGTGATCTGAGCAGGATTAGCTTCAATGCCCCTAGCACTCACAATGAAACCTAAGAATTTTTCGGACTCAACCCCGAATGAACATTTCAGAGGATTCAACTTCATTCCGTACTTTCGGAGGATCGCGAACATTTCTGCCAGATGGTCCATGTGGTCTACTGCCTTCTTTGATTTCACTAACATATCATCAACGTACACTTCCATAGTCTTGCCAATTTGAGACTTGAACATGGCATTAACGAGTCTCTGATAAGTTGCCTCCACGTTCTTTAGTCCGAAGGGCATGACTTTATAGCAGTAAAGACCAACGTCGGTGATGAAGCTCGTGTCCTCCTGATCTGGCTCATGCATCATGATTTAATTGTATCCTGAGTAAGCATCCATAAAAGACAATAATTCGTGCCCGGCTGTTCCATCCACCAACTGGTCAATCCTGGGTAACGGGAAACAATCCTTAGGGCATGCTTTGTTCAAGTCTGAAAAGTCGATGCATACTCTCCACTTTACATTTGCTTTTTTAACCAACACCGGATTAGAAACCCAATTTGGATAAGTGGATTCTCTGATGAAGCCATTTTCCATGAGCCGATCTACTTCTTCTATCAATGCTATTGACCATTCAGGACCCTGGGTTCTTCTTTTCTGCTTTACGGGTGTGAATTTTGGATCAATATTTAAGGCATGTACTTCGATTTCTGGAGTTATTCCACACATGCCAGCATGACTCCAAGCGAATACATCCAGGTTTGCTTTCAAGAATGATATTAGCATATTCTGAACTGTCGCACCGAGTTGTGAACCCACATTTAGCACCTTGTTTGGATCTTTCTGGTCAACAGGTATTGGCATCGTTACTTCTACCGGCACCACTCTATTCTCCCCTGCACTGGTTTTTCTGGGATCAATTTCCTTTCGCGCACCCTATGCTCACCAGTGCAGGGTCCACCCTGTAAATGCTACAAGGTGGGTTCTTTGATGCGGAGCGGAGCTGCCGCACCCTTTCCCATCTCTCTTTTCTTCGCCTCCCGCAACTCTGTGAGATAACATTCCCGCCCAGCATTTTGGTCCCCCTTCAAAACACCAACGCCGTTATCATTGGAGAATTTCATAGTTAGGCACCACGGGGCGAGAATAGCTTTGAATGCAGCCAGAGTTGGTCGTCCGAAGAAGGCGTTATAAGAAGAAAATTCGTCAACAATAACAAAGGTTTGCTTATGGACCACTTTTCTTTCCCCTTCACCAAGTTCTACAAATAAGTCGACTGTTCCGATGGGCTATTTTCGTTCCCCGGTGAACCCAACAATTTTTTGCGAAGAAGCTTGAACATCAGCCATCGGAATTTTCATTTGATCAAATGTCTTTTTGAAGAGGATATTACAAGAAGCGCCGCAATCAACAAGCACTCTTCTCACAATAGCTGGTCCGATACCGGCGGATATTACCAAAGGATCCATGGTGGGAGCCTCAATTCCCACAGAATCTCTAACTCTGAATATGATGTCATCGTGACAAGTTCTTTGCTGTTTTGAAGGCACAACATCTTCCAAGACAAAAACAATTTCTTCTTTCGGGGCATGTCTCAGAGCATGAGCATACCTCTCCATCTCTCCCCAACTTCTGCCTGCTGGGTAAGGACCCCCTGTGATTACATTAATAATATGCCTTTCAGATTCCTATGCCACAGCCTTTTCACCTGAGCCAGATTGACGAGCAGGGAGTTGCTACCCCTGAGTAGATGAGGCCGGATCACCTCTGTTTCTCTTGACATATTGTTGCAGTTTATTCTATCGCAGCAACTCTTCAATTAAATTCTTCAAATGGCGACACTCATTAGTGTCATGGCCAGGCTGATTGTGAAATCGACAGAATTTTCCATTAGGCACAAATTTTTTTCCAAGCTTTATCTCAGGTGGCTTAGGGTACTCGATAGCATCCTTAGTTGTGAAGAAGATGTTCTCTGGAGTCTCAGTCAAAGGAGTAAAATCTGAAAAACGACGAGGTTTCTTCATATCTTTCTGCCTTTTCCAACCGTTATTTTCCCTCTTCTGACCACCAGATTCTTTCTTATTAGAAGTTTCTGCCACATTGTTGTTTTCAATTTCAGCCATAATCACCTTTGCTGGTGCAGGAAGATTCTCCAGACGCATATATTCATCAACCTTCTTATAAAACTTCTCAAGTGAATTTGGTTCCTTCATCTTCAACCATTTTCCGAACTCACTTGTTTTATTGATGGCTCGCATCGAGTATGTTAGAATCATTTGAGGCTCAGCATTATCCACTTCGGCCAAGGCTATGTTGAAGCGGTTCAAGAAAGATTTGATAGATTCTCCAAGAGCTTGTTCGAGGCTGGACAGTGACATTATGTCCTTGGCCTTTGAAGCATACAACTTGAACTGATCCTTGAATTTACGAGTTAAGTTAGAGAATTGATCCACAGATCGAACTGGTAGCTTTGTGAACCAAAGTAGATCCACCCCCTCTAAATAGACAGGAAAATATCTGCATTTAATCTCATATGTTGCCCTGGCACCTGTCATATGCCAGTCATACTTGTACAAGAACTGATTAGGGTCGCTTGTCCCCCGATAGGCTGGGATAGTAGGGGGAACAAACTTCTTTGGAAATTCAGCTTTTAGAATTCTTTTGGTAAACGGAGTCTTGCTTGGAGCAAACCCCCAGTCATTTTCATCTTCATCCCTTTGCATACTTTCTTTCATAATTTGGCGAATCATTTCTGATAGGTATTCCTCATCATTCAGAGGCCTTGCCGGGCAGACGTCAGCCACTTTTTCGGAAGTTTGCCTGAACAAACGTTCGTGAAGAGGTGGCTGCAGCCTTGAACCTCCATCTTGGGGAGGTGCCTCTTTGGTGGTGCCAGCTGCCCTTTAAGGAATACTTTTCTCTTGGAAATCATGAGCATCTTCAGCAAAGGTTGGTTCATTATTTTCTGGTTGTTGGTTAGCCCCAAGCAGAGCGTTTAACCTGTCCATCATCAAAGCATTTTGAGCTTCCATTTGTTGGTATAACCCAGACACAACATCATCAAGTTCAGCCCTTGTGACTCCAACAGTAGGAGTCGCCTGATTTGGCGCTGGAGAAGTGGTAGTCCTGTCATAAGCATTTCCGGATCTCGTAGATCTACTCTTTCTTCCAGGAGCCATGATTTCAGATAGACTTCTGGTTTTTAAGGAGAGTCTTTCAACAAATCTTTGCGAAGCAATGGTGAGAACACACCTGAGTTCGATCCTCTCAATGAAAGCACCAAAATTGTTAACGCAAAAAATGTACGCTAACACCCCGGTGTGATTTGTGATATCGTGAAAGCACCACCCGTTGGTACGAGAACTAAAAGTAAGTAGAGAATAGCAGAAAACGGTAAAAAGACAACAGTTTTATAGTGGTTCGGCTCAAAGTCAAGCCTATGTCCACTTAATCTCTTCTATGACTGATTCGATTACAGATTTTACAATCACTCTTCGATTACAACACAATCAAGACAAGCAATCAGAACTTTGATGTAGAAAAGCTCTTTCGATTCATGTTGAATGAACTTGATTCTTTTCGAAGATTCTTTGAAGTATTATTTGCCTTTGAAGTGTTGAAGTCAGTGGAGAAATCAGCAGAGTCTTGGCATTTTCTAGAAATCCGTCCCCTTTCAAATGCGGAGTAGGCGGGGTATTTATAGGGAAAATCTGGAGGTAGGTCGTAGGTCGTGGACGACTTAGGGGTTAGGTCGTAGGTCGTAAGTCGTAAGCGACCTAATGGATACGGTCTATGGCTTATAATGGTTTTCCTTTGCTAATTGCTTTAGCTGTTAGGTCGTAGCGACCTATGAGGAATGGAAGGCGACTTAAACATGTCGAGGCATCAAGTGGAGCGACCTAGGCTAGGCTTAGGAATGGTAGCGACCTAATCTTGATGCGACCTATGATCAAACGACATAGGGATATTGTAACGACCCCGAAATTTAAATTTATTTAAATTAATAATTTATTGAATTTTGAATAAAAATTTCAATATTTATCGGTTAATAGATTCGAGTTTACCCGAAACGAATAAGTGTTTGTTTCGAACAGATATTTCTAACAGATTTTTAGTTTTATAAAATAGAAATTTATTTTTATTTTACAAATTAAACGAATTGATATAATAGAATATAAAATAAATTGTAGAAATTAATATAATAAGTAAATTTTAATACAAACGAATGTACTAACAATGATAATAACAACTATATATGACAACAAGACTTTATATATATGCATTTGCAAGTAGAGAAAAATAAAAATATAAGTATGAGCACTAGACGGTCAAACATATTCAAGTTGATGAACTAAAAGAAAGCAAGACAAAGACCAAAATAAATAAAATATCTACAAAACATTAGCTATCACCCCACCACCAAAATAAAGCTGCAGCCACTAAATATAAACAAAGCATAATACAAGAAGAATACCTCAACCTGGAAACAACAGTGTAAGGCAAGCTTAATAAATGCAAGTATCCTTAGCTACTAAAGCTAGATAGTACCAGCCACCATAACATTATTGTGTCAACCGAGATCTTGTTGCATAAAACAACTGAAAATATAGGTACATACAACATCTCAGCCTATAATGCCTAGGTGTTCGGCCATGCTTGTTGTACAAAATAAAATAAACAAAAGAAAGAATGATATAAGTACATACGAATATGAGGCTGTAAGTAAAAATAGAAACATTTGTACAAGCTAATTAATGAAGCCATCAGCAACACTACCTATCAGCCTCCATTCCTCTGATATAAGTGTACAAAAGAAAATTTAAATAAATAACATCACCTGTACAACTCTTCCTCTATATCCGATTTCCTCTTCATTTTAGTTCGTTCAAAACATAACTAAGCAAAACCTGAGAATCAAAGCTTCAACCAGAAAATGAAAATCTGGACAGCAAGCCAAACTGCAGAATTGAAAAAAAAAGAAAACTTAAAACAACTTGAACCAATTCGAATCAGAGATCAAAAGAGGAGCTGCAGTTAGTAAAATGTCAAGCCTGGTTTAACATTTCAAACTCTACCCTGTTCTTCTTCTCAGCCTAAGGTGAGCAAACACTAATTTTAAACCAACTTCTCTGCCAAGTGAGTAACTTCACTTTTAAAGAAATTCAAGTAGGAAAATTTGTTTGCCTACTATTTAATCTAAAACAAATACGAGTTATATGATATTTGCTGTGTACATATTCATGCATGGTATACATGTTGCTTCAGAGTATTCTCTGCCTATACCTCCCAGTATTCAAGTTTGGTTCAAAACAATTCAAACCCTGTGATTTTGTCTCTGTTTAAATTTAAGTTTCAAATGAAACTTGTTTGCTTGATCATAAACTATAGTTTTAAAATTATACTTAAGTTGAAATTAAAATGTGAATGACTCTGGAAACTATTAACAGAGGAATCAACTTAGAAATAGTGAAAAAATTAAACTTCATAAATTTTTGTTTTAGAATTAGGATCTGAAACAACCTATAAAAATATGAATTTTAAAATGAAAATCAAGATTTTTAGATTGGTATTTCGAGAGCAGTTCGTTTTTGCTTGCAAATTGGTTTTCGACCAAGTTCTGGTGATCAACGTGACTAGGGTGGTTGGGGTTCATGTCAGTGGTGGCTGGTGGGTCAACGATGGTGGGAAAAATAAGCGACGATATTCTCGAGCGTTGTGGTGGCGAAACGACAGTGAACTAGGGTTTAAGCTGAGCATTTGTTCGGGGTTGGTCTCGTGGAAATTGCAGCCTCGTCGTCGCGACGTACTCAATCGCATATAGGGGAAAATGAAGAAGGGTTTGCGATGCATCTTTGGTTGGAAGGACAGATTTTCTGATGATCGGAAATTGCTTGGGCGAGGTAGTTTTGACGAGTATAGCAGTTCGAGTTTTCGAACCAAAGGTTCGATTTTTCTGTGGGATTGTTTTGGTCGAACTGATTATTGCTTTGGATTGTGAAGATGTTTTGCAACTTGTCGGTGGTGGTCGTGATGATCGGAGCGTCGCCGTGCGACAGTGCACGTGCACGAGGTGTCGCGTGTATCTGATGATAGGAAGAAGAAGTGGGTTTAAGGATGCACTGGGTTCTCTCGCGTGTTGTCTCGAGTGGCTCCAGGATTTGCTCGAAGCAAAATAGTTCGCGTGTGACTCGAAGCAGAGGGAGGAAAATCTCGAAGTAACTTGGGTCTGGCTCGAGTCTGTTGCTTGTTCCAGGCTTGAAAATCTGGAAGCAAGTTTTTAAAACAGAATTTGAAACCTAAATTTAAAGTCTGGAATTCAAAACTGAGTTGAACCCTAGATTCAACATTTATTTAAATTTTATAAATTAAAATGTTTTAAACAACTTTAATAAAAAAAAAGGATTCAAATAGTTTGAATTTAAAGGTAAAATTAAAATAAATGTTTTCAAATGTATAGGTAAGAAAAGTTTTATCTTGACAAAAATTTGGATTAATGATTTATAATTCATAAAAAAATTAATAAGATAATTAAGGAATGACTTATGTAATTAATTTATAAATTAATAATTCAGATTAATTTATGATTAGAGATTAATGAAGAGAGTAATTAAAGAATTGGTTTAGTTAATGAAGATAATTAACTAAGGATTATTTAAATAATTAATTAAGGTTGATTAATTTATAACCAATGGTTAATTAATTTATTTCCAAAGGTTAATTAATAAATGACTAAAGAATAATTAATCAAGATAATTTGTAATTGATTAATATTAATTAACCAGGATTTGTAAATTATTCATAGAAATCGAATCTAGTTTAAATTTATCAGATAATAAATTGACCTTATCTATGGATATTTGGATTCTATCGGATGACTTGATTGTTTGATATCCCTGATATATGATGCTTTGTGATATATCCTGATTTATGTCGTGATCTGTGATTTCTGTTTCTGTGATATATTACTATATGAATATGAAACCCTTGGCCCGTAAAACGGCACTTGAATTTCGATGCGACAGGGAGTCGGATTCCAGTTGGTTATCTGAAACCCACATCGAATTGTAATTGTGAATCTTTGTGACTGATAAATTTATTTTATCTATGAATCTGTGAATGAAGATAAGCGTTATCGACTATACCGCTTATCGATATATCTGTGATGATTGATGTTGCACTATTGTGTGTTAAACCCCTGGACCACACTTATACACACACAAATATGGATTTCACGTGGAAATCGGTTAAATCACAGTTAATTTAAATCTGATGTTTTTGAAATTAGAAATTTGGGTTTAAAGTGAAAAGCTTTTGAAATGGAATTTCAAAGATGAAATTTAATTTTGAATAACTTGATGAAGTTTCGGAAGTTTAAATAATTTGATTTAAAACTTAAAGTCAAGTTTAAAATTGAATTCTAAAATTTGAAACTAGAAATTAAAGATGTTATACCAGTTATATATGGGTTAAACCATTTTAAAAGTATTGATTTTGAAATGTGAATATAATTCAAGGACTTTAACCCGTGCAAATAAAATTGGATTTCTCTTAAATGAAAACTGTTTGTTTTCAAATGATAAAAGCTTTCGTATATATAAGAAATGAAATTCCAATTTAAAGGAATTTCAAGTATGAATTGAAAGATGGTTTTCCCAAGTTATAAATGAATTCTTTTTGAAAACTATGAATTGAATCTGTTTATTTTTAACAGATTTAGAATGATGTTTTGTTTAAACCATTCGAAATGAAATTGTTTTGAAAGCTATAAGTTGAATCTTTATTTTAAAGATTTAACGAGTTAATCCAATTGAAACAGGAATTGTTTTGGGAAAAAAAAACTGTGAATGAATCTTTGTGAAAACTGAGTGAACTTTGTGAAATAAATCTTTTTGTTTAAAAGATTTGAAATGGTAATCGACTGAAACCATTTAAAAAGAAGTTGAATTATTAAGTTGTGACTTAATTGAAATCCCAATATCCATATGTTTTTAAAGATTGCGCTCGTTATTCGGGTTAGCCGGGAAAAGACATTCGTGTCATATAACCCATTCCGAATAATGATACGTCGTATATGGATAGCATTTGAAGACCGGTGTTGAAGACCGGATATTTATTAAAACGAAAGGACAACTCGTCGAATGTCTTTGCACCGACTGGTCCCCGGTATAGAGATTTTATCACCCTTTGTGATGGGAAGTCCGGACGGGATTGTGAATACCCGGAATTGCAAGGGCTTCGTAAGAAGTGCCTTCGGTTCTGTTCGAACCCGGAACAGACTTGTATGGATACATGTCTGACATTACACTTTGAGATATAAAGCCGATTTCTTTCAAATACATTTCTGTTGGTGGCGGAGAATTTATTCTCTTAGCTTAACACCCTTCTCTGAGACGTACGAGCTCAGAGGTTATGTAGTTGAAATTTATCAGCGATATATCCCAATTTGGTAATGTGGCATGCTGAGTGTTGCTGTGTGATGATCAGTGTTTGATCATTTGCGATATGATCATTTGTTTGATCTTATATCTTTGTGATCATAGGTTGATCATTTGTTTGACCCAAAGCATGGCTTTGTGAACAAAGCGTAGCTTTGTGGACGAGACTTCGTCGAGCCTCACACCCCGGAATGGTCAAAACAGGAAAGATGCAGCAAGGTTCTAGGGAGTAGCGCCCCTTAGTGTATGTCATTTCTTTCTGGATAGAGGTGGTATCATGGTATGGAGCCCAGATACTTAACCTATGTGGTTGCTGCATTATTATTATGATTATGTAGTTTGTTGGAAATCGAGGATCCTCGGGAAGATCGGTTACGATCGGGGGATGGCATACGCGTGTCAGTAGTTACCTATTTTTGCAGAGGTAACCCGGCCTTGTGTTGGCAGAGATCCGGTTAGGTTCTCGGGACGTCATTCCAGAGGCGTTTCCATGTGGCAATGGGAAGTTCCTTGGCCTGACCATTTGTTGGAAATCCAAAGAAACAATACGAGCCTTTACGATTGCAAATTGTAGAACCTGTCTCCTCAGGAGACAGCTATAGCAGGCATAATATAATGGTACCTATGCTGGCTAAGATTTATATTCTACTTTCGAAATGTTTTCCACTATGCACTAATAATAATATAAAAAAATGATTTGATTTTGCGTAGTAAGCATCTTTGACTAACATAAGAAGAAATCTCCTCCAAGTCTGCGTTTGCATTGTGTGTGTGGTGGGAGGTCTTATGGTAGTTTCATTTTCCAAAAGCATTGCGGATTTCAATGTTTAAAATTCCTTTGTTGTTTGTTAAAGATAAACTGTTTTTGTTGCTCACACCAGTCCCACGACTGACTTGGAGTTTATTGTTCATCTCCTAAACTCTGGGTGCTCATAATTTTCTACACGAGCAGTCTAGAGTTGGGTTTTTCAGATAGTCAGGACTTGTAGATTTTCTGGAGCTAGTTCAGTCTTTGGATCGGACTGCACTTGCTTATTCTTGGTGTATCGTTATTGGGAGTTCGAGCTATTGCTGGAGTTCTCTCTTGAAGACTATCTTAGAGTTATTTGTTCCGCTGCTGATATTAGTTATCTATTTTTCTTTTCCGCTGCTATTTCTTGTATCATATCTCTGATGTATATTGATATTCATTGTATCACTCTGTTGTATCAGATATTGTATATCAATGTATTATTATTTTATTCCGCTGTGTTATTTACTTAATGTTGTTATAAGCTCCGGAGAACCAGATTTGGCATTTGAATCTACGGCATTTTGAGTACAAGTGGAGTACGGGTGCCGATTTTCGAAGGCCAACTTTTGGGTCTTTACAGATATGCGGCTTGTTAACTCGCTAGGTCGCTGGGCCATTAACTCGCTATAGATCTATGTTAGCTCGCTAGACATTTAGGTCATTAGGTCGCGTAGCTTCTTAAGTCATTGAGTCGTTCCTTCATTGCAGTGCTAGCTCGCCTGACACTTTAGGTCGTAGGTTGTTGACTTTCACTGAATTACTAGGTCGTTAACCCGTTGATTCTCTGAAGTTTTTAGATCATTAAGTCGTTTCTCATTTAACTCGTTAGGTTGCTAGGTCTCGGGACCACTGAGTCGCTTAGTTTCTTAGGTTGTTAAGTCGTAAGTCGTTAGGTCGCTAAGTCGTGGAAAAGAGCTGTTAACAAATTGGATTTGGATAAAGTTCTTGTATAAGCTGATATTTAAATTTGGTAAATATTTAAATAAATAATCATTTTTGAATCTTAAATTCAAGATGAAATTTGAATCTAAATTTGGAAGTGTAATGTTTTAAGTACACTTTAATATTAATCAAGTCATTAATAAAGAAATGGATTACTTTAGAGATAATTAAGGTATTAGAATGATTTAATGAATAAGATAATTAAGGAATGACTTATTTATTTAATTTATAAATTAATGATTTAGATTAATCTATAATTAGAGATTAATTAGGAAAGTAATTAAAGAATAGTTTTTAGTTAATGAAGGTTATTAACTAATATTATTAATTAATATGATTAATTCTAATAATTAATTAGACTAATTAATTAATGAAAATCATTTATGAAATTGTAATTACTTTATGAAAGTAATTAAGAAATTAATTAAGAAATTAATTACTCATTGTAATTAATTGAGTTTAAGTAAATTGTCAAATATTGTGTACTGGATTGATATTCCTGTTGTGATTATGTTACTGTGTTATGCGAATTGCTTTGTGCTGAACTGTGACTTGTTTCCATATGTATGTGAAAACCCATTTTGCCCGTAAACGGCATTTAAACTTCGAGGCGACAGGGAGTCGGATTCCAGTTGGTTATCCGAAACCCACATCGAATCATAATGGTAAATCTTTGTGATTGATAAATTTACTTTATGTGTGAATTTGTGAATGAAGATAAGCGTTATGGGTTATACCGCTTATCGATATTGATATGATTGAATCTGTGATGATTGAATGATGTTGCACTACTGTGTGAAACCCCTGGACTACACCATACACACACAAATATGGATTTCACCAGGAAATCGGTTAAGTCACAGATGATTTAAATTTAATGTTTTTGAAATTGAAATTTTAATTTCAATTGATTTTGAAATTGGAAATTGGGGTTTAATATAAAAACTTTTGAAAGGAGTTTTAAATATATTTTGGATATCTTGAAATTTAAATAATTTGATTTAAATTTGAATTCAAGTTTGAAATTGAATTCTATGATTTGAAACTAGGGATTAAAGATGTTGTACAAGTTATATATGGGTTAAACCATTTTAAAGGTATTGATTTGGGAATTTGAATTTAATTCAAGGGTTTTAACTCGTGTAAATATAACTGGATTTTTCCGAAACGAAAACTACTTGTTTTCAAATAATAATAGCTTTCATTTTAAGAAAGGAATTCCAAATTGTGTTGAAAGGTTTTAAGTTTGAAATGGAATTGAAATATTTTAAAAGCTATGAAATGAGTCTTTGATTCAAAGACCGGATGAGTTAATCCAACTTGAAATAGAATTGTTTTGAAAGGCTATGAATGAATCTTTGGAAACCAGTTTTGAAAGCTATAAGTTAAATCTTGACTTAAAGATTTAACGAGTTAATTCAATTGAAATGGAAATTGTTTTGAAATCCATGAATGGATCTTTGTGAACGGGGTGAACTTTGTGAATTGAATCTTTTTGTTTAAAAGATTAAAAGTGTGGAAATTGTTTAAACCATTGAAGGTTTTTGAAATGAATCTTTTTGTTTAAAAGATTGGAAATGATAATTGGTTTTAACCATTCGAATGAATGGTTTTGGGCTTTAAGCTGTGATTTAACTGGGACCCCGGTATCCATATGATTTTAATATTGCGCTCGTTATTCGGTTTAGCCGGGGGAGGACCTTTGTGTCATATAACCCATTCCGAATAATGATACGACGTATATGGATAGCATTGAAGACAGGTGGTGAAGACCGGGTATTTTCAAAAATGGATTACCTGTCGATTTTCTCTACATCATGGCTCCGGTATAGAGATTCCCTAAGTGATGGGAAGTCCGATCGGGATTGTGAATACCCGGATTTGCAAGGGCTTCTTCGGAAGTGCCTTCGGTTCTGTTCGAACCCGGAACAGACTTGTATGGTTGTATGTTAGACACTACACTTTGAGATGTAAAGCTGGTTTCTATCAAATACATTTCTGTTGGTGGCGGAGAATTTATTCTCTTAGCTTAACACCCTTCTCTGAGACGTACGAGCTCAGAGGTTATGTAGTTGATGGTTACTAGTGATACATTCCCAATTTGGTAATGTGGCATACGAAGTGCTGCCGATCATTTGTTGATCGAAGCATGGCTTTGTGAAAAAGTGTAGCTTTGTGGATGAGACCTCATCGAACCTCACAGATCGGAAATGGTCGAAACAGGAATGTTGCGGCAAGGTTTTTAGGGGTCGCGCCCCTAGGGTATGTCCATTTTCTTTTGGATAAAGGGTGGTATCATGGTATGGAGCCCAGATATTTAACTCGTGTGGACACTGTAAATTTATTACTGTGTGATGTTGCTTTGTTGGTTGAGGGGCCCCTCGGATAAAGGTCGGTAACGACCGGGAATGGCATACTCGTGTGGTAGTTACCTAGTTACAGCTTGGTTAAAGCGTGAGGTAGCGTCGGCCTTGTGTTTGCAGAGATCCGATTAGGCTCTCGGGGCGCCTTTCCAGAGGCGTTCCCATTTCGGTAAGGAAGTTCCTTAGCCTGACCATTTGTTGGAAATCCAAAGAAACAATATGAACCTTGTACGGTTTTAGTAGAACCTGCCATTTAAAATGGAAGCTATAGCAGACATAATATAATGGTACCTATGCTGGATAAGATTAATATTGTATTTTCGAAATGATTTTGTACACTATGCACTAGTAATAATATCAAAGAGTTTTCTTTTGCATAGTAAGCATGTTTGACTATCATAAGAAGAAATCTCCTCCAAGTCTGCGATTGCATTGTGTGTATGGTGGGATGTCTTATGGTAGTTTCATTTTCCAAAAGCATTGCGGATTTCAATGTTTAAAATCCTTTTGTTGTTTGTTTAAAGATAAACTGTTTTTGTTGCTCACACCAGTCCCATGACTGACCTGGAGTTTATTGTTCCCTTCCTAAACTCTGGGTGCCCATAATTTTCCACACGGGCAGTCTAGAGTTGGGTTTCTTTTCAGATAGTCAGGTTCGGTAGATTATCTAGAGCTAGTTCACTTCATCGGAGTTGATGACTGCACCTGCTTATCTTGGTGCATCGTGATGGTGGTTCGAGCTGATGTTGGAGTTGTTGGAGTCATTCTCTTTTGTAGATCAGTTGTAGTGATCTCTTCCATTCTTATTATTTCCGCTGTAGCATTGCATCATATCTCTGATGTTGTTGTATCATATTGATATCATTATTGTATATCATTCTGGATATTGTATTCATTGGAGTTGTATATGATATCACCTATTTCTTTCTTCCGCTGTGTTGTTATACTTAATGGTTTTATAAGCTCCGATGAGCCAGATTTGGCGTTTGAATCTGCGGCATTTCGAGTACAAGTGAAGTACGGGTGCCGATTTTTGAAGGTCGAGTTCAGGATCATTACATTTGGTATCAGAGCCAGGTTTTTTGGAACGTTACAGTCAAAAGGCTGGCCGTAAAAGCAAGGGCAGGGTACCATTGTAAGCCACGGTGGGGCTGGGATGGTTGCAAAGCCTACCGGTCCCCATTGTCTCAGAACGTTATATGTGGTATCAGAGCATTTAGTTAAGCGATAACCTTGGCTCTGTTGGGAATTACTCATTAGAGATAGAGTCAGCAGTACTCTAGAATGAGTGTGAGTGTAATAATAGATATGAGCGCGTATTTGTTAGTGAATATAAAAGTGTTTTATATTGTGTTTGCTTATCCGTTGAGTTGTTTGTGAATTCTGGTCGGTATGTGGGACGCCATATTATCGATAGGGGTTTCTAAACACTTAAACGAGGCAAGTCGACATAGTATCATTTTAAATTGGGTAAATGAAATAATTTTTCCTCGGTTATATTTTGTATATAAAGGAATAACTTTCCAAGAAATTATTAAAGTGTATATAAATTGATTGTTTGGTTGTTGAAAATGTGCATATATATAAATTAATGAAAGTTGTTTGAATAATCTAAATAAAAACAACAATTGTAAAAGAAAGAATTATTTAAGCAAATGAATTATTAAGTATGGAATTATAATTAATATGATTTGCAATTGTGAAATAATCTTGTATAAGTAAAGTGGAATAGTGAAATTATATGAGAAAAAGATTTATAAATGTGATTTGTAAATAAAAGGAAGTTTTGAAAAGAACAAAAAGCACTGGATTCACTACTGTTACTGGGAAATAATAAGGATGATGACTACAGCATCATTAATATCATTTTCGAGTTTCTGTGTGATGGATTTGCTACCATAGTAAATTGAAAATTGAAGTTTTGTTGTGATAAACAAAATTTAAATTTAAATCAAAATTATAATTGACAATTATAAGTGAAATGAGTTTTATACTTATAACATGATTTGAAAGTTAAATATATAAGTTGTATAATGTAACGACCCTAGATTTTTAATTTATTTAAATTGATAATTAAATGAATTTTTGAATAAAAATTTGTAAAATTAATTATATATGGAAGCGAGTTTTCTCGAATTAAAATAAATTTTGTATAAATCATTTAAATTTAAATTAAGTATATATGTATAGTAAGAAATTAAAAGTGGATGGTTAAACTTTAAAAGGAAATAAAATTTCTATTGATGTTAAACAAATTTCTCAAATAGATTTATAACTATATTAAATAAGAGATGAACTAGAAAATATAAAAATAAAAAGTAAGTAAACAAATGAGATAGACTATAAAATAGTAAGTAGGTAAGTACATTAACTAGAATTTAATAGCATAATTTAAATAGAAATTTTTTTTACATTATAAAGTGATATAAGAAAAGAAACAAGACCAACATAATAAGTGCTACCACCATTTTGAAGCAAAAGAAATAAATATACTAAAGTATAGAAACAAAACAAAGTATAGAAACAAAACCAAAGCAAAACATAAAGTTTATGCTTGTAAACCAATATGCAGGCAATAACAAGTAAGCTTTGTTAAAATATAAGTATGCATAAACAAGTAAAATATCTATGAACTGGAAAAACAAGTAAATAAGATAAGAAAACAAAAGTACCTGCTCCTATCATTTCAGCCGAGACCAACAATATCTTGGTACACAATAACATATATCTCAGCCGAAATGCAAGACAAAGCATTTAATACAAGATCACTTCAACATGCCTAATTGTACTAAATAATATAATACCCTGTACACTATCTTTTTTTTTATACATGTCCATATCAGACCAGTTAGTTCAATGAAACAATTTAGCAAACCAGAGAAAAATAATTCAAGCATCAGATCACATAAATTTTTTTCTAGAGCAAAGTAGATTCAATAATTCAAATCAGTATCAAACTGAAATCAAGTTAAGGATCATCTCAGCAAACATTTAGTTCAAGATATCGAAATCATCTTCCAGTTGATCAAATTACTTTCCAGTTTCAAGCTTTCAGTTCTCTACTTCAACTCCAGGTGAGCAACTTTGTTTTTCTAGACTTCTTTGTTTTGACCAAGTAAGTAAAAATTTGACTTTAAAATTTAAGTTAATGAATGCTGGAATCGATGCTTGAATGATTAGGAGAGTTTAGTGTTTGGTTTGCTTGCAAATATCTTGAGTATATGATTGGATTTTGGCCTGTGCATGTTGATATCTGCAAGAATGTGATCCCTGTTTTAGTTTTAGGAAAACAAAAGCAAACTCTGTTTACTTTGAAACCAGGTGAGTAAACATACTTTCTTTGAAAATTTAATCATGATAATTAGTTCATGAAAGTTTGTGTTGCTATATATTGCTAATAAGAGGATCTTTGATGATTTTTGTTATACTGGAAGCTTTGTACTCATGTTCTTCACTGTTTTAAGTCTCTGGGCAAGAAAGGTAGGAAATTTTATATTTCTTCTGGCAGAACATTTTAAGACTTAAGATTTTTAAACTAAATAAATTTGTTTACACTAAAATCAAAACCTGAAAATGGTTTAAAACATGACTGAGGAACATGGCTTCAGTTTAATTAAGTTTTACAGTAAAAAGGAAAACATATGTTAAAATTCGAATGTAACAAAATGTTAATTCAATTCTATATCTTGAATCACCTTCAAAAGTTAGGATTTTTAAACTATAAATCTCAAATTTTAGTATTGATATGAATGAGGATTTGGGAATTTACTGGGAAAGGGATTTTGGGCAATATCAGATAATCACGAGGTCTTTGGGGGTCGGGATCTTGGGTGAAGGTGGAGGTGGTATCAGTAAGTATGGGAAAAATGGTGGAAGTGTTGAACGATCGTCGTGGCAACTGCGGTGAGGTGATTTGGGTTTTTAAACCTAATTTGTGTTAAGCTTCGAATTTTGCTTCGTCCATCGTCGACAGGTGATCGAGTGTGGTGAGGGTTTGGGAAATGGTAGAGGAGAGGAAGTCGAAGCTAGGGCCGAAGGCGGAGGCACTCAGATGGTCGGAGAATCATGAACGTGGCGTTGACAGGTTTCAAGATGGAGGGCTTTTGAGTTTTCCAGGTTTCGAATTTTTATTCGAATACGATCTCGCGTGGGTAACAGAGCTTTGACGATCGGAGATTGGTACAAAGATGGATTTCGACTCGCTCAACGCTGCGGTGATGGTCGGAGATGGGCGGCGACCACGTGCATGTGCACGGTGCACGTTTTGATTCCTGGGAGCGTTGAGTAGTATACTCGAAGCATGGAACTGAAGGACTCGAAGAAATGGGGAGATGACTCGAAGCAAGTTCGTTTGCCTCGGGTTATTTTGTATGTTTTCAAGTTGTATAAGACCTGTCTGCAAATTTAATTTTAAAACAAATTCAGAATGGAATTTAAATTGTGAGATCGATTTAAAAACAAGTTTAAATCCAGTATGAAGTAAAATTTCAAAATAACTTTGAATCTTAAAGTTTTAAAATGAAATTGGATTTTTTTTCAAGATTTTAAAACAAAGTTTAAAATCAAGGTTAAATCAAAATTCAAAATATGGATTCAAGTCTCTTTGAATCCAGATCTGGAGATTTAAATAAATTTTAAATCTGAAAGTGTTTTAAAACAAGTTTAAAATCGAATATATTTTTTTGTAAATTTGTTTCAAACAAATATTTTAAATGTAAAGTTGTAAGTTAAAAATGTAAATTAAAGAAATAATTAAGATAATAAAAGAATTTAATTTATAAGAGAATTAAGAAATGACTTATTTATTTTAAATTAATGATTTATGTTAATTTATAATAAAAAAATGAATTAATAATGATTAATTAAGATAATTTCTTAAAGAAAGTAATTAAGGAAATGTTATTAGTTAATGAAGATAATTAACTAGAGATTTTTAAATAATTAAATTAATGTGATTAATTTTGATAATTAATTGGGTTTATTAATTAAGATAATCAATCGTAAATTGTTAATTATTAAATGAAAGTAATTAAGGGGTTAATTACAACTTGTAATTTAAATTAGATATTTTGATTAATTTATAAAAGTTAACTGGTAATTAATGATTTATTTGTATGAGATGATTTCTTAATGGTAAGAAATTAATTAGGAAATTGGTTTAAATGTTGATTTAATTAATATGATAAATTAAGAATAATTAATTAATTAAAGTGTTAATTTATATCAAACGATTTGTAAATTTATAAATCAGAATTGGATAAATAATTCATAAGTGATTAGTTTAATTGGAATTAAATTTAATTAATTAGGATTAAATAATTGATTAATCCTAGGTATAAATGATTATTAAATGCTTGACCCTGCTTATGAATGATTATATGGTATGCGATGCCTTGAATTGATTGTCCTATCTGATCTATGACATTTTGTTCTGTGGATTGAGTTGTGTATGATTTATTCATTTATTTACATTTATATATTATCTGTGAATAGACGATAAGCGTTATAGTTCATATCACTTATCAACTATATTTCTGTGTTTTGATCTGTGATGATTGAATGATGTTGCACTATTGTGTTAAACCCTTGGACTACACTGTTACACACACAAATATGGATTTCACGTGGAAATCGGTTAAGTCACAGATAATTTAAATTTGATATTTTTGAAACTGAAATTTTAATTTCAATTGATTTTGAAATTGGAAATTTGGGTTTTAAAGTGAAAAGCTTTTGAAATAGAATTTCAAAGATAAAAGTTATTTTGAATAACTTAATTGAGTTTTGAAAATTTAAATAATTTGATTTAAATTTGAATTCAAGTTTGAAATTGAATTCTATGATTTGAAACTAGGGATTGAAAATGCTGTATAAGTTATATATGGGTTGAACCATTTAAAGATATTGATTTGGGAATTTGAATTTAAATTCAAAGGTTTTCACTCGTGTAAATAAAATTGGATTTTTCTGAAAAGAAAACTATTTGTTTTCAAATGATTAAAGCTTTCAAATAAGAAGTGAACTTCCAAATTGTGTTAAAAGGAAATTTAAGATATAAATGAAAATGATTTACAAGTTATGGAAACGATTTGAAAACTATAAGTTAAATCTTTAATTTAAAGATTTTAAATGAGTTTAACCATTCGAAATGGAATTGTTTTGAAAGCTATAAGTTAAATCTTGATTTAAAGATTTAACGAGTTAATCCAAGTGAAATGGAAATTGTTTTGAAATACATAAATGAATCTTTGTGAATGGGGTTAACTCTGTGAATTGAATCTTTTTGTTTAAAAGATTGGAAATGGTAATTTGTTTTAACCATTCGAATGAAAAGTTTTTGGTTTTAAGCTGTGATTTAACTGAGACCCTAATATCCATATGATTTCTAATAATTACGCTCGTTATTCGGGTTAGCCGGGAAAAGACATTTATGTCATATAACCCATTCCGAATAATGTTACGACGTATATGGATCGCATTTGATGACCGGTGTTGAAGACCGGATATTTTTGAAAACGGAAGGATTACCGTCGAGTTACTCTACATCGGCTGATCTCCGGTATAGAGGTTTTATCACCCTTAGTGACGGGAAGTCCGGACGTGATTGGAAATTATCCGGAATTGCAAGGGCTTCGTGAGAAGTGCCTTCGGTTCTGTTCGAACCCGGAACAGACTTGTATGGATTATATGTCTGACATTACACTTTGAGATATAAAGCCGATTTCTTTCAAATACATTTCTGTTTGGTGGCGGAGAATTTATTCTCTTAGCTTAACACCCTTCTCTGAGACGTACGAGCTCAGAGGTTATGTAGTTGAAATTTATCAGCGATGTATTCCCAATTTGGTAATGTGGCATGTTGAGTGTTGTTGTGTGATGATCAGTGTTTGATCATTTATGATATGATCATTTGTTTGATCATTTATCTTTGTGATCATAGGTTGATCATCTGTTGACCCAAAGCGTGGCTTTTTGAAAAAGCATAGCTTTGTGGACGAGACTTCGTCGAACCTCAAAACCCAGTAATGGTCGAAACAGGAATTGTGCGGCAAGGTTTCAGGGGTAGCTTCCCTAGGGTATGACCATTCCTTCTGGAAAAGGGTAGTATCATGGTATAGAGCCCAAATACTTACTCATGTGGACACACTTTATTTATTATGTGTGATGTTGGATTAGAGGTACCTCGTTTAAAGGTCGCAAAGGACCAGGGGTGGCATATCTGAGATTTTGTATATCCCTTGGGAAAGGGGGTAGCAGGCCTTGTTTGGCAGAGAGCAGTTTGTCTCTCGGAACGTCCCGCCAGAGGCGTTTCTTTCGTGGAATAGGAAGTTCCTTAGCCTGACCATTTATTGGAAATCCAAACTAAACAATACGAGCCCTGTACGGTTTTAGTTGTAGAACCTGCCATCTACTTATGGTGGTCACCACTGTTTAGATGGTAGCTATAGTAGGCATAGTTCGGAATGTCTATGCTGGCTAAGATTTATATTCTACTTTCGAAATGTTTTCTACACTATGCACTAATAATAATATAAAAAATGATTTGATTTTTGCATAGTAAGCATCTTTGACTATCATAAGGAGAAATCTCCTCCAATTCTGCGTTTGCATTGTGTGTGTGGCGGGAGGCCTTATGGTAGTTTCATTTTCCAAAAGCATTGCGAATTGACTTTAAAATTCTTTTGCTATTTGTTTTTAAAGATAAACTGTTTTTGTTGCTCACACCAGTCCCATGACTGATCCGGAGTTTATTGTTTCTTTCCTAAACTCTGGATGCTCAAAATTTTCCTACACGAGCAGTCTAGAGTTGGGTTTTTCAGATAGTCAGATTTAGTAGATTATCTGGAGCAAGTTCAGTCTTTGGATATGGACTGCACTTGCTTGTCTTTGTGCCTCGTTATTGGGAGTTCGAGCTATTTCTGGATTGGTGTTATGAAGATGGAGATTTTCCGTTGCCGATGTTATCGTTTTCTTTTCCGCTGCTATTTGTTGTATCATATCTCTGATGTATATTGATATTCATTGTATCACTCTGTTGTATCAGATATTGTATATCAATGTATTATTCATTTCTTCCGCTGTGTTATTTACTTAATTGTGTTATAAGCTCCGGCGACTCGGATTTAAATGGTCGAATCTATGGCATTCGAGTACGATGTAAAGTATGGATGTCGATTTTCGAGCGGGCAAAATTCGCTTCGTTACATATAACTTATAGAATGAGAAAAGGTAAGTGAAACCAATTATTAAAGTGGTTAAACAATTTTGTTAAGCAAAACGAGATATGAATTTGAAATAGTGATATAAATTTGACTTTGGTAAAAGTTAAATAAAATTTACTTTAGAATGAAATGTTGTAATGGAATATAACTTAAGTAATGTTGGATGAAGTTGATTTTGATATCGAAGTAAATTAATAAAGTGAATTTATTAAATGAATGTGAACTTGAGTTATATAAATAAAATTCAACTTTATTTGTTAAATGAATTAGCAATTGAATTGAACTAATGTAAATCAATCGAATGTAAGTAAATTGATATGGAATAATGAATGTAAGTGTTAATTCATTAAAAGCTAATGAATTGGAATTTGAATGAATTGAATGGAAGTCAATTTAATATTAAACCAATTGGAATTAAAAGTGTTGAACCAAATTGAATGTAAGTAAAGTAAATTGAATGAATTTGGTTGTGTTGAATATACATTGGTTGTTATGTGATTGTTGGTTGATTGTATATAGTATAATTCATTAAGTGTTAATGAAATTGAATTGATAAATGGAAAGCTATGTAATTGATTTGAATTGAAAGTGAACCAACTTGAATTTAAATTAGTGAATGTAAACTAATTGAAAATGTATAATTGAACGTCGTTGTATATGAATTGGTAGTAAGCAATTAAAATTTGTATCGAAACTTTAAAAATTGCTTATGGGAATTATTTGATTGCATTGCTTATGGAAACTTTGTATTTGTTATTGAAAATTAATGAAATGTAAATGAATTTTCTATATATGTCACTTACGTGTTTAAATTGAGTAAGTACAGGTGCTGGGGCTACCGTTTGGCGGGATTTGGTTGCGCTAAAATGCTAAATTAATAACTGCTTTGCTTAAAAATGCTAAAAAGGTACGCATACGCAATAAAAATAGGAAATATGAACTATTTTTCTGCTTTTCCGACCGTGTGGGTCGATGTATATATATTTATGTCTATTGTGATCCTACTACGATTGAACCGCGCAAAGGAGGCTATGACGAATTTTTCTGAAAATTTAAGGCCCCGTTTGGTTTCGTTTTGAGTTATGCGTTTTTCGTTTTCAACATACACTACAAAATACAAGAAAATGTGGGAAATTTTTTACAATTCTTAGCCATCGCGATGATGGACGAAAAATGGAGGAGATGAATTGTTTTCCATTCTTTTGTTATGTCTCAAAACACGAAAAATCAAATAAACTTGTTTTCGATTTTCTATGTTAAGTTTCATTTTTCAAAATTGCCTGTTTTTCAACAATACATAATAAATGCGAATTTTTGTTCAGATGAAAACAAAAAACTAAAAATTGCAAACCAAACGAGGCCTAAGGCATTAGAAAATTTTCGGGAAATTTTGGAAAATTTGTGAAAACTAAATTTTGGATTTGGAGTTAAAAGTTAAATGATATAGTTTGTTTTGAAAAGATAACTAAGTATAGATTTGAAAAACTTAGTAAAGTTTTTGAAAGAGTTTAACTATTGGATTTTGGGGAAGTTGTACACTTAAGTGATTTTGAAATCTAATTTGAACGAATTGTTTTGAAAAGTTAATGGATTTGGGCATTTTTCTTACTTTGCAATTTCGAGGACGAAATTCTTTTAAGGGGGGAAGTTTGTAACGACCCAGAATTTCTGTCATTTGAAAGTCGTATATTTAATTGATTTTAAATATTAACAAGTAAGATTTGTAAGTCGAATAAATTTTATTTCGAATATATAGGATTTAATTGGATAATTAAATCGATAATTTAATATTTGAAATTCCAGAAATAATTGGAAATTGGATTTTGTGTGAATGAAAATGATTTATAAAGTTATAATAAATCATATTGGAGTTAGAACGATGTTATAGAACTTATAAAATCGATTTAAAAGTTAAATTGTGATAATTGAATATTTTAATATTTAATTGACGAGTGAAAATAGTCATTTTTCAAACAGCCTCGGATTTCGATGAAACAAGTTTCATCGGATCCGTAATGTTATATTATTGTATGATTTCAAATTTCGTGTGAATCGGATTTACGGTTTGTCCGGGGCAAGCCAAAATGCATCGAAATTGTTTTAATCGATTTGATTTAAATTTGATCGTTTATTTCTGTAACTCTCACATACGACCGAATTAGCTCCCGAAACACGTTCCATTGTGTTCGGAACACGGGTAAAACCCTAGAAACGCCACCCGGCACGCTTCGTTTGGATTTCGGAAAATTTCGGATGAATAGTGTTTTGGAGAATTTTCTATATAAGGCCCTCTATTTCTTCATTTGCAAACAAAGGCCAAAACCCTAGTCCCCTATCTTCAGCCACCGGCGCTAATAATTCAATGGCCAGAAAATCACGATCTTCTTCCTCAATTCTCTCTCGATCCGTCGACTTTCAGCACAAACTTTCAACTACAAAAATAAAGAGCATATCGAGCTCTATAATCTCAACGGCGGAGATCGTTTAAAATGAAGCCGATCAACGGCAAATCGAGTTCAAGTGGCTGTCGTTTATACACGTTTATCGAGGTGATAGTTTGACCGAGCTCATCATGGCTTTGGACGAACGTAAGGAGGAGTGTGGTGCTTCGTTCGGCAATGGTTGATTGTGTTCAAGTGGACCGTGGTGCGAGCGACAACTAGGGTTTTGGGGCGGCTAATGGGTTCATATTCACGTTCAAAACTTGATGGGGGGGAAGAAAGAGGATGCGGCCCAGATCTGGAGTGGAGAAACGAACGGCCGTGATCTGATGTAGGGTTTTAAATATAAAATAAAACTGAAAATTATTGTATTTTAAATTCGTATAATGTTTAAAATAGTGTAACTTCTTCATACGAGGTCGAAAAATTACGAAACGAATTGCGTTGGAACCATATTGACGAGCTCTTCGCAATGGAGCTGGTTTGGAGTCAATTGGAATCAGTGAAAATTTTGAGTAAAATTAAACGTGCGTTTAATTTTATTTGAAATTAAATACCGCAACCGTTATTGAAAGCAAGGTGAGAACTTATCACTCAATCGAATATTTGTTTCGATTTAAATTTTAAATAGTTAGATTTAAAATTGTTGATAGTGTTGATTGTGATGATTGGATGATAAATTGTTATCTATTGTGCTGTAATAGACCCTATACGCTTCATATTAAGCGGTGGTTATTTATTAAAAACATATACCACGATAATTCCATCGTGAAGTGGAATTGGTATTATATATGTATTTGGAGTTGATTTCCCGCATTATATAGCGGATGAGACCCTATTGCGCCGCATAATAGCGGATAATATTTGTAAATCCCATATACCGCGATATTCCACATTGAAGTGGAATTGGTATTGTGCTAACATCTGTGGATGTAGGGAAACAGGTTGGAGGGATCCAACTGGATTCCTCAAACATTTGAATTTATTTCAATGTTGTGTGTTGATTTATTTATAATCGCCGTGTGATTATATTGTGATTGAAATTGTTGACGGCTATAATTTAGCCGAATATATTTTCGGTATCGTTGGATACCAGAAATAAATAAAATTGGATTTTCAAAATTCAAAGTTGAAAATTTATTTTTGATAATTGGATGAATTTAAAAGGATTTAAAAGATAAAAGTATTATTTTTGAACTATATTGAATTTAATTTCAATTTTTTGGAAAAAAGGCTTAGCAAAGGGATTTCAGAAATATTATTTATAAACTGAAGAATTTATCTAAATTTGGGATTTTTAAATAGATTTGAAGAGATAAATAAATTTATTTTAAAAAGGAAATAATTTGGAAATTCGTTGAAAATTTGATTTGGTGTTTTGAAATAAATTTGAAAATCAATTTGAAATTAATTGATTATTAATTTACCATAACCAATAAAATTTATTTATAGAAATTTATCTGATTTGAATTAACCAGAAGATTAAATTAATCCTACTTATGGATGTTAATATTATATTGGATGTTGAATTGTTTGACATCTCTGATATGTGATGCTTTGTGATATATCCTATTCTGTGTTGTGATTTGTGATCTATTTATCTATGATATGAATATCTGTGATTTGTGAATGAAAGATAAGCATTATAATTTATACCGCTTATAAAATTATATTGTTATATTTGATCTGTGATGGTTGAATGTTGTTGCACTATTGTGTTAAACCCGTGGACTACACAATACACACACAAATGTGGATTTCACGTGGAAATCGGTTAAGTCACAGATTTTTATCAATTTTGGAAAATTGAATTTTTAAATCCAAAATGGTTTTGGAATTGGAATTAAAAGTTTTTGAAATGAGTTTCAGAAATAAAAGTTATTTTAAATAACTTAATAGAATTGGAATTTAAATCATTTGATTTAAATTTGAATTCAATATTTTGAAATTGAATTCAATGAATTGGGAATTTTGGTTTAAAAGATTTTATAAGTATAAAAGGTGTTTATATGGGTTTTTAACCATTTAAAAATATGGTTTTGGAAATTTAAATTTAAATTCAAGTTTTATACTTGGATGGTTTTAACCAATGTAATTGTAACCAGTTTTTCCCAAAAACGAAAACTATCTGTTTTCGAATAATAATAGCTTTTATAAAGTGAAAAGATTTCCAATTTGTATCGAAACATTTCAAGTTAAAATGAAATTGTAAATAGTTAAGAAAAACTATGAATTAACCTACGTGAAGATGATTAAACTTTATTTTGAAATCAAAGAAGATTTTAAATGGTGTATCTTTTATATTATAAAAGACTTGAATTGTGAATAGTTTTGAAAACTATAAATTAAATCTTAATTTAATTATTTAATGGGTTAATCAAATTGAAATGGAAATCGATTTGGAAATCTGCGAATGGATCTTTGTGAAACTGGGTAAATCTTTGTGAAGTAAATCTTTTTGTTTAAAGATTTAAAATGGTAATTTGTTTAAACCATTTAAAGGAAAGGATTTGGGTAATAAGTTGTGACTTAATTGAAATCCCTGTATCCATATGTTTTAAATATTGTGCTCATTATTCGGGTTAGCCGGGAAAAAACCTTTGTGTCATATAACCCATTCCGAATTAGTGATACGACGATATGGATCGTATTGAAGATCGGTGGTGAAGACTAGGTATTTGTGAAAATGATAGGATGACCTATCGATTGTCTCTGCACCGCTGGCTACGGTATAGAGATTTCCTAAGTGATGGGAAATCCGATCGGGATTGTGAATACCCGGATTGCATGGGCTTCTTTGGAAGTGCCTTCGGTTCTGTATGAACCCGGAACAGACTTGTATGGTTACATGTTTGACATTACATTTTGAGATATAAAGCTAATTTCTTTCAAATACATTTCTGTTTGGTGGCGGAGAATTTATTCTCTTAGCTTAACACCCTTCTCTGAGACGTACGTGCTCAGAGGTTATGTAGTTGAAATTTATCAGTGATAAACTCCCAATTTGGTAATGTGGCATGCTGAGTGTTGCTGTGTGATGATCATTTATTGATCATTTGTGATCAAAGCGTGGCTTTGTGAAAAAGCGTAGCTATGTGGACGAGACCTCTTCGGACCTCACACCCCGGAAATGGACGAAACAGGAAAGATGCGGCAAGGTTTCAGGGGTAGCGCCCCTAGGGTATGACCATTCCTTCTGGAAATGGGTAGTATCATGGTATGGTGCCCAGATACTTACTCATGTGGACACACTATATTTACTACTGTGTGATGTGTTGGTGACGAGCGCTCGGATAAAGGTCCCAAAGGACCGGGGGTGGCATATCTCAGGTTTACTACCCGGGAAGGGGGTAACCGGCCTTGTGTTGGCAGAGACCAGGTTGTCTCTCGGGGCGTCCCGCCAGAGGCGTTCCTACGTGGCATAGGAAGTTCCTTAGCCTGACCATTTGTTGGAAAATTCAAAGAAACAATACGAGCCCTTTACGATTGCAGTTGTATAACCTGTCTCCTCAAGAGGCAGCTATAGAAGGCATAATATAATCGTACCTATGCTGGCTAAGATTAATGTTGTATTTTCGAAATGATTTTGTACACTATGCACTAGTAATAATATCAAAAAGAGTTTGTTTTGCGTAGTAAGCATTTTTGACTATCATAAGAAGAAATCTCCTCCAAGTGTGCGATTGCATTGTGTGTGTGGTGGGAGGTCTTATGGTAGTTTCATTTTCCAAAAGTATTACGAATGTCTTTTACTTCCTTTGTTGTTGTTTTAAAGATAATAACTGTTTTGAGTTCTCACACCAGTCACCATGACTAACCTGGAGTTTATTTTTCCTTTCCTAAACTCTGGGTGCCCATCATTTTCCACACGGGCAGTCTAGAGTCAGGTTATCAGGTCATTCTAGATTCAGGAGATGCTGTGGAGCTCAGTGGCGAGCTGGATGGCGAGACGTATTACTTGTATATGATATTATTTATTTCGCTGTGTATTCTGTATGAGGACAAGTTTGTATAACTGTCCATTAATGTATTGTGTTGTATATTGTTGTTGTACACTCTGATGATGATGTAATGTATAAAATGATATGGTTCTTTGATTTAAAGATTATTCATTTATCTATTATATGTTGTTCCGCTGCGAATGTGAGATTCTTATATTGTTTTTGTTTCTGTGTTTTTCTGTTCTCTTTTTCTTCTGTCTTCTTCTACCTCTTCTTTTTAAACATAACAGTTTGGTTTTCCGGCATTCGATTGCTCGGCAGTTAATACAGTGGTCGTATTAATGTTGATTTTCGGATCACATTTTGTATCAGAGCTAAGGTTGAACTTTAGCTATGGAGTATAACACATTAAGTAGCTCATTAGAGATAGGGTGAAGTATACCCTAGAATGAGTAATCCCTAAGATATCTGTCCGTCCGCCTCAATAAAATTCTCTTGCTATCTATTGATAGTAAGTATGAGTGCAAGAAGTGGATGAGATAGGGGACAGGGGAATACGACTATAAATGGTCAATACCTTGTAACAACAAGGAAACAATCTTTTCTCTATCAATCTCTTTTGTTCAGCATCTTTTCTCAGTTCTTCGATAATTTCTGGTAGATCCAGGAAGAGATTCGATATATTAAAATGGGACATAAACTCCAAATAGGTCAGAGTTGTTTGTTTGGATGTATTGGCTGCCTTGTTTGCTTTGGTTGCTATGGTTGATAGGTATACTTTAGTTCTAAACTGAAAATTTTGAAATTGTATCCATATATCTATCTATTCTTTGGGTATCAATATATTCTACGAATGGTTAGTTATCCCTTCGAACTAACCAATGCCATTGCATGCTTCGTAGATCCGGATAACCCGAGTATCTTGTAAAGTGTCAAACAGATTCGTTCTTAATATTCTTATTTGATAAGCCAAATGCAGAATATATGCTCAGTTGATTTGATGAAATATTCTTCATCTATCTTTGTGTCTCCTTGGCAAATTTCGAGGACGAAATTCTTTTAAGGGGGGAAGTCTGTAACGATCCCGGATTTTTATATAAATTTAAATTGATAATTAATTGAATTTTTGAATAAAAATTGTGTAATAACTGGTAAAATTGATAGAGTTTATAAAATATATCTATGCAATTCATTAAATATGTATTTGATTTCAAAACATTGTCTTTTAAATAATATGTGTGAATACAAACAAATTATAAAGTAAACATTATGTATAAAGTCAATGCAAAGTAACAAGACAAAAGAAAGAAAATATAAAATCTTTGAGCTGGCAATAGAAGACAACAAACATATATATAGAAATGTACAAACAAATTAGATAAGTGTATGTAGATTTGTATAAGGCAATTAATGCCATATCCTATAGCACACAAGAAATATATATCAGCCTGCATAAAGTTGTAAGCAAATCAAATTTGATATGGAAATGTATAAGAAAAAGATCAAAGGACTTAAGCAATTAATGCAAAGGAAGACACCCAAGATTATACTCATATTTGTACAACCGAGAAATTTTTTTATGGTACAATGTGAATTAATGCAGCCACCAAAGCAAGAAACCAGCCTCCATACGAAAAAAATAACCCTGCTAACTAGTACAAGAAAATATAATCACTTGTACACACATTCTTTCATATATCAGCCTTCTAATTTTCAAACCATTTTCGTCCATTTCAAAGCAAGAAAATAAGTTAGCATTTCCATTTTACAAATTTAAACAACAATCAAACTTGCCTGCATTTTCAAAGCCTGCAAGCAAATTCAAATCAAAACCTGCATGAAAATCTAAACAACAAAGCAACTCAAGTTTAAAACAAAGGCATTCAAGTGCAAGGTTTTTAAAGCTAAAGGGTTACAGTTTTCAAGCTGTTTTTCAAATCTGGGTGCTCTGTCTTCTGTTTAAAAGGTGAGCAAACTCTTATATTGGCCTATATTCTTTGATATTGTGTTTGAAGCTTAAAACATGCTCTGGAAATATTGATTAATAGGCATGTGTGTTTGAATATGTCAGTGCATATCTGTTATACAGTCATATGCATACCTGTTATTGAGTTACAGGGTTGAATGTTTATTCCAAACTCTAATTATTTTCATCAAATCATTGTAAAGCTTTAAGTTTTCATCCAGAACAAAATGTTTAAACTTAAATGAAAGATTTTAAAAGCTGTTTTAAACATGTTGATGAGATATCACCACTGGAATCATGCTTTCCAAGCAAATGAGCAATATATTGATTAATTCGAATGTTTTAAAAAGCTGATTTGGTTTCATAACTTGAATCTTCACTGTCAAATAGGATTTTTAAAGCAAAAACGATAATTTTTAGTTTAGAAATGTAAGAGTCATTTACAGATGAACAAAAATTACATTTTTACAAAATTCTGTTGATTTAACAAATATTAGATGTTGAAATTCGTTGTGAAGCTAGATTGTTGATTCAAGAATATAGGAAAAATGTTAGAAAAAATTTCAAATGCAAGAATTTTGGGGACGAAATGAATTTAGGGTTTAATACTCGAGTTTTGACGTGGTCGGAAACAAGGAGATTTCGTCTCCTTCAGTTGATCGAGTGCTACCAAACTCGAGGGGATGAAAGTATGGTGGATGGCGAAGGGTTGGCCGGAGCTGCAGACTCGCTGATGGTCGGAGCCTCAAGAGTGAGGCATTGATAGGTTTTGATGTGGTGTTACTGGTTTTGTTCCAGGTCTGGTTGTAATTTGAATTTGATTTCGAGCTTTGAGATGGCGATCTGATGTTTGGGTTAGGGTGTATGGAAGTTTGTTGATGAGGGATGATCGTCGAAATTGATCGGAGGCGATCAAAGCCACCGTGCACATGCACGAGTATCAGGATATCTGGTTTGGTTGTGAAATTTTGGAAGAAAGGAAATTGCTCGGGATGTTGTTCGGGTAATTTTTGTCTTAGCTCGGGTATTTTTGATGTTGCCTCGGGTTGTTTGTTTTGCTACAGTTTTTAACAAACCTGATAGTTTTCTAGATTTTAAAATTTAATATAAAATTTGAAACGGAATTTAAAATGGGTTTAAATTCAAAAGTTAAGTTTAGTTTTCAAATAAGCTTTTGAATCTTAAGCTTTTAAAAATGAATTGGGATTTTAAATCAATAATTTAAAATCAAGGTTTTAAAAGCAAAGTTTAAATCAAATAGCTTTTTAACGTAATTTGTTTTCAAATAAATATTTGAATTGGATTTGGATAAAGTTCTTGTATAAGCTGATATTTAAATTTGGTAAATATTTAAATAAATAATCATTTTTGAATCTTAAATTCAAGATGAAATTTGAATCTAAATTTGGAAGTGATATGTTTTAAATACACTTTAATATTAATGAAGTCATTAATAAAGAAATGGATTACCTTAGAGATAATTAAGGTATTAGAATGATTTAATGAATAAGATAATTATGGAATGACTTATTTATTTAATTTATAAATTAATGATTTAGAGTAATCTATAATTAGATATTAATTAGGAAAGTAATTAAAGAATTGTTTTTAGTTAATGAAGGTCATTAACTAATATTATTAATTAATATGATTAATTCTAATAATTAATTAGACTAATTAATTAATGAAAATCATTTATGAAATTGTAATTACTTTATGAAAGTAATTAAGAAATTAATTACTCATTGTAATTAATTGAGTTTAAGTAAATTGTCAAATATTGTGTACTGGATTGATATTCCTATTGTGATTATGTTACTGTGTTATGCGAATCTAAATTTTTGAAATTGTATCCATATATCTATCTATTCTTTGGGTATCAATATATTCTACGAATGGTTAGTTATCCCTTCGAACTAACCAATGCCATTGCATGCTTCGTAGATCCGGATAACCCGAGTATCTTGTAAAGTGTCAAACAGATTCGTTCTTAATATTCTTATTTGATAAGCCAAATGCAGAATATATGCTCAGTTGATTTGATGAAATATTCTTCATCTATCTTTGTGTCTCCTTGGCAAATTTCGAGGACTTAATTCTTTTAAGGGGGGAAGTCTGTAACGATCCTGGATTTTTATATAAATTTAAATTGATAATTAATTGAATTTTTGAATAAAAATTGTGTAATTACTGGTAAAATTGATAGAGTTTATAAAATATATCTATGTAATTCATTAAATATGTATTTGATTTCAAAACATTGTCTTTTAAATAATATGTGTGAATACAAACAAATTATAAAGTAAACATTATGTATAAAGTCAATGCAAAGTAACAAGACAAAAGAAAGAAAATATAAAATCTTTGAGCGGGCAATAGAAGACAGCAAACATATATATAGAAATGTACAAACAAATTAGATAAGTGTATGTAGATTTGTACAAGGCAATTAATGCCATATCCTCTAGCACATAAGAAATATATATCGGCCTGCATAAAGTTGTAAGCAAATCAAATTTGATATGGAAATGTATAAGAAAAAGATCAAAGGACTTAAGCAATTAATGCAAAGGAAGACACCCAAGATTATACTCATATCTGTACAGCCGAGAAATTTTTTTATGGTACAATGTGAATTAATGCATCCACTAAAGCAAGATACCAGCCTCCATACGAAAAAAATATCCCTGCTAACTAGTACAAGAAAATATAATCACTTGTACACACATTCTTTCATATATCAGCCTTCTCATTTTCAATCCATTTTCGTCCATTTCAAAACAAGAAAATAAGTTAGCATTTCCATTTTACAAATTTAAACAACAATCAAACTTGCCTGCATTTTCAAAGCCTGCAAGCAAATTCAAATCAAAACCTGCATGCAAATCTAAACAACAAAGCAACTCAAGTTTAAAACAAAGGCATTCAAGTGCAAGGTTTTTAAAGCTAAAGGGTTTCAGTTTTCAAGCTGTTTTTTAAATCTGGGTGCTCTGTCTTCTGTTTAAAAGTTGAGCAAACTCTTATATTGGCCTATATTCTTTGATATTGTGTTCGAAGCTTAAAACATGCTCTGGAAATATTGATTAATAGGCCTGTGTGTTTGAATATGTCAGTGCATATCTGTTATACAGGCATATGCATACCTGTTATTGAGTTACACGGTTGAATATTTATTCCAAACTCTAATTATTTTCATCAAATCATTGTAAAGCTTTAAGTTTTCATCCAGAACAAAATGTTTAAACTTAAATGAAAGATTTTAAAAGCTGTTTTAAACATGTTGATGAGATATCACCACTGGAATCATGCTTTCCAGGCAAATGAGCAATATATTGATTAATTCGAATGTTTTAAAAAGCTGATTTGATTTGATAACTTGAATCTTCACTGTCAAATAGGATTTTAAAGAAAAAACGATAATTTTTAGTTTAGAAATGTAAGAGCAATTTACAAATGAACAAAAATTACATTTTTACAAAATTCTGTTGATTTAACAAATATTAAATGTTGAAATTCGTTGTGAAGCTAGATTGTTGATTCATGAATATAGGAAAAATGTTAGAAAAAATTTCGAATGCAAGAATTTTTGGGACGAAACGAATTTAGGGTTTAATACTCGAGTTTTGACATGGTCGGAAACAAGGAGATTTTGTCTCCTCCGGTTGATCGAGTGCTACCAAACTCGAGGGGATGAAAGTATTGTGGATGGCGAATGGTTGGCCGGAGCTGCAGACTCGCTGATGGTCGGAGCCTCGAGAGTGAGGCGTTGATAGGTTTTGATGTGGTGTTACTGGTTTTGTTCCAGGTCTGGTTGTAATTCGAATTTGATTTCGAGCTTTGAGATGGCGATTTGATGTTTGGGTTAGGGTGAATGGAAGTTTGTTGATGAGGGATGATCGTCGAAATTGATCGGAGGCGATCAAAGCCACCGTGCACGTGCACGAGTATCAGGATATCTGGTTTGGTTGTGAAATTTTGGAAGAAAGGACATAGCTCGGGATGTTGTTCGGGTAATTTTTATCTTAGCTCGGGTATTTTTGATGTTGCCTCGGGTTGTTTGTTTTGCTACAGTTTTTAACAAACCTGACAGTTTTCTAGATTTTAAAATTTAATATAAAATCTGAAACAGAATTTAAACTGGCTTTAAATTCAAAAGTTAAGTTTAGTTTTCAAATAAACTTTTGAATCTTAAGCTTTTAAAAATGAATTGGGATTTTAAATCATGAATTTAAAATCAAGGTTTTAAAAGCCAAGTTTAAATCAAATAGCTTTTTAACGTAATTTTTTTCAAATAAATATTTGAATTGGATTTGGATAAAGTTCTTGTATAAACTGATATTTAAATTTGGTAAATATTTAAATAAATAATCATTTTTGAATCTTAAATTCAAGATGAAATTTGAATCTAAATTTGGAAGTGTGATGTTTTAAATACACTTTAATATTAATCAAGTCATTAATAAAGAAATGGATTACCTTAGAGATAATTAAGGTATTAGAATGATTTAATGAATAAGATAATTAAGGAATGACTTATTTATTTAATTTATAAATTAATGATTTAGATTAATCTATAATTAGAGATTAATTAGGAAAGTAATTAAAGAATTGTTTTTAGTTAATGAAGGTCATTAACTAATATTATTAATTAATATGATTAATTCTAATAATTAATTAGACTAATTAATTAATGAAAATCATTTATGAAATTGTAATTACTTTATGAAAGTAATTAAGAAATTAATTACTCATTGTAATTAATTGAGTTTAAGTAAATTGTCAAATATTGTGTACTAGATTGATATTCCTGTTGTGATTATGTTACTGTGTTATGCGAATTGCTTTGTGCTGAACTGTGATTTGTGATTTGTTTCCATATGTATGTGAAAACCCTTTTTGCCCGTAAACAACATTTAAACTTCGATGCAACAGGGAGTCGGATTCCAATTGGTTATCCGAAACCCACATCGAATCGTAATGGTAAATCTTTGTGATTGATAAATTTACTTTATGTGTGAATTTGTGAATGAAGATAGGCGTTATGGGTTATACCGCTTATCGATATTGATATGATTGAATCTGTGATGATTGAATGATGTTGCACTACTGTGTGAAACCCCTGGACTACACCATACACACACAAATATGGATTTCACCAGGAAATCGGTTAAGTCACAGATGATTTAAATTTAATGTTTTTGAAATTGAAATTTTAATTTCAATTGATTTTGAAATTGGAAATTGGGGTTTAATATAAAAACTTTTGAAAGGAGTTTTAAATATATTTTGGATATCTTGAAATTTAAATAATTTGATTTAAATTTGAATTCAAGTTTGAAATTGAATTCTATGATTTGAAACTAGGGATTAAAGATGTTGTACAAGTTATATATGGGTTAAACCATTTTAAAGGTATTGATTTGGGAATTTGAATTTAATTCAAGGGTTTTAACTCGTGTAAATATAACTGGATTTTTCCGAAACGAAAACTACTTGTTTTCAAATAATAATAGCTTTCATTTTAAGAAAGGAATTCCAAATTGTGTTGAAAGGTTTTAAGTTTGAAATGGAATTGAAATATTTTAAAAGCTATGAAATGAGTCTTTGATTCAAAGACCGGATGAGTTAATCCAACTTGAAATAGAATTGTTTTGAAAGGCTATGAATGAATCTTTGGAAACCAGTTTTGAAAGCTATAAGTTAAATCTTGACTTAAAGATTTAATGAGTTAATTCAATTGAAATGGAAATTGTTTTGAAATCCATGAATGGATCTTTGTGAACGGGGTGAACTTTGTGAATTGAATCTTTTTGTTTAAAAGATTAAAAGTGTGGAAATTGTTTAAACCATTGAAGGTTTTTGAAATGAATCTTTTTGTTTAAAAGATTGGAAATGATAATTGGTTTTAACCATTCGAATGAATGGTTTTGGGCTTTAAGCTGTGATTTAACTGGGACCCCGGTATCCATATGATTTTAATATTGCGCTCGTTATTCGGTTTAGCCGGGGGAGGACCTTTGTGTCATATAACCCATTCCGAATAATGATACGACGTATATGGATAGCATTGAAGATAGGTGGTGAAGACCGGGTATTTTCAAAAATGGATTACCTGTCGATTTTCTCTGCATCATGGCTCCGGTATAGAGATTCCCTAAGTGATGGGAAGTTCGATCGGGATTGTGAATACCCGGATTTGCAAGGGCTTCTTCGGAAGTGCCTTCGGTTCTGTTCGAACCCGGAACAGACTTGTATGGTTGTATGTTAAACACTACACTTTGAGATGTAAAGCTGGTTTCTATCAAATACATTTCTATTGGTGGCGGAGAATTTATTCTCTTAGCTTAACACCCTTCTCTGAGACGTACGAGCTCAGAGGTTATGTAGTTGATGGTTACTAGTGATACATTCCCAATTTGGTAATGTGGCATACGAAGTGCTGCCGATCATTTGTTGATCGAAGCATGGCTTTGTTAAAAAGTGTAGCTTTGTGGATGAGACCTCATCGAACCTCACAGACCGGAAATGGTCGAAACAGGAATGTTGCGGCAAGGTTTTTAGGGGTCGCGCCCCTAGGGTATGTCCATTTTCTTCTGGATAAAGGGTGGTATCATGGTATGGAGCCCAGATATTTAACTCGTGTGGACACTGTAAATTTATTACTGTGTGATGTTGCTTTGTTGGTTGAGGGGCCCCTCGGATAAAGGTCGGTAACGACCGGGAATGGCATACTCGTGTGGTAGTTACCTAGTTACAGCTTGGTTAAAGCGTGAGGTAGCGTCGGCCTTGTGTTTGCAGAGATCCGGTTAGGCTTTCAGGGCGCCTTTCCAGAGGCGTTCCCATTTCGGTAAGGAAGTTCCTTAGCCTGACCATTTGTTGGAAATCCAAAGAAACAATATGAACCTTGTACGGTTTTAGTAGTAGAACCTGCCATTTAAAATGGCAGCTATAGCAGACATAATATAATGGTACCTATGATGGATAAGATTAATATTGTATTTTCGAAATGATTTTGTACACTATGCACTAGTAATAATATCAAAGAGTTTTCTTTTGCATAGTAAGCATGTTTGACTATCATAAGAAGAAATCTCCTCCAAGTCTGCGATTGCATTGTGTGTATGGTGGGATGTCTTATGGTAGTTTCATTTTCCAAAAGCATTGCGGATTTCAATGTTTAAAATCCTTTTGTTGTTTGTTTAAAGATAAACTGTTTTTGTTGCTCACACCAGTCCCATGACTGACCTGGAGTTTATTGTTCCCTTCCTAAACTCTGGGTGCCCATAATTTTCCACACGGGCAGTCTAGAGTTGGGTTTCTTTTCAGATAGTCAGGTTCGGTAGATTATCTAGAGCTAGTTCACTTCATCGGAGTTGATGACTGCACCTGCTTATCTTGGTGCATCGTGATGGTGGTTCGAGCTGATGTTGGAGTTGTTGGAGTCATTCTCTTTTGTAGATCAGTTGGAGTGATCTCTTCCATTCTTATTATTTCCGCTGTAGCATTGCATCATATCTCTGATGTTGTTGTATCATATTGATATCATTATTGTATATCATTCTGGATATTGTATTCATTGGAGTTGTATATGATATCACCTATTTCTTTCTTCCGCTGTGTTGTTATACTTAATGGTTTTATAAGCTCCGGTGAGCCAGATTTGGCGTTTGAATCTGCGGCATTTCGAGTACAAGTGAAGTACGGGTGCCGATTTTTGAAGGCCGAGTTCAGGATCATTACATTTGGTATCAGAGCCATGTTTTTTGGAACGTTACAGTCGAAAGGCTGGCCGTAAAAGCAAGGGCAGGGTACCATTGTAAGCCACGGTGGGGCTGGGATGGTTGCAAAGCCTACCGGTCCCCATTGTCTCAGAACGTTACATGTGGTATTAGAGCATTTAGTTAAGCGATAACCTTGGCTCTGTTGGGAATTACTCATTAGAGATAGAGTCAGCAGTACTCTAGAATGAGTGTGAGTGTAATAATAGATATGAGCACGTATTTGTTAGTGAATATAAAAGTGTTTTATATTGTGTTTGCTTATCCGTTGAGCTGTTTGTGAATTCTGGTCGGTATGTGGGACGCCATATTATCGATAGGGGTTTCTAAACACTTAAACGAGGCAAGTCGACATAGTATCATTTTAAATTGGGTAAATGAAATAATTTTTCCTCGGTTATATTTTGTATATAAAGGAATAACTTTCCAAGAAATTATTAAAGTGTATATAAATTGATTGTTTGGTTGTTGAAAATGTGCATATATATAAATTAATGAAAGTTGTTTGAATAATCTAAATAAAAACAACAATTGTAAAAGAAAGAATTATTTAAGCAAATGAATTATTAAGTATGGAATTATAATTAATATGATTTGCAATTGTGAAATAATCTTGTATAAGTAAAGTGGAATAGTGAAATTATATGAGAAAAAGATTTATAAATGTGATTTGTAAATAAAAGGAAGTTTTGAAAAGAACAAAAAGCACTGGATTCACTACTGTTACTGGGAAATAATAAGGATGATGACTACAGCATCATTAATATCATTTTCGAGTTTCTGTGTGATGGATTTGCTACCATAGTAAATTGAAAATTGAAGTTTTGTTGTGATAAACAAAATTTAAATTTAAATCAAAATTATAATTGACAATTATAAGTGAAATGAGTTTTATACTTATAACATGATTTGAAAGTTAAATATATAAGTTGTATAATGTAACGACCCTAGATTTTTAATTTATTTAAATTGATAATTAAATGAATTTTTGAATAAAAATTTGTAAAATTAATTATATATGGAAGCGAGTTTTCCCGAATTAAAATAAATTTTGTATAAATCATTTAAATTTAAATTAAGTATATATGTATAGTAAGAAATTAAAAGTGGATGGTTAAACTTTAAAAGGAAATAAAATTTCTATTGATGTTAAACAAATTTCTCAAATAGATTTATAACTATATTAAATAAGAGATGAACTAGAAAATATAAAAATAAAAAGTAAGTAAACAAATGAGATAGACTATAAAATAGTAAGTAGGTAAGTACATTAACTAGAATTTAATAGCATAATTTAAATAGAAATTTTTTTTACATTATAAAGTGATATAAGAAAAGAAACAAGACCAACATAATAAGTGCTACCACCATTTTGAAGCAAAAGAAATAAATATACTAAAGTATAGAAACAAAACAAAGTATAGAAACAAAACCAAAGCAAAACATAAAGTTTATGCTTGTAAACCAATATGCAGGCAATAACAAGTAAGCTTTGTTAAAATATAAGTATGCATAAACAAGTAAAATATCTATGAACTGGAAAAACAAGTAAATAAGATAAGAAAACAAAAGTACCTGCTCCTATCATTTCAGCCGAGACCAACAATATCTTGGTACACAATAACATATATCTCAGCCGAAATGCAAGACAAAGCATTTAATACAAGATCACTTCAACATGCCTAATTGTACTAAATAATATAATACCCTGTACACTATCTTTTTTTTATACATGTCCATATCAGACCAGTTTGTTCAATGAAACAATTTAGCAAACCAGAGAAAAATAATTCAAGCATCAGATCACATAAATTTTTTTCTAGAGCAAAGTAGATTCAATAATTCAAATCAGTATCAAACTGAAATCAAGTTAAGGATCATCTCAGCAAACATTTAGTTCAAGATATCGAAATCATCTTCCAGTTGATCAAATTACTTTCCAGTTTCAAGCTTTCAGTTCTCTACTTCAACTCCAGGTGAGCAACTTTGTATTTCTAGACTTCTTTGTTTTGACCAAGTAAGTAAAAATTTGACTTTAAAATTTAAGTTAATGAATGCTGGAATCGATGCTTGAATGATTAGGAGAGTTTAGTGTTTGGTTTGCTTGCAAATATCTTGAGTATATGATTGGATTTTGGCCTGTGCATGTTGATATCTGCAAGAATGTGATCCCTGTTTTAGTTTTAGGAAAACAAAAGCAAACTCTGTTTACTTTGAAACCAGGTGAGTAAACATACTTTCTTTGAAAATTTAATCATGATAATTAGTTCATGAAAGTTTGTGTTGCTATATATTGCTAATAAGAGGATCTTTGATGATTTTTGTTATACTGGAAGCTTTGTACTCATGTTCTTCACTGTTTTAAGTCTCTGGGCAAGAAAGGTAGGAAATTTTATATTTCTTCTGGCAGAACATTTTAAGACTTAAGATTTTTAAACTAAATAAATTTGTTTACACTAAAATCAAAACCTGAAAATGGTTTAAAACATGACTGAGGAACATGGCTTCAGTTTAATTAAGTTTTACAGTAAAAAGGAAAACATATGTTAAAATTCGAATGTAACAAAATGTTAATTCAATTCTATATCTTGAATCACCTTCAAAAGTTAGGATTTTTAAACTATAAATCTCAAATTTTAGTATTGATATGAATGAGGATTTGGGAATTTACTGGGAAAGGGATTTTGGGCAATATCAGATAATCACGAGGTCTTTGGGGGTCGGGATCTTGGGTGAAGGTGGAGGTGGTATCAGTAAGTATGGGAAAAATGGTGGAAGTGTTGAACGATCGTCGTGGCAACTGCGGTGAGGTGATTTGGGTTTTTAAACCTAATTTGTGTTAAGCTTCGAATTTTGCTTCGTCCATCGTCGACAGGTGATCGAGTGTGGTGAGGGTTTGGGAAATGGTAGAGGAGAGGAAGTCGAAGCTAGGGCCGAAGGCGGAGGCACTCAGATGGTCGGAGAATCATGAACGTGGCGTTGACAGGTTTCAAGATGGAGGGCTTTTGAGTTTTCCAGGTTTCGAATTTTTATTCGAATACGATCTCGCGTGGGTAACAGAGCTTTGACGATCGGAGATTGGTACAAAGATGGATTTCGACTCGCTCAACGCTGCGGTGATGGTCGGAGATGGGCGGCGACCACGTGCATGTGCACGGTGCACGTTTTGATTCCTGGGAGCGTTGAGTAGTATACTCGAAGCATGGAACTGAAGGACTCGAAGAAATGGGGAGATGACTCGAAGCAAGTTCGTTTGCCTCGGGTTATTTTGTATGTTTTCAAGTTGTATAAGACCTGTCTGCAAATTTAATTTTAAAACAAATTCAGAATGGAATTTAAATTGTGAGATCGATTTAAAAACAAGTTTAAATCCAGTATGAAGTAAAATTTCAAAATAACTTTGAATCTTAAAGTTTTAAAATGAAATTGGATTTTTTTTCAAGATTTTAAAACAAAGTTTAAAATCAAGGTTAAATCAAAATTCAAAATATGGATTCAAGTCTCTTTGAATCCAGATCTGGAGATTTAAATAAATTTTAAATCTGAAAGTGTTTTAAAACAAGTTTAAAATCGAATATTTTTTTTTGTAAATTTGTTTCAAACAAATATTTTAAATGTAAAGTTGTAAGTTAAAAATGTAAATTAAAGAAATAATTAAGATAATAAAAGAATTTAATTTATAAGAGAATTAAGAAATGACTTATTTATTTTAAATTAATGATTTATGTTAATTTATAATAAAAAAAATGAATTAATAATGATTAATTAAGATAATTTCTTAAAGAAAGTAATTAAGGAAATGTTATTAGTTAATGAAGATAATTAACTAGAGATTTTTAAGTAATTAAATTAATGTGATTAATTTTGATAATTAATTGGGTTTATTAATTAAGATAATCAATCGTAAATTGTTAATTATTAAATGAAAGTAATTAAGGGGTTAATTACAACTTGTAATTTAAATTAGATATTTTGATTAATTTATAAAAGTTAACTGGTAATTAATGATTTATTTGTATGAGATGATTTCTTAATGGTAAGAAATTAATTAGGAAATTGGTTTAAATGTTGATTTAATTAATATGATAAATTAAGAATAATTAATTAATTAAAGTGTTAATTTATATCAAACGATTTGTAAATTTATAAATCAGAATTGGATAAATAATTCATAAGTGATTAGTTTAATTGGAATTAAATTTAATTAATTAGGATTAAATAATTGATTAATCCTGGGTATAAATGATTATTAAATGCTTGACCCTGCTTATGAATGATTATATGGTATGCGATGCCTTGAATTGATTGTCCTATCTGATCTATGACATTTTGTTCTGTGGATTGAGTTGTGTATGATTTATTCATTTATTTACATTTATATATTATCTGTGAATAGACGATAAGCGTTATAGTTCATATCACTTATCAACTATATTTCTGTGTTTTGATCTGTGATGATTGAATGATGTTGCACTATTGTGTTAAACCCTTGGACTACACTGTTACACACACAAATATGGATTTCACGTGGAAATCGGTTAAGTCACAGATAATTTAAATTTGATATTTTTGAAACTGAAATTTTAATTTCAATTGATTTTGAAATTGGAAATTTGGGTTTTAAAGTGAAAAGCTTTTGAAATAGAATTTCAAAGATAAAAGTTATTTTGAATAACTTAATTGAGTTTTGAAAATTTAAATAATTTGATTTAAATTTGAATTCAAGTTTGAAATTGAATTCTATGATTTGAAACTAGGGATTGAAAATGCTGTATAAGTTATATATGGGTTGAACCATTTAAAGATATTGATTTGGGAATTTGAATTTAAATTCAAAGGTTTTCACTCGTGTAAATAAAATTGGATTTTTTTGAAAAGAAAACTATTTGTTTTCAAATGATTAAAGCTTTCAAATAAGAAGTGAACTTCCAAATTGTGTTAAAAGGAAATTTAAGATATAAATGAAAATGATTTACAAGTTATGGAAACGATTTGAAAACTATAAGTTAAATCTTTAATTTAAAGATTTTAAATGAGTTTAACCATTCGAAATGGAATTGTTTTGAAAGCTATAAGTTAAATCTTGATTTAAAGATTTAACGAGTTAATCCAAGTGAAATGGAAATTGTTTTGAAATACATAAATGAATCTTTGTGAATGGGGTTAACTCTGTGAATTGAATCTTTTTGTTTAAAAGATTGGAAATGGTAATTTGTTTTAACCATTCGAATGAAAAGTTTTTGGTTTTAAGCTGTGATTTAACTGAGACCCCAATATCCATATGATTTCTAATAATTACGCTCGTTATTCGGGTTAGCCGGGAAAAGACATTTGTGTCATATAACCCATTCCGAATAATGTTACGACGTATATGGATCGCATTTGATGACCGGTGTTGAAGACTGGATATTTTTGAAAACGGAAGGATTACCGTCGAGTTACTCTACATCGGCTGATCTCCGGTATAGAGGTTTTATCACCCTTAGTGACGGGAAGTCCGGACGTGATTGGAAATTATCCGGAATTGCAAGGGCTTCGTGAGAAGTGCCTTCGGTTCTGTTCGAACCCGGAACAGACTTGTATGGATTATATGTCTGACATTACACTTTGAGATATAAAGCCGATTTCTTTCAAATACATTTCTGTTTGGTGGCGGAGAATTTATTCTCTTAGCTTAACACCCTTCTCTAAGACGTACGAGCTCAGAGGTTATGTAGTTGAAATTTATCAGCGATGTATTCCCAATTTGGTAATGTGGCATGCTGAGTGTTGTTGTGTGATGATCAGTGTTTGATCATTTATGATATGATCATTTGTTTGATCATTTATCTTTGTGATCATAGGTTGATCATCTGTTGACCCAAAGCGTGGCTTTTTGAAAAAGCATAGCTTTGTGGACGAGACTTCGTCGAACCTCAAAACCCGGTAATGGTCGAAACAGGAATTGTGCGGCAAGGTTTCAGGGGTAGCTTCCCTAGGGTATGACCATTCCTTCTGGAAAAGGGTAGTATCATGGTATGGAGCCCAAATACTTACTCATGTGGACACACTTTATTTATTATGTGTGATGTTGGATTAGAGGTACCTCGTTTAAAGGTCGCAAAGGACCGGGGGTGGCATATCTGAGATTTTGTATATCCCTTGGGAAAGGGGGTAGCAGGCCTTGTTTGGCAGAGAGCAGTTTGTCTCTCGAAACGTCCCGCCAGAGGCGTTTCTTTCGTGGAATAGGAAGTTCCTTAGCCTGACCATTTGTTGGAAATCCAAACTAAACAATACGAGCCCTGTACGGTTTTAGTTGTAGAACCTGCCATCTACTTATGGTGGTCACCACTGTTTAGATGGTAGCTATAGTAGGCATAGTTCGGAATGTATATGCTGGCTAAGATTTATATTCTACTTTCGAAATGTTTTCTACACTATGCACTAATAATAATATAAAAAATGATTTGATTTTTGCATAGTAAGCATCTTTGACTATCATAAGGAGAAATCTCCTTCAATTCTGCGTTTGCATTGTGTGTGTGGCGGGAGGCCTTATGGTAGTTTCATTTTCCAAAAGCATTGCGAATTGACTTTAAAATTCTTTTGCTATTTGTTTTTAAAGATAAACTGTTTTTGTTGCTCACACCAGTCCCATGACTGATCCGGAGTTTATTGTTTCTTTCCTAAACTCTGGATGCTCAAAATTTTCCTACACGAGCAGTCTAGAGTTGGGTTTTTCAGATAGTCAGATTTAGTAGATTATCTGGAGCAAGTTCAGTCTTTGGATATGGACTGCACTTGCTTGTCTTTGTGCCTCGTTATTGGGAGTTCGAGCTATTTCTGGATTGGTGTTATGAAGATGGAGATTTTCCGTTGCCGATGTTATCATTTTCTTTTCCGCTGCTATTTGTTGTATCATATCTCTGATGTATATTGATATTCATTGTATCACTCTGTTGTATCAAATATTGTATATCAATGTATTATTCATTTCTTCCGCTGTGTTATTTACTTAATTGTGTTATAAGCTCCGGCGACTCGGATTTGAACGGTCGAATCTATGGCATTCGAGTACGATGTAAAGTATGGATGTCGATTTTCGAGCGGGCAAAATTCGCTTCGTTACATATAACTTATAGAATGAGAAAAGGTAAGTGAAACCAATTATTAAAGTGGTTAAACAATTTTGTTAAGCAAAACGAGATATGAATTTGAAATAGTGATATAAATTTGACTTTGGTAAAAGTTAAATAAAATTTACTTTAGAATGAAATGTTGTAATGGAATATAACTTAAGTAATGTTGGATGAAGTTGATTTTGATATCGAAGTAAATTAATAAAGTGAATTTATTAAATGAATGTGAACTTGAGTTATATAAATAAAATTCAACTTTATTTGTTAAATGAATTAGCAATTGAATTGAACTAATGTAAATCAATCGAATGTAAGTAAATTGATATGGAATAATGAATGTAAGTGTTAATTCATTAAAAGCTAATGAATTGGAATTTGAATGAATTGAATGGAAGTCAATTTAATATTAAACCAATTGGAATTAAAAGTGTTGAACCAAATTGAATGTAAGTAAAGTAAATTGAATGAATTTGGTTGTGTTGAATATACATTGGTTGTTATGTGATTGTTGGTTGATTGTATATAGTATAATTCATTAAGTGTTAATGAAATTGAATTGATAAATGGAAAGCTATGTAATTGATTTGAATTGAAAGTGAACCAACTTGAATTTAAATTAGTGAATGTAAACTAATTGAAAATGTATAATTGAACGTCGTTGTATATGAATTGGTAGTAAGCAATTAAAATTTGTATCGAAACTTTAAAAATTGCTTATGGGAATTATTTGATTGCATTGCTTATGGAAACTTTGTATTTGTTATTGAAAATTAATGAAATGTAAATGAATTTTCTATATATGTCACTTACGTGTTTAAATTGAGTAAGTACAGGTGCTGGGGCTACCGTTTGGCGGGATTTGGTTGCGCTAAAATGCTAAATTAATAACTGCTTTGCTTAAAAATGCTAAAAAGGTACGCCTACGCAATAAAAATAGGAAATATGAACTATTTTTCTGCTTTTCCGACCGTGTGGGTCGATGTATATATATTTATGTCTATTGTGATCCTACTACGATTGAACCGCGCAAAGGAGGCTATGACGAATTTTTCTGAAAATTTAAGGCCCCGTTTGGTTTCGTTATGAGTTATGCGTTTTTCGTTTTCAACATACACTACAAAATACAAGAAAATGTGGGAAATTTTTTACAATTCTTAGCCATCGCGATGATGGACGAAAAATGGAGGAGATGAATTGTTTTCCATTCTTTTGTTATGTCTCAAAACACGAAAAATCAAATAAACTTGTTTTCGATTTTCTATGTTAAGTTTCATTTTTCAAAATTGCCTGTTTTTCAACAATACATAATAAATGCGAATTTTTGTTCAGATGAAAACAAAAAACTAAAAATTGCAAACCAAACGAGGCCTAAGGCATTAGAAAATTTTCGGGAAATTTTGGAAAATTTGTGAAAACTAAATTTTGGATTTGGAGTTAAAAGTTAAATGATATAGTTTGTTTTGAAAAGATAACTAAGTATAGATTTGAAAAACTTAGTAAAGTTTTTGAAAGAGTTTAACTATTGGATTTTGGGGAAGTTGTACACTTAAGTGATTTTGAAATCTAATTTGAACGAATTGTTTTGAAAAGTTAATGGATTTGGGCATTTTTCTTACTTTGCAATTTCGAGGACGAAATTCTTTTAAGGGGGGAAGTTTGTAACGACCCAGAATTTCTGTCATTTGAAAGTCGTATATTTAATTGATTTTAAATATTAACAAGTAAGATTTGTAAGTCGAATAAATTTTATTTCGAATATATAGGATTTAATTGGATAATTAAATCGATAATTTAATATTTGAAATTCCAGAAATAATTGGAAATTGGATTTTGTGTGAATGAAAATGATTTATAAAGTTATAATAAATCATATTGGAGTTAGAACGATGTTATAGAACTTATAAAATCGATTTAAAAGTTAAATTGTGATAATTGAATATTTTAATATTTAATTGACGAGTGAAAATAGTCATTTTTCAAACAGTCTCGGATTTCGACGAAACAAGTTTCATCGGATCCGTAATGTTATATTATTGTATGATTTCAAATTTCGTGTGAATCGGATTTACGGTTTGTCCGGGGCAAGCCAAAATGCATCGAAATTGTTTTAATCGATTTGATTTAAATTTGATCGTTTATTTCTGTAACTCTCACATACGACCGAATTAGCTCCCGAAATACGTTCCATTGTGTTCGGAACGCGAGTAAAACCCTAGAAACGCCACCCGGCATGCTTCGTTTGGATTTCGGAAAATTTCGGATGAATAGTGTTTTGGAGAATTTTCTATATAAGGCCCTCTATTTCTTCATTTGCAAACAAAGGCCAAAACCCTAGTCCCCTATCTTCAGCTGCCGGCGCTAATAATTCAATGGCCAGAAAATCACGATCTTCTTCCTCAATTCTCTCTCGATCCGTCGACTTTCAGCACAAACTTTCAACTACAAAAATAAAGAGCATATCGAGCTCTATAATCTCAACGGCGGAGATCGTTTAAAATGAAGCCGATCAACGGCAAATCGAGTTCAAGTGGCTGTCGTTTATACACGTTTATCGAGGTGATAGTTTGACCGAGCTCATCATGGCTTTGGACGAACGTAAGGAGGAGTGTGGTGCTTCGTTCGGCAATGGTTGATTGTGTTCAAGTGGACCGTGGTGCGAGCGACAACTAGGGTTTTGGGGGCGGCTAATGGGTTCATATTCACGTTCAAAACTTGATGGGGGGGAAGAAAGAGGATGCGGCCCAGATCTGGAGTGGAGAAACGAACGGCCGTGATCTGATGTAGGGTTTTAAATATAAAATAAAACTGAAAATTATTGTATTTTAAATTCGTATAATGTTTAAAATAGTGTAACTTCTTCATACGAGGTCGAAAAATTACGAAACGAATTGCGTTGGAACCATATTGACGAGCTCTTCGCAATGGAGCTGGTTTGGAGTCAATTGGAATCAGTGAAAATTTTGAGTAAAATTAAACGTGCGTTTAATTTTATTTGAAATTAAATACCGCAACCGTTATTGAAAGCAAGGTGAGAACTTATCACTCAATCGAATATTTGTTTCGATTTAAATTTTAAATAGTTAGATTTAAAATTGTTGATAGTGTTGATTGTGATGATTGGATGATAAATTGTTATCTATTGTGCTGTAATAGACCCTATACGCTTCATATTAAGCGGTGGTTATTTATTAAAAACATATACCACGATAATTCCATCGTGAAGTGGAATTGGTATTATATATGTATTTGGAGTTGATTTCCCGCATTATATAGCGGATGAGACCCTATTGCGCCGCATAATAGCGGATAATATTTGTAAATCCCATATACCGCGATATTCCACATTGAAGTGGAATTGGTATTGTGCTAACATCTGTGGATGTAGGGAAACAGGTTGGAGGGATCCAACTGGATTCCTCAAACATTTGAATTTATTTCAATGTTGTGTGTTGATTTATTTATAATCGCCGTGTGATTATATTGTGATTGAAATTGTTGACGGCTATAATTTAGCCGAATATATTTTCGGTATCGTTGGATACCAGAAATAAATAAAATTGGATTTTCAAAATTCAAAGTTGAAAATTTATTTTTGATAATTGGATGAATTTAAAAGGATTTAAAAGATAAAAGTATTATTTTTGAACTATATTGAATTTAATTTCAATTTTTTGGAAAAAAGGCTTAGCAAAGGGATTTCAGAAATATTATTTATAAACTGAAGAATTTATCTAAATTTGGGATTTTTAAACAGATTTGAAGAGATAAATAAATTTATTTTAAAAAGGAAATAATTTGGAAATTCGTTGAAAATTTGATTTGGTGTTTTGAAATAAATTTGAAAATCAATTTGAAATTAATTGATTATTAATTTACCATAACCAATAAAATTTATTTATAGAAATTTATCTGATTTGAATTAACCAGAAGATTAAATTAATCCTACTTATGGATGTTAATATTATATTGGATGTTGAATTGTTTGACATCTCTGATATGTGATGCTTTGTGATATATCCTATTCTGTGTTGTGATTTATGATCTATTTATCTATGATATGAATATCTGTGATTTGTGAATGAAAGATAAGCATTATAATTTATACCGCTTATAAAATTATATTGTTATATTTGATCTGTGATGGTTGAATGTTGTTGCACTATTGTGTTAAACCCGTGGACTACACAATACACACACAAATGTGGATTTCACGTGGAAATCGGTTAAGTCACAGATTTTTATCAATTTTGGAAAATTGAATTTTTAAATCCAAAATGGTTTTGGAGTTGGAATTAAAAGTTTTTGAAATGAGTTTCAGAAATAAAAGTTATTTTAAATAACTTAATAGAATTGGAATTTAAATCATTTGATTTAAATTTGAATTCAATATTTTGAAATTGAATTCAATGAATTGGGAATTTTGGTTTAAAAGATTTTATAAGTATAAAAGGTGTTTATATGGTTTTTTAACCATTTAAAAATATGGTTTTGGAAATTTAAATTTAAATTCAAGTTTTATACTTGGATGGTTTTAACCAATGTAATTGTAACCAGTTTTTCCCAAAAACGAAAACTATCTGTTTTCGAATAATAATAGCTTTTATAAAGTGAAAAGATTTCCAATTTGTATCGAAACATTTCAAGTTAAAATGAAATTGTAAATAGTTAGGAAAAACTATGAATTAACCTACGTGAAGATGATTAAACTTTATTTTGAAATCAAAGAAGATTTTAAATGGTGTATCTTTTATATTATAAAAGACTTGAATTGTGAATAGTTTTGAAAACTATAAATTAAATCTTAATTTAATTATTTAATGGGTTAATCAAATTGAAATGGAAATCGATTTGGAAATCTGCGAATGGATCTTTGTGAAACTGGGTAAATCTTTGTGAAGTAAATCTTTTTGTTTAAAGATTTAAAATGGTAATTTGTTTAAACCATTTAAAGGAAAGGATTTGGGTAATAAGTTGTGACTTAATTGAAATCCCTGTATCCATATGTTTTAAATATTGTGCTCATTATTCGGGTTAGCCGGGAAAAAACCTTTGTGTCATATAACCCATTCCGAATTAGTGATACGACGATATGGATCGTATTGAAGATCGGTGGTGAAGACTAGGTATTTGTGAAAATGATAGGATGACCTATCGATTGTCTCTGCACCGCTGGCTACGGTATAGAGATTTCCTAAGTGATGGGAAATCCGATCGGGATTGTGAATACCCGGATTGCATGGGCTTCTTTGGAAGTGCCTTCGGTTCTGTATGAACCCGGAACAGACTTGTATGGTTACATGTCTGACATTACATTTTGAGATATAAAGCTGATTTCTTTCAAATACATTTCTGTTTGGTGGCGGAGAATTTATTCTCTTAGCTTAACACCCTTCTCTGAGACGTACGAGCTCAGAGGTTATGTAGTTGAAATTTATCAGTGATAAACTCCCAATTTGGTAATGTGGCATGCTGAGTGTTGCTGTGTGATGATCATTTATTGATCATTTGTGATCAAAGCGTGGCTTTGTGAAAAAGCGTAGCTATGTGGACGAGACCTCTTCGGACCTCACACCCCGGAAATGGTCGAAACAGGAAAGATGCGGCAAGGTTTCAGGGGTAGCGCCCCTAGGGTATGACCATTCCTTCTGGAAATGGGTAGTATCATGGTATGGTGCCCAGATACTTACTCATGTGGACACACTATATTTACTACTGTGTGATGTGTTGGTGACGAGCGCTCGGATAAAGGTCCCAAAGGACCGGGGGTGGCATATCTCAGGTTTACTACCCGGGAAGGGGGTAACCGGCCTTGTGTTGGCAGAGACCAGGTTGTCTCACGGGGCGTCCCGCCAGAGGCGTTCCTACATGGCATAGGAAGTTCCTTAGCCTGACCATTTGTTGGAAAATTCAAAGAAACAATACGAGCCCTTTACGATTGCAGTTGTATAACCTGTCTCCTCAGGAGGCAGCTATAGCAGGCATAATATAATCGTACCTATGCTGGCTAAGATTAATGTTGTATTTTCGAAATGATTTTGTACACTATGCACTAGTAATAATATCAAAAAGAGTTTGTTTTGCGTACTAAGCATTTTTGACTATCATAAGAAGAAATCTCCTCCAAGTGTGCGATTGCATTGTGTGTGTGGTGGGAGGTCTTATGGTAGTTTCATTTTCCAAAAGTATTACGAATGTCTTTTACTTCCTTTGTTGTTGTTTTAAAGATAATAACTGTTTTGAGTTCTCACACCAGTCACCATGACTGACCTGGAGTTTATTTTTCCTTTCCTAAACTCTGGGTGCCCATCATTTTCCACACGGGCAGTCTAGAGTCAGGTTATCAGGTCATTCTAGATTCAGGAGATGCTGTGGAGCTCAGTGGCGAGCTGGATGGCGAGACGTATTACTTGTATATGATATTATTTATTCCGCTGTGTATTCTGTATGAGGACAAGTTTGTATAACTGTCCATTAATGTATTGTGTTGTATATTGTTGTTGTACACTCTGATGATGATGTAATGTATAAAATGATATGGTTCTTTGATTTAAAGATTATTCATTTATCTATTATATGTTGTTCCGCTGCGAATGTGAGATTCTTATATTGTTTCTGTTTCTGTGTTTTTCTGTTCTCTTTTTCTTCTGTCTTCTTCTACCTCTTCTTTTTAAACATAACAGTTTGGTTTTCCGGCATTCGATTGCTCGGCAGTTAATACAGTGGTCGTATTAATGTCGATTTTCGGATCACATTTTGTATCAGAGCTAAGGTTGAACTTTAGCTATGGAGTATAACACATTAAGTAGCTCATTAGAGATAGGGTGAAGTATACCCTAGAATGAGTAATCCCTAAGATATCTGTCCGTCCGCCTCAATAAAATTCTCTTGCTATCTATTGATAGTAAGTATGAGTGCAAGAAGTGGATGAGATAGGGGACAGGGGAATACGACTATAAATGGTCAATACCTTGTAACAACAAGGAAACAATCTTTTCTCTATCAATCTCTTTTGTTCAGCATCTTTTCTCAGTTCTTCGATAATTTCTGGTAGATCCAGGAAGAGATTCGATATATTAAAATGGGACATAAACTCCAAATAGGTCAGAGTTGTTTGTTTGGATGTATTGGCTGCCTTGTTTGTTTTGGTTGCTATGGTTGATAGGTATACTTTAGTTCTAAACTGAAATTTTTGAAATTGTATCCATATATCTATCTATTCTTTGGGTATCAATATATTCTACGAATGGTTAGTTATCCCTTCGAACTAACCAATGCCATTGCATGCTTCGTAGATCCGGATAACCCGAGTATCTTGTAAAGTGTCAAACAGATTCGTTCTTAATATTCTTATTTGATAAGCCAAATGCAGAATATATGCTCAGTTGATTTGATGAAATATTCTTCATCTATCTTTGTGTCTCCTTGGCAAATTTCGAGGACGAAATTCTTTTAAGGGGGCAAGTCTGTAACGATCCCGGATTTTTATATAAATTTAAATTGATAATTAATTGAATTTTTGAATAAAAATTGTGTAATAACTGGTAAAATTGATAGAGTTTATAAAATATATCTATGTAATTCATTAAATATGTATTTGATTTCAAAACATTGTCTTTTAAATAATATGTGTGAATACAAACAAATTATAAAGTAAACATTATGTATAAAGTCAATGCAAAGTAACAAGACAAAAGAAAGAAAATATAAAATCTTTGAGCTGGCAATAGAAGACAACAAACATATATATAGAAATGTACAAACAAATTAGATAAGTGTATGTAGATTTGTATAAGGCAATTAATGCCATATCCTCTAGCACACAAGAAATATATATCAGCCTGCATAAAGTTGTAAGCAAATCAAATTTGATATGGAAATGTATAAGAAAAAGATCAAAGGACTTAAGCAATTAATGCAAAGGAAGACACCCAAGATTATACTCATATTTGTACAACCGAGAAATTTTTTTATGGTACAATGTGAATTAATGCAGCCACCAAAGCAAGAAACCAGCCTCCATACGAAAAAAATAACCCTGCTAACTAGTACAAGAAAATATAATCACTTGTACACACATTCTTTCATATATCAGCCTTCTAATTTTCAATCCATTTTCGTCCATTTCAAAACAAGAAAATAAGTTAGCATTTCCATTTTACAAATTTAAACAACAATCAAACTTGCCTGCATTTTCAAAGCCTGCAAGCAAATTCAAATCAAAACCTGCATGAAAATCTAAACAACAAAGCAACTCAAGTTTAAAACAAAGGCATTCAAGTGCAAGGTTTTTAAAGCTAAAGGGTTACAGTTTTCAAGCTGTTTTTCAAATCTGGGTGCTCTGTCTTCTGTTTAAAAGGTGAGCAAACTCTTATATTGGCCTATATTCTTTGATATTGTGTTTGAAGCTTAAAACATGCTCTGGAAATATTGATTAATAGGCATGTGTGTTTGAATATGTCAGTGCATATCTGTTATACAGTCATATGCATACCTGTTATTGAGTTACAGGGTTGAATGTTTATTCCAAACTCTAATTATTTTCATCAAATCATTGTAAAGCTTTAAGTTTTCATCCAGAACAAAATGTTTAAACTTAAATGAAAGATTTTAAAAGCTGTTTTAAACATGTTGATGAGATATCACCACTGGAATCATGCTTTCCAAGCAAATGAGCAATATATTGATTAATTCGAATGTTTTAAAAAGCTGATTTGGTTTCATAACTTGAATCTTCACTGTCAAATAGGATTTTTAAAGCAAAAACGATAATTTTTAGTTTAGAAATGTAAGAGTCATTTACAGATGAACAAAAATTACATTTTTACAAAATTCTGTTGATTTAACAAATATTAGATGTTGAAATTCGTTGTGAAGCTAGATTGTTGATTCAAGAATATAGGAAAAATGTTAGAAAAAATTTCAAATGCAAGTATTTTGGGGACGAAATGAATTTAGGGTTTAATACTCGAGTTTTGACGTGGTCGGAAACAAGGAGATTTCGTCTCCTTCAGTTGATCGAGTGCTACCAAACTCGAGGGGATGAAAGTATGGTGGATGGCGAAGGGTTGGCCGGAGCTGCAGACTCGCTGATGGTCGGAGCCTCAAGAGTGAGGCATTGATAGGTTTTGATGTGGTGTTACTGGTTTTGTTCCAGGTCTGGTTGTAATTTGAATTTGATTTCGAGCTTTGAGATGGCGATCTGATGTTTGGGTTAGGGTGTATGGAAGTTTGTTGATGAGGGATGATCGTCGAAATTGATCGGAGGCGATCAAAGCCACCGTGCACATGCACGAGTATCAGGATATCTGGTTTGGTTGTGAAATTTTGGAAGAAAGGAAATTGCTCGGGATGTTGTTCGGGTAATTTTTGTCTTAGCTCGGGTATTTTTGATGTTGCCTCGGGTTGTTTGTTTTGCTACAGTTTTTAACAAACCTGATAGTTTTCTAGATTTTAAAATTTAATATAAAATTTGAAACGGAATTTAAAATGGGTTTAAATTCAAAAGTTAAGTTTAGTTTTCAAATAAGCTTTTGAATCTTAAGCTTTTAAAAATGAATTGGGATTTTAAATCAATAATTTAAAATCAAGGTTTTAAAAGCTAAGTTTAAATCAAATAGCTTTTTAACGTAATTTGTTTTCAAATAAATATTTGAATTGGATTTGGATAAAGTTCTTGTATAAGCTGATATTTAAATTTGGTAAATATTTAAATAAATAATCATTTTTGAATCTTAAATTCAAGATGAAATTTGAATCTAAATTTGGAAGTGATATGTTTTAAATACACTTTAATATTAATGAAGTCATTAATAAAGAAATGGATTACCTTAGAGATAATTAAGGTATTAGAATGATTTAATGAATAAGATAATTATGGAATGACTTATTTATTTAATTTATAAATTAATGATTTAGAGTAATCTATAATTAGATATTAATTAGGAAAGTAATTAAAGAATTGTTTTTAGTTAATGAAGGTCATTAACTAATATTATTAATTAATACGATTAATTCTAATAATTAATTAGACTAATTAATTAATGAAAATCATTTATGAAATTGTAATTACTTTATGAAAGTAATTAAGAAATTAATTACTCATTGTAATTAATTGAGTTTAAGTAAATTGTCAAATATTGTGTACTGGATTGATATTCCTATTGTGATTATGTTACTGTGTTATGCGAATTGCTTTGTGTTGAACTGTGATTTGTGATTTGTTTCCATATGTATGTGAAAACCCTTTTTGCCCGTAAATGGCATTTAAACTTTGATGCGACAGGGAGTCGGATTCCAGTTGGTTATCCGAAACCCGCATCGAATCGTAATGGTAAATCTTTGTGATTGATAAATTTACTTTATGTGTGAATTTGTGAATGAAGATAAGCGTTATGGGTTATACCGCTTATCGATATTGATATGATTGAATCTGTGATGATTGAATGATGTTGCACTACTGTGTGAAACCCCTGGACTACAACATACACACAAATATGGATTTCACGAGGAAATCGGTTAAGTCATAGATGATTTAAATTTAATGTTTTTGAAATTGAAATTTTAATTTCAATTGATTTTGAAATTGGAAATTGGGGTTTAATATGAAAAGCTTTTGAAAGGAGTTTTAAAGATATTTTGGATATCTTGAAATTTAAATAATTTGATTTAAATTTGAATTCAAGTTTGAAATTGAATTCTATGATTTGAAACTAGGGATTAAAGATGTTGTACAAGTTATATATGGGTTAAACCATTTTAAAGGTATTGATTTGGGAATTTGAATTTAATTCAAAGGTTTTAACTTGTGTAAATATAACTGGATTTTTTCGAAACGAAAACTACTTGTTTTCAAATAATAATAGCTTTCATTTTAAGAAAGGATTTCCAAATTGTGTTGAAAGGTTTTAAGTTTGAAATGGAATTGAAATATTTTGAAAGCTATGAAATGAGTCTTTGATTCAAAGACCGGATGAGTTAATCCAACTTGAAATAGAATTGTTTTGAAAGGCTATGAATGAATCTTTGGAAACCAGTTTTGAAAGCTATAAGTTAAATCTTGACTTAAAGATTTAACGAGTTAATTCAATTGAAATGGAAATTGTTTTGAAATCCATGAATGGATCTTTGTGAACGGGGTGAACTTTGTGAATTGAATCTTTTTGTTTAAAAGATTAAAAGTGTGGAAATTGTTTAAACCATTGAAGGTTTTTGAAATGAATCTTTTTGTTTAAAAGATTGGAAATGATAATTGGTTTTAACCATTCGAATGAAAGGTTTTGGGCTTTAAGCTATGATTTAACTGGGACCCCGGTATCCATATGATTTTTAATATTGTGCTCGTTATTCGGTTTAGCCGGGGGAGGACCTTTGTGTCATATAACCCATTCCAAATAATGATACGATGTATATGGATAGCATTGATGACAGGTGGTGAAGACTGGGTATTTTCGAAAACGAAAGGATTACCTGTCGATTTTCTCTGCATCATGGCTCTGGTATAGAGATTCCCTAAGTGATGGGAAGTCCGATCGGGATTGTGAATACCCGGATTTGCAAGGGCTTCTTCGGAAGTGACTTCGGTTCTGTTCGAACCCGGAACAGACTTGTATGGTTGTATGTCAGACACTACACTTTGAGATGTAAAGCTGGTTTCTATCAAATACATTTCTGTTGGTGGCGGAGAATTTATTCTCTTAGCTTAACATCCTTCTCTGAGACGTACGAGCCCAGAGGTTATGTAGTTTATGGTTACTAGTGATACATTCCCAATTTGGTAATGTGGCATACGAAGTGCTGCTGATCATTTGTTGATCGAAGCATGGCTTTGTGAAAAAGCGTAGCTTTGTGGACGAAACCTCATCGATCCTCACAGACCAGAAATGGTCGAAACAGGAATGTTGCGGCAAGGTTTTTAGGGGTCGCGCCCCTAGGGTATGTCCATTTTCTTCTAGATAAAGGGTGGTATCATGGTATGGAGCCCAGATACTTAACTCGTGTGGACACTGTAAATTTATTACTATGTGATGTTGCTTTGTTGGTTGAGGGGCCCCTCGGATAAAGGTCGGTAATGACCGGGAATGGCATACTCGTGTGGTAGTTACCTAGTTACAGCTTGGTTAAAGCATGATGTAGCGTCGGCCTTGTGTTTGCAGAGATCCGGTTAGGCTCTCGGGGCGTCTTTCCAGAGGCGTTCCCATTTCGGTAAGGAAGTTCCTTATCCTAACCATTTGTTGGAAATCCAAAGAAACAATACGAACCTTGTACGGTTTTAGGTGTAGAACCTGCCATTTAAAATGGCAGCTATAGCAGGCATAATATATTGGTACCTATGCTGGCTAAGATTAATATTGTATTTTCGAAATGATTTTGTACACTATGCACTAGTAATAATATCAAAGAGTTTTCTTTTTGCGTAGTAAGCATGTTTGACTATCATAAGAAGAAATCTCCTCCAAGTCTGCGATTGCATTGTGTGTGTGGTGGGAGGTCTTATGGTAGTTTAATTTTCCAAAAGCATTGTGGATTTCAATGTTTAAAATCCTTTTGTTGTTTGTTTAAAGATAAACTGTTTTTGTTGCTCACACCAGTCCCATGACTGACCTGGAGTTTATTGTTCCCTTCCTAAACTCTGGGTGCCCATAATTTTCCACACGGGCAGTCTAAAGTTGGGTTTCTCTTCAGATAGTCAGGTTCAGTAGATTATCTGGAGCTAGTTCACTTCATCGGAGTTGATGACTGCACCTGCTTATCTTGGTGCATCGTGATGGTGGTTCGAGCTGATGTTGGAGTTGTTGGAGTCATTCTCTTTTGTAGATCAGTTGGAGTGATATCATTCATTGTTATTATTTCCGCTGTAGCATTGTATCATATCTCTGATATTGTTGTATCATATTGATATCATTATTGTATATCATTCTGGATATTGTATTCATTGGAGTTGTATATGATATCACCTATTTCTTTCTTCTGCTGTGTTGTTATACTTAATGGTGTTATAAGCTCCAGTGATCCTGATTTGGCGTTTGAATCTGTGGCATTTCGAGTACAAGTGAAGTACGGGTGCCGATTTTCGAATGACGAGTTCAGGATCATTACAGCGACTCTTCCTCTCTTTCTCTTCTTCTTGCTTTTATCAGAATTTTCTTACTCTTATTATATTTCCAAAATCTGACTTTTCTATTATTGATCTCCATTTGGTAAATGCCTTGTTATTGATTTGCTTACTTGTTTCTTTGTTATTGCGATTTTCTATTTTCTTTGGTTAATCTTAAATTTACGAGAATTGGACTGAATTTTTGCTTCGTCTTAGTGATTTTCTTCGTGTTTCCTTCAGTAATGGTTATTTTAATCTAATTTTGTTATTCGGCTTTCCATTTTATTCTTTATGGGTTTCGGGTTTTATAGGTTGAGTATTCATTATCTAATGGATCCAAACCATCACTGTATGATGGGTTTCTGTTCGATGAAAATAAATTCGAATACCAAGCCTTCACGTGCAATTTTATTCCAAGGCTTTATTTTTACGCTTTATTCATGATTATTGCATTCAAGCTTGTCACGAAGAATTTTATATTGGCAATCTATGTTTCACACTGGCTATGTTTAAAGCTCAGCGCGAAGAGTTCTATATATAAGGACTTTGTCCCACGATGACTACTTTCAAAATCATTGTAATGATTTTGATACATGAGGATTTTGTCACACAATGACCATGCTTAAATTCATCATAAGGAGCTCATTACATTATGATTTTGTCTCATGATGACATTATTTGAGGTCATTGATAGGGGTTTTACATGTGACAGCTATGTCCCACGATGATTACATTTGAAGTCATCATAAGGAGTTTTGTATATGAGAATTTTTTAGGCTTTTCTTATAAAAGCCTTATATGTTTTTGAATTATTTCATGGAGGCTTGTTGATTTTTGATTTATGAAAACTTTATACGCGATGATTTATTGTTAAATTACTACGAGCTTTATCACTACTTTGTACTTCATATATGCATAATCATATACTCATATCCCATATACTTATGTCCTTGTACACCAATGACAACTTATTTGTTGATAGTCCTAATCACTTTGTTAGTCATTTTAGGTTTTCATATATTTCATTACCATTTGAATTATGGTGGGTTAACTTTCAAAAGTTTATTTTCAAAAACTGCATATGTATATGGAGCGATAAAGTTTCTACCTACGACCTGTATATCGCACGTCGACACAAAACATTTTTTTTTGGAAAAAAAGCCTTGACTCTTGCCGCTCATGGACTCATATTTATTACTATTCGAATACTACCTTGAGATATATGTAGCCACCCATATGTTTAAGTGTTTTATAGTTTTACTTTTCATCCTTAACTTAGGTTTTTTATAGGCTATTGGAATTTTGTTTAAATAACCGAAATTATTCTCTGGTAGATTTCATGGCTAGAGGCAAGAAACCGGCTTCCAACGGAGCATCAAAATCCCCTAATCCCGTGGGCTTTTCCAAAGAAAAGGTTTACACTTCTTATCAGTCCTACTTTACGAAGCAAGAAGACATCGACTCTGTTCTCCATCCTTTTGGTATTTCGAGGATTGAAACAAGAGTTCCGGATCCAGATGATCAATTTAACACTCCTTTGAAGTGTTTTTTTTTGCATTTACTCCTCTTCACATCTATCACTCATGTTATTTTCCCTTTAACTCCATTGCCATAAGTTTTGGCCTTCTTGAAGATTGCACCTATTCAACTGAATCCCAACTCCAACAACTACATCAATTCCTTGTTTACCTTGTTTAAACAACTTAAGTTAGAAGAATTGACTCCTTCCATCCTTTTCTCCTTAGTTACTCTTCAAAAAATGAGGAATTAGCCTGAGGTTTCTATTTATTACTTTAGCTCTGTCAATGGTGGGGTAGTGACAAACTTTATTAACAAGTCTCGGGACTAAGTCGCTAGTTTTTTTTCGTAAAATATTACTCTCCATACATACTGGAAAATTATCGGTTCCTGGTATGCATTCTTGCAAGACTTATTTTAATTTGCCTAATGTCATGTTAATCTTCATCAACTAATGCTTTTTCATATAATAAATGCTAGCTGTCGACTCAAAGAACATCGACCCTCAGGTACTAGCCAGGATCCCTAGCTTTTGGGATGCTATAACATTTTCAAGGAGCCTGTTAAGGTTTCTTACTGAAGAAAAACTCAACCAATTTTGCTAACTTATCGTGTTTTGGGTGAATCCCCAATAATAAAAAACAAAGGAACAACCTACCGACTCTTTTTGTCGACAAGCTGGACACATTCTCTACAAATTCTTCCAGTATAATGCCCAACAACTGAAAGCCCTGGATACTCTTCAGGTTTTGTTTCCTAGCCGATTTTTTTTATTTATCGAAATTCGATTCTTAAACACCTTTCCTTTTATAAATAGGTCCCACTGATGTGCACCTTATGAGAATGGATGCCTCATCGCCTGATAAGGGTGCTTCTGAATTTCCTGTTATGTCCAAGGAAACGAAGAAGGTGATGGCTTCAGAAGACGCTTCAATATTTGTTGTTTCTATTTCTTAGGATGTTGTAATGAAGGCTAGGGAAGATTTAAAAAGAAAAGGCTCCAAGGCTGCTCTCGATCTGTCTAAGGTGCCTTCAAAGAAGCCTAAAGGAACTGGGTCCATTATATCCCCACCTCCTGCTCCTACTTCTAGTGCCATTGTCATCGTGCCCACCCTCCCAGCAAAGGGTTCTATCGCCAAGGTTTCTAGTCCTACTCTTAAGGAGTCCGTAGCCTCCTTGCACCAATCCTTAGGGCTTGATACTTTGCTTAAGGATGCTTCTCCCTTTCTCCCTGGATCGGAATCTTCCTGTCTTGCCAACTTTACGGACTTGTTTGTGAAGGTTCTTCAATCCTTTGCGTTCGTTTTCTAAGCTCTTTTGATACTTCTTATTTTTCCTCAAAGGTTTTGGAAAGTCGTTTGTAAAGCCTTATTCAGGTAAGGTTTTCTTGTTTAACTGTGGTATAAGCATTGTGCTAAGTTACTTTTTAGTTTTTGACTTCAAATTACTCTTCCTTCTTCGACTGGCCGTGATTTGTTTGATTTTCAATAGTCGTGCACATCTTCTTCTGAAGACACGTCCTGATTGCAAGAATCGAATTCCTTGTTGTCTAGGAAATTGTCCTCCCTCAAGACTCAACTTAGTAACCTTTTTTTTTCACCAACGAGTTGCTATCTTCTAAGAATAAGATGATCACGTTCTTGTTGGATTCAGAAAATAAAAGGTCTTGGAAGTTGGAAGATGAGGCAAAATTGTTGAAAGAAAAACATAAGAATCATCCGGAGTTGGAGAAGAAAGTAAAGTCTTTAGAGGACTCGAGTGCAACTAGAGAATTCTACTCTTAAAATATCCTAGGTAAACGTTCCCAACCTAGAGAAGGACTTGGACAAAAAGAACCTTACCGCGACAAGCTTAAATCATCCATTCACACCATGAAATCTATGGTCTCCTCTTTCCTTATCGATCTTCTTCGTCGATGGAAGAGACAATGTGTCGAAGAGGTCTTGTTACTATTTACAAGGATAATGTTGACCGCTGCCCTAACATGGCCTTTACCTCATTTCACAAGTCGAAGGTAGACTACAAGAGGAGGTTTGATATCTTATTAGGTTGTATTCCCGGTGACTATTATAAGGTTATGGGGAAGGATGCTATTAATCATGTCGAGTCCTTGGCTTTTGATGATGTATTAACGGATGATGATAACGAGGAAGGAGAGAACAAAAAAGATGATAAAGCTGATGAAGTGGACGACGATGATGATGACGAAGACGATGATGGAAACAATGGTGGTGGTGATCCCTTTGGGAAGGGCTTTCCAAGAGGAGACGATAATGATGACCTCGGTCAGAGAGAGGATGGGGCCCATGATGATTTTGTTCAAATACCAGACCCTTTTCCTTTGGAAGCTACTAAGGACATGAGTGAAATTCCTCGTTCTAGAATTTCTCATTCTAAATCATCACCTTTCGAGTATGGTGAGATAGGCCAAACCCCTGTTGAAACACCACCTTCTCTTGAGGCTCTGACTCCTTCCAATACTCCCTTTATCTGTTCCATTAGACCCAGTGCCATTGTTACTCCCCCATAGGTAATGTTTCTCATTTTATTCGTTATTCACTTTCTACGTGAACAACTTAAGATTTTAAACATGATTCAACTATTAACGTAGGAAAATGACTAGGAATTACGTATATATTACTTTTGGAAAAAAAGAATAAGAAATTTTAAGGCTTGACTGGGAAGGAGATAGGCTATGCAGATTTAAATGAGTCATGTGAAAAATATATGAGGATTTTAAAATGTCTCAATATCTCTAGGACTTTAAGAATAAAAGAGCTGCGCCTTTTCTTCGGAAATTATGATTTCACCAGGATAACGTTCACAAGGAAAAATAAGAATTGGCCATGCTTTTTTGGTTGTTAATTAAGGATAGGGCTAAACTCATGAAGTGTCTATTTCTTATGTATGCTCGATTTCCTATGACATACTTTTCCTTCTTAGGTGACGATTGTGGGGGATTGCTTAAATGCCTTCATAGGAGGTATCTGGATTTGCATGAAACTGACCCTCACCTTGGGGAACGTTGGAACATGCCCAGGATTCTCACCACGTCTTTAACCGTTGACTCCCTATCCCCCGATAACATCAAATTCAACAAGGATAAATTTGTAACCGAATATTATAAGGAGTCCATTCTTTACGAACCTGTGTACTATTGTAAATTTTTATCTTTTGTTGTTAAGCTGAATCTTGTAATGATTTCGTTGACTTTGTATTTTGATATATTCATTATACATGTGTAGGGTTTTAAATATATTTCTATTTATCCATCATCTCCCATGTCAAGAGATAACTTAAGTAAATTAGTCGCAATGAAAAGGAATTTTAGAGAAAATTTCCCCTTGTTTAACAGGTCTTTCTTAACAAAATACTGCTTCCTTTGCAACCTTCATCAGATGTATAACCAATTTTCAGACATAAATTTCAATTTCCTGGGTAGCTATAATAACCAATTTCTCTACAAAATCCGGACTAACTATGTCAAGTTACTGCGTAGTAGGCTTAGCCCCTTCCTAAAGTGTGGGACTACCGTGGGTTTCTCCCAATCAATACTCCTCCTGGTGCTAATGCTCCTTTTAGCACGACGCTTCATATTTCACCTTTCTCTTTTCAGAAGATTCATGTTCTCCTTTCTAATTCTAAAAACTAAATGAGTTATAGCATCCATTATTATTGTTTTCAATGGATGTAATATAAACTGATTGTTTTTTATGAATGTAATATCTCTTATGAGAAACTGATTGTTTTTTATGAATGTAATATCTCTTATGAGAAACTGATTGTTGTTTATTGGAAACTTTACCGTCTTTTCTTTCTTTTGTTTTTATTGGAATTTTTATGTTTCTTAATTCCTAAATTAGGATGAAGAACTATCCTTATCAATTAATACTCCTTATCTTAATCAACCCTTGAGGTTATTTAGGCTAAATTTATGTCAGCGTTAAAAGAACAACCTTTTCGTTCCATATTCGGCCCTTCAATATCAGGCAATGATGAAGCAAACAAGTGGTATGAGAAGTACCTTAAAGAGAGATCTATTCTGAAATCAATTCTAGAAATAGTGAAAGATCTCGAGAAGAAAGTTTCATGTAAGGATGCCGAAATGGCCGAACTAACCGAGAAGCTTGGTTCGTTTACCGATTCCAAACAGCAATTAGAGTCTGGTACAATGATTGCTCAACTAAATTAGTGCATCTTTGATTGGAAATTGAAGTGGTAAAGTATAAGAACGAATGTGAATCTTATGAGTTGATACTGACTGAAGACAAAGAAGGTTTGTCTACCCCAACTATAATTGATCCTTTATAGAGGAAATCCTCGTGTCTTTCTACTTCATCCCAAGGGCAACTGGCCCATGGTCGTACTGCGATTGGCTCTCCCCAATTAGACAAGTCAGGGGAACTTGCAAGACCAAGCAGAGCCTTTAAATTATAGTGTATCTGAAAAGCCAAAGATAGGTGGAATGAGAAATTCATCGAGACATTTTCATGTCAAAGGCAAGAAATTAAGACACTAGAATTCTAAAAGAATGAATTAGCAATAAAGATCAAAGTTCTTGAAAATAGTATTAATCAAGCGAGTCGTAGAGTTGCACAATTAAAGGGTGCAAACAAGACTTATGAAAAGGCCTTGTTAGTTCAAATTGATTATGCCGATCCCTTTAACATTATTCATCGTAAGGAGAGAAAACTCAAGAAGTATCTTACATTCGCCTTACATCACATAGTCGATCCTCTTTCTATACTCGAAACCCTTATGAATGAGGTAAAGAATTAGAAGACCAATTAGTATTAATGAAACTCTACTAGGCTTCCTAGCCTGACTCTCTTGTTGATTACCTAATCGAGGTTATAGTCACTTTTAACTTAAAAATTGATTTCACATTTTTAGGCGAAGAAAGAGATAGTAGATTGAGGAAGGTTGTCACTTCTAGCTATCAAAAATTTCATCATTTTTTCAAATATGGATGTTCCAAAGCATTGAAAGACATTAGAGAGCCTACAATTTTGTATAAAGAAGAGGGTGCAACTAGTGAACAACATTCTTGTACCTTAGAGGTAGAGGGGAAAGAGAAGGAACCCGTCTATCAACATCATCCAATTCCTTATCCCCCGGGGCCATAGATGACAAAGTGAAATAAACATATTATAGAAAGATTCATCATGTTGAATTAGCTATGTCGTGGTTTTTCCAAGTTATGTTATATATTAATTTTTTGTATGAAGTTATAGAATATAAGCATGTTGATAAGTAGAATAAACGTCCCTTTTTGCATACCAGACTTTGATGATTTATCATTATGAAATATCTCCTCTAATTTATTGTCATGTTTACTTTGACTTGTAATTGCCCTCAGACTGGCTCAGTGGTCGAGTGTTTGATTCCTTAAGCGATAGGTAAAGATTTGTTGCATAGTCATGCTTTCAAAATAGTTTCTCTTAGGTTCGTGCTTTGGCCATGCCCGATGGTGAGACCAAAGGCTTAGTTGACCATCGCCCGTTGGATGGTTGCTCCTGCCAAACCCGAAGGCGGGACCAAAGGCTTCTCAACCATCTTCCTAAGATGGATGCATTGACCAAGGTTGGGACCAAAGGCTTAAATAACCATCATTCTTTGGATGGTTGCTTTGGCTAGGCCCGAAGGAGGGACAAAGGCTTTTTGTCCATCTTCCTTGGATAGGTGCTTTGACTAGGCCTGACAGTGGGATTAATGGAATAATTGTCCATCACTCTTTGGATGGTTGATTTGGCCAGGCCCGAAGAAGGAACCGAAGGCTTTTCATCTAACTTCCTTAGATGGCTGCTTTGACCAGGCCTAGCGACGGGATCAAAAGTTCAATTGGCCATCACAATTTGGATGGTTTTTTCACCCAGGCCCGAAGGCGGGACCAAAGGCTTTCCAACATCTCCCTTAGATGGATGCTATGGCCAAACATGGCGGCGGGACTGAAGGCTTTTGGAAGATCTATAGTGCCTCTTTTGGTTTTCAAAATAGAATTTCCGATTACTGTTTTCCTTTACACTTGGTTTTGCTTGCTTTGGTTCTAATTTCTTGAACTCGTGTAATTCTTATTTCCCTACATAGTACTTGATGATTCTAGATAGAGCTCAACAATCATTAGTATGGTGTCCATTAGCTTTGTGATAGTGATAATATAACCCCCTTTATGCCTTTCTTTCTTTCTCATGATGTTGTTGGAAATCCAATTGTTCAACCTTCCCTTGGTTTGGAAATACACATCCTCTTGAGGGGAGAGGAGGGAAGTGATTATTTTTGTTTTTGTTCCTTTTACTTGAGGATTCACTTATTCATTTTTATACTTTTTGTGGGAGCTTCGCATTCCATAATCCTCTTCCAACTTTTGTTTCTTCAATAAAGATTCCAACTTAACCATTTTTTCCATTTCTAAGAAAATATTTCAAAATCATGATTCATTTCAATTTCAAAGGTTGTGCCTTGTGCTTGAAGCTGAATGCTCCGCCTAATTTGAGAAAATGGATTCTTTTGAAAATTTACGGTATCCCTTTTCCTTTGGCTTAACTTCCCTAATCTTAGTTTGTTAGCTATGGCAAAGATCAGCCGCTCTCCAATATGAAAAGGGTTTAAGCCCATTTACTTAGGTTATATTGGGCAATCCTTTTCTTTTCTTCCGATGTCGAAATAGCCCGTCCTCTCAAATTCAATTCTTGTGCTTTACTAAATTGTTGCTTGCTTATTGGGTAAGGTGAACGGTTTAGACATGGTTCATAAGATCCTTATTGAGACTTAATTGCCATAGTTGAAAATCCAAGCTAGCTTGGTTTATCTTTGAGGGATGAATGAATGAGAGCGATCCTTGGTTTCGACTCTCAATGAAAGCACCAAAAATATGGTAAAACCTAGGCTAGGTTAGTTCAAGAAAGGGGAAGTAAAGGTAAAGTAAAGTCGTTATCATAGTAGAATCCACAAAAGCATGCCATCATATATTCAATGGGAACATTATGCAAATTATACCAATGCTCATCCTTTATTTCAAAATTCTCAATTACAATTTTCCCTGACGACCATGGATTCCCAATTCAAAGCTTTCTTTAAAAGATGAAAAAATTATGAAAATGAAGGAGAAGGAGGACTTTAGAAATTCGACCCTCTTTTGGGGGTATCCCTATATTTATAGAGAACTAGAGCTATTAGATTCTTGACATGTGGCATCACATTAGAAGTCGACGGTCATGATTAATCCACATGAAACCTGATTGAATTGACATGTGGCATGTTTATTTGGTGATAGTTCTCGATTAAAGATTAGATGTGATAGCTCTTTTGGAACTTCTCATGATGGTTCCAACTTCTTGTTCTAGAATTGCAAGCGACAACTCTACTCATTGTGATGGTATAGATTCTTAATGGATTTTAGTTTGTTAATTGATCACGATGACGTCTTGGAAACTTTCCTCGACGGTTTGAATCTCCTCCTTTCAGAATTGCCTTCGATTGCATGTTGGAACTCCCTAAACTATAATCAATGGCTTCATTGAACTCTTCGCGATAGTCTTTATTCACCATTCTAAGGTTGTACATGGTATCACTAGGAAACTTTTCTCGATCACTTGGTTTATTTTTTTGGAAAATAGTAAGCAAAAGCTTTATAGAACTTCCATGATGGCACTTTTACTTTGTTAGGTGACTACTTCCAGAGGCATGTCGCAATGGCTTTACTTTTTTATGTCTAAAGTTATTATATAGAATCTTCTTGCAAATTGCTTTTTAAACTCTTCACGATAGCTTATAGGAAACTCTTCAGGATAACCCATAGGAAACTCTCCTTGATAGCTCTTTGAAACATTCTTCGATAACTTAATGGTAGACTTTTTGCAATAGCTCTGCTCTAATGCTCAAGAATAACAAGCGATGGCCCTATGGAATTCTCAGCGATGGCTTTTATTTAACGCTCGATATTGGCACGTGATGGTCTTATGGGACTCTTTGCTATGGCTCTTGTGCTTGTGTCATGAAGGCTTCTCACTCGGTTGTCCTGCAATGAAAACATACTAGGGGTATAACATGCATATATATATATATATATACATGCATGCATGCATGTATTTACATACATACATATCTAAAATTAAGTTCAAAGCAAGCATTGGTAAATAGACAATCTCCAATCATCCATAAAACAAAACGCCTGACATCCTCTTCCGTGTTCAACACATGTAATTCATTTAACAACAAATCCATTTCTTCTTTAAGTTTTAATAATTTAATGCAATCTCATAATAAACTAAATAGAGACATTTGTTTAGTAAACTATGATAATTTGCATAATTGATAATTTATGTGTCTTGTTGGTCGAATTTAACTGCATAGACTATGGAAATAGTTGGTTAAAAGCAATAGAGTTCTTTATTAACATATAAGGATCTAGTGCGGTCAAGTCAAAATCGCCGAAATTAAATGAAATATATGTTTTTTCCATATAAGTTCTATTAATGGTAACCATAATTGTTAATTTTTTTTCATGATAGAGTTTACGGTGTGCCCTAGAGGTAACTATGTTATTTACTATATAAATTATCCTTTAAGAGTGAATATTGTTTGAAATAAAATACGTTTTTGGTTTTGTTTTCTACTGTATGTATTGTTATATCATGATATTGATTTTCTTATGAATATATTTAATATATAATTGAAAATACTTAGAAAATTGTATTTAACCGATAGTAGTTTCGAATGTCTTCGCACCATGGATATTGAATCATGTAATTTTAATTAAAATACCTATCATCAAATGTTCCTAATAGAGATGTTAGGGGCACATAGGGTTAGTATAACAAACTGCCTTTTTGACCCTCTGGTATAATGCTCGGACCAACGTTCAAACCGTGAAAGCCAGAAACGATGAGCGGTTAGGTGATGATAACAAGAAATAAAACAATATCTCTAACTATAACTTGTTAAATTAGTGTAGGATTATAATTAGAAATATAATTAAGATTATAATTAAGGGATATAATTAGATATTTAATAATGAATATTTTAAAGATAATTATAAGTGAATAGTTTTGTGTTGTTGTGATAATGTTCGAGTAACACTTATTTTAAACCCTTATAAAAGTAATTAGATCTTTAAAAGAAAGTTTTAAGATAATGTTTAAATGGAAAGTGGTCTGGGTTTATTATAAACAATGTTTGAGTAATTTTTTTTTAAAGCCTTGAATTATATTTTAAAGTGGAAAATTATTGTTATTTGATTATGAATATATTTAGGTCTTTAATAATGAAATTTTAAAGATAATAACAAGTATGAAACCTTTTGAAATAAAGTAGAAATGTTATATGTTTAATTTATAAATGAGAAGAGGTTTATAGTAACGATGTTTGAGTAACATTTGTTTTTAACCTCTTTGATTATATTTTAAAGTAAGAAAACCTTATTAATGATTTGTGAATATACTTATATCATTTGAGATAAGTACATGAATACTTTTAAAGTATAGAAAAGAGTATATGTAATTAGTAAATACGTAAATAGTAAATACGTAAATAGTAAATACGTGAATAGTAAATACGTGAATAGTAAAATACTAGCATATATTTATAAAGCAAAATTAAACCTATATACAAGCTTAAATGAGTTAAGTTTTAGTAAATAAGTGAGGGAGAGGGTTCGAGCCCTGGTAGCTACACTTTAGCAGCTTGTAATTTGCGGAGGCATGTTATAATCCCTTAAAATGAGTTGAAAATCTTAGGATCGAAAAGTGCCTCTATGAGAGCCCGGCTAAAACTAGGGGTCGATTGGGGGTGGCCTACCGAATTCCCTAGCTCTACACTTCGAAGTAGGGTTTTGACATAAAAATAAGAAGTTTAATCAAGTGAGTGAAGTTTTAATTGATTAACAAAGGAAGTTTTAATTAATAAAGGAATATGAATTAATAAAGGAAGTTTTATTAGATAACAGGAGTTTTACTAATAAAAGAGGTTTAATTAATAAATAATAAATTAAATAAAAAGGGGATTAAAAGTTATTTATGTGACTTGATAGTGCTTTGTGTGTGTTGATCGTGCTTTGTGTGATTACTTGTTTATGGAAAATATTTAGTCATGTACTTAGCACGAAAGTCGAAAAAGTAGACTTGTTTCTATCTTTGAGAGTTAAGAATGACGATTCAAGTTGGGTATAGAAGCAATAGTGCTTTAACCTACCGGGCTTCACTCTTAACCGAAGGATAGTGGAAGTTGAGAAGTTAAGAAACATGATAAGTATACGAGACTTGGTTTTAATATGTGATAGTTCTCATTATTATCGAATATGACCAAATTCGTCGATTTGGTTTTGGAGAGACCACGATCGATAAGTGTTTTACTCATCAAAAACCACTTCAAGGCTGAGATACGTGCTCTATCTCTTGGAAGTGGATCTATTCAAGGTGCAGGAACCATGTATGGTTTCGAGATCTGTTCAAGATGCTGGAAACCATTTGGAAATTCATGATATGTTAGAGCGATAATGGCTCGTGTGTTGAGATGCTGAATGTGACTTCACCATCGGTATATGACTAAAGATATAGTAGGATGCATGCTCTCGAGTTTAGCTAACCCTTAGGGGTACATCAACTCCAGTGTCTATCGTATGCTTATCGATGTGTTGCATGTGGGGAGTTGATGATACTTAGTTCACATTGTTCATGAAAGAGTTCGGATGTTAGGCCAGTTGTGTTTACCTTGTGGTATATTCTACCTAGAGATATACGACGCTTAGAAGGTATTTTCTTATCCTTCTCATAGGAGATCGATCGACGGATTACGAGGAGGTCTCCGTGGAAATTCCATTATGCGAACATGCCAATGCTGATTTGTATGTGTACCTCTATATTGTTGTGGAGTGATCATAATAAGCATCACACCTATTTTCTGATTTATATTCCTCACCCTAGAGATTATCAATTATATCGCAATATATACTTATTAAATGATTTAACTCTTTTGAGGGGATAACCGTTGATGGTCTCAAAAGGTGCTGTTATATGTTGTACACGTATTTCTTGAGTTTCTCTTACCAGATTATGTCGGATACGTGGCTTTTGTTTTTCTTAAATTCCTCGTATGCTCTTTCGAGCAATCTGAGAAAGGCGGGTTTTCATTGATATTTATTGAGCTCTTGGAGATGAGCTATATGTTACTTATGGTAGTATTCTTATTTCCGTTGCACTACTTTATGTATATATATCAGCAATTATAAGGATAGATTGTTATAACAATCGCGGCTGATGATACCACTCTAATTAGTAACTCTGAAATACTATGTAAATTAGAATAGCTCTATGTATTATCTTTTGATATTATATGTTATCATTCCGCTGTGAGATTCTGATGTTTTTGTTCTCCTCTTTCTTGTTCATTTTCTTTTCTTCTTTTTCTTTACCCCAACGTTCCGTCTTTCCAGCACTTGGGTGCTTAACATGTGAATACTATTGATGTATTAGTGCCGACAGTCGGGGTTCGGAAAGGCATCGTTATAATAGACAAATGGGTTGTTTCTTTAGATAGATTCTTGCATTATATGAAATTTATAGCATAAACTATCGACCATCATAGTCCTTACCCAATAATGATAACTAATCTCCCATCACGATCTTCTTTCCCTTCCCTATAGAAGATGGTGGCATATTCACACTTAGGGTGTAACATCCCTCATTTTGATTCTTGAAAATAGATACTAATTATGTTGCAGTCATCCTTAGCATTATTTCTCAATGATAACATGAGACCGTTTATTGTATCATTAACAAGAGCACAAAAATTTAAAATTTTAACAAAACATTCCATTCTTTCATTACAATTAAATTCAATTATATAATCTCACGATTCCATCTTCTAATAAAATATAATAAGTACAAATATAATTCTAAGAGTGGTATATGAAGATACCCTCTCAAATGATTAGAGTCGTAACTATTTAGACGGTGATTAATCTTGTCACTACATACAATCAACAATAAAAAAAGAATTTATAACTACACATCGGAAATAAACTCTATTGGTAGCTTGCCTCTTGCACATCTTCGGAAGCTTATTCTTCTAAACCTGAAAAACCATACACTCAGCCTACCCAATTTATAATTGAGTGCCCGAGGGTTTGGAGAAAATCAAAAACTTCAGGTTGGATAAATAGTCTGGTGTGAATAATATTACTCCATTTCAAACCAAAATGGTAATGAGTGAGACCACGCTGATGAAGCTCGTAACGGTTCCCTTCACTAATACCTCATCATAAAATATGTTAACATAACATATCATGCAACCAAAATGACTAGCACATAATGTAACATCAGCATCATGCATAATAGGTCAAAATAAAAAGTTCGTCATTTACTAGGGTTCAAGGGTTACACATTCACATAATTACTCAATCCCATAAAATAGTCCATTTAACGACATAGTTTCCAAAGGTTCACTATGAACCTATTAATTTTCTCAAGCCAACTATTATCCTATCGGGCTGACTAAGGCCATAGTACACTAGATATCTAACAATCTTCTAGTATACGAAAATGTAGGTAAGAACATCTACGAGTTCCTTCAAATAATTAACATCAAATTTTTAGCCTCAATATCAGAAAAGCCCTACAGGTTAATCGTAGACCTGACCAACCAGGGGCTTAAGGTTCGAAGGCAAGGCACGACCCTACCCTAGTTTCTACCCTTATAAATAGTTTTTAAAATGTCTGTGAGTCATGTATTTTGGTCGGTTCAAGGCATTCTAACACACGAGTTAAGTCTAACCATACCCACTACTGGAACAGCCCTAATTGATAAGTATATCCCAATATCCAAGGTCACAAATGTTGGGTTATAACATATACGTGAGTATGTAAAATTTTAGATATTCAATATTAGTTGATCAAGATGCAAAATTTAACATATAATAAAATTGTCCATCACAACATATGTCCATATGATAGCCACCTTATACACAAAAATTACTGGTACTTCAGTAAAAATTTCCTTCACAAACCTCTTTAAAAATAGGCTAAAACATCTTTTTTCCCCTTAGAAATCTTATCAAAATACTTAACAAAAATTATATTTTCATTCAAGGAAAAACATTGCTTTATGTATAGTTAAATGCTATTATGTGTCAACAAATATGCTATTTTACTTTTCAAATGCTTATGCTATCGCACACTGAAAATATGTGCTATTGCACTTCAAAAACCATATTTTATCAGATGTCAAAAGTTTGTGCCATCTCACTTCAAAAATAAAAGCTATCACATGTAAAAATACAAGTAGTTATCGCATGTTAACAACATTATCGAATGTCAACAAAACAAGCTAACGCAAGTTGAAAATCATAAAGATATCGCCGATTGAAAATTAAAAGCTATCGTAGGTTAAAAAACTCAAAGCTATCGAAAATTGAAAAAACCAAAGCTGTCGCAAGTTGAAAATGCATAGCTATCGCAAGTTGAAAAACATGTAGCTATTGCATGTTGAAGAACAAATAGCTGTCACAGCTTGAAAATATGATGCTATCGCATTATTAACTTTTAAAAGCTGTCGAAGGTTTAAAACTAATGCTATAACCAATAACTATCACATGTTAAAAGAAACCAATAGCTATCCCTTATTGACAAATAAATAGCTATCGCATGTTAAAAATGGCATTTTTGTAAATATTGCAAATCTGATTTATTTCCTATAAAAGCAATAACTTTCTACCAAACCAATTTCTTTGTCAAATTTTCATAGGTTAATTAAAATACTTTTAGGAATTTTGCAGCAAAACCAGATAGGAAACTTCTCTATCTTTACAAAACTTTGATTAAACACCATATTTAATTAAATTTACCCTTGATAATAAATTCCTTCCTTTACTGATAGCAAATCAAAATGCATGGAAAAAATCTCCAAAAGTTCCCAAAAGTAATAATTTCCTCTTTTACAACATATAAAAATTCAGAATAAAAATAATTGTACTTCGTATTTTAACCAATCAAAATTCGTACTTTATCCATTTTCATAACTTTGAGAATTTACAGTAAATTCATACTTCATCCAAAAATTGTGAAATTCTAAACCCATCTCCAAAATAATATTGTAAACATCATATCAAAAATTCAAAGCTTTGAAGATTGGAATCCATGTTTTTGACTCAAAATCCTTGTAGGAAAATTTCATAAAATTAACAAATGATAAACGTAATTCACGCAAATGATTATTTAATCCATATGCATGATTTCACAATACGTCAATTCGGGTTTCATGTCAAAACCGAATTTAAACAACATAAAAATTAAAGATGACAATGTTATTCACCTTAGATTGGATTTGTGTGAAGATAATTGCTTTAATTATCTCATCCTTTAGCATTTTTCCTCCTTTTCTTCTTCTTTGTTGAAATGGTTTTAATGGAGTTCTATTTGGTTCTATGCTTTTGTTTTTCTTTTATTTATTATAGCATGGCCTAATAATAAGGATAGGGGGAGAGAGTTAGGGGAAATAAATACCCTATCTCTCTTTTCTTATCTTTCCTTAATTCAATTAATTATCTTAATTCCTTTCCTCATAAACTATTACTCCGTTTAAAATTCAAAATTCAAATTGTTACTAACATAGCAATCTTCCACACTTTGTTTACTTTCCCATATTATTTATTTAATTATTCATACTTAAATGTCCAGAATAATTAGTTATCAAAATTAGGGGTGTTACAGAATTCTCTACTTATAAAAATTTCGTCCTCGAAATTCATGGCAAGGTACAAACAACAAGCATATCAATCACACATATATGTGTCACAATCACATAAATCAAACATTACCAACATAATACTAGTCAAAATTCTATACAACGCTATCGATCATACAACAAAATAACTTAGGATAAGCCTCTCTGGTCCTATCCTCGGTCTCCCATGCATAGCTCGTTTATCTTTACTCGACCGAACCATTACTAACTTGATTGTCTTATTTATAACCTCATTCGTATCTTTACCCACTGTATTAATTGGTTACTAACGATAGTCATATCAGGCTCTACTACCAAATCCTCCACAACTGTTGGCTTAATAGTAGACTACGGATCAAGTAGGTACTTCCTTAAATGAGATACATGAAAAACATAATAAACTTCTGCCAAAGTACTTGGTAACTCAATACACTACGTGAGTTTTTCGATCCTCTCTATAATAGAACTATACCTACATATATTTTCCATCTTTCCAAATTTCCTAAATCGAATAACGCCCTTTGTCGGTGATACTTTCACAAAACATAATCTCAAACTAAAAATTACAAGTTCTTTAGCTTTTATCTATATAACTTTTCTGCCTTGATTAAGCTTCATTTATCCTTCCAAAAGGTAACTTAATTTTTTTAGATGCTTCCTTTACCAAATCCAGAACAAGCATTAGTCCATCGCCTGTCTCTGACCAACATGTTGGTGATTTGCATGGCCTCCTATAAAGTGCTTCGAAAGGTTCATTCTTATACTAGTTTGATAACTATTATTATAGGGAAACTCGACTAAGTGCAAATGGTCTTCCCATGACCTTCAAAGTCTAATACACAAGCTCTCAATAAATCTTCCAGTACATTATTATCCTTTTTTAATTGTCCATCAATCTACGGATGGGAAGCAGTACCGATCTTTAGCTTGATACCTAATACATCTTGTAAGATCTTCCAGAATTCACTAGTAAACAAAGGATCTCTATCACTTACAATGCTACTCAGTATTTCATGAAGTCTCACAATATTCTTCACAAATAATTTCTCTAAACGGGACACTGTCCTTGCCAACTTAATAGGGATAAAGTGTACACTCATAATCAATTTATCAACCATAGTCCAAATACTTTCTTTTCCCTTAGTCGACCTTGGCAACCTATTAATAAAATCCATAAATATAGAATCACATTTCCATAGTGGAACTTCTAAGGGTTGAAGTAATCCACTTGGTTTTTGATGCTCGACATTTATTTGTTAGCAATTCATACATTGCTTCATCCATAGGCTTACATCCTTATTTATACCTTTCAAAAAAGACCTCTCTTCATATCTTGGTACATTTTCGTACATCCAGGATGAATAGTGAACATCAACCAATGACATTCTCTAAGAATTTCCTTCCTTAGATTATCTGTATTCAGAACACATAACCATCCTTTTTTACTCAACCAACTTTTTTGGTCGAATGCCAAATGTTTCAAGTCATCAATCCAATTTCCCAATTCCGGTCTCGTAATTCGTTTGACTATCAATGGATCATCTCTTGCAGCAATTCTTTCGATCAATATAGATCGAACTTCTAGACATGAGATTATTGCGGTACCTGCTAGAAATGGTCGTCGACCTCATTCTAACCCCATAAGAAGCCAACGCCTCTAAATTGTTCCATTCAACTAACATTGCTAAGCCTACATTCTAATGTTTTCTACTAATTGCATAGCAACTTATTTCCTTTTCTCGGTGTATATTCGATCCAAAAGTCATACACTGCCAAAAACTCCAACCATCTTTGCTACCTCATATTCAACTCCTTCTAAGAGAACAAATACTTCGAGTAATTATGATCCTTAAACAGTTCGAATCATTCTCCTAAAAGATGGTGATTCACACCTTCAACGCAAAGATTACTACTGCTGACTCCAAATCTTGAGTAGAATATCGAACTTAATGCGATTGAAGATGTCGAGAAGCAAAGAAAATCCCTCTACCTCCCTATATTAGTACAGCTCCAAACCCAGTTCCACGTGCATTAGATATACCAGCAAATCTTAATTCCCATCTAGCACAATTATCATAGGTGCATTGCCTAATAAATGTTTTAGCTTTTGAAATGTTTCTTCACATTTATCGAAACAAATAAAATTTACATCCTTCCTTGTTAGTTTAGTCATTGGTGTTGCTATACGAAAGAAATCTTTAATGAACCTTCGGTTGTAGCCATCCAACCCCAGGAAATTTCTAATCTCAGTTACGGTCTCAAGTCTTTTCCAACTGTTAACAGCTTTTGATCTTTGATGGATCAATGGATAGTCCATTCACTGAAACTACATGTCCAAGAAACTTCCCTTCTCTTTCCCAAAATGATATTTTGGAAACTTCGTCTTTAGCTGATGCTACCTCAGCATAGCTAGCACTATTATGAAATGAATTTCGTGATCTTGTTCATTCTTAGGATATATCTAAATGTCATCGATAAACACTAATACAAATATGTCCAAATGCTCTCGGAAGGTTCAGTTCATCAAGTCTACAAAGAAGACATGTTGGTCAGTCCAAAGAGCATGACTAGCTATTCATACGAACCATATATTCAAAATGTCGTTGATCGTACACTTTCCTCCTTCATTCTTAGTTGATGGAAACTCATTGCTAAGTCCAGCTATGAAAACATCTTGGCTCCACTTAATTGATCAAACAAATCATCTATTCTAAGCAAAGGATTTCTATTTTTTATCGTCTTCTCATTTAGCTTTCTATAATAAATACCCAACCACAACGATCCATCCGATTTCTTTGAACACCGATATAGCTTCCCAAAAATGCGAACTACTTGGTCTAATAAAATTCTTCCCTTCCAAATCCAACATTTGCACCTATAAATCATTCATCTCGGTAGGCATCTTGATAGGTGATCTACTTATGGGTTCGGTTCCTGGTACAAAATATGTTCGAAAATCAAATGCATGTTTCGGTGATAGTCCTGTAATTGGTTCAAAAACATATACATATTATGTTACTACAAAAAGCCAATTTATTTCATCCGTCACACCTTCCATAGAACCCAATAGCTCAGATACATTGAAACTCAATTATTCTAATGAGTATAGGATTCGATCGCATTAAAATGGGCGTCTTAAGGATATTACTGAAGGAACAAGTCTGTCAGAAGCGGGTTAAATGGGTTAATTTCAAAAAAAAATTCATTTTGGATCTTTATTAGGCCTATGAAGTCTAATTGATTTTAGATTCAATCTAAAATTTATTTTCAATAAAATATTATTTAATTTAATTTGTTAAATGGGATTTTTAATTTTATTTAAATTAAATATATTATAATGAGCATATCAACTACACTCATATGTGTATAGTGCACATGCAACAAATAAATAGTGTACATTATACATTTATAGGTGTTGGGATTTACAAGCAATGGACACATTCGCCCGTTATATATGCCTTTGTCGTCCTTAGTTTTATTTTTCAATTATATAAAATAACAATTATATATATACACAGTTTACTTATATTGATATGTATATATAATATGTTATAACATTATTTTAACTTATAAATAATAGGTTACAATAATTTATAATATGATAATTAATGAGTATAAGTCAGCAATTCATAAGAGGAAAAGGTGGAGGTCCTTTTACAAAAGTTTACATATATTTATAATACGATAATTAGTGAGTTTAAGTAGGCATTTAAGAAGAGGAAAAGATGGAGGATTTTTCTCCTTCCTTTACTCATTCTTTTAATACTGTTTTAAAACAATTTTAAACACTAAAACCCTTATACACACTAAAATTAACTATGACCAATTTTTTGTGTTTTTAAATTTAAATTTAAAAATTTGAAATCAAGCTCTGACTTAAGAATAATTCAAAAATGGATCTATGTTCTTAAACAAGTACTATTTTAAAATTGAATTAGAACATTTAAATAAATTGTTTAAACTCTATATAACTAGATAAAATTGAACTTTTAACCTTTAACTTTATAACCATAGTTTTAAATGAATACCCTTTTTTACAAATTCAATTGGTATTATAATGAAGTTTATATATATCTATTTAAAAATCTGAATAAGAACACTTATCTAAGGAAATTTTTTAAACTTTGCATAACTTGTCAATAAATTAAACCTTTAGAATTTAACCTTTTTTTTAAATGAATACTACTAAAACAAATTCAATTGGTATAGAAAACTCTTTTCATGTGTTAAAGGATGTTTCAAACCTTTAAAACAAATTCAATTGGTATTGCATAAAAAATTGTTTTCATGTTTCCTTATTTCATTTTCTTTCAAATTAAACAATTTGAATATACAAATCAAATTAGACAACACAGACATATATAAATTCATTATAACATATATAAAATATAATCTACACAATCAAATAATGTAAAGATAAATGATAATAAAATTAAGAGAATAGCTAAAGAGTTAGACTACGATTTGCACCTTGAATGAAGATTTTTCCTTGAATCTCCAAGATTCACACTCAATCCTTACAAAAGATGAATAGACCACTTGTATTTTATTTTATTTGATGTTTGCATTTGATTTGGAGTTGAAATTTTTTTGGAAATGTTCATTTGGATTTAAGCCGTGGAAGGTTAGAAGGAGAGAAGACAAAAGCGAATGGAAAAATGAATGTCTACAGGAAATAATTTAGTGGATTTATTTTTATTAAAAGATGGAAACATTTCCCAATTTTTTAATTAAAACTTCCTCAATAAATCCCTTAATTTTATCTCTATCTCTCTTCATTCCTCTCTCTTCACATGGCTTGGCCAAAAATAATTTTCATCAAATAGCATAATATTTCTATAAATCTCTTCATGCAATTATCTTCCGTTTAAACCCATTTAAAAGTACACCAATGTCATATATTAATATGTGCAAATATAACTTTTATATATGGATTCAAATAATTACAAGTAACTCCCAAATATCAAATAAATTAAATAATAATAAACATTTCTCAAATATAAATTAATTTATAACATTTTATAAAATTAATTAAATCGTGTGATTTTTTAGAGAATTCATCATTACAGTTATGCCGCTAGAAGGTGTAAATTCAGCCAACAATTAATATCGAATATTTGAATATTAATGTTCACACGTCACCTTAGCTAGTGATGTGACGGTTTGGCCTAATTTATAGTTTGCATATCTTTTTGGAAAAAAAATCCAATTTTACTATTTAAGTGATACCCAGTAGTAACGATAACATTGATTCTCTTCGTCAAAATTTTATCACTTTAGGACTTATGGAATTTAGTTTTGATCAAAATTTCAAATATCATCCCATTCAACTTGGTTAGTCCGAATAATGAATCCTTGGTTCAATAATAACATTTATTATTAACTGTACTACCCTAGCCAGAGATTTTAAGTTGACTATAGTTGACCGTGATACTAACCTCTTATAACTGAGTAGATGAGTTCTCTACTAAATAGTGTTTCACTTCTAATGCATCGACTCGGACCCAACTACAGTAGCTCGATGGACCGTCATGTCATGATTTAACTACAATCAAAGTGGAGTATCCACATTGAAGTTCAATGGTATTCTTATGTCGAGGAAACTTTGCAACATCATTGCATTGAGATCTCCTTTGGACCTTAGTTATAATTAACCAATAAGAAACTCTCGAATGGGTCATTCCATGTTTATCCAATAATTATCGGTATGTAACCTCTTGGTCTCCCCAACAGCTACGACTAATACAATGTCTAACATTTAGAGAACGTTACATGTTCTAGTCTCAACGGATGAATAGATATCCTTTCTCGAAATATCTTGACTAGAAATATTTAAAATTATATATTATTTTTAATGTGATAAATTTCTCTTTATTACAACACATATAGTAAATACTATCACATAATACATTATTTAAGGATTTTCTATTCAGTGTACTTTAAATTAATTATATTACTATATAAGAAAGTATATAATAGAAATCAAGTACCTTTATTATGAAAAGATTGGTTGTTGGGTTAGATATATATACAAATAATTACATAATTACCCTTAGGGCATACACCTAACTCTACCAATCTCCCACTTGCACTTGGGGTTAATTATGGAATCTTATTCCAAATCTTTCGACCAGTTTTCTCAAAACTAATTGGGCCAATCCCTTAGTGAATGGGTGTGCTATTTTGTTTTAATTATCTACTCCATTAATTAACTCTCTCTGATATTAACAAATTTCCTTTATCACGTGGAACTCTTTGGCATTTGCTTTTTAACTTCTAGTGAGCTTTAGGTTCTTTTACAAACCAAACCACTACATTGTTACTAAATAAAAATATTATGGGATTCTCAACATTTAGAATCACCCCTAGCGTAGTTGTAAATTTGTGCATTTTTTTATACTCATTATGTTGTAGTGTTGTTGAAGGTGATGTACTTAGCCTTTGGTTGAATCAGAAACTACTCATTATTTGGAACATTTTCAACTTAAAGTTCTTAACTTAAGGTTGAACTTGAACGTAAGATTGACATACTATACTTGGTATCACTGATGGAGTTTGAGTCTGTGCACTTCTTCATAAGGAGTTTGTTGTTTCTATAAACAATTCTCTAGTATTTAATAAATACTTTATAGCACTCTACATTATCATTTAGTGATCTTAATTCAGATTTGATACTTGCTTTATGTGCAAAATACATAAGCAAAATGCGATACTATAGTTAATGCAACATGTATGATAATTCCCATTTCCAATGCATAAGGAATTCATCTTACATGCTCCACATTAAACATTTTAATATGGTGTTTATGTATATCATTTTGGACATTCCTAACATCATTTCATGCTGATTATAAAAGATGTTATTTCAAATCCAATATCGAGAATTAAACAACAAAACTATAATCATTCTAACATGAGTACATCATTAAAAAATTATAAGTTTATTATTTACATAAAGATTTTAGAAATATTCTAGTACCTTTATAGTTCTTTCTTATAGACACACACTTCCTCTGCATTTTGACTTAAATATAAAAAGATTATTTTCTCTATACTCAAAATATTTGCTCTACTCTGATGCTTATTGAGCAATAATTTTGTATCGGTTCTTCGATCCTATCCAGTAACCCATAAACTTAGAATGCTTTCATTGACTTCAAGACACTTCGATTATTAAGCGCAAATAGCATATTCTAAATCATTATTTAGAATTTATGTTTCAACATACATGTACCAAAACTCAAAATCATATCGGGCGGTAATTTTGATAGTAAATTCTGAATTAACTTAAGTATGTTAAATGATGAAAATTTTATGTTAATTTCAATATTAGAAATATATAATGTTATTCTATCAACATAGGTTACCGTATTCCAACTGCATTGGTCTTCTTCTTAAAAACACTTTTACGGCTGGTGGATTATATCCCTTCGGGTGCAACTATCAAAATCATATTTTGATATTCATTTCAGATTTGCACATCATTCCATATGGTAGAGTCAGTACTCTTAATGGCTTATTAACAACGGAGGAAATTATTTTCTTGACATCGATAAGAAAATCATAATTTCTCTTTAATGTGCGAGAGTACCGGTTAGATATCCTAATTAGTTATGTTGTTTAGGCTTGATCAATTTCATTTCATCCTTTTTAATCAGTTTTATCTTTCGATCATATCCAAATCCATTTTTACTACCACTAATTTATAGAAATTCCTTCATGATGAAGATGGTGTTTCTTGAAATAATTGTTTCTCGGTGCATCGAAATAGGTACTCATTAAAAATTTTATGAATTACCTAAATACATGTATAAAACTGACTTGGTTTTTAAGTTCACAGATAACATAAATTGGTCATCAGTATTGATCGGTCCCAAACTCATTTGGGGTGGTCCATACAAGATCCCACACGAATAAGTACCATGTGCAGTCTCTCGACTCTCACAACCTATCAACTCCTTGACCTAGGATGTGTAGGGGTTATTTTATTAACCCTTATCTTGTATGATTTTTTGGACATTATTGTAGATGAAATTAAATTTGACCTTATGTACTTACTCTTAAATACACGTCCTTACAGAAAGAAATTAACTCAACTTCACTCATCATCAATCTTATATGTCAAAAAAAGTCTGATTACTCCTTTTTGATACAACATTATGTACTATAGGGAGGACTAATTTTTGAGATTAAATCTCATTCATTATTAGGTACATTTGGAAATCCTTTTCAATACACTCACATATCTGATCAAATCGAATCATATTTTTTTTCTCACGTTATGTTATTTACTTTCGTTTTATATTCTATAAACTTACTATAGACATACTACATGTTTATCAAATAAATGTTTTTGTGATAATTCATAAGTGAAATTAAAGAAGTATGTAGAACCATTTTGGTATCATTAGACCTACAATTGCATACATCTATATGTATTAATCCTAAGAGTTCACCAATTATTATGTCGCTCTAACTGAATGGATGCTTTGCCTTAATCGTTTGTGATAAAATTCACCAGTACCAAATGATTCATAATCATATGGTTAAATAACTATTTTCTCAAAATTGTGCCTTACTCCATAATTCCTATAATTGTAAATTTTATATGCTTTTTTATTTTCTAGTGCATCATTTTGTTATGATGTAAAATACCAATATTATAGTTTTATATTATAACAAATGTTCATAATATTCATATTGAAATAAAACTATGCCTATTTTCAATCAATACTAAAAACAGTTATTACTTCTTAAATAATAATTGGTATGTTTACAAAAATAATTTTTCATAGCTTGATACATCAATTAAAAAGTTTTATATGGTATGCTCCCGCAAATTCCACTATTATTATAATAGTGTATGAAATACAAAGTTCCATTCAACTACTTATTATGGGATTTTATTTCATTCACTGTAACTAGTTACAATTATAAGTTTCAGATCAATTATCTTAAACTTGAAGAAATAGCTTTTATAGAACATAAATTTTCATATGAAAATACATTTGAAATAGAAACCACATTTCTCATTCCATATTGAGTATCTTTTATAATTTTTTACAGTTCTAGTTTCCAGTGTCACTTCATGAAGCAGAAGTGACTATTCACTCTCTTTATCCTAACCGTGCCTTAAGTTACATCCGCTCTTGTACATTCGCTTTCCTTTCCAAATGGTCGAGTCATTCAAAAGGAAACCCTTGCTGCAAGACCGTAACGAACTCTTTATAAAGGTGCATTTGGTTATCCTCAACATTTAAGGATACCAAATAAGTTACGCTTTAGGTAAACTAATAACATTGACATTTTAGTGATCGATTTTCTAGATCCATCTTGTAGTTCTTGTTCTAGTGCTACATCTAACACAACAGAGTCCTTATTGTGATCAATCGTATTGAATGTAGGAACACTCTTTATGATTTACTTGCTTATTTCGAATGAACTAATTTCATCGAAGTTCTGTACATTACGAATCACGACTATTTACCATATAACATTTATATGTGATCGAATATGGATCAAATATCCATATTCTTGTAATATATAGGAGTTCAAAAGTCATAAAGACAATACACAATCATGGACAAATAAACTCTTAAGCAACTGAGGCATGAATGTTTTAGTGGTTTTGTAAATTGGCTTTTGCATAGGCCTTAAAGCAAAAACATCCCAGAAGATCTATTGGTAAGTATATTTTTTACATTTCTATGTCAATCTTAACTCAATTGATTGGTATATTTTAACTGATAAATATTTTATCAATTTTATTAGTTGCATAAATTTATCGAAGTATATTATTTTGACTTGAATAACATGTATTCTTACAATATTAGTAAGGTTAAATATTATCATTTCATTTTTCTAATAAGGCTTCCGCTAGACATTATGTTTCTCAAAATCATAAGAGAGAACATAGAAACCTTTTGATTTCTCTAGAGGGTGTTAAGACTCGCTTGCCATGAGATTGTGACCTTGAGTTTTCTTAACAAATTATATGTCTATAAGCAATAAATAACAGTTTATTGACTGTATCATATACAACTCCTAATCCTTATTCTTTGTCCTAACCTTAATCTCGATCTTGAGTTTGCTCAACAAATCGAATGAAATTATTTGCTCGTACCCACCATTTTACGACATTCGAAGTATAATGCATATATCTTGGTTTGCTCAAAAAATATATGCATATATCTTACCTCGTCTAACAATATATCAATAGTCCTACACATAACATCCCTGGCTTGAGTTTGCTTAACAACTAGAGAGTGTGCAAATAAACCATTAATATATATATTAATGGTAAAGGACAATATTATATATTAAAAATTCATAATATTTAACATATGTATATTGAATAATGTCGATTAAGGGAATAATGTGTTTTCTGAAATACCCTCATGATTCAATTGTTTGACACATCTGAAATCACGGTATACGAATATTACGCATGTGCTTATTCCTAAAATTTGAATTGGGTTTATTTCAGTTTCACATTTCTTATGTTATACAATTATACTTACATAAGTTTTGATTTGATTATAAATGTTATAATCAATTACCTTATATAAACATACATGTATTTAATAATTGAATCTTATTTAATTATTTGATTAATTAAATCTTATTAATTTAATTAATTAATTAATTAAATTTTATTTATTTAAAATTTCAAAACTTTATTTCATTTGCATTAAATAATTTAGGATGAATTTATTAACTGCAACATTTATAGTTAATTATATACCCATCAATATATGTGTATAACTGATTAATTAACCTTCAATTAATTTATTTAAAAAATTATTTATTTAATCAAGCAAATTTAATTAAATAATTTTAATTCATTTTGAAAATTTTAATATTTTATACCTTAAATAATTTTATACTAAAAATTAATTAATACTATGTTAAATATTAAAATTTAATTTAAAATTTTTGAAATTTTTTTGAAGAATTCAAAATTTTAATTTTATATCCATTTTAGAATTTATTATGTATTTTAAATTTAACTTTTGAATTTGAATTTTTCAAAATTAAATTTTGAACTTAAATTTTAAATTTAATAAATTTAATTAATTATCTACCCTTAACTTTTAAATTTAGTAAATTTAATTTAATTATCTAAGTATCTAAACTCGTGTCTACGATGTACTTTAGCAAAGTCAGAATGGATTCTAAATGTTCAAATTAATCAAATATTATTGAGGATGGAGCACCACATTTGGAAGTTTCACAAATGTAACTCTCAATGTTTGGCTGAATAAACTTTACATACAATTTATAAATGAATATATAGTAATTAATATATTTTCATACTAATTAATTATTATTTCATTGGGGGGTCAGAAATAATTAATATATAGTAAATTTAAATGTTACATATTATTTAATTAATAATCCGAAAATATATTTATATAATAACTTTGTCGAAAATTATAAGTGTTATATGATAATGGTCAAAATTATTTTATTTAACATTAAGTTTTACAAATTTGTTTTAAGCTGATATTAGTAAGAAGATATGTCAAATATATCTTTTTGGAAGACATCTTAATCAATTGAGAAGACACAAGAGGTGATATCATAATTATTTTGAAATATCTTGATTAATTGAGAAACGTAACGAAAGATAAATTGTTTATAGCTATAAATAGTACACTTACTTCCATTTTCAACTTCCATTAAATATTAAATTCAGTTTTGTTAATTTTCTTCACAAACCAATTAACAAATTGGAGAAGTTCTCCGAGAGGCAGCATAAATTGCTTATGGTGATCACTACATGTAAGTGGTTTTATAGCTTAATCACCTATTAATTTTGAAATTTTATATATACATATATATATATATAAGGCTCTTTAAAAAAATGTTTTTATATGTATAAACTTAGTTTTATATAAGAAGGTTATTTTGATTTCATTTATTTAAAACCGATTTATACATAAACATTTTTAAATTAAAACCAAAATTTGTTATATATAATATATATATATGTAATTTGAAATTTTTATTTTTGAATTTTCATAAAGAACTTTTATATGTTTCCGATAATTGATTAATTTATTGCTATAAATATTAACTAAATAAACTCAAATTTTATATAATAAGAATTATGTATATTAAATAAATAAACCTAATATGCATATTATTAAAACCTGAAATAATTATACACAGGATCACACACACATGTTGTAACGACCTGGAAATTTTAACGATTTTTAAATAACGTAATTAACTAAATTTTTCTTGAAATTAAACAATAAAATTTTTGCAATGAAAATTTGATATTTGGTATGCATCTATTTAAGCATAGCATGTGACAAATTTTCATCAGAAAATATAGAAGTTTGTTCTGTTGTGAAATTTCAATTTTAAATTTAAAATCAGTTAAATTTGCTGGAAATAAAATATTTTTTAAATCTGAATGTTTTTATATAATAAAAATGTTTATCATTTTCTAAGTGAGACGTCATATTTCGTTTCGCCAAATTTGGACCGTTCTAGCTCCGTTTATTTTATTTTCGGCGATTTAGCAGCAGTTTGGCAGCGAATATGGAGTTTTGATAGGTTGGTTGTATCCCTCTTATCTATGTAACATTCTGTTGTCTCATCGCGCCGATCTCCGCAGTATACTCATTTGTGTATTTCGGCGTCCGGTACGCGGCAAAATCTGCAAAACGATTAGCCGTATCGGTTTCGCATTTGAGCCTTTTGGTTTCCTGTGGCCATTCATTTATCAACCGGGAGAAGCAAATGGCTACTAGCTTTAAATATTTTCCTGAATTTAATAATTTGACTTTTTCTTTTCCCCTGGGTGATTTATTTCTGGTTCCCACTCTTTCATTCTCTCCCTATCTCGTTCTTTCCTTTTTGTCATTCTGTTCCCTTGGGAAAAAAATATAAATATAACTAAGCTTGTTATATTCTGAAAGATTGTTCGTCCCTTACCTTCTCAACCCTTCGCCCACTTTTCCTCCACAAACCCTCTTCCCTTCCACCGTGTGTGCAGCCTCCAACCCCATAGCAGTCGCCGAACCCAACTCTCCACATGACCATAGCAATACCTGGACAACCCACCACCTTCTCACCCATCCCCTCCGATAGCAACCCAATCAGACCGCTACCAAGCAGCCTGACAGCAGCCTAAACCCACCATTCCTTCTCCGCCTGCTCATCTCTTCCTCTCTCCCCGCCACCTGACCGCATCCTCTTTCACCGTTCTCAGAGCCAGCCTTCCACCTCCAACGCCAACATCATCCACCGCCCAGCCCTCCCTGACCATGCAGCAAACCCAAGCAGTCCGACCCAGACCCATAGCCCGCTCCTCCACTAAACAACAGCCACGCCCTCTCCGGCCATTCTCCTTTTGACCGATCACAGCAGCACACACATCGAACCATCCTCCCCTCCTCCACTTCACAGCCTCGCCTCGCCACTACACCACCGGAAGCCTTCCCACCGTGGTCTCTATCCCACCACCAAACGCTGCTACCTCTCTCCCACTTTAGTGCGTCGCCAGTTCAGTCAGCACGTAGCCGTGCAACCCCGCCTCTCTCAGACTCGCTCTCCCCTCCGCCAGCTCTACTTCCCTTTAGTTTCTCCCTGGTTGAAACGAGCAGCCACTAAACCTTTGCACTCCTCTTCTATAAAAAGTCTGCATATATATATATATATATATATATATATATATATATTTGAGAAAGCTTGCACTTTCTTCTTCATTTCTCGTCAACATTCCAGCTTTGCACCGCCAATATCCGCTGTTTGGAAAATTTCAACAGCAGTTTCTAGCTTGTCATTGTCCCGTTTGCTTATCTGTGTCCGTTTGCTTTCATTCTCGTTGTTTCTCTAGCCTCGAAAGGTGAGCGATCACTCACGATTAACATTCTTATGTTTAGTAAATTGATTTCACATAAAATGACAATTGAAATGTGTTGTTAAATTTGAATTGATTAGTGATTAAATTGTTGAATATGATATGTTATTATTTGCATTGGTTCACCTATGTTAATTGACAATATTGACACCAATAACCTATTAGTATATATATATATATATTATGTTTAAATTGTTAATTATGATCATATTTGTCATTGATATGCTATGCCATTTTATGTTATTATTTTATTGTTCTCACACTGCAAGTTCCCTGTTAGTTTAGGAATTCCCGATGGGTTGAAATGATACATACCTCAATGGTTTTTATAGATTAAGGAAATCGTTATGGGTTGAAATGATAAACCCAAGTGATTTTATTGATTTTAATTTTGGGATTGTGGGTTGAATGATATATACCCGTAAATTTAAATTATTGTGGATTGAAATGATAAATATTCATATCACTTGACCATAGGTTAGAAAATTATATACGGACACCGTTGTTCTATTTTTAAATGATTTCCAGAATTTTTGAAGAGAAAATATGGGTTTCAATAAATAATGATTTTTAAAATATAATACAAAGGTTTTATTGTAAATATGTTTTTTAAATTGAATATTGATTTTTAGAACATAATATATAGATTTTATTTTAATATATATGTGAAAATTTTAGATTTTTAAATCATATGTGTGGAAATTTTAAATTTATAAGTTAAGTTTTGAAAAATGTAAATTTTAAGATTTTACTTATAATTTTATTATTTTTAAATATATAAAATAAGATTTAATTTAATAAAATTTAATATAATAAAATTTAATTTAATTAGTATATATATAATATGTTAAGTATTTTTTTAAATTTATATTAATATTTTAAAAATACATTTTGTAATAACTCTAATAAATTAAGGTTGGAAAGATAAATTGAAAATTTATTTGAAATTTTATTTGCTTAAGAATTGTATTAAATAGGTTTTGATTTGAAACTTATTAATTTTGAGATTTTAAAGATATGATTGTTATAACTTGATAACTGGATTTTGATTAAAGGTGATTAAATGCATATTTTCAAATTTAAATAAAATTTAATATGAAAATTTAGTTTTGATTTAAATTTGTAATTTGAGATTTTATTTAAATGTTATTAAAACTGATTAAGTGAATATTTTCAAATTTAAATAAAATTTAAGTTGAATTTTTGAAATATTAATGAAATTTATCAAATTGAGTTATTGTAATGTTTGAATATTTAAACTTTGAAACCTATTGAATTGGAAGTGGTTTAAATTTATAGTTCAAACCTGGATTTGAAATCGATAGATTAAAATGGTTTTAATGAGAACTTGAATTAAACCTTTAATCTTTTTAATTGAAATTGTTGAACTAAGATTGATTTAAATTGAATTTTGGAACTAAATTTGATTTGATTTGATTTATGAAATTGGAATAAACAATTCTAAATTGAAACTATTTCGATATAAACTCTTTTAAATCTACAAACTATTTTAATATATATTATTTTAAATTTATAAACAATTGTTAATGTATATATTTTAATATTTAAATTATTTCTAATATATAAACTATTTTAATCTATAACCTAATTTTAAATATAAACTATTTTTAAGGTATAACTATTCTAATATATAAACTACTTTCGATATTCAAACTGTTTAAGTTGGAACTGTTATGATTTAAATTTAATGGATTTAAATGCGAATACTTTGATATGATGGTTTAAACTATTTTGGGGTTATGATTTTTGGAAATGAAAATGATTTAAAGTGATATGATTTCGAAAGTGAATATGATTTCGAAATTGATATGATTTTGAAATGAACATGATATTTTGATATGAAGTATGAACTTTTGAAATGAAAAATGACCACGGTGTGAAATAAGCGTTTGGTTGTTAAAGAGATCGGGATCAGATACTGTCATACTTTCTGCCAATACCGAAAACCACTTTAACAACTGTGCACGTGTTGGAGAATCTAAAACGAAGTAGGATGGTTTGGTGAACGTTTGTATGAGGTATGAACGCAGCTCTGACCCTCGCAGGTCAGCTTGATGTGACTAAAACAGGAGTTATGCCGGGCCAAGTGAGGTCGCATCTCCGATCGAGCATGCTTCTTCGATACCATATCTATTAATTTGTGATTTGATTGGGTGCACCTTTGATTATGGGAGTGTCTCGAGGTGGGCGGTCGTAGCTGCTATGCGTTACCACCAGTCCGGATCCGCAAAACATTAGTATCTTACCATGGGCCTTGCCTCACGTGCCTTATCGCGCCCTCTACGAGTTTGGTTTGTGTTGTACCTATGGAGTGCTTCTGATAGCCCATCGGTTTGGTGGAGTTACAGTATTATATAGACTACGGCATTTATATAAAATGTGTTAAGGGGGATATGGGTAACGCCTTAACGCTATTTTAATAGTTTACTTTACTGTAGACATTATCTATGTAGTGTATTGTATTATGTATGTAGATAGTTCCACGGATCCTTAAAGGATGGGAATCCTAAACATCCTTTAAGTTATATTGCATTTCACTTGGACATTTCACTTGAGTTGATTTACTTGCATAAGAATGTTAATCCTGACTCGAGTGTTTTGTGTTTGCTTTATGCTCAGGTCAGACTGAGTGTCATGGCATTTGAGACGCACCTTTGGAGCTTGGAGATCTATCTTTATTCATTCATTTTTCAGTTATTTCTAGTTGTTTATGTTCAGACTTGTCAGCTGCTTTTGGATTAGTGACTTCTATGTACTTTGGATTTTCTGTTGTATTTGTTTCGGACTCTGATGTTCTGTAGTACTTCATGAACTACTATTTATCTATTCCGCTGCTTATTGTTGTAAAACTCTGTGTTTGTGATTCTGTGATTGATTTATTTACTGTATATGCTAAGTTTTTCCAAATATAAATTAACAATATGTTGTTTTGTTTAATTCAAGTCTGACATGTGTGGATTATTGTCGATTTGAATGGTTCGAAATGACGGTTCGTTACAGTTGGTATCAGAGCTCTGGTTTAGGCAAAACTTAGCATATGAAGTAAAAACTCATTAAAGATAGGGCAGTAATACCCTAAAATGAGTAAAATTAAATATAGAATCATCTTCGTTCGAGCTTGAAATTCTTTGTTAGGGTCCTCTTTGATTTGGATTTCTTTTGAATTTTGGAACTTTACCTTTGTTCTAAAATCTATTCTTGTCTTTTCCTATTGTGTTCTTTTCGATACTGGAGCATCCCATAGCTTTATTTCTGTTGATCTCTGTAATAAATTTGAGCACATCTTACAACCTCAATTGACAACTTCATCCTTATGTGTGACTAATCCCATCGACGGTCCCGCCAACCTTGGTATGATTTGTAAAGGGGTGAAACTTCTTTACAACAAGCGTCGATTCAACGGAGATTTCTATGTTCTCGGTTTTGGTGCATTTGATATCTTACTTGGAGGTGATTGGTTAAAGTGATATGATGTTGTCATCTCTTGCAAAGCCCGAACCGTTTCTTTAGTAGACGACCAGGGAAATTCTCTTATGGTCGTATGTCGAATGCATCATGAGTATGCAGGCAGTTTTATCTTTTCGCTTGATGCCCAGTCTAGTGATCTTGACTCCACCCCTGTTGTCCAACTATTTCCGGATGTCTTTGGTGAAGTCACTTCTCTTCCTCCCAAGCGGAAAATTGAATTTCGCATCGATCTTATTCCTAGAGCTTGATCTTGCTACCAGTTTTAACCAGCTTCGTGTAGCTGAGGAGAGCATTCCCAAGACAGGTTTCCTAACGGAGAATGGTTTCTATGAATGGTTAGTCATGTCCTTTGGATTAACCAATGCTTCTGCCTTCTTTGTCGATCTCATGAATCGCGTTTTCTGTGATGTTCTCAACAGGTTCGTCCTGGATTTCGTTAATGATATTCTCGTCTTTTCTAAGTCAGTGTAGGAGCATGAATCTCATTTGGGCTATGTGCTAGAAACTCTTAGGAGTCATCAGTTGAAAGCCAAAAATTTTAAATGCCATTCTGGAGGGATGAAGTCCGATTCCTTGGGCACATTGTTTCTGAAATGGAGTCTCGGTTGACCCGGTTAAGGTCGCCGCGATTAATATAAGTTTATCCATCTTTCCTCTTTTGTAATTTAATTATCTTATCTTCCTTTCGAGTCTATCTTCTTAGTTAGAATTTTCTTTGATTAGGTCCCTCTAAATTTGAATCTCTATCCATGTTCTAAAATCATTCTTGAATCATCCTACGAGGGAGCGTATTTGTAATTAATATAAAAATGTTTTATATTATGTTGTTTGAGTTGTTAAGTTTGAATTTTTGGTTTCGATCGATTCGTCTAGCTAACGCTATCGATAGGAATTCCAAAATACTTGAATAGAGCAAACTGACACAATATTGTTTTCGAAATTGGTAAATTAAATAATTTTATGTATAATTATATTTTATATATAAAAGTATAATTTTCTGAAATTAGATAGTTAAATGAATTGGTTGTTAGAAATGATAGTACTAGATTATCATTTATTGTTTTGTCAACATTCCTAAATTATTAACTATTGTTTATGTTTTAGGGAGTTGAAATTTTATAAATATGGTTTATAATTAACTATTGTTCTGTCAATATTCCTAAACCATTAACTAGGTATATTAACTATTGTTGTCAACACCCCAATTTGATAGGTTGAAAATTGTCATAAAAATTATACTGCACCGGTTTTACAACCAATAACAACCGATGTGAAATAAAAAACTTACAAGCTAGGATTATCATAACATCTAAAATACAGAGCCATCCAAAATCAATCAAAATCGGCAAAAAATAAACTCTCAAGTGGAGCCTAAGTATAGGAGGCCCTTAAGACTGAATTTGATAAGAATCTGGGAACAAACTTGGAAAAAGTAATACAGCTTTTACAAAGATTACACACGTTTCATCTTAATAAAAGCTTAACAATTTGTTGAAAACAAGTGAAATTATGTTGTCCATTTAAAGAATACTACTTCAAATCAAACGGATTACTGAAGATGCCCAGTGATGAAATTCTTATGTTTTCTAGTTATTTTAAAAGAAAAGACTTTGATTAATATTCCCATTGGCAATTTAGATTCTTTCCATACAAAATGTCAACCGTTTCAGCTAACAATATTTTTCTTGATTTGATCTGTCACGCAATTCCTTTTAGCCTTATCACTTTGTACTTTAAACCCTACATCAATAATATGTTTCACACACGTTTTTGCCAAACTTTATAAATGATCATAACAACAGGAAATTACTGTGAAGGGCAAAATTTTTCAGCATTTTAGTCTCAAGGACAAACCTTCAGTATTTTTGTCTGAAGGACAACTTTCTTTAGGTATCAGTTTTTAAGTAGTAGTTTTTAGGTATCAGTTTGTAGTTATCGGTAACAGTTTTTAGGTATCAGTTTTTAGTTCGGTAGTAGTTTTGAAAGAATGTTTGTCCTTATTAATAATTTTGAAAAAATGTTTGTCCTTATGATTAATTTTTAGAAGAATGTTTGTCCTTGTGGTTAAAATATTGAAGTTGTGTAAATATACAATTTTTTGTCATTTAAATTAATTAACAGGAAAATAGGCACAGAGAAGAAGTTGTAAAAAAATTTAGTCTCAGGTACAATAAGTTTGCTTTTTAGTCTGAAAGACACGTTTTAGTGTAAACAGAAAATGATAGTTACAACTATCATTCTGTGCTTAAAGTGTCCCTCAGCCTAAAAAGCAAACTTCTTGTCCCTAAAACTAAAGTTTTCTTCGACTTTTTCCTTGAACCTACAAACCCCTTTAAATTAATTCCCCCTCATAACAATTAGCGTTATCCCCGCCTATTAGAAAAAGGAACTTGGTCAAGGTCGTAAAAAGAATATCTCAAATGCTCAATGACACAACATAGGACAAATTTTTTAGCTGGGCTCCTCTAAAATAACAAATTACAACAATGAAAATGCTTTAAATATAATTGTAAAAATACCTATTGTTATACAGCTTGCACACTGAAATCCGTAAACCATATTTTTTATATAAATATTTTTCAATTATGCGCATTCTTGAAATGAGAAAGTTTTTCTTTGTTTTAAAAAAATATATAGTTTGCACAATCCAAAAATACACAAAGTATATAATTGTATTTGCGCATTTTTAGAGGTACAAATATATTTTTAAACTAAAATAACCAATCAGCTTCTTTTCTCCTTATCTATTTATATTTATATATATGTATTTCAAAGTTCATTTAAAAAAAATATATACTTTGAACATTCCATAAATGCAAGTTATATAACACTAGACTATTTCTACAATTAATTTTAAAGCATGTCCATAATTCCATTGTTGCAATATGTTTTTTTATGTTACCTATAATAAAAATTTGTCTTGTGTTTAATGTTTCATATAGCTCTAAAATCATACTGACAAAATTTTGAACGTCCTTAAGTCAACATACATGGAAAATAAACAGAAGAGAATAAATTTCTATGCAATTTTTTTTTAGCCTTATCATTAAACCCTACATCAATAATATGTTTCACACGTTTTTGCCTATTAGAAAAAGGAACTTGGTCACGGTCGTAAAAAGAATATCTGATTAGACAACATAGGACAAATATTTTATTTAGGCTACTCGAGAAAACATATTACAACAATGGAGATGCATTAAAAATAATTGTAAAAATAGATATGGTTTTATACTGCACATTGGAATGTGTGAACTAAATTTTTTTATTTAAAAAACTTTCGAGCATGTGCATTCTTCGAATGAAAAAGTTTTTTTTTTGTTTTATAAATATATATAGCTCGAGCAATCCAAAAATACACTATAATTGTATTTGCGCATTTTTAGAGGTACAAATATATTTTTAAAACTAAATTAACTAGTCAATCCCCTTTTCTCCTTATCTATCTATATTTATATTCATGTATTTCAAAGTTCAAAAAAAATTTCTTTTTATCCTTTATATTTATATTCTTGTACTTCAAAGTTCAATTTTTTTTTTTAATATAGTTTGCCCATTTCCAAAAACAGGAAATTATTGTCAAGGACAAAATATTTCAACGTTTTTGCCTTAAGGACGGGTCTTCAATATTTTATCCTGAAGGACAACCTTCTTTAGGTATCAGTTTTTAGTCATTGACAACAATTTTTAGGTATCAGTTTGTAGTTATCGATAGCAGTTTTTAGGTATCAGTTTTAGCTTGGTAGCAGTTTTGTTGTCCTTATGAACAATTTTGGAAAATATTTGTCCTTATGAATAATTTTTAGGAGAATGTTTGTCATTATGGTAAAAATATTGAGATTGTGTCCTTGAGGCAAAAAATATACAAATCTTTGTCCTTTAAATTAATTCCCTCTTCCAAAAATACAAAAGTTATATAAAATCAGACTATTTTTACAACTAATTTTGAGGCATGCCCATTTTTGCAATATATATTTTATGTTATATATTGAAAATTTGTCCCACAACATGTTAATGTTTCATATAGCTCTAAAATCATACAGACAAAATTCTAAACGTCCTTAGGTCAACAAACATTGAAAATAAACAAAAGGGAACACCATTTCTATGATTCAACATATAGCTGATGTTTCATATAGTTCTAATATCATACTGACAAAATTTGAACGTCCTCAAGAAAACATACACTGAAATAAACAGAAGGGTACACCATTTTCATGATTCAACATGTAATTAATGTTTCATATAGCTCTAAAATCATACTGACAAAATTTTGAACGTCCTTACATCAACATACACTGAAAATAAACAGAGGATTGCACCATTTTCATGATTCAACTACCAGCTCCTCATTTCTCATCATTCAAATCAAACTTAGTTGTTTCTTTCTTCTTTTTCTTTTTTTCCTTCTTCTCAAAGCAGTGCAAGGGCCTTTGATTTCGGCATATAATAAAACAAATTTTTACAACAGACGGTTAATAATATTGTGCATGATTGAAAATAGCAAGAGAAAAAAATAAGGTAAACCATTCTATGGTACTCTAAAATAAAGAGAATGTGCATCAGTAGCTTTTAGCAATACTCGCAACCGAAGAGTACGTTCCCAGCACAGCGCAGATTGTCCCAAACACAGCAATGGTGATGCTCAAGATGACCTGAAAATATTTAGTACGGTGAAAAAAAAATTGTGAGACACATGTTCATTTAGGCCTGTTAATGGAGGTCAGAAATATCTAAAATTCATTTGCATTCGTATCCGAAAAGTGGATAAATATCCGATGTCCGAAAAACGGATGCGGTTACGAAGCATCCAAAAATTATCCGTTCGGTTTTTATCAAGATTATAATTAATATTTTATATATTTTAATATAACGATAGACATATGTTTATTTTTTATTCAGTTAATAGTTTGTATTATATGAATTTAATGTATATTTTTTTTGTGGAAACAGGTAGAAAAAACATATACTTTCATGATATGCCTCATTAAAACCTTGCAACTCCCCTATAACCTATATGGGTACCTTGCAAGAAAAAAAAGTACATATCATATCCGTATATTAACATTACAACAGTCAAAAGCCAAAGACCAAGTTGTCATATCCGTATTTTTGTTTAATTTTCACACTTTTATAATAAATGGGATTGAAAAATATTTATGCTAAACCAAAATTTTCTATTTATATTTTTCTATTTATATTTTTCGATTTATCGATCGTTGGTGGATAGGATAATTATCTGATATCCATCCGTAACCGTGGATATCCGATATCCGAAAATGCTTTCTGATGCGGATGCGGATATGGCACAATCGGTATCCGAAATTATCCGTTAAATGCCTATGTACATTCTTCATTAATTAGTGAATCATTGTAAAATGCAATACCTGAACAGTGGTAGCTTTGGTCCTTGCTATCTTCAAAAAGCATAAAGATGGCAGAATAAGAGCCTATATACAAAAACAAACAAAAAGTTAACGTTATTTTTATCTCTGAAAAAATGTATTTCAAATATCACTATGCGAATCCAGGATGTTCAAGCTTTTCAATGTTAATAAGTACAATAAAGAAAGTTCCATGTGCCACATCTTGGCGTTTGAGCACTAAATAGCCAAACTCAAGGAGGGAATCCCCCGGTCCCAATTTCTCCAGTCCCGGTGTGTCCAACCAATCACAACACAAGGATTTTCATAGAAAAGTACCTTCTCTCTCCTAGTGAAGGTGTTATTTGCAAATTCTGTAGAAAAATAAATAAACACTTGTGTTGTGGTTGGCTGGCACACCGGAACAAAGGATGTTAGGACTAGGTGATTTCCTGCCCCAAACTCATATGAAATTATGATTAAGTAAAGATATAATAATATGTCCTATGTTACTTGTAGCACTCAACATGGTCGCTATAGTTAAGAGTTTGATTGGATGTTATTCTCGACCGAGTTTTTTGGAACTTTTTCCATGTTCTGCTTTCATTGTAAATTGCAAGTACAAACCTCTTTCTACAATGTCGGGGCTAAATCAGATTTTATACTAGCGAATGTATACTACTTTTCTTGAAAATCTGCACCAGCGTTGAAGAAAATGATGAAATTGTATTGGTATGATTTCAAACTGCCCCAGTACAATATACTGGATTAGTACCACCAGATTGGTAGAAACAAATCAGCGGAATAGGTTTTCAAACTGGACTGATTTTGTTAAAATTTTGAAAGGTGGACTAGAACTAAAAACAAATCTAATATTCTAACATACTTATGTCACAAGAAAAAAAAAGATTATTATAATATTCAAATTCCATTATAACTAGCTCTTAACGTAAAATACAACAGATAAACCAACGAATTGAAAGTCAAAAAAGAATCCTGCCCAGCATACAAAAAATATGACCAATCCAGGCAACATGTTCCCTCCAAATCCACAATAGATAGTTTCTGCTAATGATTTTACTACAGCACTGGATGCCCTCATAACCATTCACCAAAAAAGGATGTTCGATTTTTTTATTACGAACCAATGTCAACAGAAATGGAATTTATAAGATCATTTCCAACGCAATTTGCAACAAATTGATGAAGAGAAATCAAATATTAACCTCATGTGATCTACTTATATATTAACCTCATGAAATCAAACATATACATCAAATATTAACCTCATGGGTACCTTGCAAAGAATCTACTTATATGTGTGTGTGTTGGTTATGTGGTTATATATATATATATGTATGTATATGTATGTATATTTATGTGTGTGTGTGTGTATAATTGTTTGATTTGAATTGTGATATTTTTAGACATGTTGGTTATAAAAAAGTTGTGATTGTTGGTTATGTTTAGTGATGATATGATTTGGTATAGTTGAACTTGGATATGTCGTATTTGTTAATCTTGTCTTTAAGCTAAAGCAAGTTAGCATGTAAACTAATTGGTAAGGTGAAATTACAGGTATCCATAGTGATGGTCGCTATGGATGAAGTTCGATTAAAATTTCGATTTTTGCAAAGTTTGGTTTTTTATACTTTCAAATTGTTTTGTGAATATTTTATAAACTAAATAATAATGTTTTAAAAATTTAATTAAGGATTTAATAATTAATTGTTAATTAATTAGGTTTTAGTAATTGATAATTAATTAAATGTTAACAAGGTTTATTAACTTTAATTAAATAAAGATTAGTTCTTAATTAATTATCTTTTAAAGTTAAGACTTATTTTAATTAATTATTAATTAAGTTAATTAAGTATGGGTTAAGTAAATTATTTATATTTAATTTATCATTAATTAAATATAGATTTAATTATTAATCAAGGGTTTAATTATTTGATTAAAGATTTAATTTATAATAAATTATTTATTAAAGGTTTAATTTATTGTTTAAGTTTAATTAAATATTATTTAATTAATTAATTGAGATTAATTAACATTTAAGTATTAATTTAGGTTTAATTAATTATTTAATAATTAATAAAGGATTAATTTAGGTTTAATTAATAGTTAATTATTGTTTAACTATTTAATTAAATTAAGTTAAGATTCAATTAAAATTAATTATGCTTTAAGTAAGGATTTAACTTTTAATTAATTATTTTTAAAAGGGTTTAAAAGTCTTAAATCCTTTGGTTTTCAAAAGTAAAATGGTTCAAAGGTACTTCTTTTCAAAGATGGTTTTGAATACAAGTGATTCAAGTGTTGCTATCATTAAGAAACCATATAACTGTGAATGAGTTATAATGTAGATTGTCGGGTTGTTTGGACATGTGTTAGCAGAATAAATCTCCGTTCTGCTATAATTGATTGTTTATTTGTTTGGTTATTTGGACATGTGTTAGCAAAATAAGTCACCGTCTGCCATAAATTAATTGTTTGTTTGTTGGGTTGTTTGGACACGTGTTAGCAGAATAAATCTTCATTCTGCTATAAATTGTTTGTTTATTTGTGTGGGCATGTGTTAGCAGAATAAATCACCGTTCTGCTATGAATTGGTTGAATTGTTTGGACATCTATTTAGCATGACAAATCACCACCATGCTATTATGTTATTGGGATATGTATATGCTAGTTAGTGCATATTGATATGTTATTCCCTGATTTGGATGAGTGTATTTACATGTATGTTGATCTATGAAAATAACTGTTAAGTGAATTGAAATTGAAACTGAATGGTAACTTAAAATAGCACCATTGGGATTGCTAAGCCTCTTTTCGAATTACTAAAGTATGTTTTTGAATTAGCTTTAATTCGTTAATCAATTTGGGTTTAAAGATTATAAATGATTTTTAAATTTTATTATTATTGTATAAAGTTATTTTTAAATAATATCTTGTTTTAAAAAGGGATTTATTAAATAAAAGATTTTACCTAAAGTGATTTACAAATGATATCTTGAAAATGATATTTTATAAAGGAGATTCTATAAAGGAAGTATGAAGGAGGATTTTCAAATAGTTTTAAAAATAGAAAGAGATTTTATAAATCAATTTAGATATTTTTGAAGGAAGTTTTAATTGAATCAATGTTGGATTGTTTGTTTATTTGATAGTTAAATAACCAACTATCAAATCTGGATCAAAACGTAACTTTGGAAATATCTAGGAGAAACACGGAAATTATATGTTACAGTTACAATCGGTGGTGCTATACTGTACGTATAAATTCGTTTCGTTCTTCTAGGATAAATGATAAGGAAATCCGTCCACTAACGGTTAGGAGGTGATGTAACGACCTGTAAATTTTAATGGTTTTTATAACGTAATTTACTGAAATTTTGCTTGGAATTAAATAACTGAATTTGGAAATAAAAATTTGATATTTGGAATACGTCTATTTTAACATAGCAACTGGAAAATTTTTATTGAAAAATATGAAAGTAAAGTTCGTTGTGTAATTTTCAATTTAAATTCAGTTAATTTGATGAAAATAAAATGTTTTTAAAATATGAATATTTTATATAATAAATTTTAAATCATTTTCTGAGTGAGGCGTCATATTTTGTTTCGCCAAATTTGAACTTCTCCAGCCCCGTTTATCTTATTTTCGTCGAATTTGCAACAATTTGACAGCGGAATATCGACTTTTGATAGGATAGTCGTATAGCTGATATTTGTTTACCATTCTGTTCGTCTTGTCGTGTTGATCTCCGCGGTATATTTATTTGTGTATTTTGAGGTCCGATACGCGACGAAAACGACAAAACAGTTGCCGTATCGGTATCGTATTTGTGCCTTTGTGTTTTCTTAGCCTTTTCAAATTTCAGTCGTGGAATCCAAGCAACAATCAATTGCTTTAATTATTTTACCTGAAATTGATAGCTGGCTTTCTCTATCCCATAGCGTTGAAAATATTTATTTTTGTCCGTTCACTTTGCTCTCCTCTCTTTGTGCTGACATACTTAATAAAATATATATATATATATATATATATATATATTAATATTATTATTTACAATTGCTTTTATTTTCGGATGACAGCCTATCCTTCCCTATTCGCATCCCAATCTCTCCCTTTATCTATATCTATATATATATATATATATATATATATATAGTCTATGTTTTTAAATCAACGTATAAAGTTGCTTTCTTCTCCTTCTTCCCTGAATTGACTCGAGCCTTTCCCCTCTTCCACCAGCCTCACCTTCGATCCTCCACCCCAACCCCTGTCAACAATCCACACGGGCACCATGACCGCCATCCACACAATGCAGCCGACCCACATCAAAGCCAAACCCGCCGTTCTCCCGAAACCCACCACCTCCCCACACAAGCCAACAGCAGCTCCACCTAAGCCGTAGGCATTTTGTCACACATAGCGGCCCATAAACCCACCGAGCATCGCCGACGGCCGTCTTCCCTGCCCTATTTCCTCCACGTCTCAGCCAGTGCTTCCTCCGAGCATCTCCATTGTCCTCCTCCATAACGCCTGCAACACCTCCCTCTCATCGACTCCGCCTACTCCACAGCCAACGCCCCAGTCAACCACGTGACACAGCCCATCGGCCACCGAGCCTAACCTTCATCCTAGCACCACCTGTAGCCATCGCTTGTTCACCCTCCACAGACAAGTAGTCAGCGCCGATCTTCCCTTCAATCTCACCCGAAAACCCTGAGCATTCTTTGTTTTATAAAAGAAGTATGTATTATATTATGAAATGAAAGTATATGTATATATATATATATATATATATATATATTTGTGAGGTTGGCTCATTTTATTCTTCCTACCAAAGCCTATTGCCTCTGTCTCGCTTTTGGTCACGACCTCCGCTTATAAAAAAGGGTTATTATATATATATATATATATATATATATATATTTGCAGTATATATGTTTACAGTGGTTTATATATGTTATATAGTATTTTATAATATGTTTAATGGTATATAATATAATATGTTATAAAGTTTTAGCTTGTTGCCTCTCTTCGTTTGTAGAAAGAAAAAAAAAGGAAGGGAAAAAGTATTATATATATATATATTATATTTTAAAGCTTAGTCCGTTGTCCTATTAGCTGTTATATACAGTTAGCTGCACTATGGTTATATATATACAATTATAAGATTTTTTTATTTTTATATAGTAGCTGTTATATCGTATATATTCTGATCCGTTGGGCTATATATATATATATATATGTGTGTGTGTGTGTGTGTGTGTGTGTTGTATAAGTAATACAAATCTGTTTGTTATATAAAAAATTGGTGTAAGTGATGTATATCCATATATGATCTGTTTGTATATATATATTAATTTATATATGATATATATGATCTGTAAGTTTATATATATAAGTGTATACATGAGTTTTGGGTTTCTGTGTTGAATGAAACGGTTTTATGTTAAATTTTAATGTGTTTTAATTTAAACAATGATTTTGATATATATATATATATATATATATATATATATATATTTAATCGAATATGTGTAAATTTAAATTATGATTTTATATATATAGTTTATATATATAAGTTCGCCTATATAATTGATTTTCATCAAATCCAGTTCATCGTGCCTTGCCTTGTCTCTTCGCTGTCCAGATTAACAGCAGCAGTTCTAGCTTTGTCGATGTGTCCGTATCCGTGAGCGTGTCCTTGACATCTTCTTGTTTCTCCAGCCTCGAAAGGTGAGCAATCACTCACGATTAACATTCTTATAGTTAGTAAATCTAATTTCACTTGAAATGACAATTGAAATATGCTGTTAAGTTTGAATTGCTAGTTATTTAATTTTTTAAAATATGATATGCCATTATCTGCAATTGTTCACCTGTGATATATGACACCATATCTTGTTGTGTAGATTTTATTTAATTTGTTACCAATGATATATGCCCGTTGTTGATATGTTATATTTTTATCATAATTGTTCTCACTCTGCAAGTTCCCTGTTAATTTAGAATTTCCTATGGGTTGAAATGATACATACCCGAACGATATTCTAGAATAGGGAAAAATCATTATGGGTTGAAATGATAAACCCAAGCGATTTTCATTGATTTTGAATTTTTGGGATTGCGGGTTGAAATGATATATACCGTAGATATTTAAATTGCGGATTGAAATGATAAATATCCGTATCACTTGACCATAGGATAAAGAATTATATACGGACACCGTTGGTCTATATTTTTAAAATGATTTCCAAAGTTTTGAAAGGAAATATATGAGTTTTTATTTAATATTGATTTTTAAAAGATAATATATATAAATGTTATTTTTATATATGTCTAAATTTTAGATTTTTAAAATTATATGTTTTCGAAATTTTAAATTTATAAGTTAGTTTTGAAATTATAATTTTTAAGATTTTTCTTATAATTTTTTTTTTAAATATATAAACTAAGATTTAAGACAAAATACATTTAATGATAAAATTTAATTTAAATTATTTAAATTTATATTAATATTTTAAAAATAGTTTTATAACTTTAATAATAAAGATTGGGAAGATAAATTAATGTTGACTTGGAATTTAATTTGGTTAATAATTGAATTTAAGTAAGAATTGATTTGAATTTATTGTTTTGTGATTTTGAAAGATATGATTTATAACTTGATTTGATAAAAAGTGATCAAATGAATATTCTCAACTTTAAGTAAAATTGAGACTGAATATTTAATATTGATTTAAATTTATAAATCGAGATTTTATTTAATCGTTATTAAAATGATTAAATGAATATTTTTCAATTTGAATAAAATTAAAATTAAGTGTTGAAATCTAAATGAAACTTATATTGAAATGTTTGAATATTTAACTTTGAATCTTATTGGACTTGAAATGATAGTTCAAACCTGGATTTGAAATCGATAAAAATTAAATTGGTTTATTGCGAATTTGAACTGAATCTTTAACCCTTTAAATTGAAAGTGTTGAATAGAGTTTGATTTAAATGGAATTTTGGAATTTAAGTTGATTGAAATTGATTTGTGGAATTGGACGAAACAATTCCAATTTGGAAACTATTTCAGTATAATCTCTTTAAATAAATATAAACTATTTTTAATTTATAACTATTTCAATATATAAATTATTTTAATATATAAACTATTTTAATATATATATACAATTTTCAATATTTAAACTGTTTTAGTTGGAAGTGTTATGATTTCAAAAGTTTGATGATCTCGAAAGAGATGATTTCGAAAGTGTTATAAATTTGAAAGTGTTACGATTCTGGAAATGGATATTATTTAAAGTGAATAATGATATCGAATTGATATGATTTTGAAATGAATATGATATTTTGATATGAAGTATGAACTATTTGAAACGAAATGACCACGGTGTGAAATAAGCGTTTGGTTGTTAAAGAGACCGGGATCAGATATTATCATACTCTCTACCAATACCGAAAACCAATTTAACAACTATGTACGTGGTGGAGATTCCAGAACGAAGTAGGATGGTTTGGTGACGATTCTGTATGAGGTATTTACGAGATCCTGACTCCCGTGAGTCAGCTTGATGTGGCTAAAACAGAAGCTATACCGAGCCAAGTGGGGTCATTCCCCCGATCGGGCACATTTCATCGATACCATTCTATTGCTTTTGTGATTTGATTGGGTGCACCTTTGGTTTGGGAGTGTCACGAGGTGGGCGGTAGTAGCTGTTATGCGTTACCACCAGTCCGGGAGTGCAAATGGTTTATCTATTCTGGCATTGCCTCGAGTGCCGTGTCGTATGCCCTATCGCGCCTTCTAGGAGTTTGGTTTGTACCATACCTATGAAGTGCCCTCCGATAGCCTCCAGTTTACGGAGGAGTTACGGTACTGTATAGACTATAAGAATATACAAAATGTGTTAAGACGGATATGAGTAACGCCTTAACGCTATTTTAATACTTTACTATAGACATATTATAATAGCGTATATTACTACATAGTAGATAGTTCCACGGATCCTTAAAGGATGAGTATCCCAAACATCCTTTAAGTTACTTGTATTTCAGTTGACATTTCATTTGAGTTTAATTTATTAATATAAGAATGTTAATCCTGACTCGAGTGTTTTGTGTTTTGCTTTATGCTCGGGTCAGATTGAGTGTCACAGCATTTGAGACTCACCTTTGGAGATTGGAGCCTTGCTTGAAGATCTGTCCTATCTATTCAGCTTTCCAGTTGATTTGTTCAAAAATGTCATCTGTTTGTATTAGAGATTCATTTGTATTTGAGATTCTGTTGTATTTTGTTTTAGACTCTAATGTTTTATAGTAGCTTCATGAACTACTATTTATTTATTCCGCTGCTTATTGTTGTAATACTCTATGCCTGTGATTCTGTGATTGATTTATTTACTGTATATGCTAAGTTTTGCCAAATATAAATTAACAATCTGTCGTTTTGAGCAATTCAAGTCTGACATGTGCGGATGCGAATGGTTCAAAATACCGGGTCGTTACAGGTGAACCTGCTCTTATCTTTTATCCACTTATTTTCTAAAGAATCGGGGTTGAGTTTAGCGGAAATTATCAAAAGTTGTTTCGAATAGACCAGGATCGGATCTGTTATCCGAAAACCACTTTGATCCAACTCAAGCGTTTCGAACAGAAGACATCTTGAAGAATATGGAATCAAAGATGGAGCATTGAAGTGCAAAGGATGCTTGCTACTAATCCTGAGGGTGATTCCAAAATGGATGTAGTAGAAGTAGTGCCTTTGGTTTGTCCTTATCCTTGACAACTTGTATGGATGAATGCTAGCATTGCATTGATGTTTGGAGGGCAGTGTTAGCATTCCAAGTGGGATTTCTATTCAAAACGGTAAAACGTAGCCTCAAGCCTCATCAACCGGAAATAACTGAAAATCAAAAGAGATGCAGCAAGGCTAAGTGGGTCGCACCCATTAGGGTATGTTGTCACCTTTTTAGATACATCTACATATTTCTGAATTGGTTATGCAAGAGATCTCGATAAAAAAGATTGCAAAGCAACCGGGGTGATGACATATTCGGTACTCTCCAGTAAGGGGTATGCCGGTTTTGTGTTAGCAGAGGATCCAGACGAGGTCCTGTGATAGGTGGTACCCCGGTGCCTAGTCATTGTATGAAATCTATTCTCCAATAAGCATTGTACGGTTTTAGTTGTATACCAAATATGTTGGAATGTGAGATGCAAGCATTCCAGCTATTTTAATATTTTACTTTTGAACCCTTAAACATTACTATAATATCATTAGATTTTTATATAAAAGTGTGTTGGTTATTGTAAGTAAAAACTCGTCCGTGTTTATGTGTAGCGTGGTCTTACGATAAACCTTTGATTTTAAAAGAGTTTTAAAAGTAATAATTCAGTTGCTTTGAGTTTACTCAAACCAGACCCATGTCTGACCCAAAGTTTTATTTTCTCTCCCTAAACCTCTTGGGTGCTCAAATTTTTACGAGCAGCCAAGTAGTTCAGGTTTCCTACGGATGCATTTTGAAGGAGCTTGGAGCAGGAGGCTTCACCGATACTTATTTATTATTTTTTTGTTTCCGCTGTATTATATGTATCTTGTATCAGTTATGTAAGGACGGGCTGTTATAACTGTCCTAGGTTAGAAATTATTTTAGTATGACTCTGATGTATCATTTTGTAAATGACTTTGTAAAGTATTATGTTGATTAATATATATTATTCTGTTGCGTTGTCAGATTCTGTGTTTAGTTTCTTTTATCTTCTATCTTTTTTTTTCTAACAATCTGTCTTTTCGGCACTTAGTTGTTCGGCACATGAATATCGTGGATGTATTAGTGTCGACTTCTAGGTTCAAAAAGGCGGGTCGTTACAAATATATATTATTTTATGGTTCCAGCCCAAAATCGAGCTCAAATTCAACCCATTTAACTCAAATTTGATATGGAATTCTATCTCATACTTGCGCAACTCTCTGAATCCCATTTTAGTAGCAAATTTAAAGTGCGGTTTTTAGTGCTCAAAACGGAAAAAATCATGCTTAAGGTGGCCAAAAAAGCGTAGGTGTTGACCTTCCTCTTTTTGGGACCTTTTCCGTCTTGACAACTTTGGATATAATAATCCTCGTAGAAGCTTAGAGAAGCTATTCCAAACAAGAACGGAGTTTTTGACCAAAAAAATATTATAAAGCAGATGGATGAATAATATAAGGCTACATAAAGAATGGGGAATTGTGAATGGAAATAAATGATTTAATTAAGAGTAGTGAATTTTTCTTTTTGAAAGAAAATTCTACTGAACGACAATCAGGCCTGAGATGTTGTATGGTGCAGAATGTTGGTTTACTAAAAGTCAACACATCCAGAAGATAAGTGTAGCAGAGATGCGTACGCTGCGATGGAGCTGCGATCATACAAGAAGAGACCGAATTAGAAATGATGATATACGTGATAAACTTAGAGTAGCACCAATTGAGGAGAAGCTGGTCCAACGCCCTTTAAGATGGTTTGGATATCTCCAATGAAGACCTTTTGAGGCACCTTTGCACATTTAACTATAAAATTATAAGACACGTCGAATGTTCAAAGAGAGGTAGAGGTCGATCAAGGTTGATATGGAAGAAAGTAGTAAAAATGGACTTAAAGAATTGAAATATATACGAAGAGCTAGTGTTAGACATGAGCGCGTGGAAGTTAGCGATCTATGTACCAGAACCATGAGCTAGGAGTTTTTTTTGTATGCTTAGGGTTAGATTAAGGGTAGTGTTATAAGTTTTAGATTATAGAACTAGTGAATAGGAGCCAAGGACGTAGTGTTTGGTCTTCGGTCAATATTACTATTAGTACCATTATTACTATTAGTATTATTATCAGCATCATGTTTTTTATCTTTATTTTTATTTTACTTATTATTTATTAGTAGTATTATTATTTGTTGACTTATTTGACTTTATTATTATCATGGTTTTTATTATTGTTGTTGTTATGACTTTTGAGTTGACTTTGTCATTTAGTTTTGGGTTGTCATCTCTAATCTACCCCAACTTGTTTGGGAATAATGGCTTAGTTGTTGTTGATTAAATATTTTTGTTGATGGAAAATCAAATTATTGATTCTTCCTTCATCCTTCATAAAATTAAAGGAAAAATACCAATTTGTTCTCTCAACAATTAATTATTCTCTCTTCTTTTTTATTACATTCCTATCCGCGAAAACCATTTCAATTTTTGTAACTTCACCACCGGAACTCTAAATCTTAATCCCTCGATTAAAAGAAAGTGAGAAAATTCAAGTTCATGAAGGAGAACTACTCTCAATCTCCGCCTAAATTCCAATAACATAATATGTTATTATATGGATATTGATATCTTTTCTTCAATTCAACATTCCAAAGAAGTTTTAGGAGAGTTTTTTAGGATCTTATGATACTGAGTTTCAAACAAATGTATGTTGATTATCTATTTTTTTAAAGTTTAATTTTTTGTATTTGGTTAAACAAATTAATATTATACGTAATTAGATCAAAAACGATACAACAGATTTTCACTTGAATGCAGCATTGTTTTTATGCATTTAGGTCAAAAATGGTACAAATGGATTTTCAATTGAGAAAGTGAAGTAGAACTGGTTTTGAAAAAAGAAATGTGAAGCGAAGAATATGTAAATCAGCTTCATGTTTGTTGCTTCTCCTCTTATAATATCCTCATAAAATTTTAAGGTCTGTTTGGTCTCATTTTAAGTTTTGTGTTTTACGTTTTCAACATGTATTAGAAAAAATGAGGAGATCAAAGGAGAAGGTTTAAATTCCAAGTCGTTACGGGAGGAACAACGGATGGAATAGATTGTTTTTCATGCTTTTGTTATTTTTGAAACATGAAAAGCAAAATAAATTTATTTTATTTTGTATGTTAACATTATCTTCCAAATTGGTTGTCTTTCAAAAATACATGAGCCATGCGCATTTTTGTTTGAATGGAGATCCAAAATTAAAAACGCCAAACCCAAGCGGGACCTTAACTATTTTCAAATTACCTAACATTCATTCTCCTAATCCAGATCATTTCTCCTTTGTTAATTCTCTAAGAATATAATTTGGTATGTCCATTTGATAGTTCTTTCCAGTGAAAAATGATGTCGAGTAGCAAGGAGAAAATGTTTATTTATTCATTTATTTATATACATTCACACACACACAAGATATAATTTTTCAAAGAAGTGTGTCCTTGTTATTCCATCCATAGATTAATGACATACTAGCTTTTATTAATAAACTTGATCGAAACTTGATATTTGATTTTGATAATGTATCAGTCATTGTGTTAGTGAAAAGTCAAAAAAAACTATCGATCATAAACGCATATAATAACATGAGTCGGCATTATTGTTTTAAAAAACCTGCCTCAATACTCACTTCGAGGAGGGTCTCTAGGAAATGAGAGATAAAACGTCTTGAGGCTATCCTCAAAAGGCTTTTTACCTCAAAAGCTTACGCCTCAACAGCTTGAAGCATACGAAATGTACAAACCATACGCCTCGCATGCCTCAAGCTGCTACTGCATGCGATTCAAGAATCTCTTTATCCTTACTAGCAATAATATTGACAGTGACAAAAGTTATTAAATTTCAATTATTTAATGGAAAACATAAAAGAACAAAAAAAAATTAAAAAAAGAAAGGGTGTTTTCTTACTTTTCAATTTCAACGTCGACATGATTAAAAAAAGTTATTTATCAAACAACGATCAAGGGCTATGTTATGAATTTTCTCATTGCTATTTAAAGAAAATTTCTTAATAGACTTCATTGAATCTTCAAATAAATTTTGCGGATCGATTTGCATTGGTAGAAGGAATCAAAACTGGAATTTTGTGAAATCTCCAAATAAATTTTGCAGAATCGAAATTGGAATCTTGAATCATATGGATTTCAGTTATTTACTTTTAATCTTTAAAAAAAAGATGTTACATATTCAAAGTCAGACCTAGATGATTTATTTTTCATTTTTTGCATAGTTTAACTTAAAATGTCAAATTTCATTTTATGTTATGTGTTTTACTTTTACCCGAAAAGCTTACACCTCAACGTTTCGAGGCTTATGTCTTGCCTTACGGACCTAAAAATGCCTCATGTACGCTTTTGCATTTAAAAAAATGGTCGTCATTTCTATATATAGAGAAGATTGCTTGAAACAGAACAAGTGTGTACAGGTTTGGACACAACTTTTAATGATAAATTATCGAGTGAACGTAGACTTCATCACTACAAAATGATTATTGACTCAAATGTGTTATATGCGAGTGAGAATAATAAGAACGATGAGAACTTGTTCTTCTTTTAAATGTTTGAATATTGTTTATAGGGAGATTTTGACTTAGGTTCCTAGTTTGAAAAAACATGAACCTCGCATCTCTTGATTCTTTCAATAAAACAACATAAATCAAATCTCTTTTTTTTATGTGTACAAGTGGTGCTCAAAATGATGTTAAAATCAATGCTTTAATTTTCTTCTTAATTGGTATCAAATCTAATATCTTTTAAATGATTTATGAGTATCAAATTTTGAATGGAATGTACACAAGGAATGCTACTAATACATCTAAAATATTTAGGCATTTCACAATGCAAATATTTATCATGTATATATTATAATTGTTGTGCGGTACCAAGTAACATTTTGGCAAATATTTACCATAAAAAACTGCAGAGCGATCATTTGCCTTTGCACTATCAATATCTTTGTAGTGCAATAACACAAAATAAGTGCAACTTTTTGTGTTGCATTGCAAAGATATGGATAATACTCGCACTACAAAACACATGAGTGTTACGCAACAAAACTCATGTTTTTGTAGAAAAATTTATATAGCAAATATTTGCACGGCAATCATTCATCCAGCGCGCTACAATCCTGCAAACTCTGGTACACTTTAAAGAACTCTGATTTGACGTTTTCAATGGCGATGAAGGATGTCATCAAATGCCACTCTCAATGTGAAGCAGGTTTATGGTAATCCCATTGTGTAATAACATATATGGTGATCATAATTAGCAATTTGATCAAAGATTGTCTGAATTTGGTCATTTGCAAATGATGATTGAAGGAAATCATTTGGGTGTCTTAAGGTGTGGATTTTGAGAGGAATCGGTAGATGGTGATCGGAGATGTTGTAGATGACTATGGAGGTCGATGTTCTAAGATTGATAAAATTTAGTGTTGTAAGTTATGTTAACTACAGTGATTTAGAAAATATACAAATGGTGGGAGAGATGTTTTAAGGAGTAATTTTAAAATGGAAAGCATGCTAGATTACCACTTGTTTACATACGGAAATCATGTATAGCTAAAGCTAACAAGAATTAGTGGCAATACATTGCTTCTCGAAAAATTGATAACTATATCAAGACTCGATGTATGGAGAAAATCTACTTTATACTTTCTTGAAATGATCTTATCGCCATTATATGACAACATTCAAAGAAAAAGAATCAACAAAAATATCATACAAAGGAAACGTGATAAAAGAAAAATAGGAGACGTGACTATAATAGTGTTGAAATAATTTGGAAAGACTAAAAAAGTATTAATCCCATTGTTACACAACATATACAGTGATCATAATTAGCAATTTGATCGAAGATTGTCCGAATTTGGTCATTTCAGTGTTGTCAAGGCGCTCATCCAGGGCGCAAGCTTGGGGCTTTTTGCTTATTGAGGCAATGCTAATGCTTAAGGCGCCATAAAGACAAAGGAAAAGCGCTAATGCACTCGCCTAAGGCGTTGAAAAAAAACATGTTTTTTTGTTGAATTAAGAGATATAAAATATTTTAAGGTTTAAACCTAAAATTGAGCCCAACTTCGACCAATTTAATCCAAACCTAATGTGGAACACTATCACATACTCGTTCAAGTCTCTGAAACTCAATTTTAATAGCAGTTTTTATGTGCTGAAAATAGAAAAAGTCATGCTCAAGGCGTTCAAAAAGCACTAGGCGTTGGCCTCGTGCTTTTTTGGGGTTTTTTTTGTGTTGGTAATTTTGGGTCATTTGCTAACAATGATTGAAGTAGATCATTTGAGTGTCATAAGTTGCGGATTTTGGGAGGAACCGATAGATGGTGGTTAGAGATGTTGTAGATGACTATGGAGGCAAAATCAATGATCGAAGATTGATCAAATTAAAGGTTGTAACTTGTAAGTAATTTCGTTACGGTGATTTGGAAAATAGACAAATGGTGGGTGAGCTGCTTTAAGGAGTAACTTTAAAAAGGAAAGTATGACAAATTTCTATTTGTTTATACACGGAAATCATGTATAATTAAAGCTAAAAGAACTAGGGGCAATACATTACTCCTCGAAAAATTAACAATTATACCAAGACTCGGTGTATGGAAAAAAAATACTATGCCATACTTTCTTGAAATGATCTTATCACCATTATATGACAACATTCAAAGAAAAAGAACCAACAAGAATGTATACAAAGGAAACGGAATAAAAGATAAACATGAGAGATGACTATGAAAGTGTTGAAATAATTTGGAAAGTCTAGAAAGTGTGAAAGCTACAACAAACGCACATAAAGAAACTGGCATCTAACGTGCTCCAATTTTGGAGAAGACAAAAACATGTATAGACATGCATATTTTATAGTATATTAATATGATGCATTAATTTTAATATTAATATTGTTGCTAATATTAACATTAATATTACCGATTATTAGTTATTTAATACTCGATTTATTGATTATTAGTTACTAATACTGGTACCAACTTAATACTAATTACTAATAACCGAAACTATCCAAATTTAACCATTGATGAGAATTCAACCTCGATAAAATAATGAAATTACCCCTCACTGAGAAGAAAATCAAGATTTTAATTATTTTGATCTCATATTTAGTTGATATGTAACTTCCTGCCACTAGGTGCACCAAATTATACATATAAGTAGTTGACAGCTATCATATCTATCAATATATGGTACCGCAAGATCGCAAAAGGTATCGCAATAATTTGATTTTTCATTTATTATGTAAGATACAATTATGTACATAAGAGCATTATTTGCATACATAATTTTACATGCATACGGTAATATATGGTGTAAATAGTGCATATCAATCTGCTAGTGTTCAATAAGTTGAAGCGCAAATATCTAGAGCTGTTATGGTAATGGTAACCGTTACTGATACGAAAAAACTGTTACCATACCAATACTACTGATAAGTCAAAATTGACTACCGATACTTTACCGTTACCGTTAGTAAAATGATCATTGGTTTACCGATAGACCAGTATACCGTTGATTGGTAATAGTATATCTACCAATACATAAAGACATTAATATTTTGTTGCACTAAGATTTTGATAGTGATAAAATAGTAAATAGTTTGTTAGTGATTCGAACTCCATCAATTAGGCATGTAAACAGATACTTTTGGATACGGATAGTGCCACATCTGCATCCGCATCCGAAATCATTTTCGGATATTGGATATTCGCATCCGCGGATACGGACGAATGTCAGATAATTATCCTATCAGCTAGCGATCGATAAATCGAAAAATATAAATAGAAAATTTTGGTTTAGCATAAACTTTTTTCAACCCCATTGATTATAAAAGTATGAAAAATAAACAAATAGAATGATAATAAATAGTTTTGAGCAATTAATATGTATTAAATTCATATAATAAAAACTATTAGCTTAATAAAAAATACACGCGTCTATCGTTGTACTAAATACACAAAATATTAACTATAATCTTGATAAAAACCGAACGGATGATTTACGAATGCGGATACCACCATATCCGCATCTATATGCGTTTTTTCGGATATTGGATATTTATTCTCTTTTCGGATATGGAGCGAACAGATTTCGGATATTTCGGGTATCCATTGATAGTTCTACCATCAATGCTTATATCAACATTTTTATTTGTTTAAGCTGGTATAGAAATTTTCTTGATTCATCGCAAATTATATACAACAATATAAAACGAAATTTTTGCTAATCTCTAATTTTGAAGTTAGAAAATTAAAAAAGAAACATAATCATGAAGGTTATTAGAAACATCTTCTTGAAATCTGATATATCTTCAAAAATATTCATTGGAGGATTAATTAAAATAATGAAGAAAAAAACAAAATTAATATGACTGGTAAAATTACTACCGTTGGTTTTGACATTTTCTACCGCTAAATTTACTACTAACAATGGTAAATTTACCGTTACCATACGGATAACATTGATATACCGATGCGGCTCAATATTGGTTACCAATTGCTGGTGTGAGTATGGTAATGATAAATTTATCATTACCATAACAACCCTACAAATATCTAGGCTAGATTTATTTGGATTTTGAGCTCTTCTGTGAAGTGTGATGAATGGAAAAAGTTATGTCATCTAAGCGAAGCTGTCAATAAAAAGTATATTATATCATCAGAGTGGGATTATTAATAACTAAGTAGATTGTTCTTTTTTTTACTCTTAAACCACTGTGATTAGAACGAAGACAGATAACCAAAAAGAAATGGCCAACACTACATATGGCATATGAGCATGCTGAACCCATGAATCATGTTGAAATCAACTAATATATAAAAGCGCTACGTAAATCAAACGAAAAGACCAGAAAATCTAACATAGCACATGGAAAAAATATTGTTATGAAGAGGAAACATACCGCCATCATACTGAGGAGTGAACCAATTAATGACATCACAAGCGCTGCACAAACAATTTACAAATATTAATTTACCTAATCTAGTGATATATTTAATGCAAATTGTAGTTTGTTTCTGACGAACGGATTGGATAACTAAAATCATAGACTGTATGGGCACAGTGATTAAAATCATCCAGAATCGCTTGACTTTGGCGATTGAAGCATGAATTGACTTTGCTCATCAATCAAACAGTCAATCTTATGATATTCTGTAAACAAAATTTGTGGTTACATTATGCATGAACCACTGTTACATTATGCATGAACCACTGAATGCATAATAAATTTTGAATTGTTCAGACATTATTGCCTGAAAATTTTCTTCATAGGGAATGCTCTTTAGTCATTCAATTAAACTCATATACGTATATCTATATATCTTCACTATTAATAAAAAAACATATTTTTTACAGTTCAACTGTTCTTTTTGGAAATGACGAAATTCCCTTTTAGCTTCAGTTACTGCTCAAGCTTTCAACCTTTAAAGATGTTGTCTGAACTTCTCTCATTATTACATATGATAAATAAATCTTTTATTTACAGAAGACGTACTTATGTATTATAAATAAATCTATTATTTACAGAAGACGCATGCACGCACACACGCACGTGCATACACAAGCATGTGTATAAATTATATATGTAAACCAAAAGTGCATACTAAACAATAATTGAAAACATATCATTTGAAGTATATACTCTTTAGTGCCTTTTTGAATGTATATTTTAAAATTTTGAAACCATGAGTAAACTTAATTTAAATGACATAGTAACAAGTGGTTACACATATGCACGTCGTGTGTAAAGGTTTACTGAAGTAATAAAAGTAGTTTTTTATTCTTTCAACAGCCAAAAGGAAAGAAAAAGTTCATGGTGACACAAGTTTGTGTATTCGGTTGTAAAACACCGGATTTAGAGATTGAAGTTCAAAAGTCCACCCGGTAGGGCATAGATTGCAACATTTCTTAAGCTTATACTTCCGATCTCCAATGACATCAAATGCTTACCATTCAAAAAATCGGAAGTTACGAGCTATCATCCTGTGTATTGTATAACAGGTTTATACATGATGAAATTTGATACAATTCTTAAATATTACAATTCACGGCCATATGCATTCCTACTAGGAGCTACATGGAAGCATTTTTATCCAACTTGGACTCTTAAAATAATCACTGATTGGATCGAACTCTAGATAACCGTAAACGGTGTGAATAAAAGTATATATAATTGCTTTGACTGCACAATCATTCTGGAAATGACAAATAATAGGCATGTGGAAGAAGTGCATACCAAACATTGGTAGAAGAAAAGCTGCCAAGACAGTTGAAATGACAAGAAAAATTCTTATCATTATGGAACACCCGAGACTATTAGATGACGACGAAGGAAGGAGCTCCTCAATACTTTTAGCTATAGGGTTCAGCAGCAATGCATATCTATTCTATGTTAAGGATACATCTATAAGAACATGATATCAATGAATTGCTAGCATAGCTACTACTAAGAAACAATATCCTTAATTATGTTTAGATAAGTGGGAATATGGTAAAAGGGAAACAAGTTTTGTTTGTTTACTTAAATTGATATCCGATATCCACCCATTTGTGAAGTACACAAATCGGTAATTTTATGTATAAAAGAAAGAAAAAAATGATATCATGAATAGATAGGTCATATGAATAAGAGAATCAAATCCTTCAATTGACACCCAAAAAAGCCACTTAGTATTATCAACCATCTAATTTTCCATACTAACCTTCGCATTTATGTACACACAACAATCAAAGCATTTAATGTAACTTCAATATATCGATCTTCGTACAATATTCACATAATTCAAGATGATTTTCATGATATTATATGAACAAGTGGGACTTTGATACAAATTTATGTATGAATTTATGCGCACGCGCACACATACATACATGTATGTATGGACAAGTGAAAAACTCACATGTATCTGATATAAGATAGTCATATTTTTTTAGTATGTTATATACATCTACAATCAATATATACTCTAATAGTCTAATCAACTTTTCACAAACAGTCTTCAAACCATAAGGCAAAAAATATACATGATAAAGCACATAATGTAACCAACATTTTGTTCTATATACAGATGAAACAAGCATAACAAATACAATCCCCCCACCCCACCCAAAGCCCCATTGCTGCATGTCACTCCATTTGTATATATTGACCTTGGATATCTTAAGTGCACAAAGGTATGCTCTAACTTGACAACAAGATAGTAATAGTATGAATTTCTAATGTGAACAACAAAGAGAAATGCAACAAGTCAAAGTCAAGGAATAGATAACAACAATCTTATTATCTGAAATCATCACCGGGAAAGGATACTTGGTGAACGGATTAAGAACCTGATAAGTAACAAGGTTGGTAAAAATGTATTCAAGGATAGAGTCTTCAAAAATGTTTACAAGAATAAAAAATAATTTTGCACTTACAGTTGTCCAAATAGCAAACTTAGAGAAGACGGCATGCTTTGGCAAATTCAAAGTTATTTGAGAGAGCAAACCTTCACCGTACATCCGGTATCCAATGATTGCAAAACCACCATACATCGTGGTACACAAAGCAAAGCTGTTTCCAATAGAAAGCAGATAAGTTCAAGGCAGGTCTAATGATGACTAACTTGCAGCAGTGGAGGACTCACATTGGGACATGAGTGGCCACTTGTGTCTACTGAACTTTACAAAAGAAAAAAATTATCATGCTCTTAACTTTTACAATGGTTACATAATTGCAATTCTTTATAATTTAACAAACTTTGTTTGTTTTCCCATCTTATATCAAATATTTCTCATGTATAAATCTATTTCTACTATCATATCTTAATGTCTCCCTCAAATATTTTCACTTGGCTGCATCTTATGCTCCTATACCTCTTCTACATTTCTCAGGATAAGATAAGTTTTCCATTATCACATGAAACAAGCAAAAATCTACAGAGAAAAATTGACATTTGTGAGGAAAGAAAGATGATCGCAGAATTTTGGATGTCCTGTATTATGTAAATTTATGATTCATGAGTATCTGGAGTTTGAACTTCAAGTGTAAGAAAATAGATTAAGAAGAATTGGAAAGTTTTTGAAAATGAACTGGCTAGCACATTGCATTTGAACCTATAATGATTGCACTTGTATGTCCAACATATAAAATACTTGTATTTATATATATATATATATATATATATATATATATATATATATATTTATAGGTACTAGTATAACGGTTTTTTACAGTCACCCTTGGAACTAACACAGTCACTCTTGGATTTACTAAGGGCTCAAAATAAAAAATAAAAATAAAAAACATAAAAAAGAGATGAAGATGAAGATGCACTGTCTGCAGGATACTTCCTTTGCAACTCAAGTTTGTCACCTCCCAATTTTTTTTCCTACTCTTATACATAGTTTGTGAACCAAAAAGATGCAAATCAACAAGATTACTATGGATGCATGTAAGGAAAAAAAGAACATCAAGTACACACAAAATTGGGAGATGTTTCACACTTATGCCAATGATATTGTAGACTGATGTAATAGTGAACTGGTGCATGTGGTATTCTAATAACACATGCCAACCGCATGGCTAGGTTTGCAAGATTTTAATGATAGCAAACAGTTTTACTATTCAATATATCTATGCCAATTAAATAAATACCATCAGTAAAATTCTAATATGTATTAGATAAATAATTGTAATACCATATCATTAACGCCTTGTTAAATTTTGTTCGGTCAGCCATTGACTGGTATATATTAGGAAATACTGAATGTCCGGAGTAGCAAAAACCCCATACACCAATTGTGAAAGGAAGGCCATCCCACTTTATTAATTTTCCAGATTGATGAAATCCAATGCCACTTGTTGTACCAACAAGAGTAACAGAAATGACTACTAAGAGAGTAAAAAGCACACCACCAGCTGCACGTATATGAGAAGGAAAAAAAACTGTCAAAAATTGTTTATCATACTAGATTATTATGTGTAATAAAAGGAAAGAAGAAATACCAGAGAGGTAAGAAATAAGCCTTAGATCACGTAAGCATACAGTTGGCAAAACAATTAGAGCTGTTAGCACTCCAAAAAAGTGCAAGGGGTCAATATGGATCCCAAAGATGCTAATATCAACTCCAGGAAATAACTTCGTTAGATTATCGCCTTCCAGTATAATGAATTCAACACAATAGGACTGCATTTATGAATAAATTATTTGATTTTGTAAATTATTTGTAAATCAACATCTAATTAGTTCAACGGCATTACTTACATATAACTCTGTGTACAATATAACCTATACAAAGGTGAACAGATAAGATGTCAGAAACAATATTAACCATAGCATATCATATAAACATATCAGTTGTTATACTAAATAAAGACAAACTTACAGATATGAACAAGCGACCAAGTTTTCCAAAGGCAGCTTCACCAATATCAGGATAGCTCATTATACCTTCTTTGCTCTCAAAACAGTATTTCAGAAGAATTCCTGTGTAACAACAAATAACTGCAAAAAGAACCAAGAGAACCAAACTTGACCACCCAGCTTCTTTAACAGTGAACGGTGTGGAAAGAATACCAACCCCAGCTAATACGTTAATTCCTGTACAATTTAGATATAAAAGACAATATAAGCTATAAGATTCACACAAAATTTTACAAACCATATAGCCATACCATTAAAAACTGTTTGGGTCACACTACATCCATGAGGAGTATATATTTCTCCTGAATATTTTGAATGGAAAGAAATAGACTCGCGTGAGGGAATTGACTTTCTCAAGTTTTTATCCGACTCTTGATTCTCTAATAAACTACCATAAATAAGAGGTGATTTCAAGTCTAGATCTTGTGCACTTTGATTGCAGAAATCGAGATTTGATCTGGATCTAAAACTAGGTGCGGGACCAAGTGATCCAAAAATTGGCGATGCAGTAATTGTTAATGGATCAATACTTTCCCTGTAAAATCATAACAAGACAAACATTACATTCTAAATCCAATATCATGCACCTAAAGTATACAATTAACATAAATTTCAAACACAACTCATTTGCATGTTTGCTAATTTGTAAATGCGCACACACGTGCGCCCACACAAATACACACACGTGTGCGTGTGTCTACACATACGTACATACATACATACATATACATACATATCTGTATGCATGCGCGTCTGTGTAAATGTGTGTATGTTTTTATATGTTTTGCTTGCCTAACACATATTTGCATCTTAATCTAGTCCATTGAATTCATTAGTTCTTGAATTCACGTAAATAAAGGTTATTGATAAATATTGACTACATCATTCTTTTTTTCTGACCAACTATTGCCATGTCAACATCGCCAATGGTCACTGATTAAAACATTCTTTGGGTCTTATTCAAATGTAAATGGAGTGCTACATTTTGGATATGCCACTGAATATAGTTATGACATGTTTGTGTGTGTGTGTGTGTGTATATATATATATATATATATATATATATATGCATAAGAAGAATATGTATATGCATATGTGTATATGTAATTCAAACATAATAAACAAATTTATGTCAGAAGAAAATGTTCGAGTTTACAAATTATCTTTAAAGTATGAAATTTAGTACAAACCATCAATCAATAGCTCTGTCAAGAATATATACACAACTTACAGACATGCATACAACGGAACATAATTCTCTACTTTATGTTACAAAATATCAAGATATAGCAACTAACCACTCCAACAAACAGTCTTTGAAACAAAAGAAACACCAAAACAATTAAATATTAACATGATTGTGTAACATAATAAATTAACTATGGGTTGAATACTATAGCTCATAACACATATAACAAGTCCTCTGATTGTTCGCTAGTTGAATGATGGTGATCTAAACATTTCTAGTACTCCCTGACTTTTAAACTTTACTCTCATGTATAATATTTTTTTTTTCAATATCACACATAAGTCGTATTGAACTGATTAGATCATGCAGGAATAGACGTCCCATCTACCTCATTATTTCTCAACCAGATATTGCATTCTTTGTCAGCTTACTAAACCAGTGCATGCACAGGGTGGGCATTATGAAGTTGTCACCCCCAGATTATGATTTATGCCATCTCAAAAGCTCTATCAATCCTGGCATTGTTTCCATGTATCAATTTGCTACACTAAAACAAACTTCAATCTCTTTTTGTGCTATCATCGACTATTTCAGTATTTTGTCATTCTTGGTTCAAGCCTACTTTTAGGGTATACGAAGAAACATACAAATTGAAGTCTGAATGTTGTGCAAAGGCATCACCAACTATCAACCATTATGCCTTCATATAATACAATATAAAAAAAATGGGTAATTTTTATTTATAATCTCATTCGGTTTGTCTTACGAAAACCAAGTTGTCATTTACATAGATTACAACAAGGAGTCTCATGACATAACAAAGCATATTGAAATTTGATTATCATACAAGGAAAATTAAAACATAAACTTCTTTGATTACGTTTTTTTCCCCAAATCTCAATGATGTAAGCAACCCAAGAGTAATATTAATGACAATTATTTGTTTATTGTAGGAAAGTCAAGTGAAGGGTCGAACAAATGAAAGTGGGGGTGCCTATGTCATGGTATGTTTCATGTTTATAATCATAGCATGGAAGCTTTTTTTGAGCTACTAATGAAACTGAAAATAATTACTGCCAAATACTTTAGTGTTGTATTGTATGAAACAATAATAGTTCATAGGCGGTGGACGTCGTTGCACAATATTCAAACTTCAATACATGAAATATTGCTTTGTTTTTTCCAAGGTTTTAAATCTTGGATTTCGACCTCATCTCATCATGAAATTTTTAGAGATCCGATCTCATATCAGGTGAGATCTCGGACAAAATAAATGTACCTTGAGCGTCCATTTTGGATTTCATCTAGAATCCTAAAGTAGGGCTGTCAATGAATACCCGAAAAATCTGAAATCCGTCTGCATCTGCATCCGAAAAGCAGATAAATATCCGATATCCGAAAAAACGGATGCGGATATGAAGGCATCCGCATCCGAAAATTATCCATCCGGTATATTTCGAGATTATAGTTTAAATTATGTGTATTTTATTACAGTGAAAAATATTTATTTATGCTTTTATTAAGTTAGAAGTTTATATTATATGCACTAAATGCATAGTAACTGCTCAAAACTATATATTATTATTATATTTGTTTATTTTTAACACTTTTATAATCAATGGGATTGAAAAATGTTTATGTTAAACTAAAATTTTTTATTTATATTTCTTGATTTATAGATTATTAGCAGTCTGTATCCGTGGATGGGATTGAAAGTATTCGTTGACAGGCCTATCCAAAAGTTCATCTCGAGGTAACCTAAGAATATATATTAAGTTTACTTTTGCATACAACTAAATCTGTAAATACTAATTACTAAAAAATAATTTAACTTGCTTGATTTGTAAATTGTCATTCACATGGCTTGCAACTAAGAGTTCCATGAAAGAACAAAGCAAAATTAAGATTTGATTGATACATTAGACAATAAAAATTAAAACATGAATTTATGTGACTACACAAAAAAATTTCAAAGCTCAATTTTGTGACATCTTCAATAAAGTCTTTGGGATCGGTCATTTTCGGATATTAACTTCCACATGCGCTCTCCCGGAATCTAACTAAATTCCTCACAGTGCTATACTTTCCTATCCCCATGTGCCTCTTGAAACCCGACCATTCATATTTTACTTTTTATTATATTCAACGATGTATTCATGTGATACACCAAGACATGGAAGAATGGAATCAAAAGATTTGTGATCATGTTGTCCTTCTATGCACCCGCTTGCGAAGAGTACTAACATGTTATTAACTTATTATTGATCTTGACAATCAAAACAATGTATATACTGATATTTGTCATTATGTATTTATTTTGCTGAACATGACAAGATACCTATTGATGCATATCATTATAATTCGTATGATCGTATCGTTTAATTTAGTATTAGATATCTTATAAAAATATTCATCATAAATAAAAATGAAATTATTCAAAATAGATATCCTATGATATTATTCATAATAGACTGTATGTCTTATTTTTGGCAAAATCTAAGTATAACTGTATCAAACAGTATCACAACTCCACCACTTACTGGGATCATCAATTTATAGGAAAATAACTGTCACTTAATTTTCCAAAATCAGACCAAACTGAAAAGCAACTTTTCATAATACATATTTTCTTTTTCTTTTTTCCATTTTTTAAAAAATAGAAAATGGCACAAAGAAAGAGAAATTAAGGCAGTGTTTGGTTTAAAAACGATTTTTGTGTTTTCGGTTTTCAATATGTATTTCAAATATGAGAAGAATGGAGTGACAACAGAGAGTATGAAAGAAGAAGGATGGGAGGACGAAGAGAATAGAGGGACGATGAAAGAATGGATTGTTTCACGTTCTTGTGTTATTTCCCAAAACGCGGAAAATAAAAAAAAGTTGTTTTCTATTTTGTTTATTAACGTCGTTTTCTAAATTTGTCGTTTTCGACAATATAAATGTGTCGTGTGCATTTTTGTATGGACAAAAACTCAAAACTAAAAATAACAAACCAAACACTACATAAGAGTTTTTATATGCGCTGCCGATTTTCACATAATTTTATTTTTAGGATATGATACCCGATCCCAATAGAGATCAAAAGGAAAATTGAATATTTCCCATCAATCCAGTGGTCTAATGAATTTTTCATGTCTACATACTCGAATCAAAGGTTTAGCATTTATACAATTTATCTCACAATGATCAAATGTAATAGATGTGTAACATAAACATTGCATGTAATCCAATTTTTTTCATATCATCGTTGATTATTTTGTTTGTTCATAAAAAGTTACAATATTTTATTTTTTTCTTTCATATGGGATCAAAACTGTCGGTTTCCCACAATTTTGCGGGTGTACTAGTAATACATCTTTTCTTTTCTTTTCTTTTTTCCTTTTTTTTAAAAGAAAATGGCAAAAGGAAAGATAGATGAAGAGGATTTATATGCACTGCCAATTTTTCACATAATTTTAGGATATAATACCCGGTACCAATAGTGACCCAAAAGGAAAAATGAATATTTCACGTCAGTCCAGTGGTTTAACATATAAATTAGTCTGATAACAAAATAAACGTCAGAACAATTTATTTTTATTTTTTATAATAAAAAAAATTACCTGAAACTCTGCGGCCACTGTCGAGATTGAAAAGGGAAAGAGCTTTCATCCTCATTAGTTCCATATTCATCATTGTCGTCACTGTCTCTTGATTCTTTTCCAGTAGTTCGATCATCTTCAACATCCAGATCACTGCAGTTCTCTAAATCCAGTTCTTCCGACATCAGAGAATGCTTAAGATCTTCTACGTATAACTTGTTAAAATGTGTTTAATGGTTCGTATGTGAGAATTTATTTTGCTCCAGAGGGTTCCAAGATGTGAGTTTGGATACTCCAAGACGAAACAAGCTGAAATAACGAGAAGAAAGCTAGAGACACGCATGTGATAAAGTGGTGAGTTGGCTGATAATGTTTGTTGTATACGATAAAGTCTAGTAGTTATTTGTTGACAGTATGGGACCGATGCAAAATCAGATTTAACCAAAAAAATAAAAGATAATGAAAATGAAAGTGAACCAATACCTATTTGATGCAGATTTCAGATTCTGAGGCTGTGGTCCCTCGCCGCCATTGTCACCAAGTCCTATTTGAACTCTGGATTTCAGAATGATGAGATGAGAGTAGAAAATTAGGGTTTTGAGATCATCCGTTAAAACCCCAAATATTTCTTTTTCTACCCTGAATCTTTCTAGAAAAAATTGCATCACATTAATTATTGGGTACTTTTGGCACAGATCCATGGTAAATTTCAAAATACACGAAAAGTCCATGTCTTGAAACTTTATAAATTAGGTTCCTGTTTTTCGAAAATCAACAAAAAAAACAACAAAAAACATCGTAAAAAATTGTCAAACTTCAAAACTTATTTCAACATATAATCATCTTCATATCAATGCAAGAAAAACACAAAAAAATTCATCAAAACCCAAAAAAACAACAAAATTCGCACTTCGGAAAATTCTGCCATTTTTCTTGAAATTGCCGATATTTCAGCAACTTTAGTAAAAAAATGCGTTGTTTCATGCAATTTTTTCTGTTTAGTTCAATCTTCCAAATTTACTATCTACATTTATTCAAACAACACATTATTGCACAACAATCAAGAAAAAATGATGAAATTGCGTATAATTGAAAAATAATCAATATTGCATAAAAACACACAGCTTATTCTCAATAATTGCAGCGAAAAAAGCAATAATTCATAAAAGTTGCATACAAATCAGCAATAATAAGCCAAAAGTACCTTATTTTATGGAATAGCTGCGCACATATCAGCAACAATGTAGAATAATTGCACATATTGTTGCACTAATATAAATTTTAGTTGATATATAATTATTCAGCAACAATTGCATGATTATCAGCAATAATATTCAATTGTTGCTGACATTTCAGCAACAATATTTACTATCAGTAAGTATTCCTGAATAGTTGCTGAAATGTTAGCAATTATTCTACAGCAAAAACAGGGACCCGCTTTATAAAGAAACTTACACAGCGACCCGCTTTGCAATATTCTTCCGTTTTAAGGATGCGATCTAAATTTCCACTTAATTATTATTCTCACCTCATTTTATACCAATTATATCCTTATGTACTTTTTATTCTTTTTTGATTTATTCTTTGGTTTCTCAATTTCTCAGTCAGTTATACATATTTAACTTCGTTTTAATCAACTCCTAGTGTGAAGCAATTTGGTTTTTGATTAAATCCTAATGTGAAGCAAACTAGCTTTCGATTTATTTCTATTATACCATGCACTAAGGTAATAGTAAATTCCTAGTTTAATCCACACTAGATATTGTTTGATTCAAAGCTTGCGGCTCCCTAAGTTTTTATAAAATCATAGGTTGTATTATACTAGATTTCAAGCAAATCGTAGGTAATTATAGATTTTTCACTCTAGTTAGACTTTTTTTTAAATTCTGTGTTATTGATAAGAATCATCATCAAAGTATTATTTAAGAACGAGAAACATACTTCATTTATTTATCCAACACGTAATACTGTTGATCAAAGAAAAACTAAGTAAAGATTGTTTTTTTATTTGATATAAGGGTAATATGGTAAAAAAAATATTAACTTTAGTGGGGTGCGTAAAGTAAATATTGGGGGATTAATAGAACTTGCCTAAGGATATAGAAAAGGTAAAATTGTTAGTGTGTTATTATAACGTGTTCAACTATGCTTCAATTTGGATGCAGTTCCCTGAATTATTTATTTTAACAATCTATTACACATATATAACACTTCTTAGAATAAATTAAAACCTCACATCAAAACTTATTATTATTACGAAATATGTAAATTTACTTTGGTTATACTTTAAGGATTTTAAAGCACGATGACATCAACTTACACTTTTTTTTTACTCTAGGGGTTCTTTAGAAGATTTAAATTAAATCAATTTAAAGGTTAAAAAGTCAATGTTGATAAATAAAAACTAATGAATTTAAAATTTCCTCTTCATTTTTTATTTTTCCTAAAACCCAAACAACTGGATGCATGACATAGCATGTTGCCACATGTGTGTGTATTTGTGTGTGTGTACACACAGACTCTTTTTATGTATATTTCCTAACTTGACATGAGGTTGGTGAATAGCTAGACATGGTTATTTAGTGCGTAAAGTGTGAATTTTTATATAAGTAGGAAAGGAGACCGATATGGTCATATGAGTATGATGTTTGTGGTCAATCATTGTGATAATGACTATGTGTTGTACATAGTACAAGAATGTTGAGTTATTCATTGTTTAAGTGTAGGAAATGATGATTGGGTAGAGACAATCACCGGTGGGAAACAATGGGTATTATCAAGCACAAGTTTGGTTTTAAAAGTATAAAAGTTCGATTCAGTTATGGAAAAGAAGTTTCTATAATCCGATGTCGCTTATATGGAAAGGATTTAGCCATACTCTTAACACTAAACGTCAAGGCAGGAACTCTTTTCTATCTTGAAGGTTAAAAATGTCATCGAGGCAATACCTAGAGGTAACACTACCTCAACTTGCCGGCTTCATTTTCAATCGAGGGATAACACTTGTTTGGAATCGAAGAGTAGTGGTAAGAATATGAAATTTAATTTCTATATACGATCATTTTTAATTATCCACGATAGTTGATTTATTAACTATCGGTTCAGTTTTATTCATTGTGTATCATCAATCTAAGACGATTTGTTGCTCATTTGAGATTTGATATCCTTTGTCGGAAATGACTAAAACCAAAATGTGAGTAGGGGCCAAGCTATGTGGGGTTGCCCCTATCAGGGTATTTTCGCATCTGCTCTAGGTCGGTTTCGGTTATATGCGCAATGAGATGTGAAGTACTCGGATACTCGTTAAAGGTTGGCGGGGTCCAACTTGGAGTTTCCGAGAGTCATCGTAGTTCTCAACTATATTGACTAGAGGTATACTTTCGGTAAGGGGGACGCACCCTCCTAGTCATTTGTTGGAAAATTTCCCTTCCTTTTCTTTGATTCCAAAAATTTAAATTTACTTCTTTCTTAATTGCATCGGGAAGTGTTGTGAGCACTTCGCGATATTTAATTATTTATATTCATTGTTGTGATTGGATGTTGTTATTGTGAGGGAAATCCCGTTCCGTAGTTGGTAGTGTGGTCTCACATATTGTTTTTATTTCCACCTTTTTGTTTAGAGATTTACTCATACCAGACTTATTGTCTGACCCGAGTTGCTTATTTCCCCTAAACTCTCGGGTACTCAATTATATTTGAGTAGTCCGAGAGTAGCAAGTTTTTCTTTGGGCGCTTTTGAAGACGATGGACGTGCAGGAGGCTCTCTTATCTATCTAGCTACTTATTTTTGTTGTTATTTCTATTTTGTATGTGTATTTTATATCAGCAAGTGTATAATCAAAATGTATAACTGCCTAGTCTGATAATTGTAGTATTTTTGTGTAACTACGATAAATCCATGTAAGGAGTAACCTTTTTATACTATATTATTTTGTATTATATGTAACCGTTCTGTTGTGAGATTTTTCTATTCTGCCATGTTTTGTTCTTTTATTTACCCCATAACAACTTGTATTTCGAACGCTTGGGCAATGGCACACGAATACCGTGTATGTATTAAGTGTCGTTCCTAGAGGTCAGAAAGGTGGGTCGTCACAATGGATGTCTAAGATAGGGCATCTAAAGAAAAAGGATATATAATTAAGGAATGTCCTTCCGAACAAAAAACCTCTCGTCCTTCATGATCTTTATATAGCTCGTCGAATAGGTTGATTCTAGGGTAACATGTAAGGCCTAAAAGTTTTAGGTCTTGGGTTGATTCAGATAAGCTTAATAATATATCAAATTTGAATTTAAAATTGGTTTAAATTTAAATTAAAATTCGTAAAAGCTAACAATTAAGTTGTAATATTAATTGAAGTGTTAACTAGTAATATATATATATATGTGTGTGTGTGTGTGTGTGTGTGTGTGTGTGTAAGTATAAGATTTAATATTATATTGCAAAATGTTATAGATATAAGGAATATGATTTTAAAGGTTAAAATTGAAAAAAAATCATTATAGATATAAGGAATGAATACATATGTAAACACTTGAATATGCATATAAAATGACAAATGATGTTACTAAGTATTGTGAATACTTATCATTCCATATCAACGATGGTACTCACTATTATTATTTTAAGAATTTACCTAAGAATAAGAGTGGTACTTGATTTAAACAAAGCACTCATTTTTTTCTTAATCGTTTGCAATATAAATAGAGTACTATGCATACTTATGGTTGTTGAGCACCCTCAAGTCACAAACCATGTATAATGATGTTTATATTGTCTCCAATTTGCTAAGGACATTTTGTAATTTTATCAAACACCCTCAAGGGTTGCAAAATTTATTCTTAGGCAATCGTGAAATGATGGGCCTCGAGTATCAAATGTACCTTATGTTTTGTTGAGCACCCTCAAGTTCATGAAGAAGATTAGGAACAATGTAATGTACGGTGGGAAGTAAATACAAGATATAACTTATAATGTATTATTTATCATTTATGGGGACTACAATTTGTTGTGCACTATAATGACTCGCAAATTTGATGCTTCTAATGTTAAAGTAATTAAAAAATGAACTTTAATAGAAGGGTGAATTGAATGTTGCAATATAACCATTACGAAGGTCCTTTTGAGCTGATTTGTTTGGTATACAATAATGCTGGGTTTGGAGTTAAGATTTGCGAAATAGAGGCATTACAGTGTTTAAATAAGGTATGCACTCGTTTTTGGGCCAAACGGTTAAATACAACTGAACCCACCTTATTGTCTATATAAGTAAACCCTATGAGAAAGCTATCACATTGGTCTCTCATCCTTAATCCCAAAATTTCTCTTAATCGTATTTTAGTGTGCAAATTAGTTTAAAATTGTTTGCACAAAAAATGGGCAAACACCTCCAAGTCGTATGATTTAGTCGATTTTCTGTTGTTCTTAGTGATCTGGATACTTTATGTAAATATGTAAAAAGCAGGGACTAAACTGTAAAAGACACACATGTTTATAGTGGTTCGGCCAGAATGTGCCTACGTCCACTTTATATCTTATTCTCCTTTACTGTTCAGATTACAAGTACAAGGCTTTGATTACAAGTGTATGAAAGTTGTTTGAAAGTTCTGTCCGTTCTTGAGCTCTCCAACTTGTCCCCCATTGTTGTACCCTTGCCCCTCTATTTATAGAGTGAGGTTGGGAGTAGGGGTCTTGGATGTATGTAGCTGCTGGCGGGCCTGGGCTGATGCAATCTGGCCTAACAATGTTGGTTCGGCAATGCCTTGATCCGGTGGTGTCTTGATCAACGCCTTCTCCATCTTGGTTCGGCTAGGCCCTGGTCCGGTGGGTTGGTTCGGCTAGGCCCTGGAAGTGGTTTGGTTCGGCGATGCCTTTGTTGTTTCGATTCGGCGGTATTGGTCCGGTGGCCCTGGTTCGGTGGAAACACCCCAACATTTGCCCCCCAAAGTGGGGCATATGCCTGCATATGTCGCGCTTTGTTTTCCTAAGTTTGGACACTCTTGTTCGGCCCAAGTGCCGATCCAGTTGGTCTGGTTACCCCACGTTTGCTTATAAGTATGGGCCTCACGCTTCCGTCATTCCTCACCGTTTGAGATAGCCGAACCAGACATTTTGCCTGCCGGATCGACCTTGTCTCCGAACCAGATTTGACTGCCGAACCAGGTGAGGCTTTCTTCTGCCGAATGAATTTTATGCTTGGACACCGAATGAGATCCGAACTTGGACTACCGAATGAACTGAGGGAGTATGAGTGCCGAATGGACTTTTAGACTCGAACTACCGAATGAAACTTTTATGTTTATGAAGGAGACTCCCGACTGTAGATAACTGTTTGTTTATATCTCTACATTCCTTGCTCTAATTGTTAACGGTAAAAAGTGAACGCTAACACCCGGTGTGTGTAATAGAGTTGTGAAAGCACCACCCGTTGGTACGGGAACAGATTATAAGCTGAAAATAGCAGAAAAGCGGTAAATGAACAACGGATTTATAGTGGTTCGGCCCGTAATTGAGCCTACATCCACTTTATAGTCTTTTATTGCTGATTCGGTTACAATTTGATACAATATCCCTCTAAATACAGTACAATTTGATCATGAAATCATTCTTGACTACTAGCTCGATCTTTAATGATGAAACTCGACGAATCCGTGTTGAATGTTAGGAGTTCTTCTCGAAGATCGTTGTAGTGTCTCGAATGCTTGAAGATCTTTGATTGCTGAATGAGAGGAGGCTTCGACAGCGTAACGGCGCTTGGAGAAATGAATGGCCAAAAGTCCCCCTCATGTTGGAAGTGGTGGGGTATTTATAGGAGCTGATCTGGACTCAGGAAATTTCTCTAAGTCTTTAAGTCGCAGCCGACTTATGGTAGACCGGTGACGAGTTAAGGAATAGAGTTAGGTCGGTGACGAGTTAAGGAATAGGGTTAGGTCGGTGACGAGTTAAGGAATAGGGTTAGGTCGGTGACGAGTTAGGGAATGGTTGTTGCCGACCCATCCTGTGGCTCTTTGACAAGTATTAAGTCGTAGCCGACTTATCAGACCTTAACTCGTAAGTCCTTAACTCGCTGAGTTGTTAATTCGGAACCCCCCTTTCTTTAAGTTGTAGACAGCTTAACTCGTTGAGTCGTTAGGACCTTGAGTCGCAGGCTGTGAATCTTTTAAGTCGGAGCATCTCCTAACTCGGCATCCTTCTTAACTCGGTCTTAACTCTTGAGTCACAGATTTCCTTAAGTCGGCAGGCTCCTAAGTCGGCACACCTCTTAAGTCAGCAGCTCTTCTCAGTAGTTAGATCGGCAACTGTTGGGTCAGAGCTTTCCTTAGGTCGTAGCCTGTTAAGTCGGCGATCTTGTTAACTCGGAGCTTTCCTTAAGTCGGTTACGCCTTTAGCTTGTTAAGTCGTCTTCTGTTAAGTCGCGAATCAGAGGATTAACATTTGCCCCTCGAAGTGTGTGCCTAAGTCATAGGTCATATACTTCGATTTTCTTAACCTGCTCTTTGATTAGGTCGGAAGCGAATTAACAGAGGTCTTAGGTCGGCAGCGTACAAGTCGACTCACCTTCCTGCGAATAAATAGTTAAGTCATCCTTCCTCTTCCTCACTCATTCTTCTTCTTGATTTGGCCATTGACGCGATTTAGAGCCCTCAGAGATAAATTCCATCCATTCAATCGTCGATTATCCTCCTGTCATATATCGTAAGTTGATCTGATCCGAGCTTATCCATGCCTACCGTCGAATCGATAACTCCTCAGTCTTCGACTTCCATTTGTTCTTAAATGCTGCGGTTCATTATGTATAACCCTTCGACTGTTTCGCAATTGCCATTGATCACGTTGCAGTTGTGGTGTGGCAATAATACGTCAGATTCGCAGCAAATCCGGGGCGATTCGAATTGGCTTTTCGGGGTGATCCAATGGTGTAATGGAATTAGGATCGTCATTGACTGCGAGGTCATTGGGCTAACGAGTTAAAAGTTATGGATGGAAGTGGGTTGATGTACTGACTCGGTCATGACTTAGCAATTTCACTGATTTAAGTCGGAACCGACTCAGCGATTTTATGCATCCTAGGTTTTGAGTCGCCTCCGAGTTAGGACTTGGGATTTCCTGCTGCCTTGAACTAGTTTTTTGCTTCTTTATTCGACCTAAGACTCGGGGACTGCTGACCTTGACCCATAGGGAATCTCTTAAGTCGTCACCGAGTTAATACTTGGGTTTTCAGCAACTAAGCAGATGACTTTTAAACTTTGCCTGGACTTTGAACTGTTGAACTATAAACCGTGTTGCATGTATTTCTTTTTACAAATTGCTTCAATTCACAAGCTAACAATCCTGTTTAACACAATATTAACAAAGTACTGGGACGAATATACTGTCACTGACTGCCTATATCGAATGACAGATTAGTTGGTAAAGAGAAAGTTAAATTAAATGAATATGAACGAGATGCTGTACAATAACCAATTCAAGTGAAGTATTAAAACAAAATCATAATAGTCAAATGAAACTGACTTGTCTGTATTAACACTGCACTTGATCATTGACAAGTTCTGAAATTCTGTAATCGATTGATTGTCAACTAATTTAATTCCAGTTATGCTTGTCTTTTATTTTCATTAGTTTTTGCACAACACTTCACACTTTTAGGGAACGTGCACCTTCACATTTGAACATTCAGCTGATTGTGTAGAATGTCTTCTCCACAAGAAGGAACAGAGCAAGCTGAAGATGTATTTCCAGTTGCTATCCCGCTGAACGATCCTCCAGAGAGGACTCCTACTACTTTGAGCCATAAAGCCTTTCGTCAACTATGCATCCAGTTTGGCATTGCTGAAGCTGACGCTTTGCTTCCCGAAATAAATGATACTGCTGACAGGCCGCCTCGTGGCTTCGTCGCAGTTAACCGCCAAATGTGCTTGAGCGGAGCTATCCCCCATTCAATGACTGCATTCGAGAACTTCTCCTCCAACTATCTATTTCCCCTTTTCAGTTACATCCCAATGGCTATGCCATCTTGCTGGGACTATGCGTGCTTTTTAGGAGAACGCTGGGCCGCTTTCCTTCCTTCGGAGAAATTCGCTATCTTTGTACTTTTGCCAAGAATAAAGATCATCCCTCCATCATAGTCGTAAGGAGTGCGAGGAATCGTAAGTTGATCACCGGTCTCCCTGAAAGTGTTCACAGTTTCCTGAGCCCGTTCTTTTATGTCCGCTGTCCTCCTGGGTTTTATGCTATTTGGAGAATAGGGAGTAAGATCACTTGCATTTGTTTCTTATATTCTTTCAAACTTACCGAAGTTTGGGTTATCAAATGCTAACTTCGCTTTTTTTTCCTTTTCAGCACTTCCTCCTCCTTCTAAAAATCTTAGTCACAAAGTGACTTTCGAGAGGCTTATGGCGGTGCCTATAGAGGAGAGGAGTATCCAGTTTCTATTAGATGATGAGCTTTTGCACCTATTTGGGCTTCTACACCCTTCCAGGTCGACTCGAATTCGTGAAATTCCTAGTCCCGATGCAGAAACGTCGGCTGCTTTGGGCTCTCAAGCAGAGACGTCGAATGCCCCAGTTTCTACGGAAGAAGCTGCATCAGAAACACCTGTCATGGATGCTTCTTTGATAAAGTGTTCCGCATCCACTAATGTCGTAGGGTTAGTCAGCAAATCGGCACTTGCCCCAATTATCGAAGAGGAAGAAAATCTCCGAGTTTCTGAGAAATCAACTGATGTGGAAATTGAGAAGGAGAACTCTGCTGAGCATCATAATGATGACACCTTTGATGACTTGAGTGACATAATGATAACTTCTCAAGAGCTTTTCAAGGATAATATTCCAAAGGCGAACTCTCCTGTCATTGAAGCGACTTCCTCTTTGAAACAGACCTCGACGCCTTCGACACCTATCGTCTCCGTTCCTGCACTGAAGCGTGGTTTGTAGTTTGACGCGCGTAGTTCGCACGCCGCACACACTTAGGATTTTTCTGCACTTATAAGCATTTACTTTTTCTTTCTGGAAATTTCTAAACTTTACTTCTTTCCTGTTTTCAGATTCTCCGATGGGACGCTCCGGCTCATATTATGACTCATTTCAGCGCCATGGAGGCCGTGGATCCTATGACTTCAGGAAATATCTTGGTGACCAGAGAGAGACAGATGAGGAACGGGCCCAAAGGAAGGCTCAAGAAAAATGGGATTATGAGCAGCGGCAGAGAAGAAGAGATGCTGATCGATACGATTCTTCTTACAAAACTTACGATTCTCATAAGCGAAAATCTTATGATGACAAAGGGAAGACTCAAATTACTGATGAATCGAGCAAACGGTCTAAGCCAAGTGACGCGTCTGCTATTTCTGAGAAAACCAACGCTCCCATTTCTTCTGACATTCCGGCCGGTTCTCCTCCTCTAAAGGAAACTGACATTCAAACCATCATTAACAAGCCACAATATCAAGTTAAAGACGGCCCTCCAACGCTTCAGAGCCGATTTCCAAATTGGTGTCTAAGAGGAGTCCGCTTTGACTTAGATTTGGTTCCCATTGATAAGCAGGCAATGCTGAGAAATGTCGACGCTGTCAAGCTTGATATTGAAAGAATGTCTGGATGGCAGAAGTTGGTTGATGAACTTCAAAGGGTCAACCATCTTAACCTTGAGGCGATGATGACGATGGAGAATGATAAAGCAGAATGGGACAAATGGCGTAAGCAACATGACGCGGAAATGACGAGTATTGCAGACGACAATGCAAAGCTTGCGTCTGAAGTTAAGCAGCTTAAGGAAAATCTCGCTTCTTCTTCTGCATCATATACTCAAAAAGAAGAAGTCTTTCAGAAGCAAGTGCGGGACGCACACGCTGCACAAAGAGATGTAGAAATGAAGCTTGCCGCCGAACAGCACGTTAATGAGAAGTACCGCACAGAAAACGCCGAACTGCGGGAAAAGGTCACCTCCCAGAACATGGAGATTGAGTTACTAAAGTCTCGACTTGCTAAAGCTGAGACGGCTCGTGATGAGGCTATTACTGGTAGGGTCGCTGCCGTTGCCGACAAAGAAGCGGCTGAGCAATCACATGAGGCAACGAAAGCAAACATCAGTTCTACCTTATTCGACTTTTATTTACACTGCGTTCTGGGTCGTGGGAGCCTTGCTTTTCTGGGTCCAGATTATGAAATCACTCTGGCTGAAGTGTGGGAAGCCGCACTTGATATGTTTAAAGGTGCCGGCTATGATGAAGCAAAATTTGAAGCTCGCTATCTTGATGACGAGGCTCGCGCCGCTCTTGTTAGAGGGAAGGAGCAGCTTGCTAAAGCGCGGGCTGAATCACTGGGAGAAGAGCTATCAAAAGAGGAAGGTCCTTTACCTGCCCCTGTTCATACTTCCACTTCGGCTGAAGCAAACATTATGGATTCCGGTTCTCATCCTTCACTTCCAGTTGTGACCACTCCTACAGAGGAAGAGGCAATGAAGGACTTTCAGGCTCGGGAGTTTGAGATTGATCTCGCTAAACCGGCTTCTTCAGGTAACTTCGACGAGATGAATTTAGTGAATTTCTTATTCGATTCAACCGAGTTCAACGAACTTCTTACTTATCATTTAAGCTTTGACGATCCACTGTCTTCTTTTCCTCGGAGAATACTGATTTTGATTTCTTTTATTATGCAGCGGACGTGCCGGAAACTGTACCATTTCCTCCTTCTTCAGCTGCCGTTCCTCCTCCTTCTCAAGTTACCCCTCTTCCAGCTTCCCAACCAGGTCCACAGGAAGAACAGATAGCAGCCCTTCAAGGCTTGGACGAACCACCTGCTTCCGAGGAGCAGAAAGCAGAAGATCTGGAAGATAGCGAGAAGACCCCGGAGCAGTCTTTTGACTACGACACAAAACTTTCTACATTTCTTACTCCGGGGAGTGAGTCTTCTTCCAAGAAGAAGGGGAAACGTGTGGTTTCGAAGAAAGGAAAGAAGAGTTCTTCTGCTGCTGAGGGTGAAGCAGAGATCGATCCGGCTGAGTCTCTTTCTCCTTCTTCTCCGATACAGCCTACGAAGCTAATTACCAGGCCGGGTAAAAGCTCCAAGGGTGGGAAGAAGGAGAAATGAGTTTGATTTTGCATTTTCTGCTTTTTGTATTGACCGGGGATTGTGCGGATACCGGTCTCCGCTTCTTTTTGTAACCTGTACAATGTATGTAAAAAATTTCTCATAGTGTTGAAATAAATAGATATTTTTCTTGTACAAATCCTTGTGTATGTAGGAGTACATCTGTTTTTCATTTGAAGTGTAGAGTAAACGATTCTTTCTATTTGTACAAACTTTTTTGTCTGTGTTTCAAGAACGCATTTACTCCACATCTTTATTACGTGATATTGCAATGAACTTGTGGTATGTCGCTTGTATATCACTTTTATTATTGTAACTGAATTGTATAATGTTGCCCCCATACCACAAGTATATTGTAATATTTCTTGCTTTCACAAGACTGATACTCTTATTTTTTAGAGAATAACTTTCCACTTTTTCGGGGAAGAATTATTCTACTTTTAATAGAGTATATCTTGTCTTTGGAGAAATCTTTATTTTCTTCTTCTTCCTGAAGAACACTTCAACCTCTGGGAATGATCACTTTTATTTGTTTGAAAGTGAATTTTCCTGCATAGTGAGATGAGGTTCTGAAGAAGGTTTTGATTTTTGTGCCCCAGTAAAGGGTTTATTTTTGGTACTTCAAGCAAGGTGAAGTACGCCTCTGAAGAAGTCTTTTGGTCTCCGAAGAGAAGCGATTTTGGTCTCCGAAGAGAAGCAATTTTGGTCTCCGAAGAGAAGCAATTTTGGTCTCCGAAGAGAAGCAATTTTGGTCTCCGAAGAGAAGCAGTTTTGGCATTTCATCTCTGGTGAAGTGGGTCTCCGAAGAGAAGCATTTTGCACTTCTACACGGGTGATATGTGCCTCCGAAAAGGGCTTTTTAGTATTTCATCACTGGTGAAGTGGGTCTCCGAAGAGAAGCATTTTGCACTTCTACACGGGTGAAATGTGCCTCCGAAAAGGGCTTTTGCCTCCGAAGAGGGCTTGTGCCTCCGAAGAGGGCTTGTGCCTCCGAAGAGGGCTTGTGCCTCCGAAGAGGGCTTGTGATTGCCTGGAAGTTACTTTCTCATGGTCGGAGGGGTCTACGGGACAGGCGTAAGTTGTTTGATTGGATGTTTGTTTGTACAAACGATCGCAATCAATTAACAAGGTGCCCCTGTGGTAGTCCTACCGATCTTTTTGATTGAGGAAAGCTCTCCATTTATTGGCGTGCCTCGTTAGAGGGCTTTGTTGACCCTTGGGAAGGAGCATCAGTTGGTTGGTGCGCCAAGAAGGTTGCGTCTTAGGGGCAAGTAGATCCATGGGATGGACACAAGCTGCCTGATTGGATGCATCACAATCAGCTAGCGAGGGTCTTATTCCTTCTGCTTGGGAAGGTATCCCTTTAGTGGATCTACCTGCTTTCCTGTTGAGAGGCATACCTCCCTTTGGCTGCTTCCATGTTTGCCCGCTCATGTTGTATCATCATCCGCCAATCTGCGATCCTTTATCATCGTTTCCAAGCGCGTGTTCCTCTCTTTTGCAAGTAAATTGCTTTATCCGAAGAAGTAGACTCCACTGTTGAATGACTCCACAGAGTAAACGCAAGTTATTTGGTTGGATGCCTTTTTTATATCAACGATCGCAACCAGTTAACGAGGGCTTGACATAGTGGAGCCGTCAACTTTTTATGTGAAGTTCCTCTTGTATGGGATTTGAGTTTGAAATTTTTGTTGCTTGAAATTTGTTTTAATAAATGATTTGTAAGGCTCGCTTAGCTTTGCGATGGGTGAGCTTTGCTTTAACGACCTGCAGTATTAAATCGATATTTTAGCAATACATTTAGAGTATTTACACATCGAAATATAACAGGCATTTTATAATAGAAAACACAATGCATAGTTTTTCATTATTGAGTCACGCTGATTTCTCAGCGGTTTACAATGCAGAAGTTACACATCCATCATTATCTTTACAAATTTAAGCAATGCTGTTAAGTAAAAATGAATGCTAGTTATTGTTGTTTCAGAATCTCCAAGCTGGATTTCCGTTTGTGCTTGATTCATAGCTTTTGGATTTTTATGCCAGAGAAAGTGAGAGATGCCCCAGTCGCAGTTTTGTGGGTAATTAGTAGTCATCCCAACTTCTGCTTGCTGGGTATGGTCCCCCTGTGATAGCATTAATGACAAGCTTTTCTGAATCTTGCACTGCAGTGTTGTTGTGAGAATCGGATTGATGGATAGGGTGTTGTTGATCCCGAGTGGATGAGGTTGGATCGACCCCGTTCCTTTTAACGTATTGTTGGAGTTTACCCTGCTCTAGCAATTCTTCAATCACCTTCTTTAATTGGCGACATTGGTCAGTGTCATGGCCAGGTTGATTGTGAAATTGGCAGAATTTTCCATTACGCTTTGCCCCTCTCGTCATCTCAGGTGGCTTAGGATACTTGACAACGTCCTTTGTTGCAAAAAAGATATTTCTTGGTGTATCAGTTAAAGGAGTAAAGTCCGAAGGATTAAAGCGGCGAGGTTTCTTTTCATTTCCCCGACTTTTTCCTCCTTCATTCTCCCTTTTCTGACTTTCAGATTCTCTTTTCTTAGGTGGGACACTGTCATTATCAGTCTGGGCAATAACCACTTTCGATGTTGCAGAAAGGCTTTCAAGGCGAATGAACTCATCGGCCTTTTTATAAAATTTATCAAGTGAGTTTGGTTCTTTCATCTTTAGCCATATCCCAAATTTACTCGATTTATCAATGGCTCTCATCAAATAAGTCAGGATCATGCGTGGTTCTGCATTTTCTACTTCGGCTAAAGCTATATTGAAACGGCTCAAGAAAGATTTGATTGACTCTCCGGGCGCTTGTTCAAGGTTAGACAGTGACATTATATCCTTAGCTTTTGAAGCATACAATCTGAACTGTTCTTTAAACTTTTGCGTTAAGTCGGAGAATTTATCTACAGACCGAACTGGAAGCTTTGTGAACCAAAGTAAAGCCACACCTTCTAGGTATACCGGAAAGTATCGACACTTGATCTCGTCTGACGCTCTTGCACCGGTCATATGCCAATCGTACTTGTAGAGGAAATGATTAGGGTCACTGGTTCCCCTATAGGCTTGGATAGTAGGAGGTGCAAATTTCCTTGGGAATTCCGCTCTCAGGATCCTTTCAGTAAATGGAGTTCTGCTTGGCGCAAATCCCCAGTCAGCCTCATCCTCTTCCCTTTGCATGCTTTCTTTCATGATGCGGCCAACCATTTCAGACAGGTACTCTTTATTGTTCAAAGACACCTCCAGGCAAGCACCAGTTCTTCCCTCGGAAGTTTGCCCGGGCACATGTTCATGACAAGTTGGTTGCGGCATAGAACCATCAGCTTGGAAAGGTGGCATTTCAGGAAGAGTAGTTCGATGGTTTTCTGGTCGACGATTTGCCCCGAGCAAAGCAGTTAATCTATCCATCATCAAAGCGTTTTGAGTTTCAATTTGTTGGTATAATCCAGAAACTGCGTCATCCAATTCAGCCCTGGTGACTCCGACGGTTGGAGTTGCTTGGTCTGTTATTGGGGAAGCGGAAGTTCCTTCGTGAGCATTTCCGGATCTGATAGGTCTACCTCTTCTTCCAGGAGCCATTATTTCGGATCTGGTTTTTAAGAGAGGTTCTTTTTATGAATCCTTGCGAAGCAACGGTGGATGATCGCCTGAGTTGGGTTCTCAGTGAAAGCACCAAAATGTTAACGGTAAAAAGTGAACGCTAACACCCGGTGTGTGTAATAGAGTTGTGAAAGCACCACCCGTTGGTACGGGAACAGATTATAAGCTGAAAATAGCAGAAAAGCGGTAAATGAACAACGAATTTATAGTGGTTCGGCCCGTAATTGAGCCTACATCCACTTTATAGTCTTTTATTGCTGATTCGGTTACAATTTGATACAATATCCCTCTAAATACAATACAATGTGATCATGAAATCATTCTTGACTACTAGCTCGATCTTTAATGATGAAACTCGACGAATCCGTGTTGAATGTTAGGAGTTCTTCTCGAAGATCGTTGTAGTGTCTCGAATGCTTGAAGATCTTTGATTGCTGAATGAGAGGAGGCTTCGACAGCGTAACGGCGCTTGGAGAAATGAATGGCCAAAAGTCCCCCTCATGTTGGAAGTGGTGGGGTATTTATAGGAGCTGATCTGGACTCAGGAAATTTCTCTAAGTCTTTAAGTCGCAGCCGACTTATGGTAGACCGGTGACGAGTTAAGGAATAGAGTTAGGTCGGTGACGAGTTAAGGAATAGGGTTAGGTCGGTGACGAGTTAAGGAATAGGGTTAGGTCGGTGACGAGTTAGGGAATGGTTGTTGCCGACCCATCCTGTGGCTCTTTGACAAGTATTAAGTCGTAGCCGACTTATCAGACCTTAACTCGTAAGTCCTTAACTCGCTGAGTTGTTAAGTCGGAACCCCCCTTTCTTTAAGTTGTAGACAGCTTAACTCGTTGAGTCGTTAGGACCTTGAGTCGCAGGCTGTGAATCTTTTAAGTCGGAGCATCTCCTAACTCGGCATCCTTCTTAACTCGGTCTTAACTCTTGAGTCACAGATTTCCTTAAGTCGGCAGGCTCCTAAGTCGGCACACCTCTTAAGTCAGCAGCTCTTCTCAGTAGTTAGATCGGCAACTGTTGGGTCAGAGCTTTCCTTAGGTCGTAGCCTGTTAAGTCGGCGATCTAGTTAACTCGGAGCTTTCCTTAAGTCGGTTACGCCTTTAGCTTGTTAAGTCGTCTTCTGTTAAGTCGCGAATCAGAGGATTAACACTAATAATATGTTTCCTCGCGTTGTAGACAATGTCTCATAAAGTAGAAACTCGTTCTGACAAGAAGAAATCTAAGGATAAAGGAGAGTCCTCCATTGTGCCCCCAGTCCAGGCAGAACCAGAACGACATGGACCTACCTCAAGATCGTTAGTGGACGGGTACGGTCCATAAGAGCTCTTGAACTCACCGCCCGACTGCTTTCCCAGTTCCCTCAAAGATGGGCAGCTTGACGCTATATCTAGATATTTTGGGATTGACAGAGCGCAGATGAGGTTGCCGGGGAACGGAGTGATGTCGTATAACCCCCCAGAAGGATATTTTGCTTACAGCAGGTATCATTGCATGTGCGGTGCCATCCCTCCGATTAACGCCTGGATAGTCAGCTTCATCACATACTTGAAGGTGGCTCCTTTCCAGCTTCAGCCTAATTCCTATGCTATCTTGGTGAGTCTGTTTATTATCTTCCAAAGGAGATACGGGCGTCCTCCTTCCAACCGGGAAATCCGGTACTTGTACAACTTGAGAGGCTACAAGAAGGGGTCTCCGTATATTAGCTTAGAGTCGGCTGTGTCCTTCAAGCCAGTCCTGGATTTATATTCGAAATTCAGCATGTTCAAGAAGGAATGGTTTTTTGTCAAAGATGACTCCGTTTCTTTCCGCCGCTTCACCTCTGGTTGTAAGTTGAATCTCATTTATAATTTTTGTTCTGACTGCAATACTCCTCCTTACGTGCTTTTATTTCTTGCTAGCGGCAGGTGGCTTTGCGGTTGTAGAGAACGATCGTCTGGTTCGGATGGCTGAGGAGATAGAAGCCATTTCGGAAGGGGAAAGGGCGGCTTCTTATTTGATCAGAAACGCTACTCTTCTGGGGCTCAACCTGATTTTGCCACGTCAGTCTGTGGTCAAGCAGAGAGACACAGTTGAGGAGAGGGCCGCCAAAGCTAAAGGAGGGGCTACGGCGAAGAGCGGTAAAAGAAAACCCTTTTTAAAGCATCCAACTGCCAGGGGGAAGAAACTTAAGAAATCCGACGGTCCCTCCCCCAGCACATGTCTAGACGTTCCGGAGGAGGAAGATGAGGAGGAGGAAAGAGGCAAGGGTGAAGGAGGTGAGGCGGAGAGTGGAAGTGGTGGAGAGGGTGATGGACAGAGTGGTGATGATGGTGACGACGGGCAGAGTGCACTACACCACAAAGGCTAATTAGGCAGTGCTTAGGGCCGTATCGAATACCATTAGGCACGGCCTTAAGCCGTATCAAAATAAAGCGTGTTTAATAATTAGATACGGCCATGGGCCATATCTAATTCTCCAATTAGATATAGCCAAGGGCCGTAGCTAATTATAGAAGTAGATACGGCCACGGGCCGTATCTAATCGGTGAATTAGATACGGCCAGAGGCCGTTTCTAATTGGAGAAATAGATACGGCCCATGGCCGTATCTAATTCTCCAATTAGATACGGCCTCTGGCCGTATCTATTTCTCCAATTAGAAACGGCCCTTGACCGTTTCTAATTCATATACTGAGCACATGAATTAGATACGGCTTTTGACCGTATCTAATTGATGTAATAGATACATCAATAAGCCGTATCTAATTCACAAAGCTCATGACTATAAATTGCAATACCATAGATGCAGTATAATACAATAAAAGCAATATCTAATTGACACAGCTCATAGCCGTGAATTACAACAACATAGATGCAGTATTATACAATAGAAGCAGTAATAGATACGGCAATAGTTGGATTACAATAGAAGCAGTATTATACAAAATATGGTCAATATTACACAATAGCAGTATTATACAAAATAACCGAAAAAGATGTTGCTCATATATGTTATAATATACAACAAGACAACTGGAACTCTACAAGATTTTAAAGTATTATACAACAGCACTTTCTCAGCAACAATAAATATAATATGAACTTCCATGTTGCATACACAAGAAAACTGGAACTCTGCAAGATTTTGAAGTATTTCAGATTTTGTTTCGCCTCCTTCAATCTCATATGCATCCAGATCACCAAGCTTACCCCCAGACTCGGACTCTTTCAACTATCTGTAAAAAGGATGGTGTGCTTTAAGGTCATTACTTATAAAGTAGAAAACATGAACAAGTATATGTTTAAGGTCTATGTTTTATCTTTCTGTGATCACTTGAGGTCTATGTTTATGTTTCTTGCCTAGAACATACATTTATAACAATCAAAACCGCTGAAGTGTCGAGCATTATTTATAACAATCGATGAGACACAACTAGATTTACAGAAACCAGAGGGTTATCACACATGATAACTCAGGTTGAATTTGATACTCAAGGTTTGGCAGATTATTGGCAATGGTGTGGAGATACTCAATTTTCTTTCAGCATGACTTGGCAAGCATATAGGCAACAATATGAACAGTAACACTGGTGTCCTATCATATGGAATAATATTGATAGTAAAAATGTCCTACTATGCCTATAGAGTACTATTAGGACATATCAATACTACAAACCGCCTAAGACATTGGGGAATTGACCGCGAAGATCTCTATGCGCTTTCCAAATAACTTCCAGAAAGTGGAGAACATTTATTTTTTAACTGTCACTACTCAAGTTACTTATGGGTGCTTATGAAATTGAAACTATACATCACCACAAATAATGACCCTATGGATCTTGAAGCCGAAGTCAATATGATCAGGCAGTAGTTTAGAAATCATGACCAGGTTAGCTAACTGGCCTCATGTTCCCACGTAACCACTATCTATCATATCTGGGAGGTGAGAAATAAAAGGATTTTTGAGCAAAAGGAGACAAATAAAATCGTGAAAGCGAAGAATATTCAAACGGAAATTACTTATCTTATATTAAAATCGAGGGCAAGGACCTCATGAACACATTGCAATGAGCATATCTTACGGAGATGGGGTATCACATCGCAATGAGCATATCTTATGAACACATCGCAATGAGCATATGTTTTATAAAAAATTTACTTGCAATGGCATATTTCATTTGTTCCTTTGGAAATTACTGCTTTCGATCCTTTTTTTACTTGCAAAATACAAATTTTTCCCATCAGTGTTAAATTTTCTGTCCATGGAAGATTCATATAACTACGACTTAGTCATGGTTCAAAGTGCAGTTACAAATCCCTACTGTTAGACGGCCTACAAACTTTATTATCAAGCTAACAGAAACTAACTTGGAGACGCTTTGCCAATGTAAACATGATACTGCAAATTTCAATTTATTATGATGTATAAAAATCAATTTATTTACTATGGCCACTATCAAAAATCTAATTTCTAACGTTGGTATAAGATAAAGAAAATAATCCAGTTTTTGATACGAAAGTAATCAAAATGATCAATTTTTTCCTTTTTACTTTTTATTTTTAATCAGTCTTTTGCAATAAGCAATTAATCCAGCGTTTAATTTGATTAATTTTTTAACCTTTTGTTATTCTCTACTAACATGCAGGTGGTTGCACTTGTATTGCAGTGTGATGGTTGGTGGAATTTGGAGTGGGAAGATAAATAATTTTTGGATGAGCTCACATACCTGCTAAAGATATCGAATCATAATCTTCGGATGGCACACATACCCGCCCACTCCAACATCAACAAAGGTCTCTGCAAATTGATGATTTATTTTGTTGGTTCTCTCATCTGGTAGCAGTATATTGTCCAAAACTAATTTTTCATGTGTGGATGGTACATATTTCCCATGGATTTTGGACGCTGTAGAATCTCGACATACAGTACCTATTGCAATAAAATTTATTGTCTGGATCTATCCAACAAAATAACTGCATCGAAAACAAGTAAGAATAAAAAGCAACTAATAAATACTTGTTGCTATTATGTCTAGATCAGAGTTGAGGATTTCACATTTTTGATTGTTCACCACATTGGTCGTATCCTAGGATTGAGAAACAACGAATTTAGAAGCATTGAGTTGTGTGTTGCGTTCTCCTTGTTCTATGTTTCCCACCATGTTGATCAGAAGCTCCATTTGCCCAGACAAATTTCCTACTGTACTCTCCAAACTTCCCACCGTACCCTCCAAACTTCCCATCCTCATTTTCAACTCAGCATTGTCTCCACAAACATGTTTCAATCGTTTATGTGCAATAGCAGAAGCCTTAATATTAGTCTTTGGTATGACGGTCCCAACATCGCGGCTCCTACCCTTTGTATCCTTTACCATCACTTGTGATACGATATCTTCATCCACTGTCAATTTTTCTTCATCACTATCGATGATCTTTTCCTTCAATTTCGCAATTTGATCCTGAGATTGCATAATACTTATATGGACACATAGTGCATAAAAGAAAGAAAAATGCTCATGTTTAACTTTAGGAGCAGAAATAACTTACGAAGTACGAAGAATTGGCATCTAATATGCTACCATCTTTTTTCGTGTGTGTCTTCTCCCATACATGACGACGGTTGATATTTGCAGATGGATTTGCAACGATCTGCAATATATAAAATATGTTAGTTGTGATTTTTACCATTTTTGAAAAAAAATGAATATAACTTACCATTTCGTGTTCTATTCTAGCGTGTCTTTTACGGCCTGCATGGTGAGCATAACTGAGTAATGATCTATTTTTTTAGCTAACTCCCTTCTTCCGCTCGCTTCAGGCGTTGCTTCATTTTTTATGAACTCGTTCCAATCTTCTTGAGCAATTGTATGTGGACAATTTTTCATTCGTTCTTCGTCATTGTCGAAAGTGTCATAAAAACTTGCTCTCAAGTTTTTTTTGTGTCTCCTAAAAGCCTCGGACATTCTTTTTAAAAAAATTCCTTTGAAAGCGGTTCGAGCGCATACATTTTCTGGAAAAAGTAAAATACATAAACAAGTTAATCAATTCTATCAGACTTAAAACGGGTTTCAGAAACCGACTGTAACAGGTAGTGCATATACATTGCAAAATAGAGTGACTGACCATAAATATTTTTTAAATATTATCAGAATTGAATCAAAGTAAAAACTTACCACCAATTGGTTCCAAACATCATCCTTATATGTACCGGGTACTTTGTTCCAACTTATGTATGATATCGGCACATGAGCTCTTACTAGTTTACCCAACATAGTGGTGATTTTTCCAGCGTTTTCTGAGATTGGAATACCAAATAAGTTTTGATCAACTATTTTTTCTTCTGAACATGATGAATGTGATGATGCTGGATTTTGTGACATAGTTTCCTGCACACGGTTAAATAACCATTATTGATTTGTAATTGTATCACAGATTACAAAAAGAAAAGAAAAAACAAATAATCTACGAATATATCAACTCAGCTGTCCTGAAATAAAAATGAAATCAACATCACTGTAAATTTGTTGTTTAGCCAATAAAAGCGGTCTCATCAACCATCAATTCATGGCAATAACAAAAGTAAAAAAGCAATAACAATAGGAGAACTACTTGGATTTCAAATTTGACTACAATTAACTAATGAAAATGGTTTAAATTTGTAATTTCGATTCCACGTTTAGTTTTAAAAATAAATCCCCTTTTATCTACAAGTCTATAAAAAACATACTATCATGAAACTTTTCAATATAACAGAAACCAACAACAATATAGACATTTTAAGAAACCTTCTCTTTATGTGAATTTTTGTTTGGTTCAATGATATCTCACACTCCTACTACCCCAAGGAATAGGAATTCAAACGAGAAATGAAGCATTTAACAATTCATCAGTTAACAAATGGTTTTGGTAAGGTCTTCTAATTTTTCATTATCTTCAAAAGCTGATTGATAGACGGTAGGAAACTCAATGGCATCCACATTTGTAGTCAACCGTTTTGGTGTATGCAAAACCACAGACCAACCGTTATTTTTTAAATCTGTTGAGTAGAACACTTGACTCGCTTCTGATGCAAGAATAAATGGCTCATCATTCACGCTATCTTTGCTCTTCAATTTCCCTAAATTAACCATGATCAAGTTTGAAACAGGATCTATTTTGCAACCATTGATCCTATCCTCGACCTTTACCCAATCACAATAAAAAACTGTTTGTTTGAAGTCAGTGTAATCCAACTCAAGTATCTGCTGATTGACTCTGTAATACGTTGTTTCTGCTTCCTTATAATTTTTTATCTTTACCACTCGCTCTAAATTTTGTAATTGCTTTCATGCATACACCGCTATCTTATGTTATCGTACGATTTTCGTACATTTTCGTGGAAAATAAAAAACCATTCACTTGGTACTTAGTATAACTAAGCGCCGTGAACTTCGGCCCATGCACTAGCCGCCAGAGAGTTGGATCAACATCGATGCACTTCAACAACTACATAAAATACAATAAGTAAAACAAAACATGGTCACGAAGGTGTATTGCCAACTTATAAACACGTGAACTACTTAAGATGCTGTGATACCTCGTTGCGTAACCATAGAGTAAAACTTTGAACGACTTCGACAGTTGTACCTCTGCCTCGTGATTGAAATCTAGTACTTTTCGCATAGGAGTTATACCTCCTACGAAAAACACATATCAAAATGAATACATAAATTGAATTTAAAAATGGAAATTCAAAACAAAGGTGTGAACTTACTTCTTCCATTCATCCAATCCATCATACTTATTAAGGACCCATCTACGCACTTGTTCAAACTGCACTTGGGTTAACGTTATATCTTTACCATTATCTAAAGGTATCTCACCAGCAAACTCATCGTCCTCGTCTAAAAATGCTTCGCGGGTATGTTTATGATTGCCATCACCTCCGTTTGGCATATATTCCATGCAGTAAAGGCTAGCTTCTTGTACGATATATCCTTCTACAATACAACTTTCAATGTATCTTTTGTTGCGCACATATCCTTTATATGTTTTCATCAACCTGTGAATGTGATCAATTATATATTGTACATAATAGCTATTTCTATCGAATAATAATGTACATAACTGAAATTAGTTATTTACCATTCAAAGGGATACATCCATCTATATCTGACAGGACCACAAATTAATGCTTCATCGGCTAAATGAACCATAAGATGGATACTGATATCAAAAAATGCAGGTGGAAAATGTTTTTCAAAAACACACATTGCTTCTACCAAACTAGCCTTTGCTTTTATAAGGTGTTCCCTATTGATCACCTTTGAGCACAAAATGTTAAAGAATAGACTAATACGATGAATAGCATTTCGCAGATCCTTATGTTGTGGATAAGAATGTTGAAGCAATACCGGAAGCAAATGTTGCATTATGACGTGGTAATCATGTGACTTCATATTTCTTAGTTCGGGAGGATTGATGCTCACATTGTTGTGGAAGTTTGAAGAGAATTTGTTGGGCACTTTCAGGTTTTTCAAAACGGTGCAAAACCGTATCTTTTCTTCTTTGCTCAAAGTGAAAGTTGCCTTTGGTATGATTATTTTATTTGTTTCAGGATCTTCCATCACCCACAACTTTTGTTTTATACCCATGATTTTCAAATCCTTGCGTGCATTGATGCCATCTTTTGATTTATCTTTATGGTCCATAATGGTGCTGATGAGATGCTCTGTGACATTTTTCTCCGTATGCATAACATCAATATTATGGCGAATCATATTTGCTTTCCAATATGGTAAATAAAAAAAGATAGATCTTATGTACCATGTAGAAACATTGTCAACTTCTTCATAAATTGACTTTTTCCGTTTTCGACTAATTTCTTCTTTGTGTTTACCAACTTTCATTCTGATTTTCGCTACTTTCTTTTCAATTTCAAAACCAGTCAATGTCTGTTTAGGACGTTGAAGTTCTTGTTCGTTGTTGAAATTTGTCTTGTCGTATCGAAACTTGTGTTCTTTAGGAAGAAACATTCGATGTCCCATGTAACACACCTTCTTACTTTCAGTAAGATGATAAAAACAAGTGTTTTCCCCACAAACCGGACATGCAAAATAACCATGAGTTGTACATCCCGATAAAGTCCCAAGAGCAGGGTGATCATGGATTGCCCACAACACCCTAGCTCTCATTGTGAATTCGGATTTATTTAATGAATCATATGTAACGACTCCTTCCCATAACTGCTTTAACTCGTCTATCAACGGCTGTAAATAAACATCAATATCCTTCCCTGGTTGTTTTGGCCCAGAAATCAACAGTGTTAACATTGAAAACTCTCGTTTCATGCACATAGACGGAGGAAGATTATATGGTACTACAATTATTGGCCAACAACTGTAAGGGTTAGATAGAGAAGCATGTGGATAGAAACCATCTGTTGCTATTCCAAGTGTGACATTTCGTGGCTCGACAACAAACGTTTGGTCAAAATAATCCACGGCTTTCCATTGAGAAGTGTCACATGGATGACGCATTACGGTTGGATCAGACTTGGCACGACCATGCCAGGTCATCGCATCTGTTATCCATGGTACAATATACAATCTCTTCAATCTAGAAATTAAAGGAAAATGTCTTAATGTCTTTCGAGGTACTTTGATGCCTTTTCTTTCTTCGTTGAATGATGTCATATATCTTGGTTCGCTGCAATTTGTACACGAAACTCTATTCGCATCATCTTTCCAGTATAATATACAATCATTGATGCATGCATCATAAGTTTTGTAATTCATCCCAACTTGCTTAATTAACTTCTTCACGTCGGAGTACTTTGTCGGCAGCGTGTTACCTTCGGGGAGTAACTCCTTTATTAGTTCGAGGAGTGCAGTCACACCATTATTTGAAAAGCCGTATTGGGTCTTCAAGCTATTCAGTTTCACAATGGCATACAGCTTCGTCAACCCTTTTGAACATGAAGGATACAGTGGCTCTTTTGCGCTACCAAAAAGTGATTTATACTTCTTACTTTCATTGGCCTGCCAATTGCCATCAACCGTAGACGGCTCTCCAACATTAGCATGATCAAACAACGGATTTTCAGGTTGAAAATGATGAAATCTATCTGCATCATTGACTATATCTTCCATTATAATATGTTCAGACTCGTCGGTACTTGTGGCATGACTAACTGGTTGTTGTTTTTCCTTCTCTACCCTTTTTTCCCCATGAAAATACCATACGGTATATGATTGGATAAAACCCCATCTAAGCAAATGAAAATGAATGTCATCTAATTTGATCGTCTTCATATTTTTGCACCGAGTGCAAGGGCATAAATACACTCCTTTCTTACCACCATTTTCATCAACAAAACTAATAAACTTCTTCACCCCGTCTATATAGTATGTAGATCTTTGATCAGATTCATTTATCCACTTTTTGTCTATACTGAAAGACATATTGCCCTCCTATATCGTATATATTAGAACATTAGACGTAAATATAATATATATATGAGTGTATATATATACACAAGATTTTCAATTCATATGGAGACGTAGAGGTATTGCTACTCACATTAAAAATACATACTTTAATTAAAAATCCATACTTTAATACTGTCGTAAATTTATAGTACATATTTTACATTACATATAAAATACATACTTTCTAAGGGTATTTTAGTCTTTAAAATTTTATTTATTTTAGGGGGACTACTAAGTAATGATCTGTATTGAAATAGAATTTACCGATTTTAATGGAGTTCTAGACATGAACGAGAAAAAAGGACGTACTCTAAAAGTCCCAAGTTTGATTAGTGGCAGAATCATTGCATCTGGATTAGTGGCAGAATCTACGTGGTAAAATTACTTTACATTTATCGCAATATTACTTGTCTATTTAGTATTTACTACAACTTGTTATGTCATTTTCCTCTCTGTTTTTTTATTTCTTTCATCTTCTCCTTCTCCTTCTCCTTCTCTCTCAATCTTTTTTTCCCTATTCCTTTTATTCCCTTGACATTACAAGTATTTGTGAAATAGTAACAAAATTACAATATTCAGGTTTTTAATATACTTTCATAAATATGTTTAGTCTATTATTATTCAGTCGTACCATTGAAACTTTCGAATGTGATGATCACGGTTAGATCGTGATAACCATACCATGATGTACACCCACAAAAAGATTACAGCTACTTTGTAATAGCCAACAATACATATGATAATGAACCTCAACTTTGGTTGAAAATCAAAATAGGATACGACAAATATTTTAGACCAGTCAATAACCAATTCAATGGTCAAAACAAAAGTGCATTATTGTAGTTTTTATTTATTATAAAAATGCACCGAATCTAGACATCATATTTCAACTAAAGACAAAAGAAGATAACACCATTGATGTTGTGGTTAAGATCGGTTTCGAATGATTTGCCAAATTGAATTTTGGTCAAATAGCTATATCGTCCCAATATCACTTAAAAGTTAAAACAGTTCAAAAATAGACCTTCATAAGCCAAGCCGGCCAATTAGCTGGGTTACAAAAAGAAATAGTAGACATAAAATCAAAACAACAAACTCTGAATACAAACCACTAAAGCTTCATCTCTTCACTCCTGACCCTTGGACATTCAAAAATTTTGCAGCATGTAATAAATGAGAATGTAATCATCATCCATGTTGCAGCATGTACATCAATATGAATAGAGAAAATCATCTTGATGCTTGCTTAACTAGCAAGAACTAGCAACATGCAGGCTAGGACGAAGAGACAACACTGGCAATGAAAGTGAAAGGTGCACAGTCTGATGTGGATGTGGGGAAGTTGAGTGAAAAATAGCAAAGATGAACGCATGTTTGTCCATTGTGCACGTAGTTCTGTAAGTATAATACAATAATAGAAAATAAAATATTTTAAATGATTCATAGACAAACATTTTGGTTTGCTGACTGCATTGATATAAGTGTCCACCGTTAAAAAAGGTACCTTCATTTTACAAAATAAATGCATAACCTGAAAAGAATTGATGATGCCTATACTTGTGTATGTGCTGCTAAATTTACCTCAGATAAAGCCTCATGTTTATGAGCCTAGGTGACTTTGGTAAGATCGACTGCAGAAAAAAGTGGCTACACAATCGGTGTAGATATTTTAAATAAAGATTCCAATTTGCGTAAACGCAAAAATAAAGCATAAATATTGCCAGGATTTGAAATAGAGTCAGTACTTCTTGGTCCAGCTAGTTGGTCTGCTTTTGTAAATAATTTTTCAAGTGTTTTCCTAATTAGTTTTAATAAGTGCTCCCTAAAGATTAAAAAAACCTAAAGATTCTCAATTGTCAGCAATCCTTGTCTACCTCAGGCTTAGATATGAGAGACAAAGTAGAACGATTTTCTAATATGGTTTCATTAGCATGTGCAAGTGGAAAAGACTGCCGCAAATGATACATAAGTTATAGGTTTACCTAGTCTTGAAGCAATAAAAATTCGATTCCAAATGGCAAACACCAAACTGTTTCCAAAAATTTTGTCATTACAACGGCGCTATTTTGTAGCACCGGAGTAATGTCTATGCATTACCCCTCTCCTGATACTTGGCTTGCGCCATTAACAATAATTTTATCCACTTATACAACAATGTCAAAACCATATACAATGTCAGAACCATATACAATATTCTAGAAAATTCACCATTATAACTCAAGATTCATGGTGGATTAAGTCAAAAATTAATCACTTTATTCTCAGTGTTTATTAGCTTACACTTACTACAGCCCACATTTTTTCTTGCCGACCAAACATGTACGAAAATGGGTTTTAAAGCTGGCTGTTTATACCATAAACAACTTAACAAGTTTCCATTTCCAACTACTACGCATACATAATTTAAATTAAAAATTAGAATGTTAAAACAAATATTATATTATGTACAGGGTTTTATAGAGAGTATCTCAAAAACCCAAGAGCATTCCAGGTTAATACCACTCAATTCTTTATCAACTAGCCAATGATACAATTCAAACAACTAAAAGCATAAAAATTTCAGTATATGAAGATGGGTTTATTTTTTTTGGTATTAGTTTTCAATCATCGTCATTTATTTCAATAAATTTCAATGTCTATGTTAGTCATCATATGTATGTTTAAAATAGGAAAACCAAATGTTGACTTATGATAGTCTCCCAGATTTTCTACTATTTCTGTTCATTTTATAGAGATTTATCAAACATGTGGAGGTATATCAAGTACAAGGGGACTACAAGCAGAGTAAATAGATGACAATAGTGTGCTATTGTGCAAAAGTTGTATATCAACTTTTTTCAATCGGTCTGCATCACTTGATTTTGTGATGCAGATAAAAACCAAATGTTAAAACTCAACAACTCATGCTACAAGTGGTAAGTAAAGAAAGCAACAAACGGGAAATTACACAAACAATGAAAAAAGGGAGTCCAGCAATCACTCTATGATGCTAACACATTTTGTACATAGTCTAGAAAAAAAAGATAGATTAAGTACCAAAATTGGGAAATGATTCTCCAGTGTTAGTTTCTTTAATTTACAATCTTCATTCAACAGATCGGGTACATCTAAATGAAGATAGTGTCATAAACAACAAATCATTTTACATACAAAACATCTGGAATCATTTGTGAAGCGGTAGTTGAGGAATAAGTACCTCGAAAAAAAAATATAGGCAGCATTATTCTCGTCGTCGATGGTCTGTTGCGCAAATCATTGTTCAAGGACAAATATTTGAGCAACCAAGTATCAGAAACTAAGGGCAATTCCAATAGAGAGTTGATGCAATCGGCGACAACCTCCAATTCACGCGAATCCACCCAAATCCAAATTGAACATCCACGCCCAAAATTCGTTTCCTCCAATCCTCTGAACCAACCGCAGACGAAGCTTAAATCCCCTAAATATATTCACGAATTCTTGTTTTGGAGGTTGCGTACAGTGGAATTCATTGAAGGGTGAAATAGAACGGTGGTCTCGATGAAAGGAACGGTGAAAATGAAAGCGCTGGAAATAAAAAAGAAGAAGGGAGGGTGTGCGTTTTGGGGAAAATTTTCCCACGAAAAGAGGCACGGATTTTAATACGGCTACAAGCCGTATCAAATGTTAATACGGCTTACAGCCGTATTAAATTTTATAGATACGGCTATAAGCCGTATTAAAATTTGATACGGCTTATAGCCGTATCAAATGTGCTGCCTAAGGCAGCACCAAAATCCTATCTATGGTGCAGTGGTGGTGATGGTGCTGGGGCCTTGTCTTCTAAGCAAGCGGGTGTGATCCAGGAGTGGACGGACGATGCTTTCCGCCTAGCTTTCGAAGGGCTGGAGGAAGAACCGGCTCTGGTAGAGAAGTCTAAGAAAGCTGACAAGGCCGGAGCCGGCGCCGATTCATCTTCCAAAAGTGTTCTAGTTGAGGCAGCCCCCGCGACTCAAGGTGAATTTTTGACTTCTGCAGACTCCATTTATGATAAGGACTTACGAATATTTTACGGTCAGCTCCCGTCCTGGAATGAGATCCAGGACTTATTGCAGTATCTCACTCCTCCCCAGGGTTTGTATAATAAAAGTGTCTCCTTACTTTTCCTAACTTGACATATTCCTTGAATTATAGTTCAATGTCTGCTTGTAACACTTGGTTTTTGTCCCTGGATCGGGTAAAGTGGCCAAGACACTGGGTGTTCGGCACCGTCTTGAACAATATAAGCTTCTAAGGGCTTCCACTAAGCCAAAGCCTCCGACCAACTGCCCTGGAGACGTAGTCGGCTACCGTCCTCTTCTTGGAGTTATCGAAGAGGATATCCAAACGAAGAAGAGGAGTCGCTCTTTGTTGGAATCTCCATCTGATCCTCAGCCCCCGACTCAGCCTCTTCAGGATACCACGGAGGAGGATACTGAGTTTATTCCTTCCCCGCACCCGTCTGAAAATCCTACCGTTACCCCGATAGACCATCCTGGCTTGGCTCGTAATCCGTTTGCGGGTCATCCGGATCTGGATCCTGGTTTTCATGATATTTCCTTTGATGAGGCTACTGGTGAGCATCTTCTCCCTCGTAACCCCATGGTAAGGGTGCTTGACGAGGCTAAGTCTCTGGACCTTGATTTGCTTACCACTCGGGTTGTAACCTTGGGGGACGAAGCTAAGGCAAACATTGACCGGGTTGCTGAGGAAACCAGGAAGCTGATGGGGCATCATGCTCGACTGGTTAAGGCTGGAGAAGAAATCGACAGTGCTAACATTCGGCTGCATTTACTGGTTTCCGACCAGGCCAAACAACTTGCTGATCAAGCCATCCAGATCTCTCAACATGAGATCGCATCTAGGCAGTTAAAGAAGACCATGGAAGAGGTCAGCAGGGCAGAGATGCGGAAAATGGAGGCTGTTTGTAAGGAACTGATTGATATGGCTATTGCAACGGTGGATGAGGTTCGGAAAGCGGATCTCGAGCGGGTACAGGAGTTGTCTGGGAAGTTTGAGGCTGCAGAGCTTGCTCAAACCAAGCTGAAGGAGGAGATGGAGGCGATGAGAAAAATCTTTCAGGCTGACTGCTCGCGATACCAATCGGAGAGGGACGCCACCCTTGCAAAGCTGTTGGCTTCTGAGAACCGAGTAAGGGAGTTCGAGGAGAATGAGGGGATAATGGATGAGATGCTTCAAGATATATACTTTCGCACTTGGAAACAGGGCAACTTATCTTGGATGGATGATTACCCCTGAGTCATGGCCAGGATTTATCTCAGGGCCCTGGAGGAGGCTAAGTCCGATGCAGATAAGGAGGGTGGCGTGGCTTTTAGAATGGATGTGGTTACGGCTCAATTCACCAAGGAGGAGAAGGTGGCGGTGAAAGAGGGTATGCGGCTGCTTGCTGCTGAGGAGGTTGGTGTGCAGCTGGAGGATGATGATCAAGGAGCAGAGGCTGGTAAGTCTTTTCTTTTAGCTTTTTGTAACCTGACCGCTTATCGCTTATCTAATGGATTCTTCTTCTAGATTGGACAGGTGAGACTTACGAGGTACCGACTACCTCCGTCCAGCATGCTGAGAGTTCCGATCCTGTGGCTAAGTAGATCTTGGAGGGCCGGCAGGATAGAGGTGAAGCTCCGATGCAGCTGACTCCCTGACGTGACCTGGATGTCTTTTTGGTTTGTTTGACATTGCTGTCTATGCTAGCTCTAAAACAATAATGTAACTTTTAGACTATAATTATGTTATTGGTAATCGAACGACTTTATTCTTAGCCTGTAATTTTTAACTTAAGCTGATTCTGTCATATTTGCCTGCCTTAGTTATTTTGATGTGTTGCACAAGAAATACAGCTGTGCATATGCCTGTGATTTCATCGTGTTTGATGCCAGTTTCTTGCTTAAGATATAATTTCATATCTTGCCAAGTTAATGTGATGTGTGAATAAATTATAGCTATGTATTTATTTACAAGAGAAGAGAGTACTGCCCTTCATGTTTTAGTTGTAGATGGTAGCTTTGAATGTCTTATATGACTGAGCATGGAATGTAGTTGACTGACCTGTCATCCCATTGTGAGTTCTTATCCTCATCGATGAGTGTCTCCTACTTTGTGTCCTGTACTTTAGGGATTGTTATGGAGGATAGGAGGAATTTTTTTAAATAAGATAGAAATATAAGAAAAAGTAAAACTTCCAATCACGGAAGGCCTGCGATGTGCTTAAGTTCGAGGCAAACGGGTTTTGTAGTCACTTTCCCTAGCTGTGGGTCTTGGAGACATTTGTCACCCATCTTACGCCTCCGCGGGGAGTTTATCTTTTTTACCATAGCCGTACTTAAGACACTCGGAGTCGAGATCGCGCACAGTAACTACCCGGGCCATTATGGCCCATAATCGTGGGTATTATTCGATTTACCGTGGCCGGCTAGCGTGGGTGCCGATCGTCAACCGTGAACTACCCCTGGCTGGCCACACCTTATGTTGGGGCTTAAAGTAGGTTCACGGTTGTCGGCGAGCCGAACGCCGTAATGAGCTGCCTAGGCTATAGTCGGCCTACTCGGTGGCTTATAATCGGCTCATTACAGTTGGCTTTAAGGGCCGATCGTGAGCAATGAGTTAACCCGTAGCAGAGGGATGCTGGAGCAAAAGTGTCTCATTGGCGAGGGCATAGATTCACATAGTACCTGTTAGGTCTTGTCCAGGTGAAGTCGCGCCGTGAGGTGTCTTGAATGGAGATGCCATTACACATGATTTCGTTCAACATAAAAGGATAAGGTTAAAAAGCAGCCAAGATATAAAGGAACAAGTAAAAAAGAGACAAGTTTTTAAAGTGGTTCGGCACGAAAATGCCTACGTCCACTGATTCTCTTTGTTAATTCACTTCATATGGGCAGTACACGTTAAGAAAAGTATCGACGAAGGTGTTGGATGTTCCATGCCCTCTGGAACACCTCTCCGTCCACTGTTGACAAAATATAAGCTCCGTTGTGGAGATCTTTATGAATTACATATGGTCCGTCCCAGATTGGATCTAGCGCTCCGAGGCGCGGGAAGATTCGCTTGAGGAAAGATCTCCTTTTTGTAAGCTACGATGCTTGACTTTGGAATTGTATTGTGTTGCCACTTTTTGCTTATGAGCTGCTGCTTTGAGGGCTGCATCATTTCTTCTTTCCTCAATTAGATCCAAAGACATGTGAAGGAGTTCTTTGTTCTCTTCTGGGTTATAGTGGATCCTACGGTGGGAAGGCACTATAGTTTCAACTGGGAGCATAGCCTCCGATCCGTATGCCAAAGGGAAAGGAGTATGCCCCGTTGATGTTCTGAAAGATGTGCGATAGGCCCAAAGTGCCGTAGGAAGTTCATCCACCCAAGTGCCTTTTGACTTTTCAAGTTTCTTTTTGATTAGAGTTTTGAGAATTTTGTTGAAAGCTTCGACTTGTCTGTTTGCCTGGGGATAAGCTACAGATGAGAAGCTTTTGTGAATTCCATGCTCTTGGCACCAGTTGGCGAACTCCTCGCTATCAAACTGGAGTCCATTGTCCGATATGATTTTAAGTGGGACTCCGTACCTGCATAGAATATTTTTGATCAAGAAGTTAATAACTTTTACTGAAGATACTTTATTCAGGGGTTCTGCTTCCACCCATTTGGTGAAATAGTCGACTGCCACTATAGCATATTTGGCTCCGCCTTGGCCCATTGGCAGTTCGCCAATCAAGTTAATTCCCCATACTGCAAAGGGCCAAGGACTGGTCATTTGAGTAATCTCATTTGTTGGTAGCCACGGAATTTTAGCAAATTTCTGATATCTGTCACATTTTTTGACGAAATCTAAGGCGTCTTTGCTTAAGGTGGGCCAGAAATATCCATATCGGAGTATTTTCTTTGCCAGAGTCTGCCCTCCAGTGTGATCTCCGCAGCTTCCTTGATGGATGTTGGATAAGATTTCCTTTGCTTCCCTTCTAGCGACACACCTTAATAAGGGGTTAGAGAAGTCGCGCCGATAAAGGGTGCCTTCTTGTATTGTGTAGCGGGAAGCTCTCCTCAAGATTTTCTTGACTTCGTTACGCTTGTCGGGCAGTGTGCCGTCTTGTAAGTATTTTTGGATGGGAGTCATCCAAGTTTCCTCTTCGATTGCAGCTATCAGATTCACCTGCTCGAAACTCGAGGTCAGTTGCTTTGAGATGGCCACTGCTCCGGAAATAGTGCCGTCTCTCATGTTTGCTTGCTTTGTCAATTCGTCGGCCTCTTGGTTCTCTTCCCGAGGGATGTGTTTGATTAAATAGTGATCCAATTGATTGAGAAGCAGCTTGGTCTTCTTTAGATATGCTGTGAGTCATTCTTCTCAAGCCTGAAATTCTCCTAGTATTTGATTTACAATAAGTTGAGAATCACTATGAAGACATAGAGAATTGGCTCCAATCTCTAAGGCAAGTTCTAATCCAGCTATCACTGCTTCATACTCCGCATCGTTGTTGGTGGCAGCGAATTCCAACCTTAGAGCATAGTGTAGCTTATTTCCCCTGGGAGTGATTATTACCACACCTGCCCCCGAGCCTTGTTCGTTTGACGCTCCATCCACAAAGAGATTCCACTTGATGTCTTCTGCTATTTCCGATTGCTCCTTACTTTCGTTCGTAGTGAATTCGGCAATGAAATCGGCCATGGCTTGTCCCTTGATGGTGGTGCGAGGATGGTAGGTGATATCATATTGACTTAGTTCAATGCACCATTTAAGTAGTCGCCCAGAAGTGTCGGGACGATGGAGTACCTGCCTTAGTGGTTGAATGGTCAGAACTCTGATGGAATGAGATTGGAAATAGTGATGCAGTTTCTGCGATGTGATTAGTAAACAGTACGCTAGTTTCTCAAGTTTAGGATATCTAGCTTCCGCCCCTGTAAACCTCTTGCTTACAAAGTATACTGGCCGCTGCGTGCGTTTGTCTTCTCTCACCAAGGCGGCGCTTAGAGCATAAGATGACACAACAAGGTATAGGTATAGCTCTTCGCCTTTGTTCGGAGTTGAGAGTACTGGTGGTCTCTGGAGGTGTTCGATTAAGTTAAGGAAAGCTGTTAAGCATTCGTCAGTCCATTCGAACTTTCCTTTGTCTTTCTTTAGCGCTTCGAAGAAGGGGATGCATTTGTCAGTCGCTTTAGAGATGAATCTGCTCAGGGCGGCCACCTTCCCATTTAGGCTTTGCATTTCTTTTCGGGTAGAAGGTATCCTGATATCTTTCAGAGCTCGGACTTGTTCAGGGTTTGCTTCAATTCCTCTGGCATGGACGATGAATCCTAGGAACTTTCCTGATGATACTCCGAAGGAGCACTTTAGAGGATTCAGCTTCATTCTATATTGGCGAAGTACTTGAAACATTTCATCCAGGTGGCTTACGTGATCGTCGGCTTTCCTTGACTTTACCAGCATGTCATCCACATAAACTTCCATAGTTTGTACTATTAGCCCCGCAAACATCTTGTTGACGAGGCGTTGATAGGTGGCTCCTGCGTTTTTAAGTCCGAAAGGCATTACTTTGTAGCAGTACAATCCCCGGTCAGTGATGAAACTAGTGTGGTCTTGATCGGGAGCATGCATAGAAATTTGGTTATATCCTGAGTATGCATCCATAAAAGATAAGAGTTCGTGCCCGGCTATGCTGTCCACAAGCTGATCGATTCGGGGAAGTGGGAAGCAATCCTTCGGGCATGCGTCATTTAAGTTGGAGAAGTCAATGCATGTTCGCCACTTCCCATTAGCCTTCTTTACTAGTACCGGGTTGGCGATCCACTCTGGGTAGATGGCTTCTCGTATGAAGTCATTGGCAAGTAGGTTCTTTACTTCTTCATCGAGGGCTGCTGATCGTTCTGCCCCCATACTTCTCTTTTTCTGTTTTACCGGCGCCTTGGTAGGATCGATGTTTAGTACGTGGCATGCTATGTCTGGGGAGATTCCAGTCATGTCAGCGTGCGTCCATGCAAATACATCCAAGTTGTGGTGGAGAAAATCAATGAGTTGTTCCTTCAATTCTGCTTTTAGTTGGGACCCGACTTTCAATAGTCTACTCGAGTCGTGTTTGTCCACAGATACAAATTCCATAGCCTCTGCAGGCTCGGCGGTGGCCTCCTCCTCTTTGTCCCTGGGGTCTAATTCATTGAAAGGGTCACTGGTATATCGAAGAGGAGGGGCTTTCTTTAGTTGATATGCTTCCAAATTTTTCGTGCAGAGGGTAGTCTCTGCACTCTTCCTTTTATCCTTCCTGCGGTTATTGCGAAGTTCAGTTACATAGCAATCTCGAGCGATGTCCTGGTCTCCCTCTACTTCCCCTATTCCATTGTCCGTTGGAAATTTCATCTTCAGGCACCATGGGGCCAGGACAATTTGGAAGTCAGACAAGGCTGGTCTTCCTAAGAAGGCGTTGTAGGCCGAATGGTTTTCTATCAGCACAAATGTTTGTTTCCGCACAACGGAGCGGGGATGACTTCCAATTTCAACAAAGAGGTCCAGTCGCCCGAGGGGCATCTTTGCATTTCCAGTGAAACCGTGTAGTGGTTTATTGCAGGGAAAAACATCCTTTATTGACAGCTTCATTTTGTCGAATGCATGCTTGAATAGGATATTCACTGAGCTTCCAGTGTCTACTAGAATTCGGAAAACTTCGGCTGGACCGAGCCCGGTAGAGATAACCATAGGATCCGTGTGACGGTACTGCCTTCCCTCCAGGTCACGCCTACTGAATGTGATGTCCTCATTCTCTATCCGCTTCGGGTGGCGTTCTTCTATAATAGAATTAACGCACTCTTCATCGTTTCTAAGTGACTTTCCGTACCTTTCCATCTCTGCCCAGCTTCCGTCGGCGATGTGTGGCCCTCCCGAGATGGTATGGACCACTATCTTCTCTTGACTGGAGCCGCTGGTGTTGCGATTTCCTCTGCCTATTTCTGGGGAGGGTAGCCTTGGGTTCTCATTGGTAGGAGTTGGAGTCCTGTTCTGACTTTTTATATAGCGTTCTAGTCTCCTTCTTCTGATGTGTTCTTCAATCAAGTCCCGGAGATGATGGCATTCATTGGTATCATGCCCATGGGATTCGTGGAAGCGGCAGAATTTTCCAGACTTAATTGCGTTATCTGATTCCTTCTTGTGCAGGGGGCGTTTGTATTTAACTTCGTCTTGAGTGGCCAGGAAGATGTTTTCAATTGTTTCATTTAAAGGGGTGTAAGCGTCAAATCTCGGTCCTGGCCGATATAGACGCTTTTCTCCCTTCTTGCCCCCAGCATTGTCTCTAGAGTCATTTCTTCGAACGTCCTTTGCTACAGCGGGCGTGTTTCCGTGAGCTGCCTTATTTTGTTGCCCTGACTGCCCCTCAGTGGCGGCGTCTTCAAGTCTCATATATTTCCCAGCTTCATGGAAGAATTCGGGTAAAGTAGCTGGTTTTTCTTTTGTTAATCTTCTAGCAAATTTAGTATCCAGATGCACACCACTACAGAGGGCCATTAAGATAAGCTTCTCATCGACATCTTGGACTGCGGCCGCTGCGGCATTGAATCGGGTTAGATATTGCTGCACTTTCTCTCCAGGTTTCTGTTTGATACTGGATAAGGAATAAGCGTCCTTGGGTTGCTCCACATGAATGCGGAACTGGCTGATGAACTTTTCTTTCAACATCTCCCATGAGTTGATGGATCCTTGGGGTAGATGGCAGAACCAGGAGGTAGCTAGATCTGCTAAGAATAGTGGAAAGCATTTGCATAGCACTCCTTCGGTTGCTCCGCTCATGAGCATATGCTATGTGTATCTCTGTAAGTGTACAACGGGGTCAGAGGTTCCCTTGTAAGGTTCCATTGTTGGCATTTTCCATTTTCGGGGGGTGATGGCAATTTCAATATTGCGGGCGAAAGGGCTGGTTACCCTAGCGCCTATCCCTCGATCTCTTTGATCCCGTTGGACGCACTCTCTGAACAAGCGTGCCATCCTTTCATCAGAGTTTGGAACAGATAGAAATGAGTTCGGTTCTTCTCTATAGGATTGATTCCGTCCAGATGACCTGTAGGGATGGCATCGTCTATCATTCCTAATATTTTTCAGTGGCTGTCTTTGGTCTTCTGGGAGCATGCTAGGGTTAGCTACAGCTGGCCCTTGCCCTGATCTTCCCCTGCTGGGTTCTGATCTAAGCACTTCCTCGGGTCGAACTTCGGGCTGGACTCTAGCTCGGCCCCGTTCATTGGCGTTTCCATGGTTAGGCAGCATGACAGGTTCAGCCACAGTTGACCTCCGCCTGGTACCTCCCCCGTTGGGTTCGGTTCCAAGTATTTCCTCGGGTCGGCGTTCGGACTGAGTCTGGTCTCGGCTCCGACCATGGCCGCTTCTGTCGTTAGCTTCTTCGAAGAAGGAAGATCTTTGTCGCCTCCGAGATCCTCCAGACTGGGACTCACCCCATGATTCAGTGTTGCGGTTGGACTCTTCAGCATCCCTTAAGCGTGACATGAGTTGGTCCACCAAGGCTTCCTGTTGGGATGTGAAGCGATTAGTCACTTCAGCCACAACCCTGTCTAGATCTGCCCTAGTAATTACTGCCGGCTATCCCGTGGTAGGGGTTGTCGGATTTGCCTGACCTTCATTTGGTACTGCTGTTGGAATGGGATGATTTACTTGATCTGTAACCACTGGGTCTGGAATACTGCTGGTTGCGATGTTTTTTCCTTTGTTAACATCTTTCTTCTACTTGGGAGGCATGTCTTCCAAGCAATGAGCGATGCTGTTAGGAAGAAGATTAAGTGGGAGAAGCTGAAGTCCGGAGTTCAGCTCTCAGTGAAAGCACCAAAAATGTTTGCACAAAAAATGGGCAAACACCTCCAAGTCGTATGATTTAGTCGATTTTCTGTTGTTCTTAGTGATCTGGATACTTTATGTAAATATGTAAAAAGCAGGGACTAAACTGTAAAAGACACACAGGTTTATAGTGGTTCGGCCAGAATGTGCCTACGTCCACTTTATATCTTATTCTCCTTTACTGTTCAGATTACAAGTACAAGGCTTTGATTACCAGTGTATGAAAGTTGTTTGAAAGTTCTGTCCGTTATTGAGCTCTCCAACTTGTCCCCCATTGTTGTACCCTTGCCCCTCTATTTATAGAGCGAGGTTGGGAGTAGGGGTCTTGGATGTATGTAGCTGCTGGCGGGCCTGGGCTGATGCAATCTGGCCTGGCAATGTTGGTTCGGCAACGCCTTGATCCGGTGGTGTCTTGATCAACGCCTTCTCCATCTTGGTTCGGCTAGGCCCTGGTCCGGTGGGTTGGTTCGGCTAGGCCCTGGAAGCGGGTTGGTTCGGCTAGGCCCTGGAAGTGGGTTGGTTCGGCGATGCCTTTGTTGTTTCGATTCGGTGGTATTGGTCCGGTGGCCCTGGTTCGGTGGAAACACCCCTAACAAAAATCAAAATGTATAATACCCACTGACTTAGATGTTCTTTCGAAGTTCTCGAAAAGGCGAATAACCGCAAGTGTTCAATCTAGGAAATAACACTCGAGTCAATTAGAATTGTTGGTCAAAGGTTGGATCGGTGGATCCCTTGGGTCGAGTAGGGCATTTTTTATTAGGGTTGAATTGGAGGTAGAGGGCCTGTGCTAGTATATAGATCACATCCGAGTTTGGGTCTAGCCTTAATTGCATGCATAAGCGTGGAAGGGATCGAAATTGGCTGGAGAAGTGAACGACGGTAAGGATGATGGGTTTTCGATAGGGGTGGTTGTAACGACCCGCCTTGAAATGGACCTAAATTTTGATCTAGAAAAGACCCATCTCGAAGCTGGTTATTGGTTGGTAAAAAGAACAATACAGAGCTATTTATCTACACATTCAGAATCTCACAGCGGAAAGATAATTATAATAATAACAACAATACCCATTTTATCATAAATTCAAAATGTCATTTAAAACCATAACAAAACATCTATAATCACCATTACATATCCGTGGTACAGTATTCCAAAATTACAATATCATTTTTATTTCATGGGTACATCAAAAAGTACAAAAAATAACAAGTAAATAAACAGACTACTGCCATAAGTCTCATCAACATCTCCGCCTTCTGCATCACCCTTTCTAACATGTGTTGTCATGAGGAGGCAGTCTGAACAACATCTAGTGAATAAAAATATTGAGTCTTACTATATTAGTACCTAGGCAGTATAATTTAAATAGGAATATGTCTTACGTATTCTACCTACATCATAAGTCTTTTCAAATATAAGCCCAAAGGCTTTTCTCAACATAAATAAAAACGTTTTCTAAATATAAGCCCATAGCCAACTTGCTATCAACCCAATAACTCATAATTATCATCCATAATTTTCTATCAATGTAAGAGATAGTACTCGGGTCACTTAATAACTTTTAATGGGAATTAGACAGACTCCGACCATTTAATACCTTACTTAAGACAGATCCACGTCATTTACTACCTATCCCAAGATGGACTCCTCACTAGTAACTATATAGCTGACATTGCACATAATCTCTTCAGCCACTTAATACTTCCTATTGAAGCGGGCCCTTTCTTGAGATATCCTCTACCATGCCTAACTCACAACCCTGACCATTTACTACTGTCTGCATAGAGAAGTGGCGGGCTCTCACATAACCGCTTAATACCTTCAATCTCTCGCAGGTCCTTCGTTTTATGACTTGTATCTCACGGTGACGTCTTGGGACTAACCTCGCGTCATCGTAGTTACTTTTATAGACGATGTCTCACATCAGCCCAAAGTCATGCTGTTGGTGGTCAGATTAGCTGGGCAGACCTTCGTGTGTTTTTGACTGACCTCGCATCTCTATAACTTAGTCATAATCTATACCACACTCTACATACATTATACACATCTCATAATATTTTCACCCACGTTATATCCTTAGCTTTGCCTCCTTTGGATTTGACACGCCTTTAACAATCTCTACCAAATCTCTTCTTTTTTATATATATACTCGATAGGGATTTGTGTATATATATACACACACACGTCAGATTCAGAAAATTAGAGAATAATATGTTGGGAAAATAAATAGAAAACAAAATTGATATACAGGATTTCTTACCTGAAACCTTAATGGAATTTTTCTAAATCAATGAAGAGACGAACTAACGGAGCTTCACTAGAGTCCCAAAATATTTTGTGAATAAAAGTGAAGGGTCTATGCTCCTATTTATAGTGGTTGAAATGCACAAGAACTGTCAGATTTAAGTCGGTTTAATATTATGTAGTCCAGTACATTCATTGTGCAAAAACCCTAGCTGGCAAGGTTCACAGCCGCTCAACTGTCGCCTTCCACCGGTCAACCGCTAGCGGTCGACCGACCCAAGGGGAGCGGTCAATTGGTACGTGTTATTTTGGGAAGATTTTGTGCTGTTGTTTTTTAATTATTTTATTTCTTACTTTTTAACGTTTACTTAACCCCCAAGTCTAATTACTGTTAACTTTCAAATTTCAAATTTAAGAATTATTTGAATTTGAATTCTATATAAATTATTTTAAATCCAAATACTTCAAACGTCTATAACTTTTCCGTTTTAGCTCTGTTTTCAACATATTATATATGAAAATTGATCAGAATTTTACCACGAACGCAACATCATAACTTGCATGGTCAAATTTCGACTTTTGAAAATTTTTAATTTTTAGCTCTATTTTATTTAAATTAATTTATCTAATTTATTTATTTGTGGTTCATTTTACAGAGTGTTACATTCTACCCCACCTCATAGTAAGGATTTCATCCCCGAAATCTTTCCAATTAGTGAACAGCGTAACGCATAATAAACATCCATGTTATACAACCAAGTTACCTACACAATCACCTACTCAACCATAAGTGCAACGTGATTATGTACTGCAGACATACTATAAGTGAGCTCAATACTAGCATGAGTGTATGATCGTGACATATAAGTATGTATGCAAACACCCTAAACATGCATAAAAATTTCTATATGAGTGACAAGTGTTGCAACCATCTCCTACCATCCAATCTAGCAATCACAATGCAACAAAAAACCTAATTTTGGAGAGAAAAGTTTACCAATGAAAAGCTTAGGATAAGAAGTCCTCGTGCTTTCCGTTAGTTTTCTCCTTATTTTACTCTAACCAACCTAATTTCATTGTTGCGAAGCTTTCTAGTTCCGTGCTCTACAATGCGTGCGGTGGCATAGGTTGCTATTGGCTCTATCTAATTATCCCCTAATTGATTAGGATCTACCACAATAGCTGTGTTATGAAAGCATTTCCTCAAATGCGAGATGTGAAAACGTCATGGACTCCTGCCATTTTATCCGGTAACTCCATACGATACACAAGTTTTCCTAGTTTTCCCAAAATTGGGAAAGACCCAATAAATTTTGGGTGCCAACTTTCCAAATCTTACGACCTTCACATGTTGCCTAATTAACTTTATTTTTCTGAAGTCTCGCGAATTAAATTTGATTCGAGTAGGATTTTGTTGGTGGTTTCCCACCAACAATTTGGCTATTTGCATGATCTTCCATAAAGCACTTCAAAAGGTGCCATACCAATCGTCGATTGATGACTGTTATTATACACAGATTCTACAAAAGCTAAGTGCTGCTCCTAACGTCCTCCAAAGTCCATGATGTAAGATCCTATTCACTCTTCCAGTTTGTCTAACAGTCTACGGGTGGAAAGCAATGCTAAGATTCAACGAAATTCCTAAAGCTTTTTGCAAGCTCCTCCGAGATTCACTAGTACATAATGGGTTCTTATCAGTAAAGATGTTGACAGGAGTTCCATTAAGTCGTACCACCTCCTTGATATACATCTATGCTAGAGACGTTGCGGTCCTATTGGTCCTAATCAAAGGTTCCATTTTTTTATTATTATTTAATAAAGTCAATCACCTAGCGGCAAATTTTGCTACCTTCTCCTTCATCCTTGTCCAACAGAAAACTCTCTTCACATCCCTATATATTTTATCTCTTTCTTCAATGGTGACATTCTACAAGCTAAAATTTATTTTTTCCAAAATCTTAAAATTTCTAGGATCGAAGCATTCTTTTATTTCTGGTTGCTAATCTAATTTCCTTATTAACTTACAGTCTTAACTACAGTTCATCGCTAGTTATGTATCCCTATAAAGTTTCTTTATTTTCACTGCTTCTCAATATGTATATATTTATCAAGCGATTTAATCTCATTCCTAAAATCAACACAGTGATAAAACAGGGATATATCATATATCATATCTTATAAAGGAGATAATTAGCAATTACAACGTAAAAATTCTAAAGGAAAATTTTGCTGGAAGTTGCCATTTATCATTAACTAGTGTAAATGGTGTTGAAATCCTAACACTCCTTACTAAATTAAGATAGACATTTCTAATATGTCATTCCGATTCCACTATCACACATCTTCTTTAATTTTCTTTCTTAGTTTCTAATAAATGTAGTCCATCTATTACTTTAGTTAATATACCCATAGTAGTAATTCATCTATCGTCAAAATTGGACCATCTCTAATCACTCCTCATCTAAATCTCTTTGATCTGTTACACATTTCAAAATCCATCTATTACTCCGATTCAATTCCCCCATATATGCCATATTAAATTTCCCTAATTAGTCCCCAGTTGATTACTTTTTATTCTCATTAATTGCAAATTTATTGCCTGTTAAATTTGTAACCGAGTCAATAAATCCTAATTCGTTAATTACTAACTAATACATATATAGTCGTAAATTGTGCTATATATATTTTTATTTTTAATCGTTAAGCATGTCCATACTTGTATACTAATCTTAGACTGGAACACTTATTTCTACATTTTTAATTTATCAGAACTATCCTTATAAAAAGGATTACCATTACAGTTTCGCATAAATGAACCACAAATGAAAATTTTTCTTTGTTTGAAATTACAAAGAATTATTTCTTTTCTTTTATTGAGATATAGAGTGTAAACTACGAAAAAGGATATCAATATCATGCACATCTCTTTTCCTTTTTGGTACATCCTTTGTTAATTCAAACCATACGCTTTTATTCATATTTTGAACTACGATAATATATGGAAATTACACAGAAACTGCTCCAAACAAATTAAAACATAGAAATTTGCATTCCAAGTCATCTAGGGCAACCTAATTTGTAACCGCTTGGAATATCTTTTGCCAACTTCTACAAATAAAGGTTTGGGATTGATTTTAAATTTACAGATCAGGTTGTACATACCATTCCTATTTTATTCACATCCTAAAACATTTACCATGCCTTATCTAAGTAGTAATCCCTATCTACTCTATAAAAATTTGGTTTTCACAATTCTTTATAACATACAAAATAATTGTCAATAGATTAATTTCATACAAATAAACTTATTACATTATTAAATTCAAAATCAGCATTTATTGCCCATATCATGGCCTATACTTATGAATGTTCATTGACTACCATTTTATGAATATATTATTATTATTATTTCAAATTTAACTCTTTTTAAATCCATTACAAAGTTTATAACTTCAACATTATTCTAAAATAACAAAATTTTCTCTATTAATCATTTATTATTCAAAGATATTTCACATGCATGACAAATTTTAAATTTCAAGTTGTTATATTATTCTAAAGATATACATCAACATCTATTGTTTTATTACTCAGAATGTACCATCACTTAACCAAATACATTTTTATAACTCTATTTTAAAACTCCTATAATCTTTCGCAATCCTTTTCCTTGTTAATCCTAAGTTATTTCTCTTTTATCACCATTTTAAATTCAATAATATTCTTATTCAAACAAGTTTTAAATACAAATAGAAAAACGTATATGTAAAATTCTCATCTTCGTATACATGTTTTTCCTTATATACAAAATTATCCCAGCTCATTTATTGATTATCATTTAATTTCATCCAATTTCAAAAACACCTTCTATACTTTAAATAATGGAAAAAATAGAGTAGACAAGGATAACTTCTATATTACTAATTTCCTATCCTATCACAATTACTTCTCTCATATATTATTTATTGTTGAATTAAATTTTCTAATGCTATTACCGTCTAAATTTTAACCGTTATTCTCCACATTTCCTTATACGGGAATGTTCCTCCTACCAACCTTATTGGACACCATTACCCTTTTATTTTCTATTTTTCTATTTCAATCAAGTGTTATTTCCATTTTTGTACCCTTTAAAAAGAATTTTAAAGAAAAGAACTTCCAAATTTATAAGGTAGGAAAAATCATTGAGTCCAACACACGTTCTATTTTACATTTATTTCGAAAAAAATGAAGAATCCAAAAATTGAAAACTTTTTAACTCAACAAAATTTTAAATCAAGAATTGCAAAAATGATAAATCCTTTTTACCAAAAACTTTTGACTTGGCCAGTTTTCAACTTATGAATTTCCAAATCTCCTTGTTTTTTTAAAACAACAATTTACCCATTCAAACATTTCAAGGTATTTTCCAAAAATCTTTTATCAAATTCCTTCACATAGGGTTGGGTTTAGAAATTGACTTTAATTGTTCCTTCTTTTGAACTTTCCTACTCGACCTTTAAGAATCTGGCTATCTCCTTGCGGTTATTAATGTATACCTTCTTATGGAAATTTGTTCCATTCATTATTTACATCTTACTTCCGAATGTTTACAAATATCTTGCCATATAATATTTAGTTACTACCTAACATGTTTATTTTCTCTCTCTATAAATGTCACCTTGTCCATAATAAATGATTATTATCCTAATTGGACGTTTTCTAAAGTCATTTATTTATTCATACTAATTTTTACCCATTATTCCTTCCTTATATCACCATAATTACCCTACTAACCTCTTTAATCAATCCATTTATATCCTTAGTAAAATCTCGCAACTTCCTATTTTTTCACATTTATTGCCTTGGAGCCACAATCTTTTCCATCCATAATCTCTATCCCTATTTCTTATTACGCTTATAGACTCCATAATTATAAGGAAGTCTAGGTCCAACAAAAGCGTCAAGTGCCATTCAGCTTCTATATGTCGTGGACATGCTCTTCTTAGCCTACTTCCTACGGTACGACCTCTGCCTCGTAGGTAATCGGGGTAGGAGTATAAATTTAATCCTATTTATATTTCCAACTCATAGTCGCCCCCCCATCTTTTTAGAATATGGTCGTAACTACTTCTATAGTCGAAATTTATAGAGTTAGGCGTATGATCAAAGTAAGTATTAATATATTTATAGATATAATAGGGTTTTTGAAAAACACTTTCAAAAATAACAAGTACACTTCTCATACGTAGAACTATATCCATTGACCGCGTAACCTAAGCTCTGATACCAAATGTAACAATCCACCTTGAAATGGACCTAAATTCCGACCTAGAAAATGCCGATCGAAACTTGGACCCATCTTAAAGTTGGCTATTGGTTGGTAAAATGAACAATGATTAATTCTATTCATACACCAATAATTTCTTAACGTACACCAAAAAATATAATTGTAACGACCCAGGATTTTGGATATTTTAAATTGGAATATTTAATTTATTTTAAATATTTAAAAGTTAATTTTTAATTGAAATTTCAAATATCTCCATTTATTGGATAATTTAATTATTTGATTTAATAATTGGAAATTGGGTAAAATATGAAATCTTGGTTTTTAAGCTCGTTAAAAATAATTTAAAGGCTTATAAAATTTATATTAATAATACTGAAGATAATAGAAGTTTTAAAATTGAATTTGGAAGTGGTTTGTTTAGTTTTAAAGATATATCGTTTAAATTGATATTTAAAAATAGCCTTTCGGGGCACAGTCTTGGATTTTGACGAAACCAGTTCCATTGGATCCGTAATAGTGTATTATTATCGGATTTCAAATTCCGTAGTGTTTGGAGTTATCATTTGGTCGTACGATATTTAAACGCGCTAAAATTCATATCGAAATTTCAATATAATAATTGAGTCCAAAAGGCTTTCTTCTCCATACGATCGAATTAGAACTCGAAACCTTTTCCATTGCGTTCAGAATAGGGGTATAACATTATAAACGCCTAGCGGGACGCCTCGATAGGAGGTCGAGATTTTAAGTTGCAAATTCGAGACGATTTAAATTTATATATATATATACATACATATATACATACATACATATATATATATACATATATACATATACATACATATATACATACATACATATATATATATACATATATACATATATATACATATATACATATATATACATATATATATATCTCAACATTTCAAATCTGTATTCCCATCAGATCTTTTTGTTTTCTCTTCCATCACTGTGGCAAATTAATTTTAGCACGTTAACATCCCATCATGTTCCCTCTTCGTTTTCTTTTTAAAACTGCACACGCTTCCCTCTTCAATTAGGTTTCCTCCTTTCTTTTTATCAACCAGCCGAAGTCAATTTCGTTCAAACGAAAGAAGAAGAAATTAATATATTGCCGTGTTCACTTCTTCCCAACTCCAAACCGAATCGTGCATCCATCCCTTCCAAATTCAAAAAAAAACCAAATTGAATTGTTCGATTTAAAAAAAAAGAAATCGCGTCGGGCCTCAATTCGTATTCAGTATAGCAGGCGATTGAATCGAAGCAGAGAAAGGGGGCGACCGAAATTGAGGACCGACTTAGTCGCGATCGTGCACGCGCAAAGGTTCATGAGGGCGGTGGCTCTGGGGAGGAGCTAGATGGTTTGGGCGATGTCGCGGAGGTTTGTGTGGTCGCGAGTTTGAGGAGAGCTTGATCGCGATATCATACAAGATTCTCAAGCGACGAAGCGTGCTGTGTGGAGGCGTGAGTTTCTCCGGTGGGCTCGAGCTCGACAGCGAGGGCTTGGGAAGCGTGAGTGCTTGAATCGATCGAGTCGGTGAGGTATATGCAATATATTTCTTTGAATTTAAAATTTATTTAATAAATACATACAGGTATATATATATATATATGTATGTATGTATGTATATGTCTAGGAAAAAATTTAACAGTAAGGTAACATTTTATTTACTGAAATTGGAAAGGAATATATATATATATGCACATTTTTAACTTACTGGTTTGGAAAAAATATATCTTACGGTAATTTAATTTATAACATTTTAATTTAAAAGTTACTTAAGTTTAAAAACGGGTAATTTAAATTGTTGATTTATTATTTGTTTATCAGAAAATTTAACATTAAAGTAAATTTAAAATTTTATTAACCCAGTAGATTTAAATTTAAAAATTAGAATATTAATGGTAGTTTAAAATCATGGCAAATGCTAATAAATTCGGAAATTTCATTTATTCGAGGTTCATAATCAAATGAGACCAGCCGGGTTGGTTCGTTGCTGAAATCGATGCAATAAAAGCGAAGGTGAGTTAATCTCACTCAAATTGGGTTACTGGTCAATTTAAATAGTTAAATTAAATCATTGGTTGATTGATTGAATGTGATAATTATTATCAGTCTGGATGTGATATTATATATATAGTAGTATATATATATTGGAGTGATTGATATTCCCGCATTATATAGCGGATGAGACCCTATGCGCCCCGCATAATAGCGGATGACCCTATATACCGCGATATCCCCCTCAAAGTGGGATTGGTATTTTTATATTGTGCTAACATCTGTGGATGTAGGAAAACAGGTTGGAGGGATCCAACTGGATTCCTCAAAAACATTGAAATTTATTATCATATTCAGTGATATGATTTATTTGATAATCTATGATAGATTATATTGATAATTGAAATTATTGAATGCTATGGTTTTGCTGAATATATTTTGGTATTTTAAGATATCAAAAATATAAAGATTGGATTTTTGAAGGAAAATAAAAAGAAAATTTTAAGTAAAATATTTATAGTGAAGTTGGATAAATTAAAAGAATGAATTTGGGAAAAAGGTAAAAGGTTTGATTCACTACAATAGAATAGGGCTTTCATAGCGTTCAGAAAATGCTATTACAGCTTACCATAGAGTTTCAGAGAACGTTGTGAAACGACAAGCTATGGTAGGCCGTTAGCATTACATAGCAAGGAGAAAAACACTATAATAAACCATAGCGTTTATAAACGATCATAGCGTTTGTAGCCTACCATAGCGTTTATGTTCTGTTATTAAACCAAAACGCTATATGAAATATTATCCTGCAGTTGATTTCTATAGCGTTTTCTGGGCATTTTTATAGCGTTTCAGCATACCATGTTATAGCGTTAAGATGATATTTCAATAGCGTTTCTTCTCATACTTCTATAGCGTTTATGATTTTCTATTATAGCGTTGTTGATGCGTAAATCTTACATCACATACATAGTTTCGATAGCGTTTTGTTAATCAATAGCGTTTATCTAACGCTATTCCATGTAATATTAATTTATAGCATTTATCTGTTTCAGTTTCATCTTTTTATTATATTATATTATTATTATTATATATATATGTATGTATGTATATGTATATAGTTGCATGATAACTCTGAACTTTACATTGCATATTATGATCATCGAACAGTGAAACCAAATCAACTAATTTCACTTAGCTGGAGAATCCACCGTGAGACTCGAGAACAATGAAACAGCGGTGTAGAGAGTGCACAACCATTAAAATTAAGGCTAAAGAACAATCAATAAAAGCATTCATTTCTTATAGTAACAGCCAGTCTAGGTCATAATAAACAGTTTGCCTCCAACATTACATAATAACAACATTGTCTAGCATAATGTACTAATACAAGTATGAATAAAACATAAGCACATTACTTAGCCTAGGCATCCATCTTTCCCATCATTTTTGCAATCATAGGAGCTACCTTAGGATTTGCTTGATGTTTCATCAAACTTGCAGGATTACCCATACCTGTGCAAATTCAACGAACATATGAGACAGGAAGTTAAAAGGAGCATATCCTAATTTGCAGATAACTTTATACTGTGCATTAGTCCACAAAAGTTAAGGACGTTTACTGTGCATTACAGTCCACATAAGTATACTTCTACTGTGCATTGTAGAAAAGTGGCCAGGCCATCTTAATATGAAAGCTATCAAATAAAACTGTTTAAATTCTTTACAAATAAGAAGTGGAAAGTATCAGATAAATTTTTATCAAATATCAAATACTTCTTAATGGAATGAGCCATGAATTAACTGCAATTGTTAGTTGATCTGCCAAGACATTTGGAAAGCTATCACGTTGGGATAGTCTGCATAGAAAATATGATGCCAAACCCAAAAGGCTCAAAAGAGAATGAAACTCGAAAAAGATGTTGAACAACAACTACCTTGACCTTATGTCGTATATAATTTAACTTTTTGAAATTTGCCGTCGATCTTGCAGGTTGTCTCAGTTCATGGGTTTGGTGGGCAGCACTACCTTGAATCTGGGCCAGTTTGATGACAGGCCGAGCTAATGCTCTTCACAAACCCCGATATTGCTGCCTAACAATAGCAAAGTGTTAATGACTATAGCAGCAGCACCTGCTGCTGACTACGTGAGGCCAGGCCAATGGCCTGGCCACTTTTCTGGCTACCTGGCTGGACCAGAGTCCGGCTAGGGGATGGTGAGGTGTGACCCTTTTGGCAGCTCTAATGAATTGCAAGGTGATTGCATCATGGCACATCTTCTCTCAGATTTTTTTGAGAACTTGACGTTTTACTAAAACCAATGCTTTAAGTGGGACTAGAAGAAAATGGTTTTGTAAGAGGAAAATGAGTATTACTATATTTAAATTAGACAAAAATCAGACAACATAATTATTAGGTATTCAAGTAACCATTTCGCAAAAGAATGCGTACATTATAAATTAACTCAGATATTAATACAGTTTATTATTTATTCAAGAAACAATTTGATAATTCAATGGGTATATAAAGAAGTAAATGAGATTGTTATCATTATGATAAGGTTTTTGTTACAAAGCCTCTGCTTTTTATAAGAAACATGTCCAATTGAAGAATCTGATGATGTTTAACATATTTTGAAATTGGTAATTAGTTATATTTAATGTTTCACAGAATTATTAAGTTTTCTTGAATAGATAATTAAGTATATAAGTATTCAAATTGAGTTACACTGGATTTAAAATCAATGAATGGGCTTGTTATCATCAATCATAAGCTGTATGATGCAAAGCCTCTGCATTTTCATCAAAACTTGTTCAATTAATGGTTGAATGAATTTTCTTATATTCTTAGTACAATATTATCTAGTTTGAGTCTAAAGTACTACTTATTTTATTTACTCGGACAAAACTATCGTTTTTAATCCTATTGAAAATTTTCTAGCTTTATGAAAGACTGAGAGAATATTCCATGCATCATCTAAATTTTCATATGGTTATTAAGTTGTTTCTTAAGTAACTGCGTATAAATATTTGAATATGGTATTAATGGGATTTAAAATCAATAAACGGGACGGTTTTCATCAATAGTGAGGTTTTTGATGCACGACATCTGCATTTTCTTTAAAAACTTGTTCAATTAAATGGTATGACTAATGTTGTTTTATTTTTATTCTAGTGTCATCTATTTTGAGTATAAAGTAGTACTCATTTTATTTCCTCAAACAAGACTATCATCTTCTAATCCCATTAAAAGTTTTAGTTTTAAGTAAGCTTAAAGGTTTCTAAAGGACTGAGAGAACAATCAGTGATGTTATCATTTTGCATGTCATTAAGGATGCCTAAAGGATAACCTCTGGCTTTGGCATAGCAAAAAAAAATAGATTGCTTTGATTGAAGACAAAATTGACAATGCTGTCAGAAGATTATTAATGATTTATGATTTCTAATGTAAAGCCTCCACCTTTTTGTAAAAAAACAGTTCAAATTGTAGGTTATTATAAATTTTATTTCACTTTTTATTTTGAACTTTTTAAGTATATTTATATTGAATTGCAATGAAGCTTATAGTATTGGAGATTCTTTTGCAATTAGCATCCCTACCCAAGTTTGTAAATATTAACCAACCCATCGATAGCCCTTAAAATAACAAAAATATTTGGCACGTTGGTAGTTGTCTAGTATCAAGCATATTGGTTCTTCAAACATGAAAGTATCAGATGTAAAACAAAATGGAGAGCACTGAATCCAAAGTTAAACATAGCAACAAGAGAAGCAACTTCACAACTTGGTGATGCTCATTTCAGAAATGAATGTGGTACAGATTTCTCTGAATGGTTTGATGGGGTGAATTCATATTCCATAAAGCACGGGACAAAGGTCAAAAATCAAGTTCAAACTCAAAAAATGGGCATAACTGATTTGGCATAATAAAAACAACAAGTGAATGTCCTTTTGTTCATATCAAGCCCACATCTACCGATTGAGTACTAAAAACCGATTACAGAAATGTGGATGCACATCGATTCAACATGCGTACTTAGTAAACTGGAAATTGAAAATAGAATCATCTATTCTTGTAATGCACTTATTAGTGTGTGTATAACATGGTGTTTATAACTCATTAATAGAAAATAATGATGACTAAATTTAATTAAACTGTAGATATGTTCAGATTATGACCAGATGAAGCCATATATATATTTAATAAAACCACAACTTTGTAGACATAAAATCTCAAGTGTTATAAACTTTTGTTATTTGTAGGATGTATTAGGATTACTGAGGTCTATGTACGCCCTAATATTTATGGAGGAAGATGCATCATTTCTCCGATATGAATACTTATCCCTTGATATATAATTCTTAGGTGATAAGGAAGAAGTTGTGAAGCTATGTAGTGAAGTACAAAATGTTTTATACTCAGCGAAGTACAAAATGATAATGAATCAGTCCAATAAATTATTTTATACTCGGTGAGGTATAAAATATTTTCTAACTTTTCCATATACACAGTATTTTAAGCAGTGCGTATCCATTCAGAGATCATAGTTGTTTGACCACACTAAATTAAGAATTTAACTTTGGTGTCATAGTTGTTTGACCACACTAAAATAAGAATTTAACTTTGGTAAGAACCAAAATATGCATATCAAACGAAAAACATAAAATGACTTTTATGCATGATGTATTATTCATATATTTACCTAGCGCGCAGTTGTGAAGCTTTCTTTTCTTCTGATAAGTTAACAAACTTTAACAATAGTTACCTATATAAAAGAAAGTGGTACAATGTCAAGAATTAAATCATACAATCAAATATGAATACATTTTAAAATTTTGTATATATAAAAGAAATAATTTATACTTACTCGAACTTGATTCTATCACGACTTTGGGGGCTGGCCTTCCACTCTATCAATCGGCTTGCATTTGCTTTTGGGGGCTGGCCTTCCACTCTATCAAACAAGAAAAGAAAAGTGATGGTTTTAATATATATTTTTTAATTAATAAATTTGAGAACAAGTTGCTACAATTATGTTTAAAAATATTACCATATGAGCACATTAGCTAAAAAAAATTATACCTTCATGAGCAATAGCATGACATAGATTACAGCATGGTGAAATTACAGAGCATAGCTATCATAGACTTAGTAAAGTAGTGACAACCTCAATATTTTAAATTTAAAAAAATGGAGGTTTTCTTATTTTATTATAATTGACATTCATGGATGCGACCATCGTTACTCCTTGTAGATTTTATCTCCCCAGTTATAGCGACCCTGACTCAACCTGTGAAAATACAATATTAAAACTCGCAAGCCAGATTTTGAAACATATTAATCTAATTTTAAATGAGAAGCGGGTTAGTTTACAATTTTAAATGAGAAGCGGGTTAAAAAAAGCACTAGATCAATTGGTTTATGGAATAACGTTCTGGACTTGGATTCTAGACAGCGTGGATTTTAGAGTGAAACGTCAAAATCTAATATCATCTTGGGAAAAGTAACCCTCTAGCTGTGGAAAAACAACTGGACATAGAAAATCAGATGAGAAATTGGATCCCTGGTGGCATTTTTTCAAACGTACCAAAAAGCTTGACAGCTAAATGATGAAAGTATGCACGTATGTATTTCATGCTATAAGATAAGACTTGTGATAAATTTGTCTTCCAGTGGTGGACTTATGTCTGGTATGAACTGGTTCGCCAACTGGTTCGCCATAACCAATGGCTGACATATTGGTTACGTCAATATAATTTTAACTATTCTGAAGTGATACACCATCTACTTTTTTGGAGAAAAAAAAGTAGTTCTTCTCAAAGGACTACTGGTATACCATCATCCATAGTTTTTCTCTCTGTTGTATAATGTATATCAAGTAATTTATCTTCCCTGATATTTCTAACGTAGATGTATGTATATTTGCATCACTTTTCAAAGTGTGCACATTCTTATTTCAGTTGTCAAAGCGTGCATATTTTGCACTCATCTTGACTTTCAGATAAACGAAAATTATTAACTCATCTTCGTCAAAACCATTTTATACAATCTTTTTTATGTTTTGTTTACATTTATGATTGTACTAATTATGAACGAGAAAAGACAAATAATTGTATTTATAAACTGTATTTTTAAGTGTTCACGAAGATAAAATGCAAAATAGTATCAATAACCTAACTAGAATAAAAATGAAGCCTGGATTTATACAACAATGACATTTTCATGTCTAAAAAAACAAATATTTTATATTCTAATTAATAAAAAGAACAATGATAACCTAGAATATTTCACAATTTTTTATATTCCAATTAATAGAAATGGTGGCTATTTTCATTATCATTAATTACTCAGTATATACAACAATAAACAACTTGCTGCATAGGATTTAAGAAAAAGGAGAAAATCACCTTTTAAATATGCATGTTGGTACATGCAATATCATTTGAATATGTTTATATGTTTATTAATTTGTACCGTCTATGTTTTAATAGTGATTTTGTAGTCAAGTTCAACCTAAGGTGGCCATAGGAAGACCTGACTTATATCAGCTTACCAATTTAGCATGGAAAAGTTACCTTTGTGCATATCATAAGGAAGGAAAGAAGTATTAATATTTATTAAAATATTCATAAAATAGCAACAATAGGAACACGACAGTGTGAAAGAAGAAGCTTACAAAGGAAAAGGAAGAAAAAGAAGGGACAAGTTTGAAAGTTTCGAAGCATGGCGATTTACAAATTGGCACTCTAGGTCATAGGAGAAAAGATGGCTGATGGTATATACCGTAAAAGCTAACATGGCATCCCTTGATCGATAATGATAGTGTTAAATGGATGTTTTTTCAGTGCTTCCTAGAAAGCTCTTTGTCTAATTTTACAGTGACATTGTATCAATATTTACGGAATCAAGGACCATTCAGTTTTCCAATTCCCGTTTGGTTGAACATGAAAATGATAAAAGACGCAGAGTTTAAGTTACGTAACAACGAAATTCTTACTATTCTTCTTGTATTGGGTTTCTATCCCATGTTGTGGGAGATATACACCAACCATGGCATGTTAGCTTTGAGGCTAACACTGTAGCTGGTAGATGGAATAGAAGGAAAAGCAACCTTCATCATGTAAAATTAAGATACTTTCTCACTCTCTTCTACCATTTAATCCTTTTACAAGTCTTCATTAAAACATATTGAATTATTCTTCCTATTCCTATCATTATGATCTCATAATTGAGATTAAAAAAAACACTCTGCAAAAGCAAGGTCTAGTGATCATTGATACTTCAATGAAAGATTTCTAAGCCATTCAAAAGAATATTACTGTGAGTTCCTACAACTAATGCATCAGTCAGATTTATCCTTCAATAGAGATTCTAATCACCTAAAGTTAACATACATTACACCATTGTAGTCAAATGAAATTAGTTTCCAACTGGCGACCGATGAGTACAATTAGTTTCCAACTGGCTACAATTAACTAAGTCTATATATCCCATTTGTATTAACTCAAATATGTTAAACTTGTATTAGGACTCCCGACCAAAAATAAATTCTCTGACAGGAAGTTGAACTCAGCTATTTTAATTTATAGGAAATTAACTTTGGATTGCCCAGAAAAAGCAATTCATTATTTTAGCAAAAAGATGTGACTAGGTGCGATGCATGTTTTAAACAGTAAATGAAATTAACTTTGAATGAACCACCAATAACTGCAAAAAGAAATAGTAAATGTCTAACGTATAGTGATACCTGAATGGAACTCCATAACACATGTTTTAAATCATCGCCACTATTCCGCCAATCATCAATCGTGAATGGAACATGCTCCCGTACGAGCGGTCCTAAGTAAGAAGATAGTTTTATATAACATTCTCCTATTGGTACAACATTCTCATTAAATTCAACGTTAATCCGAGATGCACGATCCGAAGGAAGTCTTTTCATTCTAGTTTGACCTCTAGCTTTTTTCTTTTAAATCAGACTTACATCTATGTGTTGAATATCAGTCTCATTTTCCATCGCATCATTTCCAATTTCAAATTTGTTATTTTCAATATTTTCTTCACCATGCATCATATTGTCTCTACATGCTTCAATTCCTTGCTCATTGGTTTCTAAATTTGCTTCATGTTGCTCATTGGTTTCTAAATTTGCTTCATGTTTCTCATTGGTTTCTAAATTTGGTTCAGGTTGCTCATTGGGTTCAATATTTGCTTCAAGTTGTTCATTTGGTTCCTCGGCTTGTTTTTGTTTGCGAGTAAGCTTCCTCTTCTTTGCCATATCCTGGAGTTAGTAAAAAAGATATCAGTAATAAATCTGACTTATTATGTTAACTTCATGATTCAAGGTAGTAATGTAGCCAACATGTGATTAGAATAAGAAATTATGCAATGACAGAGGCAATTTTTCCAAGTACAGTAAAAAGCTTGATCAAGACAATAAACTTACTCTAATACTGGATACTATATTATCGACTACACCTCTTTATTGATCAAGCTGGGCTTTTAAATTGATCATGCTATCAACATATACTTTGTGTCCCTACAAAAGCCTTTGTTGCAAGACTTTCATCTAATAAAAAGACTAGTCATCTGTCTTTTTTCATCTGTCTTTGTTCATCTGTCTTTGTTGCGGGCAGGTTGTGCCCTTTTATATACCAATATTTAGAAGCTGGCTAAGCAGCTTTATAAATTAGTAGATAGAAGTACCTTCAACCGTTTTGCATTACAGTCATCATTTTGAAAAGAAAATACAGAGCTACATGAAATTAGTTTATATATAGTAAGAAACTACCAAACAAAGATAGTTCAGTTCAGTCAAATAACTACCAAAAAGAGTATGAAATTTTAGTGTGAATACATAGATTAGTGTGAATATATAGATTAGTGATACAGAACTACCAAATTACACTCACAGATTCGGACAGGGTCTGCCGTCGGTCCTATATGGATGTTATCAGTAGCAGGCATGTACACAGGCGATCTCTTGCCAATTTAACATATGTCTGCATGGCAGGCGCTTACACTGCTAATTATTGTTTATTGACTCGGCCTTTGAATTTATACAAGAATATGAAAATTGATTCTCCTATATATATCGAGCTTCAATAGTAGTATTTTATTTTTCTTTCAATGCTTTTGATTATCAGTCTTAAGCAACCAGTTGTATTTTGAAAATCATTCTTAACAGATGAGTAGGACATAAACTCGACCTCTTTCTTTGATGTTGCACTGAAGAAAACTCCTTATTAATTTGCCAGCTTTATTGCTAACAAGTAAACAGAAAAATCATACCCTATTATTCAAAAACACTAAATATAAAACAAAACTGTACAATTTAAAACAACAACCTGAATGAAATACAAGCAGACTAAATATTTAATTTCAGTTCCTCAAAATGCACTTGTTCCCATTACTCTAACACTTATTAACCCTCAATTCTTTCTATTCATCTTTTGCAACTATTGTTATCCTATAGATAAACAATTGACTTATAATATTACTCATTATGTTAACTTGCTTTTAAAACTCAATGCAAAGAAACAAACAATTATCTTACTTGAACAGATTGACCTATTTTCAAAAAATATAACCCAGTTGTCAGTAGAGTCTGAATAATATATTGCTACTAAAGAACAACCTCTAAATAGGCCGAGTACAACATTGAAAAATAAAGAAGCCCACTACTAAGTTCGTGGGATGCATGAACAAGAATGAATCGAAGAGTAACTAAACTATTACAAGTTAGGAGACTTATTCAAAGCAAATTGAAAGCAAACAAACTGATCCTACACTTAAGCAACTAATAGAACACGTCTCAACAATCCCTCCCTTAAAGTAAATACAGTTTCAACAATTAGTTTAACACATGCATCTCACAAACACCAAGCTTCTCTCGAAGATACCAAAATGCATCCAAATTTAACGGCATAGTCAGCACATCTGCAATTTGATCATTTGTGCTGCAAAACTCCATCTTAATACTACCTTCTTAATGAGATATATTAAATGAAGACTAATGGTTATGGATGGCTGTTAAATTTATATTCTTTGTAATATAATCCATGTAATCAAGTTATAGATGGCTATTCATGTTAACCGTACAATTAACCATGGGAAAATTTGATTGAATCATACATCAGCATTTAACAATATGTGGTTGAAATGTGTGGCAAAAATGAGACCCTTGTTCAATATATATTCAACAAAAATTGTAACATTTTTATTTCTTGATGTCAATTCATTTCCACAGAAATGATACTAAATTTCCTAAATGTTTAAATTTGAAAACCACTGTAACTAACAATTATGATTTCTCAGTTAAAAAATAATTATTTTCTTCATCAAAATGTTAAGATTTAATTATTACTTATGATTTTTAGATTTTAATTGATGGGTTATGGAAAGATACGCAAGAATTTAAAATTATTAAGAATAGGCAGTCTTATCATATATTATTCTTTAATATAAAATGAATTTTGTACCTTAGGTAAGTTTTGGTGTACAAAATTTGCCTAAATTACGATTCAAATTATGCTCTTTCAATTTACTATGTATGTATCTACATGAAGATTTTAGGCACTTAATAGCTAAACGTTGCTTTACGTTTTATACAGCAGTTTTTTTTTTTTTTAAATAATATGAATAATCTTTTTTAATATATTATTATCATTTGTTTAATTGAAATTAAAGAAAACTTATAACAATTTTCTCGTAGTTTGAACTTATATAACACAACAATCGGATTTTCACTGTTTTGCCGTTACTAGTCATTGTTTGCGTATGTACTAGCCAATTTCATTCACAAGCATTATTCTCATGATTTCAAATTAAAATCATGTACTTGTGATCAACTACAAATTTTAGGGTGACATCATATGTGATAGATAATAATTCAACCCATACATATGTCATCTCAGAAACATGTAATTTAAAGGAATGCTGCGAGTAAAATATACTCATGATCAATTACTGCTTAGAAGTTATAAAAACTAAGAGATTAACATTTATTAATCATAATAAGCCACACAGTTTTATTGAAACATTCATCAACAATTAATAAATGAAGATCTGGTCCACATTCATCAACAAATGAATCATTCGATCTTAATAACTGATTATTAATCCAACACATCATCATTCATCATAATTGATTAACGTAATCCAAATCTCAGCACCATCATCATAATTCAAATTTGAACAGGAGCTCCAAATTTCTATATTTCTGATTCAATTTATATGTAGCGATTTGAAAACATGAAATTTCTATTTCTGATTCAATTTACGTTTCACATTTCCTACTGTACACATATTTGTGTTAAGTATTGACTTTTAAATTCAATTCATAGGGAGTAAGTTATGGTTTTTATATGGCTACCCATTATTTAAAAGCTATAAAATCTTGTCTATTACTTGGAAAAAATAATATAGTAACTTATGTTTAAAATAAGAATAAAGTCCGAATTATAGTATGAAATCAAACACCTGAACTAATTATAATGATGAATTTAGAGTGCATACACATCAGAATGTTGAGACTCAGGTCAATTGTTAAATTTAATTTCAGGCTGGCATATTTATATTTTAGCAAGTATAATCCTACCGTGATTATAGTTTTCATTTCCAAAGCAAGTTCAAAACTGCAAACAAATAAGCCATTGAAATTATGTAGTAAGGTATCCTACAAATTGCTAAATCATCAAGCAAGCACAAAAAAGGATTAAGTCCCAGGAACCACTAGTATTGCTCACTGACATAACCCATACAAGTTACAGATCAAGCAATCAAATTCAAAAACAAGTACAATAACCAAAGGTGTACTAAATCACTTATGTTTAAGTGTTCCATCATACACTGTCAAATGCTGGATTTTTAAACATAATTAAATCAGACACATGTACCAAATTCAATAAATCAGACAAAAACAAAAAGATTCGAAATGCACGAAATAATTCGTTTGGGATTTCTGGAAACGCAAACAATAAATCAAACACAAACAAAATGATTCAAAATGCACAGAATAATTCAATAAATCAGATACAAACAAAATGATTCGAAATGTACCGAAGTTCATTTGGGATTTATGGAGACGCTTGTTCACACAACTATGGGTTCGTTTGGGATTTCTAGAATCTCTGTTTACTTTTGGATATTACTGGATCGCACAGAATAATTCGATCGACATCCTAATCCACCCCTTCAATAAGAAAGATGAGAATTTGCTGGATTTCTGTTTACTTCTGGATCGCATAGATTTCTGGAATCGATCGGATGGGATTTCTATTTGCTTCTGGATCGAAAGTGAAAGGAAGTATTTGCTGGAGATGATAAAAGTGACGGCGATTAATTTTTTTTGGAGATGATAAAGTGAAAGAAGTGTTTGCTGTAGCCTATGAGGAGAGGAAGTGACAGCAGTATTCCCGCACAATTTTTGTTTCCCGCCTGCAAACATATAAATAGCGTTGTACATACAAATAACATTCACTAGATTTACACATAGCGTACCAGACCCTAGTTTGCATAGCGTACCAAAGGTGGTATGCACAAACGCTATAGATCGATGCTATCAAAGGTCCTTTTTGTTGTAGTGATTTTAAAGTCCTATCAAATAAATTCCGAGTATGGAAAAAGAGATTTTGAATAAATGGAAATAAAAGAGTTTTAAGGACTTAAGCGATATTATTTAAGAATAAAAGGATTTATTTTTTTAATTCAAGATTTAAATGAGTTGGGAAAAATAAAAGGAGAATTTTGAAATAAAGTATGAAATTGATGTTTCAGATTTAAATAAGATTTTAAATTAGAAGAGGGAAGTAAATCTGGATATTAGGGGGTTTGGGTAATTTGGGTAAATCAAGAAATAAATTTCAAAATGGAATTAATTCAGAAAATCGATTTGAAAATCGATTAAGTGTTTTGAAATAATGATTGAAAAAGAGAATGAGACTATGGAATTTATAAACTGGGTTTATAAATAAAGTGAAATATTTATCAGTGGATAATTTGAAATTATAAATTCACGATGGGAATTTATAAGGAGATGGTAATTCGTTTTAGAAATAAATAGTGGTTTTAATTTTAAAAAGTGTGGAAAAGAAAATTCACGAGGTTGGAACGTAAATTTTAAACTGGAGATAAATCGAAAAGGATTTATAAATGACAAGGCCAGTTTTATTGGAGTGGAAAGTGTATTTTCCTGAAAAGCTAAGTATATTTTCAAAGAAAGATTTTTAAGTATAAATTAGAAGTTTGAAAGATGTTTTAAAAGAATGTTTTAGAAAAATTTATTATTTAGTTGTTTTAAAAGTGTTAAGTAAATAGTAATTAAGTTAATTATAGTAGTTAATTATTTTTAAAGATTAAATTGGTATTATAATTTAAAGGATAATTATTAAATATTTATACTTTATATACAATAGCTTTATTTTAAAAAGTAGTTTTTGGCTAAAGTTTTACTGGGAAAACTATTATAGAATTTCATAACTATTATTTTAAATAAAGTAATTTAAGTAGCTTTATTTTAAGTATTTTAAGTGTATATTTTTGGATAAAGTGGTTAATTTATTTAAAATCTAAATTAAATAAGAGTTGATGTTTTTTAGTGGAAATAAAATATTTGGTTGAATGATTGTTTATTTGATAGTTAAATAACTGACTATCAAATCTGGACCCGAATATAACTTTGGAAATATCTAGGAGAAGTACGGGAATTATATGGTACAGTTACCGTTCGAGGTGCTATGCTGTACGTATAAACTCGTTGTGTTCTTCTAGGACGTTTATAAGGAAATCCATCCACTACGGTTAGGAGGTGATCTCCGATCTTATTTTCGTCTGTTTATTTTCTAAAGAACCGGGGTTGAATTTACCAGAAATAGCGAACGTTGTTTCGAAGAGACCGGGATCAGATTTGTGATCTGAAAACCACTTCGATCCAATGAGTACGTTTTCGAAATGAAGACAAGAGCTTGGAGTCGAAGTTGGAGCAGTGAAGTGCAAGGGCTAATCGCTACTAATCCTAAGGGTGATTCCAAAATGGATGTAGTAGGAATAGTGCCTTCGGTTCCATTCGGACCGGGAACGAACTTGTATGGAATGCTATCAGAACATTGTCATTGGAGGACGATGAGCATTCTAAGTGAATGTGTTCTAAAAAGGTAATCGTAGCCTCAAGCCTCATCAACCGGGAATGGCTAAAACATGAGAGGTGCAGCAAGGCTAAGTGGGTGGCTTCCAAGTAGGGTAAGGTCATCCCTGTCTAGAGTCCCTTTATTCAGCTGTGTGGGCGGTTGTTGATCCCAACCGCGGGCTGATCTTATTCGGGCTATCTAGTAAGGGGTAGTCCGGTCTTGTGTTGTAGGGGATCGGGAGTGGTCCTCGATACGCTGATCTAGGCCAGGTACTATGACGGGCGGTACCCCAGTAGCCCTGCCATAATATCAGAAGATTCTGATATAAGGTGTTTTGGTTATCGTAAGGTAAAAACCCGACATGTTTATTTGTGGCGTGGTCTTACGAGATACCTTTGATTTCAAAAGATTTTGAAAACTTTAATAATTCAATTGAGTGTGTTTTCTCACACTGGTTTTCCAGACTGACTCGGGTGTTATTTTATTATAATGCTCGGGTCAGACCGAGTATTACAGATGCAGGATGAGATGCTATGGAGCTCAGGAGACGAGCTAGATGGCGAGACATATCACACGTACTTGATGGGTATTCCGCTGTGCAGTGTAAGCTGTAAAGTCAGCTTTTGTGAGGACAAGTTATTATAACTGTCCAGTATTGTGTTATTGATTTGTGTTGTACTCTGATGATGTAATGTATAAAAACAGTTATCGTTTCTTTTGTATTTTGTTGTTATCTATTATATATTGTTCCGCTGCGATTGTGAGATTCTGATGTTGTTTTCTATTTTCTTCTTTTCCCTAACAATTTGGTATTTTCGACATTCGATTGTTCGGCATGTAATACAATGAACATATTGATGTCGATTTCCGAGCTTCGAAAACCAGGTCGTGACAATAATAAACTATTATACACCAAATATTACTTTACATACACCGCGTTTTTTTACAAAATTACCCTTTTTTCATTATCCTAGTCTTCCCTCTTTCAAACTTAAAACTCATTTACGTAAAATTTGAAATTCCTAACACTAAATTAAGTTAAAATTCAATAAAATTAACTTTTGATTTCTTCACTAACATTGTAACTTTTTTAATTTAATTTTTTTTCTCAATTTAAAAAAAATCAACTCTAGTTTAAGAAAAAAGTTAAATACCTTTAAATATATAGCAATCAGTTGTGAATCTTGTCTGAATTGATATTTTAGGTTTCACGATAAAATAATTCGTTAGCTTTCCCATCAAACTATATAGATTGGATCAAATTTCATCAACTTTTAGGTTAATATAATGAAATTATATGAAAAAGATTAAAATTTTAATTAAGGAAAAAGTATTCTTGTAATATATTTTTGTAGGAAAATAATGATACATGTTAAGTGATTTTCGGTGTATGAATAGAATTTGTCAAGAACAATACAGAGCTATTTATCACATTCAGAATCTCACAACGGAAGGATAAATATAATAATAACAACAGTACCCATTTTATCACAGATCCAAATTGTCATTTAAAACCATAACAAATTATCCATAATCACCATTACATATTCGTGGTACAATATTGCAAAACTACAACATCATTTATATTTCATAGGCACATCGTAAACTATAGAAAATAACAAGTAAATAAATAGACTACTATCACAAGTCTAATCAACGTCTCCTCTTTCAACATCGCCCTTTCTAACCTGTGTTGTAATGAGGAGGGAGTCAGAACAATATGTGCCAGGTGAATAAAAATCTCGAGTCTTACTATATTAATACTTAGGCAGTATAATTTAAATAGGAATATGTTTTATGTATTCTACCTACATTATGTCTTTTCAAATATAAACCAAAAGGCTTTTCTCAACATAAATAAAATGGATTTCTAAATATAAGCCAATAGCCCACTTGCTATCAGTCCAATAACACATATCTATCATCCAGAATGCCCTATCAATGTAAAAGACAACACTCAAGTCACTTAATACATTTTAATAGGAATTAAGAGACTCCGACCATTTAATACCTTATTTAAGGCAGGTTCATGTCATTTACTACCTAGCCTAAGGCAAACTCCTCACTAGTAACTATCTAGCTGACGTTGCACGGAATCTCTTCAGCCACTTAATTTTTCCTATTGAAGCGGGCTCTTTTTCGAGATATCCTCTACCGTGTCAAACTCATAATCCCGACCATTTACTAATTCCTACATAGAGAAGAGGCAGGCCCTCACACAACTAGTTAATACCTTCAACCTCTGAAGCAGGTCCTTCGTATTATAACCCGTACCCTACAGGAACATCTCACCTTAGTCCGACTATTCGTAGGCACTGGTAGCTAAATTAGCTGGACAGATTTATCCTATAGAATTTGGGACCAACCTTGCGTCATCGTAGTTACTTATTATAGGAGATGTCTCACATTAGCCTACAGTCACACTACTGGTAGTCAGATTAGCCGGGCAGACTTTCGTGTGCTTTTGACTGGCCTTGCATTCCTATAACTTAGTCATAATTTATATCACACTCTACATACATTATACACATATAACCGTTTCCATAATTAAGGTCTTATAGGAGATCTTTCTTATTTTGCCTTTAACATTAATTAGTTTCCTAAGGGCATTTAATAAAATCAATATCCTATTTAACTACGCCATTATACGTTATAATTATACGTTAATTATGCTAATACACACACACACATGCGGGCGCACTTAGTAGTTTCTAAGCGTGTGGAAAATACCCCTTAAACTAGCATTTAAATCTCAACTCTTTCAACAATTATACAAGTCTCATCCCATATTATCAACAATACCAGAATTCCAATATTGTTATCCAAAAGTTCCAATCAATAGAGTTATATACAATAATAATTTAAACTCAACTTATTACATCAAAATAATGGAATGTATTGATAATAGAAACTTACAATTCCAAATTTACTCTTTATTTAACTCATTTTTCACGTAAAAATAAACAAGAGGATTTCTATTTAATTTATGGAATTAAAAGTTGCAAACTACGAATAAAATTCGTGCTTTACACATTATTCCCAAATCAAACCCTTTATTAAAATTCAAAGAAAAAGAAAAAGAAGTGGAATAGAAGGTAAAATTATCAAAAATGTAAATCTACACAATTCTCATTATTTTGACATAAAGAATCGAGATATTAATCTAGAATTAACATTTCGCATTTGATGAGTTTTGGAGGTTTATAATATGATGTTTTCACAAACCAAAACTCCCCACGGCATATTCAAACCCAAACTATACTAATCAACTACTAAAATAGAAAAGCTAAGATTTCCACTCATAGTATATCTTTAGCTTTGTCCTTTGGATCTAACACGTCTTTAACAATCTCTACCAAATCTCTACTTTTTGATATATATATATATATAGCAAGAGATTTATATATACATGTTAGATTTAGAAAATAGAAGAAGAATAGGTTGGGAAAATAAATAGAAAACAAAAGAGATATATAGGATTTCTTACTTGTAACCCTAATGGAGTTTTTCTAGATCCATGAGGAGATGGAGCTTCGCAAGAGTCCCAAAAATATTTTGTAAATAAAAGTGAGGGGGCTAGACTTTTATTTATAATGGTTGAAATGCACCAAAACCGTCAGGTTTAAGTCGATTTAATAATATATAATTCAGTACGTTCATTGTGCAAAACCCTACCCCCACCATTCACAACCGGTCGACCACCGCCTCCCATCGTTCGACCGCTAGCGGTCAACTGGTATGTGCTATATGGGAAGATTTTGTGCCATTCTTTTAATTATTTTTTTCCTTAATTACTTTTTAATGTTAACATTAATTTTAACGATAACTTAACCCCCAAGTCTAATTACTGTTAACTTTCAAATTTAAGAATTATTTAATTATTTGAATTGGAATTTTATTTAAGTTATTTTAAATCTGAAACCTTCAAATGTCCATAACTTTTCCTTTTGAGCTCCGTTTTTAATATATTATATATGGAAATTAATTAGAATTTCTCCACGAATGCAACGACATAACTTCTATGGTAAAATTCTGACTTTAGCAAAATTTTCATTGTTGGCTTTATCTTATTTAAATTTATTTATTTATGGTTCATTTCATGGGGTGCTACAGTGATCTAGGCGTTCGGATAGGGTCAAGAAGGTGGAAATCGCGATGTCGAGTTCAAAGGTGGTGGTCGCTTGTCGAACAGAGGCAAGGCATGGTGGCTGTCAATGGTCGAAGCAGTCGATTTGGGGTATGGTATTGGGTTTTGGGCACACAGAAGAAGGTTTTTTTTTGCAATTAAACCTTTAAAATTTATATTTAGAATTTTAACCCTATATTTTCTACTTATCATATCTTGTGCAAACGAACTCCAATTCACGCATGATTTCTTCCATTGGACTCACGATGGAATTCCAGACAATTTGGTGCTGGGTTTGTCGAGTTTTGAGGATGTTTGCAAAAGCATATTGGTATGATTTCTTTAATTGAATTAATTGAATTTTAAGTTGTAAAATATATATTTATTAATGAAAAGTCATATTTATTGATGTATGTTGTGTTCTATGGATGATTGTTTGGTTACTATATTTCGGGTGTATATTACCTTAATTTGGATAATTATTGTTGATCGTAGCATTTTTTAAGGTTTAATTAAATTAAATATTTGATTTGAATTAGAAAATAAGTAATTGGAATAAAATATATAATAATGAGAAAATTAGACAAATAAGTGATAAATGTGGTTATTTAAAGATTTTAGATGGTATTCGTAAATAACATTGATTTAATAAACTTTATTGAAATTAAAATATGGAATTTTATAAGATTATTATTTATGAATCTTTGGGGAAATTCATAAATAATAACTAAAAATTATATTTTGCCTGAGGTTTGGGAAGTTTATTATTATTTATAAAATAAAATGAGAATTTAAATAATAATAATAATATGAATTTAGTAAAAATAGTATTATTTTGTGTAAATGACAAAATGATTGATTTTATGGTATTTATGATATTATTGTTGTTGTTTGAGAAATAAAATAAAAATGTACTTTTTGAGTAATAATAATCTCTAATAATAGTTATAATATCTTTGGTGTCATGCTTTTTTGCTGTAAGCGCGAACTACCAAAAATGCTCATCTAGTATCACTTAAAAATAGGATCTAATAATTACACTTTCTTTCCAGATTCAAACCGCCTTTCAAAAAATATTTACAAATCTTAATATCACTTAAAAATAGGGTGCTACTACCCACACGCACCTGAACTATCCCTAAAACTACTTAAAGAGATATTAAAATTAAATCATAAAAAACACTACAAAAACCCACTTTGCCTAGTTATGCACAACTGAGTGAAGAAACAACCAAACGGTTTGGCTCAAACAACTGATGCTTATAAGAGCAATTAAACCCTAATTATCAAGCCTCTCATATCTTCAATTAATGGCAAAGCATATCTAATTTAATAATACAAGGAAGACCTATTTTAATGTTTTTGAAAATTTCCTTGAATTAAAAGTTGGTTTTTTTGGTTTCTCTCATACTATGAATGGAATATATATATGTATGTATGTATGTATGTATGTATGTAGGTATGTGTGTGTGTGTGTGTGTGTGTGTTGTAATCTCATTAATTTGAAGGTTGGATTTATTGTATTATTTGTTGCTGTTTTGATTTAAGATAGTAGTTAATTTGAATTTAATTTTTAGTTCATACAACAGATAAGTCTTAAAATTAATTTTTGTTTAAAAAAATCGATTTCAGGTTTTACTTGGTTTGTAAGCCCATAAATTTTGATGGTCATGGTTGTTTACATAATTGTTCATTTTTTTTGAATTTATAGTTTGATGAATCTACCTTATTTTTGAAATTTTTTTGAATTACATGTTGGTATTTGATCTCTTCTTAATTAATACGCAGATGTAAATGATGTTAGGTGTTAGGTGTTAGGTGTGGCTCGTACTGTATTAAAGTGGGTGCGTAGATTAGATTATGATCAGTCCCACATCACATGATATCCTAAAGGAAATGATTATATATATGTGATTTGTAGTATGTAACAGCAAAAGATTCCTTTTGTTACAACTGTTGCCATGAAATATACGAGCTTCAAGAAGATGTACGGATATCCGATCATAATGCTGGCACCGAAAGAGCTTCATTCAGTGGTCTTGTCTCATCTACACTAAGTAGAGTGTGTGCATATTAGAGATACGAGGGGGTGTCAAAAATTTCAATACGGTATCAGAGCCGATGGCTTGAGGGGACAAATATGATGCAGTGTTGACCTAAGTATGCTCCATGATGTGACTTGAGCTCAAGATTCTCATTAAGATGGAGTTATATATTAGAACAAAGCCTACTTCAACTCCATGCTCCGAGCTCTTCCAAATTTCTTCTAACTAGACCTGACTTCTAGGCTGTTCGGAAAAATAGGGCACCTAGAGTTTAAGGAAATGGAAATAAACTCAGAGTCAGTCATGGGACTGGTGTGAGAAACTCAAAATACGAGTGTTTGAAAACAAAAGGTATCTCATAAGACCACGCTACACATAAACACGGAACGAGATTTTACCTTATGATAAGCAAAACATTTTTACGTGGAAAGTTGGTAATATTATTGTTAATGACATTCTTTTGAAAACATTTGCAAGTAAACTTATGAATCTTAATCGAAATTGTTACCATATTAAATTTTAGACCTAATCATTTAAGGTTCTAATAAACAAAACCAAAGGCACTTATTGGAGATTGGATTTTCAACTTAATAGCGAGGTAAAGGGCTACCTCCCGTACAGTGCATTTCAAGAGGAATGCACCCGAGGCCCCTATGTTGGTCCTCATGCGAATTAAGACCAGCCTATCCAAAAATTACACAAATAACACTGAGTATTACATCACCCGGTCGTTACCAACCTATCTAAGATGTCTCATAGCATACACCATTTAATTTAAACCCGACGTTATAGCGGGTAGAAATTTTATAGATCTAGAAGGTGATTACATACCCTGATGGCTGCGAACCACTTAGCCTTAAAGCTTTCCCTGTTTCACCATTCCCGGGTATGGAACTTTGAATGCCACTTTGCCAATTCACAATCACACAATTGATTTCTACAAACGTATAACTATTGAGCACGTACGTCTCAGGAAAGGGTGTTAAGCTAAGAGAAGTTGCCTATTCCGCCATCAGGCAGATGATACGTTCATAGATATCAGTCAATGCGATCTTGGAATGCAACATCAGCCATTCATCCATACAAGTTGTCCAGGAACAGGACAAACCGAAGGTACTTTCCTATCACATCCTATCGGGGATTGCCCCTTGAATTAGTAGCGAATACTCCTCGTGTTTCAAAGATTTTCAAAATGAGGGGATCACTGCTATTTATCTCGGGAGCTACCCAGAAATTGTCAACAAGCACTCCTTCCGAAATGAAGATCTTCTATCTTCAAAATTATGGTCTTCAATATATATATCTTCATTTTCGAACATGTAAATTGGTTCGAAGTGGTTTTCGGATAGGAATCACCTAAATCCGACCCAGGTTCTTTCAAACCAATCATTGATAAAAAGACGGTTTATAAATAGGTGATTAATGTTCCTTTAATTAATATCTTTTTATCCAAAATATCTTCTAGAGAAGTTTATCTTTTGAAAACCATTTCATTTAAGTATACGAGTATATATGCACGTCCAGGTGGGCCTGCATTTAATCACAATGTGCATGCATTTTTAGTTGCACCTGTGTAAGTAGATTTGACAGTAGCACCGCCATCTTAAACTGCACCTAAGGCAATGACCGAGAGGACTGAGACAACTGAAGAACATTCATAGAACTAATAACTCGAAAGCATTCGTAGTTTTATCATTCCTTTCTTTTGTTTTAGTTTATAAACGTATACCGTAGTTCTCCATGGTGATTAACAATTATACTTAGAAAATAACAGGCTACATTCCTATATTTGAACTCTACCTAGGCAGAAGCCGCTATTTTTTTGTTCATACTGCAATAACTTCTTCATACTAACTCGAAATAAGGCCAGACTTCGACCGATGAACTCCCATATAAATTACGAACAATATGGAACGCTCGGATGCTTCATCTCTTGAACGCACACTGTAGTTCACCATGGTGACTAACAGTTGTACTTAGAAAATAACAAGCTAAATCCTCATATTTGAATTCCCCCTAGGCAGAAGCCGCTATTTTTTTGTTCAGACTACGATAGCTTCTTCATACTAACTCGTAATTAGGCAAGACTTCGACTGATAAAATCCTACCTAAAATATGGACAATATTGAACACTCGGATGCTTCATCTTGTGAACTCACACTGTAGTTCTCCATAGTAACTAATAGTTAGAAAATAGCAGGCTACATCCCCATATTTGAACTCCGCCTAGGCAGAAGCCGATATTTTTTTTTAGACTAAAATAACATCTTTATACTAACACGAAATTATGCGAGACTTCGACCGATGAATTCCCATCTAAATTACAGACAATATGGAACACTCAGATACTTCAGCTTATGAATGTATACCGTAGTTCTCTAAGGTAATTAATAGTTGTACTTAGAAAATAACATGCTACATTTCCATATTTGAACTCCGCTTAGGCTGTAGCCGCTATTTTTTTGTTCACACTGAAATAATTTCTTCATACTAATTCGAAATCAGGCAAGACTTCGATCGATGAACTCCCACCTAAATTATTGATAATATGGAACACTCGGATACTTCATCCCTTGAACGCACATTGTTGTTTCTCATGGTGACTAACAAATGTACTTAGAAAATAACAGGCTGCATCCCAATATTTGAACTCTGCCTAGATAAAAGCCGTTAACATTTTTTTAAGACTGCAGTAACTTCTTCATAATAACTCGGAATCAGGCATGACTTCGACCGATGAACTTCGACCTAAATTACAGACAATATGGAAGACTCAAATACTCCACCTTATGAACACACACTGTAGTTCTACATGGTGACTAACAATTGTACTTGGAAAATAACAGGCTACATTTTTATATTTGAACTCCGCCTAGGCAGAGGCTGCTATTTTTTGTTAAGACTGCGGTAACTTCTTCATAATAACTCAGAACCAGCCGAGACTTCGACCGATGAACTCCTACCTAAATGGCAGACAATATGGAACACCCGGATACTTCATCTTATGAACGCACGCTGTAGTTCTGCATGGTGACTAACAGTTGTACTTGGAAAATAACAAGCTACATCCTCATATTTGAACTCCGCCTAGGCAGAAGCCGCTATTGTTTTGTTCAGACTGCAATAACTTCTTCACACTAACTCAGAATCAGGTAAGACTTCGACCGATGAACTACCACCTAAATTACGGACAATATGGAACACTCGGATACTTTAGCTTATGAACGTATACCGTAGTTCTCCATAGTGACTAACAGTTGTACTTAGAAAATAACAGTTTACATCCCCATGTTTGAATTCCGCTTAGGCAGAAGTCGCTATTTTTTTTGTTTATACGACAATAACTTCTTCATACTAACTCGGAATTAGGCGAGACTTCGACCGATGAACTCCCACCTAAATTACGGACAATATGGAATGCTCAGATACTTCAGCTTATGAACGTATATTGTAGTTCTCCATGGTGATCAATAGTATACTTAGAAAATAACAGGCTACATTTACATATTCGAACTCCGCCTAGGCAGAAGCCACTATTTTTTTGTTTAGACTGCAATAACTTCTTCATACAAACTCGGGATCAGGTAAGACTTCGACCGATGAACTCCTACCTAAATTATGGATAATATGGAACACTCGGGTAATTCAACTTATGAACGTATACAATAGTTCTCCATGCTGACTAACAGTTGTACTTAGAAAATAACAGGCTACATCCCCATATTTGAAATCCGCCTAGGCAGAAGCCATTATTTTTTTTGTTCGTACTACAATAACTTCTTCGTACTAACTCAGAATCAGGCGAGACTTCGACCAATGAACTCCCACCTAAATTACGGACAATATGCAACACTCGGATACTTCAGCTGATGAATGTATACCGTAGTTCTCCATGGCGATTATTGTACTTAGAAAATAACAAGTACATTCTCATATTTGAACTCGCCTAAGCAGAAGCTGCTATTTTTTGTTAAGACTGCAATAACTTCTTCATAATAACTCAGAATTAGGCGAGACTTCAGTCGATGAACTCCCACCTAAATTACGGACAATTTGAAACACTCGGATGCTTCATCTTCTGAACACACACTGTAGTTCTCCATGGTGACTAACAGTTGTGCTTAGAAAGTAACATACTACATCCCCATATTTGAACTCCGCCTAGACAGAAGCCGCTATTTGTTTTGTTCTGACTACAGTAACTTCTTTATACTAACTTGGAATCAGACGAGACTTCGACCGATGAACCCCCATCTAAATTATGGACAATATGGAGCACTCGGATACTTCAGCTTATAAAAGTATACCATAGTTCTCCATAATGGCTAACGGTTGTACTTAGAAAATAACAGGTTACATCCCCATATTTGAACTCCGCCTAGGCAAAAGCCGATATTTTTTTTCATACTGCAATAACTTCTTCATACTAACTCGGAATCAAGCGAGACTTCGACCGATGAACTCCCACCTAAATTATGGATAATATGAAACACTCGGATACTTCAGCTTATGAACGTATACTACAGTTCTCCTTGGTGATTAAACATCGTCATTAGAAAATAATAGGCTACATCCTCATATTTGAACTCCGCTTAGGCAGAAGCTGCTATTTTTTTGTTTGGACCGCAATAACTTCTTCATAATAACTCAAAATCAGGCCAGACTTCGACCGATGAACTCCTACCTAAATTACAGACAATATGGAACACTTGGATGCTTCATCTTGTGAATGCACACTGTAGTTCTCCATGATGACTAATAGTTTTACTTAGAAAATAATAGGCTACGTCCCCATATTTTAACTCCGCCTAGGTAGAAGCCGCTATTTTTTTGTTCAAACTGCACACTACAAGAGAAACGGCTGTTTCCAACGGCGGAAAGCCGTTGGAGGCCGTTGAAAATGCCGTTGGTATATGCTTCAACGGCTTCCAACGGCAACAACGGGGTTATACCAACGGCTTCCAACGGCAAGTTTGCCAATGTGGCAAATCCTGTTGACCAAACCACCGTTGGAAAGCCGTTGGAAAGCGTTGGAATTTTCCGTTGGTCGCCGTTGGAAGTAAATGACCAGTTAGCCGTTGGTCGCCGTTGGAAGCCGTTGGAAATCTGGGTATATTTTTTTACATAAAACTAGCAGTGCTTGTTTCCAGCCACACACAACCACAATTATATTAAAACAACTCCATTTTTAGCATATATATATAACAACTATACCAAAACATATAGATATAACCAAATCATGCATATTATTCAACATAAACCAATATCCAAACATAACCAACATTAAAAAATCCACACCAACATCCACAACCAAACCATCAGAATGTATCAAATCCAAATATACACAGAAACCATCAGAATGTATCAAATTCTCACCAACTCCAAAATATACATGCCAATAACAGAACAGACCTAAATCACTCCGCACCAGAACCACCAGATGAAGGAGGCTGTCCATACTGTGCGATGAACTCCGCCATACGCCGGTTCATCTCCTCCGTCCTTGCTTCATGCAACAAATTGCGTTCCCGCATCTCGGCAAGCTCGGCTCGTAGCTGCGCAATCTCTTCCTTATCTTGAGCCTTTTGATATTCTCTTTGCGCTGTCTGAGCCTGTAAACAAATTTAAATTATCAACTACACTAAAAAAATTAGTATTAAAATAATTGCAAATTAACTAACCTATATATATTCACTAACAAATTCATAAAACAAACTACGGATATGGAAGTGTCTGCCGCGGGTATAAGGATAGTTCAAAATATGAATGGAATACACTAGTATAAGGATATTTACTAACTTAAAATTTAACTTAAAATTACCGATTGGCTTCCATATCCGTAGCGTCTGCAGCGGGTCACTGGATCCATGATAGACTCAAAAATGGCGTCCTCTTCATCGGGGGTCAAGTGAGCTCGTCCCGTATCCTCAAGTAAGGCTGTCCGCGCTTCCTGGAACTTTTGCTGTCATGCAAAATATAATTGAATTTAGTTAACGTTATTTCAATTAACTTGTAAGTTTTAGTTACTTATGTTATACTTACATAGGTAGGACGTGCTTTGTCATCGTGGTCCCAAGAGTAAGAAACTGCGCCGGAATTATCAACCTGGGTCAAGACATGTGTATGGGTAAACACATCCCAATAACTAACAGCCCCCCCGTTGTCTCTCCTGAAATATGCACATATAAATATACATTATTTATATTTTAACAAATTAAAACTTAAAATAATTAACTATTTATCTTATTTAATAATTATACCAAATCTTCCCGGTGATGCTGGAAAGACTTGGAACCACCGCGATGTGTAACGGGGTTCCTGCTCCTGTTTGCAGAATTCCTCTCGGACTGCCTCTGCAAATTTAAATTGAAAACAAAAATTGTTTTGACAGTTTTAATTATTTATATATTATTTGCCTCAAATAATTTAAATTAAATATATGATAGATTTACCACAAAATCCTCGTTGGTCCACCAGGTGGCGAACTCATCAAAGACAGCTTCACTCATCCAATGAGGCCTCTTTCTTGATGTTTTGATGCTGTTTATTGTTTCGCGATAGTTTTTAGCAATTTTGCTGCTCCAATGGCACCGGACAACAGAAACATCAGCATCGGCCAAGTCCACTTCCCCTGCACGTTTGAAAAAATATGAGTTATACAGTTGCTACAAATAGTGCAAACATGAATTGACATAATGTACATGACTACATAATGCAATAATTGATATACCACACATACCAAAAAGTCCTACCAGATAGCCTCCCGCACCCCCTCTGGTATCGCAGTCCACCTCGGCCAACACGAGGTCATACGAGCCATATACACCCGTCACGAGATCATGAGCACTATGTTGGAAGGCTCCAACGTAAACCCACCGCTGTGTAAAACTGGAAAAAAACATTTAATATTCCGTTACTACTATATATATTTGATAAAAGATTGTATGGAATAAAATTTAATTTTGAAACTTTATACTTACCTACCATCGGCTTTGGGTTTCAGCCATACCGTAGGCCGAACACCCGGCTGTGAAGGACCAGCATCATCACCTCTCTGTGAGCTGGAAGATCCGGAGTGTGAACATCTGCGTCCCGACATACCTATATGAAATCATAGTATAAAGAAAAGCAAGAGTAACATTGATTAATTTAGTATGCAAATGGTGTCAGAATAATGAACATGGCGTAACATACATTATGGCGTAACATAAAAGAGACTATGTGATACATATCATATAAAATTACTTTGGAAATAGAAAAATGAAAAAAAATTACCTTCTCAAAATATTGATTAGTGATCAATCCTCATCGCTTTCGGATTCAGACTCTTCTTCGCACTCTATATTTTGTTCCTCTATACTCTCAAATGCTTCAATTAATGCATTTGATTCATCGTTTAGAGGTCCAAAATCTATTTGATCGTCGGTTACTATTATTCCTCTATTTTCCTCGATATCTGCTTGGTAAGCTTGTTGTTCAGGAATATTCCGTCCATCAAATGTAAACCTTGGTTTGGTTTTTAAAACAACCGACCAATCTATTTTATCTCTTCTTAAAGATGGGTAAGGAGCATAATAAACTTGAAGAGCTTGTTTGGCAAGTACAAAAGGATCGTACTTATAATACCTCGAAGTATGTTTTATTTCTATAAGATTATATTTTGGATCCACGTTTATTCCAGAACTGGAACGTTGCCGAACCAGTTGCATTTAAACAAAAATACCTCTTCTGCGGGTCGGGTGAAATATGTCAACTGCAAAATCTGGGTCAGCACGCCATAAAAGTCATTTATGTGATCATTTGGATCATCACTACCTTTGACAAATACACCAGTATTGTTAGTTGATTTTTTGGCTCCGTATTCTTTGGTATTAAATTTATATCCGTTGACAAAGAATATTGGATATGTCTTGACTATCCTTTTTGGTCCCATAGCTAAATGTTTCAATCCTTCATCTACAACACAATTTGTTGGATCAAAAACGTAGTTAGAAAACCAAGCAGCAAATTCTTTACCGATATCGTCGTTTGGATGTTGTGATTCATAAATACTGCAATTATAGAACAAATGTTGCATTATGATTAAAATACATGTGTGCATATTTGTGTATACATATGTGTAGATGATATGCATGTGTAGACGTATGTGTATATATATTACCTAATAAATGGTGCAACTTCGGCACAGTTGAGAAGAATGTACGTGTGTGCTACTTGATAATCTCTATCATCCAACCATACTTCCACACATTTACCAGCAGGTCGACCAGTTTTTTTAAAAATAGATAAAGTCACTTGACAATCATCTTCATCAATGCCTTCATCATTACGCGTAGCACTTTCAAATGATATGTTCACATGGTCGCTGAAATAGTGAGAGAAAAAAAACGAAGCTTCTTCTTCGATGTACGATTTGCAAATCGAACCTTCAACTCGAGCTTTCTGTCTCGCTTTTTTCTTTAGATGATTTAAATACCTAGCAAAAATTATTTTAAATTAATTTTTTATACATTTAATTAAACCAATATGTAATAAACTAAATATTAATATACCTTTCAAATGGATACATCCATCCATATTGCACAGGCCCTCGAAGACGTGCTTCAAATGGAAGATGAATAGGTAAATGCTCCATAACGTTGAAAAAACCTGGAGGAAATATTTTTTCCAGTTTGCAAAGCAATATCGGGATTTCTTCCTCAAGTTTACGTAGACGATCAACTTTTAATGTAGTTGAACAAATCTCTTTATAAAACAGACTAAGTTCTGTTACAACAGTCCAAACTTTTACGGGCAACAGTTCTTTAAAAGCGACGGGTAACAAATTTTCCATCATAACATGATAATCATGACTTTTCATCCCGCTAAGTTTATTGTTCTTATAGTCAACACATCTACGAAGATTAGAAGATATGCCATCTGGGAATCTTAATCCTTCCATCCATTTTAAAAGTAATTTAACTTGATTATTGTCTAGCTCATAGCAAGCTTTTGGCTTTTTTGTGTCATTTGGTTTTATATGAAGCTCAAGACGATTACATATTACTTCGATATCACGTCTTGATTTCAAATCATCTTTCGTCTTCCCTTTAACATTCAAAATTGTATTAAACAGATTATCAAACACGTTTTTCTCATTATGCATCACGTCAATATTATGACGAATCAAGAGATTTTTCCAATAAGGCAATTCCCAAAATATGCTCTGTTTGCACCAGTTATGAATCGATGATTTACCTTGAATTTCAATTTGTTCTCCGGTTTCATGTATCTTTGGATAATCCTTTACAAGTTCATAAATTTCTTCGCTTGACCAAACCGTAGGTGGTCTCAAAGTTTCATGTCTATTAGCTGTAAAGTTTTTTTTATCTCTTCGAAAAGGATGATTAATATGAAGAAAACATCGATGACAGTCAAACCACAAAACTTTCTTTCCATGAGGTAAATAAATTGCTCGTGTGTAACGACCCGGAATTTCCGATCCCGAAAATTCCAGATAGTTATGGAAAGAAGAAAAAGGTAGAAGAAGAAGAAACAGAAAAACAAGTTCCAGAATCTCACATTCGCAGCGGATCAAAATATAATATCATATAATACCATTTATACAAGAACTGTATCAGTTAAATTACATTTTTATACATCAGAGTTACGACATATTCACAATCACTGGACATATATAATCAACATGTCCAAATATACAACAATATATCACAGCGGGATACACTCCATACGTCCCTACCATCCGCTCTTTTGCTGGGCTCCAGAACGTCCTTACCTGAAAAATCTGTAATACTCGGTCTGACCCGAGCATTACATCAAAGTAACACCCGGGTCATGCTGGAAACCAGCGTGAGTAAACCCATATAACTCGAAATACTAAGTAATGAATCTTATTTGCAAAGCAGGTAACTCGTACCTTCTACGAGTTCTCAACCTATTTAAGTCAATCACTTATTCCAAACAATATCTAAGAATCACAACTCAGTTTAAATATCCATGATTCTTAACTTATTTCATTCCAGCCTGTTTGCTTCTAAAACCACATTTAGAAAGAACTTATATTACAAACGAAGTGATTTCGGGTATCTGCTGATACCCGACCCCGGTCTCTTCGATTCAATATCATCTTAATCACAATTGTTTAAGTGGCTACAATTTAACTTTAAATACATGTTCTCATAGCAAATCAATTATCGATAGATAACTCATAATATCACAATTCAATCCATCGTATCATATCACAGTACATTACAAGTTATCAAACTAGTTATAAATCAAATCATTCAAGTCAATTCAATCACCCATAATCCAGATCAATTAATCACATACTTCCATTAATTTAATTTCCAATTTAAATTAATTACTTATGGATTTATTACTCATCCCAGCTTAATTAACATTAATAAATTTACCAACTTAGAATACTTTCATTATCCTTCCCTTAATTACTTATATCACTCGGTTTTCCTTACTTAATTAATTTCATCAATTAACCAACCTTAATTAAATTCATTTATTAATTAACCTTTAATTATCTATCTTTAAATTTTCCTTAATTAATTTACTTTAATAACTTTCCTTAATCAATTAATCCTTAATTATTAATCAATGAAATAGTAAATAAATCTTTAATTACTCAACCCTTAATAAAAGATGAACCATTTAATTATTACTTAATTATCGTTTTATAAACTTTGGAATTAAAAATCATTAACTTACAAATCACATAAGTCCTTAAGTTTACTTAATGATAATCACCTCGTCTTCTTAATTATTACTTAATTACATTATTAATTAAGTTTTAAATTAAACATAAGTATATATATATTTTAATTTGGAAATCTTGTTTATTTTGCTTTTACACTTGTACCTTTTTAATGTTTGAACGTATTCATATTCATTCTTTAAAAACTTGTTCATACTTTATATTAAAGCCCAGTAATATAATTGTTTAAGTAAAATTTATTTGCTTTACCCATTATAATCTGGTCAAAACCAAATTTCACAAGAGAAAAGAAACCCGAGCCTATCTCCAGATTACCCGAGTAACACGCGAGACATCACTAATCCCTCATCACTTCGAGTCCATACGCAAACAATCACGATATTAACCCGAGGAAAAGCAGCTTCCTGCCAACTTCTCACTCATCTGATACATCGTGTACACGGTGCACATGCACTGTCGCCTCTGGCCATCGATGATCGATGCGGCCACCTTCGACAATCATTCGTACCCATACGTCCACGAGACAGCACCCAGATCGTACGCAAAATCCACGAATCGAAATCGAGCTATCAACCCGACCAAACCCAAAACACCATGGCCAGAACTCCTCGATTTCCGACGCCATTGACCAACGAGAAGCCTCGCCAACTTCCCAAAACTTCGTCAACCCTTCCTACTATCATTTCCAAAAACCCCGTGCAACTCGATGCTCGAACCAGGCCTCTACGCTCAATTTCCCGACCTCGGCTCAAACTAGGTTTAGAAACTATTACCCTACGCCGCCGACTCCATGACGAACGTGAGCATGTTCGACTATTTTTCCCAACATCGTCGTACACCATTCTACCTCCATGCCAAGCCCCGACCCTCAACCATCCTTCGATCGCCTGAATTCGTTCGAAACCCAATTTTTGATCAACCCAAAACTGCTCTCACAATACCCAACTAAAAATCATAAAACTTGTCCTAAAAATCCTATCTTCTAGTGTCGATTCATATTATATAATTGAACCACTAATTCGTGACATTCGAATTTACCCGAATTTAAGTTTCCCTCTGTAAAATTAAGTTTTTCCATACTGTATGTACTTATACTTCTTTGAAACTATTTTTAAAGCATACTTCACACTTAAACACATATATTTACTTTTGGAACCAAAGCCTGATACTGAGTAGATAATATGTAATTGAATTTCTTTGGTCGTTTCTACCCTGTGGGCCAAAACAGAGAGGAAGATGCATGCTTCAGCATTGTCAAATATAAATATATATACAGAGCTTCATGCCTACAATACACTATATATCTATGCAAAGATTAAACAATAATTAAGGGTTAACAGACTGTTTACTCACAGGTATAAAGAAGAAGAAAATGGGTTAGGTTACTCACCTTGATTTGTTTTTTTTTTGAACAGGAATTAGAGATCTTGATAACTGATGCTATCTCTTGATTCTACAGTTTTAAATTCCTGTTCTTGAGCTCTTTTTTTTTTAAGCTGTAATGGTTAGTTTGTAATCTCAGTTCTTCCTTAGTTCGAATGCAAGAATGGAAAACTGGCAAGTGGAGGTACACATAGAAAAGGGTAGGCTATGTATTTCACAGCAAGCTTCCTTCTACATTTCTTTTGACCAGCTTTTACTCTTGACCAGATTTTTTTTTATGCAACACAGTGTACAAGATGTACAAAATTTTCAGAGAAAATTTTAGTTTGGAGGCCGAGATTACAAGCTTGTACTTAGAAAAGATACCTGCTTTAGCAAGAATGTTATGTTCTAGATTTTACACTTTATATATTTATTTAATACTGTTTGTTTACCTTTCAGCCTACAAAACTTTTGATTCATATCTTGATGTCCTTAAGTCTCATGCCCATATCACATTCGAGCCATTTGTTTCACACTTATCCTATCCAAGTTTATTTTCTAACAAGTTATTATTATTATCTCAAGCAAGCCTTCATACTTGAATATTATTTGACTATGCAGATTTATTCTTGAAGCTGGAAATCTTCTTATGTATTATACAAACATATGTTACTGGTTGAAATGCAAATGAATGATGTTTAGATATGTTGTTTGATTATTTATAGTGTATTTGTTTTAAATTTTACAAAGCTATAAAAGTTCAACTTATGTATATTTTATTTCTATGTCTACTTATCACTAAAATCTTGTATTTCAACATGTATATCTATATTTATTAATATTATAAAAACTCATTTACCATTATTTATTTAATAGCTTTGAAAAGATTATTATAAGGTAATCAAATTTGGTATTTGATTGGGAATAAACAAATGGCAATTATTTCTTAATTATCTCTTAAGGTCATATTCAATTTTAAAACGACAAGTTCAATATTTATTAAAATAAGAGAGCCAAAATCCAGGGTCGTCACATCGTGTTTCTTCCATGCAATAAGGACAAGCTGGACGACTGGCCGTACTCCAACCTGAAAGCATTGCATATGCAGGAAAATCGCTAATTGTCCACAATAAAGAAGCATACATGCGAAAGTTCTTTTTTTGGAAAATATCATACTTCTCTACTCCCTCGTACCACAATTTTTTTAATTCATCAATCAATGGTTGTAAATAAACATATATTCCTTGTGTCGGATCATCGGGACCAGGGACGACAACTGTAAGAAACATATATGGAGTTTTCATACACATCTGAGGAGGTAAATTATAAGGTGTGACAATTATAGGCCATGACGAATATTTCGAACCAAATTGAGAGAATGGGGAAAATCCATCCGTACATAAACCAAGTCTAACATTACGAATTTTGGTTGCAAAATCAGGATATTTCTGGTCAAAATGCTTCCATGCTTCCCCATCAGCTGGATGTGTTAACGTACCTTCTTCCTGTGTTCTCACACCGTGCCATCTCATATGTTGCGCAGTTACGGAAGATGCATATAACCTTTGAAGTCTAGGAGTAATTGGTAAATAATGCATACGCTTATACGGGACTTCCTTTCCCTTTTTCTTTCTTGGTTTGTATCTTTCCTGATTACATATTTTACAATTTCTAAGGTTGATATCTTCTTTCCAAAACAACATGCAACCCTTTAGACATGTATCTATTTTTTGATACGGTAAACCGAAAGCCGACATCAGTTTTTTTACTTCGTAATGATTTTCGCACATTAGATTATTAGGAGGCATATGTCGTTTCGCAGCTTGTACAACAGCCGTAAATCCAGATTCTGTGAGGTTGTATTTGGATTTCATCGCAATGTATTCAGCAGTTACTAATAATTGGGTTCCGCTTGTGCAGCCTTCCCAAAGGGGTTTTTTCGCGGCATCTAACAAATCATATATTTTTTTGCCCTAATATTTGGTTCTTCTTCAGCATTACCATCGTCATCAGTTAATTGAGGAACAGGAAACATTGAACGTGCAGCATCTTCAACCATATGTTCTATAAAATTTGTCGTACCAATTTCATTACTCACCACCTCCTCATCTTGTACGGGATTAGATGCTAACTGTTCCCTATGACGATCCCAAATCAAATAGTTCGACACGAAACCATACTAATGCAAATGAACTCTAACCATTTGTGGTATCAAATGCTTTAACAGTTTGCATTTACTACATGGACAACGGATTTCTTTGTAGTTTCCGTTATTACGTAAAGCAAAATCCATAAATTCGCTAACACCATTATTAAAATGTTCACTTGTTGAGCCTTCAGTATCGACCCTTCGTTTTTGTACATCCAGCTCCGATCAGTAAAATAATTGTCCATTTACCTACGTATATAATTAAAAAGTACGATATAAATTTGCATTGACATTTTTTATTAAAACAATTTTATAAACATTCTTCTTGTTTGTGTTATACCTGTTAAAATAATACTTAAAGCTTATTTTGAAATGAACATTATATTCTATTTAAACAATTTTATTAGCGAATTTGATATTAATTGATCATTGACACTTTGTTGATGGGTCATCCTACCTCCCATTACAAATACAATAACGTAATTAAATCGCATAAATCATTTCAATTTAACGATTCAACAAAATTTCGACAGCACTTCGCTTTAGTTCCCTGAACAGTATACAATTGCGTGTACACAGGGAACATAAAGAGAAGCGCTGCCGAAATTTTGCGAACCGTTTAAACTGAAATTATTTACGAGATTTAATTACGTTATTGTTTTTGTAACTTGTCCAATACAGGGAAAAATCCAACAAATACTGTATACGATGAATATAGATGTCCGTTCTGTTAAAAAAATGAATATCCACACAATGATCATATACAATACTTTTCAGACGGGGCAAAAAACACTCTAAGGTTTTAAATTTTAAAATTAGCGATACAAAAGTTTAAATTTTATTTTCATAAAATTTAAACTTTTATATATCAATAAACAATATGTTGAATCAACGCATATATAATGATTTTTTCCTAAAACAAAAAAAAATCCAGTGTGTGTGCGCAACGTATAAAATAAACAAACAATGTTATACATATAATCGCATCACAAATCACATCTAGTCATGCACAAAATGTATCACGTATATATCGTATCATAACATGTCAAAGGTGAACAATTTATAGGTCAATATCATCACTTTCTACGTACGATTTTACGCAATTCAATCACTAATATAATAACAAGTCAGGTTCATGCTTAGGTTAGTAACAATTATTAAGTTTGACACTAATTTAATAATAAACCTAATTTAACAAATCATAGTTAAACATGCAATAATTAGTTTAATAACAATAATTAAGGTCCAATACACTACACTACACAAACAATAGCACAATACATACACAAAAATTATCAATTTAACCTAAAATTAAAAATTTACCAAAATTAGGGTTTTAGCAAATAATACCTGATTTTGGAGGTTGTGGAGCTTACAAACGAAGATGGGGATGCTAGAACGTGTAGAAGGGGATAAAATGGGGTTGGAAATTTTTTAGGGGGGGGGGAAATTGGGAAAATTTTCGTGTATAATCGGAATGAGGAAGAAGAAGTTGGGCTGCAAGTTAGTCGCGGATTTCCAACGGTGAGCAATGGCCGCCAACGGCAATATTCCAACGGCTTCCAACGGCATGTGTTTTTTGTTATTAAAAAATTCCGGGAAACAGCTTGCCGTTGCTCGCCGTTGGTCAATGGCCGTTGGAGGCCGTTGCTCCCCCCGTTGCTATAAACAGTCATTCTTGTAGTGGCAGTAACTTCTTCATACTAACTTGAAATCAGGTGAGACTTTGACCGATAGACTCCAACCTAAATTATGAACAATATGGAACACTCGGATACTTCAACTTATGAACATATACTCTAGTTCTCCATGGTGGTTAACTATTATACTAAGAAAATAATAGGCTACATCCCCATATTTGAATACTATTTCTCTATGAGATGTAAAAGGGTATATTTGGAATTTCAAAAAGGCATCGGGTAAATCTATTCAATGGATTCTCTTTATTAGTATTAGTAGTAAGGATACGAAATTCATTAAAACTCTCTTTGTCAAATTCTTTGGTTTAATTAAACTCTTTTTAAAACTTAGAATAATTCCAAATCATTTTACTTAAATTTGAACAAAGATTTCTCAGCTCCAAAAACGTAACTTTTTAATAAGTTGAAACCAAGTTACCTAAGATGGTAAATCCAAATTAGTTAATATTTGAATGAAACGGATCCATAGAAATCATTCAAATTATACTTGATGTTAATTCTGTATTCAACAAGTACTATTCATCGAATAATGGTGAAATCATCTTTTAAATTCTTATGAGTAGTATGAGTTCCCTCCTTGGAATTTAATATCAATTATAAGAAGATTATCTATATACAATCCAAGTTGTTTAAAATTGGGAAGTTTTAATCTTTTATACTTAACTCGTTTCCGACATTTCGACCTTATCTATTCCTTGTCTAGGTGATGCCAAGTGAGCCAAGGAACTGGTTGCTCCTGGATTTTTTTAGTTTAAGCACCTCAACAAGATCTCACGAATAGAAAAATCAGGTGTACTTGTAGGCTTATTAGAGCCAAGATTAAAACAATTGCTTATAGCAGCTTTTCTTCAATTATTTTATTTAAATTCTTTTGAATAAAACATTAAATCTTCAAATCATCTTTAAAACACTTAATTATTCATTTAAAAATATTTATAAAAGATTTGGGAAAGAATTGTTAAGTTTAAAGTTATATTTCAAAAGTTATTGAAAACCGCTGCAAATAGTGTTGCGAATAGTGTTTTTAAAGTTATATTGACCAAAACGACTTTTCTATCATTTGAAAATTTATTTATACAACTAATATATATTTCAAAACATTTTAAAAAACATATAAATATTTTTTCTTATTTTTAAAACATTTAAAAATATTAAATTTTAAGAAATCATTTTTTTGGATTCCGAACTACAAAACCACGATTATTTTGAAAACTAGTTTTACTTATATCTCAAGATCTACTTATCAAAATCTCGATTTTTTTCTTTTGTTAGAAAACTATGGAAATAATAGTTCGGAAAATTCTTATTGCAAAGAATTCCAAGCTATATTCCACTTTATATACTCATTTAACTTTTGCGGCGCGAAATCGCAAACTAGTGTTACGTGACGCGCCTAATCTTGACTCATTTTTCAATTTCCATTCAAAACTCATCGAGACAAGTTTATATGTTTATGAAACATTTCCAAATCAATTTCAAATCATTTTAAAGAGCTTTAATGATTCCATATTACTTTTATAACTTGATTCGGAAAGTGATTTCCTTATGTAATATCGACGTGTATTTAACGTCACTTGTTTATATATCCAAACAACAATATTTTCACAACATCCAAACATGATAAACAACCATAGCATCCAATATATGTATATATAATATAAATGGAGTTTCTAATTTTTTATATGACATATCTAACTTTTAGTTACTATTTGCTTTCCAAATATCCACTAATTACTGTAATTCATCCAACCAAACATCTTAAGCATTTCAATAGTCTTGTTAAACATTTATAACTATTTATAAAGATTTAATTTAGGAGTTCTCACCTTCATCTAAGCCGATACTTCCTACCAACATTCAAACAAACCCACATTTCACTAAACCATCTCCAAACGCCCAAAGCTCACGGCCATGCCTCCTATCACTTCCTAATCATGCTTTCAATGATGTCTTAGCCTTAATACTAGAGTTTAGAAGAGATTAGAGAAGATTCGGTAAACTTTTGAAAAAGTTAGATTGTAATTAGTGGATTAGTGCTTAAGCACTTCCATTATTTTTAACCCTCTTATTTTCTCTGAAATTTTGATATTAAAGAAGAGCCCTCTTTGGAAGCCATTAGAGAGCGTTTAGAAAGCCCAAGAATGAAGAAGAAGAAAAATGAACGTGGAGAATAAGTGAGAAGGAGGGGTGGTATTTATAGGAAAAATGAGAAAATACTTGAAGTAAAATTACCACCATACCCCCACTTACACAAGAAAACGCCTCCTCCCCTCCATCATGGTGCATGGCAGCCCCTCCATGTGAATGAGGTGTAGGTGATGGTGGTGACGATGGTGGAGGTGGTGATGTGATGTAGTGTAAGGTTGATTTGATGTTTGCTTTTTAACGTAATAATTACTTTAGATATTTATTATTTTACCTTATGTAAATATATATTTATCATTATCATGTGTATATGTATATGATAATGTGTGTATGTTCATGTCACAAATGTTTACAAGTTATTTGAACAACGTCGTACAACTTATATATGTCAAACCATTCGAATTTGGATTCCGATCTTTGGCCATATTTTCATTTATTAATTAACGTATATATATTTGTAAACAAATTTTGAAAACTATTTTCTTATTATTATTCATGAACTAAAATGATCTCATTTTATTATAAATCAATATTAAACGATTGTTTACAAAAAGTGTTATTATATCGATAAACCGATATCGATTTTCCTTATAATTTCAAATCTTATTTATAAAACTATCACATTTGATTTATTATCACTTAATTACTATTATAAATGAATTGTTTTTATTTTAAAACTATTATTCAATATTTATAATAATCGTTAAATCATTAAATCTTAATTTAAAATCATTAATTAATTATTATATATACCGGCATCACTAATAATGTCATTAATTAATTAAATCTTTGTTAATATATTTTAAAATTGGTTTACCATTTTTATTTATGGTTCAAAACATCATTATTGGGATTATAAATCCATTTTTTGAATATTTCAAAATTAATCTTAATTTATTAAAGTGATGAATTTGTGGGTCGTTACAACTGTGGCTCATACTGTATTAAAGTGGGTGTGTAGGTTGGATTATGATTAGTCTCACATCGTAAGATATCCTAAAGGAAATGAGCATATATATAGGATTGGCATCAACAACAATATGGGATTTCTTTTGTTACAACAACCGTTGCCATGAAAATATATGAGCTCCAAGGGGATGTTGGGATATCCGAACATGACGCTGGCATCAAAAGAGCTTCGTTCAGTGGTTTTTCCTCTTCTACACTCTATGAAATGTGTGCATATTGAAGACGCGAGGGGGTGTTGAAAATTTCGACAATTAGGTGCTCCAAGTCAGTAGTTTGTAGTAATGATTTTGGAGATGAATTGAACGAATGCATAGAAATCTTTAAAGGTATTAAAATAAAAGACATAATTATAGAAGAAAGTGGGTTTGACATCTGTTTACGATTTTTTTAGAAGACGAAACAAATTGATGTTTGGATGGGAAAAATAAATAAAAATAAATCGGGTAGGTGTAGGCGAGTGTGTGGAATGTTTGGTTGGGTGGAAAGATAAATGGGTGTAGAGTGCTAATTAGGTGTGTAGTTAGTGCACCATAAAGATATGATCCAACAAGTAAACTACCATTACGAAATCATTCTTTATTATTTAATAATACAAATAAAAATAAGAACTAATAAAAGATTAGGTATCACAACATAAAAATAAAAATTCAAACTAATTATACATGATTTCAATGCAAAGATATAACTAAATATTTGTACAAATCATTTTCTCTTGAATGTGTTAAACATATACATTTTGTAGAAAAACAATTCACGCGCGATGCACGTGTTACGATCATGCGCGAAGCACTTGCCATAATGCTAGTAGTAAAGAAATGTTTTCCAAAAGTGTTTTTGTAAATAATAATTATGATTTAAGATGAATAAGAATAAAAGAGAGTTTTGTTGGTTTAGAATAAAGTAGGTTTTCGAAAAATATTAAAGATATTTCAATAGGTATCCCTATTTTGATGTTAAATAATAAATTGTTGCTTTGAAAGGTAATTTGATGTAAATTACTATTTTTGGAGGAAAATATGACATTTTAAGGGATCTAAAGGAATGCAATTATATAAAGTATTTTTGAAGTATATTATCATTTTAGAAATATAATTATTATTCCAATATATATATATAAATAAAGGTAATTTTATAATGACAATAATAATGTGGTTTTATACTTAAAGGAAAAACATTGGTCCTAAATATAATGTTTTGGATGGATATAATATGTGATTAATTGTTAATTTGAATTATCATGTATGTTTGCTTATGATGATGAAATCGCATTAGGATGTGTATTCGATGTTTTACCATTATTATTACTAGATGATGGCTAGTTGACTATGGTTATTTGGTGATTGATGTTGTGTTACTAATGTTGATTGGATTAGTACACATTTGATGATTGATGTTTTATTACAAATGTTTATTAGATTAGTACACACTTGATGATATAGATGTTGTGTTACCGATTTTGATTGGATTAGTACACATTTGATGATACCGATGCTGTGTTATTATTATGGAGTGATTAGTGCACACTGGATGATGTATGCTTATATTGATGATGTATTACTATAATTGATAATTAGTAATGTATGTAAGTATATTGATGATGTTGTTATTTTCTTATGTAATGGTTGGGAGCATTATGTGTTAATGTTTAATGGCCAAGTGTGTTATTATAACACCGCCATAAATTTAAGAGATAATATAATAAAAGAATTAAATTTAGAATATAAAAGGGCAAAAATGGAATTTTTAGAGACATTCGAATTTGGCTACAAAACTCACACCGTTACATTCGTAGTAATTTTCTGGACAATTTTCATACATAACACTTGAAACTGGAGCCAGTATTGAGAAATTACGAACATTTTAAAATTTTGAAAATGAAATTAATTAAATAAACAAACTTTTCTTAATTAAACAACTCCATCGGTCGACACCCTGGGGTTCACCAGTCGATAGGTAGCGGTCGACTGGTACCTACCTAGCGATCGACCAGTTGGTGTTGAAAATCGATGAATTTAAACGGCCGATGACCTGGATTTAACGAAATATTTTTACTTGGTCGTAAAGTAATTGGTTGATGTTCTAGATGAAACCTAAGATTCTCTAGGGTTAATCTAACAGTTAGGACTAATCTAAGACCCCTTTAAATATACACGTAACATAAACTCTAATTCATTAGAAATTATTTGTATACCGAAACTCTATCAAATTCTCTTCTTCCCCACTTATAAAATTCTCCAAAATAAAATAAAATAAAAAACTTAAGAAGATCATATTAAGGAAGGGGCAGGCAAGTGAGGGTAGATTTCCAAGCGGAGATTAGGAGCAAAACTTGGATCCGAGATGAGTGGGAACTCTTTTAACAAGATGATTTTTTGTAGTTAATTTTAATCACACTATTTGATCTAGGTTGTTAGAAATCAAACTATAAACATTTTATTATTAAACCAGAAATTTAATTCTTAGTATATGAATATAATTCCTCTTTTCTAACCTAGATCTGTACTTCTAATCCATAAACTTAACAGAATAGAGATAACCTGAGAAGTTAGTGGTAACCCTAGATTTAAACTATTTTGCCGTAAACTTGTGTAAATCCATAAATTGAATTTGAATAAGAAACTTGGAAAATTGTAAAGTTGGTTCGTGGCATTGCTGTATAAGTCATTTGGGAAAAAAGACAATTAACGGATAATTAATCAAACTACACAAACTAAAATCAATAAAGGAAAACCCTAAATGTATGATGACCGGTCGACCGCGTGATTTAGAGAGGCCAACAGCAAGCAGCTAACCGCTCTAGGAGCAAGCGATCGACCAGTTAGCGTCTTTCCAATATAGGTAGAACCTCGGCCTAGGCCCATGTTATAAATAATAGATAATTGTTTGTATATTATATATATATATATATATGTGTGTGTGTGTGTGTTAGAAATAGTAGGGAAGCTAGTTCCCTATGAGATGATGCTAGAACATTGTAGACTGGGTAAATGCTATTTATCCAACGGGGTTCGATTATTCGACCGGGGGTGATTCTATCGCTAATGAAACTCACATGAGGTTCTATAGTGGACGTGCAACATTGACCGATGCTTGATGAAGTATGTAGGCCCGACACAACGGGAGTTGCTTGGCATTCACAAATACCTGACGTGACATGATGCTCTGTTGTTAATGGATCCCGACGTGTGCAATAAGAGGTGTATGCTACGATTGAGAGGTGGACGGGGATGTAAACGATGAGACACTTCGATGAGTCGGCATTGCAGGCTCCCCTCAATGCGTAGTTAAGGTACGTATACTCATAGTTGTGGGAAATTTATTTTCATAAGGAAATTGTTTGGAAACCTATGTGAGATAGTTATGCATAGTCATAATGTGTGGGATGTAGTCCTATATGGGAAAGTTGTAGGATGATCCTATATTAGAAAAACTCTAGTAGCTATTAGCCGATCATTAGTTATTGAGGTTTGATCCGTAGTTCGATCCTTATAGGAGCCTGCATAAGTTGTTAATGTGGGTATGTATCAAGTAAAAACCCTTAAGTAAAGAACCCTAGTTGTAACACCCCACCTCTATACCCTTACTATCCAAGAGTATTACTGGATAATATTGTCAGATAATATGGAGAATAAGGCTGTATGGAGTACACAGGTGAATATTCCCTTGGACTAACACCAATACAGATCTAAAAAAGCATAAACAACTCACATTTACATACACAATATCAGCACAAAGCAATAACACGTATGCCTCCAATATAGAACAACACGTAATATAAAATAAATCATAGAGAACACAGAGTCAATAACACATGATAACATATACAATACAAATATATATACAAATCGTAGTGGGATATAAAATGAGTCAAACTCCCATGATCACAAAATACACAATGTTCCACCAATATACAACACAATGTCTTACATATATGAGGTAATACAACATACAGTGATATATAATAATAACATATCCTCTATCCATGCCCAACATCCACAAATTGATCAACTCGTCACTGAAACTGAAATGTTTCGGACTAACCTGAGAATTATATAAATAACACATGGGTCAGACTATGCCTAAAATATAGATGTCCATATTTAATAACAACCGGCATGGTGAAGATTGAGTATCGCTAGTGGAATGTAAATTTCTCATGTAAATCGACATCGATCAAAAATATGCACCCAAAACATCACCTGTAGTAAACCATAGTCCAATAACTCATCAAATGTCACAAGAACAATATAGGTGAAATAGCATCCATAAAATCCAAAACTACTATATATATACACTATACTTAGTAATGTATATCTTGACCGCTAACCTTGATGAAAGACAATACTCTCGGTCATGTGGTCCTAAGTGATGTGGTACAACATAGGATGCAGACTCAAACTATATAACACAAATATATTATAACAAACCAATGCAATATAGTAACCAATCTCGATCAACAGTTCTTATGAGAGGGAACACTCTCAACTCAATGGCCCTACAAGATAAAAATAAAAAATCGTACAAATATGAGATCTCTTAACCATAGGTTCTTATGAGAGAATGACAGATAAGCTCGCAGCAATTCTCTAATGTAATAGATAGACAACACGCAGCTGTCTCGGTTTAGGCTATCTAAAATGATGGATGGACACACAGCCAATCTCTATTGTCAAAAATTATCATCTCAAATAAGGTGATAATATCATATAGCTCATGTATAATGGATCTACCCAAGTCATCCAGATGGGAAACTAACGTACCGTAGCACAACTTTAGGAAATGCTAATGACTGCAGCCTGTTTCCTACAGTCCCTTAGTTACTCCCAGAATCGTGACACTCATATTCATCACATGCCATAAACACAATGCCGGACTACGCCGAGCGCTGGCCATGATTCCTACTTGCCCTTGGTAACTGACTTTTGGTCCTTAAGTGACGTCGGGGCAATGGCTTTAATGAGAGAAATAACTCTCAGCCTATGAACTCAACTAGGTGTCATCACATATCCGGTACGCGGCCCCACAATCAATACCGCTAGAATGGATAACCAACCTATCTGGTGTCTAATTCACGCACTCTCCATAGTGGCGTGAACCCTATGACGTAGATTCCCAATAAATAGTTTCGACTATATAAGTCTTAATGAGAGAAATAACTAGTACTCTCAACTCCAGGAGTCCCGATGAGAGTGTCAACAACTGATCTCGACTCGATAAGTCTATTGAGAGTGATAACTACTGATACTCTCTACTCATCGAGTCCTTATGAGAGTTACGTCAAATACTCTCGACTCAAGAAGTCCCGACGAGAGTGATCTTAATATAACATTTCCTCGACCACTAGCATCAAGAGTTGATAATGATACTCGATTGGTTAGTCCTTAAAGGATGAAACAAAATACTCTCGACGAGATGAGTCCTAATGAGAGCATCACAACATTGCAATTCCTCGATTACTAGCCCTATATAACAATATCACTCGGCTAGTTAGTCCTAAGAGGATAAATCTATAAATCCTAGCATAGCTTCAGCTTGTAGCCCTTGGAGAGTGTGATATATCTCTCGACTACTAAGTCCTAAGGAGTCGCCTCTAAACGATATCATAATTTTCTAACCCATCTCCAAATATAAGTGACATCTACTTACAGAAAGCAATCGAACAAATATCAGCTCAAGTGACCCATACCACCTGGTGTTACTTGCCTGTTTACTCAATGCTCGTAAATTGCACTCACTCTCACATAATTATTCTATATAAAAAGTCCTAAGAATAACCGAAAAAATATTACCTAAAGTTTCATACCAAATGGTACTATAACTCCCTTTATTCTAATTCTGCGTGAAATAGAAGTATATAACAATCAAAATATACAATTCTATTATTTCTTGATTCGAAAGGGGTTTAAAATACATTTTCCTAAAATCTTCAAAATAGTTTCAATTTATTAATATTCAATTGAAAGAAAACCAAATTATAAAATCCTTATTCTTTTCCTCATAATCCTCTTATTGTTTCAAAAATAAATATTTCCCAAATATCTTATTTTTTAATTATAGGGAAAATCTATAAAGAAAACTCCATTCAATTATATCTTATTTAATTATAGGGAAATCTTGAAAGTAAACTCCATTCAATTCCAAATCCCTTAATCTCCTTTTCAAAAACAATTCATAACTTTGAAATTTCTTCTTTAATAATTCAAAATAATAATCCTAAAGAAGTCTTAGAATTAATAATTTTCTTTAAACAACAAATTTACATAATCCAGCTTTCCCAATAAGGATTTTCAATTTTAAAATATTTCTCAAAAGCTTAATATAAAATTCCACAAATCATTATTTCAAAACCCTCATTTACATCCAAGCCATTTTTAAACAGGGTAAAATAATAATTAATCAAACTAAAATTCTCCTTTATATAAAATCTTCAAATATTTGACATTCAAATCAATTCACATTATTTATTTGTATACAAATTTCAAAATATTATTTTATAAACTTCCAATTTATTAAAACTAATAAAATTAATTTATCACTTTAAAAGTATATATATTTCAAATAACATTTCATAAATATCCTTTGAATATTTTTATAATCAATGATAGATAAATAAAATATAAACCTTTAAAAATTCTCCTATTTAATAAATCCCAAAATTTATCATTTGCCAATAATTTTTATTCATAAAATCCTCAAAGTAATTCACCTAGATATTTTCTATCACAAAAAAATATTTCCAATTTTAAATAAAAATCACTCCAAATATCTGTAATTTATTTCCAAGAATATTTCATTTCCTTTAAAACCATACATTTCAATTTATTCATCCCCTTCCGATCAGTTACTAGTGTGATCTCATCATAACAACAATTAATCAAAATATGTAATTCAATTTCATCCAATTCAATCCATTTCAACAAACAACACATCAAATTCATAGAAAATATAATCTAAATCATAGTGGGGAATTATTCAAAATAACGCACATAGACAAAGTAAATAAACCCAATCGACCATCCAATATCATAACATAACTCAAGCAATATCTATCAAACACTAATATGCATAAAATTAGATGATAGTGTGAGTAAAAGAATTTTACTAATCCAACAATGCTTGCAAGATTGAGTCTTATTCACTTCTTCAATCCAAACATTGCGGCCACTTCGTGCACGCCAGTCCCTAGTCGCTAGCAAACCCGTAGGCACAACCTCAGCATAGCCATATCCTGCCCAATCACCAATGCTCCACAAGCTACCATAATTCACCAACCAAGGTCATGCTTTCTGCTAACAACACCACATCGGGACTTCCTCCCTCTCATTATCGACCATGCACACGTTCAAGCCTAGGTCGCCGCTTCTAGCCGGCCAAATGCGGATCACATTCCTCAATGTTGCATTGACCATATGGCCTCCAAGCAGCGCCTAACGCGCCTCTTCCTATCACGACGACCATCCCCTCTTTGAATATCGATGTCGCGACCATTACCAGCCAATTGTTCGCATCGATGCTATTTGCTTCTTTTTTTATATTGAATTCGCATATTTTACTAGAGATGGAATTCGGGCTAAGCCCTTGAAGATTGGGTTCGAGTTTGATTTGGGTAAGGATCAGAGTTATTTAGAAAGGGGGAGAAGAGATTTTAAATGGGCTTCGGGCCTTGAATTTTAATTAATATATTTTCTACTTTAATTTCATTCAAATTTGACTTTCAATTCTCAACATATATTTTTAAATATATTTCAATCCAATTCAAATTAATTTACACTTTTAAAAATATTTTATGTTCAATTTAAAACATTTTATTGATTTAATTTAATTTATTAAATCATAATCTTTTATCAAATAGACTTTAATTAACTATAAATTTATTTTCAAATTATTAATTACAATATCAAATTCAAATAATTTTATTTTAATTAAATTTATTTAATTTATGTAGTACAAATCAGGGTTGTTAAAGACTCCCCCTTTAAGAAAATTGCGTCCTCACAATTTTTTATATGGAGACGTCATATACAACTCAAAGCTTGAACTTTCTTCATATTCTAAAAAATTCTACCAAACTAAAACTTACTCAATCCTCTATGTGGCTCTCACACTCTGACTCATCTTATCATATGCTATTATTTTAAATAGATTCGGTTAATGACTTTCTATTTTTGCATACGATAAATTTTTTGAAAATATTCTAAGTGTCAGATTTTTTGGAAAATTTCGACCGAGTCTCCTTTGTATAGAGAGTGTTCCGAAAAATCAAAATACAATATTTATACATCCCAATCAATGAGGCATTCCGAAACATGGGAAAACAATAAAATATCACACTATATATCGATATACCAAAAAAAGTACCCCTTTATTAGCATTTTAAGCAATTTACTTTGCTGTTAAGCATGCATAAGTGAATTATCGTCGCCAAAGTATCCAAATAAGCTCCAAAAGTACCCGTTCTCAACTCACTTTCAAATATTGGTTGCATATGAAGAAGTATAAGAAGTAGGCTATCATTTAATATGAAAACAACTTAGTGTTGAAGTTTTAGCCACATGTCAACAAACTTTCAACAATCAAAACAAAAAAATTAGACAATACTGTCAAAGAGTGAGTTATGGCATAGTGATTTAAATTTTTAAAACAACTTCTGGATTGCAAAAATGCCATCTGTAACTTGAGTTGCATCATTTTTACCAAAGATATCAAATTATAAATGAGCGAAACAAGTGTAGGTCCACCCTTTAAAAATGTATTTTTAGCTTAGTAAATTTTGAAATTTTGCAAAACTCTTTAAACAACAACTGTTGCTTATGTTCTCAACTATTTGGAATAGGTAAGATCATCGAAATCGGACAAACCATTTGAAAGCTACGATTAAAAGAATTCAATGTTGTTTTGGATATTTCACATTTTCAGGACAACGAGATACATCCTTATCAATTCATATTTAAATCAAGTTTAAACTCAAAATTTTGCATTGCCTTTCAAACAATAATGATTCTCTAATAACATAGCTTTCTAATGAAATCAAAATCGTTAGAAATGGATAAACAATTTGATATCTGAGATCAAACCTAATCATAGTCTTTTAAAAATACTACAAGATGACTTCACTTTCAAAATATATCTTTATCAATTCAAAATTTTCCAATAATTAGAAACCAAATTTTTTTTCACTTCCAAACATACTACCGTTTATATTTCAAAAAATTTCCAATACATTAAGACTAACTTTTCAATACTTTCATCGTATCTTCTCAAAATAGTATTTTTCTCTTGCTTCAATACTAAACCATTTCAATATATTTCATTACCACCAAAATCCAAATATATATATTTACTAGTGCGAACCCATGCTTCGTACATGGTGTCACAAAATAATCGAAACTGAATTCTTGTATGCATGAATGTTAAATTTTTAGCAGAATAAGTGTAAGATGATGACTATAAGTATTATATTACAATAAAGAATGAATATCAAGTTATTATCGTTGTTTAACAATTGCCAATGATTAAACAATTGAAAAAATATTTATATAAATAAAATCAAATAATTGTCTTATAACATACTTTCTATATATTATTGGAAAAAATATTATTTAAAACATTAAGAGCAATTTTCTTTGAATGGAATATGTATCCAGATAGAATTTAGGATCAGTAGACTCTATAATTCTCTAAATCCATCAGTCCTTTGACCTGTAGATATTCCAAAGTTTCATCGTGCCATATGTGTTTACTGAAAACAATCAACACTAAGGATGGAATATGATTAGAACTTGATAATCACAATCTTTAATAAAATATTTAGAATTATATCTTCCTTGTACATCGACACAATTGAAGTCCTAGATAACTTGGTATTATGTCTAAGATCACATCCTACTGGTAAGACACTCAGGCTTCTGTTCTGAGGTTGCAAGTTCAAATTCTCTGTAGCCTGATTTGAACCTTGTATATATATTTGGACATGTAGTACAATATAATACCTAAGACTTGTAGTATTTCTACCCTCCTCTAAGTGCCAGATTTCAGAAAAAAGACTTGTTATCATATTAGTATACGTTTAACTAAAATCATTGGAAAACAAACTTGAACATTACCGACGAAGAAGAATAATAATACAAACATATAAAGTTTGAAGAATTGAAACAAACAGAGATTATTAGAGCTATATGAACCTTGGATGAAATTTAAAATAATTTTAGCCAATTATAATGGAAAAATTGAAATTTTGAATAATGAAACAAAATAAACATGTTAATTGTTTGTCAACAATGTTATTGAACATTGAAATAGAGAACAAATAAGCAAAGAATCTACGGGTGACATCTAGTATTCAATTCTACATAAATCAAACAGAATAAATTTTGATTTATTTTTTATCCATCATTTGATGTTTTATGGATGCAATAAAAAATGCTTTGTATAGATTTTGGTTTATAGCTATTGTGGTTTAGTTTAAAGAAAATTTGACCGTCTTTATCTCATTGAGTGATTTTAATTGTTAAAATCAAGTCTTACGTTTCAATATGTGTATTAATATTGGCCTCTAGAAATACACTTATGGCTCTCATCACTAATGACCACCATACAAAATATGACCGCTTCCTAATACCTTACATTACTGTTTTACGCAACAGACACCCAAAATACATTCAAAATAACTTTTTCCTCTTAACCTTACTCCAAAATCTATCTTCCTCCATGCATTTCAAAATCTGCTTTCATATTTTCACTATCATACCCTTTCTCATTCACAATGACCATTGTGTTCTCAATCCTATTATGATTATTTCCTCTATCTCATAATGAAAAGAAAGTATAAGAACAAAAAAGGATATAAATGTTGTATAATAAAAAATTATAATGCAATAAATTATACTGAAATTTTCAACGATAACTTCGTCAAACTTCGTATACTCTAAATTTGTGTTAGCCACGATATCATTGACCTCATCCTAAAATAACAATAAAAAAACAATAAACAACAAATTTAAGATTGATAGATAAAAGAAAATTAGAGTTTAAGAAAGAAAGAGTAAATTTTATTTGTGTCTTCATTAAATTTAGGATCATCCATTAAATCTTATCTTGTTTTTACATATTTTATCTAATGTTTGCAAATTGTAATGACCTGCCCTTTCGAGCCTCAGAAATCGACACTAATACAATCTCGGTATTCACGTGCTGCAAAACCATGTGCTGAAGGACAAATAGTAAAAGGTAAAAAGAAAATAAAGAAATAACATAATCTTACACAAATGGAATAACATATATTATTTCAATATATATATATATATATATCTTCACAGCGGAAATTCTAAATACATTTATCAGAGTTTATCTTATAAATCAGCCTGGACAGTTATAAATCTCTGTTCTTATAAATGCCGAATACAATCAGTAAACTAATGCAACGGAAATGGAAATGGAGAACTGTTTACAGGAACATCTTCAACTCCAGACTTCAAGCTCCACCACAATGCTTCAAGTTAAACCTGACTACTTAGCTGCGTAGAAAAATAGGGCACCCAAAGTTTAAGAGCAAAGGAAAATAAACTCCAGGTCAGTCATGGAACTAGTATGAGAAACTCAAAATACAGATATTTGAAAACAAAAGGTATCTCATAAGACCACACCACACATAAATGCGGAACAGATTTTTACCTTATGATAACCAAAATCTTTGCTATGCAAATTTGGTAATATTAATTTTAATTACATTCTTTTGAAAACAACTTTCAGGTAAATACACATAATCTTAGCCGAAATTGTTACATTATTAAATTCCAGCATACTAGGCTCTACAATCAAGTCCGAAGGTACTTATTGAAGAACGAATTCCATATAACGGCAAGGTAAGGGACTACCTTCCGTACAGTACATCTCTAGAGGGATGTACCGAGGATCAACACCTTTGCATCGAGTAATACTGACCTACCCATAGACCTATCTGGTGGGGGATTGAACCGAATATGACATCACCTCGGTTGTTTCCGACCTATCCGAGAGCTCACATAACATACAAAAAATACTCGATATATAGAGGATAATCTAGAAAGGTGATGACCATACCTTAATGGTTGCGAACCACATAGCCTTACGGCATGCCCTATTTAAGCCATTTTCGGGCGATGCGGCCCAAGATAACAATTACCTTTCACATAGCACATTACACTTTGAATGCTACATTTCCAATTCCATCACAAACTATTGCTTTCTATAAATGTACAACTTTTGAGCTTGTACGTCTTAGAGAAGGGTGTTAAGTGTAAGAGAGTTACTTCCTACACCAACAAACAGATGTACGTTTGTAAAAATCAATGTATGTGTATGTTAGAAATGCAGTGTCAGACATTCATCCATACAAGTTGTCCAGGAACAGGACAATCCGAAGGAACTCTCCAACTACATCCCGTCGGGAATCACTCCTAGGATTAGTAGCGAGTAGCCCTTGCATCGAAGATCAAATGAAGATACTACCGCCACATATATATGATATAGGAAATTTTCCCCGAGGGTTAGTGACAAGCAGCCCTACATTCCATCTTCTAATTTATTATCATTCCATGTCTTTAGTTCGAACGCTTATATTGGTTCAAAGTGGTTTTCGAATAAGAATCACCCAAATTCGATCTCGGTTCCTTCGAACCAATCATCGATAAAAAGATGTTAAGTAAATAGGTGCTTATCATCTGATTAATTACTTTCTTTTTATCAAAAAATACCTTCTAGAGATATATATCTTTAAAACATTTCTTTTCGGTATATATGGAATCATTAAAGCTTTCTTTAACTTTGGAAATACCAAATCAAAATCGTCTCTCATAAATCATATTGCAAAACCTTATTGAGTAAAAAAGGTCGATAGAAATTATACTAATTCTACTCAATATCAATTTTCGTATTCAACGCTTACTATCAATTGAATAAATCGGAATCACCTTTTAAATTCACATGGATAGTAAGGGTTCCTTCCTAGGAATTTAATACCAAGTATAAGAAGATTATTTCTATAAAATCCAAGTTGTATTAAATTTGGAAAAATTAAATCTTTTATACCTACCTCATTTTCGACATTTCAACCTTATCCATCCCTCGGTTAGGAAAGAGGCTAGGTTAGCCAGGGCACTGGTTGCTCCTGAACATCTCCTTAGTTTAGAGCCAAGATTAAATCACTTAATTATAACAGCTTTTCTTTAAATCATTTATTTAAACTCTTTAAAATAAATTATAAAACCTCAACATTATTTTCAAAATACTTAATTATTTATTTGAAATATTTATAAAAGATTTGGGAAAGAATACTTAAGTTTAAAGCCATATTTCAAAGGTTATTAAAAAGTGCTGTAAAAAGTGCTGCGAATAGTGTTTTAAAAGCTTATTTGATCAAAACGACTTTTCGATCATTTAGAAACTCATTTTTTATAACTCAACTCCTTTTTAAAATATTTATAGAATTTATTCCATATTTTTAAAGAATTGAAAATATCAATTTTAAAGAATTTATAGCTTTGGTTTTCGAACTGCCAAAGTGCGATTATTTTGAAAACTTGATTTTCTCATATTTCAAAATCTACTAAACGAAATCTCAATCATTTTCTTTTGTTTTAAAACTATGATTATAAAAGTTCGGAAAATTCTTATTCTAAAGAATTATGACTCCGATTCTATTCTATAAATGGATTTATACTATAATGGCGCGAGATCGTGAACTATCGTTACACGACGGCATATTTTAACTCAGTTTTCATATTCTTTTCCAAACTTTTTCGAAACACTCTCAAATCTTTATAAAACATTTCTAAATCATTTTAGACCATGTTAAAGAGGTTTAACGATCTTATATACACCATTTCATTTATTAAAGGAAAAGTGATTTCCTTTACGATATTCGATGTGTATTAAACGTGAATTGTTTACACATCCCAACAAGCATATTATCATATCCAAACATGGTTCACAATCATCACAACCAAGCATAGCCAAACATATATATCATCCAAAATATTATAATATAAATAGAGTTTCTCACCTTCATTGGATATTGAGCTTATCAATACGGACTACACATTCGCTACGATGGAATCAAAGCTTATGGAATCGAGCCCGAGACCTTTTAATAGCCACGACCTAAGCTTGCAAGTGGAGGTGGGCTCGGCCAAGGATAATGGAGGTGGTGGCCGTGAGTTTGCTAGAAGGAGAGGAGTGATTTGCCTTGGTTTTGAAGTGGATTGCTAATGTATATATACTTATATAAATTTATTTTATTTTTTTGATAATTTTTCTTCATAAATTTCCTACGTAGAGAAGCCAGTAAAATAGCTTAAGAAAGAGGAAGAAGAAGATGAAGAATGGTGTTAAAATTATGAAAGAGTGGATGGGTATATATAGGAAATTTTGGAAATAAATATCCAAATGTGCATGGAACAAAATGCCCTTGCCCACACCCTCCCATCATCTCAAGGCGCACGACTAGCCTCCTCCTTGTGCCTCCATGTGGGTAAGGTGATGTGTGTATGAGTGAAGTGAAGTTTGCTTTTTAAGTGTGAAAATATCTTAGATATTTTTGTGATGTGTGTGTGTGTGTGTGTATAAGTGTATATGTATATTTGTATGCATGCATGTGTGTGTGTGTATGTTCATGTATATACTAGTGCGAACCCGTGCTTCGCATACGGGTTGTTGCGATGTTTTGTTTTTCAATTATCGATGAATCTTTGCTTGTTTTCTTATAGAATTAATTTGGACATTTCAATTGAATTATATTATAAAATATTGATTAAATTCAAATTGTTCAAAAAAGTTTAAAGTTAAATTGCTAGATAATTAATATACGCTTAAAAGAACAGAAAGTATTAAAATTTTGAATGATTTTTGTGATATGATCAAAAAAAAATTATTTAAAGAATAATATTATTTGCCCTGAAATTGTCATAGCTAATCAAAATTGAGTATTTACTAACATTTTACAATGCATCAGTTTAAAGACCATTTTTACCTGCCATGTTGAAGCTTCAATTATTTTATAATTATGTTTTGTTCACTTTAGTTATAAATTCATTGTAGCGCAAATGACAGTACACCTGAACGCATACATGCAACCATTGTGAACAAAAGAAACCAATTTTTATATACCTACATGAACTTTCCTGTCAAGCTATTAGCAACCTTAAGGTAGCAAGATGATTGTATGAACTGCCCTTTTATTTTTATTTTTTTAAACACCACATTAAGTAACCTTTCCCACCTCTGTTAAATAACTACCAATGATAATAACTTTACAAAAATGAATTGTTACACGCCTATTTGTTAATGATGCCTAAAAGAAAATTGCATTTGATAACAAATCTGTGACATCAAAAATATATACAATTTTAGTCTAAGAAAAACAATAATAGGAAGTTGTCGGTGTATAATGCTTGTCAACGACTTAAACAACATGAAGCATAAGCTATTCACATGATGTCTTTATCCTTGTGGTAATGATGATGACAATCTCCACTATGTCTCCCTGTAAAATATGAGAACAAAATTTTAATATAATCATGGTAAACGTAAGAAACATTGAGTAGCTCGATAGAAACATGAAACTATTATAGCTATGTTTTGATAGAACCTTTCGTGACTTGGAATACATCAAAGTAATATAATAAAATTCAAAATATACACTTATGCAGTAAATAAAATGAGTGACTTATAAAAAACAACCATATTAGTGAAAATGACAGTAGGTTATCCAAGTGGAGGCAACTCGTTTGCTGTGTTTATTAGGATTAATGTGTTATTAGTATATAGGAAACTAATATGATATGTTGGCAAACAACATATTTTATGATAGGTTAGACATGAAAAAATATTGCTTTAACAACAAACCATCTCCGGTTCCTGGATCAGAACATATTCACTACCTATGTCATTATAACTTCAGTCAAGTGTACAAAACTGTGTAAAACTACAAATATAACCTTCAATCTCCAAGAAATCATCTTTAAGTAGATTGGTAAAAAGACGACACATTCCATAATGACATAAATTATATATATATGTATATATATATATTAAGTCTCTCAATATTAAGGAATATAAATTGAAAGCGGTAACCATATGTACATATGAAGGCAGTAAACAAAAAGCAATGTGTAAAATGTGCCTTCGAAAGTTGATCAAAGCTACACAACCATCCACAAATAGCATCTGAAAATTATTTATAAAGATTTACCAACCATGAAAGCATGTGTTCCTCACAAATATTGTACCCGCCACACACACATGTATATGCACGCATTATACGTGTGCGCGCAAGTATACATACATAGACATGTATACATATATACATACGTACGTGTATACACTTGTAGATATATATGCACACATAGTTGAGGTGTGATGAAACGAATCTAAATTTCTTTGAAGTTGCAATGGATATAATAGTAAAATGGTTTCCTTGATGCCATCATTGCCAATCATAACTTGTTCCTATAAATGCTAATCTTTAAAAGTGCTAATCATTGAAATCGCAATATATATTTGAAGATTTTTTTTAAAGAAGTCGAGAATGCGTGTATGACTACAACAATGTCAAAATTATATAAGAATGTTATGGGACAACACTATACTATCATTTTTGTGTGTAGAAATCTATAATTCTGCTTATATGCTACCGAATGCTTTTAGTTATGATCAGACATGACTGAAAAAGTTAAGCAAATACCTAGGCTAGAGTAAATAAAATGCAGTTTTCTCAAGCATCTCAACATTTTGACCTCCTGACATGCATGCTATAATGATATATATATATATATAATAGCTAGTCGTTAAGTTAGATAGGACAGAATAAATCTTCCAACATTAAAATGAGAAACACACATAGCTCAGAACCTCACCCCCGCCTTTTGTTGAATTTTTTAGCAAAACAACTTCGGTGTAAAAAGTGAATCCTTGCTATGAAGTCTAAATTGAAAAGTGCATGACCATGTGCATAAAGTTTATATTAAAAAGTAGCAGCATGCTTATAATTTAAAATACAACATTGGTGTTTGCTGGCAATCTATACAAAATTTGAATGTAACTGTAGTAAGATGAATGATTTGGACTTAGTACACTGTTAAAACATTTTGAATCTAAAGTGAAAAAACAGAGTATTTGTGAAATATAGACAGAACTTTGTATATTAAGCAAGATGATTATGAAAACGAAAAATAATTAAATCATATAAACATGAGCAAAGATATTACAATTTTCAAATACCACAAAGATATTAAAACGAATCTTTTATTACAAATCAAATAAAATTCTTCAAAATACAGAGTCTGCAACTTAAAATAATATTGACTTTTAATTTTCATGAAAGTAAAAGCCAAATAAAAACGATATAACAAAAAATATTTCAAAAGTGCATATTATAAATAGATGTGCTTTACATTAAATTATTGAAACTTTAACTTGATAAAAACAGTCATAAATTCTGTTAATAATGATTGCTCATAAACATAATATTTCTCTCAACTATCCATTTTATGCTTATTTTATGAAGGAATAATGCTTATTTTCATTGGCGAGAATGCTCGTGCCTAAAAAAATGAAAGGAAAGTACATTATTACCGTCTATATGAAATTCAATAGTTAAAAAATCTTTTAGCATCAAAATGAGGTTGAAGGTTTGAATGACGGCGACATGATTGGAGATGATTAGAAGAACATATATCCTATCTAGAATGTAGAAAAGTGGACGATTGTCTTTGTCATACATATTCTTTTTTTGAGCTTGATTTGGATTTTTCACATGATAACTTTTTCAAAGAATGAGAAGATATTGCATAAGAACATTTTCCTCTAATAGAATGTTGAACATTTGATGTCAACTATGAATAGAAGTTTTCAATCAAACATTATATAACAATTAATTATGACAATAGAGATATTAATCTCTAAAAACTTAGTATGTTATAAGCATTAAATGCATTAAAAATATAATTACAAATTTGAATTTTGATTAATAACATAATTGGATATAAATTATAATTAGTGCAAAATTAGTTAGAGCATTCATTATAAGCAATCAAAATAAATTTGAATTCTTGTTAATTTGAGATAGAGATTTCATTACCATTTACCACGATTGCAGCAAAACTTTATCTTAGAATTTTAAATGACCTAAGTTATGCATAAATTGGTAGGTAAATCACTCGAAAAGGCAGGTCATTATTATTCAATACTACACTGCAAAGCCCTTTCATACTACACTTGGTCCATTTGATATTTAGAGCACATGTTAATTCAATTATCAAATATTATACTTCTGATTGGCATGATACGTTTGAATGGCCCAATGCTGGAGTGAAGGAAACTATTTTAGAATATTAAGGTATATCACATTGTGATGTTTGTCAACCTTAAGAAACTATATTTTTTGTAATTAAATGCATGGATTTTATAATTATGTGAGTAAATATGAGCATTTTGATGATAATGGTGGTTGTAGCAAAAAGCATCTTAAGCACATCAATAATAGTCATTTCAAATTATTACATAATGTTAGCTTGACAATAAATATAACATGCTCTTTTTCACAATGTAAACTTAGCATATTATTCAAATTGATAATCGATACACTAAGAAAATAAAATTGTTACAACAAATATAGATGAGGTATTACTGACTATCCTTTTTTTCAAATGTTCAATCAGTTCAGCAGTAATAAATGCAAGAAATCCAAACTTGCACTTTTCACCTATTCCTCTCAATAATTTCTATTGCTTGGATCTATGATTTTTTTTTTAAATATCCATTACTCTTTTAATTGTCTTATCTTGAATCATTATAAACAGGAAAAAAATCTAGTGGAACATCAAGAAAATGATTATTAACATAGTAATACAAACCTATAGATGCTTTAAGTTCATGTAATCAAACAAACCTTGGAGAATATTACACCACACCAACATAAAGAAACACCATATGATATGATGTCTAAAAGGCAACTAAAATTAAAGCAATCAATTTAAGAGCAATATCATTAAAAGAAAAGGCTAATTTCCTAAGAATTTGAAACTGATGGACATTGCAAAGAGTATGAAAAAGTAAAATGAATGTTACTGCAAAGAAGGAGGTGACAGTGAATGTTTTAAGATAAGAAAAGAAAAGACACAAAGAAGCCATAGAATTTAAGAACTAAAATGAAACTAAGGGAAAACACATTTGAAATAGTAGCACAAAGTTGAGAAATAATTACCTGGAAAACTCCATATATCTGTAGATCTAGTCCATCATGAGCTGTTAAGCATTTTTAATAAAGTGTTCTGCTAGATATTGCATGCTAATTTCTCATCATACCTGTAATGATAATAACATATTAATTCATAGACAACAATCGTAAATAAATCCATTTCTCATATTAGAGTATCATAAAAATATTTACTTTCCAAAAGTGCTTCTAAATCTAAGTATATGCTATGGTTCTAGTGTTAACTAAGATGAAGACGAAAAAATTATGTTATGGCATATATGGTAGACAGACAACCTAGTAACCCGTAGCCAAACCAAAAGATAACCGTAAAAAAGGCTATTGGTTCTGGTCTACTACCCCAATGATCTATGTGGTAGAAAAAAATTGTGCACTTAATTCTTTTTTGCCCATGCACATACCAACAACTTGAAATTGTGGGCTCGATATCTACCTCTTCTATACAAAACAAAGTATACGGCGACATGATTAAAGCTTCAAATATCCCTTTATAAAGTGATGATAAACATAATGTATTTTTCTCCTATTCAATTTCAACAAAAAAATGTCTATAGATATAAATTCACCGCTAGAATGAGCGAATATAAATTGTATCTCAAACTAAGGAAAATAATTTAGTTTTATACCGTTATTACTGATCAAGTTGGAAAATTTTCATAATTAACAACAGCTCTATATGAAAGAAAAAAATTACACCGTACAGTAAAATATAAGAGAATGGAGAATCTGCCAAGCAATCATCATTAACTTTACATCATTTCTCTCTAGTTATATGTTCCATAGTTGAAAAAAAATTCTTTTGATACCATAAATTAAATACAAGTAATAGTGTGATTTCTTCATTTAAAACGGTGTTATTTATGGGGTTTACGGAAGGACATTGAACAAAAGTATTAAATCCAGAATTATAGTACTATTTAAATGACGTGAGTAGAATAATTTGTTAAAAAACTCTATATTACCCGAGTACTTATATATGTTTAACATAACAAATTAACAGTTGATTCAATGCAACCATTACCAACAGCAATTTCATAGAGCACCTACTTGTATAATCACAGTTTGCATATTATGAAGATAATTTCATCACAGAAATAATGGGTAAATAAAATAGCGTTGTAAAATGCCTAAAACACCACACCTGTATTATTAGGATTTGGATAATCATGAGCTTTAATAGAAATAGGATCCAACATATTTATGATGATATATCATATAGGTGACAAAAGCTTTTGGAACAATGAGGCACACAATCTGTCGGTATTACCTGAAAAGGAAAATTTATCAGTATTAGCTGAAAAAGAAAATTTATAGGTATTACTTCAAAATTAAAGAGTTTAATCATTGTAAAGAATCTTGATTATGCTTGATAATTTCACACTGGACCGTTAGTAACATATGAAAACCTAGCTGCATAAATAAAGATGCATTGCACTTAGTTTACCACTATTCTCACCTCCTAATTACAACATTTAAAACACTGCCAGTTTTGGGTTTTAGTAAAACTAAAATTTAGCAATGGAGTTAAAGGCTATAATTTTGTTGCTATATGAATAACGTAAATTTAATAACTTAATTAATTTCCCATAAACAAACAAATATTATGAATAGCAATTCCATAGCATGCCTATATGTATAGCCATAGTCCACAAATCATGAAGAAAAATTCATAACACCGAATAATAAGTAAATAAAAAAGGAAGAAGAAACCACACTTGTATAAATAAGATTAGGATACTTATGAGCATCATTTGCAAAAGGATCTCACATCTATAGGAAGTTATATCATATAGTTGATTCAAAGATTTTGGAACATCGAGGGACACAGTTTATAGGTATTACCAGCAAAATAAATTTTAGTAGTGTTACTTGAAAAATAAAGGGCCAAATCATTGCACAATGAAATTATGTTGCATAAAGAACAATGGATATTATTGATTAATTTACCAATACAATAAAAAAATCTTGTAAAAATCCGTAACTATGAATGATATGGCATCTAATACAATAATACTCAGGAAAATTCCTAGCATATGAATGACTGAGCATGTAATACCATGTTAATATTCTTATACCGCACATCATGAAGATGCAAACCATTAAAAAGGTAATTGTTAATTCAATGATTCATGAGTTGATGAAATAGAAAGCAGCAGTTTAATCGACTTGGGAAATGAAACCAATGTCTCACAAAATGTCAGACCAATACTGTATCAAAAAATGTTCAACTCTTAAGTGTAAATTCAACAAATAGGTTAACTACATCCACAATGCATAAAAGAAATATGGTCCAATATACCTACGAATAGAAATATCAGACGGAGGATTTTATATATGAATTAAAAATAACATCAGATTTGTACTATTAGAAATCTAAACCCTTACCATCTTCAAATTGGATTTTATTGAACACAGTACAATAGTTTGAACAGAAAACGAACGAAACTTCTTTGACAACGATTCATAATCGGCGATGAGGGATTGGAGATCCAAAAGCATAGGCGGAAAGTACAGCTTACTATATAACATATGAACGCATATTCCACAAAACACGTTAACCAATGTAATCGAAACCCCCAGATTACCTGAGAGAGTAGTGCGACAATGGTACTGCTTCTATAGCGGTCTGAATAGTGTCACGTGCCTCGTAGTTGATGAAAGGCGAAGGTGGACTGTTGGTAACTCCGGCAAATCAGGCGGCGGTGAGTCAATGGGTATTGAGGTGAAGCCATAGTTTCATATTCGAAGTGGCTTGGCAGGATCATTGGTTTATCTAGGCGATGAGAGTCAGAGAGTTTATCTAATATTAGGGTTAGGATAAGAATTTGGAAACTGAAGGCGGTGACAGAAGAAGGAAAGAAGCAAACGCGACTGTTGAGTTTAAATTTTACAAAATATCCGGGGATGCTTGTGCGCCCTTAAAACCAAACTGGCTATTTTGTTTGCAGCTGACGAATGAAGGAGGAAACAGATAGCTGGTAGGAGAAAGAAAAATATAAAACGCGACTGTTTAGTATCTAGGGTTTGGAGGAAGATAAGAAAAAGTATAAATGTGACCGTTCAGTTGCCAAATTTCAAGGGGGCCTGTGTGAGCTTGAAATTCAACTCACTAATAATAGTATAGTATAGATTAAGGTGTGCATGTGTATGTTATATATGTGCACAAGACATATAAACAAGGTTGCAACAAGGTTGAACAACTTTCGTTCGTTAAACCATTGAAAATCGATAAATTAATTTACCTATAAACGTAAACAAAATTTGTAAAATAATTTTCCGTCATTATTAATTAATTAAACGATCTCATTTAAATTATAAAACCATATAAATTAATATTAAACAATTATTTATAGAAAATGTTGTTACATCGATAAAGCGATATCAATTTTTCGTATAATTTCAAGTCAAATATATATCTTTATAAAACTATTATAAATGATTTATTATCACTTCATAACTAATTAAAATGAATTATTATCATTTAAAAAAAATTATTTGAATAATTATAATAATTATTAAATCTCAATTTAAATTCATAAATCAATGATTAAATATGATGTCATTATTGATGATGTCATAAATACATTTTATTTCCCAAAAATAAAATAAATAATTTTATTTCATATTCATGTTTAAATAGATAAATAAGTGTACGTATCCAGCTCCATGCACGACTTTTGATAATTATAGAGCTGTTTATTAATAAAACGATTAACCATTTTATCGATATTCCTTCATAGTTTATATTTTCATAAATACTTAATCAAAATAAGATTACCATCATTCTTGTTCAAAACGTCATAATCTATGTTTTAAAAAAGCTTATATTTGAATATTAAAAAATAAATATAGTTTATCAAATTGATTTGCGAGTCGTTACACAAATTGTGTTTTAATAAGGAACGGATATATTTTTGAGGAAGATGAAGAGGCTTTGGTTGTTTAGGACTAAATGGAAAAATAGAATTTGGTGATAGGCATAAGCACTTTTCTGGATGTCAATAGCAACACGGTTTCAATAATTAAAGTATTAACTATGATCAAGAGAAATTATATGCAAACTAACCTATGTGTTTATTGTTGACACGAAGAGGTAGGAAAAAATATATTTAAGTTGCTCAAACAAAGAATCAAATTGTAACGACCCTGAATTTTGAACAATTTAAATCGAGAATATTTAATTAATTTTAAATATTTGAAGGATGATTTGACTAAAATTTCAAATTATCAGAATGAATTGGCGATTGAATTTTAGAATTTAATCTATTGAAGTTGAATAAAATTTGAATCTTTAATTTTAAGCCGGTTAAAAATAATTTAAAGGCTTGTAAAATACATATTGATAATACTGAAGATAATAGAATCTTCAGAATTGAATTTGAAAATGATTTGTTCAGTTTTGAAATTGTATCGTTTAAATTGAATTCAATTTGAATTTCGGTAACAACCGGGGTTTTGCCCAATATATAATCATCAATAAAGCGATTAACGTTGTCAGATAAATTGCTGTTAGGAGTTTCGATTCGAGTTGGAATTCGTTTAATAAAAATTGTTGTTGGAATTTTTGAATCGGTTAAAATTCTTTTGGAAAAAAAAAATTGTGAAGTGTTGGTGGGCTTTGGAAAAAAAAATAATGCTGCCCTTATTTTCTTTGATACCGTGATAAATCCAAACCCGTTTCCTTTTACCCATTCATTCAAAACCCTAGAAACGAAATAACGAAAAGAAAATAAATGGCGGCTGTGATCCTTTTCTCATTCGATCTGAAATGGAGTCGGCTTTGTTCGATGTTTCTTCGATCTGAAAATTAGGGCTTGACAAAATTTGGGTCGCCGACGTTTGTTGATTTTCCTTTTCCTTTGTTGATCGGCCGACTCCTCGAGCTAGCTTCGACTGCCTCTTCGTTCTAAGGTGAGTAGTATACTCACATCTAATTCGAGTTGGTTAAATTCGTTTGCTCATTCTGTTTTCGTGTTCGTCGGCTGTGACTTGATCTCATGGATATTGAAATTTCTGTCTTGTTCTTGTTTTGGTTTGATTTCTTGTTTATTTAGTTTACACGGTTTTGATTTTTGTATCGTTTGATTCTTTTTGATTCTTACGGCAACAAAAATTCCCTCTTTTTCTACTTTGACAATTTCAAAGATGTAGATAAGCACTTGATTATTTGAATTCGATTTCATATTGAGTCCCACTACAACGAACTTTCACATTTTTAATCTCAATCAATATTTGTTTTCGTGTGGTTCCTTGTTGACTTTACTGTGATTTATTGCTTTGGTTTACCGGCCCTTGGGTGCTTCATCTCTGGCCATCTATTTTTGCTTGAGCATTGCGCATATAGTTGCACTCCATTACATGTTTGAATTCCTTACTGTCCATTTATGTTTTTGCATACCTTGTAGTTGTTGTACTTGTCTGCATTATACTCGAGTTGATCTTGTACATTTGATAGTCGGATCCTTGTTTCCTTTTGTTGTACACTTACCTTTTGGTATGGCAGTCTTCATCCCAGGCAGTCTTCATATTGCATTTGCATTTGGGCTTATGTTTGAAACTGATTCCTTGCATATGCTCCTGTTAGGATTGGTGTAGTTGTTTCCATTTGCACTCAAGTTCAACCTGTAGCTTGCATTGTCAGTTGCACTTCATTGTTCATCTGATTACTATACCCTTGTAGTTTCAGTTTTACATTTGACTTCCTTGTTTACTTTGTTGACATTGCAACTGTGTAGTCGAACATTTGAGTCCTTCATTCCAGGCTTCATATTTGTACATTGATCTGATCTGTTATAGTTGCATGTTGTTGCCATTGTAGTTGTACTGTCATTGGTGTCTGCACTTGAACTTGGTCTTGTACTTGTTCACTATAGCTGCATTTAAGTTGTTACTTGATCCACTTGAACTTGAGTCCGTGATTTTGTTGAAGTCCAGTTTTGTAAGACTGTTGTACCATGATTTTGAACTTGCCTTAAGTATAATTTGGGACTAGTTTATATGATGATTTTTGGTTGTTTTGTATATGACATTTCACTACTGTATATATATACTGTTCTCTGACCATACGACATTGGCTTCATTACCTTGTTGCTCCTACATGTAGTTTGACCATTTGTGTTCACTGTGTATTCATGTGCATTGATACTCTAGTCTTGATTCACTGTTGCTGTGCATTCATTGTAGCTGCTTCCCTGTGCACTTGTTCTTGATCATCTCTGAGTTCTTCCCTGTTTATTAGCTCATCTGGAATTTTGTCGTTGACCATGGCCTTGACATTATTTACTGTTGATCATTCTGTCTAGAGTAGGTTCTGCATTCATGCATGTTGGCATTCATGCACTTGATTGCTGTACTTGATTCATCTTCTCTGTTGAACTGCATTGATGAACTTGATCATGTTAGTCTTGATTTTCTGGTTGATGTAGAAGTTTGTAACTTGACTTGTGTACATTGATGATGTTGAGCTACTTGTAGCTTGACCATTTGTAGCTGTGCACCTCATTGTTTACTGGTTGTCTTGCTCAGTTGATTCATACATGCTTGCATCCATGTAGATGTTGACACTGGTTGTAGTCTGGTCTTTGATACCTGTCTGCATTGCATACATTTGATATTGCAGTTTATTGAGGCACTGTTCTTTGAGTTGCTTGTTTATATTGCTGTATCCAATTTACTTCATATAAACTTGAGTCTGCATTTGAGTTCATCCTCATTTGTATTGTTGCAGTATCATGTTGATAGACTTGATCACTTGAGTTTGCCTGCTTGGTGGCTTTTGTTGTTGTCCATTTTGTACTTGTACATGCATTTGCCTTGTTGCAGTTACACCTGTGTATTATGATCGAGGCCATTTTCACTTGTGTTGAATCTGATTTTGATTTGGACCTTGTGCACTCGAGTTGGCGAGGCAGTGCACATGTATGTACGTGTGTACTGCAGCCACACCGCCTTGATTTTATTGGTTTTTCTTTTGCTTTTGATGCATTGATCTTTTATGCATTTTTACGAGTTGGCGAGGCCGTACACGCGTGCGTGTACGGCAGCCAATCAAAACTTGATGTTTTGCTGTTTCTAAAATTGTTTTATGTTGAAAATTCAAAATATTTTGAATCATATTTTGATTTGGATTGATTTGATGATTTTTGTTTTTAATCGCCGTTTTCGGCAATTCTATTCTTTTCTAAATCATCTTCATTTAGAAATCTTTGCATCTATCTCTGTTGATGTTTTAAATCTGCTGATTTATTGTTTAACACTGTTTAGTGTTAAAATTTTCGTTATCCGATTTCTTTGTTAAAAGGATTGGATAGACGGGAATTATTGTGATTGTCGTCTATTTAAATTATTATTGCTTATATGCACTAATAACTGGTTTGAATTAGACTGACCTGTGTATTATTTTCTTTTGAATGTAATACTCGGGTCAGACCGAGTATTCTACAGCTTGAAGATTTTCGAGCAGCGAAGTTAGAGAGAGAGAGTAAAGAATCACTTTAGTTTTTAGCTTCAGAAAATTGTATTTTAGATATTCCGCTGTATCAATATTAAATTGTATAAACTCTGATGTATATAAAAAGATTTATAGAAATGAAATAAAGATTCATTTGTTTTAATTCATTGTTATTATTCTGTGTTTCTGTGGCTGATTCTGTTTAAACCTTATAAACTAAATAACAATTCGTCTTTTTGAACGTTTCAAGTTGGTTTAATCACCGACTGGAGGCGGTCAGAAGGGGGAATGTTACAAAGTGGTATCAGAGCTTTGGTTTACAAAAAGCTTAGTTTATGATGTTTAATATGAATAGTTACTAGAATTACTTTAAAAGAGAACGTTTTTCAAATCTAAAGAAGTATTAAATTGTTTTTGAAAATATAGCTTTTAACTTAAGAAAAGTTAAATTGAATTGAATTAGTATTAATAAATGAATGGATTTGAAATTTAACTGAAGAAAGTTAAATAAATTGAACTTGATTAGATAAATTATTGAAATGGAGATTTAAACTTAAAAGATAAGTGATTATATGATATGAATTGGAAAGTTTAAATTTATAAGTTGTTTAACTTATAAAATGAGAAAATTTAAATAAAACCAGTTGTTAAATGTTTAAACAGTTTGTTAAGTAAAACAAAAAAATTTGGATTCTGAATAGTGATATGAATTTGACTTTAGCAAAAGTTAAATAAAATGATTTTAGATATGAAATTCATTAAGTATTAATGAAATTGAATTAATGGAAATTTGGAAGCTAAGTAATTGGATTCAAATGGAAAGATAAGTAAATCTAAATAGAATCAAATTTGATTTGAATGGAAAGCAAACTAACTTGAATGTAAATTAGTGAAAGTGAACTGTTTTAATATGAATGAATGTTAGTAAAATCCAATGAGAATGAATCAAATGTGATTAAATTGGAAATCAATTCAATGAATGATTTACTAAAGAACTAGTTGATTATTTTAGAAATAGAAAATTGATAAGTTTATATAATAATTTTAACTTGGAATTTTTGAATTATATAAACGGTTGTATAGAAGATTTGAAAGTGTTGATATTATATTGGAATTATAAAATGAGTTTGTATAAGTGTTAAAAGTGAAATATGAATGGATTTCATAAGTGAAGAATTAAAATTGTGAAGTTATAAAATGAATCGATGCTGTAAAATAAAAGAATTATAAGTAATTTACTTATAAATTGAATTTCTGATATAAAACTGAGTTATAGAAGGAATGGGTAATAAAGTAAATTTTTATTAATTGAAGCCTTTATAAATAGGAATGGAATTTATAAACGTTGTTTATGAATTCGAAACTGACTTATTTTGATAAGTAAATGCTTATAGCTTGTAAAAGAAGTATATTCACAATTTTGGACCGTGAATATATTATTGAATAAAATAGACATGTTTTTGGTAAAGTGATATTTTAAAACGAAGTTAATTGTTTTAAAAGATGTTTTTAAAGGCATTGAATATCGAAACCATAGATTTCAACATTCATTGTTGAAATAGACGTTTTCGAATATAAGGAAATGATGGACTATAACACTGTTGTTATAGTAAATGATTTCCGAAAGGAAATGTTTTGTATAGTATTGGGATTTATACATCTATCTAAATTTCGAATCCCTATACTAGTGATTTTGAGTTGTCGTAACGATGTTTTACGTAACATTCGTTTTAACTCAAATAAATATGTGAAAGAGAATGATTTCCTTAAAAGAATGAAATGTATACTTAATTTTGATTTAAGTATATCGAATATTTTCAAATGTTGAAAATAAAGTAGATTTGTGAATTACTTATTTTTAAATAAGTATGGAAATGTTTTTCCAAATATGAAATGTTGTGAATATATTCCGTAAGGGATAAATGATTTGAAATTCATTTTTGAAGTCGAAGTTGAAAGTTAAATGAGAAATTTGAACAATTAGTTCAATTTGAAATTTTTCAAAAAGATTGAATCGTTGAGTTAAAATTGAGTTTAACTTCGACATCAAAGACAATATAAGTTGAGCTTTGAATTTCAGATGATGATTTTGATTGTATGTCTAACATTGTAAATTGATGACATAACAATTGATCTCTATTAAATATATATCTGTTGGTGGCGGAGGATTTATTCTCTTAGCTTAACACCCTTCTCTGAGACGTACGAGCTCAGAGGTTATATATCGATAGACATCAATTCTGTGTTGAGAATTGACGATGTAACATGTTATTCAAATCGAATGTGAAAGTCGATAATAAATGGAATTATGAATATGAATTAGGTTTGAGATAAACTTAAATTTCCAAATCGACTTAGAGGAAAATTTTGAAATCCTCTATTTGTTATGAATATGGAATATGTAAGTTTTTAGAACTTATATATATGAATGCGGTAAATTTGAAACCGTCAGTTTAGAAAGAAATCGTTATGGAAATCTTATGTATGTTTACATAGATGTTATATGTACGAAATGTGAAATGAAGTACTACATATATATGATATTATGTTTTCTAAACTGAGGATATGGAAAAGTACCTTCCATTTATTATTAGAGAAGGTATTGGAACTCGTGAAGAGTGTCCATTTGAAATTCTTAGCTACGTAGAATTTCCATTTAGTCAGAGTGACTATTTGAATCGGAAATCCCTCGAGATGGATCATGTCGATGGGATTAGATTGATGATTAGCGTAATTTGAGGGGCGAGATGCCCACAGTTACAAGCGATTCCATTGGGATAATGGCGCAACCGCCGGGTAAACTGCAATCTAATGCCAAGCGAAATTCGAGGGGCGAGATGCCTACAGTCACGAGCGATTCTACTGGGATAGTAGCGTAACCGCCGTGTGTACTGCAATCTATGGCGACAGCCATGGCGAAATTTAAGAGGTGAGAAACCTACAGATTACGAGCGACTCTACTGGGATAGTAGCGTAACCGCCGGGTAAGATGTAATCCATGGGGGAACGTGCTTTCCATATCCATTTTTAAAAGAATTTTTAAAGTATTTTCACTGGGAATTGAAGCAAGTATGTTTAGTACTTGGAGATTTTTAGACCTGCGCCTGGCCAGCGTATGCCTAATGTCTGTGAGAACGAAGATGGACTTGTTAAATTTCGAGTTAGCAAGTATTTTCAAACTGTAAATAGTGAATCAATAATTTGAAATTAAAAATTACAAAATTCCTACTTAATGAATTAAGGAAGAGGATCTTTGTAATGTTTTGAAAGTCCACAGCTTTGGAAGAGATATATTATGAAAATCTCTAACGTGAAGAATTTTAAAGTTTAAATCTGAGTTTTGTAAGTCGAAAAATTTGGTAAAAGACTTTTATGTCTTGATTGTAGAAACCAATGAACAAAGCTAGTGAGATTAAAACAAATGGAATGAACTCTATATTTATTTATTTTTAACAAGTATTGAGCTTGGTTAAATTGTATAGGGTATAAATATTGGTAAAATTTTAACAACCTTTCCTTTTCGTGGACGAAAAGTTTTAAGGAGGGAAGATTGTAACGACCCTGAATTTTGAACAATTTAAATCGAGAATATTTAATTAATTTTAAATATTTGAATGATGATTTGACTAAAATTTCAAATTATCAGAATGAATTGGCGATTGAATTTTAGAATTTAATCTATTGAAGTTGAATAAAATTTGAATCTTCAATTTTAAGCCGGTTAAAAATAATTTAAAGGCTTGTAAAATACATATTGATAATACTGAAGATAATAGAATCTTCAGAATTGAATTTGAAAATGATTTGTTCAGTTTTGAAATTGTATCGTTTAAATTGAATTCAATTTGAATTTCGGTAACAACTGGGGTTTTGCCCAATATATAATCATCAATAAAGCGATTAACGTTGTCAGATAAATTGCTGTTAGGAGTTTCGATTCGAGTTGGAATTCGTTTAATAAAAATTGTTGTTGGAATTTTTGAATCGGTTAAAATTCTTTTGGAAAAAAAATTGTGAAGTGTTGGTGGGCTTTGGAAAAAAAAATAATGCTGCCCTTATTTTCTTTGATACCGTGATAAATCCAAACCCGTTTCCTTTTACCCATTCATTCAAAACCCTAGAAACGAAATAACGAAAAGAAAATAAATGGCGGCTGTGATCCTTTTCTCGTTCGATCTGAAATGGAGTCGGCTTTGTTCGATGTTTCTTCGATCTGAAAATTAGGGCTTGACAAAATTTGGGTCGCCGACGTTTGTTGATTTGCCTTTTCCTCTGTTGATCGGCCGACTCCTCGAGCTAGCTTCGGCTGCCTCTTCGTTCTAAGGTGAGAGTAGTATACTCACATCTAATTCGAGTTGGTTAAATTCGTTTGCTCATTCTGTTTTCGTGTTCGTCGGCTGTGACTTGATCTCATGGATATTGAAATTTCTGTCTTGTTCTTGTTTTGGTTTGATTTCTTGTTTATTTAGTTTACACGGTTTTGATTTTTGTATCGTTCGATTCTTTTTTATTCTTACGGCAATAAAACTTCCCTCTTTTTCTACTTTGACAATTTCAAAGATGTAACGACCCAAAATTTTTGATATTTGAAATTTGAATATTTAATTAATTTTAAATATAAATAAGTAGAATTAATAAGTCGAATAATTTAAAATTCGAATATCTGGATTTAATTGGATAATTAAATCGATAATTTAATAGTTGAAATTCCAGAAATAATTGAAATCTGGATTTAATGTGATTGAAAATGATTTATGAAGTTATATTAAATCATATTGAAGTTATAGCGATGTTATAGAACTTTTAAAATTGAATTTAAAGTTAATTTGTGAAAATTAAATATTTTAATATTTAATTGACTAGAGAAATTACCATTTTTGGGACAGTCTCAGAATTGGACGAAACTAGTTCCATTGGATCCGTAATAGTTTGTTATTATTGGATTTCAATTTTTGTAGCAATCGGCATTGTCGTTTGACTGTGGCAGCTCGAAACGCATTGAAATTGTTTTAATATTAATTTGGCGATTTAAAATAGTCATTTTTCAAAAAGTCTCGGATTTCGACGAAACTAGTTTCATCGGATCCGTAATGTGATATTATTGTAAGGTTTCAAATTTTGTATCAATCGGATTTACCGTTTGTCCGGGGCAAGCGAAAACGCATCGAAATCGGTTTAAATCGACTTGATTTAAATTTGACTGTTTATTTCCGTAACTCTCACATATGATCGAATTAGCCTCTGAAACACGTTCCATTGTGTTCGGAACGTGGGGTAAACCTTACGAACGCCAGGCGGCACGTGTGATTTGGAGATCGTTTGAAAAAGTCGTTTTAAAATAAAGTTAATATCGTTTATATACGTATATCTATATATATATACGTTAACAAACTCAAAACCCTTCATCTTAACCCTAGCCGGCCCTAGAAATTCGATGGCCAGAAAATGCATCATCTTCCCTCCCTCCGATCTCCCAATCCGTCGACAATTAGGGAAAACTTCCAACTACAAAGTTGTAGATCTCCTCGAGATCTTTAAAACCAACGGTCATGATCGGAAAATACTGAGCGGATCGACGGGAAATTGACCACAAGGTCAACACGTTTTTCACGCAAATCGAGGTGATAGGGGAGGCTGAGTTCAACATGGTGGCAGCCGATGGTGGCTCTCGAGCGGGGCTTCGCAACGGTGGTCTCCGATCGTCTTCAAGTCGTTCGAGGAGGGAGCATAATTCGAAATAAAAATGGAGGCTATGGGTTCAAGTGTACGTGAATTGAACGTGAGGGAGAAGAGGGGGTGTGCGGCCTGATGTGCTCCAGCAGGAATCAATGGCTAGGATCTGTTCTAGGGTTTGAAATTTAAAATTTTGTGAAATTAAAATATATTTAAATTCATGTAAACTTTAAAATAGCATAACTTCTTCATACGAGGTCCGTTTTGGACGAAACGAATTGCGTTGGAATCGTATGGTCGAGCACTACGCTATGAAACTAGATTGGAAGCAATTGGAGTCAGTGAAAATTTCGGGTGAAATTAAACATCTGTTTAATTTTATTCGAAATAAAAGCTGGAACGGAATTGAAATCAAGGTGAGAACTCCTTACTCAATCGAATGTTTTGTTTCGATTTAAATTTTAAATAGTTAGATTTAAAATTGCTTGATTGTGTGATTGGATGATAAATTATTATCTGTATTGTTGAAATAGACATTATACGCCGTTATTAAGCGAATGTTAATTATTAAAAACATATACCGCGATAATTTCACATTGAAGTGGAATTGGTATTATTTATATATATATAGCGATATATACATATTGGCATATGTATATATTGGAGTTGTTGATTTCCCGCATTGTTTAGCGGATGAGATCCTATTGCACCGCATAATAGCGGATAATATTTATTAAACCCATATACCGCGATAATTCCGTACTAGAGCGGAATTGGTATTGTGCTAACATCTTTGGATGCAGGGAAACAGGTTGGAGGGATCCAACTGGATTCCTCACTATAGTGATTTATTTACAGATATTGTGATATATTCTGTTATCATATGATGGTATATGATGTTTGGATGCTGTGATTGACTATTTGGTGCTGTTGCATCATTAGATTCATTTTTGAAATTTAAGATAATGATTTTGATTTTAAAAGGATTTTTTAAGTGATTTTTGTAAGTATACGTATATAGAACTTGTTTATTTAAATTAAGATTTTATAAACGGTTTATATAAAAGATTTATAAAATTGATATTTTATAAATTAAGAATACTGGAATTATAATAATGAGTTTTTATAAGTGTTAAAATCGAAATAATGGAATTCTAAAAGAAGTTCTGTTAATGTTGAAAATAAGGTTATAAATAAAATCTTATAAGCAATAAGATTTATAACTTGTGAAGTTTTAAAAGAATGATTTTTGCATGAATTATAAGTATTTAACTTATAATATGGATTTTTGGTATAAAAATTTGAGTTAAAAATCGAATTTGTTAATTCAAGGATTTTTATAAATCGAAGTTTTTATAAATAGAATTGGAATTTATAAACATTGTTTTATAAATTCGAAATCACTTATTTTGATAAATGAATTTTGGAAGTTAATTAAAGGAATTATATCCACGATTTTAGACAGTGGATAATCCTTTAAAATAAATGTGTGGAAACATTGAATTTGGATAATAAAGTATATTCACGATTTTGGACAGTGAATATATTATTAGATAAAATGGATATGTTTTGGAAAAGTGATATTACGAAATGAAGTAATTGTTTTAAAAGATGTTTAAAACGTGTTAAGTATCGAAAACATAGATTTCAACATTTTTTGTTGAAATAGACGTTTCGAGGAATAAGGAAATGGTGGACTATAACATTGTTGTTATAGTAAATGATTTCCGAAAGGAAATGTTTTATATAGTATTGGGATTTACATATCTATCTAAATTTCGAATTCCTATACTAGTGATTTTGAGTCGTCGTAACGATGTTTTACGTAACATTCGTTTTGACTCAAATAGATGTGTTTAAGAAAATGATTTCCTTAAAGAATGAAATATATACTTAATTTTGGTTTAAGTATATTGAATATTTTCAAATGTTGAAAATAAATGGATTTGTGAATTACCTATTATTAAATAGGTATGGAAATGTTTTTCCAATATGAAGTGAAATGTTTTAGATTTATCTTCAAAGATAAATTGAAATGTGGAAATTGATTTGAAATTGTTTTCAAATAATTGACGTGTGGAAATTATATATCTGGTAAAGATATTTTTGAAAGATAAATAATTTGGAATCTGATGATGTTGTGCATCTTTATTGATAGTTAAATAACCGACTATCAATAATTACCTTGAATGGGTATTTGTTGTGATTTGCTTGAATTTGAATGCCACACTTATTTTTGAATAAGCGCTCACTATTCGGGTTAGCCGGGAAAGGACCTTTGTGTCGTATAACCCATTCCGAATTTGTGATACGACGATATGGATCGTATTGAAGACCGGTGGTGAAGACCGGGTGTTTATGAAAACGATAGGATGACCTATCGATTGTCTCTGCACCGTTAGCTACGGTATAGAGATTTCCTTTGTGATGGGAAGTTTTATCGGGATTATGAATATCCGGATTGCAAGGGCTTCTTTGGAAGTGCCTTCGGTTCTGTTCGAACCCGGAACAGACTTGTATGGTTACGTGTCTGACATTACACTTTGAGGTATAAAGCCGATTTCTTTCAAATACATTTCTGTTGGTGGCGGAGAATTTATTCTCTTAGCTTAACACCCTTCTTTGAGACGTACGAGCTCAGAGGTTATGTAGTTGAAATTTATCAGCGATATACTCCCAATTTGGTAATGTGACATGCTGAGTGTTGTTGTGTGATGATCAGTGTTTGATCATTTGTGATATGATCATTTGTTTGATCATTTATCTTTGTGATCATAGGTTGATCATTTGTTTAACCCAAAGCATAGCTTTTGTATAAAGCGTAGCTTTGTGGACGAGACTTCGTCAGAGCCTCAACAACCCGGAAATGGTCGAAACAGGAATGTTGCGGCAAGGTTATGAGGGTCGCGCCCTTTAGGGTATGTCATTTCCTTCTGGAAAGGGGTGGTATCATGGTATGGAGCCCAGATACTTACTCATGTGGATACACTTATTTATTATGCGTGATGATGGTTACCGAGCGCTCGGATAAAGGTCCCAAAGGACCGGGTGATGACATATTCGTGAGTTACCTGTTACAGGGGTAACCCGGCCTTGTTGGCAGAGAGCAGTTTGTCTCTCGGGACGTCCAGTCAGAGGCGATCCCATTCGGCAGGAGGAAAGGAAGTTCCTTAGCCTGACCATTTGTTGGAAAATCCAAAGAAACAATACGAACCTTGTACGGTTTTAGTTGTATTACCTGCTATGGAATGTGGCGGTAACCTGCTATTGAACATAGTAGCTATAGTAGGCATCAAGGTTTTAAATCTCGGATTTCGGTCACGTCTCGTCTCGAAGAATTTAGATAGCTTATCTCGTATCGGGTGAGATCTCGAACGAGATGAGTGCATCTCGGTCGTCCATCTCGGATTTACATCTCGGTTTCTAAAATTCATTTCGGAGTTATCTCGGAGTATATGTCATGTCGAAAATTAGTTTTCATACACCTAAATTTATAATACTAGTCACTACCTTAAGGAAAACACTATGCACTTACCTTGAATATATCACACGCTTATCATTAGTAATTTAGTATGCAAAAATATCACTTGTATCATGTAAAATAAACAAATAACTAGATTTCATGAATAATGTTCAATATAATATCATATGAGATAAAGTAGAAAAAAAAACAAACCATAACATATGCACCTTTACTTTGTTTGATCATTCACTTAACTTTCCTACACAATATAATGTCTCATTTCTACCTTTTATGATTTATAGTGCTGTAAGGGAAATCTTAATTTTATAACTTCAAATACAAAAGTCTACAAGTAGAATTAAGATATTCTATGTCTGATTATAGTATTTAATTAGCAAACAAAATCTCATTAAGCAACTAATAGCATAGATATTTCAAACAAATGTAGAAAATAGCATACATAGTACAAACAATTTCAAACATTTAGTAATATTGTAAGAAAAGCAAAAAAATGATGTACGAATGAACATGTAATCATCAAATGAAATTAATAGATGAAAGAGAATTCCTTTATTGCTTAAAAATAAGCCTTGAGGAAAAAAATTATAGCAGCAAAGACTAAATGAAATCAAATTGGGAATCCATTTAGAACATAAAGTTAAATAAGTGAAGCCCAAAATTTATAGCCGCAAAAAAATAGGGTTAGGAAAAAAACTCAAGAAAGTGTCGAAAAAAGAAAAATGAAATCGGATGTAAATTAATTTGGATTAGAAACCTAAATGAAAATCATAAAGTGAAATACTTACCATAATCGATGTAGATTTTATCATCTTCTTACACTTGTCACTGCCGTAAAATAAGAGACAAAGATTAAATGAGATTTATATAAGAAATAAGGGTTAAAAAAAGTACAATTAAGAAGGCTTAAATTAAGGTAAAGGATGAGCTAGCCCAATACGAAAAAAGAGTTGATTTTTTCCAAAATTCAAAAATTCGGCCGATATCTCGCTGTTAAATCTCGTCCGAGATACCGGACGAGATACTGAAATCTCGTCCGAGATTTGGGTCAGACGAGATTCAAACGAAATTAGTTGTTTCGAATCGCCCAGGCTTGAAAATGAGATCTCGCCCGAGATGAGCGAGATTTAAAACCTTGGTAGGCATAAGTGCGGAATGCCTATGCTGGCTAAGATTTATTATACTTTCGAAATGTTTTCTACACTATGCACTAATAATAATAATCAAATGATTTTGCGTAGTAAGCATGTTTAATTATCATAAGAAGAAATCTCCTCCAATTCTGCGTTTGCATTGTGTGTGTGGTGGGAGGTCTTATGGTAGTTTCATTTTCTAAAAGCATTGCGAAATTGTTTTATTTTCTTTGTTGTTGATTGTTTAAGAATAAACTATTTTAGTTCTCACACCAGTCACCATGACTGACTTGGAGTTTATTGTTTCCTTCCTAAACTCTGGGTGCCCATCATTTTCCACACGGGCAGTCTAGAGTTAGGTTATCAGATTATTCTGGATTCAGGAGATGCTGTGGAGCTCATTGGCGAGCTGGATGGCGAGGCGTAGCATTTATATATGATATTATTTATTCCGCTGTGTATTCTGTATATGGACAAGTTCATATAACTGTCCAGTTGTGTTGTATACTATTGTTGTAAACGTTGATGCTGATGTAATGTATTAAATGATATAATTCTTTGATTTAAAGATTATTCATTTATCTATTATATGTTGTTCCGCTGCGAATGTGAGATTCTGTTTCTGTTTCTGTGCTTTTGTTATTTCTCTGTCTTTTTCTTCTTTCTCTTTTCTTCTGTCTTCTTCTACCTCTTCTTTTTCTCCATAACAATTCGGTTTTTCGGCATTCGATTGCTCGGCAGTTGATACAGTGGACGTATTAATGTCGATTTTCGAGCGACGAAAAGTCGAGTCGTTACAAAAGATGTAGATAAGCACTTGATTATTTGAATTCGATTTCATATTGAGTCCCACTGCAACGAACTTTCACATTTTTAATCTCAATCAATATTTGTTTTCGTGTGGTTCCTTGTTGACTTTACTGTGATTTATTGCTTTGGTTTACCGGCCCTTGGGAGCTTCGTCTTTGGCCATCTATGTTTGCTTGAGCATTGCGCATATAGTTGCACTCCATTACATGTTTGAATTCCTTACTGTCCATTTATGTTTTTGCATACCTTGTAGTTGTTGTACTTGTCTGCATTGTACTCGAGTTGATCTTGTACATTTGATAGTCGGATCCTTGTTTCCTTTTGTTGTACCCTTACCTTTTGGTATGGCAGTCTTCATCCCAGGCAGTCTTCATATTGCATTTGCATTTGGGCTTATGTTTGAAACTGATTCCTTGCATATGCTCCTGTTAGGATTGGTGTAGTTGTTTCCATTTGCACTCAAGTTCAACTTGTAGCTTGCATTGTCAGTTGCACTTCATTGTTCATCTGATTACTATACCCTTGTAGTTGCAGTTTTACATTTGACTTCCTTGTTTACTTTGTTGACATTGCAACTGTGTAGTCGAACATTTGAGTCCTTCATTCCAGGCTTCATATTTGTACATTGATCTGATCTGTTATAGTTGCATGTTGTTGCCATTGTAGTTGTACTGTCATTGGTGTCTGCACTTGAACTTGGTCTTGTACTTGTTCACTATAGCTGCATTTAAGTTGTTACTTGATCCACTTGAACTTGAGTCCGTGGTTTTGTTGAAGTCCAGTTTTGTAAGACTGTTGTACCATGATTTTGAACTTGCCTTAAGTATAATTTGGGACTAGTTTATATGATGATTTTTGGTTGTTTTGTATATGACATTTCACTACTGTATATATATACTGTTCTCTGACCATATGACATTGGCTTCATTACCTTGTTGCTCCTGCATGTAGTTTGACCATTTGTGTTCACTGTGTATTCATGTGCATTGATACTCTAGTCTTGATTCACTGTTGTTGTGCATTCATTGTAGCTGCTTCCCTGTGCACTTGTTCTTGATCATCTCTGAGTTCTTCCCTGTTGATTAGCTCATTTGGAATTTTGTCGTTGACCATGGCCTTGACATTATTTACTGTTGATCATTCTGTCTAGAGTAGGTTCTGCATTCATGCATGTTGGCATTCATGCACTTGATTGCTGTACTTGATTCATCTTCTCTGTTGAACTGCATTGATGAACTTGATCATGTTGGTCTTGATTTTCTGGTTGATGTAGAAGTTTGTAACTTGACTTGTGTACATTGATGATGTTGAGCTACTTGTAGCTTGACCATTTGTAGTTGTGCACCTCATTGTTTACTGGTTGTCTTGCTCAGTTGATTCATACATGCTTGCATCCATGTAGATGTTGACACTGGTTGTAGTCTGGTCTTTGATACCTGTCTGCATTGCATACATTTGATATTGCAGTTTATTGAGGCACTGTTCTTTGAGTTGCTTGTTTATATTGCTGTATCCAATTTACTTCATATAAACTTGAGTCTGCATTTGAGTTCATCCTCATTTGTATTGTTGCAGTATCATGTTGACAGACTTGATCACTTGAGTTTGCCTGCTTGGTGGCTTTTGTTGTTGTCCAGTTTGTACTTGTACATGCATTTGCCTTGTTGCAGTTACACCTGTGTATTATGATCGAGGCCATTTTCACTTGTGTTGAATCTGATTTTGATTTGGACCTTGTGCACTCGAGTTGGCGAGGCAGTGCACATGTATGTACGTGTGTACTGCAGCCACACCGCCTTGATTTTATTGGTTTTTCTTTTGCTTTTGATGCATTGATCTTTTATGCATTTTTACGAGTTGGCGAGGCCGTACACGCGTGCGTGTACGGCAGCCAATCAAAACTTGATGTTTTGCTGTTTCTGAAATTGTTTTATGTCTAAAATTCAAAATATTTTGAATCGTATTTTGATTTCGATTGATTTGATGATTTTTGTTTTTAATCGCCGTTTTCGGCAATTCCATTCTTTTCTAAATCATCTTCATTAGAAATCTTTGCATCTATCTCTGTTGATGTTTTAAATCTGCTGATTTATTGTTTAACACTGTTTAGTGTTAAAATTTTCGTTATCCGATTTCTTTGTTAAAAGGATTGGATAGACGGGAATTATTGTGACTGTCGTCTATTTAAATTATTATTGCTTATATGCACTAATAACTGGTTTGAATTAGACTGACACGTGTATTATTTTCTTTTGAATGTAATACTCGGGTCAGACCGAGTATTCTACAGCTTGAAGATTTTCGAGCAGCGAAGTTAGAGAGAGAGAGTAAAGAATCACTTTAGTTTTTAGCTTCAGAAAATTGTATTTTAGATATTCCGTTGTATTAGTATTAAATTGTATAAACTCTGATGTATATAAAAAGATTTATAGAAATAAAATAAAGATTCATTTGTTTTAATTCATTGTTATTATTCTGTGTTTCTGTGGCTGATTCTGTTTAAACCTTATAAACTAAATAACAATTCGTCTTTTTGAACGTTTCAAGTTGGTTTAATCACCGACTGGAGGCGGTCAGAAGGGGGAATGTTACACAAATGCATGCAATGTTCTTCGTAGTAACCTCTAATAAATTGGTAAATTAAAAACCCAAAGGTATCATTAAATTACAATAATCTCAAATGATTCAAAATGGACAAACCTAAAACTGTAAAAAATATTTTGCAAATCCAAGCATTTATTGGAGTAATTCTAATCAAGATGAAAATGAGACATATACAAATAAAAGATAAAAAACGACGTATATGGATAAGAGTATATATCTAATTATAAATCAAATAGCTACACTGAAAAGGGAAAAATGGTCATGAACCAACGTAACACAGTAAAAGGATTTATCCTTTTTAATAGTTTTTCGTTGTTAATTTGAAAAAAGTAAGAGAGATTTTAAATTTTTATGTTACATTTGAAAGAAGAATATGATAATGAAGACGTGATGGAAAATTAAACGTGAACAGTGAAAATTAACGATTGGAATCTAAACTTTGATGGGGATTAAAAGTTAAAAAGAAATAAGTGAAGGGAATATATAATTATCAAAAGTCTTCAAATGAATAAGGAATAAAGATATAGAAAGTCAAATATTGAATGTTTTATATATTTATATCTAAAAATTTGGGAGTTATTCATCATGTAACAATGGTTATTCCTTAACCTTAAGTTTTAAATAGATTGTTTTTTCTTTATTATTTTGTGTAATTGGTCTTTATTAAATTTTTCTTACTGTTTTCCTATGAAACACTTCCATTGCTTTCTATAATATGTTGCATGCAAAGTCCTTTATTTTATGCATAAAATAATCTATAAATAACCATTGTTTTGGTTACATCTTTTCCTTAAGAAGTAACAAAAACAGGAATTGTTTTACAAAATGCAAGTAAAGCTATATTACCTTCAGTTAGTTAAAATAAAATGTGGTTTCATATGAAAAATTTGGTTAGGTGCTTCACAAGGATTGGTGTGAACATAATGATAATAAACATTATACTCTTAATAAAGGGTATTTAAATGTAAATATTGATAAACAAAAAACTTGAAAACTATATGTGAAAGCAAAAAAGATTTTTTTATAATTTCTAAAACGATGGTGAACTTTCATTCTTATTAGCAATATCTTGCTATACATAAGAATACCTAATTATAAATTTTAGTTAGTACTAAATTAATGATAATAGTGAAATTAATCTTTATGGAAAGTAAAACGGTGAAAGACGTTTATCAAACTATGTCAAACCAATAAATTACATGGGAGGAAAATGAAAATTTGAAATAAAGGGTTAAAAGTTGATTTTTCTTGGAGACAAAAAGTCACCAAAGTAATAAATGAAGGAGATAATGTAGAAGTTCACATATATATAAGTGGTAATGAACTTTCATTCTTTTTAGCATTATCATCTTATACACAAATGTGAACCCGTGCTACGCACATGAATCCATTTAAGAATATACAAATGTATTATGTTCATGTATTCTGGATAATGTTTCAAAATTTAAAGAATAGGTCAACCATAATATATATAGTGAGATTATAAATGAAAAAGATCTTTGATATCTTTATTGTACACCAATATCAATATGTTAAGAAAATATGGAAACTTATGTACATATACTTATTTGAAATCATCTTTAATAATAATTGTAATAGTGTCACACTTTTCTGGTATCAACGTGAACTGTCAAAAACGGCCCTCTATACATTATTAAATCTTAATCATTTAAAAATAGAATCTAATCTTTAATAATAGTTGTAATAGCTTTGGCGTCACACTTTTTTGGCATCAACGTGAACTGCCAAAAACGACTCTTTATACATTATTAAATCTTAATCATTTAAAAATAGAATCTAATATTAAATTTCTTTTACAAATTCAAACATCCCTAAAAGTAGGATCTAACAATTAAACATGCTTTACAAATTCAAAACACTTCTAAAAATAGCATCTAAAATTAAACTTACTCTACAAATGCAAAATACTTCTTTAAAAATATACAAATCTTAATATCACTTAGAAATAAAAAAAACCATTTTTTGACTGATTTAAACATATACAATTTATAAGGAAAACAATTAACATCGTGCTGTAACACTCATAAATCATATATATAATAGTAAAAATGAATACCTTCTTTTCAAACGATTTATTAAAAAATATGATTTAAACTATTTGTTCCTTAACGCTACTAATGTGTGCAAGATACAAAAATAATTTCCAAAAATATTCACAAAATCTTACATATAATGTTATGATATATATAAATAATGCAGTAGTTCGCAAGAACTCATTGAGTAAACATGACTAAAGATGCCTAACTCAAATGGACCCAGACACCAAACTATTAATCTGCCAAGCTAAAATTGTGCATTGTATAATAGGAACTGGAAAAGCATTGATCGCACACATCCTTCATACTTTTGCAGTAATGGTTTTCCCATATTGAAGTTTACTCTATACGCACATATGTGAGCATGCCTTCTACCATACAATTTGCCTGGAGAACTTGTAAGTAGCATTTGAATATTAGTACTGAGAAATTGTAGATTGCCTATTTTTATGTAAATAGGGCGCAATAATTTTGGTTTTCATAGAATCAAAGGCAATAAAATTCAACTTTTATAGTCATTCCATATCCTCATACTTTTGTAAAATCAAACATGCTCCAGTACTGAAAGTAAGCAATGGAATGCATACATAAGATATTTATAACTAATGCATAAGAATTGCATGATTTTTTTACATAAGAATGGTTGTATTACCCATAGTACATGCATGAAGATAAAATATTATAAAATAATAATGGTAACCCTAAGTAATTTAGGCTATATAATCAACTCCTCAATCTTAAACTTGAAACTTTTTGCACTTTTTACATGGTATCGGCAACTGATAATAGACTAAATTTGCATTTTAGTTTATAGCATAATAAGCTTTGAAAAAGTGGAGAATAACGTTGTTAATTTGAAAACCATGGCTTTTGTGCAACAGGTCACCACTACATAAATGTACTTGTCCTAATTAGATTGGATTAATTTGTACTTACAAAATGTAGTTAAAAGAGTACGTACTTTAGCTAAGTCACACAATGGACAATTTTTCAAAATAGACCTGCAGAAATATCATATTTTGGCTTTAGGCTACAGCAAAAACCTATTTCAAAACTAGGCCTCGTTTTCTATAATACTAGCGCAAATATGGAATGCGCAAGTATTATTTTTTTTATACATAAAGCTTGCGCATTCCATAAATGTGCAAGCTCTACGTATAAAGCTTGCGCAATCCATAAGTGTGCAAGCTGTAAATTTAAAGCTTGCGCACATATGAATTGCGCAAGCTCATTTTTGAGCATAAAAAAGACAGAGAACAAATACTGCATGCAACAATTATGGATTGCGCAAGCAGTATTTATCGATATAGCTTGCGCATTCCAGAAATGCACAAGCTATATCTATTATTACTGCATTCGCAATCCATAATTGTGCAAGCAGTATTTTCTCTCTATCAAAGACAGAGAGCTGCTGCAACCAAATCCACTGAACAACCATCATATACTGCTTGCGCAATTATGTAATGCACAAGCAGTAATAATAGATATAGCTTGCGCATTTCAAAAATGCACAAGCTATATCGATAAATACTGCTTGCGCAATCCATAATTGCGCAAGCAGTATTTGCTCTCTGTCAAAGACAAAGAGCTGATGCAACCCAATCCACCCAACAACACTCAACATTTACTACAATCAACAACAAATATAACATGCAAACTGCAATCGAATATCAACACCCCTACTAAACATCGTCAACAACATAAAATAACATCCAAAATGCAATTGAAAATCATCGAAACAAGGTTCAACAATATATACGATCAACCAACGACATATACATCAACACCCTCCTTTCCGACCAAAGGAACAACAACAACATATGTCGGGCAAACAACAATACACCTCAATCGCGAATCCGTCTAAGCTTAATAGGTGTGTCTCTCTTCTTTTTCTTCCTTCTATACACGATTGGAGCCGAACCTTGGCCTTCTTCAAATGTTGGAGCAGGTGTTGGAAGCAAGATTTCTTGTTCTTGATTGGGCCCGAATTAATTCTTCTTGTTGTCTCTCCTACCGCGGCCGCTCTTCCGTCTGCTCTTGTGTGGATTGGCCAAGATATCCAAAGTGTTGTTCTCCTTCATGCCAAATGGGCCATTGAGCCTGAATTTCTCTCTCGGCGTATTTTTGTTCCACTTCAGGCCAAGCGGACCATTGAGGTTGAATTTACCCGGCGGCGTGTTGTGATCCCTCCCCTTCCATACGTGCCTCCACCCATCTCATTTGTCCTCCCTCCACTCCCTCTAGTTTTTTATGTCTCCTCCGTAGAATGTGGTCGTTCTTCTACAATGCGCAATGGTTTTGCTGACCTTCTTATCTCGTTCCGACTGAGAATCATATCAAGTATACGTCGTAGGTCAATGCACTTGCTTTTCACCTTGTCTGGCTCCATACGACTATCTTCGATTTCGTCGACCACATCCAAAGCGCTATATATCCCGCTTACCCATGCCAAATTCATAACAATGTATCAAGAGCAAAAAAATTGAACTATCAAAATTTAAAAATTAGAATACTAACCATATCATGCTCGAGTAGAGCACGGGGAACGTACGCAACTAATTTCCTTGCTGACTTTTTTAGAATATAACGGTGAGTAATTTGCCAATATTAATACTCGTACTCGCTCAATGGTGTCGGGGGCTCACGTGCTTGTTCGACACGATCAATTCTGCAATTCCATAACGCAATACTTTACTGCAGAAATGTCATCCAATTAGAGGGTTCTGGGTCTAAGGGCACAATAGGATCGGGAATGTGCTGGCAGTCAAAGGAAAACTGTCTCATTACTCGGTCAGGAGCATATAATTTAGAGTCCATAAAAAGAATCAATCAGCTCTTAGCGATCCAACCAGCGAACATATACTCAATGTTCGGATGCCCAAATTTGTTCACCAACGAATATGGTTCCCATGTAACGGCGTCATCCGCCAACAAGTCCAATTCATTTCGGTAAAACTGTACATTATTTGATGTTTCACGCCAACTCCTAGCACAATTCCACCTACACCCGAATGGAAGACACGGATCTAAGTCGGTAGGAATTCTTACAAACGGCCGTCCAATAGCAATATGAGACCAAGACCATATTTGCAACAACGTTGCAGAACCCCCTAAAACTTTTCTTCGTTGCAAGGCAACGTTTGTCAACTCACTGTACAAATAGCATAGTACATCACTGCCCCTGGAATGGTAACCACATTTTTCTAAATCATTCAAAAATAGTAAAAACTTCAAATTTAATCTGCCTTTCGAATGATATGGAAAAAGTCGCAACTTAAAAAGTACAATATCACAGCACGACTGCGACGAAGTATATCTAAATCGGTCGCACCTTCGGGTAGTGGTTCAGAAAATCACTTTTAAACCATGTAATTGCTAGTTCACTTTTAGACTTAACGACCTCTCTAGGCGGAAAAATACCAAGCAAGTCATGACACAATTCCAAATAATCGATATCCCAATTTTTTGAACATACCGGGAAGCCGTCTGCATTAATACCGAAAAGAAAATAAACATCGGCTAGAGTTACCGTCATATCACCGACTCTCAAATGAAAAGTATTTGTCTCTGGCCTCTATCTATCACACAAAGTCGTAATAAGGTGACGATCTAGTCGAATGTAGTCAATTTGCATAGCTATCCAAAATCCGACAATTCTTAGGTTTTTCTCCAACCTAGGATCTTTAAAGTCGATTTCCTTTAGCTTGCTCGAATGGTCGCAAAGCTTAACTGTTTCCACATCCTAATAATTATCAAAGAATTTAAATTATTATTTCATACTTTCATTTTGGTTAACCATTAACTCATCGTGCATAGAAAAATTACCTCCATTAGCACATCATTTTGGCTTCTATGATGTTCTTGAAGATAGAGAACACTTCTATCTTCGGGCCCGGGAGCCAATTCTACATTATAAACAACAACAACCAATTAATTAATCGAACATCTATTTCCCATATAGAGTTTTGGTTTTAGGATTACTTCAATTCTATTTGCATATTCAACAAAGAAACCAACCATAAGAGTAAATTGTCATCGACATCATCATGACAACTTCTTCCATTAAGAACAACAATTACTTGTTAACTAATAATCAATTTACACACAAATTATTATTACCTCTAATCACCGTAGATGAAGAGCTTCCTTCCATTTTATGCGTAATCAAGTAGTTGCTTCAAGGAATAAATGAGAATAATGTTATTGATGATTTTCATTTGGATTTGGAATGGGTTTGGAATGAGAAATGGGGAGGGTTTTCGAAAGAAAGTTGAGATATTGGGTTATGAGGTCAGATCTATGCTCTCTATCTTTTTGATGCTCGAGCATGAGCTTGCGCATTCCATAAGTGCACAAGCTTTAAATTTACAGCTTGCGCACTTATGGATTGCGCAAGCTTTATACGTAGAGCTTGCGCATTTATGGAATGCGCAAGCTCTTCATATAAAAAAGATTTTTATTACTTGCGCACTCCACAATTGCGCAAGTATTATAGAAATCTAGGCCTATTTTTGCAATAAGTTTTTGCTGAAGCCTAAAAGAAAAATATGAAATTTATGCCGGTCTATTTTGAAAAATTGTCCTTTGAGGAATACAAAATTTGAGCACTTCACTAATTCGTATGTTAAAAATCCAAATAGCCTTTTTCTATGAAAACCTAAAGAACTAAGCCACCTTTGTAAATCAGATATACATAATCAATGTGTTACTGTGCAAGTATTACTATATATTTCTCTTTTATCACATATGTTGTCAACCTAAATCCATAGCTATATGCATGCTTTCCCATGTGCATGTGCGTGGTTGTGTGTGTACATGTGCATCTTTGTATGCACGTATAGGTAGAGGAGTAATCCATGTGTAGGCCAATTTGTCAAAAACATCAAAAGAATAACTAAGAAGGAAAAAATATTTTTACTGATTTGTCAAATTATGGGTATATATGAACATAGTAGAAAGCAATTACATGTGAAAGTGAAATATGTATTTGATGTAAGTATAACACAGGAAGTAAATCCAATATTTTTTTAGAGAAATTAGCCGAACAACGTGAAAAATCAGATAAAGGTGAAAGATGCAAAACCATAAAATTGTTTTATTTAAAAAGAATAGTTTCAAAGGCTGAAGAAGGACCTTCCGCATGACTACTCTTCTTTATGGTTTGTTGCAACTATAAACATCTGATTTCCTAGTTAAATATATTAAACTTGTACCTTACCAAGTGACAATTTCTTCATCAACTATGAACCCAATTTACCGAAATACTTATATGACTTTGATAGTAATAATTCAGGCATATGGACATGTTGTAACGACCCGTATTATTTGGTCTTCGAATTTGAATATTTATTTTGTTTAAATGTTCGGCTTTGAATTAAATTATAATAAAATCTATGTTTCAAACCCAGACTTGATTTCCAATGACGTATTTTTAATTTAATTTTTATAATTTTTTCATAATTTTTAATTTTGAAAATAAGTAAATTTTCTTTTGAAAGGTTGGCATTTTTGGAAATTTACATAACTTGTTAACCGGTGTCTTTCATTTTGGGATCGCATTACGTTGTTGTGCGTGATCGCATTTATATTCTGTCGATCGTGGCTCTTTATCGGACGCGATACGGGGCCGAGGGGTACCAAAATCTTTACAAATCAAAGCCAAGTACAGAGCAGTCATTACTTCAACACAACCAACTTTTTGTCCACCTTCCACCCTACCAGCCGCCGATGTTTCCATGTCCCCTTAATTTTTGACATGGAAATGGATTAATGGACATGTTAGTTTTGGGTATAAGAAGGCAACATCTCAACCTTATTGCATTTCAATGTCTTTAATCCATCTCCCCATTTTTTCAGCTTATAGTAGTTTCAAAAATAGTAAACATTTTCGTTCCTCTCCATGAAAAATCTACACCTTCCAATCCGTTGAGATTTAACCATAGCGATCAACACGAAAGTTGTTAGTATTGATCCGAACTATTTTAGAAATTGACGACATCCAATTTCGTCGAGTATCCATCAAGCAATCCTCATATTTCAGTTAGTAGGAAAAGTATGTTCAAAACTTCTAAAATTATTTTCTCTCAATTTCGCAAGAATTGTTCATCGCCGTATGCATTATTGGAGTCAAGGCGAGAGGTAGTATTTTTGTTGAGGTTTTGGCGGCATTACGTGGCGATGTTTGACAATGTTGGCAACCTAGGGTTTGTTTTTTCTCGACCCATAGTCAACGATGGATGATTTTGTGCTTGGGATGGCGATCGTGAAGGAGAGAGCTTCGAGTGGTGAAGTTTTGATGCGGTTTGAAGCGAAAAACTGTCGTGACTTTTGGCGACTGTAGCTCGCGTTTAGGTGATCGAAATTTGATTTAGGGGGACGGAGGCTTGGGCGAGGGTGGCGAACGGATTAGAAGGGGAAGGAAAGTTTGTGGGTGGCCTTGGCGAAGCGAATGGGTGGCCGAAGTGTCTGTACACGTGCACGCGTGAGCACATATTAGCTCCAGGAAGCCTTCGGTTGTCAGGTAGAAGAAGATGCACTGTTTAGAAGTGGAGCTGTGTGGGTAGGCTTCGTTTGGGCTTGGTGTCACGACCCGGCTTTCTACCACCAGAAAGACGTATCATGAATTAAGAAAGAAAGGGATAGAAGAAGAAAAGAAAGAAAAGAAGAAAGAACAACAACAACGATCTCACAGCGGAACGAATAAATTATATTAATAACATAAACTATTACATAGTATACAACAATTTACAGAGTTACACAGCATATACATCACTTACTAGACAGTTATAAACATCTGTCTAGACATTACAACTCAAATACAAGACAAGACACTATCACAGATATCAATACAGCGGAATACTATATCTACGAACGCCGAAGCCTCCTGCTCCATTGCTCCTCCAGAATATTCGTCAAAGCTAAACCTGAATCCCTTGGCTACTCGTAAAAATTTGAGTACCCAAGAGTTTATAAAACAGAAATAAACACTTGGGTCAGACATGGGTCTGGTGTGAGTAACAGGTTAAACTTGCTTAACTTCAAAACCTTTAGAAAGAAAAGGTATCACGTAAGACTCCCCACAAATAAACATGGGTAAGTTTTTACCTTACGCTAACCAAAACATTTGATAGGAAATCTGATTTTATTATAATAGGGTCTAGGGTTTTCAAGTAAAATATAGAAATAGCTGAAATGCTTACATCTCACATTCCAACATAGTTGGGCACATCTAATACGTACGGCACTTATTGGAGTTTGGATTCCATACAATGGCAGGGCTACTGGGGTACCGCCCGTCACAGTACGTGGCCTAGATCACCGTACCGAGGAGTACGCCCGCTCCCCTGCAACACAAAGCCGGAACCATCCCTTACTGGATAATTCCGAACAAGATAACCCCGTAGTTGGCGCGACCAACCACACACTAAGCCGAATAAAAAGAAAAGGGACCTCTAGACAGGGATCTATCTTGCTCTCAGTGGGTGCTACCCACGAAGCCTTGCTGCACCTCCCCTGTTTTAGCCATTTCCGGGTTGATGAGGCTTGAGGTTACGATTACCTTTAATCAGAACATATCACTTAGAATGCTCATCGTCCGCCTGACGATGTGCTGAAAGCATTCAATCCATACAAGTTCGTTCCGGGTTCGAACGAAACCGAAGGCATTATCTCGTTACACTCGTTTTGGAATCACCCTCAGAGTTAACGACAATAACCCTTGCACTCTGAATCTTCATCTTCACTTGAGATTCACGACCTATCGTAAATTTGGATCGATGTGGTATTCGGGTCTCCAGACCTGGAATTCCGGTATACGGAAACCCGATCCCGGTCTCATCGAAATCCAAAACGTATCTTTTAAGGGCCAAGTTGTTTTAAGGTTAAAACAATTCGATTCTTATCTATACTACACACAGATAGATAATTTACAATAGATAATCCATATTATCATCCAAACAGATAATTCATATTATCATTTCAATCCAACCAAACATCTATATCATAGATCAGCACATCTCTTATCAGAGATATCAACAATGCAAAGCCTTCAATATCATTCATCCATTCTTAAGTAATGATTTATCATCTCTAATTAATTTAAAGTGAATTAAATTAATTACTTCATCCTATAAATCCTGCTTAATTAATTATTAATTAAACCAATTAATTAATCATTACTCTAAGTATCCATCTACATTAATCATTCCTGATTAATTACCCTTTAATTACTTTAAGTAATTAATACTTAATTAATTTCACAAATTAATTATCTTAAACCATTCAGTAATTAATCTTTAATTACTTCATTAGTTAATTAACTATACTTGATTACATTAATCCTTAATTAATTACAATTAATTAATTACTTTAATCACTAATTATTTATTAATTAATCTTAATTAACCAATCCTTAATTACATCATTTAAATTAATTATATTTAATAATTAATTCTTAATTAAACCACATTTATTAATCACCTTTGATTAATAACATTTAGTAATTAACTACCCTTAATTACTCTTCCATAAATTAATTTCTCTAAAATTAATTATCCTTTAATTAATCCCTTGATTAATTATACAAAAGTAATTAAACTAAAATTACTTTTATTATTAAATATCTTCTTTAGTTAATTACATCCTCTAATTAACTTTAATTACTTTCCTAAGTAATTACTCTTCACTAATTACATTTAAGTAATTATATTTATCACATCTCTAAATGATTATCTTAAATTAATTTAATTAATTAATTTAACTTAATCAAATTTATTTAATTAATTACCTTAAGTAATTAATTCCTTTAATTACTTCCATTAAGTAATTCTACTTAACCAATTTCATATAAATTAATTAATCTAATTGATTATCAAAATTAATCATATTAATTAATTATTTAATAATCCTTAATTAATGATCCCTCATTAATTTTTATCAATTCTTTAATTATTTCTTTAGGTAATTAATCTTTAATCAATTATTTATTTTAAAACAACTTGATAAACTCTTAATTACCAATTAATTAATTAAATTATCAATTATTCTTTAATTACCTTATTAATTTAATTACTCCTATATAGTTAAATCTTAATTACTTTCTGAACTAAAGTATTAACCTTTAACTACTTTAGTTATTATTAACAAAAGTATTTAAAACATTTTACTTTAAAATCTTTCTTTTAATTCATTTTAAATTAAAAGATTTAAAATAGATTACAATTTAACTTAACCAATATTTAAATCAAATATACAAAATCTTTTTAAATCAAATGTTAAGAACACTTAACATTTATAAAAGAAATTTACAAGATTTTTAAACCAATTTATTTAAAATCAAACCTTTAAAAAAAATATACTTTTAACATTTTAGATTTGTTTAAAACATTTACATTGTTATAAACTTATTTATTTCAAACTAGTGATACAAATTAAATTTGAATCCTTACTTTACAATTTGATTTAAACTTTGTTTTAAATCCTACTCTTCATTTTGAACTCAAATTTTAAATTTTAAACCCTGTCAGATTTAAAACTGCACTCACAAAGTTACCCGAGCCCAACATCAAATTTCCCGAGTAAAAACTGGAAATCCCTGAGTTCAACTTCGAGTTTCCCCCCCCCCCTTCCTTTTCCCTTCGAGTCACACTCGGCAACTACTCGAGATCAACCCAAGTTCAAGCTTTCTTCCCCAACTAGCATACTTCCAGATGCACAGGACGTACACCGTGCACGTGCACGTGACATCGGAGACATTCCAGCCACCATCGCCGACACCTCTGAGTCGCCGCCGACCCCTTCCAACCTTCCGATCACCCAAATCCAACAATAGGACAAAAATCAAAAATCGAGCATAGAGATTCGACTGAAACACAGACTCGACCAAACTGGAATCACCTCGTGCCGCCGCCAACGTTCATCTGAGACCACGCGATCCCACCCAGAGCAGCGCCTCCGATTATAGCTTCGATCCCACCACCCTTTACTATTTCCGATGCACTCTCGACACCGCGATGACCATTTTCCCGACCAAATCAAAACTAGGGTTATAATCTTTAATTCAAAATTTCCAATGCCACACTGCTTTGATTCACTTCTCACCATTTTTCCATGATTCTACCATCACCATTCCATCATCAGAGAAAACCATGGCCACCCCGACCTGCTAGGTTGACAGTTCCAACCCAAAACTCCAATTCTAGACAAACCAGAAATGCTCTTCTAATTCTAAACTAAAAATTCTAATTTTAGTTTTAAAATTTAAGTTCTTGTTTAAGTAATCGATTTATACTCCTAATTCACGAATTCAGGATTTTTAAAATTTTACTTATATAAAGTTCCTCTGTTATTTATTCCATCCCAAAGTCATTTACAAGTTTATTAACCTAAATAAAATTTTAGACTTTAATTTATGATACACTAACACGTTTTGTTTGCAATTTGCATCTAAACATGGATTAGATCATGAGTTCATGAAGTTTGAATCAGATCTTTAAGTTTGGAATCTAGAACAGGGAAGAATAAAGCAACAGCAAACATGCATTCAAAACCCATACATATATACAAACTATTTCATCATATTCATCCACACACAAATCAAGGTTATCTCAGGAAACAATTCAAGCAACCATGATTACTTAAGTTTATTTTAAATAAAGATGTTACTCACCTAATTTTAAGAACAGAGAAATTTCCCAGGCTTTAAATTTTGATCTGGCAGTTGCTTTTGATTAAAAACTTGAATTGCCTTTTTCTCCTTCGATTTAAAACTTGAGTTGCTTGCTAGAAAACTTGCATGCATGCCAAAATCTTGCTTTATTGAGATGTTGCTCAAATCTTGATTTTAAACTTGCTTTTGAACATGCTTCCAGATTTTGAAAAATGCAGGCTTTGTTTTCAGATTGAAGAGAGGTTACAGGCTTTCATTCCAGGTTTTAAACAAATGCAGATTGGAGTTCCAGATTTTGAAAAAGTATTGCATACTTTTGTTTTGATTTGGAAAATGTTTTTACTGGTTTGAAGAAGAAGATTTTTAGAGGATTGATTACAGATTTTGGTTGAGAGGAATGTTTGATTACTAATTTGTTTATGAGGAGAATTTTGTTACAGATTTTGAAGAATGGTTACAGGCTGAAAGTTTCTTACTTCAGATTTTTATTTCCTCTTAGCTTTTAAATGTTGCCAAAGAATAGATAGAGAAAAGTATATGTATTTAGGCTGAAAATCATTTAATAAAAATAAAAGAAAATTTAATCTAAAAATGCCACTTGTTTTAGGATTCAACACTTGTCATATATCTTAGTTCATAAATTTACACATATTATTTTGAGTCTTAATATGATAACACTTGTATTTTAAGTAATTTGCATATATTTAAATATAAATAAAAGCCTCAACTTAATTTATAAATGCTTATCTATATATATATATATAAAGTATTTTAAAGAAAATAAAACCAATTATGTATATAAATAAAAGCTTATCCATATATTTAAAAATCCAATTTAAACTCAAGTTATATATATACCTATATAACAACACATTAATTTTGAAAACAACAATTCTATTCTCTTAAAAATCTATTATATCTATACAAAAACAACATATTATTAATATTGTTTGAAACAATTAAATATTCATTGAAGAAGATTATTAAACCAATTTAAACATTTTTAATAAGGATTATCAAATCAATTTAATTATTTAAACAGATTATTAAATTGATATTGCCCCAAATTTCCGGGATATTACACTTGGCCCAAACTTGTTTGGGTAAGATAACTTGTTTATTTTGTTAATTATTATTTAAATGGATATGTGAGTTAGTAAATTAATTAACTTACTCATATTCAATCCGTTTGACACACGGATTTTTGTGTTGTACTAGTATGGACGAGTACAATAGTATAGTGTAGCCTATTAATAGTTTTGGCTAAGTATAAATTTATTATATATTTTAACACACTGGATTTAAATCATGTTATTTTAAATAATAACGTCGATTAAAATTTATATACCATAAATATTGATGTTTATTCGACCAAATAAAATACTGTTGAGTTAAATTGAATTGAATATGGTAATTGGACATCCGTTTAGCGAAATAAAACACCGTTCTGCTAATTAATTTAATTTAACATTTAATTAGCAGAATAAATCCCCGTTCTGCTATTTTATAGATTTGGAACTTTGATTATATATCGTGAATTGATATGCCACTTTGAATAGATAATATATTAAATAATGATGATTAACTGTTGGATTTATTTACACAGTCGTTGATTCTGTAAATATCTGTTATTAACTTGAATGTTAATTGAATAATATGTTCGTTTGTTTAAGTACCATGGTGATCGTTAAGCCTCCTTCAAAATTTGAAAAGCTAATTATTGATTTGAAAGTTATTTAAGAATAACTATTTTATTTTAAGGTTTAAAGATAATTATTATTTAGTGATAAGATATTAAAAAGGTAATAACTTATTAGTAATAATATTTTAAAGATAATTAATAATTGTTTTTAATAATGTTTTAAAATTAATTATTTTATTAAAAGTATTTCTTAAAGTTATTTAATTATTATTTTAAAGTTATTTAATTATTATTTTAAAGATTTTTAATTATTGTTTAAAATGTTTAATTTAATTATTTATTTAAAATGATTTAACTATGCTTTAAATTTTAATTTAAGTTATTTAATTATATTGATTTAATTTATTTAATATTAGTTTAAGGTTAATTAATTTTTGTTTTAATAACGTTTTAGAATTAATTAATTAATTATTACATTAATATTATTTTGAAGTTAACTTATTTTTAATAATAGTGTTTAAAATTTATTTAATATATTATTTATGATATTTAAGTTATTATTTTAAATGAGATATAATTTAAATAAAAAGGAAGGATATTTAAATAATAACTTATTATTTTAAGTTATTTTAAATAATCTATGTTTTATTAATGGAATCTTACGGACCTGAAAGTTAGTAAGTAAGTTTATTTAAATATGGGAAGAGTTTATAAATGGTTTTGTATACTTATAAAAAAATTTATAAATGAGTTATAAAATTGGGAAAGGAAAGTTTTATAAAAGGAGGATTTGGGATTTACAAGGAATGTTTATAAATAGATTGGGTATTTATAAAGAAACTTTATAAATTGATTTGGAAATATTTATAAAATAAGAGATTTTGAAAAGAAACAATTGATCTTCATGGCGTAATTCGAGGGGTAGGGATTGCCTATAGTTTACTATGGATTCGCTGGAATAGCGACGTAACCATTGTGTAAGCTGCGATCCATAGTCGATATTGAATGAAACTTTCCATATCTATTTTTAGGAATTTTAAAGTTTCTAAGTTTTGAAAGTTAAATGGTTTGTGAATATACTTATACCATTGAGATAAGTATATGGTTATATTTCTAAGTACCGAAAATATAGTGGTTTGTAGATTAAATTATCCTGTTGAGATAAGTATATGGAAGTGATTTCCAAGTATTTGAAATTTGATTTTAAATTAATGAAAGATTAATTTAAGAGGCTTAGTTATTTCCGTGGAAAATTGTAATCTCTGTTTTGAATGTCGTTATTTGATAGTAAATAACCGATTATTAAATCTTGGCCTAAATATGTAATCCTTCTTAATTTTGGTGGTAGGGAAATATTCCCTACTTAACATCAAAGGATTTTAACTTTGGAAATATCTAGGAGAAACACGGGGATTATATGGTACAGTTACCATCGGGGGTGCTATACTGTACGTATAAACTCGTTTCGTTCTTCTAGGATGGATGATAAGGAGATCCGTCCACTTAAATGGTTAGGGGGTGATCCCCGCTCTTATGTATTGTTTCCTTCTTCTAGGCCTATTAAGATAAGGGGGGTGATCCCCACTTCTAGGATTAATTTAAGTGGCTTAATTATTTCCTAAAAAACTTTTGAATGTTGTTATTTGATAGTAAATACCCGACTATCAAATCTTGGCTTAAATATGTAATCCTTCTTAATTTTGTTGGTAGGGAAATATTCCCTACTTAACAACGAAGGATTTTAACTTTGGAAATAGCTACGGGAAACACGGGGATTATGTGGTACAGTTACCATCGGGGGTGCTATATTGTACATATAAACTCATTTCGTTCTTCTAGAACAAATGATAAGTAGATCCGTCCACTTAAACAGTTAGGGGGTGATCTCTGCTTTTATGTATTGTCTAATTATTTCCTAAAGAACCGGTATTGAGCATTTCGGAAATCGACATTTGGTTTTATGGATCACCCGGGAAACAAAAGAGTGTACTCATAAGAGATGACTCGAACCCGTAACCACTCTGAAAACCATATACAATTCTATGGAGGAGATTCGTGATATATTGAGATGTTGTGATCCATGTGTGACCCCAAGATCCATTGGGTATGGGAATCCGGGTGTGAATCCAAGGTCTAATTGAGATGTGGGAATCTATGTGTGATTCCAAGACCCGCAGGGGTATTGGAATCCATGTGGGATTCCGTGATCTATTTGGTGGCGCTGCGTAAATTGGAATACCGGACGTAGCCTCATCAATGGAAATGACTAAAACCAGAGATATGAGGCATGGCTAGTAGGGTTGGCAAAACCATAGGATGTAGTCTGCTCCACCTAGACGTTACCTACAGTTGTTATGCATGCATGAAGCGATGCACTCGGTCTTAGCGAGACCAGCAATGTTTTTCCTATGGTACATCACCAGGGATGTATGCTGCTTCGGAAGGATATCTCTGATCCTTGTGCAGGAGGACCATTCCTCGAAGTACTGAGGGCACCTCCATGGAAATCCTACACAATTAGCGAACGTGCCTTATCGATTTTCGATTATATACCTAGTATTGTTGTGATGTACACTCACGAGCATCATAGCTACTTGATTATTATTATTTTCGCCCTTAGACATTATTATAATATCACTGGATTTTCTATAAAAAAGTTTTGGTTATTGTAAGGTAAAAACCCGTCCATGTTTATGTGCGGCGTGGTCTTCCAAAATACCTTTGTTCTCAAAAGGTTAATTAAACTTTAAGAATCCATTTGATTGTGTTTCTCATGCTGGTTTTACCAGACTGAACCGGACGTTGTTTTCCTAAAATGCTCGGGTCAAACCGAGCATATTTTTCAGGTTTAGTTGGATATTTTGGAGCTTCAAGAGAGGAGCTGGAGGCCCAGAGACGTATTCACGTAGATGGTTATATTTTTTCGTTGCATACATTGTTGTATATTATTCAGCAATTGTTAGGGCAGGTTTTTATAACTGTCTGAGCTGAAATATGTTAGTAAACTCTGATTGATGTCTGTATATACATATATTATAGTTTCGTTTTGTGTAAAGGTTGATTGTATATTATAGAGTATTCATTCCGCTATGAGATTCTGTGTTGTTTAGCTTCTTCTTATCTTCTTTCCTTTTTCTTTTCCCTAACTATCCACCTTTCCATTCAATTTGGGTTGGACATGTGTGGTTTATTGTCAACTTAAACTGTACGGAAAAGTGGGTCGTTACAGTTGGTATTAGAGCTTAGGTTGAACGAACACCTAGGCATTGGTGGGGTTCACTCATTTGAGATAGGGTAAGTGAGACCCTATGATGAGTTTGAGTGTATATACATAAGAGTGCGTAATTGTTAGAGATATAAAACGTTTTATACTGTGTTGTTTGATTTTTTGAGTGGCTTAAGAATTTTGGTCGACGCGTTTGGCCAACGTTATCGGTAGAGATTTCCTAAACATTCGAACAAGACCAGTTGACACAGTATTGTTTTAAAAATTGGGTAAATGAAATAATTTTACCTAGAGTTATATTTTATATATACAAGACGTGTATTTCCAAAAATTTTATTATACTTATTCTTGGTTCTGCTTGGTTGATAGGAAATGATAATATTCCATCGTTATCTTCTAGGATTTGATCGGTCATGCTCGCCCATTTCTGAGCATTGACTATTATCCATTTATCTATCTTGGATCTTCCTTTTTTTGAAACTTGGGTTAGGTAGATAGGAATTTTGGGAACATTGAAACGAATACCTTGTGAATTAAGTTTCACAATTTGAATATAAGGCATTAGTTGATAATGCTGAGTTGAAATTTGATTTCTAAGGGTTGTTTATTTAAAAGAAAATTTAAATATTTTAGAAATGATTTTATAAAAAGGGTGATTTGATAAAATTAAGTTTTAATAAATGTTTTTTTATAAAAAGGAAATTAGAATATTTTGAAATAAATATTTTGGAAATGATTGAGCATAAAAGTTGGTTGTATTAAATTGGAATTTTATAAAAGAAGTTTATTAAAAAGAAAAATTAAATATTTATGAAATAATGCTTGAAAAATGATTTATATAAGGAAGCTAGAATATTTTCGCAATAAATATTTGAGAAATAATTTACTTTAAGAAGAGATAGTTTACAAATTTAATTTGTTCAAATGTGCCTTATAAATAAAAGGAATTCGAGAGTTTAAATTCCGGTGATTTTGGTAAAATGGTTTTCATGGTTTACGGGTTAATAATAGTAATTGAAAATGTTCTTGGGATAAAAAAACATTTCTAAGTAGGGGATTGCTATAGTTAGGGTCTCACTATATAATTACTTTGATAGCACAAATTTTGATTTGATTTCAAAAGTGTGGTTTGATTTACTATAAAGTAAATGTGTATATTATTATTTCAAATGATTTGGAGAAAGGAAATAATAATTTTATTTCTGATAGTTTCAGAGTATAAATGATTTTGGAAATGGCAATAATAATTTCTTAAAGGATTTTTAGTGTATCAATATTTTGAATATAGTTTACTTAAAAAAAGTGTTCTTAAGTATAATTCTTTTGGAAAAGAGAATTTAAAAGAAATGTATGTTTCCTTTGGATTTAGTTTTGGAAAACAAGTACCGATTTGTTTTGTGATGATCAGAATAATCTTCTAAGTGACGATCGGATATTTGCTTAGGCGAACAGTATTGTGCACTTAGTAAATTATTCTCTTTGTCATTGTACAGTTGGGACGAGTTCAAATCTGGACGAATCCAAAGTAAGTTGGAAATTTATAGTTAATAAAAACTATTTATTTGGAAATATATTTGGTATGGCTTTAGAAAGGGGATTTTGAAAATTGAAAAAAATTATTTTTAAGTTAACTAGTTCGAGTGGCTTGAAAATAACTAAATATGGGTAAGAGATACTTTCGGATGGTAAACGTTTCTCTTGAGTATTATCCTTATAGAAATTAATGTATTATACTGTTTGGTAGTACCCAGTTCCTTGGTATACTTTTGGGGTTACTCGGGCTATAAATATAAATATATATATATAATTGTTATGGATTAAAATATATATAATATCATTTCAAATGTTTTTGAAATAAATATCCATGTATTTGACCCTTAAGTCTCCAAACTATATAGTATCATTTCAAAAAGTATTTTGGAATAGAAACCGGGTGTTTTTAAATTCTTAAGTAAATTCAAAACAAAGTGAATTATAGTCGTGTATACCCTTAGGGTATGATAGGGAATTTAATAAGTTTTATAACTTAAGCTATGTTTTATGAAAATGTTTTCATAAATAATTTAGTGGTAACATAATTGGTATTAGGAATAACCAATTAAATAAGTACGTAGATTGAATGTAGATCATTTCTCTCTTTATATAGTTTTGATCTAATGTTCGAGTACAAGGCTTTGAGGTGTTTCATACCGTTCCAAATAAGGATATATTACTCAATTTTTGATGGCGAGCACTTGATGAGGGTTCTTGATATGGAACTAAGGTTTTCTATCATAGTATATGGCTATGTATAGGGAACAAAGGTCCCTAATCAAGGAGCTTGATCAGGGTCCCCACTAGCAAATCTGATAAGCGACACTGGTTTGGAAGTATAGTCATCAATTCAAGTGGTAATCAAATCAAATTCTATATATAAATGATCTTTGAATATCTTGCAGGCTTATGAATATTAGTGAATGTTCTTATGCTGAAATTTTAGGGACGAAATTCTTTTTAAGAGAGGGAGAGCGTAATGACCCATATTTTTGGATCTTCGAATTTGAATATTTAATTTGTTTAAATGTTTGGCTTTGAATTAAATTATAATAAAATCTATGTTTCAAACTGAGACTTGATTTCCAATGACGTAGTTTTAATTTAATTTTTAGAATTTTTTCATAATTTTTAATTTTGAACATAAGTAAATTTTCGTTTGACGTATTTTACGTCAAACGTTGGCATTTTTGGAAATTTGCCTACCGGTGTGTTTTACTGTCATTTGGGGATCGCTTTACATTGTTATGCGTGATCGTATTTTATATTCTATCGATCGTGGCTCATAATCGGACGCCGTAAGGGGCGGAGGGGTATCAAAATCTTTACAAATCAAACTCAAGTACAGAGCATTCTTTACTTCAACACAGCCGACTTTTTGTCCATCTTCCACCCTACCAGCCGCCAATGTTTCCTTGTCCCCTTGAATTTTGACGTGGAAATGGATTAAGGGACATGTTAGTTTTCGGTATAAGAAGGCAGCATCTCAACCTCATTGCATTTCGATCTCTTCAATTCATCTTCCAATTTTTTCAGCTTATAGTATATTCAAAAAACAGAGTAAAAATTTACGTTCCTCTCCTTGAAAAACCTACACCTTCCAATCCGTTGTGATTTAACCATAGTGATCAACACGAAAGTTGTTCGTATTGATCCGAACTATTTTTAGAAATTGATGGCATCCAATTTCGTCGAGTATCCATCGAGTAATCCTCATATTTAAGTTAGTGGGAAAAGTATGTTCAAAACTTCAAAAATTATTTTTTCTCAATTTCAGAAGAATTTTTAGTCGCCGTATGCATCATTGGAGTCAGGGCGAGATGTAGTATTTTTGTTGGGATTTTGGCGGCATTCTGTGGCGATATTTGACGATGTTGGCAACCTAGGTTGAGTTTTTCTCGGCCCACAGTCAACGATGGATGATTTGGAGCTTGGGATAGCGATCATGGAGGAGAGAGCTTCGAGTGGTGAAGTTTTGGTGCAGTTTGAAGCGAAAAACTGTCGCAACTTTTGGTGACTCTAGCTCAAGTTTGGGTGATCAAAATTTGATTTATGGGGTAGGAGGCTTGGGCGAGGATGGCGAACAGATGAGAAGGGGAAGGGAAGTTTGTGGGTGGTCTCGGCAAAGCGAATGGGTGGTCGAAGTGTCTGTACACGTGCACGCGTGAGCACGTTTTAACCCCAGGAAGCCTTCGGTTATCAGGTAGAAGAAGATGCACGATTTAGAAGTGAAGCGGTGCGGGTTGGATTCTTTGGGCTTGGCCCAAACTTGTTTGGGTGAGATAACTTGTTTATTTTGTTAATTATTATTTAAATGGATATGTGAGTTAGTAAATTAATTATCTTGCTCATATTTAACCCGTTTGACATACGAATTTTTGCGTTGTACTCGTATGAACGAGTACAACACTATAGTTTAGCCTATTGATAGATTTGGCCATGTACAAATTTATGACATATTTTAACGCACTGGATTTAAATCATGTTATTTTAAATAACAACGTTGATTAAAATTTATATACCTTAAATATTGATGTTTATTCGACCAAATAAAATACTATTCAGTTAAATTGGATTGATTATGGTAATTGGACATCCATTTAGCAGAATAAAACACCGTTCCGCTAATTAGATTAATTTGACATTTAATTAGCAGAATAAATCCCCGCTCTGCTATTTTATAGATTTGGACCTTTGATTATATATCGTGAATTGATATGTCGCTTTGAATAGATAATATATTAGCTAATGATGATTAAGTATTGGATTTATTTACATAGTCATGGATTATGTAAATATCTTTATTAACTTGAAAGTTAATTGAATAATATGGTAATTTCCGTTTCAATACATACATACCAAACATAAAGTCATACCAAGTGGTAATTTTGTGAGTAAATTTGAATTAACTTAAGAACGTTGAATACTGAATCTATTACGCTAATTTCAATAATTAAAATTTGCAATATTATTCTCACAAATGTTGCTCATTTAATTCCAACTGCATTAGTCTTGCTTATAAAGACACAATCACGGCCGATGGATCAAACGGTGTTAGGGATGATCATTGGATATTATTACTAGTTACCATCGGGGGTAGGGAAATATTCCCTACTTAACATCGAAGGATTTTAACTTTGGAAATATCTAGGAGAAACACGGGGATTATATGGTACAGTTACCATCGGGGGTGCTATACTGTACGTATAAACTCATTTCGTTCTTCTAGGTTGGATGATAAGGAGATCCGTCCACTTAAATGGTTAGGGGGTGATCCCCGCTCTTATGTATTTTTTCCTTCTTCTAGGCCTATTAAGATAAGGGGGTGATCCCCACTTCTAGGATTAATTTAAGTGGCTTAATTATTTCCTAAAAAACTTTTGAATGTTGTTATTTGATAGTAAATACCCGACTATCAAATCTTGGCTTAAATATGTAATCCTTCTTAATTTTGTTGGTAGGGAAATATTCCCTACTTAACAACGAAGGATTTTAACTTTGGAAATAGCTACGGGAAACACGGGGATTGTGTGGTACAGTTACCATCGGGGGTGCTATATTGTACATATAAACTCATTTCGTTCTTCTAGAACAAATGATAAGTAGATCCGTCCACTTAAATAGTTAGGGGGTGATCTCTGCTTTTATGTATTGTCTAATTATTTCCTAAAGAATCGGTATTGAGCATTTCGGAAATCGACATTTGGTTTTATGGATCACCCGGGAAACAGAAGAGTGTACTCGTAAGAGATGACTCGAACCCGTAACCACTCTGAAAACCATATACAATTCTATGGAGGAGATTCGTGATATATTGAGATTTCTTCTTATGATAGTCAAACCAATGACTATGCAAATAAATCTCCCGGGTTATATAATAAAAAAATTCTTATGATAGTCAAACCAATGACTATGATAGTCAAACACCATGCACTAGTAATAGTCACAAAATTTTCCGAACTCCAAACGAAGCGTGCAGGCAGACGTTTCTAAGGTTTTACCCGCATTCCGAACACAATGGAACGTGTTTCGGGAGCTAATTCGATCGTATGTGCGAGTTACGGAATTAAACGATCAATTTAAAATTAAATCGATTAAAACGATTTCGATGCGTTTCAGCTTGCCCTGGACAAATGACAACTTCGATTGCTACGAAAATTGAAATCTTACAATAATTTAACATTATGGATCCGATGAAACTGGTTTCGTCAAAATCCGAGACTGTTTGAAAAATGACTATTTTCACTAGTCAATTAAATATTAAAATATTCAATTTTCACATATTAACTTTTAATTCAAATTTAAAAGTTCTATAACATCATTATAACTCCAATATGATTTAATATAACTTTATAAATCATTTTTATACACATTAAACCCAATTTCCAATTATTTCTGGAATTCCAAATATTAAATTATCGATTTAATTATACAATTAAATCACTATATTCAAAATTTAAGTTATTCAACTTAAAATCTCACTTGTTAATATTTAAAAATCAATTAAATATTCGAATTTCAATTGACAGAAATTCTGGGTCGTTACAAACTTCCCCCCTTAAAAGAATTTCTTCCTCGAAATTGCAAAGTAAGAAAAATGCCCCATATTCATTAACTTTTCAAAAATCCACTTAGTGAAAATTTTATATTCTCCTTTTCCAAAACCTTTAAACTTCAACCAAAACAATAGTTTCCATTTTCTAGTTCAATTCCTATATTTTCATTACAATTTAGAAATTGACTTTTCCGTTAACAAAAATTTTCCAAAATTTCCCGAAAACTTCTAATGCCTTAAATTTTCAGAAACATTCGCCAACGTCTCCTTTGCGCGGTTCGATCGTAGTAGGATCACAATAGACATAAATATATATACATCGACCCACCCGGTCGGAAAAGCAGAAAAACAGTTCATATTTCCTATTTTTATTGCGTAGGCGTACCTTTTTAGCATTTTTAAGCAAAGCAGTTATTTATTAAGCATTTTAGCACGACCCAACCAACCGAACGGCAGCCACGACACCTGTACTTACTCAATTCAAACACGTAAGTGACATATATATAAAGTTATTAACAAATTACTCTTTTAAACAACTACAACATATGCATATTAAAAGAAATGCATACTAAACAAGGTTTATAAGCAACTTATATAATTTCAACATCACTTGTAATTGTTTACAACCAATTCATATACAACGACATTCAATTATTCATTTTTAATTAGTTTACATTCACTAATTTAAATTCAAGTTGGTTCACTTCCAATTTAAATCCAATTACATAGCTTTCAATTTCTATCAATTCAATTTCATTAATACTTAATGAATTATACTATATACAATCAACCAACAATCATATAACAACCAAATCATAGCCAACATAACCAAATTATTAAATTTACATTCAATTTGGTTTAATATTCTATTTGATTTTAATTCAATTATTCAATTTCCAATTACATTAGCTTTAATGAATTAACACTTACATCTATTATTCCATATCAAATATTTTACATTCGATTGATTAACATTCAATCCATTCATTAATTCAATGGCTAATTCATTTAACCACTAAAGTTGAATTTTATTACATAACTCAAGTTCATATTCATCACTTCATTTCATTAATTCACTTTATTAATTTACTTTGATATCAAAATCAACTTCATTCAACATTACTTAAGTTATATTCCATCACAACATTTCATTCTAAAGTAAATTCTATATAACTTTTACCAAAGTCAAATTTATTATCTCATATTATAAGTTCAAAACTCGCTTCACTTATATTCATCAATTTCAATTTGGATTTTAATTTCAAATTTGTTTATCACAACTCAAATCCAATTCCAGTTCTATTTACTTACAAATTCAAAATGAATTTTAACATTCAATTTCATTTTCTTGCACCTGCAATTGCAAATTTATTTATTCATTCACAATTTATTTTCATAATTCAAACTCATTTATTATTCCATAAACATTTTAATAAGATTCCAGAGTATTTCCAACATTCAAAAATCATTTTTTGAAGCCAATTCAAATTATCTTTTGAATTTCCAAAACCCAAACCCAGTTTTGCAACAACTTCCATTTAAAATAATTTGACAACAATTCCTCTCTTGGAAATTTGAAAATGAACATCGATGATGCTGCAGTCATCACCGAAGTTATTTTCCAGCGACTGAAAAGAGTTTAGTGCTTTTATCTCTTCAAAACACTTTTTTCAAAACCTTTGAAAAATCATTTTCAAACTCAAAGGGAATTTAAACCTTTCACCAAAATTTCAATTTTCAAAGCCTTTCAATCTACTTTCAAATAATTCTCTGGAATTCTATTTCAAATTATAAATCACATTTACAATTTACATTTACAAATCTCATCTGTATATGGAATTTATTTCTTAACCCTTTGTTTAACATTTTAATTTCTTATTCAATAATGATAATAGTTTAACATTTACCATTCCCTTAACAACCAAACAACCATATACTATAATAATTTATGGAAATCATTTCCTTTTATATACAAAAATAATTTCGGGTAAAATTGTTTCATTTACCCTATTTTTAAAACAATATCGTGTCAAATTGTTCTGTACGAGTGTTTAGAGATACCTATCGATAGAGTTGTACAGACTATACCGACCAGAATCCATATACCACTCAACAAACCAATCATCACAATATAAAACAAATTTTTGTATTCACTAACAAATACGCGCTCATATCTATTATTACACTCACACTCATTCTAGAGTACTACTGACTCTATCTCTAATGAGTAACACCCAACAGAGCCAGGGTTGTCGCTTAACCAACAGCTCTGATACCACATGTAACGATACGACTTTTCGATGCTCGAAAGTCGACATTAATACGTCCACTGTATCAAATGCCGCGCAATCGAATGTCGGAAAACTGAACCATTAGAGTTAAAAAGAAGAGGTAGAAGAAGACAAAAGAAAAGAAAGAACGGAAAAATAGAAACAGAAACAGAAACAATATCATAATCTCACATATCGCAGCGGAACAACATATAATAGATAAATGAATAATCTTTAAATCAAGAACTATATCATTTTATACATTACATCATCAGAGTCAATATACACACAATACATCAATGGACAGTTATACAAACTTGTCCTCATACAGAATACACAGCGGAATAATAATATCATATACAAGTGATACGCCTCGCCATCCAGCTCGCCACTGAGCTCCACAGCATCTCCTGAATCCAGAATGACCTGATAACTTGACTCTAGGCTGCCCGTGTGGAAAATGATGGGCACCCAAAGTTTAGGAAGGGAACAATAAACTCCAGGTCAGTCATGGTGACTGGTGTGAGAACTAAAAACAGTTATTTTCACAAAGAAAATAAAACAGATTCACAATGCTTTTGGAAAATGAAACTACCATAAGACCTCCCGCCACACACACAATGCAAACGCAGAATTAGAGGAGATTTCTTCTTATGATAGTCAAACATGCTTACTACGCAAAATCATTGGATATTATTACTAATGCATAGTGTCGAAAACATTTTGAAAGTATAATATTAATCTTAGCCAGCATACAACCATTATTGTATGCCTACTATAGCTACCATCTAAATAGTGGTGACCACCATAAGTAAATGGCAGGTTCTACAACTAAAACCGTACAGGGTTCGTATTGTTTCTTTGGATTTCCAACAAATGGTCAGGCAAAGGAAGTTCCTTACACCGAAATGAAAACGCCTATGGAAAGACGCCCCAAGAACCTAACCGAATCTCTGCAAACACAAGGCCGACGCTACCTCACGCTGTACAACTGTAACTAGGTAACTAACACACTGACGCTACCTCACGCTGTACAGCTGTAACTAGGTAACTAACACACGAGCTATGTCCTCCCCCGGTCGTCACTGACCTTTATCCGAGGATCCTCAACCATAAAGCAACCACAAAGTATAATAAATGTGCAGCATCAACATAGGTAAAATATCTGGGCTCCATACCATGATATCACCTTTTATCCAGAAGGAAATGACATACCCTAGGGGCGCTACCCCTAAAAACCTTTGCCGCAACATTCCTGTTTCGACCATTACCGGGTTGTGAGGCTCGACGAAGTCTCATCCACAAAACTACGCTTTTTCACAAAGCCAGGCTTTTTCACAAAGCCACGCTTTGATCAACAAATGATCAACAGCACTTCGTATGCCACGTTACCAAATTGGGAATGTATCACTAGTAACCATCAACTACATAACCTTTGAGCTCGTACGTCTCAAAGAAGGGTGTTAAGGTAAGAGAATAAATTCTCCGCCACCAACAGAAATGTATTTGATAGAAACCAGCTTTACATCTCAAAGTGTAACGTCAGACACACATCCATACAAGTCCGTTCCGGGATCGAACGGAACCGAAGGCACTTCCAAAGAAGCCCTTGCAATCCGGGTATTCACTAATCACGTCCGGACTTCCCATCACAAGAAGAGTGATATAAATCTCTATATCGGAGCAACTCGGTGCAGAGACGTTCGACAGGTTGTCCTTTCATTTTCGAAAATTCCCGGTCTTCACACCGGTCTTCAAATAATGTCCATTCACGACGTATCACTATTCGGAATGGGTTATATGACACAAAGGTCTTTTCCCGGCTTAACCGAATAATGAGCGTTTGTTTTAAAAACAAATCAAGTGCCATTTCAAAGGCAATATTGATAGTCGGTTATTTAACTATCAACAACATTCACAACAATCAACCAATTTAAATAATTTTTCCCAAATTATTAAATTTCAAATATCTTCGCGATATATGGTTTACACTTCAACCATTTGAAAACAAATTTCAAATCACTTTCATTTAAACCAATTAAATAAATCCTTATCGATTTATTTCAAATTTACATCCCAAATCTGTAAATTTATTTCCACACTTCATCACTTTGAAAACCAATTTCAAATCATATTTTCCACACTTTAAAAATAAATCAATGTTTATTTTTAAAACAAATTTCCCTTTCCTTTATAAATTCCATTTGAATTTACATTCCCAAATATTCACCTTTACACGATTTTTAAATCGATTTCTCAAATATTCACTTTCAATTCCAAATCAATTTTTTAAATTGATTCCCAGATTTATTTCAAAACCCAAATTGATTTTCCAAACATTTATTTCAAACACCAAATCAATTACAAATTGATTTAAAAATTCATTTCAACACAAATCAATTTTTTTCATTCAACGTCAAATAATTTTCATATCGATTTCCCAAAAATTTATTTTCAAATACCAAATCAAATATAAATTGATTTCTAGAAATTTATCACCTTTTAAAATAAATTCATTTCTCTTCCAAACCATTTAAAATCCCATTTTAAACAAATTTTCCAACTTTCGAAGAATACTATTCAAAATCCATTTATAAAAATCTTTCCCCATATTTTAGAAATAATTCGATAAGATTTCAGAAATCAACTTTATACTTTAAAATCCTTTCTTTTAAATTCAACCAATTCTTTCAAAAGAAATTTACTTAAAATTCCCAACTTTAATTTCAAAAATCCAATTTTATTTATTTCTGGTATCCAAATATACCAAAAATACATTCGGCTAAATTATAGCCTTCAACAAATTCAATCACAGATATAATCATACACAGATTATAAATAATTCATCACACAACATATGAAACAAATTCATACAACATATGAAACAAATTCATATAATTTGAGGAATCCAGTTGGATCCCTCCAACCTGTTTCCCTACATCCACAGATGTTAGCACAATACCAATTCCACTTCAATGTGGAATATCGCGGTATATGGGATTTATAAAATATTATCCGCTATTATGCGGCGCACTAGGGTCTCATCCGCTATATAATGCGGAAAATCAACTCCAAATACATATATAATACCAATTCCACTTCACGGTGGACTTATCGCGGTATATGTTTTTAATAAATAACCTCCGCTTAATATACGGCGTATAAGGTCTATTTAACACAATAGATAACAATTTATCATCCAATCATCACAATCAACACTATCAACAATTTTAAATCTAACAATTTAAAATTTAAATTGAAACACAATATTCGATTGAGTGAGAAGTTCTCACCTTGCTTCCAATAACAGTTGCAGTGTTTTAAATTTTAAATTAAATCGATCCGTTCGATTTAATCAAAATTTCCACTTGCTCTGAATGTCTCGGGATCTGCGCTGCAGCGTAGATCGCGTCGCTGCGATCCCGACCCTTCCTGTTTCGTCGAAATCTGATTTCGTATGGCAAAGATATCACGTTTTAAAGTTTAAACAATTTATATAAATCAATTTCACTAATTTTTTTTTATTTTTTTCAACCTCTGTTTAATCTGGCCGTTCGTTTTGTTTCACAAGATCGCAGCCGTGCCCTTTTTCTTCCTCTCGCGTTCCAGGTTCCAAACGAACCCATTTGAAGCCGCCTCAAACCCTAATTGCCGCGCCATATACGATCGATTCGACTTCGATCAGGCAACATCAACCTGAAGCCACATGCGAGCTCCACTATCGACCGCAATCCCCTAGAACTCGGTCGTCCCCTGGCCCCACTATTCGAGCTCGAACGCGTGATGTTTGAACGAAGATTGCCGATGATCTATCACGTAATACTTGATCATAGCCGTTGGATCCGAAGGTCTCGTCGCCCTCTACAAATCTCTAGTTGAAGTCTCGGCCTAAAAGTTGATGGATGGAGAGATAATGGAGGAGGAAGTAACGAATGTTTTCGGCCATTAAACGTAAAACTGGCGGCCAGGGCTTTGAAATGAAACCCTAGTTTTTAATTTGCAAATGTGAATGTTGAGGTCTTTATATACAAAATTCTCAAAACACTATTCACTCGAAATTTTCCGAACTCCAAACGAAGCGTGCCGGCTGACGTTTCTAAGGTTTTACCCGCGTTCTGAACACAATGGAACGTGTTTCGGGAGCTAATTCGATCGTATGTGCGAGTTACGGAATTAAACGCTCAATTTAAAATTAAATCGATTAAAACGATTTCGATGCGTTTCAGCTTGCCCCGGACAAACGACAACTCCGATTGCTACGAAAATTAAAATCTTACTATAATTTAACATTACGGATCCGATGAAACTAGTTTTGTCGAAATCCGAGACTGTTTGAAAAATGACTATTTTCACTAATCAAAATTTAAAAGTTCTATAACATCATTATAACTCCAATATGATTTAATATAACTTTATAAATCATTTTTATACACATTAAACCCAATTTCCAATTATTTCTGGAATTCCAAATATTAAATTATCGATTTAATTATACAATTAAATACTATATTCAAATTTAAGTTATTCAACTTACAAATCTCACTTGTTAATATTTAAAAATCAATTAAATATTCGAATTTCAAATGACAGAAATTCTGGGTCGTTACATCCAATGTTGAGTATTAAAACAACTAAGGCTGATTTTGATACAAGTACATCGTTAAAATCAACAACGTGTTGTTTACTTATAGTTTAGAAATATCAATGTACCTTTTATCGTTCTTTCTTATGAACACATGCTTCCTCTGCACTTTGATTAAAAATCAAGCTATTTGATATTCCTATCAAAGTACTTAGTCAACCTTGATGCTTACAAAATGATACTTTTGTATCATTTCTTGGATCATATCCAAAGACTCACAAACTCAATATCTCTCCCACCGACTTCGATACATTTTGGTTATTATGTGTAAACAGATTACTCTAAATCATTATTTAGAATTTTCCGTTTCAATACATACATACCAAACATAAAGTCATACCAAGTGGTAATTTTGTGAGTAAATTTGAATTAACTTAAGAACGTTGAATACTGAATCTATTACGCTAATTTCAATAATTGAAATTTGCAATATTATTCTCACCAATGTTGCTCATTTAATTCCAACTGCATTAGTCTTGCTTATAAAGACACAATCACGGCCGATGGATCACATCCCTTAGGTAACGACTACCAAAATCATATTTTAATAGCGTACTTGGAATTTTTTCAGATTTGCGCATCATACCATATGATAGAGTCAACACTCTTAGTGGTTTAATTAAAAAATCGAGGATTATATATTTTCGACATTGAAAAGAAATTCATAGTTTCTTTTCAATGAGCGGGAATACTTATTAGATATTCTAATGCAATGTGTTCGTTTAGGTTAGTCAATTTTATTTCATCTCATCTAATCAGTTCTATCTTTGGATCTATCCAAATCCTTTTTACTACCAATAATTTCTCAAGAAAATTCCTTCACAATTAAGTTGGTATTTCTTGAAATGTTTTCGGCGCAATAGAATAGGTATTCATAAACTTTTTATGAATTTCCTTATTCATAAACCTGATTTGGTTTTAGTTTACAAAAATTATGTTTGAAACATAAATATGTCATCCAATGACAGTCTTTTCAAAATCCTTTTGGGATGATTCATACAAGTCCCTCATAAACAATTATTACGCACAATCTTTCGACTCGTGCAACCTGCCAACTCCTTAGCCTGGGATATGTTGGAGTTTCTTATAAGCCCTTACCTTATAAAATTTTGTAAACTGTTATTCAAATGAAATAATATTAACCTTGTGTACTACCCTTAAGCACATTATCTTATAGAAAGAAACTAACTCAAGTTCACTCACAATTAATCGTACATTGTCTAACAAAGTTTGATTACTCCATATCGATGCATCATTATGTATCACATGGAGGAGTAATTTTGAGAATGAATCTTTATTCATTTCAGATACGTTCGGAACATTTTCCAATATACTCACTCATTCGATCAAATCAAATCATTTCTATCACATATTATTTCATTTACTTCTGTTTTATGTCCTATAAGTTTACCATAGACATGCTATATGCGTATCAAATACACATGTTATGTTGACGATAACTCATCGGTGAAAATGATGAAGTACATGGAACAGTTTGGTATTTATAGAATTACGATTGCATACATCTATATGTATCAATCCGAAGAGTTCATCAACTGTTATGATACTCACACTAAATGGGTGCATAGCCCTTTTATTTTTGAGATATAGTTAACAAATATCATATGATTCAAAATCATACAATAAAATTATTTTTCAAAACTACGGCTTAGTCTATAATTCCAAAACAACCATAAATAATATTAGATACTTTTGTATTTTCCAATGCATCACTTTTGTTATAATTTTTTTTACCACATTATAGTTTTATTTCACAAAGAATATTCATAATATTCATATTGAAATATAGCTATGTCTATTTTTTTCAGTCGATACCGAAAAATAACCATTATTTCATAAATAATGTATGGTAAGTTTTACGTAAACAATTTTCGCACTATGATGCAATTAATAAGTGCTGTATGGTATGCTCCCACTATTTCCACCATTACTATAATAGCGTATTAAATTTGGAGATCCGTCATTCACTTGATACAATTTGTTTATTTCATACACTGCAATTATTTACAGTGGAGAGTTCATTGATCAAATATCTTGAGCTCAAAGAAATAAATCTCATAAAAAATAATTTTCTATATGAAAATACATTTCAGAATAAAAATCATATTTCTTATTCCAATATTAAGTATCATTTATTTATTACAATTCATATTTCCAATGTTTCTCTATGAAGCAGAAGTGAGTATTCATTCTCTTCATTCCAACTATACCTTAAATTACATCTATTCTTATACATTCTTTTTCCTTTTAAATGGTCAAACTATTCAAAATAAAACCTTACTACAATATCATAACAAACTCTCTACAAAAATGTATTTGATTATCCTTAACATTTAAGGACATCAAATATGTTGCACTTTACGTAAACCAATCAAAATGACATTTCAGCGATCGAGTTCTTATATCTATCTTGTATTTTTTGGTCTTGTGTTACATTAACACAATATGATCTCTTTTGTAATCAATCAGATTGAATACTCGATCTCGCACTAAGGTTTATTCGGTTTTTCGGATGAACTAATTTCATCGAAATATTGTACATTACAAACTTTGACCATTCACCATATAACATTTATATGCAATTGTATATGGATCAAATATCCATAGTCTGGTATTGCTTTTAGAGTTCGAAACTCATAGAATGCAATACATGGTCTTGACCAAATAAATGCATAAGTGACCAAATCATGAATGTATTCAGTAGTTATAAAATCAGGCACTTGCATAGGTGTTGAAATATTAACATGCAATAGGAATTTGATAGTGGGTATTATATTTCCATTTGTCAACTTTCAATTCAATTTGTTTGTATATGTTAATTGATAAACATTTTATCAATCATATTAAATGCACAAATTAATCATTGTAGATAATTATAACATTATTTAGCATATGTTCTTACAATATTAGAAAGGTTAAATGTTACCATTTCATTTTTCTGATAAGGCTCCCACTAGTCTTTTATGTTCTCCAAACCCTAAGATGAAACACAGAAGTCTTTCGACTTCACTAGTGGGTGTTAGGACTCGTCTGTCTTGGTATTCTGATCTTGAGTTTGCTCAACAAATCATAGTCCCACAAACGATGGATAACTCCTTATCGGTTGTATCACATACAACTCCTAACCCATTTTTCCATGTCCTAATCTCATTTCGACCTTGAGTTTTCTCAACAAATCGAAAGTGATTATTCACTCGTACCTATCATATCGTGATGGCCTAAGTATAGTATATGTACCTTGAGTTTGGTCAACAAATACATATAATTATCTTACCTCATCTGTTCAATATATTAATAATACTACACATAACATCCCCAGCTCGAGTTTGCTCAACAACTAAGAAGTATGAAAGTAATTTATTAGTATATATATGGTAGAGGACAACATTATATTGAAGATTCATAATCTTCAATATATTGTATTGAGTGATATCGACTTATGGAATAATGTATTTCTTATGAAATACCCTCATGATTCATGTGTCAGACACATCAGAAATCACAGTATACGTACATTTACATATGTATTTATTCCTTAAGTCTATTTGGGCTTCTTTAATGTTCCACTTTTAGTTTATACATTCATATCATATTAGTTTGGTTGTTAAATACTTTTATATTTCATATTACTTATATGATAGTCTTATGTATAATATTTCATTAACTAAATCTTATTTAATTAATTTTAATTAATTAACCCATTAATTAATTTTATATTAGTATTCCAATACAATTTTTATATTGACATAACTATTATAACCTTTATAGTATATACTATAACGACACATATATATTATGTATGTGTATTTTTATTTAATTAATTAACCTTTTATTAATTTATTAATTAAACAATTTTAATTAAATTATATTAATTTCAAAATTTTATCTTATATACATACATGTATGCTTATGTTATCTTAAACACTTTAAAATAACATAACATATATCAATATATATAATACATGCATATAAGTATTAATTAATTTTTTGAGAAAAATGTGTGATCCTTTAAAATAGAGGAGAGCACACATGTAAATATATATATATATATATATGTATGTATATATCACAAGCCATGGTGTTGCCAACATGCCTGGCAGGTAGCTAATCTAAGTATAAAATACAAGAGGAAAAAACTCAAGTACCCCTAAAATGAGCTCCAGCATGGCCACCGCCCATTACACCCCAACATCGAGCTCCAGCATGGCCACCGCCCATTACACCCCAACATCGAGCTCCAGCATGGCCACCGCCCGATATTAAGGTATTAGAAGTACCTGAAATACTATGAAATATCTCATAGCCAATGAAACTGGAAGCCATCTCTATCTAAGAAGGCAACTCCATGCTGCTGACTCTGAAGGAATGGAAAAGTGAATGATTTGAACCGGATCTGCGAATGATCTAGACTAAAAAAGTGAATGATCTAAAAGCGAACTCCGAAGACTCTGTAAAACTGGAAGTAGTGCATAAATGAATAGTGAATCCTCCTAGAAACAGAACGCCATAATGAAGATGAAGATGTGCTGAGAAGCACCCCACACTGCATATGACAATCTTGCAATCTGCAATCCTGTGTACTTGCAATAAGAAACTTACACCAAATCTACCCCAAACCTGTATCTGCAACGGAACTAAAGAAAAAGGTTAGAATGCTACACATATATGTATATAAATGAAATTTATATACATATATATGTATAAAAGAAATAGAAGAAATGAATAAGAGTTAAGCAAATATGAAAGAATAATATAATGATTAGAAAAATGAATAAAAGGAATCCATGATCGAATGAAATAAACTAAAACAAACAAAAACTAAAACAATAACTAAAACTAATCGAATATATCCTTATGGTCCTTTGATCAAAAGGATATTGTGATACACGGTGAAATCATCGTTTAAGTTTGAAAAAATATTAATACTACAATTATAAATATCAAAAATATTATTATTAACCTTATTAAGATATTCTTTAAATAGATTATTTTTAGCTAATTTATATTTAGGATTAGAAATCCAATTAAAACAAAATGAAGAAATTATAAAAATCAATTTATTAAAATTAATATAATTATTTTTAAAAATTCTCTGATTTCTTTCAAACCAAATATACCAACTAATTATAATGAATAAAGTGTCAAGTAAAAATCTATTTTCCTTTTTGAACATAAATCTAAAACTATTCCAATAATATTCACAATCATAAATTTTAGTTGTTAGATTAAAGTTAAAGATTTTAAAGGCACTATTCAGAATGAAATAAGTATCCATGCAATCATAGTATACATGTTTAATATCTTCAAAATGCATATTAAAAAAATAAAATTTATTATCAATTTGCATATTTTTTCTTTTTAAAAATTCTATAGTATTTAGTTTTCCATGCATAATTAACCACATGTGAATGCATATTTTACGATTGTATATATAAATATTTTATTTAAATATAGCATCGTTAGTCGAATTAAAGTCCGAAAAGCTACTTTTTGCAAACAGTAGAATTGGAACTCCAGACCACTTCCATTGAGTCCAAAATGGCATTTGCGACCTTTTTGAGTATAAACATCGATATGTTTGGAGTTGAGTGAATTTTGGTGTTTTCAATTAGGGCTTTGGGTTTGGGTTTGGGTTTGGGTTTCAGCCCACTAACCCAACTTATCTAATATCCTAACTCCATCCCTCTTCTCTTCATTCCTTCATCATATTCCTAAAACTTTCAAGCTTTTGAGAATAATGGGGGGAAAAGATGGGAAATAGAAATTCCTAAGCCCTAGATTCATTTGCAAACTCAAATTCTTGCTTCATAATCAAAGAGAAGCTTAGGTAAGCCTTCTTTTCACCTTCTCCATCTCAATCTCTCTTCGATTTCTAAAATGTTCTAAACCCTAACTTAGGAAATGTTTGTTTTTGAGCTTAGATTGAAGCTCAATGGGTTGAAATTGAAGAGTGATTGTTCATGCCTTGCTCTATAGCGTCTCTCTTATGTTTTTGGGTTTAAAGGTGAGTTTTTGAACTCACATCTAAGCCTATATCTTTTGTTGTTGTTAGGTATGAATTCCTAACACTTATCTATGTCCATTTGCTTTTGATTTGAATTGAATTGGTGGATATTCCAATTTTTGTGTTTTGGTCCAATTTTATGAAAATCCTCCTATGGATGTTTGACATTGATGTTTGGGGTGTATCGAAGAGCCTGTAAGGTCGGGTTGTCATTTGGCGTAAATCCTTGGTCGTCATTGCTCGTTCGATCTTTTCCGATATGTTTTGGCCACTTTGGTCTAGGCAAAGTATTGCCCAGACCAGGTGTTCAGACGTTTGAAATGCAAGTTCAGACGTTTGGTTTTAAACCTGAAGCAAAAGTTTATTCGGTAGAAATTTATAAAAATGGCAGAAAACAGAGTCAGACGTCTGAAACATCCTTTCAGACGTCTGAAACACCTTGTCAGACGTCTGATACCACCTTTCAGACGTCTGAACCACCCTGTCAGACGTCTGAAGCCACCCTCCAGACATCTGGATTTTTTCTGAATTTCCAGAACCTAAATCCAGACGTCTGGATTGACCCCTAGACGTCTGGAATTGCCTATTTTTTCCTATTTGCCTATTTTGATTGAATTTCCATTGTTTAATCGATTCGTGTTGATCCAATTAGTTGTTATTGCAAATTTGACTTTGATGATTCTTTTTTGATTTTGTACACGGTTTTTATAAAATGATCTTTTCAAATTGTCTCGTTTCTCCAATTTATAATTTCTATTCAAAACACACACACAACTTTGCACTTCGAGCGAAGAGGGAGAAGAATTAAATGATTAAATAAAACGCGTGTAATGAACACGTGCGTTTATCTTTTCAGTTAATTCCTAATCTATTCGTTTGACTGTTTTGACCTTTGGGTCTGGTTTACCGATGAGATGAGGTGAACTTTGTACTGCTTTAAGTGTGAAATTAACTAACGGCTAGTAAACCGTTTAGTGCGAACGTGGGGTATGGGACTCACGTTAACATTTTTTGGGTTTCTCTCCAAGAGTTTATGACACATTAGCTTCGGCGGCCAGTACTGGACCTATGTGGGTCATTGACTGTCTATGTGGACAATTACTCCTATGTGGGAGTATTATATTGGCTTTGTCTATGTGGAAAACTGCTCCTATGTGGGAGTAGAGCCTTCGTGTGTATCGCCCCTGGGCGTATGATACCACTAAATTAACAGTACTTGGCATAAAGACTCTGGTCTTAGCACGTGCGACTTTCTGATGTTTTATTATTATATTTCCCTTGAGTAGCGCCTTTCGGCGATGGTTACATGGAACCACACGATATAAGTGCGACTACCCCATGGAAATTTATATTTCCTACGTGGGCACTATTCTTTTCTATGTTGCATTGATTTTTGGATATGTTTCCACTAATGCTTATGGTTGCCGATATGGCGGGATTTGGAATATCTCCTAAGTGGGAGTAATATTGTTCCTTGTTTTGGGGTATGATATCCTTTGTTTATTTGAGTTGCCGATGATATGAGGCTTGTTATAATTCATCTTTTGTTAGATGATCTGGTTATTTCCTTTGGGAGATATTTGTGGTACTTTATGACCTTGTATGTTCATTATCATTTAGTATCTAACTGATTTATTTAGCTAGACTGACCCGTGTATTTTATACTCGGGTCAGATCGAGATGTTTCAGGTTAGGTACATTGGACTTAGCCTATTTTTCTTCCACATGGACTATTCTGCTAGCTCCTTTTTGTTATAGCTTTTTGTGTAGTCCTTTTTGGTTGTAACTCTGATATGTATTCTTTTGACTCACCTGTATATTGTGGTTTGCTTTACCACTTGACATGTATCATTTTGTATACTCTGTAATGTATCTGTATATGTGTAAATGTATGTGATGATCTACTGTTCTGTGATGTGTTTTACATTTGAGTTGTCATATTTGTTCTGATAGATCCTTCAGCCACCTATGGCATTGTATTAAGTATTTATTGGATATGTCGATCCACTTGAGAAAGAAAGAAAAATTTATGGCAATTGTCGGCGTATTCAATAGATAATTAAGACAAGGCTATAGATAGTCACTCCTATCCAGCTCTATTCTCCGTATTAGCAGACGGTGTTACCTAGTAATACTCTTTGCTAATGTGGGTCTCGGAGTGGGGCATTACAGCTTGGTATCAGAGCTGAGTTTAGAACAAAATATGATAAACATAGAACAGGGACACATATTACGGTACATTAAAGTGTAGTACGAATGTTACGAATCTTTGAATCATCATGCCTTTATTCTTTCCGTGCTTTGGGGTAGATAGGATTTTGGGAATACGTCTAGGAATGCATTTTATTCCGTAGTATTTCATATCTGAATTATGATATCTACCTTGTGAATAATCTTTATCTTAACTTTCAGCTAATGGCTGGGAGAGGAAGAGGACGACGCACGGATGTTGGGCAATTCAGTGGCTCGCATCCGGACGGCGTTTATATGTCTACCGATCAGTTTATAGAGTTATTTAGGAGCACTCAGCCTCCAGCTCCTACTCGAGCATCTCCTCCACGCAAGTCTGCCTTTGCATGCCTGTGCAGTGATTTTGCTCATCTTGGAGGAATGCCATTCAAAGGCTCCGAGTCCGTTCTTGAGGTCCAAGCTTGGATTTGCACATGCAAGCGTATCTTCTCTCGCATGGATCTTTTTGACCACGATTGACTTCTTGTAACTTCTAGCTTATTGCAAGAGCGTGCCCTTGATTGGTACGAGCTTCTTGTAGCTGAACTTGATGAGTCTATTCTTTCTTGGACTCAGTTTCGGGAACGATTCGAACTCACATTCGTTCCTGAATCTGAGAAAGTTTTATTGGCCCGTCGCTTTCTTGAGTTGAAGCAAGGGAAGTCCTCCGTCTCTGAGTCTGTTGCATCATTTGAGGCCTTATCTAAGTATGGTCTTGAATTCATTAGCACCTCTTATAAGAAGAATATGAAGTTTGTCTCTGGTCTTAAGAAATATCTTAAGAAGTCTTTAATGCTTCAGCTTAAGCTTTCTTTTGAGGAATTGGTTGATTCGGCACTTCATCTCGAAGCCATCGAGAAGGAGTGTAATAGTGGTGATGATGTTGAGGTTCGCAAGAACCCCAATAAGAAGGAGTTTCCATTTCATGAGCGGGAATTTTTCCCTTCCAAGAAGAAAAAGCCCGTTGAATCTGGTCCTAATTCTCAATCTACTGGAACACCTTCCATTCGGAAGTGTTTCAATTGTGGTTCTCCTGATCATATGATTCGAGCTTGTCCTAAGCCTCTCTTCTGCCGTTATTGCAAGAAGGAAGGCCATCACATTTCTACTTGTCCTATCGCTCCGAATAATTCTATATCAGGCAAGCTAAATATAGCGGATGCTTCTGGAGGTTCTTCTCGGTGCAGAGGTAATTCTCCTTCTATCCTTGATGACATTATTTTATTTTGTGATCTCCCTATTTGATTTCTTTTGATACGGGTGCGTCCCACTCTTTTATATCAAAAGAACTTGTTGATTCTTTTTCTTTAAGTATTATAGGTTCGATGACCTCACTGAGAATTGTGAATCCAGTTGGTGGATCTGCAACACTCGGTTTGCTTTGTAAAAATATCGAGATTATTTTATGTGGTTATTCTTTTCGAGCCGATTTGCATACTTAGGCTTCGAAATTGATTTTTGGGAAAGGATTGGCTTAATCATTATGAAGCCTATATCCTATGTCCAATATGGACTATTCATCTTCGACATCCTCAATCTGTTAAGCAGATTTCTCTTGTTCTTAATGATTTTGATTTCCAAATTCGGTGATATCATTCTATTCTTTAAACCCACTTGATGAGGAAAGTGTTATTTCTCTCATTCAAGTAGTTTGTGAGTTTTTCGGTATTTTTGAGATTTGTCTTAGGACTATCACCTAAGCAATCTAGTGAGTGGTGCTAAGGTCTTCTCTCAGCTCGACCTTGCCACCGGTTTTCATCAGCTATGAGTTGCGGAGGGTAGCATTCCACTTACCGCATTCCGCACTCGTTATGATTCTTGTGAGTGGTTCGTTATGTCATGCGATTTGAAGAACCTTCTACCTTATTTCATCCATTTTGTGAATCGAGTATTCTACGAATATCTCGATTAGTTTATCCTTATATTTATTGATTATGGATGAAAATAACAATTTAAAATTTGCAAATCTTTTTAATAAGATACTTATATGTATAATTGGATTTTGTTCTTAAAACGAGCAAAGAATATTTGTAAAATTTTTAAGAGACTTGTTTATCATATAGAAGATGATTTTGTGTTATATTGCCCATTGAGTACTTTAAGAATTCTGGTCGATGCGCTTGATCAACGTTATCGATAGGAATCTCCTAAATGCTATGATGAGACAGTCAGACACAATAAATGTAAATTTTTCTAAAAAGATGATTACACAAAGTTAATTATAATTTTAAATGTCTTTGCTTTTCGGGAAAGGTGATCATTTAAAAGAACTCCTTTCCGATACTTCTATTCTTGTGTTTCCCAAAGGGAACCAAGACTTTACTGTTTATATCGATACTAGTCGTATTGGTTTGGGTGTCGTTCTCTTGCAAAAGGGAACGTTCTATCACTTATGCTTCTATGGTTGTTACTCTTTATTTTTTCTTCTTAAGTATTGCGAGAACGCAATTTCTTTAAGGAGGGGAGTCTGTAACAACCCACATATTTTATGATTGTATATTTAAATATAACATCGTTAGTCGGATTAAAGTCTGAAAAGATACTTTTTGCAAATAGTCGAATTGGGACTCAAGACCACTTCCATTGAGTCCAAAATGGCGTTTGCGACCTTTTTGAGTATAAACATCGATATGTTTGGAGCTGAGTGAATTTTGGTGTTTTCAATTAGGGCTTTGGGTTTGGGTTTCAGCCCACTAACCCAACTTATCTAATATCCTAACTCCATCCCTCTTCTCTTCATTCCTTCATCATATTCCTAACACTTTCAAGATTTTGAGAATAATGGGGGAAAAAGATGGGAAATAGAAATTCCTAACCCCTAGATTCATTTGCAAACTCAAATTCTTGCTTCATAATCAAAGAGAAGCTTAAGTAAGCCTTCTTTTCACCTTCTCCATCTCAATCTCTCTTCGATTTCCGAAATGTTCTAAACCCTAACTTAGGACATGTTTGTTTTTGAGCTTAGATTGAAGCTCCTTGGGTTGAAATTGAAGAGTGATTGTTCTTGCCTTGCTCTATGACATCTCTCTTGTGTTTTTAGGTTTAAAGGTGAGTTTTTGAACTCACATCTAAGCCTATAGCTTTTGTTGTTGTTAGGTATGAATTCCTAACACTTATCTATGTCCATTTGCTTTTGATTTGAATTGAATTGGTGGATATTCCAATTTTTGTGTTTTGGTCCAATTTTATGAAAATCCTCCTATGGATGTTAGGACATTGATTGGGGTGTATCGAAGAGCCTATAAGGTCGGGTTGTCATTTGGCATAAATCCTTGGTCGTCATTGCTCGTTCGATCGCTTCCGATATGTTTTGGCCACTTTGGCCTAGGCAAAATATTGCTCAGACCATGTGTTCAAACGTCTGAAATGCAAGTTCAGACATATGGTTTTAAACCTGGAGCAAAAGTTTATTCGGTAGAAATTTATAAAAATGGCAGAAAACAGAGTCAAACGTTTGAAACATCCTTTCAGACGTCTGAAACACCTTGTCAGACGTCTGATACCACCTTTCATACGTCTGAACCACCCTGTCAGACGTCTGAAGCAACCCTCCAAATGTCTGGATGGTTTCTGAATTTCCAGAACCTAAATCCAAACGTCTGGATTGACCCCCAGACGTCTGGAATTGCCTATTTTTGCCTATTTGCCTATTTTTGATTGAATTTCCATTGTTTAATCGATTCGTGTTAATCCAATTAGTTGTTATTGCAAATTTGACTTTGATGATTCCTTTTTGATTTCGTACATGGGTTTTATAAAATGATCTTTTCAAATTGTCTCGTTTCTCCAATTTATAATTTCTATTCAAAACACACACACAACTTTAAACTTCGAGCGAAGAGGGAGGAGAATTAAATGATTAAATAAAACGCGTGCAATGAACACGTGCGCTTATCTTTTCAGTTAATTCATAATCTATTCGTTTGACCGTTTTGACCTTTGGGTCTGGTTTACCGATGAGATGAGGTGAACTTTGTACTGCTTTCAGTGTGAAATTGACTAACGGCTAGTAAACCGTTTAGTGCGAACGTGGGGTATGGGACTCACGTTAACATTTTTCGGGTTCCTCTCCAAGAGATTATGACACATTAGCTTCGGCGGCCAGTACTGGACCTATGTGGGTCATTGATTGTCTATGTGGACAATTACTCCTATGTGGGAGTATTATATTGGCTTTGTCTATGTGGACAACTGCTCCTATGTGGGAGTAGAGCCATCGTGTGTATAGCCCCTGGGCGTATGATACCACTAAATTAACAGTACTTGGCATAAAGTCTCTGGTCTTAGCACGTGCGACTTTCTGATGTTTTATTATTATATTTCCCTTGAGTAGCGCCTTTCGGCGATGGTTACATGGAACCACACGGTATGAGTGCGACTACCCCGTGGAAATTTATATTGCCTACGTGGGCACTATTCTTTGCTATGTTGCATTATTTTTGGATATGTTTCCACTAATGCTTATGGTGCCGATATGGCGGGTTTTGGAATATCTCCTAAGTGAGAGTAATATTGTTCCTTGTTTTGGGATATGATATCCTTTGTTTATTCGAGTTGCCGATGATATGAGGCTTGGTATAATTCATCTTTTGTTAGATGATCTGGTTATTTCCTTTGGGAGATATTTGTGGTACTTTATAACCTTGTACGTTCATTATCATTTAGTATCTAACCGATTTGTTTAGCTAGACCGACCCGTGTATTTTATACTCGGGTCAGACCGAGATGTTTCAGGTTAGGTACATTGGACTTAGCCTATTTTGCTTCCGCATGGACTATTCTGCTAGCTCCTTTTTGTTATAGCTTTTTGTGTAGTCCTTTTTGGCTGTAACTCAGATATGTATTCTTTTGACTCGCCTGTATATTGTGGTTTGCTTTACCACTTGACATGTATCATTTTGTATACTCTGTAATGTATCTGTATATGTGTAAATGTATGTGATGATCTACTGTTCTGTGATGTGTTTTACATTTGAGTTGTCATATTTGTTCTGATAGATCCTTCAGCCACCTATGGCATTGTATTAAGTATTTATTGGATATGTCGATCCACTTGAGAAAGAAAGAAAAAGTTATGGCAATTGTCAGCGTATTCAATAGATAATTAAGACAAGGCTATAGATGGTCGCTCCTATCCAGCTCTATTCTCCGTATTAGCAGACGGTGTTACCTAGTAATACTCTTTGCTAATGTGGGTCTCGGAGTGGGGCGTTACATAAATTTAAAAGAGTTATTGGTTACACCCGAAAAGTTAATAAATCTATAAAAAGAATTAGAAGTATATTCCTACTCTTATCCCATTCCTAACTAATATTGTCTTTATCATTATCAATATTATATAGGTTTAATCTAGCATAAAGCAAAGCAAGCTGCCTAAGAGTTGAACCTACTAAAAATCTGTTAAAACTAAAATTCCAAGAAGGGTCATTTTTGGGAGAAAAAACTTCTATAATTAAAGCATCCTTAAAATTACATATTTCATATAGCTCTTTAAATTCTATTCTAAGAGGGATAACGGAAATCCAACAATCGTGCCAAAAAGAAGTAGAATTACCAAAATGAACTATTATATTAGTGCCTAAGTTAAAAATCTCATGGCATTTTAAATAGATTTCCAAAAATTAGAAAATTTACGTATGACTGTAGGAGTAATTTGATATAAATTACTACTACCATTATAATAATATTTAGAAATGATTTCTTTCCAAGTAGGATTTTCATTAATATCCTTAAATTTCCATAACCATTTACCTAACAACAACAAATTCATATTACGCAAACCAGTGACACCTAAACCACCATCCTTTTTGACTTACAAACAGTTTCCCAATTTACTAAACATTTAATATTGTTGTTTGAGTTTTCCTCACTTCATAAGAAGTCCCTTCTAATTTTGTCAATCTTATCAATCATCCAATCTGGAAAAAGATGCATAGACATCCAATAGATCGGGATAGTTGATAAGACATAGTTTATTAGAACTAATCTACCCGCTCTCGATAAAAATCTCCCATTCCAATTATAAATCCTATTTTTGATTTTGTCTATGATTATAAACCAATCATCATGTTTAAGTTTAGTACGTTTAATCAAAAAACCAAGATAATCAAAAGGAAAATTCATAGTTTTACAATTAAGCGTATTAGCAACTAGATTTTCAACTTTTTCAAAATCATTTAAAATTAAACTGAACTTTTATCAAAATTTATTTTTAAACCTGATAGTAGTTCAAAACTATATAAAATAAACTTAAGAGTAATAACGTGTCTAGGTAAATGGGAAGAAAAAAGCAAGGTATCATCTGCAAATTGAAGGACAGATATACCGTTACATAATATATCGTTACCTACATTCCCCAGAGATCCATTATCAACCGCTTATTTAATTATCTTAGCGAAAACATATGCGGCTAAGTTAAACAAAAGAAGCGACAGAGGATCACCTTGCCTTAAACCTCGCTTAGATTGAATTTTATTAACTAAAATACCATTAACCATAATACTAGGGTTACCATTTCTAAGTAAATTCATAATCCAGCTAATCCATCTATGACTGAAACCTCTAGCATGAAATATATCTACTAGAAAATCCAATTCTACCGAATCAAAAGCTTTTGCGAAGTCCAATTTTAAAATCGCACAAGTTATATTATTCTTACAACGGTGATTAATGTATTCTTGAACAACAGCCACACCATCGGTGATATTTCTCCCATTAATGAAAGCAGATTGTGAACAGTCAATTAGTTCATTCATTCTTATACTAATCCTATTAGCTAAAACTTTTGAAATAATTTTAATGGAACAGTTAATTAATGCAATAGGTCTAAAATCTTTTAAATTTTTAGCACCTACTATTTTGTGTAATAAAATAACATTTGTAAATTTTTTTTGAAATGTTACTTAGATACAACATGTCACTAGGACAACATAACATAAACCATATGTCAATATATGTTCGAATCACGCTACGCAAGTTTCGAACATTTGCAAAATTAAATCTTCCTAATTGCAAATTTCCATTATAGAATTCGTTAAATATGCTAATTAAATCAAATTTTAAAATATCCCAAAAAGTTTTAAAAAAGAAAATTTGGAACCTATCCGGACCCAGTGATTTATCACCTGGCATGTCATTAATAGCTTTTCGAATTTCCTCTTCAGTAAAAGGATTATCTAACTCTGAAAGATCACCATTAGAATCAGAAGGATAAAGATCATTCCATCTAGCATTAAATCTATGTTTGTTTTTATTACCAAAAATATCTCTATAATAGTCTGTAAAAGCCTTATTAAGGTCTCTTTGGTCAACCAGTTCTTCATTATTCACAAAAATGGAATTAATTGTATTACTACGTTTTCTACCATTAGCCATATTGTGAAAAAATTTGGTATTATTGACACCTTCATTTATCCACTGGATTCTGGATCACTGTTTCCACATAACCTCCTCCTTTTCTAAAATAGAATTAAGTTCTTCTTTTAGATTAGCAAGAACGTTACGCTCACCTAAATTTAGTTGTCAAATTTCTTCTATTTTGTGTATTTTAAACATCTCAAAAAGAATATTTTCTTTTTTAATTTTTATACTACCAAGAACATTTTTACTCCAAATTTTAAGAAAATTCCTAAGATCCCTAATTTTTAAAACAAAATTTTTAGCAGAATTATCCTTATTTCTAATATTATAATAACTCATAGAAATCCACTTATTTTTAATTAAATTCGAAAAATTGGATTCTAATAACCACATTTTTTCGAATTTGAAAGATCTATTAATAACCCTATGCTGTTCACATGTGAGAATAATAGAACAATGATCGGAATAAGTGCAAGGCAAACGAGAAACTCTACAAATAGGAAATTTATCCTCAGTTTCATCACTAACGAAAAGCTTATCAAGAAGAGCCATAGATGGGGTTTCCCTAGTATTGCTCCAAGTAAATTCTCTATTAGAAAGAGGGATCTCAATCAAATTAGAATTAATAATTAATTGGCCAAATTCCTCCATAGCAGAGAAATCACCCTCCAGTGGTGAACGCTCTCCTATAAAACGTGTAACGTTGAAATCACTCTCCAAAATCCAAGAACCCGGAGCTAAAGATCTGAACTCTAGACATTCATTCCATAAAATTCGACGAGCTATTTTTGAGTTAGGCCCATAAACATTAGAAATATTTAAAAAAGGATTATTAGCAAGATTAATGAGAATAATATGCAGTAAGTGTTGCTTGGAAATATGTTTGCACCAAAAATGGTCACAAACCCCAAAAGTAGTGAAAGCACCAGTGTATATACACAGATCCACAATATTCCAACACAAATCTCAGATCTAGATAAAGTAGAGAATAAAAATGAAGAAATAACAAAATTAAAATGAAAGGAAGCAAGAAAGAACAAAAGATTTATAGTGGTTCGGCTATCTCCGGCCTACCTCCACTTTGAATCAATCCCTTTTATTTTCTTTGTACTATAGTTACAATTACAAGCCTTTAAGATCAATCACAAATGGCAGAGTTTCCGCGTAAGTGAAGGAGAAGATCCCCCTTTTAGCTGCCATAGGACCACTATTTATAGGTGTAGATCCGAAAATAACCGCCTCAAAACCTGGAATACCTTTTCTCTTGCGTAGGTGGGCCCGCTAGATTGATCCAAGTATAATTCGTATCGATCCAAAAGTAGTCCAATGAAGCTGAGATCGATCATGAACATTCTTGAGTGCATAAGGAAGCTTCCCTGAAAATTTCATAGCATTTGGATTTATGGTTTGAGAGATATGATCGTTCCAAGTTCTAGTTTGTAAGTGGGCTGAAAGCTTCGGATCCATCAGTTCGCCTCCATCAATTCGTATCCATCAATTCGTATCCATCTGCCCTTCGTATCCCTCGCCTTCGTATCCCATGTTGTTCATATCCATCATACTCCATTGCCACATGTCCATCACTTCGTATCCATAAATCCATCCCCTGTTCGTATTGATCCCCGATGCCTTCTTCGTATCCATCCCTGATTGCGTCCTTCGTATTGATCAATAAGTGTTCGATACGAAATGCCCATCCAAGTCCCTAAAACCGTTGCTTCATTCTTCATATCGATCACAGTCTTGATCAATATGAAGTGCTTTGACATACTTCACCATCCAATCGACGTGTGCGCATCGATACGAGTTCCGTGTCCATGAACCTGTTTCTTTCCCTCATATTGATCTAGTGCTATCAATACGAACGATCCAAAGCGAATGTACAAGAAGGAGTCTGTCACCCATATTCATATCCATCTATATATCGATTCGAAGTACACATCCATTTTGATCGATCCAAACCAACGGTCACCATGATCGATACGAAGAGGTCGATCCAAAACCAATTCTTGCCAATATTGATCCATCAATAACTCGAGCATACGAACTCCGATTGACCTGAAATTTGAAATGTAGCCTCTCCAAGCCTTGTTCACCATTCCCAATCGATCCCACCTACATTGGAGCTTGGTCCATTTTTAACGATATCGATCATGGCCTTATTTCCAATCGATCTCCAATTCTGATATCCATTCTTTCCAGCCAATTTATTGATATCTCGGCGTTGGCCAAAAGGTGGGGTAACATTTGCCCCCAAAACATGCTTTGTGGTAAGAAGGCATGTTTTGAATAGCTCTGAATCCGACATCCAAAGTCCATATTCCATCCATAGCCATACCATCCGATCCATAATCCAATCTATTACCAAGCCATCCTATCAAGTGCCATAGCCATATCTTTATCCAATTCCGCGACTGCTCCGAGTCGATGTCCGATTCCAAATCCAGCAACCAAATCCTCAGCCAATTCCATATCCATCCGAACCCGACAACCTAGTTCTAATCCATCCATATCCAATAACCAGTAACCGAATTCACGACCTCTCCGGGTCGATATCCAAATTCGGGATCGCTCCGGGTCTATGCCCAAATCCTTAGCTGTTCATAGCCAATGTCCGAATCCGTAACCTCTCTGGGTTCTTGCCAAGCGCAATCCACACTCGACGACCTGTGTCCGGCAATGCCTTGCTCAACGGTGATCCTGGTTCATTGTCCCTGAACGCTAAGTAATGCTGTGGCTTAAGTCCTAAGCCGAATCCTTGCCACCTAGACCCTTACCGAGCATGGTCCATACTCGATGACCTGAATAAGCCGACTCACCACGTTCCGACGAAGCGACTTACGCTTTGCTAGGCATAATCCATACCCGACGACCATTTACCAAAAACCAGATAAAAATCCAATCAAAATCCAATCCAAAATCCAAATTAAATCAGAAAACCAAAAATCCATACCTGAAATCCAAACTAATAACTAAACCGGAAAACAAGCATCCAAACCAAAGTCCAAACCAGAAAACAAACAAAACCAGGAGTTCAAACCAAACTTCAAAACCAAACCATAAAAAAGCAAATGTCCAAACCAAAAAAGAAAAAGCAGATTTCACAAACTAGAGCATCGCGATTTATCATCATCTCAGAGCATGCCTAGGGACTATCTCCGTCCCCGTACATGAGTAAGTGACTTGGCCGTTTTCCCAGAGTTGGCTACTTATTCCATATCATCCTTATCAGTCGATAACCAATCGACCATCATTTCTGGGCCTCACGCCTTCGTCATTTGAGGTAGACGGTGGCTGCTCCTGTTCCACTGTAGCATTCCGAGCCCCGACATATTGCCGCAACTGACCACTCCTTACATGCTCCTCGATTATATTCTTTAGATGCCTGCAGCTATTGGTATTATGTCCGTCTAGGTCATGAAAGAGACAATGCCTTCCTGATGCCCTCTCATGTTCCGAGGGTTCTCTTCTTGCCGGCCTTCGGTAGGGAAGTCGATCCTGGGTTTCCATGTATATCCACTCTAACGTTTCGTTCAATCCTGTGTAAGTGGAGAATTTTGGTTCTCCCCAGCGTTTCCTTGCCCTGCTAGAGTTGTCATCCAACTTCCTCTTCCCTTTGTCCTTATCCTTACCCGAGCTTTCCCCGGATGGTTCTCCATCCTTAACCACGTTTACTTCCATTAGCTTCAAATCCAGACTCGCATCCTCTTGTCGAAGAAATATTTCGGCCTTGTGAAAAAATTCCCCGAGATCCATTGGTGGATCTCGTATCAATGATACATTGAAATTCGAGTTGTCCCTGACTCCTGACACTGCCGCCATTAAAACCATCGATGGATCCGGCCGATCCACCGAAATAACTACTGCAGTGAACCGAGTTAGGAAAGCCCTGAGCGATTCCCCTATCCTTTGTTTTACCGATGTCAGTGTCATCACATTCTTTAGCCTCTTGATATGAACCCGAAACCACTTCAAGAACCTATCCACCAATTCTATTCATGCCCTAATGGATCCATCTTCCAACTGCCTGAACCACATAGCAGCTATATCTGTCAAGTACAGAGGGAAACACAGGGCCATAACTTCCTCCGATGCTCCCAGCACTTTCATGTGTCTCGTGTACCTCATCAAATGATCGGTAGGATCAGCCCTGCCGTTGTACACCTCTAGAGTAGGTAGCTTGAATCTGATGGATTCCTAGCCATTCTGATGTCACAGGTAAACGAACTCCTGTTTACACCTTCCAGATCTCTGTTTACTAAACCTCCACACATAGTTCGCCTGATAATCTCAGCTAATCCAGTGTTGTCCACCAAGGGTTGCCCCCCGAGTCCCCTAGGGAATTCTGGTACATACTCTTCATCATGCACTCCTGTGCTCCTGCCGGCATCCTGGTGTGTGATGTCACTTGGAATCCCTCCATGAATTGGTCTATCATTGCATGGTGGTGTGCCCTCGAGTCTGGATCCATCCAGATTGATAGTTGTGTGCTGATTGGGGGCTGCGCCTTGTTGAGCTGCTCCATCCGATTGCCTGTTGGGTCCTGCTGGTCCAGCTCCAGGGATTTGAACTCCAGCAGCTCCAGCTGTTCCTACCTGTCCAAACTGTCTGAGAAGGTTCTGCATCATTTCCTCCTGCTTTTTCAATAATTCTTCCTACATAGCTCCCATCATCATTTCCATCTCGTCACTGGTGATGAAAATTGTGGCCTGATTTGTTCCTAAGGAAGCCTCCTGACTCCCTTCATGTCGAATCCTTTATGTTGCTTGTCTCTTTGTTGATGCCTAACCATGGTTTCAGATCCAACCCTTTAGCTTTCCAAATCTGAACTCCGAATCCGATGTAGCAGGTGCTAGTCCTTCTCAGTGAAAGCACCAAAGTGTTTGCGCGAAAAATTCACAAACCTCAGAAGTAGTGAAAGCACCAATGTATATACACAGATCCACAATATTCCAACATAGATCTCAAATTTAGATAAAGTAGAGAATAAAAATGAAGAAATAGCAAAATTAAAATGAAAGGAAGCAAGAAAGAACACAAGATTTATAGTGGTTCGGCTATCTCCGGCCTACGTCCAATTTGAATCAATCCTTTTTATTCCCTTCATACTATAGTTTCAATTACAAGCCTTTAGGATCAATCACAAATATGGCAGAGTTTCCGCGTAAGAGAAGGAGAAGATTCCCCTTTTAATTGCCATAGGACCACTATTTATAGGTGTATATCCAAAAATATCCGCCTCAAAACCTGGAATACCTTTTCTCTTTTGCAGGTGGACCCGCCAGATTAATCCAAAGTGATTTTGGATCGATCCAAGTACAATTCGTATCGATCCAAAAGTAGTCCAATGAAGCCGAGATCGATCATGAACATTTTTGAGTGCATAAGGAAGCTTTATTGAAAATTTCATAGCATTTGGATTTATGGTTTGAGAGATATGATCGTCCTAAGTTCTAGTTTGTAAGTGGGCTGAAAGCTTCGGATCCATCAGTTCGCCTCCATCAATTCGTATCCATCTTCCCTTCGTATCCCTCGCCTTCGTATCCCATGTTGTTCGTATCCATCATACTCCATTGCCACATGTCCATCACTTCGTTTCCATAATTCCATCCCCTGTTTGTATCGATCCCCGATTGCCTTCTCCGTATCCATCCCCAATTGCGTCCTTCGTATAGATCAAGAAGTGATCGATATGAAATGCCCATCCAAGTCCCTGAAACCGTTGCTTCATTCTTCATATCGATCCTAGTCTTGATTGATACGAAGTGCTTTGACATACACCGCCATCCAATCGATGTGTGCGCATCGATACGAGTTCCGAATCCATGAACCTATTTCTTTCCCTCATATCGATCTAATGCTATCGATACGAACGATCCAAAGCGAATGTACAAGAAGGAGTCTGTCACCCATATTCATATCCATCTATATATCGATACAAAAGCACCAATACGAATGCATCGATCCGAAGTACACATCCATTTTGATCGATCCAAACCAACGGTTACCATGATCGATACGAAGAGGTCGATCCAAAACCAATTCTTGCCAATATTAATCCATCCAAAACTCGAGCATACGAACTCCGATCGACCTGAAATTCGAAATGTAGCCTCTCCAAGCCTTGTTCACCATTCCCAGTCGATCCCACCTACATTGGAGCTTGGTCCATTTTTGACGGTATCGATCATGGCCTTGTTTCCTATCGATCTTCAATCCTGGTATCCATCCTTTCCTACTAATTTGTTGATATCCCGGCCTTGACCAAAAGGTGGGGTAACAAAATACATTGGAGCAATTTAAAATAGTTATCCCGCCATCCAATCAGTAAACCCCCAGGAGTGCCTACAGGAGGTAAATAAGTCCATTTCCTAAAATGATACCCACCTAATCTTCTATAGAAACGAATATCGGGACATTCAATTTTAGTTTCCTGTAGGAGTGCAATGTCACTAGAATAGTCTTTAAAAAAAGCTCTTACTCTGTCACACTTATTTAAATCATGCAAACCTTTGATATTCCAACTAATAATACTCATGTACCAACAGATCTTTCCCTATCAAATTCCCTATCTCTAATGTACTCGAGATCTATCTCAACATCAGAATAAATGAAAGCAGTATGACTAGCTAACTGACTAAACTCAGAAGAAGACAAACTACCTAAAACATATAAAGAATACGTACTACCCAAATCGAAACACATATCTGAGCCTAAATTTGCAGCACCACTCATGGCACTCGAATCAGGTAACTTACCCATAGACTGAGACCGACAACAACAGATCCTGGCACTATGACGAACTGAACCACTAACAGCCACAGATTTCCTATGCCTACATCTCCTTGATGAAGAAGAACAAGAAGCTGAATTACTACCGATCACACTATTGCTAACATTAGCTAGAAGACAAGAGCTCCCCTTCAAGCACAATCCAAATCGTTGTTCGCATTAATACTATTCACCGTATTAACAGCATCACACTGCTTATTAAAATGATCGTTATTTTCAACATGCCCCATCATATCAGTTGTACCTAAACAATTCGATATTCCCTTTTTCGAATCAACAATATCTTCTTTCTCCAAACATACAGAATTCACCTTCTCCAATCTATCAGCTCCATTGATAAGTAATATAGGAGACACTGCAGTTTCACCATTTTTGTCATTAAAAACTACATCAGAGTAATCATTGTGGTCAATATACAATGGAACGTCAATATTATCATCTAAAATTCCGACTGATCTATCCAGATTAGCAGTATACAATACAAGGCTCAAAGAATGATTGTCATCAAACAATCTAAAACTTGGTGTACCATACACACTGGTAACTGCGTGCATATCAGCATCATCAATAATAGACATGCATAAACTCTCTTCACTCCAAACTTCTAATAGTTTACCTAAATATACAAAGGCCTCCTGCTTCAATCTATCAGCTTCAACGCTAGACGAATCAGAAGATACAACCCAGTCATAGAAATCACCAAGTTTGACAATGGAAACATCTCCAGAGTAATAAATGAAATCTATAGATAAAGGATCTCCGAGTTTATCGTCTAACACTCTAACCATTTCTGTACCTTCAACAACATATGAAATATCTACACACGATACATCCAACCCCTTGTCAAAACAATTTATCTCACCAGTCCTTGTATTTACAACAAAACTCTTTAAACCATGGACCTTTCGATCATCAGCAACTCTGCTACCAGACACCAAAACTTTCTGTTCCAAAATATCATAATCCAAAATTCCTAAATCATCAGACCTATCCATCAAAACAACACTTGAGAAATTACTATCATCTGGACTAACACCATTACTAGTTTCAGAGATTATTATACTTTCGCTCGCAAATTTCAATTGTTCTGCAGCAGAATTGTCAAACGAAGAGTGACATTCCAATCCAAAATCATCTCCATGTCTAACATAATTAAAATCAGAGCCTGACAACGAAGAAAGGTATTCAAATTTATTAGCTGTAGATATCTCGAAAATACCCAATTCTCGAGATTTTGATTTGAGTCTTTTGCTATTTAATTGAGTGAAACCATTGTATAAATCGCTCGGCTCCTTATCCTTTCCAATACCATCCATGAATGAAACATAACAATTTAACAAAACTCTAGCCTTTGACGCATGATATTCCTCATTACAGTTAGTTACAGCAGGGTCAAACAAGATAGGATCGAAACCATGACTCACTTCGTTCAAAGCAGAAGCAAGAAAAACATTGACAATCTTGTTCAAAACAACAAACCTCTCCTCTATAGTATCAGAATGATTGGAATAAGACTTATATTTACCAATTCCTCTAGATATTTGATTCAAAATGATCGGAATGTTCGGTGAGTTAATGACATCAAAATGATAAAACAATTCCTCTAGATATTTGATTCTTTCATCTCTCTTTTGCCACAGATGATCAAGCAAAATCCCCTTTAACAACACACATTTTAACACGAATTGGAAGCCATGATCGACCAACTGTGGACTAGAATCTGGGATAATCAATTTCGTCGAATAGTCGTTTCTTTTATGACCAAAATTTCCACACGCAAAGCATCTTATAGGGTCTCGACATTGATTTGCAAAATGATTAAAATCCCCATATCTAAAGCAGTAAATCATTCCTTTCCCAAAATCGATCCAATTCTTTTTTGGAGAACGATAAGACGAATTTTGGAATTGATAATATGGCATTCGATCTTTAACAGCTTGTGCATCAGATCGATTAATACAGAACTACGAATAGGAAAATCAGATTGAGGAATTGGGAACGATTTCAGCGAGGAAGGCGAACGTTGAGAGCAAGAAAATTAAGGGAACGCCATTTTTAGATCTTTTAAATATATTTTTGATTTATATAAATATTAATTAATTAACTCATTTAATTAGTTTATATTATTAATCTTATTAATAATTTTAAATTTCAAAATTAATATTTACATAGTTTCAAACATTTTGAACTTTTCATTACATTTTCAACATTTTGAAAATTTATGTTATATTATAAACTTTTATAATAAACATGTTTTTATTTTAAATTTAACTTTTAAATTTAAAGTCATGTCTTAATTTTCAAAACTATTCTAAAAATTAGCTCAAGGCCCAATTCAAATTAGGCCTTTTCTATTAGGGGCAACCTTTAGGCTCACATCACCTTTCAGGCCAGACAAGTAACCAGGTAGGATAGGGTACTTGATTACCCAATTCCAATCCTATACATCACCTTTCTAGACACCGTACTAAGTGCAAAAGCTTAAGTAGTTAGCCCTAGCATGACTAATTTAGACCGCATAGGTTATTAGGCTCTGATACCATTGAAGGAACTGGGCCAGTCCGTAGATGAAGAAATGGGTGAATTTCAAAATAAATTACCATTTTGGATCTTTAATGGGCCTATGAAGTCTAGATATACTTAGAACTTTTCTAAGTTTCTTTTAAATAAAATCAATATTTTATTTAACTTCATAAATAAAGTTTCACTTTAATTTATTGTGTATGTAAGTTAGAGTATATCAAATATACTCTTATATACAAATTTGTTTGTAACACTTACTTTTCAAATTTATCCAGAGAAGGAAATATATCATTTCCTTTTTCTTAGTTATTAAATTAAAGGAAATATATCATTTCCTTTCTCTTAGTTATTAAATTAATGAGGGGGCATAAATTTATTTAGAAAAGGAAACTTTTCATTTCCTTCCACTTAAATTATTCAATTAATGAGGAATCATAAATTTAGTTAGAGAGTGAAACTTTTCATTTCCTTATCTTAATTAAATTTAATAATTGATTAATAAAATAACATTAATGGCTAATCTAAATATGACATGAATTATAAATATATTCACAGTAAATATTGTGCAAGTGCAACATATAGGGAGTGTGCATAGTTAGTGGTGATTGATTTGTATACATAAAATAAACAAGAACGATTTGAATGGTTATTGCATAGGAATTGAAATGGAAATAAGTAAGGGATGACAAGAGCGATTGATACAGTTTTCCATTAAGTAAACTTAATTAATGCAACATACTAATGACAATCAATAGGTACCATAATGTAAGAATAAAGAAGGAAAACAATGAATTGTATGCGGACATTATTGTCCTAATTAAAAAGAGAAATGATTTCATACTATGAAAACATGTGTAAAGAAAAATTAATTTTATATGAACACATACAAGTAGATCCAAATATGTATATATGGAACTCAATCAAATATTTCTAATAATATAGATTAGATAGTTATTACAGTCAATTTCAAAACTTTGATTTGTTGTTAAAATTCCTTTTATTCATGTGTACATATCTAATTGAATAAAAAATGCATGTAATACATGCGTACATACATATATACATTAAAATTCAAAACTAAAATTACAGTTTATTATGAAAGATTAGAATATAGATCTATAATTGAAACATTGTATTGATTCCATATAATTTCATTTTTAACCTTAATTCAATTAATCAATATGAAGATGTAAATTTCCAGATTTAAGGATGGAATTTAAATTAAATGTTAAAACATAGAACTAAAATAAAACATTGTATTTTAACATATATAGATTTAGCTTCAATTTAATAAAGTAAAGAAAAATAGCTAATCAATTTGAACATGTAAACATTCAGATCTGAGGAATTACACTTTAATTAGAATTTTTAAAAACATAGATCTACACTTAAATATTGTTTTAAAACATAAACACATTTAATATTGATCTATCACATGAAAACTCAATCATGTCATTCAACAAATAATTCAATCTTCATAAATAATTTTTTTTAATTAAGCATGACAATAATACATCATACAAATTATGAAAGTCAAATTAAATTTCCATCAAACATTGCATAATCACTATCTATATATAGATAATGACATACCTTGCTACCAAATCATTAAAACGCACGTTGTTGATGTTGCCTTTGATTTGCACCTTGAATGAAGAATGTTTCTAGATCCGATTGAATCACCTTAGGATGTTGCCTAGAAATCATACCTTGAATGATGATGTCTCCTTAGATCTTCAAGATCTCCATCCTATCTTTGCAAGAAATGGATGAACCACTTTTGATTTATTTTATTTGATGTTTTTATATGGAGTTGAAAGAATTGTGGGAATATTTCTGTTTTTGTTTTCTTCAATGAAAAGTTAAGAGGAGAGAAAGAAACAGAATGAATGAGTACGAGTGAATTGTACGTACAAAATGAATTAGAGAATATGTTTTATTGGAAAGAAGGAAACCTTTCCTATTCTTTAATTAAAACTTCTATATTTAATTCTCTTTATTAACTTTATCTTTTAACTCATATTTCTTAACATGGTATGGCTGAAAATTACGTGTCATCAAATGAATAAGATTCCATAAATTAACGTATGTAATTACTTTTTATTTAATTACAATGATATCATATATCTATGCGCGCAAATATAACTTTTATAAATGCATTCAAATAATTACAAATAACTCCCAAACATCAAATAAAATAAATAATAATTAATATTTCTCAAATACTAATTAATTTACAACTTTTTATAAATTAATTAAATCATGTGGTTTTTTGGAGAATTCATCATTACGGTTGTGTGACTCAAAGGTGTAAATTCAATCAGCGATTGTTATTAAACAATTCAAATATTAACGTTCACACGTCACTTAGCAGGTGGTGTGACATTTTGGCTGAATTCGTCGCTTACACATCTTTTGGTAAAATCAAATTTTACTTATTATAAGCAGTATCCAATAGTGACAATTATTTACACCAATTCTCTTCGTCAAAACTATATCACTTTGGATTTATGGAATTTGATAATGGTCAAAATTCCAATATCATCCACATTCAACTTTATAGTCCAAACACAAAGCCCTTGGTTTAATAACAACAATTATTATTAACCAAAATGCTCTGGCCAAAGACTTTGACTTTGAGTTGACCATGATACTAACCCCATATAACTGAGGAGACGAATCCTCTTTTGAATAGTGCTTCACTTTAAATACTTCCACTCGACCCAACTATTGTCACTCGATGGAACGCCATGCCATGATTTGACTATAATCAAAGCATAACTTTCATAGATCCACAGCATTCTCAAGTCGAGAGAACTGTGTAAATCAATCACATCGATATTTTCTGTTTGACCTTAGTTATATCAACCAACAGAAACCTATCAAGTGAGTCATTCCATAGTTATCCAATAACTATCAGTATATAACCTCTAGGTGCCCCCAGCAATCATGAGTAATACACTGCCCAATATTTGGAGAGCGTTATATACTCTAGTCTCAACGGATATACCGATATCAAGTCTCGATGTATCTTGACTAGGAACATTTAAAATGGTATATTTGTTTTATTGTGATAAATTATTCATGGTTACAACACTTTGTAACTATTATCACAGAATATGACATTTATGGATTTTCTATAAAATATACTTTTAATTTAATTAACTAATTAATATAACCATATTATATCAAGTATATAATAGAAAGAAACACCTTTATTATGAACAAGATTGTTCAACGAGTTAGATATATGTAACAAATTACATAATTGCCCCTAGGGCATACCCCTAACTCTGTCAAATTGGACATCAATCACCTGCCAGCAAGCTATCAAAGGGCAGGCATACTCACAAAATCACTCTCGAAGAAGAATTTTGTGAGATTGAAGTCAGATTTAAAAGTTGAAGAGATCGGCGGTAGAATTGGGAACGAAAAAAAAAACCTAGATACATTTGTCGGGGGATAATAGAGTGAAAGAGAATTCTGAGCAGTGCATATACAAATGTATTAGGGTTACAAGGGTATTTGTGGAATACCCATTTACAACTGTGTAATGAATCACTCAAGGCCAAACAGTATTATACAAGGCCAATACTTGTACATATCAAAGTATGTATTATGAGTAATAAAACAAAATCTCTTCAATATTGCTGCTTTTGAAATAAATTATTTAAACTTAAATAATGTTACGTACCTAATATGGAAATCGTATTTCTTCTTTTACGTTAGTCAAATGATGCAGCTCTAACTTTAAATACATGTGCTCAGATTTGAAAATTATTACCTAATATAAGCTACTAAGTTCCATGTACATCTCTTTCATGTCACGTAGTCATATGTACATACTCTTCGCATGTAAAATAACTATAACGGATATAAAATAAGAAATAGTGGTATTTGTTCTTTTTACTTAATTACCTTATACATCCTTACCCGAGAGGCCACTAACCTTATCTTGTCAAGTTTTAATTGTTGTGGTAATATTCTATGTTGGACGCCAAACATCCATACCTTACAAACTAAAGGAATCAATGAAATATGCACGAATGAGGAGGATCACATGGAGCTTAAAATAAATGGAGCAACACTCAACTTAATATAATCAGCAACTTTCCACTTCAATTAGCACGATACAGTATATTACATGGTAATAAAATTGTTTTTTGTTTGAAAAAAGACCATCAAATATGACATGCATCTCAATATGAAAATAGCTTAAAAGGTAAAATATTATAAGGTTATAAATCGTAATATATTTGGTATTAGCACATATTCAAATTGATAATAATTTTCATTATATGTAACATTTAATAAACAACCTAAACAGTAATTAGGCAGTTTTTGGAGCATGGAGCCAATATCATGCATCAAACATTTTTCTCTATTAATACATATCAAACAACTCCTCTATATCAGGTATGTGATCAAATAATTGGTTTCGCGAGCGAAGACCGCTCTAATGGAACAAAAGTAACTTCATTGAATGCTTCTTTTTTAAATTGTTTATCACCGATAGATTTTCCTTCGTTAAGGAAAAGTAGTCATCTTGCACATATATTATATACTACATTCAATGTGACGATCCTCCTTTTCAGTCTTCGAAAGTCGACACTAATATGTCCATGGTATTCATGTACCGAGCATTCGTGTGCCAGAAAGACGGTTCGTTGGGGAAAAGAAAAGAAAAGAAATAACAGAATCTCACAACACAACGAATAATCTATAATATAAAATGATCTTTACATAAAAAAGTATTATACACACAATTAGAGTAAACTATCCTACAATCAATCTGGACAGTTATAATAGCCCGTCCTTACAAATGTTGAAAAATACAACAAAACAATGCAGCTGAATATACGAGACATGCGTCTTGGGCATCCAACTTGTCTCCTGAGCTCCGAATCATCCAAAGCTAAATCTGGAAAACATGCTCGGTCTAACCCGAGCATTATAAGAAAAACAACACCTAGATTAGTCTGGTAAAACCAATGTGAGAAACTCAAATCGCAAGAAATTTAATTATATCTTATAAAACCATTTAAAGACAAAGGTATCTCATAAGATCACGCCGCATATAAACACGGACGGGTGTTCACTTTACAATAACCAAAATATTTTTATAGGAAATCCACTAATATTATAATAATATCTAGGTTGAAAATAAATATATAAAATAGCTGAAATGCTTGCATCTCACATTTCAACATAGTTGGGCACAACTAAGTTTGTACGGCACTTATTGAAAAATGGATTCCATAAAATGACAAGGTAAGGGACTACCTTCCGAATAGTACACCTCTAGATAAAATGTACTAGGGTCGAATCTATCGACCTTTGCAAACACAAGGTCGGCCTACCGCTTACTGGATAGTACCGAATATGTCATCACCCAAGTTGTTTTCCAAACTTTCCCATGATAGCTCTCATGCACAACCAAATCCCTAATAGCGATCTAGAAAGGTGATGATCATACCTTAATGGAAGTGACCCACATAGCCCTATTGCATCTCCATGTTTTGATCATTCTCGGTTGATGAGGCTTGAGAATATGTTTTACCTTCCTTAGCGCTTCCCACTTGGAATGCTAACACAGCCCTTGAGGTAGCAATGCAGTGCCAGCTGTTAACGCTAAAAAAGTGAACGCTAACACACGGTGTGTGTGGTTGAGTTGTGAAAGCACCACCCGCGTGACGGGAACAGAATTTAAGCAGTAAAACAGCAGAAAAAGCAGTAAAAACAGCAGTTTATAGTGGTTCGGCTTGAGATTAAGCCTACGTCCACTTTGAATCTCTTTATTACTGAATCCGGTTACAAATCGATACAAATCTCTTATGAAAACAGTACAATTTGATCACAAGAAACAATCTTGACTACTAGCTCAATCTTCGACGATGAAACTCGATGAATCCGTGTTGGATGTAAGGAATTCCTCTCGAAGCCTGTTGTAGCGTCTCGAATGTTTGGAGATCTTTGATTGCCGAATGAATGGAGATTTCTATAGAGTAACGGCGCTTGAAGAAATGAATAGCCCAAAAGTCCCTCTCATGTTGGAAGTGGTGGGATATTTATAGGAGCAGCTCTGAATTCTGGGCAGAAAAATTGCTAAGTCTTAGGTCGCGTTCGACCTAAGCTAGGTCGTAGGTCGCGAGCGACCTAAGCTAAGTCGCAGTCTTCTTGTGACTTCGGAGGGCTGATGAAGCTGCATTTGGCTTCATTTCAACAAGTGGTATGTCGTGAACGACCTACGGTAGGTCGTCTCCCTTCCTTTCCTTTAGCTCGTCAAGCTGCTTAGGTAGTAATACTGCTAGGTCGCAATATCCCCTAAGTCGTTAGGTCGGCGACGACTTAAGAAATCGTACGCGACTTAGTATAAGTCGTAGGTCTTAAGTTAGCAACAATTGCCTTAAGTCAAACTCCCTTATCTCGTAGACTCTTAAGTCGTAGCATTTCTTAACTCGAAGCATTTCATAACTCGGAGTATTGTTAGGTCGGTAAGCTTTTAGGTTGTTAGGCTTTTAGGTCGTAACATTGCTGGGTCGCAACATCGCTAGGTCGCAATGTTTCTTGTAGTTAGGTCGCAAACTTCTCCGAATAGTTAAGTCGTAGGTCGCTGACCTGCTTCAAGAGTTAGGTCGTTACATCCTTAGGTCGCTTCAGCAGTTAAGTCGTTAAGACCACTTAGGTTGTAAGTCGTTAACTGTTTAACTCGTTAAGTCGTAGCTTCCTGTAGGTCGTTGCATATCCTAAGTCGTTCACTTTGATAACTCGTAGGTCATTGCTAAAGAGGCGTTAACATTTGCCCCTCGAAGTACACGCCTAGGTCGTGGGTCGTGTGCTTCGACCTTCTCTTGTGCTTTGATTAGTTGTTATATCGTGAACGACTTAGCGAGGACATAGGTCGTGTGGTGCCGGTTCACATTTCATTGCCCTGGGTATAAATATTTTAGGTCGTTACTCCCTCATCTCATCTGACTTTGCATTCTGCCATTAACAAGATTTCAAGCTCTCAAAGGCGAATCCAACTACTCGTCCATCAAACACCTTCAATTTCGTTTTGCATAAGTGATCCCATTCTCTACTCAATCCTCGGCTATCACCGAACTATGAATTTCGCTTACCTTATGCCTTGCTTCACGATTTTTGTTTCAATTGGTCGCCAAGGAAATCGAAATGGTTCGATTTGGCTTTCGGTGATTTGCGAGAAGAAGGGGAAGAGTTTCAGTGCATTAGGTTGGCTGATTTGTGATCTTATAGGGGATGAAGAGGCCATTATCGGGTTGGAGAATTATGAGGAATGGGATTCTTAGTGGAGGAAAGAATTTGAAGAGAGGAACTGATGCTTTGGTTTGAGTAGGAGATAGCTCGAGATCCCCTGAGAACGACCTAAAACTTTCTCAGCTTAGATCGCGCACGACTCAACTCTTCTGGTTGCTTACTGCAGCATTGGGTTTAGGTCGTTGCCGAGCTAGGACAATGTTATTTTGACTTTTCTTTTGTGCGGCTTACGGCCTAAAAAGTTAACGACCTATCTTGTTGCAATTTCTCATGGATCGTTGACGAGTTAGCACTTAAATCCTTAACTTGCGAGCACATCTGAATGACTAGGTCGTGGATGAGATAGCCCTTAACTCGTAACTCGCGAACTCATCTGAACGACTTAATAACTTAAAAACTCCATTGCTTCGAATTCTTGGACTTGAACGATCTGACTTAAGAGAACATGCCTTGGACATTTGCAAAGCCTTGATGGAATTTGACTAAACCTTAGTTTCAAACTGCCAGAATGAATTGCTTGAACTTCTAACTGCTTGAACTTAAACTTTTTGTTGTACTTTCTTGCAGATTACTTTAATTTTTTAGCTGTCAACCTGTTAAACATAACACTTGCAGAAAAGAGGGACAAATATACTGTCATCGACTGCCCACATCGAACGACAGATTAGCCAATAAGAAATAAGCAACTCGAATGAACTTATGTGTATGAAATGTTGTGAATTGATAAGTTCAGGTGAAGCATTAAAGTAAAGCCTAAACAATTAAAGCTGACTTGTATGCATCAACACTATACTTGTACTTATAATAACAAGTCCCGGAATTCTTTATTTGACAAAAATCAACCAATTTGATTCCAGTTATGTTTACCTGTTATTTCACTAGTTTTGCACAACACTTCACACTTTTAGGAAACGTGCACCTTAATATTTGATCATCCAGTTGATTGTGTAGAATGGCGTCTCAACAAGAAGACTTGGAACTAGCTGGAGAAGCTTTTCCAATTGCTACTCCATTGAATGATCCTCCAGAAAGGACTTCTACCACTCTGAGCCATAAAGTTTTTCGTCAGTTATGCATCCAGTTTGGCATTGCCGAAGCTGATGCTTTGTTTCCTGGAATAAATGATACTGCTGATAGGCCGCCCCAAGGCTTTGTCGCAGTTAACCGCCAAATGTGTTTGAGTGGAGCTATCCCCCCGTTTAACGACTGTCTTCGAGAACTTCTCCTCCGACTATCTATTTCCCCTTTTCAACTACATCCTAATGGCTATGCCATCCTGCTAGGGCTGTGTGTGCTTTTTAGGAGAACGCTGGACCGTTTTCCCAGTTTTGGAGAAATTTGCTTCCTGTGTTCATTTGCAAAGAACAAAGACCATCCCTCTATCACACTTGTAAAGAGTGCCAGGAACCGTAGACTGATTACTGGTCTTCCCGAAAGCGTTCCCGGGTTCCTGAGCCAGTTTTTCTTTGTTCGCTGTTCCCCGGGATTTTACGCCATTTGGAGAGTGGGAAGTACGACCTTTTGTCTTTGCTCCTTATTTTTTCTGAATTCTTCGAAGTCCGAATTGTCAAGCATTAACTTCTTTTTCTACTATTTCAGCGCTCCCTCCTCCTTCTAGGAACCCTAGTCACAAAACAACCTTCGAGAGGCTTATGGCCGTGCCAGTTGAAGAGAGGAGTGTTCAATTTCTATTGAAAGATGAGTTTCTCCATCAATTCGGACTCTTACATCCTTCTCGCTCTACTCAACTGCATGAAGTCCCTGATTCTCCAGCTACGGAGTCGGATGCCCCCGCTCCTGCTAAAGAACTTTCACTGAAAGAACTTACCATTGAGACTTCATTGGTAAAGTGTTCTACTCCTACTGACATTGCGGGGTCGTCCAGTAAATTAGTGCTTGCCCCGGTTATTGAAGAAGAGGAAAATCTTCACGTTTCTGAAAAGACGACTGAGGCGGAAGTCGAAAAATATAATTCTCCCGTGCATCATGGCGACGATACTTTTGACAGTCTGAGCGATATCATGATAACCTCTCAGGAGCTCTTTAAAGATGATGTTTCTAAAGTGATCTCTCCTGTTATCGAAGCAACTTCTTCCTTGCAACAAACCACAACGCCTTCTACACAAGTTATTACCATTTCCACACCTAAAAGTGGTTTGTAGTCTGACGCGCGTAGTTTGCACATCACACTCACTTAGGATTTTGGCACTTATATGCACTTAGCTCCTTTAATTTGAAAATTTCTAAGACTTGCCTTTCTTTTTCAATTTCAGGTTCTACAATGGGGCGAAGTGGCTCTTACTTTGACAAATTCCAACGTCACGGAAGCCGCGATGCTTATGACTTTAGGAGTTATATCGGTGCCCCGAAGGAAACTGATGAGGAAAGGGCTGCCAGAAAGGCTCACGAAAGGCGAGCTCATGAAGAACGTCGTCGGAGAGAAGATGAAGAGCACTATGGGAGTAGGGACGAGCGACGTGACTCTTCCCGCAGAAGCGACGATCCTTACAAGAGGAAATCTTACAACGACAAGGGGAAGAGTCATACTTCCGATGATTCCAGCAAACGGATCAGACTTGGCGAGAAAGATATGTCTAATATCTCGGAAAAGACTACCGCTTCTATTCCTCCTAATACATCGTCCGGTTCTCCTGCCCTTAAGAAGTCTGACATCCAGGCAATTATTAATAGGCCTCAGTATCAAGCCGGGGATGGGCCTCCCATACTTCAGAGCCGATTTCCAAATTGGTGTCTAAGAGGAGTCCGTTTTGACTTAGATTTGGTTCCCATTGATAAGCAGGCGATGCTGAGAAATGTTGATGCTGTCAAGGTTGACATTGAAAGAATGTCTGGATGGCAGAAGCTGGTTGATGAACTTCAAAGGGTCAACCATATGAACCTTGAGGCCATGATGACCATGGAAAACGATAATTCTGAATGGGATAAAGTCTGCAAGCAGCACGATGCTGAAATGAAAAGCATTAGTGATGGTTATGGGAAGCTCGAAGCTGAAGTTGAAAGACTCAAAAATGAGCTTGCTACTTCTTCCACTTCTTATTCTCAGAAAGAAGAAATGCTCCAAAAACAAGTTCGAGATGCCCATGCTGCTCAGCGAGATACTGAAGTGAAACTTGAAGCAGAACAACATGTTACTAGAAAATATCGTGATGACGCTGCTCAACTTCAGGAGAAAATCAGCTCTCAAGACTTAGAAATTGCGAGGCTACAGTCTCAGTTATTGAAGGCTGAAAGAGAGCGTGATGAAGCTCTCTTTGGTAAGGCTGCAGCTGAAGAATCCCATAAGGCAACCAAAGCCACCATTGACGCGACTTTATTCGACTTTTATATGCATTGCGTCCTGGGGCGTGGGAGCCTTTCATTTTTGGGACCAGAATATGAAGTCACCTTAGCGGAAGTATGGGAGGCAATCATTGACATGTTCGGCGATGCCGGTTATGCCGAAGCAGATCTTCAAGCTACCTACTTAGATGAGAGCGCCCGCGCTGCCCTTGCCAAAGGAAAAGAGCAGCTTACCCGAGTGCGGGCCGAGGCGACGGGAGAGAAGCTTCCTGAGAGAGAAATACCTCCTATTGCTCCTGCTCATACTTCGGCTTCAGCTCACGCGGGTATTACTGGCTCTAGTTCTCACTCCACGCCTCCCGCTAAGGTTGACAAAGAAACTGTGACCACTCCTACAGAGGAAGAGGCAATGAAGGACTTTCAGGCTCGGGAATTTGAGATTGATCTCGCCAAACCAACTTGTGACGACCCGCCCTTCTCGACCCTCGAAAATCGACACAAAATACTCAACAGTATAATATGCCGACGATCGAATGCCGGAAAAGACAGATTGTAGGAAAAGAAAGAAGGTAGAAGAAGAAGAAACTAAACAACATCAGAACCTCACAGTCGCAGCGGAATAAAATATAATATATAGAACAGAACTTTACACAAATCAAAACTATATCTGTTTATATACAATACATCATCATCAGAGTATATCAATACAACCAATCATAACCAGTCAAACAATCTCAACAATCACAGCAGCAGAATAATACAAGTACGAGAAATACGTCTCGAACTCCAGCTCCTCTCCTGAGCTCCATAGCAACCTATCCTGAAATATACTCGGTCTGACCCGAGCATTATAATAAAATAACACCCGAGTCAGTCTAGAATACCAGCGCATCATAAATACACCCAATTGATTATTAAAGTTTCAAAAATCCTTTGGAAACAAAAGCATCTCGTAAGACCACGCCACAAATAAACATGTCGGGTTTTTACCTTACGATAGCTAAAACACTTTTATATTAAAATCCTCTGATATTATAATAGTGTCTATAGAAAGTAAAATAGAATCTAGCTGAAATGCTTGCATCTCACATTTCAACAATAGTTGGGCACAATCAAAACCGTACAGGCACGTAGGGAGAATGGATTTCCAACGAATGACTAGGCACTGGGGTACCACCTGTCACAGTACGTGGCCTAGATCACAGTACCGAGGAGTACGCCCGCTCCCCTGCAACACAAAGCCGGAATCATCCCTTACTGGATAATTCCAAGTAAAATCACCCCACGGTTGGGATCAGCAACCGCACCACTAAGCCGAAATAAAAGGGACATCTAGACAGGGATGACCTTACTCTCAAGTGGGGGCTACCCACGAAGCCTTGCTGCATAACCCCTGATTTTCAGTCATTCCCGGTTGATGAGGCTTGAGGCTTAGCGTTACCTTTATAGAACATTTCACTTTGAATGCCCATCGTCCACCTGACGATGTCACGAAAGCATTCGTCCATACAAGTCCGTCCCGGGTCCGAACGGAACCGAAGGCACTATTCCTACTACATCCATTTTGGAAATATCCTCAGGATTAGTAGCGACTAGCCCTTGCACTTCACAGCTCCATCTTCGACTCCGAAATCGTTTTCGCGAAACGTACAAACCGGATCGAAGTGGTTTTCGAGTCTCCAGACCTAGAATCCCGGTATACGGAAACTCGATCCCGGTCTCTTCGAAACGATCGCGCATTTGGCCAATATTGATAGTCGGTGATTTAACTATCAATTAATGTTCACAAACATCCATACACATCCATCACACAATAAATAATCTCCATATTATTTATTTTCTTCTAATATCTTTCAAAGATATATTTTCACATTTTTCAAAACTCATTTGAAAACAATTTTCCACTCTTCCTTTACAAGGTAAATCTTTTACCCTTTATTCCCATCGGGAATAACCAAGTATAAAACAATTTGCATTTTTAAAACAGTTAAAAAAAATACTTATACTGAAATATACTTTAAAATATGAAAATTACTTCTATTTATTTACTCAAAATATAAATTTAAAATATGTGAAGAAAACTAGTTATTAACACATAAACTTTGATTTAAAAATAAGGGTTTTAGTTTAACTAAATTCAAATAGCGTTATAAGAAGAAAAATACTAATTTTAACAACTTAAGCTAAAACCAACTTTTAAATAAATCCATTTGTAAAATAATTGCTAATATACTCCCAAATTATTATGGTATTAAAAATTATTAATTTATTTCTTTAAAAATAACGATTTCTTAAAAATACTTTTTAAAACGATTTAAAACTTAACCTTTAGTTAAATAAAATCTTTTTATAAACATTTACTTGGTTTTCCCAGGGAAACAGTTTCCCGTTTCCAAAACATTTCCAAGTACTCTTTCATATAAATCCACCGATTTATTTCAAGTCAATTTATGATTCCAACATAAATTTCCAATTCCATACTTAACTATAACTTCCTCCGAAGTTAAATCACAATTTTTCATTTGAACTTGTTAATTTATAGTCGGAAACTCCATTTTAACATATTTTTAATTTCCGGATAACATTAGTCATTATTAAAATAAACACCGTTATTTTCAACAATTTATAATTTCATAAATTTAATCTCCAGAAAATTTATATTTCATATTTATCGATTGATAAATTTTCCCACAATATTAAATCCCAATTTGGCCCAATTTACATTTTCTTTTCAAATCCGATTTCAAATTTTATTCTTTGAAATTCTAAATTTAACAATTCATTTTATTTCGTAAAAACACAATTTATCCATTCATAATTAAATTCTGTGATTACAATTTATACCACAATGTCACAGAACAACTAAATTTCCAGATTTATCAATCACATCATATAAACAGGTATCACTATCAATTATAAAATAATTGCTACATTGTGAGGAATCCAGTTGGATCCCTCCAACCTGTTTCTCCCTGCATCACAGATATTAGCACATCGCAATATAAATATCAACCAGACTGATAATCACAGATATAATCAACCATTCACATAGATATTTAAATATCAACTATTTATAATGTCTAGCATCCAGATGTGAGTGAGAAAAACTCACCTTGAGTTTCGGCGAGCGTTCGAAATTTAAATTAAACCGAACGACGCTCGATTTAACCCAAATTTCTACTTGCCCGGAATGAATCCAGATCTACACCAATGCGTAGTGTTCTTCTCTGCGATTCCAACATTGCAAATCTCGTTAAAATCTGATAACGTACGAGCGAGTTACGGTTTTATAAAGTTTGAACAACATTTAAAACAAATTTTCTTTTAAATTTTTAAATTCACTTTTACCAAAACCCATCAGACCGTTCACTTCGTTCAGGAAATCAGGGCCCCAAGATTCATCTTCTCCATCGCGACTATCTCCTGGGAAAAACGAACCCAACACTTATGAACTTTGACCGGCCTAGACCCCACCTTTGATCGCCCTGAGCTCGATCCGGCGACATTGAAACGAAGCCCATCACCAACCCCACTCTCCCCAGGCGCGCGCACAAACCCGGTCCCCCACGCGTCCAGAATTTCGCACCCAAACATCTTCACTTCCGTCAAGGTTTCTGGCCATCACGTTGAATTTCGAGCCACTCCGCCGTATGGATGGGTAGCGCTCGAGACGATCTACAACTTCCTAGTTGGAAGTTCTTTCAATCGAGACGTGGATCGATCGATAATTGGAATTGAAATTAGGAGGGTTTCGGCCATTGATGTATGAAGACGGCGGCTCACGTTATTTCTAGGGTTTAGAGAAAAATGCAATTATATAAAATAGTTTTAATATTATTTAATTAATAAAATTTCTCAATTTAACTGTTAATGCAAACGACCTCCAATTCTCACGTTCCGACAGGCAATCCTGGGGGTTTTCTGCGTTCCGAACACAATGGAATAGGTTTCGTAAGCTAATTTGATCGTATGCGCGAGATACGGAATAAAACGATCAATTTAAAATTAAATCGGTTAAATCGATTTCGATGCGTTTCGAGCTGCCACTGTCACACGACAACTCCGATTGCCACGAAAATTGAAATCCGATAATAACTAACTATTACGGATCCAATGGAACTGGTTTCGTCGAATTCGGAGACTGTGCCCCGGAAGGCTATTTTAACTCGTCTATTAAATCTAGCGATTTTTAAACTTAACGAAAGCGCGTAAAATTTCACTTTTAAAATTTTAATAACTTAACAATAAATCATATAAAATTTATAAACACGTTAAAAATCATTCTGGCTCATTCTAGACCAAAATCTGATTAATTGCAATTTAATAATATTAAATTCATTTTAAATTAATATAAAATTCCAAATATTAATTTATTCACTTAAAAATTCATCTAAAATTCCAATAACATTATTTATAACCAATCGAACCTAAAAATACATTTAAACATCATTTTTATAATCATTTACCCCAAATTCACCTTTTATCCCAATTTCGAATATTTAATTATTATTATCCAATCTCAAATTAAATCTTCACATTAGAAATTATCACTTGTTATTTTAATTTAAACCAATTCTTTTTAGTTCAAATAAATCTTAAACCCATATTAAACATTTAAAATGAATTAAATGTTCAAATTCAATGGCTTAAAAATACGGGATGTTACATTCGTCCCCCCTTATAAAAATTTCGTCCCCGAAATTTGCTAAGGTATAAAATACTCTCCAACCCATTTACTTACCCAATTTGCTTAGTTAAAAGCTTATATTCACTTTCCCAAAAAGTTTCAGCTCCATTTCAAAACCATTTGCTTTCTTTACTCTAAAGCCTTCATTTTAAAATTCGCTTCCAAAATAACTTTACTAGTTATTAAAAATTTTCCCAAAACCCCAAAAATTTTCTAACTCCCAAAATTTCTGGAAAATTTTGGCGGAGTCTCCTTTGCACGGAGGAGCTTCTGCGATATCGCAGGATACACAAATATATATACATCGGCTCACACGGCCGGAAACCAAAATATATCACAATATATATATCAATTCCCAATTATATTTGCGTAGGCGTACCTTATAGCAAATTATTTAAAGCAAGCGGCTAATATATCGCATATACGCGCTCCAACTCTCTCGAACGCCTCCCGCACCTGTACTAAACTCAACAAACTCATCAGTTTTCAAAGATATGAGCATTTTAATAACATTTCCAATATAAATGCAAGCCAAACACATCCGTTTCATAACCAAACCAAGCAACTTCATCATTAACAATGTTAACCATATTTATTTCAACAATCCAAAGATTTCAATCATCATTTAATTTCCTATTCAAGTCCAACATCATTTTATTTCACTTGAATGATTTACATTCAAGTTTAGTATATACCATTCATATTTATTACAACCAATTCATTCCTATTTCAATATGATTAACATATGTCTTACTTACATTTCTTTATTTTAACTTTAAATTCCCAATTTGATTCACAATTAGATTTTACATTTCTTTTATGATCCACTTTCATTCATATGCAAAATTACTTAATAATATTTCAATCCATTCCAAATTAATTCAAAATCAATTCCATTTACTATTTTAAACCAATATACTTGCATTCATATACTAATTCTTTGAATTAGATTTCACTCCAGTTCAATTTATACAAAACTCAATTTCAATTGCTTGTTAAAACAACTTAATTCTGAATACATGCCAATTTCATGTCATTCAAACAAAATAATCACCACTTAAACTTATAACCATTTACAATTAATTTCAACTTGGATGTGTATTAATTTTATTCAATTTTTGCATTGTTCACAATCCAAGTATTTTCTCTTTCCAATGCAATTGTTAAATTAAATTTCCCTTTCATCTCAATAATTAATTAATACAATGACACATGCATTTCCATTTTATTATTTAACAAATTGTATTTAAGATTACTTAATAAGCCCATTCAAAATCATTTTGTTTTTCTCTTTCAAGATGCTTAAGTTCTTCCACAAAATTTCCATCATCTTCTTATATCAATTTTATTTTATTTTCATTTGATTCTCATTCAAATCAAATTCAAATTCAAATTCATTTACAACTTTAATGCTCTTTGTTTACTTATCCAATCCATGTTAGATTTATATTATTAACAAAGAGACCATTTAAATTATTTCTCTCATTTGAATTTACTTTACCATTCAAACCACCACTCTCCATAATCTAATCCCATTATCCATTCTCACTTCCAACATTTATTACCAAACTTAAATTCCATTCCACAACTGGATTTTTACTTACTTTCTAAATTTTAACCCAACTATCAAATTCTATTCATTTCCATACACCTTCCATTTAATTTAACTAATTCGTTTCCAAACAATCATTTTGGACTTAGTTGAGTAAACATTTACTTCATTCATCATCACCTCAACTAAATTAAATTTCCATTAAACCAAATTCTTATCCCATTTTAATTCAAGGTTAACTAAATTATATATGCATTTTCAATTTAATTCCTTTCCAGAATTAATTCAAGTTCATCTAAATTTTATTTAGCCCACCTGAATTTAAACCATTTCCTTTACTACTTTAAATAAGAATTAAATTACATTCATTTTTATTCATAACACAACAGAAATTTTAATATTCAGCTTAATTCCATCTTGGTCGAAGTTAAACCAAATTCAATTTAATCTTAATTCTCCATATCCAAGTTCAACTTATTTACTAACTTCAGTTCACTTACCTCTTTTATATTTTATAATTGCTTCACCTTACCTTGCATTCCATTTAAAATTAAGTTCGGATTCACCATTCCATTTAACCATTTTTATTTGTGATTTTAATTCCATTTTACTTGAGTTAAAATCAAATCTTCCATTCTCAAGTTCTCCAACTTATTTACTTGTAAGTTTATATTGCTCATTTCAAACCAGTCCACAATTTTATAATCACAATGTCAAATTTTAACACTTAATAGCTTAAGAATATGAATTCATTTGCACAATCATAAGCATTTACATTTCACCGTTATCTCCACTTCCATTTAATTCCAATTCATTTAGATTTAATTCAATTTCAAATTCTTAATTTTATTTAACTTATCATAAGTTAAATCCAGATTCATTCCATTCACCTTCATTTATTCAAAGGAAATTTACATTCCATATATACTCAATTCTTCGTTAAATCAACTTTCCTTTATAGGTTATGTAGTTGAATCATTTCAACTTTCACATTTTTATTTAAACAGGATTTCCAGAATTCAATTTACCCGGATTAATCTCAAAACCAATTTGAAATAAAAAAATCAACACATTCCCATTTTGATATTCAAATCAAATACCAAATTCCAAAACAGACTGCTTTTACCAAACAATTTTCCTTTTTGAAAATTCCAAAATCACTTGTTTCCCAGACAAGTCCAAACAATGTCATAACCAACTATTTTGGTAGCAATCCATCACTTTAGAAACTCGAAAATGAATTCTGATGATGTGGCCAGCATCATCAGGATTATTTTCCAGCGACTGAAGTGAGTTCAATGCTTTCCACTTCCAAAATCCACCTCAAAACAATTTCTATTCAAAAATATTTTCCCCAAAATATACTTCATTCTTACAAATGCTTTTGAAAACATTTCTAACATTTCCACAAAGTCAAACTCCCAAAACTTTGTTTAATTCCATTTGAAATCCCTTTCAAAATTTCCGGGGTCAAAATTCTAGTTTAAATCAAATTTTAAATTTCACTTCATATGATTTAAAACATATTCAGTCAATCTCTATTTGGTTATAAACCATTTTAATATATTAGATTCTTATTTGCTTAGAAATCATTTCGAATTTTAGATCATATTTTAATTTCTTATTCGATTACAGAAGAAACAACCAAACAAACATCCAATATATATAATAATTCAGAAAATTATTTCTTTATATCAAAATATAAATTTGGGTAAAATTATTTCATTTACCCACTTAAAACAATACTATGTCGGTTTACCTTGTTTAAGAGTTTAGAAACCCCTATCGATACGGTTGTACTTCCCGCACCGACCAGAATTCATAAACACTCAACCGATAAGTCAACACAGTACAAAAACAATTTTATATCCACTAACAAGTACGCTCTCATAGCTATTATTACACTCAACTCATTATAGAGTACTTCCGACTCTATTGAAAATGAGAAATTTCCCAACCAAAGCCTAGGTTGTCGCCAACTTAAGCTCTGATACCAAGTGTGACGACCCGCCCTTCTCGACCCTTGAAAATCGACACAAAATACTCAACAGTATAATATGCCGACGATCGAATGCCGGAAAAGACAGATTGTAGGAAAAGAAAGAAGGTAGAAGAAGAAGAAACTAAACAACATCAGAACCTCACAGTCGCAGCGGAATAAAATATAATATATAGAACAGAACTTTACACAAATCAAAACTATATCTGTTTATATACAATACATCATCATCAGAGTATATCAATACAACCAATCATAACCAGTCAAACAATCTCAACAATCACAGCAGCAGAATAATACAAGTACGAGAAATACGTCTCGAACTCCAACTCCTCTCCTGAGCTCCATAGCAACCTATCCTGAAATATACTCGGTCTGACCCGAGCATTATAATAAAATAACACCCGAGTCAGTCTGGAATACCAGCGCATCATAAATACACCCAATTGATTATTAAAGTTTCAAAAATCCTTTGGAAACAAAAGCATCTCGTAAGACCACGCCACAAATAAACATGTCGGGTTTTTACCTTACGATAGCTAAAACACTTTTATATTAAAATCCTCTGATATTATAATAGTGTCTATAGAAAGTAAAATAGAATCTAGCTGAAATGCTTGCATCTCACATTTCAACAATAGTTGGGCACAATCAAAACCGTACAGGCACGTAGGGAGAATGGATTTCCAACGAATGACTAGGCACTGGGGTACCACCTGTCACAGTACGTGGCCTAGATCACAGTACCGAGGAGTACGCCCGCTCCCCTGCAACACAAAGCCGGAATCATCCCTTACTGGATAATTCCAAGTAAAATCACCCCACGGTTGGGATCAGCAACCGCACCACTAAGCCGAAATAAAAGGGACATCTAGACAGGGATGACCTTACTCTCAAGTGGGGGCTACCCACGAAGCCTTGCTGCATAACCCCTGATTTTCAGTCATTCCCGGTTGATGAGGCTTGAGGCTTAGCGTTACCTTTACAGAACATTTCACTTTGAATGCCCATCGTCCACCTGACGATGTCACGAAAGCATTCGTCCATACAAGTCCGTCCCGGGTCCGAACGGAACCGAAGGCACTATCCCTACTACATCCATTTTGGAAATATCCTCAGGATTAGTAGCGACTAGCCCTTGCACTTCACAGCTCCATCTTCGACTCCGAAATCGTTTTCGCGAAACGTACAAACCGGATCGAAGTGGTTTTCGAGTCTCCAGACCTAGAATCCCGGTATACGGAAACTCGATCCCGGTCTCTTCGAAACGATCGCGCATTTGGCCAATATTGATAGTCGGTGATTTAACTATCAATTAATGTTCACAAACATCCATACACATCCATCACACAATAAATAATCTCCATATTATTTATTTTCTTCTAATATCTTTCAAAGATATATTTTCACATTTTTCAAAACTCATTTGAAAACAATTTTCCACTCTTCCTTTACAAGGTAAATCTTTTACCCTTTATTCCCATCGGGAATAGCCAAGTATAAAACAATTTGCATTTTTAAAACAGTTAAAAAAAATACTTATACTGAAATATACTTTAAAATATGAAAATTACTTCTATTTATTTACTCAAAATATAAATTTAAAATATGTGAAGAAAACTAGTTATTAACACATAAACTTTGATTTAAAAATAAGGGTTTTAGTTTAACTAAATTCAAATAACGTTATAAGAAGAAAAATACTAATTTTAACAACTTAAGCTAAAACCAACTTTTAAATAAATCCATTTGTAAAATAATTGCTAATATACTCCCAAATTATTACGGTATTAAAAATTATTAATTTATTTCTTTAAAAATAACGATTTCTTAAAAATACTTTTTAAAACGATTTAAAACTTAACCTTTAGTTAAATAAAATCTTTTTATAAACATTTACTTGGTTTTCCCAGGGAAACAGTTTCCCGTTTCCAAAACATTTCCAAGTACTCTTTCATATAAATCCACCGATTTATTTCAAGTCAATTTATGATTCCAACATAAATTTCCAATTCCATACTTAACTATAACTTCCTCCGAAGTTAAATCACAATTTTTCATTTGAACTTGTTAATTTATAGTCGGAAACTCCATTTTAACATATTTTTAATTTCCGGATAACATTAGTCATTATTAAAATAAACACCGTTATTTTCAACAATTTATAATTTCATAAATTTAATCTCCAGAAAATTTATATTTCATATTTATCGATTGATAAATTTTCCCACAATATTAAATCCCAATTTGGCCCAATTTACATTTTCTTTTCAAATCCGATTTCAAATTTTATTCTTTGAAATTCTAAATTTAACAATTCATTTTATTTCGTAAAAACACAATTTATCCATTCATAATTAAATTCTGTGATTACAATTTATACCACAATATCACAGAACAACTAAATTTCCAGATTTATCAATCACATCATATAAACAGGTATCACTATCAATTATAAAATAATTGCTACATTGTGAGGAATCCAGTTGGATCCCTCCAACCTGTTTCTCCCTGCATCACAGATATTAGCACATCGCAATATAAATATCAACCAGACTGATAATCACAGATATAATCAACCATTCACATAGATATTTAAATATCAACTATTTATAATGTCTAGCATCCAGATGTGAGTGAGAAAAACTCACCTTGAGTTTCGGCGAGCGTTCGAAATTTAAATTAAACTGAACGACGCTCGATTTAACCCAAATTTCTACTTGCCCGGAATGAATCCAGATCTACACCAATGCGTAGTGTTCTTCTCTGCGATTCCAACATTGCAAATCTCGTTAAAATCTGATAACGTACGAGCGAGTTACGGTTTTATAAAGTTTGAACAACATTTAAAACAAATTTTCTTTTAAATTTTTAAATTCACTTTTACCAAAACCCATCAGACCGTTCACTTCGTTCAGGAAATCAGGGCCCCAAGATTCATCTTCTCCATCGCGACTATCTCCTGGGAAAAACGAACCCAACACTTATGAACTTTGATCGGCCTAGACCCCACCTTTGATCGCCCTGAGCTCGATCCGGCGACATGGAAACGAAGCCCATCACCAACCCCACTCTCCCCAGGCGCGCGCACAAACCCGGTCCCCCACGCGTCCAGAATTTCGCACCCAAACATCTTCACTTCCGTCAAGGTTTCTGGCCATCACGTTGAATTTCGAGCCACTCCGCCGTATGGATGGGTAGCGCTCGAGACGATCTACAACTTCCTAGTTGGAAGTTCTTTCAATCGAGACGTGGATCGATCGATAATTGGAATTGAAATTAGGAGGGTTTCGGCCATTGATGTATGAAGACGGCGGCTCACGTTATTTCTAGGGTTTAGAGAAAAATGCAATTATATAAAATAGTTTTAATATTATTTAATTAATAAAATTTCTCAATTTAACTGTTAATGCAAACGACCTCCAATTCTCACGTTCCGACAGGCAATCCTGGGGGTTTTCTGCGTTCCGAACACAATGGAATAGGTTTCGTAAGCTAATTTGATCGTATGCGCGAGATACGGAATAAAACGATCAATTTAAAATTAAATCGGTTAAATCGATTTCGATGCGTTTCGAGCTGCCACTGTCACACGACAACTCCGATTGCCACGAAAATTGAAATCCGATAATAACTAACTATTACGGATCCAATGGAACTGGTTTCGTCGAATTCGGAGACTGTGCCCCGGAAGGCTATTTTAACTCGTCTATTAAATCTAGCGATTTTTAAACTTAACGAAAGCGCGTAAAATTTCACTTTTAAAATTTTAATAACTTAACAATAAATCATATAAAATTTATAAACACGTTAAAAATCATTCTGGCTCATTCTAGACCAAAATCTGATTAATTGCAATTTAATAATATTAAATTCATTTTAAATTAATATAAAATTCCAAATATTAATTTATTCACTTAAAAATTCATCTAAAATTCCAATAACATTATTTATAACCAATCGAACCTAAAAATACATTTAAACATCATTTTTATAATCATTTACCCCAAATTCACCTTTTATCCCAATTTCGAATATTTAATTATTATTATCCAATCTCAAATTAAATCTTCACATTAGAAATTATCACTTGTTATTTTAATTTAAACCAATTTTTTTTAGTTCAAATAAATCTTAAACCCATATTAAACATTTAAAATGAATTAAATGTTCAAATTCAATGGCTTAAAAATACGGGATGTTACAGACTTCTCCAGGTAACTTTGACGAGACGAATTCAGTGAATCGCTTATTCGACTTAACCGAGTTCGACGAACTTCTTACTTATTACTTAAGCTTTGACGATCCACTGTCTTCTTTTTTCTCGGAGAATACTGATTTTGATTTCTTTTCTTCTGTAGAGGAAGTTCCTAGCGCTGCACACACTTCCTCTTCTTTGGCTGCTGTTCCTCCGCCTTCTCAAGTCACTTCTCTGTCCGCTTCTCAACCAGAATCGCAAGAAGAGAAAAAAGAAGCTCTCAAAGACTTGGACGATCCGGTTGTTTCGTAAGAGCAAAAGACTGGAGAGCTTGAAGAAGGTGAGAAGACCCCAGAGCCAACTTTTGATGACGATACAAAGCTTTCTGAATTCTTTACTCCGGGAAGTGAGTCTTCTTCCAAGAGGAAGGGGAAACGCGCAATGAGGAAGAAGAAGAAGAGCGCTTTGGCCGATGAAGAAAACGTTGAAGAAGATCCAACCGCTCCTCTTTCTCCTTCTTCCCCGACTCATCCACAGCGGCCTCAAAAACTAATCATTAGGCCGAGTAAAAGCTCCAAAGGCGGGAAGGAGGAGAAATGAGCCTGATTTTGCCTTTTCTGTTTGTATTGACCGAAAGTTGTGCGGATACCGGTCTCCGCTTTTTGAGATCTGCACATGTAAAGAATTTTTACAATTTTGAATGAAATAATCCTTTTTGTTTGTACAGATTCTTGTGTATGTGAGAATGCATTTATTTCCCATTGTAATGTAGAATAAATGATTCTTTATTAACTTCATATAATACTGTAGTGAGCTCGTGGTATGACGGTTGAGTGTTGTTTCTATTAATATAGCTATATGCCCCCGTATCACGGCTCACTACTTGTATTCTTATCTTAGAGAATAATTCTTTCGATTTGAGGAAAGACTATTCTGCTTTTAATAGAATACATTTCATATTGGAAATTTTTTTTTTGCTTTCTCTTTCTTCCTAAGAACACTTCAATTTTCGGGTATGATCACTTTCATTTATTAAGAAATGGATTTTCCCACATAGTGAAGTGAACTTTTCTGAAGAAATTTCTTGATTTGTTTAGCGCTTCCGAAGAAGGCTTTGTTTTTGTGCCTCTGAAGAGGGCTTATGTCCGGTACTTCAAGCATGGTGAAGTGTGCCTCCAAAGAGGTCTTTTGGTCTCTGAAGAGAAGCAATTTTGGTCTCCGAAGAGAGGCAATTTTGGTCTCCGAAGAAAAGCAATTTTGGTCTCCGAAGAGAAGCAATTTTGGTCTCCGAAGAGAAGCGATTTTGCATTTCATCTCTGGTGAAGTGGGCCTCCGAAGAGGAGCATTTTGCACTTCTACACTGGTGAAATGTGCCTCCGAAGAGGGCTTGTTAGCATTTCATCTCTGGAGAAGTGGGCTTCCGAAGAAGGGCATTTTGCACTTCTACACTGGTGAAATGTGCCTCCGAAGAGGGCTTGTTAGCCTGGAAGTTACTTTCTCATGGTTGGGTGGATCCACGGGGCGGACGCAAGTTGCTTGATTGGATGTTCGTTTGCACAAACGATCGCAATTAACTAACAAGGGCCATGTTCCTTCAGCTTGGGAAGGTGCCCCTCCGGTGGCTCCACCAATCTTTTTTGATTGAGGAAAGCACTTTCATTTTTTGGCATGCCTCGTTAGAGGGCTTTGTTGACCTTTGAGAAGGAGCATCGGTTGGTTGATGTACTAGGAAGGTTGCTTCTCAGGGGCAAGTAGATCCACGGGACGGACGCAAGCTGCATGATCGGATGCATCACGATCAGTTAGCAAGGGTCCTGTTCCTTCTGCTTAGGAAGGTGTCCCTTCGGTGGTTCTACCGGCCCTTTTATCGAGAGGCATAATTCCTTTTGGCTGCTTCCATGTTTGCTTGGCCATGTTCTCCCATCATCTGCTCATTAGCGATCTTTTATTATCATTTCCAAGCGTATCTTCTTTCCTTTTGCAAGTAAATTGCCTTATCCGAAGAAGTGGACTTCACTGTTGAATAACTTCATGGGACAAACGCGAGTTACTTAGTTGGATGTTTGTTCATATTGACAATCACAACCGGTTAACGAAGGCTTGCCCTAGTGGAGTTGCCAACTTTTTATGTGAAGTTCTTCTTGTATAGGATTTGAATATGGAATTTTTTGTTGCTTGGTATTCGCTTTAATAAATGATTTGTAGGGCTCGCTTGGCTTTGCGATGGGTGAGCTTTGCTTTAATGACCTGCAATATTAGATCGACATTTTAGCAATACATTTAGAGTATTTATATATCGAAATATAACAGGCATTTTGTAATAGAAAACACAGAATTCATAGTTTTTCATTATTCAGTCACACTGATTTCTCAGCGGTTTACAATGCAGAAGTTACACATCCATTATCATTTTTACAAATTAAGCAATGCTGTTAAGTAAAAAATGGATGCTAGTGATTGTTGTTTCAGAATCTCCGGACTGATTTTCCATTTGCACTAGATTCGCAGCTTCGGATTTATATGCCAAAGAAAGTGAAAGATGCCCCAGTTGCAGTTTTGTGGACAATTAGCAGTCGTCCCAACTTCTGCCTGCTGGGTGTGGACCTCCTGTGACAACATTAATGACAAGCTTTTCTGAATCTTGCACTGCAGTGTTGTTGCGAGAATCGGATTGATGGGTAGGACGTTGTTGATCCCGAGTGGATGAGGTTGGATCGACTCCGCCTCTCTTAACGTATTGTTGGAGTTTACCCTGCTTCAGCAATTCTTCAATCACATTCTTTAATTAGCGACATTGGTCAGTGTCATGGCCAGGTTGATTGTGAAATTGGCAGAATTTTCCATTACGCACTGCACCTCTCTTCATCTCAGGTGGCTTAGGATACCTGACAACGTCCTTTGTTGCAAAAAAGATATTTCTTGGTGTATCAGTTAAAGGAGTAAAATCTGAAAGATCGAAGCGGTGGAGTTTCCTCTCATTCCCCTGATTCTTTCCTCCGTCGTTTTCCCTTTTCTGACTTTCAGATTCTCTTTTATTAGATGGGACATTGTTATTATTAGCTTGGGCAACAACTACTTTCGATGTCGTAGAAAGGCTTTCAAGGCGAATGAACTCGTCGGCCTTTTTATAAAAAATTTCAAGCGAGTTCGGTTCTTTCATCTTTAGCCATATTCCAAATTTGCTCGATTTATCAATGGCTCGCATCAAATAAGTCAGGATCATGCGTGGCTCTGCATTTTCTACTTCGGCTAGAGCTATATTGAAACGGCTCAAGAAAGATTTGATTGATTCTCCGGGTGCTTGTTCAAGGTTAGACAGTGACATTATATCCTTAGCTTTTGAAGCATACAATCTGAACTGTTCTTTGAACTTTTGCGTTAAGTCGGATAACTTATCTACAGACCGAACTGGAAGCTTTGTGAACCAAAGTAAAGCCACACCTTCCAAGTATACTGGAAAGTATCGACACTTGATCTCGTCTGATGCTCTTGCACCGGTCATATGCCAATCGTATTTGTATAGGAAATGATTAGGGTCACTCGTTCCCCTATAGGCTTGGATAGTAGGAGGTGCAAATTTCCTTGGAAATTCCGCTTTCAGGATCCTTTCCGTAAACGGAGTTCTGCTCGGTGCAAATTCCTAATCGTTCTCATTCTCTTCCCTTTGCATGCTTTCTTTCATGATGCGGTCAACCATTTCGGACAGGTACTCTTTATTGTTCAAAGACATCTCCGGGCAGGCATCAGTCCTTCCCTCGGAAGCTTGCCTGGGCACATGTTCACGATCAGTTGGCTGTGGCATAGAACCCTCAGTTTGGAAAGGTGGCATTTGAGGAAAGGCTGTTTGATGGTTTTCTGGTTGACGATTTGCCCCGAGCAGAGCAGTTAATCTATCCATCATCAAAGCGTTTTGGGTTTCAATCTGTTGGTACAATCCAGAAACTGCGTCATCCAATTCAGCCCTGGTGACTCCAATGGTAGGAGTTGCTTGGTCTGCGGTTGGGGAGGCGGAAGTTCCTTCATGAGCATTTCTGGATCTGACCGGTCTACCTCTTCTTCCAGGAGCCATTATTTCAAATCAACTTCTGGTTCTTAAGAGAAGTTCTTTTTATGAGTTTTTTGCGAAGCAACGGTGAAAATCTTCCTGAGTTCAATTCTCAGTGAAAGCACCAAAATGTTAACGCTAAAAAAGTGAACGCTAACACCCGGTGTGTGTGGTTGAGTTGTGAAAGCACCACCCGCGTGACGGGAACAGAATTTAAGCAGTAAAACAGCAGAAAAAGCAGTAAAAAACAGCAGTTTATAGTGGTTCGGCTTGAGATTAAGCCTACGTCCACTTTGAATCTCTTTATTACTGAATCCGGTAACAAATCGATACAAATCTCTTATGAAAACAGTACAATTTGATCACAAGAAACAATCTTGACTACTAGCTCAATCTTCGACGATGAAACTCGATGAATCCGTGTTGGATGTAAGGAATTCCTCTCGAAGCCTGTTGTAGCGTCTCGAATGTTTGGAGATCTTTGATTGTCGAATGAATGGAGATTTCGACAGAGTAACGGCGCTTGAAGAAATGAATAGCCCAAAAGTCCCTCTCATGTTGGAAGTGGTGGGGTATTTATAGGAGCAGCTCTGAATTCTGGGCAGAAAAATTGCTAAGTCTTAGGTTGCGTTCGACCTAAGCTAGGGAGTAGGTCGCGAGCGACCTAAGCTAAGTCGCAGTCTTCTTGTGACTTCGGAGGGCTGATGAAGCTGCATTTGGCTTCATTTCAACAAGTGGTATGTCGTGAACGACCTACGGTAGGTCGTCTCCCTTCCTTTCCTTTAGCTCATCAGGCTGCTTAGGTAGTAATACTGCTAGGTCGCAATATCCCCTAAGTCCTTAGGTCGGCGACGACTTAAGAAATCGTACGCGACTTAGTATAAGTCGTAGGTCTTAAGTTAGCAACAATTGCCTTAAGTCAAACTCCCTTATCTCGTAGACTCTTAAGTCGTAGCATTTCTTAACTCGGAGCATTTCATAACTCGGAGTATTGTTAGGTCGGTAAGCTTTTAGGTTGTTAGGCTTTTAGGTCGTAACATTGCTGGGTCGCAACATCGCTAGGTCGCAATGTTTCTTGTAGTTAGGTCGCAAACTTCTCCGAATAGTTAAGTCGTAGGTCGCTGACCTGCTTCAAGAGTTAGGTCGTTACATCCTTAGGTCGCTTCAGCAGTTAAGTCGTTAAGACCACTTAGGTCGTAAGTCGTTAACTGTTTAACTCGTTAAGTCGTAGCTTCCTGTAGGTCGTTGCATATCCTAAGTCGTTCACTTTGATAACTCGTAGGTCGTTGCTAAAGAGGCGTTAACACCAGCATTCATCCATACAAGTTCGTTCTGGGCTTGAATGAAACTGAAGGCACTATTTATACTACATCCATTTTGGAATCACCCTTAAGATTAGTAGCAAATAGCCTTTGCACTTCAAGGATCTTCATCTTCGATTCTTTTATTTTTCAAATGTCTTCCAATTTGAACACTCGAGTTGGTTCGTAGTGGTTTTCAGATAATTCATATTTACCTAATCCATGTCTCTCTGAACCAACATTCGATAGTTTCTAGAAAACTCAACGCCGATTCTTTCGGAAATTAACAGACAAGAGAAGAGCGGGGATCACCCCCTAACTGTTTAAGTGGATGGATCTCCTTATCATTTGTCCTAGAAGAACACAATGAGTTTATATGTACAGTAGTATCATCTAAGATAACTATACCATATAATTCTCGTGATTCCCCTAGACATTTCCAGAGTTAATAACTGGTCAAGATTTGATAGTCGGTTATTTAACTATCAAATAAACAACAATCAATCATAGACTTTTTTCCGATGGAAACCACTAAGCCTCATATAATTAATCTATTATAAATTAAAATCTCTTTAAATATTTTTCCAAAATACTCATATACTTATCCCATCGGTATAAGTATATTCACAAACTAGTTAAGAAAGATTTGCAATTTCCCAGTCACATTAATGGGTCAAAAAATAATGTCTTGAAACACAGTTTATTATGAATCCCAAACAACTAATCCTTCCGTGTTAAGTAGGGAAATGCTTTCCTACCTCCAAAATTAAGAAGGCTACTTATTTATTGGATTCATAACTTGATTAATATAATTGATCCAATCAAAGCTTTATAAACCCAACCTTTCATTCCAAAATCTAAGATCTCTTTCCAAATTATAACTCTTTTACTTAGTTCCTTTTACTAAGTAATACCATTTTTTATAAAACAAACTTATTAGCTTTACAATCCTTTTATAAAACAATTATTAATTAAACCAAATTCTTAAGTTAATCAAATTAACTAAAACTCTATTTTAAAATTAATTAACTAACTTTAAATAAAATTTATAAAATGATTAATTAAGTTTAAACATCATTTTTAAATAATTAATCAACTTAAATACCATTTAATAAAGTAATTAATTAAATCTAAACCTTGTCATTAAAATAATTAATTAACTTTCAATACCTTATTTAAAATAATTAATTAACCGATAAACATCATTAATAAAAAGATTAATGAACTTAAGACAAATCATTAATTAAAATGATAATTAGCTTAATCATTATTAATAAATTACAATAAATAACTTAAAAAATACTAAATTAAATAATTAACCTAAACATATTTAATTAAAATAACTATTACTTAAACATTATTAATTAAAATAATAATTAACTTTAAAACATTATTGATTTAAATTAACCTTAAACATTATAAATTTAAATCAATTTGATTGTAAATAAAATTAACAATTGGACATTATTAATAAATTTAGTAATTTCTTAAAATTGTTACAGAACTTAAATTGATTTCAAATCCAACTTGTCCAATTTGGAAATTGGCTTAGTGTAATGACCCAGAATTTCCAATCCCGAAAATTCCAGATAGTTAGTAAAAGAAGAAAAGAGAGAGAAGAAGAAATAGAAAACAAACAAGTCACAGAATCTCACATTCTCAGCGGATGAAATATAATATCAAAAAATAACAGTTATACAAAAGAATACTATATCTGTCAATTACATTTTAATACATCAGAGTTACATTCATACACAAACACTATACACATACAAATCGCATGTCTCAGATAAACAGAAATAATATCATAGCGGTAACACTCCATACGTTCCTGCCATCCAGCTCGCCTCCTGAGCTCCAGAACGTCCTCACCTGAAAATCTGTAATACTCGGTCTGACCCGAGCATTACAACAAAGTAACACCCGGGTCAGGCTGGAAACCAGCGTGAGTAAACCCTTCTAACAAGAAATACTAATGCATAGAACTTATTTAAAATCCCGGAGTAACTCGTACCTTATTACGAGTTATTTTCTTGTTAAAACCCATCACTTATTTCACAAACAAATTACTAAGTACCCTTACTTAGTGTCAAAGGTCCAGTTCACTTAAATTATTTCATTCCAGCCTATTGATTACACATATCAAATCTATAAAGAATTTAGTTTACTAATCGAAGTGGTTTCGGGTATTACTAACCCCGGTCTCTTCGAGTCCCATGTCATCTTAACCCAAGTTATTCAAATGAAATACAATTCAAACTTTAAATACAGGATGCCAACTTTTACACATTAATTTATCATTGATAGATAACCACATTATTACTGTTCAACCTAAACATATCATCTCACATAGCATCACAATTCACATATCAGAGATATTAATAATCCAAGGCATTCAATATCATTCAATCATTCATATGCAAGATTAATTAGTCACACCATTTTAATTAATTTAGATAAATTAAATTAATTTCTTTAATCACTTTTAATCCTGCTTACTTAACATTAATTAACTAACTCCTTAATTGATTTCCTTATTTTAATCAATCCTTTAATTAATTACACTAAGTAATTAATCCTTAATTACTTCCATTAAGTAATTATCATTAAATAAATCACATTTAGAAATTACCCATTAATTACCCTCCTTAATTAATGACATTCAGTGATTATTCTTTAATTACTTTCATTATTATCAATAATTAATTTCATTAAGTAATTTAACCTTAAATAAATTAATCATCTTTTAAATTAATTACTTTAATTAATTAATCACATTAATAAATCAATCCTTTAAATTGATTACACAAATTAATTAACCTTTATTAATTATCTTAATAATTAAATTAATAAATTTTTCCTAAACTGATTACATTAATCAATTAACCATCCCTAATACATTAAATAATTAAATACTTATTAAATTTCATCATTTAAATCACCTTGAATCATATAGGAATTTACCTATTATAATAAATTATTTTTAAACAACAATTTAAAGCATGCTAAAAACTTTGAAAACTCGTTTAAAACTTGCTAATAATTTTGTTTTAGATCTTGGTTTATATTTTCTTCAACAACTTATCCATTTTTGTTAACTCTTAAAACTTGACTAAACATTTACTTTGGAATTTGATAAATACTTAAGCTTAGTAACTTATTTTTGTTTGCTTTTAAAAACTTTGTACCTTATTATTTATAAAACTGTTTCATTTTCTATTTTTAAAAAACCAGTTCGTAAATCAAAACAATACCCGAGCCTTCCAGATAAACTCGAGCAAAACCCACAAAATCACCTAGCTACCCCTGTGACACTCCCGAACTCATCTCCTCGCTTCAACACTTCGAGTCAAACACGCAACCGTCCCGAACTAAACCCCGGCAACATGCTTCATCCCAATCTCAACATACAGCCAAAGCTCAAACCTGACACAAACGTGCACGCGTGCACGTGCACGTTGGTCAGACGCCCCTCTGACCAATTCTCGGGTTCTCGACCAGTCACCGACAACCCTCGCTAGTGCTCCGGCCACCCAGCACCACTTAACTCGACTCGAAACGAAAACAAGCTACCCCGAACCCACTAGAACCAACTTCTTCGACAAACTCATCTTGCCAACGACCACTCCGACCACCGGAGTGCCAGCGACTTCAGCCACGTCTTCGACAACCCCAAAACTTCCATCCCTAAGAGTATCGTGAAACTCGATCCACCAGAGGGGTCGTGCCAACCCCAAAACTCATCCATACAAAAACTAGGTCAACTGACTTCATCGATCAACCACCGTCGCCATCTTGCCTTGATCGCGGTCTTGATATTTTTCCCAAACTCACTGATCATCCCACTTCCTCCAGTGACGAGCCCGTCCTACCCGAGTCCTTCGATCGCCAGCAAATGCTCAAAACCCGTTTCAGGATCAACTCACAATTTCTCCCTAATTTCACATCTAAAAATCTTGATTCTCTGTCTAAAAATCATAGTTTGAAGAATCACAATAGATTATAATCATGAATCAATCAATTATTTATATTGAGGTTTTGATAAAATTTAAATTTCACTATTCTTCTTTCTTAATGTTAAATCTGACTTCAGATTACAATTGAAAATATTTTTGAAATTGATTTCGTGTTATAACAAACAAGTTTTGTTTATACATCAGGTCCTAAAAGAGATCAGGGAATGAGAGTATGATTTTTGAACAACTCTTAAAACAAGAACAGAATAAATGTTCTGTCTCAACCCTTCAATTCATATATACCTATATATATACACAATTCTTTTTAAACAATCATATGATCATTATCACACTTGACATCAGATTTACTACATGCTACAAAATTTTAAAACAGATTAGAAGTTTGTTTACTCACTTGAATCAATATATGGAAGCAGCTACTGTCTCTGGTCCTAGTTTTATTTTTGATCTTCTTATTTGTGATGAGTTGCAAATTTGAGTTGTTACTTAGCTTCAGTTGTAAGATTACATGTTTCCTTATTTCCTGATATCCTAGTTCTTGATGAACGAAAATGAAATAAAGTGGATGTATATATAGAAAATATTTTACAGGAGATAGGTATATCTGGTACAAACATTTTCCTTTTGGTCAGAGATTTTTATTTTCTTCTTTTGACCAAACTAGATTTTTGAGGCAATAAAATGATTTTCCAGTATTTCAAAATGACCTGGTTTTGCTAGAAATGATAGCATTTAAATGCAATGGTCCCTCTTTATGTTTACATATACTTATCCCCTTTGATTTGTAAGTACATACATATATATTATTTTATTATTATCTATTTTATTTATTTTTATATATATATACATCAGTATACAAACTACGAGAATTATCTTAAGTGTTTGCTTGGTGTTTTTCATAGAACCAAATAATTTACTTATATATTTATTTCTATTCCTAACATAAATGCTTATGTTTATTTCTATTTTAAGTTTAAACTATCACTACTAAATTCTTATGTTCATTTCATAGTTTTCTTGTGTTATATATTTATATTTATACTTATAACCATATTTTTATAACTATGTGTATATACTTACATATTTTCCATTTTACCTATCATATATATATATACATGCACTCATGTGTTTTTAATCATCATATATATATGTCTATGTACTCATATATATATACTTTACATCATACTTTACATCATCAACCTTGTATATGTTATATATATATATATTTTATATATTATCCACAATTAAAGTTTGTATATAAATTTCTCTAGATATATATTTATAGGTATTTTATTCTAATTTAAATGATGAATTTATTATTTATTTATTTTCTATAGGATTTGTCATATCTAGAGATTTATAATCCAATATCTAATATAGTTTTTAAACTGGTCCATATATGTTATAACTTAAGTTTGAATATAGTTTTTAAATCAATTTATATATATATTCAGATATTTTGAATATCAAAAATTCATTTGTTCAACTAATCAAAACTAATATCCCAATAATTACATCAGTTAATCACCCGATAAATAGACATTAAAATCCGGGTCATCACATTCCTCCCGCCTTTAGAACATTTCGTCCTCGAAAAGGAAGGAAACCATGCTTAAAATCAGATAAATATTCTTTAGTCATTTTTAAATCACTTTAAAAATCTATATAATATTACTAAAATAGTTTTTATAAAAATACTTTTATAACTCGATGTTTCGATAAGTCCATCCTTGTTCTTATAGAAATTCGGTCATACGTTGATCAGGCGTAGGACTAAAAATCTATAAGTACTTGGTAAACTTGTTTCCAACACCCAGTGAAAATACTTTGGAAAATAATTTTATTGAAAATATAGAAAACAATTTTTGAAAATAGAGGAAATATCTTTGGTGAGAATGCTCTGGAAATCATCACCCCCATCCATGGTCGCAGTTACATCCTGGGTTACGTTGTCATCGCAGCAAAAGTCCATGTAAATGTAGGCACTCCGCGCCCCTCAATTACGCCATGGAACCCACAACAGATCGAAGTTACATTCCAGGGTTACGTTGCCATCACAGCAAAAGTCCATGTAACTGTAGGCATCAGCGCCCTCGATTTTCACTGTCAAAATGAAACTTCTCCACTCTCACATAGGTCGTAGTCTACCGATGTAAAATCAAAGGTAGACTGTTGGCTCTCAGCGGCACACACGACTTTCGCTATGTTACCATAGTGTCATAGTCTACCGATATAAAATCAAACGTAGACTGTTGGATCTCAGCGGCACACACGACTTTCGCTATGGTCTGCAGTAGATCGCAGTGACATCGAGCTACACTGTCGTCACAGCATAACCCAAATGCCTCTGTAGGCATCAGCCTCTCGACTTTCGCTACACAATAATCCTCAGGACCTAGTTTTGTCCGGACTCCTCACAAAATCAACTATAGAACCTCCCCCTTTGAGGCTCAAGGCAGTACCAACCTATGGTACTCCTAAGAAGTTCATTTCAAGGGAGCGCCTTTTTCCCCAGAGCCACTTCAAAACACTTTATACTATACACATATAGTATTTTTCAAATCATACACCGAGTATGAATTTCATATAAAGCTCCTTTACAAAATCGATTCCCAAAATCGATAATTCTCATATTAGGCTTTTCCAAATGCCATAGGTTCCCAAAACCTTTCCTCAAAATCATTCTCATAAGATCCTTTACATATATATATATATATATATATATATATATATATAACTTAAAAAAATCTTTGGATCACTTCAAACTTGTATAAATTCCCTCTTTATACTTCAAATACTTTCAAAAACCCTTTCCTTCTGGCTATAGATTTAACAAGGGGAGTTTTATCACATATATAACAAAGGCATATAACTTTGTTTATTCCAAATCTAATATTCAATTCCCACTTTACTTCATCATATATTTCACAAAATATACTTTCAATTTCAAAAATCATTTACAGTTCTTATCCACAAATTTCAATATCAATTTTATTCAAACCCGTACGATGTACACATATCATTCGTACACCACATAAATCTGATCGCTCTTCGATCACATAATTTCTCTTCCGAACTAGTATCGTCCACCCGACTTCCTAGTGTAGACTCAGATTTGGTTTCTTGATCAGAATCCGTCATTCTCCTTGCATAGTCACATCTATGATAGAGAATATCCAGAACCAATCAAAAATCCATATCCAGGTTCGCCGTCGAAAATCGAGCGAAAAATCCCAAATCGGATCGATAATACTATCTCGAAATTTTGTGCTCGAATCTGGATCAAATCACTATGTGAATAGAATAATATACGTACATCCTATGTATTTATCTTCATTGATTATCAATTAAATCAATTTTCTTTCTATTCACATTCACTTTGATTTTATTCACTTATTCACATTTGCCTTAATCCCCATTTGGATTATCACTTCAATTCTTATCTCAGTTGGGTATTTAATCAATAACAGTTTGAACTCCGACCAGTTTATATTTAGAAAATAGCTTGAAAAAAATAAAAATAGATAAGTAGTTGAAAAATAATTATTAGTTTGTAAAATAGCCGTAAAATAGTTAAGTAATTGTAAAATAGTTGAAAAATAGGAATTAATTATAAAATAGTTGAAAAATAGTAATTTGTTCCAAAGATAATTGTAAAATAAGTATAAAATAGTTTGGCTTTAAAAAGAAAGATTGTATAGTAAGTAGCTTAGAAAAATAGGTTTATATTAAACAAAATTATTTTGAAAATAGTCTAGAGCCAAACTGTCCAACTTTCCAATCCCCATTTCCAATCAATTTCGAATTTCCACTTCCATTTAAATTGATTCAATTTTAATTCAATTTAAATTAACCTCAATTTCTATCCCACATTCAAATCAAATTCAATTTGAACTAATTTGATTCAAATCTCAATTTAAAACCATCTCAAATTATATAAATTCGAGTTAAAAAATTTTAAATGTTGATTTAATCCCTTAAGTCAAATTAACCCTTACTTTTAAATCAAATCAACCTTTAATTTTTATTTAACAACTTAAATCTTTAAACCATTTAATTTTGAATCCAAATTCCAAAATTCCATTTTAAAATTATCTTTACTTAACTTATTACAAAGTTCAAATAAGAATTCAAAAACAATTTAATCTTCAGATTCTAATTTATTATCCATTTCTAACTTCAAAACCAATTCCCAGTTTCATAGATTATTTATAACAATAGAATGATATCAGGATAAATAAACATCCAAATTTACCCAAACACCAATTAACAGCATCCATTTTCAATTTCCAGATCTCAAACCCATTTTGAGATCACTCATAACTCCCATTTAAAATCAACCAATTAACTTCCCAAGTTAAATTTCAATTTCATCTTAAAATTTCCAATTCAAGTTGTTCATTCTAAACTCATTTAACTTTCCTTAAGTTAAATTCAATTTAATCCAGTCAACTTGACCCAATTTGAATTCCCATTTCAAATTTTAAACTTCACATTAATAATCTTATAAGTTCAAAAACTTATTTCATTTTAAGTTTTTACATCACACTTCAGGGAAAATTAAAACTCATCACTCTAGAGTTATTTCAAATTATCTTTGATACTATGTATATCCCTCATTTATACATATTTATTTCCTTTACAGACTAAGTTATCCATAAATTTTAAACAACCTTTGGTTTTTTTTATTTCCAAACAAATTTTCAAACAACCCTTGTTTGCAACAAGTCCCTTTTATTCAAATAATACTTATTTATTATTTCTTTTAGCACTTTGAAACAAATTCCAAATTTTCTGGCTTAGATTTAAAACTTCACAATTCTAGATCATCTTCAGTTCCAATTTATAAGTCATACTTATCTAAACATTTCATTTTGCTTACTCATTAATACATATCTTTTTATTAAACACAACAATCATTTATGATAATAACCAAGATTATCATATCTGGAAACCAATTCATTATTATCTTATTCTGCAACTTTTCCCCAAATTCATGATTAAATTTTAGTTTGAAACCATTTCAAACTTACCTTTATTTAATTTCAATTTGGTTGTATTTCTATTACCTCTTAATTTAATTCCAATAATTTCACAACCAATTACCTTAATATTTATTAGAAAGAAATATTGCTTTATATATATCAAAATATATTCTCATATAAAATCATTTAAAATCTTTATATATGAAAATAACAAGTACGCTCTCATATATATATATATATACATACTCAACTCATTCTAGGGTATCATTGACCCGATCCTTAATGAGTAAACCCACCAGAGCCAAGGTTCTCGCTTAACCTTTCAGCTCTGATACCAACTGTAACGACCCGGAATTTCCGATCCTGAAAATTCCAGATAGTTAGTAAAAGAAGAAAAGAGAGAGAAGAAGAAACAGAAAAAAAACAAGTCACAGAATCTCACATTCGCAGCGGATGAAATATAATATCAAAAAATAATAGTTATACAAAAGAATACTATATCTGTCAATTACATTTCAATACATCAGAGTTACACTCATACACAAACACAGGACATATACAAATTGCATGTCTTAGATAAACAGAAATAATATCACAGCGGTAACACTCCATACGTTCCTGCCATCCAGCTCGCCTCCTGAGCTCCAGAACGTCCTCACCTGAAAATCTGTAATACTCGGTCTGACCCGAGCATTACAACAAAGTAACACTCGGGTCAGGCTAGAAACCAGCGTAAGTAAACCCTTCTAACAAGAAATACTAATGCATAGAACTTATTTAAAATCCCGGAGTAACTCGTACCTTATTACGAGTTATTTTCTTGTTAAAACCCATCACTTATTTCACAAACAAATTACTAAGTACCCTTACTTAGTGTCAAAGGTCCAGTTCACTTAAATTATTTCATTACAGCCTATTGATTACACATATCAAATCTATAAAGAATTTAGTTTACTAATCGAAGTGGTTTCGGGTATTACTGATACCCGTCCCCGGTCTCTTCGAGTCCCATATCAACTTAACCCAAGTTATTCAAATGAAATACAATTCAAACTTTAAATACAGGATGCCAACTTTTACACAGCAATTTATCATTGATAGATAACCACATTATTACTGTTCAACCTAAACATATCATCTCACATAGCATCACAATTCACATATCAGAGATATTAATAATCCAAGGCATTCAATATCATTCAATCATTCATAAGCAAGATTAATTAGTCACACCATTTTAATTAATTTAGATAAATTAAATTAATTTCTTTAATCACTTTTAATCCTGCTTACTTAACATTAATTAACTAACTCCTTAATTGATTTCCTTATTTTAATCAATCCTTTAATTAATTACACTAAGTAATTAATCCTTAATTACTTCCATTAAGTAATTATCATTAAATAAATCACATTTAGAAATTACCCATTAATTACCCTCCTTAATTAATGACATTCAATGATTATTCTTTAATTACTTTCATTATTATCACTAATTAATTTCATTAAGTAATTTAACCTTAAATAAATTAATCATCTTTTAAATTAATTACTTTAATTAATTAATCACATTAATAAATCAATCCTTTAAATTGATTACACACATTAATTAACCTTTATCAATTATCTTAATAATTAAATTAATAAATTTTTCCTAAACTGATTACATTAATCAATTAACCATCCCTAATACATTAAATAATTAAATACTTATTAAATTTCATCATTTAAATCACCTTGAATCATATAGGAATTTACCTATTATAATAAATTATTTTTAAACAACAATTTTAAAGCATGCTAAAAACTTTGAAAGCTCGTTTAAAACTTGCTAATAATTTTGTTTTAGATCTTGGTTTATATTTTCTTCAACAACTTATCCATTTTTGTTAACTCTTAAAACTTGACTAAACATTTACTTTGGAATTTGATAAATACTTAAGCTTAGCAACTTATTTTTGTTTGCTTTTAAAAACTTTGTACCTTATTATTTATAAAACTGTTTCATTTTCTATTTTTCAAAAACCAGTTCGTAAATCAAAACAATACCCGAGCCTTCTAGATAAACTCGAGCAAAATCCACAAAATCACCTAGCTAACCCTGTGACACTCACGAACTCATCTCCTCGCTTCAACACTTCGAGTCAAACACGCAACCATCCCGAACTAAACCCCGACAACATGCTTCATCCCAATCTCAACACACAGCCAAAGCTCAAACCTGTGACGCCCCACCTCTATACCCACGCTAGCCAAGAACACTACGGAGTAATGCTGTCAACTAGCACGGAGAATAAGGCTGTTGAGGAGCGACCATCCATGTAATTTCTTTGTGCGAGCACCGATATGTCAGATAGTATAGCATGTATTTCATTTAAGGAGGAAATCCGACATACCGATACAAACTCAAAGCTATCACACAGTGGCTATATATAATCTTCGGAAACAAACATAGAAATAAACATAACACAAATCAGTCATAGACATCCATATCACAAAGGCGGAAAAAGATATGAATATATAACACATGAAAGTGTACATCAGAGTAGTGGTCAGAAAGATCCACAATAATACAAAAGAATAGCAACACGTGCTACACAAAAGAATACATCTATGAGTCGGTATCTCAAATGTATACAACAAAAACTACTAATCTAAGTAGTTAGCCAAAAGTCAGAGTAATCCCAGAAGAGAAGTCAAGCAGAAGCACCTGTAACATCTCGGTCTGACCCGAGTATTATTTATAAGAAAATAATAAACGGGTCAGTCTTGCTATAAATATCAAATGACATGATATAGAATAAGAGATATAGCATAAACGTAAAACATTCATAATGGCATACTACTAAAAGTATGTAAATGATAATCAACAAGAGATTAATTAATATCACAAGAATCTTCTCAAAGATCCAAATCCACAAAAAAAAGTAATGACACACGAATTCACCAATGCACAAAAATTGATAAAACATTTCAATGAAAATCACGAAAATTGGTGAAGCACAAATTCCAGAAATCAACACACGAAATCCAAAAATCACATAATTTGGAGCAACGACGTCGTACAGCGTAACGTTCGATGATCCAGAGACACAATAAATAGGAACAACGACGTCGTACAGCGTAACGTCCGATGAACCAACACATAGGAAAATGGAACAACGACATCGTACAGCGTAACGTCCGATGAACCAACACACGATAAAAAAAGAACAACGATGTCGTACAGCGTAACATCCGATGAACCAACACGTAGTAAAATGTAACAATGACGTCGTACAACGTAACGTCCGATGAACCAAATCACGATAAAATGGAACAACGACGTCGTACAGCGTAACGTCCGATGAACCGAATCAAAGAGACATCGCTCAATCGCTAGTCTAAATCACAAAAATGATCGTCATGATCATAAAGAAGTGTCAATCACACTAAGCTAGTAAATATATGAGTTTAGCTTCATGTCCCATAACCACTAGCTTAACTTAAATATTTACGAACAAACTGTAGATCTTCACTAGGAAATTGTCACAAAAAGGTTCAGTCGAACAAGTCCAAGAATTAACCGACGAAGTAAATGCAAGCATTTCATACCACTTGTTTTGCTAAGCCGTTTAATTAGATTTATCATCCGAGTGAAATAAAGGCTTGTATATACTAATAGATTGGAAAACGGTTTAAGAAAAGAGCTTCGTAATAAAATAGTATTGAAATCGTTTTGATGAAAGAGTTTTGGTATTTACTACTAGTATTGAAACCTTTATATTTTTAAAGTGACAAGTCACAAAATTGATTGCAAAAACAAATCAAGTCACTAAAATTCACATTCGAAGACGTGAATAAAATCCAAGGAAATCAGCCCAAAATGCAACAAAGTAGGAATGCCCGTGAGAACGAACATGGCCGAGCTAAAGTGATGCACGACCTATCATAGCCGAGCTAAAGAATGCAAGCAGGTCAAGCGGCTTTAGGTGGTGGCTGAGCATGCGACCTAACGAGTTAAAGCAGGTCGAAGCATAGCGACCTAAAGTGATGAGCGACCTAGTGATTAACGAGCTAGGTAGAAAACAGGTCAAGCGACCTAAAGGGAACAGTGCGACCTCATGACACGACCCGGTGAGGTGAGTGACCTAACACGGTCGAGTTAAAGTAACAGGGGATGCGACCTAACAAGGTCGAGCTAGGAAAGGGTCGAGCGACATAAAGAGAAGACATGTCGAGCGACTTAGTGAACGCGACCTGCGACCTAGTGAACGCGACCTAACTAGGTGACATAACCGAGCGACCAAACCATTGGAGGACGAATGACCTAGTTACTCGCGACCTAAATGGACGAACGACCTAGTTACTCGCGACCTAAATGGACGAACGACCTAAGGTACGAACGACCTAATTTGAAAACAGGCCAAACGACCTAAAAGTAGAGGCCGAGCGACCTAATGGAAATAAGGTCTGGCGACCTAAGCAGTGATGAGGCCGAGCGACCTAACGATTATCGACCTAAAGCGGGAAGGCTGATCGACCTACGCTCCAAGCAAGGTCGAGCGACCTAATGTGTGAAAGGCCAAGCGACTTAAGGTAAAACAGGTCAAACGACCTAAAGCCAAGCGACCTAACACCGAGGTGCCGTTTCCAACAGAGGGAGCGACCTAACGACCTAATTCCGAACGACCTAAAGGCGAACGAAAATATGCAGGCCGATGTCTTCGAGGCAGTGCGACCTAAGCCCAGAAAATTGCCGTAACACACTAAAAATTGGGATTTTCACCAATTCAATCCAAACCGAATGCAAATGCACACGCACAAGTGATAGGGAATCATTCCCAACAATCCAATGACAGTTATAGGCAAGAATGTGAGATAAAAATCTCACCTTTTCACGGAAATTGATGGAGATGAAGCTTGAAAGCAAAGCAAGAATCAGCCACAAGCTTGAATCAATCTCTTCTCTTTGGATTTGGAGTAGATGTTGGATTAGCAATGAAGACTAAGGCATTGGAGTTTTAATTTCCCATTTCCCCCACCATTTTTGAAGAAGCTTTAGAGTTAGGAATTTATGAAGAAGGAAGTGATGAAGAGGAGATGGGTTGGGACTGAGTTAGTAATGATTCAGCCCAACCAAAGCCCTAAGCGAAAAAGTGACAAAATTCCACTAACTCCAAACATATCGAAGTTTATACTCAAAAAGATCGCAAACGTCATTTTGAACTCAATGGGGGTGGTCTTGAGTCCTAATTTGATCGTAGACAAAAAGTAGCTTTTCGGACTAAGATCCGACTTACGATTAAATATTTAAATATAAAATCGTTAAATATGCGGGTTGTTACAGACTCCCCTCTTTAAAGAAATTGCGTCCTCGCAATATGTAAGATGGAAATAAAAAGTAACAACCATAAAAGCATATTAACACAAAAAGAAATTTGAAATAAGAAGTTCACCACAAAGAGCATGAGAAAGCAAGTCCGGATGTGTTCGCTCAAAAGTCAAATCTGGTGAAACTTCAATCCCTACTATAACACCAGGCTCAAGAATAAAATCGGAAACCTAAAAGTATTTCCATAGTTAAAAGACGTGGAAAACATCAAGAATAGCTGAAAATTGAGCCGGAGCAACGGCGTAGTACAAAAACGGTACGCCCGAGAAACGAGAATCTCGAATAATTTGGAACACCGACGTAGTACAAAAACGGTACGTCCAAGTGAACCGAAAAGCCGGGACATCGATGTAGTATAATAACGGTACATCCGGTGAACCGAACACCATAAAAGAACATCGGACGCTAGTCCATAAAGGGAATGAGATAAAACTCAATAAAATGAAGTATATCGAAACGTCTGATGTTAGAAAGATGATCATTCCATTTGGACATCATCAAAGAAACAACCACTTGTTGTTCACAACAAAGTGCGTTGGCAACACGATTCCCCCTTTTGGGAATATACAAAGAATATCAAGATCATAAGACGCAAGGGGCTCGATCCAATATCAAGTTCCTTATGAGAAAATAAATATTCCAAAGATTTATGATCAGGGTAGAGAACAAATTTCTCTCCCAAAAATAATGATGCTAAATTTTTAAAAGCAAAATCGATAGCCACGAGCACTAGATCATGAGTGGCATATCTGGTCTCAATAGGCATTAATGATTTAGAAGCACAAGAGGTAGCACGTTCTCTTTTACAAGAGAACGACATCTAAACCAATACGATTAGTGTTGGTACAAAAGATAAAGTCTTGGTTCCCATCGGGAATCACAAGAATAAGAGTATCGGAAAAGAGTTCTTTTAAATAATCCTCTTTCCCGAAAAGGTAAAACTTTCAAAATTGCATTTATCTTAATGTAATAATCTTTCTAGAAAAATTTACATTTTTTCAAGTCAATTTATTGTGTCTGACTGTCTCATCAAAGCGTTTAGGAGATTCTTATCGATAACGTTGATCAAGCGCATCGACCAAAATTCTTAAAGCACTCGATGGGCAATACAATCACAAAATCATTTTCTATATGATAAACATGTTTCTTAAAAACCTTTAAAAAATATTCTTTGCTCGTTTAAGAGCGAAAATAAAATTGTACTTATAAATAAATCTTATGAAAAAGATTTGCAAAATTTTAAATTGCTGTTTTCGTCCAAAATCAATATATACAAGAATGGAGTCATCGAGATCGTAGAATACTCGATTCATAAAATGGATGAAATAAGCTAGACAAACTGAATGACATAATAAGTCATTCATAAGTTTCATAACGAGTGCGGAATGTGGTAAATGAAATGCTAACTCCCGCAACTCGTAGCAAATGAAAATCGGTGGCAAGGTCGAGCTAAAAAGACCTTATCACTACCCAAAAGGTTGCTTAGGTGATAATCCTAAGACAAACTCAAAAATACCGGAAAATTCTCAAACTACACGAATGAGAGAAATGACACTTTCCTCATCATGTGAGCTTAAAGAATAAAATGATGCCATCAAATTGGGATCAAAATCACAAAGGAAAAACAGAAATCTGCTTAACAGATTGAAAATGTCGAAGATGAATAGTCCACACGGGACAAAGGATATGGCTTCATAATAATTAAGCCAATCCTTACAAAAGTCAATTCCGAAGCATAAGTAAAAATCGGCTCGGAAAGAAAAAATCACATAAAATAATTTCGACATAAATAAAAAGCAAATTGAGTGTTGCGGATCCACTAGTCCGAATTCGCAATACTCAAAGAAGTCATCAAGCCTAGAAATGTTTTAAAGAAAAAGAATCACAAGTTCTTTTGATATAAAAATAATGAGATGAAACCCATATCTCAAAGAACTCGAATAAGATAATCTCAAAAGAAATATCGTCAAAGATAAAAGGAGAATTACCTTAACCAAGAGAAGTGTCACCAGGGGCTTGAACAACATTTAGCTCTCCCTCTCTCCTACTTTTAAGAATGGGACATGTAGATATAAGACGACCCGAACTTTTGCAATAACGGCAAAAGAGAGGTTTTGGGCACTCCCTTGCATAGTGGTCCGTAAGACCACAATTGTAACATCGTCCACGACTAGAGGTAGGAGTCTTTGCTACCGGAATTTGTTGCTTCCCTTTCTTGATGGGATTGGGGCCTGTGAATTTAGTAGGCCTTTTCATGTTGTCGTTGAAGTTCTGTTTGGCACGCACAACTTCAATATCGCTTTCTCTATCGGCCTCTTTAAGACGAAGAGCGATGTCAATAAGCTGATCAAATGAAACCTCTAGTTTCAGAAGTAATGGCTTCTTGAGGTTCTTATTCAACCCATAGACGAACCTCTGATTTTTCTCCATCAGGGTATTAATATACTCAAGCCCGTATTTAGAAAGAGATTCGAAAGATGCGACATAGTCTGTCACAGAAGATTCACCTTGAACAAGGTCTATGAAGCGCCGTGCTAAAGTTACTTTTTCAGCCTCCGGCAAAAATTTCAATTCGAATCTTTCCTGGAATTGCTCCCAAGTAAGATCCGCTTCTACGATTTCAGAAATTAAAAGCTCATACCAATCCAATGCTCTTTCTTGGAGCATGCTAGAAGCCACCTGGACTCGATGTAGATCAATAAGGTTTATGCGAGAAAAGATGCGATCGCATGATTTGAGCCAAGCTTGAATTTCTATAACACTCTCGGATCCCTTGAATGGTCTTCCACCCAAATCGGTATAGTCTCTGCACAAGCGTACAAAACTGGATCTAGGATGGGTAGGCTCTGGAATGGGTCCGGCTGCTTGAGCATTCTTTACTAAATCAAGTAGCTGTTGAGCGGTCATAAATACTCCATCCTGGGGAGTAACAGTAGATGGTCCGGCTCTGGGACGGCCTGGTCTAGACATTCTCTTCTTTAAGAAAGAGAGAAGAAGAAAAGTTATTCTCCAAATAAATATCAAGCAAATCTTGATAGATAAAACAAGGATACATAAAAGGAAATAGGATGATTCGGTACGAAGACTCGAATTAAATCCTAAGGCACGACTCCTAAGGTGGACTGAGGATGATGATCCTTGTTAAGTTATTCTACATTGTTCCGAAGTTTGGCTCTGATACCAAGCTGTGACGCCCCACCTCTATACCCACGCTAGCCAAGAACACTACGGAGTAATGCTGTCAACTAGCATGGAGAATAAGGCTGTTGAGGAGCGACCATCCATGTAATTTCTTTGTGCGAGCACCGATATGTCAGATAGTATAGCATGTATTTCATTTAAGGAGGAAATCCGACATACCGATACAAACTCAAAGCTATCACACAGTGGCTATATATAATCTTCGGAAACAAACATAGAAATAAACATAACACAAATCAGTCACAGACATCCATATCACAAAGGCGGAAAAGATATGAATATATAACACATGAAAGTGTACATCAGAGTAGTGGTCAGAAAGATCCACGATAATACAAAAGAATAGCAACACGTGCTACACAAAAGAATACATCTATGAGTCGGTATCTCAAATGTATACAACAAAAACTACTAATCTAAGTAGTTAGCCAAAAGTCAGAGTAATCCCAAAAGAGAAGTCAAGCAGAAGCACCTGTAACATCTCGGTCTGACCCGAGTATTATTTATAAGAAAATAATAAACGGGTCAGTCTAGCTATAAATATCAGATGACATGATATAGAATAAGAGATATGGCATAAACGTAAAACATTCATAATGGCATACTACTAAAAGTATGTAAATGATAATCAACAAGAGATTAATTAATATCACAAGAATCTTCTCAAAGATCCAAATCCACAAAAAAAAGTAATGACACACGAATTCACCAATGCACAAAAATTGATAAAACATATCAATGAAAATCACGAAAATTGGTGAAGCACAAATTCCAGAAATCAACACACGAAATCCAGAAATCACATAATTTGGAGCAACGACGTCGTACAGCGTAACGTCCGATGATCCAGAGACACAATAAATAGGAACAACGACGTCGTACAGCGTAACGTCCGATGAACCAACACATAGGAAAATGGAACAACGACATCGTACAGCGTAACGTCCGATGAACCAACACACGATGAAAAAAAGAACAACGATGTCGTACAGCGTAACATCCGATGAACCAACACGTAGTAAAATGTAACAACGACGTCGTACAGCGTAACGTCCGATGAACCAAATCACGATAAAACGGAACAACGACGTCATACAGTGTAACGTCCGATGAACCGAATCAAAGAGACATCGCTCAATCGCTAGTCTAAATCACAAAAATGATTGTATTGATCATAAAGAAGTGTCAATCACACTAAGCTAGTAAATATATGAGTTTAGCTTCATGTCCCATAACCACTAGCTTAACTTAAATATTTACGAACAAACTGTAGATCTTCACTAGGAAATTGTCACAAAAAGGTTCAGTCGAACAAGTCCAAGAATTAACCGACGAAGTAAACGCAAGCGTTTCATACCACTTGTTTTGCTAAGCCGTTTAATTAGATTTATCATCCAAGTGAAATAATGGCTTGTATATACTAATAGATTGGAAAACGGTTTAAGAAAAGAGCTTCGTAATAAAATAGTATTGAAATCGTTTTGATGAAAGAGTTTTGGTATTTACTACTAGTATTGAAACCTTTATATTTTTAAAGTGACAAGTCACAAAATTGATTGCAAAAACAAATCAAGTCACTAAAATTCACATTCGAAGACGTGAATAAAATCCAAGGAAATCAGCCCAAAATGCAACAAAGTAGGAATGCCCGTGAGAACGAACATGGCCGAGCTAAAGTGATGCACGACCTATCATAGCCGAGCTAAAGAATGCAAGCAGGTCGAGCGGCTTTAGGTGGTGGCTGAGCATGCGACCTAACGAGTTAAAGCAGGTCGAAGCATAGCGACCTAAAGTGATGAGCGACCTAGTGATTAACGATCTAGGTAGAAAACAGGTCAAGCGACCTAAAGGGAACAGTGCGACCTCATGACACGACCCGATGAGGTGAGTGACCTAACACGGTCGAGTTAAAGTAACAGGGGATGCGACCTAACAAGGTCGAGCTAGGAAAGGGTCGAGCGACATAAAGAGAAGACAGGTCGAGCGACTTAGTGAACGCGACCTACGACCTAGTGAACGCGACCTAACTAGGTGACATAACCGAGCGACCAAACCATTGGAGGACGAACGACCTAGTTACTCGCGACCTAAATGGACGAACGACCTAAGGTACGAACGACCTAATTTGAAAACAGGCCGAACGACCTAAAAGTAGAGGCCGAGCGACCTAATGGAAATAAGGTCTGGCGACCTAAGCAGTGATGAGGCCGAGCGACCTAACAATTATCGACCTAAAGCGGGAAGGCTGATCGATCTACGCTCCAAGTAAGGTCGAGCGACCTAATGTGTGAAAGGCCAAGCGACTTAAGGTAAAACAGGTCAAACGACCTAAAGCCAAGCGACCTAACACCGAGGTGCCGTTTCCAACAGAGGAAGCGACCTAACGACCTAATTCCGAACGACCTAAAGGCGAACGAAAATATGCAGGCTGATGTCTTTGAGGCAGTGCGACCTAAGCCCATAAAATTGCTGTAACACACTAAAAATTGGGATTTTCACCAATTCAATCCAAACCGAATGCAAATGCACACGCACAAGTGATAGGGAATCATTCCCAACAATCCAATGACAGTTATAGGCAAGAATGTGAGATAAAAATCTCACCTTTTCATGGAAATTGATGGAGATGAAGCTTGAAAGCAAAGCAAGAATCAGCCACAAGCTTGAATCAATCTCTTCTCTTTGGATTTGGAGTAGATGTTGGATTAGCAATGAAGACTAAGGCTTTGGAGTTTTAATTTCCCATTCCCTCCACCATTTTTGAAGAAGCTTTAGAGTTAGGAATTTATGAAGAAGGAAGTGATGAAGAGAAGATGGGTTGGGACTGAGTTAGTAATGGTTCAGCCCAACCAAAGCCCTAAGCGAAAAAGTGACAAAATTCCACTAACTCCAAACATATCGAAGTTTATACTCAAAAAGATCGCAAACGTCATTTTGAACTCAATGGGGGTGGTCTCGAGTCCTAATTTGACCGTATGCAAAAAGTAGCTTTTTGGACTAAGATCCGACTTACGATTATATATTTAAATAAAATATTTAAATATAAAATCGTTAAATATGCGGGTTGTTACAAAACCTGACACAAACGTGCACGCGTGCACGTGCACGTTGGTCAGACGCCCCTCCGACCAATTCTCGGGTTCTCGACCAGTCGCCGACAACCCTCGCTAGTGCTCCGACCACCCAGCACCACTTAACTCGACTCAAAACGAAAACAAGCTACCCCGAACCCACTGGAACCAAATTCTTCGACAAACTCGTGTTGCCAACGACCACCTTAGTGCTAGCGACTTCAGCCACGTCTTCGACAACCCCAAAACTTCCATCCCTAAGAGTATCGTGAAACTCGATCCACCAGAGGGGTCGTGCCAACCCCAAAACTCGTCCATACCAAAACTAGGTCAACTGACTTCATCGATCAACCACCATCGCCATCTTGCCTTGATCGCGGTCTTGATATTTTTCCCAAACTCACTGATCATCCCACTTCCTCCAGTGACGAGCCCGTCCTACCCGAGTCCTTCGATCGCCAGCAAATGCTCAAAACCTGTTTCACGATCAACTCATGATTTCTCCCTAATTTCACATCTAAAAATCTTGATTCTCTTTCTAAAAATCATAGTTTGAAGAATCACAACAGATTATAATCATGAATCAATCAATTATTTATATTGAGGTTTTGATAAAATTTAAATTTCACTGTTCTTCTTTCTTAATGTTAAATCTGACTTTAGATTACAATTGAAAATATTTTTGAAATTGATTTCGTGTTATAACAAACAAGTTTTGTTTATACATCAGGTCCTAAAAGAGATCAGGGAATGAGAGTATGATTTTTGAACAACTCTTAAAACAAGAATAGAATAAATGTTCTGTCTCAACCCTTCAATTCATATATACCTATACATATATACACACAATTCTTTTTAAACAATCATATGATCATTATCACCCTTGACATCAGATTTACTGCATGCTACAAAATTTTAAAACAGATTAGAAGTTTGTTTACTCACTTGAATCAATATCTGGAAGCAGCTACTGTCTCTCGTCCTAGTTTTATTTTTGATCTTCTTGTTTGTGATGAGTTGCAAATTTGAGTTGTTACTCAGCTTCAGTTGTAAGATTACATGTTTCCTTATTTCCTGATATGCTAGTTCTTGATGAACGAAAATGAAATAAAGTGGATGTATATATAGAAAATATTTTACAAGAGATAGGTATATCTGGTACAAACATTTTCCTTTTGGTCAGAGATTTTTATTTTCTTCTTTTGACCAAACTAGATTTTTGAGGCAATGAAATGATTTTCCAGTATTTCGAAATGACCTGGTTTTGCTAGAAATGATAGCATTTAATGCAATGGTCCCTCTTTATGTTTACATATACTTATCCCCTTTGATTTGTAAGTACATACATGTATATATTATTTTATTATTATCTATTTTTTATATATATACATCAGTATACAAACTACGAGAATTATCTTAAGTGTTTTCTTGGTGTTTTTCATAGAACCAAATAATTTACTTATAAATTTATTTCTATTCCGAACATAAATGCTTATGTTTATTTCTATTTTAAGTTTAAACTATCACTACTAAATTCTTATGTTCATTTCATAGTTTTCTTGTGTTATATATTTATATTTATACTTATAACCATATTTTTATAACTATGTGTATGTACTTACTTATTTTCCATTTTACCTATCATATATATATATACATGCACTCATGTGTTTTTAGTCATCATATATATGTCTATGTACTCATATATATATACTTTACATCGTACTTTACATCATCAACCTTGTATATGTTATATATATATTTTATATATTATCCACAATTAAAGTTTGTATAAATTTCTCTAGATATATATTTATAGGTATTTTATTCTAATTTAAATGATGAATTTATTATTTATTTATTTTCTATGGGATTTGTCATATCTAGAGATTTATAATCCAATATCTAATATAGTTTTTAAACCGGTCCATATATGTTATAACTTAAGTTTGAATATAGTTTTTAAATCAATTTATATATATATTCAGATATTTTGAATATCAAAAATTCATTTGTTCGACTAATCAAAACTAATATCCCAATAATTACATCAGTTAATCACCCGATAAATAGACATTAAAATCCTGGTTGTCACACTTAGCAATTTCAATGGTACTTAAACACGCTACCATTATACTCAAATTGACATTCAAGTCGTAACACAAGTATTTACATAAACAACAGCTATGTAAATAAATTTTATACGATCAATCAATGGATAATAACACAATATAATTCAACTAGCAGATAAACACATGTCCAAAATTAACATAATAGTAGAACGGTGATTTATTATGCTAAATAGGTGACCAATATAATTTATTCAACTTTAATATAGCAGAATGATGTTTTATTCTGCTAACCGAATGTCAATAATAAAAATATAATTACCAAAAGTCGTAACTATATACAACTAGTATTTATTGACCATAAAATTTTAGTATAACATATGGATCATATAATTACACGAGTGTGTTCTATATATATCAGTATGGTTCCAACACCGAAAACTGAGTGTCAATTGTATTCCCGACGAAGAAGATATAAAATTTCGAAGTTTAAACATAAAAAATCTTTTTTTTAACATAACACACGCACTCTTAGCCCAAGTCCCAACCACATATCTAAACCAACCCGTACCCCTCTCTTCCTGTTCCCCAGCACGAATCAAAACGCCAATTCTAGGTTTGAAAAACCTGATACAACTCAGGTGTACACGTGCACACGTGTGCACATGCACGCTCGAACCCCGCCCCTGCTCACCTATCCACGACCTCTTGTAAGTCCGCCTTGCTCCCCTAGTCCCTTTACACCCAGCGCCTCCTCCCCTGGCATCACTGAGCTAGAAATGACTTTCCATGGCCGAAAATAGAAAATTCTTGGAATAAAGAGACGCTACCAAACACTACCCACACATTTGCCTTCGACCACCGCCCGGACCTGCCACCACCATCACCACCTTCCCTATCACGCGCACCCACAGACTCCTCCTGAACAAGCTCGATGCACCCTAGATCACCCACGACCAAAAATACTAATAGTAAAAGCAAACCAACCCTTAAACCCTAGTTTGACCAACACCCAACAAACCAAACCACGATTGCTCTCGCCTCCAGCATTCAAAAAGTACGACTCCCTCCGACCTTTGCCACAGTACCCTCCGTCGACCAACGGTTCGTCGGGATTTGCTCTTTAACCTAAAAAATGAACAACAATCAAATTTGGACAAACCACAATTCTAAGATTATGAAACCGCCACTAAAAATCATGATTTGCAATGACGATCAAGAATATATAGGTTGTTCGTCGATTCGTGATCGATGAAAAACCATCATTTTTGATTGTTTACTGTTATTTTGAAATTTCTCAAAATATATTCATCTAAAAATTCTAAAATGATTTTTAGAGTAATCTATTGGTCAAAGCACACAACTATATAGTTGACGGCAAGTTCAAATTCGTAATGATTTGTAAGATATTGATTTTTGAAAGTGAGAGAAGTGGTTTTCAAAAGAATAGAGCAAATTTGCTTACCGTAAATTCAATTTTCCATTTTCTAGCAAATTCTGACCAAAGACATGATTTTTAAACAACTACACAACATGAGTATCATATTCTAACCAAGCTATTTACACATCATTCATCATAATATATATTTTTTCATCAAAATGCCAACCAAAGAATTATAAGTTTGAAAATAGCTTACCTTTTATTTTTCATGCCTTTTGAAATGCAATAAAATCTTTAGGCTTTTTAGACCCTTGAATGGATGAAGCTTCTTTCTGAACTTGAAGTTGAGATTTTTATTTTAAGATATAAAAAGAAGAGGAGATAGAAATGGAGTTAAGGAAGAGGAAGGAAGATGGAAAACAAATGGAAAGTGAAAAACAAGATTACTTTTCTAAAATGAGATGAGAGCGCAAAGACCAAAATACCCCTTAATCATATTTTTCAACTCAAACTTCATTTCTAAGTCTCCAAAGGACAAGCATATGCATGTATATTGGATAATAGGTATTTTTCATGTACTAAGTCCATTTTTACACTTAAGAAATCAAACCACTTAACATCCTTCCATGATTTCTTATTTTAATATATTTTACGTTTAAATACTTAATATTATAATATTACACTTAAATAAAGGTGTTTTACAATTTAAACGTTGTTCTAAAATATCAAAATATATAACTTAAAACAAATTGTTATTCGATAAAAAGCTGAAAATCCAAAAATTGTGTTTTGGTCACATTTCCAATTTTTCGTCGAACTATTTATTTATGTAAATCAAATTTAAAAAAAAAATTCTTATTATTATTATAAATAAACAGAGGGTTATTTAATTAATAAAAACAATCAACCGAATATTTAAATTGAATTAAATATTCACAAATTAAAATGATAAAATTTTGCGTCGTTACATTCAAAGTTTCAATTAATGTTACTAGCGGTAGCTAACCTTTTCATTCATGAAATCGGGTGACTAAAAATTAATTCTGGAACAACATATTCTAATTTCTAATTTGGACATCATAGTCCATTTTTTTAATTCCAAAATTAGATTATGATGTCCTTAAGTGGTAGCTAACTAATTTCCTAGCCTTCTTCTTTCTGTTTGATGAATGCGTGCATAAAGAATTAACAAAAAAATGAACATATTATTGTTTGGGTTGAAATTTTATTTTTCATGGAAAGAAATTTAAATATTCATGGCTTAGAAGTTTGAACAGTCAAGATCATTCTAATATGCTTACATGAGATAAATAAATTCATTTTTTTGTGGTTCCAAATCATCATCTTCTAAATTAAGAAGAAAACAACTTAAAATAGTAAAGGTTGACGCAAAATGATCGAACAAACGTGTAATATATTGATCTGACCAACTCATCATATATCATAAACACCATGTTATCATTAACACTATAAAAATTCTTATCTTCGAATTGCCAAGTCAACTGAACTATAAAAGATGTAAACAAAGTGAAAAATGAACACAGGATTATCCCAATCATGGAAGCAGAACATGGATTTAACGTCTATAAGTTCACAAACATGGCAAATAGAAGACATGAGGTAGAAATGAGAGGAGTAGTTTGATTGCTAAGATATTACCTCAAAAATTTCCTAATAGTAAATCTAAAAATAGTAATGAAGAGAAGCATTAGAATTGTAAAATAATTAAGCATCAGTTCAGTGTGATAAATTCAAAACGGTGGGATAATAATACGATATCCATTTCCAACAGTATTAGCCTACAATCAACATTGTACTACCGTTATTAAGCGTGTTGCTATGTGAATGAATTTTGTTACTAGTTGACAATGGAAAGTAAACTTATCAAAATGAAATGTTTAGATGATACTATTTAGCATTATGAAGCTAATAATAATAAACAACCTTTATACTAAACTTGTTGCATATGTTAATGAGAGACTAATTAATAATCATTGCACTATGTTATACATGATTTCATTGTCCCATAACAAATGCCTCTTTTTATGAAAATAAATGCATACATGAATATGCACATACACTCATGGAAAGAGAGACACATACAAATAAATAAATAAATAAATGTGTGTGTACATACACATATGTATATGTATATTTATGTATATGTATATGTATATATATGTATGTACTTACGTATGCACATTCATATATTATCATTTTTATGTAAAGGTTAGGAGCACTAAAAAAACTTTATTTAGAAACAAAGTACACGATTAACCTTGTCATCAAAAATGCCTTTCTACAAAGGCCAAATATCTTCTGAGTACTTAATATTTATTACAAACACTTTAAGCATATAACAAAGGTACACTTCTATAACTATATAATAAATTAAAAATGATCTGAACACCTAGTACTATTCATAATGTAATGGATCCTAAGTTTCTCTAGTCCTTTTAAATTAATACATTCACGATATTTAATTGGTAGTTAATGAATACTCAATGCAAGTCTTAGAGAAAAATGTGTAATAGTATATAACATGTAATATATAAATTAGTCAAGTACTTATTAGGGGAAAAAGTCGAATGCTTACAATTGAAGTAAAATACTGTTTCATTAATACAACAATTAAAATGAGTTTGCATGATATTTTCTTAGCATTGCTTTATTTTTGTTAAGTTTCTTGATTCATTTTTTATTTTCTAACCATTAAAAAGTAGTTTTGAAGTTATTTATATATCTTAAGTGCTGAGGAATATACAAAACCAAGTTGTTATAATTTTTTCTTGCCATTTGCAACTATTTCAACACGTGACCTGTAGTTAGTCCATCCTTGTGCCTGATATCAAATACCATTTATGTCACAAAATTTGAAGCCATTTACATCAATTTTCATCGCTAAACTTAAACATTTGATAAAATAACAACCATCTATTAATATTTTCTTTGTCTGCCATATACATATCAAAATATAAACATGAGATTTTTATTTTTATTTTTATGAATATTCAAATATCATTAATTTTTTTATCTCTCCCATTATATTAATAATTTCATTAATTTTTTCTACAATTTAGTACTTGAAACCCTATAAGGGCCAACAATGTCGACTGAAAGGGATAAGCCATAGCATGTTTTTATGGATAAGGATTTAATATAAAAATACTTTCGAGGTCAACATAACTGAGCATAAAATATATTTTCTATAAAGTTGATTTTCTTTTAAGACAACAATGTTGGTAGTTCACCATAAAAGCTAAAAACATTACTTATTTTTAGTAGAATAACAAAAACATTCTACCTTTTTCAACATCGATATTTGAACATACCTACATCTTCTCCTTTGTAGTGTTGCGCGAAACAATCAAGACTTATAAATAAAAATTGTTGAGTATCAGCATTGTAAATCAAAATATAAACATCATATTTCTATAGTCCAAATTTAGAAATAATCAAATTTATAAAACTTGTTTAACAATAAAGACTGATAGTATTATCTCCTATAAATATATATTAAAGTACCATAACCAATCAATGTTCCTTCTCAAAGTATTAATTAAAGTCACAATTTTAAAAAGATGAAATATTTCATCTATTTATTAATCTTATTGATCGAGGATTAAGGGAACAATGGCTAAGCCTTAGTAATGCAATCATCAGCTCTCCTTGTCAACAAAGTTAGCCATTTGTTTTTTTACTCAAGCTTACATAAAGCTGGTTATAAAATCATACTTAAAAACATACAGTTGAGGAGTGTATTATTTTCCTTATATAATAACACATAAGACCGTAGAGCATGCATATTAAAGCTTAAACAATATTTTTCAATCACATGTTGTAGATTCTATTATGCGTAAACCATTAAGATCCAAATAAAAGATTGAAATAGTCATACCACTGTAAATGAAAATTACATATCAGATGGCTATTGATATTTTAATCTCCACCAGGTGAAATTTATTTTCACAAAAATTTTAAAGCAAAAAATAGTACCGGATATATGTGAGAAAAGAAGAGTTACGAATATACATGTAGTTCCGTATATTTTCATTGTATACTAACTACAATTCCAAATTTTCTTCTCTATCTTTTAAAATTGCATAAACCAATAACCAAAATAAGAGTTGTCAATATTCATGCCATTCCAACATGTCTTCTGCATGACAACCTGAAACGAATATAAAAACCTACCAAACACTAAATGATATACATTCTAAAGCTAAAGTAATAAATTTGAAGGTAAAAAATTTACCATATTTCATTCGATTGAAAATTTCGAACTTTAAAAAATAAAAGGTTAAAATCCTTGATCATTTCCAAAAATTAAATCATAAAAACTATATAGAACCACTATCCGCTGGAGAAAGAAGAGGAACAGTGGCAGCTAATCTCAGATATGAAAACAACTATACATACGTATTTATAACATAGCTATAACTAATATTATATAAGAAATATCAAACATATTTTGGCCTAAGCAAAATTACCTTTATCATTAATTACCTAGTTTGAGATCTAGAAGCAACTTGTGGGTAGCAGTACACGATGCCGATGCAGATAGTCAATCAATCTCTTATGGATATCAATATAAATGCAGATCGACGCTTCACCTCAAGCAATAAATTTCACTTCATTAAGATTTGAGTATGGCCGAGTTTAGAATATTATGGAACAATTGTGATTCAGGTTAGAGGAAAAAGGTTTAGGTCATAGGTTGAAAATGAGAAATGAAGAGTGAAAGCGTTCTTGGAAAGGCATGGCCTTTAAATTTCTCAATACTACTAGACTCACTTTACTTAAACCATATTTCTTATCATCTTAATAGCATATCTTCATTAATACTAACCATTATTATACACAAAATTTCCTTTGGATATTTTTACTCAAAAATAAAATTTTAGATTCGTAATATATTTTTACTTTGCTTATTATAAAATTTCACTTACCACAAAATTCATAAAATAAATACTTCATTCCAAAAGTTCATGAAATGCCATTCCATCTCAATTCATAGAATTACTCCAAATATTCTTTTCAAAATATATAGCTTCAAAAAGTTTTTTTCAAAATATTGTTTTTCTTCAAAAACACCTTTTATTAAATTCAAAACAATTCATTATCTTATCATAATAGTACTATACTCATATATGAATACATGTATATATATTCACATATTGAAACAATTTTTACAACTTTAAAATTTTATACATATCTTTATATCAAACTCCTTTACATGATTTATCCAAATACCAAATAATTTCTTCTTTCAAAATATAACTCATAACACTAATTTAAACTATAACTTTGTCTTCAAAACATCTTCTCCAATGTCATTGCAAATATTTTTCTACTTTTCAAAAATTAAGCTTTCCTCAAAAATGTTATTTTCAATATAATTCAAAATATTTAATCCTTTCAAAATGTTTAATCTTTCCAAAACATTGAAATCTTTACAAATAATTATGTCTAAATGCCTCATCTTAATGTTTAGGAATCCCTATCGATACGTTGGCCAAGTGCATCGACGAGAATTCTTAAAGTGTCAAATGGATAAATTAACACAAATTTAATTACAAAAACTTTTCCATGTATTTTAATATATAATAAATTTTCTTACTTTATTAAAATCACATTCTTTCTTTTTTGTAAGTTTACATACTGATGGAGATTATGTTAATAACCAAATAATCTATCACTGGCAACAAACTATCAAGCAATCAAACATCAAAAACCAATCATATACATCCACAAGCAAGCATCCATTTAATTTATAACTCTATGTATTTAAATTACTTGGTTATAAGTATTGTTTTATTTTATGTGAAAATATTTTCCATTATCCCATGCCTTATTAGAAAGAATGCTGGCTTTAATAATTTTAGCTTCATTTAGACTTAGATGGGTTAATTGCTTTTGAGCGACAACTCCTACTCAATCCCACACTCTAGATTGAGCCCAAACATTATTTCAATAACGCACAAATCAACCAAACATGCACATGACAACTAAAGCACTAAAAAAAGCAATATATCCACTTCCGCTGTGTTACTTTTATCACTACTGGATCATGATACTTCATTAAAAGCCACACAGAGGTCTAACCAACTTTATCAATGCCGACTATACTGGTCTGGCCAACAACTTCCACCTTCACAATTTCCATTGAATAAACACCTTGTCTCACATGGAGATAAACAAACAAAAAGAGGTAGAAGTAGAAATATATAATATAGTAGGAAAATATCAAGTACGCCCTAAATGATTACCCCATTTAATCATCATATACTCCTAGCATTACTTAAGTATATATAATAATCTACCACACACCTATGGAGACAGGGACTCTAAGCCTCATCTAAGACTTGGACTCATGTCTCTTGTACTCTGTATTGTTCTAAAACTGCTCCGATACTAACTGTAATATCCCATCTCTATACTCATATTATCCAAGAGTATTATTGGGTAATACTATTAGATAATACGAAGAATGAGGCTGATACACCTAAGTATTCCCCTTGGGCTAACAGTGGTGCATATCTAAAAAAATCATAAACAACTCACATATACATACATAATATTGGCATAAAGCAAAAAACACGTGTGCCTCCAAGATAGAACATTACACAATATAAAATAAATCACAAAGAACACAGAGTCAATAACACATCGGTAATATATTAATATAAATATATGCAAATCTTAGTGGGATATAAAATGAGTCAAACTCCCACAATTAGAAAATGCACAATGTTCCACCAATATACAACACAATGTCATACATATATAAGGTAATACAACACATAATGATATATAATAATAACATATCCTCAATCTATGCCCAGCATCCACAAATTGGTTAACTCATCCCTGAACTTGAAATGTCTCAGACTAACCTTAGTATTATATAAATAACACATGGGTCAAACTATGTCTAAAATATAGATGTTAATATTTAATAATAACCAGCATGGTGAAGATTGAAAATCACTAGTGGAATATAAATTTCTCAGGTAAATCAATGTCAATCAAAACCATGCACCTATAGCATCACCCATAGTAAATCACAGTCCAATAAATCATCAAATGTCAGAAGAATAAAATATGGGTGAAATAATGTAACATCCCGAAAATTTTATCGTCTTGATTTTGAATATTTAATTAATTTTAAACATTCAAATAAGTGGTTTTTAAAGTTTAATAACTTGAATTCAAATATAAGGATTATTTAGATATTTGAATCATGAATTAAATATTAATTAAATGAATTTAATAACCTTATTTAACCCCTACTTAAAAGAATTTCGTCCCCGAAATTACCTTGAACCTAAACCCATAATTTTTTTTACCTAAATCGTTATTTCACAAATTTAAACCCATAAGATGTACCCAAATCATTCCTATAAATTATCTGATTTGATCTTCTATTCGAATTCACAACTTTTTTTCCAAACTAGTATCCATCCCCCGATCCTCTAGTGCGGACTCTGATCAAGCTTCTAGATCAGATACACTTGCTTTCCTTGCATAGCTCTCAACTATGATAGAAAACTCAAGTAACTAACCACAAAACATCATCAATGTTCACCGTCAAGAAATCGAGTAATAAATTCTTTTCGGGATCGGTGTAAACACCTCAAAGTTTCGTACTCGGATAATAGATCAAAATTTGTGTAATGAATTGACTTACGTATAAATTACGTATTTATTCCTATTGGTTTTTCTCAGTTATACCAAATTCTCTTTATTCACATTCTTTAATTTTTTCACATTCTTTTTGTTTAGTATATTTTCTTTAATACTAATGTTGTTTATGAATCATTTTGTAAAACTATTACTAAAGTTTATTATATCTTATGAACACAACTATGTAAATCCATCACTTTAAAAACTTAAGTCTAAATCCTTAATTAATGGTAGAATTCATTAATAAAACTTTTTCCAGGTTATAATTTCCTTTTTAAAGAGTCATTATTTTACTTAGGTGTATAAATAGTTCATGACTTAAATCTATTTTTGTATAATACCCTTTTACATCATAATAGTATATATACACATCCAAATTCCCGATCGGTTTTATATCCGGGTGAATTACAGTTTGTTGTAGGTTGCTATTATTTCAAATTCATAATTACAAAATTTATTTATGATTTAATGCTATTATAAATTTCTCCACTTTTAAATTCTTTTTATTTATAATCACATTTATAAATTATACTTATCCAATTTCATTTACTCAAAACATTTCACAATTGTTTATTGTTTATCTTTTACCAAAAGTTTTCATAAATTCCTTAGATATGAGTTTGGTGTGATTCAGAAATTTTCGACTGTCCAAAATCATCGAGAATCCCGCTTTATCTTATCAATTAGCGATTCCAAAATTATCTTTGGTTTAAACACTTTTATAAATATTACTAATCAATTTATCAATTAATGATTCACATTATCTCTTTAACTTAAGAAAATTATATAGATCGAGTAACTCCAAAATAATACCAAGGAACTGGGTACTACCAATAGTATTATATATTCTCTTAACAAGAAGAGTAATACTTAAGAGAAGTGTTTACCATCCGAACACATCTCCTGCACATTTTTAGTTTATTTTCGAGCCATTCGAACTAGTTATCATAAAATATCTCTTTTTAAAATCCTTTAGAGATTACTTTTGTTTATAAAACCTATATTATAAATTCTTTTTATAAATTCATCTTATATTAATTAACTTCATTTAAATTTTCACAATTCTTTTAAATTACTTGAATTAGATCTTCATTCCTTTTATATCTTCCTTTTACATAATCATTATCTATTATTTATCTTATATCATTTTTATCTTATATGTCCATTCCTTAAATAAATCTTAGTATCAAACACCTTATAGTCAAATCGTAAAACTTAATTCACAAGTTATTTGTACTTAAACTTTTAAATCAAACAATTGATCGATTTATAATAGTAACTTTAATATTATCATTTCTTAATTTATTATTTTGGAATAAGTATTAAAGATTTTAATTACCTTATCAAATTTTTTATTTATCGATTATCTTTATGAAACATCTTATAGTCAAACTGTGAAATTCTATTCACAAGATGTTCATATTTAAATTTCACTAATCCTTCACAAGATGTTCATATTTAAATTTCACTAATCCCGATTCCTAATTCAAAATATATACTTTGTAATCAAAATATAATCCTAGGTAAAATTATTTCATTTACCAACTTTTAAAAAAAAACCTTTATATATAACATTAACAAATACGCGCTCATATATTATACTCTCAGCTCAATCTATGGTGTTACTAACCCTATCTCTAATGAGTCACTCATCCTAGGGTATTAATAACCCTATCTCTGATGAGTCTTTACCCAACCAAAGCCAAGGTTCTCGCTTAACCTTCATCTCTGATACCAGATGTGAAGGCCCGAATTTCCATACCCTTTGAGCCGACAATAAACCACACATGTCCAACTCAAATTGCATGAATAAACGGATCTTTAAAGTGTGAAAAAGAAAATAAAGATAGAACAAAATCTCACACGAATGGAATAATATATAACATTGAACAAATATCTTTACAGCGGAAACTTTTGAAATACATATATCAAAGTCTGTCCTAAATTCAGCTTGGACAGTTATAAACATATGTCCTTACAATTGCTGACAAACAACAAACAACTGCGCAAAGCGGATAATAGAATATGTCCATACATAGATGAAAATATCCAGCTCTCCTTTGGAAACTCCAACCGTCTTCACTAAACCTGATACTACTCGGATCTGACCCGAGTATTGAAAATTCCCGGATGAGTCTTGATAAACCAGCGTGAGAAACTCAAAATATAAATGACAGTGTCATATATTAGCCTTTGAATAAAATCCTTTGAAAAGAAAGAATACCTCATAAGACCACACCCACACATAAACAGGGACGGGTTTTTACCTTATGATAACTAAAACACTTTTATATATCAAAACATTTGATATTATTTCTAATGACATATCTTTGAAAACATTGCAAATAAACCTATTAATCTTAGCCGAAATTGTTACCATTATTAAATTCCGGATACTAGGCTCTACAAACAATTCCGAAGGTACTTATTGGAGAATGGATTCCATACAAATGACAAGGTAAGGGACTACCTTCCGACAGTACACCTCTAAAGGGATGCACCTAGGGTCGAGATACTCGGCGCCTAAACCAACACAAGACCGGCCTACCAATCACGTTGGATGGTACTGAATATGTCATTACCCCGGTCGTTACCGACCTTTAACGGGTACCTGATTCATACATTCACCACATACTTAGACATGTGTAGAGTAAATCTAGAAGGATGATGGCATCTCCTAATTGGGAGCGACCCACTTAGCCTTGCTGCTTCTACCCTGTTTTGTCATTTCCGGGTGATGAGGCCTGAGGTAAACGATTACCTTTTCACATAGCACATCTTCTGTGAATGCCACATTGCCATTTCCATTGACTACTAATTGTGTAACGACCCAATTTTTCGACGCCCGAAAATCGACATCAATACGTCCACTGTGTCAAATGCCGAACAATCGAATGTCGGAAAACCGAACCATTAAGGTTAAAGAAGAAGGAGGTAGAAGAAGAAATAGAAAACAACATCAGAATATCATAAACGCAGCGGAATAATATATAATAGATAAATGAATTATTTACTGTTGTAAATAATCAATTTTTCTACAGTAATTTCATGAACAATTGCAAATTCTATGTTGTGATAAAAAGATTTCCTCGTACCCAAAAATCTTTTTGGCTCCCTTAACTAATGGTCAACATACATATTCTGCTTACAAACTTACTAATAACATACATTATTTTGTTTTTATTAAATAAGCACCAAAATAATGTCCATTTTTTTATCACCATACGGCAGTGAGCGACCATTTGAATTCAAAGACACATTGTTGTTTATCACCATACGATAGTGGACTATTGTTAGAAATCAAAGACACAAAGTTTTTTATCACTGTACGATTATAAATGACTGTAGGACATCAAAGACACAAGGTTGTTTTAGACCAAATGAAAAATGATAATTAGGTGATAAGTAGAATGTAAAAAAAATTGACGTCTATTAAAATTTCCATGGTAGCCAAAAACATTTTATTGGATGCTTATAGCAGGACACTAAAGTTATGGGCACTTATATGGACAATTATGTAATTTTAGTTATATAATTTGGACAAATGAATATCTCGATCCACAAAATAATAGACTATTTGGTTTTGTTTCCATTTATATGTCTTTACATTTCTATGCATGAACGTCAAATAAACTTTGCTACGTGTTGATAAAAAAATTTAATGTTCGTGTTGTGTTGATCGCAACTATGAATAGTTCATATCATTTATACAGATCAAACACTTAAGCATGAATTCTGAATGGTCCTAGTAGTATGTATATTAAGAAAAATATGTCATTATACCGGATAGGATAATGTACGTTACGCTCTTCGAAATAATTCTAGTTGATGATTTAATTTTTTTGTATTATAGTTCATTGTCTGTTTTTTTATGTGTTGTTGATGTGCAAAACTTGGGTTGATGACTGAACAATTGCAAAAAATTATTTGATTATGTTTGAGGATGATGGAATGGTTTACTTCGAAATATTTTTGATCCATTTCTCAAATGATTTGCTTATGATTTGTATTTATCTTTAGTCGACTTTGCTTTAGTCCCTACTTGGGGTAACCTACCCCATGTACGAATTATTGATCAAAATAAATATCCTGTTAGGATCAGCCTACATGAAGCGGATTTTTTTTCTTTTTTTCCTTTTTCAAGACATAAATTTAAAGGGCTAAAAATGTTTGGTGGTCCTTGTTCTTAGGGGTGAAGTATTGGTCAATTTTAAGGGAAAAATGTCAGATTGAATTGAGATCGAAGAAAATAAAAATCGAACCGGATAATTTTGGTTATTTAATTATAAATTGATTTAACTAAACAAAAATAAACAAAAATATTGTGCTATTTTTTATTATTCAAACATTGAGTAGGAAAACACATATTTATGTTTGGAGAGTTTTTATTGAGTATTTTTACGTTTATAAGCATATTTGATGTATTTTCTATGTTGTTTTGATTACTAAATAGATAACAGAAAATATCATAACACCACAAATACGGATAGTACAATAAATCTTCAGTTTGTTCGATAAAAATGATAACCAAATAATATTAGTTTACTAACTTGATTAAAGCATTCCTAATCGAACCGATCGAAATGAACTGTTAGATAATTAGGTTTGAAACAATTATTACATACCCCTACTTCTTCTTGAGCTCTTTTTTCCTAATAACTTTTTAAGTACATTTTAATCCCTTTGTAATCCTGAAATGATCAACGAATATTTTCTCTTGAGTACTTGTCAGGTTGAAGAACTTAAGATATTGTTTTGTTTGAAAATGAGTTTTTCTTTTTCAACATGCACTTTATAATGTATGGAAGATGGGAATAAGGTTGAAAACAATCCATTTGGAAATGGTTTTAACTTTTCTTGTTTCAACCTTTTGAGAGATATCAACAACTATCTTCTCCTTTACCCTTCTCCCTTTGGTAAAAAAAATCAAGATTTTCCATCTCCTCCTTCTCTTCACACTATTTACATGCTAAAAACATAAAATAGATTTCAAGACAAACACTACCTAAATGTTTTACAAAAGAGATGGTTGAGAACAAGAGATGTCGTTTTAGACAAAGGTTCTAGAGGTTATGAGTTTGAGCCACTGAGACATCATAACAAGTGCTCCGCTTTAATAAAGTATCACTCTTGTTATAAAAAAATGAAAACAATTCTAAGAGCACCTCCGACAAAAAATTGATCAAATAATACATTTTGTTTCATTACAAAATGTAATGCGTTGCGTTCCCCAACGGCTTTGGGAACCAAGCACTTGTTTGACAAGTGCCTGATCTTCAGGCACTTGTTTAACAAGCGCATGAATACAAGGCATTTGACAAACAAATGCCTATATCTGGAAGCTTGATAGGTACTTGTCTAACAAGCGTCGAGCTTTAGGCGCCTATTGAACAGGCATTTGAAAAAAAAGCCTATATCAAGGATTAAACTGTTGTTCCTCATTTTCACATTTCACCCCCTCATTTTTCTCCTTTCCCTGTTTATTCAACAATACATAGAAATGTCACCATATCCCATCAAAATTGCTAGATTGACTATCAGTTACACAACCGATGTCAATGCTAGTGCAGTTCAGACCACTCCAAATGCTACTGTGACAGCAGATGACCTTCGATGCTGGTATGAGATACCACCGACTAGGACACGTCAATTGAGTGCAGTGCTAGCGATGCCCTAGGTATATTTTAATATACAATTATTAGATTCGGTAACAACTCACACTTTAATGGGCCTAAATTTTGACAAAAATCGAAACCCAAGTCCATCAAAGCAAAAATCATTGGATTTTGTACCTATAAATAAGCATGTGAATTATCAAAGTTTGATAGAAATCTAAACTCACAATGGAAACAATAATAGGTGTAACGACCCTGAATTTTTGACATTTAAAATATGAATATTTAATTGAGTTTAAATATTCGAATGATAATTTAATTTGAAATTCAAATATCAGAATGAATTTGGCGATTAAATTATTGAATTTAATTATCGAAACTGGGTAAAAATTTGAATCTTTAGTTTTAAGCTGATTAAAAATAATCTGAAGGCTTGGAAAATTTATATTGAGTATACTGAAGATAATAAAAGTTTCAGGATTGAATTTGAAACTGTTTTGTTCAGTTTTGAAATTGTATCGTTTAATCGATATTTAAAAATAACGTTCCGGGGCACAGTCTCGGAATTCGACGAAACTAGTTTCATTGGATCCGTAATATTTTATTATTATCGGATTTCAAATCTCGTAGCTTTCGGAGCTATCGTGTGATCGTACGAGATATAAACACCGAGACAATAATTAATCGATTTAATTTAAAAATAAATTTATACACTCTAATCAACATCAGCCGTTCTTCCTTCAAATCACTGTCCCCTTTTCTAGACTTAGTCGCAGAACGAAATCCTGTCAAAGAAAAAAAATGGCGACAAAATCATTTCGTTCCTCCTCTTCAACTCTGAAAAGCAAATCGAGTAAAAGGAGGCAGATTTAAAAATCAAACGCGATTCATTTTCTTCGTTAAAATGCCGAACTTCGAAAAAGAATTCACCTTCATCCCCTCGTTTTCAAATTAATCTCAAAATCAAATCGGGGAAAAAAAATGTGATATTCAGATAAGAAACGCGACTTCCTTTCTTCCTCGTCGTTTCAAATCGACTTGAATGTGGATGTCGAAATCGAAGCTTTCAGAGATTCTGCAGCATGAGGTGCTCAACCGAATCGCGTTCATTATCGAAGTCGCATTCACGAGGGCGGAGGCGAATTAGGGTTGGCAACCGCGAACGTGGCGTGGTTTCGAGAATGCGCAGAGGAGTGGATCGTCGCGTTCGTTGTGGGTTGTGATGATTTTAGGGGTCGCGGTGTGGAAGGGAGTCGAAGTGGACACTGTCGCGATGGCAGCAGCTTGGGAGCGCGTCGTGCCGACTCTGGTAGGGTTTCGCGAGCTCGAGTCGATGCTCGTTTGGAGGCTGAGGGGTGTCGATCGTTCGAGTGGATAATGGTGGCGGCAAGTCGCAGTTAGGGTTGGCTGGTGTGGGTTTTTGCGAGTTCGGTGGTGGCTCTACCGAGCGCAAGCGAGAGGAGGTGAAGTTGATCGTTCGATCTTTTGAGTACTATGACATCTCAGATCTCGAGTGCGAGCAGGCGGTAAGGTATAGACTTCTGTCTGTTTAAAGTTTATGTAATATACATGTTTAATCGAAGAAAAATATTGTATGCTGCTTAGTAGAAAATTAAATTAACAGTGAAGTTGCTAAAATAGTTTATTTCTTCAATTTATAAATCTATTTAATGTTTGCAGTAAAGTATAAACATTCATGTCTTAATATATATATATGTATAAAGGTAATGTTTTAATTAAGCAGTTTAAAATTTTAAATGTATATCTGTATGCAGAAAATAAATTTGAAGCAGTAAAGAGTAATCTGTTAAATAATGCGATATATTCATTTGTTGAATTACTAATTTTATTTAAACAATTTAATATGGGATATATCTAGTAATGAACTTATTTAATAAATCGATAAAGATATTTTATAAAGTAAATGTTAGATTAAGTTTGTTGAAATGGAAATTTAATTATTCGATTATTTCGAATATTAATCGATTGTATAAAATTATTTATACAAGGTCAAAATTTGGAGAAAACAAACTGGAACAAAAATGGATGGCAAATTAAAGCTAAGGTGAGATCTTCTCACTCAAATGAAAGTGGATTTTCTTTTACAGTTATTGATTGATTTGATTGCTGTTTGGATGTGTATTAGATATAGTAGGACATATCTATATATATATATAGCAATATATACATATTGGCATATGTATATATTGGATTGATTGATTTCCCGCCTCGTATAGCGGATGAGACCCTATTGCGCCGTTAGTAAGCGGATGATATTTTATAAAACCCATATACCGCGATATTCCACCTCGAAGTGGAATTGGTATTGTGCTAACATCTGTGGATGCAGGGAAACAGGTTGGAGGGATCCAACAGGATTCCTCAAAACATTTGAATTGATTTCATATGTTGTTTTGATTGATTATTTATAATCTGTGTATGATTATATCTGTGATTGAATGTATTGAGAGCTAAAATTTAGCCGAATGTGTTTTTGGTATCGTTGGATACCAGAAATGAATGAAATTGGATTTTTGAAATTAAAATTGAATTTTAGAGGGTTTGGAAAAAAAATAAAAGAATTTATTTTAAAGGAAATAAATTTGTTGGAAATCAAATTGATAATTGATTGGGTATTTAAAATAAATCTTGAGGAATCGATATGAAAACTTATTTAATGTTGAATGGAAAATTGATTTTTTGTGTTGAAAATAAATTTGGGAATCGATTTGTAAAATGATTTGGTAATTGGGATTAAAAGTTAAAATCAATTTGAAATGTGATTCGGTGTTGAAGTAAATTCAGAAATAAATTTGGAATTCGATTTGGATTGGAAATAAAATGGAGAAACCAATTTTTAAAGTTGACTCGGGGTTGAAAATAAATATTTGGAAAACGATTTGAAAATCATGTAAAAGTGGGTTTTTAGGAACGTAAATTCCGAATAGAAGTTGTAAAGGAAAGGGAAATTTGTTTTAAAAATAAATATTGATTTATTTTTAAAGTGTGGAAAATATGGTTTGAAATCGGATTTTCAAAGTGATGAAGTGTGGAAATAAATTTACAAATTTGAAATGTAAATTTGAAATAAATCGATAAGGATTTATCAAATTGGTTTAAATGGACCATAATGTGATTTGAAATTGAATTTTCAAACGTGAAGTATGAAATGTGATTTGAAATTGAATTTTCAAACGTGAAGTATGAAATGTGATTTGAAATTGAATTTTCAAATGTGAAGTGTGAAATACGATTTGAAATGAATTTTCAAATGTGAAGTGTGGAAATATGTATATCTTGTGAAAAGATTTGAAATTTAATAATTTGGGAAAAATTATTTGAATTGGATGTTTGTTATGAATGTTATTGATAGTTAAAGAACCAACTATCAATATTTGCCTTTGAAATGACATTTGATTTGTTTTAAAACAAACGCTCATTATTCGGTTAAGCCGGGAGAGGACCTTTGTGTCATATAACCCATTCCGAATAATGATACATCGCGAATGGATAGCATTTGAAGACCGGTGTGAAGACCGGATATTTGTGAAAATGAAAGGACAACCTGTCGAATGTCTCTGCACCGAGTTGCTCCGGTATAGAGATTTATATCACTCTTTTTGTGATGGGAAGTCCGGACGTGATTAGTGAATATCCGGATTGCAAGGGCTTCTTTGGAAGTGCCTTCGGTTCCGTTCGATCCCGGAACGGACTTGTATGGATGTGTGTCTGACGTTACACTTTGAGATGTAAAGCTGGTTTCTATCAAATACATTTCTGTTGGTGGCGGAGAATTTATTCTCTTAGCTTAACACCCTTCTCTGAGACGTACGAGCTCAGAGGTTATGTAGTTGATGGTTACTAGTGATACATTCCCAATTTGGTAATGTGGCACACGAAGTGCTGTTGATCAATTGTGGATCAAAGCGTGCTTTGTGAAGAAGCGTGGCTTTGTGAAAAAGCGTGGCTTTGTGAAAAAGCGTGGCTTTGTGAAAAAGCGTAGCTTTGTGGACGAGACTTCGTCGAGCCTCACAACCCGGTAATGGTCGAAACAGGAATGTGCGGCAAAGGTTTGTAGGGGTAGCGCCCCTAGGGTATGCCATTTCCTTCTGGATAAAAGGTGATATCATGGTATGGAGCCCAGATATTTTACCTATGTGGATTATATTTTGCGGCTGTTGCTTTTCGATTGAGGATCCTCGGATAAAGGTCGGTAACGACCGGGGGATGGCATAGCTCGTGTGTTAGTTACCTAGTTACAGCTCGGTTACAGCGTGAGGTAGCGTCGGCCTTTTGTTTGCAGAGATCCGGTTAGGATCCGAGGCGTCTTTCCAGAGGCGTTCTATTTCGGTATAAGGAAGTTCCTTAGCCTGATCATTTGTTGGAAATCCAAAGAAACAATACGAACCCTGTACGGTTTTTATTTGTATTACCTGCTATGGAATGTGGCGGTAACCTGCTACTGAACGTAGTAGCTATAGTAGACATACAACAATAGTTGTATGTTGGCTAAGATTGATATTATACTTTCGAAATGTTTTCCGCACTAGACATTAATAATAATATCAATTGATTTTGCGTAGTAAGCATTTTTGACTATCATAAGGGGAAATCTCCTCCAATTCTGCGTTTGCATTGTGTGTGTGGCGGGAGGCCTTATGGTAGTTTCATTTTCCAAAAGCATTGCGAAGTTGTTTTATTTTCTTTGCGAAAATAACTGTTTTACGATCTCACACCAGTCACCATGACTGACCTGGAGTTTATTGTTCCCTTTCTAAACTCTGGGTGCCCATAATTTTCCACACGGGCAGCCTAGAGTTAGATTATCAGGATATTCTGGATATTCTGGAGCTTTGGAGATGAGCTGGATGGCGAAGCGTACTATCGTACTTGTTATTTATTCCGTTGTGCATTCTGTATGAGGACAAGTTTATATAACTGTCCATTGTTGTAAACTCTGATGATTGTTGTATGTATAAACTGATATAGTCTTTTGTTTTAAAGATTATTGATTTATCTATTATATATTGTTCCGCTGCGATATGTGAGATTCTGATATTGTTCCTGTTCTGTGTTTTCTGTGTTGTTCTTCTTTTCTTTCTTCTATCTTTTCTTCTACCTCTTCTTTTAACCCTAAAGTTTCGCGTTTCCGCCATTCGATTTTTTCGACATTTGGTACAGTGGACGTATCGGTGTCGAGTTTTCGGAAGACGGATTTGCGGGTCTTTACAATAGGATAAGTATACTGACTATGACTACTATCTTGGAACTAAGGGTATTCCTTAGATAGCAGATTTTCACATCAACATCGAGCATGAGAGAAAGAAGACTCTCCAACAACAAGGCACATCCAGCTCTGTGATCTGTTCCTATAAATCTTCCCTATAGGTTGTAATGAGGAGGGGTCAGAACAATGTTTTGGTGACTGAAAAAAATATAAACTGTCCATAACATAAACTTATAACGATGGGTTTCCATTCAATTATTAAGTCCATTTAGGTTAGCAATTCCAATCTAACCTTGCATTACACACATGATTACATACTTATCCTTTCCCAAGGTACGAAATATTAATGAAGCCATATCAACCACCCAATACTTCCAAATCCATTAGCCACTTAATACTTCTAAATATGAATTGGATTTCTATTATACTTTTTAAAAGAGAAATAGTCAGACCCTATAATTTACGACCTTAGTTAAGGTAGACCCTTTCATTTAAGACCTATTCCCAAGGTGGTTTCCAAATAATGTTGTCAACGGTCAGTGGGTGCTAGCTACAAGAGCTATAACCACTATTTAAGGCTTCTGACACAGAATATCCAACTATTACCGCATCTATCGCCGGTAAAATTGTAATCATGTAATAAATAGTACCAATGCCACTTAATATCTTTCATTAGAAAATAGGCAGACTCTAGTCATTTAAGACCTTAACTAAGGCATACCACATCATTTAAGACCTATCCCTAAGACGTGCTCCTAAATGGTACTATTATTATTTCGGCTTTAGCAATGTAAGAGACTGTACCCAAACCAATTAATACTTCCCAGTGGAAAATAGGTTGCTTATAAATCTCATTGGGTTACTTAATAATTCTTTTATAGGTAAGAGAAGGACTTTATAGTCACTTAAGACCGCAAACCTGAAGCGAAACCCTTCCCAAGATATCCACTCTCATTGTTTAATTATAAATATGGCATCTCATTAGGTTACCTCTTTCGGTAGGGAGCCGGACCGTTCAGCCACTTAAGACCTCAACACTGAAGTAAACCCTTTTTGGAGACATCCTTATTTATTTGGAATCTCACCAGGTTACTTAATACTTCCATTTAGGAGAGAGACATACCTTTTAGCCACTTATGACCTCAAGCCAGAAGTGAACTCCTATGGAGATATCCCTTACTACTCCTAATTCCAAATTTGGACCATTAAATACTTTCCAATTAAGAAAACAAGCCCAATCTCTCACGTCGTCATGGGTCGTTGGATTAGCGATATCTCACATCAGTAGTAAGTACACCTGATTCCTAGTAGCCTCAAAGTGAAGGGTAGTCTTCCGTCGAGTGACTCTACTGACCTCGCATCACTGATGCACTAAATCCAATTAGCCATTCTAAGTCTTTATTTATATTAGTTTAGGAGACATCGGACTTACCTTACTAATTCCCTTTATATTTAAGGCAATAATATTTACCTTAAATATTTATCTACCCATTAATCCCCGTTTAATACTCATAAATGTTAATTTATCCATAAAATCCTAACGGACATTTCCTAAGATATTTATGTATGATTACTAATTTCAATTTAGTAACATTTTATATCTATTCTATTTTTATCAATCCAATTAATCAATTTACCCTATTAATTTATTGCAGCTTCCACATTTATTATAATTTATTGGAGTTACAACCTTTTAAATTCTTTTCTCATTAGTTAATTATCCTAAATGTGAATAATACGCTCAAGCGTCGTTATTAGCTTTTTATTTAATTCTTACAGCGTAGTAATCACGTATAAATAATTACTTTTATTAAATATATTCTAGTTATATATCTTCCCTAGAATATACTTTTCCATGTTAAATTGTTGGAATCATGTCTAAAAAGATAATCCGTTATAATTTCCATAATTTAGTCCAAAATAAAATATTTAACTTTAAAATATGAAACATTACATCGTTTGAAATTACAAGCAATAATACATATCTCTTTCTCTTTCTATTTGCATCTATTCCTTGTTAGATCAAACACTGTATCTTTCTAAAAGGGAAAGAAATCAAACTAATTTACAAAAATATTAAATGAACCTAAATTCCAGCAATTCCAAATATAGAAAAGTTTATATTCTAACAAGATTAGGGTAATGATCCAAATTTATAACATTCTTATACAACCTATTTCAGATTTGGAATAAATTTCATTTTAATTAATATTCTAAATCTGTACTTTTGGGACTGATTTCCAGATCATATTGTATACAATGCTAAATCAATTTATAAACAAGAATATGTAGGCGATATTTATTAAATTTAGATCGTATTCAATTCATTGCCTACAACTCATATACAATTATCCAATTAGGCACAAAAATCAAATAAACACCAACGGGAATATTTTCATATTATAACAATCTATAAAAATTCCCACTCACCTTTTAAAGTGATCCAAATCTCCAAATCTGAAGTATAACCTTTGATTCATCTCCAAATCCTTTTTAATCCAAGATATATGTATAAATGAGTATATACCTACACTAGAATTACATATCTGAAAAGAGATTTGAGATTGGGAGACAAAATACATGTATGGTTGATTCTCTTCTCTTCTCATTTATACAAGATTTCTACTCTTCTCCGATTTGTATGAATATAGATACAAATATCTTACCTTTATAATTTAGAAAGAAGGTGAAGAAGAAGAAATGGCAGAGCTTCGCTACTGCTTTCAGAAAAATATGAGAAGAGAAGGGAGGGCTAGGCTTGAATTTATAGGCACTAGAATCAACTGGAACCGTTGGATCAAAATATATAAAATCTGGGCCATGCGGCCTAGGTTTACTCGAGCCGTCAGGTCGCCACTGGTCGACCGCCCTTGGGTGACCGGTCGAGCGCTAGGGGTTGATTGTCCCTAATAAAGGGTCGGTCTGTGGGACTGGGTAATTAATATAAAAACGTTAATTATTTATTACTTTATTATTTCCATTCCGAATTCGTTTTCCATTCGTAACTTCTTCATTTGAACTTCGATCGCAAAACTTCATATATGAAAATTGCTCAGAATTTCACCACGAACATAATGGTGCAAGTTTCATAGTTGAATTCCATAGTTTGCACAAATTCCGTTTTCGGAGCCTAATTAATTAACAAACTAACTAATTAAATAATTAGCGCTAAATTACGGGGTGTTACATTCTTACCTCCTTAAAAAGAATTTCATCCTCGAAATTTCACAAATAACTAAGTCAAGGTTTTGGCTCCTAATTATCCTAAACTACACAACCAAAGAGTGTACAACAAATTTTGCAACCAATCATGCATAAGTGCATAGTGTATTACTGTATCACCATACAAAAAATATGTATGCAGAATGATTCTAAATCAGATCCTCCTATATGATATCATTTCTTTGAAAAGCATTTTTGAAAAATATGTTGTAAACAACCTACGTATATGTTGGCAGTTCTACATGTATGCAGCTTTTACAAAAATCTTTTCAACCAAAACTTCCATACTACTGCAAAGAGAAGTATGAAGCAACAAACTTTGCATCCACTTTCTATCATCCAATAATCTAGCGCATCGAAAAATCGCTTCCTAAACTTTACGCTGAAAAAAGGTAATTTAGGCAGAAAATTTAACATTCTTACCACACTATAATCTTCCTATTTCCGTAGTACAATGAAAATTTCTTTGCTACTCCTAATTTACTCCAAAGTTTCCACGTACAAAAAACAAAAGGAGGCTTATTTTCAAGCTCTAAAACGGAATTAAGTCTAAAAATAGACTTGCGAGCGTCGTCGAAACCAAGGCTAAAATAGCTTTTCCCTAGTTATTGTTTGCATTAATCGCATCGTCGACCCTAATGCATCGCTAAATTGTAATTTCTAACTTTATTTGCCTTCCCTACGCCTAACATGTGGCCTTCAAAATCAAACTTTTCACCAAAATCTTTCTCACTTTTCAAATTCGTATGTCATTTAAAAAATAAAATCAAAAAAATATTTGGACGCACATTTCCCTTGAAATAAAATTTTGAGCAAAAACTCTAAAAATAATTCAAGAGTAAAAAATAAATAAAACACAAACTTAACTCTTTTTTTAAAGGAAACTTTTAAAATCAAGGGGAAACTTTTCAAAATATTTTCATTCTAAGGAACATAAGCAATGGCCTGTAATATCAAAACAACTTTGTCATGTCCTTCGCTAAATTTTCCAACTATTCTAAATTTTCATTCTAATATTACATTTACTATTAATTAAGTGTGTTTATGAGATTCCTATATTTATATTGTTTCTCTACTATGCATACATATATGAGCGGTTCGCAAATCCAAAAACAATAACACAGAAAATGAATAGAAACTCATAATATCGTGCATGCCTTTATAAGAGACAACTTACAGTTTTACAACCCAACAACCCAAAAGAAATGAAATGAACAAATCCTAGAAATAAAAAGGTACAACAATCCTAAATAATACACCGCCTAAGAACTGTGAGAAGGTCTCGCTCCATGGCTAGAGCTCGAGCCACTGCCGCAACCGTGGAATGGTCGTAGCATGGCAGCTATGCACCCAATCTCATGCCCTTGGCACTGTTGCTCCATCCTAATCTCTCGGAGCTCTTCCTGAACCTGTCGGATAACAACTAGCATGAGACTCATGTATCCCTTAGCGCCCAACGCTATCCCCTGCTGCTGGTGCTGTAGCTCTAGTGGTAGTATAGGTGGTGCGGTAGGCGGTAAAGGAATGTTCATCCTCTTAATGATGGTTTGGTAAATAGCGGGAGGGACCTTCTTCACTACTAGCTCTCTGCTCAATTTACCTCGTAATGCCTAAACACTCAAGTGAGCAACTGACAATATGAAAAGTGAGTCCTTAGGGTACCAACTCCCTTATCGACCATGTGGAGCATCAAGACATGGGCCCAATTGATGGCTACGCCGCCAATTATAGCATAGGCGGCTTTCTGCACTGAAGTATAGATCTGGTCAAGACTCCTCGTCTTCGAAATGACGTTGTGCTGAATGATGCACATGACGAGATGGGCCATCAGTCGCAAATTTTCGGTCCTCCAGTCACCGACATTTCCAGAAAAGATCCACTTAAGAATCTCAGGGTCAATTATCTCAATGTCGTCCAAATCTGCGACTACTATAGATATCTCCAAAATTCTAGCAAGATCATCATGTGACATCTCAATCCGAGCTCCTTTCACCTCGGACTCAATGTAGATGATGCCATCATCAAAATTCTACGCCATCTATGCATTGAAAAGACAGACGCAGCGTGAGTAATGTTCCTGCTCATGAGTCTCAAAGCAGAGGATCGGTGTAAGTCCTGTCACGATGAAAAGCTCTTCAAGCCCGAGAGTGGCGAAATCTCCGAACTTCACTGGCCGTCCATGAAGGAAATCAAAGCCCACTGTACGAAGATAGGTGGCGATCTTCCGCGCACTCTGGTCAGGCCAAGCGCCTTCTTGTAGAGTGAGACTGGGATGACGAGAGGAAGAGCTGCCGGTACGTAGCGTTGCCATAGGCTGAGAGGCGGTTGGGAAAGGAAGAAAAGGGTTTAGATCCGGAGTAATGGTGGGGCAAGATTTGATGCGCAATGATTTTGGCGTCGATTGGTGGAGGAATGGAGGGGAGAGGCCTTGGTTAAGTGGAGGAAGTGGGAGGTGGAATTGGGTTTGGGTAAAAATTGAAGAGGAGGAAGAAAGTGAGGGGGCGGAGGGGCTGAAGGTTTGTACGCGATTTATAGTGGCGTTCCAGGTTCGGGTTCGGCCCGAATCCACTTAGCGGTCGACCGCTAAGTGGTCAACCGGTCGATCGCTACGATCGACCACTTGATCGACCGCTAGCCCAGATTTAGGCGTAGCCTGAACCTAGATCCAATAGGGCCGTTAAATTAATTAATATTCTTATGACAGTTCCGCACACCATCTTCAACTTAACCCATCCAGAAAAATTCTGCCTTCCATATGAGGGTATCCACCTTACCGAGTAGACCCTTCCTTGACAAGATTGCAATAGCCTCAGCAAAACTATTACGACCAACAATACTTTCAAAATCCCTAAAATATTACAACTGCTATTTCATGCCTACTTCGCATGGAAATATTTTGTAATGACTAATGAAGTTTGGACTTAATTAATCTGATTAATTTATGATTATTTTGAACTTAATTAATTGTTTTAATAAGTGGAATTTAGAATTACTTATCATTTTAATTAATGATGTTTGAGATTAATTATCCATTAAGTAATGACTATTTGACTTTAATAAATCCTTTTAATTAATATATTTAATAAAGGTGATTAAAGTAAATTAACTAATATAATAAAAATTGCTTTAATAAACTGATTTAAAGTTAATAAACTAATTTAATGGAGATTTTAAAGTTAATTTACCAATGTTATAAAAATGTTTGGAAATGATTATCTATTTTACTATAGTTAATGAATTTGTTTTTTAAAGAGATTTCAGATGTGATTAATTATTTTTCAAGATAATTAATATTGTTTTTAAAGTTATAAAAAGGAATTGGAACTCGATTATTGGGATGTTAAGTTGGATAATCTTCTGGGTGTTCGATCTGAACACGGTGGTAGTGTTTGGTGTCGACTTTCGATGGTCAAAAAGGCGGGTCGTTACATTCATGGCATAATTCGAGGGGTAGTGATTGCCTACATTTTTCTACGGATTCGCTGGGATAGCGACGTAACCTTTGTGTAAGCTGCGATCCATGATTGATATTAAACGATACTTTCCAAAATCTATTTTTAAGGGTTTTCAAGTATTTTTGGAGAAATGGTTTGTGAATATACTTATTCTGGTGAGATAATTATATGAAGATTTTAATAAATATTTGGAATACGATTTCAAATTTATGAAAGATTAATTTAAGAGGCTTAGTGGTTTCCATGGGAAATATAATCTATGTTGGATGTTTGTTTATTTGATAGTTAAATAACCGAATATCAAATCTGGACCAAAATATAAATTTGGAAATATCTAGGAGAAACACGTGAGTTTATGGCACAGTCATGCTGTACTGTGCGTGTAAATCTCATTTCGTTTTCTTAGGATAATGATAAGGAAATCTATCCACTAATGGTTAGGAGGTGATCTCTGCTCTTATCTTTGACTATTTATGTCCTAAAGAACTGGGGTTGAGTTTACCGGAAACTATCGAATGTTGTTTCGAAGAGACCGGGATCAAATATATTATCCGAAAACCACTTCGATTCATATTAAGCGTTGTGGAGTAAAGACATCTTAAGGATGATAGGACTTCAGATATGGAGCTCTCAAGTGTTTCATTCAGACCCAGAACGAACTTGTATGGATGAATGATGGCACTGTATTGCTGCCTAGAGGGTAGTGTTAGCATTCCAAGTGGAATTGCTATATAAGGTAATCGTAGCCTCAAGCCTCATAACCCGGAAATGGCTAAAACATGGTAGATGCGGCAGGGCTATGTGGGTCACTCCCATTAGGGTGTGTCATCATCTTTCTAGATCATCATATTATGGATTTAGTTGTGCGTGAGGGCTCTCGATTGGAAAGCAATCGGGGTGATGATTAATAAATATTTGTGTTATAGACATTGTTATAATACCACTGGATTTCTAATATAAATGTTTTGGTTATCGTAAGGTAAAAACTCGTCCGTGTTTATGTGCGGTGTGGTCTTACGAGATAACATTGATTTTAAAGGATTTTAAAAGTTATAATAAATAAAATTCCTTGTGATTTGACTTTCTCACGTTGGTTTTACCAGACTGACCCAGGCATTGTTTTCCTATGATTCTCGGGTCAAATCGAGCATATTTCCAGGTTTAGTTGGATGGTTAGGAGGTGATCTCTCTTTTTCTTTTCCCTAACTATCCGTCTCTCCATTCAATTTAAGTGTGTCATGTGTGGTTTATTGACCGCTTAAACTGTATGGAAAAGTGGTTCGTTACACAAGATTTGTCATAGTCATCAATCCATGTAGACTTTGGTCACTACCTAAAACGACAAAAATAATATACACTTATGTCATTTTACACAATATGATTATTGGTGATGAGAGAGACATAAAAGAACACTTTGACTATGAGGACGCTTGTAATGACAAAAAAATTTCGATAATTAAATTTGTTAATTAAATAGGTTTTTGGAAATGAATGTTGTGAAAATTTAAAAATTTAAGAGTTAATAATAAGAATATAACTAGAATGAAATGTCATAGTATTAATTTAAGTTAATTGATAACTACATTAAATGTAATTACAGTTTTATTGAAATGATTAAAAGGTTATATTTGGTTATAGACTGTAAATTAATTGCAATAATGTGGGTATTAATTGATAATTGGACTAAAGGAATAATTGATAATTTAAATGTTGTATTAATTAATAAAAATAAGATGTAATAAATTGTAATTGGATAAAATCAATGTTATATAAGTCTTATAACATTTGTTTGTATATAATAAACTTATAAATGTGATTAGATTAAGTAAAAGGTAACAATTGTTATATGTTACCTATATAATTTATATGTTGAATTAAATTGGTAATAAATTGTAATTGAATGTAATTAAATATTATATTAACATGAGTAAGACGATAACTGTAAAATGTGAATTTATTTGTTGTTGTTAATAATAAACATAGAAATGTGTTCGAATTGATAAGTTATAACAATGGATTAAATATAAATTCACTATTTAATTTATTGGAAATCAATTGGAAATAAATGGCAATAAATGTAATTAAATATTACGTTAATATGAATTAAATGATAAATGTAGAATATTAATGTAATAAATATAAGCCAATGTTAACTACATACATGGAGTAATGAATGATTGGATAAAAAGGATGAAATCAAGTTTAATCAATTTATTTGAATTTAAATTATAATTTATGAATTTAGTGAAATTGGAATTAAAACATTGAAATAAGTACAATAATTAACATTGTATTTGACATGGGAAATTGGTTTTAAAAGGATTATTAATTTCTGTGTAATTAGAAACGATAAAATTGTTAACTTTAAAATTAGAATTATAATTCAATTTAATTTAATAACAATTTATTTAATTAACGTAAAAATTGCCATTTTGACAACTGTCTTGGATTTCGACGAAACTGGTTTCATCGGATCCGTAATGGTGAATTATTGTAGGATTTCATGGTTCGTATCGATCAGACTTGTCATTTGATTGTACGGACTCGAAACGCGTAGAAATCAACTTAATTGAATTCAGTTTGAAATAAGCTGATTTTAAACCTAACTTGTTTATACGATGGAATTAGGACTTGAAACCTATTCCATTGAGTTTAAAAATATCAAAAACATCTATTTTGATATATGGGATGACCCACTTTCGTTTCGGGAATGAAACGGGCTTTTTCGGGTCGTTTATTGTTTCAATCCAAATCGATCTGGTCCATTCTTTCTATTTCAGCTCTGCTTATATATAGGCTTTTATAAACCCTAGCAGCCTTTCTATTCCTCATTTCAGTACGTACATAAAAATCTGTCTGCTTCTCCTTCTCTGTAACGACCCGTATTTTTACGGATCAAAACATTGTAAAACTGTTGTCATTAGGTCGTTAGTGTAGTAGTTAAGTCGTTCAGGGCTTAGGTCGTGAAGTAGCCTAGGTCATGTAGTAGCCTAGGTCAGTTGAGCGACTTAGTGAAGTGGAGCGACTTAAGGATTGGAATGACCTAAGCAGTCAGGTCGTGTGATAGTTTAGGTCGGTCGAGCGACCTAAGGAAGTAGACGACCTAAGTAGTAGATGACCTAAGGAGTTTACGACTTAAGGGTTTGGAGCGACCTATAAGGGTTAGCGGCATAGGAGAAGCGACCTAGTAGTTAGCGGCTTAAGGGTTAGCGACCTAAGGAAGTTAGGTCGTGGACGAGTTAAAGTTGTTAGGTCGCGAGAAGGTTAGGTCGTTAGGTCGGCATCTCAGTTAGGTCGTAAGTCGCGCGTTAGCGTTAAGGCTTAGGTCGCTGGGTCGTTCAGGCGCGCATATGTTAGGTCGCATATGTGTTAGGTCGCGCGCATATGTTAGGTCGTATATCTGTTAGGTCGCGCGCATGTGTTAGGTCGTAAGTCGCGCGTAGTTAAGTCGCACAGTGTTAGGTCGTGGGGTTTTAGGTCGTTGGTCGTGAAGGAAGTTAGGTCATGGACGTCCTAAGGGGGGCGGACGACCTAAGGAAATCAGCCTATAAATAGGCGGGTTCTTCTTCATTTTTGGGATCCGGATTTTGAAGCGACGAAGTGCTGCTATTTTGAGAGCTCGAGTTCTACACTTCTTCACTTCTTTTCTCCACTTTAATCTTGTGCTTCCTTCCATCCAAATCAAAGATCCAAGAGCTTAGATTGAAGATCTTCATCCATCGAAGAGAGATTTCATCGTTTGAAGCGGAGTTTTGATAGATCAAGTTAGATTCTTCACTGTCCAGACCTGAAGTGTGTTGCTTTTGAGTTGTTTAGGAGATTCGATGAGTGGTGATTATCTCTCACACGGATCCAAAGGAGTATATCGGATTGATGGCTTGATTTGGTGTTAAAATAGTGATTTCCATGCATTTTCATAAACATAAGTGTAGATCTATTGTTCATGATGATTTGACATCCATTTTACTATATGTTAACCTATGTAAGTTCAGTCATCAAGATGTAGAGATATTGCTCATAATTCATGCTTGTTAGATTTGGACTCTTTATTTACAAGATTGCCATTATTGTTATAATTGTTTATTTGATCATGTTTGAATGCTTGATTACTTGGATTAATGTTTGACTTGATTGATTGTTGTAAATTAGTTGATTGATGATTTGATTTGGACAAGTTAGTCGAAGATGATTCAAAAGCTAAGAGAAAGGCTCTTGAATTGGAAAAGCTGTTTGTGGCATATGTGGCGGATGATGAAGCTCATATGGATAGATTTGATGATGTTGATGTTGAGATGAGGCTTTGCTATGATGAGATGAAGCGAGGCATGGTATGAGATAGCCTTGGTTTAATCCAGACGGGATCATTCCAAGCATGTTGATAACTCGGTGAAATGGTTCGAGTTGAGGATAATGGTTTGCTCGAGAGGCGCTTGAGCTAGTATGGAAATAGTCGTCAAGGAGGATGACTAGAAGGCTGAGATTTCACCGTTGTTGAAGGTTCTAGCAGGCTCAAAGCAAGAGTACGTTGGGCAGATTCGATAGTCCCTAAAGACTATGATTGTAGTCGAGTACTCTGGGCAGATTCGATAGTCCTAGGCACGGGCTGCGACGACGTGCAGAGTTATGTCTAGAACCGGGGTTGCCATTAACCCTTGACGGACGGCTGAAAGAATGTGCCGGTCATTCAATTAACTGTGGTATCGAAGCAATGATAACAGTGATAGCCAGAGTCATGGATGTTTGGTTGTATCGTCATTCGGTCTCAAGAGCGATGTTTTCTGGGTGCTTATCTGATCTTGGTTTAGGCCTTGGGGGTTTGTACTTGGAAAACACCGACCTTGACTCGAGTGATAATTGCTTTACTTTAAATGTCTGCTTTGCTATGTTTATTTTTGCTTAGTGTGTCTGGGGGCTATCACTGTAGAAAGAGGTGGAGTGGGAGGGTTGGATTCCTATTCCTTTTTCCTTTATGCTCTTTTGGTATGTTGTTAGTTAATTTACTGTTCACTAAGACTGTTGTCTGACTCAAGGCTTTATGTTTAACTCTTATTGCCTTGGGCTGTTCATCCATTTTGGGATGGGCAGACTAGGTAGCAGGTGACAGGTGCTGATCTTAGTTTTCTCACGATGCTGATGACGAAGACGAGCTGGAGGATTGCATATTATTTTCTTACTATATGTACTGGATGTTCCGCTGCTTTTTATAATTCTCTGAGTGTTATGTAGTGAGGCTTGATGTATTGACTATTCAGATGTTTGTACCAAACTATTATGAAGTTTAATTGAGATTTCATTCTGTAAAGCTTCACTATATATACTTTCTATTGTATTTTATCCATGCGCTGTGAGTTATACGATAGATTCTGCTGTTTTAACTTAACCTTGGCAATCGTCCATGGCTGCCTGGCACACTTTACAGCGCACTATTTCTATGTTCGGTGCAGGGGTCATGGGCGGTCGTCACATTTGGTATCAAAGCTTTGGTTAATCGATTTTACCCTACGCTCGCTGACATAACTACGTATGAGAGACGTAATTGTATTTTGATGGATGATTACTATATATAATATAGTAGCTTAGAATGATTTGAGTTCTTTATACATTTGTTCTCAAGGTGTATTAATCATTCTTTTTATAGATATTAAGAATGAGTCGAAGAGGGAGACCAGCTGCTAGGGAAGGCCGTGCTAATGAGGGGGCTGCTGATTATGCTGCCATGTTCGAAGCTATGATGACTTCGATCATGAGAAGGATGCCAGCTCCGGGGCCATCTGTAGATGTTGGAGTTCAAGTTCAAACTCCAAGACCGGTGGATTTTGCTAAGCTGTGTAAAGACTATACCGCTCTTGGAGGAAAGGTTTTCTTGGGAACAGAGTCAACTATTGAAGTCCAGAGATGGATAGATGCTTGTAGAAGGATCTTTGGTGACTTGGGAATCGAGGATGCAACTAAAAGGAAGCTCGCATCAAGACAGCTTCAGGGGAGAGCTTCTGATTGGTGGAACTCTATCACCATTGATACTCCGGAGGAAGAAATTACTTGGGAGCAATTCCAAGCCAGATTTGAAGCTAAGTTCATTTCTACAGCTCAGAAGTCTGTTCTGTTCAAGAAGTTTGTGGAGCTCAAGCAAAGTGGAAGACCAGTTCTTGAGTATGTTTCCGAGTTTGAAGCTTTGTCCAAGTATGCCCGGTCGTATATTGAATCTCCTTATCAGAAGAACGAGAAGTTTGTGACAGGCTTGGACAGTTATCTTGGGAGGCAGTTGGTGGATCATTTAGACGATCCATTTGAGAAGCTTGTGGAGAAAGCTCTCAGGCACGAGAATCTGTTTCCTAAAGAAGGACCTGTTGTTGCTGTGACCAAGGAAGAGTCTAAACCACAACAGGGTGGTAACAAGAAGAGAAAGCAGCAGCAGCAAAAGGGTAAGGATGGTCAGAAGAAGCCGAAGGGCGAAGTGACCTGCTACAACTGTCAGCAGAAGGGCCATTTCTCCAGAGATTGCAAGAATCCGAAGGTGCCGATAAAGTGTCACAACTGTGACAAGCTGGGGCATATTAGGAAGAATTGTCCAGAACCGCGGAGGGACAAGCAGATTGTGCAAGCTTATACTTTGGGGGTTGTTCCATCATCTTCAAAAGCTCCTACCGTTGAAGAGAAAGGAAAGAGTGTAGTGGTTCAAGGTACTCTTTCCATATGTGGTGTTCCAGTTAGAGTGTTATTTGATACTGGGGCGTCGCATTCTTTTGTTTGTAATGAACTTGTAGGCCGGTTGGGTTTAGAACCGGATATTGTTGATAGGCCATTGGTTGTGACTAATCCAGTTGGGGGTTCGTCTTGTCTGTGTATGCTTTGTCGTGGTCTGATTGTATCGAGTCATGATTGTTCTTTTGTTTGTGATTGTTTTGTTCTGAACTTTGCGGGGTTCGGAATTATTTTGGGTATGGACTGGCTTAGGAAGTATGCGGCAAAGGTTGATTGTGAAAGGTTGGAGGTGACAGTCGAGAATGTGGAGGGGCGAAAGGTTGTGATACGATGTAAGCATGAGGAAGGCGTCTTCATGAGCTTCATGTATTCGCTGGTTGTTCCACGGGATGGACTGTCATCTGTGCCAATCGCTAACGAATTTGAGGATGTCTTTGATGAGGTCAAAGGGTTACCACCGCATAGAGAGATCGAGTTTCGTATCGATTTAGTTGAAGGAGCCAGACCTGTTCTGATGCCTCTTAGGCGGATGGCGCCTAGAGAGAAGCAAGAGTTGAGGGTGCAAGTTGATGATCTTTTACATAAAGGATTCATTCGGCGGAGTGTGTCCGAATGGGGTGCACCAGTTGTGTTTGTAACCAAAGCAGATGGATCGCTGAGGTTGTGTGTGGATTATCGTGAGCTGAATAAAGTGACTAAGAAGAACAAGTATCCATTGCGGAGGATAGACGACTTGTTTGATCAGCTTCATGAAGCTAAGGTGTTTTCTCAGATGGATTTAGCTACGGGATTTCACCAGTTAAGAGTGGCTAAGGATAGTGTGCCGAAGACTGCTTTCAGGACACCATCCGGGTTCTTTGAGTGGCTGGTAATGCCGTTTGGATTGACTAATGCACCAGCATATTTTGTGGATCTTATGAATAGAGTGTTCAGAGATCAGTTGAACAAGTTCGTACTAGTGTTCGTGGATGATATTTTGATTTACTCCAAAACTGAAGAAGAGCACAAGACGCACTTGCGTATTGTTTTGGAAATCTTACGGAAACATCAGCTGAAGGCTAAGTTTTCGAAGTGTCACTTCTGGAAGAGCGAAGTGAGGCTCTTAGGCCATATTATCTTTGGAAGCGGAATAGCGGTTGATCCCGCCAAGATAGCAGCAATCCAGGATTGGGTTAGACCTAAGAATGTATCTGATGTGAGAAGTTTTCTTGGGTTAGCAGGATACTATCGTCGATTTATCAAAGACTTTTCCAAGGTGGCTGCACCGTTAACAGGATTGACGAAAAAGAATCAAGTATTCAGATGGGATGCTAAGTGTGAGCAAGCTTTCGAAATCCTGAAAGAGCTACTGACAAGTGCTCCTGTTTTGATTATTCCAAGTGGAAATGATGAGATGGTGGTTTACACCGACGCATGTGGTACTGGACTTGGAGCAGTGCTGATGCAGAAGGGTAAAGTTGTTGCGTATGCAAGTCGACAACTGAAGCCGCATGAAAGGAATTATCCGACTCATGATTTGGAGTTGGCGGCGATTGTTTTTTCTCTGAAGATGTGGAGACATTATCTATTGGGATTTCGATTCGAGTTGTTTACAGATCATAAGTCGTTGAAGTATCTTTTCTCCCAAAAGGATTTGAATCTTCGGCAGCAACGATGGCTAGAGTTTTTGGCATCATATGACTTTGATATAGCCTATACTCCGGGAAAGGGTAACGCAGTGGCAGATGCGTTAAGTCGAAGACATGCAGGATTGGGAGCCATGTTTTCAGAATGGAAGAGTCTCGAGTATTTAGCTGGATTTGACTTCAGGCCCAGATGTGAATTGGAACCTGAGATGTTGGCAAACTTATCGATAAGACCGACTCTTGTGGAAAGAATTGGCGAGAGCCAAAAGCGAGACGATAAGCTTGTCAAGATTATCCGTGATTTGGAATCTGGGTTGGACCCAGAGAAGGATAAAGGATTCGAGGTCGATCGAGAGGGTTGGCTTCGAAAGCAAGGACGACTAGTTGTTCCCGATATAGATGAATTGAGAAATGAAGTTCCGAAGGTAAGTCATCACTCGAAGTTGACAATTCATCCAGGTGGAAATAAGATGTATCGGGATATGAAGAGAACCTATTACTGGGAAGGTATGAAGAAGGATGTTGGAAATTTTATTTCCAAGTGCATGAACTGCCAGTTGGTAAAGGCCGAGCAGAAGAAGCCCAGTGGATTGCTTCAGCCATTAGAAGTTCCTACATGGAAGTGGGAGCAAATATCGATGGATTTTATCGATGGGCTACTTAGAACCAGAACGGGAAATGAAGGGATTTGGGTCATCGTAGATCGTTTGACTAAGAGTGCAAGATTCATTCCTGTTCGATCAACCAGGACTGCATCAAAGTTGGCTGAGCTATATGTTAAGTGGATAGTTCGATTCCATGGTATTCCGAAGAGTATAGTGAGCGATCGAGACCCATTGTTCACTAGTGGATTTTGGAAGAGCTTTCAGGAAGTTTTGGGAACCGAGTTGTGTTTGAGTACAGCTTATCACCCTCAAACAGATGGTCAGACCGAGAGAGTCAATCGAGTTTTGGAGGATCTCCTTAGAGCCTGTGTTTTAGATTTCGGAGGATCATGGGAAGATCACCTTCATTTAGTGGAATTTTCATATAATAACAGTTACCAGTCAAGCATTAGTATGGCACCATATGAAGCATTGTATGGAAGACCGTGTAACTCTCCGACATGTTGGTTAGAAATAGGAGAAAAGCTGATACTTGGGCCAGAAATGATTCGACAGACTTCAGATAGCATAGAGATCATTCGACAACGAATGAAGGCAGCCCAAGACCGATAGAAAAGTTATGCCGATAAGCGTCGTAAGGATTTGGAGTTCGATATAGGTGATATGGTTTTTGTGAAGATTTCTCCACTGAAGAATGTTATTCGATTCGGGAAGAAAGGGAAATTGACTCCGAGATTTGTTGGACCATTCCGATTATCGAGCGAATTGGAAAACTCGCCTACAAATTGGAGTTACCAGAAAAGATGTCGAGTGTGCACAATGTTTTTCATGTATCATATCTACGGAAGTATGTGCACGACTCGAATACAGTGGTTTCTGCTGATAGCTGTGAAGATTTTGAGATTGATCAAGTCGATAAGAGACCTCGTAAGTCGCTTCGTGTTGTGGAAATTGACACGAAACAGCTTAGGAGGAAGGTAGTTAGGTTGCTCAAGGTACAATGGAGTGATGATGTTAACGACTGTACATGGGAGGTGGAAGAGAGGATGAAGGCAGCTCATCCTGAACTCTTCAAGGTATGGCCATAAGGTGTTGTGTCATCTCACGACATTGTAACTTGTTCTAATTTTAGAATTCTGCATGCTAGGCTAAAATTGGATGCATGGTTTATTGATTGCTATGGATGGTAGGCATGCAGAATAGCTTTTGATTGCTCTTGTTTGTTTGGAATTTCGGGGGCGAAATTCCTAAGGGGGAGAGAATGTAACGACCCGTATTTTTACGGATCAAAACATTGTAAAACTGTTGTCATTAGGTCATTAGTGTAGTAGTTAAGTCGTTCAGAGCTTAGGTCGTGAAGTAGCCTAGGTCGTGTAGTAGTCTAGGTCAGTTGAGCGACTTAGTGAAGTGGAGCGACTTAAGGATTGGAACGACCTAAGCAGTTAGGTTGTGTGATAGTTAGGTCGTGTGATAGTTTAGGTCGGTCGAGCGACCTAAGGAAGTAGACGACCTAAGTAGTAGACGACCTAAGGAGTTTACGACTTAAGGGTTTGGAGCGACCTATAGGGGTTAGCGGCATAGGAGAAGCGACCTAGTAGTTAGCGGCTTAAGGGTTAGCGACCTAAGGAAGTTAGGTCGTGGACGAGTTAAAGTTGTTAGGTCGCGAGAAGGTTAGGTCGTTAGGTCGGCGTCTCAGTTAGGTCGTAAGTCGCGCGTTAGCATTAAGGCTTAGGTCGTTGGGTCGTTCAGGCGCGCATATGTTAGGTCGCATATGTGTTAGGTCGCGCGCATATGTTAGGTCGTATATCTGTTAGGTCGCGCGCATGTGTTAGGTCGTAAGTCGCGCAGTGTTAGGTCGTGGGGTTTTAGGTCGTTGGTCGTGAAGGAAGTTAGGTCGTGGACGTCCTAAGGGGGGCGGACGACCTAAGGAAATCAGCCTATAAATAGGCGGGTTCTTCTTCATTTTTGGGATCCGGATTTTGAAGCGACGAAGTGCTGCTATTTTGAGAGCTCGAGTTCTACACTTCTTCACTTCTTTTCTCCACTTTAATCTTGTGCTTCCTTCCATCCAAATCGAAGATCCAAGAGCTTAGATTGAAGATCTTCATCCATCGAAGAGAGATTTCATCGTTTGAAGCGGAGTTTTGATAGATCGAGTTAGATTCTTCGCTGTCCAGACCTGAAGTGTGTTGCTTTTGAGTTGTTTAGGAGAATCGGTGAGTGGTGATTATCTCTCACACGGATCCAAAGGAGTATATTGGATTGATGGCTTGATTTGGTGTTAAAATAGTGATTTCCATGCATTTTCATAAACATAAGTGTAGATCTATTGTTCATGATGATTTGACATCCAATTTACTATATGTTAACCTATGTAAGTTCAGTCATCAAGATGTAGAGATATTGCTCATAATTCATGCTTGTTAGATTTGGACTCTTTATTTACAAGATTTCCATTATTGTTATAATTGTTTATTTGATCATGTTTGAACGCTTGATTACTTGGATTAATGTTTGACTTGATTGATTGTTGTAAATTAGTTGATTGATGATTTGATTTGGACAAGTTAGTCGAAGATGATTCAAAAGCTAAGGGAAAGGCTCTTGAATTGGAAAAGCTGTTCGTGGCATATGTGGCGGATGATGAAGCTCATATGGATAGATTTGATGATGTTGATATTGAGATGAGGCTTTGCTATGATGAGATGAAGCGAGGCATGGTATGAGATAGCCTTGGTTTAATCCAGATGGGATCATTCCAAGCATGTTGATAACTCGGTGAAATGGTTCGAGTTGAGGATAATGGTTTGCTCGAGAGGCGCTTGAGCTAGTATGGAAATAGTCGTCGAGGAGGATGACTAGAAGGCTGAGATTTCATCGTTGTTGAAGGTTCTAGCAGGCTCAAAGCAAGAGTACGTTGGGCAGATTCGATAGTCCCTAAAGACTATGATTGTAGTCGAGTACTCTGGGCAGATTCGATAGTCCTAGGCACGGGCTGCGACGACGTGCGGAGTTATGTCTAAAACCGGGGTTTCCATTAACCCTTGACGGACGGCTGAAAGAATGTGTCGGTCATTCAATTAACGGTGGTATCGAAGCAATGATAACAGTGATAGCCAGAGTCATGGATGTTTGGTTGTATCGTCATTCGGTCTCAAGAGCGATGTTTTCTGGGTGCTTATCTGATCTTGGTTTAGGCCTTGGGGGTTTGTACTTGGAAAACACCGACCTTGACTCGAGTGATAATTGCTTTACTTTAAATGTCTGCTTTGCTATGTTTATTTCTGCTTAGTGTGTCTGAGGGCTATCACTGTAGAAAGAGGTGGAGTGGGAGGGTTGGATTCCTATTCCTTTTTCCTTTATGCTCTTTTGGTATGTTGTTAGTTAATTTACTGCTCACTAAGACTGTTGTCTGACTCAAGGCTTTATGTTTAACTCTTATTGCCTTGGGCTGTTCATCCATTTTGGGATGGGCAGACTAGGTAGCAGGTGACAGGTGCTGATCTTAGTTTTCTCACGATGCTGATGACGAAGACGAGCTGGAGGATTGCATATTATTTTCTTACTATATGTACTGGATGTTCCGCTGCTTTGTATAATTCTCTGAGTGTTATGTAGTGAGGCTTGATGTATTGACTATTCAGATGTTTGTACCAAACTATTATGAAGTTTAACTGAGATTTCATTCTGTAAAGCTTCACTATATATACTTTCTATTGTATTTTATCCATGCGCTGTGAGTTATACGATAGATTCTGCTGTTTTAACTTAACCTTGGCAATCGTCCATGGCTGCCTGGCACACTTTACAGCGCACTATTTCTATGTTCGGTGTAGGGGTCATGGGCGGTCATCACATTCTCAATGGTTGAAAACCTTAATCCCCAAATTCAATTTCAAATCAAATTTCAATTTCAAAATCAGTCTCCTCAAAACCCTAACATACTATATACCGCTTCGAAGCTCTCGACGAGTGTAATTCATTGGTGAAATTTGTTTCTCGAATTGAATCACCATTTGTCCAAAAATTGAGGTTGAACCTCAACCGTCCATATTAGGGTTTGAATTATTTAACGGTGGATTTACGACGAGGGGACGATCAGACGGCATGAGCTGTAACGACCCGCTATTTTCAACCATTCGCATCCGCACAAGTTCGGACTTGAATAATTCAAAATAACGAATTGTTAATTTAAATTTGGCAAAACTTAACATATACAGTAAATTAATCAATCACAGAATCACAGATACAGAGTAGTACAATAATACGCAGCGGAATAAATGAATAGTGGTTCATGAAGCTACTATATAAACAAAGTTAGAAATAAAATACATCAGAATATCCCAGATGCAGTGAAGTCTCCAGTACGGGCAGATGACTTCTCTGAACCAATCGACTGGATGACTGAAAGGATAGATAACTAGATCTTCAAGCAAAGCTCCAACTTCGAAGGTGAGTCTCAAATGTTGTATCACTCAGTCTGACCCGAGCGTAAAGCAAAACACAAAACACTCGAGTCAGGATTAACATTCTTATATCAATAAATCCAACTCAAGTGAAATATCGACTGAAATACAAGTAACTTAGAGGATGTATGGGATAACCATTCTCCAAGGATCCGTGGAACTATATACAATGTTGAAATATATACTATAACATCGTGGTCAATTCAATTTAATTTATACTTCAAAACCAAAATATTCTTTCATCTAGAATATATATATATAATTTTATCACTTTCAAAGTTGCGATTCAAATCTAGTCAAATTCCAAATTCAAATTTTTAGTCCAAACTCAATTTATTAATTTAAAATTCAACTCAACTCCTAAATAACCATTTCACATTTTATCGAACTCAAATCCGAATTTGAAATCACAAAATACCCTTTACATTTCAATATTATTTCAAACCTTTAAATATTCGATATTTAAAACTAAAATTTTTATTCAATTAAATTTTCTAAATAATAAATTCGAATTATATTGATTTCAAATACAGATCTGAATCACAATAAACCAATTAAATTCTAGTATAGTTCAAAGCTTTAATATTCTACAATTCAAAGTTCAGTTGACGGTTTCATATAGATCTCGATTTAACCCCATTATTATTTAGTCTTGAAATATTCCCTCATTAGATTTAATATCATTTAAGTAACCTTAACTTACATTTTACTAAATATTTTTATTTTTAGATGTGAAATATTCATTAAATCACTTAAATCAAGATCCAGTAAAAATCATACCTTTAAATTTCCCATTCAATAAACTCAAATCGATTAATTAAAATCCTTATTTAAATACCATTTACAATACCCAAATTTACCTTCCCAACCTTACTTATTCAATTTATTGCAAGAAAATATATTGGAATATAGATTTACATATATACTTAACCATATTCTACGTATTAAATCCAACTAATTTAAATCAAAAATTACTACTAAATTTATATATATAATTTATCATTTATCTAATATCTAAAGAATCTATATTTATTAAACCATATATTTCTTTCCAAAACCATAGAAATTATTTTCAAAATATTTATATATGGACCAACGGTATCTGTATATATTTCTTATCATATGGTCAAGTGATATGGATATTTATCATTTCAATCCGTACACTAAATATATACGGGTGGATAGCATTTCAACCCGTAACCCCAAATTCAATTTAATGAAAATCGCTTGGGTCTATCATTTCAACCCATAACGAAATTCTCCTATTCTAAAGTCCGTTGGGGTATGTATCATTTCAACCCATAGTGAATTCTAAACTACAGGGAACTTGCAGAGTGATAACAGATAATAATAATAATATAACAGGATATGATAATAATATAACAACAGGCATATATCAACAGTAATTAAATAAAGTATAAACAATAGGATATGGTGTCATATCCCATAGGTGAACAGTTTACAAATAATAGCATATATAATAGATTTACTAACTTCAGTAGTATATTTCAATTGTCGTTTCAATTGAAACCAAATTTAATAAATAAAAGAACGTTAATCATGAGTGATTGCTCACCTTTCGAGACTAGAGAAGAACGATAATAAGGTCAGTTATGGATCCCAACACGAACTTTGAAGCAAAGTAAAATTGGCACGAATTTGATGACAAAGCTGATAGATAGAAATCGATGAGAAAAAAAATCAATCGGTTTGATATAAACAGAGTACATATTATATGTGTTATTTAAATTTCCTTAAAATCTCAATAAATTTAATTTAAGACAGATATTCAAATAAAATATTCACATTGTTTGAAACTGATATTAAATTTAAAATACATATTAAAACAAAACATCATCATATTATTGAAAAATCAATCAATACTTAAATTTAAACACATAAACGTTTTTCCTCTTAAATCAATATTACATTTAAACACGCACACAAAATAAAATATAGGCATAATATATATAAAAATCATCACTTATTTAAAAACACGTATTTTAAAATAACATATTTATATATTGTTTACTCAAAATTCAAAGCATATACTGAGAAAATCAATCTATATATATAGACCATACATTATGAAAGCACTACAGAAAAGACAAAACAAAACAAAACATACTTTATATATATACAATAGAATTGAGATGAAAATTATACATTTAAATTTTTAGTTTTACAACATAAATCACAAATGCTTTTACAACACTCAGCTGCCATACTAATATATGTTATATTCGAACAGGAATAAAAATCTAATTATATTTTCAAAATATGTATATTACTAATATTTTATAATAACAAATAAGATATAAGACTAACGTATATATATAGTCTCTGAAAAGCTTGGCTTAAAATTCACATAAGCATTAAACATAAAAATATATGTAGATATAGTTTTTATGCTATATATCAATTAAATGGGGACTGTTATAATGTGAAAATTTGTGAATGCGAGTTGAAATATAAAGATGGATTTGTCAAATATATTGGAAGCAGAGGACATGGAGGGGAGAAGCAAAGCATGGAAAATATATATATATATATATAAAATAAAAAGAAGAAAATGGAGGCCATACCTTCAGAGCTCATGCACGCAAGAAGAAATGAAGAAAATGTTGAGATGCAATTGAAAACTATTTGTGTATGAGGCTTATATTTATACACGATTGCATTGATTGAGGTGAGAGAATATAGGCAAGAAATAAATTTAAATCAATTATATACGATTGCATTGATTGAGGTGAGAGAATATAGACAAGAAAGATTTGAGCGAATATTTACAATGGTATTGATTGCGTGAATTTAGCAAAAGGAAACTGCAAGAAATCTTTGGCAAACATTTTATACACGTTTAAAATTTATTAGAAGGTAAATGCATTGATTAAAACACAAGAAATATTTATAACATGGGAAGGTGGTGAAAATTTATTTGCGTACAAGGTTGAGTATTTAAATGAAACTAGTATTGATTGCTTGGAGAAATGGCAGGAAATAATTTCTGTGAGGAGGAATTTGCGCGTGATATTTGATTTAGGAGATAATTGCGTTGGATAGATTAAATAAAGAAACGTACTAATTAATGGTATAGGAACATTAAGGAAATAAAAGAATTTCATTTGAATGGTAATGAAAATCAAAGGTTTTGTTCCTATTAATTGTAAAGGAGTAAATGGAAAAGAAGAGACACTTATACATGTGAATTTCAAACAATCTTTGAAACGGGTTTTGAACTTCTAAAGAGAAATAAATTTGCTTGAAACTGCTAGGCGAATTTTTATTCCTATTATAAAAATGAGGAAAAATTCGCGTAGCAGTTTCAAGCAAATTTATTTCTCTTTAGAAGTTCAAAACCCGTTTCAAAGATTGTTTGAAATTCACATGTATAAGTGTCTCTTCTTTTCCATTTACTCCTTTACAATTAATAGGAACAAAACCTTTGATTTTCATTACCATTCAAATGAAATTCTTTTATTTCCTTAATGTTCCTATACCATTAATTAGTACGTTTCTTTATTTAATCTATCCAACGCAATTATCTCCTAAATCAAATATCACGCGCAAATTCCTCCTCACAGGAATTATTTCCTACCATTTCTCCAAGCAATCAATACTAGTTTCATTTAAATACTCAACCTTGTACGCAAATAAATTTTCACCACCTTCCCATGTTATAAATATTTCTTGCGTTTTAATCAACGCATTTACTTCCTAATAAATTTTAAACGTGTATAAAATGTTTGCCAAAGATTTCTTGCAGTTTCCTTTTGCTAAATTCACGCAATCAATACCACTGTAAATATTCGTTCAAATCTTTCTTGCCTATATTCTCTCACCTCAATCAATGCAATCGTGTATAATTGATTTAAATTTATTTCTTGCCTATATTCTCTCACCTCAATCAATGCAATCGTGTATAAATATAAGCCTCGTACACAAATAGTTTTCAATTGCATCTCAACATTTTCTTCATTTCTTCTTGCGTGCATGAGCTCTGAAGGTATGGCCCCCATTTTCTTCTTTTTATTATATATATATATATATATTCCATGCTTTGCTTCTCCCCTCCCTGTCCTCTGCTTCCAATATATTTGACAAATCCATCTTTATATTTCAACTCGCGTTCACAGATTTTCACATTATAACAGTCCCCATTTAATTGATATATAGCATAAAAACTATATCTACATATATTTTTATGTTTAATGCTTATGTGAATTTTTAGCCAAGCTTTTCAGAGACGTATATATATATGTTAGTCTTATATCTTATTTGTTATTATAAAATATTAGTAATATACATATTTTGAAAGTATAATTAGATTTTTATTCCTGTTCGAATATAACATATATTAGTATGGCAGCTGAGTGTTGTAAAAGCATTTGTGATTTATGTTGTAAAACTAAAAATTTAAATGTATAATTTTCATCTCAATTCTAGTGTGTATATATAAAGTATGTTTTGTTTTTTTTTTGTCTTTTCTGTAGTGCTTTCATAATGTATGGTCTATATATATAGATTGATTTTCTCAGTATATGCTTTGAATTTTGAGTAAACAATATATAAATATGTTATTTTAAAATACGTGTTTTTAAATAAGTGATGATTTTTATATATATTATGCCTATATTTTATTTTGTGTGTGTGTTTAAATGTAATATTGATTTAAGAGGAAAAACGTTTATGTGTTTAAATTTAAGTATTGATTTTTCAATAATATGATGATGTTTTGTTTTAATATGTATTTTAAATTTAATATCAGTTTCAAACAATGTGAATATTTTATTTGAATATCTGTCTTAAATTAAATTTATTAAGATTTTAAGGAAATTTAAATAACACATATAATATGTACTCTGTTTATATCAAACTGATTGATTTTTTTTTCTCATCGATTTCTATCTATCAGCTTTGTCATCAAATTCGTGCCAATTTTACTTGGCTTCAAAGTTCGTGTTGGGATCCATAACTGACCTCATTATCGTTCTTCTCTAGCCTCGAAAGGTGAGCAATCACTCACGATTAACGTTCTTTTATTTATTAAATTTGGTTTCAATTGAAACGACAATTGAAATATACTACTGAAGTTAGTAAATCTGTTATATATGCTATTATCTGTAAACTGTTCACCTATGGGATATGACACCATATCCTATTGTTTATACTTTATTTAATTACTGTTGATATATGCCTGTTGTTATATTATTATCATATCCTGTTATATTATTATTATTATCTGTTATCACTCTGCAAGTTCCCTGTAGTTTAGAATTCACTATGGGTTGAAATGATACATACCCCAACGGACTTTAGAATAGGAGAATTTCGTTATGGGTTGAAATGATAGACCCAAGCGATTTTCATTAAATTGAATTTGGGATTACGGGTTGAAATGCAATCCACCCGTATATATTTAGTGTACGGATTGAAATGATAAATATCCATATCACTTGACCATATGATAAGAAATATATACAGATACCGTTGGTCCATATATAAATATTTTGAAAATAATTTCTATGGTTTTGGAAAGAAATATATGGTTTAATAAATATAGATTCTTTAGATATTAGATAAATGATAAATTTTATATATAAATTTAGTAGTAATTTTTGATTTAAATTAGTTGGATTTAATACGTAGAATATGGTTAAGTATATATGTAAATCTATATTCCAATAGATTTTCTTGCAATAAATTGAATAAGTAAGGTTGGGAAGGTAAATTTGGGTATTGTAAATGGTATTTAAATAAGGATTTTAATTAATCGATTTGAATTTATTGAATGGGAAATTTAAAGGTATGATTTTTACTGGATCTTGATTTAAGTGATTTAATGAATATTTCACATCTAAAAATAAAAATATTTAGTAAAATGTAAGTTAAGGTTACTTAAATGATATTAAATCTAATGAGGGAATATTTCAAGGCTAAATAATAATGGGGTTAAATCGAGATCTATATGAAACCGTCAATTGAACTTTGAATTGTAGAATATTAAAGCTTTGAACTATACTAGAATTTAATTGGTTTATTGTGATTCAGATCTGTATTTGAAATCAATATAATTCGAATTTATTATTTAGAAAATTTAATTGAATAAAAATTTTAGTTTGAAATATTGAATATTTAAAGGTTTGAAATAATATTGAAATGTAAAGGGTATTTTGTGATTTCAAATTCGGATTTGAGTTCGATAAAATGTGAAATGGTTATTTAGGAGTTAAGTTGAATTTTAAATTAATAAATTGAGATTGGACTAAAAATTTGAATTTGGAATTTGACTAGATTTGAATCGCAACTTTGAAAGTGATAAAATTTTATATAAATATTCTAGATGAAAGAATATTTTGGTTTTGAAGTATAAATTAAATTGAATTGACCACGGTGTTATAGTATATATTTCAACATTGTAGATAGTTCCACGGATCCTTGGAGAATGGTTATCCCATACATCCTCTAAGTTACTTGTATTTCAGTCGATATTTCACTTGAGTTGGATTTATTGATATAAGAATGTTAATCCTGACTTGAGTGTTTTGTGTTTTGCTTTACGCTCGGGTCAGACTGAGTGATACAACATTTGAGACTCACCTTCGAAGTTGGAGCTTTGCTTGAAGATCTAGTTATCTATCCTTTCAGTCATCCAGTCGATTGGTTTAGAGAAGTCATCTGCCCGTACTGGAGACTTCACTGCATCTGGGATATTCTGATGTATTTTATTTCTAACTTTGTTTATATAGTAGCTTCATGAACTACTATTCATTTATTCCACTGCGTATTATTGTACTACTCTGTATCTGTGATTCCGTGATTGATTAATTTACTGTATATGTTAAGTTTTGCCAAATTTAAATTAACAATTAGGTATTTTGAATTATTCAAGTCCGAACTTGTGCAGATGCGAATGGTTGAAAATAGCGGGTCGTTACAGTTGGTATCAGAGCTTTGGCTCTAGGCAAAACCTAACATATATGGTAAATTTATTTACAGAGTCACGTTCGAGTTGAATCTCTTCCTTTTGACTCGAATTTTCTTTGAACTTTGGAATGTTCCCTACGGTTCCAAAATTCATTCTTGTCTCCCTATTTGTATTCTTTTGATTCTGGAGTATCCCATAACTCCACTTTGAATCATCTCTATAAGAATAGGCGATCCCGCCAATCTTTGAATGATTTGTAAAGGGGTGGAACTCCTTTACATTTGGCATTGATTCACCGGAGATTTATATATCCCTCGGTTTAGATGCTGCTATCTCTGGTTATGCCGAATCCTATCTCTGGCAATCGAATGTCGATTTGCCTTGGAATTCTGCATCGATCATATTCCTGAAGTCATAGTTGACCCGGTTAAGGTCACCCGCGATTTTTATAAGTATATCCATCTTCTATTTTGTAATTTAATTATCTCATCTTCGTTCGAGCCTATCTTCGAATCAGAATGTTATTTGATTAGAGTTCTTTTAAATTGAATCTCTATCTTTGTTCTGAAATCCGTTTGTGAGTCATCCTTTGAATATCGGGTTTGTTTGTATTTTAGAAATTGTTTTCTAAATTGAAATTATTATTTTGATAAGTATGATTATATTCAATATATAAAAGTGAAATGTTTTCGATAAAGATTTAATACCCTTTTTAAAATGAAAATTTGAGGTTTTGAAAGTATTTGTAATTTTGAAAAATTATATAAGAAATTTGATTTATCAAAAAATGATTTATGACTGAAGGATTTTAAATTTGAAATTCGAGAATTGAACTCCGGTATTTTGAAATTGGTTAATAATAATATGATTTAAAAGTATTTTCCGAATAAGAAATGCTTCAAATGATTTTAATAAGTTTCGAATGATTTCAAAGAAATTTCAAAAGAAGTTTGAGAAAATAGAAGTCCAGAACTCACTTATGTCGCTGGAAAATAATTTCGGTGATGAGTGCACGCATCATCGACATTGATTTTCGAGTTTCAGAGTGGGGGAGAGGCCACTTTAGTAGCATTGCTACGCGAGTGATTTTGCGAAACCAATTTTGATTTCAAATTCCGAAGTAAGATTTGATATTCAAAGGATATATGTATATATATTTGAAATGATTTGAAGTAAGCCGGTGTTCAGTCCTTGAGGTTCGGATTTGATATAACCCCATCTATTAAAATTGATTTACTGATTTGTTGCTGTAACAACCCGCATATTTATCGATTTTATATTTAAATATTTTATTTAAATATTTCATCGTTCGTCGGATTGAAGTCCGAAAAGCTACTTTTTGCAAACAGTTGAATTAGGACTCGAGACCTCCTCCATTGAGTTCAAAACGTCGTTTGCGATCTTTTTGAGTGTAAGCTTCGATATGTTTGGAGCTAGTCAAAAAATTTGACCATTTGCACTTTGGGTTTGGTTTTGGGTTCAGCCCCTTTGCCAACTTAAACCCCAATCTGAACCATCCCTCCCCATTCACTCTCACTTCCTCCTCTTGCTCAGTTCTAAAGCAAAAATGGTGGGAGAGATGGGAAATTAAAACTCCCAAACCCTAGTTTCATCTTCAAATCAAGTTCTAGCTCCAAATTCAAAGAGAACCCATTGGTAAGCATCTCCTTCATCTTCTCCAATCCGTTCTCCTTTCAATTTCAGAAATTCCTAAACCTAACTTTAGGAATGTTCTTCTTTTTTAGCATAGATTCAAGCTCATTTGGGTTGTGTTGAAGAGGAGTTGATCTTAGCTTGTTTTAAAAGCTTCTTCTTCATTTGTTTGGGTTCAAAGGTGAGATTTTTATCTCACATCTTAATCTATATTTATCTTCGATTGTTAGGTATGAATTCCTAACACTTATTCTTGTGCAATTGCTTTTGGTTTGGATTGATTTGGTGAATATTCCAATTTTTAGTGTTTTGAGTTCAATTCTTTGAAAATCCTAACTTTGATGTTTTGATCATGTTTATGGTGATGAATCGAAGAGCGTATATGGCCGGGTAGTCGATTGGCATAAACCCTTAGTGCCGTTGCTCGACCGATTGCATTTCGGAAGGAATTGGTATTCATTTGATTGGCATGGGAGTGCTGGAAACAGGCTCCGGTCGACCGACCTCAGAGTCTGGTCGACCGACCTGCTACTCTAGCATCTCCCTGCCTCTGTTTGGAAGTGCAGGTTACAGGCTTCGGCCGACCGACCTCAGGGTCCGGTCGACCGACCTGCTACCCGAGCACTTCTGTCTCTGGTCCGGTCAACCGACTCAGGGAGTCCGGTTGACCGACCTGCTCCTATTTTGCCAATTTTGCCTATATTGTCTATTTGTTTGAATTTCCAACTTTAATCGATTCGTGTTGTCTCCTATTTGTTGTTATCATTTCTTAAGACTTTGATGACTCCTCTTTCGGGATGATACCTCGTTAAGTCGCTCGACCCTATCTCCCTTAGGTCGTTAGACCTCATTTTGTCCTCTCTAGGTCGTACCGTTTTGACGGGGCGCTGCCCCTCACCCCGCCGTGGGCGCTGCCCCCTGGACCCCCGCGACCTGACCGGGCAGGTCGATCCCCGTACACCTCTGTGTAGGCAATCATATCCGAAAAACATTCAACAGAACTTCTTACTTTGATGGTTTTGGGATTGATTTCTTTGGATATTATTCACGTCTTCGAAAGTGAATTTTAATGCTTGATTGTTTCTACAATCATTTCTATGATTTGTCACTTTAAAATATAAAGGTTTTCTATACTAGTAGTAAATATTCAAACTCTTTACAAAGATGATTTCAACTCTATTTTTAATACAAATCTTGTTTATAAAACCGTTTTCTAATCTATTAGTATATACAAACCTTTACCTCATTCGTATGAGAAAATCTAATTAAACGGCTTAGCAAAACAAGTGGTATGAAACGCTTGCGTTTACTTCGTCGGTTAATTTATGGACTTGTTCGATTGAATCTCTTGTGACAATTTTCTAGTGGAGATCTACAGTTTGTTCGTAAATATTTGAGTTAAGCAAGTGGTTATGGGACATGAAGCTAAACTCTTATATTTACTAGCTTAGTGTAATCGACACTTCTTTATGATCGATGATGATCATTTTATGGTTTAGACTAGCAATGTGCGATGTCTCTTTGTTTGCGAGGTTAGACTAGACACCATTTGTGTGATTTCGATTCACACATATCTCTTTATCTTCGAGGTTAGTCTATACCTCATTGGTGTGATTTCGATTCACACATATTGAAACTCTTGTGACAACTTTCTAGTGGAGATCTACAGTTTGTTCGTAAATATTTGAGTTAAGCAAGTGGTTATGGGACATGAAGCTAAACTCTTATATTTACTAGCTTAGTGTAATTGACACTTCCTGATGATCATGACGATCATTTTTATGATTTAGACTAGCGATTGAGCGATGTCTCTTTGTCTGCGAGGGAGACTATACCCCGTTTATGTGATGTTTCGCCATCACATATGTAGGGTAGCACCCTATGGTCTTCGGACCATTCGTGGAGCATTCGGCTCATCGGTCTTCGGACCATTCGTGGAGCATTCGGCTCATCGGTCTTCGGACCATTCGTGGAGCATTCGGCTCATCGGTCTTTGGACCATTCGTGGAGCATTCGGTTCATATGTCTTTGGACCATTCGTGGAGCATTCGGCTCATAGGTCTTCGGACCATTCGTGGAGCATTCGGCTCATAGGCCTTCCCCCCTTTTATGTGTTTTCTGGATTTCTGGTGATGATTTCTGGAATTTTGTACTTCACCAATTTTCATGATTTTCATTGATATTATATCAGTTTTTGTGCATTGGTGAATTTATGTGTTATTGACTTGTTCTGAATACGAGTTTAGGGTATGATACCCTATTTTATCTTTGAGAAGATTCTTGTGATATTGATTAATCTTTTGTTGATTATCATTTACATACTTATAGTAGTATGCCGTTATGGTTATTACATGTTCATGTCATACCTTTTACTTTATACCATATCATCTGATATTTATAGCTAGACTGATTCGTTTATTATTTTCTTATAAATAATACTCGGGTCAGACTGAGATTTTACAGGTGCTTCCTCATGACTTCTTATCTGGAGCCATCTTCTGACTTTTGGATAACTACTCTAGTTTAGTAGTTTTTGTTGTATGCATTTGAGATTAGACTCCTTGATGTATACGTATTCTATTGTCCTGCACTTGTATCTATTCTTTTGTGTTATTGTGGATCTTTTTGACCACTACTCTGATATACACTTTTAGGTGTAATATTCATATCTTATTCCGCCTTTGTGATATGAATTGTCTGTGACTGATTTGTGTTATGTTTATTTCTATATTTGTTTCCGAAGATTATATATAGCCACCGTGTGATAGCTTTGTGTTTGTATCGGTATGTTGGATTTCCTCTTTAAAAGATATGCATTCTATTCCATCTGACATATCGGTGCTCGCACAAAGAAGTTACACGGATGGTCGCTCCTCAACAGCCTTATTCTCCGTGCTAATTGACAGCACTACATCGTAGTGTTCTTGGTTAGCGTGGGTATAGAGGTGGGGCGTCACAGTTGCTGATTTCCAACTCTTGAATTTGAAAATGATTTCTTCAACTATTTTGAAGGTTCGAGCACTTCCAAATCAAGGTTAACTTTTCAAAGCTAAGAAATTTTGAAAAGTATAAAGTATATAAGTTTTGTATGTATGTTAAAGTATGTAGTAATATGGTTTAAATAAATTGAAACTGTTTTGTTAAGTAAATGAATAAGTCAATTTTAAAATTTTCTAATATGAAATTTAGATTTGAAATGTTTTGAAAAGAATTTGGTCTTCAAAATATTTTGAATAAAGTTTAGTTAAATGTTTTAACTTAGTAACATCTTTATGAAACTATATATTTAACAAGTTGGAATAAATATATAAGTTGTACGTATGCTATTTTATTCACATAATTAATTTGATCCAGGTTTGAGTACACAAGTTCGAGGTGAATTACACCATTTCGTGTTAGGATTTTTCATTCGATTCTTGATGGCGAATATTTGATATGGATTTTGGGCTTGATTCTAGAATTCTCTATCATAGTATATGGCTATGCAAGGAGACTGATGGCTTCTAGTCGAGAAACCACATTGAAATCCGCATTAGGGAAGTCGAATGGACAATACTAGTTCGAAAGCGAACTTGTGTGATCGAGCGAACGATCAAATGTGATTTTGCGAAATGATGACGTATGTACATCTTATATTCTAATATCAGTGATATATTTTGACGCTGAAATTGAAAGCTGTCGTGTTAGAATATCTTTGCTTACTAAAAGAAAATTTCCAATTTAAATTACAAAGATATATAACCCATAAAAGCAAGGATATTCAATCCCATATGGCTCTTCATACAACGAAATTTATTTTGTAAAATTTGATCCTTATATAAGATGGACCTTATGTTGGTATAAGATTGATTTTGAAAACCATTGATTTTGGAAATGAATTGGTTGACCTAAATGATATTGATTTAGAAACTTGGATTATTTTCTAAATTTATTATGTTGGAAACTTTGAAACTAAAGATATTTAAATTGAGAAGAAATAATTTAGTGGGATTGTATATGATTTTGAAACTAAACTAATATTGAAACAAATTAAAATTTGAGAACCTTATTTTTACTAAATACCTGATTTGGGAGTTATCGAACTTATATAAAAAAAATTTGGTTTGTATAAGTATGAGGTTGATTCGAAAACTATAGATTTGAAAAGGTACTCAATTTGAAAAATGAAATTTTATATAATTGAAGTCTATATAAGTGTGATTTGATATACTATTGATTTTGGAAAGGTATTTGATTTGAAAATTTAATCTTATATATAATGGACTTTATATAAGTACGATATTTGAAAGTGATTTGAAAAGGTACTATATGATATATATATTTTCGAAGTAAAGACATGGAAAGTGCCTTCTGCTTGATATTCGCTTTGCGGCCACATTGTGGATTCATTCTATCGATATTATTCTCTTTGATTTTGGTTTTCCGGATATGATACTCGAGTTTCCATCGAATTCCATGGCGTTACCCATGGTCTTACGAGCGCGACTGCATAGCGCAACAGCCTGGCTGAGATAGCCTAGGGGTAAGGATTGTTTCCTGGGGGATCCAGGCGTAATCATTGTGTATCCTGCACTCTATGTAGGTCGCATTAGTAGCAAAACCGCCTGGCTGAGATGGCCTAGGGGTACAGATTGTTTCCTGGGAGATCTAGGCATAACCATTGTGTATCCTGCATTCTACTAGTCATCATGGCGTAACTTGCAGGGCTGAGAAAGCTTACGGATATGGATTGTTTCCTGGGGGATCCAGGCGTAACCATTGTGTATCTGCGAACCATGGTTAGACAAAGGTTTTGTTTGTTTTTTTTGTTTGGATTGTACTTTCCATATCTTTTAAAAAAAAAAGTTTTCCAGTATTTTCACTAGGTGTTAAAACAAGTCTACTAAGTACCTGGAGAATTCTAGTTTTGCGCCTGATCAACGCACTACCAGAGTCTACAGGAACAAGGATAAACTTGTTGAAACATCGAGTTATAAAAGTATTTTATTATAAAAGTAGTTTCAACAAAGGAATTCTGTATTAATATTTGAAATTGAAAATTCTTATGGTTCTAAATTAATTATTCGTGCCCGATACTATTCTTTTGAATCTACCTTATCTACCCTGCTTTATTTATTCACCTATATTCTCTTTTCTGAATCTATCTTCTTTCCTTCTTTTGAATATATCCTTTAAAATATTGTTTATTTATATACTACATGGTATAATAGAAAAAAATTTAGTGTTTCAGAAGTTATTAATTAATTATAACATATTTAAAGAGAATGATTATTAATTTATTATAATGTTGGAAGTATCTTGAGATAAATAAAAAAGTTTTTTTTTTTATAAATTTTGGATTTAAAATTTTCAATAGCTTCTTTGTAAATATAAGTAATAATGTAAATAATTGTTTTCAAAGGAGTTTTGAAAAGTATTAAAGTATCAAAGAAAATTAAATTTCAAATGAAGTTTTAAATGAATATTTCAAGTAAAATTTATATATAGTTTCAAATTAATTGTTTAATCTTGACTTTCAATCTATTTTTCTATCTGTTTGTTGCTATTCTCCTACCTCCTTCCTTTTCGGGGATGAAAAGTTTTGAGTGGGGGAGAGTGTAACAACCCATAAATTTTAAACGGTTTGAATAACGTATTTAATTGAATTTGTAAGAAATTTTAAATAATAATATTTTGAAATAAAAATTTAATGTTTGGATTACGTATAATTAAATATAAGTAGTTGAATTAGATTTTTATTTGATTTTTATACGAAATTAATATTTGTATTTGTTGAAATCTTTCCATTAAGGAAAGAGAATGTATTAAAATGAACGTTTAATTTGGTAGTTAACATAATGATATTTTATTTATAAGTTTTAAAAGAGAAAAAATTTTCAAAATGTTTTCCAAATATAATAATTATTATAAGAAAGATATTTTGAAATAAAAGTAACAGGTTGTATTTTGTGAATTTACAATTTTTTTTATTTACTATAAAGCAGTAGATAGTTGTTTTTATTTTATATGTTAATTAATGATTTAAAAGTTAATATGGTTTCAATTGGGTATAATATTTATTTTGACGTTAAATAATAAATTTATCTGTAGCCTTACATTCCAAGTAGGAAAGAAATCACTTCCCTAGACGTTCAATTTCTTTTAAATCTTGTTTTGATAAGTTACGTGTAGAAATTTACACGTAACTTATCAAAACTAGATTTAAAAGAAATTGAACGTCTAGGGAAGTGATTTCTTTCCTACTTGGAATGCAAGGCTACAGATAAATTTATTATTTAACGTCAAAATAAATATTACTCCCAATTGAAACCATATTAACTTTTAAATCATTAAATTAACATATAAAATAAAAACAACTATCTACTGCTTTATAGTAAATAAAAAAAATTGTAAATTCATAGAATACAACCTGTTACTTTTATTTCAAAATATCTTTCTTATAATAATTATTATATTTGGAAAACATATTGAAAAAATTCTCTTTTAAAACTTATAAATAAAATATCATTATGTTAATTACCAAATTAAATGTTCATTTTAATACATTCTCTTTCCTTAATGGAAAAATTTCAACAAATACAAATATTAATTTCGTATAAAAATCTAATAAAAATCTAATTCAACTACTTATATTTAATTATACGTAATCCAAACATTAAATTTATTTCAAAATATTATTATTTAAAATTTCTTACAAATTCAATTAAATACGTTATTCAAACCGTTTAAAATTTATGGGTTGTTACATGAGCACAAAGAGGAGGTCGAACAGTCATGATCGGTGGCCTTCGTTTGTCTCAGAGTGGCAAGATTTTGCCTAGAATCGTGAATAACTTTGGTGGCGGCGGCGAGCTTCGGGCTCGATCGGAGTCTTGGGCGGAGGTGCGGCTAGGGCAGGGGGTCGCGATGGCATAGCTTGATCATGGTGGTTGTGGTCGTGGGCGAACGTATGGGTGATCAAATGGCAGTTAACTGGCGGCTGCAGGTGTTCAATCACGACTTTTTCTTCGGTGCTAGGGTTTCTGGAACGTAGCGAAGTGGCGAAGAATGGTTCGTTCTTTTTTTTAACTTAAAATTTCAATCTTCTAATGCGTATAACTTTTACATACGAACTCGGATTTGGACGCGGTTTGTTTCGTTGGAATCGTATCGAAATTCCGGACATTTTGGGATGGGTTTAGACGAATTATGAGACTGTTCAAATTTGGGCCTTATTTTGGATTTCAAATCGATTTGAAATCAAATGTGACTGTTTTAACCCACTCACAACTACTAAATTATCTTATGTTGGTTAAATTAAATTTATAATGCAATTAGAAATTGATTGGTCGATGTTTTGTATATTTAAATTGTCATTCCAGTTAAATACGACTTTTATCGCATTTAATTGTCATTTAATTTATTATTGAATTTAATTGTCAATTGAATACTTGTAGATGATAATCAGTTAATTGATGTTATTTATTGATTGATTGAATGGTGATTGTGATGTATGTTTGATTGTTGATATTGGATGACTGGATGTTATATATTTATATTGCTATAACACTACAAGTTCCCTATGGGTTGAAATGATACATACCCGAACGATCTGATAGATTTGGGGAAATCGTTATGGGTTGAAATGATAGGCTCAAGCAATTTCATGGATTTGTAGTTAAATTCGGGATTGCGGGTTGAAATGATATATATCAGTTAATATAAAATAATTGCGGATTGAAATGATAAATATCCGTATCACTTGACCATAGGGTAGAGAATTATATACAAACACCGGATTGGTTAAATTAAATGATTTTAAAGTCTTAAATTTTGAATTTAGTTAGATGATATTTTGAAGGAAATTGATTTATATAAATTGAATTACTTTGAAAATCCAAGTTTTAAAGGTTGGAAATTGGAAATTGGTTTAAATCAAAATTCTAAAGTTGATTTTGAAGTATAAACGAAATTTATCGAAATTGATTTATTGAAACATTGAAATTTGAAACTTTGAAATCTATTGAAATTGGAACAGCTTAAATTGATATTTCAAGATGAAATATTGGGTTTTGATTTGAAATCTGGATATGGTCCAGATTTGTCGAAATGAAAGAAATAGTTAAATTTGATGTTAATTTCAAAATTATTTTCTTAATACGAACTGTTAAAATATTATTTTAAATTCTAATTATTAAAAAAATTAAACTATTAAACTAAATTAATCTATTTTAAACCATTTTATTCAATTTAAACTATTTTAATTTATTTGATCTATTTTTAAAACTATCTTAAATCCATTTCAACTATTTTAATCCATTTTAAATCTATTTAAAGTATTTTAATCTATTTTAAATCTATTTAAAGTATTTTAACCTATTTTAATCTATTTTAAATCTATTTAAAGTATTTTAACTTATTTTAATCTATTTTAAATCTATTTAAAATATTTTAATCTATTTAAAGTAAATTAATCTATTTAATTTATTTTAAATCTATTTAATCTATTTTAAAACTATCTTAAATCCATTTCAACTATTTTAATCTATTTTTAAACTATTAAACTATTTTAATCTATTTTAACCTATTTAAAATTCAGACTGTGTAAAGTGGGATGATTTATATTAAGCGAATATGGTTAAATGATATTATAGCCAAAGTTGGATTTAAATGACATATTTGATTGAATATGATGATTTTGAAATAAGGATTTAACCTATTTGGCTGATATGATTTCAAAAGTGAATATGATTTCGAAGTGATATGTTTGAATTGAATATGATATTTTGATATCAATTATGATACGGTTTTGGAAATTTAAAAGAACCATCCAGTGTGAAATAAGCGTTTGGTTGTTAAAGAGACTAGGATCAGATATTGCCATACTCTCTGTCAATACCGAAAACCACTTTAACAACTGTGTACGTGGTGGAGATTCCAGAATAAAGTAGGATGGTTTAGCGAACGATTCTGTATGAGGTATTTACGTAGCCTTGACTCCTGTGAGTCAGCTTAGATGTGACTAAAACAGGAGCCACGCCGGGCCAAGTGAGGTCATTCCTCCTACTGGGCACATTTCTTCGATACCATATTATGACTTTGTGATTGATTTGGTAGCCACCCCTCGATTTTGATTATGGGAGTGTGTTTTGAGGTGGGCGGTAATAGCTGCTATGCGTTACCACTAGTCTGGATCTGTAAATGGTAGAATCCTACCTTGGCATTGTCTCGACTGCCGTACTCACATGTCATATCGTGCCTTCTACGAGTTTGGTTTGTGCCTTACCTATGGAGTGCCCTCTGCTAGCTCTCTAGTTTACGGAGGAATTACGGTACTGTATAAACTACGACAATATATAAAAATGTGTTAAGGGGGATATTGATAACGCCTTAACGCTATTTTAATACTTTAATTTACTATTGACACTGTTATAATAGCGTATTGTACTATGTATCTAGATAGTTTAACGGATCCTTAGGAGATGGAATCCCGAACATCTCTTAAGTTATTGCACGCACGTAGACACTGGATAGGAGATGTCAAACTCCGTAAACATCACTGATGCTGTTACACTCGTATGTATTTAATGTTGATTTAACTTACATAAGATCTTTTAGTTTCTGACTCGAGTGTTTTGTCTTTTCAATTCGCTCGGGTCAGTCGGAGCTTTTCAGTGTATCGAAGACAGCTTTGGAGGACGAAGACGAAGATTTGTATACTATTCTTATTTATTATGTTATTTCCATGGCATCATGTTGTTCCGCTGCATTGTTTTTTATTTCTGTTGTATGTAACCCTGATTATGTAGTGTAAAAGTGTAATCAAATGATATTTGTAAAACAGCTTCATGAACTGTTATTTGATTATTATATTTTGTCATTCCGCTGTGAGATTCTATGTTTGTATTATTTCTTTCCCTTCTTTTTCTTATTTACCCTATGACAATCCTCCCTTTTGAATGGTTTGATTCTGACGTGTGTGGTTTATCGTCGTTTTAAACCGTCCAAAAAGGGTGGGTCGTTACTTTTGGTATCTGAGCTTTGATTTAGCGATAACCTTAGCTTTGTGGGGTCTGACTCATATAAATAGGGTAGGAATACCATAGAATGAGTCGTTGAGTGTATATATATGAGAGAGCGTATTTGTTAGTGTTATAAAAATGTTTTTATATTGTGTTAATTTGTTCTATTTAGTATTTATAAATTCTGGTCGGTACATGGGACGTTATGGCATCGATAGGGATTTCTAAACACTTAATAGGGTAGACCGACACAATATTGTTTTGAAATATGGGTAAATAAAATAAGTTTACCTGGTATTATATTTTGTATATAAAAGAATAATCTTTATAAATGTATATGATTGGATGTAATATGTTGTTTATTAGGTAGTGAAATTTTATAAATATTGAATTGTAAAATAGAATTTACAAATAAAATGAATATAAATTGAAATTTGAGAACTTAAGTTCCGGGATTTTTGAAAATTTCTTTCGAAAGATTTTGGAATACAATATTAGTAATATTTGAAAGTATTTTTCGATATGAATATTTCAATATGGTTTGAACGAAATGTTTTAAAGAAATCTTAAAGGAAATAAGTTTTGTACTCCCCTCTATCATTGGAAAATAATTTCGGTGATGAGTGCACGTAGCATCGAATTTTCGAGTTTCAAAGTGGGTAGACTGTTGTAATAGTTTTACTACACCTTGTTTTGAAAAAAAAATCTTAATTTGTGATTCTAAATATGATTTGATCTAAAAAAAGGGTATGAATATATATATATATATATATATATATATATATATATAATTATAAAATGATTTGGAAATATAACCTAGAGTTAGTTCTTAAACCTTCTGATAATTAGTAGTTTTCAGTTAATGTAATAAAATGAAATCTTAACTATTTTAATAATTGGAAGCGCTAAAATGAGAAATAAGATATTAGATTTTAAGAGATTAATAAAATGTAAAGAAATTAAAGGTTGTCACTTATAAATTAAAGAGTAATGAAAATAGAAGATATGAAACATTGAACATTTTATTTACTAAAGTGAATAGGATAAACTTGTGTAACTTTCAGTTGCAATCTTAAACATACATATAACTTACCAAAATATAAAATGTTGAAATGTTAATAAGAATATGTAATAGAATATTATACAAGTAAAACTTAAATAATGGAAGTGTTCGATGTATTTATGTCTTAAATAAAGAATTAAGAAGTATAAGAATAGTGTAAACAGTTAATAATTTCAATGCTACTAATTAAAGTTAGTAAAAGTGAATATTGTATGTGAAAAAATGGAGAGAATTTTTTTTTTAAGTATGAGTTGCTTCACAAATGAATGTTGATGTTAAAATGAAATTAAAGTGAATAATAAATGTGAAGTAGCTGAAATAAAAATATGTAATACTCAGATAATGAATTCATTGATTATTTTAAATAATTGAATGGAAAGAACATATGTAAGCAAATGAATATAAATTAATGGAAATTGGCATTGTATGAATGAATGGGAATTGAAATTTTGTAAGTAATGAATGTGAATTAAAGAAAATAACCATCGTATGAATAGATGAAAATAAATGAACAGTAAATGATGTGAAATGAAATTAAGAAGAATGAACTCGAATAATACTTGGAAATCATTGTTTGTTTTAGCTTATGGGATGTTTGGGATGTGATACTTTAAATTTCTTATGATGTATAAATAATCGATTAAGTTTTATCTAAGACTGTTGAGTATACGGTATACTTAGTAGTTTATTTATCATTTTATACGATTAAAAGTTTCTGAACCCGAACAAACCATTTGTTTTGGTTGTTATGGATGAATGGTTGGTTACTTGGATTGCATGTGATGGCTGTATGGTTTGTTGCAAGTGTCTATTGTTGGGTTATGTTGTTTGTTTGTTGTTAATTGAAACAATATAAATACTTCTCTTTTACATAAATATTAACTCTTTGGATTATATAAGCGAAATACAGGTTTATGGAAGCAATTGCTACTGCTTTTGGTTTCATAAATAAGCGTTGTTTGCCCGACAAATAGGTACGTTTTCGGATTACGGTTCTAGCGATATTATATTATTTTCCCATGGTTTGGGATATATTATTTTAAAATATGTGATATATATGTTTATTATTAATATTATTTTTCTTCCAGACCTCTCCGTACAAAGGAGACTGCCGAAATTTTCTATGAATTTTTGACTTAGAATTTTTTTACAAAAGTAAAGATATTTCCAAACTTTTGTTAACCTGAATATAAAAGGATTTAATTGTTTTAAATTGATATATTTTATTTAAATTATTTAATTATGTAAATTAACTGTTTATAAATTTAATACTTTGAATAACATATATTAATTCCTTAATTCATTCTTTTTCCTTCTTTTTCTTTTTCGAGGACGAAAAGTTTTGAGTATGGGAGAGTGTAACGACCCAAAATTTTCAATAACTAAATTTGTTAATTAAATAAGTTTTTGGAAATGAATGTTGTGAAAATTTAAAATTTTAAAAGTTAATAATAAGAATATAACTAGAATGAAATGTAATAGTATTAATTTAAGTTAATTGATAACTACATTAAATGTAATTCCAATTTTATTGAAATGATTAAAAAGTTATATTTGGTTATAGACTGTAAATTAATTGTAATAATGTGGGTATTATTGATAATTGGACTAAAGGAATAATTGATAATTTAAATGTTGTATTAATTAATGAAATAGCATGAAATAAATTGTAATTGGATAAAATCAATGTTATGTAAGTGTTATAACATTTGTTTGTATATAATAAACTTATAAATGTGATTAAATTAAGTAAAAGGTAACAATTGTTATATGTTACCTATTTAATTTATATGTTGAATTAAATTGGGAATAAATTGCAATTAAATGTAATTAAATATTATGTTAACATGAGTAAGACGATAACTGTAAAATGTGAATTTATTTGTTGTTGTTAATAATAAACATAGAAATGTGTTTGAATTAATAAGTTATAACAATGTATTAAATATAAATTCACTATTTAATTTATTGGAAATCAATTGGAAATAAATGGCAATAAATGTAATTAAATATTACGTTAATATGAATTAAATGAAAAATGTAGAATATTAATGTAATAAATATAAGCCAATGTTAACTACATACATGAGTAATGAATGATTGGATAAAAAGGATTGAAATCAAGTTTAATCAATTTATTTGAATTTAAATTATAATTTATGAATTTATTGAAACTGAAATTAAAACAATGAAATTAGTACAATAATTAACATTGTATTTGACATGGAAAATTGGTTTTAAAAGGATTGTTAATTTCTGTGTAATTAGAAATGATAAAAATTGTTAACTTTAAAATTTGAATTATGATTCAATTTAATTTAATAACAATTTATTTAATTAACGTAAAAATAGCCATTTTGGCCACTGTCTTGGATTTTGACGAAACTAGTTTCATCGGATCCGTAACGGTTAATTATTGTAGGATTTCATGGTTCGTATCGATCGGACTTGTCGTTTGATCGTACGGACTCGAAACGCGTAGAAATCAATTTAATTGAATTCAATTTGAAATAAGCTGATTTTAAACCTAACTTGTTTATATGATGGAATTAGGACGTGAAACCTGTTCCATTGAGTTTAAAAATATCAAAAACATATATTTTGATATATGGGATGACCCACTTCGTTTCAGGAACGAAACGGGCTTTTTTGGGTCGTTTATCGTTTCAATCCAAATCGATCTGGTCCATTCTCATTATTTCAGCTATGCCTATATATAGGCTATTATAAACCCTAGCAGCCTTTCTATTCCTCATTTCAGTACGTATAGAAATTTCTATCTGCTTCTCCTTCTCAATGGCTGAAAACATAAATCCCCAAATTTAATTTCAAATCAAATTTCAATTTCAAAATCAATCTCCTCAAAACCCTAACATACTATTTACTGCTTTGAAGCTCTCGACGAGCGTAATTCATTGATGACATTTGTTTCCCAAATTGAATCACCGTCTGTCCAGAAATTAAGGTTGAACCTTAGCCGTCCATATTAGGGCTTGAATTATTTAACGGTGGATTTGCGACGAGGGTACGATCGGAAGGCATGGGCATGAAGAGGAGGTCGAGCAGTCATGATCGGTGGCCTTCGTTTGTCACGAAGTGGCCAAGATTTCACCTAGAATCGTGAATAACTTTGGTGACGGTGGCGAGCTCCAGGCTCGATTGGAGTCTTGGGTGGAGGTGCGGCTAGGGCAGGGGGTCGCGATGGCATAGCTTGATCATGGTGGTTGTGGTCGTGGGCGAACGTATGGGTGATCAAATGGCAGTTGACTTGCGACTGCAGGTGTTCGATCACGACTTTTTCTTCGGTGATAGGGTTTTTGGAACGTAGCGACGTGGCGAAGAATGGTTCGTTCTTTTTTTTAACTTAAAATTTCAATCTTCTAATGCGTATAACTTTTACATACGAACTCGGATTTGGACACTGTTTGTTTCGTTGGGATCGTATCGAAATTCTGGACATTTTAGGATGTGTTTGGACGAATTCTGAGACTGCTCAAATTTGGGCCTTATTTTGGATTTCAAATCGATTTGAAATCAAATGTGACTGTTTTAACCAACTCACAACTACTAAATTATCCTATGTTGGTTAAATTAAATTTATGTAATTAGAAATTGATTGGTCGATGTTTGGTATATTTAAATTGTCATTCCAGTTAAATACGACTTTTATCGCATTTAATCGTCATTTAATTTATTATTGAATTTAATTGTCAATTGAATACTTGTAGATGATAATTTGTTAATTGATGTTATTTATTGATTGATTGAATGGTGATTGTGATGTATGTTTGATTGTTGATATTGGATGACTGGATGTTATTTATTTATATTGCTATAACACGACAAGTTCCCTATGGATTGAAATGATACATACCCAAACGATTTGATAGATTAGGCGAAATCGTTATGGGTTGAAATGATAGACTCAAGCAATTTCATGGATTTGTAGTTAAATTCGGGATTGCGGGTTGAAATGATATATATCCATAAATATAAAATAATTGCTGATTGAAATGATAAATATCTGTATCACTTGACAATGTGGTAGAGAATTATATACGGACACCGGGTTGGTTAAATTATATGATTTTAAATCCTTAAATTTTGAATTTAGTTAGATGATATTTTGAAGGAAATTGATTTATATAAATTGAATTACTTTGAAAATCCAAGTTTTAAAGGTTGGAAATTGAAAATTGGTTTAAATCAAAATTCTAAAGTTGATTTTGAAGTATAAACGAAATTTATCAAAATTGATTTATTGAAACATTGAAATTTGTAACTTTGAAATCTATTGAAATTGGAACAGCTTAAATTGATATTTCAAGATGAAAAAATGGGTTTTGATTTGAAATCTGGATATGGTCTAGATTTGTCAAAATGAAAGAAATAGTTAAATTTGATGTTAATTTCAAAATTATTTTCTTAATACGAACTGTTAAAATATTATTTTAAATTCTAATTATTAAAAAAATTCAACTATTAAACTAAATTAATCTATTTTAAATTATTTTAAACCATTTTAATCAGTTTAAACTATTTTAATTTATTTAATCTATTTTTAAATCTATTTTAAAACTATCTTAAATTCATTTCAACTATTTTAATCTATTTTAAATCTATTTAAAGTAGTTTAATCTATTTTAAATCTATTTAAAGTATTTTAACCTATTTTAAATCTATTTAAAGTATTTTAACCTATTTTAATCTATTTTAAATCTATTTAAAGTATTTTAATCTATTTAAAGTATATTAATCTATTTAATTTATTTTAAATCTATTAAATCTATTTTAAAACTATCTTAAATCCATTTCAACTATTTTAATCTATTTTTAAACTATTAAACTATTTTAATCTATTTTAACCTATTTAAAATTCAGACTGTGTAAAGTGGGATGATTTATATTAAGCGAATATGGTTAAATGATATTATAACCAAAGTTGGATTTAAATGACATATTTGATTGAATATGATGATTTTGAAATGAGGATTTAACCTATTTGGCTGACATGATTTCAAAAGTGAATATGATTTCGAAGTGATATGTTTGAATTGAATATGATATTTACCCTATAACAATCCTTCCTTTTGAATGGTTTGAATCTGACGTGTGTGGTTTATCGTCGTTTTAAACCGTCCAAAAAGGGTGGGTCGTTACTTTTATAGTACAGAATTAGAGTTACATGTTTCTAACCAATGTCATTTCTTAGTATTCGGTTCCACCGTAGACTGCAGAATGATTTAATAAATCATCTTTGGAAATTTTGCGACAATCAGTAGAAGATCGTTGTTTTTATTGTTATTGTAGTTGTTATTGTTGCTAGTGTAGTAGATGTTGTTATTGTCGTTGTTGTAATGCAATGCTGTTGAATTTCATATCATTCATGTATCAAAGTTTCATTTAGTATTGTTAAAAAGTGAAACATACTTGATTGGTTATAATACTATTAAAAGTACAAACTTATTGGATTAAGTTCAAATCGTTATATCAATAAAAAATTAAAAGATAAAATGGTTCTAAAATACAACTACAGCCTCTCTTCACGCATACGTCTTATAATTTCTCTCCTTTTAGATTTTGTATATTGTCGTTGTTATTCAGACATATTCGATGTAGCTACAAACATTACTGCATCTTCTTCTCTCTGTTAGTTTCCGGCAAGAAGTCATTCGAATTTCAACATTTTATCTTGGCGTTGAGCAGCCCGAAGCTCCATCGAAAAATTATACCTACCTCATAATCTAGTAAAAGTTTTTTATTTTTGCTTGATCCACACCAGCAGCCTGCTTCTTTTTGGCTGTTTCGGATCCTAGAGGTCTAACAAAATCATCTTCAATACGAATTAAATGCTCTTCCAACTTCATACTCTGGCTTCCTTATGAATCATCATTACTTGAGGCTTTCTCTGATTCTCGACGCTTTACTTCGGAATTTATTTGATCGGACTTCTTGAACAGCTTTGCAAAAGAGAAGATTTCCATTTTACATGCTCAACTAGAAGATCATAAACATGCATAAATTGATGAAAACGAGATGCTTGTTTATTCTCGGGTCTGTTGATTTGTTTCAGCACTTTATTTGGTGCCGTCCTCTAAAAAAAAAGAACAAAATATTTACATATGGATGTTTGATATGTAATTTTCTTTTTTGTATTTACCAAACATTCTGAAATGTCCAAAGGATTTTTAATGTATATAACTCAAAAATAAGGAAGAAATTGATTCTAATTTCCAGTTCGCACTATATATCAATAATTTTATTATTCAATGCTTTTTGCCCTTATGCATGTCTGTTCTATTTCTTTCCTACTAGCTACAAAAACCATAATGTAAAGCTGTAAACTGTCTATAAGACCAGAAGCCTGTTTAAACTGTTTATAAGATCAGAAGTCTGTTTTCAAAAACTTTTCAAAGTTTGAAAGCCTTAAAACCCCTTAAGCTGCTTTGTCTGAAATCACTGCTAACAGTTCTCTTAACTTCTCCCTTCTCTCCCAACTTTTCCTCCTACTCCTCCTCCAAGCAGCCTGTATCAAAGAAGCAGCCCACGTCCGCCACTCATGTGAATAAAACTTAAACATATGCTGAAACTTCTTACTATGCAACCTTCTAAACTTGTTAGCAATATCCTTAATGTCTTCAGCACCAAGTGCAAAACCTTCAGACTCCACAGCTGCCCTAACTGTCCTCGTAGAAGTAGGGAAGTTGTCCTTCGATTTAGGGCTCAATGCCCATGTAAGAAGCTCCTCTCCACAAAAGTCACCTGGGCCGAGCATGACGGAATTCAAAACTCCAGGTGTCTCTATTTTACAGCTCTCTAAGCGGCCGCGAATTATGAAGACCATCTCTGTTATAGGGTACCCTTCTTGGAGTATGTTGGTTCCTTTTATGCTTAGACTTGGGTAGAGTCGTTCGCATATGGCATCTAGTAGTTGGTCGTCCATCTGGGAAAAGAATGGGACCTGTAATTTTGTATTCAGTTCAATAACATACACTTATGAGCATTGTTATCAAAAATCCTAAAATATTACGATTTAAATCCCGATTCAGATCGGATCTCTCGCTTTACGATTCGATTTATTATTGCGATTCAAACTTAGTTAAAATCGCAATTTAGAAAACGATTCAACCCATATTGATATGTTTAATATACTTATTAGGATCCACAATTCAACTTTTAATGTTTTTTTAAATAAATTAAAGTGGAACGATAGAGAAAATTGAGTTTTAGGTTTAAATTTTGAAGTTCAAATGTCAAAATCAATGTAAAAACGTGTATAAAACTTGAAAATACGGATCTTTTGAATCTATGATTTACGATTTAAATCCCGTTTCGATTTAAAGTTTGAACTTCACGATTTACGATTTGAATCTCATATTGAAAACCTTGCTTATGAGTATTTTAGAAAGAAAAAAGAGTTCTGAATATAGTCGCATTAACTTTAATGATTTGTTACACTTCTACTTGCTAGGCTTAGTTTGTTTTCTTACGAAAAAAGTTCTTAATGTCATTAAGCATTTATAAAAGAAATGTGTTCTGTTCCGATTGCTTTATTAATCGAAAACCCTTTTTTTTGTAACTTTGGAAAAAGAATATTAATTCTTTCGTGCATTTTTTTAGTTTCTTAATTAAGAATTTTTATGTATAAATTTGAGTTTTACTAACATTTGTTAAAGCGTTGAAACACTTTTTTTACTCTCAAATTTTTTCGAAAAGTTTTGAACCTTTATAAAAAGCATTCTTGGACAATTTTTGTACATAAATTAACTTTGCCAAAAAAAAAGGTTTGCCTTTTGAATATATTTGACTTTAAAAAGATTATTTAAATTTTTCAAAAAAAAAAACAAAACTCGGTTTAAACTATAAATACAATAATTTACATATCAAAATGAACAGGAGAAAATTAATTGAGATACTCAAGGGGAGAATGAAGCAGATAATTTTGGAGAAATTCAGAGGATGTCAAAGGCAAAAAATTTATTGCTCCTAGTTTTTTTGACTTCAGGGAGTTTGATTTCGTGTCACTATGGTATGGTATACATCCCTATTGGTCATTTGATAATCAATTATACTTACTTGATTTTGTTTGGTTTTTACATAAAAAGTAGTGAATGTCATTAAGCACTTATTATGTTAATTGATTTTAATGAATTATGACTTTTAAGCATTAAACACTTTTGTAGTGCTTATTTATGTTTTTAATACTTTTTAAGTTATGAAAACACTTAATAAGCATGAGATTTTGATTGAAAACAAGCACACTTAAAATTAATTAGCATATTCAACAATCAGAATTCTGGTACAAATTCTAATAACTCGAAATGTTAAGCTAGAGATCCTAGATACATGATTAATTACCAACATTTGAAGGGAAAAGTCAATATACAAATAATAAAAACATAAAAAGAATGTGGAATTACCTGTCGGAGAAGATCGAAACATAAGTGACGTTGAATATCTCTACGAAGATCAGTGGGTAAAGATTGTAGTATTGCTTCTTCATTGACTCCTCTGGTAGAAAACCATTTGTATTTGTTGTACCGTCTGACTTGACTTTTTAGATCATGAGGTAGATGTCTACGTCTCATCCATTCTTCGGTGTCCCTTTTCTTCAGTCTCCACTCTTCCATTCTTCCATTTAAAGATTGCAAGTAATTCTACAAAAACATAATACGTGGTTGTCTATCAAAATGTATTTAAATGAAGAACTTAATGAATGATCACAGTTTGTTTGAAGATAAACTTATAACCATCACTTGTTAACATCAGTGTAACTTGCAAACTAAAATTATATTCATGTTCTGAATTCTTGTCCACCCTGAACATTCAAACTAATTAGTGTAAAGCTAACAAGTTCAATTAGCTTTTTTCTAACTCGGTAGATTGATGCTATTGAGATTTGATCCGAATACCTCTAGATAGACAATCTAGAAATGTACTGCTGCGCCTTTTGGCGGAGGTCCACCCTGGGGGTTTGAACATTTGGACTATATTTTATTGCCTCAAAGGCAAGCAACGTGTCGGCCATTCTTTTTCCATTAGAGTTGTAAATCATTTGCTCTTTTCTCACAAGGACATCATGTTCAATTCACTTAGCCTTTTAGGGTAGTTTTAAAGGATATTTTGGCATATAAGGTGATGCAAAAATAAAAGCTTTTCTAATGCTATTTTTGACTTTGTTTGGAGCAAAATATTTGATTAAACTAACAGATGTTTTGAGAATCTGATATTTCAATTTATAGACTTTCTAAAATTAAAAGATTATTTGAACAAAGTAAAAAAAACATATTTTCTTTTGATTAGGGAAAACATGCTCTTTTGATCTGGATTTTCAGAAAAAAAATCACAAAGACGTTAATCTGATCACATGGTAAAATCTAATACACAAGATTTATCTGGGTACCCTAGATGTGATTTAGTTCTGCCTGAGTTATCAACTTTGTAGTACATACTACATGTGCAGCCAGGAGTCCGGTTCCTCTGTCCCTAACATGTGTGTCCCTCTGTCCCGAACAAGATCTTCATCAGTCATTATTTATAAAAAATAATAATCGGTGCGACCTACACTCAAAGTGAATGGTATAGATCTCATGGGACAGGAGGCATACAAATAAGACAACAGAGGAATTGGTGTCTGAAGCCGCATGACTTGAAACTTTTTATTGGTAAAAAATAGTATAATTTTTTGTTTATTGATAATAAAAACATTCCCAAAGGTTTACAAACACCATTCGCCTTAGGTTTTCAATAATTTTTTATTTTATTGATAACAATAGTATCAAAGGTGGCCCTTGGGTAAAGCCATGGCTTTGGGCCCATTTTATATTAGGACACCAAAATAAAAAAAAGTAAAATCAAGACGTAAAAATTTACAATAGACGCCAATAAAAACCAATGTATGAAAATAAAAAAAAAAGTAGATGCTAAATGCAAGGAAGACGAGCATAATTCATCTTCGATTCCTTCAATACATAGTTCCTAAATTTTGAAATGACAACTTTCAGAAATCCCACAAATTTATAATTTTCTAGATATACTTTCATCGAAAGAAATTGAGAGAAAGATTAGAGCATTATATCGATTTCAAAAATCATAATTTCGCATAAGAGTGTAAACTTTTCATCTCTATTTTGTAATAACTTTATGTTATGAATTTCTATTTATAAAATATTAATATGATCTAAATGCTAAAATTCATGGTAAATAAGCTTCTTTGCTTTAAAATTTAATGATCAATATTTCTAACACAAATCAATTGCTAAAAATAATTTTGTTTTGAACTGTTGTATAACTTGAAGTATTATTACCAAGACAATTATTTCTTTTTGTTACTTCATTTGTTATCTATATCGTACATAAATGACTTTGATGCTTTAATTTTATTAATCTAATTAGTACTTGTAGTAGGGACTTGACTCGTAACTAACTTTAGGTATCAAAACTCATAGGACCAGCCCTAAATAGTATAAAAATATTAAATTTTTGTAACCTTTTGAAAAATTTCATTTATGTTTTTGTCGTTCGAAAATCTTAAATTTCAATGAATAAAATTAAATTTCGTAGAAATTTTCAATCGTTATGATCTTTTTATCATTTTTTCAAAAAAAAAATTGAAGGTTCAGACTTTTTTTTTTTGAAAAAAGGAATTTCGAACAAATATGGTTAATTTTTTCAAAAAAAGAATCCATTAATAAAACTTGATCTTTTTTCAACATAAATAATTCTGAACATTTGATTTTTTTTCTAAAAGAAAATTGATTTTTGTTGAGAAAAAAAAAGAATTTTTTGAGAAAAATGTATTTCCCTTTCAACATGTTTTGGATTAAAAAACATTTGTTTATATTTATATTATCATTATCTAAAAATCAACATAAGTATATAAGAAAACTGATTTTACATATTCATGGAGAAAATCAGGTAGATAATTTCAGAAAGGTTTAAGGAAACCTTTTAAAGATAAAATCTTTATTGCTACTTATTTTTTGAGCTATAGAGGAATTCCATTTCCATATGGCAACATTTTCACGAAACCTTTTTATTGGTGTGATGAAGGAAAACGAATGATAATTGTTTTCAATATTTAGATGATTGCAATAAAAGCACAAAGACGGGTAATTTATGAAAGTACACTAAAATATTGTTGAATAATTCTAATTTTTTGGAAATTTTTTTATGAATTTTCTAAATTTTTCAAAACAATTTTGCATTTGTTTGAAAATGAAACTCAAAGTAGTTTTCAAATTTTTGAGAAAATTAAACATTTATGAAGAAACTGGATTTTTTTCCAAAAAACTGATTTTTTAAACGATACAAATTATTTTAAAAATACAAATTTATTTGAAAATAATTTAACTTATTGAGCCATTCCCTATCTTTTTTCCAGTGTTCCAATATATTCTAAAAAGAAAATATTCGAATATTTCTAAAGAAGTCATGTTTTGTTAAACTATAAATATTTGTTTTTGATCTATATTTACTTTTAAAGAAAACTATCGATAACTGGATTGTGAGATTCATGATAGACCTAGGAACAAATTGTTTAAGATTTCAAAGAAACTAATATATCCAACGTTCAAAATTCCATTTTTCATTTCTGTTCTGATCATCGAGAAATTTCAGTTCCTTTCAAAAAATTTGAAAAGTCCGATTTTAATTTAATTTTACGAGGTATTTTCTTCCCATAAACATGTAAATTGATGCAATTTATTCATATAAACAATTTAAACTTTATATGAATTTTAAAAAATAAACCTGATATTAATTTTATGCAAATTATTTTATACTAATCGCTACTATAATCATTAAACATAAATTATTTTATACTGATTAATCTGCACTAATTTAAGATAGCGGTCTGTCTTCCTTAACAAATTAATGGTAGTCCAAACTATAAGAACCAACCCAAAAGAGAGAAAAAATTATTTTTTAGACCCACTTCTGTAAACATCATGGCCTATTCCAACATCAAATTAAACCATTTACACTTTCCCGTTCTAACCCTAAATTGATAAAAGATCTTCCTTTTAACCCAAAATGAACAAAAAAGTAAATCATTTTTTATTTGAATCTGCTGCCTAGAAACAGAACTCTAAGCAAATTCTGATTCGAACTGCCGAAACTGGACCGAAAAGTCTAGAATTCCGACAGCATACCGACGCAATCTTGTATCATAGGTTTATAAAAAAACAATTTTCACAAAAAAAAAATTGTATAAAAAAATTCCCATAATATTTTTGTTAAAAAATATATCTAACATTTTCAATAAGGGTGGCAATTAGACCTGACCCGATGGACCCGGGCCCGACCCAGTAGGTCTCGGTTCTAGACTGGTCATGTTTTGCTAGGTTCAAACTATACATTTCAAAACAAACACCCGATCCGAGCTTCAACTCGGGTCAGGTTCGTAATAACACTGAAAATGCATATATTTCAATGTTCTCTGGGCAGGTCTTTCGGGTCGAGTTTGATCTGGTCTTTATGGTATTTTTCATCACCCAGACCCAACCCGATATCCATCGGATTCGGTTTGGGTTCGAGTCTTCTCGGGTCGGTTCGAGTCTTCTCGGGTCGGTTCGGTTCGGGTTTACAGTTTCGGTTCTAATTGCCAGCCCTAATTTCCCGAAACATAGTATTTTGTGAAAAAGTTCAAATTTTCTGAAATACCAGAATTTTCTGAAACTATATTTAAAATAGTTTGAGAAAAATTGATCTTTTTTAAAATTGGATATCTTTCAGTATATTTGATTTCTTTTCCCAAAAGTTCAACATTTTTTGTTAAACTATTAATATTCAAAATTTATCACTATTTGTTCGTTAAAAATACTACAAAATAATTGGTTTGAAGGATCTGTGAAGTGATTTCATGAGAGATTATGGAAAATATTCAATGAATTAAGACATATTATTATTTTTCCTGTTTTTACTCATTTGTATATTTTCTTACGGAAATTGTCGTTTTCCGCAGTAATAAATTTTCCTTTTGATTATATAGTTAAATATCTAAAACTAAGCAAATTTAAGATTTTAGTGAAACCATAAGGAGGTTCTCCTAATTACAATGAAAGTAAACATATGTTTTATGGACTGAATCTTTTTTTAACAACCCATTTAGTGCCTTTTTGTAAAATTAAAAATACTATAAAAAAATTTAAAATGATCCAACCAGCTCGGCCAACATGAAAGTTATACACAAATACAATTCCACAGCCCAAAAGGACAGTTATTTTAGTTAAATCACAAAAGTGGATAAAAATTTATAAAACTCATTGTTTACACAATTATTGGTGCTATTGACTGAAAAACGTGTTTTAATTTATTATAACTTTCCAGAAATCTATTTCTTTAGATAAAAATGTATACTTTTTTGTATGCTTTTTTTCATCATAGAATAAAGAGAAACATTTCAATATTTGTAAGACAAACTAAAATGTTTTGAAAAGATAAAAGATTGTTGAAAATTCAGAATCTGTAAAAAAATTATCAAACTAAATAAAAATTTACAAACCATCCAAAAAAAATACATTTCAATCTTTTTTAACGTTATACAAATAAATAAAAAGCACCAAGATAGGATTAAAAGTGAAGAATTCAAACACAATAATACAAATACAAATAAATCATGATATGTTATGCCTTTTGATTTCATAAAGGCTTCTACTGATTGTACATGTTTTTCTGTAATGAGATAAAACGAGTAATTACAAAAACTATTATTCAGTTCCCACCATGCAGTAAAAGTACTAGAAATGAAATGATAACAAATATCAAATACCTTATTCATAGCTTAACATCATATTCAGTGCAATTATCTTGTTAAGTGCTTCAGAATTTATGTGGCATGACTATTGTCATATAGGATAGCATAAGTTTATTGCAGATCTACAGAAGACTAGGTCGCGTGCAATGTTTTAAACAACTTTTTATGTAGACATATGTCAGTATAAAAATAAAATTTTAAAATGGACTTTAGAAATCTAACTTTGAGTAGTTTTAGAAGTCTAACATAGAGTAGTCAAAGATAAGAATAAATTGTTAGTTACCTGCATGTTACCAATCAAATGTGCAAATAACACGACCCCTGAAAATGAAATGAGGATGGCAAATGTTGTTTCTCCCACATAAAGGGTGGCGGTCAAATTTTGACAAAATGAGCTAGCATAAGAAAAGAAAAGAAAAAATCAGAATTTTAAAACTAAAATGGAATGAAACTAAAATATATATATTACAGAATCACATTACTGAAAAATCAAAACAATGCTATTATAAAAAGAACTTGAACATATTTATGCATCAATACACCAATATAAGATAAGATGTGGAAACACTTAAGGCCCCCGTGTCCGTGACAACGAAGAAGTAGAAGTATTTTTCTTCCACTAAAAGGGCGATTGTTAAAAATGTAATAAAAATGGATAAGGGAAGTGAATTTACATGGAAAGAATTTAAAAACCATAAAAATGATAAGGGGAGTGTTTGTACTTACTATTAATAACAATTTATGACAACATAAATTATCTATATACTCATTTCCTCATTTTATCTTATTAAAAATCAAATCATAAATTATTTTCACTCTCAATTGCAACAACGTGGCTGATGTCCAATTTCAAACACAAACACACAGGCGCGCTCCCGCATGTGTGTGTATGTGCGTGTGTATGTGCGATATACTTCCATATAACCATGCAGAAATAATCACATTAACAATTATAATATTCTACTTCCATGACATTAGATAATAATAGAGATTAGAGATTATGATTAAAGGTTAAATTGATATGAATAAGAAACAAATGTTTGATTGATTTTAAAAATACAGAATTTGACGAATGAGCCAAGGGATTGATGCTAAAAGAGATAACAGAAAGAAAGAAGGTAATAGTGAGAGAGAAAGGGTATGTAACTTAAGAAGCTTTATTAAGGGGAAGAATATATTTTGATTCTTCCCTTAATTAAATTAACTTCCAAATGAAATTATTTCATTATCCTGCCCCTTAGTCTAATTGATCTTCCATTCAACGATGACAGCTAAAAGTGTTTTAACTAAAAAAAAATAAATAGACACGTTTCTAATTGTCAATACAAATATTCACAAGTAAAAAAACTAAAATTAACAAGTATATATGGTTAATAAAAATAAAATGCAAAACATATTTGCTTAAGACATACCTCAAATTTTGCATACCCCACCAAAAGCCAAAGAAAAGTCTCCTAATTAAATCAGCAGAAGTAGCGGCATTGCTCAATCCAAACCGAAATATGCCATATTTGAAAGTACTATTAGTGTTACTAACATCACAATTTGAAAAAACTTGTGTCTTATTTGCCCAAAATTGTTGAGATGCTGTGTTGGGGTAACTACAATCTAGAAATTTTGACGTGCATCCAATATCTGCCTCATTACTGCATTCTACTTTCCAGCAAGTTATCTGCCTAACAGCTGTTAACAGATACCAAGAAGCACCAGAAACCTATTTAAAGAAAGTGGTAACAAGAAGTTAAAATTTTTAGTATAATTATATAGAAATCTATAAATAAAATGAAAATCGAAGTTAATTAACTGAATAAAAAGCAGTAATCACATACATGACAGCCAATTACATAAATTATCAGATTGCAAGCAGCTCCAACCCAAGCTGTTTTTGTGACGGCACTAACTATGATTTTGTAAGTGAGGGGGAATATAAGGTATAACCTTGGTAGATACTGGATCATAATTACTAGGCCAAGGATAGTATTGCTATACCCTGAAGCATAGTTTTTGAATGCTGGTATTAGTAACCAGATTGCAATCTGCAGCAAAAAAAATTAAAAAAAAAAATCAAATATGTTAAGCAATAATAAGAAGAAAAAAGGTATGTTCATACTACTTGCCACTTAATATTCAATTTTGCAATAAAACACCACACACACCCACACACACACACAGGGTTCCAAATCCAAAGATCTTTAAAACAAATTTTTATGTCTTTATATTATATTCTCCAAACATCTTATAATTAATTTTGTTGGGGCTAGCTGTTAAAAGATGGTGCATAAAATCTTTTATCAACTAAATTTACTGAAAAAATACCACCATCTCATCCTGTACTGGAAATGATCATCCACAAATAGATAGAGGATGTTCCTTATAATTAGTCTTTTATTTGTTTTCCTGAAAGCACACATAAAAGCAAAAGCATTCAAGTCATACCATCATGTTTAGGCACTAACTAAATCTATCAAAGAAGACATTTGATAAACTTCACAAAAAGGTGTAACGTTCACAATATATAGCCATTCTTCAACTGTCATATGAAAAGCAAAAGCTAGATGTCAACTTGGATGTAAAATTTTGACCCAAATATTGGTACATATTTCTTTAAGTCTGTTAAATAGTTAGTGCAATCCCACAGATATTATGATAATCAAACAAAAAAGTCGTGGACCACAAGTAAAAGGTAAAATGATCAGTGGCTTTTTAGAGATCTATCATTGCCATTTATGAGATAGAAATCACACTCTTATATATTTTCTTCAAACTTGTCATTCTTGCATTAAGCAAGTACATGCCATAAATTAGTAAGAAAGTTCCCTTAAGTCTTTTATGATTAAGCACACATATATAATATTCAACCATCAGAAGCTTACACGATATGTAACAACAACAACAAAAAAGAATCATATCAAAAAGTTAGTACCTGGGGAAGCGGCAGAGCAACAAATAAATCTAGGAGGAATTCTTTTTTCAGATATTTCGATGCAATTTTATATGGATCCTTGACAATCTCTCCCCTGCCAAGAATCCTAGAGCTCGGAGCAATATAACCAGTGCGAAACTTTACCACAATATTCAGTACATAGAATAAATCAGAGAGCGTTCGAACAATAGTGACATTTTTATTCAATTTTCGATCATGGTAAACACATGGCGTACTGTTGTCATATGAAACTTTAGGTGAATAAAAGTACATTGGATCGATAATTAATGCTACAAGGCATGAGTGTAGGAAAACATAGTTCCATTTCAATCTGATATCGCTACTTGGGTCTAATATTTTCTTGTGCCATGGATCAATGTCCTCGGAAAAAACCTTTAAATCATCGATGTTAGATGAGTTCAACTCCCTGTAAATCCCACCATGCTTTTCACCAGACTGAAACCTAAATTATTTGTATATAGAAAGTATTATATCATCAGAAGAAACTTCACTGTTGATTGTCATGATTTGGCATTAAATTTGGGTGTTATTGGTACGTTGAGAGACAACAAAGCAAACAGATAAGGGAATCATTTAAGTAATGATTTCTTGTATGTTTCTTTGTTAAATGCCACATAATGTATTTCAACATGCAAAATAAATGTGAAAGTTTATAGAATATGTTTGTTAAGCTTTACCAAATATCTCAAACACACAATGCCGTGTTTCTAAATAAATGGTTTTGTTTAGTTGGTGATTAGGCCTACAAAATAAACCATTGATGTCTTATTCTCTTCAAACTTCACTTTTTGATATGAAGATATTTGAAGCACTTGGTGTATGAATAAGTTTAGCTCATTGATTAATCTGATTTCGTAAACGAAATAACATATTTTAGCAGAAGCAAACCTTTTACCAATTTTAGATAAGATTCTAATCATAGAAAGAAAATTATCTATAAACCTTGAACAATTGTAGCAGAATTCTATATAGACCGAAGGATCATTGCCAAAATTCAAATAAGAAGATAGTTCATAAAACTGAATGGTAGGTACACTTGTAGAAAAACATAAATTTTGAAACTACTTTGTAGGAAATCTCAGACTAAGTGAAAAAATAATGTACAATTAAAAATCACTAGGCCAAACCTAAAATTCAACTTTTGTAGCTGTTTCACTATCAATACACCAAAACTTTTGTTTTTGATTCACAAAATTATATGTTAGCCTCTAGATTAGATATAAAATTTGCAACTTGAATGGATTTAGCAGTGGTTCGGAATCATAGATTAGTCATTTCTGATAAAACTAATTTCAAACTTGACGGTACTAAAGTTACCCATTTCTGAAAAATTGTTCCTAAAATGCTTCGAATAAAAGTAGCATACCCTCTGGAAATTTCATCGTTTTTCAAATTCCAATTTCCAAAATCCATAGTGGTAAAAGAATTAAAGTAAGAAGAAAATGACAACTTCTATACCTGACACGTTTATCCGTCTTCAGCACCATCTCCCCGCCAACCATATTAGAAAATTAGTATCCAGCATCGATCGGAATTTATACTAGCACATTATTTGTCTTAGTTATTTAGCATAACTTATTTTTTAGAAAATAATAATAATTTACCAGAATTACTGTGTTGGTTCACTGCATCTCAAAGAGAATCCAATGTAATCATCTAAAATAAGAATATACATTTCAAATCATAGTACCTGCAAATGCAATGTAGAACAACCCATGTTTAAATCTCTTTGCAAGCAACTCACCTTTTCAATTTCAAACAGTGAATGAAAATTCAGGCCATTACTTGATAGGACGACCTTTGCTTTTCTAGCATTTAATGAGTTAATTGCATATAATTACATATTTTGCTTTGGCAAATTCTATTTTGTAAACCCCTGAAGATACTCAGTAATCCTCAACTTCTTCCACAATTGCCCCTTACGTGATTTCTTCCTTACGTGGTTACAAGACGATGTTAGATAGAAAACCACGTAGAGGTAAGACGAGGTTAGATAGAAAACCACGTAGAGGCAGTGCGTGGTTCAGCAAATAACTACATAGAGCGCAAACGTGGTTACCTTACCATCCACGTTTGGCAAGCACTTTCTTAAGGGTATTTTTGTCTTTAGAAAATTGATTTGTTAAAGGGGGCTACTAAGTAAAAACATGGGTTGAAATAGAATTTGCCTATTACTTTTTGCTTTTAATAGTTTTCAAGGGCGTCTGTAATAAGAGATTGAACTGAACGTCTGAGGCGTCTATTTACCAAACGCTTGACATAAAGTCTGATCCATTTCTAAAATTCTATTTAAACGCAATCTCTATTTCTATTCAAATTTTATTTTAAAATTTTGACACAAATTTTATTTTAAAAATTTTGATATAAGTTTTAACAATTTTTCTAATTTTAAAGTATTAGTTTTTTATTTTTCCCGTTATTGTATAGATTATTAAAGCATATTAAGATAGGAAATGAATATTACTCAATTTTAGACAGTCATAAAACACTACTCTAAAATAAAGTTACAACATTTTTCAAAGTTAAAATAGAGATGAATGCTTGGCTTAATAATGAAGACAACAAACATATTTTCCTCTTTTGCTTCTCTTAGTGCTCATTTTCATCGTCATCCATATTTATTCTACAAGGGTTTTTTTTTGGATTGTTTTTTCCCTTCAACTTAAATACTTCATTTTCTCTTTTGGGTCTTGATATCAAATAATTTCTTCATTATATTTTCTTTTCAGCATCGTTAACCTGTTTTGCTACCATAATCTACTCATATGCCTCTCTCGCCTCAAAAACTAATGGATTCGTTGTAGATCGTGAATTTTGCTTCTTTTTAGTAGCTTTCACTTGTTGAGGTCTGGCAAATCATCATCGGTTGAAAAAGTGCGGTCATTTTAAGACATATTATGACTTGCTTGAGATTTGACTAGATATGAAGTGTAACGATACGTCTTTTCGACCTTCGAATGTCGACACTGATATATTCATGGTATTCTTTTGTCGAGCATTCAAGTGCCGGAAAGACGAATTGTTAAGATAAAATAAAAGAAAAGGAAAACAGATCAAGAAAGAAGAGAACACAATATCAGAATCTCATACCAAAATAATAACATATAATATCAAAAGACAGTACAAGCTGTCACTCTAAGATACATAGCATTTCAGAGTTACAATTCTAAAATTATTATCAGTCTAGACAGTTTTAACAATCTATCCTCACAAACACTAATATGTACAATATAGTAATGCAGCGGAAATAAGAATACTACGGTAGGTGAAACATCCAACTTGCTTTCTCGAGCTCTAAAGAACATCAACAAAATTTTGCCTTTCTCAAACTACTCGAAAGATCACACAAAGAATTTAGGAAAAACAAAGACAACACATCAGACATAAGTTTGGTATGAGAAATTTAAGAAATATATTATCAACAAATAACAGTACTTTTGAGACCGCATGGAATGCCATAACGGTTATCCCCTTAAAAGAACCACCATCTAATAAGTACATAAGGTGATATAATAGATAATGTATAGGGTATAGAATTTAAATATATACCATAGTCGGAGTAGCTATATTGATTACATTCAACGACATATTAGATGATACAGTCAAAACCGATAAGGAACGTTCGCATATGGAATTTCCATGGGGACATCCCAAGATATACTGAGGCCAATCTCCTACACCAAGGTCAGAAACTACCTCTGAGCGTCGTATATCTCTAGATAAAATATATACCATTAAAGAAAATATAATCGATCCATGTCTAAATACATGATCCCAAATATCATCACCTCCCACGCGCAACACCGATAAACATGCTCTAGATATGGAGTGATAATATCCTACTGCGGGTTAACTAGACCGTAAGTCATGCCCTACTATGTTTTCTGTCATTTTCGACATCGAGGCTACGTTCGGCATCTCATACACGAGTCTTCATCACTTAAGTAAAACACAAATCCCCAATTGGGTTCCCAAATCTCGAACAGATCTCGAAACTACACGTGGATTCCAACATCTCGAAAAATTGACTTCCAAGAGATAGAACATGTATCTCAGTCTTGAAGTGATTTTCGATAAATAAAACACTTACATATCTTGGTCTATTCAAGACTGAATCGATGAATTTTTTTTATATTCAACAATAATGAGAACGATCGCACATGGAAACCAAGTCTCGTATACTTATCACGTTTTCGATATTTTCATCTTACACTATCCCTCGGTCAAGAGTGAAATTGGTAGGTTAGAGCTCTATTGCTCATATCCTACTCAAACAACAGTCTTAACTCCCATAGATAGACAAGCCTACTTTATCAGCCTTTACTGCTAAGTATACGAAGAAATGTTTTCCACAAACGAGTAAACATAGAAAGCACAATCAAGCCATATAAAGCACGATTAAGTCACATAAGCGACTTCTAATCCCCTTTTTGTTTAATTAATCTTTTATTAATTAAAACCTCTTTTATTAGTAAAACTTCTTTTATCTAACAAAATATCATTTATCAATTTCTACTATTCATTTGTACTCCTCTCAATACTTTAAAAAGTATTTATATACTTATCACAAATAGTATAAGTATATTCACAAATCATTAACAAGATTTCTTACTTAAACTTTTGGTTTTTCTATCTTTTTCTAAAAGATTCCTTACTTATAATTCCTTCCAAATATCCATTTTTAGGAGATAATTACTTTTACAGATCCATTCAAAAAGGTTTAAGACTAATGTTACTTAAACATTGTCACTACAACCCAAAACCATTCTACTTATGCTTATCTTTAAAATATTTTTTAAAGATTTATTTACATTCATAAGTATAACCAAAAAGGGCTAAAGAAGAATGTTACTAAAACATTTTCACAACAAACCCAAAACCATTTCACTTATGTTTATCTTTAAAACATTCTTTTAAAGATCTAAATTAATATTTAGTTAAGTTCGATGGTCAACTAATCGACTGCCCAGTTAAAAAGAATTGCTTATAGAAATCACGATTTGTATACTTAACTTGTTTTCGACATTCCAACTTATAATATCCCTTATACAAGGGTGAATCCAGGTAAGTTAGAGCATTGGTTGATATCAAAGGCTTGCCTAGACACTTCATTCTTGAATCTCATAGATGGATAAATCTATCTCGTCGGATTTTAGCAATAAGTATAGTATTAATGACTTTCATAACCAAGTAAGAAATAACACGATTAACATGTTTTCGACATTCTCGACTTAACTATTCCTCGATCAAGAGGGAAGCCGGTAAATTAGAGCATTATTGCTTCTGTCCTTACTTGAACATCAACCTTAACTCGAACATATAGATAAGCCTACTTCGTTGGCTTTTAGTGTTAAGCATAATTAATTTCCTTTTTCAAACAACTAGGCAAACAACAAGATTAACATGTTTCCGACATTCCAACTTAACTATTCCTCGATCAAAAGGGAAGCCGGTAGGTTAAATCACTATTGCTACTATCCCTACTCGAGCATCAGTATTAACACTCATAAATAGAGAAGTCTACCACATCGGCTTCTAGTCTTAAGCATTGTTCTTTACTTTTTTGAAACTTATATATATATACACACTTTTAAAAATACTTATAATAGGTTTTAAATGTCTATGTAAAATATTACTTGAAAATAACTAACTTATAATTTGATGGAAACATGTTTTATAATTTAAAATCACTTTACTTCCAAAATTAACAAATAAATATTAAAAATATATTTAAACTTCAAACTAATTTTAAAACACAACAAAATATGTTAGAAAACGTCCCTAAAATTGTTAGGGAAAAATACCAAATTTAAATATCATTTTTAAACATTTAAAACCATAAGCAACTTCTATAACATTTATAAATGTTGTTAAAAGTCCTTGTTAAAGAATCAACATAGAAAAGCACGATCTTTGTGACCATTTTTAACCACTTAAAAAAAATTAAGACTTAAATTATTTATAGTAAGTTATAACCTTAGGGTATTTAAAAACCATAAGAAGAAACCCCTAAGAATACCTTCCAATTTATTCAAAAAAATTCCTGAAAACAGGACATTTCAAAGTGCTCTTATAACGACCTTCTTCTTGCTATAACATTTTGCAACTTTGGTTCACAATTTTTATAGCTTTCCATACAATTTCTTTACTATCCCATACACAAAAATATGTGGAGAGAACAACCAAATCAAATCATCCCAAGCTAAGTTCATAAATCTTCACTTTACACAAGTTAAAGTTAAGGGATATCGAAGTGCACTTATAGCGACTATTCTCGCTTTAAACAATTTCAAACATACTTCACTTTGACACATAAATCAAAAAACCATTTAAATATCAAGTCAAGGCTACACCACATGTTTAAGAGAGTAATAGAAGTGACGTTATACAATATAAAGTTGTCGTTTGCTTTCAAAAGTAAGGGAGGTCCAAAGTTTATAATTTTACTCAGTTAATGTCACTTTAACTTTATATTTTAAGTACACAACATATATACACAATATATAAAAACAAGATAGTGATATAACTCACTTAGATCCAAGTCAAACAGATGCTCAAACACAACCAAACTCAAGAATAATGCTACCAACTTCAAATACATAAAGGTCCGACCTTTACCACTAAAATCATAAAACCAAGCTCTCTTCCTCCTTCCATGCTCACGGCCCAAGCTAGATCCCCCTCCTCTTCACTTTTTTCCACTTTGACTTTAGATCTAAGATTCCTAAGGTGGTCTAGGGTGTTGATGAATGTTTGGTGGAGTTTGGAAGAGATTTGAGTTAATTATAGAAAGTTAGTGAAGAACAAAGTGGGTTGGTGCTAATCCACTTATACCATTTTCAAGTTTTTATTACATTTCAAGCTTTTTTAAATTATGAAACCCTTAAGGGTATATTTATAGGTTGAAAAAGAGGTCATTACCACCTTCTACCTTCCATGAAAGGTCACAAAAGATCCTCCCTCTCACATGCTACATTTACATATCATACTTAACACTTGGGACTTCCCATAATAGCTCGTTTTAAAATATCTTCTATGACATCATACATGACATCATCAAAAACATTATTTCCATAAGTGGTAAAATATTTTTACTTCATTTTAATGATTTCCTAAGCAAGTAGGTGTATGCAAAAAAAGTATGAACAACTTCTGATGAGTAAAAAGTTGTTTGATGATAAAATGATTTTCAGTCATATTATCGATATTTTTTCAAAGCAGCTATTTTTATAAATATTTTCCCAAAATAAGTTTACCATTATTAGCTATGATTTAAAAGAATATTAACAAGGTTATTAAATCAGTTTAATCACATTAAATCCAGGATTCAAATATTTAAATAATTCAAATATTTAAATACGAAGTATTTAAAATTTAGTATTGTTACATTCTCCCCCACTTAGAAAATTTCATCCTCAAAATTCCAACACGAGCAACAGAAAGAAACAATCATATGACAATACTCATAATATTAAAAATTATTAGCAAACATAGCTCACAGTTCGCCTAAGTTCAAAAAAACCCCTTTTATCACATAAGGACGATAAACAATCTATTAAGCTATCTTACGCTCAATAGCCTCAGGTCATTACTTAGTCAACGGTTCATAATACCTCATAGAAAATCGAAGAGTCATCTCCTAAACTCTCCATCAACCAACAAAACATAGGCAAATATATAAAGCTTGTACGATGTACATGGACCATCCGTATGTTATATATAATCTGATCAATTGCTCGATCACATAAATTCCACTTCCAAACTTGTATAGATCACCCGATCTCTTTAGTGTGGACTCTGATCAGGTTTCTTGATTAGAAATCATCGTTCTTCTTGCATAGCCATATACTATGATAGAAAACTTTGTGATCGTATCCAGAATCAATATCAAGTGTTTGCCATTAAGAATTGAGTAAAAAGTCCTTATTCGGACCGGTGTAAATCACCTCGAAATCATGTACTCGAATACTGGATCAAGAACAGTCATGCGATTAAAAGGATCTACATTCAACTTACATATTCATCCTATTTGTTTCTTAACTACACTAGTACTTTTTATCACATTCATTTATCCAAACAGTATATCATTCAGAACTAAAATCATTTATGAAGCATTTCATAAAAACACACCTTCAAGCTTATAAACCTTTTATAACTTAAGTTCATATTCATATAATACTCCACTACATCCTAAGAGTATATACAAAAACATCAAATTCATTTAACTTTACAAGAATGTTCAATAAATTTAAAACTTGTTTTAACTTACTACCTTTTCAATTCAAGAGTTGTAAAAACTCGACTTTTTATTTTCACAAAAACACTTAGTTTTTAGTTCTATAATGATTCAGAAGTTTCTGACTGTCCAAAACCATAGAAAAGTCCCATTTCATTTTAACATATTAATACTACCAAACAACATATCAAAACATGATGAACATACCATAAAATCCTAATGCATAAGATACACGTGTTCATAAAATAACTTATCAAAATTTTACTTATTTTATTAAACACACTTTACCTGAAAAGGGGAAACATGAAAAGTTCCAACATCTTTTAAGTTATGCAACTACCACTTGGGCCCCCTTCATAGTATACATACAAAAATTTACCATATAGAAAGCTTATTCAAAAATCTTTAAAGAAAATTTTAGAGCTAAACATCCGTATTTTATTTCAAATCAGTTGAAATAATAATATATACATATATCTTTTGTATAGTAAATCAAACTTCTGCGATCAAATCAAAATCTGTTTTACCAAAACAACTTTGAGGCAAACTGCTCTTGTAGCATCCCCCACATAGAAACCCAAAAATGAATGCCGATGATTCTGCAGTCATCACCTGAATTATTTTCAAGTGACACGAGTGGGTTCAGTACATCCAAATCATGCCTTTTGGATATAACCAAAATCATTTTCAAAGCGGTATCAAATACTTCATAAATATTACTAAGTATCATGATCTCAATTTTATAAACCAATTTTCCAAATATATACTTTCAGGTAATACTATTATTACTTTCTAAAATCTTGAAAAACATTTTCAAAGACACCGGGATTTAAGTTCTCAAATTCTTAGTTTAAATCCTCTTCATTTATAAACTGTATATAAACAATACTTATATAAAATCATTTTGTTATATAAATTCTTTCACAAATGTATATTTCCAAAATATCTTCCCTTTAGATTAAAATAAACATCTCTTACTAAATCTAACTTTTAACCTAATATTATCACAGAACGTCTCAGAGTCAAACTATGAAACTTAATTCACAAGGTTTCGTTTCAATGCATGTATAAATGATAATAGTGCTCATAAACTGGTTGAGCGTGTTAAATCAGTCTACAAAGGATAGCACTGCTCATAAACTGGCCGAGCATGGCTAAATAAATTAATGAGGGGTAATGAATGAACATCATTAATCCCTACACTAACTGAACTATACTTTAACAGTTCACACTTATATAAGTTACCTTACATAAGATCTTTAATATTCACAGTTGTAATTACCATTAAGGCATACGTTTATAACAAACACAAATACGCTCTCATATGTATAATACACTCAACTCATACCAGGGCATTCCATTACCCTACCTCTTAATGAGTCATACTCCACCAAAGTCGAGGTTCTCGCTTAGCTTTCAACTCTGATACCAACTGTAACGATATGCATTTTCGACCCTCGAAAGTCGACACTAATACATCCACGATATTCTTGTGCTGAGCATCCAAGTGTCGAAAAGATGAATTGTTAGGGTAAAATAAAAGAAAAGGAAAATAGAACAAGAAAGAAGAGAACACAATATCAGAATCTCAGAGCGAAATGATAACATATAATATCAAAATATAGTAATAGATGTCACTCTAAGATATATAGTATTCTAGAGTTATAATTCTAACTATTATCATCAGCCTGGACAGTTATAATAACTTGTCCTCACAAATGTGGATATGTACAACATAGTAATGCAGTGAAAGTAAGAATATTACGGTAGGTGAAACATCTAACTCGTCTTCTTGAGCTCTAAAGAACATCAATGCAAACCTACTTTTCTCATACTACTCGAAAGAGAATACGAGGAATTTAATGAAAACAAAAAACATGCGTCAAACATAAGTCCGATATTAGAAACTCAATAAATATGCGATCAACATATAATAATACTTTTGAGATCGCATGGAATGTCATAACAGTTATCCCCTCAAAAGAACCACCATCTAATAAGTATATAAGGTGATACAATAGATACTGTCTAGGGTACAAAACATAAATATATACCATAACCGGAATGGTTACATTGAATACATTCAAAGACATATTAGAGGGTACAATCAAAACTGATATCGAAAGTTCGTAGAATGGATTTTGCATGGAGACATCCCCTGATATACCGAGGCCAATCTCCTACACAAGGGTCAGAAACTACCTTCGAGCATCGTATATCTCTAGATAAATATAACATCAAAGAAAACATAGCCGGTCCACATCTAAATACATGATCCCATGTATCATCACCTTCCACGCGCAACATCAATAAGCATACTCTAGATGTGGAGTGATAATATCCTATCGCGGATTAGTTAAACTCCACGCTATGCTCCTACTCTATGTTCTGTCAATTCTAATGTCAAGGCTACATTCGACATCTCTCACACGAGTCTTTATCACCCAAATAGAATGTGTGTAACAACCCGCATATTTTACAATTGTATATTTAAATGTTTTATTTAAATATAGTATCGTTAATTGGATTAAAGTCCGAAATGTTACTTTTTGTAAACAGTCAAATTGAGACTCAAGACCACTTCCATTGAGTCCAAAATAGCATTTACAACTTTTTTGAGTATAAACATCGATATGTTTGGAGTTGAGTAGAATTTTGCTATTTTTCTATTTTGGGCTTTGGGTTTGGGTTTCAGCCCACTAACCCAACTTAATACCCTAACTCAACTCCTCTTCATTCATTTCATTCCTCATTTCCTAACATTCAAGCTTAAGAGAAAAATGGGGGAAAGAATGGGAAATGGAAATTCCTAAACCCTAGTTCTGATTAGGAAACTCAAATTCAAGTCCAAAATCAAGGAGAAGCTTAGGTAAGCATCCTCTTCATCCTCTCCATCTCTATCTCTCTTCAATTTACAGAAATTCCTATAACCTAACTTAGGAAAAACTTCACCTTTGATAATAGATTGAAGATTCTAGAGGTATATTGAAGAGGAATTGGTCTTGCTTTGTTTTAAAAGCTTCTCATTCGTGTCTTTGAGTTTTAAAGGTGAGTTCTTTAACTCACATCTACGTCTATAACTTTCATTGTTGTTAGGTATGAATTCCTAACATTTGTGCATGTTCATTTGCTTTTGATTTGAATTGATTTGGTGAATTTTCCAAATTTTGGTGTTTTGGTTCAAAATCTATGAAAATCCTTATATAGATGTTTGGACATGTGTTCGGAGTGTATTCATGAGTCTATAGGGCTGGGTTGTCATTTGGCATGAATCCATAGCCATCGTCGCTCATTCGATCGCTTCCAACGTGAATTGGCCATCATTGGCCTAGGTTCAATATTTGCCTGAGCTTCAGCTCAGACGTCTGGTATAAGGATCAGATGTCTGAAGCTAAGGAATAAATATTCCAAACGTTTAGCTCAAACGTCTGACCTTGCTTTCCAAACGTCTGGGAGATCCAGACGTCTGAGCTTACTTCCCAAACGTCTGGGTGATCTGGAATAGAATTTCTAGTACCTCAGTTCAGACATCTGGTTTACTGGTTCAGATGTCTGGATTAGGTCTCAGATGTCTGCCTTGAAATTTCAGACGTCTAGAAGCTTTTTGGATTGTTTCTAGAAAACAAATCCAAACGTCTGGATTCTAAACCAGACGTTTGGAACTGTGCATTTTGCCTATTTTGGCTGTTTTGTGTGGATTTCCAATTTTTAAATCGGTTTTTGTCGATCCGGTTAGTTGTTATCACTAATTATCGACTTTGATGACTTCTTTCTTTGGATTTTTGGGAATATCCATTTGAATAATTTGGTATCGATTTTTATAGATTTAGTTCACATTGTCGTATGTGAATTTCTGGTGATTGTTGTTTTTATAATCATTTTGTGATTTTTCACTTTAAAATACAAAGGTTTCTATACTAGTAGTAAATACTCAAACTCTTTCGCAAAAATGGTTTCAACGTTATTTTTAATACAAAGCTTGCTTTTAAAACCGTCTTCCAATCTATTAGTATATACAAACCTTTACCTCATTCGTATGAGAAATCTAATTAAACGGCTTAGCAAAACAAGTGGTATGAAACGCTTGCGTTTACTTCGTCGGTTAATTCTTGGACTTGTTCGATTGAACTCTCGTGACAATTTTCGAGTGGAAATCTACAATCTGTTCGTAAATATTTAAGTTAAGCTAGTGGTTATGGGACATGAAGCTAAACTCATTTATTTACTAGCTTAGTGTGATTCACACTTCTTATTGATCAATGGCGATCATTTTGTGTTTTAGACTAGCGATGTGCGATGTCTCTTTGTTTTGTGGGGACTAAAAACCCCATTTGTGGAACTTCGGTTCACTTTGGTGGGGTAGCGACCAATGGTCTTCGGGCCGTTTGTGGAGCCTCGGTTCAAAATTGATGGTTAGTAACCATGGAATAGCGTTCCATTTGTGACACATGTGTTGGTGAGTTTTCATGCTCCCGTTTGTGATAGGCCTCCCCCTTTTGTGTTTTCTGGATTTCTGGTTGTTGATTTCTAGAATTTGTGTTTCACCAATTTTCGTGGTTTTCATTGATAAGCTCTATCAATATTTGTGTTTTGGTGAATAATTTAAAAAATATGACATTCTTTTTAGTGTTTGAGAATATTGGAGATATTGTATGGTTTTTATTGTTATCTGATGTATACTTGTCACAGTATGGCATTATTGTTATCATACGTTTTTGTGATATCTCTTATCCTATCTCATTTTATCTGATATTTATAGCTAGACTGATCCGTTTATTATTTTCTTCTTAAATAATACTCGGGTCAGACTGAGGTATTTCAGGTGCTTCTACTTGACTCCTTATCTAGGACCATCATCTGATTTTTGGCTAACTACTTTAGATTAGTAGTTTTTGTTATTATAGATTTGAGATAGAGACTCCTTGATGTATAATTATTCTTTTGTTTAGCACTTGTACCTATTCTTTTCTGATGTAGTGGATTTTGTATGACTACTATTTTGATGTACTCTTCTATGTGTTATATTCATATCTGTTTCCGCCTTTGTGATATGAATATCTGTGACTAGTTTGTGTTATGTTTATTTCTATATTTGTTTCCGAAGTCCACATAGCCACTGTGTAGTAGCTTTGAGTTTGTATTTGATATGTCGGATTTCCTCTTGAAATGAAATGTAAGTTATATTATCTGACATATCGGTACTCGTACAAAGCAATTACACAGATGGTCGCTCCTCAACAGCCTTATTCTTCGCGCTAGTCGACAGTATTACCCCGTAGTGTCCTTGGCTAGTGTGAGTATAGAGGTAGGGCATCACAGCTTGGTATCAGAGCCAAACTTCGGAACAATGTAGAATAATCTAGCAAGGATCATTGTCCTAAGTCTTTCTTAGGAGTCGTGCCTTAGGATTTATCCGAGTCTTAGGACCCATTCGATCCTATTTCTTTTTATGATGCCTTGTTTTATCAATCAAGTTTGTTTGATATTCATTCTATGAATAACCTTTTTCCTCTTCTTTCTTTTTTAAAGAAGATAAATGGTTGGACCAGGCCGTCCTAGCGCTGGTCAATCCAGTGCTACTCCTCAGGATGGAGTATTTATGTCTGCTCAACAACTTTTAGATCTTGTGAACAATGACCAAGCTGCCAGACCCGTTCCAGCTTCTTTTCCCGCATGAATCTTATTGATCCACTTCGAGTCCAAGTGGTTTCTAGCATGCTCCAGGAGAGAGCATTAGATTGGTATGAGCTTTTGATTTCTGAAATTCTTGAAGTGGATCTTACTTGGGAGCAATTCCAGGAAAGATTCGAATTGAAGTTTGTGCCGGAGGCTAAAAAAGTAACTTTAGCCCGATGCTTTATTGACCTTGTTCAAGGTGAATCCTCTATGGCAGATTATGTCGCATCTTTTGAATCTCTCTCTAAATAGGGGGTCGAGTATATTAATACCCCATTGAAGGAAAATCAGAGGTTTGTCTATGGGTTGAATAAGAACCTCAAAAAGCCATTACTTCTGAAACTAGAAGTTTCTTTCGATCAGCTCGTAGATATCGCTCTTCGACTTGAATAGGCGGATAAAGAAAGTGATGTTGAAGTTGTGGGTGCCAAACAGACTTCAACATCAATAAGAAGAGGCATCCATTTATTAAGTTCAAAAGTCCTAATCCCAACAAGAAAGTGAAGCAAGTAACTTTGGTAGCAAAGACTCCAATCCCTAATCGTGGAGAATGCTACAATTGTGGCTCTAAGGACCACTATATAAATAGGTGTCCAAGGCCTATTTCTTGCCGCTATTGCAAAAGTTCGGATCATTATATATCTTCATGTACCAAACTTCAAAGCAAGAGAGATGGAGAGCTGAATGTTGTGCAAGCCCCTAGTAACACTTCTCTTAGTCAAGGTATTTCTCGTTCTATCCTTGATGACATTATTTTGTTTCGTGATTATCCTATTCGAATTTCTTTTGATTTGAGTGCATCTCATTCTTTTATATCAAAATAACTTGTAGATACTTTTTCTTTAATATTATGGGTTTGATGACTTCACTGAGAATTGCGGATCTGGTTGGTGGATCTGCAACACTCAGTTTACTTTGTGGTGATGTCGAGATTATTTTATGTGATTAATTTTTTCGAGCCGATTTGCATGTTATGCGTTACTTAGGTTTCAGAATGATTTTTGGGGGAGGATTGGCTTAGTCATTATGAAGCCCACAACCTATGTCCCAAGAGGACTATCCATCTTCGACATTCTCATTCTGTTAAGAAGATTTTTAATTTTTCTTAATGATTTCGATTTCCAATTCGGTGGCATCATTTTATTCTTTAAACCCACATGGTGAGGAAAATGTTATTTCTCTCATGCAAGTAGTTTGTGATTTTTCTGGTATTTTTGAGCTTGTCTTAGGATTACCACCTAAGCGATCTATTGAGTGATGCTAAGGTCTTTTCAGCTCGACCTTGCCACCGGTTTCAAAAGCTACGAGTTGTGGAGGATAGCGTTCCCCTTACCGCATTCCGCACTCGTTATGATTCTTATGAGTGGCTCGGTATGTCATTCGGATTGACGAACCCTCCAGCTCATTTCATCCATCTTATGAATCGAGTATTCTACGAATATCTCAATGAGTCTATCCTTGTATTCATTGATTATGGATGAAAACAACAATTTAAAATTTGCAAATCTTTTTAATAAGATATTTATAAGTATGATTGGATTTTGTTCATAAAACGAGCAAAGAATATTTGTAAATTTTCTAAGAGACATGTTTATCATATAGAAGGTGATTTTGTGTTGTTTTGCCCATTGAGCGCTTTAAGAATTCTGGTCGATGCGCTTGATCAACGTTATCGATAGGAATCTCCTAAACGCTATGATGAGACAGTTAGACACAATAAATTGACTTGTAAAAAGTAAATTTTTTCTAAAAAAGATGATTACACAAAGTTAATTATAATTTTGAATGTCTTAGCTTTTCGGGAAAGAGGATCATTTAAAAGAACTCTTTTCCGATGTTTTTATTCTTGCGATTCCCGAAGGGAACCAAGAATTGATTGTTTATACCGATACTAGTCGTATTGGTTTGAATGCCATTCTCTTGCAAAGGAATGTGTTATCAAATATGCTTCTTGGCAATTAAAGCCTGTCGAGACTAGATATGCCACTCATGATCTAGAGCTCGCGGCCATTGTTTTCGCTCTTAGAATTTGGGGTCATTATCTTTTGGGAGAGAAATTTGTTTGCTACACCAATCATAAATCTTTGAAGTATTTATTTTCTCAAAAGGAACTTAATTTGCGTCAACAACGTTGGCTCGAGTTCCTTGCATCTTATAATCTTGATATTCTCTATATTCCCGAAAGGGAAAATCGTGTTGCCAATGCCCTTAGTCGTAAGCAACAAGCAGTTGTTTCAATGATGATATCCGAATGGAATGATCTCGAGAATTTATCCACTTGTGAGATTCGAGATCGTGAATCGAATTTATGTTCATCCCTTGTTTTGTGTAGCCTTGAGGCTCATCCTTCTTTTTTTTAGACCGTACCTCTTTTGGCTAAACTCTATGTCAAAGAAATTGTTAAATTGCATGGAGTTCCTACTTCTACTGTTAGTAATCGTGATCCATTATTTACTAGTGGATTTTGGAAAGGTCTTCAAAAAGCTTTAGGAACAAAGCTTAATTTTTGCACCACTTATCATCCTCAGTCCGATGGACAAACCGAGCGTGTGAATCAAACTCTTAAAGATCTCCTTGGTGCATGTGTTCTTGATTTTGGTGGAAGTTGGGAAGATCATATTTCTCTTGTTGAGTTTTCCTATAATAATAGCTTCAATCTAGTATTGGTATGGCTCCTTTCGAGGCACTCTACGGAAGGCCATGCCGATCTCCTTCGTGTTGGCTTGAAGTCGGTGAGAAGCTGGTTTCAAGTCCAGATTTTATTCGTGTTTCACCTATGATAGGTGTTGTGCCTTTCAGTCGATGGGGAAAATTAGCACCTCGATATATTGGCTCATTTCCCACCATCGAACGCATGGGTTCCGTGGCTTATCGCCTTTTATTACCGGCTCAATTTTCTGCTATTCATGACGTGTTCCTCGTTTCTCAACTACGGAAATGCCTTAGGGATTCCGATTCTATTCTTGAGCCCAGTATTATTGAAGAAATTGAAGTTTCACCTAATTTGACTTATGAACAACATCCTATTTGTATCATTTCCGGAGGTAAAACGCCTTCGTAATAAAGATGTTCTGCTTGTGAAAGTTCAATGGTCCTCAAATCCTAAGGATTGCTGTTGGGAATCCAGAGAATTCATTGAGCGAACACATCCTGACTTACTTTCTCGTGCTCCTTAAGGTGAACTTCTCATTTCAAAATTTCTTCTTTTGTGTTGTTATGCCTTAGTATGGTTGTTACTTTTTATTTTCTTCTTAAGTATCGCGAGGACACAATTTCTTTAAGGAGGGGAGTCTGTAACAACCCGCATATTTTACGATTGTATATTTAAATGTTTTATTTAAATATAGTATCGTTAATCGGATTAAAGTCCGATTTGTTACTTTTTGTAAACAGTCGAATTAGGACTCAAGACCACTTCCATTGAGTCCAAAATGGCGTTTACAACTTTTTTGAGTATAAACATCGATATGTTTGGAGTTGAGTATAATTTTGCTATTTTTCTATTTTGGGCTTTGTTTTGGGTTTCAGCCCACTAACCCAACTTAATACCCTAACTCAACTCCTCTTCATTCATTTCATTCCTCATTTCCTAACATTCAAGCTCTAGCGAAAACTGGGGGAAAGAATGGGAAATGGAAATTCCTAAACCCTAGTTTTGATTAGGAAACTCAAATTCAAGTCCAAAATCAAGAAGAAGCTTAGGTAAGCATCCTCTTCATCTTCTCCATCTCTATCTCTCTTCAATTTACAGAAATTCCTATAACCTAACTTAGGAAAAACTTCACCTTTGATAATAGATTGAAGATTCTAGAGGTATATTGAAGAGGAATTGGTCTTGCTTTGTTTTAAAAGCTTCTCATTCGTGTCTTTGAGTTTTAAAGGTGAGTTCTTTAACTCACATCTACGTCTATAACTTTCATTGTTGTTAGGTATGAATTCCTAACATTTGTGCATGTTCATTTGCATTTGAATTGAATTGATTTGGTGAATTTTCCAAATTTTGGTGTTTTGGTTCAAAATCTATGAAAATCCTTATATAGATGTTTGGACATGTGTTCGGAGTGTATTCATGAGTCTATAGGGCTGGGTTGTCGTTTGGCATAAATCCCTAGCCATCGTCGCTCATTCGATCGCCTCCGACGTGAATTGGCCATCATTTGCCTAGGTTCAATATTTGCCTGAGCTTTAGCACAGACGTCTGGTATAAGGATCAAACGTCTGAAGCTAAGGAATAAATATTCCAAACGTTCAGCTCAGACGTCTGACCTTGCTTTCCAGACGTCTGGGAGATCCAGACGTCTGAGCTTACTTCCCAGACGTCTGGGTGATCTAGAATAGAATTTCCAATACCTCAGTTCAGACGTCTGCCTTGAAATTTCAGACGTCTAGAAGCTTTCTGGATTATTTCCAAAGAACAAATCCATATGTCTGGATTCTAAACCAGACGTCTAAAACTGTGCATTTTGCCTATTTTGGGCTGTTTTGTGTGGATTTCCAAATTTTAAATCGGTTTTTGTCGATCCGGTTAGTTGTTATCACTTATTATCGACATTGATGACTTCTTTCTTTGGATTTTTGGTATCCATTTGATGGATTTGGTATCGATTTTTATGGATTTAATTCACATTGTGGTATGTGAATTTCTGATGATTGATTGTTTTTACAATCATTTTGTGATTTGTCACTTTAAAATACAAAGGTTTCTATACTAGTAGTAAATACTCAAACTCTTTCGCAAAAATGATTTCAACGTTATTTTTAATACAAAGCTTGCTTTTAAAACCGTCTTCCAATCTATTAATATATACAAACCTTTACCTCATTCGTATGAGGAATCTAATTAAACGGCTTAGCAAAACAAGTGGTATGAAACGCTTGCGTTTACTTCGTCGGTTAATTCTTGGACTTGTTCGATTGAACTCTCGTGACAATTTTCGAGTGGAAATCTACAATCTGTTCGTAAATATTTAAGTTAAGCTAGTGGTTATGGGACATGAAGCTAAACTCATTTATTTACTAGCTTAGTGTGATTCACACTTCTTATTGATCAATGGTGATCATTTTGTGTTTTAGACTAGCGATGTGCGATGTCTCTTTGTTTGTGTGGGGACTAAAAACCCCGTTTGTGGAACTTTGGTTCACTTTGGTGGGGTAGCGACCCATGGTCTTCGGGCCGTTTTTAGAGCCTCGGCTCAAAATTGATGGTTAGCGACCATGGAATAGCGTTCCGTTTGTGACACACGTGTTGGTGAGTTTTCATGCTCCCGTTTGTGATAGGCCTCCCCCTTTTGTGTTTTCTGGATTTCTGGTTGTTGATTTCTAGAATTTGTGTTTCACCAATTTTCTGGGTTTGCATTGAAAAGCTCTATCAATATTTGTGTTTTGGTGAATAATTTAAAGAATATGACATTCTTTTTAGTGTTTGAGAATATTGGAGATATTGTATGGTTTTTATTGTTATCTGATGTATACTTGTCACAGTATGGCATTATTGTTATCATACGTTTTTGTGATATCTCTTATCCTATCTCATTTTACCTGATATTTATAGCTAGACTGATCCGTTTATTATTTTCTTCTTAAATAATACTCATGTCAGACCGAGGTATTTCAGGTGCTTCTACTTGACTCCTTATCTAGGACCATCATCTGATTTTTGGCTAACTACTTTAGATGAGTAGTTTTTGTTATTATACATTTGAGATAGAGACTTCTTGATGTATAATTATTCTTTTGTCTAGCACTTGTACCTATTCTTTTGTGATGTAGTGGATCTTGTATGACCACTTTTTGATGTACACTTCTATGTGTTATATTCATATCTGTTTCCGCCTTTGTGATATGAATATCTACGACTGATTTATGTTATGTTTATTTCTATATTTGTTTCCGAAGTCCACATAGCCACTGTGTGGTAGCTTTGAGTTTGTATTTGATATGTTGGATTTCCTCTTGAAATGAAATGTAAGTTATATTATCAGACATATTGGTACTCGCACAAAGCAATTACACAGATGGTCGCTCCTCAACAGCCTTATTCTTCGCGCTAGTCGACGGCATTACCCCGTAGTATCCTTGGCTAGTGTGAGTATAGAGGTGGGGCGTCACAATGTGAATCCCCAATTGCATTCCCACATCTCGAACAGATCTCGAAACTACACATGGTTTCCAACATCTCAAATAGATCCACTTTCAAGTGATAAAACACGTATCTCAATCTTATAGTGGTTTTCGATAAAGTAAAACACTTACCGATCCTAGTCTCTTAAAGATTGAATCGACAAATTTGGTCATATTCAACAATAATGAATACGATCACATATGGAAATCAAGTCTCGTATACTTATTACATTTTTTATATTTTCATCTTACACTATCCCTCGGTTAAGAGTGAAGCCGGTAGATTAAAGCTCCATTGCTCATATCCCTACTCGAACAAAAGTCTTAAATCCTACAGATAGAGAAGCCTACTTCATCGGCTTCTAAAATACTTTTTACCTTTTGCCAATTGTTTAGGTAGCATTTCCAAAAATGCTATCTTTTTTGTTTGAAACTTTAAATTGTGTAAAAAAGATATTTAAATTAAGTATTTTTCTCTAATCTTTTTAGGGTTTTTTTTCTACCGATTTCAAGTTCAAATATATTTTTAATGATTAAGCTATGGATTTCTAAATTAATTGGCTTTTAATTTAAAACATGTTTACTTTTGTTTTTCCATTTATTTCAAAATTTGTTATTTTTCGTAATATGCTATATACATAAGTACAATATATTAGTAAGTAAGTTCAAAGTCACGTTAATTAAGGGAAACTTATTTCCAATAATGGCAGCTCCCTCTACTGTTATTCATCGCATCTTCTAGCCCACTCTCTAGCCTTCCATTTCTCGATCATCCCTATGTCGCATCCGGTATTCATCTCACCCACATCGAAGTCCATGTCCGCCAGTCTCTCTCAAGCTAGATTAGGCCGTATGTTTAATTCCCACTCTAGATCGGTTCCATATCATCTTCAGTAGCGCCAGGTATAAGAGCTTGAGTTGAATCCTCTTGTAGAGCTCGAGTATTCAATAATAGCGCAAGCCAAGACCCTTTGGATCTCTGGTCTTCAACATCAGGTAGGGGAAACCCTGTTAACTTCAATGTTAGTTGTGGGTAGGGAAGGACAATTGTTCTTTGCTGCTAATTCGGTTGTGGTTGATGACTTAACTGAATCAAATGTTGATGAAGTCGAGGTTGATACTTGTGATGAAGGATTGGCTGTTACCAAGAAACCAGGAAATGGCAAAAACATGGCGTGCACAGCAGGTGTCTGTGGAAATGCATCATTCGGCCATGCTGCTGCAAACCAGTGCTTAAATGCATAGCCCATTCCATACTCATGTAATCAGATGCCTGCACCGAACAAGTGGACCTATTTGTTTATGACGTTGCTCAAAAATGCTAGTACCTTCTCCCCTAGCACCTTAGTTGAGCTTGATGGTTTGAGTTCTTAGTTGGTTTTTTCTTGGATTCCTCCCCTCCATATAAAGATGTTCGAGATCAATGCAAACGCGTTTGGAAATTGAAAGGTAGTCCCCAATTCCAATATTTCAACACCATGTTCTACTTCAAATTTGCTAAAAAGGAAGATAGACTTAGAGCTCTTGAGACTAGTCTGATCGTCATTGAGGGAAAACCTTTTATTATTACACCGTGGAGTTTTGGATGGACAAAGCTAGGGAGCAGGTTCTCGCTATTTTAGTTTGAGCCACCTTTACTCATATTTTGTCTGTCTTACAGCCCTTGTTTGGTCTGAATTGGCATGCTAATCTCATAGGTGATCTCAAATGTTTTAATACTAGTACTAAGACCTATAAGAATTTATTTTGTGCTAGAGCTTTGATAGAAATCTCTCCTACTAAGCCATTGTCGTCAAGTTGAAAGTCAGATTAGCTGAAGGATATGATTTGGAAGTTGACGTTCAGTACAAACAGAAGCCATATATTTGCACTTCTTGTCAATTGCTTGGTTATACATTAGAAACGTGCTTGGTTGGGTCCGTCCTTACATCCCAAACTCCTCCTCACAAGATACCACTTCCTTGGCTAGTATTGACGTGAGATCTTAAGATTGGGAATCCTTCCCCTACTTCCTCTATCATTGTTATCTCTATCCCTAAAGTGAAAGCTTCCTCAAATGTTCCGGTTACTATAGATATGAAAGTATCTCCTCCTTCGAAGGAGGTCATTTACTGGGACTCTATTGAGCATGCTTGGATTCATAGTGATTCAGAAATGAGGTTCGATCCGTCGTCTAATGGTTATCATATGTATGTTAGTGAAGAAGGGGAATCTAGGCATCTCCTTTATCATATGGAGGGGGAAGGGTCTGTCTTTGACAACTGTATGAAGTGATGGAATTCACAATTAGCACTTGTTTCTAGATTCATCTTGGGATATGATATATCTCTACGCCAAGCTCTCAAGAATGTGTTCCAGACCTTAGAACTCTCTTTTCTGATTTTTTGCATGTATTTAGCTCTAGCTCTAATTCACATGTCAGTATTGATATGGGGGAGTAGTGGTCATTCCTTTGTTTAGTATTTTAGACCTATTTGTCTAACTCATGTATTTTTTAGTGTTGTTGTATTAGCTGATCCGGAGCCTATTCGATCGCCTGTTCTTTATCTGATTGAGTAATAAAAGTGGATGTCGCACTAAAAATGCCGGCTAGCCTTGCTAAAAAGATATATTTTAAGTAGTTTAAAAGTGTTTTTAACATAATTGTAAGTATTTTAAAAGTATTTATGTATGTATGTATATATATATAAGCTTTAAAAAAAATAAGTTAAATATTTTATAAAAGTAGTAAATAAAGTTTTGGATTTTAACTCTAAAGTTAAATAAATGGTTTTGAGAAGTTAAATTAAAAGTGTATTATCTTAATCAATAAGTGTGGATATGCTTTGATCTCTAAAATGAATATCTTAAAGTCAATGATAAGTATAAAAATGGTTTTTGGTTGTGGTAAATAATGTTTTAGTAACATTTGTTTTTATTCCTTACTAGTTATACTTAGGAATATAACTAGATATTTAATAATGAATATTTAAAGATAACTATAAGTAAGAGCATCTCCAACGGTCGAGTATTAAGGCCTAATATTCAGGAATTTCCATTCAAGCAACTCCAAGGGACAATATTAGCCTTAATATTAAGGCTAATATTCAGGGGTCAATCAGGATTTTGAATTGGCTCAGCTCTAGGCGTTGATTAATTAGCACCCAGCTCTGGGCGCTGATTAAATCAGCGCCTAGAGCCATAACGGCTCTTCCCCAACGACTCCTTTCGACCTCCCTCCAACGACTACTTTCTTCCTCCTCAACTCCATAAATACACTCTGTTCACTCTTCATATCTACATAAACATTTTCACTCCTTTCATCTCTAACCTGTATTGTCTTGAAATGGCTTCACCTTTTGAAGATTTTATGCACCTTCTCAATCTCAAAACTATTTCTTCAATGACAGCCAGCAACAACCGAGTACTCCTCCGACACAACATTCATCCAACCCATGGAGAAGCGACGAGGACTATGATTTATGCAACATTTGCTGTCATTGTACGAATGACTCGATTAGAGGCAACGATCAAAGCGACGATAAGTTCTAGAAGAAAATAATGAATACCTTCAACCTCAAGCATCCTTAAAATACTCAATCTTTGTCGGCGATTCAAGGTTGATTCAGGAAAATCAATCGTCAAACTCAGTTTTATAAATCACGGATTTATAAAATAAAGAAAGCGAACCCTAGTGGAATGGGAGGCGAAGAGCATTTGGTATGTTCTTATTAGTTTTTGTATTTAATCTGATTATTAATTCATTCCTTTTTTGGTTTTCAGAAAAGAATGGCGAACGAGGAATTCATAAAGCTTTTTCCAAGGGAATACGGTGCTAAAAAATCACATTGTTACCAATTTCTGAACTGTTATGAGTTGCCGACGACCACACCGAAGTGGAACTCCGATAATGCGAAGAGCCTCCGAGATATTCAAACAAAAGGGAAGGGAAAGAACAAAGCATTGAAATCGTCATACTCGTCTAATCCAGGAGATTCATCTTGTAGGTAAACTCAATTCGAGGGAGAAAACGAGTCGGATGCGCTCAACCAGAAACAAGATGAAGGTTATAGACCAATGGGAGTCAAAGCAGTAAAGAGAAAGAATAAGCTTGATGTCGTGGTGAACGCTAAAGTGAATGCCGCTCTTGAAATTCACGAAAGGAGGCATCAAGATAGAAGCAAGCAAGCGTAGGAGAAGATCGATGTGATGCGTAAGTTTGCAGAAATTGAGCAACAAAAGCTGAATATTGAACGAGAAAATCAAGAACAGATGGTTATGGATAAAGATTTGACGGGGATGGATGACATTCAAAAGCAGTATTGGGTGGAGCGCAAAAGACAAATACTTATTTCTAAGTTCCCTCATAGTAGTTTTTTTCAATCTTAGAATTATATAATTTGTACTAGTTTCGGTGTACTATATTGTTTATTTAAATCTGCTGTATTTTGTTATTAATTAATGTTGTACTATTCTTGTTTCCATTTAGATAAAGTCGATAACCAAACTGAATAACATTTTGAAGGAAATGCAATACATATTAATAAGATAACTAAAATATGACTACAACACAAATGCGTACGCACATGACAAATCAAATATAAAACTGAACTAACAATCACTAAAGTAATTTCAAATATGATTCATAAGATCTTTTTGTAGCCGGTTGTGAAGTTTTGCGTCTCGGTATGAAAGTTGGCGTTCCACGTGAATGTTGAATGCTTCTTTGGTTATAAGAACATCATCTCGGAATACTTCTGGCATTTGCTCTGCACCATCATATTCGTAGTGACATTGTTCTTCGTCCATATCCCTTTCGTCTTTAATAATCATATTATGCATAACAATACATGCAAACATGATTCTAGACATTTTTTCTCGAGACCACGGTCGACATGGATTACTAATCCTTGAAAATCTGGATTTAGGAACACCAAAAGCTCTTTCTACATCTTTTCTTTGTCCCTCTTGCATCGCATCAAACTTTGCTTACTTTGTTGTTATTGGGTTTGGACATGTTTTCACAATGGTGCTCCATTTTGGATAAATCACATCGCCAAGATAATATCCATGGTCGTAAGTGTTTTGCCCAAGAGTAAATGACACTGGAGTTACTTGACCAAGTGCCGGATCATTAAATAAGTGCGACCTCTCAATAACATTCAAATCATTGTTAGATCCAAGCATTCCAAAGAAAGCATGCCAAATTATAAATCGTATGAAGCAACAGCTTCCAAAATAATAGTTGGTTTTTCTTTACCATTGTAAGCTTCATGGTATGTTTTGGGGCAGTTCTTCCATTCGCAATGCATATAGTCGAGACTTTCAAGCATTCCAGGCCATCCTCTGCTCTCGTGCATTTCTCAAATCCGCACCACATCATCCTCTTTTAGAGATCTAAGGTACTCAGTGCCGAAAACATCCACCACAGATTGGCAGAATTTGTCGAGAGTTTCTAATGCGGTAGTCTCTGCGATTCGATATGCATCATGCAATGCATCTGCGGGGGTGCCATAAGCTAACATCCTCAGTGCAGCAGTCATTTTATGTTCACCGCTAAGCCCCTGTGTTTTTGAAGCATTTGGTTTTTGAATAAAATATTTGTCATTGTATTGAATACCTTTTTAAATTATTAAAAATAGATCTCTTCTCATTCTGTATCTTCTTCTGAACATATCAGGTCCATATCTGCAATTTGGATTAAAGTAGTCTGGCATTAGAGTTTTGTGGAAGGCAAATTAATTACGGTTTACATGTTTCCGACCCATGACCGATCCGTTATGTTTTCGTGCTGTGGAGCCATAAGCTCATGACATATGTCAACTATTTCTTGCAATTCTTCGGCTTCCTCTTGGAGTATCTCTTCTTCATCGGAATCACTATCGAATGTCATAACACATTTGAGGAAAGATGAATTATGCATTATTGTATTTAGTTTAATGCTATGAGAGAAAGAAGATGTTAAATGTGATTTCTGGAATGGAAGTTAAAGTCATTATATAGAAGTGATACGATATGTAGAGTTAGTGGCAGACAAAAAATGCAGTAGTCAAATCAACTGTAGCAAGCGGCAGACATTATTGGTACTTAGTGTGGTTAGCTCGATTTTAGCAAGTGGTAGACAAAAAATGCAGAGTGTAGTTAAATCAACTTCATCAAGTGGTAGACATTATTGATACTTAGTGTGGTCAGCTCGACTTTAGCAAGTGGCAGACAAAAAATGCAGAGTGTAGTCAAATCAACTGTAGCAAGTGGCAGACATTATTAATACTTAGTGTGGCCAGCTCGACTTTAGCAAGTGGCGGACATTATTGATTATGAAGGAAAAACATTGGTTTGTATAACGATGATTATGAATTGCCTATTTAACTGAAAATTCCATAGTGGAAGTGTACAAAAAAATTCCATGGCAAATGAAAGTTGGACTCCCTAGGATTATTTGGTACTAATTAAAGCGTACATAGAAGCCGATACAAGACATATGAAAGAGGAGATTGAGTAAGATTTTTGAGTTACTCTAAACGAAGCCTTTAACAATCATCCTGGTTGTAGATTAATTCGACGGATCCTGGAAACTCACAGTACTTATGTCACGTTTACTAGAGCTTTTCAATGATACAGAAGTGTTATAAGCACAATGAAGGAAGCAGACCTATTTCAGTTAACACGAGCTATGTATGATTCGCGCTATTTCTGGGAGTATCATGTTAATTTTGTTGGACATGCTGTATATGATCTATGGGTTAGCTATATTAGACAATTTAAATGACGTTTTATGTATTTCTCTTTAAGTACTATGTGTTTTTCTTTTAGTTATATGTATTTTCTTTCAATTCAATGTATTTTCTTTAAGTTCTATATATTTCCTTTCAATCCAATGTGTTAGGATTCAGTTCCATGTATTTTCTTTCAATTCAATGTATGTTCTTTAAGTTCTATGTATTTTCTTTTAGTTCTTTAGTAAGTTGTATACACTTTCACTATCCACTGAGTACGTAATATAAGAAACTAACAATGAAACAAGGCAACCAAAATTGAAATAGAGTGATACAAAAAGGACCAACAACATTGAAATAGACTGATATAGAAAGGACAACCAACATTGAAATAAATCGATACAGTGAGACCAAACTAATAATTGAAACGATGCAAACAAGATCTAAAACAAACACGCACAGGATGATTTAAAAAACTATCTTCGATCACGTGATAACTGAATTGAACAAGTGTCCTCCTAAGCGTTTCAATTTCTTGTTCAAGTTTAGTTGCATACACTACTGCACGATGAGGTAAAGGATCGTCTAACCATTGCCAAAGTCCACAACCATTCGGAAAATTGCGGCATCTATAGTGGCGTCGACCAATGTCAGATCCGTTTCTTATGACAGAATATAAAACATTAACTCTACAATTGCAGTAATTTTCTCCATAATCAACCTCTTGTTCTTGTTGAGGTAGTTTCTGTCGTATTTTCTATCTTTATTGGAAAACTATGGATATAATAGTTCGAAAAATTCTTATCTCGAAGAATTTCGAGCTATATTCCAACTTTTATACTTGTTTGACTTTTATAGCGTGAAATCCCGAACTACCGTTACACGACGCTCTTATTTTTAACTAAATTTCTCATTTCTTTTCAAACTTCACCAAAACACTTTTGAATGTTTATAGAACATTTCAAATACATTATAAACCATTTTTAAGAGGTTTAACACTTCCATATATGCCATTACATTTATCTAAGGAAAGTGATTTCTTTTTGTGTTTATCGACGTGTATAATCGTGACTTGCATATATAATCAGCATTCATATGAAAACAACCAAACTTGATCATCAAAGCATATTAAAGATCCATTTGCAAACATCATATCATCATTAAAAATATAATAAAAGTAATAGTTTAGGAGTTCTCACATTGATTTACTATCGAAAAAAGGCTATAGCTTTACTAACTCATGATCCAAGCTCACAAACCCCAACACCTTGCCTCCTAGTGTGCTCGGCCATTCCATGCCAAAAGTGGTGCTCGACCAAGCATGGGAAATGAGGTGTAGGACTCTGGATTATCATTGAATTTACCGAAAACTAGACCTAAAAACATGTCATTTTCTATCGGATTTTTGGACACTCAACTCTCTGAATTTCGAAATGTTATCAACATTAAAGTTGTAGGAAATCCTTTTCTCTACCGTTTCAAATAAAGAATCATCTAATTTGGATTAGTTATAAGGAAGTTATGGCCAAGAGAAGGAGAGGTATTCTCGAATTCGTCAAAACAAAGTCCGAAAATGCACCGTAAAAAAGTGGTATTTTGACATAGCTAGACTCAAAAGTAGTAGAAGTGCTCAATGATAGAAAGCTCGAGTATCCAACCACAAACCCTCAATAATGTTCATCGTCAAGAATCGAGTGATAAATCCTCTTTCGGATAAGTGTCAAATAAGCCAAAGTTATGTACTCGAATCTTAGATTAAATCATGCAACGAAATAATCCATATACTTCATATGTATTTATTAACCTTCCCAAAATTCTTATGAAAATATTTCATAAAACTTTCATCTTTATTCAAACTTTTATAAAGACACTTCTTTATAAATAACCATTTTACCTTTTTACTTCCAAATATTTATTCGCAAAACCATTTCTATCTTTTTGCCAAAAGAAATCGATTATCCTCTATTTAGAACAATACCATTATAATTCTTATTTCAAAATTCCTTTGAAATTTCTTTGTTAGTAACTATCCTTATAAATTTAATTCCAAACTTATTTTATATTACATAACTTTCCCTTTTATACTTTTTCAAAACATTAGGATATCCATCTTTCTCAAACATCATTTTATTTTTTCTAATCACACTTTATTTTACAAAATGTACTTTTATAAAAAATAATTTCTTACTTTTAAACACTTTTTATTAAGATACTTCTTTATATTACGTAATCTTTTTATTATAATACATCTCTAAACATATCTTAATGGTTTTTGGAAAACTCATTTTCAAAATAATTCATTTAAGTTGATAAATTACCATAACTTTCTTTAACTAATATCAAATATGAAAACATTCTTTATTAAGTCAAAACTTTCTTTATCAACTAGCACTCCTTTATTAATTAAACTTCCTTTATACATATATATATTCTCTTTACCTTTACAGTTTCAATACTTAAAAGTATTCATATACTTGTTCAGTTGCTTTAAGTATATTCATAATTTACTTAACAATTTTTTTTCTTACCTTTTCAAAGAGATTAAAACAATTAGTACCAAAACATTATTAAAATGAACTTCTCTTTTATAACATGATAATTATAATATTTTCTATCTTTTTATAAAAGACTTTACTTCTTGTTATTATATTTAAAATCCCATTATTAAAGATCTAAATATACTTATAAGATTTCTTCCAAAGTGTCATTCAAGTATTTAAAAACAAATGTTGCTAAATCATCGTTTACTACAAACCCAAAACCATTCATTATTAACTTTAACCATTTCTTTTAAAGATCAAAGCATACCCATACTTATCAATTAAGATAATATACTTCAATAAAAATTGACAACCATTAATTTGTCAATTACAGAATCACATTATCCATTTTAACTTTAGAAAATTATATCAATCGAGTAACTCAAAAATGATATCAATGAACTGGGTACTACCAATAGTATCGTATATTTCCTTAACAAGAAGGGGAATACTTAAAAGAAGCGTTTACCATCCGAACACATCTCCTGCCCATTTTTAGTTACATTCGAGCCACTTAAATTAATTAACCTTAAGATTTGTTTTTCGTTTTCAAAAATCCCTTCTAGAAATAATACTATTATTTTTCCCTTTCCAAAAATCATTTAAAATTCCTTTCAAAAATACTGAAATTTAAATTCTCACAAATTCCTTTATAAAGCGCGTTTTATAAATCCAGTTTATAAAATTACGTATATAAAACGTATTCATAAGATTTATTCCTTTAATAAACATTTATTGAATACCTCATAGTCAAATTGTGAAATTAAATTCACGACATTTTCGTGCTTAAACTTTTAAATTAAACAACCGATCTAATAATCGAGTATTATCCTTTCTTTAGTCAAATAACTATATTACTTGAAAAATACTCTTTATATTCAAAATATAATCATTGGTAAAATTATTTCATTTACCAATTTTCAAAGCCAAAATCATTTGGATCTTATGGGGATAATCTTCCTTGATCGGAAACCTACCATTTCTGGGCAGATATTCTGGATGTTCCTCTTCGTCGCTGGAGAGAACTATAAGGCTATCCTTCTCGTCCCAATTCGTTCTAGAGGAATCACGTTCGCGTAACTTCCCCCATTTTATTTATACAAGGCAAACAATTATTCTTTTAGGCACGAATAATAGGTAATTGCTAGCGTATTCTTAGGTAGTGAGGTCTAGTCAGTGCTCAGAAAGTGTTTCGAGGTTTCTAAAGATAGCTTTTAAAATGCTTTGTATAACATGTTTTTATTATTTCGAAAACTCTTTGAAAATTTTACCAAAATATTCTTTTCTTTCAAATACACACACACACACAAATATATATATATATATATATATATATTAGGTAAAAATGATTTCATATAAAACCAAATTCATTTGTATATTTAATTAACAAATACGTGCTCATATATAATACTCTCAAACTCATTATAAGGTGTTACTAACCCTATCTCTAATGAGTCTTTTACCCCTATCAGGCTCAGGTGTTTGCTTAACATAAGCTCTGATACCACGATGTAAGGACCCGTTTCTTCGACTCCCAGAGATTGACACTAATACATCCTCGGTATTCACGTGCCGTAAATCCAGGTGCCGGAGAAGCAGATTCTTAAGGGTAAGAAAGAAAAATAAGACAGAACGGAATCTCACATATATTATTTATACAAATAATCTTTACAGCGGAAATTAAAATACATTTATCAGAGTTAAACGTGGACAGTTATAAATTCCCATCCTTACAAATTTGCGGAATATTATAGCACAAGAGTGTAGTGGAAATAAACAAAAATCTTCAGACACCTTGCTTCGAGCTCCATCCAGCTTTCTTTTAAACTAAACCTGACTACTAGGCTGCCCGGGGAAAATTTGGCCACCCCGAGTTTAAGGAAAAGGGAAAATAAACTCTGGGTCAGTCATGGGACTGGTGTGAGAACTCAAAATACGCATTTTGAAAACAAATAGGTATCTCATAAGACCACACCACATATAAACATGGAACGGGTTTTTACCTTATGATAACCAAAACATTTCACGTCAAAATAATTGATATTATTTTTAATGACATATCTTTGAAAATATTTGCAAGTAAACTTGTTAATCATAGCCGAAATTGTTACATTATTAATTCCAGCATAACACCTTTTAATACAAGGCTTTCTACATCTAAAATCTTATCGGCTCTTATTGGAGAATGGATTCCATACAAATGACCACGTGAAGGGACTACCTTGCGGCAATACATCTCTAGAGGTATGTACCGAGGCCCAACAGATGGTCCTCTACCAACACAAGACCGGTCTACCTTTCCTTAGATAGTACCGAATATGTCATTACCTCGGTCGGTACCGACCTATCCGAGCGCTCGATTACCACACACCGCATTAATTTACATCTCGAACGTCATAGCAGGAAGGAATATATCTAGAAGGGATGATCATACCCTAATGGTTGCGAACCACATAGCCTTGCTGCATCCAACCCTGTTTCGGTCATTTCCGGGTGTGAGGCCTAAGGTAACGATTACCTTTTCACATAGCCCATCATCTTTCTTTGAATGTCACACTACCATTCTATCGATCACTTGCTTACTTTCACAAACATACAACCCCTGAGCTCGTACGTCTCAAAGAAGGGTGTTAAGCTAAGAGAAGTTGCCCTCTCCGCCACCAAACAGATGTATGTTTATAAAAGTCAACGATGTAAATCTCAAGAATGTAATGTCAGACATCCATCAATGCAAGTCCATTCTAGGACTGAATGAAACCGAAGGTACTCGCCTACCATATCCTGTCGGGAATTAACCCTAGGATTAGTAGCGAGAAGTCCTTGCAACCCAAAGAATTTCAAAAATGAAGGGACCACTGCTACTTTAGTATTTAAGAGCTAAACAGAATTATCAACAAGCAGTTCTTTCATCCCAAAAATCCCTGGTCTTCATTCTTCATTCTCTCTATCATATCTTTATTTTCCGAACGCGTACATTGATTCGAAGTGGTTTTCAGATGGGGATTACCCCAGATCCGACCCTGTTCCTTCGAATCCAATCATCGATAAAAAGAGGTTTTATGAATAGGAAATCATTCTTTAATTGATTAAGTTCTTTTTATCAAAAATCTCCCTCGGAGATATATATTTCTAAAACATTCTTTTCGGTATATACGAAATCATTAAAACTCTCTTATTAAATCCTTTAATTACATAAAACCCTTTTTATATTCCAAATCATTTCATCTTTTCTTCGGATAATATTCCAAATCCATTATTTAAATCTTAACAAAGATTTTCAAATCATAACTTTTAACATGGATAAAAAATAATGTTATTCAAGACATCGTTTACTATAAATCCAAACCAATAAATTTTAAATATAGGAATTTAAATTAATTCCAAATCATCTCATTTAAATCTTAACAAAGATTTCTTAGTTCAAAACTCATACTTTTGATTTAGTTAAAACTATGCTATCTAGGATGTTAATCCAAAACCAGTAAATATTAAGTGAGCAGAATCTATAGAAATAATCTAATTCTACTCAATATCAATCCCCATATTCAACAAAACCTATGGGTGGAATAAGAGCGAAATCACCTTTTAAATTCCATGAATAGTACGAGTTCCCTCTTCGGGCTTTAACACCGAGTACAAGAAGATCATCTCTATAAAATCCAAGTTGTTTAAATCTTATTAAACCTTATTCTTTATTCTTTAGAAAATTTTGATCCGAGTAGATAAAATTTACTATCCCATCCATCCGGCCGGTCCGGATAGCTAGGGAGAGCAGTAAACTGGTTTTCCAAACTCAAGCCTAGACACTATCTCTTTGACACCCATAAGGCGGTCAAGTTATTTGATCGACTCTAAATCATTAAAACATTTTAATCATTTTATAAATCCTTCAAATTACCTTTAAAACACTTTATTAATCATTGAAAAACATTTATAAAAGATTTGGATAAGAATCGATAAGTTTAAAACTATATTTCAAAAGTTACAGAAAAGTGCTGTAGAAAAGTGTTGCGGAAAGTGCTTTTTTAAGCTATAATGGTTAAAACGACTTTTTATTATTTAAAAATCCATTTTTATTACTCAAATCACTTTTAAAACATTTTAAAAGATTTATAATATTTATTTCACATTTTTAAACAATTTAAAACATCATTTCCAAAATAATCCAGTTTTGGATTCCGAACTGCAAATTCAGGATTTTTCAAAAAATTGTTTTACTCATATTTCAAAATATACTTATCGAAATCTCGATTTTATATCTTCATTGGAAAACTATGGATATTGTTGTTCGAAAAATTCTTCTCTCGAAGAATTTCGAGCTATATTCCAACTTTTACACTTTTTTGAATTTTATAGCGCGAAATCGCGAACTACCGTCACACGACGCGCTTATTTTTAACTAAATTTCTCATTTCTTTTCATACTTCACCAAAACACTTTTGAATGTTTATAAAACATTTCAAATACATTATAAACCATTTTTAAGAGGTTTAACACTTTCATATATGCCATTACATTAATCTAAGGAAAGTAATTTCCTTCTGTGTTTATCGACGTGTATAATCGTGACTTGCATATATAATCAACATTCATATGAAAACAACCAAACTTGATCATCAAAGCATATTAAACATCCATTTGCAAACATCATATCATCATTCAAAATATAATAATAATAGTTTAGGAGTTCTCACATTGATTTACTATCGAAAAAAGGCTATAGCTTTACTAACTCGCGATCCAAGCACACAAACCCCAACACCTTGCCTCCTAGTGTGCTCGGCCATTCCATGCCAAAATTGGTGCTCGACCAAGCATGGGAAATGAGGTGTAAGACTTTGGATTATCATTGAATTTACCGAAAATTAGACCTAAAAAAGTGGTCATTTTCTATCGGATTTTTTGACAAACAACTCTCTGAATTTTGAAATGTTGTCAACATGAAAGTTATAGTACATTATTTTCTCTACGGTTTTAGAAAAAAATCATCTAATTTGGATTAGTTATAAGGAAGTTATGGCCAAGAGAACGAGAGGTATTTCTCGGATTCGTTTAAACAAAGCCCGAAAATGCACTGTAAAAAAGTGGTATTTTGACATAGATAGACTCAAAAGTAGTAGAAGTGCTCAACACGAAAGTTATAGCCATTGGAATCTCACACAATTCGAAAAAAATAATTACCTCAATTGGATCTTTTGTAGGAGTTATACTCGAATGAAAATGAGGTATTTTCGGCCATTAAAACTGGGCTTGGAAATGCTTTGAGGAAAATGGAGTTTTGAACATAGCCAACTTAAAAATGGAAAGAAGTGGTCAACTATAAAGTTGTAGCCACTGAAATTTTGAAGGGTTTCAAAAAATTAAATTCCTCATTTCGGTCTGATTTGAGGAAGTTAGGCTAGAATGAAAAATATGAAAAACTGTGATGAGAGGGTGAGCTATTTATAGCCAAAGGAAGTGTGCAAAGGAAGCCATACACCACAACATCATGGCTTCTCCAATACACCTTCCTCCTCCCTAGGCCAGCAAAAGACTTCTCCCAATGTGCCCGTCACTTTCATCCACTTCATGTATGCATAAGTTGACTTATGAAAGCTTAAGGAAGAAGCTTTACTTAAAATATATTATATTATATATATATATATATATGTTTAAGTATAAATGTATACATGTATATGTTTATGTGTATGTTAGGGTATGGATTTATATGTTAATATGTGTACATGATACATAAACAACAATGCATTGATTTTGAACAACTTTCGTTCGATAAACCGTTGTCGACCGAAGAACCGATTCCCGGTCACATTTTCACTTATACTTTAACGTGCATATATTTGTAAACAAAAATTCAAAATAAATTTCTTATCATTTTAAATGAATTAAAATGATCATATTTGATTTATAAAACCATATAAATTTATATTAACAATTATTTACAAAATCGCTATTATACCGATAAAGCGATTTCAATTTTTTCTTATATTTTCAAATCAAATATATCTCTTTATAAAACTATTATAAATGATTTATTATCACTTTATATGTCAAGACCCGATTCTTTGACTTCCGAAAATCGACATTAATACGTTCACTGTATCAACTGCCGAGCAATCGAATGCCGGAAAACCAAACCTTGAGGGTTTAAAAATAAGAGGTAGAAGAAGACAGAAAGAAAGAAAGAAGAAACAACAGAAACAATAACAGAATCTCACATTCGCAGCGGAACAACATATAATATATAAATGAATAATCTTTAAATCAAAGAACTATATCAGTTTATACATTAAATCATCAGAGTCAATATACACACATACATCAATGGATAGTTATACAAACTTGTCCTCATATAGAATACACAGCGGAATAAATAATATCATATACAAATACTACGCCTCGCCATCCAGCTTGCCACTGCACTCCATAGCATCTCCTGAATCCAGAATGACCTGATAACCTGACTCTAGACTGCCCGTGTGGAAATTGATGGGCACCCAGAGTTTAGGAAGGAAACAATAAACTCCAGGTCAGTCATGGTGACTGGTGTAAGAACTAAAACAGTTATTATCTTTAAAACAACAACAAAGGAAGTAAAAGACATCCGCAATGCTTTTGGAAAATGAAACTACCATAAGACCTCCCGCCACACACACAATGCAAACGCAGAATTGGAGGAGATTTCTTCTTATGATAGTCAAAGATGCTTACTACGCAAAATCATTCGATTTGATATTATTATTAGTGTATAGTGCAGAAAATCTTTCGAAAGTATAATATTAATCTTAGCCAACATACAACCATTATTGTATGCCTATTATAGCTACTATGTTCTATAGCAGGTTACCCCCACATTCCATAGCAGGTTATACAACTAAAACCGTACAAGGTTCGTATTTTTTTTTGGATTTCCAACAAATGGTCAGGCTAAGGAACTTCCTACTACCACATGGGTACGCCTCTGGATGGACGTCCCGAGAACTAACTAGCTCTCTGCCAACACAAGGCCGGGTTACCTCTGACACCAGGTAACTACTACACGAATATGCCACCCCCCGGTCCTTTGGGACCTTTATCCGAGGAGCCTCGATCAAACAACAATCACACAGTAAATGAGATTAGAGTATCCACATAGGTTAAATACCAGGGCTCCATACCTGATACCACCCTTTTCCAGAAGGAAATGACATACCCTAAAGGGAGCGACCCTCATAACCTTGCCGCATCATTCCTGTTTCGACCATTTCCGGGTTGTGAGGTCCGAAGAGGTCTCGTCCACAAAGCTATGCTTTTTCACAAAGCCATGCTTTGATCACAAATGATCAATAAATGATCATCACACAGCAACACTCAGCATGCCACATTACCAAATTGGGAGTATATCACTGATAACCTTCAACTACATAACCTATGAGCTCGTACGTCTCAGAGAAGGGTGTTAAGCTAAGAGAATAAATTCTCCGCCACCAACAGAAATGTATTTGAAAGAAATCAGCTTTATACCTCAAAATATAATGTCAGACATGTAACCATACAAGTCTGTTCCGGGTTCGAACAGAACCGAAGGCACTTCCAAAGAAGCTCTTGCAATCCGGGTATTCACAATCCCGATCGAACTTCCCATCACAAAGGAAATCCCTATACCGTAGCTAACGGTGCAGAGACAATCGATAGGTCATCCTATCGTTTTCACAAATACCCGGTCTTCATCACCGGTCTTCAATACGATCCATATCGTCGTATCACTAATTCGGAATGGGTTATATGAAACAAAGGTCTTTTCCAGGCTAACCCGAATAGTGAGCACAATATTTAAAACATATGGATATAGGGATTTCAATTAAGTCACAACTTATTACCCAAATCCTTTCCTTTAAATGGTTTAAACAAATTACCATTTTAAATCTTTAAACAAAAAGATTTACTTCACAAAGTTTACCCAGTTTCACAAAGATTCATTGACAGATTTCCAAATCAATTTCCATTTCAATTGGATTAACCGATTAAATCTTTAAATTAAGATTTAATTTATAGCTTTCAAAACTATTCACAATTCAAGTCTTTTATAATATAAAAGATACACCTTTTAAAATCTCCTTTGATTTCAAAATAAAGCTTAATCATCTTCACAAAGGTTAATTCATAGTTTTTCTCAACTATTCACAATTCAATTTTCAACTTGAAATGTTTCGATATAAATTGGAAATCTTTTCACTTTCTGAAAGCTATTATTATCTGAAAACAGATAGTTTTCGTTTCGGGAAAAACTGGTTTCATTTACACAGGTTAAAGCCATCCAAGTATAAAACTTGAATTTAAATTTAAATTTTCAAAACCATATTTTAAATGGTTAAAAACCCATATAAACACTTGAAAAATCTTTTAGACCATAATTTCCAATTTATTGAATTCAATTTCAAGTATTGAATTCAATTTCAAGTATTGAATTCAAAATTTAAATCAAATGATTTAAATTCCAATTCTTATTAAGTTATTCAAAATAACTCTTATTTTTGAAACTCACTTTCAAAAGCTTTCAATTCCAATTCCAAAACTATTTTGGATTCAAAAATTCAATTTTTCAAAATTGATAAAAATCTGTGACTTAACCGATTTCCACATGAAATCCACATTTGTGTGTGTATTGTGTAGTCCAAGGGTTTAACACAATAGTGAAACAACATTCAATCATCACAGATCAAATATAACAATATAATTGATAAGCGGTATAAACTATAATGCTTATCTTCCATTCACAAATCACAGATATTCATCATAGATAAATAGATCACAAATCACACACAGAACAGGATATATCACAAAGCATCACATATCAGAGATATCAAACAATTTAACATCCAATATAATCCAAACATCCATAAGTAGGATTAATTTAATTATCTGATTAATTTAAATCAGATAAATTTCTATGAATATATTTTACTGGTTAGGGTAAATTAATAATCAATTTATTTCAAATTTATTTTTTAAATTTATTTCAAAACACCAAATAAATTTCCAAATATTTCCAAAAGATTTATTTTCAATCACCAAAAATCAATTACCAAATGGATTTCTAAATTTATTTCCTTTTTAAAATAAATTCCTTTTTAAGAAGATAAATTCCTTTATTTCCAAACTATTCAAAAATCCAAATTTTAAATAAATTCTCAACTTATAAATAATATTTTCGAAATCCATTTGTTAAGCCCTTTTTTCCAAATTTGAAATTTAATTCAATACAGTTCAAAAATAAGACTTTTATCCTTTAAACTCCTTTTAAATTTACCCAATTATCAAAATAAATTTTTCGATAAATTTTCAACTTAAATTTCGAAAATCTAATTTTATCTATTTATGGTATCCAACGGTACCGAAATATATTTGGCTAAATTATAGCTGTCAACAATTCCAATCACAAAATATAATCACACAGCGATCATAAATAATCAACACACAACGTTGAAATAAATTCAATATTTGAGGAATCCAGTTGGATCCCTTCAACCTGTTTCCCTGCATCCATAGATGTTAGCACAATACCAATTCCACTTCAAGGTGGAATATCGCGGTATATGGGATTTATAAATATTATCCGCTATTATGCGGCGCAATAGAGTCTCATCCGCTATATAATGCGGGAAATCAACTCCAAATACACATATAATACCAATTCCACTTCATGGTGGAATTATCGCGGTATATGTTTTTAATAAATAACCTTCGCTTAATATGCGGCGTATAGGGTCTATTTCAACACAACAGATAACAATTATCATCCAATCACACAATCAAGCAATTTTAAATCTAACTATTTAAAATTTAAATCAAACACAAATATTCGATTGAGTGAGAAGTTCTCACCTCGCTTTTAAAATGTCAAGCGTTCAAATTTTTTTACATTAAATCGAACACGTTCGATTTAACGCAAAATTTTCACTTGCTCGAAATGATTCCACGTCTACACCACAGCGAGCTGCTCGTCGCTGCGATTCCGGTGCCGCCAGTTTCGTAATTTTTCGACCTCGTATGACAAAGTTACACAGTTTTAAAGTTTGAACGAATTAATATATATATATATATATATATATATATATATATTTACACATTTCCTTTTTAATTTTTAAACCTCAGAATCAATCTGGCCGTTGATTTCGTTTCTTCAGATCATGGCCGTGAAACCCATCTTCTCCATCATGTGAAAACTTCGAGGTAAAAACGTACGTTTTAAACCCATAGCCGCCTATCTCCCCTTGAATTATCCCCCCACCTCGACCATATATATGACGATCGGAGACCATCGTTCGACTCGCCAATGCAAGCACCACCCTCGGCCAGAAAAGCTCCAAGCTCGGTCGCCTATAGGTTGAGAAAAACGTGAATGAACATCGAACGTTTGAATGAGGATTGCCGTTGATTCGCTCGACTATATTTGATCATCTCCGTATGGATTTCAAGATCTCATCGTCCTCTACAACATTGCAGTTGAACGTTTTTGATGATAGTGAGTGGATTGAGAGAGAATAAAGGAAGAAGAACGAAAACTTTCGGCCATTGAAATTTAAAACTAGCGGCCACAACCCTAGCTAGGGCTTTGAGTGCAAAACAGAAATTCTGAGGCCTTTTATAGAAAATTGACGAAACACTATTCATCGAAAATTTTCCGAACTCGAAATCAAGCGTGCCGGCTGGCGTTTCTAAGGTTTTACCCACATTACAAACACAATGGAACATGTTTCGGGAGCTAATTCGATCGTATGTGAGAGTTACGGAAATAAACGATCAATTTAAATTTAAATCGATTTAAAACGATTTCGATGCATTTTGGCTTGCCCCGGACAAACCGTAAATCCGATTGACACGAAATTTGAAACCTTACAATAATTTAACATTACGGATCCGATGAAACTGGTTTCGTCGAAATCCGAGACTGTTTGAAAAATGACTATTTTTAGTCGACAATTAAATATTAAAATAATCAATTTTCACAAATTAACTTTTAATTCAATTTTAAAAGTTTACAAACATCATTCTAACTCCAATATGATTTAATATAACTTTATAAATCAGTTTTATACACATTTAATCCAATTTCCAATTATTTCTGGAATTTCGAATATTAAATTATCGATTTAATTATCCAATTAAATCCAGATATTCAAAATTTAAGTTACTCAGCTTATTAAATTTACTTGTTAATATTTAAAATTAATTAAATATTTGAATTTCAAATGACGGAAATTCTGGGTCGTTACAATCTTCCCCCCTTAAAAGAATTTCGTCCTCGAAATTGCCAAGTAAGAAAAATGCCCCAAATTCATTAACTTTTCAAATAATTCGTTCAAATTAGATTTCAAAATCACTTAAGTGTACAACTTCCCCAAAATCCAATAGTTAAACTCTTTCAAAAACTTTACTAAGTTTTTCAAATCTATACTTAGTTATACTTTTCAAAACAAACTATATCGTTTAACTTTTAACTCCAAATCCAAAATTTAGTTTTCACAAAATTTCCAAAATTTCCCGAAAATTTTCTAACGCCTTAAATTTTTAGAAAAATTCGCCATAGCCTCCTTTGCGCGGTTCAATCGTAGTAGGATCACAATAGACATAAATATATAAACATCGATCCACACGGTCGGAAAAGCAGAAAAACAGTTCATATTTCCTATTTTTTATTGCGTAAGCGTACCTTTTTAGCATTTTTAAGCAAATCAGTTATTTATTAAGTATTTTGCGCAACCTAATCAGCCAAATGGCAGCCACGGCACCTGTACTTACTCAATTTAAACACGTAAGTGACATATATATGAAATTCTGTTTTAAAGTGGGTAAATGAAATAATTTTACCTAAAATTATATTTTGATATAAAAGAAATAATTTTTTGAAATTATTATATATATTTGGATGTTTGGTTGTTAATATTATAATTAGAATAGATTATAAAATTTGAAATGGTCATATATATATAACCAAATAGAAACTGTATAAGTATGATTTATACAAAGGAGTATAACTAAAATTGGATTCAAACCAGAATTTAAATCCCGAAAATTTTGGAAAATGTTTTAAATTGGATTTGAACTAAGATTTGAGAAATTTTTAAATCTTAGAGATTTTTGAAATGTCTTCCAAAGTGTTTGAAAGGAATAATGGTGATATTAATTTGGGAGATATTCCTGAATAAAGAAATTGTTTTAAATGAATTTTGGAAGTAAGTAGGCATCAAACTCACTTCAATCGTTGGAAAATAATCCTAGTGGTGATGGCCACATCATTAGTATTCATTTTCGAGTTTCTAAGTGATGGATTACTACCGTGGTGGTTGAGTATGATTACTTGTTTTGGACTTGTTTGATAGACAAGTTTTGTTTTAGGAATTCCAAAGGGGAATTATTTTGGGAAAAACCAAGTGGTTTTGAGATTTCAAAGGTATGATTTGATATACCAAAGTGATATATGTATATTATGATTTTAAAATGTTTTGAAATAAAACCTAGTAATTGAATTCTGGAATTTCCATTTAAAAGATTTGTAAAGTTAGGAGAAATTTGTTATTGAACTTGAAATTTGGAGTTGGTGTAGATAAGAAGGGAAAATGTAAATTTTTAAATCCTAGAAATAAAAATTTAACTTGAGTAAGTTAAAATGAATAATATAGGGTGGAATTTACTTAAGATAAGAAATGAAATTGAAATTGGGTTTGAATTTAAGTGGATATTAAGTTGGAATGTAAGGATAATTGTATAATTATAAGTTATAAATAATTATTGAATGGGATTAATACACTTAAGTTATTAAGTGATGTATATAATCCAGAGTATGATTATAAAATGTAAATGGACTCAGGTGAGCGATATAAGATTTTAAGTAAATAAGTTTTTGAACTTATGAATTGGAAATGAAATGGTAAAACCTAAATGAAAATGGTTTGGTATTATGGCAAAAGATTGGAAATTCAAAATTTGAATTTTTAATGGAGAGTGAATTAAAATAGAGCAAATTAAATATTAAATTGAATAAATATGAATGGTGAAGTGATTTTATAACTCTATGTTATAAATAGGGAATGTGAATAAACTTAGGAGGTAAATCTAGGGAATTGTGAATAAATAAGTTGTATAACTTATTAAACTGGAAAAGTGGAAAAGCATAACCAAGTTAAAAGGTTAAGTAACTGATAACTAAGGAAGGAATTCGGTTTAAGAGTAAATGAGTTGAATATGATATTTGGGGTATGGGCTTGATAAGATGGGGTGTGAACTTAAGTTTTTAAAGCTGAATATAACTTAAGCAGTGATATGGAATGTTTATAATAAACCTTAGAAATAATTTTGTTAAATGGTTTATAAATGAGTTAGCTTATAATGAAATGCCATTCACTATAAAATGAAGCGAATAAATCTATGTGAATTAAATGAAAGTGAATGGAAAAGTTGTAATATAAGTTGGAAGTAAAGTTAATAAGAATATGAGTGTGTGAACCATGTTATAATATACTAAATTGTTCGAAGATCGATTTATATGAAATGATTCCCAAATGATATAGTATAAATTGGACATACTAAGTAAATGAAAGAAAATAAATTGAATGAGATCAATTTAAAATGAAATGGAATTTGGTTGTAATGGGAAACTTAATCTAAGTGGTTATTTATGAAATGGATTCATAAATAAAATTAACATGGATTGGAATTTCGTTAATGTAAAATAAGGCAAACAAGGTTTGGTGAACAGCATAAATGGGAATCAAATGAAAATTGGATAAATTGATTTAGAGTCGATTTAAAAAGGGAATAAATTGAAGTTAATAAAATGGATTTGCATATAATGAAAGTGAATAGTGAATGGAATGCAAATAAATTGATTGTAAACCAATTTGAAATTGAATAAAAGTGGATTTATGCAAGTAAAGCACACAGAAACCAATTTGAAATTGAATAAAAGTGGATTTATGCAAGTAAAGCACACAGAAACCAATTTGCAATGAATATGAATTTGTTGTTGTTGTAAATAGGAAATGAATATGATAAATTTGGCCGTAAATCATTTCGAGTTGAATGAAATGATATATGGTCCATGGGAAGAAAATTAAATTAGTGTTGGAATCTTATATTTTCTTGTAATATATGATTGGCATGTTTAGGTTATGATGTTTATACGTTTAGCTAGTTAAGGAAATGAAATGTTATAAAATTTCATGATTTTAAAAAATGATGTGATATTTTGAGTAAGTACAGGTACAAGAAGCTGTTTGGATAGATTTTGGTTGCGTAAATGCATATAAAATAAGCTACTCGCTTAAAAATGCTAAAATAAAGGTACGCCTACGCAATAAAATAAAGAAATGATAATATATTGATATATATTTTGTTTTCCGACCATGTGGGTCGATGTATATATTTTTATCTCTCTTGTCATATTGTAAAAGGCTCTCCGTACAGAGGAGACGCTGTCAAAAAATTTCGGAAATTTAGGGTGTTTGAAAATTTTTGAAATTTTTGGAAATTTTTTGTTTAACTAGAAAGGTTGATTTTGAACGGTATTAGAAAACAAGGTTTTTGAGTTAGAAATGAAAGCTAATTATTGGATAAAACTAAAAGGGTTTTGAGAAGTGAATGTAGGATTTTAACTAAGTGGTTTTTTGATAAGTTAATGGGTTTGGGAGCATTTTTCCTACCTTAGCAAATTTCGAGGATGAAATTTTTGAAAGGGGGAAGGAATGCAACGACTCGGAATTTTAGTCGTTTGATTTTGAACATTTAATTTATTTTTAAAATGTTGAACTTGAATTATTAATTTATTTTGAATATGGATGAGTCAGTGAAATGGTTCAAGATTTCAAATATAGCGATTAGTTGGATTTGATGAATAGTAATTTAATAATTGGAAATTGGGCAAATATGGGAATCTGGAGTTAATTGTGAATGGAAATGGTTTATAAGTTGATTTTAAACTCTGTTGGGATTAGAGTGATGGTATTGGACTTTTGAATGGAATTAAAAATCGATAAATTTAAAGCTTGAAATTTATATATTAATTTAATAGTGAAATTAATATATGGAAATAATGCAAATAATTGAATTTTGATTTAATATAAACCAGAATGATTTCTAATACGAATATAAATTCTATTTGAATTATAATGAAGGTAGTAAGTTTTAAAAATTGAAATTTTAGACGATCTCGACGATTTTAAAAATCGCTCGATTTAATCGACGAGTTAAAATAGTCTTCCAGGGAACAGTCTCAGAATTCGACGAAACTAGTTCCATTGGATCCGTAATAGTTTATTATTATCGGATTTTAAATTTCATAGCGTTTGGAGTTACCGTTTGGTCGTACGGGATAGGAATGCGTTGAAATAAACATCGAAAATTTAATATTTTAATTCGATTTAAAAAGCTAGCTATCACATATGATCGAATTAGCCCCCAAAACATGTTCCATTGTGTTCGGAATAGGGGTAAAACATTATAAACGCCTGGCGGCACGTCTAGTTTGGAGTTTGTTTGTAAAAGCATGAAAATTTTGAAAATAATAGTATTAAATTAATATATAAGCATATATATATATATATATATATATATATATATATATATATAACTATTAACAGTAAACCCTATGTCCATTCTTTTTACGCGGCCGCCAGGAAAGGGGTTAATGGCCGAAAATACTCCATACTTCATCCCCTCCGATCTCTCTATCTACGCTCTAATTCCAAAATCTTTCAACTGCAAACTTGTAGAGCTCTACAAGCTCTATCGATCCAACGATGGAATTCGTCATCGATCGGTGGCCAAAATCGATAGTGTTCGTCGACCGTTCATGGGAACTTCGGCGTGCGTGTGTGTGACCGAGTTGGACATGGGTCTGGGTGATGGCACGGGGTGGCTAGGGCTACAAGGTGGAGGCATTGGATCGTCGTCACATGGTCGGGGAAGGGAGGAAGGCCGCGGTCAAACGTGGGAACGATGGGTTTCAACCCTAATGAACGTGCGTGAAGAAGAAGTTATGTGCGGCCTTCATTTCATCTCAGCAATTAGCGGCTAGATCTGTTTTTCGGTATAATAGTAAAAAAAAGAAATCTATTTATATAAATTTATATACAAACTTATAAAATGCATATCTTCTCCATACGAGGTCGAAATCGGACGAAACAGGCGGCGCCGAAATTGCAGCGACGAGCACTACGCTGTGGTGTAGATCTGGAATCGATTGGTGTAATGACCTAGTATTTCAAACCATTTGCATCCGCACATGTCGGACTTGAATTGCTCAAAACAACAGATTATTAATTTATATTTGGCAAAACTCAACATATACAGTGAATAAATCAATCACGGAATCACAAGCATAGAGTATTATAACAATAAGCAGCAGAATAGATAAATAGTAGTTCATGAAGCTACTATAAAACATCAGAGTCTAAAACAAACTACAACAGAATCTCAAATACAAATGAATCTCAAATACAAACAGATGACATTTCTGAATAAATCAACTGGAAAAGCTGAATAGATAAGACAGATCTTTAAGCAAAGCTCCAATCTCCAAAGGTGAGTCTCAAATGATGTGACACTCAGTCTGACCCGAGCATAAAGTTAAACACAAAACACTCAAGTTAGGATTAACATTCTTATATGGTAAATTCAACTCAAGTGAAATGTCAACTGAAATACAAGTAACTTAAAGGATGTTTGGGATACCCATCCTCTAAGGATCCGTGGAACTATCTACTATATAGTAATATACGCTATTATAATATGTCTATAGTAAAGTAAACTATTAAAATAGCGTTAAGGCGTTACCCATATCCCTCTTAACACATTTTATATATTCCCGTAGTCTATATAGTACCGTAAGCTCCACCAAACTGGTGGTTTACTCAGAGGGCACTCCATAGGTACGGTACAAACCAAACTCGTAGAAGGTGCGGTAAGGCATGCGATAAGGCACACGAGGCAATGCTAGGGCAGATATACCATTTGTGTATGCAGACTGGTGGTAACGCATAGCAGCTACTACCGCCCACCTCAAGACACACTCCTAAATCAAAGGTGCACCCAATCAAATCACAAAGTAATAGAATGGTATCGAAGAAATGTGTCCGATAGGTGGAATGACCTCACATGGCCCGACGTGGCTCTTGTTTTAGCCACATCAGGCTGACTCACGGGAGTCAGGGCTACGTTAATACCTCATACAGAATCGTCGCCAAACCATCCTACTTCGTTCTGGAATCTCCACCACGTACACAGTTGTTAAAGTGGTTTTCGGTATTGGCAGAGAGTATGACAATATCCGATCCCGGTCTCTTTAACAACCAAACGCTTATTTCATACCGTGGTCATTTCATTTCAAATAGTTCATACTTTATATCAAAATCATACTCATTTCAAAACCATATCAATTCGATATCATTATTCACTTTAAATAATATTCATTTCCAGAATCGTAACACTTTCAAAATTATAACACTTTTGAAGTCATAACACTTTGGAAATCATAACACTTTTGAAATCATAACACTTTTGAAATCATAACACTTTCGAAATCATAACACTTTTGAAATCATAACACTTCCAACTTAAACAGTTTAAATGTTAAAAATAGTATATATATTAAAATAGTTATAAATTAAAATAGTTTATATATTAAAAATACTTTATACATTAAAAAATAGTTTCCTCTAATTTCACAAATCGATTCAAATCAACTTAAATTCCAAAAATTCAATTTAAATCAATTCCAGTTTAACCATTTAAATTTAAAGGTCAAAGATTCAATTCAAATTCTAAATAAACCATTTCAATTTTTCTCGATTTCAAATCCAGGTTTGAACTATCACTTCAATTCTAATAAGATTCAAAATTTAAATATTCAAAACATTTTTCAGTATAAGTTTCATTTAAATTTCAATATTTCACTTTAATTTTTTTTTCAAATTTAAAAATATTCACTTGATCATTTTTTATGAAATCATGTTATCAATCATATCTTTCAAAATCTAAAAATCAATAAGTTCGAATCAATTCTTATTTAAATTCAATTTAAATTCCAAGTCAACATTAATTTATCTTCCCAACCTTTATTATTAAAGTTATAAAAATCCATTTTTAAATATTAATATAAATTTAAATAAATACTTAACCATATTATATACTAATTAAATTAAATTTTTATTTAATTAAATCTTATTATTAAATATATTTGTATTAAATCTTATTTTATATGTTTTGAAAAAATAAAATTATAAGAAAATCTTAAAATTTATATTTTCAAAACTAACTTATAAATTTAAAATTTCCAAAACATATAGTTTTAAAATCTAAATTAAAATAAATTCTTTATATTATAATTTAAAAATCAATATTAAATAAATCCATATATTCTTCCAAACTTTGGAAATCATTTTCAAAATATAGACCAACGGTGTCTGTATATAATTTTCTATCCTATGGTCAAGTGATACGGATATTTATCATTTCAATCCGCAATTTAAATATTTACGGGTATATATCATTTCAACCCGCAATCCCAAAATTTCAAAATAAATGAAAATCTCTTGGGTTTATCATTTCAACCCATAACGATTTTCCTCTAATCTATAATATCATTCGGGTATGTATCATTTCAACCCATAGGGATTTCTAAATTAACAGGGAACTTGCAAAGTGAGGACAAATATGATAAAAATATAACATATCAACAACATGCATATTTCATCCATAACAAATTAAATATAATCTATACGACAGGATATGGTGTCATATCACAGGTGAACAATTGCAGATAATGGCATATAATATTTAACAATTAAATAATAACAATTCAAATCTAACAGCATATTTCAATTGTCATTTCAACGTGAAATCAAATTTACTAACTATAAGAATGTTAATCGTGAGTGATTGCTCACCTTTCGAGGCTAGAGAAATTCGATAACGAACTGAGCTGCGAATCCGAGCAACGAATTTCAAAGTAAAGTACGATGAACACGAATTTGACGATCAAAGCAAAGCTGGAAGTTATATTTAAAATAAATTCTCTATATAAAATTTCAAATCAAAAATTTAATTCAAACACATAAAATATCTCTAAATATTTTTGAAAACCGAACTCATGTATACAGATATAACTAATATATATATTAACACACACACACACACATATATATATATATATATATTAAAAAAACAATATCTATTGAAAATTCAAGATAACTTACCTTGTTATTATTAATTATTACTATACATACATAAATAGACAAGACTCGGTCACTATGTGAAATACTTTGGAAAATATATGTACTTTATAACGTTGATCAACATAACAAAATTTTATAACACATTATATAATAACTTTATATTTTATTCTCAAATCATAAAATATACCTTGCCAAAAGCAAAAATGAGATGAAAGAAAACTAACCAGACAAAAGGACAAATATGCAGATTACAAAAGCTTACATACATACATATACATACATATATATATATATAGACCTTTGATAAAAGACACAAAAATTATACATATGCAATATATATAATATGTATAACTCAACAGGTCCTTTATAAACTTATAGAAACATATACACACACACACACACTCAAATGAACATATTATATATAAATAATATGAATATATATGCATAACCAACAGATATTAAAATAATATCTTTACAATTACTTATTTTAAAATCAACATTAAATTTTCACATGTAATAAACTAAAATTAATATTTAAACAAATCAATATTATATACCCAAGACAGTATACGAGAGCAGTATATATTATATACCCAAAACAATATATATATATAATAAAACAAAAACTTAAACAATAAATTTGAAAACAATATTGGTACTCAATAGAAGGGAAAACTGCACTTGGCGTGTGGTGTTGGAGTCAGTGCGAAGGCCGGGGGTTGTGGCTGAAGGCGGGGTGGAAATGTTAGGTGATAGGTGGCGGGTTTTTGGGTGATGGGCATGAGGCCGAGGAAGGAAGTGGAGGCGGGTCTGGATGTGGAAGATGGGCGAGATCGATGGGGTGGATTGGTGGCGAACTGGTGCTGTAAATGGGCTGCCGATCAGAGGTGGGGTGCAAGATGACTAGGCTGTCGGTGAATAGAAGCAGATCTGGGTGCAGTTTGTGACAGCGAGAGGCGGGTGTAGTGGCGCAGCTAAGGCGGCGAAGGCAAGGGTCAGCATGGGTTCAAGACGAGTAACAGAGGGAGAGGGAGAAATGGTGGCTTCATGGCAGAGAGAGGTGGAACCTTGTTCGGCTTTGGTGGGTTGCGAGGCTTCCTGGAAGGGGATTGTAACAACCCGCATATTTATCGATTTTATATTTAAATATTTTATTTAAATATTTAACGTTAGTCGGATGTTAGTCCGAAAAGCTACTTTTTGCATACGGTCAAATTAGGACTCGAGACCACCTCCATTGAGTTCAAAATGATGTTTGCGATATTTTTGAGTGTAAACTTCGATATGTTTGGAGATAGTGAAATTTTCATCACTTTTTCCCGCCTTTGACTTTGGTTGGACCGAACCCCTTCTAACTCAGCCCCAACCCACCTCCTCTTCCTCACTTTATCAAACACTTCAAGCTTTGTCAAAAATGGAGGAGGGAATGGGAAATTAAAACTCCAAACTCAAATTCTATTGCAAATCCAACATTCAACTCCAAATTCAAGTAGAAGATATTGGATTCAAGCTTTGGATTGCTTCTCCTTGCTTTCAAGCTCCATCTTCATCCATTTTAGTGAACAGGTGAGATTTTTATCTCACATCTTGCCTCTGATTGTCATTGGACTATTGGGAATGATTCCCCATCACTTTAGCATGTATGTTTGCATTTGGATTGAATGGGTAAAAACCCCAAATTTTCGTGTGTATTTTCAATTCTGGGCGTTAGGTCGCTCTGCCTCGAAGAAGAAAGACTGCAGATTTTCGTTCTGGGCTTAGGTCGCATGGAAATAGGTCACTAGGTCGTAGGTCGTGGGTCGCCTAGGTCCTAGGTCGCTCGTTCCTGCTTCAGTTACTAGGTCGCGGCTACGTTAGGTCGTAGGTCGCTCGGCTTCGATAACTCCTTAGGTCGCTCGCCACTGTTCCTCCTTAGGTCGCGCGCAATGTTAGGTCGCGCACCCCTTTAGGTCGCGAACCAGATAGGTCGCACACCCTTTTAGGTCGCATAGCTCTTTTAGGTCGCTCGGCCCATTTCTGCTCTTAGGTCGCCCACCTCGATAGGTCGCTTGGACTCGATATCGTTAGGTCGCTCGGCCTTGTGAAACCCTTAGGTCGCTCGGCTTTGCCTCTGATAAGTCGCATGCTTTGTTAGGTCGTTTGGCCTTAATTATTTAGGTCACTCGATCATCTCTAGGTTAAGTCGTTCGATCTGTTTGTTCGTTAGGTCGTTAGACCTACTTCTTTTAGGTCGCTTGACTCTATACCCTTTTAGGTCGCTAGGCCTTTTACTTTTAGGTTGCATGACCTCATGACTATGGATCGCAACCTCTAAGTCGCTCAACCTATCTACCTGTTAGGTCGCCCCACACTGTTAGGTCGCGTAACTCGATAGGTAGCACCATCTCCTGACTTACCCTAGGTCGCTTGACCTGTAGGTCGTTCCATTGCCTCTTTAACTCGCCCTGCTTATATTCCTTAGCTCGGCTATGTTAGGTCGCAAGGATATTCATACTTTGATGGTTTTGGGATCGACTTCTTTGGACTTTACTCACGTCTTCGAACGTGAATTTATGTGATTCGATTTGTTTCAACAATCGTTTTGTGGCTTGTCACTTTAAAAATGTGAAGGTTTCAATACTAGTAGTAAATATCAAAACTCTTTCATCAAGACGATTTCAACACTATTTTAAATATAAAGCACGTTTCCTCAAACCGTTTTTCAATCTACTAGTATATACAAGCCTTTACTTCACTCGGATGAGAAATCGAATTAAACGACTTAGTAAAACGAGTGGTATGAAACGCTTGCGTTCACTTCGTCGGTTAGCTCTTGGACTTGTTCGATTGAACCCTTTTTGTGATAATTTCCTAGTGGAGATCTATAGTTTGTTCGTAAATATTTAAGTTAAGCTAGTGGTTATGGGACATGAAGCTAAACTCATATATTTACTGGCTTAGTGTAATTGACACTTCCTTATGATCATGACGATCATTTTTGTGATTTAGACTAGCGATTGAGCGATGTCTCTTTGTCTGCGAGGGAGACTAGACCCCGCTTTTGTGATGTTTCGCCATCACATATATGGGGTAGCACCCCATAGTCTTCGGGCCGTTCATGTGTTAAAATTTAATGGATAGCTTCCATGAGATAGCTTCTCGTTCATGTGTTATACGCGTTGGTGAGTTTTCATGCTCCCGTTCATGTGTTAGGCCTCCCCCTTTTTATGTGTTTTTCTGGATTTCTTGTGATGATTTCTGGAATTTGTGCTTCACCAATTTTCATGATTTTCATTGATATGATATCAGTTTTTGTGCATTGGTGAATTTATGTGTTATTGACTTGTTATGAATACAAGTTTAGGGTATGATACCCTATTTTATCTTTGAGAAGATTCTTGTGATATTGATTGATCTTTTGTTGATTATCATTTACATACTTATAGTAGTATGCCGTTATGGTTGTTACATGTTCATGCCATATTATTTATCCTATACCTTATCATCTGATATTTATAGCTAGACTGATCCGTTTATTATTTTCTTATAAATAATACTCGGGTCAGACCGAGATGTTACAGGTGCTTCTGCTTGACTTCTCTTCAAGATTATTCTGACTTTTGGCTAACTTCATAGATTAGTAGTTGTTGGATGTACACATTTGAGATACAGACTCTATGTTGTGTACTTATTCTTTTGTATAGCACGTGATGCTATTCTTTTGTATTATCGTGGATCTTTCCGACCACTACTCTAATGTACACTTTCATGTGATATATATTTATTCGTATCTTCTTCCGCCTTTGTAATATGGATGTCTGTGACTGATTTATGTTATGATTACTTCTATGTTTGTTTCCGAAGATTATATATAGCCACCATGTGATAGCTTTGAGTTTGTATCGATACGTCGGATTTCCTCCTTAAAAATATGTATTCTATTCTATCTGACGTATCGGTGCTCGCACAAAGAAGTTACATGGATGGTCGCTCCTCCACAGCCTTATTCTCCGTGCTAATTGACAACACTACATCATAGTATTCTTGGTTAGCGTGGGTATAGAGGTGGGGTGTCACAGCTTGGTATCAGAGCCAAACTTTGGAACAATGTAGAATAACTTAACAAGGATCATCGTCCTAAGTCCACCTTAGGAGTTGTGTTTCAGGATTTAGTTCAAGTCTTCGAACCGATTCATCCTGTTTTCTTTATGATTCCTTGTTCCATCTATCAAGATTGCTTGATATTCATTTGGTGAATAACCTTTTTCTTCTTCTCTCTTTCTTAGAGAAGAGAATGTCTAGACCAGGTCGTCCCAGAGCTGGACCATCTACTGTCACTCCCCAGGATGGAGTTTTTATGACTGCTCAACAGCTTCTTGATTTAGTAAAGAATGCTCAAGCAGCTGGTCCTAATCAGGAACCTACTCATCCTAAGTCTGGATTTGCACTTTTGTGCAACGATTATACCAACTTAGGTGGGAAACCGTTCAAAGGTTCCGAAACTATTATTGAAGTCCAGGCTTGGTTAAGAACATGCGATAAAATCTTTTCTCGCATGAATCTGGTCGATCTTCACCGTGTTCAGGTGGCCTCCAGTATGCTCCAAGAAAGAGCATTGGATTGGTACGAACTTCTCATTTCTGAAATTAATGAAGCTGATCTCACCTGGGAGCAATTCCGGGAACGCTTCGAATTAAAATTCATACCAGAAGTAGAGAAGATAACATTGGCTCGTCGTTTCATAGACCTTGTTCAAGGTGAATCCTCTGTGACAGATTATGTCGCATCCTTCGAGTCACTTTCTAAATATGGGGTTGAATACATCAACACCCCATTGAAGAAGAACCAGAGGTTTGTCTATGGCTTAAACAAGAATCTCAAGAAGCCATTACTTCTAAAATTAGAAGTTTCTTTCGATCAACTCATTGATATCGCTCTTCGTCTTGAAGAGGCTGATAAGGACAGTGATGTTGAAGTGGTGGCTACCAAACCAAACTTCAACAACAAGAAAAGGCCTAACAAGTTCAAAGGTCCTTATCCCAACAAAAAGGGTAAACAAGCAACTCCTGCTGCAAAGACATTTTCCCCCAGTGATAAGAAATGTTTCAACTGTGGTGCAAAGGGCCATTTTTCAAACAAGTGTTCAAAGCCCCACTCTTATCGCTATTGTAAAAGTCCAGATCATTTTATGCACCAATGCCCTAAGCTTCAAGACAAGGAGGGAAAGTTAAACGTTGCTCAAGTCCCTGGCAACACATCTCGCGGTCAAGGTATGTCTCATTCTGTCCTTGATGGCATTATTATATTTCATGATCAACCTATTAGAGTTCTCTTTGATACGGGTGCATCCCATTCTTTTATATCAAAGGAACTTGTAGACACTCTTTCTTTAAGTGTTGTTGCTTTAATGACTTCTTTAAGAATTGCGAATCCGGTTGGTGGATCCGCAACTCTTAGTCTACTTTGTAAAGATGTCGAGATTATTTTGTGTGATTTTTCTTTCCTAGCCGATTTGCATGTCATGCGTTACTTAGGCTTTGGAATGATTTTGGGTATGGATTGGCTTACTCGTTATGAAGCTCATATCCTATGTCCTGAGCGGACTATTTGTCTTCGACATCCACTATCTGTTAAGCAGATTTCTATTATTCTAAAAAGATTCGGATTCCACTTTGGTTGCATCTTTATATTCTTTAAATCCTCATGATAATGATAATGATGATGAGGAAGATGTCATTTCTCTTATTCGCATCGTTCGTGAATTTTCCAACATCTTTGAGCCCGTTTTAGGATTACCACCTAAGCGAGCAATTGAGTTCAAAATTAATCTTATACCTAGAGCTCAACCTATTACCCGTCCTCCTTATCGCATGTACAATAAGGAGAATGAAGAGATGCGCAAACAACTATCCGAGTTAGAGACGAAGCAACTTATTCGCTCTAGTTCCTCGCCTTGGGGAGCTTCAGCTATTTTCGTAAATAAGTCCGATGGTACACTTAGGCTTTGCGTCGACTACCGCAAGCTTAATGATCTTACTATTAAGAATAAATATCCTTTACCTCGGATTGATGATATGTTTGATCAACTTAGTGGTGCTAGAGTCTTTTCACAATTGGACTTGGCTACCGGTTTCCATCAACTTCGTATTGCAGAGGATAGTATTCCTTTGACTTCTTTCCGTACTCGATATGGATCTTATGAGTGGCTAGTTATGCCGTTCGGTTTAACGAATGCTCCGGCTTATTTCGTTGACCTTATGAATCGAGTTTTCAAATATTTCCTCGATCGGTTTGTTCTCATCTTTATTGATGATATTCTTGTGTATTCCAAAACCGAGGAGGAACATGAAAAGCATCTTCGAATTGTATTGGAAACTCTTAGGAGCAATCAATTAAAAGCAAATTTTTCCAAATGCCACTTTTGGCAATCTAGTGTGAAGTTTCTCGGTCACATTATTTCCGAATCCGGAGTATCAGTGGATCCTTCAAAGATTGAAGCTATTCAAAATTGGAAGAGACCGGAGAGCGTGACTGAAATCCGTAGCTTTCTCGGATTGGCAGGTTATTACCGCCGTTTCATAAAAGACTTTTCTAAGATTGCTGGCCTCTTACTGGCTTAACGAAGAAAGGTGTTAAATACATTTGGTCTGACAAATGTGAAACTTCTTTTCAAAAATTAAAAGAACTCCTTTCTGATGCTCCTATTCTTGTTATTCCCAAAGGGAATCAAGATTTTGTCATTTATACCGATGCTAGTCGCATTGGTTTGGGTGCCGTTCTTATGCAAAAAGAACGTGTTATTGCTTATGCTTCTAGGCAATTGAAGCCGGCTGAGACTAGATATGCCACACATGATTTAGAACTTGCGGCTATCGTTTTCGCCCTTCGAATTTGGCGACACTATCTTTTGGGAGAGAAATTTATACTTTATACTGATCATAAGTCTTTGAAATATTTATTTTCTCAAAAGGAACTTAATTTGCGTCAACAGCGTTGGCTCGAGTTCCTTGCCTCTTATGATCTTGATATCCTTTATACTCCCGGAAAGGGAAATCGAGTTGCCGATGCACTTAGTCGCAAGCAACAAGCGGTCGTTTCTATGATGATATCCGAATGGAGGGATCTCGAGGTTTTATCCACTTGTGAAATTTGAGATCGTGTCTCCGATTTATGTTCATCTTTTGTCTTATGTAGCCTTGAAGCTCATCCTTCTCTTTTCGACCGCATTCCTGAAGCTCAACAGCTAGATCCTGAATTGGCTCTTCTTAGCCAGAATATTAGGGATAAAACCGATATTGAAGGTTTGAAAGACTTTGATGTCGATTTTCGTGGCGGCATTCGAAAATTTGGTAGACTTATCGTACCAAATACTGGAAATCTTCGTAAAGATATTCTAGAAGATTCTCACTATTCCAAATATTCCATTCATCCCAGTAGTAGTAAAATGTACGCAGATATGAAGCGACTTTATTACTGAGAGGGAATGAAATCTGATATCGCTAACTTTGTTAAGTGTTGCATGACTTGCCAGCTTGTTAAGGTTGAACATCAAAGGCCTGGTGGTTTATTGCAACCATTGGAAATTCCAGTTTGGAAGTGGGATCAAATTTCCATGGATTTTATTGATGGCCTTCCCCGTTCTCGTTCGGGCCATAATAGTTTATGGGTGATTGTTGACAGACTTACTAAATCTGCCCATTTTATTCCTGTTCGGTCGAACCGAACCGTTCCTCTTCTGGCCAAACTTTTTATTAAAGAGATTGTTAAACTGCATGGAGTTCCTTCTTCCATTGTTAGTGATCGAGATCCATTGTTTACTAGTGGATTCTGGAAGAGTCTTCAAAAAGCTTTGGGAACGAAGCTTAATTTTAGCACCGCTTATCACCCCCAGTCCGATGGAAAAACTGAGCGTGTGAATTAAACTCTTGAAGATCTTCTTCGTGCTTGTGTGCTTGATTTCAGTGGAAGTTGGGAAGATCATATTTCACTTGTTGAATTTTCCTATAATAACAACTTCCAATCTAGTATTGGTATGGCTCCTTTCGAGGCACTCTATGGAAGGCCATGCCGATCTCCTTCTTGTTGGCTTGAAGCCGGTGAGAAATTGGTTTTAGGACTAGATTTTATTCGAGATTCCACAGAAAAGATTGAACTTATTCGACATAGGATGAAAGAAGCCTAGAGTAGACAAAAATCCTATGCCGATAATCGAAGAAGGAAATTAGAATTTTCTGTTGGGGATCTTGTATTTATTCGTGTTTCACCTATGAAAGGTGTTGTACGTTTCAGTCGATCAGGAAAGCTAGCGCCTCGATACATTGGGCCATTTCCTATCACTGAACGTATCGGATCCATGGCTTATCGCCTTTCATTACCGGCTCAGTTTTCTGCCATGCATGACGTGTTTCACGTTTCACAATTACGGAAGTGCCTTCGGGATTCTGATTCTATTCTTGAGTCCGGTGTTGTGGAAGAGATTGAAGTTTCACCTAATTTAACTTATGAGCAGCATCCTGTTCGAATTATTGCTTCGGAGATCAAACGTCTTCGAAATAAAGATGTTCCGCTTGTTAAAGTTCAATGGTCCTCAAATCCTAAGGATTGCTCTTGGGAAACTAGAGAATTCATCGAGCGAACACATCCGAACTTACTTTCTCCTGCTCTTTGAGGTAAACTTCTTATTTCAAATTTCTTTTGTGTTAATATGCTTTTTATGGTTGTTACTTTTTATTTCCATCTCATATATTGCGAGGACGCAATTTCTTTAAGGAGGGGAGTCTGTAACAACCCGCATATTTATCGATTTTATATTTAAATATTTTATCATTAGTCGGATGTTAGTCCGAAAAGCTACTTTTTGCATACGGTCAAATTAGGACTCGAGACCACCTCCATTGAGTTCAAAATGATGTTTGCGATCTTTTTGAGTGTAAACTTCGATATGTTTGGAGATAGTGAAATTTTCATCACTTTTTCCCGCCTTTGACTTTGGTTGGACTGAACCCCTTCTAACTCAGCCCCAACCCACCTCCTCTTCCTCACTTTATCAAACACTTCAAGATTTGTCAAAAATGGTGGAGGGAATGGGAAATTAAAACTCCAAACTCAAATTCTATTGCAAATCCAACATTCAACTCCAAATTCAAGTAGAAGATATTGGATTCAAGCTTTGGATTGCTTCTCCTTGCTTTCAAGCTCCATCTTCATCCATTTTAGTGAAAAGGTGAGATTTTTATCTCACATCTTGCCTATGATTGTCATTGGACTGTTAGGAATGATTCCCCATCACTTTAGCATCTATGTTTGCATTTGGATTTGGATTGAATGGGTAAAAACCCCAAATTTTCGTGTGTATTTGCAATTCTGGGCGTTAGGTCGCTTTGCCTCGAAGAAGAAAGACTGCAGATTTTCGTTCTGGGCTTAGGTCGCATGGAAATAGGTTGCTAGGTCATAGGTCGTGGGTCGCCTAGGTCCTAGGTTGCGCGTTCCTGCTTCAGTTACTAGGTCGCGGCTACGTTAGGTCGTAGGTCGCTCGGCTTCGATAACTCCTTAGGTCGCTCGCCACTGTTCCTCCTTAGGTCGCGCGCAATGTTAGGTCGCGCATCCCTTTAGGCCGCGAACCAGATAGGTCGCACACCCTTTTAGGTCGCGTACCTCTTTTAGGTCGCTCGGCCCATTTCTGCACTTAGGTCGCCCACCTCGATAGGTCGCTTGGACTCGATATCGTTAGGTCGCTCGGCCTTGTGAAACCCTTAGGTCGCTCGGCTTTGCCTCTGATAGGTCGCAAGCTTTGTTAGGTCGTTCGGCCTTAATTATTTAGGTCACTCGATCATCTCTAGGTTAAGTCGTTCGATCTGTTTGTTCGTTAAGTCGTTAGACCTACTTCTTTTAGGTCGCTTGACTCCATACCCTTTTAGGTCCCTAGGCCTTTTACTTTTAGGTCGCATGACCTCATGACTATGGATCGCAACCTCTAAGTCGCTCAACCTATCTACCTGTTAGGTCGCCCCACACTATTAGGTCGCGTAACTCGATAGGTCGCACCATCTCCTGACTTACCCTAGGTCGCTTGACCTGTAGGTCGTTCCATTGCCTCTTTAACTCGCCCTGCTTATATTCCTTATCTCGGCTATGTTAGGTCGCAAGGACATTCATACTTTGATGGTTTTGGGATTGACTTCTTTGGACTTTACTCACGTCTTCGAACGTGAATTTATGTGATTCGATTTGTTTCAACAATCGTTTTGTGACTTGTCACTTTAAAAATGTGAAGGTTTCAATACTAGTAGTAAATATCAAAACTCTTTCATCAAGACGATTTCAACACTATTTTAAATATAAAGCACGTTTCCTCAAACCGTTTTTCAATCTACTAGTATATACAAGCCTTTACTTCACTCGGATGAGAAATCGAATTAAACGACTTAGTAAAACGAGTGGTATGAAACGCTTGCGTTCACTTCGTCGGTTAGCTCTTGGACTTGTTCGATTGAACCCTTTTTGTGACAATTTCCTAGTGGAGATCTATAGTTTGTTCGTAAATATTTAAGTTAAGCTAGTGGTTATGGGACATGAAGCTAAACTCATATATTTACTGGCTTAGTGTAATTGACACTTCCTTATGATCATGACGATCATTTTTGTGATTTAGACTAGCGATTGAGCGATGTCTCTTTGTCTACGAGGGAGACTAGACTCCGCTTTTGTGATGTTTCGCCATCACATATATGGGGTAGCAACCCATGGTCTTCGGGCCGTTCATGTGTTAAAATTTAATGGATAGCTTCCATGAGATAGCTTCTCGTTCATGTGTTATACGCGTTGGTGAGTTTTCATGCTCCCGTTCATGTGTTAGGCCTCCCCCTTTTTATGTGTTTTTCTGGATTTCTTGTGATGATTTCTGGAATTTGTGCTTCACCAATTTTCATGATTTTCATTGATATGATATCAGTTTTTGTGCATTGGTGAATTTATGTGTTATTGACTTGTTATGAATACAAGTTTAGGGTATGATACCCTATTTTATCTTTGAGAAGATTCTTGTGATATTGATTGATCTTTTGTTGATTATCATTTACATACTTATAGTAGTATGCCGTTATGGTTGTTACACGTTCATACCATATTATTTATCCTATACCTTATCATCTGACATTTATAGCTAGACTGATCCGTTTATTATTTTCTTATAAATAATACTCGGGTCAGACCGAGATGTTACAGGTGCTTCTGCTTGACTTCTCTTCAAGATTATTCTGGCTTTTGGCTAACTTCATAGATGAGTAGTTGTTGGATGTACACATTTGAGATATAGACTCTATGTTGTGTACTTATTCTTTTGTATAGCACGTGATGCTATTCTTTTGTATTATCGTGGATCTTTCCGACCACTACTCTGATGTACACTTTCATGTGATATATATTTATTCATATTTTCTTCCGCCTTTGTGATATGGATGTCTGTGACTGATTTATGTTATGATTACTTCTATGTTTGTTTCCGAAGATTATATATAGCCACCATGTGATAGCTTTGAGTTTGTATCGATACGTCGGATTTCCTCCTTAAAAGATATGTATTCTATTCTTTCTGACGTATCGGTGCTCGCACAAAGAAGTTACATGGATGGTCGCTCCTCCACAGCCTTATTCTCCGTGCTAATTGACAGCACTACGTCGTAGTGTTCTTGGTTAGCGTGGGTATAGAGGTGGGGCGTCACAGGGATGGAGGTTTCGGTTGTGGCGTGCTCATGTGGGTGTTGCATGGGAAGCTTCGGGCATAGGGCGGTGGCGATTGAAGGTTAGGGAAGTGGCACGGGTCGGTTGTTGTTTGGTAAGGGGGAAATGGCGGAGGATGTGGTGGTTAGAATGGCGGAGGAGGGAGGGCGGCTATCAGTTGGTGATGAGGAAATAGTGGTGGTGGGATGATGACGAGGCCATAGGAAAATGGGCAGACATCAGAAAAATGAATGGAAGAAGAAGGTTACAGGAAAAATATAAATATGTATATGAACCAATATTTTATTATGTATATTCTAAGCAAAAGAATGGTAGAACAAATCAGAGGAGAGAAAGAAATTAACCAGAGAAATTGAAACAACACAAATTATATTGGAAACTGGGAATAGTGAAAGTCAGGGCATGAGAATTCAGGAAGTATTAAAGGCAATGACAGTTTGACTTTCAGCCGTTGGAAAATTTTAATGGACACAGGGAACCAAAAGGCTCCAAATACGTACCGTTTACGGCTAACCATTTCTTAGATTTCACCGTGTTCCGGATGCCAAATTGCACAAATGAATATACTGCGGAGATCAACACGACGAAACGAACAGAATGGTACACAGATATCAATGATACAACTATCCTATCAAAAGTCGATATTTGCTGCCAAACTGCTGCAATTTCGCTGAAAATAAGGTAAACGAAGCTAGAGAAATCCAAATTTGATGAAACGAAAGATGACTTCTCGCTCAGAAAATATTAAACATTTTTATCGTATAAAAATATACAGATTTCGGAAACATTTTATTTTCATCTAATGAACTGATTTTAAATTGAAATTGAAAATTACACAATAGAATTAACTTCCATATTTTCTGATGAAAATTTACCATTTGATATGTTTAAACAGACGTATTCCAAATATCAAATTTTCATTGCTAAATTTAATTGTTTATTTTTAAGCAAAAATTAAGTTAGTTACGTTATAAAACAATTAAAATTTACAGGTTGTTACACTCTCCCCCACTCAAAACTTTTCGTCCCCGAAAAGGAACGAGATAGGAGAATAGAAACAATAAAAAAGAAAGATAGATTTGAAATACAAAATACAACAATTAATTTCCATTCATTTTATTTAATTCAAACTGTTAATTCAAAACTGTATAAATTTCATTAGTTTCAAACTAATTAATATTCAACAAACTTGGTTTAAAACCATATTTAATCAATAATGTTCATTGCATTTTGGTTGATTTCAATTCAATGTATTTCCATTTAGTTGATTTGATTTCAATTTTTTACATTTGTTACAGAATTTTCTTTCAAAACAAAATTTATTTTTATTCAGCTCATTTATTTATTCCATTTGATTTCACTTAAGTTAATTCCTCATATAATTCAATTTCAACTATTCTTTATAATTTACCATTTATTTTACAAGATATGAATTCTTTTATTACCTGTTTAGTTTCTTAAGTTTACATTTATTTGCTCATTCTCTATTTATTATTCAATTTGTTTCAATTTACATTTCTTATAACATAAATTAAATGTATAACATTCATTATAACAATACGATTCTTATTTATAAATTCCCTTATCAGAATTTATTTTTGCACATTTTATTTCTTACATTTTTACATTATATACTGTTCAACTACATATTCTTTTTACATTTTAAACTTTTGAATATTTCAGGTAAGTTTTATTAAGTGAATATTAGGCTCAGGTCCCTAATAAGTTTCAAAATACACAAAAACCCCAATAAAAAAACGTATGTAAATTAGGTCCCTAGAATTAAGTTACTAAGTAATTGCATATAGTTATGCAATTATTCACTGAATAATTACAGACATTTATGCAATTATATCCAAAAGTTGCATAAATTTATGTAATTTTTTTCGGTGAATAATTGCGGAAATTTCTGCAATTTTTTTGGTGAATACTTGTGGAATTTTCCACAAATTTTTGAAACAATTGCGGAAATTTCTGCAATTTTTCAGTGAATACTTGTGGAAATGTCTGCAATTTTTTGATATAATTGCATAAATGTCTGCAATTATTCACTGAATAATTGCATAAGTGTATGCCATTATTCGGTAACTTAATTCTAGAGACCTAATTTACAAACTTTTTTTTACTGGGGTTTCTATGTATTTTGAAACTTATTAGGGACCTATGCCAAACTGTCCCTTTTATTAATGTTTCATATGTAATTGAGCACTATACCAATTTACTTGTTGTTTATAATATTTTTATTAAGCAAAAATTAATTTGAACAATTTGTTGCCTAAGTTTCCTCTTATATAAACTTCAATTACATATTCACCCTAACATTTTACATTTTGAATATTTTAGGTAAGTTATACATGTTTATTAGAATGTAATTGAATATTACACAAATTAATTTTATTCCATTTCAACTGTTTCTAGTTATTTTTAAATTGCAATTTAAATTTTAAACACTTCAAATATTTCAAAAAAAAATTCAATAATTGAAAACCCTAACTTAACTAAGAATTTATGAATTAAATTTCCGGTTTCACTTCCCACCATTTCGAAATAAATACACACACATATATATATATTTTGTGAATCAAATCATATTCAAGAAATTCAAATCAAATTCCTTTTTCCAAAACAAAAGTGTAGCAAAGCTACTAAGTGGTCTCTCCACTTTGAGACTCGAAAATGAATGGCGATGATGCTGCAGTCATAACCAAATAATTTTCTAGCGACAAAATATGAGAGTTCTGACTTACTTCTTTTTAAAATTCTGGAAAGACGATTTCCATTCGAAAATACTTACAAATAATATACTCTTTCAAACTATGAAAACCAAATTTTGAAAAGCACCCGAAATTAAATTCTTAAATCCTTAACTTAAATTTATTTTAAATTTTAAATCAATTTTATAAACAATTTTATCAAATTCATCTCTTATAACAACAATAGTTAATGGTTTAGGAAATGTTAACAAAGCAATAAATGATAATCTAGATTATCATTTACTAACAACCAATTCATTTAACTATCTAATTTCATAAAAAATATGCCTTATATATAAAATATAATCATACAAAATTTACAAATTTCGGAAACAATATTGTGTCAGTTTGCTCTGTTCAAGTGTTTTGGAATTTCCATCGGTAGCGTTGGCCAGACGAATCGAATTAAACCCCAAATCAACCTTAACAACTCAAACAACACAATATAAAATATTTTATATAAATTACAATTACACTCCCTCACAGGATGGTTCAAGAATAGATTAAAACAAGTATAGAGATTCAATTTAGAGGGATTCTAATCAAAGAGAATTCTAACCGAGAAGATAGGATCGAACAGAAGATGAGATAATTGAATTACAAAAGAGGAAAGATGGATCGACTTATATTAATCGCAGTGACCTTAACCCGGTCAATCGAGATTCCAATAATAAGATCGACGCGGAATTCAATTTCTTGCATGAGAGGAAGAGAAGTGATTTCACCAAAACATCATGATAATCCCTGACTATCGGGGTGGAGTCAAGATTACAAGGGAATTACCCTGATCGTCTACTAGAGACGGTTCATGCTTTGCAAGAAATAATAGCATCTAAACTGAGGATGTAGAAGTCTCCGGTGAATCGACGCCTGTTGTAAAGGATTTCACTCCTTTACAAATCATACTAAGGTTGTCGGAACAAAAATGGAGTTATGGGATGCTCCAGTATCAAGAAGAACACGAATAGGGAGAGACAAGAATGGATTTTAGAACGAAAGGGAAAGTTCCGAAATTCAAAAGAAATCCTAATCAAAGAGGAGAAATTTCAAGCTCGAACGAAGATGATTCTGTAATTAATTTTTTTACTCCATATGCTAAGTTTTGCCTAAACCAGAGCTCTGATAGCAACTGTAACGACCCGGTATTTCGAACCATTCGCATCCGCACATGTCGGACATGAATTGCTCAAAACAACAGATTGTTAATTTATATTTGGCAAAACTCAACATATACAGTAAATAAATCAATCACAGAATCACACACAAAGAGTAATATAACAATAAGCAGCGGAATAGATAAATAGTAGTTCATGAAGCTACTATAAAACATCAGAGTCTAAAACAAAATACAACAGAATCTCAAATACAAATGAATCTCAAATACAAACAGATCTTCAAGCAAAGCTCCAATCCCCAAAGGTGAGTCTCAAATGCTGTGACACTCAATCTGACCCGAGCATAAAGCAAAACACAAAACACTCGAGTCAGGATTAACATTCTTATATAATAAATTCAACTCAAGTGAAATGTCAACTGAAATACAAGTAACTTAAAGGATGTTTGGATACCCATTCTCTAAGGATCCGTGGAACTATCTACTATGTAGTAATATACGCTATTATAATGTCTATAGTAAAGTAAACTATTAAAATAGCATTAAGGCATTACCCATATCCCCCTTAACACATTTTATATATTCCCGTAGTCTATATAGTACCATAAGCTCCACCAAACCGGTGGTTTACTCAGAGGGCACTCCATAGGTACGGTACAAACCAAACTCGTAGAAGGCGCGATAAGGCATGCGACAAGGCACACGAGGCAATGCCAGGGTAGATATACCGTTTGCGTATCTGGACTGGTGGTAATGCATAGTAGCTACTACCGCCCACCTCGAGACACACTCCCAAGTCAAAGGTGCACCCAATCAAATCACAAAGTAATAGAATGGTATCGAAGAAATGTGTCTGATAGGAGGAATGACCTCACTTAGCCCGGCGTGGCTCCTGTTTTAGCCACATTAAGCTGACTCACGGAAGTCATTTCAAGCTCTTTGATTAGAATTTCTTTTGAATTTCGGAACTTTCCCTTTCGTTCTGAAATCCATTCTTGTCTCTCCCTATTCGTGTTCTTCTTGATTCTGGAGCATCCCATAACTCCATTTCTGTTCTGACAAACTTAGTATGATTTGAAAAGGAGTGAACTCCTTTACAAATCATACTAAGGTTGCCAGAACAGAAATGGAGTTATGGGATGCTCCAGTATCAAGAAGAACGCGAATAGGGAGAGACAAGAATGGATTTCATAACGAAATGACCTCACTTGATTATTTAGCCGTAAGTCTATACATTAATGTTCTAGAGACCTATTGGATAAGTAGGCTTACTTAGTTGGTCCTAAATGCTGACTAGCTAAACCATATAGACCTTTCGGGTTCTGATACCATTGTTGAAACCTTTTCGGTCTTCAATAGGTAAAATATGTGAATTTCAAAAAGAAAAATTCCTATTTGGATCATAGTGGGTTTATGAAGTCTAATAGGTCATACTAGATCCAATCTAATTAATTTAAATAAAATCAAACTATATTTTATTTTCTTTATTTACTTAATTAATGTATGTTAATTGATTTATGTTTGTATAGTTTTTGAGTATATCAATATGACGCAGCGGATTAATCAAAAATGATGTAGATCGTTGAATGTAGCAATCGGTGGATTGGAAGATGCTGAAATGCCCAAATTCGTTGATCCGAAGATACCGAATTCTAGCTATCCTGAACTCGTTGATCGCGCACGATACCGGGTTCGAAGATCTTCAATTCTTCAAGCGTTCATCAAGCGCACTTGATTCCGCGAATCGGCTTCTACAATCGTTGAATCGAGCGCACTCGATTATCCGAAAGAGGAGATAGGAGATTACACTCAACTACCAATTTAGAATGAAAGCACAAAGCAATCAAAAGAGAATTTTATTCAATATTCAACAACCTTTACAAATGACTCACACTTGCTATTTATAGTTTTACAACTCAACATGCAAAAACTTCAAAAAATACAAGTACTTAGGTCGGAAACGACCTACGACCTAACATGGCGCGACCTAGAACAGGCGCGACTTAGCATAGGTCGGCAGCGACCTAACAACAAATAGTTACAACTCATTACAACCTTCAGCGACTTAACAACTTAGACAAAATACAAACAGACAAAATACAAACAGACAACTACTTAAGTCGTTGCCGACTTAACAATGCTACGCAACTCAACTTAGTAGCGACTTAAGGAATCAACGGTCCAGCTTAACTCGGCAGAGAAAAACAACGGCAACAGGCTTCCGCGACTTAAACATGCGCATCCCAGTTCAGCGACCTAAAGAACTCAACGGTAGAGATTAACTCGTGGCAGATTCAACGGCATCCAGCTGTAGCGACCTAAAAAGGTAAGCGGTTCCAGACTTTCTTCGCGACTTAAGATTTTGCGACCTAAGCCTTCGCGACCTAAGTCCTTGCGACCTAAGCCTTTGCGACCTAAGTCCTTGCGACTTAACTCCTGCTTCATTAGGTCGTCCACGACCTAATACTTCACCAATTTGCTCTGTTTTCTTATTTCGTAACTCGGTAGGTCGTATACATGTTAAACCGGTAAGTCGTTCCAGCATCTCGTTAACTCGCACCTTCCCACTAGGTCGTTGCCGATCTTCACTAAGTCGTTGGGACGACTTAAAGCTTTTGTTAGGTCGGTTGCGACCTAGAACTTCATTTTTCCACCATTTCTCACTAAATCTTAACTCGGTGGCTTCCTTTTTAAGTCGGTCTCGACTTATCAACTTGTTAGGTCGTATTCGACCTATGTCTTCATTCTGGCTTGCATCATCCTCCCCAGGTTGAGAAAAATTCGTCCTCGAATTTGTACTTTCTTCATCCACAACAAACTCTTCTCCATGATATGGTATGATATGCTTAACGTTGAATACGTCTGACGTGTACACATCATCTGGCAGCTTCAATTTATAAGCATTTTCATTGATTTTCTTTAAAATTTCAACTGGGCCAATCTTTCGTGCTTTCAATTTATTATACGTTCCCACCGGAAAACGATCTTTCGTCAATACTGCATAAACCAAATCTCCTTCATTAAACTCAACATTTCGTCGTTTCAAATCTGCAGATTGTTTATACTTCTCATTTGCTTTCTCCAATCGTTCCTGAACGATTTTATGACATTCCGTCAACCCTTCAACAAAATCAGCAGCTTTCTTAACTGTCTTCTTTGATTGTGGCACTACCGTTAAATCCAACGGTCCCTTCGGTAAGCTTGAATAAACTATCTGGAATGGACTGAACCCAGTACTACGATTCACTGCATGATTATGAGCAAATTCTGCCTGGCATAACTTCACATCCCAACTCTTCAGATTATCTTGAACAAGACACCTCAGCAAGTTTCCCAATGATCTGTTTACCACCTCAGTCTGTCCATCAGTTTGTGGATGATAAGCACTACTAAATTTCAGCTTCGTTCCGACCATTTTCCACAAACTCAACCAAAAATGACTCAGAAAACGAGTATCTCTATCCGACAGAATAGATTCTGGCAATCCATGGAGTCGATAGATTTCCTTGAAAAACAACTGAGCAACATGAACAGCATCCGCCGTCTTCTTACAAGCGATAAAATGTGCCATCTTCGAAAATCGGTCAACCACCACATAAATGGAATCATTACCACGCTGCATTCTCGGCAACCCCAGCACAAAGTCCATACTCACATCAACCCATGGTTTAGTCGGTACCGGTAACGGCATATATAAACCCGCATTAGTCGCAGTTCCTTTCGAAACTTGACAGATATGACATCTCTCAACAAACCTCTCCACTTCTTTCCTCATCGATGGCCAAAAGTAAGATTGCAAAATCAATTGTAGTGTACGGTCTCTACCCACATGACCTTCGTCGTGCAATTCTTTCACAATCTTCAACCGTAAACTGCAATCTGGTATACATAATCGAGTTCCCTTGAACAGAAAACCATCTGCTATCACAAATTCATCAGTACTTCCGTCCTTGACTTTCTCAACAAGCTTTGCAAAATAAGGATCTTCTTCAAATAATTCTGGCAATATTTCAAACCCTGTCACTTCAACTTTCATTGTCGTCAACAAATGACTCCTCCTGCTCAAAGCATCAGCCACACGATTCGTCACCCCTGATTTGTGTTTAACAACAAAAGTAAACTGCTGTAGATATGCAATCCATGATGCATGTCTCGCTGAAATCTTATCTTGCCCTTGCAAATGTTTCAATGCTTCATGATCAGTATACAGAACAAACTCCTTCTGAAATAGATAGTGTCTCCAGTGTTTGATAGATTGTACAACAGCATAAAACTCCACATCATATGTACTGTATCGCATCTTTGCTCCTGACAACTTCTTACTGAAATAGGCAATTGGACGTCCCTTCTGACTCAACACCCCTCCAATCCCAACCTTGGATGCATCAGTGTGCAGTTCAAACACTAGCTGAAAATCAGGTAGCACTAGAATTGGTGCAGACGTCAGCAATTCCTTGATCTTCCCAAAAGCACTCCCTGCTTCCTCTGTCCATGCAAACTGTTTACCTTTCATGCAATCTGTAACAGGCGCCATCACACTACTAAAGTGTGTTATAAACCTTCGATAGAATGAAGCCAACCCATGAAAACTACGAACTTCCGTTATCGTCTTGGGCTGTGGCCAATCTCTGATCGCCTCAACTTTACTTTGGTCCACCTGTATACCTTCCTTCGAAACAACATACCCCAGAAACAAAACACTATGCGTCATGAACACGCATTTCTTCGTTGCAGCATAGAATTGTTCTTGTCGCAATACCATTAGCACTTCTCTAAGATGATTCAAATGTTCCTCTGGACTTCCACTGTAAATCAGAATATCATCGAAATACACCACCACAAATTTCCCAATGAACAGTCGAAAAATCTAATTCATCACCCTCATGAAAGTACTTGGTGCATTGGATAAACCAAATGGCATGACCAACCACTCGTATAGACCCTCCCTGGTTTTAAAAGCAGTCTTCCACTCGTCTCCTGGTCTGATACGAATTTGATGATATCCGCTCTTTAAATCAATCTTCGAAAATATAGTGGCTCCACTTATTTGATCTAACAAGTCATCCAACCTCGGCATTGGAAATCTATATCTCACAGTAATCTTATTCAATGCTCGACTGTCAGTGCACATCCTCCACGTCCCATCCTTCTTGGGTACCAATAAAGCTGGTACAGCACAAGGACTCAGACTCTCCTGCACACGTCCTTGCTCAAGCAATTCCTCTACCTGCCTCCGCAACTCTTCATGTTCCTTCGGGCTCATTCGATAATGTGGTCTGTGTGGTAACACAGCACCTGGAACAAGATCTATCTGATGTTGTATATCTCTCAACGGTGGCAACTCCGTTGGTAACTCTTCTGGAAATACATCGTCAAATTCTTTCAAAACTGGTTTAACTTCTTCTGGAATTTCAACCTCTTCACTGCTTTCTCGTCCAATCAACAAGAATACTTCTGGTTCTTCCTCAATCTTCTTAACAAACTCCTTCAAAGATAATAAAGTTTTCAGCTCTTCGATTTCTTCTGACTTACTTTCTCCTTGTGGTCTCTTCTTTGGAACTAGGATAATCTTCGTGCCTTTTAACATAAAACTGTAACTATTGGTCCGACCGTCATGTTGTACTGCTCGATCATACTGCCATGGTCTTCCCAATAATAAATGACAAACATCCATCTCTATGACATCACACCAGATTTCGTCTTTGTATTTCTTCCCAATAGAGAATGGTACACGAACTCGTCTATCCACTTTCACTTCTCCTCCTTTTCTCAACCATGCTAACTTGTATGGACTCGGATGTTTCTCTGTCTTCAATTTCAACTTTGTCACAGCCTCGGTCGAAATAATATTATCACAGCTTCCTGCGTCGATCACAAACTTACACACCTTCCCCAGAATAGTACATGTTGACTGAAAGATATTACTCCTCAACCAACTAGCTTCCTCCTGCTTCGGTGTTAAACACGATCTCCTCAGCATTAGATTACAACCTTCATCTCCTGACGCAATATCCTGCTCGTCCTCCTCAACTGGGCTAGAACAATCCCCATCACCATCCTCATCCTCAATTTCTGCAATCATGGTTCTCTTCTTTGGCTTTGGACACTCACTGCTTCTATGACCCAATTCCTGACAATTGTAACATTTGAAACCATTGTTAACCCTTGTCTTCTCAACCTCCTTCATCACTGGTCTACTAATAGGTTTAGTAACATTAGAACTTCCACCAACACCCTTCGCTTGATTGTTAGAATTAGTAAACACACCACTTCCTCGTCTCCCTTGTTTTTCCCAAGCCAACGCTTTCTGATGTGCTTCTGCCACAGATCTTGGATCGAACATATTAACCATATCCTGAATCTGCATTCTCAATCCCCCAATGAACCTAGATGTCAGCTGCTCTTCTGTTTCCATAATATCATTCCTTGCAATGAGTTGATAGAATTCATCAGCATAGTCATTCACAGTTTTCGTCCCTTGTCTCAAGTTTTGCAAACGTTGATACATCAAAGATTGATAATTGTAAGGTAAGAACGTTGCTTTCATCAACTTCTTCATCTTCTCCCAAGATTCAACTTTTGACTTTCCCATCCGTTCACGTGTAAGTTTGGTCTGCTGCCACCATGCCAAAGCTCTACCCCTCAGCCTCGTAGCAACCAACTTCACTCTACGATGTTCTGGAACTCCTTTGAAGTCAAAAATCTCCTCAACATTAGCTACCCAATCTAGAAACTCCTCCGCTTGCATACCACCTTTGAATTCAGGAATTTCTGTCTTCATCCTCGATTCCCACTTGTGATCATACTCAGAATAGTTTCTTCCTTGACCTCTTCCTTGAATACTACCACCATCATATTCCTCTTCAAAATCAGATGCATAACGATGTCGATTCTGACCACCAACATCTCTACTCCCTTCACGTCTACCACCATCCCTTCTACCTACATTCCTCCGTTCACGATCATTCGCGTTCCTCCCACGCCCTTGATCATTTTCAACACTTCTGTCTCGATTGGAATGTGGCGAGACTCTACTACCCCCATGGTTAGATTCTGGTGAAACCCTTCTCCGATTTTGATTCATCTCCGTCATAAGCCTCTCTAACCGGCCAATTCCTTCATTAAGCTTCTCACTAAAATTCTCATTGATTCTTTGTTCCATCTCATCAGCTTCTTCTCTTCGATACAAAGCTTCTACGTTTTGGTGGCGATTAGCTCTTCTTGGCGGCATACTTGAAAACTTCACAAATTCTTCAACACTTCAAATTCCAACACTTTCCGGATTTTGATCCAAAATGAAACGGATCGAAATCTTCCACTTTGTTGCAAATCTCGATGAGCACGATGAACACGACTTCTCCAAATCACAAATCCAAACTTCAAACTTCAAAAGTATGCATGACCCACTTCTTCAAATTCTCGGCCGTGATGAACACAAGCTCAAATCTTCAAATGAATAGGCTCCAAGTCTCGATCTAACTATGATTGGTTAGAACAAGCTCTGATACCAAACTGACGCAGCGGATTAATCAAAAATGATGTAGATCGTTGAATGTAGCAATCGGTGGATTGGAAGATGCTGAAATGCCCAAATTCGTTGATCCGAAGATACCGAATTCTAGCTATCCTGAACTCGTTGATCGCGCACGATACCGGGTTCGAAGATCTTCAATTCTTCAAGCGTTGATCAAGCGCACTTGATTCCGCGAATCGGCTTCTACAATCGTAGAATCGAGCGCACTCGATTATCCGAAAGAGGAGATAGGAGATTACACTCAACTACCAATTTAGAATGAAAGCACAAAGCAATCAAAAGAGAATTTTATTCAATATTCAACAACCTTTACAAATGACTCACACTTGCTATTTATAGTTTTACAACTCAACACGCAAAAACTTCAAAAAGTACAAGTACTTAGGTCGGAAACGACCTACAACCTAACATGGCGCGACCTAGAACAGGCGCGACTTAGCATAGGTCGGCAGCGACCTAACAACAAATAGTTACAACTCATTACAACCTTCAGCGACTTAACAACTTAGACAAAATACAAACAGACAAAATACAAACAGACAACTACTTAAGTCGTTGCCGACTTAACAATGCTACGCAACTCAACTTAGTAGCGACTTAAGGAATCAACGGTCCAGCTTAACTCGGCAGAGAAAAACAACGGCAACAGGCTTCCGCGACTTAAACATGCACATCCCAGTTCAGCGACCTAAAGAACTCAACGGTAGAGATTAACTCGCGGCAGATTCAACGGCATCCAGCTGTAGCGACCTAAAAAGGTAAGCGGTTCCAGACTTTCTTCGCGACTTAAGATTTTGCGACCTAAGCCTTCGTGACCTAAGTCCTTGCGACCTAAGCCTTTGCGACCTAAGTCCTTGCGACTTAACTCCTGCTTCATTAGGTCGTCCACGACCTAATACTTCACCAATTTGCTCTGTTTTCTTATTTCGTAACTCGGTAGGTCGTATACATGTTAAACCGGTAAGTCGTTCCAGCATCTCGTTAACTCGCACCTTCCCACTAGGTCGTTGCCGATCTTCACTAAGTCGTTGGGATGACTTAAAGCTTTTGTTAGGTCGGTTGCGACCTAGAACTTCATTTTTCCACCATTTCTCACTAAATCTTAACTCGGTGGCTTCCTTTTTAAGTCGGTCTCGACTTATCAACTTGTTAGGTCATATTCGACCTATGTCTTCATTCTGGCCTGCATCACAATATATACTCATGTGTATATAACATGCATATGTAATATAGTAATGTGTACATAGTTAATGTATATGTATTAGACATTCGGATTTAAATCTATAGAGTACACATTCGCCATTTATACATCCATAGACTGTCTTAAAATTTATATATAATTTCAAAAGTTATTTATATATTACATAAAATAACTTTTAAAATATTCCACTATATTTCGACTAAGCCAATAAAATTCAAATTCAAATTTACTATCCGAAATATCTAACTTTAACAAGGTAAACTATTTTAAAAATTAAAATTTACACCTATAAAATAAGTCAAAATATCTTTAAATTAATTAAAATAATTTTATTTATATTTTATATAAAAATTACTGGTGCCAAAAATCTTAAGGATTTTTCTAAATACACATACAATTTAAAATGCATAAAATAATTAAAGTATGTATTTAACAATAAAATAAATATTAAATAAAATGCATATCTATTTCCTTTCCACCATAAATTGTTTTAAACAAAATCTGAAAATATTTCATTATTATTTTTAATACATTAAATATTAACATATATGTATAACATTGTCTAAAATATAAATATAAATACAGTAATATTATATTAAAATATTGATTTAAAAATTAATTTTTTTAAGTCAAGACATATACATACATACATGCATACATACGTACATATATATATATATATAAAATAATTTTTAAGTACACAACACGCACACATATATATAAAAAATAACGTTTTAAATTATTAAAAATAATCTTAAAAATAATATGTGTGTGTGCATATATATAAAAAATATAGACAAATATTCATGACTGAATTGAACTAATTTTTTTATATAAAGATCTAAATGACACTATTAATTAACATAGATAGTTTGGTGTGATTTAATAATAGATAACAAAGGGAGACAACTGATGTCAATACAAATTGTTGTATAATCTACTTTTCATAAGATGTATATGATTAACATTAAAAGGAAATATACTTTTTGAAAATCAACCTTTGAATGCTCCTTGTTTGATGAAACCTTGAAGATTTAGCATGAGTCGATCACTAGACCTTACAACAATCTATTGTACTACAATTTGTATTGATTTAACATATTTAGGGTTATAGGAATGCATGTCTATAGGAGGTAAGGTTGTTGGGTATGGAAGCCAAGGGGAGGAGAGTTTCAAGAGAGAACAAATGAGGGGATGGTTTGGCTTAAGTAGAGAAGGAGGAGGAGATAAATTCTCCTCATATTACTCTTTCTTTTCTTACCATTATTTAGATTTAGATCTAGAATTCAAAAAAAATATATCCCCTTCCTTCCTAAGTCATGGTTGGCCATACATTGGCTACATGGGCCAACAAAAACTCCAAACTCGTTTAGTAATTAATATTATTTAAGTTGTATGTTTCGGTATTGTATATGGATATATACATATATAACTTTATATACGCATCCAATCAATTACTAATGACACCTAAAAAATACTAATAGCCTCTACTATATCAAATAAATAATTAATATTTCATAAATATTAATTATTTTAATTAATTTATAAAAAAATATAAATCGATTAAATCATATGGTATTTAAATGAAATCAACACTGCACTTGTGTGACTTGTATGTGTAAGTTTAGTCAAATTAATATTGAACAATTCAAATATTAACGTTCACACATCATTTAAGCTAGTGATGTTGTGACGACCCGCACTCGACACCCTCTAAAACTGACACCAAACCACGTGTGTCCGACCCAGAGCGCACCAATTGCAGATGATAAAGAGAAAGAAAAGAGAGGGTGAGAAGAAAGAGAGAAGAAAGAAGAAGAGGAGAGAAGAATAAGCGAGAAGCAAAACCAAAACAATACAGAATCTCACATCGCAGCGGAATAACATATAATATAGATCAATAATCTTTACAAAGAGAAACTGTAATATGCATAAATCAATATCAGAGTACACAATAAGTAATCATCAGCTTGGACAGTTATAATAACATGTCCTCACAAATGCTGATAATTTACAACAACAAAGAAAAGCAGCGAAAAAGTAACAGATACGTGTATACGACATGAAGGTCTCCAGCTCGCCTGCTGAAGCTCCAAAAGCACCAAATCTGAACCTGTAACTATACTCGGTCTGACCCGAGCGTTGAAAGGGAAGAACGCTCGGATCAGTCTGGTAAACCGGCGTGAGAAAAACACACCTCAACTGAATTTATAAAGTTATCAAAACTTTTTCTTTATCAAAACAAAAGGTATCTCGTAAGACCGCGTCGCAAATAAATACCAACAAGATTTGACCTTACGATAACCAAAACACTTCATATCAAATTCTCTTATATTATAATAGTGTCTATTATACAAATAATATTAAAATAGCTGAAATTGTTACATTATTAAATTCCAGCATACACCTTGTAATACAAGGCTTTCTACAATAGAAAATGGCAGGCACGTATTGGATTTTGGATTTCCATACAAATGACTAGGTGAAGGGACTACCTTTCCGAACCAAACTCGGTACACCTCTAGAGGGATGTACCTAGGGAGCAGATACTGCCCGCCTAAACCAACACAAGGCCGACCTACCCCTTCCTGGATAGCACCGAATATGTCATCACTCTGGTCGTTACCGACCTTTAATCGTGGCCACGAGCATACATCAACAATAATCAGATACACAACATCATAGTGTAGAAAGATATATCTAGAAGAGTGATGACATCTCCTGATGGGAGCAACCCACTTAGCCTTGCTGCTTCTTTCCCTATTTCGGTCATTTTCCGGGGAGTGAGGCCAAAAGAGGTATTGATTACCTTTCACCTATCAAAATCTTCTTTGAATGCCACATTGCCATTTCCGTTGACTACTAATTGCCTTCCACAAAAATACAACCCTTGAGCTCGTATGTCTCAAGGAGGGTGTTAAGTTAAGAGAAGTTGCCTTCTCTGCCACCACATGATGTACGTTTGTAAAAACCAATGTATGTAATCTTTGAAATGCAATGTCAAACATCCATCCATACAAGTTGTCCAGGAACAAAACAAACCGAAGGTACTTTCCTACCACATCCTATAGGATTAGTAGCGATAGTCCTTACAATGGATATTTCATAACGAAGAGACTACTGCTATTATATTTATATTGGGATTTTAACCCCAAACGATCAACAAGCAGTCCTTCACCATGAAAATCCTAAATCTCGATATCATCGACCAACCTGCACAATCGTCGCATATATGTTGGTCTGAAGTGGTTTTCAGATAAATCTGATCCCGGTCTCTTCGCACCAACAGTGCAAAAGCATTTCTCAACCTCATACAGAAACCAAGTCTCATAGACTTATCACGTTTCCAACTCTTTCAACTTGCTATCCTTTGGCCAAGAAGGAAGCTCGATAGATTGGAGTAATCACATCGCACTACAAGAATCAACATTCACAACACAAACGATAATCAAGCCTACACAGTCACTTACGTACTAAGTGTATGACTAATTAGTTTCTACATTAAGTCGAGAAACTAAAATGGCCAAATTTGATAGTCAGTTATTTAACTATCAAAGCAAAAAACAAAATCTAGCACATAAGTAGTCACTGGGCCTGATTTTATTAATCGTTTATAAATCAAATCACTTTCCAACTATTCACTTCAAACTATCTTAAAAAAGATAATATTCAAAACCATTTCACTTATTGGATATTTGGAAAACATTTCATATACTTATTTTAATAATAAATAAATTTACAAATCATTTTATTTGCAAACCATTTAAACTCCATTTTATAATATCACTTTCCAAAACATTCATTTAATTTAAAGGATTATTCACTGTCCAAAATCGTGAATATAATTCTCTTGCCAAATTCAATAATTCAACACATTTAATTTAAAGGATTATTCAGTGTCCAAAATCGTGAATATAATCCTTTTATAACAATCCATATTTAGCTTATCAAATTAAATTGATTTCACATTTATAAAACAATGTTTATAATTCACATTTCAATTTTATAAAAACTTCCATTTATAAAACCCCTTTATTAACCAATTTCCCGTTTATCTCATTTATATATCAAAATCCTATTATAAGCTTATTTACTTATAAATCTCTTTATTTACAAATTCATTCTATTATGATCTCATTATTTATAAAGTCCATTATAAATTCATTTCTAAATTTTAATTGCAAATCCATATACAAATTTGATTATAATCCCATTTTTAATATTTATAAAACACCGCTTATAAAATTTATTTCAATAAGTCTATTTATTAATAGTATTCCTTACTTTATACATCTCATTTTAACACTTATAAAACTCGTTTACAATTCCATTACTTTTATTTATAAAATATCAATTTTATAAATCTTATATATAAACCATTTATAATAAATTCAAAATTCTCAATTTAACTTATTTTACAAAATAGTTAACTTTATATTTCAAAAATCATATTTAAGTATATTTCACAAAACCATAATTTTTATAACATAAAAATTAGAACTTTTTATTTATTTAAAATAAATCTATTTCTTTAATCATTCGAAAATTTATTTAAACATATATATTTTCAAAATCACTTTGAAATCCATTTTAAATTAAAATCATCATTTTTATATTTTAAATTTCCAAAAATATGGCCCAATGCTGTAGAAGTACTAAATAAGTGAATTCGCATCAATAATAGCAATCATGGCATCCATCACATCAAACATCACATAATACAACATATATAACAATATGTGTAAATAAACATCAACCATAGCGAGAAATCCTGTTGGATTCCTCCAACCTGTCACCTACAACAAATATACATACGAGAAAATATGTACAATGTCTACTTCAAGGCAGACGCACGTACAAAGGGTCATCGGCTCATACACGGGAACGTATGGGGTCGCATCCACTAAGTTATGCGGCAATATATCCAAACCAACTATTATATATATTATATATCATATATCATCCAAAAAAGCATCAATCATCATAAATAAATTTATTCCCACTTATATAAAAATATACGTGAGACAGAGAGAGTGAGTTTTATTCACTTTGGTTACTGTCGTCGTTGCAACGTTTTATTTCGAATAAAATTAAACGAGCGTTTAATTTTACTCAAAATTCCTAGCAGCTCCAAATCAATCCAATCTAGCTCCATCACGTAGTGTTCGCGAATACGAAACTAATGCAACTTTTTTCATGCGAAACGGATCTCGTATGAAGAGTTATGCAAATTTAAACATTTGAATACAATTTATATAAATAAATTTTCTTTTTTTTAGCAAGCAAAATCCAGGTCGTCCATTTCAACACTGCATATCTAAGCCGCCCCTCTTCTTCCTTCATTTTCGTACATGAGAAACCCATCAGCGCACGACAATTGTTTGATGGCCATGCCCCTTATCGATGACTGGAAGTTGATCCACCTACGCCAATGTGTGCGCCACTCTGGCCTCCACCCACGGCCAGAGGCTCGTCGCCTACGACCCCACCTATCACGCTGCATCACCTATGAAACACGCGACCTATACCATCAAATTGCCGCCGATCCACTCCACTAAACTCGATCATCATTGTTAGGTTGATAGAACTCACCAAGCTCTTCGATTCCCTAGTTGAAGTCTCGGCCCGAAACTGCGTGGACGGGGAGATAAACGAGGAGGAAGGTCGGCAGTTTTTTGACCTACACTTATCACCACTCATTGAATTCAAACTTATATTTTTTCTTGGTTAATAACAACACCAGTCAAGTCATGGTAGTGTTACCTCAAAGTCATGTCCAATGATTATTCTTAACTTTTGAAACAGCGACAAGTTTACCACTTCGATGTTTAGTGTTAAATATACAAATAAATCGTTTCCATATAAGTGATTCGCTTTACGGAAATTAATTCATTTCCATAAACGAATCAAACATTTTCTTTTAAAAACGAAATGAACTCGTGCTTGATTTCCATATTTCCATATTGGTAAAACACTTTTAGAATTAGTTCCTAATTGTTAAATCATAAAGAGGATAATTTTTCCAAGTGCGCGACCCCGAAGGCCTAAACCAACATCAGACCGAACACTCGAAAGATTACCCAACTTAAATCCCAATAATCGAGTTCCAATTCCTTTTTATAACTTTTAAAAAAATATTAATTATCCCGAAAGATAATTAATCACATTTAAAACCTCTTTTAAATACACAAATCCATTACCTTTAATAAAATAAATAATTATTTCCAAACACTTATATAACGTTGGTAAATTAACTTTAAAATCTTTATTAAATCAGTTTATTAACTGTAAATCAGTTGATTAAAGTAATCTTGTTATACCAGTTAATTTACTTTAATTCACTTTTATTTAAGTCATTTAATTAATTTTAAATATCATTAATTACAATGATTATTTAATTCAATTAATCATTAGTTAAAATGAATAAGTCATCTCAAACATCATTTGTTAAAATGACAAGTAATTTTAAATTCCATTAATTAAAACAATTAATTAAATTTAAAACAATCATAAATTAATTGGATTAATTAAATTAAAAGTTCATTAGAAAAAACGATTAATTAAACACCATTTGTTAAAATGATTTATTTAACTATAAAACAAATAAAACACCCCACACCCCTTAATATACCCAAACGAACACATTAAATGGCATGGTGCGTTGTAGGTATAACTAAAGCTAACAAAGACTAAGATTCACAAGACAAAAGTAGATAAAAATAGCGGAAACTTAAAATAATAACTTAATTAAAACAAAACTTCATAATTGCTTCATAAATAAGTCAAATACCAAATACCACATATATGTCTAAAAATCCAATATGTTTCATGAAACAAAAACTCATAGTCTCAAAAATCAGAGTTATAAATATCCCTTATAATAAGCCAGTACAAAGAACAAAAGCTTAAAGAAAAGAGATACATGGTAGCAAACTCCTCTAAGAAATCTCCAAGCAACTGCAATCTACTGTCATCTCCCTTGATTGCTTAAGGGGGGAAAAAGGGGAAAATAGAGGAGTGGGTCAGACTAAAAGTCTGGTGAATGATAGTAATTATTAGAGTCTTTAAGCAAAGTAAAAGTAATAGACTCTACAATGGTTCTAGTATATAAAGAGGAAATAAAGGAAATAGGAAAGAGATAAACTGAAAATAAATACGATTAACTATAAGATAGGTTAACTTTGATTGTTTGCACTTGTTTTGATAGCTTCTTTGATTAGGCTGAATTACTAATCCTATAATTAGGCTGAATTCCCAACTCTACCCTTTGATCGGTCTGTTACTCCATAGACCTTACTGCGGACATGATACTAGGTAACTCCCTACACAGCAGCCGATGGTATCTATGAAAGATGCATAAAGCAACCACTGTGGATCCACACGATACATAGCTCCCTACATATAAGGCAATGGTGTCTATGAAAGACACACATACTAAGTGCTTGGAACTTATAGCGATTACCGAGCACCAGAATGGAAGTCGCACGCGTAACTACCACCATGCCCATGCTACCTTTTGCTCCACCTATTGGGTCTTCTTATTACCTCAAGCTTCAGCATAAACATGCCCCTCGTCTCACTCCAGGCGTATGTGAGACCATCGTGTGCCCATAGAAAATATGGGAAATGCTGTTGGTACTGGCCCGTCATCCAAACAATATCTAGTTGCGCCCCTTATCCAAATCCCCTGTGATTTAGACTCCTAATTGACCAATTACTACCATTTTTAGCATAAGCGTGCCCTCGTCTCACTTCAGGCTAATGTGAGACCACCGTTTTGTCTAATAGGGAATGTTATTTGGTACAGGTCCTACTTTCATAATTTCTTTTTAACTTAGATTAATTATTTAAATTAGTCTTTACACTTTTCTCTACTATCTGTGCTTATTATTTTATCCTAAGTCTTAAAATAAAGCTTATTATGTTCTTTTTCTTATTATAACCTACGTTATAATCATGTTTATTACTTAACCCAAGGTCTAACTGTGAAAATAAGCCTCTTTCATCTCTTACTCTTTTAATTTATAATTCTAAGTTATAACTAGGCCAATATTTTTAATTCAGTCCAATTAATGTCATAATTAGGCATAATTTCAGTCCAATTACATTTATATTACAGTCTTTGTAATTTACATCTTATATTCCTTTGTTTCAGTTTTCTTACAATTTAATCCATAATCGCATTAATCCTATTCTAATCCATGCGCGAAGAAGGAGGAATAAAAGAAAACTGAAAATAGAAGAAAATCCAAAGCGTTGCAAGAAGATGTAAATAACGTATAAATAACGGTAAATAAACTAAAATACTGTAAAAAAACTGTAAAAAAACAGAAAAGCTATAATTAACAGAAATAAACTAAAATTACTGAAAAGAATAGCTAAAAGGAAATAGACTGAAAATAATTCTAAAAACTGTAAATAAACTACTGAAAAGGCTATTCCAAAAATCATAGTAAAACTACAACTATTGGAAACCCTATTATTTTAAATTACTTAAAGAAATCAAAAATAATTACAATCACTCACCTCCGGTCCTAAGCTCTTCCTTTGGTCTTCCCAGATCCACTTGGAGTTGTAAAATAATTTAATTTATAACGATTTTCTCCTTGGAAATATTATTCCGTTTAGGGTCCTTCCTAGAAAGGTGAACCCAATTGGAGAAAACCTAGAATGAGAAAAAGTGTTAGGTCTAAGGGTCTATTTATAGAGGTAGAAGTGGATACCAGACCATTGGATATTGAAGATTAAATGTGATGCAACCACGTCATAGGCTGAATAGGAGCCATCGGATGCAAGAATGGAAGGACCAGATCGAGGTAAAGAATGCAAAACACGTCATTAAGTCGCCAAAATTCGCTCTGGAACGTTCGAACGAATGAACGTTCGTTCGTAATTAGCAGAGGCGGGTCGACCGGGCGGTCGACATCCTTGGTGCCTGGTTGACCGGCCGGTCGACCTGCATTTATTTTTTTAATTTTTTTCCTTTTCCTTCTCGATTTTTTTAAATTTGTTTCTCGTTCATATTAGTTCGGTTTCTGACGTTCTATATATGGAAATTGACCAGAAAATTACCACGGACACAATTGTGCGATTCCCGTGGCTCAATTCTGAAAATTTCACAAAGTTATTTTATTATTTAATTAATTAACGAATTAATTATTATGGTTTAAATTTCGGGTTGTTACATTCGCCCCTCCTTAAGGGATTTCATCACCGAAATCTCTAAGGATAAAAGAATGTACTAAATGTTTTCATCCAATTCTACAATCAACTACTCAATCATCAACCATTCATCCATTGTCCTTAAGTTTTTCTAATGCAATTTATGATACTTATGCAATTAGTGTAGTGTAAATGTTCCTAACTAATGCAATAGATTAGGCGGTCCAGTGATTCAGTTGACCTCCTTTTATGCTATCATGTCCGTGCCATGTATCCAAATGAATGTAAACATTTCCTAATGATAACTTATAATTCTATATGCATGCTACAAACATCACCCAAATGCAACAATCATGTGATAAACATCCATTTAGCAACCATGGAAATAAAATAAAAATGCGCACACATCCATATGCATATGCTCAAGTGTTCTAGTTAGGCCGATCCCTAAAGAATAACAGTGCCTAGTGTACCTATATGCGTCCATAGCATCCACTAGAAAACACTTGCAACCACTAGCACACATCATTCATAACATGTTCTATTAACATGTTTACATCAAATCCTACCATCCATAGGTTAAATCCTAAGTTCTATCCTCCCAAAGGATAATAAAGGATAGAACCTATTCAAAACTAAAGACGAAAAAAGGAATTCTAAAACTTACTATCAAAAAGATGAGGATATGAAGTACGAATATTCTCTTCTGCTTCCCAAGTGGTGTCTGCAACATGATCTCCCCATTGCACCTTCACCAGCGGAACCTCCTTATTCCTTAGTCGCTTGATGTCTCTTCCAACAATCTTCGTGGGGATACGCCGAATGGAAGCTTCCCTTTCTACCTCCACCTCCTCTAACTGACTAGGCTCTACAACCTCCTCAGAGTCATGTAAGCACTTTCACAAGTGCGAAACATGGAAAACGTCGTGCACTCGTGCGAGCCTATCAGGTAGCTTCACTCTGTAAGCCATCTTCCCAACTCTTTCTATGATAGGGAATGGTCCAACAAACCTAAGGGCTAACTTTCCATTCGACCCAAACCTCACCACCTTCCTAAGCGGGGATACTTTGATAAAAACTAAGCTTCCAACCTCAAACTCTAAGTTTCTCCTCTGCTTGTCCGCATACGGCTTCTATCTGTCTTGAGCCGTCTTCATCTTTCGCCGAATCAAATCCACCCTCTCAGAGGTCTCCCTAACATATCGGATCCAAGTAATAACTTCTCCGTAGACGCTACCCAACATGATGGGGACTTGCAAGGTCTCCCATATAAAGCCTCAAATGGTGCCATTCCTATACTTGTTTGGTAACTATTATTGTACACAAACTCAACCAACGGAAGATGCCCCTCCCAAGTTCCTCCAAAGTCCAAAATGCACATCCGCAGCAAATCCTCAAGCACCCTATTGATCCTCTCCGTTTGGCCATTTGTCTAGGGGTGCTAGGCCATACTCAATCTCAGTTGCGTCCCTAGCGCCTGTTGTAAGCTCCTCCAAAACTCACTAGTGAAAATGGGATCTCTATCACTCACCACGCTAGAAGGAACTCCATGTGGTCGGACTATCTCTTGAATATACAAGGATGCCAAATATGAAGCCGTACGCTTACTCTTAACTGGGATGAAGTGGGCACTCTTGGTCAATCTATCAACAATCACCCAAATGCTAGTATTCCCCTTCCTAGAATGGGGTAAACCATCTATAAATCCATAGAAATGCTGTCCCACTTCCACTCCGGTATATCTAAAGGCTGAAGTAATCCACCGGGTTTCTGATGCTCTACTTTTACCCTTTGGCATGTAAGACACTTAGCTACAAACTCTGCCACATCCTACTTCATACCACCCCAATAGAATATCCTCTTCATATCCCATACATTTTGTCACCACCTGGATGAATAGTCATAAGGGAATGGTGCGCCTCCTCCAAAATTGCTCTCAACAAGTCACTGGTGCGTGGAACACAAAGCCTCCCATCTCTCCTAAGCCACCCCCTGCTATCTATGGAATAACGTTGGAGATGCCTAGAGACCTCTCTTCGGATAATCCTATTCATAATGTCCATGACTCCGAATCCTCTCGCTGCCTCGAGCCAAACTGATCCATAAGGGTAGGCCTCACCTCTAATGTCGCCAACAATCCGGGAGTAATGTCCGTAGAGGGCTTAAAGTAAAAAGTAGAAATAAACTCCAAGCTCCTCCACTCTACGAACAAAGGACTAAAGGTTCCTTTCTTTCTACTCAATGCATCCGCAATCACGTTACCCTTGCCAAGGGTATAAGCTATCTCAAAATCATACGAGGCTAAAAAAATCCATCCACCTCTGTTTCCTCAAGTTCAAGTCCTTCTGCAAGAATAGGTACTTCAAAGACTTATGGTCTGTAAAAAGCTCAAACTTCTCTCCAAGCAAATAGTGCCTCTAATACTTAAGTGCAAAAACTATGGCAGCCAACTCCAAATCGTGGGTAGGGTAGTTCTTCTCATGCGTCCTCAACTGCCTACTACCATAATACACTACCCTCCCTTCTTGCATCAACACCGCTCCAAGACCCGTTCCGCATGCATCAGTGTACACAGTGAAAGGCTTAGCTCCATCAGGTAAAACTAACACTAGTGCACTAGTAAGGGCTCTCTTAAGCTTCGTGAAGGAATCCTCGTAATCCACGTCCCACACGAAAGCTTTATTCTTCTTAGTAAGGCGCGTGAGTTGTGCCGAAATCTTAGCAAAGTCTTTAATGAACTTCCTATAGTAGCCAGCCAATCCTAGGAAGCTCATAACCTCGGTAATGTCCTTGGGGGCCTTCCCATCTTGCACTGCAATAACCTTGGCGGGGTCAACAGCCAAACCTTCCTTCGAGACTACGTGCCCCAAGAAACGAACTTCCTCTTTCCAAAAATGACACTTCGAAAACTTAGCTCTCAAATGATGACTACGAAGTGTGCTAAGAACCTCTTCCAAATGAACAGCATGCTCCTCCATATTCTTGGAAAATCCCAAGATATCATCCACAAATACCACCACAAACTTATTTAAGACATCCCTAAAGACGCGGCTCATTAAATCAACGAAATAGGCAGGAGCATTGGTTAACCCAAAAGGCATAACCAACCACTCGAAAAATCCATCTGGTGTCCTAAACGCAGTCTTATCTATACTATCCTCCGCCACCCTAAGCTGATGGAATCCTGTGGCTAAATCAAGCTAAGAGAAAACTGAAGATCCTACTAATTGGTCAAAAAGATCATCAATACTAGGGAGTGGATATCGGTTCTTCTTGGTGAGCTTATTTAATTCCCTATAGTCCACGCAAAGTCGGAGAGAACTATCCGCCTTAGTGGCGAAGACGACTAGCGCTCTCCACTCCGATATGCTCCTTCTTATGAATCCCTTCTCCAAAAGCTCACGGATCTGGTTGCTCAATTCTTTCCTCTCCCTAGGTGCCATGTGCATCATAGGTAATACTACTGGCTTGGCATTCTCAATCAAATAAATCCTGAAGTCAATCACTCTCTTAGGGGGCAGTCCCCTAACCTCCTCAAAGACGTTTGCAAAATCTATGACGACAGGAACCGAATGCAACTCTAATGAAGATGAATCGAGGGAATAGAGAAAACTTAACATGACTGACCCTTACGGGTCGCAAGATACCTCCAGAGTCCTACCACTGCAAGTCTCAAGTCTAACGACTCTCCTATCACAGTCTAATATAGCTCCGTATGTGGATAGCCAATCCATCCCTAAGATCATCCCATACCCCGAGAATCCCAAAACATAGGAGTCATAGTCAAATTCTACTCCTAGGATAAAGGTTTCAAACCCCTACAAACCATAGATAAGTGTGCCAATCCTCCTATGGGGTTTGAAACAATAATGGGGTCTACTACTAATGATATGTTCAAGTTCAAACAATCTACTAGAGAGCTAGAGAAAGAGTGTGATGCTCCAGAATTAAATAAAGTCTGAATGGGAAAATCAGATATAGAAATCAAACCTTCAACTGTGACTTTCCTACCTTAATCTGGAATGCTACTGGAAGGTGCTGCGTCTAAAGTCTGAATCTGCGCAACTGGTGCACTCGCTCCCTGACCAGCTCCCTGGGGACAACTCCTACTCATATGACCGAGCTGCCCGCAAGTATAGCACTTATCCTTCATCTTTTCCTTCCTGCAATCCTTGGCAATATGTCCAATATTCCCACAACTATGGCACTTTATTCCTTTCTTAATCTGCTTCTAAGGACCATCACCTTTCTTCTTCTTCTTATTGTTGTCCCACCACTTCTTTGAACTTTCTAACTTAACCACCTCTTTAGACTCTCCTTCCGTAACTGCATCCGACATAAGCGCCATCTCGACCAAAGACTCATATGTAGCTCCCATCGGCACGTGAGTCAGCAATAATCCCTTAAGGGGTTGATTCAATCCCTTCGCAAACTTCATAGCTTTCTTATGTTGCGTGTTCACCAAATCTATACCAAACCGCGACAGCTCATTGATTTGGTTGATGTATTCCTTAACAGACAGACTCCCTTGCTTTAAATTGATAAACCTCTTCAACTGAACACTCTCTTCCGCCTGAGACAGAAACTTCCTATCGAATCGCACCCGGAATCTATCCCAAGTAATATTCCTTCCCTCCAACTCGATCGTCTCCCACTAATAAGATGCCTCCTCCTTCAACTGCCAAGAGGCTAGCTGAACTCGCTGCTGATCATCCAGTCCCAACAGACCAAAAATCCTCCCCGTGCCCCTAAGCCATGCTCTCGCCTCCACAAAAGTCTCCTTGCCAGAAAAAGTCTTCCCTCCCAAACTCGCAAAATCTTTACAAAGCTTAGAGAAATTGATGGCGGGAGGTGGGTTGATGGGATTCCCACCCGCTGGTGCAGCATTGGGCGCAGGCCCGTGCACCTCTGGAGTCGTGGCTTGTAAGTACCTACGAAACCAGGCTAGGACTGGAATTCCCTCGGGAAAGTTCAGGGCATCAACCATTCTACGGAAAGAAAAAGATAATTTAGGAAAGAGTCAAAGGGAGATTAAACTGGACTTATGAGAGGATTTTTATAAAAATTCTTTTATACTTAAAATCATTTCTAAAAGTTCTTTTCTGGAAAATACTTTTAAAACAAGTTATTTTGAAAATTACTTTACTTGTGACAACCCGATTTTTCATACCCGAAAAAAATCAAACCATCAGGATTAGAAGAAGAAGGAGGTAGAAGAAAAGAAAACAACACAACAGAATCTTACATCGCAGCGGAATAAAATATAATAGATAATAACTGATCTTTACAGAAAAGAAACTATATCTGTTTATATATACATCATCAGGATACAACATCAGAGTACAACACAATCAACATCACAACTCAGGACAGTTATAATCACTTGTCCTCACAAAACTGACTATACAACATATGATACACAGAGGAATACATCAAATACGAGTGATACATCTCGCCATCTAGCTCGTCTCCTGGGTTTCACAGCATCCTATCATGTATCTATAATACTCGGTCTGACCCGAGCATTATAATAAAATAACACCCGAGTCAATCTGGAAAACCAGCATGAGAAAACACACTCAATTAGATTATTAAAGTTTTCCAAACTCTTTGAAATCAGAAGCATCTCGTAAGACCATGCCACAAATAAACATGTCGGGTTTTTACCTTACGATAGCTAAAACACTTTTATCAAATTCATCTGATATTATAATAGTGTCTATAGAAAGTAAAATAGAATCTAGCTGAAATGCTTGCATCTCACGTTTCAGCAATAGTTGGGCACAATCAAAACTGTACAGGCGCGTAGGGAGAATGGATTTCCAACTAATGACTAGGCACTGGGGTACCACCTGTCACAGTACCTGGTCTAGATCAGCGTACCGAGGACCACGCCCGATCCCCTGCAACACAAAGCCGGAACTACCCCTTACTGGATAATTCCGAGTAAGATCACCCCACAGTTGGGATCAACAACCGCACTACTAAGCCGAAATAAAAGGGACATCTAGACAGGGATGACCTCACCCTAATGGGTGCTACCCACATAGCCTTGCTGCATAACCCCTGATTTTCAGTCATTCCCGGTTGATGAGGCTCGAGGCTAAGCGTTACCTTTTTAGAACCGTTTCACTTAGAATGCTCATCGTCCACCTGACGATGTCCTGAAAGCATTCATCCATACAAGTTCGTCCTGGGTCCGAACGGAACCGAAGGCACTATTCCTACTACATCCATTTTGGAATCGTCCTCAGGATTAGTAGCGACTAGCCCTTGCATTTCACTGCTCCATCTTCGACTCCAAACTCGTTTTCCCACGAAAACGTACAAACCAGATCGAAGTGGTTTTCAGGAAATAAATCCCGATCCCGGTCTCTTCGAAACGATCAGCGCATTGGCCAATATTGATAGTCGGTTATTTAACTATCAATTAACATCCACAAACATCCATCAAACAATAAATAATTTTCCAAATTATTTATTTACCTCACAAATATCTTCGCAAGATATATTTCCATTTTCAACCCTTTTGAAAACGGTTTCAAAAACCACCTTTCTCTCACGGAGTAAATTCCCAAATATTTTCTATCTCCACTGAAATCACCAAGTACAACCACTTTAGATTTTAAAAATAATTTAAGAACTATATTATAAAACATACTTTAAACAAAACATTTAAATTAAAACTACTTTAATACTTTATTCAAAGATATATACTTTAAGTATATTTAAAATAAAGCTACTTAATATAAAGCTTACTTTATCTTTAAAACATAATACCCATTTAACCTTTAAATAATTACTACAAAAATAAATTTGAACAATACTTACTTTAAAATTTAAATAATTTAAAAATAATAATTTCCCAAAACATACTTTGAACTTTAACTTATACTTAAGAATTTGCTTTGAAACGTACTTTAGATTTAAAAAAAATAACTTAAAAACTCTTTATTATAAAATATACCTTAAACATTTAAAAATAATAAATTTTCTAAAACATTTCTTTATAACAAATTTTTTTAAAGCCTTTAAAATATTATCGGCATTCCAGGGAAATACACTTCCCATTTCCATACCTTTAAAAATAAATCACTATTTATTTTTAAAACAAATTCCCATTCCTTTATAAATTCCCACCGTGAAATTTATAATTCCAAATATCCACTGATATCCATTTCACTCTATAAACCCAGTTTATAAATTCCAAAATCTCACTTCTCTTTTAAATTCCAATTCCAAACACTTAAATCAATTTACAATTGATTTCCAATTTACTTCACTTTGAAATAAATTTCCTTACTTACTCCATTTATTTCAAAAATCCATTAACTTTCAGATTTTATTTCTTTATTATGATTTATACCAATTTGTACATTTACCAAATTCCTTCTTTATCCTTTTAAATAAATTCAAACCTTGAATTTAAAAATAAATTCTTTATTCCTTGATATAATATCACTTAAGTTTAAAATTCAATATTTCTCTGTTTATTTAAAATTCCCTTTCCCATACTCGGAATTTACTTATCAGAGGTTTAAAATCACTTTTATTATTTTCCAATCCATTCTTTGATTTATTCAAATTCTCATAATTATTTTACTTAAAAATTTACTTTTTATTTTATTTTCTGTCAAAAATCCAATTCTATATATTTTGGTAACTCAGTGTACCGAAATATTCAAGCAAACCACAACATTCAATACTCCAATTATTGATATAATTCATCACAGAATATCAAATATTCATAACGTAGAATATTAAACAATCTAAATAATTTTTAGGAATCCAGTTGGATCCCTCCAACTTGTTTCCCTGCATCCACATATGTTAGCACAATACCGATTCCACTTCGAGGTGGAATATCGTGGTATATGGGATTAATATAATATCATCCGCTATTATGCGGCGCATAGGGTCTTATCCGCTATATAATACGGGAAATCAATCACTCCAATATATATACACTACTATATATATTATCACATCCAATCAATTCAATCATTCAACCAAATATTTAAATTTAACTATTTAAATTTAAATAGCAATCCAGAAGAGTGAAATTAACTCACCTTTGATTTTATTTGCAATCCACTTCAATATTGCCTTGGTTTCTCAATTTTTGACCTTGAATAAACGATTATATGATTTATTAATATTCGAAATAAAATCGAACAATCCATTACCGTTTTTAAATCAATTAACTCATGATTTAATTTTAAACCGATAGTTTATCTTAAACTAATTTCCCTCTTATAGATTATTTTTAGTAACAAAAATAATTAAATAAGTAGATTGAACAAATCTACCACCAAATCCATTATTTGAAATAAACTAGCAAATTAAAATAGGTAAATGTATATTTATTTTTCTTTTGAAGCTACATATATACTTATAAAATAGTATTATAGATTTTACATAAACTTTCAACATTTTAAAAACTCCTATTTTTCTCAATCCTTATATATATATATTTCTGTTTACTTTTATATATAATAAAAGATGTATATGTATTTATATATAAACATATATTTATGTTTATGCTATTTCCTTCTTTCACTGCATATATATATCTATCTTACTGTAAATCCCTCTTTTTTTTCTTTTACTCACAGTTATGTATATTTTTTTCTGTATATATATATATTCACATATATAAATATATATATATATATATATATTTAAATCAAAGGAAAATACCTTACTGCCCCCAAAACCACCATCACCGCGTTCATCACCGTTCGCCACTCGAGGCACCCCTTCTTCCATCATCACAGCTCCGGCTTCGGCCACGCCTCTAACTCGCGAGCGCCACCACTAGTCTCCAAGTCGTCGCCGCCATCAGATCCCACCGTCTCCTTCTTCGAGACCCTAAAACCCGCCGTACTCGAGCGCACAATCCTTCCACCATTCGATTTCCCATCGCTGCGCCTCTATCGCCCATCGCAATACCTTCTCCAGCCAAGCCCGCGACTTGATTGCTTCGAAATCAAAAGCTGGAAAAAGAGGCCGATGAACCCTCCTTTATTTCGACTTGTTTCTTCTTCTTCTTATTATTATTTTGCTCGAATTCAACTGAGAATAAAAGGGAAGGGAATTGTGCGATTTGTTTGAATTGAATTGGAGATGGAATTCAATTTTCATTTGGATTTGTTTTCAAAAATGCTCAGTCGTTTATTTTGTTGCTGTTAATATAAAAGGAGAGGGAAGTGATTGAGAAGAAGGCAGCGTATACAGGAAGGCTCCAGTGATTTTTTTGAAAAGAGAAAAAGCTGTTGTAGAAAAAGTTTTGATGCGAAAGGATTTTGACTGGTAAATATAATATATATATATTTAAATTGAATTCAAATTTAAATTGTCTCGAAAACGCAACTTAAAATTTTGATATCCTATCGAGGCATGCCGCCAGGCATTTATAACGTTATACCCCTATTCCGAACGCAATGGAAAAGGTTTCGAGTCCTAATTCGATCGTATGGAGAAGATAGCCTTTTGAACCCAGTTATTATATTCAATTCAGTATAAATTCCAACGCGTTTATATATCGTACGCTCACACAACAACTCCAAACACTATGAAAATTGAAATCCAATAATAATATACTATTACGGATCCAATGGAACTGGTTTCGTCGAATTCTGAGACTGTGCCTCGGAAGGCTATTTTTAAATTCAATTTAAACGATATATTTTCAAAACTGAACAAAACACTTCTGAATTCAATTTAAAAGCTTTTATTATCTTCAGTATTATCAATGTAAATTTTATAAGCCTTTAAATTATTTTTAACAAGCTTGAAACTCCAGATTCAACATTTTACCCAACTCCAAATCATTTAATTTAATAATTAAATTATCCAATAAATAGTGATATTTGAAATTCAAGTCAAAATTACCCTTTTGAATATTTAAAATTAATTAAATATTCTCATTTTAGATATCCTAAATTCCGGGTCGTCACATTCCTCCCCCCTTAAAAGAATTTCGTCCCCGAAATTTCCAGTTAAGAGGAATGGTCCGTAACCCGTTAACCTTTCTCCCAAAACCAAACGGCTTTAACAACTTTCCAAAGCAACCCTTTTTATTAAAGACACATGATCCTCTTCTAACTTTCCAAACTTATTCATAAGTCCCAAACAATATGATTCACTTATCAATTCAAATTTAAATTTGAAACCAAATTTTGAATCATCAAAATTTTCTCAAAAATTTTCTAACCCTCTAAATTTTTTAAAAATTTCGCCAGCGTCTCATTTGCGCGGCTAGATCGGTACAACTACAAAATGCCTCTACGGGCCCCCAAATTCCAAAAGAAAACAAAATGCCAAGTGGCAAAATCAGAAACCCATCAAATTTCATACTGAAATTTTAAATACATACCTTATTGTCGAGCCATTTAAATTTATTTTCTGAAATAAAAAATACCAATTCCTTTTGCTTCTTAAACACCTGTGTTCTACTCAGCAATAATATCCAATTTCAACATTCAAAATCACTTTACACATTTCTTTACAAAAGTTTTCATATCTATTTCATTCACATTCGTACAATGCACATATATCATTCGTACGCAATACCAAATTCGATCGCTCACTCGATCATACAATCTCACTTCCGAACTAGTATCGTCCACCCGACTTCCTAGTGCGGACTTAGATCTGGTTTCTTAATCAGAAACCGTTATCCTCCTTGCATAGCCACAAACTATGATAGAGAATATTTAGAATCAATCAAAATTCCATATCCAGGGTTCGCCGTCGAAAATCGAGTGAAAAATCCCAACTCGGATCGATATAACTATCTCGAAATTCTGTGCTTGAATCTGGATCAAATCGTTATGCGAATAAAATAATGTACGTACATCCTACGTATTTATTCCAATTGATCATTACTTATATCAATTCCCTTTTATTCACATCCATTTTGATTTCTATTCACTTATTCACAATTTTCCCATTGCACAACTTTCAGTTTTAATCTTCATTCAATTATTCACTTAGTATATTTCTCCATTCCAAAATTACTTAGTATATTCCCAATACCAATTTACTTAAGAATTTCACCATTCATTTCTTAAGTTCAGTGTAAATATTTTATATACTTCTTAAATTTATTTTTACTTCACTATTGAAGTTTATATCCATTTCTATTCACTTTGCCTTCACAATTCCATTTGAATTCAATTTGCTTCAATTTACAAATTATTTCAAATCTAAATATTTTTTTCCAATTTTCATTCAGATTTTCTTTTTCAATGTTACTTGAATTCAATTCATCTCCAACCTCTGAATATTGAATTTTATTTACCTTTATCTCAAATTCCAATTTATATCATTTGTCGTTAGTGAAAATTTCCAAAAAATTTCAAAAATTTTCTAACTCCCAAAATTTTTAGAAAATTTTAGCAGAGTCTCCTTTGTACAGAGGAGATTTTGCAATTTGACAAGAGATATAGATATATATACATCGACCCACACGGTCGGAAAACAAAAAAAACAAACAACAGTTCATATTTCCTATCTTTTTATTGCGTAGGCGTACCTTTATTTAGCATTTTTAAGCAAGCGGCTTATTATTTTAGCAATTAGCGCGATCAAATCCAGCCAAACGACTTCCAAAAACCTATACTTACTCATTTTAAACACGTAAGTGACAAATATACAAAGTTTATTAACATTTCACTTAATTTCAATAGCTAAACACATGCATAACATAAGCAATATACACTAAACACTTTCCATAAGCAAATTATATGATTTCAAAACTAATTCAATTGCTTTCAACCAATACATATGTCATTTCATTAAGTTTTAATGGTTTAAAATTCAATTTCTTACACTCAAGTTATTTTTAATCCAAACAAGCTCATATTCAATTCAATTGATTTCAAAAATCAATTTTATTTCACTTCTATCAATTCATAGAATTTTATTAAATCTCGTTTTTGTCAAATGACAATTTATTTCTACGCAACCCGGCTATATTCATGTGAATAAATAATTACTTAAGCTTAAAACCATTTTAAATTTTATTCACAATCCATACATCCTCATTTTCACTACATTTTAAATTTTAATCCATTCATTCGCTTCTCATTTTATTAACCAAACTAGTTTCATTCAAAACCATTTCATAAATCTCGACAACAACCACTTCAATTTTATTTCCACTCTCTCTTGGAATTTATTTCCAATTCAAACCATTTCTGTTTTAATCCAACTTCATTTCATTTCACCATATTTCAATCATATTCAATTCACTTAACACTTCCAAGTTGAATTTTATTTATAACTCAAGTTTAACTTCATTAACTTTTTTTACAAGTTAATTTCATCCTAGGAAATTTTCAAACTTTATAAATTTCCAAACTTGTTTATAATCCCTAAACATTTTTAGTTAAACCTCCAAAGTTTAAACCATTACTTAGATACTCAAGAACATTTTAAACCAATTCCAGAGTCTTTAATAATCACTTAAGTATTTCGAAAATTATTTGAAATCAATTATATCCAAAATTCTTTGATAAATTTAATTATCCCTTTGAATTTCAAAACCAAACCCAGTTTGCAAACAATTCCAATTTAAAATAATTTGGCAGCAATTTCTCTTCTGGAAACTCGAAAATGAACATCGATGATGCTGCAGTCATCACCGAAGTTATTTTCCAGTGACCGAAAGAGAGTTAAATGCTTTTATCTCTTTAAAATCCCTCCAAATATTTTTAAATTCCAAATATCTCCAGATTTCAAATCCAATTCAAAATATTTCTCAAATATTATCACCATTATTTCTCCAAAGCTTTTGAAAACCCTTTTCAAACCCAAAGGAATTTAAATTTCCCAAAATTCCAAATTTCAAATCCATCCAATTCAGATTCAAACATTACTCTGGAGTTTTTATTTCAATTTCAATTATAAATCACATTTACAAATTCCATTTTATTACCTGAATTTATTTTCTTAACCTTGGTTATAATTCGATTTCTTATTTAATTTTACACTTAAATGATAATAATTTAATATTATCACTTCCTAACAACCAAGCATCCATATAGAACTATAATAATTTTTTTGAAAATTATTTCTTCCATATACAAAAATAATTTGGGTAAAATTATTTCATTTACCCTATTTAAAACAATACTATGTCGGTTTATCTTGCTTAAGAGTTTAGAAACTCCTATCGATAACATGGCGTCCCACATATCGACCAGAATCCATAAACACTCAACCGGTAAGTCAACACAATATAAAAACAATTTTTATATTCACTAACAAATATGCGCTCATATCTATTAATACACTCAAACTCATTCTAGAGTACTACGGACTCTATTTTCAAATGAGTAATCCCCACCAGAGCCAAGGTTATCGCCAGCCTAAGCTCTGATACCAAGTGTGACAACCCGATTTTTCATACCCGAAAAAAATCGAACCATCAGGATTAGAAGAAGAAGGAGGTAAAAGAAAAGAAAACAACACAACAAAATCTTACATCGCAACAGAATAAAATATAATAGATAATAACTGATCTTTATAGAAAAGAAACTATATCTGTTTATATATACATCATCAGGATACAACATTAGAGTACAACACAATCAACATCATAACTCAGGACAGTTATAATCACTTGTCCTCACAAAACTGACTATACAACATATGATACACAGCGGAATACATCAAATACGAGTGATACGTCTTGCCATCCAGCTCGTCCCCTGAGCTTCACAGCATCCTATCATGTATGTGTAATACTCGGTCTGACCCAAGCATTATAATAAAATAACACCCGAGTCAGTATGGAAAACCAGCGTGAGAAAACACACTCAATTGGATTATTAAAGTTTTCCAAACTCTTTGAAATCAAAAGCATCACGTAAGACCACGCCACAAATAAACATGTCGGGTTTTTACCTTACGATAGCTAAAACACTTTTATCAAATTCATCTGATATTATAATAGTGTCTATAGAAAGTAAAATAGAATCTAGCTGAAATGCTTGCATCTCACGTTTCAGCAATAGTTGGGCACAATCAAAACCGTACAGGCGCGTAGGGAGAATGGATTTCCAACTAATGACTAGACACTGGGGTAGCACCTGTCACAGTACCTGGTCTAGATCAGCGTACCGAGGACCACGCCCGATCCCCTGCAACATAAAGCCGGAACTACCCCTTACTGGATAATTCCAAGTAAGATCACCCCACGGCTGGGATCAGCAACCGCAACACTAAGCCAAAATAAAAGGGACTTCTAGACAGGGATGACCTCACCCTAATGGGTGCTACCCACATAGACTTGCTGCATAACCCCTGATTTTCAGTCATTACCGGTTGATGAGGCTCGAGGCTAAGTGTTACCTTTTTAGAACCGTTTCACTTAGAATGCTCATCATCCACCCGACGATGTTCTGAAAGCATTCATCCATACAAGTCCGTCCCGGGTCCGAACGGAACCGAAGGCACTATTCCTACTACATCCATTTTGGAATCATCCTCAGGATTAGTAGCGACTAGCCCTTGCACTTCACTGCTCCATCTTCGACTCAAAACTCGTTTTCCCACGAAAACGTACAAACTGGATCGAAGTGGTTTTCGGGAAATAAATCCCGATCCCGGTCTCTTCGAAACGATCAGCGCATTGGCCAATATTAATAGTCGGTTATTTAACTATCAATTAACATCCACAAACATCCATCAAACAATAAATAATTTTCCAAATTATGTATTTACCTCACAAATATCTTCGCAAGATATATTTCCATTTTCAACCCTTTTGAAAATGGTTTCAAAAACCACCTTTCTCTCACAGAGTAAATTCCCAAATATTTTCTATCTCCACTGAAATCACCAAGTACAACCACTTTAGATTTTAAAAATAATTTAAACACTATATTATAAAACATACTTTAAACAAAACATTTAAATTAAAACTACTTTAATACTTTATTCAAAGATATATACTTTAAGAATATTTAAAATAAAGCTACTTAATATAAAGCTTACTTTATCTTTAAAACATAATACCCATTTAATCTTTAAATAATTACTACAAACATAAATTTGAACAATACTTACTTTAAAATTTAAACAATTTAAAAATAATAATTTCCCAAAACTTACTTTGAACTTTAACTTATACTTAAGAATTTGCTTTGAAACGTACTTTAGATTTTAAAAAAAAATAACTTAAAAACTCTTTATTATAAAATATACTTTAAACATTTAAAAATAATAAATTTTCTAAAACATCTCTTTATAAATTTTTTTTAAAGCCTTTAAAATATACTCGGCTTTCTAGGGAAATACACTTCCCATTTCCATACCTTTAAAAATAAATCACTATTTATTTTTAAAACAAATTCCCGTTCCTTTATAAATTCCCACCGTGAAATTTATACTTCCAAATATCCACCGATATCCATTTCACTCTATAAACCCAGTTTATAAATTCCAAAATCTCACTTCTCTTTTAAATTCCAATTCCAAACACTTAAATCAATTTACAACTGATTTCCAATTTACTTCACTTTGAAATAAATTTCCTTACTTACTCCATTTATTTCAAAAATCCATTAACTTTAAGATTTTATTTCTTTATAATGATTTAAAATCTTTAAACTGAAAATACCAATTTCATATTTCCCAAATTCCTTCTTTATCCTTTTAAATAAATTCAAACCTTGAATTTAAAAATAAAATCTTTATTCCTTGATATAATATCACTTAAGTTTAAAATTCAATATTTCTTTGTTTATTTAAAATTCCCTTTCCCATACTCGGAATTTACTTATCAGAGGTTTAAAATCACTTTTATTCTTTTCCAATCCATTCTTTGATTTATTCAAATTCTCATAATTATTTTACTTAAAAATTTACTTTTTATTTTTTTTTCCTTTCAAAAATACAATTCTATATATTTTGGTAACTCCGTGTACTGAAATATTCAAGAAAACCACAACATTCAATACTCCAATTATTGGTATAATTCATCACAGAATATCAAATATTCATAACGCAGAATATTAAACAATCTAAATAATTTTGAGGAATCCAGTTGGATCCCTCCAACCTGTTTCCCTGCATCCACAGATGTTAGCACAATACCGATTCCACTTCGAGGTGGAATATCGTGGTATATGGGATTAATATAATATCATCCGCTATTATGCGGCGCATAGGGTCTCATCCGCTATAAAATGCGGGAAATCAATCACTCCAATATATATATACACTACTATATATATTATCACATCCAATCAATTCAATCATTCAACCAAATATTTAAATTTAACTATTTAAATTTAAATAGCAATCCACAAGAGTGAAATTAACTCACCTTTGATTTTATTTGCAATTCACTTCAATATTGCCTTGGTTTCTCGATTTTTGACCTTGAATAAACGATTATATGATTTATTAATATTCGAAATAAAATCGAACAATCCATTACCGTTTTTAAATCAATTAACTCATGATTAAATTTTAAACCGATAGTTTATCTTAAACTAATTTCCCTCTTATAGATTATTTTTAGTAACAAAAATAATTAAATAAGTAGATTGAACAAATCTACCACCAAATCCATTATTTGAAATAAACTAGCAAATTAAAATAGGTAAATGTATATTTATTTTTCTTTTGAAGCTACATATATACTTATAAAATAGTATTATAGATTTTACATAAAATTTCAACATTTTAAAAACTCCTATTTTTCTCAATCCTTATCTATATATATATATATATTTCTGTTTACTTTTATATATAATAAAAGATGTATATGTATTTATATATATACATATATTTATGTTTATGCTATTTCCTTCTTTCACTACATATATATATCTATCTTACTGATATCCCTCTTTTTTTTTCTTTTACTCATAGTTATGTATATTTTTTCCTGTATATATATATTCACATATATATATATATATATTTAAATCAAAGTAAAATACCTTACTGCCCCAAAAACCACCATCGCCGCGTTCATCACCTTTCGCCACTTGAGGCACCCCTTCTTCCATCATCGCAGCACTGGCTTCGGCCACGCCTCCAACTCGCGAGCGCCACCGCTAGTCTCCAAGTCGCCGCCACCATCAGATCCCACAGTCTCCTTCTTCGAGACCCTAAAACCCGCCGTACTCGAACGTGTAATCCTTCCACCATTCGATTTCCCATCGCTGCGCCTCTATGGCCCATCGCAATACCCCCTCCAGCCAAGCCCGCAACTTGATTGCTTCGAAATCGAAAGTTGGAAAAAGAGGCCGATGAACCCTCCTTCATTTCGACTTGTTTATTATTATTATTTTTGCTTGAATTCAACTGAGAATAAAAGGGAAGGGAATAGTGCGATTTGTTTGAATTGAACTAGAGATTTCAGTTTTCATTTGGATTTGTTTTCAAAAATGCTCAGTCGTTTATTTTGTTGCTGTTAATATAAAAGGAGAGGGAAGTGATTGAGAAGAAGGCAGAGTATACAGGAAGGCTCCAGTGAATTTTTTGAAAAGAGCAAAAGCTGATGTAGAAAAAGTTTTGATGCGAAAGGATTTTGATTGGTAAATATATTATATATATTTAAATTGAATTCAAATTTAAATTGTCTCGAAAACGCAACTTAAAATTTCGATATCCTATCGAGGCATGCCGCCAGGCATTTACAACGTTATACCCCTATTTCGAACGCAATGGAAAAGGTTTCGAGTCCTAATTCGATCGTACGGAGAAGATAGCTTTTTGAACCCAGTTATTATATTCAATTCGGTATAAATTCCGGGGCGTTTATATATCGTACGCTCACACAACAACTCCAAACACTACGAAAATTGAAATCCGATAATAATACACTATTACGGATCCAATGGAACTGGTTTCATCGAATTCCGAGACTATGCCTCAGAAGGCTGTTTTTAAATTCAATTTAAACGATATATTTTCAAAACTGAACAAAACACTTCTGAATTCAATTAAAAGCTTTTATTATCTTCAGTATTATCAATGTAAATTTTTTAAGCCTTTAAATTATTTTTAATAAGCTTGAAACTCCAGATTCAACATTTTACCCAACTCCAAATCATTTAATTTAATAATTAAATTATCCAATAAATAGTGATATTTGAAATTCAAGTCAAAATTACCCTTTTGAATATTTAAAATTAATTAAATATTCTCATTTCAAATATCCAAATTTCGGGTCGTCACATTACTTTTAAAAATAAATTTTTTAGGAATCCTGTAACCTTAGGCTCTGATCCTAAGTGAAACACCCCACACCCCTTAATATACCCAAAAGGACACATTAAAAGGCATGGTGCGTTGTAGGTATAACTAAAGCTAACAGAGACTAAGGTTCACAAGACAAAAATAGATAAAAATAGCGGAAACTTAAAATAATAACTTAATTAAAACAAAACTTCATAATTGCTTCATAAATAAGTCAAATACCAAATACCACATACATGTCTAAAAATCCAATATGTCTCATGAAACAAAAACTCATAGTCTCAAAAATCAGAGTACATAATATCCCTCATAATAAGCCAATACAAAGAACAAAAGCTGAAAGAAAAGAGATACATGGTAGCAAACTCCTCTAAGAAATCTCCAAGCAACTGCAATCTACTGTCCTCTCCCTTGATTGCTTAAGGGGGGAAAAGGTGAAAATAGAGGAGTGGGTCAGACTAAAAGTCTGGTGAATGATAGTAGTTATTAGAGTCTTTAAGCAAAGTAAAAGTAATAGACTCTACAACGGTTCTAGTATATAAAGAGGAAACAAAGGAAATAGGAAAGAGATAAACTAAAAATAAATACGATTAAATATAAGATAGGTTAACTTTGATTGTTTGCACTTGTTTTGATAGCTGCTTTGATTAGGCTGAATTCCTAATCCTATAATTAGGCTGAATTCCCAACTCTACCCTTCGATCGGCCTGCTAGTCCATATACCTTACTGCAGACATGATTCTAGGTAACTCCCTACACAGCAGCCAATTGTATCTACGAAAGATGCTTAAAGCAACCACTGTGGATCCAAAGGATACATAGCTACCTACACAGAAGGCAATGGTGTCTACGAAAGACACACATACTAAGTGCTTGGAACTCATAGCGATTACTGAGCACCAGAATGGAAGTCACACGCGTAACTGCCACCATGCCCATGCTACCTTTTGCTCTACCTATTGGGTCTTCTTATTACCTCAAGCTCCAGCATAAGCATGCCCCTCGTCTCACTTCAGGCTAATGTGAGACCACCGTGTGTCCATAGAAAATAGGGGAAATGCTGTTGGTACTGGCCTGTCATCCAAACAGTATCTAGTTGAGCCCCTTATCCAAATCTCCCGTGATTTGGACTCCTAATTGACCAATTACTACCATTTTTAGCATAACCGTGCCCTCGTCTCACTTCAGGCTAATGTGAGACCACCTTGTTTTGTGACGCCCCACCTCTATACCCACGCTAGCCAAGAACACTACGGAGTAATGCTGTCAACTAGCACGGAGAATAAGGCTGTTGAGGAGCGACCATCCATGTAATTTCTTTGTGCGAGCACCAATATGTCAGATAGTATAGAATGCATATCATTTAAGGAGGAAATCCGACATACCGATACAAACCCAAAGTTATCACATAGTGGCTATATATAATCTTCGAAAACAAATATTGAAATAAACATAACACAAATCAGTCATAGACATCCATATCACAAAGACGGAAAAAGATATGAATATATAACACATGAAAGTGTACATTAGAGTAGTGGTCTGAAAGATCCACGATAATACAAAAGGATAGCTACAAGCTACTCAAAAGGATAAGTATACATCACGGAGTCTATATCTCAAATGTATACAACAAAAACTACTAATCTAAGTAGTTAGCTAAAAGTCAGAGAAATCCCAGAAGAGAAGTCAAGCAGAAGCACCTGTAACATCTCGGTTTGACCCGAGTATTATTTATAAGAAAATAATAAACGGATCAGTCTAGCTATAAATATCAAATGACAAGATATAGAATATAAGATATGGCATAGACATGTAATAACCATAATGGCATACTACTATAAGTATGTAATTGAAAATCAACCAGAGATTAATCAGAATCACAAGAATCTTCTCAAAGACCCAAAACCACTAATAGGTAAGGACACACGAATTCACCAATGCACAAAAGTTGATAAAACATATCAATGAAAATCACGAAAATTGGTGAAGCACAAATTCCAGAAATCAATACACGAAATCCAGAAATCACAAGAAAAGAGGATGGCCAGTCCCATAAACTGAACATCGACGCACCTAGAAAGATACGCCCCATGAAAAGTCTAGCATCGATACACCTAGAAAGATGCACCTCATGCAAAGTCGAACGTCGACGCACCTAAAAAGATACGCCTCATGCTCTAGTATCGACGCACCTAGAAAGATACGACCCATACATAAATAAACATCGACGCACCTAGAAAGATACGCCCCATGAAATGTCTAACATCGATGTACCTAGAAAGAAACACCCCATGCAAAGTCGAACATCGACGCACCTAGAAAGATACGACCCATGCATAGACGAACATCGACACATCTAGAAAGATACGCTCCATGCCCCGACTTATTGAGCCGATTGCTCCACGAAGTAAATAAACATCGACGCACCTAGATAGGTACGACCCATGCGTAAAGTAAACATTGACGCACCTAGATAGGTACGACCCATGCGAGAAGTGAGACGAAGCTCATTAAAACGAGGAACAGTCCTCCACGTGGACAAAGAGACATCGCACATTGCTAGTCTAAACCATAAAAATGATCGTCAAGATCATCAAGAAGTGTCAATTACACTAAGCTAGTAAATATATGAGTTTAGCTTCATGTCCCATAACCACTAGCTTAACTTAAATATTTACGAACAAACTGTAGATCTTCACTAGGAAATTGTCACAAAGGGTTCAGTCGAACAAGTCCAAGAATTAACCGACGAAGTAAACGCAAGCGTTTCATACCACCTGTTTTGCTAAGCCGTTTAATTAGATTTCTCATCCGAGTGAAGTAAAGGCTTGTATATACTAATAGATTGGAAAACGGTTTAGGAAAAAGTGCTTTGTAATAAAATAGTATTGAAATCGTTTTGATGAAAGAGTTTTGATATTTACTACTAGTATTGAAACCTTCATCATTTTAAAGTGACAAGTCACAAAATTGATTGTAGGAACAAATCAATCCACTAAACTTCACATTCGAAGACATGAATAAAACCCAAGGAAATCAGTTCCAAAACCATCAAAGTAGAAGTATCCACGCGACCTAATCATAGCCGAGCTAAAGTGCTACGACCTAAGGAGGTAGCGACTAAAAATAAAATAGGTCAAAAGACCTAAGGATAGTATGGCGAGCGACCTAGATGGTGAGGTCGAGCGACCTAAAGGAAGTAAGGCCGTGCGATCAAAAAGAAGTAAGGTCCAACGACCTAAAGAAAATAAGGTCAAACGACCTAGAGGAAATAAGGTCCAGCGACCTAAAGGAAATAAGGTCATGCGACCTAAAGGTGATAAGGTCATGCGACCTAAGGGTGATAAGGTCATGCGACCTAAAGGTAATAAGGTCATGCGACCTAAAGGTGATAAGGTCACGCGACCTAAAGGTAATAAGGTCACGCGACCTAAAGGTGATAAGGTCACGCGACCTAAAGGTAATAAGGCCTAGCGACCTAATGGTATTGGGGTCATGCGACCTACGACCTAGAGGTGCAAACGACCTAAAGGTATGCGACCTAGTATGCACGCGACCTAACGCCGAGTGACTTAAGATAATGAGCTAGGCATGCGACCTAGTGTGGAACACTCTTGGTCGAGCGACCTAAAAACTCGCGACCTAAAGAATACAAGGCTGGGCGACTTAACTCGTGGCGAGCTAAACGTAGGCAGAACGACCTAGCGGGTTACGAGCTATAGCCGAGCGACCTAAAGGTGCTGGAAGACCGAGCGACTTAAGGATCGCGACCTAACTGTGAGGCGACCTAAGGAAGTGAACGACCTAAGCCCAGAACGAGCTTATATATGTAGGCAGAGACATATCCACGCCAGAGCGACCTAAGGTGATACGACCTATATGCCGTATGCGACCTACGACCTAACTCGTACGAACGACCTAACTCATGTGAGCGAATTAAGGCCGGAAACGAGTTATGCTCAGTGCGAATTTTCGGCAGAACGACCTAATGCCAGGAAAATGCTAAAACACACGAAATTTGGAGTTTTTCACCTATTCGATCCAAACCAAATGCAAATACATGTGCACAAGTGATAGGGAATCATTCCCAATAATCCAATGACAATTATAGGCAAGAATGTGAGATAAAAATCTCACTTTTTCATGGAAATTGGTGGAAACCGAGCTTGAAAGCAAAGTGAGAACAGTCCCAAGCTTGAATCAATGTCCTCTTCTTGAATTTGGAGTTGAATGATGGATTGCAATTTGAGTTTGAGCTTGGAGTTTTAATTTCCCTTTCCCTCCTCCATTTTTGATGAACCTTCAAAGTTTAAGCAATTGGAAATGAAGTATGAAGAGAAGGAGGGGGTTGGGCTGAGTTAGTGATGGTTCAGCCCCAAACCAAAGCCCTAAGCAAAAAGTGGCAAAAATTCCACTATCTCCAAACATATCAAAGTTTACACTCAAAAAGATCGCAAACGTCATTTTGAACTCAATGGGGGTGGTCTCGAGTCCTAATTTGACCGTATGCAAAAAGTAGCTTTTCAGACTAAGATCCGACTAACGATTAAAATATTTAAATAAGATATTTAAATATAAAATCGATAAATATGCAGGTTGTTACAGACTCCCCTCCTTAAAGAAATTGCGTCCTCGCAATAAATAAGATGGAAATAAAAAGTAACAACCATAAAAGCATATTAACACCAAAAGAAATTTGAAATAAGAAGTTTACCTCAAGGAGCATGAGAAAGTAAGTCCAGATGTGTTCGCTCAATGAATTCTCTAGATTCCCCAAGAAAAATCCTTGGGATTTGAGAACCATAGAGCTCACACAAAGAGAACATCTTTATTTTCGAAGGCGCTCAACCGCCGAAGCAACGATGCGAATAGAATATTGCTCAAAAGTCAAATCTGGTGAAACTTCAATCCCTACTATAACACCAGGCTCAAGAATAAAAATTGGAAACCTAAAAGCATTTCCATAGTTACAAGACGTGGAAAACGTCAAGAATAGCAGAAAATTTGAGCCGGAGCAACGGCGTAGTACAAAAATGGTACGCCCTAGTGAACCGAAAAGCCGGGACATCGATGTAGTACAATAACTGTACATCCGATGAACCGATAACCATAAAAGAACATCGGACGCTAGTCCATAAAGGGAATGAGATGAAACTCAATAAAACGAAGTATATCGAAACGTCCGATGTTGGAAAGATGATCATTCCATTAGGACATCATCAAAGAAACAACCACTTGTTGTTTACGACAAAGTGCATTGGCAACACAATTCCCCTCTTTGGGAATATACAAAGAATATCAAGATTATTAGATGAAAGGAACTCGATCCAATATTAAGTTCCTTATGAGAAAACAAATATTCCAAAGATTTAGGATCAGGGTCGAGAACAAATTTCTCTCCCAAAAATAATGATGCCAAAAATAAATGAGTGGCAAGTCTAGTCTCAATAGGCATTAAAGATTTAGAAGCATAAGAGATAGCACGTTTTCTTTTGCAAGAGAACGACATCTAAACCAATACGATTAGTATTGGTATTAAAGATAAAGCTTTGGTTCCCTTCGAGAATCACAAGAATAAGAGTATCAGAAAAGAGTTCTTTTAAATAATCCTCTTTCCCGAAAAGGTAAAACTTTCAAAATTGCATTTATCTTAATGTAATAATCTTTCTAGAAAAATTTACATTTTTACAAATCAATCTATCGTGTCTGACTGTCTCATCAAAGCGTTTAGGAGATTCTTATCGATAATGTTGATCAAGCGCATCGACCAGAATTCTTAAAGCACTCAATGGGCAATACAATCACAAAATCGTTTTCTATATGATAAACATATTTCTAAAAAAACTTTAAGAATATTCTTTGCTCGTTTAAGAGCGAAAATCAAATTGTATTTATAAATAAATCTTATGAAAAAGATTTACAAAATTTTAAATTGCTATTTTCATCCAAAATCAATGTATACAAGAATGGAGTCATCGAGATCGTAGAATACCCGATTCATAAAATGGATGAAATAAGCTGGACAAACAGAATGACATAATAAGTCATTCATAAGTTTCATAACGAGTGCGGGATGCGGTAAATGGAATGCTAACTTCCACAACTCGTAGCAAATGAAAATCGGTGGTAAGGTCGAGCTAGAAAAAGACCTTATCACCACTCAAAAGATTGCTTAGGTGATAATCCTAAGACAAACTCAAAAATACCGAAAAATTCTCAAACTACATGAATGAGAGAAATGACACTTTCCTCATCATGTGAGCTTAAAGAATAAAATGATGCCATCAAATTGGGATCAAAATCACAAAGGAAAAACAGAAATGTGCTTAACAGATTGAAAATGTCGAAGATGAATAGCCCACACGGGGCAAAGGATATGGCTTCATAATAATTAAGCCAATCCTTACAAAAGTCAATTCCGAAGCATAAGTAAAAATCGGCTCGGAAAGAAAAATCACATAAAATAATTTCGACATAAATAAAAAACAAATTGAGTGTTGCGGATCCACCAATCCGGATTCGCAATCCTCAAAGAAGTCATCAAGCCCAGAAATGTTTTAAATAAAAAGAATCACAAGTTCTTTTGATATAAAAATAATGAGATGAAACCCATATCACAAAGAACTCGAATAAGATAATCACAAAATAAATATTGTCAAGGATAGAAAATACCTTGACCAAATGAAGTGCTAGTAGAGGCTTGCACAACCTTTAGCTTTCCCTCCTTCTTGCTTGAAGTACGGGACACACAGATATATGATGACCTGAACTTTTGCAATAGCGACAATAGAGGGGTTGCAGACACTCCTCTGCATAGTGGTCCGTGGAACCACAATTGTAGCATTGTCCATGACTAGAGGTAGGAGTCTTTGCTACCGGAGTTTGTTGCTTCCCTTTCTTGTTGGGAGTGGGCCTTTGAATTTAATAGGCCTCTTTATGTTATTGTTGAAGTTCTGTTTGGCACCCACAACTTCAACATTACTTTCATTATCGGCCTCTTCAAGACGAAGAGCGATATCAATAAGTTGATCGAAAGAAACTTCCAATTTTAGAAGTAATGGCTTCTTGAGATTCTTGTTCAAGCCATAAACAAATCTCTGATTTTTCTTCAATAGGGTATTAATGTATTCAACCCCATATTTAGAGAGAGATTCGAAAGATGCGACGTAGTCCGTCAAGAATATTCACCTTGAACAAGGTCGATAAAACGCCGGGCCAAAGTTACTTTTTCAGCCTCCGGCACAAATTTCAATTCGAATCTTTCCCGGAATTGCTCCCAAGTGAGATCCGCTTCAACGATTTCAGAAATAAGAAGCTCATACCAATCCAATGCTCTTTCTTGGAGCATGCTAGAAGCCACTTGGACTCGGTGGAGATCAACAAGATTCATGCGAGAAAAGATGCGGTCGCATGATCTAAGCCAAGCTTGGATTTCAATGACACTCTCGGATCCCCGGAATGGCCTTCCATCCAAATCGGTATAATCTCTACACAAGCTTGCAAAACCGGATCTAGGATGAGTAGGCTCTGGAATGGGTTCGATAGCTTGAGCATTCTTAACAAGATCTAGAAGATGATGGGCATACATAAATACTCCCTCTTGGGGAGTAGCACTAGATTGACCGGCGCTGGGACGGCCAAGTCTAACCATTTCTTTTCTTTAAGAAAGAAAGAAAAGAGAAAAAGGTTAATCTCAAAAATGAATATCAAACAAACTTGATTGCTAAAACAAGGGATCATAAAAGAAAATAGGATAGAACGGTACGAAGACTCGAATCAAATCCTATGGCACGATTCCTAAGAAGGACTTAAGACAATGATCCTTGCTAGATTATTCTACATTGTTCCAAAGTTTGGCTTTGATACCAAGCTGTGACGCCCCACCTCTATACCTACGCTAGCCAAGAACACTACGGATTAATGCTGTCAACTAGCATGGAGAATAAGGCTGTTGAGGAGCGACCATCCATGTAACTTCTTTGTGCGAGCACCGATATGTCAAATAGTATAGAATGCATATCATTTAAGGAGGAAATCCGACATACCGATACAAACTCAAAGCTATCACACAGTGGCTATATATAATCTTTGGAAACAAATATAGAAATAAACATAACACAAATCAGTCACAGACATCCATATCACAAAGGCGGAAAAAGATATGAATATATAATACATGAAAGTGTACATCAGAGTAGTGGTCTGAAAGATCCACGATAATACAAAAGGATAGCTACAAGCTACTCAAAAGGATAAGTATACATCACGGAGTCTATATCTCAAATGTATACAACAAAAACTACTAATCTAAGTAGTTAGCTAAAAGTCAGAGAAATCCCAGAAGAGAAGTCAAGCAGAAGCACCTGTAACATCTCGGTCTGACCCGAGTATTATTTATAAGAAAATAATAAACGGATCAGTCTAGCTATAAATATCAAATGACAAGATATAGAATATAAGATATGGCATAGACATGTAATAACCATAATGGCATACTACTATAAGTATGTAATTGAAAATCAACCAGAGATTAATCAGAATCACAAGAATCTTCTCAAAGACCCAAAACCACTAATAGGTAAGGACACACGAATTCACCAATGCACAAAAGTTGATAAAACATATCAATGAAAATCACGAAAATTGGTGAAGCACAAATTCCAGAAATCAACACACGAAATCCAGAAATCAAAAGAAAAGAGGATGGCCAGTCCCATAAACTGAACATCGACGCACCTAGAAAGATACGCCCCATGAAAAGTCTAGCATCGATACACCTAGAAAGATGCACCCCATGAAAAGTAGAACGTCGACGCACCTAGAAAGATACGCCCCATGCTCTAGTATCGACGCACCTAGAAAGATACGACCCATACATAAATAAACATCGACGCACCTAGAAAGATACGCCCCATGAAATGTCTAACATCGATGTACCTAGAAAGATACACCCCATGCAAAGTCGAACATCGACGCACCTAGAAAGATACGACTCATGCATAGACGAACATCGACGCACCTAGAAAGATACGCTCCATGCCCCGACTTATTGAGCCGATTGCTCCACGAAGTAAATAAACATCGACGCACCTAGATAGGTACGACCCATGCGTAAAGTAAACATTGACGCACCTAGATAGGTATGACCCATGCGAGAATTGAGACGAAGCTTATTAAAACGAGGAACAGTCCTCCACGTGGACAAAGAGACATCGCACATTGCTAGTCTAAACCATAAAAATGATCGTCATGATCATCAAGAAGTGTAAATTACACTAAGCTAGTAAATATATGAGTTTAGCTTCATGTCCCATAACCACTAGCTTAACTTAAATATTTACGAACAAACTGTAGATCTTCACTAGGAAATTGTCACAAAGGGTTCAGTCGAACAAGTCCAAGAATTAACCAACGAAGTAAACGCAAGCGTTTCATACCACCTGTTTTGCTAAGCCGTTTAATTAGATTTCTCATCCGAGTGAAGTAAAGGCTTGTATATACTAATAGATTGGAAAATGGTTTAGGAAAAAGAGCTTTGTAATAAAAAAGTATTGAAATCGTTTTGATGAAAGGGTTTTGATATTTACTACTAGTATTGAAACCTTCATAATTTTAAAGTGACAAGTCACAAAATTGATTGTAGGAACAAATCAATCCACTAAACTTCACATTCGAAGACGTGAATAAAACCCAAGGAAATCAGTTCCAAAACCATCAAAGTAGAAGTATCCACACGACCTAATCATGGCCGAGCTAAAGTGCTAAGACCTAAGGAGGTAGCAACTAAAAATAAAATAGGTCAAATGACCTAAGGATAGTATGCCGAGCGACCTAGATGGTGAGGTCGAGCGACCTAAAGGAAGTAAGGCCGTGCGATCAAAAAGAAGTAAGGTCCAACGACCTAAAGAAAATAAGGTCAAACGACCTAGAGGAAATAAGGTCCAGCGACCTAAAGGAAATAAGGTCATGCGACCTAAAGGTGATAAGGTCATGCGACCTAAGGGTGATAAGGTCATGCGATCTAAAGATAATAAGGTCATGCGACCTAAAGGTGATAAGGTCATGCGACCTAAAGGTAATAAGGTCATGCGACCTAAAGGTGATAAGGTCATGCAACCTAAAGGTAATAAGGCCTAGCGACCTAATGGTATTGGGGTCATGCGACCTACGACCTAGAGGTGCAAACGACCTAAAGGTATGCGACCTAGTATGCGCGCGACCTAACGCCGAGCGACGTAAGATAATGAGCTAGGCATGCGACCTAGTGTGGAACACTGTTGGCCGAGCGACCTAAAAACTCGCGACCTAAAGAATACAAGGCTGGGCGACTTAACTCGTGGCGAGCTAAACGTAGGCAGAACGACCTAGCGGGTTACGAGCTATAGCCGAGCGACCTAAAGGTGCTGGAAGACCGAGCGACTTAAGGATCGTGACCTAACTGCGAGGCGACCTAAGGAAGTGA